>JAQSUU010000347.1:13082500-23082500 GCA_038087645.1 Saccharum hybrid cultivar R570 | reverse complement strand
GAAGCTTGTTTTGGTCCGTTTGGAGATATTGTTAGTCTTAGCGCAAGATAGGTGCATGGTTTGTGCCGAATGTACCTCAGGCATGAAAATCATTTTGGACATAGCCGATGGTACTAGTAATGTTGGTCCAAAGGAAGCTCGTTTCGATCTGTTTAGAGATAGTGTTAATCTTGACGCAAGATGCGTGCACGGTTTGCGCCGAATGTGTTCCTCGAGCATGGAAATCGTGTCAGGCACACCTGCTGGCACTCCTAGGTGACGTGAGTCATGTGGAAGCTCGTTTCGATCCGTTTGGACATAGTGTTAATCTCTGCGAAAGATAGGCGCAACGATAGATCTCCTTGGTGACGTGGGTGAAATGGATGATCTTTTTGGTCCATCTAGAGATAGTGTTAATCTTGACGCAAGATAGGTGCACAGTTTGCACCAAATGTACCATCGGCATCAAAATTGTTTTAGACGCACCCGATGGAACCCCTAGGTGACGTGGGTGAAATGGAAGCTCGATTAGATTTGTTTGGAGACAGTGTTGATCTCGATGCATGATAGGAGCACGGTTTGTGCTGAACGTACCGTAGGCTTGGAAATCATTTTGGGCGCAACCGATGGTACTCCTACGTGACATGGGTCAAGTGAAATCTCATTTCGGTCCGTACAAAGATACCATTAATCTCGATGCAAGATAGGTCCACGGTTTCTGCTGAACATACCATAGGCTCATAAATCATTTTGGACGCATTTGATTGTAGTCCTAGGCGACATGGGTCAAGCAAAAGTTCATTTCGATTCGTTTGGAGATTGTTTAATCTCTGCGTAAGATAGGTGCACGGTTTAGGCCGAATGTACCATGGGCATGGAAATCGCTTTGGGCAGACCTGATGGTACTCCTAGGTAATCTATGTCAAGTGGAAGCTTGTGGTCTGTTTGGAGACAGTGTTACTCTAGGCGGAAGATAGGTGCATGGTCTGCGCCGAACATACCATAGCCTTGGAAATCATTTTGGACGCACCCGACGGTACTCCTAAATAATGTCGGTCAAGTGGAGCTTATTTTGGTCCGTTTACAGATAGTGTTGATCTAGGTACAAGATAGGTGTACGGTTTGCACCGAATGTTCCACGAGGATGGAAATCTTTTCAGGCAGGTCCAATGGTACTTCTAGGTGACATTAGTCAAGAGGAAGATCGTTTCGGTCCATTTGGAGATAGTACTAATCTCAACGCAAGATAGCTGCACGGTTTGCACCAAACGTACCATTGGCTCTAAAATTGTTTAGGGAGCACCCGATGGAACTTCTACGTGACGTGGGTGAAATGGAAGCTCGTTTCGGTCTATTTGATGCAAGATAGGTGCACGACTTGCGCCGAATGTACCGTAGGCTCAGAAATCATTTTGGATGCACCTAATTCACTCCTAGGTGATGTGGATCAAGTTCAAACTCGTTTTGGCCCATTTGGAGATAGTGTTGATCTAGACGCAAGATTGGTATACGGTTGGCGCCAAATGTACCTCAAGCATAGAAATCGCTTTGGGCACACCGGATGGTACTCATAGGTAATGTATGTCAAGTGGAAGCTTGTTTTGGTCCGTTTGGAGATAGTGTTAGTCTCGGCGCAAGATAGGTGCATGGTTTGTGCCGAACGTTCCTCAGGCATGAAAATCATTTTGGACATAGCCGATGGTACTAGTAATGTTGGTCCAAAGGATGCTCGTTTCGATACGTTTGGAGATAGTGTTAATCTTGACACAAGATACGTGCACGGTTTGCGCCGAATGTGTACCTCGAGCATGGAAATCGTGTCAGCACACCTGCTAGTACTCCTAGGTGATGTGAGTCATGTGGAAGCTCATTTCGGTCCGTTTGGACATAGTGTAAATCTCTGCGAAAGATAGGCGCAACGATAGATCTCCTTGGTGACGTGGGTGAAATGGATGATCTTTTTGGTCCATCTAGAGATAGTGTTAATCTTGACGCAAGATAGGTGCACGGTTTGCACCAAATGTACCATCGGCATGAAAATTGTTTTAGACGCACCGGATAGAACCCCTAGATGACGTGGGTGAAATGGAAGCTCGATTAGATTCATTTGGATATAGTGTTGATCTTGATGCATGATAGGAGGATGGTTTGCGCTGAACGTACCGTAGGCTTGGAAATCATTTTGGGCGCAACCGATGGTACTCCTACGTGACATGGGTCAAGTGAAATCTCATTTCGGTCCGTACAAAGATACCATTAATCTCGATGCAAGATAGGTCCACGGTTTGTGCTGAACATACCATAGGCTCATAAATCATTTGGGACGCATTTGATTGTACTCCTAGGCGACATGGGTCAAGCAAAAGTTCATTTCGATTCGTTTGGAGATTGTTTAATCTCTGCGTAAGATAGGTGCACGGTTTAGGCCGAATGTACCACGGGCATGGAAATCGCTTTGGGCAGACCTGATGGTACTCCTAGGTAATCTATGTCAAGTGGAAGCTTGTGGTTTGTTTGGAGATAGTGTTACTCTAGGCGGAAGATAGGTGCATGGTCTGCGCCGAACATACCATAGCCTTGGAAATCATTTTGGACGCACCCGACGGTACTCCTAAATAACGTGGGTCAAGTGGAGCTTGTTTTGGTCCGTTCACAGATAGTGTTGATCTAGGTACAAGATAGGTGTACGGTTTGCGCCGAATGTTCCACGAGGATGGAAATCTTTTCAGGCAGGTCCAATGGTACTCCTAGGTGACATTAGTCAAGAGGAAGATCATTTCGGTCCAATTGGAGATAGTACTAATCTCAACGCAAGATAGCTGCACGGTTTGCACCAAACGTACCATTGGCTCTAAAATTGTTTAGGGAGCACCCGGTGGAACTTCTACGTGACGTGGGTGAAATGGAAGCTCGTTTCGGTCTATTTGATGCAAGATAGGTGCACGACTTGCGCCGAATGTACCGTAGGCTCAGAAATCATTTTGGATGCACCTAATTGCACTCCTAGGTGATGTGGATCAAGTTCAAACTCGTTTTGGCCCATTTGGAGATAGTGTTGATGTAGACGCAAGATTGGTATACGGTTGGCGCCAAATGTACCTCAAGCATAGAAATCGCTTTGGGCACACCGGATGGTACTCATAGGTAATGTATGTCAAGTGGAAGCTTGTTTTGGTCCGTTTGGAGATAGTGTTAGTCTCGGCGCAAGATAGGTGCATGGTTTGTGCCGAACGTACCTCGGGCATGAAAATCATTTTGGACATAGCCGATGGTACTAGTAATGTTGGTCCAAAGGATGCTCGTTTTGATATGTTTGGAGATAATGTTAATCTTGACACAAGATACGTGCATGGTTTGCGCCGAATGTGTACCTCGAGCATGGAAATCGTGTCAGGCACACCTGCTGGTACTCCTAGGTGATGTGAGTCATGTGGAAGCTCATTTCAGTCCGTTTGGACATAGTGTTAATCTCAGCGAAAGATAGGCGCAATGATAGATCTCCTTGGTGACGTGGGTGAAATGGATGATCTTTTTGGTCCATCTAGAGATAGTGTTAATCTTGACGCAAGATAGGTGCATGGTTTGCACCAAATGTACCATCGGCATGAAAATTGTTTTAGACGCACCCGATAGAACCCCTAGGTGACGTGGGTGAAATGGAAGCTCGATTAGATTCATTTGGATACAGTGTTGATCTTGATGCATGATAGGAGCACGGTTTGCACTGAACGTACCATAGGCTTGGAAATCATTTTGGGCACAACCGATGGTACTCCTACGTGACATGGGTGAAGTGAAATCTCATTTCGGTCCGTACAAAGATACCATTAATCTCGATGCAAGATAGGTCCACGGTTTGTGCTGAACATACCATAGGCTCATAAATCATTTGGGATGCATTTGATTGTACTCCTAGGCGACATGGGTCAAGCAAAAGTTCATTTCGATTCGTTTGGAGATTGTTTAATCTCTGCGTAAGATAGGTGCACGGTTTAGGCCGAATGTACCACGAGCATGGAAATCGCTTTGGGCAGACCTGATGGTACTCCTAGGTAATCTATGTCAAGTGGAAGCTTGTGGTCTGTTTGGAGATAGTGTTACTCTAGGCGGAAGATAGGTGCATGGTCTGCGCCGAACATACCATAGCCTTGGAAATCATTTTGGACGCACCCGACGGTACTCCTAAATAACGTCGGTCAAGTGGAGCTTGTTTTGGTCCGTTCACAGATAGTGTTGATCTAGGTACAAGATAGGTGTACGGTTTGCACCGAATGTTCCACGAGGATGAAAATCTTTTCAGGCAGGTCCAATGGTACTTCTAGGTGACATTAGTCAAGAGGAAGATCATTTCGGTCCAATTGGAGATAGTACTAATCTCAACACAAGATAGCTGCACGGTTTGCACCAAACGTACCATTGGCTCTAAAATTGTTTAGGGAGCACCCGATGGAACTTCTACGTGACGTGGGTGAAATGGAAGCTCGTTTCGATCTATTTGATGCAAGATAGGTGCTCAACTTGCGCCGAATGTACCGTAGGCTCAGAAATCATTTTGGATGCACCTAATTGCACTCCTAGGTGATGTGGATCAGGTGTAAACTCGTTTTGGCCCATTTGGAGATACTGTTGATCTAGACGCAAGATTGGTATACGGTTGGCGCCAAATGTACCTCAAGCATAGAAATCGCTTTCGGCACACCGGATGGTACTCATAGGTAATGTATGTCAAGTGGAAGCTTGTTTTGGTCTGTTTGGAGATAGTGTTAGTCTCGGCGCAAGATAGGTGCATGGTTTGTGCCGAACGTACCTCAGGCATGAAAATCATTTTGGACATAGCCGATGGTACTAGTAATGTTGGTCCAAAGGATGCTCGTTTCGATACGTTTGGAGATAGTGTTAATCTTGACACAAGATACGTACACGGTTTGCGCCGAATGTGTACCTCGAGCATGGAAATCGTGTCAGGCACACCTGCTGGTACTCCTAGGTGACGTGAGTCATGTGGAAGCTCGTTTCGGTCCGTTTGGACATAGTGTTAATCTCTGCGAAAGATAGGCGCAACGATAGATCTCCTTGGTGACGTGGGTGAAATGGATGATCTTTTTGGTCCATCTAGAGATAGTGTTAATCTTGACGCAAGATAGGTGCACGGTTTGCTCCAAATGTACCATTGGCATGAAAATTGTTTTAGACGCACCCGATGGAACCCCTAGGTGACGTGGGTGAAATGGAAGCTCGATTAGATTCGTTTGGATACAGTGTTGATCTCGATGCATGATAGGAGGATGGTTTGCGCTGAACGTACCATAGGCTTGGAAATCATTTTGGGCGCAACCGATGGTACTCCTACGTGACATGGGTCAAGTGAAATCTCATTTCGGTCCGTACAAAGATACCATTAATCTCGATGCAAGATAGGTCCACGGTTTGTGCTGAACATACCATAGGCTCAGAAATCATTTGGGACGCATTAGATTGTACTCCTAGGCGACATGGGTCAAGCAAAAGTTCATTTCGATTCGTTTGGAGATTGTTTAATCTCTGCGTAAGATAGGTGCACGGTTTAGGCCGAATGTACCACGGGCATGGAAATCGCTTTGGGCAGACCTGATGGTATTCCTAGGTAATCTATGTCAAGTGGAAGCTTGTGGTCTGTTTGGAGATAGTGTTACTCTAGGCGGAAGATAGGTGCATGGTCTGCGCCGAACATACCATAGCCTTGGAAATCATTTTGGACGCACCCGACGGTACTACTAAATAACGTGGGTCAAGTGGAGCTTGTTTTGGTCCGTTCAAAGATAGTGTTGATCTAGGTACAAGATAGGTGTACGGTTTGCGCCGAATGTTCCACGAGGATGGAAATCTTTTCAGGCAGGTCCAATGGTACTCCTAGGTGACATTAGTCAAGAGGAAGATCATTTCGGTCCAATTGGAGATAGTACTAATCTCAACGCAAGATAGCTGCACGGTTTGCACCAAACGTACCATTGGCTCTAAAATTGTTTAGGGAGCACCCGATGGAACTTCTACGTGACGTGGGTGAAATGGAAGCTCGTTTCGGTCTATTTGATGCATGATAGGTGCACGACTTGCGTCGAATGTACCGTAGGCTCAGAAATCATTTTGGATGCACCTAATTGCACTCCTAGGTGATGTGGATCAAGTGCAAACTCGTTTTGGCCCATTTGGAGATAGTGTTGATCTAGACGCAAGATTGGTATACGGTTGGCGCCAAATGTACTTCAAGCATAGAAATCGCTTTCGGCACACCGGATGGTACTCATAGGTAATGTATGTCAAGTGGAAGCTTGTTTTGGTCTGTTTGGAGATAGTGTTAGTCTCGGCGTAAGATAGGTGCATGGTTTGTGCCAAACGTACCTCAGGCATGAAAATCATTTTGGACATAGCCGATGGTACTAGTAATGTTGGTCCAAAGGATGCTCGTTTCGATACGTTTGGAGATAGTGTTAATCTTGACACAAGATACGTGCACGGTTTGCGCCGAATGTGTACCTCGAGCATGGAAATCGTGTCAGGCACACCTGCTAGTACTCCTAGGTGACGTGAGTCATGTGGAAGCTCGTTTCGGTCCGTTTGGACATAGTGTTAATCTCAGCGAAAGATAGGCGCAACGATAGATCTCCTTGGTGATGTGGGTGAAATGGATGATCTTTTTGGTCCATATAGAGATAGTGTTAATCTTGACGCAAGATAGGTGCACGGTTTGCACCAAATGTACCATCGGCATGAAAATTGTTTTAGACTCACCGGATAGAACCCCTAGATGACGTGGGTGAAATGGAAGCTCGATTAGATTCATTTGGATACAGTGTTGATCTCGATGCATAATAGGAGCACGGTTTGCGCTGAACGTACCATGGGCTTGGAAATCATTTTGGGCACAACCGATGGTACTCCTACGTGACATGGGTGAAGTGAAATCTCATTTCGGTCCGTACAAAGATACCATTAATCTCGATGCAAGATAGGTCCACGGTTTGTGCTGAACATACCATAGGCTCATAAATCATTTGGGACGCATTTGATTGTACTCCTAGGTGACATGGGTCAAGCAAAAGTTCATTTCGATTCGTTTGGAGATTGTTTAATCTCTGCGTAAGATAGGTGCACGGTTTAGGCCGAATGTACCACGGGCATGGAAATCGCTTTGGGCAGACCTGATGGTACTCCTAGGTAATCTATGTCAAGTGGAAGGTTGTGGTCTGTTTGGAGAGAGTGTTACTCTAGGCGGAAGATAAGTGCATGGTCTGCGCCGAACATACCATAGCGTTGGAAATCATTTTGGATGCACCCGACGGTACTCCTAAATAACGTCGGTCAAGTGGAGCTTATTTTGGTCCGTTCACAGATAGTGTTGATCTAGGTACAAGATAGGTGTACGGTTTGCACCGAATGTTCCACGAGGATGGAAATCTTTTCAGGCAGGTCCAATGGTACTTCTAGGTGACATTAGTCACGAGGAAGATCGTTTCGGTCCATTTGGAGATAGTACTAATCTCAACGCAAGATAGCTGCACGGTTTGCACCAAACGTACCATTGGCTCTAAAATTGTTTAGGGAGCACCCGATGGAACTTCTACGTGACGTGGGTGAAATGGAAGCTCGTTTCGGTCTATTTGATGCAAGATAGGTGCACGACTTGCGCCGAATGTACCGTAGGCTCAGAAGTCATTTTGGATGCACCTAATTGCACTCCTAGGTGATGTGGATCAAGTTCAAACTCGTTTTGGCCCATTTGGAGATAGTGTTGATCTAGACGCAAGATTGGTATACGGTTGGCGCCAAATGTACCTCAAGCATAGAAATCGCTTTGGGCACACCGGATGGTACTCATAGGTAATGTATGTCAAGTAGAAGCTTGTTTTGGTCCGTTTGGAGATAGTGTTAGTCTCGGCGCAAGATAGGTGCGTGGTTTGTGCCGAACGTACCTCAGGCATGAAAATCATTTTGGACATAGCCGATGGTACTAGTAATGTTGGTCCAAAGGATGCTCGTTTCGATACGTTTGGAGATAGTGTTAATCTTGACACAAGATATGTGCACGGTTTGCGCCGAATGTGTACCTCGAGCATTGAAATCGTGTCAGGCACACCTACTAGTACTCCTAGGTGACGTGAGTCATGTGGAAGCTCGTTTTGGTCCGTTTGGACATAGTGTTAATCTCAGCGAAAGATAGGCGCAACGATAGATCTCCTTGGTGACGTGGGTGAAATGGATGATCTTTTTGGTCCATCTAGAGATAGTGTTAATCTTGACGCAAGATAGGTGCACGGTTTGCACCAAATGTACCATCGGCATGAAAATTGTTTTAGACGCACCGGATAGAACCCCTAGATGACGTGGGTGAAATGGAAGCTCGATTAGATTCATTTGGATATAGTGTTGATCTCGATGCATGATAGGAGGATGGTTTGCGCTGAACGTACCGTAGGCTTGGAAATCATTTTGGGCGCAACCGATGGTACTCCTACGTGATATGGGTCAAGTGAAATCTCATTTCGGTCCGTACAAAGATACCATTAATCTCGATGCAAGATAGGTCCACGGTTTGTGCTGAACATACCATAGGCTCAGAAATCATTTGGGATGCATTAGATTGTACTCCTAGGCGACATGGGTCAAGCAAAAGTTCATTTCGATTCGTTTGGAGATTGTTTAATCTCTGCGTAAGATAGGTGCACGGTTTAGGCCGAATGTACCACGGGCATGGAAATCGCTTTGGGCAGACCTGATGGTACTCCTAGGTAATCTATGTCAAGTGGAAGCTTGTGGTCTGTTTGGAGATAGTGTTACTCTAGGCGGAAGATAGGTGCTTGGTCTGCGCCGAACATACCATAGCCTTGGAAATCATTTTGGACGCACCCGACGGTACTCCTAAATAACGTGGGTCAAGTGGAGCTTGTTTTGGTCCGTTCAAAGATAGTGTTGATCTAGGTACAAGATAGGTGTACGGTTTGCGCCGAATGTTCCACGAGGATGGAAATCTTTTCAGGCAGGTCCAATGGTACTCCTAGGTGACATTAGTCAAGAGGAAGATCATTTCGGTCCAATTGGAGATAGTACTAATCTCAACGCAAGATAGCTGCACGGTTTGCACCAAACGTACCATTGGCTCTAAAATTGTTTAGGGAGCACCCGATGGAACTTCTACGTGACGTGGGTGAAATGGAAGCTCGTTTCGGTCTATTTGATGCATGATAGGTGCACGACTTGCGTCGAATGTACCGTAGGCTCAGAAATCATTTTGGATGCACCTAATTGCACTCCTAGGTGATGTGGATCAAGTGCAAACTCGTTTTGGCCCATTTGGAGATAGTGTTGATCTAGACGCAAGATTGGTATACGGTTGGCGCCAAATGTACTTCAAGCATAGAAATCGCTTTCGGCACACCGGATGGTACTCATAGGTAATGTATGTCAAGTGGAAGCTTGTTTTGGTCTGTTTGGAGATAGTGTTAGTCTCGGCGCAAGATAGGTGCATGGTTTGTGCCGAACGTACCTCAGGCATGAAAATCATTTTGGACATAGCCGATGGTACTAGTAATGTTGGTCCAAAGGATGCTCGTTTCGATACGTTTGGAGATAGTGTTAATCTTGACACAAGATACGTGCACGGTTTGCGCCGAATGTGTACCTCGAGCATGGAAATCGTGTCAGGCACACCTGCTAGTACTCCTAGGCGACGTGAGTCATGTGGAAGCTCGTTTCGGTCCGTTTGGACATAGTGTTAATCTCAGCGAAAGATAGGCGCAACGATAGATCTCCTTGGTGACGTGGGTGAAATGGATGATCTTTTTGGTCCATCTAGAGATAGTGTTAATCTTGACGCAAGATAGGTGCACGGTTTGCACCAAATGTACCATCGGCATGAAAATTGTTTTAGACGCACCGGATAGAACCCCTAGATGATGTGGGTGAAATGGAAGCTCGATTAGATTCATTTGGATACAGTGTTGATCTCGATGCATGATAGGAGCACGGTTTGCGCTGAACGTACCATGGGCTTGGAAATCATTTTGGGCACAACCGATGGTACTCCTACGTGACATGGGTGAAGTGAAATCTCATTTCGGTCCGTACAAAGATACCATTAATCTCGATGCAAGATAGGTCCACGGTTTGTGCTGAACATACCATAGGCTCATAAATCATTTGGGACGCATTTGATTGTACTCCTAGGCGACATGGGTCAAGCAAAAGTTCATTTCGATTCGTTTGGAGATTGTTTAATCTCTGCGTAAGATAGGTGCACGGTTTAGGCCGAATGTACCACGGGCATGGAAATCGCTTTGGGCAGACCTGATGGTACTCCTAGGTAATCTATGTCAAGTGGAAGCTTGTGGTCAGTTTGGAGATAGTGTTACTCTAGGCGGAAGATAGGTGCATGGTCTGCGCCGAACATACCATAGCCTTGGAAATCATTTTGGATGCACCCGACGGTACTCCTAAATAACGTCGGTCAAGTGGAGCTTATTTTGGTCCGTTCACAGATAGTGTTGATCTAGGTACAAGATAGGTGTACGGTTTGCACCGAATGTTCCACGAGGATGGAAATCTTTTCAGGCAGGTCCAATGGTACTTCTAGGTGACATTAGTCAAGAGGAAGATCGTTTCGGTCCAGTTGGAGATAGTACTAATCTCAACGCAAGATAGCTGCACGGTTTGCACCAAACGTACCATTGGCTCTAAAATTGTTTAGGGAGCACCCGATGGAATTTCTACGTGACGTGGGTGAAATGGAAGCTCGTTTCGGTCTATTTGAAGCAAGATAGGTGCACGACTTGCGCCGAATGTACCGTAGGCTCGGAAGTCATTTTGGATGCACCTAATTGCACTCCTAGGTGATGTGGATCAAGTTCAAACTCGTTTTGGCCCATTTGGAGATAGTGTTCATCTAGACGCAAGATTGGTATACGGTTGGCGCCAAATGTACCTCAAGCATAGAAATCGCTTTGGGCACACCGGATGGTACTCATAGGTAATGTATGTCAAGTGGAAGCTTGTTTTGGTCCGTTTGGAGATAGTGTTAGTCTCGGCGCAAGATAGGTGCATGGTTTGTGCCGAACGTACCTCAGGCATGAAAATCATTTTGGACATAGCCGATGGTACTAGTAATGTTGGTCCAAAGGATGCTCGTTTCGATACGTTTGGAGATAGTGTTAATCTTGACACAAGATACGTGCACGGTTTGCGCCGAATGTGTACCTCGAGCATGGAAATCATGTCAGGCACACCTACTAGTACTCCTAGGTGACGTGAGTCATGTGGAAGCTTGTTTCGGTCCGTTTGGACATAGTGTTAATCTCAGCGAAAGATAGGCGCAACGATAGATCTCCTTGGTGACGTGGGTGAAATGGATGATCTTTTTGGTCCATCTAGAGATAGTGTTAATCTTGACGCAAGATAGGTGCACGGTTTGCACCAAATGTACCATCGGCATGAAAATTGTTTTAGACGCACCGGATAGAACCCCTAGATGACGTGGGTGAAATGGAAGCTCGATTAGATTCATTTGGATATAGTGTTGATCTCGATGCATGATAGGAGCACGGTTTGCGCTGAACGTACCATGGGCTTGGAAATCATTTTGGGCACAACCGATGGTACTCCTACGTGACATGGGTGAAGTGAAATCTCATTTCGGTCCGTACAAAGATACCATTAATCTCGATGCAAGATAGGTCCACGGTTTGTGCTGAACATTCCATAGGCTCATAAATCATTTGGGACGCATTTATTTGTACTCCTAGGTGACATGGGTCAAGCAAAAGTTCATTTCGATTTGTTTGGAGATTGTTTAATCTCTGCGTAAGATAGGTGCACGGTTTAGGCCGAATGTACCACGGGCATGGTAATCGCTTTGGGCAGACCTGATGGTACTCCTAGGTAATCTATGTCAAGTGGAAGGTTGTGGTCTGTTTGGAGATAGTGTTACTCTAGGCGGAAGATAGGTGCATGGTCTGCGCTGAACATACCATAGCCTTGGAAATCATTTTGGACGCACCCGACGGTACTCCTAAATAACGTCGGTCAAGTGGAGCTTATTTTGGTCCGTTCACAGATAGTGTTGATCTAGGTACAAGATATGTGTACGGTTTGCACCGAATGTTCCACGAGGATGGAAATCTTTTCAGGCAGGTCCAATGGTACTTCTAGGTGACATTAGTCAAGAGGAAGATCGTTTCGATCCATTTGGAGATAGTACTAATCTCAACGCAAGATAGCCGCACGGTTTGCACCAAACGTACCATTGGCTCTAAAATTGTTTAGGGAGCACCCGATGGAACTTCTACGTGACGTGGGTGAAATGGAAGCTCGTTTCGGTCTATTTGAAGCAAGATAGGTGCACGACTTGCGCCGAATGTACCGTAGGCTCGGAAGTCATTTTGGATGCACCTAATTGCACTCCTAGGTGATGTGGATCAAGTTCAAACTCGTTTTGGCCCATTTGGAGATAGTGTTCATCTAGACGCAAGATTGGTATACGGTTGGCGCCAAATGTACCTCAAGCATAGAAATCGCTTTGGGCACACCGGATGGTACTCATAGGTAATGTATGTCAAGTGGAAGCTTGTTTTGGTCCGTTTGGACATAGTGTTAGTCTCGGCGCAAGATAGGTGCATGGTTTGTGCTGAACGTACCTCAGGCATGAAAATCATTTTGGACATAGCCGATGGTACTAGTAATGTTGGTCCAAAGGATGCTCGTTTCGATACGTTTGGAGATAGTGTTAATCTTGACACAAGATACGTGCACGGTTTGCGCCGAATGTGTACCTCGAGCATGGAAATCGTGTCAGGCACACCTACTAGTACTCCTAGGTGACGTGAGTCATGTGGAAGCTCGTTTCGGTCCGTTTGGACATAGTGTTAATCTCAGCGAAAGATAGGCGCAACGATAGATCTCCTTGGTGACGTGGGTGAAATGGATGATCTTTTTGGTCCATCTAGAGATAGTGTTAATCTTGACGCAAGATAGGTGCACGGTTTGCACCAAATGTACCATCAGCATGAAAATTGTTTTAGACGCACCGGATAGAACCCCTAGATGACGTGGGTGAAATGGAAGCTCGATTAGATTCATTTGGATATAGTGTTGATCTCGATGCATGATAGGAGCACGGTTTGCGCTGAACGTACCATGGGCTTGGAAATCATTTTGGGCACAACCGATGGTACTCCTACGTGACATGGGTGAAGTGAAATCTCATTTCGGTCCGTACAAAGATACCATTAATCTCGATGCAAGATAGGTCCACGGTTTGTGCTGAACATTCCATAGGCTCATAAATCATTTGGGACGCATTTGATTGTACTCCTAGGTGACATGGGTCAAGCAAAAGTTCATTTCGATTCGTTTGGAGATTGTTTAATCTCTGCGTAAGATAGGTGCACGGTTTAGGCCGAATGTACCACGGGCATGGTAATCGCTTTGGGCAGACCTGATGGTACTCCTAGGTAATCTATGTCAAGTGGAAGGTTGTGGTCTGTTTGGAGATAGTGTTACTCTAGGCGGAAGATAGGTGCATGGTCTGCGCCGAACATACCATAGCCTTGGAAATCATTTTGGACGCACCCGACGGTACTCCTAAATAACGTCGGTCAAGTGGAGCTTATTTTGGTCCGTTCACAGATAGTGTTGATCTAGGTACAAGATATGTGTACGGTTTGCACCGAATGTTCCACGAGGATGGAAATCTTTTCAGGCAGGTCCAATGGTACTTCTAGGTGACATTAGTCAAGAGGAAGATCGTTTCGGTCCATTTGGAGATAGTACTAATCTCAACGCAAGATAGCTGCACGGTTTGCACCAAACGTACCATTGGCTCTAAAATTGTTTAGGGAGCACCCGATGGAACTTCTACGTGACGTGGGTGAAATGGAAGCTCGTTTCGGTCTATTTGAAGCAAGATAGGTGCACGACTTGCGCCGAATGTACCGTAGGCTCGGAAGTCATTTTGGATGCACCTAATTGCACTCCTAGGTGATGTGGATCAAGTTCAAACTCGTTTTGGCCCATTTGGAGATAGTGTTGATCTAGACGCAAGATTGGTATACGGTTGGCGCCAAATGTACCTCAAGCATAGAAATCGCTTTGGGCACACCGGATGGTACTCATAGGTAATGTATGTCAAGTGGAAGCTTGTTTTGGTCCGTTTGGAGATAGTGTTAGTCTCGGCGCAAGATAGGTGCATGGTTTGTGCCGAACGTACCTCAGGCATGAAAATCATTTTGGACATAGCCGATGGTACTAGTAATGTTGGTCCAAAGGATGCTCGTTTCGATACGTTTGGAGATTGTGTTAATCTTGACACAAGATACGTGCACGGTTTGCGCCGAATGTGTACCTCGAGCATGGAAATCGTGTCAGGCACACCTACTAGTACTCCTAGGTGACGTGAGTCATGTGGAAGCTCGTTTCGGTCCGTTTGGACATAGTGTTAATCTCAGCGAAAGATAGGCGCAACGATAGATCTCCTTGGTGACGTGGGTGAAATGGATGATCTCTTTGGTCCATCTAGAGATAGTGTTAATCTTGACGCAAGATAGATTCACGGTTTGCACCAAATGTACCATCGGCATGAAAATTGTTTTAGACGCACCCGATAGAACCCCTAGGTGACGTGGGTGAAATGGAAGCTCGATTAGATTCATTTGGATACAGTGTTGATCTCGATGCATGATAGGAGCACGGTTTGCGCTGAACGTACCATAGGCTTGGAAATCATTTTGGGCGCAACCGATGGTACTCCTACGTGACATGGGTCAAGTGAAATCTCATTTCGGTCCGTACAAAGATACCATTAATCTCGATGCAAGATAGGTCCACGGTTTGTGCTGAACATACCATAGGCTCATAAATCATTTGGGACGCATTTGATTGTACTCCTAGGCGACATGGGTCAAGCAAAAGTTCATTTCGATTCGTTTGGAGATTGTTTAATCTCTGCGTAAGATAGGTGCACGGTTTAGGCCGAATGTACCACGGGCATGGAAATCGCTTTGGGCAGACCTGATGGTACTCCTAGGTAATCTATGTCAAGTGGAAGGTTGTGGTCTGTTTGGAGATAGTGTTACTCTAGGCGGAAGATAGGTGCATGGTCTGCGCCGAACATACCATAGCCTTGGAAATCATTTTGGACGCACCCGACGGTACTCCTAAATAACGTCGGTCAAGTGGAGCTTATTTTGGTCCGTTCACAGATAGTGTTGATCTAGGTACAAGATAGGTGTACGGTTTGCACCGAATGTTCCACGAGGATGGAAATCTTTTCAGGCAGGTCCAATGGTACTTCTAGGTGACATTAGTCAAGAGGAAGATCGTTTCGGTCCATTTGGAGATAGTACTAATCTCAACGCAAGATAGCTGCACGGTTTGCACCAAACGTACCATTGGCTCTAAAATTGTTTAGGGAGCACCCGATGGAACTTCTACATGACGTGGGTGAAATGGAAGCTCGTTTCGGTCTATTTGATGCAAGATAGGTGCACGACTTGCGCCGAATGTACCGTAGGCTCAGAAGTCATTTTGGATGCACCTAATTGCACTCCTAGGTGATGTGGATCAAGTTCAAACTCGTTTTGGCCCATTTGGAGATAGTGTTGATCTAGACGCAAGATTGGTATATGGTTGGCGCCAAATGTACCTCAAGCATAAAAATCGCTTTGGGCACACCGGATGGTACTCATAGGTAATGTATGTCAAGTGGAAGCTTGTTTTGGTCTGTTTGGAGATAGTGTTAGTCTCGGCGCAAGATAGGTGCATGGTTTGTGCCGAACGTACCTCAGGCATGAAAATCATTTTGGACATAGCCGATGGTACTAGTAATGTTGGTCCAAAGGATGCTCGTTTCGATACGTTTGGAGATAGTGTTAATCTTGACACAAGATACGTGCACGGTTTGCGCCGAATGTGTACCTCGAGCATGGAAATCGTGTCAGGCACACCTGCTGGTACTCCTAGGTGACGTGAGTCAAGTGGAAGCTCGTTTCGGTCCGTTTGGACATAGTGTTAATCTCAGCGAAAGATAGGCGCAACGATAGATCTCCTTGGTGACGTGGGTGAAATGGATGATCTTTTTGGTCCATCTAGAGATAGTGTTAATCTTGACGCAAGATAGGTGCACGGTTTGCACCAAGTGTACCATCGGCATGAAAATTGTTTTAGACGCACCGGATAGAACCCCTAGATGACGTGGGTGAAATGGAAGCTCGATTAGATTCATTTGGATATAGTGTTGATCTCGATGCATGATAGGAGCACGGTTTGCGCTGAACGTACCATGGGCTTGGAAATCATTTTGGGCACAACCGATGGTACTCCTACGTGACATGGGTGAAGTGAAATCTCATTTCGGTCCGTACAAAGATACCATTAATCTCGATGCAAGATAGGTCCACGGTTTGTGCTGAACATTCCATAGGCTCATAAATCATTTGGGACGCATTTGATTGTACTCCTAGGCGACATGGGTCAAGCAAAAGTTCATTTCGATTCGTTTGGAGATTGTTTAATCTCTGCGTAAGATAGGTGCACGGTTTAGGCCGAATGTACCACGGGCATGGTAATCGCTTTGGGCAGACCTGATGGTACTCCTAGGTAATCTATGTCAAGTGGAAGGTTGTGGTCTGTTTGGAGATAGTGTTACTCTAGGCGGAAGATAGGTGCATGGTCTGCGCCGAACATACCATAGCCTTGGAAATCATTTTGGACGCACCTGACGGTACTCCTAAATAACGTCGGTCAAGTGGAGCTTATTTTGGTCCGTTCACATATAGTGTTGATCTAGGTACAAGATATGTGTACGGTTTGCACCGAATGTTCCACGAGGATGGAAATCTTTTCAGGCAGGTCCAATGGTACTTCTAGGTGACATTAGTCAAGAGGAAGATCGTTTCGGTCCATTTGGAGATAGTACTAATCTCAACGCAAGATAGCTGCACGGTTTGCACCAAACGTACCATTGGCTCTAAAATTGTTTAGGGAGCACCCGATGGAACTTCTACGTGACGTGGGTGAAATGGAAGCTCGTTTCGGTCTATTTGATGCAAGATAGGTGCACGACTTGCGCCGAATGTACCGTAGGCTCAGAAGTCATTTTGGATGCACCTAATTGCACTCCTAGGTGATGTGGATCAAGTTCAAACTCGTTTTGGCCCATTTGGAGATAGTGTTGATCTAGACGCAAGATTGGTATATGGTTGGCGCCAAATGTACCTCAAGCATAAAAATCGCTTTGGGCACACCGGATGGTACTCATAGGTAATGTATGTCAAGTGGAAGCTTGTTTTGGTCTGTTTGGAGATAGTGTTAGTCTCGGCGCAAGATAGGTGCATGGTTTGTGCCGAACGTACCTCAGGCATGAAAATCATTTTGGACATAGCCGATGGTACTAGTAATGTTGGTCCAAAGGATGCTCGTTTCGATACGTTTGGAGATAGTGTTAATCTTGACACAAGATACGTGCACGGTTTGCGCCGAATGTGTACCTCGAGCATGGAAATCGTGTCAGGCACACCTGCTGGTACTCCTAGGTGACGTGAGTCAAGTGGAAGCTCGTTTCGGTCCGTTTGGACATAGTGTTAATCTCAGCGAAAGATAGGCGCAACGATAGATCTCCTTGGTGACGTGGGTGAAATGGATGATCTTTTTGGTCCATCTAGAGATAGTGTTAATCTTGACGCAAGATAGGTGCACGGTTTGCACCAAGTGTACCATCGGCATGAAAATTGTTTTAGACGCACCGGATAGAACCCCTAGATGACGTGGGTGAAATGGAAGCTCGATTAGATTCATTTGGATATAGTGTTGATCTCGATGCATGATAGGAGCACGGTTTGCGCTGAACGTACCATGGGCTTGGAAATCATTTTGGGCACAACCGATGGTACTCCTACGTGACATGGGTGAAGTGAAATCTCATTTCGGTCCGTACAAAGATACCATTAATCTCGATGCAAGATAGGTCCACGGTTTGTGCTGAACATTCCATAGGCTCATAAATCATTTGGGACGCATTTGATTGTACTCCTAGGCGACATGGGTCAAGCAAAAGTTCATTTCGATTCGTTTGGAGATTGTTTAATCTCTGCGTAAGATAGGTGCACGGTTTAGGCCGAATGTACCACGGGCATGGTAATCGCTTTGGGCAGACCTGATGGTACTCCTAGGTAATCTATGTCAAGTGGAAGGTTGTGGTCTGTTTGGAGATAGTGTTACTCTAGGCGGAAGATAGGTGCACGGTCTGCGCCGAACATACCATAGCCTTGGAAATCATTTTGGACGCACCTGACGGTACTCCTAAATAACGTCGGTCAAGTGGAGCTTATTTTGGTCCGTTCACATATAGTGTTGATCTAGGTACAAGATATGTGTACGGTTTGCACCGAATGTTCCACGAGGATGGAAATCTTTTCAGGCAGGTCCAATGGTACTTCTAGGTGACATTAGTCAAGAGGAAGATCGTTTCGGTCCATTTGGAGATAGTACTAATCTCAACGCAAGATAGCTGCACGGTTTGCACCAAACGTACCATTGGCTCTAAAATTGTTTAGGGAGCACCCGATGGAACTTCTACGTGACGTGGGTGAAATGGAAGCTCGTTTCGGTCTATTTGATGCAAGATAGGTGCACGACTTGCGCCGAATGTACCGTAGGCTCAGAAGTCATTTTGGATGCACCTAATTGCACTCCTAGGTGATGTGGATCAAGTTCAAACTCGTTTTGGCCCATTTGGAGATAGTGTTGATCTAGACGCAAGATTGGTATATGGTTGGCGCCAAATGTACCTCAAGCATAAAAATCGCTTTGGGCACACCGGATGGTACTCATAGGTAATGTATGTCAAGTGGAAGCTTGTTTTGGTCTGTTTGGAGATAGTGTTAGTCTCGGCGCAAGATAGGTGCATGGTTTGTGCCGAACGTACCTCAGGCATGAAAATCATTTTGGACATAGCCGATGGTACTAGTAATGTTGGTCCAAAGGATGCTCGTTTCGATACGTTTGGAGATAGTGTTAATCTTGACACAAGATACGTGCACGGTTTGCGCCGAATGTGTACCTCGAGCATGGAAATCGTGTCAGGCACACCTGCTGGTACTCCTAGGTGACGTGAGTCAAGTGGAAGCTCGTTTCGGTCCGTTTGGACATAGTGTTAATCTCAGCGAAAGATAGGCGCAATGATAGATCTCCTTGGTAATGTGGGTGAAATGGATGATCTCTTTGGTCCATCTAGAGATAGTGTTAATCTTGACGCGAGATAGGTGCACGGTTTGCACCAAATGTACCATCGGCATGAAAATTGTTTTAGACGCACCCGATAGAACCCCTAGGTGACGTGGGTGAAATGGAAGCTCGATTAGATTCATTTGGATACAGTGTTGATCTCGATGCATGATAGGAGCACGGTTTGCGCTGAACGTACCATAGGCTTGGAAATCATTTTGGGCGCAACCGATGGTACTCCTACGTGACATGGGTCAAGTGAAATCTCATTTCGGTCCGTACAAAGATACCATTAATCTCGATGCAAGATAGGTCCACGGTTTGTGCTGAACATACCATAGGCTCATAAATCATTTGGGACGCATTTGATTGTACTCCTAGGCGACATGGGTCAAGCAAAAGTTCATTTCGATTCGTTTGGAGATTGTTTAATCTCTGCGTAAGATAGGTGCACGGTTTAGGCCAATGTACCACGGGCATGGAAATCGCTTTGGGCAGACCTGATGGTACTCCTAGGTAATCTATGTCAAGTGGAAGCTTGTGGTCTGTTTGGAGATAGTGTTACTCTAGGCGGAAGATAGGTGCATGGTCTGCGCCGAACATACCATAGCCTTGGAAATCATTTTGGACGCACCCAACGGTACTCCTAAATAACGTGGGTCAAGTGGAGCTTGTTTTGGTCCGTTCACAGATAGTGTTGATCTAGGTACAAGATAGGTGTACGGTTTGCGCTGAATGTTCCACGAGGATGGAAATCTTTTCAGGCAGGTCCGATGGTACTTCTAGGTGACATTGGTCAAGAGGAAGATCGTTTCGGTGCATTTGGAGATAGTACTAATCTCAACGCAAGATAGGTGCACGGTTTGCACCAAACGTACCATTGGCTCTAAAATTGTTTAGGGCGCATCCGATGGAACTTCTATGTGACGTGGGTGAAATGGAAGCTCGTTTCGGTCTATTTGATGCAAGATAGGTGCACGACTTGCGCCGAATGTACCGTAGGCTCAGAAATCATTTTGGATGCACCTAATTGCACTCCTAGGTGATGTGGATCAAGTGCAAACTTGTTTTGGCCCATTTGGAGATAGTGTTGATCTAGACGCAAGATTGGTATATGGTTGGCGCCAAATGTACCTCAAGCATATAAATCGCTTTGGGCACACCGGATGGTACTCATAGGTAATGTATGTCAAATAGAAGCTTGTTTTGGTCCATTTGGAGATCGTGTTAGTCTCGGCGCAAGATAGGTGCATGGTTTGTGCCGAACGTACCTCGGGCATGAAAATCATTTTGGACATAGCCGATGGTACTAGTAATGTTGGTCCAAAGGAAGCTCGTTTCGATCCGTTTGGAGATAGTGTTAATCTTGACACTAGATACTTGCACGGTTTGCGCTGAATGTGTACCTCAAGCATGGAAATCGTGTCAGGCACACCTGCTGGTACTCCTAGGTGACGTGAGTCATGTGGAAGCTCGTTTCGGTCCGTTTGGACGTAGTGTTAATCTCTGCGAAAGATAGGTGCACTGTTTGTGCCGATTGTACCATAGGCAAAGAAATCATTTTGGGCACACCCGATGGAACACCTAGGTGACATGTGTCTAGTGAAAGCTTGTTTCGGTCCATTTGGAGATAGTGATATTTCAGGCGCAAGATAGGTGCACGGTTTGTGCTGAATGTACAACGGGCGTGGAAATCTTTTAAGGCACACCTAATGGTACTTCTGGGTGACTTTGGCCAAGTGGAAGCTCATTTCGGTCTGTTTGGAATAGTACTTATCTCAACGGAAGATAGGTGCACGGTTTGCACCGAATGTACCATAGGCTTTGAAATGGCTTTGGGCACACCCAAGGGTACTCCTAGGTGACGTAGGTCATGTGGAAGCTCATTTTATTCTATTTGGAGATATTGTTAATTTTGACGCAATATAGGTGCATGGTTTGCAACGAACGTAGCATAGGCTCAAAAATCATTCTGGGTGCAACTGATGGTACTTCTATGTGATGTGGGTTGAGTAGAAACTCGTTTAGGTCCATTTGGAGATATTGTTAATCTCAATGCAAGATAGGTGCACAGTTTGCGCCGAATGTACCTCGGGCATGGAAATCATTTTGGGCAACCTGCTGGTACTACTAGGTGACGTGAGTCACGTGGAACCTTGTTTTTGTCCTTTTGGAGATAGTGTTACTCTAGGCACAAGATAGGTGCATGGTATGCAAGTGGAAGCTTGTTTCGGTCCGTTTGGAGATAGTGTTAGTCTAGGCACAAGATAGGTGCATGATTTGCACCGAATGTGCCATGGGTCAGGAAATCACTTTGGGCACACCCGATGGTACTCCTAGGTGACGTGTGTCAAGTGATAGCTTGTTTCGATATGTTTGGAGATAGTGTTAATCTAAGTGCAAGATAGGTGCACAGTTTGCACCATGTTCCATGAGCATGGAAATCTTTTCAGGCACACCCGATGGTACTTCTAGGTGACATTGGTCAAGTGGAAGCTTGTTTTGGTCCGTTCTGAGACAATACTAATCTCGATGCAAGATAGGTGCATGGTTTGCCCTGAACGTACCACAGGCTCTGAAATTGTTTTGGGCGCACCTAATGGAAGTCCTACATGATGTGGGTGAAATGGAAGCTTGTTTCAGTCCATTTAACACAAGATAGGTGCACGGCTTGCGTCAAACATACCGTAGGCTCAGAAATCATTTTGGACGCATCTGACTACACTCCTAGGTGATGTGGATCAAGTGCAAACTCCTTTTGGTCCATTTAGAGATAGTGTTGATCTTGACGCAAGATAGGTGCATGGATTGCGCCGAATGTACCTTGGGCATAGAAATCGCTTTGGGCACACCCGATGGTACTTCTAGGTAATGTATGTCAAGTGAAAGCTTATTTTGGTCCGTTTGGAGATAGTGTTAGTCTAGACACAAGATAGGTGTGACACGCCAGCCCTTTAGTAGCCTGTAGTAGTACTGAAGTTGGGCCATATAGCCGAAGCGACACATGTGGTTGTTGTTGGTGGGTTAGTACAACCATGGGTGTCTAGGAGGGTGAGGGCCAGCTTATAAGCCTTGTTATTCCAAACATGGCACCTCCGGGTTAACCCTTTTACCCAAAACGAGGACGAAAGTGTAAGCGAGGTGCTACGCGTATGCAGGGTCATTCCATGTGCAGAGCTAGGCCACATAAGTAGTTTTGGATGCAGGGTGTTACAGATGGTATTCGGAGCATCAACCCTTGCTACACGTGCCTGTGGAGGGGTGTACCAAGGGGTGATCCTAGACATCTACCACATATGTGTGGTGAGCTGCTGAGGGGGTGAATGTAACCCCCAGCCCATTAGTAGCCTGTAGTAGTAGTGAAGTTGTCCCATGTAGCCCAAGTGGCACACGTGGTTATTGTTGGTGGGTTTAGTACTACCTTGGAAGTCTAGGAGGGTGAGGGCCAACTTATAAGCCTTGTCATTCCGAACGTAGCACCTCCGGGTCAACCCTTTTACACGAAGAGAGGACGAAAGTGTAAGCGAGGTGCTATGCGTATGCAGGCCCATTCCACATGCGAAACTGGGCCATTTGTGCTAGCGTTAGTCTAGCGCAAGATAGGTGCACGGTTTGCGCCGAATGTACCATGGGCTTGGAAATCATTTCAGGCACACTCAATGGTGCTTCTAGGTGACGTTGGTCAAGTGGAAGCTCGTTTTGGTCCGTTTGGAGATCGTATTAATCTCGAGGCAAGATAGGTTCATGGTTTGCGCCAAATGTACCATAGGCTCTGAAATCGCTTTTGGGCACACCAAATGGTACTCCTAGGTGGCGTAGATCAAGTGGCAGATCCTTTCATTCTGTTTGGAGAGTGTTAATCTCATCGCAAGATAGGTGCACGGTTTGCGCTGAATGTACCATAGGCATGGAAATTATTTTGGATGTACCCAATGGTACTCCTAGGAGACGTGGGTCAAGTGGAAGCTCATTTCGGTACATTTGGAGATAGTGTTAATCTCGGCGCAAGATAGGTCCATGGTTTGCACCGAAGTACTACGGGCATGGAAATCATTTTGGGCACACCTGATGGAACTCCTTGGTGACACGGGTCAAGTGGAAGCTCATTTCGGTCCGTTTGAGGCACACCCGATGGTACTTCTAGGTGAGATTGGTCAAGTGGAAGCTTGTTTTGGTCCATTTGGATTGTGTTGATCTAGGCGCAAGATAAGGGTGTGTTTTGCGCTGAATTTACCATGAGCATGGAAAATTTTAGGCACACCTGATGGAACTTCTAGGTGACATTGGTCAAGTGGACGCTCATTTCAAGTGGAACATCATTTCAATCTTCTTGGAGATAGTGTTAATCTCGACGCAAGATAGGTGAACGGTTTGTGCCGAACGTACTATGGGTTCAGAAATCATTTTGGGCGCAACCGATGGTACTCCTACGTGACGTGGGTCAAGTGGAAACTCATTTTGGTCCATTTGAAGATAGTGTTAATCTCGATGCAAGATAGGTGCATGGTTTGCTCCAAACGTACCATAGGCTCATAAATCATTTTGGACTTACCTGATTGTACTCCTAGGTGACGTGGATCAAGCGGAAGCTCATTTTGACCTGTTTAGAGATTGTTCTAATTTCGGCGCAAGAAAGGTGCACGGTTTGCGCCGAATGTACCACGGGTATGGAAACTACTTTGGGTACACCCGATGGTACTCCTATGTAATGTATGTCAAGTGGAAGCTTGTTTTGGTCCATTTGGAGATAGTGTTAGTTTCAGCGCATGATAGGTGCATCGTTTGTGTCGAACAAACCATAGGCTTGGAAATCATTTTGGACACACCCGATGGAACTCCTTGGTGACGTGTGTCAATTGAAAGTTCATTTTGGTCTGTTTGGAGATAGTGTTAATCTAGGTGCAAGATTGGTGTATGTTTGCACTGAACGTACAACGGGCATGGAAATCTTTTTAGGCACACCCGATGGTACTTCTAGGTGACATTGGTCAAGCGGAACCTTGTTTCGGTCCGTTTGGAGATTGTGTTAGTCTCGTCACAAGATAGGTGCACGGTTTGCGCCGAAAGTCCCATGGGAATGGAAATCTTTTTAGGCACACCTGATGGAACTTCTAGGTGGCGTTTGTCAAGTGGACTCTCATTTCGGTCCGTTTGGAGATTGTATTAATCTCAAGGCAAGATAGGTGCATGGTTTGCACCAAATGTACCACAGGTTCTAAAATTGCTTTTCCGTACACCAGATGGTACTCCTAGGTGGCGTAGATTAAGTGAAAGATCATTTCAGTCTCTTTGGAGAAAGTGTTAATCTCGATGGAAGATAGGTGCATGGTTTGCGCCGAACGTACCATAGGTTTGAAAATCATTTTGGGCGCAATCAATGGTACTCCTACGTGACGTGGGTCAAGTGAAAACTCGTTATAGTCCATTTGTAGATAGTGTTAATCTCGACGCAAGATAGGTGTATGGTTTGTGCCAAATGTACCATAGGTTCATAAATCGTTTTGGATGTACCTGATTGTACTCCTAGGTGACGGATCAAGCAGAAGGCTCATTTCGACCTGTTTGGAGATAGTTCTAATTTCGACGCAACAAAGGTCCACGATTTGCGCCAAATGTACCACAGGCTTGGAAATCAGTTTGGGCACACCCGATGGTACTCCTATGTAATGTATGTCAAGTGAAAGCTTGTTTCGGTCCATTTGGAGATGTGTTAATATCGGCGCAAGATAGGTGCACAGTTTGTGCAGAACATACCATAGGCCTGTAAACCATTTTGGACGCACCCGATGGTACTCCAACGTGACATGGGTCAAGTGGAAGCTTGTTTTGGTCTGTTTGGAGATAGTGTTAATCTCGGTACAAGGTAGGTGCACGGTTTGCGTCGAATGTACCACAGGCCTAGAAATCATTTTGGGCACACCCGATGGGTGATGTGGGTGAAGTGAAAGCTCGTTTCGGTCCGTTTGGACATATTGTTAATCTCAGCGCTAGATAGGTGCTTGGTTTGCACCGAATGTACCATGGGCATGGAAATCATTTTGGGCACACCCGATGGTACTCCAAGGTGATGTCTATCAAGTGGAAGGTCATTTTGGTCCGCTTGGAGATAGTGTTAATCTAGGCACAAGATAGGTGTATGGTTTGCGTCGAATGTACCACAGGCATGGAAATCTTTTCTAGCACACCCGATGCTGCTTCTAGGTTACATTGGTCAAGTAGAAGCTTGTTTCAGTCCGCTTGTAGATAGTTTTAGTCTCAGCACAAGATAGGTGCACGGTTTATGTTGAACGTACCATAGGCATGGAAAACATTATGGGCACACCCGATGGTACTCCTAGGTGACGTGGGACAAATGGTAGCTCGTTTCGATCCGTTTGGAGATAGTGTTAATCTGGACGCAAGATAGGTGTACGGTTTGCGCCGAATGTACCATGTGCATGAAAATCTTTTTAGGCACACCCGAAGCTAGTTCTAGGTGATGTTGGTCAAGTGGAAGCTCGTATCGGTCCGTTTGCAGATAGTGTTAGCCTCAGCGCAAGATAGGTGCACAGTTTGCACCGAATGTACCACGGGCATGGAAATCATTTTAGTCACACCGGATGGTACTTCTGTGTGATGTTAGTCAAGTGGAAGCTCATTTCGGTCTATTTGGAAATCGTATTAATCTTGAGGCAAGATAGGAGCACGGTTTGTACACCCTAGGCTCTAAATCGCTTTTGGGCACACCAAATGGTACTCCTAGGTGGCATAGATCAAGTGGCAGATCGTTTCATTCTGTTTGGAGAGTGTTAATCTCATCGCAAGATAGGTGCATGGTTTGCGCTGAATGTACCATAGGCATGGAAATTATTTTGGACGCACCCAATGGTACTCCTAGGAGACGTGGGTCAAGTGGAAGCTCATTTCGTTACATTTGGAGATAGTGTTAATCTCGGCGCAAGATAGGTCCATGGTTTGCACCGAATGTACTACGGGCATGGAAATCATTTTGGGCACACCTGATGGAACTCCTTGGTGACGCGTGTCAAGTTGTCCGTTTGAGGCACACCCGATGGTACTTCTAGGTGAGATTGGTCAAGTGGATGCTTGTTTTGGTCCATTTGGATTGTATTGATCTAGGCGCAAGAAAAGGGTGTGTTTTGCGCTGAATTTACCATGAGCATGGAAAATTTTAGGCACACCTGATGGAACTTCTAGGTGACATTGGTCAAGTGGAAGCTCATTTCAAGTGGAACATCATTTCAATCTTCTTGGAGATAGTGTTAATCTCGATGCAAGATAGGTGCACGGTTTGTGCCGAACGTACTATAGGTTCAGAAATCATTTTGGGCGTGACCGATGGTACTCCTACATGACGTGGGTCAAGTGGAAACTCGTTTTGGTCCATTTGAAGATAGTGTTAATCTCGATGCAAGATAGGTGCATGGTTTGCGCCAAACGTACCACAGGCTCATAAATCCTTTTGGACATACCTGATTGTACTCCTAGGTGACGTGGATCAAGCGGAAGCTCATTTTGATCTGTTTAGAGATTGTTCTAATTTCGGCGCAAGAAAGGTGCACGGTTTGCGCCGAATGTACCACGGGTATGGAAACTGCTTTGGGTACACCCGATGGTACTCCTATGTAATCTATGTCAAGTGGAAGCTTGTTTCGGTCCATTTGGAGATAGTGTTAGTTTCAGCGCATGATAGGTGCATCGTTTGTGTCGAACAAACCATAGGCTTGGAAATCATTTTGGACACACCCGATGGAACTCCTAGGTGACGTGTGTCAATTGAAAGTTCATTCTGGTCCGTTTGGAGATATTGTTAATCTAGGTGCAAGATTGGTGTATGTTTGCGCTGAACGTACAACGGGCATGGAAATCTTTTCAGGCACACCCGATGGTACTTCTAGGTGACATTGGTCAAGTGGAACCTTGTTTCGGTCCATTTGGAGATAGTGTTAGTCTCATCTCAAGATAGGTGCATGGTTTGCGCCGAAAGTCCCATGGGAATGGAAATCTTTTCAGGCACACCTGATGGAACTTCTAGGTGGCGTTTGTCAAGTGGACTCTCAGTTCAGTCCATTTGGAGATTGTATTAATCTCAAGGCAAGATAGGTGCATGGTTTGCACCAAATATACCACAGGTTCTAAAATCGCTTTTCCGTACACCAGATGATACTCCTAGGTGGCGTAGATCAAGTGAAAGATCGTTTTAGTCTGTTTGGAGATAGTGTTAATCTCGACGCAAGATAGGTGCATGGTTTGTGCCGAACGTACCATAGGTTCGAAAATCATTTTGGGCGCAATCAATGGTACTCCTACGTGACGTGGGTCAAGTGAAAACTCGTTACAGTCCATTTGTAGATAGTGTTAATCTCGACGCAAGATAGGTGTATGGTTTGTGCCAAATGTACCATAGGCTCAGAAATCGTTTTGGACGTACCTGATTGTACTCCAAGGTGACGGATCAAGCAGAAGGCTCATTTCGACCTGTTTGGAGATAGTTCTAATTTTGACGCAAGAAAGGTCCACGATTTGCGCCAAATGTACCACGGGCTTGGAAATCAGTTTGGGCACACCCGATGGTACTCCTATGTAATGTATGTCAAGTGAAAGCTTGTTTCAATCCATTGGAGATGTGTTAATATCGGCGCAAGATAGATGCACAGTTTGTGCAGAACATACCATAGGCCTGGAAACCATTTTGGACGCACCCGATGGTACTCCAACGTGACATGGGTCAAGTGGAAGCTTGTTTTGGTCTGTTTGGAGATAGTGTTAATCTCGGTACAAGGTAGGTGCATGGTTTGCGTCGAATGTACCACAGGCCTAGAAATCATTTTGGGCACACCTGATGGGTGATGTGGGTCAAGTGAAAGCTCGTTTCGGTCCGTTTGGACATATTGTTAATCTCAGCGCTAGATAGGTGCTTGGTTTGCACCGAATGTACCATGGGCATGGAAATCATTTTGGGCACACCCGATGGTACTCCAAGGTGATGTCTGTCAAGTGGAAGGTCATTTTGGTCCGCTTGGAGATAGTGTTAATCTATGCGCAAGATAGGTGTACGGTTTGCGTTGAATGTACCACAGGCATGGAAATCTTTTCTAGCACACCCGATGCTGCTTCTAGGTTACATTGGTCAAGTAGAAGCTTGTTTCAGTCCGCTTGTAGATAGTTTTAGTCTCATCACAGATAGGTGCACGGTTTATGTTGAATATACCATAGGCATGGAAAACATTATGGGCACACCCGATGGTACTCCTAGGTGACGTGGGACAAATGGCATCTCGTTTCGATCCGTTTGGAGATAGTGTTAATTTGGGTGCAAGATAGGTGTACGGTTTGCGCCAAATGTACCATATGCATGAAAATCTTTTTAGGCACACCCGAAGCTACTTCTAGGTGATGTTGGTCAAGTGGAAGCTCGTATCGGTCTGTTTGCAGATAGTGTTAGCCTCAGCTCAAGATAGGTGCACAGTTTGCGCCGAATGTACCACGGGCATGGAAATCATTTTAGTCACACCGGATGGTACTTCTGTGTGATGTTGGTCAAGTGGAAGCTCATTTCGGTCTATTTGGAAATCGTATTAATCTTGAGGCAAGATTGGAGCACGGTTTGTATACCCTAGGCTCTAAATCGCTTTTGGGCACACCAAATGGTAGTCCTAGGTTGCATAGATCAAGTGGAAGATCACTTCAGTTCGCTTGGAAATTATTTTAGACGCACAGGATGGTACTCCTAGGCGACGTGAGTCAAGTGGAAGCCCGTTTCGGTCCATTTGGAGATAGTGTTAATCTCGGTGCAAGATAGGTGCACAGTTTGCGCCGAATGTACCATGGGCATGGAAATCATTTTGGGCACACCGATGGGACTCCTAGGTGACGTGGGTCAAGTGGAAGCTCGTTTCGGTCTGTTTGGAGACAGTGTTAATCTAGGCGCAAGATAGGTGTACGGTTTCGTCGAATGTACCACAGGCATGGAAATCTTTTCAGGCACACCTGATGGTCCTTCTAGGTGACATTGGTCAAGTGGAAGCTCGTTTCGATCCGTTTGGAGATTGTGTTAATCTCGGCGCAAGATAAGTGCATAGTTTGCGCCGAATGTACCACGGGCTTGAAAATCTTTTTAGGCACACACCATGGTACTTCTAGGTGACATTGCTCAAGTGGAAGCCCATATCACTACGTTTGAAGATAGTATTAATGCTGAGGCAAGATAGGTGCAAGGATTGTGCCAAATATACAACAAGCTCTGAAATCGGTTTGAGCACACCAGATGGTACTCCTAGGTGGCGTAGATCAAGAGTAAGATCATTTCAGTCTATTCGGAGATAATGTTAATCTCGACGCAAGATAGGTGCACGGTTTGTGCTAAACATACCATAGGTTCGAAAACCATTTTGGCGCAACCGATGTTACTCCTACGTGACGTGGGTCAAGTGGAAACTCGCCTTGGTCCATTTGGAGATAGTTTTAATCCCAACGCAGGATATGTGCACGGTTTGCGCCAAATGTACCATAGGCTCAAAATAATTTTGGATGCACCTGATTGTACTCCTAAGTGAGGTGGATAAAGCGAAAGCTCATTTCGATCCGTTTGGAGATAGTTTTAATTTCAGCGCAAGAATCATGCACAGTTTGCGCTGAATGTACCACGGGCATGGAAATCGCTTTGGGCACACCCAATGGTACACCTATGTAATGTATGTCAAGTGGAAGCTTGCTTCGATCTGTTTGGAGATAGTGTTAGTTTCGGTGCAAGATAGGTGCACTGTTTGCGCCAAAGGTACCATAGGCTTGGAAATTATTTTGGATGCACCCGATGGTACTCCTAGGTAATGTGGGTCAAGTGAAGGCTTGTTTCGGTCCATTTGGAGATTGTGTTAATCTTAGCACAAGATAGGTGCATGCTTTATGCGAATGTACCACTGGCGTGCAAATCGTTTTGGGTACACCCGATGGTACTCCTAGGTGACGTGGGTCAAGTGGAAGCTCGTTTCGGTCCATTTGGACATAGTGTTAATCTCAGCACTACATAGGTGCATGGTTTGTGCTGAATGTACCATAGGAATGGATATCATTTTGGGCACACCCGATGGTACTCCTAGGTGATGTGTGTCAAGTGGATGGTCATTTTGGTCTATTTGGAGATAGTGTTAATTTAGGTGCAAGATATGTGCTTTGTTTGCGCCGAACATACCATTGGCTTGGAAATTATTTTGGGCACACTCGATGGTACTCCTAGGTGACGTGGGTCAAGTGGAAGCTCATTTCGGTCCATTTGGACATAGTGTTAATCTTAGCGCTTGATAGGTGCTTTGTTTGGGCCGAATGTACTGTGGGCACAAAAATAATTTTAGACGCACCCTATGGTACTTCTAGGTGACATTGGTGAAGTGGAAGGTTGTTTCAGTCCATTTGGAGATTGTTTTAGTCTCAGCACAAGATAGGTGCGCGGTCTGCACCGAAAGTACCATAGGTACGGAAAACTTTTTAGGCACACCCGATGGTATTTCTAGGTGTCGTTGATCAAGTGGAAGCTTGTTCCGGTCTGTTTGGAGAATGTATTAATCTCATGGCAAGATAGATGCACTGTTTGTGCCAAATGTACCATAGGCTCTAAAATCGCTTTTGGGCACACCAGATGGCGTAGATCTTGTGGAAGATAATTTCAGTATGTTTGGAGATAGTGTTAATCTCGATTTAAGATAGGTGCACGGTTTGTGCCCAAACGTACCATAATATCAAAAATCATTTTGGGCGCAACCGATGGTACTCCGACGTGACGTGGGTCAGGTGGAAACTCATTACGGTCCATTTGGAGATAGTGTTAATCTCGACATAAGATAGGTGCACGGTTTGCGCCAAACGTACCATTGGCCCAGAAAATCATTTTGGACGCACCTAATTGTACTCCTTGGTGACGTGGATCAAGCAAAAACTCATTTTGATATGTTTGGAGATAGTTCTAATTTCGATGCAGGAAAGGTGCACGGTTTGCGCTGAATGTACCATGGGCATGGAAATCACATTGGGTACACCTAATGGTACTCCTAAGTGGAAGCATGTTTCAGTCTATTTGTCGACAGTGTTAGTCTCAGCGCAAGATAGGTGCACGGTTTGCGCCGAATGTACCATAGGCTTGGAAACCATTTTGGATGCACCCGAGGTACTCCTAGGTGACGTGGGTGAAGTGGAAGCTCGGTTCAGTCCATTTGGAGATAGTATTAATCTCGGCACAAGATAGGTGTACGGTTTGCTCTGAATGTACCACGGGCGTGGAAATCATTTTGGGCTCACCCAATGGTACTCTTAGTGACGTGGGTCAAGTGAAAGCTCGTTTTGGTCCATTTGGGCATAGTGTTAATCTCAATGCTATATTGGTGCATGGTTTGCGCCGAATGTACCATGGGCATGGAAATCATTTTGGGCACACCTGATTTTACTCCTAAGTGACGTGTGTCAAGCGGAAGGTCATTTCGGTCTGCTTGGAGATAGTGTTAAACTAGGCGCATGATTGGTGTACTATTTGCGCCGAATGTACCATAGGCATGGAAATCTTTTCTGGCACACTCGATGGTACTTCTAGGTGACAGTGGTCATGTGGAAGCTTGTTTTGGTCCATTTGGATATAGGTTTAGTCTTAGTGCAAGATAGGTACACGGTTTGCGTCGAACGTACCATAGGCTTAGAAATCATTTTGGGCACACCCGATAGTTCTCCTAGGTGACGTTGGTCAAGTGGAAGCTCGTTTCAGTCTATTTGGGGACAGTATGTGCAAGATAAGTGTACGGTTTGCGCTGAATGTACCATGGGCATGGAAATCTTCTCAGGCACACCCGATGGTACTTTTAGGTGACATTGGTCAAGTGCAAGCGCGTTTTGGTCCATTTAGAGACAGTGTTAATATAGGTGCAAGATAGGTGTATGGTTTGCGCCTACGATGCCATAGGCATGCAAATCGCTTTGGGCACACCCGATGGTACTCCTATGTAATGTATGTCAAGTGGAAGCTTGTTTCGGTCCATTTGGAGATAGTGTTAGTCTCAGCGCAAGATATGTGCACTGTTTGCGTCGAATGTACCATGGGAATGGAAATCATTTTGGGCATACCCGATGGTACTCCTAGGTGATGTGTGTCAAGTGGATGGTCATTTCAGTCTGTTTGGAGATACTGTTAATCTAGGTGCAAGATAGGTGCTTTGTTTGCGCCAAATGTACCATAGGCTTAGAAATTATTTTGGGCACACTCAATGGTACTCCTAGGTGACGTGGGTCAAGTGGAAGCCCGTTTCAGTCTGTTTGGAGATAGTGTTAATCTTGACGCAAGATAGGTGTACAATTTGTGCCGAATGTACAACAGGCATAGAAATCATTTTGGGCACACCCGATGGAACTCCTAGGTGACGTGGATCAGGTGGAAGCTCATTTCGATCCGTTTGGAGATAGTGTTAAACTGTTAATCTAGGCGCCAGGTAGGTGTACGGGTTGCACCCAATATACCACAGGGATGGAAATCACTTTGGGCACATCCGATCTTACTCCTATGTAATGTATGTTAAGTGGATGCATATTTCAGTCTGTTTTGAGACAATGTTAGTCTCAACGCACGATAGGTGCACGGTTTGTGCCGAACATACCACGGGCATGGAAATGATTTTGGGGACACCTGATGGCACTCCTAGGTGACATGTGTCAAGTGGAAGCACGTTTCGGACTGTTTAGAGATAGTGTCAACCTCGGCGCAACATATGTGCATGGTTTGCGCCGAATATACCATGGGCATGGAAATCATTTTGGGTTCACCCGATGGTACCACTAGGTGACGTGGGTCAAGTGGAAGCTCATTTCGATCCATTTGGAGATAGTGTTAATCTCAGCACTAGATAGGTACATGGTTTGGGTCGAATGTACCATGGTAATGGAAATCATTTTGGCACACCTGATGCTACTCCTATGTGATGTGTGTCAAGTGGAAGACCATTTCAGTCTGTTTGGAGATAGTATTAATCTAGGTGCAAGACAGGTGTAGGGTTTGCACTGAATGTACCACAGGCATGGAAATCTTTTCAGGCACACCTGATGGTACTTCTTGGTGACATTGGTCAGGTGGAAACTTGTTTCGGTCCGTTTGGAGATAGTGTTAGTCTCAATGCAAGATAGGTGCATGGTTTGCACTGAACATACCATAGGCTTGGAAATCATTTTGGGCACACCCGATGGTACTCCTAGGTGATGTTCATCAAGTGGGAGCTCGTTTCGGTCTGTTTGGAGATAGTATTAGTCTATGCCTAATATAGGAGTATGGTTTGCGCCGAATGTACCATGGGCATGGAAATCTTTTCAGGCACACCCGATGGTACATCTAGGTGACATTGGTTAAGTGCAAGCTCATTTTGGTCCATTTAGAGATAGTGTTAATATAGGCGCAAGATAGATGTACGATTTGCGCCTAATGTACCACGGGCATGGAAAACTTTTTAGGCACATCTGATGGTACTTCTAGGTGACATTGGTTAAGTGGAAGCTGATTTCAGACCATTTGGAGATTGTGTTGATCTCGACACAAGATAGGTGCATGGTTTGCACTGAATGTACCACGACCATGGAAATCTTTTTAGGAACACGCGATGGTACTTATAGGTGACATTGGTCAAGTGGAAGCTCGTATCGGTCCGTTTGGAGATAGTATAAATCCTGAGGAAAGATAGGTGCACGGCTTGCGTAAATTGTACCACAGGCTCTGAAATCACTTTGAGCACACCAGATGGTACCCCTAGTGGCTTAGATCAAGAGGAAGATTGTTGTAGTCTATTTGGAGATAGTGTTAATGTCGATACAAGATAGGTGCACGGTTTGCGCCGAACGTACCATAGGTTCAGAAATCATTTTGGGCGCAACCAATGTTACTACTACGTGACATGGATCATGTGGAAACTTGCTTTGATGCAATTGGAGATAGTTTTAATTTTGACCCAAGAAAGGTGCACGGTTTGCGCTGAATGTGCCATGGGCATGGAAATCGCTTTGGGCACACCCAATGGTACTCCTATGTAATGTATGTAAAGTGGAAGCTTGTTTTGGTCTGTTTGGGGATATTGTTAGTCTTAGTGCAAGATATGTACATGATTTGCGCCGAATGTACCATAGGCTTAGAAATTATTTTGGACGCACCCGATGATACACCTAGGTGACGTGGATTGAGTGGAAGCTTGTTTTAGTCTGTTTGGAGGTAGTGTTAATTTGGACATAAGATAGGTGCACAGTTTGTGCTGAATGTACCACGAGCATGGAAATCATTTTGGGCACACCCAATAGAACTCCTAGGTGACGTGGGTCAGGTGGAAGCTCATTTTGATCCATTTGGAGATAGTGTTAATCTAGGAGCAAGATATGTGTATGGTTTGTGCCCAATGTACCACGGGCATGGAAATCACTTTGGGCACACCCAGGCAAAGAATGCTGCATATCGTGAATTGAAATCAAAACGTCCTTGCGCACCAAAGCATAGGCAACAAAAGTGGAAGCAATCAATTCATTAATATCAGATTTAGTAGCAAGCAAACAATGTCCTTTCAATCTTATCTCATCTTTCTTACTACTCATAGATTTGGGATTTTTATTGCTCTCACTTTTAGCTTTTGCAGCTTTAGCAACATCATTTTGCATAATAGCTTTAGGAGACATAGGATGCAACACAAGTTTACATGGTATAGAAAAGAATACTGATTTGCTCTACCATGATGCATAGAATCTCTATCAAATTGCCAAGGTCTACCTAGCAGAATATTACAAGCTTACATAGGCACAACATCACATTCTACATCTTTATAGGATCCAATGGAAAAATTGATTCGCACAAGTCTAGTTACCTTTGCCTTACCACTGTTGTTCAGTCATTGAATGTAATATGGATGTGGGTGTGGTTTGGTGGTAAGCGCAAGCTTCTCCACCATGTCACTGTTGGCCAAGTTGTTGCAACTACATCCATCAATGATCATGCAGCACAAACACTCTTTGATGACACACTTTGTTTGAAACAATGTGTGTCGCTGATTTTGCTCCGCCTTCTCCATTTGGGTGCTAAGCACACGCTACACAGTGAGGCTCTCATAATGATATACATTCTCTGCACCAATCTGCTCTTCTGGTTGTTCGTCACTACCTGCATGGTCAGCAGCAAGCAAAACAAGTGTATCTTCATCAAAATCACTACCAGAGGAATACTCACCATCATCTTTGACGACCATAACACGCTTGCTTGGACAGTCACGCATCACATGTCCATACCCCTTGCACCGGTGACACTAAATGTCTCTTGTTCTACCGGTAGATGCCATGGATGAAGCACTTGCAGCAAGCTTCTAGATCGTCTTGGCCACTGAATTTGTGGGAGTAGCACGAGGCTTGTCACTGGATGATGGCATAGGAGTACGTGTAGTCAGAGTAGTACTCGTGCGGGGCTGCCATGAATTAGTCTTCCCTACAAAAAAATTAGTCTTGGTACTAGCACGTCGCCCCTGCACTTCCCTTTCAGCTTTACAAGCAAGATGAAACAAACGGGTTACGTTAGTGTATCTTTATAAGCAAGGATGTCCTGAATTTCTCGATTTAACCCACCCAAAAATCTTGCCAAAGCAGGTTCCTCATCCTCATCTAAATTACAACGCAACATACTCATTTGCAATTCTTGATAATATTCTTCTACACTTTTAGCACCCTGTCTTAGTTGTTGTAATTTATGTAACAAATCACGAGCATAGTAAGAAGGAACAAATCTAGCCCTCATGATTCGTTTCAAGGCATTCCAAGTTCGTGGTATGTTATTAGGGTTTTTCTTGCCATGTTCTATCCACCAAACAGTAGCAAAGTCAGTAAACTCACTAGTAGCAGCCCTAACACGTGTATTCTCAGGAAATTCATGACATGCAAACTTCTGATCAACAGCAATTTCCCAAGAAATATACGCATTAGGATCGTACTTACCATCAAAAGGAGGTATTTTAAATTTAATCTTACTGAAAGCATCATTATTATTGGTTACCTCGCGTCAGCGGTCACCACCCATACCTCTACAATTATGGCATAGGTAACACCGATCACAATTGTCATGATCATCCAGTTCAATATCAGCAGTATAGTCATCATTATAATTAGCTTCGAGTTGCTCTTCGTCCTTGTTGTCTTCATTATGCTGCTCTTTGTCTTTTGTATGGAAGTCATCAAAATGCTTTAGAAGAGGAGCAAGGCTTCTGTCCACACAAGTGACACCAATCCTGTAAGTTTGGTGTTGGTGGCAAGTTGGGTTGCCTCCAATTGCACAATCTTGTCATTGGTCACTTGTAAATCTTGATCAAGTCCTTCTGTATGCAGCTTCACTTGCTTTGTAAAATGTTGAATGATTCCCTTGGTGCGAGGAGATTGTGGCTTCTTGTTATCATCCTCTGGCCCTATCATGGTTTAAAAGACAAGGACAACAAGAAAATAGGTGAAGAAATAAAAGCCCTACAGCTATTAGGATGTAGCTACAGCAAGACGCTCACTCTCAACCTGTTTCTCAAGCTCTTACCAGTTCTTACCTTGCTCAACAAGAGGGGTCAACAACCAGCAAGTCTGCAACCTTGGAAGAGAATGTATCGGTACTGCAGCAACAACACCTGTCTAGCTGTAGTCGTATATGTGGAGCTGCAGGTGGGGCAATTGCTATGCACAAGGAAAGATACTAGCACCACATTAGTGACAAAAACAAGCTGAATAATCAAATGATAGATCCGGCCCAGGTGGGGTTGGCCCGCCCAATAAATTAAGGTTGCCCGGACCCCAACAGTTATTATGCACATCCACTCGGAGAAAGGCCCAATGTCCCTAAAAGATACCAACTGATGAGATCCCGTAGGGTTCGCTGGCCGATCTTTCGATGAGAGATGGCGGATAACTCGATTGGTGGATGGAGATGACGTTCACGGTCTGACTACAACCGTCCAAGGATGCTGCGCCTTAGCAACCGATACACCTCCTCCGATGGCTGCTGTGATCTTGTGGCATGACAACCAGCCACTAGGGCACCCGTCCTGCAAGCAATCGAAGAACCAGCAAGAACAAGAAGAACAAGCACTCAATTGCCAAATAAATATGAAGGTTTCAATCTAAAAACACAAGATGGTGAGGTTCTAAAGACAATCAGTCAGGCGGTTGATCCAACACGTGCGCTGAAAGGCGGTAGCAATAGCTAACTCAACGAAACAAAACCTAATCTGTTTGTGGCGGCCCTAGAGGCATATAAGTAAACGGGAGGACGACCACAAGGGTGTTTGGGTTGTTCTCCAACCCTAAGACACGTCCCTAATGGACCCAACTTGATACATGGGCCATCGGCCCAAAATAAGGTGACGCAACACCGTTGACAGAAAAAGTCTCGGTACAAAAATAGTTATTGCAGAAGAATCTGATAAGATATATCTATGAGGATGGATCCGTTGGAAAGTAGACTTGATAAGCTTTCCAAAAAGTGGTAGAACATCCCAATCGGAGTCCATATGAAGTTGTGGCATCCATCACAAGTTGGTGCTGTCCAGCAGTCCAAATCCAGCCGGCGCCAATCCCCTGCCCTTCTGATCCTCTCCATCATTCCTAAGTAAAACAAGAGTGCACACGTCTCCATTGTCTAAATATGATGGACAAGAGTTTAAGAATGAACTTACTTGATGGTTGAGTGGATGGGCACGAGCACGAGTAATAGGACCAAGTGGTGCTGGTGATGGTGTAGGTGTAGGTGTGGTGTTGACGTCCTCATCATGGTACTCCTATGTAATGTATGTCAAGTGAAAGCATGCTTCGGTCCGTTTGGAGATAGTGTTAGCCTCGGCGCAAGATAGATGCATGGTTTGCGCTGAATGCACCACAGGCATGGAAATTATTTTGGGCACACCAGATGGTACTCCTAGGTGACGTGGGTCAAGTGGAAGCTCGTTTTGGTCTATTTGGAGATAGTGTTAAACTAGGCTTAAGATAGGTGTACGGTTTGCGCCGAATGTACGATAGGCATGGAAATCTTTTCAGGCACACCCGATGGTACTTCTAGGTGACGTTGGTCATGTGGAAGCTCGTTTTGGTCCGTTTGGAGATAGTGTTAATCTCGAAGCAAGATAGGTGCATGGTTTGCGCCAAATGTACCATAGGCTCTAAAATTGCCTTGGGCGCACGAGATGGTACTCCTAGGTGGCGTAGATCAAGTGGAAAATCGTTTCAGTATGTTTGGAGATAGTGTTAATCTCGATGCAAGATAGGTGCACGATTTGCGTCAAGCGTACCATAGGTTCAGAAATGATTTTGAGTGCAACCAATGGTACTCCTACGTGACGTGGGTCAAGTGGAATCCCATTTTGGTCCGTTAGGAGATAGTGTTAAACTGGATGCAAGATAGGTGTACGGTTTGCGCCAAATGAACCATGGGCATGGAAATCTTCTCAGGCACACTCGGTGGTACTTTTTGGTGACATTGGTCAAATGAAAGCTCGTTCCAGTCCATTTGGAGATATGTGCACGGTTTGTGCTGAACATACCATAGGCTCATAAATCATTTTGACGCAACCGATGGTACTCCTATGTGACATGGGTCAAGTGGAATCTTGTTTTGGTCCAGATGAAGATGCCATCAATCTCGATGTAAGACAGGTGCACGGCCTGCGTTGAATGTACCATAGGCTCAAAAATCATTTTTGAAGCAATTGATTGCACTCCTAGGCGACATGGATCAAGTAGAAGGTCATTTTGATCTGTTTGGAGATTGTTTTAATCTTAGCGCAAGATAGGTGCACGGTTTGTGACGAATGTACCACGGGCATGGAAATCGCTTTGGGCACACCTGATGGTACTCCTAGGTAGTGTATGTCAAGTGGAAGCCTATTTTGGTACGTTTGGAGATAATTTTAGTGTAGTGGCAAGATAGGTTCATAGTTTGTGCCGAACGTAGCATAGCCTTAGAAAATCATTTTAGATGCACCCGATGGTACTCTTAGGCGACGTGGGTCAAGTGAAAGCTCATTTTGGTCTGTTTGGAGATAGTATTAATCTCGTTGCAAGATGGGTGCACGGTTTGCGCCCAATGTACCATGGGCCTAGAAATCACTTTGGGCACACCCGATGGTACTACTAGGTGACGTGGGTCAACAGGAAACTCGTTTCGAGCCATTTGGAGATAGTTTAATCTCAGTGCTAGATAGGTGCACGGCTTGTGCCGAATATACCACGGGCATGGAAATCATTGTGGGCATAACTGATGGTACTCCATGGTGACGTGTGGCAAGTGAAAACCACATTTCGATCCATTTGGAGATATTGTTAATCTAGGTGCAAGATAGTTGCACGGTTTGCGCCGAATGTACCATGATCATGGAAATCTTTTCAGGCAGACCCGATGGTACTTCTTGGTGACAATGTTTTGGTCTATTTGGGGATAGTACTAACTCAATGCAAGATAGGTGCACGGTTTGCGCCGAATGTACCATAGGCTCTGAAATTGTTTTGGGCGCACCCAATGGAACTCCTACGTGATGTGGGTGAAATGGAAGGTTGTTTTGGTCTGTTCGACATAAGATAATTGCATGCCTTGCGCCGAACGTACCATAGGCTTAGAAATCATTTTGGACGCACTTGATTGCACTCCTAGGTGACGTGGGTCAAGTGGAAACTCGTTTGGGTCCATTTGGAGATAGTGTTAATCTGGACACAAGATAGGTGCATGGTTTGAGCCAAATGTACCACGGGCAAAGAAATTGCTTTGGGCACACCCGGTGGTACTCCTAGGTAATATATGTCAAGTGGTAGCTTGTTTTCATACGCTTGGAGATAGTGTTAGCCTTGGCGTAAGATAGGTGCACGGTTTGCGCCGAATGTACCTAGGGATGGAAATAATTTTGGGTACACCCGATGGTACTCCTAGGTAACATTGGTGAAGAGGAAGCTCGTTTCGGTCTGTTTGGAGATAGTGTTAATCTCGGTGTAAGATAGGTGCATGGTTTGTGCCGAATGTACCATGGGCATCAAAATCATTTTGGGCACACCCAATGGTACTCTTAGTGATGTGGGTCAAGTGGAAGCTCGTTTTGGTCTGTTTGGAGATAGTGTTAAACTAGGTGCAAGATAGGTGTACAGTTTGCACTGAATGCCCCACGGGCCTGGAAATCTTTTCAAGCACACCCGATGGTACTTCTAGGTGACATTGGTCAAGTGGAAGCTCATTTCGTCTGTTTGGAGATAGTATTAATCTCGAGGCAAGATAGGTGCACGGTTTGTGCCAAATGTACCATGGGCTTTGAGATCGCTTTTGGGCACACCAGATGGTACTCCTAGGTAGCGTAGATCTTGTGGAAGATCATTTTAGTTTGTTTGGAGATAGTGTTATTCTCGACACAAGATAGGGGCATGGTTTGCGTCAAATGTGCCATAGCTTCATAAAACATTTTGGGCACAACCGATGGTACTCCTATGTGACGTGGGTCAAGTGGAAAGTTGTTTTGGTCCGTTAGGTGATAATGTTAAACTAGGCGCAAGATAGGGGTACGGTTTGTGCCGAATGTTCCACTGGCATGGAAGCTCATTTCAGTACATTTGGAGACAGTATCAATCTCGACACAAGATAGGTGTATGGTTTGCGCTAACATACCATGGGCTCATAAATCATTTTGGCGCAACCGATGGTACTCCTACGTGACATGGATCAAGTGTGTAACACCCTAAAATTTGAAGAAAAGAAAAATAGGGAAAATGTGATTTTTATATTTATTTTTGTGAAGCATGCAACTATAGAATAAGAATAATTTTATAAATTTAAAATCAAATATAAGGGTAGAAACATGATTGAGCATTCATGCTGCTGCATTTGGAGTTTTGTATTGAGTGGTTTAAATCAAATTCAAATTTGATTTGAAAATCATTTGAAAAATGGATTTGAAAAAATTGGAAAAGAAAAAGAAAAGGAATTTACTGACCGGGCCGTTTTCCTCCCTCAGCCAGAGCTCGGCCTGCTAGCCGCGGCCCAGCTTCTCTCCTCCCCCGCGCGCCCGCATTCCTTGGGCCGAGCCCGGCCAGCGGCGTGTCGGCCCGTCATCGCACGCGCGCGGCCCGCTTGACCAGCCGCCGCCCCATTCTTGGTTTGAGTCACCGACATGTGGGACCCGCCTGTCAGCGGCTGTCTTCCACTTTCCTTTCTTCTTCCTTCCGACGACGGCGGGATCCTTCTTTCCTTTCTTCAACCGAACCGAATCGATCTCAATCTCCCTCCCTTTCCTTGATTACCGATGCCACCGGGGTATAAAAACGGAGCCCCCGCACTATTCCGCCCCATCCTAACCCTTTTGGAGCAGCCAAAACCGCCTAGGGTTAGCTCGCCGCGAGCTCGAGCTCCACCGTCCGCTCCTCCAAGCCGCACACATTCCTCTCTTCATCCCCGGCTACGGTTTTGCCCTAGGTGAGTTCGCGTTCGAGTTGTCTACCCGCAGGTGTTCTCCGTTCGCGTTTTCGTGCACCGTAGAGCAAGATGGCGTTTTCCGGCCATGGCGCCGCCGCGGAGAGTCACCGTCGGGCTCTATTCCAGCCGGCGCGCCGCCCGTTCCCTCCCCGATCGATCCGGACCGTCCGATCTAAAACGGACGGATCATATTAGACGATACCGGTTCACGTGAACTTTTGTAAAAGAGACCCTGGATTTTTGTATTATCTAACCCGCGGTCCAAAGCGTAAATCGGGAAAATACGTTTTGATTTAATAAAAACGTAATTCGTTTCGGAAAAAGAAAATACGCTTTCTCATATTTACAGATTTGCCACTCAGATTGTTTTAGTCGTAGAATCTTCGTTTTAACTCCGATTTGATCCATTCAAATTGCGTTAGATTCATATTTGCGAGCTCTATCTAATGATGTAACTGTACAGTAGGTTTAGATTAATTTATTTTCGAGTTTTAATTAAAGTATTTATTTTTCTATAGGAAATCTTTGGAAATTCATAACTTTGTCGTTTTAGCTCCGTTTTTCGTGATCTTCGCGTCTGTGTGATCCTAGCGAGTTGTAGATTCGTTTTAAAGACTTTTTATCTTATTTTCTTACTGTTGGTGTATTGTTCTAATTATAGCCTTGTTTGTCTATGCATGATTGCCTCTGGATGTGTGTTGTTGATAATGGTTGATCGAGTATAGACGGTGAGCAATTTGTTGGAGATCAAGAGCCTTACTACGAGCAAGATCTTTAGGACCAGTTTGAGCAAGGCAAGTATAGCATGGGATTATCCTTGTTGTCCTATCCACCTTATGCAATTAATGTCATTATGCATTTATTCCTTGTTAAGGATGACTTAGCCATTGATCCTATACCTTGGTACCCATTATGATGCATTGATTAGTATGGCTAGTGCTTAAACATGGACTATGATCATGTAAATTGATTAGAGGAATATGCAATAAACATTAAAATATGATTTTGATTATTGTATAAAGGGGATTAGAGCATGTGTGTTGTTTTTGATGCTCTAATTGCTCTCCATAAGGACTCATCTATAAGCGACAATCCGGGATTTACAGTACAACTGTGGGGGCTATATGGCTCTGGCTTTAGTCATATAGAAGGACCTTTTCTAGCTTGTTAGAGGTAACCTTTTTGGCGTAAGAATGGCTTGACGAATCGGGTATAGTGCGGCCTCTGTCCTTATGTGTATAGGCTGCGGGTCAATGTGCCATTTGGAAGGGGGGCTCTACATCTGTTTGCCGAGTGAATCTAATGGCCCTAACTTGTTAGACGAACCTTCGAAAGACTTCATAGTGTTTACCCTGCCTGCTCACCTTGGTAGTGTTTTGGGAGTAATTAACCCGGGCATTTGGGTAACACGACTCACAGTGAAAGTGTACAACCTCTGCAGAGTGTAGAACTGTTATAACAGCCGTGCTCACGGTCACGAGTGGCCTTGGACCCTTATGGAATAGTTGAATAATTGTTTATGTTTATGTTTTTGCTATTCATTAATCATTTCACTGGGATCATATGTTTATTGTTTACATTGAGACCTTTTGATGCTATTGATATGCTAAAATCATGTTAACTAAAAGCTACATGCTGATAAACCAATGATATGCCTTTTTGAGCCTCATGAACCCCATGTTACACTTGTTGAGTACGAGATGTACTTACGCTTGTTTATTTTTCTTATTTGGATAAAAATCCCGGATGGGTAACAGATGGAGGTAATAGCGACTACTACGCCTACTTCCCTGAGGATTACTAGTCTTGCTGTCAACCAGTCAATGTACCTGTGACTGGAGCTACCACGAGAGATTTTTATTTATACTTCCGCTACATTTGTGTTAAGACTAAGTGTTTAAATATCGTGATGTAATAACATTTGCCATGATACTTCTGTTATAATTTGTGAACTTATGTGTGATTGATCTCTGGGCGCACATAAGGGTAAGCATTCCATTTGGTCGATAAATGGGTGTGACAAATTGGTATCAGAGCTCTTGTTGACTGTAGGACGCAAGCCTAGCTAGCAATGGTCGAAGTAGTGTCATCTTTACACTATTTTTATGCTCACTATCTTGCTCTTGTTATTTGATAAATTTTTATGCTTCTTATGTCTCATTCTATTATGAAATTTTGCCTCTATTCTAACTTCATCTAAAAATTCTGTAGATGACTCGTGACCGTAAGACTGCCCGCATCAGCTTTGGAGGATACTACCCACCTCGTGCCCTACTTGCAACTGAAGAGCCACAAGAGCCAGAACCTCAGGAACAGGAGCAGACCCCTATAGCACTAGTCCAAGCACCAGCACCTCCCCAGGAAGAGACTGAGCCTAAAGAAGATCCAGAAATCGTCGAGATTGAAGATGGTGAGGAGGAAGCTAATGGAGGAGTACAACCCCCGTCTCCACCACATGAAGCTCCTGAAGATATGCCACCTCCTCCAATGGGGTGGACTGTGAGGATCTACCACAGGAATGGAGGGGATGCTATCTCTCATATTCGCCTAGTGGGGATGCTCACTGCTTACTTCGCGGATTGGCATCCAGCCGTGGAGTACGTCTGCTGGGAGTACACTCATCCACTAGAGAGCACGTACTGGAAGGCAAGGGCAAGCCTCTTTGCACACAAGCAAGACAAGGGGGCATATCAGCTGGACAGGATGTTCTCTCATGTGGGACATCGAGCTACCATAGAGGATAGCATTGAAGATGCTGCTTTTGAAGCATGTATGGGTCTCTGCTATCTTCGCTTTAACCTCATGAAGCATGACATTCATCGCTTCCTTCCTCGTGCATACCCCGAGCTTGGATGGGCTATGACAGATCTAGTGCAGCTAGAGCCACTACCTCGCGTGATGGTGAACTTTGTCTATGATATGATGGACAGGAAGCTGCAACTAGAAGAGATGGTGAGGACACAAGGGAAAACTATCAAGAGGTGCCAAGCAACCATTGATGAGCTACGAGCAAACCAAGGCATGCCCAAGATCTACGAGACATTAGAGCATGAGCCACTTCCTTAGGAAGTAGGAGTCCTTTATGTAATAAGAACGTTCTTAGTAACGTCAGTTGAGTCAGTCGAGTCTGTCGTGTGGTTTGAACCTTGGTGTGCTAGTTGCTTTATTATTATGCTTATGTGTGAGTTGGATCTTTGTTTGAGTGTCTGGACTTGTAGGCATGTCTACAAGTTCCATTATTAAGAATAATAAGTTTATTAGTCAAGGAATAATAGTTGGGTTTGATATTATCTCGTTTCTGTCCTTGCTGTTTTCTGGAGCAGTCTCTAATGTTTCTGCTATAGTTTAAAAACGGTTCGTGCAATATTTATGAAATTTTTATGAGAGAAACTAGACTCAAGCATCTTTCAAATGCCACTGGAATCACCTTTTTATCTAATCTGATTCGAGAGATATAATTTTCACAAGTTAAAGTTTCTGCACAGTCTGGAATCTGGAATAGTTTCTGTTACGCCTTATTTTTCATAGACTTAACGACAGAATCTGGCTTTGAGGTCTGAATAGAAATTGTGGATAATTTCATAAGCTTTCCAACCATATAAAGCACGCCTCTTTTGGACTTCTGTAGCCCGAGATATGATTGAAATGCTGAACATTTGAGATTGGTCTTGCAGAAGCTCAGAGAACACCAACTATATGCAAAAAGGAGTAAATGTGAGTTTTGGCTGAAGGAAGTTTCTTTTCTGGGTCACATTGTTTCAAATGGAGGAATATCAGTAGATCCTGGTAAGGTGAAAGACGTATTGAACTGGAAACCACCTATCAATGCAAGTGAGATCCGTAGCTTTTTGGGATTGGCTGGTTATTATAGGAGATTTATAGAGGGATTCTCCAAGCTTGCAAAACCAATGACTGCATTGTTGGAGAAGAATGCCAAGTTTGTGTGGTCCGAGAAGTGTCAGGCTAATTTTGAGGAATTAAAGAAAAGATTGACCACCGCACCCGTCTTAGTTTTGCCAGATCTGAATAAACCTTTCTCTATCTATTGTGATGCCTCTCGATTGGGATTGGGATGTGTTCTGATGCAAGAAGGTAGAGTTGTGGCATATGCATCGAGGCAGTTAAGGAAGCATGAGTTAAATTACCCTACTCATGATTTGGAATTAGCTTGAGTAGTTCATGCATTAAAGATATGGAGACATTATTTGATTGGACACAAGAGTGATATATACACTGATCACAAGAGTCTAAAGTATATCTTCACTCAAACGGATCTGAACTTGAGGCAGCGTAGATGGTTGGAGTTGATAAAAGACTATGATCTAGAAGTGCATTATCATCCCGGAAAGGCCAACGTTGTTGCTGATGCTCTTAGTAGGAAAAGTTATGCAAATGAAATACAAGTAATGCCTATGCCAAAGGAATTGTGTGTAGAGTGCAAGCATCTGAACTTAGGATTTACTACTAATGCAGTGGAACTAGTATTAGAGCCTACTCTGGAGCAAGAAATCCGTAAAAGTCAGCAGAAGGATGAAAAGTTGAGAGAGATAGCTGAAAACATAGCGAAAGGTAAATCTCCAGGATTTCGTAAGGATGAAAATGGTACACTATGGTTTGGGAAAAGGCTGTGTGTGCCCGAAGATAAAGATATCCGAATGGCAATTCTGCGTGAAGCTCATGAGTCAGCTTATTCTATACATCCGGGGAGTACTAAGATGTACTTAGATCTGAAAGAGAAATATTGGTGGTATGGTTTAAAGAGAGACGTAGCTGAGTATGTTGCCTTGTGTGACACTTGTCAAAGGGTGAAAGCGGAACATCAGAGGCCTGCAGGATTGTTACAACCTATGCAGATACCCGAGTGGAAATGGGAAGAGGTCGGTATGGACTTTATAGTTGGGTTACCACGGACTCAAAGAGGATATGATTCAATTTGGGTGATAGTGGATCGTCTGACTAAGGTTGCTCATTTTCTGCCTGTGAAGACTACATATAGCAGTGCGAAACTGGCAGAGTTGTATATGGAAAGAATAGTGAGTTTACATGGAGTTCCTAAGAAGATTGTGTCTGATCGAGGTACTCAGTTTACATCTCATTATTGGCAAAAGATACATGAATCATTGGGGACCAAACTAAATTTTAGTACAGCTTATCATCCTCAGACAGATGGTCAAACAGAGAGAATTAATCAGATATTGGAAGATATGTTGAGAGCTTGTGCTCTACAATATGGTACTAGCTGGGATAAGAGTTTGCCATACGCAGAGTTCTCTTATAACAATAGTTATCAGAAGAGTCTTCAAATGGCACCGTTTGAGGCTCTGTATGGACGAAAGTGTAGGACCCCGTTGTTCTGGAATCAGACAGGGGAGAGTCAAGTGTTTGGACCTGATGTATTAAAGGATGCTGAAAAGAAAGTGAGAATGATTAGAGATAATCTAAAAATAGCCCAGTCTAGACAGAAAAGTTATGCTGATACTCGCAGAAGAGAGTTGATTTTTGAGGTAGGAGATTATGTCTACTTGAAAGTGTCACCCATGAGAAGTGTGAAGAGATTTAACATGAAGGGTAAATTGGCACCAAGATATATTGGACCTTTCAAGATTATAGAGAGACGTGGTGAAGTGGCATATCAATTGGAATTACCCGAGAGTCTGGCAGGTGTACATGATGTGTTCCATGTGTCACAATTGAAGAAATGTTTACGAGTACGAGAGGAACAGATTCCGATAGAGGAACTCACTGTTAAGGAGGATCTTACATATGAGGAGTTTTCGATTAAAATTCTGGAGACTGCGGACAGAGTCACAAGAAGTAGAACAATCAAAATGTGTAAAGTACAGTGGAATCGGTATACCGCAGAAGAGGCTACTTGGGAACGAGAAGAGGACCTGAGAAAAACCTACCCGCAACTGTTTGAGTAAGCATCGGTCGAATCTCGGGACGAGATTCATTTTAAGGGGGGTAGAATTGTAACACCCTAAAATTTGAAGAAAAGAAAAATAGGGAAAATGTGATTTTTATATTTATTTTTGTGAAGCATGCAACTATAGAATAAGAATAATTTTATAAATTTAAAATCAAATATAAGGGTAGAAACATGATTGAGCATTCATGCTGCTGCATTTGGAGTTTTGTATTGAGTGGTTTAAATCAAATTCAAATTTGATTTGAAAATCATTTGAAAAATGGATTTGAAAAAATTGGAAAAGAAAAAGAAAAGGAATTTACTGACCGGGCCGTTTTCCTCCCTCAGCCAGAGCTCGGCCTGCTAGCCGCGGCCCAGCTTCTCTCCTCCCCGCGCGCCCGCATTCCTTGGGCCGAGCTCGGCCAGCGGCCTGTCGGCCCGTCATCGCACGCGCGCGGCCCGCTTGACCAGCCGCCGCCCCGTTCTTGGTTTGAGTCACCGACATGTGGGACCCGCCTGTCAGCGGCTGTCTTCCACTTTCCTTTCTTCTTCCTTCCGACGACAGCGGGATCCTTCTTTCCTTTCTTCAACCGAACCGAATCGATCTCAATCTCCCTCCCTTTCCTTGATTACCGATGCCACCGGGGTATAAAAATGGAGCCCCCGCACTATTCCGCCCCATCCTAACCCTTTTGGAGCAGCCAAAACCGCCTAGGGTTAGCTCACCGCGAGCTCGAGCTCCACCGTCCGCTCCTCCAAGCCGCACACGTTCCTCTCTTCATCCCCGGCTACGGTTTTGCCCTAGGTGAGTTCGCGTTCGAGTTGTCTACCCGCAGGTGTTCTCCGTTCGCGTTTTCGTGCACCGTAGAGCAAGATGGCGTTTTCCGGCCATGGCGCCGCCGCGGAGAGTCGCCGTCGGGCTCTATTCCGGCCGGCGCGCCGCCCGTTCCCTCCCCGATCGATCCGGACCGTCCGATCTAAAACGGACGGATCATATTAGACGATACCGGTTCGCGTGAACTTTTGTAAAAGAGACCCTGGATTTTTGTATTATCTAACCCGCGGTCCAAAGCGTAAATCAGGAAAATACGTTTTGATTTAATAAAAACGTAATTCGTTTCGGAAAAAGAAAAATACGCTTTCTCATATTTACAGATTTGCCACTCAGATTGTTTTAGTCGTAGAATCTTCGTTTTAACTCCGATTTGATCCATTCAAATTGCGTTAGATTCATATTTGCGAGCTCTATCTAATGATGTAACTGTACAGTAGGTTTAGATTAATTTATTTTCGAGTTTTAATTAAAGTATTTATTTTTCTATAGGAAATCTTTGGAAATTCATAACTTTGTCGTTTTAGCTCCGTTTTTCGTGATCTTCGCGTCTGTGTGATCCTAGCGAGTTGTAGATTCGTTTTAAAGACTTTTTATCTTATTTTCTTACTGTTGGTGTATTGTTCTAATTATAGCCTTGTTTGTCTATGCATGATTGCCTCTAGATGTGTGTTGTTGATAATGGTTGATCGAGTATAGACGGTGAGCAATTTGTTGGAGATCAAGAGCCTTACTACGAGCAAGATCTTCAGGACCAGTTTGAGCAAGGCAAGTATAGCATGGGATTATCCTTGTTGTCCTATCCACCTTATGCAATTAATGTCATTATGCATTTATTCCTTGTTAAGGATGACTTAGCGATTGATCCTATACCTTGGTACCCATTATGATGCATTGATTAGTATGGCTAGTGCTTAAACATGGACTATGATCATGTAAATTGATTAGAGGAATATGCAATAAACATTAAAATATGATTTTGATTATTGTATAAAGGGGATTAGAGCATGTGTGTTGTTTTTGATGCTCTAATTGCTCTCCATAAGGACTCATCTATAAGCGACAATCCGGGATTTACAGTACAACTGTGGGGGCTATATGGCTCTGGCTTTAGTCATATAGAAGGACCTTTTCTAGCTTGTTAGAGGTAACCTTTTTGGCGTAAGAATGGCTTGACGAATCGGGTATAGTGCGGCCTCTGTCCTTATGTGTATAGGCTGCGGGTCAATGTGCCATTTGGAAGGGGGGCTCTACATCTGTTTGCCGAGTGAATCTAATGGCCCTAACTTGTTAGACGAACCTTCGAAAGACTTCATAGTGTTTACCCTGCCTGCTCACCTTGGTAGTGTTTTGGGAGTAATTAACCCAGGCATTTGGGTAACACGACTCACAGTGAAAGTGTACAACCTCTGCAGAGTGTAGAACTGTTATAACAGCCGTGCTCACGGTCACGAGTGGCCTTGGACCCTTATGGAATAGTTGAATAATTGTTTATGTTTATGTTTTTGCTATTCATTAATCATTTCACAGGGATCATATGTTTATTGTTTACATTGAGACCTTTTGATGCTATTGATATGCTAAAATCATGTTAACTAAAAGCTACATGCTGATAAACCAATGATATGCCTTTTTGAGCCTCATGAACCCCATGTTACACTTGTTGAGTACGAGATGTACTTACGCTTGTTTATTTTTCTTATTTGGATAAAAATCCCGGATGGGTAACAGATGGAGGTAATAGCGACTACTACGCCTACTTCCCTGAGGATTACTAGTCTTGCTGTCAACCAGTCAATGTACCTGTGACTGGAGCTACCACGAGAGATTTTTATTTATACTTCCGCTACATTTGTGTTAAGACTAAGTGTTTAAATATCGTGATGTAATAACATTTGCCATGATACTTCTATTATAATTTGTGAACTTATGTGTGATTGATCTCTGGGCGCACATAAGGGTAAGCATTCCATTTGGTCGATAAATGGGTGTGACAAAGTGAAATCTCGTTTCGGTCCGTATAGAGATACCATCAATCTTGATGTAAGATAGGTGCACGGTTTGTGTTGAATGTACCATAGGCTCAAAAATCATTTTGGACACAATTGATTGTACTCCTAGGCGACGTGGATCAAGTAGAAGGTCATTTCGATCCATTTGGAGATTATTTTAATTTCAGCGCAAGATAGGTGCATTGTTTGCACTGAATGTACCACGGGCATGGAAATCGCCTTGGGCACACCTGATGGTACTCCTAGGTAATGTATGTCAAGTGGAAGCTTGTTTCAGTCTGTTTGGAGATAGTTTTACTTTAGGGGCAAGATAGGTTCACGGTTTGCGCTGAACGTCCATAGCCATGGAAATAATTTTGGATGCACCTGATGGTACTCCAAGGTGACGTGGGTCAAGTGGAAGCTCGTTTTGGTCCATTTGGAGATAGTGTTAATCTCGACGCAAGATAGGTGCATGGTTTGTGCCAAATGTACCATTGGCTCAGAAATTGCTTTTTAGCACACTAGATGGTACTCCTAGGTGGCATAGATCAAGTGGAAGATCATTTTAGTGTGTTTGGAGATAGTGTTAATCTCGACACAAGATAGGTGCATGGTTTTTGTCAAACATACCATAGGTTCGGAAATCATTTTGGGCACAACCGATGGTACTCCTACGTGATGTGGGTCAAGTGAAAACTCGTTTTGGTCCATTTGGTGATAGTGTTAATCTCAACGCAAGATAGGTGCACGGTTTGCAACGAATGTACTACGGGCATGGAAATAAATTTGGGCACACCAGATGGTACTCCTAGGTGACGTGGGTCAAGTGGAAGCTCGTTTTGGTCCATTTGGAGATATTGTTAAACTAGGCGCAAGATAGGTGTACGGTTTACGCCAAATGTACCTTCGGTCCATTTAGAGATAGTATGAATGTCGACGCAAGATAGGTGCACGGATTGCCACGTACCATAGGCTCATAAATCATTTTGGCGCAACCGATGGTACCCCTACATGACTTGGGTCAAGTGGAATCTTCTTTCGGTCCGTATGGAGATATCGTTAATCTCGATGCAAGATAGGTGCACGATTTGCATTGAATGTACCATAGGCTTAGAAATCATTTTGGTCGCAATTGATTTTACTCCTTGGCGACATGGGTCAAGCAGAAGGTCCTTTTGATTTGTTTGGAGATTGTTTTAATCACGGCACAAGATAGGTGCATAGTTTTCGCTAAATGTACCATGGGCATGGAAATCGCTTTGGCACACCTAATGGTTCTGCTAGGTTATGTATGTCAAGTTGAAGCTTGTTTCAGTCCATTTGGAGATATTTTTAGTCTAGGGGCAAGATAGATTCATGGTTTGCGCCGAACGTACCATAGCCTTAGAAATCATTTTGGACGCACCCAATGGTACTCCTAGATGACATTGGACAAGTGGAAGCTCGTTTCGATCTGTTTGGAGATAGCTTTAATCTCGGCTTAAGATAGGTGCATGATTTGTGACGAATGTACCACGGGCCTAGAAATCACTTTGGGCACACCCGGTGGTACTCCTAGGTGACGGGGTCGTGTGGAGGCTCATTTTGTGTCATTTGGAGATAGTGTTAATCTTAACGCTAGATAGGTGCATAGTTTGCACTGAATGTACCACGGGCATAGAAATCATTGTGGGCACAACCGGTGGTAGTCCTAGGTTACGTGTGTCAAGTGAAATCTCATTTCGATCTGTTTGGAGATAGTGTTAACCTAGGTGCAAGATAGGTGCACGGTTTGCGTTGAATTTTCAACTAGCATGGAAATCTTTTTAGGCACACTCGATGGTACTTCTAGGTGACATTGGTCATGTGGAAGCTGCTTTGGTCCATTTGGAGATAGTACTAATCTGGATGTAAGATAGGTGTATGGTTTGCGCTGTGCATGGTTTGTGCCGAATGTACCATAGGCTCTGAATTTGTTTTGGGTGCAAGATAGGTGCACAGTTTGCACCAAATGTACCTCGAGCATGGAAATCATTTTGGGTACTAGTCCTAGGAGGCTAGTAAGACATTTATTACATCAAATAAGTCTCGACAAGCGTGGACAATGGAGGCATGCCACGATTAGAAGAACCACAACATAATATAGGTCCAATAGACCTAGAAAAGGGAATCGCTAATCCACAGCCAACTTATATGACCATCAATTTAAACAAAAGAATGCTATAAAATTAATTACCACCATAGACTAAGTGTTTAACTGATAGAATTCCACGAGTTTTGGTGAATATTTATTTCTACAGGGTGCAGCTGAAAATAATCAAAGATGGCCCACATGTCAGGTTTACATAGATAGAAAGTATAATCTAGAAGGTTTGGGAAGCCAAACTCTAGGAGGTAGGACCCATGATGAGGACATCAACACCGATCATACATCCACGCCGTCCACGCCGACACCTGCTGGTCCTATTACCCGTGCTCGTGCTCGAACACTTAATCATCAAGTGAGTTCCTTCTCGAGCTCTTGTCCATCCTGTTTAGATCTTGGAGACACGTGCACTCTTGTTTTGATTAGGAATCAAGGAGAAGACCGAAAGGGAAAAGGACTCGCGTAGGCTGGATTCGGACTGCAGCACATCTCCAACTTGTGACGGTCGCCACGGTTACATACGGAGTCGGATTGGGGTGATTCTGGACTTGTTGGAAAGATAATAAAGTCTACTTTCATACGGATCTGACCTCATACTCATACCTGCTCAGAAACGGCGTCAACAGTCCAAAAATCACCGAGAGGTCTATTCTGTCCAGGGTGCTGCGCCACCTTAAGTTAGCCCAATGGGCTTGTATCTTTTAGAGTCCAGTAGGGACGCGTCCTAGGGTTGGAGCATGACCCAAACTCTCTTGTGGTCGTCCTCCACACATCATATACCCCTTAGCCGCCACCAGGAACACTTGGGTTTTGTTTAGATCAAGTTTAGCCTTTGCTACTTGCTTGTAGGCGCGTGTGCTGATCCAGCCACCCGTCTCCTTGTCTTCAGAACTCCACTCATAATAAGATTCAGTTTGAGGTTTTCAATTTCATCTTGCAAATTCAGTGCTTGTTTCCTTGTTCTTGCTAGTTCTTCGATTGCTTGCAGGATGGGAGCCCTAGTGGCTGGTTGTCGCGCTCCACAAGATCGTGACAGCCTTTGGAGGTGGTGTATCGGTTGCTAAGGCACGGTCTTGGAAGGCTATAGTCGGGCCGTGAACGTCATCTCCATCCACCAAATCGAGTGATCTCACGCCTCTCATTGAAAGATCGTCCATAAACCCTAGCGGGTTCATATCAATTGGTAATCAGAGCAAGGTTTATCGGTGAGAGACTTGTAATTCTTCGTTGTTTTTATTTTTCCTACAGTCCAAAAAAAAGCCAAAAAAAGTAGATTAGTTTCCTACAATCCTATAGACTTTTGGGCCGTGGCTAGTGCTACCTAGTTAGGGCTTGTTGAGTCGTCGGTTGCATCGGTTGTGTCAAGTTGCTGGTCTTAGTTTTAGTCCTTTAGAGTTTCGAGCTCTTGTCACGTTCTATCACAACACACGCTATCATATAGTCTCTCTGTTGGCCGAATCCAAGTAGGGTTTGAAGTTTGAATCGGACAAGGAATCGGCTGTTCCTCTCTGTTGGCCGAATCCAAGTAGGTTTTCAAGTTTGAGTCGGATCAAGGAATCGGGTATTCCTCGCTGTTGGCCAAGTCCGAGTAGAATTGGAAGTTCTAATCAGACGAGGAATCAGTTCACCCTGTGCTACAAATATCAAACGAACCACGCAGCAAGTATTCATATCTAAACGAGGCTACAAATATCAAACTAACCACGCAGCAAGTATTCATATCTAAACGAGTGGCTTACTCTAGAGAGAGAGAGAGAAAAAAAAAAGTGTGTGTGTGCTGAGTTACTCTTTGGGAGTGTTCTTGTTCATATAATCAGTTTTGAGTGCCCCTGAAAAAAAATTCAAAAAAAAAGAAAAAGAAAGAAGCAAAAGAAAAGAAGAGAAAGGGGCTGATCTTAGAGATTCTTCGTTCACTTTGGGTGGTGTGTTGTGCTCTCCTTTGTGTCCAGGCTCGCGTCTCTAGCACAGTCTAGACTAGGACTAGCACAGTACCGCCGGTTGAACAATTATTTAGCTTGCTTTTTGTAACTAACGTGGTGCTAGTTCGTTCCTTGTTTCAGCCCACCTATAGCTCCACATATTCTATAGCTTGACAGGTCCCGTGCTGCAGCACCGATACACTTCATCCATTGCTGCAGACTTGTTGGTAGATGACCCCTCCTATCGAGCAAGGTAAGAACTGGTAAGAACTTGTGTAATAGGTGGAGAGTGAGCGACTTGCTATACCTACATCCTAGTAGTTGTAGGGCTTTTATTTCTTCACTTGTCTTCTTGTTGTCTTTGTCTTTGAACCATGCCAGGGACCGACGAAGATAACCAAATTCCACATTCGCCTCGCACAAAGGGCATCATACAACATTTTGAAAGGAAAGTGAAGTTGCACACGGAGGGACTTGATAATGACTTGCAGGTGACAAATGATAAACTTGGGCAGTTGGAGGCTACTCAGATTGCCGCAAACAACAAGCTTGCAGGTTTGGAGCAGTCCATTACTAGTGTGGACAAAAGCCTTGCTGCTCTGCTGAGGCGTTTTGATGACCTCCACAACAATGATAAAGACCAGCATAAAGAAGAAACGGAGGAAGATCGAGAGGATGGTAGTTATGATGAAGAATACACAGGTGATACTGAACATGATGATCGAGACACTCGTGATCGACGTCGCCTACGTCACAACCGTAGAGGTATGGGTTGCCGCCGCCGACGCGAGGTACACAATAATGATGATGCTTTCAGTAAGATTAAATTTAAAATACCTCCTTTTGATGGTAAATATGACCCTGATGCATACATTACTTGGGAGATTGCTGTTGATCAAAAGTTTGCATGCCATGAATTTCCTGAGAACACACGTGTTCCATCTTACTATGCCCGTGATATGATAAATAAGTTGCAGCAATTGAGACAAGGATCTAAATGTGTAGAAGAATACTATCAGGAATTACAAACGGGTATGTTGCGTTGTAAATTAGAAGAGGATGAGGAACCTGCTATGGCTAGATTTTTAGGTGGATTAAATCGGGAAATTCAGGATATCCTCGCTTACAAAGAATACAATAACGTAACCAAACTGTTTCATCTTGCTTGTAAAGCTGAACGGGAAGTGCAGGGACGACGTGCTAGCGCAAGGACTAATGTTTCTGCAGGGAAAGCTAGTTCATGGCAGCCGCGCCCATCTACAACTCCGTCTACACGTACTCCTACGCCATCATCTAGTGACAAGACTCGAGCTGCCCCCACCAATTAGTAGTGAAGACAGCGCAAAAGTCGGCTGCGAGTACTTCATCCGTGGCATCGACAGGTAGAACAAGCAACATACAATGTCATCGGTGTAAGGGATATGGCCATATGATGCGTGACTGCCCAAACAAGCGTGTTATGATTGTCAAAGATGATGGTGAGTGTTCATCTGCTAGTGATTTTGATGAAGATACACTTGCATTGCTTGCGGCTGACTATGCAGGTAGTGAGGAACACATAGAAGAACACATCAATGCAGGTGACGCGGAGCACTATGAGAGCTTGATTGTATAGCGAGTGCTTAGTGCACAAATGGAGAAGGCGGAGCAAAATCAGTGACACACTTTATTCCAAACAAAGTGTGTCATCAAGGAGCGTTCGTGCCGCATGATCATTGATGGAGGTAGCTGCAACAACTTGGCAAGTAGCGACATGGTACAGAAGCTCGCCCTCACCACCAAACCACATCCCCATCCCTACTACATCCAATGGCTGAACAACAGTGGTAAGGCAAAGGTAACGAGACTGGTGCGAATCGATTTTGCCATCGGATCATACAAAGATATTGTTGAATGTGATGTTGTGCCTATGCAAGCTTGCAATATTCTGCTAGGTAGACCATGGCAATTTGATAGAGATTCGATGCATCATGGTAGATCAAATCAATATTCGTTTCTATACCATGATCAAAAAATTGTGTTGCATCCTATGTCTCCTGAAGCTATTATGCAATCTGATGTTACTAAGGCTGCAAAAGCAAAGAGCGAGAGTGACAAATCTGTTGTTGATGACAAAGATGAGATAACATTGAAAGGACGTTGTATGCTTGCTACAAAATCTGATATTAATGAGTTCAATGCATCCACCTCTGTTGCTTATGCTTTGGTATGCAAGGATGCTTTGATTTCATTTGAGGATATGCAACGTTCTTTGCCCCCTGCTGTTGCTAACATTTTGCAGGAGTATTCTGATATGTTCCCCATTGAGATACCAGCGGGGCTGCCACCAATACGAGGGATTGAGCACCAAATTGATCTTATCCCTGGAGCATCTTTGCCAAACCGTGCGCCATACAGGACCAATCCGGAGGAAACGAAGGAAATTCAGCGACAAGTGCAAGAACTACTAGACAAAGGTTATGTGCGTGAGTCTCTTAGTCCTTGTGCTGTTCCAGTGATTTTAGTGCCTAAGAAAGATGGAACATGGCGCATGTGTGTTGATTGTAGGGCTATTAATAATATCACCATTCGATATCGACACCCTATTCCATGATTAGATGATATGCTTGATGAATTGAGTGGTGCTGTTGTGTTTTCAAAGGTTGATTTGCGTAGTGGGTACCATCAGATTCGTATGAAATTGGGAGATGAATGGAAAACTACTTTCAAAACCAAGTTCGGTCTATATGAGTGGTTAGTCATGCCTTTTGGGTTAACTAATGCACCTAGTACTTTCATGAGATTAATGAACGAGGTTTTGTGTGCTTTCATTGGGAAATTTGTTGTCGTCTACTTTGATGATATACTGATTTATAGCAAATCCATGGATGAACACCTTGATCACTTACGTGCTGTTTTCAATGCTCTACGTGATGCACGTTTGTTTGGTAACCTTGAGAAGTGCACTTTCTGCACCGATCGAGTATCGTTTCTTGGCTATGTTGTCACTCCATAGGGAATTGAGGTTGATAAAGCCAAGGTGGAAGCTATACAAGGATGGCCTGTACCCACGACGGTCACACAAGTGCGGAGTTTCCTAGGACTTGCTGGTTTCTATCGCCGTTTTGTGAAGGACTTCAGTACCATTGCTGCACCATTGAGTGAGCTTACAAAGAAGGGAGTGCCCTTTTCTTGGGGCAAAGCACAAGAGCACGCCTTCCATGTGCTGAAAGATAAGTTAACACATGCACCTCTACTCCAACTCCCTGATTTTAATAAGACTTTTGAGCTTGAATGTGATGCGAGTGGAATTGGATTGTGTGGTGTTTTGTTACAAGAAGGAAAACCTATTGCATACTTTAGTGAGAAATTGAGCGGGCCTATTCTTAATTATTCTACATATGATAAGGAATTATATGCTCTAGTGCGGACATTAGAAACATGGCAACATTATTTGTGGCCCAAAGAATTTGTTATACATTCTGATCATGAATCTTTGAAGCATATTCGTAGTCAAGGAAAACTGAATCGTAGACATGCAAAATGGGTTGAATTTATTGAATCTTTTCCTTATGTTATCAAACACAAGAAAGGGAAGGATAATATCATTGCAGATGCATTGTCTAGGAGATATACTTTGCTGAATCAACTTGGTTACAAGATCTTTGGGTTAGAAACAATTAAAGACCGATATGCTCATGATGCTGATTTTAAAGAAGTGCTGCTGCATTGTAAAGATGGGAAAACGTGGAACAAATTCATCCTCAATGATGGGTTTGTGTTTAGAGCTAACAAGCTATGCATTCCAGCTAGCTCCGTTCGCTTGTTGTTGCTGCAGGAAGCGCATGGAGGTGGCTTGATGGGGCATTTTGGAGCGAAGAAGACGGAGGACATTCTTGCTGGTCATTTCTTTTGGCCAAAGATGCGACGAGACGTGGAGAGATTTGTTGCTCGCTGCACAACATGTCAAAAGGCTAAGTCCCGGTTGAATCCACACGGTTTGTATATGCCTCTTCCTGTTCCTAGTGCTCCTTGGGAGGATATTTCTATGGATTTTGTGTTGGGATTGCCACGGACTAGGAAAGGGCGAGATAGTGTTTTTGTGGTTGTGGATCGATTCTCTAAAATGGCACATTTCATACCATGTCATAAAACTGATGATGCTACAAATATTGCTGATTTGTTCTTTCGAGAAGTTGTTTGCTTGCATGGTGTGCCAAATACAATTGTTTCTGATCATGATGCTAAATTTCTTAGCCATTTTTGGAGAACTTTATGGGCCAAATTGGGGACTAAGCTTTTATTTTCCACCACTTGTCACCCCCAAACTGATGGTCAAACTGAAGTTGTGAATAGAACTTTGTCTACTATGTTAAGGACTGTTTTAAAGAAGAATATTAAGATGTGGGAAGATTGTTTGCCTCATATTGAGTTTGCTTATAATCGTTCGCTGCATTCTACTATGAAGATGTGTCCCTTTGAGATTGTTTATGGCTTGTTACCACGTGCTCCTATTGATTTAATGCCATTGCCAAGTTCTGAAAAGTTGAATTTTGATGCTAAGCAACGTGTTGAATTGATGCTAAAACTACATGAAACCACTAAAGAAAACATAGAGCGCATGAATGCTAAGTACAAATTTGCTGTAGATAAAGGTAGAAGGGAATTGATTCTTGAACCTAGAGATTGGGTTTGGTTGCATTTGCGAAAGGATAGGTTTCCTGAATTAAGAAAATCTAAATTGATGCCTACAGCGGATGGTCCTTTTAAAGTGATGCAACGAATAAATGAGAATGCATATAAGGTTGATCTTCCTGCAGATTTTGGGGTTAGTCCCACATTTAACATTGCAGATTTGAAGCCTTATTTGGGTGAGGAAGATGAGCTTGAGTCGAGGACGACTCAAATTCAAGAAAGGGAGGATGATGAGGACATCAACACCGATCATACATCCACGCCGTCCACGCCGACACCTGCTGGTCCTATTACCCATGCTCGTGCTCGAACACTTAATCATCAAGTGAGTTCCTTCTTGAGCTCTTGTCCATCCTGTTTAGATCTTGGAGACACGTGCACTCTTGTTTTGATTAGGAATCAAGGAGAAGACCGAAAGGGAAAAGGACTCGCGTAGGCTGGATTCGGACTGCAGCACACCTCCAACTTGTGACGGTCGCCACGGTTACATACGGAGTCGGATTGGGGTGATTCTGGACTTGTTCGAAAGCTAATAAAGTCTACTTTCATACGGATCTGACTTCATACTCATACCTTCTCAGAAACAGCGTCAACAGTCCAAAAATCACCGAGAGGTCTATTCTGTCCAGGGTGCTGCGCCACCTTAAGTTAGCCCAATGGGCTTGTATCTTTTAGAGTCCAGTAGGGACACGTCCTAGGGTTGGAGCACGACCCAAACTCTCTTGTGGTCGTCCTCCACACATCATATACCCCTTAGCCGCCACCAGGAACACTTGGGTTTTGTTTAGATCAAGTTTAGCCTTTGCTACTTGCTTGTAGGCGCGTGTGCTGATCCAGCCACCCGTCTCCTTGTCTTCAGAACTCCACTCATAATAAGATTCAGTTTGAGGATTTCAATTTCATCTTGCAAATTCAGTGCTTGTTTCCTTGTTCTTGCTAGTTCTTCGATTGCTTGCAGGACGGGAGCCCTAGTGGCTGGTTGTTGCGCTCCACAAGATCGTGACAGCCTTTGGAGGTGGTGTTTTGGTTGCTAAGGCGCGGTCTTGGAAGGCTGTAGTCGGGCCGTGAACGTCATCTCCATCCACCAAATCGAGTGATCTCACGCCTCTCATCGAAAGATCGTCCATAAACCCTAGCGGGTTCATATCGACCCACCTATCACTGTGATAGGGGCGGGCACCCAGCCCCAGGGGCGGCCGCCCCACCCAGGGAGCCAATTAGCTTCCACCTCGCGGATTCTGCCTCCACCGCCTTTAAGGATGAATAAAAATCGTTGATCAAGGTCAGTTTGATCCGAGGGCTGTGGTGCTTCCTAGGGGCTATATAAGCAAGGCCCCTGGCCCCTGGAGGAGAGAGTTCAGAAACCCTAATTCATTTTTCCCAGAGAGAATTCGCTTGAGAGGGGTCCCTTGAATGGATATTTCTCTAGGGCACATACAAGAGAGTTTAGCTTTATAGTCTCTATGTGAGATTAGAGTTATTCTTCTAGATTAAGAGAGTTAGAGTGGAGGTAGAAGATTGGAGGAAGCCCGGCCTGTCGATGTCTCCTCTCCAAGCTTGTATCTACGGGGTCAATTCTCCTAACCTGAGGCTTGGTTCTAGGATTCTTCGGCAATTCAACTTCTAATACTAAGTAAGTACATTGTTATTATTGTTCTTTGGTTTACGAGTTTACTTTATTCGCTTTGCGTAGGGAATAGAGTAGTCATTCGTAGCGTAAGCATGGTGCTTGGGCTAGGAATACTCGTAGATACCCCCTATCTAGCCGGATCGGTGTGTAGTAACATGGGAAGTGACAACCTCATTGTTACCTTTGGAGCCCTCCTCCCGTCAGAAGGTTTGGTAGGATTTAAGTACCCTGGTTAAGCATCCTCTGTAGTGTCTCTTTTCCATCAGTATTTCCCCTTAGACCAATAGTATCATAGCTTGCCATAGGTTGGAACCAGACTATCGTCATAGTTCTCTCTAATTGCTTATATCTTCACCACCTTGTAGTGCGGCCCAAGGGTAATAGTAAAGACTAGGTTAGTCATCGCACGCTTTCTCCTTGTGGATAAAACAAATACGATAGTCTGGACTTATCTCCCGAATGAAGTGCTCACCGATATCCGTGTGCTTGCGGATTATTTCTCTTAAATTCCTTCGCGTGTGTATCTAGTATCAACAAACATTTCTGGCGCCGTTGCCGAGGAGAAAGATGTCAGCTGAGTTAACCTTAAGTCTTGCTTTACCTTGTACCTATACTTTTATCTTTTCCTTTTTATTTCTTACCTTATTCTTCTTGCCTTTTTCTATCCTTATGGATAACAAAAATTCAATTCCTATCTTTCAATTTTCTGCACCCACGGAGACTAGCCTAGTGCCATGGGAGTCATCACAACCTATCCAAACCCCTAACTATAGGCTGAGTCCACGGTTGATTGCAATGGTCCAAAGCCTATCCTTTTCAGGAGGAGTAGACGAAAACCCTTACCTTCATATCCGAGACTTTGAGCAAACATGTGACTATCTTCGCATAGAGGCCATGTCTGATCAAACTGTATGATAAAGCTGTAGGTAACCAACAAGGTGATTGGGGATCCTTAAGTTCTAATTTTTGCCTAGATTTCTACCCTATCTCTCAAATTATCGACCTTAGAGTCAAGGTTCTGACTTTTAAGCAAGAACCTAGTGAATCTTTGACCACATCCTAGAATCGTTTCACTACTCTTTTAGCATCTGGCCTGGATCTTAGTTTACAAGACCCTATTCTTCTTCAATATTTTTATAAAGGTCTTCATAAAAAGAGTAAGTAGTTGCTCGATACAACTTTTGGAGGATCATTCTTGCATGTTTCATCAGAAAAAGCAAGATCAATTTAGATCAAATCCTATCCTCTGAATTAGATAATCTCCTAGAAGAAGAACCTCAAGTAGCTGAAGCAAATTCTTTGCCTGATATACTATCTACTTCAGCTATTCCAAGTTTTGAGCAAGAAGAAAAAGAAATTTTGTTTCCTAATTTTATGCTTGATATCGAACCCAATCTTTTTTCCGATTTTGGAAATGTGATGAACCATCATTCTATAAAGAAAACACAGAATCATCATAATTACCTTACAAAATCTTTGAATCCTTCTAAGGATATGACAATTTCTTCTGATGTGATCCGTTTAGATTCACCCTCTCTTCCAATACGTTGCTCAATTGATTCCGACCACATATGCTCTCTATAATCCAGTTGTGGGTATTAATATCATGTGTGCTTCACTTGCACAACATTTAATGAAGCATATGACATTAACCCCAACTACAAAATTGATGAAGAGTCTTTCAGGACATATTGTCCCTAGTTTGGGAATTTTACATATTCAACCTATCCAGGTAGAAGGAACCTTGGTTCATTTGAGCTTTTATGTCTTCCCCATATGGGACTTCGACCTGTTGATAGGACAACCTTTTAGAAGACTTCTTTATGAACGACAAACAGGGAAAAATTAAACATTTGTTTTGGAAAGAAACTCCAATTCCCAGTGTCCATATCTCATTCTCTAAGTACTAGGACTGAATCTTGTCTAGAATCTGACCCGCTGGAGGAATTTAAGGCTACTTCTTTAGAGTTTTTATCCAACTCAGGTCTAGAGGATGATGCTCAATTCTTCATAAAAGAAGAGGCTGATTACTCTAAGCCTGAACCTTTAGATGAATTTGCAGAGCCACCTAGACCTCCTATAGAGCTTAAACCTTTACCAACCGGTCTTAGATATGCTTTTCTAAATGATGGTCTAGAGTTCCCTGTGATTATAAGTGATAAACTCACTTGGGAACAAACTCTTCGCTTAATGGCTGTTTTGGAGAAACATCGATCAACTTTTGGCTACTCACTCCAAGATCTTAAAGGAATTAGTCCTACCCTTTGCACCCATCGCATTCCTACAGATCCCACTATTCTACCTTCTAGAGAACCACAACGTAGACTCAACAATGCGATGAGGGAGGTTGTTAAAAAGGAAGTTTTAAAACTGTTGCACACCGGGATTATCTATCCTGTGCCACATAGTGAGTGGGTAAGCCATATCCAAGTTGTGCATAAAAAAAGAGGCATGACTGTTGTTAAGAATGAGAAGAATGAGTTGATCCCCCAGCGTACCGTCACAGGATGGCGGATGTGCATAGATTATAGAAAGCTTAATAAAGCTACTAGGAAGGATCATTTTCCGTTGCCTTTTATTGATGAGATGTTAGAATGGTTAGCCAATCATTCTTTCTTCTGTTTTCTTGATGGATATTCAGGGTATCACCAAATCCCTATCCATCCTGATGATCAAAGCAAAACCACTTTTACATGTCCCTATGGAACATATGCTTATCGTAGAATGTCTTTTGGGTTATGTAATGCTCCAACGTATTTTCAAAGATGTATGATGTCTATATTTTCTGATATGATTGAAGAGATTATGGAAGTTTTCATGGATGACTTTTCTGTTTATGGAAAAACTTTTGATGATTGTCTTGAAAATTTAGATAGAGTTTTGCAAAGATGTGAAGAAAAGCACTTAGTCCTTAATTGGGAGAAATGCCATTTTATGGTTAGAGAAGGAATAGTGCTTGGACACTTAGTGTCTAAAAGAGGTATAGAGGTAGATAGAGCTAAAATTGAACTAATTGAACAGCTACCTCCACCTGTGCATGTGAAAGGAATTAGAAGTTTTCTTGGCCATGCTGGTTTTTATCATAGGTTTATAGAAGATTTCTCGTTTATTGCTAGACCTCTTACTCGTTTTCTAGACAAGGATGTTCCTTTTGAATTCGATGATGCATGTTTAAGATCTTTTGAAATTTTAAAGAAAGCGCTCATCTCAGCACCAATCATTCAACCCCCTGATTGGTCTTTACCTTTTGAAATTATATGTGATGCAAGTGATTATGCTGTGGGGGCAGTTTTAGGATAGACTAAAGATAAAAAGCATCATGCAATAGCCTATGCTAGCAAAAATTTAACAGGACCTCAGCTTAATTATGCAACTACTGAAAAAGAGCTCCTTTATGTTGTTTTTCTATTGATAAGTTTAGATCTTACTTAGTGGGAGCTAAAGTAATTGTTTATTCTGATCATGTTGCTCTGAAGCATTTGCTCACTAAGAAAGATGCTAAACCTCGTTTAATACGATGGATTTTGTCACTCCAAGAATTTAACTTAGAAATAAAAGATAAAAAAAGGAATAGAAAATTTGGTTGCCGATCACTTGTCTAGAATGTAGTTTGAGAATTTACAGGAACTACCCATCAACGATTCACTCCAACACGACATGCTCTACGAGATCAACAGATCTGACCCCCTGGTATGTAGATATTGTTAATTTTATGGTTTCAAGATATGTACCACCAGGAGCAAACAAAAGGAAACTCATCCAGGAAAGTCGTACTCACATATGGGATGATCCGTACCTCTTCCGAGTCTGCTCAGATGGCCTACTCAGGAGATGTGTACCTATTGAAGAAGGAATAAAAATTATTGAGAGATGCCATTCATCACCATATGGAGGACATTATGGGGCATTCTACACACATGCAAAGATTTGGCAATGCGGATTCTTTTGGTCAGCAATGTATGAAGACACAAGAGAATTTATCCGAAGATGTGGACCATGTCAAATGCATGGCAATATTAATACAAGAGATGCCATGTCACTCATCAACAATCTTCAGATCGAACTCTATGATGTCTAGGGAATTGACTACATGGGACCATTCCCGCCATCAAAGAAATGCGAGTACATTCTGGTGGCAGTAGATTATGTCTCCAAATGGGTCGAAGCTCTACCATGCAAGAATGCTGATAACATAAATTCCAAGAAGATGTTTGAAGAGATAATATTTCCAAGATTTGAAATCCCGAGGATAGTGATAAGTGACAGAGGATCACACTTTATTGACATGCGCTTTGAGCACTACTTGTCTAAAAATACGTCACAACGTTGCTACCCCCTATCATTCTCAAACAAGTGGACAAGCAGAAACATCCAATAAGCAAATCAAGAACATTCTACAGAAGACAGTAAATGAGATGGGTACTAGATGGAAGGACAAGCTTCCTGAAGCACTCTGGGCGTACCGAACGGCATACAAGACACCCATTGGGATGTTTCCTTATCAGTTGGTGTATGGGAAGACTTGTCACTTACTAGTGGAATTAGAATTCAAAGCTCACTGGGCTATTAAGAAATGGAACATGGACCTTGATGCTACCGGAGTATGAAGGAAAATACAACTCTCGGAGCTAGATGAATGGAGAGAAAAAGCATATCACAATTTAAAGATTTATAAAGAGAGAGTCAAGAGATGGCATGACAAGAGAATCAAAGAAGAAGTTCGCCCCAGGACATAAGGTACTACTTTTTAATTCTAGGGTAAAACTCTTCAGACATGGAAAGCTATGAAGTAAGTGGGAAGGACCATTTAAAGTGGATTAAGCCAGTCTAGCAGTTGATAAGGCACCTTCGAGATTAGTCACGAGATTGCTTAGATTCATTGTTTAGTTCAATTCCTTTATTTATAATTCATTGTAAACATGTGCCTTACATGATACTGAATAAAGAGTTGGTTTCTCTTATTATTGGATATATTCCTTGTGCTTTTGTCTCCACCATGTTTTATATAAAAGAAAGCAGGAAATAAGTGTGGGGGAAGCACTCGACGATATAACGAACAGATTTTACCGCATGAACAAAAATTTTTGAAGATGTACGACCCGAGGACCCTGCACGTCGAAGCGGGCTTCGGAAAGCCACCCCAAGTGGGGCGGCTGCCCAGAGCATGGGGCGGGCGCCCAGGGTGTAAGCCCTCCTTGCTCCGTCCTTTGACCATGGTCAGGTTTGCTCCCTACACGTTCCAATTTTTATATATACACTCTTTGTTACGTTTTGCATTATGAATTCTTGAGTACAACCTATTTAGATGTTGAATAAAAAAGATAGATTATTCTAGTCATAGATTATTCTAGTCATGATCTCTTTATAGACTCACACCATGATTCTTTCCTAGGAGTCCTGTTGCTTTTGGGAACTTAATTTTTAGGGACCCCATATCATTTAAGTTGTTGTGGAGTGAGAGATAGTAGAATCATGAGAACCTAATTTCTGATACTTTATCACTTGGATAATTTCTTTTACAAAAAAATGTTAAAATTATTAGCTATGCTTCTCCTCTTGGTAAGAATAAAAATGCCTAATAGAACCTTATATGTATAAAACTAGCACATAGGCTATTTACTTTGTGTTGAGTTTGATCAAGCCGTGCTAGACCCTTGTTGAGAGGTGGGCCATGCCCCCAAGATCAAGATTCACACTAATTTTTGCACCCCTTGCTACTTCTACCCTAGAAGTACGCACCACCATATTACCTATTTAGATCCACTCAAAATTTGTTCTACTCCTACCCTGGGAGTAAACAATCAAAAATATATTCCCTATAGGTTTTCCTTGATTCCTAGCCATGATTTGAAAATGCTCTAGAATGTTATTATCTTCTCACAATGTTCTATCAAAGTTCATGTATTACGTTAAAAAAAGAGAAAAAAAGAAGAAAAGAGAAAAAGAAGAAGAAATCATTGGTCTTGCCTTTTGTGAAGTACAAGTTTCAGTTGCAATTCTTCAAATCAAAGTGGGATAATATATCTTTTGTAAAGGAGCATTGAAGAATTATCTTGCATCCTTTCTATCTTCCACAAATATTTTCTACTACATTTATTCTTTTGAAACCACACCACATGCAAGTCCTGATCTTGCGGTATGTCACTCCCCTCCTCAGATTGCGTTTTGACTAGGCAACATATGCAAGGTAAGTATGCTACATTCTTGAAATACCTTCAACTCCAGATAAGCTTTTGTAGAGGTAGGATGTACTACAAGACATTTCCTCATGCATGCCTTAGAGAGATCCACAAATACCACATATGTTGAGTGATTTGAGAGTACCACATGAGGAAGAAGGTAAGCTATGCTTTTATTTCAAATGCATACAAAACTCCACATTACAGGTTGAAAGGAGAAAGGGGCTCAGTTTCAAGCTGTTCCATTCTTCAACTGCCCAAAATGGTATGGTAGACACTTGGAATCCCGCAGTGTAGGTATGACTAAGGAATAAATCTACTATTGATGTCTTGTCTAGAGATTGTGTCTAAGGTAATCCATTCTTTTCTCGAGGACGAGTAAAAGTCTAAGTGTGGGGGAGTTTGTTGACGGTAATTAACTATCATATTTAACCATCAATTTAAATAAAAGAATGCTATAAAATTAATTACCACCATAGACTAGGTGTTTAACTAACAGAATTCCACAAGTTTTGGTGAAAATTTATTTCTAGAGGGTGCGAGCTGAAAATTTATTTCTACGGAGGCAAAGCGAAGCGAGGGCAGGCGAGTGAGTGAGCGAGCTAAGTGTGCTGCTCGGTGGAGGAGGAGAGCACCTCGGCGTGCCCTCTTATAGGCTGGGGAAGTGGGGCTATGCCACCGGCTTGTTTGCTTGCCTTTAATGCATTGTTGTGGCCGAATAGTTGGGCGGTGGAGCGATGAGACAATGTCACTAGTGATTGTACGCGGCATGCAAATGGACGGTGGCACGTAGCAGGGGATGGTGGATACTCAGCATGCATGGTCAGTGCCTAACTAGCATTGTTACAGGTGATGAGGTGCTACTGCGTGTGCACGATTGAGTCAAGGCTGTCCCATGCGTGCTTAGCTACTTATGTGCTTTGCATGCTGTCGGGTGTACGTGCTGCCTGTGTGCTTTGCTTTGTGAGTTGGCGTGGTGTGGCATGTAGTGGATGCATGTCCTCTTTGTATGCTATGTGTGCGTACGTGAAGCTGTGGTGCTGCCTTTGCTCTTGTTGGCTGTTGGTGCTGCTGTTGCACGTGAAGGAGAAAGGAGAGGGAGGTGGGTCCCATGGCACAAGCAGCGAGGTTAGTTGGTGGGGCCAACATGTCACGGTGGCGTGTGAGCGGCTGCGCTTGGCGAGGGGTCCGGGCGTGAGTGCACTTTGGCGACTGAGTGGGGTGGGGGACGGGCGATGGCGGTGGGGTGGGCGGCCGCTGCGGTTGTCGGCCATCGAGCGAGGGCGAGGGCGAGCGAATCGAGAGAGAGGTAGGGGGACGGGCAGGTGGTGCTGATTCTACGACGTGTAGGATAAATATTGGAGAGAGATAACTGGGATGGATACGATGGAAAAGGGTCACAAGGAAATAATAGAGCTCAGACAATTTATTGTTTTTGAAATGTATTTTGAAAATAATTTTTAATGCAAGTGATTTTTGAATGTGATTTTTTGGGATGTTACAGGTACACCCAATGGTACTCCTAGGTAACGTTGGTCAAGAGGAAGCTCGTTTCGGTCCATTTAGAGATAGTGTTAATCTCGGCGCAAGAATGGTGCATAGTTTGTGCCGAATGTACCACTGGCATGGAAATCATTTTGGGCACACCGGATGGTACTCCTAGGTGACGTGGGTCAAGTGGAAGCTCATTTCGGTCCATTTGGAGATAGTGTTATTCTCAGCACAAGATAGGTGCACGGATTGCGCCGTATATACCCCGGCATGGAAATCATTTTGGACACTCCCGATGGTACTCCTAGGTGACGTGTGTCAAGTGGAAGCTCGTTCCATTCCGTTTCGAGATATTGTTAATATAGGCGCAAGATAGGTGCACGGTTTGTGTCAAATGTACCACAGGCAAGGAATTCTTTTTAGGCACACCCAATGGTATTTCTAGGTGACGTTGGTCAAGTGGAAGCCTATTTCGGCCTGTTTGGAAATAGTATTAATCTTCGAGGCAAGATATATGCACAATTTGCGCCAAATGTTCCATAGGTCTGAAATCACTTTGGGCACACATGATGGTACTCCTAGGTGACGTAGGTCAAGTGGAAGCTCGATTTAGTCTGTTTGGAGACAGTATTATCTCGATGCAATATACGTGCACGGTTTGCGCCGCACGTTCCATAGGCTCGGAAATCATTTTGGGTGGCACCAGATGGTACTCCTATGTGACGCGGGTCAAATAGAACTCGTTTCAGTCCATTTGGAGATAGTTTTAATCTCGGCGCAAGATAGGTGCATAGTTTGCACTGAATGTACCATGGGCATGGCAATTGTTTTGGGCGCACCCAATGGAACTCCTATGTGACATGGGTGAAATGGAAGCTCATTTCGGTCCACTTGGAGATAGTGTTAAACTCAACGCATGACAGGTGCATGGTATGCGCCGAACGTACCATACGCTCGAAAATCATTTTGGGCGCAACCGATGGTACTCCTACCTGATGTGGGCCAAGTGGAAACTCATTTGGTCCATTTGTAGATACTGTTAATCTCGACGCAAGATAGGGGCATGGCTTGCGCCGAACGTACCATAGGCTCAGAAATCATTTTGGACGTACCAGATGGTACTCCTAGGCAATGTGGATCAAGCGGAAGCTCATTTCGATCCATTTGGAGATAGTGTTAATCTCAGCAAGATTGGGAACGGTTTGCGCTAAATGCACCACGGGCATGGAAATCATTTTGGGAACACTCGATGGTACTCCTACATGATGTGGGTCAAGTGGAACCACATTTAGGTATGTTTGGAGATAGTGTTAATCTTGGCGCAAGATAGGTGCACAGTTTGTGCCGAATGCACCACGGGCTTGGAAATCATTTTGGGCACACCCATGGTACTCCTAGGTGACGTGGGTCAAGTGAAAGCTCGTTTCGGTCCATTTAGAGATAGTGTTAATCTCGACAAATGATAGGCGCATGGTTTGCACCGAATGTGACCATGGGTTTCGAAATTATTTTAGGCGCATCTGATGGTACTCCTATGTGACGTGGTTCGAGTAGAAACTTGTTTTGGTCCATTTGGAGATACTTTTAATCTTGACGCAAGATAGGTTCACGGTTTGTGCCGAACGTACCATAGGCTCAGAAATCATTTTGGACGCACCTGATTGTGCGGCAAGGCGATGTGGATCAAGCGGTTGTTGCTCTCAATCCGTTTGGAGATAATGTTAATCTCGGTGCAAGATAGGTGCACGATTTGCACTGAATGCATCCCGAGCATGGAAATCATTTTGGCCACACCCGATGGTACTCCTAGGTGACGTGGGTCAAGTGGAAGCTCGTTTAGGTCTGTTTGGAGATAGTGTTAATCTCGGCGCAAGATAGGTGCACGGTTTGCGTTGAATGTACCACAGGCATGGAAATCATTTTGGGCACACTCGATGGTACTCCTAGGTGACGTGGGTCAAGTGTAAGCTCGTTTCAATCCGTTTGGAGATATTGTTAATCTCAGCGGAAGATAGGTGCACGGTTTATGCCGAATGTTGCACGGGCATGGAATTTTTTTTGTGCACACCTAATGGTACTCTTAGGTGACATGTGTCAAGTGGAAGCTCATTTCGTTCTGTTTAGAGATAGTATTAATATAGGCGCAAGATAAGTGCACGGTTTGTGCCGAATGTACCACAGGCATGGAAAACTTTTCGAGCACACCCGATGCTATTTCTAGGTGACGTTGGTCAAGTGAAAGCTTGTTTTAGTCTGTTTGGAGATAGTATTAATCTCAAGGCAAGATATGTGCACGGTTTGCGCCAAATATGCCATAGGCTCTGAAGTCACATTGGGCACACCGATGGTACTCCTAGGTGACATCAGTCAAGTGGAAGTTCGTTTCCATCTGTTTGGTGATAGTATAAATCTCAACACAAGATAGATGCATGGTTCGCGCCGAATGTACCATAGGCTCCGAAATCATTTTGGGTGCCACCAATGGTACTCAAACGTGACGTGTGTGAAGCAGAAACTTATCTCGGTCCATTTGGAGATAATATAAATTTCATCGCATGATAAAGCATGGTTTGCGCTAAATGAACCATGGGCTTAGATATCATTTTGGACGCACCTGATTGTACTCCTAGGTGATGTGGATCAAGCGGAAGCTCATTTCGATCCATTTGGAGATAGTGTTAATCTTGGCGTAAGATAGGTGCACGGTTTGCGCCGAATGAACCACGGCCATGAAATCATTTTGGGCACACCAGATGGTACTCCTAGGTGACATGGGTCAAGTGGAAGCTCGTTTCGGTCCATTTGGAGATAGTGTTAATCTCAGCACAAGATAAGTGCACGGTTTGGGCCGAATGTTCTACGGGCATGGAAATCATTGTGGGCACACCCGATTGTACTCCTAGGTGACGTGTGTCAAGTGAAAGGTTGTATTTGGAGGTAGTGTTATTCTAGGTGCAAGATAGGAGCATGGTTTACACTGAATATACCATAGGCAAGGAAATCTTTTTAGGCACACCCGATGGTACTTCTAGGTGATGTTGGTCAAGTGGAAGCTAGTTTCGGTCCGTTCGGAGATAGTATTAATCTCGAGGCAAGATAGGTGCACGGTTCATGCCTAATGTACCATAGGCACGGAAATCTTTTTAGGCACACCCGATGGCACTTCTAGGTGATGTTGGTCAACTGGAAGCTCATTTCGGTCCGTTTGGAGATAGTATTAATCTCGAGGCAATATATGTGCACGGTTTGCGTCAAATGTACCATAGGCTCTGAAATCGCTTTAGGCACATCTGATGGTACTCCTAGGTGACTTAGGTCAAGTTGAAGCTCGTTTCAGTCTATTTGGTGGTAGTATTAATCTCAACGCAAGATAGGTGCACGGTTTGCGCCAAACATACCATAGGCTTGGAAATCATTTTGGGTGCCTGTCACACCCAGTTTTCTAAAGAACAAAACCAGGCTAATCATATGTGTGCCCAGGAAGTCCACACATATGCCAGAATGAAAAAGTATCAGAAACAATGTTATTATATAACGTATACATAGCTAAATTAACACTTACATCAGAGTATCGCGGAACGGTGACTAAACTTCAGGCTCCATTCTTCTCAGGGACGGCTGACTGGGGGTAACATATGCCTAGCACTTCTACTAGTCTTTTGGAAACTCCACTACACCTTTGTCCTTCGTCCGAGTAGCATCTTACTACACACTGGAGTGTGGGGGAAAATAGCAAGAGTGAGTCCATGTCGAACTCAACAAGTATAACACAGGGTTCATGAGGCTCAAAAAGGCTAGACACTGTTTGACTGCGTTTAGCTTTTAATCATCATATAATTAGCAATTGAGTAGCATCAAGGTATTCCAATCCCATTAATGAATCAATGATCAATTGTAATAAGGATAATGAATAGCATTAACATGAGCATAATAATAATCAACAATAATTAAGCATGATATAACAATTATGATCAACTATTCTGTAAGAATCCCCAAGGCCGCTCGTATCCGCGAGCACGGCTAGTATACCAGTTTATTAAACTCTGCGCAGAGGTGTACACTTTCACTGTGAGTCATGATTTCCAAATGCATGGGTTTGCAAGGCCCAAAACATCAGAGACCATATAAAGCCATTCAAAAGTTCGTCTAACAAGTTAGGGCCATTAGATTCACTCGGCAGGCAGATGTAGAACCCCCCTTCCTAGTGGCACAACAACCGCAGCCTATACACACTAAGGACAGGGGCTCGCCCTACACCCAACGTGGCAAGCCTTTCTTACGCCATTTAAGGTAACCACTAACAAGCTAGAAAAGGTCTCTTGAACAACTAGAGCCAGAGCCATATAGCCCTCACAGCTGTACTGTATGTCCCGGTTATCACTTACAGGTAAGTCCTTACGGAGAGTAACTAGAGCATTAAAATAACCCACATGCTCCAGCCCCCTTTCAACAGTAATAAAATCATCTTAATTGGTTGATTGCATAATCCATTAGTCAAATTACAAGATCATTGTTCATAATTAAGCGCTAGCAGTAGCTACCCAAATGCATAACCCATAGGTGACAAGGAAACAAGATATCAATAACTAAGTTATAATCTCTAAGGTTGTCAAGGTAGACACATGCATATGATATTGATTATAGTGAATAGGTAACAAGGATGGTCCCATGTTATACTTGCCTTGATCAAGTTCTCCGATAGATACTGCTGGTCCGGCTCAAAATAATACTCCTAATCGTCGTAGTACTGCTCACCGTCTAAATTCGATCACCAAGCATCAACGTACAAACATTCCGAGCAAACATACACGAAGCAAACAAAAGATACAATTAGAACAGTACACCAACAGTAGAAAAAACATTTAGGAAAGCTTACAAAACTATTCTACACGTTGCTACGATCACACAGACGTAAAGATCACAAAAATCGGACTTAAAACGTGAAAGTTATGAATTTTCTAAGATTTCCTATAGATAAATAATTACTTTAATATAAACTCGAAAATTAAATTTTCTAAACCTACTGTACAGCTACACTAACATGTAGAGCTCGCAAATATGAACCTAACGCAACTTGAACGGGTCAAATCGGAGTTAAAACATGGAAGATATGACCTAAACAAAATTGTATGTATATATGTATTTCTATTGTATTTCGGGATTTGTTTTACTAAAGAAAAACGGCCACAAATCATATCATCAATTGAAATTGTGGCTAGAAATCCTGGTTCTGTGAAGCATAGGATACATCATTCATATAGATCCATATCCGATACTATTTCTTAGTATTGTCTTCACAATTTTTATTATTATTATATTCATAATCACCAACTAGTGGTGATTTCCTTTTAGAGAATCCTTCCAATGTGCTTTGATTGCCTGTCGAATTGGTCACTTAATATTAAATTAAAGCCCATAGATACTAATTTGCAAGCATGAAGCATCCATGATCCATGCATATATTATAAAGTCACATATAGATACCTGGCATCTTTACTCCAACTGAAGCAACAGAATGTACTAATTGCCTTTTGAGTTCAGACGATATAGATGAAAAAAAAACAAAAAACCTAAGACTGGATAGAGACACAATCAGGAGAGGAGATGAGCGGAGAGAGCTACCTTATTGCTATCTTCGGAGGCTGACCACCGTTGCAAGTCGACGGCTCGCTCGTCACTGGGATTAAGTCCGGCCGGCCACCGAACGCAGATCATCATTCACCACCCGACGGCAAGGAGGATTAGCGATGGGAGAAGCCGAAAGGATTTGGGATGCGAGCAGCCGAGAATAACGAAGATGAAAGGGTGCGGCAACGTTTGGCATCCAGGCCGGCTGCCTGCCTGCATATATACGAGTATTGCTAGGGCTATGGAGATGTCGAGATGGGCTGTTGCTACTGGGCTGCCAGCGTACCACCGGGGTCCAACAAAAAATTTACTGAGGTCCATGCCGGCCAAAAATCGTAGGTACAAGTGGCGACGGGCGGCGACAGCGGCGGCGGCGGCAACAACGGCGGAAAATAGGGTTAGCAGGCAGGCCGGACATATATATAGGGAGGAAGACTCTCCACCTTCACGTCAACTAGCGATATGGTGCTAATTGACGTTGCACCCTCCATCTTTACTAATAGGCCTAATTAATTATTAAAGCCCATTAATAAATAAATGAATGGACATTTAGGATTATTGCACACAAACTTTGGTGGAAAATGAGATATTTATTTTTTTCGGAATTAATTAATTTCGTGGATAAAATAATTCTAGAAAAGTCCAGAATTATTATTTAAGCCGCGAAAAATACTCCGAAAACTCCAAAAATTCGAGGGAATTTTCTAGAGACATTATGGAACATGAGGAACCCAAATAAAGTATTTGGAGCTTATGAAAAGATAGATGAAGAGATCAAGGAAAAGATTAAGCTCACGGAAGTTGAAATTTAAAATCCAGAAAATGCCAAAAAAAATTCCGGTGAGAAGTAAACGTCATCCTATGGTATTTTTAAAAAAATAATAGCACTCACCAACACCAAAGACAAGCATCACACAAACACCACATTATCAAATTAATATGAAAAAGTTTAAAACCACAATTTTCTATATTTAAATTAGCAGCAGCTTAACTTATCTAATAAATTTATTCAAACATTGAAATTATTTATTTTATTTAGTGTTTTCTAAGCACAACCCAAAATTGAAAATTTTAGGGTGTGACAATTCTACCCCACTTAACAGGAATCTTGTCCCGAGATTCGGAGAGACTAGGGAGAAAGATAAAGTTGATTTTGCAAATCTTCACTCTTCTCTGATCAACTCTTATCCAATGATGATGCCACAAGCTCAAAACCCACTTTGTAAAGGTGTCCTTTAGACCCTTACGATCCTTATAAATGGTTCCAACAGATTACCACTCTGAGAAAGGATACCTGCACTCGATAGTGATTTTGCAACCATGTAGATAGCTTATGCTTCCAGATAACGAAATAGAATGTATAAATCCTCCATCTTGTATCGTCTTTAGTTTGAAAACCCCTCTAAGGAAGAGATCAATTGGAGAACACCAATGGATAGATTGCATTTGCTTCTGAGTGATAACTACTATCATGTCCTTCTATCATATCAAAGAGACTCATGAGAATATGCAAGAACAAGTAACCTGCACTTCCTTGCGAGCAGAAAAATGGCAGTGCAGAAATACAGTTATAACTCGAGTTCTACGAATCCAATGATATTATAGCTTATACCGTTGGAAAGCTTATCAAATTTACTACAACTTCCTTATAGAACACTTCTCCAGATTCTGCAGTTAAGGTAGTCGAAAACTGTGCACAACAGAAACTATTCCAGGTTGCTGACAGCACAAATGCGTCGCCTTCTGATTTTCATAATTCCCAAACCATAATAGCTATCAGGGTGGTTCTTACCGTCAGAGAAAGATATTGAAGTCTACTATTGTCCAGAATTTATCTATGATTTTTGGGCATCCAAAAATAGAGATATAAGCTATGGAAGACAGACTGCTTTGAAAAGACAGGATAAGGTAAAAACGAGATTCAGAGAGACTAGAGAGATCGATGACACTAATCTTCAAGTCTTCATGCTTCTTTGATTTGTGTTGATGAGATATAAGACATGGATCAATGATAGCCAAAAGATGACAAGAAAGATAAGGTTTGATCTTCAGTTCTTCGTACCTTGTTGCTTGAGATTGATGATGGTAACGGACACTACCCCACTTAACAAAGATTTTGTTCCACCTGGCAATGTCATTGAAGGCAACACTTTCTTTAAGGCTTGCTGCTAATGATAAGTCCATCACTTGAAACTTACTAAACATACTTGATATGGGGGTGATGTCATCTAAGTTTTCATGAAACTAACTATAGACTTCCAACATCTTCTTCCTATGTCGTCCATGCTAACTTGTATAGAGTATGTTGAATTGAATATTGAACTCCCAACTAATAATAGCTTGAAGTGAAGACCAGTCCTGACGAATACCCGAGCTTCTTATAGGCGATCCAACAAAGCACTGATCTCAAGCAAACAACACTAGCACATGAGTAGACTTCCAATCATAGAGATAACCACTTCTTCCAAATGAAGCACTAGGACATAGGAAACCTTCATCTTACAACACTCACAACTTTGCTACCCCTTAAGAAAATGAAACTAGGGGACACCAAAGTAACTTGCATCTTCTTTTATACTAGATAACCATAATCATCTCTAATGTAAGATTCCAAGGCAAATCAATGAGATTTAAAGATATCCAATGATATATTCACTTATACAAGATAAGGAAGTAATGCAGAAAATTTCTGGGCGAATTTCAATTTTAATAGTTCAGTAAATCTGACATAACTCGAGCTACAAAGATCCAAATGAAGTGATCTTTAAATGGTTGGAAAGCTTATGAAATTATCTACAACTTTTATTCACAACACTTTTCCAGATTCTGTCCATAAGTTAGTCAAAAACTGAACTTAACCGAAACTGTTTCAGGATTCCAGACTGCGCAGTGACCCCAACTTGGAACAGGTATATCTCTTAGCTCATAATAGATAATAAGGTAAGTCCAGTGGGTTTGGAAAGATACAGAAGTCTAGTTATTCCCAGTAAAATTTCATAAATTTCTCATGTCCATATCTTGAGATATAACAGAAACATTGCAGACTGCTATAGAAATCAGCATGTGGAGTATTACGTAAAACCTACCCCACTTATCATGGATCGAGCTACTCCTCAAGACGAAACCTTCCGGGCCACTTTCAAAACACGAGAACAAGGACAACACACAAGCAACACATCAAGCAAAACAAGCACACATCACATCATCGGTACTACACGTGCTTCTTCAACAATGGTGGTCATCCTAACGGATCATTGGAGATGATGAAAGGCTATCGAACTTTAGAACAAGATGAGATCAGATAACTTTTAATAAAAATGACGTAAAACAAAAACCAAGGGAGTAAGATATAATAGCTCAAAGGAAGCTATCAAGGAGGGGATACAATGGGACAAGGAAGAGGAAATAGTCAAAATCAATGAGTCAAGGGATGACAAAATAGTTTTATAGTGAAATGAGTTTTAGAATACGTCCAGTGCTACTTGGCATACGTCCTACAGTCAACACCGCTCTGATACCACTCTGTCACACCCAGTTTTCTAAAGAACAAAACCAGGCTAATCATATGTGTGCCCAGGAAGTCCACACATATGCCAGAATGAAAAAGTATCAGAAACAATGTTATTATATAACGTATACATAGCTAAATTAACACTTACATCAGAGTATCGCGGAACGGTGACTAAACTTCAGGCTCCATTCTTCTCAGGGACGGCTGACTGGGGGTAACATATGCCTAGCACTTCTACTAGTCTTTTGGAAACTCCACTACACCTTTGTCCTTCGTCCGAGTAGCATCTTACTACACACTGGAGTGTGGGGGAAAATAGCAAGAGTGAGTCCATGTCGAACTCAACAAGTATAACACAGGGTTCATGAGGCTCAAAAAGGCTAGACACTGTTTGACTGCGTTTAGCTTTTAATCATCATATAATTAGCAATTGAGTAGCATCAAGGTATTCCAATCCCATTAATGAATCAATGATCAATTGTAATAAGGATAATGAATAGCATTAACATGAGCATAATAATAATCAACAATAATTAAGCATGATATAACAATTATGATCAACTATTCTGTAAGAATCCCCAAGGCCGCTCGTATCCGCGAGCACGGCTAGTATACCAGTTTATTAAACTCTGCGCAGAGGTGTACACTTTCACTGTGAGTCATGATTTCCAAATGCATGGGTTTGCAAGGCCCAAAACATCAGAGACCATATAAAGCCATTCAAAAGTTCGTCTAACAAGTTAGGACCATTAGATTCACTCGGCAGGCAGATGTAGAACCCCCCTTCCTAGTGGCACAACAACCGCAGCCTATACACACTAAGGACAGGGGCTCGCCCTACACCCAACGTGGCAAGCCTTTCTTACGCCATTTAAGGTAACCACTAACAAGCTAGAAAAGGTCTCTTGAACAACTAGAGCCAGAGCCATATAGCCCTCACAGCTGTACTGTATGTCCCGGTTATCACTTACAGGTAAGTCCTTACGGAGAGTAACTAGAGCATTAAAATAACCCACATGCTCCAGCCCCCTTTCAACAGTAATAAAATCATCTTAATTGGTTGATTGCATAATCCATTAGTCAAATTACAAGATCATTGTTCATAATTAAGCGCTAGCAGTAGCTACCCAAATGCATAACCCATAGGTGACAAGGAAACAAGATATCAATAACTAAGTTATAATCTCTAAGGTTGTCAAGGTAGACACATGCATATGATATTGATTATAGTGAATAGGTAACAAGGATGGTCCCATGTTATACTTGCCTTGATCAAGTTCTCCGATAGATACTGCTGGTCCGGCTCAAAATAATACTCCTAATCGTCGTAGTACTGCTCACCGTCTAAATTCGATCACCAAGCATCAACGTACAAACATTCCGAGCAAACATACACGAAGCAAACAAAAGATACAATTAGAACAGTACACCAACAGTAGAAAAAACATTTAGGAAAGCTTACAAAACTATTCTACACGTTGCTACGATCACACAGACGTAAAGATCACAAAAATCGGACTTAAAACGTGAAAGTTATGAATTTTCTAAGATTTCCTATAGATAAATAATTACTTTAATATAAACTCGAAAATTAAATTTTCTAAACCTACTGTACAGCTACACTAACATGTAGAGCTCGCAAATACGAACCTAACGCAACTTGAACAGGTCAAATCGGAGTTAAAACATGGAAGATATGGCCTAAACAAAATTGTATGTATATATGTATTTCTATTGTATTTCGGGATTTGTTTTACTAAAGAAAAACGGCCACAAATCATATCATCAATTGAAATTGTGGCTAGAAATCCTGGTTCTGTGAAGCATAGGATACATCATTCATATAGATCCATATCCGATACTATTTCTTAGTATTGTCTTCACAATTTTTATTATTATTATATTCATAATCACCAACTAGTGGTGATTTCCTTTTAGAGAATCCTTCCAATGTGCTTTGATTGCCTGTCGAATTGGTCACTTAATATTAAATTAAAGCCCATAGATACTAATTTGCAAGCAAGAAGCATCCATGATCCATGCATATATTATAAAGTCACATATAGATACCTGGCATCTTTACTCCAACTGAAGCAACAGAATGTACTAATTGCCTTTCGAGTTCAGACGATATAGATGAAAAAAAACAAAAAACCTAAGACTGGATAGAGACACAATCAGGAGAGGAGATGAGCGGAGAGAGCTACCTTATTGCTATCTCCGGAGGCTGACCACCGTTGCAAGTCGACGGCTCGCTCATCACTGGGATTAAATCCGGCCGGCCACCGAACGCAGATCATCATTCACCACCCGACGGCAAGGAGGATTAGCGATGGGAGAAGCCGAAAGGATTTGGGATGCGAGCAGCCGAGAATAACGAAGATGAAAGGGTGCGGCAACGTTTGGCATCCAGGCCGGCTGCCTGCCTGCATATATACGAGTATTGCTAGGGCTATGGAAATGTCGAGATGGGCTGTTGCTACTGGGCTGCCAGCGTACCACCGGGGTCCAACAAAAAATTTACTGAGGTCCATGCCGGCCAAAAATCGCAGGTACAAGTGGCGACGGGCGGCGACAGCGGTGGCGGCGGCAACAACGGCGGAAAACAGGGCTAGCAGGCAGGCCGGACATATATATAGGGAGGAAGACTCTCCACCTTCACGTCAACTAGCGATATGGTGCTAATTGACGTTGCACCCTCCATCTTTACTAATAGGCCTAATTAATTATTAAAGCCCATTAATAAATAAATGAATGGACATTTAGGATTATTGCACACAAACTTTGGTGGAAAATGAGATATTTATTATTTTCGGAATTAATTAATTTCGTGGATAAAATAATTCTAGAAAAGTCCAGAATTATTATTTAAGCCGCGAAAAATACTCCGAAAACTCTGAAAATTCGAGGGAATTTTTTAGAGACATTATGGAACATGAGGAACCCAAATAAAGTATTTGGAGCTTATGAAAAGATAGATGAAGAGATCAAGGAAAAGATTAAGCTCACGGAAGTTGAAATTTTAAATCCAGAAAATGCCAAAAAAAATTCCGGTGAGAAGTAAACGTCATCCTATGGTATTTTTAAAAAAATAATAGCACTCACCAACACCAAAGACAAGCATCACACAAACACCACATTATCAAATTAATATGAAAAAGTTTAAAACCACAATTTTCTATATTTAAATTAGCAGCAGCTTAACTTATCTAATAAATTTATTCAAACATTGAAATTATTTATTTTATTTAGTGTTTTCTAAGCACAACCCAAAATTGAAAATTTTAGGGTGTGACAGTGCCACCGATGGAACTCCTACGTGACGTGGGTCAAGTGGAAACTCATTTCGGTCCATTTAGAGATAGTGTTAATCTCGGCGCAAGATAGGTGCATGGTTTGCGCTGAATGTACCATATGACAAACGTTTTTGGTGGACCAGAGAGAACTCCTAGGTGACGTGGGTGAAATGGAAGCTTGTTTCGGTCCATTTGGAGATTGTGTTAATCTCGACGCATGATAGGTGCATGGTTTGCACGGAATGTAACCATGGGTTTGGAAATCATTTTGGGTGGATTCGATGGTACTCCTATGTGACGTGGGTCGAGTAGAAACTCATTTCGGTCCATTTGGAGACACTGTTAATCTCGACACAAGATAGGTGCATGGTTTGCGTCGAACATACTATAGGCTCAGAAATCATTTTGGACGCACCTGATTGTACTCCTAGGCGACGTGGATCAAGCGGAAGCTCATCTCGATCCATTTGGAGATAGTGTTAATCTCTATGTAAGATAGGTGCACGGTTTGTGCCGAATGCACCATAGGCATGGAAATGATTTTGGGCACAACTGATGGTACTCCTAGGTGACATGGTTAAGAGGAAGCTTGTTTCGGTCCGCTTAGAGAGTATTAATCTCAGCGCAAGATAGGTGCACGGTTTTCGCTGAATGTAACATGGGCATGGAAATCTTTAGGCACACCCGATGGTACTCCTAGGTGACGTGTATCAACTAGAAGCTCGTTTCAGTCCATTTGGAGATAGTGTTAATATAGGCACAAGATAGGTCCACAGTTTGCGCCGAATGAACCATAGGCACGGAAATCTTTTTAGGCACACCTAATGTTACTTCTATGTGACGTTGGTCAAGTGGAAGCCCATTTCGGTCTATTTGGAGATAGTATTAATCTTGAGGCAATATATGTGCACGATTTGCCCCAAATGTTCCAAAGGCTCTAAAATCGCTTTGGGCACACCTGATGGTACTCCTAGGTGACGTAGGTCAAGTGGAAGCTCGATTCAATCTATTTGGAGATAGTATTAATCTCAATGCAAGATAGGTGCACGGTTTGCGCCGAATGTAGCATTGGCTCGGAAATCATTTTGGGCGGCACGAGGTGGTAATCCTACATGACGTGGGTCTAGTGGAACTCGTTTTGGTCCATTTGGAGATAGTGTTAACGTCGTCGTAATATAGGTGCACGGTTGCGCCGAACGTACCATGGGCATGGCAATCGTTTTGGGCACACCCGATGGAACTCTTGTGTGACGTGGGTGAAATGGAAGCTCGTTTCGGTCCATTTGGAGATAGTATTAATCTTGATGCATGATACGTGCACAGTTTGCGTTGAACGTACCATAGGCTCGAAAATCATTTTGGGCACACCCGATGGTACTCCAAGGTGACGTGGGTCAAGTGCAAGCTCATTTCGGTCTGCTGGGAGATAGTGTTAATCCCAGCGCAAGATAGGTGCACAGTTTGCACCGAATATTCCATGGGCATGGAAATCATTTAGGGCAACCCGATGGTACTCCTAGGTGACGTATGTCAGGTGGAAGCTCGTTTCCGTCTGTTTGGAGATAGTATTAATATAAGCGCAAGATAGGTGCATAGTTTGCTCCGAATGTACCATAGGCATGGAAAACTTTTTAGGCACACCCGATATTACTTCTAGGAGGCGTTGGTCAAGTGGAAGCTCGTTGCAGTCCGTTTGGAGATAGTATTAATCTTGAGGCAAGATAGGTGCACGGTTTGCACCGAATGTACCATAGGCTCAGAAATCATTTTGGACGCACTTGATTGTACTCCTAAGCGACGTGGATAAGTGGAAGCTCATTTTGATCGTTTTGGATATAGTGTTAATCTCGGCACAAGATAGGTCCCTAGCTTGCGCTGAATGCACCACAGGCATGGAAATCATTTTGGGCATACTCGATGGTACTCCTAGGTGACATGGGTCAAGTGGAAGCTCGTTAAGGTCTATTTGGAGATAGTGTTAATCTTGGCGTAAGATAGGTGCATGGTTTGTGCTGAATGCACCACGGTTATGAAAATCATTTTGGGCACACCCAATGGTTCCTAGGTGACGTGGGTCAAATGCAAGCTCATTTCGGTCTGTTTTGAGATAGTGTTAGTCTCAGCACAAGATAGCCGCATGGCTTGCGCTAAATGTTCCATGGGCATGGAAATCATTTTGGACACACCCGATGGTACTCCTAGGTGAAGTGTCAAGTGGAAGTTCATTTTGTTCTGTTTGGAGATAGTATTAATATAGGCGCAAGATAGGTGCATGGTTTGCACCGAATGTACCATAGGCATGGAAAACTTTTCAGGCACACCCGATGGTACTTCTAGGTGAGTTGGTCAAGTGGAAGCTCATTTCAGTCCGTTCGGAGATAGTATTAATCCTGAGGCAAGATATGTGCACGGTTTGCGCCAAATGTACCATAGGCTCTGAAGTCGCATTGGGCACACCCGATGGTGCACCTATCTTGCCTCGAGATTAATACTATCTCCAAATAGACCGAAATGTGCTTCCACTTGACCAACATCACCTAGATGTACCATCAGGTGTGCCCAAAAAGATTTCCATGCCCGTGGTACATTCGGCGCAAACTGTGCACCTATCTTGTGTTGAGATTAATACTATCTCCAAATGGTCTGAAATGAGCTTCCACTTGACCAATGTCACCTAGAAGTACCATTGGGTGTGCCTAAAAAGATTTCCATGCCCATGGTACATTGGGCGCAAACCATACACCTATCTTGCGCCAAGATTAACACTATCTCCAAATTGACTGAAAGGAGCTTCCACTTGACACACATCACCATGGAGTACCATCGGGTCAGCCCAAAATGATTTCCTTGTCCGTGGTACTTTCAGCGCAAACCGTACCTATCTTACGCTGAGATTAACACTATCTCCAAACGGACCGCAATGAGCTTCCACTTGACTTACATTACCTAGGAGTACCATCGGGTGTGCCCAAAGCGATTTCCATGCCCATGGTACATTCGTCGTAAACCGTGCACCTATCTTGCATCGAGACTTAAACAATCTCCAAACAGATCGAAATGAGCTTCTGCTTGATCTACGTCACCTAGGAGTACAATTAGGTGCGTCCAATATCGTTTCTGAGCCTATGGTACGTTTGGCGCAAACCGCGTACATATCTTGCGTCGAGATTAACACATCTATAAATGGACCAAAACGAGTTTCCGCTTGACCAACGCAACGTAGGAGTACCATCGGTTGCACCCAAAATGATTTTTGAGCCTATGCTACGTTCGGCACAAACTTGGCACCTATTTTGCACCGAGATTAACACTATCACAAAATAGACTGAAACGATCTTTCACTTGGTCTACGCCACCTAGGAGTACCATCTGGTGTGCCCAAAGCGATTTCAGAGCCTATGGTACATTTGGCGTAAACCGTGCACCTATCTTGCTTAGGGATTAATACTATCTCCAAATGGACCGAATTAGCTTCCACTTGACCAATGTCACCTAGAAGTACCATCAGGTGTGATACATCCAGCCCAGGTGGGGTTGGCCGAGGCCCAATAAATTAAGGTTGCCCGGACCCCAACAGTTCTTATGCACACCCACTCGGAGAAAGGCCCAATGTCCCTAAAAGACTAGTCCGATAGGGGCAGGGTGGCTCTCTCTTTTAAGGTGGCTTCCTCCTCCCAAGCTAAGCAAGGTGGGATTATTCAGAGGCTCACACGGTCACCGCCCGACTACAACTAGGCCACTTGCCTTTTTTGTTGCGTCTTTGCCAGCGGGTAATAGCGGAGGATGTCCTCATCATTCCCACCCCCTTAAACAAGGGCCCAGCTCTGATACCAAATGATACATCCGGCCCAGGTGGGGTTGGCCGAGGCCTAATAAATTAAGGTTGCCCAGACCCCAACAGTTCTTATGCACACCCACTCGGAGAAAGGCCCAATGTCCCTAAAAGACTAGTCCGATAGGGGAAGGGTGGCTCTCCCTTTTAAGGTGGCTTCCTCCTCCCAAGCTAAGCAAGGTGGGATTATTCAGAGGCTCACACGGTCGCCGCCCGACTACAACTAGGCCACTTGGCCTTTTTTTTGTTGCGTCTTTGCCAGTGGGTAATAGTGGAGGATGTCCTCATCAGGGTGTGCCTAAAAAGATTTCCATGCCCATGGAACATTCGGTGCAAACTGTGTACCTATCTTACGTCGAGATTAAAACTATCTCCAAAAAGTTCGGAACGAGCTTCCACATGACCAATGTCACTTAGAAGTACCATCGGGTGTGCCTGAAAAGATTTCTTTGCCCGTGGTACATTTGGCGCAAACCCCATGGTACATTGGGTGCAAACCATACACCTATCTTGTACCTAGATTAACACTATCTCCAAATGGACTGAAATAAGCTTCCACTTGACACACGTCACCTAAGAGTACCATCAGGTCTGCTCAAAATGATTTGCATGCCCGAGGTACATTCGGTGAAAACCATTCACCTATCTTATGCTGAGATTAACACTATCTCCAAACAGACTGAAATGAGCTTCCACCATCACCTAGGAGTACCATCAGGTGTGCCCAAAATGATTTCCATGCTCATGGTACATTCGGCGCAAACTGTGTAAATATGTTGCGCCGAGATTAACAGTACCTCCAAATGGACCAAAATGAGCTTCCACTTGACCCATGTCACCTAGGAGTACCATTGGGTGTGTCCAAAATAATTTTCAAGCCTATTATATGTTCAGCGCAAACCATGCACCTATCTTACACTGAGACTAACACTAGCTCCAAACGGACAGAAATAATCTTCCACTTGACATACATTACCTAGGAGTACCATCGAGTGTGCCCAAAGTGATTTCCATGCCCATGGTACATTCGTCGTAATCTGGGCACCTATCTTGCATCGAGATTTAAACTATCTCCAAATGGATCAAATTGAGCTTCCGCTTGATCCACGTTGTCTAGGAGTACAATTAGGTGCGTCGAAAATGATTTCTAAGCCTATGGTATGTTTGGCGCAAACCGTGTACCTATCTTGTGTCAAGGTTAAAACTATCTCCAGATTGACCGAAATGAGTTTCTACTTGACCCACGTCACATACGAGTACCATCAGTTGCATCTAAAATGATTTTTGAGCCTATGGTACATTCGACGCAAACCTTGCACTATTTTGCATCGAGATTAACACTGTCACAAAATAGACTGAAATTCCACTTGATCTACGTCACCTAGGAGTACCATCTGGTGTGCCCAAACTGATCTCAGAGCCCATGGTACATTCAGCACAAAACCGTGTACCTACCTTGCGTTGAGATTAACACTATCTCCAAATAGACTGAAACGATCTTCCACTTGATCTACGCCACCTTGGAGTACCACCAAAGCGATTTCAGATCCTATAGTACATTTGGCACAAACCGTGTGCCTATCTTGCCTTGAGATTAATACTATCTACAAATGGACCAAAACGGGCTTCCACATGACCAACATCACCTAGAACTTCCATCGGGTGTGCTTGAAAACATTTCTATGCCCGTGGGGACATTCGGAGCAAACTGTGCACCTATCTTGCGTCGAGATTAACACTATCTCCAAATGGTCTGAAATGAGCTTCCACTTGACCAATGTCACCTAGAAGTACCATCGGGTGTGCCCAAAAAGATTTCCATGCTCATGGTACATTCGGCACAAACCTGCACCTATCTTGCACCGATAGTAACACAATCTCCAAACCGTCCGAAACAAGCTTTCACTTGACATACATTACCTAGGAGTACCATTGGGTGTGCCCAAAGCAATTTCCATGCCCGTGGTACATTCATCGCAAATCATGCACCTATCTTGCACCGAGATTAAAACTATCTCCAAACGAATCGAAATGAGCTTCCGCTTAATCCACATTGCCTAGGTGTACAATTAGGTGCATCCAAAATGATTACTGAGCCTATGGTACGTTTAACGCAAACCGTGTACCCATCCTGCATGAAGATTAACACTATCTCTAAATGGACCGAAACCAGTTTCCACTTGACCCACGTCAGGTAGGAGTACCAATGGTTGCGCCGAAAATGATTTCCAAGCCTATGGTACGTTCGGCGCAAACCTTACAGCTATTTTAAGCCGAGATTAACACTATCTCCAATGGACCGAACCGTGCTCCCGCTTCACCCATGTCACCTACGAGTACCAATGGCTGTGCCCAAAATGATTTCTAGGCTCGTGGTACATACGGTGCAAACCGTGCACCTATCTTGCGCCGAGATTAACACTATCTCCAAATAGACTGAAATGAGCTTCCACTTGACCCATGTCACCTAGGAGTACCATCGGGTGCATCCAAAATGATTTCCAAGCCTATGGTATGCTCAGCGCAAACCTGCACCTATCTTGCACCGATAGTAACACAATCTCCAAACCATCCAAAACAAGCTTTCACTTGACATACATTACCTAGGAGTACCATTGGGTGTGCCCAAAGCAATTTCCCTGCCCGTGGTACATTCATCGCAAACCATGCACCTATCTTGCACCGAGATTAAAACTATCTCCAAACGGATCGAAATGAGCTTCCGCTTGATCCACATTGCCTAGGAGTACAATCAGGTGCGTCCAAAATGATTTCTGAGCCTATAGTACATTTGATGCAAACCGTGTACCCATCCTGCATGAAGATTAACACTATCTCTAAATGGACCGAAACTAGTTTCGACTCGACCCATGTCAGGTAGGAGTACCAATGGTTGCGCCCAAAATGATTTCCAAGCCTATGGTATGTTCGGCGCAAACCTTATAGCTATTTTAAGCCAAGATTAACAATATCTCCAATGGACTGAACCGTGCTCCCGCTTCACCCATGTCACCTATGAGTACCATATTGTGCATCGAAAATGATTTCCAAGTCAATGGTATGTTCTGCGCAAACCATGCTCCTATCTTGCGCTGAGACTAACACTATCTCCAAATGGACTGAAATAAGCTTCCACTTGACATACATTACCTTGGAGTACCACCGAGTATGTTCAAAGCGATTTCCATGCCTGTGGTACATTCAGCGCAAACCATGAAACTCTCTTGCATCGAGAGTAATATTATCTCCAAATGTTTCGAAACAAGCTTCCACTTGACCATTGGCACCGAGAAGTACCATCGGGTGTGTAGGAAAAGATTTCCATGCCTGTGGTATATTCAGTGCAAACCATACATCTATCTTGCGCCTAGATTAACACTATCTCCAAATAGACTGAAACAAGCTTATCCTTGACACACGTCACCTAGGAGTACCTTCGGGTGTGCCCAAAATGATTTTCCATGCTCATGGTACATTCAGCGCAAACCATGCACCTATCTAGTGCTGAGATTAACACAATCTCCAAATGGACCGAAATGAGGTTCCACTTGACACATGTCACCTAGGAGTACCAATGGGAGTGCCCAAAATGATCTCCATGCCCGTGGTACATTCGGCGGAAACCGATCACCTATCTTGCACTGAGATTAACACTATCTCCAAACGGATTGAAATGAGTTCCACTAGACCCACGTCACCTAGGAGTACCATCGGGTGCGTCCAAAATGATTTCCAAGCCTATGGTACGTTCAGCGCAAACCGTGCAGCTATCTTGCACCGATACTAACACTATCTCCAAACCGACCAAAACAAGCTTTCACTTGACATACATTACCTAGGAGTACCATTGGATGTGCCCAAAGCAATTTCCATGCCTGTGGTACATTCATCACAAACCATGCACCTATCTTGTCCCTAGACTAAAACTATATCCAAACAGACCGAAACAAGCTTTCACTTGACATACATTACCTACGATCGAGTGAAGCGATTTCCATTCCCTAGAAGTACCACTGGGTGTGCCTCAAAAGATTTCCATGCCTGTGGTTTTGGCGCAAACCATGCACCTATCTTGCGTTGAGATTAATACTATCTCCAAATGGTTCAAAACAAGCTTCCACTTGACCAATGTCACCTAGAAGTACCATCAGGTGTGTCTGAAAAGATTTCCATGCTCGGGCTACATTCGGAGCAAACCATACACCTATCTTGCGACTAAATCAAACACTATCTCCAAATGGACCGAAATAAAATTCTGCTTGTTCCACATCACCTAGGAGTACAATTAGGTGCATTCAAAATGATTTCTTAGCTAATGGTACGTTTGGTTCAAACCATGTACCTATCTTGCATTGAGATTAACACTATCACAAAACAGACTGAAATGATCTTCCACTTGATCTACGCCGCCTAGGAGTGCCATCTGGTGCACCCAAAGTGATTTCAGAGCCTATGGTACATTCGGCTCAAATCGTGCACCTATCTTGTGTCGAGATTAACACTATCTCCAGGTAGACTAAAATGATCTTCCACTTGATCTATGCCACCAAGGAGTACCCTAAGTGATTTCATAGCCTATGGTACATTTGGCGCAAACCGTGCACCTATCTTGCCTCGAGATTAATACTATCTCCAAATGAACCGAAATGAGCTTTCACTAGACCAACATCACCTAGAAGTACCACTAGGTCTGCCTGAAAAGATTTTCATGCTAGTGGTACATTCGGCGCAAACTATGCACCTCTCTTGCGTCGACATTAATATTATCTCCAAATGGTCCGAAACGAGCTTCCACTTGACACATACATTCGGCGCAAACCGTGCACCTCTCTTGCGTCGACATTGACACTATCTCCAAATGGACCGAAATGAGCTTCCACTTGACCCATGTCACCTAGGAGAACCATCAGGTGTGTCCAAAATGATTTCTAGGCTGTGCACCTATCTTGCACCGATAGTAACACTATCTGCAAATAGACTAAAACCAAGCTTTCACTTGACATACATTACCTAGGAGTACCATTAGGTGTGTCCAATGCCTGTGGTACATTCGTCGCAAACCATGCACCTGTATTGAACCGAGATTAAAACTATCTCCAAACAGATCGAAATGAGCTTCCGTTTGATCCACGTTGCCTAGGAGTACAATCAGGTGTGTCCAAAAAGTTTTTTGAGCCTATCGTACGTTTTCGCAAACCATTTACTTATCTTGCGTCAAGATTGACACTATCTCCAAATGAACCAAAACCTGTTTCCACTTGACCCACGTCACGTAGGAGTACAATTGGTTGCGCCCAAATTGATTTCTAAGCCTATGGTATGTTCAGTGCAAACCTTATAGCTATTTTGAGCCGAGATTAACACTATCTCCAAATAGACCGAAACGTGACTTGACCCACGTCACTTATGAGTGCCATCTTGTGCGTCGAAAATGATTTCCAAGTCAATGGTACATTCTGCGCAAACCGTGCACCTATCTTGCGCTGACGCAAAGACTATCTCCAAACTGACTGAAACAAGCTTCCACTTGACATACATTACCTAGGATTACCATTGGGTGTGGCCAAAGCGATTTCCGTGCTCGTGGTGCATTCGGCGCAAACCGTGCCCTATCTTGTGCCGAGTTTAAAACTATCTCCAAACATGTGGAAATGAGCTTTCGCTTCATCCATGTCACCTAAGAGTACTATCAAGTGCGTCCAAAAAGATTCTAAGCCTATGGTACGTTCGGCGTAAACCGTGCACCTATCTTGTGTCGAGATTAACACTATCTCTAAATGGGCCAAAATGAGTTTCCACTTGATCCACATCACGTGGAGAACCATTGGTTGGCCCAAAATGATTTCTGAGCCTATGGTACATTCAGCACAAACTATGCACGTATCTTGCGACGAGATTAACATTATCTCCAAACATACTAAAACGAGCTTCCACTTGATCTATGTCACCTAGGAATATCATTGGATGTAGCCAAAGCGATGTCAGATCCTATGGTAATTCAGCGCAAACCCTGCACCTATCATGCATCTAGATTAATACCATCTCCAAACGGGTTGCAAGGAGCCTCCACTTGACCAACATCACCGAGAATTACCATCGGTTGTGCCTAAAAGCATTTCCATTCCCATGGTACATTTGGCACAAACCATGCACCTATCTTGCGCCTAGATTAACACTCTCTCCAAATGGACCAAAACAAGCTTCCACTTGACACACATCACCTAGGAGTACCATCGTGTGTGCTCAAAATGATTTCCATGACCGTGGTACATTCGGTGCAAAACGTGCACCTATCTTGCGCTGACATTGACACATCTCCAAACGAACTGAAACAAGCTTCCACTTGACCCACGTCACCTAGGAGTACCATCGCATGTGCCCAAAATGATTTCCATGCCATATACATTTGGCACAAACCCTGCACCTATCTTATGTCTAGATTAATACTATCTCCAATGAGCCGAAACAAGCATTCACTTAACCAACGTCACCTAGAAGTACCATCGGTTGTGCCTAAAAAGATTTCCGTGCCCGTGTTACACTCGGCGCAAACCGTGCACCTATCTTGCGCCCAGATTAACAGTATCTCCAAACGAACCAAAACGAGCTTCCACTTGACACATGTCACCTAGGAGTACCATCGTGTGTGCCCAAAATGATTTCCATGGCCATGGTACATTTGGCGTAAACCGTGCACCTATCTTGCTGACATTAACACATTTCCAAATGGACTGAAATGAGCTTCCACTTGACCCACGTCACCGAGTACCATTGCCTGTGCCCAAAATGATTTTGATGCCATGGTACATTCAGCGCAAACCACACACCTATCTTGCGCTGAGATTAACACTATCTCTAAATGGACCAAACGAGGTTCCACTTGACCCACGTCACCTAGGAGTACCTTCAGGTGCGTCCAAAATGATTTTTGAGCCTATGGTACGCTCGACGCAAAATATACAAATATCTTGCGCCGAGACTAACACTATCTCTAAACAGAACAAAACAAGCTTCCACTTGACATACATTACCTAAGTGTACCATCGGGTGTGTCCAAAGCGATTTCCATGGCAATTATGCATTTAGTGCAAACCGTGCTCCTATCTTGTGCTGAGATTAAAACAATCTCCAAATGGACCGAAACAAGCTTCCACTGACAAGGTCACCTAGGAGTACCATTTGGTGCGCCTAAAAAGATTTCTATGCCCATGGTACATTCGGCGCAAAACTAAGCGCCTATATTGCTTCAAGATTAACAGTCTCCAAATGTATCGAAACGAGCTTACACTTCAACCACATCACATTGGAGACCCATCGGGCACGTCAAAATGATTTCTGAGCCTATGGTATGTTCAGTGCAAACCGTACACCAATCTTATGTCGAGACTAACACTATCTCCAAATGGACCAAAACAAGCTTCCACTGGACAAACATTACCTAGGTGTACCATCGCGTGTGCCCAAAGCGATTCCATGCCTGTGGTGCATTTGGCGCAAACCGTGCACCTATCTTTTGTCAAGATTAAAACAATCTCCAAAAGGATTGAAATGAGCTCCCGCTCGATCCACGTCACCTAGGAGTACAATCAGGTGCATCCAAAATAATTTTTGAGCCTATGGTACGTTAGGTGCTCGAGATTAACACTATCTCCAAATGGACCAAAACGATCTTCCATTTCACCCACGTCACCTAAGAGTTCCATCACTTGCCCCCAAAATCATTTCCATGCCCATGGTACATTTGGCACAAACCGTGCACCAATCTTGCGCCCAGATTAACACTATCTCCAAACGGACTGAAACGAACTTTCATTTGACCCACATCTGCTAGGAGTACCATCGTGTGCGCCCAAAATGATTTTCATACCATGGTACATTCGGATCAAACCACACAGAAATCTTGCCCTGAGATTAACATATCTCCAAACGGACTGAAACGAGGTTCCGCTTGACCCACATCACGTAGGACCATCAGGTCCGTCCAAAATTATTTTCAAGCCTATGGTACATTCAGCGCAAACTATACACCTATTTTGTGCCGATACTAACACTATCTCCAAACTGACCGAAGCAAGCTTCCACTTGACATATATTACTTAGGAGTACCATCGGGTGTGCCCAAAGTGATTCCATGCCTGTGGTGCATTTAGCGCAAACCGTGCACCTATCTTTCTCTGAGATTAAAACTTTCTCCAAACGGGTGGAAACGATCTTCCGCTTGATCGATGTCACCTAGGAGTACAATCAGGTGCATCCAAAATGATTCTAAGCCTATGGTACGTTCAGCGTAACTCATGCACCTATCTTGTGTTGAGATTAACACTATCTCCAAATGGGCCAAAATGAGTTTCCACTTGACCCGCATCATGTACAAGAGCCATTGGTTGCGCCCAAACTGATTTTGAAGCATATGGTCCTTTCGGCGCAAACTGTGCATGTATCTTGCATCGAGAGTAACATTATCTCCAAACATACTGAAACAAGCTTCCACTTGATCTACGTCACCTAGGAGTGTCATTGGGTGTGCCCAAAGTGATGTCAGAGCCTATGGTCATTCAACACAAACCTTGCACCTATCTTACGTTTAGATTAATACTATCTCCAAATAAGCCGAAACGAGCTTCCACTTGACCAACGTCACCTAGAAGTACCATCGGTGGTGCCTAAAAAGATTTCCATGTCCATGGTACATTCGACACAAACCGTGCACCTATCAATATCTCCAAACAAACCGAAACAAGCTTCCACTTAACACACGTCACCTAGGAGTACCATCGCGTGTGCCCAAAATGATTTCCATGACTGTGGTACATTTGGCGCAAACCGTGCACCTATCTTCCGCTGACATTAACACATCTCCAAACAGACTGAAACGAGCTTCCACTTGACCCATGTTACCTAGGAGTACCATCACGTGTGCCCAAAATGATTTCCATGCCGTTATACATATGGTGCAAACCGCGCACCTATCTTGCGCTGAGATTAACACTATCTCTAAACAGAACAAAACGAGGTTCTACTTGACCTACGTCACCTAGGAGTACCATCGGGTGCATCCAAAATGATTTTCGAGCCTGTGGTATATTTGGTGCAAACTATACAGATATCTTGCGCTGACACTAACACTATCTTCAAAAGAAACAAAACAAGCTTCCACTTGACATACATTACCTACGAGTACCATTGGGTGTGCCCAACGTGATTTCCATGACTATTGTGCATTTAGTGCAAACCGGGCTCATATCTTGTGCCAAGATTAAAACAATCTCCAAATTGACCGAAACAAGCTTCCACTGGCACACATCACCTAGGAGTACCATCGGGTGTGCCCAAAATGATTTCTTTGCCCGTGGTACATTCGGCACAAACCATGCATCTATCTTGCTTCAAGATTAACACTATCTCCAAACATACTGAAACGAGCTTCCCCTTGACCCACATCACCTAGGAGTACCATCAAGTGCGTCCAAAATGATTTTCGAGCCAGTGGTACATTCGGCGCAAACTATACAAATATCTTGCGCCGAGACTAACACTATCTCCAAATGGACCGAAACAAGCTTTGACTTGACATACATTACTTAGGAGTACCATCAGGTGTGGCCAAAGCGATTCCACTTGATGGTACTCCTAGGTAATGTATGTCAAGAGGAAAGTTGTTTCGTTCCATTTGGAGATAGGTTTAGTCTAGGCACAAGATAGGTGCATGGTTTGCACCGAATATACCATAGCCTTGGAACTCATTTTGGACGCACCCGATGGTACTCCTCGGTGACGTGGGTCAAGTGGAAGCTCGTTTCAGTTTGTTTGGGGATAGTGTTAATCTCAATGTAAGATAGGTGTGCGGTTTGGGCCGAATGTACCACGGGCTGAGAAATCACTTTGGGCACACCCGATGGTATTTCCTAGGTGATGTGGGACAAGTGGAAGCTCGTTTTGAGCCGTTTGGAGATAGTGTTATTCTCAGCACTAGATAGGTGCAAGGTTTGCACAAAACGTACCATAGGCTCAAAAATTATTTTGGACGCACTTGATTGTACTCCTAGCTGAGGTGGATCAAGCGGAAGCTTTTTCGATCTGTTTGGAGATAGTTTTAACTTCGGCATAAGAAAGATGAATGATTTACGCCGAATGTCCCATGGGCATGGAAATCGCTTTGGGCACACCCGATGGTACTCCTACATAATATATGTCAAGTGAAAGCTTTTTTTGGTCCGTTTGGAGATAGTGTTAGTCTTAGCGCAAGATAGGTGCACGGTTTGCGCCGAATGTACCACGGGCATGGAAATCATTTTGGGCACACCCGATAGTACTCCTAGGTGATGTGTGTCAAGTGGAAGCTCGTTTTAGTCCATTTGGAGATAGTGTTAAACACGGTGCAAGATAGGTGTACGGTTTGCGCTAAATGTACCATAGGCATGGAAATATTTTTAGGCACATCCGATGGTGCTTCTAGGTGACATTGGTCAAATGGAAGCTCATTTTGGTTGATTTGGAGATAGTTTTAATCTCGACGCAAGATAGGTGCACGGTTTCCGCTGAATGTCCCACGGGCATGGAAATCGCTTTGGGCACACCCGATGGTACTCCTATGTAATGTCTGTCAAGTGAAAGCTTGTTTCGGTCCATTTGGAGATAGTGTTAATCTCAGCACCAGATAGGTACACGGTTTGCGTCAAATGTACCACGCGCATGGAAATCATTGTGGGCACAACCGATGGTACTCCTAGGTGACGTGTGTCAAGTGAAGGCTTGTTTTGATCCGTTTGGAAATAGTGTTAATCTAGGTGCAAGCTTGGTGCACAGTTGGCGCCACATGTTCTCTAAGCATGTAAATCTTTTCAGACACACCCATTGGTACTTCTAGGTGACATTGGTCAAGTGGCAGCTCATTTCAGTCCATTTGGACATAGTACTAATCTCGACGCAAGATAGGTGCACTATTTGCGCTAAACATACCATAGGCTCTGAAATTGTTTTGAGTGCACCCAACGGAACTCCTACATGACGTGGGTGAAATGCAAGCTCATTTCGGTGCACATCTTGAGCCAAACGTACCGTGGGCACAAAAATCATTTTGGACGCACCTGATTACACTCCTAGGTGACGTGGATCAAGGGGAAACTCGTTTCGGTCCATTTGGAGATAGTGTTAATCTCGATGCAAGATAGGTGCACGGTTTGCACCGAATGTACCACGGGCAAAGAAATCGCTTTGGGCACACCCGGTGGTACTCCTAGGTAATGTATGTGATGTGGAAGCTATTTTCATCCATTTGGAGCGTGTGTTAGTCTCAGCGCAAGATATGTGCACGGTTTGAGCTGAATGTACCATGGGCACAAAAATCTTTTCAGGCACACCTGATGGTACTTCTAGGTGACGTTGGTCAAGTGGAAGCTCGTTTCGCTTTGTTTGGAGATAGTGTTAATCTCGACGCAAGAGAGGTGCATGGTTTGCGCCGAACGTAAAATAGGCTCAGAAATCATTTTGGGCGCAACCAATGGTACTCCTACTTGACATGTGTCAAGTGGAAGCTTGTTTCAGTCTATTTGGAGATAGTATTAATCTTGACGCAAGATAGCTGGACAGTTTGCGCCGAATATACCTTGGGCATCGTAATCATTTTGGGTGCAACCGATAGATCTCATAGGTGACGTGGGTGAAATGAATGCTCTTTTCGGTCTATCTGAAGATAGTGTTAATCTTGACACAAGATAGGTGCAAGGTTTGCACCAAATGTACCATCGGCATGGAAATTGTGTTAGGCTCACCCGATGGAAGTCCTAGGTGACATGGGTGAAATGGAAGCTCGATTCGGTTCGTTTGGAGATAGTGTTGATCTTGATGCATGATAGGTGCACGGTTTGCGCCGAACGTACCGTAGGCTTAGAAATCATTTTGGGCGCAACCGATGGTACTCTTATGTGACATGGGTCAAGTGGAATCTCATTTCGGTCCGTACAAACATACCATTAATCTCGACGCAAGGTAGGTCCATGGTTTGCACTGAACATACCGTAGGCTCATAAATCATTTTGGACGCACTTGATTGTAGTCCTAGGCGACATGGGTCAAGCAGAAGTTCATTTCAATTCATTTGGAGATTGTATTAATCTCGGCGCAAGATAGGTGCATGGTTTAGGCCGAATGTACCATGGGTATGGAAATCGCTTTGGGCAGACTTGATGGTGCTCCTAGGTAATCTATGTCAAGTGGAAGCTTGTGGTCTGTTTAGAGATAGTGTTAGTTTAGGCGAAAGATAGGTGCATGGTTTGCGCCGAACATACCATAGCCTTGGAAATCATTTTGGATGCACCCGATAGTGCTCCTTGGTGACGCGGGTCAAGTCGAAGCTTATTTCAGCCCGTTCGGAGATAGTGTTAATCTAGGTACAAGATAGGTGTACGGTTTGTGCCAAATGTTCCACGAGGATGGAAATCTTTTCAGGCACACCCGATGGTACTTCTAGGTGACATTGGTCAAGTGGAAGATCGTTTTGGTCCATTTGCAGACAGTACTAATCTCAACGCAAGATAGGTGCTTGGTTTGCACCAAACGTACCATTGGCTCTGAAATTGTTTAGGGCACACCCGATGGAACTCCTACGTGACGTGGGTGAAATGGAAGCTCGTTTTGGTCTATTTGATGCAAGATAGGTGCATGACTTGCGCTGAATGTACCGTAGGCTTAGAAATCATTTTGGATGCACCTGATTGCACTCCTAGGTGACGTGGATCAAGAGCGAACTCATTTTAGCACATTTGGAGATAGTGTTGATCTAGACGCAAGATAGGTATACGGTTGGCGCCGAATGTACCTCGAGCATAGAAATCGCTTTGGACACACCTGATGGTACTCATAGGTAATGTATATCAAGTGGAAGCTTGTTTTAGTCCATTTGGAGATAGTGTTAGTCTCGGTGCAAGATAGGTGCATGGTTTGTGCCGAATGTACCTCAGGCATGAAAATCATTTTGGACACACTAGATGGTACTGGTAACGTTGGTCATTAGGAAGCTCGTTTCGATCCGTTTGGATATAGTGTTAATCTCGACACAAGATAGGTGCACGGTTTGCGCCGAATGTACCTCGAGCATGGAAATCATATGGGCACACCCACTGGTACTCCTAGGTGACATGAGTCATGTGGAAGCTCATTTCGGTCCGTTTGAACATAGTGTTAATCTCTGCGTAATATAGGTGCACTGTTTGCGCTGAATGTACCACAGGCATGGAAATCATTTTGGGCACACCTGATGGAACACTAGGCGACATGTGTCCAGTGAAGCTCGTTTCGATCCATTTCGAGATAGTGAGATTTTAGGCGCAAGATTGGTGCATGGTTTTGTGCCAAATGTACCATGGGTATGGAAATCTTTTAAGGCACACCTGATGGTACTTCTAGGTGACTTTGGCCAAGTGGAAGCTCGTTTCGGTCCGTTTGGAGATAGTACTAATCTCAACGGAAGATAGGTGCATGGTTTGCGCCAAATGTACCATAGGTTCTAAAATGGCTTTGGGCACACCCAAGGGTACTCCTAGGTGACGTAGGTCATGTGGAAGCTCGTTTTATTCTGTTTGGAGATAGTGATAATTTTGACGCAAGATAGGTGCATGGTTTGCGCTGAACATACCATAGGCTCGAAAATCATTTTGGGTGCAACCGATGGTACTTCTATGTGATGTGGGTTGAGTAGAAACTCGTTTAGGTCCATTTGGAGATACTGTTAATCTCGACGCAAGATAGGTTCATGGTTTGCGCCGAATGTACCTCGGGCATGGAAATTATTTTGGGCACACCCACTAGTAATCCTAGGTGACGTGAGTCATGTGGAAGCTTGTTTTTGTCCTTTTGGAGATAGTGTTACTCTAGGCACAAGATAGGTGCACAGTATGTCAAGTGGAAGCTTGTTTCGGTTCGTTTGAAGATAGTGTTAGTCTAGGCGCAAGATAGATATATGGTTTGCGCTAAATGTACCACGGGCTGGGAAATCACTTTGGGCACACCCGATGGTACTCTTAGGTGACGTGTGTCAAGTGAAAGCTTGTTTTGATCTGTTTGGAGATAGTGTTAATCTAGGTGCAAGATAGGGGCATGGTTTGCATCGAATGTTCCACAAGCATGAAAATCTTTTCAGGCACACCCGATGGTACTTCTAGGTGACATTGGTCAAGTGGGAGCTTGTTTTGGTCCGTTTAGAGACAGTACTAATCTCGACGCAAGATAGGTGCAAGGTTTTCTTTGAATGTTCCATGGGCAAGGAAATCTTTGGGCACACTCGATGGTACTCCTTAGTGACGTGTGTCAAGTAAAAGCTCGTTTTGTTCCGTTTGGAGATAGTGTTAATATAGACGAAAGATAGGTGCACGGTTTGCGCTGAATGTACCACAAGCATGGAAATCTTTTCAAGAACACCCAATGGTACTTCTAGGTGACGTTGGTCAACTAGAAGCTCATTGTAGTCTATTTGGTGATAGTGTTAATCTCGATGCAAAGTAGGTGCACGGTTTGCGCCAAACATACATTGGCTCAGAAATCATTTTGGACGCACCTGATTGTACTGCTAGGTGACGTGAATCAAGTGGAAGCACATTTTGATTCTTTTGGAGATAGTTTTAATTCAGGTGCAAGATAGGTGCACGGTTTGCGCTGAATGTACCATGGGCATGGAAATTTTTTAGGCATGCCTGATGGTTTTAATCTTGGCACAAGATAGGTGCATGGTTTGCACCAAATGTACCACGGGCATGGAAATCGCTTTGGGCACACCTGATGGTTCTACTAGGTTATGTATGTCAAGTGGAAGCTTGGCCTGGAAATCACTCTAGGCACACCTGATGGTTCTACTAGGTTATGTATGTCAAGTGGAAGTTTGTTTCAGCCCGTTTGGAGTAGGGGCAAGATAGATTCACGGTTTGCGCCAAATGTACCATGGCCTTAGAAATCATTTTGGATGCACCCAATGGTACTCCTAGGTGACGTTGGACAAGTGGAAGCTTGTTTTGGTCCATTTGGAGATAGCGTTAGTCTCGGCTTAAGAAAGGTGCATGGTTTGCGCCGAATGTTCCACGGGCCTGGAAATCACTTTTGGCACACCCGGTGGTACTCCTAGGTGACGTGGGTCATGTAGAGGCTCATTTCGAGTCGGTTGGAGATAGTGTTAATCTCAACGCTAGATAGGTGCACGGTTTGCGCCGCATGTACCACGGACATGGAAATCATTGTGGGCACAATCGGTGGTACTCCTAGGTGACATGTGTCAAGTGAAACCTGATTTTGATCTGTTTGGAGATAGTGTTAACCTAGGTGCAAGATAGGTGCATGATTTGCGCTGAATTTTCAACTAGCATGGAAATCTTTTCAAGCACACCTGATGGTACTTCTAGGTGACATTGGTCAAGTGGAAGTTGATTTAGTCCTTTTGGAGATAGTACTAATCTCGATGCAAGATAGGTGCATGGTTTGCGCTGTGTACAGTTTGTGCCGAATGTACCATAGGCTCTGAAATTATTTTGGGCGCAAGATAGGTGCACGGTTTGCGCCGAATATACCTTGGGCATGGAAATCATTTTGGGTACTGAAGCACCCCTAGTTATCTAGGAACTCAAATGTGATACAAATACTAGTCCCAAGAGGCTATTAAGACATTTATTACATTAGATAGGTTTCAGCACAGTGGTCTCGATAAGCAAGGACAATGGAGGCATGCCACGATTAGAAGTAACCACAACATAATATAAGTCCAATAGACCCAGAAAAGGGAATCGCTAATCCACAGCCGACGAATCCTGATGCCACAAGCTTAGTTGGGTGTAGATACGACCTTATTCGTACGCCACTTCAGGGTTGCAGTCTGGATCTTCCTCTATTCAACAAATCAAGGGTGAGTATAAAGTACTCAGCAAATCCAACCTTACCTACGAAAGGGCATAACAGTACATGCATATGGATACATCAAGGATAAAGCTTGGTTTATTTGCATAAAGCTATCTTTTTACACATGTAGGGTTTCATTTTATAAATACCTTTGCAAAAGACATATATTTTCCATATATGATAGTATTTCTGAAAAAGGGGTTGGTCACAATTTTAAGTGTTGCTAGACCCTTGCCTCACAACACATGGCAGACAATCATTCATTTCCAAAATCACACTCACTCTCTTGTTTTCACTCATCCCAACTCATCTAGTTGTTGAAACCAAACCAAAACCCATCCTAGACCGCGGACACGGCTATTCGAATAAATTTTACACTCTGCAGAGGTTGTAAACTTTCACCACAAGTAGGGTATCGTAACTTAACACCATAGTGCAAGCACAGATCCATTGTAGCCATTACCCTCCATAGCTAAGTATTGGCGCTCACCCCGAGAACACTAAGGCCACATCTCATAATGCAATAATAATTTACAGAGCTCTTTACATTTCGTACAATTCCCCAATTTCCACATACATCTCTTAATGTCCCGTTGCACACCTGCCTCCAAGTGATTGCCATACCAACTAGAGGGATTTAGATTAAGCCTCGCAGCATATAGGGGCGAGTGGTTGTTCGATAAAAATGAGTTAGGCAAGATGAATCATCAACTCAGTCCGACAAGGCAAATATCTTCATGCTTAATCACAAAAGGTACAAGCCCCAATACCAAGGCATCACACAGTTTTTCATTTAAAATCATTGTATTTGAGAAAATATAGTAAGAAGTATCCATAATGAGTATCAAGTCCTAAGCATACTAAATATTTATTCTTAAGTTTGAGCAAGGCAATTATCAGGTCATATCAAGTCAAGGATGGCTATTCAAACGGGTTTTAGCTAAGCAGTGAAAATATCTCATACTTATATCGTACATGCAATATTTAAAATGACTTTTACAGGTTGTGTTTAAAAATAGGATCAACATGCATCAAAAGGGAATAGGCTAGACTTGCCTACGTTGGCGTCCTTGGCAAACTCCTGCTAGAAGTACAGATCCTTGGCGTCAAACTCACGGTACTCACCTCCGACGTCCTCATTCTCTGGCTCATTCACTCCGTCAGCTAAAAGAACGCAACGACCACAATAAGCAAACAACCACCTATAAATATTCACATAAATTCAAATGAGCTCTAAAAATCATGAAATTTATATGGGAGATAGATTATGATTTTAGATGAATTTAGGAAGAAGAATTGTTGGAATTAGAGTTGGCACATGGCTCTGCAAGATGGCCGAATTAATCACGCAGAAAAGAATAATGCGCGATTAAGGAATGAGTTAGCTGGTAGTGCATGGTGTATACTGTGCGTGTACCATTTGGTGGAGTTATTGCTTAGGACCCACACGTCAGACACACGTGCATGGGAAGGGAGAGAGAGACTAGCAGGGGTCACGAGTGCTCTTCTTGCTTCATGAATGGACACCATGGCTAAGCTCGTCGAGCTCGTGGGCATCATGGGTTGGAAGGAGGGGAGCAGGGCAAAGACCACAGGGAGAGAGGGAAGAGCAAGGGGATGCTCATGGGCTGTCACCTCATCCTACAATGACGGTTGAGCCTGGCTCGTGCGCATAGTCATATATGATACACGGAGGCAAAGCGAAGCGAGGGCAGGCGAGTGAGTGAGCGAGTTGAGTGTGCTGCTCAGTGGAGGAGGAAAGCACCTCGGCGTGCCCTCTTATAGGCTGGGGAAGCGGGGCTTTGCCATCGGCTTGCTTGCTCACCTTTAATGACATTGTTATGACCGAATAGCTGGGCGGTGGAGCGACGAGACAACATCACTGGTGATTGTACGTGGCATGCAAATGGACGGTGGCATGTAGCGAGGGACAGTGGATGCTCGGCATGCATGGTCGGTGCCTAACTAGCATTGTTACAGGTGATGAGGTGCTGCTGTGTGTGTGCGAGTGAGTCGAGGCTGTCTCATGGGTGCTTAGCTACTTATGTGCTTTGCATGCTGGTGGCTGTACGTGCTTCCTGTGTGCTTTGCTTTGCGAGTTGGCGTGGTGTGGCGTGTAGAGGATGCATGTCCTCTTTCTATGCTATGTGTGCGTACGTGAAGCTATGGTGCTACCTTTGCTCTTGTTGGCTGTTGGTGCTGTTGTTGCACGTGAAGGAGAAAAGCAGAGGGAGGTGGGTCCCATGGCACAAGCGGTGAGGTGAGGTGGTGGGACCAACATGTCACGGTGGCGTGTGAGCGGCTCTGCTCGGCGAGGGGTCCGAGCACAGGTGCGCTGTGGCCGCAGCAGTGGGGTGGGGGACAGGTGACGGCAGTGGGGTGGGTGGCGGCTGTGGTTGTCGGCCATCGAGTGAGGGCGAGGGCGAGCGAATCGAGAGAGAGGTGGGGATGGGTGGGTGATGCCGATGCTATGACGTGCAGGATAAAGATTGGGGAGAGATAATTGGGATGGATATATAAGATGGACAAGGGTAGCTTAGTTGATTTATAGTTTTTGAAATGTATTTTGAAAATAATTTTTAATGCGAGTGATTTTTGAATGTGAATTTTTGGGATGTTACAGGTACACCCAATGGTACTCCTAGGTAACGTTGGTCAAGAGGAAGCTCATTTCGATCCATTTGGAGATAGTGTTAAACTTGGTGCAAGATAGGTGCACGGTTTGTGCCGAATGTACCACTGGCATAGAAATCATTTTGGGCACACCGGATGGTACTCCTAGGTGACGTGGGTCAAGTGGAAGCTCGTTTCGGTCCATTTGGAGATAGTGTTAATCTCAACACAAGATAGGTGCATAGATTGCGCCGAATGTACCACTGGCATGGAAATCATTTTGAGCACTCCCGATGGTACTCCTAGGTGACGTATGTCAAGTGGAAGCTCGTTTCATTCCGTTTGGAGTTAGATTTAATATAGGCGTAAGATAGGTGCACGGTTTGTGCCGAATGTACCACAGACAAGGAAATCTTTTTAGGCACACTCTATGGTACTTCTAGGTGATGTTGGTCAAGTGGAAGCCCATTTCGGCCCATTTGGAGATAGTATTAATCTTCGAGGCAAGATATGTGCACAATTTGCGCCAAATGTTCCATAGGCTCTAAAATCACTTTGGGCACACATGATGGTACTCCTAGGTGATGTTGGTCAAGTGGAAGCTCAATTTAGTCTATTTCGAGATAGTATTAATCTCAATGCAAGATACGTGTATGGTTTACGCAGAACATACCATAGCCTCAGAAATCATTTTGTGTGGCACCAGAGGTACTCCTATGTGACGTGGGTCAAGTAGTGATGTGAACCCATTAGGGTTTTTTACCCGATCTTTCGATGAGAGGCGTGGAATAACTCGATTGGTGGATGGAGATGATGTTCATGGCCCAACTACAGCCTTCCAATACCATGCCTTAGCAACCGATACACCACCCCCAATGGTTGTCATGATCGTGTGGAGCACGACACCCGGCCACTAGGGCACTCGTCCTACAAGCAATCGAAGAACTAGTAGAACAAGTACTGAATTACTAGATGACAAGGGGTATATGATGTAGGGAGGACGACCACAAGGGTGTTTGGGTTGTGCTCCATCCCTAAAGGACCCTAAACGATACACAGCCCATTGGGCTAAATTAAGGTGGCGCAGCACCCTGGATAGAAAAACCTCTCGGTGATATTTGGATCATTGTTGCCACTTCCGAGAAGATATGGACATGAGACCAGATCCATATGAAAGTAAACTTGATAAGGTTTCCATCAAGTCCTGAAACGCCCAAATCTAACTCCGTATGCAACCGTGGTGACTGTCACAAGTTGGAGCTGTGCTGCAGTCCAAATCCAGCCTACGCGAGTTCTTTTCCCTTTCGGTCTTCTCCTTGGTTTCTAATCAAAACAAGAGTGCACATGTCTCCAAGATCTAAACAAGATGGATAGGAGCTCAAGAGGGAACTCACTTGATGATTAAGTTTATGAGCACAAGCACGAGTAAGAGGACCAGCAATAGGTACTGGTGTCGGCGTGGATGCATCGTTGGTGTTGATGTCCTCATCGTCCTCCCCTTCTTACATTTGAGTCATCCTCGACTCATACTCATCTTCCTCTCCCAAATATGGCCTCATATCTGCAATGTTAAATGTGGGACTAACCCCAAAATCTGCAGGCAATTCCAGCTTATATGCATTGTCAATAACTTTCTCTAGCACTTTAAATGGTCCTTTAGCTCGAGGCAGCAATTTGGATTTGTGCAGTTCAGGAAACCTTTCCTTTCTTAAATGCAACCAAACTAAATCTCCAGGTTCAAATTTTAATTCTTTTCTACCTTTATCACTAGCAAGCTTATATTTAGCAATCATACACTCTATGTTTTGTTTAGTTGTTTCATGCAGTTTCAACATCAATTCAACACGCTTAGTAGCATCAAAATTTAGTATTTCAGAAGATGGCAAAGGCATTAAATCAATTGGAGCTCGAGGCAACAAAACATAAACAATATGAAACGGGCACATTTTTGTAGTAGAATGTAGCGAACAATTATAAGCAAATTTAATATGAGACAAGGATTCTTCCCACATCTTAATGTTCTGCTTTAAAATAGCCCTTAACATAGTAGACAAAGTTCTATTCACAACCTCAGTTTGTCCATCAGTTTGGGGATGACATGTAGTAGAAAATAAAAGTTTAGTCCCCAACTTTGCCCACAAAGTCTTCCAAAAATGACTAAGAAATTTAGCATCACGATCAGAAACAATTGTGTTGGGCACTCCATGCAAGCGAACAATTTCTCAAAAAAAAGAAATCAGCAATATGAGTAGCATCACCAGTTTTATGGCATGGTATAAAATGTGCCATCTTAGAAAATCTATCAACAACCACAAACACACTATCACGTCCCTTCCTAGTCCTTGGTAATCCCAACACAAAATCCATAGAAATATCCTCCCAAGGAGCATTAGGAACAGGTAGAGATAAATACAAACCATGTGGATATTTCTATGGATTTTGACATGTTGTGCAACAGGCAACAAACCTCTCCACATCTCTTCTCATCTTTGGCCAAAAGAAATGACCAGCAAGTATGTCCTCTGTCTTTTTTATCCCAAAGTGTCCCATCAAGCCACCTCTATGCACTTCCTACTACAACAACAAACAAATGGAGCTAGCCGGAATGCATAGCTTGTTAGCTCTAAACATAAACCCATCACTAATGATGAATTTGTTCCATCCTTTTCCATCTTTACAATGCAGCAACACTTCTTTAAAATCAGCATCATTAACATATTGGTCTTTAATGGTTTCTAATCCAAAGGTCTTGTAATCAAGTTGATTCAGCAAAGTATCCTTGACAAAGCATCAGCAATGATATTCTCCTTCCCTTTCTTGTGCTTAATAACATAAGGAAAGGATTCAATAAATTCTTCCCACTTAGCATGTCTTCGATTCAGTTTTCTTTGACTACGAATATGTTTCAAAGATTCGTGATCAGAATGAATAACAAACTCTTTTGGCCACAAATAATGCTGCCATGTTTCTAATGTTTGAACAAGATCATACAATTCTTTATCATAAGTGGAATAGTTCAGAACAGGCCCACTTAATTTCTCACTAAAATACGCAACAGTTTTACCCTCTTGTAACAAACACCACCCAAACCAATCCCACTAGCATCACATTCAAGCTCAAAAGTCTTATTAAAACCAGGAAGTTGTAGGAGAGGTGCATGTGTTAACTTATCTTTCAGCATGTTGAAGGAATTCTCTTGTACTTTGCCCCAATTAAAAGGCACACCCTTCTTTCTAAGCTCATTCAATGGTGCAGCAATGGTGCTGAAATCCTTCACAAAACGGCGATAGAACCCAGCAAGTCCTAGGAAACTCTGCACCTGTGTGATAGTCTTTGGTACAGGCCATCCCTGTATAGCTTCTACCTTGGCTTGATCAACCTCAATTCCCTATGGAGTCACAACATAGCCAAGAAAAGACACTCGATCGGTGCAAAAGGTGCACTTCTCAAGGCTACCAAATAAACGTGCATCTCGTAGAGCATCAAAAACAGCATGTAAGTGAGCAAGGTGTTCATCCATAGATTTGTTGTAGATCAATATATCATCAAAGTAGACTACAATAAATTTTCCAATGAAAGCACGCAAAACCTCGTTCATTAGTCTCATGAAAGTACTAGGTGCATTAGTTAACCCAAAAGGCATACCAACCACTCATATAAGCCGAACTTAGTTTTGAAAGCAGTTTTCTATTCATCTCCCAATTTCATATGAATCTGGTGGTACCCACTATGCAAATCAACCTTGGAAAACACAACAGCACCACTCAATTCATCAAGCATATCATCTAAATGGGGAATAGGATGTCGATATCGAATGGTGATATTATTAATAGCCCTATAATCAACGCAAATACGCCATGTTCCATCTTTCTTAGGCACCAAAATAACCGGAACAGCACAAGGACTAAGAGACTCATGCACATAACCTTTGTTGAGCAGTTCTTGCACTTGCCGCTGGATTTCATTTGTTTCCTCTGGATTAGTTCTGTATGGCGCACGGTTTGGCAAACATGCACCAGGAATAAGATCAATATTGATGAGGACATTCTCCACTATTACCCGCTGGCAAAGACACAACAAAAAAGGCCAAGTGACCTAGTTGTAGTCGGGCGGCGACCGTGTGAGCCTCCGAATAATCCCACCTTGCTTAGCTTGGGAGGAGGAGGCCACCTTAAAAGAGAGAGCCACCCTTCCCCTATCGAACTAGTCTTTTAGGGACATTAGGCCTTTCTCCGAGTGGGTGTGCATAAGAACTGTTGGGGTCCGGGCAACCTTAATTTATTTGGTGCTCAATCCCGCATATAGGTGGCAGCCCCGCTGGTATCTCACTTGGAAAAACATCAGAATACTCCGGCAAAATGTTAGCAATAGCAGGAGGAAAAGAATGCTGCATATCTTCAATTGAAATCAAAGCATCCTTGCATACCAAAGCATAGGCAACAGAAGTGGAAGCAATTAGTTCATTAACATCAGATTTAGTAGCAAGCAAGAAATGTCCTTTCAATCTTATCTCATCTTTCTTATTTCCAACAGATTCGATATTTTTATTGTTCTTAGTTTTAGCTTTGGTAGCTTTAGCAACATCATCACGCACAAATAGCTTCAGGAGACATAGGCAGCAAAATAATTTTCTTATCATGGTGTATGAGCGAATACTGATTTGATCTACCATGATGTATACAGTCCTTATCAAATTGCCATGGTCTACCTAGCAGAATATTACAAGCTTCCATAGGTACAACATCACATTCAACAACATCAAGGTATGAACCAATAGTAAAATTAACTCATACTTGTTTGGTTACCTTGACCTTACCACTGTTGTTCAGCCACCGAATGTGATATGGATGTGGATGGGGTTTGGTTGTAAGTGCAAGCTTCTCCACCATGTCATTGCTAGCCAAGTTGTTGCAGCTACCCCCATCAATAATCAAATGACAATAACGCTCTTTAATAACAAACTTTTTTTGAAACAATGTATGCCGCTGATTCTCTCCACCTTCTCCATGTGAGCACTAAGCACATGCTGCACAATAAGACTCTCATAATGCTCTGCATCCTCTGCACCAATCTGCTCTTCTGGTGGTTCGTCTCTACTTGTATCGTCAGCAGCAAGCAAAGCACGTGTATCATCATCAAAATCACTAGCAGATAGTGTACCAGGGGGTGTGCCCAAAGCGATTTTCGTGCCCGTGGTAGATTCGTAGCAAGCCGTGCACCTATCTTGCACCTAGATTAACACTATCTCCGAACGAACCGAAACGAGCGTCCACTTGACCCACGTAACCTAGAAGTACCATCGGGTGTGTCCAAAATGATTTCCAAGCCTATGGTATGCTCGGTGCAAACCGTGCACCTATCTTGCTCCGAGACTAACACTATCTCCAAATAGATTGAAACAAGCTTCCACCTGACATACATAACCTAGGAGTAGTAGGGGGTGCGCCCAAAGTGTTTTCCATGCCTAGATTCATCAAAAACCGTGCAGCTATATTGCATCGAGATTAAAACTATCTCCAAACAGATCAAAATGAGCATCCGCTTGACCCACGTCACCAAGGAGTACCATCGACTGCGTCCAAAATGATTTCCAAGCCTATGGTATGTTCGGCGCAAACTATGCATCTATCTTGCGTCGAGATTAACACTATCTCCAAACGGACCGAAATGAGTTTCCACTTGACCCACATCACGTAGGAGTACCATCGGTTGCACCCAAAATGATTTTTGAAGCTATGGTACATTCGGCGCAAACTGTGCAGCTATCTTGTGTCGAGATTAAAACTATCTCCAAACAGACTGAAATGATCTTCCACTTGATCTACGCCACCTAGGAGTACCATCTAGTGTGCCCAAAGAGATTTTAGAGCCTATAGTACATTTGGCAAAAACTGTGCACCTATCTTGCCTTGAGATGAATACCTCCAAGCAGACTGAAATGAGCGTTCACTTGACCAACATTACCTAGAAGTACCATCAGGTGTGCCTAAAAAGAGTTCCATGGCCGTTGTACATTTGATGCAAACCGTGCACCTATCTTGCGTTGAGATTAATACTACTCCAAATAGTCTAAAATGAGCTTCCACTTGACCAATGTCACCTAGAAGTACCATCGGGCGTGCCTAAAAAGATTTTCATGCTCGTGATACATTGATGCAAACCATGCACTCATCTAGCGCTGAGATTAACACTATTTCCAAACAGACCAAAACAAGGTTCCACTTGACCCACGTCACCTAGGAGTACCATTGGGTGTGCCAAAAATGATTTCCAAGCCAATGGTACATTCAGCGCAAACTGTGCACCTATCTCCAAATAGAGGGAAACAAGCTCCCACTTGGCATACATTACCTAGGAGTACCAGGGCGTGTGCTGAAAGTGATTTCCATGCCCGTGGTAGATTTGTCGCAAACGGTGCACCTATCTTGCGATTCTCCAAATGGAGCGAAATGAGCTTCCACTTGACCCACGTCACCTTGGAGTACCATCGGGTGTGCCAAAAATAATTTCCATAACCGTGGTACATTCAACACAAAAACCATGCACCCATCTAGCATAAGATTAACACTATCTCTGAACGGATTGAAATGAGCTTCCACCTGACCCACGTCACCTAGAAGTACCATCAAGTGTGCCAAAAATGATTTCCAAGCCTATGGTATGTTCGACGCAAACTGTACACCTATCTTGCATCGAGACTAACACTAACTCCAAATAGAGAGAAACAAGCTTCCACTTGACATACATTACCTAGGAGTACCAGGGGGTGTGCCCAAAGTGATTTCCATGCCTATGGTAGATTCGTCGCAAACCATACACCTATCTTGTGCTGACATTAACACTATCTCTAAACGTACCAAAATGCGATTTCATTGACCCACGTCACCTAGGAGCACCATTGGATGTGTCCAAATGATTTCCAAGCCTATGGTATGTTTGGCGCAAACCATGCATCTATCTTGCGTTGAGACTAACAATATCTCCAAACAGACCGAACAAGCTTCCACATGACATACATTACCTAGGAGTACCATCGGGTGTGCCCAAAGCTATTTCCATACCCGTAGGTTGTTTCGTCACAAACCTTGCACTTATCTTGCACTGAGATTAAAACTAGCACCAAACGGATCGAAATGAGCTTCTGCTTGATCCACGTCACCTATGAGTACAGTCAGGTGCGTCAAAATGATTTATGAGCCTATGGTACGTTTGGTAAAACCATGTACCTATCTTGCGTCGAGATTAACACTATCTCCAAATGGGCCGAAACGAGTTTCCACTTGACCCACGTCACATTGGAGTACCATCGGTTGCGCCCAAAATGATTTCCGAGCAATGGCATGTTCGACGTAAACCGTGCACCTATCTTGCTCGAGAGAAACACTATCTCCAAACAGAGAGAAACAAGCTTCCATACGACATACCTATCTTACCTAGAAATACTAGGGGTGTGCTGAAAGCAATTTTTATGCTCGTGGTAGATTCGTCGCAAACCATGCACCTATCTTGCGTCGACATTAACACTATCTCCAAACGTACCAAAACAAGCTTTCCCTTAACCCACATCACCTAGGAGTACCATTGGGTGTGTCCAAAATGATTTCTAAGCCTATGGTGATGAGGACATCATTGGCTCAAATATGACCATGTCAACCACTTCTATACGGTGCAACCATTCTATATGAGGCTTATCATTGATGCATTTGATGAATTGGTGCTCCACCATAAAATGTGTATATTTTCATTTTCAGAATTACTTACATGGATCAAGGAAAGGTTTGATTGCATATGGAAAGCATGGAAGGTTAATGAAGTTTATTGGGGACCAAATCCAAGTATTCCCAACGTCCTGCACCTGGACACCACGTCACTTTTGGTCCAAGGAAAGAAAGAGATCAAATCCAACACGTTTTGGGGCTGGATTCGGACTCCAGGACAGCTCCAACTTGTGATGTTTACCACGGTCGCATACGGACTCGGATTGGGACGTTCTAGCACTTTTTGGAAAGCTTATCAAGTATATTTTCCAACAGATCTGGATTCATGGCTATATCTTATCCGATGCTTCCACAATCGTCATTTCAACGCTGGGGCCTTTTCTGCCTTTGGTGCTGTGTCACCCTATTTTGGGCTGATGGCCCATGTATCAAGTTGGGTTCATTAGGGACGTGTCCTAGGGTTGGAGAACGACCCCAACACCCCCTGGTCGTTCCCCTAGGTATTAATAAGGATTAGAGCCGCCACAAACAGATCGGGTTTTGTTTAGATCAAGTTTAGCCTTTGCTACTTGCTTGTAGGCGCGTGTGCTGATCCAGCCACCCGTCTCCTTGTCTTCGGAACTCCACTCATAATAAGATTCAGTTTGAGGCTTTCAATTTCATCTTACAAATTCAGTGCTTGTTTACTTGTTCTTGCTTGTTCCTCGATTGCTTGCAGGAATTACCCTAGTGGTTTGGTTGATCATGTTCCACAAGATCGCGACGGCTGTTGGAGGTGGTGTATCGGTTGCTAAGGTACAGCATCCTTGGATGGTTGTAGTCGGGCCGTGAACGTCATCTCCATCCCCAAATCGAGTTATCCACCTTCTCTCATTGAAAGATCAGGATTCACCCTAGCGGGTTCATAGGGTGAATCCTGATCTTTCGATGGGAGAAGGTGGATAACTCGATTTGGGGATGGAGATGACGTTCACGGCCCGACTACAACCATCCAAGGATGCTGCGCCTTAGCAACCGATACACCACCTCCAACAGCCGTCGCGATCTTGTGGAACACGATCAACCAAACCACTAGGGTAATTCCTGTAAGCAATCGAGGAACAAGCAAGAACAAGTAAACAAGCACTGAATTTGCAAGATGAAATTGAAAGCCTCAAACTGAATCTTATTATGAGTGGAGTTCCGAAGACAAGGAGACGGGTGGCTGGATCAGCACACGCGCCTACAAGCAAGTAGCAAAGGCTAAACTTGATCTAAACAAAACCCGATCTGTTTGTGGCGGCTCTAATCCTTATTAATACCTAGGGGAACGACCAGGGGGTGTTGGGGTCGTTCTCCAACCCTAGGACACGTCCCTAATGAACCCAACTTGATACATGGGCCATCAGCCCAAAATAGGGTGACACAGCACCAAAGGCAGAAAAGGCCCCGGCGTTGAAACGACGATTGCGGAAGCATCAGATAAGATATAGCCATCAGTCTAGATCCGTTGAAAAATAGACTTGATAAGCTTTCCAAAAAGTGCTAGAACGTCCCAATCCGAGTCCGTATGCGACCGTGGTGTACATCACAAGTTGGAGCTGTCCTGGAGTCCGAATCCAGCCCCAAAACGTGTTGGATTTGATCTCTTTCTTTCCTTGGACCAAAAGTGACGTGGTGTCCAGGTGCAGGACGTTGGGAATACTTGGATTTGGTCCCCAATCAACTTCATTAACCTTCCATGCTTTCCATATGCAATCAAACCTTTCCTTGATCCATGTAAGTAATTCTGAAAATGAAAATATACACATTTTATGGTGGAGCACCAATTCATCAAATGCATCAATGATAAGCCTCATATAGAATGGTTGCACCTTTGGTATAGAAGTGGTTGACATGGTCATATTTGAGCCATTGATGTCCTCATCATTCTCCCCTTCTTGACAGCAAACCGTCCTCGGTTTGACCTTTGTTGGAGGATGTGTTGTAGTTAAAAGTGAACCGTGCTCCCCTTCTTGATATTTATCCTGTTGCATTTGGGAAAAACTAGAAAAACTTTGCAAGACATCATTAGTGTTAGTGCAGCCCTCAATTTGATCATGGTATTGTGGCCCAAAAGGATATTTCAGATTAGAGCAAATATAAACTTTATGCACCAAATATTCTCCTTTGTTGTCATATTTGCCAATTGCATGAAGCGAACAATGATTAAAACTTGACAAAATAGAATCAAATTTAAGTTTCTCTTTTCGACAATTTAGATTACACAGAATATCAAATTCAATATAACCCAAAGTATTTAAAGAGGACAACAAATTTAGTTCATCTTGTGCACATGTAATAGGATGAAAAAGCTTATCTTCAGCACATTTGTATGGTTCCAAACCAAAAGTATCACACTTATTTGCTACTTGTGGCATAGGAGTAAAAGAATCATCAACACACAACTCCTCTTTATCACAAGGAACCGCGAGTAATTCATTTTGTGACAAAGGAAAATCAGTAGTGGGTTCCACTATTTGTTGCTCTTCATTAGCATGCAGAGTGGACAAATTTTGGACATTATGGGTCACATCATTCTGGCAAGTATTCACAGATAATAGAATCTCTTTTTCAGCATTGAGAGCCAGACAAAACAATTGACCCATATGGTAATATGATTTGCTAATTAATAAGGTTCGAATTTCAGAATTGAGCCCTCTCATGAATCAACTTCATTAACCTTCCATGCTTTCCATATGCAATCAAACCTTTCCTTGATCCATGTAAGTAATTCTGAAAATGAAAATATACACATTTTATGGTGGAGCACCAATTCATCAAATGCATCAATGATAAGCCTCATATAGAATGGTTGCACCTTTGGTATAGAAGTGGTTGACATGGTCATATTTGAGCCAATGATGTCCTCATCATATGGTACGTTTGGCGCAAACCATGCATCTATCTTGCGCTGAGACTAACAGTACCACCAAACGGACCGAAACAAGGTTTCACTTCACATACATTACCTAGGAGTACCATCGGGTGTGCCCAATGCAATTTCCATGCCCGCAGGTAGGTTCGTCACAAACCGTGCACCTATGTTGCACCAAGAACTATCTCCAAACGGATTGAAATGAGCTTCCGCTTGATCCACGTCACCTAGGTGTATAGTCAGTGCATCCAAAATGATTTATGAGCCTATGGTACGTTTGGCAAAACTGTTTACCTATCTTGCGTCGAGATTAACACTATCTCCAAATGGACCAAAACGAGTTTCCACATGGCCTACATCACGTTAGAGTACCATCGGTGGCACCCAAAATGATTTCCGAAGCTATGGTACGTTCGGCGCAAACCACCTATCTTGTGTTGAGATTAACACTATATCCAAACAGACTAAAACGATCTTCCACTTGATCTACGCCACGTAGGAGTACCATCTAGTGTGCCCAAAGAGATTTTAGAGCCTATAGCACATTTGGCACAAACCAGCACATATCTTGCCTCGAGATTAGTACTATCTCCAAACAGACTGAAGCGAACTTCCACTTGACCGTCACCTAGAAGTACCATTGGGTGTGCTTGAAAAGATTTCCATGCCCGTTGTACATTCGACGCAAACCGTACTCCTATCTTGCGTCAAGATTAATACAACTCCAAACAGTCCAAAATGAGTTTTCGCTTGACCAATGGCATCTAGAAGTACCATCGGGTGTGCCTGAAAAGAATTCCATGCCCATGGTACATTCGGCGCAAACCGTACACCTTTCTTGCGCCAAGATTTACACTATCTGCAAATGGATAGAAACTAGCTTCCACTTGACCACGTCACCTAGGAGTACAATCGGGTGTGCCCAAAATGATTTCATGCCAGTGGTGCATTCTATGCAAACCATGCGGATCTAGCGCTGCGATTAACACTATCTAGACGACCGAAACGAGCTTCCACTTGACCCACATCACCTTGGAGTACCAAAGGGTGTGCCAAATATGATTTCCAAGTCTATGGTACGTTTGTCGCAAACTATGCACCTATCTTGGCTCGATACTAGCACTATCTCTAAACGGAGATAAACATTAACTAGGAGTACAATGCACAAAGCAATTTCCATGCCTATGGAAGATTCATCGCAACCGTGCACCTATCTTGCGCCGAGATTAACACTATCTCCAAATGGACCGAAATGAGCTTCTAAAGACCCACATCACCTAGATGTACCATTGGGTGTGCCCAAATTGATTTCCATGCCCGTGGTACATTCAGCGCAAACCGTGCACCCATCTAGCACTAAGATTAACACTATCTCTAAATAGACCAAAATGAGCTTCCACTTGACACACGTAACCTAGGAGTACCAACAGGTGTGCCCAAAATGATTTCCACGCCCGTGGAACATTCGACATCAACCGTGCACCTATCTTGTGCCAAGATTAACACTATCTCCAAACAGACCGAAATGAGCTTCCACTTGACCCACATCACCTAGGAGTATCATCGGGTGCGTCCAAAATGATTTCCAAGCCTATGGTACCTTCGGCGTAAATCGTGCACCTATCTTGCACCAAGATTAACACTATCTCCAAATAGACCGACATGAGCTTCCACTTGACCCACGTCACCTATGAGTACCATCGAGTGTGCCCAAAATGATTTCCATGCCCGTGGTACATTCGGCGCAAACCATGCACCTATCTTGCGCCGAGATTAACACTACCTCCAAACGGACCGAAACGAGTTCCACTTGACCTAGTCACCTAGGAGTACCATTGGGTGCATCTAAAATGGTTTCCAAGCCTATGGTACCTTCGGCGCAAATCATGCACCTATCTTGCGCCGAGATTAATACTATCTCCAAATAGACCGAAATGAGCTTCCACTTGACCCACGTCACCTAGGAGTACCATCAGGTGTGCCCAAAATGATTTCCACACCCGTGGTACATTCAACGCAAACCGTGCACCTATCTTGCGCCGAGATTAACATTATCTCCAAAATGACCGAAACGAGTTCCACTTGACCCACGTCACCTAGGAGTACCATCGGGTGCGTCCAAAATGATTTTCATACCTATGGTACGTTCAGCGCAAACCGTGCAACTATCTTGCGCTGAGACTAGCCCTATCTCCAAACAGACCGAAACATGCTTCCACTTGACATACATTACATAGGAGTACCATCGGGTGTACCCAAAGCGTTTTCCATGCCTGTGGTACATTCGACGCAAATCATGCACTTTTCTTGCGCCAAAATAAGAACTATCTCCAAACAGATCAAAATGAGCTTTTACTTGATCCACGTCACCTAAGAGTGCAATCAGGTGCGTCCAAAATGATTTATGAGCCTATGGTACGTTTGGCGCAAACCGTGCACCTATCTTGTGTCGAGATTAACACTATCTCTAAATGGACCGAAGCAAGTTTCTACTTGACCCATGTCATGTAGGATTACCATCGGCTGGCCAAAATGATTTCTGAAGCTATGGTATGTTCGGTGCAAACCGTGCACGTATCTTGCGTCGAGATTAACACTATCTCCAAACAAACTAAAATGATCTCCCAATTGACTTACGCCACCTAGGAGTACCATCTGGTGTGCTCGCAAAGATTTCCATGCTCGTGGTACATTCGACGCAAACCGCACACCTTTCTTGGATCGAGATTAGTACTATCTCCAAATGGTCATAAATGAGCTTCCACTTGACCAATGTCACCGAGAAGTACCATCGGGTGTGCCTGTAAAGTTTTCCATGCCCATGGTACATTCGGCGCCAATCGTAGACCTATCTTGCGCCAAGATCAACACTATCCAAATGGACGAAAATGAGCTTCCACTCGACCAATGTCACCTAGAAGTACCATCGGGTGTGTCTTAAATGATTTCCATGCCCGTGGTATATTTGACACAAATTGTGCAACTATCTTGCGCCGAGATTAACACTATCTCCAAACAGACCGAAATGTGCTTCCATTTGGCCCACGTCACTTAGGAGTACCATCCGGTGTGTCCAAAATAATTTCCATCCTATGGTAGATTCAGCGCAAACCATGCACCTATCTTGCGATGAGACTAACACTATCTAAACAAACTGAAACGATCTTCCACTTGATCTACGCCACCTAGAAGAACCATCTAGTGTGCCCAAAACCGATTTCAGAGCCCATGGTACATTTGGCGCAAACCGTGCACCTATCTTGCCTCGAGATTAATACAATATCCAAATGGACCGAAATGGGCTTCCACTTGACCAACGTCACATAGAAGAACCATCAGGTGTGCTTGAAAAGATTACCATGCCTGTGGTACATTCGGTGCAAATCGTGCACCTATCTTCCGCCGAGGCTAACACTATCACCAAATGGACCAAAACAAGCTTCCACTTGACCAATGTTAGCTAGAAGTACCATCGGGTGTGCCTGAAAAGATTTCCATGCCCGTGGTACATTCGGCGCAAACCATGCACATATCTTGCGCCAAGACTAACACTAACATTAATGGACCAAACAAGCTTCCACTTGACCAATGTCACCTAGAAGTACCATCGGGTGTGCCTGAAAAGATTTCCAAGCCCGTAATTCATTCAGTGCAAACTGTACACCTATCTTGCTCATAGATTAATACATCTCCAAACAGACCGAAACGCCATTCCACTTGACCCACATCACCTAGGAGTTCTATTTGGTGTGCCCAAAATGATTTCCACGCCCATGGTACATTCGGCGCAAACCGTGCACCTATTTGGCGCCGTGATTAACACTATCTCCAAATAGACCAAAATGAGCTTGCACTTGACCCACATCACCTAGGAGTACCATCGGGTGCATCCAAAATAATTTCCAAGCCTATGGTACCTTCGGCGCAAACCATGCAATTATCTTGCACTGAGACTAACACTACCTCTAAACAGATCGAAACAAGCTTTCACTTGACATACATTACATAGGAGTACCATCGGGTGTGCCCCAAAGCGATTTCCCGGCCCGTGGTACTTTCGGCGCAAACCGTGCACCTTTCTTGCGCCAAAATTATAACTATATCCAAACGGACCGAAATGAGCTTCCGCTTGATCCATATCACCTAGGTGTACAATCAGGTGCGTCCAAAATGATTTCTGAACCTATGGTACGTTTGGCACAAACCGTGCGCCTATCTTGCGTCAAGATTAAAACTATCTCCAAATGGACCATGGCAAGTTTCCACTTGACACACGTAGGTAGGAGTTACATCGGTTGCACCCAAAATGATTTCCAAACCCATGGCATGTTTGGCGCAAACCGTGCACTTATCTTGCGACAAGATTAACAATATCTCCAAATAGACTGAAATGATCTTCCTCTTGATCTACGCCACCTAGCAGTACCATCTGGTGTGCTCAAAGCGATTTTAGAGCCTATGGTTCATTTGGTGCAAATTGTGCTCCTATCTTGCCTGAGAATTAACAGTATCTCCAAACGGACCAATACGAGCTTCCACTTGACCAACGTCACCAAGAAGTAATATTGCGTGTGCCTGAAAAGATTTCCATGCCCATGGTACATTCGGCGCAAACTGTGCACCTATCCTGCGTCGAGATTAATACAATCTCCAAACGGTCTGAAACGAGCTTCCACTTGACCAACGTCACCTAGAAGTACCATTGGATGTGCCTGAAAAGATTTCCATGCCCGTGGTACATTCGGCGCAAACCATGCACATATCTTGCGCCAAGACTAACACTAACATTAATGGACCAAACAAGCTTCCACTTGACCAATGTCACCTAGAAGTACCATCGGGTGTGCCTGAAAAGATTTCCAAGCCCGTAATTCATTCAGTGCAAACTGTACACCTATCTTGCTCATAGATTAATACATCTCCAAACAGACCGAAACGCCATTCCACTTGACCCACATCACCTAGGAGTTCTATTTGGTGTGCCCAAAATGATTTCCACGCCCATGGTACATTCGGCGCAAACCGTGCACCTATTTGGCGCCGTGATTAACACTATCTCCAAATAGACCAAAATGAGCTTGCACTTGACCCACATCACCTAGGAGTACCATCGGGTGCATCCAAAATAATTTCCAAGCCTATGGTACCTTCGGCGCAAACCATGCAATTATCTTGCACTGAGACTAACACTACCTCTAAACAGATCGAAACAAGCTTTCACTTGACATACATTACATAGGAGTACCATCGGGTGTGCCCCAAAGCGATTTCCCGGCCCGTGGTACTTTCGGCGCAAACCGTGCACCTTTCTTGCGCCAAAATTATAACTATATCCAAACGGACCGAAATGAGCTTCCGCTTGATCCATATCACCTAGGTGTACAATCAGGTGCGTCCAAAATGATTTCTGAACCTATGGTACGTTTGGCACAAACCGTGCGCCTATCTTGCGTCAAGATTAAAACTATCTCCAAATGGACCATGGCAAGTTTCCACTTGACACACGTAGGTAGGAGTTACATCGGTTGCACCCAAAATGATTTCCAAACCCATGGCATGTTTGGCGCAAACCGTGCACTTATCTTGCGACAAGATTAACAATATCTCCAAATAGACTGAAATGATCTTCCTCTTGATCTACGCCACCTAGCAGTACCATCTGGTGTGCTCAAAGCGATTTTAGAGCCTATGGTTCATTTGGTGCAAATTGTGCTCCTATCTTGCCTGAGAATTAACAGTATCTCCAAACGGACCAATACGAGCTTCCACTTGACCAACGTCACCAAGAAGTAATATTGCGTGTGCCTGAAAAGATTTCCATGCCCATGGTACATTCGGCGCAAACTGTGCACCTATCCTGCGTCGAGATTAATACAATCTCCAAACGGTCTGAAACGAGCTTCCACTTGACCAACGTCACCTAGAAGTACCATTGGATGTGCCTGAAAAGATTTCCATGCCCGTGGTACATTCGGCGCAAACCATGCACATATCTTGCGCCAAGACTAACACTAACATTAATGGACCAAACAAGCTTCCACTTGACCAATGTCACCTAGAAGTACCATCGGGTGTGCCTAAAAAGATTTCCAAGCCCGTAATTCATTCAGTGCAAACTGTACACCTATCTTGCTCATAGATTAATACATCTCCAAACAGACCGAAACGCCATTCCACTTGACCCACATCACCTAGGAGTTCCATTTGGTGTGCCCAAAATGATTTCCACGCCCATGGTACATTCGGCGCAAACCATGCACCTATTTGGCGCCGTGATTAACACTATCTCCAAATAGACCAAAACGAGCTTGCACTTGACCCACATCACCTAGGAGTACCATCGGGTGCATCCAAAATAATTTCCAAGCCTATGGTACCTTCGGCGCAAACCATGCAATTATCTTGCACTGAGACTAACACTACCTCTAAACAGACCGAAACAAGCTTTCACTTGACATACATTACATAGGAGTACCATTGGGTGTGCCCCAAAGCGATTTCCCGGCTTGTGGTACTTTCGGCGCAAACCGTGCACCTTTCTTGCGCCAAAATTATAACTATATCCAAACGGACCGAAATGAGCTTCCGCTTAATCCATATCACCTAGGTGTACAATCAGGTGCGTCCAAAATGATTTCTGAACCTATGGTACGTTTGGCGCAAAGCGTGCGCCTATCTTGCGTCAAGATTAAAACTATCTCCAAATGGACCATGGCAAGTTTCCACTTGACACACGTAGGTAGGAGTTACATCGGTTGCACCCAAAATGATTTCCAAACCCATGGCATGTTTGGCGCAAACCGTGCACTTATCTTGCGACAAGATTAACAATATCTCCAAATAGACTGAAATGATCTTCCTCTTGATCTACGCCACCTAGCAGTACCATCTGGTGTGCTCAAAGCGATTTTAGAGCCTATGGTTCATTTGGTGCAAACTGTGCTCCTATCTTGCCTGAGAATTAACAATATCTCCAAATGGACCAATACGAGCTTCCACTTGACCAACGTCACGAAGAAGTAATATTGCGTGTGCCTGAAAAGATTTCCATGCCCATGGTACATTCGACGCAAACTGTGCACCTATCCTGCGTCGAGATTAATACAATCTCCAAACGGTCTGAAACGAGCTTCCACTTGACCAACGTCACCTAGAAGTACCATTGGATGTGCCTGAAAAGTTTTCCATGCCCGTGGTACATTTGGCGCAAACCGTACGCCTATCTTACGCCTAGATTAATACTATCTCCAAACGGATGAAAACGAGCTTCCACTTGACCCACGTCACCTAGGATTACCATCGGGTGGTCCAAAATAATTTCTAAGCCTATGGTACCTTCGGCACCAACTGTGCACCTATCTTGCGCCGAGACTAACACTATCTCCTAATAGACCGAAACAACCTTCCACTTGACATACATTACAAAGGAGTACCAATGGGTGTGCTCAATGTGATTTCCATGCCCGTGGTACATTCAGTTCTAACTGTGCACCTTTCTTGTGCCAAAATTATTCTTGCGCCAAAATTATTACTATCTCCAACCGGATCGATATGAGCATCCCCTTGATCCACGTCACATAGGAGTACAATCAGGTGTGTCCAAAATGATTTTTGAGCCTATAGTATGTTTGGCATAAACCGTGCACCTATCTTGCGTTGAGATTAAAACTATCTCCAAATGGACCAAGGCAAGTTTCCAATTGACCCACGTCACGTAGGAGTAACATCGGTGGCGCCCAAAATGATTTCTGAATCTATGGTACGTTCGGCGCAAAACATGCACCTATCTTGCATCGAGATTAACATATCTCCGAACATACTGAAAACGTTCTTTCTCTTGATCTACGCCACCTAGGACTACCATTTGGTGTGCTCAAAGTGATTTCAGAGCCTATTATACATTTGGTGCAAACCGTGCACCTATCTTGCATTGAGATTAAAACTATCTCCAAATGAACCAAGGCGAGTTTCCACTTGACCCACTGATGAGGACATCAACACCGATCATACATCCACGCCATCCACGCCGACACCTGCTGGTCCTATTACCCGTGCTCGTGCTCGAACACTTAATCATCAAGTGAGTTCCTTCTTGAGCTCTTGTCCATCCTGTTTAGATCTTGGAGACACGTGCACTCTTGTTTTGATTAGGAATCAAGGAGAAGACCGAAAGGGAAAAGGACTCGCGTAGGCTGGATTCGGACTGCAGCACACCTCCAACTTGTGACGGTCCCCACGGTTACATACGGAGTCGGATTGGGGTGATTCTAGACTTGTTGGAAAGCTAATAAAGTCTACTTTCATACGGATCTGACCTCATACTCATACCTGCTCAGAAACGGCGTCAACAGTCCAAAAATCACCGAGAGGTCTATTCTGTCTAGGGTGCTGCGCCACCTTAAGTTAGCCCAATGGGCTTGTATCATTTAGAGTCCAGTAGGGATGCGTCCTAGGGTTGGAGCACGACCCAAACTCTCTTGTGGTCGTCCTCCACACATCATATACCCCTTAGCCACCACCAGGAACACTTGGGTTTTGTTTAGATCAAGTTTAGCCTTTGCTACTTGCTTGTAGGCGCGCGTGCTGATCCAGCCACCCGTCTCCTTGTCTTTGGAACTCCACTCATAATAAGATTCAGTTTGAGGCTTTCAATTTCATCTTGCAAATTCAGTGCTTGTTTCCTTGTTCTTGCTAGTTCTTCGATTGCTTGCAGGACGGGAGCCCTAGTGGCTGGTTGTCGCGCTCCACAAGATCGTGACGGCCTTTGGAGGTGGTGTATCGGTTGCTAAGGCGCGGTCTTGGAAGGCTGTAGTCGGGCCATGAACGTCATCTCCATCCACCAAATCGAGTGATCTCACACCTCTCATCGAAAGATCGTCCATAAACCCTAGCGGGTTCATATCAATTGGTAATCAGAGCAAGGTTTATCGGTGAGAGACTTGTAATTCTTCGCTGTTTTTATTTTTCCTACAGTCCAAAAAAAAGCCAAAAAAAAGTAGATTAGTTTCCTACAATCCTATAGACTTTTGGGCCGTGGCTAGTGCTACCTAGTTAGGGCTTGTTGAGTCGTCGGTTGCATCGGTTGTGTCAAGTTGCTGGTCTTAGTTTTAGTCCTTTATAGTTTCGAGTTCTTGTCACGTTCTATCACAACACACGCTATCATATAGTCTCTCTGTTGGCCGAATCCAAGTAGGGTTTGAAGTTTGAATCGGACAAGGAATCGGCTGTTCCTCTCTGTTGGCCGAATCCAAGTAGGTTTTCAAGTTTGAGTTGGATCAAGGAATCGGGTATTCCTCGCTGTTGGCCAAGTCCGAGTAGAATTGGAAGTTCCAATCAGACGAGGAATCAGTTCACCCTGTGCTACAATATCAAACGAACCACGCAGCAAGTATTCATATCTAAACGAGTGGCTTACTCTAGAGAGAATACCCCTGCCCTTTCGGAAAAAGTGTGTGTGCTGAGTTACTCTTTGGGAGTGTCCTTGTTCATATAATCAGTTTTGAGTGCCCTGAAAAAAATATATTCAAAAAAAAGAAAAAAAAGAGAAAGAAGCAAAAGAAAAGAAGAGAAAGGGGCTGATCTTAGAGATTCTTCGTTCACTTTGGGTGGTGTGTTGTGCTCTCCTTTGTGTCCAGGCTCGCGTCTCTAGCACGGTCTAGACTCGGACCAGCACAGTACCGCCGGTTGAACGATTATTCAGCTTGCTTTTTGTAACTAACGTGGTTCTAGTTCGTTCCTTGTTTCAGCCCACCTATAGCTCCATATATTCTACAGCTTGACAGGTCTCGTGCTACGGCACCGATACACTTCATCCATTGCTGCAGACTTGTTGGTAGATGACCCCTCCTGTCGAGCAAGGTAAGAACTGGTAAGAACTTGTGTAATAGGTGGAGAGTGAGCGACTTGCTGTAGCTACATCCTAGTAGTTGTAGGGCTTTTATTTCTTCACTTGTCTTCTTGTTGTCTTTGTCTTTGAACCATGCTAGGGACCGACGAAGATAACCAAATTCCACATTCGCCTCGCACAAAGGGCATCATACAACATTTTGAAAGGAAAGTGAAGTTGCGCACGGAGGGACTTGATAATGACTTGCAGGTGACAAATGACAAATTTGGGCAGTTGGAGGCTACTCGGATTGCCGCAAACAACAAGCTTGCAGGTTTGGAGCAGTCCATTGCTAGTGTGGACAAAAGCCTTGCTGCTCTGCTGAGGCGTTTTGATGACCTCCACAACAATGATAAAGACCAGCATAAAGAAGAAAAGAAGGAGGAAGATCAAGAGGATGGTAGTTATGATGAAGAATACATAGGTGATACTGAACATGATGATCGAGACACTCGTGATCGACGTCGCCTACATCACAACCGTAGAGGTATGGGTGGCCACCGCCGACGTGAGGTACACAATAATGATGATGCTTTCAGTAAGATTAAATTTAAAATACCTCCTTTTGATGGTAAATATGACCCTGATGCATACATTACTTGGGAGATTGCTGTTGATCAAAAGTTTGCATGCCATGAATTTTCTGAGAACACACGTGTTAGGGCTGCTACTAGTGAGTTGACAGATTTTGCTTCTGTTTGGTGGATCGAATATGGCAAGAAAAATCCTAATAACATACCTAAAACTTGGGATGCGCTGAAACGAGCCATGAGAGCTAGATTTGTTCCATCCTACTATGCCCATGATATGATAAATAAGTTGCAGCAATTGAGACAAGGTTCTAAATGTGTAGAAGAATACTATCAGGAATTACAAACAGGTATGTTGCGTTGTAAATTAGAGAAGGATGAGGAACCTGCTATGGCTAGATTTTTAGGTGGATTAAATTGGGAAATTCAGGATATCCTCGCTTACAAAGAATACAATAACGTAACCAAACTGTTTCATCTTGCTTGTAAAGCTGAACGGGAAGTGCAGGGACGACGTGCTAGCGCAAGGACTAATGTTTCTACAGGGAAAGCTAGTTCATGGCAGCCGCGCCCGTCTACAACTCCGTCTACACGTACTCCTATGCCATCATCTAGTGACAAGACTCGAGCTGCCCCCACCAATTCAGTAGTGAAGACAGCGCAAAAGCCGGCTGCTAGTACTTCATCCGTGGCATCGACAGGTAGAACAAGCAACATACAATGTTATCGGTGCAAAGGATATGGCCATATGATGCATGACTGCCCAAACAAGCGTGTTATGATTGTCAAAGATGATGGTGAGTGTTCATCTGCTAGTGATTTTGATGAAGATACACTTGCATTGCTTGTGGCTGACTATGCAGGTAGTGAGGAACACATAGAAGAACACATCAATGCAGGTGACGCGGAGCACTATGAGAGCTTGATTGTACAGCGAGTACTTAGTGCACAAATGGAGAAGGCGGAGCAAAATCAGTGACACACTTTATTCCAAACAAAGTGTGTCATCAAGGAGCGTTCGTGCCGCATGATCATTGATGGAGGTAGCTGCAACAACTTGGCAAGTAGCGACATGGTACAGAAGCTCGCCCTCACCACCAAACCACATCCCCATCCCTACTACATCCAATGGCTGAACAACAGTGGTAAGGCTAAGGTAATGAGACTGGTGCGAATCGATTTTGCCATCGGATCATACAAAGATATTGTTGAATGTGATGTTGTGCCTATGCAAGCTTGCAATATTCTGCTAGGTAGACCATGGCAATTTGATAGAGATTCGATGCATCATGGTAGATCAAATCAATATTCGTTTCTATACCATGATCGAAAAATTGTGTTGCATCCTCTGTCTCCTGAAGCTATTATGCAATCTGATGTTACTAAGGCTGCAAAAGCAAAGAGCGAGAGTGACAAATCTGTTGTTGATGACAAAGATGAGATAACATTGAAAGGACGTTGTATGCTTGCTACAAAATCTGATATTAATGAGTTCAATGCATCCACCTCTGTTGCATATGCTTTGGTATGCAAGGATGCTTTGATTTCATTTGAGGATATGCAACGTTCTTTGCCCCCTACTGTTGCTAACATTTTGCAGGAGTATTCTGATGTGTTCCCCATTGAGATACCAGCGGGGCTGCCACCAATACGAGGGATTGAGCACCAAATTGATCTTATCCCTGGAGCATCTTTGCCAAACCGTGCACCATACAGGACCAATCCGGAGGAAACGAAGGAAATTCAGCGACAAGTGCAAGAACTACTAGACAAAGGTTATGTGCGTGAGTCTCTTAGTCCTTGTGCTGTTCCAGTGATTTTAGTGCCTAAGAAAGATGGAACATGGCGCATGTGTGTTGATTGTAGGGCTATTAATAATATCACCATTCGATATCGACACCCTATTCCACGATTAGATGATATGCTTGATGAATTGAGTGGTGCTGTTGTGTTTTCAAAGGTTGATTTGCGTAGTGGGTACCACCAGATTCGTATGAAATTGGGAGATGAATGGAAAACTGCTTTCAAAACCAAGTTTGGTCTATATGAGTGGTTAGTCATGCCTTTTGGGTTAACTAATGCACCTAGTACTTTCATGAGATTAATGAATGAGGTTTTTGCGTGCTTTCATTATTGATATGAACCCGCTAGGGTTTATTGACGATCTTTCGATGAGAGGCGTGAGATCACTCGATTTGGTGGATGGAGATGACGTTCACAGCCCGACTACAGCCTTCCAAGACCGCGCCTTAGCAACTGATACACCACCTCCAAAGGCCGTCACGATCTTGTGGAGCGTGACAACCAGCCACTAGGGCTCCCGTCCTGCAAGCAATCGAAGAACTAGCAAGAACAAGGAAACAAGCACTGAATTTGCAAGATGAAATTGAAAGCCTCAAACTGAATCTTATTATGAGTGGAGTTCCGAAGACAAGGAGACGGGTGGCTGGATCAGCACGCGCGCCTACAAGCAAGTAGCAAAGGCTAAACTTGATCTAAACAAAACCCAAGTGTTCCTAGTGGTGGCTAAGGGGTATATGATGTGTGGAGGATGACCACAAGAGAGTTTGGGTCGTGCTCCAACCCTAGGACGCGTCCCTACTGGACTCTAAATGATACAAGCCCATTGGGCTAACTTAAGGTGGCGCAGCACCCTGGACAGAATAGATCTCTCAGTGATTTTTGGACTGTTGACGCCGTTTCTGAGCAGGTATGAGTATGAGGTCAGATCTGTATGAAAGTAGACTTTATTAGCTTTCCAACAAGTCCAGAATCACCCCAATCCGACTCCGTATGTAACTGTGGTGACCGTCACAAGTTGGAGGTGTGCTGCAGTCCGAATCCAGCCTACGCGAGTCCTTTTCCCTTTCGGTCTTCTCCTTGATTCCTAATCAAAACAAGAGTGCACGTGTCTCCAAGATCTAAACAGGATGGACAAGAGCTCAAGAAGGAACTCACTTGATGATTAAGTGTTCGAGCACGAGCACGGATAATAGGACCAGCAGGTGTCGTCGTGGACGACGTGGATGTATGATCGGTGTTGATGTCCTCATCATCCTCCCTTTCTTGAATTTGAGTCGTCCTCGACTCAAGCTCATCTTTCTCACCCAAATAAGGCTTCAAATCTGCAATGTTAAATGTGGGACTAACCCCAAAATCTGCAGGAAGATCAAGCTTATATGCATTCTCATTTATTCGTTGCATCACTTTAAAAGGACCATCCGCTCTAGGCATCAATTTAGATTTTCTTAATTCAGGAAACCTATCCTTTCACAAATGCAACCAAACCAAATCTCCAGGTTCAAGAATCAATTCCCTTTTACCTTTATCTCCAGCAAATTTGTACTTAGCATTCATGCGCTCTATGTTTTCTTTAGTGGTTTCATGTAGTTTTAGCATCAATTCAGCACGTTGCTTAGCATCAAAATTCAACATTTCAGAACTTGGCAATGGCATTAAATCAATAGGAGCACGTGGTAACGAGCCATAAACAATCTCAAAGGGACACATCTTCGTAGTAGAATGCAGCGAACGATTATAAGCAAACTCAATATGAGGCAAACATTCTTCCCACATCTTAATATTCTTCTTTAAAACAGTCCTTAACATAGTAGACAAAGTTCTATTCACAACATCAGTTTGACCATCAGTTTGGGGGTGAAAAGTGGTGGAAAATAAAAGATTAGTCCCCAATTTGGCCCATAAAGTTCTCCAAAAATGGCTAAGAAATCTAGCATCATGATCAGAAACAATTGTATTTGGCACACCATGCAAGCGAACAACTTCTCGAAAGAACAAATCAGCAATATTTGTAGCATCATCAGTTTTCTGACATGGTATGAAATGTGCCATTTTAGAGAATCGATCCACAACCACAAAAACACTATCTCGCCCTTTCCTAGTCCATGGCAATCCCAACACAAAATCCATAGAAATATCCTCCCAAGGAGCACTAGGAACAGGAACAGGCATATACAAACCGTGTGGATTCAACCGAGACTTAGCCTTTTGACATGTTGTGCAGCGAGCAACAAATCTCTCCACGTCTCGTCGCATCTTTGGCCAAAAGAAATGGCCAGCAAGAATGTCCTCCGTCTTCTTCGCTTCAAAATGCCCCATCAAGCCACCTCCATGCGCTTCCTGCAGCAACAACAAGCGAACGGAGCTAGCTGGAATGCATAGCTTATTAGCTCTAAACACAAACCCATCATTGAGGATGAATTTGTTCCACGTTTTCCCATCTTTACAATGCAGCAGCACTTCTTTAAATCAGCATCATGAGCATATCGGTCTTTAATTGTTTCTAACCCAAAGATCTTGTAATCAAGTTGATTCAGCAAAGTATATCTCCTAGACAATGCATCTGCAATGATATTATCCTTCCCTTTCTTGTGTTTGATAACATAAGGAAAAGATTCAATAAATTCAACCCATTTTGCATGTCTACGATTCAGTTTTCCTTGACTACGAATATGCTTCAAAGATTCATGATCAGAATGTATAACAAATTCTTTGGGCCACAAATAATGCTGCCATGTTTCTAATGTCCGCACTAGAGCATATAATTCCTTATCATATGTAGAATAATTAAGAATAGGCCCGCTCAATTTCTCACTAAAGTATGCAACAGGTTTTCCTTCTTGTAACAAAACACCACCCAATCCAATTCCACTCGCATCACATTCAAGCTCGAAAGTCTTATTAAAATCAGGGAGTTGGAGTAGAGGTGCATGTGTTAACTTATCTTTCAGCACATGGAAGGCGTGCTCTTGTGCTTTGCCCCAAGAAAAGGGCACTCCCTTCTTTGTAAGCTCATTCAATGGTGCAGCAATGGTGCTGAAGTCCTTCACAAAATGGCGATAGAAACCAGCAAGTCCTAGGAAACTCCGCATTTGTGTGACCGTCGTGGGTACTGGCCATCCTTGTATAGCTTCCACCTTGGCTTTATCAACCTCAATTCCCTGTGGAGTGACAACATAGCCAAGAAACGATACTCGATCGGTGCAGAAAGTGCACTTCTCAAGGTTACCAAACAAACGTGCATCACGTAGAGCATTGAAAATAGCACGTAAGTGATCAAGGTGTTCATCCATGGATTTGCTATAAATCAGTATATCATCAAAGTAGACGACAACAAATTTCCTAATGAAAGCACGCAAAACCTCGTTCATTAATCTCATGAAAGTACTAGGTGCATTAGTTAACCCAAAAGGCATGACTAACCACTCATATAGACCGAACTTGGTTTTGAAAGCAGTTTTCCATTCATCTCCCAATTTCATACGAATCTGATGGTACCCACTACGCAAATCAACCTTTGAAAACACAACAGCACCACTCAATTCATCAAGCATATCATCTAATCGTGGAATAGGGTGTCGATATCGAATGGTGATATTATTAATAGCCCTACAATCAACACACATGCGCCATGTTCCATCTTTCTTAGGCACTAAAATCACTGGAACAGCACAAGGACTAAGAGACTCACGCACATAACCTTTGTCTAGTAGTTCTTGCACTTGTCGCTGAATTTCCTTCGTTTCCTCCGGATTGGTCCTGTATGGCGCACGGTTTGGCAAAGATGCTCCAGGGATAAGATCAATTTGGTGCTCAATCCCTCGTATTGGTGGCAGCCCCGCTGGTATCTCAATGGGGAACACAGTAGAATACTCCTGCAAAATGTTAGCAACAGCAGGGGGCAAAGAACGTTGCATATCCTCAAATGAAATCAAAGCATCCTGGCATACCAAAGCATAAGCAACAGAGGTGGATGCATTGAACTCATTAATATCAGATTTTGTAGCAAGCATACAACGTCCTTTCAATGTTATCTCATCTTTGTCATCAACAATAGATTTGTCACTCTCGCTCTTTGCTTTTGCAGCCTTAGTAACATCAGATTGCATAATAGCTTCAGGAGACATAGGATGCAACACAATTTTTTGATCATGGTATAGAAACGAATATTGATTTGATCTACCATGATGCATCGAATCTCTATCAAATTGCCATGGTCTACCTAGCAGAATATTGCAAGCTTGCATAGGCACAACATCACATTCAACAATATCTTTGTATGATCCGATGGCAAAATCGATTCGCACCAGTCTTGTTACCTTTGCCTTACCACTGTTGTTCAGCCATTGGATGTAGTAGGGATGGGGATGTGGTTTGGTGGTGAGGGCGAGCTTCTGTACCATGTCGCTACTTGCCAAGTTGTTGCAGCTACCTCCATCAATGATCATGTGGCACGAACGCTCCTTGATGACACACTTTGTTTGGAATAAAGTGTGTCGCTGATTTTGCTCCACCTTCTCCATTTGTACACTAAGCACTCGCTGTACAATCAAGCTCTCATAGTGCTCCGCGTCACCTGCATTGATGTGTTCTCACGCCTCTCATCGAAAGATCGTCCATAAACCCTAGCGGGTTCATATCACCCACGTCACGTGGGAGTAACATCGGTTGCGCACCTATCTTGCGTCGAGATTAACACTATCTCCAAATAGACTGAAATGATCTTCCACTTAATCTACACCACCTAGGAGTACCATCTGGGGTGCCCAAACAGATTTTAGAGCCTATGGTACATTTAGCACAAACCACGCACCTATCTTGCCTTACGAATAATACTATCTCCAAACGGACCAAAACGAGCTTCCACATGACCAACGTCACCTAGAAGTACCATCGGATGTGCCTGAAAAGATTTCAATGCCCATTGTACATTCGATGCAAAACCGTGCACCTATCTTGCGTCAAGATTAATACTACTTCAAATGGTCCGAAATGAGCTTACACTCAACCAATCTCACCTAGAAGTACAATCGGGCATGCCTAAAAAGATTTCCATGCCCTTGGTACATTCAGCGTAAACCGTGCACCTATCTTGCCTCAAGATTAAGCAATCTCCAAATAGACAGAAATGAGCTCCACATGACACACGTCACCTAGGAGTACCATCGGGTGTGCCCAAAAGGGTTTCTATGCTCGTGGTACATTCAACGCAAACCATGCTCCCATCTAGCACTGAGATTAACACTATTTCCAAACTGACCGAAATGAGCTTCTACTTGACTCACGTCAGCTAGGAGTAGCATTGGGTGTGCCAAAAATGATTTCCAAGCCTATGGAACGTTCGCCGCAAACTGTGCACCTATCTTGCGTTGAGACTAACACTATCTCCAAATGTAGAGAAACAAGCTCCAACTTAACATACATTAACTAGGAACACAGGGCGTGTGGCCAAAGTGATTTCCATGCCCGTGGTAGATTTGTCGCAAACCGTGCACCTATCTTGCACTGAGATTAACATTATCTCCAAACATACCAAAACGAGCTTTCGCTTGACCCACATCACCTAGGAGTACCACCAGGTGTGTCCAAAATGATTTCCAAGCCTATGGTACGTCCGGCGCAAACCATGCATCTATCTTGCGCTGAGACTAACACTATCTCTAAACGGACCGAAACAAGCTTCTACTTGACATACATTACCTAGGAGTACCATCGGGTGTGCCCAAAGTGAGTTCCATGCCTGTAGGTAGGTTCGTCACAAACCATGCACCTATCTTGCACCTAGATTAAAACTATCTCCAAACGGATCGAACTGAGCTTCCGTTTGATCCACGTCACCTAGGAGTACAATCAGGAGCGTCAAAAATGATTTATGAGCCTATGGAACATTTAGCAAAATCGTGTTCCAATCTTGCGTCGAGATTAACACTATCTCCAAATGGACTGACAGGAGTTTCTACTTGGCCCACATCACGCTGGAGTACCATCGGTTGCGCCCAAAATGATTTTCAAAGCTATGGTATGTTCAGCTCAAACCGTGCACCTATCTTGCATTGAGATTAACACTATCTCTAAACAGACTGAAATGATCTTCCACTTGATCTATGACACCTAGAGTACCATCTGTTGGCCTAAAAAGATCTTACAGCCTATCTTGCCTCGAGATCAATACTATCTCCAAACAGACCAAAACGAACTTCTAGTTGACCAACGTCACCTAGAAGTACCATCGGGTGTGCTTGAAAAGATTTCCATGCCTGCTATACATTGGACACAAACCGTGGACCTATCTTGCGTCAATATTAATACAACTTCAATCGGTCCGAAATGAGCTTCCACTTGACCAATGTCACCTAGAAGTACCATCAGGTGTGCCTGAAAAAATTCCATGCCCGTGGTACATTCGGCTCAAACCGTACACCTTTCTTGCGCCTAGACTAACACTATCTGCAAATGGACGAAAACAAGCTTACACTTGACACATGTCACCTAGGAGTACCATCAGGTGTGCCAAAAATGATTTCCATGCTCGTGGTACATTCGACGCAAACCGTGCACCCATCTAGCAACGAGATTAACACTATCTCTAAACGAACTGAAACGAGCTTCCACTTGACCCATGTCACCTAGGAGTACCAATGGATGTGCCAAAAATGATTTCCAAGTCTATGGTACGTTCGGTGCAAATCGTGCACCTATCTAGCGTCGAGACTAACACTATCCCTGAACGGAAAGAAACAAGCTTCCAGTTGGCATACATTACCAGGGAGTACCAGGGGGTGTGCCCAAAGTTATTTTCTTGCCCGTGGTGGATTCATCACAAACTGTGCATGTATCTTATGCCGAGATTAACACTATCTCCAAATGGACCAAAACGAGCTTCCACTTGACGCACGTCACCTAGGAGGACCATCGGGTGCGTCCAAAATAATTTCCAAGCCTATGGTGCATTTGGCGCAAGCTGTGCACCTATCTTACGCTGAGACGAACACTATCTCCAAATAGACTAAAACAAGCTTTCACATGACATACATTACCTAGGAGTACCATCGGATGTGCCCAAAGCCATGCTCATGGTAGATTCATCATAAACCGTGCACCTATCTTGCATCAATATTAAAACTATCTCCAAACGGATCAAAATGAGCTTTAGCTTGATCCACGTCACCTTGGAGTATAATCAGGTGCATCCAAAAAGATTTATGGGCCTGTGGTACATTCGGCGCAAACCATGTTTTATCTTGCGTCGAGATTAACACTATCTCCAAATGGACTGAAACAAGTTTCCACTTGACCCATGTCACGTAGGAGTACCATTTGTTGCACCCAAAACGATTTCTGAAGCTATGGTAGGTTCGGTGAAAACCGTGCACCTATCTTGCGTCGTGATTAACACTATCTCCAAACAGACTGAAACGATCTTCCACTTGATCTATGCCGCCTAGGAGTACCATCTGGTGTGACCAAATAGATTTTAGAGCATATGGTACATTTGGCACAAATCGTGCACCTATCTTGCCTCGAGTTTAGTACTATCTCCAAACGTACCGAAACGAGCCTCCACTTGACCAACGTCACCTAGAAATACCATTGGGTGTGCCCGAAAAGATTTCCATGCCCATGGTACATTCGGCGTAAACTATACACCTATCTTGCGTCAAGATTAATACTACTCCAAACGGTCTGAAACAAGCTTCCACTTGACCAATGTCACCTAGAAGTACCATCGGGCGTGCCTCAAAAGATTTCCATGTCATGGTACATTCGGCGCAAACCATACACCTTTCTTGAGCCTAGATGAACACCATCTCCAAATGGATAGAAACGAGCTTCCACTTGACAGACATCACCTATGAGTACCATTGGGTGTGCCCAAAATGATCTCCGTGCCCGTGGTACATTCAACACAAACTGTGCACCCATCTAGCGTAAGATTAACACTATCTCCAAATGGACCAAAACGAGCTTCCACTTGACCCACGTCACCTTGGAGTACCATCGGGTGTGCCAAAAATGTTATCCAAGCCTATGGTACATTCGATGCAAACCATGCACCTATCTTGTGTCGAGACTAACACTATCTCCAAACAAAGAGAAAAAAGCTTCCACTTGACATACATTACCTTGGAGTACCAAGGGGTGTGCCCAAAGCGATTGCTGTGCCCGTGGTAGATTCATCGCAAACCGCGCACCTATCTTGCGCCGAGATAACACACCCTCCAAATGGACTGAAACGAGCTTTCACTTGACCTACGTCACCTAGGAGTGCAATCAAGTGCGTCCAAATGATTTTGAGCCTATGGTACGTTCAGTGCAAAATGATTCGGCACGTACCGTACACCTTTCTTGCGCCTAGATGAGCACATTCCCCAAATGGGTAGAAATGAGCTTCCACTTGACACATGTCACCTCAGAGTACCATCGGGTGTGCCCAAAATGATTTCCATGCTCGTGGTACATTCGACGCAAACCGTGCACCCATCTAGCACTGAGATTAACATATCTCCAAATGGACCAAAACAAGCTTCCACTTGACCCACGTCACCTTGGAGTATAATCAGGTGCATCCAAAAAGATTTATGGGCCTGTGGTACATTCGGCGCAAACCATGTTTTATCTTGCGTCGAGATTAACACTATCTCCAAATGGACTGAAACAAGTTTCCACTTGACCCATGTCACGTAGGAGTACCATTTGTTGCACCCAAAACGATTTCTGAAGCTATGGTAGGTTCGGTGAAAACCGTGCACCTATCTCGCGTCGTGATTAACACTATCTCCAAACAGACTGAAACGATCTTCCACTTGATCTATGCCGCCTAGGAGTACCATCTGGTGTGACCAAATAGATTTTAGAGCATATGGTACATTTGGCACAAATCGTGCACCTATCTTGCCTCGAGTTTAGTACTATCTCCAAACGTACTGAAACGAGCCTCCACTTGACCAACGTCACCTAGAAATACCATTGGGTGTGCCCGAAAAGATTTCCATGCCCATGGTACATTCGGCGTAAACTATACACCTATCTTGCGTCAAGATTAATACTACTCCAAACGGTCTGAAACAAGCTTCCACTTGACCAATGTCACCTAGAAGTACCATCGGGCGTGCCTCAAAAGATTTCCATGTCATGGTACATTCGGCGCAAACCATACACCTTTCTTGAGCCTAGATGAACACCATCTCCAAATAGATAGAAACGAGCTTCCACTTGACAGACATCACCTATGAGTACCATTGGGTGTGCCCAAAATGATCTCCGTGCCCGTGGTACATTCAACACAAACTGTGCACCCATCTAGCGTAAGATTAAAACTATCTCCAAATGGACCAAAACGAGCTTCCACTTGACCCACGTCACCTTGGAGTACCATCGGGTGTGCCAAAAATGTTATCCAAGCCTATGGTACATTCGATGCAAACCGTGCACCTATCTTGTGTCGAGACTAACACTGTCTCCAAACAAAGAGAAAAAAGCTTCCACTTGACATACATTACCTTGGAGTACCAAGGGGTGTGCCCAAAGCGATTGCTGTGCCCGTGGTAGATTCATCGCAAACCGCGCACCTATCTTGCGCCGAGATAACACACCCTCCAAATGGACTGAAACAAGCTTTCACTTGACCTACGTCACCTAGGAGTGCAATCAAGTGCGTCCAAATGATTTTGAGCCTATGGTACGTTCAGTGCAAAATGATTCGGCACGTACCGTACACCTTTCTTGCGCCTAGATGAGCACATTCCCCAAATGGGTAGAAATGAGCTTCCACTTGACACATGTCACCTCAGAGTACCATCGGGTGTGCCCAAAATGATTTCCATGCTCGTGGTACATTCGACGCAAACCGTGCACCCATCTAGCGCTGAGATTAACACTATCTCCAAATGGACCAAAACAACCTTCCACTTGACCCACGTCACCTTGGAGTACCATCAGGTGTGCCAAATATGATTTCCAAGCCTATGGTACATTCGGTGCACAAACCGTGCATCTATCTTGCGTTGAGGCTAACACTATCTCCAAACAGAGAGAAACAAACTTCCACTATCTCCATACATTACCTAGGAGTACCAGGAGGTGTGCCCAAAGCGATTGCTGTGCCGTGGAAGATTCGTCGCAAACCATACACCATTCTTGCGCCTAGATTAACACTATCTCCAAATAGATGGAAACAAGCTTTCACTTGACACACATCACCTAGGAGTACCATCGGGTGTGTGCAAAATCATTTCCATGCCCATGGTACATTCGGTGCAAATCGTGCACCCATCTTGCGTCGAGATTAATACTATCTCCAAATGGTCCAAAATGCGCTTCCACATGACCAATGTCACCTAGAAGTATATCGAGTGTGCATGAAAAGATTTCCACGCCCATGGTACATTCGGCGCAAACCATACACAAACCTTGTACCTAGATTAACACTATCTCCAAATGGACCGAAATGAGTTTGCACTTGACCCACGTCACGTAGGAGTACCATCGGTTCCGCCCAAAATGATTTTTGAACCTATGGTACGTTCGGCGCAAACCTTGCACCTATTTTGCGTCGAGATTAACACTATCTCCAACCAGACTAAAATGATCTTGCACTTGACTACCATTTCCTGTGCCCAAAGCGATTTTGGAGCCTATCTTACATTTGGCGCAAACCGTGCACCTATCTTGCCTAGGGATTAATACTATCTCCAAACGGACCAAAATGAGCTTCCACTTGACCAACGTCACCTAGAAGTACCATCGGATGTGCCTAAAAAGATTTCTAGGATCATGGTACATTCGACGCAAACCGTGCACCTATCTTGTGTTGAGATTAATACTATCTCCAAAAGGTCTGAAACGCGCTTCCACTTGACCAATATATCCTAGAAGTACCATCGGGTGTGCCTGAAAAGATTTCCATGCCCGTGGTTCATTTGGCGCAAAACATACACCAATATTGCGCCTAGATTAAAACTATCTACAAGTGGACCTAAGCGAGCTTCCACTTGACATACGTCACCTAGGACTTCCGTCGGGTGTGCCCACAATGATTTCCATGCCCGTGGTACATTCGGCGCAAACCATGAACCTATCTAGCGCTAAGATTAACACTATCTCCAAATATTCCAAAACGAGTTTCCACTTGACCTACTTCACGTAGGAGGACCATCGGTTGTGCCAAAAATGATTTATGAACCTATGGTACATTTGGTGCAAACCGTGCACCTATCTTGCGTCGAGATTAACACTATCTCCAAACGGACCAAAACGAGCTTCCACTTGACCCACGTCACCAAGGAGTACCATCGGGTGTGCCCAAACTGATTTCCGAGCCGTGGTACATTCGACACAAACCGTGCACCTATCTTGCACTGAGACTAACACTATATCCAAATGGACCGAAACAAACTTCCACTTGACATACGTTAAGTAGGAGTACCATCAGGTGTGCCCAAAGCGATTCCCAAGCCCGTGGTACATTCGGTGCAAACCATGCATCTTTCTTGCGCCGAGATTAAAACAATCTCCAAATGGATCGAAATGAGCTTCTACTTGATCCACGTCACCTAGGAGTACAATCAAGTGCGTCCAAAATGATTTCTGAGCCCATGGTACGTTCGGCACAAGCCGTGCACCTATCTTGTATAGACATTAACACTACTCCAAATAGACCAAAGCAAGTTTCCATTTTGACCCACGTCACCTAGAAGTACCATTGGTTACCCCCAAAAAGATTTCTAAACCTATGGTTCATTCGGCGCAAGCTGTGCACCTATTTTACGTCGAGATTAATACTATCCCCAAACAGACTAAAATGATCTTCCACTTGATCTACGCTACCTAGGAGCACCATCTGGTGTGCCCAAAGCGATTTCAGACCCTAAGGTACATTTGAAGCAAACCGTGCACCTGTCTTGCCTCGAGATTAATACTATCTCCAAACAGACCAAACCGAGCTTCCACTTAACCAATATCACCTAGAGGTACCATCGGGTGTGCCTGAAAAGAATTCCATGAACGTGGTACAGTCGGTGCGAACCGTGCACCTATCTTGTGCTGAGACTAACATATCTCCAAACGGACTAAAACAAGCTTCCACTTCACATACATTACACAGGAGTACCATCGGGTGATCCCAAAGATCTCCATGCCAATGCTACAATCGGTGCAAACCGTGCACCTTTCTTGGGCCAAAATTAAAACTATCTCTAAACAGATCGAAACGAGCTTTCGCTTGGTCCATGCACCTAGGAGTACAATCAGGTGCGTCCAAAATGATTAATGAGGCTATGGTATGTTTGGCGCAAACCATGCTCCTGTCTTGTGTCGAGATTAACACTATCTCCAAATGTTTCAAAATTAGTTTCCACTTGACCTACGTAATGTAAGAGGACCATTAGTTGCGCCCAAAATGATTTAGTGCAAACTGTGCACCTATCTTGCATCGAGATTAACACTATCTCCGAACGGACCAAAACGAGCTTCCACTTGACTCACGTCACCAAGGAGTACCATTGGGTGTGCTCAAAATGATTTCCAAGCTGTGGTACATTTGGCACAAACCATGCACCTATCTTGCACCGAGATTAACAATATCTCCAAGCAGACAAAAACGAGCTTCCACTTGACCCACATCACCAAGGAGTACCATCGGGTATGCCCAAAATGAATTTCAAGCCGTGGTACATTCGGCGCAAACCATGCACCTATCTTGCGCCGAGACTAACACTTTCTGCAAAACATACAGAAACAAGCTTCCACTTGACATACATTACGTTGGAGTACCATCGGGTGTGCCCAAAGCGATTTCCATGCCCGTGCTACATTTGGTGCAAACCACGCATCTTTCTTGCGCTGAGATTAAAACAATCTCCAAACGGATCGAAATGAGCTTCTGCTTGATCCACGACACCTAGGAGTACAATCAAGTGCGTCTAAAATGATTTCTAAGCCTATGGTACGCTGGCACAAACCATGCACCTATCTTGCATCGAGATTAAAACTATCTCCAAATGGACCAAAGCAAGCTTCCACTTTGACCCACGTCACATAGGAGTAGCATCGGCTGCCCCCAAAATATTTCTGAACCTGTGGTTCGTTCGGTGCAGGCCGTGCACCTATTTTGCGTCGAGATTAACACTATCTCCAAATAGAGTAAAACGATCTTCCACTTGATCTACGCCACCTAGGAGCACCATCTGGTGTGCCCACAATGATTTCCATGCCCGTGGTACATTCGGCGCAAACCATGAACCTATCTAGCGCTAAGATTAACACTATCTCCAAATATTCCAAAACGAGTTTCCACTTGACCTACTTCACGTAGGAGGACCATCGGTTGTGCCAAAAATGATTTCTGAACCTATGGTACATTTGGTGCAAACCGTGCACCTATCTTGCGTCGAGATTAACACTATCTCCAAACGGACCAAAACAAGCTTCCACTCGACCCACGTCACCAAGGAGTACCATCGGGTGTGCCCAAACTGATTTCCGAGCTGTAGTACATTCGGCACAAACCGTGCACCTATCTTGCGCTGAGACTAACACTATATCCAAACGGACCGAATCAAACTTCCACTTGACATACGTTAAGTAGGAGTACCATCAGGTGTGCCCAAAGTGATTCCCAAGCCCGTGGTACATTCGGCGCAAACTGTGCATCTTTCTTGCGCCGAGATTAAAACAATCCCCAAATGGATCGAAATGAGCTTCTACTTGATCCACGTCACCTAGGAGTACAATCAAGTGCGTCCAAAATGATTTCTGAGCCTATGGTATGTTCGACACAAGCCGTGCACCTATCTTGCATAGACATTAACACTACTCCAAATAGACCAAAGCAAGTTTCCATTTTGCCCATGTCACCTAGGAGTACCATCGGTTGCCCCCAAAATGATTTCTAAACCTGTGGTTCATTCAGCGCAAGCTGTGCACCTATTTTATGTCGAGATTAATACTATCCCCAAACAGACTAAAACGATCTTCCACTTGATCTACGCTACCTAGGAGCACCATCTGGTGTGCCCAAAGTGATTTTAGACCCTAAGGTACATTTGAAGCAAACCGTGCACCTGTCTTGCCTCGAGATTAATACTATCTCCAAACAGACCAAACCGAGCTTCCATTTAACCAACGTCACCTAGAGGTACCATCGGGTGTGCCTAAAAAGAATTCCATGAACATGGTACATTCGGCGTGAACCGTGCACCTATCTTGTGCCGAGACTAACATATCTCCAAACGGACTAAAACAAGCTTCCACTTCACATACATTACACAGGAGTGCCATCGGGTGATCCCAAACGATCTCCATGCCCATGCTAAAATCAGTGCAAACCGTGGACCTTTCTTGCGCCAAAATTAAAACTATCTCTAAACAGATCGAAACGAGCTTTCGCTTGGTCCATGCACCTAGGAGTACAATCAGGTGCGTCCAAAATGATTAATGAGGCTATGGTATGTTTGGCGCAAACCGTGCTCTTATCTTGTGTCGAGATTAACACTATCTCCAAATGTTCCAAAATTAGTTTCCACTTGACCTACGTAATGTAAGAGGACCATCAGTTGCGCCCAAAATGATTTAGTGCAAACTGTGCACCTATCTTGCGTTGAGATTAACACTATCTCCAAACGGACCAAAAGGAGCTTCCACTTGACTCACGTCACCAAGGAGTACCATTGGGTGTGCCCAAAATGATTTCTAAGCTGTGGTACATTTGGCACAAACCATGCACCTATCTTGCACCGAGATTAACAATATCTCCAAGCAGACGAAAACGAGCTTCCACTTGACCCACATCACCAAGGAGTACCATCGGGTATGCCCAAAATGAATTCCAAGCCGTGGTACATTCGGCGCAAACCGTGCACCTATCTTACACCGAGACTAACACTTTCTGCAAAACATACCGAAACAAGCTTCCACTTGACATACATTACGTTGGAGTACCATCGGGTGTGCCCAAAGCGATTTCCATGCCCGTGCTACATTTGGTGCAAACCACGCATCTTTCTTGCGCCGAGATTAAAACAATCTCCAAACGGATCGAAATGAGCTTCTGCTTGATCCACAACACCTAGGAGTATAATCAAGTGCGTCTAAAATGATTTCTGAGCCTATGGTACGCTGGCACAAACTGTGCACCTATCTTGCATCGAGATTAAAACTATCTCCAAATGGACCAAAGCAAGCTTCCACTTTGACCCACGTCACCTAGGAGTAGCATCGGCTGCCCCCAAAATATTTCTGAACCTGTGGTTCATTCGGTGCAGGCCGTGCACCTATTTTGCGTCGAGATTAACACTATCTCCAAATAGAGTAAAACGATCTTCCACTTGATCTACGCCACCTAGGAGCACCATCTGGTGTGCCCAAAGCGATTTCAGACCCTATAGTACATTTGAAGCAAACCGTGCACCTGTCTTGCCTCGAGATTAATACTATCTCCAAACGTACCAAACTGAGCTTCTAATTAAACAATGTCATCTAGAGGTACCATCGGGTGTGCCTAAAAAGATTTCCATGAACGTGGTACTTTCGGCACAAACCGTGGACCTTTCTTGCGCTAAAATTAAAACTCTCTCTAAACAGATCGAAAACAGCTTCCGCTTGATCCACGCACCTAGGAGTACAATCAGGTGCGTCCAAAATGACTAATGAGGTTGTGGTATGTTTGGCACAAACTATGCACCTATCTTGCGTCAAGAATGACACTATCTCCAAATGTTCCAAAATCAGTTTCCACTTGACCATTTTGTGTGCCCAAAGCGATTTCGGAGCCTATCTTACATTTGGCGCAAACCGTGCACCTATCTTGCCTAGGGATTAATACTATCTCCAAATGGACCAAAATGAGCTTCCACTTGACCAACATCACCTAGAAGTACCATCGGATGTGCCTAAAAAGATTTCTAGGATCATGGTACATTCGACGCAAACCGTGCACCTATCTTGCGTTGAGATTAATACTATCTCCAAAAGGTCTGAAACGCGCTTCCACTTGACCAATATCACCTAGAAGTACCATCGGGTGTGCCTGAAAAGATTTCCATACCCGTGGTTCATTCGGCGCAAAACATACAACAATATTGCGCCTAGATTAAAACTATCTACAAGTGGACCTAAGCGAGCTTCCACTAGACATACGTCACCTAGGACTTCTGTCAGGTGTGCCCACAATGATTTCCATGCCCGTGGTACATTCGGCACAAACCATGAACCTATCTAGCGCTAAGATTAACACTATCTCCAAATATTCCAAAACAAGTTTCCACTTGACCTACTTCACGTAGGAGGACCATCGGTTGTACCAAAAATGATTTCTAAACCTATGGTACATTTGGTGCAAACCGTGCACCTATCTTGCGTCGAGATTAACACTATCTCTAAACGGACCAAAACGAGCTTCCACTTGACCCACGTCACCAAGGAGTACCATCGGGTGTCCCAAACTGATTTCCAAGCCGTGGTACATTCGGCACAAACCGTGCACCTATCTTGCGCTGAGACTAACACTATATCTAAACGGACCGAAACAAACTTCCACTTGACATACGTTAAGTAGGAGTACCATCAGGTGTGCCCAAAGCGATTCCCAAGCCCGTGGTACATTCGGTGCAAACTGTGCATCTTTCTTGCGCCGAGATTAAAACAATCTCCAAACGGATCGAAATGAGCTTCTACTTGATCCACGTCACCTAGGAGTACAATCAAGTGCGTCCAAAATGATTTCTAAGCCTATGGTATGTTCGGCACAAGCCGTGCACCTATCTTGCATAGACATTAACACTACTCCAAATAGACCAAAGCAAGTTTCCATTTTGACCCACGTCACCTAGGAGTACCATCGGTTGCCCCCAAAATGATTTCTAAACCTGTAGTTCATTCGGCGCAAGCTGTGCACCTATTTTACGTCGAGATTAATACTATCCCCAAACAGACTAAAATGATCTTCCACTTGATCTACGCTACCTAGGAGCACCATCTGGTGTGCCCAAAGCGATTTCAGACCCTAAGGTACATTTGAAGCAAACCGTGCACCTGTCTTGCCTTGAGATTAATACTATCTCCAAACAGACCAAATCGAGCTTCCACTTAACCAACGTCACCTAGAGGTACTATCGGGTGTGCCTAAAAAGAATTCCATGACCGTGGTACATTCGGCGCGAACCGTGCACCTATCTTGTGCCGAGACTAACATATCTCCAAACGGACTAAAACAAGCTTCCACTTCACATACATTACACAGGAGTACCATCGGGTGATCCCAAACGATCTCCATGCCCATGCTACAATCGGTGCAAACCGTGCACCTTTCTTGCGCCGAAATTAAAACTATCTCTAAACAGATCGAAACGAGCTTTCGCTTGGTCCATGCCCCTAGGAGTACAATCAGGTGCGTCCAAAATGATTAATGAGGCTATGGTATGTTTGGCGCAAACCGTGCTCCTATCTTGTGTCGAGATTAACACTATCTCCAAATGTTCCAAAACTAGTTTCCACTTGACCTACGTAATGTAAGAGGACCGTCAGTTGCGCCCAAAATGATTTAGTGCAAACTGTGCACCTATCTTGCATCGAGATTAACACTATCTCCAAACGGACCAAAACGAGCTTCCACTTGACTCACATCACCAAGGAGTACCATTGGGTGTGCCCAAAATGATTTCCAAGCTGTGGTACATTTGGCACAAACCATGCACCTATCTTGCACCGAGATTAACAATATCTCCAAGCAGACAAAAACGAGCTTCAACTTGACCCACATCACCAAGGAGTACCATCGGGTATGCCCAAAATGAATTCCAAGCCGTGGTACATTCGGCGCAAACCGTGCACCTATCTTGCGCCGAGACTAACACTTTCTACAAACATACCGAAACAAGCTTCCACTTGACATACATTACGTTGGAGTACCATCGGGTGTGGCCAAAGCGATTTCCATGCCCGTGCTACATTTGGTGCAAACCACGCATCTTTCTTGCGCCGAGATTAAAACAATCTCCAAACGGATCGAAATGAGCTTCTGCTTGATCCACGACACCTAGGAGTACAATCAAGTGCATCTAAAATGATTTCTAAGCCTATGGTACGCTGGCACAAACCGTGCACCTATCTTGCATCGAGATTAAAACTATCTCCAAATGGACCAAAGCAAGCTTCCACTTTGACCCACGTCACCTAGGAGTAGCATCGGCTGCCCCCAAAATATTTCTGAACCTGTGGTTCGTTCGGTGCAGGCCATGCACCTATTTTGCGTCAAGATTAACACTATCTCCAAATAGAGTAAAACGATCTTCCACTTGATCTACGCCACCTAGGAGCACCATCTGGTGTGCCCAAAGCAATTTCAGACCCTATAGTACATTTGAAGCAAACCATGCACCTGTCTTGCCTCGAGATTAATACTATCTCCAAACGGACCAAACTGAGCTTCCAATTAACCAATGTCATCTAGAGGTACCATCGGGTGTGCCTAAAAAGATTTCCATGAACGTGGTACTTTCGGCACAAACCGTGGACCTTTCTTGCGCTAAAATTAAAACTCTCTCTAAACAGATCGAAAACAGCTTCCGCTTGATCCACGCACCTAGGAGTACAATCAGGTGCGTCCAAAATGACTAATGAGGTTGTGGTATGTTTGGCACAAACTATGCACCTATCTTGCGTCAAGAATGACACTATCTCCAAATGTTCCAAAATCAGTTTCCACTTGACCATTTTGTGTGCCCAAAGCGATTTCGGAGCCTATCTTACATTTGGCGCAAACCGTGCACCTATCTTGCCTAGGGATTAATACTATCTCCAAATGGACCAAAATGAGCTTCCACTTGACCAACATCACCTAGAAGTACCATCGGATGTGCCTAAAAAGATTTCTAGGATCATGGTACATTCGACGCAAACCGTGCACCTATCTTGCGTTGAGATTAATACTATCTCCAAAAGGTCTGAAACGCGCTTCCACTTGACCAATATCACCTAGAAGTACCATCGGGTGTGCCTGAAAAGATTTCCATACCCGTGGTTCATTCGGCGCAAAACATACAACAATATTGCGCCTAGATTAAAACTATCTACAAGTGGACCTAAGCGAGCTTCCACTAGACATACGTCACCTAGGACTTCTGTCAGGTGTGCCCACAATGATTTCCATGCCCGTGGTACATTCGGCACAAACCATGAACCTATCTAGCGCTAAGATTAACACTATCTCCAAATATTCCAAAACAAGTTTCCACTTGACCTACTTCACGTAGGAGGACCATCGGTTGTACCAAAAATGATTTCTAAACCTATGGTACATTTGGTGCAAACCGTGCACCTATCTTGCGTCGAGATTAACACTATCTCTAAACGGACCAAAACGAGCTTCCACTTGACCCACGTCACCAAGGAGTACCATCGGGTGTCCCAAACTGATTTCCAAGCCGTGGTACATTCGGCACAAACCGTGCACCTATCTTGCGCTGAGACTAACACTATATCTAAACGGACCGAAACAAACTTCCACTTGACATACGTTAAGTAGGAGTACCATCAGGTGTGCCCAAAGCGATTCCCAAGCCCGTGGTACATTCGGTGCAAACTGTGCATCTTTCTTGCGCCGAGATTAAAACAATCTCCAAACGGATCGAAATGAGCTTCTACTTGATCCACGTCACCTAGGAGTACAATCAAGTGCGTCCAAAATGATTTCTAAGCCTATGGTATGTTCGGCACAAGCCGTGCACCTATCTTGCATAGACATTAACACTACTCCAAATAGACCAAAGCAAGTTTCCATTTTGACCCACGTCACCTAGGAGTACCATCGGTTGCCCCCAAAATGATTTCTAAACCTGTAGTTCATTCGGCGCAAGCTGTGCACCTATTTTACGTCGAGATTAATACTATCCCCAAACAGACTAAAATGATCTTCCACTTGATCTACGCTACCTAGGAGCACCATCTGGTGTGCCCAAAGCGATTTCAGACCCTAAGGTACATTTGAAGCAAACCGTGCACCTGTCTTGCCTTGAGATTAATACTATCTCCAAACAGATCAAATCGAGCTTCCACTTAACCAACGTCACCTAGAGGTACTATCGGGTGTGCCTAAAAAGAATTCCATGACCGTGGTACATTCGGCGCGAACCGTGCACCTATCTTGTGCCGAGACTAACATATCTCCAAACGGACTAAAACAAGCTTCCACTTCACATACATTACACAGGAGTACCATCGGGTGATCCCAAACGATCTCCATGCCCATGCTACAATCGGTGCAAACCGTGCACCTTTCTTGCGCCGAAATTAAAACTATCTCTAAACAGATCGAAACGAGCTTTCGCTTGGTCCATGCCCCTAGGAGTACAATCAGGTGCGTCCAAAATGATTAATGAGGCTATGGTATGTTTGGCGCAAACCGTGCTCCTATCTTGTGTCGAGATTAACACTATCTCCAAATGTTCCAAAACTAGTTTCCACTTGACCTACGTAATGTAAGAGGACCGTCAGTTGCGCCCAAAATGATTTAGTGCAAACTGTGCACCTATCTTGCATCGAGATTAACACTATCTCCAAACGGACCAAAACGAGCTTCCACTTGACTCACATCACCAAGGAGTACCATTGGGTGTGCCCAAAATGATTTCCAAGCTGTGGTACATTTGGCACAAACCATGCACCTATCTTGCACCGAGATTAACAATATCTCCAAGCAGACGAAAACGAGCTTCAACTTGACCCACATCACCAAGGAGTACCATCGGGTATGCCCAAAATGAATTCCAAGCCGTGGTACATTCGGCGCAAACCGTGCACCTATCTTGCGCCGAGACTAACACTTTCTACAAACATACCGAAACAAGCTTCCACTTGACATACATTACGTTGGAGTACCATCGGGTGTGGCCAAAGCGATTTCCATGCCCGTGCTACATTTGGTGCAAACCACGCATCTTTCTTGCGCCGAGATTAAAACAATCTCCAAACGGATCGAAATGAGCTTCTGCTTGATCCACGACACCTAGGAGTACAATCAAGTGCATCTAAAATGATTTCTAAGCCTATGGTACGCTGGCACAAACCGTGCACCTATCTTGCATCGAGTTTAAAACTATCTCCAAATGGACCAAAGCAAGCTTCCACTTTGACCCACGTCACCTAGGAGTAGCATCGGCTGCCCCCAAAATATTTCTGAACCTGTGGTTCGTTCGGTGCAGGCCATGCACCTATTTTGCGTCAAGATTAACACTATCTCCAAATAGAGTAAAACGATCTTCCACTTGATCTACGCCACCTAGGAGCACCATCTGGTGTGCCCAAAGCAATTTCAGACCCTATAGTACATTTGAAGCAAACCATGCACCTGTCTTGCCTCGAGATTAATACTATCTCCAAACGGACCAAACTGAGCTTCCAATTAACCAATGTCATCTAGAGGTACCATCGGGTGTGCCTAAAAAGATTTTCATGAACGTGGTACTTTTGGCACAAACCGTGGACCTTTCTTGCGCTAAAATTAAAACTCTCTCTAAACAGATCAAAAACAGCTTCCGCTTGATCCACGCACCTAGGAGTATAATCAGGTGCGTCCAAAATGATTAATGAGGTTGTGGTATGTTTGGCGCAAACTTTGCACCTATCTTGCATCAAGATTGACACTATCTCCAAATGTTCCAAAATCAGTTTCCACTTGACCTACATCACGTAGGAGGACCATTGGTTGCGCCCAAAATGATTTCTGAATCTATGGTACATTTGGTGTAAACCGTGCACCTATCTTGCGTCGAGATTAGCACTACCTCCAAATGGACCAAAATGAGCTTCCACTTGACTCACGTCACTAGGGAGTACCATCGGGTGTGCCCGAAATGATTTCCAAGCCGTGGTACACTTGGTGCAAACAAGCTTCCACTTGACGTGCATTACATAGGAGTAGCATCAGGTGTAACCAAAGTGATTTCCATGCCTGTGGTACATTTGGCGCAAACTATGCACCTTTCTTGTGCTGAAATCAAAACTATCTCCGAACAGATTGAAATGAGCTTTCGCTTGATCCATGTCTCCTAGGAGTACAACTAGGTGCGTCTAAAATGATTTATGAGCCTATGGTACATTTGGCACAAACCATGCACCTATCTTGCGTTGATATTAACACTATCTCCAATTGTTCCAAAATGATTTTTCATTTGACCCATGTCACGTAGGAGTACCATCTGTTGCTCCCAAACCTATGGTACGTTTGGTGCAAACCGTGCACCCATCTCGTGCCGAGACTAACACTATCTCTAAACGGACTGAAACAAGCTCCCACTTGACATACATTACACAGGAGTACCACCGGGTGTGCCCAAAGCGATTTCCATGCCTATGGTATATTCGGTGCAAAACGTACATCATTCTTGTGCCGAAATTAAAACTATCTCCAAACAGATCGAAATGAGCTTCTGCTTGATCCATATCACCTTCCTTGCGTCGACATTAACACTATCTCCAAATAGACCAAAGCGAGTTTCCACTTGACCCACGTCACGTTGGAGGACCATCGGTTGCGCCCAAAATGATTTCTGAACGTATGGTACATTTGGTGCAAACTGTGCATCTATCTTGCGTCGAGATTAACACTATCTCCAAATGGACCAAAACGAGCTTCCACTTGACTAACGTCACCTAGAAGTACCATATGGTGTGCTTAAAAAGATTTCCATGCCTAGTGTACATTCGGCACAAACCGTGCACCTACTTGCATCGAGATTAGTACTATCTCCAAACAGTCCAAAATGAGCTTCCACTTGACCAATGTCACCTAGAAGTACCATTGGGTGTGCCTGAAAAGATTTCCATGCCCGTGGTACATTTGGTGCAAACCGTACACCTATCTTGCACCTAGATTAACACTGTCTCCAAAGGACTGAAGTGATCTTCCACTTGACACGTCACCTAGGAGTACCAATGGGTGTGCCCAAAATGATTTCTAAGCCTATGATACATTCGACGCAAACCATGCACCTATCTTGCGCCGAGACTAGGACTATCTCCAAACAGACCAAAACAAGCTTCCACTTGACTAATGTCACCTAGAAGTACCATCAGGTGTGCCTGAAAAGATTTCCATGCCCGTGGTACATTTGGTGCAAACCATCACCTATCTTGTGCCTTGATTAACACTATCTCCAAATGGACTGAAGCGATCTTTCACTTCACACTCGTCACCTGGGAGTACCATCAGGTGTGCACAAAATGATTTCCATGCCCATGGTACATTCGGCGCAAACCGTGCACCCATCTAACGCTAAAATTAACACTATCTCCAAACAGACCAAAATGAGCTTCCACTTGATCCATGTCACCTTTCTTGCGTCGAGCCTAATACTATCTCCAAATGGACCAAAGTGAGTTTCCACTTGACCCACGTCACGTAGGAGTACCATTGGTTGCACCCAAAATCATTTCCGAACCTATAGTATGTTCGGTGCAAACCGTGCACCTATCTTGTGTCGACGTTAACACTGTGTCCAAACAGACTGAAATGATCGTCTACTTGATTTACGCCACCTAGGACTACCATTTGGTGTGCCCAAATCCATTTTAGAGTCTATGGTACATTTGGCGCAAACTGTGCACCTATCTTGCCTGGGAATTAATACTACCTCTAAACTGACCGAAACGTGCTTCCACTTGACCAACATCACCGAGAAGTACCATCGGGTGTGTCTGAAGAGATTTCCATGAATCTGGTATATTCGGTGCAAACCGTGCACCTTTCTTGTGCTGAAATTAAAACTATCTCCAAATGGATGAAAACAAGCTTCCACTTGACATACATTACATAGGAGTACCATCGGGTGTGCCCAAAGCGATTGAAGAGCCAATGGTACATTTGACGTGAACTGTGCACCTACCTTGCCTCGAGATTAATACTATGTCCAAACTGACCAAAATGAGCTTCCACTTGACCAATATCACCCAGAAGTACGATCGGGTGTGCCTGACAAGATTTCCATGAATGTGGTACGTTTGGCGCAAACCGTGTACCTATCTTGCGTCATGGCTAACACTATCTCTAAATAGACTAAAACAAACTTCCACTTGACATACATTACATAGGAGTACCATCGGGTGTGCCCAAAGTGATTTCCATGCCTGTGGTACATTCTGCGCAAAACGTGCACCTTTCTTGCGCTGAAATTAAAACTATCTCCAGATGGATCGAAATGAGCTTCCGCTTGATCCATGTCACCTAAGAGTACAATTAGGTGCGTCTAAAATGATTTCTGAGCCTATGGTATGCTTGGCACAAGTCGAGCACCTATCTTGCGTTGAGATTAACACTATCTCCAAATGGACCGAAACGAGCTTCCACTTGACTAACGTCACCTAGAAGTTTCATCGGGTGTGCCTGAAAAGATTTCCATGAATGTGGTACTTTCAGCACAAACCTACCATTGGGTGCACCTGAGATGGTTTCCATGCCCATGGTACATTCAGCGCAAACGGTGCTCCTATCTTGTGCCGAGATTAATGCTATCTCCAAACAGACCGAAACGAGCTTCCACCTGACCCACATCACCTTGGAGTACCATCAGGTGCGTCAAAATGATTTCCAAGCCTATGGTTCATTCGGTGCAAACTGTGCACCTATGTTGCGCAGAGACTTACACTATCTCCAAATAGACCGAAACAAGCTTCCACTGGACATACATTACTGAGGAGTATGATCTGGTGAGCCCAAAGCCATTTCCACGCCCATGGTATATTTGGCGCAAACCGTGCATCTACCTTGCGTCGAGATTAAAACTATCTCCAAATGGAACGAAGTGAGCTTCCAATTGATTCACGTCACCTAGGAGTACAATCAAGTGTGTCCAAAATGATATCTTAGCCTTTGGTACATTCGGCGCAAACCATGCACCTATCTTGCTTCAAGATTAACACTATCTCCAAATGGACCGAAATGAGTTTCCACTTGACCAACATCACATAGAAGTACCATCGGTTGCGCCAAAATAATTTCTAAGCCTAGGGTATGTTCAGCGTAAAAATGCACCTATCATGCGTCGAGATTGACAATATCCCCAGACAGACTGAAATGTGGTTCCACTTGACCTACGTCACCTAGGAGTTTCCTCAGGTGTGCCCAAAGCGATTTTAGAGCCTATGGTACATTTGACACAAACTGTGCACCTAGCTTGTGCTAAGATTAATACTATCTCCAAACAGACCAAAATGAGCTTCCACTTGACCAACGTCATATAGAAGTACCATCGGGTGAGCTTGAAAAGATTTTGATGCCCGTGATACATTCAACGCAAACCATGCACCTATCTTGTGCCTAGATTAACACTATCTCCAAGCAGACCGAAACAAGCTTCCACTTGACACACGTCACCTACAAGTACCATCGCGTGTGCCCAAAATGATTTCCATGCCTATGGTACATTTAGAGCAAAGCGTGCACCTATGTTGCACAAAGATTTACACTATCTCCAAATGGACTGAAACGAACTTCCACTAGACCCACATCACCTAGGAGTACCAACAGGTGTGCCCAAAATGATTTCCATGCTCGTGGTACATTCGGCGCAAACCATGCACCTATCTTGCACTGAGATTAACACTGTCTCCAAGCGGAGCGAAATGAGCTTCTACTTGACCCACATCACCAAGGAGTACCATCGGGTGTTTCCAAAATAATTTCTAAGCCTATGTTACGTTCGGCGCAAACTGTGCCCCTAACTTGCGCCTAGGTTAACACAATCTTCAAATGGACTGAAACAACCTTCCACTTGAGCCACATCACCTAGGTGTACCACTGGGTGTGGCCAAAATGGTTTCCATGCCTATGGTACGTTCGGCGCAAACCATGCATCTATCTTGTGCCGAGATTAACACTATCTCCAAAGGGACTGAAACGAGCTTCCACTTGACACACGTCACCTAGGAGTACCATCGGCTGCATCAAAAAGATTTCTAGGCCTATGGTACATTCGGCGCAAACTGTGCACCTATCTTGTGTGGAGACTAACACTATCTCCAAATGGACCGAAACGAGCTACCCCTTGAAACACGTCTCTGAGGAGTACCATCGGGTGTGCCCAAAATGATTCAGTGCCCGTGGTACATTTAGAGCAAACCGTGTACCTATCTTATGCTGAGATTAACACTATCTCGAAATAGACCTAAACGAGTTTCTACTTGACCCATGTCACCTAGGGGTACCATCGGGTGTGCCCAAAATATTTCTTGCCCGTGGCACATTTAGTACAAATGATGCACTTATCATGCGCCGAGATTAAAACTATCTCCAAACGGACCGAAACGAGCTTCCACTTGACCCACGTCACCTAGGAGTACCATGGGTTGCGCCCAAAATGATTTCTGAGCCTATGGTATGTTTGGTGCAAACCATGCACCTATATTGCGTTGGGATTGACACTATCCCCAAATAGACTGAAATGAGCTTCCACTTGACCTACGTCACCTAGAAGTACCCTCGGGTGTGCCGAAAGCGATATAAGAGCCTATGGTACATTCAGCACAAACTGTGCACCTATCTTGCATCGGAATACTATCTCCAAACGGACCAAAACGAGCTTTCACTAGACCAACATCACATAGAAGTACCATCAGGTGTGCCTGAAAAGATTTCCATGCCTGTGGTACATTCGGTGCAAACTGTGCACCTATCTTGCTTCTAAATTAACACTATCTTCAAATAGACTGAAATGAGTTCCCACTTGACTAACATCACATAGGAGTACCATCGGTTGTGCCCAAAATGATTTCTGAGCCTATGGTACGTTCGGCACAAACCGTGCATCTATCATGCGTCGAGACTAACACTACCCCAAACAGAGTGAAAATGAGCTTTCACTTGACCTACGTCACCTAGGAGTACCCTCGGGTGTGCCCAAAGTGATTTCAAGGCCAATGGTATGTTCGGCGCAAACTGTGCACCTATCTTGCGTTGAGATTAATACTTTCTCCAAATGGACCGAAATGCTCTTCCACTTAAACAACGTCACATAGAAGTACCATCAGGTGTGACTAAAAACATTTCCATGCACATGTTACGTTCGGTGCAATCCGTGCACCTATTTTGCGCCTAGATTAATTCTATCTCCAAACAGAGTGCAACAAGCTTCTGCTTGAAGCATGCCACCTAAGTGTACCATTGGGTGTGCCCAAAATGATTTTCATACATGTGGTACAATCTGTGCAAACCGTGCACCTATCTTGCGCTGAGATTAACAATATCCCCAAACAGAACAAAACGAGCTTTCACTTGACCCATGTCACCTAGGGGTACCATCGGGTGCTTCAAAATGATTTCCCAGTCTTTGATACGTTCTATGCAAACCATGCAACTATCTTGTGCCGTGACTAACATTAATCTCCAAACAGACTGAAACAAGCTTCCACTTGATATACATTATCTAGTAGTACCATCGGGTGTGCCAAAAGCGATTTCCATGATCATGGTACATTCGGCGCAAACCGTGCACCTATCTTGCGCTGAGATTAAAACTAACTCCAAATAGATTGAATTGAGCTTCCGCTTGATCCACATCACCTAGGTGCACAATTGGGTTCGAACAAAATGATTTCTGAGCGTATGGTACGTTCAGCACAAACTATGCACCATTGTTACGTCAAGATTAACAATATCTCCAAGTGGACCGAAACGAGTTTCCACTTGACTGACGTCACGTAGGAGTACCATCGGTTGCACCCAAAATGATTTCTGAGCCTATGGTATGTTCGGCGCAAACCGTGCACCTATCCTGTGTCGATATTAAAACTATCTCCAAACGGACTGAAACGAGCTTTCATTTCACCCACATCACCTAGGAGTTCCATTGGTTGCACCCAACATGATTTCCATGCCCATGGTACATTTGGTGCAAACCGTCCATCTATCTTGCGTCAAGTTAAACACTATCTCCAAATGGACCGAAATGATTTTCCACTTGACCGACATCATGTAGGAGTACCATCGGTTGCGCCCAAAATGATTTTCTGAGCCAATGGTTTGTTCGACACAAACTGTGCACTTGTCTTGCGCCGAGATTAACACTATCTCCAAATAGACTGAAATGAGCTTCCACTTGACCTACGTCACCTAGGAGTAACCTCAGGTTTGCCCAAAGCGATTTTAGAGCCTATGGTACATTCGGCACAAACCGTGCACCTATCTTACGTTAAGATTAATACTATCTCCAAACGGACCAAAACGAGCTTCCACTTGACAAACATCACCTATAAGTACCATCGGGTGTGCCTAAAAAGATTTACATGCCCATGATACATTCGACGCAAACCATGCACCTATCTTGTGCTAAGATTAACACCATGTCAAAATAGACCGAAACAAGCTTTCACTTGATCCGTGACACCTAGGTGTACCATCGGCTGTGCCCAAAATGAGTTACATGCCCATCGTACATTCGGCGTGAACCGTGCACCTGTCTTGTGTTGAGATTGACACGATCCCCAAACAGACTAAAACGACCTTCCACTTGACCTACGTCTCCTAGGAGTACCCTCGGGTCTGCCCTAGGCGATTTCAAAGCCTATGGTATGTCCGGAGCAAACCGTGCACCTATCTTGGGTTGAGATTAATACTTTATCCAAACGGACCGAAATGCGATTCCACTTGACCAATGTCATATAGAAGTACCATCAGGTGTGCCTGAAAACATTTCCATGCCTGTGGTACATTCGGCGCAAATCATGCACCTATCTTGCGCCTAGATTAACACTATCTCCAAACGGACCGAAACGAGCTTCCACTTGACACACGTCACCTACAAGTACCATCAGGTGTGCCCAAAATGATTTCTATGCCTATGGTACATTTGGTGCAAAGAGTGCACCTATGTTGTGCTTAGATTTACACTATCTACAAACATACCGAAATGAGCTTCCACTTGACCCATGTCACCTAGGTGTACCAACACGTGTGCCCCAAAAGATTTCTATGCCCATGGTACATTCGGTGCAAACCATGCACCTATCTTGTACTGAGATTAACATTATCTCCAAACGGACCAAAACAAGCTTCCATCGGGTCACCTATCATGCACCTATCTTGTACTGAGATTAACATTATCTCCAAATGGTACATTCGGTGCAAACCATGCACCTATCTTGTCACCTAGGGAGTACCATTGGGTGTGTCCAAAATGATTTCTGAGCCTATGGTACATTTAGCGCAAATAATGCACCTGACCTAGGCATACCACCTGGTGTCCCCAAAATGGTTTATACGCCCGTGGCAGATTCAGCGCAAACCATGCATCTATATTATGCCGAGATTAACACTATCTCCAAACAGACTCAAACGAGCTTCCACTTGACCCACGTCAGCTAGGAGTACCATCGGGTGCATCAAAATGATTTCCTAGCCTATGGTATGTTCGGCGCAAACCGTGCACCTATCTTGTGCGGGGACTAACACTATCTACAAATGGACCAAAATTAGCTACCACTTGACACACGTCAATTAGGAGTACCATCAAGTGTGCCTGAAAAGATTTACATGCCCATGGTACATTCGGCGCAAATCATGCACCTATCTTGTGTCGAGATTAACACTATCACCAAACAGACTGAAACGAGCTTTCACTTGACCTACATCACCTAGGTGTACCCTCAGGTTTGCCCAAAGCAATTTCAGAGCCTATGGTACATTCGGCGCAAACCGTGCACCTATCATGCATCGAGATTAATACTATCTCTAAACGGACCAAAACGAGCTTCCACTTGACCAACCTCACCTAGAAGTACCATCGGGTGTGCTTAAAAAGATTTACATGCCCATGGTACATTTGGCGCAAACCGTGCACCTATCTTGCGTCGAGATTAATACTATCTCCAAACGGACCTTCCAATTGACCAACAACTCCTATAAGTACCATCGGGCGTGCCTGAAAAGGTTTACATGCCCATGGTACATTCGGCGTAGACCATGTGCCTATCTTGCGATCTATCTCCAAACAGACCAAAATAAGCTTCCACTTGACCCACATCACCCAGGAGTAGCATCGGGTGTGCCCAAAATGAGTTCCATGCCCGTTGTACGTTCGGCACAAACCGTGCACCTATCTTGCACTGAGATTAAGACTATCTCCAAACGGACCAAAACGAGGTTCCACTTGACCCACATTACCTAGGAGTTCCATCGGGTGCGTCCAAAATGATTTATGAACCTATGGTACATTCGGCGCAAACCGTGCACCTATCTTGAGCCTAGATTAACACTATCTCCAACCAGACCGAAACAAGCTTCCACTCGACCCACATCACCTAGGTGTATTATCGGGTGCGTCCGAAATCATTTCCATGCCTGCGGTACAATCGGCGCAAACCATGCACCTTTCTTGCGCTAAGATTAACACTATCTCCAAATGGACCGAAACGAGGTTCCACTTGACCGACGTCACCTTGGAGTACCATCGTGTGCGTCCAAAATGATTTTTAAGCCTATGATATGTTCGGAGCAAACTATGCACCTATCTTAAAATTATCTCTAATTGGATCGAAATGAGCTTCCGCTTGATCCAGGACACATGTACAATCGGGTGCGTCCAAAATAAATCTCCACTATATAGAAATAGACCAAAATGAGTTTCCACTTGACCCATGTCACATAGGAGTACCATCGGCTGTGCCTAAATGATTTCCAAGCCTATGGTACTTTCGGCGCAAACCGTGCACCTATCATGCGTCGAGATTAATACTATCTCCAAATGGATCGAAACGACCTTCCATTTCGCCCACATCACCTAGGAGTTCCATCGGGTGCATCCAAAATAATTTTTTAACCTATGGTACGTTCAGCGCAAACCGTGCACCTAATTTTTGCCTAGATTAACACTATATCTTAATGGACCGAAACAAGCTTCCACTTGACCCGCGTCACCTAGGTGTACCATTAGGTGTGCCCAAAATGATTTCCATGCCTGTGGTACAATCAGCGCAAACAATATACCTATGTTGCGCTGAGATTAACACTATCTCCAAACGGATCAAAACGAGCTTGATGAGATCCCATAGGGTTCGCTGGCCGATCTTTCGATGAGAGATGGTGGATAACTCGATTTGTGGATGGAGACAACGTTCACGGCCCGACTACAACCGTCCAAGGACGCTGCGCCTTAGCAACCGGTACACCTCCTCCGATGGCTGCTGTGATCTTGCGGCGCGACAACTGATGAGGACATCAACACCGATCATACATCCACGCCGTCCACGCCGACACCTGCTGGTCCTATTACCCGTGCTCGTGCTCGAACACTTAATCATCAAGTGAGTTCCTTCTCGAGCTCTTGTCCATCATGTTTAGATCTTGGAGACACGTGCACTCTTGTTTTGATTAGGAATCAAGGAGAAGACCGAAAGGGAAAAGGACTCGCGTAGGCTGGATTCGGACTGCAGCACACCTCCAACTTGTGACGGTCGCCACGGTTACATACGGAGTCGGATTGGGGTGATTCTGGACTTGTTAGAAAGCTAATAAAGTCTACTTTCATACGGATCTGACCTCATACTCATACCTGCTCAGAAACAGCGTCAACAGTCCAAAAATCACCGAGAGGTCTATTCTGTCTAGGGTGCTGCGCCACCTTAAGTTAGCCCAATGGGCTTGTATCTTTTAGAGTCCAGTAGGGACACGTCCTAGGGTTGGAGCACGACCCAAACTCTCTTGTGGTCGTCCTCCACACATCATATACCCCTTAGCCGCCACCAGGAACACTTGGGTTTTGTTTAGATCAAGTTTAGCCTTTGCTACTTGCTTGTAGGCGCGTGTGCTGATCCAGCCACCCGTCTCCTTGTCTTCAGAACTCCACTCATAATAAGATTCAGTTTGAGGATTTCAATTTCATCTTGCAAATTCAGTGCTTGTTTCCTTGTTCTTGCTAGTTCTTCGATTGCTTGCAGGACGGGAGCCCTAGTGGCTGGTTGTCGCGCTCCACAAGATCGTGACAGCCTTTGGAGGTGGTGTATCGGTTGCTAAGGCGCGGTCTTGGAAGGCTGTAGTCGGGCCGTGAACATCATCTCCATCCACCAAATCGAGTGATCTCACGCCTCTCATCGAAAGATCGTCCATAAACCCTAGCGGGTTCATATCAATTGGTATCAGAGCAAGGTTTATCGGTGAGAGACTTGTAATTCTTCGCTGTTTTTATTTTTCCTACAGTCCAAAAAAATGCCAAAAAAAAAGTAGATTAGTTTCCTACAATCCTATAGACTTTTGGGCCGTGGCTAGTGCTACCTAGTTAGGGCTTGTTGAGTCGTCGGTTGCATCGGTTGTGTCAAGTTGCTGGTCTTAGTTTTAGTCCTTTAGAGTTTTGAGTTCTTGTCACGTTCTATCACAACACGCGCTATCATATAGTCTCTCTGTTGGCCGAATCCAAGTAGGGTTTGAAGTTTGAATCGGACAAGGAATCGGCTGTTCCTCTCTGTTGGCCGAATCCAAGTAGGTTTTCAAGTTTGAGTCGGATCAAGGAATCGGGTATTCCTCGCTGTTGGCCAAGTCCGAGTAGAATTGAAAGTTCCAATCAGACGAGGAATCAGTTCACCCTGTGCTACAAATATCAAACGAACCACGCAACAAGTATTCATATCTAAACGAGTGGTTTACTCTAGAGAGAGAAAAGTGTGTGTGCTAAGTTGCTCTTTGGGAGTGTTCTTGTTCATATAATCAGTTTTGAGTGCCCCTGAAAAAAAATATATTCAAAAAAAAGAAGAAAAAAAGAAGAAAAAAAGAAAAAGAAAGAAGCAAAAGAAAAGAAGTGAAAGGGGCTGATCTTAGAGATTCTTCGTTCACTTTGGGTGGTGTGTTGTGCTCTCCTTTGTGTCCAGGCTCACGTCTCTAGCACGGTCTAGACTAGGACCAGCACAGTACCGCCGATTGAACGATTATTCAGCTCGCTTTTTGTAACTAACGTGGTGCTAGTTCGTTCCTTGTTTCAGCCCACCTATAGCTCCACATATTCTACAGCTTGACAGGTCTCGTGTTGCGGCACCGATACACTTCATCCATTGCTGCAGACTTGTTGGTAGATGACCCCTCCTGTCGAGCAAGGTAAGAACTGGTAAGAACTTGTGTAATAGGTGGAGAGTGAGCGACTTGCTGTAGCTACATCCTAGTAGTTGTAGGGCTTTTATTTCTTCACTTGTCTTCTTGTTGTCTTTGTCTTTGAACCATGTCAGGGACCGACGAAGATAACCAAATTCCACATTCGCCTCGCACAAAGGGCATCATACAACATTTTGAAAGGAAAGTGAAGTTGCATACGGAGGGACTTGATAATGACTTGCAGGTGACAAATGACAAACTTGGGCAGTTGGAGGCTACTCAGATTGCCGCAAACAACAAGCTTGTAGGTTTGGAGCAGTCCATTGCTAGTGTGGACAAAAGCCTTGCTGCTCTGCTGAGGCGTTTTGATGACCTCCACAACAATGATAAAGACCAGCATAAAGAAGAAAAGAAGGAGGAAGATCGAGAGGATGGTAGTTATGATGAAGAATACACAGGTGATACTGAACATGATGATCGAGACACTCGTGATCGACGTCGCCTACGTCACAACCATAGAGGTATGGGTGGCCGCCGCCGACGCGAGGTACACAATAATGATGATGCTTTCAGTAAGATTAAATTTAAAATACCTCCTTTTGACGGTAAATATGACCCTGATGCATACATTTCTTGGGAGATTGCTGTTGATCAAAAACTTTGCATGCCATGAATTTCCTGAGAACACACGTGTTAGGGCTGCTACTAGTGAGTTCACAGATTTTGCTTCTATTTGGTGGATCGAATATGGCAAGAAAAATCCTCATAACATACCTAGAACTTGGGATGCGCTGAAACGAGCCATGAGAGCTAGATTTGTTCCATCTTACTATGCCCGTGATATGATAAATAAGTTGCAGCAATTGAGACAAGGATCTAAATGTGTAGAAGAATACTATCATGAATTACAAACGGGTATGTTGCGTTGTAAATTAGAGGAGGATGAGGAACCTGCTATGGCTAGATTTTTAGGTGGATTAAATCGGGAAATTCAGGATATCCTCGCTTACAAAGAATACAATAACGTAACCAAACTGTTTCATCTTGCTTGTAAAGCTGAGCGGGAAGTGCAGGGACGATGTGTTAGCGCAAGGACTAATGTTTCTGCAGGGAAAGCTAGTTCATGGCAGCCGCGCCCATCTACAACTCCATCTACACGTACTCCTACGCCATCATCTAGTGACAAGACTCGAGCTGCCCCCACCAATTCAGTAGTGAAGACAGCGCAAAAGCCGGCTGCGAGTTCTTCATCCGTGGCATCGACAGGTAGAACAAGCAACATACAATGTCATCGGTGTAAGGGATATGGCCATATGATGCGTGACTGCCCGAACAAGCGTGTTATGATTGTCAAAGATGATGGTGAGTGTTCATCTGCTAGTGAATTTGATGAAGATACACTTGCATTGCTTGCGGCTGACTATGCAGGTAGTGAGGAACACATAGAAGAACACATCAATGCAGGTGACGCGGAGCACTATGAGAGCTTGATTGTACAGCGAGTGCTTAGTGCACAAATGGAGAAGGCAGAGCAAAATCAGCGACACACTTTATTCCAAACAAAGTGTGTCATCAAGGAGCGTTCGTGCCGCATGATCATTGATGGAGGTAGCTGCAACAACTTGGCAAGTAGCGACATGGTACAGAAGCTCGCCCTCACCACCAAACCACATCCCCATCCCTACTACATCCAATGGCTGAACAACAGTGGTAAGGCAAAGGTAACGAGACTGGTGCGAATCAATTTTGCCATCGGATCATACAAAGATATTGTTGAATGTGATGTTGTGCCTATGCAAGCTTGCAATATTCTGCTAGGTAGACCATGGCAATTTGATAGAGATTCGATGCATCATGGTAGATCAAATCAATATTCGTTTCTATACCATGATCGAAAAATTGTGTTGCATCCTATGTCTCCTGAAGATATTATGCAATCTGATGTTACTAAGGCTGCAAAAGCAAAGAGCGAGAGTGACAAATCTGTTGTTGATGACAAAGATGAGATAACATTGAAAGGACGTTGTATGCTTGCTACAAAATCTGATATTAATGAGTTCAATGCATCCACCTCTGTTGCTTATGCTTTGGTATGCAAGGATGCTTTGATTTCATTTGAGAATATGCAACGTTCTTTGCCCCCTACTGTTGCTAACATTTTGCAGGAGTATTCTGATGTGTTCCCCATTGAGATACCAGCGGGGCTGCCACCAATACGAGGGATTGAGCACCAAATTGATCTTATCCCTGGAGCATCTTTGCCAAACCATGCGCCATACAGGACCAATCCGGAGGAAACGAAGGAAATTCAGCGACAAGTGCAAGAACTACTAGACAAAGGTTATGTGCGTGAGTCTCTTAGTCCTTGTGCTGTTCCAGTGATTTTAGTGCCTAAGAAAGATGGAACATGGCGCATGTGTGTTGATTGTAGGGCTATTAATAATATCACCATTCGATATAGACACCCTATTCCACGATTAGATGATATGCTTGATGAATTGAGTGGTGCTGTTGTGTTTTCAAAGGTTGATTTGCGTAGTGGGTACCATCAGATTCGTATGAAATTGGGAGATGAATGGAAAACTGCTTTCAAAACCAAGTTCGGTCTATATGAGTGGTTAGTCATGCCTTTTGGGTTAACTAATGCACATAGTACTTTCATGAGATTAATGAACGAGGTTTTGCGTGCTTTCATTGGGAAATTTGTTGTCGTCTACTTTGATGATATACTGATTTATAGCAAATCCATTGATGAACATCTTGATCACTTACGTGCTGTTTTCAATGCTCTACGTGATGCACGTTTGTTTGGTAACCTTGAGAAGTGCACTTTCTGCACTGATCGAGTATCGTTTCTTGGCTATGTTGTCACTCCACAGGGAATTGAGGTTGATAAAGCCAAGGTGGAAGCTATACAAGGATGGCCTGTACCCACGACGGTCACACAAGTGCGGAGTTTCCTAGGACTTGCTGGTTTCTATCGCCGTTTTGTGAAAGACTTCAGCACCATTGCTGCACCATTGAATGAGCTTACAAAGAAGGGAGTCCCCTTTTCTTGGGGCAAAGCACAAGAGCACGCCTTCCATGTGCTGAAAGATAAGTTAACACATGCACCTCTACTCCAACTCCCTGATTTTAATAAGACTTTCGAGCTTGAATGTGATGCGAGTGGAATTGGATTGGGTGGTGTTTTGTTACAAGAAGGAAAACCTGTTGCATACTTTAGTGAGAAATTGAGCGGGCCTATTCTTAATTATTCTACATATGATAAGGAATTATATGCTCTAGTGCGGACATTAGAAACATGGCAGCATTATTTGTGGCCCAAAGAATTTGTTATACATTCTGATCATGAATCTTTGAAGCATATTCGTAGTCAAGGAAAACTGAATCGTAGACATGCAAAATGGGTTGAATTTATTGAATCTTTTCCTTATGTTATCAAACACAAGAAAGGGAAGGATAATATCATTGCAGATGCATTGTCTAGGAGATATACTTTGCTGAATCAACTTGATTACAAGATCTTTGGGTTAGAAACAATTAAAGACCGATATGCTCATGATGCTGATTTTAAAGAAGTGCTGCTGCATTGTAAAGATGGGAAAACATGGAACAAATTCATCCTCAATGATGGGTTTGTGTTTAGGGCTAACAAGCTATGCATTCCAGCTAGCACCGTTCGCTTGTTGTTGCTGCAGGAAGCGCATGGAGGTGGCTTGATGGGGCATTTTGGAGCGAAGAAGACGGAGGACATTCTTGCTGGTCATTTCTTTTGGCCAAAGATGCGACGAGACGTGGAGAGATTTGTTGCTCGCTGCACAACATGTCAAAAGGCTAAGTCCCGGTTGAATCCACACGGTTTGTATATGCCTCTTCCTGTTCCTAGTGCTCCTTGGGAGGATATTTCTATGGATTTTGTGTTGGGATTGCCACAGACTAGGAAAGGGCGAGATAGTGTTTTTGTGGTTGTGGATCGATTCTCTAAAATGGCACATTTCATACCATGTCATAAAACTGATGATGCTACAAATATTGCTGATTTGTTCTTTCGAGAAGTTGTTCGCTTGCATGGCGTGCAAAATACAATTGTTTCTGATCGTGATGCTAAATTTCTTAGCCATTTTTGGAGAACTTTATGGGCCAAATTGGGGACTAAGCTTTTATTTTCCACCACTTGTCACCCCCAAACTGATGGTCAAACTGAAGTTGTGAATAGAACTTTGTCTACTATGTTAAGGACTGTTTTAAAGAAGAATATTAAGATGTGGGAAGATTGTTTGCCTCATATTGAGTTTGCTTATAATCGTTCGCTGCATTCTACTACGAAGATGTGTCCCTTTGAGATTGTTTATGGCTTGTTACCACGTGCTCCTATTGATTTAATGCCATTGCCAAGTTCTAAAAAGTTGAATTTTGATGCTAAGCACGTGCTGAATTGATGCTAAAACTACATGAAACCACTAAAGAAAACATAGAGCGCATGAATGCTAAGTACAAATTTGCTGTAGATAAAGGTAGAAGGGAATTGATTCTTGAACCTGGAGATTGGGTTTGGTTGCATTTGCGAAAGGATAGGTTTCCTGAATTAAGAAAATCTAAATTGATGCCTAGAGCGGATGGTCCTTTTAAAGTGATGCAACGAATAAATGAGAATGCATATAAGCTTGATCTTCCTGCAGATTTTGGGGTTAGTCCCACATTTAACATTGCAGATTTGAAGCCTTATTTGGGTGAGGAAGATGAGCTTGAGTTGAGGACGACTCAAATTCAAGAAAGGGAGGATGATGAGGACATCAACACCGATCATACATCCACGCCGTCCACGCCGACACCTGCTGGTCCTATTACCCGTGCTCATGCTCGAACACTTAATCATCAAGTGAGTTCCTTCTTGAGCTCTTGTCCATCCTGTTTAGATCTTGGAGACACGTGCACTCATGTTTTGATTAGGAATCAAGGAGAAGACCGAAAGGGAAAAGGACTCGCGTAGGCTGGATTCGGACTGCAGCACACCTCCAACTTGTGACGGTCGCCACGGTTACATACGGAGTCAGATTGGGGTGATTCTGGACTTGTTAGAAAGCTAATAAAGTCAACTTTCATACGGATCTGACCTCATACTCATACCTGCTCAGAAACGGCGTCAACAGTCCAAAAATCACCGAGAGGTCTATTCTGTCCAGGGTGCTGCGCCACCTTAAGTTAGCCCAATGGGCTTGTATCTTTTAGAGTCCAGTACGGACACGTCCTAGGGTTGGAGCACAACCCAAACTCTCTTGTGGTCGTCCTCCACACATCATATACCCCTTAGCCGCCACCAGGAACACTTGGGTTTTGTTTAGATCAAGTTTAGCCTTTGCTACTTGCTTGTAGGCGCGTGTGCTGATCCAGCCACCCGTCTCCTTGTCTTCAGAACTCCACTCATAATAAGATTCAGTTTGAGGATTTCAATTTCATCTTGCAAATTCAGTGCTTGTTTCCTTGTTCTTGCTAGTTCTTCGATTGCTTGCAGGACGGGAGCCCTAGTGGCTGGTTGTCGCGCTCCACAAGATCATGACAGCCTTTGGAGGTGGTGTATCGGTTGCTAAGGCGCGGTCTTGGAAGGCTGTAGTCGGGCCGTGAACGTCATCTCCATCCACCAAATCGAGTGATCTCACGCCTCTCATCGAAAGATCGTCCATAAACCCTAGCGGGTTCATATCAACAACCAGCCACTAGGGCACCCGTCCTGCAAGCAATCGAAGAACCAGAAAGAACAAGAAGAACAAGCACTTAATTGCCAAATAAATATGAAGGTTTCAATCTAAAAACACAAGATGGTGAGATTCTGAAAACAATCAGTCAGGCGGTTGATCCAACACGCGCGCTGAAAGGCGGTAGCAATAGCTAACTCGACGAAACAAAACCTAATCTGTTTGTGGCGGCCCTAGAGGCATATAAGTAGATGGGAGGACGACCACAAGGGTGTTTGAGTCGTTCCCCAACCCTAGGACGCGTCCCTAATGGACCCAACTTGATACATGGGCCATCGGCCCAAAATAAGGTGACGCAGCACCGTTGACAGAAAAGGTCTCGGTACAAAAATAGTTACTGCAGAAGCATCTAATAAGATATATCCATAAGACTAGATCCGTTGGAAAGTAGACTTGATAAGATTTCGAAAAAGTGCTAGAACGAGCACGAGTAAGAGGACCAAGTGGTGCTAGCGATGGTGTAGGTGTGGTGTTGATGTCCTCATCATCCTCCTCTTCTTGCATTTGAGTCGTCCTCGACTCAAGCTCAACGTCCTCACCCAAATATGGCATTAAATCTGCAATGTTGAATGTGGGACTAACCCCAAAATTTGCAGGCAGATCCAGCTTATATGCATTATCATTAATTTTCTCTAACACTTTAAATGGTCCATCAGCCCTAGGCATCAATTTATACTTTCTCAATTCAGGAAACCTATCCTTTCTCAAATGCAACCAAACTAAATCTCCAGGTTCAAATATTAGTTCCTTTCTACCTTTATCACGAGCAAACTTATATTTAGCATTCATACGCTCTATGTTTTCTTTAGTTGTTTCATGCAGTTTTAACATCAATTCAGCACGCTTAGTAGCGTCAAAATTTAGTTTTTCAGAAGATGGCAAAGGCATCAAATCAATAGGAGCACGAGGCAAGAAACCATATACAATCTGAAATGGGCACATGTTTGTAGTAGAATGCAGTGAATGATTATAAGCAAATTCAATATGAGGCAAACAATCTTCCAACATCTTAATGTTCTTCTTTAAAACAGCCCTTAACATAGTAGACAAAGTTCTATTGACAACTCAGTTTGACCATCGGTTTGGGGATGACATGTAGTAGAAAACAAAAGCTTAGTTCCTAGTTTTCCCCATAAAGTCTTCCAAAAATGACTAAGAAATTTAGCATCACAATCAGAAACAATTGTGTTGGGTACACCATGCAAACGAACAATTTATCGAAAGAACAAATCAGCAATATGAGTAGCATCATTAGTTTTACGACATGGTATGAAATGTGCCATCTTAGAAAATCTATCAACAACCACAAACACACTATCATGTCCCTTTCTAGTCCTTGGCAAACCCAACACAAAATCCATAGAAATATCTTCCCAAGGGGCACTAGGAACAGGTAGAGGCAAATACAAACCGTGTGGATTTAACCGTGACTTAGCCTTTTGACATGTCGTGCAACGAGCAACAAATCTCTCCACATCTCTTCTCATCTTTGGCCAAAAGAAATGACCAGCAAGTATGTCCTCTGTTTTCTTGGCTCCAAAATGCCTCATCAAGCCACCTCCATGTGCCTCCTGCAGCAACAACAAACGAACGGAGCTAGCTGGAATGCATAGCTTGTTAGCTCTAAACACAAATCCATCACTAAAGATGAATTTGTTCCATCCTTTCCCATCTTTACAATGCAGCAACACTTCTTTAAAATCAGCATCATTAACATATTGGTCTTTAATTGTTTCTAATTCAAAGATTTTGCAATCAAGTTGATTCAGCAAAGTATATCTCCTAGACAAAGCATCAGCAATAATATTCTCTTTCCCTTTCTTGTGCTTAATAACATAAGGAAAAGATTCAATAAATTCAACCCACTTAGCATGTCTACGGTTCAATTTCCCTTGACTACGAATATGCTTCAAAGATTCATGATCAGAATGAATAACAAACTCTTTGGGCCACAAGTAATGCTGCCATGTTTCTAATGTGCGAACAAGAGCATACAATTCCTTATCATAAGTAGAATAATTTAGAACAGGCCCACTCAATTTTTCACTAAAATACGCAACAGGTTTGCCTTCTTGTAACAAAACACCACCCAATCCAATTCCACTAGCATCACATTCAAGCTCAAAAGTCTTATTAAAATCAGGAAGTTGGAGTAGGGGTGCATGTGTCAACTTATCTTTCAGCATGTTGAAGGAGTTCTCGTGTACTTTGCCCCAACTAAAAGGCACTCCCTTCTTCGTAAGCTCATTCAAAGGTGCAGCAATGGTGCTGAAGTCCTTCACAAAACGGCGATAGAAACCAGTAAGTCCTAGGAAACTTCGCACTTGGATGATAGTCTTTGGTACAGGCCATCCCTGTATAGCTCCCACCTTGGCTTGATCAACCTCAATTCCCTGTGGAGTCACAACATAGCCAAGAAAAGGCACTCGATCGGTGCAAAAGGTGCACTTCTCAAGGTTACCAAATAAACGTGCATCTCGTAAAGCATTAAAAACAGCACGTAAATGATCAAGATGTTCATCCATAGATTTGCTGTAAATCAATATATCATCAAAGTAGACTACAACAAATTTTCCAATGAAAGCACGCAGAACCTCGTTCATTAATCTCATGAAAGTACTTGGTGCATTAGTTAACCCAAAAGGCATGACTAACCACTCATATAAACCAAATTTAGTTTTGAAAGCAGTTTTCCATTCATCTCCCAATTTCATACGAATCTGGTGGTACCCACTACGCAAATCAACTTTAGAAAACACAACAGCACCACTCAGTTCATCAAGCATATCATCCAAACGTGGAATAGGGTGTCGATATCGAATGGTGATATTATAATAGCTCTACAATCAACAAACATGCGGCATGTACCATCTTTCTTAGGCACTAAAATAATAGGAACAGCACAAGGACTAAGGGACTCACGCACATAACCTTTGTCGAGTAGTTCTTGCACTTGTCGCTGTATTTCCTTCGTTTCTTCTGGATTTGTCCTGTATGGCGCATGATTTGACAAAGATGCACCAGAAATAAGATCAATTTGGTGCTCAATCCCTCGTATTGGTGGCAGCCCCGCTGGTATCTCACTAGGAAAAATATCAGAATACTCCTGCAAAATGTTAGCAACGGCAGGGGGCAAAGAATGCTGCATATCGTGAATTGAAATCAAAATGTCCTTGCACACCAAAGCATAGGCAACAGAAGTGGAAGTAACCAATTCATTAATATCAGATTTAGTAGCAATCAAGCAATGTCCTTTCAATCTTATCTCATCTTTCTTACTACTCACAGATTTGGCATTTTTATTGCTCTCACTTTTAGCTTTTGCAGCTTTAGCAAGATCATTTTGCATAATAGCTTCAGGAGACATAGGATGCAACACAATTTTTCTATCATGGTATAGAAAAGAATACTGATTTGCTCTACCATGATGCATAGAATCTCTATCAAATTGCCAAGGTCTACCTAGCAGAATATTACAAGCTTGCATAGGCACAACATCACATTCAACAACATCTTTATAGGATCCAATGGAAAAATTGATTCGCACAAGTCTAGTTACCTTTGCCTTACCACTGTTGTTCAGCTATTGAATGTAATATGGATGTGGGTGTGGTTTGGTGGTAAGCGCAAGCTTCTCCACCATGTCACTGCTAGCCAAGTTGTTGCAACTACCTCCATCAATGATCATGCAGCATGAACGCTCTTTGATGACACACTTTGTTTGAAACAATGTGTGTCGCTGATTTTGCTCCGCCTTCTCCATTTGGACGCTAAGCACACGCTGCACAATGAGGCTCTCATAATGATCTGCATTCTCTGCACCAATCTGCTCTTCTGGTTGTTCGCCACTACCTGCATGGTCAGCAGCAAGCAAAGCAAATGCATCTTCATCAAAATCACTAGCAGAGGAATACTCACCATCATCTTTGACGACCATAACACGCTTGCTTGGACAGTCACGCATCACATGTCCATACCCCTTGCACCGGTGACACTGAATGTCTCTTGTTCTACCAGTAGATGCCATGGATGAAGCGCTTGCAGCAGGCTTCTGGATCGTCTTGGCCACTGAATTTGCGGGAGTAGCACGTGGCTTGTCACTGGATGATGGCATAGGAGTACATGTAGTCGGAGTAGTACTCGTGCGGGGCTGCCATGAATTAGTCTTCCCTGTAGAAAAATTATTCTTGGTACTGGCACGTCGCCCCTGCACTTCCCTTTCAGCTTTACAAGCAAGATGAAACAAACGGGTTACGTTAGTGTATTCTTTATAAGCAAGGATGTCCTGAATTTCTCGATTTAACCCACCCAAAAATCTTGCCATAGCAGGTTCGTCATCCTCATCTAAATTACAACGCAACATACCCATTTGCAATTCTTGATAATATTCTTCTACACTTTTAGTACCCTGTCTCAGTTGTTGCAATTTATGTAACAAATCACGTGCATAGTAAGAAGGAACAAATCTAGCCCTCATGATTCGTTTCAAAGCATTCCAAGTTCGTGGTATGTTATTAGGATTTTTCTTGCCATGTTCTATCCACCAAATAGTAGCAAAGTCAGTAAACTCACTAGTAGCAGCCCTAACACGTGTATTCTTAGGAAATTCATGACATGCAAACTTCTGGTCAACAATAATTTCCCAAGAAAGTTATGCATCAGGATCATACTTACCATCAAAAGGAGGTATCTTAAATTTAATCTTACTGAAAGCATCATTATTATTGGGTACCTCGCGTCGGCGGTGACCACCCATACCTCTACGATTATGGCGTAGACAACGCCGATCACGAGTGTCATGATCATCCTGTTCAGTATCAGCAGTATAGTCATCATTAAAATTATCTTCGAGTTGCTCTTCATCCTTGTTGTCTTCATTATGCTGCTCTTTGTCTTTTGTGTGGAAGTCATCAAAACGCTGCAGAAGAGCCGCAAGGCTTCTATCCACACGAGCAACGGATGCCTCCAATGCTGCAAGCTTGGTGGTGGTGGCAAGTTGGGTGGCCTCCAATTGCCCAATCTTGTCATTGGTCACCTGTAAATCTTGATCAAGTCCTTCTGTATGTAGCTGCACTTGCCTTGTAAAATGTTGAATGATGCCCTTGGTGCGAGGAGATTGTGGAATCTTGTTACTGTTCTCTGATCCTGACATGGTTCAACAAAATAATGTGGAAACAAGATAACAGGTGAAGAAATAAAAGCCCTACAACTACTAGGATGTAGCTACAGCAAGGCGCTAACTCTCAACCTGTTTATCAAGCTCTTACCAGTTCTTACCTTGCTCAACAAGAGGGGTCAACAACCAGCAAGTCTGCAACCTTGGAAGAGAATGTATCGGTACCATAGCAACAACACCTATCAAGCTGTAGTCGTATATGTGGAGCTATAGGTGGGCCAAATGCTATGCACAAGGAAAGATACTAGCACCATGTTAGTCAGAAAAGCGAGCTGAATAATCGTTCAACGGTGGTACTGTGTTGGTCCTAGCCTAGACCGTGCTGGAGACGCGAGCCTGGACACAAAGGAAATCACAAACTCCACCTAACAAAATGAGACAACACAAAGATCAGCCCCTTTTCTTTTTTTTCTTCTTTTTTTCTTTTTTTTCATTTTTTCCTTTTTTTCTTTTTTTGAATCCTCAAAACTGATTATATGATCAGAGATATCAAATGAGCAATTCACCACACACACTTTTTCTAAAAAAACAGGGGTATTCCGGTAAAAAAACGAGCCAAAATGTATACGCAAGATGTGGAGAGTTTTAGTATAGGTAGGACTACTGCTGCACAAAGATGTACTCAGATTCAGACTCAAAACAGCAACAAGGTAGCTGTCAATTCGGACTCTAAACCGATTCCAACTCGAACTCAACCCCACGTGGAGTTCGGTCTGAAAACAACTCAGATTCCTACTCGGACTTGAACACAAGGATGTATTCGGATTTAGCTAACAAAAGGTTTATATGGTAGCACACGGCTATGACTAACGTGACAAGAACTTGAAACTCGAAAGGACTAGAACTAAGACCAGCAACTCGACGCAACCGATGCAACCAACGACTCAATAAGCCCTACTAAGCAGTGCTAGCAAAGGCTCAAAAGGTCTATAGGATTACGGAACCCTAATCTACTAATTGTTTTTGGCTTTTCTGGACTATAGGAAATTAAAAATAGCGAAGGATTGGAAGTCTCACCGATCAACCTTGCTCTGATACCAACTGATGAGATCCCGTAGGGTTCGCTGGCCGATCTTTCGATGAGAGATGGTGGATAACTCGATTTGTGGATGGAGACGACGTTCACGGCCCGACTACAACCGTCCAAGGACGCTGCGCCTTAGCAACCGATACACCTCCTCCGATGGCTGCCGTGATCTTGCGGCGTGACAACCAGCCACTAGGGCACCCGTCCTGCAAGCAATCGAAGAACCAGCAAGAACAAGAAGAACAAGCACTTAATTGCCAAATAAATATGAAGGTTTCAATCTAAAAACACAAGATGGTGAGGTTCTGAAAACAATCAGTCAGGCGGTTGATCCAACACGCGCGCTGAAAGGCGGTAGCAATAGCTAACTCGACGAAACAAAACCTAATCTATTTGTCGTGGCCCTAGAGGCATATAAGTAGATGGGAGGACGACCAAAAGGGTGTTTGAGTCGTTCTCCAACCCTAGGACACGTCCCTAATGGACCCAACTTGATACATGGGCCATCGGCCCAAAATAAGGTGACGCAGCACCGTTGACAAAAAAAGGTCTCGGTATAAAAATAGTTACTGCAGAAGCATCTGATAAGATATATCCATAAGACTAGATCCGTTGGAAAGTAGACTTGATAAGCTTTCCAAAAAGTGCTAGAACGTCTCAATCCGAGTCCGTATGAAGTCGTGGCATGCATCACAAGTTGGTGCTATCCTGCAGTCCAAATCCAGCCGACGCCAATCCCCTGCCCTTCTGATCCTCTCCATCATTCGTAAGTAAAATAAGAGTGCACGTGTTTCTATTGTCTAAATATGATGGACAAGAGTTTAAGAATAAACTTACTTGATGGTTGAGTTGACGGGCACGAGCACGAGTAAGAGGACCAAGTGGTGCTAGCGATGGTGTAGGTGTGGTGTTGATGTCCTCATCAGAGCTTCCACTTAACCCACGTCACCTAGAAGTACCAACGGGTGTGCCCCAAATGATTTCCATGCCCGTGGTACATTCGGCGCAAACCGTGCACCTATCTTGCACCGAGATGAACACTATCTCCAAACAGACCAAAACGAGCTTCTACTTGACCCACGTCACCTAGGAGTACCATCGGGTGCGTCCAAAATGATTCCGAGCCTATGGTACATTCAGCGTAAACCGTGCACCGAACTTGCACCAAGATTAATACAATCTTCAAATGGACCGAAACGAGCTTTCACTTGACCCACGTCACCTAGGTGTACCATCAGTTGTGCCCGAAATGGTTTCCATGCCTGTGGTACATTCAGCGCAAACCATGCATCTATCTTGCGCCGAGATTAACACTATGTCCAAACAGACTGAAACGAGCTTCCACTTGACCCACGTTGCCTAGGAGTACCATTAGGTGTTCCTAAAAAGATTTACATGCCCATGGTACATTCATCACAAACCGTGGACCAATCTTGCGTCAAGATTAACACTATCTCCAAACAGACTGAAACGAGCTTCCATTTGAGCAATGTCACTTAGGAGTACCCTCGGGTTTGCCCCAATTTCTGAGCCTATGGTACATTCGCCGCAAACTGTGCACCTAGCTTGTGCTGAGATTAATACTATCTTCAAACAGACCGAAACGAGCTTCCACTTGACGAACGTCACCTAGAAGTACGATCAGGCGTGCCTAAAAAGATTTACATGCCCATGGTACATTCAGCGCAAACCGTGCACCTATCTTGCATCGAGATTAATACTATCTTGAAACAGACAGAAACGAGCTTTCACTTGACCAACGTGACCTACAATTACCATCGGGTATGCCTAAAATGATTTACATGCCCGTGGTACATTTAGTGTAACAGACCAAAACAAGCTTCTACTTGACCCACGTCACCTCTGATACATCCGGCCCAGGTGGGGTTGGCCGAGGCCTAATAAATTAAGGTTGCCCGGAACCCAACAGTTCTTATGCACACCCACTCGGAGAAAGGCCCAATGTCCCTAAAAGACTAGTCTAGTAGGGGAAGGGTGACTCTCTCTTTTAAGGTGGCTTCCTCCTCCCAAGCTAAGCAAGGTGGGATTATTCAGAGGCTCACACGATCACCGTCCAACTACAACTAGGCCACTTGGCCATTTTTTGTTGCGTCTTTGCCAGCGGATAATAGTGGAGGATGTCCTCATCATTCCCACCCCCTTAAACAAGGGCCCAGCTCTGATACCAAATGATACATCCGGCCCAGGTGGGATTGGCCGAGGCCCAATAAATTAAGGTTACCCGGAACCCAACAGTTCTTATGCACACCCACTCGGAGAAAGGCACAATGTCCCTAAAAGACTAGTCTGATAGGGGAAGGGTGACTCTCTTTTAAGGTGGCTTCCTCCTCCCAAGCTAAGCAAGGTGGGATTATTCAGAGGCTCACACGGTCACCGTCCGACTACAACTAGGCCACTTGGCCCTTTTTTGTTGCATCTTTGCCAGCGGATAATAGTGGAGGATGTCCTCATCAACCTCAGAGTACAATCGAGTGCGTCCTAAATAATTTTTGAGCCTATGGTACGTTCGGCACAAATGTGCACCTATCCTACATCGAGATTAACACTATATAGAAATGGACCAAAATGAGTTTCCACTTGACCCACGTCATGTAAGAGTACCATCGGATATGCTCAAAATGATTTCTAGTGCAAACTATGCACCTATCATGCGTCGAGATTAACACTATCTCCAAACGGACCAAAAACGAGCTTCCATTTCACCCACGACACCTAGGAGTTCCATCAGGTGCATCCAAAATGATTTTTGAGCCTATGGTATGTTCAGCGCAAACCATACAACTAACTTTCACCTAGATTAACACTATCTCCAAACGTACTGAAACGAGCTTCCACTTGACCCGCATCACCTAGGTGTATCATCGGGTGTGCCCAAAATGATCACCATGCCTGTGGTACAATTGGTCCAAACCGTGCACCTATCTTGCGCCGAGATTAACACAATCTCCAAATGGACTGAAACGAGGTACCACTTGACCCATGTCACCTATGTGTACCATTGGATGCGTCCAAAGTGATTTCCGAGCCTATGGTACGTTCGGCGCAAACCGTGCACCCATCTTGTGCTAGATTAACACAACCTACAAATGGACTAAAATGAGCTTTCACTTGATGTCACCTAGGCGTACCATTGGGTGCGCCTGAAAAGGTTTCCATGCCCGTGGCACATTCAGCACAAACCGTGCACCTATCTTGCACTAACATTAACACTATTTCCAAATAGACCAAAATGAGCTTTCACTTGACCCACGTCACCTAGGAGCTCCATCAGGTGTGTCAAAATGATTTCTGAGCCTGTGGTCTGTTCGGCACATACCGTGCACCTATCTTGCATAGAGACTAACACTATCTCCAAACGGATGGAAACAAGCTTCCACTTGACATACATTACCAAGGAGTGCGATCAGGTGTACCCAAAGCCATTTCCATGCCTGTGGTATATTCGGCGCAAACTATGTACCTATCTTGTGTCGAGATTAAAACTATCTCCGAATGGATCGAAATGAGCTTCTGCTTCATCCACGTCACCTAGGAGTACAATCAGGTGTGTCCAAAATGATTTCTGAGCCTATGGTACGTTCGGGCAAACCGTGCACCTATCTTGCTTTGAGATTAACACTATCTCCAAATTGACCAAAATGAGTTTCTACTTGACTGACGTCACATAGGAGTACCAGCGGTTGCGCCAAAATGATTTCTGAGCCTATGGTACGTTCGGGACAAACTGTGCACCTATGTTGCATCGAGATTGACACTATCCCCGAACAGATTGAAATGAGCTTGCACTTGATCTACGTCTCTGAGGAGTACCCTCGGGCGTACCCAAAGCGATTTCAGATCCTATGGTACATTCGACGCAAACTGTGCACCTATCTTGCGTCAAGATTAATACCATCTTCAAACGGACCGAAGCTAGCTTCCACTTGACCAACGTCACATAGAAGTACCGTCAGTTGTGCCTAAAAAGATTTCGATGCTCGTGGTACATTCGGCGCAAACCATCCACCTATCTTGTGCCTAGAGTAACACTATCTCGAAACAGACAGAAATGAGCTTCCACTTGACACACGTCACCTAGGAGAATCAATGGGTGTGCCCAAAATGATTTCTAAGCCTGTCGTACATTCGTCGCAAACTGTGCACCTATCTTGCACTGAGATTAACACTATCTGCAAATGGACCGAAACGAGCTTCCACTTGACCAATGTGACCTAGAAGTACCATTGGGTGTGCCTAAAAAGATTTCCATGCCCATGGTACATTCGGCACAAACCGTGCACCTTTCTTGCGGCTAGATTAACACTATCTCCAAACGGAGCAAAACGAGCTTTCACTAGACACATGTCACCTAGGAGTACCATTGGTGTGCCCAAAATGATTTCCATGCCTGTGGTACATTCGGCGCAAAGCGTGCACCTATGTTGTGCTAAGATTAACCCTATCTCCGAGCTTCAACTAGACCCATGTCACATAGGAGTACCAACGAGTGTGCCCAAAATGATTTCCATGCCCGTGGCACATTTGGTAAAAACCGTGCACCCATCTTGCACCGAGATTAACACTATCTCCAAATAGAACGAAATGAGCTTCCACTTGACCCACATCACCTACGAGAACCATTAGGTGCATCAAAATGATTTCTAAGCCAATGGTACATTCGGTGCAAACCGTGCACTTATCTTGCGCCGAGACTAACACAACTCCAAACAAATCGAAACAGGCTTCCACTTGACATACATTATCTCCAAACAGACCAAAACAAGGTTCCACTTGACCCATGTCACCTAGGAGTACCATCGGGTGCATCCAAAATGATTTGGGAGCCTATGGTGCGTCCGACGCAAACTGTGCACCTATCTTGTGCCGAGACTAACACTATCTCCAAACGGATTGAAACAAGCTTCCACTAGACATACATTACCTAGGAGTCCATTGGGTGTGCCTAAAGCGATTTTATTGCTCGTGGTGCATTTGGCTCAAACTGTGCACCTATCTTGCGTCAAAATTAAAACTATCTCCAAATGGATCAAAATGAGCTTCTGCTTGATCCACGTCGCCTGGGGAGTACAATTAGGTGCATCCAAAATAATTTTTGAGCGTATGGTATGTTACGTGCTTCAGATTAATACTATCTCCAAATGGACGAAAACGATTTTCCACTTGACTCACATCAAGTAGGAGTACCATCAGTTGCGCCCAAAATGATTTTTGAACCTGTGGTACGTTCGGTGCAAACCATGCACCTATCATGCATCGACATTAACACTATCCCCAAACGGAATGAAATGAGCTTCCATTTCACCCACGTCACCTAGGAGTTCCATCGGGTGCGCCCAATATGATTTCCATGCCTATGGTACATTCGGCGTAAACCATGCACCTATCTTGCATCAAGATTAACACTATCTCCAAATAGGCCAAAATGAGTTTTCGCTTGACCCACGTCACGTAGGAGTACCATCGGTTACGCCCAAAATGATTTCTGAGCCTATGGTACGTTCGACGCAAACTATGCACCTATCTTGCTTCGAGATTGACACTATCCCCAAAGAGACCAAAATAAGCTTCCACTTGACCTACGTCACCTAGGAGTACCCTGGGTATGCCCCAAGCGATTTTAGAGCCTATGGTACATTCGGCGTAAATCGTGCAACTATCTTGCATCGAGATTAATGCAATCTCCAAACAGACCAAAATGAGCTTTCACTTGACCAACGTTGCCTAGAAGTACCATCAGGTGTGCCTGAAAAGATTTCCATGCCCGTGGTACATTCGGCGCAAACTGTGCACCTATCTTACGCCTAGATGAACACAATCTCCAAACAGATAGAAATGAGCTTCCACTAGACACACGTCACCTAGGAGTACCACGGGGTGTGCCCAAAATGATTTCCATGCCTATGGTACGTTTCGCACAAAGCGTGCACCTATGTTGTGGTAAGATTAACACCGTCTCTAAATGGACCGAAACGAGCTTCCACTAAACCCACGTCACCTAGCAGTACCATTGAGTGTGCCCAAAATGATTTCCATGCTCGTGGTACATTCAGCACAATCCATCCACCCTTCTTGCACCGAGATTAACACCATCTCTAAACAGACTGAAACAAGCTTCCACTTGACCCACGTCACCTATGAGTACCATAGGGTGTGTCAAAATGATTTCCGAACCTATGGTACGTTCAACGCAAATCACGCACATATCTTGCGCCGAGACTAACATAATTCCAGACAGACCAAAACAAGCTTCCACTTGACATACATTTTCTTCAAACGGATCAAAATGAGGTTCCACTTGACCCATATCACCTAGGAGTACCATCGGGTGCGTCCTAAATGATTTTGGAGCCTATCGTGCGCCCAGCGCAAACTGTGCACCAATCTTGTTGCATCCAATATTACTGTTGAATCCAATATTACTGTTGAATCCACTATTTAGGGTCAGATTGTTGCTGCTTAGAAAGAGAACAACGAGGTAGCCCATATCAAATAGACAGCTATAACCAGAAAGGCCCTGTGTTTTTGGATTGATAAAGGTGTTCTTTGGTTCAAGAATCATCTGGTAGTGCCGAAAGTTCCTGAGTTACGTCAACAGGTTCTTGATGAAGCTCACTTGTCTAGATTCTCTATTCATCGAGGAAGTAACAAGATGTATCAGGATCTGAAGCAAAGATTCTGGTGGACTAAAATGAAGATAGAGATTGCTTGCTCAATATGTAGCCAAGTGTTATACTTATCAATGAGTTGAAGGCTGTCCATCTAAAATCTACTCGACCACTACAACCCTTGCCTATTCCATCTTGGAAGTGGGATGACATCAGTATGGACTTTATTGTTGGTCTGCCCAAGACGTCCAATGGTTGTGAATCTATTTGGGTCATTATTGATCGCCTCACAAAACAAGCTCACTACCTTCCAATTAAGCTGAAGTATCTAGCTATGCATTATGCTAAACTCTATATTTATCGTATCATGAGTCTTCATGGAGTACCTAAGACCATCCTTTCTGATAGAGGTACACAGTTTGTCTCCAACTTTTGGGAACAGTTGCATAAATCATTTGATATGAAGCTCATCTGCAGTTCAACTTATCATCCTCAGACTAAAGGACAGACTAAAACAGTCAATTAGGTTCTAGAGGATATGCTAAGATCTTGTGTTCTCACTTATTCGGCTAAGTGGGATGAGTGTTTACCTTTGGCAGAGTTCTCCTACAACAACAGTTATCTGAAAATCATTAAGATGGCACCTTTTGAAGCTCTTTATTGGTCGAAGGTGTAGAACTCCACTGAATTAGTTAGAGCCCGGAAAAAGATGGTTCTTTGGATTAGACCTGGTAAAGGAAGCCAAAGAAAAAGTTTGACTTATATAGGATAATATGAAAGTGGCACAACATCGTCAAATGAGTTATGCTGATAAGTAGGGATGAAAACGGGTCGGATACGGACGGATATCGCTCATATCACATTTGTTTTCGTATTTTTGCCCGAATTTGGATTTGAATCAGATAGTATCAACCATGCCGGATAGGATACATTTGGATATCGACATTATAAATATGCGATTTGGGTATTCGGATACGGATACGGTATCGGATGTTGAATATCCGAACTCGGATACAGACAGATCTAAACCCCTCTAAACGAATTCGGTCTCGAATATGGTCTAAAAATATCCGTACCACTTTCATCCCTGCTGATAAGAGACGTTGACCCTTAGTGTTCAAGGTGGGAGATCATGTCTATCTAAAAGTATCACCAATGAAGGGAGTTAACTGTTTTAGAGTCAGAGGGAAATTAGCACCTTGCTACATTGGGCCTTTTCTAATTATAAAGCAGTGTGGGCTAGTAGCGTATCGTCTCAAGTTACCTACACAACTATCAGTTGTGCATAATGTGTTTCATGTATCTCATCCGAAGAAGTGCCTGCGAGTGCCAGATCAATTTATTGAGACTGAAGGAGTTGAACTTGAACCATATCTAACTTATGCAGAATATCCTGTTAGAATTTTGGATCAAAAAGATCAAGTCACTCAAAAAGGATGATCAAGTTCTATAAGGTTCAATGGAACAAGCATTTATAAGATGAGGCTACTTAGGAATCTGAGGATAGGTAGATTTCCTTACCTCTACCTAGGTTGCTAACTCCTCTATAGTTGTAACCTTTCGTTTGGAAATGGATGTAAATTTTGTAACCTCCCTTGTTTTATGAAGCCTTGCTAGTAAATGTGTTTGACACATTTCCTTTTCCATTACTTAACCCCAGGCTTTAAGCGTAGCTTAATCTCGGGTCAAGATTTCTACAAGGGGGAGGAGCTATAACAACCCTGGTAGTAATCATCCATGATAGCTAATTATGTCTTGCATTCACTAAAGTCAATGTTAATACATTGGCAATGCATAACATGTGTGATGTAATGTGCTAAAACCAAAAATCCTTTTGAGGTACTTTCTGACCTTTGTATTTTTGAATTTCACCAAAATACTTGAAATTATGCCCTAATAAACTTTGAGGTGTAAAGTGTGTACTTTACACTAGTGTAAAGTGTGTACTTTACACTAGTGTAAAGTGTAGGGTATGGATTCAAGTCCAACCAATTAAAACTTGAGCTCCAAATTTGAATTTAAAATTGAAATTCAGCACTTGTTCATTTTGGTTGTCTTGGAATTCAGCATTGGATTCAATTTTGGGGGAATTATTAAAACGAATTTTACAAATAAACTTGTTACAAACTTTAGCATCATTTCAACGTATGAAGTTTGACTTTGAATTCATGCTATTGGTTGTAATGTTTGCTTGTTGGTTAAATCATTGATTAATTCACCAAGGATAGCTAATTAACTGTTTTTCCAAAACCCTAACTGAAGTTCAGGTTTTAGTTTCATCCTACCCAAGTTCTTGATCTTTGATCTCTCTAAATAGTTAGAATTAGGGGAGGACTCTTAAAGCAAAGTTGAAGACAGCATCAAGATGAACAACTTTTGTTTTTGGAGCCCATCCAGTTGCTGTTTGGAATCAAGAGAAAATCGAAGATGAAGATGGCCTATTAGGCTACTACAGTGCACGTCAGTGGGTTGTCTGCCTGCCTCCTCACCTACGGCCGCCACTGACCATTTTTGCCCCTTCCTCGCACACAGGCACGTAGCTTCTTCCATGTTGCAGCTCAAGCAACTATTGGCTCGGCCAGAAGTTTTACCCGCATCGATATAACCCAAAGCCGACCGTCATCTTCCTTCTTCTCCCTTTCCGCCGCCGCCATCGAGCTCTATTCGCCGGTTGATTCCAGTGCCACCGTTCCACCTCCCCGCAGCCAAGCTTACCACATCCTTGCACTTCTGCTAAGCCCGCTTGCACCATCCCTCTCCACCAGAGTTGGCCGGGAGCCGCTGTCTTCCTCATCGTCATCTAGGGCACTGCCGTGACCACCCTTGCCATGGCCAGGCCGTTCTGGTGAGCCTTTTGTCGAGTTGTTTCACATGCTAGCTCTGCCTTGTTGCCCTATTGCTGATCGGCTCGCTGGTTTCTGCAGCTGAGGTCTAGACACACCAGAACACGCCATCGCCACAGGTGCATGCCGCCGCCATCGCCCTCGACATCGACTGGGTAGCTCCGCTTTGCCCGACTCAACTAGTACGCGAATCGAAGTCGCAGTGAGCCACTGAAGTTAACCATGGCCTTCAATCTAACCTTACCACTCCCTAGTAGCCAGAGCGTCATTGCGACGGCGTGCTTTGGTTCGCCGAGCCACTATGGTCGCATGCAAACGCGCTGCTAACCCCTGTGCGTGCAATCGACCACTTGTGTGTGTCCGCGTGAGTGTGGTGAGCGCGCGGGCAACCTTCTCGTCGCTAGTGACCTCATTGTTGATCAATTCTGCAGCACCGGAGCACCGGCGTGCTGCCATGGCCATCGGTGTGCTTGCTGCCATGCCCTAACTGCTCAGCTGGTACCACTAGTGTGTGCGCGAGAGTGAGATGAGCCTGCCAGGGTAGGTCTTATCGCCGGTCAACGGTCGTGTGCACCGCTGTCAGCACGGGCACACTATGCGCTGACCCAAGGAGCCGCTTGTCAGCGACTACAGGTAGAGAGAGTGGGTGAGGAAGGATTTTTATCCTTTTTCATTTTTTAGAAAATACTAACAAATGTTGATTTTTGTTTAATTCATGACTAAATAATTATAGGTGATAAAAATGTGAAATTTATTCTATAGCCTTGTTATGTTATGCTCTATCAAGGAAAAATATGGGTTAGGCATAATCAGTAGTTTTTCTATGTTTAAAAATAACATTTTTAAATAGTGAAATAGACCTTGTATGATTTTTATAGGCTAAAATAATTGTCTTTTAATCATGAAACATTTTGTGTATGCTTAATATGCTTATATCAATCTTCACAAAAAGTTTGGTATGGTTTTAATGAAAATAAATTGTCCACTTAATTTAAGTGTGTTTAAATGGATTTTTACTAATTAAATAAATACCAAAATGATTTAGATAAATACTTAAAAGACCTGGGTGTATTTCATACCTTGATTGAAACCTTGGAACACAACCCCTGCTATTTCTTGGCAACTCAATTGCATTCTTGTTGTGCTCATGATTAACTTGTTAATAATAATAACTAAATTGCTTTGTGAGTAATTAACCTAATTATACCATGAAGGAAAGTTGTACTCAAGTTAATTAATCTTGTTTGATCATCTTAATCCATGTTGCATCTTTCATCCATCATGCTAAGTACATCATCATACTAAAGCATACATCTTTATTACGTTTAGTGAACGAGATTGGTGATCCTAGTGTTGAGCAAGTTCCAAAGGAGGGTTTTCAGTTAGTGGAAGTTGGATTTGATATCTATGGTATTTCCGAGGAGACTAACAACCCCACCACCACAGGCAAGCCTCAGAGAAAACACCCCTTTCCTTGTGTTGTACAAATGTTATTCACTTTAAGTCTTATGCTTTGTGCATTAAGTAAAATAGGAATTCGTTGAATACCAACTGCTGCATGTCTGCCTTGATATACAATACTTATTCTTGTCACCGTTTTTAGTAATGATAGGTTAGTACTGCTTAGCCATGCTTTGCTGATAAGAGTCGAGTGGTGAACTCATCATTCACAATGGTTCTAGACTCAGGAAATGTCCTAAGGGTTTAATAATGAATTTGGTTAAACTGGAGATCGGACGGGACATGGGTTGTGTCTCTGGTGGTTAAAGCCGACAGGGTTGCCTGGTCATGCTTGTTCTGTCTATGTTAACTGAGGACCGTTTGTTGTAGACCTATGTGAGTCGAGACTTTGTAGTACTTGCCACATATGCCGGCAAGCCTAATACCTCGGCTATTCCATTATGTGAAAGGCCAACCGTGCATATGTCATGTGGTAAGGAATTCCGAGTGAAGGTTGATATATGTAGGTCTAGGATCTACATATGCCATGTGGTAAGGAATTCCTAGCTAGGAATAATCGATTCGAATCGTCACTACTTCTTAGAGAAGAAGACTCAATTCTCTGCTCTACATCGTAGTTAATCAATGAAACAATGGTACTTACGATCATGAGATGAGATGATTAAAGAAGTGATTGATTTAGATCAGGTGCAAATTGGAGACTTATAATTAATTAACTTGAGCAAAAATATTGAAAATAAGGATCAATCATTAGTAAGCTTTTATGCAAAAGTTAATCTTGATTCTTAATTCAGACTTACCTTGATTCCCCATAAGCCTGCATATCCTTGGAGTCTTTCCTTTTCGTCGATTAAGTCTTGTTGAGTACCCTCAAGTACTTAGGGTTTGTTGACCTTTGTTGTAGGTGAGCCTCATCAGCAGTTAGGCTTTTGCCCCTACTACATGACGGTTCTGGAGGAAGAGAGCCAGCAGTAGAAGTTTGTTCACCCTTGAGCAGGGTCAACCACCTTTTGTGTGTTGTGTAAAGTGGTACTTGTCATGCTACCCTACTGCCTAAATGGATAAAACTTATGGTTTGTAATAACTAAATAAATGGTTTGTAAACTTATGGTTTGTAAGATTTCCGCTATTTATTCTGATGTAATATAATTGTATATTTGTATAAATTGTTGTAATGCTACAATGTCTTCTCTAATGAATCCTGCTCGAAAGAATAAAAAGGATGATTCAGGGTTCCCCGAGGACACCCGATAGACTACTGGAGTTGTCTGGCTCCCATGTGCAGCAGTCATAAGTCTGTAGGACAATAATAGGCACACATGGAGATAGTGTTAATTCAGGCAGTTCTTCCACATGGAGATAGTGTTAATCTCGACGCAAGATAGGTGCACGGTTTGCTCCGAATGTACCATGGGCATGGCAATCGTTTTGGCGCACCCGATGGAAAGGCCTGGGCGATGTGGGTTAAATGGAAGCTCGTTTTGGTCCATTTGGAGGTAGTGCTAATCTTGATGCACGATAGGTAGATGGTTTGTACCGAACATACCATAGGCTCAGAAATTATTTTGGGTGCAACCGATGGTACTCCTACGTGACATGGGTCGAGAGGAAACTCATTTCGGTCCATCTGGAGATACTGTTAATCTCAACGCAAGATAGGTGCACAGTTTTCGCCAAAGGTACCATAGGCTTAGAAATCATTTTGGAGGTACCTGATTGTTCTCCTAGGCGACGTGGATCTAGTGAAAGCTCATTTCAATCCATTTGGAGATAGTTTTAATCTCGGCGCAAGATAGGTGCACAGTTTGCGACGAATGTACTATGGGCATAGAAATCACTTTGGGCACACCTGATGGTACTCCTAGGTAATGTATGTCAAGTGGAAGCTTGTTTCAGTCCGTTTGGAGATAGTGTTAGTCTTGGTTCAAGATAGCTACACAGTTTGCACCAAACGTACCTAGGCTTAGAAATCATTTTGGACGCACCCGATGGTACTCCTAGATGACGTGGGTGAAGCGGAAGCTCGTTTCAGTCCATTTGGAGATAGTGTTAATCTCGGCGCAAGATAGGTGCACGGTTTGCATCGAATGTACTACAGGCGTGGAAATCATTTTAGGCACACCTGATGGTACTATTAGGTGATGTGGGTCAAGTGAAGGCTCGTTTCAGTCGGTTTGGAGATAGTGTTAATCTCATCACTAGATTGGTGCACGGTTTGCACTGAATGTACCTCGGGCGTGGAAATTGTCTGGGGCACACTTGATGGTACCCCTAGGTGACGTGTGTCAAGTGGAATCTCGTATCAATCCATTTGGAGATAGTGTTAATCTAGACGCAAGATAGGTGTATGGTTTGCGCCAAATGTACCACGGGCATAGAAATCTTTTCAAACACACCTGATGGTACTTCCAGATGACATTGGTCATGTGGAAGCTCATTTTGGTCCATTTGGAGATAGTGTTAATCTCGATGCAATATAGGTGTATGATTTGCACTGACTGTACCATAGGCTCTGAAATCGCTTTGGGCACACCCGATGGTACTCCTAGGTAACGTAGATCAAGTGGAAAATCATTTTAGTCTATTTAAAGGTAGTTTTAATATTAACGCAAAATAGGTGCAATGTTTGCACGGAACATACCATAGGCTCGGAAATCATTTGGGACACACTAGATTGTACTCCTAGGCCATGTGGATCAAGCGGAAGCTCAATTCGATCCATTTGCAGATAGTTTTAATCTTAGTGCATGATAGTTGCATGGTTTGTGACGAATGTACATTGGGTATGGAAATTGGTTTGGGCACACCCTATCATACTCCTAGGTATTGTATGTCAAGTGGAAGCTCAATTTGGTCCATTTGGAGATAGTATTAATCTCGACGCAAGATAGGTGCATGGTTTGCGCCGAATGTACCATAGGCACCAAAATCGCTTTGGGCGCACGCAATGGTACTCCTAGGTTACGTAGATCAAGTGGAAAATCATTTGAGTCTGTTTGGAGATAGTGTTTGTCTTAGTGCAAGATAGGTGCAGGGTTTGCACCGAACGTACCATAGGCTAGAAATCATTTTGGATGCAACCTTTGGTACTCCTAGGTGACATGGGTCAAGTGGACGCTAATTTCGGTCCATTTGGAGATAGCGTTAATCTCAGTGCAAGATAGGTGCACGGTTTGCGCTGAACGTTCCCTAGTCTCAAAAACCATTTTGGACGCACCCGATGGTACTCCTAGGTGACATGGGTCAAGTGGAAGCTTATTTTGGTCCGTTTGGAGATACTGTTAATCTCGGCGCAAGATTGGTGCATGGTTTGCGCTGAATGTACCATGGGCATGGAAATCATTTGGGGCACACCCGATGGTACTTCTAGGTGACGTGGGACAAGTGAAAGCTTGTTTCGGATCGTTTAGAGATAGTGTTAATCTCCGCACTAGATAGTGCACGGTTTGCGCCGAATGTATCATGGGCACGAAAATCATTTTGGACACACCCGATGGTACTCCTAGGTGACGTGTGTCAAGTGGAAGCTAATTTTGGTCCATTTAGAGATAGTGTTAATCTAGGCGCAACATAGGCGTATAGTTTGTGCCAAATGTACCATGGGCATGGAAATCTTTTTAGGCACATCCGGTGGTACTTCTAGGTGACATTGGTCACGTGGAAGCTCGTTTGGAGACGGTATTAATCTCGATGCAAGATAGGTGTACGGTTTGCACGAAATGTACCACGGGCATGAAAATCTTTTCAGGCAGACCGGATGACACTTCTAGGTGACATTGGCCATGTGGAAGCTCGTTTCCTTCCATTTGGAGATAGTATTAATCTCAAAGAAAGATAGGTGCACAGTTTGCGCCAAATGTACCATAGGCTCTGAAATCGCTTTGGGCGCACTCGATGGTACTCTGAGGTGACATAGATCAAGTGGAAAACTATTTTAGTCTATTTGGAGATAGTATTAATCTCGATGCAAAATAGGTGCAAGGTTTGCTCTGAACATACCATAGGCTCGGAATTCATTTTGGACGCAACCGATGGTACTCCTACGTGATGTGGGTCAAGTGGAAACTCGTTTTGGTCCATTTGGATATAGTGTTAATCTCAACACAAGATAGGTATGTGCCAAATGTACCATAGGTCAGAAATCATTTTGGATGCACCTGATTGCACTCCTAGGCGACGTGGATCAAGTAGAAGCACATTTCGATCTGTTTGGAGATAGTTTTAATCTCGGTGAAAGATAGGTGCACGATTTGCGACGAAAGTACCATAGGCATGGAAATCAGTTTGGGGCACATCCGATGGTACTCCTGGGTAATGTATGTCAAGTGGTAACTTATTTCGGTCTGTTTGGAGATAGTGTTAGCCTCAGCGGAGGATCGGTGCATAGTTTGCGCTGAATGTACCATTGCTTGGAAATCATTTTAGACAAACCCAATGGTACTCCTAGGTGATGTGGGTCAAGTGGAAGCTCATTTCGATCAGTTTGCAGATAGTGTTAACCTTAGTGCAAGATAGGTGCACGGTTTGCGCCGAATGTACCATTGCCTTGCACATCATTATGGATGTTCTTGATAGTACTCCTAGGTGACGTGTGTCAAGTCGAAGCTCGTTTTGGACCGTTTGGAGATAGTGTTAGTCTCGGTGCAAGATAGGTGCATGGTTTGTGATGAAAGTACCATAGGGATGGAAATTGGTCTGGGCACACCCGATGGTACTCCTAGGTAATGTATGTCAAGTGGAAGCTTGCTTCGGTTCATTTGGAGATAGTGTTAATCTTAACGCAAAATAAGCGCCAGGTTTGCGCCGAACATACCATAGGCTTGGAAATCATTTTGGGTGCAACCGATGGTACTCCTACGTGACGTGGGTCAAGAGGAAACTCGTTTTAGTCCATTTGGACATAGTGTTAATCTCGACGCAAAATAGGTACACGGTTTGCGTTAAACGTACGATAGGCTCATAAATCATTTTGGATGCACCTGATTGTACTCCTAGGCGATGTGGATCTAGCGGAAAAGCATTTCGATCAGTTTGGAGATAGTATTAATCTTGGTGAAAGATAGGTGCACGATTTACGACGAATGTACCACGGGCATGGAAATTGGTTTGGGCACACCCAATGATACTCCTAGGTAATGTATGTCAAGTGGTAACTTGTTTTGGTCCATTTGTAGATAGTGTTAGCCTTAGCGCAAGATAGTGCACAGTTTGCACCGAAGGTACCATAGGCGTAGAAATTATTTTGGACGTACCTGATGGTACACCTAGGTAATGTATGTCAAGTGGAAGCTTGTTTCAGTCTATTTGGAGATAGTGTTAGTCTAGACGCAAGATTGGTGCATGGTTTGCATTGAATGTACCGTAGGCTCAAAAATCATTTTGGACACACCCAATGGTACTCCTAGGTTATGTGGGTTAAGTGGAAGCTCGTTTCGGTCCGTTTGGAGATAGTGTTAATCTATGCACAAGATAGGTGCACGGTTTGCGCCGAACGTACCATACGCTCAAAAATCTTTTTGGACACACCCTATGGTACTCCTAGGTAACGTGGGTCAAGTGGAAGCTTATTTCAGTCTGTTTGGGGATAGTGTTAATCTCAGTGTAAGATAGGTGCACGGTTTTGCGCCGAACATACCATAGGCTTGGAAATCATTTTGGATGCACGCAATGGTACTCCTAGGTGACGTGGGTCAAGTGGAAGCTCATTTCGGTCCATTTGGAGATAGTGTTAATCTCGGAGCAAGATAGGTGCAATAGGTGCATAGTTTGCGCCGAATGTACCATAGGCATGAAAATCTTTTCAAGCACACCCGATGGTACTTCTTGGTGACATTGGTCAAGTGGAAGCTCGTTTCAGATCATTTGGAGACGTTATTAATAGTATTAATCACGACGCACGATAGGTGCACGGTTTGCGCCAAATGTACGACGGGCATGGAAATCTTTTGTGGCAGACTCGATGGTACTTCTAGGTCACGTTGGTCAAGTGGAAGTTCATTTCGGTCCATTTGGAGATAATATTAATCTTGACGCAAGATAGGTGCACGGGTTGCACAAAATGTACCATAAGCTCTGAAATCACTTTGGGCACACCCGATGGTACTCCTAGGTGACATAGATCAAGTGGAAAATCGTTTCAGTCTATTTGGAGATAGTGTTAATCTTGACTCCAAATAGGTGCAAGGTTTGCGCCGAACGTACCATAGGCTCGGAAATCATTTTGGGCGCAACCAATGGTAATCCTACATGATGTAGGTTAAGTTAAAAGACATTTCAGTCCATTTGGAGATAGTGTTAATATCAGCACAAGATAGGTGCATGGTTTGTGACGAATGTACAACAGGCATGGAAATCGGTTTGGGAACACCCGATGGTACTCCTAGGTAATGTATGAAGTGGGAGCTTGTTTCGGTCCGGTTGGAGATAGTGTTAGTCTTAGCACAAGATAGGTGCACAGTTTGCGCCGAATATACCATAGGCTCATAAATCATTTTGGATGCACCCAATGGTACTTGTAGGTGATGTGGGTCAAGTGGAAGCTCGTTTCAATCTATTTGGAGATAGTGTTAATCTCAGCGCAAAATAGGTGCACGGTTTGCGCCAAATGTACCATAGGCTTGGAAATCATTTTGGATGCACCTGATGGTACTCCTAGGTGACGTGGGTCAAGTGGAAGCTCATTTCAGTCTGTTTGGAGATAGTGTTAATCTCAGCACAAGATAGGTGCATGGTTTGCGACGAATGTACCATGAGCATGGAAATCAGTTTGGGTAAACCTGATGGTACGCCTAGGTATTGTATGTAAAGTGGAAGCTTGTTTCGGTTCGTTTGGAGATAGTGGTAGTCTAGACGCAAGATAGGTGCACGGGTTGCGCGGAACGTACAATAGGCTCAAAAATTATTTTGGACGCACCCGATGGTACTCCCAGGTGATATGGGTGAAGTGGAAGCTCGTTACGGTCCCTTTGAAGGTAGTATTAATCTCAGTGCAAGATAGGTGCAGGTTTGCGCCAAACATACCATAGGCTTGGAAATCATTTTGGATGCACCTGATAGCACTCCTAGGTGATGTGAGTCAAGTTGAAGCTCGTTTCGGTCCATTTAGAGACAATGTTAATCTAGCCACAAGATAGGTGAATGGTTTGTGCCGAATGTACCACGGGCATGGAAACCTTTTCAGGCACATCCGATGGTACTTCTAGGTGATGTTGGTCAACTGGAAGCTCGTTTCGGTCCGTTTGGAGATAGTATTATTCTCAAGACAACATAGGAGCACGGTTTGCGCCAAATGTACCATAGGCTCTGAAATTGCTTTGGGCACACCAGACAGTATTACTAGGTGGCATAGATCAAGTGGAAGATCATTTTAGTTTGTTTGGAGATAGTGTTAACCTCAACACAAGATAGGTGCAATATTTACGCCAAATGTACGATAGGCTCTGAAATTGCTTTGGGCGCACTGGATGATACTCTTAGGTGGCGTAGATCAAGGGGAAGATCATTTTAGTCTGTTTGTTGATAATGTTAATCTCAACTCAAAGCAGGTGCAAGGTTAGCGCCGAAAGTACCATAGGCTCAAAAATCATTTTGGGCGCAACCGATACGTGACGTGGGTCAAGTGAAAACTCGTTTCAGTCCATTTTGAGATAGTGTTAATCTCGGCTCAAGATAGGTACACGATTTGCACCGAATGTACCACAAATATGGAAATCTTTTCAGGCACACCCGATGGTACTTCTAGGTGACATTGGTCAAGTCGAAGCTCATTTTGGACCATTTGGTGATAATATTAATCTTGACACAAGATAGGTGCACGGTTTACGCTAAATATACCACAGACATAGAAATCTTTTTAGGCAAGATAGGTGGAAGCTCATTTCGTTCCATTTGGAGATAGTAATAATCTCGAGGCAAGATAGGTGCACGGTTTGCGCCAAATGTATCATAGGCTCTAAAATCACTTTGGGCACACCAGATCGTATTACTAGGTGGCATAGAACAAGTGGTAGATCATTTTAGTTTGTTTGGAGATAGTGTTAATCTCAACGCAAGGTAGGTGCACGGTTTGCGCCAAATGTACCATAGGCTCTGAAATCGTTTTGGGTGCACTAGATGGTACTCCTATGTGGCGTAGATCAAGCTGAAGGTCGTTTTAGTCTATTTGGTGATAGTGTTAATCTCGACTCAAAATAGGTGCAAGGTTTGCGCCGAACGTACCATAGGCTCGAAAATCATTTTGGGCACAACTGATGGTACTACTACGTGACGCGGGTCAAGTGAAAACTCATTTCAGTCCATTTGGAGAATGTATTCATCTCGACGCAAGATAGGTGCACAGTTTGTGCCAAATGTACCATAGGCTTTGAAATCGCTTTGGGTGCACCCTACGGTACTTGTAGGTAATGTAGATCAAGTGGAAAATTGTTTCAGTCTATTTGGAGATAGTGTTAATATTGATGCAAAATAGTTGCAAGGATTGTGCCAAACGTACCATAGGCTTGGAAATCATTTTGGACGCATCCGACGGTATTCCTAGGTGACGAGGTCAAGTGGAAGCTCATTTCGGTCTGTCTGGAGATAGTGTTAATCTCAGTGCAAGATAGGTGCAAGGTTTGCGCCGGATGTACTATAGGCTCAGAAATAATTTTTGGCGCAACCAATGGTACTCCTACGTGATGTGGGTCAAGTGGAAACTGGTTTCGATCCATTTGCAGAAAGTGTTAACGTTGATGCAAGATAGGTACACGGTTTGTGCCAAAGTACCATAGGGTAAGAAATCATTTTGGATGCACCTGATTGTACTCCTAGATGACGTGGATCAAGCGGAAGCTCATTTCGATCTATTTGGAGATAGTTTTAATCTAGGTGCAAGATAGGTGCACGGCTTATGACAAATGCACCACGGGCATGGAAATCACTTTGGGCACACCGATGGTACTAATAGGAAATGTATGTCAAGTGGAAGCTTGTTTCGGTCCGTTTGGAGATAGTGTTAGTCTTGGTGCAAGGTAGGTGCACGGTTTGCGCCAAACGTACCATAGGCTTGGAAATCGTTTTGGATGCACCCGATGGTACTCCTAGGTCACGTGGGTCAAGTGGAACCTCGTTTTGGGCCATTTGGAGATAGTGTTAACCTCAACGCAAAAAATTGGTGTAAGGTTTGCGTTGAACGTACCATAGGCTCAAAAATCATTTTGGGTGAAACCAAAGGTACTCCTATGTGATGTGGGTCAAGTGGAAACTAGTTTCAATTCATTTGTAGATAGTGCTAGTCTCGACGCAAGATAGGTGCATGGTTTGCGCCAAACATACCATAGGCTCAGAAATCATTTTGGACGCACCTAATTGTACTCCTAGGTGACATGGATCAAGCGAAAGCTCATTTCAATCCGTTTGGAGATAGTTTTAATCTCAATGCAAGATAGCTGCTCGGTTTGTGAGGAATGTACCATGTGCATGGAAATTGCTTTGGGCTCACCCATTGGTACTCACAGGTAATGTATGTCAAGTGGAAGCTTGTTTCGGTTCGTTTGGAGATAGTGTTAGTATCAGGGCAAGGTAGGTGCATAGTTTGCGCCGAATGTACCATAGGCTTGGAAATCATTTTTTCACGCACCTGAAGGTGACATGGGTCAAGTGAAAGCTCGTTTCAGTCCGTTTGGAGATAGTGTTAATCTCAGCGCAAGATAGGTTCATGGTTTGCGCCAAGTGTACCATAGGCTCTTGTCGGTGTTTGGTCCCGTGGGGGTCCTAAGCCGACGAGTGAGTGCTGCGTGTCCCTATCCTGGATGGTGATGCAAAGGAAATACATGGAGGTTTATCCTGGTTCGAGCAAAAGAAGGCCCTACGTCCAGCGGGGAGGGGAGAGTTTTATATTTCCTTGCACCGAGGTGCTTGCGTAGGGGTTACAAGCTTGTGAGAGAGGGCGCCGAGCCCAAGTCTCAAAGGGAGAAAAAGAGTACAAGGTGGTTGCTTGAGATGTTGATCTCTGAGTTGGGTGCCTTTGCTCGCTAGCACTTGGCCTCTGACTTGCTTCTTACCCCCTTGTAGAGCCCTGACCTGCCCTTTTATAGGGTAAGAGGAGGCCAGGACGCCGGGGGTGTCTTGAGGTGAAGCTTTGTCGATCCCTGTGGGAGTGGCTGTAGCACGTGCCTCAGGAATGGGTGGCCATCCCTGGACACCATGATGACGTCGGGGATGAGGCGGTGAAAAGACCCTGAGTCCTGTGCCACGTCAGTCTTTCTTTCCTGCTAACCGATGGTGGGCATCGAGGCCGGATCGAGGCCGGGTCGAGGCTGGGTGGATAAGGCCGAATCCCCGAGATCGAGGGATATGGACCTTGTCGTATCCGTCCTCGAGGGTGGTTGGTGGTAGAACAGTGTGCGGTAGGGTGTGTATAGTGATAGGCTTTCACCTCCCATCCTAGGATGGGCGGTAAAAAAGTGAGGACTGACATAGGTGTTGTTCCCATGTCGATCGCGGCTGTAGCCATGGTGGTAGTTGCATTAAGTATTCTGACTTTTGACTCAGAGTGGGGGGTAAGATAGGTCGAGCGATTTGACCCGGGGTCATGCGAGTCTGAGTTTGCTAGTAGTCGAGATGCCTTGTCGAGCGGGCCTCGTACAAATTATGATGCGGTCGAGGTGTCCCGTCGAGGGTGCCTTGTACGAGTCAGAGTCGGAGCGCGGTTGAGATGTTCCGTCGATCCGGCCTCGTGCGAGTCGGAACATAGTCGAGGTGCATCGTTTACTGCCTTTTGGCTTTGCCATGTGGGTGCATTAGTGTTTCGTTCACACTAACCATAGATTGTGGGTACCCCTACACCGTTGGTACCGACAGTAGCCCCCGAGCCTTTGGGTGAGTGTGGGCCACTCGCTTAGAGGCTCATCGGTTAATGAACTGGAGTCATAGTGTCATAGCCTTTTCCGGTGGGGGCGCGCGAGCGCACCGCCGAGTGTAGCCCTCGAGGCCTCGGTGGAGTACTTGGACTCCTCCAAGGTCTTCTACACGCTCTTTTGAGGAATCGGTCTCGCACAAAGTCACAAGAATTTTGGGTCGACCGGATCGAGGGACGGGGTCGAGGGACGCGGGTCGACACTCAACAGAAATGTGGTACGAAGGGGGTATACCTCTATGGTACGAGAACCAAATATTTGGTACATGAACCCGAAGCATATGGGTCGATGACCCCGGTACGAAACATGGAGTCTTGTATGTAGTTGACTTGTTGAGTTAGCACCAAGGTTGCAAACAACGTTACATATTATTCATCAGTAATTAGTAAATAAAATAGTACTAAAACAAAAGAATAGTTGAGCCGTTCCATGCCATCACGAACCCAATATACAAATGGGCTGTAATTTTTGGCCCACCCAACTCATCTACACCTCGTGGTGCCCTATTCTGACTGTACGATACACCAAGCAGCCGCCGCCGGTGACTCTCGTTCTCTCCTAATCTCGTCGTCATCCGTCCTCGACATGCGTGGCTGGGTAGGACTGTGCTGGCTGCGACACGAGGCGCGAGGACCGGCGACGCGCGTGGGGTGGCTAGGTGGGACTACGCCGGCAGCGACGCAAGGAGGCGCGAGGGCTAGCGAGGATCTTGAGCTCGGTTCTCCATCGATGCCGGCGCTGGCGCTGCCACCGCCATGAGGAGCAACGAATTCCTTCGGGTAACTCTGGCCACCAGCCCTATTTTTGTGCTCCTACCCATGCTGCCAGCCTCCCGTGCACTCTTCATCTAGGATTGGGACTCTTCTTGAACCACTGCTGAATCAGGGCGCGACCCATCCAGAAATGGGACATCGACCCATCTCGTCCCCGTACCTCGATTTGGGTCGACGTACCTGGTACGCGGTTCGGGGCTTCGACCCCGAACCCTGTGACTATGGTCTCGCATTGTGGTGTTTTCTGTTGTGTTTTCCCATTTGATTTTTGGTTTCATGTGGTCGAGCCCTCGAGCCTTGTACATGTGAGGTCGATCAGAGTCTTGATCGTCTTCTATTGTTCGACCCTCATGCTCCCTTTTTTAGAAAAAGGAGGAGGGGTAGGGAACGTCGTACTACCCTCGCTTGGGTGAGTCCTGACGGCCTCTGGTGAGCTGCTAACAGGGAATTCGAGTGTGAGCCCGTGCTCCATTCAATAGGAGTCGGCTAGTGGCACAGAGGCGCTCTCAAGAATGCCAAAGAGTAGTCATGTGGATCTCGATTCCTTTCGATGGGACTTGAGGGCTCGGTGCCTCCCTCCGAGGGGATTCCTATGTCAACCTTCTCTCTTAGCCTCGAATACGTCTTGGGGTGCCTCGAGAGCGCGGCTCGAGCCCTGGCCTTGTATGGGTGCATCCCTAGTCGTCCCTAACTCTGTTACTCGAGGGATGCTGTCGAACCCTGGTCGAGGGCCAGCTTTCGCCCCCTCGAGATTCATTCTGGGCTCGAAGCCCGTTACCCAGACGTCTGGGAATATCTGTCCGCGGATCCTTCCCCTGCCCGCTTTCGGGCGTGTGCTTTTTTAGGAAGGGAAGCGGGATCGACGTGGTAGTGGGCAGTGTGGTGTGACGGTTATGGTGTGGATATCGGCCACGTGCCCATATCTGTGAGTTTTGAGGAAACGGTTAGGTAAGGGCATTGAATGCAAAAACTGCTCCTACCTTTTCGCGCACCCGTTGGGCTTCCATCAGGGTATAAGAGCAAAGCCTGGGGGTCCGTTTTCTCTCACAGGCCCTTTGCATTCTCGCCCTCCTGCCTTAGATTGCTTTCCTTGCACCCTTCAGCCCTCACCCAGCGCCGCCGCCATCAACCGTCCGCGTAGTTTTCCCGGTGACGGTGGCAAGCAAGAGCCAGCTCCTCCCTGCCGACGCCTGGGCCGCCTCCTCAGTAACGGTGAAGCGGTTGGAAGAGCTGGTCCACGATGGACTTCTGCGGCCGAGGATGAGCCAGACTCAGCCGGAGTGGAGGGCTCCGCCGTCTGACCATCGGGAGCTGGCGCCCCCGGAAGGCTACGTGGTGAGTTTCGTTTGCTTCCACGAGAGGGGGTTCGGCGTGCCAGCCAGCCCCTTCATGCGCGCGCTCCTCCACTACTACAAGGTGGAGCTGCAGCACCTCACCCCCAATGTCGTCTCACAGGCCGCCATCTTCGTGGTGGTCTATGAGGGGTACCTGGGGATGGATCAGTAGTGGAATCTGTGGCTCCATCTCTTCAGGGCGGAGTTCTTCGCCAAGAAGGCGGGAGAGCGGGGAGCGCGACGTGCGGTGCCCGCGGGGAGCTGCATGCTGCAAGTCCGGTCCGGCCACAGTGACCAGTACATCCCGGCGCAGCTGATCTCCTCAAACAGTGGCTGGCATGACGGCTGGTTTTACCTCCGTAATGACGGCGATCAGCTACCGAGGTATACCAGCCGGGTGCTCGTCGCTCGAGAGGAGAACTGGTCGTACGGCGTGGTGGACGACGAGAAGCCGAAGCTGGATCCGCTGCTCGACGCGCTATGGAGGCTCCGCCAGCGAGGACTGACGGCTGGGATGGTGGCCGCGGCGTTCCACCGCCGGAGGGTGATGCCCCTGACGCATCGTCGACTCCGGCTCGACCGGATGACGCCAGAGGAGCCGCTAGAGGGGAGCAGGATGTCCCACGAGTCCCTCTCCCTCGACGAGGTCGCTCGGCACGCGCGTCGGATGGTGGGGAGCTTCAAGCCGGAGGAGGTTGATAGGGTGCTGATGCGGCCTACTCAGGGATTCGAGCCCCTGGTAAGCATTGCCATCAGTGTCTTTCGAGTTTGTTTGTTTTCGAACTCCTTTTACTGATTTAGTCGAGGTCGGTGTATAGGATTTGTCAGCGGTGAAGGAGACGCGGCCGCCGCTTTCGGAAGACCAACCTGCTCGGGAAGCTTGACGCCACTTGGTGTCCCAATAGAAGAAGGCGAAGGATGCTGCCAAGAAGCGCCAGATCCGCAAGGCCAAAGAGCAGGAGGAGCTGAAGAAACATCGGCGCCAGCAGAGCCTCGACGGACTTCCCCTCGAGGAGTCTCCCTCTGAGACGATCTCAAGGGAGGACGACGACGACAATGCTGGGGACGACGATGCCTTGTCGTGGTATGATGCCGCGACCGGTCTGGCGGACCTCCCCGACGTGCGCCCCTTCTTGGAGGCCATCAGGTGGTCGACTTCCCAGGCGTCGAGGCTGGCCCCCATGACCGTCGAGGTGGAGGAGGAGCCGGAAGAGGTGGGGGCCAGTGCAGGCCCCTCGACGGGAGGAGCCGCCTCAACCAGGACCCCACAAGAGGGGTCAATGGCGCTGCCCCCACGAGCCCAAGCTCCGCGGGCTCAGGTGGCGACTGGGGCAGTGACGCCATCGTTGACGTCCGGGGCGCCGTCAACAGGTGTAAGGACCCGGGGTCAATTAGCATCGGTGGCGCAGGGTACTCAGGGGGCTCCGCCGACCAGGGCCCCAAGGAGCGCCCGGCCAGCGGGAGGTCCGACGGTAGGGCCGCCATGGGCGCCGTCGTCAGTTTCTGGTGGACCGGGGGTCGAGACCCTTGGTTCCCATTTCTGGGTAAGTCTGTTCTGCCCTATCTTTTTCATGATCAGTGATCGTATTTTTTGACGCAGTTGTTCATTCCTCAGGCACAAGCGCAAGGCGGAGCTCGCGGGTCCAACCCCCGTGAAGGTGCTTCAGTCGGGCGCCGCCGTTATAATGCGGACGGTGGCTGACGACGCTGCCTGGGTCATGGAGTGTCGGGCTACAATGGAGCGGCTCAAGCAGCGGGAGGTGGCTACCCAAGCGGTGGCGGGTGCCCAGGAAGCTGTTGGTTCCGTCCCTGCCACACAGGGGTCGAAGCCGCCAGAGGTGGTGGCGCCCAGCACCGGCGGGCCAGAGCCTGGGTCAACATCGACTGCCCAGGCTTCCATTGAGGCCGCTGAGGCGAGAGCATCCGTCCGTGACGCAGGGCGAACGGATGCCATACAGGAGGTGGTGGAAGTTCCATCGTAGGTGGGACAAGAGTCGGCGCAACCGGAGGAGGTGCAGCCACAGCGAGACCAGCCGGTGGAGCCGCCGGTCGAGGTGGAAAGTGGGGCGGACACGCCCCTGCCCGATGTCCCGGTGGTGGCGCCGGTAGTCGAGGTGCTAGCCCTTGTGCAAGGGTCATCCCCGGCCCTGATTGACCTTACCCTTGACGACTCCCCTGTTGACAAGGGGAAGCAAGTGGTAGGCGTCGAGGGGGCCGAGACCACGGGCCGGGCAGGCCCCTCTGTTGCGCCGGTCGAGGGGGCCGATGCCACGGACCAGGCCGGTCCCTCTGTTGCGCCGGAGGGTGATCTGGCTGAGGCACCAGCCGCATGGTCAGATCTTGCCGGGCTGGCCCTCACATGGGCGGAGGAGGAGCTGCCGCGCTGGGGGAGGTCGGCCCTAGAGTTTAGGGATGCGGCCAACCCTAGCGCGGAGCCTGTCTTCGTGCTCGATGATAGAGACGAGGTGCACCACTAGGAGTACCTCGAGGGTCTTCGGCAGCACACGATGTGATCTCTTCGTGTGGCTTCAGAGGCCCTCGCACGGGGCATGTCAGATGCTTTTGAGGTAAGTCGGATTTGGTAGTTTTTTCATTCTCTCTCTTTCCCTTTTCCCTGATTCTGATTCTTCTTTGGGTTTGAACCGTGATCAGGAGCTCAAGGAGCGTTCCCGCCGCAAGTCGCTTTTCATTCGTAATGAGAGCGGCGTGTGGGCGGCGCTTTCCCAACAACGGGCTCTTGTCGAGGAGGCTAACCAGTGGCTCTCCCGGCAGAGCGCCGAGGCGGCCGATCTTCGCGTTGCTTATGCGGCGGCCAAGGAGGAGGCTGCCCAGACCCGGGCGACCGAGGCCTCGGCTCGTGAAGACGCGGCGAGGGCCCGGGAGGAGGCTGCTAAAGCCCGTGAAGACCTCGTGCCATTGTCGGCGCGCGTGAAAGAGCTTGAGGAAGACGTGGCCCTTGTCAGCGAGCACCGTGACGCCCTCAACGTCCTGGACGGGGAGGTGTCCGCTTGCTTGGGGGCCTTGAAGGACGAGGTCACGACGCTGAGTGGAGTCGTTCGGGAGAGGGACGAGGCCCTCTCGAACACTGATCAAGAGATCGAGGTGTTGAGGACGACCGTCCGTGGCAAGGATGAAACTCTCTAGGCGCTCGAGAGGACGTGCGGGGGGCTCTGTGACGAGGCCGTGGGTTGGCAGACCCACTCCGAGGGTAAGTTTTTGGCTATGCAGTGGCCCTGGTGTCGAGGTTCCCGGCTTGCACTAACTTAATGTTTGTGTTCCAGAGTTGGAAAAGGAGCAGCAGGCGGCTCAGGCGGCGGCCACCTCATTCCAGAATCTCTTCGAGGCTGAGGCCCAGCAGACTCAGTTGCTTCAGGGCACTATCTCCTCTGTGTGCGATGGCCTGGGGGTCGAGCCCGACGCCGACACTGAGGAGGACACCCCGGGGAACTCCTTTGTCCGCCAGATGGTGGCGCTGGGCCGCCTCGTTCGAGAGAGGATATGAGGCAGCCTTCATCATGGCGTGAAGAGGGCACTGGCCGTCGTTCGATCCGGGTTTGTGTATGACATGGAGCTCGTTGCTGACGGCTTCATCACAGATCCGGATCGGACAGATGAGGAGAACGAAGCCGCTTGCCTGGACCTGATTCAAGCCGCTGAGGAGCCTGGAAGCCGCCTAGCCAAACTTTTTGAGGTCGAGGTGGTCCCGCCTGCCGATGACGAGGGCCTATGAGCCAAATCTGGGTATGGAGGCCCGTGTAATAAGTTAGTGTTTATAACTTTGGTCGTGGTGTCCTCGGAGGCCTTGAACATTTGGATGTAAACCTGCACTGACTATTTAAGTTTTGTGCGAGTTTTCCTTTTTTCTTGGTTGCTCGAATCACGTTCTCGTATGATTTACTTAGCACATAATTACACCCCTTGGCACAAGGGAGCAAGTGGAGGTACCGTAGCCTCAGAGGCGTGGGTGACCTCATGGCTCGACTACCCTCGAGCCTTTAGGGTGCGTTTGCGGCTTTGTTGATCGTGTAAGAATTTGATTTGAAGCAACCGAGGATGTTTTCTTTTTCAAAGTTATAAAGCGTCACTAGGTCTATTTAGCGTGTGGTCGCTCCCCTTTGAGTTTTGTGGCGCTCCCGTGGTATGGTCGACTTAAATGACAGCTCTCTTTTTTGAAAAAGAGTACGAATTTTTCCGGGGACAGGGGTTCCCCCTCCCTTGTAGCCCCCGAGGGAGGGTCGATTCTGAGAGAATAGAGTCGATCCTTCCTGGTTGTTATGGAAACGAAGCTTTGAACACTGCTGTATTCTTTATTGATGAGATTGAAAAGAATTTACAGAGCCTCGAGGCTTTAAGGGAAAAAGGGTCATAGCTGTTCAATGTTCCACGCGTTGGTGAAGATTTTGCCCTTTTCGTTCGATAGCTTGTAGGTGCCGGGCTTTAGCACTTCTGCGATGATGTATGGTCCTTCCCACGGCGGCGTGAGTTTGTGCCATCCCTTGGTTTTCTGGCTTCGACGTAGCACCAAGTCACCAATGTTGAGGTCGCGCCTGTGGACGTGTCTGTTGTGGTAGCGTCAGAGACTCTGTTGATACCTAGCAGAATGCAATAGAGCCATGTCGTGGGCTTCCTCGAGCTGGTCGAGGGCATCCTCTCTTGTGGCGTCGTTATTTCTTTCATTGTAGGCCTTCAACCTTGGGGATCCGTATTCTATATCAGTTGGGAGCATAGCCTCAGATCCGTAGACTAAGAAGAATGGAGTGAACCCCGTGGCTTAACTCGGCGTTGTTCTTAGGCTCCACAGGACCGAGGGAAGCTCCGCAGCCCATTTCTTGCCGTGTTTATTTAGCTTGTCCAAGATTCTAGGTTTCAGGCCTTGTAGGATCATGCTGTTGGCACGTTCTACTTGGCCATTTGTTTTTGGGTGAGCTATGGCCGACCAGAGCACACGGATGTGGTGGTTGTCGCAAAAATCTAGAAACTTTTTACCAGTGAATTGGGTGCCATTGTCCGTGATGATACAGTTGGGAACCCCAAAGCGGTGGATGATGTCAGTTAAAAAGAGCACAGCTTGCTCGGACCTAATGCTAGAGATAGGACGGGCCTCGATCCACTTGGAAAATTTGTCAATAGCGACGAGCAAGTGGGTGAAGCCGCCAGTCGTCCTTTTCAAGGGTCCGACAAGGTCGAGCCCCCAAACAGCAAATGGCCATGTGATGGGAATGGTTTGTAGGGCATGAGCTGGGAGATGGGTCTGCCTTGCATAGTACTCGCAGCCTTTGCAGGAGCGTACTAACTTGACAGCGTCGGAGACTGCGGTCGGTCAATAGAAACCTTGTCGAAAAGCATTTCCGACAAGGGTCCGAGGTGCTGCGTGGTGACCACAAGCCCCTGAGTGTAGATCATTTAGCAGGCTTCTGCCTTCCTCATTTGTGACACAGCGCTGGAGGACGCCTGTGGGGCTGTGGCGATACAGCTCTCTACTGTCGCCAAAGATCACAAAGGTTTTAGACCGGCATGTGATCCGTCGAGCCTCGATCTTATTCGAGGGGAGGTCCCCTCAAATGAGATGGTCGAGGTACGGAATGCGCCAGTCAGCCTCGGGGTCAGATGGTGGGGTCAAGCCTCCCACCTGCATGGCCTCAGCCCCGGTCGAGGGGGCCTCTGCCTCAGGTTGGGGATTGGGCGACGGCCCGTCGACCCCTCCATCCGATCCGAGGTCGACGGATGGTTGGTGGAGGTCTCTCACAAAAACGTCTGGTGGGACCGTAGCTCGACTGGACACGATTTTCACGAGTTCATCTGCGGCCTCATTATACTTGCATGCAATGTGGTTGAGCTCGAGGCCGTGAAACTTGTCTTCAAGGCGCCGTACCTCTTCATAGTAGGCTTCCATCTTGGGGTCACGGCAGCTCGAGCTTTTCATGACCTGATCGATCACAAGCTATGAATCACCTCGAACATCAAGGTGTTCGACCCCTAGTTTGATGGTGATTCTCAAACCGTGACAAGTGCCTCGTATTCGGCAATGTTATTTGATGCAGGAAAATGAAGCCAGATGATATAACGCATGTGAACTCCGAGGGGTGAGATGAAGAGCAAACCCATGCCTGCTCCTGTTTTCATCAACGACCCGTCGAAGTACATGGTCCACAGCTCAGCCTGGAGCTGAATAGGGGGGAGCTGGGTGTCGGTCCACTCCGCCAGGAAATCTGCTAATGCCATGGATTTGATGGCCTTACGCGGCGCATATGAGAGGGTCTCGCCCATGAGCTCCACCGCCCATTTGGCTATCCTACCCGAGGCTTCCCAGTTCTGGGCTATCTCTCCCAGGGGGGAAAGAAGAAACCATAGTCACCGGGTGGCCCTCGAAGTAGTGACGGAGTTTGCGCCGTGTTAAGACGATGGCATATAGCAGCTTCTGGATCTGCGGGTAGCGGACCTTGGTTTCCGAGAGCACCTCGCTAATGAAGTAGACCGGTCTCTAGACGAGCAAAGTATGTCCTTCCTCAGCCCTCTCGACAACCAAGATTGTGCTAACTACTTGTGTTGTCACGACGACATAAAGTAGGGGCGGTTCTCCTGGGGTTGGAGGGACGAGGATCGGCGAGTTAGAGAGTGTAGCTTTGAGTTTTGCAAGAGCTTCTTCGGCCTCGAGGGTCCATGAGAAGAGTTCCGATTTCTTCAGGAGACGGTACAGAGGGAGCGCTTTTTTGCCGAGGTGTGAAACGAAGCGACTGAGAGCTGCCAGGCAGCCCATGACCCTCTACACGCCCTTCAGATCTCGGATAGGGCCCATTTTGGTTATCGCAGTGATCTTTTCTGGGTTGGCCTCGATGCCACGCTTGGAAATGATGAACCCTAAAAGCATGCCTCGAGGGACGCCAAAAACACATTTCTCAGGATTGAGCTTGATGTTCTTTGCCCGGAGGCACTTGAACGCAACGTCGAGATCGTTTATCAAGTTATCGGCTTTTTTGGTTTTGACAATGATGTTGCCGACGTAAGCCTCGACGGTGGGTCCGATGTGTTCCCCGAAAACGTGCTGCATGCATCGTTGGTACGTAGCCCATGTGTTTCGGAGACCGAAGGGCATAGTAACGTAGCAATACATGCCGAATGGGGTGATGAACGAAGTCGCGAGCTGGTCGGACTCCTTCATTTTGACCTGGTGGTAGCCGGAATATGCATCTAAGAATGAAAGAGTTTCACATCCCGCAGTGGAATCAACGATTTGATCAATACGTGGTAAAGGAAAGGGAACTTTTGGACATGCTTTATTTAAACTGGTGTAATCTACACACATCCTCCACTTCCCACTCTTTTTCTTAACTAGTACAGGATTAGCTAGCCACTCGGGATGATGAACCTCCTTGATGAATCCGGCCTCCAGCAGTTTGTGTATCTCCTCTCCGATGACCCTGCGCAAAGATGTCGATGTTTGCGCAGAGAAAGTCGACGAGCACTGTCTCCTATTTGGGATCGAGGGTGGCGCTGACGCTCAACATTTTCCCTTTGGATCGGCAGGGTCGAGGGGCACGAGCTTGACATCTTTCGCGGGCTTGAAGCTGCCAGTGTGGCATTTGGGGTCAGGGATCTCATTGGCCAGACCATTGAGGTCCGCCGCCAAGGTTGCCGACTCTAAGACAGCTTCTCCGTGCTCGACACACTCGATGTCGCACTCGTAGGCATGCTCGTATGAGGGCCCGACAGTTATGATGTCGTTGGGGTCTGGCATCTTGAGCTTGAGGTAGGTGTAGTTTGGGACCGCCATGAACCGGGCATAGCAAGGGCGCCAAAGGATGGCATGGTACGTTTCACGAAATCCGACCACCTTGAAAGTGAGGGTTTCCTTTCTAAAATTAGTGGGAGTGCCAAAATAGACAGGCAAGTCGACCCGACCGACAGGTTCTGCCCGCTTTCCTAGCATGACTCCATGGAAACCCCCGACACTGGGTTGGAGGCGCATCCTCTGGATCCCCAGGAGGTCGAGGGTCTGAGCATAGATGATGTTAAGGATGCTACCACCATCCATGAGCACCTTGGTGAGGTGTGTGTTGGCGATGATGGGATCTACAACAAGTGGATAGACCCCTGGGTTGGGGACGTAGTCGGGGTGGTCATCACGGTCAAAAGTGATGGCGACCTCGGACCAGTCAAGGAAGTGGGGGATCGCTGGCTATACGGAGAAAACCTCTCGCCATTCTCGTTTGCGCTGACGCGTCGAGAGGCGGGTCAAGGGTCCTCCGTAGATCATGAAGCAGTCGTGGATTTTAGGGAACCCCCCATCCTTGTCGTCGCCCTTGGGATCTTCCTTCTTGTCGTCCTTCTTGACGCCTATGCCCTCAAAGTACCTCCGGAGCATGTGGCAGTCCTCGAGGTTGTGGTTTGTGGGCCCCTTGTGGTAGGGACACGGCTCTTTGAGCATTTTGTCAAAAACTCCCCCACCGGGGGGCCCTCGAGGTTTCTTGCGTTCGGTAGCAGTGACAAGCTCATCGGCCGGGGCCTCGGGCTTGCCCTGCCGGTTCTTCTTCTTCTTCCGGTTGTTCCTTTTAGAGCCCCGGCTGGAGCCCGCAGGATCGTCGACCTTGAGCTTCCCCTTGTCTTGATCACCGCCAAAGATAGCGCCAACTTCCTCCTCGCCGACGGCAAAATTAGTGATGATGTCCATCAATCCGTTGGCAGTGAGGGGGTGTTACGGCCTAGCTCTTGGACCAACTCCTTGCAGGTGATACCAGAGAGGAAGGCCATAATCACGTCAGAGTCGGTGATGTTGGGGAGCTCGGTGCGTTGCCTGGAGAAACGCCGGATGTAATCCCGGAGGGATTCACCTGGCTTCTGCTTGCAACTCTGGAGGTCCCATGAGTTGCCGGGGCGCATGTAGGTCCCCTTGAAGTTTCCCTCGAACACCCTTACAAGGTCATCCCAGTCGTGGATCTGTCGAGGTGGAAGGTCCTCAAGCCAGGCTCGAGCGGTGTCTGACAGGAACAGAGGGAGTTGTCGGATAATGATCCGGTCGTCGGTGGCCCCACCCAACTGACATGCCAAGCGGAAATCAGCGAGCCAAAGTTCAGGTTTGGTCTCGCCGTTGTACTTGGTGAGAGTCGTGGGGGGGGCGAAATCGTGTTGGGAGTATTGTTTCACGAATAGCCTTGCTAAAGACCTGGGGACCCGGTGGCTTGGGTGACGGGCTTCGATCTTCCGAGCTATCGTAGCGCCCGCCTCTATGCACACGGTAACCTCGAGCTACACCATCACCGTGTTTGCACGTGTGGCGCTCGACAATGTTGCCATGGGTGTCTCAAGGTTCACGGTCGTCGATGACGTGCTCAGGGGCAGGGGTCGCCCGGTTCCGTTGGGCATGCTCGGGATGAACCGAGGCCTCTCTCTCTCCTATCGAGAGGGCTCGGCGTGCCGCTCCGAGGCTGGCCCGCGCCGCCTCGAGGCAGAGCTCTTGGCCTGCTGCATAGCAGCGGTCTCGAGGAGTTCTCGGATTTCATCTCGAGCTCGACGAGCGTCAGGGTTCGATGGCTCGGGCATGTTACGGAGGAGCATGGCGGCGGCGACAACGTTCTGGCTGGCTCGACCAAAAATCGGGGGGTCGACCGCCCGATCCTCGGCGATGCGACGATTGACATCACGAGCTCTTTCTCGAGCTCCACCGCCATGTGCGTGTGCCGCACGTTCATGCTCGAGGGTTTGTTGGAGTAGGCGTAGGTTTTCTCGTTCCTCGTCGAGCCTGTCTTGCAACTCATGGATTTGCTCGAGCTGCATTCCTTGATCCGCAAGGAGTTGAGCCTCGTCCCGCTCGTTAGGTAGCTCGACATGAGGTGGCATGTTCCTTCCTTTATAGGTTCCTCATCCTCCAAATCCGACGTGCTTACCCCGTCGATGTTGAAGCACTCATGAGTCGGATCGTAGGTGTCATCGGCAGAGTCGGAGTCAAGGGCGCCGAAGTAGTAGTAGGATGGGTGGATGTAAGGTCGTCGCCACTCGTCTCTGGGGTTATAACATCGAGGAGCAGCCGCACATGGCTCCGTTTCTGGGGTCTCCGTAGAGTCCAGATACTCGAAAGCCGGCGTGGACGCAACAAGATCCATAGTGGAGCGTAGATGGTGTCCGGGGAGCTCCTCGTAAGCGCTCATGCTAGTGCTCACAGAGGAAGTGTACGCCCGGGCGACCGAATCTAACCCAAACGGGAAAGCTGATGGGGTCATCGTTCCTGGAGCCGGTGCAGTCGAACCGGGGGGGAGTGGCGTCTCACTGAGCGGCTGAGCGGTGGAACCCCCTGTCGGCATCTTATCCTCAGCCAAGCTCATCCTACACAGACCCTTACTGAGGAAATCCATGTTGGCGTCTGGCTGAGAGGCGCCGGATCGGGGAATCCCGCTGTCCTCCGCAAGGTGGTGACGGCGATTGCGCCGGGCTCGTCGTCGCCTAGCGGCTTGTGCCTGGGAGCGATGGTACCGGCGCAGCACTCCCTCGGGCTAGGAGAGCTCGTAGTCCTCATCGGCCTGGGTGGAAGGAGGACCATGTCGTAGCCATGGCCAAGCGACATGAACTCCAAACTCCCAAACTAGATCACCGTGGCCAACGGGAGAGGATGTTCAGGGTTAGCCATCCAGGAAAATGGCGGGTAAATGATGTTGGCACATAGCATTCCCCTACCTGGCGCGCCAACTATCGGTGTTTGGTCCCGTGGGGGTCCTAAGCCGACGAGTTAGTGCTACGTGTCCCTATCCTGGATGGTGATGCAAAGGAAATACACGGAGGTTTATCCTGGTTCGGGCAAAAGAAGGCCCTACGTCCAGCGGGGAGGGGAGAGTTTTATATTTCCTTGCACCAAGGTGCTTGCGTAGGGGTCACAAGCTTGTGAGAGAGGGCACCGAGCCCAAGTCTCAAAGGGAGAAAAAGAGTACAAGGGTGGTTGCTTGAGATGTTGATCTCTGTGTTGGGTGCCTTTGCTCGCTAGCACTTGGCCTCTAACTTGCTTCTTACCCCCTTGTAGAGCCCTGACCTGCCCTTTTATAGGGTAAGAGGAGGCCAGGACGCCGGGGGTGTCTTGAGGTGAAGCTTTATCGATCCTTGTGGGGCTGGCTGTAGCGACGTGCCTCAGGAATGGGTGGCCATCCCTGGACACCGTGATGACATCGGGGATGAGGCGGTGAAAAGACCCTGAGTCTTATGCCACGTCAGTCTTTCTTTCCTGCTGATCGGTGGTGGGCGTCAAGGCCGGGTCGAGGCTGGGTCGAGGCTGGGTGGATAAGGCCGAATCCCCGAATCAGGGGATACGAACCTTGTCGTAGCCATCCTCGAGGGTGGTTGGTGGTAGAACAGTGTGCGGTAGGGTGTGTATAGTGACAGGCTTTCACCTCCCATCCCGGGATGGGCGGTAAAAAAGTGAGGACTGATAGGTGTTGTTCCCACGTCGATCGTGGCTGTAGCCATGGTGGTAGTTGCATTAAATGTTCTGACTTTTGACTTAGAGTGGGGGGTAAGATAGGTCAAGCGATTCGACCCGGGGTCATGTGAGTCGGAGTTTGCCGGTAGTCGAGATGCCTAGTCGAGCGGGCCTCGTACGAATTGTGACGCAGTCGAGGTGTCCCGTCGAGGGTGCCTCGTACGAGTCGGAGTCGGAGCGCGGTTGAGACGTTCCGTCGATCCGGCCTCGTGCGAGTTGGAACATAGTCGAGGTGCATCATTTACTGCCTTTTGGCTTTGCCGTGTGGGTGCATTAGTGTTTCATTCACACTAACCGTAGATTGTGGGTACCCCACACCGTTGGTACCAACAACTCTAAAATCACTTTGGGCGCACCAAATGGTTCTCCTAGGTGGCGTAGATCAAGTGGAAGATAGTTTTAGTCTATTTGGTGATAGTGTTAATCTCAACGCAAAATAGGTGCATGGTTTGCACCGAACGTACCATAGGCTCTTAAATATCTTTGGGCACACTAGATGGTATTCCTAGGTGGCGTAGATCAAGTGGAAGATCGTTTCAGTTTGTTTCGAGATAGTGTTAATCTCAACGCAAGATAGGTGCACGGTCTGTGCCAAATGTACCACAAGCTCTGAAATCGCTTTGGGTGCCCAGATGGTACTCCTTGGTGGCGTAGATCAAGTCGAAGATAATTTCAGTCTATTTTTGTGATAGTGTTAACCTCGACTCAAAATAGGTGCAAGGTTTGCGTCGAACGTACCATAGGCTCGAAAATCATTTTGGGCGCAGTCGATGGTACTCCTATATGACGTGGGTAAAGTGGAAACTGGTTTGGGCCAAACTTACCATAGGCTCAGAAATCATGTTGGACGCACCTAATTGTACTCCTAGGTGACGTGGATCAAGCAGAAGCTCCTTTTGATCCGTTTGGAGATAGTTTAAATCTCGGTGCAAGATAGGTGCACAGTTTACGATGAATGTACCATGGGCATGGAAATCGCTTTGGGCACACTCGATGGTACTCCTAGGTAATGTATGTCAAGTGGAAGCCTGTTTCGGTCCATTTAGAGATAGTGTTAGTCTCGACGCAAAATAGGTGCACGTTTTGCGCCGAACGTACCATAAGCTAAGAAATCATTTTGGATGCACTCGATGGTACTCCTAGGTGACGTGTGTCCAGTGGAAGCTCATTTGGGTCCGTTTGGAGATAGTGTTAATCTTGACACAAAATAGGTGCAAGGATTGCGCCGAATGTACCATAGGCTTAGAAATGATTTTGGGCGCAACCAATGGTACCCTTACATGATGTCTGTCAAGTGGAAACTGGTTTCTATCCATTTGGAGATAGTGTTAATGTCGACGCAAGATAGGTGCACAGCTTGCGCTAAACGTACCATAGGCTAAGAAATCATTCTGGAAGCACCTGATTGTACTCCTAGATAACATGGACATAGCAGAAGCTCAATTCGATCCATTTGGACATAGTTTTAATCTCGATGCAAGATAGGTGCATGGTTTGCGACGAATGTACCATGGGCATGGAAATTGGTTTGGGCACACCCGATAGTACTCATAAGTAATGTATGTCAAGTGGAACCTTGTTTCGGTTCATTTGGAGATAATGTTAGTCTCGGCACAGATAGGTGCACGGTTTGCACCGAACAAACCATAGGCTTGGAAATCATTTTGGACGCACTCGTTGGAACTCGTAGGAGACGCGGGTCAAGTGAATGCTCGTTTCAGTCTGTTTGGTGATAGTGTTAATCTTGACTCAAAATAGGTGCAAGGTTTGCATGGAACGTACTCATTTTGGGCACCCTGTTGGTACTCCTACAGGACGTGGGTCAAGTGGAAACTTGTTTCGGTCAATTTGGAGATGTGTTAATCTCAATGCAAGATAGGTACATGGTTTGACCCAAACTTACCATAGGCTCAGAAATCATGTTGAATGCACCTAATTGTACTCCTAGGCGAATGTATCATTTCAATCTGTTTGGAAACAGTTTAAAACTCGGTGCAAGATAGGTGCACAGTTCACGACGAATGTATCATGGACATGGAAATCACATTGGGCACACTCGATGGTACTCCTAAAATGTATGTCAAGTGGAACATTGCTTTGGTCCATTTGGAGATAGTGTTAGTCTCAGCACAAGATAGGTGCACAGTTTGCGCCGAACGTACCATAGGCTTAGATATCATTTTGGATGCACCCAATGGAACTCGTAGGAGACGTGGGTCAAATGGATGCTCGTTTTGGTCCGTTTGGAGATAGTGTTAATCTTGGCACAAAATAGGTGCAAGGTTTATGCTGAACGTACCATAGGCTCGGAAATCATTTTGGGCGCAAGCAATGGTACTCCTACATGACGTGGGTCAAGTGGAAATTGGTTGCGCCAAATGTACCATAGGCTCTTAAATTGCTTTAGGCAAACCAGATGGTACTCCTAGGTGGCGTAGATCAAGTGGAAGATCATTTTAGTCTGTTTGCTGATAGTGTTAATCTCGATTCAAAATAGGTGCAAGGTTTGCGCCGAATGTACCATAGGCTTGAAAATCATTTTGGGCGCAACCGATGGTACTCCTACGTAATGTGGGTCAAGTGGAAACTCATTTTGGTCCATTTGGAGATATGTTAATCCCGATCGAAGATAGGTACACGGTTTGCATCAAACATAACATAGGCTCCTAAATCATTTTGGATGCACCTAATTGTACTCCTAGGTGACGTGGATCAAGCGGAAGCTCATTTTGATCCATTTGGAGATAGTTTAAATCTTGGTGCAAGATAGGTGCACGGTTTATGACGAGTGTACCACGGGCATGGAAATCGCTTTGGGCACACTCGATGGTACTCGTAGGTAATGTACGTCAAGTGGAAGCTTGTTTGAGTCCGTTTGGAAACAGCGTTAGTCTCGGTGCAAGATAGGTGCACGGTTTGCGCTGAACATACCATAGGCTCAGAAATCGCTTTGGATGCACCTGAGAGTACTCCTAGGTGACGTGTGTCGAGTGGAAGCTTGTTTCGGTCCGTTTGGAGATAGTGTTAATCTCGATACAAAATTGGTGCAAGGTTTGCACCGAATGTACCATTGGCTCAGAAATCATTTTGGGCACAACCAATGGTAGTCCTACGTCACTTGGGTCAAGTGAAAACTCGTTTCGGTCCATTTGGAGATAGTGTTAATCTCGATGCAAGATAGGTACACGGTTTGCGCCAAACGTACCATAGGCTCATAAATCATTTTGGGCGCAACCAATGGTACTCCTATGTGATGTGGGTCGAGTGGAAACTGGTTTCTGTCCATTTGGAGATAGTGTTAATTTTGACGCAAGATAGGTACATGGCTTGCCCAAACGTACCAAGGCTAAGAAATCATTTTGGAAGCCCCTAATTGTACTCCTAGATGACGTGGATCAAGCAGAAGCCCATTTCGATCCGTTTGGACATAGTTTTAATCTCAATGCAAGATCGGTGCACGGTTTGTGACGAATGTACCATGGGTAGGGAAATCGCTTTGGGAACACCCGATGGTACTCCTAGGTGATATGGGTCAAGTGTGATACATCCGGTCCAGGTGGGGTTGGCTGAGGCCCAATAAATTAAGGTTGCCCAGACCCCAACAGTTCTTATGCACACCCACTCGGGGAAAGGCCCAATGTCCCTTAAAGACTAGTCCGATAGGTGAAGGGTGGCTCTCTCTTTTAAGGTGGCTTCCTCCTCCCAAGCTAAGCAAGGTGGGATTATTCAGAGGCTCACACGGTCGCCGCCCGACTACAACTAGGCCACTTGGCCTTTTTTTGTTGCGTCTTTGCCAGCGGGTAATAGTGGAGGATGTCCTCATCATTCCCACCCCCTTAAACAAGCGCCCAGCTCTGATACCAAATGATACATCCGGTTCAGGTGGGGTTGGCCGAGGCCCAATAAATTAAGGTTGCTCGGACCCCAACAGTTCTTATGCACACCCACTCGAGGAAAGGCCCAATCACTACACCACAACCCTTAAACAGCGACTGACTTGAAGTTGCTGTAAAGGGTGTACAACAATGGACAGTCCGTTGCTAAATGTTATAGCGACGGACCCCAGCAGTTGCTATTGAAGCCATCGTTGTATGTATACCGCGACGGACTTCATCTTTAGCGACGGACCGTCCATTGCTCCAATTTTAGCAACAGATAGCCTGTTACAAGTTTTAGCAACGAATAGTCCATCGTTGTAAGAACTTTTAACAACTGACTGTCAGTCAAGCTCAATTGAATAGGTAAAAAAATAATCCAAATACATTTAAAACTAAACCACATTTAGAACCAATACAATATTGAATGGCATACACAAATGGCATTAATCATACTCTCATTCATCCATATCAAATGAGATACATATATATAATCATGTCACTAGCTTAAGCTTCTTGCCATCAATGCAACACATACAAGCATATATAGCTAAATACAAAATCTAGCTAGTCATCAGGTTATACAGCAAGCACTATTTTCTTGTTGAGCGAAAGCCATCATCCAAAAGAGATCCAACATTGATCAAAAGATAGGTTCGAGTCCACAAATCAACTAAAACTACCAGACTATAGTCCAAAAGCATTCAAAGCAAGCATTCAAAGATAATTCAATGGCTTCCTATCAACAAGTCGCTAGCAACAACCCCTATGAGAAGATCAAAAGCCCAGGAAACATGATCGTTGTCCTTCTTCAAGTTACTGCCAACCCATTCAGCGGTAGTGTGTTGTAGTTGCACCATATCTAAACTAGCAGCCTGCAATGTTCAGAAGAGACCCACTACTTGTTAGTATTGAGCACAACCAATATATTTTAGGTTACATAATCTAGCACAAATTTCAAGGTAGCCTATAGAATTGACAGTTGGAGTAACACAGGATAGTTCAAGTTATGCAGTGTCTGATGCCTGGATATGTTAAAATGTCAAAGAAATCAATGTAAAATGTCATCCTAGATATGTGCTCATCCTAAGCATGCCATACTATTGTCCTGGACTAAGGAGCCACTCTTATATATATGTAATCTCATAGTACTGCTGTAGCACTTAATTTTTTTTGTTTCAGATCAGAAACTTAGAAAATAATTAGCTATAAACAAAACACTAAGGCTAAAAGAGTACACATCCACCACACATCTAAATTTCTAGTCCAAAACACATGTTCAATAATATTTAGAACATATTAAGTGATGCAACACTTCTCTACTAAGAAAATAAGAGCACCTTGAGAAGATCTCTGAGAAGAACCAGCAACACCCTGAGATCTTGGTTGCTGACTGCAGACCTTCAGCTGTCACAAGTATCATAGTTAGAAACTGTAGATATACTCACCACATATCAAAAAAAAGAATAGAATCAAGTGGACATTACTCGATTAAATGGCCAGGCAACCGACATCTTTACAGCATCCCCTAGGGTGTTGATTTCAGAATAAGGACGTGGCACTAATGTTTCACGTCGGAGCACAACATTCACAATCACTTCACAAAATTTTGTTCCAAGAGCCACACCCGCTAGCTTATTATTTGCATTAACTGAAACAATAGTTGCCTTGGCCACTTTTTCATTACTCAACATGGCAAATAAGATGACCTCTTTTCCAGCCTAAAGTAGATGATGAACTTATGAGAAATGGATAAATGCTAGGTTCAGCAGCTAACTTTGCATGAGAGGTTGAGAAGATTGAATCACAAGTATGAGAGGTTCAACAGCTATTAAATCACAAGTATAAAATTTGCATGAGATTGAGAAGATTACAAGTGTATCATGTGGAAAGTGCTGGTCATCATTCCTTGGTGATGTTGTAATATTCATGGCAGGCGAGGCTGCAGGGGTTGCAACTTGCTGATTGGCCTAATCATCATGTTCCTCATCATAGTTGTCTTCCTCTGCATAGTCATATTCTTCACCTTGAAGATGCTGATTGGCCTCACCAACTTTCTCAGTTCTTGGGCTCCGATTGATAAGCCTTTCCCCTCTGTCCCCGTCCTAGCTTCTGCTTGAAGAAGTTACAAAAAAACCTTCGGCTTGAAGAAACGTGAACACAAAACACCCCATCCATTATTTAGAAGTTCAGAGAGAATAAATATTTCGTTTTCTTTTTTCTTTTGCATTGTATTTGTAATTAGATGAAGAAGAAGGGTGCTAGCATATTTGCACTTTGCTTATTACTGTTGCAATACTGTACTTTGCAAATCCAGATCAAGTCTGCCCTACACAGATGTTGATACTTCCAGGCCCTCCTAACTACAAAATCATCCTACCTGCACTACTCCCTGGAACTAGATGCTACTGTGATGCATCCACCTCTCTAGATAATTATTTGCAGGTTTCAAGAACGGCTGGTCTTGGAATATTCATGGTCACCACTCTGCAAAATGCTGCATCGACCATTTTCATCAAAATCAAACTAACGGAATCTTCTTCTATCATTATGGCAGAAGCTTCGGCTCTAGCTATTGCTGCAAAGCTGCTTAATGCTTTAAATGTGCAGCAGCCTTTCTTCCTCACAGATAACCAATTACTGGTTAATTTTTTTCAATGGAAAAGATCATACCAGTCCTCATCGATGGGATATCAAACCTTGGACGCAACAATTTATTAATTATGCTGCTGCTAGCAGAGGAAAAATCTACAAGATTGATACAAAGCAAAATATAACAGCGCATACACTTGCTAGTCAGGCATACAAGTCTAATGTTGTTCAGTCTTCTGAGGGTCACTATGCTTGTAATAATCCTATGCATGTAAGTAGCTGTCCTGTTTTGACAGCTATAAACTCTGTATTGGGTGAAGCTTTCACCATTATTGCAGCATCCTGCTGCTGATTAATAAAATTGTTTTTCATAAAAAAACACCTCAGATCCAGACCAAAACTTGCATCCCAAATTTACTTGCCGAAATGATCAGAAGTGAGGGGGACTAAAGCAGGCAATGGGCATCGGACTGACCTGCATGAGTAGCAGAGTGTCCTCCACGTGCACCCCGCCCGGTGGACGCGGGAGCAGCTCCTCCTTGGGGATGCACAGCACAGCGAGCGAGTGATGTCGGGTCCTGGGCACTGCTCCTGGCCGCCGGGTCCTGGGCACTGCTCCTGGTGGGTGGGCAGCGTCAGGTCCTCGGTAGGTCCTAGAGCAGGTGTCCGTGGGCGGGCGATGTCTGGGCCTGGCCGCCAGCAGGGGCACGCTTGACCGCGCTGCGGGGGTGGGCCTGGCCGCTGGCTGGGGCAGGGGTGTGGAGGCGTGCGGCATCGACGGTGGCCGGTGGGGGCATGCGGCGTTGGGGCTCGAGTGGGAGCAGAGGGAAAGAGGGAAAGAAGTGCGTAAAATTGGTAGTGAGCGGCGACTGGGGTGTATCCCTAGGTGAGTTAGGGTTTACAGGTTCATTGGGCCAAAATTTTAGCATGAATAGCCCAAAAACATCGCGCCACTGGATCATTTGTTTAGCGACAGACCATCCGACTCTGTTAAGGACATATAGCAACCGACGGTTCAACGCAAAAGCAAAATATTTATAGCAACCCACCATCCATCGTGGTATTCGATATTAGCAACAGACAGTCCGAGACAAACTTTTAGCGACTCACCGTTCAACACTAATTATTAACTTTTAGCAACTGCAGTTAGTTGTTATTCAAGTGTTGTGGTGTAGTGAATGTCCCTAAAAGACTAGTCCGATAGGGGAAGGGTGGCTCTCTCTTTTAAGGTGGCTTCCTCCTCCCAAGCTAAGCAAGGTGTGATTATTCAGAGGCTCACACAGTCGCCGCCCGCCTACAACTAGGCCACTTGGCCTTTTTTGTTGCATCTTTGCCAGCGGGTAATAGTGGAGAATGTCCTCATCAAAGTGGAAGCTGGTTTCGGTCTGTTTGAAGATAATGGTAATCTCAACACAAGATAGGTACACAGTTTGCGCCATATGTACCATAGGCTTTGAAATTACCTTGGGCGCACGAGATGATACTCCTAGGTGGCGTAGATCAAGTGGAAGATCATTTTAGTCTGTTTGGTGATAGTGTTAATCTTGACGCAAGATAGGTGCAAGGTTTATGCCAAATGTACCATAGGCACGAAAATCATTTTGGGCGCAACTGACGGTAATCCTATGTGACGTGGGTCAGGGGGAAACTCGTTTCAGTCCACTTGGACATGTGTTAATCTTGACGCAAGATAGGTACACGACTTGCGCCAAATGTACCATAGGCTAAGAAATCATTTTGGATGCACCTAATTGTACTCCTACGCGACGTGGAACAAGCGGAAGCTCATTTTTATCCGTTTGGAGATAGCTTAAATATCGGTGCAAGATAGGTACACGGTTTACAACGAATGTACCACGGGCATGGAAATCACGTTGAGCACACTTGATGGTACTCCTCGGTAATGTATGTCAAGTGGAAGCTTAATTCGGTCCATTTGGAGATAGTGTTAGTCTTAGCACAAGATAGGTGCATGGTTTGCGCCGAATGTACCATAGGCTTGGAAATCATTTTGGACGCACCCGATGGAACTCGTTGGAGACGTGGGTCAAATGGAATGCTCATTTCAGTCCGTTTGGAGATAGTGTTAATCTTGGCACAAAAAAGGTACAAGGTTTATGCTGAACGTACCATAGGCTCGGAAATCTTTTTGGGCACAAGCAATGGTACTGCTATGTGACATGGGTCAAGTGGAAACTCGTTTCGGTCCATTTTGAGATATGTTAATCCCAATGGAAGATAGGTACACGATTTGCGTCAAACATACCATAGGCTCAGAAATTATTTTGGACGCACCTAATTGTACTCCTAGGCGATGTGGATCAAGCGGATGCTCATTTCAATCCATTTGGAGACAGTTTAAATCTTGGTGCAAGATAGGTGCATGATTTACAAAGAATGTACCACGGGCATGGAAATCGCTTTGGGCACACTCGATGGTACTCCTAGGTAATGTACGTCAAGTGGAAACTTGTTTCAGTCTGTTTAGAAATAGTGTTAGTCTTGGCGCAAGATAGGCGCACAGTTTGCGCCGAACGTACCATAGGCTCATAAATCACTTTGGATGCACCCGATGGTACTCCTAGATGGTGTTGATCAAGTAGAAGATCATTTCAGTCTGTTTGGTGAAAGTGTTAATCTCGACGCAAAATACGTGCAAGGTTTGCGCCAAGCGTACCATAGGCTCGAAAATCATTTTAGGCGCAACCGGCAGTACTCCTATGTGACGTGGCTCAAGTGGAAACTCGTTTCGGTCCGTTTCGAGATGTGCTAATCTCGACACAAGATAGGTCATGGTTTGCGCCAAACATACAATAGTCTAAGAAATCATTTTGGATGCACATAATTATACTCCTAGGCGACGTGATCAAGCGGAAGTTCATTTTGATTTGTTTGGAGATAGTTTAAATCTCGATGCAAGATAGGTGCACGGTTTGCGCCAAATGTACCATAGGCTCGGAAATCATTTTGGATGCACCCGATGGTACTCCTAGGTGATGTGGGTCAAGTGGAAGCTCGGTTCGGTCCGTTTGGAGATAGTGTTAATCTTAGCGCAAGATAGGTGCATGGTTTGCGCTGAACGTGCCATAGGCGCGGAAATCATTTTGGATGCACCTGATGGTACTCCTAGGTGACGTGGGTCAAGTGGAAGCTCCTTTTGGTCCGTCTTGAGATAGTGTTATTCTCAATGCAAGATAGGTGCACAGTTTGCGCCGAACGTACCATAGGCTTGAAAATCATTTTGGATACACCCAAAGGTCCCAGGTGATGCGATCAAGTGCAAGCTCATTTTAGTCCGTTTGGAGATAGTGTTCATCTCGGCGCAAGATGGGTGCAATAGGTGCACGGTTTGCGCCGAATGTACCACGGGCATGAAAACCTTCTCAAGCACACCCGATGGTACTTCTAGGTTACATTGGTCAAGTGAAGCTCGTTTCGAACTATTTGGAAATTGTATTAATCTCGACGCAAGATAGGTGCACGGTTTTGCGGTGAATGTACCATAGGCTTGTAAATCATTTTGGATGCACCTGATTGTATTCCTAGGTGACGTGGATCATGCGAAAGTGTATTTCGATCTGTTTGGAGATAGTTTTAATCTAGGTGCAAGATTGGTGCACGGTTTGTGATGAATGTACCATAGGCATGGAAATCTCTTTGGGAACACCCTATGGTACTCGTAGGTAATGTATGTCAAGAGGAAGCTTGTTTCGGTCCGTTTAGAGATAGTGTTAGTCTCGGCGCAAGGTTGGTGCATGTTTTGCGTCGAACGTACCATAGGCTTGGAAATCATTTTGGACGCAGCCGATGGCACTCCTAGGTGACATGGGTCAAGGAAAGCTCATTTCGGTCCGTTTGGAGATAGTGTTAATCTCGGCGCAAGATAGGTGCACGGTTTGTGCCGAAAGTACCATGGGCCTAGAAATCATTTTGGGCACACCCGTTGGTACTCCAAGGTGACATGGGTCAAGTGCAGCAAGTTTTGGTCCGTTTGGTGATAGTGTTAATCTCAGTGCTAGATAGGTGCATGGTTTGCGCCGAATGTACTACGGGCATGGAAATCATTTTTGTCACACCCGATGGTAATCCTAGGTGACGTGTGTCAAGTGGAAGCTCGTTTCGGTCCATTTGGGGATAGTGTTAATCTAGGCGCAAGATAGGTGTATGGTTTGCACCGAATGTACCACGGGCATGGAAATCTTTTTAGGCACACCCGGTGGTACATCTGGGTGATGTTGGTCAAGTGGAAGCTTATTTCGGTCCGTTTGGAGATAGTATTAATCTCGAGGGAAGATAGGTGTACGGTTTGCGCCAAACGTACCATAGCCTCTAAAATCACTTAGGGCACACCAGAGGGTACTCCTGGGGTGGCGTAGATCAAGTGGAAGATTGTTTTAGTCTGTTTGGATATAGTGTTAATCTCGACGCAAGATAGGTGCACGGTTTGCGCCAAATATACCATAGGCCGAAATCGCTTTGGGGCACCATATGGCACTCCTAGGTGGCATATATCAAGTGGAAGATCATTTCAGTTTCAGTGGAAGATAGGTGCACAGTTTGCGTTGAACATACCACAGGCATGGAAATCATTTTGGACGCACCTAATGGTATTCCTAGGTGACGTGGCTCAAGTGGAAGCTCGTTTCGGTCCGTATGGAGATAGTGTTAGTCTCAGCGCAAGATAGGTGTACGGTTTGCGCCGAAAGTACCAAAGGCATGGAAATCAGTTTGTGCACAGCTGATGGTACTCCTAGGTGACGTGTCTCAAGTGGAAGCTTGTTTCGTTCCATTTGGAGATAGTGTTAATCTAAGACCAAGATACGAATACGGTTTTCGCCGAATGTACCACGGGCATGAAAATCTTTTCAGGCACTCATGATGGTACTTCTAGGTGACATTGGTCAGTGGAAGCTCATTTCGAGCCATTTGGAGATAGTGTTAATGTCGACGAAAGATAGGTGCACGGTTTGCACCGAATGTCCCACAGGCATAGAAATCTTTTCAAGCACACCTGATGGAACTTCTAGGTGACGTTGGTCATATGGAAGCTCATTTCGGTCTATTTGTCGATAGTATTAATCTGGAGGCAAGATAAGCGCACGATTTGTGCCAAATGTACTATAGGCTCTGAAATCGCTTTGGGCACACCAAATGGTACTCCAAGGTGGCGTAGATCAAGTGGAAGATCGTTTCAGTCTGTTTGGAGAAAGTGTTAATCTCGATGCAAAATAGGTACATGGTGTAACACCCTAAAATTTGCTTCTTTGAAAATAAAGTTAAAATGATTTAATTATGTCTTTTTGTGCTCATGAAAACATAGGAAAATAATATTTTTCATTAAATTAAAATCTATCAGAAGGTTTAGCAACATTGTTGTGCATACATGTTGATGCATTTGTGTTTTTGCATTGCTTGGTTTTGACCAAAGATTAAAATGAATTCAAGTTGTTCTTTCAAAATGTGTTTAGGTCGATTTTCCTTCTCCGATATACATATATCATTTTTCTACGATCAAATTCCTTATTTCTTAGCTCAAGTTTTTATTGGGAGTTTCCTAAAATATTTTCTTTGTAATTCAAATCATTCCTTTCAGTTTCTCGTCCATCAATCAATCTCTACAAACTTCTCAGGAATTTTTCTAACTTTTTCTGTAGCTTGTTTCCACTTGTCTGTGAGCATAATCTATTTTTTTAGATGCTCCAAATTATATTATCATGAGCTCCAAATACTTTATTTGGGTTTCTCATGTTCCATAATGTCTCTAGAAAATTCTCTCGAATTTTTGGAGCTTTCGAAGTATTTTTCGCGGCTTAAATAATAATTCTGGACTTTTCTGGAATTATTTTATCCATGAAAATAATTAATTCTGAAAATAATAAATCTCTCATTTTTTTCCAACGCTCAGAGCTCATGTGCAATAATTCTAATAAATCTCAAAGGCCCATACATTTATTTACTAATGGGCTTAAATGATTACTTAGGCCTATTAGCGGAGGTGGATGGTGCAATGTCAATTAGCACCATATCGCTAGTTGACATGGAGGTGGAGAGTTTTTGTCCCTATATATACGTACCTACCCCATGGGCAAAGCACACTAAAACTACCGTAGAGGAGCCCCTAGTCTGAGAAATCTCTCGTGTAGTAAATTATATTTTCTCATCCTTCTCTTGCCGCCGTCCGACAAAGCCACCAGGCTGCTTGCTCGTGAGCATACATTCTACTCCAAGAAGAAGAAGAGGTATTTACTTGAATTCCACTGTCTAGATCACATTAAAAACCAGATTTTGATTTATTTTCGAAATTAAAATTCTAGGTATTTACAAAACTGCCACTATCTTCTTTAGGCCATATCTTCTACGTTTTAACTCCGATTTGACCCGTTCAAATTGCGTTAGGTTCGTATTTGCGAGCTCTACATGTTGGTAGTACTGTACAGTAGGTTTGGAAAATTTAATTTTCGAGTTTATATTAAAGCAATTATTTATCTATAGAAAATCTTAGAAAATTCATAACTTTCACGTTTTAAATCCGAATTTCGTGATCTTTACGTCTGTGTGATCGTAGTAACGTGTAGAAGAGTTTTACAAACTTTTTATACTGTTGGTGCTACTGTTGGTTAGCTTTTCCACCATTAAGATTCGATGTTAGATTTAATCTATTATTTTACTAAAGAAAATCTCGTTTAATTCATAACTTATTTGTTTTAATTCCGAATTAGTCCGTTCAAATTGCAATGGATTTATAACAACATGAACTACGTATTAGTATTAATGTTTTCTTTATCAAAATCTCTAGAATTTCATAGTTATTAATAACTGTGCAACTAGATTTATAAATAAAATATTATTGATTTCTCCTTTAGTTTTCTAAAGTAACCTAAGTCACTTTTGAATATCTATAAAAAGTATTTTATCCTATATATATGATTTTATATAGTTAAAACAAATGAGACCTATAATTTTCTATTTTATACAACAAAATCTTTCGGTAGTCGTTTCTTGTCCACCGTAGCTCCGATTTGAGTGCTTTTCGCGTCTATGTGTTTGTAGTAATGCGTAGATTAGTTTTCAAATCTTTTTATTGTTTGGTGTACTGTTCTAATTATTATTCATTGTTTGCTTTGTATGATTGCTCGATGCGTGTGTGGTGATTTATTGATCAAGTCCAGTCGGTGAGATTTACGTGGAGATTCAAGAAGCTATTAATTGAAGATTTGGATCAGAGAAAGGATCTCAATTTAAGGCAAGTATAGCATGAGATCATCCTTGTTTCCTATTCACCTTTAATACACTTAATTCATGTGCATGTGTCTACCTTGTTACCACTAAGGATATCCTAGTTTTTGTATCTTGTACCTTGACACCCATGGGACATTGCATTGGGTAGTATTTATGCTAGTGCTCAAGATAAATAACCATGATCTGTAACTTGACTAATGGTATACACAATAAACGTTTAAAAGATGCTTTTTAGCAACAAGGAACAAGGGGGCTAGAGCATAGTTTTTGTGATGCTCTAGATTCCTCTCCTTAAGGACTTATCTGTAAGCGAACATCCGGGACTTACAGTACAATTGTGAGGGCTATATGGCTCTAGCTTTAGTCAAGTATGAGGACCTTTTCTAGCTTGTTAGAGGTTACCTTTATGGCGCAAATGGGGGAAAAGCAGACTGTGGATCCCTGCGTGGTTGTATCACACAGACTAACTGATGAAACCTAGCGGCCCTAACTTATTAGACGAACCTTTGAAAGACTTCATAGTGAACCCTGTCGACCTTCCTTGGAAGTGGGTCAAGAGATTAGCTACCTCGAGCGAAAGGGTAAATCACGACTCATAGTGAAAGTGTACAACCTCTGCAGAGTGTAAAACTGTTATAACAGCCATGCTCACAGTCATGAGTGGCCTTAGACCCTTACAGAATAAATGATGACACTGATGATAATGATAATACTGATGATATTGATGCTCACTAATGATTATTGTTTCTTGCTATACATTATTCTCGTTTACATGATCATGAGGTTATTTGGGCTTTTGGTAAACTTGTTGCTACTCAATTGCTAAAAGATGACTCACTAAAAGCTATTGCAGTAAACCCGTGTCAAATCTTTTGAGCCTCATGAACCCCATGATATATTTGCTGAGTTCGACATGGACTCACTCTTGCTATTTCCCACACCTTAGGATAGTCTCTGGAGTTTTTAGGCTTGTGATCAACCAGTCAGTTTGTTCCTGGAGTGAAGTCTACACCCGGTGTTCGGAGTTGTCTTTTCGTTATGTTGCTCTCTAAGGTATATTTTATACTATTGAGTTATGTATATTAAGCATTTGTCTCTTGATATTACACTTATCTGTGGCTATATGTGAGATTTGACTCCTTTATTTCACATATAGTGTATATCTGGTTTTGTCCCCGGGTGTGAAAGAGTGGTATCAGAGCAATACTGACTGTAGGACGCAAGCCTAGTTAGAAATTGGTCGTGTTAAGGTTTTAAAACTGCTATAACAATCCTTGTTCTATAAACCTTGGTATTTTCTTCCATACTGTATCCTTGCCCTTGATATTATCCCCGCCTTGTTGCTTATTTTAAAAGTCTTTGTTCTCATCTTCACTCTTTGATTTGTTATGCTTTTAGAACCTCATCTTACCATCTTCTTGCAACATCAGAAGAGAAGCATTAGGATCTTTTCCCTTTATACGAAGAAAACGATAGCATCGCAAGTTGAGTCAATGTTTGTAGTGTGAACCTTAAGTGTTTGGTTGGTTTGTCTTAGTGCTTATGGTTGTTTTGGATATTTGTAATGATTGCAATGAATTTATGGATCCCACAAATTCATTTAGATATAGGCTTAAGATATAAGGATTAATGAAATAAATAGTCAGGTTGGTTTTGTTGTTTCTTTCTTATCCTGTCTTTTCGGAGCAGTCTGTCTTCTTCAGCTTATACCTCTGTTCTTGGATGACCAAAAATTATGGAAATTTTCTTGACAATAGTAGACTTCAACATGTTTCTCTGACCGCAAGAATCACCCTCATAGCTATTATGGTTTGGGAGTTATGAAAATCACAAGACGATGCAACTGCGCTGCCTGAACCTTGGAACAGTTTCTGTTGGGCACTGTGTTCGACTACCTTAACTACAGAATATGGGAAAGTGTTCTATACAAAAGTTGCTGAGGATTTCATAAGCTTTTCAACCATGTAAGGCATGTCATCATATGAATTTTGGAACTCGAGAAATAACTGTTGCAAGATGCCGCATCTGCGCTGCCAGACTTTCTGGACAGATTTCATGTGTCACTCTGAAACCATATTTTAGAATCCGAATCTGGGGAGGTGATCAATAACAAAGTTGTAGAGGATTTGATAAGCTTTCCAACAGTGTATAGAACATCTCAATTGGATTTCTGGACCTCGAGATATTGTTATTTTACTAGACTGTTACTATCGGACTTCGCCCAGAAATTTTCTGTATTACTTCCTTATCTTGCATAAGAGAGTGTATCATTGGATATCTTTGAATCTCATTGATTTGCCTTGGAATCTTTACATTAGAGATGATGATGGTTATCTAGTCTAAAAGGAGATGCAAGTTACTTTGGTGTCCCCTAGTTTCTTTTTCTTAAGGGGGGTAGCCATATTAAAGAAGTTGTGAGACCAAGGTTTCGTTCATTCCAGTGTTTCACTTGGAAGTATCAGTTATCCCAATGGTTACGAGATCTTCATCAAGCGCGTGTACCCTTTGCTTAGAATTGGTGACTTGTTGGATCCACTACATGGAGCTCGTGTATTCATCAAGATTGATCTACTTCGAGCTATCATCTGTTGAGAGTTCAACCGTCAACCAAGACAAGTTGGCATTCATGATGTATGTCATGTGAAGACTTAGAAGACCTCAATGTTACACCAAGCATGGTTAGTAAGTTTTTGGATAGGGTATCCCTGATGGTGGAGTTAAGAAGAAGAGCTCCAGAAAGTAAATTAATTGGAATTCACCCAAAGAGGTAATTGCGGCATTTAAACGGATTATAAGAGTAATGTCTATATGGATCATGAGAATCTAAAGGACATCTTCGCTATGTTGGTTTTGAGATTGTGGTATCATCGCCGGTTTGATCCTTATCAAGGTTATGACCTACAAAAGTGTTCTCGCTTGGAGTAGTAAAAGTCGTTGCTGATGTCTTTAGTAATGGAGAGTTATGCTGAGAAGATTCGGACGACACCATGGACTAAGGGTTATTCGAAGTACCCGTCGATGTCTTGGAAATAGTTGAGCAAGCTACTCGGAGTAAGATGATCAAAGTATGTTGAAACATGGGAGTGACACTGAGAGGATGAGGCTTCTAGAATCAAGTGAAGAAGATAAATAGTCAAAGTTTTCATCTCTTCGATCACCGTCTTTCGAATCTCGGGACGAGATTCATCTTAAGGGGGGTAGAATTGTCACACCCAAAAATTTGCTTCTTTGAAAATAAAGTTAAAATGATTTAATTATGTCTTTTTGTGCTCATAAAAACATAGGAAAATAATATTTTTCATTAAATTAAAATCTATCAGAAGGTTTAGCAACATTGTTGTGCATACATGCTGATGCATTTGTGTTTTTGCATTGCTTGGTTTTGACCAAAGATTAAAATGAATTCAAGTTGTTCTTTCAAAATGCGTTTAGGTCAATTTTCCTTCTCCGATATACATATATCATTTTTCTACGATCAAATTCCTTATTTCTTAGCTCAAGTTTTCATTGGGAGTTTCCTAAAATATTTTCTTTGTAATCCAAATCACTCCTTTCAGTTTCTCGTCCATCAATCAATCTCTACAAACTTCTCGGAAATTTTTCTGACTTTTTCTATAGCTTGTTTCCACTTGTCTGTGAGCATAATCTATTTTTTAGATGCTCCAAATTATATTATCATGAGCTCCAAATACTTTATTTGGGTTCCTCATATTCCATAATATCTCTAGAAAATTCCCTCGAATTTTCAGAGCTTTCGGAGTATTTTTCTCGGCTTAAATAATAATTCTGGACTTTTCTAGAATTATTTTATCCATGAAAATAATTAATTCCGAAAATAATAAATCTCTCATTTTTTTCCAACGCTCAAAGCCCATGTGCAATAATCCTAATAAATCTCAAAGGCCCATACATTTATTAACTAATGGGCTTAAATGATTACTTAGGCTATTAGCGGAGATGGATGGTGCAATGTCAATTAGCACCATATCGCTAGTTGATATGGAGGTGGAGAGTTTTCCTCCCTATATATACGTACCTACCCCATGGGCAAAGTACACCAAAACTACCGTAGAGGAGCCCCTAGTCTGGGAAATCTCTCGTGTAGTAAATTATATTTTCTCCTCCTTCTCTTGTGGCCGTCCGACGAAGCCACCAGGCTGCTTGCTCGTGAGCATACGTTCTACTCCAAGAAGAAGAAGAGGTATTTACTTGAATTCCACTGTCTAGATCACATTAAAAACCATATTTTGATTTATTTTCGAAATTAAAATTCTAGGTATTTACAAAACTGCCACTATCTTATTTAGGCCATATCTTCTACGTTTTAACTCCAATTTGACCCGTTCAAATTGCGTTAGGTTCGTATTTGCGAGCTCTACATGTTGGTAGTACTGTACAATAGGTTTGAAAAATTTAATTTTTGAGTTTATATTAAAGCAATTATTTATCTATAGGAAATCTTAGAAAATTCGTAACTTTCACGTTTTAAATCCGAATATCGTGATCTTTACGTCTGTGTGATCGTAGTAACATGTAGAAGAGTTTTACAAACTTTTATACTGTTAGTGCTACTTTTGGTTAGATTTTCCACCTTTAAGATTCGATGTTAGATTTAATCTATTATTTTACTAAAGAAAATCTCGTTTAATTCATAACTTATTTGTTTTAATTCCGAATTAGTCTGTTCAAATTGCAATGGATTTATAACAACATGAACTACGTATTAGTATTAATGTTTTCTTTATCAAAATCTCTAGAATTTCATAGTTGATTAATAACTGTGCAACTAGATTTATAAATAAAATATTATTGATTTCTCCTTTCGTTTTCTAAATTAGCCTAAGTCACTTTTGAATATCTATAAAAAGTATTTTATCCTATATATATGATTTTATATAGTTAAAACAAATGAGACCTATAATTTTCTGTTTTATAAAACAAAATCTTTTAGTAGTCGTTTCTTGTCCACCGTAGCTCCGATTTGAGTGCTTTTCACGTCTATGTGTTCGTAGTAATGCGTAGATTAGTTTTCAAATCTTTTTATTGTTTAGTGTACTGTTCTAATTATTATTCATTGTTTGCTTCGTATGATTGCTCGATGCGTGTGTGGTGGTTTATTGATCAAGTCCAGTCGGTGAGATTTACGTGGAGATTCAAGAAGCTATTAATTGAAGATTTGGATCAGAGAAAGGATCTCAATTTAAGGCAAGTATAGCATGAGATCATCCTTGTTTCCTATTCACCTTTAATACACTTAATTCATGTGCATGTGTCTACCTTGTTACCACTAAGGATATCCTAGTTTTTGTATCTTGTACCTTGACACCCATGGGACATTGCATTGGGTAGTATTTATGCTAGTGCTCAAGATAAATAACCATGATCTGTAACTTGACTAATGGTATATGCAATAAACGTTTAAAAGATGCTTTTTAGCAACAAGGAACAAGGGGGCTAGAGCATAGTTTTTGTGATGCTCTAGATTTCTCTCCTTAAGGACTTATCTGTAAGCGAACATCCGGGACTTACAGTACAACTGTGAGGGCTATATGGCTCTAGCTTTAGTCAAGTATGAGGACCTGTTCTAGCTTGTTAGAGGTTACCCTTGTGGTGCAAATGGGGGAAAAGCAGACTGTGGATCCCTGTGTGGTTGTATCACACAGACTGACTGATGAAACCTAGCAGCCCTAACTTGTTAGACGAACCTTTGAAAGACTTCATAGTGAACCCTGTCGACCTTCCTTGGAAGTGGGTCAAGAGATTAGCTACCTCGGGCGAAAGGGTAAATCACAACTCACAGTGAAAGTGTACAACCTCTGCAGAGTGTAAAACTGTTATAACAGCCGTGCTCACAGTCACGGGTGGCCTTAGACCCTTATAGAATAAATGATGACACTGATGATAATGATAATACTGATGATATTGATGCTCACTAATGATTATTGTTTCTTGCTATACATTATTCTCGTTTACATGATCATGAGGTTATTTGGGCTTATGGTAAACTTGTTGCTACTCAATTGCTAAAAGATGACTCACTAAAAGCTATTGCAGTAAACCCGTGTCAAATCTTTTGAGCCTCATGAACCCCATGATATATTTGCTGAGTTCAACATGGACTCACTCTTGCTATTTCCCACACCTCAGGATAGTCTCTGGAGTTTTTAGGCTTGTGATCAACCAGTCAGTTTGTTCCTGGAGTGAAGTCTACACCCGGTGTTTAGAGTTGTCTTTTCGCTGTGTTGCTTTCTAAGGTATATTTTATACTATTGAGTTATGTATATTAAGCATTTGTCTCTTGATATTACACTTATCTGTGGCTATATTTGAGATTTGACTCCTTTATTTCACATATAGTGTATGTCTGGTTTTGTTCTTAAAACCGGTTGTGACACATGGTTTGTGCTGAATGTACCATGGACTCTAAGATCACTTTGGGCGCACCAGATGGTACTCCTAGGTGACGTAAATCAAGTGGAATTTTAGTCTATTTTGTGACAATGTTAATCTCGATGCAAAATAGTGCAAGGTTTGCACCGAACATACCATAGGCTCAAAAATCATTTTGGACACAACCGATGGTACTCCTACGTGATGTGGGTCAAGTAGAAACTCATTTCGGTCCATTTGGAGGTAGTGTTAATCTCGACGCATGATAGGTACATGGCTTGTGCCAAACATACCATAGGCTTAGAAATTATTTTCGACGCACCTAATTGTACTCCTAGGTGACGTGGATCAAGCGGATGCTCAATTCGATCAGTTTGGAGATAGTTTAAATCTCGATGCAAGATAGGTGCCTGGATTATGACGAATGTACCACGGGCATGGAAATCGCTTTGGGCACACTCGATGGTACTCCTAGGTAATGTATGTCAAGTGGAAGATTGTTTCTATCCGTTTAGAGATAGTGTTAGTCTCAGTGCAAGATAAGTGCATGGTTTGCGCTGAACGTACAATAGGCTTAAAAATTATTTTGGACACATCCAATGTTACTCCTAGGTGACATGGGTCAAGTGGAAGCTCATTTTGGTCCATTTGGAGGTAGTGTTAATCTCGGCGCAAGATATGTGCACAATTTGTGCCGAATGTACCACAAGCATGGAAATCATTTTGGGCACACCTGATGGTGCTCCTAGGTGATGGTGGAAGCTCATTTCAGTCTGTTTGGATATAGTGTTAATCTCAGCATAAGATAGGCGCATAGTTTGCGCGGAATGTATCTCGGGAAAGCAAATCATTTTGAGCAGACCCGATGGTACTCCTAGGTGACGTGTGTCAAACGGAAGCTCATTTCGGTCCATTTGGAGATAGTGTTAATCTAGGCACAAGATAGGTATATGGTTTGCACCCAATGTACCATGGCCATGGAAATATTTTTAGGCACACCGGATGTACTTCAAGGTGACATTGTTCGAGTGGAAGTTCATTCCGGACCTTTTGGAGATAGTATTAATCTCGATGCAAGATAGGTGCACAGTTTGCACCGAATGTACCACGGGCATAGAAATCATTTTAGGCACACCCGTTGGTACTTCTAGGTGACATTGGTCATGTGGAAGCTCATTCTGAACTGTTTGGATATAATATTAATCTCGACGTAAGATAGGTGCATGGTTTGCACCGAATGTACCATGGGCATGGAATGGAAATCTTTTAAGGCACACCCGATGGTACTTCTAGGAGACATTGGTCATGTGGAAGCTCGTTCCGGACCGTTTGGAGATTGTAACACCCCAGGTGTTTATCACCAATTAAGTAGGGGGTTTAAGCTTAAACACGATAGATTAAGTGTAAATGACAATGTCAAGGTCAACCTATGGACATAAGCCCGAACCTAAACTTGGATATTGCACCCTCGCTTACATATTGGCTCAATTAAAAGATATATGCTTGGGTGTGGCTATTAAAGTATCTTCACATGTCCCACATCAATAACTATCTATATTGATCCCTGGAAAAGTTTCGTAAAGTTTGGAATCAAAAAGTCACATGAAATGATAAGTTATATGCTTGTTTGAATTATGACTGAAACCTGCCTTGCATCCCATGGGAACTAGTGTTGTGGAACATACAAATGCAATATGTGCAACACATCTTGGGCACATGTGGAACACCCTAGTGGAACATGTGTAGCATGTATCTTGAAACAACCACATGAAATGACTATAGCATTTCACTTGAGTTCTATGTTTCAAGGCATGTGAGGCCTACACTTTTGTGCAACCTATGCATGGTGGGTATGTTTGGCCTCTACAACACCTTAACTACACTTAGGACACTCCATGGAACAATGTTCATGTTGATCATTTTGCCTAAATGTGCTTCTAAGTGATGGTTGACCATGTATGGACCCTGGAACACTTTTGTTTGACCATTTCAAAAGTGTGACCTAGAAGCTTTGCATGACTGTGTACCCTTTGACAAAGTTGTAGAGGATTTTATAAGGAACAAACTTTGTTTAAGAGTCAAGTCATGAAAATGTGTGGAACATGCTCAAACAGGGCCCACAAGTCAGTTTTAGGGCTGATTTCAGCACTTAGCCATTTTTAAGCCCTAATTTCAGTGTCTTCGACATTGACATTCCGCGTTCTCAAGATTTTGTTAAGTAACTTGGTTTGACTCCTTAACAAAAGTTGGAAACAATTCAATGGAGGACAACATGTAAAAATTTGAAATCAATTTGATCAAGTTTGGCATTGCAAAATTTCAAAAACCGAGCCCTAGCTTAACCTGCTGACATTGTCAACTTTGGGCTTAGTTATCTCCTAATCTGTGGGTCTTATGACCTTGGTGCTTAAATGAAATTTGTAGAGTATACTGAGATGAGCAACTTTGCTATTTGGCCCAAGGTCCAATTCGGCCCATATCCAGCCCGAAAACGGCCTCCAAGATGCCTCGAACTGCACCCGCCACCTGTTCGGGGAAAGTACTCAAAGGCGACAGGTGTCCCGAACGTGGCCGCCATGCATTCTCCTCGCTGCCGCGTGCCGTGAGCTGGGCCATTGGGGAGCCACCGAGCGCCTGCCCTCGGTCTCGCTTCCTCCTTACCCGGCCGTGCTTCCCGTCCGCTTCGTCGCTCCGAGCGTTCCGCGTGCTGAGCGTGGCCGCGTCCACCATGGGTGCCGGAACGGAGCTCCGAGCTCGGCCGTTGCCTTGCCACCGCTCGCAGCCACCGTGCGCCAAACCGCCACCGCGTGGAGCTTCTTCATCCTTCCGCAAGCCTTGAGCGCCGTTTTCCCCACCACATTGTCGCCGGAGTGCGCCACCGCCATGGCCGCCATTGCCGGCCGAGCTCCATAGCCGCCCACCAATTCGCTCCTCCATGCCTCCCCTGTTTCAATCAATCACCACCGTACCTCCACTGCTACGTGCCGACCTCGAAACGCCTGTTTTCCGGCCCCTTCCGCCGCCGTGGACGGCCGTCGCCGGAGCGGCTCGCCCGCAGCCGCCTGCCGCCGTGGCCAGGAGGCCACGAGCCACCTCAACTCGCACCGACAGCGCAGGCGGACGCGCTGGGCAGCCGCGATGCCGGCCAACCAGGCCACTGCCGTCGCCGGCCGCCGCTGGCCCGAGGCCCGGCCGGTCCTGTCTCCTCCCCTGTTCGGCCGTCGGAGGTAGACGACGACGCCAAGCCGTTCCCCTCTCTCTGTCTCTTGTTATATGCATGACAGGTGGGCCCCTCTAGGCGCGGGTCCCGCAGGTCAGTGTTAAGAATGGCCGAGAATGGGTACGCATCCGGGTGCACCTAGCATATCTAGGGTTGATCCTGTTTTTGAATTTCAGAAATTTTGTAAATCTCCTAAAATTCATATCTTATGCTAGAAAAATCCAAAAATGGCAAATGGGGACTTTTTGGAAACCTTGAGAAGAGATATTTGCAGAGGAGTCATAAAATGTTATATGTTTGTAGATGTTTTCTAATGTCTTTATTTAAGTTGTAAAAATGCTCTAAAAATGCCTTTAAACTTAACCAGAGCAAGATCTGGAGTTTTAGAACTCCAAAAATGATGATTCTTGTTTTGTTAATTTTGTGATGACATGTACTTGCTAGGAAAAATATTAAACACCCTAGTTGTCACTGTTTTCTTAGGGTTTTGATTTGGACCTTGATAAATAAGGAAATCTATATTATTTTACTTGTCATTTTATATCTTGAGTTACGATGCTCCAATTGATGTGAATTTTTTTATGGTAGGATTGTCATGCTATGGATGTGCTGTGGTATAAATTTCATGGTCATTGTTTACTGTATGCTCAAGTTATTGATTTAACTTGTTTATAGCTTGATAAATAGCTTATAAATAATATATAAATGATAAAATAGAAAATGTTGTTCCATTACCTTAGTATGATGTTTCTCTATCATATTGATTTATAATGTGGCCTTGTGTTCACAGAAAATATTGAGTTTTAGGTTTAATTTGCTCTTACATGATTTATTGCTATAGCAATTTGTCTTTTTTCATAGAGGTTGATATACATGTCCAAATGGTCTCAAATTTGGACAGTAGACTTTTGGGAGCATATGTAGGCCACTGTAATTTTGGTAGAATTTATTGTATACTTTTGATAGGTTATCATGATTCCACCTAATTATCTAAATAAATTAAGAAAATGTATTAAAAGAATTTATTTAGTAATTGACACTATATTTTTTGGTGTTCTTTAGTCATGTATGAAATGTTGGTAAAGTTGGTTTTATTCAATTAAATGTTTGCAACATAAGTTAATAATTATTTCTTGCAAATGAGGTTTCTGAACAGATTTGAGAATATTGTTAATTACCCTATGCAAATGATGTTTTCATGTCTTGTGTGCTATAACAAAGTTGTTGTGAATTTCATAATCTAGCTGCTGCTAAATTTTGGTGGCATTTGGCCATATGGTTTAGAAACTACAGCTGTTCTAATTTGGGTTCAGATTTAGGTTGCTCTCTGTCCCTCCAGGACAGATTCTGTACCTTCTGTATTTCGACCTGGTAAATGTTAGAATCAGGTTAAGTTGATATTAAATGAATGGTAGAGAATTTCATAAGATTTCCATAATGTCTTCTTGCAAGTCATTTGGATTTATGAAACTCCAGATATGACTGATTTATGAAGCTGCTATTTGTAAGTCCAGAAATTGACATATTCTAGTTAATAGTTTTTACTTTACCTTGACTTGCTTTGCTATGTTGATTTCTAAGAGTGATATACATCTTGTTAGTGTTAAGTGTGCTTGAGATCTTGTGTGACTTGTGTCATGATCGATATGCTGGTCATCTTCTAAGGATATGCTTAAGTGATAGTTAAGTTGATTAACTCTAGTGCCCATGTGAACTTGGTGTGCTGGCATGAATGTTGTGTTATTGCATTTCTGAGTATTCATACATATGCATTGTTGCACCTCATTTAGGTACGCTAGCTGAGGCACGTGAAGGACCTGATGTGGAGCCAAACCCGAAGACGGTGTTTGGTGGATCCATCCCGAAGAAAGAAGGACCGGACAAGTGGTAGATTGAGGGAATGCTCGCCAAGCGAGTTTCTTCTGACAAACTCTGACTTGAGTCGGATCCCAGGCAAGCCCCGGAGCATTATAAGCCTCCTATCTTCAAAGCAATTAATTATATACATATGTTATAAGTATTGTTGCATTAAGTGGTAGGAGTTGGTTGGAAACCATTGATGCATTATATCATTCCTTGTCCAGATATATGAATCCCTGAATCCTACATAGACTAGGATCGAGTAGATGCTTAGCCCTGCTTTAAGCGGTAGAAGTCAGGTGATTTCCGGTCACCTGCGAGATGTAGGGATATTCATATATGGCACGGTTGGCTATATTTGCTATCGTGGAATGGAACCATGTGTTAATAAAATGAAATGAGACCGGGCGGGATGAAGATATTGAAGCAACAAGGCATGGAGGTCTTGGGTGTGGATCTATCCCCGTCTGAGTCGTTTAAGGACCGATTCGCTGTACGTCCTTGAGTCATGTTGAACGCAGTCTAACACTTAGTTGGCCGGATAAGTCGTTCCGACCGCGAAGCCGAGTAATATGGTTCAGGCCGGGAATCGAATGGTAGGTTGCTTCTTGGAGGAGAGAAAGGATGTGCTTGGGGACATTGGCGTGAGACCAAGGGGGGGTTAGAGTCCCTATCACCTGGCAGAGTGTCGCCCTTGGGGTTGCGACATCATTCGGACCCGCGATTCCTGAATCATACGAAAGGTGGCTTGTGCGACCCTGGCAGGGGCCTGCGCGGTGAGTGTTAGAAATACCCCTCCAGCTGGATAGGAATTCGATTCGAATCGCCGTCGCTCCCAGTTAGTGAGCACTTGACTTGAGCAGCGGCAACGTAGATTCCATTAAATTGAACGGATGGTTAATTGGATAACGATGGAAAGGTTGCCTCAATTTATACCTGCTATGGTTAATATTGTTTGCTCCTAATAAAGTGAGTGCTCTAGTACAGGTTCCAATATAGATGACAGGTTAATGATAATTAACTTGATGCTTAAGCATTTAATGATTACTTATCCATATTAAGCTTTTATGCAAAATGTTGTCAAGCTAGCCCACTTCATATCAGCCTTGCATGATCCTTGGTGTCACTTTATTTCTGGTTTATGACGGGTAAGTCTAGCTGAGTACCTTCTCGTACTCAGGGTTTTATCCCCACTTGTTGCAGGTTGTGCTGTATCTTGGCGACTGCAAGAGTTGGTTAGCTCCTGCCTTAGAGGCGGAGTGTGATCACGGGCATGATCCTTCTGAGTTATCTTCTCTCTAATGCTTTTGTTGGAAGTCGACCGTGGTACTGGCATGTATTTGAAATAAGATTAATGTTAGTTTCAAATTACTTTGCTTCCGCTACTTTTGAACTTAAGTTGTAATAACTATGTTGAACTCCGATGTATATTAAACTACTTGTGAAATGGTTGTAACATGTGACTTGTTATGTTGAATCACTACGATCTTGGCTTGTATGTTGGTTGGTTTGAAATCCCTCGCGATTTCATTGGACTACCGGAGTTATATGGGCTCAAGTGCGAGAATTTGATCACTTCGGTGATTGTTTTTGTACTTGTGCTCTTATAATTTGGACGGTTCCGTTACAGCTGGTATCGGAGCAAGATTCAACATTAAACTTGTCATATGTGTATTTAAAACAAAGGTTTTATTTTATAAAATCAATTTTACCAACTTATAGCTATATATAGGTTTGTGAAATCTGAATTCTAAACCTAAGTATGCCAGTGGTCAATTTCCTTATACCCATATAAGGATTATTAGGTGGCTTATATAAGTACTAACTTGGGGGTTTTTATTTTTGCATCTACGCCCAGGCCAAGGTATGTATGTGTGATGACTTTCCCACACTATGCTACCCGGTGTGTTAGATTAGAGGTAGCCTTCATATATGAGATAGTCATATATGTTGCTAGTTTACTTTTATGCAACATCGCACCTACGCTCAGGTAAGTGTGAGTTGTGAGAGCATGACCGTACAAACTGCGGTCTAGGGGAGAGCTAGTTTTGGTTACTGGATTATTTACATGTTACACACATGTATATATGAAGGTACTTAATTGTGGGTGATTGATGATTCGGGTAGTTTTGGTGCTACATGTATATATACGGGGGTATATGTACATGGGAGTACTTAGAATTTTACTTCTCTGTTTTTATTATGTGCTATATTGGGAATTGTTGGGCTGCAATGAAACTTTTCTGCAGGTACGCTAACCACGAATGCGTAAGTCGAATGTAGCTGACGACTAGCTATATATCGAGAGTGCGTGTTATGCCACCGACATAGAACGTGATCGCCACCATAGGTTGGCAATCTTGTGAGGACGAATAGGACGAAGCATGCATCTTCATGATTGTTGCTTTATGCATAGCTATGCTCCTCTCACCCTTGTTCGATAATAAGTAACTTGTGATCAATGTGTTGCACTATCTCCCTTGTGTGGAGTTAAACAATAATGTCTTGTTCCATGTTACTTGAATAGAAAAGTGTGTGCTTAGCTTGGTTAGAAATGATTGTGGTTACATGCTTGAACCTATAGATGTCCTCTAGTTTAGTCAAGTGATGAATATGTTGGTCATACAAGCGTTTGCTAATGCTTTAGACCTCAATTGTGGATTCCCATGAATGAATTAAATTCGTGTTGGTCTAAGGTAACAAAATTTAGAGCTACTAGAATAACATGTTTGTACGCTCTCTTGTTAAGTAGAACAAAGGCAAACTTTGTTTTGCTTGTTGGACGTTGGCTGCTAGAATAATTTCTGTTGTAGTGATGCTTTTGTGGCCATCATGGTGTTTTCTGTAGTTATGAAGAATACCAAAGTTGTAGCTAACTTACTTATTTGGCTTGTCCTTAAATTTCATGACCCTAGGCCTTATGGTTTGGGAGTTATAAATTTTAGAAGTTTGTTGTCAGAATCTGCTCATGTTCAGAACAGATCTGAATGTTTGCTTTATTTGACCTATGTGCTTATGGAAGCATGTCTTGGAAATATTAGAGGAAGTGTAGTACTTTTTCTAAGCTTTCAAAAATGCTAAAGATCACTACTTGTGGTGGTCTAAAATTCTAATTATGAGCATGCAAAGTGGAATGACAGAATCTGTCCAAATCTGGGCAGAGATGTCTTATTTATCTTGTTTGGCCTTGTTAACCATAGAATCATCTTAATATGATAATAATAAAGTTATATAAAACTTAATAAGCTTTACATAAAGTTAAGGGTCAGCCTTGTTGGGTCCCTAGAACTCCAGTTACGCATTTTCGAAGTTCTTGTCAAATTTTCTGTCCACATTGGTACAGATCTGAAACATTAGTATTTTTGGTCATGTTAGTCTATGAATTAGCTTTTGGTATGAATAACAAACGTGTGGAAAACTTTCTAAGCCTTCTATAAAGTCTAGGATCACCTTTATGGGATGTCTACAACCTAAGTTATGGTTGAAACAAGTAACTACTGCGTTGCTGTCCAGATTCTGGGCATAAGCTAAGTTGGCTTCCTTAACTAACGTTTGTTTGGACTCAACTTGTAGTTAGTTCTTGCTTAGATACATGCTTATTTTGGGTGAGCCTTGTGCTTTGTATTGTTTGCTTAAGCCCATCCGTTTAAATTTTCTCAAATGACTGCTTGATTGTGATGTTGTATGTATGCTTGTTATCTAGGTAGTGCCCGAGTTGTCATCTCGTTTATCCTCGGTGAGCATACGAGGGTCGCATAGCTTTATCCTAGAACAATGTTCATGTTACGTAATTGTATGGTTGTTGTCTTCAATTAGGTTTTCTCTCTTAGGAGCCTAAGCCTGTAGACTTGGTGGTTAGCCCTTGAATGTTTGTATCCATGCCTTTGCTTAACCGAAAGTCCAAAGTTTAGTTCTCCTATATGTTTGCATAAGCCACGGATGTTTTGCAACCCTTTTTGCGAAGACCTTTATCGACTGACCAACCAAGTTAATTTTTATCAACGCTAGCCTTTGACCATGGTTCATACGTTGCCAATTGTGGAGACCGTACCCAAATCCATGTTGGACCTTCCGGTTACCTCTCCCAAAGGTCAGCTAGTGTGGCGCAACGTCTCTCTGCTACGGCCTCTAAATTGTGTGCTTGCAAATTCATGCATCAACCTTATCAACTCAATCTATGACTACATATCGGTTTTTGCTCTTGAAATTTGCTTAATCTGTCCCCAACCGTCCCAAGTCTCGAGATGTTCATCAGTCTTGATCTCATGTTGTTGCTCAACATGATTGAATCTCCTGTTAATCTTTTATCTGGTACTCCCCTTGGTGGGCGCAAGTCGTACGTAGAATTTAAGCAAGAGTCGCTTGCTCAGTTATCCTTGGCAATTGTGTGATGTTGTGCTATATTTTGATCTTCGGATCATTTTCGTGTTGATTTTAAACCTTGTGACTACCTTTGCTTGCTATCCCTCCTTGTATGGCGCTTGCTCTTACAGCCCATTGGTGCCACTTGAAATTTCACTTTCGTTGTGCGTTTAGTAATGGTGTTATGAGTAGCCGCTGATGGTGCCGCGACGAAACCAAGAGCCTCCTGTGGCTGCAGACACATGGCTGGCTGCTTGGCACGCGCTGGTATCACGGTTTCTAGTCATGATCCACTATGAAACGACAGTCGGGGTGTTATTTTCTTGTGTTCCTTTTCTTGGTTATCTCTCTATATTGTATCGTCAGATCCATACCTTAGACCGAAAGTAGTGGATTTTCCTTCTAAAGTTGCTAAGAGCAAAATCTTTGAAGAACAGGTCACCGACATAAACATTAACAGACCGCAATAGGTGGTAGACAAGTGACTCTCCTTAGTTGTTCCAGTATTGGCAACTCAATCTAGTGAGCAACGTATCTCATCTCTGTTGGATAAAAGGGACACCCAACACTTAATGTTGGACAAGTCATCCGTTGGATAAGACTCGATCGTCACATTATGCAAATTTTAACCTTTGTATACATAATGACCATACAATCGAAATCACTATCTCTGGTGTGACTCTTTATCTGCTGGCTTCGATGGCAATCATTTGCTCTACATCAACAACAATTGTTGTGATCAAGAGTGGATAGTTGGAACTTTTTAGTGTTAAGAGACAACTGATTAGTTACTAATAGGAAGGTTAATCTCCAGCTAGGTAACGACTCTTTGGTAACCACGAAGGCTATGTCTTACAGAGCAATAACCAACAAGAAGTTAATCAACTAGCCAACAACTCGAGTGATATTCTATCTTTTAGAGCCATTGTGATCAAGTCAATTCCGTCTGGGACAATCACACAGAAAGTGCAAGGTGTTCTATCAGCTAAAGCGAAGAATTAGAGAAAGCATGACATAATTTCAAATTAGTATCCATGTGCCCTTAGGTGCCACAAATGGTTTGTTCATCACTCCATTGGACGATCTCTTAGGTGGTCTTAAGGATCCTGTTGGACACCCTTTCGCTTTGTTTTTATGTTCTCTCATCAACAAGTATTGGGACAATCAAGGGTTATACAAGTAAATTTGCAAATCAACGCAATTTGGAAAGTGTCAAACAAAATATTTCCCAGATTAGAGTTGCTGTTTGATCCTAAAGAGGAAGCCTCATGGTGAAAAGTTAGCCTGACAAAGCTAGTTTCACTGTGTTGCAAGACAAACTCAACTTACTGTGCAACTGCCTCACGTAGGGGATTGTACTCAACGTGCTCGGTAGTGAGTTAAATTACCGAAATTGGTAAATACTTGCAATTTTTGCTGTCTACCAGACCTTGCTATATCTTTCTTTAGCAATAATTGCTAATACTCACTGATCTTTGGTACCTTAAGGTGTTCTTACTCAAGAGGTTGCATCTGATTCAACTCAGATAACTGTTGCCTTTGGATAGAAGAATCTTCTTAGATAACTGTTGGCAGAAATAGGAAGCCGATAAGTCAGCTATCACATTCACTGACCATCGATAGACCCAGATAATACAGTGTTGTCGTCAGAGAAAGAGAACTACACGCATGGAACCGCAAGTCGTTTTCCATTAGTTGGTGTCTAAATGAATGAACATTTACGACCAACATAGACCTTGTCTATTGGTTAGTCAGTATCCTATGGCCTCAGAGAATGTTTGTCGTCTATGATCTCACCCTTTTGGGAGGTTGCGCTCGAGCCATTTTTGGTAGAGAACTGCTTTTCAAACTTGGTAAACATAGGATCACTTCAATGAATATCTTTTTGAGGATTTCGGTCTAGTGCAAAGTTCATACGGACTATGCTGTGCTCACTTAAGAATCAGATACTTGTGAGTGGTCAGCTCACGGACCGAATGATCTCCGTACACTGAGAATGCAGTACGTACTTGGATTCCTCCCAAAGTAACAATGCTTCATGGAAGTCAATGAAGGAAATTCTTCAGACAAATTTTACCATCAAGAGTAAGTATGAGAAAGTGTCTTTGACAAATTGTTCACCAATGTTGAAGCTTTATAGCTGAATGCTATAGCAGATATTGGGAACAATATAACGTGTCTCTCTTCCTTAAAAGATCTTCCATTCCGAATCTCGGGACGCGATTCTTTTAAGGGGGGAGGGCTGTAACACCCCAGGTGTTTGTCACCAATTAAGTAGGGGGTTTAAGCTTAAACACGATAGATTAAGTGTAAATGACAATGTCAAGGTCAACCTATGGACATAAGCCCGAACCTAAACTTGGATATTGCACCCTCGCTTACATATTGGCTCAATTAAAAGATATATGCTTGGGTGTGGCTATCAAAGTATCTTCACATGTCCCACATCAATAACTATCTATATTGATCCCTGGAAAAGTTTCGTAAAGTTTGGAATCAAAAAGTCACATGAAATGATAAGTTATATGCTTGTTTGAATTATGACTGAAACCTGCCTTGCATCCCATGGGAACTAGTGTTGTGGAACATACAAATGCAATATGTGCAACACATCTTGGGCACATGTGGAACACCCTAGTGGAACATGTGTAGCATGTATCTTGAAACAACCACATGAAATGACTATAGCATTTCACTTGAGTTCTATGTTTCAAGGCATGTGAGGCCTACACTTTTGTGCAACCTATGCATGGTGGGTATGTTTGGCCTCTACAACACCTTAACTACACTTAGGACACTCCATGGAACAATGTTCATGTTGATCATTTTGCCTAAATGTGCTTCTAAGTGATGGTTGACCATGTATGGACCCTGGAACACTTTTGTTTGACCATTTCAAAAGTTTGACCTAGAAGCTTTGCATGACTGTGTACCCTTTGACAAAGTTGTAGAGGATTTTATAAGGAACAAACTTTGTTTAAGAGTCAAGTCATGAAAATGTGTGGAACATGCTCAAACAGGGCCCACAAGTCAGTTTTAGGGCTGATTTCAGCACTTAGCCATTTTTAAGCCCTAATTTCAGTGTCTTCGACATTGACATTCCACGTTCTCAAGATTTTGTTAAGTAACTTGGTTTGACTCCTTAACAAAAGTTGGAAACAATTCAATGGAGGACAACATGTAAAAATTTGAAATCAATTTGATCAAGTTTGGCATTGCAAAATTTCAAAAACCGAGCCCTAGCTTAACCTGCTGACATTGTCAACTTTGGGCTTAGTTATCTCCTAATCTGTGGGTCTTATGACCTTGGTGCTTAATTGAAATTTGTAGAGTATACTGAGATGAGCAACTTTGCTATTTGGCCCAAGGTCCAATTCGACCCATATCCAGCCCGAAAACGGCCTCCAAGATGCCTCAAACTGCACCCGCCACCTGTTCGGGGAAAGTACTCAAAGGCGACAGGTGTCCCGAACGTGGCCGCCATGCATTCTCCTCGCTGCCGCGTGCCGTGAGCTGGGCCATTGGGGAGCCACCGAGCGCCTGCCCTCGGTCTCGCTTCCTCCTTACCCGGCCGTGCTTCCCGTCCGCTTCGTCGCTCCGAGCGTTCCGCGTGCTGAGCGTGGCCGCGTCCACCATGGGTGCCGGAACGGAGCTCCGAGCTCGGCCGTTGCCTTGCCACCGCTCGCAGCCACCGTGCGCCAAACCGCCACCGCGTGGAGCTTCTTCATCCTTCCACAAGCCTTGAGCGCCGTTTTCCCCACCACATTGTCGCCGGAGTGCGCCACCGCCATGGCCGCCATTGCCGGCCGAGCTCCATAGCCGCCCACCAATTCGCTCCTCCATGCCTCCCCTGTTTCAATCAATCACCACCGTACCTCCACTGCTACGTGCCGACCTCGAAACGCCTGTTTTCCGGCCCCTTCCGCCGCCGTGGACGGCCGTCGCCGGAGCGGCTCGCCCGCAGCCGCCTGCCGCCGTGGCCAGGAGGCCACGAGCCACCTCAACTCGCACCGACAGCGCAGGCGGACGCGCTGGGCAGCCGCGATGCCGGCCAACCAGGCCACTGCCGTCGCCGGCCGCCGCTGGCCCGAGGCCCGGCCGGTCCTGTCTCCTCCCCTGTTCGGCCGTCGGAGGTAGACGACGCCGCCAAGCCGTTCCCCTCTCTCTGTCTCTTGGTATATGCATGACAGGTGGGCCCCTCTGGGCGCGGGTCCCGCAGGTCAGTGTTAAGAATGGCCGAGAATGGGTACGCATCCGGGTGCACCTAGCATATCTAGGGTTGATCCTGTTTTTGAATTTCAGAAATTTTGTAAATCTCCTAAAATTCATATCTTATGCTAGAAAAATCCAAAAATGGCAAATGGGGACTTTTTGGAAACCTTGAGAAGAGATATTTGCAGAGGAGTCATAAAATGTTATATGTTTGTAGATGTTTTCTAATGTCTTTATTTAAGTTGTAAAAATGCTCTAAAAATGCCTTTAAACTTAACCAGAGCAAGATCTGGAGTTTTAGAACTCCAAAAATGATGATTCTTGTTTTGTTAATTTTGTGATGACATGTACTTGCTAGGAAAAATATTAAACACCCTAGTTGTCACTGTTTTCTTAGGGTTTTGATTTGGACCTTGATAAATAAGGAAATCTATATTATTTTACTTGTCATTTTATATCTTGAGTTATGATGCTCCAATTGATGTGAATTTTTTTATGGTAGGATTGTCATGCTATGGATGTGCTGTGGTATAAATTTCATGGTCATTGTTTACTGTATGCTCAAGTTATTGATTTAACTTGTTTATAGCTTGATAAATAGCTTATAAATAATATATAAATGATAAAATAGAAAATGTTGTTCCATTACCTTAGTATGATGTTTCTCTATCATATTGATTTATAATGTGGCCTTGTGTTCACAGAAAATATTGAGTTTTAGGTTTAATTTGCTCTTACATGATTTATTGCTATAGCAATTTGTCTTTTTTCATAGAGGTTGATATACATGTCCAAATGGTCTCAAATTTGGATAGTAGACTTTTGGGAGCATATGTAGGCCACTGTAATTTTGGTAGAATTTATTGTATACTTTTGATAGGTTATCATGATTCCACCTAATTATCTAAATAAATTAAGAAAATGTATTAAAAGAATTTATTTAGTAATTGACACTATATTTTTTGGTGTTCTTTAGTCATGTATGAAATGTTGGTAAAGTTGGTTTTATTCAATTAAATGTTTGCAACATAAGTTAATAATTATTTCTTGCAAATGAGGTTTCTGAACAGATTTGAGAATATTGTTAATTACCCTATGCAAATGATGTTTTCATGTCTTGTGTGCTATAACAAAGTTGTGAATTTCATAATCTAGCTGCTGCTAAATTTTGGTGGCATTTGGCCATATGGTTTAGAAACTACAGCTGTTCTAATTTGGGTTCAGATTTAGGTTGCTCTCTGTCCCTCCAGGACAGATTCTGTACCTTCTGTATTTCGACCTGGTAAATGTTAGAATCAGGTTAAGTTGATATTAAATGAATGGTAGAGAATTTCATAAGCTTTCCATAATGTCTTCTTGCAAGTCATTTGGATTTATGAAACTCCAGATATGACTGATTTATGAAGCTGCTATTTGTAAGTCCAGAAATTGACATATTCTAGTTAATAGTTTTTACTTTACCTTGACTTGCTTTGCTATGTTGATTTCTAAGAGTGATATACATCTTGTTAGTGTTAAGTGTGCTTGAGATCTTGTGTGACTTGTGTCATGATCGATATGCTGGTCATCTTCTAAGGATATGCTTAAGTGATAGTTAAGTTGATTAACTCTAGTGCCCATGTGAACTTGGTGTGCTGGCATGAATGTTGTGTTATTGCATTTCTGAGTATTCATACATATGCATTGTTGCACCTCATTTAGGTACGCTAGCTGAGGCACGTGAAGGACCTGATGTGGAGCCAAACCCGAAGACGGTGTTTGGTGGATCCATCCCGAAGAAAGAAGGACCGGACAAGTGGTAGATTGAGGGAATGCTCGCCAAGCGAGTTTCTTCTGACAAACTCTGACTTGAGTCGGATCCCAGGCAAGCCCCGGAGCATTATAAGCCTCCTATCTTCAAAGCAATTAATTATATACATATGTTATAAGTATTGTTGCATTAAGTGGTAGGAGTTGGTTGGAAACCATTGCTGCATTATATCATTCCTTGTCCAGATATATGAATCTCTGAATCCTACATAGACTAGGATCGAGTAGATGCTTAGCCCTGCTTTAAGCGGTAGAAGTCAGGTGATTTCCGGTCACCTGCGAGATGTAGGGATATTCATATATAGCACGGTTGGCTATATTTGCTATCGTGGAATGGAACCATGTGTTAATAAAATGAAATGAGACCGGGCGGGATGAAGATATTGAAGCAACAAGGCATGGAGGTCTTGGGTGTGGATCTATCCCCGTCTGAGTCGTTTAAGGACCAATTCGCTGTACGTCCTTGAGTCATGTTGAACGCAGTCTAACACTTAGTTGGCCGGATAAGTCGTTCCGACCGCGAAGCCGAGTAATATGGTTCAGGCCGGGAATCGAATGGTAGGTTGCTTCTTGGAGGAGAGAAAGGATGTGCTTGGGGACATTGGCGTGAGACCAAGGGGGGTTAGAGTCCCTATCACCTGGCAGAGTGTCGCCCTTGGGGTTGCGACATCATTCGGACCCGCGATTCCTGAATCATACGAAAGGTGGCTTGTGCGACCCTGGCAGGGGCCTGCGCGGTGAGTGTTAGAAATACCCCTCCAGCTGGATAGGAATTCGATTCGAATCGCCGTCGCTCCCGGTTAGTGAGCACTTGACTTGAGCAGCGGCAACGTAGATTCCATTAAATTGAACGGATGGTTAATTGGATAACGATGGAAAGGTTGCCTCAATTTATACCTGCTATGGTTAATATTGTTTGCTCCTAATAAAGTGAGTGCTCTAGTACAGGTTCCAATATAGATGACAGGTTAATGATAATTAACTTGATGCTTAAGCATTTAATGATTACTTATCCATATTAAGCTTTTATGCAAAATGTTGTCAAGCTAGCCCACTTCATATCAGCCTTGCATGATCCTTGGTGTCACTTTATTTCTGGTTTATGACGGGTAAGTCTAGCTGAGTACCTTCTCATACTCAGGGTTTTATCCCCACTTGTTGCAGGTTGTGCTGTATCTTGGCGACTGCAAGAGTTGGTTGGCTCCTGCCTTAGAGGCGGAGTGTGATCACGGGCATGATCCTTCTGAGTTATCTTCTCTCTAATGCTTTTGTTGGAAGTCGACCGTGGTACTGGCATGTATTTGAAATAAGATTAATGTTAGTTTCAAATTACTTTGCTTCCGCTACTTTTGAACTTAAGTTGTAATAACTATGTTGAACTCCGATGTATATTAAACTACTTGTGAAATGGTTGTAACATGTGACTTGTTATGTTGAATCACTACGATCTTGGCTTGTATGTTGGTTGGTTTGAAATCCCTCGCGATTTCATTGGACTACCGGAGTTATATGGGCTCAAGTGCGAGAATTTGATCACTTCGGTGATTGTTTTTGTACTTGTGCTCTTATAATTTGGACGGTTCCGTTACAGAGATAGTATTAATCTCGACGTAAGATAGGAGCATGGTTTGCACCGAATGTACCAAGGGCATGTAAATCTTTTGGGCTCAAGTGGAAGGTCGTTTCAGTCTATTTTGTGATAGTGTTAATCTTGGTGCAAAATAGGTGCTAGGTTTGCGCCGAACTTAGCATAGGCTTGAAAATCATTTTGGGCACAACCGATGGTACTCCTACGTTGTGTTGGTCAAGTGGAAACTCGTTTCGGTCCATTTATAGATGTGTTAATCTCGACGCAAGATATGTATGCGGTTTGTGCCTAACGTACTATAGGCTCAAAAATGATTTTGGATGCACCTAATTGTACTCCTAGGTGACGTGGATCAAGCGGAAGCTCATTTTGATCCATTTGGAGATTGTTTAAATCTCGGTGCAAGATAGGTGCATGGTTTACGATGAATGTACCATGGGCATGGAAATCGCTTTGGGCACACCAATGGTACTCCTAGGTAATGTATGTCAAGTGGAAGCTCACTTTGGTCCATTTGGAGATAGTGTTAATCTCAGCGTAAGATAGGTGTACCATGGGCAAGGAAATCATTTTGGGCACACCCAATGGTACTCCTTGGTGGCGTGTGTCAAGTGAAAGCTCCTTTTGGTCCATTTGGAGATAGTGTTAACTTCGCGCAAGATAGGTGTACAGTTTGTGCCCAATGTACCATGGGCATGGAAATATTTTCAGGCACACCCAATGGTACTTCTAGGTGACATTAGTCAAGTGGAAGCTCATTTCAGACCATTTCGAGATAGTATTAGTCTTGACGCAAGACAGGTGCACAGTTTGCGCCGAATGTACCACAGGCATAGAAATCTTTTCAGACACACCCGATGGTACTTCTAGGTGATGTTGGTCAAGTGGAAGCATGTTTTGGTCTGTTTGGAGATAGTATTAATCTTGAGGCAAGAAGGTGCACCATCGGGTGTGCCCAATGTGACTTTAGAGCCTATGGTACATTTGGCACGAACCGTGCACATATCTTGCCTCGAGATTAATACTATCTTCAAACGGACCGAGATGAGCTTCCACTTGACCAACATCACCTAGAAGTACCATCAGGTGTGCTAGAAAGGTTTTCCATGCCTGTGGAACATTCGGTGCAAACCATGCACCTATCTTGCGCCTATATTAATACTATCTCCAAACAGAACAAAATGAGCTTCCACTTGACACACGTCACCTAGGACTACCATCGGGTGTGCCCAAAATGATTTCCATGCCCGTGGAACATTCAGTGCAAAATCATGCAGCTATCTTGTGCTGAGACTAACACTATCTCCAAACAGATCGAAACGAGTTTGCATTTGACCCACATCACCTAGGAACCATCGGGTGTGCCCAAAATGATTTCCATACCCGTGGTGCATTCAGCGCAAACCATGCACCTATCTTGCGCCAAGATTAACACTATCTCCAAATAGACCTGAACAAGCTTCCACTTGACCCGTGTCACCTAGGAGTACCATCAAGTATGCCCAAAATAATTTCCATGCTTGGTGCATTCAGCGCAAGCTCAGGACCTATCTTGTGCCGAGATTAACACTATATCCAAAAGGATCGAAATGAGCTTTCGCTTATCCACGTCGCTTAGGAGTACAATTAGGTGCATCTAAACTAATTTATGAGCCTATGGTACATTCGGTGCAAACCGTGCACCTATCTTGCGTTGAGATTAACTATATCTCCAAATGGACCTAAATGAGTTTCCACTCGACCCACATCACGTAGGAGTACCATTGGTTGCGCCAAAAATGATTTTTGAGCCCATGGTAGACACAAACCATGCAACCTATCATGCATCATGCGTCGAGATCAACACTATCTCCAAATGGAACGAAACAACCTTCCATTTTACCCACACCACCTAGGAGTTCCATCGGGTACTCCCAAAATGATTGCCACGCCCATGGTACATTCGGCTCAAACCATGCACCTATCTTGCCTTGGCATTAACACTATCTTCAAATGGACCAAAACGAGTTTCTAATTGACCCACGTCACCTAGGAGTACCATTGGTGGTGCCCAAAATGATTTCCAAGCCTATGGTACGTTCGACGCAAACCGTGCACCTATATTGTGTCGAGATTAATTGTATCTCCAAATGGACCTAAATGAGTTTCCACTCGACCCACATCACGTACGAGTACCATTGGTTGCGCCAAAAATGATTTTTGAGCCCATGGTAGACACAAACCGTGCACCCATCATGATTTCCAAGCCTATGGTATGTTCACTACAAACCGTGCACCTATCTTGCGTCGAGATTAATACTATCTCCAACCCGGTTGAAAATGAGCTTCCACTTGACCTATGTCACCTAGAAGTACCATCGGGTGTGCCTACAAAGATTTCCATGCCTGTGGTACATTCAATGCAAACCGTGCACCTATCATGCGCCTATATTAAAGCTATCTCCAAATAGAATGAAATGAGCTTCCACTTGACACACGTAACCTACGAGTACATCGGGTGTGCCCAAAATGATTTCCATGCCCGTGGTACATTCAGCGCAAACCGTGCACCTATCTTGCACTTAGATTAACACTATCTCCAAATAGATTGAAACTAGCTTACACTTGACCCACGTCACCTAGGAGTACCATCGGGTGTGCCCAAAATGATTTCCATGCTCGTGGTGCATTCGGTGCAAACCATGCACCTATCTTGCGCCAAGATTAACACTATCTTCAAACAGATTGAAAATGAGCTTCCGCTTGATCGACGTCTCCCAGGAGTACAATCAGGTGCGTCCAAAATGATTTCTGAGCCTATGATTCGTTTGGTGCAAACCATGCATCTATCTTGCGTCAAAATTAACACTATCTCCAAATCGACCGAAATGAGTTTCCACTTGACCCACGTGACGTTGGAGAACCATCGGTGGCGCCCAAAATCATTTCGGAGCCTATGGTATGTTCGGCGCAAACCATGAACCTGTCTTATGTCGGGATTAATACTATCTCCAAATAGACTGAAACGAGCTTCCACTTGACCAACATCACCTAGGAGTACCATAAGGTGTGCCCAATGCGACATCAGAGTCTATAGTACATTTGGCGCAAACCATGCACATATCTTGCCTTGAGAAAAATACTATCTCTAAATGGACCTAAACGAGCTTCCACATGACGAACATCACCTAGGAGTACCATCGGGTGTGCCTGAAACTTGCTTCCAAATAGAATGAAATGTGCTTCCACTTGACACACGTCACCTAGGAGTACCATCGGGTGTGTCCAAAATGATTTCCATGCCCATGGTACATTTGGCGCAAACCGTGCACCTATCTTGCACTAACATTGACATTATCTCTAAATAGATCAAAACGTGCTTGTACTTGACCCACGTCACCTAGAAGTACATCGGGTGTGCCCAAAATTATTTCCATGCCCGTGGTGCATTCGGTGCAAACCGTGCACCTATCTTTGCCGAGATTAACACTGTCTCCAAATGGATCGAAATGAGCTTTCGCTTGATCCACATCTCCTAGGTGTACAATCAGGTGCGTCCAAAATGATTTCTAAGGCTATGGTTCATTTGGTGCAAACCGTGCATCTATCTTATGTCGAAATTAACACTATATCCAAATTGACCCACATCACATCGGAGAACCATACGGTGCTGCCCAAAATGATTTTCAAGCCTATGGTACGTTCAACGCAAACCGTGCACCTATTTTGCGTCGAGATTAATACTATTTCTAAACATACTGAATCGAGCTTCCACTTGACCTACATCACCTAGGAGTACCATCTGCTGTGCCCAAAGTGATTTTAGAGCCAATAGAACATTTGGCGCAAATCGTGCACATATCTTGACTTGAGATTAATACTATCTCCAAGTAGACTGAAACGAGCTTCCACTTGACCTACGTCAGCAAGGAGTACCATTGGGTGTGCCCAATGCAACTTCAGAGCCTATGGTACATTTGGCGCAAACCACGCACATATCTTGCCTCGAGATTAATACGATCTCCAAACGGACCGAAATGAGCTTCCACATGACCAACATCACCCAGAAGTAACATTAGGTGTGCCTCAAAAGTTTTCCATCCTATGGTACATTCGGTGCAACCGTGCACCTATCTTGTGCCTATATTAATACTATCTCCAAACGGATGGAAACGAGCTTCCACTTCACACACGTCACCCATGAGTACCATCGGGTTGCCCAAAATGATTTCCATGCCCGTGGAATATTCGGCGCAAACTATGCACCTATCTTGCACAGAGATTAACACTATCTTCAAGCAGACCGAAATGAGCTTGCACTTGACTGACGTCACCTTAGAGTACCATCGGGTGTGCCCAAAATGATTTATGAGCCTATGGTATGTTCGACGCAAACTATGCACCTATCATGCATCGAGATTAATACTATCTCTAAATGGACCGAAACGAGCTTCCAATTCACCCACGTCACACAGGAGTTCCATCGGGTGTGCCCAAAACGATTGCCATGCCCATGGTGCGTTCGACGCAAACCCTGCACCTATATTTCACCGACATTAACACTATCTCCAAATGGACCGAAACGAGTTCCACTAGACCCATGTCACGTAGGAGTACCACCCCGTGCTACAAACCTATCTTGTGTTGACATTAATAGTCTCCAAATAGACTGAATCGAGCTTCCACTTGACCTACGTCACCTAGGAGTACCATCAGGTGTGCCCAAAGCGATTTTAGAGCCTTTGGAACATTTGGGGCAAATCGTGCACATATATTGCCTCGAGATTAATACTATCTTCAAACAGACCAAAATGGGCTTCCACTTGACCAACGTCACCTAGAAGAAACATTAGGTGTGCCTAAAAGGATTTCCGTGCTTGTGGTACATTCGGCGCAAACCGTTCACCTATCTTGTGCCTATATTAACACTATCTCCAAATGGACTGAAACGAGCTTCCGGTTGACACACATCACCTAAGAGTACCATCAGGTGTGCCTAAAGATTTCCAAGCCCATGTTACATTCGGCGAAAACCGTGCACCTATCTTGCGCTGAGATTAATACTATCTCTAAGCGAACCGAAACAATCTTCCTCGTGACCCATGTCACCTAGGAGTACCATCAGGTGTGCCCAAAATCATTTCCATGCCCGTGGTGCATTCGGCGCAAACCGTGCACCTATCTTACACTGAGATTAACACTATCTCCAAACAGATCGAGATGAGCTTCCGCTTGATCCACATCGCCTAGGAGTAAAATCAGGTGCGTCCAAAATGATTTCTGACCCTATAGTATGTTCAGCGCAAACCGTGCACCTATCTTGCATCAAGATTAACAGTGTCTCCAAGTGGATCGAAATGAGTTTCTACTCGACTCACGTCACGTAGGAGTACCATCGGATCCACCCAAAATGATTTCCAAACCCATGGTTATGTTCGATGCAAACCATGCACCTATCATGCGTCGAGATTAACACAATCTCTAAATGGACTGAAACAAGCTTCCATTTCACCCATGTCACCTAGGAGTTCTCTCTGGTCCACCCAAAACATTTGCCATGCCCATGGTACATTCGACGCAAACCGTGCACCTGTCTTGCGCCACGATTAACATTATCTCCAAATAGACTGAAATGAGTTTCCATTTGACCCACGTTATGTAGGAGTGCCATCAGTGGCGCCTGAAATGATTTCTGAGCCTATAGTACGTTCGGTGCAAACCATGCACCTACCTTGCGTCGAAATTAATATTACCACCAAATAGACTGAAACGAGCTTCGACTTGACCTAGGTCACCTAGGAGTACATCGAGTGTGCCTAAAACGATTTCGGAGCCTATGGTACATTTGACAGAAACCGTGCACATTTCTTGCCTCGAGATTAATACTATCTCCAAACGGATCGAAATGAGCTTCCAGTTGACCAATGTCACCTAGAAGTACCATCGGGTGTGCCTAAAAAGATTTCCATGCCTATGGTACATTAGGCGCAAACCATGCACCTATCTTGCCTTCAGATTAATACTATCTCTGAATGGACCAAAACGAGCTTCCACTTTACCAGCATCACCTAGAAGTACCATCGGGTGTGCCTAAAAAGATTTCCTTGCCTATGGTATATTCGGCGTAATCCATGCCCCTATATTGCACCTAGAATAACACTACCTCCAAATGGAACAAAATGAGCTTTCACTTGACACACGTCACCTAGGAGTACCATCAGGAGTGCCCACAATGATTTCCATGCCCGTAGAACATTCGGCCCAAACCATGCATTTATCTTGAGCTGAGATTAACACTATCTCCAAACAGACCGAAATGAGCTTCCACTTGAACCATGTCACCTAGGAGTACCATCGGGTGTGCCCAAAAATAATTTCATGGCCGTGGTGCATTCGGCGCAAACCGTGCACCTATCTTGCGCCAAGATTGACACTATCTCCAAATAGATCGAAATGACCTTCTGCTTGATCCACATCACCTAGGAGTACAATCAGGTGCATCCAAAATGATATCTGAGCCCACGGTTCATTTAGTTTAAATCATGCATCTATCATGCGACGAAATTAATATTATCTCCAAATGGATCGAGACGAGTTTCTACTTAACACACGTCACACAGGAGTACCATCGGTGGTGCCCAAAATGATTTCGGAGCCTATGTTACATTCCACTCAAACCATGCACCTATCTTGTGTTGAGTTTATACTATCGCCAAACAGATGGAAACGAGCTTCCACTTGACCTACGTCACCTAGGAGTACCATCGGTGTGCCCAATGCAACTTCAGAGCCTATGGTACATTTGGCGCAAACCGTGCACATATCTTGCCTCAAGATTAATACTATCTCCAAATGGACCGAAACAAGCTTCCACTTGACCAACGTCACCTAGAAATACCGTCGGGTGTGCCTGAAAAGTTTTTCATGCATGTGGTACATTCGGCGCAAACCGTGCACTTATCTTGCGCCTATATTAATACTATCTCGAATCATAACGAAATGAGCTTCCACTTAACACACGTCACCTAGGAGTACCATCGGATGTGCCCAAAAATGATTTCCATGCCCGTGGAACATTCAACGCAAACCGTGCACCTATCTTGCGCTGAGATTAACACTATCTCCAAACGGACCGAAACGAGCTTCCACTTGACCCATGTCACCTAGAAGTACCAATGGTGTGCCCAAAATGATTTCCATGTCCGTGGTACATTCGGCGTAAACCGTGCACCTATCTTGCACCGAGATTAACACTATCTCTAAACAGACCTCAACGAGCTTCCACTTGACCCACGTCACCTAGGAGTACCATCGGGTGTGCCCAAAATGATTTCCATGCTCGTGGTGCATTCGATGCAAACCTTGCACCAATCTTGCGCCGAGATTAACACTATCTCAAAATGGATCGAGATGAGCTTCCGCTTGATCCACGTCACCTAGCAGTACATTCAGGTGTGTCCAAAATGATTTCTGAGCCTATGGTATGTTCGGCGCAAACTGTGAACCTATCTTGCGTTGAGATTAAAATATCTCCAAATGGACTAAAATGAGTTTCCACCCGACCCACGTCACATAGGAGTACCATCGGATGCGCATAAAATTGTAACAGAACCGTCCAAATTATAAGAGCACAAGTACAAAAACAATCACCGAAGTGATCAAATTCTCGCACTTGAGCCCATATAACTCTGGTAGTCTAATGAAATCGCGAGGGATTTCAAACCAACCAACATACAAGCCAAGATCGTAGTGATTCAACATAACAAGTCACATGTTACAACCATTTCACAAGTAGTTTAATATACATCGGAGTTCAACATAGTTATTACAACTTAAGTTCAAAAGTAGTGGAAGCAAAGTAATTTGAAACTAACATTAATCTTATTTCAAATACATGCCAGTACCACGGTCGACTTCCAACAAAAGCATTAGAGAGAAGATAACTCAGAAGGATCATGCCCGTGATCACACTCCGCCACTAAGGCAGGAGTCAACCAACTCTTGCAGTCGCCAAGATACAGCACAACCTGCAACAAGTGGGGATAAAACCCTGAGTACGAGAAGGTACTCAGCTAGACTTACCCGTCATAAACCAGAAATAAAGTGACACCAAGGATCATGCAAGGCTGATATAAAGTGGGCTAGCTTGACACATTTTGCATAAAAGCTTAATATGGATAAGTAATCATTAATGCTTAAGCATCAAGTTAATTATCATTAACATGTCATCTATATTATAACCTATACTAGAGCACTCACTTTATTAGGAGCAAACAATATTAACCATAGCAGGTATAAATTGAGGCAACCTTTCCATCGTTATCCAATTAACCATCCGTTCAATTTAATGGAATCTACGTTGCCGCTGCTCAAGTCAAGTGCTCACTAACCGGGAGCGACGGCGATTCGAATCGAATTCCTATCCAGCTGGAGGGGTATTTCTAACACTCACCGCGTAGGCCCCTGCCAGGGTCGCACAAGCCACCTTTCGTACGATTCAGGAATCACGGGTCCGAATGATGTCGCAACCCTAAGGGCGACACTCTGCCAGGTGATAGGGACTCTAACCCCCCTTGGTCTCACGCCAATGTCCCCAAGCACATCCTTTCTCTCCTCCAAGAAGCAACCTACCATTCGATTCCCGGCCTGAATCATATTACTCGGCTTCGCGGTCAGAACGACTTATCCGGCCAACTAAGTGTTAGACTGCGTTCAACATGACTCAAGGACGTACAACGAATCGGTACTTAAACGACTCAGACAGGGATAGATCCACACCCAAGACCTCCATGCCTTGTTGCTTCACTATCGTCATCCCGCCCGGTCTCATTTCATTTTATTAACACATGGTTCCATTCCACGATATCAAATATAGCCAACCGTGCCATATATGAATATCCCTATATCTCGCAGGTAACAGGAAATCACCTGACTTCTACCGCTTAAAGCAGGGCTAAGCATCTACTCGATCCTAGTCTATGTAGGATTCAAGGATTCATATATCTAGACAAGGAATGATATAATGCAGTAATGAGGACATGCCTAGCATTCACTCATCTTCAAATGAAACTCCACTTTATATAGCTGGTCCAATTACAAGAAGTAGAGCTAAACAATTGGAGAAGGAAATTCATTCTCAGGTGAACGCTAACCTTATGTTTAATAATCAGTTTATGTTGAATGAGCCTTTGCTTTTGAGTTCTTGTTCCAATGTCCTTAGGAATGATGGAGTGTATGAACCAGCATGGGATGAAGATGGATTCAAGCCTCTGGACATCTGAACCAAGAAGCCTATGGTGTGCATGAATAAAATGGTGGTTCATCACTTTTGCATGGGAATGCAACCAGAAGCTAGATGACTGACACATGGTACGAATTCCAAGCATAACCACGGACAGAATACAAGGAGTTAGATGGTGCTCTATAAGTGGATGGAAGCGTCTTCAAGTCTACTTTCCAGCCCATCAAACGGCTCATTATTTGGACTACCCAATAAAGAGTTATGCTCATTTTAGTAACTGCTTCCAGAAGCTGAAAAGACACGCGAACCAGCCATGAAATCCACTAGCGCATGCGCATGCTGCCATTTACTCAAAGCTGAACGCCCCTATCTCTATATATATCTTGTACTAGACAATGAAAAGACAGATCTTGTTTGGCTAAATTCAGAATACACAAACTCGTGGAGTTTTGTTTATGCGTGAGTCTTGAGAGGCTTGCAACATTTGTTCTTTCGATTCCTGAGGGAGTTGTAGAACGCCGAACTGCGGTTCACCCAGTTTGTGCCTTCACGTCTATAGGGCGTGATTGCGTGGGCTGTTTCGTCGGTACGTGGAAGGGTGATTGTCTCGGTAGTTCGTCGCGTGGATAGCCTCGCGGTGCACTGCCTCTTCACCAGGTCATGCATTGACAAGTTATCAAGTTCGCAGATCCTACGAGAAGATCGGGCCACACAACTTGCTACACACGTTGCATAGGCGTGTGCACATCATCTGGTATCAAAGCCTCCGTTTCCTCAGTAGGATTGTTCTTGTTTTTGGTAGGATAGAGTTTAAATACCTATTGTCCACTGATAGCCAAAAAAACCTACAACCCAAATTCATACGTGCTACTGATTTTGTAGTTTGCTTTATCGAGTTTTAATCCTTTAAGATTTGTCTAGTTGCTGAATTTTCTTTTCCACATCGTTCTAGTTGTTATCTTTGTTCTAATCATCAAATCGTTTGCTGCATGTACCAACCATCCCACCCTTGATCTGATCGTCTTTGCTTGCTGCATATATATATAAAACCCACCCGTCCCACCCTTGTTTTCTTTCCGCCACATATTCCCCAACCGAGTTTCTTGTTTTTGTTCTGCGCCATCCGTCTTAGTGATCCTTATGAGCCCCTTTAGTTGAAAGTTGTGCTGCATTTGTCACAAAGGTTAAAAGAAAAGTTGTCTATGGGTCAAAAGAAGAACTGAAAACACCGAGTTCTTGTTCCAAGAAAAACAAAAAAAAGGAAAGAAAAGAAACAAAAGAGAATTGTGTTCAGCACACAAAAGGGGTTTGGGCAGCAACAAGTTACGGTTGGTGCAAATTGGTGTTCATCTATCCACTTCCTACATCTTGTTCCTTTCTTTTTACATCTTTTCCTTTATATTCAGCAACTTAGACTTGTGTTCTTGGATTATTATTTGGTTTTGCATCACTACATTTCAGTGCATTCCACTTACATACTACCCCACCAAGCTCCACTTAAAAGCACCGTGAGTTGTTGCACCATCGTCGCTGTTACAATCACTCTTCCACTACAGATTACAGCCACGGTTCTTGCTCTTTTCAGGGAGAGAAAGAACTTGTTTTGTAAGTGGTGAGGCAGTGATTCCACATATATTCCACATATATATTGTCCTATTTTTTCCCCTTTACTAATATGGTAGGACGTGGAGATGGTGCCGCTGTTTCAGTGGAGGAATTTCAGGAGTTGCGTACACAAATGCATGATTTGGTGCAGCAGCTCCAAACTCTCCAACTCGACATGCCACGTAGAGAACCGCCACCAAATGAGGATGATGACATTGAGGAGGATGATGAGCCAGTGCGTCGTCCCGCTGGCCGTGGACGTGGCGGGCGTGGTCTTGGTTTTCCTAATTTTGGTCGTGCTCGGCGCATTCCTATTCAAGGTGGAGGAGATTATGATGGTGATGCTGATATGTTGTCCGATATGGATGATCACCGGCATGGTGGCCATCATGGTTATCGTGACCGCCGTCGTCGCCGTGATGATGATGGGTTAAGCAAAGTGAAAGTGTCTATTCCAAAATTTAATGGAAAAGAAAGTGCTGATGATTATTTTGAGTGGGAGACAAAGGTTGATCAGATCTTTGATTTATATACTTATCCTCCTGTCAAGAAAGCAAAGCTTGCTGCCATTGAGTTCACAGGTTATGCAATCACTTGGTGGAATCAAGTGTGTGCTGATTTCCGCCGCGTTGGACATGATCGTATTACTTGGGATGACATGAAACGAGAAATGAGGCGGCGATTTGTTCCTGCACATTATTCTCGTGAGCTACATTTGAGGCTAAAACGTCTTGTCCAAGGCCATCGTAGTGTGGATGAATATTTTCAGGAAATGGAAATGTGTCTACTTCGTACCGGTATCACTGAAGATGAGGAATCAACTATGGCTCGATTTCTGGTTGGTCTTAACAAACCAATCGCAGACAAGGTGGACATGACTAATTACAACACCATGAATGAATTGCTACATTTTGCAAAAAGGGCAGAAAGGCAGCTTGCTGAATCCTATAAGAACCGTGCTTCATTTTCAGCTCCTAATAATTCTACTCCATGGCGCCATTCACAGCAGCACGGGTCAGGGGTGCACACACCTTCATCTCATGCAACTTCTCGTTCAATTTCAACTTCTGCCAAACATTTTGATTCAAGAGGCAAAGCTGTAAGTTCTAATCAGTCCAGCTCCTCTGCTACTGCAGCTCCAAGGAAGACAAGTAAGATTGAATGTTTTAAGTGTGGTGGTCATGGGCATAAACAAGCTGAATGTCCCAATCGACGTACCATCATTGCACTTGCTGATGGATCTTATGATTCTCAAAGTGCAGAGGATGCAGAGTTTACCAATGTATTTGCAGACCAACATCTTGATACTTGTGAGTATTCAGCTGAGGATGGTACATTTGAGCTAGGTCTGAATTGTTTAGCCATTCAACCTATTCCACCTTTTGCTCACAATGACATGTTACAAGATGTTACTTCTCCATCTTCTGACGAGATTACTAGTGCTGATTTTGATGAGTTGCTTGCTGATTTTCCTGATTTGGAGCCTTCTACAATGAATACACCATCTCCTTCTTTGGTGGTTAGGAGAGTTCTTTCCACTCAGTTTATTGCTGCTGAACAAGGACAACGCCATAATTTGTTTCAGTCCCGATGCAAAGTGAAAGGCCAAGTGTGCCATTTCATCATAGATGGTGGGAGCTGCAATAATATTGTTAGTGCTTTGCTTGTTGAGAAGCTTGGTTTGCAGCCACGTCGCCATCCACATCCATACCATATGCAATGGTTGAATAATTCCAGGACAGTTAAGGTTTCAGCCATGATTCATTTAACATTTTCTATTGGTGATTATCATGGAGAGGTTGATTGTGATATTGTCCCCATGCAAGCATGCCATTTACTGCTTGGTTGGCCCTGGCAATTTGATGTGGATTCGGTGCATTTTGGACAGTCTAACAAATACACTTTCCTTGCCAATGACAAGAAGGTGGTTCTTGTTCCATTATCTCCAGAGGAGATACATGCTTCAGATGTGGCTCGCATGAAAAGAGAGGCATCTGAAAAAAGAAAACTGAGTGAGACCCACAACACTAGTAAGGAAGAGAGTTCTAAACCATCCAGCCACATAAAGCCTCATTCCACTTTAAAACAGCCACACCAAACTGAGTGCTTATTTGTGAGCAGGAGTGATTTGAGAGATGTGAGAAACACCACAGCCCCATTCTTTGTACTGCTGTACAAGGAGGTTTTATTTTCTACTAACGACTTACCTAGCTCGCTGCCTAGTGTTGTTCTTGATTTGTTACAGGACTTTAAGGATGTTTTTCCTGATAAAGTACCAGCTGGACTTCCCCCACTTCGTGGCATTGAGCATCAAATTGACTTGGTCCCTGGTGCTTCTCTTCCAAATCGTCCAGCCTACCGCACCAATCCCACAGAGACAAAGGAAATTCAGCGACAGGTAAAAGAGCTTTTGGACAAAGGGTATGTTCGTGAATCCTTATCACCATGTGCTGTTCCCGTTCTTTTAGTTCCAAAGAAAGATGGCTCTTGGCGCATGTGTGTTGATTGTCGTGCTATCAATGCTATAACTGTTCGATATCGCCATCCCATTCCACGACTTGATGACATGTTAGATGAATTGAGTGGTTCCATCATTTTCACCAAGATTGATTTGCGTAGTGGCTATCATCAAATCCGCATGAAACTTGGTGATGAATGGAAAACAGCGTTTAAAACTAAAATTGGTCTCTATGAATGGCTTGTGATGCCATTTGGCTTGACAAATGCTCCTTCAACTTTTATGCGCTTAATGAACCATGTTTTACGAGCTTTCATTGGCAAGTTTGTAGTTGTTTATTTTGATGATATTCTGATCTATAGCAAATCATTTGATGAACATCTTGATCATATCCGTCAAGTACTTACTGTTTTGAGGGAAGAGAAATTGTATGGCAACATTGCTAAGTGCACCTTTTGCACAGACCGTGTTGTTTTCCTTGGCTTTGTTGTTTCCGCAGATAGTATTCAGGTTGATGAAGAGAAGGTTAAAGCAATAAAGGATTGGCCTACACCGGTAAATGTGAGCCAAGTTCGAAGCTTTCACGGTCTTGCAAGTTTCTATAGGCGTTTTATAAAAAATTTCAGCACCCTCGCTGCACCCCTTAACAATCTCACAAAGAAGGATGTTCCATTCACATGGGGCCATGACGAAGACCAAGCATTTCACACACTAAAAACAAAGCTTTGTGAAGCACCGCTGCTACAACTTCCTGATTTTGGTAAGACATTTGAGATCGAATGTGATGCAAGTGGTATTGGCATAGGAGGTGTACTGCTACAAGAAGGTAAACCTGTTGCCTACTTTTCTGAAAAGCTAAATGGTCCACATCTGAATTACTCGGTTTATGACAAAGAGCTTTATGCCTTAGTTCGCGTTTTGGAAGTTTGGCAACATTACTTGTTACCTAAAGAATTTGTCATCCATTCTGATCATGAAGCTTTGAAATATCTAAAAAGTCAAGGCAAACTGAACCGTAGACATGCAAAAGGGATTGAGTTCATCGAAACATTTCCCTATGTTGTAAAACATAAGCATGGAAAAGATAACATTGTTGCCGATGCTTTATCACGGAGATGTGGTTTGGTTACACAATTAGATACAAAAGTGCTTGGTTTGGAATCCATTAAAACACTCTATGCAGCTGATTCTGATTTTAAAGAACCTTTCTCTCATTGCATTGCTGGAAAAGGCTGGGACAAGTATTATGTGCATGATGATTTTTTATTTCGGACTAACAAACTTTGCATTCCAGCCTGCTCGATTCGTCAAGTTCTTTTGCAGGAAGCACATGCTGGTGGCTTAGCTGGTCATTTTGGCGTCAAAAAGACATTGGACATGCTCTCCGATCATTTCTTTTGGCCACATATGCGACGTGATGTCCAGCGACATGTTGCACGCTGCATAATCTGCTTGAAAGCTAAGTCCCGCCTTAACCCCCATGGTCTTTATACTCCATTACCAGTTCCGAATGTACCTTGGGAAGATATATCCATGGATTTTATTTTGGGTTTACCTTGGTCTCAGAGGGGGAGGGATTCTATTTTTGCTGTTGTTGACCGATTCTCTAAAATGGCACATTTTATTCCATGTCATAAGAACGACGATGCTTCACACGTTGCAGATTTGTTTTTCAGGGAGATCGTTCGTTTACATGGAGTGCCCAGGACTATTGTTTCAGACCGGGATACAAAATTTCTAAGCTATTTTTGGAAGACATTATGGGCTAAGCTTGGTACGAAGTTGTTATTTTCCACCACTTGTCATCCGCAAACCGATGGGCAAACTGAAGTTGTCAACCGTACCTTGTCCACCATGTTGCGTGCTGTGTTGAAAAAGAATTTGAAGCAGTGGGAAGATTGCCTTCCACATATTGAATTTGCTTATAACAGGGCAGTCCATTCCACAACAAACTTTTGTCCATTTGAAATTGTTTATGGGTTTAAACCGCATACTCCCATGGATCTTTTGCCTTTACCATTGCAGGAACAAGTTAACATGGATGCATCAAAGAGATCAGACTTTATCAAGAAACTCCATGATGAGACAAGGAAAAATATCGAGAAGAAATCAGCACAATATGCAAAGCAGGCGAACAAAGGTAAGAAGAAGGTTACATTCCAGCCGGGAGACCTTGTGTGGTTACATCTACGCAAGGATCGTTTTCCCCAACATCGCAAGACTAAGTTATCTCCTAGGGGTGATGGTCCGTTCAAGGTTCTCCAAAAGATAAATGAAAATGCTTACAAAATTGAGCTGCCACCTGAATATTCCAATGTGAGTCCAACATTCAATGTCAAAGACTTGCTTCCATTTGTTGGTGAGCTTCAGTCGAGGACGACTCCTTCTCAAGAGGGGGAGGCTAATGAGGACATGCCTAGCATTCACTCATCTTCAAATGAAACTCCACTTGATATAGCTGGTCCAATTACAAGAAGTAGAGCTAAACAATTGGAGAAGGAAATTCATTCTCAGGTGAACGCTAACCTTATGTTTAATAATCAGTTTATGTTGAATGAGCCTTTGCTTTTGAGTTCTTGTTCCAATGTCCTTAGGAATGATGGAGTGTATGAACCAGCATGGGATGAAGATGGATTCAAGCCTCTGGACATCTGAACCAAGAAGCCTATGGTGTGCATGAATAAAATGGTGGTTCATCACTTTTGCATGGGAATGCAACCAGAAGCTAGATGACTGACACATGGTACGAATTCCAAGCATAACCACGGACAGAATACAAGGAGTTAGACGGTGCTCTATAAGTGGATGGAAGCGTCTTCAAGTCTACTTTCCAGCCCATCAAACGGCTCATTATTTGGACTACCCAATAAAGAGTTATGCTCATTTTAGTAACTGCTTCCAGAAGCTGAAAAGACACGCGAACCAGCCACGAAATCCACTAGTGCATGCGCATGCTGCCATTTACTCAAAGCTGAACGCCCCTATCTCTATATATATATCTTGTACTAGACAATGAAAAGACAGATCTTGTTTGGCTAAATTCAGAATACACAAACTCGTGGAGTTTTGTTTATGCGTGAGTCTTGAGAGGCTTGCAACATTTGTTCTTTTGATTCCTGAGGGAGTTGTAGAACGCCGAACTGCGGTTCACCCAGTTTGTGCCTTCACGTCTATAGGGTGTGATTGCGTGGGCTGTTTCGTCGGTACATGGAAGGGTGATTGTCTCGGTAGTTCGTCGCGTGGACAGCCTCGCAGTGCACTGCCTCTTCACCAGGTCACGCATTGACAAGTTATCAAGTTCGCAGATCCTACGAGAAGATCGGGCCACACAACTTGCTACACGCGTTGCATAGGCGTGTGCACATCATGCAGCAAGGGTTTCCAACCAACTCCTACCACTTAATGCAACAATACTTATAACATATATATATATATAATTAATTGCTTTGAAGATAGGAGGCTTATAATGCTCCGGGGCTTGCCTGGGATCTGACACAAGTCAGTGGTTGTCAGACATCACTCGCCGAGTACTTCCATCTTCGGGATAGTTTCCCAAACACCGTCTTTGGGTTTGGCTCCACATTATGTCCTCCACGTAGTGCATCTAGCGTACCTAGATGAGATGTAAGATGCAAGTGTATGAATACGTAGAAATGCAATAACACAACATTCATGTCAACACATCAAGTTCACATGGGCACTAGAGTTAATCAACTTAACTATCACTTAAGCATATCCTTAGAAGATGACCAGCATATCGATCATGACACAAGTCACACAAGATCTCAAGCACATTTAACGCTAACAAGATGTATATCACTCTTTAGGAATCAACATAGCAAAGCAAGTCAAGATGAAGCAACAACTATAACTAGAATATGTCAATTTCTGGACTTACAAATAGTAGCTTCATAAATCAATCATATCTAGAGTTTTATAAATCCAAATGACTTGCAAGAAGACATTCTGGAAAGCTTAGGAAAATATCTACATTTCATCTTTAATCATCTCAACATGATTCCCAAGTTATCACGACCAAACATGTCAATCTTTAAAGTCTGCACAGAAGGTAATTAAAATTTGACAGTAGACTTATTAAGCATGCAACTCTTAAACTATCAGACCTGGGATCATGAAAATTTAACACAAGCAAGATAAGATAATTATCTACAACTTTTGTATTTACCAAAACCACTGTCAACATCATTTACACCATGAAACTAGTTGCACGAGTAACACCACACATGCAGCCCAACAGCAGTGGTACAATTATAGACAGAAAGCTGATAGAAACTTCAGAGAAGCATAAATGGAGTTCTAGACCTCCAACAAACATGATTCTTAACTTTATGGAAAGCTCATAAAGTTACCTACAACTTTATTGTAATCATCTTAAGATGATTCTACAGTTAACATGGTTAATTAATTAAATAATTGCATCTCTGTCCAAAATATGGACAGAATCTGATATGCCACTTTAAACTGCTATAACTTGAGTTTTATAAATCCAATAATTATAGTTCTAGACTTTTTAGAAAGCTTAACAAATTGTGAACAACGTTTCTATAAACATCTAGAACTAATTATGCCAATAACAAGGTCACACATGGCACACAAAGCAATGCTGTCTGGGTTTGGGCAGAAACTGCCACAGTACTTTAAACAACTATAATTAAACATATACTTAACCAAAAATTATGATCTTTAGCTTTTTGAAAATATTATGAAAACTACTACAACTCATCTATTATCAATAAGGCACGATTCATAACTTAACTGAGCCAAACAATGCATACATGCAGCACTGTCCAGAATAGAAGCAAAGCAGCATATGGCATTTGTTATTTTTATAGCTCCTAAACTATCAGTCTTAAAATCCTAAAATTTTTACTAGACATCATACATCACAAGAGTAACATGCCACAAAAATTTCACTTCATTTGGAGTTATATATTTACAGTTATTAAAATAACAGATCCAACTAGCACTCAAAACCTAGTTGCATAAATATATTTTTACAGCTAAAACTTTAAACTAAAACATTACATATTATAGATCCACTGCATAGATAATTTTACAAGGATTCCAAAAAGTCCTCATTTGCTGTTTTATGATTTTTCTACTAATTACTATGAATTTCCAAAGTTCAACACTGAAATCTGTAAAATAAAAAGATTAAACCGAAAAAGAAAAAACACTTTTGCCTCGAGGCCCCTGGATTTTCCAGAAATCAACCCGCAGTACAAAGTGACTATTCATATGAGTCAGTGGTGTGCAGAAAACCCCCTGGACTTGTTTCCCTCTTACACGTGGGTCCTTCTTCTTCCTCCAGTCATGCGAACTGAAAATGGGAGTCACTGTGAAAACCGAATGGGAGGAGGCCGGTTCGGCCTGCCCAAGGGCCACGCTGGGCTCAGCTATGGCAGGACACGTGCACGCCTGGCACTGGCTCGGGCCACATTGGAGCCCCGCCCCAGCGTGGCTGCCGTAGCACGCGACCCTCGGAGAGTCGATGGCCCGGCCGTGCTGACGCTCGGCCCTACGCGGTCGTGGGTCGCGCCCGTGCAGCTGCTGCCGGCGGCTGGCCGCGAAAGCAAGAAGCCAGCGAGGACGCCCACTCGGTGGTTGAGGAGCACGACAAGGCAGGCGTGATAGGGAGAAAACAGCGGCAAGAGCTCCGTCTTGTGGCGGCCATGGCGGCTCAGCGTTCACGCTTGGCTCATGACGAGAAAGGGGCGAGCGAAAGTGGGAAGGAGTGGGAGATGGAGAGCTCGGCCTCGGCCTCTCCCAGTGACCCAGGGCGCGGCATACAAGACAGGGAGGAGCAGCAATGGTGGGGCGCGTGCTGTGGCATGCTTGCCACGCACCTGGCCACGCGTCGGTGTTTCAGGCATTATGTCGAGCACGCAGCAGACATCAACGAAGCCAAGTGGAGGCACCATGTTGGGCCCAAAGCTGGCCGAATCGGACTATGGGCCAATTACCAAAGTTGTTCACCTCGGTATACTCTACAATTTTCATTTAAGCACCATGGTCATAAGACCCACAGATTAGGAGATAATTCAACCCAAAGTTGGCAGTGTCAATGAGTTAACAGCGATTAGGGCAAGGGTCAAAACTTGATCAAATTTGCGTCAAACTTGATCCAACTTTTTGCATGCCCTTCTCCAAAGAATATACTCCAACTTTTACATTGGGATCAACTCAAGTTACTTAACGAAATTTGGAGAACGCGGAATGCCAATCAAGTTGTTACTAATCTCGGACTTACATATTCTAAGTCTGAAAACAGCTTTAGATTCAAACTTTGGCCCATTGTTTGACTTATTTTCAAGCTGAAAAATGGTATGCTCTAAAATCAAAGTTTGTTGTACACAACTCAATCTACAACTTTTATTAAAGGACCTTGAGCTGGTTCAGCTTAGATCACAATATACAGAGCTCCAAAGTCGAGCACACGAAACTGAAATTTCAGTTTCAGTAGGAACCCAACTGAAACACGATTTTTGAGGCTCTGTAGCTCTTGTACTAGTGGGAATTAGGTCATAGTGTTGTTGACAAAATCATAGAGCCATGTGAGCACTACAATATTGCCAATATGAGCTAGAGCTAGTTCTACCTAGTTTGGGAGGTAGAGTGCTCCAAAGTAAGCTACTTGAAACTGTTGTACAGTCCAGACTTAGCCAAATTGGCTAAGTGCCAAATAGCAGGTCAAAACTGACTTGGGGTCCCTGTTTAAGCATGTTCCCTACATTTTCATGACTTGACTCTTAAACAAAGTTTGTTACTTATAAAATTCCCTATAACTTTGTTAAAGGGTGCACAGTCATACAAAGCTTCTAGGTCACACTTTTGAAATGGTCAAACAAAAGGGTTCTAGGGTCCATCCATGGTCAACCATCACTTAGAAGCACATTTAGGCAAAATGATCAACATGAACATTGTTCCATGGAGTGTCCTAAGTGTAGTTAAGGTGTTGTAGAGGCCAAACATACCCACCATGCATAGGTTGCACAAAAGTGTAGGCCTCACATGCCTTGAAACATAGAACTCAAGTGAAATGCTATAGTCATTTCATGTGGTTGTTTCAAGATACATGCTACACATGTTCCACTAGGGTGTTCCACATGTGTCCAAGATGTGTTACACATATTGCATTTGTATGTTGCATAACACTAGTTCCCGTGGGATGTAAGGCAGATTTTAGTCATAATCCAAACAAGCATATAACTTATCATTTCATGTGACTTTTTGATTCCAAACTTTACGAAACTTTTCCAGGGATCAATATAGATAGTTATTGATGTGAGACATGTGAAGATATGGCAATAACACCATCCGAACATATATCTTTGAAAATGGCCTATAGGTAAAGCAATGGTGCAGCATCCAAGTTTAGGTTAGACTCATCTCCATAGGTTAACCTTGACATCGTCATCTCCACTCATGTTTGAGCTTAAACACACTACTTAATTGGTGATAAACACCTGGGGTGTTACAGCCCTCCCCCCTTAAAAGAATCATGTCCTGAGATTCGGAATGGAAGACCTTTTAAGGAAGAGAGGCACGTCATCTAATTCCCAACATCTGCTATAGCATTCATCTACAAAGCTTCAACATCGGTGAATAGTTTGGGTCAAAGGCACTTTCTGTTACTTACTCTTCATGGTGAAATTTGTCTGAAGAATTTCCTTCATTGACTTCCATAAAGCATTGTTACTTTGGGAGGAATCCAAGATAGCACGTACTGCATTCTCAGTGTACGGAGATCATTTAGTCCATGCGTGAACCACTCACAAGTATCTGACTCTCTAATGAACACAACATAGGCCATATGAACTTTACACTAGACCGAAATATTCAGAAGTATACTCATTAAAATGACTCTATGTTCACAAAGTTTGAAAAGCAGTCCTCTACCAAAATGGCTTGAGCACAACCTTCCAAAAGGGTGAGATCATAGGTGACAAATATACTCTGAGGCTATAGGATACTGACTAACCAATAGACAGGTCTATGTTGGTCGTAATTGTTCAATCATTTAGATATCAACTAATAGAGAGCTACTTACTATTCCATGCATACAGTTCTCTTTATCTGATGACAACACTGTATTATCTGAGTCTGTTGAGGGGTCAGTGAATGTGATAGCTGACTCTGTTGACTTTCTATTTCTGCCAACAGCTATCTAAAAGATCCTTTTATCCAAAGAAAACAGTTATCTGGGTTGAATCAGATGCAACCTCTTGGATAAAAACCTTTACAAGGTACCAAAGTATGTCACCATTGGAAAATAATTCCCAAAGAAAGATGTAGCGAGGCCTTAAGGACAACAAAAGTTGTAAACATTCACTAAACCGCAGGAAGTAGTCTACCACCAAGCGATTGAGTAAAATTTTCCTTGGTGACTTAGTTGTACTGGAAGTTGAGTTGACTTGCAGCATAACAACTTCATCAGACCAACTTTCACCTTAGGCTTCCTCTTTGGGATCAAACAACAGCTCTAAGATAGGAAATCTGTTGTATGACACATCTCAAATTGCTTTTGAATTGCAAATTTACTCGGAGAACCCTTGATTGTCCCAATACTTGTTGACGAGAGAACATAAAAGCAAAGCGAAAGGGTGTCCAACAGGATCCTTAAGACCACTTAAGAGATCGTCCAATAGAGTGATGAACAAACCATTTGTGGCACCTAAGGCATAAGGATGTCGATCAAAACTAGGGCATGCTTTCTCTAAATCTTCACCGCAGCTGATTGAACACCTTGCACTATCTGTGTGATTGTCCAAGACGGAATTGGCTTGATCACAATGGCTCTAGAAGATAGAGTATCACTCAAGTTGTTGGCTAGTTGATTAACTTCTTGTTGGTTATTGCTTTGTATGACATATCCTTCATAGCTACCAAAGAGTCGTTACCTAGCTGGAGACTAACCTTCCTATTGGTAACTAATCAGTTGTCTCTCAACACTAAAAAGTTCCAAATCTTCACTCTTGACCACAACAACTGTGGTTGATGCAGAATAGATGGTTGCCATCAAAGTTAGCAAATACGAAGTTATTCTAGAGATGGTTGATTTCGATGGTATGGCCATTATGCATACAAAGGTTAAAACTTGCATAATGTGACGATCGAGTCTTATCCAACGGATGACTTGTCCAACAGTAAGTGTGGTGTGTCCTTTTTATCCAATAGAGATGAGATACTTGCTTACTAGATGGTGGTCACCAATACTTGGGACAACTAAGTAGAGTCACTTGTCTACCACCTATTGCAGTCTGTTTATGTTTATGTCGGTGACCTGTTCTTCAAAGATTATCCTTTATATAACTTCAAATGGAAGTTCTACTACTTTTGGTCTGAGATATGGGTCTTACGATAAGATATGGAGAGATAACCAAGGAAGAGTTCACCTGAGAATAACACATTGATGTTGTTCCGCAATGGATCATGACTAGAAACCACGATACCAGCGCGTGCCGAGCAGCACAACCTTGTGTCGGCCGCCCACAGGAGGCTCTCGGTTTCGTCACGGCACCATTAGTTGCTACTCATAACACCATTACTGATCACACCACCAAGGTGAAATTTCAAGTGACACAATTTGGGTGGTAACAACAAGCATTATACAAGGAAGGATAGCAAACAAAGGTAGTCACAAGGTTTAGAATCAACAGGGAAGCTATTTGCATATCAAAACACCTCACAAGAGAACATAGCTCAAATGCCGAATGCGACTAAGCACGAGATTTTTGCTTAATTCCACGCACGCCTAGCGTTCACCACAGTGATGCCCAAATGAAACATTACCATGAGATTTGGTCATGTTGGACAACAACATGAAACCAAGACTGATAAATATCCGAGACTTGGGAAGGTTGGAGATGGATTAAGCAAATTTCAAGGATAAAATCGAGGTACCAATCGAAGATTGAGTTGATAAAGTCGCTACATGAATTTGCGAACACAAGATTTAGAGGCCTTAGCAGAGAGACGTTGCGTCACACTAGCTAACCTTTGGGAGAGGTAACCGGAAGGTCCAACCTGGATTTGGGTACCGTCTCCATAACTGGTAACGTACCAACCATGGTCAAAGGCTAGTGTTGATAAAATTTAACTTGGTTGGTCAGTCGACAAGGGTCTTCACAAAAAGGGTTGCAAAACATCCACATCTTATGTAAACATATCAGAGAACTAAACTTTGGGCTTTCGGTCAAGCAAAGGCATGGATACAAACATTCAAGGACTAACCACCAAGTCTACAGCCTCAGGCTCCCTAAAGAGAGAACCTAATTAAAGACAACAACCATATAATTACGTAACGTGAACGTTGTTCTAGGATAAAGCTATGTGACCCTCGTATGCTCACCGAGGACAAGCGAGGTAACAACTAAAGCACTACCTAGATAACAAGCATACATATAACATCACCGTCAAGCCAACATTTGAGAAAATTCAAACGAACGAGTTTAAACAACCAATACAAAGCACAAGGCTCACCCAAAATAAGCATTTATCTCAAGCATGAACTAACTACAAGTTTAGCTCTAAACAAACACTAGCTAAGGGAGCCAACTTAGCATGTGCACAGAATCTGGACAGCAGCATAGTAGTTACTTGTTTCAACCATAACTAAGGTTGTAGACATCCCACAAAGGTGATCCTAGACTTTCTAGAAAGCTTAGTAAGATTACTACACTTTAGTTATTCATACCAAAACCAAATTCATAGATTAACATGACCAAAAATGCTAATGTTTCAGATCTATACCAATATGGACAGAAAACTGACAAGAACTTCAAAAATGCATAACTGGAGTTCTAGAGACACAAGTCTGGGCCTTAACTTTATGTAAAGCTTATTAAGTTGTCTATAACTTTCTTATTATCATATTAAGATAATTCTATATCTAACAAGGCCAAACAAGACAAAGAAGACATCTCTGCCCCGATTTGGACAGATTCTGTCATTCCATTTTGCAAGCTCATAACTAGAGATTTATACCACCACAATTAGTGCTATAGGACATTTTGGAAAGCTTAGAAAAAAGTACTACACTCTTCTATTATCTCCAAGACATGATTCCCTATGCACATAGGTCAAACAAACCAAACATTCAGATCTATTCAGAGCATAAGCAAAACCTAACAATAAACTTCTAAAATTCATAACTCTCAAAGCATAAGACCTAGGGTCATAAAATTTTAGGACAAGCTAGATAAGTAAGTTTGCTACAACTTTGGTATTCTCTATAACTATAGAAAACACATTTATGACCACGAAAGCATCAATACATCAGAAACCGTTCTAGCAGCCAACGTTCAATAAGCAAAACAAAGCTTGCCTTTGTTCTACTTAACAAGAGAGCACACAAACATGTTATTCTAGTAGCTCTAAACATTGTTACCTTAGACCAACACCAATTTAATTCATTCATGAGAATCCACAATTACTTACGTGAGGTCTAAAGCATTAGCAAACGCTTGTATGAACAACATATTCATCACTTGGCTAAACTAGAGGACATCTATAGGTTCAAGCATGTAACCACAATCATTTCTAACTAGGCTAAGCACACACTTTTCTAAGCACTTCCTATTCAAGCAACATGGAACAAGGCATTCTCGTTTAACTCCACACAAGGGAGATAGTGCAACACATTGATCACAAGTTACTTATTATCGAACAAGGGTGAGAGGAGCATAGCTATGCATAAAGCAACAATCATGATGATGCATGCTTTGTCCTATTCGTCCTCACAAGATTGCCAACCTAAGGTGACGATCACGTTCTATGTCGGTGGCATAACACGCACTCTCTCGATATATAGCTAGTCGTCAGCTACATTCGACTTACGCATTCGTGGTTAGCGTACCTGCAGAAAAGTTTCATTGCAGCCCAACATTTCCCAATAAAGCACACAATGAAAGTAGGAAAGTAAAATTCTAAGTACTCCCATATACATATACCCCCGTATATATACATGTAGCACCAAAACTACCCGAATCATTCGATCACCCACAATTAAGTACCTTCATATATACATGTGTGTAACATGTAAATAATCCAGTAACCAAAACTAGCTCTCCCCTAGACCGCAGTTTGTACAGTCATGCTCTCACAACTCACACTTACCTGAGCGTAGGTGCGATGTTGCATAAAAGTAAACTAACGACATATATGGCTATTTCATATATGAAGGCTACCTCTAATCTAACACACCGGTAGCATAGTGTGGGAGAGTTATCACACATACATACCTTGGCCTGGGCGTAGATGCATAAATGAAAAAACCCCCAAGTTAGTACTTATATAAGCCACCTACTAATCCTTATATGGGCATAAGGAAATTGACCACTGGCATACTTAGATTTAGAATTCAGTTTTCACAAACCTATATATAGCTATAAGTTGATAAAACTGATTTTATAAAACAAAACCTTTGTTTTCAATACACATACGACAAGTTTAATGTTGAATCTTGCTCCGATACCAGCTGTAACAGAACCGTCTAAATTATAAGAGCACAAGTACAAAAACAATCACCGAAGTGATCAAATTCTCGCACTTGAGCCCATATAACTCCGGTAGTCCAATGAAATCGCGAGGGATTTCAAACCAACCAACATACAAGCCAAGATCGTAGTGATTCAACATAACAAGTCACATGTTACAACCATTTCACAAGTGATGAGGACATCAACAGCGATCATACATCCACGCCGTCCACGCCGACACCTGCTGGTCCTATTACCCGTGCTCGTGCTCGAACACTTAATCATCAAGTGAGTTCCTTCTTGAGCTCTTGTCCATCCTGTTTAGATCTTGGAGACACGTGCACTCTTGTTTTGATTAGGAATCAAGGAGAAGACCGAAAGGGAAAAGGACTCGCGTAGGCTGGATTCGGACTGCAGCACACCTCCAAATTGTGACGGCCGCCACGGTTACATACGGAGTCGGATTGGGGTGATTCTGGACTTGTTGGAAAGCTAATAAAGTCTACTTTCATACGGATCTGACCTCATACTCATACCTGCTCAGAAACGGCGTCAACAGTCCAAAAATCACCGAGAGGTCTATTCTGTCCAGGGTGCTGTGCCACCTTAAGTTAGCCCAATGGGCTTGTATCTTTTAGAGTCCAGTAGGGACGCGTCCTAGGGTTGGAGCACGACCCAAACTCTCTTGTGGTCGTCCTCCACATATTATATACCCCTTAGCCGCCACCAGGAACACTTGGGTTTTGTTTAGATCAAGTTTAGCCTTTGCGCGTGTGCTGATCCAGCCACCCGTCTCCTTGTCTTCAGAACTCCACTCATAATAAGATTCAATTTGAGGATTTCAATTTCATCTTGCAAATTCAGTGCTTGTTTTCTTGTTCTTGCTAGTTCTTCGATTGCTTGCAGGACGGGAGCCCTAGTGGTTGGTTGTCACGCTCCACAAGATCGTGACAGCCTTTGGAGGTGGTGTATCGGTTGCTAAGGCGCGGTCTTGGAAGGCTGTAGTCGGGCCGTGAACGTCATCTCCATCCACCAAATCGAGTGATCTCACGCCTCTCATCGAAAGATCGTCCATAAACCCTAGTGGGTTCATATCATTTGGTAATTAGAGCAAGGTTTATCGGTGAGAGACTTGTAATTCTTCGCTGTTTTTATTTTTCCTACAGTCCAAAAAAAAGCCAAAAAAAAGTAGATTAGTTTCCTACAATCCTATAGACTTTTGGGCCGTGGCTAGTGCTACCTAGTTAGGGCTTGTTGAGTCGTTGGTTGCATCGGTTGTGTCAAGTTGCTGGTCTTAGTTTTAGTCCTTTAGAGTTTCGAGTTCTTGTCACGTTCTATCACAACACACGCTATCATATAGTCTCTCTGTTGGCCGAATCCAAGTAGGGTTTAAAGTTTGAATCGGACAAGGAATTGGTTGTTCCTCTCTGTTGGCCGAATCCAAGTAGGTTTTCAAGTTTGAGTCGGATCAAGGAATCGGGTATTCCACGCTGTTGGCCAAGTCCGAGTAGAATTGGAAGTTCCAATCACACGAGGAATTAGTTCACCCTGTGCTACAAATATCAAACGAACCACGCAGCAAGTATTCATATCTAAACGAGTGGCTTACTCTAGAGAGAGAGAGAGAGTATCTTTTTTTACCGGAATACCCCTGCCCTTTCGGAAAAAGTGTGTGTGCTGAGTTGCTCTTTGGGAGTGTTCTTGTTCATATAATCAGTTTTGAGTGCCCCTGAAAAAATATTCAAAAAAAAAAGAAAAAGAAAAAAAAAGAAAAAGAAAGAAGCAAAAGAAAAGAAGAGAAAGGGGCTGATCTTAGAGATTCTTCATTCACTTTGGGTGGTGTGTTGTGCTCTCCTTTGTGTCCAGGCTCGCGTCTCTAGCACGGTCTAGACTAGGACCAGCACAGTACCGCCGGTTGAACGATTATTCAGCTTGCTTTTTGTAACTAACGTGGTGCTAGTTCGTTCCTTGTTTCAGCCCACCTATAGCTCCACATATTCTACAGCTTGACAGGTCTCGTGCTGCGGCACCGATACACTTCATCCATTGCTGCAGACTTGTTGGTAGATGACCCCTCCTGTCGAGCAAGGTAAGAACTGGTAAGAACTTGTGTAATAGGTGGAGAGTTTGCGACTTGCTGTAGCTACATCCTAGTAGTTGTAGGGCTTTTATTTCTTCACTTGTCTTCTTGTTGTCTTTGTCTTTGAACCATGTCAGGGACCGACGAAGATAACCAAATTCCACAATCGCCTCGCACTAAGGGCATCATACAACATTTTGAAAGGAAAGTGAAGTTGCACACGGAGGGACTTGATAATGACTTGCAGGTGACAAATGACAAACTTGGGCAGTTGGAGGCTACTCAGATTGCCGCAAAAAACAAGCTTGCAGGTTTGGAGCAGTCCATTGCTAGTGTGGACAAAAGCCTTGCTGCTCTGCTGAGGCGTTTTGATGACCTCCACAACAATGATAAAGACCAGCATAAAGAAGAAAAGAAGGAGGAAGATCGAGAGGATAGTAGTTATGATGAAGAATACACAGGTGATACTGAACATGATGATCGAGACACTCGTGATCGACGTCGCCTACGTCACAACCGTAGAGGTATGGGTGGCCGCCGCCGACGTGAGGTACACAATAATGATGATGCTTTCAGTAAGATTAAATTTAAAATACCTCCTTTTGATGGTAAATATGACCCTGATGCATACATTTCTTGGGAGATTGCTGTTGATCAAAAGTTTGCATGCCATGAATTTCCTGAGAACACACGTGTTAGGGCTGCTACTAGTGAGTTCACAGATTTTGCTTCTGTTTGGTGGATCGAATATGGCAAGAAAAATCCTCATAACATACCTAGAACTTGGGATGCACTGAAATGAGCCATGAGAGCTAGATTTGTTCCATCTTATTATGCCCGTGATATGATAAATAAGTTGCAGCAATTGAGACAAGGATCTAAATGTGTAGAAGAATACTATCAGGAATTACAAACGGGTATGTTGCGTTGTAAATTAGAGGAGGATGAGGAACCTGCTATGGCTAGATTTTTAGGTGGATTAAATCGGGAAATTCAGGATATCCTCGCTTACAAAGAATACAATAACGTAACCAAACTGTTTCATCTTGCTTGTAAAGCTGAACGGGAAGTGCAGGGATGACGTGCTAGCGCAAGGACTAATGTTTCTGCAGGGAAAGCTAGTTCATGGCAGCCGCACCCATCTACAACTCCGTCTACACGTACTCCTACGCCATCATCTAGTGACAAGACTCGAGCTGCCCCCACCAATTCAGTAGTGAAGACAGTGCAAAAGCCGGCTGCGAGTACTTCATCCGTGGCATCGACAGGTAGAACAAGCAACATACAATGTCATCGGTGTAAGGGATATGGCCATATGATGCGTGACTGCCCAAACAAGCGTGTTATGATTGTCAAAGATGATGGTGAGTGTTCATCTGCTAGTGAATTTGATGAAGATACACTTGCATTGCTTGCGGCTGACTATGCAGGTAGTGAGGAACACATAGAAGAACACATCAATGCAGGTGACGCGGAGCACTATGAGAGCTTGATTGTACAGCGAGTGCTTAGTGCACAAATGGAGAAGGCGGAGCAAAATCAGCGACACACTTTATTCCAAACAAAGTGTGTCATCAAGGAGCGTTCGTGCCGCATGATCATTGATGGAGGTAGCTGCAACAACTTGGCAAGTAGCGACATGGTACAGAAGCTCGCCCTCACCACCAAACCACATCCCCATCCCTACTACATCCAATGGCTGAACAACAGTGGTAAGGCAAAGGTAACGAGACTGGTGCGAATCAATTTTGCCATCGGATCATACAAAGATATTGTTGAATGTGATGTTGTGCCTATGCAAGCTTGCAATATTCTGCTAGGTAGACCATGGCAATTTGATAGAGATTCGATGCATCATGGTAGATCAAATCAATATTCGTTTCTATACCATGATCGAAAAATTGTGTTGCATCCTATGTCTCCTGAAGATATTATGCAATCTGATGTTACTAAGGCTGCAAAAGCAAAGAGCGAGAGTGACAAATCTGTTGTTAATGACAAAGATGAGATAACATTGAAAGGACGTTGTATGCTTGCTACAAAATCTGATATTAATGAGTTCAATGCATCCACCTCTGTTGCTTATGCTTTGGTATGCAAGGATGCTTTGATTTCATTTGAGGATATGCAACGTTCTTTGCCCCCTACTGTTGCTAACATTTTGCAGGAGTATTCTAATGTGTTCCCCATTGAGATACCAGTGGGGCTGCCACCAATACGAGGGATTGAGCACCAAATTGATCTTATCCCTGGAGCATCTTTGCCAAACCGTGCGCCATACAGGACCAATCCGGAGGAAACGAAGGGAATTCAGCGACAAGTGCAAGAACTACTAGACAAAGGTTATGTGCGTGAGTCTCTTAGTCCTTGTGCTGTTCTAGTGATTTTAGTGCCTAAGAAAGATGGAACATGGCGCATGTGTGTTGATTATAGGGCTATTAATAATATCACCATTCGATATCGACACCCTATTCCACGATTAGATGATATGCTTGATGAATTGAGTGGTGCTGTTGTGTTTTCAAAGGTTGATTTGCGTAGTGGGTACCATCAGATTCGTATGAAATTGGGAGACGAATGGAAAACTGCTTTCAAAACCAAGTTCGGTCTATATGAGTGGTTAGTCATGCCTTTTGGGTTAACTAATGCACCTAGTACTTTCATGAGATTAATGAACGAGGTTTTGCGTGCTTTCATTGGGAAATTTGTTGTCGTCTACTTTGATGATATACTGATTTATAGCAAATCCATTGATGAACACCTTGATCACTTACGTGCTGTTTTCAATGCTCTACGTGATGCACGTTTGTTTGGTAACCTTGAGAAGTGCACTTTCTGCACCGATCAAGTATCGTTTCTTGGCTATGTTGTCACTCCACAGGGAATTGAGATTGATAAAGCCAAGGTGGAAGCTATACAAGGATGGCCTGTACCCACGACGGTCACACAAGTGCGGAGTTTCCTAGGACTTGCTGGTTTCTATCGCCGTTTTGTGAAGGACTTCAGCACCATTGCTGCACCATTGAATGAGCTTACAAAGAAGGGAGTTCCCTTTTCTTGGGGCAAAGCACAAGAGCACGCCTTCCATGTGCTGAAAGATAAGTTAACACATGCACCTCTACTCCAACTCCCTGATTTTAATAAGACTTTCGAGCTTGAATGTGATGCGAGTGGAATTGGATTGGGTGGTGTTTTGTTACAAGAAGGAAAACCTGTTGCATACTTTAGTGAGAAATTGAGTGGACCTATTCTTAATTATTCTACATATGATAAGGAATTATATGCTCTAGTGCGGACATTAGAAACATGGCAGCATTATTTGTGGCCCAAAGAATTTGTTATACATTCTGATCATGAATCTTTGAAGCATATTCGTAGTCAAGGAAAACTGAATCGTAGACATGCAAAATGGGTTGAATTTATTGAATCTTTTCCTTATGTTATCAAACACAAGAAAGGGAAGGATAATATCATTGCAGATGCATTGTCTAGGAGATATACTTTGCTGAATCAACTTGATTACAAGATCTTTGGGTTAGAAACAATTAAAGACCGATATGCTCATGATGCTGATTTTAAAGAAGTGCTGCTGCATTGTAAAGATGGGAAAACATGGAACAAATTCATCCTCAATGATGGGTTTGTGTTTAGAGCTAACAAGCTATGCATTCCAGCTAGCTCCGTTCGCTTGTTGTTGCTGCAGGAAGCGCATGGAGGTGGCTTGATGGGGCATTTTGGAGCGAAGAAGACGGAGGACATTCTTGCTGGTCATTTATTTTGGCCAAAGATGCGACGAGACGTGGAGAGATTTGTTGCTCGCTGCACAACATGTCAAAAGGCTAAGTCCCGGTTGAATCCACACGGTTTGTATATGCCTCTTCCTGTTCCTAGTGCTCCTTGGGAGGATATTTCTATGGATTTTGTGTTGGGATTGCCACGGACTAGGAAAGGGCGAGATAGTGTTTTTGTGGTTGTGGATCGATTCTCTAAAATGGCACATTTCATACCATGTCATAAAACTGATGATGCTACAAATATTGCTGATTTGTTCTTTCGAGAAGTTGTTTGCTTGCATGGTGTGCCAAATACAATTGTTTCTGATCGTGATGCTAAATTTCTTAGCCATTTTTAGAGAATTTTATGGGCCAAATTGGGGACTAAGCTTTTATTTTCCACCACTTGTCACCCCCAAACTGATGGTCAAACTGAAGTTGTGAATAGAACTTTGTCTACTATGTTAAGTACTGTTTTAAAGAAGAATATTAAGATGTGGGAAGATTGTTTGCCTCATATTGAGTTTGCTTATAATCGTTCGCTGCATTCTACTACGAAGATGTGTCCCTTTGAGATTGTTTATGGCTTGTTACCACGTGCTCCTATTGATTTAATGCCATTGCCAAGTTCTGAAAAGTTGAATTTTGATGCTAAGCAACGTGCTGAATTGATGCTAAAACTACATGAAACCACTAAAGAAAACATAGAGCGCATGAATGCTAAGTACAAATTTGCTGTAGATAAAGGTAGAAGGGAATTGATTCTTGAACCTGGAGATTGGGTTTGGTTGCATTTGCGAAAGGATAGGTTTCCTGAATTAAGAAAATCTAAATTGATGCCTAGAGCGGATGGTCCTTTTAAAGTGATGCAACGAATAAATGAGAATGCATATAAGCTTGATCTTCCTGCAGATTTTGGGGTTAGTCCCACATTTAACATTGCAGATTTGAAGCCTTATTTGGGTGAGGAAGATGAGCTTGAGTCGAGGACGACTCAAATTCAAGAAAGGGAGGATGATGAGGACATCAACACCGATCATACATCCACGCCGTCCACGCCGACACCTGCTGGTCCTATTACCCGTGCTCGTGCTCGAACACTTAATCATCAAGTGAGTTCCTTCTTGAGCTCTTGTCCATCCTGTTTAGATCTTGGAGACACGTGCACTCTTGTTTTGATTAGGAATCAAGGAGAAGACCGAAAGGGAAAAGGACTCGCGTAGGCTGGATTCGGACTGCAGCACACCTCCAAATTGTGACGGCCGCCACGGTTACATACGGAGTCGGATTGGGGTCATTCTAGACTTGTTGGAAAGCTAATAAAGTCTACTTTCATACGGATCTGACCTCATACTCATACCTGCTCAGAAACGGCGTCAACAGTCCAAAAATCACCAAGAGGTCTATTCTATCCAGGGTGCTGCGCCACCTTAAGTTAGCCCAATGGGCTTGTATCTTTTAGAGTCCAGTAGGGACGCGTCCTAGGGTTGGAGCACGACCCAAACTCTCTTGTGGTCGTCCTCCACACATTATATACCCCTTAGCCGCCACCAGGAACACTTGGGTTTTGTTTAGATCAAGTTTAGCCTTTGCTACTTGCTTGTAGGCGCGTGTGCTGATCCAGCCACCCGTCTCCTTGTCTTCAGAACTCCACTCATAATAAGATTCAGTTTGAGGATTTCAATTTCATCTTGCAAATTCAGTGCTTGTTTCCTTGTTCTTGCTAGTTCTTCGATTGCTTGCAGGACGGGAGCCCTAGTGGTTGGTTGTCGCGCTCCACAAGATCGTGACAGCCTTTGGAGGTGGTGTATCGGTTGCTAAGGCGCGGTCTTGGAAGGCTGTAGTCGGGCCGTGAACGTCATCTCCATCCACCAAATCGAGTGATCTCACGCCTCTCATCGAAAGATCGTCCATAAACCCTAGTGGGTTCATATCCACAAGTAGTTTAATATACATCGTAGTTCAACATAGTTATTACAACTTAAGTTCAAAAGTAGCGGAAGCAAAGTAATTTGAAACTAACATTAATCTTATTTCAAATACATGCCAGTACCACGGTCGACTTCCAACAAAAGCATTAGAGAGAATATAACTCAGAAGGATCATGCCCGTGATCACACTCCGCCACTAAGGCAGGAGTCAACCAACTCTTGCAGTCGCCAAGATATAGCACAACCTACAACAAGTGGGGATAAAACCCTGAGTACGAGAAGGTACTCAGCTAGACTTACCCGTCATAAACCAGAAATAAAGTGATACCAAGGATCATGCAAGGCTGATATAAAGTGGGCTAGCTTGACACATTTTGCATAAAAGCTTAATATGGATAAGTAATCATTAATGCTTAAGCATCAAGTTAATTATCATTAACATGTCATCTATATTATAACCTATACTAGAGCACTCACTTTATTAGGAGCAAACAATATTAACCATAACAGGTATAAATTGAGGCAACCTTTCCATCGTTATCCAATTAACCATCCGTTCAATTTAATGGAATCTACGTTGCCGCTGCTCAAGTCAAGTGCTCACTAACCGGGAGCGACGGCGATTCGAATCGAATTCCTATCCAGCTGGAGGGGTATTTCTAACACTCACCGCGCAGGCCCCTGCCAGGGTCGCACAAGCCACCTTTCGTACGATTCAGGAATCACGGGTCCGAATGATGTCGCAACCCCAAGGGCGACACTCTGCCAGGTGATAGGGACTCTAACCCCCCTTGGTCTCACGCCAATGTCCCCAAGCACATCCTTTCTCTCCTCCAAGAAGCAACCTACCATTCGATTCCCGGCCTGAATCATATTACTCGGCTTCGCGGTCAGAACGACTTATCTGACCAACTAAGTGTTAGACTGCGTTCAACATGACTCAAGGACGTACAGCGAATCAGTCCTTAAACGACTCAGACAGGGATAGATCCACACCCAAGACCTCCATGCCTTGTTGCTTCACTATCGTCATCCCGCCCGGTCTCATTTCATTTTATTAACACATGGTTCCATTCCACGATAGCAAATATAGCCAACCGTGCCATATATGAATATCCCTATATCTCGCAGGTGATAGGAAATCACCTGACTTCTACCGCTTAAAGCAGGGCTAAGCATCTACTCGATCCTAGTCTATGTAGGATTCAAGGATTCATATATCTGGACAAGGAATGATATAGTGCAGCAAGGGTTTCCAACCAACTCCTACCACTTAATGCAACAATACTTATAACATATATATATATATATATATAATTAATTGCTTTGAAGATAGGAGGCTTATAATGCTCCGGGGCTTGCCTGGGATCCGACACAAGTCAGTGGTTGTCAGACATCACTCGCTGAGTACTTCCATCTTCGGGATAGTTTCCCAAACACCGTCTTTGGGTTTGGCTCCACATTATGTCCTCCACGTAGTGCATCTAGCGTACCTAGATGAGATGTAAGATGCAAGTGTATGAATACGTAGAAATGCAATAACACAACATTCATGTCAACACATCAAGTTCACATGGGCACTAGAGTTAATCAACTTAACTATCACTTAAGCATATCCTTAGAAGATGACCAGCATATCGATCATGACACAAGTCACACAAGATCTCAAGCACATTTAACGCTAACAAGATGTATATCACTCTTTAGGAATCAACATAGCAAAGCAAGTCAAGATGAAGCAACAACTATAACTAGAATATGTCAATTTCTGGACTTACAAATAGTAGCTTCATAAATCAATCATATCTAGAGTTTTATAAATCCAAATGACTTGCAAGAAGACATTCTGGAAAGCTTAGGAAAATATCTACATTTCATCTTTAATCATCTCAACATGATTCCCAAGTTATCATGACCAAACATGTCAATCTTTAAAGTCTGCACAGAAGGTAATTAAAATTTGACAGTAGACTTATTAAGCATGCAACTCTTAAACTATCAGACCTGGGATCATGAAAATTTAACACAAGCAAGATAAGATAATTATCTACAACTTTTGTATTTACCAAAACCACTGTCAACATCATTTACACCATGAAACTAGTTGCACGAGTAACACCACACATGCAGCCCAACAGCAGTGGTACAATTATAGACAGAAAGCTGATAGAAACTTCAGAGAAGCATAAATGGAGTTCTAGACCTCCAACAAACATGATTCTCAACTTTATGGAAAGCTCATAAAGTTACCTACAACTTTATTGTAATCATCTTAAGATGATTCTACAGTTAACATGGTCAATTAATTAAATAATTGCATCTCTGTCCAAAATATGGACAGAATCTGATATGCCACTTTAAACTGCTATAACTTGAGTTTTATAAATCCAATAATTATGGTTCTAGACTTTTTAGAAAGCTTAACAAATTGTGAACAACTTTTCTATAAACATCTAGAACTAATTCTGCCACTAACAAGGTCACACATGGCACACAAAGCAATGCTGTCTGGGTTTGGGCAGAAACTGCCACAGTACTTTAAATAACTATAATTAAACATATACTTAACCAAAAATTGTGATCTTTAGCTTTTTGAAAATATTATGAAAAGTACTACAACTCATCTATTATCAATAAGGGAGGTTCATAACTTAACTGAGCCAAACAATGCATACATGCAGCACTGTCCAGAATAGAAGCAAAGCAGCATATGGCATTTGTTATTTTTATAGCTCCTAAACTATCAGTCTTAAAATCCTGAAATTTTTACTAGACATCATACATCACAAGAGTAACATGCCACAAAAATTTCACTTCATTTGGAGTTATATATTTACAGTTATTAAAATAACAGATCCAACTAGCACTCAAAACCTAGTTGCATAAATATATTTTTACAGCTAAAACTTTAAACTAAAACATTACATATTATAGATCCACTGCATAGATAATTTTACAAGGATTCCAAAAAGTCCTCATTTGCTGTTTTATGATTTTTCTACTAATTACTATGAATTTCCAAAGTTTAACACTGAAATCTGTAAAATAAAAAGATTAAACCGAAAAAGAAAAACACTTTTGCCTCGAGGCCCCTCGATTTTCCAGAAATCAACCCGCAGTACAAAGTGACTATTCATATGAGTCAGTGGTGTGCAGAAAACCCCCTAGACTTGTTTCCCTCTTACACGTGGGTCCTTCTTCTTCCTCCAGTCATGCGAACTGAGAATGGGAGTCACTGTGAAAACCGAATGGGAGGAGGCCGGTTCGGCCTGCCCAAGGGCCACGCTGGGCTCAGCTGTGGCAGGACACGTCCACGCCTGGCACTGGCTCGGGCCACATTGGAGCCCCGCCCCAGCGCGGCTACCGTAGCACACGACCCTCGGAGAGTCGATGGCCCGGCCGTGCTGACGCTCGGCCCTGCGCGGTCATGGGTCGCGCCCGTGCAGCTGCTGCCGGTGGCTGGTCGCAAAAGCAGGAAGCCAGCGAGGACACCCACTCGGTGGTTGAGGAGCACGACATGGCAGGCGTGATAGGGAGAAAACAGCGGCAAGAGCTCCATCTTGTGGCGGCCATGGCGGCTCAGCGTTCACGCTTGGCTCAGAACGAGAAAGGGGCGAGCGAAAGTGGGAAGGAGTGGGAGATGGAGAGCTCGGCCTCGGCCTCTCCCAGTGACCCAGGGCGCGGCATACAAGACAGGGAGGAGCAGCAATGGTGGGGCGCGCGCTGTGGCATGCTTGCCACGCACCTGGCCACGCGTCGGTGTTTCAGGCATTATGTCGAGCACGCGGCAGACATCAGCGAAGCCAAGTGGAGGCACCATGTTGGGCCCGAAGCTGGCCGAATCAGACTATGGGCCAATTACCAAAGTTGTTCACCTCGGTATACTCTACAATTTTCATTTAAGCACCATGGTCATAAGACCCACAGATTAGGAGATAATTCAACCCAAAGTTGGCAGTGTCAATGAGTTAACAGCGATTAGGGCAAGGGTCAAAACTTGATCAAATTTGCGTCAAAATTGATCCAACTTTTTGCATGCCCTTCTCCAAAGAATATACTCCAACTTTTACATTGGGATCAACTCAAGTTACTTAACGAAATTTGGAGAACGCGGAATGCCAATCAAGTTGTTACTAATCTCGGACTTACATATTCTAAGTCTGAAAACAGCTTTAGATTCAAACTTTGGCCCATTGTTTGACTTATTTTCAAGCTGAAAAATGGTATGCTCTAAAGCAAAGTTTGTTGTACACAACTCAATCTACAACTTTTATTAAAGGACCTTGAGCTGGTTCAGCTTAGATCACAATATACAGAGCTCCAAAGTCGAGCACACGAAACTGAAATTTCAGTTTCAGTAGGAACCCAACTGAAACATGATCTTTGAGGCTCTGTAGCTCTTGTACTAGTGGGAATTAGGTCATAGTGTTGTTGACAAAATCATAGAGCTGTGTGAGCACTACAATATTGCCAATATGAGCTAGAGCTGGTTCTGCCTAGTTTGGGAGGTAGAGTGCTCCAAAGTAAGCTACTTGAAACTGTTGTACAGTCCAGACTTAGCCAAATTGGCTAAGTGCCAAATAGCAGGTCAAAACTGACTTGGGGTCCCTGTTTAAGCATGTTCCCTACATTTTCATGACTTGACTCTTAAACAAAGTTTGTTCCTTATAAAATTCCCTACAACTTTGTTAAAGGGTGGACAGTCATACAAAGCTTCTAGGTCACACTTTTGAAATGGTCAAACAAAAGGGTTCTAGGGTCCATCCATGGTCAACCATCACTTAGAAGCACATTTAGGCAAAATGATCAACATGAACATTGTTCCATGGAGTGTCCTAAGTGTAGTTAAGGTGTTGTAGAGGCCAAACATACCCACCATGCATAGGTTGCACAAAAGTGTAGGCCTCACATGCCTTGAAACATAGAACTCAAGTGAAATGCTATAGTCATTTCATGTGGTTGTTTCAAGATACATGCTACACATGTTCCACTAGGGCGTTCCACATGTGTCCAAGATGTGTTTCACGTATTGCATTTGTATGTTGCATAACACTAATTCTCGTGGGATGTAAGGCAGATTTTAGTCATAATCCAAACAAGCATATAACTTATCATTTCATGTGACTTTTTTATTCCAAACTTTACGAAACTTTTCCAGAGATCAATATAGATAGTTATTAAAGCAATGGTGCAGCATCCAAGTTTAGGTTAGACTCATCTCCATAGGTTAACCTTGACATCGTCATCTCCACTCATGTTTGAGCTTAAACCCACTACTTAATTGGTGATAAACACCTGGGGTGTTACAAAAATAATTTTCAATCTCATGTTTACATTTGGTGCAAACCATCACCTATCATGCGTCGAGATTAACACTATCTCCAAATGGACCAAAACGAGCTTACACTTGACCCATGTCACCTAGGAGTTCCATCGAGTGTGCCCCAAATGATTTCTAGGCCTATGGTGCATTCAGCACAAACCATGCACCTATCTTGCGTCGAGATTAACACTATCTCCAAACAGACCTAAACGAGCTTCCACTTGACTCATGTCATCTAGGAGTATCATCAGGTGTGACCAAAATGATTTCCATGCTCGTGGTGCATTCGGTGCAAACCGTGCACCTATCTTGCACCGAGATTAACACTATCTCCAAACGGATCAAGACGAGCTTCCGCTTGATCCACATCGCCTAGTAGTACATTTAGGTGCGTCCGAAATGATTTCTGAGTCTTTGGTACGTTCGGCACAAACTGTGAACCCATCTTGCGTTGAGATTAAAGGTATCACCAAATGGACTGAAACGAGTTTCTACTCGACCCACATCACAAAGGAGTACCATCAGATGCGCCCAAAATAATTTCCAAACCCATGGTCACATTCGGTGCAAACGATGCACCTACCATTCGTCGAGATTAACACTATCTCCAAACAGACCGAAACAATTTGCACTTGACCCACATCACCTAGGAGTACCATCAGGTGTGCCCAAAATGATTTATAGGCCCGTGGTGCATTTGGCACAAACCGTGCACCTATCTTGCGTCGAGATTAACACTATCTCTAAGTGGACCGAAATGAGCTTCCATTTCACCCACATCACATAGGAGTTCCATCGGGTGTGCCCAAAATGATTGCCATGCCCATGGTACATTCGGCACAAACCGTGCACCTATCTTGCGCCGAGATTAACACTATCTCCAAATGGACCGAAATGAGTTCTACTTGATGAGGACGTCAACACCAATGATGCATCCACGCCGACACCAGTACCTATTGCTGGTCCTCTTACTCGTGCTCATGCTCGTAAACTTAATCATCAAGTGAGTTCCCTCTTGAGCTCCTGTCCATCTTGTTTAGATCTTGGAGATGCGTGCACTCTTGTTTTGATTAGGAACCAAGGAGAAGACCGAAAGGGAAAAGGACTCACGTAGGCTAGATTCGGACTACAGCACAGCTCCAACTTGTGACAGTCACCACGGTTGCATATGGAGTGGATTTGGGCGTTTCAGGACTTGATGGAAACCTTATCAAGTCTACTTTCATATGGATCCAGTCTCATGTCCATATCTGTAACACCCCTAGTGTTATGGTAACTAAAACTGGCCATGTCATTATATGCATTACCAAGCATTCATGTTTTAGTCAACTCTAATGTGCATCAACTAAAACAAATTTACATTCATAGATTGATTGAGTTTTGGTGATGTTTGACTTGAATCCAAAACCCTAGTTTTGAATGTCATTTCAAATACTTGGATTATGCCCTATGTAAATTGAGGTGTAAAGCTGTGCTCTACACTAGTGTCAGGTGTAGGGGATAAATTCAAGTGCAACAAGTAAAAAATGAACTCCAAGTTTGAGGTTGAATTTGAGTTCCAAAACTTGCCCTAAGTTTCCAATTCTAATTCTAATTCAAATTGCGAGGTCTATCAAAATGAATTTATGATTCAAATTTGGTTAAGACAAATGGAGCATCGGGAAGGTCATGTGTGATTTGACTGAGTGTTACATTTGGATGATAGTTGTGATCACTAATTAATCATCAATTAATGTAGAAACCAAATCAAGTTTGAATTTGATTCAAAATCCTGATTTCCAGAATGATGAGGACATCATTGGCTCAAATATGACCATGTCAACCACTTCTATACCAAAGGTGCAACCATTCTATATGAGGCTTATCATTGATGCATTTGATGAATTGGTGCTCCACCATAAAATGTGTATATTTTCATTTTCAGAATTACTTACATGGATCAAGGAAAGGTTTGATTGCATATGGAAAGCATGGAAGGTTAATGAAGTTGATTGGGGACCAAATCCAAGTATTCCCAATGTCCTGCACCTGGACACCACATCACTTTTGGTCCAAGGAAAGAAAGAGATCAAATCCAACACGTTTTGGGGCTGGATTCGGACTCCAGGACAGCTCCAACTTGTGATGTTTACCACGGTCGCATACGGACTCGGATTGGGACGTTCTAGCACTTTTTGGAAAGCATATCAAGTCTATTTTCCAACGGATCTGGACTCATGGCTATATCTTATTCGTTGCTTCCGCAATCGTCGTTTCAACGCCGGGCCTTTTCTGCCTTTGGTGCTGTGTCACCCTATTTTGGGCTGATGGCCCATGTATCAAGTTGGGTTCATTAGGGACGTGTCCTAGGGTTGGAGAATGACCCCAACACCCCCTGGTCGTTCTCCTAGGTATTAATAAGGATTAGAGCCGCCACAAACAGATCAGGTTTTGTTTTGTTGAAAGTTTAGCCATTGCTACTTTCTTGTAGACGCGTGTGTCGACTAGACCATCCGTTCTACTCGATTCAGAACCCCAACTTTGTGATTTCAGATTGGTTTTCATCTCCATATTTGCAATTGAATTGCTTGTTCTATTTGTTCTTGCTTGTTCCTCGATTGCTTGCAGGAATTACCCTAGTGGTTTGGTTGATCGTGTTCCACAAGATCGCGACGGCTGTTGGAGGTGGTGTATCGGTTGCTAAGGCGCAGCATCCTTGGATGGTTGTAGTCGGGCCGTGAACGTCATCTCCATCCCCAAATCGAGTTATCCACCTTCTCTCATCGAAAGATCAGGATTCACCCTAGCGGGTTCATATCAGTTGGTATCAGAGCAAGGTTGATCGGTGAGAGACTTCTAGTTCTTTGCTGTTTTTAATCTCCTATGGTCCAGAAAAAGCCAAAACAAAATTAGTAGATTAGGTCTTCGTAATCCCAAAACCCCTTTGAGCTTAATACTATTACTGCTTAGTTAGGGCTTATTGAATTAACGGTTGCATCGTCGTGCAAGTTGCTGGTCTTAGCGTCTAGTCGTTTAGAGTTTCGAGTTCTAGTCACGTTTCTGTCACCATCGCAGATTTGAGTTTATTTGTTTCTCTCTAGGAATCTGAGTGGATTTTCAAATTCCTTTGTTTTGTTTACCACCATTATCCTAGCCACGTCCTTGGAGGTTTCATCCACGTCCATATTTCCATCTACAAAAAGGAAATCCAACAAGATCAAGATAGAATTCGATTCGGAGTCCTGTTTTATCTTGAAAACAAAAGCACCATATTTCCTTTGTCAGGAGTCTGAATAGGGAGTTTAAATACAATCTGGAAACCTTAACTTGTCCTCTTTCCAACAGATCAGAGCTTGGTCCCAAATTCATTCTGAGCGCTTCGCAATTGCCCTGGAGATTTGCACGTCTGCTGGTTTTGCAAAACAACCACTTGTTTCACTTTGCTACTGAATCACCCTTCCCAAGGAAACATTTAATTGCTGTAAGTAGCTTGTTATTTCTTGTTGCAAAATTTCAGTTTTGTGCTAGTTGAAAGAAAAAAAACAGAAAAAAATACAGAAAGAAAGAAAAGAAAGAAAGAAAAGAAAGACAGAAAGAAAGAAAGAAAAGAAAGAGAAAGAAGAAGAGAAGAGTTTTTCTTTTGTTGTTATTCCTGTCCTTGTGATCCTTCTTTGCTGCTGCTCAGTGACTTCATTTGTGTCCAGGCTCGCGTCTCTAGCATGTACTAGCCTAGGACCAGCATAATAACGTCGTTGAGCGTTTGTTCAGTTTGCTTGCAACTAACGTGGTTCTAGTACTTTCTTGCTTTAGCCCACCTATAGCTCCACATATTTCGACTACAGCTTGACAGGTGTTGTTGTTGCGGCACCGATACACTTCACTCCACGGTTGTAGACTTGTTGGTTGCCGTCACCTCCTGTTTGGCTTGGTAAGAACTTGTAAGGGCTTGTTTTAACAAGTTGAGTTTGAGAGAATTACATCTGACACATCCTAGTAGTTGATAGGAGGATACATATTGTTTTTGTGTTTCTTGTTTTCTACTAATCATGGCAGGTGATATGAAGATTTTTGAGCTGTTGAAACTAGACCCTCATATTCAAGATGTCATTCAACACTTGCCATTATATGATGGTAAGTTTGATCCTCAAGCTTACATTGATTGGGAGTTAAAAGTAGACAATGAATTTGAGGAGCATGACCTATCTGAGAAACAAAAGATTTGTATTGCCTCTAATATTTTGATTGAATATGCTTTGCTCGAATGGAAACACATTTGTAGGCACATCAAAGTTCCAGAATCTTGGAAAGACTTCAAATTTCTTTTTAGAGATGCATTCGTTCCTGCATATTATGTTGATTATTTGCTTGCAAAATTAGACAACTTGAAGCAGGGTAGCAAGACTGTGAAACAATACTACCATAATTTTAAGATTTGTATCATGTTTGGTGGATTGGATGAATGCATGGAAGATGTTATGAGTAGATTCATGAGAGGGCTCAATTCTGAAATTCGAACCTTATTAATTAGCAAATCATATTACCATATTGGTCAATTGTTTTGTCTGGCTCTCAATGCTGAAAAAGAGATTCTATTATCTGTGAATACTTGCCAGAATGATGTGACCCATAATATCCAAAATTTGTCCACTCTGCATGCTAATGAAGAGCAACAAATAATGGAACCCACTACTGATTTTCTTTTGTCACAAAATGAATTACTCGCGGTTACTTGTGATAAAGAGGAGTTGTGTGTTGATGATTCTTTTACTCCTATGCCACAAGTAGCAAATAAGTGTGATACTTTTGGTTTGGAACCATACAAATGTGCTGAAGATAAGCTTTTTCATCCTATTACATGTGCACAAGATGAACTGAATTTGTTGTCCTCTTTAAATACTTTGGGTTATATTGAATTTGATATTCTGTGTAATCTAAATTGTCTAAAAGAGAAACTTAAATTTGATTCTATTTTACCAAGTTTTAATCATTGTTCGCTTCATGCAATTGGCAAATATGACAACAAAGGAGAATATTTGGTGCATAAAGTTTATATTTGCTCTAATCTGAAATATCCTTTTGGGCCACAATACCATGATAAAATTAAGGGCTGCACTAACACTAATGATGTCTTGCAAAGTTTTTCTAGTTTTTCCCAAATGCAACAGGATAAATATCAAGAAGGGGAGCACGGTTCACTTTTACCTACAACACATCCTCCAACAAAGGTCAAACCGAGGACGGTTTGCTGTCAAGAAGGGGAGAATGATGAGGACATCATTGGCTCAAATATGACCATGTCAACCACTTCTATACCAAAGGTGCAACCATTCTATATGAGGCTTATCATTGATACATTTGATGAATTGGTGCTCCACCATAAAATGTGTATATTTTCATTTTCAGAATTACTTACATGGATCAAGGAAAGGTTTGATTGCATATGGAAAACATGGAAGGTTAATGAAGTTGATTGGGGACCAAATCCAAGTATTCCCAACGTCCTCCACCTGGACACCACGTCACTTTTGGTCCAAGGAAAGAAAGAGATCAAATCCAACACGTTTTGGGGCTGGATTCGGACTCCAGGACAGCTCCAACTTGTGATGTTCACCACGGTCGCATACGGACTCGGATTGGGACGTTCTAGCACTTTTTGGAAAGCTTATCAAGTCTATTTTCCAACGGATCTAGACTCATGGCTATATCTTATCCGATGCTTCCGCAATCGTCATTTCAACGCCGGGGCCTTTTCTGCCTTTGGTGCTGTGTCACCCTATTTTGGGCTGATGGCCCATGTATCAAGTTAGGTTCATTAGGGACGTGTCCTAGGGTTGGAGAATGACCCCAACACCCCCTGGTCGTTCCCCTAGGTATTAGTAAGGATTAGAGCCGCCACAAACAGATGGGGTTTTGTTTTGTTGAAAGTTTAGCCATTGCTACTTCCTTGTAGACGTGTGTGTCGACTAGACCATCCGTTCTACTCGATTCAGAACCCCAACTTTGTGATTTCAGATTGGTTTTCATCTCCATATTTGCAATTGAGTTGCTTGTTCTACTTGTTCTTGCTTGTTCCTCGATTGCTTGCAGGAATTACCCTAGTGGTTTGGTTGATCGTGTTCCACAAGATCGCGACGGCTGTTGGAGGTGGTGTATCGGTTGCTGAGGCGCAGCATCCTTGGATGGTTGTAGTCGGGCCGTGAACGTCATCTCCATCCCCAAATCGAGTTATCCACCTTCTCTCATCGAAAGATCAGGATTCACCCTAGCGGGTTCATATCACAGAAAACCCTGTTTTACCCCTTGTGTAATTCAAAATCTAAAAAGAATTTGAGGGTGAGCCAAAAAGCAAAGTGGTAGATCTGGTCAGGCTGTAAAACTTTGGAGTTTGGAGTTTTCAAAGTTCTAGTATAAAATTTGGAGTAATTTTGAAAAGATTCAAATATCAAATTTGACCCCTTTTCATTTCCCTATTCCAATTTCAAAATGGAGGCAGAATTTTGAAAATGGTTTAAAAAGCAAAGTTGTAGATCTTGCCAAGATGTACAACTTTGGTATTTTTAGTTTTTAAAGTTTCAATATAAAATTTAAAGTAATTTTGAATTTACCAAAATCCAGAAAATGTCCCCTTTTGATTTCAAATTCAAATTTCAAAATTTAAGCTGAATTTGAAAAAGGTTTTATTGAGAAAGTTGTAGGATTTGAAAAGTTGAGCAACTTTTGTTTTTACAGATTTTCAACTTGTATAGAAAATTTGAAAGTAATTTGGAATTTCCTATCAGTGGTAGTTTCATAATTATTTCAAAATTCAGTTGGGGCAGAGCGCCATCGAGCTGCTCCTCTGCATGCCTCACCAGGCAACCGCCGCCCTTGGTCGCCGTTCTCCGGCACGGTGACATGCACCTGCTTGCGTGTCACTGATCAAGCTGCTGCTGCTGGCGCTCCTGAAGCCGCTCGCCCTCCCCTTTTTATCACTACAGAGCCGATCGCCTCCTTCTTTTCTCCTTTTCACTGCCCTCGCCGCCAGTCACTTCCATGCGCCGCCGCAATTCACTGCAGCCGCTGCACCTTGCTCCAATTCACCGCACCCTTGGCTCCGCCTAGCTCTCTCGCATCGTTTGAGCCTACTAGTGCTAGTGTTAATCGTTTGAGTCTACCCGCACGCCGCCGTCGTCCTCGCTGCCAAGCAAAGCGCCGCCACCACTGCCTCACCGTGGTTCAGTCCCTCTAGTCTGTCTCCACCTTCACCAAGCATGCCATGGTAATCGCGGTGAGCTACTGAGCATGATGCTCGCTCGATTTTAGTCACTACCACGTCGATGGAGTGTTTTAACCTCCATGCCGTCGGGCGGACCGCCACCTGGTCGCCATGGCCGGTGTGGGGATTCTGCTGCTATGCTAGGTGCCTAGGTGTGGTTGCGGGGTCATGCTGGTGCGGTCTGCCTTACTGGAGCCTCGCCGCCAGCATGGATCATCGGCCGGCCACCGCTCGACCATGGCCATCGGCCTGAGCAGGGGGGCAGCTGGCCTTGCTAGGTCGGTCCGGTCAGTTAGGCCGGGCAAGAGAGAAGTGGGCCGGGGAAAGAGAGGGAGAGGGGCGCACCCGGTTGGGCTAGGTTGGGCCAGAGGGAGAGAGGGGCGTGGGCCGAGCTTGTGAAATGGATTTTCCAATTTCTTCTTTTCTAAAAATATTAAATAGTATCAAATTTTGTTTATTGCATTGTGAAATATTTAGAGCTCTAAAAATATTAAATTTTTTGTGTAGCCTCTCTTTACTATGTACTATCTAGGAAAAATATGAAATGCCAATTTTTCTTAATTTTTGCTTGTATTAAAATTAGCTCAATTAATTATTAAATGCTACTTCCATGAATTTTAATAATTGAAATAATAGTCCAAAATCATAAAATTAATTTTGATACTATTTAAGGGTAAGACTAATCTGTAGAGAAAGTTTGGGCTTAATTGGATAAAATTTATTTTATTCTTAATTTCTGACTTAATTAATTAATTAATTAAACATGTGTTTAACTTGATAATTTAGGATTTTGTTTGACTTTAGAATTGATTGATTGACCTTGAGTCATTAACACATGATGATCCTTGGCTCCTTAATTATTTGTTTGAGCTCATGCCTAACTTCTAATTAGTAAACCTTAATGACATTTCATGTGAAATAAACCTAGATGTTAGTGTCAGTTGGTTTTATTGGCTTGCAACTGTACCATGAAGGAAAGTTGTACTCAAGTTTTAAATTTTGTCATACCATCATCAAGCATCATGTTATTACTTCATCATGTTGAAGCATGTCATGTTATCTCGTATAGTCCTCGTGAACGAGGAAGTTAATGTGGTCGAACCAATCCCCGAAGCAGAGCAGTCACCTGTGGAGGTTGGATTCGATATTTGTGGAACTGACTGTCAACCAAGGCAAGCCCCGGATGCATTGAAACCTTACTTGTGTTTTGAAAAGCTTTACTTCACTCATGTTAATGCTTCGTTGCATTAAGTGATAGGAGTTGAGTGATAACCTAATTACTGCACTACCATCCTTGATACTTCCATATTATCCTTGTTACTATTTTCTTTGAAAATACTTAGTATGCTTAGCCTTGCTTAATGAGAAAACTTTGAAAATGTTTAACAAAGTTTGAAGGGTTGTTGTGGAACAACTGAATGAATGATGATGTTAATTTAAGACCGGTCGGTGGACTTGCATCGGGAAAGGAGTCCCAATGTAGTGTCTCCGATTATGTCGCTTAAGGACCGTTCGTTGTAGGCTTGCTTGGTTGAGACTTTGCAGCTGATCGCATACTCCGGTAAGCCTAAGACCTCGGCTATTCTATTCTGTGAATGGCCAACCACACACTGGGAGTGGAGAGATGGCAAGAGTAGTGTGTACCCTTGTAGCCAAGGGCTGGATTGGAGGTGTACTGTACTCTCGGGTGGCACTGGACCCAGTCACGTTTTGGAGGATCTGAGTGAAGGTTGATATATGTAGGTTTGAGTTCTGCATATGTTGTGTGGTTAGAGATCCCCAGCTAGGTATAATTGGTTTGAATCGTCGTTGCTCCTCGGTTATGGAGACTCGATCAACTACCCTGCATCGTAGTTAATGGATGGAATTTGGACTTGGAAACATGAAATGAATGTTAAGAAGTAAATACTACAGTATAGACTCACTAGTGATAGTCATAATAAATGATGAGTTTAAAAGATTGAAAGTAAGGATTCACTAATAGTGAGCTTTTCTGCAAAAGACTTTCATTCTTGCTAAAGCCTTATCTTGAATCCCCTGAGCCTGCATTCCTGAGTCTTCTCCACCCTTTTCATCGATTAAGTCGTGTGGAGTACTTTTGTACTCAGGGTTTGTTAAACCCTTGTTGCAGGTATGTCTCATGAGCAGGTTCGTTTCGGACCTTGCTGCATGACTGTCTTTGTGGTAAGCGATGACGAGTAGTATGATTGGCCCTTGGGTAGAGCAATCCGTTTTCATGAGCTGTAATAAAGTTACTAATGCTACTCCACTACTATGGTTGTAATAACTAAACTTAAGGTTTGTAAGGTTTGGAACAAATGGTTTGTAAATTATGATATGTAAGACTTCCGCTCTTTTACTCTGATGTAATTTGTTATATAAACTGTTGTAATACTGCAATGCCTCTGTAATATGATCCTGCTCGGAAGATCATGGATGATTCGGGTTTCCCGAGGACACCCGACAGACCTCTTAAGTTCTGTGGTACACATGCATAGCCGTCAGAGGTCTTTGAGACAATGACAGGTGCATGTGGGCCATATTATTTAGGAGGTTCTGCCACAATATCTTCTCAGAAGCGATGGCAATGATCCAAATATCACCGAGAGGTTTTTCTGTCCAGGGTGCTGCACCACCTTAATTTAGCCCAATGGGCTATGTATCGTTTTAGGGTCCATTAGGGACATGTCCTAGGGTTGGAGCATGACCTAAACACCCTTGTGGTCATCCTCCCCATGTCATATACCCTTTGGCCGCCACTAGGAACACTTGGGTTTTGTTTAGATCAAGTTTAGCTTTCGCTACTTGCTTGTAAGCGCGCGTGCTGGATCAGCCGCCCGTCTTCTTGTCTTCAAAACCCCACTTCATTAGAGATTGAGTTTGAAACCTTCATTTACATCTAGTAATTCAGTACTTGTTCTACTTGTTCTTGCTAGTTCATCAATTGCTTGCAGGACGAGTGCCCTAGTGGTCGGGTGTCGCGCTCTACAAGATCGTGATAGCCATTGGGGGTGGTGTATCGGTTGCTAAGGCGTGGTCTTGGAAGGCTATAGTCGGGCCGTGAACATCACCTCCATCCACCAATCGAGTTATTCCATGGCTCTCATCGAAAGATTGGGCAAAAACCCTAACAGGTTCACATCAGTTGGTAATCAAAGCAAGGTTTATCGGTGAGAGATTTCCAATCCGTCGTTGTTTTATTTTTCCTATAGTCTAGAAAAGCCAAAAAAATAGTAGATTAGTTTCCTACAATCCTATAAAACCTTTGAGCCATTGCTAGTACTGCTTAGTTAGGGCTTGTTGAGTTTTCGGTTGCTTCAGTCGTGTCAAGTGCTGATTTTAGTTCTAGTCTTTTAGAGTTTTGAGTTCTTGTCACCATCTAGTCATAGCCGTGCATCACCATATACCCTCTCTATTCAATCCGTAGTGAAGTTGTATCAGCTGTGCTGAAGTTCGAATCAAATTCGTGGTTTAGGTCGAGACAGAATTGTGTCCAATCTAATTTGGGTTGGAAACCGAGTAGAACTCGGCAATAGGTGGAGTCCGCTTTGTGATCTATTCTGAGTTCTGCCGGCTGCTACATTGTGACAAATACATGACGTGAACCAAAAAGAAAGTAATACTTCATACTTGTACTCGACATACTGAATTTTGAGGTTTAGTATTACCTTTATACCCCTACTCTTTTCTAGAAAAAGTGTGTGGTGAATTGCTCATTTGCACTCTTTTATTCATATAATCAGTTTTTGAGGTTCCCCTAAAAAAGAAAAAGAAAGAAAAGAGAAAAGAAACAAGAAAAAAGAGGGGCTGCTCATTTTGTTTCTGGTGTTGTGCTGTGGTTTCCTTTGTGTCCAGGTTCGCATCTCTAGCACGGTCTAAGCTAGGACCAGCACAGTACTGCCGTTGAACGTTTATTCAACTTACTTTTTATAACTAATGTGGTGCTAGTTCGTTCCTTGTTTCAGCCCACCTATAGCTCCACATATTCTACAGCTTGACAGGTCTTGTTGCTACGGCACCGATACACTTCATTCCATTGCTACGGACTTGTTGGTAGTCGATCCCTCCTATTGAGCAAGGTAAGAATTGGTAAGAACTTGTGTAATAGGTTGAGAGTGAACGCCTTGCTATAGCCACTCCTAATAGCTGTAGGGCTTTTATTTCTTCACTTGTTTTCTTGTTTCCACTGTGTTTTTAAACCATGTCAGGATCAGATGATGTTAACCAAATTCCACAATCACCTCGCACTAAGGGCATCATACAACATTTTGAAAGGAAAGTGAAGCTGCACACAGAGGGACTTGATAACGACTTGCAGGTGACAAATGACAAGCTTGGGCAGTTAGAGAACACGTAGATTGCCACAAACAACAAGCTTACAAGTTTGGAGGCATCTGTTGCTAGTGTGGATAAAGGTCGACTTCTAAAGCGTTTTGATGACTTCCACACAAAGCATAAAGAAGAAAACAAGGAGGAAGATTGAGTGGACGATAATTATGACGATGATTACACTGCTGATACTGAACATGATGATCGAGACACTCGTGATTGACATCGCCTATGTCACAACCGTAGAGGTATGGGTGGCCACCGTGGATGCGAGGTACACAATAATAATGATGCTTTCAGTAAGATTAAATTTAAAATACCTCCTTTTAATGGTAAATATGACCCTGATGCATACATTACTTGGGAGATTGCTGTTGACCAAAAGCTTGCATGTCACGAATTTCCTGAGGAGACATGTGTTAGGGCTGCTACTAGTGAGTTTACTGATTTTGCTTCTGTTTGGTGGATAGAACATGGCAAGAAAAATCCTAATAACATATCTCGAACTTGGGGATGCATTAAAATGAGTCATGAAGGCTAGATTTGTTCCTTCTTACTATGCACGTGATCTGATAAATAAGTTGTAGCAATTGAGACAAGGTGCTAAAAGTGTAGAAGAATATTATCAGGAATTACAGATGGGTATGCTGCAATGTAACCTAGAGGAGGGAGAGGAACCTGCTATGGCTAGATTTTTGGGCAGGTTAAATCATGAAATTCAGGACATCCTTGCTTATAAAGATTATACTAACGTAACCCGTTTGTTTCATCTTGCTTGTAAAGCTAAAAGGGAAGTGCAGGGGCGACGTCCTAGTGCCAAGTCTAACGTTTCTGCAGGAAAATCTATATCATGGCAACAATGCACATCTACTTCCATGTCGGGCCATACACCTCCCCCACCAAACCGATCAATAGCGCCACCACTTTCCTCCAATGACAAACTCCCCTAGTTATCATGTGTCAAGTGGAAGCTTGTTTCAGTCCTTTGGAGATAGTGTTAGTCTCGGTGCAAGATAGGTGTACAGTTTGCAAGGACTGTACCAGGTTCATGGAAATCTTTTTAGACACACCCATTGGTACTTCTAGGTGACATTGGTCAAGTGGAAGCTCATTTTGGTCCATTTGGAGATAGTATTAATCTCGAGGCAAGATACCTACGTTTCACATCAAATGTACCATAGGCTCTGAAATCACGTTGGGCACACCAGATGGTACTTCTAGGTGGCTAGATCAAGTAGAAGATCGTTTCAATCTGTTTGGAGATAGTGTTAATCTCAACATAAGATAGGTGCACGGTTTGCGCTAAACGTACCATAGGCTCAGAAATCATTTTTGATGCACCTGAATGTACTCCTAGGTGCATGAATCAAGCGGAAGCTCATTTCAATCCGTTTGGAGATAGTTTTAATTTTGGCGCAAGAAAGTTGCACGGTTTGCGACTATTGTACCATGGGCAGGGAAATCGCTTTGGGCATGCCTGATGGTACTCCTATGTAATGTATGTCAAGTCGAAGCTTGTTTCAATCTATTTAGACATAGTTTTAATTTTAGTGCAAGAAAGGTGCACGGTTTGCGCTGAATGTACCACATTCACGAAAATCTTTTTAGGCACACCCAATGGTACTTCTAGGAGATGTTGGTCAAGTGGAAGCTCATTTCGGTATGTTTGGAGGTAGTATTAATCCCGAGGCAAGATAGGTGCACAATTTGCACCAAATGTCCTATTGGCTCTGAAATCGCTTTGGGCACACCAGATGGTACTCCAAGGTGGCGTAGATCAAATGGAAGATTGTTTTAGTCCGTTTGGAGATAGTGTTAATCTTGACACAAGATTGGTGCACGGTTTGCGCTGAACGTAGCGTAGGTTTATAAGTGATTTTGGGCACTACTGATGGTACTCCTACGTGACGTGGCTCAAGTGAAAACTCGCTTTGGTCCATTTGGAGATAGTGTTAATCTCGACGCAAATAGGTGCATGGTTTGCGCCAAGTGTACCATAGGCTCTGAAATCGCTTTGTGCACACCAGATGGTACTCCTAGGTGACATATATCAAGTGGAAGACCATTTGAGTCTGTTTGGAGGTAGTGTTAATCTCGACATAAGAGACTGAACGGTTTGCGACAAACGTACCATAGGCTCAGAAATCATTTTGAACACACCTAATTGTACTCCTAGGTGCGTGGATCAAGCGGAAGCTCATTTCAATCCATTTGGAGATAGTTTTAATTTTGGCGCAAGAAAGTTGCACGGTTTGCAACTATTGTACCACAGGCAGGGAAATCGCTTTGGGCACACCCGATAGTACTCGTATGTATTGTATGTCAAGTGGAAGCTTGTTTCGATCCGTTTGGAGATAGGTCTAATTTCGGCGCAACAAAGGTGAACGGTTTGCGCCGAACGTACCATGTTCATGGAAATCTTTTCAGGCACACCTGATGGTACTTCTAGCTGATGTTGGTCAATTGGAAGGTCGTTTCAGTCCATTTGGAGATAGTATTAATCCCGAGGCAAGATAGGTGATAAGGACATCAACACCACACCTACACCTACACCATCACTAGCACCACTTGGTCCTATTACTCGTGCTCGTGCCCATCAACTCAACCATCAAGTAAGTTCATTCTTAAACTCTTGTCCATCATATTTAGACAATGGAGATGCGTGCACTCTTGTTTACTTAGGAATGATGGAGAGGATCAGAAGGGCAGGGGATTGGAGCCGGCTAGATTTGGACTAGCGGATAGCACCAACTTGTGATGGATGCCACAACTTCATACGGACTCCGATTGAGACGTTCTAGCACTTTTTGGAAAGCTTATCAAGTCTACTTTCCAACAGATCCATCCTCATGGATATATCTTATCAGATTCTTCTGCAGTAACTATTTTTGTACCGAGACTTTTTCTGTCAACGGTGCTGCGTCACCTTATTTTGGGCCGATGGCCCATGTATCAAGTTGGGTCCATTAGGGACGCATCCTAGGGTTGGAGAATGACCCAAACACCCTTGTGGTCGTCCTCCCATCTACTTATATGCCTCTAGGGCCACCACAAACAGATTAGGTTTTGTTTCATCGAGTTAGCTATTGCTACCGCCTTTCAGCGCGCGTGTTGGATCAACCGCCTGACTGATTGTCTTCAGAACCTCACCATCTTGTATATTCAGATTGAAACCTTCATATTTATTTGGTAGTTGAGTGTTTGTAAGGTCCAAATGGCTAGAGGGGGGGGTGAATAGCCTATTTAAAAATCTACAAGCTTCACTAAACAACCACGCTAGTATAAAAGATGGCTAAGCTAATTCTAGCACTAGCTCAACTACACTATGCAAGCCACCTATACAATTCTAGTGAAGCAAGGCTATGATATCTAATACACACCAAGACTAAGCCACTAAGCTACTTACTCCTATGTGATAAAGGGTACACTAAGCAAACTACACTAGGACTAGTACAAGAAAGTAAAGAGCAAGTGACTTGATTCTTATAACAACAATGTAGAGAAGTAATGTACTCGAAGAATCAATCACAATGAGCAACCACAGGAGAAATCCTCGGCAAAGAGATAACACAAGATTTTTACCGAGGTTTACTTGCTTCCCAGCAAGCTACTCCTCGTTGTGGCGATGCACCCACTTGTCAGTTAGCGAGCTAATCGACTATCAAGAGTCGAGCCCTCGGCGGGTGCCGCACAACCACACACAAGATGGGGATCCTCCAAGCCACGAGCTCCACTAGAGTATCCAATTTGCGAACTCCCGCGGGGAAGGATCAAGAACCCCTTACAACACTCGGTGAGGGCTCCAACAATCTCCAATTACGAGCTCAATCACCTCCGCTGCTCCAAGCCATCTACCGTGTCGGGAAACACGGAAGAGTAACAAGAAATCCGTAGCAACTCGAAGATCAAGTGCCTCTAGAATGCAACTCTCAAGTAATGCACTTGAATCTCACTCAATCTCACTCAAGATGTGCAACCAAGCAAAGAGATGAGTGGAGGGGTTGTTCTCTAGCTCAAAGGATGTCTCTAGCTCTCAAAATGTGCAAGAGATAGCCTCAAACCCCGGACAACATCTATTTATAGTGAAGGGGTACGCAGCTAGCCGTTACCAGATGATGCAGTGAAAAATGCACTGACCGGACGCACCGGTCAGGGTGACCGGACGCATCCGGTCACTACAGGACAAGCGTGAATAGTGTGCGTCAGAAGTTACCGTTGCCGTGACCGGACGCGCTCTAGCGTTTGACCGGACGTGTTGCACCTGGCGTCCAGTCAGAGTCCAGTAAGCTCCCACCATGACCGGACGCGTCCGATCGCACATGACCGAACGCGCCGCATGTCCGATCGGCTCTACGTCTAGCTCTGCCTCTCTAGGTGCCTGACCGGACGCTCTGGTTCCGTGAGGGACTGGACGCGCTGGTTGCAAACCCTAACACTCGCCCGCCTGACTGCAGCGAAGAACTGATCGGACGTGTCTGGTCAAACCGTGACCGCGTCTGGTGCAGCGTCCGGTCACCACAGTGACCACCGTTCGCCTTTGTTTCTTTTCTGACTTTCGACGTAGTAGAAAATATGCGTTTCAATTCCCCAAAAAGCGCCGAATACTGCCTCGTAAGCTCGGCGGGAGGGAGAGAGGAACCCAAACCCCTCTCTACCACTTAAACTTCACCGCCTTCGCAAATGTGCTAACACCATCAAGTGTACACCATGTGCATGTGTGTTAGCATTTCACAAACATTTTCAAGGCATTATGTTAGCTTTCTACTAGATCCTAATGCATATGCTCAAGACATTGATCTAGTGGCACTTGATTCCTGAGCTAACCGTGATTGCCCCTCTTGATATTCGGCTATGTATCCTAAACCCGGTCAACCACTTCTCTACTCATCTTAGACCGGCAAAAGGAAAACCCTATGGTTATACCTTTGTCTTGCGCTCTTAGATCCTTCTCCTCCACTTGATCATCATGTACATCATTTTATGTGCATCTTCACCATGATCATCATTTCATGTCCATGCACCATCTCTTTGTGATCTTGTGGCCACCACTCCTTGCCACAAACACCTTCATCACATGTGTTGCTTATGCCTAACTCAAAACACTTAACGCATGACATTAGCAACTTGGTGTCATTAATTACCAAAACCAAACTTGGGCTTTCAATCTCCCCCTTTTTGGTAATTGATGACAACCACCACAAAGATATGAAATGAAATCAATTTTCAATTTCGATAGTATTAGCTCCCCCTACATATGTGCTTCCATGAGTTAGGTTCAATTGTGCACATATGTATGGATTTGAATTTTGGGAGAGTTACTACTATCAAATTGATGCTAAGGTATATAGAATGGACCTTTGAAGCATGATACCAATCGGAGTTGCCTTTTTATACCATCTTAGCATCGATGTAGCTTGACACCACTTGTAATACATCACTTGTAAAGATCACAAACACTAAAGTACCTTGTGAGATCAACATTATATGCAAAGGTGTCTAGATACCACTTGTAAAGCTACTCTCAACAATTCATCATTCAAGTTCTATTTCTAGCAAACACCATACAATCATGAATATGAATTTAGGCTTCGCAATGCACCAATTCATCATGTTAATGCACATACAAATGCAACAAATAATTCATGAGCTTGTCCCCCTACTTGTGTGCTCAATTTTAATTGATCCCTTTCCAATGTCATTCTCTCCTCCTTAGTATAACTTTCTCCCCCTTTGCAACTTAACTTTTTATCTTTGTGACTTTTCTATCTTTGTGACTTTTCTCTCTCCCCCTTTGTCAACAATCACCAAAAAGGTGCCAATTTTAGTGAGAGTCAAGTCAATCAATATGAGGGAGTCCAAATTATGGTTCAATCTAGATCACTTGCCTAGAATATGTAATTTGGTTTGATCCAAGGACAAGCTTCTTCACACCTCATAAAGTATAAGGGTTATCTTGACCATGTTGAATTACACATCATGAGCTCATTTTCTAGATTCAACACTAGGTTTGCAAGCCCACAAACATGTCATATGCTACCACTAGATCAATCAAACATAGAAGTAATAGTGGTACCATATATACATTAAACTCATTTGATTTTCATGAATGAGCCTATTTGTCATGCAAATATGTCTATATGTTCTAAATATGTCCTTAGCAAAGTATGGATGATATGCCAAACAACTTTACCTTGCATTGTCGAAGGAAAGGCATGTCATATAAGAATGTGGAGTTGCACTCATTTTAAGTTGGAGATGTCAAGTATGTTCAATTTATTCTTCAACTTGTAAAATCTCTTCTCATCAAGTGGCTTTGTAAAGATATCGGCTAGTTGATCTTTGGTGCCAATGCCTTGTATACAAATATCACCCTTTTGTTGATAGTCTCCTATGAGTGATGCCTTATGTCAATGTGCTTCGTTCTTGAGTGTTGAACCGGATTTTGAGTCATCCTGATTGCACTTTCATTGTCACAAAACAATGGCACATTCTTGAATTTGATTCCAAAGTCATTCAAGGTGGCCTTCATCCAAAACAATTGTGCACAACAACTACCGGCACTAATGTATTCGGCCTCGGCGGTAGATAGTGCAACACTATTTTGTTTCTTTGATGACCATGAAACAAGAGATCTTCCAAGCAATTGACAAGTGCCACTTGTGCTCATTCTATCAATCTTGAAACACCACCAAAGTCGGAATCTGAATATCCAATCAACTCAAAATTAGACCCCTTTGGAAACCATAATCCAACATCATGAGTGCCCTTAAGATATCTCAATATCCTCTTGGTTGCTTTCAAGTGACTTTCTCTAGGTGAAGCTTGATATCTTGCACACTTGCACACACTAAACATCACATCCGGCCTAGAAGCAGTGACATAGAGCAAACTTCCAATCATAGACCGGTATTGCTTTTGATCTACCATGTTGCCACTAGCATCAACACCTAATTGATCATTAGTGCCCATTGGTGTACTCATTGGCTTAGCATCTTGCAATCCAAACTTCTTGATCATGTCCTTGATGTACTTCCCTTGACTTACAAAAGTGCCATTCTTCATTTGCTTGATTTGAAGTCCAAGAAAGTAACTAAGCTCTCCAATCATAGACATTTCAAACTCATTTGCCATCATTTTTCCAAACTCTTCACAAAAGTCTTGATTTGTTGATCCAAAAATAATATCATCAACATAGATTTGTAACACAAACAAGTCATTTCCAAGCTTCTTGGTGAAGAGAGTGGTGTTAACCTTTCCCATCTTGAACCCTTTAGAGAGAAGAAAGTCCCTCAATCTCTCATACCATGGTCTAGGTGCTTGCTTCAAACCATACAATGCCTTCTTTAGCTTGAAAACATGGTCGGGCTTCTTGTCATCTTCAAAACCGGGAGGTTGCTCAACATAAACTTCTTCGTTGATGTAGCCATTGAGAAATGCACTCTTGACATCCATTTGATACAGCTTGATGTTGTGTGCACAAGCATATGCTAATAAGATTCTAATTGCCTCTAATCTTGCAACCGATGCATATGTTTCTCTAAAGTCAAGACCCTCAACTTGAGTGTATCCTTGTGCTACTAATCTTGCTTTGTTTCTCACAATTACACCATCTTGATCTTGCTTGTTTCTAAAGACCCACTTAGTACCAATCACATTGTAGTTCTTCGGCCTTTCAACAAGTTCCCAAACTTGATTTCTAGTGAAGTTGTTTAGCTCTTCATGCATGGCATTTACCCAATCGGACTCTTTCAAAGCATTTTCTATTTTCTTAGGTTCTTCAAGTGACACAAATGAGTAGTGCTCACAAAAGGATGCTAATCTTGATCTAGTTTGAACACCACTTTGAATTCACCAATGATTTGGTCCAATGGATGATCTCTTGCAATACTAGTAGGTTGGAGTATTGGGAGTTGGTTGCTTCCACTAGCTTGACCTTGATCTTGCACTTCATCATGAGAATCACTAGAGCTTGCTTGATTTGTATCAATTTGCACACTTTGGTTGATCACATGAATATCATCATCATCAACAACTTGCCTTGGCCTAAGATCACCAATGTCCATTTTCTTCATTGCTTTTGCCAATTGATCTCCTCTCACATCATCAAGATTTTGAGCTTCATTTTGAGACCCTTGGCTTTCATCAAACTCAACATCATGAACTTCTTCCAAGGTGCCATTTGTGAGATTCCAAACTCTATATGCCTTGCTTGTGGTAGAATAACCAAGTAAGAACCCTTCATCACATTTCTTTTCAAACTTGCTGAATCTAGTGCCTTTCTTGAGAATATAGCATTTGCAACCAAACACTCTAAAGTATGCAATGTTGGGCTTTCTTCCATTCAATAGCTCATATGGTGTCTTCCCAAGCTTCCCATGGCAATATAGATGGTTGCTACAATAGCATGCCGTGTTGATGGCTTCACTCCAAAATGAATGACTAACATTGTATTCACTTAGCATTGATCTAGCCATATCAATCAAGGTTCTATTTTTCCTTTCAACTACACCATTGGATTGAGGAGTGTATGTTGGTGAGAATTGATGTCCAATACCAAGAGCATCACATAAATCTTCAATTCTTGTGTTCTTGAACTCATTACCATTGTCACTTCTAATTTTCTTGATAGTTATCTCAAACTTATTTTGCACTCTCTTGACAAAAGACTTGAATAGATCATAGACATCACTCTTGTCATAGAGAAAGAACACCCAAGTGTATCTAGTGTAGTCGTCCACTATCACAAAACCATACTTGTTGCCACCAATGCTAGTGTATGTTGTTGGCCCAAACAAGTCCATATGCAATAACTCAAATGCCTTAGAGGTGCTCATTTCACTCTTGCTAGGATGTGCATTTCCAACTTGTTTGCCGGCTTGACAAGCACTACAAGGTTTATCTTCTCAAAGGTGACATCCTTCAAGCCTCTAACTAAGTCATGCTTCAAAAGTTTATTCAATTGTTTCATTCCAACATGACCAAGCCTTCTATGCCACAACCATCCCATACTAGATTTACTAAGCAAGCATGATGTCAATTGTGTCTCACTATCATTGAAGTCAACCAAGTATAAGCTACCATGTCTAAATCCTTTAAATATCAAATTTGATCCATCAACACTAATGACTTCAACATCATCAGTACCAAATATGCACTTCAAGCCAAGATCACAAAGTTGTGCCACCGATAAAAGATTGAAGTCCAAGCTCTCAACTAGCAATACATTAGATATGCTCATGTCATTTGAGATAGCAATTTTACCAAGCCCCTTGACTTTGCCTTTCTTGTTGTTGCCAAAAGTGATATCATCAAAACCACCATTTTGACTTGTATCAATTGATTTGAACATACAAGAATCCCCGGTCATATGTTGAGTGCACCCACTATCAAGCACCCAATGCATTCCTCCGGCTTTGTAATTTAAGAACAATTCTTTTTAGGTACCCAAACTTGTTTGGGTCCTCCATGGTTAGTGACCAAGCTCTTTGGTACCCAAATGGCTTTCTTCTTTGAGCCCATCCATGGTGCACCAATGAACTTAGCATGAACACCATTAGTACCCTTGGTAAGCACATAGAAAGAATCAAACTTAATTGAGGATACATTAGCATTGGATTTCTTGTTCATGCAATGTTGCTCTATGTGACCAACTTGCTTGCAACTTTTGCAATAGCTACCATTGTTCTTCACAAAACGAGTCTTGTGAGGAGCAAAAGCGGCCTTGCCTTTATTGGGGTTATAGCCCAATCCCTCTTTGTAGAGAGAAGCTCTTTGGCTACCCAAGCACATAAGCAAGCGGTCCTCACCACCATAAGGCTTAGCTAAGGTGTGATTGAGCTCATTTACCTCCTTCTTGAGATTTTCATTCTCAACTATAAGTGTGGAATCACAAGTGAAACGAGGATGATGTAGATGAGCTACAAGAAGGGTTATTGGGAGCAACAACAATAGGCTTATGAAAAGATTCATCAATTGTATCACATGATATGCCTATGTTGAAAGTTTTAGCTTTCTCAACATTAGTTGGCATGTTTTCACATTTTTCAACTAGAGAGGAATGAGCTTCTTCAAGCTTAGTGTGAGACTTTTGAAGCTTCTTATGGTCTACCTTTAGACTCTCATAAGATGCCCTAAGCTCATCAAGTTCTTGCATAAGATTTTTCTTTTCCTTAAGCAAGCTCTTGCACTCCTTTCTAGATTCTTTCAAATGTTGAGTGCAATCTTCTAGCATAGTGATTAGTTCATCTTTAGTTAGATCATCATCATCACTATCACTATCACTAGCACTATCATGATCACTCTCATCGTCGGATGATACCTTAGCGGCCTTAGCTATGAAGCATGATGGAGTGTCGAAGAGGGAGACCTCCTCTTGAATGGCAATGCTAGCATGTCACTTCTTGCTCTTGTTGTCATCCTCATCATCACTTGAGGAATCATCACTATCCCATGTAGCAACATGAGAATCATTCTTCTTCTTATGAGAGCTCTCCTTCTTTTCTTACTTCTTCTTTTGCTTCTTTCTCTCCTTGATAGCATCTTCATCATCACTATCATAAGGACACTTTGCAATGAGATGGTCCTTGCTATGGCATCTAAAGCATCTCATGGTATGCTCATTCTTCTTGGATGCGTTCTTCCTCCTTCTTGCACGAAAGCCTTTCTTCTTCATGAATTTGCCAAATTGCTTGACAAAGAGAGCCATCTTCTCATCAATTTCATCACTATTACAAGAGCTTGAGTCTTCATCACTTGATGATTCAATCTTGGATTTGCCCTTGGATGTGGTGGCTTTGAATGCCACACTCTTCTTTTTCTCCGTAGGTTGTTAAGCCTCAAATAAACGGTGCCTCGGCTCCGATACCACTTGTAAGGTCCAAATGGCTAGAGGGGGGTGAATAGCATATTTAAAAATTTACAAGCTTCACTAAACAATTCTAGTGATGGCTAAGCTAATTCTAGCACTAGCTCAACTACACTATGTAAGCCACCTATACAATTCTAGTGAAGCAAGGCTATGATCTCTAATACACACCAACAAGACTAAGTCACTAAGCTACTTACTCCTATGTGATAAAGGCTACACTAAGCAAACTACACTAGGACTAGTACAAGAAAGTAAAGAGCAAGTGACTTGATTCTTATACCAACGATGTAGAGAAGTAATGTACTCGAAGAATCAATCACAATAAGCAACCACGAGAGAAATCCTCGGCAAAGACATGACACAAGATTTTTACCGAGGTTCACTTGCTTCCCGGCAAGCTACTCCTCGTTGGGGCGATGCACCCATTTGTCAGTTCGTGAACTAATCGACTATCAAGAGTCGAGCCCTCGGCGGGAGCTGCACAACCGCACACAAGATGGGGATCCTCCAAGCCACGAGCTCCACTAGAGTATCTAATTTGCAAACTCCCGCGGGGAAGGATCAAGAACCCCTTACAACACTCGGTGAGGGCTCCAACAATCTCCAATTGCGAGCTCAATCACCTCCGCTGCTCCAAGCCTCTAGAATGCAACTCTCAAGTAATGCACTTGAATATCACTCAATCTCACTCAAGATGTGCAACCAAGCAAAGAGATGAGTGGAGGTGTTGTTCTCTAGCTCAAAGGATGTCTCTAGCTCTCAAAATGTGCAAGAGATAGCCTCAAACCCCATACAACATCTATTTATAGTGAAGGGGTACGCAGCTAGCCGTTACCGGACGACGCAGTGAAAAACGCACTGACCGGACGCACCGGCCAGGGTGACCGGACGCGTCCGGTCACTACAGGACAAGCGTGAACAGTGCGCATCAGAAGTTGCCATTGCCGTGACTGGACGCGCTCTAGCGTTAGACAGGATATGCTGCACCTGGCGTCTGGTCGAAGTCCAGTAAGCTCCCACCGTGACCGGACGCGTCCGATCGCATGTGACCGGACACGCCACGTGTCTGATCGGCTCTACGTCCAACTCTGCCTCTCTAGGTGCCTGACCGGACGCTCCGGTGCCGTGAGGGACCGGATGCGCCAGTTGCAAACCCTAACACTCGCCCACCTGACTGCAGCGAAGAACTGACCGGACGCGTCCGGTCAAACCGTGACCGCGTCCGGTGCAGCGTCCGATCACCATAGTGACCACCGTTCGCCTCTGTTTCTTTTCTGACTTCTGACGCAGTAGAAAATAGGCGTTTCACTTCCCCAAAAAGCATCGAATACCGCCTCGCAAGCTCGACGAGAGGGAGGGAGGAACCCAAACCCCTCTCTACTGCTTAAACTTCACCACCTTCGCAAATGTGCTAACACCACCAAGTGTACACCACCATGTGCATGTGTGTTAGCATTTCACAAACATTTCCAAGGCGTTATGTTAGCTTTCTACTAGATCCTAATGCATATGCTCAAGACATTGATCTAGTGGCACTTTATTCCCGAGCTAACCATGATTGCCCCTCTTGATAGTCGGCTATGTATCCTAAACCCAGTCAATCACTTCTCTACTCATCTTAGACCGGCAAAAGGAAAACCGTATGGTTATACCTTTGCCTTGCGCTCTTAGATCCTTCTCCTCCACTTGATCATGTCCATCATTTTTATGTGCATCTTCACCATGATCATCATTTCATGTCCATGCACCATCTCTTTGTGATCTTGTGGCCACCACTCCTTGCCACAAACACCTTCATCACATGTGTTGCTTATGCCTAACTCAAAACACTTAAAACATGGCATTAGCAACTTGGTGTCATTAATACCAAAACCAAACTTGGGCTTTCAGTGCTTGTTCTTCTTGTTCTTGCTGGTTCTTTGTTGCTTGCAGGACGGGTGCCCTAGTGGCTGGTTGTCACGCCGCAAGATCACGACAGCCATCGGAGGAGGTGTATCGGTTGCTAAGGCGCAACATCCTTGGATGGTTGTAGTCGGACCGTGAACGTCATCTCCATCCACCAATCGAGTTATCCACCATCTCTCATCGAAAGATCGGCCAGTGAACCCTACAGGATCTCATCAATAGGTGCACGGTTTGTGCCAAAAGTACCATAGGCACTGTAATCGTTTTGGGCACACTAGATGTTACTCCTAGGTGGCACAGATCAAGTGAAAGATTGTTTCAGTCTGTTTGGAGATAGTGTTATCTCGACATAAGATAGGTGCACGGTTTGCGTTCAATGTACCATGGGTTCAGAAATGATTTTGGGCGCAACCGATGCTACTCCTACATGACGTGGGTCAAGTGGAAACTCGCTTTTGGTCCATTTGGAGATAGTATTAATCTCGACGTAAGAAAGGTTAACGGTTTGCGTGAACGTACCATTGGCATGGAAAATGTTTTGGACGCACCCGATGGTCCTTCTAGGTGATGTGGGTCAAGTGGAAGCTTGTTTCGGTCCGTTTGGAGATAGTGTTAATATCAGCGCTTGATAGGTCCATGATTTGCGCCGAATGTACCATGGGCAGGGAAATCATTGTGGGCACACCCGATGGTAGTCCTAGTTGACGTGTGTCGAGTGGAAGCTTGTTTCGGTCCTTTGGAGATAGTGTTAGTCTTGGCGCAAGATAGGTGCACAGTTTGCGATAACTATACCACATACATGGAAATCTTTTCAGGTACACCCGATGGTACTTCTAGGTGACGTTGGTAAAGTGGAAGCTCATTTTGGCCCGTATGGGGATAGTATTAATCTCAAAGCAAGATAGGTGCACGGTTCGCGTCAAATGTACCATAGGCTCTGAAATCACTTTGGGCAGACCAGATGGTACTCCTAGGTGGCATAGATCAAGTGAAAGATCATTTCAGTCTGTTTGGAGATAGTGTTTTTAGTCTGTTAGGAGATAGTGTTAGTCACGACACAAGATAGGTGCATGGTTTGCACCAATCGTACCATAGACTGAGAAATTATTTTGGATGCACCTGATTGTACTCCTAGGTGCATGGATCAAGCAGAAGCTCATTTCAATCCGTTTGGAAATAGTTTTAATTTCCACACCAGAAAGATGCACGGTTTGTGCCGAAGGTACCACATTCATGGAAATCTTTTCAGGCACACCGATGGTACTTCAAGGTGATGTTGGTCAAGTGGAAGCTTACTTCGGTCTATTTGGAGATAGTGTTAATCCCGAGGCAAGATAGGTGCACGGTTTGCGCAAATGTACCATAGGCTTCGAAATCGCTATGGCCAGACCAGATGGTACTCCTAGGTGACGTAGACCAAGTGGAAGATCGTTTCAGTTTGCTTGGAGATAGTGTTAATCTCAACAGAAGATAGGTGCATGATTTGTGTTGAACGTACCATTGGTTCATAAATGATTTTGGGCGCAACCGATGGTACTCCTACGTGGCATGGGTCAAGTGGAAACTCGCTTTGGTCCACTTGGAGATGGTGTGAGTATCGACGCAAGATAGGTGCACAGTTTGCGTTGAACCTACCGTAGGTTCATAAATGATTTTGGGCGCAACCGATGGTACTCCTACGTGACGTGGGTCAAGTGGAAACTCGCTTTGTTCCATTTTAAGATATTGTTAATCTTGATGCAAGATAGGTGCACGGTTTGTGCCAAATGTACCCTAGGCTCTAAAATAACTTTGGGCACACCAGATGGTACTCTAAGGCGGCGTAGATCAAGTGGAAGACCGTTTGATTGTGTTAATCTTGACACAAAATAGGTGCACAGTTTGCGCCAAACATACCATAGGCTTAGAAATCATTTTGAACTCACCTAAGTGTACTCCTAGGTGCGTGGATCAAGCAGAAGCTCATTTCGGTTCGTTTGGAGATAGTTCTAATTTCAGCGCAAGAAAGGTGTACGGTTTCCATAGGCGTGGAAACACTTTGGGCACACCCAATAGTACTCCTATGTATTGTATGTCAAGTGGAAGCTCGTTTCAATCTATTTGGAGATAGTTTTAATTTCGGCACAACAAAGGTGCATAGTTTGTGCTAAATGTACCATGTACATGGAAATCTTTTTAAGCACACCCGATGGTACTTCTAGGTGATGTTGGTCAAGTGGAAGCTCGTTTCGGTCCGTTTGGAGATAGTATTAATCCTGAGGCAAGATAGGTGCATGGTTTGCGCCAAATGTACCATGGGCTCTGAAATCGCTTTGGGCACACTAGATGGTATTCCTAGGTGGCACAGCTCAAGTGGAAGATCGTTTCAGTTTGTTTGGAGATAGTGTTAATCTCGACGCAAGATAGGTGCACGGTTTGTGCTGAACATACCATAGGTTCATAAATGATTTTGGGCATAGCCGATGGTACTCCGACATGACGTGGGTCAAGTGGAAACTCACTTTGGTCCATTTGGAGATAATGTTATTATCGAGGCAAGATAGGTGCACGGTTTGTGCGAACGTACCATTGGCATGGAAATTATTTTGGACACACCCGATGGTCCTCCTAGGAGACGTGGGTCAAGTGAAAGCTCGTTTTGGTCTGTTTGGAGATAGTGTTAATATCAGTGCTAGACAGGTCCACGGTTTGCGCTGAATGTACCATGGGCATGGAAAACATTGTGGGCACACCCAATGGTAGTCCTAGTTGACGTGTGTCAAGTGGAAGCTCGTTTCGGTCCTTTGGAGATAGTGTTAGTCTCGACGCAAGATAGGTGCACGATTTGTGACAACAGTAACACATACATGGAAATCTTTTCAAACACACCCGATGGTACTTCTAGGTGACGTTGGTCAAGTGGAAGCTCGTTTTGGTCCGTATGGAGATAGTATTAATCTCAAGGCAAGATAGGTGCACGGTTCACGTCAAATGTACCATAGGCTCTGAAATCACTTTGGACACACCAGATGGTACTCCTAGGTGGCATAGATCAAGTGGAAGATCGTTTCAGTCTGTTTGGAGATAGTGTTAATCACGACACAAGATAGGTGCGCGGTTTGCGCCAAATGTACCATAGACTCAAAAATCAATTTGGACACACCTGATTGTACTCCTAGGTGCATGGATCAAGCGGAAGCTCATTTCGATCCATTTCAAGATAGTTTTAATTTTGACACAAGAAAGGTGCACGGTTTGCGCTGAATGTACTATGGGCATGGAAATCGCTTTGGCACACCCGATGGTACTCCTATGTAATGTATGTCAAGTGGAAGCTTGCTTCGATCCGTTTGGAGATAGTTTTATTTTAAGCACAACAAAGATGCACGGTTTGCGCTGAATGTACAACGTTAACAGAAATCTTTTCAGGCACACCGATGGTACTTCAAGGTGATGTTGGTCAATTGGAAGCTTGGTTCAGTCCGTTTGGAGATAGTATTACTCCTGTGGCAAGATAGGTGCACGGTTTGCGCCAAATGTACCATAGGCTCTGAAATCGCTTTGGGCACACCAAATGGTACTCCTAGGTGACGTAGATCAAGTGGAAGATTGTTTCAATCTGTTTGGAGATAGTGTTAATCTCGACACAAGATAGGGGCACGGTTTGCGCTGAATGTACCATAGGTTCATAAATGATTTTGGGCGCAACCGATGGTACTCCTATGTGATGTGGGTCAAGTGGAAACTCGCTTTGGTCCATTTGGAGATAGTGTTAATATCGATGCAAGATAGGTGCGCGGTTTGCGTTGAACCTACCGTAGGTTCATAAATGATTTTGGGTGCAACCGATGGTACTCCTATATGATGTGGGTCAAGTGGAAACTCGCTTTGGTCCATTTGGAGATAGTGTTAATCTTGACGCAAGATAGATGCACAGTTTGTGCCAAATGTACCCTAGGCTCTGAAATCGCTTTGTGCACTCCAGATGGTACTCATCGGTTGCGCCCAAACAAACCGATAGTGTTAATCCCGGTGCAAGATAGGTGCACGGTTTGCGTCAAACATACCATAGCCTCATAAATCATTTTGGACACACCTGGCTGTACTCCTAGGTGACGTGGATCAAGCGGAAGCTCTTTTTGATCCGTTTGGAGAAAGTTTTGATATCGGTGCAAGAAAGATGCATGGTTCGCGCCGAATGTTCCACGGGAATGAAAATTGCTTTGGTTACACCCGATGGTACTCTTATGTAATGTATGTGGAAGCTTATTTCGGTCCGTTTGGAGATAATGTTGATCTCGGCGTAAGATAGGTGCACGGTTTGTGCCGAATGTACCACTTGCATGGAAAGCATTTTGGGCACACCCGATGGTACTCCTAGGTGACGTGTGTCAAGTGGAAGCTCATTTCGGTCGATTTGGAGAAAGTATTAGTCTAGGTGAAAGATAGGTGAGGGTTAGCACCGAATGTACCATGGGCATGGAACTCTTTTCAGACACACCTAATGGTACTTCTAGGTGACATTGGTCAAGTGGAAGCTCGTTTCAGACTGTTTGGAGATAGTATTGATATGGACACAAGGTAGTTGCACGGTTTTGCGCCGAATGTACCACATTCATGAAAAATCCTTTTAGGCACACCTTGTGGTACTTCTAGGTGATGTTGCTCAAGTGGAAGCTCGTTTTGGTCCGTTTGGAGATAGTATTAATCTCGAGGCAAGATAGGTGCAATGTTTGAATCAAATGTACCATAGGCTCTGAAATCGCTTTGGGCACACCAGATAGTACTCCTAGGTGGCGTAGATGAAGTGGAAGATCATTTCAGTCTGTTTGGAGATAGTATTAATCTCGATACAAGATAAGTGCACGGATTGCGCTGAACGTAGCATAGGTTCAGAAATCAATTTGGATGAAACCGATGGTACTCCTACGTGATGTGGGTCATGTGGAAACTCGCTTTGGGCCATTTGGTGCATGGTTTGTGCCAAACATACCATATTCTTAGAAATCATTTTGGACGCACCTGATTGCACTCCTAGGTGACGTGGATCAAGCGGAAGCTTATTTCGATCCGTTTGGAGATAGTTTTAATTTCAGCGCAAGAAAGGTGCACAGTTTGCGCCGAATGTACCATGGGCTTGGAAATCACTTTGGGCACACCCAATGGTACTCCTATGTAATGTATGTCAAGTGCAAGCTTGTTTCGGTCTGTTTGGAGATAGTGTTAATGTTAGCGCAAGATAGGTGCATAGTTTGCACCGAACATACCATAGGCTTGGAAATTATTTTGGACGCACTCGATGGTACTCGTAGGTGAAGTGGGTCAAGTGGAAGCTTGTTTCGGTCTGTTTGGAGATAGTGTTAATCTTGGCACAAGATAGGTGCACGGTTTGTGCCGAATGTACCATGGGCATGGAAATCATTTTGGGCACACCCGTTGGTACTCATAGGTGACGTGGGTCAAGTGGAAGCTTGTTTTGGTCCATTTGGAGATAGTGTTATTCTTAGCACTAAATAGGTCCATGGTTTGTGCAGAATGTACTAGGGGCATGGAAGTCACTATGGGCACACCCGATGGTACTCCTAGGTGACGTGTGTCAAGTGGGAGCTCGTTTCAGTCCATATGGAAATAGTGTTAATCTAGGCGCAAGATAGGTGTACGGTTTGCGCCGAATGTACCACGGGCTTGGAAATCTTTTCAGGCACATGCGATGGTACTTCTAGGTGACATTGGTAAAGTGGAAGCTCATTTTAGACAGTTAGAAGATAGTATTAATCTCGACACAAGATAGGTGCATGGTTTGCGCCGAATGTACCACGAGCATGGAAATCTTTTTAGGCACACCCGATGGTACTTCTTGGTGACGTTGGTCAAGTGGAAGCTTATTTCGGTTTAAATCACTTTGGGCACACCAGATGGTACTCCTAGGTGGTGTAGATTAAGTGGAAGATCATTTCTATCTGTTTTGAGATAGTGTTAATTTCGACGCAAAATAGGTGCAAAATTTCTGTCGAACGTACCATAGGCTCATAAATCATTTTGGGCGCAACCGATGGTACTCCTATGTGACGTGGGTCAAGTGGCTCATTTCGGTCCATTTGGAGAGCGTGTTAATCTCGGCAAAGATAGGTACAAGGTTTGTGTCAAACTTACTATAGGCTCAGAAATTATGTTGGATGCACCTGATTGTACTCCTAGGCTACATGGATCAAGCAGAAGCTCATTTCGATCTTCTTGGAAATAGTTTAAATCTCGGTGCAAGATCGGGGCTTGGTTTGCGCCGAATGTACCACAACCATGGAAATCGCTTTGGGCACTCCTAATTGTACTCTTGGGTAATGTATGTCAAGTGGAAACTTATTTCGGCAAGTTTAGAGATAGTGTTAGTCTCCGCATAAGATAGTTGGATGGTTTGCGCCGAATGTACCATAGGCTTAAAAATTATTTTGGACACACCCGATGGTACTCCTAGGTGACGTGGGTCAAGTGGAAGCTCGTTTCCATCTATTTGGAGATATGTTAATCTCGGCACAAGATAGGTGCACGATTTGTGCCTAACGTACCATAGGCTTGGAAATCATTTTGGACACACCTGATGGTACTCCAAGGTGATGTGGGTCAAGTGGAAGCTCGTTTCGGTCCATTTGGAGATAGTGTTAATCTCGGTGCAAGATAGGTGCACGGTTTGCGCCAAATGTACCTTGGCATGGAAATCATTTTGGTCACACTTGATGGTACTACTAGGTGATATGGGTCAAGTAGAAGCTCATTTTGGTCCGTTTAGAGATAGTGTTAATCTCAGCACCAGATGGGTGCACGGTTTGCGCCGAATGTACCACAGACATGGAAATCATTTTTGGTACACCTGATGGTACTTCAAGGTGATGTGCCAAGTGGAAGCTCATTTCTGGCCATTTGGAGATAGTGTAAATTCAAGCACAAGAAAGGTGTACGGTTTAAGTCGAATGTTCCATGGGCATGGAAATCTTTTCAAGCACACCCGATGGTACTTCTAGGTGACACAGGTCAAGTGGAAGCTTGTTTTGAACCATTTGGAGATATTATTAATCTTGACGCTAGATGGGTGCACCGTTTGCGCCAAATGTATAATGGCAATGGAAATATTTTTAGGCACACCCGATGGTACTTCTAGGTAATGTTGGTCTAGTGGAAGCTCATTACAGTCCATTTGGAGATAGTATTAATCTCGAGGCAAGATATGTGCACGGTTTGCGCCAAATGTACCATAGGCTCTAAAATCGCTTTGGGCACACTAGCTTGTACTCCAAGGTGGCATAGATCAAGTGTAAGATCGTTTCAGTCTGTTTACGCAAGATAGGTGCATGGTTTGCTTCGAACGTACCATTGGTTCAAAAATCATTGTGGGCGCAATCGATGGTACTCCTACGTTATGTGGGTCAAGTGGAATCCCATTTTCGTTCATTTGAAAATAGTGTTAATTTTGATGCAAGATAGGTGGTTTGCGCCAAACGTACCATTGGCTCAGAAATCATTTTGGACACACCTGATTGTATTTCAAGGTGACTTGGATCAAGCGAAAGCTCATTTCGATCCGTTTGGAGATAGTTTTAATCTCGGTGCAAGATAGGTGCACGGTTTGCGATGAATGTACCACGGGCATGGAAATCGCTTTTGTCACACCCATTTTTAAGGAACAAATGGAATGCATATTCTTATGTGCGCCCAGAGATCAATCACACATAAGATGACAAATATAAATAGTATCATCACAAATGTTTATTACATAACGAATATTATCACAGAGTCTTCACGTAATTAAGCGGAAACATAGTATAAATATTGTGGTAGCTAGCTCCATAGCACAGGCACGTCAACTGGTTGACCACAAGTCTAGTAATCTTCAGGAAAGTAGTAGTAGTAATCACTATTTGCACTTTCGGGATTCCATCCTGTGGTGGGGGAATGCAAGGGTGAGTACAAAAGTACTCAACAAGTGTAACATGGGGTTCATGAAGCTCAAGCAGGATACACTAGTTCAACTACATGTAGCTTTTAGTTGATCATATTTTAAGCAAGTGAGTAGCAACAAATAGATAATAATCCCATAATAAACACATGATCATGTAAAGAGAATAATGAATAGCAAGAACAAGTAAATTAGTAGTGATCTCTATTCCGTAAGGGTCCAAGGCCGCTCGTGTCCGTGAGCACGGCTGATATACCAGTTTTACACTCTGCAGAGGTTGTACACTTTCACTGAGTCGTGATCCCCAAAAGCCCGAGGTCATGACTCCCCATTGGACAATTAAGTTTCACTATGAAGTCTTTCCAAGGTTCGTCTAACAAGTTAGGGCCGCTAGGTTTCTGTGGCCTGCAAATGTAGAGCCCCCCTTCCATATGGCACAATGACACGCAGCCTATACTCATAGGGACAGGAGCCGCACTACACCCAACCCGGAACACAACCCCTTTTGCGCCATATAGGTAACCACTAACAAGCTAGAAAAGGTCCTCTTATATGACTAAAGCCAGAGCCATGTAGCCCCCACAGCTGTACTGTAAGTCCCGGATGTTCGCTTACAGATAAGTCCTTACGGAGAGGAATCTAGAGAAAACTCTAGCCCTCTTGTTCCCTGTTGCTAAAAATCATCTTTTAGAGTTATTGCATATACCATTAGTCAAATTACAAGATCATTGTTTATGTGAGCACTAGAACTACCCAATGCTATAACCATAGGATTCAAGGAACAAGATCAATACTAAGGCATCCTTAACAAGGAGACACATGCATCATGAATTAAGTGAATTAAAGTGAATAGGTAACAAGGATAATCCCATGCTATACTTGCCTTGATCTAGCTGATCCTATTGATCCGACTCGTAATAGTTCTCTTGATCACCAATGAACTGATCACCGTCTATTCTCGATTAGCACATCAACAACAATCATCCAAGGGCAATCATGCAAAGCAAACAAGGCTACAATTAGAACAGTACACCAGTAGTAGTAAAACAAGATGAAAAGTTTTTATAACAAATCTACATCGCTCTAGGATCACACAGACGCTAAGTTCACGTTAATCGGAGCTAAAACGGAAAAGTTATGATTTAAACAAGATTTACTTTATTAAAGTAATAGATTAAATCTAACCTCGAATTTTAAAAGTGTAAAATCTACTATACAATAGAACTAATAGGTAGAGTATGAAATTATGAACCTAACGCAACTTGAACGGATCAAATCGGAGTTAAAACAGAGATTTTATGACCTAAATAGATCTAGTGGCAATTCTGTAAATACCTAAAAGCGTATTTTCATTTAAACCGACAAAGTTTACGTTTTCAAAATAACAAAACGTATTTAGCCATTACGCCATGGACTGCGGGTTTAAAAACGAAGAAAGCCAGGGGTTCTTAAGCAAAATCTCCGTCCGAAGGGGTATCTTAAGATCTAGGCCGTTAGATCTAAAACGGACGGTCGGGATTAACTAGAGGGAGAGAGGGAGGGGATTCCGGCCGGTACTGTAGCCCAACGGCGGCGGTTTGGCCGGCGACGAGCAATTGCTCGCCGGCGTTGCTAAATCCGGTGACTCCGGCACGATTCAACGAACGATCTTCACCGGAAGATAGAGGAGGCCAACGCGAACTCACCCGGGATGAAAACGGAGGCGAGAACGGGCGGTGGACGACGTGCAACCTCCAATGGCGGGCGGTGGACCCCTGTACACGGTAGTGTGAGCAACTAGACAACACCGGTGGTAATAGAAGAAGAAGAAGAAGAAGGGTTTGGCTACCTCAAAGAAGTGACCCGAACCCGTCGAAAGCTTTCGAAGACGTCCGAGTCGGCGATTCCGTCGCCACTTCCGAGCTCAAGAGGCGGCTTTGATGGCGGCTGCGGCAGCAAGGTGTTGAGGTGAAGCTTGTGGTTAAGATTGGGATGGAGACGGTGGAGTCACGGCCGCTATTTATGAGGGGCTCACCGACATGCTGGGCAAGGACTAGGAGGCTCGGGGCAACGTCGGACTCCACGGCAACGTCGAGTGTCCAACTCGGTTACGAACGAGAGGAAGAGGACGACGCTGTCAAGCGGGCCCGGGTGGCAGCGAGACAAAGAGAGGAGAAGGCCGAGGCGGCCTGCGGCTCCGGTTGGATGGGCCGGCCCATGGCGCGGCCCACGGCCAGAGAGATGAGGGGCGCATATGGGCCAAAAGAAGAGAAAAGGAGAGCTGGCTTTCGGCCCGAAGCTGAGAAGAATTCTATTTCTATTTCCTTTTTTTTCTAATACTTCAAATACATTTTCAAATGATTTTTGAAATAATTTTCTTCGAGAAATAAACCAATCAAAACAATTAAAAATATGCAATGGCATGTATGCACAAACACTCATTTAACCCTATATTTGATTTTATTTTAAACAAAATATCATTTCACAAGGTTAAAATGCTCACAAAATTGCGTAAGTAAATCAAATTCCCTATTTAAAAATATTCAAAAATTTAGGGTGTTACAATTCTACCCCCCTTAAAATGAATCTCGTCCCGAGATTCGGACAATGCTTACTCAAACAACTGTGGGTATGCTTTTCTCAAATCTTCCTCTCTTTCCCACGTAGCCTCTGCTTCCGAATACCGACTCCACTGAACTTTACACATCTTTATAACTCGGCTTCTGGTAACTCTTTCCGCTGTCTCCAAAATTTTCACGGGATACTCCTCATAAGTAAGATTTTCCTTAACAGTGAGTTCTTCCAATGGTATTTGTTCTTCTGGCACACGCAAACATTTCTTTAACTGTGACACATGGAACACATCATGCACACCCGCTAAACTCTCAGGCAATTCCAACTGATATGCCACTTCGCCATGTCTCTATAAGATCTTAAAAGGACCGACATACCTCGGTGCTAACTTTCCTTTCCGATTAAACCTTTTTACACCTCATAGGCGACACCTTTAGGTAAACATAATCTCCCACTTCAAAAGTCAACTCTCTCTGTCGAGTATCGGCATAACTTTTTTGTCGGGACTGAGCTGCTTTCAAATTATTTTGAATCATTCTTACTTGTTTCTCAGCATTCCTAAGCACATCAGGACCAAATACTTGACTCTCTCCCGTCTGATTCCAAAACAATGGAGTTCTACACTTCCTACCATACAAAGCTTCAAAGGGTGCCATCTGTAGACTTTTCTGATAACTGTTATTGTAGGAGAACTCTGCATACGGCAAACTCTTGTCCCAACTTGTACCATACTGCAAAGCACAAGCTCTCAACATATCTTCCAATATCTGGTTAATCCTTTCTGTTTGCCCATCCGTCTAAGGATGATACGCTGTACTAAAATTCAGCTTAGTCCCTAATGACTCTTGTACTTTCTGCCAGTAATATGACGTAAACTGGGTACCTCGATCAGACACTATCTTCTTTGGAACTCCGTGCAAACTTACTATTCTTTCCAAATACAGTTTAGCCAACTTTGCACTGGAATACGTAGTTCTAACCGGTATAAAATGAGCAACTTTAGTCAAACGATCCACTATAACCCATATTGAATCAAAACCCCTCTGAGTGCGTGGTAACCCTACTATGAAGTCCATACCAACTTCTTCCCACTTCCACTCAGGTATCTGCATCGGTTGCAACAATCCTGCAGGTCTTTGATGTTCAGCTTTAACCCTCTGACACGTGTCACATAGTGCAACATACTCTGCAACATCTCTTTTCAAACCATGCCACCAATACCTCTCTCGCAAATCCATATACATCTTAGTACTTCCGGGATGAATAGAGTAAGCGGACTCATGAGCTTCCCGTAGGATTGCTTCTCTTATAGCTTTGTCCTCAGGCACACATAATCGTTTCCCAAACCATTGGGTTCCTTTATCATCCATCCGGAATCCAGGTGCTTTACCTTTCGGTATATTCCTCACTATCTCCTTTATTTTGTCATCCATCAACTGACCCTCGCGTATTTGTTGCTCTAACATAGGCTCTACTACTAATTCCACTGCATTAATAGCAATACCCAAGTTTAGATGCTCAAACTCAGCACATAACTCATTTGACATAGGCATTACTCGCACCTCATTAGCATAGCTCTTTCTGCTAAGGGCATCTGCAACCACATTAGCCTTACCCGGATGATAGTGTACCTCCAAGTCATAATCCTTAATCAACTCTAACCAGCGACGTTGTCTCAAGTTCAGATCTGATTGCGTGAAAATGTACTTCAAACTCTTATGATCAGTGTAAATATCACTTTTATGTCCAATCAAATAATGCCTCCATATTTTCAAAGCATGCACCACTGCTGCTAACTCCAAGTCATGAGTAGGATAATTTAACTCATGCTTCCTCAACTGTCGAGATGCATATGCTACTACTTTGCCTTCCTGCATAAGCACACAACCAAGACCCAAACGGGATGCATCACAATAAATAGAGAAGCTCTTATTCAAATCTGGCAAAACTAACACCGGGGCTGTTGTCAACCTTTTCTTCAGCTCCTCAAAATTAACCTGACACTTATCAGACCACACAAATTTGGCATTCTTTTCCAACAGCGTTGTCATTGGCTTGGCAAGCTTAGAAAACCCTTCAATAAATCTTCTATAATATCCAGCCAATCCCAAGAAACTACGAATTTCTCCCACATCAGTTGGTGGTTTCCAATTCAACACATCTTTTACCTTGCTAGGATCCACTGATATTCCACCATTAGAGACCACATGACCCAGAAAAGCAACTTCCTTTAACCAAAACTCGCATTTGCTACGCTTAGCATAGAGCTTATGCTCCCTGAGCTTCTGCAGGACCAACCTCAAATGTTCCACATGTTCTTCCTTAGTCTTAGAGTATACCAGGATATCATCGATGAACACTACTACAAACTTATCAAGATACTCCATAAATGCCTTATTCATCAAGTACATAAAGTATGCAGGAGCATTAGTCAAACCAAAGGACATTACTGTATACTCATACAAACCATATCGGGTGGTGAATGCTATCTTTGGTATATCCGTAGCACGAATCTTCAACTGATGATAGCCAGAGCGAAGATCAATCTTAGAAAACACACAAGCACCTGTCAACTGATCAAACAAGTCATCAATCCTTGGCAGCGGATACTTATTCTTGACAGTTACCTCAATGAGTGACCGATAATCAACACACATCCGTTGAGAACCATCCTTCTTATCAACAAAGATCATAGGAGCTCCCCATGGTGATGAGCTAGGACGAATAAAATCTTTCTCTTGCAATTCTTTTATTTGTTTCTTAAGTTCCTCTAATTCATTAACCCCCATTCTATATGGACGCTTAGCTATAGGTGCAGTTCCAGGCAATAATTCAATAATAAACTCAATGTCGCGGTCGGGTGGCATACTTGGCAAGTCGTCGGGGAACACATCTGGAAATTCATCCACAACTGGATCCTCTTGATTAGCATTATCATCAAGTCGATTTACTGTAGCTGTCTGCGGCTTCTGCACTACAATCTCCACACTAATTCGATCTCCCTTCGGTGTTGTCAGGGCTACTGCCTTTTCCTTACACTGAATCACTGCCTGATTTTGCTTCATCCAGTCTAATCCCAGAATAAGATCAATCCCTGCTGTTCTCAACACTATAGGACTCACTTTGAACTCTACCCCCCTTAAATTTAAACTAATAGGGAGGCATCGATAGGAAGCTTGCATACTACCCCCAGAAGAATTGACTAGTATAGGGTTTTTCATGGCACATAAAGGGATGCTATTGGTCTTAACAAATATTTGAGATATGAATGAATGCGAAGCTCCAGAATCAAAAAGAACAATGGCAGGGATGGAGTGGACATCGAACGTACCGAGCATAACTTCAGGTTCCGACATTGCAGTCTCCTCCGACACGTGAGTCACCTTCCCGTAGTATGGTGGCTTCTGATTACTGTTCTGCTTCTGAGGAGTTTGCTGATTGGCCTTCTCAGGACAGTTATAAGACAAGTGACCTTCCTTTCCACAACGAAAACACTTAGTTGGAGTATTAGGAGCACTAGTCTTCATTGGGGTGTTGTTGGGGGTACTCTGTCGTTGATTCTGGTTCCCATTCTGCTGTTGAGAGCGTTGATTGCCATTCTGTGACTGATAAGGAGGACGTTGCAGAAACTGATTACGTGGAGGAAGTTGACCACGATTCCATTGGTTGGGCGGATACCTCTGCTGAAACCTTGTTGATAACCAGTACGTTGACGAGTGTTGTTTCCAGATATCTGTCCCTGAAGTCTTTTTCTTTTAGCATCCATCTCCTTGCGCTTGTTATCCACCACAATAGCGCGGTTCACTAGTGTTTGATAATCTGGGTATGCATTGGACATTAGCTGCAGTTGAAGACCATCATGTAGACCCTTCAAGAAAACTCGCTGCTTATCAGCATCATTAGCCACCTCATTTGGCGCATAACGTGACAACTGAGCAAACTTGTCTCTATACTCTGCCACAGACATAGATCCTTGTGTCAAATTGCGGAATTCTTCTGCCTTCAGTGCTATCACCCCCTCTGGTATATGGTAGGACCTAAAACTCTCTGTAAACTCCTGCCAAGTAATGGCAGGGGCATTGGCAGGACGGCCATACTGATATGAATCCCACCAATCTTGAGCTGCTCCTTGAAGTTGTCCCGAAGCAAACAACACCTTCTGCTGATCATTACACTGAGCAATGTTGAGCTGCTTCTCTACTGCACGAAGCCAATCATCAGCTTCCAATGGATCTGAGGCATGTGTAAACACCGGGGGATGACCCTTCAAAAATTCTCCACGCTTATCTCGCGCAGGTGCTCCTCCAACTGGCTGATTTTGCTGATTGTTCACCAGAGCTTCCATTAGCTGTGTCTGTATGGCCAAAAGCTCATGAATAGTAGGTGGTGGTCCAACTCCACGACCACAGCCTCGACCTCGTCCTCTTCCAGACATCTGTTATCCAATACAGTATCAAATCTTAGAGATTACCACATAATAGACAATTCTAGAGATAGAGATTAGGATCTGATAATTTTCTGGACACATCCCAATTTCAGCTGTTCGGTAAAACAAACCTATCTCGAGTTACATATATCCAGTAGAGGTGTACTTTATATGGTTGGAAAGCTTATGAAATTATCTACAACTTTTATTTAACTCATACTCTCAGATTCTGTCACGAAGTTACCCAAAAACAGGACACAACAGAAACTGTTTCTGACTTCCAGACTGCACAGTAACTTCGTCTTGTAACGTTTATAACTCATGATCCCGAATAGATAAAAAGGTGATTCCAGAGGCATTGGAAAGGTAAGTGGGTCTAGATTCTCTCATAAAAATTTCAGAATTTTTCGCTGATCAGTTAATTTTAAGCATAAAAGGAAAGACAGACCGCTCCAGAAAGGACAGAACAGAGAGAAAAGTTAACCCAACTAAATTATTTATTTATCACACTAAAACTTAGTATTATATAATTAGGAACTTTTGTAGACAAGCCCACAAAGCTCCAGCACTCATTACATGGAAAAACCAACTCACACATAAGCACAATAATAACTCAACTAACCACACAAAGTTCACACGACACCACAAACTCGACTTAACTCGACACTACTCGTACTATCGTATTATTACATAAATAGTATTCCAACTCCTAGGAACGGGCTTGATGTTCATGATAATCATAGATCGCTTCCATGCCTTGGTCAATCCTTAAGCCATCTATCACTTCTTGATACCTCTTGACGTCTTTTCCCAAAGCTTTAACTAGGGCTACCAACTGACGATTTGTCACCATCATGTCATGACCAAAATCCACCATGACCCGAGGAACTAAATCCAAATTCCCAGGGTTCATCATTACCCATCCATACTCTAGGTCTCCACGGGGAAAATAGCGATATTGATCATCTTGCATAACCTCATAGCGAAGGTGACGAAGTCCCAAGCATGCTTCAAAGGCTGCATCTTCTATGCCATCTTCTATAGTGGCATGACGACCACTATGGGAAAAACACCGGTCCAGCAAAAAGGTGCCCATCTCATTGTTCTTAACGAAGATACGCACACTGCACTTCCAATAAGTGGCTTCCAAAGGGTGCTTATGCTCCCAGCAGACATACTCAATTGCAGGATCCCAATCTGTGAAGTAGGCATTAAGCATGTCACCCAGTCGGTGATGTGACGGAGTGTCATGGCTTGACTTGTGATGGATCCTCGTAATCCAGCCCATAGGAAGGGACGGCACACCAATTTCAGCGGAACCACCTTGTGGAGGCGAAGGGGGCTGTCCTCCATTATGAGGAAGCTCAATATCATCATCACTCAAATAGATAACCTCCTCTTTAGGTTCAATTTCCTCTTGAGGCAAAACTGGTTCTGGCGCTTGATCTACTGTTGATGGCGGGGTTGGTGTAGTGTCTTCTAGTTCCTCCTGAAGCTCTTCGGGTTCCTCCTGAAGCTCTTCGGGTTCCTCCTGAAGCTCTTCTGGTTCCTCCAGGGAATGGGGTGGATAGTAGCCTCCAGTGGTGATACGGGCAGTCTTGCAGGCACGAGGCATCTACAGATTTTAGTCCAAGGGGTAAGTTGAAATTAGAGGCAATATTTTCACAATAGAATGAGGCGAAAGAAGCATAATAATTTAGCAATTATCAAGAATAAAGTGATAAGCATGAAACAAGTGAAGAAAAGGGAACTAAAACGACCATTGCTAACTAGGCTTGCGTCCTACAGTCAACATAGCTCTGATACCAATCTATCACACCCATTTTTAAGGAACAAATGGAATGCATATTCTTATGTGCGCCCAGAGATCAATCACACATAAGATGACAAATATAAATAGTATCATCACAAATGTTTATTACATAACGAATATTATCACAGAGTCTCCACATAATTAAGCGGAAACATAGTATAAATATTGTGGTAGCTAGCTCCATAGCACAGGCACGTCAACTGGTTGACCACAAGTCTAGTAATCTTCAGGAAAGTAGTAGTAGTAATCAGTATTTGCACTTTTGGGATTCCATCCTGTGTTGGGGGAATGCAAGGGTGAGTACAAAAGTACTCAACAAGTGTAACATGGGGTTCATGAAGCTCAAGCAGGATAGACACTGGTTCAACTGCATGTAGCTTTTAGTTGATCATATTTTAAGCAATTGAGTAGCAACAAATAGATAATAATCCCATAATAAACACATGATCATGTAAAGAGAATAATGAATAGCAAGAATAAGTAAATTAGTAGTGTCTCTATTCCGTAAGGGTCCAAGGCCGCTCGTGTCCGTGAGCACGGCTGATATACCAGTTTTACACTCTGCAGAGGTTGTACACTTTCACTGTGAGTCGTGAACCCCAAAAGCCCGAGGTCATGACTCCCCATTGGACAATTAAGTTTCACTATGAAGTCTTTCCAAGGTTCGTCTAACAAGTTAGGGCCGCTAGGTTTCTGTGGCCTGCAAATGTAGAGCCCCCCTTCCATATGGCACAATGACACGCAGCCTATACTCATAGGGACAGGAGCCGCACTACACCCAACCCGGAACACAACCCCTTTTGCGCCATATAGGTAACCACTAACAAGCTAGAAAAGGTCCTCTTATATGACTAAAGCCAGAGCCATGTAGCCCCCACAGCTGTACTATAAGTCCCGGATGTTCGCTTACAGATAAGTCCTTACGGAGAGGAATCTAGACAAAACTCTAGCCCTCTTGTTCCCTGTTGCTAAAAATCATCTTTTAGAGTTATTGCATATACCATTAGTCAAATTACAAGATCATTGTTTATGTGAGCACTAGCAACTACCCAATGCTATAACCATAGGATTCAAGGAACATGATCAATACTAAGGCATCCTTAACAAGGAGACACATGCATCATGAATTAAGTGAATTAAAGTGAATAGGTAACAAGGATAATCCCATGCTATACTTGCCTTGATCTAGCTGATCCTGTTGATCTGACTCGTAATAGTTCTCTTGATCACCAACGAACTGATCACCGTCTATTCTCGATTAGCACATCAACAACAATCATCCAAGGGCAATCATGCAAAGCAAACAAGGCTACAATTAGAACAGTACACCAACAGTAGTAAAACAAGATGAAAAGTTTTTAAAACAAATCTACATCGCTCTAGGATCACACAGACGCGAAGTTCACGTAAATCGGAGCTAAAATGGAAAAGTTATGATTTAAACAAGATTTACTTTATTAAAGTAATAGATTAAATCTAACCTCGAATTTTAAAAGTGTAAAATCTACTATACAACAGTACTAATAGGTAGAGTATGAAATTATGAACCTAACACAACTTGAACGGATGAAATCGGAGTTAAAACGGAGATTTTATGACCTGAATAGATCTAGTGGCAATTCTGTAAATACCTGAAAGCGTATTTTCATTTAAACCGACGAAGTTTACGTTTTCAAAATAACAAAACATATTTAGCCATTACGCCATGGACTGCGTGTTTAAAAACGAAGAAAGCCAGGGGTTCTTAAGCAAAATCTCCACCCGAAGGGGTATCTTAAGATCTAGGCCGTTAGATCTAAAACGGACGGTCGGGATTAACTGGAGGGAGAGAGGGAGGGGATTCTGGCCGGTACTGTAGCCCGACGGCAGCGGTTTGGCCAGCGGCGAGCAATTGCTCGCTGGCGTTGCTAAATCCGGCGACTCCGGCACGATTCAACGAACAATCTTCACCGGTAGATAGAGGAGGCAAACGCGAACTCACCCGGGATGAAAACGGAGGCGAGAACGGGCGGTGGACGACGTGCAACCTCCAATGGCGGGCGGTGGACCCCTGTGCACGGTAGTGTGAGCAACTAGACAACACCGGTGGTAATAGAAGAAGAAGAAGGGTTTGGCTACCTCAAAGAAGTGACCCGAACCCGTCGAAAGCTTTCGAAGACGTCCGAGTCGGCGATTCCGTCGCCACTTCTGAGCTCAAGAGGCGGCTTTGATGCTGGCTGCGGTAGCAAGGTGTTGAGGTGAAGCTTGCGGTTAAGATTGGGATGAAGACGGTGGAGTCACGGCCGCTATTTATGAGGGGCTCACCGACGTGCTGGGCAAGGACTAGGAGGCTCGGGGCAACGTCGGACTCCACGGCAACGTCGAGTGTCCAACTCGGTTACGAACGAGAGGAAGAGGACGACGCTGTCAAGCGGGCCCGGGTGGCAGCGAGACAAAGAGAGGAGAGGGCCGAGGCGGCCTGCGGCTCCGGTTGGATGGGCCGGCCCATGGCGTGGCCCACGGCCAGAGAGATGAGGGGCGCGGATGGGCCAAAAGAAGAGAAAAGGAGAGCTGGCTTTCGGCCCGAAGCTGAGAAGAATTCTATTTCTATTTCCTTTTCTTTTTCTAATACTTCAAATACATTTTCAAATGATTTTTGAAATAATTTTCTTTTAGAAATAAACCAATCAAAACAATTAAAAATATGCAACGGCATGTATGCACAAACACTCATTTAACCCTATATTTGATTTTATTTTAAACAAAATATCATTTCACTAGGTTAAAATGCTCACAAAATTGCGTAAGTAAATCAAATTCCCTATTTAAAAATATTCAAAAATTTAGGGTGTTACAGCTTTGGGCACACCCGATGGTACTCCTAGGTAATGTATGTCAGTGGAAGCATGTTTCTCTTCGTTTGGAGATAGTGTCTGATGAGGACATCAACACCGATCATACATCCACGCCGTCCACGCCGACACCTGCTGGTCCTATTACCCGTGCTCGTGCTCGAACACTTAATCATCAAGTGAGTTCCTTCTTGAGCTCTTGTCCATCCTGTTTAGATCTTGGAGACACGTGCACTCTTGTTTTGATTAGGAATCAAGGAGAAGACCGAAAGGGAAAAGGACTCGCGTAGGCTGGATTCGGACTGCAGCACACCTCCAACTTGTGACAGTCGCCACGGCTACATACGGAGTCGGATTGGGGTGATTCTGGACTTGTTGGAAAGCTAATAAAGTCTACTTTCATACGGATCTGACTTCATACTCATACCTGCTCAGAAACGGCGTCAACAGTCCAAAAATCACCGAGAGGTCTATTCTGTCCAGGGTGCTGCGCCACCTTAAGTTAGCCCAATGGGCTTGTATCTTTTAGAGTCCAGTAGGGACGCGTCCTAGGGTTGGAGCACGACCCAAACTCTCTTGTGGTCGTCCTCCACACATCATATACCCCTTAGCCGCCACCAAGAACACTTGGGTTTTGTTTAGATCAAGTTTAGCCTTTGCTACTTGCTTGTAGGCGCGTGTGCTGATCCAGCCACCCGTCTCCTTGTCTTCAGAACTCCACTCATAATAAGATTCAGTTTGAGGATTTCAATTTCATCTTGCAAATTCAGTGCTTGTTTCCTTGTTCTTGCTAGTTCTTCGATTGCTTGCAGGACGGGAGCCCTAGTGGCTGGTTGTCGCGCTCCACAAGATCGTGACAGCCTTTGGAGGTGGTGTATCGGTTGCTAAGGCGCGGTCTTGGAAGGCTGTAGTCGGGCCGTGAACGTCATCTCCATCCACCAAATCGAGTGATCTCATGCCTCTCATCGAAAGATCGTCCATAAACCCTAGCGGGTTCATATCAGTGTCAGTCTCGACGCAAGATAGGTGCATGGTTTGCGCCGAATGTACCATAGGCTTGGAAATCATTTTTGGCACACCCGATGGTACTCCCAGGTGACGTGGGTCAAATGGAAGCTCGTTTTGGTCTGTTTGTAGATAGTGTTAATCTCAGCACTAGATGGTTGAACGGTTTGCATCGAATGTTTCACGGGCATGCAAATCATTTTGGGCACACCCAATGGCACTCCTAGGTGACGTGTGTCAAGTGCAAGCTCATTTCTGTCTATTTGGGGATAGTGTTCATCTAGGCACAAGAAAGGTGTACGGTTTGCGCCGAATCATTTTGCGCTGAACGTACCAAGCTCAAAAATAATTTTGGATGCACATGATTGTACTCCTAGGTGACGTGGATCAAGTGGAAGCTCGTTTTGATCCATTTGGAGATAGTGTTAATCTCAGCGCAAGATAGGTGCATGGTTTGCGATGAATCTACCACGGGCACATAAATTGCTTTGGGCACACCCCTTAGTACTCCTAGGTAATGTATGTCAAGTGGAAGCTTGTTTCTGTCCATTTAGAGATAGTGTTAGTCTAGACATAAGATAGGTGCACCGTTTGCGCTGAACATACCATAGGCTTGGAAATTATTTTTGACACACCCAATGTACTCCTAGGTGACGTGGGTCAAGTGGAAGCTTGTTTTGGTCTGTTTAGAGATAGTGTTAATCTTAGTGCTAGATGGGTGCACAGTTTGTGTTGAATGTACCACAGGCATGGAAATCATTTCGGGCACACCAGATGGTACTCATAGGTGATGTGTGTCAAGTGGAAGCTCATTTTTGTCTATTTGGAGATAGTGTTCATCTGGGCACAAGAAAGGTGTACGGTTTGCGCTGAATGTACAACGGTCATCGAAATCTTTTTAGGCACGCCCGATGGTACTTCTAGGTGACGTTGGTCAAGTGGAAGCTTCTTTTGGTCCGTTTGGAGTTAGTATTAATCTCGAGGCGAGGTAGGTGCACGGTTTGCGCCATATGTACCATAGATTCTAAAATCTCTTTGGTCACACCAGATGGTACTCCTAGGTGGCATAGATCAAGTGGAAGCTCATTTCAGTCTATTTGGAGATAGTGTTTATCTCGACGCAAGATAGGTAGATGGTTTGCGTCAAACATACCATAGCTTCCGAAATCATTTTGGGCACAACGGATGGTACTCCTACGTGATGTGGGTCAAGTGGAAACTCGTTTTGGTCCATTTGGAGATAGTGTTAATCTCAACGCAAGGTTCACGGTTTGTGCCAAACATACCATAGGCCCATAAATCATTTTGGACGCACCTGATTGTACTCCTAGGTGATGTGGATCAAGGAGAAGCTCATTTTGATCTGTTTAGAGATAGTTTTGATGTAGGTGCAACATAGGTGCATGGCTTTGGGCACACCCCTAGTACTCCTAGGTAATGTATGCCGAGTGGAAGCTTGCTTCTCTCCGTTTAGAGATAGTGTTAGTCTCGACGCAAGACAGGTGCATGGTTTGCACCGAACGTACCATAGACTTGGAAATCATTTTTGGCACACCCGTTGGTACTCCTAGGTGACGTGGGTCAAGTGAAAACTTGTTTCGGTCCGTTTAGAGATAGTGTTAATCTCAGCACTAGATGGGTGCACGGTTTGCGTCGAATGTACCACGGGCATGAAAATCATTTTTGGGCACACCCAATGGTAATTCTAGGTGACGTGTGTCAAGTGGAAGCCTATTTTCATCTATTTGGAGATAGCATTAATCTAGGTGCAAGAAAGGTGTACGGTTTGCGCTGAATGTACCACGGGCATGGAAATCTTTTTGAGCATGCCCAATGGTTCTTCTAGGTGACATTGGTCAAGAGGAAGCTCGTTTCAGACAGTTTGGAGTTTTATTAATATCGACACAAGATAGGTGCACTGTTTGCGTCGGATGTACAACAGGCATGGAAATCTTTTCAAGCACAGCCGATGGTACTTCTAGGTGATGTTGGTCAAGTGGAAGTTCGATTCGGTCCGTTTAGAGACAGTATTAATCTTGAGGCAAGATTGGTGCACGGTTTGCGCCAAATGTACCATAGGCTCTGAAACCTCTTTGGCACACCAGATGGTACTCCTAGGTGGCGTAGATCAAGTGGAAGATCGTTTCAGTCTGTTTGGAGATAGCGTTAATCTCGACACAAGATAGGTGCATGGTTTGCGCTGAACGTACCATAGTTTCAGAAATCATTTTGGGTGCAACCGATGGTACTCCAACGTGATGTGGGTCAAGTAGAAACTCATTTTGGTCCATTTGGAGATAGTGTTAATCTCGACGTAAGATAGGTACACAGTTTGTGCCAAAATGTACCATAGGCTCACAAGCCATTTTGGACGCACCTGATTGTACTCCTAGGTACGTATTTTAATCTTAGCTCATTTCGATCTGTTTGGAGATATTTTAATCTTAGTGCAAGATAGGTGTATGGTTTGCGATGAATCTACTAGGGGCATGGAAATCTCTTTGGGCACACCGGATCGTACTCCTAGGTAATGTATGTCAAGTGGAAGCTTGTTTATCTCCATTTCAAGATAGTGTTAGCCTCGACGCAAGATAGGTGCACGGTTTGCCAAACGTACCACATGCTTAGAACTCATTTTTGGCACATCCGATGGTACTCCTAGGTGACGTGGATGTGAAACCTCATTTCAACCCAAAGTGATTTCAGAGTGTACGGTACATTTGATGCAAACCATGCACCTATCTTGCCTCGAGTTTAATACTATTTCCAAACAGACCGAAACGAGCTTCCACTTGACCAACGTCACCTAGAAGTACCATCGTGTGTGCCCGAAAAGATTTCCATGCCCGTTGTACATTTGACGCAAACTGTGCACCTATTTTACGTCGAGATTAATACTACTCCAAATGGTTCGAAATGAGCTTCCATTTGACCAATGTCACCTAGAAGTACCATCGGGCGTGCCTGAAAAGATTTCCATGCCCGTGGTACATTTTGCGCAAACCGTACACCTTTCTTCCGCCTACATTAACACTATCTCCAAATGGATAGAAACAAGTTTACACTTGACACACGTCACCTAGGAGTACCATCGAGAGCGCCAAAAATGATTTCCAAGCCCATGGTACGTTCGGTGCAAACCGTGCACCTATCTTGTGTTGAGACTAACACTATCTCAAATGTAGAGAAACAAACTTCCACTTGACATACATTACCTTGGAGTATCAATGGGTGTGCCCAAAGCGATTTCCAAGCCCGTGGTAGATTGCTTCCAAACCATGCACCTGTCTTGTGTTGAGATTAACACTATCCCAAATAGACCGAAACAAGCTTCCACTTAACCCACGTCACCTAGGAGTGCCATCAGGTGTGCCCAAAATGATTTCCATGCCCGTGGTACATTCGACGCAAACTGTGCACCCATCTAGTGCTGAGACTAACACTATCTCCAACCGGACCAAAATAAGATTCCACTTGACCCACATCACCTAGGAGTACCACCGAGTGTGCCAAAAATAATTTCCAAGCCTATGGTATGTTTGCCGCAAACTGTGCACCTATCTTGCGTCGAGACTAACACTATATCCAAACGGGGAGAAACAAGCTTCCACTTGAATACATTACCTAGGAGTACCAGCGGGTGTGTCCAAAGCGATTTCCACGCCAGTGGTAGATTCATCACATATCATGCAACTATCTTGCGCCGAGGCTAACACTATCTCCAAACTGATCGAAACTACCTTCCACTTGACCCATGTCACCTAGGAGTACCATCGGGTGCGTCCAAAATGATTGCTAAGCCTATGGTACGTTCAGCGCAAACCGTCCATCTATCTTGCGTCGAGACTAACACTATCTCCAAACGGACCGAAACAAACATCCACTTGACATACATTACCTAGGAGTGTCATCGGGTGTGCCCAAAGCAATTTCTATGCCTGTGATAGATTCATCACAAACCATGCACCTATTTTGCATGTAGATTAACACTATCTCCAAACAGACTGAAACGATCTTTCACTTGATCAACGCCACCTAGGAGTACCATCTGGTGTGCCCGAAGAGATTTCAGAGCCTATGGTACATTTGGCGCAAACCGTACACCTATCTTGCCTCGAGATTAATACTATCTCCAAATGGACCGAAATGAGCTTCCGCTTGACCAATGTCACCTAGAAGTACCATTAGGTGTGCTGAAAAGATTTCCTAGCCCGTTTACATTCGACGCAAACTGTGCAACTATCTCCAACTGGACCGAAACAAACTTCCACTTGACTTACATCACCTAGGAGTACCATCAGGTGTTCCCAAAGCGATTTCCATGCCCGTGGTAGATTCATCACAAATCGTGCACCTATCTTGCACCGAGATTAAAACAATCTCCAAATGGCTCAAAATGAGCTTCCATTTGATCCACATCACCTAGGAGTACAGTCATGTGCGTACAAAATGATTTATGAGCCTATGTTACATTTAGCGCAAACCATGTACATATCTTGCGTCGAGATTAACACTATCTCAAAATGGACTAAAACGAGTTTCCACTAGACCAACATTGGGCCGGAGTTCCATCGGTTGTGTCCAAAATGATTTTTGAAGCTATGGTACATTCGGCGCAAACTGTGCACCCATCTTGCATCGAGATTAACACTATCTCCAAACAAACTAAAACAATCTTCCACTTGATCTACGCTACCAAGGAGTATCATCTAGTATGCCTAAAGATATTTCTGAACCTATGGGACATTTGCCGCAAACCATGCACCTATCTTGCCTTGAGATTAATACTATCTCCAAAAGGACCAAAACGAGTTTTCACTTGACCAACCTCACGTAGAAGTACCGTTAGGTGTACTTGAAAGGATTACGAGGCCCGTTGTACATTCGACGCAAACTGTGCACCTATCTTCCGTCGAGATTAAAACTACTCCAAACAGTCTGAAATGAGCTTCCACTTGACCAATGTCACCTAGAAGTACCATCAGGTGTGCCTGAAAAGATTTCCATGCCCATAGTACATTCGACGCAAACTGTACACCTTTCTTGCTCCTAGATTAACACTATCTCTAAATGGACATAAATGAGCTTCCACCTAACACACGTCAAGGAGTACCATCGGGTGTGCCCAAACTGATTTCCATGCCCATGTTACATTCAACGCAAACCGTGCACCCATCTAGCGCTGAGATTAACACTATCTCCAAAAGGACCGAAATGAGCTTCCACTTGATCCACGTCACCTAGGAGTACCATCGGATGTGCCAAAAATGAATTCTAAGCCTGTGGTACGTTTGGCACAAATCGTGCACCTATCTTGCGTCAAGGCTAACACTATCTTGAAATGGAGATAAACAAGCTTCCACTTGACATACATTACCTAGGAGTACGATCGGGTGTGCCCAAAGAGATTTCCATGCCCCTGGTAGATTCATCGCAAACCGTGCACCTATCTTGCACTAAGATTAAAATATCTCCAAATGGATCGAAATGAGCTTCCGGTTGATCCATGACACCTAGGAGTACAATCAGGTGCGTCCAAAATGGCTTTTGAGCCTATGGTACATTTGGCACAAACTGTGTACCTATCTTACGTCAAGATTAACACTATCTCCAAATGGACCGAAATGAGTTTCCACTGGACCCACGTCACGTTGGAGTACCATCAGTTCGCCCAAAATTATTTCTGAAGCTATGATATGTTCGGCGTAAACCGTGCACCTATCTTGCATCGAGATTAACACTACCTCCAAATGGACTGAATGAGCTTCCACTTGACCCACGTCACCTCGGAGTACCATCGAGTGTGCCAAAAATGATTTTCAAGCCATGGTATGTTCGGCGCAAACCGTGCACCTATCTTGCGCCGAGATTAACACTATCTCTAAACGGATCGAAATGAGCTTCCACTTGACCCACATCACGTAGGAGGACCATTGGGTGCATCCAATATGATTTCCAAGCCTATGGTACGTTTGGTGCAAACCGTGCATCTATCTTGCGTCTAACACTATCTCTAAATGGACCGAAATGAGTTTCCACTTGACCCGCATCACGTAGGAGTACCATTGGTGGTGCCCAAAATGATTTCTGAAACTATGGTACGTTCGGCGCAAACCGAGTAGCTATCTTGTGTTGAGGCTAACACTATCTCCAAACGGAGAGAAACAAGCTTCCACTTGACATACATTACCTAGGAGTACTAGGGGTGTGCTCAAAGTGATTTCGATGCCCATGGTAGATTCGTCGCAAACCATGCACCTATCTTGTGCCGATATTAACACTATCTCCAAACGGATCAAAACGAGCTTCCACTTGACCCACATCACCTAGGAGTACCATTGGGTGTGCCAAAAATAATTTCCAAGCCTATGGTACGTTCGGCGCAAACTGTGCATCTATCTTGCGTCGAGATTAACACTATCTTCAAACGGACCGAAACGAGTTTTCTTTTGACCCACATCATGTAGGAGTACCATAGGTTGTGCCCAAAATGATTTTTGAAGCTATGGTACGTTTGGCGCAAACCATGCACCTATCTTGCGTCGAGATTAAAACTATCTCCAAACAGACTGAAACAATCTTCCACTTGATCTACGCCACCTAGGAGTACCATCTAGTTTGCCCAAAGAGATTTCAGTGCCTATGATACATTTGGCAAAAACCGTGCACCTATCTTGGCTTGAGATTAATACCTCCAAACAGACTGAAACGAGCTTTCACTTGACCAACATTACCTGCAAGTACCATCGGGTGTGCCTGAAAAGATTTCCATGCCCGTTGTACATTAGATGCAAACTGTGCAACTATCTTGTGTCGAGACTAACACTATCTCTAACCGGACCGAAACGAGCTTCCACTTGACCAATGTCACCTAGAAGTACCGTTGGGCGTGCCTAAAAAGATTTTCATGCCCATGGTACATTGAACGCAAACCGTGCACCCATCTATGTCACCTAGGAGTACCATTAGGTGTGCCAAAAATGATTTCCAAGCCTATGAGTAAATTACCTAGGAGTACCTGTCTCCAACCGGAGAGAAACAAGCTCCCACTTGGCATACACTACCTAGGAGTACCAGGGCATGTGCCCAAAGTGATTTCCATGCCCGTGGTAGATTTCTCGCAAACCGTGCACCTGTCTTGTGATTCTCCAAACAGAGTGAAATGAGCTTCCACTTGACCTACGTCACCTCAAAGTACCATCGGGTGTGCCGAAAATGATTTCCACGCCCGTGGTACATTCACGCAAACCGTGCACCTATCTTGTGCCAAGGCTAACACTATCTCTAAACAGACCGAAATAAGCTTCCACTTGACATACATTACATAGGAGTACCATCGGGTGTGCCCAAAGTGATATCCATGCCCGTGGTACATTCTGCGCAAACCGTGCACCTTTCTTCCGCTGAAATTATAACTATCTCCAAACAGATCGAAATGAGCTTTCGCTTGATCCACGTCACCTAGGAGTACAATCAGGTGCATCTAATAATTTATGAGCTTATGGTACGTTTGGCACAAACGGTGCAGCTATCTTGCGTCGAGATTAAAACTATCTCCAGATGGACCAAGGCAAGTTTCCACTTGACACACATCATGTAGGAGTAACATCGGTTGCACCTAAAATGATTTTCGAACGTATGGTACATTTGGTGAAAAACGTGCACCTATCTTGCGTCGAGATTAACACTATCTCCAAACAGACTAAAACAATGTTCCTCTTGATCTACGCCACCTAGGAGTACCATCTGGTGTGCACAAAAGCAATTTCAGAGCCTATGGTACGTTTGGCACAAACCATGCACCTATCTTGTGTTGAGATTTATAATATAGCCAAACAGACGGAAATGAGCTTCCACTTAACCTACGTCACCTAGGAGTACCATCGGTGTGCCCAATGCGACATTAGAGCCTATGGTACATTTGGCGCAAACCCTGCACATATCTTGCCTCGACATTAATACTATCTCCAAACGGACGGAAACAAGCTTCCACTTGACCAACGTCACCTAGAAATATCATTGGGTGTGCCTGAAAAGTTTTCCATGCCTGTGGTACATTCATCACAAACCGTGCACTTATCTTGCGCCTATATTAATACTATCTCCAAACAGAATGAAATGAGCTTCCACTTGACACATGTCACCTAAGAGTACGATCGGGTGTGCCCAAAAATGATTTCCGTCACTGTGGAACATTCAGCGCAAACCGTGCACCTATCGTGCACTGAGATTAACACTATCTCCAAACAGACCGAAACGAGCTTCCACTTAACCCATGTCACCTAGGAGTACGAACGGGTGTGCCCAAAATGATTTCCATGCATGTGGTACATTCGACGCAAACCGTGCACCTATCTTGCGCTGAGATTAACACAATCTCCAAACAAACCTAAACGAGCTTCCACTTGACCCACGTCACCTAGGCATCGGGTGTGCCCAAAATGATTTCCATGCTCGTGGTGGATTCGGTGCAAACCTTGCACCTATCTTGCGCCAAGTTTAACACTATCTCCAAATTGATCGAGATGAGCTACCGCTTGATCCATGTCGCCTAGCAGTACATTGAGGTGCATCCAAAAATGATTTCTAATCCTATGGTACGTTTGGTGCATACCGTGAACCTATGTTGCGTCGAGATTAAAATATCTCCGAATGGAACGAAACAAGTTTCCACTCGAACCACGTCACATAGGAGTACCATCGGATGCGCCCAAAATAATTTCCAAACCCATGGTTACATTCAGTGCAAACCATGCACCTATCTTGCGTTGAGATTAACACTATCTCCAAATGCACCGAAACGAGCTTACACTTGACCCACATCACCTTGGATTACCATCGAGTGTACCCCAAAATGATTTCTAGGCCTGTGGTGCATTCAGCGCAAACCGTGCACCTATCTTGCGCTGAGATTAACACTATCTCCAAACAGACCTAAACGAGCTTCCACTTGACCCATGTCACCTAGGAGTACCATCAGGTGTGCCCAAAATGATTTCCATGCTCATGGTACATTCAGTGCAAACAGTGCACCTATGTTGCACCGAGATTAACACTATCTCCAAACGGATTGAGATGAGCTTCCGCTTGATCCACATCGCCTAGCAGTACCTTCAAGTGCGTCCAAAATGATTTCTGAGCCTATGGTATGTTCAGCACAAACCGTGAACCTATCTTGCGTCGAGATTAAAAGTATCACTAAATGGACCGAAATGAGTTTCTACTCGACCCATGTCACAAAGGAGCACCATCGGATGCGCCCAAAATAATTTCCAAACCCATGGTCACATTCGGTGCAAACCGTGCACCTATTATCCATCGAGATTAACACTATCTCCAAACGAAACGAGTTTCCCCTCAACCCATGTCACCTAGGAGTACGAACGGGTGTGCCCAAAATGATTTCCATGCCTATGGTACATTCGACGCAAACTGTGCATCTATCTTGCGCCGAGATTAACACAATCTCCAAACAGACCTAAACGAGCTTCCACTTGATCCATGTCACCTAGGCATCAGGTGTGCCCAAAATGATTTCCATGCTCGTGGTGGATTCGGTGCAAACCTTGCACCTATCTTGCGCCGAGTTTAACACTATCTCCAAACTGATCAATATGAGCTACCGCTTGATCCATGTCGCCAAGCAGTACATTCAGGTGCGTCCAAAATGATTTCTGAGCCTATGGTACGTTTGGTGCATACCGTGAACTTATGTTGTGTCGAGATTAAATTATCTCCGAATGGACCGAAACAAGTTTCCACTCGACCCATATCACATAGGAGTACCATCGGATGCGCCCAAAATAATTTCCCAACCCATGGTTACATTCTGTGCAAACAATGCACCTATCTTGCATTGAGATTAACACTATCTCCAAATAGACCGAAACAAGCTTACACTTGACCCACATCACCTTGGAGTACCATCGAGTGTACCAAAAATGATTTCTAGGCCTGTGGTGCATTCAGCGCAAACCGTGCACCTATCTTGCGATGAGATTAACACTATCTCCAAACAGACCTAAACGAGCTTCCACTTGACCCATGTCACCTAGGAGTACCATCGGGTGTGCCCAAAATGATTTTCATGCTCGTGGTGCATTCGGTGCAAACCGTGCATCTATCTTGCACTGAGTTTAACACTATCTCCAATCGAATCGAGATGAGCTTCCGCTTGATGCACATCGCCAAGCAGTAGATTCAAGTGCATCCAAAATGATTTCTGAGCCTATGGTACGTTTGGCACAAACCGTGAACCTATCTTGCGTCGAGATTAAAAGTATCACCAAATGGACCGAAATGAGTTTCTACTCGACCCATGTCACAAAGGAGTACCATCGGATGCGCCCAAAATAATTTCCAAACCCATGGTCACATTCGGTGCAAACCGTGCACCTATCATCCATCGAGATTAACACTATCTCCAAACGGAATGAAACGAGTTTGTACTTGACCCACGTCACCTATGAGTACCATCGGGTGTACCCAAAATGAATTCTAGGCTTGTGGTGCATTTTGTGCAAACCGTGCACCTATCTTGCGCCGAGATTAACACTATCTCCAAACAGATCTAAATGAGCTTCCACTTGACCCACATCACGTAGGAGTACCATCGGGTGTTCCCAAAATGATTTCCATGCCCGTGGTGCATTCGGCGCAAACCGTTCCCAATCTTGCGCTGAGATTAACATTATCTCTAAACAGATCAAAATGAGCTTCCGCTTGATCCACATTGCCTAGGACTACAATCTGGTACATCCAAAATGATTTCTGAGCCTATGGTACGTTCGGCGCAAGTCATGCCCCTATATTGCGTCGAGATTAACATTATCTCCAAATGGACAAAAACGAATTGCCACTTGACCCACATCACGTAGGAGTACCATTGTTTGTGCCCAAAATGATTTCCGAGCCTATGGTACATTCGGCGCAAACCATGCACCTATCATGCGTTGAGATTAACACTATCTCCAAGTGGACCGAAATGAGCTTCCATTTCACCCACGTCATATAGGAGTTCCATCAGGTGCGCCTAAAATGATTGCCTTGCCATGGTGCATTCGGCGCAAGCCATGCACCTATCTTACGCCGAGATTAACACTATCTCTAAATGGACCAAAACGAGTTCTACACACCAGTGTCACATAGGAGTACCATCTGGTGCCACCCCAAAAATGATTTTCGAGCCTTTGGTACGTTCGGTGCAAATCGTGCATGTATCTTGCATCAAGATTAACACTGTCTCCAAATAGACTATATCGAGCTTCCACTTGACCAACATCACCTAGAAGTACCATCAGGTGTGCCTAAAAGGATTTCCTTGCTTGTGGTACTTTCGGCGCAAACCGTGCACCTATCTTGCGCCTATATTAAAACTTGACACACGTCACCTAGGAGTACCATTGGGAGTGCCCAAAATGATTTCCATGCTGGTGCTACATTCAGTGCAATCCGTGCACCTATCTTGTGCTGAGATTAACACTATCTCCAAATGGAATGAAACGAGCTTCCATTTGACCCACGTCACCTAGGAGTACCATCTGGTGTGCCCAAAATGATTTCCATGCCAGTGGTACATTCGGCGCAAACCGTGCACCTATCTTGCACCAAGATTAACACTATCTCCAAATGGACCAAAACAAGCTTCCTCTTGACCAACATTACCTAGGAGTACCATTGGGTGTACCTGTAACATCGCAAAAAATCACATTCAAAAATCACTCACATTAAAGATTATTTTGAAAATACATTTCAAAAACTATAAATCATCTGAGCTCCATTATTTCCTTGTGACCCTTGTCCATCTTATATATCCATCCTAGTTATCTCTCCCCAATATTTATCCTGTATGTCGTAGCATCAGCATCACCTGCCTGTCCCCACCTCTCTCTCTCAATTCGCTCGCCCTCGCCCTCGCTCGATGGCCAACAACCGCAGCCACCGCCCACCCCACCACCGTCGCTCGTCCCCCACCCCACTACCGCCGCCACAGCGCACCCGTGCCCGGACCCCTTGCCGAGCGCAGCCGCTCACATGCCACCGTGACATGTTGGCCCCACCACCTCACCTCGCCGCTTGTGCCATGGGACCCACCTCCCTCTCCTTTCTCCTTCACGTGCAACAGCAGCACCAACAGCCAACAAGAGCAAAGGCAGCACCACCGCTTCACATACGCACACATAGCATACAAAGAGGACATGCATCACTACACGCCACACCGCGCAAACTTGCAAAGCGAAGCACACAGGCAGCACGTACACCCACCAGCATGAGACAGCCTCGACTCACTCGCACATAACAGCAGCACCTCATCACCTGTAACAATGCTAGTTAGGCACCGACCATGCATGCCAAGCATCCACCATCCCCCGCTACGCACCATCGTCCATTTGCATGCCACGTACAATCACTAGTGACGCTGTCTCATCGCTCCACCGTTCAGCTATTTGGCCACAGCAATGCCATTAAAGGCGAGCAAGCCAGTGGCATAGCTCCGCTTCCCTAGCCGATAAGAGGGCACGCCGAGGTGCTCTCCTCCTCCACCGAGCAGCACACTCAGCTCGCTCACTCACTCACCTGCCCTTGCTTCGCTTTGCCTCCGTATACCGTATACGGCTGTGCGCATGAGCCAGGCTCGACCATCATCACAAGATGAGGTGAGCAGCTCACAAGCATCCCCTTGCTCTTCCCTCTCTCCCTGTGGTCTTTGCCCTGCTCCCCTCCTTCCAACCCTTGATGCCCATGAGCTCGACGAGCTCAGCCATGGTGTCCATTCATGAAGCAAGAAGAGCACTCGTAACCCTTGCTAGCGTCTCTCTCTCCCTTCCCATGCATGTGTGTCTGACACATGGGTCCTAAGCAATAACTCCACAAAATGGTACACGCTCAGTATACACTATGCACTACCAGCCAACTCATTCCTTAATCGCGCATTATTCTTTTCCATGTGATTAATTCGGTCATCTTGCAGAGCCACGTGCCAACTCCAATTCCAACAATTCTTCTTCCTAAATTCATCTAAAATCATAATCTATCTCCCATATAAATTTCATGATTTGTAGAGCTCATTTGAATTTATGTGAATATTTATATGTGCTTGTTTGCCTGTTGTGGTCATTGCGTTCTATTAGCTGACGGAGTGAACAAGCCGGAGAATGAGGACATTGGAGGTGAGTACCGTGAGTTTGACGCTGAGGATCCAAACTTCCAGCAAGAGTTTGCCGAGGACGCCGACGTAGGCAAGTCCAGCCTATTCCCCTTTGATGCATGTTGATCCTATTTTTAAACACAACCTGTAGAAGCCATTTTAAATATTGCATGTACGATATAAGTACGAGATATTTTCACTGCTTAGCTAAAACCCGTTTGAATAGCCATCCTTGACTTGATATGACCTAATAATTGCCTTGCTCAAACTTAAGAATAAATATTTCTACAAGACGAAAATACTATTATTTAGTATGCTTAGGACTTGATACTCATTATGGATACTCATTACTATGTTTTCTCAAATACAATGATTTAAAATGAAAAATTGTGTGAGTTGTGATAATAGGGTATTATGAAGGGTTAATGAACAAGTTATAGATAGTGATTACCCTAGAGATGGGGCAGATCGGTGTTCCTTTTGTGGGATGCCTTGGTGTTGGGGCTTGTACCTTTTGTGGTTAAGCATGAAGATATCTGTCTTGTCTCGATTAAGGATTGAGTTGATGATTCATCTTGCCTAACTCATTTTATCGTACAACCACTCGACCCTGTATGCGGCGGAGCTTAATCTAAATTCCTCTAGTTGGTATGGCAATCACTTGGAGGCAGGTGTGCAACGGGACACTAAGAGATGTATGTGGAAATTGAGGAATTATACGAAATGTAAAGAACTCTGTAAGTTATTATTTTATTATGAGATGTGGCCTTAGTGTTCCCATGGTGAGCGCCAACACTTAGCTATGGAGGGTAATGGCTATGATGGATCTGTGCTTGCACTACGGTGTTAAGTTATGGTACTCTACTTGTGGTGAAAGTGTACAACCTCTACAGAGTGTAAAATTTATCTGCATGGCCATGTCCACGGTCTAGGACGGGTTTCAGTTTGGTTTCAACAACTATATGGGTTGGGATGAGTGAAAACAAGAGAGTGAGTGTGATTTTGGAAATGAATGGTTGTCTGCCATGTGTTGTGAGAACAAGGGTTTAGCAACACTTAAAATTGTGACCAACCCCTTTTTAGAAATACTATCATATATGGAAAATATATGTCTTTTGCAAAGGTATTTATAAAATGAAACCCTGCATGTGTAAAAAGATAGCTTTATGCAAATAAACCAAGCCTTATCCTTGATGTATCCATATGCATGTACTGTTATGCCCTTTGCTGAGTACTTTATACTCACCCTTGCTTTTTGAACAGTGGAAGATCCAGACTTCAACCCTGAAGTGGTGTACGAATAAGGTCGTGTCTACACCCAACTAAGCCTGTGGCATTGGGATTCATCGGTTGTGGATTAGCGATTCACTTTTCTAGGTCTATTGGACCTATATTATGTTGTGGTTACTTCTAATCGTGGCATGCCTCCAATGTCCATGCTTGTCGAGACCACTGTGCTGAGACTTATCTAATGTAATAAATGTCTTACTATCCTCCTGGGACTAGTATTTGTATAGCATTTGAGTTCCTGGATAACTAGGGGCGCTTCAGTACCCAAAATAATTTCCATGCCCGAGGTACATTCGGCGCAAACCGTGCACCTATCTTGTGCCCAAAACAATTTCAGAGCCTATGGTACATTCCACACAAACCGTGCATAGCGCAAACCTTGCACCTATCTTGCATCAAGATTAGTACTATCTCCAAACAGACCAAAAATAGCTTCCACTTGACCAATGTCACCTAGAAGTACCATTGGGTGTGCCTGAAAAGATTTCCATGCTAGTTGAAAATTCAGCGCAAACCATGCACCTATCTTGCACCTAGGTTAACACTATCTCCAAACAGATCGAAATGAGGTTTCACTTGACACACGTCACCTAGGAGTACCACCGGTTGTGCCCACAATGATTTTCATGCCCGTGGTACATTCGGTGCAAATCGTGCACCTATCTAGCGTTGAGATTAATACTATCTCCAAACGACTCAAAATGAGCCTCCACATGCCCCACGTCACCTAGGAATACCACCGGGTGTGCCCAAAGTGATTTCCAGGCCCGTGGTACATTCGGTGCAAACCATGCACCTATCTTAAGCCAAGATTAACGCTATCTCTAAACAGACCAAAAAAGCTTCCACTTGTCCAACGTCACCTAGGAGTACCATCAGGTGCGTCCAAAATGATTTCTAAGGCTATGGTACGTTTGGCACAAACCATGAATCTATCTTGCCCCTAGACTAAAACTATCTCTAAACAGACTGAAACAAGCTTCCACTTGACATACATAACCTAGTAGAACCATCAAGTGTGTCGGGTACCAGCAAAATAGGGTACCCCATTTTCACCACAAAAACTACCCACCAAGACAAAATTACGGCCCATGGCCCACTACAGCCGGCACAGGCCTTACTCTGCTCAAAACCAAAGCCAAAGGACAAGCACCCGAGCCCCCTAGCGCTCCTCTGCTTCATCTGACCTCTCTCCGTCTCACCCGACCCTCGTGACGTCATCCAGGCGCTCGAGCCCTATGATGTCATCAAGGCGCTCAACCCCTTAGCACGGCTACTACTTCGCTCGACCCTCCCCATTGTAACACACTGCCACGGGTACGTACGGGCCCCTATCCTTTCCTATTAAGGAACAGGAGCTCACCGTGTCATGCAGGATCGCCTAGGAACTTGTAACACTTGATTCATGATCTGGTCAAGGCTTCCATGGATCTTTCCTACCCCCCATGGCAGTAACAGGAAGAAGCTACGCTACGCCGCACCCTACCATGTCCACCTCAACGGGACGGGGAGAAAAGGCCATCCAGGCCCCCCCTACCTTTTCGCTGGCACAGCTTCAGGGCCACGAAACCTTCTTCATCATGACACCATGTCAGGGTATGGCCTCGCTGCGTCATCTACAACCACGGCCTGATGATGACTGTGCGAATGCACTAATTGAGAGGAAAGCTTCATAGGGAGCACCTTAGGGCATTCTCTTTCTTTTTTCGTACATCCAAATGTTGTAACCTGACCCTCCCTTTGCATACTATAAAAGGGGAGGGAGGGACCCTTGACCAAAGAGAGCGGCATAGCGAGACGACATCATGCAATGGCAATGTACTAAGAACACACTCAAGCACTTGAACACACCCACACATAGAGACCTGGGAGCCATCGAGCTCGTATCCTCCTACTACAAGCACATTGGTGCAAAGCAACATGAGCAGCAGCGAGCACTGGAAGTAGGGACGTTCAGCCCGAACCAGTATACATCTTGTGTCTGCCTTGCACACCATCAGAGGCTTCAACATGCAGCTTCATTCACTTGTCACCGTCTCTAGACACCCCCTGTTCTAGAACATCGATAGTTGGTGCGCCAGGTAGGGGGCTTTGCGCATCACATTCCGCTCCACCAAGCTTCCGATGGCTGACCCCGTCGGCTGGCTCGCTCCTAGCACCCAAATTCATTTTAGGAGCCTAGACTTTGTCTGCGGCTAAGAGGGCCATAGGTTGGAGATGCTTCCGATCTCCCTGCTTCCCAATCTCATAGGTGGGGAAAAGGGACTCCACACACCCAACTCTGATGATTTCACCAACACGACGAGCAACCTCAATGACGTCACCGAGGCCCTAGTGGGCTTTCATTTGCTGGACCAGGATGCAGCGAAGCCTGGCGAGGGCCAGTCCACCTAGCCCTATGGTTTGGAAGGCATCGCTCAGTCCTACCTGTGCCACATCAAGCTCATGCTAGGCACGCAGGCATTGACCAGTCTGTGCACTGGGCCCCTTCTAGAGTCATCCTCGGATGACAACGAGGAGTCCTTGACCGACTCCGACGAGAGCCGGATATCCACTGCCTACCCTAGGTTTGATGGCCCGGAAGACCTGCGTCGCTGCCTCAACAATGATGACCTCGTTGGGGGGACCGACTCTGACTCTGACTACTATGATGACCCATCATGAGAGTGCTTCATGTGTGATGGAGACCCTACCGCTAGGGATTCCGAGGAGACACCCAGCGTCCACACTCCCATCAACGCTGTGGGTGCTCCCATGGTGCAGGGTGGGGCCCTTCTAGCTCCGCAGCCGGGGGAGTCCTACCTCCAACTAGAGCAACTCTAGGAGCTCGAAAGGAAGGTCGAGGAAGACCGTTTTCAACTAGCTTAGCTTTGCACCACCATCGAGTCATGCCCTTACCACAAGGGTTCGGTCAAGCATACTCTCCGAGAGTGTGACATGATGAAGCGCTTCTTCACCAGCATACCAGCTAAGGGAGACGCAGGGAAGAAGCCCAAGGATGACAAAGGTGACAGTAAGGGCAGCAGGTTCCCCATCGTCAACAACTACTTCATGATCTTCGGCGGACCTGCGGCTGATGACACTAAGCGACATCGTAAGCTGGAGCACCGAGAGGTCTACGCTACCGAGCCTGTGATGCCTGCCTACCTCGACTGGTCCGACGCCACCATCACCTTTGATCGTGATGATCATCCTACCTGAGTTCCACACTCGGGGCAGTACCCGCTTGTCGTCAACCCCATCATCGCCAATACGTGCCTTTCCAAGGTGCTCATGGATGGCGGCGGCGGGCTCAACATCCTCTGCGCTGACATGCTCGATCTGATAGGTATCGGCCGGTCCTAGCTCCGGTCAAGTGGCGCACTGTTCCACGGCATTGTGCTAGAAAAACGTGCGATGCCGGTGGGGCAGATCGATCTGCCCGTTACCTTCGATGACCCCTTCAACTACCACACTGAAACGCTCACCTTTGAGGTGGTGGGGTTCCGTGGCATGTACCATGCCATCTTGGGGCGCCCATGCTACGCTCATTTCATGGCCGTCCCAAACTACACTTACCTCAAACTCAAGATGTCGGGACTGAATGGGATCATCACAGTCGGCACCAGGTACCGGCACGCCTTCGAATGCGACGACGAGTGCTGCGAGTATGCTGAGGCTCTACATGAATTTGAGGCACATGAAGCGACTCTTGAAGTTGGCTCACCTGAGGAGACCGACCCCAAGCGGAGCGCAGGCACCTTCAAGTCTGCGGTGGAGGTGAAGGAGGTGTTGCTCGACCCTAGCAGCCCAGACGGCAAGGCAGTGTGCATCAGCACCACCCTCAACCCCAAATAGGAAGCCGTGCTCGTCGACTTTCTCCGCGCGAACTGCGACATATTCGCGTGGAGTCCCTCGGACATGCCTAGCATCCCGAGGGATGTCGCTGAGCACGCCTTGGAGATCTAGGCTGACGCCAAACCGGTGAAGCAATGACTACACCGCTTCGACGAGGAGAAGCGCAGGGCAATCGGCGAGTAGATCCATAAACTGCTGGAGGCTGGGTTCATCAAGGAGGTACTTCATCCAAAATGGGTAGCTAATCTTGTACTAGTTAAGAAGAAAAGTGAAATTGGCAGATGTGCATTGATTACACTAGTTTGAATAAAGCATGTCCCAAGCATCCGTTTCCTTTACCATGAATTGATCAAATAGTAGATTCTAACGCTGGATGTGAAGCGTTTTCCTTTCTTGATGCATACTCTGGTTACCACCAAATTGCAATGAAAGAGTCCGACCAGCTCGTGACTTTGTTCATTACGCCTTTTGGGATTTACTGCTACATAACTATGCCATTCGGGTTAAAAAACGCTGGCACCACATACCAGCGTTGCATGAATACCATCTTCGGTGAACTCATCAGGTAGACGATTGAGGCTTATGTAGATGATATCATAGTCAAGTCGAAGCATGCCAATAGCATAATCGTTGATCTTGGCCTCGCCTTCACGGCACTTAAAGCTAAGAATGTTAAGCTCAATCTTGAAAAATGTGTTTTTGGGGTTCCGAGGGGCATGCTCTTAGGCTTCATAGTTTCTTGATGAGGCATCGAGGCCAACTTGGAGAAAATTTTGGCAATAACAAACATGGGCCCGATTTAGAACTTAAAGGGAGTGCAACGAGTTATGGGATGCCTGGCTGCTCTTAGTCGGTTCATCTCGCGCCTCGGCGAATGAGGGTTGCCACTCTACAAGCTTCTGAAGAAGGCTGATCACTTTTGTGTGGAAACCTGAGGCCTAGGTGGCTCTTAACAAGCTCAAAAAGATTTTAACAAGTCCTCCGATCTTAGTGGCCCTGCAAAGCGATGAGCCCCTCTTGCTCTACATAGCGGCCACGATCCACGTGGTGAGCACTGTGCTTGTTGTAGAACGTTAAGAAGAGGGGCATGCACTCAAAGTCCAACGTCTAGTCTACTTCATCAGTGAAGTTCTATCAGAGACAAGGACCTGCTACCCGCAAATCTAGAAACTCCTATATGCCGTCTTGATCGCTTGAAGGAAATTATGCCACTACTTCGACTCGCATCATGTCACAGTGGTGACTTCTTACGGTTTAGGAGAGATCCTCTAGAATGCAGAAGCAGCGAGGCGGGTGGCTAAATGGTCTGTAGAACTATGGGCAAGGGCATTACCTATGCCCTGTAGGAGGCAATTAAGTCCCAAGCCCTAGTGGAATTCATGGCAGAGTGGACTGAGAGTGCGACGCCGTCAGCTCCAACGGAGTTGGAGTACTAGACGATGTACTTCGATGGATCGCTGATGAAGACTGGTGCCAGAGCGGGACTTATGTTTGTTTCACCCCTCGGCGTGCACCTCAAGCATCTGATTCGAATCCACTTTCCCGTCTCAAACAATGTGGTAGAGTACGAGGTGCTCGTCAATGGTCTACACATCGCCATCCAGCTTAGGATCCGATGGCTCGACGTGCGCGGTGACTCACAGCTGGTCATTGACCAGGTCATGAAGGAGTCAAGCTGTCATGATCCCAAGATGGTCACGTACTGCCAGGTGGTCCACCACCTGGAGGACAAATTTGATGGCCTCAAACTCAACCACATCACAAGGCGCTACAATGAAGAGGCAGATCGGTTAGCAAAGATGGTGTCCGGGCGGGAAGCAGTCCCCACTGGCGTATTTGTTAACAACCTATACAAACCCTCAGTCGGCTATCCGGGGGTCAGACCAAGATGGTGTCAAGCCATCGCCTGTCACAACGGAGGCGGGTCTCAACCCAACCCCCGTCGATGAGGCAGAAGCCATGGATATTGAACCAGATCTAGCCATGAGGGACGAACCCATGCCTGCCTGGAAAATCCCCTATCTCGAATATCTCATTTGAGAGGTCCTCCCGGTAGATAAGATAGAGGTTCGTCGCATCGCGCGACGGGAAAGTCGTTCACCCTGATTGAGGGAAAGTTGTACAAACGTAGTGCCACCAAAGTGCTGCAACAGTGCATACCACGGAGGAAGGGATAAAATTATTGGAGGACATCCATAGAGGTGTATGCGGACACCACGCCGCACCTCAAACACTAGTCAGAAGCACCTTCCGGCAAGGCTTCTACTGGCCAACCACTGTGGCCGATGCCACTGAAGTAGTACGCACCTGCGAAGGGTGCCAATACTATGCTAAAAGGACTCACTTACTAGCCCAAGCGCTCCAAACAATCCCCAATACGTGGCCTTTCACGGTCTGGGGACTGGACCTTATCGGGCCGCTCCAAAAGGTACCTGGGGGCTTCACTCACTTATTGGTTGCAGTGGACAAGTTCTCGAAATGGATTGAAGCTCGGCCGATCGCCTAGATTAAGTCAGAATAGGTACTTCACAGACATCATCCATCGCTTCGGAGTACCAAACTGTTTCATCACCGACAATGGTACCCAGTTGACAAGCAAGAAATTCCTTTGCTTTTGTGATGATCACCACATCTGCGTGGATTGGGCCGCTGTGGTGCACCCCCAAACGAACAGGTAGGTTGAACGCGCTAATGGCATGATCTTGCAGGGCCTGAAGCTAAGGATTTTTAACCGTTTGAACAAGTTTGGGAAACGATGGCTCTAAGAATTGCCTACAGTAATCTGGAGCTGAAGGACGACGCAAAGCTGAGCCACAGGGCTCTCGCCTTTTTTCCTGGTTTATGGATCCAAGGCTGTTTTGCCAACGGACCTAGAATATGGAGCTCCGAGGATCAAGGTGTTCGATGAGAGAGGGAGCGAAACATCCCTTGAGGACGCTCTAGACCAGCTAGAAGAAGCTCGTGACGTTGCCCTCCTGCACTCAGCCAAGTACTAGTAGTCACTTTGACGATACCATGCCCAACGCATCCACGGTCGAGCATTCAGCGTGGGTGACCTGGTATTCCGGTTGAAGCAGAGCAATAAGTAAAAGCATAAGCTAACCCCACCATGGGAAGGTCCTTACATCATCGCAGAGGTACTTCGCCCCGGCACCTACAAGATAGCAACCATGAAAGGCAAGGTCTTCACCAACGCGTGGAACATTGAACAGCTACACCGCTTTTACCCATGAAAAAAGCATTCTTAATATGCTTATGTAAATAACCTATTTCCAAATAAAATAAAGAGAAGTTCTCATTATCTCTGAATTTACTTTGTCTCCAAAAAAAGTGAGACCCAACTCAACCAGCGGTCCGAGTTGGGCCTCACTTAGAGGCTAATAGGGGGAACCCCCTACTAGCAAGTGTCGAAAAACTTTTTACCACAACTAGGTAACCGATTCTTTCTTGGGGTCGAGGGGCATCCAAGGGTAGGACTGACCGGACTGCGAAAAGCCTACACCCCAGCGGTTATGGTACATTCACCCACCAACCTGAACCCAAAGAAACCAGATCGCACTCCACAAAAGCATTCGTAAACCGACGCAGCGTAAAAAACGAGTAAAGACTTACTAAAACAAAAAGCATGTAAAAACAAAAAGACTTATACAAGGAGGGCTAAAAGGCCGATACCTTGCCTAGAATCTAAAGTCTTTATATGGGCACCACAGCCCGGCGTGTTGTTCACAGGTTAACAGAAGGAGGAACCACATCTTCTCCAAACCTGGCCACCAAGATCGTCGTGGGTGCCTGGGCCTCTGCGTCAGCGGCATCCAACACCTCATCATGAGCATCAAGGTAACCATCGCTCAGAGCTACTAAATTAACCTCATAATGAGACCTGCAGATGGCAAACGCGTGATGGACATCGAAGTGCAACACATCCCTCACGAGGGCTTGGATCTACCCAAAGGCAAGCGAGAGTCATTCACACACCGAGACTTCCTAGGCTCCGATAGGGACTACCCCCAAGGCATCGCATAGCGATCCAGCAGCAACACGCAGCTCGGAATGCTCGTTGTCCACTGCCGCCAGGGTACCTTGCACCAACGATAGCTCCGTCTCGAGCTCACCAACCCTGGCCCTCAACACTGGGCAAGGAGAAAAAGTAAGAAGCAATCACGAGAAAGCCATGATATCGAAGCAAGAACAACCCCATGCACCCGTGACCTCCGCGGACTGAGCGCGGAGTTGGTTGACCACCCAAGTTGCCACTAGTTTGGGCGGCGCTCCGCACAATCATCCTCCACCGCTCAAGCATGGCATCCCGTTTGCGGCGGATCGTGTGACACTGTTAGAATAACAGGTCTCGGTCAGCAAGAGCACGCTAGTGCTCTCGATAGACAGAGATGAGATCAGATCGGAGTGCCCCATTTTCCGCCAGCAACGCCTCGCGGTTGGTCGACGCTTCTTGAGCCACTTCGGCAGCCTGATGAGCACTCTCGGAGGAAGCCACCGTGACCTTCACTTCTTTAGCACGAGCGACAGCCTCCTGAAGCTAAGCGCGGAGCTCTGTCATCTCACCCTCAAAGGTGGCCAACCGCCGCTGAGCGATGCTTAATTGCGATTCAATCGCAGCGGTCCGCTGAATCTCTTCAGCCAACCGCGCCCACACCTTCTGGCCTTGGCGAATGAGGTCGGACTTCACCCAGCTACACGCATGGAGCGCCTGCATGAAAGAATCGCATCAGAAACATACCACACATGTCGGGCAGAAGCAGAAAAGTCAAAAACCACCACCAACCAACCTGACCCGACACTTGCACCTACTTCCAGTGCCTCTGCTCCTCGGCATCGTCCAAAACAAAGGAGGGCATTAGCCCGAGCAGTCCCTGACATGGCTCATCTTGACAGCAGGCCTCGGGTTCCGTCCTCACCAAGGATAGGAGACTGACGGGAAGGGGCCGCCGCTCCACTTTCGACAAGGTCAGAGGCCCGACGGGATAGGACGACATCCCCACTGGTCCAGAAACCTCGTCGGCTTCGCCCCGCGTCCTTGGTGCAGGCTGCTCAGCGTCAGCAGGTGCCCCCATGCCGTCTCCTGATCTGGTGTCACCAGTTGCATTAGCTGTAGATATTGCGGCTACGACAGCTAGTGGCACCTCTCGAGGGGTGGTCGCTTTCATCATCCTGAACGATGGCATTGACGGCAGGGTTAGAAACGCCTGACCGTACCGCCCCCTCCTGAGCAATCAAGATAGGTGCCGTGACTAGAGGGGATGGAACGAGAATAGGCTGACCAGTGGAGGTGGCGCCAGGTCTGATTCCAGAAGGGCTTTGGACCTGGCGTTTTAGCCTCTTCCATGGAGCAAACGACGGGGTGCAAAAGCCCGACCCACTGCATAAAACCAAGCATTAGTGCGATGCACATCAAACTACCAGCGTTCGAAGGAGGAGAGCATGAACATACCTTGACACATTTGGATGCCCACGCTTTCGAGAAGCCTTGGAGGACTGACCTCCTCCCTCCGAAGCGCAAGGAGTTCGCCCCCACCCCCATGGTACTGGGGTCCACCCCAGTCGTCATAGGGATGGACCCCACTGCCATCATGACGGCACCGGAATCTGTCCTTTCCACCAGGATGGCAGAACCAGCCGCCGCCGTGGCCTCAGCACCTTCCCTGGCAGCCTCAGGGGTAACTGTCCCTGATGAAAAGGGAGGCGAAGACGGAGGAACGATCTGTCGACGGGGACCAAGCCCACTTGATTCTACCATAGAGCGGCCAGAACTGCTCGGCGACCCACGACGTCGGGATGGGGAGGCACCCCCAAGGTCTGAATCACCGGACCCATGGGGCACCGCCTGGGCGGAGGAAGATGGCCCCTCAACACGTTGGTCCTGTCCTCTGGCACAGACTGTTCATGAACCGCCATCATCGCCATCATCATCATCATCCTCCTAGTCTGTCTCCTCCTCGGTGGACTGTTTTTCCTCCTCCCCAGCGGCCCATTGCTTCTTCCACCACATTTCACGTTACTCGCGCTTGCGGGCCCTAGCAGCGTTGTCCAAAAGTCTTTTTTGTTTGCGACCCCATTCCGCTTCAGCTCGGGTCCGATTCTACTGCCGGATCACCGGGTTTGGGAGTGGGGGATCCAGCACACGCACCATACAAAGCTGCCCCTATTCGAATATCGCACAGTGAGGCATATGGTAGAAATTGAAGGAGACTAAAAAACCACAAAGAAAAAATGCCTTACCAAATCAATGGCGTTGTGGTCAGGACACATAGGGGGATGGATGTCGAGCTCGGCATCCGTAATCGTGATCCCCAATGCAGACTTGACGCGCTTCTTGACCTCGGCATGATCGAGAGGCGCTACCACTAGCACCATCCCCTCTAGGGACACCCCTAGCACCATGTCGAAGAGGCGTCACTCTCAGCGCATCAGGGGCAAGACCCTCCGCTCATGATAAGCGGCGATAACTCCAGCACCCGTCACGCTGGCGTTTACCATGCATCGCACGAACTGGAGGAGAGATTGGATTCTCATCATCTCCGGCTATGGGGGGGCATACATCCATTTCTCGAGCGCGTCCTTGTACCAGTGGCCCATGAAATCGGGAAGAGGCGCATCATCATGATTTCTGAGGTAAAACCACTTCTAGTGCCACCCCTTGTTGGAAGAAACCCCCTTCATGGGGATGCACTCGTCGGACCGGGAATAATGGAGCTGGAGCGCACAGCTACCGATATACACCAGCGATGAACCCCCCTTCTTCGAGGATTTGAGGAAGATGGACCTAAAAAAGTAGTACTTCCATAAGATGTGGTTGGGCTCAATGCCCAAATAACCCTCACACAAAGCAGCAAAGGCGGCTGCTTGCTGAAGGATCTAGCGGATGAATTTATCTGCCGGTGTCCCAAATCCACGCTCATGAAAACAAGCAAAACTAACCACATACCCAAGAGGGCAGACCGGCTCCCGCTCATCACCGGGAACAATCCACTCCGGTTGATTTAGGTCGACGTTGGGGCAGAGGAAGCCCTCCTCCACCAGCTTCTGGGCGTCCTTGGGAACAAAAGAGGAAATCGGCCATGGCTCCTCGGAGAAGGCTAGGAGGCATTTTAGTGGCGGTGGCGGCAACGAGAAGGTCAGAGGAAACGACTGTGCAAGGAAAGGAGGAGGGTTTCAGATTGCAAAGAGGGCGACGCAAGGCACATGGGGCACCAAGCCAGCGCTATTAACCTCCCTTTGACAATCAAGGACCCACCACCGCCACAAAAACCTTGGAAGCCGAGCCATGTCATCTCACTGCTCCCATCTACCACAGTCAATTACTTCTAACAAAAACCGCAATTGCACCCTTTCGTCTTCCTTTCCACACAATTGATCACCAGCGCATCCATAGGCTGCCCATGGGCCACAGTAAAAGGGAAAGCACCTTTCGCTAAGGCTCACCTAGAAAGACCTTTCTTGGGCCCAACAGAATACACCAAAACTGTACCAAGAGCTGGCGGACAGTGACTGGGATGACCCACATACTTCAAGCCAAGTTTCAAAGGCCCGCAAAGAAAATCAAAGGACTTGGCATGAAAAACCATCGCAAAGAGAAGAGGTTTGGGGGCGGACCCCACCGCAACCAGCCAACGACTGGTCAAGCACGCCTGATCTCTGAAGCATTCCAATTTTCATAGAGCAAGGGCTCGGGGGCTGAACCCACCTTGTCAGCCTAGCGAACGGCCAAGGTTGCCCACAACTCTATGATCACATCTCAGCCCTTGAAGGGGTACAATACCCCTCCAAGGCCTCGGGGGCTACACCCGGTGGGTGCGCCCACGCACACCCACCGGAAAAATCCTCAAGAACACAAAAACAAATCACTCGCTCATCTCTAAGCCTCTAGAGGAATAAAACTTATTCCTCCAAAGGCTCAGAGGCTACTGCCGGATACTAGCAAAATAGGTACCCCATTTTCACTGCAAAAACTACCCACCAAGACAAAATTACGGCCCGCGGCCCACCACAGCCGGCCCAGGCCTCACTCTGCTCAAAACCAAAGCCAAAGGACAAGCGCCCAGCCCCCCAACGCTCCTCCACTTTGTCCGACCTCTCTCCGTCTCGCCAACCCTTGTGACATGATCCAGGCGCCCGAGCCCTATGACGTCATCAAGGCACTCAACCTCTTTACACTGCTACTACTTCACTCGACCCTCCCCCCACCGTAACACACTGCCATGGGTATGCACGGGCCCCTATCCTTTCCTGTTAAGGAACAGGAGCTCGCCGTGTCATGCAGGATTGCCTAGGAACTTGTAACACCTGATTCATGATCCAGTCAAGACTTCCTCGGATCTTTCTCACCCCCACATCAGTAATAGGAAGAAGCTACGCTACGCCGCACCCTACCATGTCCACCTCAACGGGACGGGGAGCAACGGCCGTCTAGGCCCCCCCTACGTTTTCGCCAGCACAGCTTCAGGGGCATGAAATCTTCTTCATCATGACACCGTGTCAGGGTATGGCCTCGCCGCGTCATCTACAGCCACGGCCTGACGACGACTGTGTGAATGCACAAATTGAGAGGAAAGCTAGGAATAGGGAGCACCTTAGGGCATTCTCTTTCTATTTTCATACATCCAAATGCTGTAACTCAACCCCTCATTTTGCATACTATAAAAGGGGAGGGAGGGACCCTCGAATAAAGAGAGCGGCACAGCGAGACGACATCACGCAGTGGCAATGTACTAAGAACACACTCAAGCACCCGAACACACCCACACACAGAGACCTGGGAGCCATCCCTCTCTCATGCAGCTTGTATCCCCCTACTACAAGCACTTTGGTGCAAAAGCAACACGAGCAGCAGTGAGCACTGGAAGTAGGGATGGTCAGCCCAAACCAGTATACATCTTGTGTCCGCCTTACACACCATCGGAGGCTCCGATGTGCAACTTCATTCACTTGTCACTGTCTCTAGACACCCCACGTTCTAGAACACCGACAAGGTGTGCCCAGAGCGATTTCCATGCCTGAGGTACTTTTGGCATAAACCATGCACCTATCTCGCCTAGGAGTAAAATCAATTGAAACCAAAATGATTTCTAAGCCTATGGTACGTTCAACGCAAACCAAGCACATATCTTGCATCGAGATTAACGGTATCTTCATACGGACCGAAAGAAGATTCCACTTGACCCAAGTCACGTAGGAGTACCATCGGTTGCGCCAAAATGATTTATGAGCCTGTGGTACATTCAGGGCAAACCGTGCACCTATCTTGCGTTGAGATTAATACTATCTCCAAATAGATCGAATCAAGCTTCCGTTTGACCAATGTCACCTAAAAGTACCATCGGGTGTGCCTGAAAAGATTTCCATGCCTGTAGTACATTCGGCACAAACTGTACACCTATCTTGCACCTAGTTTAACACTATCTCCAAACGCACCAAAATGAGTTCCACTTGACCTAGGTCACCTAGGAGTACCATGGTGTGTGCCCAAAATGATTTCCATGCCCATAGTACATTCGTCGCAAACCATGCACCAATCTTGCGTTGAGATTAACATTATCTCCAAATGGACCAAAACGTGTTTCCACTTGACCCACGTCACGTAGGAGTACCATCGGTTGCACCCAAAATGATGTCTAAACCTATGGTATGTTGGATGCAAACCGTGTACCTATCTTGCGTTGAGATTAACACTATCTCCAAACATACTAAAATGATCTTCCACTTGTTCTACACCACCTAGGAGTGCCATCTGGTGTGCCAAAAAGCGATTTCAGAGCCTATGCTACATTTGGCGCAAACCATGCACCTATCTTGTGCCGAGATTAACACTATCTCCAAACGGACCAAAACGAGCTTTCACTTCACCCACGTCACCTAGGAGTACCATCAGGTGCGTCCAACATGATTTCCGTGTCTATGGTATGTTTAGCGCAAACTATGATTTATCTTGCCCCTAGACTAAAACTATCTTCAAATGGATCGAAACAAGCTTCCACTTGACATACATTACCTAGGAGTACCATCAGGTGTGCCCAAAGTGATTTCCATGCCCATGGTAGATTCAGTGCAAACCATGCACCTATCTTGTGTCGAAATTAAAACAATCTCCAAAAGGATCAAAATGCCTTATACTTCATCCACGTCGCCTAGGGTACAATCAATTGTGTCCAAAATGATTTCTGAGCCTATGGTATATTCAGCGCAAATCGTACACCTATCTTACATCGAGATTGACGGTATCTCCATACGGACCAAAACTAGATTCCAGTTGACCCATGTCATGTAGGAGTACCATCGGTTGTGTCAAAATGATTTATGAGCCTATGGTACGTTAGCGCAAACCATGCACTTATCTTGTGTCAAGATTGATATTGTCTCCAAATGGACCGAAACGAGCTTCCATTTGACTAATGTCACGTAAAAGTACAATTGGGTGTGCCTGAGAAGATTTTCATGCCTGTGGTACATTTGGTGCAAACCGTACCCCTATCTTGCGCCTAGTTTAACACTATCTCTAAACAGATCGAAACGAGGTTTCACTTGCCACACATCACCTCGGAGTACCATCGGTTGTGCCCACAATGATTTCCATGCCCTTGGTATATTTGGTGCAAACCATGCACCTATCTAGCACTGAGATTAACACTATCTCCAAATGGCTCAAAACGAGCTTCCAGTTGACACACATCACCTAGGAGTACCATCGGGTGTGCCCAAAGTGATTTCCAGGCCCATGGTGCATTCGGCGCAAACTGTGCACCTATCTTGCGCCAAGATTAACACTATTTCCAAACAGACCAGAATGAGCTTTCACTTGACCCATGTCACCTAGGAGTATCTTCGGGTGCCTCTAAAATGATTTCCAAGGCTATGGTATGTTCGGCACAAATTGTGAACCTATCTTGCCACTAGACTCAAACTATCTCCAAACGTACCGAAACAAGCTTCCACTTGACATACATTACCTAGGAGTACCACCACCTGTGCCCAAAGCAATTTCCATGCCTGTGGTACGTTCATCGCAAACCGTGCACCTATCTTGTGCCAAGATTAAAACAATCTCCAAACTGATCAAAATGGCCTTCTACTTGATCCACGTTGCCTAGGAGTGCAATTAGTTGCTTCCAAAATGATTTTTGAGCCTATGGTACATTCAGCGCAAGTCATGCACCTATCTTACATCGAGATTGATGGTATCTCCATATGAACCAAAATGAGATTCCACTTGACCCATGTCACGTAGGAGTACCATCGATTGTGTCAAAATAATTTATGAGCCTATGGTACGTTCAGTGCAAACCGTGCACCCTTCTTGTGTTGAGATTAATACTATATCCAAATAGACCAAAATGAACTTCTATTTGACTAATGTCACCTAAAAGTACCACCGAGTGTGCCTGAGAAGATTTCCATGCCCATGGTACATTTGGTGCAAACCGTACACCTATTTTGCACCTAGTTTAACATTATCTCCTAACGGACCAAAACGAGTTTCCACTTGACCCACGTCATGTAGGAGTACCATCGGTTGCACCCAAAATCATTTCTGAACCTCTGGTATGTTTGACGCAAACCGTGCACCTATCTTGCATCGAGATTAACACTATCTCCAAACATACTGAAATGATTTTCCACTTGATCTACGCCACCTATGAGTACCATCTCATGCGCCCAAGGCAATTTCAGAGCCTTTAGTACATTTAGTGCAAACTGTGCACCTATCTTGCTTCGAGATTAACACTATCTCCAAACGGACCGAAATGAACTTCCACTTGACCAACGTCACCTAGAAGTAACTTCGGGTGTGCCTGCAAAGATTTCCATGCCTATCGTACATTCGGCGCAAACCGTACACCTATCTTGTGCCTAGTTTAACACTATCTCCAAACAGACCAAAACAAGCATCCACTTGACCCACGTCACCTAGGAGTACCATCAGGTGTGCCCAAAATGACTTCCATGCCTGTGGTACATTCAGCGTAAACCGTGCACCCATCTTGCGCCGAGGCTAACACTATCTCCAAACAGACTGAAGCATGCTTCCACTTGACATACATTACATAGGAGTACCATCAGGTGTGCCCAAAGCGATTTCCATGCCCATGAGACATTTGGTGCAAACCGTGTGCCTTTCTTGCGCCAAAATTAAAACTATCTCCAAACGGATCGAAATAAGCTTCTGCTTGATCCATGTCACCTAGGAGTACAATCAAGTGCGTCCAAAATCATTTTTGAGCCTATGGTATGTTTGGCGCAAAACCATACACGTACCTCCGTCGAGATTAACGCTATCTCCAAATAGACCGAAACGAGCTTCCACTTGACCCATGTCACCTAGATCTACCTTCGGGTGTGCCCAAATTGATTTCCATGTCGTGGTACATTCGGCGCAAATGTGCACCTATCTAGCGCTAAGATTAACTCTATTTCTAAATGGACCGAAACAAGCTTCCACTTGACACACGTCACCTAAGAGTACCATCGAGTGTTCCCAAAATGATTTCCATGCCCCTAGTACATTCGGCACAAACCGTGCACCCATCAAGCGCGGAGATTAACACTATCTCCAAATGGACCAAAACAAGCTTTCACTTGACCCACGTCACCTAGGAGTACAATCGGTGTGCCCAAAATGATTTCCAAGCCTATGGTACGTTCAGCGGAAACCGAGCAGCTATCTTGCACCGAGACTAACACTACCTCCAAACAGATCAAAACAAGCTTCCATTGACACTTGTCACTTAGAAGTACTATCGGGTGTGCCTGAAAAGATTTCCATGCCCGTGGTACATTCGGTGCAAACTGTACACCTATATTGCACCTAGATTAACACTATCTCCAAACAGACTGAAATGGACTTCCACTAGACACACATCAACAAGGAGTAGCATCGGGTGTGCCCAAAATGATTTCCATGCCCATGGTACATTCGGCCCAAACCATGTACCTATCTAGTGCTAAGATTAACACTATCTCCAAACAGACCAAAATGAGCTTCCACTTGACCCACGTCACCTAGTAGTACCATCGAGTGAGCCTAAAATGATTTCTATGCCCATGGTACATTTGGCACAAACCATGCACCAATGTTGCGCTGAGGTTGACACTATCTCTAAACGGTCCAAAATGAGCTTCCACTTGACACACGTCACCTAGGAGTACCATCGGGTGCACCCAAAATCATTTCCATGCCCATGGTACGTTTGGCACAAACCGTGCACCTATCTTGCGCCAAGACTAACACTATCTCCAAACAGACCGAAATAAGCTTCCACTTAACATACATTACATAGGAGTACGATTGGGTGTGCCCAAAGCGATTTCCATGCCCATGGTACATTAGGTGCAAACCATACACCTACCTGGGGCCTAGATTAACACTATCTCCAAACAGACTAAAACGAGCTTCCACCTAACCCACGTCACCTAGGATTACCAATTGATATGAACCCGCTAGGGTTTATGGATGATCTTTCGATGAGAGGCGTGAGATCACTCGATTTGGTGGATGGAGATGACGTTCACGGCCCGACTACAGCCTTCCAAGACCACGCCTTAGCAACCGATACACCACCTCCAAAGGCCGTCACGATCTTGTGGAGCATGACAACCAGCCACTAGGGCTCCCGTCCTGCAAGCAATCGAAGAACTAGCAAGAACAAGGAAACAAGCACTGAATTTGCAAGATGAAATTGAAAGCCTCAAACTGAATCTTATTATGAGTGGAGTTCCGAAGACAAGGAGACGGGTGGCTGGATCAGCACACGCGCCTACAAGCAAGTAGCAAAGGCTAAACTTGATCTAAACAAAACCCAAGTGTTCCTGGTGGCGGCTAAGGGGTATATGATGTGTGGAGGATGACCACAAGAGAGTTTGGGTCGTGCTCCAACCCTAGGACGCGTTCCTACTGGACTCTAAATGATACAAGCCCATTAGGCTAACTTAAGGTGGCGCAGCACCCTGGACAGAATAGACCTCTCGGTGATTTTTGGACTGTTGACGCCGTTTCTGAGCAGGTATGAGTATGAGGTCAGATCTATATGAAAGTAGACTTTATTAGCTTTCCAACAAGTCCAGAATCACCCCAATCCGACTCCATATGTAACCGTGGCGACCGTCACAAGTTGGAGGTGTGCTGCAGTCCGAATCCAGCCTACGTGAGTCCTTTTCCCTTTCGGTCTTCTTCTTGATTCCTAATCAAAACAAGAGTGCACGTGTCTCCAAGATCTAAACAGGATGGACAAGAGCTCAAGAAGGAACTCATTTGATGATTAAGTGTTCGAGCACGAGCACGGGTAATAGGACCAGCAGGTGTCGGCGCGGACGGCGTGGATGTATGATCGGTGTTGATGTCCTCATCATCCTCCCTTTCTTGAATTTGAGTCGTCCTTGACTCAAGCTCATCTTCCTCACCCAAATAAGGCTTCAAATCTGCAATGTTAAATATGGGACTAACCCCAAAATCTGCAGGAAGATCAAGCTTATATGCATTCTCATTTATTTGTTGCATCACTTTAAAAGGACCATCCGCTCTAGGCATCAATTTAGATTTTCTTAATTCAGGAAACCTATCCTTTCGCAAATGCAACCAAACCAAATCTCCAGGTTCAAGAATCAATTCCCTTCTACCTTTATCTCCAGCAAATTTGTACTTAGCATTCATGCGCTCTATGTTTTCTTTAGTGGTTTCATGTAGTTTTAGCATCAATTCAGCACGTTGCTTAGCATCAAAATTCAACTTTTTAGAACTTGGCAATGGCATTAAATCAATACGAGCACGTGGTAACAAGCCATAAACAATCTCAAAGGGACACATCTTCGTAGTAGAATGCAGCGAACGATTATAAGCAAACTCAATATGAGGCAAACAGTCTTCCCACATCTTAATATTCTTCTTTAAAACAGTCCTTAACATAGTAGACAAAGTTCTATTCACAACTTCAGTTTGACCATCAGTTTGGGGGTGACAAGTGGTGGAAAATAAAAGCTTAGTCCCCAATTTGGCCCATAAAGTTCTCCAAAAATGGCTAAGAAATTTAGCATCATGATCAGAAACAATTGTATTTGGCACACCATGCAAGCGAACAACTTCTCGAAAGAACAAATCAGCAATATTTATAGCATCATCAGTTTTATGACATGGTATGAAATGTGCCATTTTAGAGAATCGATCCACAACCACAAAAACACTATCTCGCCCTTTCCTAGTCCATGGCAATCCCAACACAAAATCCATAGAAATATCCTCCCAAGGAGCACTAGGAACAGGAAGAGGCATATACAAACCGTATGGATTCAACCGGGACTTAGCCTTTTGACATGTTGTGCAGCGAGCAACAAATCTCTCCATGTCTCGTCGCATCTTTGGCCAAAAGAAATGACCAGCAAGAATGTCCTCCATCTTCTTCGCTCCAAAATGCCCCATCAAGCCACCTCCATGCGCTTCCTGCAGCAACAACAAGCGAACGGAGCTAGCTGGAATGCATAGCTTGTTAGCTCTAAACACAAACCCATCATTGAGGATGAATTTGTTCCACATTTTCCCATCTTTACAATGCAGCAGCACTTCTTTAAAATCAGCATCATGAGCATATCAGTCTTTAATTGTTTCTAACCCAAAGATCTTGTAATCAAGTTGATTCAGCAAAGTATATCTCCTAGACAATGCATCTGCAATGATATTATCCTTCCCTTTCTTGTGTTTGATAACATAAGGAAAAGATTCAATAAATTCAACCCATTTTGCATGTCTACGATTCAGTTTTCCTTGACTACGAATATGCTTCAAGATTCATGATCAGAATGTATAACAAATTCTTTGGGCCACAAATAATGCTGCCATGTTTCTAATGTCCGCACTAGAGCATATAATTCCTTATCATATGTAGAATAATTAAGAATAGGCCCGCTCAATTTCTCACTAAAGTATGCAACAGGTTTTCCTTATAACAAAACACCACCCAATCCAATTCCACTCGCATCACATTCAAGCTCGAAAGTCTTATTAAAATCAGGGAGTTGGAGTAGAGGTGCATGTGTTAACTTATCTTTCAGCACATGGAAGGCGTGCTCTTGTGCTTTGCCCCAAGAAAAGGGCACTCCCTTCTTTGTAAGCTCACTCAATGGTGCAGCAATGGTGCTGAAGTCCTTCACAAAACGGCGATAGAAACCAGCAAGTCCTAGGAAACTCCACACTTGTGTGACCGTCGTGGGTACAGGCCATCCTTGTATAGCTTCCACCTTGGCTTTATCAACCTCAATTCCCTGTGGAGTGACAACATAGCCAAGAAACGATACTCGATCGGTGCAGAAAGTGCACTTCTCAAGGTTACCAAACAAACGTGCATCACGTAGAGCATTGAAAACAGCACGTAAGTGATCAAGGTGTTCATCCATGGATTTGCTATAAATCAGTATATCATCAAAGTAGACGACAACAAATTTCCCAATGAAAGCACGCAAAACCTCGTTCATTAATCTCATGAAAGTACTAGGTGCATTAGTTAACCCAAAAGGCATGACTAACCACTCATATAGACCGAACTTGGTTTTGAAAGCAGTTTTCCATTCATCTCCCAATTTCATACGAATCTGGTGGTACCCACTACGCAAATCAACCTTTGAAAACACAACAGCACCACTCAATTCATCAAGCATATCATCTAATCATGGAATAGGGTGTCGATATCGAATGGTGATATTATTAATAGCCCTACAATCAACACACATGCGCCATGTTCCATCTTTCTTAGGCACTAAAATCACTGGAACAGCACAAGGACTAAGAGACTCATGCACATAACCTTTGTCTAGTAGTTCTTGCACTTGTCGCTGAATTTCCTTCGTTTCCTCCGGATTGGTCCTGTATGGCGCACGGTTTGGCAAAGATGCTCCAGGGATAAGATCAATTTGGTGCTCAATCCCTCGTATTGGTGGCAGCCCCGCTGGTATCTCAATGGGGAACACATCAGAATACTCCTGCAAAATGTTAGCAACAGCAGGGGGCAAAGAACGTTGCATATCCTCAAATGAAATCAAAGCATCCTTGCATACCAAAGCATAAGCAACAGAGGTGGATGCATTGAACTCATTAATATCAGATTTTGTAGCAAGCTACAACGTCCTTTCAATGTTATCTCATCTTTGTCATCAACAACAGATTTGTCACTCTCGCTCTTTGCTTTTGCAGCCTTAGTAACATCAGATTGCATAATAGCTTCAGGAGACATAGGATGCAACACAATTTTTCGATCATGGTATAGAAACAAATATTGATTTGATCTACCATGATGCATCGAATCTCTATCAAATTGCCATGGTCTACCTAGCAGAATATTGCAAGCTTGCATTGGCACAACATCACATTCAACAATATCTTTGTATGATCCGATGGCAAAATCGATTCGCACCAGTCTCGTTACCTTTTCCTTAGCACTGTTGTTCAGCCATTGGATGTAGTAGGGATGGGGATGTGGTTTGGTGGTGAGGGCGAGCTTCTGTACCATGTCGCTACTTGCCAAGTTGTTGCAGCTACCTCCATCAATGATCATGCAGCACGAACGCTCCTTGATGACATACTTTGTTTGGAATAAAGTGTGTCGCTGATTTTGCTCCGCCTTCTCCATTTTTGCACTAAGCACTCGCTATACAATCAAGCTCTCATAGTGCTCCGCATCACCTGCATTGATGTGTTCTTCTATGTGTTCCTCACTACCTGCATAGTCAGCCGCAAGCAATGCAAGTGTATCTTCATCAAAATCACTAGCAGATGAACACTCACCATCATCTTTGACAATCATAACACGCTTGTTTGGGTAGTCACGCATCATATGGCCATATCCCTTGCACCGATGACATTGTATGTTGCTTGTTCTACCTGTCGATGCCACGGATGAAGTACTCGCAGCCGGCTTTTGCGCTGTCTTCACTACTGAATTGGTGGGGGCAGCTCGAGTCTTGTCACTAGATGATGGCGTAGGAGTACGTGTAGACGGAGTTGTAGACGGGTGCGGCTGCCATGAACTAGCTTTCCCTGCAGAAACATTAGTCCTTGCGCTAGCACGTCGTTTCTGCACTTCCCGTTCAGCTTTACAAGCAAGATGAAACAGTTTGGTTACGTTATTGTATTCTTTATAAGCGAGGATATCCTGAATTTCCTGATTTAATCCACCTAAAAATCTAGCCATAGCAGGTTCCTCATCCTCTTCTAATTTACAACGCAACATACCCGTTTGTAATTCCTGATGGTATTCTTCTACACATTTAGAACCTTGTCTCAATTGCTGCAACTTATTTATCATATCACGAGCATAGTAAGATGGAACAAATCTAGCTCTCATGGCTCATTTCAGCGCATCCCAAGTTTTAGGTATGTTATTAGGATTTTTCTTGCCATATTCGATCCACCAAACAGAAGCAAAATCTATGAACTCACTAGTAGCAGCCTAACACGTGTGTTCTCAGGAAATTCATGGCATGCAAACTTTTGATCAACAGCAATCTCCCAAGTAATGTATGCATCAGGGTCATATTTACCATCAAAAGGAGGTATTTTAAATTTAATCTTACTGAAAGCATCATCATTATTGTGTACCTCGCGTCGGCGGCAGCCACCCATACCTCTACGGTTGTGACGTAGGGATCACGAGTGTCTCGATCATCATGTTCAGTATCACCTGTGTATTCTTCATCATAACTACCATCCTCTCGATCTTCCTCCTTCTTTTCTTCTTTATGCTGGTCTTTATCATTGTTGTGGAGGTCATCAAAATGCCTCAGCAGAGCAGCAAGGCTTTTGTCCACACTAGCAATGGACTGCTCCAAACCTGCAAGCTTGTTGTTTGCGGCAATCTGAGTAGCCTCCAACTGCCCAAGTTTATCATTTGTCACCTGCAAGTCATTATCAAGTCCCTCCGTGTGCAACTTCACTTTCCTTTCAAAATGTTGTATGATGCCCTTTGTGCGAGGTGAATGTGGAATTTGGTTATCTTCGTCGGTCCCTGGCATGGTTCAAAGACAAAGACAACAAGAAGACAAGTGAAGAAATAAAAGCCCTACAACTACTAGGATGTAGCTACAGCAAGTCGCTCACTCTCCACTTATTACACAAGTTCTTACCAGTTCTTACCTTGCTCGACAGGAGGGGTCATCTACCAACAAGTCTGCAGCAATGGATGAAGTGTATCGGTGCCGCAGCACGAGACCTGTCAAGCTGTAGAATATGTGGAGCTATAGGTGGGTTGAAACAAGGAACGAACTAGCACCACGTTAGTTACAAAAAGCAAGCTGAATAATCATTCAACCGGCGGTACTGTGCTGGTCCTAGTCTAGACCGTGCTAGAGACGCGAGCCTGGACACAAAGGAGAGCACAACACACCACCCAAAGTGAACGAAGAATCTCTAAGATCAGCCCCTTTCTCTTCTTTTCTTTTGCTTCTTTCTCTTTTTTATTTTTTTTTGAATATATTTTTTCAGGGCACTCAAAACTGATTATATGAACAAGAACACTCCCAAAGAGTAACTCAGCACACACACTTTTTCCAAAAGGGCAGGGGTATTCTCTCTAGAGTAAGCCACTCGTTTAGATATGAATACTTGCTGCGTGGTTCGTTTGATATTTGTAGCACAGGGTGAACTGATTCCTCGTCTGATTGGAACTTCCAATTCTACTCGGACTTGGCCAACAGCGAGGAATACCCGATTCCTTGATCCGACTCAAACTTGAAAACCTACTTGGATTCGGCCAACAGAGAGGAACAGCCGATTCCTTGTCCGATTCAAACTTCAAACCCTACTTGGATTTGGCCAACAGAGAGACTATATGATAGCGCGTGTTGTGATAGAATGTGACAAGAACTCGAAACTCTAAAGGACTAAAACTAAGACCAGCAACTTGACACAACCGATGCAACTGACGACTCAACAAGCGCTAACTAGGTAGCACTAGCCACGGCCCAAAAGTCTATAGGATTGTAGGAAACTAATCTACTTTTTTTTGGCTTTTTTTTGGACTGTAGGAAAAATAAAAACAGCGAAGAATTACAAGTCTCTCACCGATAAACCTTGCTCTGATTACCAATTGATATGAACCCGCTAGGGTTTATGGACGATCTTTCGATGAGAGGCGTGAGATCACTCGATTTGGTGGATGGAGATGACGTTCACGGCCCGACTACAGCCTTCCAAGACCGCGCCTTAGCAACCGATACACCACCTCCAAAGGCCGTCACGATCTTGTGGAGCGTGACAACCAGCCACTAGGGCTCCCGTCCTGCAAGCAATCGAAGAACTAGCAAGAACAAGGAAACAAGCACTGAATTTGCAAGATGAAATTGAAAGCCTCAAACAGAATCTTATTATGAGTGGAGTTCCGAAGACAAGGAGACGGGTGGCTGGATCAGCACACGCGCCTACAAGCAAGTAGCAAAGGCTAAACTTGATCTAAACAAAACCCAAGTGTTCCTGGTGGTGGCTAAGGGGTATATGATGTGTGGAGGACGACCACAAGAGAGTATGGGTCGTGCTCCAACCCTAGGACGCGTCCCTACTGGACTCTAAACGATACAAGCCCATTGGGCTAACTTAAGGTGACGCAACACCCTGGACAGAATAGACCTCTCGGTGATTTTTGGACTGTTGACGCCGTTTCTGAGCAGTATGAGTATGAGATCAGATCTGTATGAAAGTAGACTTTATTAGCTTTCCAACAAGTCCAGAATCACCCCAATCCGACTCCGTATGTAACCGTGGCGACTGTCACAAGTTGGAGGTGTGCTGCAGTCCGAATCCAGCCTACGCGAGTCCTTTTCCCTTTCGGTCTTCTCCTTGATTCCTAATCAAAACAAGAGTACACGTGTCTCCAAGATCTAAACAGGATGGACAAGAGCTCAAGAAGGAACTCACTTGATGATTAAGTGTTCGAGCACGAGCACGGGTAATAGGACCAGCAGGTGTCGGCGTGGACGGCGTGGATGTATGATCGGTGTTGATGTCCTCATAAAAAATACTTTCTAAGCCTATGGTACATTTGGCGCAAACGGTGCACATATCTTGCGCTGAGACTAACACTATCTCCAAATGGACCGAAACAAGCTTCCACTTGGCATACATTAAATAGGAGTACCATCGGGTGTGCCCAAAGCGATTTCCATGCCACACATTAGGCGCAAATCGTACACCTATCTTGTGCCTATATTAACAATATCTCCAAATGGACCGAAAACAAGCTTGCACTTGACCAATGTCACCTAGAAGTACCACCGGGTGTGCTTAAGAAGATTTCCATGCCCATGGTACATTCAGCGGAAACCATAAAACTATCTTGCCCATAGACTAACACTATCTCCAAATAGACCGAAACGAGCTTCCACTTGACCAACGTCACTTAGGAGTACCATCGGGTGCACCCAAAATGATTTCTAAGCCTATGGTACGTTCGACGCAAACCATGCACCTATCTTGTACTGAGACTAACATTATCCCAAATGAACCAAAACAAGCTTCCACCTGACCAATGTCACCTAGAAGTACCATCGGGTGTGCCAGAAAAGATTTCCATGCCTATGGTACATTCAGCGCAAACAGTACACCAATCTTGTGCCTAGATTAACACTATCTCCAAACGGACCGAAATGACCTTCCGCTTGACACACGTCACTTAGGAGTAAAATCGTGTGTGCACAAAATGATTTCTATGCCCGTGGTACATTTGGCGCAAACCATGCACCTATATAGTGTTAAGATTAACACTATGCCCAAATGGACCAAAACGAGCTTTCACTTGACCACGTCACTAGGAGTACCATTGGGTTAGCCTAAAATGATTTCCACGCCAGTGGTACATTCAGAGCAAACCGTGCACCTATCTTGCGCCGAGATTAACACTATCTCCAAATGGACTCAACTGAGCTTCCACTTGACCCGCGTCACCTAGGAGTACATCGGGTGCATCGAAAATGGTTTCCAAGCCTATGGTACATTCGGCGTGAACCGTGTAGATCCTGCGCTGAGACTAACACTGTCACCAAACAGACTGAAACATGCTTCCACTTAGGAGTACCATCGGGTGTGCCCAAAGTGATTTCCATGCCCGTGGTACATTCGGAACAAACCATGCACCTTTCTTGCGCCCAAATTCGAACTATCTCCAAACATATCGAATTGAGCTTTCGCTAGATCTGCCTCACCAAGGAGTACAATCAGGTGCGTCCAAAATAATTTCTGGGCCAATGGTACGTTTGGCCCAAACCGTGCACCAATCTTGCGTCGAGATTAACACTATTTCCAAATGGACTGTAACGAGTTCCCACTTGACCCACGCCACGTGGGAGTACCATCGGTTGCTCCCAAAATGATTTCTGATCCTATGGTACGTTCGGACGCAAATCGTGCACCTATCTTGCGTCGAGATTAACACTATCTCTAAACAGGCTTAAATGATCTTCCACAAGATCTACGCCACCTATGAGTACCATCTGGTGTGCCCAATAGCGATTTCAGAGCCTATGGTACATTTGGCATAAACAGTGCACCTATCTTGCCATGAGATTAATACATTCTCCTAGTGGACCGAAACGAGCTTCCACTTGACCAACGACACCAAGAAGTACCATCGGCTGTGCTTGAAAAGTTTTCATGCCTATGGTACTTTCGGCATAGACCATGCACCTATCTTGTGCCGAGACTAAAACTATCTCTAAATGGACTGAAACAAGCTTCCACTTCACCAATGTCACCTACAAGTACCATCAGGTGCGTCCAAAATGATTTACATGCCACAGTACATTCGGTGCAAACAAAGCAACTATCTAGCGCTGAGATTAACACTATGTCCAAATGGACCGAAACGAGCTTCCACTTGACCCACATCACCTACGAGTACCATCGAGTGTGACCAAAATAATTTCCAAGCCTATGGTACATTCGGCGCAAACAAAGCACCTATCTTGCACCTAGATTAACACTATCTCCAAATAGACCAAAATGACCATCCACTTGACACACATCACCTAGGAGTACCATCGGGTGTGCCAAAAATGATTTCCATTCCTATGGTACATTCGGCGCAAACCATGCACCTATCTAGCGCTGAAATTAACACTATGTCCAAATGGACCGAAACGAGCTTCCACTTGACCCACGTCTCCTAGGAGTACCATCGGGTGTGCCCAAAATGAATTCCATGCCCGTGGTACATTCACGCAAACCAAAATGATTTCTATGCTTGTGGTACAATCGGCGCAAACCGTGCACCTATCTTGCAACGAGATTAACACTCTCCAAACATACTGAAACGATCTTCCACTTGATCTACGCCACCTAGGAGTAGCATCTGGTGTGCCCAAAAGCGATTTCAGAGCCTATGGTACATTTGGCGCAAACCATGCACCTATCTTGCCTTGAGATTAATATGATGTCCAAACAGACTAAAACGAGCTTCCACTTGACCAACGTCACCAAGAAGTACCATCGGGTGTGCCTAATAAGATTTTCGTGCCCGTTGTACATTCAATGCAAACCAAGCACCTGTCTTGTGTTGAGATTAATACTATCTCCAAACGGACCGAAACGAGCTTTCCTTTGACCAATGTCACCTAGAAGTACCATGAGGTCTGCCTAACAAGTTTTTCATGCCCGTGGTACACTCGGCGCAAATCGTACGCCTATATTTCGCTAAGGTTAACACTATCTCCAAATGGACCAAAACGAGCTTCCACTTGACCAATGTCACCAAGAAGTACCATCGGGCGTGCTTGAAAAGATTTCCATGCCCATGGTACATTCAATGCAAACCATACAACTATCTTGCGCCTATATTAACACTATCTCCAAACAAACCGAAACGAGTTTCCAGTTGACCCACGTCACCTAGGTGTACCATCGGAAGCGTCCAAAATAATTTCCAAGCCTATGGTACATTCAACGAAAACCATGCACCTATCTTGCGCCGAGGCTAACACTATCACCAAATGGACTAAAACAAGCTTCCACTTGACATACATTACATAGGGGTACCATCGATTGTGCCCAAAGCGATTTCCATGCCCGTGGTACATTCAGTGCAAACTGTGCACCTTTCTTGCAGCAAAATTAAAACTATCTCCAAATGGATCAAAATGAGCTTCCGCTTGATCGACATCACCTAGGAGTACAATTAGGTGTGTCCACAATGATTTCTGAGCCTATGGTGCATTTGATGGAAATCATTCACCTATCTTGCGTCGAGAATAACACTATCTCCAAATGGATCAAAGTGAGTTTTCAGTTGACCCATGTCACGTAGGGGTACCACTGGTGCAACCAAAATGATTTCTAAACCTATGATATGTTTGGCGCAAACCGAGACTAACACTGTCTCCAAATGGACCGAAACAAGCTTCCACTTGACATACATTACCTAGGAGTACCATCTGGTGTGCCCAAAGCGATTTCCATGCCCGTGGTAGATTCGTCGCAAACCGTGCACCTATCTTGCGCCGACATTCACACTATCTCCAAACAGACTGAAATGAGCTTCCACTTCACTGACGTCACCTAAGAGTACCATTGGGTACGTCCAAAATGATTTCCAAGCCTATGGTACGTTCGGCGCAAACCATGCACCTATCTAGCGCCGAGACTAACACTATCTCAAAACGGATCGAAACAAGCTTCCATTTTACATACATTACCTAGGAGTACCATCGAGTATGCCCAAAGCGATTTCCATGCCCACGGTAGAAACATTGCAAACCGTGCACCTATCTTGCACCGAGAATAAAACTATCTCCAAATGGATCGAAATGAGCTTCCGCTTGATCCACATCACCTAGGAGTACAATCAGGTGCATACAAAATAATTTCTGAGCCTATGGTATGTTTGGCGCAAACCGTGCACCTATCTTGGGTCAAGATTAACACTATCTCCAAATGGACTAAAACGAGTTTCCACTTGATCGACATCACGTAGGAGTACCATCGGTTGCAACCAAAATGATTTCTAAACCGATGGTACGTTCGGCACAATCTAAGCACCTATCTTGCGTCGAGATTAACACTATCTCCAAATTGTCTAAAACAATCTTCCACTTGATCTACGCCACCTAGGAGTAACATCTGGTGTGCCTAAATCGATATCAGAGCCTATGGTACATTTGGCGCAAACTAGGCACCTATCTTGCCTCGAGATTAATACTATCTCCAAAGGGACCCAAATGAGCTTTCACTCAACCAACGTCACCAAGAAGTACCATTGGGTGTGCCTGAAAAGATTTCCATGCCCGTTGTACATTCGATGCAAACTGTGCACCTATCTTCCGTCAAGATTAATACTATCTCCAAACGGTCTGAAACAAGCTTCCACTTGACTAATGTCACCTAGAAGTACCATCAGGCGTGCCTGAAAAGATTTTCATGCCCATGGTACATTTGGCGCAAACCGTACACCTTTCTTGTGTCATGATTAACATTATCTCCAAAAAGATAGAAACGAGCTTCCACTTGACACACAGCACCTAGGAGTACCATCAGGTGCGCCCAAAACGATTTCCATGCCCGTGGTACATTCGATTCAAACCGTGCCCCATCTAGTGCTGAGATTAACATTATCTCCAAATGGACCGAACCAAGCTTCCACTTGATCCACGTCACCTAGGAGTACCATCGGGTGTGCCAAAAATGATTTCCTAGCCAATGGTATGTTCGACGCAAATCGTGCACCTATCTTGCACCGAGACTAACACTATCTCCAACGGACCGAAACATGCTACCACTTGACATACATTACCTTGGAGTACCAACGGGTGTGCCCGAAGCGATTTCCATGCCCATGGTAGATTCATTGTTGTGCACGTATCTTGCGCCGAGATTAACACTATCTCCAAACAGACCGAAACAAGATTCCACTTGACCCACGTCTCCTAGGAGTACCATCGGGTGCGAGAAAAATGATTTCAAACCTATGGTACGTTCGACGCAAACGTGCACCTATCTTACGCCCACGAGTACTATCGGGTGTGCCCAAAGCGATTTCCATGCCCATTGTAGATTTGTCACAAATCGTGCATCTATCTTGCACCGAGATTAAAACTATCTCCATGCAGATCGAAATGAGCTTCTGCTTGATCCAAAATGATTTTCGAACCTATGGTACGTTCGATGCAAACCATACACCTATCATGCGTCAAAATTAACACTATCTCCAAATGGACCAAATTGAGCTTCCATTTCACCCATGTCACCTAGGAGTTCCATCGGGTGCGCCCAAACTAATTTCCATGTTCGTGGTACATTTGGCGCAAACCGTGCACCTACCTTGCGTCAAGATTAATAGTATCTCCAAGCAGACCGAAATGAGCTTCCATTTCACCCACGTCTCCTTGGAGTTGCATCAGGTGCGCCCAAAAGCAATTGCAAGGCCTATGGTACGTTTAGCACATACCGTGCACCTATCTTATGTTGAGATTAACACTATCTCCAAATAGACTGAAATGCATTTCCACATGACCAACATCACCTAGAAGTACCATTAGGTGCGCCTAAAAAGATTTCCATGCCTGTGGTACATTTAGCGCAAACTGTGCACCTATCTTGCACCTGAATTAAAGCTATCTCCAAAAGAATTGAAATGAGCTTCTACTTGATTGACATCACCTAGAAGTACAATCAGGTGCATCCAAAATGATTTCTGAGCCAATGTATGTTTGGCGCAAACCGTTCACCTACCTTGCGTCGAGATTAACAGTATCTCCAAATAGACTACAACGAGCTTCTAGATGACCAACGTCACCTAGAAGTAAAATCGAGTGTGCCTGAATAGATTTCCATGCTTGTGGTACATTCGGCGTAAACCATGCACCTATCTTTCATCTATATTAACACTATCTCCAAACAGAATGAAACGAGCTTTTACTTGACACACGTCACCTAGGAGCACTATCGGATGTGCCCAATGATTTCCTTGTCGGTACATTCGATGAAAACCGTGCACCTATCTTGCGCTGAGATTAACACTGTCTCCAAATAGACCTAAACGAGCTTCCACTGGAGCCAGGTCACCTAGGAGTACCATCAGGTGCGCCCAAAATGATTTCCATGCTCGTGGTGCATTTGGCCCAAACCATGCACCTATCTTGTGCCAAGATTAACACTAACTCCAAACAAACCAAAACAAGTTCCACTTGACCCACGTCACCTAGGAGTACCATCGGGTGTGCCCAAAATGATTTCCATGCCCTTGGTGCATTCGGTGCAACCGTGCACCTATCTTGCGCTAAGATTAACACTATCTCCAGACAGATCGAAATGAGCTTTCGCTTGATCAAAGTCACCTAGGATTACAATTAGGTGCGTCCAAAACGATATTGAGCCTATGATACATTCGATGCAAACCGTGCACCTATCTTGCATCGAGATTAACAGTATCTCCAAATGGTCCTAAACGAGTTTCCACTCGACCCACATCATGTAGGAGTACCATCGGTTGAGCCCAAAATGATTTCTGAGCCTATGGTACGTTCGGCGCAAACCGTGCACCTTTCTTGCGTCAAGATTAACACTATCTCCAAATAGAACAAAACCAGAGTGTCCACTAGACCTACGTCACCTAGGAGTACCCTTGGGTGTGCCCAAAGCCATTTCAGAGCCTATGGTACATTCGGCACAAATAGTACACCTATCTTGCATCGAGATTAGTACTATCTCTAAATGGACTGAAACTGGCTTCTACTTGACCAAAGTCACCTAGAAGTACAATCCGGTGTGCCTTAAAAGATTTCCATGCCTGTGGTACATTCGGTGCAAACCATGCACCTATCTTGCGCCTAGAATAACACTATCTCCAAATGGACCGAAACAAACTTCCCCAGGACACACGTCACCTTGGAGTTCCATTTGGTGTGCCCAAAATGATTTCCATACCCATGGTATATTTGGCACAAACAATGCACCTATCTTGTGCAGAGATTAACACTATCTCCAAACGGACCGAAACGAGCTTCCACATGACCATGTCACCTAGGAGTACCATTGGGTCCATCCAAAATAATTTCGAAGCCTATGATACCTTTGGCACAAACAGTGCACCTATGTTGCGCCGAGATTAAAACTATCTCCAGAAGGACCGAAACGAGCTTCCTCTTGATCAATGTTACCTAGGGGTACCATTGGGTGTACCCAAAATGATTTCCATGCTCGAGGTATATTCAGTGCAAACCGTGCACCTATCTTACACCGAGACTAATACTATCTCTAAACGAACGAAAACAAGCTTCCAGTTGACATACATTACCTAGGAGTTCCATCTTGTGTGTTCAAAGCGATTTCTTTACCGATAGTACATTCAGCACAAACCATGCACCTATCTTGCGCCGAGCTTAAAACTATCTCCAAACAAACCGAAACGAGCTTCGTCATAACCAACGTTACCAGTACCATCGGGTGTGCCCAAAATGATTTCCATGCCTGATGTACATTCGACACAAACCTTGCACCTATTGTAACACCCCGCATCCAAAACTACTTATATGTCCTAGCTTCGCATGTGGAACAGGCCTGCATACGCGTAGCACCTTGCTTACACTTTCGTCCTTGCTTTGTGTAAAAGGGTTGACTACTACAGACTACTAATGGGCTGGGGTGTTACATTCACCCCCCTTAGCAGCTCACCACATATATGTGGTACATGTCCAGGATCACCCCTTGGTACACCCCTCCACGGGCACGTGTAGCAAGGGGTGATGCTCCGAATACCATCTGTAACACCCCGCATCCAAAATTGCCTATATGGCCTAGCCTGCACGTGGAACGGGCCTACATACACGTAGCACCTCGCTTACACTTTCGTCCTCGCTTCGTGTAAAAGGGTTAACCCGAAGGTGCTATGTTTGGAACAACAAGGCTTATAAGCTGGCCCTCACCCTCCTAGACATCCATGGTGGTATGAAACCCACCAACAACAACCACATGTGCCACTTGGGCTACATGGGCCAACTTCACTACTACTACAGGCTACTAATAGGCTGGGGTGTCACACCTATCTTGCGCCTAGACTAACACTATCTCCAAACAGACCAAAATAAGCTTCCACTTGCAATAGCATGCACCTATCTCATGCCTAAAGTAACACTATCTCCAAAAGGACAAAAATGAGCTTCCACGTGACTCACGTCACCTAGGAGTACCAGTGGGTGTGCCCAAAATGATTTCCATGCCCGAGGTACATTCGGCAAAAATTGTGCAACTACTTGAGTCGAGATTAACAATATCTCCAAGTGGACCTAAATGAGTTTCTACTCAACCCACATCACGTAGAAGTACCATCGGTTGCACCCAAATTGATTTTCAAGCCTATGGTACATTCGGCACAAACCATGCACCTATTTTGTGCCAAGACTAACACTATCTCTAAACGGACCGAAACAAGCTTTCACTTGACATACATTACCTATGTGTACCATCGGGTGTGCCCAAAGTGATTTCTCTGCTCGAGGTACATTCAGTGCCAACCGTATACCTATCTTGCATCTAGATCAACACTATCTCCAAATGGGCTAAAATGAGTTCGAACATGATCCACGTCACCTAGGAGTGCAATTAGGTGTATCCAAATGATTTCTGAGCCTACGGTACATTCGGCGCAAGTCGTGCACCTATCTTGCATCAAATAGACCGAAACAAGTTTCTATTTCACCCACGTCACGTAGGAGTTCCATCGGGTGTGCCCTAAACAATTTTAGAGCCAATGGTACATTTGGCACAAACCATGCACCTATCTTGCGTTGAGATTAGTACTATCTCCAAATAGACTGAAACGATCTTCCACTTGACCAATGTCACCTAAAAGTACCATCGGGTGTGCCTGAAAAGATTTCCATCCTCGTGGAACATTCGGCACAAACCATACACCTATCTAGCACCTAGATTAACTCTATCTCCGAACGGACCAAAACAAGCTTCCACTTGACCCATATCACCTAGGAGTACCATCGGGTGCGCCCAAAATGATTTCCAAGGTTATGGTATGTTTGGCGCAAACCATGCACCTATCTTCCGCCTAGACTAACACTATCTCCAAACAGACCACAAGCTTCCACTTGACATAGATTACCTAGGGGTACCATCAGGTCTGCCCAAAGCAATTTCCATGCCCGTGGTACATTCGGCCTAAACCATGCAACTATCTTGCGCCGAGATTAAAACAATCCCCAAAGAATCGAAATGAACTTCTGCTTGACCCATGTCGCCTAGGAGTACAATCAAGTGTGTCCAAAATAATTTCTGAGTCTACGGTACGTTCAGCGCAAACTGTGGACCTATCTTGTATCGAGATTAATGGTATCTTTGTACGAACCGAAATGAGATTCCACTTGACCCATGTCACGTAGGAGTACCATCGGTTGCGCCCAAAATGATTTCTGAGCCTACGGTACGTTCGGCGCAAACCATGCACCTATCATGCATCGAGATCAACACTATCTCCAAACAAACCGAATCGAGCTTCCATTTCACCCACATTACCTAGGTGATCCATCGGGTGCGCCTAAAACAATTTCCATGCCGATGGTACATTTGGTGCAAACCGTGCACCTATCTTGCGTCAAGATTAACACTATATCCAGACGAATCTAAAAGAGCATCCATTTCACCCATGTCACCTATGAGATCTATCGGTTGCGCCCAAAATGATTACGATGCCAAGGTATATTCGGCACAAACCATCCACATATCTTGTGTTGAGATTAACACTATCTCCAAATGGACTGAAATAAGCTTCCACTTGACACATGTCACATAGGAGTACAATCGGTTGCGTCCAAAATGATTTCTGAGCCTATAGTACTTCGGCGCAAACCATGCACCTCTCTTGCGTCGATATTAACACTATCTCCAAACAAACTGAAAGGAGCTTCCTCTTGACCAACGTCACCTAGAAGTACCATTGGGTGTGCCCGAAAAGATTTCCGTGCCCATGCTACATTCAGCGTAAACCATGCATCTATCTCGCGCCTAGAAAACACTATATCCAAATTGACCAAAATGAGCTTCCACGTGACTCATGTCACCTAGGAGTATTAGTGGGTGTGCCCAAAATGATTTTCATGCTTGTGGTACATTCGGCGCAAACCAGGCACCTATATTGCGTTGAGATTAACACTATCTCCAAATGGACCGAAACAAGTTTCCTCTTGACCAATGTTACCTAGGAGTACCATCGGGTGTACCCAAAATGATTTCCATCCCGTGGTACATTCGGCACAAACCGTGCACATATCTTGTGCCGAGACTAACACTATCTCCAAATGGATAAAAATAGCTTCCACTTCACATACATTACCTAGGAGTGCCACCGGCTGTGTCCAAAGCGATTTCTTTGCCCATGGTTCATTCGGCACAAACCGTGCACCTATCTTGCGTCGAGATGAACACTATCTCCATATAGACCGAAACAAGTTTCCACTTGATCCACGTCACCTAGGAGTGCAATCAGGTGCATCCAAAATGAATTTTGTGCCCACGGTACATTCGGCGCAAGCTGAGCACTAAAACGAGCTTCCATTTCACCCACATCATGTAGGGGTTTAGTTGGGTGTGCCCAAAACAATTTCAGAGCCTAAGGTACATTCAGCGCAAACCGTGCACCTATCTTGCGTCGAGATTAGTACTATGTCCAAACAAACCGAAATGAGCTGCCACTTGACCAATGTCACTTAGAAATACCAACGGGTGTGTCTGAAAAGATTTCCATGCTTGGGGAAGATTCGACGCAAACCATGCACATAGCTTGCACCTAGATTAACACTATCTCCAAATGGATCGAAACGAGCTTTCACTTGACACACATCACCTAGGAGTACCATTGGTTGTGCCCACAATGATTTCCATGCACGTAGTACATTTGACTGTGCACCTATCTTGCGGCTCGACTAAATCTATCACCAAACAGACCGAAATAAGCTTCCACTTGACATACATTACATAGGAGTACCATTGGGTATGCCCAAAGCGATTTCCATGCCCATGGGACATTCGGCAAAAACTGTGCACCTATCTTGCATCAAGATTAATACTATCTCCAAATCAACCAAAATGAGCTTCCATTTGACTAATGTCAACTAGAAGCACCATCGGATGTGCCTGAAAATATTTCCATGCCTATGGTACATTCGGCGCAAACCCTACACCTATCTTGCGCCTTGTTTAACATTATCTCCAAACAGACCAAAACGAGCTTCCACTCGACACACGTCACCTAGGAGTACCATTGGGTGTGCCCAAAACGATCTCCATACCCATGGTACATTCGACACAAACCGTGCTCCTATCTAGCGCTGAGACTAACACTATCTCCAAATGGACCGAAACTACCTTTCACTTGACATACATTATGTAGGAGTACCATCGGGTGTGCCCAAAGCGATTTCCATGCCCGTGGGACATTCGGCATAAACCGTTCACCTTTCTTGCGCCGAAGTTAAAACTATCTCCAAACAGATCGAAAAAGAGCTTCTGCTTGATCCACCTCACCTAGGAGTAAAATCAGGTGCGTCCAAAATGATTTTTGAGCCTATGGTATGTTTGGCGCAAACCTTGCACCTATCTAGCACTGAGAATAACACTATCTCCAAATGGCTCAAAACGAGCTTCCACTTCTCCCACATAACCTAGGAGTACCATCGGGTGTGCCCAAAGTGATTTCTCGGGCCGTGGTACATTCAGCCCACACCGTACACCTATCTTGCATCGAGATTAACACTATCTCCACATAGACCGAAACGAGCTTCCACTTGACCCACGTCACCTAGGAGTATCATCGAGTGCGTCCAAAATGAATTCCAAGGCTATGGTATGTTCGGTGCAAACCGAGCACTTATCTTGTGCCTAGACTAAACCTATCTCCAAATGCACCGAAACAACCTTCCACTTGACATACATTACCTAGGTGTAGCATCAGGTGTGCCCAAAGCGATTTCCTTGCCCGTGGGACATTCGGCACAAACCGTGCACCTTTCTTGCACCAAAGTTAAAACTACCTCGAAATGGATCAAAATGAGCTTCCGCTTGATCCACCTCGCCAAGGAGTACAATCAGGTGCGTCCAAAATGATTTCTAAGCCTATGGTACATTAGGCACAAACCGTGCACCTATCTTGTGTCAAGATTAACACTATCTCCAAATGGACCGAAGTGATCTTCCACTTGACCCACGTCACCTAGGAGTACCATCAAGTGTGCACAAAATGATTTCCATGCCCGTGCTACATTCGGCACAAACTGTACACCTTTCTTGCGTCTAGATTAACATTATCTCTAAATGGACCAAAATGAGCTTTCACTTGACAGACGTCACCTAGGAGTACCATTGGGTGTGCCCAAAGGAATTTCCATGCCCTTGGTACATTCATCACAAACCGTGCACCTATCTTGCACCGAGATTAAAACTATCTCCAAATGGATCAAGATGAGCTTCCACTTGATCCACATCGCCTGGCAGTACATTCAGTTGCATCCAAAATGATTTATGAGCTTGTGGTACGTTTGGCGCAAACTGCGAACCTGTCTTGTGTCAAGATTAAAAGTATCTCCAAATGGACCGAAACAAGTTTCTAATCGAACCACATCACATACGAGTACCATCGGATGCGCCCAAAATAATTTCCAAACCCATGGTTACGTTCGGCACAAACCGTGCACATATCATGCATCAAGATTAACACTATCTCTAAATGGATTGAAACAAGCTTGCACTTGACCCACGTCACCGAGGAGTACCATCGGGTGTGCCCAAAATGATTTCCATGCCCATGGTGCATTCGGCGCAAACTGTGCACCTATCTTGCACCGAGATTAACACTATCTCCAAATAGACCTAAACAAGCTTCCACTTGACCCATGTCACATAGGAGTTCCAACAGGTGTGCCCAAAATGATTTTCCATGCCTGTGGTGGATTCAGCGCAAATCGTGCACCAATCTTGCGCTGAGATTAACACTACCTCCAAATGGATCGAAACGAGCTTCCGCTTGATCCACGTCACCTAGGAGTACAATCTGGTGTGTCCAAAATAATTTCTGAGCCTATGGTATGTTTGGCACAAACCGTGAACCTATCTTGCATTGAGATTAACACTATCTTCAAATAAACCGAAACAATCTTCCACTCGACCCACATCTCGTAGGAGTACCATCGGTTGCGCCCAAAATAATTTCCGAGCCTATGGTACATTTGGCGCAAACCATGCACCTATCATGCGTCAAGATTAACACTATCTCCAAGTGGACCGAAACGAGCTTCCATTTCACCCACATCACATAGGAGTTCCATCCGGTGCTGCCCAAAATGATTTCCGAGCCTATGGTACGTTCGGCGCAAAGCATGCAGCTATCTTGCATCGAGATTAATACTGTCTCCAAACAGACAAAATTGAGCTTCCACTTGAGCTACATCACCTAGGAGTACCATCAGGTATGCCCAAAGTGATTTCAGAGCCTATGGAACATTTGGCACAAATCATGCACATATCTTGCCTCGAGATTAATACTATCTCCAAATGGACCGAAATGGGCTTTCACTTGACCAACGTCATGTAGAAGTACCATCAGGTGTGCCTGAAAAGATTTCCATGCCGGTGGTATATTCACCGCAAACCGTGCACCTATCTTTCTCCTATATTAACACTATCTCCAAATAGAATGAAACGAGCTTCCACTTGACACACATCACCTAGGAGTACCATTGGGTGTGCCCAAAATAATTTCCATGCCGATGGTACATTCGGTGCAATCCGTGCACCTATGTTGTGCTGAGATTAACACTATCTCCAAATAGACTGAAACAAGATTACACTTGACCCATGTCACCAAGGAGTACCATCTAGTGTGCCCAAAATGATTTCCATGCCGATGATACATTTGGCGCAAACTATGCACCTATCTTACGCTGAAATTAACACTATCTCCAAATGGCCCGAAACGAGCTTTCTCTTAACCAACATTACCTAGGAGTACCATCGGGTGTACCTATAACATCCCAAAAATTCACATTCAAACATCACTTTCATTAAAAAAATTTCAAAATACATTTCAAATACTATAAATCATTTGAGCTCTATTATCTCCTTGCGATTCTTGTCCATCTTACATATCCATCCTAGCTATCTCTCCAATATTTATCCTGCACGTCATAGCATCGGCATCACCCACCCATCCCCAACCTCTCTCTCTCGATTCGCTCGCCCTTGCCCTCACTCGATGGCCGACAACCGCAGCCGCCACCCACCCCACTACCGCCACCGCAGGGCACCCACGCCCAGACCTCTCGCCGAGCATAGCCGCTCGCATGCCACCACGACATGTTGGTCCCATCACCTCACCTCGTCGCTTGTGCCATGGGACCCACCTCCTTCTCCTTTCTACTTCACGTGCAACAGCAGCACCAACAGCCAGCAAGAGCAAAGGCAGCACCACAGCTTCATGTACGCACACATAGCATACAAAGAGGACATGCATCCACTACACGCCACACTGCGCCAACTCACAAAGCAAAGCACACAGGCAGCACGTACATCCACTAGCATGCAAAGCACATAAGTAGCTAAGCACGCATGAGACAGCCTCAACTCACTCACAGGCACACAGCAACACCTCATCACCTGTAACAATGCTAGTTAGGCATTGACCATGCATGTTGAGCATCCACCGTCACCCGCTACACGCCACCGTCCATTTGCATGCTGCGTACAATCACCAGTGACGTTGTCTCGTCGCTCCACCGCCCTACTATTTAGCCACAGCAATGCCATTAAGGCAAGCAAGCAAGCCAATGGCATATCCCCGCTTCCATAGCTTATAAGAGGGCACACCGAGGTGCTCTCCTCCTCCAAGCAGCACACTCAGCTCACTCACTCACTCGCCTGCCCTCGCTTCGCTTTGCCTCCGTATATCGTATACGGTTGTGTGCACGAGCCAGGCTCGACCGTCGTCGTAGGACGAGGTGAGCAGCCCATAAGCATCCCCTTGCTCTTCCCTCTCTCCCTGTGGTCTTTGCCCTGGTCCCCTCCTTCCAACCCGTGATGCCCACGAGCTTGACGAGCTCAGCCATGGTGTCCATGCATGAAGCAAGAAGAGCACTCGTGACCCTTGCTAGCATCTCTCTCTCCCTTCCCATGCATGTGTCTATGATGCATGGGTCCTAAGCAATAACTCCCCCAAATGGTACATGCATAGGATACACCATGCACCACTAACCAACTCATTCCTTAATCACGCATTATTCTTTTTCCGCGTGATTAATTCGGCCATCTTGCAGAGCCACGTGCCAACTCCAATTCCAACGATTCTTCTTCCTAAATTCATCTAAAATCATAATCTATCTCCCATATAAATTTCATGATTTTTAGAGCTTATTTGAATTTATGTGAATATTTATATGTGCTTGTTTGCCTATTGTGGTCATTGCGTTCTTTTAGCTGATGGAGTGAACGAGTCGGAGAATGAGGACGTCAGAGGTGAGTACCATGAGTTTCACGCCGAGGATCCAGACTGGCAGCAGGAGTTTGCCGAGGATGCTGACGGAGGCAAGTCCAGCCTATTCCCCTTTGATGCATGTTAATCCAATTTTTAAACAGAACCTGTAGAATCCGTTTCAAATATTGCATGTACGTATATCATATGAGATATTTTCATTGCTTAGCTAAAACCCGTTTGATTAGCCATCCTTGACTTGATATGACCTGATAATTGCCTTGCTCAAACTTAAGAATAAATATTTTGACATGACGAAAATACTATTATTTAGTATGCTTAGGACTTGATACTCATTATGGATACTCATTACTATGTTTTCTCAAATACAATGATTTTTAATGAAAACTGTGTGAGTTGTGATAAGAAATTGTGGGTATTATGAAGGGTTAATGAATAAGTTATAGATGGTGATTCCCTAGAGATGGGGTGGATTGGTGTTCCTTTTGTGGGATGCCTTGGTGGGGTTTGTACCTTTTGTGGTTAAGCATGAAGATATTCGCCTTGTCTTGATTAAGGACTGAGTTGATGATTCATCTTGCCTAACTCATTTTATTGTACAACCACTCGACCCTATATGCGGTGAAGCTTAGTCTAAATCCCTCTAGTTGGTATGGCAATCTCTTGGAGCCAGGTGTGCAACGGGACACTAAGAGATGTATGTGGAAATTGAGGAATTGTATGAAATGTAAAGAGCTCTGTAAATTATTATTGTATTATGAGATGTGGCCTTAGTGTTCCCGTGGTGAACACTAATACTTAGCTATGGAGGGTAATGGTTACGATGGATCTGTGCTTGCACTACGGTGTTAAGTTACGGTACCCTACTTGTGGTAAAAGTGTACAACTCTACAGAGTGTAAAATTTATTCGGATAGCCATGCCCGCAGTCTAAGAAGGGTTTCGGTTTGGTTTCAACAACTAGATGGGTTGGGATGGGTGAAAACAAGGGAGTGAGTGTGATTTTGGAAATGAATGGTTGTCTGCCATGTGTTGTGGGAACAAGGGTTCAACAGCACTTAAAATTGTGACCAACCCCTTTTTCAGAAATACTATCATATATGGAAAATATGTCTTTTGCAAAGGTATTTATAAAATGAAACCTTACATGTGTAAAAAGATAGCTTTATGCAAATAAACCAAGCCTTATCCTTAATGTATCCATATGCATGTACTGTTATGCCCTTCCGTAGGTAAGGTTGGATTTGCTGAGTACTTTATACTCACCTTTGCTTTGTTGAACAGAGGAAAGATCCAAACTTCAACCCTGAAGTGGCGTACGAATAAGATCGTGTCTGCATCCAACTAAGCTTGTGGCATTGGGATTTGTCAAATGTAGATTAACGATTCCCTTTTTTTGGGTCTATTGGACCTATGTTATGTTGTGATTACTTCTAATCATGGCATGCCTCCATTGTCCATGCTTGTTGAGACTATTGTGCAGAGAATTATCTAATGTAATAAATGTGTTACTAGCCTCCTAGGACTAGTATTTGTATCACATTTGAGTTCTTGGATAACCAGGGGCGCTTCAGTACCCAAAATGATTTCCATGCCCGAGGTACATTTGGCGCAAACCATGCACCTATCTTGTGCCGAGACAAACACTATCTCCAAACAGACAAAGACAAGCTTCCACTAACATACATTACTTAGGAGTACCATTGGCAGTGCCAAAAGTGATTTCTTTGCCCATGGTACATTCGGCGCAAACTGTGCACCTATCTTGCATCGACACTAACAATATCTCCAAATAGACCAAAACGAGCTTCCTCTTGACCAACTTTACTAGAACCATCGGGTGTGCCCAAAATGATTTCCCTGCCCGAGGTACATTCGGCACAAACTGTGCACCTATCTTGTGCCAAGACTAACACTATCTCCAACCGGACCGAAACAAGTTTCCAGTTGATCCACGCCACCTAGGAGTGCAATCAGGTGCGTCCAAAATGATTTCTGAGCCTACGGTACATTCGGCGCAAGGCGTGCACCTATCTTGCGTCAAATGAACCGAAACGAGCTTCCATTTCACCCACGTCACGTAGGAGTTCCATTGGGTGCGCCCAAAACAATTTCAGAGCCTATGGTACATTTAGCGCAAACCGTGCATAGCACAAACCGTGCACCAATCTTGCATCGAGATTGGTACAATGTCCAAACAAACCGAAACGACCTTTGACTTGACCAATGTCTCCTAGAAGTACCATCGGGCATGCCTGAAAAGATTTGCATGCTCGTGGAACATTCAGCGCAAACCGTGCACCTATCTTGCACCTAGATTAACACTATCTCCCAATGGACCGAAATGAGTTTCACCTGGCACACGTCACCTAGGAGTACCATCGGTTGTGCCCACAATGATTTCCATGCCCGTGCAACATTCGGCGCAAACCGTGCACCTATCTAGCGCTGAGATTAACACTATCTCCAAATGGCTCAAAACAAGCTTTTACTTGACCCACATCACCTAGGAGTACCATCAGGTGTGCCCAAAGTGATTTACAGGCACGTGGTACATTCGGTGCAAACCGTGCACCTATCCTTCACTGAGATTAACACTATCTTCAAATGGACCGAAACAAGCTTCCACTTGTCCTGCATCACCTAGGAGTACCATCGGGTGCATCCAAAATGATTTCCAAGACTATGGCATGTTCAGCGGAAACCGAGAACCTATCTTGCCCCTAGACTAAAACTATCTCCAAACGGACTAAAACAAGCATCCACCTGACATACATTACGTAGGAGAACCATCAGGTGTGCCTAAAGCGATTTCCATGCCTGTGCTACATTAGGAGCAAACCGTGCACCTATCTTGTCTCGAGATTTAAACAATCTCCAAATGGATCGAAATGACCTTCCGCTTGATCCACGTCGCCTAGGAGTACAATCAATTGCGTCCAAAATGATTTCTGAACCTAAGGTATGTTTAGCGCAACTGTGCACCTATCTTGCATTGAGATTAAACGGTATCTCCATCTGGACCAAAATGAGATTTCACTTGACCCAAGTCACGTAGGAGTACCATCGGTTGTGTCAAAATGATTTATGAGCCTATGGTATATTTAGCACAAACCATGCACCTATCTTGCACCTAGTTTAATAGTATCTCCAAATGGACCAAAACGAGCTTCCATTTGACCGACGTCACGAAGAAGTACCATTGGGTGAGCCGAAAATGATTTCCACTGTGGCACATTCATTGCAAATAGTGCACCTGTCTTGCATCGAGATTGACGATATCTCCATACGGACCGAAACCAAATTCCACTTGACCCAAGTCACGTAGGAGTACCATCGGTTGCATCAAAATGATTTATGAGCCTATGGTACGTTTAGCGCAAATCATGCGCCTATCTTATGTCAAGATTAATACTACCTCCAAATGGAAAGAAATAAGCTTCCATTTGACCAATGTCACCTAAAAGTACCATCGGGTGTGCCAAAAAAGATTTCCATGCCCATGGTACATTCCGCGCAAACCGTACACCTATCTTGCGCCTAGTTTAAGACTATCTCCAAATGGACCAAAATGAGCTTCCACTTGACCCATGTCACCGAGAGGTACCATTGGGTGTGCCCAAACTGATTTCCCGGCCCGTGGTACATTCATCGCAAACCATGCGTATCTTGCATCAAGATTAACACTATCTCCAAGTGGACCAAAATGAGTTTCCACTTGACCCATGTCATGTAGGACTACCATCGGTTGCACACAAAATGATTTCTGAACCAATGGTATGTTTGATGCAAACTGTGCACCTATCTTGCATCGAGATTAACACTTTCTGCAAACAAACTAAAATGATCTTCCACTTGATCTACGCCACCTTGGTCTGGTGTGCCCAAAAGTGATTTCAGAGCCTACGATACATTTGCTGCAAACCGTGCACCTATCTTGCCTCGAGATTAATACTATCTCCAAACAGACCGAAACGAGCTTCTATTTGACCAATGTCACCTAGAAGTACCATTGGGTGTGCCTGAATAGATTTCCATGCCCGTGGTGCATTCAGCACAAACCGTACACCTATCTTGCACCTAGTTTAACATTATCTCCAAATAGACCAAAACGAGCTTCCACTTGACCCACATCACCTAAGAGTGCCATCGGGTGTGCCCAAAATGATTTCCATGCCCGTAGTACGTTTGGCACAAACCATGCACCTATCTTACACTGAGATTTACACTATCTCCAAATGGACCGAAACGAGCTTCCTCTTGACCAATGTTACCTAGGAGTACCATCAGGTGTACCCAAAATTATTTCCATCCCAAGGTACATTCAGTGCAAACTGTGCACCTATCTTATGCCGAGACTAATACTATCTCCAAGCGGATGAAAACAAGCTTCCACTTGACATACATTACATAGGAGCACCACCGGGTGTGCCCAAAGTGATTTCTTTGCCCGTGGTACATTCGGCGCAAACCGTGCACCTATCTTGCGTCGAGATTAACACTACCACCAAATGGACCAAAATGAGTTTCCACTTGATCCACGTCACCTAGGAGTGCAATCAAGTGCGTCCAAAATGATTTCTAAGCCTACGGTACGTTCGGCGCAAGGTGTGCACCTATCTTGCGTCAAACGGACCGAAACAAGCTTTCCCACGTCACTTAGGAGTTCCATCGGGTGCACCCAAAACAATATTAGAGCCTATGGTACATTCAGCGTAAAACCGTGTACCTATCTTGCATCGAGATTAGTACTATCTCCAAATGGACCGAAATGAGCTCCCACTTGACCAATGTCACCTAGAAGTACCATCGGGTGTGCTTGAAAAGATTTCCATAGTCATGGAACATTCAGCCCAAACTGTGCACCTATCTTGCACCAAGATTAACACTATCTCCGAACGGATTGAAACAAAGTTTCACTTGACACACATCATCTCGGAGTACAATCGGTTGTGCCCACAATGATTTCCATGCCCATGGTACATTCGACACAAACCATGCACCTATCTAGCACTGAGATTAACACTATCTCCAAACGGCTCAAAATAAGTTTCCACTTGACCCACATCACCTAGGAGTAGCATCGGGTGTGCCCAATGTGATTTCCAGGCCTAGGGTACATTCAGCACACACAGTGCACCTATCTTGCACCGATATTAACACTATCTCCAAATAGACCCAAACAAGATTCGACTTGACCAATGCCACCTAAGAGTACCATCGGGTGCGTCCAAAATGATTTCTAAGGTATGGTGCGTTCGGCGCAAACCGTGAACCTATCTTGCCCCTAGACTAAAACTATCTCCAAACGGACCAAAATAAGGTTCCACATGACATACATTACCTAGGAGTACCATCAGGTGTGCCCAAAGCGAGTTCCATGCCTGTGGTACATTCGGCGCAAACCGTGCACCTATCTTGTGCTGGATTAAGACAATCTCCAAACGGATCGAAATAACCTTCTGCTTGATACATGTCGCCTAGGAGTACAATCATTGCGTCCAAAATGATTTCTGAGCCTATGGTACATTCAGCGCAAACCATGCACCTATCTTGCATCAAGATTAACGGTATCTCTATATGGACCAAAATGAGATTCCACTTGACCAATGTTAATGACGAGTACTGATGAGGACATCATTGGCTCAAATATGACCATGTCAACCACTTCTATACCAAAAGGTGCAACCATTCTATATGAGGCTTATCATTGATGCATTTGATGAATTGGTGCTCCACCATAAAATGTGTATATTTTCATTTTTAGAATTACTTACATGGATCAAGGAAAGGTTTGATTGCATATGGAAAGCATGGAAGGTTAATGAAGTTGATTGGGGACCAAATCCAAGTATTCCCAACGTCCTGCACCTGGACACCACGTCACTTTTGGTCCAAGGAAAGAAAGAGATCAAATCCAACACGTTTTGGGGCTGGATTCGGACTCCAGGACAGCTCCAACTTGTGATGTTCACCACGGTCGCATACGGACTCAGATTGGGACGTTCTAGCACTTTTTGGAAAGCTTATCAAGTCTATTTTCCAACAGATCTGGACTCATGGCTATATCTTATCCGATGCTTCTGAAATCGTCGTTTCAACGCCGGGGCCTTTTCTGCCTTTGGTGCTGTGTCACCCTATTTTGGGCTGATGGCCCATGTATCAAGTTGGGTTCATTAGGGACATGTCCTAGGGTTGGAGAACGACCCCAACACCCCTTGGTCGTTCCCCTAGATGGGGGTTTTGTTTTGTTGAAAGTTTAGCCATTGCTACTTCCTTGTAGACGCGTGTGTCGACTAGACCATCCGTTCTACTCGATTCAAAACCCCAACTTTGTGATTTCAGATTGGTTTTCATTTCCATATTTGCAATTGAGTTGCTTGTTATACTTGTTCTTGCTTGTTCCTCGATTGCTTGCAGGAATTACCCTAGTGGTAAGGTTGATCGTGTTCCACAAGATCACGACGGCTGTTGGAGGTGGTGTATCGGTTGCTAAGGCGCAGCATCCTTGGATGGTTGTAGTCGGGCCGTGAACGTCATCTCCATCCCCAAATCGAGTTATCCACCTTCTCTCATCGAAAGATCAGGATTCACCCTAGCGGGTTCATATCAGTTGGTAATCAGAGCAAGGTTGATCGGTGAGAGACTTCTAGTTCTTTGCTGTTTTTAATCTCCTATGGTCCAGAAAAAGCCAAAACAAAATTAGTAGATTAGTTCTTCATAATCCCAAAACCCCTTTGAGCTTAATACTATTACTGCTTAGTTAGGGCTTATTGAATTAACGGTTGCATCGTCGTGCAAGTTGCTGGTCTTAGCGTCTAGTCGTTTGGAGTTTCGAGTTCTAGTCACGTTTCTGTCACCATCGCAGATTTGAGTTTATTTGTTTCTCTCTAGGAATCCGAGTGGATTTTCAAATTCCTTTGTTTTGTTTACCACCATTATCCTGGCCACGTCCTTGGAGGTTTCATCCACGTCCATATTTCCATCTACAAAAAGGAAATCCAACAAGATCAAGATAGAATTCGATTCGGAGTCCTGTTTTATCTTGAAAACAAAAGCACCATATTTCCTTTGTCAGGAGTCTGAATAGGGAGTTTAAATACAATCTGGAAACCTTAACTTGTCCTCTTTCCAACGGATCAGAGCTTGTTCCCAAATTCATTCTGAGCGCTTCGCAATTGCCCTGGAGATTTGCGCGTCTGCTGGTTTTGCAAAACATCCACTTGTTTCACTTTGCTACTGAATCACCCTTCCCAAGGAAACATTTAATTGCTGTAAGTAGCTTGTTATTTCTTGTTGCAAAATTTCAGTTTTGTGCTAGTTGAAAGAAAAAAAAACAGAAAAAAAAAGACAGAAAGAAAGAAAAGAAAGAAAGAAAAGAAAGACAGAAAGAAAGAAAGAAAAGAAAGAGAAAGAAGAAGAGAAGAGTTTTTCTTTTGTTGTTATTCCTGTCCTTGTGATCCTTCTTTGCTGCTGCTCAGTGACTTCGTTTGTGTCCAGGCTCGCGTCTCTAGCATGTACTAGCCTAGGACCAGCATAATAACGTCGTTGAGCGTTTGTTCAATTTGCTTGTAACTAACGTGGTTCTAGTACTTCCTTGCTTTAGCCCACCTATAGCTCCACATATTTCGACTACAGCTTGACAGGTGTTGTTGTTGCGGCACCGATACACTTCACTCCACGGTTGTAGACTTGTTGGTTGCCGTCACCTCCTGTTTGGCTTGGTAAGAACTTGTAAGGGCTTGTTTTAACAAGTTGAGTTTGAGAGAATTACATCTGACACATCCTAGTAGTTGATAGGAGGATACATATTATTTTTGTGTTTCTTGTTTTCTACTAATCATGGCAGGTGATATGGAGATTTTTGAGCTGTTGAAACTAGACCCTCATATTCAGGATGTCATTCAACACTTGCCATTATATGATGGTAAGTTTGATCCTCAAGCTTACATTGATTGGGAGTTAAAAGTAGACAATAAATTTGATGAGCATGACCTATCTGAGAAACAAAAGATTTGTATTGCCTCTAATATTTTGATTGAATATGCTTTGCTCGAATGGAAACACATTTGTAGGCACATCAAAGTTCCAGAATCTTGGAAAGACTTCAAATTTCTTTTTAGAGATGCATTCGTTCCTGCATATTATGTTGATTATTTGCTTGCAAAATTAGACAACTTGAAGCAGGGTAGCAAGACTGTGAAACAATACTACCATAATTTTAAGATTTGTATCATGTTTGGTGGATTGGATGAATGCATGGAAGATGTTATGAGTAGATTCATGAGAGGGCTCAATTCTGAAATTCGAACCTTATTAATTAGCAAATCATATTACCATATTGGTCAATTGTTTTGTCTGGCTCTCAATGCTGAAAAAGAGATTCTATTATCTGTGAATACTTGCCAGAATGATGTGACCCATAATGTCCAAAATTTGTCCACTCTGCCTGCTAATGAAGAGCAACAAATAGTGGAACCCACTACTGGTTTTCTTTGTCACAAAATGAATTACTCGTGGTTCCTTGTGATAAAGAGGAGTTGTGTGTTGATGATTCTTTTACTCCTATGCCACAAGTAGCAAATAAGTGTGATACTTTTGGTTTGGAACCATACAAATGTGCTGAAGATAAGCTTTTTCATCCTATTACATGTGCACAAGATGAACTGAATTTGTTGTCCTCTTTAAATACTTTGGGTTATATTGAATTTGATATTCTGTGTAATCTAAATTGTCTAAAAGAGAAACTTAAATTTGATTATATTTTGCCAAGTTTTAATCATTGTTCGCTTCATGCAATTGGCAAATATGACAACAAAGGAGAATATTTGGTGCATAAAGTTTATATTTGCTCTAATCTGAAATATCCTTTTGGGCCACAATACCATGATCAAATTGAGGGCTGCACTAACACTAATGATGTCTTGCAAAGTTTTTCTAGTTTTTCCCAAATGCAACAGGATAAATATCAAGAAGGGGAGCACGGTTCACTTTTACCTACAACACATCCTCCAACAAAGGTCAAACCGAGGACGGTTTGCTGTCAAGAAGGGGAGAATGATGAGGACATCATTGGCTCAAATATGACCATGTCAACCACTTCTATACCAAAGGTGCAACCATTCTATATGAGGCTTATCATTGATGCATTTGATGAATTGGTGCTCCACCATAAAATGTGTATATTTTCATTTTTAGAATTACTTACATGGATCAAGGAAAGGTTTGATTGCATATGGAAAGCATGGAAGGTTAATGAAGTTGATTGGGGACCAAATCCAAGTATTCCCAACGTCCTGCACCTGGACACCACGTCACTTTTGGTCCAAGGAAAGAAAGAGATCAAATCCAACACGTTTTGGGGCTGGATTCGGACTCCAGGACAGCTCCAACTTGTGATGTTCACCACGGTCGCATACGGACTCAGATTGGGACGTTCTAGCACTTTTTGGAAAGCTTATCAAGTCTATTTTCCAACGGATCTAGACTCATGGCTATATCTTATCCGATGCTTCCGAAATCTTATCCGATGCTTCTGAAATCGTCGTTTCAACGCCGGGGCCTTTTCTGCCTTTGGTGCTGTGTCACCCTATTTTGGGCTGATGGCCCATGTATCAAGTTGGGTTCATTAGGGACATGTCCTAGGGTTGGAGAATGACCCCAACACCCCTTGGTCGTTCCCCTAGGTATTAATAAGGATTAGAGCCGCCACAAACAGATGGGGGTTTTGTTTTGTTGAAAGTTTAGCCATTGCTACTTCCTTGTAGACGCGTGTGTCGACTAGACCATCCGTTCTACTCGATTCAGAACCCCAACTTTGTGATTTCAGATTGGTTTTCATTTCCATATTTGCAATTGAGTTGCTTGTTATACTTGTTCTTGCTTGTTCCTCGATTGCTTGTAGGAATTACCCTAGTGGTAAGGTTGATCGTGTTCCACAAGATCACGACGGCTGTTGGAGGTGGTGTATCGGTTGCTAAGGCGCAGCATCCTTGGATGGTTGTAGTCGGGCCGTGAACGTCATCTCCATCCCCAAATCGAGTTATCCACCTTCTCTCATCGAAAGATCAGGATTCACCCTAGCGGGTTCATATCAAGTACCATCGGTTGTGTCAAAATGATTTCTGAGCCTATGGTACCTTCAGCGCAAACCGTGCACCTATCTTGTATCGAGATTAATACTATCTCCAAATGGACTGAAATGAGCTTCCATTTGACCAATGTTACCTAAAAGTACCATCAGTTGTGCCTAAAAAGATTTCCATGCCCGTGGTACATTCCGCGCAAACCGTACACCTATCTTGTGCCTAGTTTAACACTATCTCCAAATAGACCAAAACAAGCTTCTAGTTGACCCACATCACCTAGGTGTACCACCAGGTGTGCCCAAAATTATTTCCATGCTCATGGTACATTCGGCGCAAACTGTGCACCTATCTTCCGTCGAGATTACCACTATCTCCAAATGGACCAAAATAAGTTTCCACTTGACCCATGTCACGTAGGAGTACCATTGGTTGCGCCCAAAATGATTTCCAAACCTATGGTACTTTTGACGCATACCGTGCACATATCTTGCATCATGGTTAACACTATCTCCAAACATACTGAAATGATCTTCCACTGATCTACACCACCAAGGAGTTCCATCTGGTGTGCCCAAAAGCGATTTCAGAGCCTATGATACATTTGGCGCAAACCGTGCACCTATCTTTCGCTGAGATTAACACTATCTCCAAATGGACCAAAACAAGCTTCCACTTGACCCACGTCACCTAGGAGTACCATCGAGTGCATCCAAAATGATATATGAACCTATGGTATGTTTGATGCAAACCGTGCATCTATCTCACTTTGAGATTAACACTATCTCCAAACATACTGAAATGATCTTCTACTTGATCTACGCCACCTAGGAGTACCATCTGGTGTGCCCAAAAGCGATTTCAGAGCCTATGGTACATTTGGCACAAATCGTCCACCTATCTTGCCTCGAGATTAATACTATCTCATAACGAACCGAAATGAGCTTCCACTTGACCAACGTCACCTAGAAGTACCATCGGGTGTGGCTGAAAAGATTTCCATGCCTGTTGTACATTCGGCTCAAACCGTACTCCCATCTTGCACCTAGTTTAATACTATTTCCAAACAGACCAAAATGAGCTTACACTCGACCCACATCACCAAGAGTTACCATCGGTGTGCCCAAAATGACTTACATGACCATGTACATTCAGCACAAACCATGCACCTATCTTGCGCCGAGGCTAACACTGTCTCCAAACAAACCAAAACAACCATCCACTTGACATACATTACACAGGAATACCATCGGGTGTCCCAAAGCGATTTCCAAGCCCGTTGGACCTTTCTTGTGCCAAAATTAAAACTATCTCCAAACAGATCGAAATGAGCTTCCGCTTGATCCACGTCACCAAGGAGTACAATCAGGTGCGTCCAAAATGATTTCTGATCCTATGGCAGCACGTATCTTGCGTCGAGATTAACACTATCTCCAAACGGACCGAAACGAGCTTCCGCTTGACCCACATCACCTAGATGTACCATCGGGTGTGCCCAAATTGATTTCCTTGTCAGTGGTACATTCGGCGCAAACCGTGTACCCATCTAGCGCTAAGATTAACACTATCACTAAATAGACTGAAACGAGCTTCCACTTGACACACATCACCTAGGAGTACCATTGGGTGTGCCCAAAATGATTTCCACGGTCGTCGTACATTTGGCGTAAACCGTGCACCTATCTTGTGCCGAGATTAACACTATCTCTAAATGGACCGAAACAAGCTTCTACTTGACCCACGTCACCTAGGAGTACCATTGGGTGCATCCAAAATAATTTCCAAGCCTATGGTACCTTCGGCACAAACCGTGCAACTATCTTGTTCCAAGACTAACACTATCTCCAAACAGACCGAAACAACCTTCCACTTGGTATACATTACAGAGGAGTACCATTGGGTGTGCCCAAAGCGGTTTCTAGGCCGATGGTACACTCAGCGCAAACTGTCCACCTTTCTTACGCCAAAATTATAACTATCTCCAAACAAATCGAAATGAGCTTCTGCTTGATCCACGTCACCTAGTTGTACAATCAGGTGCGTCCAAAATGATTTCTAAGCCTATGGTACGTTTGGCGCAAACCGTGCACCTATCTTGTGTTGATATTAAAACTATCTCCAAATGGACCAAGGCAAGTTTCCACTTGACACACGTTAGGTAGGAGTAACATCAGCTGCGCCCAAAATGATTTCTGAACCCATGGCATGTTTGGCGCAAACCATACACCTATCTTATGTCGAGATTAACAATATCTCCAAATAGAGTAAAACAATCTTCCTCTTGATCTACTCCACCTAGAAGTATCATCTGGAGTGCTCAAAAGCAATTTTAGAGCCCATGGTACATTTGGTGCAAACCGTGCTCCTATCTTGCCTAAGGATTAATAGTATCTCCGAACGGACCAATACGAGCTTCCACTTGACCAACGTCACTGATGAGGACATCCTCCACTATTACCCGCTGGCAAAGACGCAACAAAAAAGGGTCAAGTGGCCTAGTTGTAGTCGGGCGGCGACCATGTGAGCCTCTGAATAATCCCACCTTGCTTAGCTTAGGAGGAGGAAGCCACCTTAAAAGAGAGAGCCACCCTTCCCCTATCGGACTAGTCTTTTAGGGACATTGGGCCTTTCTCCAAGTGGGTGTGTATAAGAACTGTTGGGGTCCGGGCAACCATAATTTATTGGGCCTCGGCCAACCCCACTTGGGCCGGATGTATCAGTCACCAAGAAGTACCATCGCGTGTGTCTAAAAGGATTTCCATGCCCGTGGTACATTCGGTGCAAACTGTGCACCTATCCTGCCTCGAGATTAATACAATCTCCAAACGGTCTGAAACGAGCTTCCACTTGACCAACGTCACCTAGAAATACCATCGGATGTGCCTGAAAAGTTTTCCATGCCTGTGGTACATTTGGCGCAAACTGTACACCTATCTTGCGCCTAGATTAACACTATCTCCAGTTGGACCGAAACGAGCTTCCACTTGACCAATGTCGCCTAGAAGTACCATCAGGTGTGCCTGAAAAGATTTCCATTCCCATGGTACATTCGGCGCAAACCGTACACCTATCTTGTGCTAAGATTAACACTATCTCCAAACGGACCGAAACGAGCTTCCACTTGACCCACGTCACCGAGGATTACCATTGGGTGCGTCCAAAATAATTTCCAAGCCTATGGTACTTTCAGCGCAAACCATGCCCCTATCTTGCGCCGAGACTAACACTATCTCATAACAGACCGAAACAAACTTCCACTTGACATACATTACAAAGGAGTACCAACGGGTGTGCCCAATGTGATTTCCATGCCCGTGGTACATTCAGTGCAAACTGTGCACCTTTCTTGTGCCAAAATTATTACTATCACCAAACAGATCGATATGAGCTTCCGCTTGATCCGCATCACCTAGGAGTACAATCAGGTGCGTCCAAAATGATTTTTGAGCCTATAGTACGTTTGGCGCAAACCGTGCACCTATCTTGCATCGAGATTAAAACTATCTCCAAATGGACCAAGGCAAGTTTCTAGTTGACCCACGTCACCTAGGAGTAACATCGGTGGTGCCCAAAATGATTTCTGAACCTATGGTACGTTCGGCGCAAAACGTGCACCTATCTTGCGTCGAGATTAACATATCTCTAAACAGATTGAAACGATCTTTCTCTTGATCTACGCTACCTAGGAGTACCATCTGGGGTGCTCAAAGTGATTTCAGAGCCTATGGTACATTTGGTGCAAACCGTGCACCAATCTTGTGTCGAGATTAAAACTATCTCCAAATGGACCAAGGCGAGTTTCCACTTGACCCATGCCACGTAGGAGTAACATCGGTTATGCCCAAAATGGTTTTCGAACCTATGGTACATTCAGTGCAAAACATACACCTATCTTGCGTTGAGATTAACACTATCTCCAAATAGACTGAAACAATCTTCCTCTTGATCTACGCCACCTAGGAGTACCATATGGTGTGCGCAAAAGCGATTTTAGAGCCTATTGCACATTTGGCACAAACCGTGCACCTACCTTGTGCCTAGATTAACAATATCTCTAATTGGACCAAAATAAGCTTCCACTTGACCAATGTCACCAAGAAGTACCATCGGGTGTGCCTATAAAGTTTTCCATATTTGTGGCACATTCGGCGCAAACTGTATACCTATCTTGTGCCTAGGTTAACACTATCTCTAATTGGACCGAAACAAGCTTCCACTTGACCAATGTCACCAAGAAGTACCGTCTGGTGTGCTAGAAAAGATTTCCATGCTTGTGGAACATTCGACACAAACTGTACACCTATCTTGCGCCTAGATTAACTCTATCTCCAAAGGGACCGAAATGACCTTCCACTTGGCGCAAACCGAGCACCTATCTTGCCTCAAGATTAATACTATCACCAAACGTTTCGATACGAGCTTCCACTTGACCAACGTCACCTAGAAGTACCATCGCGTGTGCCAGTAATGATTTCCATGCCCATAGTACATTAGGCACAAACTGTGCACCTATTTTGTGTCGAGATTAATACAATCTCCAAATGGTCTGAAACAAGCCTCCACTTGAACAATGTCACCTAGAAGTACATTTGAGTGTGCCTCAAAAGTTTTCCATGCCGTGGTACATTCAGTGCAAACCGTACACCTATCTTGTGCCTAGATTAACACTATCTCCAAATTGATCGAAATGAACTTCAACTTGACCAATGTCACCTAGAAGTACGATTGGGTGTGCCTGAAAAGATTTCCATGCTCGTGGTACGTTTAGCGCAAACCGTGCTCCTATCCAGCGTCAAGATTAATACAATCTCCAAACAGTTTGAATCGAGCTTCCACATGACCAACGTCACCTAGAAGTACCATCGGTTGTGTCTGAAAACTTTTCCAAACCCATGGTACATTTGGCACAAACCGTACACCTATCTTGCGCCTAGGTTAACACTATCTCTAAACAGACAAAAATGACCTTCCACTTGACACACATCACCTAGGAGTACCATCGGTGTGCCCAAATTGATTTCTATGTCGATGGTACATTCAGCGCAAGCTAGACACCCATCTAGCGCTAAGATTAACATTATGTCCAAATTGACCGAAACGAGCTTCCACTTGACCCACATCACCTAAGAGTACCCTCGGGTGTGCCCAAAATGATTTCCACGACCGTGGTAGATTTGCACAAACCGTGCACCTATCTTGCACCAAGACTAACACTATCTCCAAACAGACTAAAACAAGCTTCCACCTGACATACATTACATATGAGTACCATCGGGTATGCCCAAAGCGATTTCCATGCCCGTGGTACATTCCACGCAAACCATGCACCTTTCTTCTGTAGAAATTATAACTATCTCTAAATGGATCGAAATGAACTACCGCTTGATCCATGTCACCTAGCAGTACAATCAGGTGCGTCCAAAATGATTTCTAAGCCAATGATACATTTGGCGCAATCCGTGCACGTATCTTGCATCGAGATTAAAATATCTCCAAATGGACCAAGGCAAGTTTCCTCTTGACACGTCAGGTAGGAGTTACATCAGATGTGCCCAAAATGATTTCTAAACCAATGGCACGTTCGGCGCAAACCGTTCACCTATCTTACATCGAGATTAACACTATCTCCAAACAGATTGAAACGATCTTCCTCTTGATCTACATCACCTAGGAGAACCATCTGGTGTGCTCAAAGTGATTTCAGAGCCTATGGTACATTTGGCACAAACCGTGCACCTATCTTGCCTCAGGGTTCATACTATCTCCAAATAGATCGATATGAGCTTCCACTTGACCAACGTCACCTAGAAGTACCATCGCGTGTGCCTAAAAAGATTTCCATGGCCATGGTACATTCGGTGCAAACTGTGCACCTATCCTGCGTCGAGATTAATATAATCTCTAAACGGTCTAAAACATCTTCCACTTGACCAACATCACCTAGAAGTACCATCGAGTGTGGCTGAAAAGTTTTCCATGCTGGTGGTACATTCGGCACAAATCGTACACTGATCTTGCGCCTAGATTAACACTACTACCAATTGGACCAAAATAACCTTCCACATGACCAATGTCACCTAGAAGTACCATCAGGTGTGCCTAAAAAGATTTCCATGCCCATGGTACATTTGGCACAAACCGTATACTTGCCTTTCGCCTAGGTTAACGATATCTCCAAACAGACTGAAACAATCTTCTACTTGATCTACGCCACTAAGGAGTACCATCTGGTGTGCTCAAAGTGATTTTAGAGCCTATGGAACATTTCACAGAAACCGTGCACAACAAGGTTGATACTATCTCCAAACGGTTTAAAACGAGCTTCCACTTGACCAACATCAGCTAGAAGACCATCAGGTGTGCCTAAAAAGTTTTCCAAGCCCGTGTTACATACGGCGCAAACCATGCAACTATCTTGCGCCGAGACTAACACTATCTCTAAACGGACTGAAACAAGGTTCCACTTGACCAATGTCACCTAGAAGTAACATCGGGTGTGCTAGAAAAGTTTTCCATGCCCGCGGTACATTCGACGAAAATTGTACACCTATCTTGCGCCTTGATAAACACTATCTCCAAACGGTCTAAAATGACCTTCCACTTGACACATGTCACCTAGGAGTACCATCAAGTGCGCCCAAAATGATTTTTTTGCCCATGGTACATTCGACGCAAACCATGCACCATTCTTGCGTCAAGATTAAAACTATCTCCAAATAGACCAAGGCGAGTTTCCACGTGACCCACATCATGTAGGAGTAACATCGGTTGTGCCCAAAATGGCTTCTGAACCTATGGTACGTTCGGCGCAAACCGTGCACCTATCTTGCATCGAGATTAACACTATCTCCAAACAGATAGAAATGATCTTTCTCTCGATCTACACCACCAAGCAGTACCATCTGGTGTGCTCAAAGCGATTTTAGAGCCTATGGTACATTTTGGCGCAAACCCTGCACCTATCTTGCCTCAGGATTAATACTATCTCCAAACATACTAATACGAGCTTCCACTTGACCAACGTCACCTAGAAGTACCATCATGTGTGTCTGAAATGATTTCCATGCCCATGGTGCATTAGGCGCAAACCGTGCACCTATCTAGTGTCAAGATTAATACAATCTCCAAATGGTTTGGAATGAGCCTCCACTTGACCCATGTCAGCTAGAAGTAACATCGGGTGTGCCTGAAAAGTTTTCCATGCCTGTGGTACATTCGGCACAAACCATACAACTATCTTGCACCTAGATTAACACTCTCTCCAAATGGACCGAAAGGAGCTTCCACTTGACCAATGTCACCTAGAAGTACCATCGAGTATGTCTGAAAAGATTTCCATGCCCATGGTATATTTGGCTCAAACCGTGCACCTATCATGCTCCTAGATTAACACTATCTCCAAATGGACTGAAACGAGCTTCCACTTGACCAATGTCACCTAGAAGTACCATCGGGTGAGCCTGAAAAGATTTCTATGCCCATGTACGTTCAGCACAAACCGTGCTCCTATCCTGCGTTGAGATTAATACAATCTCCGAACGGTCTGAAACGAGCTTCCACTTGACCCACGCCACGTTGGAGTACCATCGGATGCGTCCAAAATGGTTTCAAGCCTATGGTACATTCGGCGCAAAACCGTGCACCTATCTTGCACCGAAATTAACACTATCTCCAAACAGACCAAAACAAGCTTTCACTTGACATACATTACATAGGAGTACCATCGGGTGTATCCAAAATGATATCTAAGCCTGTGGTACATTTGGCGCAGACCATGCACCTATCTTGCATCAAGATTAACACTATCTCCAAATGGACAGTTTCCACTTGACCCATGTCACGTAGGACTACCATCGATTGCGCCCAAAATGATTTCCGAACCAATGGTAAGTTTAGTGCAAACCATGCACCTATCTTGTGCCGAGACTAACACTATCTCCAAATGGACCGAAACAAGCTTCCACTTGACCAATGTCACCTAGAAGTACCATCGGGTGTGCCTGAAAAGATTTCCATGCCCATGGTACATTCAAAGCAATCCGTAAACCTATCTTGTGGCTAGATTAACAATATCTCCAAACGGACCGAAACGAGCTTCCACTTGACCAATGTCACCTAGAGGTACCATCAGGTGTGCCTAAAAAGATTTCTATGTCCGTGGTACGTTCAGCGCAAACCGTGCTCCTATCCTGTGTCGAGATTAATACAATCTCCAAACGGTCTGAAACGAGCTTCCACTTGACCCACGCCACGTTGGAGTACCATCGGGTGTGTCCAAAATGGTTTCAAGCCTATGGCACATTCGGCGCAAACCATGCACCTATCTTGCACTGAGATTAACACTATCTCCAAACGGACCAAAACAAGATTCCACTTGGCATACATTACATAGGAGTACGATCGGGTGTGCCCAAAATGATATCTAAGCCTATGGTATGTTTGGCGCAAACCATGCACCTATCTTGCATCGAGATTAACAGTATCTCCAAATGAACAGTTTCCACTTGACCCATGTCATGTAGTACTACCATCAGTTGCACCCAAAATGATTTCCGAACCTGTGGTACATTCGGTGCAAACCATGCACCTATCTTGTGCCTAGGCTAACACTATCTCCAAATGGACCAAAACAAGCTTCCACTTGACCAATGTCACCTAGAAGTACCATCAGGTGTGCCTAAAAAGATTTCCATGCCCGTTGTACGTTTAGCTCAAACCATGCTCCTATCCTATGTCGAGATTAATACAATCTCCAAACGGACCGAAACAAGCTTCCACTTGACATACATTACATAGGAGTACCATTGGGTGTGCCCAAAGCGATTTCCATGCCCATGGTACATTCGGCACAAACCATAGACCTTTCTTCTGCCAAAATTATAACTATCTCCAAACGGATGAACTACCGCTTGATCCATGTCAACTATGACTACAATCAAGTGCGTCCAAAATGATTTCTGAGCCTATGGTACGTTTGGCGCAAACCTTGCACCTATCTTGCATCGAGACTAACATTATCTCCAAATAGACCAAAACAAGCTTCCAGTTGACATACATTACATAGGAGTACCATCGGGTGTGCCTAAAGCGATTTCCATGCCCATGGTTCATTCAGCGCAAACCGTGCACCTTTCTTGTGCCGAGAGTAACACTATCTTGAAACGGACTAAAACAAGCTTTCACTTGACCAATGTCACCTAGAAGTACCCAGGCATGCCTCAAAAGATTTCCATGCCCGTGGTACGTTCAGCGCAAACTGTGCTCTTATCCTGCGTCTAGATTAATACAATCTCTAAACGGTCTGAAACAAGCTTCCACTTGACCAACATCACCTAGAAGTACCATCAGCTGTGCCTGAAAAGATTTCCCTACCCATGGTACGTTCTGTGCAATCCGTACACCTATCTTGCGCCTAGATGAAAAATATCTCCAAACAGTAGGAGTACCGTCGGGCGTGCCCAAAATGATTTCCAAGCCTATGGTACATTTGGCGCAAACTATGCAACTATCTTGTGCCGAGACTAACACTATCTCCAAACGGATCGAATCAAGGTTCCACTTGACCAATGTCACCTATATGTACCATCGGATGTGTCAGAAAAGATTTCCATTCCCGTGGTACATTTGGCGCAAATTGTACACCTATCTTGCGCCAAAATTAACACTCTCAAATGGACCGAAATGACCTTCCACTTGACACAGGTCACCTAGGAGTACCACTGGGTGTGCCTAAAAATGATTTCCATGCCAAACCATGCCCCTATCTAGCGCTGAGATTTACACTATGTCCAAACGGACCGAAACTAGCTTTCACTTAACCCATGTCACATAGGAGTACCAATGGTTGCACCCAAAATGATTTTCAAGACTATGGTACGTTCAGCACAAACCGTGCACCTACCTTGCGTCGAGATTAACACTATCTCCAAAAAGACTGAAACGATCTGCCACTTGAAATGAGCTTCCACATGACACCCATCACCTAGGAGTACCGTCGGGTGTGCCCAAAATGATTTCCATGCCTGTGGTACATTCGGTGCAAACCGTGCACCTATCTTGTGCGAAGATTAACAGTCTCCAAACGGACCGAAACGAGCTTCCACTTGACCCACTTTACGTTCGAGTACCATCGGGTGCGTCCAAAATGGTTTCCAAGCCTATGGTACATTTGGCACAAACCATGCACCTATCTTGCGCTGAGATTAACATTATCTCCAAACGGACCAAAACAAGCCTCCACTTGACATATATTACATAGGAGTACCATCGGGTGTGCCCAAAGTGATTTCCATGCCCATGGTACATTCGGCGCAAACCGTGCACCTGTCTTCCGCCGAAATTAGAGCTATCTCCAAACAGGTCGAAATTAGCCTTTCGCTTGATCCACATCACCTAGGAGTATAATCAGGTCTATCCAAAATGATTTCTGATCCTATGGTACGTTTGGCCTAGACAATGCACCTATCTTGCATTGAGATTTACACTATCTCCATATGGACCGTAATGAGTTTCCACTTGACCAAGGCCTGTGGTACATTCAGCGAAAACCGTACACCTATCTTGTGTCTAGATTAACACTATCTCCAATTAGACCAAAAACAAGCTTCCACTTGACCAATGTCACCTAGAAGTACATCGGTGTGCCTGAAAAGATTTCCATGCCCATGGTACATTTGGCGCATTCCGTACACCTATCTTGCGCCTAGATTAACAGTTCTCTGAACGGACTGAAATGAGCTTCCACTTCACCCACATCACATAGGAGTACCGTCGGGTGTGCCCAAAATAATTTCCAAGCCTATCATACGTTCGGCGCAGACCGTGCAACTATCTTGCGCCAAGACTAGCACTATTTCCAAACGGACCGAAACAAGGTTCCACTTGACCAATGTCACCTAGAAGTACCATCGGATGAGCCAGAAAAGATTTCCATGCCCGTGATACATTTGGTGCAAACCGTACACCTATCTTGCGCCTAGATTAACACTTCTCCAAACGGACCGAATTGACCTTCCACTTGACACACGTCACCTAGGAGTACCATCAGCAGTGCCCAAAATGATTTCGATGTCCATGGTACATTCGGCTCATACCATGCACCTATCTAGCACAGAGATTAACACTATGCCCAAATAGACCAAAACAAGCTTCCACTTGGCCCACATCACCTAGGAGTACCATCGGGTGTGATAACTTCTCGTAGGGTTCGGTGGCCGATCTTTCGATGAGAGATGATGGATAACTCGATTTGTGTATGGAGACGACGTTCATGACCCGACTACAACCATCCAAGGATGCTGCGCCTTAGCGATCGATACACCAATTCCAACGGTTGTCATGATCTTGCGGATCACAACCAACCAAACCACTAGGGTTATTCCTGCAAGCAATCGAAGAACAAGCAAGAACAAGTAGAACAAGCACTCAATTGCAAATATGAGATGAAGTTTCAGATCTAATACACATAAAGGTGGGGTTCCAGATCGAGTAGAACAGATGGTCTAACCGACACACGTGTCTACCAGGAAGTAGCAGGAGCTAAACTTACATCAAAACAAAAACCCAATCTCTTTGTGGCGGCTATGGAGGTATATGAGAGGGTAGAGGACGACCTGGACGTGGTGGGGGTCATCCCACAACCCTAGGACATGCCCCTATTGGGCCCCACTTGATACACGGCCCATCGGGCAACAATCAGGTGACGCAGCACCATGGACAGAAAAGGTATTAAAATGAGAACTGCAGACGTATTTAACAATATATCGGTATGAGTCCAGATCCGTTGGAAAGTAGATTTGATAAGCTTTCCAAAAAGTCCTAGAACATCCCAATCGGAGTCCGTATGAAGTCGTGGCAACCGTCGGAAGTTAGGACTCTTCTGCAGTCCGAATTCATCTTCCAAAACGTGTTGGACTTGGACTCTTTCTTTCTTTGAGCCAAAAGTGACGTGGTGGCTTGGTGGATGACATTAGGAATATTTGGACTTGGTCCCCAATCAACTTCATTAACCTTCCATTCTTTCCATATGCAATTGAACTTTCTCTTCATCCATGTAAGTAATTCTGAAAATGAAAATACACATATTTTATGGTGCAGCACCAATTCATCAAATGTATCAATGATAAGCCTCATATAGAATGGTTGCACCTTTAGTTTTGAAGTAGTTAATATGGTCATATTTGAGCTAATGATGTCCTCATCATTCTCCCCTTCTTGACAGCAAACCGGCCTCGGTTTGACCATTGGTGGAGGGCATGTTGTAGGTAATACCGAAGCATTCTCCCATTCTTGAGAGTTATCCTGTTTCTTTCCAACCAAACAAGGGAAACTCGACATGGCATGATTGTAGATAGTGCATTCCTCAGATTGATCATATTTTTGCATAATAATAGGGGGTTTCTTATTTGAACAAATGTAAATTCGATGTATCATATAGTCCTCTTTACAATTATATTTGCCAATAGCATGAAAACTAATATTACGAGAACATGGCAATTCAAATCTAGCAAACAGATTATTCTCTAAGTAGTTAAGCTCACAAAGATCATCAAATTCTATATACCCCATTGTATGTAAAGATGACAACATTTGAGTTTCTTCATTTTCATTTGTAATATGAATAACATGCTTGAATTCAGCACACATTGATTCAGAATTTTTTGCTTTATTCACTATTTGTGGTATGGATATAGCTAATGTGTTAGCACACAACTCTCTGTATCACAAGGAAGATTAAGCATATCAATGTGTGACAAGGGAAAATCAGTAACTGGTTCCACAATTGATTTCTCTATGCTAGCATGATTAGTGGACAAATACAGTTCAACTAAAGCATACTCACCTTGATTTTTGTTATTGACATTTGACTTACCTTTGCTGCTCTTCTCAAAGGTTGTACAAGCAGCAGGATTCTCTTCCTAAAATGAGTCACCTAATATCCCAAATTTCTTGCTCTCCATTTGAATATTGTTGTCTACTTGCTGCAAGTTAGTTATTGGAGAGGCAAGTGCTTCTTTTGTATTTGCTAGATCCATTTTGAGATTTCTTTCATAATCACAAGCAAGATCAAACAACTCATCAAAAGAGTTATAATGTTTATCAACAAGAATATTCTGAATTTCCTCATTAAGACCTTGCAAAAATCTATGTTCCAAAAGTTCACCAGTTTCTTCTAAGACACAACGTAGCAAACATGATTTTAGTCTATCCAAGTATTCTGCTACAGTTTTGTTCTCTTGTTTTATAGATTGCAACTTTCTAAACAAAATTTCAGAATAATATTCAGGTACAAAAACATTTCTAAAATGTCTTTTCACATCTTTCCATGATTGAGAGGCTTTACCAAATCTACAAAGGTGTTTCCATTCAGTTAAAGCATATTTAGTAAAAACACTAGAAGCAACTCTAACCTTTTGATTTTCTGATAGATCAAGCTTTTTAAATTCATTGTTTACATTTAGCTCCCATTCAATATATGCATGAGGATCATACTTTCCTTCAAAACTAGGTAGTGCAGATTTTATTCTATCAAGCAAAACATCACATACCTCATGAGTCGCATGCTTATCTCTTGCCATACCTTTAGCAAACTGATGAGAATATACAACCTGATCATCTTGTATTTCCATGTGGATTCCTACCATGATTAGAAGAAAACAAGAAACATCCACAATAATATTTATGCCCCTATCAACTACTAGGATGTGGTTGTTGTAATTCTCTCACTCTCAACTTGTTCAAACAAGCTCTTATAAGTTCTTACCAAGCCCAACAGGAGGTGGCGGTTACCAACAAGTTGCAAAACCTAGAAAATAGTGTACCGACACCGCAGCAACAACACCTGTCAAGCTGTAGTCGAATATGCGGAGCTGTAGGAGGGCTCAAAGTAATGTACAAGGAAGTACTAGCACCACGTTAGTCACAAAAAGCAAGTTGAGAAATCATTCAACGATGGTACCGTGCTGGTCCTAGGCTAGACCATGCTAGAGACGCGAGCCTAGACACAAATGAAGTCATGGTACAGTAGGAAAAAGGCACAAGAACAGCAAGCTATCACTCTCCCTCTTTTCCTCCTCTCTTCTTTTCTTTCTTTTCTCTTTCTCTTTCTTTTTTTCTTTTGTCTTTTTTTGAATTCTCTTCTTCTACTTCTTTTCTTTTACTTTGCACAAGACGAATCTGAACTTAACAAAACATAGTTCAGAACATCAACTTATAATGTATTTGTCTTTTGGGGGAGTAACAAGAAAAGAACTAGCAACTCAGATTTTTCTTTGTGTGCCCAAATCAGATTTTCTCGGTGTGAAAAAAATAGCGTGGATGGATATGGTGCAACAAAGACGAATATGGTAGTAATAATTGCAATGGAGATGTATATGGTGTAGTGGAGATATGTATGGTGGTGATGATGGCAGTGGATATGTATATAATTGATAGTGACCAAAACTTGACAAGAACTCGAAACTCGAAAAGCCTAAATCTAAGACCAGCAACTCGATGCAACCGACGACTCAACAAGCCCTACTAAGTAGTGCTAGCAAAGGCTCAAAAGGTCTATAGGATTACAGAACCCTAATCTACTAATTGTTTTTTTTGGCTTTTCTAGACTATAGGAAATTAAAAATAGCGAAGGATTGGAAGTCTCTCACCAATCAACCTTGCTCTGATACCAACTGATAACTTCCCGTAGGGTTCGGTGGCCGATCTTTCGATGAGAGATGGTGGATAACTCGATTTGTGGATGGAGACGACGTTCATGACCTGACTACAACCATCCAAGGATGCTGCGCCTTAGCGATCGATACACCAATTCCAGCGGTTGTCATGATCTTGCGGATCACAACCAACCAAACCACTAGGGTTATTCCTGCAAGCAATCGAAGAACAAGCAAGAACAAGTAGAACAAGCACTCAATTGCAAATATGAGATGAAGTTTTAGATCTAATATACATAAAGGTGGGGTTCCAGATCGAGTAGAAGAGATGGTCTAACCGACACACGTGTCTACCAGGAAGTAGCAGGAGCTAAACTTACATCAAAACAAAAATCCAATCTCTTTGTGGCGGCTATGGAGGTATATGAGAGGTTAGAGGACGACCTGGACGTGGTGGGGGTCATCCCACAATCCTAGGACACGCCCCTATTGGGCCCCACTTGATACACGGCCCATCGGGCAACAATCAGGTGACGCAGCACCATGGACAGAAAAGGTATTAAAATGAGAACTGCAGACGTATTTAACAATATATCGGTATGAGTCCAGATCCGTTGGAAAGTAGACTTGATAAGCTTTCCAAAAAGTCCTAGAACGTCTCAATCGGAGTCCGTATGAAGTCGTGGCAACCGTCGGAAGTTAGGACTCTTCTGTAGTCTGAATTCATCTTCCAAAACGTGTTGGACTTGGACTCTTTCTTTCTTTGAGCCAAAAGTGACGTGGTGGCTTGGTGGATGACATTAGGAATATTTGGACTTGGTCCCCAATCAACTTCATTAACCTTCCATTCTTTCCATATGCAATTGAACCTTCTCTTCATCCATGTAAGTAATTCTGAAAATGAAAATACACATATTTTATGGTGCAGCACCAATTCATCAAATGTATCAATGATAAGCCTCATATAGAATGGTTGCACCTTTAGTTTTGAAGTAGTTAATATGGTCATATTCGAGCCAATGATGTCCTCATCCGGGTGTGCCCGAAATGATCTCCACGCCTGTGGTACATTCGCGCAAACCGTGCCCCTATCTTGCGCCGGGAGTAGCACTATATCCAAACGGATCGAAACGAGCTTCCACTTGACCCACATCACCTAGGAGTTCCATCGAGTGCGTCCAAAATAATTTCCAAGCCTATGGTACCTTCGGCAGAAACCGTGCACCTATCTTGCGCCAAGACTAACATAATCTCCAAACAGATCAAAAATTCCACTTGACATATATTACATAGGAGTACCATCGGGTGTGCCCAAAGCGATTTCCATGCTCGTGGTACATTCGGCAAAAACCGTGCACCTTTCTTGCACCGAAATTAAAACTATTTCCAAATAGATTGAAATGAGCTTCTGCTTGATCCATGTCACCTTTGACTACAATCAGGTGCATCTAAAATGATTTCTGAGCCTATGGTACGTTTGGCGCAAACCGTGCACCTATCCTGTGTCGAGATTAAAACTATCTCGAAAAGGACCAAGGCAAGTTCCAATTGACCCACGTCATGTAGGAGTAACATCAGTTGGGCCCAAAATGGTTTTTGAACCTATGGTACGTTTGGCGCAAACCGTGCACCTATCTTGCGTCGAGATTAACACTATCTCCAAACAGACAGAAACGATCTTCCTCTTGATCAATGCCACCTAGGAGTACCATATGGAATGCTCAAAGCGATTTCAGAGCCTATGGTACAATTGGCGCAAACCGTGCACCTATCTTTCCTAAGGATTAATACTATCTCCAAATGTACCGATATGAGCTTCCACTTGACCAACGTCACCTAGAAGTACCATCGCGTGTGCCTAGAAAGATTTCGATGCTCCTGGTACTTCTGGCACAAACCGGGCATCTATCTTGCTTCAAGATTAATACAATCTCCAAATGGTCTTAAACGAGCTTCTAGTTGACCAGTGTCACCTAAAAGTACCATTGGGTGTGCCTGAAAAGTTTTCCATGCCCATGGTACATTTGGCGCAAACTGTACACCTATCTTGTGCCTAGATTAACACTATTTCCAAATGGATCAAAATGAGTTTCCACTTGACCAATGTCACCTAGAAGTACCATCGGATGTGCCTGAAAAGATTTCCGCGCCCATGGTACATTCGGCGCAAACCGTACACCTATCTTGTGCCTTGATTAACACTATCTCCAAACAGACCAAAATGACCCTCCACTTGACACACGTCACCTTGGAGTACCAACGGGTGTGCCTCAAAAGATTTCCATGCCCATGGTACATTCAGCGCAAACCATACACCTATCTAGCGTTGAGCTTAACACTATGTCCAAATGGACCAAAACAAGCTTTCACTTAATCCATGCCACCTAAGAGTACCATCGGGTGTGCCTAAAATGATTTCCACGCCCGTTGTACATTCGCTCAAACCGTGCACCTATCTTGCACCGAGATTAACACTATCTCCAAACGGACCAAAACAAGCTTCCTCTTGACCCACGTCCCCTAGGAGTACCATCGGGTGCGTCCAAAATAATTTCTAAACCTATGGTACCTTTGGCGCAAACCGTGCAACTATCTTGTGCCGAGACTATCACTATCTCCAAATAGACCGAAATAAGCTTCCACTTGACATACATTACATAGGAGTACCATTGGGTGTGCCCAAAGCTATTTTCATGCCCGTGGTGCATTCGGCGCAAATCGTGCACCCATCTTGCGACGAGATTAAAACTCTCCAAACAGACTAAAATGATCTTCCACTTGATCTACGCCACCTAGGAGTACCATCTTTTTTGATACACCTAGGAATACCATTTGGTGTGCCCAAAAGCGATTTTAGAGCCTATGGTACATTTGGCACAAACCGTGCACCTACCTTGCATCAAGTTAACACTATCTCCGAAGAGATCGAAATGACCTTCCACTTGACCAACATGACCTAGAAGTTCCCTCGGGCATGGAAATCGCTTTTGGGCACACCCGATGGTACTCCTATATAATGTATGTCAAGTGGAAACTTGTTTTGGCCCGTTTGGAGATAGTGTTAGTCTCAGCGCGAGATAGGTGCACTGTTCATGCCGAATGTACCATGGGCATGGTTAATCATTTTGGGCACACCTGATGGTACTCCTAGGTGACGTGGGTCAAGTGGAAGCTTGTTTTGGTCCGTTTGAAGATAGTGTTAAACTAGGCACAAGATAGGTGTACGGTTTGCGCTGAATGTTCCACGGGCAGGGAAATCTTTTCAGGCACACCCGATGGTACTTCTAGGTGACATTAGTCAAATAGAAGCCCGTTTTGGTCCATTTGGAGATAGTATTAATCTCGACCCAAGGTAGGTGCACGGTTTGCGCTGAATGTACCATAGGCTCAGAAACCATTTTGACAAAACTGATGGTACTCCTACGTGACATGGGTTAAGTGGAATCTTGTTTTGGTCTGTATGGGGATACCATTAATCTCGACGCAAGATAGGTGCATGGTTTGCACTGAACGTATGATAGGCTCAGAAATAATTTTGGAGGCACTTGATTGTTTGGAGATTGTTTTAATCTCGGCGCAAGATAGGTGCATGGTTTGTGCTGAATGTACCACGGGCATGGAAATCGCTTTAGGATGATGGTACTCCTAGGTAATCTATGTCAAGTGGAAGCTTCTTTCGGTCTATTTTGAGATAGTTTTAATCTAGGCGCAAGATAGGTGCATAGTTTGCGCCGAACATACCATAGCCCTAGAAATCATTTTGGATGCACCCAATGATGAGGACATCATTGGCTCAAATATGACCATGTCAACCACTTCTATACATATGGTGCAACCATTCTATATGAGGCTTATCATTGATGCATTTGATGAATTGGTGCTCCACCATAAAATGTGTATATTTTCATTTTCAGAATTACTTACATGGATCAAGGAAAGGTTTGATTGCATATGGAAAACATGGAAGGTTAATGAAGTTGATTGGGGACCAAATCCAAGTATTCCCAACGTCCTCCACCTGGACACCACGTCACTTTTGGTCCAAGGAAAGAAAGAGATCAAATCCAACACGTTTTGGGGCTGGATTCGGACTCCAGGATAGCTCCAACTTGTGATGTTCACCACGGTCGCATACGGACTCGGATTGGGACGTTCTAGCACTTTTTGGAAAGCTTATCAAGTCTATTTTCCAACGGATCTGGACTCATGGCTATATCTTATCCGATGCTTCCGCAATCGTCGTTTCAACGCCGGGGCCTTTTCTGCCTTTGGTGCTATGTCACCCTATTTTGGGCTGATGGCCCATGTATCAAGTTGGGTTCATTAGGGACGTGTCCTAGGGTTGGAGAACGACCCCAACACCCCCTGGTCGTTCCCCTAGGTATTAATAAGGATTAGAGCCGCCACAAACAGATTGGGGTTTTTGTTTTGTTGAAAGTTTAGCCATTGCTACTTCCTTGTAGACGCGTGTGTCGACTAGACCATCCATTCTACTCGATTCAGAACCCCAACTTTGTGATTTCAGATTGGTTTTCGTCTCCATATTTGCAATTGAGTTGCTTGTTATACTTGTTCTTGCTTGTTCCTCGATTGCTTGCAGGAATTACCCTAGTGGTTTGGTTGATCGTGTTCCACAAGATCGTGACGGCTGTTGGAGGTGGTGTATCGGTTGCTAAGGCGTAGCATCCTTGGATGGTTGTAGTCGGGCCGTGAACGTCATCTCCATCCCCAAATCGAGTTATCCACCTTCTCTCATCGAAAGATCAGGATTCACCCTAGCGGGTTCATATCAGTTGGTATCAGAGCGAGGTTGATCGGTGAGAGACTTCTAGTTCTTTGCTGTTTTTAATCTCCTATGGTCCAGAAAAAGCCAAAACAAAATTAGTAGATTAGTTCTTCATAATCCCAAAACTCCTTTGAGCTTAATACTATTACTGCTTAGTTAGGGCTTATTGAATTAACGGTTGCATCGTCGTGCAAGTTGCTGGTCTTAGCGTCTAGTCGTTTAGAGTTTCGAGTTCTAGTCACGTTTCTGTCACCATCGCAGATTTGAGTTTATTTGTTTCTCTCTAGGAATCCGAGTGGATTTTCAAATTCCTTTGTTTTGTTTACCACCATTATCCTAGCCACGTCCTTGGAGGTTTCATCCACGTCCATATTTCCATCTACAAAAAGGAAATCCAACAAGATCAAGATAGAATTCGATTCAGAGTCCTGTTTTACCTTGATAACAAAAGTACCATATTTCCTTTGTCAGGAGTCTGAATAGGGAGTTTAAATACAATCTGGAAAGCTTAACTTGTCCTCTTTCCAACGGATCAGAGCTTGGTCCCAAATTCATTCTGAGCGCTTCGCAATTGCCCTGGATATTTGTGCGTCTGCTGGTTTTGCAAAACAACCACTTGTTTCACTTTGCTACTGAATCACCCTTCCCAAGGAAACATTTAATTGCTGTAAGTAGCTTGTTATTTCTTGTTGCAAAATTTCAGTTTTGTGCTAGTTGAAAAAAAACAGAAGAAAAAAAAGACAGAAAGAAAGAAAAGAAAGAAAGAAAAGAAAGACAGAAAGAAAGAAAGAAAAGAAAGAGAAAGAAGAAGAGAAGAGTTTTTCTTTTGTTGTTATTCCTGTCCTTGTGATCCTTCTTTGCTGCTACTCAGTGACTTCGTTTGTGTCCAGGCTCGCGTCTCTAGCATGTACTAGCCTAGGACCAGCATAATAACGTCGTTGAGCGTTTGTTCAATTTGCTTGCAACTAACGTGGTTCTAGTACTTCCTTGCTTTAGCCCACCTATAGCTCCACATATTTCGACTACAGCTTGACAGGTGTTGTTGTTGCGGCACCGATACACTTCACTCCACGGTTGTAGACTTGTTGGTTGCCGTCACCTCCTGTTTGGCTTGGTAAGAACTTGTAAGGGCTTGTTTTAACAAGTTGAGTTTGAGAGAATTACATCTGACACATCCTAGTAGTTGATAGGAGGATACATATTATTTTTGTGTTTTTTGTTTCCTACTAATCATGGCAGGTGATATGGAGATTTTTGAGCTGTTGAAACTAGACCCTCATATTCAGGATGTCATTCAACACTTGCCATTATATGATGGTAAGTTTGATCCTCAAGCTTACATTGATTGGGAGTTAAAATTAGACAATGAATTTGATGAGCATGACCTATCTGAGAAACAAAAGATTTGTATTGCCTCTAATATTTTGATTGAATATGCTTTGCTCAAATGGAAACACATTTGTAGGCACATCAAAGTTCCAGAATCTTGGAAAGACTTCAAATTTCTTTTTAGAGATGCATTTGTTCCTGCATATTATGTTGATTATTTGCTTGCAAAATTAGACAACTTGAAGCAGGGTAGCAAGACTGTGAAACAATACTACCATAATTTTAAGATTTGTATCATGTTTGGTGGATTGGATGAATGCATGGAAGATGTTATGAGTAGATTCATGAGAGGGCTCAATTCTGAAATTCAAACCTTATTAATTAGCAAATCATATTGCCATATTGGTCAATTGTTTTGTCTGGCTCTCAATGCTGAAAAAGAGATTCTATTATCTGTGAATACTTGCCAGAATGATGTGACCCATAATGTCCAAAATTTGTCCACTCTGCATGCTAATGAAGAGCAACAAATAGTGGAACCCACTACTGATTTTCCTTTGTCACAAAATGAATTACTCGCGGTTCCTTGTGATAAAGAGGAGTTGTGTGTTGATGATTCTTTTACTCCTATGCCACAAGTAGCAAATAAGTGTGATACTTTTGGTTTGGAACCATACAAATGTGCTGAAGATAAGCTTTTTCATCCTATTACATGTGCACAAGATGAACTGAATTTGTTGTCCTCTTTAAATACTTTGGGTTATATTGAATTTGATATTCTGTGTAATCTAAATTGTCTAAAAGAGAAACTTAAATTTGATTCTATTTTGTCAAGTTTTAATCATTGTTCGCTTCATGCAATTGGCAAATATGACAACAAAGGAGAATATTTGGTGCATAAAGTTTATATTTGCTCTAATCTGAAATATCCTTTTGGGCCACAATACCATGATCAAATTGAGGGCTGCACTAACACTAATGATGTCTTGCAAAGTTTTTCTAGTTTTTCCCAAAGGCAACAGGATAAATATCAAGAAGGGGAGCATGGTTCACTTTTACCTACAACACATCCTCCAACAAAGGTCAAACCGAGGACGGTTTGCTGTCAAGAAGGGGAGAATGATGAGGACATCATTGGCTCAAATATGACCATGTCAACCACTTCTATACATAAGGTGCAACCATTCTATATGAGGCTTATCATTGATGCATTTGATGAATTGGTGCTCCACCATAAAATGTGTATATTTTCATTTTCAGAATTACTTACATGGATCAAGGAAAGGTTTGATTGCATATGGAAAACATGGAAGGTTAATGAAGTTGATTGGGGACCAAATCCAAGTATTCCCAACGTCCTCCACCTGGACACCACGTCACTTTTGGTCCAAGGAAAGAAAGAGATCAAATCCAACACGTTTTGGGGCTGGATTCGGACTCCAGGACAGCTCCAACTTGTGATGTTCACCACGGTCGCATACGGACTCGGATTGGGACGTTCTAGCACTTTTTGGAAAGCTTATCAAGTCTATTTTCCAACGGATCTGGACTCATGGCTATATCTTATCCGATGCTTCCGCAATCGTCGTTTCAACGCCGGGGCCCTTTCTGCCTTTGGTGCTATGTCACCCTATTTTGGGCTGATGGCCCATGTATCAAGTTGGGTTCATTAGGGACGTGTCCTAGGGTTGGAGAACGACCCCAACACCCCCTGGTCGTTCCCCTAGGTATTAATAAGGATTAGAGCCGCCACAAACAGATTGGGGTTTTTGTTTTGTTGAAAGTTTAGCCATTGCTACTTCCTTGTAGACGCGTGTGTCGACTAGACCATCCATTCTACTCGATTCAGAACCCCAACTTTGTGATTTCAGATTGGTTTTCATCTCCATATTTGCAATTGAGTTGCTTGTTATACTTGTTCTTGCTTGTTCCTCGATTGCTTGCAGGAATTACCCTAGTGGTTTGGTTGATCGTGTTCCACAAGATCGCGACGGCTGTTGGAGGTGGTGTATCGGTTGCTAAGGCGTAGCATCCTTGGATGGTTGTAGTCGGGCCGTGAACGTCATCTCCATCCCCAAATTGAGTTATCCACCTTCTCTCATCGAAAGATCAGGATTCACCCTAGCGGGTTCATATCACCCAATGGTACTACTAGGTGACGTTTGTCAAGTGGAAGCTCGATTCGGTTCATTTGGAGATAGTGTTAATCCCGGCGCAAGATAGGTGCACGGTTTGCGCCGAATATACCACGGGCCCGGAAATCACTTTGGGGCACACCCGATGGTTCTCCTAGCTGAAGTGGGTCAAGGGGAAGCTCGGTTTGAGCTGTTTAGAGACAGTGTTAATCTCAGCGCTAGATAGGTGCATGGTTTGCACCAAACGTACCATTGGCATAGAAATCATTTTGAACGCACCTGATAGTACTCCTAGGTGAGATGGATCAAGCGAAAGCTCATTTTGATCTGTTTGGAGATAGTTTTAACTTCAGCGCAAGAATTGTGCACGGTTAGTGACGAATGTCCCATGGGCATGGAAATCACTTTGGGCACACCTGATGGTACTCCTATGTATTGTATGTCAAGTGGAAGCTTGTTTTGGTCCGTTTGGAGATAGTGTTAGTCTCGATGCTAGATAGGTGCACGGTTTGCGCCGAATGTACCACGGGCATGAAAATCATTTTGGGCACACCTGATGCTACTCCTAGGTGACGTGGTCAAGTGGAAGTTTTGGTCCATTTGGAGATAGTGTTAAAGTAGGCGCAAGATAGGTGTACGGTTTGCGCCAAATGTACCACAAGCATGGAAAACTTTTCCGGCACACCCGATGGTACTTGTAATAGACATTGGTCAAATGGAAGCTCATTTTGGTCCATTTGGAGATAGTATTAATCTCAACGCAATATAGGTGCATGGTTTGTGCTGAACGTACCATAGGCTAAGAAATCATTTTGATGCAACTGATGGTACTCCTACATGACATGGGTCAAGTGGAATCTCATTTGGGCCCGTCTGGAGATACCGTTAATCTCGATGCAAGATAGGTGCACTATATGTGCTGAACATACTATAGGCTCAAAATTATTTTGGACGCACTTGATTGTACTCCAAGGCGATGTGGATCAAGCGAAAGTTCATTTCTATCCGTTTGGAGATTGTTTTAATCTCGGCGCAAGATAGGTGCACGGTTTGCGCCGAATGTACCACGACATGGAAATCGCTTTGGACAGACCTGATGGTACTCCTAGGTAATGTATGTCATGTGGAAGCTTGTTTCGGTCCGTTTGGAGATAGTTTTAGTCTAGGCGCAAGATAGGTGCACGGTTTGCGCCGAATGTACCATATGCTTGGAAATCATTTTTGACACACCTCCTAGGTGACGTGGGTCAAGTGGAAGCCCATTTCGAGCCGTTTGGAGATAGTGTTAGTCTCAGCGCTAGATAAGTGCACGGTTTGCACCGAATGTATCATGGGCATGGAAATCATTGTGGGCACAATCGATGGTACTCCTTGGTGGTGTGTGTCAAGTGAAAGCTTGTTTCGATCCGTTTGGTGACAGTGTTAATCTCGATGCAAGAGAGGTGCACGGTTTGCGCCGAACGTACCATAGGCTCAAAAATCATTTTGGGAACACCTGATGTTACTCCTAGGTGACATGGGTCAAGTGGAAGCTCATTTTGGTCTATTTGGAGATAATGTTAATCTTGACGCAAGATAGGTGCATGGTTGGTGCCAAATGTACCATAGGCTCTGAAATCGCTTCTGGGCACACCATATGGTACTCTTAGGTAGCATAGATCAAGTGGAGGATAATTTTGGTTTATTTGTAGATAGTGTTAATCTCGACGCAAGATAGGTGCACGGTTTGCGTCAAAATATCATAGGTTCATAAATCATTTTGGGCGCAACCGATGGTACTCCTACGTGATGTGGGTCAAGTGGTAACTCATTTTGGTCCCTTAGGAGATAGTGTTAATCTCGGTGCAAGATAGGTGCACGGTTTGCGCCAAATGTACCACAATCTCATTAATCATTTTGGACGCACCTGATTGTACTCGGTGACGTGGATCAAGCGGAAGCTCATTTCGATCTATTTGGAGATAGTTTTAGTCTCGGCGCAAGATAGGTGCATGGAAATCATTTTGGACACACCCAGTGGTACTCCTAGGTGACATTTGTCAAGTGGAAGCTCGTTTTGGTCCATTTGGAGATAGAGTTAATCTTGGCGCAAGATAGGTGTACGGTTTGTGCCGAATATGCCATGGGCACAAAAATCATTTTGGTCACACCCGACTATACTCCTAGGTGACATGGGTCAATGTAGAAGCTCATTTCAGTCCATTTGGAGATAGAGTTAATCTCAGCGCTAGATAGGTGCATGGTTTGTGCCGAATGTACCATGGGCCAGGAAATCATTTTTGCCACACCCGGTGGTACTCCTAGGTGATGTGTGTCAAGTGGAAGTTCATTTCGGTCTGTTTGGAGATAGTGTTAATCTAGGCGCAAGATAGGTGTACGGTTTGCGCCAAATGTACGACGGGCATGGAAATCTTTTCAGGCACACCCGATGGTACTTCTAGGTGACATTAGTCAAGTGGAAGCTTGTTTCGGTCTATTTGGAGATAGTCCTTGTCTCGGCGCAAAATAGGTGCATGGTTTGCACTGAATGTACCATAGGCTTGGAAATCATTTTGGGCATACCTGATGGTACTCCTAGGTGACATATGTCAAGTGAAAGCTTGTTTCTATTCATTTGGAGATAGTGTTAATCTAGGTGCAAGAAATGTGTACGGTTTGCGTCGAATGTACCACGGGCATGGAAATCATTTTGGGCACACCTGATGGTACTCCTAGGTGATGTGGGTCAAGTAGAAGCTCATTTTGGTCTGTTTAGAGATAGTGTTAATCTCGATGCAAGATAGGTGCAAGGTTCGCGCCAAACATACCATAGTCTCAGAAATCATTTTGAATGCACCTGATTGTACTCCTAGGTGACATGGGTCAAGCGGAAGCTCATTGCGATATGTTTGGAGTATGTTGTGCGCCGAATGTCCCACGAGCATGGAAATCGCTTTGGGCACACCTGATGGTACTCCTATGTAATGTATGTCAAGTGGAAGCTTGTTTCGGTCTGTTTGGGGTAGTGTAAGTCTCGGCGCCAGATAGGTGCACGGTTTGCGCCAAATGTACCACGGGCATGGAAAGGGGCACACCCGATGGTACTCCTAGGTGACGTGGGTCAAGTGGAAGCTTACTTTGGTCCTTTTGGAGATACTGATAAACTAGGCGCAAGATCGGTGTACGGTTTGCACCGAATGCACACCCGATGGTACTTCTCGGTGACATTGGTCAAATGTAAGCTCCATTCGGTCCATTTAGAGATAGTATTAATCTTGACGTAGGATAGGTGCACAGTTTGCGCTACCATAGGTTCAGAAATCATTTTGACGCAACCGATGGTACTCCTATGTGACATGGGCCAAGTGGAATCTCATTTTGGTCCATATGGAGATACCGTTAATCTCAACGCAAGATAGGTGCATAGTTTGCTTTGAACATACTATAGGCCCATAAATCATTTTGGACACACTTGATTGTACTCCTAGGTGACATGGATCAAATAGAAGTTCATTTCAATCCGTTTGGAGATTGTTTGCATCAAATGTAGCACCGGCATGGAAATCATTTTGAGCACCTCGGATGGTAATCCTAGGTGATGTGGGTCAAGTGGAATCTCATTTTGGTCCATTTTGGAGATAGTGTTAATCTCAACATAAGATAGGTGCATGGTTTGCACCGAATGTACCACAGGCATGAAAATCGCTTTGGGCACACCTGATGTGTCAAGTGGAAGCTTGTTTCGGTCCATCTGGAGATAGTTTTAGTCTAGGTGCATGATAGGGGCACGGTTTGCGCCGAACGTACCATAGCTGATATGAACCCGCTAGGGTGAATCCTGATCTTTCAATGAGAGAAGGTGGATAACTCGATTTGGGGATGGAGATGACGTTCACGGCCCAACTACAACCATCCAAGGATGCTGCGCCTTAGCAACCGATACACCACCTCCAACAGCCGTCGCGATCTTGTGGAACACGATCAACCAAACCACTAGGGTAATTCCTGCAAGCAATCGAGGAACAAGCAAGAACAAGTAGAACAAGCAACTCAATTGCAAATATGGAGATGAAAACCAATCTGAAATCACAAAGTTGGGGTTCTGAATCGAGTAGAACGGATGGTCTAGTCGACACACGCGTCTACAAGGAAGTAGCAATGGCTAAACTTTCACCAAAACAAAACCCAATCTGTTTGTGGCGGCTCTAATCCTTATTAATACCTAGGGGAACGACCAGGGGGTGTTAGGGTCGTTCTCCAACCCTAGGACACGTCCCTAATGAACCCAACTTGATACATGGGCCATCAGCCCAAAATAGGGTGACACAGCACCAAAGGCAGAAAAGGCCCCGGCGTTGAAACGACGATTGCGGAAGCATCGGATAAGATATAGCCATGAGTCTAGATCCGTTGGAAAACAGACTTGATAAGCTTTCCAAAAAGTGCTAGAACGTCCCAATCCGAGTCCGTATGCGACCGTGGTGAACATCACAAGTTGGAGCTGTCCTGGAGTCCGAATCCAGCCCCAAAACGTGTTGGATTTGATCTCTTTCTTTCCTTGGACCAAAAGTGACGTGGTGTCCAGGTGGAGAACGTTGGGAATACTTGGATTTGGTCCCCAATCAACTTCATTAACCTTCCATGCTTTCCATATGCAATCAAACCTTTCCTTGATCCATGTAAGTAATTCTGAAAATGAAAATATACACATTTTATGGTGGAGCACCAATTCATCAAATGCATCAATGATAAGTCTCATATAGAATGGTTGCACCTTTGGTATAGAAGTGGTTGACATGGTCATATTTGAGCCAATGATGTCCTCATCATTCTCCCCTTCTTGACGGCAAACCGTCCTCGGTTTGACCTTTGTTGGAGGATGTGTTGTAGTAAAAAATGAACCGTGCTCCCCTTCTTGATATTTATCCTGTTGCATTTGGGAAAAACTAGAAAAACTTTGCAAGACATCATTAGTGTTAGTGCAGCCCTCAATTTGATCATGGTATTGTGGCCCAAAAGGATATTTCAGATTAGAGCAAATATAAACTTTATGCACCAAATATTCTCCTTTGTTGTCATATTTGCCAATTGCATGAAACGAACAATGATTAAAACTTGACAAAATAGAATCAAATTTAAGTTTCTCTTTTAGACAATTTAGATTACACAGAATATCAAATTCAATATAACCCAAAGTATTTAAAGAGGACAACAAATTCAGTTCATCTTGTGCACATGTAATAGGATGAAAAAGCTTATCTTCAGCACATTTGTATGGTTCCAAACCAAAAGTATCACACTTATTTGCTACTTGTGGCATATGAGTAAAAGAATCATCAACACACAACTCCTCTTTATCACAAGGAACCGCGAGTAATTCATTTTGTGACAAAGGAAAATCAGTAGTGGGTTCCACTATTTGTTGCTCTTCATTAGCATGCAGAGTGGACAAATTTTGGACATTATGGGTCACATCATTCTGGCAAGTATTCACAGATAATAGAATCTCTTTTTCAGCATTAAGAGCCAGACAAAACAATTGACCAATATGGCAATATGATTTGCTAATTAATAAGGTTCGAATTTCAGAATTGAGCCCTTTCATGAATCTACTCATAACATCTTCCATGCATTCATCCAATCCACCAAACATGATACAAATCTTAAAATTATGGTAGTATTGTTTTACAGTCTTGCTACCCTGCTTCAAGTTGTCTAATTTTGCAAGCAAATAATCAACATAATATGCAGGAACGAATGCATCTCTAAAAAGAAATTTGAAGTCTTTCCAAGATTCTGGAACTTTGATGTGCCTACAAATGTGTTTCCATTCTAGCAAAGCATATTCAATCAAAATATTAGAGGCAATACAAATCTTTTGTTTCTCGGATAGGTCATGCTCATCAAATTCATTGTCTACTTTTAACTCCCAATCAATGTAAGCTTGAGGATCAAACTTACCATCATATAATGGCAAGTGTTGAATGACATCCTGAATATGAGGGTCTAGTTTCAACAGCTCAAAAATCTCCATATCACCTGCCATGATTAGTAGGAAACAAGAAACACAAAAATAATATGTATCCTCCTATCAACTACTAGGATGTGTCAGATGTAATTCTCTCAAACTCAACTTGTTAAAACAAGCCCTTACAAGTTCTTACCAAGCCAAACAGGAGGTGACGGCAACCAACAAGTCTACAACCGTGGAGTGAAGTGTATCGGTGCCGCAACAACAACACCTGTCAAGCTGTAGTCGAAATATGTGGAGCTATAGGTGGGCTAAAGCAAGGAAGTACTAGAACCACGTTAGTTGTAAGCAAATTGAACAAACGTTCAACGACGTTATTATGCTGGTCCTAGGCTAGTACATGCTAGAGACGCGAGCCTGGACACAAACGAAGTCACTGAGCAGCAGCAAAGAAGGATCACAAGGACAGGAATAACAACAAAAGAAAAACTCTTCTCTTCTTCTTTCTCTTTCTTTTCTTTCTTTCTTTCTTTCTGTCTTTCTTTTCTTTCTTTCTTTTCTTTCTTTCTGTTTTTTTTCTTTCAACTAGCACAAAACTGAAATTTTGCAACAAGAAATAACAAGCTACTTACAGCAATTAAATGTTTCCTTGGGAAGGGTGATTCAGTAGCAAAGTGAAACAAGTGGTTGTTTTGCAAAACCAGCAGACGCGCAAATCTCCAGGGCAATTGCGAAGCGCTCAGAATGAATTTGGGACCAAGCTCTGATCCGTTGAAAAGAGGACAAGTTAAGCTTTCCAGATTGTATTTAAACTCCCTATTCAGACTCCTGACAAAGAAAATATGGTACTTTTGTTTTCAAGATAAAACAGGACTCCGAATCGAATTCTATCTTGATCTTGTTGGATTTCCTTTTTGTAGATGGAAATATGGACGTGGATGAAACCTCCAAGGACGTGGCTAGGATAATGGTGGTAAACAAAACAAAGGAATTTGAAAATCCACCCGGATTCCTAGAGAGAAACAAATAAACTCAAATCTGCGATGGTGACAGAAACGTGACTAGAACTCGAAACTCTAAACGACTAGACGCTAAGACCAGCAACTTGCACGACGATGCAACCGTTAATTCAATAAGCCCTAACTAAGAAGTAATAGTATTAAGCTCAAAGGGGTTTTGGGATTATGAAGAACTAATCTACTAATTTTGTTTTGGCTTTTTCTGGACCATAGGAGATTAAAAATAGCAAAGAACTAGAAGTCTCTCACCGATCAACCTTGCTCTGATTACCAACTGATATGAACCCGCTAGGGTGAATCCTGATCTTTCAATGAGAGAAGGTGGATAACTCGATTTGGGGATGGAGATGACGTTCACGGCCCAACTACAACCATCCAAGGATGCTGCGCCTTAGCAACCGATACACCACCTCCAACAGCCATCGCGATCTTGTGGAACACGATCAACCAAACCACTAGGGTAATTCCTGCAAGCAATCGAGGAACAAGCAAGAACAAGTAGAACAAGCAACTCAATTGCAAATATGGAGATGAAAACCAATCTGAAATCACAAAGTTGGGGTTCTGAATCGAGTAGAACGGATGGTCTAGTCAACACACGCGTCTACAAGGAAGTAGCAATGGCTAAACTTTCGATAAAACAAAACCCAATCTGTTTGTGGCGGCTCTAATCCTTATTAATACCTAGGGGAACGACCAGGGGGTGTTAGGGTCGTTCTCCAACCCTAGGACACGTCCCTAATGAACCCAACTTGATACATGGGCCATCAGCCCAAAATAGGGTGACACAGCACCAAAGGCAGAAAAGGCCCCGGCGTTGAAACGACGATTGCGGAAGCATCGGATAAGATATAGCCATGAGTCTAGATCCGTTGGAAAACAGACTTGATAAGCTTTCCAAAAAGTGCTAGAACGTCCCAATCCGAGTCCGTATGCGACCGTGGTGAACATCACAAGTTGGAGCTGTCCTGGAGTCCGAATCCAGCCCCAAAACGTGTTGGATTTGATCTCTTTCTTTCCTTGGACCAAAAGTGACGTGGTGTCCAGGTGGAGAACGTTGGGAATACTTGGATTTGGTCCCCAATCAACTTCATTAACCTTCCATGCTTTCCATATGCAATCAAACCTTTCCTTGATCCATGTAAGTAATTCTGAAAATGAAAATATACACATTTTATGGTGGAGCACCAATTCATCAAATGCATCAATGATAAGTCTCATATAGAATGGTTGCACCTTTGGTATAGAAGTGGTTGACATGGTCATATTTGAGCCAATGATGTCCTCATCAATAGCCTTAGAAATCATTTTGGATGCACCTGATGGTATTTCTAGGTGATGTGGGTCAAGTGGAAGCTCATTTGGATCCAGTGGAGATAATGTTAATCTCAGTGCAAGATAGGTGCACGGTTTGCACTGAATGTACCACGGACTAGGAAATCATTTTGGGCACACCTGATGGTACTCCTAGGTGACATGGGTCAAGTGGAAGCTCATTTCGAGTCGTTTGGAGATAGTGTTAATCTCAGCGTTTGATAGGTGCACGGTTTGTGCCAAATGTACCATGAGCATGGAAATTATTGTGGGCACAACTGATGGTACTCCTAGGTGACGTGTGTCAAGTGAAAGCTCATTTCGATCCGTCTGGACATAGTGTTAATCTAGGTGAAAGCTTGGTGCACGGCTTGCGCCGAATGTTCCCCGAGCATGGAAATCTTTTTAGGCACACCCGATGGTACTTCTAGGTGACATTGGTCAAGTGGAAGCTCATTTTGGTCCATTTGGAGATAGTACTAATCTCGACACAAGATAGGTGCACAGTTTGCGTTGAATGTACCATAGGCTCTGAAACGGCTTTAGGTGCACCCGATTGAACTCCTACGTGACATGGATCAAGTGGAAACTTGTTTCAATTTGTTTGGATAGTGTTAATCTCACGTCATATAGGTGCATGGTCTGCGCCGAATGTACCATAGGCTTGGAAATCATTTTGGGCGCAACCGATGGTACTCCTACATGAGATGGGTCAAGTGGAAATGCATTTAAGTCCATTTAGAGACAGTGTTAATCTTGACACAAGATAGGTGCATGGTTTGCGCTGAATGTACCATGGGCATTGCAATCACTTTTGGGCGCACCCGATGCAACTGCTAGGTGACATGGGTGAAATGGAAGCTCGTTTTGGTCCGTTTGGAGATACTATTAATCTTGACACAAGGTAGGTGCATGGTTTGCGCCAAATGTACCATGGGCATAGAACTCCTAGGTGACGTGGGTGAAATGGAAGTTCAATTCGGTCCGTTTGGGGATAGTGTTAATCTCGACGCATGATAGGAACATGGTATGCGCGGAATGTACCATAGGTTTGGAAATCATCCTAGGCGCAACCGATGGTACTCCTACGTGATGTGGGTCAAGTGGAAACTTATTTTGGTCTAGTTGGAGATAGTGTTAATCTCGAAGCAATATAGGTACATGGTTTGCGTCAAACGTACCATAGGCTTAGAAATCATTTTGGACACAACTGATTATAATCCTAGGTGACATGGATCAAGCGAAAGCTCATTTCAATCCATTTGGAGATAGTTTTAATCTCGGTGCAAGATAGGTGCACGGTTTGCGACGAATGAACCACGGGCATGGAAATCACTTTGGGCGCACCCGATGGTACTCCTGGGTAATGTATGATAAGTGGAAGCTTATTTCGGTCCATTTGAATATACTGTTAGTCTCGGCACAAGCTAGGTGCACGGTTTGCGTCGAACGTATCATAGGCTTGAAATAATTTTGGTCGCACCTAATGGTACTCCTAGGAGACATGGGTCAAGTGGAAGCTCGTTTCAAGTGTTAATCTTGACGCAAGATAGGTGCACCATGGGCATGGAAATCGCTTTGGGCACACCCATTGGTACCCCTAGGTAATATATGTCAAGTGGAAGCATGTTTCGGTCCATTTGGGGATAGTGTTAGTCAGCAAGATAGGTGCACGTTTGCGCCAAAATACCATAGGCTTGGAAATCATTTTTGGCACACCCGATAGAACTCCTAGGTGACGTGGATCATTTTTGGTTAATTTGGAGATAGTGTTAACCTCAACACTAGATGGTGCACGGTTTGCGTCGAATGTACCACGGGCATGGAAATCATTTTGGGCACACCCGATGGTATTCCTAGGTGACGTGTGTCAAGTGGTAGCTTGTTTCTGTCTATTTGGAGATAGTGTTAATCAAGGCACAAGAAAGGTGTATGGTTTGCACCGAATGTTCTGCGTGCAAGGAAATCTTTTTAGGCACGCCTGATGGTACTTCTAGGTGACATTAGTCAAGTAGAAGCTTGTTTTAGACCGTTTGGAGATAGTATTAATCTTGACAGAAGATAGGTGCACGGTTTGCGTCGAATGTACAATGGGCATGGAAATCTTTTCAGCACACGCGATGGTACTTCTTGGTGACGTTGCTTGAGTGGAAGCTCGTTTCGGTCCCTTTGGAGATAATATTAGTCTCGAGGCAAGATAGGTTCCTAGTTTACGCCAAATGTACCATAGGCTCTGATATAGAATTGGGCACACTAGATGGTACTCCTAGGTGGCGTAGATCAAGTGGAAGATCATTTCAGACAGTTTGGAGATAGTGTTAATCTCGACGCAAGATAGGTGCATAGTTTGTGCCGAATGTACCATAGGTTTGGAAATCATTTTTGCGTGCAACTGTTGGTACTCCTATGTGACGTGGGTCAAGTGGAAACTCATTTCAGTCCATTTGGAGATAGTGTTAATCTCAATGCAAGATAGGTACACGATATGCGCCAAACGTACCATAGGCTCATAAATCATTTTGGACACACCTGATTGTACTCCTAGGTGACGTGGATCAAGCGGAATCTCATTTCCATCCGTTTGGAGATAGTTTTAATCTCGGTGCAAGATAGGTGCACGGTTTGTGACGAATCTACCATGGGCATGGAAATCGGTTTGTGTACACCCTATGGTACTCCTCGGTAATGTATGTAAACTAGAAGCTTGTTTCGGTCCGTTTTGAGATAGTGTTAGTCTTGGTGCTAGATAGGTGCATGGTTTTCGCCAGACGTACCATAGGCTTGGAAATTATTTTGGACGCACCCGATGGTACTCCTAGGTGACATGGGTCAAGTGGAAGCTCATTTCTATCTGTTTGGAGATAGAGTTAATCTCGGCACAAGATAGGTGCACGGTTTGCGACGAATCTAGCACGGGCATGGAAATTGCTTTGGACACACCTGATAGTACTCCTAGGTAATGTATTTCAAGTGGAAGCTTGTTTCTGTCCATTTGGAGGTAGTGTTAGTCTCGGCCCAAGATAGGTGCATGGTTTGCGTCGAATGTACCATAGGTTCAGAAATCATTTTGGGTGCACACATGGTACTCCTACATGACATCGGTCAAGTGGAAACTCGCTTTGATCCATTTGGAGATAGTGTTAATCTCTATGCAAGATAGGTGCATGGTTTGTGTCAAACGTACCATAGGCTTAGAAATCATTGTGGATGCACCTAATTGTACTCCTAGGTAACGTTGATCAAGCAAAAGGTCATTTCCATCCCTTTGGAGATAGTTTTAATTTCGGAGCAAGAAAGGTGACGGTTTGCGCCGAATGTACCACAGGCCTAGAATCGCTTTGGAAGTGGAAGCTAGTTTTAGTACATCTGGAGATAGTGTTAATCTCGGTGCAAGATAGGTGCATGGTTTGCACCGAATGTACCACGGGCATGGAAATCATTTTGGCCACACCTGATGGTACTCCTAAGTGACGTGGATCAAGTGGAAGCTTGTTTTGGTCTGTTTGGAGATAGTGTTAACATAGACGCAAGATAGCTGTACAGTTTGTGCCGAATGTACCACGGGCATGAAAATCTTTTTAGGCACACCTGATGGTACTTCTTGGTGACATTGGTCAAGTGAAAGCTCATTTCAGTCTATTTGGAGATAGTGTTAATCTAGGCATAAGATTGGTGTACGGTTTGCGCCAAATGTGCCACGGGCATGAAAAAGTTTTCAGGCACACTCGATGGTACTTCTAGGTGACATTGGTCAAGTGGAGGCTCGTTTTGGTCTGTTTCGAGATAGTATTAATCTCGACACAAGATAGGTGCACAGTTTGCACCGAATGTACCACGGGTGTGGAAATCTTTTCAAGCACTCCCGATGGTTCTTCTAGGTGACGTTGGTCAAGTGGAAGCTCATTTCAATCCGTTTTGAGATCGTATTAATCTCGAGGCAAGATAGGTGCACGGTTTGTGCCAAATGTACTATAGGCTCTGAAATCACTTTTGGGCACACCAGATGGTACTCCTAGGTGGCGTAGATCAAGTGAAAAATTGTTTTAGTCTATTTGGAGATAGTGTTAATCTCGATGAAAGATAGGTGCACGGTTTGCGCCAAATGTACCAAAGGCTCTGAAATCTCTTTGGGCACTCCAGATGGTACTCCTAGGTGGCGTCGATCAAGTGGAAACTCATTTTGGTCCATTTGGAGATAGTGTTAATCTCGAAGCAAGACAGATGCACGGTTTGCGCCAAACGTTACTTAGGCTTGGAAATCATTTTTGGCACACCCGATGGTACTCCTAGGTGACGTGGGTCAAGTGGAAGCTTGTTTCGGTCTGTTTGGAGACTGCGTTAATCTCGACACAAGATAGGTGCACAGTTTATGCCAAACGTACCATAGCTTCAGAAATCATTTTGGGCGTAACCGATGGTACTCTAACGTGACGTGGGTCCAGTAGAAACTCATTTTGGTCCATTTGGAGATAGTGTTAATCCCGACACAAGATAGGTGCAGGTTTGTGCCAAACATACAATAGCTTCAGAAATCATTTTGGGCGCAACCGATGGTACTCTAACGTGACGTGGGTCTAGTGGAAACTCGTTTTGGTCCATTTGGAGATAGTGTTAATCCCGATACAAGATAGGTACACGTTTTGCGCCAAACGTACCATAGGTTCAGAAATAATTTTGGACGCACCTAATTGTACTCCTAGGTGACTTGTATCAAGCGGAATCTCATTTCGATCCGTTTAGAGATAGTTTTCATCTCGGTGCAAGATAGGTGCAGGGTTTGTGATGAATCTACCACGGGCATGGAAATCACTTTGAGCACACCCCCAGTACTCCTAGGTAATGTATGTCAAGTGGAAGCTTGTTTCTCTCTGTTTGGAGATGGTGTTAGTCTCAACGCAAGATAGGTGCACGGTTTGCGCTGAACGTAATGTAGGCTTGGAAATCATTTTTGGCACATTTGATGGTACTCCTAGGTGACGTGGGTCAAGTGAAAGCTCATTTCGTTCAGTTTGGAGATAGTGTTAATCTTAGTGCTAGATGGGTGCACGGTTTCGTTGAATGTACCATGGGCATGGAAATCATTTTCGGCACACCCGATGGTACTCCTAGGTGACGTGTGTCAAGTGGAAGCTCGTTTCGGTCCATTTGGAGATAGTGGTAATGTCGGCACAAGATAGGTGCATGGTTTGCAATGAATCTACCATGGGCATCCAAATCGCTTTGAGCACACTCCTTGGTACTCCTAGGTAATGTATGTCAAGTGGAAGCTTGTTTCTCTCCGTTTGTAGATAGTGTTAGCCACGATGCAAGATAGGTGCCCGGTTTGACCGAACGTACCATAGCTTCAAAAATCATTTTGGGCGCCACCGATGGTCTCCTACGTGACGCGGGTCAAGTGGACACTCGTTTCGGTCCATTTAGAGATAGTGTTAATCTCGATGCAAGATAGATGCACGGTTTGCGCCAAATGTACCATAGGTTCAGAAATAATTTTGGACACACCTAATTGTACTCCTAGGTGACTTGTATCAAGCGGAATCTCATTTCGATCCGTTTGGAGATAGTTTTCATCTCGGTGCAGGGTTTGTGATGAATCTACCACGGGCATGGAAATCACTTTGAGCACACCCCCTGTACACCTAGGTAATGTATGTCAAGTGGAAGCTTGTTTCTCTCTATTTGGAGATGGTGTTAGTCTCAACGCAAGATAGGTGCACGGTTTGTGCTGAACGTAATGTAGGCATGGAAATCATTTTTGGCACACTTTATGGTACTCCTAGGTGACGTGGGTCAAGTGAAAGCTGATTTCATTCAGTTTGGAGATAGCGTTAATCTCAGTGCTAGATGGGTGCATGGTTTCATTGAATGTACCATGGGCATGGAAATCATTTTTGGCACACCCGATGGTACTCCTAGGTGACGTGCGTCAAGTGGAAGCTCGTTTCAATCCGTTTGGAGATAGCGTTAATATCGGCACAAGATAGGTGCATGGTTTGCAACGAATGTACCATCGGCATCGAAATCGCTTTGAGCACACCCCTTGGTACTCCTAGGTATTGTATGTCAAGTGGAAGATTGTTTCTCTCCGTTTGGAGATAGTGTTAGCCACGACGCAAGATAGGTGCCCGGTTTGCACCGAACGTACCCTAGCTTTGAAAATCATTTTGGGCGCCACCAATGGTCTCCTACATGACGCGGGTCAAGTGGAAACTCGTTTCGGTCCATTTAGAGATAGTGTTAATCTCGACACAAGATAGATGCACGGTTTGCGCCAAACGTACCATAGGTTCAGAAATAATTTTGGACACACCTAATTTTACTCCTAGGTGACTTGTATCAAGCGGAATCTCATTTCGATCCGTTTGGAGATAGTTTTCATCTCGGTGCAGGGTTTGTGATGAATCTACCACGGGCATGGAAATCACTTTGAGCGCACCCCCAGTACTCCTAGGTAATGTATGTCAAGTGGAAGCTTGTTTCTCTCTTTTTGGAGATGGTGTTAGTCTCAACGCAAGATAGGTGCACAGTTTGCGCTGAACGTAATGTAGGCTTGGAAATCATTTTTGGCACACTTGATGGTACTCCTAGGTGACGTGGGTCAAGTGGAAGCTCATTTCGTTCAGTTTGGAGATAGCGTTAATCTCAGTGCTAGATGGGTGCACGGTTTCGTTGAATGTACCATGGGCATGGAAATTATTTTTGGCACACCCGATGTACTCCTAGGTGACGTGGGTCAAGTGGAAGCTCGTTTCGGTCCGTTTGGAGATAGTGTTAATGTCGGCACAAGATAGGTGCACATGGTTTGCAACGAATCTACCATGGGCATCGAAATCGCTTTGAGCACACTCCTTGGTACTCCTAGGTAATGTTTGTCAAGTGGAAGCTTGTTTCTCTCTGTTTGGAGATAGTGTTAGCCACGACGCAAGATAGGTGCCCGGTTTGCACCGAACGTACCCTAGCTTTGAAAATCATTTTGGGCGCCACCGATGGTCTCCTACGTGACGCGGGTCAAGTGGAAACTCGTTTCGGTCCATTTAGAGATAGTGTTAATCTCGACGCAAGATAGATGCACGGTTTGCACCAAACGTACCATAAGTTCAGAAATAATATTGGACACACCTAATTTTACTCCTAGGTGACTTGTATCAAGCGGAATCTCATTTCGATCCGTTTGGAGATAGTTTTCATCTCGGTGCAGGGTTTGTGATGAATCTACCACGGGCATGGAAATCACTTTGAGCACACCCCCAGTACTCCTAGGTAATGTATGTCAAGTGGAAGCTTGTTTCTCTCTGTTTGGAGATGGTGTTAGTCTCAACGCAAGATAGGTGCACGGTTTGCGCTGAACGTAATGTAGGCTTGGAAATCATTTTTGGTACACTTGATGGTCCTCCTAGGTGACATGTGTCAAGTGGAAGCTCATTTCGTTCAGTTTGGAGATAGCGTTAATCTCAGTGCTAGATGGGTGCACAGTTTCATTGAATGTACCATGGGCATGGAAATCATTTTTGGCACACCCGATGTACTCCTAGGTGACGTGGGTCAAGTGGAAGCTCGTTTCGGTCCGTTTGGAGATAGTGTTAATGTCGGCACAAGATAGGTGCATGCTTTGCAATGAATCTACCATGGCATCGAAATCGCTTTCAGCACACCCCTTGGTACTCCTAGGTAATGTATGTCAAGTGGAAGCTTGTTTCTCTCCATTTGGAGATAGTGTTAGCCACGACGCAAGATAGGTGCCCGGTTTGCACCGAACGTACCCTAGCTTTGAAAATCATTTTGGGCGCCACCGATTGTCTCCAACATGACGCGGGTCAAGTGGAAACTCATTTCGGTCCATTTAGAGATTGTGTTAATCTCGACGCAAGATAGATGCACGGTTTGCGCCAAACGTACCATAGGTTCATAAATAATTTTGGACACACCTAATTGTACTCCTAGGTGACTTGTATCAAGCGGAATCTCATTTTGATCCGTTTGGAGATAGTTTTCATCTCGGTGCAGGGTTTGTGATGAATCTACCACGGGCATGGAAATCACTTTGAGCACACCCCCAGTACTCCTAGGTAATGTATGTCAAGTGGAAGCTTGTTTCTCTCTGTTTGGAGATGGTGTTAGTCTCAACGCAAGATACGCACGGTTTGCGTTGAACGTAATGTAGGCTTGGAAATCATTTTTGGTACACTTGATGGTACTCCTAGGTGACATGTGTCAAGTGGAAGCTCATTTCGTTCAGTTTGGAGATAGCGTTAATCTCAGTGCTAGATGGGTGCACGGTTTCGTTGAATGTACCATGGGCATGGAAATCATTTTCGGCACACCCGATGTACACCTAGGTGACGTGGGTCAAGTGGAAGCTAGTTTCGGTCCGTTTGGAGATAGTGTTAATGTCGGCACAAGATAGGTGCATGGTTTGCATTGAATCTACCATGGGCATCGAAATCACTTTGAGCACACCCCTTGGTACTCCTAGGTAATGTATGTCAAGTGGAAGCTTGTTTCTCTCCATTTGGAGATAGTGTTAGCCACGACGCAAGATAGGTGCCCGGTTTGCACCGAACGTACCCTGGCTTTGAAAATCATTTGGGGCGCCACTGATTGTCTCCTACATGACGCAGGTCAAGTGGAAACTCATCTCGGACCATTTAGAGATAGTGTTAATCTCGACGCAAGATAGATTCACGGTTTGCGCCAAACGTACCATAGGTTCAGAAATAGTTTTGGACACACCTAATTGTACAACTAGGTGACTTGTATCAAGCGGAATCTCATTTTGATCCGTTTGGAAATAGTTTTCATCTCAGTGCAGGGTTTGTGATGAATCTACCACGGGCATGGAAATCACTTTGAGCACACCGCAGTACTCCTAGGTAATGTATGTCAAGTGGAAGCTTGTTTCTCTCTGTTTGGAGATGGTGTTAGTCTCAACGCAAGATAGGTGCACGGTTTGCGTTGAACGTAACGTAGTCTTGGAAATCATTTTTGGCACACTTGATGGTACTCCTAGGTGATGTGTGTCAAGTGGAAGCTCATTTCGTTCAGTTTGGAGATAGCGTTAATCTCAGTGCTAGATGGTTGCACGGTTTCGTTGAATGTACCATGGGCAAGGAAATCATTTTCGGCACACCCGATGGTACTCCTAGGTGACGTGGGTCAAGTGGAAGCTCGTTTCGGTCCGTTTGGAGATAGTATTAATGTCGGCACAAGATAGGTGCATGGTTTGCAATGAATCTACCATGGGCATCGAAATCGCTTTGAGCACACCCCTTGGTACTCCTAGGTAATGTATGTCAAGTGGAAGCTTGTTTCTCTCCGTTGGAGATAGTGTTAGCCACGACGCAAGATAGGTGCCCGGTTTGCACCGAACGTACCCTAGCTTCGAAAATCATTTTGGGCGCCACTGATATGAACCCGCTAGGGTGAATCCTGATCTTTCGATGAGAGAAGGTGGATAACTCGATTTGGGGATGGAGATGATGTTCACGGCCCGACTACAACCATCCAAGGATGCTGCGCCTTAGCAACCGATACACCACCTCCAACAGCCGTCGCGATCTTGTGGAACACGATCAACCAAACCACTAGGGTAATTCCTGCAAGCAATCGAGGAACAAGCAAGAACAAGTATAACAAGCAACTCAATTGCAAATATAGAAATGAAAACCAATCTGAAAATCACAAAGTTGGGGTTCTGAATCGAGTAGAACGGATGGTCTAGTCGACACACGCGTCTACAAGGAAGTAGCAATGGCTAAACTTTCAACAAAACAAAACCCGATCTGTTTGTGGCGGCTCTAATCCTTATTAATACCTAGGGGAACGACCAGGGGGTGTTGGGGTCGTTCTCCAACCCTAGGACACGTCCCTAATGAACCCAACTTGATACATGGGCCATCAGCCCAAAATAGGGTGACACAGCACCAAAGGCAGAAAAGGCCCCGGTGTTGAAACGACGATTGCGGAAGCATCGGATAAGATATAGCCATGAGTCCAGATCCGTTGGAAAATAGACTTGATAAGCTTTCCAAAAAGTGCTAGAACGTCCCAATCTGAGTCCGTATGCGACTGTGGTGAACATCACAAGTTGGAGCTGTCCTGGAGTCCGAATCCAGCCCCAAAACGTGTTGGATTTGATCTCTTTCTTTCCTTGGACCAAAAGTGACGTGGTGTCCAGGTGCAGGACGTTGGGAATACTTGGATTTGGTCCCCAATCAACTTCATTAACCTTCCATGCTTTCCATATGCAATCAAACCTTTCCTTGATCCATGTAAGTAATTCTAAAAATGAAAATATACACATTTTATGTGTGGAGCACCAATTCATCAAATGCATCAATGATAAGCCTCATATAGAATGGTTGCACCTTTGGTATAGAAGTGGTTGACATGGTCATATTTGAGCCAATGATGTCCTCATCATTCTACCCTTCTTGACAGCAAACCGTCCTCGGTTTGACCTTTGTTGGAGGATGTGTTGTAGGTAAAAGTGAACCGTGCTCCCCTTCTTGATATTTATCCTGTTGCATTTGGGAAAAACTAGAAAAACTTTGCAAGACATCATTAGTGTTAGTGCAGCCCTCAATTTGATCATGGTATTGTGGCCCAAAAGGATATTTCAGATTAGAGCAAATATAAACTTTATACACCAAATATTCTCCTTTGTTGTCATATTTGCCAATTGCATGAAGCAAACAATGATTAAAACTTGACAAAATAGAATCAAATTTAAGTTTCTCTTTTAGACAATTTAGATTACACAGAATATCAAATTCAATATAACCCAAAGTATTTAAAGAGGACAACAAATTCAGTTCATCTTGTGCACATGTAATAGGATGAAAAAGCTTATCTTCAGCACATTTGTATGGTTCCAAACCAAAAGTATCACACTTATTTGCTACTTGTGGCATAGGAGTAAAAGAATCATCAACACACAACTCCTCTTTATCACAAGGAACCGCGAGTAATTCATTTTGTGACAAAGGAAAATCAGTAGTGGGTTCCACTATTTGTTGCTCTTCATTAGCATGCAGAGTGGACAAATTTTGGACATTATGGGTCACATCATTCTGGCAAGTATTCACAGATAATAGAATCTCTTTTTCAGCACTAAGAGCCAGACAAAACAATTGACCAATATGGCAATATGATTTGCTAATTAACAAGGTTCGAATTTCAGAATTGAGCCCTTTCATGAATCTACTCATAACATCTTCCATGCATTCATCCAATCCACCAAACATGATACAAATCTTAAAATTATGGTAGTATTGTTTCACAGTCTTGCTACCCTGCTTTAAGTTGTCTAATTTTGCAAGCAAATAATCAACATAATATGCAGGAACGAATGCATCTCTAAAAAGAAATTTGAAGTCTTTCCAAGATTCTGGAACTTTGATGTGCCTACAAATGTGTTTCCATTCTAGCAAAGCATATTCAATCAAAATATTAGAGGCAATACAAATCTTTTGTTTCTCGGATAGGTCATGCTCATCAAATTCATTGTCTACTTTTAACTCCCAATCAATGTAAGCTTGAGGATCAAACTTACCATCATATAATGGCAAGTGTTGAATGACATCCTGAATATGAGGGTCTAGTTTCAACAGCTCAAAAATCTCCATATCACCTGCCATGATTAGTAGGAAACAAGAAACACAAAAATAATATGTATCCTCCTATCAACTACTAGGATGTGTCAGATGTAATTCTCTCAAACTCAACTTGTTAAAACAAGCCCTTACAAGTTCTTACCAAGCCAAACAGGAGGTGACGGCAACCAACAAGTCTACAACCGTGGAGTGAAGTGTATCGGTGCCGCAACAACAACACCTGTCAAGCTGTAGTCAAAATATGTGGAGCTATAGGTGGGCTAAAGCAAGGAAGTACTAGAACCACGTTAGTTGCAAGCAAATTGAACAAACGCTCAACGACGTTATTATGCTGGTCCTAGGCTAGTACATGCTAGAGACGCGAGCCTGGACACAAACAAAGTCACTGAGCAGCAGCAAAGAAGGATCACAAGGACAGGAATAACAACAAAAGAAAAACTCTTCTCTTCTTCTTTCTCTTTCTTTTCTTTCTTTCTTTCTGTCTTTCTTTTCTTTCTTTCTTTTCTTTCTTTCTGTCTTTTTTTTCTTCTGTTTTTTTTTTCTTTCAACTAGCACAAAACTGAAATTTTGTAACAAGAAATAACAAGCTACTTACAGCAATTAAATGTTTCCTTGGGAAGGGTGATTCAGTAGCAAAGTGAAACAAGTGGTTGTGTTGCAAAACTAGCAGACGCGCAAATCTCCAGGGCAATTGCGAAGCGCTCAGAATGAATTTGGGACCAAGCTCTGATCCGTTGAAAAGAGGACAAGTTAAGATTTCCAGATTGTATTTAAACTCCCTATTCAGACTCCTGACAAAGGAAATATGGTGCTTTTGTTTTCAAGATAAAACAGGACTCCGAATCGAATTCTATCTTGATCTTGTTGGATTTCCTTTTTGTAGATGAAAATATGGACGTGGATGAAACCTCCAAGGACGTGGCTAGGATAATGGTGGTAAACAAAACAAAGGAATTTGAAAATCCACTTGGATTCCTAGAGAGAAACAAATAAACTCAAATCTGTGATGGTGACAGAAACGTGACTAGAACTCGAAACTCTGAACGAATAGACGCTAAGACCAGCAACTTGCACGACGATGCAACCGTTAATTCAATAAGCCCTAACTAAGCAGTAATAGTATTAAGCTCAAAGGGGTTTTGGGATTATGAAGAACTAATCTACTAATTTTGTTTTGGCTTTTTCTGGACTATACGAGATTAAAAACAACAAAGAACTAGAAGTCTCTCACCGATCAACCTTGCTCTGATACCAACTGATATGAACCCGCTAAGGTGAATCCTGATCTTTCGATGAGAGAAGGTGGATAACTCGTTTTGGGGATGGAGATGATGTTCATGGCCCGACTACAACCATCCAAGGATGCTGCACCTTAGCAACCGATACACCACCTCCAACAGCCGTCACGATCTTGTGGAACACGATCAACCAAACCACTAGGGTAATTCCTGCAAGCAATCGAGGAACAAGCAAGAACAAGTATAACAAGCAACTCAATTGCAAATATAGAAATGAAAACCAATCTGAAAATCACAAAGTTGGGGTTCTGAATCGAGTAGAACGGATGGTCTAGTCAACACACGCGTCTACAAGGAAGTAGCAATGGCTAAACTTTCAACAAAACAAAACCCGATCTGTTTGTGGCGGCTCTAATCCTTATTAATACCTAGGGGAACGACCAGGGGGTGTTGGGGTCGTTCTCCAACCCTAGGACACGTCCCTAATGAACCCAACTTGATACATGGGCCATCAGCCCAAAATAGGGTGACACAGCACCAAAGGCAGAAAAGGCCCCGGCGTTGAAACTACGATTGCGGAAGCATCGGATAAGATATAGTCATGAGTCCAGATCCGTTGGAAAATAGACTTGATAAGCTTTCCAAAAAGTGCTAGAATGTCCCAATCCGAGTCCGTATGCGACTGTGGTGAACATCACAAGTTGGAGCTGTCCTGGAGTCCGAATCTAGCCCCAAAACGTGTTGGATTTGATCTCTTTCTTTCCTTGGACCAAAAGTGACGTGGTGTCCAGGTGCAGGACGTTGGGAATACTTGGATTTGGTCCCCAATCAACTTCATTAACCTTCCATGCTTTCCATATGCAATCAAACCTTTCCTTGATCCATGTAAGTAATTCTAAAAATGAAAATATACACATTTTATGTGTGGAGCACAAATTCATCAAATGCATCAATGATAAGCCTCATATAGAATGGTTGCACCTTTGGTATAGAAGTGGTTGACATGGTCATATTTGAGCCAATGATGTCCTCATCATTCTCCCCTTCTTGACAGCAAACCGTCCTCGGTTTGACCTTTGTTGGAGGATGTGTTGTAGGTAAAAGTGAACCGTGCTCCCCTTCTTGATATTTATCCTGTTGCATTTGGGAAAAACTAGAAAAACTTTACAAGACATCATTAGTGTTAGTGCAGCCCTCAATTTGATCATGGTATTGTGGCCCAAAAGGATATTTCAGATTAGAGCAAATATAAACTTTATACACCAAATATTCTCCTTTGTTGTCATATTTGCCAATTGCATGAAGCAAACAATGATTAAAACTTGACAAAATAGAATCAAATTTAAGTTTCTCTTTTAGACAATTTAGATTACACAGAATATCAAATTCAATATAACCCAAAGTATTTAAAGAGGACAACAAATTCAGTTCATCTTGTGCACATGTAATAGGATGAAAAAGCTTATCTTCAGCACATTTGTATGGTTCCAAACCAAAAGTATCACACTTATTTGCTACTTGTGGCATAGGAGTAAAAGAATCATCAACACACAACTCCTCTTTATCACAAGGAACCGCGAGTAATTCATTTTGTGACAAAGGAAAATCAGTAGTGGGTTCCACTATTTGTTGCTCTTCATTAGCATGCAGAGTGGACAAATTTTGGACATTATGGGTCACATCATTCTAGCAAGTATTCACAGATAATAGAATCTCTTTTTCAGCATTAAGAGCCAGACTAAACAATTGACCAATATGGCAATATGATTTGCTAATTAATAAGGTTCGAATTTCAGAATTGAGCCCTTTCATGAATCTACTCATAACATCTTCCATGCATTCATCCAATCCACCAAACATGATACAAATCTTAAAATTATGGTAGTATTGTTTCATAGTCTTGCTACCCTGCTTCAAGTTGTCTAATTTTGCAAGCAAATAATCAACATAATATGCAGGAACGAATGCATCCCTAAAAAGAAATTTGAAGTCTTTCCAAGATTCTGGAACTTTGATGTGCCTACAAATGTGTTTCCATTCTAGCAAAGCATATTCAATCAAAATATTAGAGGCAATACAAATCTTTTGTTTCTCGGATAGGTCATGCTCATCAAATTCATTGTCTACTTTTAACTCCCAATCAATGTAAGCTTGAGGATCAAACTTACCATCATATAATGGCAAGTGTTGAATGACATCCTGAATATGAGGGTCTAGTTTCAACAGCTCAAAAATCTCCATATCACCTGCCATGATTAGTAGGAAACAAGAAACACAAAAATAATATGTATCCTCCTATCAACTACTAGGATGTGTCAGATGTAATTCTCTCAAACTCAACTTGTTAAAACAAGCCCTTACAAGTTCTTACCAAGCCAAACAGGAGGTGACGGCAACCAACAATGATGAGGACATCAACACCGATCATACATCCACGCCGTCCACGCCGACACCTGCTGGTCCTATTACCCGTGCTCGTGCTCGAACACTTAATCATCAAGTGAGTTCCTTCTTGAGCTCTTGTCCATCCTGTTTAGATCTTGGAGACACGTGCACTCTTGCTTTGATTAGGAATCAAGGAGAAGACCAAAAGGGAAAAGGACTCGCGTAGGCTGGATTCGGACTGCAGCACACCTCCAACTTGTGACGGTCGCCACGATTACATACGGAGTCGGATTAGGGTGATTCTGGACTTGTTGGAAAGCTAATAAAGTCTACTTTCATACGGATCTGACCTCATACTCATACCTGCTCAGAAACGGCGTCAACAGTCCAAAAATCACCGAGAGGTCTATTCTGTCCAGGGTGCTGCGCCACCTTAAGTTAGCCCAATGGGCTTGTATCTTTTAGAGTCCAGTACGGACGCGTCCTAGGGTTGGAGCACGACCCAAACTCTCTTGTAGTCGTCCTCCACACATCATATACCCCTTAGCCGCCACCAGGAACACTTGGGTTTTGTTTAGATCAAGTTTAGCCTTTGCTACTTGCTTGTAGGCGCGTGTGCTGATCCAGCCACCCGTCTCCTTGTCTTCAGAACTCCACTCATAATAAGATTCAGTTTGAGGTTTTCAATTTCATCTTGCAAATTCAGTGCTTGTTTCCTTGTTCTTGCTAGTTCTTCGATTGCTTGCAGGACGGGAGCCCTAGTGGCTGGTTGTCGCGCTCCACAAGATCGTGACAGCCTTTGGAGGTGGTGTATCGGTTGCTAAGGCGCGGTCTTGGAAGGCTGTAGTCGGGCCGTGAACGTCATCTCCATCCACCAAATCGAGCGATCTCACGCCTCTCATCGAAAGATCGTCCATAAACCCTAGCGGGTTCATATCAGTTGGTAATCAGAGCAAGGTTGATCGGTGAGAGACTTCCAATCCTTCGCTGTTTTTAATTTCCTATAGTCCAGAAAAGCCAAAAAAACAATTAGTAGATTAGTTTCCTACAATCCTATAGACTTTTGGGCCGTGACTAGTGCTACCTAGTTAGGGCTTGTTGAGTCGTCGGTTGCATCGGTTGTGTCAAGTTGCTGGTCTTAGTTTTAGTCCTTTAGAGTTTCGAGTTCTTGTCACGTTCTATCACAACACGCGCTATCATATAGTCTCTCTGTTGGCCGAATCCAAGTAGGTTTTCAAGTTTGAGTCGGATCAAGGAATCGGGTATTCCTCGCTGTTGGCCAAGTCCGAGTAGAATTGGAAGTTCCAATCAGACGAGGAATCAGTTCACTGTGTGCTACAAATATCAAACGAACCACGCAGCAAGTATTCATATCTAAACGAGTGGTTTACTCTAGAGAGAGAGAGAGAAGTGTGTGTGCTAAGTTACTCTTTGGGAGTGTTCTTGTTCATATAATCAGTTTTGAGTGCCCTTGAAAAAAAAATATTCAAAAAAAAAGAAAAAAAAAGAAAAAGAAAAAAAAAGAAAAAGAAAGAAGCAAAAGAAAAGAAGAGAAAGGGGCTGATCTTAGAGATTCTTCGTTCACTTTGGGTGGTGTGTTGTGCTCTCCTTTGTGTCCAGGCTCGCGTCTCTAGCACGGTCTAGACTAGGACCAGCACAGTACCGCCGGTTGAACAATTATTCAGCTTGCTTTTTGTAACTAACGTGGTGCTAGTTCGTTCCTTGTTTCAGCCCACCTATAGCTCCACATATTCTACAGCTTGACAGGTCTCGTGCTGCGGCACCGATACACTTCATCCATTGCTGCAGACTTGTTGGTAGATGACCCCTCCTGTCGAGCAAGGTAAGAACTGGTAAGAACTTGTGTAATAGGTGGAGAGTGAGCGACTTGCTGTAGCTACATCCTAGTAGTTGTAGGGCTTTTATTTCTTCACTTGTCTTCTTGTTGTCTTTGTCTTTGAACCATGTCAGGGACCGACGAAGATAACCAAATTCCACATTCGCCTCGCACAAAGGGCATCATACAACATTTTGAAAGGAAAGTGAAGTTGCACACGGAGGGACTTGATAATGACTTGCAGGTGACAAATGACAAACTTGGGCAGTTGGAGGCTACTCAGATTGCCGCAAACAACAAGCTTGCAGGTTTGGAGCAGTCCATTGCTAGTGTGGACAAAAGCCTTGCTGCTCTGCTGAGGCGTTTTGATGACCTCCACAACAATGATAAAGACCAGCATAAAAAAGAAAAGGAGGAAGATCGAGAGGATGGTAGTTATGATGAAGAATACACAGGTGATACTGAACATGATGATCGAGACACTCGTGATCGACGTCGCCTACGTCACAACCGTAGAGGTATGGGTGGCCGCCGCCGACGCGAGGTACACAATAATGATGATGCTTTTAGTAAGATTAAATTTAAAATACCTCCTTTTGATGGTAAATATGACCCTGATGCATACATTACTTGGGAGATTGCTGTTGATCAAAAGTTTGCATGCCATGAATTTCCTGAGAACACGCGTGTTAGGGCTGCTACTAGTGAGTTCACAGATTTTGCTTCTGTTTGGTGGATCGAATATGGCAAGAAAAATCCTAATAACATACCTAGAACTTGGAATGCACTGAAACGAGCCATGAGAGCTAGATTTGTTCCATCTTACTATGCCTGTGATATGATAAATAAGTTGCAGCAATTGAGACAAGGTTCTAAATGTGTAGAAGAATACTATCAGGAATTACAAACGGGTATGTTGCGTTGTAATTTAGAGGAGGATGAGGAACCTGCTATGGCTAGATTTTTAGGTGGATTAAATCGGGAAATTCAGGATATCCTCGCTTACAAAGAATACAATAACGTAACCAAACTGTTTCATCTTGCTTGTAAAGCTGAACGGGAAGTGCAGGGACGACGTGCTAGCGCAAGGACTAATGTTTCTGCAGGGAAAGCTAGTTCATGGCAGCCGCGCCCATCTACAACTCCGTCTACACGTACTCCTACGCCATCATCTAGTGACAAGACTCGAGCTGCCCCCACCAATTCAGTAGTGAAGACATCGCAAAAGCCGGCTGCGAGTACTTCATCCGTGGCATCGACAGGTAGAACAAGCAACATACAATGTCATCGGTGCAAGGGATATGGCCATATGATGCGTGACTGCCCAAACAAGCGTGTTATGATTGTCAAGGATGATGGTGAGTGTTCATCTGCTAGTGATTTTGATGAAGATACACTTGCATTGCTTGCGGCTGACTATGCAGGTAGTGAGGAACACATAGAAGAACACATCAATGCAGGTGACGCGGAGCACTATGAGAGCTTGATTGTACAGCGAGTGCTTAGTGCACAAATGGAGAAGGCTGAGCAAAATCAGCGACACACTTTATTCCAAACAAAGTGTGTCATCAAGGAGCGTTCGTGTCGCATGATCATTGATGGAGGTAGGTGCAACAACTTGGCAAGTACCGACATGGTACAGAAGCTCGCCCTCACCACCAAACCACATCTCCATCCCTACTACATCCAATGGCTGAACAACAGTGGTAAGGCAAAGGTAACGAGACTGGTGCGAATCAATTTTGCTATCGGATCATACAAAGATATTGTTGAATGTGATGTTGTGCCTATGCAAGCTTGCAATATTCTGCTAGGTAGACCATGGCAATTTGATAGAGATTCGATGCATCATGGTAGATCAAATCAATATTCATTTCTATACCATGATCGAAAAATTGTGTTGCATCCTATGTCTCCTGAAGCTATTATGCAATCTGATGTTACTAAGGCTGCAAAAGCAAAGAGCGAGAGTGACAAATCTGTTGTTGATGACAAAGATGAGATAACATTGAAAGGACGTTGTATGCTTGCTACAAAATCTGATATTAATGAGTTCAATGCATCCACCTCTGTTGCTTATGCTTTGGTATGCAAGGATGCTTTGATTTCATTTGAGGATATGCAACGTTCTTTGCCCCCTGTTGTTGCTAACATTTTGCAGGAGTATTCTGATGTGTTTCCCATTGAGATACCAGCGGGGCTGCCACCAATACGAGGGATTGAGCACCAAATTGATCTTATCCCTGGAGCATCTTTGCCAAACCGTGCACCATACAGGACAAATCCAGAGGAAACGAAGGAAATTCAGCGACAAGTGCAAGAACTACTAGACAAAGGTTATGTGCGTGAGTCTCTTAGTCCTTGTGCTGTTCCAGTGATTTTAGTGCCTAAGAAAGATGGAACATGGCGCATGTGTGTTGATTGTAGGGCTATTAATAATATCACCATTCGATATCGACACCCTATTCCACGATTAGATGATATGCTTGATGAATTGAGTGGTGCTGTTGTGTTTTCAAAGGTTGATTTGCGTAGTGGGTACCACCAGATTCGTATGAAATTGGGAGATGAATGGAAAACTGCTTTCAAAACCAAGTTTGGTCTATATGAGTGGTTAGTCATGCCTTTTGGGTTAACTAATGCACCTAGTACTTTCATGAGATTAATGAACGAGGTTTTGCGTGCTTTCATTGGGAAATTTGTTGTCGTCTACTTTGATGATATACTGATTTATAGCAAATCCATTGATGAACACCTTGATCACTTACGTGCTGTTTTCAATGCTCTACGTGATGCACGTTTGTTTGGTAACCTTGAGAAGTGCACTTTCTGCACCGATCGAGTATCGTTTCTTGGCTATGTTGTCACTCCACAGGGAATTGAGGTTGATAAAGCCAAGGTGGAAGCTATACAAGGATGGCCTGTACCCACGACGGTCACACAAGTGCGGAGTTTCCTAGGACTTGCTGGTTTCTATCGCCGTTTTGTGAAGGACTTCAGCACCATTGCTGCACCATTGAATGAGCTTACAAAGAAGGGAGTGCCCTTTTCTTGGGGCAAAGCACAAGAGCACGCCTTCCATGTGCTGAAAGATAAGTTAACACATGCACCTCTACTCCAACTCCCTGATTTTAATAAGACTTTCGAGCTTGAATGTGATGCGAGTGGAATTGGATTGGGTGGTGTTTTGTTACAAGAAGGAAAACCTGTTGCATACTTTAGTGAGAAATTGAGCGGGCCTATTCTTAATTATTCTACATATGATAAGGAATTATATGCTCTAGTGCGGACATTAGAAACATGGCAGCATTATTTGTGGCCCAAAGAATTTGTTATACATTCTGATCATGAATCTTTGAAGCATATTCGTAGTCAAGGAAAACTGAATCGTAGACATGCAAAATGGGTTGAATTTATTGAATCTTTTCCTTATGTTATCAAACACAAGAAAGGGAAGGATAATCTCATTGCAGATGCATTGTCTAGGAGATATACTTTGCTGAATCAACTTGATTACAAGATCTTTGGGTTAGAAACAATTAAAGAACGATATGCTCATGATGCTGATTTTAAAGAAGTGCTGCTGCATTGTAAAGATGGAAAACATGGAACAAATTCATCCTCAATGATGGGTTTGTGTTTAGAGCTAACAAGCTATGCATTCCAGCTAGCTCCGTTCGCTTGTTGTTGCTGCAGGAAGCGCATGGAGGTGGCTTGATGGGGCATTTTGGAGCGAAGAAGACGGAGGACATTCTTGCTGGTCATTTCTTTTGGCCCAAGATGCGACGAGACGTGGAGAGATTTGTTGCTCGCTGCACAACATGTCAAAAGGCTAAGTCCCGGTTGAATCCACACGGTTTGTATATGCCTCTTCCTGTTCCTAGTGCTCCTTGGGAGGATATTTCTATGGATTTTGTGTTGGGATTGCCACGGACTAGGAAAGGGCGAGATAGTGTTTTTGTGGTTGTGGATCGATTCTCTAAAATGGCACATTTCATACCATGTCATAAAACTGATGATGCTACAAATATTGCTGATTTGTTCTTTCGAGAAGTTGTTCGCTTGCATGGTGTGCCAAATACAATTGTTTCTGATCGTGATGCTAAATTTCTTAGCCATTTTTGGAGAACTTTATGGGCCAAATTGGGGACTAAGCTTTTATTTTCCACCACTTGTCACCCCCAAACTGATGGTCAAACTGAAGTTGTGAATAGAACTTTGTCTACTATGTTAAGGACTGTTTTAAAGAAGAATATTAAGATGTGGGAAGATTGTTTGCCTCATATTGAGTTTGCTTATAATCGTTCGCTGCATTCTACTACGAAGATGTGTCCCTTTGAGATTGTTTATGGCTTGTTACCACGTGCTCCTATTGATTTAATGCCATTGCCAAGTTCTGAAAAGTTGAATTTTGATGCTAAGCAACGTGCTGAATTGATGCTAAAACTACATGAAACCACTAAAGAAAACATAGAGCGCATGAATGCTAAGTACAAATTTGCTGTAGATAAAGGTAGAAGGGAATTGATTCTTGAACCTGGAGATTGGGTTTGGTTGCATTTGCGAAAGGATAGGTTTCCTGAATTAAGAAAATCAAAATTGATGCCTAGAGCGGATGGTCCTTTTAAAGTGATGCAACGAATAAATGAGAATGCATATAAGCTTGATCTTCCTACAGATTTTGGGGTTAGTCCCACATTTAACATTGCAGATTTGAAGCCTTATTTGGGTGAGGAAGATGAGCTTGAGTCGAGGACGACTCAAATTCAAGAAAGGGAGGATGATGAGGACATCAACACCGATCATACATCCACGCCGTCCACGCCGACACCTGCTGGTCCTATTACCCGTGCTCGTGCTCGAACACTTAATCATCAAGTGAGTTCCTTCTTGAGCTCTTGTCCATCCTGTTTAGATCTTGGAGACACGTGCACTCTTGTTTTGATTAGGAATCAAGGAGAAGACCAAAAGGGAAAAGGACTCGCGTAGGCTGGATTCGGACTGCAGCACACCTCCAACTTGTGACGGTCGCCACGATTACATACGGAGTCGGATTGGGGTGATTCTGGACTTGTTGGAAAGCTAATAAAGTATACTTTCATACGGATCTGACCTCATACTCATACCTGCTCAGAAACGGCGTCAACAGTCCAAAAATCACCGAGAGGTCTATTCTGTCCAGGGTGCTGCGCCACCTTAAGTTAGCCCAATGGGCTTGTATCTTTTAGAGTCCAGTACGGACGCGTCCTAGGGTTGGAGCACGACCCAAACTCTCTTGTAGTTGTCCTCCACACATCATATACCCCTTAGCCGCCACCAGGAACACTTGGGTTTTGTTTAGATCAAGTTTAGCCTTTGCTACTTGCTTGTAGGCGCGTGTGCTGATCCAGCCACCCGTCTCCTTGTCTTCAGAACTCCACTCATAATAAGATTCAGTTTGAGGTTTTCAATTTCATCTTGCAAATTCAGTGCTTGTTTCCTTGTTCTTGCTAGTTCTTCGATTGCTTGCAGGACGGGAGCCCTAGTGGCTGGTTGTCGCGCTCCACAAGATCGTGACAGCCTTTGGAGGTGGTGTATCGGTTGCTAAGGCGCGGTCTTGGAAGGCTGTAGTCGGGCCGTGAACGTCATCTCCATCCACCAAATCGAGCGATCTCACGCCTCTCATCGAAAGATCGTCCATAAACCCTAGCGGGTTCATATCAAACAAGTCTACAACCGTGGAGTGAAGTGTATCGGTGCCACAACAACAACACCTGTCAAGCTGTAGTCAAAATATGTGGAGCTATAGGTGGGCTAAAGCAAGGAAGTACTAGAACCACGTTAGTTGCAAGCAAATTGAACAAACGCTCAACGACGTTATTATGCTGGTCCTAGGCTAGTACATGCTAGAGACGCGAGCCTGGACACAAACGAAGTCACTGAGCAGCAGCAAAGAAGGATCACAAGGACAGGAATAACAACAAAAGAAAAACTCTTCTCTTCTTCTTTCTCTTTCTTTTCTTTCTTTCTTTCTGTCTTTCTTTTCTTTCTTTCTTTTCTTTCTTTCTGTCTTTTTTTTCTTCTGTTTTTTTTCTTTCAACTAGCACAAAACTGAAATTTTGCAACAAGAAATAACAAGCTACTTACAGCAATTAAATGTTTCCTTGGGAAGGGTGATTCAGTAGCAAAGTGAAACAAGTGGTTGTGTTGCAAAACCAGCAGACACACAAATCTCCAGGGCAATTGCGAAGCGCTCAGAATGAATTTGGGACCAGGCTCTGATCCGTTGAAAAGAGGACAAGTTAAGATTTCCAGATTGTATTTAAACTCCCTATTCAGACTCCTGACAAAGGAAATATGGTGCTTTTGTTTTCAAGATAAAACAGGACTCCGAATCGAATTCTATCTTGATCTTGTTGGATTTTCTTTTTGTGGATGGAAATATGGACGTGGATGAAACCTCCAAGGACGTGGCTAGGATAATGGTGGTAAACAAAACAAAGGAATTTGAAAATCCACTTGGATTCCTAGAGAGAAACAAATAAACTCAAATCTGCGATGGTGACAGAAACGTGACTAGAACTCGAAACTCTAAACGACTAGACGCTAAGACCAGCAACTTGCACGACGATGCAACCGTTAATTCAATAAGCCCTAACTAAGCAGTAATAGTATTAAGCTCAAAGGGGTTTTGGGATTATGAAGAACTAATCTACTAATTTTGTTTTGGCTTTTTCTGGACCATACGAGATTAAAAACAACAAAGAACTAGAAGTCTCTCACCGATCAACCTTGCTCTGATACCAACTGATATGAACCCGCTAGGGTGAATCCTAATCTTTTGATGAGAGAAGGTGGATAACTTGATTTGGGGATGGAGATGATGTTCACGGCCCGACTACAACCATCCAAGGATGCTGCGCCTTAGCAACCGATACACCACCTCCAACAGCCGTCGCGATCTTGTGGAACACGATCAACCAAACCACTAGGGTAATTCCTGCAAGCAATCGAGGAACAAGCAAGAACAAGTATAACAAGCAACTCAATTGCAAATATAGAAATGAAAACCAATCTGAAAATCACAAAGTTGGGGTTCTGAATCGAGTAGAACGGATGGTCTAGTCGACACACGCGTCTACAAGGAAGTAGCAATGGCTAAACTTTCAACAAAACAAAACCCGATCTGTTTGTGGCGGCTCTAATCCTTATTAATACCTAGGGGAACGACCAGGGGGTGTTGGGTTCGTTCTCCAACCCTAGGACACGTCCCTAATGAACCCAACTTTATACATGGGCCATCAGCCCAAAATAGGGTGACACAGCACCAAAGGCAGAAAAGGCCCCGGCGTTGAAACGACGATTGCGGAAGCATCGGATAAGATATAGTCATGAGTCCAGATCTGTTGGAAAATAGACTTGATAAGCTTTCCAAAAAGTGCTAGAACGTCCCAATCCGAGTCCGTATGCGACTGTGGTGAACATCACAAGTTGGAGCTGTCCTGGAGTCCGAATCTAGCCCCAAAACGTGTTGGATTTGATCTCTTTCTTTCCTTGGACCAAAAGTGACGTGGTGTCCAGGTGCAGGACATTGGGAATACTTGGATTTGGTCCCCAATCAACTTCATTAACCTTCCATGCTTTCCATATGCAATCAAACCTTTCCTTGATCCATGTAAGTAATTCTAAAAATGAAAATATACACATTTTATGGTGGAGCACCAATTCATCAAATGCATCAATGATAAGCCTCATATAGAATGGTTGCACCTTTGGTATAGAAGTGGTTGACATGGTCATATTTGAGCCAATGATGTCCTCATCAGCCACCAATTGTCTCCTACATGACGCGGGTCAAGTGGAAACTCGTTTCGGTCCATTTAGAGATAGTGTTAATCTCGACGCAAGATAGATGCACAGTTTGCGCCAAACGTACCATAGGTTTAGAAATAATTTTGGACACACCTAATTGTACTCCTAGGTGACTTGTATCAAGCGGAATCTCATTTCGATCCGTTTGGAGATAGTTTTCATCTCGGTGCAGGGTTTGTGATGAATCTACCATAGGCATGGAAATCACTTTGAGCACACCCCCAGTACTCCTAGGTAATGTATGTCAAGTGGAAGCTTGTTTCTCTCTGTTTGGAGATGGTGTTAGTCTCAACGCAAGATAGGTGCACGGTTTGCGCTGAACGTAATGTAGGCTTGGAAATCATTTTCGGAACACTTGATGGTACTCCTAGGTGACGTGTGTCAAGTGGAAGCTTATTTCGTTCAGTTTGGAGATAGCGTTAATCTCAGTGCTAGATGGGTGCACGGTTTCGTTGAATGTACCATGGGCATGGAAATCATTTTCGGCACACCCGATGGTACTCCTAGGTGACATGGGTCAAGTGGAAGCTCGTTTCGGTCCGTTTGGAGATAGTGTTAATGTCGGCACAAGATAGGTGCATGGTTTGCAATGAATCTACCATGGGCATCGAAATCGCTTTGAGCACACCCCTTGGTACTCCTAGGTAATGTATGTCAAGTGGAAGCTTGTTTCTCTCCGTTTGGAGATAGTGTTAGCCATGACGCAAGATAGGTGCCCGGTTTGCACCGAACGTACCCTAGCTTTGAAAATCATTTTGGGCGCCACCGATGGTCTCCTACATGACGCGGGTCAAGTGGAAACTCGTTTCGGTCCATTTAGAGATAGTGTTAATCTCGACGCAAGATAGATGCACGGTTTGCGCCAAACGTACCATTAGTTCAGAAATAATTTTGGACACACATAATTGTACTCCTAGGTGGCTTGTATCAAGCGGAATCTCATTTCGATCCGTTTGGAGATAGTTTTCATCTCGGTGCAAGATAGGTGCAGGGTTTGCGATGAATCTACCACGGGCGTGGAAATCACTTTGAGCACACCCCCAGTACTCCTAGGTATTGTATGTCAAGTGGAAGCTTGTTTCTCTCTGTTTGGAGATGGTGTTAGTCTCAATCCAAGATAGGTGCACGGTTTGCGCTGAACGTAATGTAGGCTTGGAAATCATTTTTGGCACACTTGATGGTACTCCTAGGTGACATGGGTCTAGTGAAAGCTCATTTTGTTCAGTTTGGAGATAGCGTTAATCTCAATGCTAGATGGGTGCACGGTTTCGTTGAATGTACCATGGGCATGGAAATCATTTTCGGCACACCCGATGGTACTCCTAGGTGACGCGGGTCAAGTGGAAGCTCATTTCCGTCGGTTTGGAGATAGTGTTAATGTCGGCACAAGATAGGTGCATGGTTTGCAATGAATCTACCATGGGCATCGAAATCGCTTTGAGCACACCCCTTGGTACTCCTAGGTAATGTATGTCAAGTGGAAGCCTGTTTCTCTCCGTTTGGAGATAGTGTTAGCCACGACGCAAGATATGTGCCCGGTTTGCACCGAACGTACCATAGCTTCGAAAATCATTTTGGGCGCCACCGATGGTCCGCTACGTGACGCGGGTCAAGTGGAAACTCGTTTCGGTCCATTTAGAGATAGTGTTAATCTCGACGCAAGATAGATGCACGGTTTACGCCAAATGTACCATAGGCTTGGAAATCATATTGGATGCACCCAATGGTTCTCCTAGGTGATGTGGGTGAAGTGGAAGCTCATTTTGATCCGTTTGGAGATAGTGTTAATCTCATCGCAAGATAAGTGAACAGTTTGCGCCGAACATACCATAGGCTTGGAATTCATTTTTGCCACACTCAATGGTACTCCTAGGTGACGTAGGTCATGTGGAAGCTCGTTCGGTCCATTTGGCGGTAGTGTTAATCTCGACGCAAGATAGGTGCACGGTTTGCGCCGAACATACCATAGCTTTAGAAATTATTTTGGGTGTAACTAAAGGTTTTCCAACATGATGTGGGTGCAGTGGAAACTCGTTCCAGTCCATTTGGAGATAGTGTTATTCTCGACGTAAGATAGGTACACGGTTTGCGCCAAAGTCCCATTGGCTCTTAAATATCTTTAGGCACACGAGATGGTACTCCTTGGTGGCGTAGATCAAGTGGAAGATTGTTTGTCTGTTTGGAGATAGTGTTAATCTCGATGCAAGATGGGTGCACGGTTTGCGCTGAATGAACCACAGCTTCGGAAATCATTTTGGGTGCAACCGATGGAACTCTTGCCTGACGTCAGTCTACTGGAAACTCATCTCCGTCCATTTTGATATAGTGTTAATCTCGACGCAAGATATGTACACGGTTTGTGGCAAACGTACCATAGGCTCGTAAATCATTTTGGACGCACCTGATTGTACTCCTAGGTGACGTGGATAAAGTGGAATCTCATTTTGATCCATTTGGAGATAGTTTTAATCTTGGTGCAAGATAGGTGCGATGAATCTACCACGAGCATGGAAATTGATTTGGGAACACCCGATGGTACTCCTAGGTAATGTAAGTCAAGTGGAAGTTTGTTTCGGTCCAGTTGGAGATAGTTGCACGGTTTGCGTCGAATGTACAATGGGCAGGGAAATCTTTTCAGCACACCCGATGGTACTTCTAGGTGACGTTGGTCAAGCAGAAGCTTGTTTTGGTCCATTTGGAGATAGTATTAATCTCGAGGCAAGATAGGTGCACGGTTTGCGCAAAATGTACCACAGGTTCTGAAATCTCTTCGGGCACACCAGATGGTACTCCTAGGTGGCGTTGATTAAGTGGAAGATCATTTTAGTCTGTTTGGAGATAGTGTTAATCTCCATGCCTGATAGGTGCATGGTTTGTGATGAATCTACCACAGGCATAGAATTGCTTTGGGCACACCCGATTGTACTCCTAGGTAATGTATGTCGAGTTAAAGCTTGTTTCGGTCCGTTTGGAGATAGTGTTAGTCTCGGTGCAAGATAGATGGCAGTTTGCGTTGAATATACCATAGGCTTGGAAATCATTTTGGACGCACCCGATGGTACTTCTAGGTGACATGGGTAAAGTGGAAGGCCGTTTCGATCAGTTTGGAGATAGTGTTATCCTCAGCGCAAGATAGTTGCACTGAATGCGATCAATGAATAACGAGCGTGGAAATCGCTTTGGGCACACCCGCTAGTACTCCTAGGTAATGTATGTCAAGTGGAAGCTTGTTTCTCTCCGTTTGGAGATAGTGTTAGTCTCGACGCAAGATAGGTGCACAGTTTGTGATGAAAATACCATAGGCTTGGAAATCATTTTTGGCACACTCGGTGATACTCCTAGGTGACGTGGCTCAAGTGGAAGCTCGTTTCAGTCTTTTTGGGGATAGTGTTAATCTCGGCACAAGATAGGTGCACGGTTTGCATGGAATCTACCACGGGCATGGAAATCGCTTTGGGCACACCCCCTGATACTCCAAGGTAATGTATGTCAAGTGGAAGCTTGTTTCTCTACGTTTGCGAAGCAATAGTCTCGACACAGGATAGGTGCACGGTTTGCACCGAACATACCATGGGCTTGGAAATCATTTTTGGCACTCCCGATGGTACTCCTAGGTGACGTGTGTCAAGTGTAAACTCGTTTCTATCCATTTGGAGATAGTGTTAATGTAGGCGCAAGAAAGGTGTATTGTTTGCGTCAAATGTACCACGGGCATGGAAATCTTTTCGGGCACGCCCGATGGTACTTGTAGGTGACATTGGTCAAGTGGAAGCTCGTTTCGGACCATTTGGAGTAGTATTAATCTCGACGTAAAATAGGTGCACAGTTTGCGTCAAATGTACAACGGGCATGGAAATCTTTTCAGGCACACATGTTGGTACTTCTAGGTGACGTTGGTCAAGTGGAAGCTCGTTTCAGTCCATTTAGAGATAGTACTAAACTCAAGGCAAGATAGGTGTACGGTTTGCACCTAATGTACCATATGCTTTGAAATCACTTTGGGCACACCAAATGGTACTCCTAATTGGCGTAGATCAAGTGGAAAAAAATTTTGGTCTATTTGGAGATAGTGTTAATCTCTATGCAAGATAGGTACACAGTTTGCGCCAAATGTACCATAGCTTCAGAAATAATTTTGGGCGCAGCCAATGGTAGGAGTACAAAACGTGTCACCTAGGAGTACCATCGGGTGTGCCAAAAATGATTTCCAAGAATATGGTACGTTCGGTGCAAACCGTGCACCTATCTTGCGTGGCGACTAACACTATCTCCAAACTGGGAGAAACAAGCTTCCACTTGATATACATTTCCTAGGAGTACTAGGGGTGTGCCCAAAGCGATTTCCGTGCCCATGGTAGATTCATCGCAAACCGTGCACCTATCTTGCACCTAGATTAACACTATCTCTGAACGAACCAAAACGAGCGTCCACTTAACCCACGTATCCTAGGAGTACCATCGGGTGCGTCCAAAATGATTTCCAAGCCTATGGTACGCTCGGTGCAAACCATGCACCTATCTTGCTTTAAGACTAACCCTATCTCCAAACAGACTGATGCATCCGGCCCAGGTGGGGTTGGCCGAGGCCTAATAAATTAAGGTTGCCCGGACCTCAACAGTTCTTATGCACACCCACTCGGGGAGAGGTCCAATGTCCCTAAAAGACTAGTCTGATAGGGAAAGGGTAGCTCTCTCTTTTAAGGTGGCTTCCTCCTCCCAAGCTAAGCAAGGTGGGATTATTCAGAGGCTCACACGGTCGCCGCCCGACTACAACTAGGCCACTTGGCCTTTTTTGTTGCGTCTTTGCCAGCGGGTAATAGTGTAGGATGTCCTCATCATTCCCACCCCCTTAAACAAGGGCCCAGCTCTGATACCAAATGATGCATCCGGCCCAGGTGGGGTTGGCCGAGGCCCAATAAATTAAGGTTGCCCGGACCTCAACAGTTCTTATGCACACCCACTCAGGGAGAGGTCCAATGTCCCTAAAAGACTAGTCTGATAGGGAAAGGGTAGCTCTCTCTTTTAAGGTGGCTTCCTCCTCCCAAGCTAAGCAAGGTGGGATTATTCAGAGGCTCACACGGTCGCCGCCCGACTACAACTAGGCCACTTGGCCTTTTTTGTTGCGTCTTTGCCAGCGGATAATAGTGTAGGATGTCCTCATCACAGACCGAAACAAGCTTCCACCTGACTACATAACATAAGAGTAGCAGGGGGTGTGCCCAAAGCGTTTTCCATGCCCGTGGTAGATTTCTTAGAAATCATGCACCTATCTTGCACCAAGATTAAAACTATCTCCAAACGGACTGAAATAAGCATCCGCTTGACCCACGTCACCAAGGAGTACCATCGGGTGCGTCCAAAATGATTTCCAAGCCTATGGTACATTCGGCGCAAACTGTGCATCTATCTTGCGTCGAGATTAACACTATCTCCAAACAGACCGAAACGAGTTTCCACCGGACCCACATCATGTAGGAGTACTGTTGGTTGCGCCCAAAATGATTTTTGAAGCTATGGTACATTCGGCGCAAACCGTGCACCTATCTTGCATCGAGATTAAAACTATCTCCAGACAGACTGAAACAATCTTCCACTTGATCTACGCCACCTAGGAGTACCATCTAGTGTGCCTAAAGAGATTTCAGAGCCTATGGTACATTTGGCAAAAACCGTGCACCTATCTTGCCTCGAGATTAATACCTCCAAACAGACTGAAACAAGCTTTCACTTGACCAACATTACCTACAAGTACCATTAGGTGTGCCTAAAAAGATTCCCTGCCCGTTGTACATTCGATGCAAACCGTGCACCTATCCTGCGTTGAGATTAATACTACTCCAAATAGTCTGAAACGAGCTTCCACTTGACCAATGTCACCTAGAAGTACCATCGGGCATGCCTGAAAAGATTTTCATGCCTGTGGTATATTGAACGCAAACCGTGCACCCATCTAGTACTGAGATTAACACTATTTCCAAATGGACCGAAACGAGGATCCACTTCACCCACGTCACCTAGGAGTACCATTGGGTGTGCCAAAAATGATTTCAAAGCCTATGGTACGTTCAACGCAAACCGTGCACCTGTCTCCAAACAGAGAGAAACAAGCTCCCACTTGGCATACATTACCTGGGAGTACCAGGGCGTGTGCCCAAAGTGATTTCCATGCCCGTGGTAGATTTTTCGCAAAATGTGCACTAATGAGGACATGCCTAGCATTCACTCATCTTCAAATGAAACTCCACTTGATATAGCTGGTCCAATTACAAGAAGTAGAGCTAAACAATTGGAGAAGGAAATTCATTCTCAGGTGAACGCTAACCTTATGTTTAATAATCAGTTTATGTTGAATGAGCCTTTGCTTTTGAGTTCTTGTTCCAATGTCCTTAGGAATGATGGAGTGTATGAACCAGCATGGGATGAAGATGGATTCAAGCCTCTGGACATCTGAACCAAGAAGCCTATGGTGTGCATGAATAAAATGGTGGTTCATCACTTTTGCATGGGAATGCAACCAGAAGCTAGATGACTGACACATGGTATGAATTCCAAGCATAACCACGGACAGAATACAAGGAGTTAGACGGTGCTCTATAAGTGGATGGAAGCGTCTTCAAGTCTACTTTCCAGCCCATCAAACGGCTCATTATTTGGACTACCCAATAAAGAGTTATGCTCATTTTAGTAACTGCTTCCAGAAGCTGAAAAGACACGCGAACCAGCCACGAAATCCACTAGTGCATGCGCATGCTGCCATTTACTCAAAGCTGAACGCCCCTATCTCTATATATATCTTGTACTAGACAATGAAAAGACAGATCTTGTTTTGGCTAAATTCAGAATACACAAACTCGTGGAGTTTTGTTTATGCGTGAGTCTTGAGAGGCTTGCAACATTTGTTCTTTCGATTCCTGAGGGAGTTGTAGAACGCCAAACTGCGGTTCACCCAGTTTGTGCCTTCACGTCTATAGGGCGTGATTGCGTGGGCTGTTTCGTCGGTATGTGGAAGGGTGATTGTCTCGGTAGTTCGTCGCGTGGACAGCCTCGCGGTGCACTGCCTCTTCACCAGGTCACGCATTGACAAGTTATCAAGTTCGCAGATCCTACGAGAAGATCGGGCCGCACAACTTGCTACACGCGTTGCATAGGCGTGTGCACATCATCTGGTATCAAAGCCTCCGTTTCCTCAGTAGGATTGTTCTTGTTTTTGGTAGGATAGAGTTTAAATACCTATTGTCCACTGATAGCCAAAAAAAACCTACAGCCCAAATTCATACGTGCTACTGATTTTGTAGTTTGCTTTATCGAGTTTTAATCCTTTAAGATTTGTCTAGTTGCTGAATTTTCTTTTCCACATCGTTCTAGTTGTTATCTTTGTTCTAATCATCAAATCGTTTGCTGCATGTACCAACCATCCCACCCTTGATCTGATCGTCTTTGCTTGCTGCATATATATATATAAAACCCACCCGTCCCACCCTTGTTTTCTTTCCGCCACATATTCCCCAACCGAGTTTCTTGTTTTTGTTCTGCGCCATCCGTCTTAGTGATCCTTATGAGCCCCTTTAGTTGAAAGTTGTGCTGCATTTGTCACAAAGGTTAAAAGAAAAGTTGTCTATGGGTCAAAAGAAGAACTGAAAACACCGAGTTCTTGTTCCAAAAAAAACAAAAAAAAGGAAAGAAAAGAAACAAAAGAGAATTGTGTTCAGCACACAAAAGGGGTTTGGGCAGCAACAAGTTACGGTTGGTGCAAATTGGTGTTCATCTATCCACTTCCTACATCTTGTTCCTTTCTTTTTACATCTTTTCCTTTATATTCAGCAACTTAGACTTGTGTTCTTGGATTATTATTTGGTTTTGCATCACTACATTTCAGTGCATTCCACTTACATATTACCCCACCAAGCTCCACTTAAAAGCACCGTGAGTTGTTGCACCGTCGTCGCTGTTACAATCACTCTTCCACTACAGATTAAGCCACGGTTCTTGCTCTTTTCAAGGAGAGAAAGAACTTGTTTTGTAAGTGGTGAGGCAGTGATTCCACATATATTCCACATATATATTGTCCTATTTTTTCCCCTTTACTAATATGGCAGGACGTGGAGATGGTGCCGCTGTTTAAGTGGAGGAATTTCAGGAGTTGCGTACACAAATGCATGATTTGGTGCAGCAGCTCCAAACTCTCCAACTCGACATGCCACGTAGAGAACCACCACCAAATGAGGATGATGACATTGAGGAGGATGATGAGCCTGTGCGTCGTCCCGCTGGCCGTGGACGTGGCGGGCGTGGTCTTGGTTTTCCTAATTTTGGTCGTGCTCGGCGCATTCCTATTCAAGGTGGAGGAGATTATGATGGTGATGCTGATATGTTGTCCGATATGGATGATCACCGGCATGGTGGCCATCATGGTTATCGTGACCGCCGTCGTCGCCGTGATGATGATGGGTTAAGCAAAGTGAAAGTGTCTATTCCAAAATTTAATGGAAAAGAAAGTGCTGATGATTATTTTGAGTGGGAGACAAAGGTTGATCAGATCTTTGATTTATATACTTATCCTCCTGTCAAGAAAGCAAAGCTTGCTGCCATTGAGTTCACAGGTTATGCAATCACTTGGTGGAATCAAGTGTGTGCTGATTTCCGCCGCGTTGGACATGATCGTATTACTTGGGATGACATGAAACGAGAAATGAGGCGGCGATTTGTTCCTGCACATTATTCTCGTGAGCTACATTTGAGGCTGAAACGTCTTGTCCAAGGCCATCGTAGTGTGGATGAATATTTTCAGGAAATGGAAATGTGTCTACTTCGTACCGGTATCACTGAAGATGAGGAATCAACTATGGCTCGATTTCTGGTTGGTCTTAACAAAGCAATCGCAGACAAGGTGGACATGACTAATTACAACACCATGAATGAATTGCTACATTTTGCAAAAAGGGCAGAAAGGCAGCTTGCTGAATCCTATAAGAACCGTGCTTCATTTTCAGCTCCTAATAATTCTACTCCATGGCGCCATTCACAGCAGCACGGGTCAGGGGTGCACACACCTTCATCTCATGCAACTTCTCGTTCAATTTCAACTTCTGCCAAACATTTTGATTCAAGAGGCAAAGCTGTAAGTTCTAATCAGTCCAGCTCCTCTGCTACTGCAGCTCCAAGGAAGACAAGTAAGATTGAATGTTTTAAGTGTGGTGGTCATGGGCATAAACAAGCTGAATGTCCCAATCGACGTACCATCATTGCACTTGCTGATGGATCTTATGATTCTCAAAGTGCAGAGGATGCAGAGTTTACCAATGTATTTGCAGACCAACATCTTGATACTTGTGAGTATTCAGCTGAGGATGGTACATTTGAGCTAGGTCTGAATTGTTTAGCCATTCAACCTATTCCACCTTTTGCTCACAATGACATGTTACAAGATGTTACTTCTCCATCTTCTGATGAGATTACTAGTGCTGATTTTGATGAGTTGCTTGCTGATTTTCCTGATTTGGAGCCTTCTACAATGAATACACCATCTCCTTCTTTGGTGGTTAGGAGAGTTCTTTCCACTCAGTTTGTTGCTGCTGAACAAGGACAACGCCATAATTTGTTTCAGTCCCGATGCAAAGTGAAAGGCCAAGTGTGCCGTTTCATCATAGATGGTGGGAGCTGCAATAATATTGTTAGTGCTTTGCTTGTTGAGAAGCTTGGTTTGCAGCCACGTCGCCATCCACATCCATACCATATGCAATGGTTGAATAATTCCGGGACAGTTAAGGTTTCAGCCATGATTCATTTAACATTTTCTATTGGTGATTGTCATGGAGAGGTTGATTGTGATATTGTCCCCATGCAAGCATGCCATTTACTGCTTGGTCGGCCCTGGCAATTTGATGTGGATTCGGTGCATTTTGGACGGTCTAACAAATACACTTTCCTTGCCAATGACAAGAAGGTGGTTCTTGTTCCATTATCTCCAGAGGAGATACATGCTTCAGATGTGGCTCGCATGAAAAGAGAGGCATCTGAAAAAAGAAAACTGAGTGAGACCCACAACACTAGTAAGGAAGAGAGTTCTAAACCATCCAGCCACATAAAGCCTCATTCCACTTTAAAACAGCCACACCAAACTGAGTGCTTATTTGTGAGCAGGAGTGATTTGAGAGATGTGAGAAACACCACAGCCCCATTCTTTGTACTGCTGTACAAGGAGGTTTTATTTTCCACTAACGACTTACCTAGCTCGCTGCCTAGTGTTGTTCTTGATTTGTTACAGGACTTTGAGGATGTTTTTCCTGATGAAGTACCAGCTAGACTTCCCCCACTTCACGGCATTGAGCATCAAATTGACTTGGTCCCTGGTGCTTCTCTTCCAAATCGTCCAGCCTACCGCACCAATCCCACAGAGACAAAGGAAATTCAGCGACAGGTAAAAGAGCTTTTGGACAAAGGGTATGTTCGTGAATCCTTATCACCATGTGCTGTTCTCGTTCTTTTAATTCCAAAGAAAGATGGCTCTTGGCGCATGTGTGTTGATTGTCGTGCTATCAATGCTATAACTATTCGATATCGCCATCCCATTCCACGACTTGATGACATGTTAGATGAATTGAGTGGTTCCATCATTTTCACCAAGATTGATTTGCGTAGTGGCTATCATCAAATCCGCATGAAACTTGGTGATGAATGGAAAACAACGTTTAAAACTAAAATTGGTCTCTATGAATGGCTTGTGATGCCATTTGGCTTGACAAATGCTCCTTCAACTTTTATGCGCTTAATGAACCATGTTTTATGAGTTTTCATTGGCAAGTTTGTAGTTGTTTATTTTGATGATATTCTGATCTATAGCAAATCATTTGATGAACATCTTGACCATATCCGTCAAGTACTTACTGTTTTGAGGGAAGAGAAATTGTATGGCAACATTGCTAAGTGCACCTTTTGCACAGACTGTGTTGTTTTCCTTGGCTTTGTTGTTTCCGCAGATAGTATTCAGGTTGATGAAGAGAAGGTTAAAGCAATAAAGGATTGGCCTACACCGGTAAATGTGAGCCAAGTTCGAAGCTTTCACGGTCTTGCAAGTTTCTATAGGCGTTTTGTCAAAAATTTCAGCACCCTCGCTGCACCCCTTAACAATCTCACAAAGAAGGATGTTCCATTCATGTGGGGCCATGACGAAGACCAAGCATTTCACACACTAAAAACAAAGCTTTGTGAAGCACCGTTGCTACAACTTCCTGATTTTGGTAAGACATTTGAGATCGAATGTGATGCAAGTGGTATTGGCATAGGAGGTGTACTACTGCAAGAAGGTAAACCTGTTGCCTACTTTTCTGAAAAGCTAAATGGTCCACATCTGAATTACTCGGTTTATGACAAAGAGCTTTATGCCTTAGTTCGCGTTTTGGAAGTTTGGCAACATTACTTGTTACCTAAAGAATTTGTCATCCATTCTGATCATGAAGCTTTGAAATATCTAAAAAGTCAAGGCAAACTGAACCGTAGACATGCAAAATGGATTGAGTTCATCAAAACATTTCCCTATGTTGTAAAACATAAGCATGGAAAAGATAACATTGTTGCCGATGCTTTATCACGGAGATGTGGTTTGGTTACACAATTAGATACAAAAGTGCTTGGTTTGGAATCCATTAAAACACTCTATGCAGCTGATTCTGATTTTAAAGAATCTTTCTCTCATTGCATTGCTGGAAAAGGCTGGGACAAGTATTATGTGCATGATGATTTTTTATTTCGGACTAACAAACTTTGCATTCCAGCCTGCTCGATTCGTCAAGTTCTTTTGCAGGAAGCACATGCTGGTGGCTTAGCTAGTCATTTTGGCGTCAAAAAGACATTGGACATGCTCTCCGATCATTTCTTTTGGCCACATATGCGACGTGATGTCCAGCGACATGTTGCACGCTGCATAATCTGCTTGAAAGCTAAGTCCCGCCTTAACCCCCGTGGTCTTTATACTCCATTACTATTTCCGAATGTACCTTGGGAAGATATATCCATGGATTTTATTTTGGGTTTACCTCGGTCTCAGAGGGGGAGGGATTCTATTTTTGTTGTTGTTGACCGATTCCCTAAAATGGCACATTTTATTCCATGTCATAAGAACGACGATGCTTCACACGTTGCAGATTTGTTTTTCAGGGAGATCGTTCGTTTACATGGAGTGCCCAGGACTATTGTTTCAGACCGGGATACAAAATTTCTAAGCTATTTTTGGAAGACATTATGGGCTAAGCTTGGTACGAAGTTGTTATTTTCCACCACTTGTCATCCGCAAACCGATGGGCAAACTGAAGTTGTCAACCGTACCTTGTCCACCATGTTGCGTGCTGTGTTGAAAAAGAATTTGAAGTAGTGGGAAGACTGCCTTCCACATATTGAATTTGCTTATAACAGGGCAGTCCATTCCACAACAAACTTTTGTCCATTTGAAATTGTTTATGGGTTTAAACCGCATACTCCCATGGATCTTTTGCCTTTACCATTGCAGGAACAAGTTAACATGGATGCATCAAAGAGATCAGACTTTATCAAGAAACTCCATGATGAGACAAGGAAAAATATCGAGAAGAAATCAGCACAAGATGCAAAGCAGGTGAACAAAGGTAAGAAGAAGGTTACATTCCAGCCGGGAGACCTTGTGTGGTTACATCTACGCAAGGATCGTTTTCCCCAACATCGCAAGACTAAGTTATCTCCTTGGGGTGATGGTCCGTTCAAGGTTCTCCAAAAGATAAATGATAATGCTTACAAAATTGAGCTGCCACCTGAATATTCCAATATGAGTCCAACATTCAATGTCAAAGACTTGCTTCCATTTGTTGGTGAGCCTGAGTCGAGGACGACTCCTTCTCAAGAGGGGGAGGCTAATGAGGACATGCCTAGCATTCACTCATCTTCAAATGAAACTCCACTTAATATAGCTGGTCCAATTACAAGAAGTAGAGCTAAACAATTGGAGAAGGAAATTCATTCTCAGGTGAACGCTAACCTTATGTTTAATAATCAGTTTATGTTGAATGAGCCTTTGCTTTTGAGTTCTTGTTCCAATGTCCTTAGGAATGATGGAGTGTATGAACCAGCATGGGATGAAGATGGATTCAAGCCTCTGGACATCTGAACCAAGAAGCCTATGGTGTGCATGAATAAAATGGTGGTTCATCACTTTTGCATGGGAATGCAACCAGAAGCTAGATGACTGACACATGGTACGAATTCCAAGCATAACCATGGACAGAATACAAGGAGTTAGACGGTGCTCTATAAGTGGATGGAAGCGTCTTCAAGTCTACTTTCCAGCCCATCAAACGGCTCATTATTTGGACTACCCAATAAAGAGTTATGCTCATTTTAGTAACTGCTTCCAGAAGCTGAAAAGACACGCGAACCAGCCACGAAATCCACTAGTGCATGCGCATGCTGCCATTTACTCAAAGCTGAACGCCCCTATCTCTATATATATCTTGTACTAGACAATGAAAAGACAGATCTTGTTTTGGCTAAATTCAGAATACACAAACTCGTGGAGTTTTGTTTATGCGTGAGTCTTGAGAGGCTTGCAACATTTGTTCTTTCGATTCCTGAGGGAGTTGTAGAACGCCGAACTACGGTTCACCCAGTTTGTGCCTTCACGTCTATAGGGCATGATTGCGTGGGCTGTTTCGTCGGTACGTGGAAGGGTGATTGTCTCGGTAGTTCGTCGCGTGGACAGCCTCGCGGTGCACTGCCTCTTCACCAGGTCACGCATTGACAAGTTATCAAGTTCGCAAATCCTACGAGAAGATCGGGCCACACAACTTGCTACATGCGTTGCATAGGCGTGTGCACATCATGCACCTATCTTGCGATTCTCCAAATAGAGCGAAATGAGCTTCCACTTGACCCACGTCACCTCGAAGTACCATCGGGTGTGCCAAAAATGATTTCCATGACCATGGTACATTCAACGCAAACCGTGCACCCATCTAGCACTAAGATTAACACTATCTCTAAATGGACCAAAATAAGCTTCCACTTGACCCACGTCACCTAGGAGTGTACCATCAAGTGTGCCAAAACTGATTTCCAAGCCTATGGTATGTTCGATGGAAACTGTGCACCTATCTTGCATCGGGACTAACACCAACTCCAAACAAAGAGAAATGAGCTTCCACTTGACATACATTACCTAGGATGATATGAACCCGCTAGGGTTTATGGACGATCTTTCGATGAGAGGCGTGAGATCACTTGATTTGGTGGATGGAGATGACGTTCACGGCCCGACTACAGCCTTCCAAGACCGCGCCTTAGCAACCGATACACCACCTCCAAAGGCTGTCACGATCTTGTGGAGCGCGACAACCAGCCACTAGGGCTCCCGTCCTGCAAGCAATCGAAGAACTAGCAAGAACAAGGAAACAAGCACTGAATTTGCAAGATGAAATTGAAATCCTCAAACTGAATCTTATTACGAGTGGAGTTCTGAAGACAAGGAGACGGGTGGCTGGATCAGCACACGCGCCTACAAGCAAGTAGCAAAGGCTAAACTTGATCTAAACAAAACCCAAGTGTTCCTGGTGGCGGCTAAGGGGTATATAATGTGTGGAGGACGACCACAAGAGAGTTTGGGTCGTGCTCCAACCCTAGGACGCATCCCTACTGGACTCTAAAAGATACAAGCCCATTGGGCTAACTTTAGGTGGCATAGCACCCTAGACAGAATAGACCTCTCAGTGATTTTTGGACTGTTGACGCCGTTTCTGAGCAGGTATGAATATGAGGTCAGATCCGTATGAAAGTAGACTTTATTTGATGATGAGGACATCATTGGCTCAAATATGACCATGTCAACCACTTCTATACCAAAGGTGCAACCATTCTATATGAGGCTTATCATTGATGCATTTGATGAATTGGTGCTCCACCATAAAATGTGTATATTATCATTTTCAGAATTACTTACATGGATCAAGGAAAGGTTTGATTGCATATGGAAAACATGGAAGGTTAATGAAGTTGATTGGGGACCAAATCCAAGTATTCCCAATGTCCTCCACCTAGACACCACGTCACTTTTGGTCCAAGGAAAGAAAGAGATCAAATCCAACACGTTTTGGGGCTGGATTCGGACTCCAGGACAGCTCCAACTTGTGATGTTCACCACGGTCGCATACGGACTCGGATTGGGACGTTCTAGCACTTTTTGGAAAGCTTATCAAGTCTATTTTCCAACGGATCTGGACTCATGGCTATATCTTATCCGATGCTTCCGCAATCATCATTTCAACGCCGGGGCCTTTTCTGCCTTTGGTGCTGTGTCACCCTATTTTGGGCTGATGGCCCATGTATCAAGTTGGGTTCATTAGGGACGTGTCCTAGGGTTGGAGAACGACCCCAACACCCCCTAGTCGTTCCCCTAGGTATTAATAAGGATTAGAGCCGCCACAAACAGATCGGGTTTTGTTTTGTTGAAAGTTTAGCCATTGCTACTTCCTTGTAGACGCGTGTGTCAACTAGACCATCCGTTCTACTCGATTCAGAACCCCAACTTTGTGATTTCAGATTGGTTTTCATCTCCATATTTGCAATTGAGTTGCTTGTTCTGCTTGTTCTTGCTTGTTCCTCGATTGCTTGCAGGAATTACCCTAGTGGTTAGGTTGATCGTGTTCCACAAGATCACGACGGCTGTTGGAGGTGGTGTATCGGTTGCTAAGGCGCAGCATCCTTGGATGGTTGTAGTCGTGATATGAACCCGCTAGGGTTTATGGACGATCTTTCGATGAGAGGCGTGAGATCGCTCGATTTGGTGGATGGAGATGACGTTCACGGCCCGACTACAGCCTTCCAAGACCGCGCCTTAGCAACCGATACACCACCTCCAAAGGCTGTCACGATCTTGTGGAGCGCGACAACCAGCCACTAGGGCTCCCGTCCTGCAAGCAATCGAAGAACTAGCAAGAACAAGGAAACAAGCACTGAATTTGCAAGATGAAATTGAAAACCTCAAACTGAATCTTATTATGAGTGGAGTTCTGAAGACAAGGAGACGGGTGGCTGGATCAGCACACGCGCCTACAAGCAAGTAGCAAAGGCTAAACTTGATCTAAACAAAACCCAAGTGTTCCTGGTGGCGGCTAAGGGGTATATGATGTGTGGAGGACGACCACAAGAGAGTTTGGGTCATGCTCCAACCCTAGGACGCGTCCCTACTGGACTCTAAAAGATACAAGCCCATTGGGCTAACTTAAGGTGGCGCAGCACCCTGGACAGAATAGACCTCTCGGTGATTTTTGGACTGTTGACGCCGTTTCTGAGCAGGTATGAGTATGAGGTCAGATCCGTATGAAAGTATACTTTATTAGCTTTCCAACAAGTCCAGAATCACCCCAATCCGACTCCGTATGTAATCGTGGCGACCGTCACAAGTTGGAGGTGTGCTGCAGTCCGAATCCAGCCTACGCGAGTCCTTTTCCCTTTTGGTCTTCTCCTTGATTCCTAATCAAAACAAGAGTGCACGTGTCTCCAAGATCTAAACAGGATGGACAAGAGCTCAAGAAGGAACTCACTTGATGATTAAGTGTTCGAGCACGAGCACGGGTAATAGGACCAGCAGGTGTCGGCGTGGACGGCGTGGATGTATGATCGGTGTTGATGTCCTCATCATCCTCCCTTTCTTGAATTTGAGTCGTCCTCGACTCAAGCTCATCTTCCTCACCCAAATAAGGCTTCAAATCTGCAATGTTAAATGTGGGACTAACCCCAAAATCTGTAGGAAGATCAAGCTTATATGCATTCTCATTTATTCGTTGCATCACTTTAAAAGGACCATCCGCTCTAGGCATCAATTTTGATTTTCTTAATTCAGGAAACCTATCCTTTCGCAAATGCAACCAAACCCAATCTCCAGGTTCAAGAATCAATTCCCTTCTACCTTTATCTACAGCAAATTTGTACTTAGCATTCATGCGCTCTATGTTTTCTTTAGTGGTTTCATGTAGTTTTAGCATCAATTCAGCACGTTGCTTAGCATCAAAATTCAACTTTTCAGAACTTGGCAATGGCATTAAATCAATAGGAGCACGTGGTAACAAGCCATAAACAATCTCAAAGGGACACATCTTCGTAGTAGAATGCAGCGAACGATTATAAGCAAACTCAATATGAGGCAAACAATCTTCCCACATCTTAATATTCTTCTTTAAAACAGTCCTTAACATAGTAGACAAAGTTCTATTCACAACTTCAGTTTGACCATCAGTTTGGGGGTGACAAGTGGTGGAAAATAAAAGCTTAGTCCCCAATTTGGCCCATAAAGTTCTCCAAAAATGGCTAAGAAATTTAGCATCACGATCAGAAACAATTGTATTTGGCACACCATGCAAGCGAACAACTTCTCGAAAGAACAAATCAGCAATATTTGTAGCATCATCAGTTTTATGACATGGTATGAAATGTGCCATTTTAGAGAATCGATCCACAACCACAAAAACACTATCTCGCCCTTTCCTAGTCCGTGGCAATCCCAACACAAAATCCATAGAAATATCCTCCCAAGGAGCACTAGGAACAGGAAGAGGCATATACAAACCGTGTGGATTCAACCGGGACTTAGCCTTTTGACATGTTGTGCAGCGAGCAACAAATCTCTCCACGTCTCGTCGCATCTTGGGCCAAAAGAAATGACCAGCAAGAATGTCCTCCGTCTTCTTCGCTCCAAAATGCCCCATCAAGCCACCTCCATGCGCTTCCTGCAGCAACAACAAGCGAACGGAGCTAGCTGGAATGCATAGCTTGTTAGCTCTAAACACAAACCCATCATTGAGGATGAATTTGTTCCATGTTTTCCCATCTTTACAATGCAGCAGCACTTCTTTAAAATCAGCATCATGAGCATATCGTTCTTTAATTGTTTCTAACCCAAAGATCTTGTAATCAAGTTGATTCAGCAAAGTATATCTCCTAGACAATGCATCTGCAATGATATTATCCTTCCCTTTCTTGTGTTTGATAACATAAGGAAAAGATTCAATAAATTCAACCCATTTTGCATGTCTACGATTCAGTTTTCCTTGACTACGAATATGCTTCAAAGATTCATGATCAGAATGTATAACAAATTCTTTGGGCCACAAATAATGCTGCCATGTTTCTAATGTCCGCACTAGAGCATATAATTCCTTATCATATGTAGAATAATTAAGAATAGGCCCGCTCAATTTCTCACTAAAGTATGCAACAGGTTTTCCTTCTTGTAACAAAACACCACCCAATCCAATTCCACTCGCATCACATTCAAGCTCAAAAGTCTTATTAAAATCAGGGAGTTGGAGTAGAGGTGCATGTGTTAACTTATCTTTCAGCACATGGAAGGCGTGCTCTTGTGCTTTGCCCCAAGAAAAGGGCACTCCCTTCTTTGTAAGCTCATTCAATGGTGCAGCAATGGTGCTGAAGTCCTTCACAAAACGGCGATAGAAACCAGCAAGTCCTAGGAAACTCCGCACTTGTGTGACCGTCGTGGGTACAGGCCATCCTTGTATAGCTTCCACCTTGGCTTTATCAACCTCAATTCCCTGTGGAGTGACAACATAGCCAAGAAACGATACTCGATCGGTGCAGAAAGTGCACTTCTCAAGGTTACCAAACAAACGTGCATCACGTAGAGCATTGAAAACAGCACGTAAGTGATCAAGGTGTTCATCAATGGATTTGCTATAAATCAGTATATCATCAAAGTAGACGACAACAAATTTCCCAATGAAAGCACGCAAAACCTCGTTCATTAATCTCATGAAAGTACTAGGTGCATTAGTTAACCCAAAAGGCATGACTAACCACTCATATAGACCGAACTTGGTTTTGAAAGCAGTTTTCCATTCATCTCCCAATTTCATACGAATCTGGTGGTACCCACTACGCAAATCAACCTTTGAAAACACAACAGCACCACTCAATTCATCAAGCATATCATCTAATCGTGGAATAGGGTGTCGATATCGAATGGTGATATTATTAATAGCCCTACAATCAACACACATGCGCCATGTTCCATCTTTCTTAGGCACTAAAATCACTGGAACAGCACAAGGACTAAGAGACTCACGCACATAACCTTTGTCTAGTAGTTCTTGCACTTGTCGCTGAATTTCCTTCGTTTCCTCTGGATTTGTCCTGTATGGCGCACGGTTTGGCAAAGATGCTCCAGGGATAAGATCAATTTGGTGCTCAATCCCTCGTATTGGTGGCAGCCCCGCTGGTATCTCAATGGGAAACACATCAGAATACTCCTGCAAAATGTTAGCAACAGCAGGGGGCAAAGAACGTTGCATATCCTCAAATGAAATCAAAGCATCCTTGCATACCAAAGCATAAGCAACAGAGGTGGATGCATTGAACTCATTAATATCAGATTTTGTAGCAAGCATACAACGTCCTTTCAATGTTATCTCATCTTTGTCTTCAACAACAGATTTGTCACTCTCGCTCTTTGCTTTTGCAGCCTTAGTAACATCAGATTGCATAATAGCTTCAGGAGACATAGGATGCAACATAATTTTTCGATCATGGTATAGAAACGAATATTGATTTGATCTACCATGATGCATCGAATCTCTATCAAATTGCCATGGTCTACCTAGCAGAATATTGCAAGCTTGCATAGGCACAACATCACATTCAACAATATCTTTGTATGATCCGATAGCAAAATTGATTCGCACCAGTCTCGTTACCTTTGCCTTACCACTGTTGTTCAGCCATTGGATGTAGTAGGGATGGGGATGTGGTTTGGTGGTGAGGGCGAGCTTCTGTACCATGTCGGTACTTGCCAAGTTGTTGCAGCTACCTCCATCAATGATCATGCGACACGAACGCTCCTTGATGACACACTTTGTTTGGAATAAAGTGTGTCGCTGATTTTGCTCAGCCTTCTCCATTTGTGCACTAAGCACTCGCTGTACAATCAAGCTCTCATAGTGCTCCGCGTCACCTGCATTGATGTGTTCTTCTATGTGTTCCTCACTACCTGCATAGTCAGCCGCAAGCAATGCAAGTGTATCTTCATCAAAATCACTAGCAGATGAACACTCACCATCATCCTTGACAATCATAACACGCTTGTTTGGGCAGTCACGCATCATATGGCCATATCCCTTGCACCGATGACATTGTATGTTGCTTGTTCTACCTGTCGATGCCACGGATGAAGTACTCGCAGCTGGCTTTTGCGATGTCTTCACTACTGAATTGGTGGGGGCAGCTCGAGTCTTGTCACTAGATGATGGCGTAGGAGTACGTGTAGACGGAGTTGTAGATGGGCGCGGCTGCCATGAACTAGCTTTCCCTGCAGAAACATTAGTCCTTGCGCTAGCACGTCGTCCCTGCACTTCCCGTTCAGCTTTACAAGCAAGATGAAACAGTTTGGTTACGTTATTGTATTCTTTGTAAGCGAGGATATCCTGAATTTCCCGATTTAATCCACCTAAAAATCTAGCCATAGCAGGTTCCTCATCCTCCTCTAAATTACAACGCAACATACCCGTTTGTAATTCCTGATAGTATTCTTCTACACATTTAGAACCTTGTCTCAATTGCTGCAACTTATTTATCATATCACGGGCATAGTAAGACCAGCAACTTGACACAACCGATGCAACCGACGACTCAACAAGCCCTAACTAGGTAGCACTAGCCACGGCCCAAAAGTCTATAGGATTGTAGGAAACTAATCTACTAATTGTTTTTTTTTGGCTTTTCTGGACTATAGGAAATTAAAACCAGCGAAGGATTGGAAGTCTCTCACCGATCAACCTTGCTCTGATACCAACTGATATGAACCCGCTAGGGTTTATGGACGATCTTTCGATGAGAGGCGTGAGATCGCTCGATTTGGTGGATGGAGATGACGTTCACGGCCCGACTACAGCCTTCCAAGACCGCGCCTTAGCAACCGATACACCACCTCCAAAGGCTGTCACGATCTTGTGGAGCGCGACAACCAGCCACTAGGGCTCCCGTCCTGCAAGCAATCGAAGAACTAGCAAGAACAAGGAAACAAGCACTGAATTTGCAAGATGAAATTGAAAACCTCAAACTGAATCTTATTATGAGTGGAGTTCTGAAGACAAGGAGACGGGTGGCTGGATCAGCACACGCGCCTACAAGCAAGTAGCAAAGGCTAAACTTGATCTAAACAAAACCCAAGTGTTCCTGGTGGCGGCTAAGGGGTATATGATGTGTGGAGGACGACCACAAGAGAGTTTGGGTCGTGCTCCAACCCTAGGACGCGTCCCTACTGGACTCTAAAAGATACAAGCCCATGGGGCTAACTTAAGGTGGCGCAGCACCCTGGACAGAATAGACCTCTCGGTGATTTTTGGACTGTTGATGCCGTTTCTGAGCAGGTATGAGTATGAGGTCAGATCCGTATGAAAGTATACTTTATTAGCTTTCCAACAAGTCCAGAATCACCCCAATCCGACTCCGTATGTAATCGTGGCGACCGTCACAAGTTGGAGGTGTGCTGCAGTCCGAATCCAGCCTACGCGAGTCCTTTTCCCTTTTGGTCTTCTCCTTGATTCCTAATCAAAACAAGAGTGCACGTGTCTCCAAGATCTAAACAGGATGGACAAGAGCTCAAGAAGGAACTCACTTGATGATTAAGTGTTCGAGCACGAGCACGGGTAATAGGACCAGCAGGTGTCGGCGTGGACGGCGTGGATGTATGATCGGTGTTGATGTCCTCATCAAGTCGGGCCGTGAACGTCATCTCCATCCCCAAATCGAGTTATCCACCTTCTCTCATCGAAAGATCAGGATTCACCCTAGCGGGTTCATATCAGTTGGTATCAGAGCAAGGTTGATCGGTGAGAGACTTCTAGTTCTTTGTTGTTTTTAATCTCCTATGGTCCAGAAAAAGCCAAAACAAAATTAGTAGATTAGTTCTTCATAATCCCAAAACCCCTTTGAGCTTAATACTATTACTATTTAGTTAGGGCTTATTGAATTAACGGTTGCATCGTCATGCAAGTTGCTGGTCTTAGCGTCTAGTCGTTTAGAGTTTCGAGTTCTAGTCACGTTTCTGTCACCATCGCAGATTTGAGTTTATTTGTTTCTCTCTAGGAATCCGAGTGGATTTTCAAATTCCTTTGTTTTGTTTACCACCATTATCCTTGCCACGTCCTTGGAGGTTTCATCCACGTCTATATTTCCATCTACAAAAAGGAAATCCAACAAGATCAAGATAGAATTCGATTCGGAGTCCTGTTTTATCTTGAAAACAAAAGCACCATATTTCCTTTGTCAGGAGTCTGAATAGGGAGTTTAAATACAATTTGGAAACCTTAACTTGTCCTCTTTCCAACGGATCAGAGCTTGGTCCCAAATCATTCTGAGCGCTTCGCAATTGCCCTGGAGATTTGCGCGTCTGCTGGTTTTGCAAAACAACCACTTGTTTCACTTTGCTACTGAATCACCCTTCCCAAGGAAACATTTAATTGCTGTAAGTAGCTTGTTATTTCTTGTTGCAAAATTTTAGTTTTGTGCTAGTTGAAAGAAAAAAGAACAGAAGAAAAAAAAGACAGAAAGAAAGAAAAGAAAGAAAGAAAAGAAAGACAGAAAGAAAGAAAGAAAAGAAAGAGAAAGAAGAAGAGAAGAGTTTTTCTTTTGTTGTTATTCCTGTCCTTGTGATCCTTTTTTTTTGCTGCTGCTCAGTGACTTCGTTTGTCGCCAGGCTCGCGTCTCTAGCATGTACTAGCCTAGGACCAGCATAATAACGTCGTTGAGCGTTTGTTCAATTTGCTTACAACTAACGTGGTTCTAGTACTTCCTTGCTTTAGCCCACCTATAGCTCCACATATTTCGACTATAGCTTGACAGGTGTTGTTGTTGCGGCACCGATACACTTCACTCCACGGTTGTAGACTTGTTGGTTGCCATCACCTCCTGTTTGGCTTGGTAAGAACTTGTAAGGGCTTGTTTTAACAAGTTGAGTTTGAGAGAATTACATCTGACACATCCTAGTAGTTGATAGGAGGATACATATTATTTTTGTGTTTCTTGTTTTCTACTAATCATGGCAGGTGATATGGAGATTTTTGAGCTGTTGAAACTAGACCCTCATATTCAGGATGTCATTCAACACTTGCCATTATATGATGGTAAGTTTGATCCTCAAGCTTACATTGATTGGGAGTTAAAAGTAGACAATGAATTTGATGAGCATGACCTATCCGAGAAACAAAAGATTTGTATTGCCTCTAATATTTTGATTGAATATGCTTTGCTCGAATGGAAACACATTTGTAGGCACATCAAAGTTCCAGAATCTTGGAAAGACTTCAAATTTCTTTTTAGAGATGCATTCGTCCCTGCATATTATGTTGATTATTTGCTTGCAAAATTAGACAACTTGAAGCAGGGTAGCAAGACTATGAAACAATACTACCATAATTTTAAGATTCGTATCATGTTTGGTGGATTGGATGAATGCATGGAAGATGTTATGAGTAGATTCATGAGAGGGCTCAATTCTGAAATTCGAACCTTATTAATTAGCAAATCATATTACCATATTGGTCAATTGTTTTGTCTGGCTCTCAATGCTGAAAAAGAGATTCTATTATCTGTGAATACTTGCCAGAATGATGTGACCCATAATGTCCAAAATTTGTCCACTCTGCATGCTAACGAAGAGCAACAAATAGTGGAACCCACTACTGATTTTCTTTTGTCACAAAATGAATTACTCGCAGTTCCTTGTGATAAAGAGGAGTTGTGTGTTGATGATTCTTTTACTCCTATGCCACAAGTAGCAAATAAGTGTGATACTTTTGGTTTGGAACCATACAAATGTGCTGAAGATAAGCTTTTTCATCCTATTACATGTGCACAAGATGAACTGAATTTGTTGTCTTCTTTAAATACTTTGGGTTATATTGAATTTGATATTCTGTTGAGTGTCTCTACGGTTGTAACAGAGAAACATTTAATTGCTGTAAGTAGCTTGTTATTTCTTGTTGCACAATTTCAATTTTGTGCTAGTTGAAAGAAAAAAGAACAGAAGAAAAAAAAGACAGAAAGAAAGAAAAGAAAGAAAGAAAAGAAAGACAGAAAGAAAGAAAGAAAGAAAGAAAAGAAAGAGAAAGAAGAAGAGAAGAGTTTTTCTTTTGTTGTTATTCCTGTCCTTGTGATCCTTTTTTTGCTGCTGCTAGTGACTTCGTTTGTCGCCAGGCTCGCGTCTCTAGCATGTACTAGCCTAGGACCAGCATAATAACGTCATTGAGCGTTTGTTCAATTTGCTTGCAACTAACGTGGTTCTAGTACTTCCTTGCCTTAGCCCACCTATAGCTCCACATATTTCGACTATAGCTTGACAGGTGTTGTTGTTGCGGCACCGATACACTTCACTCCACGGTTGTAGACTTGTTGGTTGCCATCACCTCCTGTTTGGCTTGGTAAGAACTTGTAAGGGCTTGTTTTAACAAGTTGAGTTTTAGAGAATTACATCTGACACATCCTAGTAGTTGATAGGAGGATACATATTATTTTTGTGTTTCTTGTTTTCTACTAATCATGGCAGGTGATATGGAGATTTTTGAGCTGTTAAAACTAGACCCTCATATTCAGGATGTCATTCAACACTTGCCATTATATGATGGTAAGTTTGATCCTCAAGCTTACATTGATTGGGAGTTAAAAGTAGACAATGAATTTGATGAGCATGACCTATCCGAGAAACAAAAGATTTGTATTGCCTCTAATATTTTGATTTGAATATGCTTTGCTCGAATGGAAACACATTTGTAGACACATCAAAGTTCCAGAATCTTGGAAAGACTTCAAATTTCTTTTTAGAGATGCATTCGTCCCTGCATATTATGTTGATTATTTGCTTGCAAAATTAGACAACTTGAAGCAGGGTAGCAAGACTATGAAACAATACTACCATAATTTTAAGATTTGTATCATGTTTGGTGGATTGGATGAATGCATGGAAGATGTTATGAGTAGATTCATGAGAGGGCTCAATTCTGAAATTCGAACCTTATTAATTAGCAAATCATATTACCATATTGGTCAATTGTTTTGTCTGGCTCTCAATGCTGAAAAAGAGATTCTATTATCTGTGAATACTTGCCAGAATGATGTGACCCATAATGTCCAAAATTTGTCCACTCTGCATGCTAATGAAGAGCAACAAATAGTGGAACCCACTACTGATTTTCTTTTGTCACAAAATGAATTATTCGCAGTTCCTTGTGATAAAGAGGAGTTGTGTGTTGATGATTCTTTTACTCCTATGCCACAAGTAGCAAATAAGTGTGATACTTTTGGTTTGGAACCATACAAATGTGCTGAAGATAAGCTTTTTCATCCTATTACATGTGCACAAGATGAACTGAATTTGTTGTCTTCTTTAAATACTTTGGGTTATATTGAATTTGATATTCTGTGCAATCTAAATTGTCTAAAAGAGAAACTTAAATTTGATTCTATTTTGTCAAGTTTTAATCATTGTTCACTTCATGCAATTGGCAAATATGACAACAAAGGAGAATATTTGGTGCATAAAGTTTATATTTGCTCTAATCTGAAATATCCTTTTGGGCCACAATACCATGATCAAATTGAGGGCTGCACTAACACTAATGATGTCTTGCAAAGTTTTTCTAGTTTTTCCCAAATGCAACAGGATAAATATCAAGAAGGGGAGCACGGTTCACTTTTGCCTACAACACATCCTCCAACAAAGGTCAAACCGAGGACGGTTTGCTGTCAAGAAGGGGAGAATGATGAGGACATCATTGGCTCAAATATGACCATGTCAACCACTTCTATACCAAAGGTGCAACCATTCTATATGAGGCTTATCATTGATGCATTTGATGAATTGGTGCTCCACCATAAAATGTGTATATTTTCATTTTCAGAATTACTTACATGGACCAAGGAAAGGTTTGATTGCATATGGAAAACATGGAAGGTTAATGAAGTTGATTGGGGACCAAATCCAAGTATTCCGAACGTTCTCCACCTAGACACAACGTCACTTTTGGTCCAAGGAAAGAAAGAGATCAAATCCAACATGTTTTGGGGCTGGATTCGGACTCCAGGACAGCTCCAACTTGTGATGTTCACCACGGTCGCATACGGACTCGGATTGGGATGTTCTAGCACTTTTTGGAAAGCTTATCAAGTCTATTTTCCAACGGATCTGGACTCATGGCTATATCTTATCCGATGCTTCCGCAATCGTCGTTTCAACGCCGGGGCCTTTTCTGCCTTTGGTGCTGTGTCACCATATTTTGGGCTGATGGCCCATGTATCAAGTTGGGTTCATTAGGGACGTGTCCTAGGGTTGGAGAACGACCCCAACACCCCCTAGTCGTTCCCCTAGGTATTAATAAGGATTAGAGCCGCCACAAACAGATCGGGTTTTGTTTTGTTGAAAGTTTAGCCATTGCTACTTCCTTGTAGACGCGTGTGTCGACTAGACCATCCGTTCTACTCGATTCAAAACCCCAACTTTGTGATTTCAGATTGGTTTTCATCTCCATATTTGCAATTGAGCTGCTTGTTCTACTTGTTCTTGCTTGTTCCTCGATTGCTTGCAGGAATTACCCTAGTGGTTAGGTTTGATGAGGACAAGTTAAGCTTTCCAGATTGTATTTAAACTCCCTATTCAGACTCCTGACAAAGGAAATATGGTGCTTTTGTTTTCAAGATAAAACAGGACTCCGAATCGAATTCTATCTTGATCTTGTTGGATTTCCTTTTTGTAGATGGAAATATGGACGTGGATGAAACCTCCAAGGACGTGGCTAGGATAATGGTGGTAAACAAAACAAAGGAATTTGAAAATCCACTCGGATTCCTAGAGAGAAACAAATAAACTCAAATCTGCAATGGTGACAGAAACGTGACTAGAACTCGAAACTCTAAACGACTAGACGCTAAGACCAGCAACTTGCACGACGATGCAACTGTTAATTCAATAAGCCCTAACTAAGCAGTAATAGTATTAAGCTTAAAGGGGTTTTGGAATTATGAAGAACTAATCTACTAATTTTGTTTTGGCTTTTTCTGGACCATAGGAGATTAAAAACAACAAAGAACTAGAAGTCTCTCACCGATCAACCTTGCTCTGATTACCAACTGATATGAACCCGCTAGGGTGGATCCTGATCTTTCGATGAGAGAAGGTGGATAACTCGATTTGGGGATGGAGATGACGTTCACGGCCCGACTACAACCATCCAAGGATGCTGCGCCTTGGCAACCGATACACCACCTCCAACAGCCGTCGTGATCTTGTGGAACACGATCAACCAAACCACTAGGGTAATTCCTGCAAGCAATCGAGGAACAAGCAAGAACAAGTAGAACAAGCAACTCAATTGCAAATATGGAGATGAAAACCAATCTGAAATCACAAAGTTGGGGTTCTGAATCGAGTAGAACGGATGGTCTAGTCGACACACACGTCTACAAGGAAGTAGCAATGGCTAAACTTTCAACAAAACAAAACCCCCCTGTTTGTGGCGGCTCTAATCCTTATTAATACCTAGGGGAACGACCAGAGGGTGTTGGGGTCGTTCTCGAACCCTAAAAAACGTCCCTAATGAACCCAACTTGATACATAGGCCATCAGCCCAAAATAGGGTGACACAGCACCAAAGGCAGAAAAGGCCCCGGTGTTAAAACGACGATTGCGGAAGCATCGGATACGATATAGCCATGAGTCCAGATCCGTTGGAAAATAGACTTGATAAGCTTTCCAAAAAGTGCTAGAACGTCCCAATCCGAGTCCGTATGCGACCGTGGTGAACATCACAAGTTGGAGCTGTCCTGGAGTCCGAATCCAGCCCCAAAACGTGTTGGATTTGATCTCTTTCTTTCCTTGGACCAAAAGTGACGTGGTGTCCAGGTGGAGGATGTTGGGAATACTTGGATTTGGTCCCCAATCAACTTCATTAACCTTCCATGCTTTCCATATGCAATCAAACCTTTCCTTGATCCTTTGAAAATCCACTCGGATTCCTAGAGAGAAACAAATAAACTCAAATCTGCGATGGTGACAGAAACGTGACTAGAACTCGAAACTCTAAACGACTAGACGCTAAGACCAGCAACTTGCACGACGATGCAACTGTTAATTCAATAAGCCCTAACTAAGCAGTAATAGTATTAAGCTTAAAGGGGTTTTGGAATTATGAAGAACTAATCTACTAATTTTGTTTTGGCTTTTTCTGGACCATAGGAGATTAAAAACAACAAAGAACTAGAAGTCTCTCACCGATCAACCTTGCTCTGATTACCAACTGATATGAACCCGCTAGGGTGGATCCTGATCTTTCGATGAGAGAAGGTGGATAACTCGATTTGGGGATGGAGATGACGTTCACGGCCCGACTACAACCATCCAAGGATGCTGCGCCTTGGCAACCGATACACCACCTCCAACAGCCGTCGTGATCTTGTGGAACACGATCAACCAAACCACTAGGGTAATTCCTGCAAGCAATCGAGGAACAAGCAAGAACAAGTAGAACAAGCAACTCAATTGCAAATATGGAGATGAAAACTAATCTGAAATCACAAAGTTGGGGTTCTGAATCGAGTAGAACGGATGGTCTAGTCGACACACACGTCTACAAGGAAGTAGCAATGGCTAAACTTTCAACAAAACAAAACCCCCCTGTTTGTGGCGGCTCTAATCCTTATTAATACCTAGGGGAACGACCAGAGGGTGTTGGGGTCGTTCTCGAACCCTAAAAAACGTCCCTAATGAACCCAACTTGATACATAGGCCATCAGCCCAAAATAGGGTGACACAGCACCAAAGGCAGAAAAGGCCCCGGTGTTAAAACGACGGTTGCGGAAGCATCGGATACGATATAGCCATGAGTCCAGATCCGTTGGAAAATAGACTTGATAAGATTTCCAAAAAGTGCTAGAACGTCCCAATCCGAGTCCGTATGCGACCGTGGTGAATATCACAAGTTGGAGCTGTCCTGGAGTCCGAATCCAGCCCCAAAACGTGTTGGATTTGATCTCTTTCTTTCCTTGGACCAAAAGTGACGTGGTGTCCAGGTGCAGGACGTTGGGAATACTTGGATTTGGTCCCCAATCAACTTCATTAACCTTCCATGCTTTCCATATGCAATCAAACCTTTCCTTGATCCATGTAAGTAATTCTGAAAATGAAAATATACACATTTTATGGTGGAGCACCAATTCATCAAATGCATCAATGATAAGCCTCATATAGAATGGTTGCACCTTTGGTATAGAAGTGGTTGACATGGTCATATTTGAGCCAATGATGTCCTCATCAAGGTTGATCGTGTTCCACAAGATCACGACGGCTGTTGGAGGTGGTGTATCGGTTGCTAAGACGCAGCATCCTTGGATGGTTGTAGTCAGGCCGTGAACGTCATCTCCATCCCCAAATCGAGTTATCCACCTTCTCTCATCGAAAGATCAGGATTCACCCTAGCGGGTTCATATCAGTTGGTATCAGAGCCCGCTAGTGCGGACATGATGATCGAGACACACCACTACACTCTGATAGGCAAAATTGATTCGCACTAGTCTCGTTACCTTTGCCTTACCACTGTTGTTCAGTCATTGGATGTAGTAGGGATGGGGATGTGGTTTGGTGGTGAGGGCGAGCTTCTGTACCATGTCGCTACTTGCCAAGTTGTTGCAGCTACCTCCATCAATGATCATGCGGCACGAACGCTCCTTGATGACACACTTTGTTTGGAATAAAGTGTGTCGCTGATTTTGCTCCGCCTTCTCCATTTGTGCGCTAAGCACTCGCTGTACAATCAAGCTCTCATAGTGCTCCGCGTCACCTGCATTGATGTGTTCTTCTATGTGTTCCTCACTACCTGCATAGTCAGCCGCAAGCAATGCAAGTGTATCTTCATCAAATTCACTAGCAGATGAACACTCACCATCATCTTTGACAATCATAACACGCTTGTTTGGGCAGTCACGCATCATATGGCCATATCCCTTACACCGATGACATTGTATGTTGCTTGTTCTACCTGTCGATGCCACGGATGAAGTACTCGCAGCCGGCTTTTGCGTTGTCTTCACTACTGAATTGGTGGGAGCAGCTCGAGTCTTGTCACTAGATGATGGCGGAGGAGTACGTGTAGACGGAGTTGTAGATGGGCGCGGCTGCCATGAACTAGCTTTCCCTGCAGAAACATTAGTCCTTGTGCTAGCACGTCGTCCCTGCACTTCCCGTTCAGCTTTACAAGCAAGATGAAACAGTTTGGTTACGTTATTGTATTCTTTGTAAGCGAGGATATCCTGAATTTCCCGATTTAATCGACCTAAAAATCTAGCCATAGCAGGTTCCTCATCCTCCTCTAATTTACAACGCAACATACCCGTTTGTAATTCCTGATAGTATTCTTCTACACATTTAGAACCTTGTCTCAATTGCTGTAACTTATTTATCATATCACGGGCATAGTAAGATGGAACAAATCTAGCTCTCATGGCTCGTTTCAGTGCATCCCAAGTTTTAGGAATGTTATTAGGATTTTTCTTGCCATATTCGATCCACCAAACAGAAGCAAAATCTGTGAACTCACTAGTAGCAGCCCTAACACGTGTGTTCTCAGGAAATTCATGGCATGCAAACTTTTGATCAACAGCAATCTCCCAAGTAATGTATGCATCAGGGTCATATTTACCATCAAAAGGAGGTATTTTAAATTTAATCTTACTGAAAGCATCATCATTATTGTGTACCTCGCGTCGGCGGCGGCCACCCATACCTCTACGGTTGTGACGTAGGCGACGTCGATCACGAGTGTCTCGATCATCATGTTCAGTATCACCTGTGTATGGACCTCTAATATTTTGATTGAATATGCTTTGCTCGAATGGAAACACATTTGTAGGCACATCAAAGTTCCAGAATCTTGGAAAGACTTCAAATTTCTTTTTAGAGATGCATTCGTTCCTGCATATTATGTTGATTATTCAGCTTGCTTTTTGTAACTAACGTGGTGCTAGTTCGTTCCTTGTTTCAGCCCACCTATAGCTCCACATATTCTACAGCTTGACAGGTCTCGTGCTGCGGCACCGATACACTTCATCCATTGCTGCAGACTTGTTGGTAGATGACCCCTCCTGTCGAGCAAGGTAAGAACTTGTGTAATAGGTGGGAGTGAGCGACTTGCTGTAGCTACATCCTAGTAGTTGTAGGGCTTTTATTTCTTCACTTGTCTTCTTGTTGTCTTTGTCTTTGAACCATGTCAGGGACCGACGAAGATAACCAAATTCCACATTCGCCTCGCACAAAGGGCATCATACAACATTTTGAAAGGAAAGTGAAGTTGCACACGGAGGGACTTGATAATGACTTGCAGGTGACAAATGACAAACTTGGGCAGTTGGAGGCTACTCAGATTGCCGCAAACAATAAGCTTGCAGGTTTGGAGCAGTCCATTGCTAGTGTGGACAAAAGCCTTGCTGCTCTGCTGAGGCGTTTTGATGACCTCCACAACAATGATAAAGACCAGCATAAAGAAGAAAAGAAGGAGCAAGATCAAGAGGATGGTAGTTATGATGAAGAATACACAGGTGATACTGAACATGATGATCGAGACACTCGTGATCGACGTCGCCTACGTCACAACCGTAGAGGTATGGGTGGCCGCCGCCGACGCGAGGTACACAATAATGATGATGCTTTCAGTAAGATTAAATTTAAAATACCTCCTTTTGATGGTAAATATGACCCTGATGCATACATTACTTGGGAGATTGCTGTTGATCAAAAGTTTGCATGCCATGAATTTCCTGAGAACACACGTGTTAGGGCTGCTACTAGTGAGTTCACAGATTTTGCTTCTGTTTGGTGGATCGAATATGGCAAGAAAAATCCTAATAACATACCTAGAACTTGGGATGCACTGAAACGAGCCATGAGAGCTAGATTTGTTCCATCTTACTATGCCCGTGATATGATAAATAAGTTGCAGCAATTGAGACAAGGTTCTAAATGTGTAGAAGAATACTATCAGGAATTACAAACGGGTATGTTGCGTTGTAAATTAGAGGAGGATGAGGAACCTGCTATGGCTAGATTTTTAGGTGGATTAAATCGGGAAATTCAGGATATCCTCGCTTACAAAGAATACAATAACGTAACCAAACTGTTTCATCTTGCTTGTAAAGCTGAACGGGAAGTGCAGGGACGACGTGCTAGCGCAAGGACTAATGTTTCTGCAGGGAAAGCTAGTTCATGGTAGCCGCGCCCATCTACAACTCCGTCTACACGTACTCCTCCGCCATCATCTAGTGACAAGACTCGAGCTGCTCCCACCAATTCAGTAGTGAAGACAGCGCAAAAGCCGGCTGCGAGTACTTCATCCATGGCATCGACAGGTAGAACAAGCAACATACAATGTCATTGGTGTAAGGGATATGGCCATATGATGCGTGACTGCCCAAACAAGCGTGTTATGATTGTCAAAGATGATGGTGAGTGTTCATCTGCTAGTGAATTTGATGAAGATACCAGCGGGGCTGCCACCAATACGAGGGATTGAGCACCAAATTGATCTTATCCCTGGAGCATCTTTGCCAAACCGTGCGCCATACAGGACCAATCCGGAGGAAACGAAGGAAATTCAGCGACAAGTGCAAGAACTACTAGACAAAGGTTATGTGCGTGAGTCTCTTAGTCCTTGTGCTGTTCCAGTGATTTTAGTGCCTAAGAAAGATGGAACATGGCGCATGTGTGTTGATTGTAGGGCTATTAATAATATCACCATTCGATATCGACACCCTATTCCATGATTAGATGATATGCTTGATGAATTGAGTGGTGCTGTTGTGTTTTCAAAGGTTGATTTGCGTAGTGGGTACCACCAGATTCGTATGAAATTGGGAGATGAATGGAAAACTGCTTTCAAAACCAAGTTCGGTCTATATGAGTGGTTAGTCATGCCTTTCTAATGCACCTAGTACTTTCATGAGATTAATGAACGAGGTTTTGCGTGCTTTCATTGGGAAATTTGTTGTCGTCTACTTTGATGATATACTGATTTATAGCAAATCCATGGATGAACACCTTGATCACTTACGTGCTGTTTTCAATGCTCTACGTGATGCACGTTTGTTTGGTAACCTTGAGAAGTGCACTTTTTGCACCGATCGAGTATCGTTTCTTGGCTATGTTGTCACTCCACAGGGAATTGAGGTTGATAAAGCCAAGGTGGAAGCTATACAAGGATGGCCTGTACCCACGACGGTCACACAAGTGCGGAGTTTCCTAGGACTTGCTGGTTTCTATCGCCGTTTTGTGAAGGACTTCAGCACTATTGCTGCACCATTGAGTGAGCTTACAAAGAAGGGAGAGCCCTTTTCTTGGGGCAAAGCACAAGAGCACGCCTTCCATGTGCTAAAAGATAAGTTAACACATGCACCTCTACTCCAACTCCCTGATTTTAATAAGACATTCGAGCTTGAATGTGATGCGAGTGGAATTGGATTGGGTGGTATTTTGTTACAAGAAGGAAAACCTGTTGCATACTTTAGTGAGAAATTGAGCGGGCCTATTCTTAATTATTCTACGTATGATAAGGAATTATATGCTCTAGTGCGGACATTAGAAACATGGCAACATTATTTGTGGCCCAAAGAATTTGTTATACATTCTGATCATGAATCTTTGAAGCATATTCGTAGTCAAGGAAAACTGAATCGTAGACATGCAAAATAGGTTGAATTTATTGAATCTTTTCCTTATGTTATCAAACACAAGAAAGGGAAGGATAATATCATTGCAGATGCATTGTCTAGGAGATATACTTTGCTGAATCAACTTGATTACAAGATCTTTGGGTTAGAAACAATTAAAGACCGATATGCTCATGATGCTGATTTTAAAGAAGTGCTGCTGCATTGTAAAGATGGGAAAACGTGGAACAAATTCATCCTCAATGATGGGTTTGTGTTTAGAGCTAACAAGCTATGCATTCCAGCTAGCTCCGTTCGCTTGTTGTTGCTGCAGGAAGCGCATGGAGGTGGCTTGATGGGGCATTTTGGAGCGAAGAAGACGGAGGACATTCTTGCTGGTCATTTCTTTTGGCCAAAGATGCGACGAGACGTGGAGAGATTTGTTGCTCGCTGCACAGCATGTCAAAAGGCTAAGTCCCGGTTGAATCCACACGGTTTGTATATGCCTCTTCCTATTCCTAGTGCTCCTTGGGAGGATATTTCTATGGATTTTGTGTTGGGATTGCCACGGACTAGGAAAGGGCAAGATAGTGTTTTTGTGGTTGTGGATCGATTCTCTAAAATGGCACATTTCATACCATGTCATAAAACTGATGATGCTACAAATATTGCTGATTTGTTCTTTCGAGAAGTTGTTCGCTTGCATGGTGTGCCAAATACAATTGTTTCTGATCGTGATGCTAAATTTCTTAGCCATTTTTGGAGAACTTTATGGGCCAAATTGGGGACTAAGCTTTTATTTTCCACCACTTGTCACCCCCAAACTGATGGTCAAACTGAAGTTGTGAATAGAACTTTGTCTACTATGTTAAGGACTGTTTTAAAGAAGAATATTAAGATGTGGGAAGATTGTTTGCCTCATATTGAGTTTGCTTATAATCATTCGCTGCATTCTACTACGAAGATGTGTCCCTTTGAGATTGTTTATGGCTTGTTACCACGTGCTCCTATTGATTTAATGCCATTGCCAAGTTCTGAAAAGTTGAATTTTGATGCTAAGCAACGTGCTGAATTGATGCTAAAACTACATGAAACCACTAAAGAAAACATAGAGCGCATGAATGCTAAGTACAAATTTGCTGTAGATAAAGGTAGAAGGGAATTGATTCTTGAACCTGGAGATTGGGTTTGGTTGCATTTGCGAAAGGATAGGTTTCCTGAATTAAGAAAATCTAAATTGATGCCTAGAGCGGATGGTCCTTTTAAAGTGATGCAACGAATAAATGAGAATGCATATAAGCTTGATCTTCCTGCAGATTTTGGGGTTAGTCCCATATTTAACATTGCAGATTTGAAGCCTTATTTGGGTGAGGAAGATGAGCTTGAGTCGAGGACGACTCAAATTCAAGAAAGGGAGGATGATGAGGACATCAACACCGATCATACATCCAGGCCGTCCACGCCGACACCTGCTGGTCCTATTACCCGTGCTCGTGCTCGAACACTTAATCATCAAGTGAGTTCCTTCTTGAGCTCTTGTCCATCCTGTTTAGATCTTGGAGACACGTGCACTCTTGTTTTGATTAGGAATCAAGGAGAAGACTGAAAGGGAAAAGAACTCGCGTAGGCTGGATTCGGACTGCAGCACACCTCCAACTTGTGACGGTCGCCACGGTTACATACGGAGTCGGATTGGGGTGATTCTGGACTTGTTGGAAAGCAAATAAAGTCTACTTTCATACGGATCTGACCTCATATTCATACCTGCTCAGAAACAGCGTCAACAGTCCAAAAATCACCGAGAGGTCTATTCTGTCCAGTGTGCTGCGCCACCTAAAGTTAGCCCAATGGGCTTGTATCTTTTAGAGTCCAGTAGGGATGCGTCCTAGGGTTGGAGCACGACCCAAATTCTCTTGTGGTCGTCCTCCACACATTATATACCCCTTAGCCGCCACCAGGAACACTTGGGTTTTGTTTAGATCAAGTTTAGCCTTTGCTACTTGCTTGTAGGCGCGTGTGCTGATCCAGCCACCAGTCTCCTTGTCTTCAGAACTCCACTCGTAATAAGATTCAGTTTGAGGATTTCAATTTCATCTTGCAAATTCAGTGCTTGTTTCCTTGTTCTTGCTAGTTCTTCGATTGCTTGCAGGACGGGAGCCCTAGTGGCTGGTTGTCGCGCTCCACAAGATCGTGACAGCCTTTGGAGGTGGTGTATTGGTTGCTAAGGCGCAGTCTTGGAAGGCTGTAGTCGGGCCGTGAACGTCATCTCCATCCACCAAATCGAGTGATCTCACGCCTCTCATCGAAAGATCGTCCATAAACCCTAGCGGGTTCATATCATTTGGTATCAGAGCTGGGCCCTTGTTTAAGGGGTGAGAATGATGAGGACATCCTCCACTATTACCCGCTGGTAAAGACACAACAAAAAAGGCCAAGTGGCCTAGTTGTAGTCGGGCGGCGACCGTGTGAGCCTCTGAATAATCCCACCTTCCTTAGCTTGGGAGGAGGAAGGCACCTTAAAAGAGAGAGCTACCCTTCTCCTATCGGACTAGTCTTTTAGGGACATTGGGCATTTCTCCGAGTGGGTGTGCATAAGAACTGTTGGGGTCCGGGCAACCTTAATTTATTGGGTCTCGGCCAACCCCACCTGGGCCGGATGCATCATAGGAGTACTAGGCAGTGTGCCCAAAGCGATTTCCATGCCTGTGTTAGACTCGTCGCAAACCATGCACCTATCTGTTGCTGTCATTCACACTATCTCCAAACATATCAAAATGTGCTTTCTATTGACCCAAGTCACCTAGGAGTGCCATTGGATGTGTCCAAAAAGATTTCCAAGCCTATGGTATGTTATGTTCGGCGCAAACCATGTATCTATCTTGCGCTGAGACTAACACTATCTCTAAACAGACCGAAACAAGCTTCCACATGACATACATTACCTAGGAGTACCATCAGGTGTGCCCAAAGCGATTTCCGTGCCTGTAGGTTGGTTCGTCACAAACCATGCACCTATCTTGCACCGAGATTAAAACTATCTCCAAACAGATCGAAATGAGCTTCTACTTGATCCACGTCACCTAGGAGTATAGCCAGGTGCGTCCAAAATAATTTATGAGCCTATGGTATGTTTGGTGAAACCATGTACCTATTTTGCGTCGAGGTTAACACTATCTCCAAATGGACCAAAACGAGTTTCCACTTGACCCACCTCATATTAGAGTACCATCAGTTGCGCCCAAAATGATTTCCGAAGCAATGGTATGTTCGGCGTAAACCGTGCACCTATCTTGCTCGAGACTAACACTATCTCCAAACAAAGAGAAACAAGCTTCCATACGACATACATTACCTAGGAGTACCAGGGGGTGTGCCCAAAGTGATTTTTATGCTCGTGGTAGATTCGTCGCAAACCATGAACCTATCTTGTTATGACATTAACACTATCTCCAAACGTACCAAAATGAGCTTTCCCTTGACCCACGTCACCTAGGAGTATCATTGGGTGTGTCCAACATGATTTCCAAGCCTATGGTACATTCGTCGCAAACCATGCATCTATCTTGCGCCGACATTAACACTATCTCCAAACGTACCAAAACAACCTTTCCCTTGACCCACGTCACCTAGAAGTACCATTAGGTATGATGAGGACATCATTGGCTCGAATATGACCATATTAACCACTTCAAAACTAAAGGTGCAACCATTCTATATAAGGCTTATCATTGATACATTTGATGAATTGGTGCTGCACCATAAAGTGTGTGTATTTTCATTTTCAGAATTACTTACATGGATGAAGAGAAGGTTCAATTGCATATGGAAAGAATGGAAGGTTAATGAAGTTGATTGGGGACCAAGTCCAAATATTCCTAATATCATCCACCAAGCCACCACGTCACTTTTGGCTCAAAGAAAGAAAGAGTCCAAGTCCAACACGTTTTGGAAGATGAATTCGGACTGCAGAAGAGTCCCAACTTCCGACGGTTGCCACGACTTCATACGGACTCCGATTGGGACGTTCTAGGACTTTTTGGAAAGCTTATCAAGTCTACTTTCCAATAGATCTGGACTCATGCCGATATCTTGTTAAATACATCCGTAGTCCTCATTTTAATACCGAGACCTTTTCTGTAAACGGTGCTGCGTCACCTGATTGTTGCCCGATGGGCCGTGTATCAAGTGGGGCCCAATAGGGGCGTGTCCTAGGGTTGTGGGATGACCCCCACCACTTCCAGGTCATCCTCTACCCTCTCATATACCTCCATAGCCGCCACAAAGAGATGGGGCTTTTGTTTTGATGTAAGTTTAGCTCCTGCTACTTCCTGGTAGACACATGTGTTGGTTAGACCATCTGTTCTACTCGATCCGGAACCCCACCTTTATGTGTATTAGATCTGAAACTTCATCTCATATTTGCAATTGAGTGCTTATTGTACTTGTTCTTGCTTGTTCTTCGATTGCTTGCAGGAATAACCCTAGTGGTTTGGTTGGTTGTGATCCGCAAGATCGTGACAACCGCTGGAATTGGTGTATCGATCGCTAAGGCGCAGCGTCCTTGGATGGTTGTAGTCGGGTCATGAATGTCTCTCCAGTGAAATCGAAGTTATCCTTCTCCACCAAAAGATTGGGACACACATACTCTTATCAAGGTATGTCCAAAATGATTTCCAAGCCTATGGTACGTTTGGCAGACCACCAATGATACTTCAACTTCATCTACTAGGTTATGGAATAACCACATATAGCAATATGGAATAATAGCAACACCATAGATAGATAATTAAGACCATAATTAAGTAAGGTCGAATAAAACAAGATCACAAGTTTTAGTTATTAGAAGTATGACATTATTACAGACATTATGGTGTAGGCGATGAAAATAGTAAGCCAAAACGGTAGCAAACCACCGCTACATTCACTTGCCTCTTTACTGAACAAGATTAAAAGCGCTATTGATGATCCAAAGTGCCACCACCTGTTTTGCAATATATAACTCAGTATAAACACACAATCAAATATGTATGAGCAAAGAATAACATGCTTCAATGCGCCAGCCCGCCAAACGGTAAAATGACAACACAACTTTTTTAAGCAGCAGCAGTGCTGCTTCTGTTTTTCATAGCTTTAAAACTAGAAAAGATATTCCATCATGTTAGAACACTATAATCTTCTACATTAAAAAATCCTACACTTTTGGTGCACATACCAAAAATTAATTCTCATATCTACTGGCCCTAAAATGTCACGGAACCGTCCAAATTATAAGAGCACAAGTCCAAAAACAATCGCCAAAGCGATCAAATTCTTAAACTTGAGCCCATATAACTCCAGTAGTCCACGAAATCACAAGGGATTTCAAACCAAACCGAGATCAACCAAGATCATAGTGATTCAACATAACACAGCACTTGTTACAATAGTTCATAAGTAATCTCATACATCGGAGTATGAATAATTTATTACAAAACCAAAGTAAAGTTTAGCGGAAGCAACATAATTTCTGAAACCATTTGAAGTGAAATACTGCCAGTACAAAGTCACATCCTACAAAAGCATACCATAAGAGATACTACAGAGACCATGCCCATATGGTCTAGTCTTCACGCCCACATGGCGAAGATAATACTTGCAGCAACAAGTACAAATCTGCTAACTGCAACAGGTGGGAATAAACCCTGAGTACGAGGAGGTACTCAGCTAGACTTACCCGACAGAAACTAGAAAGAAAGTGACACCAAGGAGTATGCAAGGCTTTGTAAAGTGGGCTAGCTGACTCATTTGCAGAAAAGCTTAATACAGATAAGTAACCATTATTTGCTTAAGCATCAAGTTAATCATCATTAACCTGCTAACTAGATTAGCACTTGTACTATAGCAATCACTTGATTAAGCTAAGCAAGCAATAATAACCATATTCGGTTTAATCATGGCTGTCATTATCATCCTTATCATCAATTCTGAACCATCAATATAATTAGTGTATCTACGCTGGAGATAACCAGTCAAGTTTCTCACTATCCGGGAGAGACGGCGACTCGAATCGATTCCAACTCAGCTGAGGGGGTATTCTTGACACTCACCCGGCAAACCCCGCTAAAGGCAGCCGTAGATAACCTTTGGTATAACTCAGGGTGGGCCCAAACAGCGCCACGTTCTCGAGGATTCCAGTGGCCAGGATGCTCAGGACTTTTAACTCACCTGCCCTTGGACCTTCTGGCTCCCTTCTGAGGAACTTCCACTTTTCGACTTCGCAACCTGAGTTGAGCTAGTAGGCTTCGCGGTCGGCAACCTCAGGCCGGCCAGCTAAATGTCAGGCATGCATTCAAAATGACATAGAAGGCTCCAGGTCTCGGTCCTTAATCGACACAGGCGGCATCACTACAACCGTAAGACCCCGCCCAGTCTTTTATTCATATTAACACATGGTTCTTTTCCACAATAGCAAATATAGCCAACCGTGACCTGATAAAGCCCTATATCTCGCAGGTGATAGAAAATCACTCGACTTCTACCGGTCTAATTAAGCAGGGCTAAGCATAGATACAATCCTGTCTACATAGGATTTAAGGTTCAAATTGCTAGACAAGGAGTGTTATCAATGCAGCAAGGGTTTTCATCCAACTCCTATAACATAATGCAACAATACACATATAGCATGTATATAGATAACTGCTTGAAAGTAGGAGGCTTATAATGCTCTGGGGCTTGCCTTAACCGCAAGAAGAGAGATCGAGGTTTGGCTTCAAGAACGGTTCCCATGTCTTCTCCGGCTTCATCGGACTAGACCTCCGGCTCCTGAATGGACTCCAACTTCGGGGTTCACGCCTTGCGGAGCATTGCGGTCATCATGATCCTCGGTGCACCTATTGCATGTATACACACCCAATGAATTTCATGTATGCACCAAGGATGACATGATGATTTGTGAACATGTATGAATGATGTGAAGATGAACGCAATGACATTGCAACATCATAAGCACAAACCAAGTCATGTGGTGCTCTATTCAAATCACTTCAAGCTTAGGTGCAAATTTTCTCTCTGGTATTAACATGTTTGAACATCCTTAAGCAATCACTAAGTACCACAAAAATAAGACTAAACACACACATAACAAGATTCCAGAAATTTAGTATTTCCACATGTTAACAGCAGCATCTAAGAAACATTCATAATTGGAGTTCTACAAATCCAAATGACTAGCAAGATGACATTCTGGAAATCTTATGAAATTGACTATATTTCATTTATAAACATCTAAGCATGATTTCATCATTTACCAGGTCGAAATAGCACATGTACAGAATCTGTTCTAGAAGACAAAGAGCACTACCAAAACTAAACCCAGCTTGGAACAGCTGCCATTTCTAAACTATAAGTCCAAATGCTACCAAATTTTATCAGCAACTAGTTCATGAAGTTCTAAACAACTTTGCTATAGATCACCAAGCATGAAAACATCATTACCAAAGCCTAATTTGCTTAACTACCAATTCTGTCCAGAAAAGATTGATTTGTACACTTAAATATTAAGTGATGTTGAGAACATCACAAATGACCTACCCAACTTCACAAATAGTTAGATCATGTTTAAGTAACACCAAATCAAGTCATGGCACTGGCATAAACATTTATCTAATCACCCTTTTCTATTTATTTTGAGTGTATGAGCATAAATGGCATCACATATAAAATATACCCAGAAAATTCTAATAAAATTACAGAGGTAGATACATGCTACTAGGAGGCTACCATAAAAATTTCACCTCATTTTTACAAGCAGATTTGGAGAGATCATAATAAACAAATGGATAATCAATATAAAACATATACAAAGGAGAATTAATAATTGAAGCATGTGACATTCAAAATTCATGAAAATTTAACTGAAGCATCACCAAAGCATGCTTAGCACCCCACAAAAACTTCATGGCAAAAGGATCACCACACAATGAGATATGGAATTATCAAATTCACATAATTACATAAAAGCACTTAGTAAAAGTAATTATTAACAACAGAAACATAAACTAACATGTAACATTTTAATACACTACTACATAGTACACTTCATGAGGATTCCAAAAAGTCCACACTTTCTATTTTATGATTTTTCTACTATTTTGTATGAATTGACAAAGTTCAACAAATAAATCTACATTTAAGAATAATGAATAAAACCAAAATAAACAAACAGGCCCTAATGGCCGTTGGGCCGCTGCCTGCGCCCGAACCGGCCCAAGAGCTGGCCCACTCAAACACAGCACAGGGAAGGCGCTGACACGCGGGTCCCGATCGTCATCGGCACAGGGGCAGGGGATGGCGGCTCGCCGCCGATTTCCCGACGACGGCACAGCCTCCGGGGAAACCAGGAGCATCGGCATGCTCTACGCATCAAGGTGATTCTAAGGAGGTACCATGGGCAGCTAGGGTCAGCTCGAGATGGCTCACCGTCAGCAATGGCAGGCGGTGGCGCTCGGTGGTGGCGCACCGACGAGCACAGGGCATGGCTACGCACGCGGAGAGCTTCTACATGATCAGGAAGTCACGGTGGAGCTATTGAAACCACAAACGCAACGACCGAGTGGTAGGCGAGGTGTAGCCACATGCGGAGCACTATGGCGGCGACATTGAACTCCTAGAGCGGCGGCGTTCCCCGGCGACGAGGGCACTACCGGCGGTAACAACTCGCCGGGACACGGCTCTAGGTCTAGGACACGCAACACACTCGCAAGAAGGGAGAAAGGAAGGGCGAACACAGAGAGAGGCTCGCCGGCCATGGCGGAGCGCGCTCAACGGTGAAGCCGTTTCGAAGAGCTCACTTCGGTAGAGGTGGAATTGATGGGAGCTCCACGCTCCATGCTCCATGATGGTGCGAGGACGAGGTTGATGAGGACATCATTGGCTCAAATATGACCATGTCAACCACTTCTATACCAAAGAATTACTTACATGGATCAAGGAAAGGTTTGATTGCATATGGAAAGCATGGAAGGTTAATGAAGTTGGTTGGGGACCAAATCCAAGTATTCCCAACGTCCTCCACCTGGACACCACGTCACTTTTGGTCCAAGGAATGAAAGAGATCAAATCCAACACGTTTTGGGGCTGGATTCGGACTCCAGGACAGCTCCAACTTGTGATGTTCACCACGGTCGCATACGGACTCGGATTGGGACGTTCTAGTACTTTTTGGAAAGCTTATCAAGTCTATTTTCCAACGGATCTAGACTCATGGCTATATCTTATCCGATGCTTCTGCAATCGTCGTTTCAACGCCGGGGCCTTTTCTGCCTTTGGTGCTGTGTCACCCTATTTTGGGCTGATGGCCCATGTATCAAGTTGGGTTCATTAGGGACGTGTCCTAGGGTTGGAGAACGACCCCAACACCCCCTATTCGTTCCCCTAGGTATTAATAAGGATTAGAGCCGCCACAAACAGATTGGGTTTTGTTTTGTTGAAAGTTTAGCCATTGCTACTTCCTTGTAGACGCGTGTGTCGACTAGACCATCCGTTCTACTCGATTCAGAACCCCAACTTTGTGATTTCAGATTGGTTTTCATCTCCATATTTGTAATTGAGTTGCTTGTTCTACTTGTTCTTGCTTGTTCCTCGATTGCTTGCAGGAATTACCCTAGTGGTTTGGTTGATCGTGTTCCACAAGATCGCGACGGCTGTTGGAGGTGGTGTATCAGTTGCTAAGGCGCAGCATCCTTGGATGGTTGTAGTCGGGCCGTGAACGTCATCTCCATCCACCAAATCGAGTGATCTCACGCCTCTCATCGAAAGATCGTCCATAAACCAAAGGAATTTGAGCCTCCAAGGACGCGGCTAGGATAATGGTGGTAAACAAAACAAAGGAATTTGAAAATCCACTCGGATTCCTAGAGAGAAACAAATAAACTCAAATCTGCGATGGTGACAGAAACGTGACTAGAACTCGAAACTCTAAACGACTAGACGCTAAGACCAGCAACTTGCACGATGATGCAACCGTTAATTCAATAAGCCCTAACTAGTAGTAATAGTATTAAGCTCAAAGGGGTTTTGGGATTATGAAGAACTAATCTACTAATTTTGTTTTGGCTTTTTATGGACCATAGGAGATTAAAAACAGCAAAGAACTAGAAGTCTCTCACCGATCAACCTTGCTCTGATTACCAACTGATAAGAACTCGCTAGGGTTTATGGACGATCTTTCGATGAGAGGCGTGAGATCACTCGATTTGGTGGATGGAGATGACGTTCACGGCCCGACTACAACCATCCAAGGATGCTGCGCCTTAGCAACCGATACACCACCTCCAACAGCCGTCGCGATCTTGTGGAACACGATCAACCAAACCACTAGGGTAATTCCTGCAAGCAATCGAGGAACAAGCAAGAACAAGTAGAACAAGCAACTCAATTTCAAATATGGAGATGAAAACCAATCTGAAATCACAAAGTTGGGGTTCTGAATCGAGTAGAACGGATGGTCTAGTCGACACATGCGTCTACAAGGAAGTAGCAATGGCTAAACTTTCAACAAAACAAAACCCAATCTGTTTGTGGTGGCTCTAATCCTTATTAATACCTAGGGGAACGAATAGGGGGTGTTGGGGTCGTTCTCCAACCCTAGGACACGTCCCTAATGAACCCAACTTGATACATGGGCCATCAGCCCAAAATAGGGTGACACAGCACCAAAGGCAGAAAAGGCCCCGGCGTTGAAACGACGATTGCAGAAGCATCGGATAAGATATAGCCATGAGTCTAGATCCGTTGGAAAATAGACTTGATAAGCTTTCCAAAAAGTGCTAGAACGTCCCAATCCGAGTCCGTATGCGACTGTGGTGAACATCACAAGTTGGAGCTGTCCTGGAGTCCGAATCCAGCCCCAAAACGTGTTGGATTTGATCTCTTTCTTTCCTTGGACCAAAAGTGACGTGTGTCCAGGTGGAGGACGTTGGGAATACTTGGATTTGGTCCCCAACCAACTTCATTAAACTTCCATGCTTTCCATATGCAATCAAACCTTTCCTTGATCCATGTAAGTAATTCTTTGGTATAGAAGTGGTTGACATGGTCATATTTGAGCCAATGATGTCCTCATCATGAACAGTGCTCCATTAGGTGTCCTAAGCATAGTTAAGCTACTAGAGATCATGTTAGAGCATCACATGTGTCATCTATACAAAAACCCTAGCAACACATAAAGGAAACACATAGAAACCACAAATGTTGCAATTGTTTCAAAACTATGTTTCACCTGTTTCACGACCTTATTACAAGGCTTAAGCTTGTCATGTTACACTAACAATATTGACATGTTGCAAGGTATGGAAATACATGTTGCACTACCGTTTTTCATAAACACAAATTATGAAACAGGCATAATTGAGTATGTTGCATACTTATGTTTCAATGTTTCAAATGAATGTTTCAACACTATGTTTCACTAGTTGCATGGCACTGTTTCATTAGTTTCAAGCACCACTAAGATATTTACAAACACACATGACAAGTACTTGCATTGGTGACACATGATCCCAGCATGCCATATGGTGACACAAGGTGCAAGCTACGTTTCATTAGTGACACAAAGATGGTGCATTAGTTCAAATTAAATGTTTCATCAATTTTAACTTAACAATCAAGATGTAATGCTCATGATATGAGTTGATGAAGCTATGCTCATGCAATGCTTAGTGCAAAATGAGGCAAGATAACACCTGGGGTGTTACATAAAACAGCTGACAAAGTGTCACTGAAAAACTGTCCTTGCAGTACAAGGTGGCTGACTTCACAAATCCATATCTCTCAAACCATCAAACCAAAATCAGAGTTCAAATACTCGTTGGAAATATCATACAAAGTACTATGAAAACCTCCACAAACCAATGGACCAATTCGGCTTTGACGAACCCCTAAATCAACACCCAAAACTGAAGGTCGAAACTGCTGTAATTCTGATAGTAAAAATGACGGCCAACTTCAAAATTTCGTATCTGGAGTTATACTCAACCTACAAATATGTTTGTTACCAATCTGGAAAACTTATAAATTTTCATACAACTTTTATTCAGATCACAATCTTCAATTCGGCTAGGAAGACGATGTAAAATGAGTTGGATCTAAACTGCTCTGAATCTTCGACAGACTTAGACAACAGACTTCAAAAAAATTCATATCTCCTAAACCATTTGGCCCAAAATCTTGAACCTGGACTTCGTGGAAAGATCTCTGAGTGCCCTACAGCTTATTAGTTCAACTTAAAACGTAATTTGGCCTCTAAGATATCCGAAACTATCGAACAACAGAAACTGCCAGATCTGAAAACTGCAGAAAAACATGGATTCGAGGTCTACCATTGAAAGGTCATCCCTAATCCTTTCCTACCATGATCTACCACACCAAATCCACCTTGAACCAGGTGCTATGGCAGAGGATCAAAACTCACCTAGGGTCCCCATTGAAGAACAGCGAGAAGAAGTTGGGGAAACCACCGATCAGCACCTCTCCTTGATCCTCTTGTCGTACTCAATCTATTTTTCCTCTTTCCCTTGGTTATTTTTCGTTGGCGAAGGTTCTAGAAAGGGAGAGGGCGCAGGGGAGAAGGGGAAGACGCTTCTAGAGGGGTGGAGTACGAACAGGAGGAGGGAGAGCGGTTGAGGGGGCTGGGGGTGTGCCTCTAGGGTTGGTGGGGCGACTTGGGCTTGGGAGTGGTGGTGGGCTGCCTGGGCCTTAGCCCTTCTACTCCCTTCCTTTCAGTTTTTTTTCATGTGTTACAGGTTGCGCCCAAAATGGTTTCTGAACCTATGGTACATTCGGCGCAAACTGTATAACTATCTTGCATAAAAATTAACACGGTCTCCAAACAGATCGAGATTAACACTATCTCGATCTACGGCACCAAGGAGTACCATCTGGTGTGCTCAAAGCGATTTTAGAGCCTATGGTACATTTGGCGCAAACCCTACACCTATCTTGCCTCAGGATTAATACTATCTCCAAACGTACCGATACGAGCTTCCAATTGACCAACATCACCTAGAAGTACCATCATGTGTGCCTAAAAAGATTTCCATGCCCGTGGTGCATTAGGTGCAAACCGTGCACCTATCGTGCATCGAGATTAATACAATCTCCAAATGGTCTAAAACAAGCTACCACTTGACTCATGTCACCTAGAAGTACCATTGGGTGTGCCTAAAAAGTTTTCCATACCTATGGTACATTTGGCACAAACCTACAACTATCTTGCGCCTAAATTAACACTATCTCCAAATGGACCAAAACGAGCTTCCACTTGACCAATGTCACCAGAAGTACCATCGGGTGTGACTGAAAAGATTTACATGCCCATGGTACATTCGGTGCATACCGTACACCTATCATGCGCTATATCCAAACGGACCAAAACGAGCTTCCACTTGACCAATGTCACCTAGAAGTACCATCGGGTGTGCCTAAAAAGATTTCTATGCCCGTGGTATGTTCAGCGCAAATAGTGCTCCTATCTTGCATCCAGATTAATACAATCTCCAAACAGTCTGAAACGAGCTTCCAGTTGACCCATGCCACATTGGAGTACCATTGGGTGCGTCCAAAATGGTTTCCATTCCTATGGTATGATCGGTGCAAATGGTGCACTTATCTTGCGCCAAGGTTAACACTATCTCTAAGCGGACCAAAACAAACTTCCACTTAACATACATTGCATAGGAGTACCATCGGGTGTGCCCAAAATGATATCTAAGCCTATGGTACATTTGGCATAGACCATGCACCTATCTTGCGTCGAGATTAACACTATCTCCAAGTGGACAGTCTCCACTTGACCCATGCCATGTAGGACTACAATTGGTTGCGCCCAAAATGATTTATGAACTTATGGTACGTTTGGTGCAAATGGTACACCTATCTTGCGCCGAGACTAACACTATCTCGAAATGGACCGAAACAAGTTTCCACTTGACCAATCTCACCTAGAATTAGCATCGGGTGTGCCTAAAAAGATTTCTATGCCCGTGGTACGTTCAGCGCAAACCGTGCTCCTATCCTACGTCAAGATTAATACAATCTCCAAACGGTCTAAAACGAGTTTCCACTTGACCAACGTCACATAGAAGTACCATCGGGTGTGCCTAAAGAGTTTTCCAAGCCCGTGCTACATTCAGCCCAAACCGTACACCGATCTTGCGCCTAGATTAACACTATCTCCAATTGGATCGAAACGAGCTTCCACTTGACCAATGCCACCTAGAAGTACCATTGGGTGTGCCTAAAAAGATTTCCATGCCCATGGTACATTCGGAGCAATCCGTAAACCTATCTTGTGCCTAGATCAACAATATCTCCAAACGGACTAAAATGAGCTTCCACTTGACCCACATCATGTAGGAGTACCGTCGGGTGTGCCCAAAATGATTTTCCAAGCCTATGGTACGTTCGGCGCAAACCGTGCAACTATTTTGCGCTGAGACTAATACTATCTCCAAACGCACCAAAACAAGGTTCCACTTGACCAATGTCACCTAGATGTACCATCGACTGTGCCAGAAATGATTTCCATGCCCATGGTACATTCGGCGCAAACTGTACACCTATCTTGCGCCAAGATTAACACTATCTGCAAACAGACCGAATTGACCTTCCACTTGACACACATCACCTAGGAGTATCGTCGGGTGTACCCAAAATGATTTCCATGCCCATGGTACATTCGGCGCAAACCATGCACCTATCTAGCGCTGAGATTAACACTGTCCAAATGGACCGAAACAAACTTCCACTTGACCCACATCACCTAGGAGTACCATCGGGTGTGCCCAAAATGATTTCCAAGCCCGTGGTACATTCGCGCAAACCGTGCGCCTATCTTACACCTAGACTAACACTATCTCCAAACAGACCGAAATAAGCTTCCACTTGACATACAATACATAGGAGTACCATCAGGTATGCCCAAAGTGATTTCCATGCCCATGGTACATTTGACGCAAACCGTGGACCTTTCTTCCACCGAAATTATAACTATCTCCAAAAGGGTCAAAATGAACTACCGCTTGATCCACGTCACCTAGGAGTACAATCAGGTGCGTCCAAATTGATTTCTGAGCCTATGGTACATTTGACGCAAGTAGTGCACCTATCTTGCGTCAAGATTAAAACTATCTCCAAATGGACCAAGGCAAGTTTCCACTAACACATGTCAAGTAGGAGTTACATCAGTTGTGCCTAAAATGATTTATGAACCTATGGCACGTTCGGCACAAACCATGCACCTATCTTGCGTTGAGGTTAACACTATCTCCAAACAGACTGAAACAATCTTCCACTTGATCTACGCCACTTAGGAGTACCATCTGGTGTGCTCAAAGCGATTTCAAACCTACGGTACATTTGGTGTAAACCATGCACCTACCTTGCCTCAAGGTCGATACTATCTCCAAACGGACCGATACGAGCTTCCACTTGACCAACGTCACATAGAAGTACCATCACGTGTGCAAGAAAAGATTGCCATGCCCGTGGCACATTCGGTGCAAACTGTGCACCTATCTTGTGTCGAGATTAATATAATCTCCAAACGGTCTGAAACGAGCTTCCACTTGACCAACATCACCTAGAAGTACCATCAGGTGTGCCTAAAAAGTTTTCCATGCCTGTGGTACATTCGGCACAAACTGTACACCTATCTTGTGCCCAGATTAACACTATTGCCAGTTGGACCAAAACAACCTTTTACTTGACCAATGTCACCTAGAAGTACCATCGGGTGTGCCTAAAAAGATTTCCATGCCCATGGTACATTCGGCGCAAATCATAAACCTATCTTGCGCCTAGATTACACTATCTCCAAACGGACCGAAACGAGCTTCCACTTGACCCACACCACCAAGGATTACCATCGGGTGCTTTCAAAATAATTTCTAGGCCTATGGTACATTTGGCGCAAACTGTGCACCTATCTTGCGCCGAGACTAACACTATCTCCATACAGACCGAAACATGCTTCCAATTGACATAAATTACATAGGAGTACCATCGGGTGTGCCTAAAGCGATTTCCATGCTCGTGGTTCATTCAACGCAAACCGTGCAACTATCTTGCGCCGAGACTAACAATATCTCCATATGGACCGAAACAAACTTCCCCTTGACCAATGTCACCTAGAAGTACCATCGGGGTGCCTGAAAATATTTCCATGCCCATGGTACGTTTAGCATAAACCATGCTCTTATCCTGCGTCTAGATTAATACAATCACCAAACGATTTGAAACGAGCTTCCACTTGACCCATGTCACGTAGGAGTTTCATCTGGCATACCCAAAATGATTTCCAAGCCTATGGTATGTTCAGCGCAAATCATGCAACTATCTAGTGCCGAGACTAACACTATCTCCAAATAGACCGAAACAAGGTTCTAGTTGACCAATGTCTTCTAGAAGTGCCATCGTGTGTGCCAGAAAAGATTTCCATGCCCGTGGTACATTCGGTGCAAACCGTACACCTATCTTGCGCCAAAATTAACACTATCTTCGAATGGACCGAAATGACCTTCCACTTGACACATGTCACCTAGGAACACCATCGGGTGTGCCCAAAATGATTTCCATGCCCATGGTACATTTGGCGCAAACCATGCACCTATCTAGCGCTAAGATTTTCACTATGTCCAAATGGACCGAAACTAGCTTTCACTTAACCCACGTCACCTTGGAGTATCGTCGGGTGTGCCCAAAGTGATTTCCGTACCCATGGTACATTTGGCCCAAACCGTGCACCTATCTTGCGATGAGATTAACACTCTCCAAACAAACTAAAATGATCTTCCGCTTGATCTATGTCACCTAGGAGTACCATCTTTTTTTTGATACAGCTAGGAGTACCATCTGGTGTGCCCAAATGTGATTTTAGAGCCTATGGTACATTTGGCAGAAATCGTGCACCTACCTTGCGTCGAGTTTAACACTATCTCCAAAGAGACCGAAACGAGCTTCCACTTGACCAACATGACCTAGAAGTTCCCTCGGGCATGGAAATCGCTTTGGGCACACCCAATGGTACTCCTATATAATGTATGTCAAGTGGAAACTTGTTTTGGCCCGTTTGGAGATAGTGTTAGTCTTAGGGCTAGATAGGTGCACGATTTGCGCCGAATGTACCACGGGCATGAAAATCATTTTGGGCACACCCGATGGTACTCCTAGGTGATGTGGGTCAAGTGGAAGCTCGTTTTGGTCCGTTTGGAGATAGTGATAAACTAGGCATAAGATAGGTGTACGGTTTGTGCCGAATGTACCATGGGCAGAGAAATCTTTTCTGGCACACCTGATGGTACTTCTAGGTGACATTGGTCAAATGGAAGCCTGTTTCGGTCCATTTGGAGATAGTATTAATCTCCACCCAAGGTAGGTGCACGGTTTGTGCCAAATGTACCATAGGCTCAAAAATCATTTTGATGCAACCGATGGTACTCCTACATGACATGGGTCAAGTGGAATCTCGTTTTCGTTCATATGGGGATACCATTAATCTCGACGCAAGGTAGGTGCATCGTTTGCGCTGAACATACCATAGGCTCAGAAATAATTTTGGAGGCACTTGATTGTACTCCTAGGCGACGTGGATCAAGCGAAAGTTCATTTCGATCCGTTTAGAGATTGTTTTAATCTCAGCGCAAGATAGGTGCACGATTTGCGCCGAATGTACCACGGGCATGGAAATCACTTTGGGCACACCTGATGGTACTCCTAGGTAATCTATGTCAAGTGGAAGCTCGGTGCACGGTTTGGAGATAGTTTTAGTCTAGGCGCAAGATAGGTGCACGGTTTGCACCGAACGTACCATAGCCCTGGAAATCATTTTGGATGCACCTGATGTACTCCTAGGTGATGTGGGTCAAGTGGAAGCTTGTTTTGGTCCATTTGGAGATAGTGTTAATCTCGGCGCAAGATAGGTGCACAGTTTGCGCCGAATGTACCACGGGCCTGGAAATCACTATGGGCAGACCCAATGGTTCTCCTAGCTGAAGTGGGTCAAGTGGAAGCTCGGTTCGAGCCATTTAGAAATAGTGTTAATCTCAGCGATAGATAGGTGCACGATTTGCACCGAACGTACCATTGGCTTATAAGTCATTTTGGACGCACTTGATTGTACTCCTAGGTGAGATGGATCAAGCGGAAGCTCATTTTGATCCGTTTGGAAATAGTTTTAACTTCAGTGCAAGAATGGTGCACGGTTTGTCCCACAGGCATGGAAATCGCTTTGGGCACACCCGATGGTACTCCTATGTAATGTATGTGAAGTGGAAGCTTGTTTCGGTCCGTTTGGAGATTGTGTTAGTCTCAGTGCTCGATAGGTGCACGGTTTGCGCCCAATGTACCACGGGCATGGAAATCATTTTGGGCACACCCGATGCTACTCCTAGGTGATGTGGTCAAGTGGAAGCTCTTTTTTTCCATTTGGAGATAGTGTTGAACTAGGTGCAAGATAGGTATACGATTTGCGCTGAATGTACCACAGGCATGGAAATCTTTTCTAGCACACCTGATGGTACTTCTAAGAGACATTGGTCAAATTGAACCTTATTTTGGTCCAATTGGAGATAGTATTAATCTCGACGCAAGATAGGTGCACGGTTTGCGCTGAACCTACCATAGGCTAAGGAATCATTTTGACGCAACCGATGGTACTCCTACGTGACATGGGTCAAGTGGAATCTCATTTCGGCCCATATGGAGATACCATTAATCTTGATGCAAGATAGGTGCACTATATGTGCTTAACGTACCATAGGCTCAAAAATAAGTTTGGACACACTTGATTGTAGTCCTAGGCGATGTGGATCAAGCGAAAGTTCAATTCTATCCATTTGGAGATTGTTTTAATCTCGGCGCAAGATAGGTGCACGGTTTGTGCCGAATATACCATAAGCTTGGAAATCGCTTTGGGCAGACCTGATGGTACTCCTAGGTAATGTATGTCAAGTGGAAGCTTGTTTCGGTCCGTTTGGAGATAGTTTTAGTCTAGACGCAAGATAGGTGCACGGTTTGTGCCGAATGTACCATATGCTTAGAAATCATTTTAGACGCACCTCCTAGGTGACGTGGGTCAAGTGGAAGCTTGTTTTGGTCCATTTAGAGACAATGTTAATCTCGGCGCAACATAGGTGCACGATTGTGCCAAAGTGCCACGGGCCGGGAAATCACTTTGGGCACACCCGATGGTTCTCCTAGGTGACGTAGGTCAAGTGGAAGCTAGTTTCAGTTCGTTTGGAGATAGTGTTAATCTCGATGCAAGATAGGTGCATGGTTTGCACCGAATGTACCATGGGCATGGAAATCATTTTGGCCACACCTGATGGTACTCCTAAGTGACGTGGGTCAAGTGGAAGCTCGTTTCGGTCTGTTTGGAGATAGTGTTAACATAGGCGCAAGATAGCTATATGGTTTGCGCCAAACGCACTCCGACGCTATTAAGCTAGTACGCTCCTACAAAGGATGCCAGTACTATGGAAGGCAAACCCATCTCTCAGCCCATGCCCTCCAAACCATTCCCATCACATGGCCGTTCGCCGTTTGGGGGCTTGACTTGGTTAGACCCCTGAAGAGAACAACTGGGGGCTTCACCCACTTCCTCGTCGCTGTTGATAGGTTTTCTAAGTGGATCGAGGCCCATCCCATTACCAACGTTAGATCAGAGCAAGCTGCGCTGTTCTTCACCGACATCATCCATCGCTTTGGGGTTCCTAACTGCATCATCACGGACAACGACACCTAGTTCACCGGCAAAAGGTTTTTGGAATTCTGCGATGACCATCACATCCATGTGCTCTGGTCGGCCGTGGCTCACCCAAAGACAAATGGCCAAGTGGAACATGCCAATGGCATGGTCTTACAAGACTTGAAGCCGAGAATCTTCAACAAATTGAACAAACATGGCAAAAAATGGGCCACTGAGCTCCCCTCAGTCCTATGGAGCCTAAGAACAACGCTGAGTCGAGCCACGGGGTTCACTCTGTTTTTCTTGGTATATGGGTCCAAGGCTGTGCTTCCAACCGATTTAGAATATGGGTCCCCGAGGATGAAAGCCTACAACGAGCAAAGCAACGAAACCGCAAGAGAGAATGCCCTCAGCCAGCTCGAGGAAGCTCGCAATATAGCTCTACCCCACTCCACAAGGTATCAGCAGAATCTCCGACGCTACCATGACAAACATGTTCGCAGACGTGACCTCCATGTTAGTGACCTGGTGCTTCGGCAAAACCAGAGCAACAAGGGATGACATAAGCTTACCCCACCATGGGAAGGACCTTACATCATCGCAGAGGTGTTGAAGCCCGGCACCTACAAGATATCAAACGAAAAGGGCAAGATCTTCACCAACGCTTGGAACATTGAACAGCTACGTCGCTTCTACCCCTAGAGCCTCGAGGCTTTGTACTTTTTCTCTCAGTTACATGAATGAATAAAGAGTACACCCATGTGCAAAAAGCATTCTTTCGTAAAAAACAGGTAGGCTCGACCCTACTTATCGCAAGGTCAAACCTCCCTTAGGGGCTACAAAGGGAGGAACCCCCTATGTCCCTAAAAACTCACATTTTTTCAAAAATCTTTTACATAGTCAATGAAGCCGCATGAGTGCCCTAAGGCTCGAGGGCTGCTGAGCCATGAGATCACCTACGCATCCGCGCTAATGGTACCTCTACTCACTCCCCCGTGCCAAAGGGAGCAACCGCGTGCTAAGAGGACTTAGTAAAAACCTACGACTTCGAAAAAGCCCTATGTCTGACGCTCCTACACGTTTCGATGCAAGTACTTATGTAAGTCGACGAGGCTACAAGGCCATCCTAAGGGCGAGGGGCTGTCAAGCCGTGAGACCACCTATGCCCCCGGACTATGGCATCTCCACTCGCACCCCACGCCAAGGGGTGTAACCGCGCCAAGAAGACCGCGTAAGAACACAATTTGAACGATTAGGAGCGAAAGAGTCGAACAAAATAAAACAATTAGCGTATATTTACATCAAAATATTTTAAGGCCCACGGGGCTACGACAGTACGAGTCACAAATGGTAGCTAACTTGTTACATGGGTCTCCATGCCCAGATTTGGCTCATAGGCCCGCATCGTCAGCAGGCAGGAGCACCTCGTCCTCGAACAGCCTCGTGACTCGACCCCTAGGCTCTTCTGCAGCCTCGATCAACCCTAGGCAGGCCACCTCGTTCTCCTCCTCAGTCTTGCTTAGGTCCGAGGTGAAGCCATTAGCGACGAGGCTCATATCGTACTCGAACCCAGACCGGACGACTGCCATGGCTCTCTTCACGCTATGATGCAACACGCCTCGTATCTTCTCGCGGACGAGGCCGCCCAAAGTCGTCACCCAGCGTACGAACGAGTTCCCTGATGCATCCTCCTCGGTATTGGCATCGGGCTCGACCCCTAGGCTATCGCACACATGGTGATCATGCCCTGGAGCAGTTGATTCCGTCTGACCTCGGCCTCGAGAAGGGCTTGAAACAAGGTGGGCTTCACGCTGCTGTTTCTCCAACTCTGAATCATGAGATCAAGTCAGCAAAAAACACAAGAAATCCAAGTTGAGATCAGAATTGGGTGGAAACTTACCCTCGGCATGGGTCTGCCAGCCCATGATTTGATCGTGTAGCTCATCGTGCACCTTCTCGGCTGCTCGAAGAACCTTGTCCCTATCATGGATGGTCGCCCTCAGTGCCTCGATCTCTCGACCGGTGCCCAAGAGAGCCTCGTCCCTCACTCTGACGGTCTCCTTCAACGTCACGACCTCATTCTGCAGGGTCTCGAGGCGAGCGGATACCAGCTCGATCTAGACATTGAGGGCATCACGCTGGCCACTGACAAGGGCGACGTCCTCCTCAAGCTCCTTCACACATGCCAATAGCGGCGCATGGTCCTCACAGGCCTTAGCTGCCTCCTCTTGAGCCTTGGTTGCGTCTTCACGCGCCTTGGCCGTAGCTTCGCGAGCCTACGCCGCTTCCTCCCTGAGCGTCGCATGGACGATGCGAAGCTCGTTTGCTTCGGCGCTCTTCTTGGATAGCCGCTTATTGGCTTCCTTGACCAGAGCCCATTGACGAGTAAGCACTGCCCATACACCGCTTTCATGGCGAATGAAAAGTGATTTGCGGCATGATTGCTCCTTGAGCTCCTGACCACGGTCAAACCCAAAATTAGAACCAAGGGGAAAATGGGGGTACGGGCCAAATGAAATATTGAAACAAACATGACTCACCTCGAAGTTCCCCGACATTTGCTGTACCAAGGTATCCGTGACCATTCACAGAGACCACACGATGTGCTTGTGGAGCCCCTCGACGTACTCCCAGTGCTGCACTTCATCTTTATCGTCGAGGGCTAAGAAGGGCTCGGCGTTGGGATTAGCCGCATCCCTGAACTCGAGGGTCGACCGACCCCAACGTGGGAGCTCCTCCTCCGGCTGGCCTAGCTCACGCTGCTCTACTTCCGGTTGCGGCTGCGGCGGCCGCTCTTTCCTACCGCTGCTGCGGCAGCTGCTATAACGGTTCCTCCTGCCTCGTCCGCAGCCCTGGCAGCACCTCCCCCTCTTGCCCCACATCTCACGTGGTTTCCCCCACGTTCCTTGTCTCTTCCGCATCCGTCTGCCCTGCGTTGCGAGCGGATGCTGTGGCCTCCCCGGCCTCGAAGGTCTCTAGGGTCCTCGTGGTCGACCCTGGCTCTCGACCGTCACCCCCAGACCGGCCAAGCCCGATAGCGCCTGGGGCTGCCTCCACCGACTCAGAATGCTGAGCGGCGTCCCCGGCTCCGTTGTCCTCCTTGGCGCTCGCGCTGGCCTGAACGGTGGACTCCTTTGCCTTGAGTCACTCCATAGCCGCCTAGTACCTTGCAATCTAGGCGGTGTTGTCAGCTGGCATCCGCATCCTCAAAGCAGTGCTGGCTTTAAGCGCCTTGGCAAGCGTCATGACCGCCGGCTCTGCCTTGCGCTTACGGCTGCACAGCGAACCAGAACGTGAGAACAAGGAACAAAATAAGCTTTTCTAAAAGACAGAGTGAAACACTTACCTAGACATGGGGATCAGGGGTTTAATCCCTAGCTTCCCCGAAGTACCTAAGGCCCCCTACGATGGCCCCTCCGACGAGCCTCTAGTCGGCCTAGAACTCCATCGAGCCTGGGCTGATGAGGTTCCTAGGGTCCTCTACACCATTGGGACCATCTGGCCTCGAGTCCTCACACCCGACGATGGCACCTCGGGCTTGGGCATCGACATCACCGCTCCACCTACCGACGAGGTGTGCGGCAATTGGGCACACGTACGCGGCACCACCGACGTCATCGGAGGAACCCCTGGCTTGGTGGATGTCCTTTCTGAGGGCCCCTCACAGGCCCTCCCTTCCAGTCGCTCCTCCTCCCCCTCTACGGGTGCCAAGGCTGCCCTCGATGCCTGGGAAGTCGACCCCCCACCGACGGGTCCTTGCAGGGACCGCATATCAGGGAGGTGCATGAGGAAAGTCGCGGTATCATACCGTGACCCAGCATTGTTGTCATTGCTGTCATCGTCCTCCCCTCTGAGGCCGTCTCAGAGGGGGACTCCTCTTCAGGGAGACCCTCAAGCCGCTGCTGGCGATGGTGTTTTAGTAACACCTCGCGCTCGTGGATCTTCCTATTGCGCCGCATCCTCGCGGTGTCTTTTTCTTTCTTCTCCCGGGCCATAGAGAGGCGCCTCACCTGACGAGCAGCGTGATCCTCCGGGACCGGTCGTGGTGAGTCCTTAACCACAGACAGATCCTGCACGGGAAACTCAACGAATTAGACCTACGAGACCTAGGAAGGATGGAAACCCAACACCGGAAAATAGCGCTGACCAGAGGCTCGAACCCATGGTTGGGCCGCATCAGGACTCTGTTGACATCCTCCTGCTTGAAGCTACCCACCACCCACCGAGCGCGCCGGATGACCTTGTCGAGGGGGAGGGTCTCATGTGACATCTGACTCCCCTCTAGCGAGACACCCAGAGTCATCTCGTCCAAACGAAGTCAACGTTGCATCAGTGGGAGCACCCTCCGACGTTGGAACACAGCGGCCACCATGCCCACGGTCAGCCCATGCAGACAAAGCTTCCTCAGTGCGTCGAGGAGTGGCCGCAGCTTCGGCTTGTCCTCCTCAATGACACCGTACGACTAGTTCTCCTTTCAAGACATCAGGACTTGGTCGGAGAAGCTCAGAAGGAGGCCATCGTCGTTGCGCAAGTAAAACCGTCCATCATGCCACCCGCTGTTCAACGAGATGAGCTGGGTCAGAATGTAAGCTCGCCTCGGCCCGCCCGCACTTGGATGGTGCAGCTTCCGGTGTGCACCACCCATCGTACTCCCCTCTCGCTCGCCTTCTTGGCAAAGTGCTCCGCCTTGAAGAGGTGGAGCCACAACTTCCAATGGGGCTCGATCCCCAAGTACCCCTAGCAGACGACCACGAAAATTGTGGCCTACGAGATGGAGTTGAGGGCAAGATGATGGAGCTCCGCCCCATAGTAATGGCAGCGTGCTTGGCGGCTTCCCGAGCCCCCTCTCGTGGAAGGCGATGAAGCTCACCACATAGCCCTCTGGTGGCGACGGCTCCCGGTGATTGGTCTGTGGCATGGCAGGTCCCGGCTCATCCTCGGCCACAGGAGACCATCTCCCACAAGCTCTTGCAGCTTCTTTTCCATCACTGAGGAACGGATCCACACCTCCGTAGGGAGGACCTGGCTCTTTCCCGCCATTGGCACTGGAATAGGAATGCGGTGGCGGAAAGGAAAGAATGTGATAGCAAAGGGCTAGGAAGAAACATGCGAAAGCCCTGGGCTCCGTATTTATACCCCGGTAGAAGGCCAACAAGCAGATCCGGCGAAGAGGCAAGTAAAGTTTCCACATTTAATGCTCTCACCTAACCGCTCCCTCGAAACCCACGCATGCAGGCACGTGTCAACCGTTTGCTCGATAACCGCCTACCACGCTGCCCACTACCGCGCTGTTTTTGCTTCCCTCCTAAAAAGATGCACCCCAACGGCGTGGGAAGGGAGGCTTACTGACGAACACTTCTAGGCGAAGGAACGATGGGCTCCGAGCCCGCTATAAACCTTGAGGATTCGAAAGCTGGCCCTCGATCGGGGTTCGACAGCTGCCCTTGAGTAAATAGAGTAAGGGATGTCTAAGAGTGGACCAGTACAAGGCTAGGGCTCGAGCCACTTTTCTCGAGATGCCCTCAGACATATTCGAGGCTAAAGGAGAGGTTGACAGTGGAATCCCCACGGAGGGAGGCATCGAGCGCTCGGATCCTACCAAACGGAGCCGAGATCCATACGACAACTCTTTGGCACTTTTGGAGAGCACCTCTGTGGCCGCCAGTCGACCCCTATCGAACGGGGCACATCCTCCCACTCGAATCCCCCGCTGACAGCTCACCAGAGGTTATCGAAACTCGCCCGTCGAGGGTAGTACGGCGTTCCCACCCCTCCTTGCCCAAAGGATGCGTGAGGGTCGAACGATAAAGATGGGCAAAGCCATGATCGGCCTCACACACGTAAAGGCTTGGGGGCTGGCCCGCAACTGGCTGACTCCAACAAAAAAGGACAAACGCACCTCAGGTCTTAACAAAACAACGTCCCACGATACAACATACTAAAGCCCTCGAAGGCGTCACACACTCCTCCGAGGCCTCGGGGGCTACACCCGGCCTATGTGCTCGCACGCACCCACCGGAGAGCAATGACGCTATGACTCTAGTTCATAACTCGCTGAGGCTCTATGAGAGTGTCCACACTCACGCAAAGCCTCAGGGGCTACTTTTGGGTACCTACATTAGGGGTACCCAAAACCAACGATTAAAAGGAGCAAACCCCTAAGGAATCCGCACTCTGAAAACCACCTAAAAGATCGAGTTAAGGCTGCACCTACATGGATATGCCGATCCCAGACCGCATACGTGTGAAGACGGGGCACCCTCGACCGCGTTCCAACTCGTACGAGGCCCGCTCAACGAGAAGCCTCGACCCCGGAAAATCTCTGACTCGCACGACCCAGGGTTGAGTCGATTGACCCCCCTCATCCACCTACTTACTAATAAGAGCATTTAATGCAACCACTTCCACTGACGTGGCTACAACACCACCAACGTGGGAGCATCACCCGTGTCTAATCCCACTTTTTACTACCCATCCCGGGATGGGCAGTGAAAAAGCTGCCACTATTCATGCCATGACTAGCACTGTTCGACCATCATGTCCCAAGATTTCTAGGGCTCGGCCTTATCCGTTTCTCGTCGACTCCCCTCAGCTATGTCCTGACCCGGCCTTGACCGCCATCAGTTGAACAAAGGGACCATGACCCGTAACATCAACCATAGGGAATCGCATGTCCTCTACAGCACCTAGGATGTCCTGCCATCCCATCATCAACATCACCGTGACGCCCCAGGGATGGCCTGCATGCACTGGGGCACGTCGCTATAGCAACACCTACAGTGCCCGCTCCACCTTCTCCTCCAAAGCACCCCCTAGGGTTTGTTGTAAACCTTACCCTCCCCTTGAGTCTATAAAAGGGGAGGACAAGGAGCTCTCCAGAGAGGATGATAGATGAAAAAAATGAGATAGACATCTTCCCCACTTCTGAGATCAACATCTCAAGCAACACTCCATTGTACTCTTTCTTTGAGACTTGGGACCGGTTCTCTCTCTCACGGCTTATAACCCCTACGCAAGCACTTAGGTGCAAGGTAATACAATACTCTCCCCTCCCCGCTGTACGTAGGGCCTTCTTTGCCTGAACTAGGATAAACCCCCGTGTATTCTCTTTGCATCACCATTCGGAGTAGGGAGCACGCAGCACAAATTCACTCATTGGCTTAGGGCCCGCCCGGGTCCAAACATCAACAGTTGGTGTGCCAGGTAGGGGACCGCTGTGTGTCAACATCACTTTCCTACCATTTCTCCGGATGGCTAACTCTGAACATCCACTTCCTCTGGCTATGGTGATCTGGTTCGAGAGTTTGGAGTTCATGTCCCTCGGCCACGGCTATGACATGGTCCTCGTCCCACCCAGACACCCAACCGACCACGACTATGAGCTCTCCCAGTGTTGGTGGAGCGCTGCACCGGTATCACCGTTTCCACCGGGCTCGTATAGCCAGGCGACGGCACACCCAGCGTAGCCACCATCATCGTCCCGTGGGGGGCGATACGATGCTCCGTTCTGGTGCCCCGCGGCCAGACACCCACGCAGCATCTCTCGTTGAGGACCTGCATAGGAAGAGCTTGGCTATGGGTGAGATGTCAGCGGGGTGTCCCATCATTCCACCGTCCGGTGCGGCTCCTCTGGTCGGATCAAGATCAGTTTTCCCGATGACAGGGTCAATGCCGCCACGGTCATTCCCTTATGTGCTGAACACGGCTGCCTAGCAGTACACTTCCTTTGTGAGCGCCAACATGTGCGTTTATGGGGAACTCCCTAGGCACCATCTACGTTCTGCCCTCGAACTCATAGCATCCAAACCAGCTTTCGAGTACCAGGACACTACGGAGACCCCTGGTATGGAGCACCATATGATTGTTTCCAGCTGCTATGACCCTAGAGATCGACAACCTCACATGCATCCGTCATATTACTATTTTAGCGCCTCGGACTCCGACTTTGCCGATGACAGTTATGATCCGACTCACGAATGCTTCCATATCGATGGGCTATCGTGTCAGAATTTAGAAGCCGAGGCAGCCATTGGAGGGTGGAACGCCACGCCACCTCACGTTTAGCCCCCTAGCGCACGGGACGAAGCCCAATTCCTTGGTGCGGACCAAGGAGCACAACTTGAGCAGATTCAAGAATTACAAGCCATGCTCGACGAGGAACGAGAAAACCTATGCCTACTTCAGCAAACCCTCGAGCGGGAGCGCGCGGCACGTGCATGTGGCGGAGGAGCTCAAGAAAGAGCTCATGACGTCAATCGTCGCATCATCAAGGATTGGGCTAGTCTTGAACTGAGCCAGCTAGAATGTCGTCGCTGCCGCCATGCTTCTTCGCAATATGCCTGAGCCATCTACCCCCGAGGCCCGTCGGGCCCATGATGAGATTCGAGGTCTCCTCGAGGCCGCGTCCATGTAGTAGGCCGAGAGTTCTGCCTCGAGGCGCCGCTGGCTTGCATTAGAGCAGCCTGCGGAGCCCTCCTAATAGGAGAAAGAGGCCTTGGTTCATCCCAAGCCCGCACCACGAGGGGACAAAGCGGCCTCTGTCTGTGATCGTGTCATCGACAATCACGAGCCCCGAGACACCCGTGACGACATCAACGAACGCTACAGGCATAGAAGCGATGACGGTGCATCTCGAGGCTACCATGTGCACACGGGCCGACGTTATGATAGCTCAGAGGATCGCAGTCCATCTCCTGAGCCGTCGGGCCCTCGAGTCTTCAGCAAGACCATTCGTAGGATCTAGCTTCCGATCCGGTTTTGCCCACTGACGACTCTCACCAAGTATAACGGCGAGACCAAACCCAAACTTTGGCTCGCTGATTTCCGCTTGGCTTGTCAGTTGGGTGGGGCCACCGATGACTGCGTCATCATCCGACAACTTCCCCTATTCCTATCAGACACCGCTCGAGCGTGGCTCGAGGACCTCCCGCCTAGACAGATCCACAACTGGAACAACCTAGTGAGAGTGTTCAAAGGGAAATTCAAGGGGACCTACATGCACCCTAGTAACTATTGGGGCCTGGCGAGTCCCTCCATGACTATATCCGGCATTTCTCCAAACAACGCACCAAGCTTCCCAATATCACCGACTCCGATGTCATCATGGCTTTTCTCTCCGGCACCACCTGCAAAGAGTTGGTCCAAGAGTTGGGCCGCAATACCCCCATCACTGCCAACAAACTGATGGATATCGTCACCAGCTACGCCGCCGGCGAGGAGGCGGTTGGTGCCATCTTTGGTGGCGAGCAGGATAAGGGGAAGCGCAAGGACAAAGAACCCGGGGGCTCCAACCGGGGCACTAAGAGAAGCAACAGGAAGAAGAAGAACCAGCTGGGCAAGCGAGAAGCCACAGCTGACGACCTTGTCGCTGCCGCTGACCACAAGAAGCCTCAAGGACCCCCGGTGGGGGCATTTTCAACAAAATGCTCAAAGAACCATGTCCCTGCCATAAGGGACCCACGAACCACAACCTCGAGGACTGCCACATGCTACGGAGATACTTTGAAAGCTTAGGCATCAAGAAGGACGACAAGAAGGAGGACCCCAAGGAGAAGGATGACAACAAGGATGAGGGGTTTCCCGAGATCCATGACTACTTCATGATATACAGGGGATCCTCGACACGTCTCTCCATGCGCTAGCACGAGCGAGAGCATCGAGAGATCTTCTTCGTACAGGTGGCAACCCCCCTCTTCCTCGACTGGTCCAAGACGGCCATCACTTTCGACCGTGACAACCATCCGGACTATGTCCCCAATCCTGGAGTCTACCCTCTCATTGTTGATCCCATCATCGCTAACACACGCCTCACTAAAGTGCTCATGGATGGGGGCGGCAGCCTCAACATCATCTGCGCCCAGACCCTCGACCTCCTAGGAATCAAGAGGACGCAGCTCCAACCCAGCCTCGGGGGCTTCCATGGAGTTGTGCTGGGGAAACAAGCAGAGCCCGTCGAGCGGATCGACCTGCGCGTCTGCTTCGGCACCCCCTTCAACTTTAGGAAGGAGTCCCTCACTTTCAAGGTGGTTGGGTTCCACGAGACCTACCACGCCATCCTTGGGTGCCCCTGCTACGCCAAATTCATGGTGGTTCCCAACTACACCTACCTTAAGCTCAAAATGCCGGGCCCCAAGGGTGTCATCACCATTGGGCCCTCCTATGAACACGCCTACAAGTGCGACGTAGAGTGCGTCGAGCACGGTGAAGCCATCTTGGAGTCGGCAACCTTGGCGGTAGACCTCGATGGTTTGGCGAAGGAGATCCCTAACCCCAAATGCCATGCCGACAATTTCAAGCCTATAGAAGACGTCAAACTCATACCCCTCGACCCCGCCAGCTCGGACGGAAGGGCGTTGAAAGTCAGCGCCACCCTCGATCCCAAATAGGAAGCAGTGCTCATCGACTTTCTCCGCACAAATGTTGACATATTCACATGGAGTCCCTCAGATATGTCGAGCATACCCAGGGAAGTCGCCAAGCATGCCTTGGAGATCCGAGCTGGCTCTAAGCCGGTGAAGCAACGCTTGCGCTGCTTCGACGAGGAGAAGCCCAAGGTCATCGGTGAGGAGATCCACAATCTTTTGGAGGCCAGATTCATCAAGGAGGTTCATCATCCTAAGTGGTTAGCTAATCCTATATTAGTTAAGAAAAAGAGTAGGAAATGGAGGATGTGTGTAGACTATACTAGTTTAAATAAAGCATGTTCGAAAGTCCCCTTTCCTTTACCACACATTGATCAAATCGTTGATTCCACTACGGGATGTGAAACTCTATCATTCCTAGATGCGTATTTCAGCTACCACCAGATTAAAATGATGGAGTCCGACCAGCTTGTGACTTCATTCATCACCCCGTTCGGCATGTATTGCTACGTTACTATGCCCTTCTGTGTACAGAATGCAGGGGCTACGTACCATCGAGGCTTACGTCGATGACATCATGGTCAAAACCAAGAAGGTCAGCAACTTAGTTGATGACCTCGATGTCGCGTTCAAATGCCTTAAGGCGAAGAACATTAGGCTCAACCCCAAGAAATGTGTCTTCGGTGTTCCTCGAGGCATGCTCTTAGGGTTCATTGTTTCCGACCGTGGCATCGAGGCCAACCTGAAAAAAATTGCTGCAATCACCAAAATGGGCCCTATCCGAGATCTAAAGGGCATGCAGAGGGTCATGGGTTGCCTTGCGGCCCACAGTCGCTTCATCTCGTGCCTCGTCGAGAAGGTGCTCCCTTTGTATCGTCTCCTAAAGAAATCAAAACACTTCTTGTGGACCCTCGAGGCTGAGGAAGCTCTTACTAGGCTCAAGGCAACACTGTCCGAACCTCCGATACTCATCCCTCTGGCCGCAGGGGAATCCCTCTTGCTTTACGTTGCCGCGATGACACAAGTGGTCCAGTGCAGCTATAGTCATCTAGAGGGCGGAAGAGGGCTATGCATTGCTAGTTCAGAGACTAGTATACTTCATCAGTAAGGTGCTCTCGAACAATAAGGTTCGCTACCCACAAATCCAGAAGCTGTTCTATTCCATCGTGTTCACACGACGTAAGCTCCCGCACTACTTCGAGGGCCACGCGGTGACCGTGGTCTCTTCTTTCCCTTTGGGGGAGATAGTCTAGAACTGGGAGGCCTTGGGAAGGATAGCTAAGTGGGCGGTCGAGCTCATGGGCGAAACCCTCTCTTATGCGCCGCACAAAGTGATCAAACCCAGGTGCTGGCAGGTTTTCTAGCAGAATGGACCGACACCCAACTGCTTCCTGTTCAGATTCAGGCCGAGCTGTGGACCATGTACTTCGATGGGTCGATGACCAAAATGAGAGTGGGCGCAGGTTTGCTCTTCATCTTGCCCCTCGAAGTTCACATGCGCTACATGATCTGGCTCCACTTTGCAACCTCCAACAACATAGCTGAGTGCGAGGCCCTTGTTAACGACTTGCGTTTCACCATCGAGCTCAGGGTTCGACACCTCGATGTTCGTGGAGATTCCCAACTCGTGGTCGACCAGGTCATGAAGGACTCGAGCTGCCACGATCCTAAGATGGAAGCCTACAGCAAGGAGGTGCGGTGCCTTGAGGACAAATTTCACGGCCTCGAGCTCAACCACGTCGCACGCAGATATAATGAGGCTGCCGATGAACTTGCGAAAATTGCGTCTAATCGAACCACGGTTCCACATGACGTTTTCTCGAGGGATGTTCATGAACCTTCTGTCGATGCCAGAACGACTGAGGGGGCGGACAGTCTATCACTCGACCACCCCACCTGAGGCGGGAGGCCCCTCGATCGGGGCTGACGTCGTGCAGACGGAAGGCTCGACCCTACCAGCCGACCTCGAGCCCGACTGGCGCACTCCGTACCTCGACTGTCTCACTCGAGGGGAGCTCCCCTTGGATAAGACTGAGGCTCGACAGATCGCTCGACAGACCAAGGCCTTTGTGATATACGGTGACGAAAAGGAGCTTTATCGACGCAGCCCTACGGGCATCCTACAGCGCTATATCACAAACAAGGAAGGCAAGAACCTGCTCAAGGACCTACACTCGGGGGCTTGTGGTCATCACGCGGTGCCTCGAACCCTCATCGGAAACGCATTCCAGCAGGGTTTCTATTGGCCAACCGCGGTCTCCGATGCTATTAAGCTAGTATGCTCCTGCAAATGATGCCAGTACTATGCAAGGCAAACCCATCTCCTAGCCCATGACCTGCAAACCATTCCCATCACATGGCCATTCACCGTTTGGGGGCTCCACTTGGTTCGACCCCTGAAGAGAACAACCGGGGGCTTCACCCACTTGCTCGTCGCTATGGACAAGTTTTCCAAGTGGCTCGAAGCCCGTCCCATTACTAACGTCGAATCAGAGCAAGCCGCGCTATTCTTCACCAACATCATCCATCGCTTTGGGATTCCCAACTGCATCATCACGGACAACGGCACCTAGTTCACTGGCAAAAGATTCTTGGAATTCTGCGATGACCATCATTCTGTGTGCTCTAGTTGGCCGTGGCTCACCCAAAGACAAATGGCCAAGTGGAACGTGCCAATGGCATGGTCTTACAAGGCCTAAAGCCGTGAATCTTCAACAAATTGAACAAACATGGCAAGAAATGGGCTGCCGAGCTCCCCTCGGTCCGATGGAGCCTAAGAACAATGCCGAGTCGAGCCACAGGGTTCACTCCATTTTTCTTACTCTATGGGTCCGAGGCTGTGCTTCTAACTGATTTAGAGTATGGGTCCCCGAGGCTGAAAGCCTACAACGAGCAAAGCAACGATACCACAAGAGAGAACGCCCTCGACCAGCTCAAGGAAGCTTGCGATATAGCTCTACTGCACTTCGCAAGGTATCAGTAGAATCTCTGACGCTACCACGACAAACACGTTCGCAGACATGACCTCCAATAGACCAAACAGACCAAAACAAGCTTCCACTTGACCAACGTCACCTAGAAGTACCATCGTGTGTGCCTGAAAAGATTTCCATATCCGCTGTACATTTGACGCAAACTGTGCACCTATTTTATGTCGGGATTAATACTACTCCAAATGGTCCGAAATGAGCTTCCACTTGACCAATGTCACCTAAAAGTACCATCGGACGTGCCTGAAAAGATTTCCATGCCCATGGTACATTTGGCGCAAACCGTACACCTTTCTTGCACCTACATTAACACTATCTCCAAATGGATAGAAACGAGTTTACACTTGACACACGTCACCTAGGAGCACCATCGAGAGTGCCAAAAATGATTTCCAAGCCCATGGTACGTTCGGTGCAAACCGTGCACCTATCTTGTGTCGAGACTAACACTATCTCCAAACGTAGAGAAACAAGCTACCACTTGACATACAAAACCTAGGAGTATCAGGGGCTGTGCCCAAAGCGATTTCCATGCCCGTGGTAGATTCCTTGAGAACCGTGCACCTATCTTGTGCCAAGGTTAACACTATCCCTAAATAGACAAAAACGAGTTTCCACTTAACCCATGTCACCTAGGAGTACCATCGGGTGTGCCTAAAATATTTCCATGCCCGTGGTACATTCGACGCAAACCGTGCACCCATCTAGCGCTGAGACGAACACTATCTCCAACCGGACCGAAATGAAATTCCACTTGACCCACATCTCCGAGGAGTACCACCGGGTGTGCCAAAAATGATTTCCATGCCTATGGTACGTTCGCCGCAAATTGTGCACCTATCTTGCATCGAGACTAACACAATCTCCAAACGGAGAGAAACAAGCTTCCACCGGAGTACATTACTTAGGAGTACCAGCGGGTGCGCCCAAAGCGATTTCCACGCTCATGGTAGATTCATTCCATACAGTGCAATTATCTTGCACCGAGACTAACACTATCTCCAAACTGATCGAAACGAGCTTCCGCTTTACCCACGTCACCTAGGAGTACCATCGGGTGCATCCAAAATGATTTCCAAGCCTATGGTACATTCAACGTAAACCGTCCATCTATCTTGCGCCGAGACTAACACTATCTCCAAATGGATCAAAACAAGCTTTCACTTGACATACATCACCTAGGAGTACCATCGGGTGTGCGCAAAGCAATTTCTATGCCTGCGGTAGTTTCATCGCAAACCTTGCACCTATCTTGCATGGAGATTAGCACTATCTCCAAACAGACTGAAACAATCTTCCACTTGATCAACGTCACCTAGAAGTACCATCGGGTGTGCTGAAAAGATTTCCCTGCCCGTTGTACATTCGACGCAAAATCGTGCAACTATCTCCAACTAGACCGCCTAGGAGTAACATCTGGTGTGGCCGAAGAGATTTTAGAGCCTATGGTACATTTGGCGCAAACCATGCACCTATCTTGCGTCGAGATTAATACTATCTCCAAACGGACCGAAACGAGCTTTCGCTTGACCAACGTCACTAAGAAGTACCATCGGGTGTGCTGAAAAGATTTCCCTGCCTGTTGTACATTCGATGCAAACCATGCAACTATCTCCAACTAGACCGAAACAAACTTCCACTTGACTTACGTTACCTAGGAGTACCACCGGGTGTTCCCAAAGCGATTTCCATGCCCGTGGTAGATTCGTCGCAAATCGTGCACCTATCTTGCACCGAGATTAAAACTATCTCCAAATGGATCAAAATGAGATTCCGCTTGATCCATGTCATCTAGGAGTACAATCAGGTGCGTCCAAAATGATTTATGAGCCTATGGTACGTTTGGCGCAAACTATGTACCTTTCTTGCTTCGAGAATAACACTATCTCGAAATGGACCGAAACAAGTTTCCACTTGACCCACGTCATGCAGGAGTTCCATCAATTGCGCCTAAAATGATTTTCAAAGCTATGGTACATTCGGCGTAAACCGTGCACCTATCTTGCAACGAGATTAACACTATCTCCAAACAGACTAAAATAATCTTCTACTTGATCTATGCCACCTAGGAGTACCATCTGGTGTGCCTACAGATATTTTCAGAACCAATGGTACATTTGGCCCAAACCATGCACCTATCTTCCCTCAAGATTAATACTATCTCCAAACGGACTGAAATTAGCTTCCACTTGACGTACGTCACCTAGGAATACCATTGGCTATGCCTGAAAAGATTTTCCTGCCCGTTGTACATTCGATGCGAACTGTGCAACTATCTCCAACTAGGTCAAAACAAACTTCCACTTGACTTACATTACCTAGGACTACCACCGGCTGTTCCCAAAGCGATTTCCATGCCAGTGGTAGATTCGTCGCAAATTGTGCACCTATCTTGCACCGAGAATAAAACTATCTCCAAATGGATCGAAATGAGATTCCACTTGATCCATGTCACCTAGGAGTACAATCAAGTGCGTCCAAAATGATTTATGAGCCTATGGTACGTTTGGCGCAAACCATGTACCTATCTTTCGTCAAGATTAACACTATCTTGAAATGGACCGAAACGAGTTTCCACTTGATCCATGTCAAGCAGGAGTTCCATCAGTTGCGCCGAAAATGATTTTCGAAGCTATGGTACGTTCGCGCAAACCGTGCACCTATCTTGCATCGAGATTAACACTATCTCCAAACAGACTAAAATAATCTTCTACTTGATCCATGCCACCTACGAGTACCATCTGGTGTGCCTACAGATATTTCAGAACCTATGGTACATTTGGCGCAAACCATGCACCTATCTTGCCCCAAGATTAATACTATCTCCAAAAGGACTGAAATTAGCTTCCACTTGACGTACGTCACCTAGGAGTACCATTGGCTATGCCTGAAAAGATTTTCCTGCCCATTGTACATTCGACGCGAAATGTGCAACTATCTCCAACTGGGCCAAAATAAACTTCCACTTGACATACATTACCTAGGAGTACCATCGGGTGTTCCCAAAGCGATTTCCATGCCCATGGTAGATTCGTTGCAAATCGTGCACCTATCTTGCGTTGAGATTAAAACTATCTCCAAATAGATTCAAATGAGCTTCCGCTTGATCCACGTCACCTAGGAGTACAATCAGATGGATCTAAAATGATTTATGAGCCTATGGTACATTTGGTGCAAACCATGTACATAACTTGCATCGAGATTAACACTATCTTGAAATGGACCGAAACGAGTTTCCACAAGACCAACGTTAGGCAGGAGTTTCCACTATCTCGAGATTAACACTATCTCCAAACAGACTGAAACAATCTTCCACTTGATCTACGGCACCAAGGAGTACCATCTGGTGTGCCTAAAGATATTTCAGAGCCTATGGGACATTTCACGCAAACCTGCACCTTTCTTGCCTCGAGATTAATACTATCTCCAAAAGGACCAAAACGAGTTTCCACTTGACCATCGTCACGTAGAAGTACCCTCAGGTCCGCTTGAAAGGATTTCGATGCCTGTTGTACATTCGACGCAAACTGTGCACCTATCTTCCATCGAGATTAAAACTACTCCAAACGGTCCGAAACGAGCTTCCACTTGACCAATGTCACCTAGAAGTACCATCAGGCGTGCCTGAAAATATTTCCATGCCCATAGTACATTCTGTGCAAACCGTACACCTTTCTTGCTCCTAGATTAACACTATCTCTAAAAGGATAGAAACGAGCTTCCACTTGACACACGTCACCAAGGAGTACCACCGGGTGTGCCCAAATGATTTCCATGCCCGTGGTACATTCTACACAAACCGTGCAACCATCTAGCGCTGAGATTAGCACTATCTCTAAATAGACCAAAATGAGCTTCCACATGACCCACGTCACCTAGGAGTACCATCGGGCGTGCCTGAAAAGATTTCGATGCCAATGATACGTTTGACGCAAACCGTACACCTTTTTTCTGCCAAGATTAACACTATCTCCAAATAGACAGAAACAAGCTTCCACTTGACACATGTCACCTAGGAGTACCATCGCATGTGCCAAAAATGATTTCCAAGCCTATGGTACATTCAGCGCAAATCGTCCATCTATCTTGCGCCGAGACTAACACTATCTCCAAATAGAGAGAAACAAGCTTCCACTTGACATACATTTCCTAGGAGTACCAGGGGGTGTGCCCAAAGCAATTTCCATGCCCATAGTAGATTCATCGCAAACCGTGCACCTATCTTGCGACTAGATTAACACTATCTCTGAATGAACCAAAACGAGCGTCCACTTGACCCACATAACCTAGGAGTACCATCGGGTGCGTCCAAAATGATTTCCAAGCCTATGGTACACTCAGTGCCAACCATTCATCTGTCTTGCTCTGAGACTAACACTATTTCCAAACAGACCGAAACAAGCTTCCACTTCATATACATAACCCAGGAGTAGCAGGGGGTGTGCCCAAAGCGTTTTCCGTGCCTTTGGTAGATTCATCGGAAACTGTGCACCTATCTTGCATCGAGATTAAAACTATCTTGAGATTAAAACTATCTCCAAACGGACCAAAATGAGCATCCGTTTGACCCACGTCACCAAGGGGTACCATCGGGTGCGTTCAAAATGATTTCCAAGCCTATGGTATGTGGACGCAAACTGTGCATCTATCTTGCGTCGAGATTAACACTATCTCCAAATGGACCAAAATGAGTTTCCACTTGGCCCACATCACATAGGAGTACCATTGGTTGCGCCCAAAATGATTTTCGAAGCTATGGTACATTCGACGCAAACCGTGCACCTATCTTGCGTCAAGATTAAAACTATCTCCAAGCAGATTGAAACGATCTTCTACTTGTTCTACGCCACATAGGAGTACCATCTAGTGTGCCCAAAGAGATTTCAGAGCCTATGGTACATTTGGCAAAAACCGTGCACCTATCTTGCCTCAAGATTAATACTACCTCCAAACAGACCGAAACGAGCTTTCACTTGACCAACACTACCTAGAAGTACCATCAGGTGCGCCTGAAAAGATTTCTATGCCCATTGTACATTCGATGCAAACCGTCCACTTTTCTTGCATTGAGAGCAATACTACTCCAAACAGTCCGAAACAAGCTTCCACTTGACCAATGTCACCTAGAAGTACTATCAGGCATGCCTGAAAGGATTTTCATGCCTGTGGTACATTGAACGCAAACCAAGCACCCATCTACCGCAGAGATTAACACTATTTCTAAACGGACTGAAATGAGGTTCCACTTGACCCAGATCACATAGGGGTACAATTGGGTGTGGCAAAATGATTTCCAAGCCTATGATACATTCGGTGCAAACCGTGCACCTGTCTCCAAACGGAGAGAAACAAGCTCCCACTTGGCATACATTACCTAGGAGTACTAGGGTGTGTGCCCAAAGTGATTTCCTTGCCCGTGGTAGATGTGTCGCAAACCATGCACCTATCTTGTGAATCTCTAAACGGAGCAAAATGAGCGTCCACTTGACCCACGTGACCTCGGAGTACCATCGGGTCTGCCGAAAATGATTTCCATGCCCGTGGTATATTCAACGCAAACTGTGCACCTATCTTGCACTAAGATTAACACTATCTCCAAATGGACCGAAATGAGTTCCACTTGACCGATGTCACCTAGGAGTACCATCAAGTGTGCCAAAAATGATTTGCAAGCCTATGGTATGTTTGACGCAAACCGTGCACCTATCTTGCATCGAGACTAACACTAACTATAAAGGGAGAGAAACGAGCTTCCACTTGACATACATTAAATAGGAGTACTAGGGGGTGTGCCCAAAGCGATTTCCATGCCTGTGGTAGATTCATCGCAAACCATGCACCTATCTTGTGCCGACATTAACACTATCTCCAAACATACCAAAACACACTTTCTATTGACCCACGTCACCTAGGAGTACCATTGGATGTGTCTAAAAAGATTTCCAAGCCTATGGTATGTTTGGTGCAAACCATGCATCTATCTTGCGCTATGACTAACACTATCTCCAAACAGACCGAAACAAGCTTTCACATGACATACATTACCTAGGAGTACCATCGGGTGTGCCCAAAGCGATTTCCATGCCCGTAGGTTGGTTCGTCACAAACCGTGCACCTATCTTGAACCGAGATTAAAACTATCTCCAAACGGATCGAAATGAGCTTCTACTTGATCCACGTCACCTAGGAGTACAGTCAGGTGCATCCAAAATGATTTATGAGCCTATGGTATGTTTGGTGAAACCGTGTACCTATCTTGCGTTGAGATTAACACTATCTCTAAATGGACCGAAACGAGTTTCCACTTGACCCACGTCACGTTGGAGTACCATCGGTTGCACCCAAAATGATTTCCGAAGCAATGGTACGTTCGACGTAAACCGTGCACCTATCTTGCGTTGAGACTAACACTATCTCCATACAGAGAGAAACAAGCTTCCAGACGACATACATTACCTAGAGGTACTAGGGGGTGTGCCCAAAGCGATTTTTATGCTTGTGGTAGATTCATTGCAAACCATGCACCTATCTTACACCGACATTAACACTATCTCCAAACGTACCAAAACGAGCTTTTCCTTGACCCACGTCACCTAGGAGTACCATTGGGTGTGTCCAAAATGATTTCCAAGCCTATGATATGTTTGGCGCAAACCATGCATCTATCTTGCGCTGAGACTAACAATACCTCCAAACGGACCGAAACAAGCTTTCACTTCACATACATTACCTAAGAGTACCATCGGGTGCGCCCAAAGCGATTTCCAAGCCCGTAGGTAAGTTCGTCACATACCGTGCACCGAGATTAAAACTATCTCCAAATGGATTAAAATGAGCTTCCGCTTGATCCACGTCACCTAGGAGTATAGTCAAGTGCGCCCAAAATGATTTATGAGCCTATGGTGTTTGGTGAAACCGTGTACCTATCTTGCGTCGAGATTAACACTATCTCCAAATGGACCGAAATGAGTTTCCACTTGGCCCACGTCACGTTGGAGTACCATCGGTGGTGCCCAAAATGATTTCCGAAGCTATGGTACGTTTGGCGCAAACCATGCACTTGTCCAGCATCGAGATTAACACTATATCCAAACAGACACAAACTAGCACATATCTTGCCTCGAGATTTCACTTGATCTACGCCACCTAGGAGTACCATCTGGTGTGCCCAAAAGATTTCAGAGCCTTTGGTACATTTGGCGCAAATCAGCACATATCTTGCCTCGAGATTAATACTATCTCCAAATAGACCGAAGTGAACTTCCACTTGACCAACGTCACCTAGAAGTACCATCGGGTGTGCTTGAAAAGTTTTCATGCCACACAAACCGTGCACCTATCTTGCGTAGAGATTAATACAACTCCAAACGGTCCAAAATGAGTTTCCACTTGACCAATGGCACCTAGCGTACCATCGGGTGTGCTTGAAAAGATTTCCATGTTTGTTGTACATTCAATGCAAACCGTGCACCTATCTTGCGTTGAGATTAATACAACTCCAAACAGTCCAAAATGAGTTTCCACTTGACCAATGGCACATAGCAGTACCATCGGGCGTGCCTGAAAAGAATTCCATGCCCGTGGTACATTGGACGCAAACCGCGCACCTTTCTTGCGCCTAGACTTACAGTATATCCAAATGGATAGAAAAGAGCTTCCACTTGACCACGTCACCTAGGAGTACCATCGAGTGTGCCCAAAATGATTTCCATGCCCATGGTACATTCTCCGCAAACCACGCACCCATCTAGCGCTGAGATTAACACTATCTCTAAACTGACCGAAATGAGCTTCCACATGACCCACGTCACCTAAGAGTACCAACGGGTGTGCCAAATATGATTTCCAAGTCCATGGTACGTTTGTCGCAAACCGTGCACCTATCTTGCGTTGAGACTAACACTATCCCTAAACAGAGATAAACAAGCTTCCACTTGGCATACATTAACTAGGAGTACCAGGGGGTGTGCCCAAAGCAATTTCCATACCCGTGGTAGATTCGTCGTAAACCATGCACCTATCTTGTGACGAGATTAACACTATCTCCAAACAAACGGAAACGAGATTGCATTGACCCACGTCACCTAGAAGTACCATCGGGTGCATCCAAAATGATTTCCAAGCCTATGGTACGTTCGGCACAATCTGTGCACCTATCTTGCGCCGAGACGAACACTATCTCCAAATAGACCAAAAAACTTCCACATAACTTACATTACCTAGGAGTACCATCGAGTGTGCCCAAACCGATTTCCATGCCCATGGTAGATTTGTCATAAACCATGCACCTATCTTGCGTAGAGATTAATACAACTCCAAACGGTCCAAAATGAGTTTCCACTTGACCAATGGCACCTAGCAGTACCATCGGTGTGCTTGAAAAGATTTACATGCCCGTTGTACATTCAACGCAAACCATGTACCTATCTTGTGTCGAGATTAATACAACTCCAAACGGTCCAAAATGAGTTTCCACTTGACCAATGGCACATGGCAGTACCATCGGGCGTGCCTGAAAAGAATTCCATGCCCGAGGTACATTGGGGCGCAAACCGTACACCTTTCTTGCGCCTAGATTTACAGTATCTCTAAATGGACAAAAATAAGCTTCCACTTGACCACGTCACCTAGGTGTACCATTGGGTGTGCCCAAAATGATTTCCATGCCCGTGGTACATTCTGCGCAAACCATGCACCCATCTAGCGCTGAGATTAAAATTATCTCTAAACCGACCGAAACAAGCTTCCACATGTCCCACGTCACCTAGGAGTACCAACGGGTGTGCCAAATATGATTTCCAAGTCCATGGTACATTTGTCGCAAACCGTGAACCTATCTTGTGTTGAGACTAACACTATCCCTAAACAGAGATAAACAAGCTTCCACTTGGCATACAATAACTAGGAGTACCAGGGGGTGTGCCCAAAGCAATTTCCATGCTCCTGGTAGATTCATTGCAAACCATGCACCTATCTTGCACCGAGATTAACACTATCTCCAAACGAACAGAAACGAGCTTCCGTTGACCCACGTCACCTAGGAGTACCATCGGGTGTGTCCAAAATGATTTCCAAGCCTATGGTACGTTCGGCACAATCCGTACACCTATCTTGCGCCGAGACGAACACTATCTCCAAATAGACCAAAACAAGCTTCCACATAACTTACATTACCTAGGAGTACCATCGAGTGTGCCCAAACCGATTTCCATGCCCATGGTAGATTTGTCACAAACCGTGCACCTATCTTGCATCAAGATTAAAATTATCTCCAAATGGATCGAAATGGGCTTCCGCTTGATCCACGTCACCTAGGAGTATAATCAAGTGTGTCCAAAATGATTTATGGGCCTATGCTACGTTTGGCACAAACCATGTACCTATCTTGTGTTGAGTTTAACAAAATCTCCAAATGGACTGAAACGACTTTCCACTTGACCCACATCACGTAAGAGTGACATCCGTTGCGCCCAAAATGATTTCCCAGCTATGGTATGTTCGGCGCAAACTGTACACCTATCTTGCATTGAGATTAACACTATCTCCAAACAGACTAAAATGATTTTCCACTTGATCTATGCCACCTAGGAGTACCAACTGGTGTGACCAAAGAGATTTCAGAGCCTATGGTACATTTGGCGCAAACCGTGCACCTTTCTTGATCCGAGATTAATACTATCTCCAAACGGACCAAAACAAGCTTCCACTTGACCAATGTCACCTAGAAGGACCATCGGGTGTGCCTAAAAAGATTTCCCTGCCCATTGTACAATCAACGTAAACCGTGCACCTATCTTCCGTCGAGATTAATACTACTCCAAACAGTACAAAATGAGCTTCTACTTGAACAATGTCACCTAGAAGTACCATCGAGTGTGCCTGAAAAGATTTCCATGCTCGTGGTACATTCGGTGCAAATCATCACCTTTCTTGCACCTAGATGAACACTATCTCAAAATGGATAGAAAGGAGCTTCCACTTGACACACGTCACCTAGGAGTACCTTCGGGTGTGCCCAAAATGATTTCCTTGCCCGTGGTACATTCGACACAAACCGTGCACCCATCTACTGCTGAGATTAACACTATCTCTAAACGGACCGAAACGAGCTTCCACTTGACTCATGTCACCTAGGAGTACCCTCGGGTGTGCCAAAAAAGATTTCCAAGCCTATGGTACGTTTGGCGCAAACCGTCCACCTATCTTGTGTCGAGACTAATAATATCTCCAAACAAAGAGAAAGAAGCTTCCACTTGACATACATTACCAAGGAGTACCAGGGGGTGTGCCCAAAGCGATTTCCATGCCCGTGAAAGATTCATCGCAAACCATGCACCTATCTTGCACCGAGATTAACACTATCTCCAAATGGACCGAAATGAACTTCCACTTGACCCACGTCACCTAGGAGTACAATCAAGTATGTCCAAAATGATTTTTGACCCTATGGTACATTCAGCACAAAATGATTCGGCGCAAAACGTATCACTTTCTTGTGCCTAGATGAACAATATCTCCAAATGGACAGAAATGAGCTTTCACTTGACACACGTCACCTAGGTGTAACATCGGCTGTGCCCCAAATGATTTCCATGACCATGGTACATTCCACACAAACTGTGCACCTATCTTGCGCCAAGATTAACAATATCTCCAAACAGACCAAAACGAGCTTCCAATTGACCCATGTCACCTAGGAGTACCGTCGGGTGTGCCCAAAATGATTTCCAAACAGACCGAAACAAGGTTCCACTTGACCAATGTCACCTAGAAGTACCATCGGGTGTGCTAGAAAAGATTTTCATGCCCATGGTACTTTCGGCGCAAATCGTACAGTGCCAAGATTAACACTATCTCCAAACGGACCGAATTGACCTTCCACTTGACACACGTCATCTAGGAGTACCATCGGGTGTGCCCAAAATGATTTCCATGCCCACAATACATTCGGTGCAAACCATGCACCTGTCTAACGCTGAGATTAACACTATGTCCAAATGGACCAAAACAAGCTTCCACTAGACCCACGTCACCTAGGAGTACCATTGGGTGTGCCCAAAATGATCTCCACACTCGTGGTACCTTCACGCAAACCGTGCAACTATCTTGCACCGAGATTAGCACTCTCTCCAAACTGATCAAAACAAGCTTCCACTTGACCCACATCACCTACGAGTACCATCAGGTGTGTCCAAAATAACATCCAAGCCTATGGTACCTTCGGCGCAAACCGTGCACCTATCTTGCGCCGAGACTAACACTATCTCCAAACAAACAGAAACAAGCTTCCACTTGACATACATTACATAGGAGTACCATTGGTTGTGCCTAAAGTGATTTCCATGCTCGTGGTACATTCGTGAAAACCATGCACGTTTCTTGCGCCAAAATTAAAACTATTTCCAAACAGATCGAAATAACCTTCTGCTTGATCCACGTCACCTAGGAGTACAATCAGGTGCATCCAAAATGATTTCTGAGCCTATGGTGCGTTTGGCGCAAACCGTGCACCTATCCTACATCGAGATTAAAACTATCTCTAAATGGACCAAGTCGAGATTCCACTTGGCCCACGTCACGTAGGAGTAACATCGGTTGGGCCCAAAATGGTTTTCGAACCTATGGTACATTCGGTGCAAACTGTGCACCTATCTTGCATTAAGATTAACACAATCTCCAAACAGACTGAAACGATCTTCGTCTTGATCTACGCCACCTAGGAGTACCACATGGTGTGCTCAAAGGGATTTCAGAGCCTATGGTACATTTGGTGCAAACCGTGCACCCATCTTGCCTCAGGATTAATACTATCTCCAAATGTACCGATATGAGCTTCCACTTGACCAACATCACCTAGAAGTACCATCACATGTGCCTGAAAAGATTTCCATGCTCGTGGTACATTCAACGCAAAACCGAGCACCTTGCATCAAGATTAATAGAATCTCTAAATGGTCTTAAACAAGCTTCCAATTGACCAATGTCACCTAGAAGTACCATCGAGTGTGCTTGAAAAGTTTTCCACGCCCGTGGTACATTCGGCGCAAACCATACACCTATCTTGCGCCTAGATTAACACTATCTCCAAATGGACCGAAACGAGTTTCCACTTGACCAATGTCACCTAGAAGTACCATCAGATGTGCCTAAAAAGATTTCCATGCCCATGGTACATTCGGTGCAAACCATACACCTATCTTGCGCCTAGATTAACACTGTCTACAAACAGACTGAAATGACTCTCCACTTGACACACATCACCTTGGAGTACCAACGGGTGTGCCCAAAATGATTTCCATGCCCATGGTACATCCGGCGCAAACAATGCATCTATCATTGAGATTAACACTATGTCCAAACGAACCAAAACAAGCTTTCACTTAACCCATGTCACCTAGAAGTACCATCGGGTGCGCCCAAAATGATTTCCATGCCCGTTGTACATTCATGCAAACCGTGCACCTATCTTGCGCTGAGATTAACACTATCTCCAAATAGACCAAAACAAGCTTCCTCTTGATCCACGTGACCTAGGAGTACCATCGGGTGTGTCCAAAATAATTTCCAAGCCTATGGTACCTTTGGTACAAACCGTGCAACTATCTTACGACGAGACTAACACTATCTCCAAACAGACCGAAAAAAGCTTCCACTTGACATATATTACATAGGAGTACCATCGGGTCTGCCCAAACGATTTCCATGCTCATGATACATTCGCGAAAACCGTGCACCTATCTTGCGACGAGATTAACACTCTCCAAACAGACTAAAATGATCTTCCATTTGATCTACACCACCTAGGAGTACCATCTTTTTTTGATACATCTAGGAGTACCATCTGGTGTGCCCAAATGCGATTTCGAAGCCTATGGTACATTTGGCAGAAACTGTGCACCTACCTTACATCGAGATTAACACTATCTCCAAAGAGACCGAAATGAGCTTCCACTTGACCAACATGACCTAGAAGTTCCCTCGGGCATGGAAATCGCTTTGCGCCAAACGTACCATAGCCCTGGAAATCATTTTGGATGCACCTGATGGTACTCCTAGGTGACGTGGGTCAAGTGGAAGCTCATTTCGATCCGTTTGGAGATAGTGTTAATCTCTGCACAAGATAGGTGCACAGTTTGCGCCGAATGTAGCACGGGCCGAGAAATCACTTTGGGCACATCCGATGGTTCTCCTAGCTGAAGTGGGTCAAGTGGAAGCTCGGTTCGAGCTATTTAGAGATAGTGTTAATCTCAGCGCTAGATAGGTGCACGGTTTGCACCGAACGTACCATTGGCTTAGAAATCATTTTGGAGGCACCTGATTGTACTCCTAGGTGAGATGGATCAAGCGGAAGCTCATTTTGATCCGTTTGGAGATAGTTTTAACTTCAGTGCTAGAATGGTGCACGGTTTGTCACACGGGCATGGAAATCGCTTTGGGCACACCTGATGGTACTCCTATGTAATGTATGTCAAGTGGAAGCTTGTTTCGGTCCCTTTGGAGATAGCGTTAGTCTCGGTGCTAGGTTAGTGCACGGTTTGGGCCGAATGTACCATGGGCATGGAAATCATTTTGGGCACACCCGATGCTACCCTAGGTGATGTGGTCAAGTGGAAGCTCATTTTGGTCCGTTTGGAGATAGTGTTAAACTAGGCATAAGATAGGTGTACGGTTTGTGCCGAATGTACCATAGGCATGGAAATCTTTTCAGGCACACCCGATGGTACTTCTAAGAGACATTGGTCAAATGGAAGCTCATTTTGGTCCACTTGGAGATAGTATTAATCTCGACGCAAGTTAGGTGCACGGTTTATGCTGAACGTACCATAGGCTAAGAAATCATTTTGACGCAACCGATGGTACTCCTACGTGACATGGGTCAAGTGGAATATCATTTCGGCCCGTATGGAGATACCGTTAATCTCGATGCAAGATAGGTGCACTATATGTGCTGAACGTACCATAGGCTCATAAATCATTTTGGACGCACTTGACTGTACTCCTAGGCGACGTGGATCAAGCGAAAGTTCAATTCTATCCGTTTGGAGATTGTTTTAATCTCGGCGCAAGATAGGTGCACGGTTTGTGCCGAATGTACCACGGGCATGGAAATCGCTTTTGGCCAGACTTGATGGTACTCCTAGGTAATATATGTCAAGTGGAAACTTGTTTTGGTTCATTTGGAGATAGTTTTAGTCCAGGCACAAGATAGGTGCATGGTTTGCGCCGAATGTACCATATGCATGGAAATCATTTTGGACGCACCTCCTAGGTGACATGGGTCAAGTGGAAGCTCGTTTTGGTCCATTTGGAGATAGTGTTAATCTCGGCGCAACATAGGTGCGTGGTTTGCGCCAAAGTGCCACGGGCTGGGAAATCACTTTGGGCACACCTGATGGTACTCCTAGGTGACGTGGGTAAGTGGAAGCTCATTTCGAGATAGTATTAATCTTGAGGCAAGATATGTTCCCAGTTTGTGCCAAATGTACCGTAGGCTATGATATCGAATTGGGCGCACTAAATGGTACTCCTAGGTGGTGTAGATCAAGTGGAGGATCATTTCAGATAGTTTGGAGATAGTGTTAATCTCATCGCAAGATAGGTGCACAGTTTGTGCCGAACGTACCATAGGTTCAGAAATCATTTTGGGTGCAACCGATGGTACTCATATGTGACATGGGTCAAGTGGAAACTTGTTTCGATCCATTTTGAGAGTGTTAATCTCAATGCAAGATAGGTACACGGTATGCGCCAAACGCACCATAGGCTCATAAATCATTTTGGACGCACCTGATTGTACTCCTAGGTGACGTGGATGAAGTGGAAGCTCATTTTGATCCGTTTGGAGATAGTTTGAATCTCGGTGCAAGATAGGTGCACGGTTTGTAACGAATCTACCATGGGCATGGAAATCGCTTTGGGCACGCCCTATGATACTCCTATGTAATGTATGTAAATTGGAAGCTTGTTTCGGTCCATTTTGACATAGTGCTAGTCTCGGTGCAAGATAGGTGCATGGTTTGCGCCGAACGTACCATAGGCTTAGAAATCATTTTGGATGCACCCGATGGGTACTCCTAGGTGACATGGGTCAAGTGGAAGCTCGTTTCAGTCTATTTGGAGATATTGTTAATCTCAGCGCAAGATAGGTGCACAGTTTGCGATGAATCTACCACGGGCATGGAAATCGCTTTGGGCACACCCGATGGTACTCCTAGGTAATGTATGTCAAGTGGAAGCTTGTTTCTGTCCGTTTGGATGTAGTGTTAGTCTCGGCCCAAGATAGGTGCATGATTTTTGCCAAACGTACCATAGGTTTAGAAATCATTTTGGGTGCACCAATGGTACTCCTGCGCTTTGATTCATTTGGAGATAGTTTTAATCTCTATGCAAGATAGGTGCAAGGTTTGAGTCAAACGTACCATAGGCTCAGAAATCATTGTGGACGCACCTAATTGTACTCCTAGGTGACGTGATCAAGCGAAAGCTCATTTTGATCCATTTGGAGATAGTTTTAATTTCGGAGCAAGAAAGGTCACGGTTTGCGCCGAATGTACTATAGGCCTGGAAATCACTTTGGGCACAACCGATGGTACTCCTATGTAATGTATGTCAAGTGGTAGCTTGTTTCAGTCTATTTGGTGCTAGTGTTAGTCTCGGCGCAAGATAGATGCATGATTTTCTGCCAAATGTACTATTACTTTATACGCACCCGATAGTACTCCTAGGTGACGTGGGTTAAGTGGAAGCTAGTTTCAGTCCGTTTGGAGATAGTGTTAATCTCGGTGCAAGATAGGTGCATGGTTTGCACCAAATGTACCATGGGCATGGAACTCATTTTGGCCACACCTGATGGTACTCCTAAGTGACGTGGGTCAAGTGGAAGCTCATTTTGGTCCATTTGGAGATAGTGTTAACATAGGCACAAGATAGCTGTACGATTTGCGCCGAATGTACCACGCGCATGAAATACTTTTTGAGGCACACCCGATGGAACTTCTTGGTGACATTGGTCAAGTGGAAGCTCATTTCAGTCCATTTGGAGATAGTGTTAACCTAGGCACAAGATAGGTGTAGGCTTCGTGCCAAATGTGCACACCCGATGGTACTTCTAGGTGACATTGGCCAAGTGGCAGCTCATTCCGGTCAGTTTGGAGATAGTATTAATCTCGACACAAGATAGGTGCACGGTTTGCGCCGAATGTACCACGGGCACGGAAATCATTTCATGCACTCCCGATTGTACTTCTAGGTGACGTTGGTCAAGTGGAAGCTTGTTTTAGTCCATTTTGAGATCGTATTGATCTCGAGGCAACATAGGTGCATGGTTTGCGCCAAATGTACCATAGGCTCTGAAATCGCTTTTGGACACACCAGATGGTACTCCTAGGTGGTGTAAATCAAGTGAAGATCGTTTTAGTCTATTTGGAGAGTGTTAATTTCATTGCAAGATAGGTGCATAGTGTGCACTGAATGTACCATGGCATGAAAATCATTTTGGGCACAGCCAATTGAACTCCAAGGTGACGTCGGTCAAGTGGAAGCATGTTTTGGTCCGTTTGGAGATAGTGTTAATCTAGGTGCAAGATAGGTGCACGGTTTGCACCAAATGTACAAAGGCTCTGAAATCGCTTTGGGCACACCAGATGGTACTCCTAGGTGGCGTAGATCAAGTGAAAGATTGTTTAGATATAGTGTTAACCTCGATGCAAGATAGGTGCATGGTTTGCACCGAACATACCATAGCTCCAGAAATCATTTTAGGCGCAACCGATGGTAGGAGTACAAAACGAGTACCATCGGTTGTGTCCACGTCACATAGGAGTACAAAACGAGTTTCCACTTGACCCACGTCACGTAGGAGTACCATCAGTTGCACCCAAAATGATTTCTAAACATATGGTACGTTCAGCACAAATCGTGCACCTATCTTGCGTTGAGATTAACACTATCTCCAAATAAACTGAAACGATCTTCCACTTGATCTACGCTAATTAGGAGTACCATCTGGTGTGCCCAAAGTGATTTCAGAGCCTATGGTACATTTCACGCAAACTGTGCACCTATCTTGCCTTGAGTTTCATACTATCTCCAAACGGACCGAAATGAGCTTCCACTTGACCAACGTCACCTAGAAGTACCATCATGTGTGCCTGAAAATATTTCCATGCCCATTGTACAGTTGACGCAAACTATGCACCTATTTTATGTCGAGATTAATACTACTCCAAATGGTCCAAAATGAGCTTCCACTTGACCAGTGTCACCTAGAAGTACCATCGGGCATGCCTAAAAAGATTTCCATGCCCGTGGTACACTTGGTGCAAACCATACACATTTCTTGCGCCTACATTAACACTATCTCCAAATGGACAGAACAAGTTTACACTTGACACACGTCACCTTGGAGTACCATCATGAGTGCCAAAAATGATTTCCAAGCCCATGGTATGTTCAGTGCAAACCGTGCACCTATCTTGTGTCAAGACTAACAATATCTCCAAACATAGAGAAACAAGCTTCCACTTGACATACAACACCAAGGAATATGAGGGGGTGTGCCCAAAGTGATTTCCATGCCCGTGGTAGATTCCTTGTGAACCGTGCACCTATCTTGTGCCGAGATTAACACTGTCTCCAAATACACAGAAAACAATCTTCCACTTGACCCATGTCACCTAGGAGTACCATCGGGTGTGCGCAAAATGATTTCCATGTCTGTGGTACATTCGACGCAAACCGTGCAGCCATCTAGCGCTGAGAATAACACTATCTCCAACTGGACTGAGACAAGATTCCACTTGACCCACGCCTCCTAGAAGTACCACTAGGTGTGCCAAAAATGATTTCCAAGCCTATGGTATGTTCACTGCAAACTGTGCACCTATCTTGCATCAAGACTAACACTATCTCAAAACGGAGAGAAACAAGCTTCCATTTGACATACATTACCTAGGAGTACCAGCGGGTGTGCCCAAAGCGATTTCCACGCCCGTGGTAGATTCATCGCATACAGTGCAACTATCTTGCGCCGAGACTAACACTATCTCTAAACTGATCGAAACGAGCTTCCACTTTACCCACGTCACCTAGAAGTACCATCGGGTGCGTCCAAAATGATTTCCATGTCTATGGTATGTTCAGCGCAAACCGTCCATCTATCTTGCACTAAGACTAACACTATCTGCAAACGGACCAAAACAAGCTTCCACTTGACATACATTATAGAGGAGTACCATCGTGATGAGGACATCAACACCACACCTACACCATCGCTAGCACCACTTGGTCCTCTTACTCGTGCTCGTGCCCGTCAACTCAACCATCAAGTAAGTTTATTCTTAAACTCTTGTCCATCATATTTAGACAATGGAAACACATGCACTCTTGTTTTACTTAGGAATGATGGAGAGGATCAGAAGGGCAGGGGATTGGCGCCGGCTGGATTTGGACTGTAGGATAGCACCAACTTGTGATGCATGCCACGACTTCATATGGACTCAGATTGGGACGTTCTAGCACTTTTTGGAAAGCTTATCAAGTCTACTTTCCAACGGATCTAGCCTCATGGATATATCTTATCAGATGCTTCTGCAGTAACTATTTTTGTAGCGAGACTTTTTCTGTCAACGGTGCTGCATCACCTTATTTTGGGCCAATGGCCCATGTATCAAGTTGGGTCCATTAGGGACGCGTCCTAGGGTTGGAGAATGACTCAAACACCCTTGTGGTCGTCCTCCCATCTACTTATATGCCTCTAGGGCCGCCACAAACAGATTAGGTTTTGTTTCGTCGAGTTAGCTATTGCTACCGCCTTTCAGCGCGCGTGTTGGATCAACCGCCTGACTGATTGTTTTCAGAACCTCACCATCTTGTGTTTTTTAGATTGAAACCTTCATATTTATTTGGCAATTAAGTGCTTGTTCTTCTTGTTCTTGCTGGTTCTTCGATTGCTTGCAGGACGGGTGCCCTAGTGGCTGGTTGTCGCGCCGCAAGATCACGGCAGCCATCGGAGGAGGTGTATCGGTTGCTAAGGCGCAGCGTCCTTGGACGGTTGTAGTCGGGCCGTGAATGTCGTCTCCATCCACAAATCGAGTTATCCACCATCTCTCATTGAAAGATCGGCCAGCGAACCCTACGGGATCTTATCACATCGGGTGTGCCCAAAGTGATTTCTATACCTGCGGTAGATTCATCCCAAACCATGCACCTATCTTGCATGGAGATTAACACTATCTCCAAACAGACGGAAACTGATATGAACCCGCTAGGGTTTATGGACGATCTTTCGATGAGAGGCGTGAGATCGCTCGATTTGGTGGATGGAGATGACGTTCACGGCCCGACTACAGCCTTCCAAGACCGCGCCTTAGCAACCGATACACCACCTCCAAAGGCTGTCACGATCTTGTGGAGCGCGACAACCAGCCACTAGGGCTCCCGTCCTGCAAGCAATCGAAGAACTAGCAAGAACAAGGAAACAAGCACTGAATTTGCAAGATGAAATTGAAAACCTCAAACTGAATCTTATTATGAATGGAGTTCTGAAGACAAGGAGACGGGTGGCTGGATCAGCACACGCGCCTACAAGCAAGTAGCAAAGGCTAAACTTGATCTAAACAAAACCCAAGTGTTCCTGGTGGCGGCTAAGGGGTATATATGTGTGGAGGACGACCACAAGAGAGTTTGGGTCGTGCTCCAACCCTAGGACGCGTCCCTACTGGACTCTAAAAGATACAAGCCCATTGGGCTAACTTAAGGTGGCGCAGCACCCTGGACAGAATAGACCTCTCGGTGATTTTTGGACTGTTGACGCCGTTTCTGAGCAGGTATGAGTATGAGGTCAGATCCGTATGAAAGTAGACTTTATTAGCTTTCCAACAAGTCCAGAATCACCCCAATCCGACTCCGTATGTAATCGTGGCGACCGTCACAAGTTGGAGGTGTGCTGCAGTCCGAATCCAGCCTACGCGAGTCCTTTTCCCTTTTGGTCTTCTCCTTGATTCCTAATCAAAACAAGAGTGCACGTGTCTCCAAGATCTAAACAGGATGGATAAGAGCTCAAAAAGGAACTCACTTGATGATTAAGTGTTCGAGCACGAGCACGGGTAATAGGACCAGCAGGTGTCGGCGTGGACGGCGTGGATGTATGATCGGTGTTGATGTCCTCATCATCCTCCCTTTCTTGAATTTGAGTCGTCCTCGACTCAAGCTCATCTTCCTCACCCAAATAAGGCTTCAAATCTGCAATGTTAAATGTGGGACTAACCCCAAAATCTGCAGGAAGATCAAGCTTATATGCATTCTCATTTATTCGTTGCATCACTTTAAAAGGACCATCCGCTCTAGGCATCAATTTAGATTTTCTTAATTCAGGAAACCTATCCTTTCGCAAATGCAACCAAACCCAATCTCCAGGTTCAAGAATCAATTCCCTTCTACCTTTATCTACAGCAAATTTGTACTTAGCATTCATGCGCTCTATGTTTTCTTTAGTGGTTTCATGTAGTTTTAGCATCAATTCAGCACGTTGCTTAGCATCAAAATTCAACTTTTCAGAACTTGGCAATGGCATTAAATCAATAGGAGCACGTGGTAACAAGCCATAAACAATCTCAAAGGGACACATCTTCGTAGTAGAATGCAGCGAACGATTATAAGCAAACTCAATATGAGGCAAACAATCTTCCCACATCTTAGTATTCTTCTTTAAAACAGTCCTTAACATAGTAGACAAAGTTCTATTCACAACTTCAGTTTGACCATCAGTTTGGGGGTGACAAGTGGTTGAAAATAAAAGCTTAGTCCCCAATTTGGCCCATAAAGTTCTCCAAAAATGGCTAAGAAATTTAGCATCACGATCAGAAACAATTGTATTTGGCACACCATGCAAGCGAACAACTTCTCGAAAGAACAAATCAGCAATATTTGTAGCATCATCAGTTTTATGACATGGTATGAAATGTGCCATTTTAGAGAATCGATCCACAACCACAAAAACACTATCTCGCCCTTTCCTAGTCCGTGGCAATCCCAACACAAAGTCCATAGAAATATCCTCCCAAGGAGCACTAGGAACAGGAAGAGGCATATACAAACCGTATGGATTCAACCGGGACTTAGCCTTTTGACATGTTGTGCAGCGAGCAACAAATCTCTCCACGTCTCGTCGCATCTTGGGCCAAAAGAAATGACCAGCAAGAATGTCCTCCGTCTTCTTCGCTCCAAAATGCCCCATCAAGCCACCTCCATGCGCTTCCTGCAGCAACAACAAGCGAACGGAGCTAGCTGGAATGCATAGCTTGTTAGCTCTAAACACAAACCCATCATTGAGGATGAATTTGTTCCATGTTTTCCCATCTTTACAATGCAGCAGCACTTCTTTAAAATCAGCATCATGAGCATATCGTTCTTTAATTGTTTCTAACCCAAAGATCTTGTAATCAAGTTGATTCAGCAAAGTATATCTCCTAGACAATGCATCTGCAATGATATTATCCTTCCCTTTCTTGTGTTTGATAACATAAGGAAAAGATTCAATAAATTCAACCCATTTTGCATGTCTACGATTCAGTTTTCCTTGACTACGAATATGCTTCAAAGATTCATGATCAGAATGTATAACAAATTCTTTGGGCCACAAATAATGCTGCCATGTTTCTAATGTCCGCACTAGAGCATATAATTCCTTATCATATGTAGAATAATTAAGAATAGGCCCGCTCAATTTCTCACTAAAGTATGCAACAGGTTTTCCTTCTTGTAACAAAACACCACCCAATCCAATTCCACTCGCATCACATTCAAGCTCGAAAGTCTTATTAAAATCAGGGAGTTGGAGTAGAGGTGCATGTGTTAACTTATCTTTCAGCACATGGAAGGCGTGCTCTTGTGCTTTGCCCCAAGAAAAGGGCACTCCCTTCTTTGTAAGCTCATTCAATGGTGCAGCAATGGTGCTGAAGTCCTTCACAAAACGGCGATAGAAACCAGCAAGTCCTAGGAAACTCCGCACTTGTGTGACCGTCGTGGGTACAGGCCATCCTTGTATAGCTTCCACCTTGGCTTTATCAACCTCAATTCCCTGTGGAGTGACAACATAGCCAAGAAACGATACTCGATCGGTGCAGAAAGTGCACTTCTCAAGGTTACCAAACAAACGTGCATCACGTAGAGCATTGAAAACAGCACGTAAGTGATCAAGGTGTTCATCAATGGATTTGCTATAAATCAGTATATCATCAAAGTAGACGACAACAAATTTCCCAATGAAAGCACGCAAAACCTCGTTCATTAATCTCATGAAAGTACTAGGTGCATTAGTTAACCCAAAAGGCATGACTAACCACTCATATAGACCAAACTTGGTTTTGAAAGCAGTTTTCCATTCATCTCCCAATTTCATACGAATCTGGTGGTACCCACTACGCAAATCAACCTTTGAAAACACAACAGCACCACTCAATTCATCAAGCATATCATCTAATCGTGGAATAGGGTGTCGATATCGAATGGTGATATTATTAATAGCCCTACAATCAACACACATGCGCCATGTTCCATCTTTCTTAGGCACTAAAATCACTGGAACAGCACAAGGACTAAGAGACTCACACACATAACCTTTGTCTAGTAGTTCTTGCACTTGTCGCTGAATTTCCTTCGTTTCCTCTGGATTTGTCCTGTATGGCGCACGGTTTGGCAAAGATGCTCCAGGGATAAGATCAATTTGGTGCTCAATCCCTCGTATTGGTGGCAGCCCCGCTGGTATCTCAATGGGAAACACATCAGAATACTCCTGCAAAATGTTAGCAACAGCAGGGGGCAAAGAACGTTGCATATCCTCAAATGAAATCAAAGCATCCTTGCATACCAAAGCATAAGCAACAGAGGTGGATGCATTGAACTCATTAATATCAGATTTTGTAGCAAGCATACAACGTCCTTTCAATGTTATCTCATCTTTGTCATCAACAACAGATTTGTCACTCTCGCTCTTTGCTTTTGCAGCCTTAGTAACATCAGATTGCATAATAGCTTCAGGAGACATAGGATGCAACACAATTTTTCGATCATGGTATTGAAACGAATATTGATTTGATCTACCATGATGCATCGAATCTCTATCAAATTGCCATGGTCTACCTAGCAGAATATTGCAAGCTTGCATAGGCACAACATCACATTCAACAATATCTTTGTATGATCCGATAGCAAAATTGATTCGCACCAGTCTCGTTACCTTTGCCTTACCACTGTTGTTCAGCCATTGGATGTAGTAGGGATGGGGATGTGGTTTGGTGGTGAGGGCGAGCTTCTGTACCATGTCGCTACTTGCCAAGTTGTTGCAGCTACCTCCATCAATGATCATGCGACACGAACGCTCCTTGATGACACACTTTGTTTGGAATAAAGTGTGTCGCTGATTTTGCTCAGCCTTCTCCATTTGTGCACTAAGCACTCGCTGTACAATCAAGCTCTCATAGTGCTCCGCATCACCTTCATTGATGTGTTCTTCTATGTGTTCCTCACTACCTGCATAGTCAGCCGCAAGCAATGCAAGTGTATCTTCATCAAAATCACTAGCAGATGAACACTCACCATCATCTTTGACAATCATAACACGCTTGTTTGGGCAGTCACGCATCATATGGCCATATCCCTTGCACCGATGACATTGTATGTTGCTTGTTCTACCTGTCGATGCCACGGATGAAGTACTCGCAGCCGGCTTTTGCGCTGTCTTCACTACTGAATTGGTGGGGGCAGCTCGAGTCTTGTCACTAGATGATGGCGTAGGAGTACGTGTAGACGGAGTTGTAGTTTGGTGCGGCTGCCATGAACTAGCTTTCCCTGCAGAAACATTAGTCCTTGCGCTAGCACGTCGTCCCTGCACTTCCCGTTCAGCTTTACAAGCAAGATGAAACAGTTTGGTTACGTTATTGTATTCTTTGTAAGCGAGGATATCCTGAATTTCCCGATTTAATCCACCTAAAAATCTAGCCATAGCAGGTTCCTCATCCTCCTCTAAATTACAACGCAACATACCCGTTTGTAACTCCTGATAGTATTCTTCTACACATTTAGATCCTTGTCTCAATTGCTGCAACTTATTTATCATATCACGGGCATAGTAAGATGGAACAAATCTAGCTCTCATGGCTCGTTTCAGTGCATTCCAAGTTCTAGGTATGTTATTAGGATTTTTCTTGCCATATTCGATCCACCAAACAGAAGCAAAATCTGTGAACTCACTAGTAGCAGCCCTAACACGCGTGTTCTCAGGAAATTCATGGCATGCAAACTTTTGATCAACAGCAATCTCCCAAGTAATGTATGCATCAGGGTCATATTTACCATCAAAAGGAGGTATTTTAAATTTAATCTTACTGAAAGCATCATCATTATTGTGTACCTCGCGTCGGCGGCGGCCACCCATACCTCTACGGTTGTGACGTAGGCGACGTCGATCACGAGTGTCTCGATCATCATGTTCAGTATCACCTGTGTATTCTTCATCATAACTACCATCCTCTCGATCTTCCTCCTGTTCTTTTTTATGCTGGTCTTTATCATTGTTGTGGAGGTCATCAAAACGCCTCAACAGAGCAGCAAGGCTTTTGTCCACACTAGCAATGGACTGCTCCAAACCTGCAAGCTTGTTGTTTGCGGCAATCTGAGTAGCCTCCAACTGCCCAAGTTTGTCATTTGTCACCTGCAAGTCATTATCAAGTCCCTCCGTGTGCAACTTCACTTTCCTTTCAAAATGTTGTATGATGCCCTTTGTGCGAGGCGAATGTGGAATTTGGTTATCTTCGTCGGTCCCTGACATGGTTCAAAGACAAAGACAACAAGAAGACAAGTGAAGAAATAAAAGCCCTACAACAACTAGGATGTAGCTACAGCAAGTCGCAAACTCTCCACCTATTTCACAAGTTCTTACCAGTTCTTACCTTGCTCGACAGGAGGGGTCATCTACCAACAAGTCTGCAGCAATGGATGAAGTGTATCGGTGCCGCAGCACGAGACCTGTCAAGCTGTAGAATATGTGGAGCTATAGGTGGGCTGAAACAAGGAACGAACTAGCACCACGTTAGTTACAAAAAGCAAGCTGAATAATCGTTCAACCGGCGGTACTGTGCTGGTCCTAGTCTAGACCGTGCTAGAGACGCGAGCCTGGACACAAAGGAGAGCACAACACACCACCCAAAGTGAACGAAGAATCTCTAAGATCAGCCCCTTTGTCTTCTTTTCTTTTGCTTCTTTCTTTTTTCTTTTTTTTCTTTTTCTTTTTCTTTTTTTTTCTTTTTTTTTGAATTTTTTTTTTCAGGGGCACTCAAAACTGATTATATGAACAAGAACACTCCCAAAGAGCAACTTAGCACACACACTTTTTCCAAAAGGGCAGGGGTATTCCGGTAATACATCCACGCATACATCCGTTTTGGGAGTGTTCTTGTTCATATAATCAGTTTTGAGTGCCCCTGAAAAAAATATTCAAAAAAAAGAAAAAAAAAGAAAAAGAAAAAAAGAAAAAGAAAGAAGCAAAAGAAAAGAAGAGAAAGGGGCTGATCTTAGAGATTCTTCGTTCACTTTGGGTGGTGTGTTGTGCTCTCCTTTGTGTCCAGGCTCGCGTCTCTAGCACGGTCTAGACTAGGACCAGCACAGTACGGCCGGTTGAACGATTATTCAGCTTGCTTTTTGTAACTAACGTGGTGCTAGTTCGTTCCTTGTTTCAGCCCACCTATAGCTCCACATATTCTACAGCTTGACAGGTCTCGTGCTGTGGCACCGATACACTTCATCCATTGCTGCAGACTTGTTGGTAGATGACCCCTCCTGTCGAGCAAGGTAAGAACTGGTAAGAACTTGTGTAATAGGTGGAGAGTGAGCGACTTGCTGTAGCTACATCCTAGTAGTTGTAGGGCTTTTATTTCTTCACTTGTCTTCTTGTTGTTTTTGTCTTTGAACCTGTCAGGTCACCCTGTTCATTGGTTCGTAAAAACCGGAAACCGGCCCGCACCATACCCAGAGGAAACCGTCGTATGACACTTACGCGGGTTGGAGTGGTCTGCGGGTTTATCCGAAAAACCCGCTGACAGAAAGGAACAACTAAAAAAGAGAACACCGCTACTCGCGGCCCTACGCCGTCGCCTCCACCGCGCTGGCGCCGGTCCCCCTCGCCTTCACCTGGACCTCGCAGCGCCACAACCTGATGTCGTCGCACAGCGTCGCGGTCCTTGTGGGCGGCATGCTCCTGGGCCTCCTGCTCGTGGCGCTCGCCGCGGCCACCATGGACACACACTCCTCGTGGGCGGCGGCTCGGCGAGGACCTCGTTGATTAGCACCACGGTGGGCACCCTGCTGCTTGCTCCGGCTGCCTGGGAGATGAGGCGGAGCGCTTCTCGCGTGACGCCCAGCAGTGCGGCGTCCACGAAGACGACCTTGGCCTCCGAGTGCTGCAGCAGCACGGACGCCATGCCGGCGTCGAGGGGCGAGTTGAGCACGCAGATGACGGCGCCGGCCATGGGAATGCCGAAGTGGAGCTCCCAGAAGGCCGGAATGTTCTGCGCGAACACTGCAACCTGCACGGGGCAGCAACGGCAGCTGCGATTGAGAATCGGCCAATTTGATTCGATTGCTGAACCTACTACTAGCAGTAGCTTCTTACTGATGAAACGATATTGGCTCCGAGCACAATTCGCAAGCAAATTCAGGTGGTCGAATAATTGATGAATTCAGGCAAGAACAACACTTCTATCTACTCGCATCTAGAGAAAAAAAATGGAGCCTTTTTTTCAACCAAGAACAGCAACAGCAGTAAAAGTGAATGCTTGGACGGCGTCAGGTAAATAATGGCCGAATAAATCTACCGCTCCAGGCACCAACGGCTTGAGAGAAGAGACTCACCACGTCAAAGAACGCGGCGGCGAGGCGGAGGCAGCGGTCCTGGATCTCCCGCCAGGTGCGGGGCGGCGGCGTGGCCGTGCCCTTCAGCGGCGACGAGGCAGGGCGGTCAGGTTAGACGAGCGCGGTGCACTCGAGGAAACTGATGGGCGTGAGCAGCGCGTGGTTGGCCGTGCACAGCACGGTGCCTTCCATCGCTCGCCGCGCCGCCTCCTTTGCGGGCAGACCTGGGGTGGGGGCTCGTAGCAAGCAATTTGTGAAATAGAGCAGGGTACCCGGCGAAAACCGAGATACCAACCCGAAACCAACCCAGACAAGTAAACGAGAATGCGGCTTGGGTTACAAACCCGGCCAAAACCGCAAACCCGGACCATGAACAGGGTGAATGTTAGGGACCGACGAAGATAACCAAATTCCACATTCGCCTCGCACAAAGGGCATCATACAACATTTTGAAAGGAAAGTGAAGTTGCACACGGAGGGACTTGATAATGACTTGCAGGTGACAAATGACAAACTTGGGCAGTTGGAGGCTACTCAGATTGCCGCAAACAACAAGCTTGCAGGTTTGGAGCAGTCCATTGCTAGTGTGGACAAAAGCCTTGCTGCTCTGCTGAGGCGTTTTGATGACCTCCACAACAATGATAAAGACCAGCATAAAGAAGAAAAGAAGGAGGAAGATCGAGAGGATGGTAGTTATGATGAAGAATACACAGGTGATACTGAACATGATGATCGAGACACTCGTGATCGACGTCGCCTACGTCACAACCGTAGAGGTATGGGTGGCCACCGCCGACGCGAGGTACATAATAATGATGATGCTTTTAGTAAGATTAAATTTAAAATACCTCCTTTTGATGGTAAATATGACCCTGATGCATACATTACTTGGGAGATTGCTGTTGATCAAAAGTTTGCATGCCATGAATTTCCTGAGAACACGCGTGTTAGGGCTGCTACTAGTGAGTTCACAGATTTTGCTTCTGTTTGGTGGATCGAATATGGCAAGAAAAATCCTCATAACATACCTAAAACTTGGGATGCGCTGAAACGAGCCATGAGAGCTAGATTTGTTCCATCTTACTGTGCCCGTGATATGATAAATAAGTTGCAGCAATTGAGACAAGGATCTAAATGTGTAGAAGAATACTATCAGGAATTACAAATGGGTATGTTGCGTTGTAAATTAGAGGAGGATGAGGAACCTGCTATGGCTAGATTTTTAGGTGGATTAAATCGGGAAATTCAGGATATCCTCGCTTACAAAGAATACAATAACGTAACCAAACTGTTTCATCTTGCTTGTAAAGCTGAACGGGAAGTGCAGGGACGACGTGCTAGCGCAAGGACTAATGTTTCTGCAGGGAAAGCTAGTTCATGGCAGCCGCGCCCATCTACAACTCCGTCTACACGTACTTCTACGCCATCATCTAGTGACAAGACTCGAGCTGCCCCCACCAATTCAGTAGTGAAGACAGCGCAAAAGCCAGCTGCGAGTACTTCATCCGTGGCATCGACAGGTAGAACAAGCAACATACAATGTCATCGGTGCAAGGGATATGGCCATATGATGCGTGACTGCCCAAACAAGCGTGTTATGATTGTCAAAGATGATGGTGAGTGTTCATCTGCTAGTGATTTTGATGAAGATACACTTGCATTGCTTGCGGCTGACTATGCAGGTAGTGAGGAACACATAGAAGAACACATCAATGCAGGTGACGCGGAGCATTATGAGAGCTTGATTGTACAGCGAGTGCTTAGTGCACAAATGGAGAAGGCGGAGCAAAATCAGCGACACACTTTATTCCAAACAAAGTGTGTCATCAAGGAGCGTTCGTGCCGCATGATCATTGATGGAGGTAGCTGCAACAACTTGGCAAGTAGCGACATGGTACAGAAGCTCGCCCTCACCACCAAACCACATCCCCATCCCTACTACATCCAATGGCTGAACAACAGTGGTAAGGCAAAGGTAACGAGACTGGTGCGAATCAATTTTGCCATCGGATCATACAAAGATATTGTTGAATGTGATGTTGTGCCTATGCAAGCTTGCAATATTCTGCTAGGTAGACCATGGCAATTTGATAGAGATTCGATGCATCATGGTAGATCAAATCAATATTCGTTTCTATACCATGATCGAAAAATTGTGTTGCATCCTATGTCTCCTGAAGATATTATGCAATCTGATGTTACTAAGGCTGCAAAAGCAAAGAGCGAGAGTGACAAATCTGTTGTTGATGACAAAGATGAGATAACATTGAAAGGACGTTGTATGCTTGCTACAAAATCTGATATTAATGAGTTCAATGCATCCACCTCTGTTGCTTATGCTTTGGTTTGCAAGGATGCTTTGATTTCATTTGAGGATATGCAACGTTCTTTGCCCCCTGCTGTTGCTAACATTTTGCAGGAGTATTCTGATGTGTTTCCCATTGAGATACCAGCGGGGCTGCCACCAATACGAGGGATTGAGCACCAAATTGATCTTATCCCTGGAGCATCTTTGCCAAACCGTGCGCCATACAGGACCAATCCGGAGGAAACGAAGGAAATTCAGCGACAAGTGCAAGAACTACTAGACAAAGGTTATGTGCGTGAGTCTCTTAGTCCTTGTGCTGTTCCAGTGATTTTAGTGCCTAAGAAAGATGGAACATGGCGCATGTGTGTTGATTGTAGGGCTATTAATAATATCACCATTCGATATCGACACCCTATTCCACGATTAGATGATATGCTTGATGAATTGAGTGGTGCTGTTGTGTTTTCAAAGGTTGATTTGCGTAGTGGGTACCATCAGATTCGTATGAAATTGGGAGATGAATGGAAAACTGCTTTCAAAACCAAGTTCGGTCTATATGAGTGGTTAGTCATGCCTTTTGGGTTAACTAATGCACCTAGTACTTTCATGAGATTAATGAACGAGGTTTTGCGTGCTTTCATTGGGAAATTTGTTGTCGTCTACTTTGATGATATACTGATTTATAGCAAATCCATTGATGAACACCTTGATCACTTACGTGCTGTTTTCAATGCTCTACGTGATGCACGTTTGTTTGGTAACCTTGAGAAGTGCACCTTCTGCACGATCGAGTATCGTTTCTTGGCTATGTTGTCACTCCACAGGGAATTGAGGTTGATAAAGCCAAGGTGGAAGCTATACAAGGATGGCCTGTACCCACGACGGTCACACAAGTGCGGAGTTTCCTAGGACTTGCTGGTTTCTATCGCCGTTTTGTGAAGGACTTCAGCACCATTGCTGCACCATTGACTGAGCTTACAAAGAAGGGAGTGCCCTTTTCTTGGGGCAAAGCACAAGAGCACGCCTTCCATGTGCTAAAAGATAAGTTAACACATGCACCTCTACTCCAACTCCCTGATTTTAATAAGACTTTCGAGCTTGAATGTGATGCGAGTGGAATTGGATTGGGTGGTGTTTTGTTACAAGAAGGAAAACCTGTTGCATACTTTAGTGAGAAATTGAGCGGGCCTATTCTTAATTATTCTACATATGATAAGGAATTATATGCTCTAGTGCGGACATTAGAAACATGGCAGCATTATTTGTGGCCCAAAGAATTTGTTATACATTCTGATCATGAATCTTTGAAGCATATTCGTAGTCAAGGAAAACTGAATCGTAGACATGCAAAATGGGTTGAATTTATTGAATCTTTTCCTTATGTTATCAAACACAAGAAAGGGAAGGATAATATCATTGCAGATGCATTGTCTAGGAGATATACTTTGCTGAATCAACTTGATTACAAGATCTTTGGGTTAGAAACAATTAAAGACCGATATGCTCATGATGCTGATTTTAAAGAAGTGCTGCTGCATTGTAAAGATGGGAAAACATGGAACAAATTCATCCTCAATGATGGGTTTGTGTTTAGAGCTAACAAGCTATGCATTCCAGCTAGCTCCGTTCGCTTGTTGTTGCTGCAGGAAGCGCATGGAGGTGGCTTGATGGGGCATTTTGGAGCGAAGAAGACGGAGGACATTCTTGCTGGTCATTTCTTTTGGCCAAAGATGCGACGAGACGTGGAGAGATTTGTTGCTCGCTGCACAACATGTCAAAAGGCTAAGTCCCGGTTGAATCCACACGGTTTGTATATGCCTCTTCCTGTTCCTAGTGCTCCTTGGGAGGATATTTCTATGGATTTTGTGTTGGGATTGCCACGGACTAGGAAAGGGCGAGATAGTGTTTTTGTGGTTGTGGATCGATTCTCTAAAATGGCACATTTCATACCATGTCATAAAACTGATGATGCTACAAATATTGCTGATTGGTTCTTTCGAGAAGTGGTTCGCTTGCATGGTGTGCCAAATACAATTGTTTCTGATCGTGATGCTAAATTTCTTAGCCATTTTTGGAGAACTTTATGGGCCAAATTGGGGACTAAGCTTTTTATTTTCCACCACTTGTCACCCCCAAACTGATGGTCAAACTGAAGTTGTGAATAGAACTTTGTCTACTATGTTAAGGACTATTTTAAAGAAGAATATTAAGATGTGGGAAGATTGTTTGCCTCATATTGAGTTTGCTTATAATCGTTCGCTGCATTCTACTACGAAGATGTGTCCCTTTGAGATTGTTTATGGCTTGTTACCACGTGCTCCTATTGATTTAATGCCATTGCCAAGTTCTAAAAAGTTGAATTTTGATGCTAAGCAACGTGCTGAATTGATGCTAAAACTACATGAAACCACTAAAGAAAACATAGAGCGCATGAATGCTAAGTACAAATTTGCTGTAGATAAAGGTAGAAGGGAATTGATTCTTGAACCTGGAGATTGGGTTTGGTTGCATTTGCGAAAGGATAGGTTTCCTGAATTAAGAAAATCTAAATTGATGCCTAGAGCGGATGGTCCTTTTAAAGTGATGCAACGAATAAATGAGAATGCATATAAGCTTGATCTTCCTGCAGATTTTGGGGTTAGTCCCACATTTAACATTGCAGATTTGAAGCCTTATTTGGGTGAGGAAGATGAGCTTGAGTCGAGGACGACTCAAATTCAAGAAAGGGAGGATGATGAGGACATCAACACCGATCATACATCCACGCCGTCCACGCCGACACCTGCTGGTCCTATTACCCGTGCTCGTGCTCGAACACTTAATCATCAAGTGAGTTCCTTCTTGAGCTCCTGTCCATCCTGTTTAGATCTTAGAGACACGTGCACTCTTGTTTTGATTAGAAATCAAGGAGAAGACCGAAAGGGAAAAGGACTCGCGTAGGCTGGATTCGGACTGCAGCACACCTCCAACTTGTGACGGTCGCCACGGTTACATACGGAGTTGGATTGGGTTAATTCTGGACTTGTTGGAAAGCTAATAAAGTCTACTTTCATGCGGATCTGACCTCATACTCATACCTGCTCAGAAACGGCGTCAACAGTCCAAAAATCACCGAGAGGTCTATTCTGTCCAGGGTGCTGCGCCACCTTAAGTTAGCCCAATGGGCTTGTATCTTTTAGAGTCTAGTAGGGACGCATCCTAGGGTTGGAGCACGACCCAAACTCTCTTGTGGTCGTCCTCCACACATCATATACCCCTTAGCTGCCACCAGGAACACTTGGGTTTTGTTTAGATCAAGTTTAGCCTTTGCTACTTGCTTGTAGGCGCGTGTGCTGATCCAGCCACCCGTCTCCTTGTCTTCAGAACTCCACTCATAATAAGATTCAGTTTGAGGATTTCAATTTCATCTTGCAAATTCAGTGCTTGTTTCCTTGTTCTTGCTAGTTCTTCGATTGCTTACAGGATGGGAGCCCTAGTGGCTGGTTGTCGCGCTCCACAAGATCGTGACGGCCTTTGGAGGTGGTGTATCGGTTGCTAAGGCGTGGTCTTGGAAGGCTGTAGTCGGGCCGTGAACGTCATCTCCATCCACCAAATCGAGTGATCTCACGCCTCTCATCGAAAGATCATCCATAAACCCTAGCGGGTTCATATCATCTTGCCTCGAGATTAATACTATCTCCAAACAGACCGAAACGAGCTTCACTTGACCAATGTCACCTAGAAACACCATCGGGTGTGCTGAAAAGATTTCCCTGCCCATTGTACATTCGATGCAAACCGTGCAATAGTGTCAATTGGATCGAAACAAACTTCCACTTGACTTACATTACCTAGGAGTACCATCGGGGTGTTCCCAAAGCGATTTCCATGCCCATGGTAGATTCGTCGCAAATCGTGCACCTATCTTGATATGAACCCACTAGGGTGAATCCTGATCTTTTGATGAGAGAAGGTGGATAACTCGATTTGGGGATGGAGATGACGTTCACGGCCCGACTACAACCATCCAAGGATGCTGCGCCTTAGCAACCGATACACCACCTCCAACAGCCGTCGCGATCTTGTGGAACACGATCAACCAAACCACTAGGGTAATTCCTGCAAGCAATCGAGGAACAAGCAAGAACAAGTAGAACAAGCAACTCAATTGCAAATATGGAGATGAAAACCAATCTGAAATCACAAAGTTGGGGTTCTGAATCGAGTAGAACGGATGGTCTAGTCGACACACGCGTCTACAAGGAAGTAGCAATGGCTAAACTTTCAACAAAACAAAACCCCCATCTGTTTGTGGCGGCTCTAATCCTTATTAATACCTAGGGGAACGACCAGGGGGTGTTGGGGTCGTTCTCCAACCCTAGGACACGTCCGTAATGAACCCAACTTGATACATGGGCCATCAGCCCAAAATAGGGTGACACAGCACCAAAGGCAGAAAAGGCCCCGGCGTTGAAACGACGATTGCGGAAGCATCGGATAAGATATAGCCATGAGTCCAGATCCGTTGGAAAATAGACTTGATAAGCTTTCCAAAAAGTGCTAGAACGTCCCAATCCGAGTCCGTATGCGACCGTGGTGAACATCACCAGTTTGAGCTGTCCTGGAGTCCGAATCCAGCCCCAAAACGTGTTGGATTTGATCTCTTTCTTTCCTTGGACCAAAAGTGACGTGGTGTCCAGGTGGAGGACATTGGGAATACTTGGATTTGGTCCCCAATCAACTTCATTAACCTTCCATGCTTTCCATATGCAATCAAACCTTTCCTTGATCCATGTAAGTAATTCTGAAAATGAAAATATACACATTTTATGGTGGAGCACCAATTCATCAAATGCATCAATGATAAGCCTCGTATAGAATGGTTGCACCTTTGGTATAGAAGTGGTTGACCTGGTCATATTTGAGCCAATGATGTCCTCATCATTCTCCCCTTCTTGACAGCAAACCGTCCTCGGTTTGACCTTTGTTGGAGGATGTGTTGTAGGTAAAAGTGAACCGTGCTCCCCTTCTTGATATTTATCCTGTTGCATTTGGGAAAAACTAGAAAAACTTTGCAAGACATCATTAGTGTTAGTGCAGCCCTCAATTTGATCATGGTATGGTGGCCCAAAAGGATATTTCAGATTAGAGCAAATATAAACTTTATGCACCAAATATTCTCCTTTGTTGTCATATTTGCCAATTGCATGAAGCGAACAATGATTAAAACTTGACAAAATAGAGTCAAATTTAAGTTTCTCTTTTAGACAATTTAGATTACACAGAATATCAAATTCAATATAACCCAAAGTATTTAAAGAGGACAACAAATTCAGTTCATCTTGTGCACATGTAATAGGATGAAAAAGCTTATCTTCAGCACATTTGTATGGTTCCAAACCAAAAGTATCACACTTATTTGCTACTTGTGGCATAGGAGTAAAAGAATCATCAACACACAACTCCTCTTTATCACAAGGAACCGCGAGTAATTCATTTTGTGACAAAGGAAAATCAGTAGTGGGTTCCACTATTTGTTGCTCTTCATTAGCATGCAGAGTGGACAAATTTTGGACATTATGGGTCACATCATTCTGACAAGTATTCACAGATAATAGAATCTCTTTTTCAGCATTGAGAGCCAGACAAAACAATTGACCAATATGGCAATATGATTTGCTAATTAATAAGGTTCGAATTTCAGAATTGAGCCCTCTCATGAATCTACTCATAACATCTTCCATGCATTCATCCAATCCACCAAACATGATACAAATCTTAAAATTATGGTAGTATTGTTTCACAGTCTTGCTACCCTGCTTCAAGTTGTCTAATTTTGCAAGCAAATAATCAACATAATATGCAGGAACGAATGCATCTCTAAAAAGAAATTTGAAGTCTTTCCAAGATTCTGGAACTTTGATGTGCCTACAAATGTGTTTCCATTCAAGCAAAGCATATTCAATCAAAATATTAGAGGCAATACAAATCTTTTGTTTCTCGGATAGGTCATGCTCCTCAAATTCATTGTCTACTTTTAACTCCCAATCAATGTAAGCTTGAGGATCAAACTTACCATCATATAATGGCAAATGTTGAATGACATCCTGAATATGAGGGTCTAGTTTCAACAGCTCAAAAATCTCCATATCACCTGCCATGATTAGTAGGAAACAAGAAACACAAAAATAATATGTATCCTCCTATCAACTACTAGGATGTGTCAGATGTAATTCTCTCAAACTCAACTTGTTAAAACAAGCCCTTACAAGTTCTTACCAAGCCAAACAGGAGGTGACGGCAACCAACAAGTCTACAACCGTGGAGTGAAGTGTATCGGTGCCACAACAACAACACCTGTCAAGCTATAGTCGAAATATGTGGAGCTATAGGTGGGCTAAAGCAAGGAAGTACTAGAACCATGTTAGTTGCAAGCAAATTGAACAAACGCTCAACGACGTTATTATGCTGGTCCTAGGCTAGTACATGCTAGAGATGCGAGCCTGGACACAAACGAAGTCACTGAGCAGCAGCAAAGAAGGATCACTAGGACAGGAATAACAACAAAAGAAAAACTCTTCTCTTCTTCTTTCTCTTTCTTTTCTTTCTTTCTTTCTGTCTTTCTTTTCTTTCTTTCTTTTCTTTCTTTCTGTCTTTTTTTTTTCTTCTGTTTTTTTTCTTTCAACTAGCACAAAACTGAAATTTTGCAACAAGAAATAACAAGCTACTTACAGCAATTAAATGTTTCCTTGGGAAGGCTGATTCAGTAGCAAAGTGAAACAAGTGGTTGTTTTGCAAAACCAGCAGACGCGCAAATCTCCAGGGCAATTGCGAAGCGCTCAGAATGAATTTGGGACCAAGCTCTGATCCGTTGGAAAGAGGACAAGTTAAGCTTTCCAGATTGTATTTAAACTCCCTATTCAGACTCCTGACAAAGGAAATATGGTACTTTTGTTTTCAAGATAAAACAGGACTCCGAATCGAATTCTATCTTGATCTTGTTGGATTTCCTTTTTGTAGATGGAAATATGGACGTGGATGAAACATCCAAGGACGTGGCTAGGATAATGGTGGTAAACAAAACAAAGGAATTTGAAAATCCACTCGGATTCCTAGAGAGAAACAAATAAACTCAAATCTGCGATGGTGACAGAAACGTGACTAGAACTCGAAACTCTAAATGACTAGACGCTAAGACCAGCAACTTGCACGACGATGCAACCGTTAATTCAATAAGCCCTAACTAAGCAGTAATAGTATTAAGCTCAAAGGGGTTTTGGGATTATGAAGAACTAATCTACTAATTTTGTTTTGGCTTTTTCTGGACCATAGGAGATTAAAAACAGCAAAGAACTAGAAGTCTCTCACCGATCAACCTTGCTCTGATACCAACTGATATGAACCCACTAGGGTGAATCCTGATCTTTCGATGAGAGAAGGTGGATAACTCGATTTGGGGATGGAGATGACGTTCACGGCCCGACTACAACCATCCAAGGATGCTGCGCCTTAGCAACCGATACACCACCTCCAACAGCCGTCGCGATCTTGTGGAACACGATCAACCAAACTACTAGGGTAATTCCTGCAAGCAATCGAGGAACAAGCAAGAACAAGTAGAACAAGCAACTCAATTGCAAATATGGAGATGAAAACCAATCTGAAATCACAAAGTTGGGGTTCTGAATCGAGTAGAACGGATGGTCTAGTCGACACACGCGTCTACAAGGAAGTAGTAATGGCTAAACTTTCAACAAAACAAAACCCCCATCTGTTTGTGGCGGCTCTAATCCTTATTAATACCTAGGGGAACGACCAGGGGGTGTTGGGGTCGTTCTCCAACCCTAGGATACGTCCGTAATGAACCCAACTTGATACATGGGCCATCAGCCCAAAATAGGGTGACACAGCACCAAAGGCAGAAAAGGCCCCGGCGTTGAAACGACGATTGCAGAAGCATCGGATAAGATATAGCCATGAGTCCAGATCCGTTGGAAAATAGACTTGATAAGCTTTCCAAAAAGTGCTAGAACGTCCCAATCCGAGTCCGTATGCGACCGTGGTGAACATCACAAGTTGGAGCTGTCGTGGAGTCCGAATCCAGCCCCAAAACGTGTTGGATTTGATCTCTTTCTTTCCTTGGACCAAAAGTGACGTGGTGTCCAGGTGGAGGACATTGGGAATACTTGGATTTGGTCCCCAATCAACTTCATTAACCTTCCATGCTTTCCATATGCAATCAAACCTTTCCTTGATCCATGTAAGTAATTCTGAAAATGAAAATATACACATTTTATGGTGGAGCACCAATTCATCAAATGCATCAATGATAAGCCTCGTATAGAATGGTTGCACCTTTGGTATAGAAGTGGTTGACATGGTCATATTTGAGCCAATGATGTCCTCATCATATCTTTCCCCGAGATTAAAACTATCTCCAAATGGATCAAAATAAGCTTCCGCTTTAGCCACGTCACCTAGGAGTAAAATCAGGTGTGTCCAAAATGATTTATGAGCCTATGGTACATTTGGCGCAAACCATATCTTGCGTCGAGATTAACACTCTCTCGAAATGGAGCGAAATGAGTTTCCACTTGACCCACGTTAGGTAGGCGTTCTATCAATTATGCCCAAAATGATTTTCGAACCTATAGTACATTCGGCGCAAACCGTGCACCTATCTTGCATCAAGATTAACATTATCTCCAAACAGACAAACAATCTTCCACTTGATCTATGCCACCTAGGAGTACCATCTGGTGTGCCTAAAGATATTTCAGAGCATATGGTACATTTGGCGCAAACCATGCACCTATCTTGCCTCGAGATTAATACTGTCTCCAAACGGACCGAAATGAGCTTCCACTTGATGTACATCACCTAGAAGTACCATATGCTGTGCCTAAAAAGATTTTCCTGCCCGTTGTACATTTGACGCAAACCATGAAACTATCTCCAACTAGGCCGAAACAAACTTCCACTTGACATACATTACCTAGGAGTACCATGGGGTGTTCCCAAAGCGATTTCCATGCCCGTGAAAGATTCATCACAAATCGTGCACCTAACTTGCACCAAGATTAAAACTATCTCCAAATGGATCAAAATGAGCTTCCGCTTGATCCACGTCACCAAGGAGTACAATCAGGTGTGTCCAAAATGATTTATGAGCCTATGGTACATTTGACGCAAACCATGTGCATATCTTGCGTCAAGATTAACACTACCACTAGACCGACGTCAGGCAGGAGTTCTATCGGTTGTGCCCCAAATGATTTCTGAAGCAGTGGTTCGTTCGGCGCAAATCGTGCAACAATCTTGCATCAAGATTAACACTATCTGCAAATAGCCTGAAATAATCTTCCACTTGATCTACGCCACTAAGGAGTACAATCTGGTGTGCCTAAAGATATTTCAAAGCCTATGGGACATTTCACGCAAACCAACATCACGTAGAAGTACCATCAGGTGTGCTGAAAGGATTTCGAGGCCCATTGTACAAAGAAGTACCATCGGGCGTGCCTGAAAAGATTTGCATGCGCGTAGTACATTCTGCACAAACCGTACACCTTTCTTGCTCCTAGATTAACACTACCTCTAAATGGACAGAAACGAGCTTCCACTTGACACACGTCAACAAGGAGTACCATCAGGTGTGCCCAAAATGATTTCCATGCCCGTGTTACATTCGACGCAAACCAACAATGAGTTCTAAGCCTATGGTACGTTTGGCGCAAACCGTGCACCTATCTTGCGTCGAGGCTAACACTATCTCCAAACAGAGAGAAACAAGCTTCCACTTGACATACATTACCTAGGAGTATGATCGGATGCGCCCAAAGAGATTTCCATGCCCGTGGTAGATTCATCGCAAACCGTGCACCTATTTTGCACCGAGGTTAAAACAATCTCCAAACAGATCGAAATGAGCTTCCGGTTGATCCACGTTACCTAGGAGTACAATCAGGTGCATCCAAAATGACTTCTGAGCCTATGGTACGGTTGGTGCAAACCGTGTACCTATCTTGCGTCGAGATTACTTCATCTCCAAATGGACCGAAACGAGTTTCCACTGGACCCACGTCACATTGGAGTAGCATCAGTTGCGCCCAAAATTATTTCTGAAGCTATGGTACGTTCGGCGCAAACCGTGCACCTATCTTGCGTTCTCCAAATGGATCGAAATGAGCTTCCGCTTGACCCACATCACCTAGGAGGACCATTGGGTGCATCCAATATGAATTCCAAGCCTATGGTACGTTTAGCGCAAACCATGCACCTATCCTGCGTTGAGATTAACATTATCTCTAAATGGACCGAAATGAGTTTTCACTTGACCTACGTCACGTAGGAATACCATCGGTGGCACCCAAAATGATTTTCGTAGCTATGGTACGTTTGGCACAAATCAGGCACCTATCTTGCGTCGAGGCTAACACTATCTCCAAAATAAAGAGAAACAAGCTTCCACTTGACATACATTAACCAGGAGTACTAGGGGGTGTGCTCAAAAGCAATTTCGATGCCCATGGTAGATTCGTCGCAAACCATGCACCTATCTAGTGCAGACATTAACACTATCTCCAAACAGACCAAAATGAATTTCCACTTGACGCACGTCACCTAGGAGTACCATCAGGTGTGCCAAAAATGATTTCTATGCCCGTAGTACATTCGACGCAAACCGTGCACCTATCTAGCACTGAGATTAGCACTATCTCCAAACTGAAGGAAATGAGCTTTCACTTGACCCACGTTACCTAGGAGTACCATCAGGTGTGCCAAAAATGATTTCCAAGCCTACGGTATGTTCAGCGCAAACAGTGCACCTATCTTGCGTTGAGACTAACACCATCTCCAAACGGAGAGAAACAAGCTTCCACTTGACATACATTACCTAGGAGTACAAGGTGGTGTGTTCAAAGCGATTTCCATGCCCGTGGTAGATACATCGCAAACCGTTCACCTATCTTGCACCGAGATGAAAACTATCTCCAAACGGATCAAAATGAGCTTCTGCTTGATACACGTCACCTAGGAGTACAATTAGATGCATCCAAAATGATTTCTGAACCTATGGTATGTTTGGCACAAACCGTATAACTATCTTGCATCGAGATTAACACTATCTCCAAATGGACCAAAATGAGTTTCCATTGGATCCATGTGACGTTAGAGTACCATCGGTTGCGGCCAAAATGATTTTCGAAGCTATAGTACGTTCAGCGCAAACTGTGCACCTATCTTGTGTTGAGATTTACACTATATCCAAATGGATCGGAATCAGCTTCCACTTGATCCACATCACCTAGGAGTACAATTGGGTGTGCCAAAAATGATTTCCAAGCCAATGGTACATTCAGCGCAAACCGGTCATCTATCTTGCTTCGAGATTAATACTACCTCCAAATGGACCAAAACGAGTTTCCACTTGACCCACGTCACATAGGAGTACCATTGGTTGTGCCCAAAATGATTTCTGAAGCTATGGTACGTTCAGCGGAAACCGTGCACCTATCTTGCATGGAGATTAACACTATCTCTAAACAGATTGAAATGATCTTCCACTTGATCGACGCCACCTAGGAGTACCATCTGGTGTGCCTAAAGAGATTTCGGAGCCTATGGTACTTTGGCGCAAACCGTGCACCTATCTTGCATGGAGATTAATACTATCTCCAAACAGACTAAAACGATCTTCCACTTCATCTGTGCCACATAGGAGTACCATCTAGTGTGCCCAAAGAGATTTCGGAGCCTATGGTACATTTGGTGCAAACCGTGCACCGATCTTGCCTCGAGATTAATACTATCTCTAAATAGACCGAAAAGAGCTTCCACTTGGCCAACGTCACTTAGAAGTACCATTGGGTGTGCCTGAAAAGATTTCCATGCCCGTGGTACGTTTGACGCAAACCGTACACCTTTTTTCTGCCTAGATTAACACTATCTCCAAATAGACCGAAACGAGCTTCCACTTGACCAACATCACTTAGAAGTACCATTGGGCGTGCCTGAAAAGATTTCCATGCCCGTGGTATGTTTGACGCAAACCGTACACCTTTTTTCTGCCTAGATTAACACTATCTCTAAATGGACATAAACGAGCTTCCACTTGACACATGTCACCTAGGACTACCATCGGGTGTGCTAAAAATGATTTCCAAGAATATGGTACGTTCGGCGCAAACCATGCACCTATCTTGCATGGAGACTAACACTATCTCCAAACATTTCCTAGGAGTACCAGGGGCTGTGCCCAAAGCAATTTCCATGCCCGTGGTAGATTCTTCGCAAACCGTGCACCTATCTTGTGCCTAGATTAACACTTTCTCTGAACAAACTGAAACGAGTGTCCACTTGACCAACGTAACCTAGGAGTTCCATCGGGTGCGCCCAAAATGATTTCCAAGCCTACGGTATGCTCGGTGCAAACAGTGCACCTATCTTGCTTCGAGACTAACACTATCTCCAAACAAAGCGAAACAAGCTTCCACTTGATATGCGTAACCTAGGAGTAGCAGGGCGTGTGCCCACAGTGTTTTCGATGCCCATGGTAGATTCGTCAGAAACCGTGCACCTATCTTGCACTGAGATTAAAACTATCTCCAAATGGACCAAAATGAGCATCCTCTTGACCCATGTCACTAAGGAGTACCATCGGGTGCGTCCAAAATGATTTCCAAGCCTATGGTACGTTTAGTGCAAGCTGTGCATCTATCTTGCGTTGAGATTAACACTATTTCCAAATGGACCAAAATGAGTTTTCACTTGACCCACATCACGTACGAGTACCATCGGTTGCACCCAAAATGATTTACGAAGCTATGATACGTTCAGCGCAAACCGTGCACCTATCTTGCGTCGAGATTAAAACTATCTTCAAACAGACTAAAACGATCTTTTACTTGATCTACGCCACCTAGAAGTACCATTTAGTGTGCCCAAAGAGATTTCAGAGCCTATGGTACATTTGGCAAAAACCGTGCACCTATCTTGCCTCGAGATTAAAACTACCTCCAAACGGACCGAAATGAGCTATCACTTGACCAACATTACCTAGAAGTACCATCGGGTGTGCCTGAAAATATTTCTATGCCCGTTGTACATTCGAGCAAACCGTGCACCTATCTTGCGTTAAGATTAATACTACTCCAAACGGTCCGAAACGAACTTCCATTTGAACAATGTCACCTAGAAGTACCGTCGGGTGTGCCTGAAAAGATTTTCATGCATGTGGTACATTGAACGCAAACCAAGCACCCATCTACCGCTGAGATTAACACTATTTCCAAACGGACCGAGGTTCCACTTGACCCACGTCACCTAGGAGTACCATTGGGTGTGCCAAAAATGATTTTCAAGCCTATGATACATTCAGTGCAAACCATGTACCTATCTCCAAACGGAGAGAAACAAGCTCCCACTTAGCATACATTATCTAGGAGTACGAGGGTGTGTGCCCAAAGTGATTTCCATGCCCGTGGTAGATTTGTCGCAAACAATGCACCTATCTTGTGAATATCTAAATGGAGTGAAATGAGCTTCTACTTGACCCACGTCACCTCAGAGTACCATCGGGTTTGCCAAAAATGATTTGCATGCCCGTGGTACATTCGACGCAAACCGTGCACCCATCTAGCACTAAGATTAACACTATCTCCAAACAGACCGAAATGAGCTTCCACTTGACTCAAGTCACCTAGGAGTACCATCAAGTGTGCCAAAAATGATTTCCAAGCCTATGGTATGTTCGACGCAAACTATTCATCTATCTTCCGCTGAGACTAACACTATCTCCAAACAGACCAAAACAAGCTTCCACACGACATACATTACCTAGGAGTACCATCGGGTATGCCCAAAGCGATTTTCATGCCCATAGGTTGGTTCGTCACAAACCGTGCACCTATCTTGCACCAAGATTAAAACTATCTCCAAACTGATCGAAATGAGCTTCTGCTTGATCCACGTCACCTAGGAGTACAGTCAAGTGCGTCCAAAATGATTTATGAGCCTATGGTACTTTTGGTGAAACCATGTACCTATCTTGTGTTGAGATTAACACTATCTCCAAATGGACCGAAACGAGTTTTCACTTGACCCACATCATGTTGGAGTACCATTGGTTACTCCCAAAATGATTTCCGAAGCAATGGTACGTTCGACGTAAACCATGCACCTATCTTGCGTCGAGACTAACACTATCTCCAAACTAAGGGAAACAAGCTTCCATACAACATACGATACCTAGAAGTACCCGGGGGTGTGCCCAAAGCAATTTTTATGCTTGTGGTGGATTCATCACAAACCATGCACCTATCTTATGCCGACATTAACACTATCTCTAAACATACCAAAACGAGCTTTCCCTTGACCCACATCACCTCAGAGTACCATTGGGTGTGTCCAAAATGATTTCCAACCCTATGGTACGTTTGGCACAAACCATGCATCTATCTTGCGCTAAGACTAACAATACCTCCAAATGGACGGAAACAAGCTTTCACTTCACATACATTACTAAGGAGTACCATGGGGTGTGATATGAACCCACTAGGGTGAATCCTGATCTTTCGATGAGAGAAGGTGGATAACTCGATTTGGGGATGGAGATGACGTTCACGGCCCGACTACAACCATCCAAGGATGCTGCGCCTTAGCAACCGATACACCACCTCCAACAGCCGTCGCGATCTTGTGGAACACGATCAACCAAACCACTAGGGTAATTCCTGCAAGCAATCGAGGAACAAGCAAGAACAAGTAGAACAAGCAACTCAATTGCAAATATGGAGATGAAAACCAATCTGAAATCACAAAGTTGGGGTTCTGAATCGAGTAGAACGGATGGTCTAGTCGACACACGCGTCTACAAGGAAGTAGCAATGGCTAAACTTTCAACAAAACAAAACCCCCATCTGTTTGTGGCGGCTCTAATCCTTATTAATACCTAGGGGAACGACCAGGGGGTGTTGGGGTCGTTCTCCAACCCTAGGACACGTCCGTAATGAACCCAACTTGATACATGGGCCATCAGCCCAAAATAGGGTGACACAGCACCAAAGGCAGAAAAAGCCCCGGCGTTGAAACGACGATTGCGGAAGCATCGGATAAGATATAGCCATGAGTCCAGATCCGTTGGAAAATAGACTTGATAAGCTTTCCAAAAAGTGCTAGAACGTCCCAATCCGAGTCCGTATGCGACCGTGGTGAACATCACAAGTTGGAGCTGTCCTGGAGTCCGAATCCAGCCCCAAAACGTGTTGGATTTGATCTCTTTCTTTCCTTGGACCAAAAGTGACGTGGTGTCCAGGTGGAGGACATTGGGAATACTTGGATTTGGTCCCCAATCAACTTCATTAACCTTCCATGCTTTCCATATGCAATCAAACCTTTCCTTGATCCATGTAAGTAATTCTGAAAATGAAAATATACACATTTTATGGTGGAGCACCAATTCATCAAATGCATCAATGATAAGCCTCGTATAGAATGGTTGCACCTTTGGTATAGAAGTGGTTGACATGGTCATATTTGAGCCAATGATGTCCTCATCAGGGTGTGCCCAAAGCGATTTCCCTGCCTATAGATAGGTTTGTCACAAACCGTGCACCTATCTTGCACCGAGATTAAAACTATCTTCAAATGGATTGAAATGAGCTTCCGCTTGATCCACGTCACCTAGGAGTATAGTAAGGTGCATCCAAAATGATTTATGAGCCTATGGTATGCTTGGCAAAACCATGTACCTATCTTGCATCGAGATTAACACTATCTCCAAATGGACCGAAATGAGTTTCCACTTGGCCCACGTCACGTTAGAGTACCATTGGTGGCACCCAAAATGATTTCCGAAGCTATGGTATGTTCGGCGCAAACCGTGCACCTATCTTGTGTCGATATTAACACTATATCCAACCAGACTAAAACAATCTTCCACTTGATCTACGCCACCTAGGAGTACCATCTGGTGTGCCCAAAGAGATTTCAAAAGCCTATGGTACATTTGGCGCAAACCAGCACATATCTTGCCTCAAGATTAATACTATCTCTAAATAGATTGAAGCGAACTTCCACTTGACCAACGTCACCTAGAAGTACCATCGGTTGTACTTGACAAGATTTCCATGCGTATTGTACATTCGACGCAAGCCGTGCACTTATCTTGTGTTGAGATTAATACAACTCCAAACGGTCCAAAATGAGTTTCCACTTGACCAATGGCACCTAGAAGTACCATCAGGCATGCCTGATATGAACCCGCTAGGGTTTATGGACGATCTTTCGATGAGAGGCGTGAGATCACTCGATTTGGTGGATGGAGATGACGTTCACGGCCCGACTACAGCCTTCCAAGACCGCGCCTTAGCAACCGATACACCACCTCCAAAGGCTGTCACGATCTTGTGGAGCGCGACAACCAGCCACTAGGGCTCCCGTCCTGCAAGCAATCGAAGAACTAGCAAGAACAAGGAAACAAGCACTAAATTTGCAAGATGAAATTGAAAACCTCAAACTGAATCTTATTATGAGTGGAGTTCTGAAGACAAGGAGACGGGTGGCTGGATCAGCACACGCGCCTACAAGCAAGTAGCAAAGGCTAAACTTGATCTAAACAAAACCCAAGTGTTCCTAGTGGCGGCTAAGGGGTATATGATGTATGGAGGACGACCACAAGAGAGTTTGGGTCGTGCTCCAACCCTAGGACGCATCCCTACTGGACTCTAAAAGATACAAGCCCATTGGGCTAACTTTAGGTGGCGCAGCACCCTGGACAGAATAGACCTCTCGGTGCTTTTTGGACTGTTGACGCCGTTTCTGAGCAGGTATGAACATGAGGTCAGATCCGTATGAAAGTAGACTTTATTTTCTTTCCAACAAGTCCAGAATCACACCAATCCGACTCCGTATGTAACCGTGGCAACCGTCACAAGTTGGAGGTGTGCTGCAGTCCGAATCCAGCCTACGCGAGTTCTTTTCCCTTTCGGTCTTCTCCTTGATTCCTAATCAAAACAAGAGTGCACGTGTCTCCAAGATCTAAACAGGATGGACAAGAGCTCAAGAAGGAACTCACTTGATGATTAAGTGTTCGAGCACGAGCACGGGTAATAGGACCAGCAGGTGTCGGCGTGGACGGCGTGGATGTATGATCGGTGTTGATGTCCTCATCATCCTCCCTTTCTTGAATTTGAGTCGTCCTCGACTCAAGCTCATCTTCCTCACCCAAATAAGGCTTCAAATCTGCAATGTTAAATGTGGGACTAACCCCAAAATCTGCAGGAAGATCAAGCTTATATGCATTCTCATTTATTCGTTGCATCACTTTAAAAGGACCATCCGCTCTAGGCATCAATTTAGATTTTCTTAATTCAGGAAACCTATCCTTTCGCAAATGCAACCAAACCCAATCTCCAGGTTCAAGAATCAATTCCCTTCTACCTTTATCTACAGCAAATTTGTACTTAGCATTCATGCGCTCTATGTTTTCTTTAGTGGTTTCATGTAGTTTTAGCATCAATTCAGCACGTTGCTTAGCATCAAAATTCAACTTTTCAGAACTTGGCAATGGCATTAAATCAATAGGAGCACGTGGTAACAAGCCATAAACAATCTCAAAGGGACACATCTTCGTAGTAGAATGCAGCGAACGATTATAAGCAAACTTAATATGAGGCAAACAATCTTCCCACATCTTAATATTCTTCTTTAAAACAGTCCTTAACATAGTAGACAAAGTTCTATTCACAACTTCAGTTTGACCATCAGTTTGGGGGTGACTAGTGGTGGAAAATAAAAGCTTAGTCCCCAATTTGTCCCATAAAGTTCTCCAAAAATGGCTAAGAAATTTAGCATCACGATCAGAAACAATTGTATTTGGCACACCATGCAAGCGAACAACTTCTCGAAAGAACAAATCAGCAATATTTGTAGCATCATCAGTTTTATGACATGGTATGAAATGTGCCATTTTAGAGAATCGATCCACAACCACAAAAACACTATCTCGCCCTTTCCTAGTCCGTGGCAATCCCAACACAAAATCCATAGAAATATCCTCCCAAGGAGCACTAGGAACAGGAAGAGGCATATACAAACCGTGTGGATTCAACCGGGACTTAGCCTTTTGACATGTTGTGCAGCGAGCAACAAATCTCTCCACGTCTCGTCGCATCTTTGGCCAAAAGAAATGACCAGCAAGAATGTCCTCCGTCTTCTTCGCTCCAAAATGCCCCATCAAGCCACCTCCATGCGCTTCCTGCAGCAACAACAAGCGAACGGAGCTAGCTGGAATGCATAGCTTGTTAGCTCTAAACACAAACCCATCATTGAGGATGAATTTGTTCCACGTTTTCCCATCTTTACAATGCAGCAACACTTCTTTAAAATCAGCATCATGAGCATATCGGTCTTTAATTGTTTCTAACCCAAAGATCTTGTAATCAAGTTGATTCAGCAAAGTATATCTCCTAGACAATGCATCTGCAATGATATTATCCTTCCCTTTCTTGTGTTTGATAACATAAGGAAAAGATTCAATAAATTCAACCCATTTTGCATGTCTACGATTCAGTTTTCCTTGACTACGAATATGCTTCAAAGATTCATGATCAGAATGTATAACAAATTCTTTGGGCCACAAATAATGTTGCCATGTTTCTAATGTCCGCACTAGAGCATATAATTCCTTATCATATGTAGAATAATTAAGAATAGGCCCGCTCAATTTCTCACTAAAGTATGCAACAGGTTTTCCTTCTTGTAACAAAATACCACCCAATCCAATTCCACTCGCATCACATTCAAGCTCGAAAGTCTTATTAAAATCAGGGAGTTGGAGTAGAGGTGCATGTGTTAACTTATCTTTCAGCACATGGAAGGTGTGCTCTTGTGCTTTGCCCCAAGAAAAGGGCACTCCCTTCTTTGTAAGCTCACTCAATGGTGCAGCAATGGTGCTGAAGTCCTTCACAAAACGACGATAGAAACCAGCAAGTCCTAGGAAACTCCGCACTTGTGTGACCGTCGTGGGTACAGGCCATCCTTGTATAGCTTCCACCTTGGCTTTATCAACCTCAATTCCCTGTGGAGTGACAACATAGCCAAGAAACGATACTCGATCGGTGCAAAAAGTGCACTTCTCAAGGTTACCAAACAAACGTGCATCACGTAGAGCATTGAAAACAGCACGTAAGTGATCAAGGTGTTCATCCATGGATTTGCTATAAATCAGTATATCATCAAAGTAGACGACAACAAATTTCCCAATGAAAGCACGCAAAACCTCGTTCATTAATCTCATGAAAGTACTAGGTGCATTAGTTAACCCAAAAGGCATGACTAACCACTCATATAGACCGAACTTGGTTTTGAAAGCAGTTTTCCATTCATCTCCCAATTTCATACGAATCTGGTGGTACCCACTACGCAAATCAACCTTTGAAAACACAACAGCACCACTCAATTCATCAAGCATATCATCTAATCGTGGAATAGGGTGTCGATATCGAATGGTGATATTATTAATAGCCCTACAATCAACACACATGCGCCATGTTCCATCTTTCTTAGGCACTAAAATCACTGGAACAGCACAAGGACTAAGAGACTCACGCACATAACCTTTGTCTAGTAGTTCTTGCACTTGTCGCTGAATTTCCTTCGTTTCCTCCGGATTGGTCCTGTATGGCGCACGGTTTGGCAAAGATGCTCCAGGGATAAGATCAATTTGGTGCTCAATCCCTCGTATTGGTGGCAGCCCCGCTGGTATCTCAATGGGGAACACATCAGAATACTCCTGCAAAATGTTAGCAACAGCAGGGAGCAAAGAACGTTGCATATCCTCAAATGAAATCAAAGCATCCTTGCATACCAAAGCATAAGCAACAGAGGTGGATGCATTGAACTCATTAATATCAGATTTTGTAGCAAGCATACAACGTCCTTTCAATGTTATCTCATCTTTGTCATCAACAACAGATTTGTCACTCTCGCTCTTTGCTTTTGCAGCCTTAGTAACATCAGATTGCATAATAGCTTCAGGAGACATAGGATGCAACACAATTTTTCGATCATGGTATAGAAACGAATACTGATTTGATCTACCATGATGCATCGAATCTCTATCAAATTGCCATGGTCTACCTAGCAGAATATTGCAAGCTTGCATAGGCACAACATCACATTCAACAATATCTTTGTATGATCCGATGGCAAAATTGATTCGCACCAGTCTCGTTAACTTTGCCTTACCACTGTTGTTCAGCCATTGGATGTAGTAGGGATGGGGATGTGGTTTGGTGGTGAGGGCGAGCTTCTGTACCATGTCGCTACTTGCCAAGTTGTTGCAGCTACCTCCATCAATGATCATGCGGCACGAACGCTCCTTGATGACACACTTTGTTTGGAATAAAGTGTGTCGCTGATTTTGCTCTGCCTTCTCCATTTGTGCGCTAAGCACTCGCTGTACAATCAAGCCCTCATAGTGCTCCGCGTCACCTGCATTGATGTGTTCTTCTATGTGTTCCTCACTACCTGCATAGTCAGCCGCAAGCAATGCAAGTGTATCTTCATCAAATTCACTAGCAGATGAACACTCACCATCATCTTTGACAATCATAACACGCTTGTTTGGGCAGTCACGCATCATATGGCCATATCCCTTACACCGATGACATTGTATGTTGCTTGTTCTACCTGTCGATGCCACGGATGAAGTACTCGCAGCCGGCTTTTGCGCTGTCTTCACTACTGAATTGGTGGGGGCAGCTCGAGTCTTGTCACTAGATGATGGCGGAGGAGTACGTGTAGACGGAGTTGTAGATGGGCGCGGCTGCCATGAACTAGCTTTCCCTACAGAAACATTAGTCCTTGCGCTAGCACGTCGTCCCTGCACTTCCCGTTCAGCTTTACAAGCAAGATGAAACAGTTTGGTTACGTTATTGTGTTCTTTGTAAGCGAGGATATCCTGAATTTCCCGATTTAATCCACCTAAAAATCTAGCCATAGCAGGTTCCTCATCCTCCTCTAATTTACAACGCAACATACCCGTTTGTAATTCCTGATAGTATTCTTCTACACATTTAGAACCTTGTCTCAATTGCTGCAACTTATTTATCATATCACGGGCATAGTAAGATGGAACAAATCTAGCTCTCATGGCTCGTTTCAGTGCATCCCAAGTTCTAGGTATGTTATTAGGATTTTTCTTGCCATATTCGACCCACCAAACAGAAGCAAAATCTGTGAACTCACTAGTAGCAGCCCTAACACGTGTGTTCTCAGGAAATTCATGGCATGCAAACTTTTGATCAACAGCAATCTCCCAAGTAATGTATGCATCAGGGTCATATTTACCATCAAAAGGAGGTATTTTAAATTTAATCTTACTGAAAGCATCATCATTATTGTGTACCTCGCGTCGGCGGCGGCCACCCATACCTCTACGGTTGTGACGTAGGCGACGTCGATCACGAGTGTCTCGATCATCATGTTCAGTATCACCTGTGTATTCTTCATCATAACTACCATCCTCTTGATCTTCCTCCTTCTTTTCTTCTTTATGCTGGTCTTTATCATTGTTGTGGAGGTCATCAAAATGCCTCAGCAGAGCAGCAAGGCTTTTGTCCACACTAGCAATGGACTGCTCCAAACCTGCAAGCTTGTTGTTTGCGGCAATCTGAGTAGCCTCCAACTGCCCAAGTTTGTCATTTGTCACCTGCAAGTCATTATCAAGTCCCTCCGTGTGCAACTTCACTTTCCTTTCAAAATGTTGTATGATGCCCTTTGTGCGAGGCAAATGTGGAATTTGGTTATCTTCGTCGGTCCCTGACATGGTTCAAAGACAAAGACAACAAGAAGACAAGTGAAGAAATAAAAGCCCTACAACTACTAGGATGTAGCTACAGCAAGTCGCTCACTCTCCACCTATTACACAAGTTCTTACCAGTTCTTACCTTGCTCGACAGGAGGGGTCATCTACCAACAAGTCTGCAGCAATGGATGAAGTGTATCGGTGCCGCTGCACGAGACCTGTCAAGCTGTAGAATATGTGGAGCTATAGGTGGGCTGAAACAAGGAACGAACTAGCACCACGTTAGTTACAAAAAGCAAGCTGAATAATCGTTGAACCAGCGGTACTGTGCTGGTCCTAGTCTAGACCGTGCTAGAGACGCGAGCCTGGACACAAAGGAGAGCACAACACACCACCCAAAGTGAACGAAGAATCTCTAAGATCAGCCCCTTTCTCTTCTTTTCTTTTGCTTCTTTCTTTTTTTTTCTTTTTCTTTTTTTTTGAATATTTTTTTTTCAGGGGCACTCAAAACTGATTATATGAACAAGAACACTCCCAAAGAGCAACTCAGCACACACACTTTTTCCGAAAGGGCAGGGGTATTCCGGTAAAAAAAAGATATGAATACTTGCTGCGTGGTTCGTTTGATATTTGTAGCACAGGGTGAACTGATTCCTCGTCTGATTGGAACTTCTAATTCTACTCGGACTTGGCCAACAGCGAGGAATACCCGATTCCTTGATCCGACTCAAACTTGAAAACCTACTTGGATTCGGCCAACAGAGAGGAACAGCCGATTCCTTGTCCGATTCAAACTTCAAGCCCTACTTGGATTCGGCCAACAGAGAGACTATATGATAGCGTGTGTTGTGATAGAACGTGACAAGAACTCGAAACTCTAAAGGACTAAAACTAAGACCAGCAACTTGACACAACCGATGCAACCGACGACTCAACAAGCCCTAACTAGGTAGCACTAGCCACGGCCCAAAAATCTATAGGATTGTAGGAAACTAATCTACTTTTTTTGGCTTTTTTTGGACTGTAGGAAAAATAAAAACAGCGAAGAATTACAAGTCTCTCACCGATAAACCTTGCTCTGATTACCAATTGATATGAACCCGCTAGGGTTTATGGACGATCTTTCGATGAGAGGCGTGAGATCACTCGATTTGGTGGATGGAGATGACGTTCACGGCCCGACTACAGCCTTCCAAGACCGCGCCTTAGCAACCGATACACCACCTCCAAAGGCTGTCACGATCTTGTGGAGCGCGACAACCAGCCACTAGGGCTCCCGTCCTACAAGCAATCGAAGAACTAGCAAGAACAAGAAAACAAGCACTGAATTTGCAAGATGAAATTGAAAACCTCAAACTGAATCTTATTATGAGTGGAGTTCTGAAGACAAGGAGACGGGTGGCTGGATCAGCACACGCGCCTACAAGCAAGTAGCAAAGGCTAAACTTGATCTAAACAAAACCCAAGTGTTCCTGGTGGCGGCTAAGGGGTATATGATGTGTGGAGGACGACCACAAGAGAGTTTGTGTCGTGCTCCAACCCTAGGACGCATCCCTACTGGACTCTAAAAGATACAAGCCCATTGGGCTAACTTTAGGTGGCGCAGCAGCCTGGACAGAATAGACCTCTCAGTGATTTTTGGACTGTTGACGCCGTTTCTGAGCAGGTATGAACATGAGGTCAGATCCGTATGAAAGTAGACTTTATTTTCTTTCCAACAAGTCCAGAATCACCCCAATCCGACTCCGTATGTAACCGTGGCAACCGTCACAAGTTGGAGGTGTGCTGCAGTCCGAATCCAGCCTACGCGAGTTCTTTTCCCTTTCGGTCTTCTCCTTGATTCCTAATCAAAACAAGAGTGCACGTGTCTCCAAGATCTAAACAGGATGGACAAGAGCTCAAGAAGGAACTCACTTGATGATTAAGTGTTCGAGCACGAGCACGGGTAATAGGACCAGCAGGTGTCGGCGTGGACGGCGTGGATGTATGATCGGTGTTGATGTCCTCATCAATGCCTAAAAAGAATTCTATGCCCATGGTACATTCAGTGCAAACCGTATACCTTTCTTGTGCCTAGATTTACAGTATCTACAAATGGACAAAAATGAGCTTCCACTTGACCACGTCACCTAGGAGTACCGTCGGGTGTGCCCAAAATCATTTCCATGCCCCTGGTACATTCTACGCAAATCGTGCACCCATCTAGCACTGAGATTAACACTAAATCTAAATGGACTGAAATGAGCATCCACATGACCCACGTCACCTAGGAGTACCAACGGGTGTGCCAAATATGATTTCCAAGTGCATGGTAGGTTTGTCGCAAACCGTACACCTATCCTGTGTCGAGACTAACACTATCTTGAAATAGAGATAAACAAGCTTCCACTTGGCATACATTAACTAAGAGTACCAGAGGGTGTGCCCAAAGCGATTTCCATGCCCGTGGTAAATTCGTCGCAAACCGTGCACCTATCTTGCGCCAAGATTGACACTATCTCCAAACAAACCGAAACGAGCTTCCATTGACCCACATCACCTAGGAGTACCATCAGGTGCGTCCAAAATGATTTCCAAGCCTATGGTACGTTTGGCGCAATCTATGCACCTATCTTGCGCCGAGACGAACACTATCTCCAAACGGACTGAAACAAGCTTCCACAAAACATGCATTACCTAGGAGTACCATCGGGTGTGCCCAAACCAATTTCGATGCCCTTGGTAGATTTGTCACAAACCGTGCACATATCATGCATAGAGATTAAAACTATCTCCAAATGGATCAAAATGAGCTTCCGCTTGATCCACGTCACCTAGGAGTATAATTAAGTATGTTCAAAATGATTTATGGGCCTATCCTATGTTTGGCGCAAACAGTGTACCTATCTTGCGTCGAGATTATCACCATCTCCAAATGGACCGAAACGAGTTTCCACTTGAGCCATGTCACGTAGGAGTGCCATCCGTTGCGCCCAAAATGATTTCCGAAGCTATGGTATGTTCAGCGCAAACTGTGCACCTATCTTGCGTCGAGATTAACACTATCTCAAATAGACTGAAACGATCTTCCACTTGATCTACGCCACCTAGGAGTACCAACTGGTGTGACCAAAGAGATTTCAGAGCTTATGGTAAATTTGGCGCAAACCATGCACCTTTCTTGCCTCAAGATTAATAGTATCTCCAAACGAAACGAAACAAGCTTCCACTTGACCAACGTCACCTGGAAGGACCATCGGATGTGTCTAAAAAGATTTCCATGCCCGTTTTGCATTCAACGCAAACCGTGCACCTATCTTCCGTAGAGATTAATACTACTCCAACCAGCCCAAAATGAGCTTCCACTAGAACAATGTCACCTAGATGTATCATCGGGCGTGCCTGAAAAGATTTCCATGCTTGTGGTACATTCGGTGCAAACCATCACCTTTCTTGCACCTAGATGAACACTATCTCAAAATGGACAGAAAGGAGCTTCCACTTGACACACGTCACCTAGGAGTCCCATCGGGTGTGCCTAAAATGATTTCCTTGCCCGTGGTACATTCGACACAAACCGTGTGCCCATCTAGTGCTAAAATTAACACTATCTCCAAACAGACCGAAAGGAGCTTCCACTTGACCCACGTCACTTAGGAGTACCATCTGGTGTGCCAAAAATGATTTCCATGCCTATGGTACGTTCGGCGCAAACCGTGCACCTATCTTGCGTCGAGACTAACACTATCTCCAAATGGAGAGAAAGAAGCTTCACTTGACATACATTACCTAGGAGTACCAGGGGGTGTGCCCAAAATGATTTCCATGCCCATGGAAGATTCATCGCAACCGTGCACCTTTCTTGCACCGAGATTAACACTATCTCCAAACAGACCGAAATGAGCTTCCCCTTGAGCCACGTCACCTAGGAGTACAATCAAGTATGTCCAAAATGATTTTTGACCCTTGGTACGTTTAGCACAAAATGATTCAGCGCAAACCATACACCTTTCTTGTGCCTAGATGAACACTATCTCCAAATGGATAGAAACGACCTTCCACTTGACACACATCACCAAGGTGTACCATCGGGTGTGCCCAAAATGATTTCCATGCCTGTGGTACATTCGAAGTAAACCATGCACCCATCTAGCGCTGAGATTAACACTTTCTCCAAATGGACCGAAACGAGCTTCCACTTGACCCACGTAACCTAGGATTACCATCGGGTGTGCCAAAAATGATTTCCAAGCCTATGGTACGTTCGGCACAAACCATGCACCTATCTTGCGTCGAGACTGACACTGTCTTCAAATAGAGACAAACAAGCTTCCACTTGACATACATTACCTAGGAGTACCATCGGGTGTGCCCAAAGCGATTTCAATGCCTGTGGGACATTTAGCCAAACCATGTACCTTTCTTGTGCCAAAGTTAAAACTATATCCAAACAGATCGAAATGAGCTTCCACTTGATCCACGTCACCTAGGAGTACAATCAGGTGCGTCCAAAATGATTTCTGAGCCTATGATTCGTTTGGTGCAAACCATGCATCTATCTTGCGTCGAAATCAACACTATCTCCAAATGGACCGAAACGAGTTTCCACTTGACCCACGTCACCTAGGAGTACCATCGAGCGTGCCTAAAAAGATTTTCATGCCCATGGTATGTTTGACGCAAACGGTACACCTTTCTTCCGCCAAGATTAACACTATCTCTAAATGGACAGAAACGAGCTTCCACTTGACATATGTCACCTAGGAGTACCATTGCATGCGCCAAAAATGATTTTCGAATGTAGAGAAACAAACTTCAACTTGACATACATTGCCTAGGAGTACCATCGGTTGTGCCCAAAGCGATTTCCATGCCCGTGGTAGTTTCATCGCAAACCATGCACCTATCTTCAACTGAGATTAAAACTATATCCAAACGGATCGAAATAAGCTTTCGTTTGATCCACGTCACCTAGGAGTACAATCAGGAATGTCTATAATGATTTATGAGCCAATTGTACGTTTGGCGCTAACCACCTACCTTGCATCGAGATAACACTCTTTCCAAATGAACAGAAACGAGTTTCCACTTGACCCACGTCACGTAGGAGTATCATCAGTTGCACCCAAAATGATTTCCGAACCAATGATACATTCGGCGCAAACCGTGCACCTATCTTGCGTCGAGGTTAACACTATCTCCATATGTATTAAAACAAGCTTCCACTTGACACACGTCACCTAGGAGTACCATCGGGTGTGCCCACAATGATTTCCATGCCTATGGTACATTCGGCGCAAACCATGGACCTATCTTGCACTGAGATTAATACTACCTCCAAACAGACCGAAACAAGCTTCCTCTTGACCCACGTCACCTAGGAGTACCATTAGGTGTGCCCAAAGTGATTTCCATGCTTATGGTACATTCGGCACAAACCGTGGACCCATCTAGCGCTGAGATTAACACTATCTCCAAATGGACCGAATGAGCTTGCCCTTGACCCACGTCACCTAGGAGTACCATCAGGTGCGTCCAAAATGATTTCCTAGCGTACGGTATGTTCGGCACAAACCGTGCAACTATCTTGCGCCAAGACTAACACTATCTCCAAACTTACCAAAAAAGCTTCTACTAGACATACATTACTTAGGAGTACAATCGGGTGTGCCTAAAGCGATTTACACACCCGTGGTACATTCGTCACAAACCATGCACCGATCTTGCACCACGATTTAAACTATCTCCAAGCGGATTGAAATGAGCTTCTGCTTGATCCACGTAGCCTAGGAGTACAATCAGGTGCATCCAAAATGATTTTTGAGCCTATGGTACGTTTGGCGCAAACTGTGTACCTATCTTCTGTCGAAATTAATACTATCTCCAAATGGACCGAAACAACTTTCCACTTGACCCACGTAAGATAGGAGTACCATCGTTTGCGCCCAAAATGATTTCCGAGCCTATGTTACATTCAACAGAAACATTGCACCTATTTTGCGTCGAGATTAACACTATCTCTAAACAGACTGAAACGATCTTCCACTTGATCTACACCACCTAGGAGTACCATTTGGTGTGCCCAAAGCGATTTAAGAGCCTATGGTACATTTGGCGCACCGTGTACCTATCTTGTCTTAGGATTAATACTATCTCCAAATGGACTGAAATGAGCTTCCACTTGACCAATGTCACCTTGAAGTACCATCGAGTGTGCCTAAAAAGATTTCCATGCTCGTGGTACACTCAGTGCAAACCATGCACCTATCTTGCGTCAAGATTAATACTATCTCCAAACTGTCTGAAACGAGCTTCCACATGACAAATGTCACCTAGAAGTACCATCGGGTGTGCTTGAGAAGATTTCCATGCCCGTGGTACATTCGGCGCAAATCGTACACCCATCTTGCACCTAGTTTAAACTATTTCCATATGGACCGAAACGAGCTTTCACTTGACACACGTCACCTAGGACTACCATTGGGTGTGCCCACGATGATTTCCATGCCCGTGGTACATTCAACACAAACCGTGGACCTATCTAGCGCTGAGATTAATACTATCTCCAAATGAACTAAAACGAGCTTCCACTTGACCCACGTCACCTTAGAGTACTATCAAGTGTGCCCAAAGTGATTTCCATGCCTATGGTACATTCATCGCAAACTGTGCAACTATCTTGTGCCAAAATTTAAACTTTCTCCAGACGGATCGAAATGAGCTTCTGCTTGATCCACGTCAGCTAGGAGTACCATCAGGTGTGTCCAAAATGATTTCTATGTTTGGCACAAACCGTGCACCTATCTTGCATCAAGATTAACACTATCTCCAGATGTTCCAAAATGATTTTCCATTTGACCCACGTCACGTAGGATTACCATCAATTGCACCCAAAATGATTTCTGAACCTATGGTACGTTCGGTGCAAACCATGCACCTATCTTGCGTTGAGACTAACACTACCTCCAAATAGACTAAAACAATCTTCCACTTGATCTACGCCACCTACGAGTACCATCTGGAGTGCCCAAAGCGATTTTAGAGCCTATGGTACATTTCGTGCAAACCATGTACCTATCTTGCCTCAAGATTAATATTATCTCCAAATAGACCGAAAGACGCTTCCACTTGACCAACATCACCTAGAAGTACCATCGGGTGTGCCTGAATGGATTTCCATGAATGTGGTACATTTGGTGCAAAGCGTGCACCTATCTTGCGTCGAGTTTAATACTATCTCCAAATGGTCCGAAATGAGCTTCCACTTGACCAATGTCACCTAGAAGTACCGTTGGGTGTGCCTGAAAAGATTTCCATGCCCGTGGTACATTCGGTGCAAACCGTACACCTATCTTTCGCCTAGATTAATACTATCTCCAAATGGACTGAAACAAGCTTCCACTTGACACACGTGACCAAGGAGTACCATCGGGTGTGCCCAAAATGATTTCCATGCAGGTGGTACTTTTGGCGCAGACCATGCACCTATCTTGCGCTGAGATTAACACTATCTCCAAATGGACCGAAACGAGCTTCCTCTTGACCCATGTCACCTAGGAGTACTCAACGGGTGCATCCAAAATGATTTCCATGCCTATAGTACGTTCAGTGCAAACCATACACCTATCTTGCACTGAGACTAACACTATCTCAAAACATACCAAAACAAGCTTCCACTTGACATACATTACGTAGGAGTACCATCGGGTGTAACCAAAGCGATTTCCATTCCCGTGGTACATTTGACGCAAACCGTGCGCCTTTCTTGCGCTAAAATCAAAAGTATCTGCAAACGGACACTATCTCCAAATGTTCCAAAATGATTTTCCATTTGACCCACGTCACGTAAGAGTACCATTGGTTGCACCCAAAATGATTTCTGAACCTATGGTACGTTCAGCGCAAACCATGCAACTATCTTGCATTGAGATTAACACTATCTCCAAACAGACTGAAACGATCTTCCACTTGATCTATGCCACCGAGGAGTACCATCCGGTGTGCCCAAACAGATTTCAAAGCCTATGGTACATTTGGTGCAAATAGTGCACCTATCTTGCCTCGAGATTAGTACTAGTCCAAATTGTTTGAAACGAGCTTCCACTTGACCAATGTCACTTAGAAGTATGATCGGGCGTGTCTGAAAAGATTTTCATGCTCGTGGTACATTCAATGCAAACCATACACCTTTCTTGCGCCGAGATTAACACTATCTCTAAATGGACAGAAATGAGCTTCCACTTGAAACACGTCACTTAGGAGTACCATCGGGTGTGTCCAAAATGATTTCCATGCCCGTGGTACATTGGACACAAACCGTGCACCCATCTAGCACTGAGATTAACACTATCTCCAATCAGACCGAAACAAGCTTTCACTTGACCCACGTCACCTAGGACTACCATCGGGTATGCCAAAATGATTTCCAAGCCTATTGTACATTCGGAGCAAACCGTGCACCTATCTTGCATGGAGACTACACTATCGCCAAAAAGAGAGAAACAAGCTTCCACTTGACATACATTACCAAAGAGTACCAGGGTGTGTGCCTAAAGCGATTTCCATGCCCGTGGTAGATTCATCGCAAACTGTGCACCTATATTGCGCCAAGATTAACACTATCTCCAAATGATCTGAAATGAGCTTCCACTTGACCCACGTCACCTAGGAGTATCATCGGGTGCGTCCAAAATGATTTCTAAGCCTATGTATGCTCGGTGCAAACCGAGCACCTATCTTCCTCTAAGACTAACACTATCTCCAAATAGACCGAAAGAAGCTTCCACTAGACACATACATAACCTAGGAGTACCAGAGGGTGTGCCCAAAATGATTTCCCATGCATGTGGTAGATTCATCGCAAACCTTGCACCTATCTTGCATCGGGATTAAAAGTATCTCCACATGGATCAAAATGAGCTTCCGCTTGACCCACGTCACCTAGGAGTAGCATCAGGCACGTCAAAAATGATTTCCAAGCCTATGGTACGTTCGGCGCAAACCGTGGAACTATAATGTTAATCTTAGCACTAGATGGGTGCACGGTTTGCGTCGAATGTACCACAGGCATAGAAATCATTTTGGGCACGCCTGACGGTACTTCTAGGTAATGTGTGTCTAGTGGAAGCTCATTTCTATATTTTTGGAGATAAACTTAATCAAGGCGCAAGGTTGGCGCCAAATGTACCACGGGCATGAAAATCTTTTCAGGCACGCCCTATGGTACTTTTAGGTGACATTAGTCAAGTGGAAGCTTGTTTCGGACCATTTGGAGATAGTACTAAACTCGACGGAAGACAGGTGCACGGTTTGCATCGAATGTACAATGGGCATGGAAATCTTTTTAGGCACACCCAATGGTACTTCTTGTTGACGTTGGTTGAGGGGAAGCTCATTTCGGTTCGTTTGGAGATAGTATTAATCTCGAGGCAAGATAGGTGCCTAGTTTGCGCCAAATGTACCATAGGCTCTGATATCGATTTGGGCACACCAGATGGTACTCCTAGTTGGCGTAGATCAAGTGGAAGATCATTTCAGACAATTTGGAGATATTGTTAATCTCGATGCAAGACAGGTGCACAGTTTATGCCGAATGTACCATAGACTCAAAAATCATTTTGGTGCAACATATGGTACTCCTACGTGTCGTCGGTCAAGTGGAAACTTGTTTCGGTCTATTTGGAGATAGTGTTAATCTTAATGTAAGATAGGTACACAGTTTGTGCCAAACGTACCATAGGCTCAGAAATCATTTTAGATGCACCTGATTGTACTCCTAGGTGACGTGGACCAAGCGGAAGCTCATTTCGATCCATTTGGAGATAGTTTTAATCTCAGTGCAAGATAGGTGCACGGTTTGCGACGATTCTACCATGGGCATGGAAATCGCTTTGGGCATACCTGATGGTACTCGTAGGTAATGTGTGTAAAGTGGTAGCTTGTTTCGATCTGTTTTGAGATAGTGTTAGTCTCAGCGCCATAGGCTTAGAAATCATTGTGGATACACCTAATTGTACTCCTAGGTGACGTCGATCAAGCGAAAGCTCGTTTCGATCCGTTTCGAGATAGTTTTAATATTGGCGCAAGGTTTGCGCCGAATGTGCCATAGGCATGGAAATCGCTTTGGGCACAATCGATGGCACTCCTATGTAATGTATGTCAAGTGGAAGCTTGTTTTAGTCCGTTTGGTGATAGTGTTAGCCTCGGCGCAAGATAGGTGCATAGTTTCCGTTGAATGTACCATAGGCTTGGAAATTATTTTGGACGCACCTGATGGTACTCCTAGTTGACGTGGGTCAACTAGAAGCTAGTTTCGGTCTATTTGGAGATAGTGTCAATATAGGCGCAAGATAGATGTACGGTTTGCATCGAATGTACCACAGGCATGGAAATCTTTTCAGGCATGCCCGATGGTACTTCTTCATGACATTGGTCAAGTGGAAGCTTGTTTCGGTCCATTTGAAGATAGTGTTAACCTAGTCACAATATAGGTGTTCGGTTTGCGCCGAATGTACCACGGGCATGAAAAAACTTTTCAGGCACACCTGATGGTACTTCTAGGTGACTATGGTCAAGTGAAAGCTTGTTTCGGTCCGTTTGGAGATAGTATTAATCTCGACACAAGACAGGTGCACGGTTTACACCGAATGTACCATGGGTACGGAAATCTTTACAGGCACACCCGAGATGGTACTTCAAGGTGATATTGGTCAAGTGGAAGCTCGTTTCGGTCTGTTTGCACATCGTATTAATATTGAGGCAAGATAGGTGCACGGTTTGTGCCAAATGTACCATTGGCTCTGAAATCGCTTTTGGGCACACCAGATGCTACTCCTAGGTGGCATAGATCAAGTGGAAGATCATTTCACCCTGTTTGGAGAGTGTTAATCTCGTTGCACGATAGGTGCATGGTTTGCGCCGAATGTACCACAAGCATGGAAATCATTTTGGCACACCCGATGGAACTCCTAGGTGACGTCAGTCAAGTGAAAGCTTGTTTTGGTCCGTTTGGAGACAATGTTAATCTAGGTGCAAGAAAGGTGTACAGTTTGCGTCGAATGTACCACGAGCATGGAAATCTTTTCAGGCACACCTGATGGTACTTCTAGGTGGCGTTGGTCAAGTGAAAGCTCGTTTCGGTCCATTTGGAGATAGTGTTAATCTCACCACAAGATAGGTGCAAGGTTTGCAACGAAAAGTACCAGGGCATGTAAATTGTTTTGGGCACACCCGATGGTACTCCTAGGTGATGTGTGTCAAGTGGAAGTTCATTTCAGTCTGTTTGGAGATATTGTTTATCTAGGTGCAATATAGGTGCACGGTTTTGCGCCAAATGTACCATAGGCTCTGAAATTGCTTTGGGCACTCTAGATGGTACTCCTAGGTGGACCAGATCAAGTGGAAGATCGTTTCAGTCTGTTTGCAGATAGTGTTAACCCCTATGCAAGTTAGGTGCATGGTTTGCGCCGAACGTACCATAGGTTCGGAAATCATTTTGTGCGCAACTAATGTTACTCCTACGTGATGTGGGTCAAGTGGAAACTCGCTTTGGTCCAATTGGAGATAGTTTTAATCTCGACGCAGGATAGGTGCACAGTTTGCGCCAAACATACCATAGGCTCAGAAATCATTTTGGACGCACCTAATTGTACTCCTAGCTCATGTCGATCAAGCGGAAGCTCATTTTCGATCCGTTTGGAGATAGTTTCAATTTGGGCACACCGGATGGTACTCCTAGGTAGTGTATGTCAAAGTGGAAGCTTGTTTCGATACGTTTGGAGATAGTTTTAGTGTAGTGGCAAGATAGGTTCACAGTTTGTGCCGAACGTACCATAGCCTTAGAAAATCATTTTAGATGCACCCGATGGTACTCCTAGGTGACGTGGGTCAAGTGAAAGCTCATTTTGGTCTGTTTGGAGATAGTGTTAATCTTGTTGCAAGATGGGTGCATGGTTTGCGCCGAATGTACCATGGGCCTAGAAATGACTTTGGGCACACCCGATGGTACTCCTAGGTGACGTGGGTCAACAGGAAACTCGTTTCGAGCCGTTTGGAGATAGTTTAATCTCAGTGCTAGATAGGTGCACGGTTTGCGCTGAATATACCATGGGCATGGAAATCATTGTGGGCATAACCGATGGTACTCCAAGGTGACGTGTGGCAAGTGAAACCATGTTTTGATTTGTTTGGAGATATTGTTAATCTAGGTGCAAGATAGTTGCACGGTTTGTGCCGAATGTACCATGATCATGGAAATCTTTTCAGGCAGACTCGATGGTACTTCTTGGTGACATTGTTTTGGTCTGTTTGGAGATAGTACTAACTCGATGCAAGATAGGTGCACAGTTTGCACTGAATGTACCATAGGCTCTAAAATTGTTTTGGGCGCACCCGATGGAACTCCTACATGATGTGGGTGAAATGGAAGCTTGTTTTGGTCCGTTTGACATAACATAATTGCATGCCTTGCGCTGAACGTACCATAGGCTCATAAATCATTTTGGATGCACTTGATTGCACTCCTAGGTGACATGGATCAATTGGAAACTCGTTTGGATCCATTTGGAGATAGTGTTAATCTCGACACAAGATAGGTGCATGATTTGCGCCAAATGTACCATGGGCAAAGAAATCACTTTGGGCACACCCGGTGGTACTCTTAGGTAATGTATGTCAGGTGGTAGCTTGTTTTCATACGCTTGGAGATAATGTTAGCCTTGGTGTAAGATAGGTGCATGGTTTGCGCCGAATGTACCTAGGGATGGAAATAATTTTGGGTACACCTGATGGTACTTCTAAGTAACATTGGTAAAGAGGAAGCTCATTTCAGTCTGTTTGGAGATAGTGTTAATCTCGGTGTAAGATAGGTGCATGGTTTGTGCCAAATGTACCACGGGCATCGAAATCATTTTGGGCACACCCAATGGTACTCTTAGTGACGTGGGTTAAGTGGAAGCTCGTTTTGGTCCGTTTGGAGATAGTGTTAAACTAAGCACAAGATAGGTGTACAGTTTGCACTGAATGTCCCACGGGCCCGGAAATCTTTTCAAGCACACTCAATGGTACTTCTAGGTGACGTTGGTCAAGTGGAAGCTCGTTTCGTCTGTTTAGAGATAGTATTAATCTTGAGGCAAGATAGGAGCACGGTTTGTGCCAAATGTACCATGGGCTTTGAGATCACTTTTGGGCACACCAGATGGTACTCCTAGGTGGCGTAGATCATGTGGAAGATCATTTTAGTTTGTTTGGAGATAGTGTTATTCTCGATACAAGACAGGTGCATGGTTTGTGTCAAATGTACCATAGCTTCATAAATCATTTTGGGCGCAACCGATCGTACTCCTATGTGATGTGGGTCAAGTGGAAACTTGTTTTTGTCCGTTAGGAGATAGTGTTAAACTAGGCGCAAGATAGGGGTACAGTTTGCGCCGAATGTACCACGGGCATGGAAATCTTCTTAGGCACACCCGATCATACTTTTAGGTGACATTGGTCAAATGGAAGCTCGTGTCGGTCCATTTGGAGACAATATCAATCTTGACACAAGATAGGTGCATGGTTTGCGCTAACGTACCATGGGCTCATAAATCATTTTGACGCAACCGATGGTACTCCTACGTGACATGGGTCAAGTGAAATCTTGATTCGGTCCATATAGAGATACCATCAATCTCCATGTAAGATAGGTGCACGGTTTGCGCTGAATGTACCATAGGCTCAAAAATCATTTTGGACACAGTTGATTGTACTCCTAGGCGACATGGATCAAGTAGAAGGTCATTTCGATCCATTTGGAGATTGTTTTAATTTTGGCGCAAGATAGGTGCATTGTTTGCACTGAATGTACCACGGGTATGGAAATCGCCATGGGCACACCAGATGGTACTCCTAGATAATGTATGTCAATTGGAAGCTTGTTTCGGTCCATTTGGAGATAGTTTTACTCTAGGGGCAAGATAGGTTCACGGTTTGTGCTGAACGTACCATAGCCATGGAAATCATTTTGGACACACCTGATGGTACTCCAAGGTGACGTGGGTCAAGTGGAAGCTTATTTTGGTCCATTTGGAGACAGTGTTAATCTCAGCGCAAGATAGGTGCATGGTTTGTGCCAAATGTACCATAGGCTCAGAAATTGCTTTTCAGCACCCTAGATGGTACTCCTAGGTGGCGTAGATCAAGTGGAAGATCATTTTAGTATGTTTGGAGATAGTGTTAATCTCGATGCAAGATCATTTTAGTATATTGTGCGTGTCATTTGGTGGAGTTATTGCTTAGGACCCACGCGTCGAACACACGTGCATGGGAAGGGAGAGAGAGACGCTAGCAGGGGTCACGAGTGCTCTTCTTGCTTCATGAATGGACACCATGGTTGAGCTCGTCGAGCTCATGGGCATCATGGGTTGGAAGAAGGGGAGCAGGGCAAAGACCACAGGGAGAGAGGGAAGAGCAAGGGATGCTCATGGGCTGCTCACCTCATCCTGTGATGACGGTCGAGCCTGGCTCGTGCGCACAGCCGTATACAGTATACGGAGGCAAAGCAAAGCGAGGGCAGGCGAGTGAGTGAGCGAGCTGAGTGTGCTGCTCAGTGGAGGAGAGCACCTCGGCGTGCCCTCTTATAGGCTAGGGAAGCGAGGCTATGCCACCAGCTTGCTTGCTCGCCTTTAATGGCATTGCTGTGGCCGAATGCTGGGCGGTGGAGCGATGAGACAGCGTCACTGGTGACTGTATGGAGCATGCAAATGGACGGTGGTGCGTAGCGGGGGATGGTGGATGCTCAACATGCATGGTCGGTGCCTAACTAGCATTGTTATAGGTGATGAGGTGTTGCTGTGTGTGTGCGAGTGAGTTGAGGCTGTCTCATGCGTGCTTAGCTACTTATGTGGTTTTGCATGCTGGTGGGTGTACGTGCTGCCTGTGTGCTTTGCTTTGGGAGTTGGTGTGGTGTGGCATGTAGTGGATGCATGTCCTCTTTGTATGCTATGTGTACGTACGTGAAGCTGTGGTGCTGCCTTTGCTCTTATTGGCTGTTGGTGCTGCTGTTGCATGTGAAGGAGAAAGGAGAGGGAGGTGGGTCCCATGGCACAAGCGAAGAGGTGAGCTAGTGGGGCCAACATGTCACGGTGGCGTGTGAGTGGTTGCGCTCGGCGAGAGGTCCGAGCGTGGGTGCACTATGGCGACAGCAGTGGGGTGGGGGACGGGTGATGGCGGTGGGGTGGGCGGCGGCTATGGTTGTCGGCCATCGAGCGAGGGCGAGGGCGAGGGCGAGCGAATCGAGAGAGAGAGGTAGGGGACGGGCAGGTGATGCTGATGCTACGACGTGCAGGATAAATATTGGAGAGAGATAACTGGGATGGATAAGATGGAAAAGGGTCACAAGGAAATAATAGAGCTCAGACAATTTATAGTTTTTTAAATGTATTTTGAAAATAATTTTTAATGCAAGTGATTTTTGCATGTGAATTTTTGGGATGTTACAGGTACACCCAATGGTACTCCTTGGTAACGTTGGTCAAGAGGAAGCACGGTTTGCAACGAAAGTACCAGGGCATGGAAATTGTTTTGGGCACACCCGATGGTACTCCTAGGTGATGTGTGTCAAGTGGAAGTTCATTTCGGTCTGTTTGGAGATATTGTTTATCTAGGTGCAATATAGGTGCACGGTTTTGCGCCAAATGTACCATAGGCTCTGAAATTGCTTTGGGCACTCTAGATGGTACTCCTAGGTGGACCAGATCAAGTGGAAGATCGTTTCAGTCTGTTTGGAGATAGTGTTAACCCCTATGCAAGTTAGGTGTATGGTTTGCGCCGAATGTACCATAGGTTCGGAAATCATTTTGTGCGCAACTAATGTTACTCCTACGTGATGTGGGTCAAGTGGAAACTCGCTTTGGTCCAATTGGAGATAGTTTTAATCTCGACGCAGGATAGGTGCACAGTTTGCGCCAAACGTACCATAGGCTCAGAAATCATTTTGGATGCACCTAATTGTACTCCTAGCTCATGTCGATCAAGCGGAAGCTCATTTTCGATCCGTTTGGAGATAGTTTCAATTTGGGCACAGGAAAGGTGCACGGTTTGCGCCGAAGGTACCATGGGCATGGAAATATCTTTGGACACACCCGATGGTACTCCTACGTAATGTATGTCAAGTGGAAGCTCGTTTCGGTCTGTTTGGATAGAGTGTTAGCCTCGATGCAAGATAGGTGCACGGTTTGCGCCCAAAGTTCCATAGGCATGAAAATCTTTTTAGGCACACCCAAGGGTACACCTAGGTGATGTTGGTTAAGTGGAAGCTCGTTTTGGTCCATTTGGAAATAGTGTTAATCTCAGCGCAAGGTAGGTGAACGGTTTGCGCCGAATGTACAATGGGCATGGAAACCATTTTGGGCACACTGATGGAACTCCTAGGTGACATGGGTCAAGTGGAATCTTGATTCGTCTGTTTGGAGATAGTGTTAATCTAGGCACCAGATAGGTGTACGGTTTGCACCGAATGTACCGTGGGCATGGAAATCTTTTCAGGCACACCCGATGGTACTTCAAGGTGAATTGGTCAAGTGGAGGCTCATTTGGCCCATTTGTGTCAGTGTTAATCTCACCGCAAGATAGGTGCACGGTTTGCACCAAATGTCCTAGGGGCATGGAAATCATTTTGGGCACACCTGATGGTACTCCTATGTGATGTGTGTCAAGTGAAAGTTCATTTCGGTCTGTTTGGTGATATTGTTAATCTAGGCGCAATATAGGTGCATAGTTTTGTGCCAAATGTACCATAGGCTCTGAAATTGCTTTAGGCACTCTAGATGGTACTCCTAGGTGGACCAGATCAAGTGGAAGATCGTTTCAGTCTATTTGGAGATATTGTTAATCCATACGCAAGATAGGTGCACGGTTTGCGCCGAACGTACCATAGGTTCAGAAATCATTTTGTGCGCAACTGATGTTACTCCTACGTGATGTGGGTTAGGTGGAAACTCGCTTTGGTCCAATTGGAGATAGTTTTAATATCGACGCAGGATAGGTGCACAGTTTGCGCCAAATGTACCGTAGGCTCAGAAATCATTTTGGACGCACCTATTTGTACTCCTAGGTGATGTGGATCAAGCAGAAGCTCATTTTGGATCCGTTTGGAGATAGTTTCAATTTTGGCACTGGAAAGGTGCACGGTTTGCGCCGAAGGTACCACGGGCATGGAAATATCTTTGGACACACCCGATGGTACTCCTATGTAATGTATGTCAAGTGGAAGCTCGTTTTTGTCTATTTGGATAGAGTGTTAGTCTCAGCACAAGATAGGTGCACGGTTTACGCCGAAAGTTCCATAGCATGAAAATCTTTTTAGGCACACCCAAGGGTACACCAAGGTGATGTTGGTTAAGTGGAACCTCATTTCGGTCCGTTTGGAAATTATGTTAATCTCAGCGCAAGGTAGGTGAACGGTTTGCACCAAATGTACAATGGGCATGGAAACCATTTTGGGCACACCTGATGGAACTCCTAGGTGACGTGGGTCAAGTGGAAGCTTGATTCATCTATTTGGAGATAGTGTTAATCTAGGCGCCAGATAGGTGTACGGTTTGCACTGAATGTACCATGGGCATGGAAATCTTTTCAGGCACACCCGATGGTACTTCATGGTGAATTGGTCAAGTGGAGGCTCATTTTGGCCCATTTGTGTCAGTGTTAATCTCACCGCAAGATAGGTGCACGGTTTGCACCAAATGTCCTAGGGGCATGGAAATCATTTTGGGCACACCTGATGGTACTCCTAGGTGATGTGTGTCAAGTGAAAGTTCATTTCGGTCTGTTTGGAGATATTGTTAATCTAGGCGCAATATAGGTGCACGGTTTTGTGCCAAATGTACCATAGGCTCTGAAATTGCTTTGGGCACTCTAGATGGTACTCCTAGGTGGTACAGATCAAGTGGAAGATCGTTTCAGTCTATTTGGAGATAGTGTTAATCCCTACGCAAGATAGGTGCACGGTTTGTGCCGAACGTACCAAAGGTTCAAAAATCATTTTGTGCGCAACTGATGTTACTCCTACGTGATGTGGGTTAGGTGGAAACTCGCTTTGGTCCAATTGGAGATAGTTTTAATCTTGGCACAGGATAGGTGCACAGTTTGCGCCAAACGTACGGTAGGCTTACAAATCATTTTGGACGCACCTATTTGTACTCCTAGGTGATGTGGATCAAGCAGAAGCTCATTTTGGATCCATTTGGAGACAGTTTTAATTTTGGCACAGTAAAGGTGCACGGTTTGCGCCGAAGGTACCACGGGTATGGAAATATCTTTGGACACACCTGATGGTACTCCTATGTAATGTATGTCAAGTGGAAGCTTGTTTTGGTCTGTTTGGATAGAGTGTTAGTCTCGGCACAAGATAGGTGCACGGTTTGCGCCAAAAGTTCCATAGGTATTAAAATCTTTTTAGGCACACCCAAGGGTACACGTAGGTGATGTTGGTTTAAGTGGAAGCTCGTTTCGGTCTATTTGGAAATAGTGTTAATATCAGCGCAAGGTAGGTGAACGGTTTGCGCCGAATGTACAATTGGCATGGAAACCATTTTGGGCACACCTGATGGAACTCCTAGGTGATGTGGGTCAAGTGGAAGCTTGATTTGTCTGTTTGGAGATAATGTTAATCTAGGCACCAGATAGGTGTACGGTTTGCACCGAATGTACCACGGGCATGGAAATCTTTTCAGGCACACCCGATGGTACTTCAAGGTGAATTGGTCAAGTGGACGCTCATTTGGCCCATTTGTGTCAGTGTTAATCTCACCGCAAGATAGGTGCACGGTTTGCACCAAATGTCCTAGGGGCATGGAAATCATTTTGGGCACACCCGATGGTACTCCTATGTGATGTGTGTCAAGTGGAAGTTTATTTCAGTCTGTTTAGAGATAGTGTTAATCTAGGCGCGAGATAGGTACACGGTTTGCACCAAAGGTACCATAGGCTCTGAAATTTCTTTGAGCACACCAGATGGTACTCCTAGGTGGACCAGATCAAGTGAAAGATTGTTTTAGTCTGTTTGGAGATAGTGTTAATCCCTACGCAAGATAGGTGCACGGTTTGCTCCGAATGTACCATAGTTTCAATTTCGACGCAAGAAAGGTGCACGGTTTGCGCCGATGGTACCACAGGCATGAAAATCGCTTTGGGCACATCCGATGGTACTCCTATGTAATGTATGTCAAGTGGATACTTGTTTCAGTCTGTTTGGAAATAGTGTTAGTCTCGGCACAAGATAGGTGCACGGTTTGCGCCGAAAATTCTGTAGGCATGGAAATCTTTTAGGCACACACAATAGGTGACGTTGGTCAAGTTGAAGCTCGTTTTGGTCCATTAGGAGATATTGATCTCAGCGCAAGGTAGGTGAACGGTTTGCACCGAATGTATAATGGGCATCAAAATCATTTTGGGCACACCTGATGGAACTCCTAGGTGACATGGGTCAAGTGGAAGCTTGTTTTGTCTGTTTGGAGATAGTGTTAATCTAGGCGCAAATAGGTGTATGGTTTGCATTGATTGTATCATGGGCATGGAAATCTTTTTAGGCACACCCGATGGTACTTCTAGGTGACATTGGTCAAGTGGAAGCTCGTTTCAGCCCATTTGTGTTAGCGTTAGTCTCAGTGCAAGATAGGTGCACGGTTTGCGCCGAATGTACCATGGGCTTAGAAATATTTTCAGGCGCACTCAATGGTGCTTCTAGGTGACATTGGTCAAGTGGAAGCTCGTTTCGGTCTGTTTGGAGGTCGTATTAATCTCGAGGCAAGATAGGTTCATGGTTTGCGCCAAATGTACCATAGGCTCTGAAATTGCTTTTGGGCACACCAAATGGTACTCCTAGGTGGCGTAGATCAAGTGGCAGATCCTTTCAATCTGTTTGGAGAGTGTTAATCTCATCACAAGATAGGTGCACGGTTTGCGCTGAATATACCATAGGCATAGAAATTATTTTGGACGCACCCGATGGTACTCCTAGGAGACGTGGGTCAAGTGGAAGCTCATTTCGGTGCATTTGGAGATAGTGTTAATCTCGGCGCAAGATAGGTCCATGGTTTGCACCGAATGTACTACGGGCATGGAAATCATTTTGGGCACACCTGATGGAAGTCCTTGGAGACACGGGTCAAGTGGAAGCTCGTTTTAGTTTATTTAAAGACAGTGTTAATCTAGGCGCAAGTGGAAATTATTTTGGACACACCCAATGGTACTCCTAGTTGATGTGGGTCAACTAGAAGCTAGTTTCGGTCCGTTTGGAGATAGTGTCAATATAGGCGCAAGATAGCTGTACAGTTTGCGTCGAATGTACCACAGGCAAGGAAATCTTTTCAAGCACACCCGATGGTACTTTTAGGTGACATTGGTCAAGCGGAAGCTCGTTTTGGTCCATTTGGATTGTGTTGATCTAGGCGCAAGATAAGTGTATGTTTTACGCAGAATTTACCATGGGCATGGAAAATTTGTAGGCACACCTGATGGAACTTCTAGGTGACATTGGTCAAGTGGAAGCTCATTTCAAGTGGAAGATCATTTCAATTTGCTTGGAGATAGTGTTAATCTCGATGCAAGATAGGTGCACCGCTTGCACCGAACGTACTATAGGTTCGAAAATCATTTTGGGCGCAACCGATGGTACTCCTATGTGACGTGGGTCAAGTGGAAACTCATTTCGGTCCATTTAAAGATAGTGTTAATCTCGATGCAATATAGGTGCATGGTTTGCGCTAAACGTACCATAGGCTCATAAATCATTTTGGATATACCTGATTGTACTCCTAGGTGACGTGGATCAAGCGGAAGCTCATTTTGATCTATTTGGAGATTGTTCTAATTTTGGCGCAAGAAAGGTGCATGGTATGCGCCGAATGTATCATGGGTATGGAAACTACTTTGGGTAGACCCAATGGTACTCCTATGTAATGTCAAGTGGAAGCTTGTTTCGGTTCATTTAGAGATAGTGTTAGTTTCGATGCATGATGGGTGCATCGTTTGTACCGAACGAACCATAGGCTTGGAAATCATTTTGGACACACCTAATGGCACTCCTAGGTGACGCGTGACAAGTGGAAGTTTATTTTGGTCTGTTTGGAGATAGTGTTAATCTAGGTACAAGATTGGTGTACAGTTTGCGCTGAACGTACGACGGGCATGGAAATCTTTTCAGGCACACCCGATGGTACTTCTAGGTGACAATGGTCAAGTGGAAGCTTGTTTCGGTCCGTTTGGAGATAGTGTTAGTCTCGACGCAAGATAGGTGCATGGTTTGCACCGAAAGTATCATGAGAACGGAAGCTTGTTTCGGTCCGTTTGGAGATTGTATTAATGTCGAGGCAAGATAGGTGCACGGTTTGCACCAAATGTACCATAGGTTCTGAAATCGCTTTTCCGTACTCCTAGGTGGCGTAGATCAAGTGAAAGATCGTTTCAGTCTGTTTGGAGATAGTGTTAATCTTAACACAAGATAGGTGCATGGTTTGCGCTAAACGTACCAAAGGTTCACAAATCATTTTGGGCGCAATCAATGGTACTCCTACGTGACGTGGGTCAAGTGGAAACTCGTTATAGTCCATTTGTAGAAAGTGTTAATCTCGATGTAAGATAGGTGTATGGTTTGCGCCAAATGTACCATAGGCTCAGAAATCATTTTGGACGTACCTGATTGTACTCCTAGGTGACAGATCAAGCGAAAGGCTCATTTCGATGTGTTTGGAGATAGATCTAATTTCAACACAAGAAAGATGCACGATTTGCGCCGAATGTACCACGGGCTTGGAAATCACTTTGGGCACATCCGATGGTACTCTTGTGCAATGTATGTCAAGTGAAAGCTTGTTTTGGTCCACTTGGAGATGTGTTAATATCGGCGCAAGATAGGTGCATGGTTTGTGCTGAACGTATCATAGGCCTGGAAACCATTTTGGACACACCCGATGGTACACCAACGTGGTGTGGGTCAAGTGGAAGCTTGTTTTGGTCTGTTTGGAGATAGTGTTAATCTCGACGTAAGATAGGTGCACGGTTTGCGTCGAATGTACCACAGGCGTGGAAATCATTTTGGGCACACCCGATGGTACTCCTAGGTGATGTGGGTCAAGTGAAAGCTTGTTTCGGTCCATTTGGACATATTGTTAATCTCAGCGCTAGATAAGTGATTGGTTTGCACTAAATGTACCATGGGCATGGAAATCATTTTGGGCACACCCGATGGTACTCCTAGGTGAGTGTGTCAAGTGGAAGGTCATTTGGGTCCGCTTAGAGATGGTGTTAATCTAGGTGTAAGATAGGTGTACGGTTTGCACCAAATGTACCACAGGCATGGAAATCTTTTCTAGCACACCCGATGCTGCTTCTAGGTTACATTGGTCAAGTAGAAGCTTGTTTCAATCCGCTTGTAGATAGTGTTAGTCTCGGCACAAGATAGGTGCACAGTTTATGTCAAACGTACCATAGGCATGGAAAACATTTTGGGCACACCCGATGGTACTCCTAGGTGACGTGGGACAAATGGAAGCTCATTTCGGTCCGTTCGGAGATAGTGTTAATCTAGGTGCGGATAGGTGTACGGATTGCGCCGAATGTACCATGTGCATTAAAATCTTTTTAGGCACACCCGAAGCGACTTCTAGGTGATGTTGGTCAAGTAGAAGCTCATATCGGTCCGTTTGGAGATAGCAGCGCAAGATAGGTGCACAGTTTGCGCCGAATGTACCACGAGCATGGAAATCATTTTAGGCACACCCGATGGTACTTCTAGGTGACGTTGGTCAAGTGGAAACTCATTTTGGTTTATTTGGAAATCGTATTAATCTTGAGGCAAGATAGGAGCACGGTTTGTATACCATAGGCTCTGAAATCGCTTTTGGGCACACCAAATTGTAGTCCTAGGTTGCATAGATCAAGTGCAAGATCGTTTCAGTTCACATGGAAATTATTTTAGATGCACCGGATGGTACTCCTAGGTGACGTGAGTCAAGTGGAAGCTCGTTTCGGTCCGTTTGGAGATAGTATTAATCTCGATGCAAGATAGGTGCACGGTTTGCGCCGAATGTACCACGGGCATGGAAATCATTTTGGGCACACCCGATGGGACTCCTAGGTGACGTGGGTCAAGTGGAAGTTTGTTTCGGTCTGTTTGGAGACAATGTTAATCTAGGTGCATGATAGGTGTATGGTTTCGTCGAATGTACCATGGGCATGGAAATCTTTTCAGGCACACCCGATGGTCCTTCTAGGTGACATTGGTCAACTGGAAGCTCGTTTCGGTCCATTTGGAGATTATGTTAATCTCGGCACAAGATAAGTGCACAGTTTCGCACCGAATGTACCACGGGCTTGGAAATCTTTTCAGGCACACACCATGGTACTTCTAGGTGACATTGGTCAAGTGGAAGCCCATATCTCTATGTTTGGAGATAGTATTAATGCTGAGGCATGATAGGTGCACAGATTGCGCCAAATGTACAACAGGCTCTGAAATCGGTTTGAGCACACCAGATGGTACTCCTAGGTGGCGTAGATCAGGAGTAAGATCGTTTCAGTCTATTTGGAGTAATGTTAATCTCGATGCAAGATAGGTGCACGGTTTGCGTTGAACATACCATAGGTTTGGAAACCATTTTGGCGCAACCGATGTTACTCCTACATGACGTGGGTCATGTGGAAACTCACCTTGGTCCATTTGGAGATAGTTTTAATCTCAACACAGCATAGGTGCACGGTTTGCGCCAAACGTACCATAGCATCAGAATAATTTTTGATGCACCAGATTGTACTCCTAGGTGAGGTGGATAAAGTGAAAGCTCATTTCGATATGTTTGGAGATAGTTTTAATTTCGGCACAAGAATGGTGCACAGTTTGCACCGAATGTACCACGGGCATGGAAATCGCTTTGGGCACACCCGATAGTACACCTATGTAATGTATGTCAAGTGGAAGCTCATTTTAGTCTATTTGGAAATAGTGTTAGTCTCGGCGCAAGATAGGTGCACTGTTTGCGCCAAAGGTACCATAGGCTTAGAAATTATTTTGGATGCACGCGATGGTACTCCTAGGTGACGTGGGTCCAGTGAAAGCTCGTTTCGGTCCATTTGGAGATTGTGTTAATCTTAGCACAAGATAGGTGCACGGTTTACGCAAATGTACCACAGGCATGGAAATCGCTTTGGGCACACCCGATGGTACTCCTATGTAATGTATGACAAGTGGAAGCTTGTTTCGGTCCGTTTGGAGATAGTGTTAGTCTCAGCGCAAGATATATGCACTATTTGCGTCGAATGAACCATGGGAATGGAAATCATTTTGGGCACACCCGATGGTACTCCTAGGTGATGTGTGACAGTGGATGGTCATTTCGGTCTGTTTGGAGATAGTGTTAATCTAGGTGCAAGATAGGTGCTTTGTTTGCGCCGAACGTACCATAGGCTTGGAAATTATTTTGGGCACACTCGATGGTACTCCTAGGTGACGTGGGTCAAGTGGAAGCTCGTTTCAGTCTGTTTGGAGATAGTGTTAATCTCGACGTAAGATAGGTGCACAATTTGTGCCGAATGTACCATAGGCATAGAAATCATTTTACGCACACCCGATGGAACTCCTAGGTGACATGGGTCAGGTGGAAGCTCATTTCGGTCTGTTTGGAGATAGTGTTAATCTAGGCACCAGGTTGGTGTACGGGTTGCACCCAATGTACCACGGGCATGGAAATCGCTTTGGGCACACCCGATCTTACTCCTATGTAATGTATGTTAAGTTGAAGCTTATTTCGGTCTGTTTTGAGATAGTGTTAGTCTTGGCGCACGATAGGTGCACGGTTTGTGCCGAATGTACCACAGGCATGGAAATAATTTTGGGCACACCTGATGGCACTCCTAAGTGTCGTGTGTCAAGTGGAAGCTCGTTTACGACCGTTTAGAGATAGTGTCAACCTCGGCGCAACATAGGTGCATGGTTTGCGCCAAATGGATCATGTGCATGGAAATCATTTTGGGTTCATTCAATGGTACTACTAGGTGACATGGGTCAAGTGGAAGCTCATTTCAATCCATTTGGAGATAGTGTTAATCTCAGCACTAGATAGGTACATGTTTTGGGCTGAATGTACCATGTCATGGAAATCATTTTGGGCACTCCCGATGCTACTCCTATGTGATGTGTGTCAAGTGGAAGTCCATTTTGGTCTGTTTAGAGATAGTATTAATCTAGCTGCAAGACAGGTGTACAGTTTGCACCGAATGTACCACGGGCATGGAAATCTTTTCAGGCACACCCGATGGCACTTCTTGGTGACATTGGTCAAGTAGAAACTTGTTTTGGTCCGTTTGGAGAAAGTGTTAGTCTCAGTGCAAGATAGGTGCATGGTTTGCAAGATATGCTTGGAAATCATTTTGGGCACACCTGATGGTACTCCTAGGTGATGTTCGTCAAGTGGGAGCTTGTTTTGGTCTATTTGGAGATAGTATTAGTCTATGCGTAAGATAGGAGTACGGTTTGCGCCGAATGTAACAAGGGCAAGGAAATCTTTTTAGGCACACCCAATGGTACTTCTAGGTGACATTGGTTAAGTGCAAGCTCGTTTTGGTCCATTTAGATATTGTGTTAATATAGGCGCAAGATAGGCGTATGATTTGCGCCTAATGTACCACGGGCATGGAAAACTTTTTAGGCACATCCAATGGTACTTCTAGGTGATATTGGTTAAGTAGAAGCTGATTTCAGACCGTTTGGAGATTGTGTTGATCTTGACATAGATTAGTGCACGGTTTGCACTGAATATACCACGAGCATGGAAATCTTTTTAGGCACACGCGATGGTACTTATAGGTGACATTGGTCAAGTGGAAGCTCGTATCGGTCTGTTTGGAGATAGTATTAATCCTGAGGAAAGATAGGTGCACGGCTTGTGTATATTGTACCACAGGCTCTGAAATCACTTTGAGCACACCAGATGGTACCCCTAGTGGCATAGATCAAGAGGAAGATTGTAGTTTATTTGGAGATAGTGTGAATGTCGACGCAAGATAGGTGCACAGTTTGCACCGAACGTACCATAGGTTCAGAAATCATTTTGGGCACAACCAATGTTACTACTACGTGATGTGGGTCATGTGGAAACTTGCTTTGATGCATTTGGATATAATTTTAATCTCGACCCAAGAAAGGTGCACGGTTTGCGCTGAATGTGCCACGGGCATAGAAATCGCTTTGAGCACACTGATGGTACTCCTATGTAATGTATGTCAAGTGGAAGCTTGTTTCGGTCCGTTTGGGGATAGTGTTAGTCTCAGTGCAAGATATGTACATGGTTTGCGCCGAGTGTACCATTGGCTTAGAAATTATTTTGGACGCACCCAATGGTACACCTAGGTGATTGGGTCGAGTGGAATGTTGTTTCAGTCTATTTGGCGATAGTGTTAATCTGGATACAAGTTAGGTGCACAGTTTGTGCCAAATGTACCACGGGCATAGAAATCATTTTGGGCACACCTGATGGAACTCCTAGGTGACATGGGTCAGGTGGAAGCTCGTTTCGATCCGTTTGGAGATAGTGTTAATCTAGGAGCAAGATAGGTGTACGGTTTGCGCCCTACCACAGGCATGGAAATCACTTTGGGCACACCCGATCGTACTCCCATGTAATGTATGTCAAGTCGAAGCTTGTTTTGGTCTGTTTTGAGCTAGTGTTATTCTCGGCGCACGATAGGTGCATGGTTTGCGCCGAATGTACCACGGGCATAGAAATCATTTTGGGCACACCTGATGGTACTTTTAGGTGACACATGTCAAGTGGAAGCTCGTTTCGAACCATTTGGAGATAGTGTCAATCTCGGTGCAACATAGGTGCACGGTTTGCGCTGAATGTATCATGGGCTTCGAAATTATTTTGGGCCCACCCAATGGTACTACTAGGCGACGTGGGTCAAGTGGAAGCTTGTTTCGGTCCGTTTAGAGATAGTGTTAATCCTACGCTAGATAGGTACATGGTTTCAGAAGAATGTACCATGGGCATGAAAATCATTTTGGGCACACCCGATGCTACTCCTATGTGATGTGTGTCAAGTGGAAGTCCATTTCGGTCTATTTGGAGATAGTATTAATCCAGGTGCAATATAGGTGTATGGTTTGCGCCTAATGTACCACGGGCATAGAAATCTTTTCAGGCACACCCGATAGTACTTCTAGGTGACATTGGTCAAGTGGAACTTGTTTTGATCCATTTGGAGATAGTGTTAGTCTCGGTGCAAGATAGCTGCTCGGTTTGCGCCGAACGTACCATAGGCTTGGAAATCATTTTGGGCACACCTGATGGTACTCCTAGGTGACGTGGGTCGAGTGGAAGCTTGTTTCGGTCCGTTTGGAGATAGTGTTAATCTGAGCGCTAGATGGGTGCACGGTTTACGCCGAATGTACCACGGGCATGGAAATCATTTTGGGAACACCCGATGATACTCTTAGGTGATGTGTGTCAAGTGAAATCTTGTTTCGGTCCGTTTAGAAATAGTGTTAATCTTAGCGCTAGATAGATGCACGATTTGCGCCGAATATACCACGACATGGAAATCAATGTGGGCACACCCAAAGGTAGATCTAAGTGACGTGGGTCAAGTGGAAGCTTGTTTTAGTCCATTTGCAAATAATGTTAATCTCAACGCAAGATACGTGTATGGTTTACGCCAAACATACCATAAGCTCAAAAATGATTTTGGACGCACCTGATCGTACTCCTAGGAGACGTGGATCAAACGTAAGCTCATTTCGATCTGTTTGGATATAGTTTTAACTTTGGCGCAAGAAAGGTACACAGTTTGCGCCAAATGTCCCACGGGCACGAAAATCGCTTTGGGCACAACTGATGGTACTCCTATGTAATGTATGTCAAGTGGAAGCATGCTTTGGTCCGTTTGAAGATAGTGTTAGCCACGGCACAAGATAGATGCACAGTTTTGCGCTGAATGTACCACAGGAATGGAAATCATTTTGGGCACACCCGATGGTACTCCTAGGTGACATTGGTCAAGTGGAAGCTCGTTTTGGTCCGTTTGGAGATAGTGTTAAACTAGGCATAAGATAGGTGTATGGTTTGCGCCGAATGTACGATAGGCATGGAAATCTTTTTAGGCACACCCGGTGGTACTTCTAGGTGACATTGGTCAAGTGGAAGCTCGTTTCGGTCTGTTTTGAGATAGTGTTAATCTCAAAGCAAGATAGGTGCACGGTTTGCGCCAAATGTACCATAGGCTCTGAAATTGCCTTGGGCGCATAAATGGTACTCCTAGGTGGCGTAGATCAAGTGGAAAATCATTTCAGTATGTTTGGAGATAGTGTTAATCTTGACGCAAGATAGGTGCACGATTTGCATCAAACGTACCATTGGTTTGGAAATGATTTTGGGTGCAATTGATGGTACTCCTACGTGACGTGGGTCAAATGGAATCCCATTTTGGTCCGTTAGGAGATAGTGTTAAACTAGATGCAAGATAGGTGTATGGTTTGCGCCAAATGAACCATGGGCATGGAAATCTTCTCAGGCACACCCGGTGGTACTTTTTTGTTACATTGGTCAAATGGAAGCTCGTTTCGGTCCATTGGGAGATAGTTGCACAGTTTGTGCTGAACGTACCATAGGCTCATAAATCATTTTGCCACAACCGATGGTACTCCTACGTGACATGGGTCAAGTGGAATCTTGTTTTGGTCCGTATGGAGATGCCATCAATCTCAATGTAAGATAGGTGCACGGCTTGCGTTGAATGTACCATAGGATCAAAAATCATTTTGGAAGCAATTGATTGCACTCCTAGGCGACGTGGATCAAGTAGAAGGTCATTTCAATCCGTTTGGAGATTGTTTTAATCTTGACACAAGATCGGTGCACTGTTTGCGACGAATGTAGGCATGGAAATCGCTTTGGGCACACCTGATGGTACTCCTAGGTAGTGTATGTCAAAGTGGAAGCTTGTTTCGATACATTTGGAGATAGTTTTAGTGTAGTGGCAAGATAGGTTCACGGTTTGTGCCGAACATACCATAGCCTTAAAAATCATTTTAGATGCACCCGATGGTACTCCTAGGCGACGTGGGTCAAGTGAAAGCTCATTTTGGTCTGTGTTGGATATAGTGTTAATCTTGTTGCAAGATGGGTGCATGGTTTGCGCCGAATGTTCCATGGGCCCAGAAATCACTTTGGGCACACCCGATGGTACTCCTAGGTGACGTGGGTCAACATGAAACTCGTTTCGAGCTGTTTAGAGATAGTTTAATCTCAGTGCTAGATAGGTGCACGGTTTGCGTCAAATATACCACGGGCATGGAAATCATTGTGGGCACAACTGATGGTACTCCAAGGTGACGTGTGGCAAGTGAAACCATGTTTCGATCCGTTTGGAGATAATGTTAATCTAGGTGCAAGATAGTTGCACGGTTTGCGCCGAATGTACTATGATCATGGAAATCTTTTCAGGCAGACCCGATGGTACTTCTTGGTGACATTATTTTGGTCTGTTTGGAGATAGTACTAACTCGATGCAAGATAGGTGCACAATTTGCACCAAATGTACCATAGGCTCTGAAATTGTTTTGGGCGCACCTAATGGAACTCCTATGTGATGTGGGTGAAATGGAAGCTTGTTTCGGTCTGTTTGACATAACATAATTGCATGCCTTGCGCAGAAGGTAGCTTGTTTTCATACGCTTGGAGATAGTGTTAGCCTTGACGTAAGATAGGTGCATGGTTTGCGCCGAATGTACCTAGGGATGGAAATAATTTTGGGTACACCCGATGGTACTCCTAAGTAACATTGGTGAAGAGGAAGCTCATTTCGGTCCGTTTGGAGATAGCGTTAATCTCGGTGTAAGATAGGTGCATGGTTTGTGCCGAATGTACCACGGGCATTGAAATCATTTTGGGCACACCCAATGGTACTCTTAGTGACGTGGGTCAAGTGGAAGCTTGTTTTGGTCCGTTTGGAGATAGTGTTAAACTAGGCACAAGATATGTGTACAGTTTGCACTGAATGTCCCACGGGCCCAGAAATCTTTGCAAGCACACTTGATGGTACTTCTAGGTGACGTTGGTCAAGTGGAAGCTCGTTTCGTCTGTTTGGAGATAGTATTAATCTCGAGGCAAGATAGGAGCACAGTTTATGCCAAATGTACCATGGGCTTTGAGATCGCTTTTGGGGACACCAGATGGTACTCCTAGGTGGCGTAGATCATGTGGAAGATCATTTTAGTTTGTTTGGAGATAGTGTTATTCTCGACACAAGATAGGTGCATGGTTTGTGTCAAATGTACCATAGCTTCATATCTCATTTTGGGCGCAACCGATTGTACTCCTATGTGACGTGGGTCAAGTGGAAACTTGTTTTTGTCCGTTAGGAGATAGTGTTAAACTAGGCACAAGATAGGGGTACGGTTTGCGCCGAATGTACCATGGGCATGGAAATCTTCTTAGGCACACCCGATCATACTTTTAGGTGACATTGGTCAAATGGAAGCTTGTTTAAGTCCATTTGGAGACAGTATCAATCTCGACACAAGATAGGTGCATGGTTTGCGCTAACATACCATGGGCTCATAAATCATTTTGACGCAACCGATGGTACTCCTACGTGACATGGGTCAAGTGAAATCTTGATTCGGTCCGTATAGAGATACCATCAATCTCCATGTAAGATAGGTGCACGGTTTGCGCTGAATGTACCATAGGCTCAGAAATCATTTTGGACATAGTTGATTGTACTCCTAGGCGACGTGGATCAAGTAGAAGGTCATTTCGATCCATTTGGAGATTGTCGCAAACCGTGAACCTATCTTGTCCCTAGAGTAAAACTATCTCCAAATGGACCGAAACAAACTTCCAATTGACATACATTATCTAGGAGTACCATCAGGTGTGCCCAAGGCGATTTCCATGCCTGTGGTACATTCAGTGCAAACAATGCACCTATCTTGCTTGTACTCCTAGGCGACGTCGATGAAGTAGAAGGTCATTTCGATCCATTTGGAGATTGTTGCCAAAATTAAAACAATCTCCAAATGGATCGAAATGACCTTCTACTTGATCCACGTCGCCTAGGAGTATAAGCAAGATAGGTGCATTGTTTGCACTGAATATACCACGGGCATGGAAATCGCCTTGGGCACACCTGATGGTACTCCTAGATAATGTATGTCAATTGGAAGTTTGTTTCGGTCCATTTGGAGATAGTTTTACTCTAGGGACAAGATAGGTTCACAGTTTGCGCTGAACGTTCCATAGCCATGGAAATCATTTTGGACACACCTGATGGTACTCCTAGGTGACGTGGGCCAAGTGGAAGCTCATTTTGGTCCATTTGGAGATAGTGTTAATCTCGGCGCAAGATAGGTGCATGGTTTGTGCCAAATGTACCATAGGCTCAGAAATTGCTTTTTAGCACACTAGATGGTACTCCTAGGTGGCGTAAATCAAGTGAAAGATCATTTCAGTATGTTTGGAGGTAGTGTTAATCTCGATGCAAGATAGGTGCACGGTTTTTGTCAAACAAACCATAGGTTCCGAAATCATTTTGGGCGCAACGATGGTACTCCTACGTGACGTGGGTCAAGTGAAAACTAATTATGGTCCATTTAGAGATAATTTAATCTCAACGCAAGATAGTTGCATGGTTTGTGACGAATGGACTACAGGCATGGAAATCAATTTGGGCACACCTGATGGTACTCCTAGGTGACGTGGTTCAAGTGGAAGCTCGTTTTGGTCCATTTGGACATAGTGTTAAACTGGCGCAAGATAGGTGTACGGTTTGCGCCAAATGTACCACGGGCATGAAAATCTTTTTGGGCACACCAGATGGTACTTTTAGGTGACATTGGTCAAACGGAAGCACGTTTCGGTTCATTTAGAGATAGTATTAATCTCGACGCAAGATAGGTGCACGGTTTGCACTAAACGTACCATAGGCTCATAAATCATTTTGGTGCAACCGATGGTAGCCCTACGTGACTTGGGTCAAGCGGAATCTTCTTTCGGTCCATATGGAGATACCGTTAATCTTGATGCAAGATAGGTGCACGGTTTGCGTCGAATGTACCATAGGCTTAGAAATCATTTTGGTCGCAATTGATTTTACTCCTAGGCGACGTGGGTCAAGCAGAAGGTCCTTTTGATCTGTTTGGAGATTGTTTTAATCTCAGCACAAGATAGGTGCATAGTTTGCGCCAAATGTACCATGGGCATGGAAATCGCTTTGGGCACACCTGATGGTTCTGCTAGGTTATGTAAGTCAAGTGGAAGATTGTTTTAGTCCATTTGGAGATATTTTTAGTCTAGGGGAAAGATAGATTCACGGTTTGCGTCGAACATACCATAGCCTTAGAAATCATTTTGGACGCACCCGATGGTACTCCTAGGTGACGTTGGACAAGTGGAAGCTTGTTTCGATCCGTTTGGAGATAGCTTTAATCTCAGCTTAAGATAGGTGCATGGTTTGCACCGAATGTACCACGGGCCTGGAAATCACTTTGGGCACACCCGGTGGTACTCCTAGGTGACGTGGGTCGTGTGGAGGCTCATTTTGAGTCGTTTGGAGATAGTATTAATCTCAACGCTAGATAGGTGCATGGTTTGCACCGAATGTACCACAGGCATAGAAATCATTGTGGGCACAACCGGTGGTAGTCCTAGGTTACGTGTGTCAAGTGAAACCTCATTTCGATTTGTTTGGAGATAGTGTTAACCTGGGTGCAAGATAGGTGCACGGTTTGCGTCGAATTTTCAACTAGCATGGAAATCTTTTTAAGCAGGCCCGATGGTACTTCTAGGTGACATTGGTCAAGTGGAAGCTATTTTGGTCTGTTTGGAGATAGTACTAATCTTGATGTACGATAGGTGCATGGTTTGCGTTGTGCATGGTTTGCGCCGAATGTACCATAGGCTCTGAAATTGTTTTGGGCGCAAGATAGGTGCATGGTTTGCGCCAAATGTACCTTGAGCATGGAAATCAATTTGGGTACTGAAGCGCCCCTTAATAAGATCCCGTAGGGTTCGCTGGCCGATCTTTCGATGAGAGATGGTGGATAACTCGATTTGTGGGTGGAGACGACGTTCACGGCCCGACTACAACCGTCCAAGGACGCTGCGCCTTAGCAACCGATACACCTCCTCCGATGGCTGCCGTGATCTTGCGGCGTGACAATCAGCCACTAGGGCACCCATCCTGCAGGCAATCGAAGAACCAGCAAGAACAAGAAGAACAAACACTTAATTGCCAAATAAATATGAAGGTTTCAATCTAAAAACACAAGATGGTTAAGTTCTGAAAACAATCAGTCAGGCGGTTGATCCAACACGCGCGCTGAAAAGGCGGTAGCAATAGCTAACTCGACGAAACAAAACCTAATCTGTTTGTGGCGGCCCTAGAGGCATATAAGTAGATGGGAGGACGACCACAAGGGTGTTTGAGTCGTTCTCCAACCCTAGGACGCATCCCTAATGGACCCAACTTGATACATGGGCCATCGGCCCAAAATAAGGCGACGCAGCACCGTTGACAGAAAAGGTCTCGGTACAAAAATAGTTACTGCAGAAGCATCTGATAAGATATATCCATGAGGCTAGATCCGTTGGAAAGTAGACTTGATATGCTTTCCAAAAAGTGCTAGAACGTCCCAATCCGAGTCCATATGAAGTCGTGGCATGCATCACAAGTTGGTGCTATTCTGTAGTCCAAATCCAGCCGGCGCCAATCCCCTGCCCTTCTGATCGTCTCCATCATTCCTAAGTAAAACAAGAGTGCACGTGTTTCCATTGTCTAAATATGATGGACAAGAGTTTAAGAATAAACTTACTTGATGGTTGAGTTGACGGGTACGAGCACGAGTAAGAGGACCAAGTGGTGCTAGCGATGGTGTAGGTGTGGTGTTGATGTCCTCATCATCCTCCCCTTCTTGCATTTGAGTCATCCTCGACTCAAGCTCAACGTCCTCACCCAAATATGGCTTTAAATCTGCAATGTTGAATGTGGAACTAACCCCAAAATTTGCTGGCAGATCCAGCTTATATGCATTATCATTAATTTTCTCTAACGCTTTAAATGGTCCATCAGCCCTAGGCATCAATTTAGACTTTCTCAATTCAGGAAACCTATCCTTTCTCAAATGCAACCAAACTAAATCTCCAGGTTCAAATATTAGTTCCTTTCTACCTTTATCACCAGCAAACTTATATTTAGCATTCATACACTCTATGTTTTCTTTAGCTGTTTCATGCAATTTTAACATCAGTTCAGCACGCTTAGTAGCGTCAAAATTTAGTTTTTCAGAAGATGACAAAGGCATCAAATCAATAGGAGCACGAGGCAAGAAACCATATACAATCTGAAATGGGCACATCTTTGTAGTAGAATGCAGTGAATGATTATAAGCAAATTCAATATGAGGCAAACAATCTTCCCACATCTTAATGTTCTTCTTTAAAACAGCCCTTAACATAGTAGACAAAGTTCTATTGACAGCTTCAGTTTGACCATCGGTTTGGGGATGACATGTAGTAGAAAACAAAAGCTTAGTTCCTAGTTTTCCCCATAAAGTCTTCCAAAAATGACTAAGAAATTTAGCATCACGATCAGAAACAATTGTGTTGGGTACACGATGCAAACGAACAATTTCTCGAAAGAACAAATCAGCAATATGAGTAGCATCATCAGTTTTACGACATGGTATGAAATGTGCCATCTTAGAAAATCTATCAACAACCACAAACACACTATCATGTCCCTTTCTAGTCCTTGGCAAACCCAACACAAAATCCATAGAAATATCTTCCCAAGGGGCACTAGGAACAGGTAGAGGCAAATACAAACCATGTGGATTTAACCGTGACTTAGCCTTTTGACAAGTCATGCAACGAGCAACAAATCTCTCCACATCTCTTCTCATCTTTGGCCAAAAGAAATGACCAGCAAGTATGTCCTCTGTTTTCTTGGCTCCAAAATGCCCCATCAAGCCACCTCATGTGCCTCCTACAGCAACAACAAACGAACGGAGCTAGCTGGAATGCATAGCTTGTTAGCTCTAAACACAAATCCATCACTAAAGATGAATTTGTTCCATCCTTTCCCATCTTTACAATGCAGCAACACTTCTTTAAAATCAGCATCATTAACATATTGGTCTTTAATTGTTTCTAATCCAAAGATTTTGCAATCAAGTTGATTCAGCAAAGTATATCTCCTAGACAAAGCATCAGCAATAATATTCTCTTTCCCTTTCTTGTGCTTAATAACATAAGGAAAAGATTCAATTAATTCAACCCACTTAGCACGTCTACGGTTCAATTTCCCTTGACTACGAATATGCTGCAAAGATTCATGATCAGAATGAATAACAAACTCTTTGGGCCACAAGTAATGCTGCCATGTTTCTAATGTGCGAACAAGAGCATACAATTCCTTATCATAAGTAGAATAATTTAGAACAGGCTCACTCAATTTTTCACTAAAATACGCAACAGGTTTGCCTTCTTGTAACAAAACACCACCCAATCCAATTCCACTAGCATCACATTCAAGCTCAAAAGTCTTATTAAAATCAGGAAGTTGGAGGAGGGGTGCATGTGTCAACTTATCTTTCAGCATGTTGAAGGAGTTCTCGTGTACTTTGCCCCAACTAAAAGGCACTCCCTTCTTCGTAAGCTCATTCAAAGGTGCAGCAATGGTGCTGAAGTCCTTCACAAAACAGCGATAGAAACCAGCAAGTCCTAGGAAACTTCGCACTTGGGTGATAGTCTTTGGCACAGGCCATCCCTGTATAGCTTCTACCTTGGCTTGATCAACCTCAATTCCCTGTGGAGTCACAACATAGCCAAGAAAAGACACTCGATCGGTGCAAAAGGTGCACTTCTCAAGGTTACCAAATAAACATGCATCTCGTAAAGCATTAAAAATAACACGTAAATGATCAATATGTTCATCCATAGATTTGCTGTAAATCAATATATCATCAAAATAGACTACAACAAATTTTCCAATGAAAGCACGCAGAACCTCGTTCATTAATCTCATGAAAGTACTTGGTGCATTAGTTAACCCAAAAGGCATGACTAACCACTCATATAAACCAAATTTAGTTTTGAAAGCAGTTTTCCATTCATCTCCCAATTTCATACGAATCTGGTGGTACCCACTACGCAAATCAACTTTAGAAAACACAACAGCACCACTCAGTTCATCAAGCATATCATCCAAACGTGGAATAGGGTGTCGATATCGACTGGTGATATTATTAATAGCTCTACAATCAACACACATGCGCCATGTACCATCTTTCTTAGGCACTAAAATAATAGGAACAGCACAAGGACTAAGGGACTCACGCACATAACCTTTGTCGAGTAGTTCTTGCACTTGTCGCTGTATTTCCTTCGTTTCTTCTGGATTTGTCCTGTATGGCGCACGATTTGGCAAAGATGCACCAGGAATAAGATCAATTTGGTGCTCAATCCCTCGTATTGGTGGCAGCCCCACTGGTATCTCACTTGGAAAAACATCGGAATACTCCTTCAAAATGTTAGCAACAGCAGGGGGCAAAGAATGCTGCATATCGTGAATTGAAATCAAAATGTCCTTGCACACCAAAGCATAGGCAACGAAGTGGAAGCAACCAATTCATTAATATCAGATTTAGTAGCAAGCAAGCAATGTCCATTCAATCTTATCTCATCTTTCTTACTACTCACAGATTTGGCATTTTTATCGCTCTCACTTTTAGCTTTTGCAGCTTTAGCAAGATCATTTTGCATAATAGCTTCAGGAGACATAGGATGCAACACAATTTTTCTATCATGGTATAGAAAAGAATACTGATTTGCTCTACCATGATGCATAGAATCTCTATCAAATTGCCAAGGTCTACCTAGCAGAATATTACAAGCTTGCATAGGCACAACATCACATTCCACAACATCTTTATAGGATCCAATGGAAAAATTGATTCGCACAAGTCTAGTTACCTTTGCCTTACCACTTTTGTTCAGCCATTGAATGTAATATGGATGTGGGTGTGGTTTGGTGGTAAGCGCAAGCTTCTCCACCATGTCACTGCTAGCCAAGTTGTTGCAACTACCTCCATCAATGATCATGCAGCACGAACGCTCTTTGATGACACACTTTGTTTGAAACAATGTGTGTCGCTGATTTTGCTCTGCCTTCTCCATTTGAACGCTAAGGACATGCTGCACAATGAGGCTCTCATAATGATCTGCATTCTCTGCACCAATCTGCTCTTCTGGTTGTTCGTCACTACCTGCATGGTCAGCAGCAAGCAAAGCAAATGCATCTTCATCAAAATCACTAGCAGAGGAATACTCACCATCATCTTTGACGACCATAACACGCTTGCTTGGACAGTCACGCATCACATGTCCATACCCCTTGCACCGGTGACACTGAATGTCTCTTGTTCTACCAGTAGATGCCATGGATGAAGCGCTTGCAGCAGGCTTCTAGATTGTCTTGGCCACTGAATTTGCGGGAGTAGCACGTGGCTTGTCGCTGGATGATGGCATAGGAGTACGTGTAGTCGGAGTAGTACTCGTGCGGGGCTGCCATGAATTAGTCTTTCCTGCAGAAAAATTATTCATGGTACTGGCACGTCGCCCCTGCACTTCCCTTTCAGCTTTACAAGCAAGATGAAACAAACGGGTTACGTTAGTGTATTCTTTATAAGCAAGGATGTCCTGAATTTCTCGATTTAACCCACCCAAAATCTTGCCATAGCAGGTTCTTCATCCTCATCTAAATTACAACGCAACATACCCATTTGCAATTCTTGATAATATTCTTCTACACTTTTAGTACCCTGTCTCAGTTGTTGCAATTTATGTAACAAATCACGTGCATTGTAAGAAGGAACAAATCTAGCCCTCATGATTCGTTTGAAAGCATTCCAAGTTTGTGGTATGTTATTAGGATTTTTTTGCCATGTTCTATCCACCAAACAGTAGCAAAGTCAGTAAACTCACTAGTAGCAGCCCTAACACGTGTATTCTCAAGAAATTCATGACATGCAAACTTCTGGTCAATAGCAATTTCCCAATTAAGGTATGCATCAGGATCATACTTACCATCAAAAGGAGGTATCTTAAATTTAATCTTACTGAAAGCATCATTATTATTGTGTACCTCGCGTCGGCGGTGACCACCCATACCTCTACGATTATGGTGTAGACGACGCCGATCACGAGTGTCATGATCATCCTATTCAGTATCAGTAGTATAGTCATCATTAAAATTATCTTCGAGTTGCTCTTCGTCCTTGTCTTCATTATGCTGCTCTTTGTCTTTCGTGTGGAAGTCATCAAAATGCTGTAGAAGAGCAGCAAGGCTTCTGTCCACACGAGCAACAGATGCCTCCAATGTTGCAAGCTTGGTGTTGGTGGCAAGTTGGGTGGCCTCCAATTGCCCAATCTTGTCATTGGTCCCCTATAAATCTTGATCAAGTCCTTCTGTATGCAGCTGCACTTGCCTTGTAAAATGTTGAATGATGCCCTTGGTGCGAGGAGATTGTGGAATCTTGTTACTGTCCTCTGATCCTGACATGGTTCAACAAAACAAAGTGGAAACAAGATAACAAGTGAAGAAATAAAAGCCCTACAACTACTAGGATGTAGCTACAGCAAGGCGCTCACTCTCAACCTGTTTATCAAGCTCTTACCAGTTCTTACCTTGCTCAACAAGAGGGGTCACCAGCAAGTCTGCAACCTTGGAAGAGAATGTATCGGTACCGCAGCAACAACACCTGTCAAGCTGTAGTCGTATATGTGGAGCTGTAGGTGGCCCAAATGCTATGCACAAGGAAAGATACTAGCACCACGTTAGTCAGAAAAGCGAGCTGAATAATCGTTCAACGGTGGTACTATGCTGGTCCTAGCCTAGACCGTGATGGAGACGCGAGCCTGGACACAAAGGAAATCACAAACTCCACCTAACAAAATGAGACAACACAAAGATCAGCCCCTTTCTCTTTTTTTCTCATTTTTTTCTTTTTTTTCTTTTTTTTCTTTTTTTCTCTTTTTTTTTCTTTTTTTTGAATCCTCAAAACTGATTATATGATCAGAGAGATATCAAACGAGCAATTCACCACACACACTTTTTCTGAAAAAAACAGGTGTATTCCGGTAAAAAATGCAACAAGACAGGACTACTGCTGACGTGGAGAGTTTGAGTATAGGTAGGACTACTACTGCACAAAGATGTACTCAGATTCAGACTCAAAATAGCAACAAGGCAGCTGTCAATTCAGACTCTAAACCGATTCCAACTCAAACTCAACCCCACGTGGAATTCGGTCTGAAAACAACTCAGATTCCTACTCAGACTTGAATACAAGGATGTATTCGGATTTAGCTAACAAAAGGTTTATATGGTAGCACACGGCTGTGACTATAACGTGACAAGAACTCGAAACTCGAAAGGACTAAAACTAAGACCAGCAACTCGACGCAACCGATGCAACCGATGACTCAACAAGCCCTACTAAGCAGTGCTAGCAAAGGCTCAAAAGGTCTATAGGATTACGGAACCCTAATCTACTAATTGTTTTTGGCTTTTCTGGACTATAGGAAATTAAAAACAGCGAATGATTGGAAGTCTCTCACCGATCAACCTAGCTCTGATTACCAACTAATAAGATCCCGTAGGGTTCGCTGGCCGATCTTTCGATGAGAGATGGTGGATAACTCGATTTGTGGATGGAGACGACGTTCACGGCCCGACTACAACCGTCCAAGGACGCTGCGCCTTAGCAACCGATACACCTCCTCCGATGGCTGCCGTGATCTTGCGGCGTGACAATCAGCCACTAGGGCACCCGTCCTGCAGGCAATCGAAGAACCAGCAAGAACAAGAAGAACAAACACTTAATTGCCAAATAAATATGAAGGTTTCAATCTAAAAACACAAGATGGTGAGGTTCTGAAAACAATCAGTCAGGCGGTTGATCCAACACGCGCGCTGAAAAGGCGGTAGCAATAGCTAACTTGACGAAACAAAACCTAATCTGTTTGTGGCAGTCCTAGAGGCATATAAGTAGATGGGAGGACGACGACAAGGGTGTTTGAGTCGTTCTCCAACCCTAGGACGCGTCCCTAATGGACCCAACTTGATACATGGGCCATCGGCCCAAAATAAGGCGACGCAGCACCGTTGACAGAAAAGGTCTTGGTACAAAAATAGTTACTGCAGAAGCATCTGATAAGATATATCAATGAGGCTAGATCCGTTGGAAAGTAGACTTGATAAGCTTTCCAAAAAGTGCTAGAACGTCCCAATCCGAGTCCATATGAAGTCGTGGCATGCATCACAAGTTGGTGCTATCCTGCAGTCCAAATCCAGCCGGCGCCAATCCCCTGCCCTTCTGATCCTCTCCATCATTCCTAAGTAAAACAAGAGTGCATGTGTTTCCATTGTCTAAATATGATGGACAAGAGTTTAAGAATAAACTTACTTGATGGTTGAGTTGACGGGCACGAGCACGAGTAAGAGGACCAAGTGGTGCTAGCGATGGTGTAGGTGTGGTGTTGATGTCCTCATCACCCCTAGTTATGTAGGAACTCAAATGTCATACAAATACTAGTCCTAGGAGGCTAGTAAGACATTTATTACATCAGATAAGTCTCAGCGCAGTGGTCTCGACAAGTGTGGATAATGGAGGCATGCCACGATTAGAAGTAACCACAATATAATATAGGTCCAATAGACCTAGAAAAGGGAATCGCTAATCCACAGCCAACGAATCCTAATGCCACTTGCTTAGTTGTGTGTAGACACGACCTTCACTTCAGGGTTGAAGTCTAGATCTTCCTTTGTTCAACAAAGCAAGGGTGAGTATAAAGTACTCAGCAAATCTAGCCTTACCTATGAAAGGGCATAATAGTACATGCATATGGATACATCAAGGATAAGGCTTGGTTTATTTGCATAAAGCTATCTTTTTACACATGCAGGGTTTCATTTTATAAATACCTTTGCAATAGACATATATTTTCCATATATGATAGTATTTTTTAAAAAGGGGTTGGTCACAATTTTTAGTGTTGCTGAACCCTTGTTCTCACAACACGTGGCAGACAACCATTCATTTCCAAAATCACACTCACTCTCTTGTTTTCACTCATCCCAACCCATCTAGTTGTTGAAACCAAACCGAAACCCATCCTAGACCATGGACACAGCTATCCAGATAAATTTTACACTCTACAAAGGTTGTACACTTTCACCACAAGTAGGGTACCGTAACTTAACACCGTAGTGCAAGCATAGATCCATCGTAGCCATTATCCTCCATAGCTAAGTATTGGCACTCACCATAGGAACACTAAGGGCGCATGTCATAATACAATAATAATTTACAAAGCTCTTTACATTTCATACAATTCCTCAATTTTCACATACATCTCTTAGTGTCCCGTTGCACACCTGCCTCCAAGTGATTGCCATACCAACTAGAGGGATTTAGATTAAGCCCCACCGCATACAGGGTTGAGTGGTTGTACGATAAAATGAGTTAGGCAAGATGAATCACCAACTCAGTCCTTAATCGAGACAAGGCAGATATCTTCATGCTTAACCACAAAAGGTACAAGCCCCAACACCAAGATATCTCACAAAAGGAACACCGATCTGCCCCATCTCTAGGGTAATCACCATCTATAACTTGTTCATTAACCCTTCATAATACCCATAATTTATTATCACAACTCACATAGTTTTTCATTTAAAATCATTGTATTTGAGAAAACATAGTAATGAGTATCCATAATGAGTATCAAGTCCTAAGCATACTAAATAATAGTATTTTCATCATGTAGAAATATTTATTCTTAAGTTTGAGCAAGGCAATTACCAGGTCATATCAAGTCAAGGATGGCTATTCAAACGGGTTTTAGCTAAGCAGTGAAAATATCTCGTACTTATATCGTACATGAAATATTTAAAACGGCTTCTACAGGTTGTGTTTAAAAATAGGATCAACATGCATCAAAGGGGAATAGGCTAGACTTGCCTACGTCAGTGCCCTCGGCAAACTCCTGCTGAAAGTTCAGATCCTCGGTGTCAAACTCACGGTACTCACCTTCGACGTCCTCATTCTTCGGCTCGTTCACTCCGTCAGCTAAAAGAACGCAACGACCACAACAGGCAAACAAGCATATATAAATATTCACATAAATTCAAATGAGCTCTAAAAATCATGAAATTTATATGGAGACAAATTATGATTTTAGATGAATTTAGGAAGAAGAATCGTATTAGAGTTGGCACGTGGCTCTACAAGATAGCCGAATTAATCACATGGAAAAGAATAATGCACAATTAAGGAATGAGTTGGCTGGTAGTGCATGGTGTATATTGTGCGTGTCATTAGGTGGAGTTATTGCTTAGGACCCACGCGTCAGACACACGTGCATGGGAAGGGAGAGAGAGACGCTAGCAGGGGTCACGAGTGCTCTTCTTGCTTCATGAATGGACACCATGGTTGAGCTCGTCGAGCTCGTGGGCATCATGGGTTGGAAGGAGGGGAGCAGGGCAAAGACCACAGGGAGAGAGGGAAGAGCAAGGGGATGCTCATGGGATGCTCACCTCATCCTGTGATGACAGTCGAGCCTAGCTCGTGCGCACAGCCGTATACAGTATACGGAGGCAAAGCGAAGCGAGGGTAGGCGAGTGAGTGAGCGAGTTGAGTGTGCTACTCGGTGGAGGAGGAGAGCACCTCGGCGTGCCCTCTTATAGGCTAGGGAAGCGAGGCTATGCCACTGGCTTGCTTGCTCGCCTTTAATGGCATTGCTGTGGCCGAATAGCTGGGCGGTGGAGTGATGAGACAGCGTCACTGGTGATTGTATGGAGCATGCAAATGGATGGTGGTGCGTAGCGGGGGATGGTGGATGCTCAGCATGCATGGTCGGTGCCTAACTAGCATTGTTATAGGTGATGAGGTGCTGCTGTGTGTGTGCGAGTGAGTCGAGGCTGTCTCATGCGTGCTTAGCTACTTATGTGCTTTTGCATGCTGGTGGGTGTACGTGATGCCTGTGTGCTTTGCTTTGTGAGTTGGTGTGGTGTGGCATGTAGTGGATGCATGTCCTCTTTGTATGCTATGTGTACATACGTGAAGCTGTGGTGCTGCCTTTGCTCTTGTTGGCTGTTGGTGCTACTGTTGCTTGTGAAGGAGAAAGGAGAGGGAGGTGGGTCCATGGCACAAGCGGCGAGGTGAGCTGGTGGGGCCAACATGTCACGGTGGTGTGTGAGCGGCTGCGCTCGGCGAGGGGTCTGAGCGTGGGCACACTGTAGCGGCAGCAGTGGGGTGGGGATGTGATGAGGACATCATTGGCTCAAATATGGCCATGTCAACCACTTCTATACCAAAGGTGCAACCATTCTATATGAGGCTTATCATTGATGCATTTGATGAATTGGTGCTCCACCATAAAATGTGTATATTTTCATTTTTAGAATTACTTACATGGATCAAGGAAAGGTTTGATTGCATATGGAAAGCATGGAAGGTTAATGAAGTTGATTGGGGACCAAATCCAAGTATTCCCAACGTCCTGCACCTGGACACCACGTCACTTTTGGTCCAAGGAAAGAAAGAGATCAAATCCAACACGTTTTGGGGCTGGATTCGGACTCCAGGACAGCTCCAACTTGTGATGTTCACCACGGTCGCATACGGACTCGGATTGGGACATTCTAAAACTTTTTGGAAAGCTTATCAAGTCTATTTTCCAACGGATCTAGACTCATGGCTATATCTTATCCGATGCTTCAGCAATCGTCGTTTCAACGCCGGGGCCTTTTCTGCCTTTGGTGCTGTGTCACCCTATTTTGGGCTGATGGCCCATGTATCAAGTTGGGTTCATTAGGGACGTGTCCTAGGGTTGGAGAACGACCCCAATACCCCCTGGTCGTTCCCCTAGGTATTAATAAGGGTTAGAGCCGCCACAAATAGATTGGGTTTTGTTTTGTTGAAAGTTTAGCCATTGCTACTTCCTTGTAGACGCGTGTGTCGACTAGACCATCCGTTCTACTCGATTCAGAACCCCAACTTTGTGATTTCAGATTGGTTTTCATCTCCATATTTGCAATTGAGTTGCTTGTTCTACTTGTTCTTGCTTGTTTCTCGATTGCTTGCAGGAATTACCCTAGTGGTTTGGTTGATCGTGTTCCACAAGATCGCGACGGCTGTTGGAGGTGGTGTATCGGTTGCTAAGGCGCAACATCCTTGGATGGTTGTAGTCGGGCCGTGAACGTCATCTCCATCCCCAAATCGAGTTATCCACCTTCTCTCATCGAAAGATCAGGATTCACCCTAGTGGGTTCATATCAGTTGGTAATTAGAGCAAGGTTGATCGGTGAGAGACTTCTAGTTCTTTGCTGTTTTTAATCTCCTATGGTCCAGAAAAAGCCAAAACAAAATTAGTAGATTAGTTCTTCATAATCCCAAAACCCCTTTGAGCTTAATACTATTACTGCTTAGTTAGGGCTTATTGAATTAACGGTTGCATCGTCGTGCAAGTTGCTGGTCTTAGCGTCTAGTCGTTTAGAGTTTCGAGTTCTAGTCACGTTTCTGTCACCATTGCAGATTTGAGTTTATTTGTTTCTCTCTAGGAATCCGAGTGGATTTTCAAATTCCTTTGTTTTGTTTACCACCATTATCCTAGCCACGTCCTTGGAGGTTTCATCCACGTCCATATTTCCATCTACAAAAAAGAAATCCAACAAGATCAAGATAGAATTCGATTCGGAGTCCTGTTTTATCTTGAAAACAAAAGCACCATATTTCCTTTGTCAGGAGTCTGAATAGGGAGTTTAAATACAATCTGGAAACCTTAACTTGTCCTCTTTTCAACGGATCAGAGCTTGGTCCCAAATTCATTCTGAGCGCTTCGCAATTGCCCTGGAGATTTGCATGTCTGCTGGTTTTGCAACACAACCACTTGTTTCACTTTGCTACTGAATCACCCTTCCCAAGGAAACATTTAATTGCTGTAAGTAGCTTGTTATTTCTTGTTGCAAAATTTCAGTTTTGTGCTAGTTGAAAGAAAAAAACAGAAGAAAAAAAAAGACAGAAAGAAAGAAAAGAAAGAAAAGAAAGACAGAAAGAAAGAAAGAAAAGAAAGAGAAAGAAGAAGAGAAGAGTTTTTCTTTTGTTGTTATTCCTGTCCTAGTGATCCTTCTTTGCTGCTGCTCAGTGACTTCGTTTGTGTCCAGGCTCACGTCTCTAGCATGTACTAGCCTAGGACCAGCATAATAACGTCGTTGAGCGTTTGTTCAATTTGCTTGCAACTAACGTGGTTCTAGTACTTCCTTGCTTTAGCCCACCTATAGCTCCACATATTTCGACTACAGCTTGACACGTGTTGTTGTTGAGGCACCGATACACTTCACTCCACGGTTGTAGACTTATTGGTTGCCGTCACCTCCTGTTTGGCTTGATAAGAACTTGTAAGGGCTTGTTTTAACAAGTTCAGTTTGAGAGAATTACATCTGACACATCCTTGTAGTTGATAGGAGGATACATATTATTTTTGTGTTTCTTGTTTCCTACTAATCATGGCAGGTGATATGGAGATTTTTGAGCTGTTGAAACTAGACCCTCATATTCAGGATGTCATTCAACATTTGCCATTATATGATGGTAAGTTTGATCCTCAAGCTTACATTGATTGGGAGTTAAAAGTAGACAATGAATTTGAGGAGCATGACCTATCCGAGAAACAAAAGATTTGTATTGCCTCTAATATTTTGATTGAATATGCTTTGCTCGAATGGAAACACATTTGTAGGCACATCGAAGTTCCAGAATCTTGGAAGACTTCAAATTTCTTTTTAGAGATGCATTCGTTCCTGCATATTATGTTGATTATTTGCTTGCAAAATTAGACAACTTGAAGCAGGGTAGCAAGACTGTGAAACAATACTACCATAATTTTAAGATTTGTATCATGTTTGGTGGATTGGATGAATGCATGGAAGATGTTATGAGTAGATTCATGAGAGGGCTCAATTCTGAAATTCGAACCTTATTAATTAGCAAATCATATTGCCATATTGGTCAATTGTTTTGTCTGGCTCTCAATGCTGAAAAAGAGATTCTATTATCTGTGAATACTTGCCAGAATGATGTGACCCATAATGTCCAAAATTTGTCCACTCTGCATGCTAATGAAGAGCAACAAATAGTGGAACCCACTACTGATTTTCCTTTGTCACAAAATGGATTACTCGCAGTTCCTTGTGATAAAGAGGAGTTGTGTGTTGATGATTCTTTTACTCCTATGCCACAAGTAGCAAATAAGTGTGATACTTTTGGTTTGGAACCATACAAATGTGCTGAAGATAAGCTTTTTCATCCTATTACATGTGCACAAGATGAACTGAATTTGTTGTCCTCTTTAAATACTTTGGGTTATATTGAATTTGATATTCTGTGTAATCTAAATTGTCTAAAAGAGAAACTTAAATTTGATTCTATTTTGCCAAGTTTTAATCATTGTTCGCTTCATACAATTGGCAAATATGACAACAAAGGAGAATATTTGGTGCATAAAGTTTATATTTGCTCTAATCTGAAATATCCTTTTGGGCCACAATACCATGATCAAATTGAGGGCTGCACTAAAACTAATGATGTCTTGCAAAGTTTTTCTAGTTTTTCCCAAATGCAACAGGATAAATATCAAGAAGGGGAGCACGGTTCACTTTTACCTACAACACATCCTCCAACAAAGGTCAAACCGAGGACGGTTTGCTGTCAAGAAGGAGAGAATGATGAGGACATCATTGGCTCAAATATGGCCATGTCAACCACTTCTATACCAAAGGTGCAACCATTCTATATGAGGCTTATCATTGATGCATTTGATGAATTGGTGCTCCACCATAAAATGTGTATATTTTCATTTTTAGAATTACTTACATGGATCAAGGAAAGGTTTGATTGCATATGGAAAGCATAGAAGGTTAATGAAGTTGATTGGGGACCAAATCCAAGTATTCCCAACGTCCTGCACCTGGACACCACGTCACTTTTGGTCCAAGGAAAGAAAGAGATCAAATCCAACATGTTTTGGGGCTGGATTCGGACTCCAGGACAGCTCCAACTTGTGATGTTCACCACGGTCGCATACGGACTCAGATTGGGACATTCTAGCACTTTTTGGAAAGCTCATCAAGTCTATTTTCCAACGGATCTGGACTCATGGCTATATCTTATCCGATGCTTCAGCAATCGTCGTTTCAACGCCGGGGCCTTTTCTGCCTTTGGTGCTGTGTCACCCTATTTTGGGCTGATGGCCCATGTATCAAGTTGGGTTCATTAGGGACGTGTCCTAGGGTTGGAGAACGACCCCAACACCCCCTGGTCGTTCCCCTAGGTATTAATAAGGGTTAGAGCCGCCACAAACAGATTGGGTTTTGTTTTGTTGAAAGTTTAGCCATTGCTACTTCCTTGTAGACGCGTGTGTCGACTAGACCATCCATTCTACTCGATTCAGAACCCCAACTTTGTGATTTCAGATTGGTTTTCATCTCCATATTTGCAATTGAGTTGCTTGTTCTAGTTGTTCTTGCCTGTTCCTCGATTGCTTGCAGGAATTACCCTAGTGGTTTGGTTGATCGTGTTCCACAAGATCGCGACGGCTGTTGGAGGTGGTGTATCGGTTGCTAAGGCACAACATCCTTGGATGGTTGTAGTCGGGCCGTGAACGTCAACTCCATCCCCAAATCGAGTTATCCACCTTCTCTCATCGAAAGATCAGGATTCACCCTAGTGGGTTCATATCAGGATGGGTGATGGCGGTGGGGTGGGCGGCGGCTATGGTTGTTGGCCATCGAGCGAGGGCGAGGGCGAGGGCGAGCGAATCGAGAGAGAGAGAGGTAGGGGACGGGCAGGTGATGCTGATGCTACGACGTGCTCGATAAATATTGGAGAGAGATAACTAGGATGGATAAGATGGAAAAGGGTCACAAGGAAATAATAGAGCTCAGACAATTTATAGTTTTTTAAATGTATCTTGAAAATAATTTTTAATGCAAGTGATTTTTGAATGTGAATTTTTGGGATGTTACAGGTACACCCAATGGTACTCCTTGGTAACGTTGGTCAAGAGGAAGCTCGTTTCGGTCCATTTGGAGATAGTGTTAATCTCAGCGCAAGATTGGTGCACGGTTTACGCCGAATGTACCACTGGCATGGAAATCATTTTGGGCACACCGGATGGTACTCCTAAGTGACGTGGGTCAAGTGGAAGCTCATTTCGGTCTATTTGGAGATAGTGTTAATCTCAGCACAAGATAGGTGCACGGATTGCGCCGAATATACCCCAGCATGGAAATCATTTTGGACATTCCTGATGGTACTCCTAGGTGACGTGTGTCAAGTGGAAGCTCATTCCGTTCCGTTTGGAGATAGTGTTAATATCGGCACAATATAGGTGCACGGTTTGCGCCAAATGTACCACAGGCAAGGAATTCTTTTTAGGCACACCCGATGGTACCTGTAGGTGACGTTGGTCAAGTGGAAGCCCATTTTGGCCTGTTTGGAGATAGTATTAATCTTTGAGGCAAGATATATGCACAATTTGCGCCAAATGTTCCATTGGCTCTAAAATCACTTTGGGCACACATGATGGTACTCCTATGTCACGTAGGTCAAGTGGAAGCTCGATTTAGTCTGTTTGGAGACAGTATTAATCTCGATGCAATATACATGCATGGTTTGCGCTGAACGTACCATAGGCTCAAAAATCATTTTGGGTGGCACTAGATGGTACTCCTATGTGACGCGGCTCAAGTAGAACTCGCTTTGGTCCATTTAGAGATAGTGTTAATCTCAGCGCAAGATAGGTGCACAGTTTACGCCGAGTGTACCATGGGCATGGCAATCGTTTTGGGCACACCCAATGGAACTCCTATGTGACGTGGGTGAAATGGAAGCTCATTTTGTTCTGTTTGGAGATAGTATTAATATAGGCGCAAGATAAGCGCATGGTTTGCGCCGAATGTACCACAGGAATGGAAAACTTTTCGGGCACACCCGATGGTATTTCTAGGTGACGTTGGTCAAGTGAAAGCTTGTTTTGGTCCATTTGGAGATAGTATTAATCTCAAGGCAAGATAGGGGCACGGCTTGCGCCGAATGTACCATAGGCTCAGAAATCATTTTGGACGTACCAGATTGTACTCCTAGGCGATGTGGATCAAGCGGAAGCTTATTTCGATCCGTTTGGAGATAGTGTTAATCTCAGCGCAACATTGGGAACGGTTTGCGCTGAATGCACCACAGGCATGGAAATCATTTTGGGAACACCTGATGGTACTCCTACGTGATGTGGGTTAAGTGGAAGCTCATTTAGGTCTATTTGGAGATAGTGTTAATCTCGGCGCAAGATAGGTGCACGGTTTGCGCCGAATACACCACGGGGCTAGAAATCATTTTGGGCACACCCGATGGTACTCCTAGGTGACGTGGGTCAAGTGCAAGCTCGTTTCGGTCCGTTTGGAGATAGTGTTAATCTCGACGAATGATACGTGCACGGTTTGCATCGAATGTGACCATGGGTTTCGAAACTATTTTGGGCGCATCTGATGGTACTCCTATGTGACGTGGTTTGAGTAGAAACTTGTTTCGGTCCATTTGGAGATACTTTTAATCTCGACGCAATATAGGTTCACGGTTTGTGCTGAACGTACCATAGGCTCCGAAATCAATTTGGACGAACCTGATTGTACTGCAAGGCGACGTGGATCAAGCGGAAGCTGCTCTCGATCCGTTCAGAGATAGTGTTAACCTTGGTGCAAGATAGGTGCACGGTTTGCACCGAATCCATCACGAGCATGGAAATCATTTTGGCCACACCCGATGGTACTCCTAGGTGACGTGGGTCAAGTGGAAGCTCATTTAGGTCTATTTAGAGATAGTGTTAATCTCGGTGCAAGATAGGTGCACAGTTTGCGTCAAATGCACCACAAGCCTAGAAATCATTTTGGGCACACTCAATGGTACTCCTAGGTGACATGGATCAAGTGTAATCTCGTTTCGGTCCGTTTGGAGATAGTGTTAATCTCGACGCATGATAGGTGCATGGTTTGCACCGAATGTTACCTTGGGTTTGGAAATTATTTTGGGCGCATCCGATGGTAGTCCTATGTGACGTGGGTCGAGTGAAAACTCATTTCGGTCCATTTGGAGATATTTTAATCTCAACGCAAGATAGGTTCACGGTTTGCGCCGAATGTACCATAGGCTTAGAAATCGTTTTGGACGCACCCGAATGTACTGCTAGGCGACGTGGATCAAGCGGAAGCTCATCTCGATCCGTTTGGAGATAATGTTAATCTCGGCACAAGATAGGTGCAAGGTTTGCTCTGAATGCACCACAAGCATGGAAATCATGTTGGGCACACCCGATGGTACTCCTAGGTGACGTGGGTCAAGTGGAAGCTCGTTTAGGTCTGTTTGGAGATAGTGTTAATCTCGGCACAAGATAGGTGCACAGTTTACACTGAATGTACGATGGGCATGGAAATCATTTTGGGCACACCCTTTGGTACTCCTAGGTGACATGGGTCAAGTGAAAGCTCGTTTCGATCCATTTGGAGATAGTGTTAATCTCAGCGGAAGATAGGTGCACGGTTTGCTCCGAATGTTCCACGGGCATGGAAATCATTTTTGTGCACACCCAATGGTACTCTTAGGTGACGTGTGTCAAGTGGAAGCTCATTTTGTTCTGTTTGGAGATAGTATTAATATAGGCGCAAGATAAGTGCATGGTTTGCGCCGAATGTACCACAGGCATGGAAAACTTTTCGGGCACACCCGATGGTATTTCTAGGTGACATTGGTCAAGTGAAAGCTTGTTTCGGTCTGTTTGGAGATAGTATTAATCTCGAGGCAAGATATGTGCATGGTTTGCGCCAAATATACCATAGGCTCTGAAGTCGCATTGGGCACACCGATGGTACTCCTAGGTGACGTCTGTCAAGTGGAAGCTCATTTCCATCTGTTTTGTGATAGTATAAATCTCAACACAAGATAGGTGCATGGTTTGCACCGAATGTACCATAGGCTCCGAAATCATTTTGGGTGCCACCGATGGTACTCCAATGTGACGTGTGTCAAGCAGAAACTCGTCTCGGTCCATTTGGGGATAGTATTAATTTCATCGCATGATAGAAGCATTGTTTGCACTAAATGAACCATGGGCTTAGAGATCATTTTGGATGCACCTGATTATACTCCTAGGTGATGTGGATCAAGTGGAAGCTCATTTCAATCCGTTTGGAGATAATGTTAATCTTGGCGCAACATAGGTGCACGGTTTGCGCTGAATGCAGCACGGCCATGAAATCATTTTCGGCACACCCGATGGTACTCCTAGGTGACATGGGTCAAGTGGAAGCTCGTTTCGGTCTGTTTGGAGATAGTGTTAATCTCAGCACAAGATAAGTGCACGGTTTGGGCCGAATGTTCTACGGGCATGGAAATCATTGTGGGTACACCTGATGGTACTCCTAGGTGACGTGTGTCAAGTGAAAGGTCGTTTTGTTCCATTTGGAGGTAGTGTTATTCTAGGTGCAACATAGGAGCACGGTTTACACCGAATATACCACAGGCAAGGAAATCTTTTCGGGCACACCCGATGGTACTTCTAGGTGATGTTGGTCAAGTGGAAGCTTGTTTTGGTCCGTTTGGAGATAGTATTAATCTCGAGGCAAGACAGGTGCATGGTTTGCGCCTAATGTACCATAGGCATGGAAATCTTTTTCAGGCACACCCGATGGTACTTCTAGGTGACGTTGGTCAACTGGAAGCTCATTTCAGTCCGTTTAGAGGTAGTGTTAATCTCAAGGCAAGATATGTGCACGGTTTGCGTCAAATGTACCATAGGCTCTGAAATCGCTTTAGGCACACCCGATCGTACTCCTAGGTGACTTAGGTCAAGTCGAAGCCCATTTCAGTCTGTTTGGTGGTAGTATTAATCTCGACGCAAGATAGGTGCACGGTTTGCGCCGAACGTACCATAGGCTTGGAAATCATTTTGGGCGCCACCGATGGCACCCCTACGTGACGTGGGTCAAGTGGAAACTCATTTTGGTCCATTTGGAGATAGTGTTAATCTTGGCGCAAGATAGGTGCATGGTTTGCGCCTAATGTACCATGGGCATGCAAACGTTTTTGGTGGACCAGAGAGAACTCCTAGGTGACGTGGGTGAAATGGAAGCTTGTTTCGGTCCATTTGGAGATTGTGTTAATCTCGACGCATGATAGGTGCATGGTTTGCACGAAACATAACCATGGGTTTGGAAATCATTTTGTGTGGATTCCATGGTACTCCTACGTGACGTGAGTCGAGTAGAAACTCATTCGGTCCACTTGGAGACACTGTTAATCTCGACACAAGATAGATGCATGGTTTGCGCCGAACATACTATAGGCTCAGATATCATTTTGGACGCACCTGATTGTACTCCTAGGCGACGTGGATCAAGCGGAAGCTCATCTCAATCCTTTTGGAGATAGTGTTAATCTCAGCATAAGATAGGTGCATGGTTTGTGTCGAATGCACCACAGGCAAGGAAATGATTTTGGGCATACCAGGTGGTACTCCTAGGTGACATGGGTTAAGAGGAAGCTTGTTTCGGTCCATTTAGGGATAATATTAATCTCAGCGCAAGATAGGTGCACGGTTTTCACTGAATGTAACATGGGCATGGAAACTTTAGGCACACCTGATGGTACTCCTAGGTAACGTGTGTCAACTAGAAGCTCGTTTCAGTCTATTTGGAGATAGTGTTAATATAGGCATAAGATACGTGCACGGTTTGCACCGAATGTACCACAGGCACAGAAATCCTTTTAGGCACACCAAATGTTACTTATATGTGATGTTGGTCAACTGGAAGCCCATTTCGGTCTGTTTGGAGATAGTATTAATCTTGAGGCAATATATGTGCACGATTTGCCCCAAATGTTCCAAAGGCTCTAAAATCACTTTGGGCACACCTGATGGTACTCCTAGGTGACGTAGGTCAAGTGGAAGCTTGATTCAGTCTATTTGGAGACAGTATTAATCTCAACGCAAGATAGGTGCACGGTTTGCACCGAACGTACCATTGGCTCAAAAATCATTTTGGGCGGCACGGGGTGGTACTCCTACATGACGTGGGTCTAGTGGAACTCATTTCGATCCATTTGGAGATAGTGTTAACGTCGTCGTGATATATGTGCACAGTTGCGCCGAACGTACCATGGGCTTGGCAATCGTTTTGGGCACACCTGATGGAACTCTTGTGTGACGTGGGTGAAATGGAAGCTTGTTTCAGTCCATTTGGAGATATTATTAATCTTGATGCATGATACGTGCATAGTTTGCGTTGAACGTACCATAGGCTCGGAAATAATTTTGGGCACACCCAATAATACTCCAAGGTGACATGGGTCAAGTGGAAGCTCGTTTCGGTCTGCTTAGAGATAGTGTTAATCTCAGCGCAAGATAGGTGCATAGTTTGCACTGAATATTCCACAGGCATGGAAATCATTTTGGGCAACCCGATGGTACTCCTAGGTGACGTGTGTCAAGTGAAAGCTCATTACCATCTGTTTGGAGATAGTATTAATATAGGTGCAAGATAGGTGCATAGTTTGCTCTGAATGTACCATAGGCATGGAAAACTTTTCAGGCACACCCGATATTACTTCTAGGTGACGTTGATCAAGTGGAAGCTCGTTGCGGTCCATTTGGAGATAGTATTAATCTCAAGGCATGCACGGTTTGCACCGAATGTACCATAGGCTCATAAGCGGAAGCTCATTTCGATCCTTTTGGATATAATGTTAATCTCAGCACAAGATATCTTCTCAGCTTGTGTTGAATGCACCACAGACATGGAAATCATTTTGGGCATACTCTATGGTACTCCTAGGTGACATGGGTCAAGTGGAAGCTCGTTCAGGTCTGTTTGGAGAGAGTGTTAATCTTGGTGTAAGATAGGTGCATGGTTTGTGCTGAATGCACCATGGGTATGAAAATCATTTTGGGCACATCACCAAGGAGTACCATTGGGTGTGCCCAAAATGATTTCCTTCCCCGTGGTACTTTCAGCGCAAACCATACACCTATCTTACACTGAGATTAACACTATCTCTAAACGCACCAAAATGAGCTTCCACATGACATACATTACCTAGGAGTACCATTGGGTGTGCCCAAAGCGATTTCCATGCCCGTGGTACATTCGTCGTAAACCGTGCACCTATCTTGCACCGAGACATAAACAATCTCCAAACGGATCGAAATGAGCTTCTGCTTGATCCACGTCACCTAGGAGTACAATTAGGTGCGTCCAATATCATTTCTGAGCCTATGGTACATTTAGCGCAAACCGCGTACATATCTTGCGTCGAGATTAACACATCTATAAATGGAACGAAATGAGTTTTCACTTGACCAATGCAATGTAGGAGTACCATCGATTGCGCCCAAAATGATTTTTGAGCCTATGCTACGTTCGGCACAAACCTGGCACCTATTTTGCGCCGAGATTAACACTATCATAAAATAGACTGAAACAATCTTTCACTTGGTCTATGCCACCTAGGAGTACCATTTGGTGTGCCCAAAGCAATTTCAGAGCCTATGGTACATTTGGTGCAAGCTGTGCACCTATCTTGCCTCGAGATTAATACTATCTCCAAATGGACCGAAATGAGCTTGCACTTGACCAACATCACCTAGAAGTACCATCGGGTGAGCCTAAAAAGATTTCCATGCCCATGGTATATTCGGTGCAAACCGTGCACCTATCTTACGTCGAGATTAATACTATCTCCATCTGGTCTGGAACGAGCTTCCACATGACCAATGTCACCTAGAAGTACATCGGGTGTGCCTAAACAGATTTCCATTCCCATGGTACATTCGGTGCAAATCGTGTACCTATCTTACGTCGAGATTAATACTATCTCCAAATAGTTCGGAATGAGCTTCGACATGACCAATGTCACTTAGAAGTACCATCAGATGTGCCTGAAAAGATTTCTATGCCCGTGGTACATTCGGTGCAAATCGTGCACCTATCTTGCATCGAGATTAATACTATCTCAAATGGTCTGAAACGAACTTCCACTCGACCAATGTCACCTAGAAGTACCATCCAATGTGCCTGAAAAGATTTTCATGACCATGGTACATTGGGTGCAAACCATACATCTATCTTGTGCCTAGATTAACACTATCTCCAAATGGACCGAAATAAGCTTCCACTTGACACACGTCACCTAGGAGTACCATCGGGTCTGCTCAAAATGATTTGAATGCCCGAGGTGCATTCGGTGCAAACCGTGCACCTATCTTATGCTGAGATTAACACTATCCCCAAACAGACTGAAATGCGCTTCCACCAGCACCAAGGAGTACCATAAGGTGTCCCAAAATGATTTCCATGCTCGTGGTACATTCGGTGCAAACTGTGTAAATATCTAGCGCCGAGATTAACAGTACCTCAAAATGGACCAAAACGAGCTTCCACTTGACCTTGTCACCTAGGAGTACCATTGGGTGTGCCCAAAATGATTTTCAAGCCTATTATACGTTCAGCGCAAACCGTGCACCTATCTTACACTGAGACTAACACTAGCTCCAAACAGACAGAAATAATCTTCCACTTGACATACAATACCTAGGAGTACCATCGAGTGTGCCCAAAAAGATTTCCATGCCCGTGGTACATTCATCGTAATCTGGGCACCTATCTTGCATTGAGATTTAAACTATCTCCAAACGGATCAAATTGAGCTTCCGCTTGATCCATGTCGTCTAGGAATACAATTAGGTGCGTCGAAAATGATTTCTGAGCCTATGGTATGTTTGGCACAAACCGTTTACCTATCTTGAGTAAAGATTAAAATTATCTCCAAATGGACTGAAATGAGTATCTACTTGACCCACGTCACATACGAGTACCATCAGTTGCATCCAAAATGATTTTCGACCCTATGGTAGTTCAACGCAAACCTTGCACTATATTGCATCGAGATTAACACTGTCACAAAATAGACTGAAATTCCACTTGATCTACGTCACCTAGGAGTACCATTTGGTGCGCCCAAACTGATCTTAGAGCCCATGGTACATTCAGCACAAACCGTGTGGGTACCTTGCATCGAGAATAACACTATCTCCAAACAGACTGAAACGATCTTCCACTTGATCTACGCCACCTAGGAGTACCACCAAAGCGATTTCAGAGCCTATAGTACATTTGGCACAAACCGTGTGCCTATCTTGTCTCGAGATTAATACTATCTACAAATGGAACAAAACAAGCTTCCATATGACCAACATCACCTAGAACTTCCATCGGGTGTGCTTGAAAAGATTTCTATGCCTGTGGAACATTCGGTGCAAACCATGCACCTATCTTGCGTTGAGATTAACACTATCTCCAAATGGTCCAAAATGAGCTTCCACTTGACCAATGTCACCTATAAGCACCATCGCGTGTGCCTGAAAAGATTTCCACGCCCGTAGTACATTCGGCGAAAACCATACACCTATCTTGGTCTTAGATTAACACTATCTCCAAATGGAATAAAACGAGCTTCCACTTGAGACACGTCACCTAGGAGTACCATCGGGTGTGCACAAACTGATTTCCATGCCTGTGATACATTCGGTGCAAACCGTGCACCAATCTAGCGCTAAGATTAACACTATCTCCATATGGACCAAAACTAGCTTCCACTTGACCCACGTCACCTAGGAGTACCGTCAGGTGCGTCCAAAACAATTTGCATGCCTATGGTATGTTCAGCGCAAATCATGCACCTATCTTCCACTGAGACTGAAATAATCTTCCAGTTGATCTAAGCCACCTAGGAGTGCCATCTGGTGCCCCCAAAGCGATTTTGGAGCCTATGGTTTATTTGGCGTAAACCGTGCACCTATGTTGCATCGTGGTTAACACTATCTCCAAACAGACTGAAACGATCTTCCACTTGATCTACGCCACCCAGGAGTACCCTTTGGTGTGCCCTTAGTGATTTCAGAGCCTATGGTACATTTGGCGCAAACCGTGCACCTATCTTGCCTCAAGACTAAAACTATCTCCAAACGGACCGAAATGAGCTTCCACTTGACCAACATCACCTAGAAGTACCACCGGGTGTGCCTAAAAAGATTTCCATGCCTGTGGTACATTCGGCGCAAACCGTACACCAATCTTGTGCCTAGATTAACAGTATCCCCAAATGGACCGAAACGAGGTTCCACTTGACACATGTCACCTAGGAGTACCATTAGGTTTGACAAAAATGATTTACATGCCCATGGTACATTTGGCGCAAACCGTGCACCTATCTAGCGCTGAGATTAACACTATCGCCAAACAGACTGAAACTTGCTGCACTTGACCCATGTCACCTAGGAGTACCAACGGCTGTGCCCAAAATGATTTCTAGGCTCGTGGTACATTCGGTGCAAACCGTGCATATATCTTGCGCCGAGATTAACACTATCTCCAAACAGACCGAAACATGCTTCCACTTGACCAACATCACCTAGAAGTACCATCGGGTGTGCCTAAAAAGATTTCCATGCCCGTGGTACATTCGGCACAAACCGTGCAATAGTTTTGTGTTGAGATTAATACTATCTCCAAATGGTCCGAAATGAGCTTCCACTTGACCAATGTCACCTAGAAGTACCATTGGGTGTGCCTAAAAATATTTCCATGCCCATGGTACATTGGGCGCAAACTGTACACCTATCTTGCGCCAAAATTAACACTATCTCCAAATCGAGCGAAAGGAGCTTCCACTTGACACACATCACCATGGAGTACCATCAGTGTGCCCAAAATGATTTCCTCGCCCATGGTAGTTTTAGCGCAAACCATGCACCTATCTTGCGCTAAGATTAACACTATCTCCAAATGGACTGAAATGAGCTTCCACTTGACATACATTATCTAGGAGTACCATCCGATGTGCCCAAAGCAATTTCCATGCCCGTGGTACATCCATCGTAAACCGTGCACCTATCATGCACTAAGGCTTAAACAATCTCCAAACGAATCGAAATGAGCTTCCGCTTGATCCACGTCACCTAGGAGTACAATTAGGGCATCCAATATATTTTCTGAGCCTATGGTACATTTGGTGCAAATCGTGTATGTAACACCTCAAGTGTTTAGTCCTTAATTGCATTGCATTTGCATAAGCATGACATGCATAATCCATGTTTACTATTTTATGTAATGCAATTCATGTGATTGTTTAGGGTTTGTTTGATTTATTTCATGAAGTATTTGATAGTTGGTGTGACAAAAAGGTAAGGTAGCCAATCATGACCTACAACACCTTAGTTATACTTAGGGTAACATTTGGAACAAGGTTCATGTTGACCAAAATTACAAATTTGCCCTCCAAGAGAAGTTTGACCACCAATTGACCCTAGAAGGCTCTAGTTTGACCAATTAAAAAGTCTAATTTAGAGACCTTGCATGGAAGAGCACCCTTAAGCAAAGTTGTAAAGAAATTCATGGAGAACAAAAGTCTCAATATGACCATCTCATGAAATTGACCCTAACATGCTCAAAAGTGGCCCACAAGTCAGCTAGAGAGGTAGCTCCAAGACTTAGAATTTTTCTAAGTCTGGAATCTGACCCTACAGTTTTACTGATGCCTACTTTAGGAGCTTGTAGTTTGCAAACCAGGCCAAACCAGCTTTCACTCATATTGACAAACTTGTAGATCACATGTAGCCCTACAACTTTGTCAACATTACCCAAGCCTGGTTCTCAGTGGTTCAAGAGTTATCGTGTCATGAACTTCAGTTGTCAGTCGGCATCGTTAACTGAACCCCGGTTTCAGTTTCACTGAGCACTACTTAATGTCCCTATATCTCACTAACCAAACCGAATCAGCTCTGGAGGCCTATTACAAAATTGTAGAGCTTACATAGTTCTACAACTTTGTTAATTGGAGTTTCCACTGAAACGAGCTAGATTAGAAGTTAATCAAACCCAAAGTCACGCTGTCAGTCACTGATGGAGGCATCGTCATCGCGATTCAGTCGTCGGTGATGAAGTGGCCGACCGGCCACAGAACCACGCCGACGCGTGGAGGCGCGGTGGCGTCCGTACACCGGTCCTGGCCCCACCGGTCAGGCCGCGACGCCTTCAAGACGCCACGACGCGCGAGCCGGCCTCCATTCCTCCGCCCCCTCTCTCTTCCAGTCGCAAGAACACCGAAACCGAGCCGCCATTTCCGTTCTTCTCCGGCGAGCTCAAGCGCGAGCTACACCACATCGCCAGCCGCCAGACCTCGCCACTCCCTCCGCCTCACCACCCTCCATCCCCTTGACCCACCAACGCCCGCGATTTGACTCAAGGTGAGCCGCATTGCTTTCTTCTCCATCTCCGAGAGGTCGCCTGAGCCCGCCATGGGACCTCACCGTGGTCGAGGTGCTTCGGGTCCCTCTCCATCCTCCCTTCCTATCAAAATGGATCCGCCTAGCTTCGGTGAAGCTCGTACTGAGCCTAGACCGCACCATACATCCTCACCGGCGACGGTGCGCCGCCACCGGGCCTCACCGGCCGCCGCTCGCGGTGGCAAGCCCTTTCCACCCCATCCCCATCCATTCTACGGGCACCAATCGACGCACCGGGTGACGGAGAGCACGAGGCGGTGTTCGGTTGGCCGAGCGAGTCCTTCTCCGGCGAGCTCGAGCTCGTCGGAGCTCGCGGTACGCCGCCTCCCCTGCCTCTGGTCACTGACCGCGGGGGCCCGCCCGTCAGTGTCGCGCGCGGGCGGGGGCGCTGAGCGGGCCGCGTGCGCTCGAGTGTGTGGGCCGAGTTCCCGGGCCGGCCCAGTCTTCCGAAATGAATTTCATTTTTATTATTTTGTCACTGATTTTTGTACAAGTTGGAAAAATATAGATCTAGGGTTTTAATGATCCAAAAATCATGAGATAAATTTTGTTAGAATCTACATGATGTGTAGTATTTTAGAAAAATATGGATCTGGCATGAGATGTTTAAATTCTGTAAGAATTTATTAGATCCTTTAAATGTGTTTTGGAATGCATGCAAATTTGTTTAATTTATAACTTGAGCTGTAGTGTTCCATAAATCATGAAATTTGGTAGGTACGTTACTCTATGCTAGCCCTAGCTCTGGTAAAAATTTGGGCATCAGTGCTTAAGTAATTTTCAAGTTATAAGGCTATCATTTTATTCTAGGAAATAATTGAAGGAATTTTTGTAATTTTTCTACATGTGCAATGTTCTTGTAACTTTTTGGAGAATGTCTTGGTACCCTAGAGTGTCTAAGAAAAATATGAAATCTGTTGTTTGATACTTTTCAATGTGATTTATGAATTATACAGAAATCAGCCTTTTGGGCTTGTGAATTTTGTATAGAGAGTTTCTGTGAAAAAAACTTGTTCAAATTTTTACTCTGGTCTCTTTTGGGGTCAGAGAGTCCCCTGTAATTTTTGTAGAATTTTAGGAGCAGTTTACATATATGTTTAAAATTCCACCTAAATAATTAAGTAAATTAAGAAATGGGGTTAAATAAATGTTCTAGTTGGTCCCACCTTACTTTCTGGTGTTTTTATACCTCATGTGAACTGTTGGTAACATTAGTTTGGTTTTAGGGGACTTTGGTCACATCAACAAATATTTAACCTTTGTAATTTTAGGTTTTCTGGACAGCTGGTAGTATTTCTAAGTTTGACCTTTGATAAAATTGGTTTCTGGAAAACTTGTAAATACCAAAGTTACAGTAAACTTGATGAACTAGCTTGTGTCAAAATTTGGGAGCATTTGGCTTAATAGTTTGAGAGTTACTGTTGTTTTAAGTGGCAGTTCAGAATCTGCTACTCTCTGTTTTGAGAGGACAGATTCTGGAACTTGTGAAGTTTGACATGGAAAACTTAGGAGTTTGGGGTTGAGGTCTGAAAATGAATTGTAGAGCATTTCTCAAGCTTTCCAGATTGCCTTAGATCATATCTTTTGGAATTGTAAATCTCCAGTTGTGATAAAAACAAGTAGCTGCTGTCCAGAATGCTTACTGTGGCATTTTGCTGATTGATTTGGTGTGGTATCCTAAGACATGTTACTTTTGTAATTGTTAGGTGTTAGGGCCTTAACTGAGGATGAGCAGCTTTATCTTAGGTTAAGTAGATTAGGTGAGTACTTCTCTACCGGAGAGGAAATTTGCACCTACTCTTTTGAAGTGATTTGAATAGAGCGTTAAATTGTTGTAATGCATTTCATTCCGAGCATATTGCATCTTTCATTATGCATTCATGGGATTTATTATGCACTCATGCAATAGGTGTACCGGAGGGGGTGACACTCCTCGAATTCGAACAAGCGATACCGGAGGAGGTGCTGAGTCAACCGAAGGAATCAGCAGAAGAACCCAACGTCGGGGAAGCTCCGTCAGAAGATCTACCCGAGTGTCCGGACCACAGACCCGCAACGTTTCTCAAAGGCAAGCCCCGGTGCATGCTGAACCCACTGTTTTATAAATATATCTTGAGTACTTTTAATTGTTTATTGCATTAAGTAGTAGGAGTTGTATGAAAACAATTGTTGCATTATACCTGTCCTTGTCCAGATATTGTACTTAAATACTATATTAGGTTTAGGCACGTGTCAATGCTTAGCCCTGCTTAGTACGGTAAAAGTCGGGTGATTTCTGGTCATCCGCGAGAGATAGGATTGGGTCGCGAGTGGCTTATGGCTATCGTGATGGAACCATGCTTTAAAATGAAATTGAGACCGGGCGAGAGTTCGATGGTACAGCCGCAAGACACTTCACGTCTTGGGTGTGGAGCCATGCCCGTCTGAGTCGTTTAAGGACCGATTCGCTGTACGTCCTTGAGTCATGTTGAACGCAGTCTAACACTTAGTTGGCCGGATAAGTCGTTCCGACCGCGAAGCCGAGTAATGTGATTCAGGCCAGGAATCGAATGGTAGGTTGCTTCTTGGAGGAGAGAAAGGATGTGCTTGGGGACATTGGCGTGAGACCAAGGGGGGGTTAGAGTCCCCATCACCTGGCAGAGTGTCGCCCTTGGGGTTGCGACATCATTCGGACCCGCGGTTCCTGAATCACATGAAATGGTGGCCTGTGCGACCCTGGCAGGGGTCTGCACGGTGAGTGTTAGAAATACCCCTCCAACTGGATAGGAATTTGATTCGAATCGCCGTCGCTCCCGGTTAGTGAGCACTTGACTTGAGCAGCGGCAACGTAGATCTCATTAATTGAACAGATGGTTAAGTGAATAATACAATGTTGCCACAATTTATACCTGCTATGGAAATAATATGAATAATTGTTTGATGATAATCAAGTGCATGTTTTAGTACAGGTGCTAAGATAGATGACAGGTAAATGCTAAAAATAACTGCTAGTACAGGTTATAAGAGTTTCAAATACTTATGCCTTTATGCAAAATGTGGTGTCAGCTAGCCTCTTGTGTAAGCCTTGCATAATCCTTGGTGTCATATTATTTCTGGTTTATGACGGGTAAGTCTAGCTGAGTACATTCCAGTACTCAGGGTTTATTCCCTCCTGTTGCAGATGACATGCTTTATCAGGGATTCTGCAAGACGTGTCTCCACCCTGCGGGTGATGATGACTAGATCACAAGGGCGTGATCATCTTTATGTACTTTCCTTTTGCTTTTGCGAGATGTCGATCGTCCAGACTGGCAGTATTTAAGTAACTAATGTGTGTGTTATGCTTCCGCTACTTTCAAACTTGGTTTGTAATATTTGCTACTCCGCGGTGTAAACTTATTTCGGAACTACTTGTGAAATGTAACGTACGATGTGTATGTTGAATGATGCGATCCTGGTTGTAAGCAGTTTGGTTGGAAATCCTTCGTGATTTCGATTGACTACCGGGATTATATGGGCTCAAGTTTGAAAATTTGAGCGCTTCGGTGCTTGTTTTCGTACTTGTGCTCTTATAATTTGGTCGGTTCTGTTACAGCTGGTACCGGAGCATAATTCAACATTAAACACATCTTATGAGTAATTAAAAACAAAAGTATTTGTTTGCGAAAAGGGTTAAACTCAAAAAAAATTTATTTTTATAGGTATGCCAGTGATCACATCACTTAGCCCAAATAAGGACTCTTAGGTGGCTTATTATAAAGACTAACTTGGGGGCCTTGTTTGTTTTTGTTTCGTCGTCCATACGGCGTGATATTGTATGGATGCCATCCACTTGGGTGGTAATGTATGGATCAATTACCTCGACGCTCTGGTAAGCGTGAGTTGTGAGAGCATGATCGTCCAACCGGCGGTCTAGGGGAGAGTAGTTTTGGTGACTTACATACTTACATGTTTAAACCATGTAACTATGTAAAAGCACTTAATTGGGGGCGTCTATCAATCGGGTAGCTTTGATACTGAAATATATACATCTGGGGATGTGTATATGTAAAGTATTTAGTTTACTGCTTTCTTGTATGTTATTTTGGGAATTTTTGGGCTGCAATGGAATTTTCTGCAGGTACCCTAACAGCGTAACGTGTAGACCGATAGTTTCGCTTATATGAGAGAACGTATGTATGCCACCGCTTAGCGTTAGCACTTTAGTTTTCTGCTAAGGTGAGAGGACGTACGGAACGTGCATGCATCATGTTTAATTATATCATACATGTCATTCACTCCCTCCTTAAAAATTTAAATAGTCCCGACTAAATTAAATTTCGTATCCCCTAAATGATTCTCACTTTAAGTCACATCTTGTTGATACAGATGGCACGTACCAGGATGACAGCCCGTAAGTCAACTGGTGGAAGGGTCCCTCGCCACCAGTTACCTCCACGCGAGCCCCGTCCTGAGCCCTCCGAGGTGGAAAGATTACGGGCTGAGCTGGCAGAGGGTGACTGCTGCTAGGGATGCAGCACGGCAACAACTGGAGCAAGTGATTCATGATCGGGATCAAGAAACGCTTGCAGTCCAGAGGTTGACAGTGGCAAATCGCAACTGTCAGCGTATGTTGGTCCGTGTGATGGAACAGAGGGATGAAGCCTGGCACGAGGAGAACGTTCTGAGGGCCCGTCAGTTTGAGCTCGAACAACAGTTAGAGAATGCTGAAGAATACAATGACAACCTTCATGAAGAAGTGCACCGCCTGAACAACCAGCTTAATCCTCTGCTACCTAGGAACAACAACGTAGATGAGGATATGGGTTCGGGAATCTTCATGGCTGAGGATGATGATGAAGTGGAGGTCGATGGACCATAGAATGCTCCACCTGCAGAAGCACCAGAGGAAGAGCCAGAAGAAGAAGAAGACGAAGAGTTAGAGCCTGTCAGTGATGAGGACGGCGGGGAGATCCTTGACACTGACTCGGAGGATAATGCTTAGAGTAGTCATCACGTACCTATAATGTTAGGATCGTCTTTTGTGCCCTCCCTGTGAAGGAGTGAGGCCTTGTAATAACTTGACTTTGGGATGTAAGGTTGAACCGTATGTTTCCTGAATGTAGTTTGAACCTGTTAATTTCGATCGCAATGGGATGTCTTATTGTGTTGTGTTCGATGATGGTGTCACGATTAGCACCCTTCGGTGCCGCGACGAAACCAAGGGCCTCCTATGGCGTGCGACATAAGGTTGTGCTGCTTGGCACGCGCAGGTATCGAGGTGGCTAGTCATGATCCACCATGGAACTCTTCATTGAGAAGTTTCCTTGTGGTCAGTTTGAAGTAGCCTGTCACAGTCAACTAAAAATCTAGAGATCGAATCCAAGTACCGTGCGAAAGGTTAAAAATCACATAGATAGCAACGTAAACGGTCCGGTAACCGTTGTGCTCCCTGTGAGTGAGCCTTTATCAAAGAACATCTTGTTGGAATACCAAGTATGATTTCGTCAATTGATGCGCTTGAATGGATTGTGCGGTTGTGATGAATTATTGTGCCTTAATTATTATGAGAAATCTATTCATGAAGTCAGTTTGACATTTCGCAATAATTCATCTACAAATTTCCCACATCGTCAGTGCTCATTGTCTATGCATTTTGCAGATGTCGTACAACCTACGTCGGGGTCGTGGAAATGAGGAGGAGGAACAGCCGCCCCCTCCGCCACCACCTACTCCGGCCGAGTTGATGCAATCAGTGGTTGAAGGGCAGCGTATGTTGGCTGACGCCATGCGCCAACTGGCTAATCGAGAGGCTCGTCATGGCCGCCAGGGCCCAGAGCCAAATCAGTATAGCGATTTCAAGGACTTCCTGGATACAAAGCCCCCGCTCTTCAAGGAAGCGGAAGAACCACTGCAGGCTGACGAGTGGTTGAATACAATTGAACAAAAGTTTCGTCTACTACGCCTAACTGATGAGCTGAAAACTGAGTATGCTTCCCATCAGTTGCATGGTCCAGCGGGCATCTGGTGGAGCCACTATCATTCCACACTGCCTGCTAATGTTCCGATTGCTTGGGATCAGTTCAAGGCGGCCTTCCGGGGGAACTACATCCCTCCCGGTCTTATGTCAATCAAGCACACGGAGTTTATGAGGCTGTCGCAGGGAAACAAGAGCTTGACTGAGTACTTGCAGTCTTTCAACAACTTGGCAAGGTATGCCACGGAGTTTGTGGATACCGATGCCAAAAAGATTGCTAGTTTCAAAAGGGGCCTCGGCCCAAAGCTAATGAAGACTATGGGCACTAGCAAGTGTACCACTTTCAATGATTTCATCAGCGATGCTTTGACACAGGAGAACAACAATGCTATTTATTCTACTTCTAAGAGCCGTAAAAGGGCCCTTGAGGCAAGTGCTTCTCAGTCAAGGGCCTCAGCTGCACCAAGGTCTTCTCCACGCCCGCCTGCTCAGAATACGAAGTTCCGTCCGCCATAGAAAAAGCCTGCTGCAAAAACTGGGTTCCGTAAGGCGTATACTGTCGCTCTGCCAAAGGGAACTTCTGGTCAGAGTAGCTCTAGTGTTCCTCCTAGCAATATGCCTTGCTGGAATTGCAACAAGCCAGGCCATTGGGCCCGGAACTGTCCGTACCCTAAGAAAAATGTCAATCAAGGTGGTCGTCAGGGACACGCTCATTATAACAGCATTGAAGAAATTCCATCTGGTGAGGTGGTCACGGCTGGTAAGTTCCTAGTTGACCAACACCCCGCAGTGGTACTTTTTGATTCAGGTGCTTCGCATTCCTTTATCAGTCCTAAGTTTGCATCTAAATTTGCACACAAGTTGCATACTGTTGAAGGTGTGGGTTATTGCATTAGTGCTGCAAGTGGGAATATTTCCACAAACAAAGTAGTGGGGAACCTTAAGTTTGAGATAGAAGGGCAAAATTATTCGCTTGCCCTACTGGTTTTACCCGGTTTAGACATAGATGTTATCTTGGGCATGAATTGGATGAGTCAGAATGGGGTACTCATTGACACGTCCGCTCGGGTAGTTATGCTCAGAGATCCTACAGATCAAAAGGGTTTTCTAGTACAACTTCCCAGAAAAGTTGAATTGTCGGGGGAAATTCATGCTGTGCAAGCAAAGGCGTTGGCTGAAATTCCCGTAGTAAATGAATTTCCGGACGTTTTTCCCGATGATTTGCCGGGACTCCCTCCGGATCGGGATGTGGAATTTAAAATCGAGTTACTGCCTGGCACCGCACCCATCTCTAGGAGACCCTATAGAATGCCTCCAAATGAGTTAGCTGAGCTTAAGGTGCAATTGAATGAACTTTTGAAGAAGGGGTTGATCCGTCCTAGCTCGTCTCCGTGGGGTTGCCCTGCTATCTTTGTAAAGAAGAAGGATCAAACCTTGCGGATGTGCGTGGACTATAGACCACTGAATGCAGTCACTGTTAAGAATAAGTATCCTCTACCGCGTATCGACATCTTGTTCGATCAATTGTCCAAAGCTAAAGTCTTTTCCAAGATTGATCTAAGGTCTGGGTACCATCAGATTAAAATCCGTCCTGAAGATGTTCCAAAAACAGCCTTCTCGACAAGATACGGCCTTTATGAGTATCTTGTTATGTCCTTCGGCCTAACCAATGCCCCAGCACACTTCATGTGCTTGATGAATTCGGTGTTTATGCCCGAATTGGACAAGTTTGTGGTGGTGTTCATCGATGACATCTTGGTGTATTCTGAAAATGAGGAAGAACACGCTGAACACTTGCGTATTGTCCTCAGCAGACTTCGTGAGCATCAACTGTATGCGAAGTTCAGTAAGTGTGAATTCTGGCTTCGTGAAGTACCTTTTCTTGGGCATGTGTTGTCCGATGGAGGAATTATGGTGGATCCCATAAAGATACAAGAAGTATTGAATTGGAAGACTCCTACTTCGGTTCATGAGGTCCGGAGTTTTCTTGGGTTGGCTGGCTATTATCGTCGCTTCATCCCGGATTTCTCAAAAATAGCCAAACCCATGACTCGGTTGCTGCAAAAAGACACCAGGTTTGTCTGGACTCCTGAGTGTGATGCGGCTTTTCACCAACTGCGAACCCTCCTAACCTCGGCTCCGGTTTTGGCACAACCGGATATCGAGAAACCTTTTGATGTTTACTGTGATGCCTCAGGCATAGGTTTGGGAGGTGTTTTGATGCAGGAAGGCCGAGTAATTGCATATATTTCACGACAACTTCGGAAGCATGAGGTGAATTATCCAACGCATGACTTAGAACTGGCCGCAGTTGTTCATGCTTTGAAGGTATGGCGGCATTATCTGTTGGGCAATGTCTGCAATATCTATACAGACCACAAAAGCCTCAAATACATCTTCACTCAACCCGAGCTAAATATGCGTCAGAGAAGATGGCTCGAGTTGATTAAAGATTATAATCTTCAAGTGCACTATCACCCAGGAAAGGCAAACGTGGTTGCGGACGCTTTGAGCCGTAAGTCTCACTGCCATTCCTTAGTTGAAACTGATTTTCACCGATCCCGCCTGTTACATCCGGCAGTCTTGTACAACATCACTGTCAGTGGTACTCTCAGAAATAGAATCATTGAGCTCCAAAAGACTGATACGGGTATATTTCACATAAAACGGAAGATGAAAGAGGAAGAAACTAAGCATTTCAGGTTAGATGACGAAGGTGTGCTGTGGTTTAAGGATCGATTAGTGGTGCCTAAGGACCGTGAGCTTAGAAATCAGATCCTGTCCGAAGCACATTCATCCAAGTTGTCCATCCATCCGGGTAGCAATAAGATGTATTATGATTTGAAGCCACTTTATTGGTGGACTAAGATGCGGAAAGAGATAGCTGCATATGTTGCTAGGCGTGACACCTGTTGCAGAGTTAAAGCTGTACACATGAAAGCTGGGCTACTTCAGCCACTTTCCATTCCAGGCTGGAAATGGGAAGAGATAAGTATGGATTTCATTGTCGGACTTCCTCCCACAGTCAAAAATCATAACTCTATCTGGGTAATTGTTGATCGTTTGACCAAATCAGCTCACTTCATTCCAGTGAGAGTGGACTATCGTCCTACTGACTATGCTGAGTTGTACTTCAATCAGATAGTCCGGCTTCATGGGATACCTCGTACTATCGTTTCTGACCGTGGTCCCCAGTTCACTGCTCGCTTTTGGGAGCATTTGCATCACCTTCTGGGAACCAAGTTAGTGAGAAGCTCTGCTTATCACCCCCAGACATCTGGTCAGACGGAACGAGTTAACCAAATCTTGGAAGATCTGTTGCGGGCATGCGTCATTTCATCCAAGGGTTCTTGGGAAAAATGGTTACCTTTAGCCGAATTCTCATACAATAACAGTTATCAAGAGAGTATTAAGATGGCCCCATTCGAAGCCTTGTATGGTCGTAAGTGCCGAACCCCACTAAACTGGGTAGAAGCTGGGGAAAGAAGGTATTATGGCATTGATTTTGTCCAGGAAGCCGAGGAACAAGTCCGTACTATCCAGAAACACATGGCTGCAGCCCAAGCTAGACAGAAGAGCTATGCTGATCGTCGTAGAAAACCACTCGAGTTTGAAGTTGGAGACTTCGTTTATTTGAAAGTTTCTCCAATGAAAAGTGTCCAACGTTTTGGTGTTAAGCGGAAACTTGCACCAAGATACGTGGGTCCTTTCCAGATCATAGGCAAGAGCGGAGCTGTTGCGTACAAAATCCAGTTACCTCCTGAGATGAGAGCCATATTCAACGTTTTCCATGTATCTCAGCTTAAAAAGTGTCTTCGAGTTCCTGAGGAACAGGTTCCTTTAGGAGATATCAGGCTTGAATCCGACCTAACCTATGAGGAAAAGCCCGTCTGAGTGATTGATACTCAGGAACGAGTAACTAGAAGTAAAGTGGTTAAGTGGTACAAAGTGATGTGGAGTAATCAGGGTAGCGAAAGTGATGCTACGTGGGAACGGGAGGATTATTTGCGGGATGGTTATAAGGAATTCTATGAAAAATGGTACGCTTTCCAAATCTCGGGACGAGATTTTTATAAGGGGGGAGGGCTGTAACACCTCAAGTGTTTAGTCCTTAATTGCATTGCATTTGCATAAGCATGACATGCATAATCCATGTTTACTATTTTATGTAATGCAATTCATGTGATTGTTTAGGGTTTGTTTGATTTATTTCATGAAGTATTTGATAGTTGGTGTGACAAAAAGGTAAGGTAGCCAATCATGACCTACAACACCTTAGTTATACTTAGGGTAACATTTGGAACAAGGTTCATGTTGACCAAAATTACAAATTTGCCCTCCAAGAGAAGTTTGACCACCAATTGACCCTAGAAGGCTCTAGTTTGACCAATTAAAAAGTCTAATTTAGAGACCTTGCATGGAAGAGCACCCTTAAGCAAAGTTGTAAAGAAATTCATGGAGAACAAAAGTCTCAATATGACCATCTCATGAAATTGACCCTAACATGCTCAAAAGTGGCCCACAAGTCAGCTAGAGAGGTAGCTCCAAGACTTAGAATTTTTCTGAGTCTGGAATCTGACCCTACAGTTTTACTGATGCCTACTTTAGGAGCTTGTAGTTTGCAAACCAGGCCAAACCAGCTTTCACTCATATTGACAAACTTGTAGATCACATGTAGCCCTATAACTTTGTCAACATTACCCAAGCCTGGTTCTTAGTGGTTCAAGAGTTATCGTGTCATGAACTTCAGCTGTCAGTCGGCATCGTTAACTGAACCCCGGTTTCAGTTTCACTGAGCGCTACTTAATGTCCCTATATCTCACTAACCAAACCGAATCAGCTCTGGAGGCCTATTACAAAATTGTAGAGCTTACATATTTCTACAACTTTGTTAATTGGAGTTTCCACTGAAACAAGCTAGATTAGAAGTTAATCAAACCCAAAGTCGTGATGTCAGTCACTGATGGAGGCATCGTCATCGCGATTCAGTCGTCGGTGATGAAGTGGCCGACCGGCCACAGAACCACGCCGACGCGTGGAGGCGCGGTGGCATCTGTACGCCGGTCCTGGCCCCACCGGTCAGGCCGCGACGCCTTCAAGACGCCACGACGCGTGAGCCGGCCTCCATTCCTCCGCCCCCTCTCTCTTCCAGTCGCAAGAACACCGAAACCGAGCCGCCATTTCCGTTCTTCTCTGGCGAGCTCAAGCGCGAGCTACACCACATCGCCGGCCGCCAGACCTCGCCACTCCCTCCGCCTCACCACCCTCCATCCCCTTGACCCACCAACGCCCGCGATTTGACTCAAGGTGAGCCGCATTGCTTTCTTCTCCATCTCCGAGAGGTCGCCGGAGCCCGCCATGGGACCTCACCGTGGTCGGGGTGCTTCGGGTCCCTCTCCATCCTCCCTTCCTATCAAAATGGATCCGCCTAGCTTCGGTGAAGCTCGTACTGAGCCTAGACCGCACCATACATCCTCACCGGCGACGGTGCGCCGCCACCGGGCCTCACCGGCCGCCGCTCGCGGTGGCAAGCCCTTTCCACCCCATCCCCATCCATTCTACGGGCACCAATCGACGCACCGGGTGACGGAGAGCACGAGGCGGTGTTCGGTTGGCCGAGCGAGTCCTTCTCCGGCGAGCTCGAGCTCGTCGGAGCTCGCGGTACGCCGCCTCCCCTGCCTCCGGTCACTGACCGCGGGGGCCCGCCCGTCAGTGTCGCGCGCGGGCGGGGGCGCTGAGCGGGCCGCGCGCGCTCGAGTGTGTGGGCCGAGTTCCCGGGCCGGCCCAGTCTTCCGAAATGAATTTCATTTTTATTATTTTGTCACTGATTTTTGTACAAGTTGGAAAAAATATAGATCTAGGGTTTTAATGATCCAAAAATCATGAGATAAATTTTGTTAGAATCTACATGATGTGTAGTATTTTAGAAAAATATGGATCTGGCATGAGATATTTAAATTCTGTAAGAATTTATTAGATCCTTTAAATGTGTTTTGGAATGCATGCAAATTTGTTTAATTTATAACTTGAGCTGTATTGTTCCATAAATCATGAAATTTGGTGGGTAGGTTACTCTATGCTAGCCCTAGCTCTGGTAAAAATTTGGGCATCAGTGCTTAAGTAATTTTCAAGTTATAAGGCTATCATTTTATTCTAGGAAATAATTGAAGGAATTTTTGTAATTTTTCTACATGTGCAATGTTCTTGTAACTTTTTGGAGAATGTCTTGGTACCCTAGAGTGTCTAAGAAAAATATGAAATCTGTTGTTTGATACTTTTCAATGTGATTTATGAATTATACAGAAATCAGCCTTTTGGGCTTGTGAATTTTGTATAGAGAGTGTCTTTGAATAAAACTTGTTCAAATTTTTACTGTGGTCTTTTTTGGGGTCAGAGAGTCCCCTGTAATTTTTTTAGAATTTTAGGAGCAGTTTACTTATATGTTTAAAATTCCACCTAAATAATTAAGTAAATTAAGAAATGGGGTTAAATAAATGTTCTAGTTGGTCCCACCTTACTTTCTGGTGTTTTTATACCTCATGTGAACTGTTGGTAACATTAGTTTGGTTTTAGGGGACTTTGGTCACATCAACAAATATTTAACCTTTGTAATTTTAGGTTTTCTGGACAGCTGGTAGTATTTCTAAGTTTGACCTTTGATAAAATTGGTTGCTGGAAAACTTGTAAATACCAAAGTTACAGTAAACTTGATGAACTAGCTTGTGTCAAAATTTGGGAGCATTTGGCTTAATAGTTTGAGAGTTACTGTTGTTTTAAGTGGCAGTTCAGAATCTGCTACTCTCTGTTTTGAGAGGACAGATTCTGGAACTTGTGAAGTTTGACATGGAAAACTTAGGAGTTTGGGGTTGAGGTCTGAAAATGAATTGTAGAGCATTTCTCAAGCTTTCCAGATTGCCTTAGATCATATCTTTTGGAATTGTAAATCTCCAGTTGTGATAAAAACAAGTAGCTGCTGTCCAGAATGCTTACTGTGGCATTTTGCTGATTGATTTGGTGTGGTATCCTAAGACATGTTACTTTTGTAATTGTTAGGTGTTAGGGCCTTAACTGAGGATGAGCAGCTTTATCTTAGGTTAAGTAGATTAGGTGAGTACTTCTCTACCGGAGAGGAAATTTGCACCTACTCTTTTGAAGTGATTTGAATAGAGCGTTAAATTGTTGTAATGCATTTCATTCCGAGCATATTGCATCTTTCATTATGCATTCATGGGATTTATTATGCACTCATGCAATAGGTGTACCGGAGGGGGTGACACTCCTCGAATTCGAACAAGCGATACCGGAGGAGGTGCTGAGTCAACCGGAGGAATCAGCAGAAGAACCCAACGTCGGGGAAGCTCCGTCAGAAGATCTACCCGAGTGTCCGGACCACAGACCCGCAACGTTTCTCAAAGGCAAGCCCCGGTGCATGCTGAACCCACTGTTTTATAAATATATCTTGAGTACTTTTAATTGTTTATTGCATTAAGTAGTAGGAGTTGTATGAAAACAATTGTTGCATTATACCTGTCCTTGTCCAGATATTGTACTTAAATCCTATATTAGGTTTAGGCACATGTCAATGCTTAGCCCTGCTTAGTACGGTAAAAGTCGGGTGATTTCCGGTCATCCGCGAGAGATAGGATTGGGTCGCGAGTGGCTTATGGCTATCGTGATGGAACCATGCTTTAAAATGAAATTGAGACCGGGCGGGAGTTCGATGGTACAGCCGCAAGACACTTCACGTCTTGGGTGTGGAGCCATGCCCGTCTGAGTCGTTTAAGGACCGATTCGCTGTACGTCCTTGAGTCATGTTGAACGCAGTCTAACACTTAGTTGGCCGGATAAGTCGTTCCGACCGCGAAGCCGAGTAATGTGATTTAGGCCGGGAATCGAATGGTAGGTTGCTTCTTGGAGGAGAGAAAGGATGTGCTTGGGGACATTGGCATGAGACCAAGGGGGGGTTAGAGTCCCCATCACCTGGCAGAGTGTCGCCCTTGGGGTTGCGACATCATTCGGACCCGCGGTTCCTGAATCACATGAAATGGTGGCCTGTGCGACCCTGGCAGGGGTCTGCACGGTGAGTGTTAGAAATACCCCTCCAGCTGGATAGGAATTCGATTCGAATCGCCGTCGCTCCTGGTTAGTGAGCACTTGACTTGAGCAGCGGCAACGTAGATCTCATTAATTGAACAGATGGTTAAGTGAATAATACAATGTTGCCACAATTTATACCTGCTATGGAAATAATATGAATAATTGTTTGATGATAATCAAGTGCACGTTTTAGTACAGGTGCTAAGATAGATGACAGGTAAATGCTAAAAATAACTGCTAGTACAGGTTATAAGAGTTTCAAATACTTATGCCTTTATGCAAAATGTGGTGTCAGCTAGCCTCTTGTGTAAGCCTTGCATAATCCTTGGTGTCATATTATTTCTGGTTTATGACGGGTAAGTCTAGCTGAGTACATTCCAGTACTCAGGGTTTATTCCCTCCTGTTGCAGATGACATGCTTTATCAGGGATTCTGCAAGACGTGTTTCCACCCTGCGGGTGATGATGACTAGATCACAAGGGCGTGATCATCTTTATGTACTTTCCTTTTGCTTTTGCGAGATGTCGATCGTCCAGACTGGCAGTATTTAAGTAACTAATGTGTGTGTTATGCTTCCGCTACTTTCAAACTTGGTTTGTAATATTTGCTACTCCGCGGTGTAAACTTATTTCGGAACTACTTGTGAAATGTAATGTACGATGTGTATGTTGAATGATGTGATCCTGGTTGTAAGCAGTTTGGTTGGAAATCCTTCGTGATTTCAATTGACTACCGGGATTATATGGGCTCAAGTTTGAAAATTTGAGCGCTTCGGTGCTTGTTTTCGTACTTGTGCTCTTATAATTTGGTCGGTTCTGTTACAGCGTACATATCTTGCGTCGAGATTTACACATCTATAAATGGACCGAAACGAGTTTCCACTTGACCAACGCAACATAGGAGTACCATCGATTGAGCCCAAAATGATTTAAAGCCTATGCTACATTCGGTGCGAACCTATCACCTATTTTGCACAGAGATTAACACTATCACAAAATAGACTGAAATGATCTTCCACTTGATCTACGCTACCTAGGAGTACCATCTGGTGTGCCCAAAGTGATTTCAGAGTCTATGGTACATTTGGTGCAAGTTGTGCACCTATCTTGCCACGAGATTAATACTATCTCCAAATGGAACGAAATGAGCTTCCACTTGACCAACATCACCTAGAAGTACCATCAGGTGAGCCTGCAAAGATTTCCATGCCCATAGTACATTCGGTGCAAACCGTGCACCTATCTTGCGTTGAGATTAACACTATCTCCAAATGGACCAAAATGAGCTTCCACTTGACCAATGTCACCTAGAAGCATCATCGCGTGTGCCTGAAAAGATTTCCACGCCCGTAGTACATTCGGCGGAAACCGTACACCTATCTTGGTCTTAGATTAACACTATCTCCAAATGGAATGAAACGAGCTTCCACTTGAGACACGTCACCTAGGAGTACCATCGGGTGTGCACAAACTGATTTCCATGCCTGTGATACTGCACCAATCTAGCGCTAAGATTAACACTATCTCCATATGGACCGAAACTAGCTTCCACTTGACCCACGTCACCTAGGAGTACCGTCAGGTGCGTCCAAAACAATTTGCATGCCTATGGTATGTTCAATGCAAATCATGCACCTATCTTCCACTGAGACTGAAATAATCTTCCAGTTGATCTAAGCCACCTAGGAGTGCCATCTGGTGCCCCCAAAGTGATTTCGGAGCCTATGGTTTATTTGGCGCAAACCGCGCACCTATGTTGCATCGTGGTTAACACTATCTCCAAACAGACTGAAACGATCTTCCACTTGATCTACGCCACCCAGGAGTACCCTTGGTGTGCCCTTAGTGATTTCAGAGCCTACGGTACATTTGGCGCAAACCGTGCACCTATCTTGCCTCGAGACTAAAACTATCTCCAAACGGATCAAAATGAGCTTCCACTTGACCAACATCACCTAGAAGTACCACCGAGTGTGCCTAAAAAGATTTCCATGCCTGTGGTACATTCGGCGCAAACCGTACACCTATCTTGCGCCTAGATTAACACTATCCCCAAATGGACCAAAATGAGCTTCCACTTGACACACGTCACCTAGGAGTACCATTAGGTTTGACAAAAATGATTTACATGCCCATGGTACATTCGGTGCAAACCGTGCACCTATCTAGCACTGAGATTAACACTATCGCCAAATGGACTGAAACTTGCTGCACTTGACCCATGTCACCTAAGAGTACCAACGGCTGTGCCCAAAATGATTTCTAGGCTCGTGGTACATTCGGCACAAACCGTGCACATATCTTGCGCCGAGATTAACACTATCTCCAAACAGACCAAAACGTGCTTCCACTTGACCAATATCACCTAGAAGTAGCATCGGGTGTGCTTGAAAAGATTTCCATGCCCATGGTACATTCGGCACAAACCATGCACCAGTCTTGTGTTGAGATTAATACTATCTCCAAATGGTCCGAAATGAGCTTCCACTTGACCAATGTCACCTAGAAGTACCATTGGGTGTGCCTAAAAATATTTCCATGCCCATGGTACATTGGCGCAAACTGTACACCTATCTTGCGCCAAAATTAACACTATCTCCAAATCGAGCGAAAGGAGCTTCCACTTGACACACATCACCATGGAGTACCATCAGTGTGCCCAAAATGATTTCCTTGCCCGTGGTAGTTTTAGCACAAACCATACACCTATCTTGCGCTAAGATTAACACTATCTCCAAATGGACTGAAATGAGCTTCCACTTGACATACATTATCTAGGAGTACCATCCGGTGTGCCCAAAGCAATTTCCATGCCCGTGGTACATCCATCGTAAACCGTGCACCTATCTTGTACTAAGGGTTAAACAATCTCCAAACGGATTGAAATGAGCTTCCGCTTGATCCACGTCACCTAGGAGTACAATTAGGTGCATCCAATATCATTTCTGAGCCTATGGTACATTTGGCGCAAATCGCGTACATATCTTGCATCGAGATTTACAAATCTATAAATGGACCGAAACGAGTTTCCACTTGACCAACGCAACATAGGAGTACCATCGATTGAGCCCAAAATGATTTTAAGCCTATGCTACATTCGATGCAAACCTGTCACCTATTTTGCGCAGAGCTTAACACTATCACAAAATAGACTGAAATGATCTTCCACTTGATCTACGCCACCTAGGAGTACCATCTGGTGTGCCCAAAGCGATTTCAGAGTCTATGGTACATTTGGTGCAAGTTGTGCACCTATCTTGCCACGAGATTAATACTATCTCCAAATGGAATGAAACGAGCTTCCACTTGACCAACATCACCTAGAAGTACCATCAGGTGAGCCTGCAAAGATTTCTATGCCCATGGTACATTCAGTGCAAACCGTGCACCTATCTTACGTCGAGATTAATACTATCTCCAAACGGTCTGGAATGAGCTTCCACATGACCAATGTCACCTAGAAGTACCATCGGGTGTGCCTAAAAAGATTTCCATGCCCATGGTACATTTGGTGCAAACCGTGTATTGATCTTATGTCGAGATTAATACTATCTCCAAATAGTTTGGAACGAGCTTTCACATGACCAATGTCATTTGGAAGTACCATCGGGTGTGCCTAAAAAGATTAATAGTATCTCAAATGGTCCGGAACGAACTTCCACTCAACCAAAGTCACCTAGAAGTACCATCCGGTGTGCCTAAAAAGATTTTCATGTTCGTGGTACATTGGGTGCAAACCATACACCTATCTTGTGCCTAGATTAATACTATCTCCAAATGGACCGAAACAAGCTTTCACTTGACACACGTCACCTAGGAGTACCATCGGGTCTGCTCGAAATGATTTGCATGCCCGAGGTAGATTCGACGCAAACTGTGCACCTATCTTATGCTGAGATTAAAACTATCTCCAAACAGACTGAAAGGAGCTTCCACCATCACCTAGGAGTACCATCAAGTGTGCCCAAAATGATTTCCATGCTCATGGTACATTCGGCGCAAACTGTGTAAATATGTTACACCGATATTAACAGTACCTCCAAATGTGCCAAAACGAGTTTCCACATGACCCATGTCACCTAGGAGTACCATTGGGTGTGTCTAAAATGATTTTCAAGCCTATTATACGTTCAATGCTAACCATGCACCTATCTTACACTGAGACTAACACTAGCTTCAAACGGACAGAAATAATCTTCCACTTGACATACATTACCTAGGAGTACCATCGAGTGTGCCGAAAGCGATTTCCATGCCCGTGGTACATTCGTCGTAATCCGAGCACCTATCTTGCATCGAGATTTAAATTATCTCCAAAGGGATCAAATTGAGCTTCCGCTTGATCCATGTCGTCTAGGAGTACAATTAGATGCGTCAAAAATGATTTCTGAGCCTATGGTATGTTTGGCGCAAACCATGTACCTATCTTGCATGAAGGTTAAAACTATCTCCAAATGGACCGAAATGAGTTTCTACTTGACCCCCGTCACATACGAGTACCATCAGTTGCATCCAAAATGATTTTTGAGCCTATGGTACGTTCAACGCAAACGTTGCACTATTTTGTATCGAGATTAACACTATCACAAAATAGACTGAAATTTCACTTGATCTACGTCACCTAGGAGTACCATTCGGTGCGCCCAAACTGATCTCAAAGCCCATGGTACATTCAGCACAAACCGTGTACCTACCTTGCGTCGAGATTAACACTATCTCCAAACAGACTGAAACGATCTTCCACTTGATCTACGTCACCTAGGAATACCATCAAAGCGATTTCAGAGCCTATAGTACATTTGGCACAAACCATGCACCTATCTAGCGCTGAGATTAACAGTATCTCCATACGCACCGAAACTAGCTTCCACTTGACCCACGTCACCTAGGAGTACTGTTTGGTGCGTCCAAAATGATTTTCATGCCTATGGTACGTTCAGCGCAAAACGTGCACTTATCTTCCACCGAGACTGAAATGATCTTCCACTTGATCTACGCCACCTAAGAGTGCCATCTGGTGCCCCCAAAGCGATTTCAGAGCCTGTGGTATATTTGGCGCAAACCGTGCACCTATCTTGCGTCAAGATTAACACTACCTCCAAACAGACTGAAACAATCTTCCACTTGATCTACGCCACCCAGGAGTAGCCTTTCGTGTGCCCTTTAGTGATTTCAGAGCCTATGGTATATTTGGCGCAAACCGTGCACCTATCTCGCCTTGAGACTAATACTATCTCCAAACGCACCGAAATGAGCTTTCACTTCACCAACATCACCTAGAAGTAGCACTGGGTGTGCCTAAAAAGATTTCCATGCCCGTGGTACATTCGGCACAAACCGTACACCTATCTTGTGCCTAGATTAACACTATCCCCAAATGGACCGAAACGAGCTTCCACTTGACACACATCACCTTGGAGTACCATTGGGTGTGACAAAAATGATTTCCATGCCCATGGTACATTCGGCGCAAACCGTGCACCTATCTAGCGCTGAGATTAACACTATCACTAAATGGACCGAAACTTGCTGCACTTGACCCATGTCACCTAGGAGTACCAACGGCTGTGCCCAAAATGATTTCTAGGCTCGTGGTACATTCGGCGCAAACCATGCACCTGTCTTGCGCCGAGATTAAGACTATCTCCAAACACACCGAAACGAGCTTCCACTTGACCCATGTCACCTAGGAGTACCATCAGGTGCATCCAAAATAATTTCCAAGCCTATGGTACGTTCGGTGCAAACCCGCACCTATCTTGCACCGATAGTAACACAATCTCTAAACCGTCCAAAACAAGCTTTCACTTGACACACATTACCTAGGAGCCATTGGGTGTGCCCAAAGCAATTTCCATGCCCGTGGTAGATTCATCGCAAACCATGCAGCTATCTTGCACCGAGATTAAAACTATCTCCAAACAGATCGAAATGAGCTTCCGCTTGATCCACATCGCCTAGGAGTACAATTAGGTGCATCCAAAATGATTTCTGAGCCTATGGTATGTTTGACGCAAACCGTGTACCTATCTTACATGAAGATTAACACTATCTCTAAATGGACCGAAACCAGTTTCCACTTGACCCACGTCAGGTAGGAGTACCATTGGTTGCACCCAAAATGATTTCTGAGCCTATGGTACGTTCAGTGCAAACCTTACAGCTATTTTAAGATGAGATTAACACTATCTCCAAATGGACCGAACCGTGCTCCAGCTTTACCCATGTCACCTATGAGTACCATCTTGTGCATCAAAAATGATTTCCAAGTCAATGGTACGTTCTGCGCAAACCATGCTCCTCTCTTGCGCTGAGACTAACACTATCTCCTAATGGACTGAAACAAGCTTCCACTTGACATGACCTAGAAGTACCATCGAGTGTGTTCAAAGCGATTTCCATGCCTGTGGTACATTCGGCGCAAACCATGAAACTCTCTTGCACTGAGATTAATATTATCTCCAAATGTTCCAAAACGAGCTTCCACTACCATTGGCACTGAGAAGTATCATCGGGTGTCCAGGAAAAGATTTCCACGCCCGTGGTACATTCAGCGCAAACCGTACACCTATCTTGTGCCTAGATTAACACAATCTCCAATGGACCGAAACTAGCTTAGACTTGACACACATTACCTAGGAGTACCATCATGTGTGCCCAAAATGATTTCCATGCCCGTGGTACATTCGGCGCAAACCGTATACCTATCTAGCGCTGAGATTAACACAATCTCCAAACGGACCAAAATGAGGTTCCACTTGACACATGTCACCTAGGAGTACCAATGGGAGTGCCCAAAATGATCTCCAAGCCTATGGTACATTCGGCGGAAACCAAGCACCTATCTTGCGCCAAGATTAACACTATCTCTAAATAGACTGAAAATGAGTTCCACTTGACCCACGTCACCTAGGAGTAGCATCAGGTGCGTCCAAAATGATTTCTAAACCTATGCGTTCGGCGCAAACCGTGCACCTATCTTGCACTGATACTGACACTATCTCCAAACTGACCCAAACAAGCTTTCACTTGACATACATTACCTAGGAGTACCATTGGGTGTGCCAAAGCAATTTCCATGCCCATGCTACATTCATCGCAAACCATGCACATATCTTGTCCCTAGACTAAAACTATCTCCAAACGGACCGAAACAAGCTTTCACTTGACATACATTACCTAGGAGTACCATCGAGTGTGCCCAAAGTGATTTCCATTCCTGTGGAACGTTCATCGTAAACTGTGCACCTATCTTTCACCAAGATTTAAACAATCCCCAAACGGAACAAAATGAACTTCCACTTGATCGACGTTGCCTAGGACTGCAATTAGGTGCGTCCAAAACGACTTTAGAGCCTATTGTATATTTGGCGCAAACCGTGTACCTATCTTGCGTCGATATTAACACATCTCCAAATGGACCAAAACGAATTTCCACTTGACCCACGTCTTGTAGGAGTACCATTGGTTGCACCCATAATGATTTTTGAGCCTATGGTACGTTCGGCGCAAACCTTCCACCTATTTTGCGTTGAGATTAACATTATCACCAAAGAGACTAAAATGATCTTCCACTTGATCTATGCCACCTAGGAGTACCATCTGGTGTGCCTAAAAGCGATTTTAGAGCCTATGGTACATACGACGCAAACCATGCACCTATCTTGTGTCGAGATTAACACTCTCTCCAAACGGATCAAAACGAGCTTCCACTTGACCCATGTCACCTAGGAGGACCATCTGGTGCGTCCAAAATGATTTCCAGGCCTATGATACGTTCGGCGCAAACGTGCACCTTTCTTCCATCGAGACTAACGCTATCTCCAAACAGACCAAAACAAGCATCCACTTGGCATACATTACCTAGGATTACCATCGGGTGTGCCCAAAGTGATTTCCATGCCCGTGGTACTTTCGTCACAAACCGTGCACCCATCTTGCACCAAGATTAAAACTATCTCCAAACAGATCGAAATGAGCTTCCGCTTGATCCATGTCGCCTAGGAGTACAATCTGGTGCATCCAAAAAGATTTCTGAGCCTATGGTACGTTTGGCACAAACCGTGTACCTATCTGGCATCGAGATTAACACTATATCCAAATGGACCGAAACCAGTTTCCAGTTGACCCACGTCACATAGGAGTACCATTGGTTGCGTCCAAAATGATTTCTGAGCCAATGGTACATTCCGGCAAACCTTGCCCCTATTTTGCGCCATGATTAACACTATCTACAAATGGACCGAAACAAGGGTCCACTTGACCCACGTTACCTAGGAGTTCCATCGGGTGCATCCATAATGATTTCCAAGCCTATGATACGTTCAGCGTAAACCGTGCACCTATCTTGCACCAAGATTTAAATTATCTCCAAACGGATCGAAATGAGCTTCCACTTGATCCATGTCACCTGGCGAGTACAATTAGGTGCATCCAAAATGATTTCTAAGCTGATGGTACGTTTGGCACAAACCGTGTACCTATCTTGCGTCGAGATTAACACATCTCCAAATGGACCGAAATGAGTTTCCACTTGACCAAAGTCACGTAGGAGTACCATCGGTTGTGCCCAAAATGATTTTTGAGCCTATGGTACGTGCAACGCAAACATTGCACCAATTTTGCATGGAGATTAACACCATGACAAAAATAACTGAAATGATCTTCCACTTGATCTATGCCACCTAGGAGTACCATTTGTTGTGCCTAAAGTGATTTTAGAGCCTCTTGTACATTCGGCCCAAACTGTGCATCTATCTTGCGTCGAGATTAACACTATCCACAAACAAACTGAAACAATCTTCCACTTGATGTACACCACCTAGGAGAACCATCTGGTGCGCCCAAAGCAATTTCAGAGCCTATGGTACATTTGGCGCAAACGGTGCACCTATATTGCCTCAAGATTAATACTATCTCCAAACAGACCGAAACGAGCTTCCATTTGACCAACGTCACCTAGAAGTACCACTGGGTGTGCCTCAAAAGATTTCCATGCCTGTGGTACATTCGGCGCAAACCATGCACCTATCTTGCGTTGAGATTAATACTATCTCCAAATGGTTCAAAACGAGCTTCCACTTGACCAATGTCACCTAGAAGTACCATCAGGTGTGCCTGACAAGATTTCCATGCCCGGGCTACATTTGAGCAAACCATACACCTATTTTGCGCCTAGATCATACACTATCTCCAAATAGACCAAAACAAGCTTCTGCTTGTTCCACGTCGCCTAGGAGTACAATTAGGTACGTTCAAAATGATTTCTTAGCCAATGGTACACTTGGTGCAAACCATGTACCTATCTTGCTTCAAGATTAACACTATCACAAAACAGACTGAAATGGTCTTCCACTTGATCTACGCCGCCTAGGAGTGCCATCTGGTGCACCCAAAGCGATTTCAGAGCCTATGGTACATTTGGCTCAAACCGTGCACCTATCTTGTATCAAGATTAACACTATTTCCAGGTAGACTGAAACGATCTTCCACTTGATCTACGCCACCAAGGAGTACCCTAAGTGATTTCAGAGCCTATGGTACATTTGGCATAAACCGTGCACCTATCTTGCCTCGAGATTAATACTATCTCCAAATGAACCAAATGAGCTTTCACTTGACCAACATCACCTAGAAGTACCACTGGGTGTGCCTAAAAAGATTTTCATGCCCGTGGTACATTCGGCGCAAACCGTGCACCTCTCTTGTGTCGACATTAATATTATCTCTAAATGGTCCGAAACGAGCTTCCACTTGACACATACATTCGGCGCAAACCGTGCACCTCTCTTGCGTCGACATTAACACTATCTCCAAATGGACCGAAACAAGCTTCCACTTGACCCATGTCACCTAGAAGAACCATCAGGTGCGTCCAAAATGATTTCCAGGCCGTGCACCTACCTTGCACTGATAGTAACACTATCTGCAAACAGATTGAAATAAGCTTTCACTTGACATACATTACCTAGGAGTACCATTGGGTGTGGCCAAAGCGATTTCCATGCCGGTGGTACATTCGTCGCAAACCATGCATTTGTATTGAACCGAGATTAAAACTATCTCCAAACAGATCGAAATGAGCTTCGACTTGATCCATTTTGCCTAGGAGTACAATCAGGTGTGTCCAAAAAGTTTTCTGAGTCTATGGTACATTTGGCGCAAACCGTTTACTTATCTTGCGTCAAGATTGACACTATCTACAAATGGACCAAAACCTGTTTCCACTTGACCCACGTCACGTAGGAGTACAATTGGTTGTGCCCAAATTGATTTATGAGCCTATGATATGTTCTGTGCAAACCTTACAGCTATTTTGAGCCGAGATTAACACTATCTCCAAACGGACTAAAACATGCTCCTACTTGACCCACGTCACCTATGAGTGCCATCTTGTGCGTCAAAAATGATTTCCAAGTCAATGGTACGTTCTGCGCAAACCGTGCACCTATCTTGTGCTGAGACAAACACTATCTCCAAACAGAGTGAAACAAGCTTTCACTTGACATACATTACCTAGGATTACCAACGGGTGTGCCCAAAGCGATTTTCATGCCCGTGGTACATTCGTCGCAAACCGTTCCCCAATCTTGCACCAAGATTAAAACTATCTCCAAACGGTTCAAAATGAGCTTTTGCTTGATTCACGTTGCCTAGGTGTACAATCAGGTGCATCTAAAATGATTTTTGAGCCTATAGTATGTTTGGCACAAACCGTGTACCTATCTTGGTCGAGATTAACACTATCTCCAATTGGACTGAAACCAGTTTCCACTTGACCCAGTCATGTAGGAGTACAATGCAACCTAGAAGTATGTTCAGCACAAACCTTGAACCAATTTTGTGCCAAGATTAATACTATCTCCAAACAGACCAAAATGAGCATCCACTTGACCCACATCTCCTAGGAGTTCCATCGGGTGCATCCAAAATGATTTCCAAGCCTATGGTACATTCGGAGCAAACTATGCACCTATCTTGCGCCGAGACTAACACTGTCTCCAAATGGATTGAAACAAGCTTCCACTTGACATACATTAATTAGGAGTACCATCAAGTGTGCCCAAAGCGATTTCCACACCTATGGTACATTCGTTGTAAACCATGCACCTATCTTTCATTGATATTTAAACTATCTCCAAATGGTTCGAAATGAGCTTCCGCTTGTTCCATGGTGCCTAGGAGTACAATTAGGTGTGTCTAAAATGATTTCTAAGAGTACATTTGGCACAAACCATGCACCTACTTGGCACCGAGACTGACACTATCTCTAAATGGACCAAAACATGCTTCCACTTGACACACATTACCTACAAGTACCATCGAACGTTCCCAAAGCGATTACCATGCCTATGGTACATTCGTCACAAACCATGCACCTATCTTGCACCGAGATTAAAACTATCTCCAAACAGATCAAAATGAGCTTCCACTTGACCCACGTCAACTGGGACCATCGTGTGCGTCCAAAATGATTTCCAAGCCTATGGTACGTTCGGCACAAACTATGCACCTATCTTGCATTGAGATTAACACTATCTCTAGACGGACCGAAATGAGCTTCAACTTAATCCACGTCACCTAGCAGTACCACCGGGTGCGTCCAAAATTATTTCCAAGCCAATGGTACGTTCGGCGCAAACCATGCACCTACCTAACACCGAGACTAACACTATCTCCAAACGGACCGAAACAAGCTTCCACTTGACATGCATTACCTACGAGTACCATCAGGTGTTCCCAATGCGATTTCCATGCCCATGGTACATTCGTCATAAACCATGCACCTATCTTGCACCGAGATCAAAACTATCTCCCAATCGATCAAAATGAGCTTCTACTTGATCCACGTCACCTAGGAGTACCATCAGGTGCGTCTAAAATGATTTCCAAGCCTATAGTACATGTGTCACAAACCATGCACCTATCTTGCACTGAGATTAACACTATCTCCAGACAGACCAAAATGAGCTTCCACTTGACCCACGTCACCTTAGAGTACCATCAGGTGTTCCAAAATGATTTTCCAAGCCTATGGTACATTAGGCGCAAACCATGCACGTACCTTGCACCGAGACTAACACTATCTCCCAACGGACTGAACAAGCTTCCACTTTACATACATTACCTAGGAGTACCATCGAGTTTGCCCAAAGCAATTTCCATGCCCGTGGTACACTTGTCGTATACCGTGCTTGCACCAAGATTTCAACTATCTCCAGATGGATTGAAATGAGCTTCCGCTTGATCCATGTCGCCTAGGAGTACAATTAGGTACGTCCAACATCATTTTTGATCCTATGATAAGTTTGGCACAAACCATGTACCTATCTTGCATCGAGATTAACACATCTCCAAATTGACTAAAACAAGTTTCCACATGACCCAAGTCATGTAGGAGTACCATCGGTTGTGCCCAAAATGATTTTTGAGCCTATGGTACATTCGACACAAACCTTGCACCTATTTTGAGTCGAGATTAACAGTATCACCAAACAGACTGAAACTATCTTCCACTTGATCTACGCCACCTAGGAGTACCATCTGGTGCGCCCAAAGCAATTTCAAAGCCTATGGTACATTTGGCGCAAACTGTGCATCTATCTTGCGTTGAGACTAACACTATCTCCAAACAAACTGAAATGATCTTCCACTTGATGTACGCCACCTAGGAATACCATGTAGTGAGCCCAAAGAGATTTCAGAGCCTATAGTACATTTGGCGCAAGCCGTGCACCTATCTTGCCTCGAGATTAATACTATCTCCAAACGGACCGCAACGAGCTTCCACTTGACCAATGTCACCTAGAAGTACCATCAGGTGTGCCTAAAAGGATTTCCATGCCCGTGGTACATTAGGCACAAACCATGCACCTATCTTGCGTCGAGATTAATATTATCTCTAAGCGGTCCAAAACGAGCTTCCACATGAGCCACGTCACCTAGGACCATTGGGTGCGTCCAAAATGGTTTCCAACCTATTGTACGTTCGGCACAAACTGTGCACCTATCTTGCACTAGGATTAATACTATCTCCAGACGGACTGAAATGAGCTTCCACTTGACCCCGTCACCTAGGAATACCACGGGTGCGTCCAAAATGATTCCAAGCCTATGGTACGTTCAGCGCAAACCATGCACCTACCTTGCACCAAGACTAACACTATCTCCAAATAGACCGAAACAAGCTTCCACTTGACATACATTACCCACGAGTACCATCGGGTGTTCCCAAAGCGATTTCCATGCCCATGGTACATTCGTCGCAAACCGTGCACCTATCTTGCGTTGAGATTAACACTATCTCCAAACAAACTGAAACATTCTTCCACTTCATCTACGCCACCTAGGAATACCAACTAGTGTCCCGAAGAGATTTCAGAGCCCATGGTACATTTGGCGCAACCTTGCACCTATCTTACCTTGAGATTAATACTATCTCCAAACGGACCGCAACGAGCTTCCACTTGAACAACGTCATAAAGAAGTACCATCGGGTGTGCCCAAACCGATTTCCATGCCCATGGTACATTCGTCGCAAACCATGCACCTATCTTGCGCCGAGGGTAACACTATCTCCAAATGGACCGAAACGAAGCTTTCACTTGACCCACGTCACCTAGGAGTACCATCAAGTGCGTCCAAAATGATTTTCATGCCTATGGTACTTTGGCGCAAACCGTGCACCTATCTTGCACTGAGATTAACACTATCTCCAAATGGACCAAAATGAGCTTCTACTTAACTTACATCACCAAAGAGTACCATCAGGTGCGTCCAAAATGATTTTTGAGCCTATGGTATGTTCGGCACAAATTGTGCACATATCTTGCGTTGAGACTAACAGTATCTCCAAACTGACCGAAACAAGCTTCTACTTGACATACATACCTACGTGTACCATCGGGTGTGCCAAAACTGATTTTCATGCCCGTGGTACATTCATCGCAAACTGTGCACCTAGATTAAAACTGTCTCCAAACGGATCGAAATGCACTTCTGCTTGATCCACATCACCTAGGAGTACAACCATGTGCATCCAAAATGATTTATGAGCCTATGGTACATTTGGCGTAAATTGTGTACCTATCTTGCATCGAGATTAACACTATCTCCAAATGTACTGAAACGAGTTTCCACTTGACCCACGTCACGTAGGAGTACCGGCGGTTGTGCCCAAAATGATTTCCGAGCCTATGATACGTTCGGTGCAAACCTTGCACCTATTTTGCGTTGAGATTAACACTATCTCCAAATAGACTGAAACAATTTTCCACTTGATCTACGTCACCTAGCAGTACCATAGGGTGCGCCCAAAGTGATTTTAGAGCCTATGGTACATTCCGCATAAACCGTGCACCTATATTGTATTGAGACTAATACAATCTCCAAACAGACCGAAACAAACTTCCACTTGACCAACATCACCAAGAAGTACCATTGGGTCTGCCTAAAAAGATTTCTATGCTCGTGGTACATTTGGCGCAAATCGTGCACCTATTTTGCGTCGAAATTAATACTATCTCCAGACAGACCAAAATGAGCTTCCACTTGACCCACGTCACCTTAGAGTACCATCAGGTGTTCCAAAATGATTTTCGAAGCCTATGGTACATTAGGCGCAAACCATGCACGTACCTTGCACTGAGACTAACACTATCTCCCAACGGACTGAACAAGCTTCCACTTTACATACATTACCTAGGAGTACCATCGAGTTTGCCCAAAGCAATTTCCATGCTCGTGGTACACTTGTCGTATACCGTGCTTGCACCAAGATTTCAACTATCTCCAGATGGATTGAAATGAGCTTCCACTTGATCCACGTCGCCTAGGAGTACAATTAGGTACGTCCAACATCATTTTTGATCCTATGATAAGTTTGGCGCAAACCATGTACCTATCTTGCATCGAGATTAACACATCTCCAAATTGACTAAAACAAGTTTCCACATGACCCAAGTCATGTAGGAGTACCATCGGTTGTGCCCAAAATGATTTTTGAGCCTATGGTACATTCGACACAAACCTTGCACCTATTTTGAGTCGAGATTAACAGTATCACCAAACAGACTGAAACTATCTTCCACTTGATCTACGCCACCTAGGAGTACCATCTGGTGCGCCCAAAGCAATTTCAAAGCCTATGGTACATTTGGCGCAAACTGTGCATCTATCTTGCGTTGAGACTAACACTATCTCCAAACAAACTGAAATGATCTTCCACTTGATGTACGCCACCTAGGAATACCATGTAGTGAGCCCAAAGAGATTTCAGAGCCTATAGTACATTTGGCGCAAGCCGTGCACCTATCTTGCCTCGAGATTAATACTATCTCCAAACAGACCGCAACGAGCTTCCACTTGACCAATGTCACCTAGAAGTACCATCAGGTGTGCCTAAAAGGATTTCCATGCCCGTGGTACATTAGGCACAAACCATGCACCTATCTTGCGTCGAGATTAATATTATCTCTAAGCGGTCCAAAACGAGCTTCCACATGAGCCACGTCACCTAGGACCATTGGGTGCGTCCAAAATGGTTTCCAACCTATTGTACGTTTGGCGCAAACCGTGCACCTATCTTGCACTAGGATTAATACTATCTCCAGACGGACCGAAATGAGCTTCCACTTGACCCCGTCACCTAGGAATACCACGGGTGCGTCCAAAATGATTCCAAGCCTATGGTACGTTCAGCGCAAACCATGCACCTACCTTGCACCAAGACTAACACTATCTCCAAATAGACCGAAACAAGCTTCCAGTTGACATACATTACCCACGAGTACCATCGGGTGTTCCCAAAGCGATTTCCATGCCCATGGTACATTCGTCGCAAACCGTGCACCTATCTTGCGTTGAGATTAAACACTATCTCCAAACAAACTAAAACATTCTTCCACTTCATCTACGCCACCTAGGAATACCAACTAGTGTCCCGAAGAGATTTCAGAGCCCATGGTACATTTGGCGCAACCTTGCACCTATCTTACCTTGAGATTAATACTATCTCCAAACGGACCGCAACGAGCTTCCACTTGAACAACGTCATAAAGAAGTACCATCGGGTGTGCCCAAACCGATTTCCATGCCCATGGTACATTCGTCGCAAACCATGCACCTATCTTGCGCCGAGGGTAACACTATCTCCAAATGGACCGAAACGAAGCTTTCACTTGACCCACGTCACCTAGGAGTACCATTAGGTGCGTCCAAAATGATTTTCATGCCTATGGTACTTTGGCGCAAACCGTGCACCTATCTTGCACTGAGATTAACACTATCTCCAAATGGACCAAAATGAGCTTCTACTTAACTTACATCACCAAAGAGTACCATCAGGTGCGTCCAAAATGATTTTTGAGCCTATGGTATGTTCGGCACAAATTGTGCACATATCTTGCGTTGAGACTAACAGTATCTCCAAACTGACCGAAACAAGCTTCCACTTGACATACATACCTACGTGTACCATCGGGTGTGCCAAAACTGATTTTCATGCCCGTGGTACATTCATCGCAAACTGTGCACCTAGATTAAAACTGTCTCCAAACGGATCGAAATGCACTTCTGCTTGATCCACATCACCTAGGAGTACAACCAGGTGCATCCAAAATGATTTATGAGCCTATGGTACATTTGGCGTAAATCGTGTACCTATCTTGCGTCGAGATTAACACTATCTCCAAATGTACTGAAACGAGTTTCCACTTGACCCACGTCACGTAGGAGTACCGGCGGTTGTGCCCAAAATGATTTCCGAGCCTATGATACGTTCGGTGCAAACCTTGCACCTATTTTGCGTTGAGATTAACACTATCTCCAAATAGACTGAAACAATTTTCCACTTGATCTACGTCACCTAGCAGTACCATAGGGTGCGCCCAAAGTGATTTTAGAGCCTATGGTACATTCAGCATAAACCGTGCACCTATATTGTATTGAGACTAATACAATCTCCAAACAGACCGAAACAAACTTCCACTTGACCAACATCACCAAGAAGTACCATTGGGTCTGCCTAAAAAGATTTCTATGCTCGTGGTACATTTGGCGCAAATCGTGCACCTATTTTGCGTCGAGATTAATACTATCTCCATACAGTTCGAAACGAGCTTCCACTTGACCAATGCAACCTAGAAGTACCATCGGGTATGCCTCAGAAGATTTCCATGCCCATGGTGCATTCGTTGCAAACCGTGCACCTATCTTGCACTTGACATACGTCACCTAGGAGTACCATCGGGTGTGCCCAAAATGAATTCCATGCCTATGGTACATTTGACACAAACCGTGCACCCATTTATCGCTAAGATTCACTACCTCCAAATGGACTGAAATGAGCTTTCACTTGACCCACGTCACCTAGGAGTACTAGTGGGTGTGCCCAAAATGATTTCCAACCCTATGGTACATTCGGCGCAAACCATGCATCTATCTTGCGCCGAGATTAACGCTATCTCCAAATGGACCGAAACGAGCTTCCACTTGACTAATGTCACCTAGAAGTACCATCGGGTGTGCTTGAAAAGATATCCATGCCCATGGTATATTTGGCGCAAACCGTATACCTATCTTGTGCCTGGATTAACACTATCTCCAAACAGACCGAAATGAACTTCCACTTGACACACATCACCTAGGAGTACCATCGGGTGTGCCAAAAATGATTTCCTGGCCATGGTACATTTGGCACAAACCAAGCACCTATCTAGCGCTGAGATTAACACTATCTCCAAATGGACTGAAACGAGCTTCTACATGACCCACGTCACCTAGAAGTATAGTCGGGTGTGGCCAAAATGATTTTTGCGCCCATGGCACATTCGGCGCAAACAGTGCACCAATCTCGTGCTGAGATTAACACTATCTCTAAACGGACCGAAACGAGCTTCCACTTGACAAATGTCACCTAGGAGTACCACTGGGTGCGCCCAAAATGATTTCCATGCCCGTGGTATGTTCGGCGCAAACCATGCACCTATCTTGCGCCAAGACTAAAACTATCTCCAAATAGATCGAAATGAGCTTCCGCTTGGTCCACGTCACCGAGTACAATTAGGTGCGTCCAAAATGATTAATAAGATTGTGGTACATTTGGCGCAAACCATGCACCTATCTTGCACCGAGATTAACACTATCTCCAAATAGACCAAAATGAGTTTCCACTTGACCCACGTCACATAGGAGTACCATCGGTTGCGCCCAAAATGATTTATGAACCTATGGTACGTTTGACGCAAACCATGTACCTATCTTGCGTTGAGATTAACACTATCTACAAACAGACCAAAATAATCTTCCACTTGATCTACGCAACCTAGGAGTACCAAATGGTGTGTCTAAAAGCGATTTCAGAGCCCATGGTACATTTGGCACAAACAGTGCAATTATCTTGCGTCGAGAATAACATTATCTCCAAATAGACCAAAACGAGCTTCCACTTGATCCATGTCACCAAGGAGTATCATCAGGTGTGCCCAAAATGATTTTCGAGCCTATGGTACGTTCGGCGCAAACCGTGCACCTCTCTTGCATCGAGATTAACACTATCTCCAAATGGATCGAAACAAGCTTTCACTTGACACACTCCACCTAGGAGTACCATCGGTTGTGCCCACAATGATTTCCATGCCCGTGATACATTCAGCGCAAACCATGCACTTATCTAGTGCTGAGACTAACACTATCTCCAAACAGCTTGAAACGAGCTTTCGCTTGACCCACGTCACCTAGGATGTGCGTCCAAAATGATTTCCATGCATATGGTACGTTCGGCGCAAATTATGCACTTATCGTGCACCTAGACTAAAACTATCTCCAAACAGACCGAAACAAGCTTTCACTTGACATACATTACCTAGGAGTACCATCAGGTCCGCCCAAAGCGATTTCCATGCCCGTGGTACATTCGGCACAAACCGTGCACCTATCTTATGCCGAGATTAAAACAATCTCCAAATAGATAGAAATGAACTTTCACTTGATCCACGTCGCATAGGAGTACAATCAAGTACTTCTAAAATTATTTCTGAGCCTATGGTACGTTTAGCGCAAATCGTGCACCTATCTTGCATCAAGATTAATGGTATCTCCATACAGACCGAAACGTGATTCCACTTGACCCTTGTCACATAGGAGTACCATTGGTTGTGTCATAATGATTTCTGAGCCTATGGTACGTTTAGCGCAAACCGTGCACCTACCTTGGGTCGAGATTAATGCTATCTCTAAATGGATCGAAACGGGCTTCTATTTGACCAATGTCAGCTAGAAGTACCATCGGATGTGCCTGAAAAGATTTCCCTGCCCATGGTACATTCGGCGCAAAGTGTACACCTATCTTGTGCCTAGTTTAACACTATCTCCAAACGGACCAAAACGAGCTTCCACTTGACCCACGTCACCTAGGAGTACCATCGGGTGTGCCAAAATGATTTCCATGCCCGTGGCACATTCGGCACAAACAGTGCACCTATCTCGTGCTGAGACTAACACTATCTCCAAACGGGCCAAAACAAGTTACCATCAGGTGTGCCCAAAGGGATTTCTGTGCCCGAGGGAACTTTGAAGTCATGTTGGTCAAGTGGAACCTCGTTTCGGTCTCTTCGGAGATAGTGTTAAACTCGACGCAAGGTAGGTGCACAGTTTGTGCCAAATGTACCATAGGCTCCAAAATCGCTTTTGGGCACACCAGATGGTATTTGATGAGGACATCATTGGCTCAAATATGACCATATTAACCACTTCTAAACTAAAGGTGCAACCATTCTATATGAGGCTTATCATTGATACATTTGATGAATTGGTGCTGCACCATAAAGTGTGTGTATTTTCATTTTCAGAATTACTTACATGGATGAAGAGAAGGTTCAATTGCATATGGAAAGAATGGAAGGTTAATGAAGTTGATTGGGGACCAAGTCCAAATATTCCTAATGTCATCCACCAAGCCACCACGCAACTTTTGGCTCAAAGAAAGAAAGAGTCCAAGTCCAACACATTTTAGAAGATGAATTCGGACTGCAGAAGAGTCCCAATTTTCGACGGTTGCCACGAATTCATATGGACTCCGATTGGGACGTTCTAGGACTTTTTGGAAAGCTTATCAAGTCAACTTTCCAACGGATCTGGACTCATACCGATATCTTGTCAAATACGTCTGCAGTCCTCATTTTAATACTGAGACCTTTTCTGTCCACGGTGCTACGTCACTTGATTGTTGCCCGATAGGCCGTGTATCAAGTGGGGCCCAATAGGGGCGTGTCCTAGGGTTGTGGGATGACCCCCACCATGTCCAGGTCGTCCTCTACCCTCTCATATACCTCCATAGCCGCCACAAAGAGATTGGATTTTTGTTTTGATGTAAGTTTAGCTCCTGCTACTTCTTGGTAGACACGTGTGTCAGTTAGACCATCTGTTCTACTTGATCTGGAACCCCACCATTATGTGTATTAGATCTGAAACTTCATCTCATATTTGCAATTGAGTGCTTGTGCTACTTGTTCTTTCTTCGATTGCTTGCAGGAATAACCCTAGTGGATTGGTTGGTTGTGATCCGCAAGATCGTGACAACTGCTGGAATTGGTGTATCGATCGCTAAGGCGTAGCATCCTTGGATGGTTGTAGTCGGGTCGTGAATGTCTCTCCAGTGAAATCGAAGTTATCCTTCTCCACCGAAAGATTGGGACACACATACTCTTATCAGTTGGTATCATTGGCTCAAATATGACCATATTAACCATTTCTAAACTAAAGGTGCAACCATTCTATATGAGGCTTATCATTGATACATTTGATGAATTGGTGCTGCACCATAAAGTGTGTGTATTTTCATTTTCAGAATTACTTACATGGATGAAGAGAAGGTTCAATTGCATATGGAAAGAATGGAAGGTTAATGAAGTTGATTGGGGACCAAGTCCAAATATTCCTAATGTCATCCACCAAGCCACCATGTCACTTTTTGCTCAAAGAAAGAAAGAGTCCAAGTCCAACATGTTTTGGAAGATGAATTCAGACTGCAGAAGAGTCCCAACTTCCGATGGTTGCCACGACTTCATATGGACTCCGATTGGGATGTTCTAGGACTTTTTGGAAAGCTTATCAAGTCTACTTTCCAACGGATCTAGACTCATACCGATATCTTATTAAATACGTCTGCAGTCCTCATTTTAATACCGAGACCTTTCTGTCCACGGTGCTGCGTCACCTGATTGTTGCCCGATGGGCCGTGTATCAAGTGGGACCCAATAGGGGCGTGTCCTAGGGTTGTGGGATGACCCCCACCACGTCCAGGTCGTCCTCTACCTCTCACCTCCATAGCCGCCACAAAGAGATTGGGTTTTTGTTTTGATGTAAGTTTAGCTCCAGCTACTTCCTGGTAGACACGTGTGTCGGTTAGACCATCTGTTCTACTTGATCTGGAACCCCACCTTTATGTGTACTAGATATGAAACTTCATCTCATATTTGCAATTGAGTGCTTGTTCTACTTGTTCTTGCTTGTTCTTCGATTGCTTGCATGAATAACCCTAGTGGTTTGGTTGGTTGTGATCCGCAAGATCGTGACAACCGCTGGAATTGGTGTATCGATCGCTAAGGCGCAGCATCCTTGGATGGTTGTAGTCATGTCTTGAATGTCTCTCCAGTGAAATCGAAGTTATCCTTCTCCACCGAAAGATTTGGACACACATACTCTTATCAGTTGGTATCATTGGCTTGAATATGACCATATTAACCACTTCTAAACTAAAGGTGCAACCATTCTATATGAGGCTTATCATTGATACATTTGATGAATTGGTGCTGCACCATAAAGTGTGTGTATTTTTATTTTCAGAATTACTTACATGGATAAAGAGAAGGTTCAATTGCATATGGAAAGAATGGAAGGTTAATGAAGTTGATTGGGGACCAAGTCCAAATATTCCTAATGTCATCCACCAAGCCACCACGTCACTTTTGGCTCAAAGAAAGAAAGAGTCCAAGTCCAACATGTTTTGGAAGATGAATTCGGACTGCAGAAGAGTCCCAACTTCCGACGGTTGCCATGACTTCATATGGACTCCGATTGGGACGTTCTAGGACTTTTTGGAAAGCCTATCAAGTCTACTTTCCAACGGATCTAGACTCATACCGATATCTTGTTAAATACGTCCGCAGTCCTCATTTTAATACCGAGACCTTTCTGTCCACGTTGCTGCGTCATCTGATTGTTGCCCGATGGGCCGTGTATCAAGTGGGGCCCATATCACACCCATTTTTAAGGAACAAATGGAGTGCATGTTCTTATGTGCGCTCAGAGATCAATCACACATAAGATGACAAATATAAATAGTATCATCACAAATGTTTATTACATAACGAATAGAATCACAGTCTTTACGTAAATAAGCAGAAACATAGTATAAATATTATGGTAGCTAGCTCCATAGCACAGGCACGTCAACTGGTTGACCACAAGTCTAGTAATCTTCAGGAAAGTAGTAGTAGTAGTCACTATTTGCACTTTCGGGATTCCATCCTGTGGTGGGGGAATGCAAGGGTGAGCACAAAAGTACTCAACAAGTGTAACATGGGGTTCATGTAGCTCAAGTAGGATAGACACTGGTTCAACTGCATGTAGCTTTTAGTTGATCATGTTTTAAGCAATTGAGTAGCATCAAATAGGTAATATTCCCGAAATAAACATATGATCATGTAAAGAGAATAATGAATAGCAAAAACAAGTAAATTAATAGTGATCTTTATTCCGTAAGGGTCCAAGGCCGCTCGTGTCCGTGAGCACGGCTGATATACCAGTTTTACACTCTGCAGAGGTTGTACACTTTCACTGTGAGTCGTGATCCCCAAAAGCCCGAGGTCATGACTCCCCATTAGACAATCAAGTTTCACTATGAAGTCTTTCCAAGGTTCGTCTAACAAGTTAGGGCCGCTAGGTTTCTGTGGCCTGCAAATGTAGAGCCCCCCTTCCATATGGCACAATGACACGCAGCCTATACTCATAGGGACAGGAGCCGCACTACACCCAACCCGGAACACAACCCCTTTTGCGCCATAAAGGTAACCACTAACAAGCTAGAAAAGGTCCTCTTATATGACTAAAGCCAGAGCCATGTAGCCCTCACAGCTGTACTGTAAGTCCCGGATGTTCGCTTACAGATAAGTCCTTACGGAGAGGAATCTAGAGATAACTCTAGCCCTCTTGTTCCCTATTGCTAAAAATCATCTTTTAGAGTTATTGCATATATCATTAGTCAAATTACAAGATCATAGTTTATGTGAGCACTAGCCACTACCCAATGCCAATAGCCAGAGACACATGCAGCATGAATTAAGTGAATTAAAGTGAATAGGTAACAAGGATAATCCCATGCTATACTTGCCTTGATCTAGCTGATCCTGTTGATCCGACTCGTAATAGTACTCTTGATCACCAACGAACTGATCACCGTCTATTCTCGATTAACACGTCAACAACAATCATCCAAGGGCAATCATGCAAAGCAAACAAAGCTACAATTAGAACAGTACACCAACAGCAGTAAAATAAGATGAAAAGTTTTTAAAACAAATCTACATCGCTCTAGGATCACACAGACGCGAAATTCACGCAAATCGGAGCTAAAACGGAAAAGTTATGATTTAAACAAGATTTACTTTATTAAAGTAATAGATTAAATCTAACCTCGAATTTTAAAAGTGTAAAATATACTATACAGCAGTACTAATAGATAGAATATGAAATTATGAACCTAACGCAACTTGAACGGATCAAATCGGAGTTAAAACGGAGATTTTATGACCTAAATAGATCTAGTGGCAATTCTGTAAATAGCTGAAAGCGTATTTTCATTTAAACCGACGAAAATTACGTTTTCAAAACAATAAAGCGTAAACCAGCAAAGGCGCCATGGATTGCGGGTTTAAAAACAAAGAAACCTAAGGGCTCTTATGCAAAAGAGGCAGCCGAATCGGTATGACTCGATCTGAGCCACCGGATCAAAAGAGAACGGTGGAGATTAGAAGATAGGAGGGGGAGAAGAGAACGCCGGCCACCAATAGTGGCCCGACGGCGGCGGTTTGGCCGGCGGCTCGCCGGCGTTGATCGATCCAGCGACCTAGTGCACTATTCTTCAATCCAAACATACCGGAAGCAAGAAAGGAGGCTCGCGGACTCACCTAGACCGGTTAGAGCGACGGAAATCGACCGAGGGCGTCCCGCGGCTGTCAATGGCGGACGGAGACCCTCTGTAAACGGTGGCAAGATGAAAACAGCGACCAAATTAGAAAAGAAGGGAAGAGAAGTATTCGGCTACTCCAAAATTGATCTCAAAACCCAACATTGGCTTACGGGAACCACGGAACCGAAGAACTCGTCAAATCAAACTATGCGGCGTCGGCTTGGATGACGGCAGCCGGGACTTGAATCGTGGGCGATGGCTTGCGGCTAAGATTCGATGGAGGGAGGCGGTGGAGACAGGCCGCTATTTATGAGAGGCTCACCGACGTGCTGGGCAAGGATTAGGAGGCTCGGGGCAGCGTCGGACTCCATGGTAGCATCGGGTGACCGTCCCGGTTACGAGCGAGAGGAAGATGACGATGCCAACAAGCGGGCCCGGCGCGTCATAGAGACAAGAGAAGGGCGCGGCGGCCAGGACTACAGCAGCTGCTGGCTGGGCCGGCCCACGACGCGACGCGCGGGAAAGGAGGCTGGGCCTCGGGTGAGAAGGCCGAACGGCCCGGGAAGGAGAGAGGAGGAGGCTGGGCCTTCGGGCCGAAACCAAGGAAAGGGAAATTCTTATCTTTTTTTTTCTTTCTAATATTTCAAATGCATTTTCAAATGATTTTTGAAATAATTCTCTTCTAAAAATAAAAACCAATCACCAAATAAAATATGCAATCGGCATGTATGCACCAACACATATTGTAACCCTTTATTTGATTTTATTTAAACAAAAATATTATTTCACTAAGTTTTCATGCACACAAAAATGCTTAACTATATCAAATTCCCTATTTAAAAATATTCAAAAATTTAGGGTGTAGCCCAATAGGGGCGTGTCCTAGGGTTGTGGGATGACCCCCACCACGTCCAGGTCGTCCTCTACCTCTCATATACCTCCACAGCCGCCACAAAGAGATTGGGTTTTTGTTTTGATGTAAGTTTAGCTCCTGCTACTTCCTGGTAGACACGTGTGTCGGTTAGACCATCTGTTCTACTTGATCTGGAACCCCACCTTTATGTGTATTAGATATGAAACTTCATCTCATATTTGCAATTGAGTGCTTGTTCTACTTGTTCTTGCTTGTTCTTCGATTGCTTGCAGGAATAACCCTAGTGGTTTGGTTGGTTGTGATCCGCAAGATCGTGACAACCGCTGGAATTGGTGTATCGATCGCTAAGGCGCAGCATCCTTGGATGGTTGTAGTCAGGTCTTGAATGTCTCTCCAGTGAAATCGAAGTTATCCTTCTCCACCGAAAGATTGGGACACACATACTCTTATCAGTTGGTATCATTGGCTTGAATATGACCATATTAACCACTTCTAAACTAAAGGTGCAACCATTCTATATGAGGCTTATCATTGATACATTTGATGAATTGGTGCTGCACCATAAAGTGTGTGTATTTTCATTTTCAGAATTACTTACATGGATGAAGAGAAGGTTCAATTGCATATGGAAAGAATGGAAGGTTAATAAAGTTGATTGGGGACCAAGTCCAAATATTCCTAATGCCATCCACCAAGCCACCACGTCACTTTTGGCTCAAAGAAAGAAAGAGTCCAAGTCCAACATGTTTTGGAAGATGAATTCGGACTGCAGAAGAGTCCCAACTTCCGACGGTTGCCATGACTTTATATGGACTCCGATTGGGACGTTCTAGGACTTTTTGAAAAGCTTATCAAGTCTACTTTCCAACGGATCTGGACTCATACCGATATCTTGTTAAATACGTCCGCAGTCCTCATTTTAATACCGAGACCTTTTCTGTCCACGGTGCTGCGTCACCTGATTGTTGCTCGATGGGCCGTGTATCAAGTGGGGCCCAATAGGGGCGTGTCCTAGGGTTGTGGGATGACCCCCACCACGTCCAGGTCATCCTCTATCCTCTCATATACCTCCATAGCCGCCTCAAAGAGATTGGGTTTTTATTTTGATGTAAGTTTAGCTCCTGGTACCTCCTGGTAGACACGTGTGTCGGTTAGACCATCTGTTCTACTTGATCTGGAACCCCACCTTTATGTGTATTAGATCTGAAACTTCATCTCATATTTGCAATTGAGTGCTTGTTCTACTTGTTCTTACTTGTTCTTCGATTGCTTGCAGGAATAACCCTAGTGGATTGGTTGGTTGTGATCCGCAAGATCGTGACAACTGCTGGAATTGGTGTATCGATCGCTAAGGCGCAGCATCCTTGGATGGTCGTAGTCGGGTCGTGAATGTCTCTCCAGTGAAATCAAAGTTATCCTTCTCCACCGAAAGATTGGGACACACATACTCTTATCAGTTGGTATCATTGGCTCGAATATGACCATATTAACCACTTCTAAACTCAAGGTGCAACCATTCTATATGAGGCTTATCATTGATACATTTGATGAATTGGTGCTGCACCATAAAGTGTGTGTATTTTTATTTTCAGAATTACTTACATGGATGAAGAGAAGGTTCTATTGCATATGGAAAGAATGGAAGGTTAATGAAGTTGATTGGGGACCAAGTCCAAATATTCCTAATGTCATCCACCAAGCCACCACGTCACTTTTGGCTCAAAGAAAGAAAGAGTCCAAGTCCAACATGTTTTGGAAGATGAATTCAGACTGCAGAAGAGTCCCAACTTCCGACGATTGCCACGCCTTCATATGGACTCCGATTGGGATGTTCTAGGACTTTTTGGAAAGCTTATCAAGTCTACTTTCCTACGGATCTGGACTCATACCGATATCCTGTTAAATACGTCCGCAGTCCTCATTTTAATACCGAGACCTTTTCTGTCCACGGTGCTGCGTCAACTGATTGTTGCCCGATGGGCTGTGTATCAAGTGGGGCCCAATAGGGGCGTGTCCTAGGGTTGTGGGATGACCCCCACCACGTCCAGGTCATCCTCTACCCTCTTATATACCTCCATAGCCGCCACAAAGAGATTGGGTTTTTGTTTTGATGTAAGTTTAGCTCCTGCTACTTCCTGGTAGACACGTGTGTTGGTTAGACCATCTATTCTACTTGATCTGGAACCCCACCTTTATGTGTATTAGATATGAAACTTCATCTCATATTTGCAATTGAGTGCTTGTTCTACTTGTTCTTACTTGTTCTTCGATTGCTTGCAGGAATAACCCTAGTGGTTTGGTTGGTTGTGATCCGCAAGATCGTGACAACCACTGGAATTGGTGTATCGATCGCTAAGGCGCAGCATCCTTGGATGGTTGTAGTCAGGTCTTGAATGTCTCTCCAGTGAAATCGAAGTTATCCTTCTCCACCGAAAGATTGGGACACACATACTCTTATCAGTTGGTATCATTGGCTCGAATATGACCATATTAACTCTTATCAGTTGGAAAGAAACAGGATAACTCTCAAGAAGGGGAGAATGGTTCGGTATTACCTACAACATGCCCTCCACCAATGGACAAACCGAGGACGGTTTGCTATCAAGAAGGGGAGAATGATGAGGACATCATTGGCTCGAATATGACCATATTAACCACTTCTAAACTAAAGGTGCAACCATTCTATATGAGGCTTATCATTGATACATTTGATGAATTGGTGCTGCACCATAAAGTGTGTGTATTTTCATTTTCAGAATTACTTACATGGATGAAGAGAAGGTTCAATTGCATATGGAAAGAATGGAAGGTTAATGAAGTTGATTGGGGACCAAGTCCAAATATTCCTAATGTCATCCACCAAGCCACCACGTCACTTTTGGCTCAAAGAAAGAAAGAGTCCAAGTCCAACATGTTTTGGAAGATGAATTCGGACTGCAGAAGAGTCCCAACTTCTGACGGTTGCCATGACTTCATATGGACTCCGATTGGGACGTTCTAGGACTTTTTTGAAAGCTTATCAAATCTACTTTCCAACAGATCTGGACTCATACTGATATCTTATTAGATACGTCTGCAGTCCTCATTTTAATACCGAGACCTTTTCTGTCCACGGTGCTGCGTCACCTGATTGTTGCCCGATGGGCCGTGTATCAAGTGGGGCCCAATAGGGGCGTGTCCTAGGGTTGTGGGATGACCCCCACCACTTCCAGGTCGTCCTCTACCTCTCATATACCTCCATAGCTGCCACAAAGAGATTGGGTTTTTGTCTTGATGTAAGTTTAGCTCCTGCTACTTCCTGGTAAACACGTGTGTCGGTTAGACTATCTGTTCTACTTGATCTGGAACCCCACCTTTATGTGTATTAGATATGAAACTTCATCTCATATTTGCAATCGAGTGCTTGTTCTACTTGTTCTTGCTTGTTCTTCGATTGCTTGCAGGAATAATCCTAGTGGTTTGGTTGGTTGTGATCCGCAAGATCGTGACAACCGCTGGAATTGGTGTATCGATCGCTAAGGCGCAGCATCCTTGGATGGTTGTAGTCAGGTCTTGATATGAACCCGCTAGGGTTTATGGACGATCTTTCGATGAGAGGCGTGAGATCACTTGATTTGGTGGATGGAGATGACGTTCACGGCCCAACTACAGCCTTCCAAGACCACGCCTTAGCAACCGATACACCACCTCCAAAGGCTGTCACGATCTTGTAGAGCGCGACAACCAGCCACTAGGGCTCCCGTCCTGCAAGCAATCGAAGAACTAGTAAGAACAAGGAAACAAGCACTAAATTTGCAAGATGAAATTGAAAACCTCAAACTGAATCTTATTATGAGTGGAGTTCTGAAGACAAGGAGACGGGTGGCTGGATCAGCACACGCGCCTACAAGCAAGTAGCAAAGGCTAAACTTGATCTAAACAAAACCCAAGTGTTCCTGGTGGCGGCTAAGGGGTATATGATGTGTGGAGGACGACCACAAGAGAGTTTGGGTCGTGCTCCAACCCTAGGACGCATCCCTACTGGACTCTAAAAGATACAAGCCCATTGGGCTAACTTTAGGTGGCGCAGCACCCTGGACAGAATAGACCTCTCGGTGATTTTTGGACTGTTGACGCCGTTTCTGAGCAGGTATGAATATGAGGTCAGATCCGTATGAAAGTAGACTTTATTTGCTTTCCAACAAGTCCAGAATCACCCCAATCCGACTCCATATGTAACCGTGGTGACCGTTATAAGTTGGAGGTGTGCTGCAGTCCGAATCCAGCCTACGCGAGTTCTTTTCCCTTTCGGTCTTCTCCTTGATTCCTAATCAAAACAAGAGTGCACGTGTCTCCAAGATCTAAACAGGATGGACAAGAGCTCAAGAAGGAACTCACTTGATGATTAATTGTTCGAGCACGAGCACGGGTAATAGGACCAGCAGGTGTCGGCGTGGACGGCGTGGATGTATGATCGGTGTTGATGTCCTCATCATCCTCCCTTTCTTGAATTTGAGTCGTCCTCGACTCAAGCTCATCTTCCTCACCCAAATTAGGCTTCAAATCTGCAATGTTAAATGTGGGACTAACCCCAAAATCTGTAGGAAGATCAAGCTTATATGCATTCTCATTTATTCGTTGCATCACTTTAAAAGGACCATCCGCTCTAGGCATCAATTTAGATTTTCTTAATTCAGGAAACCTATCCTTTCGCAAATGCAACCAAACCCAATCTCCAGGTTCAAGAATCAATTCCCTTCTACCTTTATCTACAGCAAATTTGTACTTAGCATTCATGCGCTCTATGTTTTCTTTAGTGGTTTCATGTAGTTTTAGCATCAATTCAGCACGTTGCTTAGCATCAAAATTCAACTTTTCAGAACTTGGCAATGGCATTAAATCAATAGGAGCACGTGGTAACAAGCCATAAATAATCTCAAAGGGACACATCTTCGTAGTAGAATGCAGCGAACGATTATAAGCAAACTCAATATGAGGCAAACAATCTTCCCACATCTTAATATTCTTCTTTAAAACAGTCCTTAACATAGTAGACAAAGTTCTATTCACAACTTCAGTTTGACCATCAGTTTGGGGGTGACAAGTGGTGGAAAATAAAAGCTTAGTCCCCAATTTGGCCCATAAAGTTCTCTAAAAATGGCTAAGAAATTTAGCATCATGATCAGAAACAATTGTATTTGGCACACCATGCAAGCGAACAACTTCTCGAAAGAACAAATCAGCAATATTTGTAGCATCATCAGTTTTATGACATGGTATGAAATGTGCCATTTTAGAGAATCGATCCACAACCACAAAAACACTATCTCGCCCTTTCCTAGTCCGTGGCAATCCCAACATAAAATCCATAGAAATATCCTCCCAAGGAGCACTAGGAACAGGAAGAGGCATATACAAACCGTGTGGATTCAACCGGGACTTAGCCTTTTGACATGTTGTGCAGCGAGCAACAAATCTCTCCACGTCTCGTCGCATCTTTGGCCAAAAGAAATGACCAGCAAGAATGTCCTCCGTCTTCTTCGCTCCAAAATGCCCCATCAAGCCACCTCCATGCGCTTCCTGCAGCAACAACAAGCGAACGGAGCTAGCTGGAATGCATAGCTTGTTAGCTCTAAACACAAACCCATCACTGAGGATGAATTTGTTCCACGTTTTCCCATCTTTACAATGCAGCAGCACTTCTTTAAAATCAGCATCATGAGCATATCGGTCTTTAATTGTTTCTAACCCAAAGATCTTGTAATCAAGTTGATTCAGCAAAGTATATCTCCTAGACAATGCATCTGCAATGATATTATCCTTCCCTTTCTTGTGTTTGATAACATAAGGAAAAGATTCAATAAATTCAACCCATTTTACATGTCTACGATTCAGTTTTCCTTGACTACGAATATGCTTCAAAGATTCATGATCAGAATGTATAACAAATTCTTTGGGCCACAAATAATGTTGCCATGTTTCTAATGTCCGCACTAGAGCATATAATTCCTTATCATATGTAGAATAATTAAGAATAGGCCCGCTCAATTTCTCACTAAAGTATGCAACAGGTTTTCCTTCTTGTAACAAAATACCACCCAATCCAATTCCACTCGCATCACATTCAAGCTCGAAAGTCTTATTAAAATCAGGGAGTTGGAGTAGAGGTGCATGTGTTAACTTATCTTTCAGCACATGGAAGGCGTGCTCTTGTGCTTTGCCCCAAGAAAAGGGCACTCCCTTCTTTGTAAGCTCACTCAATGGTGCAGCAATGGTGCTGAAGTCCTTCACAAAACGGCGATAGAAACCAGCAAGTCCTAGGAAACTCCACACTTGTGTGACCGTCGTGGGTACAGGCCATCCTTGTATAGCTTCCACCTTGGCTTTATCAACCTCAATTCCCTGTGGAGTGACAACATAGCCAAGAAATGATACTCGATCGGTGCAAAAAGTGCACTTCTCAAGGTTACCAAACAAACGTGCATCACGTAGAGCATTGAAAACAGCACGTAAGTGATCAAGGTGTTCATCCATGGATTTGCTATAAATCAGTATATCATCAAAGTAGACGACAACAAATTTCCCAATGAAAGCACGCAAAACCTCGTTCATTAATCTCATGAAAGTACTAGGTGCATTAGTTAACCCAAAAGGCATGACTAACCACTCATATAGACCGAACTTGGTTTTGAAAGCAGTTTTCCATTCATCTCCCAATTTCATACGAATCTGGTGGTACCCACTACGCAAATCAACCTTTGAAAACACAACAGCACCACTCAATTCATCAAGCATATCATCTAACCGTGGAATAGGGTGTCGATATCGAATGGTGATATTATTAATAGCCCTACAATCAACACACATGCGCCATGTTCCATCTTTCTTAGGCACTAAAATCACTGGAACAGCACAAGGACTAAGAGACTCACGCACATAAACTTTGTCTAGTAGTTCTTGCGCTTGTCGCTGAATTTCCTTCGTTTCCTCCGGATTGGTCCTGTATGGCGCACGGTTTGGCAAAGATGCTCCAGGGATAAGATCAATTTGGTGCTCAATCCCTCGTATTGGTGGTAGCCCCGCTGATATCTCAATGGGGAACACATCAGAATACTCCTGCAAAATGTTAGCAACAGCAGGGGGCAAAGAACGTTGCATATCCTCAAATGAAATCAAAGCATCCTTGCATACCAAAGCATAAGCAACAGAGGTGGATGCATTGAACTCATTAATATCAGATTTTGTAGCAAGCATACAACGTCCTTTCAATGTTATCTCATCTTTGTCATCAACAACAGATTTGTCACTCTCGCTCTTTGCTTTTGCAGCCTTAGTAACATCAGATTGCATAATAGCTTCAGGAGACATAGGATGCAACACAATTTTTCGATCATGGTATAGAAACAAATATTGATTTGATCTACCATGATGCATCGAATCTCTATCAAATTGCCATGGTCTACCTAGCAGAATATTGCAAGCTTGCATAGGCACAACATCACATTCAACAATATCTTTGTATGATCCAATGGCAAAATTGATTCGCACCAGTCTCGTTACCTTTGCCTTACCACTGTTGTTCAGCCATTGGATGTAGTAGGGATGGGGATGTGGTTTGGTGGTGAGGGCGAGCTTCTGTACCATGTCGCTACTTGCCAAGTTGTTGCAGCTACCTCCATCAATGATCATGCGGCACGAACGCTCCTTGATGACACACTTTGTTTGGAATAAAGTGTGTCGCTGATTTTGCTCCGCCTTCTCCATTTGTGCGCTAAGCACTCGCTGTACAATCAAGCTCTCATAGTGCTCCGCGTCACCTGCATTGATGTGTTCTTCTATGTGTTCTTCACTACCTGCATAGTCAGCCGCAAGCAATGCAAGTGTATCTTTATCAAATTCACTAGCAGATGAACACTCACCATCATCTTTGACAATCATAACACGCTTGTTTGGGCAGTCACGCATCATATGGCCATATCCCTTACACCGATGACATTGTATGTTGCTTGTTCTACCTGTCGATGCCACGGATGAAGTACTCGCAGCCGGCTTTTGCGCTGTCTTCACTACTGAATTGGTGGGGGCAGCTCGAGTCTTGTCACTAGATGATGGCGGAGGAGTACGTGTAGACGGAGTTGTAGATGGGCGCGGCTGCCATGAACTAGCTTTCCGTGCAGAAACATTAGTCCTTGTGCTAGCACGTCGTCCCTGCACTTCCCGTTCAGCTTTACAAGCAAGATGAAACAGTTTGGTTACGTTATTGTATTCTTTGTAAGCGAGGATATCCTGAATTTCCCGATTTAATCCACCTAAAAATCTAGCCATAGCAGGTTCCTCATCCTCCTCTAATTTACAACGCAACATACCCGTTTGTAATTCCTGATAGTATTCTTCTACACATTTAGAACCTTGTCTCAATTGCTGCAACTTATTTATCATATCACGGGCATAGTAAGATGGAACAAATCTAGCTCTCATGGCTCGTTTCAGTGCATCCCAAGTTCTAGGTATGTTATTAGGATTTTTCTTGCCATATTCGATCCACCAAACAGAAGCAAAATCTGTAAACTCACTAGTAGCAGCCCTAACACGTGTGTTCTCAGGAAATTCATGGCATGCAAACTTTTGATCAACAGCAATCTCCCAAGTAATGTATGCATCAGGGTCATATTTACCATCAAAAGGAGGTATTTTAAATTTAATCTTACTGAAAGCATCATCATTATTGTGTACCTCGCGTCGGCGGCGGCCACCCATACCTCTACGGTTCTGACGTAGGCGACGTCGATCACGAGTGTCTCGATCATCATGTTTAGTATCACCTGTGTATTCTTCATCATAACTACCATCCTCTTGATCTTCCTCCTTCTTTTCTTCTTTATGCTGGTCTTTATCATTGTTGTGGAGGTCATCAAAACACCTCAGCAGAGCAGCAAGGCTTTTGTCCACACTAGCAATGGACTGCTCCAAACCTGCAAGCTTGTTGTTTGTGGCAATCTGAGTAGCCTCCAACTGCCCAAGTTTGTCATTTGTCACCTGCAAGTCATTATCAAGTCCCTCCGTGTGCAACTTCACTTTCCTTTCAAAATGTTGTATGATGCCCTTTGTGCGAGGCGAATGTGGAATTTGGTTATCTTCGTCGGTCCCTGACATGGTTCAAAGACAAAGACAACAAGAAGACAAGTGAAGAAATAAAAGCCCTACAACTACTAGGATGTAGCTACAGCAAGTCGCTCACTCTCCACCTATTACACAAGTTCTTACCAGTTCTTACCTTGCTCGACAGGAGGGGTCATCTACCAACAAGTTTGCAGCAATGGATGAAGTGTATCGGTGCCGCAGCACGAGACCTGTCAAGCTGTAGAATATGTGGAGCTATAGGTGGGCTGAAACAAGGAACGAACTAGCACCACGTTAGTTACAAAAAGCAAGCTGAATAATCGTTCAACCGGCGGTATTGTGCTGGTCCTAGTCTAGACCGTGCTAGAGACGCGAGCCTGGACACAAAGGAGAGCACAACACACCACCCAAAGTGAACGAAGAATCTCTAAGATCAGCCCCTTTCTCTTCTTTTCTTTTGCTTCTTTCTTTTTCTTTTTTTTTCTTTTTTTCTTTTTCTTTTTCTTTTTTTTTCTTTTTTTTTGAATATTTTTTTTCAGGGGCACTCAAAACTGATTATATGAACAAGAACACTCCCAAAGAGCAACTCAGCACACACACTTTTTTTTGAATATTCTCTCTCTCTCTCTCTAGAGTAAGCCACTCGTTTAGATATGAATACTTGCTGCGTGGTTCGTTTGATATTTGTAGCACAGGGTGAACTGATTCCTCGTCTGATTGGAACTTCCAATTCTACTCGGACTTGGCCAACAGCGAGGAATACCCGATTCCTTGATCCGACTCAAACTTGAAAACCTACTTGGATTCGGCCAACAGAGAGGAACAGCCGATTCCTTGTCCGATTCAAACTTCAAACCCTACTTGGATTCGGCCAACAGAGAGACTATATGATAGTGTGTGTTGTGATAGAACGTGACAAGAACTCAAAACTCTAAAGGACTAAAACTAAGACCAGCAACTTGACACAACCGATGCAACCGACGACTCAACAAGCCCTAACTAGGTAGCACTAGCCACGGCCCAAAAGTCTATAGGATTGTAGGAAACTAATCTACTTTTTTTTGGCTTTTTTTTGGACTGTAGGAAAAATAAAAATAGCGAAGAATTACAAGTCTCTCACCGATAAACCTTGCTCTGATTACCAATTGATATGAACCCGCTAGGGTTTATGGACGATCTTTCGATGAGAGGCGTGAGATCACTTGATTTGGTGGATGGAGATGACGTTCACGGCCCGACTACAGCCTTCCAAGACCGCGCCTTAGCAACTGATACACCACCTCCAAAGGCTGTCACGATCTTGTGGAGCGCGACAACCAGCCACTAGGGCTCCCGTCCTGCAAGCAATTGAAGAACTAGCAAGAACAAGGAAACAAGCACTAAATTTGCAAGATGAAATTGAAAACCTCAAACTGAATCTTATTATGAGTGGAGTTCTGAAGACAAGGAGACGGGTGGCTGGATCAGCACACGCGCCTACAAGCAAGTAGCAAAGGCTAAACTTGATCTAAACAAAACCCAAGTGTTCCTGGTGGCGGCTAAGGGGTATATGATGTGTGGAGGACGACCACAAGAGAGTTTGGGTCGTGCTCCAACCCTAGGACGCATCCCTACTGGACTCTAAAAGATACAAGCCCATTGGGCTAACTTTAGGTGGCGCAGCACCCTGGACAGAATAGACCTCTCGGTGATTTTTGGACTGTTGACGCCGTTTCTGAGCAGGTATGAATATGAGGTCAGATCCGTATGAAAGTAGACTTTATTTGCTTTCCAACAAGTCCAGAATCACCCCAATCCGACTCCGTATGTAACCGTGGCGACCGTCACAAGTTGGAGGTGTGCTGCAGTCCGAATCTAGCCTACGAGAGTTCTTTTCCCTTTCGGTCTTCTCCTTGATTCCTAATCAAAACAAGAGTGCACATGTCTCCAAGATCTAAACAGGATGGACAAGAGCTCAAGAAGGAACTCACTTGATGATTAAGTGTTCGAGCACGAGCACGGGTAATAGGACCAGCAGGTGTCGGCGTGAACGGCGTGGATGTATGATCGGTGTTGATGTCCTCATCAGGTCTTGAATGTCTCTCTAGTGAAATCGAAGTTATCCTTCTCCACCGAAAGATTGGGACACACATACTCTTATCAGTTGGTATCATTGGCTTAAATATGACCATATTAACCACTTCTAAACTAAAGGTGCAACCATTCTATATGAGGCTTATCATTGATACATTTGATGAATTGGTGCTGCACCATAAAGTGTGTGTATTTTCATTTTCAGAATTACTTACATGGATGAAGAGAATGTTCAATTGCATATGGAAAGAATGGAAGGTTAATGAAGTTGATTGGGGACCAAGTCCAAATATTCCTAATGTCATCCACCAAGCCACCACGTCACTTTTGGCTCAAAGAAAGAAAGAGTCCAAGTCCAACATGTTTTGGAAGATGAATTCGGACTGCAGAAGAGTCCCAACTTCCGACGGTTGCCATGACTTCATATGGACTCCGATTGGGACGCTCTAGGACTTTTTGAAAAGCTTATCAAGTCTACTTTCCAACGGATCTGGACTCATACCGATATCTTGTTAAATACGTCCGCAGTCCTCATTTTAATACCGAGACCTTTTCTGTCCACGGTGCTGCGTCACCTGATTGTTGCCCGATGGGCCATGTATCAAGTGGGGCCCAATAGGGGCGTGTCCTAGGGTTGTGGGATGACCCCCACCACATCCAGCTCGTCCTCTATCCTCTCATATACCTCCATAGCCGCCACAAAGAGATTGAGTTTTTGTTTTGATGTAAGTTTAGCTCCTGCTACTTCCTGGTAGACACGTGTGTCGGTTAGACCATATGTTCTACTTGATCTGGAACCCCACCTTTATGTGTATTAGATCTGAAACTTCATCTCATATTTGCAATTGAGTGCTTGTTCTACTTGTTCTTACTTGTTCTTCGATTGCTTGCAGGAATAACCCTAGTGGATTGGTTGGTTGTGATCCGCAAGATCGTGACAACTGCTGGAATTGGTGTATCGATCGCTAAGGCGCAGCATCCTTGGATGGTTGTGTCGGGTCGTGAATGTCTCTCCAGTGAAATCGAAGTTATCCTTCTCCACCGAAAGATTGGGACACACATACTCTTATCAGTTGGTATCATTGGCTCAAATATGACCATATTAACCACTTCTAAACTAAAGGTGCAACCATTCTATATGAGGCTTATCATTGATACATTTGATGAATTGGTGCTGCACCATAAAGTGTGTGTATTTTCATTTTCAGAATTACTTACATGGATGAAGAGAAGGTTCAATTGCATATGGAAAGAATGGAAGGTTAATGAAGTTGATTGGGGACCAAGTCCAAATATTCCTAATGTCATCCACCAAGCCACCACGTCACTTTTGGCTCAAAGAAAGAAAGAGTCCAAGTCCAACATGTTTTGGAAGATGAATTCAGACTGCAGAAGAGTCCCAACTTCCGACGGTTGCCACGACTTCATATGGACTCCGATTGGGATGTTCTAGGACTTTTTGGAAAGCTTATCAAGTCTACTTTCCTACGGATCTGGACTCATACCGATATCTTGTTAAATACGTCCACAGTCCTCATTTTAATACCGAGACCTTTTCTGTCCACGGTGCTGCGTCACCTGATTGTTGCCCGATGGGCCGTGTATCAAGTGGGGCCCAATAGGGGCGTGTCCTAGGGTTGTGGGATGACCCCCACCACGTCCATGTCATCCTCTACCCTCTCATATACCTCCATAGCCGCCACAAAGAGATTGGGTTTTTGTTTTGATGTAAGTTTAGCTCCTGCTACTTCCTGGTAGACACGTGTGTTGGTTAGACCATCTGTTCTACTTGATCTGGAACCCCACCTTTATGTGTATTAGATATGAAACTTCATCTCATATTTGCAATTGAGTGCTTGTTCTACTTGTTCTTACTTATTCTTCGATTGCTTGTAGGAATAACCCTAGTGGTTTGGTTGGTTGTGATCCGCAAGATCGTGACAACCACTGGAATTGGTGTATCGATCGCTAAGGCGCAGCATCCTTGGATGGTTGTAGTCGGGTCGTGAATGTCTCTCCAGTGAAATCGAAGTTATCCTTCTCCACTGAAAGATTGGGACACACATACTCTTATCAGTATTCCTAGCTATATCAAAAAAAGATGGTACTCCTAGGTGGCGTAGATCAAGTGGAAGATCCTTTTAGTTTGTTTGGAGAATGTTAATCTCATCGCAAGATAGATGCACAGCTTGCACCGAATGTACCACGGGCATGGAAATCGCTTTGGGCACACCCGATGGTACTCCTATGTAATGTATGTCAAGTGGAAGCTTGTTTTGGTCAGTTTGGAGATAGTGTAAGTCTCGGCGCAAGATAGTTGCACGGTTTGCGCCGAAGGTACCATAGGCTTAGAAATTATTTTGGACGCACTCGATGGTACTCCTAGGTGACGTGGGTCAAGAGGAAGCTTGTTTCAGTCCGTTTGGAGATAGTTTTAATCTCGGCGCAAGATAGGTGCACGGTTTGCGAGAATGTACAATGGGCGTGGAAATCATTTTGGGCACACCCGCTGGTACTCCTAGGTGATGTGGGTTAAGTGAAAGCTTGTTTTGCTCCGTTTGGACATAGTGTTAATCTCAATGCTAGATAGATGCATGGTTTGCGCCGAATGTACTATGGGCATGGAAATCATTTTGGGCACACCCGTTGGTACTCCAAGGTGACATGTGTCAGTGGAGGGTCATTTCGGTGTGTTTGGAGACAGTGTTAATCTAGTCGCATGATATGTGTACGGTTTGCACCGAATGTACCATGGGCATGGAAATCTTTTCAAGCACATCCGATGGTACTTCTAGGTGACATTGGTCAAGTGGAAACTCGTTTCGGTCCATTTGAAGATAGTGTTAATCTAGGCGCAAGATAGGTGTACGGTTTGTGCCGAATGTAGCACGGGCATGGAAAACTTTTCAGGCACACCCGATGGTACTTTTAGGTGACATTAGTCAACTGGAAGCTCGTTTAAGACCATTTGGAGATTGTATTAATCTTTACGCAAGATAGGTGCCCGGTTTGCGCCGAATGTACTAGGAGCATGGAAATCTTTTCAGGCACATGCGATGTTACTTCTAGGTTACGTTGGTCAAGTGGAAGCTCATATCAGTACGCTTAGAGGTAGTACTAATCCTTTGGCAAGATAGGTGCACAGTTTGCACCAAATGTACCATAGGCTCTGAAATCGCTTTGAGCACACCTGATGGTACTCCTAGGTGGCGCAGATCAAGAGGAAGATCGTTTTAGTCTTTTTGGAGATAGTGTTAATCTCGATGCAAGATAGGTGCACGGTTTGCGCCGAATGTACCATAGGTTCGGAAACCATTTTAGGCCCAACCGATGTTACTCCTACGTGACGTGGGTCAATTGTAATCGCCATGGTCCATTTAGAGATAGTTTTAATCTTGACACAGGACAGCTGCATGGTTTGCACCAAACATACCATAGGCTTAGAAATCATTTTGGATGCACTTGATTGTACTCCTAGGTGACGTAGATCAAGCGGAAGCTCATTTCGATCTGTTTGGAAATAGTTTTAATTTCTGCACAAGAAAGGTACACAGTTTTCGCTGAATGTACCACGAGCATGGAAATCACTTTGGGCACACCCGATGGTACTCCTATGTAATATATGTCAAGTGGAAACTTGTTTTGGTCTATTTGGCGATAGTGTTAGTCTCGGTGCAAGATAGGTGCACGGTTTGCGCCGAAGGTACCATAGGCCTAGAAATTATTTTGGACGCACCCGATGGTACTCCTAGGTGATGTGGGTCAAGTGGAAGCTCGTTTTGATCCGTTTGGAGATAGTGCTAATCTCGGTGCAAGATAGGGGCACAGTTTGCACGAATGTACCATGGGCGTGGAGATCATTTTGGGCACACCCGATGGTACTCCTAGGTGACATGGGTCAAGTGGAAGGTCATTTTGGTCCATTTGGACAGTGTTAATCTCAATGCTAGATAGGTGCATGGTTTGCGCCGAATGTACCATGGGCATGGAAATCATTTTGGGCACACCCGATGGTACTCCTAGGTGACGTTTGTCAAGTGGAAGGTCAATTCGGTCCATTTGGAGATAGTGTTAATCTAGACGCAAGATAGTTGCACGGTTTGTGCCGAACATACCATAGGCTTGGAAATTATTTTGGGCACACCCGACGGTACTCCTACGTGACATGGGTCAAGTGTAAGCTTGTTTCGGTCCGTTCGGAGATATTGTTAATCTAGGCGCAAGATAGATATATGGATTGCGGCGAATGTACCATGGGCATGGAAATCTTTTCAGGCACACCCGATGGTACTTCTAGGTGACACTGGCCAAGCGGAAGCTTGTGTTGGTCCAATTGGAGATAGTGTTAATCTAGGCACAAGATGGTGTACGGTTTGCACCGAATGTACCACAGGCTCGAAAAACTTTTCAGGCACACCCGATGATCTTCTAGGTGACGTTGGTCAAGTGGAAGCTCATTTTAGACTGTTTGGAGATTGTATTAATCTTGACGTAGGATAGGAGCATGGTTTGCGCTGAACGTACCATGGGCATGGATATCTTTTCAGGCACACCCGATGGTACTTCTAGGTGACATTGGCAAGTGGAAGCTTGTTTCGGTCCGTTTGGAGATAGTGTTAGTCTCGGTGCTAGAAAGGTGCACGGTTTGCACCGAACGTACCATAGGTATGGAAATCATTTTGGGTGCAACCGATGGTACTCCTACATGACATAGGTCAAGTGGAACCTCGTTACGGTCCATTTGGAGATAGTGTTAATCTCGATGCAAGGTAGGTGCATGGTCTGCGCCAAATGTACTATAGGCTCACAAATCATTTTGGATGCACCTGATTGTACTCCTAGGTGATGTGGATCAAGCAAAAGTTTCATTTTGACCTGTTTGGAGATAGTTCTAATTTCGGCGCAAGACAGGTGCACGGTTTGCGCTGAATGTACCACGGGCATGGAAATCACTTTGGGCACACCCGATGGTACTCCTATGTAATGTATGTCAACTGGAAGCTTGTTTTGGTGTTGTTTGGAGATAGTGTTAGTCTCGGTGCAAGATAGGTGCACGGTTTGCGCTGAAGGTACCATAGGCTTGGAAATTATTTTGGAAGCACCCGATGGTAATCCTAGCTGATGTGGGTCAAATGGAAGCTCGTTTCGGTCCATTTGGAGATAGTGTTAATCTAGGCGCAAGATGGGTATATGGTTTGCGCCGAATGTACCATGGGCATGGAAATATTTTCAGGCACACCCAATTGTACTTCTAGGTGACATTGGTCAAGTGAAAGGTTGTTTTGGCCAATTGGCAATAGTGTTAATCTAGGTGCAAGATAGGTGTATGGTTTGTGCCGAATGTACCACAGGCATGGAAAACTTTTCAGGCACACCTGATGGCACTTCTAGGTGACGTTGGTCAGGTGGAAGCTCGTTTCAGACCGTTTGGAGATTGTATTAATCTCGACCCAGGATAGGTGTACAGTTTGCGCCGAATGTACCATGGGCATGGAAATCTTTTCTGACACATGCGATGGTACTTCTAGGTGACATTGGTCAACTGGAAGCTCGTATCGGTCCATTTGGAGGTAGTATCAACCCTGAGGCAAGATAGGTGCACGGTTTGCGCTAAATGTACCATAGGCTCTGAAATCGCTTTGAGCACACCAGATGGTACTCCTTGGTGATGTAGATCTAGTTTAAGATCGTTTTAGTCTGTTTTGAGGTAGTGTTAATCTTGACGCAAAATAGGTGCATGGTTTGTGCCAAATGTGCCATAGGTTCAGAAATCATTTTGGGCACAACCGATGGTAGTCCTACGTGACATGGGTCAAGTGGAAACTGTCCATTTGGAGATAATGTTATTCTCGATGCAAGATAGGTGCATGGTCTGCGCCAAACGTACCATAGGCTTAGATATCATTTTGGGCACACCCGATGGTACTCCTATGTAATGTATGTCAAGTGGAAGCTTGTTTTGGTCTGTTTGGAGATAGTGTTAATCTCGGTGCAAGATAGGTGCATAGTTTGCACCGAATGTACCATAGGCTTAAAACCATTTTGGATGCACCCGATGGTACTCCAACGTGGCGTGGATCAAGTGGAAGCTCGTTTCAGACCGTTCAGAGATTGTATTAATCTCAACGCAGGATAGGAGCACAGTTTGCGCTGAACATACCATGGGCACAGAAATCTTTTCAGGCACGCCCGATGGTAGTTCTAGGTGATATTAGTCAAGTGGAAGCTCGTTTCGGTCCGTTTGGAGATATTGTTAATCTAGGCGCAAGATAGGTTTACGGATTGCACCGAATGTACCATGGGCATGGAAATCTTTTCAGGCACACCCGATGGTACTCACCCTGTACATGGGCTGGTTCAAACCGCACCAACCCGTGAAACCGGCCCATACAAAACCGTCCTGTGATCTATGCGTGGGTTGGTTTGGGTACGGACTGGAAGCCGCTAACCCGTACGTGAGGCCATCTTGTCCGGCGGCGGCGGCATGCAGACTCACTATAGCAGGCGGCGGTGCCGTGGTCTCGACCAGGCCGAAGGTGGAGCCGTCCGGGGCTGTGGTAGCCGCGAGTTTTGCGGCGGCGGCGGCGACACGCCCATCTTCACCTGCAGCAGCGGCGACATGGTGATTCCGTGCCTAGCCACGGATTCGCCACGGCCCTCAGCGGTGGCACCAGCATCTAATTGCAAATCACTACGTCAAGATTTGGAGCCCCTGCTAGTCCTCCCGTCCCCAACGTCGTCTTTCTCGTGTGGCAGGCCTTCGTCTCTGCACCGGCCAGGGGAGCCGATGGGCAGCCCACGATGGGAGATCCCTGGAGCATCTCTTCGCCACGCAGCTCGCGTCGCACCTTCAGACGCATGCCAAGCTATGCTCGCGTGGTCAGCGGCGGTAGAACTCGACATGCGGCGGCGCACAGCTTTGAGGTCTTCTCCAATGCCGGCCAACGCACCTTCAGATGCATGCTAAGCTGCGCTCGTGGTGCACCTTCAGACGCACGGGAATGGCCGAGTGCAAGGACTTAAACGCCACCAGGCTCAACCCGACGCTCTCCCTGGCGGGCTCCATGCGATGCATCACGGGCCGGAGCCAGGACCGGAGTCCGGAGGACGGCGTCGTGCCAGGAGGGAGGAGCAGCCTTGATGCGACGGCGGCCCGGGGCGTGGCGCTCACCAGGTCGTCCAGCTGCATCCCACAGTTCCTCAGCGACGTGGTCAACGGAGCTGCTGCCGGCGACCGCTGCAGGTGACTACCGTGGTACCGCCGTGCCTAACCCGTGGAACCCGTGGAACTTGCGGGTTCTAGACCGTGGCACTGCGTCGTCTGTGGGTTGAGGCGGTTTTTGACCACAAACCGCATTAACCAGCCCATGAACAGGCTGAGATGGTACTTCTAGGTGACATTAGTCAAGTGGAAGCTCATTTTGGTCCATTTGGAGATAGTGTTAATCTAGGCGCAAGATAGTTGTATGGTTTGCGCCGAATGGACCACGAGCATGGGCTTTGAATTCGCTTTGAGCACACCAAATGGTACTCCTTGGTGGCATAGATCGGGAGGAAGATCATTTCTGTCTGTTTGGAGATAGTGTTAATCTCGACACAAGGTAGGTGCATGGATTGCGCTAAATGTACCATAGGTTCAGAAACCATTTTGGGCGCAACCGATGTTACTCCTACGTGACATGGGTTAAGTGGAAACTCGCCTTGGTCCATTTGGAGATAGTTTTAATCTCAACACAAGATAGGTGCACGGTTTGCACCAAATGTACCATAGGCTCTGAAAATCACTTTGAGAACACCAAATGATACTCCTAGGTGGCGCAAGAAAGTAATAATTTTGGCGCAAGAAAGGTGCACAGTTTGCACTGAATGTACCATGGGCATGGAAATCACATTGGGCACACCCGTTGGTACTCCTTTGTAATGTATGTCAAGTGGAAGGTTGTTTTGGTTTGTTAGGAGATAGTGTTAGTCTCGACGCAAGATAGGTGCACGGTTTGCGCCGAAGGTACCATAGGCTTGGAAATTATTTTGGATGCACTTGATGGTAATCCTAAGTGACGTGGGTCAAGAGGAAGCTCGTTTTGGTCCGTTTGGAGATGGTGTTAATCTAGGCTCAAGATAGGTGTATGGTTTGCGCTGAATTTACCATGGGCATGGAAATCTTTTTAGGCACACCCGATGGTACTGCTAGGTGACATTGGTCAAGTGGAAGCTCATTTTGGTCCACTTGGAGATAGAGTTAATCTAGGCACAAGATAGGCGTACGATTTGCACTGAATGTACCATAGGCTTGGAAAACTTTTCAGGCACATCCAATGGTACTTCTAGGTGACGTTGGTCAAGTGGAAGCTCGTTTCAGACTGTTTGAAGATTATATTAATATCGAGGCAGGATAGGTGCACAGTTTGCGCCAAATGTACCATAGGCTCTGAAATCGCTTTGAGCACACCAGATGGTACTCCTAGGTGGCATAGATCAAGAGGAAGATCGTTTCAGTCTATTTGGAGATATTGTTAATCTCGACGCAAGATAGTTGTACAGTTTGCGCTGAATATGCCATGGTTCGGAAATCATTTTGGGCACAACCGATGTAACTCCTACCTAACATGTGTCAAGTGGAAATTTGCCTTGGTCCATTTGGAAATAGTTTTAATCTCGACGCAAGATAGGTGTACCATCTGGTGTGCCAAACATTCCAAAGGCTCAGAAATCATTTTGGACGCACCTGATTGTACACCTAGGTGACGTGGATCAAGTGGAAGCTTATTTTGATCTGTTTGGAGATAGTTATAATTTTGGCGCAAGAAAGGTGCACGGTTTACGCCGAATGTACCACGGGCCTGGAAACAGCTTTCGGCACACCCGATGGTACTCCTATGTAATGTATGTCAAGTAGAAGGTTGTTTCGGTCTATTTCTAGATAGTGTTAGTCTCGGCGCAAGAAAGTTGCACGGTGTGCGCCGAAGGTACCATAGGCTTGGAAATTATTTTGCATGCACCCGATGGTACTCCTAGGTGATGTGGGTCAAGTGCAAGATTGTTTTGGTCCGTTTGGGGATAGTGTTAATCACAACGCTAAATAGGTGCACGGTTTGCGCCGAATGTACCACGGGCATGGAAATCATTTTGGGCACACCTGATGGAACTCCTAGGTGATGTGGGTCAAGTTGAAGCGCATTTCCACCCGTTTGGAGATAGAATTAATCTAGGAGCAAGATAGGTGTACGGTTTCCGCCGATTGAACCACGGGCACAAAAATCTTTTTAGGCTCACCCGATGGTACTTCTACGTGACATTGGTTAAGTGAAGCTCGTTCGGTCCATTAATGTTAGTGTAAGTCTTGGCGCAAGATAGGTGCACGGTTTGCGTCGAATGTACCACAGGCATGAAAAACTTTTAGGCACACCCGATGGTACTTCTAGCTAACGTTGGTCAAGTGAAAGCTTGTTTTAGTCCGTTTGGATATAGTGTTAGCCTCGGCGCAAGATAGGTGCATGGTTTGCAACGAATGTACCATGAACATGGTAATCCTTTCAGGCACACCCGATGGTACTTCTATGTGACATTGGTCAAGTGGAAGCTCGTTTTGGTCCATTTGGCGATCGTATTAATCTTGAGGCAAGATAGGTGCACAGTTTTTGCCAAATGTACCATAGGCTCTGAAATCGGTTTTGGGCACATCAGATGGTTCTCCTAGATGGCGTAGATCAAGTGGATAGTGTTTGTCTCATCGCAAGATAGGTGCATGGTTCGCGCCAAATGTACCATAGGCGTGGAAATTATTTTAGACGCACCAGATGATACTCCTAGGTGACATGGGTCAAGTGGAAGCACGTTTCGGTCTATTTGGAGATAGTGTTAATCTCAGCGCAAGATAGGTGCACGGTTTGCGCTGAATGTACCACGGGCATGGAAATCTTTTTGGGCACACCCGATGAGACTCTCTAGGAGATGTGGGTCCAGTGGAAGCTCGTTTCGGTCCATTTGGAGACAGTGTTAATCTAGGCGCAAGATGGGTGTACGGTTTGCGTCGAATGTACCACGAGCATGTAAATCTTTTAGGCACACCTGATGGTACTTCTAGGTGATATTGGTCGAGTGGAAGCTCATTTTCGTCCATTCGGATAGTGTTGATCTAGGTGCAAGATAGGTCTACAATTGGCACCGAATGTACCATAGGCATGGAAAACTTTTCAGGCACACCCGATGGTACTTCTCGATGACATTGGTCAAGTGGAAGCTCATTTTAGACCGTTTGGAGATAGTAGTAACTCGATGCAAGAAAGGTGCATGGTTTGCGTCGAATGTACCATGGGCATTGAAATCTTTTTGGGACACCAGATGGTACTCCTAGGCGGCGTAAATCAATTAGAAGATCGTTTCAGTATGTTTAGAGTGTTAATCTCAACGCAAGATAGGTGCATGGTTTGCACCGAACATACCATAGCTTCAAAAATCATTTTGGGCACAACCGATGGTAATCCTACGTGACGTGGGTCAAGCAGAAGCTCACTTCGGTCCATTTGGAGATAGTGTTAATCTCGACGCAAGATAGGTACACGGTTTCTGCCAAACGTACCATAGGCTCAAAAATCATTTTGGATGCACCTGATTGCACTCGTAGGTGACGTGGATCACGCAAAAGCTCATTTCAATTGGTTTGGAGATAGTTCTTATTTCGACACAAGAAAAGTGCACGATTTGTGTCGAATGTACGAGGGGTGTAGAAATCGCTTTGGGTACACCCAATGGTACTCCTATGTAATGTATGTCAAGTGGAAGCTTGTTAATGATGAGGACATCCTCCACTATTACCCGCTGGCAAAGACGTAACAAAAAAAAGGCCAAGTGGTCTAGTTGTAGTCTGGCGGCAACCGTGTGAGCCTCTGAATAATCCCACCTTGCTTAGCTTGGGAGGAGGAAGCCACCTTAAAAGAGAGAGCCACCCTTCCCCTATCGGACTAGTCTTTTAGGGACATTGGGCCTTTCCCCGAGTGGGTGTGCATAAGAACTGTTGGGCAACCTTAATTTATTAAGCCTCGGCCAACCCAACCTGGGCCGGATGCATCATTTGGTATCAGAGCTGGGCCCTTGTTTAAGGGGGTGGGAATGATGAGGACATCCTCTACTATTACCCGCTGGCAAAGACGCAACAAAAAAAGGCCAAGTGGTCTTGTTATAGTCGGGCGACAACTATGTGAGCCTTTGAATAATCCCACCTTGCTTAGCTTGGGAGGAGGAAGCCACCTTAAAAGAGAGAGCCACCCTTCCCCTATTGGACTAGTCTTTTAGGGACATTGGGCCTTTCCCCGAGTGGGTGTGCATAAGAACTGTTGGGGTCCAGGCAACCTTAATTTATTGGGCCTCGGCCAACCCCACCTGGGCCGGATGCATCAGTTTCGGTCCGTTTGGAGATAGTGCCTCTTGGCACAAGATAGGTGCATGGTTTGCGCCGAATGTACCATAGGCTTGGAAATCATTTTGGATGCACCCGATGGTACCCCTAGGTGACGTTGGTCAAGTGGAACTCGTTTCGGTCCGTTTGGAGATAGTGTTAATCTCGGTGCAATATAGGTGCATGGTTTGCGCCGAATGTTCTACAGGCGTGGAAATCATTTTGGGCACACTCGATGGTTCTCCTAGGTGACGTGGGTCAAGTGGAAGCTCATTTTGGTCTATTTGGAGATAGTGTTAATCTTGGCGCAAGATAGGTGCATGATTTGTGCCGAAGGCACCATAGGCTTGGAAACCTTTTTGGATCAACCCAATGGCACTCCTAGGTGACGTGGGTCAAGTGGAAGCTCGTTTCAGTCCGTTTGAAGATAGTGTTAATCTCGACACAAGATAGGTGCACGGTTTACGCCAAATGTACCACGGGCATGGAAATCCTTTTGGGCACACCCGATGGTACTCCTTGGTGATGTGTGTCAAGTGGAAGCTCGTTTCAGTTTGCTTAGAGATAGTGTTAATTTTAGCGCTAGATGGGTGCACAGTTTGCGCCAAATGTACCAGATGCATGGAAATCAATTTAGGCACAGTCGATGGTACATCTAGGTGGTGTGTGTCATGTGGAAGCTTGTTTTGGTCCGTTTGGAGATAGTGTCAATCTCGACACAAGATACATGCTGCCATAGGCTCAGAAATCATTTTGGACGCACCTCATTGTACTCCTTGGTGATGTGGATCAACCGAAAGCTCATTTTGATCCGTTTGGAGATAGTTTTAATTTTGGCGCAAGAAAGGTCCAACGGGCATGGAAATCGCTTTGGGACACTCGATGGTACTCCTTTGTCTGTTTGGAGATAGTGTTAGCCTTGGTGCAAGATAGGTGCATGGTTTGTGCTGAATGTACCATGGGCATGGAAGTCATTTTGGGCACACCCGATGGTACTCCTAGGTGATCTGCATCAAGTGGAAGCTCATTTTGGTCCGTTTAGAGATAGTATTAAACTAGGTGCAAGATGGGAGTACGATTTGCGCTGAATGTACGACAGGCATGGAAATCTTTTTAGGCACACCTGATGGTACTTCTAGGTGACGTTGGTCAAGTGGAAGCTCGTTTTGGTTTGTTAGGAGATAGTATTAATCTCGAGGCAAGATAGGTGCAAGGTTTGCGCCAAATGTACCATAGGCTCTGAAATCGTTTTGGGCACACCAGATGGTACTACTAGGGATCAAGTGGAAGTTCATTTCAGTATGTTTGGAGATAGTGTTAATCTCGAAGCGAGATAAGTGCACGGTTTGCGACAAACATACCATAGGTTCGGAAATCATTTTGGATGCACTCGATGGTACTCCTAGGTGACGTGGGTCAAGTGGAAGCTCATTTCGGTCTGTTTGGAGATTATGTTAATCTCAGCAAAAGATAGGTGCATGGTTTGTGCCAAATGTACCATAGGCTCTGAAATTGCTTTTGGGCACCCCAGATGTTACTCCTAGGTGACGTGGGTCAAGTGGAAGCTCGTTTTGGTCCGTTTGGAGATAGTGTTAATCTTGATGTAAGATAGGTGCACGGTTTGCACCAAATGTACCATAGGCTCTGAAATTGCTTTTCGGCACACCAGATGGTACTCCTAGGTGGCGCAGATCAAGTGGAAGATCATGTTAGTATGTTTGGAGATAGTGTTAATCTCGACGCAAGATAGGTGCATGGTTTGCGTCAAACATACCATAGGTTCGAAAATCATTTTGGGCACAACCGATGGTACTCCTAGGCGATGTGTATCAAGCATAATGTACCACAAGATAGGTGCACGGTTTGGAGATCCGTTTGGAGATTGTCTTAATCTCGGCACAAGATAGGTGCACGGTTTGCGCTGAATGTACCACAGCATGGAACTCGCTTTGGGCACATCTGATGGTACTCCTAGGTAATATATGTCATGTGGAACCTTGTTTCGGTCCATTTGGAGATAGTTTTAGTCTAGGGGCAAGATAGGTTCATAATTTGCACCGAACGTACCATACCTTAGAAATCATTTTGGACGCACCTGATGGTACTCCTAGGTGACGTTGGTCAAGTCAAATCTCATTTTGGTCTGTTTGGAGATAGTGTCAATCTCGGCAAAAGATAGGTGCACCGTTTGTGCTGAATGTACCCTGGGCCTAGAAATCGCATTGGGCACACCAGATGGTACTCCTAGGTGACATGGGTCAAGTGGAAGCTCGTTTTGAGCCGTTTGGAGATAGTGTTAATCTTAGTGCTAGGTAGGTGCATGGTTTGCACCGAATGTACCATGGGCTTGGAAATCATTGTGGGCATAACCGATCATACTCTGAGGTAATGTGTGTCAAGTGAAACTTTGTTTCGATCCGTTTGGAGATAGTATTAATCTAGGTGCAAGATAGGTGCACGGTTTGTGCTGAATGTTCCACGTGCATGGAAATCTATTCAGGCACACCCGATGGTACTTCTAGGTGACATTGGTCAAGTGGGAGCTCGTTTCGGTCCGTTTGGAGATAGTACTAATCTCAATGCAGGATAGGTGCATGGTTTATGTCGAATGTACCATAAGCTCTGAAATTGTTTTACGTGCACCCGATGGAACTCCTAAATGACGTGGGTGAAATGGAAGCTTGTTTTGTTCCGTTTGACGCAAGATAGGTGCACGCCTTGTGTCGAACGTACCGTAGGCTCAGAAATCATTTTGGTCGCACTTGATTGCACTCCTAGGTGACATGGATCAAGTGGAAACTCGTTTCAGTCCATTTGGAGATAGTGTTAATCACGACGCAAGATAGGTGCACGGTTTGTGTTGAATGTACCACGGGCAAAGAAATCGCTTTGGGGTCACCCGGTGGTGCTCCTATGTCATGTATGTCAAGTGGAAGCTTGTTTTCATCGCTTGGAGATAGTGTTAGTCTCGGCATAAGATAGGTGCACAGTTTGCGCTGAATGTACCTAGGGATGGAAATAATTTTGGGTACACCCGATGGTACTCCTAGGTAACAATGGTCAAGAGGAAGCTTGTTTCGGTCTGTTTGGAGATAGTGTTAATCTCGGTGTAAGATACGTGCACAGTTTGTGCCGAATGTACTACAGGCATGAAAATCATTTTGGGCACACCCGATGGCACTCTGAGGTAACATGGGTCAAGTGGAAGGTCGTTTTGGTCTGTTTGGAGATAGTGTTAAACTAGGCGCAAGATCGGTGTATGGTTTGCGTCGAATGTACCACGGGCATGGAAATCTTTTCAGGCACTCCTGATGGTACTTCTAGGTGATGTTGGTCAAATAGAAGCTCATTTCAGTCTGTTTGAAGATAGTATCAATCTCGAGGCAAGATAGGCGTACGGTTTGCGCCAAATGTAACATAGGCTCTAAAATCGCTTTTGGGCACACCAGATGGTACACCTAGGTGGCGTAGATCAAGTGGAAGATTGTTTTAGTTTGTTTGGAGATAGTGTTAACTCGATGCAAGATAGGTGCACGGTTTGCGTCAAACGTACCATAGGTTCGGAAATCATTTTGTGCGCAACCGATGTTACTCCTACAAGACATGGGTCAAGCGGAAACTCATTTTGGTCCACTTGGAGATAGTGTTAATTAAGCTTGGGCATTCGGGATACCCGATTTTTTGGGTCAGGTAATTCGGGTAATTCAAAATTCGGGTAATGAAAACTGCTACCAGATTTTTGCCCCAAAAAACACTACCCACAAATTTGGGTACCCGATAATTCGGGTTCAGGTATTACCCGATATACCCAAATTTACGGAAAACAACAAACTACACTAAATTTCAGTAGCGATCTATACATAATTTCAGCAGCAATTTGTATAGAATTTCAACAGCAATTTGCAGAGAATAATATATTACAGTCACTCGTTCAAATAGATAGAATTATATTCTAATAAAGTGACAAGTGAAAGTGTTCAACTAAAAACATATGATAAATAGAAAGACAAAAAATAAATATTTGGGTAGTTCGGGTAGTTTGGGTACCGAGGGATATTACCCAAATTACCCAAACTAATTTTGGGTAATCAAAATCGCTATCCGAATTTGGGATCGGGTAACTCGGGTTCAGGTCCAGGTTTGGGTAATTCGGGTATGGGTAATGGGTATCGGGTATTTTGCCCAGGCTTAGTGTTAATCTCGATGCAATATAGGTGCACGGTTTGCGATGAATGTACCACGGGCTAGGAAATTATTTTGGGCACACCCGATGGTACTTCTCGGTGACGTGGGTCAAGTGGAAGCTCGTTTTGGTCCGTTTGGATATAGTGTTAAACTAGGCACAAGATTGGTGTATGGTTTGCGCCGAATGTACCATGGGCATAGAAATCTTTTTAGACACATCCGATGGTACTTTTAGGTGACATTGGTCAAATGGAAGCTTGTTTTGGTCTATTTGGAGAGTATTAATCTTGACGCAAGATAGGTGCACGGTTTGCGCTAAACGTACCATAGGCTTATAAATCATTTTGACACAACCGATGGTACTCCTACATGACTTGGGTCAAGTGGAATCTCGTTTCGGTCCGTATGGAGATACCATTAATCTTGATGCAATATAGGTGCATGGATTTGCGACAAATGTACCACGGGCCTAGAAATCATTTTGGGCACACCTGATGGTACTTCTCAGTGACGTGGGTCAAGTGGAAGCTCGTTTTGGTCCATTTGGAGATAGGTAAATGGTTTGCGCCGAATGTACCACAGGCATGGAAATCCTTTCAGGCACACCCGATGGTACTTTTAGGTGAAATTGGTCAAATGGAAGCTTGTTTCGGTCCGTTTAGAGATAGTATTAATCTTGATGCAAGATAGGTGCACAGTTTGCGCTAAACATGCCAAAGACTCACAAATCATTTTGACGCAACCGTTGGTACTCCTACGTGACTTGGGTCAAGTGAAATCTCATTTCAGTCCGTATGGAGATACCATTGATCTCGATGCAAAGGTAGGTGCACGGTTTGGGCTGAATGTACCATAGGTTCAGAAATCATTTTGGACACAATTGATTGTACTCCAAGGACATGTGGATCAAGCGGAAGGTCATTTTGATCCATTTGGAGATTATTTTAATCTCGACGCAAGATAGTGCATGGTTTGCGCCGAATGTAGCACAGGCATGGAAATCGCTTTAGGCACACCTGATGGTTCTCATAGGTAATGTATGTCAAGTGGATGCTTGTTTCAAACCATTTGGAGAAAGTTTTAGTCTAGGGGCAAGATAGGTTCATGGTTTGCACCGAACGTACCATAGTCTTAGAAATCATTTTGGAGGCACCTGATGGTACTCCTAGGTGACATGGGACAAGTGGAAGCTCATTTAGGTCCGTTTGGACATAGTGTTAATCTCGGGGCAAGATAGGTGCATGGTTTGCGCTGAATGTACCACGGGCCTGTAAATCACTTTGGGCACACCAGATGGTACTCCAAGGTGATGTGGGCCAAGTGAAAGCTCGTTTTGAGCCATTTGGAGATAGTGTTAATCTCAGCACTAGATAGGTGCATGGTTTGTGCCGAATGTACCACAGGCATGGAAATCATTGTGGGCACAACTGATGGTACTCCTAGGTGACGTGTAACACCCCAGGTGTTTGTCACTCACTAAGCAGTGGGTTTGAGCTCAAACATGATAGATTAAGTGGAGATGACGATGGCAAGGTCAACCTATGGAGATGAGCCTAACCTAAAGTTGCATGTTGCACTATTGCTTTACATATAGGCCCCTTTTCAAGATATATGCTTGGATGGTGTTATTGCAATATCTTCATGTGTCTCACCTTAGTACCTATCTATAGTGACCCCTGGAGAGTTTCATAAAGTTTGGAATCAAAAAGTCACATGAAATGATAAGTTATATGCTTGTTTGGATTATAACTAAAACCTGCCTTACATCCCATGGGAACTAGTGTTTATGCAACATACAAAGGCAACATGTGCAACACATCTTGGACACATGTGGAACAACCTAATGGAACATGTGTAGCATGTATCCTAAAACAACCACATGAAACAACTATAGCATTTCACTTGAGTTCTATTTTCAAGGCATGTGAGGCCTACACTTTTGTGCAACCTATTCATGGTGGGTATGTTTGGCCTCTACAACACCTTAACTACACTTAGGACACTTAATGGAACAATGTTCATATTGATCATTTTGCCTAAATGTGCTTCTAAGTGATGGTTGACCATGTATGGACCCTAGAACCCTTTTGTTTGACCATTTCAAAAGTGTGACCTAGAAGCTTTGCATGACTGTGCATCATTTAACAAAGTTGTAGAGAATTTTATAAGGAACAAACTTTGTTTAAGAGTCAAGTCATGAAAATGGGTGGAACATGCTCAAAAAGGGCCCACAAGTTAGAAATGGGGCTGAATTCAGCACTTAGAAATTTAAAGCCCTGATTTCAGTGTCTTCGACATTGGCATCTCACGTTCTCCAAATTTTGTTTAGTAACTCTAGTGGAGCCAAAAATGAAAGTTGGAAACAATTCATTGGAGAACAACATGTAAAAAGTTGGGATCAATTTGACCAAGTTTGGCATTGCAAAATCCCAAAACCGAGCCCTAGCTTAACATGTTGACACTGGTAATTTGGGGGCTAATTATCTCCAAATCTACAACTCTAATAACTTTGCTCCCTAAAGGAAAATCATAGAGCTTTGAACGGGCTTCCAACTTTGTTAAAGGCCCAAAGTCCAAACCAGCCTGTAACAGGCCCAAAACGGCGTCCCACCTTGGCCACCTTGCTGCCTGCAACGTAGTCGATGAAATGCCTCCAAGGCTGATGCGTGCCCAGTGCGTGGTCGTCATGCCCAGAGCGCGCCCACCATTGTGCCGCGTGCCCTACTCGCTACCGCGTGTGCCGCGTCCTAGGTCACTGGGAGGGGCCAAGGCCGAGCTTCCCATCTCCTCCTCGCCCTCTCCTCATTCCTCTACCTCTCCCTATGCCGTCTGGCCACGAACAGCCATGGCCGCCATGGCCAGCTCCCGTGCTGGAGTGCCGTCGCCACTGTAGGCACTGCTCTTCTCATTCTCCACTCGAGCTGACCGTGCCAACGCATTCCTCGCACCTCGCCGCACCCCTCGGGGTCCTCGCTGGGATGGCTCGGCTTCCGCAGCTAGCTGCCGCCGGAGCGCCGGCCGTCAAGTCACCGATCACCGTGGCTAGACCTCCTCAGGTCACCACGAAGTGAGCCACCGCCTTCCCGTGGTTGCAAGCAAAGTCGGGTTGCCCCACCGCCTCATTCCCACCGCCGACGGTGACCTCACCGGCCGGAATCGGCTCGGTCTCTCCTCCCCTGTTTTTGTTGGCCAAGCGAAGCTCGGGCAAACCCCGACCACACCTGGGCGGGCTGTAAACCACCACGGGTGCAGGCAGGTATGCTAGGGCCTAGGCCCATCGTGGCCCTCGACCACCGCCGTCGAGCCGCCGGCGGTCAGCCGACGAAACCGGCCCGGCGGTCACTCCCCTCCCTTGCTTTACCGTCCAGAGGAAGGGGACGATCTCCCCTCTCTGTCTTTCTTGGTGAGAATGACAGGTGGGCCCATCTGGGCAGCAGGTCCCGCATGTCGGTTTATGTGGTGGCGGTTTTGGGTGCATCGCCGGGTACACCTAGCATATCTAGGGTTAGGTAGTTAACTATGTTTTTGAATTTCAGATTTTATGTAAATGTTCTAAAATTCATATCTCATGCTAGGTAATTCCAAAAATAGCAAAAATGGACTTTTTCGAAACCTTGAGAAAAGATCTATGCAGTGGAGTCATAATATGTTACATGTTTGTAGATGTTTTCTGATGTCTTTATTTAATCTTTAAAAGTGCTCCTAAAAATGCTTATAATTTGACCAGAGCCATATTTAGAGTTTGGGAAGTCCAAAAATAGTGATTCTTGTTTTGTTAATTTTATGATGACATGTACTTGCTAGGAAAAATATTAAACACACTAGTTGTTCACTGTTTTCTTAAGGTTTTGATTTGACCTTGATAAATAAGGAAATCTACATTATATTGCTTGTCATTTTTATATCTTGAGTTGTGTTGCTCCAAATGATGTGAAATTTTTACGGTAGTCTTGCCATGATATGGATATACTGTGGTATAAATTTCATGGTCATTGCTTACTGTATGATTAAGTTATTGATTTAACTTGTTTACGGCTTGATAAATAGCTTATAAATAAAATATAAATGATAAAATGCAAAATGTTCTATTACCTTAGTATGATGTTGGTCTATCATGTTGATTCATAATATGGCCATATGTTCATAGGAAATATTGAGTTTTAGGTTTAATTTGCTCTCACATGATTTATTGTAATAGCTATTTGTCCTTTTCATAGAGGTTGATATACTTGTCCAAATAGCTTGAAATTTCGACAGCAGACTATTAGGAGCATATGTATGCCACTGTAATTTTGGTGGAATTTATTATGCACTTTTGGTAGGTGTTCATAATTCCACTTAATTATCTAAATAAATTAAGAAAATGCATTAAAAGAATTTATTTAGGAATGGACACTATGTTTTCTGGTGTTCATTAGTCATGTGTGACATGTTAGTGAAGTTGGTTTTGTCCAATTATATGTTTACAACATAAGTTAATAATTATGTATCTAGCGGCTGTTGAAATTTGGTGGCATTTGGCTATGTGGTTTAGGAGTTATAGCTGTTTAAAGTCAGGTCCCAGATTTGGTTGCTCTTTGTTTGGAGCAGACCAGATTCTGTAGTTTTATCTTTTCGACCTATTAATATCAACTAAAGTCAAGCTTAGTTGATATTAAATAAATTGTAGACAATTTCTTAACCTTTCCAGAATGTCTTCTTACAAGTCATTTGGATTTATGTATCTCCAGTTATGATTGATTTACTCAGCTACTGCATGTATGTCCAGAAAGTAGTAGATTCTTGTTCTAGTGCTTTGATTAACTTTACCATGCTAGTGTGTTGAAGTGTGACTCATATCTTTGATGGTACTGGGTTAGTACCCTATGATTTTATGAGACTTGTGTCTTGATTGATGTGCTTGTCGTCTTCTATGTTATGCCTTAGTGAGGATTAAGTTAATTAGCTCTAGGTGTTTATGTGAACTTTGGTATGCTTGCATGTTACTTTGTTTATTGCACTTCTATGCATTCATACATATGCATTATTGTACCTCATTTAGGTACACTAGCTAAAGCACATGAAGGACCTGATGTGGAGCCAAACTCGAAGATGGAGTTGGTGGATCCATCCTAAAGATAGAAGGACTGGACAAGAGATAGATTGGAGGATGCTCGCCAAGCGAATTCATCTGACATACTCTAACTTGAGTCGGATCCCAGGCAAGCCCCAGAGCATTATAAGCCTCCTACCTTCAAAGCAATTAATTCTATATATGTTATAAGTAATGTTGCATTAAGTGGTAGGAGTTAGTTGGAAACCATGTCTTAATAAAATGAAATGAGACCGGGCGGGATGACGATAGTGAAGCAACAAGGCATGGAGGTCTTGGGTGTGGATCTATCCCCGTCTGAGTCATTTAAGGACCGATTCGCTGTACGTCCTTGAGTCATGTTGAACGCAGTCTAACACTTAGTTGGCCGGATAAGTCATTCCGACCGCGAAGCCGAGTAATACAGTTCAGGCCGGGAATCGAATGGTAGGTCACATCTTGGACGTAGTAAGGATGTGCTTGGGAACATTGGCGTGAGACCAAGGGGGGTTAGAGTCCCTATCACCTGGCAGAGTGTTGCCCTTGGGGATGCAGCATCAGTCGAACCCACAACTCCTGAATTGTACGAAAGGTGGCTTGTGCGACCCTAGCAGGGGCCTACGCAGTGAGTGTTAGAAATACCCCTCTAGCTGGATAGGAACTCGATTCGAATTGCCGTCGCTCCCGGTTAGTGAGCACTTGACTTGAGCAGCGACAACGTAGATTCCATTAAATTGAACGGATGGTTAATTGGATGACGATGTATATGTTGCCTCAATGTATACCTGCTATGGTTAATATTGTTTGCTCCTAATAAAGTGAGTGATCTAGTACAGGTTCTAATATAGATGACAGGTTAATGATAATTAACTTGATGCTTAAGCATTAATGATTACTTATCCATAATAAGCTTTTATGCAAAATGTTGTCAAGCTAGCCCACTTTATATCAGCCTTGCATGATCCTTAGTGTCACTTTATTTCTGGTTTTTGATGGGTAAGTCTAGCTGAGTACCTTCTTGTACTCAGGGTTTTATCCCCACTTGTTGCAGGTTGTGATGTATCATGGCAACTGCAAGAGTGGTTGGCTCCTGTCGTGAAGGCGGAGTGTGATCATGGGCATGATCCGTCTAAGTTATCTTCTCTCTAACTCTTTTGTTGGAAGTCGACCTTGGTACTAGCATGTATTTGAAATAAGGGTGTTGTTAGTTTCAAATTACTTTGCTTCCTCTACTTTTGAACTTAAGTTGTAATAACTATGTTGAACTCCGATGTATATTGAATTACTTGTAAAATGGATGTAACATGTGACTTGTTATGTTCAATCACTACGATCTTGGCTGGTATGTTGGTTGGATTGAAATCCCTCATGATTTCATTAGACTACCGAAGTTATATGGGCTCAAGTGCGAGAATTTGATCACTTCGGTGATTATTTTTTTACTTGTGCTCTTATAATTTGGATGGTTCCGTTACAGCTGGTATCGGAGCAAAATTCAACATTAAACTTGTCGTATGTGTATTTAAAACAACGGATTTGTTTTATAAAATCAGTTTTATCAACTTATAGCTATATATAGGTTTGTGAAAACTGAATTCTAAACCTAATATGCCAGTGGTCAATTTCCTTATGCCCATATAAGGATTATTAGGTGGCTTATATAAGTACTAACTTGGGGGTTTTTCATTTACGCATCTACGCCTAGGCCAAGGTATGAATGTGTGATAACTCTCCCACACTATGCTACCTGATGTGTCAGATTAGAGGTAGCCTTCATATATGAGATAGCCATATATGTTGCTAGTTTACTTTTGTGCAACGTCGCACCTACGCTCAGGTAAGTGTGAGTTGTGAGAGCATGACCGTCCAACCCTCGGTCTAGGGGAGAGCTAGTTTTGGTTGCTAGATTATTTACATGTTACACACATGTATATATGAAGGTACTTAATTGTGGGTGATTAATGATTCAGGTAGTTTTGGTGCTACATGTATGTATACAGGGGTATATGTATATGGGAGTGCTTAGAATTTCACCTTCCTGTTTTCATTTGTGCTATATTGGAGAATTGTTGGGCTGCAATGAAAAATTTTCTATAGGTACGCTAACCACGAATGCGTAAGTCGAATGTAGCTGTCGACTAGCTATATATCGAGAGAGTGTATGTTATGCCACCGACATAGAACATGATCGCCATCTTAGTTTGGCAATCTGGTGAGTACGAATAGGATGAAGCATGCATCATCATGTTGTTGCTTAATACATAACTATGCTCCTCTCACCCTTGTTCTATAATAAGTAACTTGTGATCAAGGTGTTACACTATCTTTCTTGTGTGAAGTTAAACAAGAATGCTTTGTTCCATGTTGCTTGAATAGAAATAAGTGTGTTTGCATGCTTGAAACTATAGTTGTCCTCTAGTTTAGCCAAGTGGTGGATATGTTGTTTATATAAGCATTGCAAATGTTTTAGACCGCACTTAAGTAATTTTGATTCTTGTGAATGAATTAAATTGGTGCTGATCTAAGGTAACAATGTTTAGAACTACTAGAATAACATGTTTGTGTGCTCTCTTGTTAAGTAGAACAAAGGCAAGCTTTACTTTGCTTATTGGACGTTGGCAACTAGAATAGTTTCAGTTGTAGTGATGCTTTCATCCTCATAATTGTGTTTTCTATAGTTATGGAGAATACCAAAGTTGTAGCTAACTTACTTATCTAGCTTGTCCAAAAATTTCATGACCCTAGGTCTTATGGTTTGGGAGTTATGAATTTTAGAAGTTTACTGTCAGGTTTTGCTTATGCTCTGAGTAGATCTGAATGTTTGGTTTGTTTGACCTGTGGGCATATGGAATCAGGTCTTGGAGATAATAGAAGAAGTTTAGTACTTTTTCTAAGCTTTCCAAAATGTCCTATAGCACTAATTTGGGTGGTCTAAATCTCTACTTATGAGCTTGTCAAGTGGAATGGCAGAATTTGTCCAAATCTGGGCAGAGATATCTTCCTTGTCTTGTTTGGCCTTGTTAGCTATAGAATCATCTTAATATGATAATAAGAAAGTTATAGACAACTTAATAAGCTTTACATAAAGTTAAGGCTCAGCCTTGTTGTGTCCCTAGAACTCTAGTTATGCATCTTTGAAGTTCTTGTCCGTTTTCTGTCCATATTGGTACAGATCTGAAACATCAGCATGTTTGGCCATATTAACCTATGATTTAGCCTTTGGTAGGAATAAAAAACGTGTTGAAAACTTCCTAAGCTTTCTAGAAATTCTAGGATCACCTTTGTGGGATGTCTACAACCTCCGTTATGGTTGAAACAAGTAACTACTATGTTGCTGTTCAGATTCGGTGCACATGCTAAGTTGGCTACCTTAGCTAGCGTTTGTCTTAGGCTAAACTCGTAGTTAGTTCTTGCTTTAGATAAATGCTTGTTATGGGTGAGCCTGGTGCTTAGTAATGGTTGCTTAAGCTAATTTGATAGAATCTCTCTAATGGTTGACGGTGATGTTTGTAGGTATGCTTGTTAGTTAATTAGTGCCATAGTTGTCACTTCGTTTGTCCTTGGTGAGCATACGAGGGTCGCATAGCTTTATTTAGAACAACATTCACGTTAGGTAATTGTATGGTTGTTGTCTTCAATTAGGTTTTCCCTCTTAGGAGCCTGAGCCTGTAGACTTGGTGGTTAGCCCTTGAATGTTTGTATCCATGCCTTTGCTTGACCGAAAGTCCAAAGTTTAGTTCTCCGATATGTTTGCATAAGCCGTGGATGTTTTGCAACCCTTTTTGTGAAGACCCTTGTCGACTGACCAACCAAGTTAACTCTCATCAACTCTAGCCTTTGACCATTCGTCGTACATTGCCAATTGTGGAGACCATACCCAAATCCATGTTGGACCTTCTGATTACCTCTCCCAAAGGTTAGCTAGTGTGAAGTAACGTCTCTCTGCTATGGCCTCTAAATCGTGTGCTTGCAAATTCATGCATCTACCTTATCAACTCAATCTCTGACTACATATCGGTTTTCGCCCTTGAAGTCTGCTTAATCCATCCTCAACCTTCCCAAGTCTCGAGATGTTTACCAGTCTTGATCTCATGTTGTGGTCCAACATGACCAAATCTCGTGGTAATCTTTCGTTTTGTCCTCACGGTGGTGAATGCTAGGCATACGTGGAATTAAGCAAAAATCTCGCACTTAATCCCATTTGACAATTGAGCTATGTTCCCTTGTGGTGTGTGTTAATTTTTGGATCGCCTCCTCGTTGATTGTAAACCTTATGACTATCTTTACTTGCTATCCCTCCTTGGTATGGTGCTTGTTCGGACAACCCAATCAGTGCCATTTGAAATTCCTCATCGGGTGTATGTTCAGTAATGGTATTATAAGTAGCAACTAATGGTGCCGCGACGAAACCAAGAGCCTCCTGTGGGTGCACACACAAGGTTGTGCTGCTCAGCACGTGCTGGTATCATGGTTTCTAATCATAATCCATTGCAGAACAACACTGATGTGATTTTCACGTGACCTTCTTCCTTGGTTGTCTTCCCATATCTTATCAAAAGACCCTTATATTGGACCAAAAGTAGTAGAGCTTCCTCCTGAAGTTGCTAAGAGGATAACCTTTGAAGAACAGGTCACCGACATAAACATTAATAGACTGCAATAGGTGGTAGACAAGTGACTCTACTTAGTTGTCCCAGTATTGACAAACGTCGTCTAGTGAGCAAAGTATCTCATCTTTGTTGGATAAAAAGGACACACAACACTTACTACTGGACAAGTCATCCGTTGGATAAGACTCGATCGTCACATTATGCAAGTTTTAACCTTTGTATGCATAATGGCCATACCGTCGAAATCAACCATCTCTGGTGTGACTCCTTATCTGCTGACCTCAATGCCAACCATTTGTTCTGCATCAACCACGATTATGGTGGTCAAGAGTGAAGATTTGGAATTTTTAGTGTTGAGAGACAACTAATTAGTACCAATAGGAAGGTTAATCTCCAGCTAGGTAATGACTCCTTGGTAGTTACAAAGGCTATGTCTTACAGAGCAATAACCGATAAGAAGTCAATCAACTAGCCAACAACTTGAGTGTTACTCTATCTTCCACAGCCATTGTGACCAAGTCAATTCCATCTTGGACAATCACATAGATAGTGCAAGGTGTTGTATCCGCTAAAGTGCAGAATTAGAGAAAGCATGCCTTAGTTTCGATCAACATCCTGGTGTCCCTAGGTGCCACAAATGGTTTTGCTCAGAACTCTATTGGACGAAGGGTTGAGGGATATTCAAAAAAGGTTCGTTATTGCAATATCTTCATGTGTCTCAGCTTAGTACCTATCTATAGTGACCCCTGGAGAGTTTCATAAAGTTTGGAATCAAAAAGTCACATGAAATGATAAGTTATATGCTTGTTTGGATTATAACTAAAACCTGCCTTACATCCCATGGGAACTAGTGTTTATGCAACATACAAAGGCAACATGTGCAACACATCTTGGACACATGTGGAACAACCTAATGGAACATGTGTAGCATGTATCCTGAAACAACCACATGAAACAACTATAGCATTTCACTTGAGTTCTATGTTTCAAGGCATGTGAGGCCTACACTTTTATGCAACCTATGCATGGTGGGTATGTTTGGCCTCTACAACACCTTAACTACACTTAGGACACTTAATGGAACAATGTTCATGTTGATCATTTTGCCTAAATGTGCTTCTAAGTGATGGTTGACCATGTATGGACCCTAGAACCCTTTTGTTTGACCATTTCAAAAGTGTGACCTAGAAGCTTTGCATGACTATGCGCCCTTTAACAAAGTTGTAGAGAATTTTATAAGGAACAAACTTTGTTTAAGAGTCAAGTCATGAAAATGGGTGGAACATGCTCAAAAAGGGCCCACAAGTTAGAAATGGGGCTGAATTCAGCACTTAGAAATTTAAAGCCCTGATTTTAGTGTCTTCGACGTTGGCATCTCATGTTCTCCAAATTTTGGTGAGTAACTCTAGTGGAGCCAAAAATGAAAGTTGGAAACAATTCATTGGAGAACAACATGTAAAAAGTTGGGATCAATTTGACCAAGTTTGGCATTGCAAAATCCCAAAATCGAGCCCTAGCTTAACATGTTGACACTCGTAATTTGGGGGCTAATTATCTCCAAATCTACAACTCTAATAACTTTGCTCCCTAAAGGAAAATCATAGAGCTTTGAACGGGCTTCCAACTTCGTTAAATGCCCAAAGTGCAAACTAGCCCATAACAGGCCCAAAACGGCGTCCCACCTTGGCCACCTTAAAGCCTGCCACGTAGTCAATGAAATGCCTCCAAGGCCAACGCGTGCCCAGTACGTGGCCGTCATGCCCAGAGCGCGCCCGCCATTGCTGCCACGTGCCCTACTCGCTACCACGTGTGCCGCGTCCTAGGTCACTAGGAGGGGCCAAGGCCGAGCTTCCCATTCCTCCTCGCCCTCTCCTCATTCCTCTGCCTCTCCCTATGCCATCTGGCCGCGAACAGCCTTGGCCACCATGGTCGGCTCCCGTGCTGGAGTGCCGTCACCACTGCAGGCACTACTCTTCTCATTCTCCACCCAAGCTGACCGCGCCAGCGCATTCCTCGCACCTCGCCGCACCCCTCGGGGTCGTCGCCAGGATGGCTCGGCTTCCGTAGCTAGCTGCCGCCGGAGCGCCGGCCGTCGAGTCACCGGTCACCGTGGCCAGACCTCCTCAGGTCACCGCGAAGTGAGCCACCGCCTTCCCGTGGTTGCAAGGGAAGTCGGGTTGCTCCACCGCCTCATCCCCACCGCTGATGGTGACCTCACCGGCCGGAATCGGCTCGGTCTCTCCTCTCCTGTTTTTGCCGGCCAAGCGGAGCTCGGGCAAACCCCAACCACACCTGGGCGGGCTATGAACCACCACGGGTGCAGGCAGGTATGCTGGGGCCTAGGCCCATCGTGGCCCTTGACCACCGCCGTCGAGCCGATGGTCGGCCGACGAAACCGGCCCGGCGGTCACTCCCCTCCCCTGCTTTACCGTCTAGAGGAAGGGACGATCTCCCCTCTCTCTGTCTTTCTCGGTGAGAATGATAGGTGGGCCCATCTGGGCAGCAGGTCCCGCATGTTAGTTTATGTGGTGGTGGTTTTGGGTGCATAGCCGGGTACACCTAGCATATCTAGGGTTAGGTAGTTAACTGCGTTTTTGAATTTCAGATTTTATGTAAATGTTCTAAAATTCATATCTCATGCTAGGTAATTTCAAAAATAGCAAAAATGGACTTTTTGGAAACCTTGAGAAAAGATCTATGCAGTGGAGTCATAATATGTTACATGTTTGTAGATGTTTTCTGATGTCTTTATTTAAGCTTTAAAAGTGGTCCTAAAAATGCTTATAACTTGACTAGAGCCATATTTAGAGTTTGGGAAGTCCAAAAATAGTTATTCTTGTTTTGTTAATTTTATGATGACATGTACTTGCTAGGAAAAATATTAAACACACTAGTTGTTCACTGTTTTCTTAAGGTTTTGATTTGACCTTGATAAATAAGGAAATCTACATTATATTGCTTGTCATTTTTATATCTTGAGTTGTGTTGCTCCAAATGATGTGAAATTTTTATGGTAGTCTTGCAATGCTATGGATATACTGTGGTATAAATTTCATGGTCATTGCTTACTGTATGATCAAGTTATTGATTTAACTTGTTTACGGCTTGATAAATAGCTTATAAATAAAATATAAATGATAAAATGGAAAATGTTGTTCTATTACCTTAGTATGATGTTGCCCTATCATGTTTATTCATACTATGGCCATGTGTTCATAGGAAATATTGAGTTTTAGGTTTAAATTGCTCTCACATGATTTATTGTAATAGCTATTTGTCCTTTTCATAGAGGTTGATATACTCGTCCAAATGGCTTGAAATTTGGTTAGTAGACTATTGGGAGCATATGTATACCACTGTAATTTTTGTAGAATTTATTATGCAATTTTGGTAGGTGTTCATAATTCCACCTAATTATCTAATTAAATTAAGAAAATACATTAAAAGAATTTATTTAGGAATGGACACTATGTTTTCTGGTGTTCATTAGTCATATGTTATATGTTAGTAAAGTTGGTTTTGTCCAATTATATGTTTGCAACATAAGTTAATAATTATTTCTTGCAAATGAGGTTCTGGACAGATCTAGGAACTTAGCAAAGTTCTTCATGATAATATGCTTTATTGTAAAACTTGTTTATACAAAAGATGTATATAATTTATGTATCTAGCGGCTGTTAAATTTTGGTGGCATTTGGCCATGTGGTTTAGGAGTTATAGCTGTTTAAAGTCATGTCCCAGATTTGGTTGCTCTCTGTTTGGAGCAGACCAGATTCTGTAGTTTTATCTTTTCGACCTATTAAACTTGAGAATCAGGCTTAGTTGATATTAAATAAATTGTAGAAAATTTCTTAAGCTTTCCAGAATATCTTCTTACAAGTCATTTGGATTTATGGATCTCTAGTTATGATTGATTACTCAGCTACTGCATGTATGTCTAGAAAGTAGCAGATTCTTGTTCTAGTGCTTTGATTAACTTTACCATGCTAGTGTGTTGAAGTGTGACTCATATCTTTGATGGTACTGGGTTAGTACCCTGTGATTTTATGAGACTTGTGTCTTGATTGATGTGCTTGCCGTCATCTATGTTATGCCTTAGTGAGGATTCAGTTAATTAGCTCTAGGTGTTTATGTGAACTTTGGTATGCTTGCATGTTACTTTGTTTATTGCACTTCTATGCATTCATACATATGCATTATTGCACCTCATTTAGGTACGCTAGCTGAAGCACGTGAAGGACCTGATGTGGAGCCAAACCCGAAGATGGACTTGGTGGATCCATCCTGAAGATAGAAGGACCGGACAAGAGATAGATTGGAGGATGTTCGCCAGGCGAATTCATCTGACATACTCTAACTTAAGTCGGATCCCAGGCAAGCCCCGGAGCATTATAAGCCTCCTACCTTCAAAGCAATTAATTCTATATATGTTATAAGTAATGTTGCATTAAGTGGTAGGAGTTGGTTGCAAACCCTTGCTGCATTATATCACTCCTTGTCCAGATATATGAATCCTTGAATCCTACATAGACTAGGATCGAGTAGATGCTTAGCCCTGCTTTAAGCGGTAGAAGTCAGGTGATTTCTTGTCACCAGCGAGATGTAGGGATATTCATATATGGCACGGTTGGCTATATTTGCTATCGTGGAAAAGAACCATGTGTTAATAAAATGAAATGAGACTGGGCGGGATGACGATAGTGAAGCAACAAGGCATGGAGGTCTTGGGTGTGGATCTATCCCTGTCTGAGTCATTTAAGGACTGATTCGCTGTACGTCCTTGAATCATGTTGAACGCAGTCTAACACTTAGTTGGCCGGATAAGTCGTTCCGACCGCGAAGCCGAGTAATATAGTTCAGGCTGGGAATCGAATGGTAGGTCACATCTTGGAGGTAGTAAGGATGTGCTTGGGGACATTGGCGTGAGACCAAGGGGGGTAAGAGTCCCTATCACCTAGCAGTGTTGCCCTTGGGGATCCGGCATCAGTCGAACCCGCGACTCTTGAATTGTACGAAAGGTGGCTTGTGCGACCCTGGCAGGGGCCTGCGTGGAGTGTTAGAAATACCCCTCCAGCTGGATAATAACTCAATTCTAATCGCCGTCGCTCCCAGTTAGTGAGCACTTGACTTGAGCAGCAGCAACGTAGATTCCATTAAATTGAACGGATGGTTAATTGGATGATGATGTATATGTTGCCTCAATTTATACCTGCTATGGTTAATATTGTTTGCTCCTAATAAAGTGAGTGCTCTAGTACAGGTTCTAATATAGATGATAGGTTAATGATAATTAACTTGATGCTTAAGCATTAATGATTACTTTTCCATAATACGCTTTTATTCAAAATGTTGTCATGCTAGCCCACTTTACATCAGCCTTGCATGATCCTTGGTGTCACTTTATTTCTAGTTTTTGATGGGTAAGTCTAGCTGAGTACCTTCTTGTACTCAGGGTTTTATCCCCACTTGTTGCAGGTTGTGATGTATCATGGCGACTGCAAGAGTGGTTGGCTCCTGCCATGAAGGCGAAGTGTGATCGCATGATCCGTCTAAGTTATCTTCTCTCTAACTCTTTTGTTGGAAGTCGACCTTGGCACTGGCATGTATTTGAAATAAGGGTGTTGTTAGTTTCAAATTACTTTGCTTCCGCTACTTTTGAACTTAAGTTGTAATAACTATGTTGAACTCCGATGTATATTGAATTACTTGTAAAATGGATGTAACATGTGACTTGTTATGTTGAATCACTACGATCTTGGCTGGTATGTTGGTTGGTTTGAAATCCCTCGTGATTTCATTGGACTACCAGAGTTATATGGGCTCAAGTGCGAGAATTTGATCACTTCGGTGATTTATTTTTGTACTTGTGCTCTTATAATTTGGATGGTTCCGTTACATGACGTGTGTCTGGTGAAAACTCGTTTCGGTCCGTTTGGAGATAGTGTTAATCTAGGTGCAAGATAGGTGCATGGTTTGCGCCGAATGTTCCACGAGCATGGAAATCTTTTTAGGCACGCCCGATGGTACTTCTAGGAGACATTGGTCAAGTGGAAGCTCGTTTCGATCTGATTGGAAATTGTACTAATCTCAATGCAAGATTGGTGCACGGTTTGCATTGAAGTACCATAGGCTCTAAAATTGTTTTGGGCGCACCCGATGGAACTCCTACGTGACGTGGGTGAAACGGAAGCTCGTTTTGGTCTGTTTGACGCAAGATAGGTGCACACCTTGTGCCGAGCATACCGTAGGCTCAGAAATCATTTTGGACACACCTAATTGCACTCCTAGGTGACGTGGATCAACTGGAAACTTGTTTCGGTCCGGTTGGAGATAGTGTTAGTCTCAGCGCAAGATAGGTGCACGGTTTGCGCCGAATGTACCTTGGGCATGGATATCATTTTGGGCACACCCGATGGTTCTAGTAAAGTTGGTCAAGAGGAAGCTCATTTTGGTCTGTTTGGAGACAATATTAATCTCGACACAAGATAGGTGCATGGTTTGTGCTGAACGTACCATAGGCTCGGAAATCATTTTGGGTGGCACTGGATGGAACTCCTACGTAATGCAGGTGAAATGGAAGCTCGTTTCAGTCTACTTGGAGATAGTGTTAATCTCAACGCATGATAGGTGCACGGTTTGCGCCAAACGTACCATAGGCTCGGAAATAATTTTGGGCGCAACCCACTCCTACGTGATGTGGGTCGAGTGGAAGATCATTTTAGTTTATTTGAAGATAGTGTTAATCTCGATGCAAGATAGGTGCACGGTTTGCGTCGAACGTACCATAGGCTCTGATGAGGACATCATTGGCTCAAATATGACCATGTCAACCACTTCTATACCAAAGAATTACTTACATGGATCAAGGAAAGGTTTGATTGCATATGGAAAGCATGGAAGGTTAATGAAGTTGATTGGGGACCAAATCCAAGTATTCCCAACGTCCTGCACCTGGACACCACGTCACTTTTGGTCCAAGGAAAGAAAGAGATCAAATCCAACACGTTTTGGGGCTGGATTCGGACTCCAGGACAGCTCCAACTTGTGATGTTCACCACGGTCGCATATGGACTCGGATTGGGATGTTCTAGCACTTTTTGGAAAGCTTATCAAGTCTATTTTCCAATGGATCTGGACTCATGGCTATATCTTATCCGATGCTTCCGCAATCGTCGTTTCAACGCCGGGGCCTTTTTCTGCTTTTGGTGCTGTGTCACCCTATTTTGGGCTGATGGCCCATGTATCAAGTTGGGTTCATTAGGGACGTGTCCTAGGGTTGGAGAACGACCCCAACACCCCCTGGTCGTTCCCCTAGGTATTAATAAGGATTAGAGCCGCCACAAACAGATGGGGGTTTTGTTTTGTTGAAAGTTTAGCCATTGCTACTTCCTTGTAGACGCGTGTGTCGACTAGACCATCCGTTCTACTCGATTCAGAACCCCAACTTTGTGATTTCAGATTGGTTTTCATCTCCATATTTGCAATTGAGTTGCTTGTTCTACTTGTTCTTGCTTGTTCCTCGATTGCTTGCAGGAATTACCCTAGTGGTTTGGTTGATCGTGTTCCACAAGATCACGACGGCTGTTGGAGGTGGTGTATCGGTTGCTAAGGCGCAGCATCCTTGGATGGTTGTAGTCGGGCCGTGAACGTCATCTCCATCCCCAAATTGAGTTATCCACCTTCTCTCATCGAAAGATCAGGATTCACCCTAGCGGGTTCATATCAGTTGGTATCAGAGCTTGGTCCCAAATTCATTCTGAGCGCTTCGCAATTGCCCTGGAGATTTGCGCGTCTGCTGGTTTTGCAAAACAACCACTTGTTTCACTTTGCTACTGAATCACCCTTCCCAAGGAAACATTTAATTGCTGTAAGTAGCTTGTTATTTCTTGTTGCAAAATTTCAGTTTTGTGCTAGTTGAAAGAAAAAAACAGAAGAAAAAAATACAGAAAGAAAGAAAAGAAAGAAAGAAAAGAAAGACAGAAAGAAAGAAAAGAAAGAGAAAGAAGAAGAGAAGAGTTTTTCTTTTGTTGTTATTCCTGTCCTTGTGATCCTTCTTTGCTGCTGCTCAGTGACTTCGTTTGTGTCCAGGCTCACGTCTCTAGCATGTACTAGCCTAGGACCAGCATAATAACGTCGTTGAGCGTTTGTTCAATTTGCTTGCAACTAACGTGGTTCTAGTACTTCCTTGCTTTAGCCCACCTATAGCTCCACATATTTCGACTACAGCTTGACAGGTGTTGTTGTTGCGGCACCGATACACTTCACTCCACGGTTGTAGACTTGTTGGTTGCCGTCACCTCCTGTTTGGCTTGGTAAGAACTTGTAAGGGCTTGTTTTAACAAGTTGAGTTTGAGAGAATTACATCTGACACATCCTAGTAGTTGATAGGAGGATACATATTATTTTTGTGTTTCTTGTTTCCTACTAATCATGGCAGGTGATATGGAGATTTTTGAGCTGTTGAAACTAGACCCTCATATTCAGGATGTCATTCAACATTTGCCATTATATGATGGTAAGTTTGATCCTCAAGCTTACATTGATTGGGAGTTAAAAGTAGACAATGAATTTGAGGAGCATGACCTATCCGAGAAACAAAAGATTTGTATTGCCTCTAATATTTTGATTGAATATGCTTTGCTCGAATGGAAACACATTTGTAGGCACATCAAAGTTCCAGAATCTTGGAAAGACTTCAAATTTCTTTTTAGAGATGCATTCGTTCCTGCATATTATGTTGATTATTTGCTTGCAAAATTAGACAACTTGAAGCAGGGTAGCAAGACTGTGAAACAATACTACCATAATTTTAAGATTTGTATCATGTTTGGTGGATTGGATGAATGCATGGAAGATGTTATGAGTAGATTCATGAGAGGGCTCAATTCTGAAATTCGAACCTTATTAATTAGCAAATCATATTGCCATATTGGTCAATTGTTTTGTCTGGCTCTCAATGCTGAAAAAGAGATTCTATTATCTGTGAATACTTGCCAGAATGATGTGACCCATAATGTCCAAAATTTGTCCACTCTGCATGCTAATGAAGAGCAACAAATAGTGGAACCCACTACAGATTTTCCTTTGTCACAAAATGAATTACTCGCGGTTCCTTGTGATAGAGAGGAGTTGTGTGTTGATGATTCTTTTACTCCTATGCCACAAGTAGCAAATAAGTGTGATACTTTTGGTTTGGAACCATACAAATGTGCTGAAGATAAGCTTTTTCATCCTATTACATGTGCACAAGATGAACTGAATTTGTTGTCCTCTTTAAATACTTTGGGTTATATTGAATTTGATATTCTGTGTAATCTAAATTGTCTAAAAGAGAAACTTAAATTTGATTCTATTTTGCCAAGTTTTAATCATTGTTCGCTTCATGCAATTGGCAAATATGACAACAAAGGAGAATATTTGGTGCATAAAGTTTATATTTGCTCTAATCTGAAATATCCTTTTGGGCCACAATACCATGATCAAATTGAGGGCTGCACTAACACTAATGATGTCTTGCAAAGTTTTTCTAGTTTTTCGCAAATGCAACAGGATAAATATCAAGAAGGGGAGCACGGTTCACTTTTACCTACAACACATCCTCCAACAAAGGTCAAACCGAGGACGGTTTGCTGTCAAGAAGGGGAGAATGATGAGGACATCATTGGCTCAAATATGACCATGTCAACCACTTCTATACCAAAGAATTACTTACATGGATCAAGGAAAGGTTTGATTGCATATGGAAAGCATGGAAGGTTAATGAAGTTGATTGGGGACCAAATCCAAGTATTCCCAACGTCCTGCACCTGGACACCACGTCACTTTTGGTCCAAGGAAAGAAAGAGATCAAATCCAACACGTTTTGGGGCTGGATTCGGACTCCAGGACAGCTCCAACTTGTGATGTTCACCACGGTCGCATATGGACTCGGATTGGGATGTTCTAGCACTTTTTGGAAAGCTTATCAAGTCTATTTTCCAATGGATCTGGACTCATGGCTATATCTTATCCGATGCTTCCGCAATCGTCGTTTCAACGCCGGGGCCTTTTTCTGCTTTTGGTGCTGTGTCACCCTATTTTGGGCTGATGGCCCATGTATCAAGTTGGGTTCATTAGGGACGTGTCCTAGGGTTGGAGAACGACCCCAACACCCCCTGGTCGTTCCCCTAGGTATTAATAAGGATTAGAGCCGCCACAAACAGATGGGGGTTTTGTTTTGTTGAAAGTTTAGCCATTGCTACTTCCTTGTAGACGCGTGTGTCGACTAGACCATCCGTTCTACTCGATTCAGAACCCCAACTTTGTGATTTCAGATTGGTTTTCATCTCCATATTTGCAATTGAGTTGCTTGTTCTACTTGTTCTTGCTTGTTCCTCGATTGCTTGCAGGAATTACCCTAGTGGTTTGGTTGATCGTGTTCCACAAGATCACGACGGCTGTTGGAGGTGGTGTATCGGTTGCTAAGGCGCAGCATCCTTGGATGGTTGTAGTCGGGCCGTGAACGTCATCTCCATCCCCAAATCGAGTTATCCACCTTCTCTCATCGAAAGATCAGGATTCACCCTAGCGGGTTCATATCAGTGATGAGGACAAGTTAAGCTTTCCAGATTGTATTTAAACTCCCTATTCAGACTCCTGACAAAGGAAATATGGTGCTTTTGTTTTCAAGATAAAACAGGACTCCGAATCGAATTCTATCTTGATCTTGTTGGATTTCCTTTTTGTAGATGGAAATATGGACGTGGATGAAACCTCCAAGGACGTGGCTAGGATAATGGTGGCAAACAAAACAAAGGAATTTGAAAATCCACTCGGATTCCTAGAGAGAAACAAATAAACTCAAATCTGCGATGGTGACAGAAAAGTGACTAGAACTCGAAACTCTAAACGACTAGACGCTAAGACCAGCAACTTGCACGACGATGCAACTGTTAATTCAATAAGCCCTAACTAAGCAGTAATAGTATTAAGCTTAAAGGGGTTTTGGAATTATGAAGAACTAATCTACTAATTTTGTTTTGGCTTTTTCTGGACCATAGGAGATTAAAAACAACAAAGAACTAGAAGTCTCTCACCGATCAACCTTGCTCTGATTACCAACTGATATGAACCCGCTAGGGTGAATCCTGATCTTTCGATGAGAGAAGGTGGATAACTCGATTTGGGGATGGAGATGACGTTCACGGCCCGACTACAACCATCCAAGGATGCTGCGCCTTAGCAACCGATACACCACCTCCAACAGCCGTCGTGATCTTGTGGAACACGATCAACCAAACCACTAGGGTAATTCCTGCAAGCAATCGAGGAACAAGCAAGAACAAGTAGAACAAGCAACTCAATTGCAAATATGGAGATGAAAACCAATCTGAAATCACAAAGTTGGGGTTCTGAATCGAGTAGAACGGATGGTCTAGTCGACACACGCGTCTACAAGGAAGTAGCAATGGCTAAACTTTCAACAAAACAAAACCCCCATCTGTTTGTGGCGGCTCTAATCCTTATTAATACCTAGGGGAACGACCAGGGGGTGTTGGGGTCGTTCTCCAACCCTAGGACACGTCCCTAATGAACCCAACTTGATACATGGGCCATCAGCCCAAAATAGGGTGACACAGCACCAAAAGCAGAAAAAGGCCCCGGCGTTGAAACGACGATTGCGGAAGCATCGGATAAGATATAGCCATGAGTCCAGATCCATTGGAAAATAGACTTGATAAGCTTTCCAAAAAGTGCTAGAACATCCCAATCCGAGTCCATATGCGACCGTGGTGAACATCACAAGTTGGAGCTGTCCTGGAGTCCGAATCCAGCCCCAAAACGTGTTGGATTTGATCTCTTTCTTTCCTTGGACCAAAAGTGACGTGGTGTCCAGGTGCAGGACGTTGGGAATACTTGGATTTGGTCCCCAATCAACTTCATTAACCTTCCATGCTTTCCATATGCAATCAAACCTTTCCTTGATCCATGTAAGTAATTCTTTGGTATAGAAGTGGTTGACATGGTCATATTTGAGCCAATGATGTCCTCATCAGGCTCATAAATCATTTTGAACACAACAGATTGTACTCCTAGGCGACAGGATCAAGCGGAAGCTCGTTTCGATCCATTTGGAGATAGTGTTAATCTCAGCGCAAGATTGGTGCACGGTTCGCGCCGAGTGCACCACAGGCATGGAAAATCATTTTGGGCACACCTGTTGGAACTCCTACGTGACGTGGGTCAAGTGGAAGCTCGTTTAGGTCTGTTTGGAGATAGTGCTAATCTCGGTGCAAGATAGGTGCACAGTTTGCGCCGAATGCACCATGGGCATGGAAATCATTTTAGGCACACCCGATGGTACTCCTAGGTGACGTGGGTCAAGTGCAGGCTTGTTTCAGTCCGTTTGGAGATAGTTTTAATCTCGATGCATGATAGGGGCACAGTTTGCGCCAAATGTAACCATGGGTTTGGAAATTATTTTGGGTGCATCCGATGGTACTCCTATGTGATGTGGCTCGAGTAGAAACTTGTTTCGGTCCATTTGGAGATACTTTTAATCTCGATGCAAGATAGGTTCACGGTTTGTGCTGAACGTACCACAGGCTCATAAATCATTTTGGATGCAACTGAATGTACTGCTAGGTGACGTGGATCAAGTAGAAGCTCATCTCGATCCGTTTAGACATAGTTTTAATCTCGGTGCAAGATAGGTGCACAGTTTGTGATGAATGTACCACGGGCATGGAAATTCCTTTGGGCACACCCAATGTTACTCCTAGGTGATGTCTGTCAAGTGGAAGCTCGTTTCTGTCTATTTGGAGATAATGTTAATCTAGGCGCAAAAAAGGTGTATGGTTTGCGCCGAATGTAGCATGGGCATGGAAATCATTTTTGGCACACCCGATGTTACTCCTAGGTGACATGGGTCAAGTGGAAGATCGCTTCAGTCTATTTGGAGATAGTGTTAATCTCGACAAAAGATAGGTGCATAGTTTGTGCCAAATGTACTGTAGGCTTAGAAATCAATTTGGGCGCACCTGATTGTACTCCTTGGTGAGGTGGATCAAGCAAAAGCTCATTTCGATCCATTTGGAGATGTTTTAACTTCGGCGCAAGAAAGGTGCACGGTTTGCGCCGAATGTCCCACGTGCATGGAAATCGCTTTGGGCACGCCTGATGGTACTTCTAGGTAATGTATGTCAAGAGGAAGGTTGTTTTGGTCCGTTTAGAGATAGGTTTAGTCTAGGCACAAGATAGTTGCATGGTTTGCGCCAAACATACCATAGCCTTGGAACTCATTTTGGATGCACTCGATGGTACTCCTCGGTGACATGGGTCAAGTGGAAGCTCGTTTCAGTCTATTTGGGGATAATATTAATCTCAACGCAAGATAGGTGTGCGGTTTGCGCCAAATGTACCATGGGCCGAGAAATCACTTTGGGCACATCTGATGGTTCTCCTAGGTGATGTGGGACAAGTGGAAGCTCGTTTTGAGCTGTTTAGAGATAGTGTTATTCTCAGTGCTAGATAGGTGCAAGGTTTGCGCGAAACGTACCATAGGCTCAAAAATCATTTTGGACGCGCCTGATTGTACTCCTAGGTGAGGTGGATCAAGCGGAAGCTCTTTTTGATCTGTTTGGAGATAGTTTTAACTTCGGTGCAAGAAAGGTGAATGGTTTACGTCGAATGTCCCACGGGCATGGAAATTGCTTTGGGAACACCCGATGGTACTCCTACATAATATATGTCAAGTGAAAGCTTGTTTCGGTCCGTTTGGAGAGTGTTAGTCTTAGCACAAGATAGGTGCACGGTTTGCGTCGAATGTACCATGGGCATGGAAATCATGTTGGGCACACCCGATAGTACTCCTAGGTGACGTGTGTCAAGTGGAAGCTCATTTTGGTCCGTTTGGAGATAGTGTTAAACAAGGCGCAAGATAGGTATACGGTTTGCGCCGAATGTACCATAGGCATGGAAATATTTTCAGGCACATCTGATGGTGCTTCTAGGTGACATTGGTCAAATGGAAGCTCACTTTGGTTGATTTGGAGATAGTTTTAATGTCGACGCAAGATAGGTGCACGGTTTTCGCCGAATGTCCCACGGGCATGGAAATCGCTTTGGGCACACCCGATGGTACTCCTATCAAGTGAAAGCTTGTTTCGGTCCATTTGGAGATAGTGTTAATCTCAGCGCCAAATAGGTACACAGTTTGTGTCAAATGTACCACGCGCATGGAAATCATTGTGGGCACAACCGATGGTACTCCTAGGTGACATGTGTCAAGTGAAAGCTCGTTTTGATCCGTTTGGAGATAGTGTTAATCTAGGTGCAAGCTTGGTGCACGATTGGCATTGCATGTTCCCCAAGCATGTAAATCTTTTCATACACACCTGTTGGTACTTCTAGGTGATATTGGTCAAGTGGCAGCTCATTTCAGTCCATTTGGACATAGTACTAATCCCGACGCAAGATAGGTGCATGGTTTGCGCTGAACATACCATAGGATCTGAAATTGTTTTGGGCGCACCCAATGGAACTCCAACATGACGTGGGTGAAATGGAAGCTCGTTTCGGTGCACAGCTTGCGCCGAACGTACCGTGGGCACAAAAATCATTTTCGATGCACCTGATTACACTCCTAGGTGACATGGACAAGGGGAAACTCGTTTTGGTCCATTCGCCTGATGGTACTTCTAGGTGACGTTGGTCATGTGGAATTGCATTTTAGTCCATTTGAAGACAGTGTTAATCTCGACATAAGATAGGTGCACAGTTTGCGCCGAATATACCACGGGCAAAGAAACGGTTTGGGCACACCCGGTGGTACTCCTAGGTAATGTATGTGAAGTGGAAGCTGTTTTCATCCATTTGGAGTAGTGTTAGTCTCGGCGCAAGATATGTGCACGGTTTGCGCCGAATGTACCACGGGCACGGAAATCTTTTCGGGCACACCTGATGGTACTTCTAGGTGACGTTGGTCAAGAGGAAGCTCATTTCATTTTGTTTGGAGATAGTGTTAATCTCGACACAAGAGTGGTGCATGGTTTGTGCCGAACGTACCATAGGCTCAGAAATCATTTTAGGTGCTACCAATGGTACTCCTACGTGACATGTGTCAAGTGGAAGCTTGTTTCAGTCTATTTGGAGATAGTATTAATCTCGACGCAAGATAGCTAGACTGTTTGTGCTGAATATACCTTGGGCATCGTAATCATTTTGGGCGCAACCGATAGATCTCATAGGTGATGTGGGTCAAATGAATGCTCTTTTCGGTCTGTCTGGAGATAGTGTTAATCTTGACGTAGGTGCATGGTTAGCACTAAATGTACCATCAGCATGGAAATTGTGTTAAGCGCAGCCGATGGAAGTCCTAGGTGACATGGGTGAAATGGAAGCTCGATTCAGTTTGTTTGGAGATATTGTTGATCTCGATGCATGATAGGTGCACGGTTTGCACCGAACGTACCATAGGCTCAGAAATTATTTTGGGCACAACTGATGGTACCCCTATGTGACATGGGTCAAGTGGAATCTCATTTCGGTCCGTACAAAGATACCATTAATCTCGACGCAAGATAGGTCCACGGTCTGCGCTGAACGTACTATAGGCTCAGAAATCATTTTTGACGCACTTGATTGTACTCCTAGGCGACATGGGTCAAGCAGATGTTCATATCGATTCATTTGGAGATAGTTTTAATCTTGGCGCAAGATAGGTGCACGGGTTAGGCCGAATGTACCATGGGCATGGGAATCGCTTTGGGCAGACCTGATGGTACTCCTAGGTAATCTGTGTCAAGTGGAAGCTTGTGGTCTGTTTGGAGATAGTGTTAGTTTAGGCAGAAGATAGGTGAATGGTTTACGCTGAACGTACCATAGCCTTGGAAATCATTTTAGACGCACCCGATGGTGCTTCTAGGTGACGTGGGTCAAGTGGAAGCTTGTTTTGGCTCATTCAAAGATAGTGTTAATCTAGGTACAAGATAGGTGTACGGTTTGCGCCGAATGTTCCACAAGGATGGAAATCTTTTCAGGCACACCCGATAGTACTTCTAGGTGACATTGGTCAAGTGGAATGTCATTTCGGTCCATTTGTAGATAGTACTAATCTCAACGCAAGATAGGTGCTTGGTTTGTGCCAAACGTACCATTTGCTCTGAAATTATTTAGGGCGCACCCATTGGAACTCCTACGTGACGTGGGTGAAATGAAAGCTCGTTTTGGTTTATTTGATGCAAGATAGGTCCATGACTTGCGCTGAATGTACCGTAGGCTCAGAAATAATTTTGGATACACCTGATTGCACTCCTAGGTGACGTGGATCAAGTGCGAACTCGTTTTGGCACATTTGGAGATAGTGTGATCTAGACGCAAGATAGGTATACAGTTGGCGCCGAATGTACCTCGAGCATAGAAATCGCTTTGGGCACACCCAATGGTACTCATAGGTAATGTATGTCAAGTGGAAGCTTGTTTCGATCCAATTGGAGATAGTGTTAGTCTCGGCGCAAGATAGGTGCATGGTTTGTGCCGAATGTACATCGGGCATGAAAAACATTTTGGACACACCAGATGGTACTGGTAACATTGGTCAAGAGGAAGCTCGTTTCGATCCGTTTGGAGATAGTCTTAATCCCGACACAAGATAGGTGCATAGTTTGCGCTGAATGTACCTCGAGCATGGAAATCATATGGGCACACCCACTGGTACTCCTAGTTGATGTGAGTCATTTGGAAGCTCGTTTTGGTCCATTTGAACATAGTGTTAATCTCGGCGCAAGATAGGTGCACTTTTTGCGCCGAATGAACCACAGGCATGGAAATCATTTTGGGCACACCCGATGGAACACTAGGTGACATGTGTCCAGTGAACCTCGTTTCGGTCCATTTGGAGATAGTGAGATTTTATGTGCAAGATTGGTGCATGGTTTGTGCTAAATGTACCACAGGCATGGAAATCTTTTAAGGCACACCTGATGGTCCTTCTAGTTGACTTTTGGCCAAGTGGAGCTTGTTTCGGTCCATTTGGAGATAGTACTAATCTCGACGGAAGATAGGTGCATGGTTTGCGCCAAATGTACCATAGGCTCTGAAATGGCTTTGGGCACACCCAAGGGTACTCCTAGGTGATGTAGGTCATGTGGAAGCTCGTTTTATTCTATTTGGGGATAGTGTTAATTTCGACGCAAGATAGGTGCACGGTTTGCGCTGTACATACCATAAGCTTGAAAATCATTTTGGGGCAACCGATGGTACTTTTACATGATGTGGGTTGAGTAGAAACTCGTTTAGGTCCATTTGGAGATACTGTTAATCTCGACGCAAGATAGGTGCACGGTTTGCGCTGAATGTACCTCGGGCATGGAAATCATTTTGGGCGCACCCACTAGTAATCCTAGGGACGTGAGTCACATGGAAGCTCGTTTTTGTCCTTTTGGAGATAGTGTTACTCTAGGCACGAGATAGGTGCTCGGTATGTTAAGTGGAAGCTTCTTTTGGTCCGTTTGGAGATAGTGTTAGTCTAGGCGCAAGATAGGTGCACGGTTTTGCGGCGAATGTATTCTCTCCTTTGATATCTCTGTTCTGGTGGAGCTTGTCTGGATACCAGCATTCTTCAAACAAAGGTTGTTGCCGCTTCCCTAGGAGGGGGCCTTGCCCTGGTAGACGTAGAGGACCTTGCAAACAACATTATTACTAGTAATTGGTTGCTGCCCATCACCAACAGGTTCTGCTTGCATAGTTTCCATAGATTCCTAGGAAATTGAATTAGTAAAACATTAGGTTACAGATAGTGTAAGAGGACTTCAATTGAAAACCCAAGAGAATGATTCATAACAAGTAATGCATAGGTCTTCCTTAGCCTACTGTTGATAGAGATTACATAAGCTTCAGTAGATTTTAGTAGATTTCCAAAACACTAGGCTCCTGCTATGTTTCCTTCTTTTATGGTAATGGCTTTAGTAGATTTCAAGGGAAGCAAAAGAAGGCATTACAACTACTGCTCTTCCAGCATCGCTTAGGCCCTTTTTCCTACTAGTATGGAAGTCCTTGAAGACTTCCATAGCATTAACATCTTCATCAGGTGGACCATTTTCTTCTTTAAGTCCATGATCGTGTTATGCCACCTTCCTCTTGTTCTCCTTCTGTTCACATTACACATGAGTTTCGGTTTATATTTATACAAAGGCAAGAGTAACAATAAAACACAACCATCACTTACAAAATTTTGCAGCTGGACAACATACGAGTGAGATTCTGTAACCTAGTGGTACTTCACTTTTGCATGGTTTCGCCTTCTCAGATGTTTCCTATAGCTTTATTTGTGTTAGACTGTAGCACAAGTAGACCATAGCAAGACTAGATAGGAAATCAATGGGTTCACATACCTTGTTCTTAGCACTAGACCAAATATTAACAAGTTCACACCACTGTGCATCATTCATGCATGAGACAGGAGAGGTCATACGGATCTATTTAGCAGGGATGCCACCGAAGTATTTTCTCTTCAACCTATAGCATTCTTGCCATACCGCAGGCTGCATTACATTCCGACAAGCTTCTTTTGTTGGTGAGTGAGTATTGTTAATGCGCAACCTTCCCTACACATAGTAGTGTGAATGAAAAGTAAATCCCTTAAAGTTTCTCAAAGCAGAGTTGAATGTCAAGAGGGGATACCCATACATACATTTAGCCTCTCCACAAATCTTCTGCAACAGACGGCGCCAGGCTCTTCCCCTTGTATTGTTTCCAATGCATCAAAATTGGTACTTCACTCCTAACTACTACACCTGCCTCTAAGGCAAACTTGGCAGCTTGCACTAGATCATGTGGCCTTCTGTTCCCCTCGGCAATAGAGATGCGCATCCTCACTCCTCCTAGTGATTTGCTTATTTTGTCAAGCATAATTCCACGAGTTCGAGGCCTCGGCTTCCTCGCTCTTCCTAACAATGGTACTACATAGTTTTCATACATTCAGATTGTTAGAAAAGTTACATGGATATCAAATAGCTAGTGCAAATTGATTGATAGACATCTATAAGGTAATACCAACCTTGGCCAATTTCATCGTTCTGCAGGTGGGGGAGATGGGAGTTTCCTGATAGGGCTCCTCTTCGGTAGGGCTATCATCATCTGGCCATGAGGAGTCTCTCTCAGGGCTAGGTAGGGTGCTATCTCGACCAATGTCTCCGGTCAATTCATGAACTTGGAATTGATAGGTCCAAGTGTCAGTCGTGATGGAGAATTATGTTCACCTACTACTGCTACCTCCACCCTTTTGCCAGCGGAAGACCTCCGAGAACAAAATCCATGAGTAGACTCTTCTGGTGGTGTTGACCTCACTCGCTTGGAGATCCTTCACCTAGGACTCATGGCACACTGCCTTTTGTCTTACTAGCAGAGGCTCTATGGCTTCTTCAACCTTGACACCGAAATTGGAGATACAAACTTAAGCAGCAAGCATGTACAAATTCCATTGCTATCTAAACAGTAAAGCATTGCATGGCTACCTACACCCCCTCCCCCTTCGAACTAAATACAAGATAGAACAAGCACCTCAATTGATAGGGGCACTGGCTCATCTTCTAAATCTAAATCTAAATTTGTTTCATCTTTATCATCAAATCCCTCAACTACCTCCCCTGGTTCAAGGATATATTCCAAATCTTCACCGTGTCTACCCTTTGTGCTTGACTTTTTTTGCCTTTGGAGATAGGTTTTGGGCCCACACATATTCCAAGTTCTTCCATCTTTCTATGATTCCTTGTGATTTGTGCATCCCATGCTCGTTCATAAGCAGTTAGTGGCTGTTCATCTAGATTACAAAGGCATTTATTAACTAAGGCTTTTACGTAATGTCAACACAACAGAGCAAGAGTATGCAAATAAGCGCCTAACTAGTAACTACAGCTTATACGGAAGTCATTAATCCAATAAAGCACATGTCAGCTACACTCAACTATAGGGAATATGTAACCCCATCACTATCTACATATCCTTGGTTCAGCCACTACAGTAGAGCACACATCATAAAAGGAATTTGGGTACCTCTTCCTCTGTGTTCCCTGTCTTTGCTTTGTCATCGGCACCGCCGTCCTGTCATCGCGGTCGCGAAGCTGGTGCGGTCGGCGTTGACGAAGGGGTACCAGATCTAGCTCCAGCTAGGGGTCAGATCCGGTTGGTTGTGACAGGCGCCGAGCTAGGTAGGGGTTTGGATCCGGCTTGTACTGTCATTGAGGCGGTCCTTCCACCATCAGCTGATCGATCTGTTGTCGATGAATCGAAGGGGATCCTGCTCTAGCTAGGGTTTAGAAATGTATGAGAGAGGGTGTGGCTGGAGAGTGGAGAGGGAGTCAAGCTGCTATTTCAATTATGCCTAGGGTCCAGAGCAGGGTGGCAGAGGGGGCGGCTGGAGAGTGGAGAGGGAGGTTATGGGACTAGGATTTGGAGCTGGAGGAGACATGGTGTGGCTAGAGAATGGAGATGGAGGCGGAGACGGTGACTCTTTGCACTTTTATGTGTCCATCACATTACCACAAATGCCCTTGTCTGAAATCGATGGCTTGGTAAACCTATTTTCCACGCGAAGGGCAAAAGAGAGATATCTAATTTTTGGTGCGTGTTGGCAGGACTACTCGGCGCGGTGTGAAATCAAATTTTTGAGGCGTGTTGGCGGGACTACTTGGCACAGTGCTCAGCAGAGACCAGAATTTATTTCGTATTTTAATAGGAAAATGATTGCGACAAAATGTCGTACTTACCTAATATCCGTCTTTTCATTTTTTTTCTCTTGTGTAGCTGTTTGTATATCTGATCAGTTAGTTGTTGCCTTTTTGGTTTTTTTAAATTTAAATAAACATGAAACTAAAAGAGGATGATAACAAACAATTAAAAGATCCATGAATTTGACACCTAAAAATTACCAAAAAAGAGAAAATAAACTTGTTCGCTGCAGCTTATTGCGATGTAACTGGCGGTTTTTTTGTGTGTGTGACTGCATCTGCGGCTATTTGAACTAAGGCCTATAATTAGGAAGGAAGGGGAAGGCACGCCTAGGGATGGAAACCCTTCAAAAAAACTAAATGGGTTATTCAAATGATATCCCCATGGATTTTCCACCCTGGAAAAAGTAGTCATGGATTCTAAGGTACTTTGAGTTTCTAGAGAAGAGATAAAAATTAAAGCATCCTCCTCCTGGCTAGCGCTCTTGTGATTCGCCAACTCGCTAGTACTCCGTATTGTCCTCCTCCTCGCTGGAGTCATAGTCGGTGCTGTACTTTCCAACGCTCGAGTACATTCCCATTGTTTGTGAGCCTCGAGCCGATCACCAACGTCGTCTTAACGAAGGTGAACGTGGATGACAACATTCTGCATGCCTGCCTTGACCCTTGATCTATGGGACGTATCAAGATGATTGCCTCATGAGTGTGTGGATTGAGCCCAACAGGTGCATCCAGACCTGGGTTAGATAGAGAAGTGCAAGTAATGGTGATGCAAGTAGTTGGGAATTAACTCACGGTGACTTTATCGTCGATAGACCAAATCTGGCCGAGACGATAGACCAAATCTGACCGAGCCGATATACCAAATCTGACCAAGCTAGACATATCTCACTCTTCACTCTTCAGTCTGCCCCTCGATTACTATGACTGCTTGGATTGGAATCAAATAAGTACAGAAAAGACCTATCACAACTGCACCAGGCATTCAAGTCTCAAGCGTGTCAGAAGCTCTTTTCTCGATTCACTTCTTGTGTCCAGCTTTCCTGCCGCATTCGCTTCACTCTAATATTTTACTACACTCATAAGAAAGTTTGATGTTGCACATTTCATCTCATCGAACACTATACAGTACAGAGCTATGAGTAAAACTATTGCCTACGGAGTGCACTCAGTCAACTTGTATCAGTTGTAGTCATAGTCATGAGTGGCTTTAATCTGTGTTGAACCCAACTCATCTTATTTTCGTGTATTTGATAAGATTTGTTGAACTTGCAAGAACCATGCATCAAAGATTATTTTTATTCAGAATTTTTATACTTCACAAGATCACACGAGGTCCAGCCGTCTGAAATCTTGACACCCGAACGACGTGCTCCTACATTCCCACGCAGGCGCGCACACGTGGATGGCATCAGCAGCCTGTTATAGCAGGGGACGTCACCTTCCGGCCCATCGCATTGACGTGATAGGGCGAAGCCCCACTGCCCACCCATGCAAATGTCTTAGTCGTAGGATGGTTGACGGCCCCCAAACTATAGCAGCAAAGACAAGGGGCGAGAGGGAAGGTTATACACCTGCGGCCTTCTCACTCAGAGCTCCTGATTTCATCCCAAAGCTTTTGCCTACCATCCTACTGCATCGTTGATGCCTCCTGCCAGGACCATGGTGGAGACAATGAGGTTGTCTATCGATGGGGAGGCCACAACTGCCTTCCACACCGGCAATCCTCCACCAATAGATGGACCTCTCATCGACGTGGTCTCTCACCCGCTAGTTCCCCCTTTGGAGGTGGATCATCACCGTAGACCCGCCGTCTTAGCGAAGGTGGACGTGGACGAGATCCTACACGCCTACCTCGATCCTTGATCTATGGGATGTACCAGTAGTACTAGTAGTCATGACTTAGGTTTGATCTGTGGGACGCCCTTACAAATATGTGAACTCTTATTTGCATGCATGTCTATGTGAACTTTTGCTGCACTTTGTATTAGGTGGGTTAAACTTTGTGTGAGCATGATGTAGCTCAGATCGTTTGGTCATTTTGTAGCCAATTTCTTTTCACTATAGATTTCTTTCTGGTTGTCTTTGGTCTAAAACTTAATTTGCTAAACATTCATGAGTGCCTTTGATCTTTGTTAAAGGCAACATATGTCTTTGATAAAATTTGTTGAACTTGAAAGAACTATGCAGCAAGGAGTTCATTTGAACAAGTCTCGCCTCGATCTAATGCAGAACGGAGGAGCTAAAGCTGTTGACTTTTATTACCAACGCAAGAAAGTCTGGCTGCTACGTATTTGATCTTGTAGGATAGTTGAGTGTCGTAGTAGTCAGTCTACCCCTCGACTACCGTGACTGCTTGGATTGGAGTGAAATAAGTACAGAAAAGACCTATCACAACCGCATTAGGCATTCAAGTCTCAAGCATGTCATGGCAGTCAAAAGCTCTTTTTCTTGATTCACCTCTTGTGTTCAGCTTTCCTGCCACATTCGCTTCATTCTCATATTTTAATGTGCTTGCAAGAAAGTCTGAATGTGGCACATTTGATCTCATTAGACACTATACACTACAGAGCTCCTCCATTAGGCATTACATCGACGTGAGACTTGATCATATGAATTATGTTATGCATGTTTACCATACTACAGATCAGAAAGAGTACCAGAAAGAAACCTGCAGGCAAAACCAACCAACAGGGACTATAAACCGGCTACCAATTGACCAAAGGACCTGATCTACACCATGCTCAACAGAGGTTAACTCACTTAATACAAAGTTCAACAAAAGTAAACATAGACATGCAAATTAGATTTCACAAATCAAAACCTCTGTACATTTGAATGTGTCTGACATAAAATGCAAGGGAAGATACATAATAAGGAAGAGCAACAACATGTACTCCATCCATACTCCCAACATAAGGAAGATACATCAAATGCAATGTGAGATACATGAAATGGAACTTTATTTACTCCTCTACTCGTTGTCTGTATCACTGTCCTTGTCCTCATCCTCGGCGTTGGTATCAACGTCGTCATCCTCCTCCTCTATAGCCATGAGGCCCTTCTGTTCATCAGCAATGATGCAGTTGGCCAACTACTCAGCATCGACATGAACCAGGTTACACCAGTGCTTCTCGGTGTTGTGGCCGGTGCTGATTCCCTACATCACGATGCTAGTGTCGAAGCCATCTATCCGGCTCTAGTAGCAGGCGAGGATGTACTCCGTGTTGTTTGTGCAATTCTTGTTCACGTAGGCTGGTAGTTCTAGGACATCGGCGAGTTGGTAAAAAATGAAGACGTAACTGCTAACCTTTTTCTCCCGAGGCAGGTTGAGGGTGCCCAGACCGGTGTTCTGTAGCACAGCCTGATCTTTAAGAAAGCCTTACTCATGACGCCAACAGCCCACCCATTGGTTCATCTTCATTTTGACCCATCACCTATACTTGCCCTGCCTCAAGCACCTTGCATTGTCATCGTGGACAATGCCCCATGAAGATTAGATGGATTCGGTCACCCCTTATTTGCATTCGGTTCCAATTGGTTTTGGCTTCGGTATCAGTTTTGTTCATATTAGGAATTTCTTCATTACAACAGATGTCTTACTTCAGAAGAATCCATTTCAATAAGAGCAACCTTGCATTTTGGTGGCTTGGGGTGGCACTAGGAACCCAGATGATATTGTTTGCTACTTGGGGATTTAGCATTCACCCGGACTGACTGTTGATTGTTGAAGGCACTGTTCATCATGTTCTCGGACCACAAAATTTGACAAGAATCGTTCAAGACCCTGTTTATGGAGAGATTTTTGTGCTTTGCAGGACTGGACAGGATGTAGATATACTTTATAGATACAATGTGTCCATGGACGGAGATGCTGTCAACTTTGCTACGGTTCACTACCTCTGGCTTTCGGGACCGCATCAACCAATTGAGTACCTTAGCAACTGCCTACCCATCAAACATTAAGTCTTAGAATTCGTGAAACTTTTATGTTAATGAAGTTTATATGTACTGATGAAGCCTCTAGATTAGTATGTATGAGTACTGCATAATCATTGAACAATTACTTTGGTTGAACTGTTAATTGAATAGTTGGTCTTGATTGTGGTCCATGTGTACACCTCTACGTAAGCATAGAGGATCCAAAATAGACCTTCTTCTATAGGAGGATAGTATCTTGAACCGCTGGGACACAGCATTTCATCTTGGTAGGAGTGCGAGGGTTTTCTAGGACATTTTGGTGCCTTGGTGGGAGGCAAAAGTGTAGCCAATAAAAAACCTAGGCCAACCTCTTCACTCAGAGTGTGTAACACTTTGAACCCTGACTACTCTATGGCTACATCTAGTTCCAACTCCTCCCAGTGGTCGGCACCATCCTAGGGCGCTGTCGCGAGAAGAACATCAGCTTCCAGCGGAGGAGGCTACAAAAGGAGGGGGCCAGCCATCCTGTGCCACGTCAAGAACCACCCCGATGCATACCAACCACCACTTTTGTGTTGCTGCGGCTTGAAGACGCCTCGGTGGATTTTGTGAAGTGATGGAAACCCAGGACATCGGTAGCATAGATGCTATAGGGCAAATAACGTAGCTCGATTTCTTTCTTGTTCATTCTGTTTTCGCAATGCAAATGCTGAAATCCTGTTGTACTTATGGTAATTTGGTTTTTTTCTTAGCCTGACTTAGATTGCAGGTTCTTTAAGTGGCACAATCCCCCATATGGAAAATTTTTAAGGACTTTGATTTTAGATTTACGTAACAAGATTTGGGAACTGAAGGCGGAGGCTAATGTTACAACAAATGAAGAACATTTGCCGGAGGAGGAAGAGATTATGCCACAGATTGAAGAAATGCCCAGGGTTCCAACGAAGATGAAGGAAGATTTCATACCTTTGAGAAAGAAATGTGATTCATGTTCTTCTTTCACCTATTTTGTACTTACCTTAGTTCTTGGCATGTTTACGGCAAGTTGCTTAGTTCACCACAGTAGATTCAAGTACCAATTTATGATGTATCGGACTAAAATCTGTCACTTTTGTATAACTATTGTTAAACTAAATACAAGGTGATTATCCAGATGTTCAATTTATTGAAATGTAAATGATAGTACATCCAAGTATCAATTGATGTGTCAGACTGAAATCTATCACTATTGTACAACTATTGTTGAACTAAATGCAAGGTGATTAACCAGGTGTTCAATTTATTGAATAGTAGGTCCAAGTATCAATTGATGTGTTGGAGACATCCTACTTCCCTAGACATAGGGCCCTGGTACAGGGGCAACCAATTTATTGAACTGTATATACACTCCTACGGTCCTACCATACCTTCCTCCCATCCATTCCCCACTCTACTCCCTTGCTCTACTTCACCCTGCTAGTGTCAAACGAATGGCAGCCACCTGCGTGCTCACTGCTCCTTCACCTCCAACCTCGCCGGCGCACAAATCTTCAGCGCGCTGTCCCTGCTTCTCTGCTCCATTCGGATCTAAGGTAACTACACTAGATCTGCTCTCCTTCATCAGATTCTATATTCCTTTGTATTGCTCTCTCGTGCTCTCTGCTCCTTCACCTCCAACCTAGCTATAGTAATTTTGTTGGATCTACAAATGAAAATGCATCTTCTCATTCAGGAGTTTGTGGCCTTGTATGTTCGTGGAGTGCAACTTGTGAGTCTTATTGTCCTCAATATTAGTTCACCAAATCAATGCTTTGTGAACAAAGTCAATGAGCTAAATGAAAGTGTACCAATGGATGTGGACAGGGTTGTAGTGGTCAAGGCTCGAGATGACATGGAGATTGACAACAATCCTGTGGAGCCAACAACGATCTGCAAGATATTATGGAGATTCACAATGATCCCATGGAGGTCGACTAGGATCTGCATGGAGAATGATTAATTATGTAAACAACGATGTACATATGAAGGCCTTTTAACTTTTGCATGGTGTTAGCCTAATTAGTATCTACATTTTAGCTTTTGGCATGCTTGTTAGCTTGGTAGTGTTGACCTATTTATTCGGTATGAATGTATGGAACTCAAGTTGGATTCCTTTCAATCCGAGAGTACTAGCATTATGCTTTCCAGTTTTGTAAGTGCATAGTTTGGCTTTCTTTCAATGTAAATCTGCGTGCCTTATTATTCACCATCGAACTCAAGTTGGCTTCCTTTCAATCTGAGTACTTGAATTGTGCTTTTCTTAGTTTTCTAAGTGCGTAGTTTTGCTTTTTTGAATGCCAAACGTTAAGATTGTGTGCCATAGTATTCATCACCGTATCATATGGTGGTAATAGGACCCAACCACCGGTGATGGTACTGTGCATTCACCATTTAGTTGCAAAATTTCCAATCCCGCGTTTGAACCATCCTATGCGAAACTGATGAAAGTTCGATTCCCACGTGGCATAAAAGTTACGCAGAGAGCAAGCAACCCCTGCCCCAACATCCCCCTAACTGTCCCCTGCCGCTGCTGCCGCCTCCTCCCTCCCCCACCATACATAGCTTTTCTTGTCCTCATTGCTACTGTTTGTCATCGCCGCTCCTACTCATCACCACTGCTCAGCTCTTACTCTATGTCAGTGCACATCGCCACTCCTACCCATCACCGCTAGGCCTGATGGATTACATCGCTGTGTTGTCTGCAATCTAACGACTCACAAATGACATGTAGTGCTGTGTAGCATTTGTTCTGTTGGTCAGGTTCGCTTCAGTTTTGACCCAACATCCACGCACTTCCATGTGATTGAATTTGTTGAGGTGGAGGGTGTGTGTGTGTAGGTGTGGAGATCTACTCATCTAAAACTGCAGCATGGATCTTTAAGGAATCCAAATGGGGCGAGGGTAGTATTGTTCTACATTCAAAATTAAGAAGTTTTTTCTTAATGGTTTTATGCACATGCTTGAGTACCCTACGATAGTTGCTGTGGATATGGAGGGAAAGACATGGAGGATAATTCGTAAACCAGGTGGTGTTGAAATGTCCATCCATCAAAATTAGGGTCACCTGTGTGTGTGTGCTGTGCTGATTTTCGCAATAGGTCTTGGCTTTTAGTGTGGATACTTGAAACTATGGTACTGATAACTAGAGTTTGAAGCATGTTGTGGACATGGAGGAACTGTTTGGATGCATGAATATTAAAGTTGGTTCTGAGCTTTGTGATGAGGAGTATAGAGTGATTACAGTTCACCCAGAATGGAATTTCATTTTCCTTCTTGGGAAGGATATAACGTTGATTGCATATGACATGGACCGCAGAAAGGTTCATGTCATCCATGCCCGTGTCATCCGCTTTTGTAGATCAAGAGGGTGTTTCCATATGAACAGGCCTTACTATATTCCTTATGTTCCCTTGTTCATGGAGTCTTTAGTAGAGCAGTACAGGTGCATTTCGTGCATTTCGTCGTCATGGTAGTCTTTATTTAGGTAGGGAGTTGTTTTCGTTCTATCTATGTATAGGCCAATTTTGGCTTGTTAACTAAAGGAATGGTATATTCAATATTATTAATCTACTGCTTTGTTCAGGTTGTGGATCAGAGATGAATAAGAGGGGTTCCATGGTGCATTGGCTACCAATATGAAGGATGCACTAATTATATTCATTTTGCCATGCAAGTAGGAGTGCCACATAGAAGGAGCACAAGTACATCATTTCATTATGTAAGTCTATATAGATCAGTACCTTTAGTATGCTCTATGTACCGCTTGTGTTAGGATATCAGTTGAGAAAGATGTTATGGAAGCATCCATTGTTATTGTAAAAAGTACTCTAGTTTGTGAACATGATTTATGGATATAAGATTATATATCTGTATGCTTTGTGTTCATGAAGCTATTAAGGGCCCTGCTAAATTAGAAACTATTGTGACACTGGATGAAATTCTGTCACCATCGCTATACGTATGATGCGGCAGGGATCAAAAGTATATCATTGCCGAATCCTTTAGTAACCCAACACCGACTAAATGATCATCAAAGGTGGATCTTGGTACAAGGCAATGGTGACCTGCTTTGTACTGGCGGATCATACGCTGAAGCGATGGTGGTGTTAACCTCTACATAGACGTCTCGGCCATCGAACTGATAGTGAACCCGCACCGCTGACAGTCGGGTCAAAGTACAAGGCAACGGTGCTGGTGACCACTACACAGGCGATTGATGTGCCCACACGACAGTTTTGATAGCCTTGACACAGGTGGATCATTTGCCAATGCGACAGTGTTAGTGTACATCCATAGCTGGGTCGTGCTCCAATGCGACTGAAGTAAGGACCTAACATGGACAGATCATAAGCCAATCAAAGTGTTAGTGTACATTGTAGTCGGTCCCAGATGCCAACAGTGAAGGCTATGATCATCACTATTGACAGCTTGCTGCCATCTGGCCAAAATTGGACTATGATGTGGGTTACTATGCGGCTATGAAAGGTGGGAGTGCAGTAGTATACGTTCGGCGCAAACTGTGCACCTACTTGCGCCGAGACTAACACTATCTCCAAGCGGACCAAAACAAGCTTCCACTTGACATACATTACCTAGGAGTACCATCGGGTCTGCCCAAAGCAATTTCCATGCCCATGGTATATTCAGCTCAAACCATGCACCTATCTTGCGCCGAGATTAAAACTATCTCCAAATGGATCAAAATAAGCTTCCACTTGATCCATGTTACCTAGGAGTACAATCAGGTTCATCCAAAATGATGTCTAAGCCTATGGTATGTTTGACGCAAACCATGTACCTATCTTGTGTCGAGATTAACACTATCTCCAAATAGACCGAAACAAGTTTCCACTTGACTCACGTCACATAGGAGTACCATAGGTTGTGCCGAAAATGATTTTCGAGCCTATGGTACGCTCGGTGCAAACCGTGCACCTATCTTGCGTCGAGATTAACAGTGTCTCCAAATGGATCGAAACAGGTTTCCACTTGACCCACGTCATGTAGTACTATTGATTGCGCCCAAAATGATTTATGATCCTATGGTATGTTCGGGGCAAACCGTGCACATTTCCTAAAATGATTTCCATGCCCATGGTTCATTTGGCGCAAATTGTGCATCTATCTTATGCCAAGATTAACACTATCTCCTAACAGACCAAGACAAGCTTCCATTTAACCCTCATCACCTAGAAGTACCATCGGGTGCATCCAAAATGATTTTCGAGCCTATGGTACGTTTAGCGCAAACTGTGTACCTATCTTACGCCGAGATTAACACTATCTCCAATGGACCAAAACAAGCTTTCACTTGACATACATTACCTAAGAGTTCCATCGGGTGTGCCCAAAACAATTTTCATGCTCATGGTACATTCGGTGCAAACAATGCATCTATCTTGTACCGAGATTAAAACTATCTCCAAATGGATCAAAATGAGCTTCCACTTGATCCATGTCACCTAGGAGTACAATCAAGTGTGTCCAAAATGATTTCTAAGCCTATGTGCACCTATCTTGTGTCAAGATTAACACTCTCCAATTGGACCAAAGCGAGTTTCCACTTGACTCACGTCACGTAGGAGTACCATCGGTTACGCCTAAAATGTTTTTTTGAGCCTATGGTACGCTAAGCGCAAACCGTGCTCCTATCTTGCGTCGAGATTAACACTATCTGCAAATGGACCAAAATGAGCTTCCATTTCACCCACATCGCCTAGGAGTTGCATTTGGTGCACCGAAAACGATTTCTAAGCCCATGGTACCTTTGGCGCAAACCATGCACCTATCTTGCGTTGAGATTAATAGTATCTCCAAATGGACCAAAACGAGTTTCCACTTGACCAACGTCATGTAGGAGAGTACCATTGGTTGTGCCCAAAATGAGTTCTGAGCCTATGGTACGTTCGGCGCAAATTGTGCACCTATCTTGCGTCAAGATTAATACTATCCCTAAACAAACTGAATCGAGCTTCCACTTGACCTAAGTTACCTAAGAGTACCATCGGGTGTGCCCAAAGCGATTTCAGAGCCTATGTTACATTTGGCGCAAACTGTGCACCTATCTTGCGTTGAGATTAATACTATCTCCAAACAGACCAAAACTAGTTTTCACTTGACAAACGTCACCAAGAAGTACTATCGCATGTGCCTAAAAAGATTTCCATGCCCATGGTACATTTGGTGCAAACTATGCACCTATCTCATGCCTAGATTAACAGTATCTCAAACGGACCGAAACGAGCTTTCACTAATGAGATGCTAACATACAGGTATGTTATGCCTTGGGTATAATGTTTCCCGAACGAATAGGACCCCTCGACCAACCCCTTTAGGATCGCCCGAGGGCACAAGGGCTATGCCCATCGGGCACGCTCGCGCGCACCCTCTGGCACAGAGATCCGGCCGAGCCTGACTTGACCGCAGCTTCCGCCTAGGGCTCAGGGGCTTCTTCGAGCCCTAGGCTCCTGATTTACGGCACGACCGAGCCCAGTCCTTGGCTCCTGCCTGGCTCACGATGCCAGCCAAGGCCCGGGCACAAGAAGACAGACCCTGAGCTACCGATGGTCGGGGGCTCCCCGGCGCCGCTCCACAGGTGTGGCCCTATCAACTGCTCTTCCGATAGGGTCATGTTTGAGGCGTAACACAAGAAGACAAAGCTTCCCGTGGCCTCTGGAGGTTCACGGGCTTCTAGGCCCGTGAGTCAGCCCCTAGAGCCGACCTCCTCTGCCACTAGGAAGACTCCAGAAGGTCTCACCTAGGGGAGACCAATCCAAGCTGACACCACCTGACACGCAGAGTGTCAAGCAGAGCGGCTGACGACGCCCAAGGCTTCTTTGGCTCCAAGATAACGTGATGGTCTATGGTGCACCACTACAAGACCCTACTATACTCCGGTGCACATAGACCATAAACTAAATCCCCAAACCACCATGTACATGACCTATCTTGTTATATAAGGGATAAGGTCAGACCAAGATGGGGAGGATCCCTTTTTGATCACCAAACACTCCATTCCATCAGCCTCGGCCCTACACAGAGGGCAAGGCAACCCAGATAGGGGCACGAGAGCCTCTCCTCCACCGCATCCCATTGTCTTCCTCCTCTCCGATGAGGGGGAAGGCACCACCGATGGTAAGGTGACCTTAGGATTAGCACCGAGCTAAACCCCTACCAAATCTTCTTTTACACTTTGTTGTAAACCCCCCCCCCCGATTTTGGGTGCTCTTGAGTATAAGGATCATCAGCTGCTGGACATAGGGACCATATTGGCCCAAACTAGGATAAACCATTGTGTCTCCTCTACGTGATTCTTGTGTTCCTGAGTCCACCTGAGCCACCGGAGACCCGTACTCTAACATCGACTCGAACAACATGCTTGCCATGGTTTTGACCCTGTGACAGTTGGTGCGCCAGGAAGAGGGCAGCGTCAACTGTGATTCTGGCTCTATGTGGCTGGAGCCATTTGCCTCATTGCTAGAGCATTTGCCTCATCGCTGGAGCAGGCAGCACCGCCCTAGATGGTGGTGTTCGCTTCCCTAGCGAGCTCTCTGTCACAGTCGGTGCCTTCGCTCTGAGCTAGGTCCCTAACTTTGGGACCCTAGCCTATGTCACCGACTGTTACGGCGAGCTTCGTCTACTCCATGGGGCTGCACCAGTGGGCAACGAGTCCCTAGCGTTGCCCCCTCCGCTAGGGCTCTTGGGAGCGGATCTCGACATGGTCTAGGCCCGAACCCCACCATGTCAGACCATCGCCAGATGTTCTACATGCTAGCCAACGTCCACCACTAGATCACTACCGGTGAGGTGCTCCCGCCACCTGATCACTTCTGGCATTACCTCTCGGCCTGCCTTTTGGGATATAGAACGTGGCGACATCCTTGCAGTTGGAGCTCGAGCACCTCATTAGTTGTGAGGCGCCATGAAGTGCCATCCTTTTCGGCGCAGCGAGGACTGATGTATCCTCGCTCCGTGCCTTTCTCGAGATCCTCTTGGGGAATGGCTTGGAGTACGACTCCGACGACATCGACTACAACACCCCTCCACGCATGTGCTACCACATCGACGGTGAGGTTGTGTCAAAGGAGGCGCCTAGGCTCACACTACTGCACCAGAGTCCTCGCAACCGCGTGGCCTACCTTCAGGAGCAGGTGAACCGCTTGCGAGCTCGGCAGGTGGACTTTGAGGCCACCGAGGCAGAGCTCAAGCACCAAATATGGGACATTGCGTGGTAGCAAGCGATGCACCCTTTCGACGATGACACTTGCACGGGTGCTCCTAGCGGCCTCTGCTTCTCTAATGCGGCGTACAACATGGCGGCCGTCACCTGCCGCCGGGAAGACATCTCCGACACATCAGACCCAAAGACCAATGAGAAGCTGAATGAGGCAAACCGGCTCCTCCACGTCACTCTCGAGCAGCAGGCAGATAGTTCAGCCTCCCAATGTCATGTCATGTTCTCTCGGCCATCCCAGATGACGGCCACCGCCAACGGGGGCCACTCCGACGTTCACGCCCCCACCGGTGGGGAGAAGCAGCGGCGACACCTCTGACAACGGCTATGACCGGCCGCAGACTCGGGGTGCCAAGCCTTAATAGGAGCAAAGGCGTGACCTTTCTCCTTGGTGTCACCCCGCACGCCATCGGAATGGCGATGCCCGCGACGTCCGCAACACCATTAAGGCTAGGCGCCATGCTTAGGCGCAGTCCTGTACCCTAAGTGATGGGGCGGGGGCCTCGCCCCGGATCACTTCAGCCCCCCTGGCATTCAGGGCAGCGATCCGGATGGCCCCTACCCCAGGCGTTTCTGTCCATCGACGCACATCTCCAAGTACGACAACGAGACCAACCCAAGCCATTGGCTAGAGGACTACCGCCTCACCATGAAAGCCGGGGGCTCAGACGATGACTTCTGTCCAGTACCTTCCTCTACTTCTATAGAGCTCGACTAGAGCTTTGCTCGAGCAGCTCGAGCCTAGCAGCAACTGCTGCTAGGGTGATCTCCGTTTGGTCTTCATCGGGCACTTCTAGGGTGCCTACACCCACCTAGGGAACTCCTAGGATCTCTGCAACTATAGGTAGAGGGCCGATGAGACCCTCTAGGAGTACATTCAGTGCTTCTCCAAGAAGCGCAATGAGCTCCCCAACATCACTGATGCTAATGTCATCAACGCCTTCATCTACGACATGACCCGCGAGGCCCTTGTCCACACGCTTGGCCGTGAGACCCCAAGCACAACATGGGTGCTCCTAGATGTCGCCACCCAGTACGCCACCAGCTAGGAGGCGGTCTAGGCCAACTTCTACAGGAAAGTCAAGGCCGGTGACCACCTTAGCGGTGGCGACGGTAGCGATGATCATGTGTTGTCCCAGCAATGCCACGACAAGCGAAATAAGGACCGAAGGCCCCGTGGGGTGGAGATGGTGGCTGCGGCTGACCGCGCTGCCAGACCTCAGCCCCGCGGGCACGGTGCACGCCTAGAACACTTCGAGAAGGAGCTTGAGTCCCCCTGCTCGTTCCACATGGGGCAAGCTAGGCACCTCCTCAAGGATTGTGCTACCACAAAGGGCTACATTCGTAGCATCCTCGGCCAACAGGGCAAGGCCTAGAAGCCTGCCCTGAAGGCCAACGACCCAGCGGACGACACCTAGGAGGAAGACAACGAGTGCCCTAAGGCCGAGCGTTGCCTCATGATCTTTAGGGGCTCCTAGGTGTATGAGTCCCGCCGGCAGCCCCGCATCACCGAGGAGGTGAATGCCACCCACACCCTCACTGCCCCAACGCGGCTCCGATGGTTCTAGACGGCCACCACCTTTGACCAAGAAGATCACCCTGACTGCGTCCCTCATCCAGGGTGCTACCCACTCATGGTCACCTGATCATGGGTACCACGTGCCTCTCTAAGGTGTTGATGGATGGGAGGAGTGGCCGCAACATACTCTATGCCAGCACCCTCAACAATATGGGCATCCCTCGGAACAGCCTGTGCCCCAGCAAGGCGCCATTCTAAGGGATCGTGCTAGGGAAGGAAGTCATGCCCCTTGGGTGCATTCGGCTCAACGTCACCTTCGGCCAGCTAGATAACTTCTACAAGGAATGGCTCACCTTCAAGGTCATCGACTTCAACGATGTGTACCATGCCCTCCTCAGTCGACCGTGCTTCACCAAGTTCATGGCTATCCCTAACTACACCTACCTAAAGCTCAAGATATCTAGCCCAAAGAGGGTCATCATCATTGAGGGCAGTTTCGAGCAAGCCTACTATTGCGAGAAAGACTGTGTCACCCAAGTTGCTGCAGTCGTCGCCTCCTATGCTCTTAATAGCTTAGGCCGCGACGCAGAAGGGGCATCGACGGAGGAAGCAACCAAGGCAGCGGCGGTGCTCGACTGATCGAGCATCGGTGAGGCGCCCAAGGCTTCTAGCGGTAGTGGTGGCTTAGCTGGCCCCTCTATCCAGGTGCTCGGTACCCTAGAAGGGGCTAACCCGATCAAGTGAGTTCCAACCTTTTCCCATGAGGGAAGGCCATCGCTGAGCCATCTGCCCAGAAGAGAAGCCTCCCGAGCCAAGGCCCGCCTACTAATCTCCTTCGCCGGCCTACCTCTACAACAACAAAAACCAAGATAAGTTCTATCCTCCTAACCCTCTTGCTTTGCTTGCTTTAGTCATGTCTCCTTTAACCTGAGCAACCCCAGTGAAAGCTCGGCTGTACCACAGGATTGACTAAACTAACCATCTACTGACCTTTCTGAAGGAGAACCGCTGCAGAAGGCCCCCGAGTGAGGCAACGACGGGTGGATAGAGCTAGAGGAGCAGGTGAAAGATCGGCAAGATGCTAATGGAGTGGCCCCGGCCATCGCGTTACCAGCTATGTCCTCTTTCCTCTCTCTTGTGTCCATTTTGTTTTCTTTGCAACTATCTGCCTATCTCTCGATCCTTCATCAAATCATTCCACCCCACTGCACGTCGGTCCAGGGGCCCCCAGAAGGGGCATCACTGAGGGTTCAAGGCCAACTCACTGGGCTTCAAGGTCACCCAAAGCAACTAAAAGTGTGAGGGACACTCAGGAGATGAGCCCACGCAGCTATAGCTAGGGCGCCAAGAAGCGCCTCGATCATCTGGATGAGCGATGTCCAAGTACTGGCCTTGAGCTACTCATGGTGACCCAACGAGGGAGGCAACGAGCCCCCGAGTACCAACATATGGGCTTGGAAACTATACGAGTGGCTCGGTCGGGAAGCTGAGGATCTCCCCTCCGGGGGATATGATCGGGGCATGGAACAACCGTAAACCTAGGGTTCTCAAGGACTTACCCGTTAGCAGCATGGGCACGACGATCTTGGCCAACGAGGCCATCATCGTAACAGCCCAGCCTAACGAGGGATTAAGTCTCTGAGCATGACTTAAGAGCAAAATGGGATTACAAACAAAAGTAATTTCATTTCATCAATTGGGAACGACCCGATTACAATACACAGTGGCAAAAACAGCTTCTACCTAGCACGGGATCGCCCCCCTGACCCCATGATGATCTCCTCTCCTTGGGGAGGGAGGAAGATTCCTGCGGTGAAAGCCAACCTACCACGCCAGGGAGGGCCTACTTCCCCACACCTACTTTAGGTGCGAGTGTAGGGGGTCTGCAGGGGGAGGCTTGACGAAGCCCTGTCTTGACCCCTTCCATGAAGGTTGCACCATAGGGCTCCTAGGATATCCCCCGACGGTTTGGCTGACCTCGCCGTGAACAAAGATCAGAGAAGATCGGTAGCCTCCCACACTACATGAAGTGGAACCCACGCAGCGCCATGGAGTATCTTCCGCCACCTCATGTAGTTGTGGGGGAAGCTTTGCTGAAGCCCTTCCACCCTTGAAGAAGTAGTCGCTTGGTGCATAATACCAAGCTCACTCAGAGGGAAGTGTCGCACTTCATCGTCGCTACCATCATCACCGAAGAAGATGGATCTAAGGAAGAAGAAGAGATAGGGCTAGAGGAAGGGATTGAAGACACCGCATCCCCCCGCGGCTCCCCTTTATAGCCCGAACGATGTGCTGAGAGTGGCTCTAGCCACTCTGACCAGCCATCAACGGTTAAAAAGGCCCTGAGGAACCAGCTAGGCGTCCCTTCAATCCCCATAGAACGCCTTCGGGTGGTTGCGTAATGACGGCCGCACAGGAAAGGCGGAGCCAGGGAACTGCTGACAATGAGTCAAGTCCCCACTCCGCTTTCCACCATGCGCACCGCCCACTATGCGCACACCTCCTCATGGGACTTGGAGGGATCCGGCTCCCCCCGGGCCTACCAACTATCTTCAACGGCTCAGATCCACGTGTAGCAAGTGCCACAGCTCCTCCATTGGATCGACTCCATGTGGCCCTGATGTCCAATCTCCTAGACGAGGCGGGACGACACGGGGGATGAACACCATAACTCTTCCACCAGGCATGACGGCCCAGACGCCATCAACCGCCTACACAAGGTGTTAGTGGATGGGACGCGCCCAGAAGCCACTCCTTCTGCTGGTGACGAGGCCCCACAATGGCCTCAGGGGCTACGCTGGCTCCCTAGACAGAGCAGCCTGACCCCTTAATTGACGGGCGCTCGGGTGGCGCATCCCCCTAAGAAAAACCAACTCACTCCTCGAAGTTGGGTCAGGAGCCACTGAGTAGTGGGCCCAACAAGGGCATCCGTCCAAGCCTCAACGCGCTCCCGTCTCCCTGACCTATGGCCGTAGAGGGTCGGCCCCAGAAGGCCAGCTTGAGAAGATCAGGACCTGTTACCGCAGCCCCTATAAGGGCGTGGTGCTCTGGATGATTAGATGGCCTCGAGCCAAAGCCCCGCGCTCTTAATCACCCAACCCACGGTAGGCTCCAATCAAAAAGGAGGGCACCCTCGGGCCTACAATCGACAACTCCTAGATGTGTTTGCTAAGCTCTCGCTCGAGTCGAAGACCCATGCAACATAGGCTCATGAGGGGACCAACACCATCTTCGCTCAGCCTCATCAATTGAGCAACGCCCATCACTTTAGAGAAGAAGGCTCCAAGAAGGGCACAGTGCTCTCACCAGTGGAAGAAGTCCTCGCCAAGGAGGGTTCGATCACCAGATGATCGAATTTAGCCCTAAATCACCATCACGCCAGGTGAGGCATGAAGGGCTCAGGGGCTCCCAATGGTTCTCGCATGAAGAAGACCCCCAACCGACCCCTTCAGGATCACTCGAGGGCTTGCGGGGCTATGCCCATTGGGCACGCTCATGCGCACCCTTTGGCAAAGAGATCCGGCCGAGCCTGACTCGACCGCAGCATCCGCCTAGAGCTTCCTCGAGCCCTGGGGTCTCGATCTATGGCATGACTGAGCTCGGTCCTTGGCTCCTGCTCGGCTCACGATGCCAACCAAGGCCCGACCATAAGAAGATAGGCCTTGAGCTACTAATGCTCGGGTGCTTCCAGGCGCCGCTCCCTAGGAACAGCCCTACCAACTGCTCCTCCGACAGGGTCACGTCTGGGGCATGACATAAGAAGACAAAACTTCCCGTGGCCTCTAGGGGCTCGCGGGCTTTTGGGCCCGCGAGTCAGCCCCTGGAGCCAACCTTCTCTGCCACCCAGAAGACTCTAGAAGGTCTCATCCGAGGGAGGCTGGTCCAAGCTGACACCGCCTAACATGCAGAGTGTCAAAGTAGAGCGGCCAAATGATGCCCAAGGCTTCTTCGGCTCCAAGACACCGTGATGGTCCACGGCGCACCAGTACAAGACCCTCCTAGACTCCGGCGCATGTAGACCATAGACTAAACCCCCAAACTACCATGTACCCGACCTATCTCATTATATAAGGGATAAGATCGGACCTAGAGGTGGGAGGATCCATTTTTTGATCACTAGACCCTCCATTCCATTGGCCTTAGCCCTGCACAAAGGGCAAGGCAACCTAGAGAGGGGCACCAAGAGCCTCTCCTCCACCGCATCCCGTCGTCTTCCTCCTCTTCGACGAGGGGGAAGGCACACCGGTGGCGAGGTGACCTTAGGATTAGCACCAAGCTAACCCCCTACCAAATCTTCTTCCTTTACACTATGTTGTAACCCCCCGATTTTGGGTGCTCTTGAGTATAAGGATCATCAACTGCTGGATGTAGGGACTGAATTGGCCTGAACCAGGATAAACCGTTGCATCTCCTCTATGTGATTCTTATGTTCATTAGTCCACCCAAGGTACCAGAGAGCCGTACTCTGACACCGACTCGAACAACATGCTTGCCGCGGTTTTGACCCTGCGATAAGTACAATCGGGTGTGCCCAAAATGATTTCTATGCCCATGGTACATTCGGCGCAAACCGTGCACCTATCTTGCGCCAAGACTAACACTATCTCCAAATGGACTGAAACAAGCTTCCACCTGACCCACGTCACATAAGAGTACCATCGGGTGTGCCCAAAATGGTTTCCATGCCCATGGTACATTCGGCGCAAATCATGCACCTATCTTGCGCCGAGAACTCCAAATAGACAAAAATGAGCTTCCATTTAACCCTCGTCACCTATGAATACCATCGGGTGTGCCTAAAATGATTTCTATGCCCATGGTACATTCGGCAGAAGCCATGCAGCTATCTTGCACTGAGACTAACACTATCTCCAAAGGGACCGAACGAGCTTGCACTTGACCTACATCACATAGGAGTACGATTGGGTCTGCCCAAAATGATTTCCGTCCTATGGTACATTCAGCGCAAACCATACACCTATCTTGCGTCAAGATTAACACTATCTCCAAATGAACTAAAACGAGCTTCCACTTAACCCTCGCCACCTAGGAGTACTATTAGGTGCGTACAAAATGTTTTCCAAGCCTATGGTACGTTCGGTGCAAACTGTGCACTTATCTTGCGCCGAGAGTAACACTATCTCCAAGTGGACCAAAACAAGCTTCCACTAGACATACATTACCTAGGAGTACCATCGGGTGTGCCCAAAGCGATTTCCATGCCCGTGGTACATTCGGCGCAAACCATGCACCTATCTTGCACTAAGATTGAAACTATCTCCAAATGGATCGAAATGAGCTTCCACTTGATCCATGTCACCTAGGAGTACAATCAGATTCGTCCAAAATGATTTCTGAGCCTATGGTACGTTTGATGCAAACCGAGCACCTATCTTGCATGAGATTAACACTATCTCCAAATGGACCAAAACGAGTTTCCACTTGACTCACGTCATGTTAGAGTAGTATGGGGTCCATCCAAAATGATTTTTGAGCCTATGATACGTTCAGCGCAAACCATGCACCTATCTTACATGAATATTTACAATATCTATAAATAGACGAAGCAAGCATCCACTTGACCAACGTCACCTAGGAGTACCATCGAGTGTGCTCAAATTAATTTCTATGACCATGGTACATTCAGCGCAAACTGTGCACTATTTCCAAATAGACTAAAATGAGCTTCCACTTGACCTTTGTCACCTAGGATTAACATCTCGTGTGCCCCAAATCGATTTCAGAGCCTATGGTGCATTCAGCGAAAACCGTGCACCTATCTTGTGTCGAGATTAACACTATCTCCAAATAGACCAAAATGAGTTTTCATTTGCCCTATGTCACGTAGGAGTACAATCGGTGGCGCCCAAAATGATTTCTGAGATTATGGTACGTTCGGCGCAAACCATGCACCTATCATGCATCGAGATTAATGCAATCTCCAAAAGGACCGAAATGAGCTTCCATTTCACCCACATGACCTAGGAGTTCCATCAGGTCCGCCGAAACGATTTCCATGCCCATGGTACATTCGGCACAAACTGTGCACCTATCTTACATTGAGGTTAACACTATCTCCAAATGGGCCGAAATGAGTTTCCACTTGACCAACGTCATGTAGGAGTACCATCAATTGTGTCCAAAATGATTTTCGAGCCTATGGTACGTTCGGTGCAAACCGTGCACCTATCTTACGTTGAGATTAATACTATTTCCAAATAGACTAAAATGAGGTTCCACATGACCTACGTCACCTCGGAGTACCATCGGGTGTGCCCAAAGCGATTTCATAGCCCATGGTACATTTGGCGTAAACCGTGCACCTATCTTGCGTTGAGATTAATACTATCTCCAAATGGATCGAAACGAGCTTCCACTTGACCAAGGTCACCTAGAAGTACCATCTGGTGTGCCTAAAAAGATATATATGCCCGTGGTACATTCGGTGCAAACCGTGCATCTATCTTGCGCCTTGATTAACACTATTTCCAAAAGGACCAAAATGAGCTTCCAATTCACCCATGTCACCTAGGAGTTCCATCAGGTGCATCAAAATTAACAATATCTCCAAACAGACCGAAATGAGCTTCCATTTCACCCACATGACCTAGGATCCCATCGGATGTGCCCAAAACGATTTCCATGCCCATGGCACATTCGGCGCAACCGTGCATCTATCTTGGTCGAGATTAACACTATCTCCAAATGGACTGAAATGAGTTTCTACTTGTTCCATCTCACCTAGGAGTACCATCGGTTGTGCCCAAAATGAGTTCTGAGCCTATGGTACGTTCGGTGCAAACTATGCACCTATCTTGCGTCCAGATTAATACTATCTCAAAACAGACTAAAATGAGCTTTCACTTGACCTACGTCACCTAGGAGGACCATCAGGTGTGTCTAAAATGATTTTTGAGCCTATGGTATGTGACAGAACCATCCAATTTATAAGAGCACAAGTACAATAGCAGTCATCGAAATGATCAAACCATCGTACTTGAGCCCATATAAATCTGGTAGTCCAATGAAACCACGAGGGATTTCAAACCAACCAACATACAACCAAGATCGTACATGATTCAACATAACAAGTCACATGCTACATCACAGTTCATAAGTAGTTCACAAATATCGCACATACATCGGAGTTCCCATAGCTATTACAAACCAAGTTTCAAATAGCAGAAGCAAAGTAGTTTAACATCAACATGATCTAGTTCTCATCCACCACAGGGTGAAGGTAGTTCTTACAATAACCGTGATACACCATATCATCTGCAACCAGAGGGAATAAACCCTTAGTACGGGAATGTACTCAGCTAGGGTTATCCGTCAAAAACCAGAAATAAAGTGACACCAAGGAGTACGCAAGGCTTTATCAGTGGAGCTAGCTTGACAACATTTGCATAAAAGAGCTTAAGTAACATGAAGTAACAATTATCATCTCTAGCATCAAGTTAAAACTTAATTAGGCATCTCTAGATTAGCACCTATACTAGAGCAATCACTTAATTAAGCTAAACAAACATTAGTAACCATATCCGCTGTAGTAATGTCAACATCATCATAACCATCAAGTTTCATTAAGTGTTTCTATGTTGCTGCTGCTCAGTCAAGTTCTCACTATCCAGGAGAGATGGCGACTCAAATTGATTCGATCAGCTGGGGATTTATTCCTACACAAACCCAGGCAACCAGATGAACGGCCACCTTAGGTCACCTTTGGTACAACTTAGGAACCAAATTCGCGGGTCCAATTAGCGCCGCACCCTCAGGGATTCTACCAATCTGCTAGGATGTTCAAGCACAACCTGCCCTTGGACTCACACCATTGGCTCCACGCATATCCTTACTTCCTCTAGTGCGTGCACTTTCACTTACCAGTTTCCCGCCCTGAGTTGAGCTACTCAGCTTCGTGGTCGGAATGACTTATTCGGCCAATTAAGTGCTAGGCATGCGTTCAACATGACATGAGGACGTATAGCGCATCGGTCCTTAACCGACACAGACAGGGATAGCAAATTCCTCCTGGTCCCCAATTATACCTCAACACATGGTTATTCCATGATAGCAAATATAGCCAACCGTGATCAGATATCTCCCTATATCTCATAGGTGACAGGAAATCACCCGACTTCTACTAGTCTAAGCATGGCTAAGAATTTCTTCAATCCTGAACCTAAATAGGATGCAAGGTATATTAACTGGACAAGGAGAATATATATGCAGCAAGTGTTTTCAATACAATTCCTATAACTTAATGCATCAAACACTATACTCGAGTTAAGATTTTGTAAAACATGGGAGACTTATTGTAGCACCCCAGGTGTTTATCACCAATTTGGCAGTGGGTTTGAGCTCAAACAGGATAGATTAAGTGGAGATGAGTCTAATCTAAACTTGGATGTTACACCATTGCTTTACATATAGACCATTTTCAAAGATAAATGTTTGGATGGTGTTATTGCCATATCTTCATGTGTCTCACCTTGGTACCTATCTATATTGATCCCTGGAAGAGTTTCATGAAGTTTGGAATCAAAAAGTCACATGAAATGATAAGTTCCATTCCTATTGGAATTTGCCCCATTAAGTTAATGGAACTATAGATCATCAACCAAACCATGCAAACTTTCCCAAATGACTCTAGATGAACTCTACAACAAAAGTCATGAAGGGCTCATGTTGAGCAAATGTCAAGAAAGTGCCCCGATTGGCCTAAAACCCTAGTTGTGGCTTTACCGAGTTGATACTTTGACCAAATTAAAAGTTTGACTTCTGTACCAGTTATGAGGTTTGACCTTAAACAAAAGTTGTAGTTCATCTTGGATAGAACAAACTTTGTTTAATGGTCAAGGGCCAGTTTGGTTTCTAGCTTGGTCAAATAGAGCCCACAAGATTGAATAAGCTGCTGTTTTTGGGAAGATCAGAAATTTGTCTAAGTCCTTGAGTGGCAGCAATAAGTTGACATGTTTGGTAATCTTTATCTCTCTAACCATGCTGAACCAGTCCATGATCCTTTAATAAAAGATGTAGTTTGGTTTATGTGCTGCAACCTTTGTTTAAGGACCTAGGTCTAAATCCATCCTTAAGTTTGTCAAACAGAGGCTTGAAGTTTGAATATTCTACAGTTTTCAGACTTGAAAATATAAGTCTGGAATCCATAGTCATCGATGTTGGCATCCCGCGTTCTCGAGTTTTCGTTAAGCAACTTGAGTAGGTCCAAATGTAAAAGTTGGAGCTTAGATCTTGGAGTAGGATATACAAAAAAGGTGACATTGATTTGACCACTGTTGACCAACTAATTGGAGTAAAACACCTAAGTTAGATTAATCATTGACAATATCATATTGACACTTAATTATCTCATGATCTAGAGCTCAAATCACCATGGCCCTTAAACAGAACTTGAAGATCATTGGGTGTGCAACAAACTTTGTAATTGGACCTTGGCCCAAATTTGACTGGAACCAGCCCAAACATGGACTCCAAGTTGCATACAGCGATGCACACCACGTGCTCGACGTTGGGCTCCAGTGGACGACGCGTGGCCAGGACGTGGAGACCATGCGCAGGTGAAGCTCCTGCCTTGCCTCCACGTGCCCCGGCCTCTTCCAACGCGGACGTCCGAGCTCTCCATTCACCCCTCCCCTCCTCCGTGCTCGCTCTCCCTTGCCATCCCTGGCTCTCGCCTTCCCCGCTTCAGCGTCCGCACCGCCGCTCGCCATGGCCGACGCCATGCTACCGTGGTCGCCTCTCCCTCCCAGTGCCTCTCTGGCCGAGCAGTGCAGCCCTACGTGTGCGAACGCATTCGTGGTGTCTTCCCCGCCATTCCGCCATCGTTGCTGGCCGCCGATGCCAAGCCCTACATCGTCGTGACCGGCCACCAGTGCGGCATGCCGCATGCGCGCGTGGTCAGGAGGCCATGGGCCACCTCGGCCCGTGCAGCTAGCCCTAGCGGATGCACCAAGACCCCGGGAAGCCTCTCCACCACCAAGTCGCCAACATCCCGTTCTCCGGCCGACGTTCCACCGCCCTCGTCCGCCGCCGGGCTGCGGCTCCCGTGGCCAGCCTTCCACCGGCCATCTCAATCTGTGATTCGACCTCCTGTGGGCACGGTTGGGTATGGTGATGCTCTGGGAGCCTCGATTCTCTGCTGACGAGTCCTGGGGCGGCGTGAATCGCGAGCTCCTCTGTTCCAGCCAGGGGAAAGGAGAAGAGGGAAGTCGGGCACGAATTCGAGAAAAGACAGGGGGTTAAGTGAGGAGATGCAGACTCATTTGAATAGTGCCTAAAGGATCTTTCGGTGATGACTTATTTAGTGAAGAGTTCAAGGGCCCCGGAGTAAAGGTGTTTTCCCTTTTCTGATATTCTTTTCTTTTATACATATAAATCGGTTGAATCTTTAAAAATTAATATCCCAGGCTAGGAAATTCCAAAAATAGTAAATGGGGACTTTTTGGAAACCTTGAGAAGAGATCTTTGTATTAGAGTCATAAAATTCTATATGTTTGTAGATATTTTCTGATGTCCTTATTTAAGTTTTAAAAGTGCTCTAAAAATGCCTCTAAACTTGACCAGAGCAAGATCTAGAGTTTTAGAACTCCAAAAATAGTGATTCTTGTTTTGTTAATTTTGTGATGACATGTACTTGCTAGGAAAAATATTAAACACACTAGTTGTTCACTGTTTTCTTGGGGTTTTGATTGGACCTTGATAAATAAGGAAATCTACATTATATTGCTTGTTATTTTTATATCTTGAGTTGTGTTGCTCCAATTGATGTGAAATTTTTATGGTAGGCTTGTCATGCTATGGATGTACTGTGGTATAAATTTCATGGCCATTGCTTACTGTATGCTCAAGTTATTGAGTTAACTTTTGATGAATGGCTTATAAATAATATATAAGTGATAAAATAGAAAATGTTGTCCCATCACCTTATTATGATGTTGCTCTATGATGTTGGTTCATTCTATGGCCATGTGTTCACAGAAAATATTGAGTTTTAGGTTTAACTTGCTCTCACATGATTTATTTCACTAGCTATTTGTCTTTTTCATAGAGGGTGATATACTTGTCTAAATGGATTGAAATTTGGACAGTATACTTTTGGGAGTATTTGTAGGCCACTTGATGAGGACATCATTGGCTCAAATATGACCATGTCAACCACTTCTATACCAAAGAATTACTTACATGGATCAAGGAAAGGTTTGATTGCATATGGAAAGCATGGAAGGTTAATGAAGTTGGTTGGGGACCAAATCCAAGTATTCCCAACGTCCTCCACCTGGACACCACATCACTTTTGGTCCAAGGAAAGAAAGAGATCAAATCCAACACGTTTTGGGGCTGGATTCGGACTCCAGGACAGCTCCAACTTGTGATGTTCACCACGGTCGCATACGGACTCGGATTGGGACGTTCTAGCACTTTTTGGAAAGCTTATCAAGTCTATTTTCCAACGGATCTGGACTCATGGCTATATCTTATCCGATGCTTCCGTAATCGTCGTTTCAACGCCGGGGCCTTTTCTGCCTTTGGTGCTGTGTCACCCTATTTTGGGCTGATGGCCCATGTATCAAGTTGGGTTCATTAGGGACGTGTCCTAGGGTTGGAGAACGACCCCAACACCCCCTGGTCGTTCCCCTAGGTATTAATAAGGATTAGAGCCGCCACAAACAGATTGGGTTTTGTTTTGTTGAAAGTTTAGCCATTGCTACTTCCTTGTAGACGCGTGTGTCGACTAGACCATCCGTTCTACTCGATTCAGAACCCCAACTTTGTGATTTCAGATTGGTTTCCATCTCCATATTTGCAATTGAGTTGCTTGTTCTACTTGTTCTTGCTTGTTCCTCGATTGCTTGCAGGAATTACCCTAGTGGTTTGGTTGATCGTGTTCCACAAGATCGCAACGGCTGTTGGAGGTGGTGTATCGGTTGCTATGGCGCAGCATCCTTGGATGGTTGTAGTCGGGCCGTGAACGTCATCTCCATCCCCAAATCGAGTTATCCACCTTCTCTCATCGAAAGATCAGAATTCACCCTAGCGGTTTCATATCAGTTGGTATCAGAGCAAGGTTGATCGGTGAGAGACTTCTAGTTCTTTGCTGTTTTTAATCTCCTATGGTCCAGAAAAAGCCAAAACAAAATTAGTAGATTAGTTCGTCATAATCCCAAAACCCCTTTGAGCTTATTGAATTAACGGTTGCATCGTCATGCAAGTTGCTGGTCTTAGCGTCTAGTCGTTTAGAGTTTTGAGTTCTAGTCACGTTTCTGTCACCATCGCAGATTTGAGTTTATTTGTTTCTCTCTAGGAATCCGAGTGGATTTTCAAATTCCTTTGTTTTGTTTACCACCATTATCGTAGCCACGTCCTTGGAGGTTTCATCCACGTCCATATTTCCATCTACAAAAAGGAAATCCAACAAGATCAAGATAGAATTCGATTCGGAGTCCTGTTTTATCTTGAAAACAAAAGCACCATATTTCCTTTGTCAGGAATCTGAATAGGGAGTTTAAATACAATCTGGAAAGCTTAACTTGTCCTCTTTCCAACGGATCAGAGCTTGGTCCCAAATTCATTCTGAGCGCTTCGCAATTGCCCTGGAGATTTGCGCGTCTGCTGGTTTTGCAAAACAACCACTTGTTTCACTTTGCTACTGAATCACCCTTCCCAAGGAAACATTTAATTGCTGTAAGTAGCTTGTTATTTCTTGTTGCAAAATTTCAGTTTTGTGCTAGTTGAAAGAAAAAAAACAGAAGAAAAAAAGACAGAAAGAAAGAAAAGAAAGAAAGAAAAGAAAGACAGAAAGAAAGAAAGAAAAGAAAGAGAAAGAAGAAGAGAAGAGTTTTTCTTTTGTTGTTATTCCTGTCCTTGTGATCCTTCTTTGCTGCTGCTCAGTGACTTCGTTTGTGTCCAGGCTCGCGTCTCTAGCATGTACTAGCCTAGGACCAGCATAATAACGTCGTTGAGCGTTTGTTCAATTTGCTTGCAACTAACGTGGTTCTAGTACTTCCTTGCTTTAGCCCACCTATAGCTCCACATATTTTGACTACAGCTTGACAGGTGTTGTTGTTGCGGCACCGATACACTTCACTCCACGGTTGTAGACTTGTTGGTTGCCGTCACCTCCTGTTTGGCTTGGTAAGAACTTGTAAGGGCTTGTTTTAACAAGTTGAGTTTGAGAGAATTACATCTGACACATCCTAGTAGTTGATAGGAGGATACATATTATTTTTGTGTTTCTTGTTTCCTACTAATCATGGTAGGTGATATGGAGATTTTTGAGCTGTTGAAACTAGACCCTCATATTCAGGATGTCATTCAACATTTGCCATTATATGATGGTAAGTTTGATCCTCAAGCTTACATTGATTGGGAGTTAAAAGTAGACAATGAATTTGAGGAGCATGACCTATCCGAGAAACAAAAGATTTGTATTGCCTCTAATATTTTGATTGAATATGCTTTGCTCGAATGGAAACACATTTGTAGGCACATCAAAGTTCCAGAATCTTGGAAAGACTTCAAATTTCTTTTTAGAGATGCATTCGTTCCTGCATATTATGTTGATTATTTGCTTGCAAAATTAGACAACTTGAAGCAGGGTAGCAAGGCTGTGAAACAATACTACCATAATTTTAAGATTTGTATCATGTTTGGTGGATTGGATGAATGCATGGAAGATGTTATGAGTAGATTCATGAGAGGGCTCAATTCTGAAATTCGAACCTTATTAATTAGCAAATCATATTGCCATATTGGTCAATTGTTTTGTCTGGCTCTCATTGCTGAAAAAGAGATTCTATTATCTGTGAATACTTGCCAGAATGATGTGACCCATAATGTCCAAAATTTGTCCACTCTGCATGCTAATGAAGAGCAACAAATAGTGGAACCCACTACTGATTTTCCTTTGTCACAAAATGAATTACTCGCGGTTCCTTGTGATAAAGAGGAGTTGTGTGTTGATGATTCTTTTACTCCTATGCCACAAGTAGCAAATAAGTGTGATACTTTTGGTTTGGAACCATACAAATGTGCTGAAGATAAGCTTGTTCATCCTATTACATGTGCACAAGATGAACTGAATTTGTTGTCCTCTTTAAATACTTTGGGTTATATTGAATTTGATATTCTATGTAATCTAAATTGTCTAAAAGAGAAACTTAAATTTGATTCTATTTTGCCAAGTTTTAATCATTGTTCGCTTCATGCAATTGGCAAATATGACAACAAAGGAGAATATTTGGTGCATAAAGTTTATATTTGCTCTAATCTGAAATATCCTTTTGGGCCACAATACCATGATCAAATTGAGGGCTGCACTAACACTAATGATGTCTTGCAAAGTTTTTCTAGTTTTTCGCAAATGCAACAGGATAAATATCAAGAAGGGGAGCACGGTTCACTTTTACCTACAACACATCCTCCAACAAAGGTCAAACCGAGGACGGTTTGCTGTCAAGAAGGGGAGAATGATGAGGACATCATTGGCTCAAATATGACCATGTCAACCACTTCTATACCAAAGAATTACTTACATGGATCAAGGAAAGGTTTGATAGCATATGGAAAGCATGAAAGGTTAATGAAGTTGGTTGGGGACCAAATCCAAGTATTCCCAACGTCCTCCACCTGGACACCATGTCACTTTTGGTCCAAGGAAAGAAAGAGATCAAATCCAACACGTTTTGGGGCTGGATTCGGACTCCAGGACAGCTCCAACTTGTGATGTTCACCACGGTCGCATACGGACTCGGATTGGGACGTTCTAGCACTTTTTGGAAAGCTTATCAAGTCTATTTTCCAACGGATCTGGACTCATGGCTATATCTTATCCGATGCTTCCGCAATCGTCGTTTCAACGCCGGGGCCTTTTCTGCCTTTGGTGCTGTGTCACCCTATTTTGGGCTGATGGTTCATGTATCAAGTTGGGTTCATTAGGGACGTGTCCTAGGGTTGGAGAACAACCCCAACACCCTCTGGTCGTTCCCCTAGGTATTAATAAGGATTAGAGCCGCCACAAACAGATTGGGTTTTGTTTTGTTGAAAGTTTAGCCATTGCTACTTCCTTGTAGACGCGTGTGTCGACTAGACCATCCATTCTACTCGATTCAGAACCCCAACTTTGTGATTTCAGATTGGTTTTCATCTCCATATTTGCAATTGAGTTGCTGTTCTACTTGTTCTTGCTTGTTCCTCGATTGCTTGCAGGAGTTACCCTAGTGGTTTGGTTGATCGTGTTCCACAAGATCGCGACGACTGTTGGAGGTGGTGTATCGGTTGCTAAGGCACAGATCCTTGGATGGTTGTAGTCGGGCCGTGAACGTCATCTCCATCCCCAAATCGAGTTATCCACCTTCTCTCATCGAAAGATCAGGATTCACCCTAGCGGTTTCATATCAGAGTCCGAATCCAGCCCCAAAACGTGTTGGATTTGATCTCTTTCTTTCCTTGGACCAAAAGTGACGTGGTGTCCAGGTGGAGGACGTTGGGAATACTTGGATTTGGTCCCCAACCAACTTCATTAACCTTCCATGCTTTCCATATGCAATCAAACCTTTCCTTGATCCATGTAAGTAATTCTTTGGTATAGAAGTGGTTGACATGGTCATATTTGAGCCAATGATGTCCTCATCACTACTGTAATTTTGGTAGAATTTGTTGTGCACTTTTGATAGGTGTTCATAATTCCACCTAATTATCTAAATAAATTAAGAAAATGCATTAAAAGAAATTATTTAGGAATGGACCATATGTTTTCTGGTGTTCATTAGTCATGTGTGACATGTTGGTGAAGTTGGTTTTGTCCAATTATATGTTTGCAACATAAGTTAATAATTATTTCTTGCAAACGAGGTTTCTGGACAGATCTGAGAACTTGGCAATGTTCTTCATGATAATGTGCTTTGTTGTAAAACATGTTTATACAAAAGTTGTAGATAATTTATGTGTCTAGCTGCTGTTAAAATTTGGTGGCATTTGGCCATGTGGTTTAGGAGTTATAGCTATTTAAGTTTGGGTTACAGAATTGCTTGCTCTCTGTCTTGCTCGACCAGTTTCTGTGTTTGTGTAAATTCAACATGTGAACCTTTGGAATCATGCTGTGATGATTATAAATGAAATGTAGATAATTTCCTAAGCTTTCCAGAATGTCTTCTTGCAAGTCATTTGGACTTATGGAACTCCAGATATGATTGATTTATGAAGCTACTGTTTGCAAGTCCAGAAATTGTCATATTCCAGTTATCGTTGTTGCTTCATCTTGACTTGCTTTGCCTGTTGATAAGTGTGATTCATGCCCTTGATGATGAAGTTAGTACACCTGAGACTTTGTAAATCTTGTGTCATGTTTGGTATTGTTTTCCTGCTATCTTAGCATGATAGGTTGTGTGATGTTTAATTAAGCAAGGTGAAGTGCTTATGTGTATTTAGCGTAACCTCGTACTTGCCTTGATTATTGTATGTGATGCATTGTCCATTGCATTCCCATATATTCATACACTTGCATCTTGCATCTCATTTAGGTACACTAGATGCACCACGTGAAGGACGTGATGTGGAGCTAACCAGAAGATGGTGTTGGTGGACCTATCTCGGAGATAGAAAGATCGGACAAGTGCGAGGATGAGGGAATGCTCGCCAAGCGAGTTTCATCTAACAAACTCTGACTTGAGTCGGATCCCAGGCAATCCCCAGAGCATTATAAGCCTCCTACCTTCAAAGCAATTAATTATATATATGTTATAAGTATTGTTGCATTAAGTGGTAGGAGTTGGTTGAAAACCTTGCTGCATTATATCATTCCTTGTCCAGATATATGAATCCTTAAATCCTACATAGACTAGGATCGAGTAGATGCTTAGCCCTGCTTTAAGCGGTAGAAGTCAGGTGATTTCCTATCACCTGTGAGATGTAGGGATATTCATATATGGCACGGTTGGCTATATTTGCTATCATGGAATGGAACCATGTGTTAATAAAATGATTTGAGACCGGGCGGGATGATGATAGTGAAGCAACAAGGCATGGAGGTCTTGGGTGTGGATCTATCCTCGTCTGAGTCATTTAAGGACCAATTCGTTGTACATCCTTGAGTCATGTTGAACGCAGTCTAACACTTAGTTGGCCAGATAAGTTGTTCCGACCGCAAAGCCAAGTAATATGGTTCTGGCGGGGAATCGAATGGTAGGTTGCTTCTTGGAGGAGAGAAAGGATGTGCTTGGGGACATTGGCGTGAGACCAAGGGGGGTTAGAGTCCCTATCACCTGGTAGAGTGTCGCCCTTGGGGTTGCGACATCATTCGGACCCGCGATTCCTGAATTGTACGAAAGGTGGCTTGTGCGACCCTGGCAGGGGCCTGCGCGGTGAGTGTTAGAAATACCCCTCCAGCTGGATAGGAATTCAATTCGAATCGCCGTCGCTCCTGGTTAGTGAACACTTGACTTGAGCAGCGGCAACGTAGATTCCATTAAATTGAACGGATGGTTAATTGGATAACGATGGAAAGGTTGCCTCAATTTATACCTGCTATGGTTAATATTGTTTGCTCCTAATAAAGTGAGTGCTCTAGTACAGGTTCTAATATAGATGACAGGTTAATGATAATTAACTTGATGCTTAAGCATTAATGATTACTTATCCATAATAAGCTTTTATGCAAAATGTTGTCAAGCTAGCCCACTTTACATCAGCCTTGCATGATCCTTGGTGTCACTTTATTTCTAGTTTATGACGGGTAAGTCTAGCTGAGTACCTTCTCGTACTCAGGGTTTTATCCCCACTTGTTGCAGGTTGTGATGTTTCATGGCGACTGCAAGAGTTGGTTGGCTCCTGCCTTAGAGGTGGAGTGTGATCACGGGCATGATCCTTCTGAGTTATCTTCTCTCTAATGCTTTTGTTCGAAGTCGACCTTAATACTGGCATATATTTGAAATAAAGGTGTTGTTAGTTTCAAATTACTTTGCTTCCGCTACTTTTGAACTTAAGTTGTAATAACTATGTTGAACTCCGATGTATATTCAATTACTTGCGAAATGGTTGTAACATATGACTTGTTATGTTGAATCACTACGATCTTGGCTGGTATGTTGGTTGGTTTGAAATCCCTCGCGATTTCATTGGACTACCGGAGTTATATGGGCTCAAGTGCGAGAATTTGATCACTTCGGTGATTGTTTTTGTACTTGTGCTCTTATAATTTGGACGGTTCCGTTACAACTGGTATCGGAGCAAGATTCAACATTAAACATGTCATATGTGTATTTAAAACAAAGGTTTTGTTTTCTGAAACTAGTTTTATCATCTTATAGTTATATATAGGTTTGTGAAATCTAAATTTTTAAACCTAAGTATGCCAGTGGTCAATTTCCTTATGCCCATATAAGGATTATTAGGTGGCTTATATAAGTACTAACTTGAGGGTTTTTCATTTATGCATCTACGCCTAGGCCAAGGTATGTATGTGTGATAACTCTCCCACACTATGCTACCCGGTGTGTCAGATTAGAGGTAGCCTTCATATATGAAATAGCCATATATGTCGTTAGTTTACTTTTATGCAACATCGCACCTACGCTCAAGTAAGTGTGAGTTGTGAGAGCATGACCGTACAACCTGCGGTCTAAGGGAGAGCTACTTTTGGTTACTGGATTATTTGCATGTTACACACATGTATATATGAAGGTACTTAATTATGGGAGATTGATGATTCGGGTAGTTTTGGTACTACATGTACGTATACCGGGGTATATGTATTTGGGAGTGCTTAGAATTTCACCTTCCTGTTTTCCTTGTGTGCTATATTTAGGGAAATGTTTGGCTGCAATGAAACTTTTCTGCAGGTACGCTAACCACGAATGCGTAAGTCGAATGTAGCTGTCGACTAGCTATATGTCGGGAGAGTGCGTGTTATGCCACCGACATAGAACGTGATTGCCACCTTAGGTTGGCAATCTTGTGAGGACGAATAGGACGAAGCATGCATCTTCATGATTGTTGTTTTATGCATAGCTATGCTCCTCTCACCCTTGTTCTATAGTGTGTAACTTGTGATCAATGTGTTACACTATCTTTCTTGAGTGAAGCTAAATAAGAATGCCTTACTCCATGTTGTTTGAGAAAGGTGTGTGATTAGCTTTGCTATAAATAAGTGTGGTGACATGCCGGAACCTATAGATGTCCTCTAGTAGAGCCAAGTGGTGGACGTGTTGTTCGTACAAGCATTTGTAAATGCTTTAGACCTCACTTAAGTAATTATGGATTCTCATGAATAAATTATATTTGTGTTGGTCTAAGGTACCAAAATTTAGAGCTACTGAATAACATATTGGTGTGCTCTCTTGTTAAGTAGAACAAAGGCAAGCTTTGTTTTGCTTGTTGGACGTTGGCTGCTAGAATGGTTGTTGTTGTGGTGATGCTTTCATGGTCATAATGGTGTTTTTTGTGGTTATGGAGAATACCAAAGTTTTAGCTAACCTACTTTTCTAGCTTGTCCTAAAATTTCATGACCCTAGGCCTTATGGTTTGGGAGTTATGAATTTTAAAAGTTTACTGTCAGGTTTTGTTAATGTTCTGAATAGATCTGAATGTTTGGTTTGTTTGACCTATGTGCATATGGAATCATGTCTTGGAGGGAATAGAAGAAGTGTAGTACTTTTTCTAAGCTTTCCAAAATGTCCTATAGCACTAATTGTGGTGGTCTAAATCTCTACTTATGAGCTTGTAAAGTGGAATGACAGAATCTGTCCAAATCTGGGCAGAGATGTCTTCTTTATCTTGTTTGGCCTTGTTAGCTGTGGAATCATCTTAATATAATAATAAGAAATTTATGGAAAACTTAATAAGCTTTACATCAAATTAAGGCTAAGCCTTGTTGTGTCCCTAGAACTCTAGTTATGTATTTTTGAAGTTCTTGTCAGTTTTCTGTCCATATTGGTACAGATCTGAAACATCAGCATGTTTGGCCATGTTAACATGTGATTTAGCTTTTGGTATGAATAACAAACATGTGAAAAACTTCCTAGGATTTCTAGAAAGTCGAGGATCACCTTTGTGGGATGTCTATAACCTTTGTTATGGTTGAAACAAGTAACTATTGTGCTGTTGTCCAGATTTTGGGCACATGCTAAGTTGGCCTCCTTAATTAACGTTTGTTTGGACTAAACTTGTAGTTAGTTCATGCTTGAGATAAATGCTTAGTTTGGGTGAGCCTTGTGCCTTGTATTGGTTGCTTAAGCCCATTCATTTGAATTTTCTCAAACGACTGCTTGATTGTGATATTGTATGTGTGCTTGTTATCTAGGTAGTGCCCTAGTTGTCACCTCATTTGTCCTCGGTGAGTGTACGAGGGTCACATAGCTTTATCCTAGAACAACGTTCATGTTACATAATTGTATGGTTGTTGTCTTCAATTAGGTTCTTTCTTAGGAGTCTGAGCCTGTAGACTTGGTAGTTAGCCCTTGAATGTTTGTATCCATGCCTTTGCTTGACCGAAAGCCCAAAGTTTAGTTCTCCTATATGTTTGCATAAGCCGTGGGTGTTTTGCAACTATTTTTGTGAAGACCCTTATCGACTGACCAACCAAGTTAACTTTTATCAACGCTAGCCTTTGACCATGGTTCGTATGTTGCCAGTTGTGGAGACTGTACCCAAATCCATGTTGAACCTTCCGGTTATCTCTCTCAAAGGTTAGCTAGTGTGACGCAACGTCTCTCTGCTATGGCCTCTAAATCGTGTGCTTGCAAATTCGTGCATCCACCTTATCAACTCAATCTATGACTACGTATCGGTTTTTGCCTTGAAATTTGCTTAATTCGTCTCCCATCTTCCCAAGTCTTGGAATGTTTATCAGTCTTGATCTCATGTTGTTGCCCAACATGAATGAATCTCCTATTAATCTTTTGTCTGGTACTCCCCTCGGTGGACGCAAGTCGTGGGTAGAATTTAAGCAAGAGTCTCTTGCTTAGTTATCCTTAGCAATTGTGCGATGTTCTCTTGTGCTATATTTTGCTCTTTGGATCATTTTCGTGTTCCTTCTAAACCTTGTGACTACCTTTACTTGCTATCCCTCCTTGGTATGGTGCTTGTTCAGACCACCCAATCTGTGCCATTTGAAATTCCTCATCGGGTGTATGTTCGGTAATGGTGTTATGAGTAGCAACTAACGGTGCCGCGACGAAACCGAGAGCCTCCTGTGGGCAGCCGACACAAGGTTGTGCTGCTCGGCATGCACTGGTATCGTGGTTTCTAGTCATGATCCATTGCGGAACAACATCAACGTGTTATTCTCAGGTGAACTCTTCCTTGGTTATCTCCCCATATCTTATCGTAAGATCCATATCTTAGACCGAAAGTAGTGGAGTTTCCTTCTGAAGTGGCTAAGAGGATAACCTTTGAAGAACAAGTTACTGGCATAGACATTAACAGACTGCAATAGGTGGTAGACAAGTGACTCTACTTAGTTGTTCCAGTATTGATGACCACCACCTAGTGAGCATAGTATCGCATCTCTATTGGATACAAAGGACACACAACATTTAATGTTGGACAAGTCATCCGTTGGATAAGACTCGATCATCACGTTATGCAAGTTTTAACCTTTGTATGCATAATGGCCATACCGTAGAAATCAACCATCTCTGGTGTGACTTCTTATTTGCTAACTTCGATGGCAACCATCTGTCTGCATCAACCATAGTTGTTGTGGTCGAGAGTGAAGATTTGGAACTTTTTAGTGTTGAGAGACAACTGATTAGTTACCAATAGGAAGGTTAATCTCCAGCTAGGTAACGACTCTTTGGTAGCTACGAAGGCTATGTCTTACAGAGCAATAACCAACAAGAATTAATCAACTAGCCAACAACTTGAGAGATATTCTATCTTCTAGAGCCATTGTGACCAAGTCAATTTCATCTTGGACAATCACACAGATAGTGCAAAGTGTTCTATCAATTAAAGTGAAGAATTAGAGAAAGCATACCCTAGTTTGATCATCATCCTTGTGCCCTTAGGTGCCACAAACGGTTTGTTCATAACTTTATTGGACAAAGTGTTGAGGAAAATTTGAAAGCAATTTGAAAAATGTCAAACAACAGATTTCCCATCTTAGAGCTGCTGTTTGATCCTAAAAAGGAAGCCTCAAAGTGAAAGTTGGCCTGACAAAGTTGTTATGCTGCAAGTCAACTCAACTTACAGTACAACTAAGTCACCAAGGAAAATTTTACTCAATCGCTTGGTGGTAGACTACTCCCCGCGGTTAAGTGAATAATTACAACTTTTGTTGTCCTTAAGGCCTCATTAGATCTTTCTTTGGGAATTATTTTCCAATGATGACATACAAAGTACCTTATACATGTTCTTACCCAAGAGGTTGCATCTGATTCAACCCAGATAACTGTTGTATTTGGATAAAAGAATCTTATTAGATAACTATTGGCAGGAATACGAAGCCGATAGAGTTAGCTATCACCTTCACTAACCCCTCGACAGACTCAGATAATACAGTGTTATCATCAGATAAAGAGAACTGTACGCATGGAATAGTAAGTAGCTTTCCATTAGTTGATATATGAGTGACTGAACATTTACGACCAACATAGACCCTGTCTATTGGTTAGTCAGTATCCTATAGCCTCAGAGTATATTTGTCGTCTATGATCTCACCCTTTTGGATGGTTGTGCTCAGGCCATTTTGGTAGAGGACTGCTTTTCAAACCTTGTGAACATAGATCCATTTCAACGAGTATACTTCTGAAGATTTTGGTCTAATGTAAAGTTCATACGGACCATGTTGTGTTCACTAAAGAATCAGATACTTGTTAGTGGTTCGCTCATGGACCAAACGATCTCCGTACATTGAGAATGCAGTACTGTGCTATCTGGGATTCCTCCCAAAGTAACAATGCTTCATGGAAGTCAATGAAGGAAATTCTTCAGACAAATTTTACCATGAAGTGTAAGTATCAGAAAGTGCCTTTGGTCAAATTGTTCACCGATGTTGAAGCTTTTAGCTGAATGTTATAGCAGATATTGGGAACTAGATAACGTGTCTCTCTTCCTTAAAAGATCTTCCATTCCGAATCTCAGGACGCAATTCTTTTAAGGGGGGAGGGCTGTAACACCCCAGGTGTTTATCACCAATTAGGCAGTGGGTTTGAGCTCAAACAGGATAGATTAAGTGGAGATGAGCCTAATCTAAACTTGGATGTTACATCATTGCTTTACATATAGGCCATTTTCGAAGATATATGTTTGGATGGTGTTATTGCCATATCTTCATGTGTCTCACCTTGGTACCTATCTATATTGATCCCTGGAAGAGTTTCATGAAGTTTGGAATCAAAAAGTCACATGAAATGATAAGTTCCATTCCTATTGGAATTTGCCCCATTAAGTTAATGGAACTATAGATCATCAACCAAACCATGCAAACTTTCCCAAATGACTCTAGATGAACTCTACAACAAAAGTCATGAAGGGCTCATGTTGAGCAAATGTCAAGAAAGTACCCCGATTGGCCTAAAACCCTAGTTGTGGCTTTACCGAGTTGATACATTGACCAAAGTAAAAGTTTGACTTCTGTACCAGTTATGAGGTTTCACCTTAAACAAAAGTTGTAGTTCATCTTGGATAGAACAAACTTTGTTTAATGGTCAAGGGCCAGTTTGGTTTCTAGCTTGGTCGAATAGAGCCCACAAGATTGAATAAGCTGCTGTTTTTGGGAAGATCAGAAATTTGTCTAAGTCCTTGAGTGGCAGCAATAAGTTGACATGTTTGGTAATCTTTATCTCTCTAACCATGCTGAAACAGTCCATGACCCTTTAATAAAAGATGTAGTTTGGTTTATGTGCTGCAACCTTTGTTTAAGGACCTAGGTCTAAATCCATCTTAAGTTTGTCAAACAGAGGCTTGAAGTTTGAATATTCTACAGTTTTCAGACTTGAAAATATTCTAAGTCTGGAATCCATAGTCATCGATATTGGCATCCCGCGTTCTCGAGTTTTCATTAAGCAACTTGAGTAGGTCCAAATGTAAAAGTTGGAGCTTAGATCTTGGAGTAGGATATACAAAAAAGGTGACATTGATTTGACCACTGTTGACCAACTAATTGGAGTAAAACACCTAAGTTAGATTAATCATTGACAATATCATATTGACACTTAATTATCTCATGATCTAGAGCTCAAATCACCATGGCCCTTAAACAGAACTTGAAGATCATTGGGTGTGCAACAAACTTTGTAATTGGAGCTTGGCCCAAATTTGACTGGAACCAGCCCAAACATGGACTCCAAGTTGCATACAGCGATGCACACCACGTGCTCGACGTTGGGCTCTAGTGGACGACGCGTGGCCAGGACGTGGAGACCATGCGCGGGTGAAGCTCCTGCCTTGCCTCCACGCGCCCCGGCCTCTTCCAACGCAGACGTCCGAGCTCTCCATTCGCCCCTCCCCTCCTCCGTGCTCGCTCTCCCTTGCCACCCCTAGCTCTCGCCTTCCCCGCTTCAGCGTCCGCACCGCCGCTCCCCATGGCCGACGCCATGCTACCACGGTCGCCTCTCCCTCCCAGTGCCTCTCCAGCCGAGCAGTGCAGCCCTACGTGTGCGCACGCGTCCGTGGTGTCTTCCCCGCCATTCCGCCGTCGTTGCTGGCCGCCGATGCCAAGGCCTGCATCGTCGTGACCGGCCACCGGTGCGGCATGCCGCACGCGCGTGTGGTCAGGAGGCCATGGGCCACCTCGGCCCATGCAGCTAGCCCTAGCGGATGCGCCGAGACCTCGGGAAGCCTCTTGTTGACATCGTTTTTAGCACGTGTCAAGATGATCAGGAAGGGCTAATCAGCAGAGGAAAGATTACTGTGTAGATTGATAGCCGATAAAAATGAGCTTGCTTATGAGTGGTGGCAGCGTATGGATTCAAACTGAAGTGTTGCCGATAAGGTTAAGGGTATTATTGCTGATGCCGATGAAAGAGGGTTTAAAGCTTGCTGCCGATGAAACAGGGAGTGATGCCGGTGAGAGGAGACTTGAAGACTGCTGCCGATGAATCTGGGAGTGTACCGATGGAAGGAACTTGAAGGCTGCTGCCGATGGAATAGGGATTGTGCCGATGAAAAGGAGGTCGATGAGAATACCATCGTACTGAGGCGGACTATGGAATAAGATAGGAGTTAATTTCCTTGTATACGTTTATTAGAGTCTGAGTTGTATCAAAGTCATGTGTTTCCATAGATTTGGATTTAGTGTCCTAGTCGTATTTAGTTACGTTTCTGTAGATCAGGATATAAATATAGGGTGAAGGGCAATGTAATAAATAAAGCAATACATCAAAAAACAGCTTTTACTCTTATTTACATCTACTTTCAGCGACTTCATCAATTTGCATATTTTTCCTTTTTACGAGTTCTCATCGATTCGGCGAGTTGCATTGCTCTAGTGCAATCTTCGACGATCCTCGAGTTCCGCGTGAGTACCTCTTGGCCGTGACTTCCGGGCGTATCGTTGTTGTTAGGACCAAAGTGCTCGTATCTTCATCCTTGTCGATTAACAGGTCAAATCGACTGGCATGCTTTGGATATCGATTTCGGGTATTAGCCCTTTGTGTTTGCAGATCTACTTTTGCATCAACACATCTTTTGGCACGCTCGGTGGGACAGATCTAGTCAATATGCTTAATCCTGAGATCGATGCGGGGAACATCATCGCGGTAACAGAAGAAGATCTTAAGGAAGATCAGAAGCAGGCTATGGAGAGGGCTATAGAAGAATACAGACAGCTCTGCTTGAAGTCATTCAGCTTGAACAAAAGTGGACAAGTCATCCAGAAGTAAGACTTGTCGTTGCCTCGGCAAGTTACCTTTGATTCTAATCTGAGTAAACTTCAAGAGATGGTTAATTCTGCAGTGAATCATGCTTTAATTAATCACTCCAATGTGCTGTCCAATACTGTTCATAATGCTGTGATTCGAACTTTCAAAGAAGGACAAGCATCACCTCATTACGTTGGGCCTACTTATCATCAACCAGAATCAGCATCTGCTATTGCTCCATCGGCTAACGTATCAGCAGGTTTATCTAACGTACAGTCTACACCGATGCGTCCGGATTCAGCATTATCAGGACGAGTTCAGCTTAATATAGATCTATCAGCATCGGCTTTATCAGGTCCTATACCACAGAATAATCAGACTCCTGCTAATTGGTGGGGATATGGTATGCCTCCAGAGCCATCTGCTTTCAACCACGGATTATCTCAAGTGTTTGACGTAGCGGGAAAAGCTCCTATGCCATCGGCTGGTTCGCCGATAGCTCAAGTGCCTCAATATACTACAGCAACTACTGTACAACCAACTCTAGGAGGTTTCCAGGTGTCTTTGGGTCAAACATCTAGTTCAAGTCCATCGATAAATTTGTTACCGATGCAGCAGAAGGCTCCTATCGCAAGTCAACCTGGAGTCCAGGTTATGCCTCAAGTTGGAGGTAATTTTCCAGCAATGCCAACAAGCTACCAGCCATCGGCAAATTTTATACCGATGAATACTAATAATTGGTCAGGGCAGTTTCCCACTCAACATACAGTTCAGCCAAATCAGCAAGCCATAGGTATTCATCAAGGTCACATGCATGCTGGTTTTCAGAATCAAGCATCGGCGGCTCAGCCGATGAATCCTTTCCAGCAGGTTAATGGACCCAAATAGTGGCAAATATGCCAATTGCTGGAGATCATGGGCCACAAAGGTATGCAGAAGGATATCAACAAGTACCTCCGGTGGAAATTCAACCATATCGTCAACAAGATGTTGATGCCTTTTGGACCGATAAAATAGCAGAAATTATGAAGGATCAGTTTGGGATCAAGCCCAAAGTTAATACCTATTCTTATCGGACTCCGTATCCTCTGGCATATGATTTAATTCCTCTCCCAAATCGTTACAAGGTGCCAGATTTCACTAAGTTTTCTGGGCAAGACGATACATCAACCATGGAGCATGTTAATCGTTTTATTATTCAATGTTGAGAGGCAGCTTGTAGAGATGAATTGAGAGTTCGTTTGTTTTCATCATCTCTATCTAGATCAGCATTTACATGGTTTATTTCACTACCGCCAAATTCTATTATTACTTGGGCTGATCTGGAAAAGTAATTTCATAAGTATTTCTTTGCTGGAGTTCATGAAAAGAAGCTTACTGATTTGGTAAAGATGAAACAGCGCAATGATGAATCGGTAGAAGGCTTTGTGCAAAGGCTAAGAGATGTAAAGAACAAATGTTATAGCCTGGTGTTGGATGATCGGCAGCTTGCCGATTTGGCCTTTCAGGGATTGTTGCCACACCTTAAGGACAGATATGCTTCTCAGGAGTTTGAAAGCCTAAGTCATTTAGTTCAAAGGATTTCTGATCAAGACACTAGGGTTTTTGAACCTAAAAGAAATTGGAACAAGAAAGTTTCATTTGTTGAAGAGGTAGAAGATTCTAATTCAGATGAAGAACCGATTATCGGTTTGGCTGAGTGGGTTAAGAATAAGAAGCCGATATCTTGTCCCTTTGGTCACAAAGAGCCAGAAAAGTTTACTTTTGACGTCACCAAAGCTGATAAGATATTTGATCTTTTGCTTAAGAGGGCCAGATTAAGTTGTCACCTAATCATGTGATCCCATCGGCAGAAGAGTTGAAGCATATGCTGTATTGCAAATGGCATAATGCAACTTCACACAGTACAAATGAGTGCAAAGTATTTAGACAACAATTACAGTTAGCTATTGAGTCTGGGAGAATAAAATTTGGCAATTCCAAGATTCAAAAGGCGATGAAAATTGATCAACATCCTTTTCCAGCAAATATGTTGGATGCTGAGGGTAAAATTAAGGTGTTGACATCGGAAGCTGCTGAAAAGAATGCATCAGTAGATCCCCAACATCGGATAACTACCGATGATGCAAAAGGCAAGGGGCTATTGACAGAAAGTGGCAGTTCTGGAAAGCCTCCTCGATCTGGCATCGTGATTACTCATCGAAGACAACAGGAAGGCTGGCGTCAGCAAAGGGTCCGGTATCGACAACAGCAAGAGGAAAGACGTCAAGAAGAGTGGAATCGGCATAAGGATAATTGGAATTGTCCGTTTTTTATTCATTGTTGGGAGGAAGGTATTAAGTTACCTACTGTTGAAGATTGCCCAGAGTGCAATGGTTATTATGGAGTTAATCGTCCTGTAAGAAGGTTTCAATCTGGTAATCAAGGTTTGTCCATTAATGAGTCGATCAGAAGGAAAGCATCAGTATATGATCGGCTGGGGGGCACACTCAGTGTACATGAAAGGCTTGGTAAACGCGTCGCATATTTTCCAAGAAACCAAGAGGAGCTTGAAGAGATGGCAAATGCAAGAGTTCCTGATGAAGAAATATTTTACAGGGATCCTAATATACGTCGTGTGGAGATAACCAGGACTTATCAGCCAGTGTGGAAAACTAAACTTCCTCAATGGTGTCCAGAGGGTTTGACAAAGACACCGAAGAGGAAAATGCAGCGAGAGCGTCAAAAAGACTTATACCAAGAAGGAAGTCCCTCTAATGAGAGATCTGGTAATCAGCAGTGGCAGATAAGGCATAAAAATAAAGGCCCATCGGCAGATGTCAATATGGTGTTTATGTTGCCGATGGAATTTCTGGCTCTATCTGATAGCGAAGAAGAGGCTGTTTTCTCTGACCAAATAGCTCAATTAACGCTAGATCTAATGATGGCTGTTTTTGAGAAGCCTGCCGATGATGAGAGACAACATCTCAAGGCTTTGTTTGTAAAAGGCAGAGTTGATGGGCAGCCTGTATCTAAGATACTTATTGATGGAGGAGCTGCAATTAATATTATGCCTTATGTGATGTATCGGAAGCTTGGTAAGGGGGATCAAGACTTAACTAAGACTGATATGATGCTAAAGGATTTTGAAGGTAATGTATCACCAGCTAAAGGGGCAGTGTGTGTTGAATTGACCATCGGCAGCAAAACCTTACCGACAACTTTCTTTGTTATTAATGGCAAGGGTGCATATAATCTGCTTTTAGGAAGGGATTGGATTCATGCTAATTGTTGTGTTCCTTCTACAATGCATCAGTGTCTTGTACAATGGATTGGAGATAAAATTGAAGTTGTTCCTGGTGATTCTTCTTATATCATCGCATCGGCAGAATCAGACACTTATGAGCGAACCAGGTGCATATCAGGAGAAGCTTGGGAAAAAGAGTTCCTCAAGGTTGCCGATTACGAAATTCTACCGATACAAAGCAGTCGGTTCTGAAGAAGAGTTTTAATGGATAGATTTGTCGATGTTGGAAAATTAGGTCAAGGATTTACATCGGCAGATGATTTAATAGAAGTAGATATTGGTGAAGGCGATAGGCCAAGGCCCACTTTTATTAGCTCTAAGTTAAATTCTAAGTGTAAACAGCAACTAGTTGATTTGTTAAAGGAATATAGAGATTGTTTTGCTTGGGATTATACTGAAATGCCTGGATTAGACCGATCTATAGTTGAACATCGGTTGCCTATTAAATCTGGATTTCGGCCACAACAGCAGCCGGCACGCCGCTGCAATCCTAATATACTTCCTGATATTAAGGCCAAAATAATTAAATTAATTGAGGCAAAGTTTATTCGGCAGTGTCGATATGCAGAGTGGATTTCTAATGTGGTTCCTGTATACAAGAAAAATGAGAAACTTCGTGTTTGTATTGATTTCAGGAATCTCAATAAGGCCACACCGATGGATGGTTACCCAATGCTGATTGTTGATTTATTGATTGATGCTGCAGTAGGGCATCAGATTATCAGTTTCATGGATGGTAATGCGGGTTATAATCAAATATTCATGGCTGAAGAAGATATTTCCAAGACTGCTTTTAGATGTCCAGGTCTTGTGGGATTATTTGAGTGGATAGTTATGACATTTGGTTTGAAAAATGCCGGTGCTACTTATCAAAGAGCTATAAACTTTATTTTCCATGAATATATCGGCACGTTGGTAGAAATCTACATTGATGACATAGTGATCAAGTCTGGAGACATCACAAAGCATCTAACCGATCTACGGAAGATATTGGAGTGCACAAGAAAGCATGAATTAAAGATGAATCCTAATAAATGTGCATTTGGTGTATCGGTAGGACAATTCTTGGGTTTTATGGTGCATCAGCGGGGTATTGAAATTAGTAGGAAATCTATTGAGGCAATCAACAAGGTTGTTGCTCCTGCCGATAAAACTGAATTACAATCCTTGATCGGTAAGATTAATTTCATCAGAAGATTCATATCTAATCTGTCGGGTAAGATCAAGGCTTTCAGTCCATTATTGAAATTGAAAGCCGATCAGGAATTTAAATGGGGGGATGAACATCAATTAGCCTTAGATGAGATTAAGAGTTACTTAACAAATCCTCTAGTGTTAGTTCCACCCCAACATGGAAAACCTTTCAGATTGTATTTATCAACTGAAGATACTGTTATCGGTTCAGCTCTTATTCAAGAATTTGAAGGAAAGGAGCGTGTTATCTATTATTTGAGCAGACGGTTAATAGATGCTGAAACCAGGTATTCGGCCATTGAGAAATTATGTCTATGTTTATACTTTTCTTGTATTAAGCTGAGGCATTATTTACTATCGGCTGAATGTACTGTCATATGCAAAGATGACGTGGTCAAGTATATGCTGTCAATGCCGATACTGAATGGTAGGATTGGTAAATGGATTTTAGCATTATCAGAATTTGTCCTACGTTATGAATCGGCTAAGGCAGTTAAAGGACAGGTTATGGCCGATTTCGTTACTCAACATTACAACATGGTGGTTTCTCTGGAAATTGCTCCGTGGACACTTTTCTTTGATGGGTCTACTTGTGGTGAAGGGGCAAGCATCGGTATTGTGTTGATTTCCCCTCAGGGGAAGAAGTATGAGTTCTCATTGCCGATTGTTGCTACATCGACAAACAATCAAGCTGAGTACCAAGCCCTGATAAAGGGTTAGAATTGCTTAAGGAAATACATGCTGATGCTGTTGAAGTCTTTGGTGATTCTATGCTAGTTATAAACGATTCTATGCTAGTTATAAATCAGCTGACTGGGATTTATGAATGCCGAAGTGAAATTCTAATTTCATATCATGAGAAGTGTTTGGAATTGTTAAAAGGGTTCAGGAATTTTCATCTGGAACATATTTCTCGGATGCATAATGAAGAGGCTAACCGATTGGCTCAGCATGCTTCAGGATATCAACCTGTTCAAGAAGTATTAATATCAGCAGCTGATACCGATGACTAGAGAACGGAAGTTATTGATTATTTAAAGAATCTGTCTAAAAAGGTTGAAAGACATATAAGGTTCCAAGCTACCAAGTATGTACTCCTCGATGATGAATTGTATTACCGTACCATAGATGGAGTTTTACTCAGGTGTGTTAGTATAGAGGAATCAAAAGGCCTGATGGGTGAAATTCATGAAGGAGTATGTGGGGCTCATCAGTCAGCTTTCAAGATGAAATGGATGATCAGAAGAAATGGATATTATTGGCCGACTATTCTTGAGGATTGTTTTAAATATTTTAAAGGATGTCAGAAATGTCAGAAATTTGGTAATATTCAAAGGGCACCCGCATCGGCTATGAACCCCATAATTAAGCCTTGGCCGTTCAGGGGTTGGGCTATTGATCTCATCGGTCAGATTTATCGACCATCGAGTAAAGGGCATAAGTTTATTCTGGTTGCTACTGATTATTTCACAAAGTGGGTTGAAGCAATTCCTTTAACAAAGGTGACATCGGCTAATATGATTGATTTTGTGAAGAAGCATATTGTCTACCGATTTGGCATCCCTCAAAACATCACTACCGATCAGGGCACTATGTTTACATCGGGTGAATTTGATGAGTTTGCTATAGGTATGGGGATTAAAGTTTTGAATTCTTCACCATATTATGCCCAGGCCAATGGTCAGGCTGAAGCATCTAATAAAGGAATTATCAAGCTCATTAAGCGCAAGATTAAAGAGTATCCTAAGAAGTGGCATACAGTATTAAATGAAGCTTTGTGGTCATATCGGATGGCATGTCATGGTGCAACCAAGGTAACACCTTATCAGTTGGTGTATGGACACGATGCAGTCTTACCTTGGGAGATTAAAATTGGTTCTAGGCGAATACGCTTTCAAGATCAATTGACAGCCGATGATTATGATATCCTTATGAAGGATGAGTTGGAAGATGTAGCAGGTCATCGGTTAAAAGCTTTAGTTAGCATCGAGGAGAATAAGAAAAGGGTAGCTAGATGGTATGACAAGAAGGTGAAGGTAAAGGAATTTGTCGATGGAGAATTGGTTTGGAAGTTGATTTTACCGATTGGGACTAAAAGTTCTAAGTTTGGCAAATGGTCACCTAATTGGGAAGGTCCATATCAGATAAATCAATCTGTTCCTGGTAATGCATATATTTTCAAAACTCTCGAAGGAGTTGTATTTCCCAGAGCATTAAATGGAAAATATTTAAAGAAATATTACCCTAGTATCTGGATAGATGTATAAAAGTATAATTGCCGATAACAATCTTATCGGCTAGAGTTAAAACAAAGTATCAATTATTGCCGATGCGCTAATTTAACAAAGCTTGGATAGCCGATATCGCACGCAGGCGAATTTCATTGGCTTCTTTCAATTCCTTGGCATCTTCATCGGCACTTCCTTCCACAGGTTTGAGTTTCTTTTTGAGAACCAAGGCCTTGCAAGCTTGGGCATCTCGTTCCTGCTGAAGGGCCTTGATAGCGTCAGGAAGCTGGTCTTCTTCTTGCTTGGCTTGAGTCAGGGCTGTTTCAACCTTTTCCAGTTCAGCTAGCAGAGCTGCCCTTTTTGCTGATAGATCTAAGATTTTCTGCTTAAGATCAGCACCGGAGGCTTGCAAGTTGCTGATGCTTTTGTGCTTCTCATCGGCAGTTTGCTTCAGCTGCAGCATTTCTTCTTTAAGTTGAGCCTGAGCTGCTCTGTCAGCAATACGATGAACAGCCCTTTGATATTGAAGTTGTCTGCTCTCCATATGGACTGCTGGGAAGATGGTTTCTTCAACATCGGCAGGGACTTGGCCGCGGATCGTTTTGAAGATGGTCCTTGCAGGGTCTGAATCGATCACTAGTTGAGCAGTATCTTGTTGCAGCAGATTCAGGAGAGCTTCTAGTTTGCCATAGGTATCTGCCGATATTGTTCCCAATGCCAAGGAAGAACTCGCCTCTTCTCCGTCATCATCGGAGACGTCGATAGCAAAAGAAAACAAGCTATCGGGAGAATCTTGTTCATGTGAAATAAAGAGAGTTAGAAATCCTATCTGTGGTATCTGGGGGTATTATAAACCAAACAGTTAATCGGTTTACCTGCTTCAGGCAATTTCTTGAGCCTGGCTTGAGGGAGCGGCTTGAAGAGGATCATGCGAAGGATCGGCAGAGGAAACCGATGGAATGTCTTCTACGACCTCATCGGTAGTCAGCCCTTGGGGTATAATAGCTGATGGTGTATCTTGTGCAGAAAAAGCAGCTTGTTCAATTATATCAGTAGGTTGACTGACAGGTGTTGGAGCGGACGCAGGGGCTGGTGTAGATTTCTGTCGCTTTTGTTGAGCTTCAGCATCGATTAAAGCTTTGCGCTTTGTTTGGGTCTCAGCGACAATTGGCTGGGGGGCATCGACATGTGTTGATTGGGGAGCTTGCATGCTTGGCATGCTTGCCGATGTGCCCGTTTGTTGCTACAAAAATGGGTATAAGATTGGATATTTAACAGGAAAAAATGTAAAAATAAGAGAATACCTCTGAAGGAGGAGTAGAGGTCGTGGTGCTTGATATTGGAAGAGTTGTCGATGACGATCCAGCTGCAGCTCTCACACCCTGATGGTTATATGTTAATATAGTGTGTATCGGCAGAAAACAAAGTAAGCAAGGTTATTACCTTAAAAGCCTTGATTAGGCTTGAAGCAGCAGCCATTGGAGTGGCCCTGGATGTTGCTAGTCTTGGTCTGGAGGTGATAGTTTTGGGGCGAGTCCTCTGGAAGGTTAAGGCCTCTAAGGTAGGGGCGTTGTAGCCAATTATTGAGACTGGAGAGATAGTGTGGAGGTTGAAGGGTCTTCCACTTTTGCTTATTGATGGAACTGGATCATCGGCCTGTTTCAGGGAAGATTAGCTACCGATATACATATAAAAGGGGGGAGAGAGACAAAAGTTAAAAGGAACTTACTGCATCGTCAGGAACAGCATAGTCAGGATCGATCATGTGCCGATATGTGTGAACAGATGTTGAAAACAGCTGTTCTTTCCACTCTTGCCACCATTGCTTATATGACTCTGTGATGAAAGACGCTAGTGACCAGGCGGAGAGATCAACATTTGAGATATCGGCATCAGGAGCAAGTACTACCCTACTCCATTCAGTTCCAGCGGTAATAATTTCTCTAGGCTTGATCACATCGGCAAAGCATAGCTTGATTGGCAGTTGCCCAAAGGCCAGCTGGCGAGACACTGCCGATGGATTGTAGAATTCATAAGTAATATTGGAATTCTTCCCGCTACCAAATGTGTTTACTGGGATTGCTCTGGGGGTGATAATAGCCATCATAAGATCATTATCTTGGTTCAGATCACTATCGGCAAAATTAAAAAGAAGAGGGAACTTGTTATCCTCATTGATATAGGGTACCCAAGCCCTGAGATCACGAGGGAGACCATGGTAGAAATTCTAAAAAAACCTGCTGATTTGATCTTCATTGGCCTCTGTTCCAGGACGGACGATTATGGCTTCGCCGAAGTTGAGAGGAGGGCGTGTTGCCGATTCGTCATCTCCAAGGACGTAATCTTCGGCGATCTCTCGTGGGAATTCTTGGGCAAAGAAATCCCACTATAAATGCTTATGCATGTGAGCATTTAACCACATATTGATGAACCACCACGGGCCTCCCAGATTGCCGATGGGTTCACCAAGTAGAAGCTTCTGAGACACTTGGTGGAGAAGGTGGTAGGTTGAGCTCAGGAGGTATCGGCCAAGTGGGAATCTGACACCGTTGGCTAAGAGCTCCACTGCTGGGAGGAAGGCGTTGGTTGGTCCTATCGATCGACCACAGAAGATAAATTTTTCCAGCCACATGTTCAGGAATATGGCGTGTTCCCTTTGATTGATAGTACTAGTCTTTTGGTACTCTTGGATGTATCCTGTCGAGCCGCCGATGTTGCGTGTATTTACTCTATACTCAGCTTTTCTTCCAAAAATGTGACCTTCATCGACAGTTGAGATATCCAAGCTGGTGAGCATATATACATCGGCAAGAGTAGGGGCACATGGGCCATGACCGAACATGAAGGTATTTGTGGTATCTGACCAAAAGTGAGCGGCAGCTATCATCATGGATTCATTCTTTTGCATATCGGCAATGGATAGCCTGATACATTGATCTATCTTTCGTTCTGCCTAGAACACTTGCATTGATCTGTTGACCCTCAAGTACCAGTTTTTCCACCCTTTGGTAGGTTTGGGCCAAGATCGGAATGTATCTTTCCACAGATTCAAAGAGAAATTTTGAGCTTTGAAGGGAATACGATTAGCCTCTGCATTGATCAGGTCGGTTGGATCTGGGTCGCCCATTGGACCTAGGCAATGGAGGGGAGGTTGGTTGGTTGGAATAACCAGTGTGTTGCGTAGTTCATGAGTTTGGAAGATCAAGAAAATGGAAGAAGTAGAAAAATGCCGACTGTAAGAACCCGCAAGGAACCAAAAGGATCAAAGTAAAGGTAATAGAAGAAGAACGAACCGCAGGAACGTTGAAGTTGACCGCCATTGCTTCGAGAAGGATGAGGGTACGAGCTGGGGACTTGAAGATGACGATGGAAGGAGCTCTGATGGGTTGAGGATGCGCGGTTGTTGGTTAGGGTTGCCGCCGGAGTGAGAATGCCAAAGGATGAAGTTTGAAGGTGGAAGATGAGCAGTCCGGAGAAATCTATTTATAGGCCATTTGGGGTAGGGGTATTCTTGACTTATCTCTATGCCGTGCGCGGATGGATCGAGGTGGTTCAGATGGATATGGTAACTGTTCGCACGACAATCAAGGGATGGTACAGAAGATTTGATGGCAAGTAATCATGACTTGAAGGATATCTCGATACAGGATCTTTCAATTCTAAAATAGTGATGTTGTTGTGATAAGATCTTGCCGATGGATTGTTATTTTGGTATCTCAACCGTAATTGAGGCAAAAACAGTTGGAAAATGTGCGATATTTACTGAGATACATGGATTAGATCTAGATTTGATTAAATCTGGTAACAGATCATGTTATGCTTGGAGAATAGGTTGAAAAATAGGTAATAGCAAGCATTATCTGGAGTAAATTTCGGAGCATCAGTATCTTATACTCCGAAATTGGGGGCATGTGTTGACATCGTTTTTAGCACGTGTCAAGATGATCAGGAAGGGCTAATCAGCAGAGGAAAGATTACTGTGTAGATTGATAGCCGATAAAAATGAGCTTGCTTATGAGTGGTGGCAGCGTATGGATTCAAATTGAAGTGTTGCTGATAAGGTTAAGGGTATTATTGCCGATGCCGATGAAAGAGGGTTTAAAGCTTGCTGCCGATGAAACAGGGAGTGATGCCGGTGAGAGGATACTTGAAGACTGCTGCCGATGAATCAGGGAGTGTACCGATGGAAGGAACTTGAAGGCTGTTGCCGATGGAATAGGGATTGTGCCAATGAAAAGGAGGTCGATGAGAATACCATCGTGACTGAGGCGGACTATGGAATAAGATAGGAGTTAATTTCCTTGTATACATTTATTAGAGTCTGAGTTGTATCAAAGTCATGTGTTTCCATAGATTTGGATTTAGTGTCCTAGTCGTATTTGGTTACGTTTCTGTAGATCAAGATATAAATATAGGGTGAAGGACAATGTAATAAATAAAGCAATACATCAAAAAACAGCTTTTACTCTTATTTACATCTACTTTCGGCGACTTCGTCAATTTGCATATTTTTCCTTTTTACGAGTTCTCATCGATTCGGCGAGTTGCATTGCTCTAGTGCAATCTTCGATGATCCTCGAGTTCCGCGTGAGTACCTCTTGGCCGTGACTTCCGGGCGTATCGCTGTTGTCAGGACCAAAGTGCTCGTATCTTCATCCTTGTCGATTAACAGGTCAAATCGACTGGCACGCTTTGGATATCGATTTCGGGTATTAGCCCTTTGTGTTTGCAGATCTACTTTTGCATCAACACCTCTCCACCACCAAGCCGCCAACATCCCATTCTCCAGCCGACGTTCCGCCGCCCTCGTCCGCCGCCGGGCTGCGGCTCCCGTGGCCAGCCTTCCACCGGCCATCTCAATCTATGATTCGACCTCCTGCGGGCACGGTTGGGTATGGTGATGCTCTGGGAGCCTCGATTCTCCGCTGACGAATCCTGGGGCGGCGTGAATCGCGAGCTCCGGTGAGCTCCTCTGTTCCGGCCAGGGGAAAGGAGAAGAGGGACGTCGGGCGCGAATTCGAGAAAAGACAGGGGGTTAAGTGAGGAGATGCAGACTCATTTGAATAGTGCCTAAAGGATCTTTCGGTGATGACTTATTTAGTGAAGAGTTCAAGGGCCCCGAAGTAAATGTGTTTTCCCTTTTCTGATATTCTTTTCTTTTATACATATAAATCGGTTGAATCTTTAAAAATTAATATCTCGGGCTAGGAAATTCCAAAAATAGTAAATGGGGACTTTTTGGAAACCCTGAGAAGAGATCTTTGTAGTAGAGTCATAAAATTCTATATGTTTGTAGATATTTTCTGATGTCCTTATTTAAGTTTTAAAAGTGCTCTAAAAATGCCTTTAAACTTGACCAGAGCAAGATCTGGAGTTTTAGAACTCCAAAAATAGTGATTCTTGATTTGTTAATTTTGTGATGACATGTACTTGCTAGGAAAAATATTAAACACACTAGTTGTTCACTGTTTTCTTGGGGTTTTGATTGGATCTTGATAAATAAGGAAATCTACATTATATTGCTTGTTATTTTTATATCTTGAGTTGTATTGCTCCAATTGATGTGAAAATTTTATGGTAGGCTTGTCATGCTATGGATGTACTGTGGTATAAAGTTCATGGCCATTGCTTACTGTATGCTCAAGTTATTGAGTTAACTTGTGTAAGGCTTGATGAATGGCTTATAAATAATATATAAGTGATAAAATAGAAAATGTTGTCCCATCACCTTATTATGATGTTGTTGTATGATGTTGGTTCATTCTATGGCCATGTGTTCACAGAAAATATTGAGTTTTAGGTTTAACTTGCTCTCACATGATTTATTTCACTAGCTATTTGTCTTTTTCATAGAGGGTGATATACTTGTCTAAATGGATTGAAATTTGGACAGTATACTTTTGGGAGTATTTGTGGGCCACTGTAATTTTGGTAGAATTTGTTGTGCACTTTTGATAGGTGTTCATAATTCCACCTAATTATCTAAATAAATTAAGAAAATGCATTAAAAGAAATTATTTAGGAATGGACCATATGTTTTCTGGTGTTTATTAGTCATGTGTGACATGTTGGTGAAGTTGGTTTTGTCCAATTATATGTTTGCAACATAAGTTAATAATTATTTCTTGCAAACGAGGTTTCTGGACAGATCTGAGAACTTGGCAATGTTCTTCATGATAATGTGCTTTGTTGTAAAACATGTTTATACAAAAGTTGTAGATAATTTAGTGCTGCTCGGCACGCGCTGGTATCGTGGTTTCTATTCATGATCCATTGCGGAACAATATCAACGTGTTATTCTCAGGTGAACTCTTCCTTGGTTATCTCCCCATATCTTATCGTAAGATCCATATCTTAGACCGAAAGTAGTGGAGTTTCCTTCTGAAGTGGCTAAGAGGATAACCTTTCAAGAACAGGTTACTGACATAGACATTAACATACTGCAATAGGTGGTAGACAAGTGACTCTACTTAGTTGTTCCAGTATTGATGACCACCACCTAGTGAGCATAGTATCGCATCTCTATTGGATACAAAGGACACACAACATTTAATGTTGGACAAGTCATCTGTTGGATAAGACTCGATCATCATGTTATGCAAGTTTTAACCTTTGTATGCATAATGGCCATACCGTCGAAATCAACCATCTCTGGTGTGACTCCTTATTTGATAACTTCGATGGCAACCATCTGTCTGCATCAACCATAGTTGTTGTGGTCGAGAGTGAAGATTTGGAACTTTTTAGTGTTGAGAGACAACTGATTAGTTACCAATAGGAAGGTTAATCTCCAGCTAGGTAACGACTCTTTGGTAGCTACGAAGGCTATGTCTTACAGAGCAATAACCAACAAGAAGTTAATCAACTAGCCAACAACTTGAGAGATATTCTATCTTCTAGAGCCATTGTGACCAAGTCAATTTCATCTTGGACAATCACACAGATAGTGCAAAGTGTTCTATCAATTAAAGTGAAGAATTAGAGAAAGCATACCCTAGTTTGATCATCATCCTTGTGCCCTTAGGTGCCACAAACGGTTTGTTCATAACTTTATTGGACAAAGTGTTGAGGAAAATTTGAAAGCAATTTGAAAAATGTCAAACAACAGATTTCCCATCTTAGAGCTGCTGTTTGATCCTAAAAAGGAAGGCTCAAAGTGAAAGTTGGCCTGACAAAGTTGTTATGCTACAAGTCAACTCAACTTACAGTACAACTAAGTCACCAAGGAAAATTTTACTCAATCGCTTGGTGGTAGACTACTCCCCGCGGTTAAGTGAATAATTACAACTTTTCTTGTCCTTAAGGCCTCGTTAGATCTTTCTTTGGGAATTATTTTCCAATGATGACATACTTTGGTACCTTATACATGTTCTTACCCAAGAGGTTGCATCTGATTCAACCCAGATAACTGTTGTATTTGGATAAAAGAATCTTATTAGATAACTGTTGGCAGGAATATGAAGCCGATAGAGTTAGCTATCACCTTCACTAACCCCTCGATAGACTCAGATAATACAGTGTTGTCATCAGATAAAGAGAATTGTATGCATGGAATAGTAAGTAGCTTTCCATTAGTTGATATATGAATGAATGAACATTTATGACCAACATAGACCCTGTCTATTGGTTAGTCAGTATCCTATAGCCTCAGAGTATATTTGTCGTCTATGATCTCACCCTTTTGGATGGTTGTGCTCAAGCCATTTTGGTAGAAGACTGCTTTTCAAACTTTGTGAACATTGAGTCATTTCAACGAGTATACTTCTGAAGATTTTGGTCTAATGTAAAGTTCATACGGACCATGCTGTGTTCACTAAAGAATCAGATACTTGTTAGTGGTTCGCTCATGGACCAAACGATCTCTGTACATTGAGAATGCAGTACTGTGCTATCTGGGATTCCTCCCAAAGTAACAATGCTTCATGGAAGTCAATGAAGAAAATTCTTTAGACAAATTTTACCATGAAGAGTAAGTATCAGAAAGTGCCTTTGGTCAAATTGTTCACCGATGTTGAAGCTTTTAGCTGAATGCGTAGATATTGGAAACTAGATAATGTGTCTCTCTTCCTTAAAAGATCTTCCATTCCGAATCTCGGGACGCGATTCTTTTAAGGGGGGAGGGCTGTAACACCCCAGGTGTTTATCACCAATTAGGTAGTGGGTTTGAGCTCAAACAGGATAGATTAAGTGGAGATGAGCCTAATCTAAACTTGGATGTTACACCATTGCTTTACATATAGGCCATTTTCAAAGATATATGTTTGGATGGTGTTATTGCCATATCTTCATGTGTCTCACCTTGGTACCTATCTATATTGATCCCTGGAAGAGTTTCATGAAGTTTAGAATCAAAAAGTCACATGAAATGATAAGTTCCATTCCTATTAGAATTTGCCCCATTAAGTTAATGGAACTATAGATCATCAACCAAACCATGCAAACTTTCCCAAATGACTCTAGATGAACTCTACAACAAAAGTCATGAAGGGCTCATGTTGAGCAAATGTCAAGAAAGTGCCCCGATTGGCCTAAAACCCTAGTTGTGGCTTTACCGAGTTGATACTTTGACCAAAGTAAAAGTTTGACTTCTGTACCAGTTATGAGGTTTCACATTAAACAAAAGTTGTAGTTCATCTTGGATAGAACAAACTTTGTTTAATGGTCAAGGGCTAGTTTGGTTTCTAGCTTGGTCAAATAGAGCCCACAAGATTGAATAAGCTGCTGATTTTGGGAAGATCATAAATTTGTCTAAGTCCTTGAGTGGCAGCAATAAGTTGACATATTTGGTAATCTTTATCTCTCTAACCATGCTGAACCAGTCCATGACCCTTTAATAAAAGATGTAGTTTGCTTTATGTGCTGCAACCTTTGTTTAAGGACCTAGGTCTAAATCCATACTTAAGTTTGTCAAACAGAGGCTTGAAGTTTGAATATTCTACAGTTTTCAGACTTGAAAATATTCTAAGTCTGGAATCCATAGTCATCGATGTTGGCATCCCGCGTTCTCGAGTTTTCGTTAAGCAACTTGAGTAGGTCCAAATGTAAAAGTTGGAGCTTAGATCTTGGAGTAGGATATACAAAAAAGGTGACATTGATTTGACCACTGTTGACCAATTAATTGGAGTAAAACACCTAAGTTAGATTAATCATTGACAATATCATATTGACACTTAATTATCTCATGATCTAGAGCTCAAATCACCATGGCCCTTAAACAGAACTTGAAGATCATTGGGTGTGCAACAAACTTTGTAATTGGACCTTGGCCCAAATTTGACTGGAACCAGCCCAAACATGGACTCCAAGTTGCGTACAGCGATGCACACCACGTGCTCAACGTTGGGCTCCAGTGGACGACGCGTGGCCAGGACGTGGACGACGTGTGGCCAGGACGTGGAGCTCCAACGCGGATGTCCGAGCTCTCCATTCGCCCCTCCCCTCCTCCGTGCTCGCTCTCCCTTGCCACCCCTGGCTCTCGCCTTCCCCGCTTCAACGTCCGCACCGCCGCTCGCCATGGCCGACGCCATGCTGCCGCGGTCGCCTCTCCCTCCCAGTGCCTCTCCGGCCGAGCAGTGCAGCCCTACTTGTGCGCACGCGTCCATGGTGTCTTCCCCGCCATTCTGCCGTCGTTGCTGGCCGCCAATGCCAAGGCCTGCATTGTCGTGACCGGCCACCGGTGCGGCATGCCGCACGTGCGCGTGGTCAGGAGGCCATGGGCCACCTCGGCCCGTGCAGCTAGCCCTAGCGGATGCGCCGAGACCCCGGGAAGCCTTTCCACCACCAAGCCGCCAACATCCCGTTCTCTGGCCAACGTTCCGCCGCCCTCATCCACCGCCGGGCTGCGGCTCCCGTGGCCAGCCTTCCACTGGCCATCTCAATCTGTGATTCGACCTCCTGGGGGCACGGTTGGGTATGGTGATGCTCTGGGAGCCTCGATTCTCCGCTGACGAGTCCTGGGGCGGCGTGAATCGCGAGCTCCGACGAGCTCCTCCGTTTCCGGCCAAGGGAAAGGAGAAGAGGGACGTCGGGCGCGAATTTGAGAAAAGACAGGGGGTTATGTGAGGAGATGCAGACTCATTTGAATAGTGCCTAAAGGATCTTTCGGTGATGACTTATTTAGTGAAGAGTTCAAGGGCCCCGGAGTAAATGTGTTTTCCCTTTTCTGATATTCTTTTCTTTTATACATATAAATCGGTTGAATCTTTAAAAATTAATATCTCGAGCTAGGAAATTCCAAAAATAGTAAATGGGGACTTTTTGGAAACCTTGAGAAGAGATATTTGTAGTAGAGTCATAAAATTCTATATGTTTGTAGATATTTTCTGATGTCCTTATTTAAGTTTTAAAAGTGCTCTAAAAATGCCTCTAAACTTGACCGGAGCAAGATCTGGAGTTTTAGAACTCCAAAAATAGTGATTCTTGTTTTGTTAATTTTGTGATAACATGTACTTTCTAGGAAAACTATTAAACACACTAGTTGTTCACTGTTTTCTTGGGGTTTTGATTGGACCTTGATAAATAAGGAAATCTACATTATATTGCTTGTTATTTTTATATCTTGAGGTGTGTTGCTCCAATTGATGTGAAATTTTTATGGTAGGCTTGTCATGCTATGGATGTATTGTGGTATAAATTTCATGGCCATTGCTTACTGTATGCTCAAGTTATTAACTTGTTTATGGCTTGATGAATGTCTTATAAATAATATATAAGTGATAAAATAGAAAATGTTGTCCCATCACCTTATTATGATGTTGCTCTATGATGTTGGTTCATTCTATGGTCATGTGTTCACAGAAAATATTGAGTTTTAGGTTTAGCTTGCTCTCACATGATTTATTTCACTAGCTATTTGTCTTTTTCATAGAGGGTGATATACTTGTCTAAATGGATTGAAATTTGGACAGTATACTTTTGGGAGTATTTGTAGGCCACTGTAATTTTGGTAGAATTTTTTGTGCACTTTTGATAGGTGTTCATAATTCCACCTAATTATCTAAATAAATTAAGAAAATGCATTAAAAGAAATTATTTAGGAATGGACCATATGTTTTCTGGTGTTCATTAGTCATGTGTGACATATTGGTGAAGTTGGTTTTGTCCAATTATATGTTTGCAACATAAGTTAATAATTATTTCTTGCAAACGAGGTTTCTGGACAGATCTGAGAACTTGGCAATGTTCTTCATGATAATATGCTTTATTGTAAAACATGTTTATACAAAAGTTGTAGATAATTTATGTGTCTAGCTTCTGTTAAAATTTGGTGGCATTTGGCCATGTGGTTTAGGAGTTATTGCTATTTAAGGTTGGGTTACAGAATTGCTTGCTCTCTGTCTTGCTCGACCAGTTGCTGTGTTTGTGTAAATTCAACATGTGAAACTTTGGAATCATGCTGTGATGATTATAAATGAAATGTAGATAATTTCCTAAGCTTTCCAGTATGTCTTCTTGCAAATCATTTGGACTTATGGAACTCCAGATATGATTGATTTATGAAGCTACTGTTTGCAAGTCCAGAAATTGACATATTCCAGTTATTGTTGTTGCTTTCATCTTGACTTGCTTTGCATGTTGATAAGTGTGATTCATGCCCTTGATGATGAAGTTAGTACACCTGAGACTTTGTAAATCTTGTGTCATGTTTGGTATTGTTTTCCTTGCTATCTTAGCATGATAGGTTGTGTGATGTTTAATTAAGCAAGGTGAAGTGCTTATGTGTATTTAACGTAACCTCGTACTTGCCTTGATTACTGTATGTGATGCATTGTCCATTGCATTCCCATATATTCATACACTTGCATCTTGCATCTAATTTAGGTACGCTAGATGCACCACGTGAAGGACGTGATGTGGAGCTAAGCAGAAGATGGTGTTGGTGGACCTATCTCGGAGATAGAAAGATCAGACAAGTGCGAGAATGAGGGAATGCTCGCCAAGCGAGTTTCATCTGACAAACTCTGACTTGAGTCGGATCCCAGGCAAGCCCCAGAGCATTATAAGCCTCCTACCTTCAAAGCAATTAATTATATATATGTTATAAGTATTGTTGCATTAACTGGTAGGAGTTGGTTGAAAACCTTGCTGCATTATATCATTCCTTGTCCAGATATATGAATCCTTGAATCCTACATAGACTAGGATCGAGTAGATGCTTAGCCCTGCTTTAAGCGGTAGAAGTCAGGTGATTTCCTGTCACCTGCGAGATGTAGGGATATTCATATATGGCATGGTTGGCTATATTTACTATCGTGGAATGGAACCATGTGTTAATAAAATGATTTGAGACTGGGCGGGATGATGATAGTGAAGCAACAAGGCATGGAGGTCTTGGGTGTGGATCTATCCCCATCTGAGTCATTTAAGGACCGATTCACTGTACGTCCTTGAGTCATGTTGAACGCAGTCTAACACTTAGTTGGCCGGATAAGTCGTTCTGACTGTGAAGCCAAGTAATATGGTTCAGGCCGGGAATCGAATAGTAGGTTGCTTCTTGGAGGAGAGAAAGGATGTGCTTGGGGACATTGGCGTGAGACCAAGGGGGGGTTAGAGTCCCTATCACCTGGCAGAGTGTCACCCTTGGGGTTGCGACATCATTCGGACCCGCGATTCCTGAATTTTACGAAAGGTGGCTTGTGCGACCCTGGCAGGGGCCTGCGCGGTGAGTGTTAGAAATACCCCTCTAGCTGGATAGGAATTCGATTCGAATCGCCGTCGCTCCCGGTTAGTGAGCACTTGACTTGAGCAGCGGCAACGTAGATTCCATTAAATTGAACGGATGGTTAATTGGATAACGATGAAAAGGTTGCCTCAATTTATACCTGCTATGGTTAATATTGTTTGCTCCTAATATAGATGACAGGTTAATGATAATTAACTTGATGCTTAAGCATTAATGATTACTTATCCATAATAAGCTTTTATGCAAAATGTTGTCAAGCTAGCCCACTTTACATCAGTTTTGCATGATCCTTGGTGTCACTTTATTTCTGGTTTATGATGGATAAGTCTAGCTGAGTACCTTCTCGTACTCAGGGTTTTATCCTCACTTGTTGCAGGTTGTGATGTTTCATGGTGACTGCAAGAGTTGGTTGGCTCCTGCCTTAGTGGCGGAGTGTGATCACGGGCATGATCCTTCTGAGTTATCTTCTCTCTAATGCTTTTGTTGGAAGTCGACCTTAATACTGGCATATATTTGAAATAAAGGTGTTGTTAGTTTCAAATTACTTTGCTTCCGCTACTTTTGAACTTAAGTTGTAATAACTATGTTGAACTCTGATGTATATTCAATTACTTGCGAAATGGTTGTAACATATGACTTGTTATGTTGAATCACTACGATCTTGGCTGGTATGTTGGTTGGTTTGAAATCCCTCGCGATTTCATTGGACTACCGGAGTTATATGGGCTCAAGTGCGAGAATTTGATCACTTCGGTGATTGTTTTTATACTTGTGCTCTTATAATTTGGACGGTTCCATTACACTTATAATGCTCCGAGGCTTGCCTTTCAAGAAAGATGCGGGTTGGTGGTTCAGGCACTCAGGTAGGTTGTCTTCGTTGGCTTCTCCTCCGGCCACCTGCACCTCCTGCTCCGGGGCTACCTGCTGCTCCTCCGGTTGTTCTTGTTCTTACTCGAGCAACGTCACTCCTTTGGGAACACCTATTGCATGCATATGCACAACATAAGTATCATAAATGCAAAGGAGATGATATGACATGGTGAGATGCACAAACATGTATATTTAACCAATTGGTGACATGGTGATACAAGATTAACATTTGTTTACTGAGTATGTGCATATCTCCTCTAAAACAAGAAACATACACTCACCAAGGTCTAGCAACCTAAGGTAAACTAGTTCATCATCTGCAAGAGGCTTAGAACCTGCAGATAACAACTTATTTTAATTAGCATAGGCACCTAAACAACAACATCAAGCTCATGCAAAGCAATCAAGTCATTCACTCATCTTAGTAATTTCTGGATTGCAGGTAGTAGCTACATGTTTTGCTCATAACTGAAGCTATACAAATCCAACAAATATGCAACAAGACTTTATGGAAAGATTATGAAATTGTCTACAACTTTCTTATAAACATCTCAAGCTAATTCAACAGCTAATAGGGCCAAACAGGGCAATTTCCCAGATCTGGTCCAGAAATTCCAGATAATAACCACTTCAGGTGACCAACTTTACCCAGCCATAACTCAAAAACCATTTGGCCAAATGCCATGAAAATTTGACATAAGCCAGATAAGTAAGTTATCTACAACTTTGTTATAGACATGATTCATAGAAAACATCATCTTCATCATGCAATTTGCTTAACCCTAGAAACTATCCAAACAGTCACTATAATTGAATTAGAGCAAATAATATTTCACTACATACAAGAATTGAATTCTGAGCACAACCAAGGCTACCAACAGTTCATACACATCACATACATGCTAGAAAACATACTGGTCATCCCCAAATAAATTCTCTTCATGCCTTTATTAATTTATTTAGATAATTAGGTGAAATAATGAACATATATCAAAAGTGCACATTAAATTCTGAGAAAATTACAGTAGCTCATCCATGCTCTCACTAGTCTACTATATAAATTTCATGCCATTTGAATAAGTATACCAATCTCTACAAAACTAACAAGCTAGCAAGGCTTATAATAGCATAAATAGTTTAACCTAGTGAAAAGTGTCAAACAACAGATTTCATATTTTTCCTACTATCTTCCTAATACAAGGACACTGTGTAAAAAGTTTCACACTTATAGCTTACATATTTTGGCCACAATAAATTCCCTAAGAAACTAGTATTTAATCAAAAGAAATCAATAACTCAAACACACAATTCCCAAAAAGCCTGAAAATTTTATAGCAATTGGAGCACTATAACTTTGGATATGAATTTCCTTTTAAAAACACTAAATAAAGGAGATGAATAAAAATAGAGAAAACTTTCCACTAGACCCTATCATATTATCACTCTATTAGGTAGATCTACTCACAAGGATTCCAACATGTCCTCATTTGCATTTTTCTGATTTTTCTACGATTTATTATGAATTTCCAAAGTTCACAAGCATTTTCTAAAAAAGAATAGCTAGCACTTGCAGGTCAATGGGCCCACTTGATAGCAACACAGAGGCAGAGGCTGTGGTTGATCGGCAAGAGCTTGCCGTCGGTGAGGTCTTCGACGAAGTTACCACCACCATCGTGTTCCTCTCATCGATCCACGTCGAGTAGTGGTGAAAATGGAAGCTAGGGTTTACCAGAGACACCTTACCGACAGTGATGGCGGATGGTACAGTGATGGTACATTTGGCGCAAACGGTGCACCTATATTGCCTCAAGATTAATATTATCTCCAAACGGACCGAAACAAGCTTCCATTAGACCAACGTCACCTAAAAGTACCATTGGGTGTGACTAAAAAGATTTTTATGCCCGTTGAACATTCGGCGCAAATGGTGCACCTATCTTGCGTCGAGATTAATACTATCTCCATACGGTCCGAAACGAGCATCCACTTGACCAGTGTAACCTAGAAGTACCATCGGGTGTGCCTGAAAAGATTTCCATGCCCGTGGTACATTAGCCGCATACCGTACACCGATGTGGCGCCTAGACTAACACTATCCCCAAATGGACCGAATCGAGCTTCTACTTGACACATGTCACCTAGGAGTACCATCGGTGCGCCCAAAATGATTTCCATGCCCGTTGTACACTCGGCGCAAAACTTGCACCCATCTAGCGCTCAGATTAACACTATCTCTAAACAGACCGAAAGAGCTTCCACTTGACCCACGTTGATACATCCGGCCTACGTCCGACCCAGGTGGGGTTGGCCGAGGCCCAATAAATTAAGGTTGCCTGGACCCCAACAGTTCTTATGCACACCCACTAGGGGAAAGGCCCAATGTCCCAAAAAGACTAGTCCGATAGGGGGAAGGGTGGCTCTCTCTTTTAAGGTGGCTTCCTCCTCCCAAGATAAGCAAGGTGGAATTATTCAGAGGCTCACACGATCGCCGCCCGACTACAACTAGGCCACTTGACCTTTTTTTGTTGTGTCTTTGCCAGCGGGTAATAGTGGAGGATGTCCTCATCATTCCCACCCCCTTAAACAAAGGCCCAACTCTGATACCAAATGATACATCCGGCCTACATCCGGCCCAGGTGGGGTTGCCCGAGGCCCAATAAATTAAGGTTGCCCGGACCCCAACAGTTCTTATGCACGCCCACTAGGGGAAAGGCCCAATGTCCCTAAAAGACTATCCGATAGGGGGAAGGGTGGCTCTCTCTTTTAAGGTGGCTTCGTCCTCCCAAGCTAAGCAAGGTGGAATTATTCAGAGGCTCACAAGATCGCCGCCCGACTACAACTAGGCCACTTGACCTTTTTTGTTGCATCGTTGCCAGCGGGTAATAGTGGAGGATCTCCTCATCGCACGTCACCTAGAAGTACCACGCACGTGCCCAAAATATTTTCCATGCGGTGGTACATTCGGCGCAAACTATGCACCTAACTTGCGCCGAGATCAACATTGTCTCTAAGCGGACCGAAACGAGCTTCCACTTGATCCACGTCACCTTGGAGTACCATCGTGTGTGCCGAAAATGATTTCCATGCGGTGGTACATTCGGCGCAAACCGTGCACGTGTCTTGCGCCAAGATTAACACTATCTCTAAATAGACCAAAACGAGCTTCCACTTGACCCACATCACGTAGGAGTAGCATCAAGTGCGACCAAAATGATTTCCACGGCTATGGTACGTTCGGCACAAATAGTGAACCTGTCTTGCACCGAGACTAACACTATCTCCAAACAGATCGAAATATGCTTCCAATTGACATACATTACCTAGGAGTACCATCGGGCGTGATTAATGCGATTTCCAAGCCAGTGGTACATTCATCGCAAACTGTGCACCTCTCTTGCACCGGATTAAAACTATCTCTAAATGGAGCGAAATGAGCTTTCACTTGACCCACGTCTCCTAGTAGTAACATCGGGTGCATCCAAAATGATTTCCAAGCCTGTGGTACGTTCGGCGCAAACCGTGCTCCTATCTTGCGTCGAGATTAACACTATCTCCAAATAGACTGAAATGATCCTCCACTTGATCTCCGCCACCTAGGAGTACCCAAAGCCATTTTAGAGCCTCTGGTACATTTAACGCAAACCGTGTACCTATCTTGCCTCGAGACTAATACTATGTCCAAACGGACCGATATGAGCTTTCACTTGACCAACGTCACCTAGAAGTACCTCGGGTGTGCCTGAAAAGATTTCCATGCCCATTCTACATTCGACACAAACTGTGCACCTATCTTGCATCGAGACTAATACTATCTCCAAACAGTCTGAAACGAGCTTCCACTTGACCAATGTCACCTAGAAGTAGCATCGGGTGTGCCTGAAAAGATTTCCATGCCCATGGTACATTCGGCTCAAACCATACACCGATCTGGAGCGTAGACTAACACTATCTCCAAATAGACCAAAATGAGCTTCCACTTGATACACGTCAACTTGGAGTACCATCAGGTGTGCCCAAAATGATTTCCATGCTCGTGGTACATTCGGCGCAAACTGTGCACCCATCTAGTACAGAGATTAACACTATCTCTAAATGGATGAAAGAGCTTCCACTTGACCCACGTCACCTCAGAGTACCATCAGGTGTGGCCAAAATGATTCACATGTAGTGGTACATTTGGCGCAAACAGTGCACCTATCTTGCGCCGAGATTAACACTATCTCTAAACGGACCGAAACGTGCTTTCACTTGACCCATGTCACCTAGGAGTACCATCGGGTGTGCCCAAAATGATTAACATGATGTGGTACATTTGGTGCACAACGTGCACCTATCTTGCGCTGAGATTAACACCATCTCTGAACGGACTGAAATGAGCTTCCACTTGACCGACGTCACCTAGCAGTACCATCGGGTGCATCCAAAATGATTTCCAAGCCTATGGTATGTTTGGCGCAAACAATGCACCTATCTTGAGTCGAGATTAACACTATCTCCAAACAAACTAAAACGGTCTTTCACTTGATCTACGCCACCTAGGAGTACCATCTAGGGCGCCCAAAGCGATTTTTGAGCCTATGGTGCATTTGGTGCAAACACTGTACCTATCTTGCCTTAAGATTAATACTATCTCCGAATGAACCCAAATGAGCTTCCACTAGATCAACGTCACCCAGAAGTACCCTTAGGTGTGACTGATAAGATTTTTATGCTCGTTCTACATTCAGCGCAAACGGTGCATCTATCATGCGTCGAGATTAATACTATCTCCAAACGGTCCAAAACGAGCTTCCACTTGACCAGTGTCACCTAGAAGTACCATCGGTTGTGCCTGAAAAGATTTCCATGCCCGTGGTACATTCAGCGCAAACCGTACACCGATCTGGCGCCTAGACTAACACTATTTCCAAATGGACCGAAACAAGCTTCCAGTTGACACACGTCACCTAGGAGTACCATTGGGTGTGCCTAAAATGATTTCCATGCCCGTGGTACATTCGGCGCAAACCGTGACCTATCTAGCGCTGAGATTAACACTATCTCTAAACCGATCGAAAGAGCTTGCACATGACCCACGTCACCTAGGAGTACCATTGGGTGTGCCCAAAATGATTTCTATGCGGTGGTACATTTGGTGCAAACTATGCACCTAACTTGCGCCGAGATCAACACTCTCTAAACGGACCAAAATGAGCTTCCACTTGACCCACATCACCTAGGAGTACCATCGGGTGTGCCCAAAATGATTTCCATGTGGTGGTACATTCGCCGCAAACTGTGCACCTATCTTGCGAAGAGATTAATACTATCTCTAAATGGACCGAAATGAGCTTCCACTTGACCCACATCACCTAGGAGTATCATCGGGTGCGTCCAAAATGATTTCTAAGCCTGTGGTACGCTCGGCGCAAGCTGTTCACCTTTCTTGCTTCAACATTGACACTATTTCCAAACACACTAAAATGATCTTCCAATTGATCTACGCCTCCTAGGAGTACCATCTGGTGTACCCAAAGCGATTTTAGAGCCTATGGTACATTTGGCGCAAACCGTGCACCTATCTAGCCTAGAGATTAATACTATCTTCAAACGGACCGAAATGAGCTTCCACTTGACCAACGTCACCTAGAAGTACCACCGGGTGTGCTTGAAAAGATTTCCATGCCCGTTGTACATTTACGTCGAGATTAATACTATCTCCAAACGGTCTAAAATGAGCTTCCACTTGACCAATGTCACCTAAAAGTACCATCGGGTGTGCCTAAAAAGATTTCCATGCCCGTTGTACATTCGGCGTAAACAATGCACCTATCTTGCGTCGAGACTAATACTATCTCCAAGCGGTCCAAAACGAGCTTCCGCTTCACCAATGTCACCTAGAAGTACCATCGGGTGTGCCTGAATAGATTTCCATGCCCATGGTACATTCGGCGCAAACTGTGCACCAATCTAACGCCTAGACTATCAATATTTCCAATGGACCAAAAGGATCTTCCACTTGATACACGTCACCTAGGAGTACCATCGGGTGTGCCCAAAATGATTTCCATGCTCGTGGTACATTCAGCGCAAACCGTGCACCCATCCAGCGCTAAGATCAACACTGTCTCTAAATAGACCGAAACTAGCTTCCACTTGACCCACATCACCTAGGAGTAACATCGGGTGTGTCAAAAATGATTTCCAGGCCCGTGGTACATTCAGCACAAACCGTGCAACCATCTAGGGCTGAGATTAACACTATGTCTAAGCAGACCCAAAGAGCTTCCACTTCCCCACGTCACCTTGGTAAACCATCTGGTGTGCCAAAAATGATTTCCATGCAGTGGTACATTTGGTGCAAACTATGCACCTATCTTACGCCAAGATTAACACAGTCTCTAAATAGACCGAAATGAGCTTCCACTTGAGCCACGTCACTTAGAAGTACCATCGGGTGTGCCCAAAATGATTAACATGCGGTGGTACATTCGGCGCAAAGCATGCACTTGTCTTACGCCGAGATTAACAATATATCTAAACGGAATGAAATGAGCTTCCACTTGATCCACGTCACAAAGGAGTGCCATCGGGTGCCTCCAAAATGATTTCCAAGCCTATGGTATGTTCGGCGCAAACTATGCATCCATCTTGCGTTGAGGTTAACACTATCTCCAAACAGACTGAAAAGATCTTCCACTTGATCTACGCCACAAAGGAGTACCATCTGGGGTGCCCAAAGCGATTGCAGAGCCTATGGTACATTTGGAACAAACGGTGAACCTATCTTGCCTCGAGATTAATACTATCTCCAAACAGACCGAAACGAGCTTCCACTTGACCAACGTCACCTAGAAGTACCATCGGGTGTGCCTGAAAACATTTCCATACCCGTTGCACATTCGGCGCAAACTGTGCACCTATCTTACGTTGAGATTAATACTATCTCCAAACGGTCGACGAGATTCCACTTGACCAATGTGACCTAGAAGTAGCATCGGGTATGCCTGAAAAGATTTCTATGCCCGTGGTACATTCGACGCAAACCGTTCACCGTTCTTGCGCCTAGACTAACACTATCTCCAAATGGTCCAAAATGAGCTTCCACTTGACACACATCACCTAGGAGTACCATCGGGTGTGCCCAAAATGATTTCTATGCTCATGGTACATTTGGCGCAAACCATGCACCCATCTAGCGCTGGATTAACACTATCTCTAAACGGACCAAAAGAGCTTTCACTTGACCCACGTGACCTAGGAGTACCATCGGGTGTGCTCAAAATGATTTCCATGCGGTGGTACATTCAGCGCAAACTGTGCACCTAACTTGCGCTGAGATCAACACTATCTCTAAACGGATCGAAACATCCTTCCACTTGACCCACGTCACCTAGGAGTATCATCGGGTGTGCCCAAAATGATTTCCATGCGGTGGTACATTTGGCGCAAACCGTGCACCTATCTTGCGCCGAGATTAATACTATCTCTAAATAGACCAAAACAAGCTTCCACTTGACCCACATCACCTAGGAGTACCATCGGATGCATCCAAAATAATTTCTAGGCCTATCGTACGTTCCGTCCAAACCATGCATCTATCTTGCGTTCAAATTAACACTATCTCCAAACACACTGAAACGATCTTCCACTTGATCTATGCCACCTAGGAGTACCATATGGTGTGCCCAAAGCAATTTCAGAGCCTATGGTACATTTGGTGTAAACCATGCACCTATCTTACCTCGAGATTAATACAATCTCCAAACAGACCGAAACGAGCTTCCACTTGACCAACGTCACCTAGAAGTACCATCGGGTGTGCACGAAAACATATCCATACCCGTTGCACATTCGGCGCAAACCGTGCACCTATCTTGCGTTGAGATTAATACTATCTCCAAACGGTCCGATACGAGCTCCCACTTGACCAATGTCACCTAGAAGTACCATCGGGTGTGCCTGAAAAGATTTCCATGCCTATTGTACATTCAGCACAAACCATGCACCTATCTTGAGTCGAGATTAATACTATCTCCAAATGGTCCAAAATGAGCTTCCACTTGACCAATGTCACCTAGAAGTACCATTGGGTGTGCCTAAAAAGATTTCCATCCCCATGGTACATTCGGCGAAAACCATACACCGATCTTGCGCCTACCATAACACTATCTCCAAATGGACTGAAATGAGCTTCCACTTGACACAAGTCACCTTGGAGTACCATCGGGTCTGCCCAAAATGATTTCCATACCCGTGGTTCATTCGGCGCAAACCATGCACTAATCTTGTGTCGAGATTATTACTATCTCCAAATGGTCCAAAACGAGGTTCCACTCGACCAATGTCACCAAGAGGTACCATCGGGTGTGCCTGAAAAGATTTTCGTGTCGTGGTACATTCGGCACAAAACGTACACCAATCTTGCACCTAGACTAATGCTATCTCCAAATGGACCAAAATGAGCTTTCACTCGACACACATCACCTAGGAGTACCATTGGGTGTGCCCAAAATGATTCCCATGCCCGCGGTACATTCGGTGCAAACCATGCACCCATCCAGTGCTGAGATTGACACTATCTCTAAACGGACTGAAACGAGCTTCCACTTGACCTACGTCACCTAGGAGTACCAACAGACATGCCCAAAATAATTTCCATGTGGTGGTATATTCGACGCAAACTGTGCACCTATCTTGTGTCGAGATTAACGCTATCCCTAAACGGACCGAAGCGAGCTTTCACTTGAGCCACATCACCAATGAGTGCCATCGGGTGCGTCCAAAATGATTTCCATGCCTATGGGACGTTCTGCGCAAGCCATGCAACTATCTTGTGTCGAGACTAACACTATCTCCCAACGGACTGAAACAAGCTTCCACTTGACATACATTACCTAGGAGTACCATCGGGTGTGCCCAAAGTGATTTTCATGCCAGTGGTACATTCATCGCAAACCGTGCACCTATCTTGCACCAGATTCAAACTATCTCCAAACGAATTGAAATGAGCTTTTGCTTGACCCACGTCACCTAGGAGTACCATCGGGTGCGTCCAAAATGATTGCCAAGCCTGATATGAACCCCCCAAGTTTTAGGTATGATAAATAAGTTGCAGCAATTGAGACAAGGATCTAAATGTGTAGAAGAATACTATCAGGAATTACAAACGGGTATGTTGCGTTGTAAATTAGAGGAGGATGAGGAACCTGCTATGGCTAGATTTTTAGGTGGATTAAATCGGGAAATTCAAGATATCCTCGCTTACAAAGAATACAATAACGTAACCAAACTATTTCATCTTGCTTGTAAAGCTGAACGGGAAGTGCAGTGACGACGTGCTAGCGCAAGGACTAATGTTTCTGCAGGGAAAGCTAGTTCATGGCAGCCGCGCCCATCTACAACTCCGTCTACACGTACTCCTACGCCATCATCTAGTGACAAGACTCGAGCTGCCCCCACCAATTCAGTAGTGAAGACAGCGCAAAAGCCGGCTGCGAGTACTTCATCCGTGGCATCGACAGGTAGAACAAGCAACATACAATGTCATCGGTGTAAGGGATATGGCCATATGATGCGTGACTGCCCAAACAAGCGTGTTATGATTGTCAAAGATGATGGTGAGTGTTCATCTGCTAGTGAATTTGATGAAGATACACTTGCATTGCTTGCGGCTGACTATGCAGGTAGTGAGGAACACATAGAAGAACACATCAATGCAGGTGACGCAGAGCACTATGAGAGCTTGATTGTACAGCGAGTGCTTAGTGCACAAATGGAGAAGGCGGAGCAAAATCAGCGACACACTTTATTCCAAACAAAGTGTGTCATCAAGGAGCGTTCGTGCCGCATGATCATTGATGGAGGTAGCTGCAACAACTTGGCAAGTAGCGACATGGTACAGAAGCTCGCCCTCACCACCAAACCACATCCCCATCCCTACTACATCCAATGGCTGAACAACAGTGGTAAGGCAAAGGTAACGAGACTGGTGCGAATCAATTTTGCCATCGGATCATACAAAGATATTGTTGAATGTGATGTTGTGCCTATGCAAGCTTGCAATATTCTGCTAGGTAGACCATGACAATTTGATAGAGATTCGATGCATCATGGTAGATCAAATCAATATTCGTTTCTATACCATGATCGAAAAATTGTGTTGCATCCTATGTCTCCTGAAGATATTATGCAATCTGATGTTACTAAGGCTGCAAAAGCAAAGAGCGAGAGTGACAAATCTGTTGTTGATGACAAAGATGAGATAACATTGAAAGGACGTTGTATGCTTGCTACAAAATCTGATATTAATGAGTTCAATGCATCCACCTCTGTTGCTTATGCTTTGGTATGCAAGGATGCTTTGATTTCATTTGAGGATATGCAACGTTCTTTGCCCCCTGCTGTTGCTAACATTTTGCAGGAGTATTCTGATGTGTTCCCCATTGAGATACCAGCGGGGCTGCCACCAATACGAGGGATTGAGCACCAAATTGATCTTATCCCTGGAGCATCTTTGCCAAACCGTGCGCCATACAGGACCAATCCGGAGGAAACGAAGGAAATTCAGCGACAAGTGCAAGAACTACTAGACAAAGGTTATGTGCGTGAGTCTCTTAGTCCTTGTGCTGTTCCAGTGATTTTAGTGCCTAAGAAAGATGGAACATGGCGCATGTGTGTTGATTGTAGGGCTATTAATAATATCACCATTCGATATCGACACCCTATTCCACGATTAGATGATATGCTTGATGAATTGAGTGGTGCTGTTGTGTTTTCAAAGGTTGATTTGCGTAGTGGGTACCATCAGATTCGTATGAAATTGGGAGATGAATGGAAAACTGCTTTCAAAACCAAGTTCGGTCTATATGAGTGGTTAGTCATGCCTTTTGGGTTAACTAATGCACCTAGTACTTTCATGAGATTAATGAACGAGGTTTTGCGTGCTTTCATTGGGAAATTTGTTGTCGTCTACTTTGATGATATACTGATTTATAGCAAATCCATTGATGAACACCTTGATCACTTACGTGCTGTTTTCAATGCTCTACGTGATGCACGTTTGTTTGGTAACCTTGAGAAGTGCACTTTCTGCACCGATCGAGTATCGTTTCTTGGCTATGTTGTCACTCCACAGGGAATTGAGGTTGATAAAGCCAAGGTGGAAGCTATACAAGGATGGCCTGTACCCACGACGGTCACACAAGTGCGGAGTTTCCTAGGACTTGCTGGTTTCTGTCGCCGTTTTGTGAAGGACTTCAGCACCATTGCTGCACCATTGAGTGAGCTTACAAAGAAGGGAGTGCCCTTTTCTTGGGGCAAAGCACAAGAGCACGCAGTGAACCCACTAGGGTGAATCCTGATCTTTCAATGAGAGAAGGTGGATAACTCGATTTGGGGATGGAGATGATGTTCACGGCCCGACTACAACCATCCAAGGATGCTGCGCCTTAGCAACCGATACACCACCTCCAACAGCCGTTGCGATCTTGTGGAACACGATCAACCAAACCACTAGGGTAATTCCTGCAAGCAATCGAGGAACAAGCAAGAACAAGTAGAACAAGCAACTCAATTGCAAATATGGAGATGAAAACCAATCTGAAATCACAAAGTTGGGGTTCTGAATCGAGTAGAACGGATGGTCTAGTCGACACACGCGTCTACAAGGAAGTAGCAATGGCTAAACTTTCAACAAAACAAAACCCAATCTATTTGTGGCAGCTCTAATCCTTATTAATACCTAGGGGAACGACCAGGGGGTGTTGGGGTCATTCTCCAACCCTAGGACACGTCCCTAATGAACCCAACTTGATACATGGGCCATCAGCCCAAAATAGGGTGACACAGCACCAAAGGCAGAAAAGGCCCCAGCGTTGAAACGACGATTGCGGAAGCACGGATAAGATATAGCCATGAGTCCAGATCTGTTGGAAAATAGACTTGATAAGCTTTCCAAAAAGTGCTAGAACGTCCCAATCCGAGTCCGTATGCGACCGTGGTGAACATCACAAGTTGGAGCTGTCCTGGAGTCCGAATCAGCCCCAAAACGTGTTGGATTTGATCTCTTTCTTTCTTTGGACCAAAAGTGACGTGGTGTCCAGGTGGAGGACGTTGGGAATACTTGGATTTGGTCCCCAACCAACTTCATTAACCTTCCATGCTTTCCATATGCAATCAAACCTTTCCTTGATCCATGTAAGTAATTCGTATAGAAGTGGTTGACATGGTCATATTTGAGCCAATGATGTCCTCTTCAGTCTCCCCTTCTTGACAGCAAACCATCCTTGGTTTGACCTTTGTTGGAGGATGTGTTGTAGGTAAAAGTGAACCGTGCTCCCCTTCTTGATATTTATCCTGTTGCATTTGGGGAAAACTAGAAAAACTTTGCAAGACATCATTAGTGTTAGTGCAGCCCTCAATTTGATCATGGTATTGTGGCCCAAAAGGATATTTCAGATTAGAGCAAATATAAACTTTATGCACCAAATATTCTCCTTTGTTGTCATATTTGCCAATTGCATGAAGCGAACAATGATTAAAACTTGACAAAATAGAATCAAATTTAAGTTTCTCTTTTAGACAATTTAGATTACATAGAATATCAAATTCAATATAACCCAAAGTATTTAAAGAGGACAACAAATTCAGTTCATCTTGTGCACATGTAATAGGATGAAAAAACTTATCTTCAGCACATTTGTATGGTTCCAAACCAAAAGTATCACACTTATTTGCTACTTGTGGCATAGGAGTAAAAGAATCATCAACACACAACTCCTCTTTATCACAAGGAACCGCGAGTAATTCATTTTGTGACAAAGGAAAATCAGTAGTGGGTTCCACTATTTGTTGCTCTTCATTAGCATGCAGAGTGGACAAATTTTGGACATTATGGGTCACATCATTCTGGCAAGTATTCACAGATAATAGAATCTCTTTTTCAGCATTGAGAGCCAGACAAAACAATTGACCAATATGGCAATATGATTTGCTAATTAATAAGGTTCGAATTTCAGAATTGAGCCCTCTCATGAATCTACTCATAACATCTTCCATGCATTCATCCAATCCACCAAACATGATACAAATCTTAAAATTATGGTAGTATTGTTTCACAGTCTTGCTACCCTGCTTCAAGTTGTCTAATTTTGTAAGCAAATAATCAACATAATATGCAGGAACAAATGCATCTCTAAAAAGAAATTTGAAGTCTTTCCAAGATTCTGGAACTTTGATGTGCCTACAAATGTGTTTCCATTCGAGCAAAGCATATTCAATCAAAATATTAGAGGCAATACAAATCTTTTGTTTCTCGGATAGGTCATGCTCCTCAAATTCATTGTCTACTTTTAACTCCCAATCAATGTAAGCTTGAGGATCAAACTTACCATCATATAATGGCAAATGTTGAATGACATCCTGAATATGAGGGTCTAGTTTCAACAGCTCAAAAATCTCCATATTACCTGCCATGATTAGTAGGAAACAAGAAACACAAAAATAATATGTATCCTCCTATCAACTACTAGGATGTGTCAGATGTAATTCTCTCAAACTCAACTTGTTAAAACAAGCCCTTACAAGTTCTTACCAAGCCAAACAGGAGGTGACGGCAACCAACAAGTCTACAACCGTGGAGTGAAGTGTATCGGTGCCGCAACAACAACACCTGTCAAGCTGTAGTCGAAATATGTGGAGCTATAGGTGGGCTAAAGCAAGGAAGTACTAGAATCACGTTAGTTGCAAGCAAATTGAACAAACGCTCAACGATGTTATTATGCTGGTCCTAGGCTAGTACATGCTAGAGACGCAAGCCTGGACACAAACGAAGTCACTGAGCAGCAGCAAAGAAGGATCACAAGGACAGGAATAACAACAAAAGAAAAACTCTTCTCTTCTTCTTTCTCTTTCTTTTCTTTCTTTCTTTCTGTCTTTCTTTTCTTTCTTTCTTTTCTTTCTTTCTGTCTTTTTTTTCTTCTGTTTTTTTTCTTTCAACTAGCACAAAACTGAAATTTTGCAACAAGAAATAACAAGCTACTTACAGCAATTAAATGTTTCCTTGGGAAGGGTGATTCAGTAGCAAAGTGAAACAAGTGGTTATTTTGCAAAACCAGCAGACGCGCAAATCTCCAGGGCAATTGCGAAGCGCTCAGAATGAATTTGGGACCAAGCTCTGATCCGTTGGAAAGAGGACAAGTTAAGCTTTCCAGATTGTATTTAAACTCCCTATTCAGACTCCTGACAAAGGAAATATGGTGCTTTTGTTTTCAAGATAAAACAGGACTCCGAATCGAATTCTATCTTGATCTTGTTGGATTTCCTTTTTGTAGATGGAAATATGGACGTGGATGAAACCTCCAAGGACGTGGCTAGGATAATGGTGGTAAACAAAACAAAGGATTTTGAAAATCCACTCGGATTCCTAGAGAGAAACAAATAAACTCAAATCTGCGATGGTGACAGAAACGTGACTAGAACTCGAAACTCTAAACGACTAGACGCTAAGACCAGCAACTTGCACGACGATGCAACTGTTAATTCAATAAGCCCTAACTAAGCAGTAATAGTATTAAGCTCAAAGGGGTTTTGGGATTATGAAGAACTGATCTACTAATTTTGTTTTGGCTTTTTCTGGACCATAGGAGATTAAAAACAGCAAAGAACTAGAAGTCTCTCACCGATCAACCTTGCTCTGATTACCAACTGATATGAACCCGCTAGGGTGAATCCTGATCTTTCGATGAGAGAAGGTGGATAACTCGATTTGGGGATGGAGATGACGTTCACGGCCCGACTACAACCATCCAAGGATGCTGCGCCTTAGCAACCGATACACCACCTCCAACAGCCGTCGCGATCTTGTGGAACACGATCAACCAAACCACTAGGGTAATTCCTGCAAGCAATCGAGGAACAAGCAAGAACAAGTAGAACAAGCAACTCAATTGCAAATATGGAGATGAAAACCAATCTAAAATCACAAAGTTGGGGTTCTGAATCGAGTAGAACAGATGGTCTAGTCGACACACGCGTCTACAAGGAAGTAGCAATGGCTAAACTTTCAACAAAACAAAACCCCCCAATCTGTTTGTGGCAGCTCTAATCCTTATTAATACCTAGGGGAACGACCAGGGGGTGTTGGGGTCGTTCTCCAACCCTAGGACACGTCCCTAATGAACCCAACTTGATACATGGGCCATCAGCCCAAAATAGGGTGACACAGCACCAAAGGCAGAAAAGGCCCCAGCGTTGAAACGACGATTGCGGAAGCATCGGATAAGATATAGCCATGAGTCCAGATCTGTTGGAAAATAGACTTGATAAGCTTTCCAAAAAGTGCTAGAACGTCCCAATCCGAGTTCGTATGCGACCATGGTGAACATCACAAGTTGGAGCTGTCCTAGAGTCCGAATCAGCCCCAAAACGTGTTGGATTTGATCTCTTTCTTTCCTTGGACCAAAAGTGACGTGGTGTCCAGGTGGAGGACGTTGGGAATACTTGGATTTGGTCCCCAACCAACTTCATTAACCTTCCATGCTTTCCATATGCAATCAAACCTTTCCTTGATCCATGTAATTAATTCTTTGGTATAGAAGTGTTGACATGGTCATATTTGAGCCAATGATGTCCTCATCAAAGCCTATGGTACGTTCGGCGCAAACCATGCACCTATCTTGTGTCGAGATTAACACTATCTCTAAACACACAGAAACGACCTTCCACTTGATCTACGCCACCTAGGAATACCATCTGGTGTGCCCAAAGCGATTTCAGAGACTGACACATTTGGCTCAATCTGTGCTCGTATCTTGCCTTGAGATTAATACCATCTCCAAACAGACCGAAACAAGCTTGCACTTGACCAACATCACCTAGAAGTACCATCAGGTGTGCCAAAAAAGATTTCCATGCCATTGTTCATTCGGCGCAAACCGTGCACTATCTTGCGTCGAGATTAATACTATCTCTAAATGGTACGAAACGAGCTTCCACTTGACATACATTACATAGGAGTACCATCGGGTATGCCCAAAGCGATTTCCATGCCCGTGGTACATTAGGCGCAAACCGTGCACCTTTCTTGCGCCCAAATTAAAACTATCTCCAAACAGATCGAAATCAGCTTTCGCTTGGTCCACGTCACATAGGAGTACAATCAGGTGCATCCAAAATGATTTCTGATCCGTATGTTTGGTGCAAATCATGCACCTATCTTGAGTCGAGATTAACACTATCTCCAAATGTTCGAAAATAAGTTTCCACATGACCCACATCACGTAGGAGTACCATTGGTTGCACAAAATGATTTCTGAACCTATGGTACGTTCGGCGCAAATGGTGCACCTATCTTGTGTCAAGATTAACACTATGTTCAAATAGACTGAAATGATCTTATGCTTGATCTACACGAGCTAGGAGTACTATCTAGTGTGCCCATAGCGATTTTAGAGCCTATGGTACATTTGCTGCAAACAGTGCACCTATCTTGCTTCGAGATTAATACTATCTCCAAACAGACCAAAACGAGTTTCCACTTGACCAACGTCACCTAGAAGTACCATTGGCTGTGCCTGAAAAGATTTCCATGCCAGTTGTATATTCAGTGCAAACCATGCAACTATCTTGCATCGAGATTAATACTATCTCCAAAAGGTCCCAAACAAGCTTCCACTTGACCAATGTTTCATGTAGAAGTACTATCGGGTGTGCCTAAAAAGATTTCCATACCCATTGTATATTCGGCGCAAACCATGCACCTATCTTGCGTAGAGATTAATTCTATCTCCAAATGGTCCAAAACGAGCTTCCACTTGACCAATGTTACTTAGAAGTACCATCGGGTGTGCCTGAAAAGATTTCCAGGCCCGTGGTACATTCGGCGCAAACAGTACACCGATCTTGCGCCTAGACTAACACTATCTCCAAATGGACCAAAACGAGCTTCCACTTGACACATGTCACCTAGGAGTACCATCGGGTGTGCCCAAAATGATTTCCATGCCCGTGGTACATTCGGCACAAACCGTGCACCCATCTAGTGCTAAGATTAACACTATCTCTAAATGGACCGAAAGAGCTTCAACTTGACCCACGTCACCTAGGAGTACCATCGGGTGTGCCCAAAATGATTTCCATGCGCTAGTACATTCGGCGCAAACTGTACACCTAACATGCGCTGAGATCAAAACTGTCTCTAAATGAACTGAAATGAGCTTCCACTTGACCCACGTCACCTATGAGTACCATCGGGTGTACCCAAAATGATTTCCATGCGGTAGTACATTCGGCGCAAACCGTACACCTATCTTGCGCTGAGATTAACACTATCTCCAAACAGGCCAAAACAAGCTTACACTTGACCCACGTCATGTAGGAGTACCATCGGGTGCGTATAAAACGATTTCCAAGCCTATGGTACGTTCGGTGCAAACCGTGCACCTATCTTGCGTCTAGATTAACAATATCTCCAAACACATAGAAACAATCTTCCACTTGATCTACGCCACCCAGGAGTACCATCTGGTGTGCCCAAAGCGATTTCAGAGCCTATGATACATTTGGCGCAAACCGTGCACCTATCTTGCCTCGAGATTAATACATCTCAAAACAAACCAAAACGAGCTTCCACTTGACCAACGTCATCTAGAAGAACCATCGGGTGCGCCTGAAAAGATTTTCATGCCCATTGTATATTCGGCGCAAACCGTGCACATATCTTGCGTCGAGATTAATACTATTTCCAAACAGTGCAAAACGAGCTTCCACTTGACCAATGTCACCTAGAAGTAGCACCGGGTGTGCCAGAAAAGATTTCCATGCCCATGGTACATTCGGCACAAACCGTACGCCGATCTTGTGCCTAGACTAACACTATCTTGAAATGGACCAAAACAAGCTTTCACTTGATACACGTCACCTAGGAGTACCATCGGGTGTGCCCAAAATGATTTCCATGCCCGTGGTACATTCGGCACAAACTGTGCACCCATGCAGCGCTGAGATTAATACTATCTCTAAACTGGACCGAAACGAGCTTCCACTTAACCCACATCACCTAGGAGTACCAACGGGTGGGCCCAAAATGATTTCCATGCGGTGGTACATTTGATGCAAGCCGTGCACCTATCTTGCGCCGAGACTAACACTATCTCCAAACGGACTGAAACAAGCTTCACTTGACATACATTACCTAGGAGTACCATCTGGTGTGCCCAAAGCGATTTCCATGCCAGTGGTACATTGGTCGCAAACCGTGCACCTATCTTGCACCAGATTAAAACTATCTCCAAACGGATCGAAATGAGCTTCCGCTTGACCCACGTCACCTATGAGTACTATCAGGTGCGTCCAAAATGATTTCCAAGCCTATGGTACATTCGGCTCAATCCGTGCAGCTATCTTGCGTCAAGATTAATACAATCTCCAAACACATAGAAGCAATCTTCCACTTGATCTATGCCACCAAGGAGTACCATCTGGTGTGCTCAAAGCGATTTTAGGGGATCGAGTGTGAGTTCCGATCCTCTCTTCCCAGGCAAGAATGAAATTAGACGGTCTCAGCCCAGAAAGTGAAAAGAACGAGATCTAGAAAGAATTCTAGTAGCTGAACAAGGCTGTGAAAGAATCTCTGTTAGGTGGTGCAGATGAATAGAATAAGCCAAGCCTTGTTTTTTCTCTTTTTAGCCTTATCCGCTCTTGAATGGCTTTCATCTCACATGTAGAAAACAGCGCTCATTGTGTATAGCTATCATTGAAAGACCCTCTCAATAATAACTTAAACAAAGAAAGTACGTAATGGCCTCAGGCCTGCTCTATTACATCGACCACCTTCAAGTTCTCTATATGTGAAGAGCCTGGAATGGTGATAGAACTATCAGAAACTACCCAACGACGAGCGAGCCTGAGATCGCCTACTAGTCATTCCATTGCTTGAAAAAGTTAGCTTGGATCTTAGGAGGAAGGATTGAAGAGCTCTAGAGAAGGTCTGGAAAGGATGGTCAGCCACTAGAAAGAAACAATTCAGCCAAAAGTTTGGACACATTGGCTCTCGTCTTAAAGTTCCCATTGACGACCAAAGGATTAATTCCTCATGGAGGAAAGCCTCACTACCGATGCTTTACTTTTTGCTCCATTGATCTTACTCCAACCTAAATAATACACTGTCTTGCTCAATGTGCAAGGGATCATTCTATAAACTTGGTCTTGGAAAGCCTATCAAGAGTAGCTCGACATCAGGAATCTATGAAGGAAGAATACCCCTTTGCTTTCTTAGGGGAATGGCCGATCTTTTATTAGAAGCGAGCGGTCTGTCGCCTTAATAAAGAGTTAAGGAATAGGAGGAGAATCCACTGGCACTCTTAGCAAGAAGGAGCTCCCCTCCAAGTCATGCACCTAGGAACGAATGTTCTTGTGGAGCCTATCGAAAATCCTCTTTATGTGATACCGACGCATATTTGCTACTTTGTTGCTTATGATGATCCACGCGGTTGACAATAACGAAGTGCTAACTGGTACGTTCTAGGTGGAGTTTCTCTTGAGTGTTGTTTTGCTTTTTCTATAAACATTGCTATCACTTTGTTTTTGAATTTGTGTTCCCGGGTTTCATTATTAGATCTTATCTTATTGGATTTGTTGTGAGCGCTGGTCCTATGGGTCCAATAGAAGTAAGTAGATGGAGAGATCAGCCACAAACGATTTGATTTCTAGTTTTGTCGTATCATATGTTGATGACTTTGTGAAGTATTGATCAGTGAACCATTGCGGGCGGGTAGCGAGAAAGCATTATCTATGTAAAATCTTTGTCTCAAACCATCCCTGCAAGAGGATGCGCAAAAGCCGTTGCGCTAACGCGCATCCTCTTGCTTGATTTCCTGTGCATATTCCTGTTTCTAAACATACTTGATCCAAAGACTTGATCAGGCAGTATCAAATGATAGGTGGCACATATAAACTTATCTTGTAAGTTATCCAGATGCCTACCCGCTTAATCAGCGTAGCAGGCATGCCCATAGGCCTCCAAATCACTAGAAGTAGCACTATACCACCACAATTAGAGAATCCCAATGGGCTTTTCACTAGGAAGACGAGGATTTCTTTAAAGAACCGAGCTTAACAAGCATTTCCCATCTTTCCCCTTCTTGATGAGCGCACCACGACTCATTCAAAAGAGAGAGTAAAAGGAAGGATTTCCCATGCCAAAGGATCGGAACAGATCGGGTCTCAATCCATACGTACTTGCAATATCATCATGATCCTTATCAACTGAGCTAATCGATACATTTATAAACAATGATTGATACATCCCTTATACCTTGCTTTGTGTTTCCCATCTGTTCAAGTGGATAATCTTGATTCGGTTTTTGAGGGTTCGCTCGTCATTTATTCGTAGTAACGTCGTATTGCCTATGCAGCTAAATCGATAGGAATAGGATTCTCAAAGGAAAGGGCAGGTGTCCAGTTGGCATGGGTCTAGGTTCAGCTCATCAACTCGAATGGTCAATGCTGGCCTGATACCAGCATCGTTATATGTCACAAGTTGGGGTGGTTGAACAGGAAAAACAACAAGGCAGGCGATAGGAAAAAGCAAAGGGGAACTGGTTAAAACTAAACAAGGAAAGGAACTGAACCATTGGGATATGCGAATTCGATTACCAGATCAGATTGGAGGAAAAAGCAATAGTCCCTCCACATGATATTTCTCATATATAGATCCAAATCCATTGCTGCGAACGGCTGCTCGTAATCGGCATGATAGCGAAGCGAGCTCCTTTACGAGTACTATGAAGCAAGGCCTACATTCCTTTTATGCGCTCATCTTCTTCGACCTAGTATGAGAGAAGAGCTCGGCCTACTTAGCCATCAGTTAGTGCCAATGCATGACTTCCATTCGAAGACAGGAACGGTACTTCCAATGACTAATGCAATTCAAAGCTAAGGCAAAGAAGCTAATGCATCAAACCCTAGTACTTTTGATAATGAAATATTGGTTTATATGCCCTGCACCAATACGCAATGGGATTCAAGCAATTCGCTAGCCCTATCCCCTAAGGAAATGACGAGCGTAGCACTAGCTAAATCTTTTGATAATGCTACCCTAGGAACGGCATCCCTTCTTGTTTGTTTTTCTCAATTGACTTGGCTAACCCTAAAAGGGTATCTATATAGTATTGCATACATAGGCCACATGGGCCTAGCCTCATGGGCCTAATCCTATACTCCAACACCGCCCTGCAGTCTGAACTACCGGTGTAGCAGAGTTACAGACTAGACACGAAAAGAACACACACGAGCCCCCCCCATAGACGCAACTAGCCACTGGTGATGTTGAGGTTGGAGCAAAACTCAGTGAAGGTCAAGGACAGTAGGCCTTTGGTGAAGATGTCAGCGAACTGGGAGGTGGTCGGTATGTGAATAACCCGCACCTCGCCGATGGCAACCCGATCCCGGACAAAGTGTAGGTCGATCTCCATGTGCTTCACCCGCTGGTGCTGAACGGGGTTGGTGGAGAGGTACACCACACTGACGTTGTCATAGTAGACCAGCGTGCTCCAGGAGAGAGGAGTGTGGAGCTCGGCGAGAAGCTACGGAGCCAAGAGGCCTCAGCCATGCCGTTAGCGACAGCGCGGTACTCTGCCTCAGCACTGGAGCGGGAGACCATCGGCTGGTACTTGGACGACCAGGAAACAATGTTGCCACCCAAGAAGACAGCGTAGCTAGAGGTGGAGCGCCGAGTGTCCGGACACCCGGCCCAGTCGGCATCAGTGTAGACGACAAGCTTGGCGGAGGACGACCGATGAAGGAGTAGGGCATAGTCGACCGTGCTGCGGAGGTAGCGGAGGAGGCGCTTGAGAGCAGTGAGGTGGGGCTCTCGGGGATCATGCATGTGAAGACATATCTGCTGAACTGCATAGGTGATGTCTGGTCGGGTGAAGGTGAGGTACTAAAGGGCACCAGCAAGACTCCGATATGCAGTGGGATCTGTCACTGGGTTTCCCTATGCTTTTGACAGCTTGCCCTATGTGTCAACCGAAGTGGAGTAGGGGTTGTAGTCAGTCATCCCGGCTCGCTCCAGGATATCAAGAGTATACTACCGCTGGTGAAGAAGTAACCCGACAGGATGAGGCTCAATAGTGACCCCAAGGAAGTGGTGGACGACACCCAGATCCTTCATAGCAAACTCCTGCTGAAGAGAGGTGATGATGCGGTGGAGTGACTCACTGGAGGCTGTGAGGACAATATCATCGACATAGAGCAGCAGGTACGCAGTCTCAGCTCCATGGTGATAGATAAACAGGGACGTATCTGACTTGGCCTCCACAAAACCCAGTGTCAGTAGGAAAGCAACAAGCCGAGTGTTCCACGCCCGGGGGGCCTGCATGAGGCCGTAGAGAAACCTGTTGAGTCGGCAGACCATGTTAGGACGGGAAGAGTCAACAAACCCCGCCGGCTGACTACAGTAAACTGTCTCAGTGAGAAGTCCATCCTACAAGACATGGGTTAAGTGGAAACTCGTTTTGGTCCATTTGGAGATAGTGTTCATCTCGACGCAAGATAGATGCACGATTTGCACCAAATGAACCATAGGCTCAGAAATTATTTTGCATGCACCTAATTGTACTCCTAGGCGACGTGGATCAGGCGGATGCACATTTCGATCCTTTTGGAGATGGTGTTAATCTCAGTGCAAGATAGGTGCACGGTTTGCACCGAAGGCACCACGGTCATGAAAATCATTTTGGGCACACCCGATGGTACTCCCAAGTGACATGGGTAAGTGGAAGCTCGTTTAGATCTGTTTGGCGATAATGTTAACCTCGGCGCAAGATAGGTGCACGGTTTGCACCAAATGCACCAAGGGCACATAAATCATTTGGGCACACTCGATGGTACTCATCGATGACATGGGTCAGTTGCAAGCTCGTTTCGGTCTATTTGGAGATAGTGTTAATCCCAGCGCAAGATAGGTGCACAGTTTATGCTAAATGTTCCACGGACCTGGAAATCATTTTGGGCACACCCGACGGTACTCCTTGGTGACGTGTGTCAAGTGGAAGCTCCTTTAGGTCTGTTTGGCGATAGTGTTAACCTCGGTGCAAGATAGGAGCATGGTTTGTGCCAAAATGCACCAAGGGCATGGACATCATTTTGGGCACACCTAATGCTACTCCTCGGTGACGTGGTTCAGGTGCAAGCTCGTTTCGGTCTGTTTGGAGATAGTGTTAATCTCAGCGCAAGATAGGTGCACGGTTTGTGCTGAATGTTCCACGGGCCTAGAAATCATTTTGGGCACACCCGATGGTACGCCTAGGTGAAGTGTGTCAAGTGGAAGCTCGTTTCGTTCCGTTTGGAGATCGTATTAATGTACGCGCAAGATAGGTGCATGGTTTGCGTCGAATGTATCACAGGCATGGAAAACTTTTTAGGCACACCTAATGGTACTTCTTGGTGATATTGGTCAAGTGGAAGCTTTTTTCAGTCCGTTTGGAGATAGTATTAATCTCGAGACAAGATATATGCACAGTTAGCGCCAAAAGTACCATAAGCTCTGAAATCGCTTTGGGCACACCCGACGGTACTCCTAGGTGACGTAGGTCAGGTGGAAGCTCGTTTCAATCTATTTAGAGATAGTTTAATCTCAACTCAAGACAGGCGCACGGTTTGCACCAAACATACCATAGGCTCAGAAAATAGTTTGGGTGCCATCGATCGTACTCCTACGTGATGTGGGTCAAGTGGAAACTCGTTTCGGTCCATTTGGAGATAGTGTTCATCTCGATGCAAGATAGATGCACGGTTTGCGCCAAACCATAGGCTCAGAAATCATTTTGCATGCACCTAATTGTACTCCTAGGTGACATGGATCAAGTGGATGCTCATTTCGATCCATTTGGAGAGGGTGTTAATCTCGGCACAAGATAGGTGCACGGTTTGCGCCAAAGGCACCACAAGCACGAAAATCATTTTGGGCACACCCGATGGTACTTCTAAGTGACGTGGGTCAAGTGGAAGATCGTTTAGGTTTGTTTGGTGATCACTAGATAGGTGCACGATTTGTGACAAATGCACCAAGGGCAGGGAAATCATTTTGGGCACAACTGATGGTACTCGGTGACGTGGGTCAGGTGCATGCTCGTTTCGGTCTGTTTGGAGATAATGTTAATCTCAGTGCAAGATAGGTGCACGGTTTGCGCCGAATGTTCCATGGGCCTAGCAATCATTTTGGGCACAGCCGATGGTACTCCTAGGTGACGTGTGTCAAGTGGAAGCTCGTTTCATTCTGTTTGGATATAGTATTAATATAGGCGCAAGATAGGTGTACGGTTTGCGTCGAATGTACCACAGGCATGGAAAACTTTTCAGGCACACCTGATGGTACTTCTAGGTGACATTGGTAAAGTGGAAGCTCATTTCGGTCCGTTTGGAGATAGTTTTAATCCTGACGCAACATAGGCTTGGCAATCATTTTGGGTGCACCCAATGAAACTCCTAGGCGACGTGGGTGAAGTGGAAACTCGTTTCATTCCATTTGTAGATAGTGTTAATCTTGACGCATGATAGGTGCACCGTTTGCACCAAATATTCCATAGGCTTAGAAATCATTTTGGGTGCATCCAACGGTACTCCTATGTGACGTGGGTCAAGTGGAAACTCGTTTCGGTCCATTTGGAGATACCGTCTCAACGCAAGATAGGTGATGAGGACTTCAACACCAACGATGCATCCACACCGATACCAGTACCTTTTGCTGGTCCTCTTACTCGTGCTCACGTTCGTCAACTTAATCATCAAGTGAGTTCCTTCTTGAGCTCCTGTCCATCATGTTTAGATCTTGGAGACACGTGCACTCTTGTTTTGATTAGGAATCAGGGAGAAGACCGAAAGGGAAAAGGACTCGCGTTGGCTAGATTCGGACTGCAGCACAGCACCAACTTGTGATGACCGCCATGACTTCATACGGACTCCGATTGGGACTTTCTAGCACTTGTTGGAAAGCTTATCAAGTCTACTTTCCAATGGATCCAACCTCATATCCATATCACGTCGCAGGCGCTTGCAGTCATTGTTTTATTGTCACGTCCTTCTCTACCTGCGGTGCTGCATCACCTAATTTTTGGGCTGTTGGCCCATGTATCAAGTTGGGTCTATTAGGGACGCGTCCTAGGGCTGGAGGACGACCCAAACACTCCCTTAGTCGTCCTCTCATCTACTTATATGTCTCTAGAGCTCCCAGAACAGATTGGGTTTTGTTTAGATCAAGATAGCCTTCGCTACTTGCCTGTAAACGCGCGTGCTAGAACAGCCGCCCGTCTACTTGTCTTCGGAACCCCACGTCATTGGAGATTGAGTTTAAAACCTTCATTTACATCTAGTAATTCAGTACTTGTTCTCTTGTTCTTGCGAGTTCTTCGATTGCTTGCAGGACGGGTGCCCTAGTGGCTGGTTGTCGCGCCGCAAGATCACAGCAACCATTGGAGGTGGTGTATCGGTTGCCAAGGTGCAACGTCCCTGGATCGTTGTAGTCGGACCGAGAATGTCATCTTTTTTTCTTTTTTTTCTTTTTTTTCTTTTTTTTCAGGGGTTCCTCAAAACGAGAGATGACAAATGAGAAATTCACCACACACACTTTTTTCGAAAGTGTAGGGGTATAAAGGTAATTAAAAGATACTCTCTCTCTCTCTTTGGAGTAAGCAAATCTCGTATATAAGGTATACTCTCTCTCTCTCTTTGGAGTAAGCAAATCTCATATATAAGGTATATTAAGTCGTTCGGACTCGATCACCGAAACCAACTCAGACTCGGAATTGAATGCAGAAGCAACTCAGGTTCGGAAGGAACTGGATACGAGGGTAGTACTCGGACTCTAAAAAGAACATGAACCCGAAACTGATATAGTGCACGGTTGTGACTAGAACGTGACAAGAACTCAAAACTCTAATGGAATAAAACTAAGACCAGCAACTCGACACAACCGATGCAACCGACGACTCAACAAGCCCTAACTACGCAGTACTATTCAAAGGCTCAAAATGTCTATAGGATTACAGAACCCTAATCAACTATTTTTGGGCTTTTCTAGACTATAGGAATTAAAACAGGGAAAGGATTGGAAGTCTCTCACTGATTAACCTTGCTCTGATACCAATTGATATGAACCCGCTAGGGTTTGATGGCCGATCTTTCGATGAGAGATCGCGGTGAACTCGATTGGTGGAAAAAGATGACGTTCTCGGTCCGACTACAACGATCCAGGAACATTGCGCCTTGGCAACCGATACACCACCTCCAATGGTTGCCGTGATCTTGCGGCGCGACAACCAGCCACTAGGGCACCCGTCCTGCAAGCAATCGAAGAACTCGCAAGAACAAGAGAACAAGTACTGAATTACTAGATGTAAATGAAGGTTTCAAACTCAATCTCCAATGACGTGGGGTTCCGAAGACAAGTAGACGGGCGGCTGTTCCAGCACGCACGTTTACAGGCAAGTAGCGAAGGCTATCTTGATGAGGACATCATTGGCTCAAATATGACCATGTCAACCACTTCTATACCAAAGGTGCAACCATTCTATATGAGGCTTATCATTGATGCATTTGATGAATTGGTGCTCCACCATAAAATGTGTATATTTTCATTTTCAGAATTACTTACATGGATCAAGGAAAGGTTTGATTGCATATGGAAAATATGGAAGGTTAATGAAGTTGATTGGGGACCAAATCCAAGTATTCCCAATGTCCTCCACCTGGACACCACGTCACTTTTGGTCCAAGGAAAGAAAGAGATCAAATCCAACACGTTTTGGGGCTGGATTCGGACTCCAGGACAGCTCCAACTTGTTATGTTCACCACGGTCGCATACGGACTCGGATTGGGACGTTCTAGCACTTTTTGGAAAGCTTATCAAGTCTATTTTCCAACGGATCTGGACTCATGGCTATATCTTATCCGATGCTTCTACAATCGTCATTTCAACGCCGGGGCCTTTTCTACTTTTGGTGCTGTGTCACCCTATTTTGGGCTGATGGCCCATGTATCAAGTTGGGTTCATTAGGGACGTGTCCTAGGGTTGGAGAACGACCCCAACACCCCCTGGTCATTCCCCTAGGTATTAATAAGGATTAGAGCCGCCACAAACAGATTGGGTTTTGTTTTGTTGAAAGTTTAGCCATTGCTACTTCCTTGTAGACGCGTGTGTCGACTAGACCATCCGTTCTACTCGATTCAGAACCCCAACTTTGTGATTTCAGATTGGTTTTCATCTCCATATTTGCAATTGAGTTGCTTGTTCTACTTGTTCTTGCTTGTTCCTCGATTGCTTGCAGGAATTACCCTAGTGGTTTGGTTGATCGTGTTCCACAAGATCACGACGGCTGTTGGAGGTGGTGTATCGGTTGCTAAGGCGCAGCATCCTTGGATGGTTGTAGTCGGGCCGTGAACGTCATCTCCATCCCTAAATCGAGTTATCCACCTTCTCTCATCGAAAGATCAGGATTCACCCTAGCGGGTTCATATCAGTTGGTAATCAGAGCAAGGTTGATCGGTGAGAGACTTCTAGTTCTTTGCTGTTTTTAATCTCCTATGGTCCAGAAAAAGCCAAAACAAAATTAGTAGATTAGTTCTTCATAATCCCAAAACCCCTTTGAGCTTAATACTATTACTGCTTAGTTAGGGCTTATTGAATTAACGGTTGCATCGTCGTGTAAGTTGCTGGTCTTAGCGTCTAGTCGTTTAGTGTTTCGAGTTCTAGTCACGTTTCTATCACCATCGTAGATTTGAGTTTATTTGTTTCTCTCTAGGAATCCGAGTGGATTTTCAAATTCCTTTGTTTTGTTTACCACCATTATCCTAGCCACGTCCTTGGAGGTTTCATCCACGTCCATATTTCCATCTGCAGAAAGAAAATCCAACAAGATCAAGATAGAATTCGATTCGGAGTCCTGTTTTATCTTGAAAACAAAAGCACCATATTTCCTTTGTCAGGAGTCTGAATAGGGAGTTTAAATACAATCTGGAAACCTTAACTTGTCCTCTTTCGAACGGATTAGAGCTTGGTCCCAAATTCATTCTGAGCGCTTCGCAATTGCCTTGGAGATTTGCGCGTCTGCTGGTTTTGCAAAACAACCACTTGTTTCACTTTGCTACTGAATCACCCTTCCCAAGGAAACATTTAATTGCTGTAAGTAGCTTGTTATTTCTTGTTGCAAAATTTCAGTTTTGTGCTAGTTGAAAGAAAAAACAGAAGAAAAAAAAAGACAGAAAGAAAGAAAAGAAAGAAAGAAAAGAAAGACAGAAAGAAAGAAAAGAAAGAGAAAGAAGAAGAGAAGAGTTTTTCTTTTGTTGTTATTCCTGTCCTTGTGATCCTTCTTTGCTGCTGCTCAGTGACTTCGTTTGTGTCCAGGCTCGCATCTCTAGCATGTACTAGCCTAGGACTAGCATAATAACGTCGTTGAGCGTTTGTTCAATTTGCTTGCAACTAACGTGGTTCTAGTACTTCCTTGCTTTAGCCCACCTATAGCTCCACATATTTCGACTACAGCTTGACAGGTGTTGTTGTTGCGGCACCGATACACTTCACTCCACGGTTGTAGACTTGTTGGTTGCCGTCACCTCCTGTTTGGCTTGGTAAGAACTTGTAAGGGCTTGTTTTAACAAGTTGAGTTTGAGAGAATTACATCTGACACATCCTAGTAGTTGATAGGAGGATACATATTATTTTTGTGTTTCTTGTTTCCTACTAATCATGGCAGGTGATATGGAGATTTTTGAGCTGTTGAAACTAGACCCTCATATTTAGGATGTCATTCAACACTTGCCATTATATGATGGTGAGTTTGATCCTCAAGCTTACATTGATTGGGAGTTAAAAGTAGACAATGAATTTGATGAGCATGACCTATCCGAGAAACAAAAGATTTGTATTGCCTCTAATATTTTGATTGAATATGCTTTGCTCGAATGGAAACACATTTGTAGGCACATCAAAGTTCCAGAATCTTGGAAAGACTTCAAATTTCTTTTTAGAGATGCATTCGTTCCTGCATATTATGTTGATTATTTGCTTGCAAAATTAGACAACTTGAAGCAGGGTAGCAAGACTGTGAAACAATACTACCATAATTTTAAGATTTGTATCATGTTTGGTGGATTGGATGAATGCATGGAAGATGTTATGAGTAGATTCATGAGAGGGCTCAATTCTGAAATTCAAACCTTATTAATTAGCAAATCATATTGCCATATTGGTCAATTGTTTTGTCTGGCTCTCAATGCTGAAAAAGAGATTCTATTATCTGTGAATACTTGCCAGAATGATGTGACCCATAATGTCCAAAATTTGTCCACTCTGCATGCTAATGAAGAGCAACAAATAGTGGAACCCACTACTGATTTTCTTTTGTCACAAAATGAATTACTCGTGGTTCCTTGTGATAAAGAGGAGTTGTGTGTTGATGATTCTTTTACTCCTATGCCACAAGTAGCAAATAAGTGTGATACTTTTGGTTTGGAACCATACAAATGTGCTGAAGATAAGCTTTTTCATCCTATTACATGTGCACAAGATGAACTGAATTTGTTGTCCTCTTTAAATACTTTGGGTTATATTAAATTTGATATTCTGTGTAATCTAAATTGTCTAAAAGAGAAACTTAAATTTGATTCTATTTTGCCAAGTTTTAATCATTGTTCGCTTCATGCAATTGGCAAATATGACAACAAAGGAGAATATTTGGTGCATAAAGTTTATATTTGCTCTAATCTGAAATATCCTTTTGGGCCACAACACCATGATCAAATTGAGGGCTGCACTAACACTAATGATGTCTTGCAAAGTTTTTCTAGTTTTTCCCAAATGCAACAGGATAAATATCAAGAAGGGGAGCACGGTTCACTTTTACCTACAACACATCCTCCAACAAAGGTCAAACCGAGGACGGTTTGCTGTCAAGAAGGGGAGAATGATGAGGACATCATTGGCTCAAATATGACCATGTCAACCACTTCTATACCAAAGGTGCCACCATTCTATATGAGGCTTATCATTGATGCATTTGATGAATTGGTGCTCCACCATAAAATGTGTATATTTTCATTTTTCAGAATTACTTACATGGATCAAGGAAAGGTTTGATTGCATATGGAAAACATGGAAGGTTAATGAAGTTGATTGGGGACCAAATCCAAGTATTCCCAACGTCCTCCACCTGGACACCACGTCACTTTTGGTCCAAGGAAAGAAAGAGATCAAATCCAACACGTTTTGGGGCTGGATTCGGACTCCAGGACAGCTCCAACTTGTGATGTTCACCACGGTCGCATACGGACTCGGATTGGGACGTTCTAGCACTTTTTCGAAAGCTTATCAAGTGTATTTTCCAACGGATCTGGACTCATGGCTATATCTTATCCGATGCTTCCGCAATCATCGTTTCAACGCCGGGGCCTTTTCTGCCTTTGGTGCTGTGTCACCCTATTTTGGGCTGATGGCCCATGTATCAAGTTGGGTTCATTAGGGACGTGTCCTAGGGTTGGAGAACGACCACAACACCCCCTGGTCGTTCCCCTAGGTATTAATAAGGATTAGAGCCGCCACAAACAGATGGGGTTTTGTTTTGTTGAAAGTTTAGCCATTGCTACTTCCTTGTAGACACGTGTGTCGACTAGACCATCCGTTCTACTCGATTCAGAACCCCAACTTTGTGATTTCAGATTGGTTTTCATTTCCATATTTGCAATTGAGTTGCTTGTTATACTTGTTCTTGCTTGTTCCTCGATTGCTTGCAGGAATTACCCTAGTGGTTTGGTTGATCGTGTTCCACAAGATCGCGACGGCTGTTGGAGGTGGTGTATCGGTTGCTAAGGCGCAGCATCCTTGGATGGTTGTAGTCGGGCCGTGAACGTCATCTCCATCCCCAAATCGAGATAGGTCCACGGTTTGTGCCGAACATACCATAGGCTCGGAAATCATTTTGGGCGCCACCGATGGTACTCCTAGGTGACATAGGTCAAGTGGAAACTTGTTTTGGTCCATTTGGAAGTAATGTGAATCTCAACGCAAGATAGGTGCATAGTTTGCGCCGAATGTAACATGGGCATGACAATCATTTTGGGCACACCCGATAGAACTCCTAGGTGATGTGGGTTGAATGGAATGTCATTTCGGTCCATTTGGAGATAGTGTTAATATCGATCCATGATAGGTGCACGGTTTGCGCAGAACATAACATAGGCTCAGAAATAATTTTAGGTGCAACCGATGGTACTCCTACGTGACATGGGTCGAGTGGAAACTCGTTTTGATCCATTTGGAGATACTATTAATCTCGACACAAGATAGGTGCATGGTTTGTGCCGAACGTACAATGGGCTCAGAAATCATTTTGGACGCACCTGATTGTACTTAAGGGTGATGTGGATCAAGTGATAGCTCATTTTGATTCGTTTGGAGATATTGCTAATCTAGGCACAAGATAGGTGCACGTAATGCGCCGAATGCATCACTGGCATGGATAACATTTTGGGCACACCTGATGGTACGCCAAGTTGATGTGGCTCAAGTGGAAGCTCGTTTAGGTATGTTTGGAGATAGTGTTAATCTCGACACAAGATAGATGCACGGTTTGCGCCGAATCCACCACTAGATGGAAATCATTTTGGGCACACCCGAGGTACTCCTAGATGACGTGGGTCAGCTCGTTTTGGTCTGTTTGGAGATAGTGTAAATCTTAGCGCACGATAGATGCATGGTTTGTGCCAAATGTACCACGGGCATGGAAATCATTTTGGGCACACCTGATGGTACTTCTATGTGACGTGTGTCATGTGGAAGCTCGTTTCGTACCATTTGGAGATAGTGTTAATATAGACACAAGACAGGTGCACGGTTTGCGCTGAGTGTACCACGGGCATGGAAATCTTTTTTGGCACACCCGAAGGTATTTCTAGGTGACGTTGGTCAAGTGGAAGCTTGTTTTGGTCCGTTAGGAGATAGTATTAATCTCGAGGCAAGATATGTGCTCGGTTTGCACTATATGTACCATAGGCTTTGAAATTGCTTTGGGCACACCCGATGGTACTCCTAGGTGTAACACCCTAAAATTTGAAGAGAAGAAAAATAGGAAAATGTGACTTTTATATTTATTTTTGTGAAGCATGCAAATTTAGAATAAGAATAATTTTATAAATTTAAAATCAAATATAAGGGTAGAAACATGATTGAGCATTCATGCTGCTGCATTTGAAGTTTTGTATTGAGTGGTTTAAATCAAATTCAAATTTGATTTGAAAATCTTTTGAAAATTTGCTTTGAAAAATTAGAAAAAGAAAAAAAGAAAAGGAATTTACTTTCTTTCCGGGCCGCCTTCCTCCCTCAGCCCAGAGCTCGGCCTGCCAGCGGCGGCCCATCTTTTCTTCCCCCGCGCCCCCTTCGCCCGCGTGGGCCAAGCCCAGCCACTGCGGCCCGCCAACCAGCGTGCGGCCCGTCTTTCTTCTCCGAGCGCCCGCATGGGCCAAGCCCAGTCGCGGCCGTTGGCCCAGCAGCGACGCGAGCGCTTTCCTTCTCCCGTTCCAGTCGCTGACGTCGAGGCCCACGCGTCAGCGGCTCAGCCTTCATCTTCTTCCCCACGCCGAACGCCGGCTTCTCCTTCCATGTTTACCGATCCGAATCCACCGTCGAATCCCTCCCTTTCCTTTCTTGGAGACACCTTCGGACTATAAAAACGGAGCCGTCGCCCCTCCCCGCTCCACATCTGACCCTAAATCGCAGCTACATCGCCTCGGGGTGGCTACACCCGAAGCACCGCCTCCACCGTCCGCCCCTTCGAGCCGTACGAGCTCATTGCTTCATCTCCGGCCACGATTTTGCCCTAGGTAAGATCGCGTTGAAGTTATCTACCTACCGGTACCCTTGCTTCACGATTTCGTGTACCGTGGCGCGAGTTAGGCCACTCCGGCCATGGCGCCGCCGTGGGAGGTCGCCGTCGGGACCAAACCCGGCCGGAGCGCCGCCGGCTCTCTCTCCGATCCCATCCGAGCCGTTCGCTTTAGATCCTACGGCTGAGATTAGTCGATAACGGTTCGGCTGGCATTTTTGTTAAAGAAACCCTGGGGTTTTTAAGTATAGAACCCGCAATCCTAAAACGTAAAACGCAGAATATGCTTTGATTAAATGAAAACGTAATTCGTTTCGGAAAAAGAAAAATACGCTTTCTGATATTTACAGTTTTGCCATTCAATTTGTTTTAGTCGTAGAATCTTCGTTTTAACTCCGATTTGATCCATTCAAATTGCGTTAGATTCATATTTGCGAGCTCTATCTAATGATACAACTGTACAGTAGGTTTGGATTAATTTATTTTCGAGTTTCAATTAAAGTATTTATTTTTCTATAGGAAATCTTTGGAAATTCATAACTTTGTCGTTTTAGCTCCGTTTTTCGTGATCTTCGCGTCTGTGTGATCCTAGCGAGTTGTAGATTCGTTTTAAAGACTTTTTATCTTATTTTCTTACTGTTGGTGTATTGTTCTAATTATAGCCTTGTTTGTCTATGCATGATTGCCTCTGGATGTGTGTTGTTGATATTGGTTGATCGAGTATAGACGGTGAGCAATTCGTTGGAGATCAAGAGCCTTACTACGAGCAAGATCTTCAGGACCAGTTTGAGCAAGGCAAGTATAGCATGGGATTATCCTTGTTGTCCTATTCACCTTATGCAATTAATATCATTATGCATTTATTCCTTGTTAAGGATGACTTAGAGATTGATCCTATACCTTGGTACCTATTGTGATGCATGGAATAGTATGGCTAGTGCTTAAACATGGACTATGATCATGTAAATTGATTAGAGGAATATGCAACAAACATTAAAATATGATTTTGATTATTGTTTAAAGGGGATTAGAGCATGTGGGTTACTTTTGATGCTCTAATTGCTCTCCATAAGGACTCATCTATAAACGACAATCTGGGATTTACAGTACAACTGTGGGGGCTATATGCCTCTGGCTTTAGTCATATAGAAGGACCTTTTCTAGCTTGTTAGAGGTAACCTTTTTGGCGTAAGAATGGCTTGACGAATCGGGTATAGTGCGGCCTCTGTCCTTATGTGTATAGGCTGCGGGTTATTGTGCCATTTGGAAGGGGGGCTCTACATCTGTTTGCCGAGTGAATCTAATGGCCCTAACTTGTTAGACGAACCTTCGAAAGACTTCATAGTGTTTACCCTGCCTGCTCACCTTGGTAGTGTTTTGGGAGTAATTAACCTGGGCATTTGGGTAACACGACTCACAGTGAAAGTGTACAACCTCTGCAGAGTGTAAAACTGTTATAACAGCCGTGCTCACGGTCACGAGTGGCCTTGGACCCTTATGGAATAGTTGAATAATTGTTTATGTTTATGTTTTTGCTATTCATTAATCATTTCACATGGATCATATGTTTATTGTTTACATTGAGACCTTTTGATGCTATTGATATGCTAAAATCATGTTAACTAAAAGCTACATGCTGATAAACCAATGGTTATGCCTTTTTGAGCCTCATGAACCCCATGTTACACTTGTTGAGTACGAGATGTACTTACGCTTGTTTATTTCTCTTATTTGGATAAAAATCCCGGATGGGTAACAGATGGAGGTAATAGCGACTACTACGCCTACTTCCCTGAGGATTACTAGTCTTGCTGTCAACCAGTCAATGTACCTGTGACTGGAGCTACCATGAGAGATTTTTATTTATACTTCCGCTACATTTGTGTTAAGACTAAGTGTTTAAATATCGTGATGTAATAACATTTGTCATGATACTTCTGTTATAATTTGTGAACTTATGTGTGATTGATCTCTGGGCGCACATAAGGGTAAGCATTCCATTTGGTCGATAAATGGGTGTGACAAATTGGTATCAAAGCTCTTGTTGACTGTAGGACGCAAGCCTAGCTAGAAATGGTCGATTTAGTATCATCTTTACACTATTTTTATGCTCACTATCTTGCTCTTGTTATTTGATAAATTTTTTATGCTTCTTATGTCTCATTCTATTACAAAATTTTGCCTCTATTCTAACTTCATCTAAAAATTCTGTAGATGGCCCGTGACCGTAAGACTGCCCGCATCAGCTCTGGAGGATACTACCCACCTCGTGCCCTGCATGCAACTGAAGAGCCACAAGAGCCAGAACCTCAGGAACAGGAGCAGACCCCTGTAGCACTAGTCCAAGCACCAGCACCTCCCCAAGAAGAGCCTGAGCCTGAAGAAGATCCAGAAATCGTCGAGATTGAAGATGGTGAGGAGGAAGCTAATGGAGGAGTACAACCCCCGCCTCCACCACATGAAGCTCCTAAAGATATGCCACCTCCTCCAATGGGGTGGACTATGAGGATCTACCACAGGAATGGAGGGGATGCTGTCTCTCATATTCGCCTAGTGGGGATGCTCACTGCTTACTTCGCTGATTGGCACCCAGCTGTGGAGTACGTCTGCTGGGAGTACACTCATCCACTGGAGGACACGTACTGGAAGGCAAGGGCAAGCATCTTTGCGCACAAGCAAGACAAGGGGGCATATCAGCTGGACAGGATGTTCTCTCATGTGGGACATCGAGCTACTATAGAGGATAGCATTGAAGATGCTGCTTTTGAAGCATGTATGTGTCTTCGCTATCTTCGCTTTAACCTTATGAAGCATGACATTCATCGCTTCCTTCCTCGTGCACACCCCGAGCTTGGATGGGCTATGACAGATCCAGTGCAGCTAGAGCCACTACCTCGGGTGATGGTGAACTTTGTCTATGATATGATGGACAGGAAGCTGCAACTAGAAGAGATGGTGAGGGCACAAGGGAAGACTATCAAAAGGTGCCAAGCAACCATTGATGAGCTCCGAGCAAACCAAGGCATGCCCAAGATCTACGAGACATTAGAGCATGAGCCACTTCCTTAGGAAGTAGGAGTCCTTTATGTAATAAGAACGTTCTTAGTAACGTCAGTTGAGTCAGTCGAGTCTGTCGTGTGGTTTGAACCTTGGTGTGCTAGTTGCTTTATTATTATGCTTATGTGTGAGTTGGATCTTTGTTTGAGTGTCTGGACTTGTAGGCATGTCTACAAGTTCCATTCTTAAGAATAATAAGTTTAATAGTCAAGAAATAATAGTTGAGTTTGATATTGTATCGTTTCTGTCCTTGCTGTTTTCTGGAGCAGTCTCTAATGTTTCTGCTATAGTTTAAAAACGGTTCGTGCAACATTTATGAAATTTTTATGAGAGAAACTAGACTCAAGCATCTTTCAAATGCCACTGGAATCACCTTTTTATCTAATCTGATTCGAGAGATATAATTTTCACAAGTTAAAGTTTCTGCACAGTCTGGAATCTGGAAAAGTTTCTGTTACGCCTTATTTTTCATAGACTTAACGACAGAATCTGGTCTTGAGGTCTGAATAGAAATTGTGGATAATTTCATAAGCTTTCCAACCATATAAAGCACGCCTCTTTTGGACTTCTGTAGCCCAAGATATGATTGAAATACTGAACTGTCAATATTGCTACTCGTCCAGAAAACTTTCAGATCTCATTCTTAATCTTATAAGTGGTTGATAACCTGGAATTCTTAAAGTTTGCATGTTTATGGGTGGCAGATGGCCGGAAGAGGAAGAGGCAGAGGTCGTGGAAACATTCCCCCAAATCCACCACCACCACCGCCACCAACTATCGAGCAGCTGCTGGCAGTACAGACGCAGTTGATGCAACAACTAGTGCAGAATCAGCAGAATCAGCCAGTTGCTGGGGTTCAACCACGTGATAAGCGTGGTGAATTTTTGAAGGGTCGTCCCCCAGTGTTCACACATGCTGCTGATCCTTTGGAGGCCGATGATTGGCTTCGTGCTGTGGAGAAACAACTCACCATTGCACAATGTGATGACCGACAGAAGGTGTTGTTCGCTTCTGGGCAACTTCAGGGAGAAGCTCAGGATTGGTGGGAGTCATATGAGTATGGTCGTCCTGCCAATGCTCCTGCAGTCACCTGGCAGGAGTTTAGAGAGAACTTCAGGGCTTACCATATACCTGAAGGAATGATAGAATTGAAGGCGGAGGAATTCAGGAACCTGACCCAAGGATCAATGACTGTAGCTGAGTACCGTGACAAGTTTGCTCAATTGTCACGATATGCTCCACATGAGGTGGCCAATGACAATGATAAGCAGCGCCGCTTCTTGAAAGGATTATATGATGGACTACAGTTGCAGTTGATGTCCAATACCTATCCTAACTTTCAGACGCTTGTGAACCACGCTATCGTGGTGGATAACAAGCGTAAAGAAATGGATGCAAAGAGGAAGAGGTTACAGGGACAAGCCTCCAATAGCAACACCCGTCCACGTACTGGCTTTCAACAGAATACTCAGCAGAGGCCTCCTTCTGGACAGTGGAATCGTGGTCAGACCCCATTCCGTGGACAGTTTCCGCAACGACCCCCATTCCAGCCACAGAATAGCAACCAACGTCCACCACAGCAGAATGGGAATCAAGCGCAGCGTCAGGGTCCTTCCAACAACACTCCTGCAAAGACTAGTGCTCCCAATACTCCCAACAGGTGTTTCCGTTGTGGAAAAGAAGGTCACTTGTCTTACAATTGCCCGGAGAAGCCTAACCAGCAGACTCCCCAGAGACAGAGCAGCCACCAGAAGCCCGCACTTAACTCGGGAAGGGTGAATCACTTGTCCCAGGAAACTGCAGTGGAGGAGCCAGAAGTTATGCTTGGTACGTTCGATGTCCACTCTACTCCCGCCACTGTTCTTTTTGATTCTGGAGCATCACATTCTTTCATATCACAATCATTTGTTAGAATACATAGAATCCATTTGTGTGCCATGAAGAACCCTATCTTAGTAAACTCACCTGGTGGAAGCATGCCAGCATCTTATCACTGTCTTCCAATTAGTCTCAACTTAAGGGGGGTAGAGTTTACAGTTAGCCCTATAGTATTGAGAACAGCTGGGATTGATCTTATTTTAGGAATGGATTGGATGATGCAACAACAAGCAGAGATTCAGTGTAAGGATAAATCAGTTGTGCTGACAACACCAAAGGGTGATAGAATCAGGGTTGAAGTAAAAGTGCAAAAACAAGAGACCGCTACAGTGAACCAGCTCAATGATGGTGCCAACCAGGAAGATCCAGTTGTGGAGGAGTTCCCAGATGTGTTTCCGGAGGAATTGCCAGGTATGCCACCAGACCGTGACATTGAATTTATTATTGAATTATTACCTGGAACTGCACCTATAGCGTCCATATAGAATGGGAGTAAATGAATTAGAAGAACTTAAGAAACAAATTAAGGAGTTGCAGGATAAGGGTTTTATTCATCCTAGTTCTTCACCATGGGGAGCACCAGTGATTTTTGTGGATAAGAAAGATGGAACTCAGAGGATGTGTGTAGATTATCGGTCTCTTAATGAGGTTACTATTAAGAACAAGTATCCATTGCCTAGAATTGATGACCTATTTGATCAGTTGAGAGGAGCTTGTGTATTCTCCAAGATTGATCAATTGAAGATTCGTGCCAGGGATATACCCAAGACAACATTTACCACACGTTATGGGTTATATGAGTATACTGTGATGTCCTTTGGTTTGACTAATGCTCCTGCATACTTCATGTATTTAATGAATAAGGTGTTCATGGAATATCTGGACAAGTTTGTAGTGGTATTCATTGATGATATACTATTGTTTTCCAAGACGGAGGAGGAACATGCTGAACATTTGAGGTTGGTCTTGCAGAAGCTCAGAGAACACCAATTATATGCAAAAAGGAGTAAATGTGAGTTTTGGCTGAAGGAAGTTTCTTTTCTGGGTCATATTGTTTCAAATGGAGGAATATTAGTAGATCCTGGCAAGGTGAAAGATGTATTGAACTGGAAACCACCTATCAATGCAAGTGAGATCCGTAGCTTCTTGGGATTGGCTGGTTATTATAGGAGATTTATAGAGGGATTTTCCAAGCTTGCAAAACCAATGACTGCATTGTTGGAGAAGAATGCCAAGTTTATGTGGTCCGAGAAGTGTCAGGCTAATTTTGAGGAATTATAGAAAAGATTGACTACTGCACCCGTCTTAGTTTTGCCAGATCTGAATAAACCTTTCTCTATCTATTGTGATGCATCTCGATTGGGTTTGGGATGTGTTCTGATGCAAGAAGGTAGAGTTGTGGCATATGCATCGAGGCAGTTGAGGAAGCATGAGTTAAATTACCCTACTCATGATTTGGAATTAGCTGCAGTAGTTCATGCATTAAAGATATGGAGACATTATTTGATTGGACACAAGAGTGATATATACACTGATCACAAGAGTCTAAGGTATATCTTCACTCAAACGGATTTGAACTTGAGGCAGCGTAGATGGTTGGAGTTGATAAAAGACTATGATCTAGAGGTGCATTATCATCCTGGAAAGGCCAACGTTGTTGCTGATGCTCTTAGTAGGAAAAGTTATGCAAATGAAATACAAGTAATGCCTATGCCAAAGGAATTGTGTGCTGAGTGCAAGCATCTGAACTTAGGATTTACTACTAATGCAGTGGAACTAGTATTAGAACCTACCCTGGAGCAAGAAATCCGTAAAGGTCAGCAGAAGGATGAAAAGTTGAGAGAGATAGCTGAAAACATAGCGAAAGGTAAATCTCCAGGATTTCGTAAGGATGAAAGTGGTACGCTGTGGTTTGGGAAAAGGCTGTGTGTGCCCGAAGATAAGGATATTCGAATGGCAATTCTGCGTGAAGCTCATGAGTCAGCTTATTCCATACATCCGGGGAGTACTAAGATGTACTTAGATCTGAAAGAGAAATATTGGTGGTATGGTCTAAAGAGAGACGTAGCTGAGTATGTTGCCTTGTGTGACACTTGTCAAAGGGTGAAAGCAGAACATCAGAGGCCTGCAGGATTGTTACAACCTATGCAGATACCCGAGTGGAAATGGGAAGAGGTCGGTATGGACTTTATAGTTGGGTTACCACGGACTCAAAGAGGATATGATTCAATTTGGGTGATAGTGGATCGTCTGACTAAGGTTGCTCATTTTCTGCCTGTGAAGACTACATATAGCAGTGCGAAGTTGGCAGAGTTGTATATGGAAAGAATAGTGAGTCTACATGGAGTTCCTAAGAAGATTGTGTCTGATCGAGGTACTCAGTTTACATCTCATTATTGGCAAAAGATACATGAATCATTGGGGACCAAACTAAATTTTAGTACAGCTTATCATCCCCAGACAGATGGTCAAACAGAGAGAATTAATCAGATATTGCAAGATATGTTGAGAGCTTGTGCTTTACAATATGGGACTAGCTGGGATAAGAGTTTGCCATACGCAGAGTTCTCTTATAACAATAGTTATCAGAAGAGTCTTCAAATGGCACCGTTTGAGGCTCTGTATGGACGAAAGTGTAGGACCCCGTTGTTCTGGAATCAGACAGGGGAGAGTCAAGTATTTGGGCCTGATTTATTAAAGGATGCTGAAAAGAAAGTGAGAATGATTAGAGATAATCTAAAAATAGCACAGTCCAGACAGAAAAGTTATGCTGATACTCGCAGAAGGGAGTTGACTTTTGAGGTAGGGGATTATGTCTACTTAAAAGTGTCACCCATGAGAAGTGTGAAGAGGTTTAACATGAAGGGTAAATTGGCACCAAGATATATTGGACCTTTCAAGATTATAGAGAGACGTGGTGAAGTGGCATATCAATTGGAATTACCCGAAAGTTTGGCAGGTGTACATGATGTGTTCCATGTGTCACAATTGAAGAAATGTTTACGAGTACCAGAAGAACAGATCCCGATAGAGGAACTCACTGTTAAGGAGGATCTTACATATGAGGAGTTTCTGGTTAAAATTTTAGAGACTGCGGACAGAGTCACAAGAAGTAGAACAATCAAAATGTGTAAAGTACAGTGGAATCGGTATACCGCAGAAGAGGCTACTTGGGAACGAGAAGAGGACCTGAGAAAAACCTATCCGCAACTGTTTGAGTAAGCATCGGTCGAATCTCGGGACGAGATTCATTTTAAGGGGGGTAGAATTGTAACACCCTAAAATTTGAAGAGAAGAAAAATAGGAAAATGTGACTTTTATATTTATTTTTGTGAAGCATGCAAATTTAGAATAAGAATAATTTTATAAATTTAAAATCAAATATAAGGGTAGAAACATGATTGAGCATTCATGCTGCTGCATTTGAAGTTTTGTATTGAGTGGTTTAAATCAAATTCAAATTTGATTTGAAAATCTTTTGAAAATTTGCTTTGAAAAATTAGAAAAAGAAAAAAAGAAAAGGAATTTACTTTCTTTCCGGGCCGCCTTCCTCCCTCAGCCCAGAGCTCGGCCTGCCAGCGGCGGCCCATCTTTTCTTCCCCCGCGCCCCCTTCACCCACGTGGGCCAAGCCCAGCCACTGCGGCCCGCCAACCAGCGTGCGGCCCGTCTTTCTTCTCCGAGCGCCCGCATGGGCCGAGCCCAGTCGCGGCCGTTGGCCCAGCAGCGACGCGATCGCTTTCCTTCTCCCGTTCCAGTCGCTGACGTCGGGGCCCACGCGTCAGCGACTCAGCCTTCATCTTCTTCCCCACGCCGAACGCCGGCTTCTCCTTCCATGTTTACCGATCCGAATCCACCGTCGAATCCCTCCCTTTCCTTTCTTGGAGACACCTTCGGACTATAAAAACGGAGCCGTCGCCCCTCCCCGCTCCACATCCGACCCTAAATCACAGCTACATCGCCTCGGGGTGGCTACACCCGAAGCACCGCCTCCACCGTCCGCCCCTTCGAGCCGTACGAGCTCATTGCTTCATCTCCGGCCACGATTTTGCCCTAGGTAAGATCGCGTTGAAGTTATTTACCTACCGGTACCCTTGCTTCACGATTTCGTGTACCGTGGCGTGAGTTAGGCCACTCCGGCCATGGCGCCGCCGTGGGAGGTCGCCGTCGGGACCAAACCCGGCCGGAGCACCGCTGGCTCTCTCTCCGATCCCATCCGAGCTGTTCGCTTTAGATCCTACGGCTGAGATTAGTCGATAACGGTTCGGCTGGCATTTTTGTTAAAGAGACCCTGGGGTTTTTAAGTATAGAACCCGCAGTCCTAAAACGTAAAACGCAGAATACGCTTTGATTAAATGAAAACGTAATTCGTTTCGGAAAAAGAAAAATACGCTTTCTGATATTTACAGTTTTGCCATTCAATTTGTTTTAGTCGTAGAATCTTCGTTTTAACTCCGATTTGATCCATTCAAATTGCGTTAGATTCATATTTGCGAGCTCTATCTAATGATACAACTATACAGTAGGTTTGGATTAATTTATTTTCGAGTTTCAATTAAAGTATTTATTTTTCTATAGGAAATCTTTGGAAATTCATAACTTTGTCGTTTTAGCTCCGTTTTTCGTGATCTTCGCGTCTGTGTGATCCTAGCGAGTTGTAGATTCGTTTTAAAGACTTTTTATCTTATTTTCTTACTGTTGGTGTATTGTTCTAATTATAGCCTTGTTTGTCTATGCATGATTGCCTCTGGATGTGTGTTGTTGATATTGGTTGATCGAGTATAGACGGTGAGCAATTCGTTGGAGATCAAGAGCCTTACTACGAGCAAGATCTTCAGGACCAGTTTGAGCAAGGCAAGTATAGCATGGGATTATCCTTGTTGTCCTATTCACCTTATGCAATTAATATCATTATGCATTTATTCCTTGTTAAGGATGACTTAGAGATTGATCCTATACCTTGGTACCTATTGTGATGCATGGAATAGTATGGCTAGTGCTTAAACATGGACTATGATCATGTAAATTGATTAGAGGAATATGCAACAAACATTAAAATATGATTTTGATTATTGTTTAAAGGGGATTAGAGCATGTGGGTTACTTTTGATGCTCTAATTGCTCTCCATAAGGACTCATCTATAAGTGACAATCCGGGATTTACAGTACAACTGTGGGGGCTATATGGCTCTGGCTTTAGTCATATAGAAGGACCTTTTCTAGCTTGTTAGAGGTAACCTTTTTGGCGTAAGAATGGCTTGACGAATCGGGTATAGTGCGGCCTCTGTCCTTATGTGTATAGGCTGCGGGTTATTGTGCCATTTGGAAGGGGGGCTCTACATCTGTTTGCCGAGTGAATCTAATGGCCCTAACTTGTTAGACGAACCTTCGAAAGACTTCATAGTGTTTACCCTGCCTGCTCACCTTGGTAGTGTTTTGGGAGTAATTAACCCGGGCATTTGGGTAACACGACTCACAGTGAAAGTGTACAACCTCTGCAGAGTGTAAAACTGTTATAACAGCCGTGCTCATGGTCACGAGTGGCCTTGAACCCTTATGGAATAGTTGAATAATTGTTTATGTTTATGTTTTTGCTATTCATTAATCATTTCACATGGATCATATGTTTATTGTTTACATTGAGACCTTTTGATGCTATTGATATGCTAAAATCATGTTAACTAAAAGCTACATGCTGATAAACCAATGGTTATGCCTTTTTGAGCCTCATGAACCCCATGTTACACTTGTTGAGTACGAGATGTACTTACGCTTGTTTATTTCTCTTATTTGGATAAAAATCCCGGATGGGTAACAGATGGAGGTAATAGCGACTACTACGCCTACTTCCCTGAGGATTACTAGTCTTGCTGTCAACCAGTCAATGTACCTGTGACTGAAGCTACCACGAGAGATTTTTATTTATACTTCCGCTACATTTGTGTTAAGACTAAGTGTTTAAATATCGTGATGTAATAACATTTGTCATGATACTTCTGTTATAATTAGTGAACTTATGTGTGATTGATCTCTGGGCGCACATAAGGGTAAGCATTCCATTTGGTCGGTAAATGGGTGTGACACTAGGTGATATAGGTCAAGTGGAAGGTTGTTTTAGTTTGTTTGGAGATAGTATTAATCTTGACGCAAGATAGGTCCACGGTTTGCGCTGAATGTACCATAGGCTCGGAAATCATTTTGGGCGCCATCAATGGTACTCCTAGGTGACGTGGGTCAAGTGAAAACTCGTTTCGGTCCATTTGGAAGTAGTGTTAATCTCAATGCAAGATAGGTGCATGGTTTGCGCCGAATGTAACATGGGCATGGCAATCATTTTGGACGCACCCGATAGAACTCCTAGGTGACGTAGGTGAAATAGAATGTCGTATTGTTCCATTTGGAGATAGGTTAATCTTGATGCATGATAGGTGCACGGTTTGCGCCGAACATAACATAGGCTCGGAAATAATGTTGGGCACAACCGATGGTACTCCTACTGATGTGGATCGAGTGGAAACCGTTTCGGTCCATTTGGAGATACTATTAATCTCAACACAAGTTAGGTGCATGGTTTGTGCCGAACGTACCATAGGATCAGAAATCATTTTGGATGCATCTGATTGTACTCCAAGGTGACGTGGATCAAGCGGTAGCTCATTCCGATTTGTTTGGAGATAGTGTTAATCTCGGCACAAGATAGGTGTACGGTATGCGCCAAATGCACCACTGGCATGGACATCATTTTAGGCACACCCGATGGTACTCCAAGGTGATGTTGGTCAAGTGGAAGCTCGTTTAGGTCTGTTTGGAGATAGTGTTAATCTCGACGCAGGTTAGGTGCACGGTTTGCGCAGAATGTGCCATTGGCATGGAAATCATTTTCAGCACATCCGATGGTACTCCTAGGTGACGTGGGTCAAGTGCAAGCTCATTTTGGTCTGTTTGGAGATAGTGTCAATCTTAGCGTCAGATAGGTGCATGGTTTGCGCCGAATGTACCACGGGTATGGAAATCATTTTGTGCACACCAGATGGTACTCCTAGGTGACGTGTGTCAAGTGGAAGCTCATTTCGTTCTGTTTGGAAATAGTGTTAATATTAGCGCAAGATAGGTGCATGTTTTGAGCCGAATGTACCACAGGCATAGAAATCTTTTCAGGCACACCTGATGGTACATCTATGTGATGTTGGTCACGTGCAAGCTTGTTTCGGTCCGTTTGGAGATAGTATTAATCTCGAGGCAAGATATGTGCCCGGTTTGTGCCAAATGTACCATAGACTCTGAAATCTCTTTGGGCACACCTGATGGTAATGTAAGTGACATAGGTCAAGTGGAAGCTCGTTTCATTCTATTTGGAGATAGTATTAATCTCGACGCAAGATAGGAGCACGGTTTGCGCCAAACGACCATAGGCTCAGAAATCATTTTGGGCGCCACCGATGGTACTCATAGGTGCCGTGGGTCAAATGGAAATTGTTTCAGTCCATTTGGAGATTGTGTTAATCTCAACGCAAGATAGGAGCACAGTATGCCGATAGTTTTGGGCACACCTAATGGAACCCCAGATGACGTGGCTGAAATGGAAGGTCGTTTTGGTCTGTTTGGAGATAATGTTAATCTCGACGCATGATAGGTGCGGTTTGTGCCGAACATACCATAGGCTCAGAAATCATTTTGGGCGCAGCCGATGGTACTCCTACGTGATGTGGGTCAAGTGGATACTCATTTTGGTCCATTCAGAGATACTATTAATCTCGATGCAAGATAAGTGCACGGTCTACGTCAAACATATCATAGGATCATAAATTATTTTGGACACACCTGATTGTACTCCTAGGCAAAGTGGTTCAAGTGGAAGCTCATTTTGATCCGTTTGGAGATAGTGTTAACCTCGGCGCAAGATAGGTGCACAGTTTGGGCTGAATGCACCACGGGCATGGAAACAATTTTGGGCAAACCCGATGGTACTCCTAGGTGACATGGGTCTAGTGGATGATCATTTAGGTCTGTTTGGAGATAGTGTTAATCTAGGCGCATGATAGGTGCATGGTTTGCGCCAAATGCACCACTGGCATGGAAATTATTTTGCGCACACCCGATGGTACTCCTAGGTGACGTGGGTCAAGTGGCAGCTCGTTTTGGTCTGTTTGGAGATAGTGTTAGTCTCTGCACAAGATAGGTGCACAATTTCTGCCAAGTGTACCATGGGCACGAAAATTATTGTGGGCACACCTGATGGTACACCTAGGTGACGTGTGTCAGGTGGAAGCTCGTTTCGTTCCGTTTGGAGATAGTGCATAGTTTACGCCATATGTACCACAGGCATGGATATCTTTTCAGGCACACCTGATGGTACTTTTAGGTAACGTTGGTCAAGTGGAAGCTCATTTAGTTTTAATCTCAAGGCAAGATATGTGCACGGTTTGCACAAGATATAGGCTCTAAAATCGCTTTGGGCATCCCGATGGTAATCCTAAGTGACGTGGGTCAAGTGGAAACTTGTTTCATTCTGTTTGGAGATAGTATTAATTTCGACACAAGATGGGTGCACAGTTTGCGCCGAACGTATCATACACTCAAAAATCATTTTGGGTGCCACCGATGGTACTCCTCGCTGATGTGGGTCAAGTGGAAACCGTTTTGGTCTATTTGGAGATTGTGTTAATCTCGATGCAAGATAGGTGCATGGTTTGCATCGAATGTACCATAGGCATGGCAATCGATTTGGGCACACCCGATGGAAACCCTAGGTCACGTGGGTGAAATGGAAGGTCATTTCGGTCCATTTAGAGATATTGTTAATATCATGCATGATAGGTGCATGGTTTGTGCCGAACGTACCATAGGCTCAGAAATCATTTTGGGCGCAGCCGATGGTACTCCTACGTGATGTGGGTCGAGTGGAAACTCATTTTGGTCCATTCAGAGATACTGTTAATCTCGACGCAGGATAATTGCATGATTTGTGTCGAACGTACCATAGGCTCAGAAATTATTTCGGACACACCTGATTGTACTCCTAGGCGGAGTGGATCAAGCGAAATCTCATTTCGATCCATTTGGAGGTAGTGTTAATCTCAGCGCAAGATAGGTGCATGGTTTGTGCCGAATGCACCACGGGCATGGAAATCATTTTGGGCACACCCGATGGTACTCCTGGTACGTGGGTCCAATGGATGCTTGTTTAGGTATGATAGGAGATAGTGTTAATCTGGGCGCAAGATAGGTGCATGGTTTGCACCGAATGCACTAGTGGCATGGAAATTATTTTGGGCACACCCAATGGTGCTCCTAGGTGACGTGCATTAAATGGAAACTCTTTTTAGTCCATTTAGATATAGTGTTAACCTCGACCCAAGATAGGTGCACAATTTGCTCCCAATGTACCATGGATAGGGCAATTGTTAGGGGCACACCCAATGGAACCCCTAGGTGACGTGGGTGAAATGGAAGGTCATTTCGATCTGTTTGGAGACAGTGTTAATCTCGATGATAGGTGCATGGTTTGCGCCGAATGTACCATAGGCTCAAAAATTATTTTAGGTGTAATCGATGGTACTCGTACATGATGTGGGTCCAGTGGAAACTCATTTCGGTCCATTTGGAGATACTGTTAATCTCGATGCAAGATAGGTGCATGGCTTGCGCCGAACGTACCATAGGCTCATAAATTATTTTGGACACACCTAATTGTACTCCTAGGTGAAGTGGATCGAGCGGAAGCTCATTTCGATCTGTTTGGAGGTAGTGTTAAACTCGGCGCAAGATAGGTGCACAGTTTGCACCAAATGCACCATGGGCATGGAAATCATTTTGGGCACAATCGATGGTACCTTTTCAAGTGCAAGCTTGTTTTGGTCCGTTTGGAGATAGTGTTAATCTTGGCGCTAGATAGGTGCATGGTTTGCGCCAAATGTACCATAGGTGTGGAAACCTTTTCAAGCACACCCGAAGGTACCTCTAGGTGATGTTAGTCAAGTGGAAGCTCGTTTCGATCTATTTTGAGATAGTATTAATCTTGAGGCAAGATAGGTGCATGGTTTGCGTTGAACGTACCATATGCTCGGAAATCATTTTGGGTGCCACCGATGATACTCCTAGGTGACGTGGGTCTAGTGGAAACTCATTTTAGTCCATTTGGAGATGGTGTTAATCTTGACGGAAGATAGGTCCACGGTTTGCGCTCAATGTACCATGGGCATGGCAATTGTTTTGGGCATGCCCGATGGAACCCCTAGGTGACGTGGGTGAAATGGAAGGTTGTTTCTGTTCGTTTTGGAGATAGTATTAACCTGATGCATGATAGTGTTAATCTCGATGCATGATCTCAATGCATGATAGGTGCATGACTTCCTTCCACGTGTCGAATTTTAATAGCCCACGTGTCGAGTCCTGGTTATTGCACGTGTCATGCATTGGTTTGTCCACGTGGCCTATCCTGGTTCTACCACATGGAGTAGAATCAATTCATCATAGAAGTAATTCAAGATCGTCATTACTACACAGACTTACTACATAACTATTTAGCCTAGCAATCAAATAACAACAATTAACATTTCACACATCAGCAGTGAACCGCTGATAAAGTATCACCACATCAAACCGGCATACGAGTCCACACATCAAACTGGCATGAGTCCACACATCAAACCACAAATGTTCATTGCATCAAGCCACATGAGTTGAAGACTGAGAATCACTAGAAGAGCTGATGCACGTGCATAGCTCACGAAGATTGTTGTACTCCTCTTGTTGCCATTTCTTGTATTCCTCAAGCTCCCTTTTAGTCTTTTATGTCTTCCTCTTCAGTTCATCCACTTCATCGATGAGGTCCTCTTTAGTTCATCCACTTGATCGATGAGGGCAGCGAAACTTTCCTGTTCAGTAGCAAGCTGTGCCCAAAGCATTCTCTCCTTTAATGTCTCTGTTCTGGTGGAGCTTGTCTGGATACCAGCATTCTTCAAACAAAGGTTGTTGCCGCTTCCCTAGGAGGGGGCCTTGCCCTGGTAGACGTAGAGGACCTTGCAAACAACATTATTACTAGTAATTGGTTGCTGCCCATCACCAACAGGTTCTGCTTGCATAGTTTCCATAGATTCCTAGGAAATTGAATTAGTAAAACATTAGGTTACAAATAGTGTAAGAGGACTTCAATTGAAAACCCAAGAGATTGATTCATAACAAGTAATGCATAGGTCTTCCTTAGCCTACTGTTGATAGAGATTACATAAGCTTCAGTAGATTTTAGTAGATTTCCAAAACACTTGGCTCCTGCTATGTTTCCTTCTTTTATGGTAATGGCTTTAGTAGATTTCAAGGGAAGCAAAAGAAGGCATTACAACTACTGCTCTTACAGCATCGCTCAGGCCCTTTTTCCTACTAGTATGGAAGTCCTTGAAGACTTCCATAGCATTAACATCTTCATCAGGTGGACCATTTTCTTCTTTAAGTCCATGATCGTGTTCTGCCACCTTCCTCTTGTTCTCCTTCTGTTCACATTACACATGATTTTTGGTTTATATTTATACAAAGGCAAGAGTAACAATAAAACACAACCATCACTTACAAAATTTTGCAGCTGGACAACATACGAGCGAGATTCTGTAACCTGGTGGTACTTCACTTTTGCATGGTTTCGCTTGTTCTTCTCAGATGTTTTCTATAGCTTTATTTGTGTTAGACTGCAGCACAAGTAGACCATAGCAAGACTAGACAGGAAATCAATGGGTTCACATACCTTGTTCTTAGCACTAGACCAAATCTTGACAACTTCACACCACTGTGCATCGTTCATGCATGAGACAGGAGAGGTCATACGGATCTATTTAGCAAGGATGGCACTGAAGTATTTTCTCTTCAACCTGTAGCATTCCTGCCATACCACAGGCTGCATTATATTCCGACAAGCTTCTTTTGTTGGTGAGTGAGCATTGTTAACGCGCAACCTTCCCTGCACATAGTAGTGTGAATGAAAAGTAAATCCCTTAAAGTTTCTCAAAGCAGAGTTGAATGTCAAGAGGGGATACCCATACATACATTTAGCCTCTCCACAAATCTTCTGCAACAGACGGCGCCAGGCCTCTTCCCCTTGTATTGTTTCCAATGCGTCAAAATTGGTACTTCACTCCTAACTACTACACCTGCCTCTAAGGCAAACTTGGCAGCTTGCACTAGATCATGTGGCCTTCTGTTCCCCTCGGCAATAGAGATGCGCATCGTCACTCCTCCTAGTGATTTGCTTATTTTGTCAAGCATAATTCCATGAGTTCGAGGCCTCGGCTTCCTCGCTCTTCTTGACAATGGTACTACATAGTTTTCATACATTCAGATTGTTAGAAAAGTTACATGGATATCAAATAGCTAGTGCAAATTGATTGATAGACATCTATAAGGTAATACCAACCTTGGCCAATTTCATTGTTCTGCAGGTGGGGGAGATGGGAGTTTCCTGATAGGGCTCCTCTTCGGTAGGGCTATCATCATCTGGCCATGAGGAGTATCTCTCAGTGCTAAGTAGGGTGCCATCTCGACCAATGTCTCCAGTCAATTCATGAACTTGGAATTGATAGGTCCAAGTGTGAGTCGTGATGGAGAATTATGTTCACCTACTGCTGCTACCTCCACCCTTTTGCCAGTGGAAGACCTCCGAGAACAAAATCCATGAGTAGCCTCTTCTGGTGGTGTTGACCTCACTCGCTTGGAGATCCTTCGCCTAGGACTCATGGCATACTGCCTTTTGTCTTACTAGCAGAGGCTCTATGGCTTCTTTGACCTTGACACTGAAATTGGAGATACAAACTTAAGCAGCAAGCATGTACAAATTCCATTGCTATCTAAACAGTAAAGCATTGCATGGCTACCTACACCCCTCCCCCTTCGAACTAAATACAAGATAGAACAAGCACCTCAATTGATAGGGGCACTGGCTCATCTTCTAAATCTAAATCTGTTTCATCTTTGTCATCAAATCCCTCAACTACCTCCCCTGGTTCAAGGATATATTCCAAATCTTCACCGTGTCTACCCTTTGTGCTTGACTTTTTTTTCCTTTGGAGACAGGTTTTGGGCCCACACGTATTCCAAGCTCTTCCATCTTTCTATGATTCCTTGCGATTTGTGCATCCCATGCTCGTTCATAAGCAGTTAGTGGCTGTTCATCTAGATTACAAAGGCATTTATTAACTAAGGCTTTTACGTAATGTCAACACAACAGAGCAAGAGTATGCAAATAAGCGCCTAACTAGTAACTGCAGCTTATACGGAAGTCATTAATCCAATAAAGCACATGTCAGCTACACTCAACTATAGGGAATATGTAACCCCATCACTATCTACATATCCTTGGTTCAGCCACTACAGTAGAGCACACATCATAAAAGGAATTTGGGTACCTCTTCCTCTGTGCTCCCTATCTTTGCTTTGTCATCGGCACCATCATCCTATCATCGTGGTCGCGAAGCTGGTGCAGTCGGCGTTGATGAAGGGGTACCAGATCTGGCTCCGGCTAGGGGTCAGATCTGGTTGGTCGTGACAGGCGCCGAGCTAGGTAGGGGTTCGGATCCGGTTTATACCGTCATTGAGGCGGTCCTTCCACCATCAGCTGATCGATCTGTTGTCGATGAATCGAAGGGGATCCTGCTCTAGCTAGGGTTTAGATACATATGAGAGGGTGCGGCTGGAGAGTGGAGAGGGAGTCGAGCTGCTATTTCAATTACGCCTAGGGTCCGGAGCGGGGTGGCAGAGGGGGCGGCTGGAGAGTGGAGAGGGAGGCCATGGGACTAGGATTTGGAGCTGGAGGAGACATGGTGTGGCTAGAGAATGGAGATAGAGGCGGAGACGGTGACTCTTTGCACTTTTATGTGTCCATCACATTACCACAAATGCCCTTGTTTGAAATCGATGGCTTGGTAAACCTATTTTCCACGCGAAGGGCAAAAGAGAGATATCTAATTTTCGGTGCGTGTTGGCGGGACTACTTGGTGTGGTGCGAAATCAAATTTTTGAGGCGTGTTGGCAGGACTACTCGGCGCGGTGCTCAGCAGAGACCAGAATTTATTTCGTGTTTTAATAGGAAAATGATTGCGACAAAATGTTGTACTTACCTAATATCCGTCTTTTCATTTTTTTCTCTTGTGTAGCTGTTTGTATATCTGATCAGTTAGTTGTTGCCTTTTTGGTTTTTTAATAATTTAAATAAACATGAAACTAAAAGAGGATGATAACAAACAATTAAAAGGTCCATGAATTTAACACCTAAAAATTACCAAAAAAGAGAAAATAAACCTGCTCGCTGCAGCTTATTGCGCTGTAACTGGCGGTTTTTTTGCGTGTGTGACTACAATTGCGGCTATTTGAACTAAGGCCTATAATTAGGAAGGAAGGGGAAGGCACGCCCAGGGATGGAAAACCTTCAAAAAAAACTAAATGGGTTATTCAAATGATATCCCCATGGATTTTCCACCCTGGAAAAAGTAGTCATGGATTCTAAGGTACTTTGAGTTTCTAGGGAAGAGAAAAAAATTAAAGCATCCTCCTCCTGGCTAGCGCTCTTGTGATTCGCCAACTCGCTAGTACTCCGGATTGTCCTCCTCGCTGGAGTCATAGTCGGTGCTGTACTTTCCAACGCTCGAGTACGTTCCCATTGTTTGTGAGCCTCGAGCCGATCACCAACGTCGTCTTAACGAAGGTGAACGTGGATGACAACATCCTGCACGCCTGCCTCGACCCTTGATCTATGGGACGTATCAAGATGATTGCCTCATGAGTGTGTGGATTGAGCCCAACAGGTGCATCTAGACCTGGGTTAGAGAAGTGCAAGTAATGGTGATGCAAGTAGTTGGGAATTAACTCACGGTGACTTTATCGTCGATAGACCAAATCTGACTGAGACGATAGACCAAATCTGACCGAGCCGATAGACCAAATCTGACCGAGCTAGACATATCTCACTCTTCACTCTTCAGTCTGCCCCTCGATTACTATGACTGCTTGGATTGGAATCAAATAAGTACAGAAAAGACCTATCACAACTGCACCAGGCATTCAAGTCTCAAGCGTGTCAGAAGCTCTTTTCTCGATTCAATTCTTGTGTCCAGCTTTCCTGCCACATTCGCTTCACTCTAATATTTTACTACACTCATAAGAAAGTTTGATGTTGCACATTTCATCTCATTGGACACTATACAATACAGAGCTATGAGAAAAACTATTGCCTATGGAGTGCACTCGGTCAACTTGTATCAGTGTAGTTGTAGTCATGAGTGGCTTTAATCTGTGTTGAACCCAACTCATCTTATTTTCGTGTATTTGATAAGATTTGTTGAACTTGCAAGAACCATGCATCAAAGATTATTTTTATTCAGAATTTTTATACTTCACAAGATCACACAAGGTCCAGCCGTCTGAAATCATGACACCCGAACGATGTGCTCCTACATTCACACGTAGGCACGCACATGTGGATGGCGTCAGCAGCCTGTTACAGCAAGGGACATCACCTTCCGGCCCATCGCATTGACGTGATGGGGCGAAGCCCCACTGCCCATCCACGCAAATGTCTTAGTCGTAGGATGGTTGACGGCCCCCAAACTATAGCAGCAAAGACAAGGGCCGAGAGGGAAGGTTATACACCTGCTGCCTTCTCACTCAGAGCTCCTGATTTCGTCCCAAAGCTTTTGCCTACCATCCTACTGCATTGTTGATGCCACCTGCCAGGACCATGGTGGAGCCAACGAAGTTGTCTATCGATGGGGAGGCCACAGCTGCCTTCCACACTGGCAATCCTCCACCAACAGATGGACCTCTCGTTGACGTGGTCTCTCACCCGCCAGTTCCCCCTTTGGAGGTGGATCATCACCGTAGACCCACCGTCTTAGCAAAGGTGGACGTGGACGAGATCCTACACGCCTACCTTGATCCTTGATCTGTGGGATATACCAGTAGTACTAGTAGTCATGACTTAGGTTTGATCTGTGGGACACCCTTACAAATATGTGAACTCTTATTTGCATGCATGTCTATGTGAACTTATGCTGCACTTTGTATTAGGTGGGTTAAACTTTGTGTGAGCATGATGTAGCTCAGATCGTTTGGTCATTTTGTAGCCAATTTCTTTTCACTGCAGATTTCTTTCTGGTTGTCTTTGGTCTAAAACTTAATTTGCTAAATATTCATGAGTGCCTTTGATCTTTGTTAAAGGCAACTTATGTCTTTGATAAAATTTGTTGAACTTGAAAGAACCATGTAGTGAGGAGTTCATCTGAACAAGTCTCGCCTTGATCTAATGCAGAACGAAAGAGCCAAAGCTGTTGACTTTTTTACCAACGCAAGAAAGTCCGGCTGCTACGTATTTGATCTTATAGGATAGTTGAGTGTCGTAGCAGTCAGTCTACCCCTCGACTACTGTGACTACTTGGATTGGAGTGAAATAAGTACAGAAAAGACCTATCACAACCGCATTAGGCATTCACCTCTTTTTCTACCCCTCAAGCGTGTCATGGCGGTCAAAAGCTCTTTTTCTTGATTCACCTCTTGTGTTCAGCTTTCCTGCCGCATTCGCTTCATTCTCATATTTTAATGTGCTTGCAAGAAAGTCTGAATGTGGCACATTTGATCTCATTAGACACTATACAGTACAGAGCTCCTCCATTAGGCATTACATCGACGCGAGACTTGATCATATGAATTCTGTTATGCATGTTTACCATACTACAGACCAGAAAGAGATCCAGAAAGAAACCTATAGGCAAAACCAACCAACAGGGGCTAGAAGCCGGCTACCAATTGACCAAAGGACCTGATCTACACCATGCTCAACAGAGTTTAACTCACTTAATACAAAGTTCAACAAAAGTAAACACAGACATGCAAATTAGATTTCACAAATCAAAACATCTATACATTTGAATGTGTCTGACATAAAATGCAAGGGAAGATACATAATAAGGAAGAGTAACAACATGTACTCCATCCGTACTCCCAACATAAGGAAGATACATCAAATGCAATGTGAGATACATGAAATGGAACTTTATTTACTCCTCTACTCGTTGTCTGTATCACTGTCCTTGTCCTCGTCCTTGGCGTTGGTATCAACATCATCATCCTCCTCCTCTATAGCCATGAGGACCTTCTGTTCATCAGCGATGATGCAGTTGGCCAACTACTCATCATCGGCATGAACCAGGTTACACTAGTGCTCCTCGGTGTTGTGGGCGGTGCTGATTCCCTACATCACGATGCTAGTGTTGAAGCCATCTATCCGGCTCTAGTAGCAGGCGAGGATGTACTCCGCGTTGTTTGTGCGATTCTTGTTCAGGTAGGCTGGTAGTTCTTGTAGGACATCGGCGAGTTGGTAAAAATTGAAGATGTAACTGCTAACCTTTTTCTCCCGAGGCAGGTTGAGGGTGCCCAGACCGGTGTTCTGTAGCACAGCCTGATCTTTAAGAAAGCCTTACTCATGACACCAACAGCCCACCCATTGCTTCATCTTCATTTTGACCCATCGCTTATAGTTGCCCTGCCTCAAGCACCTTGCATTGTCATCGTGGACAATGCCCCATGAAGGTTAGATGGATTCGGTCACCCCCTATTTGCATTCGGTTCCAATTGGTTTTGGGTTCGGTATCAGTTTTGTTCATATTAGGAATTTCTTCATTACAATAGATGTCTTACTTCGGAAGAATCCATTTCAATGCGAGCACCCTTGCATTTTGGCGGCTAGGGGTGGCACTAGGAACCCAAATGATATTGTTTGCTACTTGGGGATTTAACATTCACCCGGACTGACTGTTGATTGTTGAAGGCACTGTTCGTCACGTTCTCGGACCATAAAATTTGACAAGAATCGTTCAAGACCTGTTTATGGAGAGATTTTTGTGCTTTGCAGGACTGGACAGGATGTAGATATACTTTATAGATACAATGTGTCCATGGACGGAGATGCTGTCAACTTCGCTACGGTTCACTACCTCTAGCTTTCGGGACCGCATCAACCAATTGAGTACCTTAGCAACTGCTTACCCATCCAACATTAAGTCTTAGAATTTGTGAAACTTTTATGTTAATGAAGTTTATATGTACTGATGAAGCCTCTAGATTAGTATGTATGAGTACTGCATAATCATTGAACTATTACTTTGGTTGAACTATTAATTGAATAGTTGGTCTTGATTGTGGTCCATGTGTACACCTCTATGTAAGCATAGAGGATCCAAAATAGACCTTCTTCTATAGGCGGATAGTACCTTGAACCGCCGGTGACACAGCATTTCATCTTGGTAGGAGTGCGAGGGTTTTCCAGGACATTTTGGTGCCTTGGTGGGAGGCAAAAGTGTAGCCAATAAAAAACCTAGGCCAACCTCTTCACTCAGAGTGTGTAACACTTTGAACCCTGACTACTCTATGGCTACATCTAGCTCCAACTCCTCCCAGTGGTCGGCACCATCCTAGGGTGCTGTCGTGAGAAGAACATCGGCTTCCAGCGGAGGAGGCTACAAAAGGAGGGGGCCACCCATCCTATGCCACGTCAAGAACCACCCCGATGCATACCAGCCACCACTTTTGTGTCGCTGCGGCTTGAAGACGCCTCGGTGGATTTTGCGAAGTGATGGAAACCCAGGACATTGGTAGCATAGATGCTGTAGGGCAAATAACGTAACTCGATTTCTTTCTTGTTCATTCTGTTTTCGCAATGCAAATGCTGAAATCTTGTTGTACTTATGGTAATTTGGTTTTTTCTTAGCCTGACATAGATTGCAGGTTCTTTAAGTGGCACGATCCCCCATATAGAAAATTTTTAAGGACTTTGATTTTAGATTTACGTAACAAGATTTGGGAACTGAAGGCGGAGGCTAATGTTACAACAAATGAAGAACATCTGAGGAGCAGGAAGAGATTATGCCATAGATTGAAGAAATGCCCAGGGTTCCAAAGAAGATGAAGGAAGATTTCGTACCTTTGAGAAAGAAATTTGATTCATGTTCTTCTTTCACCTATTTTGTACTTACCTTAGTTCTTGGCATGTTTATTGGCAAGTTGCTTAGTTCACCACAGTAGATTCAAGTACCAATTTATGATGTATCGGACTAAAATTTGTCACTTTTGTACAACTATTGTTAAACTAAATATAAGGTGATTATCCAGATGTTCAATTTATTGAAATGTAAATGATAGCACATCCAAGTATCAATTGATGTGTCGGACTGAAATCTATCACTATTGTACAACTATTGTTGAACTAAATGCAAGGTGATTAACCAGGTGTTCAATTTATTGAATAGTAGGTCCAAGTATCAATTGATGTGTTGGAGACATCCTACTTCCCTAGACACAGGGCCCTGGTACAAGGGCAACCAATTTATTGAACTGTATATACACTCCTACGGTCCTACGATACCTTCCTCCCATCCATTCCCCACTCTGCTCCCTTGCTCTAATTCACCCTGCTAGTGTCAAACAAAAGGCAGCCTCTCGTGTGCTCACTGCTTCGTCACCTCCAACCTCGCCGGCGCACAAATCTTCAGCGCGCTGTCCCTGCTTCTCTGCTCCATTTGGATCTAAGGTAACTACACTAGATCTGCTCTCCTTCATCGGATTCTATATTCCTTTGTATTGCTCTCTCGTGCTCTCTGCTCCTTCACCTCCAACCTAGCTATAGTAATTTTGTTGGATCTACAAATGAAAATGCATCCTCTCATTCAGGAGTTTGTGGCCTTGTATGTCCATGGAGTGCAACTTGTGAGCCTTATTGTCCTCAGTATAGTTCACCAAATCAATGCTTTGTGAACAAAGTCGATGAGCTAAATGAAAGTGTACCAATGGATGTGGACAGGGTTGTAGTGGTCAAGGCTCGAGATGACATGGAGATTGACAATAATCCCGTGAGCCAACAACGATCTGCAAGATATTATGTAGATTCACAATGATCCCATGGAGGTCGACTAGGATCTGCATGGAGAATGATTAATTATGTAAACAACGATGTACATATGAAGGCCTTTTAACTTTTGCATGGTGTTAGCCTAATTAGTATCTACATTTTAGCTTTCGCCATGCTTGTTAGCTTGGTAGTGTTGACCTATTTATTCGGTATGAATGTATGGAACTCAAGTTGGATTCCTTTCAATCCGAGAGTACTAGCATTGTGATTTCCAGTTTTGTAAGTGCACAGTTTGGCTTTCTTTCAATGTAAATCTGCATGCCTTATTATTCACCATCGAACTCAAGTTGGCTTCCTTTCAATCTGAGTACTTGAATTGTGCTTTTCTTAGTTTTCTAAGTGTGTAGTTTTGCTTTTTTGAATGCCAAACGTTAAGATTGTGTGCCATAGTGTTCATCACCGTATCATATGGTGGTAATAGGACCCAGCCACCGGTGATGGTACTATGCATTCACCATTTAGTTGCAAAATTTCCAATCCCGCGTTTGAACCATCCTATGCGAAACTGATGAAAGTTCGATTCCCACGTGGCGTAAAAGTTACGCAGAGAGCAAGCAACCCCTGCCCCAACATCCCCCTAACCGTTCCCTGTTGCTGCTGCCGCCTCCTCCCTCCCCCACCATACATAGCTTTTCTTGTCCTCATTGCTGCTGTTTGTCATCGCCGCTCCTACTCATCACCACTGCTCAGCTCTTGCTCTATGTCAGTGCACATCACCGCTCCTACTCATCACCGCTAGGCCTGATGGATTACATCGTTGTGTTGTCTGCAATCTGACGATTCACAAATGACATGTAGTGCTGTGTAGCATTTGTTCTGTTGGTCAGGTTCGCTTCAGTTTTGACCCAACGTCCACGCACTTCCATGTGATTGAATTTGTTGAGGTGGAGGGTGTGTGTGTAGGTGTGGAGATCTACTCATCTAAAAATGCAGCATGGATCTTTAAGGAATCCAAATGGGGCAAGGGTACTATTGTTCTACATTCAAAATTAAGAAGTGTTTTTCTTAATGGTTTTATGCACATGCTTGAGTACCCTACAATAGTTGCTGTGGATATGAAGGGAAAGACATGGAGGATAATTCGTAAACCAGGTGGTGTTGAAATGTCCATCCATCAAAATTAGGGTCACCTGTGTGTGTGCTATGCTGATTTTCGCAATAGGTCTTGGCTTTTAGTGTGGATACTTGAAGACTATGGTACTGATAACTAGAGTTTGAAGCATGTTGTGGACATGGAGGAACTATTTGGATGCATGAATATTAAAGTTGGTTCTGAGCTTTGTGATGAGGAGTATAGAGTGATTACAGTTCACCCAGAATGGAATTTCATTTTCCTTCTTGGGAAGATCGAACATTGATTGCATATGACATGGACCGCAGAAAGGTTCATGTCATCCATGCCTGTGTCATCCACTTTTGTAGATCAAGAGGGTGTTTCCATATGATTAGGCCTTACTATATTCCTTTTGTTCCCTTGTTCATGGAGTCTTTAGCAGAGCAGTACAGGTGCATTTCCTGCATTTCGTGGTCATGATAGTCTTTATTTAGGTAGGGAGTTGTTTTCGTTCTATCTATGTATAGGCCAATTTTGGCTTGTTAACTAAAGGAATGGTATGTTCAATATTATTAATTCTCCTACTTTGTTCAGGTTGTGGATCAGAGATGAATAAGAGGGGTTCCATGGTGCATTGGCTACCAATCTGAAGGATGCACTAATTATATTCATTTTGCCATGCAAGCAGGAGTGCCACATAGAAGGAGCACAAGTACGTCATTTCATTATGTAAGTCTATATAGATCAGTACCTTTAGTATGCTCTATGTACCGCTTGTGTTAGGATATCAGTTGAGAAAGATGTTATGGAAGCGTCCATTTGTTATTGTAAAAAGTACTCTAGTTTGTGAACATGATTTATGGATGTAATGATTAAATATTTGTATGCTTTGTGTTCATGAATCTATTAAGGGCCCTGCTAAATTAGAAACTATTGTGACACTGGATGAAATTCTGTCACCGTCGCTATATGTATGATGCAGCAGGGATCAAAAGTATATCATTGCCGAATCCTTTAGTAACCCAACACCGACTAAATGATCATCAAAGGTGGATCTTGGTACAAGGCAACGATGACCTCCTTTGTACTAGCGGATCATATGCTGAAGCAATGGTGGTGTTAACCTCTACATAGATGTCTCGGCCATCGAACCGATAGTGAACCCGCACCGCTGACAGTCGGGTCGAAGTACAAGGCGACAGTACTGGTGACCACTACATAAGCGATTGATGTGCCCACACGACAGTTTTGATAGCCTTGACACTGGTGGATCATTTGCCAATGCGACGGTGTTAGTGTACATCCATAGCTGGGTCATGCTCCAATGCGACTGAAGTAAGGACCTAACATGGACAGATCATAAGCCAATCTGCGGTGTTAGTGTACATTGCAGTCGGTCCCAGATGCCAACAGTGAAGGCTATGATCATCACTGTTGATAGCTTGCTGCCATCTGGCCAAAATTGGACTATGATGTGGGTTACTACGAGGCTATGACAGGTGCAAGTGTAGTAGTATACGTTCGGCGCAAACTGTGCACCTACTTGCACCGAGACTAACACTATCTCCAAGCGGACCAAAACAAGCTTCCACTTGACATACATTACCTAGGAGTACCATCGGGTCTGCCCAAAGCAATTTCCATGCCCATGGTATATTCAGCTCAAACCATGCACCTATCTTGCACCGAGATTAAAACTATCTCCAAATGGATCAAAATAAGCTTCCACTTGATCCATGTTACCTAGGAGTACAATCAGGTTCATCCAAAATGATGTATGAGCCTTTGGTATGTTTGACGCAAACCATGTACCTATCTTGTGTCGAGATTAACACAATCTCCAATGGACCGAAACGAGTTTCCACTTGACTCACGTCACGTAGGAGTACCATAGGTTGTGCCCAAAATGATTTCCGAGCCGATGGTACGCTCGGTCAAACCGTGCACCTATCAGGCATCGAGATTGACACTATCTCCAAACATACTGAAACGAGCTTCAACTTCACCCTCGTGACCTAGGAGTTCCATCAGGTGCGCCCAAAACAATTTCCATGTCCATGGTACATTTGGTGCAAATCATGCACCTATATAGTACAGAGCTATGAGTAAAACTATTGCCTACGGAGTGCACTCGGTCAACTTGTATCAGTTGTAGTAGTAGTCATGAGTGGCTTTAATCTGTGTTGAACCCAACTCATCTTATTTTCGTGTATTTGATAAGATTTGTTGAACTTGCAAGAACCATGCATGAAAGATTATTTTTATTCAGAATTTTTATACTTCACAAGATCACACAAGGTCCAGCCGTCTGAAATCTTGACACCCGAACGACGAGCTCCTACATTCCCACGCAGGCGCGCACACGTGGATGGCATCAGCAGCCTGTTACAGCAAGGGACGTCACCTTCCGGCCCATCGCATTAACATGACGGGGCGAAGCCCCACTGCCCATCCACGCAAATGTCTTAGTCGTAGGATGGTTGACGGCCCCCAAACTATAGCAGCAAAGACAAGGGCCGAGAGGGAAGGTTATACACCTGCTGCCTTCTCACTCAGAGCTCCTGATTTCATCCCAAAGCTTTTGCCTACCATCCTACTGCATTGTTGATGCCTCTTGCCAGGACCATGGTGGAGCCAACAAAGTCGTCTATCGATGGGGAGGCCACAGCTGCCTTCCACACCGGCAATCCTCCACCAACAGATGGACCTCTCGTTGACATGGTCTCTCACCCGCCAGTTCCCCCTTTGGAGGTGGATCATCACCGTAGACCCACCGTCTTAGCAAAGGTGGACGTGGACGAGATCCTACACACCTACCTCGATCCTTGATCTGTGGGATATACCAGTAGTACTAGTAGTCATGACTTAGGTTTGATCTGTGGGACGCCCTTACAAATATGTGAACTCTTATTTGCATGCATGTCTATGTGAACTTTTGCTGCACTTTGTATTAGGTGGGTTAAACTTTGTGTGAGCATGATGTAGCTCAGATCGTTTGGTCATTTTGTAGCCAATTTCTTTTCACTGCAGATTTCTTTCTGGTTGTCTTTGGTCTAAAACTTAATTTGCTAAACATTCATGAGTGCCTTTGATCTTTGTTAAAGGCAACTTATGTCTTTGATAAAATTTGTTGAACTTGAAAGAACCATGCAGTGAGGAGTTCATCTGAACAAGTCTCGCCTCGATCTAATGCAGAACGGAAGAGCCAAAGCTGTTGTGATACATCCGGTCCAGATGGGGTTGGCCGAGGCCCAATAAATTAAGGTTGCCCGGACCTCAACAGTTCTTATGCACACCCACTCGGGGAAAGGTCCAATGTCCCTAAAAGACTAGTCCGATAGGGGAAGGGTGGCTCTCTCTTTTAAGGTGGCTTCCTCCTCCCAAGCTAAGCAAGGTGAGATTATTCAGAGGCTCACATGGTCGCCGCCCGACTACAACTAGGTCACTTGGCCTTTTTTTGTTGCGTCTTTGCCAGCGGGTAATAGTGGAGGATGTCCTCATCATTCCCACCCCCTTAAACAAGGGCCCAGCTCCGATACCAAATGATACATCCGGTCCAGATGGGGTTGGCCGAGGCCCAATAAATTAAGGTTGCCCGGACCTCAACAGTTCTTATGCACACCCACTCGGGGAAAGGTCCAATGTCCCTAAAAGACTAGACCGATAGGGGAAGGGTGGCTCTCTCTTTTAAGGTGGCTTCCTCCTCCCAAGCTAAGCAAGGTGAGATTATTCAGAGGCTCACACGGTCGCCGCCCGACTACAACTAGGTCACTTGGCCTTTTTTTGTTGCGTCTTTGCCAGCGGGTAATAGTGGAGGATGTCCTCATCATGTTGACTTTTATTACCAACGCAAGAAAGTCTGGCTGCTACATATTTGATCTTGTAGGATAGTTGAGTGTCGTAGCAGTCAATCTACCCCTCGACTACCGTGACTGCTTGGATTGGAGTGAAATAAGTATAGAAAAGACCTATCACAACTGCATTAGGAATTCACCTCTTTTTCTACCCCTCAAGCGTGTCATGGCGATCAAAAGCTCTTTTTCTTGATTCACCTCTTGTGTTCAGCTTTCCTGCCGCATTCGCTTCATTCTCATATTTTAATGTGCTTGCAAGAAAGTCCGAATGTGGCACATTTGATCTCATTAGACACTATACAGTACAGAGCTCCTCCATTAGGCATTACATCGACGCGAGACTTGCTCATATGAATTCTGTTATGCATGTTTACCATACTACAGACCAGAAAGAGATCCAGAAAGAAACCTATAGGCAAAACTAACCAACAGGGGCTAGAAACCGGCTACCAATTGACCAAAGGACCTGATCTACACCATGCTCAACAGAGTTTAACTCACTTAATACAAAGATCAAAAGTAAACACAGACATGCAAATTAGATTTCACAAATCAAAACCTCTGTACATTTGAACGTGTCTGACATAAAATGCAAGGGAAGATACATAATAAGGAAGAGTAACAACATGTACTACATCCGTACTCCCAACATAAGGAAGATAGATCAAATGCAATGTGAGATACATGAAATGGAACTTTATTTACTCCTCTACTCGTTGTCTATATCACTGTCCTTGTCCTCGTCCTTGGCGTTGGTATCAACATCGTCATCCTCCTCCTCTATAGCCATGAGGCCCTTCTGTTCATCAGCGATGATGCGGTTGGCCAACTACTCAGCATCGGCATGAACTAGGTTACACCAGTGCTTCTCGGTGTTGTGGGCGGTGCTGATTCCCTACATGACGATGCTAGTGTTGAGGCCATCTATCTGGCTCTAGTAGCAGGCGAGGATGTACTCTGCATTGTTTGTGCGATTCTTGTTCAGGTAGGCTGGTAGTTCTTGTAGGACATCGGCGAGTTGGTAAAAAATGAAGTCGTAACTGCTAACCTTTTTCTCCTGAGGCAGGTTGACGGTGCCCAGACCGGTGTTCTGTAGCACAGCCTGATCTTTAAGAAAGCCTTACTCATGACGCCAACAGCCCACCCATTGCTTCATCTTCATTTTGACTCATCGCTTGTACTTGCCCTGCCTCAAGCACCTTGCATTGTCATCGTGGACAATGCCCCATAAAGGTTAGATGGATTCGGTCACCCCCTATTTGCATTTGGTTCCAATTGGTTTTGGGTTCGGTATCAGTTTTGTTCATATTAGGAATTTCTTCATTACAACAGATGTCTTACTTCGGAAGAATCCATTTCAATGCGAGCACCCTTGCATTTTGGCAGCTAGGGGTGGCACTAGGAACCCAAATGATATTGTTTGCTACTTGGGGATTTAGCATTCACCCGGACTGATTATTGATTGTTGAAGGCACTGTTCGTCACGTTCTCGGACCACAAAATTTGACAAGAATCGTTCAAAACCCTGTTTATGGAGAGATTTTTGTGCTTTGCAGGACTGGACAGGATGTAGATATACTTCATAGATAAAATGTGTCCATGGATAGAGATGCTGTCAACTTCGCTACCTCTAGTTTTCGGGACCGCATCAACCAATTGAGTACCTTAGCAACTGCTTACCCATCCAACATTAAGTCTTAGAATTTGTGAAACTTTTATGTTAATGAAGTTTATATGTACTGATGAAGCCTCTCGATTAGTATGTATGAGTACTGCATAATCATTGAACTATTACTTTGGTTGAACTATTAATTGAATAGTTGGTCTTGATTGTGGTCCATGTGTACACCTCTATGTAAACATAGAGGATCCAAAATAGACCTTCTATAGGCGAATAGTACCTTGAACCACCAGTGACACAACATTTCATCTTAGCAGGAGTGCGAGGGTTTTCCAGGACATTTTGGTGCCTTGGTGGGAGGCAAAAGTGTAGCCAATAAAAAACCTAGGCCAACCTCTTCACTTAGAGTGTGTAACACTTTGAACCCTGACTACTCTATGGCTACATCTAGCTCCAACTCCTCCCAGTGGTCGGCACCATCCTAGGGCGCTGTTGTGAGAAGAACATCGGCTTCTAGCGGAGGAGGCTACAAAAGGAGGGGGCCACCCATCCTGTGCCACGTCAAGAACCACCCCGATGCATACCAGCCACCACTTTTATGTCGATGCGGCTTGAAGACGCCTCGGTGGATTTTGCGAAGTGATGGAAACCCAGGACATCGGTAGCATAGATGCTGCAAGGCAAATAACGTAACTCGATTTCTTTCTTGTTCATTCTGTTTTCGCAATGCAAATGCTGAAATCCTGTTGTACTTATGGTAATTTGGTTTTTTCTTAGCCTGACTTAGATTGCAGGTTCTTTAAGTGGCACGATTGCCCATATGGAAAATTTTTAAGGACTTTGATTTTAGATTTATGTAACAAGATTTGGGAACTGAAGGCGGAGGCTAATGTTACAACAAATGAAGAACATATGTAGGAGGAGGAAGAGATTATGCTGTTTGTCATCGCCGCTCCAACTCATCACCACTACTCAACTCTTGCTCTATGTCAGTGCACATCACCGCTCCTACTCATCACCGCTAGGCCTGATGGATTACATCGCTGTGTTGTCTACAATCTGACGACTCACAAATGACATGTAGTGCTGTGTAGCATTTGTTCTGTTGGTCAGGTTCGCTTCAGTTTTGACCCAACGTTCACGCACTTCCATGTGATTGAATTTGTTGAGGTGGAGGGTGTGTGTGTAGGTGTGGAGATCTACTCATCTAAAAATGCAGCATGGATCTTTAAGGAATCCAAATGGGGCGAGGGTAGTATTGTTCTACATTCAAAATTAAGAAGTGTTTTTCTTAATGGTTTTATGCACATGCTTGAGTACCCTACGATAGTTGTTGTGGATATGAAGGGAAAGACATGGAGGATAATTCGTAAACCAGGTGGTGTTGAAATGTCCATCCATCAAAATTAGGGTCACCTGTGTGTGCGCTATGCTGATTTTCGCAATAGGTCTTGGCTTTTAGTGTGGATACTTGAAGACTATGGTACTGATAACTAGAGTTTGAAGCATGTTGTGGACATGGAGGAACTGTTTGGATGCATGAATATTAAAGTTGGTTCTAAGCTTTGTGATGAGGAGTATAGAGTGATTACAGTTCACCCAGAATGGAATTTCATTTTCCTTCTTGGGAAGGATAGAACGTTGATTGCATATGACATGGACCGCAGAAAGGTTCATGTCATCCATGCCCGTGTCATCCGCTTTTGTAGATCAAGAGGGTGTTTCCATATGATTAGGCCTTACTATATTCCTTTTGTTCCCTTGTTCATGGAGTCTTTAGTAGAGCTGTACAGGTGCATTTCCTGCATTTCGTCGTCATGGTAGTCTTTATTTAGGTAGGGAGTTGTTTTCGTTCTATCTATGTATAGGCCAATTTTGGCTTGTTAACTAAAGGAATGGTATGTTCAATATTATTAATTCTACTGGTTTGTTCAGGTTGTCTATCAGAGATGAATAAGAGGGGTTCCATGGTGCATTGGCTACCAATCTGAAGGATGCACTAATTATATTCATTTTGCCATGCAAGCAGGAGTGCCACATAGAAGGAGCACAAGTACGTCATTTCATTATGTAAGTCTATATAGATCAGTACCTTTAGTATGCTCTATGTACCGCTTGTGTTAGGATATCAGTTGAGAAAGATGTTATGGAAGCGTCCATTTTTATTGTAAAAAGTACTCTAGCTTGTGAACATGATTTATGGATGTAATGATTATATATCTGTATGCTTTGTGTTCATGAAGCTATTAAGGGCCTTGCTAAATTAGAAACTATTGTGACACTGGATGAAATTCTGTCACCGTCGCTATATGTATGATGCGGCAGGGATCACTCGATTTGGTGGATGGAGATGACGTTCACGGCCCGACTACGGCCTTCCAAGACCGCACCTTAGCAATCGATACACCACCTCCAAAGGCTGTCACGATCTTGTGGAGCGCGACAACCAGCCACAGGGCTCCCGTCCTGCAAGCAATCGAAGAACTAGCAAGAACAAGGAAACAAGCAGTGAATTTGCAAGATGAAATTGAAAGCCTCAAACTGAATCTTATTATGAGTGGAGTTCTGAAGACAAGGAGACGGGTGGCTGGATCAGCACACGCGCCTACAAGCAAGTAGCAAAGGCTAAACTTGATCTAAACAAAACCCAAGTGTTCCTGGTGGCGGCTAAGGGGTATATGATGTGTGGAGGACAACCACAAGAGAGTTTGGGTCGTACTCCAACCCTAGGACGCGTCCCTACTGGACTCTAAAAGATACAAGCCCATTGGGCTAACTTAAGGTGGCGCAGCACCCTGGACAGAATAGACCTCTCGGTGATTTTTGGACTGTTGACGCCGTTTCTGAGTAGGTATGAGTATGAGGTCAGATCCGTATGAAAGTAGACTTTATTAGCTTTCTAACAAGTCCAGAATCACCCCAATCCGACTCCGTATGTAACCGTGGCGACCGTCACAAGTTGGAGGTGTGCTGCAGTCCGAATCCAGCCTACGCGAGTCCTTTTCCCTTTCGGTCTTCTCCTTGATTCCTAATCAAAACATGAGTGCACGTGTCTCCAAGATCTAAACAGGATAGACAAGAGCTCAAGAAGGAACTCACTTGATGATTAAGTGTTCGAGCACGAGCACGAGCACGGGTAATAGGTAATAGGACCAGCAGGTGTCGGCGTGGACGGCATGGATGTATGATCGGTGTTGATGTCCTCATCATCCTCCCTTTCTTGAATTTGAGTCGTCCTCGACTCAAGCTCATCTTCCTCACCCAAATAAGGCTTCAAATCTGCAATGTTAAATGTGGGACTAACCCCAAAATCTGCAGGAAGATCAAGCTTATATGCATTCTCATTTATTCGTTGCATCACTTTAAAAGGACCATCCGCTCTAGGCATCAATTTAGATTTTCTTAATTCAGGAAACCTATCCTTTCGCAAATGCAACCAAACCCAATCTCCAGGTTCAAGAATCAATTCCCTTCTACCTTTATCTACAGCAAATTTGTACTTAGCATTCATGCGCTCTATGTTTTCTTTAGTGGTTTCATGTAGTTTTAGCATCAATTCAGCACGTTGCTTAGCATCAAAATTCAACTTTTCAGAACTTGGCATTGGCATTAAATCAATAGGAGCACGTGGTAACAAGCCATAAACAATCTCAAAGGGACACATCTTCGTAGTAGAATGCATCGAACGATTATAAGCAAACTCAATATGAGGCAAACAATCTTCCCACATCTTAATATTCTTCTTTAAAACAGTCCTTAACATAGTAGACAAAGTTCTATTCACAACTTCAGTTTGACCATCAGTTTGGGGGTGACAAGTGGTGGAAAATAAAAGCTTAGTCCCCAATTTGGCCCATAAAGTTCTCCAAAAATGGCTAAGAAATTTAGCATCACGATCAGAAACAATTGTATTTGGCACACCATGCAAGCGAACTTCTCGAAAGAACAAATCAGCAATATTTGTAGCATCATCAGTTTTATGACATGGTATGAAATGTGCCATTTTAGAGAATCGATCCACAACCACAAAAACACTATCTCGCCCTTTCCTAGTCCGTGGCAATCCCAACACAAAATCCATAGAAATATCCTCCCAAGGAGCACTAGGAACAGGAAGAGGCATATACAAACCGTGTGGATTCAACCGGGACTTAGCCTTTTGACATGTTGTGCAGCGAGCAACAAATCTCTCCACGTCTCGTCGCATCTTTGGCCAAAAGAAATGACCAGCAAGAATGTCCTCCGTCTTCTTCGCTCCAAAATGCCCCATCAAGCCACCTCCATGCGCTTCCTGCAGCAACAACAAGCGAACGGAGCTAGCTGGAATGCATAGCTTGTTAGCTCTAAACACAAACCCATCATTGAGGATGAATTTGTTCCACGTTTTCCCATCTTTACAATGCAGCAGCACTTCTTTAAAATCAGCATCATGAGCATATCGGTCTTTAATTGTTTCTAACCCAAAGATCTTGTAATCAAGTTGATTCAGCAAAGTATATCTCCTAGACAATGCATCTGCAATGATATTATCCTTCCCTTTCTTGTGTTTGATAACATAAGGAAAAGATTCAATAAATTCAACCCATTTTGCATGTCTACGATTCAGTTTTCCTTGACTACGAATATGCTTCAAAGATTCATGATCAGAATGTATAACAAATTCTTTGGGCCACAAATAATGCTGCCATGTTTCTAATGTCCGCACTAGAGCATATAATTCCTTATCATATGTAGAATAATTAAGAATAGGCCCGCTCAATTTCTCACTAAAGTATGCAACAGGTTTTCCTTCTTGTAACAAAACACCACCCAATCCAATTCCACTCGCATCACATTCAAGCTCGAAAGTCTTATTAAAATCAGGGAGTTGGAGTAGAGGTGCATGTGTTAACTTATCTTTTAGCACATGGAAGGCGTGCTCTTGTGCTTTGCCCCAAGAAAAGGGCACTCCCTTCTTTGTAAGCTCACTCAATGGTGCAGCAATGGTGCTGAAGTCCTTCACAAAACGGCGATAGAAACCAGCAGTCCTAGGAAACTCCGCACTTGTGTGACCGTCATGGGTACAGGCCATCCTTGTATAGCTTCCACCTTGGCTTTATCAACCTCAATTCCCTGTGGAGTGACAACATAGCCAAGAAACGATACTCGATCGGTGCAGAAAGTGCACTTCTCAAGGTTACCAAACAAACGTGCATCACGTAGAGCATTGAAAACAGCACGTAAGTGATCAAGGTGTTCATCCATGGATTTGCTATAAATCAGTATATCATCAAAGTAGACGACAACAAATTTCCCAATGAAAGCACGCAAAACCTCGTTCATTAATCTCATGAAAGTACTAGGTGCATTAGTTAACCCAAAAGGCATGACTAACCACTCATATAGACCAAACTTGGTTTTGAAAGCAGTTTTCCATTCATCTCCCAATTTCATACGAATCTGATGGTACCCACTACGCAAATCAACCTTTGAAAACACAACAGCACCACTCAATTCATCAAGCATATCATCTAATCGTGGAATAGGGTGTCGATATCGAATGGTGATATTATTAATAGCCCTACAATCAACACACATGCGCCATGTTCCATCTTTCTTAGGCACTAAAATCACTGGAACAGCACAAGGACTAAGAGACTCACGCACATAACCTTTGTCTAGTAGTTCTTGCACTTGTCGCTGAATTTCCTTCGTTTCCTCCAGATTGGTCCTGTATGGCGCACGGTTTGGCAAAGATGCTCTAGGAATAAGATCAATTTGGTGCTCAATCCCTCGTATTGGTGGCAGCCCCGCTGGTATCTCAATGGGGAACACATCAGAATACTCCTGCAAAATGTTAGCAACAGCAGGGGGCAAAGAACGTTGCATATCCTCAAATGAAATCAAAGCATCCTTGCATACCAAAGCATAAGCAACAGAGGTGGATGCATTGAACTCATTAATATCAGATTTTGTAGCAAGCATACAACGTCCTTTCAATGTTATCTCATCTTTGTCATCAACAACAGATTTGTCACTCTCGCTCTTTGCTTTTGCAGCCTTAGTAACATCAGATTGCATAATAGCTTCAGGAGACATAGGATGCAACACAATTTTTCGATCATGGTATAGAAATGAATATTGATTTGATCTACCATGATGCATTGAATCTCTATCAAATTGCCATGGTCTACCTAGCAGAATATTGCAAGCTTGCATAGGCACAACATCACATTCAACAATATCTTTGTATGATCCGATGGCAAAATCGATTCGCACCAGTCTCGTTACCTTTGCCTTACCACTGTTGTTCAGCCATTGGATGTAGTAGGGATGGGGATGTGGTTTGGTGGTGAGGGCGAGCTTCTGTACCATGTCGCAACTTGCCAAGTTGTTGCAGCTACCTCCATCAATGATCATGCGGCACGAACGCTCCTTGATGACACACTTTGTTTGGAATAAAGTGTGTCGCTGATTTTGCTCCGCCTTCTCCATTTGTGCACTAAGCACTCGCTGTACAATCAAGCTCTCATAGTGCTCCGCGTCACCTGCATTGATGTGTTCTTCTATGTGTTCCTCACTACCTGCATAGTCAGCCGCAAGCAATGCAAGTGTATCTTCATCAAAATCATAACACTCACCATCATCTTTGACAATCATAACACGCTTGTTTGGGCAGTCACGCATCATATGGCCATATCCCTTACACCGATGACATTGTATGTTGCTTGTTCTACCTGTCGATGCCACGGATGAAGTACTCGTAGCCGGCTTTTGCGCTGTCTTCACTACTGAATTGGTGGGGGCAGCTCGAGTCTTGTCACTAGATGATGGCGTAGGAGTACGTGTAGACGGAGTTGTAGATGGGCGCGGCTGCCATGAACTAGCTTTCCCTGCAGAAACATTAGTCCTTGCGCTAGCATGTCGTCCCTGCACTTCCCGTTCAGCTTTACAAGCAAGATGAAACAGTTTGGTTACGTTATTGTATTCTTTGTAAGCGAGGATATCCTAAATTTCCCGATTTAATCCACCTAAAAATCTAGCCATAGCAGGTTCCTCATCCTCCTCTAATTTACAACGCAACATACCCGTTTGTAATTCCTGATAGTATTCTTCTACACATTTAGATCCTTGTCTCAATTGCTGCAACTTATTTATCATATCACGGGCATAGTAAGATGGAACAAATCTAGCTCTCATGGCTCGTTTCAGCGCATCCCAAGTTTTAGGTATGTTATGAGGATTTTTCTTGCCATATTCGATCCACCAAACAGAAGCAAAATCTGTGAACTCACTAGTAGCAGCCCTAACACGTGTGTTCTTAGGAAATTCATGGCATGCAAACTTTTGATCAACAGCAATCTCCCAAGTAATGTATGCATCAGGGTCATATTTACCATCAAAAGGAGGTATTTTAAATTTAATCTTACTGAAAGCATCATCATTATTGTGTACCTCGCGTCGGCGGCAGCCACCCATACCTCTACGGTTGTGACGTAGGCGACGTCGATCACGAGTGTCTCGATCATCATGTTCAGTATCACCTGTGTATTCTTCATCATAACTACCATCCTCTCGATCTTCCTCCTTCTTTTCTTCTTTATGCTGGTCTTTATCATTGTTGTGGAGGTCATCAAAACGCCTCAGCAGAGCAGCAAGGCTTTTGTCCACACTAGCAATGGACTGCTCCAAACCTGCAAGCTTGTTGTTTGCGGCAATCTGAGTAGCCTCCAACTGCCCAAGTTTGTCATTTGTCACCTGCAAGTCATTATCAAGTCCCTCCGTGTGCAACTTCACTTTCCTTTCAAAATGTTGTATGATGCCCTTTGTGCGAGGCGAATGTGGAATTTGGTTATCTTCGTCGGTCCCTGGCATGGTTCAAAGACAAAGACAACAAGAAGACAAGTGAAGAAATAAAAGCCCTACAACTACTAGGATGTAGCTACAGCAAGTCGCTCACTCTCCACCTATTACACAAGTTCTTACCAGTTCTTACCTTGCTCGATAGGAGGGGTCATCTACCAACAAGTTTGCAGCAATGGATGAAGTGTATCGGTGCCGCAGCACGAGACCTGTCAAGCTGTAGAATATGTGGAGCTATAGGTGGGCTGAAACAAGGAACAAACTAGCACCACGTTAGTTACAAAAAGCAAGCTGAATAATCGTTCAACCGGCGGTACTGTGCTGGTCCTAGTCTAGACCATGCTAGAGACACGAGCCTGGACACAAAGGAGAGCACAACACACCACCCAAAGTGAACGAAGAATCTCTAAGATCAGCCCCTTTCTCTTCTTTTCTTTTGCTTCTTTCTTTTTCTTTTTTTTCTTTTTTTTGAATATTTTTTTTCAGGGGCACTCAAAACTGATTATATGAACAAGAACACTCCCAAAGAGTAACTCAGCACACACACTTTTTTCCAAAAGGGCAGGGGTATTCCAGTAAAAAAAGATACTCTCTCTCTCTCTCTAGAGTAAGCCACTCGTTTAGATATGAATACTTGCTGCGTGGTTCGTTTGATATTTGTAGCACAGGGTGAACTGATTCCTCGTCTGATTGGAACTTCCAATTCTACTCAGACTTGGCCAATAGCGAGGAATACCCGATTCCTTGATCCGACTCAAACTTGAAAACCTACTTGGATTTGGCCAACAGAGAGGAACAACCGATTCCTTGTCCGATTCAAACTTCAAACCCTACTTGGATTCGGCCAACAGAGAGACTATATGATAGCGCGTGTTGTGATAGAACGTGACAAGAACTCGAAACTCTAAAGGACTAAAACTAAGACCAGCAACTTGACACAACCGATGCAACCGACGACTCAACAAGCCCTAACTAGGTAGCACTAGCCACGGCCCAAAAGTCTATAGGATTGTAGGAAACTAATCTACTTTTTTTGGCTTTTTTTGGACTATAGGAAAAATAAAAACAGCAAAGAATTACAAGTCTCTCACCGATAAACCTTGCTCTGATTACCAATTGATAAGAACCCGCTAGGGTTTATGGACGATCTTTCGATGAGAGGCGTGAGATCACTCGATTTGGTGGATGGAGATGACGTTCACGGCCCGACTACAGCCTTCCAAGACCGCACCTTAGCAACCGATACACCACCTCCAAAGGCTGTCACGATCTTGTGGAGCGCGACAACCAGCCACTAGGGCTCCCGTCCTGCAAGCAATCGAAGAACTAGCAAGAACAAGGAAACAAGCAGTGAATTTGCAAGATGAAATTGAAAGCCTCAAACTGAATCTTATTATGAGTGGAGTTCTGAAGACAAGGAGACGGGTGGCTGGATCAACACACGCGCCTACAAGCAAGTAGCAAAGGCTAAACTTGATCTAAACAAAACCCAAGTGTTCCTGGTGGCGGCTAAGGGGTATATGATGTGTGGAGGACAACCACAAGAGAGTTTGGGTCGTGCTCCAACCCTAGGACACGTCCCTACTGGACTCTAAAAGATACAAGCCCATTGGGCTAACTTAAGGTGGCGCAGCACCCTGGACAGAATAGACCTCTCGGTGATTTTTGGACTGTTGACGCCGTTTCTGAGCAGGTATGAGTATGAGGTCAGATCCGTACGAAAGTAGACTTTATTAGCTTTCCAACAAGTCCAGAATCACCCCAATCCGACTCCGTATGTAACCATGGCGACCGTCACAAGTTGGAGGTGTGCTGCAGTCCAAATCCAGCCTACGCGAGTCCTTTTCCCTTTCGGTCTTCTCCTTGATTCCTAATCAAAACAAGAGTGCACGTGTCTCCAAGATCTAAACAGGATGGACAAGAGCTCAAGAAGGAACTCACTTGATGATTAAGTGTTCGAGCACGAGCACGGGTAATAGGACGAGCAGGTGTCGGCGTGGACGGCGTGGATGTATGATCGGTGTTGATGTCCTCATCACTTTAGTAACCCAACACCGACTAAATGATCATCAAAGGTGGATCTTGGTACAAGGCAATGATGACCTCCTTTGTACTGGCGGATCATACGCTGAAGCGATGGTGGTGTTAACCTCTACATAGACGTCTCGGCCATCGAACCGATAGTGAACCCGCACCGCTGATAGTCGGGTCGAAGTACAAGGCGACGGTGCTGGTGACCACTACACAGGCGATTGATGTGCCCACACGACAGTTTTGATAGCCTTGACACTGGTGGATCATTTGCCAATGCGATGGTGTTAGTGTACATCATAGCTGGGTCGTGCTCCAATGCGACTGAAGTAAGGACCTAACATGGACAGATCATAAGCCAATCTACAGTGTTAGTGTACATTGCAGTCAGTCCCAGATGCCAACAGTGAAGGCTACGATCATCACTGTTGACAGCTTGCTGCCATCTGGCCAAAATTGGACTATGATGTGGGTTACTACGTGGCTATGAAAGGTGCGAGTGTAGTAGTATATGTTCGGCGCAAACTGTGCACCTGCTTGCGCCGAGACTAACACTATCTCCAAGCGGACCAAAATAAGCTTCCACTTGACATACATTACCTAGGAGTACCATCGGGTCTGCCCAAAGCAATTTCCATGCCCATGGTATATTCAGCTCAAACCATGCACCTATCTTGCACCGAGATTAAAACTATCTCCAAATAGATTAAAATAAGCTTCGACTTGATCCATGTTACCTAGGAGTACAATCAGGTTCATCCAAAATGATGTATGAGCCTTTGGTATGTTTGATGCAAACCATGTACCTAACTTGTGTCGAGATTAACACTATCTCCAATGGACCGAAACGAGTTTCCACTTGACTCACGTCACATAGGAGTACCATAGGTTGCGCCCAAAATAATTTCCGAGCCGATGGTACGCTCGGTGCAAACCGTGCACCTATCAGGCATCGAGATTGACACTATCTCCAAACAGACTGAAACGAGCTTCAACTTCACCCTCGTGACCTAGGAATTCCATCAGGTGCGCCCAAAACAATTTCCATGTCCATGGTACATTCGGTGCAAATCATGCACCTATCTTGCGTCGAGATTAACAGTGTCTCCAAATGGATAGAAACAGGTTTCCACTTGACCCACGTCATGTAGTACTATTGGTTGCGCCCAAAAATGATTTCTGATCCTATGGTATGTTCGGGGCAAACCGTGCACCTATCTTGTGTCGAGCTTAATACTATCTCCAAACATACTATAATGAGCTTTCACTTAACCTATGTCACCTAGGAGTACCATCAGGTGTGCCCAAAGCAATATTAGAGTTCATCATACATTTGGCGTAAACCGTGCACCTATCTTGCACCGAGATTAATACTATCTCCAAACGGACCGAAACGAGCTTCCACTTGACCAAGGTCACCTAGAAGTACCATCGGGTGTTCCTAAATAGATATCCATGCTTGTGGTACATTTGGCGCAAACCATGCACCTATCTTACGCCTAGAATAACTATTTCAAAACACACCGAAATGAGCTTCCAATTCACATAGGAGTACCATCGGTTACACCCAAAATGATTTCTGAGCCTATGGTACGCTCGATGCAAGCTGTGCTCCTATCATGCATCGAGATTAACACTATCTCCAAACAGACCAAAACGAGCTTCCATTTCACCAGAGTTCCATCGGGTGCACCCAAAATGATTTCAATGCCCATGGTACATTCGGCGCAAACTGTGCACCTATCTTGTGTTGGGAATAATAGTATCTCCAAATGGACCAAAATGAGTTTTGACTTGACCCATGTCACATTGGAGTACCATCGGTTGTGCCCAAAATAAGTTACGAGCCTATGGTACATTCGGCGCAAACTGTGCACCTATCTTGCGTCGAGATTAATACTATCTCCAAACAGACTGAAACTTGCTTCTACTTGACAAATGTTACCTAGAAGTACCATCAGGTGTGCCTGAAAAGACTCCATGCCCGTGGTACATTCGACACAAATCGTGAAACACTATCTCAAATGGATCAAAACGAGCTTCCACTTGACACATGTCGCCTAGGAGTACCATCGGGTGTGCCCAAAATGATTTCTATGCTCATGGTAAATTCTGCGCAAACCGTGCTCCTATCTTGCACCGAGACTAACACGATCTCCAAACGGACCTAAACGAGCTTCCACTTGACCCTTGTCACATAGGAGTACCATCGGGTGTGCCCAAAATGATTTCCATGCCCATGGTTCATTCGATGCAAATCGTGCACCTATCTTATGCCGAGATTAACACTATCTCCTAACAAACCAAGACAAGCTTCCATTTAACTCTCATCACCTAGAAGTACCATCGGGTGCATCCAAAAGGATTTCTGAGCCTATGGTATGTTTAGCGCAAACTGTGTACCTATCTTGCGCCGAGATTAACACTATCTCCAATGGACCAAAACAAGCTTTCACTTGACATACATTACCTAAGAGTTCCATGGGGTGTGCCCAAAGCGATTTTCATGCTCGTGGTACATTCGGTGCAAACAATGCATCTATCTTGTGCCGAGATTAAAACTATCTCCAAATGGATCAAAATGAGCTTCCACTTGATCCATGTCACCTAGGAGTACAATCAAGTGTGTCCAAAATGATTTCTGAGTCTATGGTGCACCTATCTTGTGTTAAGATTAACACTCTCTCCAATTGGACCAAAGCGAGTTTCCACTTGACTCACGTCACGTAGGAGTACCATCGCTTGCGCCTAAAATGTTTTTTGAGCCTATGGTACGCTAAGCGCAAACCGTGCACCTATCTTGCGTCGAGATTAACACTATCTACAAATGGACCAAAATGAGCTTCCATTTCACCCACGTCACCTAGGAGTTGCATTGGGTGCACCAAAAATGATTTCTAAGCCCATGGTACCTTTGGCGCAAACCATGCACCTATCTTGCGTTGAGATTAATAGTATCTCCAAATGGACCAAAACGAGTTTCCACTTGACCAACGTCATGTAGGAGAGTACCATTTGTTGTGCCCAAAATGAGTTATGAGCCTTGTTCGGTGCAAACTGTGCACCTATCTTGCGTCAAGATTAATACTATCCCTAAACAAACTGAATCGAGCTTCCACTTGACCTACGTTACCTAAGAGTACCATTGGGTGTGCCCAAAGCGATTTCAGAGCCTATGTTACATTTGGTGCAAACCGTGCACCTATCTTGCGTTGAGATTAATACTATCTCCAAACAGACCAAAACTAGTTTTCACATGACAAACATCACCAAGAAGTACTATCGCATGTGCCTAAAAAGATTCCTTGCCCATGGTACATTCGGTGCAAACTGTGCACCTATCTTGCGCCTAGATTAACAGTATCTCAAACGGACCAAAACGAGCTTTCACTGATGAGATGCTAACATACAGGTATGTTAAGCCTTGGGTATAATGTTTCCTGAACGAATAGGACCCCTTGACCAACCCCTTTAAGATCGCCCGAGGGCACGAGGGCTATGCCCATCGGGCACGCTCGTGCACACCCTCTGGCGCAGAGATCTGGCCGAGCCTGAGTTGACCGCAGCTTCCGCCTAGGGCTCAGGGGCTTCTTCGAGCCCTAGGCTCCTGATTTACAGCACGACCGAGCCCAGTCCTTGGCTCCTGCCCGGCTCACGATGCTAACCAAGGCCCAGGCACAAGAAGACAGGCCCTGAGCTACCGATGGTCGGGGGCTCCCCGGCGCCACTCCACAGGTGCGGCCCTATCAACTGCTCCTCGAACAGGGTCATGTCCGAGGCATGACACAAGAAGACAAAGCTTCCCATGGCCTCCGGAGGCTCACAGGCTTCTAGGCCCACGAGTCAGCCCCTAGAGCTAACCTCCTCCGCCACCAGGAAGACTCTAGAAGGTCTCACCTAGGGGAGACCAATCCAAGTTGACACCGCCTGACACACAGAGTGTCAAGCAGAGCGGCTGACGATGCCCAAGGCTTCTTTGGCTCCAAGACAATGTGACGATCTATGGTGCACCGCTGCAAGACCCTACTAGACTCTGGTGCACATAGATCATAAACTAAATCCCCAAACCACCATGTACACGACCTATCTTGTTATATAAGGGATAAGGTTCACCTCGATGGGGAGGATCCCTTTTTTATCACCAAACACTCCATTCCATCGGCCTCGACCCTACACAGAGGGCAAGGCAACTCGGATAGGGGCACTGAGAGCCTCTCCTCCACCGCATCCCATTGTCTTCCTCCTCTCCGATGAGGGGGAAGGCACCACCGATGTTAGGTGACCTTAGGATTAGCAACGAGCTAAACCCCTACCAAATCTTCTTCTTTTACACTCTGTTGTAACCCTCCCTGATTTTGGGTGCTCTTGAGTATAAGGATCATCAGCTGCTGGACATAGGGACCATATTGGCCCAAACTAGGATAAACCATTGCGTCTCCTCTATGTGATTCTTGTGTTCCTGAGTCCACCCGAGCCACCGGAGACCCGTACTCTAACACCGACTCGAACAACATGCTTGCCACGGTTTTGACCCCACGACAGTTGGTGCGCCAGGAAGGGGGCAGCGTCAACTGTGATTCTGGCTCTATGGTGGCTGGAGCCATTCGCCTCATCGCTAGAGCATTTGCCTCATCACTGGAGCAGGAAGCACCGCCCCAGATGGTGGTGTTCGCTTCCCTAGCGAGCTCTCTGTCACGATCGACGCCTTTGCTCTGAGCCAGGTCCCTAACTTTGGGACCCTAGCCTATGTCGCCGACTGCTACGGCGAGCTTCGTCTACTCCGTGGGGCTGTGCCAGTGGGCAACGAGTCCCCAGGGTCGCCCCCTCCGCTAGGACACTTGGGAGTGGATCTCGACATGGTCTAGGCCCGAACCCCACTGTGTCAGACCATCGCTAGATGTTCTACATGCTAGCCAACGTCCACCACTAGATCACTACCGGTGAGGTGCTCCCGCCACCATACTTCTGGCATTACCTCTCGACCTGCCTTTTGGGATATAGAACGTGGCGACATCCTTGCAGTTGGAGCTAGAGCACCTCATTAGTTGCGAGGCACCATGAAGTGCCATCCTTTCCGGCACGGCGAGGACTGATGTCTCCTCGCTCCGTGTCTTTCTCGAGATCCTCTTGGGGAATGGCTCGGAGTACGACTCTAACGACATCGACTACAACACCCCTCCACGCATGTGCTACCATATCGACGGTGAGGTTGTGCCAGAGGAGGCGCCTAGGCTCACACCGCTGCACCAGAGTCCCCGCAACCGCGTGGCCTACCTTCAGGAGCATGTGAACCGCTTGTATGCTCGGCAGGTGGACTTTGAGGCCACTGAGGCAGAGCTCGAGCGCCAAAGATGGGACGTTGCATGGTAGCAAGCCGTGCACCCTCTCGATGATGACACTTGCACGGGTGCTCCTAGCAGCCTCTGCTTCTCCAATGCGGCGTACAACATGGCGGCCGTCACATACTGCCTGGAAGACATCTCCGACATGTCAAACCCAAAGACCAACGAGCAGTTGAATGAGGTGAACCGGCTCCTCCATGTCACTCTCGAGCAGCAGGCAGAGAGTTCAGCCTCCCAATGCCGTGCCATGTTCTCTCGGCCGTCCCAGATGATGGCCATCGCCAACGGGGGCCACTCCGACGTTCACGCCCCACCGGTGGGGAGAAGCAAAGGCGACACCTCCGAAAACGGCTCTGACCAGCCACAGACTCGGGGCGCCAAGCGTCAATAGGAGCAAAGGCGTGACCTTTCTCTTTGGTGTCACCTTGCATGCCATCGGAATGGCGACGTCCGCAACACCATCGAGGCCAGGCGCCACGCTCAGGCGCAGTCCTGTACCCTGAGTGATGGGGCGGGGGCCTTGCCCCAGATCACTTCAGCCCCCTGGCATTCAGGGCAGCGATCCAGATGGCCCCTACCCTAGGCGTTTCCGGCCATCGACGCACATCTCCAAGTACGACAATGAGGCCAACCCAAGCCATTCGCTAGAGGACTACCGCCTCACCATGAAAGCCGGGGGCTCAGATGATGACTTCCGTCTAGTACCTTCTTCTACTTCTATAGAGCTCGACTAGAGCTTGGCTCGAGCAGCTCGAGCATAGCAGCAACTGCTGCTAGGGTGATCTCCGTTCGGTCTTCATCGAGCACTTCTAGGGTGCCTACACCCACCTAGGGAACTCCTAGGATCTCTGCAACTGTAGGTAGAGGGCCGATGAGACCCTCCAGGAGTACATTCAGTGCTTCTCCAAGAAGCACAATGAGCTCCCCAACATCACCGATGCTAATGTCATCAACGCCTTCATATGCGACACGACCTGCGAGGTCCTTGTCCACGCGCTTGGCCGTGAGACCCCATGCACAACATGGGTGCTCCTAGATGTCGCCACCCAATACGCCACCAGCTAGGAGGCGTTCTAGGTCAACTTTTGTAGAAAAGTCAAGGCCGCTGGCCACCTTAACGGTGGCGACGGTAGTGATGATCATGTGTTGTCCCAACAATGCCACGACAAGTGAAATAAGGACCGAAGGCCCCACGGGGAGGAAATGGTGGCCGCGGCTGACCGCGCTACCAGACCTCAGCCCCGCGGGCATGGTGCATGCCTAGAACACTTCGAGAAGGCGCTTGAGTCCCACTGCTCGTTCCACATGGGGAAAGCTAGGCACCTCCTCAAGGATGGTGCTACCACAAAGGGCTACATCCGTAGCATCCTCGGTCAACAGGGCAAGGCCTAGAAGCTTGCCCTGAAGGCCAACAACCCAGCGGACGACACCTAGGAGGAAGACAACGAGTGCCCTGAGGCCAAGCATTGCCTCATGATCTTTAGGGGCTCCCAGGTGTATGAGTCCCCCCCGGAAGCCCTGCATCACCGAGGAGGTGAACACCACCCATACCCTCGCCGCCCCAACGTGGCTCCGATGGTTCTAGATGGCCACCACCTTTGACCAAGAAGATCACCCCGACTGCGTCCCTCATCCGGGGTGCTACCCACTCATGGTCACCTGATCATGGGTACCACGTGCCTCTCTAAGGTGTTGATGGATGGGAGGAGTGGCCGCAACATACTCTATGCCAGCACCCTCAACAAGATGGTCATCCCTCGGAACGGCCTGCGCCCCAGCAAGGCGCCATTCTAAGGGATCGTGCTAGGGAAGGAAGTCATGCTCCTTGGGTGCATTCGGCTCAACGTCACCTTCGGCCAGCTAGACAACTTCTGCAAGGAATGGCTCACCTTCAAGGTCATCGACTTCAATGATGTCTACCATGCCCTCCTCAGTCGACCATGCTTCGCCAAGTTCATGGCTATCCCTAACTACAACTACCTAAAGCTCAAGATGCCCAGCCCGAAGAGGGTCATCATCGTCAAGGGCAGCTTCGAGCAAGCCTACTATTGCGAGAAAGACTGTGTCACCCAAGCTGCTGCAGTCGTCGCCTCCTATGCTCTTGACAGCTTAGGCCGTGACGCAGAAGGGGCATCGACGGAGGAAGCAACCAAGGCAGCGGCGGTGCTCGACCGATTGAGCATCGGTGAGGCGCCCAAGGCTTCTAGTGGTAGTGGTGGCTTAGCTGGCCCCTGTATCCAGGTGCTCGGTACCCTAGAAGGGGCTGACCCGATCAAGTGAGTTCCAATCTTTTCCCATGAGGGAAGGCCATCGCTGAGCCATCTGCCTAGAAGAGAAGCCTCCCGAGCCAAGGCCCGCCTACTAATCTCCTTCGCCGGCCTACCTCTACAACAACAAAAACCAAGATAAGTTCTGTCCTCCTGACCCTCTTGCTTTCTTTCTTCAGTCATGTCTCCTTTAACACGAGCAACCCCAGCGAAAGCTCAGCTGTACCACAGGATTGACTAAACTAACCATCTGCTGACCTTTCTGAAGGAGAACCACTACAGAAGGCCCCTGAGTGAGGCAACGACGGGTGGACAAAGCCAGAGGAGCAGGTGAAAGATTGGCAAGATGCTAATGGAGTGGCCCCGGCCATCGCGTTACCAGCTATGTCCTCTTTCCTCTCTCTTGTGTCCATTTTGTTTTCTTTGCAACTATCTGCCTATCTCTCGATCCTTCATCAGATCATTCCACCCCACTGCACGTCAGTCCAGGGGCCCTCAGAAGGGGCATCACTGAGGGTTCAAGGCCAACTCACTAGGCTTCAAGGTCACTTGAAGCAACTAAAAGTGTGAGGGACACTCAGGAGATGAGCCCATGCAACTGTAGCTAGGGTGCCAAGAAGCGCCTCGACCATCTAGATGAGCGATGTCCAAATACTAGCCTTGAGCTACTCGTGGTGACCCAACGAGGGAGCCAACGAGCCCCCGAGTACCGACATACGGGCTTGGAAACTATACGAGTGGCTCGGTCGGGAAGCCGAGGATCTCCCCTCTAGGGGACATGATTGGGGCATGGAACAATCGTAAACCTAGGGTTCTCAAGGACTTACCCGTTAGCAGCATGGGCACGGCGATCTTGGCCAACGAGGCCATCATCATAACAGCCTAGCCTAATGAGGGATTAAGTCTCTGAGCATGACTTAAGAGCAAAATGGGATTACAAACAAAAGCAATTTCATTTCATCAATTGGGAATGACCTGATTACAATACACGGTGGCAAAAACTGCTTCTACCTAGCACGGCATCGGCCCCCCGACCCCATGATGATCTCCTCTCCTTGGGGAGGGAGGAAGATTCCTTCGGCGAAAGCCAACCTACCATGCCAGGGAGGGCCTACTTCCCCACACCTACTTTAGGTGCTGAAAGTCCTATGTTTGGTGTTGGTAATTAGTGACAATGCCTAAGTACTAATCCTATGCCTAAGTTGTATGTAGCATATGAGGATTAGTATAATCCAAGGTTGGTGGCAAGATGGACATGGTGATCATGATGGCCACACTTGGATTTGGACGCAACCCTACGTGATCAAGGCAAAGGTATATGCTTAAGGGTTGTGTTTTAGTAACCAAGACACCTAGTGGGTGTGGTTACATTATAGGATAGATAGCCGTACTATAAAGAGGGGAATGACGCGGCTATTGAACTCCTAAGTGCCTCTAGGTGTGCATTTCATGTCATATGCATTTGGATAGAACTAATAACACCTCGAAAAATGATTGTGAAAATGCTAACACACATGCACATGGTGATGGTCACTTGGTGATGTTAGCACGTTTACGAAGGCGGTGGAGTTTGAGCGGTAGAGAGGATTTGGGGTCCTCTCTCCCTCCCGCCGAGCTTCGAGGCGGGATTCAGGCGTTTTCGAGAAGTTGAAACGCCTATTTTCCACTACGCCGGAAGTCGGAAAAAGAAACGGAGGCGAACGGAGGTCATAGTGGTGACCGGACGCTGGACCGGACGCGGTCACTGTTTGACCGGACGCGTCCGGTCAGTGTTCAGCGTCTGCACGTTTTTCAGTTGGTTGATCGGACGCGCAGCGTGTCCGGTCACAGTCGATCGGACGCGTCCGGTCGATCAGGGAGCTTACTAGACTCCAACCGGACGCTGGCACTGTGGCGTCCGGTCAGTTCTCCAGCGCGTCCGGTCGATGTTTCGTTGTGCGCAGCTCAGGGTTGACCAGCGTGTCCGGTCACTCACGGGACCGGCGCGTCCGGTCGTGACCAGCGCGTCCGGTCGTTGCGACCAGCGCGACCGGTCGGTGTTTTGAAAAAGAGCCGTTGCGCGATCGGCGCGTCCGGTCAGCGCGACTGCTGCTGAATCAAGTTCCTAACGGCTATATTCGAAGGGGTACGTCTATAAATACTCGTTGGCCGGCTCAAGGCTCTTACTCTTGGACATTTTGACATACTTGTGAGCACTTTGAGCTAAGCAACTCCCCTCCCACTCATCTCTCTTGCTTGTTTGCATATTCGAAGTGAGATTGAGTGATCCAAGTGCATTTGCATTGTGAGATTGCATCTAGTTGGCACTTGGTGGTTGATTTGCTGCGGGATTCTTGTTTCTCTTGGAGGTTGCCGCCACCTAGACGGCTTGGAGCAGCTTGGAGGCGTTGGCAAGAGTTGGTGATTGTTCTTGGCCACCTCCGGTGATTGTGAGGGGTTTGTGCCTACCTCGGCGAAGCGCCAAAGGCAACATTAGTAAATTGCTCGTGTCATTGCAACCTTTTTCCATTTGGTAGGTTCTTGTGGCACCTTTTGAGAGGCTCGGTGTGAGACCGTTTAGCCACCGAACCACGTGGTGAAGAGGGACACAACGGGGACTAGCGTGCCGGCAAGCACGTGAACCTCGGGATAAGTCTTTGTGTCATCATTCTTATTGTGATTGATCGATCCCGGTGGTTGTATATTGTGGAATTCATCTCTTGATCATATTGTTTGGTTGGCTCAATACTTCGCCCCTCGGTGATACCCTTCTAACTCTCTCTTGTATTAATTTCTTAGTTACTTTGTTAGAGTAGCTCTTTTATGTAGCTTGCTAGTTGTAGTTTCCTTCTCGGTTTGACTTGTGTGGTTGAGTGCATATATACTAGAATTGTGAATTGGATAGGTGGCTTGCAAACACCCCGTAGGCTGCCACCTAGGACTACCATTCAGTGTGCCTAAAGCGATTTTAGAGCCTATGGTACATTTGGTACAAACCATGCACCAATCTTGCCTCGAGATTAATACTATCTCCAAACGGACCGAAACGAGCTTCCACTTGGCTAATGTCAACTAGAATCTTTATTGGGTGTGTCTGAAAAGATTTCCATGCCTGTGGTACATTCGGCGCAAACCGTGTACCTTTCTTGCGTCAAGATTAATAAAATCCCCAAACGGTCTGAAACAAGTTTCCACTTGACCAATGTCCCCTAGAAGTTCCATCGTGTGGGCCTAAAAAGATTTCGATGCTTGTGGTACATTCAGCACAAACCGTACACCCATCTTGCACCTAGATTAACACTATCTCCAAATGGACCAAAACAAGCTTCCACTTGACACACGATACCTAGGAGTACCATCAGGTGTGCCCAAAATGATTTTCATGCCCATGGTACATTCGGCGCAAATCATGAACCTATCTTGCGCCAAGATTAACACTATCTCCATATGGACCGCTATCGACGAGATGTGGTCAGCAGTCTACCGAGGGGTATGCCCATGGTAGTAGATTATCGGTGGAGGTGCATAAGACAACGAACTAGATGGTCATGCAAGATGAACACAAGATTTATCCAGGTTCGGGCCGCAAACTGCATAATACCCTACGTCTTGCGTCTTTGTGGATTGTATTGGTACGTGATGATGATGATGATGTGTTTTGAGGGGGGTCCTTGCCCGCCTTATATAGTATGGGGGGCAAGGTTACAGATCTAAGGAATCTAATCCCAGCCGATTACAACTGCTGTATCCACGAAGGATACGATATCTATCCTAACCGACTTTGTTTTCTTGATTATCAAGTATCTCTGCTTACTCTGCAGGGTTCGCCGAGCAGTTCGGAGATCCGCATGGCCCTTTCTGGCGAGTTGGGCCACCTTGTCTGATGCGGCCCATGTGGAGCCATGAGGGTATACGGGTCTATACCCCCACAGCTAGTCCTCGAGCACTATGTATTTTGAAGCAGCACACCGTCTTGACCTTCTCTAACCAGTGAGGCTTGAAGTCTTGAAGCTCCCGACCAGAAGGGTGGTCTGTTGAGGAATATTCCCACCCTTCCAACCAGTTCAGTTGATAGCCGGCCACCGCACTTGTCAGAAAATGCCTTGTCAGAAAAATGCATGGTGCTATGAGAAAAAAGAAAAATAGTTCATCTTTGATGAAGTGTGACCACTTAAGTTTCATTGTAGAAATTTAATGATGTGTGGCACCATTGGCTCTGCCATAATGTCAAGAGATGAGATCCTTAGGATCTAGTCGTATTACGATAGGGGTCGCGCCTCTGGCACTATGCAAAAAATATGGGTGCAAAAAAGTTAAGCACATTCACTGCAAGGTGAAGTGTGCCCACTTAGTCCCTGAGCCTGACAGCAGGTGACTTGATCACGTGGTGCTAGGGTCCAAAAGAAAAACAATCTAAAACTAAATAAGCACATTCATTGCAAGGTGAAGTGTGCCCACTTAGTCCCCGAGCCTGATAGTAGGTGACTTGGTCACGTGGTGCCAGGGTCCAAAGAGCACATTCCGAACTCAGCTGAGAATTACGCACCGTGGCTCTGTCACGACACAGTCCCTAGCTCCGCTGTGGACCTAATCCCCAGCTCTGTCGTGGATAAAGACCCATGGCTCTGCCATGTGGCAACTCCCAGCTCTGCTGCAAGACATCCCCCAGCTCAGTTGTGGGCCCTAAAACAAAAACAACCTATGGCTCTGCCACAAGGCAGCCCCCAGCTCCGCTGTGAGGCAACCCCCAACTCAATTGCGGGCCCACTCTGCAACTCTACTGCAGATTCAGTCCCCAGCTCAACCATGGACAACGAGAGCATCAATCCAATGCATATAGAAAGATCTGCCATGAAGCAGACCCTAGCTCTGTTGTGGGGCCACAAAATGCATTGGCACGCTAGAATCAGGCCGTATGTAGCAAAACAAGCTCACTCTGGGGTCCTCACCACAGCCAAGGCCCGCATAAAGGCCCGCTTGGAAATAATGATTGAGGGAGCAGAAGCGGCGCATCAGGCGTGGTTACCCAAAAACCCTGGAAGTCAAAGGGTCATTCCGCTCTTATAAATACCCGTGCGGTGGTGCCCTACTTCTCCCACTACATCCACTTCATGTCAGTTCATCTTCCACACCGCTCGCTTCGCCTTCTCCGCCAGTTCCATCGCAGCTGCGCCCACAAACCTAGATCTGAACGCCGCCAGATCTAGTCGCTCCAACATCACCCCACACACTGCAGCCGCGTTCCGTAGCCGGAGAAGAGGAGGAAGATGGCGCATGTGGACCATGGAGCAAGAGCACGGCTGATGGCAGCGGAGTGGAACAAATCGATGAGCACGGAGGCCACCCTCGCGAAGCTCGTCACCGCCGGCGTAATGGCTGAAGCCGTAATCGGTGGGTGGAGGACGTCAATCATTGAGAACTATCCAGACCCCTGTCCTGGTAAAATCATTGTCTTTGAGGATTTTTATTGGCACGGATTTGGGAATCCTTGCCATCCCTTTCTGTGAAAGCTATGGTTAGCATCTGCAATCTCCACCCCAACTCTGTTCTTGTTGTGTCTGTCTTTATTACCCTCTGCGAGTCATATCTCGGCATCCAGCCCCACTTCAATCTGTGGTGGCATTTTTTTGCCTCAAGAAGAAAGGAGGTGCGGGAGGATCCAAGATAGCCGAAGGAGCGTACCTGAACTTATGGGATGGGATGAAAGTTGAATACCTAAATGTACCCCTGAGTTCATCCACAAGGGATTGGTGATGAGGACATCATTGGCTCGAATATGACCATATTAACTACTTCAAAACTAAAGGTGCAACCATTCTATATGAGGCTTATCATTGATACAGTTGATGAATTGGTGCTGCACCATAAAATGTGTGTATTTTCATTTTTCTTGCTGTCTTTGTGTCGCATCAAATTAGACAGAGAGCCAAACTGTATAGGAGATTTATTCGCAACAGCATCTACATTTTTCCACTCCTTGCCATGACTATCAGAAGCTTCACCCAAAGAATTAATAATCCCAGAAGAATTCCCCTTGATGGTTATATCATGCTCTGATAGCTCACTAAGTTGAGCTTTGAACTCAGAAACCTTCTTTGCAGCAAGAGTGCCTTTTGTCATCGCCACATTGTTCCCAAAAATATTATTGGAGATAGAACCAAATTGGATTGATGATTTAATTGGCTTCTTGCAGCAAATCGCAGACTCACTAGCAGCAGCAAGAGTAGGAATATTCGCATCATTCCCTCCCTCTTGAAGCAAAGCCGTCCTTGGCTTTGGGGTAATTTCAGCAGCTCTTTTCTTCACTTGCACCTTGGGAAACACCTCAGCCTTAATAGCACTCTCAAGCATTGGTTTGAGAACATGACGAATTCCCTTGTGCACAAATGAATAATTATTGGAACGACCAGTATGAGTAGCATCAAGATCAAACTGCCATGGTCTACCCAACAATAAATGGCAAGCACTCATCGGTGCAATATCACAGTCCACTGTATCAACATAATTTCCAGTGGAGAATTTAACTCGCGCCTTATGAGTAATTTTGAGTGTACCACTTTGATTCATCCATTGGATATAACGCGGCATTGGAAGCCTCCGTGTAGATAATGACAAAGAATGCACAACATCTGAACTAATGACATTCGTAAAGCTACCACCATCAATAATTAATTTGCATACCTTGTTTTGAATTTGGCACTCTGACTGGAATATACTGGACCTCTGTCCATTCACATTAGCACTAGTACCATCACACTGTACTTCACGAGCCATCATAGATAATCCATTCGCAGCAGTATCGATCTCAGCATCATCTAGTGGTCCAATATTAGCATCACCAGCTAAATGAATGACTATTGTATTGGAGCCCACTTTAGACACTACCTCCGGTACTTCTGTTGTAGGTAATGGTACCTTTAGTTGCTGTACTTCTGTAGCAGGCAACAATACCTTTTTTTGCTCTGTCAGAGGATAAAAATTTTTAGAAAATGGACCAGCCATTTGCTTTACATTAGAAGAGGGACCAGCCATTTGCTTTGCAAACTGATTAACAGAGGATAACCGTACAGAACTGACAGTCTTCATTTTTCCTGTGTGGACTTCGTCCTTCATAGCAGCAGCATGTCTCATTGCCGAATTATATGGACGGACGAAGCCTGTTGAGATTATGCCAAAGCCGAGGACGGCTTTGTTTCAAGGGAGAGAGGATGATGAGCCCATGGCTCGTCAAGTTATTCAATTTGGCTCATGATATGAACCCGCTAGGGTTTATGGACGATCTTTCGATGAGAGGCGTGAGATCGCTCGATTTGGTGGATGGAGATGACGTTCACGGCCCGACTACAGCCTTCCAAGACCGCGCCTTAGCAACCGATACACCACCTCCAAAGGCTGTCACGATCTTGTGGAGCGCGACAACCAGCCACTAGGGCTCCCGTCCTGCAAGCAATCGAAGAACTAGCAAGAACAAGGAAACAAGCACTGAATTTGCAAGATGAAATTGAAAACCTCAAACTGAATCTTATTATGAGTGGAGTTCTGAAGACAAGGAGACGGGTGGCTGGATCAGCACACGCGCCTACAAGCAAGTAGCAAAGGCTAAACTTGATCTAAACAAAACCCAAGTGTTCCTGGTGGCGGCTAAGGGGTATATGATGTGTGGAGGACGACCACAAGAGAGTTTGGGTCGTGCTCCAACCCTAGGACGCGTCCCTACTGGACTCTAAAAGATACAAGCCCATTGGGCTAACTTAAGGTGGCGCAGCACCCTGGACAGAATAGACCTCTCGGTGATTTCTGGACTGTTGACGCCGTTTCTGAGCAGGTATGAGTATGAGGTCAGATCCGTATGAAAGTAGACTTTATTAGCTTTCCAACAAGTCCAGAATCACCCCAATCCGACTCCGTATGTAATCGTGGCGACCGTCACAAGTTGGAGGTGTGCTGCAGTCCGAATCCAGCCTACGCGAGTCCTTTTCCCTTTTGGTCTTCTCCTTGATTCCTAATCAAAACAAGAGTGCACGTGTCTCCAAGATCTAAACAGGATGGACAAGAGCTCAAGAAGGAACTCACTTGATGATTAAGTGTTCGAGCACGAGCACGGGTAATAGGACCAGCAGGTGTCGGCGTGGACGGCGTGGATGTATGATCGGTGTTGATGTCCTCATCATCCTCCCTTTCTTGAATTTGAGTCGTCCTCGACTCAAGCTCATCTTCCTCACCCAAATAAGGCTTCAAATCTGCAATGTTAAATGTGGGACTAACCCCAAAATCTGCAGGAAGATCAAGCTTATATGCATTCTCATTTATTCGTTGCATCACTTTAAAAGGACCATCCGCTCTAGGCATCAATTTAGATTTTCTTAATTCAGGAAACCTATCCTTTCGCAAATGCAACCAAACCCAATCTCCAGGTTCAAGAATCAATTCCCTTCTACCTTTATCTACAGCAAATTTGTACTTAGCATTCATGCGCTCTATGTTTTCTTTAGTGGTTTCATGTAGTTTTAGCATCAATTCAGCACGTTGCTTAGCATCAAAATTCAACTTTTCAGAACTTGGCAATGGCATTAAATCAATAGGAGCACGTGGTAACAAGCCATAAACAATCTCAAAGGGACACATCTTCGTAGTAGAATGCAGCGAACGATTATAAGCAAACTCAATATGAGGCAAACAATCTTCCCACATCTTAATATTCTTCTTTAAAACAGTCCTTAACATAGTAGACAAAGTTCTATTCACAACTTCAGTTTGACCATCAGTTTGGGGGTGACAAGTGGTGGAAAATAAAAGCTTAGTCCCCAATTTGGCCCATAAGGTTCTCCAAAAATGGCTAAGAAATTTAGCATCACGATCAGAAACAATTGTATTTGGCACACCATGCAAGCGAACAACTTCTCGAAAGAACAAATCAGCAATATTTGTAGCATCATCAGTTTTATGACATGGTATGAAATGTGCCATTTTAGAGAATCGATCCACAACCACAAAAACACTATCTCGCCCTTTCCTAGTCCGTGGCAATCCCAACACAAAATCCATAGAAATATCCTCCCAAGGAGCACTAGGAACAGGAAGAGGCATATACAAACCGTGTGGATTCAACCGGGACTTAGCCTTTTGACATGTTGTGCAGCGAGCAACAAATCTCTCCACGTCTCGTCGCATCTTGGGCCAAAAGAAATGACCAGCAAGAATGTCCTCCGTCTTCTTCGCTCCAAAATGCCCCATCAAGCCACCTCCATGCGCTTCCTGCAGCAACAACAAGCGAACGGAGCTAGCTGGAATGCATAGCTTGTTAGCTCTAAACACAAACCCATCATTGAGGATGAATTTGTTCCATGTTTTCCCATCTTTACAATGCAGCAGCACTTCTTTAAAATCAGCATCATGAGCATATCGTTCTTTAATTGTTTCTAACCCAAAGATCTTGTAATCAAGTTGATTCAGCAAAGTATATCTCCTAGACAATGCATCTGCAATGATATTATCCTTCCCTTTCTTGTGTTTGATAACATAAGGAAAAGATTCAATAAATTCAACCCATTTTGCATGTCTACGATTCAGTTTTCCTTGACTACGAATATGCTTCAAAGATTCATGATCAGAATGTATAACAAATTCTTTGGGCCACAAATAATGCTGCCATGTTTCTAATGTCCGCACTAGAGCATATAATTCCTTATCATATGTAGAATAATTAAGAATAGGCCCGCTCAATTTCTCACTAAAGTATGCAACAGGTTTTCCTTCTTGTAACAAAACACCACCCAATCCAATTCCACTCGCATCACATTCAAGCTCAAAAGTCTTATTAAAATCAGGGAGTTGGAGTAGAGGTGCATGTGTTAACTTATCTTTCAGCACATGGAAGGCGTGCTCTTGTGCTTTGCCCCAAGAAAAGGGCACTCCCTTCTTTGTAAGCTCATTCAATGGTGCAGCAATGGTGCTGAAGTCCTTCACAAAACGGCGATAGAAACCAGCAAGTCCTAGGAAACTCCGCACTTGTGTGACCGTCGTGGGTACAGGCCATCCTTGTATAGCTTCCACCTTGGCTTTATCAACCTCAATTCCCTGTGGAGTGACAACATAGCCAAGAAACGATACTCGATCGTGCAGAAGGTGCACTTCTCAAGGTTACCAAACAAACGTGCATCACGTAGAGCATTGAAAACAGCACGTAAGTGATCAAGGTGTTCATCAATGGATTTGCTATAAATCAGTATATCATCAAAGTAGACGACAACAAATTTCCCAATGAAAGCACGCAAAACCTCGTTCATTAATCTCATGAAAGTACTAGGTGCATTAGTTAACCCAAAAGGCATGACTAACCACTCATATAGACCGAACTTGGTTTTGAAAGCAGTTTTCCATTCATCTCCCAATTTCATACGAATCTGGTGGTACCCACTACGCAAATCAACCTTTGAAAACACAACAGCACCACTCAATTCATCAAGCATATCATCTAATCGTGGAATAGGGTGTCGATATCGAATGGTGATATTATTAATAGCCCTACAATCAACACACATGCGCCATGTTCCATCTTTCTTAGGCACTAAAATCACTGGAACAGCACAAGGACTAAGAGACTCACGCACATAACCTTTGTCTAGTAGTTCTTGCACTTGTCGCTGAATTTCCTTCGTTTCCTCTGGATTTGTCCTGTATGGCGCACGGTTTGGCAAAGATGCTCCAGGGATAAGATCAATTTGGTGCTCAATCCCTCGTATTGGTGGCAGCCCCGCTGGTATCTCAATGGGAAACACATCAGAATACTCCTGCAAAATGTTAGCAACAGCAGGGAGCAAAGAACGTTGCATATCCTCAAATGAAATCAAAGCATCCTTGCATACCAAAGCATAAGCAACAGAGGTGGATGCATTGAACTCATTAATATCAGATTTTGTAGCAAGCATACAACGTCCTTTCAATGTTATCTCATCTTTGTCATCAACAACAGATTTGTCACTCTCGCTCTTTGCTTTTGCAGCCTTAGTAACATCAGATTGCATAATAGCTTCAGGAGACATAGGATGCAACACAATTTTTCGATCATGGTATAGAAACGAATACTGATTTGATCTACCATGATGCATCGAATCTCTATCAAATTGCCATGGTCTACCTAGCAGAATATTGCAAGCTTGCATAGGCACAACATCACATTCAACAATATCTTTGTATGATCCGATAGCAAAATTGATTCGCACCAGTCTCGTTACCTTTGCCTTACCACTGTTGTTCAGCCATTGGATGTAGTAGGGATGGGGATGTGGTTTGGTGGTGAGGGCGAGCTTCTGTACCATGTCGCTACTTGCCAAGTTGTTGCAGCTACCTCCATCAATGATCATGCGGCACGAACGCTCCTTGATGACACACTTTGTTTGGAATAAAGTGTGTCGCTGATTTTGCTCTGCCTTCTCCATTTGTGCGCTAAGCACTCGCTGTACAATCAAGCCCTCATAGTGCTCCGCGTCACCTGCATTGATGTGTTCTTCTATGTGTTCCTCACTACCTGCATAGTCAGCCGCAAGCAATGCAAGTGTATCTTCATCAAAATCACTAGCAGATGAACACTCACCATCATCTTTGACAATCATAACACGCTTGTTTGGGCAGTCACGCATCATATGGCCATATCCCTTACACCGATGACATTGTATGTTGCTTGTTCTACCTGTCGATGCCACGGATGAAGTACTCGCAGCCGGCTTTTGCGCTGTCTTCACTACTGAATTGGTGGGGGCAGCTCGAGTCTTGTCACTAGATGATGGCGTAGGAGTACGTGTAGACGGAGTTGTAGATGGGCGCGGCTGCCATGAACTAGCTTTCCCTACAGAAACATTAGTCCTTGCGCTAGCACGTCGTCCCTGCACTTCCCGTTCAGCTTTACAAGCAAGATGAAACAGTTTGGTTACGTTATTGTGTTCTTTGTAAGCGAGTAAACCACTCGTTTAGATATGAATACTTGCTGCGTGGTTCGTTTGATATTTGTAGCACAGGGTGAACTGATTCCTCGTCTGATTGGAACTTCCAATTCTACTCGGACTTGGCCAACAGCGAGGAATACCCGATTCCTTGATCCGACTCAAACTTGAAAACCTACTTGGATTCGGCCAACAGAGAGGAACAGCCGATTCCTTGTCCGATTCAAACTTCAAACCCTACTTGGATTCGACCAACAGAGAGACTATATGATAGCGCGTGTTGTGATAGAACGTGACAAGAACTCGAAACTCTAAAGGACTAAAACTAAGACCAGCAACTTGACACAACCGATGCAACCGACGACTCAACAAGCCCTAACTAGGTAGCACTAGCCACGGCCCAAAAGTCTATAGGATTGTAGGAAACTAATCTACTAATTGTTTTTTTTGGCTTTTCTGGACTATAGGAAATTAAAAACAGCGAAGGATTGGAAGTCTCTCACCGATCAACCTTGCTCTGATTACCAACTGATATGAACCCGCTAGGGTTTATGGACGATCTTTCGATGAGAGGCGTGAGATCGCTCGATTTGGTGGATGGAGATGACGTTCACGGCCCGACTACAGCCTTCCAAGACCGCGCCTTAGCAACCGATACACCACCTCCAAAGGCTGTCACGATCTTGTGGAGCGCGACAACCAGCCACTAGGGCTCCCGTCCTGCAAGCAATCGAAGAACTAGCAAGAACAAGGAAACAAGCACTGAATTTGCAAGATGAAATTGAAAACCTCAAACTGAATCTTATTATGAGTGGAGTTCTGAAGACAAGGAGACGGGTGGCTGGATCAGCACACGCGCCTACAAGCAAGTAGCAAAGGCTAAACTTGATCTAAACAAAACCCAAGTGTTCCTGGTGGCGGCTAAGGGGTATATGATGTGTGGAGGACGACCACAAGAGAGTTTGGGTCGTGCTCCAACCCTAGGACGCGTCCCTACTGGACTCTAAAAGATACAAGCCCATTGGGCTAACTTAAGGTGGCGCAGCACCCTGGACAGAATAGACCTCTCGGTGATTTCTGGACTGTTGACGCCGTTTCTGAGCAGGTATGAGTATGAGGTCAGATCCGTATGAAAGTAGACTTTATTAGCTTTCCAACAAGTCCAGAATCACCCCAATCCGACTCCGTATGTAATCGTGGCGACCGTCACAAGTTGGAGGTGTGCTGCAGTCCGAATCCAGCCTACGCGAGTCCTTTTCCCTTTTGGTCTTCTCCTTGATTCCTAATCAAAACAAGAGTGCACGTGTCTCCAAGATCTAAACAGGATGGACAAGAGCTCAAGAAGGAACTCACTTGATGATTAAGTGTTCGAGCACGAGCACGGGTAATAGGACCAGCAGGTGTCGGCGTGGACGGCGTGGATGTATGATCGGTGTTGATGTCCTCATCAGCTCATTTTTATTTGATGCAAAGAAAAACAAGATAAATGATGGGATCCTTGCTAATACTACAAGATTCGGGACCAAGTTTATTTTTCATAGAATTCATCTGTGCAAGCAAGAGAAGAAGCAGGAAAGGGTGTTTCATGTTGGTTCCATACAACTCATGGTGCCCACCTAATGGTGCTGGTAGGTTAGCAACGTGGGCTCAATATTAAATTATTTCCTTGCAATTTGACGTGCTGTGGTAGTATTAGCATATATGGGCTCAATATTGTGTTATTTGATAGTGGGCTAGTTCGTTTAATTAATTAGTTTGGAAGGCCAAGTCGAGTCCATGTCTTCTGTGCCTGGGTGCACTTATAATGGCCAAGGTTGCCATGTAATAGGGGAGATTGGATTTTATTTGGGATTATTTCTCGTCGAACTGCCGCTCGTGAAACCCTAGTTGGGTGTTGCCAGATCCTCGTGGATTTGCGTGGAGTGCGTGATCGAGCTGCTACAGCTTGGGCGCGTCGCTTGGAATTCTTGGAGTTCCCTCCTAATCGTTGGTTCGTCGTGGCCACGGGTGGAAGATTTATCTTAGGGTTTGATTTGCAACATCTATTGTAAGCCGATCCCTTAAACTTTTGTTGCTACTGATTTAATTCGATTGGAAAATAAGACAACTGGTCGTGCTTGATTGTACGTCAGTTGAAGTTTGATATATTGGTGAACTGGAGATTGAGTCTTTGAGTTATCTAGTACGTGGTATGCTTTTGCTATTCTACCGCTGTTACTACTGTTTGGCCGATTGATCATTGAATTATCAATTCCTGAGCTCGTACTGTACTTTCGTGTGGCTGATTAAATTAAGACACATATACATCGGTTTCTATTGCTAGGAAATTAAATTGTTGCTGCAGTTTTGTGACTAAAAATTCAAAGAGGTGTTCTGAGTTTTTGCACCGTGAAAGATTGGGATAAAATTCTCGGACATCGTAGGCGTGTCCTTATCAATTGGTACAAGAAATGTTTCTACATGCAGCAAGAACAGGAGCCATTCGTTGCTAGTGACGTCGCTCAGATCCCCGAGCAACATGAGAGCTGGTCGGTAAGGCCATCCAACGCCAAAATGGTACAGGTTGAAGAGCCGCTCGGGATGTTTAACAGGAACCAACTCGACGGGCCAATGGTTTCGATGAAACCTGGTCGGCAGTCTACCAAGGGGTATGCCCAAGGTAGTGATTTGTTAGTAGACAGGTGCGCAAGCTATGAACTAGATAGTGACGCAAGACACAACAAGGTTTTATCTAGGTTTGGCCACCGTCAGGGCGTAATACCTACGTCTTGCGTCTGATTTGTATTGCTGTGTATAATGAGATGTGTTTTGAGGGGGCCCCCTGCCCGCCTTATATAGCCAGGGCGCAGGGTTACAGATCTAGAAACTAATCCTGCTCGGTTACAATTGCCATAGCTAGCCGGATAAAGATTCCTATTCTAACCGACCAGGATCTTGCTTGATCTCCAAGTTTGCTTTCCTTCCTTGCGTGGGACGCCGAGCAGATTGACTGGGTCACGCGTCGTCTTCTAATGGGCCGAGCCCACTGGTCTGGGCTAGCTCAAGTCTAGCCATAGGGCTATAGGGGTTAATACCCCCACAGCTAGTCCCCGAGCACCATGTATTCTGATGCGATACGATACGTCGTCTTGGCCTTCTCCAAAAAGTGAGTCTTGAGTTCTTGACGTCTCCGACTAGTCAAAACACCAGCCGAGCAGCTATTGTAGGTGTCCGACCAGCTTATAATATAGCTGACCACCGTTGTTGCCAGAGAAAGTAGGTTGTCCGAAGAATGTATGGTGCTCTTGAGAAAAAGAAAAAAATTTCCTTCTTGGTGAAGTGTGCCCACTTGTATTTCTGAGAAGAAATGTAAGCAGGGTAAACAAAGCGTAGGGGTCGAAAGATAAACACATTCACCGCTAGGTGAAGTGTGCCCACTTAGTCCCCGAGCCTAGTAGTAGGTGACGTTGGCATGTGGTGCCAGGGTCTAAAATGAAACTCTATGGAAACTTGATACTAAGATGCACCGACAGGTGCATCATACCGATGTGGTCCCCGAGCTTGCTGGAAGGCGAGGCATGAGCCTTGTAGCAAGGTCTAAATAGTAATGATCTCTTAACTGTATGTGAGTCTTCACATGTAGCCGAGGAAATTAGGCGTCGAGCTGTGGTCGGAGAGTGGTCGAAACAGTCCCCGAGCATAGCTTGAGGTATGGTGGATGAGTTCCCGAGTAGAATGAGACATGGTCGACGAGTCCCTAAGCCTGGTCGAGGAATATAACATGCTCGTTGGTCTATGACAATCTGTGGCCGGACCAGTCCCCGAGTATCTCTTACTGTCTTGCTGTCTGACTCAGAATATTTAATATGTATTTTTCTTTCTTCCTTGCTCTGACATGATGTGATGTTATTATCATGCTCATCTGCCTTGTCAGTGTCACAATGAACCATCCGTCAGGCATAGCATGCCAGTGTGGGCCCTCGCGTAGAGGAAACGAGGGGCGCATTTACTAGCGCAGTAACCGAGAAAAAAGTGGAAACCAAAGGGATTGTGCCACGTTTCTTGCACACGTATCCTAAGAATCTCAGGGAGGTGAAATGACATAGTCAATGAGATAAATAGCCACAGTGCGGCCATTCCCCATTTACACCCAACAGTCGCATTTGCAAACCAACCATCTTCTTCCTCCACCCCGCGTGCCCTAGTCTGATTCCGTCACTGCCATTAGCACACCACGCCATCATTAGGAGTGACGCGCTCTCTATACACTAGCAGAGCCAAGGCAAAGAGGCAAGAGAGGTAGAAGATGTCCAAGATAGAAGCGGCGAAAAGGGCCGAAATGATGAGGGAGGAGTGGTGGAAGTCGAAGTCCACCGAATCGACCATCAATGACCTCATTGGCCTGGGCGTGCTTCACAACCGGGAGCTTGCTAGATGGCGGCCAGCGGGCAGCAACAGCTACCCCAATCCCCAGCCTGGTGAGATAGTTGCCTTTGAAGATTTTTTCATGCGGGGTTTTGGGGTTCTTATCCATCCGTTTCTCCGAGGTCTATATTTGGAAATCTAGGGGCACCCACAAGACGGGCGTCAACATGTATATATCTGCCGTGAACGTGGAGACCATTACGTCTGCCATGAGGAGATCGCCATTGATGAGGAGACGGTGAAAGTGGAGCGGGAGGCAAGACGACTCATCAGAGAAGTACAGGTAGGAGGACTCCTTGATCACTACCGTAGACCAGCCTTAGTTTGTGGACATGCATAAATGATATTATATGTGATGTGTAGGGCCTCATGAAGACTGCAAAGTACCAAAAACGGTGCTTTGACAAGATTCAAGGCATCTCCGAAGACAACAAAGAGCTGACAACTGAAGTAGATCATCTGCACAAGTGGCTCGAGACTGCTGAAAAGGACCAGACGGAGCTCGAGTCGCAAAGGCTCAATGCTGTCCTTTCAACTTGGTCTAAAAGAGCCGGAAATGATAGGTAACTTATCTTAGCCGCGCACCTCCAAACACTGAAAAATACTATTGATATGTACTTATTTGTCTCCCAGAGCTTATTGTAGACCTGGCAGAGGAAGTTACCAGGCTTTGAACGGAAAACACGTGCATGGCCGAGGAGTGTGCTCGATTATTAGTGGAGAATACCCGACTAGTAGAGGACCACACACGACTCCGAGACCAGTTGATGAAGGTGACAGAAGAGTTGAAGACCAGAAACCAAGAAATAACCAGTAAGTGGCCACTTTCCTAATCGTGGTTTCATGACTCAATGTATGTCCTTTGGCATTGTTTTGACCAAAATACCCTGCCACAGCCTTAAAGACCAATGCCAAGAAGCATATTGTAGAGATCCAGAAGGACCGTGACCTCTGGAAGGATCACTGCGCGCATATGGTGCGGAGGATCGGCCCTGTGCTTGACTTGCTCGATCCAGGACAGCCACCAACTAAACAATGAGCCCAGCAACTAGGAGTAATAGACAAATGTCAGCTCACCCGGGGTTGGCTTCAGCAGTTTGTGAAGGAGGCCGAAGAGTTTGCGGGCACCCATGTGCTAAGCATGGTGCGCGCACATTATCCCTTGATCGACTTCACACGCTTCATGAAGGGCTACCCCAAGGAAGTCGGCGTGCAGGAAGCGGGAGAGCTGTGGGGCCAGTTATCTGAGCTGGCAGTGATGATAATCGGCGATATAAACCTATGTGGAACACCAACGCCACTGTCGCAAGGAACACCGACGATGTCTGCTCCGGGGTCTTCAAGCCGACCACCTAGGACTACGGTCTCGACCAGCCAATCTCAGGCCAGGCAATCTTCAAGCAAGGAGCAGGCAGAGCTTGCGGTCACGACTAGCCAGACGCCTGCGGCTCAAGCTTGATCAGCAGAGGCAGCGCAACAGCCAAGATAGTTGGTAATCACGAGCCAATCTCAGCTCGAGCACCGACCTTCGAGTAGCTAGTTACCTGTAGCTGTAGAGCAGACAATAGTTTAGTTTATTGTAAACTTGCACCTCGTCAGGCAAGCTTGTAATAAAGTACTATTGCAACAATGTAAGCTTGTGTTGTTTTTTGTCTAAAAAATGTGTTAAGTTTGTATATTGTGTTTGATCAATAACTAAGTTAGAACGTACAAGTGTTCTAGTTTAGTTGTAACAATTGGTAGACACGTCATCTTGTGAATCCGTATGGCCCTGGTGATGAGGACATCGCCAAGATAGAGTCGAGGATGACTCCAATTCAAGAAGGGGAGGATGATGAGGACATCACCACGCTGGACACACCGACGCTATGGTCTTCCCCAAGTTGCAATTCATCCCCAACTCAGCTGCCACGTCACCCTCGGATTCAGCAGACATGTCGTCATTGTTTCGGTCATAACTCTCTCATACGACATCGAAACGGGGCGTTCTTAGATGCGTTGGAAAGGGGACGACGACGCCATCATTTTGGATCTAGTCCCAGCTCCAGAAGGTCTGTGGATCATTCTGTGTAACCATGACAAGGTGTTGTGTCACCTATTTGGGCCAACTTGGCCATGTATCGTGTCGGGCCTTAAGCCCAAGTTGTGGGCGCCCAACCCCTGGTCGTCCCCAACCCTAGGTCGAGTCTTAGACTATAAACACAGCCACCGCCACTGCTAGACAATTGGGTTTTGTTTAAAGTTTAGTTTTCCATCGAGAAACTGAATCGTTTATTGTAACTGTGGTGACAAATCCTTTTACAGTGATCCAGGGCCCCTGTTCTTGATCTCCTCCACTGTGTCGATTAGTCCTTTGGAACTGAGTTCTTGAACCCTCTATTGATATTTGCATCATTCATATTTGCAATTTCAGATTGCGTGTTTTACCTTCTTGCTTGTGCTCTTCGATTCGCTTGCAGGAAAAGCCTTCTTGGCGAGGTCAATCAAGTTGTGCTTGGTTGATAACCAACGGAGTAGTGGTGTAATGGTTGTCGGGTTCGAATCGTGTCTGATTTGAAGCCGGATCAACAATACCTCTCGGAAGATCGGGCTTGTATCTCATCAATTGGTATCAGAGATTTTAGGTTTACCGCAAGGTATATTCTCGTTTGCTGTTGACGGTCCTTAAGTATCAATTATAACTATCAAATAAATAGAGAAAAGGATCCAAATGAAACCAACACCTAGACTTAGGGTTTTATCTGACAGAATTCCATGAGTTTTGCTGTTTATCTATTTCTGTAGGGGGTTATCAGGAAATACGGAGGAAAGGCCCACATGTCGGGTTAATGACAGGATATTAACCTAGCACGCAAATATCTTGCATCTAGAAGACTCCAGAAGCCACGGGAACGAACGGGAGGCGTAACGGGGCCGGAGACAGGGCGCCCGCCCTAGTCCCCAGGGCGCCCCCCCTCCTGTGGGCCAATCAGGCTTCGCCTCGAGGATTATGCTCCACCGACCTAGAGGATCAAGGAAAACCGCACGATCAATGTCGGTTTGATCCAACGGCCCAGATTCATCCGAAAGGGCTATATAAGCAAGGCCCCTGCCCCTGGAGGAGAGGCCCTCGTCTCATACTTCAAACCCTAATTCAGGAGGAGAGCCTCTGATCAAGCCCGAGAGCCACCACATCAACTAGATCTCTAGTTAGCATAGCTACATAGGATTAGAACTAGAAGGAGTCAATCTTCGATTGGTTCCCGGATCTGTCAAGAGGATTCTTGGTAATTCCTCTATTGTTCTTCAATTGTTCATCATTGTTCTTCAATATTATGAATATGACTTTGTTCTATTTCAATATATTGGTTATGACTTTGCTCTACTTGATTATATTTGCAATTATATTGTTCTTAGTTTATCATAGTTATATGCTTGGCTTAGTTAGATTAGAATTATATACATGCCTAGGATCGTATAGCGTTTATCCATGTGTACAGTGGGTGAATGATAATTATTGTGTAGACGTGGTGTCTATATCGTATTTATCTGCGATTGCACCCTATATGCCGGATTGTGGGGTAGTTCGCGATAGTGACAGCTTCGTTGATTCTTATATAGTCCCCCTCTCGTGTAGGGCAGGCAGAGCAACACTATTACAGGGGAGTGATTGCTATGTTCTTCATCTTCCTTGCTAATATTCACTATGCATGGATATAGTCTTTTCTCACCATGATTGCCAAGTATAATTGCACTAACTATGATATGCTAGACTTTATAGTTAATAATAACTTAGGGAATATCTTTGTAGTTCATCCTAATTCCATGCTAATGACTTGCTAGAATATCTGTTGAGGTGCTTATCATTATTATATGTGGCTAGCTGATCAGATTAATTATCTTTGTCACCATTATCACTTTACCTTTACTTAATGTGACATTTATACCTGTATAAAGAGATTGATAAATACTCTCGGTTATACATGCAATGATGTGTACTCAGTTCCATATTCTCATTCCATTATCAACCATGATACTTAGAAATCCCTTCCCAGTGGTAAAAATATAAATAACGATACCTGGAATACTTCCCGGTTAAAATGCTACATCGGTATTAATCTATGCGCTTGCAGATCCCTTTTATTATTTATCTTGATGAGCAATTGCATATTTCAATACCGCGTCTCTCATGTCATGCTAGGGATGACAACTTGGCTTAAGTGGCATGAGGGATAGGTTTGGCATTTTTGGCGCCGTTATCAGAATTAGAAAACTAAGTCTACTTTTGGTAGTAACGTTAAGAATGCCCAACAAGCATTTTTGGCGCCGTTGCCGGGGAAGGTTGATTACTAAGTAGGAATGAATATGGAACTTTGAGTTATCATTTGCATCACTAATCTGATCGAGCTTATCAATTCTCTTATACAGTTTTACCCCTGTATTTTCCATTTTGATTATTTATTGCATGGTGATGCATGAATAGAAGACATCTTCCAGACAACTTTGTTAACGATCCCGAAGCCTTATTCAGAAGAACAAGAGCCAAGCTCAAGAAGACATCGTCAACACTTTAGCACAAAGCTTCATCCAAATCCGAAGACCGCCGAAGTTTCATCCGGAATTTGTCAACTGAATTCGAAGCCATGGCGAACAAGACGATCCGCGAGTTCTCAGCTCCCACTACGGACAACATCCGCACTGGACCTGCCGCGGCCATCGACAAGAACTTTTGAGCTCAAGCCAGGGCTCATCAACATGGTGCAAGCTAACCAGTTCTATGGGAAGCCACATGAAGACGCTAGTGCTCATCTTCAACACTTCCTGGAGATCTGCAGCACTTTCACCATGGCTGAAGTCTCCAGAGACGCCATACTACTTCGCCTTTTCCCATTCTCACTGTTGGGGAGAGTGAAGCAGTGGTTCTACGCTACAAAGGAGAAGAACATTACGTGGGCACTCTGCTCCACGAACTTTCTGGCCAAATTCTTTCCCATGGGCAAGACCAATGCTCTCCATGGGAAGATTACAAGTTTTCAGCAACAACATGATGAATCCGTTCCAGAAGCATGGGAGCGCTTCCAAGACTACATCCTAGAATGTCCCCATCATGGAATGGAAAGCTGGCTACTGATGCAGACATTTTATCATGGGCTCATTAACAGTGCCCGTGAAACTATGGATGCTGCAGCTGGAGGAGCATTCCTATCACTCACCATACCTCAAGCCACAGCTCTTGTGGAGAAGATGGCATCCAACCAAGGTTGGAATGAAGAAAGAACTCAGACACGCAAGAGAGGTGGAGGTATGCACCAGCTCAAGGAGGTAGACATGCTGTCTACCAAGCTAGACCTACTCATGAAGAAGCTCGATGATCGAGCTGGAGAAAAGAAAGAAGTCATGCACGTCTACGACTCCCACATGACTTGTGAGGAGTGTGGAGGTACTGGACACTCGGGCAATCACTGTCCTGAGTTGCTGGAGGACGTGAACTACATCAACAATAACAACAACAACTACTACAACCGTCCTTAGCAGAATCAAGGTTGGAATCAACAGAGGCCTAACTACTCAGGTAATTACCAAGGTAACAATTCTTTCAATAATAATAATAATTATCCACCTTTGAGAGAGTTAGTATCCAACCAAGGAAAGCTAATGGATAACCTGTCTAAGAAATTGGCATCTAATGATAAAATACTAGAAAATATAAATAATAGAATGGATAATTTCTCTACTGCCATCAAGAACCAGATTAGCTTTAATAAAATGATTGAATCTCAGTTGAATCAAATAGCTGCTGCTGTTCCTGCTACTAACCCCGGTATACCATCACAACCGGAAGGACTATAATCTGCAAATCTTGTAGACATGTTTGATGCAGGAGATTACTGGAGTAACCCTATCGTGGAAGTAAGTACTGACCGTCTGCCGGTCAAGAGAGGCGATCCAGGACGCCCCGTCATCCCGATCTCCATCGGCATGCGAGACTTCCCAGAAGCACTCTGTGACTTTGGCTCCAGCGTCAACATCATGCCTAGGGTACTCTATGAAAAACTCTTTTCACAACCATTATTAGAAACAACCATGTGTTTGCAGCTTGCAGATAGGACACTGAGTTTTCCGAGAGGAATATTGAAGAACATCTGTGTCCGAGTGGGTTCCTCGTACGCTCCAGCAGACTTCGTAGTGATAGAGACCGGTTCTGATGAGAGGGCTCCCGTCATCCTAGGGAGACCATTCCTGAACACCGCGAGAGCTGTCATCTATGCTAGTGCTGCCAAGATCAGTTTCTACATCAAGGGGAGGAAAGAAACGTTTTCCTTCAAGAACAAGACCGCACAAATCCCAGAGCAACCCCAATATGAACCAAGGAAGAGGACCAACAGGAGGAACAAGAGCAAGAAGCAAGTGTGGGCCGAGACAGCTAAGATGGTCACTGCCATGCACAAAGGTCAAGATCGCCAACTCAAGTCACCGTTCTTGCCTAAGAAGGACGACCCAGGTATGCCAAGCATTTATTGCTCCATTAATGGGTCCCACTTCTACAAGACACTTTGCGACACTGGGTCGGGCGTCAACATAATGGCCAAGGTCACCTATGAACTTCTATTCGGAACCATGCCCTTAAACCCAACATATATTCAGCTCCAGATGGCAGATCAGACATTCCGACAGGTCGAAGGTACAGTAACTGACGTCCCTGTCAAGATAGACGATCACTTTGTCCATACAGACTTTCAGGTTATTGACATGGGAGAAGATGAATACGATCCACCCATCATCCTTGGAAGACCATTCCTTAGTACTGTCAAAGCAATCATTTACATTGGAACTGAAGAAGTCCACATGCACTTCCCCTCTGAGAAGGTACGTCTTTACTTTACTGACCCTAACTATGTATTTGAAGAATCCAAGCAGGTCAGGACAAGAAGAAGGCGGCGTAACCACAATCAGAAGCAACAGGTCATCAAGGACGGATGGGCAGATTATGAAGGAGAAGTGGTATGGAAAGAAAAGACAGTTGTACATGAAGAGGAGGCGCCGCCGGAACCACCGACTACGCCATCCACCAAGTCCCAGGACGACTGAACGAATAAGAGTCCCGTTCGGAGGACTTAAAAACACCGAACGCCTTGCCAAGAGGTAACTTGGTAGTTATCCTTTCTTTTTAATTATTTACTTTATCTTAAATAGTTTGCTTAGTTAATCATATTCATACTATCTTAAAAATAAAATAAAAATGTTAAAAACCCTAAAGCCCCATGTGAGTATGCGAGTGGCATAAAACCCATAAGTACATTCACTGTGGTGGCATAAAATATATATATATATAATACATAAATATTTTCTTCTGCTTTATAAAAAAAACAACAACATAAAAAAATCAAGGAGGCTCAGCATGATAAAGGCTAGATATTTATGCTAACACTTAATCAGTTCCACAAAGCTTTGTTGTCTATTTGAGCTTCACAGAATTCAAGGAGACTAGCAGACGGAGGACATTCTAATCGCTGTCAGGGTGCTGCCGACTTTCAAATACACCTCCGCCATCTGCTAGCTACATCAGAAGAGATTATGTCAAGATCCAGCTTGGGGGAGAGCACCTCCATTATCTTGCTAAGTATTTCTATCTTTATCTTTATATTTATATATACTTCTACCTTATAAAAATAAAAATATACATAACTATGAAAAAACCAAATAAAGATTTTGTGCTTATATATATATACCTATATCTTTTGCTTAGTGTGTTTTAATAAATAAATAAAGTGGCTATGCTAAACTGAATCTAAATAATAAAACTCTAGCATGGATATGATGAATAGTTGCTTTGCCTAATTTTCAAATTTGAAGTTTTCTCTCTAAGTTTAGACATAACTGTTATCATTTAAAGCTTGCTCTAAACCTGAACTTGTGGGAAGAGAACTTGATCTAAAGTCTAAGTTGTTAATGGATATGATATGGGAAGGTTGAGCTGCTGTTTATCTATTCCTAGAGATGCTAGAATTCTGGAGAATTTTATCTTTGAAAATCTTAAAATGCTACATGATGAGTTCCTGTATGATGAGAGTTTAAGTTCCTACCACAGCCATACATACATGCTTGCTAGACTTTAAGCCATACCTTTACTTTTTACTGCTTATGAGCATTGAGTGTAGTCAAGATGTGTAGACCCTTAGGAGCTTGTCATGCGGTTAAAATCAAGATTCACTTGCACGATCACTCATACATGCTGCTTCTACTCCGGAAGTATGCATCCACATATATCCACTCATTCTCATCTCCAGATCCACATAAAATTATTCTACTCCTAATCCGGGAGAGAATAGCCAAAAATATTTTCCCATTCTTGTTATCCCCTGTGAAATAAATGCTCAAGCTATTTTGGTTACTACCACTTGCTATATTGTTCTAAGGAGATGAGTGCTCTATACGAGGAAATAAAAAGGGGCAAGTGCCCGGAACCTCGAAAAGAAAAAGATACGAGGAAATAAAAAGGAGCAAGTGCTCGGAACCTCGATGAAAAAAAAGAGAAAAAGTGTGAGAAGAGAGGTAAAAATGGACAAGTGTCCGATAGTAGAATTATGGGTACAAGATACCCACCTGAGAGAAAAAAAAAAGAAAATATAGAGCACCTCATTCTCCTCAAGAGCTTTAAAAGCAAGAAAGGTACGTATCCCCTCAAAAAGAGCAAAAGTAGAATTAGACTTTCATCATTGTTATCATCACTACCACCATACACCATTCATTCGCCACACATGCACATCTTGATTTGACTTATTGGCTTGTTTCTCTGGATCCATGGTTTGACTATGCAATAAATGTCTTGTAAGTATGTATACTTTATCTCCCACCTATGAGCTCCAGATATCAAAAGCCTTATTAGAATAGGATGAGAGAGAAGGCAATGTCACTCTGCCTTATACCACAAATACTACATACTTTGCTTTGAGAGAAGGCAGACATCATTACTGCCTTGGTGAGGATCTAGAAATACCACAAAAAAGAGACCTGAGAGAGTCATACAAGGAATCTCTGAGTTTTATTTGAAAATCTGCAAAAAACTCCAAGAGCTATAGCTAATCAAGAATAAGAGACATGACGCTTGACTAGACTGTTCTATCTTTTAACCTCTCAAGACAAAGGTGACGGTTGCAAGCCCCATGGTGAAAGGTATAATGAGTAAGTTTTAAGTCTTGACAGTTTACTTTAACTCAGAGATGAGACTCTATTTGAAAGCATGTGTACCGTCAAAATTCAAAGGCATTTCAGCAACTACTGAGTCTCTCCTTGCTCAGGGACGAGCAAGAGGTAAGCTTGGGGGAGTTTGTTGACGGTCCTTAAGTATCAATTATAACTATCAAATAAATAGAGAAAAGGATCCAAATGAAACCAACACCTAGACTTAGGGTTTTATCTGACAGAATTCCACGAGTTTTGTTGTTTATCTATTTCTGCAGGGGGTTATCAGGAAATACGGAGGAAAGGCCCACATGTCAGGTTAATGACGGGATATTAACCTAGCACGCAAATATCTTGCATCTAGAAGACTCCAAAAGCCACGGGAACGAACGGGAGGCGTAACGGGGCCGGAGACAGGGCGCCCGCCCTAGTCCCCAGGGCGCCCGCCCCCTCCTGTGGGCCAATCAGGCTCCGCCTCGAGGATTATGCTCCACCGACCTAGAGGATCAAGGAAAACCGCACGATCAATGTCGGTTTGATCCAACGGCCCAGATTCATCCGAAAGGGCTATATAAGCAAGGCCCCTGCCCCTGGAGGAGAGGCCCTCGTCTCATACTTCAAACCCTAATTCAGGAGGAGAGCCTCTGATCAAGCCCGAGAGCCACCACATCAACTAGATCTCTAGTTAGCATAGCTACATAGGATTAGAACTAGAAGGAGTCAATCTTCGATTGGTTCCCGGATCTGTCAAGAGGATTCTTGGTAATTCCTCTATTGTTCTTCAATTGTTCATCATTGTTCTTCAATATTATGAATATGACTTTGTTCTATTTCAATATATTGGTTATGACTTTGCTCTACTTGATTATATTTGCAATTATATTGTTCTTAGTTTATCATAGTTATATGCTTGGCTTAGTTAGATTGGAATTATATACATGCCTAGGATCGTATAGTGTTTATCCATGTGTACAGTGGGTGAATGATAATTATTGTGTAGACGTGGTGTCTATACCGTATTTATCTGCGATTGCACCCTATATGCCGGATTGTGGGGTAGTTCGCGATAGTGACAGCTTCGTTGATTCTTATATAGTCCCCCTCTCGTGTATAGGGCAGGCAGAGCAACACTATTACAGGGGAGTGATTGCTATGTTCTTCATCTTCCTTGCTAATATTCACTATGCATGGATATAGTCTTTTCTCACCATGATTGCCAAGTATAATTGCACTAACTATGATATGCTAGACTTTATAGTTAATAATAACTTAGGGAATATCTTTGTAGTTCATCCTAATTCCATGCTAATGACTTGCTAGAATATCTGTTGAGGTGCTTATCATTATTATATGTGGCTAGCTGATCAGATTAATTATCTTTGTCACCATTATCACTTTACCTTTACTTAATGTGACATTTATACCTGTATAAAGAGATTGATAAATACTCTCGGTTATACATGCAATGATGTGTACTCAGTTCCATATTCTCATTCCATTATCAACCATGATACTTAGAAATCCCTTCCCAGTGGTAAAAATATAAATAACGATACCTGGAATACTTCCCGGTTAAAATGCTACATCGGTATTAATCTGTGCGCTTGCAGATCCCTTTTATTATTTATCTTGATGAGCAATTGCATATTTCAATACCGCGTCTCTCATGTCATGCTGGGGATGACAACTTGGCTTAAGTGGCATGAGGGATAGGTTTGGCATTTTTGGCGCCATTATCAGAATTAGAAAACTAAGTCTACTTTTGGTAGTGACGTTAAGAATGCCCAACATTTGCCTTAGATTCATATTTGTTCATTACCTAGAGTCCACAAAAAAGCCCAAAAATATTTCAATTTCCGCTGTGTGATTTACGTTTGAAACTACAAACTTTAAAACAAGGTGATAAAGGAGTAGAAGCTTACTATCAATAATTGCTTATTGGTTTAGCCCATTGTGGTATAAATGAAGATGATAATGATGCTAGTGCTAGATTTTTTGGTGGTTTAAACCATGATATACAAAACATACTTGATTACAAAGAATGGCGCAATTTTTCCTAATTGTATCATCTTGCTATTAAGGTAGAACGTGAAGTACAGGGATGCAAACAACACCAGCCTTTCAGGTCTAACAATGGGTGGAATTTTCAGCAGCGTTCAGCGCCGGATACACCCAAGATTCCTGTTGCATCACAGCCATCTACACCTCCATTGTCTTCCGGGGTAAGTCAATTGTCTAATGTGTAGAAGAAAGGTGCTTCTACTAGCTCCTCCTCGTCTAGTGCTAAAATCATTTGCCACCGATGCAAAGACATGGGATATGTCATGAAGGATTGCCCCAGTTGTCGTGCTTTCATTGCTACTGAGGATGGATATATAAGTACTAGTGATGTTGAAGATGATTTAGCCCTTGCTGCTAACATTGATGCAAATTCCACCGAGGGTGATCAAGACAAGGAGGCCAGCATCATTGACTCCGTGGCTGCTGCCGCAGACTACCCTAGCCTTCTTGTGCAGTGTGTGTTGAGTACACGTGTGGGACATGAAGAAGAGATGACGATCCAACACCACAATTTGTTCCACATGTATTTCATTGTGCAGGGTTGTCGTGTTCTCACTATCATTGATAGCGGGAGTTGCAATAACTTGGTGAGTTCAGATTTGGTTGAGAAGCTTGGCTTGACCACATGACAACATTCATATCCATATAAACTTCAATGGTTCAATAATAGTGGTAAGACCAAGGTAACTAAATGAGCATGCATTAGTTTTTTCATAGGTTCTTATCATGATACTACTGATTTTGATGTTGTCCCTATGCAAGCTTGTTCCATTTTGTTAGGTCGCCCATGGGAATTTGATAATGATGCTTTACACCATGGTAGAACTAATAAATACACTATCATACATAAGGACAAAAAAATTACATTGCTACCTTTGTCTCCTACGGATATTATTAAACATGCTAATGAGATTAAAAATAAACCTCCAACCGACATTGCTAAAAATAATGGGATTAAGTTAAAAGGAGGTACTTTTCTTGCTACAACTTCTGCTACTGCTGAGTTATGTGATAATCTTGATGCACCATGTTATACTATGTTTTCGCAACCTATTATGTCTGGTGTGTTGCCTGCTGTCACTAACCTTTTGCAGGAGTTCGCTGATGATGGGATGAAGTCGAGGACGACTCCAATTCTAGGAGGGGATGATGAGGACATCGCCAAGATAGAGTCAAGGACGACTCCAATTCAAGCAGGGGAGGATGATGAGGACATCGCCACGCTAGACACACCGACGCTATGGTCTTCCCTAAGTTGCAATTCGTCCCCAACTCAGCTGCCACGTCATCCTCGGATTCAGCAGACACGTCGTCATTGTTTCGGTCATAACTCTCTTATATGACATCGAAATAGGGCGTTCTTGGATGCATTGGAAAGGGGACGACGACGCCGTCGTTTTGGATCTGGTCCCAGCTCCAGAAGGTCCGTGGATCATTCTGTGTGACCACGATAAGGTGTTGCGTCACCTATTTGGGCCAACTTGGCCATGTATCGTGTCGGGCCTTAAGCCCAAGTTGTGGATGCCCAACCCCTAGTCGTCCCCAAGCCTAGGTCGAGTCTTAGACTATAAACCTAGCCGCCGCCACTGCTAGACAATTGAGTTTTGTTTAGAGTTTAGTTTTCCATCAAGAAACTGAATCGTTTATTGTAACTGTGGTGACAAATCTTTTTACAGTGATCCAGGGCCCCTGTTCTTGATCTCCTCCACTGTGTCGATTACTCCTTTGGAACCGAGTTCTTGAACCCTCTATTGATATTCGCATCATTCATATTTGCAATTTCAGATTGCGTGTTTTACCTTCTTGGCGAGGTCAATCAAGTTGTGCTTGGTTGATAACCAACGGAGCAGTGGTGTAATGGTTGCAGGGTTCGAATCATGTCTGATTTGAAGCCGGATCGACAACGTCAAGATCTCCACAAATTGAACTTACCGGCTACCTCTCGGAAGATCGGGCCTGTATCTCATCACCTGGTCCGACATGTGGTCTGAGAGTGAAGCAAGGAGCTTGTACACTCATAAAAGCACACAGATACGATCAAAGAGCACCTGCTGACCACCCAGAGCGTAGAGAGTGGGTCCCGTGCACGCGTAGGGAGAGGCCGGAGACAGGGCTGGCTCCGAGAACTCGAGAATAAATGGTGGTCTGTCAACTGGCTTATTTGTAAAATATTAGTTGGAGAGTAGTTTCCAAACAAACATATTAAAGTGATCGGGAAAAAACATAACTACTTTATTGAAATAATCAAAGTACAAGAATGGTACAAATCTTAATTTATGCGCTCTACGGGTAGAAATGCCTAAGCTTGTCAATATGTAGAAGTTGGGTACTTCAGTAACATCGAGGTGAGCCAGCCTATATGAAGTAGGCCGGGTGACTTCGATGACCTCAAACGGTCCTTCCCAAGGAGATGAGAGCTTGTGCATTGTAACACCCCAGGTGTTAGGCTTGCTTTTTGGACACTTGCATCGCATGAGCCAAAGCATCATTTGTTCATATTTGAGCATGGAACGAATGTGCTTGCAACATCTCCTTGAAACATATGCAACATACCATTGTTATTTGTGTTTCAATGTATAGATGCTCCTGCTTGGTAATGCAAGTGAGTGTTGATGTCATTTCTTTCATGTGTCTCACATCCATCTCTATCTATAGTGATGACTTGAAAAGTTTCATAAAGTTTGGAATCAAAAAGTCACATGAAATGATAAGTTCTATTCCTATTAGAATTGCACCATTAAGTGAATGGAATTATAGATCTTCAACTAAACCTTGCAACCTTGCCCAAATGACTCTAGATGAACTCCAACAAAAGTCATGAAGGGTTCATGTTGAGCAAATGCCAAGAAAATGCTCCAATGGATCAAAAATGATAATTTAAGCTTTATCGGGATCCTACTTTGGTCAAAGTAGAACTGTAGGTTCTGTGCATGTTTTGATGACGGGCCTTAAATAAAAGTTGTAGTACATAACATGAGGAACAAACTTTGTTTAATGGTCAAGAGCTAGCTTGGTCTCTAACCTAGTCAAATAGAGCTCACAAGAATCAACTCAGTGCTGTTTTGAAGCCCCAAAATTTGGCTAAGTGTTGATGACTGAAATTCCATTTTCAGTTTCCATGTAACTACATTGGGGAATTAATATCTTACAAACCAAGCTGATCCAGCCCAAGGTTCCTTAAGCAATATTGTTGTACTCATGTAGCTCTACCATGTTGATCACAGTGCCTCAGGTTAATATGTGACACTTAAAGAGTTTGAAGGGGGAGAAAAATGCTGTTTCAGTCAGTGTGGAACCGAAGTTCAGATTTTAGTTTCAATGTACCCTCCTTTGGGACAGTATATCTCTCATACCGAGTCGAACTAAAACTAGATCCTTTATGAAAAGTTGTAGTCCTCATATAGCTCTACAATACTATGGAATTTGTTTAGCTATTTCTTACTCGGTTTGGGAGATGGAGAGGAGAGAAAAGGCAGTTTCAGTCGACTTGCCCGACTGCAGAATTCGGTTTTGAGGTACCCTCTTTTGGAGCTCCCTATCTTCCAATCTAGGACGATCCAGACCATGATTCTTTAAGAAAATTTGTAGTACTCTTGTAGCTCTCCAACATGGTGAAATTGGTTGATCGAGTCGTCAAATGGTTGGAGAATTGGAGAGGGATGAAAATGAGGTTTCGGTCGAATTTTTGCAGTGGTATTAGTCATTCATTCAGACTTTGAAACACCTGGAGCGTGCTGCGTGCGTGGTGGCCGACCAGCTGCTGGTGTCGTGCGACATGTGGCCTCACGCTCCCTCGCATGCGTGCCACGGTGCCCCGCTCGCTCGTCTTAATGCCCGAGCGCCCTCCCAGCTCTCTCTCGCCCTCGCATTCTTCCTCTTGCTCTCGCTCACTCTCTGTCCACCATGGACAGCCGAGCAGGAAGCTCCTTCCGTCGCAGCTCCCTCCTCCTTCCTCCTCTGATTGTGCTGGTCGTCGCTCCACACTCCGTGGCTCGCGTCGCTCCTGCAGTGTCGTTCCTTAGTCAATGCTGCCGCAGTAGCGCCGCCATCCACCGTCCTTGCTGCAGCTACAGCTGCCAGACCAGCGCGTGCGTATGACCAGCAGGCCGTAGGCCCTCGCGACGCAAGCTGCAGCCACCCATGGGCGCGGCTCGCCTCTGCGGTGTCGCGAGCACCACCACTCACCGTCGGCACCCCTTCTCCCTACCGGGAATTGACCGGCAGCAGACATCCTCTGCTTCTCTGGACATGAGGAAGAAGAAGGGTGCCTCGGCACGAATAGTAACTTTCCCAGGGGGTAAAGTGTAACGTCAGAGACTCATATGAATAGTGTAAAAAGGACTCCACGGCTTGGTTTATTTAAAGTTCTTGCAGGGACCTAACTGCGAAATTTGTGACTCAGATGAATAGTATGGCATAGTGCAGCTTTTCTTTTTCCTTGTTCTTTTATACATAATTATGGCTGAAACTTTGAAAATTAATATCTCATGCTAGGAAATTCGTAAAATAGCAAATGAGGACTTTTTAGAATCCTTGTGAAATTTTCTATGCAATAGATCTATAATATGGCATGTTTTAGTTTAATATTTTTGCCGTAAAAATGGATTTTTCAGATTAGGTTTTTAATACTAGTGGTATTTGTCTTTTTCATAACTGTAGTTGTAGGACTTAAAATGAAGTGAATTTTTGGTGGCATGCTACACATGTGATGTTTGATGTGTGGTAAAAATTTTATGAATTTTGGATGCTGTATGAGTGAGTTATTTGTGTATCTTTCTCTCACATGATTTATTGCTATAGCCATTTGTCTTTTTCATAGAGGTTGGTATACACATCCAAATGGTTTAAAATTTGTACAGTAGACTATTGGGAGCATTTTTAGGCACTGTAATTTTGGTAGAATTTATTATGCACTTTTGATATGTGTTCATAATTCCACCTAATTATCTGAATAAATTAAGAAAATGCATTAAAATAATTAATTTAGGAATGGAAACTATGTTTTCTAGTGTTTATTAGTCATGTGTGACATGTTGGTAAAGTTGGTTTTGTCCAATTATATATTTGCAACATAAGTTAATAATTATTTCTTGCAAATGAGGTTTCTGGACAGATCTGAGAACTTAGCAAAGTTTCTCATGATAATGGGCTTTGTTGTAAAACTTGTTTATACAAAAGTTGTAGATAATTTATGTATCTAGCTGCTGTTAAAATTTGGTGGTATTTGGCCAAGCATTTTTTGAGTGATAGATGTTTAAAGTCAGGTCCCAGATTTGGTTGCTCTCTGTTTGGAGCAGACCAGAGTCTGTAGTTTCATCTTTTTGACCTAGTAAACTTGAGAATTAGGCTTAGGTGATATTAAATGAATTGTAGAAAATTTCATAAGATTTCCAGAATATCTTGTTGCACATATTTTGGAGTTGTAGATCTCTAGTTATGATTAAATTACTCAGCTGTTGTTCTGATGTCCAGGAGGTAGCAATTTCTAGTTCTAGTGCTTCGATTAACTTTGCCATGCTTGTGTATTGAAGTGTGACACCTATCTTTGATGGTACTTGGTTTAGTACCCTATGATCTTGTGAGACTTGTTTCTTGATTGATGTGCTTGCCCTCTTCTATGTTATGCCTTAGTGAGGTTAAGTTAATTAGCTCTAGGTGCTTATGTGAACTTTGGGTATGCTTGTATGATTACCTTGTTTATTGCACTTCTATGCATTCATACATATGCATTGTTGCACCTCATTTAGGTACGCTAGCTGAAGCACGTGAAGGACATGATATGGAGCTGAACCCAAAGATGGTGTTGGTCGATCCATCCCGAAGATAGAAGGACGGGACAAGTGCTAGGTTGGGAGATGCTCGCCAAGCGAGTTTCATCTGACAAACACTGACTTGAGTCGGATTCCAGGCAAGCCCTGGAGCATTATAAGCCTCCTACCTTCAAAGCAATTAATTCTGTATATGTTATAAGTATTGTTGCATTAAGTGGTAGGAGTGGGTTGAAAACCTTGCTACATCAATATCACTCCTTGTCCAGATATATGAATCCTGAATCCTACATAGACTAGGGTCGAGTAGATGCTTAGCCCTACTTTAAGCGGTAGAAGTCAGGTGATTTCCTGTCACCTGCGAGATGTAGGGATATTCATATATGGTACGGTTGGCTATATTTGCTATCGTGGAAAAGAACCACGTGTTAATAAAATGAAATGAGACCGGGCGGGATGACGATAGTGAAGCAACAAGGCATGGAGGTCTTGGGTGTCGATCTATCCCCATTTGAGTCATTTAAGGATTGATTCGCTGACGTCCTTGAGTCATGTTGAACGCAGTCTAACACTTAGTTGGCCGGATAAGTCGTTCCGACCGCGAAGCCGAGTAATACAGTTCAGGCGGGGAATCGAATGGTAGGTCGCATCTTGGAGGTAGTAAGGATGTACTTGGGGACATTGGCGTGAGACCAAGGGGGGTTAGAGTCCCTATCACCTGGCAGAGTGTTGCCCTTGGGGATGCGGCATCAGTCGAACCCGCGACTCTTGAATTGTACGAAAGTTGGCTTGTGCGACCCTGGCAGGGGCCTGCGTGGTGAGTGTTAGAAATACCCCTCCAGCTGGATAGGAACTCGATTCGAATCGCTGTCGCTCCCAGTTAGTGAGCACTTGACTTGAGCAGCAGCAACGTAGATTCTATTAAATTGAATGGATGGTTAATTGGATGATGATGGAAAGGTTGCCTCAACTTATACCTGCTATGGGTAATATTGTTTGCTCCTAATCAAGTGAGTGCTCTAGTACAGGTGCTAATATAGATCACAGGTTAATGATGATTAACTTGATGCTTAAGCATTAATGATTACTTATCTATATTAAGCTTTTATGCAAAATGTTATCAAGATAGCCCCACTTTATATCAGCCTTACATGATCCTTGGTGTCACTTTATTTCTGGTTTCTGACGGGTAAGTCTAGCTGAGTACCTTCTCGTACTCTGGGTTTTATCCCCACTTGTTGCAGGTTGTGATGTATCATGGCGACTACAAGAGTTGGTTGGCTCCCGCCGTAGAGGTGGAGTGTGAACACGGGCATGATCCTTCTGAGTTATCTTCTCTCTAATGCTTTTGTTGGAAGTCGACCTTGGTACTGGCATGTATTTTGAAATAAGGGTGTTGTTAGTTTCAAATTACTTTGCTTCCGCTACTTTTGAACTTAAGTTGTAATAACTATGTTGAACTCCGATGTATATTGAATTACTTGTGAAATGGTTGTAACATGTGACTTGTTATGTTGAATCACTACAATCTTGGCTTGTATGTTGGTTGGTTTGAAATCTCTCGTGATTTCATTGGACTACCGGAGTTATATGGGCTCAAGTACGAGAATTTGATCACTTCGGTGATTGTTTTTGTACTTGTGCTCTTATAATTTGGACGGTTCCGTTACAACTGGTATCAGAGCAAGATTCAACATTAAACATGTCATATGTGTATTTAAAACAAAGGTTTTGTTTTCTAAAATCAGTTTTATCAACTTATAGTTATATATAGATTTGTCAAATCTAAATTTTAAACCTAACTATTCCAGTGGTCAATTTCCTTATGCCCATATAAGGATTATTAGGTGGCTTATATAAGTACTAATTTGGGGGTTTTTTCTTTTATGCATCTACGCCCAGGCCAAGGTATGTATGTGTGATAACTCTCCCACACTATGCTACCCTATGTGTCAGATTAGAGGTAACCTTCATATATGAAATAGTCATATATGTTGTTAGTTTACTTTTATGCAACGTCGCACCTACGCTTAGGTAAGTGTGAGTTGTGAGAGCATGACCGTACAACTCGCGGTCTAGGAGAGAGCTAGTTTTGGTTACTGGATTATTTACATGTTACACATATGTATATATGAAGGTACTTAATTGTGGGTGATTAATGATTCGGGTAGTTTTGGTGCTACATGTATATATACGGGGGTACATGTACATGGGAGTACTTAGAATTTTACTTCTCTGCTTTCATTGTGTGCTATATTGGGAAATGTTGGGCTGCAATGAAACTTTTTTTGCAGGTATGCTAACCACGAATGCGTAAGTCGAATGCAGCTGGCGACTAGCTATATATCGAGAGAGTGCGTGTTATGCCACCGACATAGAACGTGATTGCCACCTTAGGTTGGCAATCTTGTGAGGACGAATAGGACAAAGCATGCATTTTCATGATTGTTGCTTTATACATGGCTATGCTCCTCTCAGCCTTGTTCAAATGATAAGTAACTTGTGATCAATGTCGTACACTATCTTTCTTGTGTGAAGCTAAACAAGAATGCCTTACTCCATGTTGTTCACCTAAGCGTTTGCCAATGCTTTAGACCTCACTTAAGTAATTATGGATTCTCATGAATGAATTAAATTCGTGTTGGTCTAAGGCAATAAAATTTAGAGCTACTAGAATAACATGTTTGTGTGTTCTCTTGTTAAGTAGAACAAAGGCAAGCTTTGTTTTGCTTGTTGGACGTTGGCTGCTAGAATAGTTTCAGTTGTAGTGATGCTTTCGTCCTCATAATGGTGTTTTCTGTAGTTATGGAGAATACCAAAGTTGTAGTTAACTTACTTATCTAGCTTGTCCAAAAATTTCGTGACCCTAGGTCTTATGGTTTGAGAGTTATGAATTTTAGAAGTTTACTATCAGGTTTTGCTTATGCCCTGAATAGATCTGAATGCTTGGTTTGTTTGACCTATGTGCATGTGGAATCATGTCTTGGAGATAATAGAAGAAGTGTAGTAATTTTTCTAAGCTTTCCAAAATGCCCTATAGCACTAATTGTGGTGGTCTAAATCTCTAGTTATGAGCTTGCAAAGTGGAATGACAGAATCTGTCCAAATCTGAGCAGAGATGTCTTCTTTGTCTTGTTTGGCCTTATTAGCTGTAGAATCATCTTAATATGATAATAATAAAGTTATGGAAAACTTAATAAGCTTTACATAAAGTTAAGGCTCAGCCTTGTTGTGTCTCTAGAACTCCAGTTATGCATTTTTGAAGTTCTTGTCAGTTTTCTGTCCATATTGGTATAGATCTGAAACATCAGCATGTTTGGCCATGTTAAGCTGTGATTTAACTTTTGGTATGAATAACAAAAGGGTGGAAAACTTCCTAAGCTTTCTAGAAAGTCTAGGATCACCTTTGTGGGATGTCTACAACCTTAGTTATGGTTGAAACAAGTAACTAGTGTGCTGCCATCCAGATTCTTTGAACATACTAAGTTAGCTACCTTAGCTAACGTTTGGACTAAACTTATAGTTAGTTCTTGCTTTAGATAAAGCTTGTTAGGGGTGGGCCTAGTGATTAGTAATGATTGCTGTGTGTGAGCTTTTTGCTTGGTAATAGTTGCTTGAGTCATTTGTTTAAGCTTCTTCATGTGTTTGCTTGAATTTATGATGCATGGATGTATGCTTGTTACTTTAGGTAAAGCCATAGTTATCACCTCGTTTGTCCTCGGTGAGTATATGAGTGTCGAATAGCGTTATCTTAGAGCAATATTCGAGTTACGCGAAACGATCTCTTGGTGTTGTCTCTAATTAGGTTCTTTTCCTTATGAGCCTAAGCTTGTAGCCGTGGTTGCTTGCTTTGAATGTTTGTGCACAATGCCTTTGCTTGATATCTAAGCCTGAGCCGGGACCCTTAAATATTCGCGTATACCCTGGCTGTCCTGCACCCGCACATGAATATCTTTGTTTGACCTACCAACCAAAATAGATTTCCGCAAATGCCTCCTTTTGTCCATAGTTGCTCTTTGCCGAATTGTGGAGACCATACCTAAATCCATATTGGACCTCCCGATTGCCTCTCCTAAAGGTTAGCTAGTGTGACGCCACGCCTCTTTGCTATGGCCCCAAAATTGTTTGCTTGTAAATTTGTGTATCTACCTCATCGACTCAATCTATGACTACATATTGGTTTTCGCCCTTGAAATTTGCTTAATCTGTCCCCAACCTTCTCAAGTCTCGAGATGTTTACCAGTCTTGATCTCATGTTGTGGTCCAACATGACCAAAACTCGTGGTAATCTTTCGTTTTGTCCTCACTGTGGTGAACGCTAGGCGTACGCGGAATTAAGCAAAAATCTCGTGCTTAGTCGCATTCGGCAATTGAGGTATGTTCTCTTGTGAGGTGTTTTGATCTATGGATAGCTTCCCTGTTGATTCTAAACCTTGTGATTACCTTTGCTTGCTATCCCCCCTTGTATAATGCTTGTTTTTACCACCCAAATTGTGTCACTTGAAATTTCACCTTGGTGGTGTGATCGGTAATGGTATTATGAGTAGCAACTAACGGTGCCGCGACGAAACCGAGAGCCTCCTATGGGCGGCTGACACAAGGTTGTGCTGCTCGGCACGCGCTGGTATCGTGGTTTCTAGTCATGATCCATTGCGGAACAACATCAACATGTTATTCTCATGTGAACTTTTCCTTGGTTATCTCCCCATATCGTATCGTAAGATCCATATCTTAGACCGAAAGTAGTGGAGTTTCCTTCTGAAGTTGCTAAGAGGATAACCTTTGAAGAACCGGTCACCGACATAAACCTTAACATACTGCAATAGGTGGTAGACAAATGACTACTTAGTTGTCCCAGTATTGACGAACGTCATCTAGTGAGCAAAGTATCTCATCTCTGTTGGATAAACAGGACAAACAACACTTACTGTTGGACAAGTCATACGTTGGATAAGACTCGATCGTCATATTATGCATAATGGCCATACAATCGAAATCAACCATCTCTGGTGTGATTCCTTATCTGTAGACTTCAATGTTCGTCATCTATCCACATCAACCACTGTTGTTGTGGTCGAGAGTGAAGATTTGGAACTTTTAGTGTTGAGAGATGATATGACCATGCCAGCGTCGGCGATCTCACCGAGCTTTTCCACCTCTTCACCGACCTCTCCGGCTACATCTCTGATCCCTGCAGGACCGATCACACATAACCGCGCTAAGAAGATACAACAAGAGGTGCACGTGCTACTTTATGAATTTCAATTAAACACTAATGAGAACTTTATGCTACCTAAATCTTATGTTTAACATTGCTTAGGTACACAAGAGAGAACAAGCATAATACATCAGGGGTGAACCAGAACGAAGAACCAAGCTCGATTCAGTCCAGTGTGACAGGAATGTCAAGAAGGAACAGTCATATCTTTTGACTTCCAAAGGATATGAAGGTCATTCAGGACTTGTTGGAAAGCTCTTGAAGTCTATTTTCCAATGCTTCTAACCCCGACCAGTTTGAAGTTTTCCTCAAGGCGTCCGACCAGTTTTAGTGTTGACTGGTCAGAGGGTCCACAGTCTGCCTCAAGTCCAAATCTTCGTATTAAACTGTATCATTCTACAAAGTTTCATAAAGCAAGGTGCACATGGTGTGAAAGCTTATCCAGTTAGCTTTCAAACGCATCCAGCCGCACATCATTTGAAGTTTCCTAGAAGGAGTTATTGTCAAAACACTGAAGACTGTGCAGAGTCAAACAGCCACGCAGAATCAGCACTGGAGCCATTTCGAGGAGGTCCTTTCACACTAGCGACGAGTTTATTTCTACTTCGTGTTTTCACCTATCCTGGAGGGTTGTTCCATCTATAAATACTCTCCTATGCCTCAGATGTAAGGGACTTTTGATAATTTGAGATAATCCCAGATATATTGCAGCCGAGCTGCTGAGTGCTTACTCAACCCTTGTTCTTCCTTGTTCTTCCTAGACTTGTGAGAAGATCTCTCTGAGATCCACTGATTCATGCTCTACGGGTTCCAGTATGGCTGCCCCGTCTTGTGTGGATTAGCTCCGGTTGTGGTTCTGCGGTCGTTCGGAGATCGAGTCGAAGTCTTCGCGGTTTCAGTGTCTCTCTCCCCGTCGCTTGGTCGCATCCAACCTTGGTAGGTATAAAGCTAGTTATCTGCTATTTTATAGCAAGTTATCTTTGTGTTCATCAACCTATTGTCATGAAGATCGGGCCAACCTTGTACCGATATCTGATCGGAACTTATCATGTGGTAATCAGAGCTATCGTTGTCACGGTAGGTTTTGTGATCATCCACTTATATATCCATTCTTCGTTTACATTTGCTACTGTTTTCATCCATCATATATATATTTATGATTTATTCATGTCCTATAGTCCACTAAAAAGCCACAAAAAAATCCTATAGCCATTTCGTGGTATTTTTTCTTTGTGTTCATTTCGTTCATCTTGTTGCTAGTCACCATCATCGTTGTCCTTCCGCCGTACTCTCATTTTATTTTTATCCGCACCCCTCATATGTTATCTTGTGTTTGCTGAAGAAAAAATCTGAAAAAAGGTGTGAAAGAAAGAGTAAAAGAAAAAAAGAAGATAAAAAAAGAAAAAAAAGAAGAAGCGAAGAGAAGTGGAAAGGGGTTGTGCTACGGTTTCAGAAAACCCAAGTTTTATATCTGTAAATTCAGTTTGTGGTGCATTGGATAGCAACATATATATCTTGTTTTGAACGATCTGTATCACCTTGTTACAGTACCATAGCCCTCCTTGTTAGCCACCTATAGCTCCACCAAAACCTAAACCGGGACAATCGATTCATAATCCTTACGACCTCTCAACCACCTCTGTTAAAGCTGCCACACTAGCACCATTACAGTCCTTGAGATCATGAAAGAACTTGGGTAAGTAAGAGGTGAGATTGTGTGTGTCCATAAAATTTCTATTCCACTTTCTCTTGCTGTCCCTAACATGGCAGGATCAGATTCAAGTGTCCATGGTGGGAACCATGGAGATAGGGAGCCCCCTGTCTCACGGGCCGAACTACGTCATGTGGCTGATTCACTTGTGGAGGCAATGGAGAGGATGCTTGATGCACGTCTTCCCATGGCGGGAGGCCAAGGGCCACCTCACCCTCATGAAGACCATCATCGAGAGGAATCTGGAGATGAGAATTCTGGTTTCGGCCATGGATTCAATCATTTCGGGAATTGCCGTGGAGGACATGGCGGTGGTCGCTATGTTGATTTTAATGATCAGCGTGGTGGTCGTCGTGTACATGGGCATCGTGCACACATGCGTCATGTATGATTTGAAGATGAAGAGTTTGATGACCATGATGAAGAGGAAGGGCCTTATGGTGACGAAAATCCCTTCGGTCATGGTGGGGAATTTGAGCGGCGTCGGTATCATCACCGGCATGCTGATTTTGAAGATAGGGGATATCGCCGGGGTCGTCGGTAGCATGAAGAACCGGACAATATTGCTCGTGTCAAGTTAAGTATTCCAAAATTCACCGGCAAGGAGAATGCAGATGAGTTCCTTGAATGGGCTGAGCAGTGTGATCAAATTTTTAGAATTCATAATCTTTTAGATCAGCGCCGTGTGAACCTTGTTTTAGTTGAATTCTCTGGTTATGCTCTCACTTAGTGGAATCAAATTCAGGAGAATCAGCTTGAGTTGGGATTTGGGTATATTAACACCTGGGAAGAGATGAAGCAAGTAATGAAGAGACGATTTGTACCTTCGAGCTATCAGCGAGATCTCAGGAACCGATTGCAAAAGTTGAAGCATGGGAAGAGATCGGTTGATGAATATTTCAAGGAAATGGAGTTGCTGTTAGTGCGGACTGGAACCAGAGAAGATCCAGAGTCTAAGATGACAAGATTTCTAGGTCTCAATGAAGAAATCTTTGGTTATGTGGAGATGTTTCCATATCATAACTTGCAAGAACTCGTTGATCAAGCTATGCGTACAGAGAAGAAAATTCAGCAGAAGTCACGAGGGAAATCTTTTGGCAATCATACCACTGCTGCTCCATGGCGCAAACAGCAGTCCAATGCCTCTTATGGTGGGGGACGATCTCAAGGAACTGCAGCTAGGTCTCCTCCATCAATTGCTAATTCAAAGATGGCGGTTTCCACAGCATCATCACCAGCAAATCAGCAGCGGTCTGCTGCAAATTCAGTAGCCCCAACCATTGCTTCTGGTGCCACTTCTTCCACTCGAAGCAGAGAGATTGAATGCCATAAGTGTCATGGCCGTGGGCACATTGCTGCCCAATGTCCAAGTAGAAGGACCATGTTGTTGAATGAGAAAGGAGAATGAGAATCTGAAAGTGATCCCGAAGATGAAGGACCGATATTCGATGAGAAAGTTCAAGAGGAAGAGAATGAGATTCAGCCTGATGAAGGAGAACACATCTGTTTTATTTCTCTTCGCGTGCTGAGTGTCACTGTTGAAAAGGAAGAGAATGGGCAGTGACATAATCTTTTCCATACCAGAGGCATGATCAAGGATAAGTTATGTCGAATTATAGTTGATAATGGAAGTTGCAATAATATTGCTAGCCAAGAATTAGTGGACAGATTGGGATTGAAGCCGCGGCGTCACCCTAAGCCATACAAGATGTAGTGGCTTAATGATTGTGGAACGTTGCATGTAAGTCATATCGTGACTGTGCCTTTCTCTGTTGGTAAATATAATGATCATGTGGAGTGTGACATGGTGCCTATGTAAGCGTGCCAGCTGCTGCTAGGTAGACCATGGTTATATGATCGTGATGTTCAGATTTTTGGAAGAACCAACAAGCACCTAGCACATTTAAATATAATGGTGATGCCCTTTGGTTTGACAAATGCACCTAGCACATTTATGAGATTGATGAACCATGTGCTTAGAGCCTTTATTGGAAAATTTGTTGTTGTTTATTTTGATAATATCTTAATTTACAACAAGTCTCTTGTAGAACATATCCAATGCGTGTTTGCTGTCCTACGTGAGCAAAAATTGTATGCTAAGCTTGAGAAGTGCACCTTTTGCACCGACCAGGTAGTTTTTCTTGGATTTGTTGTTTCAGGACAAGGTGTGGAGGTAGATGAAGAAAAGATCAAGGCCATACGAGAATGGACGCCTCCACAGAACGTGAGTCAAGTGAGGAGCTTCCTTGGGCTTACTGGTTTCTACCGGCGGTTTGTGAAAGATTTTAGCACTATTGCTGCCCCTATGAACGAGCTTACTAAGAAAGAAGTGCCTTTCAAGTGGGAAGACGCACATCAAAAGGCATTTGATGAGTTAAAGCAGAAGCTAACAACAGCTCCAGTCCTTGCACTTCCAGATTTCGGTAAGACATTTGAGATTGAATGTGATGCAAGCGGAGTTGGGATTGGAGGTGTGCTCATGCAAGAACGAAGGCCAATTGCATACTTCAGTGAAAAGCTAAGTGGTCCAACTCTTAATTATTCAGTTTATGATAAAGAACTATATGCTCTTGTTCGGAGTTTGGAAACTTGGCAACACTATCTTTTCCCTAAAGAATTTGTGACACACTCTGACCATGAATCTTTGAAACATCTTAAAAGTCAACTAAAACTGAACCGAAGACAAGCAAAATGGTGTGAATTCATTGAATCTTTTCCTTATGTGGTTAAATACAAGAAAGGAAAGGAAAATGTTGTAGCTGATGCTTTGTCCCGACGTCATGCTTTGCTTACACAACTTGATGCTAAAATTCTTAGATTAGAAAGTATAAAGGAATTATACGCTACTGATTCATACTTTGCTGAACCATATACAAAGTGTTGTGATGGCAAAGGATGGGAAAAATATCATGTGCATAATGGATTCTTATTTCGAGCTAACAAACTGTGCATTCCAGATTGCTCTGTTTGAATTTTACTTGTGCAGGAAGCTCATGCAGGTGGGCTTATGGGCCATTTTGGAGCCAAGAAGACAGAGCAAGTGTTGGCCGACCACTTCTTTTGGCCAAAAATGAGAAGAGACGTAGAGAGACATGTTCTTCGCTGTGAATCATGCCACAAAGCTAAGTCTCGTTTGAACCCTCATGGACTTTACACTCCTCTTCCTATTCCTAGTGCTCCCTGGGAAGACATATCTATGGATTTTGTTCTTGGGTTACCACGCACTAAGCAGGGAAAGGATTCGATTTTTGTTGTGGTTGATCAATTTAGCAAAATGGTGCATTTTATTCCATGCCACAAGAGTGATGATGCTTCGCATATTGCTGATTTATTTTTCAAAGAAGTTGTGCACTTGCATGGAGTGCCACGTACTATTGTTTCTGATCGAGATACAAAATTTTTGAGCTATTTTTGGAAAACTTTATGGGGAAAACTTGGGACACGATTGTTGTTTTCCATGACATGTCATCCGTAAACGGATGGACAAACTGAAGTTGTGAATCGAACACTATCAACGTTACTGCGAGCTGTTCTCAAAAAGAATTTAAAACTTTGGGAAGAAAGTTTGCCACATGTTGAGTTTGTATACAATAGGGCAGTGCATTCAACTACTAAATTTTGCCCATTTGAAATCGTATATGGGTTCACACCCACTGCTCCCATAGATCTTTTGCCTTTACCTGTGCAGGAACGGATGAACTTCGATGCAAGCAAGCGAGCTGAATTTGTCAAGAGTCTTCATGACCGAGCTTGAACCAACATTGAGAAGATGACCAAGATATATGAGAAGCGTGCCAACAAGGGTCGAAAAAAGATGTTATTTGAAGCAGGAGACCTTGTTTGGGTGCATCTACGCAAGGATAGATTTCCTGAACAATGCAAGAGCAAGTTGCAGCCCCGAGCTGATGGTCCCTTCAAAGTACTTCACAAGATCAATGGCAATGCTTATGAAATTGTTCTGCCAAGTACTTATGGTGTGAGTACAAGTTTCAATGTGTCAGACCTCTCTCCATTCTTTGGGTTGGAATAGTTGAGGATGACTCTTTTTGAAGGGGGGAGGATGATATGACCATGCCAGCGTCGGCGATCTCGCAGAGCTTTTCCACCTCTTCACCGACCTCTCCGGCTACATCTCTGATCCCTGCAGGACCGATCACACGTAACCGCGCTAAGAAGATACAACAAGAGGTGCACGCGCTACTTTATGAATTTCAATTAAACACTAATGAGAACTTTATGCTACCTAAATCTTGTATGTTAACATTGCTTAGGTACACAAGAGAGAACAAGTAGAATACATCAGGGGCGAACCAGAACGAAGAACCAAGCTCGAGTCAGTCCAGCATGACAGGAATGTCAAGAAGGAACAGTCATATCTTTTGACTTCCAAAGGATATGAAGGTCATTCAGGACTTGTTGGAAAGCTCTTGAAGTCTATATTCCAATGCTTCTAACCCTGACCAGTTTGAAGTTTTCCTTAAGGCGTCCGACCAGTTTTAGTGTTGACTGGTCAGAGGGTCCACAGTCTGCCTGAAGTCCAAATCTTCATATTAAACAGTATCATTCTACAAAGTTTCATAAAGCAAGGTGCATGTGGTGTGAAAGCTTATCCAGTTAGCTTTCAAATGCATCCAGCCGCATGTCATTTGATGTTTCCTAGGAGTTATTGTCAAAACACTGAAGACTATGCAGAGTCAAACAGCCACGCAGAATCAGCACTGGAGCCATTTCGAGGAGGTCCTTTCACACTAGCGACGAGTTTATTTCTACTTCGTGTTTTCACCTATCCTGGAGGGTTGTTCCATCTATAAATACTCCCCTATGCCTCAGATGTAAGGGACTTTTGATAATTTGAGATAATCCTAGATATATTGCAGCCGAGCTGCCGAGTGCTTACTCAACCCTTGTTCTTCCTTGTTCTTCCTAGACTTGTGAGGAGATCTCTCTGAGATCCACTGATTCGTGCTCTACGGGTTCCAGTATGGCTGCCCCGTCTTGTGTGGATTAGCTCCGGTTGTGGTTCTGCGGTCGTTCGGAGATCGAGTTGAAGTCTTCGCGGTTTCGGTGTCTCTCTCCCTGTCGCTTGGTCGCATCCAACCTTGGCTGGTATAAAGCTAGTTATCCGCTGTTCTACAGCAAGTTATCTTTGTGTTCATCAACCTACTATCGTGAAGATCGGGCCAACTTGTACCGATATCTGATCGGAACTTATCAAGAGACAACTGATTAGTTACCAATAGGAAGGTTAATCTCCAATTAGGTAACGACTCCTTGGTAGCTACGAAGGCTATGTCTTACAGAGCAATAAGCAACCCGAAGTTAATCAACTAGCCAATAACTTGAGTGATACTCTATCTTCTAGAGCCAGTGTGATCAAGTCAATTCCATCTTGGACAATCACACAGAGAGTGCAAGGTGTTCTATCAACTAAAGTGAAGAATTAGGGAAAGCATGCCCTAGTTTCAATTAGCATCCTTGTGCCCTTAGGTGCCACAAACAGTTTGTTCATAACTCTATTGGATGAAGTATTGAGGACTATTCAGAAATGGTTCCTTATTCTTGTAGGAAGATCCTCTAGGCGGAGTATGTGTTTTGCCTTGCAAAAGTTACCCGTAAGTTCAAAGCGTGTGCATCATCGGATTGGTATGTAAATTAATGGTCGAGATCTGTTGTTGGATAGCCCTTTTGAGGTCCCACAGATACTAGTTTACACTTTTTTGTTTGCTTTTGCTTTCTCGTATCCACAATGTACGAGCAGCCTTGGTTTCTGCAAATCAATTTATACCATCGCGAATCGAAAGCAACATGAAAAGTGTCAAACAACAGATTTCCCATCTTAGAGCTGTTGTTTGATCCTAAAGAGGAAGCCTCAAGGGAAAAGTTAGCCTGGCAAAGCTAGTCTTGCTATCCTGCAATTCAACTCAACTTACTGTGCAACTGCATCACAAAGGAAATTGTACTTGACTTGCTCGGTAGTGAATTATTTACCAAAGTTGGTAAATACTTGCAACTATTGATGCTGCCAGACCTCACTATATCCTTCTTTAGCAATAATTGCTAATACTCACTTATCTTGGTACTTATAAGTATTTTTGCCCGAGAGGTTGCATCTAACTCAACTAGATAACTACTACCTTTGGATAAGAGAATCTTTGTAGGTAAAATTTGGCAAAAATACGAAGTCAACAGAGTCAGCTACCATACTCATTGATCCCTCAATAGACACAGATAGTACAGTGTTGTCGTTAGAGAAAGAGAACTGCACACATGGAATAGTAAGTAGCTTTCCTTAGTTGATATCTAAATGATTGAACATTTACGACCAACATAGACCTTGTCTGCTAGTTAGTCCGTTCCTATAGCCTCAAAGGATGTTTGTCATCTATGGTCTCACCCTTTTGGAAGGTTGTGCTCAATCCACTTTGGTAGAGGACTGCTTTTCAAACCGTGTGAACCTAGAGACATTTCAACAAGTATACTTTCGAGGAAAATTCAGCCTAGTGTAAAGTTCATACGGACTATGCTGTGTTCACTAAAGAATCAGATACTTATGAATGGTTAGCTCATGGACCAAATGACCTCTGTACACGAAGAACAAAGTACTACGTCATCTTGGATTCCTCCCAAAGTAACAATGCTTCATGGAAGTCAATGAAGGAAATTCTTCAGACAAATTTTACCATGAAGAGTAAGTTTCAGAAAGTGCCTTTGACCAAATGGTTCACCGACATTGAAGCTTTGTAGCTGAATGCTATAGTGGATGTTGGAAACTAGATAACATGTCTCTCTTCCTTAAAGATCTTCCGTTCTGAATCTCGGGACGCGATTCCTTTAAGGGGGGAGGGCTGTAACACCCCAGGTGTTAGGCTTGCTTTTTGGACACTTGCATTGCATGAGCCTAAGCATCATTTGTTCATATATGAGCATGGAACGAATGTGCTTGCAACATCTCCTTGAAACATATGCAACGTATCATTGTTATTTGTGTTTCAATGTGTATGTTAGATGCTCATGCTTGGTAATGCAAGTGAGTGTTGATGTCATTTGTTTCACGTGTCTCACATCCATCTCTATCTATAGTGATGACTTGAAAAGTTTTATAAAGTTTGGAATCAAAAAGTCACATGAAATGATAAGTTCTATTCCTATTAGAATTGCACCATAAAGTGAATGGAATTATAGATCTTCAACTAAACCTTGCAACCTTGCCCAAATGACTCTAGATGAACTCTACAACAAAATTCATGAAGGGTCATGTTGAGCAAATGCCAAGAAAATGCTCCAATGGATCTAAAAGGATAATTTAAGCTTTATCGGGATCCTACTTTGGTCAAAGTAGAACTGTAGGTTCTATGCATGTTTTGATGACGGGCCTTAAATAAAAGTTGTAGTACATATCATGAGGAACAAACTTTGTTTAATGGTCAAGAGCTAGTTTGGTCTCTAACCTAGTCAAATAGAGCTCACAAGAATCAACTCAGTGCTGTTTTGAAGCCCCAAAATTTTGCTAAGTGTTGATGACTGAAATTCCATTTTCAGTTTCCATGTAACTACATTGGGGAATTAATATCTTACAAACCGAGCTGATCCGCCTAAGGTTCCTTAAGCAATATTGTTGTCCTCATGTAGCTCTACCATGTTGATCACAGTGCCTCAGGTTAATATGTGACGCTTAAAGAGTTTGAAGGGGGAGAAAAATGCTGTTTCAGTCAGTGTGGAACCGAAGTTCAGATTTTAGTTTCAATGTACCCTCCTTTGGGACAGTATATCTCTCAAACCGAGTCGAACTAAAACTAGATCCTTTAAGAAAAGTTGTAGTCCTCATATAGCTCTACAATACTGTGGAATTGGTTTAGCTATTTCTTACACGGTTTGGGAGATGGAGAGGAGAGAAAAGGCAGTTTCAGTCGACTTGCCCTTGGACTGCAGAATTCGGTTTTGAGGTACCCTCTTTTGGAGCTCCATATCTTCCAATCTAGGACGATCCAGACCATGATTCTTTAAGAAAATTTGTAGTACTCTTGTAGCTCTCCAACATGGTGAAATTGGTTGATCGAGTTGTCAAATGGTTGGAGAATTGGAGAGGGATGAAAATGAGGTTTCGGTCAAATTTTTGCAGTGGTATTAGTCATTCATTCAGACTTTGAAACGCCTGGAGCGTGCTGCGTGCGTGGTGGCCGACCAGCTGATGATGTCGTGCGACGCGTGGCCTCACGCTCCCTCGCATGCGTGCCACAATGCCCCGCTCGCTCATCTTGATGCCCGAGCGCCCTCCCGGTTCTCTCTCTCGCCCTCTAATTCTTCCTCTTGCTCTCGCTCACTCTCTGTCCGCCATGGACAGCCGAGCAGGAAGCTCCTTCCGTCGCGGCTCCCTCCTCCTTCCTCCTCTGATTGTGCTGGTCATCGCTCCACACTCCGTGGCTCGCGCTGCTCCTACAGTGCCGTTCCTTAGTCAATGCTGCCGCAGTAGCGCTGCCATCCACCGTCCTTGCTGCAGCTGCAGCCGCCAGACTAGCGCGTGCAGGCCGTAGGCCCTCGCGACGCAAGCTGCAGGCACCCATGGGCGCGGCTCGCCTCTGCAGTGTCGCGAGCACCACCACTCACCTTCGGCGCCCCTTCTCCCTACCGGGAATTGACCGGCAGCAGACATCCTCTGCTTCTCTGGACATGAGGAAGAAGAAGGGCGCCTCAACGCGAATAGTAACTTTCCCAGGGGGTAAAGTGTAATGTCAGAGACTCATATGAATAGTGTAAAATGGACTCCACGGCTTGGTTTAATTAAAGTTCTTGCAGGGACCTAACTGCAAAGTTTGTGACTCAGATGAATAGTATGGCATAGTGCAGCTTTTCTTTTTCCTTGTTCTTTTATACATAATTATGGCTGAAACTTTGAAAATTAATATCTCATGCTAGCAAATTCGTAAAATAGCAAATGAGGACTTTTTGGAATCCTTGTGAAATTCTCTATGCAGTAGATCTATAATATGGCATGTTTTATATTAATATGTTTGCCGTAAAAATGGATTTTTTAGATTAGGTTTTTAATACTAGTGGTATTTGTCTTTTTCCAAATGAAGTGAAATTTTGGTGACATGCTACACATGTGATGTTTGATGTGTGGTAAAAATTTCATGAATTTTGGGTGGTGTATGAGTTATTTGTGTATCTTTCTCTCACATGATTTATTGCTATAGCCATTTGTCTTTTTCATAGAGGTTGATATACGTGTCCAAATGGTTTAAAATTTGTACAGTAGACTATTGGGATCATTTTGAGGCCACTGTAATTTTGGTAGAATTTATTATGTACTTTTGATATGTGTTCATAATTCCACCTAATTATCTAAATAAATTAAGAAAATGCATTAAAATGATTTATTTAGGAATGGAAACTATGTTTTCTAGTGTTTATTAGTCATGTGTGACATGTTGGTAAAGTTGGTTTTGTCCAATTATATATTTGCAACATAAGTTAATAATTATTTCTTGCAAATGAGATTTCTGGACAGATCTGGGAACTTAGCAAAGTTTCTCATGATAATGGGCTTTGTTGTAAAACTGTTTATACAAAAGTTATAGATAATTTATGTATCTAGCTGCTGTTAAAATTTGGTGGTATTTTGCCAAGCATTTTTTGAGTTATAGATGTTTAAAGTCAGGTCCCAGATTTGGTTGCTCTCTGTTTGGAGCAGACCAGAGTCTGTAGTTTCATCTTTTTGACCTAGTAAACTTGGGAATCAGGCTTAGGTGATATTAAATGAATTGTAGACAATTTCATAAGCTTTCCAGAATATCTTGTTGCAAATATTTTGGAGTTGTAGATCTCTAGTTATGATTAAATTACTCAGCTGTTGTTCTGATGTCCAGGAGGTGGCAATTTCTAGTTCTAGTGCTTTGATTAACTTTGCCATGCTTGTGTATTGAAGTGTGACACCTATCTTTGATGGTACTTGGTTTAGTACCCTGTAATCTTGTGAGACTTGTTTCTTGATTGATGTGCTTGCCCTCTTCTATGTTATGCCTTAGTGAGGTTAAGTTAATTAGCTCTAGGTGCTTATGTGAACTTTGGGTATGCTTGTATGATTACCTTGTTTATTGCACTTCTATGCATTCGTACATATGCATTATTGCACCTCATTTAGGTACGCTAGCTGAAGCACGTGAAGGACATGATATGGAGCTGAACCCAAAGATGGTGTTGGTGGATCCATCCCGAAGATAGAAGGACGGGACAAGTGCTAGGTTGGGAGATACTCGCCAAGCGAGTTTCATCTGACAAACACTGACTTGAGTCGGATCCCAGGCAATCCCCGGAGCATTATAAGCCTCCTACCTTTAAAGCAATTAATTCTATATATGTTATAAGTATTGTTGCATTAAGTGGTAGGAGTTGGTTGAAAACCTTGCTGCATCAATATCACTCCTTGTCCAGATATATGAATCTTGAATCCTACATAGACTAGGGTCGAGTAGATGCTTAGCCCTGCTTTAAGCGATAGAAGTCAGGTGATTTCCTGTCACCTGCGAGATGTAGGGATATTCATATATGGCACGGTTGGCTATATTTGCTATCGTAGAAAAGACCATGTGTTAATAAAATGAAATGAGACCGGGCGGGATGACGATAGTGAAGCAACAAGGCATGGAGGTTTGGGTGTGGATCTATCCCTGTCTGAGTCATTTAAGGACCGATTCGCTGTATGTCCTTGAGTCATGTTGAACGCAGTCTAACACTTAGTTGGCCGGATAAGTCGTTCCGACCGCGAAGCCGAGTAATACAGTTCAGGCCGGGAATCGAATGGTAGGTCGTATCTTGGAGGTAGTAAGGATGTGCTTGGGGACATTGGCGTGAGACCAAGGGGGTTAGAGTCCCTATCACCTGGCAGAGTGTTGCCCTTGGGGATCCGGCATCAGTCGAACCCGCGACTCCTGAATTGTACGAAAGATGGCTTGTGCGACCCTGGCAGGGGCCTGCGCGATGAGTGTTAGAAATACCCTCCAGCTGGATAGGAACTCGATTCGAATCGCTGTCGCTCACGGTTAGTGAGCACTTGACTTGAGCAGCGGCAAACGTAGATTCCATTAAATTGAACAGATTGTTAATTGGATGATGATGGAAAGGTTGCCTCAACTTATACCTGTTATGGGTAATATTGTTTGCTCCTAATCAAGTGAGTGCTCTAGTACAGGTGCTAATATAGATGACAGGTTAATGATGATTAACTTGATGCTTAAGCATTAATGATTACTTATCTATATTAAGCTTTTATGCAAAATGTTGTCAAGCTAGCCCCACTTTATATCAGCCTTGCATGATCCTTGGTGCCACTTTATTTCTGGTTTCTGATGGGTAAGTCTATTTGAGTACCTTCTCATACTCAAGGTTTTATCCCCACTTGTTGCAGGTTGTGATGTATCATGGCGACTGCAAGAGTTGGTTGGCTCCCGCCGTAGAGGCGGAGTGTGAACACGGGCATGATCCTTCTAAGTTATCTTCTCTCTAATGCTTTTGTTGGAAGTCAACCTTGGTACTGGCATGTATTTGAAATAAGGGTGTTGTTAGTTTCAAATTACTTTGCTTCCGCTACTTTTGAACTTAAGTTGTAATAACTATATTGAACTCTGATGTATATTGAATTACTTGTGAAATGGTTGTAACATGTGACTTGTTATGTTGAATCACTATGATCTTGGCTTGGATGTTGGTTGGTTTGAAATCTCTCGTGATTTCATTGGACTATCGGAGTTATATGGGCTCAAGTGCGAGAATTTGATCACTTCAGTGATTGTTTTTGTACTTGTGCTCTTATAATTTGGACGGTTCCGTTACATGCATGCCTTCTTGGTTTGTTTTCCACTTCAAGACTAGGTCCCCGACTACGAAGAGATGTTCTTTGACATTCCTGTTGTAGTATCTACATAGTATAGCTAGGTACTTGGTTGTATGTACATAGGAGTCAAGTCATCGTTCTTCAGAGCAGTTGACCTCGAGTTCACATGCTTCATCAGACTTGTATTCATCAAAGTTCTCAACATGCGATGATCTAAAAGTGGTGTCTGCAGGGAGTACTGCTTCTGCATCATAGACCATGAAGTATGGGGAGGCGCTAGTGTTGCGACTAGGCTGGGTTCGCAGTCCTCAGACCACAGCTAGCAATTCTTTAAGCCATCTTCCAGGAGCTTTGTCATTTTCCCTGTACAACCTCTTCTTCAATGTGTCGAGGATCATGCCATTGGCCCTTTTGACCTACCCATTAGCTCTGGGATGCACTACTGACACGTATTTCACAACTATGCTCCTTTCATCGCAGAAGCACTAGAATGCACTGCTAGTGAATTAAGTCCCTAGGTCTGTAATTATGCTGTTGGGGAGGCCAAAATGGTGTATAATCTGATCAAGGAACTCAACCGCCTTCTCTGATGATGCCTTGGTTAAAGGCATATACTCTATCCATTTGGAAAACTTATCAATCAACATGAAGACACATTTGAAGTTGCTAGGGGCCGGCTTGAAGGGACCAATCATATCCAGTCCCCAGCATGCAAAGGGTCAGGAGGCTGGTATGGTCTGGATCTCATGTGCTGGTACATGTATATGTTTGGTGAAAAACTGACATCCATCGCAGCGGCAGACCAGCTTCTGTGTGTCGTCCACGGTAGACAGCCAGTGGAAACCTGCTTGGAAAGCTTTGCCGACCAGGGTCCGAGAGGCGACGTGATTGCCGCAAGTACCACTATGAATTTCATAGAGCAGTTGAATACCAGCTTCTCGAGTGATACACTTCGTCATAACTTCCTCCTTTGCATTTTTGCGCATCAGGACACCGTCGACTAGTAGGTACTGCTTACTGCAGCGCATGAGCCACTCGTTCTCTGTTCGATCAGCATAACCGGTCCCATCCTGCAAAAACTTGATAAAAGGTACTCTCCAATCGTCAGTGTTAGTGATCGGAGGTATGACAGGTGTTGTCGGAGAGGATTCCGTAGTGCTCGGAGGGGGAACCGTAGCGACTAGAGGCTTCTTGACCACCTGATCTGCTTCTTCCTTGATGGACAGTTTAACAAGGTCTTGGACGAACACGCCATGTGGGACTTGAGCTCGGGATGACCCTAACTTAGACAGCTCATGAACTGCTTGATTTTTGTCCTAGACCACATGTGTGTACTCAATGCCATAGAATTTGCCTTCCAACTTTCTGATTTCTTTGCAATAAGCATCCATCTTCTCGCTAGTCGTGTCCTAGTCTTTGTTAAGCTGGTTAATGACTAGGGCCGAATCACCATAGATGTGGAGATGTTTTATGCCAAGCTCAACCGCAATCCGCATGCCGTGGAGGCAGGCCTCGTATTATGCAGCGTTGTTAGATGTAGGGAAATAAATTCTGAGGACGTAGCGGAGCTGTTCATTGGTTGGTGAGATAAAGAGCACGCCTACTCCTGTGCCGTTGATGTTTAGGGAGCCATCGAAATACATCTTCCAGTATTCGACTGGCCCCTAATCAGGAGGTGCGCTAAGGTCTGTCCATTCGACGATAAAGTCCACCTGAGCCTGAGACTTGATGGACATGCGATCCTAGAACTCGATTGAATAAGGGCATAATTCCATTGCCCACTTGACGATGCGTCCGTTAGCGTCCTTATTTCGAATGATGTCTCCTAATGGGAAATTAGTCTTGACAACCACTCGATATCCGTCGAAGTAATGTTTCAACTTTTGGGATGTAATCACGATGGCGTAGATCAGCTTTTGAACTTGCGGGTACCAGGCTTTGGACTCATTGAGCACCTCGCTGATGAAGTAAATAGGGCGCTGGACTTTGTACACATGGCTGAGTTCCTCACGCTCGACCACGATGACTATGGAGACCACGCGATCGGTGGCCGCAATGTAGAGAAGAAGAACGTTGTCTTTCTGAGGGGCTGTAAGGATTGGAGGAGAGGTTAAAAATTCTTTGAGCTGCGTGAAGGCAGCTTCAGCTTCTTCTGACCAAACAAACTTCTCTGAAGCCTTAAGTAACATGAAGAAAGGCAGGCCCTTTTCACCTAGTCGTGAGATGAAACGGCTTAAGGCGGCCATACATCTAGTGAGCTTCTAAATATGCTTGACATTTTTGGGTGGCTGCATATCTTGTCGGCTTGGGGCGTATGCCATCATAGCTGACGACGTTGCCCAATAATATGCCAGATGGGACTCTGAAGATGCACTTCTTTGGATTAAGCTTCCATTGGTACGTGTTGAGAGCCGTGAAGGTACGCTGGAGATTGTCGACCAGGGTGTGAGCCTCCCTGGTTTTCATGACCACATCATCGACGTAGGCTTTGACCAAATCATCCTTGATCTCATCAGCAAGGCATTGTTGTATAGCACGCTGGTACGTGGCCCCCGCGTTCTTAAGCCCGAACGACATAGTCATGTAGCAGCAGGCGCCGAACGGTGCAATGAAGGACGTCTTGATTTAATCGTCCTTGTTAAGAGCAATCTAGTGACAACCAGAGTAGCAATCGAGAAAGGACAGTAGCTCACAGATGGCTGTGGAATCAATGACTTCGTCTATGCGAAGTTAAGCCGAAGGGGTCTTTAGGGTAGTGTTTGTTGAGATCAGTATAATCAACGCACATTCTCCATTCATTATTCTTTTTGCGTACAAGGACTGAGTTGGCTAACTAGTCTAGATGATACACTTATTTAATAAATCTAGCTGCTAAAAGTCGGGTAACTTCTGCCTTAATAGCCTCCTTTTTGTCACGAGCGAACCATCATAGCTTTTGCTTGATAGGTCTTGCAGTCTTCGAGACGTTCAAGGAGTGCTCAATTAGGTGTCAAGGAACACCGAGCATGTCAGTAGGTTTCCACACGAACACGCTTACGTTGTCCCTTAGAAACCTGACGAGCGTGTCTTCCTATTTAGGATCCAGATTGGCCCTAATAAGGGTCGTCCTGCTGGGATCATCGTTGACCAGCGGAATCTCCTTATGCTCGTTGGACTTGATGTGCTTCCGTGATGCTTGGCGCTCTGGGATCTCCAGTTGGCCGGCGGGAATCTTGGAGGCGTCGACCAGGGTTTGCTCCATGTGAATTGAGAGGTCGGTGGCCTCTGCCACCATAAAGCTTTCCTCTTCACAGGTGTAGGCAGTGTAAACATTGCCTCTAAGAGTAAGGACGCCCTGCTCGGTAGGCATTTTGAGCACCAAGTAAGAGTGGTGCAGTACAACCATGAACTTGGTGAGCGCTGGTCGACCAAGGATGGCATGGTAAGTACCCTCGAAGTCCATGACCATGAAGTTAACATAGTCGGTGTGGAAGTGGTTTGGATTACTGAATTGCACAGGTGAAAGCTCTATGTTTGGTGTTGGTAATTAGTGACAATGCCTAAGTACTAATCCTATGCCTAAGTTGTATGTAGCATATGAGGATTAGTACATTCTAAGGTTGGTGGCAAGATGGACATGGTGATCATGATGGCCACACTTGGATTTGGATGCAACTCTACGTGATCAAGGCAAAGGTATATGCTTAAGGGTTGTGTTTTAGTAACCAAGACACCTAGTGGGTGTGGTTACATTATAGGATAGATAGCCATACTATAAAGAGGGGAATGACGCGGCTATTGAACTCCTAAGTGCCTCTAGGTGTGCATTTCATAATCATATGCATTTGGATATAACTAATAATGCCTCAAAAAATGATTGTGAAAATGCTAACACACTCGCATATGACGTGATCACTTGGTGCTGTTAGCACATTTGCGAAGGCGGTGGAGTTTGAGCGGTAGAGAGGGTTTGGGGTCCTCTCTCCCTCTCGCCGAGCTTGCGAGGCGGGATTCAGGCGTTTTCGAGGAATTGAAACGCCTATTTTCCACAACGCCGGAAGTCGGAGAAGAAACAGAGGCAAACGGAGGTCACAGAGGTGACCGGACACTGGACCGGACGCGGTCTCTGTTTGACCGGACGCGTCCAGTCAGTGTTCAGCATCTGCGCGTGTTTCAGCTTTTTGATCAGACATGCAGCGCGTCCGGTCAATGTCGACCGGACGCGTCCGGTCATTGAGGGAGCTTACTGGACTCCAACCAGACGCTAGCACTGTGGCGTCCGGTCAGTTCTGCAACGCGTCCGGTCGCTGTTTCATTGTGCGCTGCTCAGGCTTGACCAGCGCGTCCGGTCCATTACGGGACCAACGCGTCCGGTCATCCTTGGCGCGTCCGGTCCACGCGACCAGTGCGTCCGGTCGGTGGTTCGCGAAATTAGCCGTTGTGCGATCGGCGCGTCCAGTCAGTTTGACTAGCGCGTCCGGTCAGCGCGACTTCGGCTGTTTTCAAGTGCATAACGGCTATATTTGAAGGGGTACGTCTATAAATACTTGTTGGCCGGCTCAAAGCTCTCTCTCTTGGACATTTGACATACTTGTGAGCACTTTGAGCTAAGCAACTCCCCTCTCACTCATCTCTCTTGCTTCTTTGCTTATTCGAACTGAGATTGAGTGATCCAAGTGCATTTGCATTGTGAGATTGCATCTAGTTGGCACTTGGTGGTTGATTTGCTGTGGGATTCTTGTTTCTCTTGGTGGTTGCCGCCACCTAGATGGCTTGGAGCATCTTGGAGGCGTTGGCAAGAGTTGGTGATTGTGGCGCCTTTTGAGAGGCTCGGTGTGTGACCGATTAGCTACTGAACCACGTGGTGAAAAGGGACACAACGGGGACTAGCGTGCCGGCAAGCACGTGAACCTCGGGATAAATCTTCGTGTCATCACTTTCATATTGTGATTGATTGATCCCGGTGTTCGGTTGTCTTGGTATTCATTGTTGATCATATTGGTTGGCTCAATACTTCGCCTCTCGGTGAAACTCTCCTAACTCAACTCTGCATTACTTTCTTAGTTATCTTTGCTAGCTAGTTAGCTTTGCTAGAGTAGATCTTTTGTGTAGCTTGCTAGTTGTAGTTGTAGTTACCTTCTCGGCTTGACTTGTGCGGTTGAGTGCCAATATACTAGAATTGTGAATTGGATAGGTGGCTTGCAAACACCCCGTAGGCTAAGAAAAACTCGCATCTCGCTATTTATTGTATTGATAAACTTGTTTAGCTTGTCTTTGTAGAAAATTTTAAAAGGCTATTCACCCCCCTCTAGCCATCTAGACCTTTCAAGTGGTATCGGAGCCGTGGTCATCGTTTGCTAGGCTTAACAACCTCGGTGCAAGATGGCTCAAGTTATGTTCAATAATGTTAATGGCAAGCCTCCATTCTTTGATGGCGTCTCTTCCTTTGATCATTGGAAAAGGAAGATGAAGCAATATCTAGGCAATATACATGAGAAGGTTTGGGATGTGACCAAAGAAGGATACATCATTCTTGATGAAGAAAATCTCACTCCAAATGACCGCATCAACAAACAATGCAACACGGCGGCACTTGACACAATCTACCGTGCCATTGATGATAAAGTATTTGAGCAAATCAAAGATTTTGAAAAGGCAAATGAGCTTTGGATAAGGCTTGAAGAAACATATGAAGGCACTTCAACGGTAAAAAGTGCCAAGCTATATATGCTCAAGGACAAGTTCTCCACTTTCAAGATGAAGGATGATGAATCCATCCCGAAGATGTTCTATAGGCTCCAAGTCATTGTCAATGATCTCAAGGGGCTTGGAGAGAAGGTTGAGGACAAGGACTTCTCACACAAGTTCTTGATGTGTTTACCCAAGAAGTTTGCCACCTTTAGAAGAATGATCTTTAGAGAGGGATTGGACAAGGTCAAACCAACCGATGTGCTTGGAGATATAATGACCGATGCCCAATACAATGATGATGAAGATGAGGTAGAAGAGAAGAAGGAGACCAAGGTCAAGCAAGAGAAGCCCATTGCATTCAAGGCTTCATCTTCTAAGGGCAAGAGCAAGGTGGAGAGTGATGATGATGATCCATTCGATGATGAGACCATGGCCCTCCTAGTGCATAAGATGGGGAGGTTCATGAAGAAGAAAGGATATGGGGCAAGGAAGAGAAGGGACTTCATGAAGGCAAAGAAGGTACTTTGCTACAATTGCAATAGCCCCGATCATGTAGTGGCAAAGTGCCCCTATGAAGACAAAAGATATCATGATGGGGAGTTGAAGTTGAAGAAGAACAAGAAGGACAAGAAGGAGAAAAAAGAGAAGAAGAGCTTCACTATCAACAAGAAGAAGGGTGGTGGTTATGTGGTCACTTGGGATAGTGACAACTCCGATAGTGATGATGATGAAAGCTCTAGTGATGATGAGAGGACCACTTGGCGAGCCATTGCAAGCATCACCCTCTCCAACAAGTCATCCATCTTCGACACTACATCGACATGCCTTATGGCCAAGCCTACCAAGGTAAAATATGATGATAGTGATGATGATTCTTGTGCTAGTGATGGTTGTAGGAGTGATGATGAGGAGGATGAGGACTACTCCAAGGATGATCTATTGGGCATAATAGATCAAATGAGCAAGGGCTACAAGAGGACAACCAAGAAATACAAAATCTTGGAACAAGAGCTCATTGCCAAGAGCAATGAAAATGATGCCTTGATGGAGGAGCTTGTTGCTCTCAAAAAGAGTAAGAAGTGAAAGAAATTGAACAAGAGCTCAAAGCTCTTAGGAAATCCTTTGATGAGTTAGAGGCCTCTCGTGAGTGTCTAAAGGAAGACCACGAGGACCTTGAAGTTGCTCACACTAGGCTTAAGGAAGCCCACTCCACTCTACTTGAGCTCATCAAGGAAAAGGACCTCAAGTTGGAGAAGTTCATGAAGGAAGCTAAGGAGGAGGAAGTGATTGTCACTTGTGATATTGGACTAACATGTGATATTATTGATGATTCTTTATTTGTTAGTCCTACTAATGCTTCATGTAGCTCATCATCATCCACCACAACCAACTCTATCTCTACTAGTGATTCATCGCTTGCGGTTGAGAATGAGACTCTCAAGAGAGAGGTGGATGATCTCACCCGTGCATTGGGCAATGCCTATGGTGGGGATGCCCGCTTGCTAAAATGCTTGGGTAGCCAAAGGTTCTCTCTTAACAAAGAGGGTTTGGGCTATACTCCCAAGAAGTGCAAGGCGGCCTTTGCCACTCTAAAGTCTCACTTTGTAAAGAGCAATGGTCATTATTGCAATAGATGCAAGCAAGTTGGGCATCTAGAGATTAATTGTAATAAAATGAACAAGAACAACAACAAGTTTCATACTAAAATGGATTGCATTCCTTTTGATTCTTGTTATGTGCTTACCAAGGGTGAGAAAGGTGTGCATGCTAGGTTTGTTGGTACACCAATTGTGGGTCCAAAGAAGAAGGTCATTTGGGTACCAAAGAGCTTAGTTACTAACCTCCAAGGACCCAAACAAGTATGGGTACCTAAGAAACATTAATTTATTTTGTAGGTAAATTACAAGGCCGGAGGAAGGCATTGGGTGCTTGGTAGTGGGTGCTCTCAACATATGACCGGTGATTCAAGAATGTTCAACTCTCTCAAATCAAATGATAGTGGGATTGATAGTATCACATTTGGTGACAATAGCAAGGGTGATGTAAAGGCTCTTGGAAGGATTGCAATCTCAAATGATCATAGCATTTCCAATGTGCTCCTAGTTGAAAAGTTGAATTTCAATCTTCTCTCAGTTGCTCAATTGTGTGATCTAGGTTTCAAGTGCATATTGGTGTTGATGATGTGGAGATAGTTAGTGTTGATGGCTCCAACTTGATCTTCAAAGGCTTTAGATATGAGAATCTATACTTCGTTGATTTCAATGCTAGTGACACTCAACTCTCAACATGCTTGATCACCAAATCAAGTATGGGTTGGTTATGGCATAGAAGACTTGGTCATATTGGCATGAAGCAATTGAACAAGTTAGTGAAGCATAACTTAGTTAGAGGCTTGAAGGATGTCACATTTGAGAAAGATAAGCTATGTAGTGCATGTCAAGCTGGAAAGCATGTAGGCAACACTCATCCATTAAAAAGCATTATGAGTACTTCCAAGGCATTTGAGTTGTTGCACATGGATCTATTTGGACCAATTACATACACAAGCATAGGTGGCAACAAGTATGGCTTTGTGATTGTGGATGATTTCACTAGATAAACATGGGTATTCTTTCTTGTGGACAAGAGTGATGTATTTGACATATACAAGTTCATCAAGAGGGTGCAAAATGAGTTTGAGACCATAATCAAGAAAGTGAGAAGTGACAATGGAAGTGAGTTTAGAAACACAAGAGTTGATGAGCTATGTGAGGAGCTTGGAATCAAGCATCAATTTTCGGCCAAGTATACACCTCAATCTAATGGCTTAGTTGAGAGGAAGAATAGAACCTTGATTGATATGGCAAGATCAATGTTAAATGAGTATAATGTGAGTCATTCATTTTGGGCTGAAGCAATCAACACGGCTTGCTTCTATAGCAACCGCCTCTATTGCCACAAGTTTCTAGAGAAGACACCATATGAGATCTTGAATGGAGGAAAGCCCAACATTGCATACTTTCAGGTTTTTGGTTGCAAATGTTACATCTTGAAGAAAGGCACTAGATTGAGCAAGTTTGAAAAGAAATGTGATGAAGGATTCCTACTTGGTTACTCCACTACTAGCAAAGCTTATAGAGTTTGGAATTTGGCTAGTGGTTTACTTGAGGAAGTTCATGATGTTGAGTTTGATGAAACAAATGGCTCTCAAGATGAGGAAAATAACTTGGATGATGTGAGAGGAACTCAATTGACCAATGCTATGAAAGAAATGGATATTGGTGATATTAGGCCAAAGCGGATTGATGTGGATGACAACAAAGATCAAGTGCTCCAAAGTCCAATTACACAAGCTAGTGGGTCTCTAATGCAAAATCAAGCTAGTACATCATCTCAAGTGCAACAAGATCAACAAGTGGCTAGTTCATCATCTCCAACTCATGATCAACATCAACATCCAAGCAATCAAGTGCAAGTGCTTCAACCAACCAACATTGCTAGAGACCATCCATTAGATTCCATCATTGGTGACATACAAAGGGGAGTTCAAACTAGATCAAGATTGGCATCATTTTGTGCTCACTCTTCTTTTGTGTCAATGGAAGAACCCAAGGACATTGATAAAGCATTGAGAGATCCAGATTGGGTAAATGCAATGCATGAAGAGCTCAACAACTTCAAGAGAAATAAAGTATGGGAACTAGTTGAGAGGCCTAAGGATCACAATGTCATTGGAACAAGATGGGTCTTTCGCAACAAGCAAGATCAAGATGGAATAGTAGTAAGGAACAAAGCAAGACTAGTGGCTCAAGGTTACACACAAATAGAGGGTCTTGACTTTGGTGAAACTTATGCCCCGGTTGCAAGATTGGAAGCAATTAGGATCTTACTTACCTATGCTTGTGCTCACAATATCAAGCTATATCAAATGGATGTGAAGAGTGCATTTCTCAATGGGTACATTCAAGAAGAGGTGTATGTGGAGCAACCTCCCGGTTTTGAAGATGACAAGAAACCCAACCATGTGTACAAGTTAAGGAAAGCTTTGTATGGATTGAAGCAAGCACCAAGAGCATGGTACGAAAGATTGAGGGACTTCTTGCTAACCAAAGGATTTGTCATAGGCAAAATGGATACTACTCTCTTCACCAAGAAGATTAGGAAAGACTTGTTTGTATTGCAAATATATGTTGATGATATCATCTTCGGTTCAACCAATCAAGATTATTGTGATGAGTTTGGGAAAATGATGGCAAAGGAATTTGAAATGTCAATGATCGGTGAACTTAGTTTCTTTCTTGGACTTCAAATCAAACAAGTGAAGGAAGGAACATTTGTGAGCCAAACCAAATACATAAAGAATATGCTAAAGAAGTTTGGTATGGAAGATGCAAAAGGAATCACTACTCCAATGAGCACTAGTGGAAGCTTAGATAGTGACAAGAGTGGCAACATGGTGGATCAAAAGCTATATAGATCAATGATTGGTAGCCTACTCTATGTGACGGCATCAAGGCCCGACGTGATGTTTAGTGTATGCATGTGTGCAAGATTTCAAGCCTCACCAAGAGAGAGTCATTTGAAGGCAACAAAAAGAATATTGAGGTACTTAAAGCATACACAAGATGTTGGATTATGGTATCCCAAAGGTGCAAGCTTTGAGCTAGTTGGATATTCGGATTCTGACTATGCCGGTGACAAAGTAGAGAGAAAGAGCACTTCCAGGACTTGTCAATTGTTGGGAAGATCACTTGTCTCATGGTCATCCAAGAAGCAAAATAGTATTGCACTATCTACCGCCGAAGCCGAATACATCGCCATGGGTAGTTGTTGTGCACAAATCTTATGGATGAAGGCAACATTGAAAGATTTTGGAATCAACTTCAAGAATGTGCCATTGCTATGTGATAATGAAAGTGCCGTGAAGCTAACCAACAATCCGGTTCAACATCAAAGAACAAAGCATATTGATGTTCGCCATCACTTCATTAGAGATCATCAACAAAAAGGTGACATTGCAATTGAGAATGTGGGCACTGAAGATCAATTAGCCGATCTATTCACCAAGCCACTTGATGAGAAGAGATTTCACAAGCTAAAGAATGAGTTGAACATACTTGACTTCTCCAACATGAGTTGATGCACCTCCATGATATGACATGCCTCTCCTTCGAGCCCCAAGGTACAATTGGTTGACATGTCATTCATTCTATGCTAAGGACATGTTTAGTGCATCTAGTCATGATTTCTTATGTTCTAGGCTCATTCATGAAAATCAAATGAATTTGAAGGTTATATAGTGCCACTATTGTTTCTTTGCTTTGTATGATCTAGTGGTAGCATATAACTTGTTTAAGTAGCTTGTGATCCTAAGTGTTTGATCTAGATAACTTGTTTAAGTATTTGCTTCAACATGGTGCATGATAACCCTTCTAGTGAGGTGTGAAGAAGCTTGCCCTTGGATCAAACCGAAGCATTTCACTTATGCAAGCAATCTAGGTTGAACCACAAACTTGATCCTCACCCCATAATTCAACATGATATTCTATCTAAAATTTGTCCCTTGTGGTCATTGGTGCCAAAGGGGGAGAAAATGTTGTTCACAAAGATAGATTCTAAAGGGGGAGAAAACCTAAAATGTTGTTCACAAAGATAGATTATAAAGGGGGAGAAAACCTAAAAGGGATCATTGATAAAAGAAGGGGGATCAACTAAAATTTTGAGCACACAAGTAGGGGGAGCAAGCTCTTAAACATGATTGTTGCATTTCCATGTGCACTTCATATGTATGATGCATAGTTATGCATTTCTTTTTCTCTAATGCATTACTTGTGTGGTGACTTGCTAGTATAATTTGAATGATGTATTGAGGTACTAGCATGAATAGGAAGTAGTTAGATTTTTCTTGCTTCATGTTTTTCAAAGTGGTACTAGAGCCTTGCTTATAATGTTGATCTCACGAGGTTTCTAGTTATGTTTGTGCTTTTCCAAGTGGTATCTAACTACACAAGGTGCTAAGATGGTGTTTATTGCTACTCCGATGGTATCACGCTTCAAAGGTCTATAATCTAAAACACTTAGCACCTATTGATAGTCAATGCTCCTATATTTTTTCCTATCTAAGCATGTATCCTTCCTAAATCCAAACATATAGCATACATGTAGGGGGGCCATTGCTATCAATTTGAATTCATGATCACATGTCCATAATTCTTACACATGGTAATATACTTGGACAATGTGACATGGGTTCAATCAAAATTTTATCATAATATCTTTGTGAAAGGGTTGTCACCAATTACCAACAAGGGGAGATTGAAAGCTCTATGTTTGGTGTTGGTAATTAGTGACAATGCCTAAGTACTAATCCTATGGCTAAGTTGTATGTAGCATATGAGGATTAGTACATTCTAAGGTTGGTGGCAAGATGGACATGGTGATCATGATGGCCACACTTGGATTTGGACGCAACTCTACGTGATCAAGGCAAAGGTATATGCTTAAGGGTTGTGTTTTAGTAACCAAGACACCTAGTGGGTGTGGTTACATTATAGGATAGATAGCCGTACTATAAAGAGGGGAATGACACGGCTATTGAACTCCTAAGTGCCTCTAGGTGTGCATTTCATAATCATATGAATTTGGATAGAACTAATAACGCCTCAAAAAATGATTGTGAAAATGCTAACACACTCGAACATGACGTGATCACTTGGTGGTGTTAGCACATTTGCGAAGGCGGTGGAGTTTGAGCGGTAGAGAGGGTTTGGGGTCCTCTCTCCCTCTCGCCGAGCTTGCGAGGCGGGATTCAGGAGTTTTTGAGGAATTGAAACGCCTATTTTCCACTACGCCGGAAGTCGGAGAAGAAACGGAGGCGAACGGAGGTCACAGAGGTGACCAGACGCTGGACCGGACGCGGTCTCTGTTTGACCGAACGCGTTCGGTCAGTGTTCAGCGTCTGCGCGTGTTTTAGCTTTTTGATCGGATGCGCAGCCCGTCCGGTCACTATCGACTGGACGCGTCCGGTCGTTGAGGGAGCTTACTGGACTCCAACCGGACGCTGGCACTGTGGCGTCCGGTCAGTTCTGCAATGCGTCCGATCACTGTTTCGTTGTGCGCTGCTCAGGCTTGACCAGCGCGTCCGGTCCATTACGGGACCAGCACGTCCGGTCGTCCTTGGCGCGTCCGGTCCATGCGACCAGTGCGTCCGGTCGGTGGTTCGCGAAAGTAGCCGTTGTGCGATCGGCGCGTCCGGTCAGTTTGACCAGCACGTCCGGTCAGCGTGACTTCGGCTGTTTCAAGTGCATAACGGCTATATTCGAAGGGGTACGTCTATAAATACTCGTTGGCCGGCTCAAAGCTCTCTCTCTTGGACATTTGACATACTTGTGAGCACTTTGAGCTAAGCAACTCCCCTCCCACTCATCTCTCTTGCTTCTTTGCTTATTCGAAGTGAGATTGAGTGATCCAAGTGCATTTGCATTGTGAGATTGCATCTAGTTGGCACTTGGTGGTTGTTTTGCTGTGGGATTCTTGTTTCTCTTGGTGGTTGCCACCACCTAGACGGCTTGGAGCATCTTGGAGGCGTTGGCAAGAGTTGGTGATTGTTCTTGGCCACCCCCGGTGATTGTGAGGGATTTGTGCCTACCTCGGCGAAGCGCCAAAGGCAACATTAGTGGATTGCTCGTGTCATTTGCAACCTTTTGCCATTTGGTAGGTTCTTGTGGCGCCTTTTGAGAGGCTCGGTGTGTGACCGATTAGCCACCGAAACCACGTGGTGAAAAGGGACACAACGGGGACTAGCGTGCTGGCAAACACGTGAACCTCGGGATAAATCTTCGTGTCATCACTTTCATATTGTGATTGATTGATCCCGATGTTCGGTTGTCTTGGTATTCATTGTTGATCATATTGGTTGGCTCAATACTTCGCCCCTCGGTGAAACTCTCCTAACTCAACTTCGCATTACTTTCTTAGTTATCTTTGCTAGCTAGTTAGCTTTGCTAGAGTAGCTCTTTTGTGTAGCTTGCTAGTTGTAGTTGTAGTTACCTTCTCGGCTTGACTTGTGCAGTTGAGTGCCAATATACTAGAATTGTGAATTGGATAGGTGGCTTGCAAACACCCCGTAGGCTAAACAAAACTCACATCTCGCTATTTGTTGTATTGATAAACTTGTTTAGCTTGTCTTTGTAGAAAATTTTAAAAGGCTATTCACCCCTCTCTAGCCATCTATACCTTTCAACAGGGAGCGTGATCTGCCCGAGAGGTATGGAGCTCTGTCCGGGAAGGACGCCCATAACCATGCATTATAAGGCTTGAGATCAGCCTGAGTTAGTTTAAGAGCAGGCAAACTGCTGCGAAACAAGATGTCGATGAAACTGTCACCGTCCATGAGCACCCTCTCGAACTGGACACTATTGATGCAGGGGTCGAGGATGTGGGGAAAACGACCAGGTTCTGGAATTGCCACCCACCAGTCTGCTCGTATAAAGGAGATTTCATGGTGGGACCAAGCCGAGAGACTGGGATCAGAGATGAGGCCGTTGGTGTTGACGACGCTCAAACTAGCCCGCTTCAGCAGCTTGCGTTTGCGCTTGGACTCTAAAGACACCTTTCCGCCAAAGATGGTGTGGATGGTTTTGGTGGGAATGACATATTGGTGACGAGGATTTCTATCCTGTTCATCATCATCATCGTTGTCGTCACCGTCATGCCACGGTCCATCGTCAATGGCCTTTGGAGCATCATCGTTAGCAAGTTGCTTGGCATAGATGTTCTTGAGGAAGCGGCAATTCTCCATGGTGTGATTGGACTTGGGATGGATCTAGCAAGGACCCTTCAAAGCTTTGTTGTAATCCTCTTGATAGTCACGGTGACCAGCAGGTTTCTTGACCATGTTGACCTCATGGTCGTCTTCACGGGGACGCTTGCCTCTGTAATCACTGTGATTATCGGGCCACCGATCACAATTATCTCGGGGGTCACGATTGTTGTTGTTATTGCGTCGATCGTGACATTTGCGATTGTTGTCCCAACCACGGTCATCAGATTTATCATCCTAGCATGGTGGGTGCTCGGGGGCGTGATGACCCACCCACGTCTTCCTTAATGATCTTCTCGGTGTCATCAACATCCACGTAGTTCTTGGTAGTAGCGAGGAGCTCGGAGACCATAGTTGGCCATTTCGGAGCAGCTTGTGATATGAACCCGCTAGGGTTTATGAACGATCTTTCGATGAGAGGCGTGAGATCACTCGATTTGGTGGATGGAGATGACGTTCACGGCCCGACTACAGCCTTCCAAGACCGCGCCTTAGCAACCGATACACCACCTCCAAAGGCTGTCACGATCTTGTGGAGCGCGACAACCAGCCACTAGGGCTCCCGTCCTGCAAGCAATCGAAGAACTAGCAAGAACAAGGAAACAAGCACTGAATTTGCAAGATGAAATTGAAAACCTCAAACTGAATCTTATTATGAGTGGAGTTCTGAAGACAAGGAGACGGGTGGCTGGATCAGCACACGCGCCTACAAGCAAGTAGCAAAGGCTAAACTTGATCTAAACAAAACCCAAGTGTTCCTGGTGGCGGCTAAGGGGTATATGATGTGTGGAGGACGACCACAAGAGAGTTTGGGTCGTGCTCCAACCCTAGGACGCGTCCCTACTGGACTCTAAAAGATACAAGCCCATTGGGCTAACTTAAGGTGGCGCAGCACCCTGGACAGAATAGACCTCTCGGTGATTTTTGGACTGTTGACGCCGTTTCTGAGCAGGTATGAGTATGAGGTCAGATCCGTATGAAAGAAGACTTTATTAGCTTTCCAACAAGTCCAGAATCACCCCAATCCGACTCCGTATGTAATCGTGGCGACCGTCACAAGTTGGAGGTGTGCTGCAGTCCGAATCCAGCCTACGCGAGTCCTTTTCCCTTTTGGTCTTCTCCTTGATTCCTAATCAAAACAAGAGTGCACGTGTCTCCAAGATCTAAATAGGATGGACAAGAGCTCAAGAAGGAACTCACTTGATGATTAAGTGTTCGAGCACGAGCACGGGTAATAGGACCAGCAGGTGTCGGCGTGGATGGCGTGGATGTATGATCGGTGTTGATGTCCTCATCATCCTCCCTTTCTTGAATTTGAGTCGTCCTCGACTCAAGCTCATCTTCCTCACCCAAATAAGGCTTCAAATCTGCAATGTTAAATGTGGGACTAACCCCAAAATCTGCAGGAAGATCAAGCTTATATGCATTCTCATTTATTCGTTGCATCACTTTAAAAGGACCATCCGCTCTAGGCATCAATTTAGATTTTCTTAATTCAGGAAACCTATCCTTTCGCAAATGCAACCAAACCCAATCTCCAGGTTCAAGAATCAATTCCCTTCGACCTTTATCTACAGCAAATTTGTACTTAGCATTCATGCGCTCTATGTTTTCTTCAGTGGTTTCATGTAGTTTTAGCATCAATTCAGCACGTTGCTTAGCATCAAAATTCAACTTTTCAGAACTTGGCAATGGCATTAAATCAATAGGAGCACGTGGTAACAAGCCATAAACAATCTCAAAGGGACACATCTTCGTAGTAGAATGCAGCGAACGATTATAAGCAAACTCAATATGAGGCAAACAATCTTCCCACATCTTAATATTCTTCTTTAAAACAGTCCTTAACATAGTAGACAAAGTTCTATTCACAACTTCAATTTGACCATCAGTTTGGGGGTGACAAGTGGTGGAAAATAAAAGCTTAGTCCCCAATTTGGCCCATAAAGTTCTCCAAAAATGGCTAAGAAATTTAGCATCACGATCAGAAACAATTGTATTTGGCACACCATGCAAGCGAACAACTTCTCGAAAGAACAAATCAGCAATATTTGTAGCATCATCAGTTTTATGACATGGTATGAAATGTGCCATTTTAGAGAATCGATCATGAACGATCTTTCGATGAGAGGCGTGAGATCACTCGATTTGGTGGATGGAGATGACGTTCACGGCCCGACTACAGCCTTCCAAGACCGCGCCTTAGCAACCGATACACCACCTCCAAAGGCTATCACGATCTTGTGGAGCGCGACAACCAGCCACTAGGGCTCCCGTCCTGCAAGCAATCGAAGAACTAGCAAGAACAAGGAAACAAGCACTGAATTTGCAAGATGAAATTGAAAACCTCAAACTGAATCTTATTATGAGTGGAGTTCTGAAGACAAGGAGATGGGTGGCTGGATCAGCACACGCGCCTACAAGCAAGTAGCAAAGGCTAAACTTGATCTAAACAAAACCCAAGTGTTCCTGGTGGCGGCTAAGGGGTATATGATGTGTGGAGGACGACCACAAGAGAGTTTGGGTCGTGCTCCAACCCTAGGACGCGTCCCTACTGGACTCTAAAAGATACAAGCCCATTGGGCTAACTTAAGGTGGCGCAGCACCCTGGACAGAATAGACCTCTCGGTGATTTTTGGACTGTTGACGCCGTTTCTGAGCAGGTATGAGTATGAGGTCAGATCCGTATGAAAGAAGACTTTATTAGCTTTCCAACAAGTCCAGAATCACCCCAATCCGACTCCGTATGTAATCGTGGCGACCGTCACAAGTTGGAGGTGTGCTGCAGTCCGAATCCAGCCTACGCGAGTCCTTTTCCCTTTTGGTCTTCTCCTTGATTCCTAATCAAAACAAGAGTGCACGTGTCTCCAAGATCTAAATAGGATGGACAAGAGCTCAAGAAGGAACTCACTTGATGATTAAGTGTTCGAGCACGAGCACGGGTAATAGGACCAGCAGGTGTCGGCGTGGATGGCGTGGATGTATGATCGGTGTTGATGTCCTCATCATCCTCCCTTTCTTGAATTTGAGTCGTCCTCGACTCAAGCTCATCTTCCTCACCCAAATAAGGCTTCAAATCTGCAATGTTAAATGTGGGACTAACCCCAAAATCTGCAGGAAGATCAAGCTTATATGCATTCTCATTTATTCGTTGCATCACTTTAAAAGGACCATCCGCTCTAGGCATCAATTTAGATTTTCTTAATTCAGGAAACCTATCCTTTCGCAAATGCAACCAAACCCAATCTCCAGGTTCAAGAATCAATTCCCTTCGACCTTTATCTACAGCAAATTTGTACTTAGCATTCATGCGCTCTATGTTTTCTTCAGTGGTTTCATGTAGTTTTAGCATCAATTCAGCACGTTGCTTAGCATCAAAATTCAACTTTTCAGAACTTGGCAATGGCATTAAATCAATAGGAGCACGTGGTAACAAGCCATAAACAATCTCAAAGGGACACATCTTCGTAGTAGAATGCAGCGAACGATTATAAGCAAACTCAATATGAGGCAAACAATCTTCCCACATCTTAATATATCTCATCTTTGTCATCAACAACAGATTTGTCACTCTCGCTCTTTGCTTTTGCAGCCTTAGTAACATCAGATTGCATAATAGCTTCAGGAGACATAGGATGCAACACAATTTTTCGATCATGGTATAGAAACGAATATTGATTTGATCTACCATGATGCATCGAATCTCTATCAAATTGCCATGGTCTACCTAGCAGAATATTGCAAGCTTGCGTAGGCACAACATCACATTCAACAATATCTTTGTATGATCCGATGGCAAAATTGATTCGCACCAGTCTCGTTACCTTTGCCTTACCACTGTTGTTCAGCCATTGGATGTAGTAGGGATGGGGATGTGGTTTGGTGGTGAGGGCGAGCTTTTGTACCATGTCGCTACTTGCCAAGTTGTTGCAGCTACCTCCATCAATGATCATGCGGCACGAACGCTCCTTGATGACACACTTTGTTTGGAATAAAGTGTGTCGCTGATTTTGCTCCGCCTTCTCCATTTGTGCGCTAAGCACTCGCTGTACAATCAAGCTCTCATAGTGCTCCGCGTCACCTGCATTGATGTGTTCTTCTATGTGTTCCTCACTACCTGCATAGTCAGCCGCAAGCAATGCAAGTGTATCTTCATCAAATTCACTAGCAGATGAACACTCACCATCATCTTTGACAATCATAACATGCTTGTTTGGGCAGTCACGCATCATATGGCCATATCCCTTACACCGATGACATTGTATGTTGCTTGTTCTACCTGTCGATGCCACGGATGAAGTACTCGCAGCCGGCTTTTGCGCTGTCTTCACTACTGAATTGGTGGGGGCAGCTCGAGTCTTGTCACTAGATGATGGCGGAGGAGTACGTGTAGACGGAGTTGTAGATGGGCGCGGCTGCCATGAACTAGCTTTCCCTGCAGAAACATTAGTCCTTGTGCTAGCACGTCGTCCCTGCACTTCCCGTTCAGCTTTACAAGCAAGATGAAACAGTTTGGTTACGTTATTGTATTCTTTGTAAGCGAGGATATCCTGAATTTCCTGATTTAATCCACCTAAAAATCTAGCCATAGCAGGTTCCTCATCCTCCTCTAATTTACAACGCAACATACCCGTTTGTAATTCCTGATAGTATTCTTCTACACATTTAGAACCTTGTCTCAATTGCTGCAACTTATTTATCATATCACGGGCATAGTAAGATGGAACAAATCTAGCTCTCATGGCTCGTTTCAGTGCATCCCAAGTTCTAGGTATGTTATTAGGATTTTTCTTGCCATATTTGATCCACCAAACAGAAGCAAAATCTGTGAACTCACTAGTAGCAGCCCTAACACGTGTGTTCTCAGGAAATTCATGGCATGCAAACTTTTGATCAACAGCAATCTCCCAAGTAATGTATGCATCAGGGTCATATTTACCATCAAAAGGAGGTATTTTAAATTTAATCTTACTGAAAGCATCATCATTATTGTGTACCTCGCGTCGGCGGCGGCCACCCATACCTCTACGGTTGTGACGTAGGCGACGTCGATCACGAGTGTCTCGATCATCATGTTCAGTATCACCTGTGTATTCTTCATCATAACTACCATCCTCTTGATCTTCCTCCTTCTTTTCTTCTTTATGCTGGTCTTTATCATTGTTGTGGAGGTCATCAAAACGCCTCAGCAGAGCAGCAAGGCTTTTGTCCACACTAGCAATGGACTGCTCCAATCCTGCAAGCTTGTTGTTTGCGGCAATCTGAGTAGCCTCCAACTGCCCAAGTTTGTCATTTGTCACCTGCAAGTCATTATCAAGTCCCTCCGTGTGCAACTTCACTTTCCTTTCAAAATGTTGTATGATGCCCTTTGTGCGAGGCGAATGTGGAATTTGGTTATCTTCGTCGGTCCCTGACATGGTTCAAAGACAAAGACAACAAGAAGACAAGTGAAGAAATAAAAGCCCTACAACTACTAGGATGTAGCTACAGCAAGTCGCTCACTCTCCACCTATTACACAAGTTCTTACCAGTTCTTACCTTGCTCGACAGGAGGGGTCATCTACCAACAAGTCTGCAGCAATGGATGAAGTGTATCGGTGCCGCAGCACGAGACCTGTCAAGCTGTAGAATATGTGGAGCTATAGGTGGGCTGAAACAAGGAACGAACTAGCACCACGTTAGTTACAAAAAGCAAGCTGAATAATCGTTCAACCGGCGGTACTGTGCTGGTCCTAGTCTAGACCGTGCTAGAGACGCGAGCCTAGACACAAAGGAGAGCACAACACACCACCCAAAGTGAACGAAGAATCTCTAAGATCAGCCCCTTTCTCTTCTTTTCTGTTGCTTCTTTCTTTTTTCTTTTTTTTTCTTTTTTTTTCTTTTTCTTTTTCTTTTTCTTTTTTTTCTTTTTTTTGAATATTTTTTTTCAGGGGCACTCAAAACTGATTATATGAACAAGAACACTCCCAAAGAGCAACTCAGCACACACACTTTCTCTCTCTCTCTCTAGAGTAAGCCACTCGTTTAGATATGAATACTTGCTGCGTGGTTCGTTTGATATTTGTAGCACAGGGTGAACTGATTCCTCGTCTGATTGGAACTTCCAATTCTACTCGGACTTGGCCAACAGCGAGGAATACCCGATTCCTTGAGCCGACTCAAACTTGACAACCTACTTGGATTCGGCCAACAGAGAGGAACAGCCGATTCCTTGTCCGATTCAAACTTCAAATCCTACTTGGACTCGGCCAACAGAGAGACTATATGATAGCGTGTGTTGTGATAGAACGTGACAAGAACTCGAAACTCTAAAGAACTAAAACTAAGACCAGCAACTTGACACAACCGATGCAACTGACGACTCAACAAGCCCTAACTAGGTAGCACTAGCCACGGCCCAAAAGTCTATAGGATTGTAGGAAACTAATCTACTTTTTTTTGGCTTTTTTTGGACTGTAGGAAAAATAAAAACAGCGAAAAATTACAAGTCTCTCACCGATAAACCTTGCTCTGATTACCAATTGATAAGAACCCGCTAGCGTTTATGGACGATCTTTCGATGAGAGGCGTGAGATTACTCGATTTGGTGGATGGAGATGACGTTCACGGCCCGACTACAGCCTTCCAAGACCGCGCCTTAGCAACCGATACACCACCTCCAAAGGCTGTCACGATCTTGTGGAGCGCGACAACCAGCCACTAGGGCTCCCGTCCTGCAAGCAATCGAAGAACTAGCAAGAACAAGGAAACAAGCACTGAATTTGTAAGATGAAATTGAAAACCTCAAACTGAATCTTATTATGAGTGGAGTTCTGAAGACAAGGAGATGGGTGGCTGGATCAGCACACGCGCCTACAAGCAAGTAGCAAAGGCTAAACTTGATCTAAACAAAACCCAAGTGTTCCTGGTGGCGGCTAAGGGGTATATGATGTGTGGAGGACGACCACAAGAGAGTTTGGGTCGTGCTCCAACCCTAGGACGCATCCCTACTGGACTCTAAAAGATACAAGCCCATTGGGCTAACTTTAAGTGGCGCAGCACCCTGGACAGAATAGACCTCTCAGTGATTTTTGGACTGTTGACGCCGTTTCTGAGCAGGTATGAATATGAGGTCAGATCCGTATGAAAGTAGACTTTATTTGCTTTCCAACAAGTCCAGAATCATCCCAATCCGACTCCGTATGTAACCGTGGCGACCGTCACAAGTTGGAGGTGTGCTGCAGTCCGAATCCAGCCTACGCGAGTTCTTTTCCCTTTCGGTCTTCTCCTTGATTCCTAATCAAAACAAGAGTGCACGTGTCTCCAAGATCTAAACAGGATGGACAAGAGCTCAAGAAGGAACTCACTTGATGATTAAGTGTTCGAGCACGAGCACGGGTAATAGGACCAGCAGGTATCGGCGTGGACGGCGTGGATGTATGATCGGTGTTGATGTCCTCATCATGTCACCTAGGAGTACCATTGGGTGTCCCCAAAATGATTAACATGCGGTGGTACATTCGGCGCAAACTGTGCACCTATCTTTTGTCAAGATTAACACCATCTCTGAATGAACCGAAATGAGCTTCCACTTGACCCACGTCTCCTAGCAGTACCATCGGGTGCATCCAAAATGATTTCTAAGTATATGGTACGTTCGGCGCATACCGTGCACCTATCTTGCGTCGAGATTAACACTATCTCCAAATAGACTAAAATAGTCTTTCACTTGATCCACGCCACCAAAGAGATTTTTGAGCCCATGGTACATTTGGCGCAAACAGTGCACCTATCTTGCCTCGAGATTAATATTATCTACAAACGGATTGAAACAAGCTTCCACTCGACCAACATCACCTAGAAGTACCATTGGGTGTGACTAAAAAGATTTTTATGCCCGTTGAACATTCAGCGCAAATGGTGCACCTATCTTGCGTCAAGATTAATACTATCTCCAAACGGTACGAAACAAGCTTCCACTTGACAAGTGTCACCTAGACGTACCATCGGGTGTGCCTGAAAAGATTTCCATGCCCGTGGTACAATTGCCGCATACCATACACCGATATGGCGCATAGGCTAACACTCTCTCCAAATGGACCGAAACGAGCTTCCACTTGACACACGTCAGATAGAAGTAGGTGTGCCCAAAATGATTTCCATGCCCGTTGTACACTCGGCGCAAACCGTGCACCCATCAAGTGCTGAGATTAACAATATCTCTAAACAGACCAAAAGAGCTTCCACTTGACCCACTTCACCTAGGAGTACCACGGGCGTGCCCAAAATGTTTTCAATGCGGTGGTACATTCGGCGCAAACTGTGCACCTAACTTGCGCTGAGATCAACATTGTCTCTAAATGGACCGAAACGAGCTTTCACTTGACCCACGTCACCTGGCAGTACCATCGTGTGTACCGAAAATGATTTCCATGCGATGGTACATTTGGCGCAAACCGTGCGCCTATCTTGCACCGAGATTAACACTATCTCTAAACAAATTAAAATGAGCTTCCACATGACCCACGTCACGTAGGAGTAGTATCGAGTGCATCCAAAATGATTTCCACGCCTATGGTACGTTCAGCGCAAACCATGAACCTATCTTGCACCAAGACTAACACTATCTCCAAACGGACTGAAACAAGCTTCCAATTGACATACATTACCTAGGAGTACCATCGAGCGTGCTCAATGCGATTTCCAAGCTAGTGGTACATTGATCGCAAACCAGGCACCTTTCTTGCACCAGATTAAAACTATCTCTAAACGGAGTGAAATGAGCTTCCACTTGACCAATGTCACCTAGAAGTACCATCGGTCGTGCCTCAAAAGATGATGCATCTGGCCCAGGTGGGGTTGGCCGAGGCCCAATAAATTAAGGTTGCCCGGACCTCAACATTTCTTATGCACACCCACTCGGGGAGAGGCCCAATGTCCCTAAAAGACTAGTCTGATAGGGGAAGGGTGGCTCTCTCTTTTAAGGTGGCTTCCTCCTCCCAAGCTAAGCAAGGTGGGATTATTCAGAGGCTCACACGGTCACCGCCCGACTACAACTAGGCCACTTGGCCTTTTTTTTGTTGCGTCTTTGCCAGCGGGTAATAGTGTCGGATGTCCTCATCAAAAGATTTCCATGCCCATGGTACATTCGGTGCAAACCATACACTGATCTTTTGCCCAGATTAATACTATCTCCAAATCGATCGAAATGAGCTTCCACTTGACACACATAACCTAAGAGTGCCATCGGGCGTGCCCAGAGTGATTTCCATGCCCGTGGTACATTCGGCACAAACCGTACATCGATCTGGTGCTAAGACTAACAATATCTCCAAATGGACCAAAACGAGCTTCGACTCGACACACATCACCTAGGAGTACCGTCGGGTGTGCCCAAAAAGATTTCCATGCCCACCGTACATTCGCGCAAACCATGCACCCATCTAGTGCTGAGATTAACACTATCTCTAAACGGACGAAAGAGCTTCCACTTGACCAACGTTATCTAGGAGTACCATCAGTTGTGGCCAAAATGATTTACATGTAGTGGTACATTCGGCGCAAACACAGCACCTATCTTGCACCGAGATTAACACTATCTCTAAATGGACCAAAACGAGCTTTCACTTGACCCATGTCACCTAGGAGTACCATTGGGTGTCCCCGAAATGATTAACATGCGGTGGTACATTCGGCGCAAACTGTGCACCTATCTTTTGTCAAGATTAACACCATCTCTGAATGAACCGAAATGAGCTTCCACTTGACCCACGTCTCCTAGCAGTACCATCGGGTGCATCCAAAATGATTTCTAAGTATATGGTACGTTCGGCGCATACCGTGCACCTATCTTGCGTCGAGATTAACACTATCTCCAAATAGACTAAAATAGTCTTTCACTTGATCCACGCCACCAAAGAGATTTTTGAGCCCATGGTACATTTGGCGCAAACAGTGCTTCTATCTAGCCTCGAGATTAATATTATCTACAAACGGATTGAAACAAGCTTCCACTAGACCAACATCACCTAGAAGTACCATTGGGTGTGACTAAAAAGATTTTTATGCCCGTTGAACATTCAGCGCAAATGGTGCACCTATCTTGCGTCGAGATTAATACTATCTCCAAACGGTACGAAACAAGCTTCCACTTGACAAGTGTCACCTAGACGTACCATCGGGTGTGCCTGAAAAGATTTCCATGCCCGTGGTACATTTGCCGCATACCATACACCGATATGGCGCATAGACTAACACTCTCTCCAAATGGACCGAAACGAGCTTCCACTTGACACATGTCAGATAGAAGTACCATCAGGTGTGCCAAAAATGATTTCCATGCCCGTTGTACACTCGGCGCAAACCGTGCACCCATCAAGTGCTAAGATTAACAATATCTCTAAACAGACCAAAAGAGCTTCCACTTGACCCACTTCACCTAGGAGTACCACGGGCGTGCCCAAAATGTTTTCAATGCGGTGGTACATTCGGCGCAAACTGTGCACCTAACTTGCGCTGAGATCAACATTGTCTCTAAATGGACCGAAACGAGCTTTCACTTGACCCACGTCACCTGGCAGTACCATCGTGTGTACCGAAAATGATTTCCATGCGATGGTACATTTGGCGCAAACCGTGCGCCTATCTTGCACCGTGATTAACACTATCTCTAAACAAATTAAAATGAGCTTCCACATGACCCACGTCACGTAGGAGTAGTATCGAGTGCATCCAAAATGATTTCCACGCCTATGGTACGTTCGGCGCAAACCATGAACCAATCTTGCACCAAGACTAACACTATCTCCAAATGGACTGAAACAAGCTTCCAATTGACATACATTACCTAGGAGTACCATCGAGCGTGCTCAATGCGATTTCCAAGCTAGTGGTACATTGATCGCAAACCATGCACCTCTCTTGCACCAGATTAAAACTATCTCTAAACGGAGTGAAACGAGCTTCCACTTGACCAATGTCACCTAGAAGTACCATCGGCCGTGCCTCAAAAGATTTCCATGCCCATGGTACATTCGGTGCAAACCATACGCTGATCTTTTGCCCAGATTAATACTATCTCCAAATCGATCGAAATGAGCTTCCACTTGACACACATAACCTAAGAGTGCCATCGGGTGTGCCCAGAGTGATTTCCATGCCCGTGGTACATTCGGCACAAACCGTACATCGATCTGGTGCTAAGACTAACAATATCTCCAAATGGACCAAAACGAGCTTCGACTCGACACACATCACCTAGGAGTACCGTCGGGTGTGCCCAAAAAGATTTCCATGCCCACCGTACATTCGGCGCAAACCATGCACCCATCTAGTGCTGAGATTAACACTATCTCTAAATGGACGAAAGAGCTTCCACTTGACCAACGTTATCTAGGAGTACCATCAGTTGTGGCCAAAATGATTTACATGTAGTGGTACATTCGGCGCAAACACAGCACCTATCTTGCACCGAGATTAACACTATCTCTAAATGGACCAAAACGAGCTTTCACTTGACCCATGTCACCTAGGAGTACCATTGGGTGTCCCCAAAATGATTAACATGCGGTGGTACATTCGGCGCAAACTGTGCACCTATCTTTTGTCAAGATTAACTCCGTCTCTGAATGAACCGAAATGAGCTTCCACTTGACCCACGTCTCCTAGCAGTACCATAGGGTGCATCCAAAATGATTTCTAAGTATATGGTACGTTCGGCGCATACCGTGCACCTATCTTGCGTCGAGATTAACACTATCTCCAAATAGACTAAAATAGTCTTTCACTTGATCCACGCCACCAAAGAGATTTTTGAGCCCATGGTACATTTGGCGCAAACAGTGCTTCTATCTAGCCTCGAGATTAATATTATCTACAAACGGATTGAAACAAGCTTCCACTAGACCAACATCACCTAGAAGTACCATTGGGTGTGACTAAAAAGATTTTTATGCCCGTTGAACATTCAGCGCAAATGGTGCACCTATCTTGCGTCGAGATTAATACTATCTCCAAACGGTACGAAACAAGCTTCCACTTGACAAGTGTCACCTAGACGTACCATCGGGTGTGCCTGAAAAGATTTCCATGCCCGTGGTACATTTGCCGCATACCATACACCGATATGGCGCATAGACTAACACTCTCTTCAAATGGACCGAAACGAGCTTCCACTTGACACATGTCAGATAGAAGTACCATCAGGTGTGCCAAAAATGATTTCCATGCCCGTTGTACACTCGGCGCAAACCGTGCACCCATCAAGTGCTAAGATTAACAATATCTCTAAACAGACCAAAAGAGCTTCCACTTGACCCACTTCACCTAGGAGTACCACGGGCGTGCCCAAAATGTTTTCAATGCGGTGGTACATTCGGCGCAAACTGTGCACCTAACTTGCGCTGAGATCAACATTGTCTCTAAATGGACCGAAACGAGCTTTCACTTGACCCACGTCACCTGGCAGTACCATCGTGTGTACCGAAAATGATTTCCATGCGATGGTACATTTGGCGCAAACCGTGCGCCTATCTTGCACCGTGATTAACACTATCTCTAAACAAATTAAAATGAGCTTCCACATGACCCACGTCACGTAGGAGTAGTATCGAGTGCATCCAAAATGATTTCCACGCCTATGGTACATTCGGCGCAAACCATGAACCAATCTTGCACCAAGACTAACACTATCTCCAAACGGACTGAAACAAGCTTCCAATTGACGTACATTACCTAGGAGTACCATCGAGCGTGCTCAATGCGATTTCCAAGCTAGTGGTACATTGATCGCAAACCATGCACCTCTCTTGCACCAGATTAAAACTATCTCTAAACGGAGTGAAACGAGCTTCCACTTGACCAATGTCACCTAGAAGTACCATCGGCCGTGCCTCAAAAGATTTCCATGCCCATGGTACATTCGGTGCAAACCATACGCTGATCTTTTGCCCAGATTAATACTATCTCCAAATCGATCGAAATGAGCTTCCACTTGACACACATAACCTAAGAGTGCCATCGGGTGTGCCCAGAGTGATTTCCATGCCCGTGGTACATTCGGCACAAACCGTACATCGATCTGGTGCTAAGACTAACAATATCTCCAAATGGACCAAAACGAGCTTCGACTCGACACACATCACCTAGGAGTACCGTCGGGTGTGCCCAAAAAGATTTCCATGCCCACCGTACATTCGGCGCAAACCATGCACCCATCTAGTGCTGAGATTAACACTATCTCTAAATGGACGAAAGAGCTTCCACTTGACCAACGTTATCTAGGAGTACCATCAGTTGTGGCCAAAATGATTTACATGTAGTGGTACATTCGGCGCAAACACAGCACCTATCTTGCACCGAGATTAACACTATCTCTAAATGGACCAAAACGAGCTTTCACTTGACCCATGTCACCTAGGAGTACCATTGGGTGTCCCCAAAATGATTAACATGCGGTGGTACATTCGGCGCAAACAGTGCACCTATCTTTTGTCAAGATTAACTCCATCTCTGAATGAACCGAAATGAGCTTCCACTTGACCCACGTCTCCTAGCAGTACCATCGGGTGCATCCAAAATGATTTCTAAGTATATGGTACGTTCGGCGCATACCGTGCACCTATCTTGCGTCGAGATTAACACTATCTCCAAATAGACTAAAATAGTCTTTCACTTGATCCACGCCACCAAAGAGATTTTTGAGCCCATGGTACATTTGGCGCAAACAGTGTACCTATCTTGCCTCGAGATTAATATTATCTACAAACGGATTGAAACAAGCTTCCACTAGACCAACATCACCTAGAAGTACCATTGGGTGTGACTAAAAAGATTTTTATGCCCGTTGAACATTCAGCGCAAATGGTGCACCTATCTTGCGTCGAGATTAATACTATCTCCAAACGGTACGAAACAAGCTTCCACTTGACAAGTGTCACCTAGACGTACCATCGGGTGTGCCTGAAAAGATTTCCATGCCCGTGGTACATTTGCCGCATACCATACACCGATATGGCGCATAGACTAACACTCTCTCCAAATGGACCGAAACGAGCTTCCACTTGACACATGTCAGATAGAAGTACCATCAGGTGTGCCAAAAATGATTTCCATGCCCGTTGTACACTCGGCGCAAACCGTGCACCCATCAAGTGCTAAGATTAACAATATCTCTAAACAGACCAAAAGAGCTTCCACTTGACCCACTTCACCTAGGAGTACCACGGGCGTGCCCAAAATGTTTTCAATGCGGTGGTACATTCGGCGCAAACTGTGCACCTAACTTGCGCTGAGATCAACATTGTCTCTAAATGGACCGAAACGAGCTTTCACTTGACCCACGTCACCTGGCAGTACCATCGTGTGTACCGAAAATGATTTCCATGCGATGGTACATTTGGCGCAAACCGTGCGCCTATCTTGCACCGTGATTAACACTATCTCTAAACAAATTAAAATGAGCTTCCACATGACCCACGTCACGTAGGAATAGTATCGAGTGCATCCAAAATGATTTCCACGCCTATGGTACGTTCGGCGCAAACCATGAACCAATCTTGCACCAAGACTAACACTATCTCCAAATGGACTGAAACAAGCTTCCAATTGACATACATTACCTAGGAGTACCATCGAGCGTGCTCAATGCGATTTCCAAGCTAGTGGTACATTGATCGCAAACCATGCACCTCTCTTGCACCAGATTAAAACTATCTCTAAACGGAGTGAAACGAGCTTCCACTTGACCAATGTCACCTAGAAGTACCATCGGCCGTGCCTCAAAAGATTTCCATGCCCATGGTACATTCGGTGCAAACCATACGCTGATCTTTTGCCCATATTAATACTATCTCCAAATCGATCGAAATGAGCTTCCACTTGACACACATAACCTAAGAGTGCCATCGGGTGTGCCCAGAGTGATTTCCATGCCCGTGGTACATTCGGCACAAACCGTACATCGATCTGGTGCTAAGACTAACAATATCTCCAAATGTACCAAAACGAGCTTCGACTCGACACACATCACCTAGGAGTACCGTCGGGTGTGCCCAAAAAGATTTCCATGCCCACCGTACATTCGGCGCAAACCATGCACCCATCTAGTGCTGAGATTAACACTATCTCTAAATGGACGAAAGAGCTTCCACTTGACCAACGTTATCTAGGAGTACCATCAGTTGTGGCCAAAATGATTTACATGTAGTGGTACATTCGGCGCAAACACAGCACCTATCTTGCACCGAGATTAACACTATCTCTAAATGGACCAAAACGAGCTTTCACTTGACCCATGTCACCTAGGAGTACCATTGGGTGTCCCCGAAATGATTAACATGCGGTGGTACATTCGGCGCAAACTGTGCACCTATCTTTTGTCAAGATTAACTCCGTCTCTGAATGAATCGAAATGAGCTTCCACTTGACCCACGTCTCCTAGCAGTACCATCGGGTGCATCCAAAATGATTTCTAAGTATATGGTACGTTCGGCGCATACCGTGCACCTATCTTGCGTCGAGATTAACACTATCTCCAAATAGACTAAAATAGTCTTTCACTTGATCCACGCCACCAAAGAGATTTTTGAGCCCATGGTACATTTGGCGCAAACAGTGCACCTATCTTGCCTCGAGATTAATATTATCTACAAACGGATTGAAACAAGCTTCCACTAGACCAACATCACCTAGAAGTACCATTGGGTGTGACTAAAAAGATTTTTATGCCCGTTGAACATTCAGCGCAAATGGTGCACCTATCTTGCGTCGAGATTAATACTATCTCCAAACGGTACGAAACAAGCTTCCACTTGACAAGTGTCACCTAGACGTACCATCGGGTGTGCCTGAAAAGATTTCCATGCCCGTGGTACATTTGCCGCATACCATACACCGATATGGCGCATAGACTAACACTCTCTCCAAATGGACCGAAACGAGCTTCCACTTGACACATGTCAGATAGAAGTACCATCAGGTGTGCCAAAAATGATTTCCATGCCCGTTGTACACTCGGCGCAAACCGTGCACCCATCAAGTGCTAAGATTAACAATATCTCTAAACAGACCAAAAGAGCTTCCACTTGACCCACTTCACCTAGGAGTACCACGGGCGTGCCCAAAATGTTTTCAATGCGGTGGTACATTCGGCGCAAACTGTGCACCTAACTTGCGCTGAGATCAACATTGTCTCTAAATGGACCGAAACGAGCTTTCACTTGACCCACGTCACCTGGCAGTACCATCGTGTGTACCGAAAATGATTTCCATGCGATGGTACATTTGGCGCAAACCGTGCGCCTATCTTGCACCGTGATTAACACTATCTCTAAACAAATTAAAATGAGCTTCCACATGACCCACGTCACGTAGGAGTAGTATCGAGTGCATCCAAAATGATTTCCACGCCTATGGTACGTTCGGCGCAAACCATGAACCAATCTTGCACCAAGACTAACACTATCTCCAAATGGACTGAAACAAGCTTCCAATTGACATACATTACCTAGGAGTACCATCGAGCGTGCTCAATGCGATTTCCAAGCTAGTGGTACATTGATCGCAAACCATGCACCTCTCTTGCACCAGATTAAAACTATCTCTAAACGGAGTGAAACGAGCTTCCACTTGACCAATGTCACCTAGAAGTACCATCGGCCGTGCCTCAAAAGATTTCCATGCCCATGGTACATTCGGTGCAAACCATACGCTGATCTTTTGCCCAGATTAATACTATCTCCAAATCGATCGAAATGAGCTTCCACTTGACACACATAACCTAAGAGTGCCATCGGGTGTGCCCAGAGTGATTTCCATGCCCGTGGTACATTCGGCACAAACCGTACATCGATCTGGTGCTAAGTCTAACAATATCTCCAAATGGACCAAAACGAGCTTCGACTCGACACACATCACCTAGGAGTACCGTCGGGTGTGCCCAAAAAGATTTCCATGCCCACCGTACATTCGGCGCAAACCATGCACCCATCTAGTGCTGAGATTAACACTATCTCTAAAATGGACGAAAGAGCTTCCACTTGACCAACGTTATCTAGGAGTACCATCAGTTGTGGCCAAAATGATTTACATGTAGTGGTACATTCGGCGCAAACACAGCACCTATCTTGCACCGAGATTAACACTATCTCTAAATGGACCAAAACGAGCTTTCACTTGACCCATGTCACCTAGGAGTACCATTGGGTGTCCCCAAAATGATTAACATGCGGTGGTACATTCGGCGCAAACTGTGCACCTATCTTTTGTCAAGATTAACTCCATCTCTGAATGAACCGAAATGAGCTTCCACTTGACCCACGTCTCCTAGCAGTACCATCGGGTGCATCCAAAATGATTTCTAAGTATATGGTACGTTCGGCGCATACCGTGCACCTATCTTGCGTTGAGATTAACACTATCTCCAAATAGACTAAAATAGTCTTTCACTTGATCCACGCCACCAAAGAGATTTTTGAGCCCATGGTACATTTGGCGCAAACAGTGCACCTATCTTGCCTCAAGATTAATATTATCTACAAACGGATTGAAACAAGCTTCCACTAGACCAACATCACCTAGAAGTACCATTGGGTGTGACAAAAGATTTTTATGCCCGTTGAACATTCAGCGCAAATGGTGCACCTATCTTGCGTTGAGATTAATACTATCTCCAAACGGTACGAAACAAGCTTCCACTTGACAAGTGTCACCTAGACGTACCATCGGGTGTGCCTGAAAAGATTTCCATGCCCGTGGTACATTTGCCGCATACCATACACCGATATGGCGCATAGACTAACACTCTCTCCAAATGGACCGAAACGAGCTTCCACTTGACACATGTCAGATAGAAGTACCATCAGGTGTGCCAAAAATGATTTCCATGCCCGTTGTACACTCGGCGCAAACCGTGCACCCATCAAGTGCTAAGATTAACAATATCTCTAAACAGACCAAAAGAGCTTCCACTTGACCCACTTCACCTAGGAGTACCACGGGCGTGCCCAAAATGTTTTCAATGCGGTGGTACATTCGGCGCAAACTGTGCACCTAACTTGCGCTGAGATCAACATTGTCTCTAAATGGACCGAAACGAGCTTTCACTTGACCCACGTCACCTGGCAGTACCATCGTGTGTACCGAAAATGATTTCCATGCGATGGTACATTTGGCGCAAACCGTGCGCCTATCTTGCACCGTGATTAACACTATCTCTAAACAAATTAAAATGAGCTTCCACATGACCCACGTCACGTAGGAGTAGTATCGAGTGCATCCAAAATGATTTCCACGCCTATGGTACGTTCGGCACAAACCATGAACCAATCTTGCACCAAGACTAACACTATCTCCAAATGGACTGAAACAAGCTTCCAATTGACATACATTACCTAGGAGTACCATCGAGCGTGCTCAATGCGATTTCCAAGCTAGTGGTACATTGATCGCAAACCATGCACCTCTCTTGCACCAGATTAAAACTATCTCTAAACGGAGTGAAACGAGCTTCCACTTGACCAATGTCACCTAGAAGTACCATCGGCCGTGCCTCAAAAGATTTCCATGCCCATGGTACATTCGGTGCAAACCATACGCTGATCTTTTGCCCAGATTAATACTATCTCCAAATCGATCGAAATGAGCTTCCACTTGACACACATAACCTAAGAGTGCCATCGGGTGTGCCCAGAGTGATTTCCATGCCCGTGGTACATTCGGCACAAACCGTACATCGATCTGGTGCTAAGTCTAACAATATCTCCAAATGGACCAAAACGAGCTTCGACTCGACACACATCACCTAGGAGTACCGTCGGGTGTGCCCAAAAAGATTTCCATGCCCACCGTACATTCGGCGCAAACCATGCACCCATCTAGTGCTGAGATTAACACTATCTCTAAAATGGACGAAAGAGCTTCCACTTGACCAACGTTATCTAGGAGTACCATCAGTTGTGGCCAAAATGATTTACATGTAGTGGTACATTCGGCGCAAACACAGCACCTATCTTGCACCGAGATTAACACTATCTCTAAATGGACCAAAACGAGCTTTCACTTGACCCATGTCACCTAGGAGTACCATTGGGTGTCCCCAAAATGATTAACATGCGGTGGTACATTCGGCGCAAACTGTGCACCTATCTTTTGTCAAGATTAACTCCATCTCTGAATGAACCGAAATGAGCTTCCACTTGACCCACGTCTCCTAGCAGTACCATCGGGTGCATCCAAAATGATTTCTAAGTATATGGTACGTTCGGCGCATACCGTGCACCTATCTTGCGTCGAGATTAACACTATCTCCAAATAGACTAAAATAGTCTTTCACTTGATCCACGCCACCAAAGAGATTTTTGAGCCCATGGTACATTTGGCGCAAACAGTGCACCTATCTTGCCTCAAGATTAATATTATCTACAAACGGATTGAAACAAGCTTCCACTAGACCAACATCACCTAGAAGTACCATTGGGTGTGACAAAAGATTTTTATGCCCGTTGAACATTCAGCGCAAATGGTGCACCTATCTTGCGTTGAGGTTAATACTATCTCCAAACGGTACGAAACAAGCTTCCACTTGACAAGTGTCACCTAGACGTACCATCGGGTGTGCCTGAAAAGATTTCCATGCCCGTGGTACATTTGCCGCATACCATACACCGATATGGCGCATAGACTAACACTCTCTCCAAATGGACCGAAACGAGCTTCCACTTGACACATGTCAGATAGAAGTACCATCAGGTGTGCCAAAAATGATTTCCATGCCCGTTGTACACTCGGCGCAAACCGTGCACCCATCAAGTGCTAAGATTAACAATATCTCTAAACAGACCAAAAGAGCTTCCACTTGACCCACTTCACCTAGGAGTACCACGGGCGTGCCCAAAATGTTTTCAATGCGGTGGTACATTCGGCGCAAACTGTGCACCTAACTTGCGCTGAGATCAACATTGTCTCTAAATGGACCGAAACGAGCTTTCACTTGACCCACGTCACCTGGCAGTACCATCGTGTGTACCGAAAATGATTTCCATGCGATGGTACATTTGGCGCAAACCGTGCGCCTATCTTGCACCGTGATTAACACTATCTCTAAACAAATTAAAATGAGCTTCCACATGACCCACGTCACGTAGGAGTAGTATCGAGTGCATCCAAAATGATTTCCATGCCTATGGTACGTTTGGCGCAAACCATGAACCAATCTTGCACCAAGACTAACACTATCTCCAAATGGACTGAAACAAGCTTCCAATTGACATACATTACCTAGGAGTACCATCGAGCACGCTCAATGCGATTTCCAAGCTAGTGGTACATTGATCGCAAACCATGCACCTCTCTTGCACCAGATTAAAACTATCTCTAAACGGAGTGAAACGAGCTTCCACTTGACCAATGTCACCTAGAAGTACCATCGGCCGTGCCTCAAAAGATTTCCATGCCCATGGTACATTCGGTGCAAACCATACGCTGATCTTTTGCCCAGATTAATACTATCTCCAAATCGATCGAAATGAGCTTCCACTTGACACACATAACCTAAGAGTGCCATCGGGTGTGCCCAGAGTGATTTCCATGCCCGTGGTACATTCGGCACAAACCGTACATCGATCTGGTGCTAAGACTAACAATATCTCCAAATGTACCAAAACGAGCTTCGACTCGACACACATCACCTAGGAGTACCGTCGGGTGTGCCCAAAAAGATTTCCATGCCCACCATACATTCGGCGCAAACCATGCACCCATCTAGTGCTGAGATTAACACTATCTCTAAATGGACGAAAGAGCTTCCACTTGACCAACGTTATCTAGGAGTACCATCAGTTGTGGCCAAAATGATTTACATGTAGTGGTACATTCGGCGCAAACACAGCACCTATCTTGCACCGAGATTAACACTATCTCTAAATGGACCAAAACGAGCTTTCACTTGACCCATGTCACCTAGGAGTACCATTGGGTGTCTCCGAAATGATTAACATGCGGTGGTACATTCGGCGCAAACTGTGCACCTATCTTTTGTCAAGATTAACTCCGTCTCTGAATGAATCGAAATGAGCTTCCACTTGACCCACGTCTCCTAGCAGTACCATCGAGTGCATCCAAAATGATTTCTAAGTATATGGTACGTTCGGCGCATACCGTGCACCTATCTTGCGTCGAGATTAACACTATCTCCAAATAGACTAAAATAGTCTTTCACTTGATCCACGCCACCAAAGAGATTTTTGAGCCCATGGTACATTTGGCGCAAACAGTGCACCTATCTTGCCTCGAGATTAATATTATCTACAAACGGATTGAAACAAGCTTCCACTAGACCAACATCACCTAGAAGTACCATTGGGTGTGACTAAAAAGATTTTTATGCCCGTTGAACATTCAGCGCAAATGGTGCACCTATCTTGCGTCGAGATTAATACTATCTCCAAACGGTACGAAACAAGCTTCCACTTGACAAGTGTCACCTAGACGTACCATCGGGTGTGCCTGAAAAGATTTCCATGCCCGTGGTACATTTGCCGCATACCATACACCGATATGGCGCATAGACTAACACTCTCTCCAAATGGACCGAAACGAGCTTCCACTTGACACATGTCAGATAGAAGTACCATCAGGTGTGCCAAAAATGATTTCCATGCCCGTTGTACACTCGGCGCAAACCGTGCACCCATCAAGTGCTAAGATTAACAATATCTCTAAACAGACCAAAAGAGCTTCCACTTGACCCACTTCACCTAGGAGTACCACGGGCGTGCCCAAAATGTTTTCAATGCGGTGGTACATTCGGCGCAAACTGTGCACCTAACTTGCGCTGAGATCAACATTGTCTCTAAATGGACCGAAACGAGCTTTCACTTGACCCACGTCACCTGGCAGTACCATCGTGTGTACCGAAAATGATTTCCATGCGATGGTACATTTGGCGCAAACCGTGCGCCTATCTTGCACCGTGATTAACACTATCTCTAAACAAATTAAAATGAGCTTCCACATGACCCACGTCACGTAGGAGTAGTATCGAGTGCATCCAAAATGATTTCCACGCCTATGGTACGTTCGGCGCAAACCATGAACCAATCTTGCACCAAGACTAACACTATCTCCAAATGGACTGAAACAAGCTTCCAATTGACATACATTACCTAGGAGTACCATCGAGCGTGCTCAATGCGATTTCCAAGCTAGTGGTACATTGATCGCAAACCATGCACCTCTCTTGCACCAGATTAAAACTATCTCTTAACGGAGTGAAACGAGCTTCCACTTGACCAATGTCACCTAGAAGTACCATCGGCCGTGCCTCAAAAGATTTCCATGCCCATGGTACATTCGGTGCAAACCATACGCTGATCTTTTGCCCAGATTAATACTATCTCCAAATCGATCGAAATGAGCTTCCACTTGACACACATAACCTAAGAGTGCCATCGGGTGTGCCCAGAGTGATTTCCATGCCCGTGGTACATTCGGCACAAACCGTACATCGATCTGGTGCTAAGTCTAACAATATCTCCAAATGGACCAAAACGAGCTTCGACTCGACACACATCACCTAGGAGTACCGTCGGGTGTGCCCAAAAAGATTTCCATGCCCACCGTACATTCGGCGCAAACCATGCACCCATCTAGTGCTGAGATTAACACTATCTCTAAATGGACGAAAGAGCTTCCACTTGACCAACGTTATCTAGGAGTACCATCAGTTGTGGCCAAAATGATTTACATGTAGTGGTACATTCGGCGCAAACACAGCACCTATCTTGCACCGAGATTAACACTATCTCTAAATGGACCAAAACGAGCTTTCACTTGACCCATGTCACCTAGGAGTACCATTGGGTGTCCCCAAAATGATTAACATGCGGTGGTACATTCGGCGCAAACTGTGCACCTATCTTTTGTCAAGATTAACTCCATCTCTGAATGAACCGAAATGAGCTTCCACTTGACCCACGTCTCCTAGCAGTACCATCGGGTGCATCCAAAATGATTTCTAAGTATATGGTACGTTCGGCGCATACCGTGCACCTATCTTGCGTCGAGATTAACACTATCTCCAAATAGACTAAAATAGTCTTTCACTTGATCCACGCCACCAAAGAGATTTTTGAGCCCATGGTACATTTGGCGCAAACAGTGCACCTATCTTGCCTCGAGATTAATATTATCTACAAACGGATTGAAACAAGCTTCCACTAGACCAACATCACCTAGAAGTACCATTGGGTGTGACTAAAAAGATTTTTATGCCCGTTGAACATTCAGCGCAAATGGTGCACCTATCTTGCGTCGAGATTAATACTATCTCCAAACGGTACGAAACAAGCTTCCACTTGACAAGTGTCACCTAGACGTACCATCGGGTGTGCCTGAAAAGATTTCCATGCCCGTGGTACATTTGCCGCATACCATACACCGATATGGCGCATAGACTAACACTCTCTCCAAATGGACCGAAACGAGCTTCCACTTGACACATGTCAGATAGAAGTACCATCAGGTGTGCCAAAAATGATTTCCATGCCCGTTGTACACTCGGCGCAAACCGTGCACCCATCAAGTGCTAAGATTAACAATATCTCTAAACAGACCAAAAGAGCTTCCACTTGACCCACTTCACCTAGGAGTACCACGGGCGTGCCCAAAATGTTTTCAATGCGGTGGTACATTCGGCGCAAACTGTGCACCTAACTTGCGCTGAGATCAACATTGTCTCTAAATGGACCGAAACGAGCTTTCACTTGACCCACGTCACCTGGCAGTACCATCGTGTGTACCGAAAATGATTTCCATGCGATGGTACATTTGGCGCAAACCGTGCGCCTATCTTGCACCGTGATTAACACTATCTCTAAACAAATTAAAATGAGCTTCCACATGACCCACGTCACGTAGGAGTAGTATCGAGTGCATCCAAAATGATTTCCACGCCTATGGTACGTTCGGCGCAAACCATGAACCAATCTTGCACCAAGACTAACACTATCTCCAAATGGACTGAAACAAGCTTCCAATTGACATACATTACCTAGGAGTACCATCGAGCGTGCTCAATGCGATTTCCAAGCTAGTGGTACATTGATCGCAAACCATGCACCTCTCTTGCACCAGATTAAAACTATCTCTTAACGGAGTGAAACGAGCTTCCACTTGACCAATGTCACCTAGAAGTACCATCGGCCGTGCCTCAAAAGATTTCCATGCCCATGGTACATTCGGTGCAAACCATACGCTGATCTTTTGCCCAGATTAATACTATCTCCAAATCGATCGAAATGAGCTTCCACTTGACACACATAACCTAAGAGTGCCATCGGGTGTGCCCAGAGTGATTTCCATGCCCGTGGTACATTCGGCACAAACCGTACATCGATCTGGTGCTAAGTCTAACAATATCTCCAAATGGACCAAAACGAGCTTCGACTCGACACACATCACCTAGGAGTACCGTCGGGTGTGCCCAAAAAGATTTCCATGCCCACCGTACATTCGGCGCAAACCATGCACCCATCTAGTGCTGAGATTAACACTATCTCTAAATGGACGAAAGAGCTTCCACTTGACCAACGTTATCTAGGAGTACCATCAGTTGTGGCCAAAATGATTTACATGTAGTGGTACATTCGGCGCAAACACAGCACCTATCTTGCACCGAGATTAACACTATCTCTAAATGGACCAAAACGAGCTTTCACTTGACCCATGTCACCTAGGAGTACCATTGGGTGTCCCCAAAATGATTAACATGCGGTGGTACATTCGGCGCAAACTGTGCACCTATCTTTTGTCAAGATTAACTCCATCTCTGAATGAACCGAAATGAGCTTCCACTTGACCCACGTCTCCTAGCAGTACCATCGGGTGCATCCAAAATGATTTCTAAGTATATGGTACGTTCGGCGCATACCGTGCACCTATCTTGCGTCGAGATTAACACTATCTCCAAATAGACTAAAATAGTCTTTCACTTGATCCACGCCACCAAAGAGATTTTTGAGCCCATGGTACATTTGGCGCAAACAGTGCACCTATCTTGCCTCAAGATTAATATTATCTACAAACGGATTGAAACAAGCTTCCACTAGACCAACATCACCTAGAAGTACCATTGGGTGTGACAAAAGATTTTTATGCCCGTTGAACATTCAGCGCAAATGGTGCACCTATCTTGCGTTCAGATTAATACTATCTCCAAACGGTACGAAACAAGCTTCCACTTGACAAGTGTCACCTAGACGTACCATCGGGTGTGCCTGAAAAGATTTCCATGCCCGTGGTACATTTGCCGCATACCATACACCGATATGGCGCATAGACTAACACTCTCTCCAAATGGACCGAAACGAGCTTCCACTTGACACATGTCAGATAGAAGTACCATCAGGTGTGCCAAAAATGATTTCCATGCCCGTTGTACACTCGGCGCAAACCGTGCACCCATCAAGTGCTAAGATTAACAATATCTCTAAACAGACCAAAAGAGCTTCCACTTGACCCACTTCACCTAGGAGTACCACGGGCGTGCCCAAAATGTTTTCAATGCGGTGGTACATTCGGCGCAAACTGTGCACCTAACTTGCGCTGAGATCAACATTGTCTCTAAATGGACCGAAACGAGCTTTCACTTGACCCACGTCACCTGGCAGTACCATCGTGTGTACCGAAAATGATTTCCATGCGATGGTACATTTGGCGCAAACCGTGCGCCTATCTTGCACCGTGATTAACACTATCTCTAAACAAATTAAAATGAGCTTCCACATGACCCACGTCACGTAGGAGTAGTATCGAGTGCATCCAAAATGATTTCCATGCCTATGGTACGTTTGGCGCAAACCATGAACCAATCTTGCACCAAGACTAACACTATCTCCAAATGGACTGAAACAAGCTTCCAATTGACATACATTACCTAGAAGTACCATCGAGCACGCTCAATGCGATTTCCAAGCTAGTGGTACATTGATCGCAAACCATGCACCTCTCTTGCACCAGATTAAAACTATCTCTAAACGGAGTGAAACGAGCTTCCACTTGACCAATGTCACCTAGAAGTACCATCGGCCGTGCCTCAAAAGATTTCCATGCCCATGGTACATTCGGTGCAAACCATACGCTGATCTTTTGCCCAGATTAATACTATCTCCAAATCGATCGAAATGAGCTTCCACTTGACACACATAACCTAAGAGTGCCATCGGGTGTGCCCAGAGTGATTTCCATGCCCGTGGTACATTCGGCACAAACCGTACATCGATCTGGTGCTAAGACTAACAATATCTCCAAATGGACCAAAACGAGCTTCGACTCGACACACATCACCTAGGAGTAGCGTCGGGTGTGCCCAAAAAGATTTCCATGCCCACCGTACATTCGGCGCAAACCATGCACCCATCTAGTGCTGAGATTAACACTATCTCTAAATGGACGAAAGAGCTTCCACTTGACCAACGTTATCTAGGAGTACCATCAGTTGTGGCCAAAATGATTTACATGTGTGGTACATTCGGCGCAAACACAGCACCTATCTTGCACCGAGATTAACACTATCTCTAAATGGACCAAAACGAGCTTTCACTCGACCCATGTCACCTAGGAGTACCATTGGGTGTCCCCAAAATGATTAACATGCGGTGGTACATTCGGCGCAAACTGTGCACCTATCTTTTGTCAAGATTAACTCCATCTCTGAATGAACCGAAATGAGCTTCCACTTGACCCACGTCTCCTAGCAGTACCATCGGGTGCATCCAAAATGATTTCTAAGTATATGGTACGTTCGGCGCATACCGTGCACCTATCTTGCGTCGAGATTAACACTATCTCCAAAAAGACTAAAATAGTCTTTCACTTGATCCACGCCACCAAAGAGATTTTTGAGCCCATGGTACATTTGGCGCAAACAGTGCACCTATCTTGCCTCGAGATTAATATTATCTACAAACGGATTGAAACAAGCTTCCACTAGACCAACATCACCTAGAAGTACCATTGGGTGTGACTAAAAAGATTTTTATGCCCGTTGAACATTCAGCACAAATGGTGCACCTATCTTGCGTCGAGATTAATACTATCTCCAAACGGTACGAAACAAGCTTCCACTTGACAAGTGTCACCTAGACGTACCATCGGGTGTGCCTGAAAAGATTTCCATGCCCGTGGTACATTTGCCGCATACCATACACCGATATGGCGCATAGACTAACACTCTCTCCAAATGGACCGAAACGAGCTTCCACTTGACACATGTCAGATAGAAGTACCATCAGGTGTGCCAAAAATGATTTCCATGCCCGTTGTACACTCGGCGCAAACCGTGCACCCATCAAGTGCTAAGATTAACAATATCTCTAAACAGACCAAAAGAGCTTCCACTTGACCCACTTCACCTAGGAGTACCACGGGCGTGCCCAAAATGTTTTCAATGCGGTGGTACATTCGGCGCAAACTGTGCACCTAACTTGCGCTGAGATCAACATTGTCTCTAAATGGACCGAAACGAGCTTTCACTTGACCCACGTCACCTGGCAGTACCATCGTGTGTACCGAAAATGATTTCCATGCGATGGTACATTTGGCGCAAACCGTGCGCCTATCTTGCACCGTGATTAACACTATCTCTAAACAAATTAAAATGAGCTTCCACATGACCCACGTCACGTAGGAGTAGTATCGAGTGCATCCAAAATGATTTCCACGCCTATGGTACGTTCGGCGCAAACCATGAACCAATCTTGCACCAAGACTAACACTATCTCCAAACGGACTGAAACAAGCTTCCAATTGACGTACATTACCTAGGAGTACCATCGAGCGTGCTCAATGCGATTTCCAAGCTAGTGGTACATTGATCGCAAACCATGCACCTCTCTTGCACCAGATTAAAACTATCTCTAAACGGAGTGAAATGAGCTTCCACTTGACCAATGTCACCTAGAAGTACCATCGGCCGTGCCTCAAAAGATTTCCATGCCCATGGTACATTCGGTGCAAACCATACGCTGATCTTTTGCCCAGATTAATACTATCTCCAAATCGATCGAAATGAGCTTCCACTTGACACACATAACCTAAGAGTGCCATCGGGTGTGCCCAGAGTGATTTCCATGCCCGTGGTACATTCGGCACAAACCGTACATCGATCTGGTGCTAAGACTAACAATATCTCCAAATGGACCAAAACGAGCTTCGACTCGACACACATCACCTAGGAGTACCATCGGGTGTGCCCAAAAAGATTTCCATGCCCACCGTACATTCGGCGCAAACCATGCACCCATCTAGTGCTGAGATTAACACTATCTCTAAATGGACGAAAGAGCTTCCACTTGACCAACGTTATCTAGGAGTACCATCAGTTGTGGCCAAAATGATTTACATGTAGTGGTACATTCGGCGCAAACACAGCACCTATCTTGCACCGAGATTAACACTATCTCTAAATGGACCAAAACGAGCTTTCACTTGACCCATGTCACCTAGGAGTACCATTGGGTGTCCCCAAAATGATTAACATGCGGTGGTACATTCGGCGCAAACAGTGCACCTATCTTTTGCCAAGATTAACTCCATCTCTGAATGAACCGAAATGAGCTTCCACTTGACCCACGTCTCCTAGCAGTACCATCGGGTGCATCCAAAATGATTTCTAAGTATATGGTACGTTCGGCGCATACCGTGCACCTATCTTGCGTCGAGATTAACACTATCTCCAAAAAGACTAAAATAGTCTTTCACTTGATCCACGCCACCAAAGAGATTTTTGAGCCCATGGTACATTTGGCGCAAACAGTGCACCTATCTTGCCTCGAGATTAATATTATCTACAAACGGATTGAAACAAGCTTCCACTAGACCAACATCACCTAGAAGTACCATTGGGTGTGACTAAAAAGATTTTTATGCCCGTTGAACATTCAGCACAAATGGTGCACCTATCTTGCGTCGAGATTAATACTATCTCCAAACGGTACGAAACAAGCTTCCACTTGACAAGTGTCACCTAGACGTACCATCGGGTGTGCCTGAAAAGATTTCCATGCCCGTGGTACATTTGCCGCATACCATACACCGATATGGCGCATAGACTAACACTCTCTCCAAATGGACCGAAACGAGCTTCCACTTGACACATGTCAGATAGAAGTACCATCAGGTGTGCCAAAAATGATTTCCATGCCCGTTGTACACTCGGCGCAAACCGTGCACCCATCAAGTGCTAAGATTAACAATATCTCTAAACAGACCAAAAGAGCTTCCACTTGACCCACTTCACCTAGGAGTACCACGGGCGTGCCCAAAATGTTTTCAATGCGGTGGTACATTCGGTGCAAACTGTGCACCTAACTTGCGCTGAGATCAACATTGTCTCTAAATGGACCGAAACGAGCTTTCACTTGACCCACGTCACCTGGCAGTACCATCGTGTGTACCGAAAATGATTTCCATTGCGATGGTACATTTGGCGCAAACCGTGCGCCTATCTTGCACCGTGATTAACACTATCTCTAAACAAATTAAAATGAGCTTCCACATGACCCACGTCACGTAGGAGTAGTATCGAGTGCATCCAAAACGATTTCCACGCCTATGGTACGTTCGGCGCAAACCATGAACCAATCTTGCACCAAGACTAACACTATCTCCAAACGGACTGAAACAAGCTTCCAATTGACATACATTACCTAGGAGTACCATCGAGCGTGCTCAATGCGATTTCCAAGCTAGTGGTACATTGATCGCAAACCATGCACCTCTCTTGCACCAGATTAAAACTATCTCTAAACGGAGTGAAACGAGCTTCCACTTGACCAATGTCACCTAGAAGTACCATCGGCCGTGCCTCAAAAGATTTCCATGCCCATGGTACATTCGGTGCAAACCATACACTGATCTTTTGCCCAGATTAATACTATCTCCAAATCGATCGAAATGAGCTTCCACTTGACACACATAACCTAAGAGTGCCATCGGGTGTGCCCAGAGTGATTTCCATGCCCGTGGTACATTCGGCGCAAACTGTGCACCTATCTTTTGTCAAGATTAACTCCATCTCTGAATGAACCGAAATGAGCTTCCACTTGACCCACGTCTCCTAGCAGTACCATCGGGTGCATCCAAAATGATTTCTAAGTATATGGTACGTTCGGCGCATACCGTGCACCTATCTTGCGTCGAGATTAACACTATCTCCAAATAGACTAAAATAGTCTTTCACTTGATCCACGCCACCAAAGAGATTTTTGAGCCCATGGTACATTTGGCGCAAACAGTGCACCTATCTTGCCTCGAGATTAATATTATCTACAAACGGATTGAAACAAGCTTCCACTAGACCAACATCACCTAGAAGTACCATTGGGTGTGACTAAAAAGATTTTTATGCCCGTTGAACATTCAGCACAAATGGTGCACCTATCTTGCGTCGAGATTAATACTATCTCCAAACGGTACGAAACAAGCTTCCACTTGACAAGTGTCACCTAGACGTACCATCGGGTGTGCCTGAAAAGATTTCCATGCCCGTGGTACATTTGCCGCATACCATACACCGATATGGCGCATAGACTAACACTCTCTCCAAATGGACCGAAACGAGCTTCCACTTGACACATGTCAGATAGAAGTACCATCAGGTGTGCCAAAAATGATTTCCATGCCCGTTGTACACTCGGCGCAAACCGTGCACCCATCAAGTGCTAAGATTAACAATATCTCTAAACAGACCAAAAGAGCTTCCACTTGACCCACTTCACCTAGGAGTACCACGGGCGTGCCCAAAATGTTTTCAATGCGGTGGTACATTCGGCGCAAACTGTGCACCTAACTTGCGCTGAGATCAACATTGTCTCTAAATGGACCGAAACGAGCTTTCACTTGACCCACGTCACCTGGCAGTACCATCGTGTGTACCGAAAATGATTTCCATGCGATGGTACATTTGGCGCAAACCGTGCGCCTATCTTGCACCGTGATTAACACTATCTCTAAACAAATTAAAATGAGCTTCCACATGACCCACGTCACGTAGGAGTAGTATCGAGTGCATCCAAAACGATTTCCACGCCTATGGTACGTTCGGCGCAAACCATGAACCAATCTTGCACCAAGACTAACACTATCTCCAAACGGACTGAAACAAGCTTCCAATTGACATACATTACCTAGGAGTACCATCGAGCGTGCTCAATGCGATTTCCAAGCTAGTGGTACATTGATCGCAAACCATGCACCTCTCTTGCACCAGATTAAAACTATCTCTAAACGGAGTGAAACGAGCTTCCACTTGACCAATGTCACCTAGAAGTACCATCGGCCGTGCCTCAAAAGATTTCCATGCCCATGGTACATTCGGTGCAAACCATACACTGATCTTTTGCCCAGATTAATACTATCTCCAAATCGATCGAAATGAGCTTCCACTTGACACACATAACCTAAGAGTGCCATCGGGTGTGAGGACATCCTCCACTATTACCCGCTGGCAAAGACGCAATAAAAAAGGCCAAGTGGCCTAGTTGTAGTCGGGCGGCGACCGTGTGAGCCTCTGAATAATCCCACCTTGCTTAGCTTGGGAGGAGGAAGCCACCTTAAAAGAGAGAGTCACTCTTCCCCTGTCGGACTAGTCTTTTAGGGGCATTGGGTCTTTCCCCGAGTGGGTGTGCATAAGAACTGTTGGGGTCCGGGCAACCTTAATTTATTGGGCCTCGGCCAACCCCACCTGGGCCGGATCTATCATTTGGTATCAAAGCTGGGCCCTTGTTTAAGGGGGTGGGAATGATGAGGACATCCTCCACTATTACCCGCTGGCAAAGACGCAATAAAAAAGGCCAAGTGGCCTAGTTGTAGTCGGGCGGTGACCGTGTGAGCCTCTGAATAATCCCACCTTGCTTAGCTTGGGAGGAGGAAGCCACCTTAAAAGAGAGAGTCACTCTTCCCCTGTCGGACTAGTCTTTTAGGGGCATTGGGTCTTTCCCCGAGTGGGTGTGCATAAGAACTGTTGGGGTCCGGGCAACCTTAATTTATTGGGCCTCGGCCAACCCCACCTGGGCCGGATGTATCATTATTGATATGAACCCGCTAGGGTTTATGGACGATCTTTCGATGAGAGGCGTGAGATCACTCGATTTGGTGGATGGAGATGACGTTCACGGCCCGACTACAGCCTTCCAAGACCGCGCCTTAGCAACCGATACACCACCTCCAAAGGCTGTCCCGATCTTGTAGAGCGCGACAACCAGCCACTAGGGCTCCCGTCCTGCAAGCAATCGAAGAACTAGCAAGAACAAGGAAACAAGCACTGAATTTGCAAGATGAAATTGAAAACCTCAAACTGAATGTTATTATGAGTGGAGTTCTGAAGACAAGGAGACGGGTGGCTGGATCAGCACACGCGCCTACAAGCAAGTAGCAAAGGCTAAACTTGATCTAAACAAAACCCAAGTGTTCCTGGTGGCGGCTAAGGGGTATATAATGTGTGGAGGATGACCACAAGAGAGTTTGGGTCGTGCTCCAACCCTAGGACGCGTCCCTACTGGACTCTAAAAGATACAAGCCCATTGGGCTAACTTAAGGTGGCGCAGCACCCTGGATAGAATAGACCTCTTGGTGATTTTTGGACTGTTGACGCCGTTTCTGAGCAGGTATGAATATGAGGTCAGATCCGTATGAAAGTAGACTTTATTAGCTTTCCAAGAAGTCCAGAATCACCCCAATCCGACTCCGTATGTAACCGTGGCGGCCGTCACAATTTGGAGGTGTGCTGCAGTCCGAATCCAGCCTACGCGAGTCCTTTTCCCTTTCGGTCTTCTCCTTGATTCCTAATCAACACAAGAGTGCACGTGTCTCCAAGATCTAAACAGGATGGACAAGAGCTCAAGAAGGAACTCACTTGATGATTAAGTGTTCGAGCACGAGCACGGGTAATAGGACCAGCAGGTGTCGGCGTGGACTGCGTGGATGTATGATCGGTGTTGATGTCCTCATCATCCTCCCTTTCTTGAATTTGAGTCGTCCTCGACTCAAGCTCATCTTCCTCACCCAAATAAGGCTTCAAATCTGCAATGTTAAATGTGGGACTAACCCCAAAATCTGCAGGAAGATCAAGCTTATATGCATTCTCATTTATTCGTTGCATCACTTTAAAAGGACCATCCGCTCTAGGCATCAATTTAGATTTTCTTAATTCAGGAAACCTATCCTTTCGCAAATGCAACCAAACCCAATCTCCAGGTTCAAGAATCAATTCTCTTCTATATCTACAACAAATTTGTACTTAGCATTCATGCGCTCTATGTTTTCTTTAGTGGTTTCATGTAGTTTTAGCATCAATTCAGCACGTTGCTTAGCATCAAAATTCAACTTTTCAGAACTTGGCAATGGCATTAAATCAATAGGAGCACGTGGTAACAAGCCATAAACAATCTCAAAGGGACACATCTTCGTAGTAGAATGCAGCGAACGATTATAAGCAAACTCAATATGAGGCAAACAATCTTCCCACATCTTAATATTCTTCTTTAAAACAGTCCTTAACATAGTAGACAAGTTCTATTCACAACTTCAGTTTGACCATCAGTTTGGGGGTGACAAGTGGTGGAAAATAAAAGCTTAGTCCCCAATTTGGCCCATAAAGTTCTCCAAAAATGGCTAAGAAATTTAGCATCACGATCAGAAACAATTGTATTTGGCACACCATGCAAGCGAACAACTTCTCGAAAGAACAAATCAGCAATATTTGTAGCATCATCAGTTTTATGACATGGTATGAAATGTGCCATTTTAGAGAATCGATCCACAACCACAAAAACACTATCTCGCCCTTTCCTAGTCCGTGGCAATCCCAACACAAAATCCATAGAAATATCCTCCCAAGGAGCACTAGGAACAGGAAGAGGCATATACAAACCGTGTGGATTCAACCGGGACTTAGCCTTTTGACATGTTGTGCAGCGAGCAACAAATCTCTCCACGTCTCGTCGCATCTTTGGCCAAAAGAAATGACCAGCAAGAATGTCCTCCGTCTTCTTCGCTCCAAAATGCCCCATCAAGCCACCTCCATGCGCTTCCTGTAGCAACAACAAGCGAACAGAGCTAGCTGGAATGCATAGCTTGTTAGCTCTAAACACAAACCCATCATTGAGGATGAATTTGTTCCACGTTTTCCCATCTTTACAATGCAGCAGCACTTCTTTAAAATCAGCATCATGAGCATATCGGTCTTTAATTGTTTCTAACCCAAAGATCTTGTAATCAAGTTGATTCAGCAAAGTATATCTCCTAGACAATGCATCTGCAATGATATTATCCTTCCCTTTCTTGTGTTTGATAACATAAGGAAAAGATTCAATAAATTCAACCCATTTTGCATGTCTACGATTCAGTTTTCCTTGACTACGAATATGCTTCAAAGATTCATGATCAGAATGTATAACAAATTCTTTGGGCCACAAATAATGCTGCCATGTTTCTAATGTCCGCACTAGAGCATATAATTCCTTATCATATGTAGAATAATTAAGAATAGGTCCGCTCAATTTCTCACTAAAGTATGCAACAGGTTTTCCTTCTTGTAACAAAACACCACCCAATCCAATTCCACTCGCATCACATTCAAGCTCGAAAGTCTTATTAAAATCAGGGAGTTGGAGTAGAGGTGCATGTGTTAACTTATCTTTCAGCACATGGAAGGCGTGCTCTTGTGCTTTGCCCCAAGAAAAGGGCACTCCCTTCTTTGTAAGCTCATTCAATGGTGCAGCAATGGTGCTGAAGTCCTTCACAAAACGGCGATAGAAACCAGCAAGTCCTAGGAAACTCCGCACTTGTGTGACCGTCGTGGGTACAGGCCATCCTTGTATAGCTTCCACATTGGCTTTATCAACCTCAATTCCCTGTGGAGTGACAACATAGCCAAGAAACGATACTCGATCGGTGCATAAAGTGCACTTCTCAAGGTTACCAAACAAACGTGCATTACGTAGAGCATTGAAAACAGCACGTAAGTGATCAAGGTGTTCATCAATGGATTTGCTATAAATCAGTATATCATCAAAGTAGACGACAACAAATTTCCCAATGAAAGCACGCAAAACCTCGTTCATTAATCTCATGAAAGTACTAGGTGCATTAGTTAACCCAAAAGGCATGACTAACCACTCATATAGACCAAACTTGGTTTTGAAAGCAGTTTTCCATTCATCTCCCAATTTCATACGAATCTGATGGTACCCACTACGCAAATCAACCTTTGAAAACACAACAGCACCACTCAATTCATCAAGCATATCATCTAATCGTGGAATAGGGTGTCGATATCGAATGGTGATATTATTAATAGCCCTACAATCAACACACATGCGCCATGTTCCATCTTTCTTAGGCACTAAAATCACTGGAACAGCACTAGGACTAAGAGACTCACGCACATAACCTTTGTCTAGTAGTTCTTGCACTTGTCGCTGAATTTCCTTCGTTTCCTCCGGATTGGTCCTGTATGGCGCACGGTTTGGCAAAGATGCTCCAGGAATAAGATCAATTTGGTGCTCAATCCCTCGTATTGGTGGCAGCCCCGCTGGTATCTCAATGGGGAACACATCAGAATACTCCTGCAAAATGTTAGCAACAGCAGGGGGCAAAGAACGTTGCATATCCTCAAATGAAATCAAAGCATCCTTGCATACCAAAGCATAAGCAACAGAGGTGGATGCATTGAACTCATTAATATCAGATTTTGTAGCAAGCATACAACGTCCTTTCAATGTTATCTCATCTTTGTCATCAACAACAGATTTGTCACTCTCGCTCTTTGCTTTTGCAGCCTTAGTAACATCAGATTGCATAATATCTTCAGGAGACATAGGATGCAACACAATTTTTCGATCATGGTATAGAAACGAATATTGATTTGATCTACCATGATGCATCGAATCTCTATCAAATTGCCATGGTCTACCTAGCAGAATATTGCAAGCTTGCATAGGCACAACATCACATTCAACAATATCTTTGTATGATCCGATGGCAAAATTGATTCGCACCAGTCTCGTTACCTTTGCCTTACCACTGTTGTTCAGCCATTGGATGTAGTAGGGATGGGGATGTGGTTTGGTGGTGAGGGCGAGCTTCTGTACCATGTCGCTACTTGCCAAGTTGTTGCAGCTACCTCCATCAATGATCATGCGGCACGAACGCTCCTTGATGACACACTTTGTTTGGAATAAAGTGTGTCGCTGATTTTGCTCCGCCTTCTCCATTTGTGCACTAAGCACTCGCTGTACAATCAAGCTCTCATAGTGCTCCGCGTCACCTGCATTGATGTGTTCTTCTATGTGTTCCTCACTACCTGCATAGTCAGCCGCAAGCAATGCAAGTGTATCTTCATCAAATTCACTAGCAGATGAACACTCACCATCATCTTTGACAATCATAACACGCTTGTTTGGGCAGTCACGCATCATATGGCCATATCCCTTACACCGATGACATTGTATGTTGCTTGTTCTACCTGTCGATGCCACGGATGAAGTACTCGCAGCCGGCTTTTGCGCTGTCTTCACTACTAAATTGGTGGGGGCAGCTCGAGTCTTGTCACTAGATGATGGTGGAGGAGTACGTGTAGACGGAGTTGTAGATGGGCGCGGCTGCCATGAACTAGCTTTCCCTGCAGAAACATTAGTCCTTGCGCTAGCACGTCATCCCTGCACTTCCCGTTCAGCTTTACAAGCAAGATGAAACAGTTTGGTTACGTTATTGTATTCTTTGTAAGCGAGGATATCCTGAATTTCCCGATTTAATCCACCTAAAAATCTAGCCATAGCAAGTTCCTCATCCTCCTCTAATTTACAACGCAACATATCCGTTTGTAATTCCTGATAGTATTCTTCTACACATTTAGAACCTTGTCTCAATTGCTGCAACTTATTTATCATATCACGGGCATAGTAAGATGGAACAAATCTAGCTCTCATGGCTCGTTTCAGTGCATCCCAAGTTCTAGGTATGTTATTAGGATTTTTCTTGCCATATTCGATCCACCAAACAGAAGCAAAATCTGTGAACTCACTAGTAGCAGCCCTAACACGTGTGTTCTCAGGAAATTCATGGCATGCAAACTTTTGATCAACAGCAATCTCCCAAGTAATGTATGCATCAGGGTCATATTTACCATCAAAAGGAGGTATTTTAAATTTAATCTTACTAAAAGCATCATCATTATTGTGTACCTCGCGTCGGCGGCGGCCACCCATACCTCTACGGTTGTGACGTAGGCGACGTCGATCACGAGTGTCTCGATCATCATGTTCAGTATCACCTGTGTATTCTTCATCATAACTACCATCCTCTTGATCTTCCTCCTTCTTTTCTTCTTTATGCTGGTCTTTATCATTGTTGTGGAGGTCATCAAAACGCCTCAGCAGAGCAGCAAGGCTTTTGTCCACACTAGCAATGGACTGCTCCAAACCTGCAAGCTTGTTGTTTGCGGCAATCTGAGTAGCCTCCAACTGCCCAAGTTTGTCATTTGTCACCTGCAAGTCATTATCAAGTCCCTCCGTGTGCAACTTTACTTTCCTTTCAAAATGTTGTATGATGCCCTTTGTGCGAGGCGAATGCGGAATTTGGTTATCTTCGTCGGTCCCTGACATGGTTCAAAGACAAAGACAACAAGAAGACAAGTGAAGAAATAAAAGCCCTACAACTACTAGGATGTAGCTGCAGCAAGTCGCTCACTCTCCACCTATTACACAAGTTCTTACCAGTTCTTACCTTGCTCGACAGGAGGGGCATACCAATTGATATGAACCCCCTAGGGTTTATGGACGATCTTTCGATGAGAGGCGTGAGATCACTCGATTTGGTGGATGGAGATGACGTTCACGGCCCGACTACAGCCTTCCAAGACCGCGCCTTAGCAACCAATACACCACCTCCAAAGGCTGTCCCGATCTTGTAGAGCGCGACAACCAGCCACTAGGGCTCCTGTCCTGCAAGCAATCGAAGAACTAGCAAGAACAAGGAAACAAGCACTGAATTTGCAAGATGAAATTGAAAACCTCAAACTGAATCTTATTATGAGTGGAGTTCTGAAGACAAGGAGACGGGTGGCTGGATCAGCACACGCGCCTACAAGCAAGTAGCAAAGGCTAAACTTGATCTAAACAAAACCCAAGTGTTCCTGGTGGCGGCTAAGGGGTATATAATGTGTGGAGGACGACCACAAGAGAGTTTGGGTCGTGCTCCAACCCTAGGACGCGTCCCTACTGGACTCTAAAAGATACAAGCCCATTGGGCTAACTTAAGGTGGCGCAGCACCCTGGACAGAATAGACCTCTCGGTGATTTTTGGACTGTTGACGCCGTTTCTGAGCAGGTATGAATATGAGGTCAGATCCGTATGAAAGTAGACTTTATTAGCTTTCCAACAAGTCCAGAATCACCCCAATCCGACTCCGTATGCAACTGTGGCGGCCGTCACAATTTGGAGGTGTGCTGCAGTCCGAATCCAGCCTACGCGAGTCCTTTTCCCTTTTGGTCTTCTCCTTGATTCCTAATCAAAACAAGAGTGCACGTGTCTCCAAGATCTAAATAGGATGGACAAGAGCTCAAGAAGGAACTCACTTGATGATTAAGTGTTCGAGCACGAGCACGGGTAATAGGACCAGCAGGTGTCGGCGTGGACTGCGTGGATGTATGATCGGTGTTGATGTCCTCATCAGTGCCCAGAGTGATTTCCATGCCCGTGGTACATTCGGCACAAACTGTACATCGATCTGGTGCTAAGACTAACAATATCTCCAAATGGACCAAAACGAGCTTCGACTCGACACACATCACCTAGGAGTACCGTCGGGTGTGCCCAAAAAGATTTCCATGCCCACCGTACATTCGGCGCAAACCATGCACCCATCTAGTGCTGAGATTAACACTATCTCTAAACGGACGAAAGAGCTTCCACTTGACCAAAGTTATCTAGGAGTACCATCAGTTGTGGCCAAAATGATTTACATGTAGTGGTACATTCGGCGCAAACACAGCACCTATCTTGCACCGAGATTAACACTATCTCTAAACGGACCAAAACGAGCTTTTACTTGACCCATGTCACCTAGGAGTACCATTGGGTGTCCCCAAAATGATTAACATGCGGTGGTACATTCGGCGCAAACTGTGCACCTATCTTTTGTCAAGATTAACTCCATCTCTGAATGAACCGAAATGAGCTTCCACTTGAGCCACGTCTCCTAGCAGTACCATCGGGTGCATCCAAAATGATTTCTAAGTATATGGTACGTTCGGCGCATACCGTGCACCTATCTTGCGTCGAGATTAACACTATCTCCAAATAGACTAAAATAGTCTTTCACTTGATCCACGCCACCAAAGAGATTTTTGAGCCCATGGTACATTTGGCGCAAACAGTGCACCTATCTTGCCTCGAGATTAATATTATCTACAAACGGATTGAAACAAGCTTCCACTAGACCAACATCACCTAGAAGTACCATTGGGTGTGACAAAAGATTTTTATGCCCGTTGAACATTCAGCGCAAATGGTGCACCTATCTTGCGTCGAGATTAATACTATCTCCAAACGGTACGAAACAAGCTTCCACTTGACAAGTGTCACCTAGACGTACCATCGGGTGTGCCTGAAAAGATTTCCATGCCCGTGGTACATTTGCCGCATACCATACACCGATATGGCGCATAGACTAACACTCTCTCCAAATGGACCGAAACGAGCTTCCACTTGACACATGTCAGATAGAAGTACCATCAGGTGTGCCAAAAATGATTTCCATGCCCGTTGTACACTCGGCGCAAACCGTGCACCCATCAAGTGCTAAGATTAACAATATCTCTAAACAGACCAAAAGAGCTTCCACTTGACCCACTTCACCTAGGAGTACCACGGGCGTGCCCAAAATGTTTTCAATGCGGTGGTACATTCGGCGCAAACTGTGCACCTAACTTGCGCTGAGATCAACATTGTCTCTAAATGGACCGAAACGAGCTTTCACTTGACCCACGTCACCTGGCAGTACCATCGTGTGTACCGAAAATGATTTCCATGCGATGGTACATTTGGCGCAAACCGTGCGCCTATCTTGCACCGTGATTAACACTATCTCTAAACAAATTAAAATGAGCTTCCACATGACCCACGTCACGTAGGAGTAGTATCGAGTGCATCCAAAATGATTTCCACGCCTATGGTACGTTCGGCGCAAACCATGAACCAATCTTGCACCAAGACTAACACTATCTCCAAACGGACTGAAACAAGCTTCCAATTGACATACATTACCTAGGAGTACCATCGAGCGTGCTCAATGCGATTTCCAAGCTAGTGGTACATTGATCGCAAACCATGCACCTCTCTTGCACCAGATTAAAACTATCTCTAAACGGAGTGAAACGAGCTTCCACTTGACCAATGTCACCTAGAAGTACCATCGGCCGTGCCTCAAAAGATTTCCATGCCCATGGTACATTCGGTGCAAACCATACACTGATCTTTTGCCCAGATTAATACTATCTCCAAATCGATCGAAATGAGCTTCCACTTGACACACATAACCTAAGCGTGCCATCGGGTGTGCCCAGAGTGATTTCCATGCCCGTGGTACATTCGGCACAAACCGTACATCGATCTGGTGCTAAGACTAACAATATCTCCAAATGGACCAAAACGAGCTTTGACTCGACACACATCACCTAGGAGTACCGTCGGGTGTGCCCAAAAAGATTTCCATGCCCACCGTACATTCGGCACAAACCATGCACCCATCTAGTGCTGAGATTAACACTATCTCTAAACGGACGAAAGAGCTTCCACTTGACCAAAGTTATCTAGGAGTACCATCAGTTGTGGCCAAAATGATTTACATGTAGTGGTACATTCGGCGCAAACACAGCACCTATCTTGCACCGAGATTAACACTATCTCTAAACGGACCAAAACGAGCTTTCACTTGACCCATGTCACCTAGGAGTACCATTGGGTGTCCCCAAAATGATTAACATGCGGTGGTACATTCGGCGCAAACTGTGCACCTATCTTTTGTCAAGATTAACTCCATCTCTGAATGAACCGAAATGAGCTTCCACTTGAGCCACGTCTCCTAGCAGTACCATCGGGTGCATCCAAAATGATTTCTAAGTATATGGTACGTTCGGCGCATACCGTGCACCTATCTTGCGTCGAGATTAACACTATCTCCAAATAGACTAAAATAGTCTTTCACTTGATCCACGCCACCAAAGAGATTTTTGAGCCCATGGTACATTTGGCGCAAACAGTGCACCTATCTTGCCTCGAGATTAATATTATCTACAAACGGATTGAAACAAGCTTCCACTAGACCAACATCACCTAGAAGTACCATTGGGTGTGACTAAAAAGATTTTTATGCCCGTTGAACATTCAGCGCAAATGGTGCACCTATCTTGCGTCGAGATTAATACTATCTCCAAACGGTACGAAACAAGCTTCCACTTGACAAGTGTCACCTAGACGTACCATCGGGTGTGCCTGAAAAGATTTCCATGCCCGTGGTACATTTGCCGCATACCATACACCGATATGGCGCATAGACTAACACTCTCTCCAAATGGACCGAAACGAGCTTCCACTTGACACATGTCAGATAGAAGTACCATCAGGTGTGCCAAAAATGATTTCCATGCCCGTTGTACACTCGGCGCAAACCGTGCACCCATCAAGTGCTAAGATTAACAATATCTCTAAACAGACCAAAAGAGCTTCCACTTGACCCACTTCACCTAGGAGTACCACGGGCGTGCCCAAAATGTTTTCAATGCGGTGGTACATTCGGCGCAAACTGTGCACCTAACTTGCGCTGAGATCAACATTGTCTCTAAATGGACCGAAACGAGCTTTCACTTGACCCACGTCACCTGGCAGTACCATCGTGTGTACCGAAAATGATTTCCATGCGATGGTACATTTGGCGCAAACCGTGCGCCTATCTTGCACCGTGATTAACACTATCTCTAAACAAATTAAAATGAGCTTCCACATGACCCACGTCACGTAGGAGTAGTATCGAGTGCATCCAAAATGATTTCCACGCCTATGGTACGTTCGGCGCAAACCATGAACCAATCTTGCACCAAGACTAACACTATCTCCAAACGGACTGAAACAAGCTTCCAATTGACATACATTACCTAGGAGTACCATCGAGCGTGCTCAATGCGATTTCCAAGCTAGTGGTACATTGATCGCAAACCATGCACCTCTCTTGCACCAGATTAAAACTATCTCTAAACGGAGTGAAACGAGCTTCCACTTGACCAATGTCACCTAGAAGTACCATCGGCCGTGCCTCAAAAGATTTCCATGCCCATGGTACATTCGGTGCAAACCATACACTGATCTTTTGCCCAGATTAATACTATCTCCAAATCGATCGAAATGAGCTTCCACTTGACACACATAACCTAAGCGTGCCATCGGGTGTGCCCAGAGTGATTTCCATGCCCGTGGTACATTCGGCACAAACCGTACATCGATCTGGTGCTAAGACTAACAATATCTCCAAATGGACCAAAACGAGCTTCGACTCGACACACATCACCTAGGAGTACCGTCGGGTGTGCCCAAAAAGATTTCCATGCCCACCGTACATTCGGCACAAACCATGCACCCATCTAGTGCTGAGATTAACACTATCTCTAAACGGACGAAAGAGCTTCCACTTGACCAAAGTTATCTAGGAGTACCATCAGTTGTGGCCAAAATGATTTACATGTAGTGGTACATTCGGCGCAAACACAGCACCTATCTTGCACCGAGATTAACACTATCTCTAAACGGACCAAAACGAGCTTTCACTTGACCCATGTCACCTAGGAGTACCATTGGGTGTCCCCAAAATGATTAACATGCGGTGGTACATTCGGCGCAAACTGTGCACCTATCTTTTGTCAAGATTAACTCCATCTCTGAATGAACCGAAATGAGCTTCCACTTGAGCCACGTCTCCTAGCAGTACCATCGGGTGCATCCAAAATGATTTCTAAGTATATGGTACGTTCGGCGCATACCGTGCACCTATCTTGCGTCGAGATTAACACTATCTCCAAATAGACTAAAATAGTCTTTCACTTGATCCACGCCACCAAAGAGATTTTTGAGCCCATGGTACATTTGGCGCAAACAGTGCACCTATCTTGCCTCGAGATTAATATTATCTACAAACGGATTGAAACAAGCTTCCACTAGACCAACATCACCTAGAAGTACCATTGGGTGTGACTAAAAAGATTTTTATGCCCGTTGAACATTCAGCGCAAATGGTGCACCTATCTTGCGTCGAGATTAATACTATCTCCAAACGGTACGAAACAAGCTTCCACTTGACAAGTGTCACCTAGACGTACCATCGGGTGTGCCTGAAAAGATTTCCATGCCCGTGGTACATTTGCCGCATACCATACACCGATATGGCGCATAGACTAACACTCTCTCCAAATGGACCGAAACGAGCTTCCACTTGACACATGTCAGATAGAAGTACCATCAGGTGTGCCAAAAATGATTTCCATGCCCGTTGTACACTCGGCGCAAACCGTGCACCCATCAAGTGCTAAGATTAACAATATCTCTAAACAGACCAAAAGAGCTTCCACTTGACCCACTTCACCTAGGAGTACCACGGGCGTGCCCAAAATGTTTTCAATGCGGTGGTACATTCGGCGCAAACTGTGCACCTAACTTGCGCTGAGATCAACATTGTCTCTAAATGGACCGAAACGAGCTTTCACTTGACCCACGTCACCTGGCAGTACCATCGTGTGTACCGAAAATGATTTCCATGCGATGGTACATTTGGCGCAAACCGTGCGCCTATCTTGCACCGTGATTAACACTATCTCTAAACAAATTAAAATGAGCTTCCACATGACCCACGTCACGTAGGAGTAGTATCGAGTGCATCCAAAATGATTTCCACGCCTATGGTACGTTCGGCGCAAACCATGAACCAATCTTGCACCAAGACTAACACTATCTCCAAACGGACTGAAACAAGCTTCCAATTGACATACATTACCTAGGAGTACCATCGAGCGTGCTCAATGCGATTTCCAAGCTAGTGGTACATTGATCGCAAACCATGCACCTCTCTTGCACCAGATTAAAACTATCTCTAAACGGAGTGAAACGAGCTTCCACTTGACCAATGTCACCTAGAAGTACCATCGGCCGTGCCTCAAAAGATTTCCATGCCCATGGTACATTCGGTGCAAACCATACACTGATCTTTTGCCCAGATTAATACTATCTCCAAATCGATCGAAATGAGCTTCCACTTGACACACATAACCTAAGCGTGCCATCGGGTGTGCCCAGAGTGATTTCCATGCCCGTGGTACATTCGGCACAAACCGTACATCGATCTGGTGCTAAGACTAACAATATCTCCAAATGGACCAAAACGAGCTTCGACTCGACACACATCACCTAGGAGTACCGTCGGGTGTGCCCAAAAAGATTTCCATGCCCACCGTACATTCGGCACAAACCATGCACCCATCTAGTGCTGAGATTAACACTATCTCTAAACGGACGAAAGAGCTTCCACTTGACCAAAGTTATCTAGGAGTACCATCAGTTGTGGCCAAAATGATTTACATGTAGTGGTACATTCGGCGCAAACACAGCACCTATCTTGCACCGAGATTAACACTATCTCTAAACGGACCAAAACGAGCTTTCACTTGACCCATGTCACCTAGGAGTACCATTGGGTGTCCCCAAAATGATTAACATGCGGTGGTACATTCGGCGCAAACTGTGCACCTATCTTTTGTCAAGATTAACTCCATCTCTGAATGAACCGAAATGAGCTTCCACTTGAGCCACGTCTCCTAGCAGTACCATCGGGTGCATCCAAAATGATTTCTAAGTATATGGTACGTTCGGCGCATACCGTGCACCTATCTTGCGTCGAGATTAACACTATCTCCAAATAGACTAAAATAGTCTTTCACTTGATCCACGCCACCAAAGAGATTTTTGAGCCCATGGTACATTTGGTGCAAACAGTGCACCTATCTTGCCTCGAGATTAATATTATCTACAAACGGATTGAAACAAGCTTCCACTAGACCAACATCACCTAGAAGTACCATTGGGTGTGACTAAAAAGATTTTTATGCCCGTTGAACATTCAGCGCAAATGGTGCACCTATCTTGCGTCGAGATTAATACTATCTCCAAACGGTACGAAACAAGCTTCCACTTGACAAGTGTCACCTAGACGTACCATCGGGTGTGCCTGAAAAGATTTCCATGCCCGTGGTACATTTGCCGCATACCATACACCGATATGGCGCATAGACTAACACTCTCTCCAAATGGACCGAAACGAGCTTCCACTTGACACATGTCAGATAGAAGTACCATCAGGTGTGCCAAAAATGATTTCCATGCCCGTTGTACACTCGGCGCAAACCGTGCACCCATCAAGTGCTAAGATTAACAATATCTCTAAACAGACCAAAAGAGCTTCCACTTGACCCACTTCACCTAGGAGTACCACGGGCGTGCCCAAAATGTTTTCAATGCGGTGGTACATTCGGCGCAAACTGTGCACCTAACTTGCGCTGAGATCAACATTGTCTCTAAATGGACCGAAACGAGCTTTCACTTGACCCACGTCACCTGGCAGTACCATCGTGTGTACCGAAAATGATTTCCATGCGATGGTACATTTGGCGCAAACCGTGCGCCTATCTTGCACCGTGATTAACACTATCTCTAAACAAATTAAAATGAGCTTCCACATGACCCACGTCACGTAGGAGTAGTATCGAGTGCATCCAAAATGATTTCCACGCCTATGGTACGTTCGGCGCAAACCATGAACCAATCTTGCACCAAGACTAACACTATCTCCAAACGGACTGAAACAAGCTTCCAATTGACATACATTACCTAGGAGTACCATCGAGCGTGCTCAATGCGATTTCCAAGCTAGTGGTACATTGATCGCAAACCATGCACCTCTCTTGCACCAGATTAAAACTATCTCTAAACGGAGTGAAACGAGCTTCCACTTGACCAATGTCACCTAGAAGTACCATCGGCCGTGCCTCAAAAGATTTCCATGCCCATGGTACATTCGGTGCAAACCATACACTGATCTTTTGCCCAGATTAATACTATCTCCAAATCGATCGAAATGAGCTTCCACTTGACACACATAACCTAAGCGTGCCATCGGGTGTGCCCAGAGTGATTTCCATGCCCGTGGTACATTTGGCACAAACCGTACATCGATCTGGTGCTAAGACTAACAATATCTCCAAATGGACCAAAACGAGCTTCGACTCGACACACATCACCTAGGAGTACCGTCGGGTGTGCCCAAAAAGATTTCCATGCCCACCGTACATTCGGCGCAAACCATGCACCCATCTAGTGCTGAGATTAACACTATCTCTAAACGGACGAAAGAGCTTCCACTTGACCAAAGTTATCTAGGAGTACCATCAGTTGTGGCCAAAATGATTTACATGTAGTGGTACATTCGGCGCAAACACAGCACCTATCTTGCACCGAGATTAACACTATCTCTAAACGGACCAAAACGAGCTTTCACTTGACCCATGTCACCTAGGAGTACCATTGGGTGTCCCCAAAATGATTAACATGCGGTGGTACATTCGGCGCAAACTGTGCACCTATCTTTTGTCAAGATTAACTCCATCTCTGAATGAACCGAAATGAGCTTCCACTTGAGCCACGTCTCCTAGCAGTACCATCGGGTGCATCCAAAATGATTTCTAAGTATATGGTACGTTCGGCGCATACCGTGCACCTATCTTGCGTCGAGATTAACACTATCTCCAAATAGACTAAAATAGTCTTTCACTTGATCCACGCCACCAAAGAGATTTTTGAGCCCATGGTACATTTGGCGCAAACAGTGCACCTATCTTGCCTCGAGATTAATATTATCTACAAACGGATTGAAACAAGCTTCCACTAGACCAACATCACCTAGAAGTACCATTGGGTGTGACTAAAAAGATTTTTATGCCCGTTGAACATTCAGCGCAAATGGTGCACCTATCTTGCGTCGAGATTAATACTATCTCCAAACGGTACGAAACAAGCTTCCACTTGACAAGTGTCACCTAGACGTACCATCGGGTGTGCCTGAAAAGATTTCCATGCCCGTGGTACATTTGCCGCATACCATACACCGATATGGCGCATAGACTAACACTCTCTCCAAATGGACCGAAACGAGCTTCCACTTGACACATGTCAGATAGAAGTACCATCAGGTGTGCCAAAAATGATTTCCATGCCCGTTGTACACTCGGCGCAAACCGTGCACCCATCAAGTGCTAAGATTAACAATATCTCTAAACAGACCAAAAGAGCTTCCACTTGACCCACTTCACCTAGGAGTACCACGGGCGTGCCCAAAATGTTTTCAATGCGGTGGTACATTCGGCGCAAACTGTGCACCTAACTTGCGCTGAGATCAACATTGTCTCTAAATGGACCGAAACGAGCTTTCACTTGACCCACGTCACCTGGCAGTACCATCGTGTGTACCGAAAATGATTTCCATGCGATGGTACATTTGGCGCAAACCGTGCGCCTATCTTGCACCGTGATTAACACTATCTCTAAACAAATTAAAATGAGCTTCCACATGACCCACGTCACGTAGGAGTAGTATCGAGTGCATCCAAAATGATTTCCACGCCTATGGTACGTTCGGCGCAAACCATGAACCAATCTTGCACCAAGACTAACACTATCTCCAAACGGACTGAAACAAGCTTCCAATTGACATACATTACCTAGGAGTACCATCGAGCGTGCTCAATGCGATTTCCAAGCTAGTGGTACATTGATCGCAAACCATGCACCTCTCTTGCACCAGATTAAAACTATCTCTAAACGGAGTGAAACGAGCTTCCACTTGACCAATGTCACCTAGAAGTACCATCGGCCGTGCCTCAAAAGATTTCCATGCCCATGGTACATTCGGTGCAAACCATACACTGATCTTTTGCCCAGATTAATACTATCTCCAAATCGATCGAAATGAGCTTCCACTTGACACACATAACCTAAGCGTGCCATCGGGTGTGCCCAGAGTGATTTCCATGCCCGTGGTACATTCGGCACAAACCGTACATCGATCTGGTGCTAAGACTAACAATATCTCCAAATGGACCAAAACGAGCTTCGACTCGACACACATCACCTAGGAGTACCGTCGGGTGTGCCCAAAAAGATTTCCATGCCCACCGTACATTCGGCGCAAACCATGCACCCATCTAGTGCTGAGATTAACACTATCTCTAAATGGACGAAAGAGCTTCCACTTGACCAACGTTATCTAGGAGTACCATCAGTTGTGGCCAAAATGATTTAAATGTAGTGGTACATTCGGCGCAAACACAGCACCTATCTTGCACCGAGATTCTTATAAGGGGGGAGGGCTGTAACACCCCTGGGTGTTAAGCATGCATTATCATTTCAAAGCATACGCATTCAACATCATTGCATGTTTAACATTGTTTGTATTGTAGCCCTTTTCAAATATAACTTGAAAAGCAAATAAAATGGAAACCCTAAGTTTAAAATAAATATTAAAAAGTTAGTGTACTTTTTACAAGTAGCAATTTTAAATAATTTAGAATAAACCAACTTGATTATTGGAGCAAAAATTTGGATTCAAATCCTCCTCAAATTCTGTTTTAAAAATTATTCTAAATAAATGAGTTTTGATTTTTAAATTAGCTTTAAATCTCAAATTTAAAATCTATTGGGAATTTGGAAAAATGTTCTATATGAAAGTTGTAGAGAATAAAATTTTGAACAACTTTTGTTTTGGGACAAATTTCTGAAAACCTCATTTTCATCCCCAAATTTGAAATTCAAACAGAAATTTAAAATCTGGAAAATATTTGGAAAAAGAAAAATCGAAATTTCGTTACTGGGCTTCGGCCTCACTTCTCGGCCCACGGCCAAAGCCGGCCCGGCCCGCGTCCGCGTCGTCCCCCTCCCCGCTCGCCCGCGCATGGCGTCGTGGCGCCGCGGCAGCGTTCGGCCGCCGCGTGGCCGTACGCCGTCGAGCCGAGCGACACGCGCCCTGTGGCCCCCGCAGCGTCCGCGCCCGCCTACTCCCCCTCCGTGCGCTCGTCCGCCTCGCTGCTCCCTCCATTCTCGCCCGCAGCAGCAGCCGCAGAGCTCCGCCATCGCCATTGCCGGCTCCCGAGCTCCGCCACCGCCCTAGCCTCCGCTCCGGCTCACCGCCTCCGCCTCCGTCTTCGCCATCGCTGCGCCTCGTCATCGCGCATCCGGTGCTCGCCTCGTCCCGCACTGATTCGGCCTCCAACCGCGGTAATACCTCGCCGGAGTTCCGGCCAAGCTCACCGGAGTAACCCGCTCCGTGGACCGCACCCCTCCGCACCACTTCTCGCCCTTTTCTCGAGCGCACGAGCACCGCACTTGCATCGCGAATCTCACCGACCTCACCGCACGGCCTATCTCGGTCGGAGCTGGCCGGCCGACGGCGTCCCGTGCCACCGAGCCGCCATGCTCGCCGGCGAGCTCTATGCCGAGCTCGTCTGGCCACCCACTAGGCACCACTGGGTTCGCGTTGGTGTGAAGATCACATTGGTGCCCTCCCCGTCGTCGGAGGACTCGCCGGCGGCGAGATCACGGCCGTCCGCGCCGCCTCTGGCCAGCACCGGCTGACGGGTGGGCCCGTCTAGCGCATGGGCCCCGCCTGTCTGTCTCAGTGTTTCGGTCTCGGGTGTCACAGCGGGGTGCGCGTAGCATTTAAGTACGGTTTTGAATTTCGGTTTTAAAGAAATGGATTTCCAGAAAATCTGAGAAAGCTTCCAAAAATTCTATCTCAATATTTATAGCTCCAAAAATCATGAAATAAATTTTAAAATGTTCCTTGTGAATAGATATACGGTTTAAAAATATCCCATGTTATTTTTGTGACACTTTACTGCACATTTTTATTTAATTGTTATATATGCTGTTATCTTAGAAAAATTGTAGTAAATAAGCTTATAAAGGGAAAAATATGATTCTTGTTGCATTAATCTTCTTTAGTGATGTACTTTCTAGGAAAAATGCTAGTGAAGCATGTTCTGTGGGAAATTTTTGAAGTGTAGTTCAAATGCCTTTATTTGTTAATATTTGTTATTTTTAGTAGAAAGCAATATTTGTATATAACATACTTATGATAATTTTTGTAGTATGTTAGTTTACTGTTGGTAACCTAGGAAAAATGTGAAATCTGTTGTTTGATACTTTTCCTAGTATAAAACAATTTCATGCTCACATTTAGGCTATAGTTTGTTTATTTTGTACAGGTAGTTTTACAGTTCCATTTACCTTGAAAATTTAGTGATAGCTTAGTTAGGGTAAGAATACTCTACTGTAATTTTTGTAGATTTTTATCTAAACCAGAGATAGGTGTTGCAGTACAACCCTAGTTAAATAAGGAATAAATGATTATTCGTTATGAGAATTTAAGAAAAATAAAATATGTTTGGTGTATCTTTGAAGCATCACTATGTATTGCTGATGTTGTGAATGAGTTAGGTTGGTAAGGTTTGGTTAATTAGGGTTACTTGCTTGTGTCAGGTGTATGATAATTAGTGTAATCAATTTGGGTAAACCTTAGGGTACATGTTCTTGGATGACGTGGACTACCTTGTAGAAGATGAAGTTTTGCACTAACTGCTCATTCCATGTGCTCGTCTGCATCTCATGTCACTTCATCATTTCATCATAAGCCGATACATCATTTGCATGTACTTATGCACTTGCATCATACAGGATCGCAGGAGGAGTCGCAGGCAGCAGTACCGGAGGAGCAGGCTTGGACGGACCAGCAAGAGCCCCAGGCACAGGAGGTGCCCGAGGAGGAAGAGCCAAGCGAGGAACTGCCAGAGTGCGTCGACCACCATCCTAGCTCGTTCGAAAGAGGCAAGCCCCGGAGCATTATAAGTCTCCTATTTTATAAAAGTTATTCTTATTACCTGAATTATAATTATATATTGTTGCATTAAGTTATAGGAGTTGAGTGAAACCGTTGTTGCATTACTATCCTTGTCCACCAGAATCACGGTTACCTTATTAGGTCAGGATCGAGTAATTTGCTTAGCCATGCTTAGATCGGTAGAAGTCAGGTGATTTCCTGTCACCTGCGAGCTATAGGCGAATATCTGGATATGGTTGGCAGTATTTGTGAATCTTGATAAGTAACCAAGTGGTGGTGAATAAATAGAGACCGGGCGGAGTCTTATAGGGTTTTGGACTATAGTGATTCCGTCTGTGTCGATTAAGGACCGATCGTTGCTCGTCCCTCTTGTCATGTTGAACGCATGCCTCACATTTAGCTGGCCGAATAAAGTACCTTTCGACCGCGAAGCTAGCGACACTTTTCGAGCCGGGATAAACTCGGGTTGGCAGACTGGTGTTGAAGGGGGTGTACGGGGACGCGAAGAGTAAGCCCTAGGTGCATCCTGGCAGTCGAGCGGTCCCTGGGTAGTGCGATCCATGATTGTTATCCCGCGGCTTCTTGGAAAGTGTCATTGGTGATCTACGTGACCCTGACGGGGGAAGCATGGTTTGTGTGAGGAATAAATCTCCAGCTGGATAGGAATTCGATTCGAATCGCCGTCGCTCCCGGTTAGTGAGCACTTGACTCGAGCTACGGCATCGTAGTGTTAATGATGGAACACGGATGGTTATGTGGTTAATGTTGGAAATGCTAAACCTGAGATGGTAACCTTTGATGCTAATGGTTAATCAAGTGATTGTTTTAGTAATAGGTGCTTACCTAGCATGAATAGGTTATCATCAAAATGATGCTAAAAGTAGTGATCTTTAGTTATTCCTAATAACTTATGCCTTTCGCAAATGAGTCAAGCCAGTACACTATATAAAGCCTTGCATGCTCCTTGGTGTCATGTTATTTCTGGTTTATGACGGGTAAGTCTAGCTGAGTACATTCTCGTACTCAGGGCGTTGTTCCCATTGTTGTTGCAGATGGTCAGATGTACTACGGGTACTGCTCCAACTGTCTGTATCCGGCGATGGGTGACAACTAGGACCTTGGGCAAAGGTCGTTCTGCTTGTCTTATCTACTGCTTTTGTGGACCATGACTATCTACTGGCACTGTAACTAAATTAAGTGTGTGTGTGCGTAAAACTATTTGCTTCCGCTACCTTATGTTGAACTATGTTGTAATAACTTTTATTTCTGAACTCCGATGTATCCTACTTTTATGGTCAACTTTATGTATCGTGTGAACTGTGGCTGCTAAATCAGTACGATCTTGGTTGTATGTTGGTTGGTTTGAAATCCTTCGTGATTTCACAGAATCTCGAGTTATACGGGCTTAAGTTTGTTAAATTAACCGCCTCGGTGGGAGATTTTCTTACTTAATCTCGTATAATTACGTTGATCCGTTACAGCTGGCATCGGAGCATGGTTTAGCATGTTACTGTTCACATGAGTATTTAAAAACAAAACTGTGTTTTCAAATGAGCTTTTGAACTTAAAAGTGTGCCAGTGGTCATATCCTTTATGCCCGATAAGGACTCTAGGTGGCTTATTTAAGTACTAACTTGGGGGTTTGCATCATATTTAAATTTCGTCGCTCATACGGCGTGCTATTGTATGAGTGCCATTCACTTGAGTGGTAATGTATGGATCAATTACCTCTACGCCTTGGTAAGTGAGAGTTGTGAGTGCATGGTCGGATACACTGCCGATCTAGGGGAGTGCTTCAGTGATTCCGAAGTACTCACGTGCCATGCGCATGTTTGTATAAGGGTATCATTGGTGGGAAATTCCGTCATGCAGTGACGATGCGGTCAATAGGACGACGCTTCGGGTAGTGGTTACCGTTATACTCGTATTTGGGGATGCGTGTAGAGCGAGTAACTTACTTTACTGCTTTCTTGCATGTTTTCATACTATGAGGTTTGGGCTGAAGTGCTTTTCTGCAGGTACATAACAGCGCTTTCGAGTAGCACGTATTAGTTACGTTACAAGAGATCGTTGTATGCCACCGTCTATTCCGTTAGTAGTTATTAATTTTCTAAGTTTGTGAGGACGTACGGAACGTGCATGCATCATGTTATGCATTTCATTCATGGCATTGTTCCTCCCCTTATAAGTTGCTTATCTCATTTCGATAAAAATGCCAACTTAAAAATTTGTTCTCACCCCTGTAATAAAAATTTTGCTACAGATGGCACGTACCAAGCAGACAGCCCGCAAGTCCACCGGTAGAGCTCCCCGTCATCAGCTTGCTCCGCGCACTCGTCAGCGCCATACTTTTCTTGGAGAGTTTGGGATGCCTACACTTTTGTGGAGAGTGCTCAGTTATGTAGGCTATCCTGATGGGATGGAGCCCCGCTACTTTTGGTCAAATGAGCGGTTGGGCGAAGGACTTTTGGTGACTGTGGAAGCAGTAGTTCATCCCCGAGGTGATGGTTCTGAGTGGACCGGTTGGCGTTTTGAGTCAACTGGCAGGACCCCTGAAGAAGCCGCTGAGAGGGCAGCCTTTGGGATCCTGAGGGATATCATGGATCGCTTTCCTCAGGAGTTGGCAGCAGCTATAGTCAGAGTCTTTCCGAGGGGCAACCCCTCCACTGACTCGTGGCAGCAGGCAAGGGGCAGATCTTTGGAGATTAGCGCAGCAGAGGCACAAAACAGTGACAACCCTGCTATGAGTGCCATGTTCGCAGTGATGAGGGCCTTCGATGGAGTGGAAGGTAGTCTGAGACGTGTTTCTAGTGCTCTTGGTCAGGCTCGTGATGACCGCCGTCAGCTTCAGAGAGATCACGACGCAGAGGTTGAGAGGCTCACTGCTGAGATAGCTCAGTTGACTCGTCAGAGAGATCAGGCCACTCAGAGGACTGTGGCTTTTGAGGGAGATGTACGTGCCCTGAGAGAACAGCTTGAGCGACTGACCACCGCCCACAGAAATGCTGAGAGCATGTTGGCTCATGTGCTCCATCAGAGGAATGAAGCCTGGTCCGCAGAGAATGTGTTGAGAGCTAGACAGTTTGAGCTCGAGCAGCGGTTGGCCGATGCAGAGGAGTACAATGATAACTTGCATGAAGAGGTCCATAGGCTGAACAATCAACTTAACCCTTATGACCTCCCTGGCGCAGCCGAGATGGATTTGGATGTTGACGAAGATCCTGCAGAGCCCGTGGCGCCAGCTGAGGAGCACGATGACGCTGCAGTTGGCGGCAACGCCAACGTCTCTGACCTAGACAGCGACCACGACGAGTAGGCTAGTAGTTGTTGCGCTAGCTACTAGGTTCCGCTTGCATGATCTTTTGCGTTGTTGGCACTTGAGCATGTAATAATGAGTAGAAAGACTAGAGCTTGATGTAATGTTGGAAAGCTTGGATGTGTTTGTGACGATATCCGAACGTCAAAAGTCCAGTGTATGTATGCTGGCAACTTGGTTGTAATGGACGCGATGTGTGTGCTTTAAGTAATATAATTAGTGATGATGTGTTAATTGGAATGACTTATTGTGCCCCTGTTTTATGAATTTATTCTCTCCAGTGAATTCAGTTCGGCATAATTTTTCATTCGGTTGCAATTTCTACAACATCACCTAATAATTACTGTTGCTGAAACATGCAGATGCCGAACACTCGCCGTACCGTGTATGGTGCCGCTGAGGCTGGTGGCAGTGCAGCTGCTAATGATGACCGTGATCCACCACCGCCTCCTCCACCCTACACGACAAAGCAGTTTTTCGCCCAATTCCTGGGAAGCCAACGCAACATGGAAAGTATGCAACAAAATATGGAAGCTGCGCTGCGCAGTATCGTAGATAATACCCGCCGGGGATAAACCAGGGTGGCCACGAAGCAAACCAGTACAGCAGTTTTAAGGACTTCATGGATACTCGTCCACCGATCTTCAAGGAAGCCGCAGAACCTTTAGATGCAGAAGAGTGGATTAATACGATGGAAGATAAGTTTCGTGTCCTGAGGATGATTGAAGTGTTGAAGACTGAGTACGCAGCTCATCAGCTTCAAGGTCCGGCAGGAATGTGGTGGAAGCATCACCGCACCACTTTTGCTCCCCACGCCCATATCACTTGGAGGGAGTTCACCGACGCCTTCCGTGGAACATACATTCCACCAGGTCTGACCGAGATGAAGCTTGGGGAATTTCTGGCGTTAAATCAAGGCACGAAGACTGTGACTCAATATCTGCATGCATTCAATAACCTGAGCCGTTATGCCCCTGATATGGTGAATACTGATGCCAAGAAGATCGCTAGTTTCAAGAGAGGCCTGAGTCCCAAGATGATGAAACACGTGGGTACAAACATGAGAACTAATTTCAATGACTTCGTTAGTGACTGTCTGAAGCAAGAGAAGAACAACAATGTTTATGCCGCTTCCAAGATCCGTAAGAGGGCTTTTGAGTCGGGTTCATCTCAGTCCAGGGCCCCAGTGACCAACCGCCCGGCTTATCGATCGCCCGTCCCCGGTGCAAGGTTTAGGCCACCGCAACGGAAGAACCAGAATGCTCAGCCACCCCAGAGAAACCAGAAGCCGTTCAAGATGGCATTGCCTCAAGCAAAGACAGGACAAGGCAGTTCATCGGGAACCGTGGCTCAAGTGAAGGGACCGTGCTTCAACTGCAACCAACCTGGGCACTTTGCAAAGTATTGTCCCTATCCTAAGAAACAGCAAACGCAGTATCAAGCTCGTGTGCACCACACCACTGTGGATGATATCCCTGAAGGAGAACCGGTGACAGCTGGTATGTTTTCTATCAACAATCATCCTGCAGTAGTCTTGTTTGATTCCGGATCATCTCATTCCTTTGTAAGTCAAGCATTTGTTAAAAGGCATGAGCAAAAGATAGTTGAATTGGAATGTGCATATAAAATTAGTTCAGCTGGGGCTGATCTGTTGACTAATCAGATAGTTCAGGGAGTAACCCTAAACATATCAAACCGGCAATATAAGCTTAATCTGATAGTCATGCCGGGGTTAGTTTTGGATGTGATCATGGGTATGAACTGGATGAATCACATGGGAGTTGTAATTGATGTTGGAGGAAGGAGTATCTCTCTTAAGGAACCCAATGGGGAAGGCACCTTTCGGGTAGTCCTACCTAGGAGGGTAGACCTAGCTAGCACATCTTGTGCGGTCCAAACTACTCTGCTAGCCCAGATTCCAGTGGTCTGTGAGTTTCCAGATGTGTTTCCAGAGGAGTTACCTGGACTGCCGCCAGACCGAGATGTCGAGTTTGCCATTGAGTTAATTCCAGGAACAGCACCGATCTCGAGAAGGCCTTATCGGATGCCTCCCAATGAGTTGGCAGAATTGAAGAAACAACTTCAGGACTTGCTAAAGAAAGGGTTGATTCGTCCCAGCTCGTCTGAATGGGGATGCCCCGCTCTATTTGTGAAAAAGAAGAAGGATAACTCCTTACGCATGTGCGTGGACTATCGGCCACTGAATGCAGTGACAATTAAAAACAAGTATCCTCTTCCTCGGATTGATATCTTGTTTGACCAATTGTCCAAAGCCAAAGTGTTCTCTAAGATAGATTTGAGATCCGGGTACCATCAGATAAAGATTAGGCCGCAAGATGTGCCTAAGACTGCATTCTCGACCAGGTATGGTTTGTACGAGTATCTTGTCATGTCTTTCGGACTGACAAATGCTCCTGCATACTTTATGTACCTGATTAATTTGGTTTTCATGCCCGAATTGGACAAGTTTGTGATAGTGTTCATTGATGACATACTAATATACTCAGAAAATGAAGAAGAACACGCAGAACACCTCAGGATAGTCTTGACTAGACTCAGAGAACATCGACTGTATGCTAAGTTCAGCAAGTGTGAGTTCTGGCTCAGGACAGTTCCTTTTCTCGGCCATGTGTTGTCTGAAAATGGCATTTCTGTAGACCCTAGTAAAGTACAAGAGGTTATGGACTGGAAGTCACCAACTTCAGTTCACGAAGTTCGCAGTTTCCTTGGTTTAGCCGGTTACTACCGTCGCTTCATACCAGATTTCTCGAAGATTGCCAAACTAATGACAAGCCTGTTACAGAAGGATCATAAGTTTGTATGGACAGAGGAGTGCGAAGCAGCTTTCTGTACTTTGCGGAAGTTGTTGACCACTGCTCCTGTTCTGGCCCAACCAGACATAGAAAAGCCGTTTGATGTTTTCTGTGACGCATCCAAGAATGGGTTAGGATGTGTGCTGATGCAAAATGGAAGAGTCATTGCTTACGCATCACGACAGCTGAGGAAGCATGAAGTTAACTATCCTACCCATGATTTAGAGCTTGCAGCAGTGGTGCATGCTCTAAAGATTTGGAGGCACTACTTGTTGGGTAATGTGTGTAATATCTTCACGGATCATAAGAGTCTCAAATACATCTTTACCCAATCTGAGTTGAACATGCGACAGAGGAGATGGTTAGAGTTGATAAAGGACTACAATCTGAACGTGCACTATCACCCTGGAAAGGCTAATGTAGTAGCGGATGCACTGAGCAGAAAATCTCATGCTATGGATGTGCAACCATTGTTTGAAGAAGGGTTCAATTTGTTACATCCAGCTGTGTTGCATAATATTCAGATCAGTTGCACTCTGGAAAGCCAGATCATTGATGGTCAGAAAACAGATAAGGGAATCTTTCATATCAAAGAGAAGATAAAGAAAGAACCCACCAAACACTTTCGCTTGGATGAACAAGGAGTGTTATGGTTCAAGGATCGCCTGGTAGTACCTAAGGATAGAGAGCTTAAAAACAAGTTGATGGATGAGGCCCATCGATCTAAGCTATCTATTCACCCCGGAAGTAGCAAGATGTACCAAAATTTACGACCCCGTTATTGGTGGACTAAGATGAAAAAGGAGATTGCAGCATACGTTGCTCGATGCGATATGTGTTGTAGAGTTAAAGCTCTTCACATGAGACCTGCAGGACTTCTACAACCTTTGTTGGTACCCGATTGGAAGTGGGATGATATAAGTATGGACTTTATCACTGGTCTCCCCACCACACAGAAGGGCCATGATTCCATTTGGGTAATAGTCGATCGTCTTACCAAGTCGGCTCACTTTCTGCCAGTCAAAACAAGTTTCCGACCACCTCAATATGCAGAAAAGTATATTGCTGAGATTGTCCGATTGCATGGAATACCAAAAACAATAGTGTCTGATCGTGGTTCACAGTTTACCTCTCACTTTTGGGAACATCTTCATCAAGGTTTGGGCACTAGTTTGATTCGTAGCACGGCTTACCACCCACAGACTGATGGGCAGACAGAAAGAGTTAATGCAGTACTGGAAGATATGCTTAGAGCTTGTGTGTTATCATCCAGAGGTTCATGGGAATCCTGGTTACCGTTGGCAGAATTTGCTAATAACAACAGTTACCAAGAGAGTATCAAAATGGCACCATTTGAAGCCTTGTATGGCCGGAAGTGCAGAACACCGTTAAATTGGGTAGAGCCCGGAGAAAGAAGGTTTTACGGAATTGATTTTGTAGATGAGGCAGAGAAGAAGGTCCGTGTTATTCAACAAAACATGCAAGCAGCGCAGTCTCGTCAGAAGAGTTATGCGGATAAGAGAAGAAGACCATTGGAATTCCAAGTAGGTGACTATGTCTATTTAAAGGTTACCCCAATGAAGAAGAAACGGTTTGGAATCAAGAAGAAACTATCTGCTAGATATATAGGGCCATACCAAATCTTGGAGAAAAAGGGCCCCGTGGCATATAAGTTACAGTTACCAGAAGAGATGAGTTCGATCTTTCCCGTCTTCCACGTATCCCAATTGAAGAAGTGTCTACGTGTTCCAGAGGAGAGAATACAACCTCAGGGTATTCGGATCAAGGCAGACTTGGAATATCGCGAGCAACCAATCCGAGTCCTGGATACCAAGGACAGAGTCACTCGGAACAAAGTGGTCACAACCTACAAGGTTCAGTGGAGTCACCATGACGAGAGCGATGCTTCTTGGGAAACGGGAGAATATCTTCAAACTGCTTATAAAGATTTTTACGATAAATGGTTCGTAACTCAAAATCTCGGGACGAGATTCTTATAAGGGGGGAGGGCTGTAACACCCCTGGGTGTTAAGCATGCATTATCATTTCAAAGCATACGCATTCAACATCATTGCATGTTTAACATTGTTTGTATTGTAGCCCTTTTCAAATATAACTTGAAAAGCAAATAAAATGGAAACCCTAAGTTTAAAATAAATATTAAAAAGTTAGTGTACTTTTTAGAAGTAGCAATTTTAAATAATTTAGAATAAACCAACTTAATTATTGGAGCAAAAATTTGGATTCAAATCCTCCTCAAATTATGTTTTAAAAATTATTCTAAATAAATGAGTTTTGATTTTTAAATTAGCTTTAAATCTCAAATTTAAAATCTATTGGGAATTTGGAAAAATGTTCTATATGAAAGTTGTAGAGAATAAAATTTTGAACAACTTTTGTTTTGGGACAAATTTCTGAAAACCTCATTTTCATCCCCAAATTTGAAATTCAAACAGAAATTTAAAATTTGGAAAATATTTGGAAAAAGAAAAATCGAAATTTCGTTACTGGGCTTCGGCCTCACTTCTCGGCCCACGGCCAAAGCCGGCCCGGCCCGCGTCCGCGTCGTCCCCCTCCCCGCTCGCCCGCGCGCGCGCGCCCGCGCATGGCGTCGTGGCGCCGCGGCAGCGTTCGGCCGCCGCGTGGCCGTACGCCGTCGAGCCGAGCGACACGCGCCCTGTGGCCCCCGCAGCGTCCGCGCCCGCCTACTCCCCCTCCGTGCGCTCGTCCGCCTCGCTGCTCCCTCCATTCTCGCCCGCAGCAGCAGCCGCAGAGCTCCGCCATCGCCATTGCCGGCTCCCGAGCTCCGCCACCGCCCTAGCCTCCGCTCCGGCTCACCGCCTCCGCCTCCGTCTTCGCCATCGCTGCGCCTCGTCATCGCGCATCCGGTGCTCGCCTCGTCCCGCACTGATTCGGCCTCCAACCGCGGTAATGCCTCGCCGGAGTTCCGGCCAAGCTCACCGGAGTAACCCGCTCCGTGGACCGCACCCCTCCGCACCACTTCTCGCCCTTTTCTCGAGCGCACGAGCACCGCACTTGCATCGCGAATCTCACCGACCTCACCGCACGGCCTATCTCGGTCGGAGCTGGCCGGCCGACGGCGTCCCGTGCCGCCGAGCCGCCATGCTCGCCGGCGAGCTCTATGCCGAGCTCGTCTGGCCACCCACTAGGCACCACTGGGTTCGCGTCGGTGTGAAGATCACATTGGTGCCCTCCCCGTCGTCGGAGGACTCGCCGGCGGCGAGATCACGGCCGTCCGCGCCGCCTCTGGCCAGCACCGGCTGACGGGTGGGCCCGTCTAGCGCATGGGCCCCGCCTGTCTATCTCAGTGTTTCGGTCTCGGGTGTCACAGCGGGGTGCGCGTAGCATTTAAGTACGGTTTTGAATTTCGGTTTTAAAGAAATGGATTTCCAGAAAATCTGAGAAAGCTTCCAAAAATTCTATCTCAATATTTATAGCTCCAAAAATCATGAAATAAATTTTAAAATGTTCCTTGTGAATAGATCTACGGTTTAAAAATATCCCATGTTATTTTTGTGACACTTTACTGCACATTTTTATTTAATTGTTATATATGCTGTTATCTTAGAAAAATTGTAGTAAATAAGCTTATAAAGGGAAAAATATGATTCTTGTTGCATTAATCTTCTTTAGTGATGTACTTTCTAGGAAAAATGCTAGTGAAGCATGTTCTGTGGGAAATTTTTGAAGTGTAGTTCAAATGCCTTTATTTGTTAATATTTGTTATTTTTAGTAGAAAGCAATATTTGTATATAACATACTTATGATAATTTTTGTAGTATGTTAGTTTACTGTTGGTAACCTAGGAAAAATGTGAAATCTGTTGTTTGATACTTTTCCTAGTATAAAACAATTTCATGCTCACATTTAGGCTATAGTTTATTTATTTTGTACAGGTAGTTTTACAGTTCCATTTACCTTGAAAATTTAGTGATAGCTTAGTTAGGGTAAGAATACTCTACTGTCATTTTTGTAGATTTTTATCTAAACCAGAGATAGGTGTTGCAGTACAACCCTAGTTAAATAAGGAATAAATGATTATTCGTTATGAGAATTTAAGAAAAATAAAATATGTTTGGTGTATCTTTGAAGCATCACTATGTATTGCTGATGTTGTGAATGAGTTAGGTTGGTAAGGTTTGGTTAATTAGGGTTACTTGCTTGTGTCAGGTGTATGATAATTAGTGTAATCAATTTGGGTAAACCTTAGGGTACATGTTCTTGGATGACGTGGACTACCTTGTAGAAGATGAAGTTTTGCACTAACTGCTCATTCCATGTGCTCGTCTGCATCTCATGTCACTTCATCATTTCATCATAAGCCGATACATCATTTGCATGTACTTATGCACTTGCATCATACAGGATCGCAGGAGGAGTCGCAGGCAGCAGTACCGGAGGAGCAGGCTTGGACGGACCAGCAAGAGCCCCAGGCACAGGAGGTGCCCGAGGAGGAAGAGCCAAGCGAGGAACTGCCAGAGTGCGTCGACCACCATCCTAGCTCGTTCGAAAGAGGCAAGCCCCGGAGCATTATAAGTCTCCTATTTTATAAAAGTTATTCTTATTACATGAATTATAATTATATATTGTTGCATTAAGTTATAGGAGTTGAGTGAAACCGTTGTTGCATTACTATCCTTGTCCACCAGAATCACGGTTACCTTATTAGGTCAGGATCGAGTAATTTGCTTAGCCATGCTTAGATCGGTAGAAGTCAGGTGATTTCCTGTCACCTGCGAGCTATAGGCGAATATCTGGATATGGTTGGCAGTATTTGTGAATCTTGATAAGTAACCAAGTGGTGGTGAATAAATAGAGACCGGGCAGAGTCTTATAGGGTTTTGGACTATAGTGATTCCGTCTGTGTCGATTAAGGACCGATCGTTGCTCGTCCCTCTTGTCATGTTGAACGCATGCCTCACATTTAGCTAGCCGAATAAAGTACCTTTCGACCGCGAAGCTAGCGACACTTTTTGAGCCGGGATAAACTCGGGTTGGCAGACTGGTGTTGAAGGGGGTGTACGGGGACGCGAAGAGTAAGCCCCAGGTGCGTCCTGGCAGTCGGGCGGTCCCTGGGTAGTGCGATCCATGATTGTTATCCCGCGGCTTCTTGGAAAGTGTCATTGGTGATCTACGCGACCCTGACGGGGGAAGCATGGTTTGTGTGAGAAATAAATCTCCAGCTGGATAGGAATTCGATTCGAATCGCCGTCGCTCCCGGTTAGTGAGCACTTGACTCGAGCTACGGCATCGTAGTGTTAATGATGGAACACGGATGGTTATGTGGTTAATGTTGGAAATGCTAAACCTGAGATGGTAACCTTTGATGCTAATGGTTAATCAAGTGATTGTTTTAGTAATAGGTGCTTACCTAGCATGAATAGGTTATCATAAAAATGATGCTAAAAGTAGTGATATTTAGTTATTCCTAATAACTTATGCCTTTCGCAAATGAGTCAAGCCAGTACACTATATAAAGCCTTGCATGCTCCTTGGTGTCATGTTATTTCTGGTTTATGACGGGTAAGTCTAGCTGAGTACATTCTCATACTCAGGGCGTTGTTCCCATTGTTGTTGCAGATGGTCAGATGTACTACGGGTACTGCTCCAACTGTCTGTATCCGGCGATGGGTGACAACTAGGACCTTGGGCAAAGGTCGTTCTGCTTGTCTTATCTACTGCTTTTGTGGACCATGACTATCTACTGGCACTGTAACTAAATTAAGTGTGTGTGTGCGTAAAACTATTTGCTTCCGCTACCTTATGTTGAACTATGTTGTAATAACTTTTATTTCTGAACTCCGATGTATCCTACTTTTATGGTCAACTTTATGTATCGTGTGAACTGTGGCTGCTAAATCAGTACGATCTTGGTTGTATGTTGGTTGGTTTGAAATCCTTCGTGATTTCACGGAATCTCGAGTTATACGGGCTTAAGTTTGTTAAATTAACTGCCTCGGTGGGAGATTTTCTTACTTAATCTCGTATAATTACGTTGATCCGTTACAAGTACCATCGTGTGTACCGAAAATGATTTCCATGCGATGGTACATTTGGCGCAAACCGTGCGCCTATCTTGCACCGTGATTAACACTATCTCTAAACAAATTAAAATGAGCTTCCACATGACCCACGTCACGTAGGAGTAGTATCGAGTGCATCCAAAATGATTTCCACGCCTATGGTACGTTCGGCGCAAACCATGAACCAATCTTGCACCAAGACTAACACTATCTCCAAACGGACTGAAACAAGCTTCCAATTGACATACATTACCTAGGAGTACCATCGAGCGTGTTCAATGCGATTTCCAAGCTAGTGGTACATTGATCGCAAACCATGCACCTCTCTTGCACCAGATTAAAACTATCTCTAAACGGAGTGAAACGAGCTTCCACTTGACCAATGTCACCTAGAAGTACCATCGGCCGTGCCTCAAAAGATTTCCATGCCCATGGTACATTCGGTGCAAACCATACACTGATCTTTTGCCCAGATTAATACTATCTCCAAATCGATCGAAATGAGCTTCCACTTGACACACATAACCTAAGAGTGCCATCGGGTGTGCCCAGAGTGATTTCCATGCCCGTGGTACATTCGGCACAAACTGTACATCGATCTGGTGCTAAGACTAACAATATCTCCAAATGGACCAAAACGAGCTTCGACTCGACACACATCACCTAGGAGTACCGTCGGGTGTGCCCAAAAAGATTTCCATGCCCACCGTACATTCAGCGCAAACCATGCACCCATCTAGTGCTGAGATTAACACTATCTCTAAACGGACGAAAGAGCTTCCACTTGACCAAAGTTATCTAGGAGTACCATCAGTTGTGGCCAAAATGATTTACATGTAGTGGTACATTCGGCGCAAACACAGCACCTATCTTGCACCGAGATTAACACTATCTCTAAACGGACCAAAACGAGCTTTCACTTGACCCATGTCACCTAGGAGTACCATTGGGTGTCCCCAAAATGATTAACATGCGGTGGTACATTCGGCGGAAACTGTGCACCTATCTTTTGTCAAGATTAACACCATCTCTGAATGAACCGAAATGAGCTTCCACTTGACCCACGTCTCCTAGCAGTACCTTCGGGTGCATCCAAAATGATTTCTAAGTATATGGTACGTTCGGAGCATACCGTGCACCTATCTTGCGTCGAGATTAACACTATCTCCAAATAGACTAAAATAGTCTTTCACTTGATCCACGCCACCAAAGAGATTTTTGAGCCCATGGTACATTTGGCGCAAACAGTGCACCTATCTTGCCTCGAGATTAATATTATCTACAAACGGATTGAAACAAGCTTCCACTAGACCAACATCACCTAGAAGTACCATTGGGTGTGACTAAAAAGATTTTTATGCCCGTTGAACATTCAGCGCAAATGGTGCACCTATCTTGCGTTGAGATTAATACTATCTCCAAATGGTACGAAACAAGCTTCCACTTGACAAGTGTCACCTAGACGTACCATCGGGTGTGCCTGAAAAGATTTCCATGCCCGTGGTACACTCGCCGCATACCATACACCGATATGGCGCATAGACTAACACTCTCTCCAAATGGACCGAAACGAGCTTCCACTTGACACACGTCAGATAGAAGTACCATCAGGTGTGCCCAAAATTATTTCCATGCCCGTTGTACACTCGGCGCAAACCGTGCACCCATCAAGTGCTGAGATTAACAATATCTCTAAACAGACCGAAAGAGCTTCCACTTGACCCACTTCACCTAGGAGTACCACGGGCGTGCCCAAAATGTTTTCAATGCGGTGGAACATTCGGCGCAAACTGTGCACCTAACTTGCGCTGAGATCAACATTGTCTCTAAACGGACCGAAACGAGCTTTCACTTGACCCACGTCACCTGGCAGTACCATCGTGTGTACCGTAAATGATTTCCATGCGATGGTACATTTGGCACAAACCGTGCGCCTATCTTGCACCAAGATTAACACTATCTCTAAACAAATTAAAACGAGCTTCCACATGACCCACGTCACGTAGGAGTAGCGTCGAGTGCGTCCAAAATGATTTCCACGCCTATGGTACGTTCGGCGCAAACCATGAACCTATCTTGCACCGAGACTAACACTATCTCCAAACGGACTGAAACAAACTTCCAATTGACATACATTACCTAGGAGTACCATCGGGCGTGATAAATTGATCGCAAACCATGCACCTCTCTTGCACCAGATTAAAACTATCACGAAACGAGTTTCCACTTGACCAATGTCACCTAGAAATACCATCGGCTGTGCCTCAAAAGATTTCCATGCCCATGGTACATTCGGCGCAAACCATGCACCGATCTTTTGCCCAGATTAATACTATCTCCAAATCGACCGAAATGAGCTTCCACTTGACACACATAACCTAAGAGTGCCATCGGGTGTGCCCAGAATGATTTCCGTGCCCGTGGTACATTCGGCACAAACCGTACACCTATCTTGCGATGAGATTAACACTATCTACAAATGGATCGAAACGATCTTTCACATGACACAAGTCGCCTTAGAGTACCATCGGGTGTGCCCAAAATGATTTTCATGCAGCGGAATATTCAGCGCAAGCTATGCACCTATCTTACGCCGAGATTAACACTGTCTCTAAACGGACTGAAACAAGCTTCCACTTGACCCATGTCACCTAGGAGTACCATCAGGTGTACCCAAAATGGTTTCTAGTTTGTGGGACATTCGGTGCAAACAGTGCACCTATCTTGCGCCGAGATTAATACTATCTCTAAACGGACCGAAACGAACTTCCACTTGACCAACGTCACCTAGAAGTCCCATCGGATGTGCCTAAAATGATTTTCATGCCTGTTGTATGTTCGCCGCAAACCATGCACCTATCTTGCCTCAAGACCAATACTATCTCCAAACGGACCGAAACGAGCTTTCACTTGACCAATGTCACCTAGGAGTACCATCAAGTGTGCCCAAAATGATTTCCATGCGGTGGTACATTCGGCGCTAACTGTGCACCTATCTTGCGTTGAGATTAACACTATCTCTAATGGGCAGAAATGAGCTTCCACTTGACCCACGTCAGCTAGGAGTACCAACGGGTGTGCAAAAAATGATTAACATGCGGTGGTACATTCGGCGCAAACAGTGCACCTATCTTGTGCCGAGATTAACACTATCTCTCAATGGACCGAAAGGAGCTTCCACTACCCACATCATGTTGGAGTAGCATCGGGTGCGTCCAATATGATTTCCACACCTATGGTACATTCATCGCAAACCATGTGCCTATCTTGCACGGAGACTTACACTATCTCCAAACAGACCAAAACAAGCTTCCATTGACATACTTACCTAGGAGTACCATCGGGTGTGTCCAAAGCGATTTCCATGCTAGTGCAACATTTGTCGCAAACCATGCATCTTTCTTGCAGCAGATTAAAACTATCTCCAAACTGAACGAAATGAGCTTTCACTTGACCCACGTCACCTAGGAGTAACATCGGTTGTGTCCAAAATGATTTCTAGGCCCATGGTACGTTCGGCGCAAACCGTGCACCTATCTTGCTTCGAGATTAACACTGTCTCCAAATAGACTGAAATGATCTTCCACTTGATCTACGCCACCTACAAGTACAATCTGGTCTGCCCAAAGCCATTTTAGAGCCTCTGGTACATTTAACACAAACCGTGCACGTATCTTGCTTCGAGATTAATACTATCTACAAATGAACCAAAACGAGCTTCCACTTGACCAACATCAAATGGAAGTACCATCGGGTGTGCCTGAAAAGATTTCCATGCCCGTATACATTCAGCACAAACCATGCACCTATCTTGCGTCAAGACTAATACTATCTCCAAATGGTCCGAAACGAGCTTCCACTTGACCAATGTCACCTAGAAGTAGCAACGGGTGTGCCTGAAAAGATTTGCATGCCTGTGGATCATTCGGTGCAAACCGTACATCGATCTGGTGCTAAGACTAACAATATCTCCAAATGGACCAAAACGAGCTTCGACTCAACACACGTCACCTAGGAGTACCGTCGGGTGTGCCCAAAATGATTTCCATGCCCATCGTACATTCGGCGCAAACCATGCACCCATCTAGTGCTGAGATTAACACTATCTCTAAACAGACCGAAAGCGCTTCCACTTGACCCACGTTACCTAGGAGTACCATCAGGTGTGGCCAAAATGATTTACATGTAGTGGTACATTCGGCGCAAACAGACCACCTATCTTGCACCGAGATTAACACTATCTCTAAACAGACCGAAACAAGCTTTCACTTGACCCATGTCACCTAGGAGTAGCATCGGGTGTGGCCAAAATGATTAACATGTGGTGGTACAGTCGGCGCAAACTGTGCACCTATCTTGTGCCGTGATTAACACCATCTCTGAACGAACCGAAATGAGCTTCCACATGACCCACGTCTCCTAGCAGTACCAGGGTGCATCCAAAATGATTTCCAAGTCTATGGTATATTCGGCGCAAATCGTGCACCTATCTTGCGTCGAGACTAACACTTCTCCAAACGGACTGAAACAAGCTTCCAATTGACATACATTACCTAGGAGTACCATTGGGCGTGCTCAATGCGATTTCCAAGCCAGTGGTACGTTGATCGCAAACCATGCACCTCTCTTGCACCGGATTAAAACTATCTCTAAACGGAGCAAAACGAGCTTCCACTTGACCAATGTCACCTAGAAGTACCATCGGCTGTGCCTCAAAAGATTTCCATGCCCATGGTACATTCGGCGCAAACCATACACGGATCTTTTGCCCAGATTAATACTATCTCCAAATCGACCGAAACGAGCTTCCACTTGACACACATCACCTAAGAGTGCCATCTGGTGTGCCCAGAATGATTTCCATGCCCGTGGTACATTCAACACAAACCGTACACCTATCTTGTGCTGAGATTAACACTATCTCCAAATGGATCGAAACGAGCTTCCACATGACACAAGTCGCCTTAGAGTACCATCGGGTGTGCCCAAAATGATTTTCATGCAGCGGTACATTCAGAGCAAGCTATGCACCTATCTTGCGCTGAGATTAACACTGTCTCTAAACGGACTGAAACAAGCTTCCACTTGACCCACGTCACCTAGGAGTACCATCAGGTGTACCCAAAATGATTTCTGGTGTGTGGTACATTCGGTGCAAACCGTGCACCTATCTTGCGCTGAGATTAATACTATCTCTAAACAGACCGAAATGAGCTTCCACTTGACCAACGTCACCTAGAAGTACCATCAGGTGTGCCTGAAAAGATTTCCATGTCCATTGTACATTCGGCACAAACCATGCACCTATCTTGCCTCGAGACCAATACTATCTCCAAACGGACCGAAACGAGCTTTCACTTGACCAACATCACCTAGAAGTACCATCAGGTGCCACTGAAAAGATATCTATACCCGTTGTACATTCGGCGCAAACCGTGCACCTATCTTGCGTTGAGATTAATACTATCTCCAAACAGTTCAAAACAAGCTTCCACTTAACCAATGTCACCTAGAAGTACCATCGGATGTGCCTGAAAAGATTTCCATGCCCGTTGTACATTCGGTGCAAACCATGCACCTATCTTGCGTCGAGGTTAATACTATATCCAAATGGTCCAAAACGAGCTTTCACTTGACCAATTTCACCTAGAAGTACCATCGGGTGTGCCTGAAAAGATTTCCATGCCCGTGGTACATTCGGCGCAAACCGTACACTGATCTTGTGCCTAGACTAACACTATCTCCAAATGGACCAAAACAAGCTTCCACTTGACACACGTCACCTAGGAGTACCATCGGGTGCATCCAAATTGATTTCCATGCTAGTGGTACATTGATCGCAAGCTGTGCACATATCTTGCACCTGATTAAAACTATCTCCAAATGGATTGAAATGAGCTTCCGCTTGACCCACGTTACCTAGGAGTACCATCGAGTGTGCCCAAAATGATTTCCAAGCCTTTGGTACATTCGGCGCAAACCGTGCACCTATCTTGTGTCGAGATTAACACTATCTCCAAATAGACAGTAATTATCTTCCACTTGATCTATGCCACCTTAGAGTACAACCTGGTCTGCCCAAAGCGATTTTGGAGCCTAAGGTATATTTTGCACAAACCGTGCACCTGTATTGCCTCAAGATTAATACTATCTCCAAACGGACTGAAACGAGGTTCCACTTGACCAACGTCACCTAGAAGTTCCATCGGGTGTGCTTGAAAAGATTTCTATGACTATTGTACATTTGGCGCAAATCATATGCCTATATTGCGTCGAGATTAATACTATCTCCAAACAGTCCAAAATGAGCTTCCACTTGACCAATGTGACCTAGAAGTACCATTGGGTGATGAGGACATCAACACCGATCATACATCCACGCCGTCCACGCCGACACCTGCTGGTCCTATTACCCGTGCTCGTGCTCGAACACTTAATCATCAAGTGAGTTCCTTCTTGAGCTCTTGTCCATCCTGTTTAGATCTTGGAGACACGTGCACTCTTGTTTTGATTAGGAATCAAGGAGAAGACCGAAAGGGAAAAGGACTCGCGTAGGCTGGATTCGGACTGCAGCACACCTCCAAATTGTGACGGTCGCCACGGTTACATACGGAGTCGGATTGGGGTGATTCTGGACTTGTTGGAAAGCTAATAAAGTCTACTTTCATACGGATCTGACCTCATACTCATACCTACTCAGAAACGGCGTCTACAGTCCAAAAATCACCAAGAGGTCTATTCTGTCCAGGGTGCTGCGCCACCTTAAGTTAGCCCAATGGGCTTGTATCTTTTAGAGTCCAGTAGGGACGCGTCCTAGGGTTGGAGCACGACCCAAACTCTCTTGTGGTCGTCCTCCACACATTATATACCCTTTAGCCGCCACCAGGAACACTTGGGTTTTGTTTAGATCAAGTTTAGCCTTTGCTACTTGCTTGTAGGCGCGTGTGCTGATCCAGCCACCCGTCTCCTTGTCTTCAGAACTCCACTCATAATAAGATTCAGTTTGAGGATTTCAATTTCATCTTGCAAATTCAGTGCTTGTTTCCTTGTTCTTGCTAGTTCTTCGATTGCTTGCAGGACGGGAGCCCTAGTGGCTGGTTGTCGCGCTCCACAAGATCGTGACAGCCTTTGGAGGTGGTGTATCGGTTGCTAAGGCGCGGTCTTGGAAGGCTGTAGTCGGGCCGTGAACGTCATCTCCATCCACCAAATCGAGTGATCTCACGCCTCTCATCGAAAGATCGTCCATAAACCCTAGCGGGTTCATATCAATTGGTATCAGAGCAAGGTTTATCGGTGAGAGACTTGTAATTCTTCGCTGTTTTTTTATTTTTCCTACAGTCCAAAAAAAAAGCCAAAAAAAAGTAGATTAGTTTCCTACAATCCTATATACTTTTGGGCCGTGAACGCCATCTCCATCCCCAAATCGAGTTATCCACCTTCTCTCATCGAAAGATCAGGATTCACCCTAGCGGGTTCATATCTGCTAGTGAATTTGATGAAGATACACTTGCATTGCTTGCGGCTGACTATGCAGGTAGTGAGGAACACATAAAAGAACACATCAATGCAGGTGACGCGGAGCACATGAGAGCTTGATTGTACAGCGAGTGCTTAGTGCACAAATGGAGAAGGCGGAGCAAAATCAGCGACACACTTTATTCCAAACAAAGTGTGTCATCAAGGAGCGTTCGTGCCGCATGATCATTGATGGAGGTAGCTGCAACAACTTGGCAAGTAGCGACATGGTACAGAAGCTCGCCCTCACCACCAAACCACATCCCCATCCCTACTACATCCAATGGCTGAACAACAGTGGTAAGGCAAAGGTAACGAGACTGGTGCGAATCAATTTTGCCATCGGATCATACAAAGATATTGTTGAATGTGATGTTGTGCCTATGCAAGCTTGCAATATTCTGCTAGGTAGACCATGGCAATTTGATAGAGATTCGATGCATCATGGTAGATCAAATCAATATTCGTTTCTATACCATGATCGAAAAATTGTGTTGCATCCTATGTCTCCTGAAGATATTATGCAATCTGATGTTACTAAGGCTGCAAAAGCAAAGAGCGAGAGTGACAAATCTGTTGTTGATGACAAAGATGAGATAACATTGAAAGGACGTTGTATGCTTGCTACAAAATCTGATATTAATGAGTTCAATGCATCCACCTCTGTTGCTTATGTTTTGGTATGCAAGGATGCTTTGATTTCATTTGAGGATATGCAACGTTCTTTGCCCCCTGCTGTTGCTAACATTTTGCAGGAGTATTCTGATGTGTTCCCCATTGAGATACCAGCGGGGCTGCCACCAATATGAGGGATTGAGCACCAAATTGATCTTATCCCTGGAGCATCTTTGCCAAACCGTGCGCCATACAGGACCAATCCGGAGGAAACGAAGGAAATTCAGCGACAAGTGCAAGAACTACTAGACAAAGGTTATGTGCGTGAGTCTCTTAGTCCTTGTGCTGTTCCAGTGATTTTAGTGCCTAAGAAAGATGGAACATGGCGCATGTGTGTTGATTGTAGGGCTATTAATAATATCACCATTCGATATCGACACCCTATTCCACGATTAGATGATATGCTTGATGAATTGAGTGGTGCTGTTGTGTTTTCAAAGGTTGATTTGCGTAGTGGGTACCATCAAATTCGTATGAAATTGGGAGATGAATGGAAAACTGCTTTCAAAACCAAGTTCGGTCTATATGAGTGGTTAGTCATGCCTTTTGGGTTAACTAATGCACCTAGTACTTTCATGAGATTAATGAACGAGGTTTTGCGTGCTTTCATTGGGAAATTTGTTGTCGTCTACTTTGATGATATACTGATTTATAGCAAATCCATTGATGAACACCTTGATCACTTACGTGCTGTTTTCAATGCTCTATGTGATGCACGTTTGTTTGGTAACCTTGAGAAGTGCACTTTCTGCACCGATCGAGTATCGTTTCTTGGTTATGTTGTCACTCCACAGGGAATTGAGGTTGATAAAGCCAAGGTGGAAGCTATACAAGGATGGCCTGTACCCACGACGGTCACACAAGTGCGGAGTTTCCTAGGACTTGCTGGTTTCTATCGCCGTTTTGTGAAGGACTTCAGCACCATTGCTACACCATTGAATGAGCTTACAAAGAAGGGAGTGCCCTTTTCTTGGGGCAAAGCACAAGAGCACGCCTTCCATGTGCTGAAAGATAAGTTAACACATGCCCCTCTACTCCAACTCCCTGATTTTAATAAGACTTTCGAGCTTGAATGTGATGCGAGTGGAATTGGATTGGGTGGTGTTTTGTTACAAGAAGGAAAACCTGTTGCATACTTTAGTGAGAAATTGAGCGGACCTATTCTTAATTATTCTACATATGATAAGGAATTATATGCTCTAGTGCGGACATTAGAAACATGGCAGCATTATTTGTGGCCCAAAGAATTTGTTATACATTCTGATCATGAATCTTTGAAGCATATTCGTAGTCAAGGAAAACTGAATCGTAGACATGCAAAATGGGTTGAATTTATTGAATCTTTTCCTTATGTTATCAAACACAAGAAAGGGAAGGATAATATCATTGCAGATGCATTGTCTAGGAGATATACTTTGCTGAATCAACTTGATTACAAGATCTTTGGGTTAGAAACAATTAAAGACCGATATGCTCATGATGCTGATTTTAAAGAAGTACTGCTGCATTGTAAAGATGGGAAAACATGGAACAAATTCATCCTCAATGATGGGTTTGTGTTTAGAGCTAACAAGCTATGCATTCCAGCTAGCTCCGTTCGCTTGTTGTTGCTGCAGGAAGCGCATGGAGGTGGCTTGATGGGGCATTTTGGAGCGAAGAAGACGGAGGACATTCTTGCTGGTCATTTCTTTTGGCCAAAGATGCGACGAGACGTGGAGAGATTTGTTGCTCGCTGCACAACATGTCAAAAGGCTAAGTCCCGGTTGAATCCACACGGTTTGTATATGCCTCTTCCTGTTCCTAGTGCTCCTTGGGAGGATATTTCTATGGATTTTGTGTTGGGATTGCCACGGACTAGGAAAGGGAGAGATAGTGTTTTTGTGGTTGTGGATCGATTCTCTAAAATGGCACATTTCATACCATGTCATAAAACTGATGATGCTACAAATATTGCTGATTTGTTCTTTCGAGAAGTTGTTCGCTTGCATGGTGTGCCAAATACAATTGTTTCTGATCGTGATGCTAAATTTCTTAGCCATTTTTGGAGAACTTTATGGGCCAAATTGGGGACTAAGCTTTTATTTTCCACCACTTGTCACCCCCAAACTGATGGTCAAACTGAAGTTGTGAATAGAACTTTGTCTACTATGTTAAGGACTGTTTTAAAGAAGAATATTAAGATGTGGGAAGATTGTTTGCCTCATATTGAGTTTGCTTATAATCGTTCGCTACATTCTACTACGAAGATGTGTCCCTTTGAGATTGTTTATGGCTTGTTACCACGTGCTCCTATTGATTTAATGCCATTGCCAAGTTCTGAAAAGTTGAATTTTGATGCTAAGCAACGTGCTGAATTGATGCTAAAACTACATGAAACCACTAAAGAAAACATAGAGCGCATGAATGCTAAGTACAAATTTGCTGTAGATAAAGGTAGGAGGGAATTGATTCTTGAACCTGGAGATTGGGTTTGGTTGCATTTGCGAAAGGATAGGTTTCCTGAATTAAGAAAATCTAAATTGATGCCTAGAGCGGATGGTCCTTTTAAAGTGATGCAACGAATAAATGAGAATGCATATAAGCTTGATCTTCCTGCAGATTTTGGGGTTAGTCCCACATTTAACATTGCAGATTTGAAGCCTTATTTGGGTGAGGAAGATGAGCTTGAGTCGAGGACGACTCAAATTCAAGAAAGGGAGGATGATGAGGACATCAACACCGATCATACATCCACGCCGTCCACGCCGACACCTGCTGGTCCTATTACCCGTGCTCGTGCTCGAACACTTAATCATCAAGTGAGTTCCTTCTTGAGCTCTTGTCCATCCTGTTTAGATCTTGGAGACACGTGCACTCTTGTTTTGATTAGGAATCAAGGAGAAGACCGAAAGGGAAAAGGACTCGCGTAGGCTGGATTCGGACTGCAGCACACCTCCAAATTGTGACGGTCGCCACGGTTACATACGGAGTCAGATTGGGGTGATTCTGGACTTTTTGGAAAGCTAATAAAGTCTACTTTCATACGGATCTGACCTCATACTCATACCTGCTCAGAAACGGCGTCAACAGTCCAAAAATCACCAAGAGGTCTATTCTGTCCAGGGTGCTGCGCCACCTTAAGTTAGCCCAATGGGCTTGTATCTTTTAGAGTCCAGTAGGGACGCGTCCTAGGGTTGGAGCACGACCCAAACTCTCTTGTGGTCGTCCTCCACACATTATATACCCTTTAGCCGCCACCAGGAACACTTGGGTTTTGTTTAGATCAAGTTTAGCCTTTGCTACTTGCTTGTAGGCGCGTGTGCTGATCCAGCCACCGTCTCCTTGTCTTCAGAACTCCACTCATAATAAGATTCAGTTTGAGGATTTCAATTTCATCTTGCAAATTCAGTGCTTGTTTCCTTGTTCTTGCTAGTTCTTCGATTGCTTGCAGGACGGGAGCCCTAGTGGCTGGTTGTCGCGCTCCACAAGATCGTGACAGCCTTTGGAGGTGGTGTATCGGTTGCTAAGGCGCGGTCTTGGAAGGCTGTAGTCGGGCCGTGAACGTCATCTCCATCCACCAAATCGAGTGATCTCACGCCTCTCATCGAAAGATCGTCCATAAACCCTAGCGGGTTCATATCATTGGGTGTGCTAGAAAAAAATTCGATGCCCGTGGTACATTTGGCGTAAACCGTACACCGATCTTGCGCCTAGACTAACACTATCTCCAAATGGACCGAAACGAGCTTCTACTTGACACACGTCACCTAGGTGTACCATCAGGTGTGCCCAAAATGATTTCCATGCCTGTGGTACATTCAGCGCAAACCATACATCTATCTTGTGCTGAGATTAACACTTTCTCCAAATTGATCGAAACGAGCTTCCACTTGACACAAGTCACCTAAGAGTACCATCGGGTGTGCCCAAAATGATATCTATGCAGCGGTACATTCAGCGCAAACTGTGCACCTATCTTGTGTCGAGATTAACACTATCTCTAAACGGACCGAAACAACCTTCTACTTGAACCACGTCACCTAGGAGTACCATCGGGTGTGCCCAAAATGATTTCCATGCGGTGGTACATTTGGCGAAAACCGTGCACCTATCTTGCGTGAGATTAGCACTATCTCTAAATAGACCGACACGAGCTTCCACTTGACCAACATCACCTAGAAGTACCATCGGCTGTGCCTGAAAAGATGTCCATGCCGTTGTACGTTCAGCGGAAACCATGCACCTATCTTACCTCGAGATCAATACTATCTCCAAACGGACTGAAACGAGCTTCCACTTGACCAACATTGCCTAGAAGTATCATCGGATGTGCCTAAAAAGATTTCTATACCCATTGTACATTCGACGGAAACGGTGCACCTATCTTGTGTTGAGATAATACTATCTCCAAACAGTCTTAAACGAGCTTCCACTTGACCAACGTCACCTAGAAGTACCATCGGGTGTGCCTGAAAAGATTTCATGCCAGTTGTACATTCAACACAAACCATGCACCTATCTTGCGTCGAGGTCAATACTCTCTCCAAACAGTCCAACACGAGCTTCCACTTGACCAATGTCACATAGAAGTACCATCTGGTGTGCTTGAAAAGATTTCCATGCCCGTGATACATTTGGCGCAAACCATACACCGATCTTGCGCCTAGACTAACACTATCTCTAAACGGACCAAAAGAGCTTTCACTTGACTCACGTCACCTAGGAGTACCATCAGGTGTGCCCAAAATGATTTCCATGTAGTGGTACATTCGGCGCAAACTATGCACCTATGTTGTGCCAAGATTAACACTGTCTCTAAACGCACCGAAATGAGCTTCCACTTGACCCATGTCACCTAGGAGTACCATTAGGTGTGCCCAAAATGATTCCCAAGCCGAAGGTACGCTCAGTGCAAACTATGCACTTATCTTGCATCGAGATTGACACTATCTCCAAATAGACTGAAATGATCTTTCACTTGATCTACACCACCTAAGAGTACCATCTGGTGTGCCCAAAGTAATTTCAAATCCTATGGTACATCTGGTGCAAACCTTGCACCTATCTTGCCTCGATATTAATACTATCTCCAAACGGACTGAAACGAGCTTCCACTTGACCATCGTCACCTAGAAGTACCATCAGGTGTGCCTAGAAAGATTTCCATGCCCGTTGTACATTCAGCGCAAACTGTGCAACTATCTTGCATCAAGATTAACACTATCGCCAAAAGGTCCAAAACGAGCTTCCACTTGACTAACGTCACCTAAAAGTACCATCGGGTATGACTGAAAAGATTTCATGCCCGTTATACATTCGACGCAAACCATGCACCTATCTTGCATCAAGATTAGTACTATCTCCAAACAGTCCAAAACGAGCTTCCACTTGCCCAATGTCACATAAAAGTACCATCAGGTGTGCCTAAACAGATTACCATGCCCATGGTACATTCGGCGCAAACTATACACCGATCTTGCACCTAGACTAACACTATCTCCAAATGGACTGAAACGGGCTTCCAGTTGACACACGTCACCTAGGAGTACCATCGAGTGTGCCCAAAATGATTTCTATGTCCATGGTACATACGACGCAAACCGGGCACCCATCTAGCACTAAGATTAATACTATCTCTAAATGGACTGAAAGAGCTTACACTTGACCCACGTCACCAAGGAATACCATGAGGTGTGCCAAAAATGATTTCCATCCAGTGGTACATTCAGCGCAAACTATGCACCTATCTTGCGCCAAGATTAACACTGTCTCTAAACGGACCAAAACGAACTGCCACTTGACCCACGTCACCTAGGAGTACCATCAGGTGTGTCCAAAATGATTTCCATGCGGTGGTACATTCGGCACAAACCCGTATATCTATCTTGCACTGAGATTAACACTATCTCAAAATGGATCGACATGAGCTTCCACTGGACACAAGTCACCTAAGAGTACCATCGGGTGTCCCCAAAATGATTTCTATGCAGCGGTACATTCGGGGCAAACTGTGCACCTATCTTGCGCCGAGATAAACACTGTCCCTAAACGGACCAAAACAAGCTTCCACTTGACCAATGTCACCTAGAAGTACTATCGGGTGTGCCTAAAAAAATTTCCATGCTCATTGTACATTCGGCGTAAACCATGCAACTATCTTGCGTCAAGATTAATACTATGCCAAATGATCCAAAACGAGATTCCACTTGACCAATATCACCTAGAAGTACCATTGAGGCTGCCTAAAAAGATTTCCATGCCTGTGGTACATTCGGCGCAAACCGTACACTGATCTTGCGCCTAGACTAACAATATCTCCAAATGGACTGAAACGAGCTTCCACTTGACACACGTCACCTAGGAGTACCATCGGGTGCGTCCAAGTTGATTTTCAAGCCTATGGTACGTTCTTGTACTGAGACTACACTATCTCCAAATGGACTGAAACAAGCTTCCACTTGACATACATTACCACCATCGGGTGCGCCCAAATCGATTTCCATGCCATTGGTACAATGATCGCAAATCGTGCACCTATCTTGCACCGGATTAAAACTATCTCCAAACAGATCGAAATGAGCTTTCGCTTGTCCCTCATCACCTAGGAGTACCACCGGGTGCGTCCAAAATGATTTCCAAGCCTGTGGTAGGTTCGGCGCAAACCGTGCACCTATCTTGCATCGAGATTAACACTATCTCCTAACAGACTGCAATTATCTTCCACTTGATCTACACCACCTAGGAGTACAACCTGGTCTGCCCAAAGCGATTTTGGAGCCTAAGGTACATTTGGCGCAAACCATGCACCTGTCTTGCCTCGAGATTAATACTATCGCCAAACAGACTGAAACAAGGTTCCACTTGACCAACCTCACCTAGAAGTAATATCAGGTGTGCCTGAAAAGATTTCCATGACTATTGTACATTTGGCGCAAACCGTACGCCTATCTTGCGTAGAGATTAATACTATCTCCAAATGGTCCGAAATGAGCTTCCACTTGACCAATGTGACTTAGAAGTACCATTGGGTGTGCCTCAAAAGATTTCCATGCCCGTGGTACATTTGACGCAAACCGTACACCGATCTTGTGCCTAGACTAACAATATCTGCATATAGACCAAAATGAGCTTCCACTTGACACACATCACCAAGGAGTACCATCGGGTGTGCCCAAAATGATTTCCATGCCCGTGGTACATTCGGCGCAAACTATGCACCCATTGTCGGTGTAAGGAACGGTGGTCCAAGCACCAATGAGTAATGAATGTTTGCGCGTTGGGAGTCCGGATGGTGTGCAAGGACACATGCAATTTACACTGGTTCGGGCCTAGAAATTCCCTAAGTCCAGTGGGGGGAGAGTTCTGTATTATCTTGCACCAAAGTGCTTGTAGTAGGGGTTACAAAGCGGACATAAGAGAGGGAGCAGCTCCCAAGTCTCACGGCATGAGTGGTGAAGGTGGTGGTGGTGTGTGCAACTCTGCTGGTTACCTCGCAAGGTCCAGGAGAGTAGCCTACCCGTATCTCGCGTTGTGTTGCTATGGTGGTTCAGTTGAGTTGTGCTCGACCGAGTTCTCATTATCCCTTCTGGGAATGATCCTTGCATGCTCCTTTTATAGTCCCAAGGAGGTGCAGGGTTACATGATGTTGGCGTATGGTGTCACCTTGCTGGTGGAGGAGCCTGGAGGCCTCAGAAGGGCCTTATCTGATGGCGGCGTGGTCTATATTGTGGAGGCATGGCGTCGGTACTTCTGGTACTGCTGCTACGTGTTCTGGTATGTGTGCCACTACCAAATGAGTGGTCTCTGTCTTTTGGCATTGTAGCGACGTGCTTTGACATACCTGGTCGAGTAGCTGACGTGGCGTATTTTTCCTTGTAGTTTGACTCAGCGTAGAGGCTAAGGCCTCGGAGGCGGGAAATGTGGTGCGATCTTATCCAATCATGGGAATAATGGCCCAGAGCAGTTGCTCCGTACACTGCGCATGCATGAATCATGCGTATAGTGCCAGTATGGGTGGCAGAGTGGCTAGCAACTCTTCCCCATGCTTGTTGCAGTTGAAGGCGTGGTGATTTGACCCTGGTCATTCCCGGCCTGTCTGGTTGGGCAGACGCAAGAACGTGCGTGATGTCACAGGGGGTCTCGAGCGCGCTAATGGGGGAGCGGCGTTAGTGGCCGGTCCCGGGCGAGTTGGAGGCGAACAATGCCGCCTCTAGGGCTCGGGCGAGGCGGTGATCTTACCGGGGGTCGGCCTGTGTCCGAGACCTCAGGGCGAAGGCTTCGGGTGAACCGGAGGTGTTCCGAGACCCCCTGAGTGAGGCCTCATATGAAGTGGGGAGATGGGCTAGTTCGCTCATGCTTCTTGCTGGAGTTCCAGCAAGGGGGAGTTTAGCCCGTCTCTCCTTTGTTGATCTTTTCCCTTAAATGGGGAGACCGGGTGATTTTCCATCACAATTTGGGTACCCCTAATTGTGGTACCCGACGTAGCCCCCGAGACTGTGGAGGAGTAGGAATACTCCTTCAGAGGCTGCACATCGGGTATACTCGTTGCTGGGCTTCTAGCCAGATTGCTATGGCCTCGGCTTGTTCTTTTATTGCTTTTTTCCAGGGGGTGCGCGTGAGCGCACCCGCTGGGTGTAGCCCCCGAGGCCTTGGAAGGATAGGATATGCTTCCAAGGTCTTGATTTAGTGTGAAGTGTGAGTCCGAGGCCTCAGCCGTAGTGCGAGGGTAGCCCCCGAGCCTCTGCTCATGGCGAGAGGTCGGTCAAAGGCTTGTTCCGGTTATTTGAGGGTCGTTCAGTGGGCCTCAGAACCATTTGATCGGCTCTGAGGGCTCGGTGCCTCCCTCCGATGGGATCCCACTGGTTGACGCCTATGGGATCTTGGGTATGGCTTGGGCATTATTGCTTTTTGTCTCGGGGCAACGTGAGAGCGTACGGGGTCGCAGGCGATTTTGGTTTTTTGGCACCTCGGTGTGGTAGAACTAGCCCCCGAGCCCTATGCCTTTCAATGGTTTGGGAAAGAGGGGGCCTCGGGGAGACGGTTCCTTCGTCCATCCCCTTGGTGGACTTAGCCACCAGGCCTGCCAACGCCTTGTGGCTTCTACTTTTTGGGCCTTTTGGTGTTGACCAAGGGTTGATGGGCCAAGCTGGGTATTACCAAGTGGTTTTTTACGTGGGTTGTAATCGAGTTCGGGGGAGGCCCCTCTGGTCGAGACCTCGTTCGAAGGATGCCCATCTCTTGAGAGGCCCGTCATCCGTTCGAGAATCTGTAGTTCCAAAAGTTAGACAGATGCATTATGGTGAGTGGGAGCATTGAGATTTAATTGAGGGAAGTGGAGGGGGGTTCCATTACTCGGTTTTTAGTAGGAAGTGGGAACGTTGGCTCGAGCCCCGAGATCGCATTAATGATCCCGGGCGGCTACACAGTTGAACGGCTCCTTGGAGCCTATTTATACTCGGCCCTGCACTCGTTCTTCCCTTACCTATTGCTGCCTTCCACTCTCCACCTTTCTCTTCCACTCCCTCTTAGCACAATCCCATGATCTCGATGGCGCTTGACAACTCGCCGCAGCAGTCCAAGGAGGTGGAGGGTCCCCCGGTGGCGCCGCATTGCCAGACGGATGACCGGGTTTTCACTAGGAGGGACCGCCAACTATGTACTGGCGGCATCTCAATGGGGAGTATCCGCCCTCGCTTTGCCCTCCCTAGGGCCCTGGCCAGCCCGCTGGCCCCGAGGGTCGACCAGGTGGAGGAGCGGGCGCTCGTTCACGCGGTGGTAGCGGACGTCGAAGGAAGGGCGAACGTTCTCCTCCATCAACTCGACGACACCGATCATCATGGTGTTGGTGGGTTTTTCTTGCTTTTTGTCTTCCCCTTCTACATTTACTGCTCGAGGCTTCTTTCTAATCGTGAGTAAATTGTGTGTCTGCCAGAGGTGACCATGGAGCTGGTGGGTCTCCGCACCATGGTGGATGGTTTTCTAGACTACCTGGGGTCGCCTCGGGCACCAGGGAGGACAGGCTTTGGGCTGCACGCCATCGCGTCACCGCCGCCATTGAGAGCGGCGTCCATCGTAGCACTGGGGTTTCCCTAGCAATGGCAGAGCTGTCGGTGGGAGCCGACCTCACCAAGGTTGTTGGGTTCCCGACGGAGGAGCCTCTGCGCCTCCACGAGAACCTAGTGGCGCGCTACAGCCCTACCAAGGAGGTGGTGGCCACCCTCATCCCTGCCTAGCAGATCCTCACGGAGCTCCCCCATGACGCTACCCCTTAGGGATTTTTTTATTTTGTTAGATTTATTGGTTGTCGATGCATGACATCTTTTAATTTATCAGTATGATGAAATGGATTATCGGGGTAATTTCCAGCTTCCTTGCCGTTCGCGTTGTAAATTTTGTTTCGTTAGTATGGAAGGCCACTGGAGCACCGTTGGTGGCATGCATGGCGGAGTCCCCTAGGGGGAGTACGTGCCCCGAGGCATGTTAGGGTCTTAATGTTGATGCGACCCCTGCTGTTCCGAGGTCCAAGGCAGGGTCTGCGACACCTAAGATCAGTGCAGGGATGGGACATCTCTCGGCCAGACTTTTTTTGCCCCTAGGGCACTTTCTAGGCTCTGGGTGATGTGTCCCCATTCTTTTAGGTCTCGGTAGGCCTCGGTAGGCCACGCATATGAAACTGGGCCTCCAAAAATCAAGCCTCATGGGTATGATCCGGTCGGGAGGCCCAATGCATTTCCCTCTCACATCACTTTCGCAAAGCAAGGGTTGGACAGCGGCACATCATCCCCCCTCAAGTGGGGCCATTTTTCACGGTGTCCATTTGAGTTGCTAGCGGGTATTTCATTTCAAGTGAGGTCTCGAATCCCGTTCTCTAGGGATTCGACGTAGGTATCTAGTGACCGACCTTATACCCTTGACGACTGATTCAGGGTAACCAGGGTCATTTCGGTACAACCCCGGCGGCTCGTCACCTTTCTCCAGTGAAAAACCCTAAAATCAGTGTGCGTCAAGGCTCGAACATGTTCAGGGAGTCCGTATGGCGCTTTGAGGCACCTGGGTGTTGGCCTCTATCGTGCCACTCCCCGCGTACCATCCCTCACTCTGGTGGGTCGGAGCGGCTATCGAAACCCTCTCGTGGGGCCAGCCTACGAACTTTGGGTCTGGGTTGGGACTGTGTGCAAATGGTGCGGCATGACATATGCAGAATGCATGTATGAGGCATGTATGATGCATGCACATGATGCATTTATACATACGGAATTATAAGGGAGTTACAAAGATAAATATCAGTTCACAGAGACCTTTAAGAGCGAATAAAAGTGGTATTAACGACGAAGATGAGGGGGGCAGGCTCGGCAAACCGAATGTGGTGGTGGGGCTTGATCGTCTCTTTTATGGCCATGAGAGCTCATAGTCGTCGAAGCGGTCGATGAAATCATCGTAGAGTGGCTCGTCGCCGAGGAGATAGTCGCTGACGTGTAAAAAGCGTTGCATTCCCTAAAGTTCAGCGAAGCTGATGCTGCCTTGATAGTTGTTGTTGTAGTCGTCTTCGAAGTCGAAGTTGGAGCTCATCTCTATTGATGCTAGGGTGTCAGCGATGGCGTGCTCGAGCTATTGCGGTAGATCTTCTGGTACTTCACCTGCTTTGGGGTTGAGATGGTGAGCATTAGTCGATGGCCTGCGAACCTTTTTGTCATGGCAGGGCTGGGCAGCTTGCGATAGACTAGGCAGGCTGAACTTGTTTGGCCATGTGTTCCTCAGCTCCTCGGAAAGGCGCCGTAGATTGTCTACGGGCTCGGGGAAGTCGGCAAGCTTGTTGGCTGGTGGGATGAGGTCGAGGTCATCGCCTTCCTTGGTGATGATGAACTTGAGACTCCCAAACCAGATGTGGGAGCCCGAGGTGAGGCTGACGTTGCCTCTGGCCACCGGGGACGTGTTCGTTGGGTGGAGATGAGACGATGTAACCATTCCGGACCCTGTAGATATAGTTAGTCATGACACACAAACGCCCCTACCTGTCATGCCAACTATTGGTGTAAGAAACGGTGGTCTTAGCACCAATGAGTAATGAATGTTTTCGCGTCGGGAGTCCGGATGGTGTGCAAGGACACAAACGATTTATAATGGTTCGAGCCGAGAAATGCCCTACGTCCAGTGGGGGGAGAGTTCTGTATTATCTTGCACCGAAGTGCTTCTAGTAGGGGTTACAAGCGGATGTGAGAGAGGGAGGAGCTCCAAAGTCTCACGACGTGAGTGATGAAGGTGGTGGTGGTGTGTGCAACTCTGCTGGTTACCTCGCAAGGTCCAAGAGAGTAGCCTACTCGTATCTCGTGTTGTGTTGCTATGGTGGTTCAGTTGAGTTGTGCTCGGCCGAGTTCTCATTCTCCCTTCTGGGAATGATCCCTACATGCTCCTTTTATAGTCCTAAGGAGGTGCAGGGTTACATGATGTTGGCGTATGGTGTCACCTTGCTTGTGGAGGAGCCTAGAGGCCTCAGAAGGGCCTTATCTAGTGGCGGCGTGGTCTGTACTGTGGAGGCATGGCGTCAGTACTCCTGGTACTGCTGCTATGTGTTCTGGTATGTGTGCCACTGCTGAAGGAGTGGTCTCTGTCTTTTGGCATTGTAGCGACGTGCTTTGTCATACCTGGTCCTGTAGCCGATGTGGCATATTTATCCTTGTAGTCTAACTTGGTATAGAGGGCCGAGGCCTTAGAGGTGGGAAATGTGGTGCGATCTTATCCGATCGTGGGAATAGTGGCCCAGAGCAGTTGCTTCATACACTGTGCATGCACGAATCGTGCGTATAGTGCCAGTATGGGTGGTAGAGTGGCCAGCAGCTCTTCCCCATGCCTCTTGTAGTCAAAGGCATGGTGATTTGAGCCTGGTCATTCCTGGCCTATCCGGTTGGGTGGACGCGAGAACATGGGTGATGTCACAGGGGTTCTCGAGCGCGCCAATGGGGGAGTGGCGTTAGAGGCCGGTTTTGGGTGAGTCAGAGGCGGTCAATGCCGCCTCTAGGGCTTGGGTGAGGCGGTGATCTTGCCAGGGGTTGGCCTGTGTCCGAGACCTCTGGGCGGAGGCCTCGGGCGAACCAGAGGTGTTCCAAGACCCCTTGAGTGAGGCCTCAGATGAAGTGGGGAGATGGGTTGGTTCGCTCATGCCTCTTGCTGGAGGCCCAGCAAGGGGGAGTTTAGCCCATCTCTCCTTTGTTGATCTTTTCCCTTAAATGGGGAGGCCGGGTGATTTTCCATCACAATTTGGGTACCCCTAATTGTGGTACTAGACACAAATCTAGTGCTGAGATTAACACTATCTCTAAACGGACCGAAAGAGCTTCCACTTGACCCATGTCACCTAGGAGTACCATCAGGTCTGCCCAAAATGATTTCCATGCAGTGGTAGATTCGGTGCAAACTATGCACCTATCTTGTGCCAAGATTAACAATATCTCCAAACGCACCGAAACGAGCTTCCACTTGACCCACATCACCTAGGAGTGCCATCAGGTGTGCCCAAAATGATTTCCATGCGGTGGTATATTCGGCGCAAATCGTGCACCTATCTAGTGTCAAGATTAACACTATCTCTAGACGGACCGAACTGAGCATCCAGTCGACCCATCACCTAGGAGTACCATCGGGTGTGTCCAAAATGATTTCTAAGCCTATGGTACATTCGGCGCAAACTGTGCATCTATCTTGCATCATGATTAACACTATCTCCAAACGGACCGAAATGAGCTTCCACTTGACCCACGTCACCTAGGAGTGCCATCAGGTGTGCCCAAAATGATTTCCATGCGGTGGTACATTCGGTGCAAATCGTGCACCTATCTTGTGTCGAGATTAACACTATCTCTAGATGGACCGAAATGAGCTTCCACTCGACCCATCACCTAGGAGTACCGTCGGGTGTGTCCAAAATGATTTCTAAGCCTATGGTACATTCAGCGCAAACTGTGCATCTATCTTGCATCAGGATTAACACTATCTCCAAACGGACCGAAAGAGCTTCCACTTGACCCACGCACCTAGGAGTACCATCGGTGTGCCCAAAATATTTTCCTTGCGGTGCTACATTCGACGCAAACTGTGCACCTATCTTGCGCTGAGATTAACACTATCTCTAAATGGACCGAAATGAGCTTCCACTTGACCCATGTCACCTAGGAGTACCATCGGGTGTGTCCATAATGATTTCCAAGCCGATGGTACGTTCGGCGCAAACCGTGCACCCATCTACCACTGAGATTAATACTATCTCTAAATGGACCGAAAGAGCTTCCACTTTACTTATGTCACCAAGGAATACCATAAGGTGTGCCCAAAATGATTTCCATGCAGTGGTACATTCAGCGCAAACTGTGCACCTATCTTGCGCCGAGATTAAGACTGTCTCTAAATGGACCGAAACAAGCTCCCACTTGATCCACGTCTCCTAGGAGTACCATTGGGTGCGTCCAAAATGATTTCTAATCCCATAGTATGTTCGGCGCAAACTGTGCAACTATCTTGCATCGAGTACCATTTGGTGTGCCCAAAGTGATTTCAGAGCCTATGGTACATTTGGTGCAAACCGTGCACCTATCTTGCCTCAAGATTAATATTATCTCTAAACAGATCAAAACGAGCTTCCACTTGATTAACGTCACCTAGAAGTACCATCGGGTGTGCATGAAAAGATTTCCATGCCCATTGTACATTCGACACAAACTGTGCACCTATCTTGCGTCGAGATTACTACTGTCTCCAAATGGTCCAAAATGACCTTTCACTTGACCAATGTCACCAGAAGTACCATCAGGTGTGCCAGAAAAGATTTCCATCCCCATGGTACATTCAGCGCAAACCGTTCACCGATCTTGTGCCTAGAATAACACTATCTCCAAATGGACCGAAACGAGGTTCCACTTGATCCACGTCACCTAGGAGTACCATCAGGTGTGCCCAAAATGATTTCCATACCCGTGGTACATTCGGCGCAAACTGTGCACCTATCTTGCACCAGATTAACACTATCTCTAAACTGACCGAAACGAGCTTCCACTTGACCCATGTCACCTAGGAGTACCATCAAGTGTGTTCAAAATGATTTCCAAGCCTATAGTATGTTCGGCGCAAACCGTGCACCTATCTTGCGCTGAGACTAACACTATCTCCAAACGGACCAAAAGCAAGCTTCCACTTGACATACATTACCTAGAAGTACCATTGGCTATGCCCAAAGCGATTTCCATGCCTATGATACATTCGGTGCACACCGTAAACCTATCTTGCGTCGAGATTAACACTATCTGCAAATGGAGCAAAAAGAATTTCCATTTGACCCACGTTCATGGTACATTTGGGGCAAACCGTGCACCTATCTTGTGTTGAAATTAACACTATCTCCAAATGGACTAAAATGAGTTTCCACTTGACCGATGTCACGTAGGAGTACCATCGGTTGCGCCCAATGTGATTTTCGAGACTGGTACGTTCGGCGCAAACCGTGCACCTATCTTGCATCGAGATTAACACTATCTCCAAACAAACTGAAATAAGCTTCTACTTCACCTACGTAACGTTGGACTACCCTCAGGTGTGGCCAAAGTGATTTTAGAGCATATGGTACATTCAGCGCAAACCATGCACCTAACTTGCATCAAGATTAATACTATCTCCAAATTGGCCAAAATGAGCTTCCACTTGACCAATGTCACCTAGTAGTACCATCGGGTGTGCCTAAAAAGATTTCCATGCCCGTGGTACATTCGGCACAAACTGTGCATCCATCTTGCGCCTAGATTAACACTATCTCCAATCGGACCAAAATGACCTTCCATTTGACCCACACCATCTAGGAGTACCATCGTGTGTGCCCAAAATGATTTGCATGCCTGTGGTACATTTAGCGCAAACCGTGCACCTATCATGAGCTGAGATTAACACTCTCTAAACGGACCGAATGAGCTTCCACTTGACCCACGTCACCTAGGAGTACCATTAGGTGCATCAAGATGATTTCCAAGCCTATGGTACGTTTGACGTGAACTGTGTACACTATGTCCAAATGGATCAAAATGAGCTTCCACTTGATCCACGTCACCTAGGTGTACCAACTGGTGTGCCCAAAGCGATTTCAGAGCCAATGGTATATTTGACGCGAATCGTGTACCTATCTTGCCTCGAGATTAACACTATCTCCAAACGGATCAAAATGAGCTTCCACTTAACCAATGTCACCTAGAATCGGGTGTGCCTGAAAAGATTTCCATGAATGGGGTACATTCAGCGCAAACCTGGACCTATCTTGCGCCGAGACTAACACTATCTCCAAACGGACTAAAACAAGCTTCCACTTGAATTACATTACATAGGAGTACCATAGGGTGTGCCCAAAGTAATTTCTAGGCCTATGGTACATTCGGCGCTAACCCTTCAGCTTTCTTACACTGGAATTAAAACTATTTCCAAACAGATCGAAATGAGCTTCCGCTTGATCCACGTCACGTAGGAGTACAATCAGATGCATCCAAAATGATTTCTGAGCATACGGTATATTTGGCAGAAAACCGTGCACCTATCTTGCATCGAGATTAACACTATCTCTAAATGGACCAGAGTGAGTTTCCACTTGACCCACATCACGTAGTAGTACCATCGGTTGTGCCCAAAATGATTTCTAAACCTATGGTATGTTCGGCGCAAACCATGCACCCATCTTGTGTTTAGATTAACACTATCTGGTGTGCCCAAAGCGATTCAAAGCCTATGGTACATTTGATGCAAACCATGCACCTATCTTGCCTCGAGATTAATAATATCTCCAAACAGATCGAAATGAGCTTCCACTTGACCAACGTCACCTGGAAGTACCATTGGGTGCGCCCGAAAAGATTTCTAGGAACATGGTACATTCGGCGCAAAATCGTGTACCTATCTTGCATCAAGATTAATACTATCTCCAAATATTTTGAAATGAGCTTCCACTTTACCAATGTCACCTAGAAGGACCATCAGGTGTGCCTGAAAAGATTTCCAGGCCCATGGTACATTTGGCACCAACCGTGCACCTTACTTTCGTTGAAATTAAAACTATCTCCAAATGGATCGATATAAGCTTCCACTTGGCATACATTACATACGAGTACCACTGGGTGTGCCCAAAGCGATTTCTAAGCCCGTGGTACATTCGGCGCAAAATCGTGTACCTATCTTGCATCAAGATTAATACTATCTCCAAATAGTTTGAAATGAGCTTCCACTTTACCAATGTCACCTAGAAGGACCATCGGGTGTGCCTGAAAAGATTTCCAGGCCCATGGTACATTTGGCACCAACCGTGCACCTTTCTTGCACCAAAATTAAAACTATCTACAAACGGATCGAAATGAGCTTCCGCTTGATACACACACCAAGGAGTACAATCAGGTGCGTCCAAAATAATTTCTAAGCATGTGGTATGTTTGGCGCAAACCATGCACCTATCTTGTGTCAAGATTTACACTATCTCCAAATAGACTAAAATGATCTTCCACTTGATCTACGCAACCTAGGAGTACCATTAGGTGTACTCAAAGCGATTTCTAAGGCTATGGTATATTTGGCGCAAACCGTGCACCTATCTTGCCTTAATATAAGTACTATCTCCAAACGGACCAAAATGAGCTTCCACTTGACCCACGTCATGTAGGAGTCCCATTGGTTGCGCCCAAAATTATTTCTAAACCTATGGTACGTTCAACGCAAACCATGCACCTATCTTGCATCAAGATTAACACAATCTTCAAACAGACTAAAACGATCTTCCACATGATCTATGCCACCTAGGAGTACCATCTGGGGTGCCCAAAGCCGTTTCAGAGCCAATGGTACATTTGGCGCAAACCGTGCACCTATCTTGCTTAATATTAGTACTATCTCCAAATGAACCAAAATGAGCTTCCACTTGACCAATGTCACCTAGAAGTACCATCAGGTGTGCCTAAAAAGATTTCCAAGCCTATTGTACATTCGGTGCAAACCATGCACCTATCTTGCGTTGAGATTAATACTATCTCTAAATGGTCCAAAATGAGCTTCCACTTGACCAATGTCACCTAGAAGTGCCATCGGATGTGCCTAAAATGACTTCCATGCCCGTGGTACATTTGGCGCAAACCGTGCACCAATCATGCACCGAGACTAACACTATCTCCAAACAGACTAAAATAAGCTTGCACTTGATCCACATCACCTAGGAGTACCATTGGGCATGCCCAAAATGATTTCCATGCCTATGGTACATGTGGCACAAACCGTGCACCTATCTTGCGTCGAGACTAATACTATCTTGAAATGGACCGAAACAACCTTCCACTTGACATACATTACATAGGAGTACCATTGGGTGTGGCCAAAGTGATTTTCATGCCCATGGTACATTCGGTGCTAACCATGGACCTTTCTATCGCCAAAATTAAAACTTTCTCCAAATAGATCTAAATGAGATTTCGATTGATCCACGTCACCTAGGAGTACAATCAGGTGCATCCAAAATGATTTCTGAGCATATGGTACGTTTGGCGGAAAACCGTGCACCTATCTTGAGTCTAGTGTCTAGATTAACATTGTCTCCAAATGGACCAAATTGAGTTTCCACTTGACCCACGTCACGTATGAGTACCATTGGTTGTGCCCAAAATGATTTTTGAACCTATGGCACGTTCGGCACAAACCATGCACCTATCTTGTGTCAGGAATAATACTATCTCCAAATGGTCCAAAATGGCTTCCACTTGACCGAGGTCACCTAGAAGTATCATCGGGTGTGCCTGAAAAGATTACCATGCCAGCAGTACATTCGATGCAAACGGTACACCTATCTTTTGCTAAGATTAATACTATCTCTAAACGGACCGAGACAAGCTGGACTTGACACACGTCACCTAGGAGTACCATCAGGTGTGCCCAAAATGATTTTCCACGCCCATGGTACATTCGGCGCAAACCGTGCACCGATCTTGCATTGAGATTAAGACTATCTCCAAACGGACCAAAACGAGCTTCCAATTGACCCACATCACCTAGGAGTGCCATTGGGTGCACCTATCTTGCGTCGAGATTAACACTATCTCCAAATAGATTGAAACGATCCACCACTTGATCTCCCCACCTAGTAGTAGCATTTGGTGTTCCCAAAGTGATTTCAGAGCCTATGGTACATTTGGCGCAAAACCATGCACCTATCTTGCCTCGATATTAATACAATCTCTAAATGGACCAAAACGAGCATCCACTTGACCGACGTCACCTAGAAGTACCATCGGTAGTGCCTTAAAAGATTTCCTTGCCCGTTGTACATCCAGCGCAATCAATGCACCGATCTTGCGTTGAGATTAATACTATCTCCAAATGGTCTGAAACAAGCTTCAACTTGACTAATACCACTGAGAAGTACCATTGGGTGTGCCTAAAAAGATTTCCAAGCCCGTGGTACGTTTGGCGCAAACCGTACACCGTTCTTGCGCCTAGACTAACACTATCTCCAAATGGACCAAAAAGAGTTTCTACTTGACACACGTCACCTAGGAGTACCATCAGGTGTGCCCAAAATGATTTCCATGCCTGTGGTACATTCGGCGCAAACCATGCACCCATCTGGCGCATAGATTAACACTATCTCTAAACGGACCGAAATGAGCTTCAACTTGACCCACGTCACCTAGGAGTACCATCGAGTGTGCCCAAAATGATTTCCATGCCCGTGGTACATTCGGCGCAAACCGTGCACCCATCTAGCGCTAAGATTTACAATATCTCTAAACAGACTGAAATGAGCTTCCACTTGGCCCACGTCACTTAGAAGTACCATCGGATGTGCCTGAAATGATTTCCATGCCCGTGGTACATTTGGCGCAAATCGTTCACCGATCTTACGCCTAGACTAACACTATCTCCAAATGGACCGAAATGAGCTTCCACTTGACACACGTCACCTAGTGGTACCATCAGGTGTGCCCAAAATGATTTCCATGCCCGTGGCCCATTCGGCGCAAACCATGCACCCATCTAGCGCTGAGATTAACACAATCTCTAAACAGATCGAAAGAACTTCCATTGACCCATGTCACCTAGGAGTACCATCAGGTGTGCCAAAAATGATTTCCATGCAGTGGTACATTTAGTGCTAACTTGCACCAATCTTGCGCTGAGATTGACGCTGTCTTTAAACGGACCGAAACAAGCATCCACTTGACCCACGTCACCTACAATCGGGTGTGCCCAAAATGGTTTCCATGCTAGTGGTACATTCGGTGCAAACCATGCACCCATCTAGTGCTGAGATTAACACTCTCAAATGATCTGAAATGTGCTTCGACTTGACCGATGTCACCTAGGAGTACCATCGGGGGTGACCAAAATGATTTCCAAGCCTATGGTTCGTTCGGCGCAAACCATGCACCAATCTTGTGTCGAGATTAATAATATCTCCAAACAGACTGAAACGATCTTCCACTTGATCTATGCCACCTAGGAGTATAATCTGGTCTGCCCAAAGCCATTACAGATCCTATGGTACATTTGGCACAAACCGTGCACCTATCTTGCCTTCAGATTATTACTATCTCCGAACGGACTGAAATGACCTTCCACTTGACCAACATCACCTAGAAGTACAATCAGGTGTGGCTAAAAAGTTTCCATGCCCATTGTACATTTGGCGCAAACCGTGCACCTATCTTGCGTCTAGATTAATACTATCTTTAGACGGTCCGAAACAAGCTTCCACTTGACCAATGTCACCTAGAAGTACCATCGGGTGCGCCTGAAAAGATTTCCATGCCGGTTGTACATTCGGCGCAAACCATTGACCTATCCTGTGTCGAGATTAATACTATCTCCAACCGGTCCAAAACGAGCTTCCACTTGACCAATGTCACCTAGAAGTACCATCGGGTGTACCTGAAAAGATTTCCATGCCCGTGGTACATTCGGCGCAAACCGTATGTAGATCTGACGCCTAGACTAACACTATCTCTAAATGGACTAAAACCAGCTTCCACTTGACACACGTCACATAGGAGTACCATCGGTTGTGCCCAAAATGATTTCCATGCCCATGGTACATTCAGCGCAAACCGTGCACCCATCTAGCGCTGAGATTAACACTATCTGTAAATGGACCGAAATGAGCTTCCACTAGTCCCAGGTCACTTAGGAGTACCATCAAGCGTGCCGAAAATAATTTCCTTACGGTGGTACACTCGATGCAAACAGTGCACCTATCTACGCCTAGACTAACACTATCTCCAAATGGACCAAAACGAGCTTCCACTTGACACACGTCACCTAGTAGTACCATCGGGTGTGCCCAAAATGATTTCCATGCCTGTGGTCCATTCGGCGCAAACTAGGACGCAAACCGTGCACCCATCTAGCGCTGAGATTAACACTATCTCTAAACAGACCGGACGAGATTCCACTTGACCCACATCACCTAGGAGTACCATCCGGTGTGTCAAAAATGATTTCCATGCAGTGGTACATTCGGCACAAACTTGGACCTATCTTGCAGCGAGATTAACGCTGTCTCTAAATGGACCGAAACAAGCTTCCACTTGACCCACGTCACCTAGGTGTACCATCAGGTGTGCTCAAAATGATTTCCATGCCAGTGGTACATTCGGCGCAAATCGTGCACCTATCTTGCTCCAAGATTAACGCTATCTCTAAATGGACTAAAACGAGCTTCCACATGAGACATGTCACCTAGGAGTACCATCGGGTACGACCAAAATGATTTTCAAGCCTATGGTACATTTGGCACAAACGGTGCACCTATCTTGCATCGAGATTCGGCGCAAACAGTGCACCTATCTTGCATCGAGATTAACACTATCTCCAAACAGACAGAAACGATCTACCACTTGATCTACGCCACCTAGGAGTACAATATGGTTTGCCCAAAGCGATTTTAGAGCCTATGGTACATTTGGCGCAAACCGTGCTCATATCTTGCCTCCAGATTATTACTATCTCCAAATGGACCGAAATGACCTTCCTCTTGACCAACGTCACCTAGAAGTACAATCAGTTGTTGCTGAAAAGATTTCCATGCACGTTGTACATTCGGCGCAAACCGTGCACCTATCTTGCGTCTAGATTAATACTATCTCCAAACAGTCCGAAACGAGCTTCCACATGGCCAATGTCACCTAGAAGTACCATCAGGTGCACCTGAAAAATTTCCATGCCCGTTGTACATTAAGCGCAAACCATACACCTATCTTGCGTCGAGATTAATACTATCTCTAAATGGACCGAAATAAGCTTGCATTGGTCCCACGTCACCTAGGAGTATCATTGGGTGTGCCAAAAATGATTTCCTTGTGGTGGTACACTCGGCGTAAACCGTGCACCTATCTTGCGCTGAGATTAATTCTATCTCTAAACGGACTGAAACAAGCTTCCACTTGACCCACGTCACCTAGGAGTTCCATCGGTTGCGTCCATAATGATTTCCAATCCTATAGTATGTTCGACGCAAACCGTGCACCTATCTTGCACCGAGACTAACACAATCTTCAAATGGACTGAAACGAACTTTCACTTAACCCACATCACCTAGGAGTACCATTAGGTGCATCCAAAATAATTTCCAAGCTTATGGTACGTTACCTATCTTGCACCAAGGCTAACACTATCTCTAAACGGATCGAAATGAGATTCCCTTGAACCACGTCACCAAGGAGTACCATCGGGTGTGCCTAAAGCAATTTCAATGCCCATGGTACATTAGGCACAAACCTTGCACTGCTCTTGCGTCAAAATTTAATCTATCTTGAAATAGACCGAAATGAGCTTCTGCTTGAGCCACATCACCTAGAAGTACAATCAGGTGCACCCAAAGCAATTTCTGAGGCTATGGTACATTTGGCGCAAACTGTGCACTTATCTCTAAATGGACTGAAACGAGCTTCCACTTGACCCACGTCACCTAGGAGTACCATCGGGTGTGCCCAAAATGATTTCCATGCTAGTGGTACATTCGCGAAAACCGAGCACCTATCTTGCGCCGAGATAAATAGTATCTCTAAACAGACTAAAATGAGCTTCCACTTGACCCATGTCACCTAGGAGTACCATCGGATGTGCCTGAAAAGATTTCCATGCCCATGGTACATTCAGCGCAAACCGTTCATCGATCTTGTGTAACACCCCAGGTGTTAGGCTTGTATCTTAACACTTGCATTGCATAAGCCTAAGCATCATTTGTTCATATATGAGCATGGAACATATGTGATGCACTAGTGCAAATTGTGAAACATGTATATATGGGTGAAATGATTTCCATGCCCATGGTACATTTGGTGCAAATCGTTCACCGATCTTGCGCCTAGACTAACACCATCTCCAAATGGACCGAAACGAGCTTCCACTTGACACACGTCACCTAGTAGTACCATCGGGTGTGCCCAAAATAATTTTCATGCCCGTGGCCCATTCGGGGAAACCGTGCACCCATCTAGCGCTGAGATTAACACAATCTCTAAACAGACCGAAAGAGCTTCCACTTGACCCACGTCACCTAGGAGTACCATCAGGTGTGCCAAAAAAATGATTTCCATGCAGTGGTACATTCGGCGCTAACTTGCACCAATCTTGCGCTGAGATTGACGCTGTGTTTAAACGGACCGAAACAAACATCCACTTGACCCACGTCACCTACCATCGGGTGTGCCCAAAATGGTTTCTATGCTAGTGGTACATTCGGTGCAAACCGTGCACCCATCTAGTGCTGAGATTAACACTATCTCTAAATGAACTGAAATGTGCTTCGACTTGACTGACGTCGCCTAGGAGTACCATCGGGTGCGGCCAAAATGATTTCCAAGCCTATGGTTCGTTCGGCGCAAACCGTGCACCAATCTTGTGTCGAGATTAATAATAACTCCAAACAGACTGAAACGATCTTCCACTTGATCTATGCCACCTAGGAGTAAAATCTAGTCTGCCCAAAGCGATTACAGAGCCTATGGTATATTTGGCACAAACCATGCACCTATCCTGCCTTCAGATTATTACTATCTCCGAATGGACTGAAATGGCCTTCCACTTGACCAACTTCACCTAGAAGTACAATCAGGTGTCGCTAAAAAGTTTCCATGCCCGTTGTATATTTGGCGCAAACTGTGCACCTACCTTGCGTCTAGATTAATACTATCTTTAGACGGTCCGAAACAAGCTTCCACTTGACCAATGTCACCTAGAAGTACCATCGGGTGCGCCTGAAAAGATTTCCTTGCCCGTTGTATATTCGGCGCAAACCGTTGACCTATCCTGTGTCGAGATTAATACTATCTCCAACCGATACAAAACGAGCTTCCACTTGACCAATGTCACCTAGAAGTACCATCGGGTGTACCTGAAAAGATTTCCATGCCCATGGTACATTCAGCGCAAACCGTATGTAGATCTGGCGTCTAGACTAACACTATCTCTAAATGGACTAAAACGAGCTTCCACTTGACACACGTCACCTACGAGTACCATCGGTTGTGCCTAAAATGATTTCCATGCCCATGGTACATTCGGCGCAAACCGTGCACCCATCTAGCACTAAGATTAACACTTCTGTAAATGGACCGAAACAAACTTCCACTAGTCCCAGGTCACCTAGGAGTACCATCAAGCGTGCCGAAAATAATTTCCTTACAGTGGTACACTCAATGCAAACCGTGCACCTATCTTACGCCTAGACTAACACTATCTCCAAATGGACTGAAACGAGCTTCCACTTGACACACGTCACCTAGTAGTACCATCGGGTGTGCCCAAAATGATTTCCATGCCTGTGGTCCATTGGGCGCAAACCAGGACACAAACCGTGCACCCATCTAGCGCTGAGATTAACACTATCTCTAAACAGACCGAACGAGATTCCACTTGACCCACATCACCTAGGAGTACCATCCGGTGTGTCAAAAATGATTTCCATGCAGTGGTACATTTGGCACAAACTTGCACCTATCTTGCAGCGAGATTAACACTGTCTCTAAATAGACCGAAACAAGCTTCCACTTGACCCACGTCACCTAGGTGTACCATCAGGTGTGCCCAAAATGATTTCCATGCCAGTGGTACATTCGGCGCAAATCGTGCACCTATCTTGCTCCAAGATTAACGCTATCTTTAAACGGACTGAAACGAGCTTCCACTTGACCCACGTCACCTAGGAGTACCATTGGATGTGTCTGAAAAGATTTCCATGCCCATGGTACATTTAGCGCAAACCGTTCATCGATCTTGTGTAACACCCCAGGTGTTAGGCTTGTATCTTAACACTTGCATTGCATAAGCCTAAGCATCATTTGTTCATATATGAGCATGGAACATATGTGATGCACTAGTGCAACTTGTGAAACATGTATATATGGAATGTGCTTGAACATCTCCCTGAAACATATGCAACATACCCTTGTTAATTGTGTTGCAATGTGTGTATGTTTGATGCTCATGCCGGGAATGCAAGTGAGTGTTGATGTCACTTCTTTCATGTGTCTCACATCACTCTCTATCTATAGTGATCCCTAGAAAAGTTTCATGAAGATTGGAATCAAAAAGTCACATGAAATGATAAGTTCTATTCCTAGTGGAATGGCATGATTAAGTGAATGAAATTATGGATCATCAACCAAATCTTGTAATCTTACCCAAATGACTCTAGATGAACTCTACAACTAAAGTCATGAATGGTTCACATTGAGTAAATGCTTGGCAAATACCCTAATTGGCCTAAAAACCCTAGTTTAGGCTTTATTAAGTTGCTGCCTTGACCAAAGTGAAAGTTTGACTTCTATACCAGTTATGAGATTTGACCTTTAACAAAATTTGTAGTTCATCTTGTGTAGAACAAACTTTGTTTAATGGTCAAGAGCTAGTTTGGTCTCTAGCCTAGTCAAATAGAGCTCACAAGATTCAATGTAGTGTTGTCTTGGAGCCTAGGAATTTGGTTGTCCTAACAGAGGTTTAGCTTCGGGTACCCTAGTTTGGAGCTCTGTATCTTCCTAACTAGGCTGAACCAGTTCAAGGTCCTTTAATAAAAGTTGTAGATTGAGTTGTGTACAACAAACTTTGTTTTTGGATCATATGATGATTCAGCTTGGAAATAAGTCAAACAGTGGACCAAAGTTTGAATCTACAACTGTTTTCAGACTTAGAAATGATTTAAGGCCGAGATTAGTCAACTTGATTGGCATGCCACGTTCTCAAGATTTTGTTAAGCAACTTGGTTTGATCCCTTAATAAAAGTTAGAGTATACATCTTGAAGAGGAGCTCATAGAAAGTTGGATTTGATTTGACATATTTTGATCGACAAATTGTAGCCTCAATCGAGCCAAGCTTAGTCCTCGTTTAGTCGCTGACAGTGTCAACTTTGCAGCTAATTATCTCCTAATATAGAGACCTAATGACTGTGAACCCTAATCAAAGTTGGAGAGTATTTAGAGATGACCAAACTTTGTTTTGGGTCCATGATCTAGTTCGGCCCGTAGCTAGCCCAAAATGGCGCCCTAAGATGCCCATAGAGACGCATGCCAGCTGTTCGACGGTGGGCCCCAACGGGGACATGCGGTCGCCATGCTCCTCACCTCTGATCCACGCGTCGAAGGTGCCCGCCTAAGCCATGCCGCTGCCAGACGCGTGCCCCTCGCCTCGCTCTCTGTTTTGGACGCCCCAGGCTCCCTCTCTGCCCTCCTTCGCTCTCGCCGTGGCCATGCTGCTGCTCGCCGAGCGCGCAGTCGCCATGGCTGACTCCCGAGCAGAGCACTTGCCGCCATTGCTGCCCCTTCGGCCATCTCCTGTGCCTCTAGCCACCACCACTGATCCCAACTGTCACTACTCCACCCCACACTCGTGTCGTGACCTAAGCCCGAGCCGGGTTCACCGTTGCCGATGGATGCCGCTCGCCATGGTCACCGCTGACGCCCTCGTTCCTCCACATTCCCATCATCTCGACCGTCCTCGCTCCCCATGAGCACCACCCACAGCTTCACCCCGCGATGCTGAGCTCGTAGCACCCCTTCCCAGGCTCTCCTCGTGGTCGTAGCACATGGCCACCGGTGCCGTGACTGTCGTGGATGCCACGCACGTGGCCAGGAGGCCATGGTTCATCTCCAGCCATGATTTGACCTCCCATGGGTGATGAGGACATCAACACCGATCATACATCCACGCCGTCCACGCCGACACCTGCTGGTCCTATTACCCGTGCTCGTGCTCGAACACTTAATCATCAAGTGAGTTCCTTCTTGAGCTCTTGTCCATCCTGTTTAGATCTTGGAGACACGTGCACTCTTGTTTTGATTAGAAATCAAGGAGAAGACCGAAAGGGAAAAGGACTCGCGTAGGCTGGATTCGGACTGCAGCACACCTCCAAATTGTGACGGCCGCCACGGTTACATACGGAGTCGGATTGGGGTGATTCTAGACTTGTTGGAAAGCTAATAAAGTCTACTTTCATACGGATCTGACCTCATACTCATATCTGCTCAGAAACGGCGTCAACAGTCCAAAAATCACCGAGAGGTCTATTCTGTCCAGGGTGCTGCGCCACCTTAAGTTAGCCCAATGGGCTTGTATCTTTTAGAGTCCAGTAGGGACGCGTCCTAGGGTTGGAGCACGACCCAAACTCTCTTGTGGTCGTCCTCCACACATTATATACCCCTTAGCCGCCACCAGGAACACTTGGGTTTTGTTTAGATCAAGTTTAGCCTTTGCTACTTGCTTGTAGGCGCGTGTGCTGATCCAGCCACCCGTCTCCTTGTCTTCAGAACTCCACTCATAATAAGATTCAGTTTGAGGCTTTCAATTTCATCTTGCAAATTCAGTGCTTGTTTCCTTGTTCTTGCTAGTTCTTCGATTGCTTGCAGGACGGGAGCCCTAGTGGCTGGTTGTCGCGCTCCACAAGATCGGGACAGCCTTTGGAGGTGGTGTATCGGTTGCTAAGGCGCGGTCTTGGAAGGCTGTAGTCGGGCCGTGAACGTCATCTCCATCCACCAAATCGAGTGATCTCACGCCTCTCATCGAAAGATCGTCCATAAACCCTAGCGGGTTCATATCAGTTGGTATCAGAGCTGGGCCCTTGTTTAAGGGGGTGGGAATGATGAGGACATCCTACACTATTACCCGCTGGCAAAGACGCAACAAAAAAAGGTCAAGTGGCCTAGTTGTAGTCGGGCGGCGACCGTGTGAGCCTCTGAATAATCCCACCTTGCTTAGCTTGGGAGGAGGAAGCCACCTTAAAAGAGAGAGGCCACCCTTCCCCTATCAGACTAGTCTTTTAGGGACATTGGGCCTTTCCTTGAGTGGGTGTGCATAAGAACTGTTGGGGTCCGGACAACCTTAATTTATTGGGCTTCGGCCAACCCCACCTGGGCCGGATGTATCATTTGGTATCAGAGCATATCGGTCTTTAATTGTTTCTAACCCAAAGATCTTGTAATCAAGTTGATTCAGCAAAGTATATCTCCTAGACAATGCATCTGCAATGATATTATCCTTCCCTTTCTTGTGTTTGATAACATAAGGAAAAGATTCAATAAATTCAACCCATTTTGCATGTCTACGATTCAGTTTTCCTTGACTACGAATATGCTTCAAAGATTCATGATCAGAATGTATAACAAATTCTTTGGGCCACAAATAATGCTGCCATGTTTCTAATGTCCGCACTAGAGCATATAATTCCTTATCATATGTAGAATAATTAAGAATAGGTCCGCTCAATTTCTCACTAAAGTATGCAACAGGTTTTCCTTCTTGTAACAAAACACCACCCAATCCAATTCCACTCGCATCACATTCAAGCTCGAAAGTCTTATTAAAATCAGGGAGTTGGAGTAGAGGTGCATGTGTTAACTTATCTTTCAGCACATGGAAGGCGTGCTCTTGTGCTTTGCCCCAAGAAAAGGGCACTCCCTTCTTTGTAAGCTCATTCAATGGTGCAGCAATGGTGCTGAAGTCCTTCACAAAACGGCGATAGAAACCAGCAAGTCCTAGGAAACTCCGCACTTGTGTGACCGTCGTGGGTACAGGCCATCCTTGTATAGCTTCCACCTTGGCTTTATCAACCTCAATTCCCTGTGGAGTGACAACATAGCCAAGAAACGATACTCGATCGGTGCAGAAAGTGCACTTCTCAAGGTTACCAAACAAACGTGCATCACGTAGAGCATTGAAAACAGCACGTAAGTGATCAAGGTGTTCATCAATGGATTTGCTATAAATCAGTATATCATCAAAGTAGACGACAACAAATTTCCCAATGAAAGCACGCAAAACCTCGTTCATTAATCTCATGAAAGTACTAGGTGCATTAGTTAACCCAAAAGGCATGACTAACCACTCATATAGACCGAACTTGGTTTTGAAAGCAGTTTTCCATTCATCTCCCAATTTCATACGAATCTGATGGTACCCACTACGCAAATCAACCTTTGAAAACACAACAGCACCACTCAATTCATCAAGCATATCATCTAATCGTGGAATAGGGTGTCGATATCGAATGGTGATATTATTAATAGCCCTACAATCAACACACATGCGCCATGTTCCATCTTTCTTAGGCACTAAAATCACTGGAACAGCACAAGGACTAAGAGACTCACGCACATAACCTTTGTCTAGTAGTTCTTGCACTTGTCGCTGAATTTCCTTCGTTTCCTCCGGATTGGTCCTGTATGGCGCACGGTTTGGCAAAGATGCTCCAGGAATAAGATCAATTTGGTGCTCAATCCCTCGTATTGGTGGCAGCCCCGCTGGTATCTCAATGGGGAACACATCAGAATACTCCTGCAAAATGTTAGCAACAGCAGGGGGCAAAGAACGTTGCATATCCTCAAATGAAATCAAAGCATCCTTGCATACCAAAGCATAAGCAACAGAGGTGGATGCATTGAACTCATTAATATCAGATTTTGTAGCAAGCATACAACGTCCTTTCAATGTTATCTCATCTTTGTCATCAACAACAGATTTGTCACTCTCGCTCTTTGCTTTTGCAGCCTTAGTAACATCAGATTGCATAATATCTTCAGGAGACATAGGATGCAACACAATTTTTCGATCATGGTATAGAAACGAATATTGATTTGATCTACCATGATGCATCGAATCTCTATCAAATTGCCATGGCCTACCTAGCAGAATATTGCAAGCTTGCATAGGCACAACATCACATTCAACAATATCTTTGTATGATCCGATGGCAAAATTGATTCGCACCAGTCTCGTTACCTTTGCCTTACCACTGTTGTTCAGCCATTGGATGTAGTAGGGATGGGGATGTGGTTTGGTGGTGAGGGCGAGCTTTTGTACCATGTCGCTACTTGCCAAGTTGTTGCAGCTACCTCCATCAATGATCATGCGGCACGAACGCTCCTTGATGACACACTTTGTTTGGAATAAAGTGTGTCGCTGATTTTGCTCCGCCTTCTCCATTTGTGCACTAAGCACTCGCTGTACAATCAAGCTCTCATAGTGCTCCGCGTCACCTGCATTGATGTGTTCTTCTATGTGTTCCTCACTACCTGCATAGTCAGCCGCAAGCAATGCAAGTGTATCTTCATCAAATTCACTAGCAGATGAACACTCACCATCATCTTTGACAATCATAACACGCTTGTTTGGGCAGTCACGCATCATATGGCCATATCCCTTACACCGATGACATTGTATGTTGCTTGTTCTACCTGTCGATGCCATGGATGAAGTACTCGCAGCCGGCTTTTGCGCTGTCTTCACTACTGAATTGGTGGGGGCAGCTCGAGTCTTGTCACTAGATGATGGCGTAGGAGTACGTGTAGACGGAGTTGTAGATGGGCGCGGCTGCCATGAACTAGCTTTCCCTGCAGAAACATTAGTCCTTGCGCTAGCACGTCGTCCCTGCACTTCCCGTTCAGCTTTACAAGCAAGATGAAACAGTTTGGTTACGTTATTGTATTCTTTGTAAGCGAGGATATCCTGAATTTCCCGATTTAATCCACCTAAAAATCTAGCCATAGCAGGTTCCTCATCCTCCTCTAAATTACAACGCAACATACCCGTTTGTAATTCCTGATAGTATTCTTCTACACATTTAGAACCTTGTCTCAATTGCTGCAACTTATTTATCATATCACGGGCATAGTAAGATGGAACAAATCTAGCTCTCATGGCTCGTTTCAGTGCATTCCAAGTTCTAGGTATGTTATTAGGATTTTTCTTGCCATATTCGATCCACCAAACAGAAGCAAAATCTGTGAACTCACTAGTAGCAGCCCTAACACGCGTGTTCTCAGGAAATTCATGGCATGCAAACTTTTGATCAACAGCAATCTCCCAAGTAATGTATGCATCAGGGTCATATTTACCATCAAAAGGAGGTATTTTAAATTTAATCTTACTGAAAGCATCATCATTATTGTGTACCTCGCGTCGGCGGCGGCCACCCATACCTCTACGGTTGTGACGTAGGCGACGTCGATCACGAGTGTCTCGATCATCATGTTCAGTATCACCTGTGTATTCTTCATCATAGCTACCATCCTCTTGATCTTCCTCCTTCTTTTCTTCTTTATGCTGGTCTTTATCATTGTTGTGGAGGTCATCAAAACGCCTCAGCAGAGCAGCAAGGCTTTTGTCCACACTAGCAATGGACTGCTCCAAACCTGCAAGCTTGTTGTTTGCGGCAATCTGAGTAGCCTCCAACTGCCCAAGTTTGTCATTTGTCACCTGCAAGTCATTATCAAGTCCCTCCGTGTGCAACTTCACCTTCCTTTCAAAATGTTGTATGATGCCCTTTGTGCGAGGCGAATGCGGAATTTGGTTATCTTCGTCGGTCCCTGACATGGTTCAAAGACAAAGACAACAAGAAGACAAGTGAAGAAATAAAAGCCCTACAACTACTAGGATGTAGCTGCAGCAAGTCGCTCACTCTCCACCTATTACACAAGTTCTTACCAGTTCTTACCTTGCTCGACAGGAGGGGTCATCTACCAACAAGTCTGCAGCAATGGATGAAGTGTATCGGTGCCGCAGCACGAGACCTGTCAAGCTGTAGAATATGTGGAGCTATAGGTGGGCTGAAACAAGGAACGAACTAGCACCACGTTAGTTACAAAAAGCAAGCTGAATAATCGTTCAACCGGCGGTACTGTGCTAAACATCGTTAAGATGTGGGAAGATTGTTTGCCTCATATTGAGTTTGCTTATAATCGTTCGCTGCATTCTACTACGAAGATGTGTCCCTTTGAGATTGTTTATGGCTTGTTACCACGTGCTCCTATTGATTTAATGCCATTGCCAAGTTCTGAAAAGTTGAATTTTGATGCTAAGCGACGTGCTGAATTGATGCTAAAACTACATGAAACCACTAAAGAAAACATAGAGCGCATGAATGCTAAGTACAAATTTGCTGTAGATAAAGGTAGAAGAGAATTGATTCTTGAACCTGGAGATTGGGTTTGGTTGCATTTGCGAAAGGATAGGTTTCCTGAATTAAGAAAATCTAAATTGATGCCTAGAGCGGATGGTCCTTTTAAAGTGATGCAACGAATAAATGAGAATGCATATAAGCTTGATCTTCCTGCAGATTTTGGGGTTAGTCCCACATTTAACATTGCAGATTTGAAGCCTTATTTGGGTGAGAAAGATGAGCTTGAGTCGAGGACGACTCAAATTCAAGAAAGGGAGGATGATGAGGACATCAACACCGATCATACATCCACGCCGTCCACGCCGACACCTGCTGGTCCTATTACCCGTGCTCGTGCTCGAACACTTAATCATCAAGTGAGTTCCTTCTTGAGCTCTTGTCCATCCTGTTTAGATCTTGGAGACACGTGCACTCTTGTTTTGATTAGAAATCAAGGAGAAGACCGAAAGGGAAAAGGACTCGCGTAGGCTGGATTCGGACTGCAGCACACCTCCAAATTGTGACGGCCGCCACGGTTACATACGGAGTCGGATTGGGGTGATTCTAGACTTGTTGGAAAGCTAATAAAGTCTACTTTCATACGGATCTGACCTCATACTCATATCTGCTCAGAAACGGCGTCAACAGTCCAAAAATCACCGAGAGGTCTATTCTGTCCAGGGTGCTGCGCCACCTTAAGTTAGCCCAATGGGCTTGTATCTTTTAGAGTCCAGTAGGGACGCGTCCTAGGGTTGGAGCACGACCCAAACTCTCTTGTGGTCGTCCTCCACACATTATATACCCCTTAGCCGCCACCAGGAACACTTGGGTTTTGTTTAGATCAAGTTTAGCCTTTGCTACTTGCTTGTAGGCGCGTGTGCTGATCCAGCCACCCGTCTCCTTGTCTTCAGAACTCCACTCATAATAAGATTCAGTTTGAGGCTTTCAATTTCATCTTGCAAATTCAGTGCTTGTTTCCTTGTTCTTGCTAGTTCTTCGATTGCTTGCAGGACGGGAGCCCTAGTGGCTGGTTGTCGCGCTCCACAAGATCGGGACAGCCTTTGGAGGTGGTGTATCGGTTGCTAAGGCGCGGTCTTGGAAGGCTGTAGTCGGGCCGTGAACGTCATCTCCATCCACCAAATCGAGTGATCTCACGCCTCTCATCGAAAGATCGTCCATAAACCCTAGCGGGTTCATATCAATGGGTGTGGGTGGGCATGTTGGTGCTAACGGCGCCCTTCTCCGCCACCGCCTACCCTTCTCCAACCAGATTCCGGCCTCCCCGCCGGCCTCCCCTGTTCTCTGTACAGAGGGGGAGGAGGACGGACCTCGGGTCCCAATTTGGAAGAAGGGAAGGGGTTAAGTGCTGAAGCTTTGACTCGAGTGAATAGTGCCAAGAAGGACTGGATTGTTGGATTTTGATTCATGTTTCTTGTAGGGACCTCTGTGCAAAAGAGTTTAACCTTTTCTTTTCTTTTATGCAAATAAATGGCAATAACTTTGAAAATGCATAGTAAATTGTAGGAAAGTCGTAAAATAGCAAATGAGGACTTTTTGGAATCCTTGTGAAATTGTCTATGCAGTGGATCTATAATATGTCATGTTTTAGTTTAAGGTTTTAGTTGTAAAAATAGATTTATGCAACTAGGTTTTGAATGCTACCTGCATTTGTCTTTTTCATAACTACAGTTGTAGGGCTCCAAATGAAGTGAAATTTTTGTGGCATGCTACTCATGTGATGATTGATGTGTGGTAAAAATTTCATGAATTTTGGTTTCTGTATAAGTGAGTTATTAGTGTATATTGCTCTCACATGATTTCTTGCATTAGCCATTTGTCTTGTTCATACAGGTTGCTATGCTTACTCAAATGGCATGAAAATTGTATAGTAGACTATTAGGAGCATATGTAGGCTGCTGTAATTTTGGTAGAATTTATTGTGCAGTTTTGATATGTGTTCATAATTCCACCTATTTATCTAAATAAATTAAGAAATGTATTAAAAGAATTTATTTAGTAATAGACACTATGTTTTCTTGTGATAATTAGTCATGTGTGACATGTTGGTAAAGTTGGTTTTGTCTAATTATATGTTTGCAACATAAGTTAATAATTATTTCTTGCAAATGAGGTTTCTGGACAGATCTAGGGACTTAGAAAAGTTCTTCATGATAATATGCTTTTTTAGGAACTTGTTTATACAAAAGTTGTAGATAATTTATATATATAGCTGCTGTTAAAATTTGGTGGCATTTGGCCAAGTAGTTTAGCAGTTATAGCTGTTTAAAGTTTGGTTACAGAATTACTTGCTCTCTGTCTTATTAGACTAGTGTCTGTGTTTGTGTAAATTCGACATGTTAAAATTTGGAATCATGCTGTAATGATTATAAATGGAATGTAGAGAATTTCATAAGCTTTCCAGAATGTCTTGTTGCACGTCATTTGGAGTTGTAGATCTCCGGTTATGATTAAATTACTCAGCTGCTGTTCTGATGTCCAGAAAGTGGCAGATTCTAGTTTTGGTGCTTTGATTCACTTTGCCATGTTTGTGTGGTGCTAAGTGTGACTCATAGCTTTGATGAAACTGAGTTGGTACACCTAAGATCTTGTGTGACTTGTTCATGATTGATGTCCTTATTATCTCCTATGTAGTACTTTAGTGATGATTAAGTTACATAGGTCTAGGTGCTTATATTGAACTTGGTGTTGAATAAATGGTTGTTTGTGATATTTCTATGTATTCATACATATGCATTGTTGCACCTCATTTAGGTATGCTAGCTGAAATGCATGAAGGATGTGGTGTTGGAGCCAAACCCGAAGACGATGTTTGGTGGAACTACCCCGAAGATGGAAGTACTCAGCAAGTGGTGTCTGACAAACACTAACTTAGTGTTGGATCCAGGCAAGCCCCGGAGCATTATAAGTCTCCTAATTTCTGAAATGCAATTAAGTACTATGTTATATATATTGTTGCATTAAGTTATAGGTGTTGGATGAAAACACTTGCTGCATTGATATCCAATCCTTGTCTAGAGAATATAACATGAACCCTATGTAGCTCAGGCTCGAGTAGATACTTAGTCCTACTTTAAGCCGTAGAAGTCGGGTGATTCCTTGTCACTTGCGAGCTATAGGAATATACATGTGGCACGATTGGTTGTATTTGCTATCATGGAAAAGAACCTGGTATAACTTGAAAGGAGACCGGGCGGGATGACGATAGTGAAACAAGAAGGCATGGAAGTCTTGGGTGTGGATCTATCCCCGTCTATGTCGATTAAGGACCAATTCTTGGAGCCTTTCCTGTTCATGTTGAACACATGCCTAACACTTAGTTGGTCGGGTCTGGTGACCGACCACGAAGCTGAGTAGCTCAACTCAAGCCGGGAGTCGATAGGTATAAAGTGCGCCTCGGAAGGGAGCCGTAGGTGTGAGTCCAAGGGCAGGTGATTTAAAAGTCTTGATTGTCCTAGCAGAAGGGTAATCCATGAGAGTGCTGGCGCTGATGGAACCCGCGAATTTGGTTCCTAAGTTGTACCAAAGGTGATCTACGGCTGCCGGGTTTGCCAGGTGAGTGTTTGGAATACTCCCTCAGCTAAGTTGTAATTCAGTTTAAGTCGCCGTCTCTCACCGGTTAGTGAGAACTTGACGGGCATATCTCCAACATAGATACACTAAATAATATAATGGTTCAGGAGTGATGATATGATGATGACAGCCTTATTATACCTGCTATGGTTAATATTGTTTGTTCCTAATCAAATGAGTGCTCTAGTACAGGTGCTAATATAGATGATAGGTTAATGATTATTAACTTGATGGTTCAACATTAATGATTACTTATCTGTACTAAGCTTTTATGCAAAATGTTGTCAAGCTAGCCCCACTTATATCAGCCTTGCATACTCCTTGGTGTCACTTTATTTCTAGTTTATGACGGGTAAGTCTAGCTGAGTACCTTCTCGTACTCAGGGTTTATTTCTCACTTGTTGCAGGTTGTGATGTATCATGGATATTGCAAGAATTGGATGGCTCCTGCCATAGTGGCGGAGTGTGATCATGGGCATGATCCTTCTGAGTTATCTTGTCTCTAATGCTTTTGTTGGAAGTTGACCTTGGTACTAGCATGTATTTAAAATAAGAGTAATGTTAGTTTCAAATTACTTTGCTTTTAATACTTTTCAACTTAAGTTGTAATAACTATGTTGCACTCCAATGTATAATTACTTGTGAAATGGATGTAACATATGACTTGTTATGTTGAATTACTATGATCTTGGCTTGTATGTTGGTTGGTTTGAAATTCCTCGTGATATTGTTTGACCACCAGAGTTATAGGGTTTCAAGTGTGAGAATTTGATCACTTCGGCGATTGTTTTTGTACTTGTGCTATTATAATTTGGATGGTTTCGTGACATCTTGTGCCTAGACTAACACTATCTCCAAATGCACTAAAACAAGCTTCCACGAGACACACATCACCTAGTAGTACCATCGGGTGTCCCCAAAATGATTTCCATGCACGTGGTCCATTCGGCGCAAACCGTGCACCCATCTAGCGCTAAGATCAACACTATCTCTAAACAGACCGAAAGAGCTTCCACTTGACCCACGTCACCTAGGAGTACCATCAAGTGTGCTGAAAATGATTTCCATGCAGTGGTACATTGGCACAAACCTGCACCTATCTTGCGCCGAGTTTAACACTGTCTCTAAATGGACTGAAAGAAGCTTCCACTTAACCCACGTCACCTAGGAGTACCATTGGGTGTGCCAAAAATGATTTCCATGCTAGTGGTACATTCGGCGCAAACCGTGCACCTATCTTGCTCCGAGATTAACACTATCTCTAAATGGACTGAAATGAGCTTCCACTTGACCCAGGTCACCAAGGAGTACCATCGAGTTTGCCCAAAATGATTTCGAAGCCTATGGTATATCCGGCACAAACTGCGCACCTATCTTGTGTCAAGATTAACACTATCTCCAAACAGACTGAAATGATCTTCCACTTGATCTACGCCACCAAGGAGTACAATCTGGTCTACCCAAAGTGATTTTAGAGCCTATGGTACATTTGGCGCAAATCGTGCACCCATCTTGCCTTCAGATTATTACTATCTTTGAATGGACCGAAACGATCTTCCACTTGACCAACGTCACCTAGAAGTACAATCGAGTATGGCTAAAAAGATTTCCATGCCCGTTGTACATTCAGCACAAACCGTGCACCTATCTTGCATCTAGATTAATACTATCGCCAAATGGTCCGAAACGAGCTTCCACTTGACCAATGTCACCTAGAAGTACGATCGGGTGAGCCTGAAAATATTTCCATGCCCGTTGTACATTCGACGCAAACCATGCACCTATCTTGCGTCAAGATTAATACTATCTCCAAACGGTCCAAAACGAGCTTCCACTTGACCAATGTCACCTAGAAGTATCATCGGGTGTGCATAAAAAGATTTCCATGTCTGTGGTACACTCGGCGCAAACCGTACATCGATCTGGCGCCTAGACTAACACTATCTCCAAATGGACTGAAACAAGCTCTTCACACACGTCACCTTGGAGTACCATCGGGTGTACCCAAAATGATTTCCATGCCTGTGCTACATCCGGCACAAACCATGCACCCATCTAGCGTTGAGATTAACAGTATCTTTGAACGGACCAGAACGAGCTTCCACTGGTCCCATGTCACCTAGGAGTACCATCGGGTGTGCCAAAAATGATTTTTTTGCGGTGGTACATTCGGCGGAAACCGTGCACCTATCTTGCACTGAGATTAAAATTATCTCTAAACGTACCGAAACAAGCTTCCACTTGACCCACGTCACCTAGGAGTACCATCGAGTGCGTCCAAAGTGATTTCCAAGCTATGGTATGTTTGGCGCAAACTATGCACCTATCTTGCGCCAAGACTAACACTATCTCCAGATGAACTGAAACGAGCTTCCACTTAACCCACGTCACCTAGGAGTACCATCGGGTCTGTCCAAAATGATTTCTAGGCCCTTGGTATGTTCGGCGGAAACCGTGCACCTATCTTGTGTCGAGGCTAACACAATCTCCAAATGGATCGAAATGAGATTCCCTTGAACCATGTCACCAAGGAGTACCATCGGGTGTGCCTAAAGCAATTTTAATGCCCATGGTACATTTGGCGCAAACCTTGCACCTTTGTTGCGTCGAAATTGAATCTATCTCGAAACAGACCAAAATTAGCTTTCGCTTGAGCCACATCACCAAGAAGTACAATCAGGTGCATCGAAAATTATTTTTGAGCCTATGGTACATATGGCGCAAATCATGCATCTTTCTTGCCTCGAGATTAACACTATCTGCAAATGTTCCAAAAAGAGTTTCCACTTGACCCACGTCATGTAGGAGTACCATCAGTTGCGCCAAAACGATTTCTGAACCTATGGTACGATTGGCACAAACCGTGCACCTATCTTGTGTCGAGATTAACACTATCTCCAAATAGACTGAAATGATCTTCCACTTGATCTATGCCACCTAGGAGTACCATTTGTTGTGTCCAAAGAGATTTCAGAGACTATGGTACATTTGGCGCAAACCGTGCACCTATCTTGCCTTGAGATTAATACTATACCCTAACAAACCGAAACAAGCTTCCACTTGACCAACATCACCTAGAACTACCATCGGGTGTGCCTGAAAAGATTTCCATGCCCGTTGTACATTCGGCGCAAACCGTGCACCTGTCTTGCGTCGAGAATAATATTATCTCCAAATGGTCCAAAGCGAGCATCCACTTGACCAATGTCACCTAGAAGTACCATCGGGTGTGCCTAAAAAGATTTCCATGCCCGTAGTACATTTGGCGCAAACCATGCATCTATCTTGTGCTGAGGTTAACACTATCTCCAAATGGGCCGAAACGAGCATCCACTTGACCCACGTCACCTAGGAGTACTATTGGGTGCGTCCAAAATAATTTCTAAGCCTATGGTATGTTTGGCGCAAACCATGGACCTATCTTGTGCTGAGTCTAACACTACCTCCAAACATACTAAAACAGTTTTCCACTTGACATAAATTACACAGGAGTACCATTGGGTGTGCCTAAAGTGATTTCCTTGCCTGTGGTACAATTGGCAGAAACCGTGCACCATTCTTGCGCCAAAATTAAAACTATCTCTAAACGGATCGAAATAGGATTCTGCTTGATACACGTCACCTAGGAGTACAATTAGGTGCGTCCAAAATGATTTCTGTGCATATGGTACATTTGGCAACAAACCATGCACCTATCTTGCGTCGAGATTAACACTATCTCCAAATGGACCAAAGTGAGTTTCCACTTGACCCACGTTACGTAGGAGCACCAATGGTTGCGCCCAAAATGATTTTTGAACCAATGCTATGTTCGGTGCAAACCATGCACCTATCTTGCGTCGAGATTAACACTATCTCCATACAGATTGAAACGATCTTCCACTTGATCAAGATGACCTAGGAGTACCATCTGGTGTGCCCAAAGTGATTTTAGAGCCTATGGTACAATTGACGCAAACTACGCACCTATCTTACCTCGAGATTAATATTATCTCCAAACAAATCGAAACGAGCTTCCACTAGACCAACGTCACATAAAAGTACCATCAGGTGTGCCTCAAAAGATTTCCATGAACGTGGTACATTTGGCGCAAACCATTCACCTATCTTGCGTTAAGATTAATATTATCTCCAAACGCTCCGAAACAAGCTTCACTTTACCAATGTCACATAGAAGTACTATCGGGTGTGCCTCAAAAGATTTCCATGCCCACGGTACATTCGACACAAACCATACACCTATCTTTCGCCTAGATTAATACTATCTCCAAATGGACCGAAATAATCTTCCACTTGACACACGTCACCTAAGAGTACCATCGGGTGTGCCCAAAATGATTTCAATACCCATGGTACATTCGGCGCAAACCGTACATCTATCTTGCGCTGAGATTAACACTAGCTCTAAATGGACCGAAACGAGCTTCCTCTTGACCCACATCACCTAGGAGTACCTTCGGGTGGGTCCAAAATGATTTCCAAGCCTATGGTACGCTCAACGCAAACCGTGGACCTATCTTGCACTGAGATTAACATTACCTCTAAATGGACCAATACAAGCTTCCACTTGACAAACATTACACAGGAGTACCATTGGGTGTGCCCAAAGCGATTTCCATGCCCATGGTACATTAGGCGCAAACCGTGACCTATCTTGCATCGAGATTAAAACTATCTGCAGACAAATCAAAATGAGCTTCTGCTTCATCCACGTCACCTAGAAGTACAATCAGGTGTACCCAAAGTGATTTACGAGCCTATGGTACATTTGACGCAAACCGTGCACCTACCTTGCATCGAGATTAACACCATTGGTTGTGCCCAAAATGATTTCTAAACTTATGGTATGTTCGGCACAAACCGTGCACCTAACTTGCGTCGTGATTAACACTATCTCCAAACAGACTAAAACGATCTTTCACTTGATCTACGCCACCTAGGAGTACCATCTAGTGTGCCCCAAACGATTTTAGAGCCTATGGTAGAATTGACGCAAACCATGCACCCATCTTGTGTCAAGATTAATATTGTCTCCAAGCGGACCGAAACGAGCTTCCACTTGAACAACGTCACCTAAAAGTACCATCGGGTGTGAATGAAAAGATTACTATGAATGTGGTACATTCAGTGTAAACTGTGCACCTATCTTGCATCGGGATTAATACTATCTCCAAACGGTCTGAAACGAGCTTCCACTTGACAATGTGAGCTAAAAGTACCATCGGATGTGCCTAGGAAGATTTCCAAGCTTGTGGTACATTCGGTGCAAACCGTACACCCATCTAGCGCCTAGATTAACACTATCTCCAAATAGACCGAAATAAGATTCCGCTTGACACACGTCACCTAGGAGTACCATCCGGGTGTGCCCAAAATGATTTCATGCCTGTGGTACATTCGGCGTAAACTGTGCACCCATCTAGCGCTGATATTAACACAATCTCTAAACGGACCAAAACGAGCTTTCACTTGACCCAAGTCACCTAGGAGTACCATCGGGTGTGCCCAAAATGATTTCCATGCCATGTTACATTCGTCACAAAATAGTGCACCTATCTTGTGACAAGACTAACGGTATCTCAAAACGGACCGTAGCGAGCTTCCACTTGACACACATCACCTAGGAGTACCATCAGGTGTGCCTAAAATGATTTCCATGCCCATGGAACATTCGACGCGAACCATGCACCTATCTCGTGCCAAGATTAACACTATCTCTAAATGGACCGAAACGAGCTTCCACTTGACTCACGTCACCTAGGAGTACCATCGGGTGTGTCCAAAATGATTTCCAAGCCTGTGGTACTTTCGGCGCAAACCGTGCACCTACCTTTCGATGAGACTAACACTATATCCAAACGGACCGAAACAAGCTTCCCCTTGACATACATTACAAAGGAATACTATTGGCTATGCCCAAAGTGATTTCCATGCTCGTGGTACATTAGGCGCAAATAGTGCACCTTTCTTGCACCAAAATTAAAACTATCTCCAAACAGATCGAAATGAGGTCGCTTGATCTACATCACCTAGGAGTACAATCGGTGCATCCAAAATGATTTCTGAGTCTATGGTATGTTTGGTGCAAATCGTGCACCTATCTTGCGTCGAGATTCTATCTCCTATGTTGCTAAACGAGTTTTCACTTGACCCACATCACGTAGGAGTACCATCGGTTGTGCCCAAAATGATTTCTAAACCTATGGTACACTCGGCGCAAACCGAGCACCTATCTTCTGTTGAGGTTAACACTATCTCCAAACAGACTGAAACGATCTTCCACCTGATCTACACCACCTAGGATTACCATCTGGTGTGCCCAATGCGATTTTAGAGCCTATGGTACATTTGGCGCAAACCATGCACCTATCTTGCCTCGGGATTAATACTATTTCTAAACGGACCGAGACGAGCTTCCACTTGACCAACGTCACCTAGAAGAACCATCGGGTGTGCCTGAAAAGATTTCCATGCCTGTGGTACATTCAGCGCAAACCATACACCGATCTTGCTCCTAGACTAACACTATCTCCAAATGGACCAAAACGAGCTTCCACTTGACAGACGTCACCTAGGAGTACCATCGGGTGTACCCAAAATGATTTCCATGCCTGTGGTTTATTCGGCGCAAACCGTCCACCCATCTAGCCCTGAGGTTAACACTATCTCTAAACGGACCAAAATGAGCTTTCACTTGACCCATGTCACTTAGGGGTACCATCGGGAGTGCCTAAAATGATTTCCATGCCGTGGTACATTCGGCGCAAACCGTGCACCTATCTGGCGCCGAGACTAACACTATCTCCAAACAGACCAAAAAAAACTTTCCACTTGACATACATTACATAGGAGTACCGTCGGTTGTGCCCAAAGTGATTTCCATGCCCATTGTACAATAGGCGCAAACCGTGCACCTTTCTTGCACCAAAATTAAAACTATCTCCAAATAGATCGAAATGAGCTTTTGCTTGATCCACATCACCTAGGAGTACAACCAGGTGTGTCCAAAATGATTTCTAAGACAATGGTACGTTTGGCACAAATCGTGCACCTATCTTGTGTCGACGTTAACACTATCTCCAAATGTTCCATAACGAGTTGCCACTCGTCCTACCTCATCTAGGAATACCATCGGTTGCACTAAAATGATTTTTGAACCTATGCAACGTTCGGCGCAAATCGTGCACTTATATTGCGTCGAGATTCTCTCTCCAAATATTGCAAAATGAGTTTCCACTTGGCCCATGCCACGTAGCAGTACCATCAGTTGCGCCCAAAATGATTTCTGAACCTATGGTATGCTCGACGCAAACCGTGCACATATCTTGCGTCAAGATTAACACTATCTCCAAACAAATTGATACGATCTTCCGCTTGATCAAGCCACCTAGGATTACCATCAGGTGTGCCCAAAGCGATTTCAAAGCCTATGGTACATTCGGCACAAACCGTACACCTATCTTGCATCGAGATTAGTACTATCTCCAAATGGTCCGAAGGGAGCTTCCACATGACCAATGTCACAAAGAAGTACCATCGGGTGTGCCTGAAAAGATTTCCATGCCCATTGTACATTTGGCTCAAACTGTGCACCTGTCTTCCGTCGAGACTAATACTATCTCCAAACAGACCGAAATGAGCTTTCACTTGACCAATATCACCTAGGAGTACCATCGGGTGTGCCCAAAATGATTTCCATGCCCGTGGTACAATCGGCGCAAACTGTGCACCTATCTTGCATCAAGATTAACACTATCTCTAAACGGACTGAAACGATCTTTCACTTGACCCACGTCTCCTAGGAGTACCATCGGGTGCATCTGAAATGATTTCTAAGCCTGTGGTACGTTCAGATCAAACCGTGCACATATCTTGCACCAAGACAAACACTATCTCCAAACGGACCAAAACAAGCTTCCACTTGACATACACTACATAGGAGTACCATTGGGTGTGCCCAAAGCGATTTCCATGCCTATGGTACATTAGGCACAAATCGTGCACCTTTCTTGCACCAAAATTAAAACTATCTCCAAACATATCAAAATGAGCTTTTGCTTGATCCACATCACCTAGGAGTACAACCAGGTGTGTCCAAAATGATTTCTAAGCCAATGGTACGTTTGGCACAAATCGTGCACCTATCTTGTGTCGACGTTAACACTATCTCCAAATGTTCCAAAACGAGTTGCCACTCGTCCTACCTCATCTAGGAATACCATCGGTTGCACTAAAATGATTTCTGAACCTATGCAACGTTCAGTGCAAATCGTGCACTTATATTGCGTCGAGATTCTCTCTCCAAATATTAAAAATGAGTTTCCACTTGGCCCATGCCACGTAGGAGTACCATCAGTTGCGCCCAAAATGACTTCTGAACCTATGGTATGCTCGACGCAAACTGTGCACATATCTTGCGTCAAGATTAACACTATCTCCAAACAAATTGATACGATCTTCCGCTTGATCTAGCCACCTAGGATTACCATCAGGTGTGCGCAAAGCGATTTCAATGCCTATGGTACATTCGGCACAAACCGTACACCTATCTTGCATCGAGATTAGTACTATCTCCAACTGGTCCGAAGTGAGCTTCCACTTGACCAATGTCACCAAGTAGTACCATCGGGTGTGCCTGAAAAGATTTCCATGCCCATTGTACATTTGGCTCAAACTGTGCACCTGTCTTCCGTCGAGACTAATACTATCTCCAAACACACCGAAATGAGCTTCCACTTGACCAATATCACCTAGGAGTACCATCGGGTGTGCCCAAAATGGTTTCCATGCCCGTGGTACAATCGGTGCAAACTGTGCACCTATCTTGCATCAAGATTAACACTATCTCTAAACAGACTGAAACGATCTTTCACTTGACCCACGTCTCCTAGGAGTACCATCGGGTGCATCTAAAATGATTTCTAAGCATGTGGTATGTTCAGATCAAACCGTGCACATATCTTACACCAAGACAAACACTATCTCCAAACAGACCAAAACAAGCTTCCACTTGACATACACTACATGGAGTACCATTGGGTGTGCCCAAAGCGATTTCCATGCCCCACAAATCGTGCACCTTTCTTGCACCGAGATTAAAACTATCTCCAAACATATCAAAATCAGCTTTTGCTTGATCCACATCGCCTAGGAGTACAACCAGGTGTGTCCAAAATGATTTCTAAGCCAATGGTACGTTTGGCACAAATCGTGCACCAATCTTGTGTTGACGTTAACACTATCTCCAAATGTTCCAAAATGAGTTGCCACTCATCCTACCTCATCTAGGAATACCATCGGTTGCACTAAAATGATTTCTGAACCTATGGAACGTTCAGCGCAAATCGTGCACTTATATTGCGTCGAGATTCTCTCTCCAAATATTGCAAAATGAGTTTCCACTTGGCCCATGCCACGTAGGAGTACCATCAGTTGCGCCCAAAATGATTTCTGAACCTATGGTATGCTCGACGCAAACCGTGCACATATCTTGCGTCAAGATTAACACTATCTCCAAACAAATTGATACGATCTTCCGCTTGATCAAGCCACCTAGGATTACCATCAGGTGTGCCCAAAGCGATTTCAAAGCCTATGGTACATTCGGCATAAACCGTACACCTATCTTGCATCGAGATTAGTACTATCTCCAAATGGTCCGAAGCGAGCTTCCACTTGACCAATGTCACAAAGAAGTACCATCGGGTGTGCCTGAAAAGATTTCCATGCCCATTGTACATTTGGCTCAAACTGTGCACCTGTCTTCCGTCGAGACTAATACTATCTCCAAACAGACCGAAATGAGCTTTCACTTGACCAATATCACCTAGGAGTACCATCGGGTGTGCCCAAAATGATTTCCATGCCCGTGGTACAATCGGCGCAAACTGTGCACCTATCTTGCATCAAGATTAACACTATCTCTAAACGGACTGAAACGATCTTTCACTTGACCCACGTCTCCTAGGAGTACCATCGGGTGCATCTGAAATGATTTCTAAGCCTATGGTACGTTCAGATCAAACCGTGCACATATCTTGCACCAAGACAAACACTATCTCCAAACGGACCAAAACAAGCTTCCACTTGACATACACTACATAGGAGTACCATTGGGTGTGCCCAAAGCGATTTCCATGCCTATGGTACATTAGGCACAAATCGTGCACCTTTCTTGCACCAAAATTAAAACTATCTCCAAACATATCAAAATGAGCTTTTGCTTGATCCACATCACCTAGGAGTACAACCAGGTGTGTCCAAAATGATTTCTAAGCCAATGGTACGTTTGGCACAAATCGTGCACCTATCTTGTGTCGACGTTAACACTATCTCCAAATGTTCCAAAACGAGTTGCCACTCGTCCTACCTCATCTAGGAATACCATCGGTTGCACTAAAATGATTTCTGAACCTATGCAACGTTCAGTGCAAATCGTGCACTTATATTGCGTCGAGATTCTCTCTCCAAATATTGAAAAATGAGTTTCCACTTGGCCCATGCCACGTAGGAGTACCATCAGTTGCGCCCAAAATGACTTCTGAACCTATGGTATGCTCGACGCAAACTGTGCACATATCTTGCGTCAAGATTAACACTATCTCCAAACAAATTGATACGATCTTCCGCTTGATCTAGCCACCTAGGATTACCATCAGGTGTGCGCAAAGCGATTTCAATGCCTATGGTACATTCGGCACAAACCGTACACCTATCTTGCATCGAGATTAGTACTATCTCCAACTGGTCCGAAGTGAGCTTCCACTTGACCAATGTCACCAAGTAGTACCATCGGGTGTGCCTGAAAAGATTTCCATGCCCATTGTACATTTGGCTCAAACTGTGCACCTGTCTTCCGTCGAGACTAATACTATCTCCAAACACACCGAAATGAGCTTCCACTTGACCAATATCACCTAGGAGTACCATCGGGTGTGCCCAAAATGGTTTCCATGCCCGTGGTACAATCGGTGCAAACTGTGCACCTATCTTGCATCAAGATTAACACTATCTCTAAACAGACTGAAACGATCTTTCACTTGACCCACGTCTCCTAGGAGTACCATCGGGTGCATCTAAAATGATTTCTAAGCCTGTGGTATGTTCAGATCAAACCGTGCACATATCTTGCACCAAGACAAACACTATCTCCAAACAGACCAAAACAAGCTTCCACTTGACATACACTACATGGAGTACCATTGGGTGTGCCCAAAGCGATTTCCATGCCCATGGTACATTAGGCACAAATCGTGCACCTTTCTTGCACCGAGATTAAAACTATCTCCAAACATATCAAAATCAGCTTTTGCTTGATCCACATCGCCTAGGAGTACAACCAGGTGTGTCCAAAATGATTTCTAAGCCAATGGTACGTTTGGCACAAATCGTGCACCAATCTTGTGTCGACGTTAACACTATCTCCAAATGTTCCAAAATGAGTTGCCACTCATCCTACCTCATCTAGGAATACCATCGGTTGCACTAAAATGATTTCTGAACCTATGGAACGTTCAGCGCAAATCGTGCACTTATATTGCGTCGAGATTCTCTCTCCAAATATTGCAAAATGAGTTTCCACTTGGCCCACGCCACGTAGGAGTACCATCAGTTGCGCCCAAAATGATTTCTGAACTTATGGTATGCTCGACGCAAACCGTGCACATATCTTGCGTCAAGATTAACAATATCTCCAAACAAACTCATACGATCTTCCGCTTGATCTAGCCACCTAGGATTACCATCAGGTGTGCCCAAAGCGATTTGAAAAGCCTATGGTACATTCGGCACAAACCGTACACCTATCTTGCATTGAGATTAGTACTATCTCCAAATGGTCCGAAGCGAGCTTCCACTTGACCAATGTCACCAAGAAGTACCATCGGGTGTGCCTGAAAAGATTTCCATGCCCATTGTACATTTGGCTCAAACTATACACCTGTCTTCCGTCGAGATTAATACTATCTCCAAACAGACCGAAACGAGCTTCCACTTGACCAATATCACCTAGGAGTACCATCGGGTGTGCCCAAAATGATTTACATGCCTGTGGTACAATCGGCGCAAACTGTGCACCTATCTTGCATCAAGATTAACACTATCTCTAAACGGACTAAAACGATCTTTCACTTGACCCACGTCTCCTAGGAGTACCATCGGGTGCATCTAAAATGATTTCTACGCCTGTGGTATGTTCAGATCAAACCGTGCACATATCTTGCACCAAGACAAACACTGTCTCCAAATGGACCAAAACAAGCTTCCACTTGACATACACTACATAGGAGTACCATTGGGTGTGCCCAAAGCGATTTCCATGCCTATGGTACATTAGGCACAAATCGTGCACCTTTCTTGCACCAAAATTAAAACTATCTCCAAACATATCAAAATGAGCTTTTGCTTGATCCACATCACCTAGGAGTACAACCAGGTGTGTCCAAAATGATTTCTAAGCCAATGGTACGTTTGGCACAAATCGTGCACCTATCTTGTGTCGACGTTAACACTATCTCCAAATGTTCCAAAACGAGTTGCCACTCGTCCTACCTCATCTAGGAATACCATCGGTTGCACTAAAATGATTTCTGAACCTATGCAACGTTCAGTGCAAATCGTGCACTTATATTGCGTCGAGATTCTCTCTCCAAATATTGAAAAATGAGTTTCCACTTGGCCCATGCCACGTAGGAGTACCATCAGTTGCGCCCAAAATGACTTCTGAACCTATGGTATGCTCGACGCAAACTGTGCACATATCTTGCGTCAAGATTAACACTATCTCCAAACAAATTGATACGATCTTCCGCTTGATCTAGCCACCTAGGATTACCATCAGGTGTGCGCAAAGCGATTTCAATGCCTATGGTACATTCGGCACAAACCGTACACCTATCTTGCATCGAGATTAGTACTATCTCCAACTGGTCCGAAGTGAGCTTCCACTTGACCAATGTCACCAAGTAGTACCATCGGGTGTGCCTGAAAAGATTTCCATGCCCATTGTACATTTGGCTCAAACTGTGCACCTGTCTTCCGTCGAGACTAATACTATCTCCAAACACACCGAAATGAGCTTCCACTTGACCAATATCACCTAGGAGTACCATCGGGTGTGCCCAAAATGGTTTCCATGCCCGTGGTACAATCGGTGCAAACTGTGCACCTATCTTGCATCAAGATTAACACTATCTCTAAACAGACTGAAACGATCTTTCACTTGACCCACGTCTCCTAGGAGTACCATCGGGTGCATCTAAAATGATTTCTAAGCCTGTGGTATGTTCAGATCAAACCGTGCACATATCTTGCACCAAGACAAACACTATCTCCAAACAGACCAAAACAAGCTTCCACTTGACATACACTACATGGAGTACCATTTGGTGTGCCCAAAGCGATTTCCATGCCCATGGTACATTAGGCACAAATCGTGCACCTTTCTTGCACCGAGATTAAAACTATCTCCAAACATATCAAAATCAGCTTTTGCTTGATCCACATCGCCTAGGAGTACAACCAGGTGTGTCCAAAATGATTTCTAAGCCAATGGTACGTTTGGCACAAATCGTGCACCAATCTTGTGTCGACGTTAACACTATCTCCAAATGTTCCAAAATGAGTTGCCACTCATCCTACCTCATCTAGGAATACCATCGGTTGCACTAAAATGATTTCTGAACCTATGGAACGTTCAGCGCAAATCGTGCACTTATATTGCGTCGAGATTCTCTCTCCAAATATTGCAAAATGAGTTTCCACTTGGCCCACGCCACGTAGGAGTACCATCAGTTGCGCCCAAAATGATTTCTGAACTTATGGTATGCTCGACGCAAACCGTGCACATATCTTGCGTCAAGATTAACAATATCTCCAAACAAACTCATACGATCTTCCGCTTGATCTAGCCACCTAGGATTACCATCAGGTGTGCCCAAAGCGATTTGAAAAGCCTATGGTACATTCGGCACAAACCGTACACCTATCTTGCATTGAGATTAGTACTATCTCCAAATGGTCCGAAGCGAGCTTCCACTTGACCAATGTCACCAAGAAGTACCATCGGGTGTGCCTGAAAAGATTTCCATGCCCATTGTACATTTGGCTCAAACTATACACCTGTCTTCCGTCGAGATTAATACTATCTCCAAACAGACCGAAACGAGCTTCCACTTGACCAATATCACCTAGGAGTACCATCGGGTGTGCCCAAAATGATTTACATGCCTGTGGTACAATCGGCGCAAACTGTGCACCTATCTTGCATCAAGATTAACACTATCTCTAAACGGACTAAAACGATCTTTCACTTGACCCACGTCTCCTAGGAGTACCATCGGGTGCATCTAAAATGATTTCTACGCCTGTGGTACGTTCAGATCAAACCGTGCACATATCTTGCACCAAGACAAACACTGTCTCCAAACGGACCAAAACAAGCTTCCACTTGACATACACTACATAGGAGTACCATTGGGTGTGCCCAAAGCGATTTCCATGCCTATGGTACATTAGGCACAAATCGTGCACCTTTCTTGCACCAAAATTAAAACTATCTCCAAACATATCAAAATGAGCTTTTGCTTGATCCACATCACCTAGGAGTACAACCAGGTGTGTCCAAAATGATTTCTAAGCCAATGGTACGTTTGGCACAAATCGTGCACCTATCTTGTGTCGACGTTAACACTATCTCCAAATGTTCCAAAACGAGTTGCCACTCGTCCTACCTCATCTAGGAATACCATCGGTTGCACTAAAATGATTTCTGAACCTATGCAACGTTCAGTGCAAATCGTGCACTTATATTGCGTCGAGATTCTCTCTCCAAATATTGAAAAATGAGTTTCCACTTGGCCCATGCCACGTAGGAGTACCATCAGTTGCGCCCAAAATGACTTCTGAACCTATGGTATGCTCGACGCAAACTGTGCACATATCTTGCGTCAAGATTAACACTATCTACAAACAAATTGATACGATCTTCCGCTTGATCTAGCCACCTAGGATTACCATCAGGTGTGCCCAAAGCGATTTCAATGCCTATGGTACATTCGGCACAAACCGTACACCTATCTTGCATTGAGATTAGTACTATCTCCAAATGGTCTGAAGCGAGCTTCCACTTGACCAATGTCACCAAGTAGTACCATCGGGTGTGCCTGAAAAGATTTCCATGCCCATTGTACATTTGGCTCAAACTGTGCACCTGTCTTCCGTCGAGACTAATACTATCTCCAAACACACCGAAATGAGCTTCCACTTGACCAATATCACCTAGGAGTACCATCGGGTGTGCCCAAAATAGTTTCCATGCCCGTGGTACAATCGGTGCAAACTGTGCACCAATCTTGCATCAAGATTAACACTATCTCTAAACAGACTGAAACGATCTTTCACTTGACCCACGTCACCTAGGAGTACCATCGGGTGCATCCAAAATGATTTCAAGCCTGTGGTATGTTCAGATCAAACCGTGCACATATCTTGCACCAAGAGAAACACTATCTCCAAACAGACCAAAACAAGCTTCCACTTGACATACACTACATGGAGTACCATTGGGTGTGCCCAAAGCGATTTCCATGCCCATGGTACATTAGGCACAAATCGTGCACCTTTCTTGCACCGAGATTAAAACTATCTCCAAACATATCAAAATCAGCTTTTGCTTGATCCACATCGCCTAGGAGTACAACCAGGTGTGTCCAAAATGATTTCTAAGCCAATGGTACGTTTGGCACAAATCGTGCACCAATCTTGTGTCGACGTTAACACTATCTCCAAATGTTCCAAAATGAGTTGCCACTCATCCTACCTCATCTAGGAATACCATCGGTTGCACTAAAATGATTTCTGAACCTATGGAACGTTCAGCGCAAATCGTGCACTTATATTGCGTCGAGATTCTCTCTCCAAATATTGCAAAATGAGTTTCCACTTGGCCCACGCCACGTAGGAGTACCATCAGTTGCGCCCAAAATGATTTCTGAACTTATGGTATGCTCGATGCAAACCGTGCACATATCTTGCGTCAAGATTAACAATATCTCCAAACAAACTCATACGATCTTCCGCTTGATCTAGCCACCTAGGATTACCATCAGGTGTGCCCAAAGCGATTTCAAAAGCCTATGGTACATTCGGCACAAACCGTACACCTATCTTGCATTGAGATTAGTACTATCTCCAAATGGTCCGAAGCGAGCTTCCACTTGACCATTGTCACCAAGAAGTACCATCGGGTGTGCCTGAAAAGATTTCCATGCCCATTGTACATTTGGCTCAAACTATACACCTGTCTTCCGTCGAGATTAATACTATCTCCAAACAGACCGAAACGAGCTTCCACTTGACCAATATCACCTAGGAGTACCATCGGGTGTGCCCAAAATGATTTACATGCCTGTGGTACAATCGGCGCAAACTGTGCACCTATCTTGCATCAAGATTAACACTATCTCTAAACGGACTAAAACGATCTTTCACTTGACCCACGTCTCCTAGGAGTACCATCGGGTGCATCTAAAACGATTTCTACGCCTGTGGTACGTTCAGATCAAACCGTGCACATATCTTGCACCAAGACAAACACTGTCTCCAAACGGACCAAAACAAGCTTCCACTTGACATACACTACATAGGAGTACCATTGGGTGTGCCCAAAGCGATTTACATGCCTATGGTACATTAGGCACAAATCGTGCACCTTTCTTGCACCAAAATTAAAACTATCTCCAAACATATCAAAATGAGCTTTTGCTTGATCCACATCACCTAGGAGTACAACTAGGTGTGTCCAAAATGATTTCTAAGCCAATGGTACAGTTGGCACAAATCGTGCACCTATCTTGTGTCGACGTTAACACTATCTCCAAATGTTCCAAAACGAGTTGCCACTCGTCCTACCTCATCTAGGAATACCATCGGTTGCACTAAAATGATTTCTGAACCTATGCAACGTTCAGTGCAAATCGTGCACTTATATTGCGTCGAGATTCTCTCTCCAAATATTGAAAAATGAGTTTCCACTTGGCCCATGCCACGTAGGAGTACCATCAGTTGCGCCCAAAATGACTTCTGAACCTATGGTATGCTCGACGGAAACTGTGCACATATCTTGCGTCAAGATTAACACTATCTCCAAACAAACTGATACGATCTTCCGCTTGATCTAGCCACCTAGGATTACCATCAGGTGTGCCCAAAGCGATTTCAATGCCTATGGTACATTCGGCACAAACCGTACACCTATCTTGCATTGAGATTAGTACTATCTCCAAATGGTCTGAAGCGAGCTTCCACTTGACCAATGTCACCAAGTAGTACCATCGGGTGTGCCTGAAAAGATTTCCATGCCCATTGTACATTTGGCTCAAACTGTGCACCTGTCTTCCGTCGAGACTAATACTATCTCCAAACACACCGAAATGAGCTTCCACTTGACCAATATCACCTAGGAGTACCATCGGGTGTGCCCAAAATGGTTTCCATGCCCGTGGTACAATCGGTGCAAACTGTGCACCTATCTTGCATCAAGATTAACACTATCTCTAAACAGACTGAAACGATCTTTCACTTGACCCACGTCACCTAGGAGTACCATCGGGTGCATCTAAAATGATTTCTAAGCCTATGGTATGTTCAGATCAAACCGTGCACATATCTTGCACCAAGAGAAACACTATCTCCAAACAGACCAAAACAAGCTTCCACTTGACATACACTACATGGAGTACCATTGGGTGTGCCCAAAGCGATTTCCATGCCCATGGTACATTAGGCACAAATCGTGCACCTTTCTTGCACCGAGATTAAAACTATCTCCAAACATATCAAAATCAGCTTTTGCTTGATCCACATCGCCTAGGAGTACAACCAGGTGTGTCCAAAATGATTTCTAAGCCAATGGTACGTTTGGCACAAATCGTGCACCAATCTTGTGTCGACGTTAACACTATCTCCAAATGTTCCAAAATGAGTTGCCACTCATCCTACCTCATCTAGGAATACCATCGGTTGCACTAAAATGATTTCTGAACCTATGGAATGTTCAGCGCAAATCGTGCACTTATATTGCGTCGAGATTCTCTCTCCAAATATTGCAAAATGAGTTTCCACTTGGCCCACGCCACGTAGGAGTACCATCAGTTGCGCCCAAAATGACTTCTGAACCTATGGTATGCTCGACGCAAACTGTGCACATATCTTGCGTCAAGATTAACACTATCTCCAAACAAATTGATACGATCTTCCGCTTGATCTAGCCACCTAGGATTACCATCAGGTGTGCCCAAAGCGATTTCAATGCCTATGGTACATTCGGCACAAACCGTACACCTATCTTGCATTGAGATTAGTACTATCTCCAAATGGTCTGAAGCGAGCTTCCACTTGACCAATGTCACCAAGAAGTACCATTGGGTGTGCCTGAAAAGATTTCCATGCCCATTGTACATTTGGCTCAAACTGTACACCTGTCTTCCGTCAAGATTAATACTATCTCCAAACAGACCGAAACGAGCTTCCACTTGACCAATATCACCTAGGAGTACCATCGGGTGTGCCCACAATGATTTCCATGCCCGTGGTACAATCGGCGCAAACTGTGCACCTATCTTGCATCAAGATTAACACTATCTCTAAACGGACTAAAACGATCTTTCACTTGACCCACGTCTCCTAGGAGTACCATCGGGTGCATCTAAAATGATTTCTAAGCCTGTGGTACGTTCGGATCAAACCGTGCACATATCTTGCACCAAGACAAACACTATCTCCAAACGGACCAAAACAAGCTTCCACTTGACATACACTACATAGGAGTACCATTGGGTGTGCCCAAAGCGATTTCCATGCCCATGGTACATTAGGCACAAATCGTGCACCTTTCTTGCACCGAGTTTAAAACTATCTCGAAACATATCAAAATGAGCTTTTGCTTGATCCACATCACCTAGGAGTACAACCAGGTGTGTCCAAAATGATTTCTAAGCCAATGGTACGTTTGGCACAAATTATGCACCTATCTTGTGTCGACGTTAACACTATCTCCAAATGTTCCAAAACGAGTTGCCACTCGTCCTACCTCATCTAGGAATACCATCGGTTGCACTAAAATGATTTATGAACCTATGAAACGTTCGGCGCAAATCGTGCACTTATATTGCGTCGAGATTCTTTCTCCAAATATTGCAAAATGAGTTTCCACTTGGCCCACGCCACGTAGGAGTACCGTCAGTTGCACCCAAAATGATTTCTGAACTTATGGTATGCTCGACGCAAACCGTGCACATATCTTGCGTCAAGATTAACACTATCTCCAAACAAACTGATACGATCTTCCGCTTGATCTAGCCACCTAGGATTACCATCAGGTGTGCCCAAAGCGATTTCAAAGCCTATGGTACATTCGGCACAAACCGTACACTATCTTGCTTCGAGATTAATACTATCTCCAAATGGTCCGAAGCGAGCTTCCACTTGACCAATGTCACCAAGAAGTACCATCGGCTGTGCCTGAAAAGATTTCCATGCCCATTGTACATTTGGCTCAAACTGTGCACCTGTCTTCCGTCAAGATTAATACTATCTCCAAACAGACCGAAACGAGCTTCCACTTGACCAATATCACCTAGGAGTACCATCAGGTGTGCCCAAAATGATTTCCATGCCCGTGGTACAATCGGCGCAAACTGTGCACCTATCTTGCAACAAGATTAACACTATCTATAAACGGACTGAAATGATCTTTCACTTGACCCACGTCTCCTAGGAGTACCATCGGGTGCATCTAAAATGATTTCTAAGCCTGTGGTACGTTCAGATCAAACCGTGCATATATCTTGCACCAAGACAAACACTATCTCCAAACGGACCAAAACAAGCTTCCACTTGACATACACTACATAGGAGTACCATTGGGTGTGCCCAAAGCGATTTCCATGCCCATGGTACATTAGGCACAAATCATGCACCTTTCTTGCACCGAGATTAAAACTATCTCCAAACATATCAAAATGAGCTTCCGTTTGTTCCACGTCACCTAGGTGTACAATATACACTACATGGAGTACCATTGGGTGTGCCCAAAGCGATTTCCATGCCCATGGTACATTAGGCACAAATCGTGCACCTTTCTTGCACCGAGATTAAAACTATCTCCAAACATATCAAAATCAGCTTTTGCTTGATCCACATCGCCTAGGAGTACAACCAGGTGTGTCCAAAATGATTTCTAAGCCAATGGTACGTTTGGCACAAATCGTGCACCAATCTTGTGTCGACGTTAACACTATCTCCAAATGTTCCAAAATGAGTTGCCACTCATCCTACCTCATCTAGGAATACCATCGGTTGCACTAAAATGATTTCTGAACCTATGGAATGTTCAGCGCAAATCGTGCACTTATATTGCGTCGAGATTCTCTCTCCAAATATTGCAAAATGAGTTTCCACTTGGCCCACGCCACGTAGGAGTACCATCAGTTGCGCCCAAAATGACTTCTGAACCTATGGTATGCTCGACGCAAACTGTGCACATATCTTGCGTCAAGATTAACACTATCTCCAAACAAATTGATACGATCTTCCGCTTGATCTAGCCACCTAGGATTACCATCAGGTGTGCCCAAAGCAATTTCAATGCCTATGGTACATTCGGCACAAACCGTACACCTATCTTGCATTGAGATTAGTACTATCTCCAAATGGTCTGAAGCGAGCTTCCACTTGACCAATGTCACCAAGAAGTACCATTGGGTGTGCCTGAAAAGATTTCCATGCCCATTGTACATTTGGCTCAAACTGTACACCTGTCTTCCGTCAAGATTAATACTATCTCCAAACAGACCGAAACGAGCTTCCACTTGACCAATATCACCTAGGAGTACCATCGGGTGTGCCCACAATGATTTCCATGCCCGTGGTACAATCGGCGCAAACTGTGCACCTATCTTGCATCAAGATTAACACTATCTCTAAACGGACTAAAACGATCTTTCACTTGACCCACGTCTCCTAGGAGTACCATCGGGTGCATCTAAAATGATTTCTAAGCCTGTGGTACGTTCGGATCAAACCGTGCACATATCTTGCACCAAGACAAACACTATCTCCAAACGGACCAAAACAAGCTTCCACTTGACATACACTACATAGGAGTACCATTGGGTGTGCCCAAAGCGATTTCCATGCCCATGGTACATTAGGCACAAATCGTGCACCTTTCTTGCACCGAGTTTAAAACTATCTCGAAACATATCAAAATGAGCTTTTGCTTGATCCACATCACCTAGGAGTACAACCAGGTGTGTCCAAAATGATTTCTAAGCCAATGGTACGTTTGGCACAAATTATGCACCTATCTTGTGTCGACGTTAACACTATCTCCAAATGTTCCAAAACGAGTTGCCACTCGTCCTACCTCATCTAGGAATACCATCGGTTGCACTAAAATGATTTATGAACCTATGAAACGTTCGGCGCAAATCGTGCACTTATATTGCGTCGAGATTCTTTCTCCAAATATTGCAAAATGAGTTTCCACTTGGCCCACGCCACGTAGGAGTACCGTCAGTTGCACCCAAAATGATTTCTGAACTTATGGTATGCTCGACGCAAACCGTGCACATATCTTGCGTCAAGATTAACACTATCTCCAAACAAACTGATACGATCTTCCGCTTGATCTAGCCACCTAGGATTACCATCAGGTGTGCCCAAAGCGATTTCAAAGCCTATGGTACATTCGGCACAAACCGTACACTATCTTGCTTCGAGATTAATACTATCTCCAAATGGTCCGAAGCGAGCTTCCACTTGACCAATGTCACCAAGAAGTACCATCGGCTGTGCCTGAAAAGATTTCCATGCCCATTGTACATTTGGCTCAAACTGTGCACCTGTCTTCCGTCAAGATTAATACTATCTCCAAACAGACCGAAACGAGCTTCCACTTGACCAATATCACCTAGGAGTACCATCAGGTGTGCCCAAAATGATTTCCATGCCCGTGGTACAATCGGCGCAAACTGTGCACCTATCTTGCAACAAGATTAACACTATCTATAAACGGACTGAAATGATCTTTCACTTGACCCACGTCTCCTAGGAGTACCATCGGGTGCATCTAAAATGATTTCTAAGCCTGTGGTACGTTCAGATCAAACCGTGCATATATCTTGCACCAAGACAAACACTATCTCCAAACGGACCAAAACAAGCTTCCACTTGACATACACTACATAGGAGTACCATTGGGTGTGCCCAAAGCGATTTCCATGCCCATGGTACATTAGGCACAAATCATGCACCTTTCTTGCACCGAGATTAAAACTATCTCCAAACATATCAAAATGAGCTTCCGTTTGTTCCACGTCACCTAGGTGTACAATATACACTACATGGAGTACCATTGGGTGTGCCCAAAGCGATTTCCATGCCCATGGTACATTAGGCACAAATCGTGCACCTTTCTTGCACCGAGATTAAAACTATCTCCAAACATATCAAAATCAGCTTTTGCTTGATCCACATCGCCTAGGAGTACAACCAGGTGTGTCCAAAATGATTTCTAAGCCAATGGTACGTTTGGCACAAATCGTGCACCAATCTTGTGTCGACGTTAACACTATCTCCAAATGTTCCAAAATGAGTTGCCACTCATCCTACCTCATCTAGGAATACCATCGGTTGCACTAAAATGATTTCTGAACCTATGGAATGTTCAGCGCAAATCGTGCACTTATATTGCGTCGAGATTCTCTCTCCAAATATTGCAAAATGAGTTTCCACTTGGCCCACGCCACGTAGGAGTACCATCAGTTGCGCCCAAAATGACTTCTGAACCTATGGTATGCTCGACGCAAACTGTGCACATATCTTGCGTCAAGATTAACACTATCTCCAAACAAATTGATACGATCTTCCGCTTGATCTAGCCACCTAGGATTACCATCAGGTGTGCCCAAAGCAATTTCAATGCCTATGGTACATTCGGCACAAACCGTACACCTATCTTGCATTGAGATTAGTACTATCTCCAAATGGTCTGAAGCGAGCTTCCACTTGACCAATGTCACCAAGAAGTACCATTGGGTGTGCCTGAAAAGATTTCCATGCCCATTGTACATTTGGCTCAAACTGTACACCTGTCTTCCGTCAAGATTAATACTATCTCCAAACAGACCGAAACGAGCTTCCACTTGACCAATATCACCTAGGAGTACCATCGGGTGTGCCCACAATGATTTCCATGCCCGTGGTACAATCGGCGCAAACTGTGCACCTATCTTGCATCAAGATTAACACTATCTCTAAACGGACTAAAACGATCTTTCACTTGACCCACGTCTCCTAGGAGTACCATCGGGTGCATCTAAAATGATTTCTAAGCCTGTGGTACGTTCGGATCAAACCGTGCACATATCTTGCACCAAGACAAACACTATCTCCAAACGGACCAAAACAAGCTTCCACTTGACATACACTACATAGGAGTACCATTGGGTGTGCCCAAAGCGATTTCCATGCCCATGGTACATTAGGCACAAATCGTGCACCTTTCTTGCACCGAGTTTAAAACTATCTCGAAACATATCAAAATGAGCTTTTGCTTGATCCACATCACCTAGGAGTACAACCAGGTGTGTCCAAAATGATTTCTAAGCCAATGGTACGTTTGGCACAAATTATGCACCTATCTTGTGTCGACGTTAACACTATCTCCAAATGTTCCAAAACGAGTTGCCACTCGTCCTACCTCATCTAGGAATACCATCGGTTGCACTAAAATGATTTATGAACCTATGAAACGTTCGGCGCAAATCGTGCACTTATATTGCGTCGAGATTCTTTCTCCAAATATTGCAAAATGAGTTTCCACTTGGCCCACGCCACGTAGGAGTACCGTCAGTTGCACCCAAAATGATTTCTGAACTTATGGTATGCTCGACGCAAACCGTGCACATATCTTGCGTCAAGATTAACACTATCTCCAAACAAACTGATACGATCTTCCGCTTGATCTAGCCACCTAGGATTACCATCAGGTGTGCCCAAAGCGATTTCAAAGCCTATGGTACATTCGGCACAAACCGTACACTATCTTGCTTCGAGATTAATACTATCTCCAAATGGTCCGAAGCGAGCTTCCACTTGACCAATGTCACCAAGAAGTACCATCGGCTGTGCCTGAAAAGATTTCCATGCCCATTGTACATTTGGCTCAAACTGTGCACCTGTCTTCCGTCAAGATTAATACTATCTCCAAACAGACCGAAACGAGCTTCCACTTGACCAATATCACCTAGGAGTACCATCAGGTGTGCCCAAAATGATTTCCATGCCCGTGGTACAATCGGCGCAAACTGTGCACCTATCTTGCAACAAGATTAACACTATCTATAAACGGACTGAAATGATCTTTCACTTGACCCACGTCTCCTAGGAGTACCATCGGGTGCATCTAAAATGATTTCTAAGCCTGTGGTACGTTCAGATCAAACCGTGCATATATCTTGCACCAAGACAAACACTATCTCCAAACGGACCAAAACAAGCTTCCACTTGACATACACTACATAGGAGTACCATTGGGTGTGCCCAAAGCGATTTCCATGCCCATGGTACATTAGGCACAAATCATGCACCTTTCTTGCACCGAGATTAAAACTATCTCCAAACATATCAAAATGAGCTTCCGTTTGTTCCACGTCACCTAGGTGTACAATAAGGTGCGTGCAAAATGATTTCTAAGCCTATGGTATGTTTGGCCCAAATCGTGCCTAAATCTTGCATCGAGATTCTATCTCCAAATGTTGCAAAATGAGTTTCCACTTAGCCCACGCCACATACCATTGGTTGCGCCCAAAATGATTTCTGAACCTATGGTACGCTCGACAAAAATCATGCACATATCTTGCATCGAGATTAACACTATCTCCAAACAAACTGATACGATCTTCCACTTGATCTAGCCACCTAGGATTACCATCAGGTGTGCCCAATGCAATTTCAAAGCCTATGGTACATTCAGCACAAACCGTGCACTTGTCTTGCATCGAGTTTAATACTGTCTCTAAACGGTCCGAAGCGAGCTTCCACTTGACCAATGTCACCTAGAAGTACCATCAGGTGTGCTTAAAAAGGTTTCCATGCCCATTGTACATTTGGCACAAACCATGCACCTGTCTTCCGTCAAGATTAATACTATCTCCAAACGGACCGAAACGAGCTTCCACTTGACCAATGTCACCTAGAAGTACCATCGGGTGTGCCTGAAAGGATTTCCATGCCTGTGGTACATTCGGCGCAAACCGTGCACCTGTCTTGCATCAAGTTTAATAGAATCTCCAAACTATCCGAAACGAACTTCCACTTGACCAATGTCACCTATAAGTTCCATCGAGTGTGCCTAAAAAGATTTCTATGCCCGTGGTACATTTGGCACAAACCATACACCCATCTTGCGCCTAGATTAACACTTTCTACAAATGGACCAAAATGAGCTTCCACTTGACACACGTCACCTAGGAGTACCATCGGGTGTGCCCAAAATGATTTCCATGCCCGAGGTACATTCAGCGCAAACCGTGCACCTATCTTGCATCGAGATTAACACTATCTCTAAACGGATGTTGACGGTAGATAAGTATCATTTTTTAACCATCAACATAGCATGAAAAAGGACTAAACAATAATTACCACTCAGATATAGGGGATTTACTAACATAATTTCACGAGTTTCGGTGAATTCTATTTCTGTAGGGTGCCAGCTGAAAATAATCAAAGATGGCCCACATGTCAGGTTTACATAGACAGAAAGGGACATGGATGGAAAAAGTATAATCTAGAAGGTTCGGGAAGCCAAACCCTGGGAGGTGGGACCCACCTGTCACTGTGACAGGGGTGGGCGCCTAGCCCTAGGGGCGGTCACCCCACCCAGGTGGCCAATCAGGCTCCACCTCGTGGATCCTGCCTCCACCTCCTTTGGGGATGAATAATAATCGTTGATCAAGGTCGGTTTGATCCGAGGGCTATGGTGCTTCCTAGAGGGCTATATAAGCAAGGCCCCTGGCCCCTGGAGGAGGCATCCCTTGAAACTCTAATTCATTATTTCCTATTAGGATCAGCAGGGAGGTGTCCCTTGAATGGATCTCTCTCTTAGGGCACATATAAGAGAGATTAGCTTTGTAGTCTCCATGTGAGATTAGAGTTCTTCTAGATTGAGAGAGTTAGAGTGGAGGGATGAGTTGGAGGAAGCCCGACATGTCGGTGTCTCCTCTTCGGCTTGTACTTGCGGGATCAAGTCTCCTAACCCGAGGCTTGGTTCTAGGATTCTTCAGTAATTCAACTTCCAATACTAAGTAAGTACGTTGTTATTATCGTTCTATGGTTTACGAGTTTACTTTATTCTCTTCCATGGTAGAGGGTAGGGTAATCGTCAGTAGTGTAAGCGTGGTGCTTAGGCTAGAGATACTCGTAGATATCCCCTGTCTGGCCGGATCCATGGTAGTAGCGCGGGACGTGACAATCCCGTTGCTTCCTTTGTACCCCACATCCCGTCAGAAGGATTGGTAGGATTAAGTGCTCTAGTTAAGCATCCTTTGTGGTGTCTCTTTTCCATCGGTATGTCCCCATAGACCATTAGTTTCATAGCTTACCATAGGTTCGAACCAGACTATTGTCGTAATCTTCCTAATCGCTTATATCTTCGCTACCTTGTAGTGCGGCCCAGGGGTTAAGTATAGATTTAGGTTAGTCATCGCACGCTTTCTCCTTGCGGATAAAGAAATACGATACTCTAGAAATATCTCCTGGGTGAAATGCTCACTGATATCCGTGCGCTTGCAGATCCTTTTCTGTGTGTGTTAACAAATATCAACAACAGACTGAAATGATCTTCCACTTGACCCATGTCACCTAGGTGTACCATCGGGTGCATCCAAAATGATTTCCAAGCCAATGGTACATTCGGCTCAAACCGTGCACCTATATAGCACCAAGACTAACACTATCTCTAAACGGACCAAAACAAGCTTCCACTATACATACATTACATTGGAGTACCATTGGGTGTGCCCAAAGCGATTTCCATGCCCGTGGTACATTAGGCACAAACCATGCACCTTTCTTGCGCCGAGATTAAAACTATCTCCAAACATATCAAAATGAGCTTCCGTTTATTCCACGTCACCTAGGAGTACAATAAGGTGCGAGCAAAATGATTTCTGAGCCTATGGTATGTTTGGCCCAAATCATGCACCTACCTTGCATCAAGATTCTATCTCCAAATGTTGCAAAATGAGTTTCCACTTGACCCACGTCACGTAGGAGTACCATTGGTTGCGCCCCAATATGATTTATGAACCTATGGTACGTTCAGCGGAAACCGTGCACCAATCTTGTGTCGAGATTAACACTATCTCCAAACAGACTGAAATGATCTTCCTCACAATGTACACCACCTAGGATTACCATCTGGTCTGCCCAAAGTAATTCAGAGCCTATGGTACATTTGGCGCAAACATACAACTATTTTACCTCAAGATTAATACTATCTCCAACCAGACCGAAATGAGCTTCCACTTAACCAATGTCACCTAGAAATACCATCAGGTGTGCCTAATGCCCATGGTACATTGGTTGCAAACTGTACACCGATCTTGCGCCCAGACTAAAACTATCTCCAAATGGACCAAAACGAGCTTCCACTTGACACAGTCACCTAGGAGTACCATCGGGTGTGCCCAAAATGATTTCCATGCCCATGGTACATTCGGTGCAAACCATGTACCCATCTAGCGCTGTGATTAACACTCTCTAAACGGACCAAAATGAGCTTCCACTTGACCCACGTCACCTAGGAGTACCATCGGGTGCGTCCAAAATGATTTCCAAGCCTATGGTAGGTTCGGCGCAAACTGTGCACCTATGTTGTGCCGAGACTAACACTATCTCTAAACAGATCAAAACAAGCTTCCACATGACATACATTACCTAGGAGTACCGTCAGGTGTGCCCAGAGTGATTTCCATGCCCATGGTACATTAGGCGCAAATCGTGCTCCTATCTTGCGCCAAGATTAACACTATCTCTGAATGGACATAAACAAGCTTCCACTTGACCCATGTCACCTTGGAGTACCATCGAGTGCGTCCAAAATGATTTCCAAGCCTATGGTATGTTTGGCGCAAACCGTGCACCTATCTTGCGCCGAGACTAACACTATCTCCAAACAGACCGAAACAAGCTTCCACTTGACATACATTACCTAGGAGTAATATCGGGTGTGCCCAATGCGATATCCATGCCAGTGGTACATTCGTCGCAAACCATGCACCAATCTTGCACCAGATTAAAAACTATCTCCAAACGGATCAAAATGAGCTTCCACTTGTCCCACGTCACCTTGGAGTACCATCGGGTGCTTCCAAAATGATTTTTAAGTCTAAGGTACATTCAGCGCAAACCGTGCACCTATCTTGTGTTAAGATTAACACTATCTGCAAACAGACTGAAACAATCTTCCACTTGATCTATGCTACCTAGGAGTACAATCTGGTCCGCCCAAAGCGAGTTTAGAGCAGATGGTGCATTTGGCACAAACTGTGCACCTATCTTGCGTCGAGATTAATACTATCTCCAAACAGTCTGATATGAGCTTCCACTTGACCAATGTCACCTAGAAGTACCATTGGGTGTGCCTGAAAAGATTTCCCTGCCCATTGTACATTTGGCACAAACCATGCACCTATCTTGCGTCGAGATTAATACTATCTCTAAACAGTCCGAAATGAGCTTCCACTTGACCAATGTCACCTAGAAGTACCATCGGGTATGCCTGGAAAGATTTCCATGCCCGTGGTACATTTGGTGTAAACCGTTCACCGATCTATAGCCTAGGCTAACACTATCTCCAAATGGACCGAAACAAGCTTCCACTTGACACACGTCACCTAGGAGTACCATCGGCTGTGCCCAAAATGATTTCCATGTGGTGGTACATTCAGCGCAAACCGAGCACCTATCTTGCACCGAGATTAACGCTATCTTTAAACGGACACAAATGAGCTTTGACTTGGCCCACGTTGCCTAGGAGTACCATCGGGTGTGTCCAAAATTATTTCTAAGCCTATGGTACATTCGACGCAAATCGTGCACCTATCTTGTGCCGAGACTAACACTATCTCTAAACAGACCCAAACAAGCTTCCACTTGACATACATTACCTCAGAGTACCATCGGGTGTGCCTAGAGCGATTTCCATGTCAGTGGTACATTCGTCGCAAACTGTGCACCTATCTTGCACCGGATTAAAACTATCTCTAAACAGATCAAAATGAGCATTCTCTTGACCCACGTCACCTAGGAGTGCTATTGGGTGCGTCCAAAATGATTTCCAACCCTATGGTATGTTCAGCACAAACCGTGCACCTATTTTGCGTCGAGATTAACACTATCTCCAAACAGATTGAAACGAGCTTTCACTTGATCTACGCCACCTAGGAATAACATCTGGTGTGCCCAAAGCAAGTTCAGAGCCTACACATGGCAAAAACCATGCACCTACCTTGCCTCGAAATTAATAATATTTCCAAACGAATCAAGATGACCTTCCACGTGACCAACGTCTCCTAGAAGTACCATTGGGTGTGCCTGAAAAGATTTCCATACCCATTGCACATTCGACGCAAACCATGCACCTATCTTGCGTCGAGATTAATACTATCTCCAAATGGTCCGAAATGAGCTTCCACTTGACCAATGTCACCTAGAAGTACCATCGGGTGTGCCTGGAAAGATTTCCAGGCCCGTTGTACATTTGGCGCAAACCATGCACCTATCTTGCATCGAGATTAATACTATCTCTAAATGGTCCGAAATGAGCTTCCACTTGACCAATGTCACCTAGAAGTACCATCGAGTGTGCATGAAAAGATTTACATGCCCATGGTACATTTGGCGCAAACCATTCACCAATCTTTAGCCTAGACTAACACTATCTTCAAATGGACGAACGAGCTTCTACTTGACACATGACACCTAGGTGTACCATCGGGTGTGCCCAAAATGATTTCCATGCCCGTGGTACATTCGGCGCAAACCGTGCACCCATCTAGCACTGAAGTTAACACATCTCTAAACAGACCAAAAGAGCTTCCACTTGACCCATATCACATAGGAGTACCACCAGGTGTGCCCAAAATAATTTTCATGTAGTGGTACATTCAGTGCAAACTATGCACCTATCTTGCGCCGAGATTAAACTGTCTCTAAACGGACCGAAACAAGCTTCCGCTTGACCCACATCAATAGGAGTACCATCGGGTGTGCCCAAAATAATTTCCATGCGGTGGTACATTCGGCACAAACCGTGCACCTATCTTGTGCCGAGATTAACACTATCTCTAAATGGACTAAAATGAGCTTCCACTTGACCCATGTCACCCAGGAGTGCCATCAGGTGTGCCCAAAATGATTTCCATGCGGTGGTACATTCGGTGCAAACCATGCACCTATCTTGCGTCAAGATTAACACTACCTCCAAACAGACTGAAATGATCTTCCACTTGATCTACGTGACCTAGGAGTAACATCTAGAGTTCCTAAAGCGATTTCAATGCCTATGGTACATTTGGCGCAAACCAAACACCTATCTTGCCTCGAAATTAATACTATATCCAAACGGACTGAAATGAGCTTTCACTTGACCAACGTCACCTAGAAATACCGTCGGGTGTGCCTGAAAAGATTTCCATGCCCATTGTACATTCGACGCAAACCATGCACCTATCTTGCACTAGATTAAAACTATCTCCAAACGGAACGAAATGAGCTTCTGGTTGACCCATGTCACCTAGGAGTGCCATCGTGTGTGTCCAAAATGATTTCCAGGGCTATGGTACGTTCGGCGCTAACCGTGCACCTATCTTGCGCCGAGACTAACACTATATCCAAACAGATTGAAACAAGCTTCCACTTCACAGAAGTTACACAGGAGTACCATCGGGTGTGCCCAAAACGATTTCCATGCCCGTGGTACATTAGCCTCAAATCGTGCACCTTTGTTACGTCCAAATTAAAACTATCTCCAAACAGATCGAAATCAGCTTCTGCTTGATCCATGTCACATAGGAGTACAATTAGGTGCATCCAAAAAAATTCTGAGCCTATGGAACGTTTGGTGCAAGTCGTGCACCTATCTTGTGTCGAGATTAACACTATCTCCAAATGTTACAAAACGAGTTTCCACTTGACCCATGTCATGTAGGAGTACCATCGGTTGCTCCAAATGATTTCTGAACCTATGGTACGTTCGGTGCAAACCATGCACCTATCCGGCATAGAGATTAACACTATCTCTAAATAGACTGAAACATTCTTCGGCTTGATCAACAATAGCTAGGAGTACCATCTGGTCTGCCCAAACCGATTTCAGAGCCTTTGGTACATTTGGTGCAAACCGTGCACCTATCTTGACTCGAGATAAATACTATCTCCAAACATACCAAAACGAGTTTCCACTTGACCCATGTCACCTAGACCATTGGGTGTGCCCGAAATGATTTCTATGCTAGCGGTACATTCGGCGCAAACCGTGCGCCTATCCTGCGCCAAGATTAACACCATCTCTAAACGGACTAAAACGAACTTCCACTTGACCCACGTCACCTAGGAGTACCATCGGGGTGCGACCAAAATGATTTCCAAGGCTATGGTACGTTTGGTGCAAACCGTGCACCTATCTTGCGTTGAGATTAACACTATCTCCAAACAGACTGAAACGATCTTCCACTTGATCTATGTCACCTAGGAGTACAATCTAGTCTGCCCAAAGTGATTTTAGAGCCAATGGTACATTTGGCCCAAACCGTGCACCTATCTTGCCTTGAGATCTTGCCTTGAGATTATTACTATCTCCGAACAAACCGAAACGAGCTTCCACTTGACTAACGTCACCTAGAAGTACCATCGGGTGTGCTTGAAAAGATTTCCATGCCCGTTGTACTTTCGGTGCAAACCGTGCACCAATCATGCGTCAAGATTAATACTATCTCCAAACGATCCGAAACGAGCTTCCACTTGACCAATGTCACCTAGAAGTACCTTCGGGTGTGCCTAAAAAGATTTCCAAGCCCGTACTACATTCAGCGCACATCGTACACCAATGTTGCGCCAATACTAACACTATCTCCAAATGGACTGAAATGAGCTTTCACTTGACACATATCACCTAGGAGTACCATCAGGTGTGCCAAAATGATTTCTAGGCCCGTGGTACATTCGGCGCAAACCGTGCACCCATCTAGCTCTGAGATTAACACTATCTCTAAACAAACTGAAATGAGCTTCCACTGGACCCACGTCACCTAGGAGTACCATCGGGTGTGCCCAAAATGATTTCCTTATAGTGGTACATTCGGCGCAAACCGTGCACCTATCTTGCGCCAAGATGCGCACCTATCTTGCGCCAAGATTAACACTATCTCTAAATGGACCAAAATAAGCTTCCACTTGACCCACATCACCTAGGAGTACCATCAGCTGTGTCCAAAATGGTTTCCAAGTCCATGGTATGTTCGGCGCAAACCGTGCACCTATCTTGCGCCGAGACGAACCTATCTCCAAATGGGCCAGAACAATCTTCCACTTGACATACATTACCGAGGAGTACCATCGGGGCTGTCGAAAGCGATTTCCATGCCAGTGGTACATTCATCTCAAGTCATGCACCTATCTTGCACCGGATTAAAACTATCTCCAGACACATTGAATTGAGCTTCCGCTTGACCCACGTCACCTAGGACTACCATCGGGTGCTTCCAAAATAATTTCCTAGCCTATGGTACGTTCGGTGCAAACCATGCACCTATCTTGCATCAAGATCAATACTATATCTAAACAGACTGAAACAATCTTCCACTTGATCTACACCACCTAGGAGTACAATCTGGTCTGCCAAAAGCGATTTTAAAGCCTATAGTGCATTCAGTGCAAACCGTGCAAGTATCTTGCGTCAAGATTAATACTATCACCAAACTATCCAAAACGAGCTTCCATTTGACCAATGTCACCTAGAAGTAGCACCGGGTGTGCCTAAAAAGATTTCCATACGCATGGTACATTCGGCACAAACTGTTCACCGACTTGAGCCTAGACTAACACTATCTCCAAATGGACCGAAACGAGCTTCCACTCGACCAACATCACCAAGAAGTACCATCGGGTGTGCTTAAAAAAATTTCCATGCCCGTTGTACATTCAGTGCAAACCGTGCACCTATCTTGCATCGAGATTAATACTATCTCCAAATGGTCCGAAACGAGCTTCCACTTGACCAATGTCACCTTGAAGTACCAATGGGTGTGCTCGAAAAGGTTTCCACGCCCGTGGTACATTTGGCACAAACCGTTCACCTATCTTGCACCTAGGCTAACACTATCTCCAAATAGACCGAAACGAGCTTCCACTTGACACACGTCACCTAGAAGTTCCATCGGGTGTGCCCAAAATGATTTCCATGCCCATGATACATTTGGCACAAATCGTGCACCCATCTAGTGCTGAGATTCACATTATCTCTAAACGGACCGAAACGAGCTTTCACTTGACCCATGTCACCTAGTAGTACCATCGGGTGCGTCCAAAATGATTTTCAAGCCTATGGTACATTCGGCACAAACCGGGGACCTATCTTGCGCCGAGACTAACACTATCTCCAAACGGAACGAAACAAGCTTCCACTTGACATACATTACCTAGGAGTACCATTCGGTGTGCCCAAAGTGACTTCCATGCCAGTGGTACATTGGTCGCAAACCGTGCACCTATCTTGCACCGGATTAAAACTATATCCAAACGGATCAAAATGAGCTTTCGCTTGACCCACGTCACTTAGGAGTGCCATCAGGTGCGTCCAAAATGCTTTCTAAGCCTATGACACGTTCGGCGCAAACCGTTCACCTTTCTTGCATCGACATTAACACTATCTCCAAACACACTGAAACGATCTTCTAGTTGATCTACAACTCCTAGGAGTTACCATCTGGTGTACCCAAAGCGATTTTAGAGGCTATGGTATATTTGGTACAAACCGTGCACCTATCTAGCCTAGAGGTTAATACTATCTCCAAACGGACCAAAACGAGCTTCCACTTGACAAACGTCACCTAGAAGTACCATCGGGTGTGCCTGAAAATATTTCCATGCCCATTGTACATTTGGCGCAAACCGTGCACCTATCTTACGTCGAGATTAATACAATGTCCAAACGGTCCGAAATGAGCTTTCACTTGACCAATGTCACCTAAAAGTACCATCAGGTGTGCCTGAAAAGATTTCCATGCCCGTTGTACATTCGGCACAAACCATGCACCTATCTTGAGTCGAGATTAATACTATCTCTAAACAGTCCAAAACAAGCTTCCGCTTCACCAATGTCACCTAGAAGTACCATCGGGTGTGCCCGAATAGATTTCCATGCCCGTGGTACGTTCGGCGCAAACCGTGCACCGATCTAATGCCTAGACAATCACTATCTCCAATAGACCAAGAGGAGCTTCCACTTGATACACGTCACCTAGGAGTACCATCGGGTGTGCCCAAAAGGATTTCCATGCCCATGGTACATTCGGTGCAAATCGTGCACCCATCCAGTGCTCAGATCAACACTATCTCTAAATGGACCGAAACGAGCTCCCACTTGACCCACATCACCAGGGAGTACCATCGGGTGTGCCAAAAATGATTTCCAGGCCCGTGGTACATTCGGCGCAAACCGTGCAACCACCTAGGGCAGAGATTAACACTATATCTAACCGGACTGAAAGAGCTTCCACTTGACCCACATCACCTAGAAGTACCATCTGGTGTGCCAAAAATGATTTCCATGCAGTGGTACATTCGGCGCAAACTGTGCACCTATCTTACGCCAAGATTAACACAGTCTCTAAACGGGCCGAAATTAGCTTCCACTTGACCCACGTCACCTAGAAGTACCATCGGGTGTGCCCAAAATGATTAACAGCGGTGGTACATTCGGCGCAAAGCATGCACTTATCTTGCGCCAAGATGAACATTATATCTAAACGGATCGAAATGAGCTTCCACTTGATCCACGTCACAAAGGAGTACCATCGGGTGTGTCCAAAATGATTTCCAAGCCTATGGTACGTTCGGCGCAAACTGTGCACCTATCTTGCGTTGAGGTTAACACTATCTCCAAACAAAGTGAAAAGATCTTCCACTTGATTTACGCCACATAGGAGTACCATCTAGGGTGCCCAAAGTGATTTCAGAGCCTATGGTACATTTGGCACAAACGGTGCACCTATCCTGCCTTGAGATTAATACTATCTCCAAATGGATCGAAACAAGTTTTCACTTGACCAACGTCACCTAGAAGTACCATCGGGTGTGCTTGAAAAAAATTCCATACCCGTTGTACATTCAGCGTAAACTATGCACCTATCTTGCGTCGAGATTAATACTATCTCCAAATGGTCCGAAACAAGCTTTCAATTGACCAATGTCACCTAGAAGTACTATCGGGTGTGCCTAAAAAGATTTCTATCCCCGTGGTTCATTCGGCGAAAACCATACGCTGATCTTGCGCCTAGCCTAACACTATCTCCAATTGGACCGAAATGAGCTTCCACTTGACACAAGTCACCTTGGAGTACCATCGGGTCTGCCCAAAATGATTTCCATACCCATAGTTCATTCGGTGCAAACCACGCACCTATCTTGTGTCGAGATTATTACTATATCTAAATGGTCCAAAATGAGGTTCCACTCCACCAATGTCACCTAGAAGTACCATCGGGTGTGCCTCAAAAGATTTTCGTGCCGTGGTGCATTCAGCGCAAACCGTACACCGATCTTGCACCTAGACTAACGCTATCTCCAAATATACCGAAATGAGCTTCCACTTGACACACGTCACCTAGGAGTACCATCGAGTGTGCCCAAAATGATTTCCATGCCCATTGTACATTCGGCGCAAACCATGCACCCATCCAGCGCTGAGATTGACACTATCTCTAAACGGACTGAAACGAGCTTCCTCTTGACCCATGTCACCTAGGAGTACCAACGGGTGTGCCCAGAATGATTTCCATGCGGTAGTACATTCGGCGCAAACCGTGCACCTATCTTGTGTCGAGATTAACGCTATCTCTAAACAGACCGAAGTGAGCTTCCACTTGAGCCATGTCACCAATGAGTGCCATCAGGTGCATCCAAAATGATTTCCAAGCCTATGGGATGTTCAGCGCAAGCCATGCAACTATCTTGCGTCGAGACTAACACTATTTACAAACGGACCAAAACAAGCTTCCACTTTACATACATTACCTAGGAGTACCATCGGGTGTGCCTAAAGTGATTTTCATGCCAGTGGTACATTCGTCGCAAACCGTGCACCTATCTTGCACTAGATTCAAACTATCTCCAAAACAGATCGAGATGAGCTTTCGCTTGACCCACGTCACCTAGGAGTACCATCGGGTGTGTACAAAATGATTTCTAAGCCTCTAGTACGTTCGGCGCAAACTATGCACCTACCTTGTGTTGAGATTAACACTATCTCCAAACACGCAAAAATGACCTTCCACTTGATCTATGCCACCTAGGAGTACCATTTGGTGTGCCCAAAGCGATTTCAGAGCCTATGCTACATTTGGCTCAAACTGTGCTCCTATCTTGTCTCGAGATTATACTATCTCCAAACAGACCAAAACGAGCTTGCACTTGACCAACATCACCTAGAAGTACCATTTGGTGTGCCAAAAAAGATTTCCATGCCGTTGTACATTCGGCGCAAACCGTGCACTATCTTGCATCGAGATTAATACTATCTCCAAATGGTACGAAACGAGCTTCCACTTGACATACATTACATAGGAGTACCATCGGGTATGCCTAAAGCAATTTCCATGTCCATGCTACATTAGGCGCAAACCGTGCACCTTTCTTGCACCCAAATTAAAACTATCTCCACACAGATCGAAATCAGCTTCCGCTTGATCCACGTCACATAGGAGTACAATCAAGTGCATCCAAAATGATTTCTGAACATATGGTATGTTTTGTGCAAATCGTGCACCTATCTTGCGTTGAGATTAACACTATCAAGTGCATCCAAAACAAGTTTCCACTTGACCCACATCACGTAGGAGTACCATCGGTTGCGCCAAATGATTTCTGAACCTTTGGTACGTTCGATGCAAACCGTGCACCTATCTTGCATCAAGATTAACACAATGTCCAAACAGACTAAAATGATCTTCCACTTAATCTACGCTAGCTAGGAGTGCCATCTGGTGTGCCCATAGCGATTTCAGAGCCTGTGGTACATTTGGCGCAAACAGTGCACCTATCTTGCCTTAAGATTAATACTATCTCTAAACAGACCGAAACGAGCTTCCACTTGACCAACGTCACCTAGATGTACCATCGGGTGTGCCTGAAAAGACTTCCATGCCAGTTGTATATTCGGTGCAAACTGTGCAACTATCTTGCATCGAAATTAATACTATCTCCAAAAGGTCCAAAAACAAGCTTCCAATTGACCAATGTTTCACCTAGAAGTACCATCAGGTGTGCCTAAAAAGATTTCCATGCCTATTGTACATTCGGCGCAAACCATGCACCTGTCTTGCGTAGAGATTAATTCTATCTCCAAATGGTCCAAAATGAGCTTTGACTTGACCAATGTTACCTACAAGTACCATCGGGTGTGCCTGAAAAGATTTTCATGCCTGTGGTACATTCGGCGCAAACCGTACACTGATCTTGCGCCTAGACTAACACTATCTCCAAATGGACTGCCCAAAATGATTTCCATGCCTATGGTACATTCGGTGCAAACCGTGCACCCATCTAGCGCTAAGATTAACACTATCTCTAAATGGACCGAAAGAGCTTCTACTTTACCCACGTCACCTAGGAGTACCATCGGGTGTGCCCAAAATAATTTCCATGCGGTGGTACATTCGGCGCAAACTGTGCACCTAACTTTCGCTGAGATCAACACTATCTCTAAACGGACCAAAACATAAGCACTTGACCCACGTCACCTAGGAGTACCATCGGGTGTGCCCAAAATGATTTCCATGCGATAATACATTGGGCGCAAACCATGCACCTATCTTGCACCGAGATTAACACTATCTCTAAACGGACTGAAACGAGCTTCCACTTGGCCCACGTCACCTAGGAGTACCATTGGATGCATCCAAAACAATTTCCAAGCCTATCGTACGTTCTGCACAAACCGTGCATCTATCTTACGTTGAAATTAACACTATCTCCAAACACACTAAAATGATCTTCCACTTGATCTATGCCACCTAGGAGTACCATCTGGTGTGCCCAAAGCGATTTCAGAGCTTATGGTACATTTGGCGCAAACCGTGCACCTATCTTGCCTCGAGATTAATACTATCTCCAAACAAACCGACACGAGCTTCCACCTGACCAACGTCACCTAGAAGTACCATCGGGTGTGCCTGAAAATATTTCCATACCCATGGTACATTTTGCTTACCACCCCCAGACGTCTGGTCAAACTGAGCGGGCAAATCAAATCTTAGAAGACATGCTGAGAGCTTGTGTAATTTCTTCAAAAGGATCATGGGAGAAATGGTTGCCCTTAGCTGAATTCTCATACAATAATAGTTATCAAGAAAGTATCCAGATGGCTCCATTCGAAGCTCTTTATGGTCGTAAATGTAGAACTCTGTTGAACTGGGTTGAACCTAGAGAGCGAAGATACTATGGTATTGATTTCGTGAAAGAAGCTGAGAAACAAGTCCGGATCATACAACGACACATGTCAGCTGCCCAAGCACGACAAAAAAGTTATGCCAACAAGCGTAGAAGACCCATTGAGTTTGAAGTTGGTGACCATGTATACCTGAAAGTATCACCTATGAAGGGAGTACAAAGATCTGGTGTTAAAAGAAAGCTTGCACCAAGATATGTAGGACCTTATCCAATAATTGAGAGATGTGGTAGGGTCGCCTATAAACTTCAGCTACCTCCAGAAATGCGTATGATATTTCTGGTGTTTCATGTCTCGCAACTGAAGAAATATCTTCAAGTGCCTGAAGAGGAAGTAAAAATCAGGGATATCAAGATCAAGAAAACCTTGACTTATGTAGAAGAGCCAGTATATGTTTTGGATCGCAAGGATTGAGTGACACGAAATCGAGTGGTGAAATTATACAAGATCATGTGGAGTAACCATAGTGAGAGAGATGCAATGTGGGAATAGGAAGATTATTTGCAAGAAGTTTACCCCGCCTTTTATCAAAAATGGTATGCTTTCCAAATCTCAGGACGAGATTTTTGTAAGGGGGGAGGACTGTAACACCCCAAGTGTTTGCCTTGCATTTGGGCATCATTTGAGCATGGTCATAGCATGTCATTACCATAAGCATAATCATTTCATGTGCATCTTTGCTTGAAACATGACCTTGCAACATTGCAACATATGTCAGTTATAGGTGCTAGTGATAAAATCATGTGTGTGGACCATGCTAGAATGTGTTTAAGGCCTTGATGATGTTTGCAACATGTTAGTTAAGCAATTTGACATAAGGTTTATGTTTATGACATGCCCTAGTTCCGTCTTGACTCATGCTTTGACTAGTTGACCATTAGGACCTTCTTTGTTTGACATTTTAGAAAGTCTAACCTAGAGCCCTTGCATGTTGGTGCAACCTTAACAAAGTTTGTAGCAAATTTTGTGTACAACAAAAGTTGTTCTTGTGCCAAGTAATGAAAAAGCATGGATCATGCCCAAACTAGGCCCACAGTTGGAAGTGAAAGCTGTTGACACTTAGAAATTTTCTCTAAGTCCTAGAACTGCATTTCAGTTTCCAAGTACCCTTGTTTAGGACCCTGTATCTTACTAACTAGACCTAACCAGCCCTAACCCATATTGACATCTTTGTAGTGCTCACATAGCTCTATGATATTGTCAATAGCACCATCATCTAGTTCTCACTGGTTAATGTGATAGAGGGCATAGAAAACCGGGTTTCAGTCGGGTTTTAACTGAAACTCAGTTTCAGTTTCGAGGTACACCTCTTTGGAGCCTTTGTATCTCCCTAACCGTGCTGTTTTAGGTCTCATGCCTGTAGACTTATGTGAAGATCTTGTGTAGCTCTATCTAAAACCCTACTACGATTTTCACTAACTCGGATCGGTTAGAAAGTTTTTGCTAGCTCAAATCCCGCTGTTAGGCTCGAACTCAAACTGAAACTTTGTTTTAGTTGTTTCTGAAGTTCAGAAGCTCGAACTTGACCGTGGCTGACCAGGCATAGAAGCACGCGCTGTGTGGCAACACGCATCAACGCTGTGCTCATCTCGGTCACCCGAAGTCACCACAACGCCTTGAGGCCCCTCCCTCGCTCTCATTCGCATTTGACCTCGCTGCACGCCGCTCTGGCAAGGCGACAGCGCCATCGCGTGCCTCGTCGAGTCCAGCTCCTGCGTCGCCGCGCCACTGGCCAACCACTTGCACCTTTCCCTTCACCTTGAGCTCCAGCATCTCCCTATCCCTCTAGCTACGCCAGGCGAGCATGGTTGACTGAGCTCCGCCCGCTCTGCCGTCGCCACAGATTCCAGCGGCTCGAGCTCACCTAGTCGGCCTCCACTAGCATTTTCCCTTTCCTTTTTCCTCTTGTTTGGTGGTCTCAGTGTTCCATAGGTGCTCATCCTTAGATGCTACTGCCTCTCTCGCTAAAAATCGCCTGGAACACGCCCGAGCTCTCGGCGTGCTCCGCCATGGCCGCCATGGCATCGAGCTCGCGCACTCCATGCTCTTCTTTCTATCTTGGATGTCTTGTGTTCGGCCAATCCTAGGACTAGATCGAGTTTCTGGCATGACCTCACCGTCCGCGGTGATCTCTTTGTGGCAGAATGCGGCCATGGCCATCGCTGTGTCTTCGCACCACGTCAGGCGGCATGTGGTCGTGTTCACCAAGCTTTTCCCTCACCCTTAATCCCACCTTGAAGGCTTCACCATGTCCCCAGGAGTCTGTAGCTGCCTTCACCGTGAGTAGCCGTGCGCCCTGTTGGCTGCCACGTCGCCGTCAGGCCACCTGATATGAACCCGCTTCCTGCAAGCAATCGAGGAACAAGCAAGAACAAGTAGAACAAGCAACTCAATTGCAAATATGGAGATGAAAACCAATCTGAAATCATAAAGTTGGGGTTCTGAATCGAGTAGAATGGATGGTCTAGTCGACACACGCGTCTACAAGGAAGTAGCAATGGCTAAACTTTCAACAAAACAAAACCCAATCTGTTTGTGGTGGCTCTAATCCTTATTAATACCTAGGGGAACGACCAGGGGGTGTTGGGGTCGTTCTCCAACCCTAAGACACGTCCCTAATGAACCCAACTTGATACATGGGCCATCAGCCTAAAATAGGGTGACACAGCACCAAAGGCAGAAAACGCCCCGGCGTTGAAACGACGATTGCGGAAGCATCGGATAAGATATAGCCATGAGTCCAGATCCGTTGAAAAATAGACTTGATAAGCTTTCCAAAAAGTGCTAGAACGTCCCAATCCGAGTCCGTATGCGACCGTGGTGAACATCACAAGTTGGAGCTGTCCTGGAGTCCGAATCCAGCCCCAAAACGTGTTGGATTTGATCTCTTTCTTTCCTTGGACCAAAAGTGACGTGGTGTCCAGGTGGAGGACGTTGGGAATACTTGGATTTGGTCCCCAATCAACTTCATTAACCTTCCATGTTTTCCATATGCAATCAAACCTTTCCTTAATCCATATAAGTAATTCTGAAAATGAAAATATACACATTTTATGGTGGAGCACCAATTCATCAAATGCATCAATGATAAGCCTCATATAGAATGGTTGCACCTTTGGTATAGAAGTGGTTGATATGGTCATATTTGAGCCAATGATGTCCTCATCATTCTCCCCTTCTTGACAGCAAACCGTCCTCGGTTTGACCTTTGTTGGAGGATGTGTTGTAGGTAAAAGTGAACCGTGCTCCCCTTCTTGATATTTATCCTGTTGCATTTGGGAAAAACTAGAAAAACTTTGCAAGACATCATTAGTGTTAGTGCAGCCCTCAATTTGATCATGGTATTGTGGCCCAAAAGGATATTTCATATTAGAGCAAATATAAACTTTATGCACCAAATATTCTCCTTTGTTGTCATATTTGCCAATTGCATGAAGCGAACAATGATTAAAACTTGGCAAAATAGAATCAAATTTAAGTTTCTCTTTTAGACAATTTAGATTACACAGAATATCAAATTCAATATAACTCAAAGTATTTAAAGAGGACAACAAATTCAGTTCATCTTGTGCACATGTAATAGGATGAAAAAGCTTATCTTCAGCACATTTGTATGGTTCCAAACCAAAAGTATCACACTTATTTGCTACTTGTGGCATAGGAGTAAAAGAATCATCAACACACAACTCCTCTTTATCACAAGGAACCGCGAGTAATTCATTTTGTGACAAAAGAAAATCAGTAGTGGGTTCCACTATTTGCAGAGTGGACAAATTTTGGACATTATGGGTCACATCATTCTGGCAAGTATTCACATATAATAGAATCTCTTTTTCAGCATTGAGAGCCAGACAAAACAATTGACCAATATGGTAATATGATTTGCTAATTAATAAGGTTCAAATTTCAGAATTGAGCCCTCTCATGAATCTACTCATAACATCTTCCATGCATTCATCCAATCCACCAAACATGATACAAATCTTAAAATTATGGTAGTATTGTTTCACAGTCTTGCTACCCTGCTTCAAGTTGTCTAATTTTGCAAGCAAATAATCAACATAATATGCAGGAACGAATGCATCTCTAAAAAGAAATTTGAAGTCTTTCCAAGATTCTGGAACTTTGATGTGCCTACAAATGTGTTTCCATTCGAGCAAAGCATATTCAATCAAAATATTAGAGGCAATACAAATCTTTTGTTTCTCGGATAGGTCATGCTCCTCAAATTCATTGTCTACTTTTAACTCCCAATCAATGTAAGCTTGAGGATCAAACTTACCATCATATAATGGCAAATGTTGAATGACATCCTGAATATGAGGGTCTAGTTTCAACAGCTCAAAAATCTCCATATCACCTGCCATGATTAGTAGGAAACAAGAAACACAAAAATAATATGTATCCTCCTATCAACTACTAGGATGTGTCAGATGTAATTCTCTCAAACTCAACTTGTTAAAACAAGCCCTTACAAGTTCTTACCAAGCCAAACAGGAGGTGACGCAACCAACAAGTCTACAACCGTGGAGTGAAGTGTATCGGTGCCGCAACAACAACACCTGTCAAGCTGTAGTCGAAATATGTGGAGCTATAGGTGGGCTAAAGCAAGGAAGTACTAGAACCACATTAGTTCCAAGCAAATTGAACAAACGCTCAACGACGTTATTATGCTGGTCCTAGGCTAGTACATGCTAGAGACGCGAGCCTGGACACAAACGAAGTCACTGAGCAGCAGCAAAGAAGGATCACAAGGACAGGAATAACAACAAAAGAAAAACTCTTCTCTTCTTCTTTCTCTTTCTTTTCTTTCTTTCTTTCTATCTTTCTTTTCTTTCTTTCTTTTCTTTCTTTCTGTCTTTTTTTTTCTTCTGTTTTTTTTCTTTCAACTAGCACAAAACTGAAATTTTGCAACAATAAATAACAAGCTACTTATAGCAATTAAATGTTTCCTTGGGAAGGGTGATTCAGTAGCAAAGTGAAACAAGTGGTTGTTTTGCAAAACCAGCAGACGCGCAAATCTCCAGGGCAATTGCGAAGCGCTCAGAATGAATTTGGGACCAAGCTCTGATCCATTGGAAAGAGGACAAGTTAAGGTTTCCAGATTGTATTTAAACTCCCTATTCAGACTCCTGACAAAGGAAATATGGTGCTTTTGTTTTCAAGATAAAACAGGACTCTGAATCGAATTCTATCTTGATCTTGTTGGATTTCCTTTTTGTAGATGGAAATATGGACGTGGATGAAACCTCCAAGGACGTGGCTAGGATAATGGTGGTAAACAAAACAAAGGAATTTGAAAATCCACTCGGATTCCTAGAGAGAAACAAATAAACTCAAATCTGCGATGGTGACAGAAACGTGACTAGAACTTGAAACTCTAAACGACTAGACGCTAAGACCAGCAACTTGCATGACGATGCAACCGTTAATTCAATAAGCCCTAACTAAGCAGTAATAGTATTAAGCTCAAAGGGGTTTTGGGATTATGAAGAACTAATCTACTAATTTTGTTTTGGCTTTTTCTGGACCATAGGAGATTAAAAACAACAAAGAACTAGAAGTCTCTCACCGATCAACCTTGCCCTGATTACCAACCGATATGAACCCACTAGGGTGAATCCTGATCTTTCGATGAGAGAAAGGTGGATAACTCGATTTGGGGATGGAGATGACGTTCACGGCCTGACTACAACCATCCAAGGATGCTGCGCCTTAGCAACCGATACACCACCTCCAACAGCCGTCGCGATCTTGTGGAACACGATCAACCAAACCACTAGGGTATTCCTGCAAGCAATCGAGGAACAAACAAGAACAAGTAGAACAAGCAACTAAATTGCAAATATGGAGATGAAAACCAATCTGAAATCACAAAGTTGGGGTTCTGAATCGAGTAGAACGGACGGTCTAGTCGACACACGCGTCTACAAGGAAGTAGCAATGGCTAAACTTTCAACAAAACAAAACCCAATCTGTTTGTGGCGGCTCTAATCCTTATTAATACCTAGGGGAACGACCAGGGGGTGTTGGGGTCATTCTCCAACCCTAAGACACGTCCCTAATGAACCCAACTTGATACATGGGCCATCAGCCTAAAATAGGGTGACACAGCACCAAAGGCAGAAAACGCCCCGGCGTTGAAACGACGATTGCGGAAGCATCGGATAAGATATAGCCATGAGTCCAGATCCGTTGAAAAATAGACTTGATAAGCTTTCCAAAAAGTGCTAGAACGTCCCAATCCGAGTCCGTATGCGACCGTGGTGAACATCACAAGTTGGAGCTGTCCTGGAGTCCGAATCCAGCCCCAAAATGTGTTGGATTTGATCTCTTTCTTTCCTTGGACCAAAAGTGACGTGGTGTCCAGGTGGAGGACGTTGGGAATACTTGGATTTGGTCCCCAATCAACTTCATTAACCTTCCATGTTTTCCATATGCAATCAAACCTTTCCTTAATCCATATAAGTAATTCTGAAAATGAAAATATACACATTTTATGGTGGAGCACCAATTCATCAAATGCATCAATGATAAGCCTCATATAGAATGGTTGCACCTTTGGTATAGAAGTGGTTGATATGGTCATATTTGAGCCAATGATGTCCTCATCACCACCGCCGCCGCCATGGCTGGTGACGCGCCTCATCAGTCTAACCTTAGCGCCACTGTAGTACCTCAATCGGTTCGCCTGGATGAGACTAACGCGATGGTGCGGTTGGCTTCGCTGGAGACCTCGCCGACGGCAAGGAAATCACCGGCGGGCGCCTCCCCTACTCCCTCCCCTGTTTCGGCGCTGGGCCGATTCTGCAGTGGGCCAAGTTGGCCTGCTGGGCCGGCCCAAGCTGAAGATTAGGTTTAGGTTTGGTTTTATTTTAGTTTTATTCTTTTAGTTGAATTGTGCTCAAACTTCAGAAATTCATATCTTGAGTTTTAGGTGTCTAATTAATGTGGTTCAAAATGTGGTGTGCTCTGTACAGTGTCTAGTTTATTTAGAAATTATAATACATATTATGTTAGATGATAAATTCTGGAGTTTGTAGTTATCTTTGTTAAGTACCTTATTTAATTATGTGATTTTAGATAATTTTGTAGCTCTCTGTGTATTAATCCAATTGCCATGAAATTTTTGTGGGATGTTACGTATGGTATGAAGATGCTCTAGTTAAATTTTGAGCTATATTTGATGTCATATGCTTCAGCTATGAAATTTCTTGGTTATAGGTTTTATAGTGCTTATCTTTTTGTTTATTATGATATCTTCAATTCTACTTGTCATTTTGAGCGGAAATTTTTATAGTAGCCTCCTGGTGTCATGTATGTGCCTCTTTAATTTTATTAGAATTTTCTGGGCACATTTTATATTTATTGCCCTTTATGCTTATGCAATTAAATAAATAGAAAAGGTCAATTAAATAAATGTTTATGCAAGTAACATAATATGATCTGGTATTAGTTTAACATGCTCTAGCTATTAGTCTTTGGTCCAATTGTGCTTTTGCATCATCAATAATTATTTAATTTAGAGGACCTGCCATTCTGGACAGATTTGCTAGTTAAGAGAATTAGCCTATGATGATGATGCTTTCAAGCTTGGTGAACAATAACAAAGTTGTTAAGAACTTTATTAACTAGTTGCTGGTAAAATTTGGTGATATTTGGACTCATGGTTTAGAAATGGAAGCTGTTCAAAGTTTGAGTCAGAATTGTTTTGCTCTCTGTCTTTTTAGAACAGTTTCTGTGTATGTGCTATTTCGACCTGGTAAATGATAAAATCATGCTTAGATGTTTATAAATGAATTGTAGACAATTTAATAAGATTTACAAAATGTCCTCATGCATGTCTATTGGAGTTATAGAACTCCAGTTATGAACTTTATAAGTTGCTGCGGTCAACATGTCAATGCGCTAAATTTCTGAAACTTGTTATATGCGTGTTAAGTATGAACTTTGTGGTACTTCGTGGTTATTTATGGTTGTGTAAACATGTTCATACCTGAGAGAAGTGTTGCACCTAAGCTTTAAGTGATTTGAATAGAGCACCACATGACTTGGTCTTTTATTGCTTATGATGTTGCAATGTCATCACATTCATTTTCGCATCATCCTCCCATGCTCACATGAATCATCATGTTCCTCTTGGTGCATACATGAAATTCATTTGGTGCATATACATGCAATAGGTGTGCCGAGGATCATTGTACGAGCGAAGCTCCGCAAGGCGTGAACCCCGAAGTTGGAGTCCGTTCAGGAGACGGAGGTCCAGTCCGACGAAACCGTAGGAAACGTGGGAGCCGTTTGTGAAGCCGAATCTGAAGCCATCCTCGTTTGTTTAAGGCAAGCCCCAGAGCATTATAAGCCTCCTACTTTCAAAGCAATTAATTATATATGTATATGTATTGTTGCATTAAGTAGTAGGAGTTGTTTGGAACCCTTGCTGCATTATATCATTCCTTGTCTATATGAATCCATGAATCCTATGTAGATAGGATCGTCTATATGCTTAGCCCTGCTTAATTAGAATGGTAATGTCAGGTGATCTCCTATTACCTACAAGATAGGAAGTATTGGGTCACGGTTGGCTATATTTGCTATCGTGGAAAAGAACCAAGTGTTAATAATGAACTTAGATCGGGCGGGATGTCGATAGTGAAGCAACAAGGCATGGAGGTCTTGGTGTGGATCTATCCCCGTCTGTGTCAGTTAAGGACTGATCCACTGTACTTCCTTTGTCATTTTGAACGCAGCCTAACACTTAGCTGACCGGCCTAAGGTTGCCGACCGCGAAGCCAAGTAGCTCAACTCAGGCTGTGAAGCCGAAAAGTGTAAGTCACCTCAGAGGGGAGCCAGGTGGGACCAAGGGCAGGTGAGTTAAAAGTCCTGAGCTTCCTGGTCACTGGAATCCCTGAGAGCGCGGCGCTGTTCGGGCCCATCCTGAGTTGTACCAAAGGTGACTATTGACGACTCTTGCAAAGTATGCTCGGTTGGTGTTAGGAATACCCCCCTCAGCTGAGTTGGAATCGATTTGAATCGTCGTCTCTCCCAGATTGTGAGAAACTTGACAGAGCAGAGGGAACGTAGATTTCACTAAATCTACTGATGGTTCTGAAGATGATGATGATGATATAATGATGGCCTTATAAACCTGATATGGTTACTATTGTTTGCTTAGTTGAATCAAGTGATTGCTATAGTATATGTACTAATCTAGAGGACAGGTTAATAATGATTAACTTGATGCTTAAGGCAATAATGATTACTTATTTGTACTTAAGATTTTATGCAAATGTGTCAAGCTAGCCCACTTATACAAAGCCCTGCATACTCCTTAGTGTCATCTTATTTCTGGTTTTTGACGGGTAAGTCTAGCTGAGTACCTTCTCTTACTCAGGGTTTATTCCCCCCTTGTTGCAGGTAGCAGATTCTTATTGGTTACCTGTAGTACTGCCTTCGCTGTTGGGTGTGAAGACTAGACCATTGGGCATGGTCTCTGTAGTATTCTCTTCTAATATGCTTTTGCAGGATGTGACTACGCACTGGCAGTACCTGAACTAAACGTGGTTTCAAAACTATGTTGCTTCCGCTATTCTTACTTTGGTTTGTAATAACATATTCGTACTTCGATGTATGAGAGCTACTTATGAACTATTGTAACAAGTGCTGTGTTATGTTGAATCACTATGATCTTGGTTGCTCTCAGTTTGGCTTGAAATCCCTCGTGATTTTGTGGACTACCGGAGTTATATGGGCTTAAGTTTAAGAATTTGATCGCTTCGATGATTGTTTTTAGACTTGTGCTCTTATAATTTGGATGGTTCCGTGACAACATTACCCTGGCATGGACCTACAAAGGCTTGAGGCCGGCGTGTCAAGCAACACCAACTCGGTGAAGGCAGAGTAGCTCAGAGCCACCTCCCAGGCGACGACCGCAAAGATGATTACTGACGTAGACCTGTATGGCGAGACTGGGCAGGCCAGTCAGTAGGTTAGAGGTAGAAATAACTTCTGTTTTGCAGTTTATGTTGTAACAGAGCACTCGGTGCTTTGTAAAAATATTAAGTTATAGTGGAGCACTCGGTGCCCATGTGAACCAGATATTATATCTCTGTATAATACATTGTTGTGATTTTAGTTGTGAAAACTCCATTTTTTATCATGTTTTATGGTAGGCGCGAGTAGTTTTTCCATCCTAGAGTCACTCCAGCTCGTGTCTGACCAGCAATCCGAAGTGTGAGGCGCGGAGCCCAGCCACGCGTAAGACTGCCAACCGCACCAGGGAGCTACTGCTGACCACTCGGAATGTAGTGAATGGGTCTCATGCACGTGTGGGGAAAAGTTGGAGACAGTGCTGACTCTGGGAAACTCAAGTAGGAGAAAAAACTGGTCGGCAAACCACTTAATAAAAAATTAGGAGATATTGCGATGCACAGAAGAGATGGCAACAAAAACATAATGAAACATTTATTGAATACTTGAGGTACAAAAAGAGTACATATCTTTCTTAGTAGCGGATCAAGTGTAGAAGCGCCTGAGGTGGTCAATATGCCAGGAATTCGGGATGTCGACTCCATCGAGATCACACAACCTGTAAGAGGTAGGCCTAGTGACCACCTTGACCATGTAAGGGCCCTCCCAATGCGACGCTAACTTATCCAATCCTTCTGTCTTCTGCTTCCTTCGCAAAACCAAATCGCCGACCACGAAGAATCTGTCCTTGACATTGTGGTTATAGTACTTGCACAAGCCTTCCAAATATTTAGCCGTGCGCACACAAGTGTCAAGGCGTTGTTCCTCGGCGCAATTAACCTCGAGCTCTCTGGCCTCAGTTGACCTCTCCTTGTCATGGTTCTCGACCCTTGGTGACTGGAAAGCAATGTCAGCTGGCAGCACGGCCTCAGAGCCGAAGACCATGAAATACGGGGAAACACCGGTATTGCGACTGGGCTAGGTCCTCAGTCCCCAGACCATGGCCGACAGCTCCTTCAACCATCTCCCAAGATGCTTATCGTTTACCCTATACAATCTTTTCTTCAATGCATCAAGGATCATACCGTTCGCTCGCTCAGCCTGCCCGTTAGCCCTTGGGTGTGCCACCGAAATGTACTTGACAACTATGCCTCTATCATCATAGAAGTTCTAGAAATCATTACCAGTGAACGTGGACTCTAGGTCGGTGATGATGCTGTTAGGCAGGCCGAAGCGGTGGATAATTTCCAAGCAGCTTAGCTGCCTTCTTCGCAGTCCCCGAGACTAAAGGCTTTACTAAATCCATTTGGAAAATTTGTCGATAATGACATAAACCCAGTGGAAGCCTCCTAGAGCCGCCTTGTAAGGCCCGATCATATCCAGTCCCCAGCATACAAAAGGCCAGGATGCTGGAATGCTCTAGAGTTCGTGAGCTAGAACGTGAGTTTGCTTGGCGAAGAACTGGCACCCCTCACAATGATGAACCAGCTTCTCGACATCGGTGATGGCTGAAGGCCAATAGAACCCTGCTCGGAAAGCCTTGCCGGCCAGTGTGCGTGAAGCAGCATGGTTGCCACAAGTGCCAGCATGGATCTCTTCTAAAATCTTCACTCTGTGGTCCTAGGACACACACTTTTCCAATAATTCCTCCTTCGTATTCTTGTGCATAAATTTCCCCTCGACCAGCACATAATGCTTGCTACGCCGTATGAGGCGTTCCATCTCGGTCTTGTCCTGGGGAACCTCTGCAGAGGTGAGATACCTGATGAATGGCTCTCTCCAGTCAGTGCCGGTGGTCGGAATCACAGCGACCAGCTGGTCTACAGAGGGCTATTCAACCACAAGCTTCTCTTCTTCCTCGATAGACGGCTTAACAAGGTCATGAATGAAAACTCCATAGGGGATCGCTGCCCGGGTTGAACCTAGCTTCGACAGCTTATCAGTTGCCTCATTGTCAACTCGGACCACGTGATGAAACTCTAGGCCATAGAATTTGTTCTCTAGCTTTCTAATCTACATGCAGTAAGCATCCATCTGTTCGCTGGTACTGTCCCATACCTTGTTCACCTAGTTTATGACAAGAGCATAATCATCGAACACCATGACCCTTTTTATGCCAAGCTCGACGGCAATGCGAAGGCCATGCAAAGCTGCCTCGTACTCAGCGGCATTGTTGGAGGCCTTGAAGGGACATAGCTCAGCCTATCCCCAGATGGCAAGATGAAGTACACCCCTACCCAGCACTGAAGATATTGAGGGAGCCGTCAAAATACATCTTCTAGTGCTCAGGAGAGTTGTCAGAGATGGGTGTTGATGAGGACATCATTGGCTCGAATATGACCATATTAACCACTTCTAAACTAAAGGTGCAACCATTCTATATGAGGCTTATCATTGATACATTTGATGAATTGGTGCTGCACCATAAAGTGTGTGTATTTTCATTTTCAGAATTACTTACATGGATGAAGAGAAGGTTCAATTGCATATGGAAAGAATGGAAGGTTAATGAAGTTGATTGGGGACCAAGTCCAACACGTTTTGGAAGATGAATTCGGACTGCAGAAGAGTCCCAACTTCCGACGGTTGCCACGACTTCATACGGACTCCGATTGGGACGTTCTAGGACTTTTTGGAAAGCTTATCAAGTCTACTTTCCAACGGATCTGGACTCATGCCGATATCTTATTAAATACGTCTGCAGTCCTCATTTTAATACCGAGACCTTTTCTGTCCACGGTGCTGCGTCACCTGATTGTTGCCCGATGGGCCGTGTATCAAGTGGGGCCCAATAGGGGCGTGTCCTAGGGTTGTGGGATGACCCCCACCACGTCCAGGTCGTCCTCTACCCTCTCATATACCTCCATAGCCGCCACAAAGAGATTGGGTTTTTGTTTTGATGTAAGTTTAGCTCATGCTACTTCCTGGTAGACACGTGTGTCGATTAGACCATCTGTTCTACTCGATCTGGAACCCCACCTTTATGTGTATTAGATCTGAAACTTCATCTCATATTTGCAATTGAGTGCTTGTTCTACTTGTTCTTGCTTGTTCTTCGATTGCTTGCAGGAATAACCCTAGTGGTTTGGTTGGTTGTGATCCGCAAGATCGTGACAACCGCTGGAATTGGTGTATCGATCGCTAAGGCGCAGCATCCTTGGATGGTTGTAGTCGGGCCGTGAACGTCATCTCCATCCCCAAATCGAAGTTATCCTTCTCCACCGAAAGATTGGGACACACATACTCTTATCAAGTGGTATCGGAGCAAGGTTTGATCGGTGAGAGATTTCAGTTGCTTTTATTTTCCTATAGTCCAGAAAAGCCAACAAAAACAGTAGATTTTTTCCATAATCCCATAGACCCTTTGAGCCTTTGACTAGTATTGCTTAGTTCGGGCTTGTTGAGTTTGGTTTACATCGGCTGAGTCGAGTTGCTGGTCTTAGGGTTAGGCTTTTAGAGTTTCGAGTTCTTGTCAAGTTTTGGTCACTATCAATTATATACATATCCGCTGCCATCACCACCACCATACATATCTCCACTACACCATATACATCTCCATTGCAATCATTACTACCATATTCGTCTTTGTTGCACCATATCCATCCACGCTATTTTTTCACACCGAGAAAATCTGATTTGGGCACACAAAGAAAAATCTGAGTTGCTAGTTCTTTTCTTGTTACTCCCCAAAAAGACAAATACATTATAAGTTGATGTTCTGAACTATGTTTTAAGTTCAGATTCATCTTGTGCAAAGTAAAAGAAAAGAAGTAGAAGAAGAGAATTAAAAAAAAAGACAAAAGAAAAAAAAAGAAAGAGAAAGAGAAAAGAAAGAAAAGAAGAGAGGAGGAAAAGAGGGAGAGTGATAGCTTGCTGTTCTTGTGCCTTTTTCCTACTGTACCGTGACTTCATTTGTGTCCAGGCTCGCGTCTCTAGCACGGTCTAGCTTAGGACCAGCACGGTACCATCGTTGAACGATTTCTCAACTTGCTTTTTGTGACTAACGTGGTGCTAGTACTTCCTTGTACATTAATTTGAGCCCTCCTACAGCTCCACATATTCGACTACAGCTTGACAGGTGTTGTTGCTGCGGTGTCGATACACTATTTTCCAGGTTTGCAACTTGTTGGTAACCGCCACCTCCTGTTGGGCTTGGTAAGAACTTATAAGAGCTTGTTTGAACAGGTTGAGAGTGAGAGAATTACAACAACCACATCCTAGTAGTTGATAGGGGCATAAATATTATTGTGGATGTTTCTTGTTTTCTTCTAATCATGGTAGGAATCCACATGGAAATACAAGATGATCAGGTTGTATATTCTCATCAGTTTGCTAAAGGTATGGCAAGAGATAAGCATGCGACTCATGAGGTATGTGATGTTTTGCTTGATAGAATAAAATCTGCACTACCTAGTTTTGAAGGAAAGTATGATCCTCATGCATATATTGAATGGGAGCTAAATGTAAACAATGAATTTAAAAAGCTTGATCTATCAGAAAATCAAAAGGTTAGAGTTGCTTCTAGTGTTTTTACTAAATATGCTTTAACTGAATGGAAACACCTTTGTAGATTTGGTAAAGCCTCTCAATCATGGAAAGATGTGAAAAGACATTTTAGAAATGTTTTTGTACCTGAATATTATTCTGAAATTTTGTTTAGAAAGTTGCAATCTATAAAACAAGAGAACAAAACTGTAGCAGAATACTTGGATAGACTAAAATCATGTTTGCTGCGTTGTGGCTTAGAAGAAACTGGTGAACTTTTGGAACATAGATTTTTGCAAGGTCTTAATGAGGAAATTCAGAATATTCTTGTTGATAAACATTATAACTCTTTTGATGAGTTGTTTGATCTTGCTTGTGATTATGAAAGAAATCTCAAAATGGATCTAGCAAATACAAAAGAAGCACTTGCCTCTCCAATAACTAACAACTTGCAGCAAGTAGACATCAATATTCAAATGGAGAGCAAGAAATTTGGGATATTAGGTGACTCATTTCAGGAAGAGAATCCTGCTGCTTGTACAACCTTTCAGAAGAGCAGCAAAGGTAAGTCAAATGTTCATAACAAAAATCAAGGTGAGTATGCTTTAGTTGAACTGAATTTGTCCACTAATCGTGCTAGCATAGAGAAATCAATTGTGGAACCAGTTACTGATTTTCCCTTGTCACACATTGATATGCTTAATCTTCCTTGTGATACAAAAGAGTTGTGTGCTAACACATTAGCTATATCCATACCACAACTAGTGAATAAAGCAAAAAATTCTGAATCAATGTGTGCTGAATTCAAGCATGTTATTCATATTACAAATGAAAATGAAGAAACTCAAATGTTGTCATCTTTACATACAATGGGGTATATTGAATTTGATGATCTTTGTGAGCTTAGCTACTTAGAGAATAATCTGTTTGCTAGATTTGAATTGCCATGTTCTCGTAATATTAGTTTTCATGCTATTGGCAAATATAATTGTAAAGAGGACTATATGATACACCGAATTTACATTTGTTCAAATATGAAACCCCCTATTATTATGCAAAAATATGATCAATCTGAGGAATGCACTATCTACAATCATGCCATGTCGAGTTTCCCTTGTTTGGTTGGAAAGAAACAGGATATCTCTCAAGAAGGGGAGAATGGTTCGGTATTACCTACAACATGCCCTCCACCAATGGTCAAACCGAGGACGGTTTGCTGTCAAGAAGGGGAGAATGATGAGGACATCATTGGCTCGAATATGACCATATTAACCACTTCTAAACTAAAGGTGCAACCATTCTATATGAGGCTTATCATTGATACATTTGATGAATTGGTGCTGCACCATAAAGTGTGTGTATTTTCATTTTCAGAATTACTTACATGGATGAAGAGAAGGTTCAATTGCATATGGAAAGAATGGAAGGTTAATGAAGTTGATTGGGGACCAAGTCCAACACGTTTTGGAAGATGAATTCGGACTGCAGAAGAGTCCCAACTTCCGACGGTTGCCACGACTTCATACGGACTCCGATTGGGACGTTCTAGGACTTTTTGGAAAGCTTATCAAGTCTACTTTCCAACGGATCTGGACTCATGCCGATATCTTATTAAATACGTCTGCAGTCCTCATTTTAATACCGAGACCTTTTCTGTCCACGGTGCTGCGTCACCTGATTGTTGCCCGATGGGCCGTGTATCAAGTGGGGCCCAATAGGGGCGTGTCCTAGGGTTGTGGGATGACCCCCACCACGTCCAGGTCGTCCTCTACCCTCTCATATACCTCCATAGCCGCCACAAAGAGATTGGGTTTTTGTTTTGATGTAAGTTTAGCTCATGCTACTTCCTGGTAGACACGTGTGTCGATTAGACCATCTGTTCTACTCGATCTGGAACCCCACCTTTATGTGTATTAGATCTGAAACTTCATCTCATATTTGCAATTGAGTGCTTGTTCTACTTGTTCTTGCTTGTTCTTCGATTGCTTGCAGGAATAACCCTAGTGGTTTGGTTGGTTGTGATCCGCAAGATCGTGACAACCGCTGGAATTGGTGTATCGATCGCTAAGGCGCAGCATCCTTGGATGGTTGTAGTCGGGCCGTGAACGTCATCTCCATCCCCAAATCGAAGTTATCCTTCTCCACCGAAAGATTGGGACACACATACTCTTATCAAGCAAATATGAAGATGAAAACCAATCTGAAATCACAAAGTTGGGGTTCTGAATCGAGTAGAACAGATGGTCTAATCGACACACGTGTCTACCAGGAAGTAGCATGAGCTAAACTTACATCAAAACAAAAACCCAATCTCTTTGTGGCGGCTATGGAGGTATATGAGAGGGTAGAGGACGACCTGGACGTGGTGGGGGTCATCCCACAACCCTAGGACACGCCCCTATTGGGCCCCACTTGATACACGGCCCATCGGGCAACAATCAGGTGACGCAGCACCGTGGACAGAAAAGGTCTCGGTATTAAAATGAGGACTGCAGACGTATTTAATAAGATATCGGCATGAGTCCAGATCCGTTGGAAAGTAGACTTGATAAGCTTTCCAAAAAGTCCTAGAACGTCCCAATCGAAGTCCGTATGAAGTCGTGGCAACCGTCGGAAGTTGGGACTCTTCTGCAGTCCGAATTCATCTTCCAAAACGTGTTGGACTTGGTCCCCAATCAACTTCATTAACCTTCCATTCTTTCCATATGCAATTGAACCTTCTCTTCATCCATGTAAGTAATTCTGAAAATGAAAATACACACACTTTATGGTGCAGCACCAATTCATCAAATGTATCAATGATAAGCCTCATATAGAATGGTTGCACCTTTAGTTTAGAAGTGGTTAATATGGTCATATTCGAGCCAATGATGTAATCCTGATCTTTCGATGAGAGAAGGTGGATAACTTCGATTTGGGGATGGAGATGACGTTCACGGCCCGACTACAACCATCCAAGGATGCTGCGCCTTAGCGATCGATACACCAATTCCAGCGGTTGTCACGATCTTGCGGATCACAACCAACCAAACCACTAGGGTTATTCCTGCAAGCAATCGAAGAACAAGCAAGAACAAGTAGAACAAGCACTCAATTGCAAATATGAGATGAAGTTTCAGATCTAATACACATAAAGGTGGGGTTCCAGATCGAGTAGAACAGATGGTCTAATCGACACACGTGTCTACCAGGAAGTAGCATGAGCTAAACTTACATCAAAACAAAAACCCAATCTCTTTGTGGCGGCTATGGAGGTATATGAGAGGGTAGAGGACGACCTGGACGTGGTGGGGGTCATCCCACAACCCTAGGACACGCCCCTATTGGGCCCCACTTGATACACGGCCCATCGGGCAACAATCAGGTGACGCAGCACCGTGGACAGAAAAGGTCTCGGTATTAAAATGAGGACTGCAGACGTATTTAATAAGATATCGGCATGAGTCCAGATCCGTTGGAAAGTAGACTTGATAAGCTTTCCAAAAAGTCCTAGAACGTCCCAATCGGAGTCCGTATGAAGTCGTGGCAACCGTCGGAAGTTGGGACTCTTCTGCAGTCCGAATTCATCTTCCAAAACGTGTTGGACTTGGTCCCCAATCAACTTCATTAACCTTCCATTCTTTCCATATGCAATTGAACCTTCTCTTCATCCATGTAAGTAATTCTGAAAATGAAAATACACACACTTTATGGTGCAGCACCAATTCATCAAATGTATCAATGATAAGCCTCATATAGAATGGTTGCACCTTTAGTTTAGAAGTGGTTAATATGGTCATATTCGAGCCAATGATGTCCTCATCAGGTGTATTCATATCCGTCCATTCGACAATGAAGTCAACCGGCACCTGTGACTTGATAGTTGTGTGGCTTCAAAATTCCAGCGAATATGGGCTAAGCTCCAATGACCACTTGATAATGCACCCATTGACGTCTTTTTGCACAAGATGTCCCCCGGCAGAAACTCAGTGACCACTTCAATGGGGTAAGTATCAAAATAATGGTGCAGTTTGTGAGAGATGATCAGGATAGCATAGAGCAGCTTCTAGACCGAGGGGTAACGGGTCTTGGACTCGTTGAGTACCTCGTTGATGAAGTATACTGGTCGTTGGACCTTGTACACATGCCTGACCTCCTCACGCTCGACGACGATGGCAATGCTAACTACCCAATTGGTTGCGGCAATGTAGAGCAGCAAAGTCTCACCTTCCTTGGGCGCCGACAGGACTGGACGAGATGTGAGAAACTGCTTTAGCTCTACAAAAGCAGTGTCGGCTTCCTCCGACCACTCGAACTTCTCCTTTGCCTTGAGGAGTTTGAAGAATGGCAAACCCTTTTCGTCGAGCCGCGATATGAATCGACTCAAAGCGGCCATGCACCTAATTAGCTTCTGGATGTCCTTGACATACTTGGGCGGTTTCATCTTCATGACAGCTTTGACTTTTTCTGGGTTAGGTCGTATGCCGTCACGGCTAACTATGTTGCCGAGCAGTATGCCAGATGGCACGCCAAATATGCACTTCTTGGGATTCAGCTTCCATTGAAACTTATTGAGTGCCTTGAAGGTCTAGTCGAGGTCGTTGACTAGGGTAGAGGCCACTTTGGTCTTCACCACTACATCATCAACATATGCCAAAACAAGCTGATCTCTGATCTGGTCCTTGAGGCACTGCTGGTTGGCTCGTTGATAAGTTGCACCAGTGTTTTTAAGCCCAAACGACATGGCCGTGTAGCAGTAAGCACCAAAGGGCATGATAAGCGAAGTCTTGATCTGGTCCTCCTCTCTTAGAGAGCTTTGATGGTAGCCAGAGTAACAATCAAGGAAAGATAAGAGCTCATAGCCAGTGGTAGAATCTATGACCTCATCTATACGAGGCAAGCCAAATGGGTCCTTAGGGCAGTGTTTGTAGAGATCGGTGTAATCAACGCACATCCTCCATTCATTATTCTTTTTTTCTTACAAGAACTGGGTTGGCAAGCCACTCTGGGTGATACACCTCTTTGATAAAGCCAGCAGCTAAGAGCCAGTTTACTTCTACCCTAATTGCCTCCATTTTGTCCCGTGTGAACCGTCGTAGCTTCTGTTTGACTGGCTTGGCGGTCTTCAAAACATCCAAGGAGTGCTCGATCAACTCCCGAGGTACTTCGGGCATGTCTGCATGTTTCCATGCAAACATGCTAACGTTCTCCCTCAGGAAGCTGATGAGCGCTTCTTCCTATTTGGGGTCCAGGGTGGCCCCGATATGAGTCGTCTTGGTCTTGTCACCCGGGACCAGTTCCACCTCTTTGGTCTCCTTGGACTTTGCAGCAGCACAGGTGGCTTCCTTGCTTGGAATCTCTAGATCGGCAGGAGGGATCTTCTTGGCGTTGGCGATGGACTGCTGCATGCAGATTGAGAGCTCGAGGGCTTCAGCGGTTGCGTAACCCTCCTTCTCACAGTTGTAAGCGATGAGAACATTGCCCCTGAGGGACAATATGCCTTTCTCGGTTGGCATCTTCAAGATCAGGTAAACGTAGTGCGGTATCACCATAAACTTTGGCTAGAGCTAGTCGGCCAAGTATGGCGTGGTATGTTCCCTCGAAGTCTGCGATGATGAAGTTGACGTAGTTGATACGGAAGTGGTCGGCTGATACATCCGGCCCAGGTGGGGTTGGCCGAGACCCAATAAATTAAGGTTGTCCGGACCCCAACAGTTCTTATGCACACCCACTCGGAGAAAGGCCCAATATCCCTAAAAGACTAGTCTGATAGGGGAAGGGTGGCTCTCTCTTTTAAGGTGGCTTCCTCCTCCCAAGCTAAGCAAGGTGGGATTATTCAGAGGCTCACACGTTCGCCGCCCGACTACAACTAGGCCACTTGGCCTTTTTTTTGTTGCGTCTTTGCCAGCGGGTAATAGTGGAGGATGTCCTCATCATTCCCACCCCCTTAAACAAGGGCCCAGCTCTGATACCAAATGATACATCCGGCCCAGGTGGGGTTGGCCGAGACCCAATAAATTAAGGTTGTCCGGACCCCAACAGTTCTTATGCACACCCACTCGGAGAAAGGCCCAATATCCCTAAAAGACTAGTCTGATAGGGGAAGGGTGGCTCTCTCTTTTAAGGTGGCTTCCTCCTCCCAAGCTAAGCAAGGTGGGATTATTCAGAGGCTCACACGTTCGCCGCCCGACTACAACTAGGCCACTTGGCCTTTTTTTTGTTGCGTCTTTGCCAGCGGGTAATAGTGGAGGATGTCCTCATCATCGGCGGTGCCGAACTAGGTTGAGAGGTCTACCTCGGGAGCACTCCCTAGAAAGGTGCATTGTAAGGCTCGAGGTCTTCCAGCTTAATGTCTAACTCAGTTAGAGCATTGCGGAAGAGGATGTCAAGCGCTGCCACCGTCGATGAGCACCTTCTCGAACCGTATGTTCCTGATGACAGGATCCAGAACAAGGGGAAAACACCCTGGCTCCAGAATATTGACCCACTAGTCAGCTCTGCTGAACGTAATGGGCTGGTGCGACCAGTTTTGATACTTGGAGTCGGCAGCCTTTTTCATCAGAGTTGTTGAGGGCCCTGACAGCTCAAGCGGTAAGCTTCCTCTATCGCCCATTTTCCAGGGTAACCTTCCCACCAAAGATGCTGCAGATGCTTCTATCGGGATCCTTGTAGACGTGACAAGGGTCCTTGTTGCATTCTTCTTTGGTCTTGTCCTCCTCATCAGGCCTCTTGTCATCCCGGCGATCATTCTTGCCGCCGTCTTTTATCGCCGCCATGCTACCTTTTGCGGGGGTCCGAGTAGTAAATGGACTTCAGACCCCTACAATCCCCCATTGTATGGCTGAAGTCCGGATGAGCTGGGCAAGGACCGTGAAGCACCTTGGAGTAGGCATCCTCATAGTTGTGCTTGGGCGCTGCTTGACGGCATTGATGGCGTTGTCAACTAGACGGTTGTGGCTCACCGCCCCCTAAAGTCATCCTACTGACGTGATCACGATTGTCATTGCAGCGGTCGCGATTGTCGTTGTGCCGATCATCACGGCGGTCGTCACGACGCCGATCATCGCGCCAGTCGTCGGGGTGGCAATTTTGCTGGTCGGGGCGAGGAGCCCGACCAACATCTTGATCTGCTGGTCGGCCTCGTCTACATCTGCCCACTTCTTCGCCACTGTGAGAAGGTCCTGGACTGAGTCAGGCCTCTTGCGGAGAAGCTTGGTCCAGAGAGCATCATGGTGGCGGAGGCCTCTAATGAATGCGGAGATAGCTTCATCGCTATTGATGTTAGCGATGGATATCCATGTTTTCAAGAAGCGACGGATGTAATCGCGCAATGGTTCATTTGGACAGTCTCTGACTTTCTCCAAATCATACTTGTTGCTGGGCTGCTGACAAGTGGCCATGTAGTTATCGATGAAATCCCTCCTAAGCTGAGCCTAGGTACCGATGGAGCCTTCCCTCAGGTTAAGGAGCCATTGGTTCGCAGATTGGTTGATGACCATAGGCAAATAATTAGCCATCACATCTTCATCGCCATGCGCTGCTCGAACAGCAATTTTGTATAGTGTTATCCACTACTTGGGATTGGCCTTCCCGCCGTAGGTGTCTAGATCGTGGAGCTTGAAATTTCTTGGCCACCGATCAATGAATGACCGGAGGCCGAGGATATGGCCGACACGCGGTGCATAGCCACGGCAGGGTGCACCGTGTGCTTCATCATATTCCTACTTACGCTGCATCTCAGATGCATGATGCTCCTCTCAATTGTTCTCGATGCGATCCCTCAAATTCAAGTTGGCGCTGAGATGATCACGGAGGTCACCTCCAGGCTACTCCACTTCATGGTCGGCACCGCGTTGTCTACCATGACTGCCACCACGGTTTGCAACATGCTCTCCTCCATGATGTGTGCCACGCCCGCCTTGTTGTTTACATTCTCCCCCTTGATCGGTGTCATGCTCGCCTCGCTGGTCGGCATTGCGTCTTTCGTCTTGATCCTGAGGATGGTGCGCCTCATACTTTACGTTGCGGCCCTAGTAAAGATAGGGACCTCCCCGTTGCCAGGAACCTCGTTGGCGATGACATCGGGTGGTGGATGCCGATGCAGCGGGTGTACGCCTCTCGTTGACCTAGACTGTGGCCGCCTTCAAATAAGCCTTGATAGCGTCGAGTGCCAGGGATTCAGGGCGACGACAATGTTAGCGCTTAGTGTCTTGAAAACTTGCTAGTTGTCACACATGTCGAATGCGTCGGTCAGGTCACAGCGGATATCGCGCTGGCCACCCATGCCTACTTCAGTTGCATCCTCTTCAGCATTCTATAGGTTGACTCTCTGAGCCCTACGGTCGGCGTTTCTTTCCTCTTGAGCGATCGTCTCTTGATCGGTCTCCCTGTTGTGAGGGGGCTCATCATTGCTAACGGTGAAGACGACGCGTCCGAAGCCAGGTGGAAAAGCCAGGAACTCCTGCCCATATGGATCAATGAGGGTGCGGGTATAGCTAGTCCCATGAGATTTGGTAGACCCGGTACTTTCTTCTAGGATTGTAGAGAGCGAGTCCTCTCCGATCTGCCTGATCTCTACCACATTAACAGTAGGCGCAGGGTGGTCTGGTTCAAGCAGGTCTATCAGATAGAGGTCTCAAACATGGTCGCACTCAGCGGGATCCGCGAATAGGTGTGGTATGTGGGTGGTGTACTCAGACACCGTGTTCACTAGCCCGTATGGGTAGGTGCTAGTGGAGCACTCCATTAGGGCTTCGTAATCCCCCGACCTCAGGCCAGTTGCGGGTACTGGTCGATAATGAACCGTCCGCCCTTCTGGAGTTGCCATGATCACGAGGTCGGGGTCAAGATGCCTCTGGCGGCCAGCCTGAACAGGTCAGGAGCATCGAGTCTCAGTAGATCGATCTCTAATCGAATCTACTAGGGTCAGGGTTTCAGCCAAGCCCGTGGTGACTCGGTCGATAGACTCGATCAGATCGGCATTGTTGAGACACCTCCCTTGATAGCGGGGAAGCGGACGGCAGGTGGTCGGAGGAAGTGATCACAAGACTGGTCTTGAGATCGAATCTGCCGTTGTAGATGTAGATTCAGTTGGCTCAGGAGGAACCTGCACCGCCTCCACGACTTCAGCGGGGCCGTCAACGCCAGTGATCTAGGTGAACGTCCCGATCATTAACATTAGGCCTATCGAAAGGACCATGGAAGCAAGGAAGTTGACCATCTGGCTCGCCATAGAGTCTGCACGCACACCCCCTACCTGGTGTGCCACTATTCACGAGATGTGGTCGATAGTCTACTGAGGGCTATGCCCACGGTAGTAGATTATCGGTGGAGGTGCGCAAGACAACAAACTAGATGGTGACGCAAGATGAACATGAGGTTTATCTAGGTTCGGGCCGCGAACTGCGTAATACCCTACGTCCTGCGTATTTGTGGAATGTATTGGTATGTGATGATGATGATGTGTTTTGAGGGGGGTCCTTGCCCGCCTTATATAGTACAGGGGGCAAGGTTATAGATCTATGGAATCTAATCCTAGCGGATTACAACTGCTGTATCCGTGAAGGAAACGATATCTATCCTAACCGACTTTGTTTCCTTGATCATCAAGTAGTCTCTGTTTGCTCCACACGGTTCGCCGAACAGTTTGAAGGTCCGCGCTGCCCTTTCTGGCGAGTTGGGCCACCTTTTCTGACGTGGCCCATCTAGAGCCATGAGGGTATACGGGTCTATACCCCCATAACCGCAACGAACTTCCACTTGACACATGACCTAGAAGTACCATCGAGTGTGCCCACAATGATTTTAATGCATGTGGTACATTCGGTGCAAACCGTGCATCAATCTAGTGCTGAGATTAACAGTATCTCCAAACGCACTGAAATGAGCTTCCACTTGACCCACGTCACCTAGGAGTACCATCGGGTGTGCCCAAAATGATTTCCAAGCCCGTGGTACATTTGGCGCAAACCGTGCACCTCTCTTGCGTCGAGATTAACACCATCTCCAATCAGACCGAAATGAGCTTCCACTTGACCCACGGCACCTTGGAGTACCATCGGGTGCATCAAAATGAGTTTCGAGCCTGTGGTATGTTCGATGCAAACCATGCACCCATCTTGCACCGAGACTAATACTATCTCAAAATGGACCGCAACGAACTTCCACTCGACACACGTGACCTAGGAGTACCATCGAGTGTACCCACAATGATTTCCATGCTCATGGTACATTCAGTGCAAACCATGCAACTATCTAGTGCTGAGATTAACAATATCTCCAAATGGACCGAAACGAGCTTCCACTTGACCCACGTCACCTAGGAGAATCATCGGGTGTGGCCAAAATGATTTCTATAATCGTGGTACATTCGGCGCAAACTGTGCACGTCTCTTGCGCCGAGATTAACACTATCTCCAAACATACCAAAATAAGCTTCCACTTGACCCACGTCACCTAGGAGTACCATCGGGTGTGCCCAAAATGATTTCCAAGCCCGTGGTACATTCGGCGCAAAGCGTGCACCTCTCTTGTGCCGAGATTACTATCTCTAAACGGACCGAAACGACCTTCCACTCGAGCCACGTAACCTAGGAGTACCATCAAGTGCGTCGAAAATTATTTCCAAGCCTATGGTACGTTCGGCGCAAACCGTGCACCTATCTTGCGCCAAGGCTAACACTATCTACAAATAGATCAAAATGAGCTTCCCTTGGCCCACGTCACCTAGGAGTAGCATCAGGTGCGCCCAAAATGATTTCCAAGCCAGTGGTACGTTCGGCGCAAACCGTGCACCTATCTTGAGCCGAGACTAACACTATCTCCAAATAGTCCGAAACAAGCTTCCACATGACATACATTACCGAGGAGTACCATTGCATGTGCCCAAAGCGATTTCCATGCCCGTTGAGCATTTGTCGCAAACCGTGCACCTATCTTGCACCGATATTAAAACTATCCCAAACAGATCAAAGTGGGATTTCGCTTGATCCACGTCACCTAGAAGTACAATCAGGTGCGTCCAAAATGATTTCTGAGCCTATGGTACGATTGGCGCAAATCATGTACCTATCTTGTGTTGAGATTAACACTATCTCCAAATGGACCGAAACAAGTTTTCACTTGACCCACGTGAGTAGGAGTACCATCGGTTGCTCCCAAAATGATTTTTGAGCCTATGGTACGTTCAGCCCAAACCCTGCACTTATTTTGCGTCGAGATTATGTCACACCCAGTTTTGCAAAGAACAAAACTAGGCTCGTCATATGTGTGCCCAGGAAGTCCACACATACAACAACAGAATAAAAATATCAAAACAATGTTTATATAAAGCGGGAAACATAATATATTAACACTTACAACTATCAGAGTGTCACGCAACGGTCACTAATCTTTTCTTTAGGCTCCAACGTCACAGAGACGGCTGACTGGGGGCTCCGTATGCCAAGCACTTCTTATAGACTTCTAGAAACTCCACTACACCTTTATTCTTCTTCTAAGCAGCACCTTACTACACACTGGAGTGTAGGGGAAATAGCAAGAGTGAGTCCATGTCGAACTCAACAAATATAACATGGGGTTCATGAGGCTCAAAAGGTTGACACTGGTTTACTGCGATTAGCTTTTAGTGAGTCATCTTTTAGTAATTGAGTAGCAACAAGTTATCATAATCCCAAATAACCTCATGATCATGTAGACGAGAATAATGTATAGCAAGAAACAATAATCATTAGTGAGCATCAATATCATCAGTATTATCATTATCATCAGTGTTCATCATTTATTCTGTAAGGGTCCAAGGCCACTCGTGACCGTGAGCACGGCTGATATACCAGTTTTATACTCTGCAGAGGTTGTACACTTTCACTGTGAGTCGTGATTGCCCATATGCCCGGGGCGGCCAATCCCCAAAACACTCCCAAGGTGAGCAGGCAGGGTTCACTATGAAGCCTTTCAAAGGTTCGTCTAACAAGTTAGGGCCGCTAGGTTTCAGAAGTCAGTCCATGTGATACACCACGCAGGGATCCATAGTCTGCTTTTCCCCATTTGCGCCACAAGGGTAACCTCTAACAAGCTAGAAAAGGTCCTCATACTGAGCTAAAGCCAGAGCCATATAGCCCTCACAGTTGTACTCTAAGTCTCGGATGTTCGCTTACAGATAAGTCCTTAAGGAGAGAAACTAGAGCACCATAAAAACAACCAAATATGCTCTAGCCCTCTTGAGACATATTGCTTTAAAGCATCTTTTAAACGTTTATTGCATATACCATTAGTCAAGTTACGGATCATGGTTATTTATCTTGGGCACTAGCATAAATACTACCCAATGCAATGTCCCATGGGTGTCAAGGTACAAGATACAAAAACTAGGATATCCTTAGTGGTAACAAGGTATACACATGCATATTAATTAAGTGTATTAAAGGTGAATAGGAAACAAGGATGATCCCATGCTATACTTGCCTTGAACTTGCTTTACACCTAAGGCAACTTGCTCAGAGAACCTTCAGTTATCTTCTGGTCATCCTCTCTTGATCTTCAACACTCACAGAGGGTTTTCATTCTACTCGTAGCGAACATCACGCATAGGCAAACATGCAAGAAGCAAACATAGAAAACTAAGAACAATACACCACACAAGTTAAAACGACGTACTATAAGAGAGCTAGTTACTTTGGTCATGAGAACGCAAGAAACGCCGGTAGCGGAACTACGATTGAAAAGAAACGACTACCGAGAGTTTATATTAGAAAAGCCTACATGCTTGATTTATTTTAGGTGCCAAAATCATGTGGATAATATTAATCCAAATTAGTCAACATGTATTAAATTGAATGTCAGGCTTAAAACTAATCATCATGTTTTATTTATAAACATGTCTCATATTATTAAACCATTTAAAATTTACTTTGCAAAGGAATAAACATGTGAGAGTATCTAATTGAATTATGAATGAGATGTTTTTAAGCTAAACAATTTATAACTTAAAAACATATTGATGTTGTTTTTAGTCAAATTAACATAGATATATGGAAAGCTGAATATTAACCTATGTTGTTTTTAAATAGAAAGCCAATTGCATAAAGCATTAATCAAATTTAATATTTTACTTAATAACATCACATAAAATCAAGTTGAAGCTAACCATATTTTATTATATAAATATTATCACGCAATTTATTAAGCAAGTTAAACTTCAACTTTGCAAAATAAATAAGTACGCGAGAACAAGCTATATATATGATGCGTGTTTGAGCTAAGAAAATTAATAATTGAAAATCATATTTATATTAGCAATTAATAATCATATTAATATTTGTACATAAAACAAAGCAGTAGAAAACCTATATTTATTTTAATTATAAAACTAGTTGCATTGACATTAATCAATTTAATTATAAACATGTAGATTACGTCTCTACAAATCTAGTGCAGAAAGAACAAGCTGAACCATAGTTATGGCGTGAACATGTTAACTTTAGAAGATCTATCAAGAAATAAGATTGATGGAAATATGAACAGAGGAGCAGTGAACCGCACCGGAAAGATACATGACATGAGTTTACATGGAATTAACCACGTATGTAAGATGGAATTAGATGATGGGAGCTTGATGAGACAGGATGAATAATGTATGTATAGGTAATCTCAGATGCAAGTACGACGTCTATAATATGTGGTACCAATAAAATTATGAGGAAATTAATTGGAGTTGCAGCTCACCTACACGATCTTCTATCCATCATAATCAAGCAGCAGCTGCATGGTCCAGCGTGCTGCACCAGAGCACCGCTTTGGCCAAGGTGAAGAACAGAGGCGAGCTCAGATTGCATCGGACCGGTGCCAGATTCTCAAGATTGCGGACCTTGCGAGTCAGGCGACCAAGGTATAAGCACTGCAGCTGAGGTTCGTGCTGGCGTTACGCGTCTGCTGCGGCAAACATGGATATCAGCAAATCGGCATTGACAGATATTGGGATGTAAATCACGTATGTGGACATAGATCTTGCATGGCACACCGGCTCCATGGTTAGCGTACGTAATCAAAACTCAAAAGCAAGAGGATCAGCAACCGGACAAGCGAACAGATAAGATAGAGAGATCCATCGTGCGCGATTTCTTACCCAAGAACGGCAGCGACGAAGTCGAAACGGACTAGGACGATGATGAACTCCGGAACGGGTTGGACGCCAGAGTTTGCACCGGTGGCAGAACCGCAAATACTTCATCTTCTACCTCCATCCATCTGAAGGGCCTCGGCCTAGGGCGACACAAGAAGGAGAAAAAATATCTAATTTACTACACGAGAGATTTTTCAAACTAGGGGCTCCTCTACGGTAGTTTTGGTGTGCTTTGCCCATGGGGTAGGTACGTATATATAGGGAGAAAAACTCTCCACCTCCATGTCAACTAGCGATATGGTGCTAATTGACGTTGCACTCTCCCTCTTTACTAATAGGCCTAATTAATTATTAAAGCCCATTAGTAAATAAATGAATGGGCATTGTGGATTATTGCACACGGGCTTTGGTGGAAAATGAGATATTTATTATTTTCGGAATTAATTAATTTTGTGGATAAAATAATTCTAGAAAAGTCTAGAATTATTATTTAAGCCGCGAAAAATAAGCTGAAAGCTCCGAAAATTCGGGGAAATTTTCTAGAGACATTATGGAACATGAGGAACCCAAATAAAGTATTTGGAGCTCATGACAAGATATTTTAGAGCATCTAAAAATTAGATTATGCTCACAGAAAAGCGTGAACTAGCTCAAAAAAAGCTAGAACAATTCCCGAAGAGTTCACTGAGATTGATTGACACATGAGGAACTGAAAGGAATAATTTATGTTATAAAGAAAAGATTTTAGGAAACTCCCAAGTAAAACTTAAGATGAGAAACAAGGAATATTGATTGCGGAAAAAGATAAAGACGTGCTGGAGAAGAAAGATCGACCTACTAGACGCATTTTTAAAGACTTTGCTCGCTCTCAACACACAAGAGTTAACGAGCAAACATCACATCAAACAATAGCCCGTCAAATTAGTATAGAAAAATTTAAAGATTCTTATTATTTTTTTATAACTAATTGATGCTATCATAAACTAAACTTAGGAAATTTTATCTGAATATTAAAACATTTATTTTAATAAGTGTTTTCTATGCACAACCCAAAATCAGAAATTTTGGGGTGTGACAGATTAACACTATCTTCAAAGAGAATTAAACAATCTTCCACTTGATCTACGACACCTAGGATTACCATTTGGTCTGCCAAAAGTGATTTTGGCCCTATGGTACATTTGACGCAAAGCGTGCACCTATCTTGCCTCAAGATTAATGCTATCTCCAGACGGACTGAAACGAGATTCCACTTGACCAATGTCACCTCGAAGTTCCATCGGGTGTGCCTGAAAGGATTTCCATGCCTATGATACATTCGGCGCAAACTGTGCACCTATCTTGCTTCAAGATTAATACAATCTCCAAATGGTTTGAAACGAGCTTACACTTTTCACACGTTAGCTAGGAGTACCATTGGTTGTGCCCAAGATGATTTCCATGCCCATGGCACACTTGGCGCAAATCATGCACTTGTCTTACGCCTAGATTAACACTATCCACTTGACACACATGAGGTAGGAATACCATCAGATGTGCCCACAATGGTTTCCATGACCATAATACATTCGGCACAAAACCGTGCACCTATCTTGCGCTAAGATTAACACTATCTCCAAACGGCTCAAAACGAGCTTCCAATTGACCCACATCACCTAGGAGTACCATCGGGTGTGCCCAAAATGATTTCCGTGCTCGTGGTACATTCGGCGAAAATGGTGCACCTATCTTGCCTCGATATTAGTACTGTCTCCAAATTAACTAAAATGAGCTTCCACTTGACCAACATCACCTAGAGATACCATCGGGTGTGCCTAAAAAGATTTCCATGCCCATTGTCCATTTGGCACAAACCGTGCACCTATTTTGAGTCGAGATTAATATTATCTCCAAACGGTCCAAAACGAGCTTCCACTCGACCAATGTCACCTAGATGTACCATTGGGTGTGCCTGAAAAGATTCCAATGCCCATTGTACATTTGCCGCAAACCGTGCACTTATCTTGCGTTGAGATTAATACTATCTCCAAACGGTCCAAAACGAGCTTCCACTTGACCAATGTCACCTAGGTGTACCGTTGGGTGTGCCTGAAAAGATTTCTATGTCGTGGCACATTCGGTGCAAACCGTGCACCTATCTTGCACTGAGATTAATGCTATCCCCAAACAGACCAAAACAAGCTTCCACTTGACCCGCGTCACCTAGGAGTACCATTGGGTGCATCCAAATTGATTTCCAGGCCTATGGTACGTTCGGCGCAAACCGTGCACCTCTCTTGCGCCGAGACTAACACTATCTCTAAACAGACCAAAACAAGCTTCCACTTGACATACATTACCTAGGAGTACCATTGGCTGTGCCCAAAGCGATTTCTAGGACTGTGGTACATGCATCGCAAACCGTGCACCTATCTTGCACTGATATTAAAACAATTCCCAAACGGATCAAAATGAACTTCTACTTGATCCACGTCACCTAGGAGTGCAATCAGGTGCGTCCAAAATGATTTCTGAGCCTATGGTACGTTTAGGGCAAACCGTGTACCTATCTTGAGTTGAGATTAACACTATCTCAAAATAGACCAAAATGAGTTTTCACTTCACGCACGTGATGGAGGAGTACCATCGGATGCACCCAAAATGATTTTCGAGCCTATGATGCATTCAGTGCAAACCTTGCACCTATTTTGCGTTGAGATTAACACTATCTCCAAATAGATTGAAACGATCTTCCACTTGATCTACCCCACCTAGGAGTACCATCTGGTGTGCCCACAACGATTTTAGAGCCTATGGTACATTCGGCACAAATCGTGCACCAATCTTGCCTTGAGATTAATACTATCTCCAAACGGACCAAAACGAGCTTCCACTTGGCTAATGTCAACTTGAAGTACCATTGGGTGTGCCTAAAAAGATTTCCATGCTTGTGGTACATTCAGCGCAAACCGTGCATCTATCGTGCGTTAAGATAATAGAATCTCCAAATAGTCTGAAACAAGCTTCCACTTGACAAATGTCACCTAGAAGATCCATCGTGTGTGCCTAAAAAGATTTTCATGCCCGTGGTACATTCGGCGCAAACTGTACACCCATCTTATGCCTAGATTAACACTATCTCCAGATGGAACAAAACAACCTTCCACTTGACACACGTTACCTAGCAGTACCATCGGGTGTGCCCAAATGATTTCCATGCCCATGGCACATTCGGCGCAAATCATGCACCTATCTTGCGCCTAGACTAACACTATCTCCAAATGGACCGAAACAAACTTCCACTTGACACACGTGATCTAGGAGTACCATTGAGTGTGCCCACAATGATTTCCATGCATGTGATACATTTCGTGCAAACCGTGCACCTATCTAGCGTCCCGATTAACAGTATCTCCCAACGGACTGAAACAAGCTTCCACTTGACCCACGTCACCTAGGAGTACCATCGGGTGTGCCCAAATTGATTTCCAAGCAAGTGGTACATTCGGGGTAAACCGTGCACCTATCTAGCGCCAAGATTGATAATATCTCCAAACAGACCTAAACGAGCTTCCACTTGACCCACGTCACCTAGGAGTACTATCGGGTGTGCCCAAAATGATTTCCAAGCCCGTGGTACATTCGAGGCAAACCATGCTCCTATCTTGCGCCGAGATTAACACTATCTCCAAACAGACCGACACGAGCTTCCCCTTGACCCACGTCACCTAGGAGTACCATTGGGTGTGCCCAAAATGATTTCCATGCCTGTGGGACATTCGAGGCAAACTATGCACCTATCTTGCACCGAGATTAACACTATCTTCAAACGAACCAAAACGAGCTTCCACTTGACCCATGTCACCTAGGAGTACCATCGAGAGCATTCAAAATGATTTCCAAGCCTATGGTACGTTCGGCACAAACCATGGACCTATCTTGCACCAAGATTAACACTATCTCCAAACAGACCGAAACGAGCTTCCACTTAACCGGCAGGGTTCACTATGAAGCCTTTCAAAGGTTCGTCTAACAAGTTAGGGCCGCTAGGTTTCAGAAGTCAGTCCATGTGATACACCACGCAGGGATCCATAGTCTGCTTTTCCCCATTTGCGCCACAAGGGTAACCTCTAACAAGCTAGAAAAGGTCCTCATACTGAGCTAAAGCCAGAGCCATATAGCCCTCACAGTTGTACTCTAAGTCTCGGATGTTCGCTTACAGATAAGTCCTTAAGGAGAGAAACTAGAGCACCATAAAAACAACCAAATATGCTCTAGCCCTCTTGAGACATATTGCTTTAAAGCATCTTTTAAACGTTTATTGCATATACCATTAGTCAAGTTACGGATCATGGTTATTTATCTTGGGCACTAGCATAAATACTACCCAATGCAATGTCCCATGGGTGTCAAGGTACAAGATACAAAAACTAGGATATCCTTAGTGGTAACAAGGTATACACATGCATATTAATTAAGTGTATTAAAGGTGAATAGGAAACAAGGATGATCCCATGCTATACTTGCCTTGAACTTGCTTTACACCTAAGGCAACTTGCTCAGAGAACCTTCAGTTATCTTCTGGTCATCCTCTCTTGATCTTCAACACTCACAGAGGGTTTTCATTCTACTCGTAGCGAACATCACGCATAGGCAAACATGCAAGAAGCAAACATAGAAAACTAAGAACAATACACCACACAAGTTAAAACGACGTACTATAAGAGAGCTAGTTACTTTGGTCATGAGAACGCAAGAAACGCCGGTAGCGGAACTACGATTGAAAAGAAACGACTACCGAGAGTTTATATTAGAAAAGCCTACATGCTTGATTTATTTTAGGTGCCAAAATCATGTGGATAATATTAATCCAAATTAGTCAACATGTATTAAATTGAATGTCAGGCTTAAAACTAATCATCATGTTTTATTTATAAACATGTCTCATATTATTAAACCATTTAAAATTTACTTTGCAAAGGAATAAACATGTGAGAGTATCTAATTGAATTATGAATGAGATGTTTTTAAGCTAAACAATTTATAACTTAAAAACATATTGATGTTGTTTTTAGTCAAATTAACATAGATATATGGAAAGCTGAATATTAACCTATGTTGTTTTTAAATAGAAAGCCAATTGCATAAAGCATTAATCAAATTTAATATTTTACTTAATAACATCACATAAAATCAAGTTGAAGCTAACCATATTTTATTATATAAATATTATCACGCAATTTATTAAGCAAGTTAAACTTCAACTTTGCAAAATAAATAAGTACGCGAGAACAAGCTATATATATGATGCGTGTTTGAGCTAAGAAAATTAATAATTGAAAATCATATTTATATTAGCAATTAATAATCATATTAATATTTGTACATAAAACAAAGCAGTAGAAAACCTATATTTATTTTAATTATAAAACTAGTTGCATTGACATTAATCAATTTAATTATAAACATGTAGATTACGTCTCTACAAATCTAGTGCAGAAAGAACAAGCTGAACCATAGTTATGGCGTGAACATGTTAACTTTAGAAGATCTATCAAGAAATAAGATTGATGGAAATATGAACAGAGGAGCAGTGAACCGCACCGGAAAGATACATGACATGAGTTTACATGGAATTAACCACGTATGTAAGATGGAATTAGATGATGGGAGCTTGATGAGACAGGATGAATAATGTATGTATAGGTAATCTCAGATGCAAGTACGACGTCTATAATATGTGGTACCAATAAAATTATGAGGAAATTAATTGGAGTTGCAGCTCACCTACACGATCTTCTATCCATCATAATCAAGCAGCAGCTGCATGGTCCAGCGTGCTGCACCAGAGCACCGCTTTGGCCAAGGTGAAGAACAGAGGCGAGCTCAGATTGCATCGGACCGGTGCCAGATTCTCAAGATTGCGGACCTTGCGAGTCAGGCGACCAAGGTATAAGCACTGCAGCTGAGGTTCGTGCTGGCGTTACGCGTCTGCTGCGGCAAACATGGATATCAGCAAATCGGCATTGACAGATATTGGGATGTAAATCACGTATGTGGACATAGATCTTGCATGGCACACCGGCTCCATGGTTAGCGTACGTAATCAAAACTCAAAAGCAAGAGGATCAGCAACCGGACAAGCGAACAGATAAGATAGAGAGATCCATCGTGCGCGATTTCTTACCCAAGAACGGCAGCGACGAAGTCGAAACGGGTTGGACGCCAGAGTTTGCACCGGTGGCAGAACCGCAAATACTTCATCTTCTACCTCCATCCATCTGAAGGGCCTCGGCCTAGGGCGACACAAGAAGGAGAAAAAATATCTAATTTACTACACGAGAGATTTTTCAAACTAGGGGCTCCTCTACGGTAGTTTTGGTGTGCTTTGCCCATGGGGTAGGTACGTATATATAGGGAGAAAAACTCTCCACCTCCATGTCAACTAGCGATATGGTGCTAATTGACGTTGCACTCTCCCTCTTTACTAATAGGCCTAATTAATTATTAAAGCCCATTAGTAAATAAATGAATGGGCATTGTGGATTATTGCACACGGGCTTTGGTGGAAAATGAGATATTTATTATTTTCGGAATTAATTAATTTTGTGGATAAAATAATTCTAGAAAAGTCTAGAATTATTATTTAAGCCGCGAAAAATAAGCTGAAAGCTCCGAAAATTCGGGGAAATTTTCTAGAGACATTATGGAACATGAGGAACCCAAATAAAGTATTTGGAGCTCATGACAAGATATTTTAGAGCATCTAAAAATTAGATTATGCTCACAGAAAAGCGTGAACTAGCTCAAAAAAAGCTAGAACAATTCCCGAAGAGTTCACTGAGATTGATTGACACATGAGGAACTGAAAGGAATAATTTATGTTATAAAGAAAAGATTTTAGGAAACTCCCAAGTAAAACTTAAGATGAGAAACAAGGAATATTGATTGCGGAAAAAGATAAAGACGTGCTGGAGAAGAAAGATCGACCTACTAGACGCATTTTTAAAGACTTTGCTCGCTCTCAACACACAAGAGTTAACGAGCAAACATCACATCAAACAATAGCCCGTCAAATTAGTATAGAAAAATTTAAAGATTCTTATTATTTTTTTATAACTAATTGATGCTATCATAAACTAAACTTAGGAAATTTTATCTGAATATTAAAACATTTATTTTAATAAGTGTTTTCTATGCACAACCCAAAATCAGAAATTTTGGGGTGTGACAGATTAACACTATCTTCAAAGAGAATTAAACAATCTTCCACTTGATCTACGACACCTAGGATTACCATTTGGTCTGCCAAAAGTGATTTTGGCCCTATGGTACATTTGACGCAAAGCGTGCACCTATCTTGCCTCAAGATTAATGCTATCTCCAGACGGACTGAAACGAGATTCCACTTGACCAATGTCACCTCGAAGTTCCATCGGGTGTGCCTGAAAGGATTTCCATGCCTATGATACATTCGGCGCAAACTGTGCACCTATCTTGCTTCAAGATTAATACAATCTCCAAATGGTTTGAAACGAGCTTACACTTTTCACACGTTAGCTAGGAGTACCATTGGTTGTGCCCAAGATGATTTCCATGCCCATGGCACACTTGGCGCAAATCATGCACTTGTCTTACGCCTAGATTAACACTATCCACTTGACACACATGAGGTAGGAATACCATCAGATGTGCCCACAATGGTTTCCATGACCATAATACATTCGGCACAAAACCGTGCACCTATCTTGCGCTAAGATTAACACTATCTCCAAACGGCTCAAAACGAGCTTCCAATTGACCCACATCACCTAGGAGTACCATCGGGTGTGCCCAAAATGATTTCCGTGCTCGTGGTACATTCGGCGAAAATGGTGCACCTATCTTGCCTCGATATTAGTACTGTCTCCAAATTAACTAAAATGAGCTTCCACTTGACCAACATCACCTAGAGATACCATCGGGTGTGCCTAAAAAGATTTCCATGCCCATTGTCCATTTGGCACAAACCGTGCACCTATTTTGAGTCGAGATTAATATTATCTCCAAACGGTCCAAAACGAGCTTCCACTCGACCAATGTCACCTAGATGTACCATTGGGTGTGCCTGAAAAGATTCCAATGCCCATTGTACATTTGCCGCAAACCGTGCACTTATCTTGCGTTGAGATTAATACTATCTCCAAACGGTCCAAAACGAGCTTCCACTTGACCAATGTCACCTAGGTGTACCGTTGGGTGTGCCTGAAAAGATTTCTATGTCGTGGCACATTCGGTGCAAACCGTGCACCTATCTTGCACTGAGATTAATGCTATCCCCAAACAGACCAAAACAAGCTTCCACTTGACCCGCGTCACCTAGGAGTACCATTGGGTGCATCCAAATTGATTTCCAGGCCTATGGTACGTTCGGCGCAAACCGTGCACCTCTCTTGCGCCGAGACTAACACTATCTCTAAACAGACCAAAACAAGCTTCCACTTGACATACATTACCTAGGAGTACCATTGGCTGTGCCCAAAGCGATTTCTAGGACTGTGGTACATGCATCGCAAACCGTGCACCTATCTTGCACTGATATTAAAACAATTCCCAAACAGATCAAAATGAACTTCTACTTGATCCACGTCACCTAGGAGTGCAATCAGGTGCGTCCAAAATGATTTCTGAGCCTATGGTACGTTTGGGGCAAACCGTGTACCTATCTTGAGTTGAGATTAACACTATCTCAAAATAGACCAAAATGAGTTTTCACTTCACGCACGTGATGGAGGAGTACCATCGGATGCACCCAAAATGATTTTCGAGCCTATGATGCATTCAGTGCAAACCTTGCACCTATTTTGCGTTGAGATTAACACTATCTCCAAATAGATTGAAACGATCTTCCACTTGATCTACCCCACCTAGGAGTACCATCTGGTGTGCCCACAACGATTTTAGAGCCTATGGTACATTCGGCACAAATCGTGCACCAATCTTGCCTTGAGATTAATACTATCTCCAAACAGACCAAAACGAGCTTCCACTTGGCTAATGTCAACTTGAAGTACCATTGGGTGTGCCTAAAAAGATTTCCATGCTTGTGGTACATTCAGCGCAAACCGTGCATCTATCGTGCGTTAAGATAATAGAATCTCCAAATAGTCTGAAACAAGCTTCCACTTGACAAATGTCACCTAGAAGATCCATCGTGTGTGCCTAAAAAGATTTTCATGCCCGTGGTACATTCGGCGCAAACTGTACACCCATCTTATGCCTAGATTAACACTATCTCCAGATGGAACAAAACAACCTTCCACTTGACACACGTTACCTAGCAGTACCATCGGGTGTGCCCAAATGATTTCCATGCCCATGGCACATTCGGCGCAAATCATGCACCTATCTTGCGCCTAGACTAACACTATCTCCAAATGGACCGAAACAAACTTCCACTTGACACACGTGATCTAGGAGTACCATTGAGTGTGCCCACAATGATTTCCATGCATGTGATACATTTCGTGCAAACCGTGCACCTATCTAGCGTCCCGATTAACAGTATCTCCCAACGGACTGAAACAAGCTTCCACTTGACCCACGTCACCTAGGAGTACCATCGGGTGTGCCCAAATTGATTTCCAAGCAAGTGGTACATTCGGGGTAAACCGTGCACCTATCTAGCGCCAAGATTGATAATATCTCCAAACAGACCTAAACGAGCTTCCACTTGACCCACGTCACCTAGGAGTACTATCGGGTGTGCCCAAAATGATTTCCAAGCCCGTGGTACATTCGAGGCAAACCATGCTCCTATCTTGCGCCGAGATTAACACTATCTCCAAACAGACCGACATGAGCTTCCCCTTGACCCACGTCACCTAGGAGTACCATTGGGTGTGCCCAAAATGATTTCCATGCCTGTGGGACATTCGAGGCAAACTATGCACCTATCTTGCACCGAGATTAACACTATCTTCAAACGAACCAAAACGAGCTTCCACTTGACCCATGTCACCTAGGAGTACCATCGAGAGCATTCAAAATGATTTCCAAGCCTATGGTACGTTCGGCACAAACCATGGACCTATCTTGCACCAAGATTAACACTATCTCCAAACAGACCGAAACGAGCTTCCACTTAACCCACATCACATAGGAGTACCATCGGGTGGGCCCAAAATTATTTTCAAGCCCATGGTACATTCGGGGCAAACCGTGCTCCTATCTTGCACCGAGATTAACACGATCTGCAAATGGATCGAAACGAGCTTCGACTTGACCCATGTCACCTAGGAGTACATCGAGTGTGTCCAAAATGATTTCCAAGCCTATGGTACGTTTGGTGCAAACCATTCACCTATCTTGTGCCAAGGCTAACACTATGTCCAAACAGAACAAAATGAGCTTCCCTTGACCCATGTCACATAGGAGTAGCATCGGGGTGTCCAAAATGATTTCCATGTCAATGGTACGTTCGGCACAAACCGTGCACTTATCATGCGCCGGGACTAACACTATCTCCAAATGGACCGAAACAAGCTTCCACTTGACATACATTACCTTCGAGTACCATCAGGTGTGCCCAAAGCGATTTCCAAACCTTTGGAGCATTCATCGCAAACCGTGCACCAATCTTGCACTGATATTAAAACTATCCCAAATGGATTGAAATGGGCTTCCGCTTGATCCACGTCGCCTAGGAGTATAATTAGGTCCGTCCAAAATGATTTCTGAGCCTATGGTACGTTTGGCACACACCGTGTACCTATCTTGCGTTAAGATTAACACTATCTCCAAATGGACCGAAACAAGTTTTCACTTGACCCACGTCATAGATATATCTTATCAGATTCTTCTGCAGTAACTATTTTTGTACCGAGACTTTTTCTGTCAACGGTGCTGCGTCACCTTATTTTGGGCCAATGGCCCATGTATCAAGTTGGGTCCATTAGGGATGTGTCCTAGGGTTGGAGAACGACCCAAAAACCCTTGTGGTCGTCCTCCCATCTACTTATATGCCTCTAGGGCCGCCAGAAAAAGATTAGGTTTTGTTTCGTCGAGTTAGCTATTGCTACCGCCTTTCAGCGCACATGTTGGATCAACCGCCTGACTGATTGTGCTCAGAACCTCACCATCTTGTGTTTTCAGATTGAAACCTTCATATTTATTTGGCAATTGAGTGCTTGTTCTTCTTGTTCTTGCTGGTTCTTCGATTGCTTGCAGGATGGGTTAATACATCCGGCCCAGGTGGGGTTGGCCGAGGCCCAATAAATTAAGGTTGCCCGGAACCCAACAGTTCTTATGCACACCCACTCGGGGAAAGGCCCAATGTCCCTAAAAGACTAGTCCGATAGGGAAAGGGTGGCTCTCTCTTTTAAGGTGGCTTCCTCCTCCCAAGCTAAGCAAGGTGGGATTATTCAAAGGCTCACACGGTCGCCGCCCGACTACAATTAGGCCACTTGGCCTTTTTTGTTGCGTCTTTGCCAGCGGGTAATAGTGGAGGATGTCCTCATCATTCCCACCCCCTTAAACAAGGGCCCAGCTCTGATACCAAATAATACATCCGGCCCAGGTGGGGTTGGCCGAGGCCCAATAAATTAAGGTTGCCCGGAACCCAACAGTTCTTATGCACACCCACTCGGTACCAAATAATACATCCGGCCCAGGTGGGGTTGGCCGAGGCCCAATAAATTAAGGTTGCCCGGAACCCAACAGTTCTTATGCACACCCACTCGGTACCAAATAATACATCCGGCCTAGGTGGGGTTGGCCGAGGCCCAATAAATTAAGGTTGCCCGGAACCCAACAGTTCTTATGCACACCCACTCGGGGAAAGGCCCAATGTCCCTAAACGACTAGTCCGATAGGGAAAGGGTGGCTCTCTCTTTTAAGGTGGCTTCCTCCTCCCAAGCTAAGCAAGGTGGGATTATTCAAAGGCTCACATAGTCGCCGCCTGACTACAACTAGGCCACTTGGCCTTTTTTTGTTGCGTCTTTCCCAGCGGGTAATAGTGGAGGATGTCCTCATCTAGTGGCTAGTTGTCGCGCCGCAAGATCACGGCAGCCATTGGAGGAGGTGTATCGGTTGCTAAGGCGCAGCGTCCTTGGACGGTTGTAGTCAGACCGTGAACGTCATCTCCATCCACTAATCGAGTTATCCGCTATCTCTCATCGAAAGATCGGCCAGCCAACCCTACGGGATCTCATCAACTGTCTCCAAATAGACTGAAATGATCTTCCATTTCATCTATGCCACCTAGGAGTACCATCTAGTGTGCCCAAAGTGATTTCGGAGCCTATGGTACATTTGGTGCAAACCGTGCACCTATCTTGCCTCGAGATTAATACTATCTCCAAATGGTCTGGAGCGAGCTTCCACTTGACCAATGTCACATGGAAGTACCATCAGGTGTGCCTGAAAAGATTTCCACGCCTGTGGTACATTCGGCACAAACCGTGCATCTTTCTTGTGCCAAGATTAACACTATCTCCAAATGGACCAAAACAAGCTTCTACCTGATGCACGTCACCTAGGAGTACCATTGGCTACGTCCAAAATAATTTCCAAGCCTATAGTACGTTCGGTGCAAACTGTGGACCTATCTTGCGCCGAGTCTAACACTACCTCCAAAACGTATGGAAACAAGCATCCACCTGACATGCATTACACAAGAGTACCATTGGGTGTGGCCGAGGCAATTTCCATGCCTGTGGTACTTTCGGCACTAACCGTGCACCATTCTTGAGCCAGAATTAAAACTATCAAATAGGCTTCCACTTGATACACGTCACCTAGGACTACAATTAGGTGCGTCCAAAATGAGTTTTGAGAATATGGTATGTTTGGCGACCAAACGTGCACCTATCTTGCGTCGAGATTAACACTATATCCAAATAGACCAATGTGAGTTTTCACTTAGCCCACGTCACATAGGAGTACCAATGGTTGCGCCCAAAATGATTTCTAAACCTATGGTATGTTCGGTGCAAACCATACACCTATCTTGCGTCCAGATTAACACTATCTCCATACAGATTGAAACGATCTTCTAGTTGAGCTTCACCACCTAGGAGTACCATCTGGTGTGCCCAAAGGTGATTTCAGAGCCTATGGTAAAATTGACGCAAACTACGCACCTATCTTGCCTCGAGATTAATACAATCTCCAAACATACCGAAACGAGCTTCCACTTGACCAACGTCACCTAAAAGTACCATCAAGTGTGCCTGAAAAGATTTCCAAGCCTGTTGTACATTCGGCACAAACCGTGCACCTATCTTGTGTCAAGTACCATCGAGTGTGACCAAAATGATTTTCATGCCTGTGGTTATTCGGCGCAAACCGTGCACCCATCTAGCGCTGAGATTAACACTATCTCTAAACGTATCGAAAGTGCTTCCACTTGACCCACGTCACCTAGGAGTACCATCGAGTGTGCCCAAAATGATTTCCATGCGGGGGTACATTCGGCGCTAACTGTGCACCTATCTTGCGCTGAGATTAACACTGTCTCTAAATGGGCATAAACGAGCTTCCACTTGACCCACGTCACCTAGGAGTACCAACGGGTGTGCCCAAAATGATTAACATGCGGTGGTAAATTCAGCGCAAACAGTGCACCTATCTTGTGCACAGATTAACACTATCTCTCAATGGACCGAAAGGAGCTTCCACTACCCACGTCATGTTGGAGTAGCATCGGGTGCGTCCAAAATGATTTCCACACCTATGGTACATTCAGCGCAAACCGTGCACCTATCTTGCACGGAGACTTACACTATCTCCAAACGGACCAAAACAAGCTTCCACTTGACATACATTACCTAGGAGTACCATCGGGTGTGTCCAAAGCGATTTCCATGCCAGTGCAACATTCGTCGCAAACCATGCATCTTTCTTGCACCAGATTAAAACTATCTCTAAACTGAGCGAAATGAGCTTTCACTTGAACCACGTCACCTAGGAGTAACATAGGGTGTGTCCAAAATGATTTCCAAGCCCATGGTACGTTCGGCACAAACCATGCACCTATCGTGCTTCGAGATAAACACTGTCTCTAAATAGACTGAAATGATCTTGCACTTGATCTACGCCACCTACGAGTACAATCTGGTCTGCCCAAAGCCATTTTAGAGCCTTTGGTACATTTAACACAAACCGTGCATGTATCTTGCCTCGAGATTAATACTATCTACAAACGAACCAAAACGAGCTTCCACTTGACCAACGTCAGATAGAAGTAGCATCGGGTGTGCCTGAAAAGATTTCCATGCCCGTCTACATTCAGCACAAACCATGCACCTATCTTGCGTCGAGACTAATACTATCTCCAAATGGTCCGAAATGAGCTTCCACTTGACCAATGTCACCTAGAAGTAGCATCGGGTGTGCATGAAAAGATTTCCATGCAAGTGGAACATTCGGCGCAAACCATACATCGATCTGGTGCTAAGACTAACAATATCTCTAAATGGACCAAAATGAGCTTCCACTCGACACACATCACCTAGGTGTACCATCGGGTGTGCCCAAAATGATTTCCATGCCCATCGTACATTCGGCGCAAACCATGCACCCATCTAGTGCTGAGATTAACACTATCTCTAAACGGATGAAAGAGCTTCCACTTGACCCTTGTCACCTGCCAGTACCATCGTGTGTACCAAAAATGGTTTCCATGTCATGGTACATTTGGCGCAAACCGTACGCCTATCTTGCACCGAGATTAACACTATCTCTAAACAAATTAAAACGAGCTTCCACATGACCCACGTCACGTAGGAGTAGCATCGAGTGCGTCCGAAATGATTTCCAAGCTAGTGGTACGTTCGGCGCAAACCGTGCACCTATCTTGAGCCAAGACTAACACTATCTCTAAATAGTCTGAAACAAGCTTCCACTTGACATACATTACCGAGGAGTACCATCACGTGTGCCCAAAGCGATTTCCATGCCCGTGGAGCATTTGTCGCAAACCGTGCACCTATCTTGCACCGATATTAAAACTATCCCAAACAGATCGAAGTGGGATTTCGCTTGATCCACGTCACCTAGAAGTACAATTAGGTGCATCCAAAATGATTTATGAGCCTATGGTACGATTGGCGCAAATCGTGTACCTATCTTGAGTTGAGATTAACACTATCTCCAAATGGACCGAAACAAGTTTTCACTTGACCCACGTGAGTAGGAGTACCATCGGTTGCTCCCAAAATGATTTTCGAGCCTATGATACGTTCAGCCCAAACCCTGCACCTATTTTGCATCGAGATTAACACTATCATCAAAGAGAATTAAACAATCTTCCACTAGATCTACGACACCTAGGATTACCATTTGGTTTGCCAAAAGCAATTTTGGCCCAATGGTACATTTGGCGCAAAGCGTGCACCTATCTTTCCTCAAGATTAATGCTATCTCCAGACGGACTGAAACAAGATTCCACTTGACCAATGTCACCTCGAAGTTCCATCAGGTGTGCCTAAAAGGATTTCCATGCCTATGATACATTCGGCGCAAACTGTGCACCTATCTTGCTTCAAGATTAATACAATCTCCAAATGGTTTGAAACGAGCTTACACTTTTCACACGTCAGCTAGGAGTACCATTGGTTGTGCCCAAGATGATTTCCATGCCCATGGCACACTTGGCGCAAATCATGCACTCGTCTTATGCCTAGATTAACACTATCCACTTGACACACATGAGGTAGGAGTACCATCGGATGTGCCCACAATGGTTTCCATGACCATAATACATTCGGCGCAAAACCGTGCACCTATCTTGCGCTAAGATTAACACTATCTCCAAACGGCCCAAAACGAGCTTCCAATTGACCCACATCACCTAGGAGTACCATCGGGTGTGCCCAAAATAATTTCTGTGCTCGTGGTACATTCGGCGAAAATGGTGCACCTATCTTGCCTCGATATTAGTACTGTCTCCAAATTAACTAAAATGAGCTTCCACTTGACCAACGTCACCTAGAGGTACCATCGGGTGTGCCTAAAAAGATTTCCATGCCCATTGTCCATTTGACACAAACCGTGCACCTATTTTGAGTCGAGATTAATATTATCTCCAAACGGTCCAAAACGAGCTTCCACTCGACCAATGTCACCTAGATGTACCATTGGGTGTGCCTGAAAAGATTCCAATGCCCATTGTACATTTGCCGCAAACCGTGCACTTATCTTGCGTTAAGATTAATACTATATCCAAACGGTCCAAAACGAGCTTCCACTTGACCAATGTCACCTAAGTGTACCATTGGGTGTGCCTGAAAAGATTTCTATATCGTGGCACATTCGGTGCAAACCGTGCACCTATCTTGCGCTGAGATTAACGCTATCCCCAAATGCACCAAAACAAGCTTGCACTTGACCCACGTCAGCTAGGAGTACCATCGGGTGCGTGCAAAATGATTTCCAGGCCTATGGTACGTTTGGCGCAAACCGTGCACCTCTCTTGCGCCGAGTGTGCCATTGGGTGTGCCCAAAGCGATTTCTAAGACTGTGGTACATGCATCGCAAACCGTGCACCTATCTTGCACCGATATTAAAACAATTCCCAAACGGATCAAAATGAACTTCTACTTGATCCACGTCACCTAGGACTGCAATCAGGTGCGTCCAAAATGATTTCTGAGCCTATGGTACATTTGGGGCAAACCGTGTACCTATCTTGAGTTGAGATTAACACTGTCTCAAAATAGACCAAAATGAGTTTTCACTTCACGCACGCGATGGAGGAGTACCATCGGATGCACCCAAAATGATTTTTGAGCCTATGATGCATTCAGTGCAAACCTTGCACCTATTTTACATTGAGATTAACACTACCTCCAAATAGATTGAAACGATCTTCCACTAGATCTATGCCACCTAGAAGTACTATCTGGTGTGCCCACAACGATTTTAGAGCCTATGGTACATTCGGCACAAACCGTGAACCAATCTTGCCTTGAGATTAATACAATCTCCAAACGGACCAAAACAAGCTTCCACTTGGCTAATGTCAACTTGAAGTACCATTGGGTGTGCCTAAAAAGATTTCCATGCTTGTGGTACATTCAGCGCAAACCGTGCATCTATCGTGCGTTAAGAATAATAGAATCTCCAAATAGTCTGAAACAAGCTTCCACTTGACAAATGTCACCTAGAAGATCCATCGTGTGTGCCTGAAAAGATTTTCGTGCCCGTGGTACATTCGGCGCAAACTGTACACCCATCTTGCGCCTAGATTAACATTGTCTCCAAATGGAACAAAACAACCTTCCACTTGACACACGTTACCTAGAAGTACTATCGGGTGTGCCTAAATGATTTCCATGCCCATGGCACATTCGGCGCAAATCATGCACCTATCTTGCGCCTAGACTAACACTATCTCCAAATGTACCGAAACAAACTTCCACTTGACACACGTGATCTAGGAGTACCATTGAGTGTGCCCACAATGATTTCCATGCCTGTGGTACATTTAGTGCAAACCATGCACCTATCTAGCGTCCAGATTAACAGTATCTCCCAATGGACTAAAACAAGCTTCCACTTGACCCACATCACCTAGGAGTACCATCGGGTGTGCCTAAATTGATTTCCAAGCAAGTGGTACATTCGGGGCAAACCGTGCACCTATCTAGCACCAAGATTGACAATATCTCCAAACGGACCTAAACGAGCTTCCACTTGACCCACGTCACCTAGGAGTACCATCGGGTGTGCCCAAAATGATTTCCAAGCCCGTGGTACATTCGAGGCAAACCATGCTCCTATCTTGCGCTGAGATTAACACTATCTCCAAACAGACTGACACGAGCTTCCATTTGACCCACGTCACCTAGGAGTGCCATTGGGTGTGCCAAAAATGATGTCCATGCCCGTGGAACATTCGAGGCAAACCATGCACCTATCTTGCACCGAGATTAACACTATCTTCAAACGAACCAAAACGAGCTTCCACTTGAGCCATGTCACCTAGGAGTACCATCGAGAGCATTCAAAATGATTTCCAAGCCTATGGTACGTTCGGCACAAACCATGGACCTATCTTGCGGCGAGATTAACACTATCTCCAAACAGACCAAAACGAGCTTCCACTTGACCCACATCACATTGGACTACCATCGGGTGGGCCCAAAATTATTTTCAAGACCATGGTACATTCAGGGCAAACCGTACTCCTATCTTGCGCTGAGATTAACACTATCTCCAAACGGATCGAACGAGCTTCGACTTGACCCATGTAACCTAGGAGTACATCGGGTGTGTCCAAAATGATTTCCAAGCCTATGGTATGTTCGGTGCAAACCATACACCTATCTTGTGCCAAGGCTAACAATATGTCCAAATAGAACAAAATGAGCTTCCCTTGACCCACGTCACATAGGAGTAGCATCGGGGTGTCCAAAATGATTTCCATGTCACAAACCATGCACTTATCATGTGCCGGGACTAACACTATCTCCAAATGGACCGAAACAAGCTTCCACTTGACATACATTACCTTCGAGTACCATCGGGTGTGCCCAAAGCGATTTCCAAACCTTTGGAGCATTCATCGCAAACCGTGCCCCAATCTTGCACCGATATTAAAACTATCCCAAATGGATCGAAATGGGCTTCCGCTTGATCCACGTCGCCTAGGAGTATAATTAGGTCCGTCCAAAATGATTTCTGAGCCTATGGTACGTTTGGCACACACCGTGTACCTATCTTGCGTTAAGATTAACACTATCTCCAAATGGACCGAAACAAGTTTTCACTTGACCCACGTCATAGATATATCGGTTGCACGCGCCGCAAGATCACGGCAGCCATCGGAGGAGGTGTATCGGTTGCTAAGGCGCAGCGTCCTTGGATGGTTGTAGTTAGACCGTGAACGTCATCTCCATCCACCAATCGAGTTATCCGCTATCTCTCATCGAAAGATCGGCCAGCGAACCCTACGGGATCTCATCAACTATCTCCAAATAGACTGAAACGAGCTTCCATTTGTTCAACGCCACCTAGGAGTACCATCTAGTGTGCCCAAAGTGATTTCGGAGCCTATGGTACATTTGGTGCAAACCGTGCACCTATCTTGCCTCGAGATTAATACTATCTCCAAATGGTCTAGAGCGAGCTTCCACTTGACCAATGTCACCTAGAAGTACCATCAGGTGTGCCTGAAAAAATTTCCACGCCTGTGGTACATCCGGCGCAAACCATGCATCTTTCTTGGGCCGAGATTAACACTATCTCCAAATGGACCGAAACAAGCTTCTACCTGATGCACGTCACCTAGGAGTACCATCGGCTACATCCAAAATAATTTCCAAGCCTGTAGTACATTCAGCGCAAACCGTGGACCTATCTTGCGCCGAGTCTAACACTACCTCCAAAACGTATGGAAACAAGCATCCACCTGACATACATTACACAAGAGTACCATTGGGTGTGGCCGAGGCAATTTCCATGCCTGTGGTACATTCGGCACTAACCGTGCACCATTTCTTGAGCAAGAATTAAAACTATCTCTAAATGGATCGAAATAGGCTTCCACTTGATACACGTCACCAAGGACTACAATTAGGTGCGTCCAAAATGATTTCTGAGAATATGGTATGTTTGGTGACAAAACGTGCACCTATCTTGTGTCGAGATTAACACTATATCCAAATGGACCAATGTGAGTTTTCACTTGACCCACGTCACATAGGAGTACCAATGGTTGCGCTCAAAATGATTTCTAAACCTATGGTATGTTCGGGCAAACCATACACCTATCTTGCGTCCAGATTAACACTATCTCCATACAGATTGAAACGATCTTCCAGTTGAGCTTCACCACCTAGGAGTACCATCTGGTGTGCCCAAAAGTGATTTCAGAGCCTATGGTAAAATTGGCGCAAACTGCGCACCTATCTTGCCTCGAGATTAATACTATCTCCAAACATACCGAAACGAGGTTCCACTTGACCAATGTCACCTAAAAGTACCATCAAGTGTGTCTGAAAAGATTTCCAAGCCTGTTGTACATTCGGCACAAACCGTGCACCTATCTTGTGTCGAGTACCATCGGGTTGACCAAAATGATTTTCATGCCCGTGGTCATTCGGAGCAAACCGTTCACCCATCTAGCGCTGAGATTAACACTATCTCTAAACGTATCGAAAGTGCTTCCACTTGACCCACGTCACCTAGGAGTACCATCGAGTGTGCCCAAAATGATTTCCATGCGGGGGTACATTCAGCGCTAACTGTGCACCTATCTTGCGCTAAGATTAACACTGTCTCTAAATGGGCATAAATGAGCTTCCACTTAACCCACGTCACCTAGGAGTACCAACGGGTGTGCCCAAAATGATTAACATGCGGTGGTACATTCGGCGCAAACAGTGCACCTATCTTGTGCCAAGATTAACACTATCTCTCAATGGACCGAAAGGAGCTTCCACTACCCACGTCATGTAGGAGTAGCATCGGGTGCGTCCAAAATGATTTCCACACCTATGGTACATTCAGCGCTAACCGTGCACCTATCTTGCACGGAGACTTACATTATCTCCAAACAGACCAAAACAAGCTTCCACTTGACATACATTACCTAGGAGTACCATCGAGTGTGTCCAAAGCGATTTCCATGCCAGTGCAACATTCGTCGCAAACCATGCATCTTTCTTGCACCAAATTAAAACTATCTCCAAACTGAGCGAAATGAGCTTTCACTTGAACCACGTCACCTAGGAGTGTGCGTCCAAAATGATTGGCAAGCCCATGGTACGTTCGGCACAAACCGTGCACCTATCTTGCTTTGAGATAAACACTGTCTCCAAATAGACTGAAATGATCCTGCACTTGATCTACGCCACCTACGAGTACAATCTGGTCCGCCCAAAGCCATTTTAGAGCCTCTAGTACATTTAACACAAACCGTGCATGTATCTTGCCTCGAGATTAATACTATCTACAAACGAACCAAAACGAGCTTCCACTTGACCAATGTCAGATAGAAGTACCATCGGGTGTGCCTGAAAAGATTTCCATGCCTGTCTACATTCACCACAAACCATGCACCTATCTTGCGTCGAGACTAATACTATCTCCAAATGGTCCGGAACGAGCTTCCACTTGACCAATGTCACCTAGAAGTAGCATCGGGTGTGCATGAAAAGATTTCCGTGCAAGTGGAACATTCGGTGCAAACCATACATCGATCTGGTGCTAAGACTAACAATATCTCCAAATGGACCAAAATGAGCTTCCACTCGACACACGCCACCTAGGAGTACCATCGGGTGTGCCCAAAATGATTTCCATGCCCATCGTACATTCGGCGCAAACCATGCACCCATCTAGTGCTGAGATTAACACTATCTCTAAAAGGACGAAAGAGCTTCCACTTGACCCATGTCACCTGGCAGTACCATCGTGTGTACCAAAAATGATTTCCATGTGATGGTACATTTGGCGCAAACCGTACGCCTATCTTGCACCGAGATTAACACTATCTCTAAACAAATTAAAACGAGCTTCCACATGACCCACGTCATGTAGGAGTAGCATCGAGTGCGTCCAAAATGATTTCCACGCCTATGGTATGTTCGGCGCAAACCGTGAAACTATCTTGCACCGAGACTAACACTATCTCCAAACGGACTGAAACAAGCTTCCAATTGACATACATTACCTAGGAGTACATTGATCGCAAACCAAGCACCTCTCTTGCACCAGATTAAAACTATCTCTAAATGGAGTGAAACAAGCTTCCACTTGACCAATGTCACCTAGAAGTACCATCGGCTGTGCCTCAAAAGATTTCCATGCCCATGGTACATTCGGCGCAAACCATACACCGATCTTTTGCCCAGATTAATACTATATCCAAATCGACCGAAACGAGCTTCCACTTGACACACATCACCTAAGAGTGCCATCGGGTGTGCCCAGAATGATTTCCATGCCCGTGGTACATTCGGCACAAACCGTACACCTATCTTGTGCTGAGATTAACACTATCTCCAAATGGATCGAAACGAGCTTCCACATGACACAAGTCGCCTTAGAGTACCATCGGGTGTGCCCAAAATGATTTTCATGTAGCGGTACATTCAGCACAAGCTATGCACCTATCTTGCGCCGAGATTAACACTGTCTCTAAATGGACTGAAACAAGCTTTCACTTGACACACGTGACCTAGGAGTACCATCAGGTGTACCCAAAATGATTTCTGGTTTGTGGTACATTCGGTGCAAACTGTGCACCTATCTTGCGCCGAGATTAATACTATCTCTAAACGGACCGAAACGAGCTTCCACTTGACCAACATCACCTAGAACTACTATCCGGTGTGCCTAAAAAGATTTCCATGCCCATTGTACATTCAGCGCAAACCATGCACCTATCTTGCCTCGAGACCAAAACTATCTCCAAACGGACCGAAACGAGCTTTCACTTGAACAACGTCACCTAGAAGTACCATCGGGTGTGCCTGAAAAGATATCTATACCCGTTGTACATTCAGCGCAAACCATGCACCTATCTTGCGTCGAGATTAATACTATCTCCAAACAGTCCGAAACAACCTTCCACTTAACCATTGTCACCTAGAAGTACAATCGGGTGTGCCTGAAGAGATTTCCATGCCCGTTGTACATTCAGAGCAAACCATGCACCTATCTTGTGTTGAGGTTAATACTATATCCAAACGGTTCAAAACGAGCTTTCACTTGACCAATTTTACCTAGAAGTACCATCGGGTGTGCCTGAAAAGATTTCCATGCCCATGGCACATTCGGCGCAAACCGTACACCGATCTTGTGCCTAGACTAACACTATCTCCAAATCGACCGAAACGGGCTTCCACTTGACACACGTCACCTACGAGTACCATCGGATGCGTCCAAAATGATTTTCAAGCCTATGGTACGTTCTTGCACTGAGACTAACACTATCTCCAGACGGACCGAAACAAGCTTCCACTTGACATACATTACCAAGTAGTACCATCGGGTGCGCCCAAAGCGATTTCCATGCTAGTGGTACATTGATTGCAAGCTGTGCACATATCTTGCACCGGATTAAAACTATCTCCAAATGGATCGAAATGAGCTTCCGCTTGACCCACATTACGTAGGATGATATGAACCCGGTAGGGTGAATCCTGATCTTTCGACGAGAGAAGGTGGATAACTCGATTTGGGGATGGAGATGACGTTCACGGCCTGACTACAACCATCCAAGGATGCTGCGCCTTAGCAACCGATACACCACCTCCAACAGCTGTCGCGATCTTGTGGAACACGATCAACCAAACCACTAGGGTAATTCCTGCAAGCAATCGAGGAACAAGCAAGAACAAGTAGAACAAGCAACTCAATTGCAAATATGGAGATGAAAACCAATCTGAAATCACAAAGTTGGGGTTCTGAATCGAGTAGAACGGATGGTCTAGTCGACACACGCGTCTACAAGGAAGTAGCAATGGCTAAACTTTCAACAAAACAAAACCCGATCTGTTTGTGGCGGCTCTAATCCTTATTAATACCTAGGGTAACAACCAGGGGGTGTTGGGGTCATTCTCCAACCCTAGGACACGTCCCTAATGAACCCAACTTGATACATGGGCCATCAGCCCAAAATAGGGTGACACAGCACCAAAGGCAGAAAAGGCCCCGGCGTTGAAACGACGATTGCGGAAGCATCGGATAAGATATAGCCATGAGTCCAGATCCGTTGGAAAATAGACTTGATAAGCTTTCCAAAAAGTGCTAGAACGTCCCAATCTAAGTCTGTATGCGACCGTGGTGAACATCACAAGTTGGAGCTGTCCTGGAGTCCGAATCTAGCCCCAAAACGTGTTGGATTTGATCTCTTTCTTTCCTTGGACCAAAAGTGACGTGGTGTCCAGGTGCTGGACGTTGGGAATACTTGGATTTGGTCCCCAATCAACTTCATTAACCTTCCATGCTTTCCATATGCAATCAAACCTTTCCTTGATCCATGTAAGTAATTCTGAAAATAAAAATATACACATTTTATGGTGGAGCACCAATTCATCAAATGCATCAATGATAAGCCTCATATAGAATGGTTGCACCTTTGGTATAGAAGTGGTTGACATGGTCATATTTGAGCCAATGATGTCCTCATCATAGGAGTACCATCGGGTGTGCCCGAAATGATTTCCAAGCCTTTGGTACATTCAGCGCAAACCATGCACCTATCTTGCGTCGAGATTAACACTATCTCTAAATAGACAATAATTATCTTCCACTTCATCCACGCCACCTTGGAGTACAACCTGGTCTGCCCAAAGCGATTTTGGAGCCTAAGGTATATTTGGCACAAACCGTGCACCTGTCTTGCCTCAAGATTAATACTATCTCCAAACGGACTGAAACGAGGTTCCACTTGACCAACGTCACCTAGAAGTTCCACTTGACCAATGTCACATAGAGGTACCATCTGGTGTGCTTGAAAAGATTTTCATGCTTGTGGTACATTTGGCGCAAACCATACACAGATCTTGCACCTAGACTAACACTATCTCTACACCAACCGAAAGAGCTTTCACTTGACCCACATCACCTAGGAGTACCATCAGGTGTGCCCAAAATGATTTCCATGTAGTGGTACATTCGGCGCAAACTATGCACCTATGTTGTGCCAAGATTAACACTGTCTCTAAACGCACCGAAACGAGCTTCCACTTGACCCACGTCACCTAGGAGTACCATTAGGTGTGCCCAAAATGATTTTCATGCGGTGGTACATTCAGCGCAAATCGTGCACCTATCTTGCGCTGAGATTAACACTATATCTAGATGGATCGAAATGAGCTTCCACTGATCCATCACCTAGGAGTTCCATCGGGTGTGTCCCAATTGATTTCTAAGCCATGGTATGTTCGGCGCAAACTGTGCATCTATCTTGCATCAAGATTAACACTATCTCCAAACGGACTGAAAGAGCTTCCACTTGACCCAGGTCACCTAGCAGTACCATCAGGTGTGCCTAAAATAATCTCCATGCGGTGGTACATTCGTCATAAACCATGCACCTATCTTGCACCGAGATTAACACTATCTCTAAATGGACTGAAATGAGCTTTCACTTGACCCACGTCACCTAGAAGTACCATCAGGTGTGTCCAAAATGATTCCCAAGCTGATGGTACGTTTAACGCAAACTGTGCACTTATCTTGCATCGAGATTGACACTATCTCCAAACAGACTGAAACGATCTTTCACTTGATCTACGCCACCTAAGAGTACCATCTGGTGTGCCCAAAGTAATTTCAGATCCTATGGTACATATGGCGCAAACCTTGCACCTATCTTGCCTCAATATTAATACTATCTCCAAACGGACCGAAACAAGCTTCCACTTGACCATCGTCACCTAGAAGTACCATCGGGTGTGCCTAGAAAGATTTCCATGCCCGTTGTACATTCGACGCAAACTGTTCAACTATCTTGCGTCAAGATTAATACTATCGCCAAAAGGTCCGAAATGAGTTTCCACTTGACCAACGTCACCAAAAAGTACCATCAGGTATGCCTAAAAAGATTTCATGCCCGTTGTACATTCGACGCAAACCATGCACCTATCTTGCATCAAGATTAATACTATCTCCAAACAGTCCAAAACGAGCTTCCACTTGACCAATGTCACATAAAAGTTCCATCAAGTGTGCCTAAACATATTACCATGCCCATGGTACATTCGGCGCAAACTATACCGATCTTGCGCCTAGACTAACACTATGTCCAAATGGACCAAAACGGGCTTCCAGTTGACACACGTCACCTAGGAGTACCATCGGGTGTGCCCAAAGTGATTTCTATGTTCATGGTACATTTGGCACAAACCGTGCACCCATCTAGCACTAAGATTAATACTATCTCTAAATGGACTGAAAGAGCTTCCACTTGACCCACGTCACCAAGGAATACCATTAGGTGTGCCAAAAATGATTTCCATCCAGTGGTACACTCGGCGCAAACTGTGCACCTATCTTGCGCCGAGATTAACACTGTCTCTAAATGGACCAAAACGAACTACCACTTGACCCACGTCACCTAGGAGTACCATTGGGTACGCTCAAATTGATTTCCATGCGATGGTACATCCGGCGCAAACCGTGCACCTATCTTGCGCCGAGAATAACACTATCTCCATATAGACAGCAATTATCTTCCATTGGATCTACGCCACCTAGGAGTACAACCTGGTCTGCCCAAAGCGATTTTGGAGCCTAAGGTAGATTTGGCGCAAACCGTGCACCTGTCTTACCTCGAGATTAATACTATCTCCAAATAGACCAAAACGAGCTTCCACTTGACCAACGTCACCTAGAAGTACCATTGGGTGTGCCTGAAAAGATTTTCATGACTGTTGTACATTTGGCGCAAACCATACATCTATCTTGCGTTGAGATTAATACTATCTCCGAACGTCCGAAACGAGCTTCCACTTGACCAATGTCACCTAGAAGTACCATCGGGTGTGCCATAAAAGATTTCCATGCCCATGGTACATTCGGCACAAACCGTCCACCTATCTTTTGCCTAGATTAATACTATCTCCAAATGGACTGAAACGAGCTTGCACTTGACACACGTCGCCAAAGAGTACCATCGGGTGTGCCCAAAATGATTTCCATGCCCGTGGTACATTCGGCGCAAACCCGTACATCTATCTTGCGCTGAGATTAACACTATCTCCAAATCGATCCACACGAGCTTCCACTTGACACAAGTCACCTAAGAGTACCATCGGGTGTCCCCAAAATGATTTCTATGCAGCGGTACATTCGGCGCAAACTGTGCACCTATCTTGCGCCGAGATAAACACTGTCCCTAAACGCACCAAAACAAGCTTCCACTTGACCAACGTCACCTATAAGTACTATCGGGTGTGCCTAAAAAGATTTCCATGCTCATTGTACATTCGGCGCAAAACCATGCACCTATCTTGCGTCAAGATTAATACTATGCCAAATGGTCCAAAACAAGATTCCACTTGACCAATATCACCAAGAAGTACCATTGGGTCTGCCTAAAAAGATTTCCATGCCTGTGGTACATTTGGCGCAAACCATACACTGATCTTGCGCCTAGACTAACAATATCTCCAAATGGACTGAAACGAGCTTTCACTTGACACACGTCACCTAGGAGTACCATCAGGTGTGTCCAAATTGATTTTCAAGCCCATGGTACGTTCTTGCACTGAGGCTACACTATCTCCAAATGGACTGAAACAAGCTTCAACTTGACATACGTTACCACCATCGGGTGTGCCCAAAGCGTTTTCCATGCCATTGGTACAATGATCGCAAACTATGCACCTATCTTGCACCGAATTTAAACTATCTCCAAACATATCGAAATGAGCTTCCGCTTGTCCCTCGTCACCTAGGAGTACCACCGGGTGCGTCCAAAATGATTTCCAAGCCTGTGGTACGTTCGGCGCAAACCGTGCACCTATCTTGCATCGAGATTAACACTATCTCCTAACAGACTGCAATTATCTTCCACTTGATCTACGCCACCTAGGAGTACAACCTGGTCTGCCCAAAGCGATTTTGGAGCCTAAGGTACATTTGGCGAAACCATGCACCTGTCTTGCCTCAAGATTAATACTATCGCCAAACGGACTGAAACAAGGTTCCACTTGACCAACCTCACCTAGAAGTACCATCAGGTGTGCCTAAAAAGATTTTATGACCATTGTACATTCGGCGTAAACCGTATGCCTATCTTGTGTCGAGATTAATACTATCTCCAAACGGTCTGAAATGAGCTTCCACTTAACCAATGTGACCTAGAAGTACCATTGGGTGTGCCTCAAAAGATTTCCATGCCCGTGGTACATTTGACGCAAATCATACACCGTTCTTGTGCCTAGACTAACAATATCTGCATATAGACCAAAATGTGCTTCCACTTGAGACATGTCACCAAGGAGTACCATCGGGTGTGCCCAAAATGATTTCCTTGCCCGTGGTACATTCGGTGCAAACTATGCACCCATTGTCGGTGTAAGAAATGGTGGTCCAAGCATCAACGAGTAATGAATGTTTGCATGTCGGGAGTCTAGATGGTGTGCAAGGACACATGCAATTTATACTAATTCGGGCCTAGAAATTCCCTAAGTCTAGTGGGGGGAGAGTTCTGTATTATCTTGCACCGAAGTGCTTGTGTAGGGGTTACAAGCGGACGTAAGAGAGGGAGGAGCTCCCAAGTCTCACAGCATGAGTGGTGAAGGTGGTGGTGGTGTGTGCGACTCTGCTGGTTACCTTGCAAGATCCAGGAGAGTAGCCTACCCATATCTCACATTGTGTTGCTATGGTGGTTCAATTGAGTTGTGCTTGACCGAGTTCTCATTCTCCCTTCTGGGAATGATCCCTGCATGCTCCTTTTATAGTCCCAAGGAGGTGCAGGGTTACATGATGTTGGCGTATGGTGTCACCTTACCGGTGGAGGAGCCTAGAGGCCTCAGAAGGGCCTTATCTGATGGCGGCGTGGTCTGTACTGTGGAGGCATGGCGTCGGTACTTCTGGTACTGCTGCTACATGTTCTGGTATGTGTGCCACTACATAATGGGTGGTCTCTGTCTTTTGGCATTGTAGTGACGTGCTTTGTCATACCTGGTCCAGTAGCCGACGTGGCATATTTGTCCTTGTAGTTTGACTCGGCGTAGAGGCTGAGGCCTCGGAGGTGGGAAATGTGGTGCGATCTTATCCAATCATGGGAATAGTGGCCTAGAGCAGTTGCTCCGTACACTGTGCATGCATGAATCATGCGTATAGTGCCAGTATGTGTGGCAGAGTGGCCAGCAACTCTTCCCCATGCCTGTTGCAGTTGAAGGCGTGGTGATTTGACCCCGGTCATTCCCGGCCTGTCCGGTTGGGTGGACATGAGAACGTGGGTGATGTCATAGGGGGTCTCGAGTGTGCCAATGGGGGAGCGGCATTAGAGGCCGGTCCTAGGCGAGTCGGAGGTGGACAATGCCGCCTCTAGGGCTCGGGCGAGGCGATCATCTTGCTGGGGGTCGGCCTGTGTCTGAGACCTCAGGGCGGAGGCTTCGGGTGAACTGGAGGTGTTCCGAGACCCCCTGAGTGAGGCCTCAGATGAAGTGGGGAGATGGGCTAGTTCGCTTACACGTCTTGCTGGAGTTCTAGCAAGGGGGAGTTTAGCCCTTCTCTCCTTTATTGATCTTTTCCCTTAAATGGGGAGGTCAGGTGATTTTCCATCACAATTTAGGTACCCCTAATTGTGGTACCTGATAGTAGCCCCCGAGACTGTGGAGGAGTAGGAATACTCCTTTAGAGACTGCACATCGGGTATACTCGAGCGCACCTGCCGGGTGTAGCCCCCGAGGCCTTGAAAGGATAGGATATGCTTCGAAGGTCTTGATTTGGTGTGAAGTGTGAGTCCGAGGCCTCAGCCATAGTGCAAGGGTAGCCCACGAGCCTCTGCTCATGGTGAGAGGTCGGTCAAAGGCTTGTTCTGGTTATCCGAGGGTCGTTCAGTGGGCCTCAGAACTGTTTGATGGGCTCTGAGGGCTCAGTGCCTCCCTCCGATGCGATCCCACTGGTTGACGCCTATGGGATCTTGGGTATGGCTTGGGCATTATTGCTTTTTGTCTCAGGGCGACGTGAGAGCATACAGGGTCGCAGGCGATTTTGGTTTTTTAGTACCTCGGTGTGGTAGAACTAGCCCCCGAGCCCTATGCCTTTCGATGGTTTGGGAAAGAGGGGGCCTCGGGGAGACGGTCCCTTCATCCATCCCCTTGGTGGGGTTAGCCACCAGGCCTGCCAACGCCTTGTGGCTTCTACTTTTTAGGCCTTTTGGTGTCGACCAAGGGTTGATGGGCCAAGCTGGGTATTAACAAGTGGTTTTTTTACATGGGTTGTAATCGAGTTCGGGGGAGGCCCCTCTGGTCGAGACCTTGTTCGAAGGATGCCCATCTCTTGAGAGGCCCGTCATCCGTTCGAGAATCCGCGGTTCTGAAAGTTAGACGGATGCATTATGGTGAGTGGGAGTGTCGAGATTTAATCGAAGGAAGTGGAGGGGGGTTCTATTACTCGGTTTTTAGCAGGAAGTGGGAACGTCGGCTCGAGCCCCGAGATCGCATTAATGATCCCGGGCGGCTGCGCAGTCGAATGGCTGCTTGGAGCCTATTTATACCCGGCCTTGCACTCGTTCTCCCCTTACCTATTGCTGCCTTCCACTCTCCGCCTTTCTCTTCCACTCCCTCTTAGCACAATCCCACGATCTCGATGGCGCTTGACAACTCGCCGCAGCGGTGTAAGGAGGTGGAGGGTCCCCTGGTGGTGCAACATCGCCAGACGGATGACTGGGTTTTCACCAGGAGGGGCCGCTAGCTACGTACTGGTGGCATCTCAATGGGGAGTATCCGCCCTCGCTTTGCCCTCCCTAGGCCCGAGGGTGGACCAGGTGGAGGAGCGGGCGCTCGTTCGCGTGGCGGTAGCGGACATCGAAGGAAGGGCGAACGTTCTCCTCCATCAACTCGACGACGCCGATTGTCATGGTGTTGGTGGGTTTTTCTTGCTTTCTGTCTTCCCCTTCTACATTTACTGCTCGAGGCTTCTTTCTAATCGTGAGTAAATTGTGTGTCTGCCAGAGGTGACCATGGAGTTGGTGGGTCTCCGCACCACAGTGGATGCCTTTCTAAGACTACCTAGGGGTCACCTTGGGCACCAAGGAGGACCGGCTCTGGGCTGCACGCCGTCGCGTCACCGCCGCCATCGAGAGCGGCGTCCGCCGTAGCACTGGGGTTTCCCTAGCAATGGCGGAGCTGTTGGTGGGAGCCGACCTCACCAAGGTCGTTGGGTTCCCGGCGGAGGAGCCTCTGCGCCTCCACGAGGACCTAGTGGCGCGCTACGGCCCTGCCAAGGAGGCGGTGGCCGCCCTCGCCCCTGCCTAGCAGATCCTCACAGAGCTCCCCCCCGCGACACTACCCCTTAGGGCTTTTTTTATTTTGTTAGATTTATTGGTTGTCGATGCATGGCATCTTTTATTTTATCAGTATGATGAAATGGATTATCGGGGTAATTTCTAGCTTCCTTGCCGTTCGCGTTGTAAAATTTGTTTCGTTAGTATGGAAGGCCACCGGAGCACCGCCGGTGGCATGCATGGCGGAGTCCCCTAGGGGGAGTACATGCCCCGAGGCATGGCTAGGGTCTTAATGTTGATGCGACCCCTGCTGTTCTGAGGTCCAAGACAGGGTCTGTGACGCTTGAGGTCGGTGCAAGGATGGGACGTCTCTCGGCCAGATTTTTTGCCCCTAGGGCACTTTCTAGGCTCTAGGTGATGTGTCCCCATTCTTTTAGGTCTCAGCGGGCCTCGATAGGCCGTGCATATGAAATTGGGCCTCCAAAAATCAAGCCTCATGGGTATGATCCGGTCGGGAGGCCCAATGCATTCCCCTCTCGCATCTCTTTCGCAAAGCAAGGGTTGGACAGCGGCACATCATCCCCTCAAGTGGGGCCATTTTTCACGGTGTCCGTTTGAGTTGCTAGCGGGTATTTCATTTCAAGTGAGGTCCCGAATCCTGTTCTCTAGGGATCCGACGTAAGTATCTAGTGACCGACCTTATACCCTTGACGACCGATTCAGGGTAACCAGGGTCATTCCGGTACAACCCCCGTGGCTCGTCGCCTTTCTCCGGTGAAAAACCCTAAAATCAGTGTGCGTCAAGACTCGAACATGGTTCGGGGAGTCCTGTATGGTGCTTTGAGGCACCTGGGTGTTGGCCTCTATCGTGCCACTCCCCGCGTACCATCCCTCACTCTAGTGGGTCAGAGCGGGTATCGAAACCCTCTCGTGGGGCCAGCCTATGAACTTTAGGTCTAGGTTCGGACCGTGTGCAAATGGTGCGGCATGACATATGCAGAATGCATGTATGAGGCATGTATGATGCATGCACATGATGCATTTACACATACGGAATTATAAGGGAGTTACAAAGAGAAATATCAGTTCACAAAGACCTTTAAGAGTGAATAAAAGTGGTATTAACGACGAAGATGAGGGGGGCAGGCTCGGCAAACCGAATGTGGTGGTGGTGCCTGATTGTCTCTTTTATGGCCATGAGAGCTCATAGCCATCGAAGCGGTCGATGAAATCATCGTAGAGTGGCTCGTCACCGAGGAGATACTCGCTGACGTGTAAAAAGCGTTGCATTCCCTAAAGTTCGGCGAAGCTGGTGCTGCCTTGATAGCTGTTGTTGTAGTCGTCTTCGAAGTCAGAGTTGGAGCTCGTCTCTGTCGATGCTAGGGTGTCGGCGATGGCGTGCTCGAGCTGTTGCGGTAGATCTTCTGGTACTTCACCTGCTTTGGGGCTGAGATGGTGAGCATTAGTCGATGGCCTGCGAACCTTTTTGTCATGGCAGGGTTGGGCAGCTCACGGTAGACTAGGCAGGCTGAACTTGTTTGGCCATGTGTTCCTCAGCTCCTCAGAATGGCGTCGTAGATCGTCTACGGGCTCGAGGAAGTCGGCAAGCTTGTTGGCTGGTGGGATGAGGTCGAGGTCATCACCTTCCTTGGTGATGTTGAACTTGAGACTCCCGAACCAGATGTGGGAGCTCGAGGTGAGGCTGACGTTGCCTCCGGCCGCTGAGGACGTGTTCGTTGGGTGGAGATGAGATGATGTAACCATTTCGGACTTGTAGACATGGTTAGTCATGACGCGCAAATGCCCCTACCTGGCGCGCCAACTATCGGTGTAAGAAATGGTGGTCTTAGCATCAATGAGTAATGAATGTTTTCGGGTCGGGAGTCTGGATGGTGTGTAAGGACATAGAAGATTTATACTGGTTCGGGCCGAGAAATGCCCTACGTCCAGTGGGGGGAGAGTTCTGTATTATCTTGCACCGAAGTGCTTGTAGTAGGGGTTACAAGCAGACTTGAGAGAGGGAGGAGCTCCCAAGTCTCACGGCATGAGTGGTGAAGGTGGTGGTGGTGTGTGCAACTCTGCTGGTTACCTCGCAAGGTCCAAGAGAGTAGCCTACTCGTATCTCGCTTTGTGTTGCTATGGTGGTTCAGTTGAGTTGTGCTCGACCGAGTTCTCATTCTCCCTTCTAGGAATGATCCCTGCATGCTCCTTTTATAGTCCCAAGGAGGTGCAGGGTTACATGATGTTGGCGTATGGTGTCACCTTGCTTGTGTAGGAGCCTAGAGGCCTCGGAAGGGCCTTATCTAGTGGCGGCGTGGTCTGTACTGTGGTGGCATGGCGTCGATACTCCTGGTACTACTGCTACGTGTTCTGGTATGTGTGCCACTACTAAAGGAGTGGTCTCTGTCTTTTGGCATTGTAGCGACGTGCTTTGTCATACCTGGTCCTGTAGCCGGTGTGGTGTATTTGTCCTTGTAGTCTGACTCGGCATAGAGGGCCGAGGCCTCGGAGGCGGGAAATGTGGTGCGATCTTATCTGATCGTGGGAATAGTGGCCTAGAGCAGTTGCTCCGTACACTGTGCATGCATGAATCGTGCATATAGTGCCAGTATGGGTGGCAGAGTGGTCAACAGCTCTTCCCCATGCCTCTTGCAGTCAAAGGCATGGTGATTTGACCCCGGTCATTCCCGGCCTGTCTGGTTGGGCAGACGTGAGAACATGGGTGATGTCACAGGGGTTCTCGAGCATGCCAATGGGGTAGCGGCGTTAGAGGCTGGTTTCGGGTGAGTCAGAGGCGGACAATGCCGTCTCTAGGTCTTGGGTGAGGCGGTGATCTTGCCGGGGGTCGCCCTATGTCTGAGACCTTAGGGCAGAGGCCTCGGTCGAATCGGAGGTGTTCTGAGACCCCTTGAGTGAGGCCTCGGATGAAGTGGGGAGATGGGTTGGTTCGCTCATGCCTCTTGCTGGAGGCCCAGCAAGGGGGAGTTTAGCCCGTCTCTCCTTTGTTGATCTTTTCCTTAAATGGGGAGGCCGGGTATTTTCCATCACAATTTGGGTACCCCTAATTGTGGTACTAGACACAAATCTAGTGCTGAGATTAACACTATCTCTAAACGGACCGAAAGAGCTTCCACTTGACCCACGTCACCTAGGAATACCATCAAGTCTGCCCAAAATGATTTCCATGCAGTGGTAGATTCAGCACAAACTGTGCACCTATCTTGTGCCAAGATTAACAATATCTCTAAACGCATCGAAACGAGCTTCCACTTGACCCACATCACCTAGGAGTGCCATCAGGTGTGCCCAAAATGATTTCCATGTGGTGGTACATTCGGTGCAAATCGTGCACCTATCTTGTGCCAAGATTAACACTATCTCTAGACGGACCGAAATGAGCTTCCACATGACCCATCACCTAGGAGTACCATCAGGTGTGTCGAAAATGATTTCTAAGCCTATGGTACGTTCGGCGCAAACTGTGCATCTATCTTGCATTAGGATTAACACTATCTCCAAACGGACCGAAAGAGCTTCCACTTGACCCATGTCACCTAGGAGTGCCATAGGGTGTGCCCAAAATAATTTTCATGTGGTGCTACATTCGACGCAAACCGTGCACCTATCTTGCGCCGAGATTAACACTATCTCTAAACAGACTGAACTGAGCTTCCACTTGACCCACATCACCTAGGAGTGCCATTAGGTGTGCCCAAAATGATTTCCATGCGGTGGTACATTCGGTGCAAATCGTGCACCTATCTTGTGCCGAGATTAACACTATCTCTAGATGGACCGAAATGAGCTTCCACTCGACCCATCACCTAGGAGTACCGTCAGGTGTGTCCATAATGATTTCTAAGCCTATGGTACGTTTGGCGCAAACTGTGCATCTATCTTGCATCAGGATTAACACTATCTCCAAACGGACCGAAAGAGCTTCCACTTGACCCACGTCACCTAGGAGTGCCATAGGGTGTGCCCAAAATAATTTTCATGTGGTGCTACATTTGACGCAAACCGTGCACCTATCTTGCGCCGAGATTAACACTATCTCTAAACGGACCGAAATGAGCTTCCACTTGACCCATGTCACCTAGGAGTACCATCGGGTGTGTCCAAAATGATTTCCAAGCCGATGGTACATTCAGCGCAAACTGTCCACTTATCTTGCATCAAGATTAATACTATCTCCAAACAGACTAAAACAATCTTTCACTTGATCTATGCCACCTAGGAGTACCATCTGGTGTGCCTAAAGTGATTTCAGAGCCTATGGTACATTTGGCACAAACCGTGCACCTATCTTGCCTTGATATTAATACTATCTCCAAACGGACTGAAACGGGCTTCCACTTGACTATTGTCACCTAGAAGTACCATCGGGTGTGCCTGGAAAGATTTCCATGCCCGTTGTACATTCGGCGTAAACCGTGCAACTATCTTGCATCGAGACTAATACTATGTTTGAAAGGTCCAAAACGAGCTTCCACATGACCAACATCACCTAAAAGTACCATCAGGTATGCTTGAAAAGATTTTCATGCCCGTTGTACATTCAGCGCAAACCGTGCACCTATCTTGCGTCAAGATGAAAACTATCTCCAAACAGTCAAAAATGAGCTTCCACTTGACCAATGTCACCTAAAAGTACCATCAGGTGTGCCTGAAAAGATTACCAGGCCCATGGTACATTCAGCGCAAACCATACACCGATCTTGTGCCTAGACTAACACTATCTCCAAATGGACTGAAACGAGCTTTCAGTTCACACACGTCACCAAGGAGTACCATCAGGTGTGCCCAAAATGATTTCCACGCCCGTGGTACATTCAGCGCAATCCGTGCACCCATCTATCACTGAGATTAACACTATCTCTAAATGGACCGAAAGAGCTTCCACTTGACCTATGTCACCAAGGAATACCATCAGGTGTGCCCAAAATGATTTCCATGTAGTGGTACATTCAGCACAAACTGTGCACCTATCTTGCGCCGAGATTAAGCCTGTCTCTAAATGGACTAAAACAAGCTCCCACTTCACCCACGTCTCCTAGCAGTACCATTGGGTGTGCTCAAATTTATTTCCATGTGGTTGTACATTCGGCGTAAATCGTGCACTTATCTTGCGCCAAGATTAACACTATCTCTAAACGGACCGAAATGAGCTTCCACTTGACCCACACCACCTAGGATTACCATCGGGTGCATGCAAAATGATTTCAAGGCCCATGGTATGTTTGGCGCAAACTGTGCACCTATCTTGCATCGAGGTTAACACTATCTCCAAACAGACTGAAGCGACCTTTCACTTGATCTATGCCACCTTGGAGTACCATTTGGTGTGCCTAAAGTGATTTCAGAGCCTATGATACATTTGGTGCAAACCGTGCACCTATCTTGCCTCGAGATTAATATTACCTCTAAACAGATCGAAGCAAGCTTCCACTTGACCAACGTCACCTAGAAGTACCATCGGGTGTGCATGAAAAGATTTCCATGCCCGTTGTACATTCGACACAAACTGTGCACCTATCTTGCGTCGAGATTAATACTATCTCCAAACGGTCCTAAACGAGCTTTCACTTGACCAATGTCACCAGAAGTACCATCAGGTGTGCCTGAAAAGATTTCCATCCCCATGGTACAGTGACCCATGTCACCTAGGAGTACCATCAGGTGTGTCCAAAATGATTTCCAAGCCTATAGTATGTTCGCACAAACCGTGCACCTATCTTGCGCTGAGACTAACACTATCTCCAAACGGACCAAAAGCAAGCTTCCACTTGGCATACATTACCTAGAAGTACCATTGGCTGTGCCCAAAGCGATTTCCATGCCTATGATACATTCGGTGCACACCGTGAACCTATCTTGCGTCGAGATTAACACTATCTGCAAATAGAGCAAAAAGAATTTCCATTTGACCCACGTTCATGGTACATTTCGAGTAAATCATGCATCTATCTTGCGTTGAAATTAACACTATCTCCAAATGGACTAAAATGAGTTTCCACTTGACCGATGTCATGTAGGAGTACCATCGGTTGCGCCCAATGTGATTTCTGAGACTGGTACGTTCGGCGCAAACCGTGCACCTATCTTGCATCGAGATTAACACTATCTCCAAACAAACTAAAATGAGCTTCTACTTGACCTACGTAACGTAGGACTACCCTCAGGTGTGGCCAAAGTGATTTTAGAGCATATGGTACATTCAGCACAAACCTTGCACCTAACTTGCATCAAGATTAATACTATCTCCAAACTGATCAAAACAAGCTTCCACTTGACCAACGTCACCTAGTAGTACCATCGGGAGTGCCTAAAAAGATTTCCATGCCCGTGGTACATTCAGCACAAACTGTGCATCCATCTTGCGCCTAGATTAACACTATCTCCAATCGGACCAAAATGACCTTCCATTTGACCCACATCATCTAGGAGTACCATCATGTGTGACCAAAATGATTTGCATGCCTGTGGTACATTTGGCGCAAACCGTGCACCTATCATGAGCTGAGATTAACACTCTCTAAACGGACTGAAATGAGCTTCCACTTGACCCACGTCACCTAGGAGTACCATTAGGTGTGTCCAAGATGATTTCCAAGCCAATGGTACATTTGACGTGAACTATGTACACTATGTCCAAATGGATCAAAATGAGCTTCCGCTTGATCCACGTCACCTAGGTGTACCAACTGGTGTGCCCAAAGCGATTTCAGAGCCTATGGTACATTTGACGCGAACCGTGTACCTATCTTGCCTCGAGATTAACACTATCTCCAAACGGATCAAAATGAGCTTCCACTTAACCAATGTCACCTAGAATCGGGTGTGCATGAAAAGATTTCCATGAATGGGGTACATTCAGCGCAAACCTAGACCTATCTTGCGCCAAGACTAACACTATCTCCAAATGGACTAAAACAAGCTTCCACTTGAATTACATTACATAGGAGTACCATAGGGTGTGCCCAAAGCAATTTCCAGGCCCGTGGTACATTCGGCGCTAACCCTGCAGCTTTCTTGCACTGGAATTAAAACTATCTCCAAACGGATCGAAATGACCTTCCGCTTGATCCACGTCATGTAGGAGTACAATCAGATGCATCCAAAATGATTTCTGAGCATACGGTATATTTGGCAGAAAACCGTGCACCTATCTTGCGTCAAGATTAACACTATCTCTAAATGGACCAAAGTGAGTTTCCACTTGACCCACATCACGTAGTAGTACCATTGGTTGCGCCCAAAATGATTTCTAAACCTATGGTACGTTCGGTGCAAACCATGCACCCATCTTGTGTCGAGATTAACACTATCTGGTGTGCCCAAAGCGATTTCAGAACCTATGGTACATTTGATGCAAACCATGCACCTATCTTACCTTGAGATTAATAATATCTTCAAACAGATTGAAACGAGCTTCCACTTGACCAACGTCACCTGGAAGTACCATTTGGTGTGCCCAAAAAGATTTCTAGGAACATGACACATTCGGCACAAATCGTGTACCTATCTTGCATTAAGATTAATAATATCTCCAAATAGTTTGAAATGAGCTTCCACTTTACCAATGTCACCTAGAAGGACCATCGGGTGTGCCTGAAAAGATTTTCAGGCCCATGGTACATTTGGCACAAGCCGTGCACCTTTCTTTCGTTGAAATTAAAACTATCTCCAAATGGATCGATATAAGCTTCCACATGACATACATTACATACGAGTACCACCGGGTGTGCCCAAAGCGATTTCTAAGCCCGTGGTACATTCGGCGCAAACCGTGCACCTTTCTTGTGCCAAAATTAAAACTATCTCCAAACGGATCGAAATGAGCTTCTGCTTGATCCATGCACTTAGGTGTACAATAAGGTGCGTCCAAAATAATTTCTGAGCCTGTGGTATGTTTGGCGCAAACCATGCACCTATCTTGTGTCAAGATTTACACTATCTCCAAACAGACTAAAATGATCTTTCACTTGATCTACGCAACCTAGGAGTACCGTGAGGTGTACTCAAAGCGATTTCTAAGGCTATGGTATATTTGGTGCAAACCGTGCACCTATCTTGCCTCAATATAAGTATTATCTCCAAATGGACCAAAACGAGCTTCCACTTGACCCACGTCATGTAGGAGTCCCATTGGTTGCACCCAAAATTATTTCTAAACCTGTGGTATGTTCGACGCAAACCATGCATCTATCTTGCGTCGAGATTAACACAATCTTCAAACAGACTAAAACGATCTTCCACAAGATCTAGGCCACCTAGGAGTATCATCTGGGGTGCCCAAAGCCGTTTCAGAGCCAATGGTACATTTGGCGCAAACCGTGCACCTATCTTGCTTAATATTAGTACTATCTCCAAATGAACTAAAATGAGCTTCCACTTGACCAATGTCACCTAGAAGTACCATCAGGTGTGCCTAAAAAGATTTCCAAGCCTGTTGTACATTCGGTGCAAACCATGCACCTATCTTGTGTTGAGATTAATACTATCTCTAAATGGTCCGAAATGAGCTTCCACTTGACCAATGTCACCTAGAAGTGCCATCGGATGTGCCCAAAATGACTTCCATGCCCGTGGTACATTCAGCGCAAACCGTGCACCAATCATGCACCGAGACTAACACTATCTCCAAATGGACTAAAATAAGCTTGCACTTGATCCATATCACCTAGGAGTACCATCGGGGATGCCCAAAATGATTTCCATGCCTGTGGTACATGTGGCACAAACCATGCACCTATCTTGCGTCGAGACTAATACTATCTTGAAATGGACCGAAACAAGCTTTCACTTGACATACATTACATAGGAGTACCATTGGGTGTGTCCAAAGTGATTTTCATGCCCGTGGTACATTCGGCACTAACCGTGGACCTTTCTATCGCCAAAATTAAAACTATCTCCAAATGGATCTAAATGAGATTCCGATTGATCCACGTCACCTAGGAATACAATCAGTTGCATCCAAAATGATTTCTGAGCATATGGTATGTTTGGCAGAAAACCGTGCACCTATCTTGAGTCTAGATTAACATTGTCTCCAAATGGACCAAATTGAGTTTCCACTTGACCCACGTCACGTATGAGTACCATTGGTTGTGCCCAAAATGATTTTTGAACCTATGGCACGTTCGGCACAAACAATGCACCTATCTTGCGTCAAGAATAATACTATCAACAAATGGTCCAAAATGGCTTCCACTTGACTAAGGTAACCTAGAAGCATCATCGGGTGTGCCTGAAAAGATTACCATGCCCGCGGTACATTCGATGCAAACGGTACACCTATCTTTTGCTAAGATTAATACTATCTCTAAACAGACTGATACAAGCTTCCACTTGACACACGTCACCTAGAAGTACCATCAGGTGTGCCCAAAATAATTTCCACACCCGTGGTACATTCGGCGCAAACCGTGCACCGATCTTGCACTGAGATTAACACTATCTCTAAATAGACCGAAATGAGCTTCCAATTGACCCACATTACCTAGGAGTGCCATTGGGTGTGTCCAAAATGATTTCCCTGCCTATGGTACGCTCGACGCAAACCATGCACCTATCTTGCGCCGAGACTAACACTATGTCCAAATGGATCGAAACAAGCTTCCACTTGACATACATTACATAGGAGTAGCATCGGGTGTGCCCAAAGCGATTTCTAGGCCCAAGCCGAATGGTACATTTGGCGCAAATCATGCACCTATCTTGCGTTGAGATTAACAATATCTCCAAATGTTCCAAAATGAGTTTCCACTTGACCCATGTCACGTAGGAATACCATCGGGTGTGCCTGAAAAGATTTCCATGCCTGTGGTACATTCGGTGCAAACCGTACACCTATCTTCCATCAAGATTAACACTATCTCCAAATGTTGAAAAATGAGTTTCCACTTGACCCACTCAAGTAGGAGTACCATTGGTTGCGCCAAAATGATTTCTGAACCTATGGTACAGTCGGTGCAAACCATGCACCTATCTTGCGACGAGATTAATACTATCTCCAAATAGATTGAAACGATCTTCCACTTGATCTACGCCACATAGTAGTAGCATCTGGTGTTCCCAAAGTGATTTCAGAGCCTATGGTACATTTGGCGCAAACCATGCACCTATCTTGCCTCGATATTAATACAATCTCCAAATGGACCGAAACAAGCGTCCACTTGATCGACATCACCTAGAAGTACCATCGGTAGTGCCTGAAAAGATTTCCTTGCCCGTTGTACATCCGGCGCAAACAATGCACCGATCTTGCGTCGAGATTAATACTATCTCCAAACGGTCTGAAACAAGCTTTCACTTGACTAATATCACTGAGAAGTACCATCGGGTGTGCCTAAAAAGATTTCCAAGCCCCATGGTACATTCGGCGTAAACCGTACACCGTTCTTGCACCTAGACTAACACTATCTCCAAATGGATAAAAAAGAGTTTCTACTTGACACACGTCACCTAGGAGTACCATCAGGTGTGCCCAAAATGATTTCCATGCCTATGGTACAATCGGCGCAAACCGTGCACCCATCTGGCACATAGATTAATACTATCTCTAAACGGACCGAAATGAGGTTCCACTTGACCCACGTCACCTAGGTGTACCATCAGGTGTGCCCAAAATGATTTCCATGCCCGTGGTACATTCAGCACAAATTGTGCCCCATCTAGTGCTAAGATTTACAATATCTCTAAACAGACCGAAATGAGCTTTCACTTGGGCCACGTCACCTAGGAGTACCATCGGATGTGCCTGAAAAGATTTCCATGCCCGTGGTACATTTGGTGCAAATCGTTCACCGATCTTGCGCCTAGACTAACACTATCTCCAAATGGACCGAAACGAGCTTCCACTTGACACACGTCACCTAGTAGTACCATCAGGTGTGCCCAAAATGATTTCCATGCCCGTGGCCCATTCGGCGCAAACCGTGCACCCATCTAGCGCTGAGATTAACACAATCTCTAACACAGACCGAAAGAGCTTCCACTTGACCCACGTCACCTAGGAGTACCATCAGGTGTGCCAAAAATGATTTCCATGCAGTGGTACATTCGGCGCTAACTTGCACCTATCTTGCGCTGAGATTGACGCTGTCTTTAAACGGACCGAAACAAGCATCCACTTGACCCACGTCACCTACCATCGGGTGTGCCCAAAATGGTTTCCATGCCAGTGGTATATTCGGTGCGAACTGTGCACCCATCTAGTGCTGAGATTAACACTATCTCTAAACGAACTGAAACGTGCTTCGACTTGACCCACGTCACCTAGGAGTACCTTCGGGTGTGACCAAAATGATTTCTAAGCCTATGGTTCGTTCGGCGCAAACCGTGCACCAATCTTGTGTCGAGATTAACAATATCTCCAAATAGACTGAAACGATCTTCCACATGATCTACGCCACCTAGGAGTATAATCTGGTCTGCCCAAAGTGATTACAGAGCATATGGTACATTTGGCATAAACCGTGCACCTATCTTGCCTTCAGATTATTACTACCTCCGAACGGACTGAAATGTTACAGAGCCTATGGTACATTTGGTCTGCCCAAAGCGATTACAGAGCCTATGGTACATTTGGCATAAACCGTGCACCTATCATGCCTTCAGATTATTACTATCTCCAAAATGATTTCCATGCCCGTGGCCCATTCGGCGCAAACCGTGCACCCATCTAGCGCTGAGATTAACACAATCTCTAAACAGACCGAAAGAGCTTCCACTTGACCCACGTCACCTAGGAGTACCATCAGGTGTGCCAAAAATGATTTCCATGCAGTGGTACATTCGGCGCTAACTTGCACCTATCTTGCGCTAAGATTGACGCTGTCTTTAAACGGACCGAAACAAGCATCCACTTGACCCACGTAACCTACCATCGGGTGTGCCCAAAATGGTTTCCATGCCAGTGGTATATTCGGTGCAAACCGTGCACCCATCTAGTGCTGAGATTAACACTATCTCTAAACGAACTGAAACGTGCTTCGACTTGACCCACGTCACCTAGGAGTACCTTCGGGTGCGACCAAAATGATTTCCAAGCCTATGGTTCGTTCAGCGCAAACCGTGCACCAATCTTGTGTCGAGATTAACAATATCTCCAAATAGACTGAAACGATCTTCCACCTGATCTACGCCACCTAGGAGTATAATCTGGTCTGCCCAAAGCGATTACAGAGCCTATGGTACATTTGGCACAAATCGTGCACCTATCTTGCCTTCATATTATTACTATCTCTAAACAGATCGAAACGAGCTTCCACTTGACCAACGTCACCTAGAAGTACAATCAGGTTTGGCTGAAATGTTTCCATGCCCGTTGTACATTTGGCGCAACCCATTGACCTATCCGGTGTCGAGATTAATACTATCTCCAACCAGTCCAAAACGAGCTTCCACTTGACCAATGTCACCTAGAAGTACCATCGGGTGTACCTGAAAAGATTTCCATGCCCGTGGTACATTCAGCGCAAACCATATGTAGATCTGGTGCCTAGACTAACACTATCTCTAAATGGACTAAAACGAGCTTCCACTTGACACACATCACCTAGGAGTACCATCGGTTGTGCCCAAAATGATTTCCATGCCCATGGTACATTTGGCGCAAATCATGAACCCATCTAGCGCTGAGATTAACACTATCTGTAAATGGACCAAAACGAGCTTCCACTAGTCCCATGTCACCTAGGAGTACCATCAGGCGTGTCGAAAATAATTTCCTTACGGTGGTACACTTGATGCAAACCGTGCACCTATCTTGCGCCTAGACTAACACTATCTCTAAATGGACCGAAATGAGCTTCCACTTGACACACATCACCTAGTAGTACCATCGGGTGTGGCCAAAATGATTTCCATGCCTGTGGTCCATTCGGCGCAAACCAGGATGCAAACCGTGCAGCCATCTAGCGCTGAGATTAACACTATCTCTAAACAGACCGAACGAGCTTCCACTTGACCCACATCACCTAGGAGTACCATCCGGTGTGTCAAAAATGATTTCCATGCAGTGGTACATTCGGCACAAACTTGCACCTATCTTGCAGTGAGTTAACACTGTCTCTAAACAGACCGAAACAAGCTTCCACTTGACCCACGTCACCTAGGTGTACCATCAGGTGTGCCCAAAATGATTTCCATGCCAGTGGTACATTCAACGCAAATCATGCACCTATGTTTCTCCAAGATTAACGCTATCTCTGAACGGACTGAAACGAGCTGCCACTTGACCCATGTCACCTAGGAGTACCATCGGGTATGACCAAAATGATTTTCAAGCCTATGGTACATTCGACGCAAACAGTGCACCTATCTTGCATCGAGATTCAGCGCAAACAGTGCACCTATCTTGCATCAAGATTAACACTATCTCTAAACAGACAGAAACGATCTTCAACTTGATCTACTCCACCTAGGAGTACAATCTGGTCTGGCCAAAGCGATTTTAGAGCCTATGGTACATTTGGTGCAAACCGTGCTCATATCTTGCCTCCAGATTATTACTATCTCCAAATGGACCGAAACGACCTTCCTCCTGACCAACGTCACCTAGAAGTACAATCGGTTGTTGCTGAAAAGATTTCCATGCACATTGTACATTCAGATCAAACCGTGCACCTATCTTGCGTCTAGATTAATACTATCTCCAAACAGTCCGAAACGAGCTTCCACATGGCCAATGTCACCTAGAAGTACCATCAGGTGCACCTGAAAAATTTCCATGCCTGTTGTACATTAAGTGCAAACCATGCACCTATCTTGCGTCGAGATTAATACTATCTCTAAACGGACTGAAATAAGCTTCGATTGGTCCCACGTCACCTAGGAGTATCATTGGGTGTGCCAAAAATGATTTCCTTGGGGTGGTACACTCAGCGTAAACCGTGCACCTATCTTGCACTGAGATTAACTCTATCTCTAAACGGACTGAAACAAGCTTCCACTTGACCCACGTCACCTAGGAGTTACATCGGTTGTGTCCATAATGATTTCCAATCCTATGGTATGTTCGACGCAAACCATGCGCCTATCTTGCACCGAGACTAACACAATCTCCAAACGAACTGAAATGAACTTTCACTTAACCCACGTCACCTAGGAGTACCATTAGGTGCATCCAAAATAATTTCCAAGCTTATGGTACGTTACCTATCTTGCACCAAGGCTAACACTATCTCTAAACGGATCGAAATGAGATTCCCTTGACCCACGTCACCAAGGAGTACCATCGGGTGTGCCTAAAGCAATTTCAATGCCCATGGTACATTAGGCACAAACCTTGCACCGTTCTTGCGTCGAAATTTAATCTATCTTGAAACAGACCGAAATGAGCTTCTGCTTGAGCCACGTCACTTAGAAGTACAATCAGGTGCACCCAAAGCGATTTCTAAGGCTATGGTACATTTGGCGCAAACTATGCACTTATCTCTAAACGGACCGAAACGAGCTTCCACTTGACCCACGTCACCTAGGAGTACCATCGGGTGTGCCCAAAACGATTTCCATGCTAGTGGTACATTCATGAAAACCGAACACCTATCTTGCGCCGAGATAAAACAGTATCTCTAAACAGACTAAAATGAGCTTCCACTTGACCCATGTCACCTAGGAGTACCATCGGATGTGCCTAAAAAGATTTCCATGCCCATGGTACATTAAGCGCAAACCATTCATCGATCTTGTGTAACACCCCAGGTGTTAGGCTTGTATCTTAACACTTGCATTGCATAAGCCTAAGCATCATTTGTTCATATATGAGCATGGAACATATGTGATGCACTAGTGCAACTTGTGAAACATGTATATATGGAATGTGCTTGAACATCTCCCTGAAACATATGCAACATACCCTTGTTAATTGTGTTGCAATGTGTGTATGTTTGATGCTCATGCCTGGTAATGCAAGTGAGTGTTGATGTCACTTCTTTCATGTGTCTCACATCACTCTCTATCTATAGTGATCCCTAGAAAAGTTTCATGAAGTTTGGAATCAAAAAATCATATGAAATGATAAGTTCTATTCCTAGTGGAATGGCATGATTAAGTGAATGGAATTATGGATCATCAACCAAATCTTGCAATCTTACCCAAATGACTAGATTAACTCTACAACTAAAGTCATGAAAGGTTCACGTTGAGTAAATGCTTGGAAAATGCCCTAATTGGCCTAAAACCCCTAGTTTAGGCTTTATCAAGTTGCTGCCTTGACCAAAGTGAAAGTTTGACTTCTATACCAGTTATGAGATTTGACCTTTAACAAAAGTTGTAGTTCATCTTGTGTAGAACAAACTTTGTTTAATGGTCAAGAGCTATTTTGGTCTCTAACCTAGTCAAATAGAGCTCACAAGATTCAATGTAGTGTTGTCTTGGAGCCTAGGAATTTGGCTGTCCTAACTGAGGTTTAGCTTCGGGTACCCTAGTTTGGAGCTCTGTATCTTCCTAACTAGGCTGAACCAGTTCAAGGTCCTTTAATAAAAGTTGTAGATTGAGTTGTGTATAACAAACTTTGTTTTTGGATCATATGATGATTCAGCTTGGAAATAAGTCGAACAGTGGACCAAAGTTTGAATCTACAACTGTTTTTAGACTTAGAAATGATTTAAGGCCGAGATTAGTCAACTTGATTGGCATGTCACGTTCTCGAGATTTTATTAAGCAACTTGGTTTGATCCCTTAATAAAAGTTGGAGTATACATCTTGAAGAGGAGCTCATAGAAAGTTGGATTTGATTTGACATATTTTGACCGGCAAATTGGAGCCTCAATCGAGCCAAGCTTAATCCTCATTTAGTCGCTGACAGTGACAAACTTTGGAGCTAATTATCTCCTAATACAGAGCCCTAATGACTATGAACCCTAATCAAAGTTGGAGAGTATTTAGAGATGACCAAACTTTGTTTTGGGCCCATGATCCAGTTCGGCCCGTAGCTAGCCCAAAACGGCGCCCTAAGATGCCCACAGAGATGCACGCCAGCTATTCGACGATGGGCCCCAACGGGGACATGCAGTCGCCATGCTCCTCACCTCTGATCCACGCGTCGAAGGCGCCCGCCTAAGCCATGCCGCTACCAGAAGCGTGCCCCTCGCCTCACTCTCTATTTTGGACGCCCCAGGCTCCCTCTCTGCCCTCCTTCGCTCTCGCCGTGGCCACACTGCTGCTCGCCGAGTGCGCAGTCGCCATGGCTGACTCCCGAGCAGAGCGCTTGCCGCCACTGCTCCCCTCCGGCCATCTCCTGTGCCTCTAGCCACCACCACCAATCCCAACTGTCACTACTCCACCCCACACTCGTGTCGTGACCTAAGCCCGAGCCGGGTTCGCCATTACTGATGGCAACCGCTCGCCATGGTCACTGCCGACGCCCTCGTGCCTCCACGTTCCCATCATCTCGCCCATCCTTGCTCCCCATGAGCACCACCCACAGCTTCACCCCCGCGATGCTGAGCTCGTAGCACCCCTTCCCAGCCTCTCCTCACGGTCATAGCACACGGCCACCGGTGCCGTGACTATCGCGGATGCCGCACACGTGGCCAGGAGGCCATGGTTCATCTCTAGCCATGATTTGACCTCCCATGGGTGCGGGTGGGCATGCTAGTGCTCACGCCGCCCTTCTCCGCCACTACCTACCCTTCTCCGACCAGATTCTGGCCTCCCCACCGGCCTCCCCTGTTCTCTGTACAGAGGGGGAGGAGGAAGGACCTCGGGTCCCAATTTGGAAGAAGGGAAGGGGTTTAGTGCTGAAGCTTTGTCTCGAGTGAATAGTGCCAAGAAGGACTGGATTGTTGGATTCTGATTCATGTTTCTTGCAGGGACCTCTGTGTAAAAGAGTTTAACCTTTTCTTTTCTTTTATGCAAATAAATTGTAGTAACTTTGAAAATGCATAGTAAATTGTAGGAAAGTCGTAAAATAGGAAATGAGGACTTTTTGGAATCCTTGTGAAATTGTCTATGCAGTGGATCTATAACATGTCATGTTTTAGTTTAAGTTTTTAGCTGTAAAAATAGATTTATGCAACTAGGTTTTGAATGCTACCTGCATTTGTCTTTTTCATAACTACAGTTGTAGGGCTCCAAATGAAGTGAAATTTTTGTGGCACGCTACTCATGTGATGTTTGATGTGTGGTAAAAATTTCATGAATTTTGGTTTCTGTATAAGTGAGTTATTAGTGTATCTTGCTCTCACATAATTTCTTGCATTAGCCATTTGTCTTGTTCATACAGGTTGCTATGCTTACTTGAATGGCATGAAAATTATAAAGTAGACTATTAGGAGCATATGTAGACCACTGTAATTTTGGTAGAATTTATTGTGCAGTTTTGATATGTGTTCATAATTCCACCTATTTATCTAAATAAATTAAGAAATGTATTAAAAGAATTTATTTAGTAATATACACTATGTTTTCTGATGATAATTAGTCATGTGTGACATGTTGGTAAAGTTGGTTTTGTCCAATTATATGTTTGCAACATAAGTTAATAATTATTTCTTGCAAATGAGGTTTCTGGACAGATCTAGGGACTTGGAAAGGTTCTTCATGATAATGTGCTTTTTTGAGGAACTTGTTTATACAAAAGTTGTATATAATTTATATATATAGCTTCTGTTAAAATTTGGTGGCATTTGGCCAAGTAGTTTAGGAGTTATAACTGTTTAAAGTTTGGTTACAGAATTACATGCTCTCTGTCTTATTAGACTAGTGTCTGTGTTTATGTAAATTCGACATGTTAAACGTTGGAATCATGCTGTAATTATTATAAATGGAATGTAGAGAATTTCATAAGCTTTCCAGAATGTCTTGTTGCACGTCATTTGGAGTTTTAGATCTCCAGTTATGATTAAATTACTCAGCTGCTGTTCTGATGTCCAGAAAGTGGCAGATTCTAGTTTTAGTGCTTTGATTCACTTTGCCATGTTTGTGTGGTGCTAAGTGTGACTCATAGCTTTGATGAAACTGAGTTGGTACACCTAAGATCTTGTGTGACTTGGTCATGATTGATGTCCTTATTATCTCCTACGTAGTACTTTAGTGATGATTAAGTTACTAGCTCTAGGTGCTTATATTGAACTTGGTGTTGCATAAATGGTTGCTTGTGATATTTCTATGTATTCATACATATGCATTGTTGCACCTCATTTAGGTATGCTAGCTGAAATGTGTGAAGGATGTGGTGTTGGAGCCAAACCCGAAGGCGATGTTTGGTGGAACTACCCCGAAGATGGAAGTACTCGGCGAGTGGTCTTTGACAAACACTGACTTAGTGTTGGATCCTAGGCAAGCCCCGAAGCATTATAAGTCTCCTAATTTCTGAAATGCAATGGAGTACTATGTTATATATATTGTTGCATTAAGTTATAGGTGTTGGATGAAAACACTTGCTGCATTGATATCGAATCCTTGTCCAGAGAATATAACATGAACCCTATGTAGCTCAGGCTCGAGTAGATGCTTAGTCCTGCTTTAAGCCATAGAAGTCGGGTGATTCCCTGTCACCTGCGAGCTATAGGAATATACATGTGGCACGGTTGGCTGTATTTGCTATCGTGGAAAAGAACCTGGTATAACTTGAAAGGAGACCGGGCGGGACGACGATAGTGAAACAACGGACATCTTGGGTGTGGATCTATCCCCATCTGTGTCGATTAAGGACCAATTCTTGGAGCCTTTCCTGTTCATGTTGAACACATGCCTAACACTTAGTTGGCCGTGTCTGGTGACCGACCACGAAGCTGAGTAGCTCAACTCAAGCCGGGAGTCGATAGGTATAAAGTGCGCCTCGGAAGGGAGCCGTAGGCGTGAGTCCAAGGGTAGGTGATTTAAAAGTCCTGATTGTCCTAGCAGAAGGGTAATCCATGAGAGTGCTGGCGCTGATGGAACCCGTGAATTTGGTTCCTGAGTTGTACCAAAGGTGATCTACGGCTGCTTTTAGCAAGGTTTACCGGGTGAGTGTTAGGAATACTCCCTCAGCTGAGTTGTAATTCGATTCAAGTCGCCGTCTCTCACTGGTTAGTGAGAACTTAACGGGCATATCTCCAATGTGGATACACTAAATAATATAATGGTTCAGGAGTGATGATATGATGATGACAGCCTTATTATACCTGCTATGGTTAATATTGTTTGCTCCTAATCAAATGAGTGCTCTAGTACAGGTGCTAATATAGATGATAGGTTAATGATAATTAACTTGATGCTTCAGCATTAATGACTACTTATCTGTACTAAGCTTTTATGCAAAATGTTATCAAGCTAGCCCCACTTATATCAGCCTTGCATACTCCTTGGTGTCACTTTATTTCTAGTTTATGACGGGTAAGTCTAGCTGAGTACCTTCTCGTACTAGGGGTTTATTTCTCACTTGTTGCAGGTTGTGATGTATCATGGATACTGCAAGAATTGGATGGCTCCTGCCATAGTGGCGGAGTGTGATCATGGGCATGATCCTTCTGAGTTATCTTGTCTCTAATGCTTTTGTTGGAAGTTGACCTTGGTACTGGCATGTATTTAAAATAAGAGTATTGTTAGTTTCAAATTACTTTGCTTTTGCTACTTTTCAACTTAAGTTGTAATAACTATGTTGAACTCTGATGTATATTGAATTACTTGTGAAATGGATGTAACATATGACTTGTTATGTTGAATTACTACGATCTTGGCTTGTATGTTGGTTGGTTTGAAATTCCTTGTGATTTCGTTTGACCACCGGAGTTATAGGGGCATAAGTGTGAGAATTTGATCACTTCAGCGATTGTTTTTGTACTTGTTGATGGTTCCGTGGCATCTTGTGCCTAGGCTAACACTATCTCCAAATGGACTGAAACGAGCTTCCACGAGACACACGTCACCTAGTAGTACCATCGGGTGTGCCCAAAATGATTTCCATGCACGTGGTCCATTCGGCGCAAACCGTGCACCCATCTAGCGCTGAGATCAACACTACCTCTAAACAGACCGAAAGAGCTTCCACTTGACCCATGTCACCTAGGAGTACCATCAAGTGTGCTGAAAATTATTTCCATGCAGTGGTACATTGGCACAAACCTGCACCTATCTTGCGCCGAGATTAACACTGTCTCTAAATGGACTGAAACAAGCTTCCACTTAACCCACGTCACCTAGGAGTTCCATCGGGTGTGCCCAAAATGATTTCCATGCCAGTAGTACATTCGGCGCAAACCATGCACCTATCTTGCTCCGAGATTAACACTATCTCTAAATGGACTGAAATGAGCTTCCACTTGATCCAAGTCACCTAGGAGTACCATCGGGTGCGACCAAAATGATTTCCAAGCCTATGGTATGTTCGGCACAAACTAGGCACCTATCTTGTGTCAAGATTAACACTATCTCCAAACAGACTGAAATGATCTTCCACTTGATCTACGCCACCTAGGAGTACAATCTGGTCTACCCAAACCGATTTTAGAGCCTATGGTACATTTGGCGCAAATCGTGCACCCATCTTGCCTTCAGATTATTAATATCTTTGAACGGACCGAAACAATCTTCCACTTGACCAACGTCACCTAGAAGTACAATCGAGTGTGGCTGAAAAGATTTCCATGCCCGTTGTACATTCAGCGCAAACCATGCACCTATCTTGCATCTAGATTAATACTATCTCCAAACGGTCCGAAACGAGCTTCCACTAGACCAATGTCACCTAGAAGTACCGTCGGGTGCACCTGAAAAGATTTCCATGCCCGTTGTACATTCGATGCAAACCATGCACCTATCTTGCGTTGAGATTAATACTATCTCCAAATGGTCCAAAACGAGCTTCCACTTGACCAATGTCACCTAGAAGTATCATCGGGTGTGCCTGAAAAGATTTCCATGCCCGTGGTACACTCGGCGCAAACCGTACACCGATCCGGCGCCTAGACTAACACTATCTCCAAATGGACTGAAATGAGCTTTCACTTCACACATGTCACCTTGGAGTACCATCGGGTGTGCCCAAAATGATTTCCATGCCCGTGCTACATTCGACGCAAACCGTGCACCCATCTAGCGCTGAGATTAACACTATCTCTGAACGGACCGAAACGGGCTTCCACTAGTCCCAGGTCACCTAGGAGTACCATCGGGTGTGCCAAAAATGATTTCTTTGCGGTGGTACATTCGGCGCAAACCATGCACCTATCTTGCGCTGAGATTAAAATTATCTCTAAATGGACCAAAACAAGCTTCCACTTGACCCACATCACCTAGGAGTACCATCGGGTGCATCCAAAGTGATTTCCAAGCCTATGGTATGTTTGGCGCAAACTGTGCACCTATCTTGCACCAAGACTAACACTATCTCCAAATGGACTGAAACGAACTTCCACTTAACCCACGTCAACTAGGAGTACGATTGGGTGTGTCCAAAATAATTTTTAGGCCCATGGTACGTTCAGCGGAAACCGTGCACCTATCTTACGTCGAGGCTAACACAATCTCCAAACGGATCAAAATGAGATTCCCTTGACCCACATCACCAAGGAGTACCATCGGTTGTGCCTAAAGCGATTTCAATGCCCGTGGTACATTAGGCGCAAACCTTGCACCTTTGTTGCGTCAAAATTGAATCTATCTCAAAATAGACCAAAATTAGCTTTCGCTTGAGCCACGTCACTAAGAAGTACAATCAGGTGCATCCAAAATTATTTCTGAGCGTATGGTACAAATGGCGCAAATCGTGCATCTTTCTTGCCTCAAAATTAACACTATCTCCAAATGTTCCAAAACGAATTTCCACTTGACCCACGTCACGTAGGAGTACCATCAGTTGCGCCAAAATGATTTCTGAACCTATGGTACGATCGGCACAAACCGTGCACCTATCTTGCGTCGAGATTAACACTATCTCCAAATAGACTGAAACGATCTTCCACTTGATCTATACCACCTAGGAGTACCATCTGGTGTGCCCAAAGCGATTTTGGAGACTATGGTACATTTGGCACAAACTGTGCACCTATCTTGCCTTGAGATTAATACTATCCCCAAACAAACCGAAACGAGCTTCCACTTGACCAACATCACCTAGAAATACCATCGGGTTGCCTGAAAAGATTTCCATGCCCGTTGTACATTCGGCGCAAACCGTGCACCTGTCTTGCATCGAGAATAATATTATCTCCAAATGGTCCAAAGCGAGCTTCCACTTGACCAATGTCACCTAGAAGTACCATCGGGTGTGCCTAAAAAGAATTCCATGCCCGTAGTACATTTGGCACAAACCATGCATCTATCTTGTGCCGAGATTAACACTATCTCCAAATGGGCCAAAACGAGCATCCACTTGACCCATGTCACCTAGGAGTACTATTGGCTGAGTCCAAAATAATCTCTTAGCCTATGGTACGTTCGACGCAAACCATGGACCTATCATGTGCTGAGTCTAACACTACCTCCAAACGTACTAAAACAGTTTTCCACTTGACATAAATTACACAGGAGTACCATTGGGTGTGCCTAAAGTGATTTCCTTACCTGTGGTACAATTGGCGCTAACCATGCACCATTCTTGCGCCGAAATTAAAACTATCTCTAAACGGATCGAAATAGGATTCTGCTTGATACACGTCACCTAGGAGTACAATTAGGTGCTCCCAAAATGATTTCTGAGCATATGGTACGTTTGGCATCAAACCATGCACCTATCTTGCGTCGAGATTGACACTATCTCCAAATGGACCAAAGTGAGTTTCCACTTGACCCACGTCACGTAGGAGCACCAATGGGTGTGCCTAAAAAGATTTCCATGAATGTGGTACATTTGGCGCAAACTGTTCACCTATCTTGCGTCAAGATTAATACTATCTCCAAAGGCTCTGAAACGAGCTTCCACTTGACCAATGTCACCTAGAAGTACTATCGGGTGTGCCTCAAAAGATTTCCATGCCCACGGTACATTCGACGCAAACCGTACACCTATCTTTCGCCTAGATTAATAGTATCTCCAAATATACCAAAATGAGCTTCCACTTGACACACGTCACCTAAGAGTACCATCTAGTGTGCCCAAAATGATTTCCATACCCTTGGTACATGCGGCGCAAACCGTACATCTATCTTGCGCTGATATTAACACTAGCTCTAAATGGACCGAAACGAGCTTCCTCTTGACCCACATCACCTAGGAGTACCATCGGGTGCGTCCAAAATGATTTCCATGCCTATGGTACGCTCAGCGCAAACCGTGGACCTATCTTGCGCTGAGATTAACATTACCTCTAAACGGACCAATACAAGCTTCCACTTGACAAACATTACACAGGAGTACCATTGGGTGTGCCCAAAGCGATTTCCATGCCCATGGTACATTAGGTGCAAACCGTGACCTATCTTGCATCGAGATTAAAACTATCTGCAAACAAATCAAAATGAGCTTCTGCTTCATCCACGTCACCTAGATGTACAATCAGGTGTACCCAAAGCGATTTAGGAGGCTATGGTACATTTGGCGCAAACCGTGCACCTACCTTGCGTCGAGATTAACACTATCTCCAAAATGGACCAAAGCAAGTTTCCACTTGACCCACGAGGAGCACCATTGGTTGTGCCCAAAATGATTTCTGAACCTATGGTATGTTCGGCACAAACCGTGCACCTAACTTGCGTCGTGATTAACACTATCTCCAAACAGACTAAAACAATCTTTCACTTGATCTACGCCACCTAGGAGTACCATCTAGTGTGCCCAAACGATTTTAGAGCCATGGTAGAATTGATGCAAACCGTGCACCCATCTTGTGTCGAGATTAATATTATCTCCAAGCAGACCGAAACGAGCTTCCACTTGAACAACGTCACCTAAAAGTACCATCGGGTGTGAATGAAAAGATTACTATGAACGTGGTACACTCAGTGCAAACTGTGCACCTATCTTGCATTGGGATTAATACCATCTCCAAACGGCCTGAAACGAGCTTGCACTTGACAATGTCAGCTAAAAGTACCATCGGGTGTGCCTGGGAAGATTTCCAAGCTTGTGGTACATTCGGTGCAAACCATACACCCATCTAGCGCCTAGATTAACACTATCTCCAAATAGACCGAAATAAGATTCCGCTTGACACACGTCACCTAGGAGTACCATCCGGGTGTGCCCAAAATGATTTCATGCCTATGGTACATTCGGCGCAAATTGTGCACCCATCTAGCGCTGATATTAATACAATCTCTAAATGGACCAAAATGAGCTTCCACTTGACCCAAGTCACTTAGGAGCCCCATCGGGTGTGCCCAAAATGATTTCCATGCTGTGTTACATTCGGCGCAAATAGTGCACCTATCTTGTGCGAAGACTAACGCTATCTCAAAATGGACCGTAGCAAGCTTCCACTTGACACACATCACCTAGGAGTACCACCGGGTGTGCCTAAAATTGATATGAACCCGCTAGGGTTTATGGACGATCTTTCGATGAGAGGCGTGAGATCACTCGATTTGGTGAATGGAGATGACGTTCACGGCCCGACTACAGCCTTCCAAGACCGCGCCTTAGCAACCGATACACCACCTCCAAAGGCTGTCCCGATCTTGTGGAGCGCGACAACCAGCCACTAGGGCTCCCGTCCTGCAAGCAATCGAAGAACTAGCAAGAACAAGGAAACAAGCACTGAATTTGTAAGATGAAATTGAAAGCCTCAAACTGAATCTTATTATGAGTGGAGTTCTGAAGACAAGGAGACGGGTGGCTGGATCAGCACACGCACCTACAAGCAAGTAGCAAAGGCTAAACTTGATCTAAACAAAACCCAAGTGTTCCTGGTGGCGGCTAAGGGGTATATAATGTGTGGAGGACGACCACAAGAGAGTTTGGGTCGTGCTCCAACCCTAGGACGTGTCCCTACTGGACTCTAAAAGATACAAGCCCATTGGGCTAACTTAAGGTGGCGCAGCACCCTGGACAGAATAGACCTCTCGGTGATTTTTGGACTGTTGACGCCGTTTCTGAGCAGATATGAGTATGAGGTCAGATCCGTATGAAAGTAGACTTTATTAGCTTTCCAACAAGTCTAGAATCACCCCAATCCGACTCCGTATGTAACCGTGGCGGCCGTCACAATTTGGAGGTGTGCTGCAGTCCGAATCCAGCCTACGCGAGTCCTTTTCCCTTTCGGTCTTCTCCTTGATTTCTAATCAAAACAAGAGTGCACGTGTCTCCAAGATCTAAACAGGATGGACAAGAGCTCAAGAAGGAACTCACTTGATGATTAAGTGTTCGAGCACGAGCACGGGTAATAGGACCAGCAGGTGTCGGCGTGGACGGCGTGGATGTATGATCGGTGTTGATGTCCTCATCATCCTCCCTTTCTTGAATTTGAGTCGTCCTCGACTCAAGCTCATCTTCCTCACCCAAATAAGGCTTCAAATCTGCAATGTTAAATGTGGGACTAACCCCAAAATCTGCAGGAAGATCAAGCTTATATGCATTCTCATTTATTCGTTGCATCACTTTAAAAGGACCATCCGCTCTAGGCATCAATTTAGATTTTCTTAATTCAGGAAACCTATCCTTTCGCAAATGCAACCAAACCCAATCTCTAGGTTCAAGAATCAATTCTCTTCTACCTTTATCTACAGCAAATTTGTACTTAGCATTCATGCGCTCTATGTTTTCTTTAGTGGTTTCATGTAGTTTTAGCATCAATTCAGCACGTCGCTTAGCATCAAAATTCAACTTTTCAGAACTTGGCAATGGCATTAAATCAATAGGAGCACGTGGTAACAAGCCATAAACAATCTCAAAGGGACACATCTTCGTAGTAGAATGCAGCGAACGATTATAAGCAAACTCAATATGAGGCAAACAATCTTCCCACATCTTAATATTCTTCTTTAAAATAGTCCTTAACATAGTAGACAAAGTTCTATTCACAACTTCAGTTTGACCATCAGTTTGGGGGTGACAAGTGGTGGAAAATAAAAGCTTAGTCCCCAATTTGGCCCATAAAGTTCTCCAAAAATGGCTAAGAAATTTAGCATCACGATCAGAAACAATTGTATTTGGCACACCATGCAAGCGAACAACTTCTCGAAAGAACAAATCAGCAATATTTGTAGCATCATCAGTTTTATGACATGGTATGAAATGTGCCATTTTAGAGAATCGATCCACAACCACAAAAACACTATCTCGCCCTTTCCTAGTCCGTGGCAATCCCAACACAAAATCCATAGAAATATCCTCCCAAGGAGCACTAGGAACAGGAAGAGGCATATACAAACCGTGTGGATTCAACCGGGACTTAGCCTTTTGACATGTTGTGCAGCGAGCAACAAATCTCTCCACGTCTCGTCGCATCTTTGGCCAAAAGAAATGACCAGCAAGAATGTCCTCCGTCTTCTTCGCTCCAAAATGCCCCATCAAGCCACCTCCATGCGCTTCCTGCAACAACAACAAGCGAACAGAGCTAGCTGGAATGCATAGCTTGTTAGCTCTAAACACAAACCCATCATTGAAGATGAATTTGTTCCACGTTTTCCCATCTTTACAATGCAGCAGCACTTCTTTAAAATCAGCATCATGAGCATATCGGTCTTTAATTGTTTCTAACCCAAAGATCTTGTAATCAAGTTGATTCAGCAAAGTATATCTCCTAGACAATGCATCTGCAATGATATTATCCTTCCCTTTCTTGTGTTTGATAACATAAGGAAAAGATTCAATAAATTCAACCCATTTTGCATGTCTACGATTCAGTTTTCCTTGACTACGAATATGCTTCAAAGATTCATGATCAGAATGTATAACAAATTCTTTGGGCCACAAATAATGCTGCCATGTTTCTAATGTCCGCACTAGAGCATATAATTCCTTATCATATGTAGAATAATTAAGAATAGGTCCGCTCAATTTCTCACTAAAGTATGCAACAGGTTTTCCTTCTTGTAACAAAACACCACCCAATCCAATTCCACTCGCATCACATTCAAGCTCGAAAGTCTTATTAAAATCAGGGAGTTGGAGTAGAGGTGCATGTGTTAACTTATCTTTCAGCACATGGAAGGCGTGCTCTTGTGCTTTGCCCCAAGAAAAGGGCACTCCCTTCTTTGTAAGCTCATTCAATGGTGCAGCAATGGTGCTGAAGTCCTTCACAAAACGGCGATAGAAACCAGCAAGTCCTAGGAAACTCCGCACTTGTGTGACCGTCGTGGGTACAGGCCATCCTTGTATAGCTTCCACCTTGGCTTTATCAACCTCAATTCCCTGTGTAGTGACAACATAGCCAAGAAACGATACTCGATCGGTGCAGAAAGTGCACTTCTCAAGGTTACCAAACAAACGTGCATCACGTAGAGCATTGAAAACAGCACGTAAGTGATCAAGGTGTTCATCAATGGATTTGCTATAAATCAGTATATCATCAAAGTAGACGACAACAAATTTCCCAATGAAAGCACGCAAAACCTCGTTCATTAATCTCATGAAAGTACTAGGTGCATTAGTTAACCCAAAAGGCATGACTAACCACTCATATAGACCGAACTTGGTTTTGAAAGCAGTTTTCCATTCATCTCCCAATTTCATACGAATCTGATGGTACCCACTACGCAAATCAACCTTTGAAAACACAACAGCACCACTCAATTCATCAAGCATATCATCTAATCGTGGAATAGGGTGTCGATATCGAATGGTGATATTATTAATAGCCCTACAATCAACACACATGCGCCATGTTCCATCTTTCTTAGGCACTAAAATCACTGGAACAGCACAAGGACTAAGAGACTCGCGCACATAACCTTTGTCTAGTAGTTCTTGCACTTGTCGCTGAATTTCCTTCGTTTCCTCCGGATTGGTCCTGTATGGCGCACGGTTTGGCAAAGATGCTCCAGGAATAAGATCAATTTGGTGCTCAATCCCTCGTATTGGTGGCAGCCCCGCTGGTATCTCAATGGGGAACACATCAGAATACTCCTGCAAAATGTTAGCAACAGCAGGGGGCAAAGAACGTTGCATATCCTCAAATGAAATCAAAGCATCCTTGCATACCAAAGCATAAGCAACAGAGGTGGATGCATTGAACTCATTAATATCAGATTTTGTAGCAAGCATACAACGTCCTTTCAATGTTATCTCATCTTTGTCATCAACAACAGATTTGTCACTCTCGCTCTTTGCTTTTGCAGCCTTAGTAACATCAGATTGCATAATATCTTCAGGAGACATAGGATGCAACACAATTTTTCGATCATGGTATAGAAACGAATATTGATTTGATCTACCATGATGCATCGAATCTCTATCAAATTGCCATGGCCTACCTAGCAGAATATTGCAAGCTTGCATAGGCACAACATCACATTCAACAATATCTTTGTATGATCCGATGGCAAAATTGATTCGCACCAGTCTCGTTACCTTTGCCTTACCACTGTTGTTCAGCCATTGGATGTAGTAGGGATGGGGATGTGGTTTGGTGGTGAGGGTGAGCTTTTGTACCATGTCGCTACTTGCCAAGTTGTTGCAGCTACCTCCATCAATGATCATGCGGCACGAACGCTCCTTGATGACACACTTTGTTTGGAATAAAGTGTGTCGCTGATTTTGCTCCGCCTTCTCCATTTGTGCACTAAGCACTCGCTGTACAATCAAGCTCTCATAGTGCTCCGCGTCACCTGCATTGATGTGTTCTTCTATGTGTTCCTCACTACCTGCATAGTCAGCCGCAAGCAATGCAAGTGTATCTTCATCAAATTCACTAGCAGATGAACACTCACCATCATCTTTGACAATCATAACACGCTTGTTTGGGCAGTCACGCATCATATGGCCATATCCCTTACACCGATGACATTGTATGTTGCTTGTTCTACCTGTCGATGCCATGGATGAAGTACTCGCAGCCGGCTTTTGCGCTGTCTTCACTACTGAATTGGTGGGGGCAGCTCGAGTCTTGTCACTAGATGATGGCGTAGGAGTACGTGTAGACGGAGTTGTAGATGGGCGCGGCTGCCATGAACTAGCTTTCCCTGCAGAAACATTAGTCCTTGCGCTAGCACGTCGTCCCTGCACTTCCCGTTCAGCTTTACAAGCAAGATGAAACAGTTTGGTTACGTTATTGTATTCTTTGTAAGCGAGGATATCCTGAATTTCCCGATTTAATCCACCTAAAAATCTAGCCATAGCAGGTTCCTCATCCTCCTCTAAATTACAACGCAACATACCCGTTTGTAATTCCTGATAGTATTCTTCTACACATTTAGAACCTTGTCTCAATTGCTGCAACTTATTTATCATATCACGGGCATAGTAAGATGGAACAAATCTAGCTCTCATGGCTCGTTTCAGTGCATTCCAAGTTCTAGGTATGTTATTAGGATTTTTCTTGCCATATTCGATCCACCAAACAGAAGCAAAATCTGTGAACTCACTAGTAGCAGCCCTAACACACGTGTTCTCAGGAAATTCATGGCATGCAAACTTTTGATCAACAGCAATCTCCCAAGTAATGTATGCATCAGGGTCATATTTACCATCAAAAGGAGGTATTTTAAATTTAATCTTACTGAAAGCATCATCATTATTGTGTACCTCGCGTCGGCGGCGGCCACCCATACCTCTACGGTTGTGACGTAGGCGACGTCGATCACGAGTGTCTCGATCATCATGTTCAGTATCACCTGTGTATTCTTCATCATAGCTACCATCCTCTTGATCTTCCTCCTTCTTTTCTTCTTTATGCTGGTCTTTATCATTGTTGTGGAGGTCATCAAAACGCCTCAGCAGAGCAGCAAGGCTTTTGTCCACACTAGCAATGGACTGCTCCAAACCTGCAAGCTTGTTGTTTGCGGCAATCTGAGTAGCCTCCAACTGCCCAAGTTTGTCATTTGTCACCTGCAAGTCATTATCAAGTCCCTCCGTGTGCAACTTCACCTTCCTTTCAAAATGTTGTATGATGCCCTTTGTGCGAGGCGAATGCGGAATTTGGTTATCTTCGTCGGTCCCTGACATGGTTCAAAGACAAAGACAACAAGAAGACAAGTGAAGAAATAAAAGCCCTACAACTACTAGGATGTAGCTGCAGCAAGTCGCTCACTCTCCACCTATTACACAAGTTCTTACCAGTTCTTACCTTGCTCGACAGGAGGGGTCATCTACCAACAAGTCTGCAGCAATGGATGAAGTGTATCGGTGCCGCAGCACGAGACCTGTCAAGCTGTAGAATATGTGGAGCTATAGGTGGGCTGAAACAAGGAACGAACTAGCACCACGTTAGTTACAAAAAGCAAGCTGAATAATCGTTCAACCGGCGGTACTGTGCTGGTCCTAGTCTAGACCGTGCTAGAGACGCGAGCCTGGACACAAAGGAGAGCACAACACACCACCCAAAGTGAACGAAGAATCTCTAAGATCAGCCCCTTTCTCTTCTTTTCTTTTGCTTCTTTCTTTTTCTTTTTTTTCTTTTTTTTCTTTTTTTTTTCTTTTTTTTTTTCTTTTTTTTTTCTTTTTCTTTTTTTTTTCAGGGGCACTCAAAACTGATTATATGAACAAGAACACTCCCAAAGAGCAACTCAGCACACACACTTTCTCTCTCTCTCTCTCTAGAGTAAACCACTCGTTTAGATATGAATACTTGCTGCGTGGTTCGTTTGATATTTGTAGCACAGGATGAACTGATTCCTCGTCTGATTGGAACTTCCAATTCTACTCGGACTTGGCCAACAGCGAGGAATACCCGATTCCTTGATCCGACTCAAACTTGAAAACCTACTTGGATTCGGCCAACAGAGAGGAACAGCCGATTCCTTGTCCGATTCAAACTTCAAACCCTACTTGGATTCAGCCAATAGAGAGACTATATGATAGCGTGTGTTGTGATAGAACGTGACAAGAACTCGAAACTCTAAAGGACTAAAACTAAGACCAGCAACTTGACACAACCGATGCAACCGACGACTCAACAAGCCCTAACTAGGTAGCACTAGCCACGGCCCAAAAGTCTATAGGATTGTAGGAAACTAATCTACTTTTTTTTTGGCTTTTTTTTGGACTGTAGGAAAAATAAAAACAGCAAAGAACTAGAAGTCTCTCACCGATCAACCTTGCTCTGATACCAACTGATATGAACCCGCTAGGGTTTATGGACGATCTTTCAATGAGAGGCGTGAGATCACTCGATTTGGTGAATGGAGATGACGTTCACGGCCCGACTACAGCCTTCCAAGACCGCGCCTTAGCAACCGATACACCACCACCAAAGGCTGTCCCGATCTTGTGGAGCGCGACAACCAGCCACTAGGGCTCCCGTCCTGCAAGCAATCGAAGAACTAGCAAGAACAAGGAAACAAGCACTGAATTTGTAAGATGAAATTGAAAGCCTCAAACTGAATCTTATTATGAGTGGAGTTCTGAAGACAAGGAGACGGGTGGCTGGATCAGCACACGCGCCTACAAGCAAGTAGCAAAGGCTAAACTTGATCTAAACAAAACCCAAGTGTTCCTGGTGGCGGCTAAGGGGTATATAATGTGTGGAGGATGACCACAAGAGAGTTTGGGTCGTGCTCCAACCCTAGGACGTGTCCCTACTGGACTCTAAAAGATACAAGCCCATTGGGCTAACTTAAGGTGGCGCAGCACCCTGGACAGAATAGACCTCTCGGTGATTTTTGGACTGTTGACGCCGTTTCTGAGCAGATATGAGTATGAGGTCAGATCCGTATGAAAGTAGACTTTATTAGCTTTCCAACAAGTCTAGAATCACCCCAATCCGACTCCGTATGTAACCGTGGCGGCCGTCACAATTTGGAGGTGTGCTGCAGTCCGAATCCAGCCTACGCGAGTCCTTTTCCCTTTCGGTCTTCTCCTTGATTTCTAATCAAAACAAGAGTGCACGTGTCTCCAAGATCTAAACAGGATGGACAAGAGCTCAAGAAGGAACTCACTTGATGATTAAGTGTTCGAGCACGAGCACGGGTAATAGGACCAGCAGGTGTCGGCGTGGACGGCGTGGATGTATGATCGGTGTTGATGTCCTCATCAAAAATGATTTCCATGCGCATGGAACATTCGACGCGAACCATGCACCTATCTCGTGCCGAGATTAACACTATCTCTAAATGGACCGAAACAAGCTTCCACTTGACTCACGTCACCTAGGAGTACCATCGGATGTGTTCAAAATTATTTCCAAGCCTATGGTACGTTCGGCGCAAACCGTGCACCTACCTTGCGATGAGACTAACACTATATCCAAACGGACCGAAACAAGCTTCCTCTTAACATACATTACACAGGAATACTATTGGCTGTGCCAAAGTGATTTCCATGCTCGTGGTACATTAGGCGCAAACAATGCACCTTTCTTGCGCCAAAATTAAAACTATCTCCAAACAGATCAAAATGAGGTCGCTTGATCTACATCACCTAGGAGTACAATCGGTGCATCCAAAATGATTTATGAGCTTATGGTACGTTTGGCGCAAATCGTGCACCTATCTTGCGTCGAGATTCTATCTCCTAATGTTGCCAAATGAGCTTTCACTTGACCCACATCATGTAGGAGTACCATCGGTTGTGCCCAAAATGATTTCTGAACCTATGGTACGCTCGGCGCAAACCGAGCACCTATCTTCTGTCGAGGTTAACACTATCTCCAAACATACTGAAATGATCTTCCACCTGATCTACACCACCTAGGATTACCATCTGGTGTGCCCAACGCGATTTCAGAGCCCATGGTACATTTGGCGCAAACCGTGCACCTATCTTGCCTCGGGATTAATACTATTTCTAAACGGACCGAGACGAGCTTCAACTTGACCAACGTCACGTAGAAGAACCATCAGGTGTGCCTAAAAAGATTTCCATGCCCGTGGTACATTCAGCACAAACCGTACACCGATCTTGCACCTAGCCTAACTCTATCTCCAAATGGACCAAAACGAGCTTCCACTTGACACACGTCACCTAGGAGTACCATCAGGTGTACCCAAAATGATTTCCATGCCTATGGTATATTCAGCGCAAACCGTCCACCCATCTAGCACTGAGGTTAACACTATCTCTAAACGGACCGAAATGAGCTTTCACTTGACCCATGTCACCTAGGAGTACCATCGGGTGTGCCTAAAATTATTTCCATGCCGTGGTACATTCGGCGCAAACCGTGCACCTATCTTGCGCCGAGACTAACACTATCTCCAAACAGACCAAAAAAACTTTCCACTTGACATACATTACATAGGAGTACCGTCGGTTGTGCCCAAAGTGATTTCCATGTCCATGGTACAATAGGCGCAAACCGTGCACCTTTCTTGTGCTGAAATTAAAACTATCTCCAAATAGATCGAAATGAGCTTTTGCTTGATCCACGTCACCTAGGAGTACAATCAGGTGTGTCCAAAATGATTTCTAAGGCAATGGTACGTTTGGCACAAATCATGCACCTATCTTGTGTCGACGTTAACACTATCTCCAAATGTTCCAAAATGAGTTGCCACTCGTCCTACCTCATCTAGGAATACCATCGGTTGCGCTAAAATGATTTCTGAACCTATGGAACGTTCGGCGCAAATTGTGCACTTATATTGCATCGAGATTCTATCTTCAAATATTGCAAAATGAGTTTCCACTTGGCCCACGCCACGTAGGAGTACCATTAGTTGCACCCAAAATGATTTCTGAACCTATGGTATGCTCGACGCAAACTGTGCACATATCTTGCATCGAGATTAACACTATCTCCAAACAAACTGATATGATCTTCCGCTTGATCTAGCCACCTAGGATTACCATCAGGTGTGCCCAAAGCAATTTCAAAGCCTATGGTACATTCGGCACAAACCGTGCACCTATCTTGCATCAAGATTAGTACTATCTCCAAATGGTCCGAGGCGAGCTTCCACTTGACCAATATCACCAAGAAGTACCATCGGGTGTGCCTAAAAAGATTTTCATGCCCATTGTACATTTGGCTAAAACTGTGCACTTGTCTTCCGTCAAGATTAGCACTATCTCCAAACGGACCGAAATGAGCTTCCACTTGACCAATATCACCTAGGAGTACCATCGGGTGTGCCCAAAATGATTTCCTAGCCTGTGGTACGTTCGGCTCAAACCGTGCACATATCTTGCACCAAGACTAACACTATCTCCAAACGGACCAAAACAAGCTTCCACTTGACATACATTACATAGGAGTACCATTGGGTGTGCCCAAAGCGATTTCCATGCCCATGGTACATTAGGCACAAATCATGCACCTTTCTTGCGCTGAGATTAAAACTATCTCCAGACATATCAAAATGAGCTTTCGTTTGTTCCACGTCACCTAGGTGTACAATAAGGTGCGTGTAAAATGATTTCTGAGCCTATGGTATGTTTGGCCCAAATCGTGCATCAATCTTGCATTGAGATTCTATCTCCAAATGTTGCGAAATGAGTTTCCACTTGGCCCATGCCACATAGCAGTACCATCGGTTGCGCCCAAAATGATTTCTGAACCTATGGTACGCTCGGCACAAATCATGCACATATCTTGCGTTGAGATTAACACTATCTCCAAACAAATATGATCTTCCACTTGATCTAGCCACCTAGGATTACCATCAGGTATGCCCAACGCGATTTCAAAGCCTATGGTACATTCGGCACAAACCGTGCACCTATCTTGCATAGAGTTTAATACTATCTCTAAACGGTCTGAAGCGAGCTTCCACTTGACCAATGTCACCTAGAAGTACCATCGGGTGTGCTTAAAAAGGTTTCCATGCCCATTGTACATTTGGCTCAAACCATGCACCTATCTTCCATCAAGATTAATACTATCTTGAAACGGACCGAAACGAGCTTCCACTTGACCAATGTCACCTAGAAGTACCATCGGGTGTGCTTGTAAGGATTTCCATGCCCGTGGTACATTCGGTGCAAACCGTGCACCTCTCTTGCGTCAAGATTAATAGAATCTCCAAACTGTCTGAAATGAGCTTCCACTTGACCAATGTCACCTATAAGTTCCATCGGGTGTGGCTAAAAAGATTTCCATGCCCGTGGTACATTTGGCGCAAACCGTACACCCATCTTGCGCCTAGATTAACACTTTCTACAAATGACCAAAATGAGTTTCCACTTGACACACGTCACCTAGGAGTACCATCGGGTGTGCCCAAAATTATTTCCATGCCCGTGGTACATTCAGTGCAAACCGTGCACCTATCTTGCACCAAGATTAACACTATCTCTAACTGGATGTTGACGGTAGATAAGTATTATTTTTTAAGCGTCAACATAGCATGAAAAAGGACTAAACAATAATTACCACTTAGATATAGGGGGTTTACTGACATAATTCCATGAGTTTCGGTGAATTCTATTTCTACAGGGTGCCAGCTGAATATAATCAAAGATGGCCCACATGTCAGGTTTACATAGAGAGAAAGTATAATCTAGAAGGTTCGGGAAGCCAAACCCTAGGAGGTGGGACCCACCTGTCACTATGACAGGGGTGGGCGCCCAGCCCTAGGGGCGGTCACCCCACCCAGGTGGCTAATCAGGCTCCACCTCGTGGATCCAGCCTCCACCGCCTTTGAGGATGAATAATAATCGTTGATCAAGGTCAGTTTGATCTGAGGGCTGTGGTGCTTCCTAGAGGGCTATATAAGCAAGGCCCCTGGCCCCTGGAGGAGGCATCCCTTGAAACCCTAATTCATTATTTCCTATAAGGATTAGCAGGGAGGGGTCCCTTGAATGGATCTCTCTCTTAGGGCACATATAAGAGAGATTAGCTTTGTAGTCTCCATGTGAGATTAGAGTTCTTCTAGATTGAGAGAGTTAGAGTGGAGGGATGAGTTGGAGGAAGCCTGACATGTCGGTGTCTCCTCTTTGGCTTGCACTTGCGGGATCAAGTCTCCTAACCCGAGGCTTGGTTCTAGGATTCTTCGGTAATTCAACTTCCAATACTAAGTAAGTGCGTTGTTATTATCATTCTATGGTTTACGAGTTTACTTTATTCTCTTCCATGGTAGAGGTTAGGGTTATTGTCAATAGCGTAAGCGTGGTGCTTAGGCTAGAGATACTCGTAGATATCCCCTATCTGGCCGGATCCGTGGTAGTAGCGTGGGACATGACAATCCCGTTGCTTCCTTTGTACCCCACATCCCGTCAGAAGGATTAGTAGGATTAAGTGCCCTTGTTAAGCATCCTCTGTGGTGTCTCTTTTTCCATCGGTATGTCCCCATAGACCAATAGTTTTATAGCATACCATAGGTTGGAACCAGACTATCATCGTAATCTTCTCTAATCGCTTATATCTTCGCTACCTTGTAGTGCGACCCAGGGGTTAAGTATAGATTTAGATTAGTCATCGCACGCTTTCTCCTTGCGGATAAACAAATACGATACTCCGGAAATATCTCCTGAGTGAAATGCTCACCGATATCCGTGCGCTTACGGATCCTTTTCTGTGTGTGTTAACAAATATCAACAATGGACTGAAATGATCTTCCACTTGACCCACGTCACCTAGGTGTACCATCGGGTGCATCCAAAATGATTTCCAAGCCAATGGTACATTCGGCTCAAACCGTGCACCTATCTAGCACCAAGACTAACACTCTCTCCAAACGGACCAAAACAAGCTTCCACTTGACATACATTACAAAGGAGTACCATTGGGTGTGCCCAAAGCGATTTCCATGATATGAACCCACTAGGGTGAATCCTGATCTTTCGATGAGAGAAGGTGGATAACTCGATTTGGGGATGGAGATGACGTTCATGGCCCGACTACAACCATCCAATGATGCTGCGCCTTAGCAACCGATACACCACCTCCAACAGCCGTCGCGATCTTGTGGAACACGATCAACCAAACCACTAGGGTAATTCCTGCAAGCAATCGAGGAACAAGCAAGAACAAGTAGAACAAGCAACTCAATTGCAAATATGGAGATGAAAACCAATCTGAAATCACAAAGTTGGGGTTCTGAATCGAGTAGAACGGATGGTCTAGTCGACACACGCGTCTACAAGGAAGTAGCAATGGCTAAACTTTCAACAAAACAAAACCCAATCTGTTTGTGGCGGCTCTAATCCTTATTAATACCTAGGGGAACGAATAGGAGGTGTTGGGGTCGTTCTCCAACCCTAGGACACGTCCCTAATGAACCCAACTTGATACATGGGCCATCAGCCCAAAATAGGGTGACACAGCACCAAAGGCAGAAAAGGCCCCGGCGTTGAAACGACGATTGCAGAAGCATCGGATAAGATATAGCCATGAGTCCAGATCCGTTGGAAAATAGACTTGATAAGCTTTCCAAAAAGTGCTAGAACGTCCCAATCCAAGTCCGTATGCAACCGTGGTGAACATCACAAGTTGGAGCTGTCCTGGAGTCCGAATCCAGCCCCAAAACGTGTTGGATTTGATCTCTTTCTTTCCTTGGACCAAAAGTGACGTGGTGTCCAGGTGGAGGACGTTGGGAATACTTGGATTTGGTCCCCAACCAACTTCATTAACCTTCCATGCTTTCCATATGTAATCAAACCTTTCCTTGATCCATGTAAGTAATTCTTTGGTATAGAAGTGGTTGACATGGTCATATTTGAGCCAATGATGTCCTCATCATTCTCCCCTTCTTGACAGCAAACCGTCCTCAGTTTGACCTTTGTTGGAGGATGTGTTGTAGGTAAAAGTGAACCATGCTCCCCTTCTTGATATTTATCCTGTTGCATTTGGGAAAAACTAGAAAAACTTTGCAAGACATCATTAGTGTTAGTGCAGCCCTCAATTTGATCATGGTATTGTGGCCCAAAAGGATATTTCAGATTAGAGCAAATATAAACTTTATGCACCAAATATTCTCCTTTGTTGTCATATTTGCCAATTGCATGAAGCGAACAATGATTAAAACTTGGCAAAATAGAATCAAATTTAAGTTTCTCTTTTAGACAATTTAGATTACATAGAATATCAAATTCAATATAACCCAAAGTATTTAAAGAGGACAACAAATTCAGTTCATCTTGTGCACATGTAATAGGATGAAAAAGCTTATCTTCAGCACATTTGTATGGTTCCAAACCAAAAGTATCACACTTATTTGCTACTTGTGGCATAGGAGTAAAAGAATCATCAACACACAACTCCTCTTTATCATAAGGAACCGCGAGTAATCCATTTTGTGACAAAGAAAAATCAGTAGTGGGTTCCACTATTTGTTGCTCTTCATTAGCATGCAGAGTGGATAAATTTTGGACATTATGGGTCACATCATTCTGGCAAGTATTCACAGATAATAGAATCTCTTTTTTAGCATTGAGAGCCAGACAAAACAATTGACCAATATGGCAATATGATTTGCTAATTAATAAGGTTCGAATTTCAGAATTGAGCCCTCTCATGAATCTACTCATAACATCTTCCATGCATTCATCCAATCCACCAAACATGATACAAATCTTAAAATTATGGTAGTATTGTTTCACAGTCTTGCTACCCTGCTTCAAGTTGTCTAATTTTGCAAGCAAATAATCAACATAATATGCAGGAACGAATGCATCTCTAAAAAGAAATTTGAAGTCTTTCCAAGATTCTGGAGCTTTGATGTGCCTACAAATATGTTTCCATTCGAGCAAAGCATATTCAATCAAAATATTAGAGGCAATACAAATCTTTTGTTTCTCAGATAGGTCATGCTCCTCAAATTCATTGTCTACTTTTAACTCCCAATCAATATAAGCTTGAGGATCAAACTTACCATCATATAATGGCAAATGTTGAATGACATCCTGAATATGAGGGTCTAGTTTCAACAGCTCAAAAATCTCCATATCACCTGCCATGATTAGTAGGAAACAAGAAACACAAAAATAATATGTATCCTCCTATCAACTACTAGGATGTGTCAGATGTAATTCTCTCAAACTCAACTTGTTAAAACAAGCCCTTACAAGTTCTTACCAAGCCAAACAGGAGGTGACGGCAACCAACAAGTCTACAACCATAGAGTGAAGTGTATCGGTGCCGCAACAACAACACCTGTCAAGCTGTAGTCGAAATATGTGGAGCTATAGGTGGGCTAAAGCAAGGAAGTACTAGAACCACGTTAGTTGCAAGCAAATTGAACAAACGCTCAACGACGTTATTATGCTGGTCCTAGGCTAGTACATGCTAGAGACGCGAGCCTGGACACAAACGAAGTCACTGAGCAGCAACAAAGAAGGATCACAAGGACAGGAATAACAACAAAAGAAAAACTCTTCTCTTCTTCTTTCTCTTTCTTTTCTTTCTTTCTTTCTGTCTTTCTTTTCTTTCTTTCTTTTCTTTCTTTCTGTCTTTTTTTCTTCTGTTTTTTTTCTTTCAACTAGCACAAAACTGAAATTTTGCAACTAGAAATAACAAGCTACTTACAGCAATTAAATGTTTCCTTGGGAAGGGTGATTCAGTAGCAAAGTGAAACAAGTGGTTGTTTTGCAAAACCAGCAGACGCGCAAATCTCTAGGGCAATTGCGAAGCGCTCAGAATGAATTTGGGACCAAGCTCTGATCCGTTGGAAAGAGGACAAGTTAAGCTTTCCAGATTGTATTTAAACTCCCTATTCAGACTCCTGACAAAGGAAATATGGTACTTTTGTTTTCAAGATAAAACAGGACTCCGAATCGAATTCTATCTTGATCTTGTTGGATTTCCTTTTTGTAGATGGAAATATGGACGTGGATGAAACCTCCAAGGACGTGGCTAGGATAATGGTGGCAAACAAAACAAAGGAATTTGAAAATCCACTCGGATTCCTAGAGAGAAACAAATAAACTCAAATCTGCGATGGTGACAGAAACGTGACTAGAACTCGAAACTCTAAACGACTAGACGCTAAGACCAGCAACTTGCACGACGATGCAACCGTTAATTCAATAAGCCCTAACTAGTAGTAATAGTATTAAGCTCAAAGGGATTTTGGGATTATGAAGAACTAATCTACTAATTTTGTTTTGGCTTTTTATGGACCATAGGAGATTAAAAACAGCAAAGAACTAGAAGTCTCTCACCGATCAACCTTGCTCTGATTACCAACTGATAAGAACCCGCTAGGGTTTATGGACGATCTTTCGATGAGAGGCGTGAGATCACTCGATTTGGTGGATGGAGATGACGTTCACGGCCCGACTACAACCATCCAAGGATGCTGCGCCTTAGCAACCGATACACCACCTCCAACAGCCGTCGCGATCTTGTGGAACACGATCAACCAAACCACTAGGGTAATTCCTGCAAGCAATCGAGGAACAAGCAAGAACAAGTAGAACAAGCAACTCAATTGCAAATATGGAGATGAAAACCAATCTGAAATCACAAAGTTGGGGTTCTGAATCAAGTAGAACGGATGGTCTAGTCGACACACGCGTCTACAAGGAAGTAGCAATGGCTAAACTTTCAACAAAACAAAACCCAATCTGTTTGTGGCGGCTCTAATCCTTATTAATACCTAGGGGAACGACCAGGGGGTGTTGGGGTCGTTCTCCAACCCTAGGACACGTCCCTAATGAACCTAACTTGATACATGGGCCATCAGCCCAAAATAGGGTGACACAGCACCAAAGGCAGAAAAGGCCCCGGCGTTGAAACGACAATTGCAGAAGCATCGGATAAGATATAGCCATGAGTCCAGATCCGTTGGAAAATAGACTTGATAAGCTTTCCAAAAAGTGCTAGAACGTCCCAATCCGAGTCCGTATGCAACCGTGGTGAACATCACAAGTTGGAGCTGTCCTGGAGTCCGAATCCAGCCCCAAAACGTGTTGGATTTGATCTCTTTCTTTCCTTGGACCAAAAGTGACGTGGTGTCCAGGTGGAGGACGTTGGGAATACTTGGATTTGGTCCCCAACCAACTTCATTAACCTTCCATGCTTTCCATATGCAATCAAACCTTTCCTTGATCCATGTAAGTAATTCTTTGGTATAGAAGTGGTTGACATGGTCATATTTGAGCCAATGATGTCCTCATCATTCCATGCCCATGGTACATTAGGCACAAACCGTCCACCTTTCTTGCACCGAGATTAAAACTATCTCCAAACATATCAAAATGAGCTTCCGTTTGTTCCACGTCACCTAGGAGTACAATAAGGTGCGAGCAAAATGATTTTTGAGTCTATGGTATATTTGGCCCAAATCGTGCACCTAACTTGCATCAAGATTCTATCTCCAAATGTTGCAAAATGAGTTTCCACTTGACCCACGTCACTGAGGAGTACCATTGGTTGTGCCCCAATATGATTTATGAACCTATGGTACGTTCAGCGGAAACCGTGCACCAATCTTGTGTCGAGATTAACACTATCTCCAAATAGACTGAAATGATCTTCCTCACAATCTACACCACCTAGGATTACCATCTGATGTGCCCAAAGTAATTTCAGAGCCTATGGTACATATGGCTCAAACGTACAACTATTTTACCTCGAGATTAATACTATCTCCAACCAGACCGAAATGAGCTTCCACTTAACAAATGTCACCAAGAAATACCATCGGGTGTGCCTAATGCCCATGGTACATTGGTTGCAAACTGTACACTGATCTTGCGCCCAGACTAAAACTATCTCCAAATGGACCGAAACGAGCTTCCACTTGACACAGTCACCCAGGAGTACCATCGGGTGTGCCCAAAATGATTTCCATGCCCATGGTACATTCGGTGCAAACCATGCACCCATCTAGCACTGTGATTAACACTATCTCTAAACGGAACAAAATGAGCTTCCACTTGACCCACGTCACCTAGGAGTATCATCGGATGCATCCAAAAATGATTTCCAAGCCTATGGTAGGTTCGGCGCAAACTGTGCACCTATGTTGCGCCGAGACTAACACTATCTCTAAACAGACCAAAACAAGCTTCCACTTGACATACATTACCTAGCAGTACTGTCAGGTGTGCCCAGAGTGATTTCCATGCCCATGGTACATTAGGCGCAAACCGTGCTCCTATCTTGCGCCAAGATTAACACTATCTCTGAACATACATAAACAAACTTCCACTTGACCCACGTCACCTTGGAGTACCATCGAGTGTGTCCAAAATGATTTCTAAGCCTATGGTATGTTCGGCGCAAACCGTGCACCTATCTTGCGCCGAGACTAACACTATCTCCAAACGGACCGAAACAAGCTTCCACTGACATACATTACCTAGGAGTACTATCGGGTGTGCCCAATGCGATATCCATGCCAGTGGTACATTTGTCGCTAACCATGCACCAATCTTGCACCAGATTAAAACTATCTCCAAACGGATCGAAATGAGCTTCCGCTTGTCCGATGTCACCTTGGAGTACCATCGGGTGCTTCCAAAATGATTTTCAAGCCTATAGTACATTCAGCACAAACCGTGCACATATCTTGCGTCAAGATTAACACTATCTATAAACAGACTGAAACAATCTTCCACTTGATCTATGCCACCTAGGAGTACAATCTGGTCTGCCCAAAGCGAGTTTAGAGCCGATGGTGCATTTGGCACAAACTGTGCACCTATCTTGCATCGAGATTAATACTATCTCCAAACGGTCTGATATGAGCTTCCACTTGACCAATGTCACCTAGAAGTACCATTGAGTGTTCCTGAAAATATTTCCATGCCTGTGGTACAATTAGCGCAAACCGTTCAATGATCTTGCGCCTAGACTAACACCATCTCCAAATAGACTAAAACGAGCTTCCACATGACACACATCACCTAGGAGTACCATTGGGTGTGCCTGAAAAGATTTCCCTACCCATTGTACATTTGGCACAAACCATGCACCTATCTTACGTCAAGATTAATACTATCTCCAAACAGTCCAAAATGAGCTTCCACTTGACCAATGTCACCTAGAAGTACCATCGGGTGTACCTAGAAAGATTTCCATGCCTGTGGTACATTTGGCATAAACCATTCACCGATCTATAGCCTAGGCTAACACTATCTCCAAATGGACCGAAACAAGCTTCCACTTGACACGCGTCACCTAGGAGTACCATCGGTTGTGCCCAAAATGATTTCCATGTCGTGGTACATTCAGCGCAAACCATGCACCTATCTTGCGCTGAGATTAACGCTATCTTTAAACGGACACAAATGTGCTTCGACTTGGCCCACGTCGCCTAGGAGTACCATCGGGTGCGTCCAAAATTATTTCTAAGCTTATGGTACATTCAGCACAAACCGTGCACCTATTTTGCGCCGAGACTAACACTATCTCCAAACGGACCCAAACAAGCTTCCACTTGACATACATTACCTTGGAGTACCATCAGGTGTGCCCAGAGCGATTTCCATGTCAATGGTACATTCGTCGCAAACTGTGCACCTATCTTGCACCGGCTTAAAAACTATCTCTAAACAGATCGAAATGGGTTTTTGCTTGACCCACGTCACCTAGGAGTGCTATCCGGTGCGTCCAAAATGATTTCCAAGCCTATGGTATGTTCAACACAAACCGTGCACCTATTTTGCGTCGAGATTAACACTATCTCCAAACAGACTGAAACGAGCTTCCACTTGATCTACGCCACCTAGGAATAACATCTGGTGTGCCCAAAGCAAGTTCAGAGCCTATGGTACACATGGCACAAACCATGCACCTATCTTGCCTTGAGATTAATAATACTTCCAAATGAATCAAAATGACCTTCCACGTGACCAACGTCTCCTAGAAGTACCATTGGGTGTGCCTGAAAAGATTTCCATGCCCATTGCACATTCAACGCAAACCATGCACCTATCTTGCATCGAGATTAATACTATCTCCAAATGGTCTGAAATGAGCTTCCACTTCACCAATGTCACATAGAAGTACCATCGGGCGTGCCTAGAAAGATTTCCAGGCCCGTTGTACATTCGGCGCAAACCATGCACCTATCTTGCATCGAGATTAATACTATCTCTAAATGGTCCAAAACGAGCTTCCACTTGACCAATGTCACCTAGAAGTACCATCGGGTGTGCATGAAAAGATTTACATGCCCATGGTACATTCGGCGCAAACCGTTCACCAATCTTTAGCCTAGACTAACACTATCTTCAAATGGACGAACGAGCTTCTACTTGACACATGACACCTAGTAGTACCATCGGGTGTGCCCAAAATGATTTCCATGCCCATGGTACATTCGGCGGAAACCGTGCACCCATCTAGTGCTGATGTTAACACATCTCTAAACAGACCAAAAGAGCTTCCATTTGACCCACATCACATCGGAGTACCATCAGGTGTGCCCAAAATAATTTTCATGTAGTGGTACATTCAGCGCAAACTGTGCACCTATCTTGCGCTAAGATTAAACTGTCTCTAAAGAGACCGAAACAAGCTTCCGCTTGACCCACGTCAAGTAGGAGTACCGTTGGGTGTGCCCAAAATAATTTCCATGCGGTGGTACATTCGGCACAAACCGTGCACTTATCTTGTGCCGAGATTAACACTATCTCTAAATGGACTAAAATGAGCTTCCACTTGACCCATGTCACCCAAGAGTGCCATCATGTGTGTCCAAAATGATATCCAAGCCTGTGGTACGTTCGGCACAAACCGTGCACCTATCTTGCATTGAGATTAACACTGCCTCCAAATAGACTGAAATGATCTTCCACTTGATCTACGCGATCTAGGAGTAACATCTGGAGTGCCTAAAGTGAGTTCAGTGCCTATGGTACATTTGGTGCAAACTACCTATCTTGCCTCGAAATTAATACTATCTCCAAACGGACCGAAACGAGCTTTCACTTGACCAACGTCACCTAGAAATACCATCGGGTGTGCCTGAAAAGATTTCCATGCCCATTGTACATTTGATGCAAACTGTGCACCTATCTTGCACTAGATTAAAACTATCTCCAAACGGAACAAAATGAGCTTCTGGTTGACCCACGTCACCTAGGAGTGCCATCGAGTGCGTCCAAAATGATTTCCAAGGCTATGGTACGTTCGGTGCTAACCGTGCACCTATCTTGCGCCGAGACTAACACTATATCCAAACAAATTGAAACAAGCTTCCACTTCACACAAGTTACATAGGAGTACCATCGGGTGTGCCCAAAACGATTTCCATGCCCGTGGTACATTAGCTGCAAACCGTGCACCTTTCTTACATCCAAATTAAAACTATCTCCAAACAGATCGAAATCAGCTTCTGCTTGATCCACGTCACATAGGAGTACAATTAGGTGCATCCAAAATAATTTCTGAGCCTATGGAACGTTTGGTGGAAGTCGTGCACCTATCTTGTGTTGAGATTAACACTATCTCCAAATGTTCCAAAACGAGTTTCCACTTGACCCACGTCATGTAGGAGTACCATCGGTTGCTCCAAATGATTTCTGAACCTATGGTACGTTCAGCGCAAACCATGCACCTATCCGGTGTAGAGATTAACACTATCTCCAAATAGACTAAAACATTCTTTGACTTGATCAACAACAGCTAGGAGTACCATCTGGTCTGCCCAAACCGATTTCAGAGTCTTTAGTACATTTGGCGCAAACCGTGCACCTATCTTGCCTCGAGATAAATACTATCTCCAAACATACCAAAACGAGTTTCCACTTGATCACGTCACATAGACCATTGGGTGTGCCCAAAATGATTTCCATGCGATGGTACATTCGACGCAAACCATGCACCTATCTTGCGCCGAGATTAACACTATCTCTAAACAGACCGAAACGAGCTTCCACTTGACCCACATCACCTAGTAGTACCATTGGATGCATCAAAAATGATTTCCAAGCCTATCGTACGTTCCGCACAAACCGTGCATCTATCTTACGTTGAAATTAACACTATCTCCAAACACACTGAAACGATCTTCCACTTGATCTATGCCACCTATGAGTACCATCTGGTGTGCCCAAAGCGATTTCAGAGCCTATGGTACATTTGGCGCAAACCGTGCACCTATCTTGCCTCGAGATTAATACTATCTCCAAACAGACCGAAATGAGTTTCCACTTGACCAACATCACCTAGAAGTACCATCGGGTGTGCCTGAAAATATTTCCATACCCGTTGCACATTTGGCACAAACCAAGCACATATCTTGTGTTGAGATTAATACTATCCCCAAACGGTCTGATGCGAGCTTCTACTTGACCAATGTCACCTAGAAGTACCATCGGGTGTGCCCAAAATGATTTCCATGCGATAGTACATTCGGCGCAAACCGTGCACCTATCTTGTGTCGAGATTAACGCTATCTCTAAACGGACCGAAGCGAGCTTCCACTTGAGCCATGTCACCAATGAGTGCCATCAGGTGCATCCAAAATGATTTCCAAGCCTATGGGACATTCGGCGCAAGCCATGCAACTATCTTGCGTCGAGACTAACACTATCTCCAAACGGACCGAAACAGGCTTCCACTTTACATACATTATCTAGGAGTACAATCGGGTGTGTCTAAAGTGATTTTCATGCCAGTGGTACATTCGTTGCAAACCGTGCACCTATCTTGCACCAGATTCAAACTATCTCCAAACGGATCGAGATGAGCTTTCGCTTGACCCACGTCACCTAGCAATACCATCGAGTGCGCCCAAAATGATTTCCAAGCCTGTGGTACGTTCGGCGCAAACCATGCACCTACCTTGTGTTGAGATTAACACTATCTCCAAACACGCAAAAATGACCTTCCACTTGATCTACGCCACCCAGGAGTACCATCTGGTGTGCCCAAAGCAATTTCAGAGCCTATGCTACATTTGGCTCAAACTATGCTCCTATCTTGTCTCGAGATTATACTATCTCCAAATAGACCGAAACGAGCTTGCACTTGACCAACATCACCTAGAAGTACCATCGGGTGTGCCAAAAAAGATTTCCATGCCGTTGTACATTCGGCGCAAAACATGCACTATCTTGCGTCGAGATTAATTCTATCTCCAAATGGTACAAAACGAGCTACCACTTGACATACATTACATAGGAGTACCATCGGGTGTGCCTAAAATGATTTCCATGCCCGTGGTACATTAGGCGCAAACCGTGCACCTTTCTTGCGCCCAAATTAAAACTATCTCCACACAGATCGAAATCAGCTTCCGCTTGATCCACGTCACATAGGAGTACAATCAAGTGCATCCAAAATGATTTCTGAGCCTACGGTATGTTTGGTGCAAATCGTGCACCTATCTTGCGTCGAGATTAACACTATCTCCAAAACCAAATGATTTTCTGAACCTTTGGTACATTTGACGCAAACTGTGCACCAATCTTGCGTCAAGATTAACACTTTGTCCAAATAGACTAAAACGATCTTCCACTTGATCTGCGCTAGCTTGGAGTGCCATCTGGTGTGCCCATAGCGATTTCAGAGCCTTTGGTACATTTGGCGCAAACAGTGCACCTATCTTGCCTCAAGATTAATACTGTCTCCAAACAGACCAAAACGAGCTTCCACTTGACCAATGTCACCTAGATGTACCATCGGGTGTGCCTGAAAAGACTTCCATGCCAGTTGTATATTCGGTGCAAACTGTGCAACTATCTTACGTCGAAATTAATACTATCTCCAAAAGGTCCAAAACAAGCTTCCAATTGACCAATGTTTCACCTAGAAGTACCATCAGGTGTGCCTAAAAAGATTTCCATGCCCGTTGTACATTCGGCGCAAACCATGCACCTATCTTGCGTAGAGATTAATTCTATCTCCAAATGGTCTAAAACGAGCTTCGACTTGACCAATGTTACCTAGAAGTACCATCGGGTGTGCCAGAAAAGATTTCCATGCCTGTGGTACATTTGGCGCAAATCGTACACCGATCTTGCGCCTAGACTAACACTATCTCCAAATGGACCGAAACGAGCTTCCACTTGACACATGTCACCTAGGAGTACCACCGGGTGTGCCCAAAATGATTTCTATGCCTATGGTATATTCGGCGCAAACCGTGCAACCATCTAGCGCTGAGATTAACACTATCTCTAAATGGATTGAAAGACCTTCCACTTGACCCACGTCACCTAGGAGTACCATCGGGTGTGCCCAAAATAATTTCCATGTTGTGGTACATTCAGCGTAAACTGTGCACTAAACTTGCGCCGAGATCAACACTATCTCTAAACGGACCGAAACATGCCTCCACTTGACCCACGTCACCTAGGAGTACCATCGGGTGTGCCCAAAATGATTTCCATGCGATGGTACATTCGGCGCAAACCATGCACCTATCTTGTGCCGAGGTTAACACTATCTCTAAACAGACCAAAACGAGCTTCCACTTGACCCATGTCACCTAGTAGTACCATAGGATGTATCAAAAATAATTTCTAAGCCTATCGTATGTTCCGCACAAACCGTGCATCTATCTTATGTTGAAATTAACACTATCTCCAAACACACTAAAATGATCTTCCACTTGATCTATGCCACCTAGGAGTACCATCTGGTGTGCCCAAAGCGATTTCAGAGGCTATGGTACATTTGGCGCAAACCGTGCACCTATCTTGCCTCGAGATTAATACTATCTCCAAACAGACCGAAACGAGTTTTCACTTGACCAACGTCACCTAGAAGTACCATCGGGTGTGCCTGAAAATATTTCCATACCTGTTGCACATTTGGCGCAAACCAAGCACATATCTTGCGTTGAGATTAATACTATCCCCAAACGGTCTGATACGAGCTTCCACTTGACCAATGTCACCTAGAAGTACCATCGGGTGTGCCCAAAATGATTTCCATGCGGTAGTACATTTGGCGCAAGCCGTGCACCTATCTTGTTCGAGATTAAGGCTATCTGTAAACGGACTGAAGCGAGCTTTCACTTGAGCCACGTCACCAATGAGTGCCATCAGGTGCATCCAAAATTATTTCCAAGCCTATGGGACATTCGGCGCAAGCCATGCAACTATCTTGCGTCGAGACTAATACTATCTCCAAACGGACCGAAACAGGCTTCCACTTTACATACATTATCTAGGAGTACAATCGGGTGTGTCTAAAGTGATTTTCATGCCAGTGGTACATTCGTCACAAACCGTGCACCTATCTTGCACTAGATTCAAACTATCTCCAAATGGATCGAGATGAGCTTTCGCTTGACCCACGTCACCTAGCAATACCATCGGGTGCGTCCAAAATGATTTCCAAGCCTATGGTACGTTCGGCGCAAACCATGCACCTACCTTGTGTTGAGATTAACACTATCTACAACACACGCAAAAATGACCTTCCACTTGATCTACGCCACCCAGGAGTACCATCTGGTGTGCCCAAAGCGATTTCAGAGCCTATGCTACATTTGGCTCAAACTGTGCTCCTATCTTACCTCGAGATTAATACTATCTCCAAACAGACCGAAATGAGTTTCCACTTGACCAATGTCACCTAGAAGTACCATCGAGTGTGCCTGAAAATATTTCCATACTCGTTGCACATTTGGCGCAAACCAAGCACATATCTTGCGTTGAGATTCATACTATCTCCAAACGGTCTGATACGAGCTTCCACTTGACCAATGTCACCTAGAAGTACCATCGGGTGTGCCTGAAAAGATTTCCATCCCCATGGTACATTCGGCGAAAACCAGACACTGATCCAGTGCTAAGATTAACAGTATCTCTAAACGGACCAAAAGAGCTTCAACTTGACCCATGTCACCTAGGAGTACCAACGGGTGTGCCCAAAATGATTTCCATGCGGTGGTACATTCGATGCAAACTGTGCACCTAACATGCGCTGAGATCAAAACTGTCTCTAAATGAACCGAAATGAGCTTTCACTTGACCCACGTCACCTACGAGTACTATCGGGTGTGCCCAAAATGATTTCCTTGCAGTGGTACATTCGGCTCAAAAACCGTACACCTATCTTGCGCTGAGATTAACACTATCTCCAAACGGGCCAAAACAAGCTTCCACTTGACCTACGTCACGTAGGAGTACCATCGGATGCGTACAAAATGATTTCCAAGCCTATGGTACGTTCGGTGCAAAGCGTGCACCTATCTTGCGTCGAGATTAACAATATCTCCAAACATACAAAAACAATCTTCCAATTGATCTATGCCACCTGGGAGTACCATCTAGTGTGCCCAAAGCAATTTAAGAGCCTATGGTACATTTGACGCAAACCGGGCACCTATCTTGCCTTGAGATTAGTACTATCTCCAAACATAACGAAACGAGCTTCCACTTGACCAACGTCATCTAGAAGAACCATCGGGTGTGCTTGAAAAGATTTCCATGCCCGTTGTATATTCGGCGCAAACCGTGCACCTATCTTGCGTTGAGATTTATAGTATTTCCAAATGGTGTGAAACGAGCTTCCACTTGACCAATGTAACCTAGAAGTACCATCGGGTGTGTCTAAAAAGATTTCCATGACCGTGGTACATTCGGCACGAACCGTACGCCGATCTTGTGCCTAGACTAACACTATCTCAAAATGGACCGAAACAAGCTTTCACTTGACACAAGTCACCTAGGAGTACCATCGAGTGTTCCCAAAATGATTTTCATGATCATGGTACATTCAGCACAAACTGTGCACCATGCAGCGTTGAGATTAATACTATATCTAAACTGGACCGAAATGAGCTTTCACTTGACCCACGTCACCTAGGAGTGCCAACGGGTGTGCCCAAAATGATTTCCATGTGGTGGTACATTTGGTGCAAACCGTGCACCTATCTTGTGTCAAGATTAACGCTATCTCTAAATGAACCGAAACGAGCTTCCTCTTGAGCCACATCTCCTAGGAGTACCATTGGGTGCGCCAAAATGATTTCCAAGCCTATGGGATGTTCCACGCAAGTGGTGCACCTATCTTGCGCCGAGACTAACATTATCTCCAAACTGACCGAAACAAGCTGCACTTGACATACAGTACCTAGGAGTACCATCAGGTGTGTGAAAGCGATTTCCATGCCAGTGGTACATTCGATGCAAACCGTGCGCCTATCTTGCATCAGATTAAAACTATCTCCAAATGGATCGAAATGAGCTTCTGCTTGGACCCACATCACCTATGAGTACTATCGGGTGCGTCCGAAATAATTTCCAAGCCTATGGTACGTTTGGCGCAATCTGGGCACCTATCTTGCGTCGAGATTAATACAATCACCAAACACATAGAAACGATCTTCCACTTGATCTACGCCACCTAGGAGTACCATCTGGTGTGCCCAAAGCGATTTTAGAGCCTATGGTACATTTGGTGCAAACTGTGCACCTATCTTGCCTTGAGATTAATACTATCTCCAAACAGACCAAAACGAGCTTGCACTTGACCAACGTCACCTAGAGATACCATCGGGTGTGCCAGAAAAGATTTCCATGCCCGTAGTACATTCAGCGCAAACTGTGCACCTATCTTGCGTCAAGATTAATACTATCTCCAAATTGTCTAAAATGAGCTTCCACTTGGCATACATTACATAGGAGTACCATCAGGTGTGCCCAAAGTGATTTCCATGCCTATGGTACATTAGGCGCAAACTGTGCACCTTTCTGGTGCCCAAATTAAAACTATATCTAAATAGATCAAAATCAGCTTCCGCTTGATCCACGTCACATAGGAGTACAATCAGGTGCATCCAAAATTATTTCTGAGCCTATGGTTGCAAAACAAGTTTCCACTTGACCCACGTCACATAGGAGTACCATCCGTTGCGCCAAATGATTTCTGAACCTTTGGTATGTTCGGCGCAAACCATGCACCTATCTGGCGTCAAGATTAACACTATGTCCAAACACACTAAAATGATCTTCCACTTGATCTACGCTAGCTAGGAGTACCATCTGGTGTGCCCATAGCGATTTCAGAGCCTATGGTACATTTGGCACAAACAGTGCACCTATCTTGCCTCGAGATTAATACTATCTCCAAACGGACTGAAACGAGCTTCCACTTAACCAACGTCACCAAGAAGTACCATCAGGTGTGCCTGAAAAGATTTCCATGCCCATTATACATTTAGTGCAAACCGTGTAACTATCTTGCGTCGAGATTAATACTATCTCCAAAAGGTCCAAAACGAGCTTCCACTTGACCAATGTTTCTCCTAGAAGTACCATCGGGTGTGCCTAAAAAGATTTCCACGTCTGTTGTACATTCGGCGCAAACCATGCACGTATCTTGCGTAGAGCTTAATTCTGTCCCCAAATGGTCCAAAACGAGCTTCCAGTTGACTAATGTCACCTAGAAGTACCATCGGGTGTGCCTGAAAAGATTTCCATGCCCGTGGTACATTCGGCGCAAACCGTACACCAATATTGCGCCTAGACTAACACTATCTCCAAATGGACCGAAACGAGCTTGCACTTGACACATGTCACCTAGGAGTACCATCGGGTGTGCCCAAAATGATTTCCATAACCGTGGTACATTTGGTACAAACCGTGCACTCATCCAGCGCTGAGATTAACACTATCTCTAAATGGACCGAAAGAGCTTCCAGTTGACCCCGTCACCTAGGTGTACCATCAGGTGTGCCCAAAATGATTTCCATGCGGTGATACATTCGGCGCAAACTGTGCACCTAACATGCGCTGAGATCAAAACTGTCTCTAAATGAACCGAAACGAGCTTCCACTTGACCCATGGCACCTACGAGTATCTTCGGGTGTGCCCAAAATGATTTTCATGCGGTGGTAGATTCAGCGCAAACCATACACCTATCTTGCGCCGAGATTAACACTATCTCTAAATGGGTCGAAATGAGCTTCCACTTGACCCACGTCACCTAGGAGTACCATCGGGTGGATACAAAATGATTTCCAAGCCTATGGTACGTTCAGCGCAAACCATGGACCTATCTTGCATCGAGATTAACATATCTCAAAACACACAGAAGTGATCTTCCACTTGATCTACGCCGCCTAGGAGTACCATCTGGTGTGCCCAAAGCGATTTCAAAGCCTATGGTACATTTGGCGCAAACCGTGTACCTATCTTGCCATGAGATTAATACTATCTCCAAACGGATCGAACGAGCTTCCCCTTGACGAACGGCACCTACAAGTACCATCGAGTGTGCCTGAAAAGATTTCCATGCCTGTTGTATATTCGGCGCAAACCGTGCACCTATGTTGCATCGAGATTAATACTGTCTCCAAATGGTCCAAAATGAGCTTCCACTTGACTAATGTCACCTAGAAGTACCATCGGGTGTGCCTAAAAAGATTTTCATGCCCCTAGTACATTCCGCGCAAACCGTATGCCAATCTTGCGCCTAGACTAACACTATCTCAAAATGGACTGAAACAAGCTTTCACTTGACATACATTACTTGGGAGTACCATCGGGTGTGCCCAAAGCGATTTCCATGCCAGTGGAACATTCATCGCAAACTGTGCACCTATCTTGCACCGGATTAAAACTATCTCCAAACAGATCGAAATGAGCTTCTGCTTGACCCATGTGACCTAGGAGTACCATTGGGTGTGTCCAAAATGATTTACAAGCCTATGGTACGTTCAGTACAAACCGTGCACCTATCTTGTGTCGAGATTAACACTATCTCCAAACACACAGAACCGATCTTCCACTTGATCTACACCATCTGGGAGTACCCTCTATTGTGCCCAAAGCGATTTCAGAGCCTATGGTACATTTGGCGCAAACTGTGCACCTATCTTGCCTCGTGATTAATACTATCTACAAATAGATCGAAATGAGCTTGCACTTGACCAACATCACCTAGAGGTACCATCGGGTGTGCTAGAAAAGATTTCCATGCCCGTTGTACATTCGGCGCAAACCGTGCACCTATCTATCGATGCAGGACCCACAAGGTTCAGCAGCGGTATAACTACGAGTCATGGGCCCTGGCCTACCCATGGACCGGAGCAAGGAGAGGTGCAGCGTCCGCAACACTGAATCCAAATAGAATAGGCCAGACTAGCTGGATTTCTATGGAAAGTATCTTCTGTGGTTAGTTCAGGACACCTTCTTTGGATCCGACTAGGATTGCAACTGCACCACAGCCTTCTTTATCGATATAAAGAGAGGGCGTGGGCACCCTTGTAACAAGAGACAAGATAACACAATCAATCCAACGCAAAGGCTAATGCCGACTAGACGTAAAAGCTATTACTCGATTACGATTGAGGGCCTGAACTAGTATAAATCGACTGTCTATGTGTTCACAGTTGAGCTCTAAGCATACGCCAAAGCCCAAACAACTGTCCTGGGAACCCCCATGGCACGCCAGGTAGGGGCTTTTCAGCGTAATCGAGATCAAGAACTCTACGGATTTTGATGATATGATATTCCCGATGGGATCAATCTTCATCTTCTGATTGTGGGTTTGCAAGGCGAACGATGAGGGCAACCTCCAAGGATGCCTCGTCAAAGCTTAGGATGCCCGTGAAGAATTCACTCTTCTGACAGGGTCAGCCGAAGATCTCACGAAAAGGTTCTCAGGCCTTACGGTGTTCGAATCGACTCAGGCTCCGATGACAACCAGACTCGACTTAGTGTCTGGGTCGGATTCCTCTTCGGAGTCTGATCTGGGTTCCTTTAGAGACCAGCCGAGTTCTTTTCCAATTGGACTTTGGAACGTGGCATCAACTCTTCAAGAGATCAATTCAAATCTATTTTAGGGTTCTTCTAGGAACTTGGGTTGCCTCCCAACCAGACTCAACAATGTGGCGAGGACTTATCAAGACTTACTCCGAAAAGCAGCCGGTCCAGTACAGAGGCTACGTCTTACCAGAGCATAGGAAGGCCTTATATTAACCGTAACATCTCAAGATTTCCTAGTCCACTGGTCGGGTACTTTTCCTGAAGCAGCAATACTCGACTAGTTGATGAAGCTATCACTCTACCTTACCAAGAAGGCAGTGCATTCCGTGATGACGACGCTCTAACTGAAGTCATCAGCAACTCCAGCAGGGCAAGGGTGGTGCCAGCCCGAGAAGTCCTCATAATTCGATGGCCACCACCGATGCCACCAATTGCACCCGATGTTAGGTCTTCAAATGAATCAGAATCAAACATATCACCCAACGCTCCTGAGTACGATGGTGAGTCTGAGGACCAGAAATGAGCTAGAGAAAGAAGGAACAAACTAAAAGAAGGTCGCAGCTGCCATGCTAGGCAACGAAAAGAAGTGTGGGACACATACGAAGTAGAGCTGGCCGAATACAACAAGAGGAAATCAGAGAGAGAAGCCAAAGAGAGGTGCGTGGCCAGAGCACACAGACTCCTTACGACAAGATACGAGAGGCACTGGAAGAACTCGAAGTGATCTCGTATCCCAATGAGGAACAAGTACAACTCTGAGAAGTTCTCCAGACAACGGCCCTGAAGGCACATGACGAAAGAACTCGTTCCAAGCTTCCTACTAGGACAACATCACATGGACAAGAAGCACAAAGCAAAGAAGGTCTGCCTTTGAAAGGCTGGGACCAAACGGGAGCCAGAATCGAGAGAAAAGAAGAGACCACACCCAAAGTAATCAAGTCGAGCATCCGAGAGAAGAGAGGAGCAGAGCATCTTACCACTCATCCCCATGGTTTCTTCCTAGGTTAAACGATAGCTGGCAAGAAGGGGGCTGAGTCAGAACACAGAGAAGCCAGAACACATAATAGGTTTCCCTGTTTTTCAAGGCGACTTGCTTCAGTACGACTGCCTCACAAGTTCAAGCCATCAAACCACTCCAAATATGATGGGAAGACCTAACCAAGGTAGTGACTCAGAATCTACTCACAATCAATTGAACTAGCTGACGGAGACAACGATATCAAGACATTGTTCTTTCCCATGACCCTAGAAACCATGTCCCTCCAATGGTTCGACAAATTGAACCCAGGGTCAATTAGAGGCTAGGAGGACTTGCAAAGAGCTTTCTATGAAAATTTCGCAGGCATCATTACACATCCCATCACGCATGTAGAGCTAAAAGGACTCAAGCAGAAGGGAGGCGAGAACCTTAGGGATTATCATTGATGTTTTGGAGAATTACGTGCCCAAGTACATGACATCACCAAACGAGAAGTGATCGAAGCCTTTTCTCATGGGATCATGGCTAAATGGCAATTTCAAGGTTTTTGCAAAGAGAACCCAAGGAACAATGAAGAATTTAGATGTCTAGTAGAAAAGACAATTATGGCAGAAGAAAAGACGAGGGAAAGATTCCTAGATAGAAACAACCGAGAAAACAACAGAGACAGCTCGGATAGGAGGAATTTTTCAAACATCGGACATCCGGACAGGAAGTGTGGACTAGACAACACCGTCGCGATGGCTGACAAGACAAAAAAATTTCAAAATTCAAGAGATTTGAAGACATTGAGAATATGCATTGTATATGACACCCGCAAGGAAACCACACAATAGGAGATTGCCGAATCTTCATTGATCGGTATGCAAGAAAAGGAAAAAACAAGGATAAAGAAGAGGATAACAAGAAGAAAGACGAAAACAACCTGGAAGACAAAGGTTTCCAACAGTCAAAGGGAATAGTTGTACTAATCTTATCTGGAGTTTTGGGTTCCGGAAGCAAGCACCAAGACAAGCTGGCTCTTCGTACCATCATGGCAGCTGAACCAACCGTCCCGAGGTACCTGAATTGGTCAAAGTACCCAATCCAGTTTTCAAGAGAAGATCAATGTACCAGTGTTGGTAATGCTGGCCTATATCCACTAGTCTTAGATCCAACTATATCAGGGATGACAGTCACCAAGGTTCTGATCGATGGAGGAGCTGACTCAACATCATATTTTCAGAAACGCTAAGGAAGATGGGGTTAGACTTTGCCGGGTTGATTGCCCCAATAGGAGTACCATTCTATGGAATAGTACCCAGTAAGGCCGCTATGCCGCTCGAACAAATCACTCTACCAATTACATTTGGAACACCGACCAATTACCGAACTGAATTCATTCAGTTTGAAGTTATAGACTTTGAGACATCATATTATGCCATCCTTGGAAGACCAGCACTCGCCAAGTTCATGGCTATACCTCACTACCCATACCTTTTGCTTAAGATGTTAGGGCCTCATGGAATACTCTCCCTCCGGGGTGACTTGAAGTGTGCTTTCGATTGTGACATTCAAGCAATCCAAATCATAGCCAAAGCACAGGTAGTCGACGATAGAGAAGAAATTGCCACCGTTGCTGCAGAGATGAACCCAAAAGAACTAGAGATCCTAGCTAAGAAGCCTTGCATCCTCACACCACCAAAAGAAGTTGATGTGAAGAAAATTGACCTAGGTACTAGTGATCCTGAGAAGACGGTGACCATTAGTGCTCACCTCCCGGCTAAATAGAAACTCGCACTCACCAATTTTCTTTGGGATAACAAAGATATCTTTGCTTGGAAGCCGGCTGACATGCCAGGTGTCCCAAGAGGGTTGGTTGAGCACAGAATTGATGTCAATAGAAACTCCAAACTAGTCAAACAACGGTTAAGAAGATTTTCACCAGACAAGAAGACAACAATCAAAAAGGAGATTACAAAATTAATGGCAGTTGGATTTATAAGAGAAATTCCTCATCCAGATTGGCTAGCAAATCCCGTTCTAGTACAGAAAAAGAACATGGCAGAATGGCGCATGTGCGTTGACTACACGGATCTCAACAAACATTACCCAAAGGACCCCGTTCAGGTTACCACGAATTGATCAAATTGTCAATTCAATGGCAGGAGCTGCCCTGCTATCTTTTCTCGATTGTGATTCAGGATATCATTAGATCGTATTAAAGGAAGAAGACCAGAGCAAGACATCTTTCATCACTCCGTTCGGTGCCTATTGTTATAAAACCATGTCCTTTGGACTCAAGAACACCGGTGCCACCTATCAAAGAGCTATTCAAGCATGCCTCGGTGAACAGATTGGTGACAATGCAGAAGCTTATGTCGATGACGTAGTAGTAAAGAAAGAACCTAGGCATGCTAATTGAAGACTTGAAGCAAACTTTTGGAAACCTAAATAAATGGAAGTGCAAATTGAACCCAAACAAGTGTGTTTTCAGGGTACCATCAGGACAACTACTTGGATTCCTGGTTAGTAATCGAGGGATAGAAGCAAGTACTAAGCAGATTCGAGCCATAACAGAAATAGGACCCCTGCACTATGTAAAAGATGTGCAAAAACTAACAAGAAGCATGGCAGCCCTTAATCGCTTAATCTCATGACTCAGTGAAAAAGGACTCCCTTTCTTCAAGCTATTAAAAAAGACAGGCAAGTTTGAGTGGACAGAGGAAGCCAAGGAGGCTTTTGAAAGCCTTAAGGTGGTACCTCACCTCATCACTTGTACTCACACCGCCTAAGAAGTATGAAGACATGATGTTATACATAGCGGCAACGTCTACGGTGGTCAGTGCAGCAATCGTGGTAGAAAGAGAAGAAGAAGGGCATGTATACAAAGTACAGCGACTAGTATACTATGTCAGCGAAGTTCTGACAGACTCAAAAATACAATATCCGCATGTACAAAAACTACTCTACGCCCTCCTGATTACTTCCCGCAAGCTACGACACTACTTCGAAGGCCACAAGATTATCATGATAACAGATTTCCCTCTTGGAGACATCCTACGCAATAGAGATGCAATAGGACGCATATCAAAGTGGGCAGTAGAACTCAGAGCTCTAAATATCGATTTCTCTCCACGAAAAGCAATAAAATCACAAGTACTCACAGACTTCATGGCCGAATGGGTAGAAATCCAACAACCCACGCCAGATGCCTTCCTTGACCATTAGAAGATGTACCTCGATGGATCACTCAAGTTAGGTGGGGTTGGCGCAAGTGTTCTTTTCATTTCCCTAGAAGGAAAACAACTTAAATGTGTACTCCAGATACTGTGGCAAGCCACAAACAACGAAGCAGAGTATGAAGCACTCATCCATGGACTACGGATTGCGACTTCTCTTGGAATCAAACGGCTACATGTCTATGGCGATTCAGCTATGGTCATCAATCAAGTCAACAAAGATTGGGACTGTACCAAGGACAACATGCCTACTGTGCTGAAGTACAAAAACTAGGGAAAATTTTCTAAGGACTAGAAATCTTACATGTTCTACGAGATTCAAATGTAGTGGCAGATGTTCTCACCAAGCTAGGATCGGACAGGGCGAAGGTCCCACCAGGTGTGTTTGTAGAGGAGTTGCCGTCACCCTCCATAAAACAACCCGATGAGATAACCTCTGAGCCACCAGCACCAACAACCCAGATCATGGTAGTCACCAGATCATGGACTCAAGACTTCATCGACTACATCAGAGAAAATAAGTTACCATCTAATAAGGAAGAAGCTACTAGGATAATCAGAAGAAGCAAGAACTACATCCTTGTAGGTGATAGCCTATACAGAAGAGACGCGTCATCAGGAGTACTTCTTAAATGTGTCTCAAGAGAAAAAGGAAAAGAAATCCTAGATGAAATCCACTCAGGTTGCTGTGGCAACCATGCAGCCTCAAGGACACTAGTGGGTAAAACTTTCCATATCAGATTCTATCGGCCAACAGCTTTGAAAGATGCAGAAGAACTAGTTAGACAGTGCAAAGGGTGCCAAATGTTCGCAAGGCAATCTCACGTACCAGCACACGACCAAATTTGCATCCGTCCTGCCTAGCCATTCATATGCTGGGGGCTGGATCAAGTAGGACCACTCAAAAAGGCCAAAGGTGGATTTGAGTACATCTTCGTTGCAATCGACAAATTCACTAAGTGGATTGAATACAAGCCGCTTGTAAAGTACAGCGCAGCAAAAGCAGTCGAGTTCATCCAAGACATCATGCACCATTTTAGAATACCCAACCGCGTCATCACAGATTTGGGTTCCCCTTTTACAGCCATTGAGTTCAGAAATTGGGCACAGGACTGTGGCATCAATATAGATTATGCGTCAGTTGCACACCCTAAAGCCAATGGACAAGTGGAAAGAGCCAATGAACTCATACTAGCTGGGTTGAAACCAAGGTTGTATGAACAACTAGAAGATTTATGGCTCCAAGTGGATTGAAGAATTACCCAAAGTAGTCTAGGGGCTACGCACTCAAGTAAGCAGAGCAACTGGATACTCACCTTTTTTCCTAGTATATGGATCAGAAGCCGTGCTACCAGCAGACTTGATCTGGACATCCCCAAAAATCAAACAATACGAGGAGGGAGAAGCAGAACACACCCGAAGATTGGAACTCGACAGTACAGAAGAAGTCAGAGTAAACGCTACCCTTCAGTCAGCTCGATACCTCCAAGGTTTAAGGTGCCACTACAATAAAAGTACTCAGCAATGCTCAGTTCAAGTCGGAGACATAGTACTATGAAGAATACAAAAAATTGACGGATGCCATAAACTAAGCCCATGGGAAGGTCCTTTTATTGTTGCAAAAGTCATTGGACCAGACACATATGAGTTGATGACTGAAGATGGAATAAAAGTAAGGAATACATGGCATATCAACCAGCTAAGAAGATTCTATGCTTGAAGAACTCAAGACAAAATTTATGTAGCAAGAGAGCAACATGTAATCAGGATTCACGATCAATAAAATAAAGATGATGTTCCACGTCAACGTTTGTCTTATTATGACCTATCCCTAGTTGTTTTCACAACCAGATGAGAGCAAAAGAGTTGAAAAGATGCTTGAGCTCGCTATCCTAAGTCTTTTTAGGATTAGATGAGAGTAAGGCTAATTAGCTGTGATACATCCGACCCAGGTGGGGTTGGCCAAGGCCCAATAAATTAAGGTTGCCCGGACCCCAATAGTTCTTATGCACACCCACTCGGGGAAAGGCCCAATGTCCCTAAAAGACTAGTCCGATAGGGGAAGGGTGGCTCTCTCTTTTAAGGTGGCTTCCTCCTCCCAAGCTTAGCAAGGTGGGATTATTCAGAGGCTCACACGGTCACCACTGACTACAACTAGGCCACTTGGCCCTTTTTTGTTGCGTCTTTGCCAGCGGGTAATAGTGGAGGATGTCCTCATCAAGCTGACACTCAAACCAATCCTAGGTTGTTTTCATGGTCTGGATGAGAGCCAGAGGATGCTCGCCCTATCCTGAGTTCACAACCGGATGAGAGCAAAAGAGCTGAAAGATGCTTGAGCTCGCTATCTTAAGTCTTTTTGGGCTTAGATGAGAGTAAGGCTAATTAGCTGACACATGAAACTATCACCCTAGATGAGAGCCATAGGATGCTCACCCTATCCCGAGTTGTTTTCACAACCGAATGAGAGCAAAAGAGATGAAAAGATGCTTGAGCTCGCTATCCTAAGTTTTTTCAGGCTTAGATGAGAGTAAGGCTAATTAGCTGACACTCAAAACTATCCTAGGTTGTTTTCATAGCCTGGATGAGAGCCAGAGGATGCTCACCCTATCCCGAGTTGTTTTCACAACCGGATGAGAGCAAAAGAGCTGAAAAGATGCTTGATCTCACTATCCTAAGTCTTTTTAGGAGAGTAAGGCTAATTAGCTAACACTCGAACCTATTCTAGGTTGTTTTCATGGCCTGGATGAGAGCTAGAGGATGCTCGTCCTATCTCGAGTTGTTTTCACTACCAGATGAGAGCAAAAGAGATGAAAAGATGCTTGAGCTCGCTATCCTAAATCTTTTGAGGCTTAGATGAGAGTAAGGCTAATAAGCTGACACTCAAACCTACCCTGGGTTGTTTTCACGACCTGGATGAGAGCCAGAGGGTGCTCGCCCTATCCCGAGTTGTTTTCACAACCCGATGAGAGCAAAAGAACTGAAAACACGCTTGAGCTCGCAATTCACAAATAAAGAGCAAAAGAGTTTAAAAAATACTTGAGCTCGTTACATTTAGAACTCTTCAGACTTGGATTGAGACTATGTCTATTCTTGGCTGAGTAAAAGCCAGGCTACGTTGGACAAAAAGGATGGAAGAAGCCTCAGCTTGCCAAAGACTACTCCTAATATGAACAAAAGCACCGATGCTCGCCAAGGTTCATAATTGACAAACAAGACAGAGAGAAGTCACATAAAGGAAACTCTCAACAGCAAGAAGAAGACCTAATTCTCAGATCCATCATCAGAAGAAGAAAAATACACTTCAAAGAGCAGAAGCAGTCCGTGATGACAGATCTTCAAGATCGGACTCCAACACAAGAAACTACTCGGATTTAAGGAAAAACAAAAGATTTGAGATGTTCACAGAAGTTTAGATAAGCACGACATACAGAACTACTAGATGCATTGACAAACTAACAAGATGGATCTACGACTGGATAGTCCACCCTTCGATCTCCTTTACGCCAACATCAAAGCAAGGGCTAACAACAATGCATCTAAGCCGTCGTTAGGTCCTCGTCAGGGACCCGCTACCCATGGACTCGACGTCATTGTCATCTTTAGCTTCAAGGACTCCCTAGTCAACTTCATCTTTGGCGGCGAGTGCCTCCCAATCAACTTCGTCCTCACTGTCGCTAATAAGGATGATCAAATCCGCCCCTGCCGAAGTAGCATCAACAAGAGAGACGGGGACAAGGTTGGCCGCTATAGCAACCGCTATACCATCCTCCTTCCGCAAAGTTGGAACCGGCGTTGATGTCCCGATGAGCGGAGCCTTCTCCACCGCTAGAGATGTCGGCAATGAAGACGAGGATGAGGAAGACCTCCCGCTCAACAACAACACAACTGCCGCCTTAGGAGAGCGAAAAAGCTGCCTGTGGATAAACTTCTTCTTCATCATTTTGGCTATGGGAAGATTGAATAGATGAAAGTGGCCAAACCATCGCAAAGGGGCCGGTTAAATAAGACCAAGATGTCTCCTAGAGAAGTCCAATAGCCTCCTCAAGATAAAGACAGAGTTAATTTTTTCTCCTCAGATTAAGTGCGGAGTTAATTCTTTCACTGAAACCAACATGGCACTTCAGTTTCCACCATTAACTACGCAACACGACCGATGTGACAAAGGCACACCTTTTCATGCGGAGCAGCACAACTATAGATTTTAGATTCCTTTGTCCGATATTCAAGTGGATGAGAACCTGCACAAACATATTAGCACAAGGCCAAAACAGCAAAAGTATTCTTCATTTGATCAAACAAAGGGCTACAGGGCATAGGGAATAATAGTACAAAACAAAACCCAACAGAGGCAGCAAGAGCAACCATACGAATAGTAACAAGGAACCCAGTAGAATGCCAACCCTGAAGAGGCTAATTACTGATGAGCAGCTCAACCGAGTTCTTCTTGTTACTAGATAGAAGACAAAACACTTGGACCATCCCAGAGTTAATCAACCTAGATGAGAGCAAAAGAGCTGACAAGATGCTTGAGCTCGCCCTATCCCAAGTCTTTTCATGCTTGGATGAGAGTAAGAAGGCTGACAAGCCAACACTCGACCTATCCTGGGTTGTTTTTATGGCCTGGATGAGACCAGATAACGCTCATCCTATCCCGGAGTTGTTCAACCCAAATGAGAGCAAAAGAGCTGAAAAGATGCTTGAGCTCGCCCTATCCCAAGTCTTTGCAGGCTTGGATGAGAGTAAGAAGGGTGGCAAGCCAATACTCGACCTATCCTAGGTTGTTTTCATGACCTGGATGAGAGCCAGATATCGCTCGTTGAAAGTCCCTAGTTTGCGAGGCGGGATTCAACGCTTTTTATGGAAGTAAAATGCCTATTTTTCACTACGTCGGAGGCAGAGATTTTCTCTAAGTCATCGTGGATAGAAACGGAGGCGAACGGGGGTCACAGGGGTGACCGGACGCTGAACCGGATGAGATATTGGCATAACCAGACGCATCCGGTCAGTGACAGCAGCTGTCTGGCACGTGGAGTGGGGTTTACCACCAGTGCGTCCGGTCACTCGTGGGACCAGTGCGTCTGGTCAGGCGCCAGAGGAACAGCGAACACGAAGGGTCGATCGGACGCGGTGGCGCGTCCGATCATGATAGACCGGACATGTCAGGTCATGAGTAGTAGCTTACTGGAATCGACCAGACGCTGGCACTATGGCATCCGGTCAGTTTGAGCGGCATGTCCGGTCACGCCTCTCAACGTGTGAGCCTCTGGCGATCGGACGCTAGGGTGTGTCCGATCAGTTTTGATCGGCGCGTCTGGTCACTCTAGTGCGTAAATGTGTACATTTAAGTGACCGTTATGATCGAACGAACGAGATTCAAAGCGAGACACGTGGCGTTCATCGAGGAGGTCTTCGGTCACCCCAAGAGTGGGTGTTTCGTGAGCCAACAGCTCTTTTCTTTTGGAGGCTCCTATAAATACTTGTTGGCCGGCTCCTAGAGGTCTCTCATTGACATTTTGACATTCTAACATCCTCTTGAGCTGAGCATACTCCCTCCCACTCATCTCCCTTGCTTGATTGACAAATCAAAGTGAGTGTAAGTGATCTCAAGTGCATTTGCTTGTGAATTTGCATCTAGTTGGCACTTGGGTGAGCATTGGCTGCGGGATTCTTGTTACTCTTGGTGGTTGCCGCCACCTAGATGGCTTGGAGGCAGCGGAGGAGTTGTGGCAAGTGTGGTGCTTGTTCTTGGCCACCTCCCGGTGATTTGTGAGGGGTGTTGTGCCTTCCCCAGCGGAGCGCCAAAGGCAACTCTAGTAAATTGCTCATGTCATTGAGTTACCTCACTTGTGGTAGGTTCTTGCGGTGCTCTTGGGGAGCTTGGCTTTGGATTGCCAATTAGCCGCCGAACCATGAAGTGGTGGTCGACACAACGGGGATGTAGCGTGCCGGCAAGCACGTGAACCTCAGGAGAAAAATTCTGTGTCACCTTTGTGATTGATTTCTTGGATTTCTCCCGGTGATTGGTCTTCATATTGTTGTGATTGGTTCATTCCTCGACGCAACGGTATAAAGATCACATACCTCTTTTTTACATTCCGCAAACTAGTTGTAACAAGCTCTTTAGTGTAATTAGTTTTGAGAGCTTGTTTTATCTTTGCTAGTGTAGCTTGTCACCTAGTTGAGCTCTTTAGTGTAGCTAGCTTGTGAGAGCTTGTAGTGACTTAGCCTTTGTTTGTTATAGTGATCATAGTTACCAGAATTATTGGATAGGTGGCTTGCAACCCTTGTAAAGCTAGAGCAAATTCGCATTTTGCCATTTGTTATACTAATCTTTTGCTCTAGTGAGTTTGTAGAATTTTTAATAGGCTATTCACCTCCCTCTAGCCATATTAGGACCTTTCACTCACCCTATCCCAGAGTTGTTTAACCCAGATGAGAGCAAAAGAGCTGAAAAGTCTTGAGCTCGCCCTATCCCAAGTCTTTTTAGGCTTGGATGAAAACCCAACTGATCCAACGCCTACGCTCAACAAGACTCACAAAAAACAAGAGTATAGTCAGTTGGAGGGACATAACTCTAAAGCACCTGGATATGCCACAACGATTAAGGCTTATATCCAGCACGTATTTAAAGAAAATTCCAAGATCTGGGAAAACAACTCGAACAGATTCACTCGAATAATTTAAGAAAAATAGTAAAGATGTATCCAAAGAGCCAGAATTTCTTAACAAGGCACCATATAAAGTATATCTTTACAAGAGGGAGGCGCCCGGGCACTACAAAGTCTAACTATCAGCTTCATCATCAGAAGAAGGCAGCTAAATATCAAGCTTCTCGGTGATGAAGTTGGCCAAATCTTCAACTTCAGGCTCAGCCTTCTCGATGGACTCTAAATAATAATCATCATCGGCTTCCTCCCTAAGTTTTTCTAGAGGGACCAATGGAGCAAGAACACGAATATGAGCTAAAATGTTCTTGACACACGTCTGGACCCCATTCTTGATGAAGTTCTAGAGGCACATAGGAATCTGCGGAATGAAGTCACCCCAGGTCCTTCCATCATCTTTAGAAGTCTGAAGAAGGTTCGCAACGGTCTTGAAAAATTTCCACAAAGTGGCAAATCGTTCATCAGATACCGCCAGCTACTTTGACAAATCTTCAATGGTTTTCATTCCCTGCACAAGATCCTGATCAGCACCAAGTCTAATCAGCTAGGCACGGGTGAGTTCTTCCTCAGCATGAGCTTTTACCTCTTTAGCCCCATTATGATTGGAGTGAACTGATATTTTCATCTCTTCAACATTATCCAAGAGCTTTTGCTTATCTCTACGGAGGGCTAATCAAGGCAATTAAAGAAAATCAGACAAATGAAGAATAGAGAAATAAGAGATAAAAGGAAACAAAGCATAAGAACTCGGGATACCTTCACACTCCTTCTTGAGACCTTTAGATTTCCGAGAGGACTCACACAAGGCAGCCATGGCTTCATCCCTCCTCTACTCCACCTCAATGACTTGCACACGGAGAGCCCTCTCAGAGTTCTTACGCCCTTGGCGCTCAGAATCTAGCTCCACCTCCTTACTGGCAAACTATGCCTTCAGCTAGCTCAATTCAAAGGACAGCTTCTTCTGAGTCTCACCTGAGCCAAAAAAAGCTAGAGTGATCCCGAGAGAAAGAATTCTCCCACAGAAAAAGGAAGGAAATGAGAAAATAGAGTAAAAGAAGCCGGAATGCCAAAAACAAGAAAGAAGATGTCTACCTAAAGCTGCTCTCCAAAAGAAGCCGCTCCAGCTGAGAGGTTCTCCCAAGCCGCGGTCAGCTTGGACAGACGATGGGTGGCGTCAAACTCCAACACCACATCATCTTCCAGGCGCTGGCTGCTTGATGCGTGGCTGATAGGAGAAGAAGTCGATAGAAGTGTTGAAACCACAACCAGAGCCGTGTCTTGCGCGGTAGATGCCCCGGCCACCTCCAAAGCATATTTCTCTGCCACGGTCACGGTCACCGCGAGATTGGGTGACTCCACAACGGCTTCATCAACCTGAGTCATCACCTCCCCCACAGTCGCCTCGCTGACCTTATGCTCTGAATCTTGGGACTCGGTGCGTGGAGGAGCACCAGCGGACTGAGAAGAAGTTAGCTAGGGATTGGGGAAGGCGATGATGACAGCCTAAAAGATGACAAAGAACTCGCCAATAAGGAAATATACAATAAAGACAATTGTCTAGACAGGGTGTTTTGTTCAGTGGACTGGGAGGATCTTTTTTGAAATTGTGTGCTGCAAAGTATGGCTTCGGAGGATTCAGACCATTGCCCTCTTTTGCTTGGGCTTTAGGATATTAAATCAGGCGACAAACGTTTTCACTTTGAGTCTTTTTGGCCTAAGCTAGAGGGATTTTAGGACACCATAGCAGCTGCTTGGCCTCAGTGCTGGCTGGTCCTTGTCCATTCTTCACCTTGGACCTCAAGTTTAAAGCTGATACTAGAGCTTTACAGAGTTGGAGTGATAAAACAGTTGGTCATGTTAATTCACAGCTAGCCCTTGCTCGTGAAATCCTTCATCAATTGGAGATCGCCCAAGACAGTCGCAACCTTTCGCCAAGAGAAAATTGGCTGAAAAACAATCTTAAGAAGCACAGCCTTGCTCTTGCATCCCTCAAGCGGACAATTGCCTGTCTTCGCTCAAGAATTGATTGGGTACGTGATGGGGACGCCAACACAAAGCTTTTTCAATTCCATGCCCGTCACCGCAAGAGGAAGAACTTCATTGGCAAGCTAGTTTCTGGTGACCAGATCTACACCAAGCATGAAGAGAAGGCAAGATTGATAGATGAATTCTATGAGGATTTGCTTGGGAAAAACATAGACAGAGAGCGCACTATCAACCTTGATGAGCTTGGGATCCTCTCCCATGATTTGGCTGATCTCGAGCTCCCTTTTACTGAGGAAGAGGTGTGGAAAACAATCAAGTAGTTGCCTCCGGACAAAGCGCCTGGTCTAGATGGTTTTACTGGCCGCTTCTACAAGGCCTGCTGGCCGGTTATAAAAGTGATATTATGGCTGCAGTTTCTGCTGTGTGGAGTAGGAGATTTGCTGGTTTTGAGGTGCTTAATGCAGCCTACATCACTCTTCTACCTAAGAAGGAGGAAGCTGAGCAACCAAGAGACTTTCGGCCTATCAGCCTGGTACATAGTTTTGCTAAGTTGATCACTAAAATGTTGGCAAATCGACTTGCATGTCGGCTGCAGCAGATGGTGTCTCCCAATCAAAGTGCTTTTATAAAGGGGTGTTTTATACAAGACAACTTCATGCTTGTTCAGAAAACGGCAAGATTTCTCAATCAACAAAAGCAGCCCAGAATTCTATTAAAATTAGACATCTCAAAGGCCTTTGATTCAGTTTCTTGGCCCTTTTTGCTTGAGGTTTTTACAACACTTAGGCTTTGGCCAGATTTGGAGGGACATAACCAGTGGGTTACTCTCCTCTTCTACTCAAGTGATGTTGAATGGGATACCTGGGGAGCGTATTTCTCACCGATTAGGATTAAGGCAAGGTGACCTGTTATCGCCCATGCTTTTTATTCTAGTTATGGACGTGTTGGGGCATATGGTAGCCAAGGCAGCCGCTGATGGTATGTTGCAGCCACTATCTTCTCGAGCTCTTCAACATCGTATATCATTCTATGCGGATGATGTGGTTCTTTTTGTCCGCCCAGAGGCAACAGATATTACTGTCACAATGGGCATCCTCCAACTCTTCGGTGAAGCTTCAGGTCTCAAAACCAATTTACAGAAAAGCAATGTGTTGCCAATCAGGTGTGGGAATACAGAAATGTCTTTGGTACAGGAACTTCTCCCTTGTGCTCTCATGGATTTTCCTTGCAAATATTTGGGGTTGCCTCTCTCTCTCAAGAAGTTAACTAAGGAACACATCCAACCTATAATAGATAAAATAGCTGATCAGCTACCGGGATGGAAAGGAGATCTCGTGACACGGGCAGGACAAAGAACTCAGGTGCAGTTTGTCCTCACTGCCATGCTAATTTATTTGGCAATGGCAATTGATTTCCCACCATGGGCTATTAAAGCCGTGGACAAGCTTCGGAGAAGTTTCCTTTGGAGGGGCCGCAAAGATGCTCATGGAGGACATTGTCTTGTGGCTTGGGGAAAGGTTGCCCGCCTGCTTGAACTCGGTGGGCTTGGCATTTCTGACCTCAAGCATCTCAGCTGGGCACTAAGGATGACGTGGGTTTGGCTGAAAAAACTGAGCCTCATCGTCCATGGGCAGCCCTCCCTATTCAGATCCCAGACCAAGTTAACTCCTCTGTAGCTGTTATATCGGAAGTGGGCAATGGAAATCACACTTTGTTCTGGACTGCTCGTTGGATCCATGGACAGTGTATTGCTGATCTTGCACCTCGACTTCTAGAAGCCATCCCAAAGAGAAGGGTGAAGTGACGTACTGTCCAGGAAGCTCTTAATGGTCGCAGTTCGGTTTTGGATATTAAGGGAGCCCGCACTGTTGGTGTTATTGTGGAATTCCTCCATCTCTGGGATTTGCTGTATAATTTTGAGTTAGAACCTGATGTCAAAGATGTCCACATATGGCGATTTTCTGCTAGTGGGCAATACTCAGCCAAGTCTGCCTATGAGAGTTTCTTTCTAGGATCTACTCAGTTTGGACCATATGAGAGGATCTGGAAGACCTGGGCATCGCCCAAATGCCATTTTTTTCTTTGGTTGGTGGCCCACAATCGGTGCTGGACGGCAGATCGCCTTGCACGTCGTGGGCTGCCTCATCCTGAGCAGTGTCCTCTTTGTGACCAGGAGGATGAGACTATTAACCACCTCCTTGTCTCCTATGTCTTTGCTAGACAATTTTGGTACCTCCTTCTAAGACAGGTCGGCCTCCACTCCTTGTCGCCACAGCCTTCAGATACTTCCTTTGATAGCTGGTGGGAAAAGGCTAGTGGAGCAACAAGTGGATTGATATAAAAAGGTCTCAACTCTCTCATTGTGCTTGGAGCTTGGACTCTTTGGAACCACCGGAATCGTTGCGTTTTTGATGGTATTACCCCTAACCTTGGTGGTGCTCTCACTCTTGCTGGAGAAGAGCGCCAGTTGTGGAATCTAGCAGGACCCAAGGTCTGTCTTCCTTGACAGTCCCTCTTTTTGGTGGTTAGCTTAGTGCATCCTTTGCCCTTTTTCAGGCGCGAATGTAATTTCTAGGTTTGTGTGGGGTTGTGTGTGGTGTGCGTTGTAGGGCTCTAGCCCCTTTCATTCTTCTTAATATAATGAGACGCAGTTCTCCTGCGTTTTCGAGAAAAAAAAATAAAGACAAAGAACAAGGATAGAACGAGCTAGCTAGAATTCACTCACCTAGCTATCCTTCTCTTTAGGCTGATACCCCCAAGCCGAACAGATGGCTTAGGCGGGGGCATGGCAGTAGAAAAAATATCGTCGCCACCCTGCTTCAAGGTTGGCAAGATTGGCACCTCGGCCCCAGCGAAACTCAAGCTCGACCCCCGTTTACTACAAGGAACAAAGATGAGAAAAAATCAGAAGAAGAACTCGGACCAATACAAGATAACATGAGGGGAATGTTATAACAACTCACCGACGGGTATCGAGGGCCGCATCATCATCCTCGTCCTCATCCTCAAGAATCTCCACCGCACTGCCATCTGAAGAAAAAGGAGGACCCCAGTAAAGATATAAACAGGAAAATCAAAGAAAAATAAGAAACATTGACACGCTCACCTTTGAGCATGATACCTATGACTTGAGTACCTGGACGAGTACTCAGAGGACATGACTTCTTGGTAGCAGATGCGCTAGCGGAAGCATCATCCACCCATGCCCTGTTGTTTGTGGAACGAGGAGCTCGAGGAACTAGGTGTGGCATATATTCAACATATTGGATGAGTTCATTACAAGAAGCACCAGGAAGAATTTTGATGACTAGAGACTTACTAATTGAAGACAATCCAGTAGGGTTCTCACCCACCCCCGCCCCAGCTGGGTTGCTCTTAGAAGGGATTGGGCCGACGAAATTCTAACCCAAGTCTTGTAGATAACCAAGAACAACAAGAGAAGTAAGGGAAATGAAGACAGAAAGTACCAACAATAAAGAAAATATGAAGAGAAGTACTCTCAAAGGAAAAAAACTCATAGCAGGAGGCGGGTTATCAGCACGATGCTTAGAAACTATGTGTGGGACAACGCTCACTCCCTTCAGAATTTTCTTGAGGCGCTCCAGCACCTCTTCTTTGGTTAACTCCAGAGCCAGGACCATATGAGAAGGGTCCTCGGCTCCAGAGTACTCAAAGTCATAGTTCTCCCTCGCTTTCAAAGGTTGAACTCGTCGATGCAGATAATTGGCAATGATTCCAAAGCTAGTCTGGACTTGCTGCTTTAGAACCCGAATTCTCTCAAGCAATGGCTAGATCTTCTTAAGTTCTTCACTCGATAGAGGGTTCTTCTCCTAATGATCATTGACCGAGGGACCAGAATCAGAGTGAACAGCAAGAGCGAGGAGCATGTTTCTAGCATAAAACCACTCAGAACGTCACTCCTCAGAATCAACCAGGTCATAGTCAAAAAAGAGATTCTTTTTGCCCTGGCAGAATTGAATCCCACAACCACCCAGAGGAGAAATATATCACTCTGGGGGTGTGGTTTCAGACGAAAGAAATAATGAAACAAGGAGATGGAAGGGGGATTCCAAAGAAGGTTTCACAGAGATGAACAAACACCGATAAGTGAAGGACACCATTCGGAGTCAAGTGATTTAAACAAATCCCAAAATATTGGAGAAAACGATGGAGAAAAGAAGGTGCTAGGAGGCAAAGACCAGCACGGATGAAGGAGACGAACAAAACCATTTTGCTAGGATTAAGAGCGAGAACCCGATGCTGACCTTCTTCCAATCCGAAAGCCTTGCTCCTGGATCAGGTCGGCACTAACCAACTCCCGCAGCTGGTCTTCCATCATGGACGGGGATGGCCAGATCTTCTCTGCGGCCCTCATGGCAACGAAATCTTGATTCTCGATCATGCTCAATGACACCTCCTTGTCCACCAAGATTTCCTTAGACTTGCTGCTCGTCAGCTTCTTCTTGCCCATACACCGGCAATAAGGAATGACGGAAGCATGAGTAGTGGTGGTGTCCGAGCAGCAACAATGGCGGCAGTGAAGCTCTGGATGCTAGGGATTCGCAAAGAATAAAAGCTAGAAGGAAAAAGCAGGGTAAGAAAGAAGAACAAGAAGAAGAAAGCCCCTTAAACAGACTCAGTGGTGAAAACGTGGCCCGCTAGGCTCGCTTAACATGGCATGGGAACGCAACGGTCCATTTCCCGCCATAACTGACTTGGCTGAAATGACAGATGGCACACCTTTTCTCAACAGTATAGCACAACGGGCAAATTTTAGACTTATCCATCTAGTACCACGGCAAAGTTGTCATATTACTAAAAAAAGAAGAACTCATTAACCATGGAGCAAATAAGAGTTACCACACCAAGAAGACAAAGAACTCGATTATCTCAGAAAGAACTCAAAAGTTTTAGAAACATCCAAATCAATACAGCAGGAGGAAGATCAAGAACTCAAAAGACAAGATTCCTTCTAGTACAAATGACTTCAAAAGATACAAGATTACAGATCTTATAAGACCTAATGAACTCGGTACTACGATGAGCAAGGTAGCAACAAGGAGCCTAGGAAGAACACGGCTCTGGAAATGACTACGTGCTCCTAGTTACAACACGGCAGAAGACACTTAACTCAGACACACTATTTTCTTCAAAGGAAGGACGTAGTGCATCCAAGACGGATATCAGCAGCACAGCGGGACAACACGGACTAGGTGAGGCTCATAGGCGTCAGTCTACCCAAGTCCGATGAGATGCTAGATCAGGTACCGATCTGCACTAGACAGTCGTGAGGCAGAGCGGAAGGATCAACCCTGAGCCACTGGATGATGGAATGCATCCCACATCACAAGACTTCTTCCACCTGCCAGCACGTACAACCTGGTACAATGCCGCTATGAGATTAGTCTACCTCTAATCTTGATCACAAGACTTCTTCCATTTGCCACAAGATTTACAAAAATTACAACTCACGCCCGGGGGTTGCTCTACTTCACAAACTATCATATTAGTGACTACAAGGACTTTAGACTATACAACAAGACACTTGATGAATCAAAGCAGCACACCGGGAGGGTATTTATAGGCCAAAGAGCGGTGCACATAGACCGGGAGCACCAACAGTACAATCCTGACTAAGGTCTCAGTGAAAAGACAAAAAGCAATAAGAAGAGGTCACGCGCGTGAAGGAACAGTACTCAAGGACAAGCATATTCGAAAGAATATACCAACACTGTACACCTAGTGACTACAGAGAATTCAATTCAACTGCCAACCACCACCAACCTCGGACATAAAGCTGGTTACCTAAGAAGACGATAAGAGACCATCTATCCGAGTTCTTGATGATAAAAAAGAACCCAAAAAGATGCTCGGGGGCTACAGGGTACATAGCCTCAGAAGAGATTTTTAATTTTTTCAACAATCAAAATTTAAGACCCTCCAACTTTTTGTTCCAAATAGCAAGAGGCTTGGGGGGCTACACTCAGTGAGTGCACTTTTTTCATAGAAAAAGCGCACGTCACTTGAAAGACTTCTTCAAGACAGGACCACTTCAAGGCTTCACACGAAAGAACCTGGAACAAGCTTGATTCATCAGGCAAAGCCAGAGAAACAAGGTCTTCGAGTTCAACCATGAAATCTTTGGGGGCTTGTTGATGTGGCACCCACAGGGTTCCACAGCGGTATGACTATGAGTCATGGGCCCTGGCCCGGCCCACGGACCAGAGCAAGGAGAGGTGCAGCGTCCGCCACAACGAATCCGAGTAGAATAGGCCAGACTAGCCAGATTCCTATGGAAAGTAACTTATGTAGTTAGTTTAGGACACCTTTGGATTCGACTAGGATTGCAACTGCACCATAGCCTTCTCTATCGATGTAAAGAGAGGGCGTGGGCACCCCTGTAACAAGAGACGAGATAACACAATCAATCCAGCGCAAAGGCTAACGCCGACTAGACGTAAAGGCTATTACTCGATTACGATCGAGGGCCCGAACCAGTATAAATCGACTATCTCTGCGTTCACCGTCAAGCTCTAAGCATACGCTGAAGCCCAAACAACTGTCTTGGGTACCCCCCAAGGCAAGCTATCAGTGGTCAAACACCGACACTATCTTATGTTAAGATTAATACAATCTCCAAATGATTCGAAACGAGCTTCCACTTGACATGCATTACATAGGAGTACCATCAGGTGCGCCCAAAACAATTTCCATGCCCGTGGTACATTAGGTACAAACCATGCACCTTTCTCGCATCCAAATTAAAACTATATACAAATAGATTCGAATCAACTTCCGCTTGATCCATGTCACATAGGAAGACAATCAGGTGCATCCAAAATAATTTTTAATCCTATGTTATGTTTGGTGCAAATCATGCACCTATCTTGCATCGAGATTAACACTATCTCCAAATGTTCCAAAACGAGATTCCACTTGACCCACGTCATGTAGGAGTACCATCGGTTGCTCTAAATGATTTCTGAACCTTTGGTATATTCGGCGCAAACCATGCACCTATATTGAGTCAAGATTAACACTATCTCCAAATAGACTAAAATGATCTTCCACTTGATCTACGCAAGCTAGGAGTACCATCTGGTGTGCCCAAAGCGATTCCAGAGCCTATGGTACATTTGGCGCAAACTGTGCACCTATCTTGCCTCGAGATTAATACTATCTCCAAACAGACCAAACGAGCTTCCACTTAACCAACGTCACCTAGAAGTACCATCAGGTGTGCCAGAAAAGATTTCCATGCCCGTTGAACATTCGGCACAAACCATGCACCTATCTTACGTCGAGATTAATACTAGCTCCAAAAGGTCCAAAATGAGCTTCCACTTGACTAATGTCACCTAGAAGTACCATCGGGTGTGCCTAAAAAGATTTCCATGCCCGTTGTACATTTGGGGCAAACCATGCACCAATCTTGCGTCGAGATTAATTCTATCTCTAAGCGGTCCAAAACGAGCTTCCACTTGACCAATGTCACCTAGAAGTACCATTGGGTGTGCCTGAAAAGATTTCTATGCCCATGGTACATTCAGCGCAAACCGTACACCGATCTTGTGCCTAGAATAACACTATCTCCAAATAGACCAAAACAAGCTTCCACTTGACACACGTCACCTAGGAGTACTATCGGGTGTGTCCAAAATGATTTCCATGCCCGTGGTACGTTCGGCACGAACCGTGCACCCATCTAGCGCTGAGATTAACACTATCTCTAAACGGACCAAAAGTGCTTCCACTTGACCCACGTCATCTAGGAGTACCATCTGGTGTGCACAAAATGATTTTCATACGGTGGTATCTTCAGCGCAAACTGTGCACCTAACTTGCACTGAGATCAAAACTGTCTCTAAACGAACCGAAACGGGCTTCCACTTGACCCACGTCACCTATGAGTACCATCGGGTGTGCCCAAAATGATTTCCATGCAGTGGTACATTCGGCGCCAACCGTACACCTATCTTGTGTCGAGATTAATGCTATCTCTAAATGGACCTTAACGAGCTCCCACTTGAGCCACGTCACCTAGGAGCACCATCGGGTGCGTCCAAAATGATTTCTAAGCCAATGGGACGTTCAGCACAAGCCGTGCACCAATCTTGCGCCGAGACTAACATTATCTCTAAATGGGCCAAAATGAGCTTCCACTTGACCAATGTCACCAAGAAGTACCATCGGGTGTGCCCAAAATGATTTCCATGCCCGTGGTACATTCGGCACAAACTGTGCCCCTATCTAGTGCTGAGATTAACACTATCTGTAAACGGACCGAAATGAGCTTCCACTTGACCCACGTCACCTAGGAGTACCAACGGGTGTGCCCACAATGATTTCCATACGGTGGTACATTCGGCGCAAACCGTGCACCTATCTTGTGTCGAGATTAACGCTATCTCTAAACAAACTGAAACGAGATTCCACTTGACCCACGTCACCTAGGAGTACCATCGGGTGCATTAAAATGATTTCCAAGCCTATGGTACATTTAGCACAAGCCGTGCACCTATCTTGCGTCGACACTAACACTATCTTGAAATGGAATGAAACAAGCTTCCACTTGACATACATTGCCTAGGAGTAGCATCGGGTGTGCCCAAAGTGATTTCCATGCTAGTGGTACATTCATCGCAAACTATGCAGCTATCTTGCACCAGATTAAAACTATCTTCATACAAATCGAAATGAGCTTCTGCTTCACCCATGTCACCTAGGAGTACCATCGGGTGTGCCTGAAAAGAATTCCATGCCTTTGGTACATTCAGCGCAAATCGTACACTGATCTTGCGCCAAGACTAACACTATCTCCAAATGGACCGAAACGACCTTCCACTCTACACACGTCACCTAGGAGTCCCATCGGGTGTGCCCAAATGATTTCCATGCCCATTGTACATTCGGCGCAAACCGTGCACCTATCTTGCGTCGAGATAATACTTTCTCCAAATGGTCCAAAACGAGCTTCCACTTGACATACATTACATAGGAGTACCATCGGGTGTGCCCAAAGCGATTTCCATGCCTGTGGTATGTTAGGCGCAAACTGTGCACCTTTCTTGCGCCTAAATTAAAACTATCTCCAAATAGATCGAAATCAGCTTCCGCTTGATTCACATCACATAGGAGTACAATCAGGTGCATCCAAAATAATTTCTGAGCCTATGGTATGTTTGGTGCAAATCATGCACCTATCTTGCGTCGAAATTAACACTATCTCCAAATGTTCCAAAATGAGTTTCCACTTGACCCACGTCGTGTAGGAGTACCATCAGTTGCACCAAATAATTTATGAACTTATGGTACATTCGACGCAAACCGTGCACCTATCTTGCGTCAAGATTAACACTATCTCCAAACAGACCGAAATGAGCTTGCACTTGATCTACGCCAGCTAGGAGTACCATCTAGTGTGCCCAAAGCGATTTTAGAGCCTATGGTACATTTGGCGCAAATAGTGCACCTATCTTGCCTCAAGCTTAATATTGATGAGGACATCCTCCACTATTACCCGCTGGCAAAGACGCAACAAAAAAAAGGCCAAGTGGTCTAGTTGTAGTCGGGCGGCAACCGTGTGAGCCTCTGAATAATCCCACCTTGCTTAGCTGGGAGGATGAAGCCACCTTAAAAGAGAGAGCCACCCTTCCCCTATCAGACTAGTCTTTTAGGGACATTGGGCCTTTCCCCGAGTGGGTGTGCATAAGAACTGTTGGGGTCCAGGCAACCTTAATTTATTGGGCCTCGGCCAACCCCACCTGGGCCAGATGTATCATTTGGTATCAGAGCTGGGCCCTTGTTTAAGGGGGTGGGAATGATGAGGACATCCTCCACTATTACTCACTGGCAAAGACGCAACAAAAAAAGGCCAAGTGGTCTAGTTGTAGTCAGGCGGCAACCGTGTGAGCCTCTGAATAATCCCACCTTGCTAGCTTGGGAGGATGAAGCCACCTTAAAAGAGAGAGCCACCCTTCCCCTATCAGACTAGTCTTTTAGGGACATTGGGCCTTTCCCCGAGTGGGTGTGCATAAGAACTGTTGGGGTCCGGGCAACCTTAATTTATTAGGCCTCAGCCAACCCCACCTGGGCTGGATGTATCAAATACTATCTCCAAATGGACCAAAACGAGCTTGCACTTGACCAACGTCACCAAGAAGTACCATCGGGTGTGCCTAAAAAGATTTCCATGCCCATTGTACATTCGGTGCAAACCGTGCAACTATCTTGCGTCGAGATTAATACTATCTCCAAAGGTCCAAACTGAGCTTTACTTGACCTAGGTCACCTAGAAGTACCATCGGGTGTGCCTGAAAAGATTTGCATGCCCATTGTACATTCGGCACAAACCAAGCACTCATCTTGCATCGAGATTAATACTATCTCCAAACGGTCCAAAATGAGCTTCCACTTGACCAATGTCACCTAGAAGTACCATCGGGTGTGCCTAAAAAAATTTCTGTGCCCGTGGTATATTCAGCACAAACCATGCACTGATCTTGCGCCTAGACTAAAACTATCTAGAAATAGAAAGAAACGAGCTTCCTCTTGACACACGTCACCTAGGAGTGCCATCGGGTGTGCCCAAAATGATTTTCATACCCGTGATACATTCGGTGCAAACCGTGCACCCATCTAGTGCTGAGATCAAAACTATCTCTAAACGAACCGAAACGAGGTTCCACATGACCCACGTCACCTAGGAGTACCATCGTATGCGCCCAAAATAATTTCCATGCGGTGGTACATTCGGTGCAAATGGTGCACCTATCTTGTGCCGAGATTAACACTATCTCTAAACAGACCGAAACAAGCTTCCGCTTGACCCACGTCACCTAGGAGTACCATTGGGTACATCCAAAATAATTTCCAAGCCTATGTTACAATCAACGCAAACCGTGCACCTATCTTGCATCGAGATTAATACTATCTCCAAACACATAAAAATGATCCATGCCACTTGATCCATGCCACCTGGGAGTACCATCCAGTGTGCCCAAAGCGATTTAAGAGCCTATGGTACATTTGGCGCAAACCGTGCACCTATCTTGCCTCGAGATTAATATTATCTCCAAACAGACCGAAACGAGCTTCCACTTGACCAACATCACCTAGAAGTACCATCGAGTGTGCCTGAAAAGATTTCCATGCCTGTTGTACATTCAGCACAAACTATGCACCTATCTTGCGTCGAGATTAATACTAACCCAATTGGTCTGAAGCAAGCTTGCACTTGACCAATGCCACCTAGAAGTACCATTGGGTGTGCCTGAAAAGATTTCTATGCTCGTGGTACATTTGGCGCAAACCGTACACCAATCTTGCACCTACACTAACACTATCTCGAAATGGACCCAAACAAGCTTCCACTTGACACACATCACCTAGCAGTACCATTTGGCGCAAATAGTGCACCGCTAAGATTAACACTATCTCTAAACAGACCAAACGAGCTTGCACTTAACCCATGTCACTTAGGAGTACCATCGAGTGGGCCCAAAATGATTTCCATGCGGTGGTACATTCGGCGCAAACCATGCACCTATCTTGCGCTGAGATTAACACTATCTCTAAACGGACTAAAACCAGCTTCCACTTGACCCATGTCACCTAGGAGTATCATCGGGTGCAGCCAAAATGATTTCCAAGCCTATGGTACGTTCGGCGCAAACCGTGCACCGATCTTGCACAGAGACTAATGCTATCTCCAAACAGACTGAAACAAGCTTCCACTTGACATACATTTCATAGGAGTACCATCGGGTGTGCCCAAAGCGATTTCCATGCCGGTGGTACATTCGTCGCAAACTGTGCACCCATCTTGCACCAGATTAAAACTATCTCCAAATGGATCGTAATGAGCTTCTGCTTGACCCACGTCACTAGGACTACCATCAGGTGTGTCCAAAATGATTTCTACGCCTTTGGTATGTTTGGCGCAAACCGTGCACCTATCTTACGCTGAGACTGACACTACATCCAAACAGACCGAAACAAGCTTCCACTTGACATACATTACATAGGAGTACCAACAGGTGTGCCCAAAGCGATTTCAATGCTTGTGGTACATTAGGCGCAAATCGTGCACCTTTCTTGTGCCCAATAAAACTATTTCTAAACAGAACGAAATCAGCTTCTGCTTCATCCACGTCACATAGGAGTACAATCAGGTGCATCCAAAATGATTGTCGAGCCTATGGTACGTTTGGCGCAACTCATGCTTCTATCTTGTGTCGAGATTAACACTATCTCCAAATGTTGCAAAACGAGTTTCCATGTGACCCATGTCACGTAGGAGTACCATCGGTTGTGCCAAAATGATTTCTAAACCTGGTACGTTCGGCACAAACCGTGCACCAATCTTGTGTCGAGATTAACACTATCTCCAAACAGACTAAAACGATCTTCCACTTGATCTACGCCACGTAGGAGTACCATCTGGTGTGCCCAAAGCGATTTCAGAGCCTATGGTACATTTGGCGCAAATAGTGCACCTATCTTGCCTTGATTAATACTGTCTCCAAATGGACCGAAATGAGCTTCCACTTGACCAACGTCACCTAGAAGTACCATTGAGTGTGCCTGAAAAGATTTCCATGCCCGTTGTACATTCGACACAAACTGTGCAACTATCTTGCATTGAGATTAATACTATCTCTGAAAGGTCCAAAACGAGCTTCCCCTAGACCAATGTCACCAAGAAGTACCATCGGATGTGCCTGAATAGATTTCCATGCCCATTTTATATTTAGCATGAAACATGCACCTATCTTGCGTCGAGATTAATTCTGTCTGCAAACGGTCCAAAAGGAGCTTCCACTAGACCAATGCCACCAAGAAGTACCATCGGGTGTGCTTCAATAGATTTCCATGCCCATTGTACATTCAGCACAAACCGTGCACCTATCTTGCACCAAGATTAATACTATCCCCAAATGGTCCAAAATGAGCTTCCACTTGACCAATGTCACCTAGAAGTACCATTGGTGTGCCTAAAAAGATTTCCATGCCCTTGGTATATTTGGCACAAACCGTACACCAATCTTGCGCCTAGACTAACACTATCTCCAAATGGACCCAAACGAGCTTCCACTTGATACAAATCACCTCGGAGTACCATCGCCTGTGCCCAAAATGATTTCCATGCACGTGGTACATTCGGCGCAAACTGTGCACCCATCTAGTGCTGAGATTAACACTATCGCTAAACGGATCGAAACGAGCTTCCACTTGACCCACATCACCTAGGAGTACCATCGGGTGTTCCCAAAATGATTTCCACGCAGTGGTACATTTGGCGCAAACCATGCTCCTATCTTGTGCTGAGTTAACACTCTAAACAGATCGAAACAAGCTTCCACTTGACCCACATCACCTAGGAGTACCATCGGGTGCATCCAAAATGATTTCTAAGCCGATGGTACGTTTGGCGCAAACCGTGCACCTATCTTACGTCAAGATTAACACTATCTCCAAACTAACAGAAACGATGTTCCACTTGATCTACGCCACCTAGGAGTACCATCTGGTGCGCCCAAAGCGATTTTAGAGCCTATGGTACATTCAGAACAAACTGTGCCCCTATCTTGTGTTGAGATTAAAACTATCTCCGAACAGTCCGAAATGAGCTTCCACTTGACCAATGTCACCAATAAGTACCATCTGGTGTGCCTAAAAAAATTTTCATGCCCGTTGTACATTCGGTGCAAACCATACACCAATATGTGCCTAGACTAACACTATCTCCAAATGGATCGAAACGAACTTTTACATGACACACATCACCAAGGAGTACCATCGGGTGTGCCAAAAACGATTTCCATGCCCGTGGTACATTTGGCGCAAACCGTGCACCCATCTAGCGTTGAGATTATTGCTATCTCTAAACAGACCAAAACAAGCTTTCACTTGATCCACGTCACCCAGGAGTACCATCGGTTGTGTCCAAAATGATTTCCATGTGGTGGTACATTCGGCACAAATCTTGCACCTATCTTGTGCCGAGAGTAACACTATCTCTAAACGGACCGAATCGAGCTTTCACTTGACCCACATCACCAAGGTGTACCATCGGGTGTGTCCAAAATGATTTCCAACCCTATGGTACGTTGTGCGAATACCATGCACCTATCTTGTGCTGAGACTAACACTGTCTCCAAACAGACCAAAACAAGCTTCCACTTGACATACATTACCTAGGAGTACCAACGGGTGTGCCCAAAGCGATTTCCATTCTAGTGGTACTTTCGTCGCAAACATTGCACCTATCTTGCACCGGATTAAAACTATCTCCAAACAGATTGAAATGTGCTTCCACTTGACCTATGTCACCTAGGAGTACCATCAGGTGCGTATAAAATGATTTCTAAGCCTATGATACGTTTGGCGCAAACAGTGCACCTATCTTGCACCGAGACTAACAATATATCCAAACAGACCAAAACAAACTTCCACTTGACATACATTACATCGGAGTACCAATGGGTGTGCCCAAAGCCATTTCGATGCCTGTGGTACATTAGACGCAAACCGTGCACTTTTCTTGCACCCAAATTAAAACTATCTCCAAACAGATTGAAATCAGCTTCCGCTTCATCCACGTCATATAGGAGTACAATCAGGTGCATCTAAAATGATTTCTGAGCCTATGGTACGTTTGGTGCAACTCATGCATCTATCTTGCATTGAGATTAACACTATCTCCAAAAGTGTTGCAAAACGAGTTTCCACTTGACCCACATCATGTAGGAGTACCATCGGTTGTGCAAAAATGATTTATGAACCTATGGTATGTTCGGCGCAAACCGTGCACCTATCTTGCGTCGAGATTAACACTATCTCCAAATAGACTAAAACGATTTTCCACTTGATCTACGCCACCTAGGAGTACCATCTGGTGTGCCCAAAGCGATTTCAGAGCCTATGGTACATTTGGCACAAACAGTGCACCTATCTAGCCTTAAGACTAATACTATCCCCAAACAGAACGAAAGGAGCATCCACTTGACCAACGTCACCTAGAAGTACCATCGGGTGTGCCTGAAAAGATTTCTATGCCTGTTGTACATTCAGCACAAACCGTGCACCTATCTTGCGTCGACATTAATACTATCTCCAAACAGTCCGAAATGAGCTTCCACATGACCAATGTCACCTAGAAGTACCATCGGGTGTGCCTAAAAAGACTTCCATGCCCACGGTCTAAAACGAGCTTTCACTTGACCAATGTCACCAGAAGTACCATCGGGAGTGCCTGAAAAGATTTACGTGCCTGTGGTACATTCAGCGCAACCATACACCGATATTGCACCTAGACTAACACTATCTCCAAACGGACCGAAAGAAGCTTCCACATGACACACGTCACCAAGGAGTAGCACTGGGTGTGCCCAAAATGATTTCCATGCTCATAGAACATTTGGCACAAACCGTGCACCCATCTAGCACTGAGATTAACGCTATCTCTAAATGGACCGAAACAAGCTTTCATTTGACCCACGTCACCTAGGAGTACCATCGAGTGTTCCCAAAATGATTTCCATGCGGTGGTATATTCGGCGCAAACCGTGCACCTATGTTGCGCCCGAGATTAACACTATCTCTAAACGAACCGAAACAAGCTTCCACTTGACCCACATAAACTAGGAGTACCATCAGGTGTGTCCAAAATGATTTCCAAGCCTATGGTACATTCGGCGCAAACCGTACACGTATCTTGTGCCGAGACTAACACTATCTCCAAACAGACCGAAACAAGCTTCCACTTGACATACATTACCTAGTGGTACATTCGTCGCGAACCATGCACCTATCTTACACCAGATTAAAACTATCTACAAACGGATTGAAATGAGCTTCCGCTTGACCCATGTCACATTGGAGTACCATCGGGTGCATCTAAAATGATTTCTAAGCCTATGGTACGTTCGGTGCAAACTATGCACCTATCTTGCGCCAAGACTAACACTACATCCAAATAGACCAAAACAAGCTTCCACTTAACTACATTACATAGGAGTACCAACAGGTGTACCCAAAGCGATTTTGATGCCTGTGGTACATTAGGCGCAAACCGTGCACCTTTCTTACGCCAAAATTAAAACTATTTCCAAACAGAACGAAATTAGCTTCCACTTCATCCACGTCACATAGGAGTACAACTGATGCATCCAGCCCAGGTGGGGTTGGCCGAGGCCCAATAAATTAAGGTTACCCGGACCCCAACAGTTCTTATGCACACCCACTCGGGGAAAGGCCCAATGTCCCTAAAAGACTAGTCCGATAGGGGAAGGGTGGCTCTCTCTTTTAAGGTGGCTTCCTCCTCCCAAGCTAAGCAAGGTGGGATTATTTAGAGGCTCACACGGTCACCGCCCGACTACAACTAGGCCACTTGGCCCTTTTTTTGTTGCGTCTTTACCAGTGGATAATAGTGGAGGATGTCCTCATCATTCCCACCCCCTTAAACAAGGGCCCAGCTCTGATACCAAATGATGCATCCAGCCCAGGTGGGGTTGGCCGAGGCCCAATAAATTAAGGTTGCCCGGACCCCAACAGTTCTTATGCACACCCACTCGGGGAAAGGCCCAATGTCCCTAAAAGACTAGTCCAATAGGGGAAGGGTGGCTCTCTCTCTTTTAAGGTGGCTTCCTCCTCCCAAGCTAAGCAAGATGGGATTATTCAGAGGCTCACACGGTCACCGCCCGATTACAACTAGGCCACTTGGCCCCTTTTTTGTTGTGTCTTTGCCAGCGGATAATAGTGGAGGATGTCCTCATCAACAACCAAGTGCATCCAAAATGATTTTTATGCCTATTGTACGTTTGGCGCAACTCATGCATCTATCATGCGTCAAGATTAATACTATCTCCAAACGTTGCAAAACGAGTTTCCACATGACCCACATCACGTAGGAGTACCGTCAGTTGTGCCAAAATGATTTCTGAACCTAGTACGTTTAGCGCAAACCATGCACCTATCTTGTGTTGAGATTAACACTATCTCCAAACAGACTGAAATGATCTTTCACTTGATCTATGCCACCTAGGAGTACCATCTAGTGTGCCCAAAGTGATTTAAGAGCCTATGGTACATTTGGCGCAAACAATGCACCTGTCTTGCCTTGATTAATACTGTCTCCAAATGGACCAAAATGGGCTTCCACTTGACCAATGTCACCTAGAAGTACCATTGGGTGTGCCTGAAAGGATTTCCATGCTCGTTGTACATTCGGCGCAAACTGTGTACCTATCATGCATCAAGATTAATACTACCTCCAAATGGTCTGAAACGAGCTTCCACTTGACCAATGTCACCTAGAAGTACCATCGGGTGTGCCTAAAAAGATTTTCTTGCCCGTGGTACATTCGGCACAAATTGTACACCGATCTTGCGCCTGGACTAACACTATCTCCAAATGGACCAAAACAAGCTTCCACTTGACACACGTCAGTGTGCCTAAAATGATTTCCATGTGTTAGTACATTCGGCGCAAACCGTGCACCTATCTTGTGCTGAGATTAACACTATCTCTAAACGTACCGAAACGAGCTTCCACTTCACCCACGTAAATTAGGAGCACCATCGGGTGCTTCCAAAATGATTTCCAAGCCTGTGGTACGTTCGGCCCCAAACCGTGCACCTGTCTTGTCCCGACACTAACACTATCTTCAAAGAGACCGAAACAAGCTTCCACTTGACATACATTACCTCGGAGTACCATCGGGTGTGCCCAAAACAATTTCCATGCCAGTGGTACATTTGTCGCAAAGCATGCACCTATCTTGCACCAGATTAAAACTATCTTCAAACAGATTGAAATGAGCTTCCACTTGACCGACATCACCTAGGAGTACCATTAGGTGCATCCAAAGTGATTTCTAAGGTTATGGTATATTTGGTGCAAACCGTGCACCTATCTTGCGTCGTGCCCGTGGTACATTAAGGGCAAACCGTGCACCTTTCTTGCGCCTAGATTAAAACTATCTCCAAACAGATCGAAGTCAGCTTCCACTTGATCCACGTCACATAGGAGTACAATCAGTTGCATCCAAAAAGATTTCTGAGCCTATGGTACATTTGGCGGAAATCGTGCACCTATCTTGTGTCGAGATTAACACTATCTCCAAATGTTACAAAATGAGTTTCCACTTGACCCACGTCACAAAGGAGTACCATCGGTTGTGCCAAAATGATTTTTAAACCTATGGTACGTTCGGCACAAACCATGCACCTATCCTGCATTGAGGTTAACACTATCTCCAAATAGACTGAAATGATCTTCCACTTGTTCTACGCCACCTAGGAGTACCATCTGGCGTGCCCAAAGCAATTTCAAAGCCTATGGTACATTTAGCGCAAACCATGCACCTATTTTGCCTCAAGATTAATATTATCTTCAAATAGACCGAAACGAGCTTCCACTTGACCAACATCACCTAGAAGTACCATCAGGTGTGCCTAAAAAGATTTCCATACCCATTGTACATTCGGCACAAACAATGCACCTATCTTGTGTCGAGATGAATACTATCTCCAAACGGTCAAAAACGAGCTTCTACTTGACCAATGTCACCTAGAAGTACCATCGGGTGTGCCCGAAAAGATTTACTAGCCTGTGGTACATTGGCACAAACCGTAGACCGATCTTGTGCCCAGACTTACTGATGAGGACATCAACACCACACCTACACCATTGCTAGCACCACTTGGTCCTCTTACTCGTGCTCGTGCCCGTCAACTCAACCATCAAGTAAGTTTATTCTTAAACTCTTGTCCATCATATTTAGACAATGGAAACACGTGCACTCTTTGTTTTACTTAGGAATGATGGAGAGGATCAGAAGGACAGGGGATTGGCGCCGGCTGGATTTGGACTGCAGGATAGCACAAACTTGTGATGCATGCCGTGACTTCATATGGACTCGGATTGGGACGTTCTATCACTTTTTGGAAAGCTTATCAAGTCTACTTTCCAACGGATCTAACCTCATGGATATATCTTATCAGATGCTTCTGCAGTAACTATTTTTGTACCGAGACCTTTTCTGTCAACGGTGCTGTGTCACCTTATTTTGGGCCGATGGCCCATGTATCAAGTTGGGTCCATTAGGGACGCGTCCTAGGGTTGGAGAACGACTCAAACACCCTTGTGGTCGTCCTCCCATCTACTTATATGCCTCTAGGGCCGCCACAAACAGATTAGGTTTTGTTTCGTCGAGTTAGCTATTGCTACCGCCTTTCAGCGCGCGTGTTGGATCAACCGCCTGACTGATTGTTTTCAGAACCTCACCATCTTGTGTTTTTAGATTGAAAGCTTCATATTTATTTGACAATTAAGTGCTTGTTCTTCTTGTTCTTGCTGGTTCTTCGATTGCCTGCAGGATGGGTGCCCTAGTGGTTGGTTGTCGCGCCACAAGATCACGGCAGACATCGGAGGAGGTGTATCAGTTGCTAAGGCGCAGCGTCCTTGGACGGTTGTAGTCGGGCCGTGAACGTTGTCTCCATCCACAAATCGAGTTATCCACCATCTCTCATCGAAAGATCGGCCAGCGAACCCTACGGGAAGTTATCAGTTGGTAATCAGAGCAAGGTTGATCGGTAAGAGACTTCCAATCCTTCGCTATTTTTAATTTCCTATAGTCCAGAAAAGCCAAAAACAATTAGTAGATTAGGGTTCCATAATCCTATAGACCTTTTGAGCCTTTGCTAGCACTGCTTAGTAGGGCTTGTTGAGTCGTCGGTTGCATCAGTTGCGTCGAGTTGCTGGTCTTAGTTTTAGTCCTTTCGAGTTTTGAGTTCTTGTCACATTATAGTCACAGCCGTGTGCTACCATATAAACCTTTTGTTAGCTAAATCCGAATACATCCTTGTGTTCAAGTCTGAGTAGGAATCTGAGTTGTTTTCAGACCAAATTCCACGTGGGGTTGAGTTCAAGTTGGAATCGGTTTAGAGTCCGAATTGACAGCTGCCTTGTTGCTGTTTTGAGTCCGAATCCGAGTACTCGAGAGAGAGAGAGAGTCTGAATCTGAGTTGGAATCTTTTTTTATCGGAATACCCCTGTTTTTTCAGAAAAAGTGTGTGTGGTGAATTGCTCATTTGATATCTCTCTGATCATATAATCAGTTTTGAGGATTCAAAAAAAAAGAAAAAAAAGGAAAAAAAGAAACAAAAAAGAAAAAAAAGAAAAAAAGAAAAGGGGCTGATCTTTGTGTTGTCTCATTTTGTTAGGTGGAGTTTGTGATTTCCTTTGTGTCCAGGCTCGCGTCTCCAGCACGGTTTAGGCTAGGACCAGCACAGTACCACCGTTGAACGATTATTCAGCTCGCTTTTTTGACTAACATGGTGCTAGTATCTTTCCTTGTGCATAGCATTTGGCCCACCACAGCTCCACATATATGACTATAGCTTGACAGGTGTTGCTGTGGTACCAATACATTCTCTTCCAAGGTTGCAGACTTGCTGGTTGTTGACCCCTCTTGTTGAGCAAGGTAAGAACTGGTAAGAGCTTGATAAACAGGTTGAGAGTTAGCGCCTTGTTGTAGCTACATCCTAGTAGTTGTAGGGATTTTATTTCTTCACCTGTTATCTTGTTTCCACTTTGTTTTGTTGAACCATGTCAGGATCATAGGATAGTAACAAGATTCCACAATCTCCTCGCACCAAGGGCATCATTCAACATTTTACAAGGCAAGTGCAGCTGCATACAAAAGGACTTGATCAAGATTTACAGGTGACCAATGACAAGATTGGGCAATTGGAAGCCACCCAACTTGCCACCAACACCAAGCTTGCAGGATTGGAGGCATCTGTTGCTCGTGTGGACAGAAGCCTTGCTGCTCTTCTGCAGCGTTTTGATGACTTCCACACGAAAGACAAAGAGCAGCATAATGAAGACAACAAGGATGAAGAGCAACTCAAAGATAATTTTAATGATGACTATACTGCTGATACTGAAAAGGATGATCATGACACTCGTGATCGGCGTCGTCTACGCCATAATCGTAGAGGTATGGGTGGTCACCGCCGACGCGAGGTACCCAATAATAATGATGCTTTCAGTAAGATTAAATTTAAGATACCCCCTTTTGATGGTAAGTATGATCCTGATGCATACCTTTCTTGGGAAATTGCTGTTGACCAGAAGTTTGTCTATTAGGAATTTCCTGAGAATACACGTGTTAGGGCTGCTACTAGTGAGTTTACTAACTTTGCTACTGTTTGGTGGATAGAACATGGCAAGAAAAATTCTAATAACATACCACGAACTTGGAATGCTTTGAAACGAATCATGAGGGCTAGATTTGTTCCTTCTTACTATGCACGTGATTTGTTACATAAATTGCAACAACTGAGACAGGGTACTAAAAGTGTAGAAGAATATTATCAAGAATTGCAAATGGGTATGCTGCGTTGTAATTTAGATGAGGATGACGAACCTGCTATGGCAAGATTTTTGGGTGGGTTAAATAGAGAAATTCAGGACATCCTTGCTTATAAAGAATACACTAACGTAACCCGTTTGTTTTATCTTGCTTGTAAAGCTGAAAGGGAAGTGCAGGGGTGACGTGCCAATACCAAGAATAATTTTTCTGCAGGGAAGACTAATTCATGGCAGCCCCGCACGAGTACTACTCCGACTACACGTACTCATATGCCATCATCCAGCGACAAGCCACGTGCTACTCCCGCAAATTCAGCGGCCAAGACGATCCAGAAGCCTGCTGCAAGCGCTTCATCCATGGCATCTACTGGTAGAACAAGAGACATTTAGTGTCACCGGTGCAAGGGGTATGGACATGTGATGCGTGACTATCCAAGCAAGCGTGTTATGGTCATCAAAGATGATGGTGAGTATTCCTCTGCTAGTGATTTTGATGAAGATGCATTTGCTTTGCTTGCTGCTGACCATGCAGGTAGTGACGAACAACCAGAAGAGCAGATTGGTGCAGAGAATGCAGATCATTATGAGAGCCTCATTGTGTAGCGTGTGCTTAGTGTCCAAATGGAGAAGGCGGAGCAAAATCAGCGACACACATTGTTTCAAACAAAGTGTGTCATCAAAGAGCGTTCGTGCTGCATGATCATTGATGGAGGTAGTTGCAACAACTTGGCTAGCAGTGACATGGTGGAGAAGCTTGCGCTTACCACCAAACCACACCCACATCCATATTACATTCAATGGCTGAACAATAGTGGTAAGGCAAAGGTAACTAGACTTGTGCGAATCAATTTTTCCATTGGATCCTATAAAGATGTTGAATGTGATGTTGTGCCTATGCAAGCTTGTAATATTCTGCTAGGTAGACCTTGGCAATTTGATAGAGATTCTATGCATCATGGTAGAGCAAATCAGTATTCTTTTCTATACCATGATAGAAAAATTGTGTTGCATCCTATGTCTCCTGAAGCTATTATGCAAAATGATCTTGCTAGAGCTGCAAAAGCTAAAAGTGAGAGCGATAAAAATGCCAAATTTGTGTAGTAAGAAAGATGAGATAAGATTGAATGGACATTGCTTTCTTGCTACTAAATCTGATATTAATGAATTGGTTGCTTCCACTTCTGTTGCCTATGCTTTGGTGTGCAAGGACATTTTGATTTCAATTCACGATATGCAGCATTCTTTGCCCCCTGCTGTTGCTAACATTTTGCAGGAGTATTTCGATGTTTTTCCAAGTGAGATACCAGCGGGGCTGCCACCAATACGAGGGATTGAGCACCAAATTGATCTTATTCCTGGTGCATCTTTGCCAAATCGTGTGCCATACAGGACAAATCCAGAAGAAACGAAGGAAATACAGTGACAAGTGCAAGAACTACTCGACAAAGGTTATGTGCGTGAGTCCCTTAGTCCTTGTGCTGTTCCTGTTATTTTAGTGCCTAAGAAAGATGGTACATGGCGCATGTGTGTTGATTGTAGAGCTATTAATAATATCACCATTCGATATCGACACTCTATTCCATGTTTGGATGATATGCTTGATGAACTGAGTGGTGCTGTTGTGTTTTCTAAAGTTGATTTGCGTAGTGGGTACCACCAGATTCGTATGAAATTGGGAGATGAATGGAAAACTGCTTTCAAAACTAAATTTGGTTTATATGAGTGGTTAGTCATGCCTTTTGGGTTAACTAATGCACCAAGTACTTTCATGAGATTAATGAACGAGGTTCTGCGTGCTTTCATTGGAAAATTTGTTGTAGTCTACTTTGATGATATATTGATTTGCAGTAAATCTATGGATGAACATCTTGATCATTTACATGCTGTTTTTAATGCTTTACGAGATGCACGTTTATTTGGTAACCTTGAGAAGTGCACCTTTTGCACCGATCGAGTGTCTTTTCTTGGCTATGTTGTGACTCCACAGGGAATTGAGGTTGATCAAGCCAAGGTAGAAGCTATACAGGGATGGCCTGTACCAAAGACTATCACCCAAGTGCGAAGTTTCCTAGGACTTGCTGGTTTCTATCGCCATTTTGTGAAGGACTTCAGCATCATTGCTGCACCTTTGATTCAGCTTACGAAGAAGGGAGTGCCTTTTAGTTGGGGCAAAGTACACGAGAACTCCTTCAACATGCTGAAAGATAAGTTGACACATGCACCCCTCCTCCAACTTCCTGATTTTAATAAGACTTTTGAGCTTGAATGTGATGCTAGTGGAATTGGATTGGGTGGTGTTTTGTTACAAGAAGGCAAACCTGTTGCGTATTTTAGTGAAAAATTGAGTGGGCCTGTTCTAAATTATTCTACTTATGATAAGGAATTGTATGCTCTTGTTCGCACATTAGAAACATGGCAGCATTACTTGTGGCCCAAAGAGTTTGTTATTCATTCTGATCATAAATCTTTGAAGCATATTCGTAGTCAAGGGAAATTGAACCGTAGATATGCTAAGTGGGTTGAATTTATTGAATCTTTTCCTTATGTTATTAAGCACAAGAAAGGGAAAGAGAATATTATTGCCGATGCTTTGTCTAGGAGATATACTTTGCTGAATCAACTTGATTGCAAAATCTTTGGATTAGAAACAATTAAAGACCAATATGTTAATGATGCTGATTTTAAAGAAGTGTTGCTGCATTGTAAAGATGGGAAAGGATGGAACAAATTCATCTTTAGTGATGGATTTGTGTTTAGAGCTAACAAGCTATGCATTCCAGCTAGCTCCGTTCGTTTGTTGTTGCTGCAGGAGGAACATGGAGGTGGCTTGATGGGGCATTTTGGAGCCAAGAAAACAGAGGACATACTTGCTGGTCATTTCTTTTGGCCAAAGATGAGAAGAGATGTGGAGAGATTTGTTGCTCGTTGCACGACATGTCAAAAGGCTAAGTCACGGTTAAATCCACACGGTTTGTATTTGCCTCTACCTGTTCCTAGTGCCCCTTGGGAAGATATTTCTATGGATTTTGTGTTGGGTTTGCCAAGGACTAGAATGGGACATGATAGTGTGTTTGTGGTTGTTGATAGATTTTCTAAGATGGCACATTTCATACCATGTCGTAAATTTGATGACGCTACTCATATTGCTGATTTGTTCTTTCGAGAAATTGTTCGTTTGCATGGTGTACCCAACACAATTGTTTCTGATCGTGAGCTAAATTTCTTAGTCATTTTTGGAAGACTTTATGGGGAAAACTAGGAACTAAGCTTTTGTTTTCTACTACATGTCATCCCCAAACCGATGGTCAAACTGAAGTTGTCAATAGAACTTTGTCTACTATGTTAAGGGCTGTTTTAAAGAAGAACATTAAGATGTGGGAAGATTGTTTGCCTCATATTGAATTTGCTTATAATCATTCACTGCATTCTACTACAAAGATGTGCCAATTTCAGATTGTATATGGTTTCTTGCCTCGTGCTCCTATTGATTTGATGCCTTTGCCATCTTCTGAAAAACTAAAATTTGACGCTACTAAGCGTGCTGAACTGATGTTAAAACTACATGAAACAACTAAAGAAAACATAGAGCGTATGAATGCTAAATATAAGTTTGCTGGTGATAAAGGTAGAAAGGAATTAATATTTGAACCTGGAGATTTAGTTTGGTTGCATTTGAGAAAGGATAGGTTTCCTGAATTAAGAAAGTCTAAATTGATGGCTAGGGCTGATGGACCATTTAAAGTGTTAGAGAAAATTAATGATAATGCATATAAGCTGGATCTGCCTACAAATTTTGGGGTTAGTCCCACATTCAACATTGCAGATTTAAAGCCATATTTGGGTGAGGACATTGAGCTTGAGTCGAGGACGACTCAAATGCAAGAAGGGGAGGATGATGAGGACATCAACACCACACCTACACCATCGCTAGCACCACTTGGTCCTCTTACTCGTGCTCGTGCCCGTCAACTCAACCATCAAGTAAGTTTATTCTTAAACTCTTGACCATCATATTTAGACAATGGAAACACGTGCACTCTTTGTTTTACTTAGGAATGATGGAGAGGATCAGAAGGACAGGGGATTGGCGCCGGCTGGATTTGGACTGCAGGATAGCATCAACTTGTGATGCATGCCACGACTTCATATGGACTCGGATTGGGACGTTCTAGCACTTTTTGGAAAGCTTATCATGTCTACTTGATAACGGATCTAGCCTCATGGATATATCTTATCAGATGCTTCTGCAGTAACTATTTTTGTACCGAGACCTTTTCTGTCAACGGTGCTGCGTCACCTTATTTTGGGCCGATGGCCCATGTATCAAGTTGGGTCCATTAGGGACGCGTCCTAGGGTTGGAGAACGACTCAAACACCCTTGTGGTCGTCCTCCCATCTACTTATATGCCTCTAGGGCCGCCACAAACAGATTAGGTTTTGTTTCGTCGAGTTAGCTATTGCTACCGCCTTTCAGCGCGCGTGTTGGATCAACCACCTGACTGATTGTTTTCAGAACCTCACCATCTTGTGTTTTTAGATTGAAACCTTCATATTTATTTGGAAATTAAGTGCTTGTTCTTCTTGTTCTTGCTGGTTCTTCGATTGCCTGTAGGACGGGTGCCCTAGTGGCTGGTTATCGCGCCACAAGATCACGGCTGCCATCGGAGGAGGTGTATCGGTTGCTAAGGCGCAGCGTCCTTGGACGGTTGTAGTCAGGCCATGAACATCGTCTCCATCCACAAATCGATTTATCCACCATCTCTCATCGGAAGATCGGCCAGCGAACCCTACGGGAAGTTATCACTTACACTATCTCCAAATAGACCAAAACGAGCTTCCACTTGACAAACATCGCCTAGAAGTACCATTGGGTGTGCCCAAAATGATTTGCATGCGGTGGTAGATTCGGCGCAAACCGTGTACCTATCTTGTGCCGATATTAGCACTATCTCTAAACAGACCGAAATGAGCTTCCACTTGACCCACGTCACCTAGGAGTACCATCGGGTGTGCCTAAAATGATTTCCAAGCAGTCGTACATTCGGTGCAAACCATGCGCCTATCTTGCACCGAGATTAACACTATGTCTAAATGGACCGAAACGAGCTTCCACTTGACCCACGTCACCTAGGAGTACCATCTGGTGCATGCAAAATGTTTTCCAAGCCTATGGTACGTTCGGCAAGAACCGTGCACCAATCTTGCGCAGACACTAACCTTATCTCCAAATGGATCGAAACAAGCTTCCACTTGACACACATTACCAAGGAGTACCATCTGGTGTGCCCAAAGCAATTTCTATGCCAGGGGTACATTCATCGCAAAACCGTGCACATATCTTGCACCAGATTAAAACTATCTCTAAACAGATCAAAATGAGCTTTCGCTTGACGCACATCACCTAGGAGTACGGAGTACCATCAGGTGCATCCAAAATGATTTCTAAGCTTATGGTATGTTCGGCACAAACCATACGCCTATCTTGCGCTAAGACTAACACTATATCCAAACAGATCAAAACAAACCTCCAATTGACACACATTACATAGGAGTACCATCGAGTGTGCCCAAAGCAATTTCCGTGCCTGCGGTACATTAGGCACAAACCATGCACCTTTCTTGCGCCCAAATTAAAGCTACCTCCAACATATCGTACTCAGCTTCCTAATGATCCACATCACAAAGGAGTACAATAAGGTGCATCCAAAATGATTTTTGAGCCTATGATACGGTTGGCGCAAGTCCTGCACCTATCTTGTGTCGAGATTAACACTATCTCCAAATCTTCTGAAACAAGTTTCCACTTGACCCACGTCACGTAGGAGTACCATCGGTTGCACCAAAATGATTTCTGAACCTATGGCACGTTCGGTGCAAACTGTGCACCTATCTTGCGTCGAGGTTAACACTATCACCAAAATAGGCTGAAATGATCTTCCACTTGATCTACACCACCTAGGATTACCATCTGGTGTGCCCAAAGCGATTTTAGAGCCTATGGTATATTTGGCGCAAATCGTGCACCTATCTTGCCTCGAGATTAATACTATCTCCAAATGGACCGAAACGAGCTTTCAGTTGACCAATGTTCTCAAGATTTTGTTAAGCAACTTGGTTTGATCCCTTAATAAAAGTTGGAGTATACATCTTGAAGAGGAGCTCATAGAAAGTTGGATTTGATTTGACATATTTTGACCGGCAAATTGGAGCCTCAACCGAGCCAAGCTTAGTCCTCATTTAGTCGCTGACAATGTCAACTTTGGAGCTAATTATCTCCTAATCCAGAGCCCTAATGACTGTGAACCCTTAATCAAAGTTGGAGAGTATTTAGAGATGATCAAACTGATATGAACCCGCTAGGGTGAATCCTGATCTTTCGATGAGAGAAGGTGGATAACTCGATTTGGGGATGGAGATGACGTTCACAGCCCGACTACAACCATCCAAGGATGCTGCGCCTTAGCAACCGATACACCACCTCCAACAGCTGTCGCGATCTTGTGGAACACGATCAACCAAACCACTAGGGTAATTCCTGCAAGCAATCGAGGAACAAGCAAGAACAAGTAGAACAAGCAACTCAATTGCAAATATGGAGATGAAAACCAATCTGAAATCACAAAGTTGGGGTTCTGAATCAAGTAGAACGGATGGTCTAGTCGACACACGCGTCTACAAGCAAGTAGCAAAGGCTAAACTTTCAACAAAACAAAACCCAATCTGTTTGTGGCGGCTCTAATCCTTATTAATACCTAGGGGAACGACCAGGGGGTGTTGGGGTCGTTCTCCAACCCTAGGACACGTCCCTAATGAACCCAACTTGATACATGGGCCATCAGCCCAAAATAGGGTGACACAGCACCAAAGGCAGAAAAGGCCCCGGCATTGAAACGATGATTGCGGAAGCATCGGATAAGATATAGCCATGAATCCAGATCCGTTGAAAAATAGACTTGATAAGCTTTCCAAAAAGTGCTAGAACGTCCCAATCCGAGTCCGTATGCGACCGTGGTGAACATCACAAGTTGGAGCTGTCCTGGAGTCCGAATCCAGCCGCAAAACGTGTTGGATTTGATCTCTTTCTTTCCTTGGACCAAAAGTGACGTGGTGTCCAGGTGGAGGACGTTGGGAATACTTGGATTTGGTCCCCAATCAACTTCATTAACCTTCCATGTTTTCCATATGCAATCAAACCTTTCCTTGATCCATGTAAGTAATTCTGAAAATGAAAACATACACATTTTATGGTGGAGCACCAATTCATCAAATGCATCAATGATAAGCCTCATATAGAATGGTTGCACCTTTGGTATAGAAGTGGTTGACATGGTCATATTTGAGCCAATGATGTCCTCATCACAAACTTTGTTTTGGGCCCATGATCCAGTTCGGCCCATAGCTAGCCCAAAATGGTGCCCTAAGATGCCCACAGAGACGCACGCCAGCTGTTCGACGGTGGGCCCCAACGGGGACATGCGGTCACCATGCTCCTCGCCTTTGATCCATGCATCGAAGGCGCCCGCCTGAGCCATGCCACTGCCAGACCCGTGCCCCTTGCCTCGCTCTCCATTTTGGATGCCCCAGGCTCCCTCTCTGCCCTCCTTTGCTCTCGCCGTGGCCATGCTGCTGCTCGCCGAGCGCACAGTCGCCATGCCATCTCCTGTACCTCTAGCCACCGCTGCTGCTTGATATGAACCCGCTAGGGTGAATCCTGATCTTTCGATGAGAGAAGGTGGATAACTCGATTTGGGGATGGAGATGACGTTCACAGCCCGACTACAACCATCCAAGGATGCTGCGCCTTAGCAACCGATACACCACCTCCAACAGCTGTCGCGATCTTGTGGAACACGATCAACCAAACCACTAGGGTAATTCCTGCAAGCAATCGAGGAACAAGTAAGAACAAGTAGAACAAGCAACTCAATTGCAAATATGGAGATGAAAACCAATCTGAAATCACAAAGTTGGGGTTCTGAATCGAGTAGAACGGATGGTCTAGTCGACACACGCGTCTACAAGCAAGTAGCAAAGGCTAAACTTTCAACAAAACAAAACCCAATCTGTTTGTGGCGGCTCTAATCCTTATTAATACCTAGGGGAACGACCAGGGGGTGTTGGGGTCGTTCTCCAACCCTAGGACACGTCCCTAATGAACCCAACTTGATACATGGGCCATCAGCCCAAAATAGGGTGACACAGCACCAAAGGCAGAAAAGGCCCCGGCGTTGAAACGATGATTGCGGAAGCATCGGATAAGATATAGCCATGAGTCCAGATCCGTTGAAAAATAGACTTGATAAGCTTTCCAAAAAGTGCTAGAACGTCCCAATCCGAGTCCGTATGCGACCGTGGTGAACATCACAAGTTGGAGCTGTCCTGGAGTCCGAATCCAGCCGCAAAACGTGTTGGATTTGATCTCTTTCTTTCCTTGGACCAAAAGTGACGTGGTGTCCAGGTGGAGGACGTTGGGAATACTTGGATTTGGTCCCCAATCAACTTCATTAACCTTCCATGTTTTCCATATGCAATCAAACCTTTCCTTGATCCATGTAAGTAATTCTGAAAATGAAAACATACACATTTTATGGTGGAGCACCAATTCATCAAATGCATCAATGATAAGCCTCATATAGAATGGTTGCACCTTTGGTATAGAAGTGGTTGACATGGTCATATTTGAGCCAATGATGTCCTCATCATTCTCCCCTTCTTGACAGCAAACCGTCCTCGGTTTGGCCTTTGTTGGAGGATGTGTTGTAGGTAAAAGTGAACCGTGCTCTCCTTCTTGATATTTATCCTGTTGCATTTGGTAAAAACTAGAAAAACTTTGCAAGACATCATTAGTGTTAGTGCAGCCCTCAATTTGATCATGGTATTGTGGCCCAAAAGGATATTTCAGATTAGAGCAAATATAAACTTTATGCACCAAATATTCTCCTTTGTTGTCATATTTGCCAATTGCATGAAGCGAACAATGATTAAAACTTGGCAAAATAGAATCAAATTTAAGTTTCTCTTTTAGACAATTTAGATTACACAGAATATCAAATTCAATATAACCCAAAGTATTTAAAGAGGACAACAAATTCAGTTCATCTTGTGCACATGTAATAGGATGAAAAAGCTTATCTTCAGCACATTTGTATGGTTCCAAACCAAAAGTATCACACTTATTTGCTACTTGTGGCATAGGAGTAAAAGAATCATCAACACACAACTCCTCTTTATCACAAGGAACCGCGAGTAATCCAATTTGTGACAAAGGAAAATCAGTAGTGGGTTCCACTATTTGTTGCTCTTCATTAGCATGCAGAGTGGACAAATTTTGGACATTATGGGTCACATCATTCTGGCAAGTATTCACAGATAATAGAATCTCTTTTTCAGCATTGAGAGCCAGACAAAACAATTGACCAATATGGTAATATGATTTGCTAATTAATAAGGTTCGAATTTCAGAATTGAGCCCTCTCATGAATCTACTCATAACATCTTCCATGCATTCATCCAATCCACCAAACATGATACAAATCTTAAAATTATGGTAGTATTGTTTCACAGTCTTGCTACCCTGCTTCAAGTTGTCTAATTTTGCAAGCAAATAATCAACATAATATGCAGGAACGAATGCATCTCTAAAAAGAAATTTGAAGTCTTTCCAAGATTCTGGAACTTTGATGTGCCTACAAATGTGTTTCCATTCGAGCAAAGCATATTCAATCAAAATATTAGAGGCAATACAAATCTTTTGTTTCTCGGATAGGTCATGCTCATCAAATTCATTGTCTACTTTTAACTCCCAATCAATGTAAGCTTGAGGATCAAACTTACCATCATATAATGGCAAGTGTTGAATGACATCCTGAATATGAGGGTCTAGTTTCAACAGCTCAAAAATCTCCATATCACCTACCATGATTAGTAGGAAACAAGAAACACAAAAATAATATGTATCCTCCTATCAACTACTAGGATGTGTCAGATGTAATTCTCTCAAACTCAACTTGTTAAAACAAGCCCTTACAAGTTCTTACCAAGCCAAACAGGAGGTGACGGCAACCAACAAGTCTACAACCGTGGAGTGAAGTGTATCGGTGCCGCAACAACAACACCTGTCAAGCTGTAGTCGAAATATGTGGAGCTATAGGTGGGCTAAAGCAAGGAAGTACTAGAACCACGTTAGTTGCAAGCAAATTGAACAAACGCTCAACGACGTTATTATGCTGGTCCTAGGCTAGTACATGCTAGAGACGCGAGCCTGGACACAAACGAAGTCACTGAGCAGCAGCAAAGAAGGATCACAAGAACAGGAATAACAACAAAAGAAAAACTCTTCTCTTCTTCTTTCTCTTTCTTTTCTTTCTTTCTTTCTTTCTGTCTTTCTTTTCTTTCTTTCTTTTCTTTCTTTCTGTCTTTTTTTTCTTCTATTTTTTTCAACTAGCACAAAACTGAAATTTTGCAACAAGAAATAACAAGCTACTTACAGCAATTAAATGTTTCCTTGGGAAGGGTGATTCAGTAGCAAAGTGAAACAAGTGGTTGTTTTGCAAAAATAGCAGACGCGCAAATCTCCAGGGCAATTGCGAAGCGCTCAGAATGAATTTGGGACCAAGCTCTGATCCGTTGGAAAGAGGACAAGTTAAGCTTTCCAGATTGTATTTAAACTCCCTATTCAGACTCCTGACAAAGGAAATATGGTACTTTTGTTTTCAAGATAAAACAGGACTCCGAATCGAATTCTATCTTGATCTTGTTGGATTTCCTTTTTGTAGATGGAAATATGGACGTGGATGAAACCTCCAAGGACGTGGCTAGGATAATGGTGGTAAACAAAACAAAGGAATTTGAAAATCCACTCGGATTCCTAGAGAGAAACAAATAAACTCAAATCTGCGATGGTGACAGAAACGTGACTAGAACTCGAAACTCTAAACGACTAGACGCTAAGACCAGCAACTTGCACGACGATGCAACCGTTAATTCAATAAGCCCTAACTAAGCAGTAATAGTATTAAGCTCAAAGGGGTTTTGGGATTATGAAGAACTAATCTACTAATTTTGTTTTGGCTTTTTCTGGACCATAGGAGATTAAAAACAGCAAAGAACTAGAAGTCTCTCACCGATCAACCTTGCTCTGATTACCAACTGATATGAACCCGCTAGGGTGAATCCTGATCTTTCGATGAGAGAAGGTGGATAACTCGATTTGGGGATGGAGATGACGTTCACAGCCCGACTACAACCATCCAAGGATGCTGCGCCTTAGCAACCGATACACCACCTCCAACAGCTGTCGCGATCTTGTGGAACACGATCAACCAAACCACTAGGGTAATTCCTGCAAGCAATCGAGGAACAAGCAAGAACAAGTAGAACAAGCAACTCAATTGCAAATATGGAGATGAAAACCAATCTGAAATCACAAAGTTGGGGTTCTGAATCGAGTAGAACGGATGGTCTAGTCGACACACGCGTCTACAAGCAAGTAGCAAAGGCTAAACTTTCAACAAAACAAAACCCAATCTGTTTGTGGCGGCTCTAATCCTTATTAATACCTAGGGGAACGACCAGGGGGTGTTGGGGTCGTTCTCCAACCCTAGGACACGTCCCTAATGAACCCAACTTGATACATGGGCCATCAGCCCAAAATAGGGTGACACAGCACCAAAGGCAGAAAAGGCCCCGGCGTTGAAACGATGATTGCGGAAGCATCGGATAAGATATAGCCATGAATCCAGATCCGTTGAAAAATAGACTTGATAAGCTTTCCAAAAAGTGCTAGAACGTCCCAATCCGAGTCCGTATGCGACCGTGGTGAACATCACAAGTTGGAGCTGTCCTGGAGTCCGAATCCAGCCCCAAAACGTGTTGGATTTGATCTCTTTCTTTCCTTGGACCAAAAGTGACGTGGTGTCCAGGTGGAGGACGTTGGGAATACTTGGATTTGGTCCCCAATCAACTTCATTAACCTTCCATGTTTTCCATATGCAATCAAACCTTTCCTTGATCCATGTAAGTAATTCTGAAAATGAAAACATACACATTTTATGGTGGAGCACCAATTCATCAAATGCATCAATGATAAGCCTCATATAGAATGGTTGCACCTTTGGTATAGAAGTGGTTGACATGGTCATATTTGAGCCAATGATGTCCTCATCACTGCTGCCCCTCTGGCCATCTCCTGTACCTCTAGCCACCACCACCAATCCCAACTCTCACTACTCCACCCCACGCTCATGCCATGACCTAAGCCCAAGTCGGGTTCGCCGTTGCCGATGGCTGCCGCTTGCCATGGTCGTCGTCGATGCCCTCGCGCCTCCACATTCCCATCGTCTCGGCCGTCCTCGCTCCCCATGAGCACCACCAGCAGCTTCACCCCGTGATGCCGAGCTTGTAGCACCCCTTCCCAGCCTCTCCTCACCGTCGTAGCGCGCAGCCACTGGTGCCGTGACCGCTGCGGATGCCGTGCACATGGCCAGGAGGCCATGGCTCATCTCCGGCCACGATTCGACCTCCCATGGGGTGAAGCTGTTGGTGGTAGTGTTAACCTCGGGTCCTCGCCAGCCTCCCCTGTTCTCTGTGCAGAGGGGGAGAAGGAAGGACCTCGGGTCCCAATTTGGAAGAAGGGAAGGGGTTAAGTGCTGAAGCTTTGACTCGAGTGAATAGTGCCAAGAAGGACTGGATTGTTGGATTATGATTCATGTTTCTTGCAGGGACCTCTATGCAAAAGAGTTTAACCTTTTCTTTTCTCTTATGCAAATAAATGGTAGTAACTTTGAAAATGCATAGTAAATTGTAGGAAAGTCGTAAAATAGCAAATGGGGACTTTTTGGAATCCTTGTGAAATTGTCTATGTAGTGGATCTATAATATGTCATGTTTTAATTTAAGGTTTTAGCTGTAAAAATAGATTTATGCAACTAGGTTTTGAATGCTAGCTGCATTTGTCTTTTTCATAACTGCAGTTGTAGGGCTCTAAATGAAGTGAAATTTTTGTGGCATGCTACTCATGTGATGTTTGATATGTGATAAAAATTTCATGAATTTTGGTTTCTGTATAAGTGAGTTATTAGTGCATCTTGCTCTCACATGATTTCTTGCATTAGCCATTTGCCTTTTTCATAGAGGTTTCTATGCCACTAAGTTTGGTAGAATTTATTGTGCGCTTTTGATATGTGTTCATAATTCCACCTAATTATTGAAATAAATTAAGAAATGTATTAAAATAATTTATTTAGTAATGGACACTATGTTTTTTGGTAATCATTAGTCATGTGTGACATGTTGGTAAAGTTGGTTTTGTCCAATTATATGTTTGCAAATAAGTTAATAATTATTTCTTGCAAATGAGGTTTCTAGGCAGATCTGGGGACTTAGCAAAGTTCTTCATGATAATGTGCTTTGTTGAGGACCATGTTTATACAAAAGTCCTAGATAATTTATATATCTAGCTGCTGTTAAAATTTGGTGGCATTTGGACAAGTAGTTTAGGAGTTATAGCTGTTTAAAGTTGGGTTACAGAATTGCTTGCTCTCTATCTTGTTAGACTAGTGTCTGTGTGTGTAAATTTGACATGTTAAACTTTGGAATCATGCTGTAATGATTATAAATGCAATGTAGAGAATTTCATAAGCTTTCCAGAATGTCTTGTTGCACGTCATTTGGAGCTGTAGATCTCCAGTTATGATTAAATTACTCAGTTGTTGTTATGATGTCCAGAAAGTGGCAGATTCTAGTTTTAGTGCTTTGATTCACTTTGCCATGTTTGTGTGGTGCTAAGTGTGACTCATAGCTTTGATGAAACTGAGTTGGTACACCTAAGATCTTGTGTGACTTGGTCATGATTGATGTCCTTATTATCTCCAATGTTGTACTTTAGTGATGATTAAGTGACATAGCTCCAGGTGCTTATATTGAACCTGGTGTGCTTGCATAAATGGTTGCTTGTGATATTTCTATGTATTCATACATATGCATTGTTGCACCTCATTTAGGTAGCTGAAACGCGTGAAGGATGTGGTGTTGGAGCCAAACCCGAAGACGGTGTTTGGTGGAACTATCCGGAAGATGGAAGTACTCGGCGAGTGGTGTCTGACAAACACTGACTTAGTGTTGGATCCTAGGCAAGCCCCGGCGCATTATAAGTCTTCAAATTTCTAAAATGCAATTGAGTACTATGTTATATATATTGTTGCATTAAGTTATAGGTGTTGGATGAAAACACTAGCTGCATTGATATCCAATCCTTGTTCAGAGAATACACCATGAACCCTATGTAGCTCAGGCTCGAGTAGATGCTTAGTCCTGCTTTAAGCGGTAGAAGTCAGGTGATTCCCTATCACCTACGAGCTATAGGAATATACATGTGGCATAGTTGGCTGTATTTGCTATCGTGGAAAAGAACCTGGTATAACTTGAAAGGAGACCAGACGGGATGACGATAGTGAAACAACAAGGCATTGAGGTCTTGGGTGTGGATCTATCCCCGTCTGTGTCGATTAAGGACCAATTCTTGGAGCCTTTCCTGTTCATGTTGAACGCATGCCTAACACTTAGTTGGCCGGGTCTGGTGACCGACCACGAAGCCGAGTAGCTCAACTCAAGCCGGGAGTCGATAAGTATAAAGTGTGCTTCGGAAGGGAGCAATAGGCATGAGTCCAAGGGCAGGTGATTTAAAAGTCTTGATTGTCCTGGCAGAAGGGTAATCCCTGAGAGTGCTGGCGCTGATCGAACCCACGAATTTGGTTCCTGAGTTGTACCAAAGGTGATCTACGGCTGCCTTTAGCAGGGTTTGCCGGGTGAGTGTTAGGAATACTCCCTCAGCTGAGTTGTAATTCGATTCGAGTCGCCGTCTCTCACCGGTTAGTGAGAACTTGACGGGCATATCTCCAACGTAGATACACTAAATAATATAATGGTTCAGGATACACTAAATAATATAATGGTTCAGGAGTGATGATATGATGATGACAACCTTATTATACCTGTTATGGTTAATATTGTTTGCTCCTAATCAAGTGAGTGCTCTAGTACAGGTGCTAATATAGATGACAGGTTAATGATTATTAACTTGATGCTTCAGCATTAATGATTACTTATCTGTACTAAGCTTTTATGCAAAATGTTGTTAAGCTAGCCCCACTTATATCAGCCTTACATACTCCTTGGGGTCTCTTTATTTCTAGTTTATGATGGGTAAGTCTAGCTGAGTACCTTCTCGTACTCAGGGTTCATTTCCCACTTGTTGCAGGTTGTGATGTATCATGGATACTGCAAGAATTGGATGGCTCCTGCCGTAGTGGTGAAGTGTGATCATGGGCATGATCCTTCTAAGTTATCTTGTCTCTAATGCTTTTGTTGGAAGTTGACCTTGGTACTGGTATGTATTTAAAATAAGAGTAATGTTAGTTTCAAATTACTTTGCTTTTGCTACTTTTCAATTTAAGTTGTAATAACTATGTTGAACTCCGATGTATATTGAATTACTTGTGAAATGGATGTAACATATGACTTGTTATGTTGAATTACTACGATCTTGGCTTGTATGTTGGTTGGTTTGAAATTCCTCGTGATTTCGTTGGACTAGTGTGAGAATTTGACCACTTCAGTGATTGTTTTTGTACTTGTGCTATTATAATTTGGACAGTTCGGTGACATCTTGCGCCTAGACTAACACTATCTCCAAATGGACTGAAACGAGCTTTCACAAGACACGTCACCAAGTAGTACCATTGGGTGTGCCCAAAATGATTTCCATGCCCATGGTCCATTTGGCGCAAACCGTGCACCCATCTAGCGTTGAGATTAACACTATCTCTAAACAGACTGAAAGAGCTTCCACTTGACCCATGTCACCTAGGAGTACCATCAGGTGTGCTGAAAATGATTTCCATGCAGTGGTACATTCGGCACAAACTTGCACCTATCTTACGCCGAGATTAACATTTTCTCTAAATGGACCGAAATAAGCTTCCACTTAACCCACATCAACTAGGAGTACCATCGGGTGTGCCCAAAATGATTTCTGTGCTAGTGTACATTTGGCGCAAACCGTGCACCTATCTTGCTCTGAGATTAACACTATTCTAAACGGACTGAAATGAGCTTCCACTTGACCCAGGTCACCAAGGAGTACCATCGGATGTGACCAAAATGATTTCCAAGCCTATGGTACGTTCGACGCAAACCGTGCACCTATCTTGTGTCGATATTAACACTATCTCCAAACAGACTGAAACGATCTTTGAAACGATCTCGATTTTCCTCGAAGGGAAAATCCACACATACGACTTATAATGTAGTAGATCACGAGAGCAATCCATCACATTATCAATTATCATCTGATATCATAGTCATACATCATAGAATTACAAGATACAAAGCTTTTACAACACTGGTTAACACACCTATTACATCGATTAACCTAGCGAAAATGCACACACGTCTTCATCAGAGTCGTAGTGCATCGGTGTGGTGAAGGCTCCTCCTTCAGGGGCAATCGTCAGAGTTGGCGTAGACTATCAGCGGGTGTAGACTCTATCTCCTCAACCACACTTGAGCGTAGGAACGAGACCACCTAATCCTTCTAACATCGTTATTACTACAAGTCAGGAAACTTGCACACCGCCAGATGTGTCATGGTCAGCACCGATGAGCTTTAGTGGGAAAAGAGAAAAAGGGATCTGATGATTCTAATAATTTGGCTGTGGGTTTCCTATCATGCATGTTCATTAATAACCAAATTATAATAGTTTATCAAGTTTCAACCCATCTCATTCACAAACGTTCTCTCACCCCAATACATATCTCATCTCCACATCTCATCTCATCTCACACTCATCGACATGGGTGACTCCCTCTCGCCCATGTCTCATCGGCCAAAGCTGGGACACAGAAACCTAGGGAAGACAGAAGGACTCCTCTCAACTAGTTAAGTGAAGCTGTACTTAGGAAAGGTCCATAGCCGACAAGTCAGTATATATATCGATCGATCAACCAGAAACTCTGTAGAGGTTTACACTACCCACAAGATGACCATCATCGACGATTCGGGTCATCTAGGCTGATAACGGGCCGCCTTCCAACTAGACATGATGCCACCCTATCACTCAGAATTGGGGCTGTGTCGGAGCACCCCGTACACCGGCATGCTGAGACTGTGAGATGTAGTACTTGGCCCCTCGAGTACTACGCTGTCTTAGGAGGGTGTGGGCACTCGACGCCCGTACCTCCCTACACTATCCGCTAACCTCTCAATAGTAGTGGCACCGCACTAGAAAGTCGAACGTCCGCCTCGTACCCATTTAGAGCGAATGGGAGTGTAAGGCTTCCTAAGACCCGGTCCACAGGACATATCAGTCCTTAGGGTGACTAAGAAGGATATCTTCACAAGGGGTAACCGTTTCCCGCTCGACGGGACACCCGGCACCCCGTGCCATCTCAGCACCTCCCATCCCGGGGCTTCATCCCATGAAGACACTCCACCCTGGGACCTCTCCCTGTCACATTGCCCGCCACAGGCATCTTACATGGTGAACGCCCAGGTAGCGCCCCCCGGCAAGACTCATCCTCGCGACTTGTCGTAGATCCTGCTCGGTCGACTCGACCCTCACCACACACCCAATACTCACGCCAATATCTCCCCATGTTCATTATCACATTACTATCAGGTTATCGGCACCACGTGCCTTATCTCATTACGCCTCTCCCTCACCAGCATCACATCTCAGATATAATGCAAGTAAGAGTAAAGCAGCAAGTAGTAAGCGAGCGTCTAACCTAACAGCGGGTGTGCAGGGGAAAGGGTTGCGACAAGGTAATGGCTCACAAGCAATCTACCATGTAGCCTATCACAATTCATTTGCATAAAAGTAAAGCACTAGCATCTACATTTTAGCATGCCTAATAGGATTCTCTAGAGTAAGGTGCTGCCATGACACCTGCGATGTCAAGGTAGTAGAGGTACAAATCTTTGTCAGCTAGGGGTAGTCGATCAGCACGGGTCTCTCCACCTCCTAGGCCAACTCCACTCCACGAGTTCTGCTATCCCCTGCCTTTTCTTCCTCCAACGGGTTCTGGTTCGATCAATGTTACCTCGCGAGAGTGTCAGACAAGGCATGAGAACAATCAATACTCTCAAAAAGGCCAAGGCTCAAAAGGGACAACACTGAAAGAACACAAGGAGAAGTCGACTTAGCCCTCTCAGTGGATGTCCGACCCCTGGGCTAAAAGAACAGGAGTGGTCATTTGCTAAGCACAAGCTTAAGCCTTAGCCTAGCCAATACTTCTCGGGTCGATTGTGTCAACCTGTAACACCCCGGGTGTTTGCCTTGTATTTTAGCATCATTTGAGCATGGTTATGGCATGACATTACCATAAGCATCGTCATTTCATGTGCATCCTTGCTTGAAACATGACCTTGTAACATTGCAACATTTGTGGTTTCTAGGTGTTTCCTTTATGTGTTGCTAGGGTTTTTGTATAGATGACACATGTGATGCTCTAACATGATCTCTAGTAGCTTAACCATGCTTAGGACACCTAATGGAGCACTGTTCATGTGGACCAAAATGACTAATTTGCCCTCTACAAGGAGGTTTGACTTGGGGTGACCTATAGAGTGCCTCTGTTTGACTAAATAGAAAGTCCAACCTAGAGACCTTGCATGGAGGTGCATCCTTTACCAAATTTAATGAGGACATGCCTAGCATTCACTCATCTTCAAATGAAACTCCACTTGATATAGCTGGTCCAATTACAAGAAGTAGAGCTAAACAATTGGAGAAGGAAATTCATTCTCAGGTGAACGCTAACCTTATGTTTAATAATCAGTTTATATTGAATGAGCCTTTGCTTTTGAGTTCTTGTTCCAATGTCCTTAGGAATGATGGAGTGTATGAACCAGCATGGGATGAAGATGGATTCAAGCCTCTGGACATCTGAACCAAGAAGCCTATGGTGTGCATGAATAAAATGGTGGTTCATCACTTTTGCATGGGAATGCAACCAGAAGCTAGATGACTGACACATGGTACGAATTCCAAGCATAACCACGGACAGAATACAAGGAGTTAGATGGTGCTCTATAAGTGGATGGAAGCGTCTTCAAGTCTACTTTCCAGCCCATCAAACGGCTCATTATTTGGACTACCCAATAAAGAGTTATGCTCATTTTAGTAACTGCTTCCAGAAGCTGAAAAGACACGCGAACCAGCCACGAAATCCACTAGTGCATGCGCATGCTGCCATTTACTCAAAGCTGAACGCCCCTATCTGTATATATATCTTGTACTAGACAATGAAAAGATAGATCTTGTTTGGCTAAATTCAGAATACACAAACTCGTGGAGTTTTGTTTATGCGTGAGTCTTGAGAGGCTTGCAACATTTGTTCTTTCGATTCCTGAGGGAGTTGTAGAACGCCGAACTGCGGTTCACCCAGTTTGTGCCTTCACGTCTATAGCGCGTGATTGCGTGGGCTGTTTCGTCGGTACGTGGAAGGGTGATTGTCTCGGTAGTTCGTCGCGTGGACAGCCTCGCGGTGCACTGCCTCTTCACCAGGTCACACATTGACAAGTTATCAAGTTCGCAGATCCTACGAGAAGATCGGGCCACAAAACTTGCTACACGCGTTGCATAGGCGTGTGCACATCAAAATTTGTAGAAAATTTATCAAGGAACAAAAGTCTCAATATGGCCATTTCATGAAAATGAATAGAAAATGTCCAAAAATGGTGAAAAATGCGGAAGTTAGGGCTGTTTTTCTATTTTTATTGAATTTTAAAATGTAATTAATGGAGAAATTTATATTTCAAAATATATTGAGAATTTGACAAAACTCTCTTAATATGTAATGTTCTACTCATCAAGAGGAACATCTTTTGTATTGAACATTTTTCCTAACTCGGCTTAGTTTGGGAGATATCATCGCTTTAAAAATCGTGCCAACTTGATTTCTGTGACGGATCAGCCCTGGCCGTCACTGAAATGCCGAGTGGAGAAATCGCCCTTCCCGGTCGATGTCGTGTACAACGCCACGTGCCCATCCACGCGTCCGTACGTCGTCGAACCGCCCCGGTGACTCCTCCCCGTGTCCCGTCTGTGTGGACAGGGAGTCCTCACTTCCCCCCCTCACCCACTCCTACTCCCTCCATCCCCCTCCACCCCGCCTTTTTCTTCTCCGACAGGCGCGGGGTGCGCCACCATTATTACCGGGCGGAGCTGCAGCTCACCATCAATCGGAGTGGCGCAGTGCTCCTCTCCTTCTCCTACCACGCGCATCGACCTCGCGAAGCCGCTCCACCACTTGCCGTGACGCATCATCATCGGAGGAGGAGGGTCTGCGTCGACCTCGCCGCCGGCCTCTCGGCTTCCCATGGCCAGTAGGTCACAGGCCATTGTGCGCAGCCCTGTGACCACTGGAGAGTGCGCAGGGTCCGTGCGGCACTCGCTCGCCGCCCCATGGCCGCCGGGGAGCCCTCCTCGGTCGGGAGCAGCAAGTCCGGCGAGCTCCCCTGTTCTTCCCCGCGAAGGACTTCATCGGAGAATTCGACTAAGGTGAAGGGCCTTTCTGTAAAGTGGCCAGACACAGAAACTTACTGATTCGGGCTCATGCCATTTCTAGAAAACGCAGGGGCCTAATTGGAAAGTGTCTGTCTTATTCGGTTTTAAGAAATGAAACTCCAAAGATTAGTTAAATCTTCTAAAAATCATAAGTGGAGTTCTAGAGCTCCAAATCAAGTGATTCAACTTGCAGAATTTTTGTGGTGATGAGATCTATGCAATAAAAATATGATATGCCATTTTTGTGGAACTTTTCTATGTAGTTTTAATTATTTTTGATAAATGCCTTTATCTTTGAAATTGCTTAGTAATTAGAATATAGCTCCTAAAATTGTGATTCTTGTTGCATTGGTCTTGTGATGAGATGAATAGTCTATAGAAAATATATCATATGCACCTGTTATGTAAAATATAGGGTTGTAGTTCAAGTGCCATTCCTTGCCTATTTCTTAGAAAATTCATAATAAAATAATTAGGTCTAATTTAGGGTTGAGAATTTTTGTGGGTCGTTTTTAGGCCAGGACGAAGCTAATGATGTATAAAAACCTATGGTTTGACATACTTCATAGTACAAAGTATTTTTAGCTCCATTTAATTGTGCTGCCTTGTCATTTTTGTGTAGGATAGTATACTTATCCAAATGAGATGCAAATTATATTATAGCCTAGAATTAGCATGTATTAGCTACTGTAATTTTCTGGGAATTTTAGGAGATGTAGATCTGGTAGACCCTGTTGTAGCTACTTCTCAAATGGCATGAAATCCAATTAATAATTAAGTTAATTGGGGCTATAAGTATTTTGGGAGTTGTTTGAGTTACATATGATCTGGTGGTATGAATGGTTTGGGTCAATTTGTAATCTAGATGATGATCCACTTATAATATAGTATGATGGTGTATGTGTATGTGTATGTGTATGTGTATGTGTATGTGTATGTGTATGTGTATGTGTATGCTTAATCAAGGTTCTTTGTACCAATGTTATACTTTGGTGAGTTACAGGTGATCATTAATCATTTTAATGATTTTTTGGTGATCTTGATTAAGATAAATTGAGTTTAGTCATATATCATGTTTTACACCTAAGCTTGAAGTGATTTGAATAGAGCACCACATAACTAGGAGTACCATCGGGTGCGCCCAAAATGATTCCTGAACCTATGTTACGCTCGGTGCAAACCGAGTACCTATCTTGCGTCGTGGTTAACACTATCTCCAAACAGACTGAAACGATCTTCCACTTGATCTACACCACCTAGAATTACCATCTGGTGTGCCCAACGCCATTTCAGAGCCTATGGTACATTTGGCGCAAACCGTGCACCTATCTTGCCTCGAGATTAATACTATTTCTAAACGGACCGAGACGAGCTTCCACTTGACCAACATCACCTAGAAGAACCATCGAGTGTGCCTGAAAAGATTTCCATGCCCATGGTATATTGGTTGCAAACTGTACACCGATCTTGCGCCCAGACTAACACTATCTTCAAATGGACCAAAACGAGCTTCCACTTGACACACGTCACCTAGGAGTACCATCGGGTGTGCCTAAAATGATTTCCATGCCTGTGGTACATTCAGTGCAAACCATCCACCCATCTAGCGCTGCGATTAACACTATCTCTAAACGGACCAAAATGAGCTTCTATTTGAGCCACATCACCTAGGAGTACCATCGGGTGCGTCCAAAATGATTTCCATGCCTATGGTAGGTTCGGCACAAACCAAGCACCTATGTTGCGCTGAGACTAACACTATCTCCAAACAGACCAAAACAAGCTTCCACTTGACATACATTACCTAGGAGTACCATCAGGTGTGCCTAGAGTGATTTCCATGCCCATGGTACATTAGGCACAAACCGTGCTCCTATCTTGCGCAAAGGTTGACATATCTCAAAACGGACCGAAACAAGCTTCCACTTGACCCACGTCACCTTGGAGTACCATCGAGTGCGTCCAAAATGATTTCCAAGCCTATGGTATGTTTGGCGTAAACCGTGCACCTATCTTGCGCCGAGACTAACACTATATCCAAACGAACCGAAACAAGCTTCCACTTGATATACATTACCTAGGAGTACCATCGGGTGTGCCCAAAGCGATTTCCATGCCAGTGGTACATTCGTCGCAAACCGTGCACCAATCTTGCACCAGATTAAAACTATCTCCAAACGGGTTGAAATGAGCTTTCGGTTGACCCACGTCACCTTGAAGTACCATCAGGTGCTTCCTAAATGATTTCCAAGCCTATAGTACATTCGGCGCAAACCTTGCACCTATCTTGCGTCAAGATTAACACTATCTCCAAACAAACTGAAACAATCTTCCACTTGATCTACGCCACCTAGGAGTACAATCTGGTCCGCCCAAAGTGAGTTTAGAGCCGATGGTGCATTTGGCACAAACCGTGCACCTATCTTGCGTCGAGATTAATACTATCTCCAAATGGTCCGATATGAGCTTCCACTAGACCAATGTCACCTAGAAGTACCATTTGGTGTGCCTAAAAAGATTTCCATGTCTGTGGTACAATCGGCGCAAACCGTTCAGCGATCTTGCGCCTAGACTAACACCATCTCCAAATAGACAGAAACGAGCTTCCACTTGACACACATCACCTAGGAGTACCATCGGGTGTGCCTGAAAAGATTTCCATGCCCGTTGTACATTTAGCGCAAACCATGCACCTATCTTGCGTTGAGATTAATACTATCTTCAAACGGTCCGAAATGAGCTTCCACTTCACCAATGTCACCTAGAAGTACCAACAGGTGTGCATGGAAAGATTTCCATGCCCATGGTACATTTGCAATAAACCGTTCACCGATCTATAGGCTAACAGTATCTCCAAATGGACCGAAACAAGCTTCCACTTGACACACGTCACCTAGGAGTACCATTGGCTGTGCCCAAAATGATTTCCATGTGGTGGTACATTCAGTTGAAACCATGCACCTATCTTGCACCGACATCAACGCCATCTTTAAACGGACACATATGAGCTTCGACTTGGCCCATGTCACCTAAGAGTACCATTGGGTGCGTCCAAAATGATTTCCAGGCCTGTGGTACATTCGGCACAAACCGTAGACCTATCTTGTGCTGAGACTAACACTATCTCCAAACGGACCCAAACAAGCTTCCACTTGACATACGTTACCTCGGAGTACCATGGGTGTGCCCTAGAGCGATTTCCATGTCAGTGGTACATTCGTCGCAAACTGTGCACCTATCTTGCACCGGATTAAAACTATCTACAAATAGATCAAAATGAGCTTCCACTTGACCCACGTCACCCAGGAGTGCCATCGGGTGCGTCCAAAATGATTTCCAAGCCTATGGTACATTCAACGCAAACTGTGCACCTATTTTGCGTCGAGATTGACAATATCTCCAAATAGACTGAAATGATATTCCACTTGATCTACGCCACCTAGGAATAACATCTGGTGTGCCCAAAGCGAGTTCATAGCCTATGGTACACATGGCACAAACCATGCACCTATCTTGCCTTAAGATTAATTATATCTGCAAACGAACCAAAACGAACTTCCATGTGACCAACATCTCCTAGAAGTACCATGTGGTTTGCCTGAAAAGATTTCCATGCCCGTTGCACATTCGACGCAAACCATGCACCTATCTTGCGTCGAGATTAATACTATCTCCGAATGGTCCGAAATGAGCTTCCACTTGACCAATGTCACCTAGAAGTACCATCAAGTGTGCCTGCAAAGATTTCCAGGCCTGTTGTACATTCGGCGCAAACCATGCCCCTATCTTGCGTAGAGATTAATACTATCTCTAAATGGTCCGAAACGAGCTTCCACTTGACCAATGTCACCTAGAAGTATCATTGGGTGTGCCTGAACAGATTACCATGCCCGTGGTACATTCGGCGCAAACCGTTCACCGATCTTTAGCCTAGACTAACACTATCTTCAAATGGACAAACGAGCATCCACTTGACACACGACACCTTGGAGTACCATCGGGTGTGCCCAAAATGATTTCCATGCCCATGGTACATTCAGGGCAAACCGTGCACCCTTCTAGCGCTGAGATTAACACATCTCTAAACATACCGAAAGAGCTTTCACTTGACCCACATCACATAGGGGAACCATCAGGTGTGCCCGAAATAATTTCCATGCAGTGGTACATTCAGTGCAAACTGTGCACCTATCTTGTGTCGAGATTAAACTGTCTCAAAACGGACCGAAACAAGCTTCCGCTTGACTCACGTCAAGTAGGAGTACCATCGGGTGTGCCCAAAATAATTTCTATGCGGTGGTACATTCGGCGCAAACCGTGCACCTATCTTGTGCCGAGATTAACACTATCTCTAAATGGATGAAATGAGCTTCCACTTGACCCACGTCACCTAGGAGTGCCATCGGGTGCGCCCAAAATGATATCCAAGCCTATGGAATGTTCGGTGCAAACCGTGCACCTATCTTGCATTGAGATTAACACTACCTCTAAATAGACTGAAACGATCTTCCACTTGATCTACGCCACCTAGGAGTAACATCTGGAGTGCCTAAAGCGAGTTCAGTGCCTATGGTACATTTGGCACAAACGGTACAACTATCTTGCCTTGAAATTAATACTATCTCCAAACGGACCGAAATGAGCTTTCACTTGACCAACGTCACCTAGAAGTACCATCGGGTGTGCCTGAAAAGATTTCCATCCCCATTGTATATTCGGCGCAAACCATGCACCTATCTTGCACTGGATTAAAATTATCTCCAAACGAAACGAAATGAGCTTCTGGTTAACCCACGTCACCTAGGAGTGCCATCGAGTGTGTCCAAAATGATTTCTAAGGCTATGGTATGTTCGGCGCTAACCGTGCACCTATCTTGTGCCGAGACTAACACTATATCCAAACAGATTGAAACAAGCTTCCACTTCATAGAAGTTACGTAGGAGTACCATCGGTTTGCCCAAAATGATTTCCAAGCCCATGGTACATTAGCCGCAAACCGTCCACCTTTCTTGTGCCCAAATTAAAGCTATCTCCAAACATATCGAAATTAGCTTCTGCTTGATCCACGTCACATAGGAGTACAATCAGGTGCATCCAAAATAATTTATGAGCCTATGGAACGTTTGGCGCAAGTCGTGCACCTATCTTCTATCGAGATTAACACTATCTCCAAATGTTCCAAAACGATTCCACTTGACCCACATCACGTAGGAGTACCATTGGTTGCTCCAAATGATTTCTAAAGCTATGGTACATTCGGCGCAAACCATGCACCTGTCCAGCGTCGAGATTAACACTATCTCCAAATAGACTGAAACATTCTTCGACTTGATCAACACCAGCTAGAAGTACCATCTGGTCTGTCCAAACCGATTTTCAGAGCCTATGGTACATTTGGCAAAAACCGTGCACCTATCTTGCCTCGAGATAAATACTATCTCCAAACATACCAAAACGGGTTTCCACTTGACCCACGTCACCTAGACTATTGGGTGTGTCTGAAATGATTTCTATGCCAGTGGTACATTTGGCGCAAATTGTGTGCCTATCTTGCGTCGAGATTAACACCATCTCTAAACAGACTGAAACGAGCTTCCACTTGACCCACATCACCTAGGAGTACCATCGGGTGCGACCAAAATGATATCCAAGTCTATGGAATGTTCGGCGCAAACCGTGCACCTATCTTGCATTGAGATTAACACTACCTCCAAATAGACTGAAATGATCTTCCACTTGATCTACGCCACCTAGGAGTAACATCTGGAGTGCCTAAAGCGAGTTCAGTGCCTATGGTACATTTGGCACAAACAGTACACCTATCTTGCCTCAAAATTAATACTATCTCCAAACGGACCGAAATGAGCTTTCACTTGACTAACGTCACCTAGAAGTACCGTCGGGTGTGCCTGAAAAGATTTCCATGCCCATTGTATATTCGGTGCAAACCATGCACCTATCTTGCACTGGATTAAAATTATCCCTAAAATGATTTCTAGGCCCGTGGTACATTCGGTGCAAACCGTGCACCCATCTAGCGCTGAGATTAACACTATCTCTAAATGGACTGAAATGAGCTTCCATTGGACCGACGTCACCAAGGAGTACCATCGGGTGTGCCCAAAATGATTTCCTTACAGTGGTACATTCGGCGCAAACCATGCACCTATCATGCGCCGAGATTAACACATCTCTAAACGGACCGAAACGAGCTTCCACTTGATCCACGTCACCTAGGAGTACCATCGGCTGCGTCCAAAATGATTTCCAACTCCATGGTACGTTCAGTGCAAACCGTGCACCCATCTTGCGCCGAGACTAACCCTATCTCCAAATGGGCCAAAACAAACTTCAACTTGATATACATTTCCAAGGAGTACCATTGGGGCTGCCCAAAGCGATTTCCATGCCAGTGGTACATTCATCGCAAATCGAGCACCTATCTTGCACTGGATTAAAACTATCTTCAAATGGATCAAAATAAGCTCCCGCTTGACCCACGTCACCTAGGAGTACCATCGGGTGCTTCCAAAATGATTTCCTAGCCTATGGTACGTTCGGCGCAAACCGTGCACCTATCTTGCATCGAGATTAACACTATCTCCAAATAGACTGAAACGATCTTCCACTTGATCTATGCCACCTAGGAGTACAATCTGGTCTGCCTAAAGCGATTTTAGAGCCTATGTTGCATTTGACACAAACCGTGCAAGTATCTTGCGTCGAGACTAATACTATCACCAAACGGTCCGAAACAAGCTTCCATTTGACCAATGTCACCTAGAAGTAGCATCGGGTGTGCTTGAAAAGATTTCCATGCCTGTGGTACATTCGGCTCAAACCGTTCACCGACTTGCGCCTAGACTAACACTATCTCTAAATGGACCGAAACGAGCTTCCACTCGACCAACATCACCAAGAAGTACCATCGGGTGTGCTTGAAAAGATTTCCATGCCCGTTGTACATTCGGTGCAAACTGTGCACCTATCTTGCGTCGAGATTAATTCTATCTCCAAATGGTCTGAAATGAGCTTCCACTTGACCAATGTCACCTTGAAGTACCAATGGATGAGCCTAAAAAGATTTCCATGCCCGTGGTACATTTGGCGCAAACTGTTCACCGATCTTGCGCCAGACTAACACTATCTCCTAATAGACCAAAATGAGCTTCCACTTGACACACGTCACCTAGGAGTACCATCGGGTGTGCCCAAAATGATTTCCATGCCCATGATACATTCGGCGCAAACTATACACCCATCTAGTGCTGAGACTGACACTATCTCTAAACGGACCGAAACAAGCTTTCACTTGACCCATGTCACCTAGTAGTGCCATCAGGTGCGTCCAAATTGATTTCCAAGCCTATGGTACATTCGGCGCAAACCGGAGACCTATATTGCACCGAGACTAACACTATCTCGAAACTGACCAAAACAAGCTTCCACATGACATACATTACCTAGGAGTACCATCCGGTGTGCCCAAAGCGACTTCCATACCAGTGGTACATTGGTCGCAAACCATGCACCTATCTTGCACCGGATTAAAACTATCTACAAACGGATCGAAATGAGCTTGCGCTTGACCCACATCACCTAGGATGCCCATCGGGTGCGTCCAAAATGCTTTCTAAGCCTATGACACGTTGAGCGCAAACTGTGCAACTATCTTGCACCGAGACTAACGCTATATCCAAATAGACCAAAACAAGCTTCCACTTCACCGAAGTTACATAGGAGTACCATCGGGTGTGCCCAAAACGATTTCCATGCCCGTGGTACATTAGCCGCAAATCGTGACCTTCATTGCGCCTAAATTAAAACTGATGAGGACATCCTCCACTATTACCCGCTGGCAAAGACGCAACAAAAAAAGGCCAAGTGGCCTAGTTGTAGTCGGGCGGCAACCGTGTGAGCCTCTGAATAATCCCACCTTGCTTAGCTTGGGAGGAGGAAGCCACCTTAAAAGAGAGAGCCACCCTTCCCCTATCAGACTAGTCTTTTAGGGACATTGGGCCTTTCCCCGAGTGGGTGTGTATAAGAACTGTTGGAGTCCGGGCAACCTTAATTTATTGGGCCTCGGCCAACCCCACCTGGGCCGGATGTATCATTTGGTATCAGAGCTGGGCCCTTGTTTAAGAGGGTGGGAATAATGAGGACATCCTCCACTATTACCCGCAAGCAAAGACGCAACAAAAAAAGGCCAAGGGCCTAGTTGTAGTCGAGCGACAACCTTGTGAGCCTCTAAATAATCCCACCTTGCTTAGCTTGGGAGGAGGAAGCCACCTTAAAAGAGAGAGCCACCCTTCCCCTATCAGACTAGTCTTTTAGGGACATTGGGCCTTTCCCCAAGTGGGTGTGCATAAGAACTATTGGAGTCCGGGCAACCTTAATTTATTGGGCCTCGACCAACCCCACCTGGGCCGGATGTATCAAAAACTATCTCCAAACAGATCGAAATCAGCTTCCGCTTGTTCCACGTCACATAGAAGTACAATTAGGTGCATCCAAAATGATTTTTGAGCCAATGGTATGTTTGGCGTAAATCATGCACCTATCTTGTGTCGAGATTAACACAATCTCCAACTCTTCCAAAACGAGTTTCCACTTGACCCACGTCACGTAGGAGTACCATCAGTTGCGCCAAATGATTTCTGAACCTATCGTATGTTCGGCAGAAACTGTGCCCTATCCTGCGTCGAGATTAACACTATATCCAAATAGGCAGAAACGATCTTCCACTTGATCTACGCCAGCTAGGAGTCCCATCTGGTGTGCCCAAAGAAATTTTAGAGCCTATGTAACATTTGGCGCAAACCGTGCACCTATCTTGCCTCGAGATTAATACTATCTCCAAACAAACCGAAATGAGCTTCCACTTGACCCGTCACCTAGAGGTACCATCGGGTGTGCCTGAAAAGATTTCCATGCCCATTGTACATTCGGCACAATCCATGCAACTATCTTGCGTCGAGATTAATACTATCGCCAAACGGTCTAAAACGAGCTTCCACTTGACCAATGTCACCTAGAAGTACCATCGGGTGTACCTGAAAAGATTTCCATGCTAGTTGTACATTCGGCACAAACCATGCACCTATCTTACGTCGAGATTAATAGTATCTCCAAACGGTTCAAAATAAGCCTCCGCTTGACCAATGTCACCTTGATGTAGCATCAGGTGTGCCTGAAAAGATTTCTATGCCTGTGGTACACTCGGCGCAAACCGTACACCGATCTTGCGCTAGACTAACACTATCTCCAAATGGACCGAAAGAGCTTCCACTTGACCCACATACCTAGGAGTACATCAGGTGTGCCCAAAATGATTTCGATGTGGTGGTACATTCGGCGCATACTGTGCACCTAACTTATGTCGAGATCAACACTGTCTCTAAACGGACCGAAACGAGCTTCCACTCAACCCATGCCACCTAGAACTACCATCGGGTGTGCCCAAAATGATTTCCGTGTGGTGGTACATTCGGTGCAAACCATGCTCCTGTCTTGTGCTGAGATTAACACTATCTCTAAATAGACCGAAATGAGCTTCCACTTGACCCACGTCATCTTGGAGTACCATTAGGTGTGTCCAAAATGATTTCCAAGCCTATGGTATGTTCAGCGCAAACCGTGCACCTATTTTGCGTTGAGACTAACACTATCTCCAAATAGATCGAAACATAATTCCACTTGACATACATTACCTAGGAGTATAATCGGGTGTGCCCAAAGTGATTTCCTTGCTAGTGGACATTTGTCACAAACTGTGCGCATATCTTGCACCAGATTAAAACTACCTTCAAACGAATCAAAATGAGCTTCCGCTTGACCCACGTCACCTAGGAGTACCATCGAGTGCGTCCAAAATGATTTCCACACCTATGGTACATTCGGGGCAAACTATGCACCTATCTTGCATCGAGATCAACACTATCTCCAAACATACTAAAACAATCTTCCACTTGATCTACGCCACCTAGGAGTACAATCTGGTATGCCCAAAGTCATTTTAGAGCATTTGGTACATTTGGCACAAACCATGCACCTGTCTTGCCTTAAGATTAATACTATCTCCAAACGGAACGAAACGAGCTTCCACTTGACCAATGTCACCTAAAAGTACCATCAGGTGTGCTTGAAAAGATTTCCAAGCCCGTTGTACATTCGGCACAAACCAAGCACCTACCTTGCGTCGAGATTAATACTATCTCCAAACTGTCCACTTGGCACATGTCACCTAGGAGTACCACCGGGTGTGACCAAAACGATTTCCATGCCCATGGTATATTCGGTGCAAACCGTGCACCCATCTAGCGCTAAGATTAACACTATCTCTAAACGAATTGAAAGTGCTTCTGCTTGACCCACGTCACCTAGGAGTACCATTGGGTGTGCCCAAAATGATTTCCATGCAGTGGTACATTCGGCGCAAACTGTGCACCTATCTTGCGCTGAGATTAACACTGTCTCTAAACAGGCCGAAATGAGCTTCCACCTGACCCACGTGACCTAGGAGTACCAATGGGTGTGCCCAAAATGATTAACATGCGGTGGTACATTCGGCGCAAACCGTGCACCTATCTTGTGCCCAGATTAACACTATCTCTCAACAGACCAAAATGAGATTCCACTACCCACATCACGTAGGAGTAGCAACGGGTGCGTCCAAAATGATTTCCACGCCTATGGTATGTTCGGCACAAACCGTGCACCTATCTTACACTGAGACGTACACTATCTCCAAACAGACCGAAACAAGCTTCCACTTGACATACATTACCTAGGAGTACCATCGGGTGTGTCCAAAGTAATTTCCATGCCAGTGCAACATTCAACGCAAACCATGCACCTATCTTGCACCGGATTAAAACTATCTCCAAACTGCATGAAATGAGCTTTCACTAGACCCAGTCACCAAGGAGTAACATTGGGTGCGTCCAAAATGATTTCCACGCCCATAGTACGTTCGGCGCAAACTGTGCACCTATCTTGCGTCGAGATTAACACTATCTCCAAATAGACTGAAATGATGTTCCACTTGATCTACGCCACCAAGGAGTACAATCTGGTCTGCCCAAAGCCATTTTAGAGCCTCTGGTACATTTAACGCAAACCGTGCACCTATCTTTCCTTGAGATTAATACTATCTACAAACGGACCAAAACGAGCTTCCACTTCACCAATGTCAGATAGAAGTACCCTCGGGTGTGCCTGAAAAGATTTCCATGCCCGTTCTACATTTGGTGCAAACCATACACCTATCTTGCATCGAGACTAATACTATCTCCAAACGGTCCGAAACGAGCTTCCACTTGACCAATGTCACCTAGAAGTAGCATCGGGTGTGCCTGAAAAGATTTCTATGCTTGTGGTACATTCAGCGCAAACCGTACATCGATCTGGTGCTAAGACTAACGCTATCTCCAAATGGACCAAAACGAGCTTCCACTCGACACACGTCACCTAGAAGTACCATCGGGTGTGCCCAAAATGGTTTCCATGCCCGTCGTACATTTGGCGCAAATCGTGCACCCATCTAGCACTGAGATTAACACTATCTCTAAACGGATGAAAGAGCTTCCACTTGACCCACCTCACCTAGGAGTACCATCAGGTGTGGCCAAAATGAATTACATGTAGTGCTACATTCGGTGCAAACAGTGCACCTATCTTGCGCCGAGATTGACACTATCTCTAAATGGACTGAAACTAGCTTTCACTTGACCCATGTCACCTCGGAGTACCATCGGGTGTGCCCAAAATGATTAACATGTGGTAGTACATTCGGCGCAAATCGTGCACCTATCTTGCGATAAGATTAACACCATCTCTAAACGAACCAAAATGAGTACCATCGGGTGCATCCAAAATGATTTCCAAGCCTATGGTACGTTCGGCGCAAACCGTGCACCTATCTTGCGTCGACATTAACACTATCTCCAAATAGACTGAAACAGTCTTTCACTTGATCTACGCCACCTAGGAGTACCATCTTGGGTGCCCAATGTGATTTTTGAGCCTATGGTATATTTGGTGCAAACGGTGCACCTATCTTGCCTCAAGATTAATATTATCTCCAAACGGACCAAAACAAGCTTCCACTAGACCAACGTCACCTAAAAGTACCATTGGGTGTGACTAAAAAGATTTTTATGCCCGTTGAACATTCAACGCAAATGGTGCACCTATCTTGCGTCGAGATTAATACTATCGCCATACGGTCCGAAACGAGCTTCCACTTGACCAGTGTAACCTAGAAGTACCATCGGGTGTACCTAAAAAGATTTCCATGCCCGTAGTACATTCGCCGCATACCGTACACCGATATAGTGCCTAGACTAACACTATCCTCAAATGGACCAAAACGAGCTTCCACTTGACACATGTCACCTAGGAGTACCATCTATGCGCCCAAAATGATTTCCATGCCCGTTGTACACTTGGCGCAAACCGTGCACCCATTTAGTGCTAAGATTAACACTATCTCTAAACAGACCAAAAGAGCTTCCACTTGACCCACGTCACCTATAAGTACCACGCGCGTGCCCAAAATGTTTTCCACGTGGTGGTACATTCGGCGCAAACTATGCACCTAACTTGCGCCGAGATCAACAATACCTCTAAGCGGACCGAAACGAGCTTCCACTTGATCCACGTCACCTTGGAGTACCATTGTGTGTGCCGAAAATGATTTCCATGCGGAGGTACATTCCATGCAAACCGTGCGCGTATCTTGCGCCGAGATTAACACTATCTCTAAACAGACCGAAACGAGCTTCCACTTGACCCACATCACGTAGGAGTAGCATCGAGTGCGTCCAAAATGATTTCCACGGCTATGGTACGTTCGGCGCAAACAGTGAACCTATCTTGCACCGAGACTAACACTATCTCCAAACAGACCGAAACATGCTTTCAATTGACATACAATACCTAGGAGTACCATCGGGCGTGCTTAATGCGATTTCCAAGCTAGTGGTACATTCATCGCAAACCATGCACCTCTCTTGCACCGGATTAAAACTATATCTAAACGGAGCAAAATGAGCTTTCACTTCACCCACGTCTCCTAGTAGTAACATCGAGTGCATCCAAAATGATTTCCAAGCCTGTGGTACGTTCGGCGCAAACCATGCTCCTATCTTGCGTCGAGATTAACACTATCTCCAAATAGACTGAAATGATCCTCCACTTGATCTCCGCCACCTAGGAGTACAATCTGGTCTACCCAAAGCCATTTTAGAGCCTCTGGTACATTTAACGCAAACCGTGCACCTATCTTGCCTCGAGACTAATACTATGTCCAAACGGACTGATATGAGCTTCCACTTGACCAACGTCACCTAGAAGTACCATTGGGTGTGCCTGAAAAGATTTCCATGCCCGTTCTACATTCGGCGCAAACTGTGCACCTATCTTGCGTCGAGACTAATACTATCTCCAAACAGTCCGAAACGAGCTTCCACTTGACCAATGTCACCTAGAAGTAGCATCGGGTGTGCCTGAAGAGATTTCCATGCTCGTGGTACATTTGGCTCAAACCATACACCGATCTGGAGCGTAGACTAACACTATCTCCAAATGGACCAAAACGAGCTTCCACTTGACACACGTCAACTTGGAGTACCATCAGGTGTGCCCAAAATGATTTTCATGCCCGTGATACATTCGGCGCAAACCGTGCACCCATCTAGCACTTTAACACTATCTCTAAATGGAAGAAAGAGCTTCCACTTGACCCACGTCACCTCGGAGTACCATCAGGTGTGGCCAAAATGATTTACATGTAGTGGTACATTTTTGCGCAAACTGTGCACCTATCCTGCGCCGAGATTAACACTATCTCTAAACAGACCGAAACGAGCTTTCACTTGATCCATCTCACCTAGGACTACCATCAGGTGTGCCCAAAATGATTAACATGCTGTGGTACATTTGGTGCACAACGTGCACCTATCTTGCGCTGAGATTAACACTATCTCTGAACAGACTGAAATGAGCTTCCACTTGACCGATGTCACCTAGCAGTACCATTAGGTGCATCCAAAATGATTTCCAAGCCTATGGTATGTTCGGCGCAAACAATGCACCTATCTTGTGTTGAGATTAACACTATCTCCAAACAGACTGAAACGGTCTTTCACTTGATCTACGCCACCTAGGAGTACCATCGAGGGTGCCCAAAGCGATTTTTGAGCCTATGGTACATTTGGTGCAAACATTGTACCTATCTTGCCTCGAGATTAATACTATCTCCAAATGGACCCAAACAAGCTTCCACTAGACCAACGTCACCCAGAAGTTCCATCGGGTGTGACTAAAAAGATTTTTATGCACGTTCTACATTCAGCGCAAACGCTGCACCTATCTTGCGTCGAGATTAATACTATCTCCAAACGGTCCGAAACGAGCTTCCACTTGACTAGTGTCACCTAGAAGTACCATCGGTTGTGCTTGAAAAGATTTCCATGCCCGTGGTACATTCGGCGCAAACCGTACACCGATCTGGCGCCTAGACTAACACTATTTCCAAATGGACCAAAACAAGCTTCCAGTTGACACACGTCACCTAGGAGTACCATTGGGTGTGCCCAAAATGATTTCCATACCCATTGTACATTCGGCGCAAACCGTGACCCATCTAGCGCTGAGATTAACACTATGTCTAAACCGATCGAAAGAGCTTGCACCTGATCCGCGTCATCTAGGAGTACCATTGGGTGTGCCCAAAATGATTTCTATGCGGTGGTACATTCGGTGCAAACTATGCACCTAACTTGCGCCGAGATCAACACTCTCTAAATGGACCAAAACGAGCTTCCACTTGACCCACATCACTTAGGAGTACCATCAGGTGTGCCCAAAATGATTTCCATGCGGTGGTACATTCGGTGCAAACTGTGCACCTGTCTTGCGAAGAGATTAACACTATCTCTAAATGGACCAAAATGAACTTCCACTTGACCCACATCACCTAGGAGTACCATCGGGTGCATCCAAAATGATTTCTAAGCTTGTGGTACGCTCGGCGCAAGCCGTTCATCTTTCTTGCTTCAACATTGACACTATTTTCAAACACACTAAAACGATCTTCTAGTTGATCTATGCCTCCTAGGAGTACCATCTGGTGTACCCAAAGCGATTTTTGAGCCTATGGTATATTTGGCGCAAACCATGCACCTATCTAGCCTAGAGATTAATACTATCTCCAAACGGACCGAAATGAGCTTCCACTTGACCAAAGTCACCTAGAAGTACCACCGGGTGTGCTTGAAAAGATTTCCATGCCCATTGTACATTTACGTCGAGATTAATACTATCTCCAAATGGTCTAAAACGAGCTTCCACTTTGTACCAATGTCACCTAAAAGTACCATCGAGTGTGCATGAAAAGATTTCCATGCCCGTTGTACATTCAGCGTAAGGAATGCACCTATCTTCCGTCGAGATTAATACTATCTCAAAGCGGTCCAAAAAGAGCTTCTACTTCACCAATGTCACCTGGAAGTACCATCGGGTGTGCCTGAATAGATTTCCATGCCCGTGGTACATTCGGCGCAAACCGTGCACCGATCTAACGCCTAGACTATCACTATCTCCAATGGACCAAAAGGAGCTTCCACTTGATACACGTCACCTAGGAGTACCATCGGGTGTGCCCAAAATGATTTCCATGCTCGTGGTACATTCAGTGCAAACCGTGCACCCATCCAGTGCTAACACTGTCACTAAATAGACCGAAACGAGCTTCCACTTGACCCACATCACCTAGGAGTACCATCGGGTGTGCCAAAAATGATTTCTAGGCCTGTGGTACATTCGGCACAAACCTTGCAACCATCTAGGGCTGAGATTAACACTATGTCTAAGCGGACCCAAAGAGCTTCCACTTGCCCACGTCACCTCGGTAAACCATCTGGTGTGCCAAAAATGATTTCCATGCAGTGGTACATTCGGCGCAAACTATGCACCTATATTACGCCAAGATTAACACAGTCTCTAAATGGACTGAAATGTGCTTCCACTTGACCCACGTCACCTAGAAGTACCATCGGGTGTGCCCAAAATGGTTAACATGCGGTGGTACACTCGGCGCAAAGCATGCACTTGCGTCGAGATTAATACTATATCTAAACGGACTGAAATGAGCTTCCACTTGATCCGCGTCACAAAGGAGTGCCATCGGGTGCCTCCAAAATGATTTCCAAGCCTATGGTATGTTCGGCGCAAACTGTGCACCCATCTTGCGTTGAGGTTAACACTATCTCCAAATAGACTGAAAAGATCTTCCACTTGATTTACGCCAGATAGGAGTACCATCTGGGGTGCCCAAACCGATTGCAGAGCCTATGGTAGATTTGGCACAAACGGTGAACCTATCTTGCCTCGAGATTAATACTATCTCCAAACAGACTGAAACGAGCTTCCACTTGACCAACGTCACCTAGAAGTACCATCGCATGTGCTTGAAAACATTTCCATACCCATTGCACATTCGGCGCAAACTGTGCACCTATCTTACGTTGAGATTAATACTATCTCAAAATGGTCCGATATGAGATTCCACTTGACCAATGTCACCTAGAACTAGCATTGGGTGTGCCTGAAAAGATTTCCATGCCCGTGGTACATTCAACGCAAACCGTTCACCGTTCTTGCGCCTAGACTAACACTATCTCCAAATAGACCAAAACGAGCTTCCACTTGACACACGTCACCTAGGTGATGAGGACATCATTGGCTCAAATATGACCATGTCAACCACTTCTATACCAAAGGTGCAACCATTCTATATGAGGCTTATCATTGATGCATTTGATGAATTGGTGCTCCACCATAAAATGTGTATATTTTCATTTTCAGAATTACTTACATGGAGCAAGGAAAGGTTTGATTGCATATGGAAAGCATGGGAGGTTAATGAAGTTGATTGGGGACCAAATCCAAGTATTCCCAACGTCCTCCACCTGGACACCACGTCACTTTTGGTCCAAGGAAAGAAAGAGATCAAATCCAACACATTTTGGGGCTGGATTCGGACTCCAGGACAGCTCCAACTTGTGATGTTCACCACGGTCGCATACGGACTCGGATTGGGACGTTCTAGCACTTTTTGGAAAGCTTATCAAGTCTATTTTCCAACGGATCTGGACTTATGGCTATATCTTATCCGATGCTTCCGCAATCGTCGTTTCAACGCCGGGGCCTTTTCTGCCTTTGGTGCTGTGTCACCCTATTTTGGGCTGATGGCCCATGTATCAAGTTGGGTTCATTAGGGACGTGTCCTAGGGTTGGAAAACGACCCCAACACCCCCTGGTCGTTCCCCTAGGTATTAATAAGGATTAGAGCCGCCACAAACAGGGGGGTTTTGTTTTGTTGAAAGTTTAGCCATTGCTACTTCCTTGTAGACGCGTGTGTCGACTAGACCATCCGTTCTACTCGATTCAGAACCCCAACTTTGTGATTTCAGATTGGTTTTCATCTCCATATTTGCAATTGAGTTGCTTGTTCTACTTGTTCTTGCTTGTTCCTCGATTGCTTGCAGGAATTACCCTAGTGGTTTTGGTTGATCGTGTTCCACAAGATCGCGACGACTGTTGGAGGTGGTGTATCGGTTGCTAAGGCACAACATCCTTAGATGGTTGTAGTCGGGCCGTGAACGTCGTCTCCATCCCCAAATCGAGTTATCCACCTTCTCTCATCGAAAGATCAGGATTCACCCTAGCGGGTTCATATCAGTTGGTAATCAGAGCAAGGTTGATCGGTGAGAGACTTCTAGTTCTTTGCTGTTTTTAATCTCCTATGGTCCAGAAAAAGCCAAAACAAAATTAGTAGATTAGTTCTTCATAATCCCAAAACCCCTTTGAGCTTAATACTATTACTGCTTAGTTAGGGCTTATTGAATTAACGGTTGCATCGTCGTGCAAGTTGCTGGTCTTAGCGTCTAGTCGTTTAGAGTTTCGAGTTCTAGTCACGTTTCTGTCACCATCGCAGATTTGAGTTTATTTGTTTCTCTCTAGGAATCCGAGTGGATTTTCAAATTCCTTTGTTTTGTTTACCACCATTATCCTAGCCACGTCCTTGGAGGTTTCATCCACGTCCATATTTCCATCTACAAAAAGGAAATCCAACAAGATCAAGATAGAATTCGATTCGGAGTCCTGTTTTATCTTGAAAACAAAAGCACCATATTTCCTTTGTCAAGAGTCTGAATAGGGAGTTTAAATACAATCTGGAAACCTTAACTTGTCCTCTTTCCAACGGATCAGAGCTTGGTCCCAAATTCATTCTGAGCGCTTCGCAATTGCCCTGGAGATTTGCGCGTCTGCTGGTTTTGCAAAACAACCACTTGTTTCACTTTGCTACTGAATCACCCTTCCCAAGGAAACATTTAATTGCTGTAAGTAGCTTGTTATTTCTTGTTGCAAAATTTCAGTTTTGTGCTAGTTGAAAGAAAAAAAACAGAAAAAAAAGACAGAAAGAAAGGAAAGAAAGAAAGAAAAGAAAGATAGAAAGAAAGAAAGAAAAGAAAGAGAAAGAAGAAGAGAAGAGTTTTTCTTTTGTTGTTATTCCTGTCCTTGTGATCCTTCTTTGCTGCTGCTCAGTGACTTCGTTTGTGTCCAGGCTTGTGTCTCTAGCATGTACTAGCCTAGGACCAGCATAATAACGTCGTTGAGCGTTTGTTCAATTTGCTTGCAACTAACGTGGTTCTAGTACTTCCTTGCTTTAGCCCACCTATAGCTCCACATATTTCGACTATAGTTTGACAGGTGTTGTTGTTGCGGCACCGATACACTTCACTCCACGGTTGTAGACTTGTTGGTTGCCGTCACCTCCTGTTTGGCTTGGTAAGAACTTGTAAGGGCTTGTTTTAACAAGTTGAGTTTGAGAGAATTACATCTGACACATCCTAGTAGTTGATAGGAGGATACATATTATTTTTGTGTTTCTTGTTTTCTACTAATCATGGCAGGTGATATGGAGATTTTTGAGCTGTTGAAACTAGACCCTCATATTCAGGATGTCATTCAACACTTGCCATTATATGATGGTAAGTTTGATCCTCAAGCTTACATTGATTGGGAGTTAAAAGTAGACAATGAATTTGATGAGCATGACCTATCCGAGAAACAAAAGATTTGTATTGCCTCTAATATTTTGATTGAATATGCTTTGCTAGAATGGAAACACATTTGTAGGCACATCAAAGTTCCAGAATCTTGGGAAGACTTCAAATTTCTTTTTAGAGATGCATTCGTTCCTGCATATTATGTTGATTATTTGCTTGCAAAATTAGACAACTTGAAGCAGGGTAGCAAGACTGTGAAACAATACTACCATAATTTTAAGATTTGTATCATGTTTGGTGGATTGGATGAATGCATGGAAGATGTTAAGAGTAGATTCATGAAAGGGCTCAATTCTGAAATTCGAACCTTATTAATTAGCAAATCATATTGCCATATTGGTCAATTGTTTTGTTTGGCTCTCAATGCTGAAAAAGAGATTCTATTATCTGTGAATACTTGCCAGAATGATGTGACCCATAATGTCCAAAATTTGTCCACTCTGCATGCTAATGAAGAGCAACAAATAGTGGAACCCACTACTGATTTTCTTTTGCCACAAAATGAATTACTCGCGGTTCCTTGTGATAAAGAGGAGTTGTGTGTTGATGATTCTTTTACTCCTATGCCACAAGTAGCAAATAAGTGTGATACTTTTGGTTTGGAACCATACAAATGTGCTTAGATAAGCTTTTTCATCCTATTACATGTGCACAAGATGAACTGAATTTGTTGTCCTCTTTAAATACTTTGGGTTATATTGAATTTGATATTCTGTGTAATCTAAATTGTCTAAAAGAGAAACTTAAATTTGATTCTATTTTGCCAAGTTTTAATCATTGTTCGCTTCATGCAATTGGCAAATATGACAACAAAGGAGAATATTTGGTGCATAAAGTTTATATTTGCTCTAATCTGAAAAATCCTTTTGGGCCACAATACCATGATCAAATTGAGGGCTGCACTAACACTAATGATGTCTTGCAAAGTTTTTCTAGTTTTTCCCAAATGCAACAGGATAAATATCAAGAAGGGGAGCACGGTTCACTTTTACCTACAACACATCCTCCAACAAAGGTCAAACCGAGGACGGTTTGCTGTCAAGAAGGGGAGAATGATGAGGACATCATTGGCTCAAATATGACCATGTCAACCACTTCTATACCAAAGGTGCAACCATTCTATATGAGGCTTATCATTGATGCATTTGATGAATTGGTGCTCCACCATAAAATGTGTATATTTTCATTTTCAGAATTACTTACATGGAGCAAGGAAAGGTTTGATTGCATATGGAAAGCATGGGAGGTTAATGAAGTTGATTGGGGACCAAATCCAAGTATTCCCAACGTCCTCCACCTGGACACCACGTCACTTTTGGTCCAAGGAAAGAAAGAGATCAAATCCAACACGTTTTGGGGCTGGATTCGGACTCCAGGACAGCTCTAACTTGTGATGTTCACCACGGTCGCATACGGACTCGGATTGGGACGTTCTAGCACTTTTTGGAAAGCTTATCAAGTCTATTTTCCAATGGATCTGGACTCATGGCTATATCTTATCCGATGCTTCCGCAATCGTCATTTCAACGCCGGGGCCTTTTTCTGCCTTTGGTGCTGTGTCACCCTATTTTGGGCTGATGGCCCATGTATCAAGTTGGGTTCATTAGGGACGTATCCTAGGGTTTGAGAACGACCCCAACACCCCCTGGTCGTTCTCCTAGGTATTAATAAGGATTAGAGCCGCCACAAACAGATGGGGTTTTTGTTTTGTTGAAAGTTTAGCCATTGCTACTTCCTTGTAGACGCGTGTGTCGACTAGACCATCCGTTCTACTCGATTCAGAACACCAACTTTGTGATTTCAGATTGGTTTTCATCTCCATATTTGCAATTGAGTTGTTTGTTCTACTTGTTCTTGCTTGTTCCTCGATTGCTTGCAGGAATTACCCTAGTGGTTTGGTTGATCGTGTTCCACAAGATCGCGATGGCTGTTGGAGGTGGTGTATCGGTTGCTAAGGCGCAGCATCCTTGGATGGTTGTAGTCGGGCTGTGAACGTCATCTCCATCCCCAAATCGAGTTATGCTTTGATACCAAATGATACATCCGGTCCAGGTGGGGTTGGCCGAGGCCCAATAAATTAAGGTTGCCCGGACCCCAACAGTTCTTATGCACACCCACTCGGAGAAAGACCCAATGTCCCTAAAAGACTAGTCCGATAGGAGAAGGGTGGCTCTCTCTTTTAAGGTGGCTTCCTCCTCCCAAGCTAAGCAAGGTGGGATTATTCAGAGGCTCACACGGTCGCCGCCCGACTACAACTAGGCCAACTTGGCCTTTTTTTTGTTACGTCTTTGCCAGCGGGTAATAGTGGAGGATGTCCTCATCATTCCCACCTCCTTAAACAAGGGCCCAGCTCCGATACCAACTGATATAAACCCGCTAGGGTGAATCCTGATCTTTCAATGAGAGAAGGTGGATAACTCGATTTGGGGATGGAGATGACGTTCACAGCCCGACTACAACCATCCAAGGATGCTGCGCCTTAGCAACCGATACACCACCTCCAACAGCCGTCGCGATCTTGTGGAACACGATCAACCAAACCACTAGGGTAATTCCTGCAAGCAATCGAGGAACAAGCAAGAATAAGTAGAACAAACAACTCAATTGCAAATATGGAGATGAAAACCAATCTGAAATCACAAAGTTGGGGCTCTGAATCAAGTAGAACGGATGGTCTAGTCGACACACGCGTCTACAAGGAAGTAGCAATGGCTAAACTTTCAACAAAACAAAAACCCCATCTGTTTGTGGTGGCTCTAATCCTTATTAATACCTAGGGGAACGACCAGGGGGTGTTGGGGTCGTTCTCCAACCCTAGGACACGTCCCTAATGAACCCAACTTGATACATGGGCCATCAGCCCAAAATAGGGTGACACAGCACCAAAGGCAGAAAAGGCCCCGGCGTTGAAACGACGATTGCGGAAGCATCGGATAAGATATAGCCATGAGTCCAGATCCGTTGGAAAATAAACTTGATAAGCTTTCCAAAAAGTGCTAGAACGTCCCAATCTGAGTCCGTATGCGACCGTGGTGAACATCACAAGTTGGAGCTGTCCTGGAGTCCGAATCCAGCCCCAAAACGTGTTGGATTTGATCTCTTTCTTTCCTTGGACCAAAAGTGACGTGGTGTCCAGGTGGAGGACGTTGGGAATACTTGGATTTGGTCCCCAATCAACTTCATTAACCTCCCATGCTTTCCATATGCAATCAAACCTTTCCTTGCTCCATGTAAGTAATTCTGAAAATGAAAATATACACATTTTATGGTGGAGCACCAATTCATCAAATGCATCAATGATAAGCCTCATATAGAATGGTTGCACCTTTGGTATAGAAGTGGTTGACATGGTCATATTTGAGCCAATGATGTCCTCATCACTAGGAGTACCATCGAGTGTGCCCAAAATGATTTCCATGCCCATGGTACATTTGGCGGAAACCGTGCACCCAATAGCGCTGGATTAACAATATCTCTAAACAGACCAAAAGAGCTTCCACTTGACCCACGTGACCTATAAGTACCATCGGGTGTGCTCAAAATGATTTCCATGCAGTGGTACATTCGGCGCAAACTGTGCACCTTACTTGCGCCGAGATCAACACTATCTCTAAATGGACCGAAACATGCTTCCACTTGACCCACGTCACCTAGGAGTACCATCGGGTGTGCCCAAAATATTTTCCATGCGGTGGTACATTGGGCGCAAACCGTGCACCTATCTTGCGCTGAGATTAATACTATCTCTAAACGGACCAAAACAAGCTTCCACTTGACCCACGTCACCTTGGAGTACCATCGGATGCTTCCAAAATAATTTCTAGGCCTATCGTACGTTCTGCCGAAACCATGCATCTATCTTGCATTCAAATTAACAATATCTCCAAACACACTGAAACGATCTTCCACTTGATCTATGCCACCTGGGAGTACTATTTGGTGTGCCCAAAGCGATTCCAGAGCCTATGGTACATTTGGCGTAAACCGTGCACCTGTCTTTCCTCGAGATTAATACAACCTCCAAATAGACTAAAATGAGCTTCCACTTGACCAACGTCACCTAGAAGTACCATCGGGTGTGCCTGAAAACATTTCCATACCCGTTGCACATTCGGCGCAAACCGTGCATCTATCTTACGTTGAGATTAATACTATCTCCAAACGGTCTGATACGAGCTTCCACTTGACCAATGTCACATAGAAGTACCATCGGGTGTGCTTGAAAAGATTTCCATGCCCGTTGTACATTCAGCACAAACCATGCACCTATCTTGCGTCGAGATTAATACTATCTCCAAACGGTCCAAAATGAGCTTCCACTTGACCAATGTCACCTAGAAGTACCATTAGGTGTGCCTGAAAAAGATTTCCATCCCTGTGGTACATTCAGCGAAAACCATACACCGATCTTGCGCCTAGCCTAACACTATCTCCAAATGGACCAAAATGAGCTTCCACTTGACAGAAGTCACCTTGGAGTACCATCGGGTCTGCCCAAAAAGATTTCCATACCGTGGTTCATTCGGCGCAAACCATGCACTAATCTTGTGTCGAGATTATTACTATGTCCAAACAGTCCAAAACGAGGTTCCACTCGACCAATGTCACCAAGAGGTACCATCGGGTGTGCCTAAAAAGATTTCCGTGTCGTGGTACATTCAGCACAAAACGTACACTGATCTTGCACCTAGACTAATGCTATCTCCAAATGGACCGAAATGAGCTTCCACTTGGCACACGCCACCTAGGAGTACCATTGGGTGTGCCCAAAATGATTTCCATGCCCACGGTACATTTGGCGCAAACCATGCACCCATCCAGCGGAGATTGACACTATCTCTAAACAGACCGAAACAAGCTTCCACTTGACCCACATCACCTAGGAGTACCAACAGGCGTGCCCAAAATGATTTCCATGTGGTGGTACATTCGGCGCAAACCGTGCACCTATCTTGTGTCGAGATTAACGCTACCTCTTAACGGACCGAAGCAAGCTTTCACTTGAGCCACATCACCAATGAGTGCCATTGGGTGCGTCCAAAATGATTTCCATGCCTATGGGATGTTCAACGCAAGCCATGCAACTATCTTGCGTCGAGACAAACACTATCTCCCAACGGACCGTAACAAGCTTCCACTTGACATACATTACCTAGGAGTACCATCGGGTGTGCCCAAAGTGATTTTCATGCCAGTGGTACATTCATCGCAAACTGTGCACCTATCTTGCACCAGATTCAAACTATCTCCAAATGAATTGAAATGAGCTTTCGCTTGACCCATGTCACCTAGGAGTACCATCGGGTGCGTCCAAAATGATTTCCAAGCCTATGGTACGTTCGGCGCAAACCATGCACCTATCTTGTGTCGAGATTAACACTATCTCTAAACACACAAAAATGACCTTCCACTTGATCTACGCCACCCAGGAATACCATCTGGTGTGCCCAAAGTGATTTCAGAGCCTATGACACATTTGGCTCAATCTGTGCTCCTATCTTGCCTTGAGATTAATACCATCTCCAAACAGACCGAAACAAGCTTGCACTTGACCAACATCACCTAGAAGTACCATCGGGTGTGCCAAAAAAGATTTCCATGACATTGTACATTCAGCGCAAACCGTGCACTATCTTGCGTCGAGATTAATACTATCTCCAAATGGTACGAAACGAGCTTCCACTTGACATACATTACATAGGCGCAAACCGTGCACCTTTCTTGCGCCCAAATTAAAACTATCTCCAAACAGATTGAAATCAGCTTTCGCTTGGTCCACGTCACATAGGAGTACAATCAGGTGCATCCAAAATGATGTCTGAACCTATGGTATGTTTGGTGCAAATCGTGCACCTATCTTGAGTCGAGATTAACACTATCTCCAAATGTTCCAAAATAAGTTTCCACTTGACCCACGTCACACAGGAGTACCATCGGTTGCGCAAAATGATTTCTGAACCTTTGGTACGTTTAGTGCAAATGGTGCACCTATCTTGCGTCAAGACTAACACTACGTCCAAACAGACTGAAACGATCTTCCACTTGATCTACACTGGTAATCTGGTGTGCCCATAGCGATTTTAGAGCCTATGGTACATTTGGTGCAAACAGTGCACCTATCTTGCTTCGAGAATAATACTATCTCCAAACGGACCGAAATGAATTTCCACTTGAGCAACGTCACCTAGAAGTACCATCGGCTGTGCCTGAAAAGATTTCCATGCCAGTTGTATATTCGGTGCAAACCGTGCAACTATCTTGCATCGAGATTAATACTATCTCCAAAAGGTCCCAAATAAGCTTCCACTTGACCAATGTTTCATGTAGAAGTACCATCGGGTGTGCCTAAAAAGATTTCCATGCCCATTGTACATTCGGCGCAAACCATGCACCTATCTTGCGTAGAGATTAATTCTATCTCCAAATGGTCCAAAACGAGCTTCCACTTGACCAATGTTACCTAGAAGTACCATTGAGTGTGCCTAAAAAGATTTTCAGGCCCGTGGTACATTCGGGGCAAACTGTACACTGATCTTGTGCCTAGACTAACACTATCTCCAAATGGACCGCAACGAGCTTCCACTTGACATATGTCACCTAGGAGTACCATCGGGTGTGCCCAAAATGATTTCCATGCCCGTGGTACATTCGACACAAACCGTGCACCCATCCAGTGCTAAGATTAACACTATCTCTAAACGGACCGATAGAGCTTCAACTTGACCCACGTCACCTAGGAGTACCATCAGGTGTGCCCAAAATGATTTCCATGCACTAGTACATTCGGCGCAAACTGTGCACCTAACATGCGCTGAGATCAAAACTGTCTCTAAATGAACCGAAACGAGCTTCTAGTTGACCCACGTCGCCTACGAGTACCATCGGGTGTGCCCAAAATGGTTTCCATGCGGTAGTACATTCGGCGCAAACCGTACACCTATCTTGCGCTAAGATTAACACTATCTCCAAACGGGCCAAAACAAGCTTACACTTGACCCACGTCATGTAGGAGTACCATCGGGTGCGTGCAAAATGATTTCCAAGCCTATGGTACGTTCGGTGCAAACCATGCACCTATCTTGCGTCGAGATTAACAATATCTCCAAACACATAGAAACAATCTTCCACTTGATCTACGCCACCCAGGAGTACCATCTGGTGTGCCCAAAGCGATTTCAGAGCCTATGATACATTTGGCGTAAACCGTGCACCTATTTTGCCTCGAGATTAATACATCTCCAAATAGACCAAAACGAGCTTACACTTGACCAATGTCACCTAGAAGTAGCACCGGGTGTGCCTGAAAAGATTTCCATGCCCGTGGTACATTTGGCACAAACCGTACACCGATCTTGTGCCTAGACAAACACTATCTCGAAATGGACCAAAACAAGCTTTCACTTGATACACGTCACCTAGGAGTACCATCGGGTGTGCCCAAAATGATTTCCAAGCCTATGGTACATTCGGCATAAAATTGTGCACCCATGCAGCGCTGAGATTAATACTATCTCTGAACTGGACTGAAACGAGCATCCACTTAACCCACATCACCTAGGAGTACCAACGGGTGTGCCCAAAATGATTTCCATGTGGTGGTACGTTCGGCGCAAGCCGTGCACCTATCTTGCGCCGAGACTAACACTATCTCTAAACGGACCAAAACAAGCTTCACTTGACATACATTACCTAGGAGTACCATCGGGTGTGCCCAAAGCGATTTCCATGCCAGTGGTACATTCGTCGCAAACCATGCGCCTATCTTGCACCGGATTAAAACTATCTCCAAACGGATCAAAATGAGCTTCTGCTTGACCCACGTCACCTATGAGTACTATCAGGTGCATCCAAAATGATTTCCAAGCCTATGGTGCATTCGGCGCATCCGTGCAGCTATCTTGCATCGAGATTAATACTATCTCCAAACACATAGAAGCAATCTTCCACATGATCTATGCCACCAAGGAGTACCATCTGGTGAGCTCAAAGCGATTTTAGAGCCTATAGTACATTTGGTGCAAACCCTGCACCTATCTTGCCTCGAGATTAATACTATCTCCAAACAGACCAAAATGAGCTTGCACTTGACCAACATTACCTAGAGGTACCATCTAGTGTGCCAGAAAAGATTTCCAGGACCGTTGTACATTCGGCGCAAACTGTGCACCTCTCTTGCATCGAGATTAATACTATCTCCAAATTGTTTGAAACGAGCTTCCACTTGACATACATTACATAGGAGTACCATCGGGAGTGCCCAAAGCGATTTCCATGCCTGTGCTACATTAGGCGCAAACCGTGCACCTTTTTTGCGCCCAAATTAAAACTATCTCTTAATAGATCGAAATCAGCTTCCGCTTGATCCACGTCACATAGGAGTACAATCAGGTGCATCCAAAATGATTTCTGAGCCTATGTTACGTTTGGTGCAAATCGTGCACCTATCTTGCGTCGAGATTAACATTATCTCCAAATGTTCCAAAACAAGTTTCCACTTGACCCACATCACGTAGGAGTACCATCGGTTGCGCCAAATGATTTCCGAACCCTTGGTACGTTCGGCGCAAACCATGCACCTATCTGGCGTCAAGATTAACACTATGTCCAAACAGACTTAAACGATCTTCCACTTGATCTACGCTAGCTAGAAGTACCATCTGGCGTGCCCATAGCGATTTCAGAGCCTATGGTACATTTGGCACAAACAGTGCACCTATCTTGCCTCGAGATTAATACTATCTCCAAATAGACTGAAACGAGCTTCCACTTGACCAACGTGACCTAGAAGTACCATCGGGTGTGCCTGAAAAGATTTCCATGCCAGTTAAACATTCGGTGCAAACCATGCAAATATCTTGCGCTGAGATTAATACTATCTCCAAAAGGTCCAAAACGAGCTTCCACTTGACCAATGTTTCACCTAGAAGTACCATCGGGTGTGCCAAAAAAGATTTCCATCTCCATTGTACATTCGGCGCAAACCATGCACCTATCTTGTGTAGAACTTAATTCTGTCCCCAAATGGTCCAAAACGAGCTTCCACTTGACCAATGTCACCTAGAAGTACCATCGGGTGTGCTTGAAAAGATTTCCATGCCCGTGGTACATTCGGCGCAAGCCGTACATCGATATTGCGCCAAGACTAACACTATCACCAAATGGACCGAAACGAACTTCCACTTGACACATGTCACGTAGGAGTACCATCGGTGATGTGGACATCATTGGCTCAAATATGACCATGTCAACCACTTCTATACCAAAGGTGCAACCATTCTATATGAGGCTTATCATTGATGCATTTGATGAATTGGTGCTCCACCATAAAATGTGTATATTTTCATTTTTAGAATTACTTACATGGATCAAGGAAAGGTTTGATTGCATATGGAAAGCATGGAAGGTTAATGAAGTTGATTGGGGACCAAATCCAAGTATTCCCAACGTCCTGCAGCTGGACACCATGTCACTTTTGGTCCAAGGAAAGAAAGAGATCAAATCCAACACGTTTTGGGGCTGGATTCGGACTCCAGGACAGCTCCAACTTGTGATGTTCACCACAGTCGCATACGGACTCGGATTGGGACGTTCTAGCACTTTTTGGAAAGCTTATCAAGTCTATTTTCCAACGGATCTGGACTCATGGCTATATCTTATCCGATGCTTCCGCAATCGTCGTTTCAACGCCGGGGCCTTTTCTGCCTTTGGTGTTGTGTCACCCTATTTTGGGCTGATGGCCCATGTATCAAGTTGGGTTCATTAGGGACGTGTCCTAGGGTTGGAGAACGACCCCAACACCCCCTGGTCGTTCCCCTAGGTATTAATAAGGATTAGAGCCACCACAAACAGATCGGGTTTTGTTTTGTTGAAAGTTTAGCCATTGCTACTTCCTTGTAGACGCGTGTGTCGACTAGACCATCCGTTCTACTCGATTCAGAACCCCAACTTTGTGATATTTCAGATTGGTTTTCATCTCCATATTTGCAATTGAGTTGCTTGTTCTACTTGTTCTTGCTTGTTCCTCGATTGCTTGCAGGAATTACCCTAGTGGTTTGGTTGATCGTGTTCCACAAGATCGCGACAGCTGTTGGAGGTGGTGTATCGGTTGCTAAGGCGCAGCATCCTTAGATGGTTGTAGTCGGGCCGTGAACGTCATCTCCATCCCCAAATCGAGTTATCCACCTTCTCTCATCGAAAGATCAGGATTCACCCTAGCGGGTTCATATCAGCTTGTGGAACACGATCAACCAAACCACTAGGGTAATTCCTGCAAGCAATCGAGGAACAAGCAAGAACAAGTAGAACAAGCAACTCAATTGCAAATATGGAGATGAAAACCAATATGAAATCACAAAGTTGGGGTTCTGAATCGAGTAGAACAGATGGTCTAGTCGACACATGCGTCTACAAGGAAGTAGCAATGGCTAAACTTTCAACAAAACAAAACCCGATCTGTTTGTGGTGGCTCTAATCCTTATTAATACCTAGGGGAACGACCAGGGGGTGTTGGGGTCGTTCTCCAACCCTAGGACACGTCCCTAATGAACCCAACTTGATACATGGGCCATCAGCCCAAAATAGGGTGACACAGCACCAAAGGCAGAAAAGGCCCCGGCGTTGAAACGACGATTGCGGAAGCATCGGATAAGATATAGCCATGAGTCCAGATCCGTTGGAAAATAGACTTGATAAGCTTTCCAAAAAGTGCTAGAACGTCCCAATCCGAGTCCGTATGCGACTGTGGTGAACATCACAAGTTGGAGCTGTCCTGGAGTCCGAATCCAGCCCCAAAACGTGTTGGATTTGATCTCTTTCTTTCCTTGGACCAAAAGTGACGTGGTGTCCAGCTGCAGGACGTTGGGAATACTTGGATTTGGTCCCCAATCAACTTCATTAACCTTCCATGCTTTCCATATGCAATCAAACCTTTCCTTGATCCATGTAAGTAATTCTAAAAATGAAAATATACACATTTTATGGTGGAGCACCAATTCATCAAATGCATCAATGATAAGCCTCATATAGAATGGTTGCACCTTTGGTATAGAAGTGGTTGACATGGTCATATTTGAGCCAATGATGTCCACATCATTCTCCCCTTCTTGACAGCAAACCGTCCTCGGTTTGACCTTTGTTGGAGGATGTGTTGTAGGTAAAAGTGAACCGTGCTCCCCTTCTTGATATTTATCCTGTTGCATTTGGGAAAAACTAGAAAAACTTTGCAAGACATCATTAGTGTTAGTGCAGCCCTCAATTTGATCATGGTATTGTGGCCCAAAAGGATATTTCAGATTAGAGCAAATATAAACTTTATGCACCAAATATTCTCCTTTGTTGTCATATTTGCCAATTGCATGAAGCGAACAATGATTAAAACTTGACAAAATAGAATCAAATTTAAGTTTCTCTTTTAGACAATTTAGATTACACAGAATATCAAATTCAATATAACCCAAAGTATTTAAAGAGGACAACAAATTCAGTTCATCTTGTGCACATGTAATAGGATGAAAAAGCTTATCTTCAGCACATTTGTATGGTTCCAAACCAAAAGTATCACACTTATTTGCTACTTGTGGCATAGGAGTAAAAGAATCATCAACACACAACTCCTCTTTATCACAAGGAACCGCGAGTAATTCATTTTGTGACAAAGGAAAATCAGTAGTGGGTTCCACTATTTGTTGCTCTTCATTAGCATGCAGAGTGGACAAATTTTGGACATTATGGGTCACATCATTCTGGCAAGTATTCACAGATAATAGAATATCTTTTTCAGCACTGAGAGCCAGACAAAACAATTGACCAATATGGCAATATGATTTGCTAATTAATAAGGTTCGAATTTCAGAATTGAGCCCTCTCATGAATCTACTCATAACATCTTCCATGCATTCATCCAATCCACCAAACATGATACAAATCTTAAAATTATGGTAGTATTGTTTCACAGTCTTGCTACCCTGCTTCAAGTTGTCTAATTTTGCAAGCAAATAATCAACATAATATGCAGGAACGAATGCATCTCTAAAAAGAAATTTGAAGTCTTTCCAAGATTCTGGAACTTTGATGTGCCTACAAATGTGTTTCCATTCGAGCAAAGCATATTCAATCAAAATATTAGAGGCAATACAAATCTTTTGTTTCTCGGATAGGTCATGCTCATCAAATTCATTGTCTACTTTTAACTCCCAATCAATGTAAGCTTGAGGATCAAACTTACCATCATATAATGGCAAGTGTTGAATGGCATCCTGAATATGAGGGTCTAGTTTCAACAGCTCAAAAATCTCCATATCACCTGCCACGATTAGTAGGAAACAAGAAACACAAAAATAATATGTATCCTCCTATCAACTACTAGGATGTGTCAGATGTAATTCTCTCAAACTCAACTTGTTAAAACAAGCCCTTACAAGTTCTTACCAAGCCAAACAGGAGGTGACGGCAACCAACAAGTCTACAACCGTGGAGTGAAGTGTATCGGTGCCACAACAACAACACCTGTCAAGCTGTAGTCGAAATATGTGGAGCTATAGGTGGGCTAAAGCAAGGAAGTACTAGAACCACGTTAGTTGCAAGCAAATTGAACAAACGCTCAACGACGTTATTATGCTGGTCCTAGGCTAGTACATGCTAGAGACGCGAGCTTGGACACAAACGAAGTCACTGAGCAGCAGCAAAGAAGGATCACAAGGACAGGAATAACAACATGTAACACCTAGAATATGTTTCGTGTGCTGGAAAACGTAATGTGATAAAAGTTTAAACATGAGGTTTAGTGAGTGGCAAAAAAATAATTTTTTATCCATCACTCAGATGGACAATCAGATACCACAGATGCATAGATCTCGTCGAATTCTTTTCGTTTGACTACTCATATGCATAGTCTGGAGTTTAGATGATCAAGATATAATTTTTACAAGGGTTAATGGAATAAAAAAAAGACTGCTACAGTACCGTGAATAGTAACCCGAGGATGCATGGTCGAGTCCTTTTGTTTTCCTCGTCCTCTAACCACGTGTGCACCCTGCCCAGACCTGCCCTACCCTGCAGTGCCATGTCCAAGGAAAAAAAAAGGAGGGGAGGGCCTAGGGTTTCGCCGCCGCCGTCGTCGGTGCCGTCCGTGGTGGCCTTTCTTCCTCCTGCAAAACCGGTTAGGGTCTATCTCTTATCTTGGTTATGGCAGCAATCTCCTGCTTCTCTTCCTGTCCATGAGGGATTCGCCATGTTTGGCATAGATTGGAACGGCAAGACGTTTGTAGCAGCGGGGATCGTCATGAGTTGGATCACGGGAAGGAGAAGAGAAGGGGAAAAAAGTAGTCATAAGGGTTTTCATCATCGCTCTCGCTGCGGTTTCCCATAGGTGAGAAGTCAAATATTAATCCCCTTCTTTGGATCAAGTTTTGTGGATTAAAGCGCTTATTTGGGTTGGGTTTAGTGGAGTAATTCTCGAAATCAATTCGTCCATATTCTGAAATTTCCGTCAGACTGAGCAGTCCCTATTCATCATTATGTTTGGGCATCTTAGAAGCTTTAATAAATTTTGGTCCTGTAGACAATGTTGTAGATGACTTCCATATCTTTATCTGGACACCAAGAACATCTTCATAGCATCTATATTTTGGGAGATATAGCTGTTATAGTTTGACAATTTTTCAGTGAGTGAAATCTGGACAGTTTTAGATCTAAGCAGTTTTTCACTGTCTTAGTTTAATAATTTGATCTTTTGATATGAACAAAAGTTGTGGGGTGTTTGTTAAGTTTTCCATATTGGTAAAGTTTATAATTTCTGAATTAGTATACCTCCAGTTATGAATTTTTGAAGCTTGATGTTCTGTGTTGGACGTCAGAAATATTCAGTTATGTTCCATGGTTAATTACACCATCTTGGAGACCTCTGATGCGAAACATTGTAATACAAAAGTTGTATATAACGGAGTTTTACATAATCTGGTAAATTTTTTGGAGTTTTTGCTTATGTGGTCTAAAGTCTACGAAAAAGAGAAGAGTTAGTGCTGCTGTCTTGATCGGTAGTGCAAACGGTAGATGCTTAAATGTCGGGTTTGGGGCATTCTAGTGCATTTTTGTTGTTGGATTGCTTGTGTGTTTATTTTTGTACTGAGTATTGCTTGTGGTCAGGTGGTAGCACTTCGGAACATCGCTAGTGCTTTTGATCTCCTTCGGTAAAGAGGCAAGTGAATGTAGCGGTGGTTTGCTACCATTTTGGCTTGTTATTTTCATCGCCTACAGCTTAATGTCTATAATAATGTCATACCACTAATATCCATGACTTGTGAACTTGGTTTATTCAACCTTATTTGAATGTGATCTTATTCATTTATTAATGGTGATGTTATTCTTCCATATTGCTATATGTGGCTAGCCCACAACCCTGAAGATGAAGTTGAAGTATCATTGGCGGTGTATATTAATTTTATTGCAGCATGCCAAGCGCATTGCATCATTCATTTGCATTGGAAGTTATGTCGTGGACCTATGGTCACGACCGTACCGGTACAGCATCATGGGATGCAGCTCCACACCTTGTTGGGTGTGCAGGCAGGAGTCATTTTGCATTGCATTCATATGCATTCACGAAGTATATTATTGAAGTGACCTATCCATGTTGTTACGAAGCTCTATCACTTGGCTATGATTCAAATTGGAAGTCTCATTTTATTTTTGATATCATGTCAGGTGGAAACTCTATGTTAAATTGATGTTTAATTCAACTTGTGATTTAAATGGCTAGTCAAAACAAGTTTGCTTGCTGAGATGTTTCATCTCACCCTTGCTTTACTCAATCCAGGTACTTGATGCTTACTTGGAAGGGAAGGGGATTAGCTGCACGTCACACACTCCATCTTTTAGAGTCTTAGTGATTTAATACAAAATAATTTGGTTATGTTAATTAGACTTGAATGTGGGTGTTCAAGGTGTGGATGTTAAACTTATTCTTGTTGGAGCAGCTCATATATGTTAGGATATTCATTAATGCTAGTTTGGTGTTTTTAGTTATCTATATATCTTGCTTCCGTGTTTTTTTTAATACACAAAGAAGGTGTTGCTGAAATCTCTATTCATTGCATGTGGCTGCTGTTTGTGAAGTTTAGTAACATCCCAGGGTATTTTTTTTGGATTCCGGGGTGTTACAGTTGGTACCAAAGCAGGTTATAGATTCTCGGAAAATAAGATTTAAAATGACACACTTGCACATGTTGGGTGGGTAGGGGTTTGTATATGATGCATGGCTTTCAAGATTGAGGTGTTTGTTTTTGCTTAAGTTGCCTTGATGTTTATGTTGTATATCATCACTATTGCTGATTATGATTGAGTGCAAATTTTATTTTTTTGGGTGATGTTTGCTTTAATCGATCTTCTCGTGTATTGTACATGTTGAAATATGATTTTTACAATATTAGTTGTTCTAACAAGTATACTCTTGTCTAGTTTCTTTATCATGATGTTGTTCATAAATGTACCTTTAAGACGTCATAGTTGTTAGTGCTTGAGTGGTGAAGATCCTAAAATGTTCTATTTGTTTTTTGTTGGTAGGAAAAGGTTTTGGAAACCCGTAGAGTAGCTATAGTCTAGTAGTGCAGATGGTGGAGTGGAGGGCCCCCACAATGCCTTTTTCTGCACTTCTAAGTGAGGTTGCCCGAGTGTTAGGTTGACCTAGCTATTTTTTATTCAAAGGAAATGGTTCAATGACAGATGGATTGGCCACCATGTTGTGCATTGTAACTATTTGCTCTTGATATATCAAATGGGTGGGTCATTGTGTGCCTTGTCCTATACATTGGAGTGGCGACATTTCAACTTGACCTTAGTTTGGTGTAGGATTGTTTTCCTGCAATTCTAAGTTCATCTTAATTGTAGTCTTCAAGATGAGGTGAGAATAGACTCAGGTGGAGTTTCATGAGGTTCCTAGTGTTTAAGCCTAGTGTTGTGTTTGGTGTTAGTAGTTTAGATGCTTAGAATGTAACTGGAAGCCATAGAGGCTTTGTAGTCTTATTTGGTTAGTGTATGTGTTCCAGTTGTCTTAAAGGCTTTGATGTGAATCTTAATGGCTTTGAATTAGCCTAGCAGAATGGTTCAGATGATTTAATAGTAGGGGTGTATCAAATGTTCTTCTGGTCGCACAAGTTGAATGATATACTTTCTAATATGGTGTCAGTGATCTATATGTGAGTATCATGGCCTAGTGTTCTTCTATGCTTGTGCCTCTAAGGCCAAGTCAAACTGTTATGATTTGTTCATAGTACATATTTAGAAAACCTATCATAATTGACACAATGCTTGTTTTCTTGGGAAACATGGAGTTACTATGCACAAACCATACTGTTGGGTGTTGTTCGAACTTCCCTTGAAGGTACAAACCAATGGAACTAAGATGGATGTAGTGTATGTCCGAGTCTATAAAGATAGTGGTTGTTAACTAGTGTTTCTTGTCCTTTTAATGATGCTCAAGTTAAGGGATGATTTAAGACATTTTGGATTCAATGTTGAAGGAATTGTTGTGGCATGACTATTTTGTTACAATTTGCCTTATGTCTATGCCTTGGTTTTCAGTATGTTTTTAGTTAACAAAGTGGAGTAGCCCATGAGTTCTAGGAGTCATATTTGTTTGTTAATGTATGAATACAAAGTTGAAGTTGGTTGATTTAGGCCTTGTGTTTTGTTTTCGCAAGCCTATCATGCTTAACATGATGTTTATATTATTCAGAGATGTGAAGTTCTCTCATTTGATTCCTTAGCTGTCAGTGTTGTTTGATTGAACTGATCTCATTCTTTATGTGTGTGCTCATTATATCATTTTTTTCTTGGCTACAATCTTTAGCTCAATAAATCAGTGTAGGTGGCTTCATGTCTTTGCAACACAATTTAACTTGTGTGCTACTTATCTTTCTAGCTCATATATGCGTTGTTTGGAGTTTGGATTGCGAAGCTATGGCTGATACAAAATTTATGGAAGGGAAATATATAATAGGCCAACAGTAACTCGTCCTACAGTTGGTATTCCTTTTCCCTTGCCCCTAATCCACACAGGACTCCCATTTCTTTTTTCTAAGCCTTTGGATCCATGTTGTCTGCTGCTGCCATCGAAGAACCAGAGAAGGGAGGAGGGATAGAGAAAAGAAGGAAGAGGAGTGAACGAGAGAAAAGGGGTTGCACAAACTCTAGGTTTTTTTATTGGTGTGATCTAGGTGAGATGAATCTTATTTAACCCCCTTGTTTTGGATTAGATTTATACCATGGTTATTTTTTTTCGTTGGATTAGATGGGGTAGTTCTCTTAAGTGATCATGTCCACATTTTGAGAATCTATGAGGTTGTGCAGTCTCTGTTCATTGCAATTTTTGTCTTTGTTACAGGCTGAATTGGCCAAACCCTTGAACACCAAATTTATAGATATTTCCTTCATCCTTCTGCTCGTGAAATTTCACGATTTTAGGCTCTGTGGTTTGAGAGTTATGTTTTTTTTTACTATAGTTGTTGCCGTTTCCATGTTGTTTTGGACAGTAATAGATTGATCCAGTTTTTGACAATGCTAAAGGTCAAACTAGCCTTTGTAATGAATACCATAGTTGTAGTGTTTTTCAGTATATTTCTAATGGTGTATAATTCACTATCATATCTAAAATATAACTTTAGATATATGCTTTTGAAGTGAGTTGTTGGTTTCTGATGTCAAATTCTGTGTTCGATATTACTACCTTAATTAGGACATCTTGATGATTTTTACTGAAAGTATCTATAGAACAAACATTGTGTACAAGACAATTTTACATGACATGGTAAAGTTTCATAATTGTTGGGCTAGTGTTTTAGTGGATATCAATGTTATACCGATGACTATTAGAATTCAGGGCAAATTTCATTATCTGAATTCAACTGAAGTTTAGGTATGTTTAAATTTAGAATAAAAATAGTGTTCCTTCATGAAAGGTGTAGACCTTATTTTGTAGTTTTTGAATATGTACTTATTTACTATCATTGCTTTCATATATTTAAAGATACATAAATATAAAGAAAAAGCTATGCTGTTGCTAGTCGAACAAGTGCTTGTTGTTTTGTTTTGCTCAATGGGTTGGAGGGTATTGATGCTTTACTTGTTATTTATATATGTTTGTGCTTGTGCTTATAAGACAAAGACAAACTTGTAGGTTGGATCAAGGTTTCTCTTTGTTGTGTTTGTTTGGCAAGTTGGTCAAGCTTGATATAGTGTTTGTCCCTATGGAGAGTAGCTAAGGTTACACCTGACCCTTTGATGTATTCATCTTTTAAGAGTTTGGTAGTCATGCTAGTCGGTCTCGTTCCATGAGGAAAAGTTTTGAGGTGAAAGGAAGCAAGTGTGTTGTCTTCGCTTATAGTTGGACGCATAGTCTATGGTGTATAAAGAAAAGCTAGTTTTGGCAAGAGTTTGTGCTTCATAGTTCATGGTGCCATTTCAAGCTACTAGTTGGTCTAAGGCAAATGTTGACCCCTGGAGTCAAGGATCATCATCTGCTTGATGATTGTTCTAACCAGAAGTTTGGTAACGTCCTCTAGGCAAATTAAATGTGATGTACAACCGCTATGTTGTAGTTGGTTGTTCCCTAGATGTTGCTTTGTCAAGTAATTGGAGCACGTAGGATGATAATGTCTAGCGCCTAGCTGGTTTATTCCAGTGGAGCCTATGGAATTTCTTAGTTTGTTTCTTTTCTCAGGGAATGAAACGTTCAGTGGCTTGACCATTTTATCAATGAAGTCAGAAGGCATCTTTTTAGAAGGGCCACTGTAGGCTTGTCTTAGAAGTAAGCTATGTGTTTGTCAAGGCAGCATTTCGTCATCTTGTTCTTTGTCATTGTAGGGAAGTTTGATAATTGTGGTGGATTTTTTTTACATGTCAGTTGGCTGTTGTATGATGAGCCATCAAAGTATGAAAGTGTGGTGTTAGATTTTTTATAACCTCTATGCTATTGGAATGTCCTTATTAAGACCTTGAGTTTGAGTTCAAGCATTGACTGTTCATAGATGATCAAAATTTCCGAGTTGAGTGTCCCAGTGCATATATATGACTGACATTCATTGGTGTTTGTGTTTTTGTTTGAAGTGCTTTTTGCTGGGTATCTAGATTAGAAGTCCTTTTAGTAGTAGTTCCTTACTTCTAAACCCAACCCAAATAAGCGCTTTAATCCACAAAACTTGATCCAAAGAAGGGGATTAATATTTGACTTCTCACCTAGGGGAAACCGCAGCGAGAGCGATGATGAAAACCCTTATGACTACTTTTTTCCCCTTCTCTTCTCCTTCCCGTGATCCAACTCATGACGATCCCCGCTGCTACAAACGTCTTGCCGTTCCAATCTATGCCAAACATGGCGAATCCCTCATGGACAGGAAGAGAAGCAGGAGATTGCTGCCATAACCAAGATAAGAGATAGACCCTAACCGGTTTTGCAGGAGGAAGAAAGGCCACCACGGACGGCACCGACGACGGCGGCGGCGAAACCCTAGGCCCTCCCCTCCTTTCTTTTTTTTCCTTGGACATGGCACTGCAGGGTAGGGCGGGTCTGGGCAGGGTGCACACGTGGTTAGAGGACGAGGAAAACAAAAGGACTCGACCATGCATCCTCGGGTTACTATTCACGGTACTGTAGCAGTCTTTTTTTATTCCATTAAACCTTGTAAAAATTATATCTTGATCATCTAAACTCCAGACTATGCATATGAGTAGTCAAACGAAAAGAATTCGACGAGATCTATGCATCTGTGGTATCTGATTGTCCATCTGAGTGATGGATAAAAAATTATTTTTTTGCCACTCACTAAACCTCATGTTTAAACTTTTATCACATTACGTTTTCCAGCACACGAAACATATTCTAGGTGTTACATTCTACCCCCCTTAAAAGAATTCGTCCCCGAATTCCTCCACTTATAAGCAAACAAAAAGTATAGACTCCTCTCAACGGCAGCACTTGTAACTTGGCCAAGACCTCTCGAAATCAATTCGTCCATATTCTGAAATTTCCGTCAGACTGAGCAGTCCCTATTCATCATTATGTTTGGGCATCTTAGAAGCTTTAATAAATTTTGGTCCTGTAGACAATGTTGTAGATGACTTCCATATCTTTATCTGGACACCAAGAACATCTTCATAGCATCTATATTTTGGGAGATATAGCTGTTATAGTTTGACAATTTTTCAGTGAGTGAAATCTGGACAGTTTTAGATCTAAGCAGTTTTTCACTGTCTTAGTTTAATAATTTGATCTTTTGATATGAACAAAAGTTGTGGGGTGTTTGTTAAGTTTTCCATATTGGTAAAGTTTATAATTTCTGAATTAGTATACCTCCAGTTATGAATTTTTGAAGCTTGATGTTCTGTGTTGGACATCAGAAATATTCAGTTATGTTCCATGGTTAATTACACCATCTTGGAGACCTCTGATGCGAAACATTGTAATACAAAAGTTGTATATAATGGAGTTTTACATAATCTGGTAAATTTTTTGGAGTTTTTGCTTATGTGGTCTAAAGTCTACGAAAAAGAGAAGAGTTAGTGCTGCTGTCTTGATCGGTAGCGCAAACGGTAGATGCTTAAATGTCGGGTTTGGGGCATTCTAGTGCATTTTTGTTGTTGGATTGCTTGTGTGTTTATTTTTGTACTGAGTATTGCTTGTGGTCAGGTGGTAGCACTTCGGAACATCGCTAGTGCTTTTGATCTCCTTCGGTAAAGAGGCAAGTGAATGTAGCGGTGGTTTGCTACCGTTTTGGCTTGTTATTTTCATCGCCTACAGCTTAATGTCTATAATAATGTCATACCACTAATATCCATGACTTGTGAACTTGGTTTATTCAACCTTATTTGAATGTGATCTTATTCATTTATTAATGGTGATGTTATTCTTCCATATTGCTATATGTGGCTAGCCCACAACCCTGAAGATGAAGTTGAAGTATCATTGGCGGTGTATATTAATTTTATTGCAGCATGCCAAGCGCATTGCATCATTCATTTGCATTGGAAGTTATGTCGTGGACCTATGGTCACGACCGTACCGGTACAGCATCATGGGATGCAGCTCCACACCTTGTTGGGTGTGCAGGCAGGAGTCATTTTGCATTGCATTCATATGCATTCACGAAGTATATTATTGAAGTGACCTATCCATGTTGTTACGAAGCTCTATCACTTGGCTATGATTCAAATTGGAAGTCTCATTTTATTTTTGATATCATGTCAGGTGGAAACTCTATGTTAAATTGATGTTTAATTCAACTTGTGATTTAAATGGCTAGTCAAAACAAGTTTGCTTGCTGAGATGTTTCATCTCACCCTTGCTTTACTCAATCCAGGTACTTGATGCTTACTTGGAAGGGAAGGGGATTAGCTGCACGTCACACACTCCATCTTTTAGAGTCTTAGTGATTTAATACAAAATAATTTGGTTATGTTAATTAGACTTGAATGTGGGTGTTTAAGGTGTGGATGTTAAACTTATTCTTGTTGGAGCAGCTCATATATGTTAGGATATTCATTAATGCTGGTTTGGTGTTTTTAGTTATCTATATATCTTGCTTCCGTGTTTTTTTTAATACACAAAGAAGGTGTTGCTGAAATCTCTATTCATTGCATGTGGCTGCTGTTTGTGAAGTTTAGTAACATCCCAGGGTATTTTTTTTGGATTTCGGGGTGTTACAAAGAAAAACTCTTCTCTTCTTCTTTCTCTTTCTTTTCTTTCTTTCTTTCTGTCTTTCTTTTCTTTCTTTCTTTCTTTTCTTTCTTTCTGTCTTTTTTTTCTTCTGTTTTTTTTCTTTCAACTAGCACAAAACTGAAATTTTGCAACAAGAAATAACAAGCTACTTACAGCAATTAAATGTTTCCTTGGGAAGGGTGATTCAGTAGCAAAGTGAAACAAGTGGTTGTGTTGCAAAACCAGCAGACGCGCAAATCTCCAGGGCAATTGCGAAGCGCTCAGAATGAATTTGGGACCAAGCTCTGATCCGTTGAAAAGAGGACAAGTTAAGGTTTCCAGATTGTATTTAAACTCCCTATTCAGACTCCTGACAAAGGAAATATGGTGCTTTTGTTTTCAAGATAAAACAGGACTCCGAATCGAATTCTATCTTGATCTTGTTGGATTTCCTTTTTGTAGATGGAAATATGGACGTGGATGAAACCTCCAAGGACGTGGCTTGGATAATGGTGGTAAACAAAACAAAGGAATTTGAAAATCCACTCGGATTCCTAGAGAGAAACAAATAAACTCAAATCTGCGATGGTGACAGAAACGTGACTAGAACTCGAAACTCTAAACGACTAGACGCTAAGACCAGCAACTTGCACGACGATGCAACCGTTAATTCAATAAGCCCTAACTATGCAGTAATAGTATTAAGCTCAAAGGGGTTTTGGGATTATGAAGAACTAATCTACTAATTTTGTTTTGGCTTTTTCTGGACCATAGGAGATTAAAAACAGCAAAGAACTAGAAGTCTCTCACCGATCAACCTTGCTCTGATTACCAACTGATATGAACCCGCTAGGGTGAATCCTGATCTTTCGATGAGAGAAGGTGGATAACTCGATTTGGGGATGGAGATGACGTTCACGGCCCGACTACAACCATCTAAGGATGCTGCGCCTTAGCAATCGATATACCACCTCCAACAGCTGTCGCGATCTTGTGGAACACGATCAACCAAACCACTAGGGTAATTCCTGCAAGCAATCGAGGAACAAGCAAGAACAAGTAGAACAAGCAACTCAATTGCAAATATGGAGATGAAAACCAATCTGAAATCACAAAGTTGGGGTTCTGAATCGAGTAGAACGGATGGTCTAGTCGACACACGCGTCTACAAGGAAGTAGCAATGGCTAAACTTTCAACAAAACAAAACCTGATCTGTTTGTGGTGGCTCTAATCCTTATTAATACCTAGGGGAACGACCAGGGGGTGTTGGGGTCGTTCTCCAACCCTAGGACACGTCCCTAATGAACCCAACTTGATACATGGGCCATCAGCCCAAAATAGGGCGACACAGCACCAAAGGCAGAAAAGGCCCCGGCGTTGAAACGACGATTGCGGAAGCATCGGATAAGATATAGCCATGAGTCTAGATCCGTTGGAAAATAGACTTGATAAGCTTTCCAAAAAGTGCTAGAACGTCCCAATCCGAGTCCGTATGCGACTGTGGTGAACATCACAAGTTGGAGCTGTCCTGGAGTCCGAATCCAGCCCCAAAATGTGTTGGATTTGATCTCTTTCTTTCCTTGGACCAAAAGTGACGTGGTGTCCAGCTGCAGGACGTTGGGAATACTTGGATTTGGTCCCCAATCAACTTCATTAACCTTCCATGCTTTCCATATGCAATCAAACCTTTCCTTGATCCATGTAAGTAATTCTAAAAATGAAAATATACACATTTTATGGTGGAGCACCAATTCATCAAATGCATCAATGATAAGCCTCATATAGAATGGTTGCACCTTTGGTATAGAAGTGGTTGACATGGTCATATTTGAGCCAAAGATGTCCACATCAATCGGGTGTGCCCAAAATGATTTCCATGCCCGTGGTACATTTGGTACAAACTGTGCACCCATCCAGCACTGAGATTAACACTATCTCTAAATGGACCGAAAGAGCTTCCACTTGACCCATGTCACCTAGGAGTACCATCAGGTGTGCCCAAAATGATTTCCGTGCGGTGGTACAGTTCGGTGCAAACAGTGCACCTAACCTGTGCTGAGATCAAAATTGTCTCTAAACGAACCGAAACGAGCTTCTACTTGACCCACATCACCTACGAGTACCATCGGGTGTGCCCAAAATGATTTCCATGCGGTGGTACATTCGGCGCAAACCATACACCTATCTTGTGCCGAGATTAACACTATCTCTAAACGGGCCAAAATGAGCTTCCACTTGACCCACGTCACCTAGGAGTACCATCGGGTGCATACAAAATGATTTCCAAGCCTATGGTATGTTCAGCGCAAACTGTGCACCTATATTGCGTCGAGATTAACACATCTCCAAACACGCAGAAACGATCTTCCACTTGATCTATGCCGCCTAGGAGTACCATCTGGTGTGCCCAAAGCGATTTCAAAGCCTATGGTACATTTGGCGCAAACCGTGTACCTATCTTTCCTCGAGATTAATACTATCTCCAAACGGACCGAAATGAGCTTCCACTTGACCAATGGCTCCTAGAAGTACCACTAGGTGTGCCTGAAAAGATTTCCATGTCCGTTGTACATTCGGCGCAAACCGTGCACCTATCTTGCGTCAAGATTAATACTATCTCCAAATGGTCCAAAATGAGCTTCCACTTGACTAATGTCACCTAGAAGTACCATCGGGTGTGCCTGAAAAGATTTCCATGCCCCTGGTACATTCAGCGCAAACCGTACGCCGATCTTGCGCCTAGACTAACACTCTCTCAAAATAGACCAAAACAAGCTTACACTTGACATACATTACCTGGGATTACCATTTGGTGTGCCCAAAGTGATTTCCATGCCAGTGGGACATTCATCACAAACCGTGCACCTATCTTGCACCAGATTAAAACTATCTCCGAACAGATCGAAATGAGCTTCTGCTTGACCCGTGTCACCTAGGAGTACCATCGGGTGTATCCAAAATGATTTCCAAGCATATGGTACGTTTGGCGCAAACCATGCACCTATCTTGCGTCGAGGTTAACACTATCTCCAAACACATAGAACTGATCTTCCACTTGATCTACGCCACTTGGGAGTACCATCTGGTGTGCCCAAAGCGATTTTCAGAGCCTCTGGTACATTTGACACAAACTATGCACCTATCTTGCCTTGAGATTAATACTATCTCCAAATAGACCGAAACGAGCTTGCACTTGACCAATGTCACCTAGAGGTACCATCGGGTGTGCTAGAAAAGATTTCCATGCCCGTTGTACATTCAGCGCAAACCGTGCACCTATCTGTCGATGCGGGACCCACAGGGTTCAGCAGTGATATGACTATGAGTTGTGGGCCCTAGCCCAGCCCATGGACCGAAGCAAGGGGAGGTACAGCGTTCGCTACACTGAATCTGAGTAGAATAGGCCAGACTAGCCAGATTCCTATGGAAAGTATCTTTTGTAGTTAGTTCAAGACACGTTCTTTGGATCCGACTAGGATTGCAACCGCACCACAACCTTCTCTATTGATATAAAGAGAGGGCATGGGCACCCCTGTAACAAGAGACGAGATAACACAATCAATCCAATGCAAAGGCTAACGCCGACTGGACGTAAAGGCTATTACTCGATTATGATCGAGGGCCCAAACCAGCATAAATTGACTATCTCTATGTTCACCGTCCAGCTCTAAGCATACGCCAAAGTCCAAACAACTGTCCTAGGTACCCCCGTGGTAGGCTATCGGTGGTGAAACACCGACAGCTGGTACGCCAGGTAGGGGCTTTTCAGTGCAATCACGATCAAGAACTCTATCGATTTCGACGATATGATCTTCCCAATGGGATCAATCTTCATCTTCGGATCGTGGGTTTGCAAGGCAAATGATGAGTGTCGATGAGATGTGGTCGGTAGTCCACTGAGGGGTATGCCCACGGTAGTAGTTTATCGGCAGAGGTGCACAAGACGACGATCTAGATGGTGACGCAAGAAGAGCACATGATTTATCCAGGTTCAGGCCGCAGATTGTGTAATACCCTACGTCCTGCGTCTTTGTAGATTGTATTGATGCGTGATTTGATATCTTGAGGGGGGCCCTTGCCCGCCTTATATAGTCCGGGGGGCAAGGTTACAGATCTAAGGAATCCAATCCTAGCTAATTACAACTCCCGTATCCGCAGAGGATACGTCATCTATCCTAACCGACTAGGTTTCCTTGACTGTCAAGTACTCTCTGCTTGCTCCACACAGTTCGTTGAGCAGTCCAGAGATCCACGTGGCCCTTTCTGGCGAGTCAGGCCACCTTATCTGGCGTGGCCCATGCGGAGCCATGAGGGTATACGGGTCTATACCCCCACAGCTAGCCCCTGAGCACTATGTATTTTGAAGTGACATGTCATCTTGACCTTCTCCGACCAGTGAGGCTTGAAGCCCTGAAGCCCCTGACCAGAAGGGTGGTCTGCCGAGGAATATTCCATCCCTTCTGACTAGTTCAGCTGATAGCCGACCACCGCACTTATCGGAAAATGCCTTGTCAGAAAAATGCATGGTGCTCTGAGAAAAAAGAAAAACAATTCATCTTTGATGAAGTGTGCCCACTTTAAGTTTTATTCTAGAAAGTTAAGAATAGACGATGCCATTGGCTCTGCCATAATGTCATGAAACATGATCCTCAAGATCTAGTCTGTTTACGGTAGGGGTCACGCCTCGGGTACTATGCAACAAAGCATGCGTACAAAATAGGTAAGCACATTCACCGCAAGGTAGCCTGACAGCAGGTGACTAGATCACGTGGTGCTAGGGTCTAAAGGAAAAACAGTACTCAGTCAAATAAGCACATTCACTACAAGGTGAAGTGTGCCCACTTAGTCCTTGAGCCTGACAACAGGTGACTAGATCACGTGGTGCCAGGGTCCCAAGAACACGTTCTCAACTCAGCAGAAAACGATGCACCGTGGCTCCATCACGGTACAGTCCCCAGCTCTGCTGTAGGGCTAGTCCCCAACTCTGCTGTGGATCCAATCCACAGCTCCGCCGTGGATAAAAACCCATGGCTCAACCATGTGGAAACTCTCAGCTCTATTGTGAGACGTCCCCTAACTCAACTGCGGGCCCTTAAAAAACATCCTACGGCTCTGCCACAGGGAAACCCCTAGCTCAGCTATGAGGCGATCCACAACTCAGTTACGGGCCCATTCCGCAGCTCAGCTACAAACTCAGTCCCCAGCTCAGCTGTGGGACTGTAACTCAAACCAAAAAGCATGTAACAAAATAGGCCCACTATGGGGTCCATACCGCAGGGAAGGCCCATGTACGACCCACTTGTAGACAACAATTGAGGGAGCGGAAGCGGCGCATTAGGTGCGGTTACCCAAAAACCCTGGAAGTCAAAGAGTCGGTCCACTCTTATAAATACCTGCACGGCGGCGCCCCACTTCTCCCACTGCAGCCACTTCGCGTTAGTTCATCTTCCTCACAGAGCACCGCGTTCTCCGCCAGTTCCATCGCCACCGCATCCAAAAGCCAAACCCTAGATTCCATCACCACCAGATCCAGCCGCTCTAGCACCACCCCTCACACTGCAACCGCATTCCGTGACTGAAGAAAGAAAGAGGGATGACACGCGGGAGCCGTGGAGCAAGAGCGCAACTGATGGCGGCGGAATGGTGCAAGTCGATGAGCATGGAGGCGACCTTGGGGAAGCTCGTAACCGCTAGAGCGATGGCGAGGCTGCAATCGGCAGATGGAGGACATTGGACAGTGAGAGCTATCTAGACCCCCGCCCTGGTGAAATAGTTGTGTTCGAGGATTTTTACTAGCGCGGATTTGGGAATCCGTGTCATCCCTTTCTTCGTAAATTGTGTGATTATTATAGGATTAGCATCTCAACCTCCATCCAAATTTTGTTCTATTGGTGTCAATTTTCATTACCCTCTGTGAGTCTTTCCTCGGCATCCAGCCCCACTTCAATCTATGGAGGCACTTTTTCTGCCGGAAGAAGAAAGGAGTCGCCGGAGGATCCAAGGTAGCTGGGGGAGCCTACCTGAACCTACGTGATGGGATGAAGGCTGAGTACCTCAATGTACCCCTTAGCTCATCAATGAGGGATTGGTTCAAGAAGTGGTTCTATGTTCAGCAAGAGCAAGAGCCCTTCGTCGCCTGTGACATGGCGCAGATCCTCGAGTAGCAGGAGAGCTGGTTGGCAAGGCCGACCAGCGTGATACATCCGGCCCAGGTGGGGTTGGCCGAGGCCCAATAAATTAAGGCTGCCCAGACCCCAACAGTTCTTATGCACACCCACTCGGGGAAAGGCCCAATATCCCTAAAAGACTAGTCCGATAGGGGAAGGGTGGCTCTCTCTTTTAAGGTGGCTTCCTCCTCCCAAGCTAAGCAAGGTGGGATTATTCAGAGGCTCACACGGTCGCCGCCCGACTACAACTAGGCCACTTGGCCTTTTTTGTTGCGTCTTTGCCAGCAGGTAATAGTGGAGGATGTCCTCATCACAGCGCCAAAATGGTACAGGTGGAAGAGCTTCTTGGGATGATCGATAGGAGGCACCTTGACGGGCCGACGATAGCCCTGAACTTCATCTCTAGGTGGGTGCAACCGTGCAAGGAACAGTGCACCCGTTGTATGAGTACTCTGGGTCAGGTGACCCCACCAGGGAGTCTGTGAGGAATCTCTCATGCGAAGAGGTGAAACGGTGGTTGGCGCAGCTATTCGACTGCCAGGATCCGCACTGGCAAGGGTGTTCTAGCTGGGAGGGTGCGGTCGAACTGTAGCTAGACGGCCAGGATCCGCACTGCAGGGAGTGGAAGCCGGGGCGGTCGGCCATTCAGGGCCGCATTCAGATGCTCAGATCTATAAGTAAATTCAGAACTCCCTTTGTAATATCAGAATGCAATAGCTTGTTAGGTTGGTGTAGGCGGGAGTCTACAGAAGATGTGGAGCACTTGGCGGGCAATCAACCGCCATCAGTTGGGGAGAGTGGCTGCACTACAGAGGAGCATGCCAGGCCAGCAGGACTGCCGACTAGAGCAACCCTGCGCAACAAGCGAGCAGAGCCAACGCCCGCAGCAGAAGAGCCCAATGCCGCCTCAGGTGGTACAATGGGCGTTGTGGTGGTCAAAGAGAGCGGCGTCGACAACCCTGCAGCGGAGGGCACTGCAACTAAAGAAGAGGCAAAGATTGAAGAAATCATCCACCCAGAAGAAGAAAAGGTGGCACCTCAATGCGTCCGTGTCGCGAGAAAGCGAGGCGACAAGTGGGTGTTCTACGAAGAAGACCACTCGGACCGCGCTGTCCGCAAATTGCAGCAGACAGTAGAAGACCTGATGGGCCAGATAAAGGTAAGAGCACTGAGACCCCGATCTTGCCTATCAAGCTTATGCTCAAGAATTTCTGTTACTAATGCCTCATTGTATTGCAGAGCATTGAAAAAACATCGGAGTACCGAAAGCGGTGCTTCGACACAATCATCCCGATAGTAGAGGAGAATAAGGCCCTGACGGAGGACATAGTGCACCTGCAAGAGGCGTTACAGCTGGTCCAAAGTGAGCAGGACACGCTGTAGACCAGTGTAAATGAACAGCACAACTTGCTTGACCAGGAAAATAGAGGTATATGACCAAATCTTTACACATTAATCTGATTGTATTGGGCTGACAAACCATGTTCTAATTAGCAGGCATGGAGGCAGAGAAGACACTCCTTGTTGACAAGCTAGCTCAGCTAACGAAGATTAACAAGGAGTTGATGGTGAAAAACACCTAGCTCGACAAGGAGCGCTAGGACAAGGTTGCTCGCCTAACCAGCGAGAACACCAAGCTAAAGGAGCGGGTGACCAAGCCGGACAAGGACTTCGCAAGTAAGCTCCCGACTACTCTGTAGTTAATTCCCATCAGTACTATTCATCATGCTCAGCATGGTCCTTTGCTCAAATGCAGTTGTACGCCAAAATGCCAGGACACACCAGGCGTCGAAGTGCAAGGTGATGGAAGAGGGAATCAAGCCTGTGCTAGACCTGATCGGTATGGAACTAGAAGAGAGGCCAGCCGACCAACCAGTGCAACCTGATGCCGTCGTCGAGAAATGCCAGAGCTCCTAGGCCTGCTTCAAGCAATACATCCGTGATGCTGGTGAGTATGTGGCTACCCACGTCCTGGCCGTGGTGCGGTCACATTATCCCGGGGTGGACCTGAGAAGGCTCGAAGCCGGTGCGTCGAGCAACACCGACTCGGTGAAGGTAGAGCAGCTCAGAGCCACCTCCCAGGCGATGACCGCAAAGATGATCTGCGACGTAGACCTATGTGGCAAGACTGGGGCAGACGAGTCAATAGATTAGAACTAGGAAAACTTATGTTGTGTAGTTTAAGTTATAACAAAGTAGTTGGGGCTTTTGTAAATACATGGAGCACTCAGTGCCCATGTGGACCTGTTATAATTTCTCTGTATAACACATAGTTGTGATGTTAGTTAAAAAAACTCTCTTTTTTATCATGTCGTATGGTAAGCATAAATAGTCATTTCATCTTAGAATTACTCTAGCCCATGCCTAATCAATATTCTGGAGCGTGAGGCACGAAGGCCAGGCACGCGTAAGACTGCTGACCACCCGGAACGTAGTGAACGGATCTCATGCACGCGTGAGGAAAAGTCAGAGATAGCGCTGGCTCTAGGAAACTCAAGTAGGAGAAAAAACTGGTTGGCAAACCACCGAACGAAAATTTAGGAAATAATGCGATGCAAATAAGAGATGGTCACAAAAATAGGATGAAATATTTATTGAATACTTGGGGTACAAAAAAGAGTACATATCTTTCTTAGTGACGGATTAGGCGTAGAAGCGCCTAAGGTGATCGATATGCCACAAATTTAGGACGTCAACTCCGTTGAGATCACACAGCCTATAAGAAGTAGGTCGGGTGACCTGCTTGACCATATAAGGGCCCTCCCAATGTGACGCTAGCTTATGCAATCCTTCTGTCTTTTGCTTCCTTCGCAGAACCAAATCGCCGACCACGAAGAATCTGTCCTTGACATTGTGGTTATAGTACCTGCGCAGGCCCTCCAGATATTTAGTTGTGCGCGCATAGGTGTCAAGGCGGTGTTCCTCGGCGCAATTAACCTCAAGCTCTCTGGCCTTGGATGACTTCTCCTTGTCATGGTTCTCGACCCATGGTGACTGGAAAGCAATGTCAGCTGGCAACACAGTCTCGGAGCCGAAGACCATGAAGTACGGGGAGATGCCGGTATTGCGATTGGGCTGGGTCCTCAGTCCCTAGACCACGGCCGACAGCTCCTTCAACCATCTCCTAGGATTCTTATCGTTTGCCTTGTACAACCTTTTCTTTAGAGCATCAAGGGTCATACTGTTTGCTTGCTCAGTCTGTCCGTTAGCTCTTGGGCGCGCCACCGAAACATACTTAACTCTATGCCTCTGTCATCGCAGAAGTTCCAAAAATCATTACCGATGAACGTGGACCCCAGGTTAGTAATGATGTTGTTAGGCAAGCCAAAGCGATGGATAATTTCATCGAGCAGCTCAGCTGCTTTCTTCGCAGTCCCTGGAACTAAGGGCTTGTACTCAATCCATTTGGAAAATTTGTCAATAATGACGTAGACCCATCGAAAACCTCCCGAGGCCGGCTTGAAAGGCCCGATCATGTCTAGTCCCCAGCATGCAAAAGGCCAGGACACTGAAATGGTCTAGAGTTTGTGGGCTGGAACGTGAGTCTGCTTGGCGAAGAACTAGCACACATCATAATGATGGACTAGCTTTTCAGCATCGGCGACAGCTGAAGGCCAATAAAAACCTACTTAGAAAGCTTTACCGACCAGCTGATTGCCACAAGTACCAGCATGAATTTCTTCCAAAATCTTCAATCCGTGTTCCTGAGATACGCATTTTTGCAATAATTCCTACTTCATATTTTTACACATAAGGTTCCCCTGAACCAGCACATAATGCTTGCTACGCCGTATGAGGCGTTCCATCTCGGTTTTGTCCTGAGGAACCTTTGCAGAGGTAAGATATCTGATGAATGGTTCTCTCCAATCTATGGTGGAGGGAATCATAGCGACCAACTGATCTGTAGACGGGGGTTTGGACACCGGCTGCTCTTGTTCCTCGATAGATGGCTTGACAAAGTCATGAACAAAAACTCCATGAGGAATTGCTGCCTAGGTTGATCCTAGCCTTGATAGCTTATCAGCCGCCTCATTGTCAGCCTGGACCACGTGATGGAACTTGAGACCATAGAATTTGTTCTCTAGCTTTTTGATCTACGCACAGTAAGCATCCATCCATTCGCTGGTATAGTCCCAGTCCTTGTTCACCTGGTTTATGACAAGAACAGAATCACCGAACATCATGAGCCTTTTTATGCCGAGCTCAATGGTGATGCGAAGGTCATGCAGGGCCACCTCATACTCGGTGGCGTTATTGGAGGCCTTGAAATGGATTCGGAGGACATAGCTCAGCCTGTCCCCGGATGGCAAGATGAAGTACACCCCTGCCTCGGCACCGTTGATATTGAGGGAGCCATCAAAATACATCTTCCAGTGCTCAGGGGAACTGTTAGAGACAGGTGTATTCATATCTGTCCATTCGACAATGAAGTCGACCAGCGCCTGCGACTTGATAGTTGTGCGGTTTTGGAATTCGAGCGAATATGGGTTAAGCTCCAATGCCCATTTGATGATGCGTCCATTGGCGTCTTTATTGTGCAAGATATCCCTGAGTGGAAACTCAGTGACCACTTCGATGGGGTAAGTATCAAAATAATGGCGCAGTTTGCGAGAGGTGATCAAGTGATATGAACCCGCTAGGGTTTATGGACGATCTTTCGATGAGAGGCGTGAGATCACTTGATTTGGTGGATGGAGATGACGTTCATGGCCTGACTACAGCCTTCCAAGACCGCGCCTTAGCAACCGATACACCACCTCCAAAGGTTGTCACAATCTTGTGGAGCGCGACAACTAGCCACTAGGGCTCCCGTCCTGCAAGCAATCGAAGAACTAGCAAGAACAAGGAAACAAGCACTGAATTTGCAAGATGAAATTGAAAGCCTCAAACTAAATCTTATTATGAGTGGAGTTCTGAAGACAAGGAGACGGGTGGCTGGATCAGCACACGCGCCTACAAGCAAGTAGCAAAGGCTAAACTTGATCTAAACAAAACCCAAGTGTTCCTGGTGGCGGCTAAGGGGTATATGATGTGTGGAGGATGACCACAAGAGAGTTTGGGTCGTGCTCCAACCCTAGGACGCGTCCCTACTGGACTCTAAAAGATACAAGCCCATTGGGCTAACTTAAGGTGGTGCAGCACCCTGGACAGAATAGAACTCTCGGTGATTTTTGGACTGTTGACGCCGTTTCTGAGCAGGTATGAGTATGAGGTCAGATCCGTATGAAAGTAGACTTTATTTGCTTTCCAACAAGTCTAGAATCACCCCAATCCGACTCCGTATGTAACCATGGCAACCGTCACAAGTTGGAGGTGTGCTGCAGTCCGAATCCAGCCTACGCGAGTCCTTTTCCCTTTCGGTCTTCTCCTTGATTCCTAATCAAAACAAGAGTGCACGTGTCTCCAAGATCTAAACAGGATGGACAAGAGCTCAAGAAGGAACTCACTTGATGATTAAGTGTTCGAGCACGAGCACGGGTAATAGGACCAGCAGGTGTCGGCGTGGACGGCGTGGATGTATGATCGGTGTTGATGTCCTCATCATCCTCCCTTTCTTGAATTTGAGTCGTCCTCGACTCAAGCTCATCTTCCTCACCCAAATAAGGCTTCAAATCTGCAATGTTAAATGTGGGACTAACCCCAAAATCTGCAGGAAGATCAAGCTTATATGCATTCTCATTTATTCGTTGCATCACTTTAAAAGGACCATCCACTCTAGGCATCAATTTAGATTTTCTTAATTTAGGAAACCTATCCTTTCGCAAATGCAACCAAACCCAATCTCCAGGTTCAAGAATCAATTCGCTTCTACCTTTATCTACAGCAAATTTGTACTTAGCATTCATGCGCTCTATGTTTTCTTTAGTGGTTTCATGTAGTTTTAGCATCAATTCAGCACGTTGCTTAGCATCAAAATTCAACTTTTCAGAACTTGGCAATGGCATTAAATCAATAGGAGCACGTGGTAACAAGCCATAAACAATCTCAAAGGGACACATCTTCGTAGTAGAATGCAGCGAACGATTATAAGCAAACTCAATATGAGGCAAACAATCTTCCCACATCTTAATATTCTTCTTTAAAACAGTCCATAACAAAGTAGACAAAGTTCTATTCACAACTTCAGTTTGACCATCAGTTTGGGGGTGACAAGTGGTGGAAAATAAAAGCTTAGTCCCCAATTTGGCCCATAAAGTTCTCCAAAAATGGCTAAGAAATTTAGCATCACGATCAGAAACAATTGTATTTGGCACACCATGCAAGCGAACAACTTCTCGAAAGAACAAATCAGCAATATTTGTAGCATCATCAGTTTTATGACATGGTATGAAATGTGCCATTTTAGAGAATCGATCCACAACCACAAAAACACTATCTCGCCCTTTCCTAGTCCGTGGCAATCCCAACATAAAATCCATAGAAATATCCTCCCAAGGAGCACTAGGAACAGGAAGAGGCATATACAAACCGTGTGGATTCAACCGGGACTTAGCCTTTTGACATGTTGTGCAGCGAGCAACAAATCTCTCCACGTCTCGTCGCATCTTTGGCCAAAAGAAATGACCAGCAAGAATGTCCTCCGTCTTCTTCGCTCCAAAATGCCCCATCAAGCCAACTCCATGCGCTTCCTGCAGCAACAATAAGCGAACGGAGCTAGCTGGAATGCATAGCTTGTTAGCTCTAAACACAAACCCATCATTGAGGATGAATTTGTTCCACGTTTTCCCATCTTTACAATGCAGCAGCACTTCTTTAAAATCAGCATCATGAGCATATCGGTCTTTAATTGTTTCTAACCCAAAGATCTTGTAATCAAGTTGATTCAGCAAAGTATATCTCCTAGACAATGCATCTGCAATGATATTATCCTTCCCTTTCTTGTGTTTGATAACATAAGGAAAAGATTCAATAAATTCAACCCATTTTGCATGTCTACGATTCAGTTTTCCTTGACTACGAATATGTTTCAAAGATTCATGATCAGAATGTATAACAAATTCTTTGGGCCACAAATAATGCTGCCATGTTTCTAATGTCCGCACTAGAGCATATAATTCCTTATCATATGTAGAATAATTAAGAATAGGCCCACTCAATTTCTCACTAAAGTACGCAACAGGTTTTCCTTCTTGTAACAAAACACCACCCAATCCAATTCCACTCGCATCACATTCAAGCTCGAAAGTCTTATTAAAATCAGGGAGTTGGAGTAGAGGTGCATGTGTTAACTTATCTTTCAGCACATGGAAGGCGTGCTCTTGTGCTTTGCCCCAAGAAAAGGGCACTCCCTTCTTTGTAAGCTCACTCAATGGTGCAGCAATGGTGCTGAAGTCCTTCACAAAACGGCGATAGAAACCAGCAAGTCCTAGGAAACTCCGCACTTGTGTGACCGTCGTGGGTACAGGCCATCCTTGTATAGCTTCCACCTTGGCTTTATCAACCTCAATTCCCTGTGGAGTGACAACATAGCCAAGAAACGATACTCGATCGGTGCAGAAAGTGCACTTCTCAAGGTTACCAAACAAACGTGCATCACGTAGAGCATTGAAAACAGCACGTAAGTGGTCAAGGTGTTCATCAATGGATTTGCTATAAATCAGTATATCATCAAAGTAGACGACAACAAATTTCCCAATGAAAGCACACAAAACCTCGTTCATTAATCTCATGAAAGTACTAGGTGCATTAGTTAACCCAAAAGGCATGACTAACCACTCATATAGACCAAACTTGGTTTTGAAAGAAGTTTTCCATTCATCTCCCAATTTCATACGAATCTGATGGTACCCACTACGCAAATCAACCTTTGAAAACACAACAGCACCACTCAATTCATCAAGCATATCATCTAATCGTGGAATAGGGTGTCGATATCGAATGGTGATATTATTAATAGCCCTACAATCAACACACATGCGCCATGTTCCATCTTTCTTAGGCACTAAAATCACTGGAACAACACAAGGACTAAGAGACTCACGCACATAACCTTTGTCTAGTAGTTCTTGCACTTGTCGCTGAATTTCCTTCGTTTCCTCTGGATTGGTCCTGTATGGCGCACGGTTTGGCAAAGATGCTCCAGGGATAAGATCAATTTGGTGCTCAATCCCTCGTATTGGTGGCAGCCCCGCTGGTATCTCAATGGGGAACACATCAGAATACTCCTGCAAAATGTTAGCAACAGCAGGGGGCAAAGAACGTTGCATATCCTCAAATGAAATCAAAGCATCCTTGCATACCAAAGCATAAGCAACAGAGGTGGATGCATTGAACTCATTAATATCAGATTTTGTAGCAAGCATACAACGTCCTTTCAATGTTATCTCATCTTTGTCATCAACAACAGATTTGTCACTCTCGCTCTTTGCTTTTGCAGCCTTAGTAACATCAGATTGCATAATAGCTTCAGGAGACATAGGATGCAACACAATTTTTCGATCATGGTATAGAAACGAATATTGATTTGATCTACCATGATGCATTGAATCTCTATCAAATTGCCATGGTCTACCTAGCAGAATATTGCAAGCTTGCATAGGCACAACATCACATTCAACAATATCTTTGTATGATCCGATGGCAAAATTGATTCGCACCAGTCTCGTTACCTTTGCCTTACCACTGTTGTTCAGCCATTGGATGTAGTAGGGATGGGGATGTGGTTTGGTGGTGAGGGCGAGCTTCTGTACCATGTCGCTACTTGCCAAGTTGTTGCAGCTACCTCCATCAATGATCATGCGGCACGAACGCTCCTTGATGACACACTTTGTTTGGAATAAAGTGTGTCGCTGATTTTGCTCCGCCTTCTCCATTTGTGCACTAAGCACTCGCTGTACAATCAAGCTCTCATAGTGCTCCGCGTCACCTGCATTGATGTGTTCTTCTATGTGTTCCTCACTACCTGCATAGTCAGCCGCAAGCAATGCAAGTGTATCTTCATCAAATTCACTAGCAGATGAACACTCACCATCATCTTTGACAATCATAACACGCTTGTTTGGGCAGTCACGCATCATATGGCCATATCCCTTACACCGATGACATTGTATGTTGCTTGTTCTACCTGTCGATGCCACGGATGAAGTACTCGTAGCCGGCTTTTGCGCTGTCTTCACTACTGAATTGGTGGGGGCAGCTCGAGTCTTGTCACTAGATGATGGCGTAGGAGTACGTGTAGACGGAGTTGTAGATGGGCGCGGCTGCCATGAACTAGCTTTCCCTGCAGAAACATTAGTCCTTGCGCTAGCACGTCGTCCCTGCACTTCCCGTTCAGCTTTACAAGCAAGATGAAACAGTTTGGTTACGTTATTGTATTCTTTGTAAGCAAGGATATCCTGAATTTCCCGATTTAATCCACCTAAAAATCTAGCCATAGCAGGTTCCTCATCCTCCTCTAATTTACAACGCAACATACCCGTTTGTAATTCCTGATAGTATTCTTCTACACATTTAGATCCTTGTCTCAATTGCTGCAACTTATTTATCATATCACGGGCATAGTAAGATGGAACAAATCTAGCTCTCATGGCTCGTTTCAGCGCATCCCAAGTTTTAGGTATGTTATGAGGATTTTTCTTGCCATATTCGATCCACCAAACAGAAGCAAAATCTGTGAACTCACTAGTAGCAGCCCTAACACGTGTGTTCTCAGGAAATTCATGGCATGCAAACTTTTGATCAACAGCAATCTCTCAAGAAATGTATGCATCAGGGTCATATTTACCATCAAAAGGAGGTATTTTAAATTTAATCTTACTGAAAGCATCATCATTATTGTGTACCTCGCGTCGGCGGCGGCCACCCATACCTCTACGGTTGTGACGTAGGCGACGTCGATCACGAGTGTCTCGATCATCATGTTCAGTATCACCTGTGTATTCTTCATCATAACTGCCATCCTCTCGATCTTCCTCCTTCTTTTCTTCTTTATGCTGGTCTTTATCATTGTTGTGGAGGTCATCAAAACGCCTCAGCAGAGCAGCAAGGCTTTTGTCCACACTAGCAATGGACTGCTCCAAACCTGCAAGCTTGTTGTTTGCGGCAATCTGAGTAGCCTCCAACTGCCCAAGTTTGTCATTTGTCACCTGCAAGTCATTATCAAGTCCCTCCGTGTGCAACTTCACTTTCCTTTCAAAATGTTGTATGATGCCCTTTGTGCGAGGCGAATGTGGAATTTGGTTATCTTCGTCGGTCCCTGGCATGGTTCAAAGACAAAGACAACAAGAAGACAAGTGAAGAAATAAAAGCCCTACTAGGATGTAGCTACAGCAAGTCGCTCACTCTCCACCTATTACACAAGTTCTTACCAGTTCTTACCTTGCTCGATAGGAGGGGTCATCTACCAACAAGTCTGCAGCAATGGATGAAGTGTATCGGTGCCGCAGCATGAGACCTGTCAAGCTGTAGAATATGTGGAGCTATAGGTGGGCTGAAACAAGGAACAAACTAGCACCACGTTAGTTACAAAAAGCAAGCTGAATAATCGTTCAACCGGCGGTACTGTGCTGGTCCTAGTCTAGACCATGCTAGAGACGCGAGCCTGGACACAAAGGAGAGCACAACACACCATCCAAAGTGAACGAAGAATCTCTAAGATCAGCCCCTTTCTCTTCTTTTCTTTTGCTTCTTTCTTTTTCTTTTTTTTTCTTTTTTTTGAATATTTTTTTCAGGGGCACTCAAAACTGATTATATGAACAAGAACACTCCCAAAGAGCAACTCAACACACACACTTTCTCTCTCTCTCTAGAGTAAGCCACTCGTTTAGATATGAATACTTGCTGCGTGGTTCGTTTGATATTTGTAGCACAGGGTGAACTGATTCCTCGTCTGATTGGAACTTCCAATTCTACTCGGACTTGGCCAACAGCGAGGAATACCTGATTCCTTGATCCGACTCAAACTTGAAAACCTACTTGGATTCGGCCAACAGAGAGGAACAGCCGATTCCTTGTCCGATTCAAACTTCAAACCCTACTTGGATTCAACCAACAGAGAGACTATATGATAGCGCGTGTTGTGATAGAACGTGACAAAAACTTGAAACTCTAAAGGACTAAAACTAAGACCAGCAACTTGACACAACCGATGCAACCGACGACTCAACAAGCCCTAACTAGGTAGCACTAGCCACGGCCCAAAAGTCTATAGGATTGTAGGAAACTAATCTACTTTTTTTGGCTTTTTTTGGACTGTAGGAAAAATAAAAACAGCGAAGAATTACAAGTCTCTCACCGATAAACCTTGCTCTGATTACCAATTGATATGAACCCGCTAGGGTTTATGGACGATCTTTCGATGAGAGGCGTGAGATCACTCGATTTGGTGGATGGAGATGACGTTCATGGCCCGACTACAGCCTTCCAAGACTGCGCCTTAGCAACCGATACACCACCTCCAAAGGCTGTCACGATCTTGTGGAGCGCGACAACCAGCCACTAGGGCTCCCGTCCTGCAAGCAATCGAAGAACTAGCAAGAACAAGGAAACAAGCACTGAATTTGCAAGATGAAATTGAAAGCCTCAAACTAAATCTTATTATGAGTGGAGTTCTGAAGACAAGGAGACGGGTGGCTGGATTAGCACACGCGCCTACAAGCAAGTAGCAAAGGCTAAACTTGATCTAAACAAAACCCAAGTGTTCCTGGTGGCGGCTAAGGGGTATATGATGTGTGAAGGACGACCACAAGAGAGTTTGGGTCATGCTCCAACCCTAGGACGCGTCCCTACTGGACTCTAAAAGATACAAGCCCATTGGGCTAACTTAAGGTGGCGCAGCACCCTGGACAGAATAGACCTCTTGGTGATTTTTGGACTGTTGACGCCGTTTCTGAGCAGGTATGAGTATGAGGTCAGATCCGTATGAAAGTAGACTTTATTTGCTTTCCAACAAGTCCAGAATCACCCCAATCCGACTCCGTATGTAACCGTGGCAACCGTCATAAGTTGGAGGTGTGCTGCAGTCCGAATCCAGCCTACGCGAGTCCTTTTCCCTTTCGGTCTTCTCCTTGATTCCTAATCAAAACAAGAGTGCACGTGTCTCCAAGATCTAAACAGGATAGACAAGAGCTCAAGAAGGAACTCACTTGATGATTAAGTGTTCGAGCACGAGCACGGGTAATAGGACCAGCAGGTGTCGGCGTGGACGGCGTGGATGTATGATCGGTGTTGATGTCCTCATCATCAAGATAGCATAAAGTAGCTTTTGGACCTAGGGGTAACGGGTCTTAGATTCATTGAGTACCTCGCTGATGAAGTATACTGGTCGCTGAACCTTGTACACATGCCCAACCTCCTCGCGCTCGACGATGATGGCAGTATTGACTACCCGATTGATGGCTGCAATGTAAAGCAACAAAGTCTCACCTTCCTTGGGCACCGTTAGGATTGGGGGAGATGTAAGAAACTACTTGAGCTCTGCAAAAGCAGTGTTAGCTTCTTCCGGCCACTCAAACTTCTCCTTTGCCTTGAGGAGTTTGAAGAATGGCTAGCCCTTTTCGCTGAGCCATGATATGAATCTACTCAGGGCAGCCATGCACCTGGTTAGCTTCTGGATGTCCTTGACACACTTTGGCGGTTTCATCTTCATGACTGCTTTGACTTTTTCTGAGTTAGGCTGTATGCCCTCATAGCTAACTATGTTGCCGAGCAGTATGCTAGACGGCACACCAAATATGTACTTCTTGGGATTCAGCTTCCATTGAAACTTATTAAGTGCCTTGAAGGTCTGATCGAGATCATCGACCAGAGTAGAGGCTACTTTGGTCTTCACCACTATGTCATTAACATATGCCTCAATGAGCTGATCTCTGATTTGATCACTGAGGCACTGTTGGATGGCCCATTGGTAGGTTGCGCCTGCATTTTTGGGCCCAAACGACATGGTTGTGTAGCAGTAAGCACCGAAAGGCGTAATAAAGGACATCTTAATCTGGTCCTCCTCTCTCAGAGAGATCTAATGGTAACCAGAGTAGCAATCTAGAAAAGATAAGAGCTCACAGCCAGCAGTAGAACCTACGACCTCATCTATGCGAGGTAAACCGAAGGGGTCCTTAGGGCAGTGTTTGTTGAGATCGGTGTAATCAACGCACATCCTCCATTCATTATTCTTTTTTCTTACAAGAACCAGGTTAGCAAGCCACTCTGGGTGATACACCTCTTTGATAAAACCAATAGCTAAGAGTCGGTTTACTTCTACTCTAATTGCCTCCTTTTTGTCGCGAGCGAACCGTCATAGCTTCTATTTTATTGGCTTGGCGGTCTTCGAAACATCCAAGGGTGCTCGACCAACTCCCGAGGTACTCTGAGCAAGTCTGCAGGCTTCCATGCAAACACGCTAACGTTCTCCCTCAGGAAGCTGATGAGCGCGTCTTCCTATTTGGGATCTAAGGTGGCCCCGATGCGAGCCGTCTTGGACTTGTCACCAGGGACCAGTTTCACCTCTTTAGTCTCCTTGGACTTCACAGCAGCACGGGTGGCTTCTTTGCCAGGAATCTCAAGATCGGCGGGAGGGATCTTCTTGGCATCGACAATGGAGTGCTGCATGTGGATCGAGAGCTCGAGGGCTTTAGCAGTTGCATAGCCCTCCTTCTCGCAGTTGTAGGCGATGAGAACATTGCCCTTGAGAGAGTACACCCTTCTCGGTTGGCATCTTCAGGAGCAGGTAGACATAGTGAGGTATCATCATAAATTTGGCCAAAGCTGGTCGGCCAAGTATGGCGTGATATGTTCCTTCGAAGTTCGTTGTGATGAAATTGACGTAGTCGATACAGAAGTGGTCAGCAGTGCCGAACAGGACTGCCAGTGTGATCTATCCCAAAGGTTGGGAGGTCTGCCCTGGGAGCACTCCCCAAAAAGGTGCATCGTAGGGCTCGAGGTCTTCTAGCTTAATGTCTAACTCAGTTAGAGCGTTGTAGAAGAGAATATCAAGGGCACTACCGCCGTCGATGAGCACCTTCTCGAATCGTTCGTTCCTGATGATGGGGTCTAAAATGAGGGGGAAGCGCCCTGGCTCTAGGATATTGGCCCACTGGTCAGCTCTGTTGAACGTAATGGGTTGGTGCGACCAGTTCTGATACTTGGGTAAGCAATTGTGTCGTCCGGGTTGTTGAGGGTCATAACAGCTTGGGTGGTAAGCTTCCTCTGTCGCCCATTCTCTAAGGCAACTTTCCCACCAGAGATGCTGCAGATGCTTCTATCTGGGTCCTCGTAAGCATGACGAGGGTCCTTGTCGCGTTCCTCTTCGGTCTTGTCCTCCTCATTGGGCCTCTTGTTGTCCTAGCGGTCATTTTTTTCACCGTCCTTATCGCCGCCGCGCTGCCTTTTACGAGCGTCTGAGCGGTAGATAGACTTCAGACACCTGCAATCTCCCGTTGTATGGCCAGAGTCTGGAAGAGCCGAGCAGGACCCCTGAAGGACCTTGGAGTAGGCATCCTCATACTTGCGCTTGGGCGCTGGCTTGATAGTGTTGATAGCGTTATCCATTATTCGGTTGCGGCTTTGTTGCCCCCAAAGTCGTCCTACTAACGCCGATCACGATTATCGTTGCAGCGGTCGCGGTTATCATTGCGCTGATTGTTGCGACGGTCGTCACGACGCCGATCATTGCGTCGGTCGTCTGGGCAATGATTTGGATGGTCAGGGCGAGGAGTCCGACCAATGTCCTCCTTGATCTGCTGGTCGGCCTCATCAGCATCTGCCCACTTCTTCACCACCGTGAGAAGGTCCTAAATAGAGTCAAGCCTCTTGCGGAGAAGTTTGGTCCTGAGAGCATCATGGTGGTGGAGGCCTCTGATAAACATGGAGATGGCTTCATTGTTGTTGATATTAGGGATGGATATCCGCGTTTTTGAGAAGCGACGGATGTAGTCGCGCAACGGTTTGTTTGGATAGTCTCTGACTTTCTCCAAATCATACTTGTTGTCGGGCTACTGACAAGTGGCCATATAATTGTCAATAAAAGCCCTCCTGAGCTACGCCTAGGTGTCGATGGAGCCATCCCTCAAGCTGTGAAGCCATTGGTTCACGGACTGGTTGATGACCACAGGCAAATAGTTGGCCATCACATCTTCATCGCCATGTGCTGCTCAGACAGCAATTTCATAAAGCGTTATCCACTATTCAGGATTAGCCTTCCCGTCATATGTGTCGAGATCGTGGAGCTTGAAGTTTCTTGGCTAGATGACAGCACGGAGCCGATCAGTGAATGGTCGAAGGCCAAGGATATGGCCAGCACGCGGTGCATAGCCATGGTGAGGTGCGCCATGTGCTTCATCGTATTCCTGCCTGCGTCGCATCTCAGATGCATGACGCTCTTTCTTGATTGTTTTCGATGCGATCTATCCCGAGTTGTTTTCACAACCGGATGAGAGCAAAAGAGTTAAAAAGATGCTTGAGCTCGCTATCCTAAGTCTTTTCAGGCTTAGATGAGAGTAAGGCTAATTAGCTAACACTCAAACCAATCCTGGATTGTTTTCATGGCCTGGATGAGAGCCAGAGGATGCTCGCCCTATCCCGAGTTGTTTTCACAACAGGATGAGAGCAAAAGAGCTGAAAAGATGCTTGAGCTCGCTATCTTAATTCTTTTTGGGCTTAGATGAGAGTAAGGCTAATTAGCTGACACACAAAACTATCGACCTAGATGAGAGCCATAGGATGCTCGCCCTATCCCAAGTTGTTTTCACAACAGAATGAGAGCAAAAGAGATGAAAAGATGCTTGAGCTCGCTATCCTAAGTCTTTTCAGGCTTAGATGAGAGTAAGGCTAATTAGCTAACAGTCGAAACTATCCTAGGTTGTTTTCACAGCCTGGATGAGAGCCAAAGGATGCTCGCCCTATCTCGAGTTGTTTTTCACAACCGGATGAGAGCAAAAGAGCTGAAAAGATGCTTGAGCTCGCTATCCTAAGTCTTTTCAGGAGAGTAAGGCTAATTAGCTAACACTCAAACCTATCCTGGGTTGTTTTCATAGCCTGGATGAGAGCCAGAGGATGCTCTCCCTATCTCGAGTTGTTTTCACAACCAAATGAGAGCAAAAGAGCTAAAAAGATGCTTGAGCTTGCTATCCTAAATCTTTTGAGGCTTAGATGAGAGTAAGGCTAATAAGCTGACACTCAAAACTACCCTAGGTTGTTTTCATGACCTGGATGAGGGCCAGAGGGTGCTCACCCTATCCCGAGTTGTTTTCACAACCTGATGAGAGCAAAAGAACTGAAAATACGCTTGAGCTCGCAATTCACAAATAAAGAGCAAAAGAGTTCAAAAAATACTTGAGCTCATTACATTTAGAACTCTTTAGACTTGGATTGAGACTAAGTCTATTCTTGGCTGAGTAAAAGCCAGGCTACGTTGGACAAAAACGATGGAAGAAGCCTCAGCCTGCTAAAGGCTACTGCTAATATGAACAAAAGCACCGATGCTCGCCAAGGTTCATAATCGACAAACAAGACAGAGAGAAGTGACATAAAGGAAATTCTCAATAGCAAGAAGACCTAATTCTCAGATCCATCATCAGAAGAAGAAAAATACACTTTAAAGAGAAGAAGCAGTTCGTGATGATAGATCTTTAAGATCGGACTCCACCATAAGAAACTACTCGGATTTAAGGAAAAACAAAAGATTTGAGATGATCACAGAAGTTTAGATAAGCACGACATACAGAACTACTAGATACATTGATAAACTAACAATATGGATCTACGACTAGACACTCCACCCTTTGATCTCCTTTACGCCAACATCAAAGCGAGGGCTAACAACAATGCATCTAAGCCATCGTCAGGTCCTCGTCGGGGACCCACTACCCACGAACTTGACGTCATCATCATCTTTAGCTTCAAGGACTCCCTAGTCAACTTCATCTTCAGCGGTGAGTGCCTCCCAATCAACTTCGTCCTCACTGTCACTACTAAGGATGATCAAATCCTCCCCCGCCGAAGTAGCATCAACAAGAGAGATGGGGACAAGGTTGGCCACTAGAGCAACCGCTATACCATCCTCCTTCCACAAAGTTGGAACCAGCGTTGATGTCCCGACGAGCGGAGCCTTCTCCACCGCCGGAGATGTCGGCAATGAAGACGAGGATGAGGAAGACCTTCTGCTCGACAATGCCACCACAACTGCCGCCTTAGGAGAGCAACAAGCCACCTATGGATAAACTTCTTCTTCATCATTTTGGCTATGGGAAGATTAAAAAGATGAAAGTGGCCAAACCATCACAAAGGGGCCAGTTAAATAAGACCAAGACGTCTCCCAGAGAAGTCCAATAGCCTCCTCAAGATAAAGACAGAGTTAATTTTTTTCTCCTCAGATTAAGTGCGGAGATAATTCCTTCACTGAAACCAACATGGCGCTTCAGTTTCCACCATTAACTATGCAACATGAACGATGTGGCAAAGGCACACCTTTTCATGCAGAGCAGCACAACCATAGATTTTAGATTCCTTTGTCCAATATTCAAGTGGATGAGAACCTGCACAAACATATTAGCACAAGGCCAAAACAGCAAAAGTACTCTTCATTTGATCAAACAAAGGGCTACAGGGCACAAGGAATAATAGTACAAAACAAAACTCAACAGAGGTAGCAAGAGCAACCATACAAATAGTAACAAGGAACCCAGTAGAATGCCAACCCTAAAGAGGCTAATTACCGATGAGCAGCTCAACCGAGTTCTTCTTGTTACTAGATAGAAGACAAAACACTTGGACAATCCTAGAGTTAATCAACCCAGATGAGAGCAAAAGAGCTAAAAAGATGCTTGAGCTCACCCTATCCCAAGTCTTTTCAGGCTTGGATGAGAGTAAGAAGGCTAACAAGCCAACACTCGACCTATCTTGGTTTGTTTTCATGGCTTGGATGAGACCAGATAGCACTCGCCCTATCCTAGAGTTGTTCAACCCAGATGAGAGCAAAAGAGCTAAAAAGATGCTTGAGATCACCCTATCCCAAGTCTTTTCAGGCTTGGATGAGAGTAAGAAGGGTGGCAAGCCAACACTCGACCTATCCTGGGTTGTTTTCATGGCCTGGATGAGAGCCAGATATCGCTCGTTGAAAGTCCCTAGTTTGGTTTTGGCTAATTCATGAAACCTAAGTACTAATCACATGTGCTTGAGTGTTGATAGCAAAAGGTGATTGGTACACTCCTAAGTTATGGCAAGATGCATGTTGATCATGATGACTTGGTGCCATGCTTGGAGAAGAAGAGGAGGTGGAGTGCAATCCTATGGAGCTCAAGGCAAAGGTATAGATAGGATTTGCTTTTGGTGATGAAGACACCATAGAGGGTGTCATCACACTTAGGATCGATAGCCGTACTATAAAGAGGGGAATTTCCAAGGCTATTGATCACTTAAGTGCCACTAGATGAGGATTCATTTCCATATGCATTTAGATCTAGTGGAGAGCTAACTTAACGCCTTGAAAATGATTATGAAAATGCTAACACACATGCACATGGTGATGTACACTTGGTGATGTTAGCACGTTTGTGAAGGCGGTGGAGTTTTAGCGCTTTTTATGGAAGTGAAATGCCTATTTTCCACTATGCCGGAGGCGGAGATTTTCTCTAAGTCATTGTGGATAGAAACGGAGGCGAACGGGGGTCACAAGGGTGACCGGATGTGGTATCGGCATAACCAGACGTGTTCGGTCAGTGACAGCAGCTGTCTGGCGCGTGGACTGGGGTTTACCACCGGTGCGTCCGGTCACTTGCGGGACCGGTGTGTCCGGTCAGGCGCCAGAGGGACAGCAAACGTGACGGGTCAATCGGACGCGGTGGCGCGTCTGGTCACGATAGACCGGACGCATTAGGTCATGATAGTAGCTTACTAGAATCGACTAGACACTAGCAGTGTGGCGTCTGGTCAGTTTGAGCGGCGCGTCCAGTCATGCCTCTCAGCGCGTGAGCCTCTGGCGACCAGACGCTAGGGCGCATCCTATCAGTTTTGATCGGTGTGTCCGGTCACTCTAGTGCATAAAGTGTACATTTAAGTGACTGTTACGATCGAACGAATGAGATTCAAAGCAAGACACGTGGCGTTCATTGAGGAGGTCACGATGGAGCGACCAGACACGTGGCATGTCCGGTCAAGCCGGACCAGCGCATCCAGTCACCCCGAGTGTGACTATTTCGTGATCCAACGACTCTTTTCTTTTAAGGGCTCCTATAAATACTTGTTGGCCGGCTCCTAGAGGTCTCTTTTGGACATTTAGACATTCTAACATCCTCTTGAGCTGAGCATACTCCCTCCCACTCATCTCTCTTGCTTGATTGACAAATCAAAGTGAGTGTGAGTGATCTCAAGTGCATTTGCTTGTGAGTTTGCATCTAATTGGCACTTAGGTGAGCATTGGTTGCGGGATTCTTGTTACTCTTGGTGGTTGCCACCACCTAGATGGCTTGGAGGCAGCGGAGAAGTTATGGCAAGAGTGGTGCTTGTTCTTGGCCACCTCTCAGTGATTTGTGAGGGGTGTTGTGCCTTCCCCGGTGGAGTGCCAAAGACAACTCTAGTAAATTGCTTGTGTCATTGAGTTACCTCACTTGCGGTGCTCTTGGGGAGCTTGGCTTTGGATTGCCAATTAGCCACCAAACCACGAAGTGGTGGTCGACACAACGGGGACGTAGCATGTCGGCAAGCATGTGAACCTCGGGAGAAAAATTGTGTGTCACCTTTGTGATTGATTTCTTGGATTTCTCCCGGTGATTGGTCTTCATATTATTGTGATTGGTTCATTCCTCGACGTGGCGGTATAAAGATCACATACCTCTTTTTTACATTCCGCAAACTAGTTGTAACAAGCTCTTTAGTGTAATTAGTTTTGAGAGCTTATTTTATCTATGCTAGTGTAGCTTGTCACCTAGTTGAGCTCTTTAGTGTAGCTAGCTTGTGAGAGCTCGTAGTGACTTAGCCTTTGTTTGTTATAGTGATCATAGTTACTAGAATTATTGGATAGGTGGCTTGCAACCCTTGTAAAGCTAGAGCAAATTCGCATTTCACCATTTGTTATACTAATCTTTTGCTCTAGTGAGTTTGTAGAATTTTTAATAGGCTATTCACCCCCCTCTAGCAATATCCACCTTTCACTCGCCCTATCCCAAAGTTTAACCTAGATAAGAGCAAAAGAGCTGAAAAGTCTTGAGCTCACCCTATCCCAAGTCTTTTTAGGCTTGGATGAGAACCCGACTGATCCAACGCCTACGCTTGACAAGACTCACAAAAAACAAGAGTACAGCTAGTTGGAGGGACATAACTCTAAAGCACCTGGATACGCCTATAATGATTAAGGCTTATATCCAGCACGTATTTAAAGAAAATTCCAAGATCTGGGAAAACAACTCGAACAGATTCACTCAAATAATTCAAGAAAAATAGTAAAGATGTATCCAAAGAGCCAGAATTTCTTTACAAGGCACCATATAAAGTATATCTTTACAAGAGGGAGGCACCTGGGCACTACAAAGTCTAACTATCAGCTTCATCATCAGAAGAAGGTAGCTAAATATCAAGCTTCTCGGTGATGAAGCTGGCCAAATCTTTAACTTTAGGCTCAGCCTTCTCGATGGACTCCAAATAATCGTCATCATCGGCTTCCTCCCTAAGTTTTTCTAGAGGGACCGATGGAGCAAGAACACGGATATGAGCTAAAATGTTCTTGACACACGTCTGGACCCCATTCTTGATGAAGCTCTAGAGGCACACAGGAATCTATAGGATGAAGTCGCCCCAGGTCCTTCCATCATCTTTAGAAGTCTGAAGAAGCTTCGCAACAGTCTTTAAAGATTTCCACAAAGTGGCAAATCGTTGGTCAGATACCGCCAGCTTCTTGGACAAATCTTCAATGGTTTTCATTCCCTGCACAATATCCCGATCAGCACCAAGTCTAATCAGCTGGGCATGGGTGAGTTCTTCCTCAGCATGAGCTTTTACCTCTTCGGCCCTATTGTGATTGGAGCGAACTGATATCTTCATCTCTTCAACATTATCCAAGAGCTTTTGCTTATCTCTACGGAGGGTTAATCAAGGCAATTAAAGAAAATCAGACAAATGAAGAACAGAGAAATAAGAGATAAAAGGAAACAAAGCATAAGAACTCGGGATACCTTCACACTCCTTGTGACCTTTAGATTTCCCAAAGGACTCACGCAAGGCAGCCATGGCTTCATCCCTCCTCTGCTCTGCCTCAATGACTTGCGAGCGAAGAGCCCTCTCAGAGTTCTTACGCCCTTGGCACTCGGAATCTAGCTCCACCTCCTTACTAGTCAACTATGCCTTCAGCTAGCTCAATTCAAAGGACAGCTTCTTCTCAGTCTCACCCGAGCCAAAAAAGCAAGAGTGATTCCGAGAGAAAGAATTTTCCCACAGAAAAAGTAAGGAAATGAGAAAAAAGAGTAAAAGAAGCCGAAATGCCAAAAACAAGAAAGAAGAAGATGTCTACCTAAAGCTGCTCTCCAAAAGAATTTGCTCTAGCTGAGAGGTTCTCCCAAGCTGCAGTCTGCTTGGACAGATGATGGGTGGTGTCAAACTCCAACACCACATCATCTTCCAGGTGCTGGCTGCTCGATGCGTGGCCGATAGGAGAAGTCAGCAGAGGTGTTGAAACCATGACCAGAGCCGTGTCTTGCACGGTAGATGCCCCGGCCACCTCCAAAGCATATTTCTTCGCCACGATCACGGTCACCACGGGATTGGGCGACTCCACAATGGCTTCATCAACCTAAGCCATCGCCTCCCCCACAGTCGCCTCGCTGACCGTATGCTCTGAATCTTGGGACTCGGTGCATGGAGGAGCACCAGCGGACTGAGAAGAAGTCAGCTAGGGATTGGGGGAAGGTGATGACGACAGCCTAAAAGATGACAAAGAACTCTCCAATAAGGAAATATACAATAAAGACAAAGAACAAGGACAAAATGAGCTAGCCAGAATTCACGCAACTAGCTGTCCTTCTCTTCAGGCTGATACCCCCAAGCTGAACAGATGGCTTAGGTGGGGGCATGGCAGTTGAAAAATATCGTCGCCACCCTGCTTCAAGGTTGGCAAGATTGGCGCCTCAGCCCCAGCGAAACTCAAGCTCGACCCCCATTTACTACAAGGAACAAAGATGAGAAAAATCAGAAGAAGAACTCGGACCAATACAACATAACATGAGGGGAACATTATAACAACTCACCGACGGGTATCGAGGGCTGCATCATCATCCTCATCCTCATCCTCAAGAATCTCCACCGCACTACCATCTGAAGAGAAAGGAGGACCCCAGTAAAGATAAAACAGGAAAATCAAAGAAAAATAAGAAACATTAACATGCTCACCTAGGAGCATGATACCTATGACTTGAGTACCTAGACAAGTACTCGGAGGACATGGCTTCTTGGTAGCAGATGCGTTGGTGGAAGCATCATCCACCCGCGCCCTCTTGTTGGTGGAAAGAGGAGCTCGAGAAACTAGGCGTGGCACATATTCAACATATTGGATGAGTTCATTACAAGAAGCACCAGGAAGAATTGTGATGACTGGAGACTTACTAATTGAAGAAAAATCCAGTAAGGTTCTCACCCACCCCCGCCCTAGCTGGGTTGCTCTCAGAAGGGATCGAGTCGACAAAATTCTGACCCAAGTCCTGTAGATAACCAACAACAACAAGAGAGTAAGGGAAATGAAGATAGAAAGTACCAACAATAAAGAAAATATGAAGAAAAGTACTCGCAAAGTAAAAAAACTCACAGCAGGCGGTGGGTTATCGGCACGGTGCTTAGAAACTATGTGCGGGACAACGCTCACTCCCTTCAGAATTTTCTTGAGGCACTCCAGCACCTCTTCTTTGGTTAACTCCAAAGTCGGGACCATACAAGAAGGGTCCTCGGCTCCAGAGTACTCAAAGCCATAGTTCTCCCTCGCTTTCAAAGGTTGAACTCACCGACGCAGATAACTGGTGACGATTCCAAAGCTAGTCTGGCCTTGCTGCTTCAGAACCTGAATTCTCTCAAGCAATGGCTAGATCTTCTTAAGCTCTTCGCTCAAAGAGGGTTCTTCTCCCAACGATCATTGACCGAGGGACCAAAATCAGAGTGCAGCAAGAGCGAGGAGCATGTTTCTGGCATAAAACCACTCCAAATGCCACTCCATAGAATCAACCAGGTCATAGTCAAAAAAGAGATTCTTTTTGCCCTGGCAAAATTGAATCCCACAACCACCCATAGGAGAAATATTATCACTCCGGGGGTGTGGTTTCAGATGAAAGAAATAACAAAACAAGGAGATGGAAGGGGGATTCCAAGGAAGGTTTCACAGAGATGGACAAACACCGACAAGTGAAGGACACCATTCGAAGTCATGTGATTTAAACAAATCCCAAAATATCAGAGAAAATGATGGAGAAAAGAAGACGTTAGGAGGCAAAGGCCAGCATGGATGAAGGAGACGAACAAATCAATTTCGCCAGGATTAAGAGCGAGAACCCGATGCTAACCTGGAGTCTTCCAATCCACAAAGCCTTGCTCCTGGATTAGGTCGTCACTAACCAACTCCCGCAGCTGGTCTTCTGTCGTGGACGGGGATAGCCAGATGTTCTCTGCGTCCCTCATGGCAACAAAATCTTGATTCTTGATCACGCTCAATGACACCTCCTCATCCACCAAGATTTCCTTGGACTTGCTGCTCGTTAGCTTCTTCTTGCCCATACACCGGCAATAAGGAATGACGGAAGCATGAGTAGTGGTGGTGTCCGAGCAGCGACAATGGCAGCGGCAGAGCTCTGGATGCTAGGGTTTCACAAAGAATAAAAGCTAGAAAGCAAAAGCAGGGTAAGAAAGAAGAAGAAGATGATGATGAAAGGCCCTTAAATAGACTCACAGCAGTGAAAACACGACCCGCTAGGCCCGCTTAACATGGCATGGGAACGCAACGGTCCATTTCCTGCCATAACTGATGTGGCTGAAATGACAGATGGCACACCTTTTCACCACGGTACAATATAACGGGCAGATTTCAGACTTATCCATCTAGTACCACGGCAAAGTTGTCATATTACTAAAAAAAGAACTCATTAACCATGGAGCAATATAAGAGTTACCACACCAGGAAGACAAAGAACTCGGTTATCTCAGAAAGAACTCAAAAGTTTTAGAAACATCCAAATCAATACAGCAGGAGGAAGATCAAGAACTCAGAAGACAAGATTCCTTCTAGTACAAATGACTTCAAAAGATACAAGATTGCAGATCTTACAAGACCCAACGAACTCGGTACTACGACGAGCAAGGTAGCAATAAGGAGCCTAGGAAGAACACGGCTCTAGAAATGACTACGTGCTCCTAGTTACAACACAACAGAAGACACTTAACTTAGATACACTGTTTTCTTCAAAGGAAGGACGCAGTGCATCAAAGACGGATATTAGTAGCACAGCGGGACAACACGGACTAGGTGAGGCTCGCAGGCGTCAATCTGCCCAAGTCCGATGAGATGCTACATCAGGTACTGATCTGCACTAAACAGTTGTGAGGCAGAGCGAAAGGATCAACCCTGAGCCATTGGATGATGGATACACCGAATTTACATTTGTTCAAATATGAAAGCCCCTATTATTATGCAAAAATATGATCAATCTGAGGAATGCACTATCTACAATCATGCCATGTCGAGTATCCCTTGTTTGGTTGGAAAGAAATAGGATAACTCTCAAGAAGGGGAGAATGGTTTGGTATTACCTACAACATGCCCTCCACCAATGGTCAAACCGAGGACGGTTTGCTGTCAAGAAGGGAGAATGATGAGGACATCATTGGCTCGAATATGACCATATTAACCACTTCTAAACTAAAGGTGCAACCATTCTATATGAGGCTTATCATTGATATATTTGATGAATTGGTGCTGCACCATAAAGTGTGTGTATTTTCATTTTCAGAATTACTTACATGGATGAAGAGAAGGTTCAATTGCATATGGAAAGAATGGAAGGTTAATGAAGTTGATTGGAGACCAAGTCCAAATATTCCTAATGTCATCCACCAAGCCAACACGTCACTTTTGGCTCAAAGAAAGAAAGAGTCCAAGTCCAACACGTTTTGGAAGATGAATTCGGACTGCAGAAGAGTCCCAACTTCCGACGGTTGCCACGACTTCATACGGACTCCGATTGGGACGTTCTAGGACTTTTTCAAAAACTTATCAAGTCTACTTTCCAACGGATCTGGACTCATACCGATATCTTGTTAAATACGTCTGCAGTCCTCATTTTAATACCGAGACCTTTTCTGTCCACGGTGCTGCGTCACCTGATTGTTGCCCGATTGGCCGTGTATCAAGTGGGGCCCAATAGGGGCATGTCCTAGGGTTGTGGGATGACCCCCACCATGTCCAGGTCATCCTCTACCCTCTCATATACCTCTATAGCCGCCACAAAGAGATTGGGTTTTTGTTTTGATGTAAGTTTAGCTCCTGCTACTTCTTGGTAGACACATGTGTTGGTTAGACCATCTGTTCTACTCGATCCGGAACCCCACCTTTATGTGTATTAGATCTGAAACTTCATCTTATATTTGCAATTGAGTGCTTGTTCTACTTGTTCTTGCTTATTCTTCGATTGCTTGCAGGAATAACCCTAGTGGTTTGATTGGTTGTGATCCGCAAGATCGTGACAACCGCTGGAATTTGTGTATCGATCGCTAAGGCGCAGCATCCTTGGATGATTGTTGTCGGGTCGTGATTGTCTCTCTAGTGAAATCGAAGTTATCCTTCTCCACCGAAAGATTGGGACACACATCGGATGTGTGTCCCAATCTTTCGGTGGAGAAGGATAACTTCGATTTCACTGGAGAGACATTCACGACCCGACTACAACTATCCAAGGACGCTGCGCCTTAGCAATCGATACACCAATTCCAGCGGTTGTCACGATCTTGCGGATCACAACCAACCAAACCACTAGGGTTATTCCTGCAAGCAATCAAAGAACAAGCAAGAACAAGTAGAACAAGCACTCAATTGCAAATATGAGATGAAGTTTCAGATCTAATACATATAAAGGTGGGGTTCCAGATCGAGTAGAACAGATGGTCCAACCAACACATGTGTCTACCAAGAAGTAGCAGGAGCTAAACTTACATCAAAACAAAAACCCAATCTCTTTGTGGCGGCTATGGAGGTATATGAGAGGTGATGAGGACATCATTGGCTCGAATGTGACCATATTAACCACTTCTAAACTAAAGGTGCAACCATTCTATATGAGGCTTATCATTGATACATTTGATGAATTGGTGCTACACCATAAAGTGTGTGTATTTTTATTTTAGAATTACTTACATGGATGAAGAGAAGGTTCAATTGCATATGGAAAGAATGGAAGGTTAATGAAGTTGATTGGGGACCAAGTCCAAATATTCCTAATGTCATCCACCAAGCCACCACGTCACTTTTGGCTCAAAGAAAGAAAGAGTCCAAGTCCAACACGTTTTGGAAGACGAATTCGGACTGCAGGAGAGTCCCAACTTCCGACGGTTGCCACGACTTCATACGGACTCCAATTGGGACGTTCTAGGACTTTTTGGAAAGCTTATCAAGTCTACTTTCCAACGGATCTAGACTCATGCAGATATCTTGTTAAATACGTCTGCAGTCCTCATTTTAATACCGAGACCTTTTCTGTCCACGGTGCTGCGTCACCTGATTGTTGGCCGATGGGCCGTGTATCAAGTGGGGCCCAATACGGGCGTGTCCTAGGGTTGTGGGATGACCCCCACCACGTCCAGGTCATCCTCTACCCTCTCATATACCTCCATAGCTGCCACAAAGAGATTGGATTTTTGTTTTGATGTAAGTTTAGCTCCTGCTACTTCCTGGTAGACACGTGTGTCGGTTAGACCATCTGTTCTACTCGATCTGGAACCCCACCTTTATGTGTATTAGATCTAAAACTTCATCTCATATTTGCAATTGAGTGCTTGTTCTACTTGTTCTTGCTTGTTCTTCGATTGCTTGCAGGAATAACCCTAGTGGTTTGGTTGGTTGTGATCCACAAGATCATGACAACCGCTGGAATTGTTGTATCGATCGCTAAGGCGCAGCATCCTTGGATGGTTGTAGTCGGGTCGTGAATGTCTCTCTAGTGAAATCGAAGTTATCCTTCTCCACCGAAAGATTGAGACACACATACTCTTATCAGTTGGTAATCAGAGCAAGGTTGATCGGTGAGAGACTTCCAATCCTTCGCTGTTTTTAATTTCCTATAGTCCAGAAAAGACAAAAAACAATTAGTAGATTAGGGTTCCGTAATCCTATAGACCTTTTGAGCCTTTGCTAGCACTGCTTAGTAGGGCTTGTTGAGTCGTCGGTTGCATCGGTTGCGTCGAGTTGCTGGTCTTAGTTTTAGGCTTTTAGAGTTTCGAGTTCTTGTCAAGTTTTGGTCACTATCAATTATATACATATCCGCTGCCATCACCACCACCATACATATCTCCACTACACCATATACATCTCCATTGCAATCATTACTACCATATTCATCTTTGTTGCACCATATCCATCCACGCTATTTTTTTTCACACCGAGAAAATCTGATTTGGGCGCACAAAGAAAAATCTGAGTTGCTAGTTCTTTTATTGTTACTCCCCAAAAAGACAAATACATTATAAGTTGATGTTCTGAACTATGTTTTGTTAAATTCAGATTCATCTTGTGCAAAGTAAAAGAAAAGAAGTAGAAGAAGAGAATTCAAAAAAAGACAAAAGAAAAAAAGAAAGAGAAGAGAAAAGAAAGAAAAGAGGAGAGGAGGAAAAGAGGGAGAGTGATAGCTTGCTGTTCTTGTGCCTTTTTCCTACTGTACCGTGACTTCATTTGTGTCCAGGCTCGCGTCTCTAGCACGGTCTAGCCTAGGACTAGCACAGTACCATCGTTGAATGATTTCTCAACATGTTTTTTGTGACTAACGTGCTGCTAGTACTTCCTTGTACATTAATTTGAGCCCTCCTACAACTCCACATATTCGACTATAGCTTGACAAGTGTTGTTGCTGCGGTGTCGATACACTATTTTCCAGGTTTGCAACTTGTTGGTAACCGCCACCTCCTGTTGGGCTTGGTAAGAACTTATAAGAGCTTGTTTGAACAGGTTGAGAGTGAGAGAATTACAACAACCACATCCTAGTAGTTGATAGGGGCATAAATATTATTGTGGATGTTTCTTGTTTTCTTCTAATCATGGTAGGAATCCACATGGAAATACAAGATGATCAGGTTGTATATTCTCATCAGTTTGCTAAAGGTATGGCAAGAGATAAGCATGCGACTCATGAGGTATGTGATGTTTTGCTTGATAGAATAAAATCTGCACTACCTAGTTTTGAAGGAAAGTATGATCCTCATGCATATATTGAATGGGAGCTAAATGTAAACAATGAATTTAAAAAGCTTGATCTATCAGAAAATCAAAAGGTTAGAGTTGCTTCTAGTGTTTTTACTAAATATGCTTTAACTGAATGGAAACACCTTTGTAGATTTGGTAAAGCCTCTCAATCATGGAAAGATGTGAAAAGACATTTTAGAAATGTTTTTGTACCTGAATATTATTCTGAAATTTTGTTTAGAAAGTTGCAATCTATAAAACAAGAGAACAAAACTGTAGCAGAATACTTGGATAGACTAAAATCATGTTTGCTGCGTTGTGGCTTAGAAGAAACTGGTGAACTTTTGGAACATAGATTTTTGCAAGGTCTTAATGAGGAAATTCAGAATATTCTTGTTGATAAACATTATAACTCTTTTGATGAGTTGTTTGATCTTGCTTGTGATTATGAAAGAAATCTCAAAATGGATCTAGCAAATACAAAAGAAGCACTTGCCTCTCCAATAACTAACAACTTGCAGCAAGTAGACATCAATATTCAAATGGAGAGCAAGAAATTTGCGATATTAGGTGACTCATTTCAGGAAGAGAATCCTGCTGCTTGTACAACCTTTGAGAAGAGCAGCAAAGGTAAGTCAAATGTCAATAACAAAAATCAAGGTGAGTATGCTTTAGTTGAACTGTATTTGTCCACTAATCGTGCTAGCATAGAGAAATCAATTGTTGAACCAGTTACTGATTTTCCCTTGTCACACATTGATATGCTTAATCTTCCTTGTGATACAGAAGAGTTGTGTGCTAACACATTAGCTATATCCATACCACAACTAGTGAATAAAGCAAAAAATTCTGAATCAATGTGTGCTGAATTCAAGCATGTTATTCATATTACAAATGAAAATGAAGAAACTCAAATGTTGTCATCTTTACATACAATGGGGTATATTGAATTTGATGATCTTTGTGAGCTTAGCTACTTAGAGAATAATCTGTTTGCTAGATTTGAATTGCCATGTTCTCGTAATATTAGTTTTCATGCTATTGGCAAATATAATTATAAAGAGGACTATATGATACACCGAATTTACATTTGTTCAAATATAAAACCCCCTATTATTATGAAAAAATATGATCAATCTGAGGAATGCACTATCTACAATCATGCCATGTCGAGTTTCCCTTGTTTGGTTGAAAAGAAACAGGATAACTCTCAAGAAGGGGAGAATGGTTCGGTATTACCTACAACATGCCCTCCACCAATGGTCAAACCGAGGACGGTTTGCTGTCAAGAAGGGGAGAATGATGAGGACATCATTGGCTCGAATATGACCATATTAACCACTTCTAAACTAAAGGTGCAACCATTTTATATGAGGCTTATCATTGATACATTTGATGAATTGGTGCTACACCATAAATTATGTGTATTTTTATTTTTAGAATTACTTACATGGATGAAGAGAAGGTTCAATTGCATATGGAAAGAATGGAAGGTTAATGAAGTTAATTGGGGACCAAGTCCAAATATTCCTAATGTCATCCACCAAGCCACCATGTCACTTTTGGCTCAAAGAAAGAAAGAGTCCAAGTCCAACACGTTTTGGAAGATGAATTCGGACTGCAGAAGAGTCCCAACTTCCGACGGTTGCCACGACTTCATACGGACTCCAATTGGGACGGTCTAGGACTTTTTGGAAAGCTTATCAAGTCTACTTTCCAACGGATCTGGACTGATGAAGATATCTTGTTAAATACATCTGCAGTCCTCATTTTAATACCGAGACATTTTCTGTCCACGGTGCTGCGTCACCTGATTGTTGGCCGATGGGCCGTGTATCAAGTGGGGCCCAATAGGGGCGTGTCCTAGGGTTGTGGGATGACCCCCACCATGTCCAGGTCATCCTCTACCCTCTCATATACCTCCATAGCCGCTACAAAGAGATTGGGTTTTTGTTTTGATGTAAGTTTAGCTCCTGCTACTTCCTGGTAGACACGTGTGTCGGTTAGACCATCTGTTCTACTCGATCTGGAACCCTACCTTTATGTGTATTAGATCTGAAACTTCATCTCATATTTGCAATTGAGTGCTTGTTCTACTTGTTCTTGCTTGTTCTTCGATTGCTTGCAGGAATAACCCTAGTGGTTTGGTTGGTTGTGATCCACAAGATCATGACAACCGCTGGAATTGGTGTATCGATCGCTAAGGCGCAGCATCCTTGGATGGTTGTAGTCGGGTCGTGAATGTCTCTCCAGTGAAATCGAAGTTATCCTTCTCCACCGAAAGATTGGGACACACATATGTCCTCATCAAGAGGGTAGAGGACGACCTGGACGTGGTGGGGGTCATCCCACAACCCTAGGACACGCCCCTATTGGGCCCCACATGGTACACGACCCATCGGGCAACAATTAGGTGACGCAGCACCGTGGACAGAAATGGTCTCGGTATTAAAATGAGGACTGCAGACGTATTTAACAAGATATCGGCATGCGTCCAGATCCGTTGGAAAGTAGACTTGATAAGCTTTCCAAAAAGTCCTAGAACGTCCCAATTGGAGTCTGTATGAAGTTGTGGCAACCATCGGAAGTTGGGACTCTTCTGCAGTCCGAATTCATCTTCCAAAACGTGTTGGACTTGGACTCTTTCTTTCTTTGAGCCAAAATTGACGTGGTGGCTTGGTGGATGACATTAGTAATATTTTGACTTGGTCCCCAATTAACTTCATTAACCTTCCATTCTTTCCATATGCAATTGAACCTTCTCTTCATCCATGTAAGTAATTCTGGAAATGAAAATACACACACTTTATGGTGTAGCACCAATTCATCAAATGTATCAATGATAAGCCTCATATAGAATGGTTGCACCTTTAGTTTAGAAGTGGTTAATATGGTCATATTTGAGCCAATGATGTCCTCATCATGCATCCCACATCACAAGACTTCTTCCACCTACCAGCACGTACTACCTGGTACAATACCGCTGTGAGATTAGTCTACCTCCAATCTTGATCACAAGACTTCTTCCATCTGCCACAAGATTTACAAAAATTACAACTCACACCCGGGGGCTGCTCTACCTCACAAACTATCATATTAGTGACTACAGGGACTTTAGACTATACAACAAGACACTTGATGAGTCAAAGCAGCACACCGGGAGGGTATTTATAGGCCAAAGAGCGGTGCACATAGACTGGGAGAACCAACAGAACAAACCTGATAAAGGTCTTAGTGAAAAGACAGAAAGCAATAAGAAGAGGTCACGCGCGTGAAGGAACAGTACTCAAGAACAAGCATATTCGAAAGAATATACCAATACTATACACCTTGTGACTACAGAGAATTCAATTCAACTGCCAACCACCACCAACCTCGAACATAAAGCTGGCTGCCTAAGAAGACGATAAGAGACCCTCTATCTGAGTTTTTGATGATAAAAAAGAACCCAAAAAGATGCTTAGGGGCTGCAGGGTACATAGCATCAGAAGAGATTTTTAGTTTTTTCAACAATCAAAATTCATGACCCTCTAACTTTTTGTTCCAAATAGCTAGAGGCTCGGGGGGCTACACTTAGTGAGTGCACTTTTTTTTAGAAAAAGTGCATGTCACTCAAAAGACTTCTTCAAGACGGGACCACTTCAAGGTTTCACGTCGAAAGAACCTGGAACAAGCTTGATTCATCACACAAAGCCGGAGAAACAAAGAGATCTTTGATTTCAACCATGAAATGCTTGAGGGCTTGTCGATGTGGGACCCACAGGGTTCCACAGTGGTATGAGTATGAGTCATGGGCCCTGGCCCAGCCCATAGACTAGAGCAAGGAGAGGTGCAGCGTCCGCTACACCGAATCCGAGTAGAATAGGCCAGACTAGCCGGATTCCTATGGAAAGTAACTTTTACAGTTAGTTCAGGACACCTTTGGATTCGACTAGGATTGCAACCGCACCACAGCCTTCTCTATCGATGTAAAGAGAGGGCATGGGCACCCCCGTAACAAAAGACGAGATAACATAATCAATCCAACGCAAAGGCTAACACCGACTGGACGTAAAGGCTATTACTCGATTACGATCGAGGGCCCGAACCAGTATAAATCGACTGTCTCTACGTTCACCGTCGAGCTCTAAGCATACGCTGAAGCCCAAACAACTATCTTGGGTAGCCCCGTGGCAGGCTATCATTGGTCAAACACCGACACTATCTTGCGTCAAGATTAATACTATCTCCAAATGGTTCGAAACAAGCTTCCACTTGCATACATTACATAGGAGTACCATCGGGTGTGCCTAAAATGATTTCCATGCCCATGGTACATTAGGCACAAACCGTGCACCTTTCTGGCGTCCAAATTAAAACTATATCCAAATAGATCGAAATCAACTTCCACTTGATCCACGTCGCATAGGAGTACAATAACGTGCATCCAAAATAATTTTTGAGCCTATGGTATGTTTGGTGCAAATCATGCACCTATCTTGCGTCGAGATTAACACTATCTCCAAATGTTCCAAAATGAGTTTCCACTTGACCCACGTCATGTAGGAGTACCATCGGTTGCTCCAAATGATTTCTGAACCATTGGTATGTTCGGCGCAAACCGTGCACCTATCAAGCGTCAAGATTAACACTATTTCCAAACATACTAAAATGATATTTCACTTGATCTACGCCAGCTAGGAGTACCATCTGGTGTGCCCAAAGCGATTCTAGAGCCTATGGTACATTTGGCGCAAACCGTGCACCTATCTTGCCTCGAGATTAATACTATCTCCAAACAGACCAAGTGACACATCCGGCCCAGGTGGGGTTGGCCGAGGCCCAATAAATTAAGGTTGCCCGGACCCCAACAGTTCTTATGCACACCCACTCGGGGAAAGGCCCAATGTCCCTAAAAGACTAGTCCGATAGGGGAAGGGTGGCTTTCTCTTTTAAGGTGGCTTCCTCCTCCCAAGGTAAGCAAGGTGGGATTATTCAGAGGCTCACATGGTCGCCGCCCGACTACAACTAGGCCACTTGGCCTTTTTTTGTTGCGTCTTTGCCAGCGGGTAATAGTGGAGGATGTCCTCATCATTCCCACCCCCTTAAACAAGGGCCCAGCTCTGATACCAAATGATACATCCGGCCCAGGTGGGGTTGGCCGAGGCCCAATAAATTAAGGTTGCCCGGACCCCAATAGTTCTTATGCACACCCACTCGGGGAAAGGCCCAATGTCCCTAAAAGACTAGTCCGATAGGGGAAGGGTGGCTTTCTCTTTTAAGGTGGCTTCCTCCTCCCAAGCTAAGCAAGGTGGGATTATTCAGAGGCTCACACGGTCGCCGCCCGACTACAACTAGGCCACTTGGCCTTTTTTTGTTGCGTCTTTGCCAGCGGGTAATAGTGGAGGATGTCCTCATCACGAAGTGAGCTTGCACTTGACCAACGTCACCTAGAAGTACCATCAGGTGTGCCAGAAAAGATTTCCATGCCCATTGAACATTCGGCACAAACCGTGCACCTATCGTGGTCGAGATTAATACTATCTCCAAAAGGTCCAAAACGAGCTTCCACTTGACCAATGTCACCTAGAAGTACCATCGGGTGTGCCAGAAAAGATTTCTATGCCCGTTGTACATTCGGCGCAAACCATGCACCAATCTTGTGTCGAGATTAATTCTATCTCCAAACGGTCCAAATTGAGTTTCCACTTGACCAATGTCACCTAGAAGTACCATCAGGTGTGTCTGAAAAGATTTTCATGCCTGTGGTACATTCGACGCAAACCGTACACCGATCTTGCGCCTAGAATATCACTATCTCCGAATGGACCGAAACAAGCTTTCATTTGACACACGTCACCTAGGAGTACCATCGGGTGTGTCCAAAATGATTTCCATGCCTATGGTACATTCAGCACGAACCGTGCACCCATCTAGCGCTGAGATTAACACTATCTATAAACAGACCGAAAGAGCTTTCACTGGACCCACGTCATCTTGGAGTACCATCTGGTGTACCCAAAATGATTTTCATGCGGTGGTATCTTCAGCGGTAACTGTGCACCTAACTTGCACTGAGATCAGAACTGTCTCTAAACGAACCAAAATGAGCTTCCACTTGACCCACGTCACCTATGAGTACCATCGGGTGTGCCCAAAATCATTTCCATGCGGTGGTACATTCGGCGCAAACCGTACACCTATTTTGTGTCGAGATTAACACTACCTCTCAATGGACCGAAACAAGCTTTCACTTGGCCCACATCACCTAGGAGTACCATCTGGTGCATTCAAAATGATTTCCAAGCCTATGGTATGTTCGGCACGAACCGTGCGCCAATCTTTTCAGACACTAACCTTATCTCCAAATGGATTGAAAAAAGCTTCCACTTGACACACATTACCAAGGAGTACCATCGGGTGTGCCTAAAGCGATTTCCATGCCAGTGATACATCGTCGCAAACCTTGCACCTATCTTGCACCGGATTAAAACTATCTCCAAACAGATCGAAATGAGCTTCTGCTTGACCCACGTCACCTAGGAGTACCATCAGGTGCGTCCAAAATGATTTCTAAGCCTATGGTATGTTCGGTGCAAACCGTGCACCAATCTTGCACCGGATTAAAACTATCTCCAAACGGATCCAAATGAGCTTCCGCTTGACCCACGTCACCTAGGAGTACCATCGGGTGCGTCAAAATGATTTCCAAGCCTATGGGACATTCAGCGCAAGCCGTGCACCTATCTTGCGTCGAGACTAACACTATCTTGAAACAGAATGAAACAAGCTTCCACTTGACATACATTACCTAGGAGTAGCATCGGGCGTGCCCAAAGTGATTTTCATGCCAGTGGTACATTCATTACAAACCGTGCAACTATCTTGCACTGGATTAAAACTATCTTCATACGAATAGAAATGAGCTTCTGCTTGACCCACGTCACCTAGGAGTACCATCAGGTTTGCCTGAAAAGATTTCCATGCTTGTGGAACATTCGCGCAAATCGTACACTAATCTTGCGCCAAGACTAACACTATCTCCAAATGGACTGAAACGAGCTTCCACTCTACAAACGTCACCTAGGAGTCCAATCGGGTGTGCCCAAAATGATTTCCATGCCCGTTGTACATTTGGCTCAAACCGTGCACCTATCTTGCATCGAGATTAATACTTTCTCCAAATGGTCCAAAACAAGCTTCCACTTGACATACATGACATAGGAGTACCATCGGGTGTGCCCAAAGCGATTTCCATGCCCGTGGTACGTTAGGCGCAAACCGTGCACCTTTCTTGCACCCAAATTGAAACTATCTACAAATAGATCGAAATAAGCTTCCGCTTGATTCACGTCACATAGGAGTACAATCAGGTGCATCCAAAATGATTTCTGAGCCTATGGTACGTTTGGTGTAAATCGTGCACCTATCTTGCGTCAAAATTAACACTATCTCCAAATGTTCCAAAATGAGTTTCCACTTAACCCACGTCACGTAAGAGTACCATCGGGTGTGCCTAAAAAGATTAACACTATCTGAACCTATGGTACGTTCGACGCAAACCGTGCACCTATCTTGCGTCAAGATTAACACTATCTCTAAACTGACTGAAGCGATCTTCCGCTTGATCTATGCCAGCTAGGAGTACCATCTGGTGTGCCCAAAGCGATTTCAGAGCCTATGGTACATTTGGCGCAAATAGTGCACTTATCTTGCCTCGAGATTAATACTATCTCCAAATGGACCAAAACGAGCTTGCACTTGACCAATGTCACCAAGAGTACCACCGGGTGTGCCTAAAAAGATTTCCATGCCCATTGTACATTTGGTGCAAACCGTGCAACTATCTTACGTCGAGATTAATACTATCTCCAGAAGGTCCAAACTGAGCTTCACTTGACCTATGTCACCTTGAAGTACCATCGTGTGTGCCTGAAAAAATTTCCATGCCCATTGTACATTTGAAACAAACCATGCACCTATCTTGCGTTGAGGTTAATACTATCTCCAAACGGTCCAAAATGAGCTTCCACTTGACCAATGTCACCTAGAAGTACCATCAGGTGTGCCTAAAAAGATTTCTATGCCCGTGGTATATTCGGCGCAAAACCATGCACCGATCTTGCGCCTAGATTAAAACTATCTCCAAATAGACAAAAATGAGCTTCCTCTTGACACACATCACCTAGGAGTGCCATCGGGTGTGCCAAAAATGATTTCCATGCCTGTGATACATTCGGCGCAAACCGCGCACCCATCAAGTGCTGAGACTAGCACTATCTCTAAACAGACCGAAACAACTTCCACTTGACTCACGTCACCTAGGAGCACCATCGGGTGGGCCCAAAATGATTTCCATGCGGTGGTACATTCGGCACAAACTGTGCACCTATCTTGCGCTGAGATTAACACTATCTCTAAACAGACTAAAAGGAGCTTCCACTTGACCCATGTCACCTAGGAGTATCATCGGGTGCGTACAAAATGATTTCCAAGCCTATGGTACGTTCGGCGCAAACCGTGCAACTATCTTGCACAAAGATTGATACTATCTCCAAACAGACCGAAACAAGCTTCCACTTGACATACATTTCCTAGGAGTACAATTGGGTGTGCCCAAAGCAATTTCCATGCCGGTGGTATATTCATTGCAAACCGTGCACCTATCTTGCACCAGATTAAAACTATTTCCATATGGATCGTAATGAGCTTCGGCTTGACCCACATCACTAGGAGTGCCATCGGGTGCGTCCAAAATGATTTCTACGCCTATGGTACGTTTGGCGCAAACTGTGCACCTATCTTGCGCTAAGACTGACACTACATCCAAACATACCGAAACAAGCTTCCACTTGACATACATTACATAGGAGTGCCAACAGGTGTGCCCAAAGCGATTTCGATGCCCGTGGTACATTAGGCACAAATCGTGCACCTTTCTTGCGCCCAATAAAACTATTTCTAAACAGAACAAAATCAGCTTCCGCTTCATCCACATCACATAGGAGTACAATCAGGTGCATCCAAAATGATTTCTGAGCCTATGGTACGTTTGGCGCAACTCATGCATCTATCTTGAGTCGAGATTAACACTATCTCCAAATATTGCAAAACGAGTTTCCACGTGACCCACGTCACGTCGGAGTACCATTGGTTGTGCCAAAATGATTTCTGAACCTAGTACGTTCGGCGCAAACAGTGCACCTATCTTGTATCGAGATTAACACTATCTCAAAATAGACTGAAACAATCTTCCACTTGATCTACGCCACGTAGGAGTACCATCTGGTGTGCTCAAAGCAATTTCAGAGCCTACGGTACATTTGGCACAAACAGTGCACCTATCTTGCCTTGATTAATACTGTCCAAACGGAGCGAAATGAGCTTCCACTTGACCAACGTCACCTAGAAGTACCATCGGGAGTGCATAAAAAGATTTCCATGCTCGTTGTACATTCGGCGCAAACTGTGCAACTATCCTGCGTCGAGATTAATACTATCTCTGAAAGGTCCAAAACGAGCTTCCCCTAGATCAATGTCACCAAGAAGTACCATCGGGTGTGCTTGAATAGATTTCAATGCCCGTTTTACATTCAGCACGAAACATGGACCTATCTTGCGTCGAGATTAATTATGTCTCCAAACGGTCCAAAAGGAGCTTCCACTAGACCAATGCCACCAAGAAGTACCATCGGGTGTGCCTAAATAGATTTCCATGCCTGTTGTACATTCGGCACAAACCATGCACGTACCTTGAATCGAGATTAATACTATCCCCAAACGGTCCAAAATGAGCTTCCATTGGGTGTGCATGAAAATATTTCCATGCCTGTGGTATATTTGGCGCAAACCGTACACAAATCTTGCGCCTAAACTAACACTATCTCCAAATGGACCCAAATGAGCTTCCACTTGACACACATCACCTAGGAGTACCATCGGGTGTGCCCAAAATAATTTTCATGCAAGTGGTACATTCGGCGCAAACCATACACCCATCTAGCGCTGAGATTAACATAAAGCTAAATGGACCGAAACGAGCTTCCACTAGACCAATGCCACCAAGAAGTACCAGCGGGTGTGCCTAAATAGATTTCTGTGCTCGATGTACATTTAGCGCAAACCATTCACCTATCTTGTGTGGAGATTAATACTATCCCCACACGGTCCAAAATGAGCTTCCACTTGACCAGTGTCACCTAGAAGTACCATTGGGTGTGCCTGAAAAGATTTCCATGCCTGTGGTATATTTGGTGCAAACCGTACACCAATCTTACGTCTAGACTAACACTATCTCCAAATGGACCAAAATGACCTTCCACTTGACACACATCATCTAGGAGTACCATCGAGTGTGCCCAAAATGATTTCCATGCACTTGGTACATTCGGCGCAAACTATGCACCCATGTAGCGTTGTGATTAATACTATCGCTAAACGGATCAAAATGAGCTTCCCTTGACCCACATCACCTAGGAGTACCATTGGGTTGCGTTGAGATTAACACTATCTCCAAATGTTGCAAAACAAGTTTCCACTTGACCTATGTCATGTAGGAGTACCATCTGGTGTGCCTAAAGCAATTTCAGAGCCTATGGTACATTTAGCGCAAACCGTGCAGCTATCTTGCCTTGAGTTTAATATTATCTTCAAACAGACTAAAATGAGCTTCCACTTGACCAACATCACCTAGAAGTACCATTAGGTGTGCATGAAAATATTTCTATGCCCATTCTACATTCGGCGCGAACCATGCACCTATCTTGAGGCGAGGTTAATACTATCTCCAAACGGTCCAAAATGAGCTTCCACTTGACCAATGTCACATAGAAGTACCATCAGGTGTGCCTGAAAAGATTTCCATACCCGTTGCACATTTGGCACAAACAATGCACCTATCTTGCGTCGAGATGAATACTATCTCCAAATGGTCCAAAACGAGCTTCTACTTGACCAATGTCACATAGAAGTACCATCGGGTGTGCCTGAAAAGATTTACATAACCGTGGCACATTGGCACAAACCGTACACCGATCTTGTGCTTAGATAACACTATCTCCAAATGGACCGAAATGAGCTTCCACTTCACACACGACGCCTAGGAGTACCAACGGGTGTGCCAAAAATGATTTCCATGCGGTGGTAGATTCAGCGCAAACCGTGCACCTATCTTGTGCCGATATTAACACTATCTCTAAACAGACCAAAATGAGCTTCCACTTGACTCACGTCACCTAGGAGTACCATCGGGTGTGCCCAAAATTGTTTCCAAGCGATCATACATTCGGCGCAAACCATACACCTATCTTGCGCTGAGATTAACACTATGTCTAAATGGACCGAAATGAACTTCCGCTTGACCCACGTCACCTAGGAGTACCATCTGGTGCATCCAAAATGATTTCCAAGCCTATGGTATGTTCGGCACGAACCGTGCGCCAATCTTTTCAGACACTAACCTTATCTCCAAATGGATTGAAACAAGCTTCCACCTGACACACATTACCAAGGAGTACCATCGGGTGTGCCTAAAGCGATTTCCATGCCAGTGATACATTCGTCGCAAACCTTGCACCTATCTTGCACCAGATTAAAACTATCTCCAAACAGATTGGAATGAGCTTCCGCTTGACCCACGTCACCTAGGAGTACCATCAGGTGCGTCCAAAATGATTTCTAACCTATGGTATGTTCGATGCAAACCGTACACCTATCTTGCACCGGATTAAAACTATCTCCAAACGGATCAAAATGAGCTTCCGCTTGACCCACATCACCTAGGAGTACCATCAGGTGTGTCCAAAATGATTTCTAAGCCTATGGTACGTTCGGCGCAAACCATGCACCTATCTTGCGCTAAGACTAACACTTTATCAAAACAGACGGAAACAAGCCTCCTATTGACACACATTACATAGGAGTACCATCGATAGTGCCCATAGCAATTTCCGTGCCTGCGCTACATTAGGCGCAAACCGTGCACCTTTCTTGCGCCCAAATTAAAGCTACCTCCAAACATATCGAACTCAGCTTCCTAATGATCCACATCACAAAGGAGTATAATAAGGTGCATCCAAAATGATTTTCAAGCCTATGGTACGTTTGGCGCAAATCCTGGACCTATCTTACGTCGAGATTAACACTATCTCCAAATGTTCTGAAACAAGTTTCCACTTGACCCACGTCACGTAGGAGTATTGTCAGTTGCACCAAAATGATTTCTGAACCTATGGCACGTTCGGTGCAAACTATGCACCTATCTTGCGTCGAGGTTAACATTATCACCAAACAGGCTGAAATGATCTTCCACTTGATCTATGCCACCTAGGAGTACCATTTTGTGTGCCCAAAGTGATTTCAGAGCCTATGGTACATTTGGTGCAAATCGTGCACCTATCTTGCCTCGATATTAATACTATCTCCAAATAGACTGAAACGAGCTTTTACTTGACCAATGTCACCTAGAAGTACCATTGGTTGTGCCTAAAAAGATTTCCATGCCCATTGTACATTCGGCACAAACCGTGCCCCTATCTTACGTCGAAGTTAATACTATCTCCAAATGATCCCAAGCAAGCTTCCACTTGACCAATGTGACCTAGAAGTACCACAGCGAAAGAATCAGAATGCTCAGCAACCTCAGAGGAGCCAAAGGCCATTCGATGGCGTTGCCCCAAGCTAAGATAGGACAAGGCAGTTCATTTGGAGCTGTTACTCAAGTAAGGGGGTCGTGTTTCAACTGCAACCAACCTGGGCACTTTGCGAAGTTTTGCCCCTATCCCAAGAAGTAGCAGACTCAGTATCAAGCTTGTGTGCACCACACCACCGTTGATGAATCCCAGAAGGAGAGCCTGTGACAGCCGGTATGTTTTCTATCAACGATCATCCTGCAGTTGTTTTGTTTGATTCTAGATCATCTCATTCATTTGTAAGTCAAGCATTTGCTAAGAGGTATGAGCAAAAGGTAGTTGAATTGGAATGTGCTTATCGGATAAGTTCAGCAGGGGTTGATCTGTTGACTAATCAGATAGTTAGAGGGGTAACCCTGAATATAGCAAACCGACAGTATAAGTTTAATTTGATAGTCATGCCAGGACTAGTTTTGGATGTAATTATGGGAATGAACTGGATGAATAGGATGGGAGTAGTAATTGATGTTGGAGGAAGACGTATTTCTCTCAAGGAACCTATTGGAGAAGGCACCTTTCGGGTGATCCTACCTCGGAAAATAGATCTGGCAAGTACAACTTGTGTAGTCCAAACTACTCTTCTAGCCAAGATTCCAGTAGTGTGTGAGTTTCTGGACGTGTTTCCAGATGAGTTACCTAGTCTTCCACCAGACCGAGATGTGGAGTTTGCTATTGAGTTGATTCCAGGGACACCACTGATCTCAAGAAGGCCTTGTAGGATGCCTCCCAATGAGTTAGCCGAGTTGAAAAAATAACTTCAAGATCTGTTGAAGAAGGGTTTGATTCGTTCAAGTTCCTCAGAATGGGGATGTCCCGCACTGTTCGTGAAGAAGAAGGATAACTCCTTATGAATGTGCATGGACTATTGGCCACTAAATGTAGTGACTATTAAAAACAAGTATCCTCTACCTCGGATTGATATCTTGTTTGACCAATTGTCTAAAGCCAAGGTATTCTCTAAGATAGATTTGAGATCAGGGTATCATCAGATCAAGATTAGACAACAAGATATACCCAAGACCGCGTTTTCTACTAGATACGGTTTGTACGAGTATCTTGTCATGTCTTTTTGTTTGACAAATGCCCCTGCATACTTTATGTATCTGATGAATTCAGTATTTATGCCAGAGTTGGATAAGTTTGTGATTGTGTTCATTGATGACATTCTGGTATACTCAGAGAACGAAGAAGATCATGTAGAGCATCTTAGAATTGTCTTAACTAGACTCAGAGATCATCAGCTGTATGCTAAGTTTAGTAAGTGTGAGTTTTGGTTGAGGATTGTTCCTTTTCTCGGTCACGTGTTATCTGAGAATGGAATTTCAGTAGACCCTAGTAAGGTACAAGAGGTCATGGATTGGAAGTCACCAACCATAGTTCATGAGGTTCAAAGTTTTCTTAGATTAGCTGGTTACTATCGTCGCTTCATACCAGATTTCTCGAAGATTGCCAAGCCAATGACAAGTCTGCTACAGAAGGATCATAAGTTCACCTGGACAGAGGAGTGTGAGGCAGCTTTCTACACCTTGCGGAAATTGCTAACCACTGCTCCTGTTTTGGCACAACCAGATATAGAAAAGTCATTTAATGTGTTTTGAGATGCATCCAAGAATGGTTTAGGATGTGTTCTGATGCAAGATGGAAGGGTCATTGCGTATGCCTCACGTCAATTGAGGAAGCATGAGTTTAACTATCCTACGCATGCCTAGAGCTAGCGGCCGTTGTGCATGCTCTAAAGATTTGGAGACACTACTTCCTAGGAAATGTGTGCAATATCTTTACAGATCATAAGAGTCTCAATTATATCTTTACTTAGTCTGAGTTGAACATGCGACAGAGAAGATGGTTAGAGATGATAAAGGATTATAACCTAAATGTACACTATCATCCAGGAAAGGCTAATGTAGTAGCAGATGCCCTAAGTAGGAAGTCACATTCTATTGCTGTGCAGCCGTTGTTTGAAGATGGGTTCAATTTGTTGCATCCTGCCATGTTGCATAATATTCAGATTAGTTATACCTTGGAGAACAAGATCATTGAAGGTCAGAAAACAGATAAGGGAATATTTCATATCAAGGAGAAAATGAAGAGGGAACCGACCAAACACTTTAGAGTGAATGAACAAGGAGTGTTATGGTTTAAGGACCGTCTGGTCGTACCTAAGGATCGAGACCTCAAGAACAAATTGATGGATGAAGCTCATCACTCTAAGTTATCTATCCATCCTAGAAGTAGTAAAATGTACCAAGAGTTGAGACCTCGTTATTGGTGGACCAAGATGAAAAAGGAGATTGCAGCGTATGTTGCCCGTTGCGACATGTGTTGCAGAGTGAAAGCTCTTCACATGAGACCCGCAGGACTATTGCAACCCTTGTCCATACCAGATTGGAAATGGGATGATATAAGTATGGATTTTATCACTGGTCTTCCCACCACACCAAAAGGAAATGATTCGATTTGGGTAACTGTGGACCGCCTTACCAAATCAGCTCACTTTTTGCCAGTTAAGACAGCTTTTCGACCACCTCAATATGCGGAGAAGTATATTGCTGAGATTGTCCGATTACAAGGTATACCGAAGACTATCGTATCTGACCGTGGTTCGCAGTTTACCGCTCATTTTTGGGAGCATCTTCATAAAGGTTTGGGTACTAGCTTGATTCGTAGTACAGCTTACCACCCGTAGACAGATGGGTAGACTTAGCGAGTTAATGTTGTTCTTGAAGATATGCTTAGAGCGTGTGTTATCATCCAGAGGTTCATGGGAATCATGGTTACCTTTGGCAGAGTTCGCTTACAACAACAGTTATCAAGAGAGTATCAAGATGGCACCATTTGAAGCCCTGTATGACAGAAAATGTAGGACACCGTTAAATTGGGCTGAACCTGGAGAAAGAAGGTTTTACGGGATTAATTTTGTAGATGAGGTTGAGAAAAAGGTCCATATCATCCAACAAAACATGCAAGATGCACAATCATGTCAGAAGAGTTATGCAGATAAGAGGAGAAGACTGCTAGAATTTCAAGTTGGTGACTACGTCTACTTGAAAGTTACCCCAATGAAGAAGAAACAGTTTGGAATCAAGAAGAAACTTGCTGCTAGGTTTGTAGGACCATACCGGATCATAGAGAAGAAGGGTCCCGTGGCTTACAAGTTGCAATTACTAGAAGCGATGAGTTCAATTTTTCCAGTCTTCCATGTATCATAGTTAAAGAAGTGTTTGCGTGTTCCGGAAGAGAGAATAGAACCTCGGGTATTCGGATCAAAGCAGACTTGGAATACCGTGAGCAACCAGTTCGAGTGTTGGATACTAAAGATCGAGTCACTCGGAATAAAGTGGTGATGACTTACAAGATACAGTGGAGTCATCACGATGTGGGTGATGCGACGTGGGAAACGGAAGAATATCTGCAAACCGCTTATAAAGACTTTTATAACAAATGGTTCGTAACTCAAAATCTTAGGACGAGATTCTTATAAGGGGGAGGACTGTAACACCTCGGGTGTTAAGCATGCATTAGCATACCAAAGCATGAGCATTAGCATCAAATGCATTTCATAATCACATGCAATGTAAGTTTAAAACTGAATTAAAACATGTGAAACATCATTTTGAAACATGTATGTTGCATATGATTGTTAGTTTTATGTTTGCCCTAATTATACTTGCTAAGGTTGTAAAACTTGTTTGGCTATGATTTAAAATAACCTAGAATTAATTAACATGATTTTTGGAGCAACTTTTATATTCAAAATCTCCCCAAATTTTGCTTTTAAAAATATTCTAGAAAATGGGTTTTTAATTAAAAAATGGACTTTGAACCTTTAATTCCAAATCTGTTTGAAATTTTAAAAAGTGCCCTAAAGCAAAGTTGTAGAAAATTAAATTTTGAACAACTTTTGTTTTGGGAGCAACTTTTGAAAATGCCTTTTTCTTCTTCAAAATTCGAATTTGATTCAATCTAGAATTTCTGGAAATTCAATTTGAAAAAGAAAAAGTTTTCTCGGGCTTACTGGGCAGCCGCCCCGCTTCTCGGCCCACGGCCGAAGCTGGCCCAGCCTCTCCCGCGTGCCTGCCTCCTCCCTCCCGCACGTGCCCGCGCCCGTGGCGACCGCGGTCAGGAACCGCCCGCCCCGTGGCCGCCAGTGTACGGCATCGGCCGACGCATGGCCACGGTGGCCCCGACGGTTGCGCCACGCCTCCAAGCGGCCGACCCGAGCTGCTGCCCTCGCCATCCTCGCCATTTCCCACTCCGCCCGTTCGCTCTCGCGCGCCCGTAGCGTAGCTCGCCACGGCAGCCGCTGCCATTCCACCCTCGCTACTCCCTCTCCCTTCGATTTGCCACGCCCACAGCTCCGCCTCGCCCTCTATTTTCCCGACGTGAACTGTCTCTGTTGCTCGTGCTCAGGTGAGGGTCAATTCGGCTGCGTCCCCCTCCGCTACCCGCCATGGCCGCGCGTTGGCCGGCGCGCGTGGCCGGAGTTCCCTCCACCCTCTCTCCCTCTTTGGTCTCGGTCACCAGCATCGCTTCCACCCCGCGGTGCTCGCGCGCGCTTCCTCGGCCGCTCCCGCAGCCTGAGCCGGCCGGCCACCGGGCGCCAGCGCCACCACCCCACCATGAACACCGGCGAGCTCAATGCCGAGCTCGGCTGGCCACGTTCAAGTAACCCTTGGCTTCGCCTCGGTGCGGGGTGCACGGTGGTGCCCTCCCCGTCACCGGAGGACTCACCGGGGGCGAGTTGGCCGCCGGTCAGCGGCTGCCCCTGCCCGGCTCACTGACAGGTGGGGCCGGTCAGCGTTTTGGGCCTAGTAGTCAGCCGCAGTAGGCATTCCTGGGTGCACTGCATTGGGTGCACTCAACATTTCAGCGACTGATTTTTAAAAGAGAATTGGAAAATGATTTTCAGAACATGTGTAAATGCTTTGGAAAATCATAACTTGCCCTTTTTAGCTCCAAAAATTGTGAAACAAATTTTGTAGTGATCCTCAGGAATAGATCTATAGTTTAAAAATATTACATGTTAATTTTGTGTTACTTTTCTGTATAGATTTATTTAATTCTTATTATTGTTGTTATCTTAGAAAATGTGTAGTAAATCAAAGAAAAATTAGAAAAATATCATTCTAAGTTTGTTACTCTTCTTGTGTACTGTACTTTGTAGGAAAAATATATTTCATGCATGTTCTGTGGAAATATTTTGAGGTGTAGTTCAAGTGCCTTTAATTGGTGATTTTACTATTTTTTGGTAGAGAGCAAAAATTGTATAACACGGGCATGTGATAAATTTTGTGATGTGATTGTTTACTGTGTAGAGCATAGGAAAAATAATGAATCTATTGTTTGACACTTTTCATAGTACAAAGTATTTTCATGCTCATTATTATGCTATAGCTTGTTAATTTTGTATAGGTTGTGTTACTTATCCAAATCCCATGAAATTTCTGTGGTATACAAATTGGAGTAGAACTATACTACTGTAATTTTTGTAGATTTTTCCATGCAACAGAAACAGGTGTTACTGTGTAACCCTAGTTTAAATAGGAAATAAAAAGTTATTCTTTAGGAGTAATTAAAGTAATAAGAAGTGTTTGGTGTATCTTTGAAGCACCCCAACCACCTTGCTGGTGTCACTTAAAAAGTTAAGTGTAGTGTTGTTGGTAAAGAGTAGTGGCACTTATGATATGGTTACATGCTAGCTATGGTATGAAAAAGATGACTTGTTTGTTTAATGATTAGGCTTGGATGATGTGGACTACTTTGTAGAAAGCTTTTCATTTCTAATCTATACCATAGGTTTCAATGTGTTTATCTGCATATCATGACATCATGAGCATGGCATTCCACTGCATCTGATGCACCGTTGCATGTTTATTTATGCAATTGCATCATAAGATTGCAGGAGGAGTCACCAATAGCAGTGCTAGAAGAGCAGACTGGAGCAGATCCGCAGATCCCTAGGCACAGGAGGTGCCCGAGGACGAGGAGCAAGGAGAGGAGTTGCCCGAGTGCGTAGATCACCAGCCTAGTTCGTTTGAAAGAGGCAAGCCCCGGAGCATTCTAAATTCCCTATTTTATTCAAACAATTCTTTATATATGAGTGATATATATTGTTTCATTAAGTTATAGGAGTTGAGTGAAAACACTTGATGCATATATACCTTTTCCTTGTTCCATAAATATGCCTGGAATCCTATTTTAGTTTAGGATCAAAAGTATTGCTTAGCCATGCTTAGACTGGTAGAAGTCAGGTTATTTCCTATCACCTGCGAGATATAGGTGGATACCTGGTTATGGTAGGCTATAATTGTTATCATGGAAAGTAACCAAGTGTCGATAGATAAACGGAGACCGGGTGGAGTTTTATAGGGTTTTAGACTATAGTGATTCCGCCTGTGTCGATTAAGGACCGATCGTTGCTCGTCCCTCTTGTCATGTTGAACGCATGCCTCACATTTAGCTGGCCGAGTAAAGTACCTTTCGACCACGAAGCTAGTGACATGATTCGGGCCGGACCTACACGGGGTGCGCGTACTGGTGATGAAGGGAGTATGACAGGGACACGAAGAGCTCCCAAGGTGCGTCCTGGAGTCGGGCGGTCCCTAGGTACTGCGGCCCCAGTTTATCCCCCGACGTTTACTGGAATCTTGTCATTGGTGATCTGTAGCTCACTTGATCGGTGAGTGTGGTTTGTGTGAGGAATAAATCACCAGCTGGTTAGGAAGCGCTCCTAGATAGTGAGCACTTGACTCCAGCTACGGTATCGTAGTAATAATGATGGAACACGAATGGTTATGTGGATGATGTTGTAAATGCCAAACCTGAGATGGTAACCTTTGATGTTAATGGTTAATCAAGTGATTGCTCTAGCATAGGTGCTTACTTAGATTAATCAGGTATAATCAAGTTGATGCTTATATTTTAAATGGTTCATAGATGATAACTTGTGCTTTTCTACAAAACAAGTAAAGCTAGTCCACCTTATAAAAGCCTTGCATACTCCATGGTGTCATTTAATTTTAGTTTAAGATGGGTAAGTCTAGCTGAGTACCATCTCGTACTCAGGGCGTTGTTCCCATTGTTGTTGTAGATGGTCAAATGTACTATAGCTACTGCATTAACTGCCTGTATCCAGCGATGGGCGACAACTAGGACCAAGGGCAATGGTCACTCTGTATCTCTCCTCTGATGCTTTTGTGGGAGATGACTACCTGCTGGCACAGTATCTGAACTAAGTGTGTGTGGTTTTAAAACTACTTGCTTCTGCAATGTTAATTTGAACTTGTGTTGTAATAACTTTATGTTCTGAACTCCGATGTATTCAACTGTCATTGCAAACTTTATGTAACATGTGACGATGGCTGCTAAACTAGTACGATCTTGGTTTTGTTGTTGGTTGGTTTGAAATCCTTCGTGATTTCATGGCATCTCGGGTTGTACGGGCTTAAGTTTGGTAAATTATCTGCCTCGGCGGAAGATTTTCTTACTTAATCTCGTATAATCGTGTTGATTCGTTACAAGCTTCCACTTGACCCACGTCACCTAGGAGCACCATCGGGTGTGCCAAAAATGATTTCCATGTGGTGGTACATTCGGTGCAAACCGTGCACCTATATAGCGCTGAGATCAACACTATCTCTAAATGGACCAAAATGAGCTTCCACTTGACCCACGTCACCTAGGAGTACCATCGAGTGCACCCAAAGTGATTTCCATGCGGTAGTACATTTGGCGCAAACGGTGCACCTATCTTGAGCCGAGATTAACACTATCTCTAAACCGACCGAAACGAGCTTCCACTTGACCCACATCACCTAGGAGTACCATCGGGTGTGTCCAAAATGATTTCCAAGCCTATGGTACAATCTGCGCAAACCATGCACCTATCTTGCATCGAGGTTAATACAATCTCCATACACACAAAACGATCTTCCACTTGATGCATGCCACCTAGGAGTACCATCTGGTGTGCCCAAAGCGATTTTAGAGCCTATGGTACAATTGGCGCAAACCATGCACCTATCTTGCCTCAAGATTAATACTATCTCCAAACGGACCGAAACGAGCTTCCAGTTGACCAACGTCACCTAGAAGTACATCAAGTGTGCCTGAAAAGATTTCCATGTCTGTTTTACATTCGGCACAAACCGTGCACCTATCTTGCGTCGAGATTAATACTATCCCCAAACGGTCTGAAGCGAGCTTGCACTTGACCAATGCCACCTAGAAGTACCATCGGGTGTGCCTAAAAAGATTTCCATGCCCATGGTATATTGGCGCAAACCATACACCAATCTTGTGCCTAGACTAACCCTATATCCAAATGGATCTAAATAAGCTTCCACTTGACACACACCACCTAGGAGTACCATCGGGTGTGCCCAAAATGATTTCCATGCCGGTGGTACATTTGGCGCAAACAGTGCACCCATCTAGCGCTGAGATTAACACTATCTCTAAATGGACCAGAATGAGCTTGCAATTACCCACATCACTTTGGAGTACCATCGGGTGGGTCCAAAATGATTTCCATGCAGTGGTACATTCAGCGCAAACCGTGCACCTATCTTGCGCTGAGATTAACAGTATCTCTAAATGGACTGAAAGGAGCTTCCACTTGACCCACGTCACCTAGGAGTATCATCGGGTGCATCCAAAATAATTTTCAAGCCTATGGTATGTTTGGCGCAAACCGTGCACCTATCTTGCACATACACTAATACTATCTCCAAACAGACCGAAACAAGCTTCCACTTGACATACATTTCCTAGGAGTACATCGGGTGTGCCCAAAGCGATTTTCATGCTAGTGCTACATTCGTCGCAAACCATGCACCTATCTTGCACCAGATAAAAACTATCTCCAAGTGCATCGTAATGAGCTTTTGCTTGACCCATGTCACCTAGGAGTACCATCAGGTGCGTGCAAAATGATTTCTACGCCTATGGTACATTTGGCGCAAACCGTGCACCTATATTGCGCCAAGGCTAACACAACATCCAAACGGACTGAAACAGGCTTCCACTTGACATACATTACATAGGATTACCATCGGGTGTGCCCAAAGCAATTTCCATACCCATGGTATATTAGGCGCAAACCCTACCCCTTTCTTGTGCCCAAAATGAAACTATCTCCAAACAGATCGAAATCTGCTATCGCTTGATCCACATCACATAGGAGTACAACTAGTTGCATCCAAAATGATTTCTGAGCCTGTGGTACATTTGGCGCAAATCGTGCACCTATCTTGTGTCAAGATTAATACTATCTCCAAACGTTACAAATGAGTTTCCACTTGACCCACATCACGTAGGGGTACCATCGGTTGTGCCAAATGATTTCTGAACCTATGGTATGTTTGGCACAAACCGTGCACCTATCTTGCGTCAAGATTAACACTATCTCCAAATAGACTAAAACGTTCTTCCACTTGATCTACGCCACCTAGGAGTACCATCTGGTGTGCCCAAAGCGATTTTAGAGCCTATGGTACACTTGGCACAAATAGTACACCTATCTGGCCTCAAGACTAATACTGTCTCCAAATGGACCGAAATGAGCTTCCACTTGACCAATGTCACCTTGAAGTACCATCGGGTGTGCCTAAAAAGATTTCCATGCCCGTTGTACATTTGGCACAAACCGTGCACCTATCTTGCATCGAGATTAATACTATCTCCAAACGGTCTGAAACGAGCTTCCTCTTGACCAATGTCACCTAGAAGTACCATCGGGTGTGCCTAAAAAGGTTTCTATGCCCACGGCCTGAAACGAGCTTCCACTAGAACAATGTTACCAGAAGTACCATCGGGTGTGCATGAAAATATTTCCATGCCCGTGGTACATTTGGCGCAAACCGTACACCGATCTTGCGCCTAGACTAACACTCTCCAAACGAACCGAAACAAGCTTCCACTTGACACACGTCCCCAAGGAGTACCACCGGGTGTGCCCAAAATGATTTCCATGCCGTGGAACATTTGGCACAAACCATGTACCCATCTGGCGCTGAGATTAAGATTATCTCTAAACGGACCGAAACGAGATTTCACTTGACTCACATCACCTAGGAGTACCATCGGGTGTGCCCAAAATGATTTCCATGCGGTGGTATATTCGGCACAAACCGTGCACCTATCTTGCGTCGAGATTAGCTCTATCTCTAAACGGACCGACATGAGCTTCCACTTGACCCACGTCACCTAGGAGTATCATCAGGTGCGTCCAAAATGATTTCCAAGCCTATGGTACGTTTGGCACAAACCGTACACGTATCTTGTGCCGAGACTAACACTATCTCCAAAGAGACCGAAACAAGCTTCCACTTGACATACATTACCTAGGAGTACTATCGGGTGTGCCAAACCGACTTCCATTCTAGGGGTACATTCGTCGCAAACCGTGCACCTATTTTACACCAGATTAAAACTATCGCCAAACGGAATGAAATGAGCTGCTGCTTGACCCACGTCACCTTGGAGTACCATCGGGTGCGTTCGGTGCAAACTGTGCACCCATCTTACGCTGAGACTGACACTACATCCAAACATATCGAAACAAGCTTCTGATGAGGACATCAACACCACACCTACACCTACACCATCACCAGCACCACTTGGTCCTATTACTCGTGCTCGTGCCCGTCAACTCAACCATCAAGTAAGTTCATTCTTAAACTCTTGTCCATCATATTTAGACAATGGAGACGCGTGCACTCTTGTTTTACTTAGGAATGATGGAGAGGATCAGAAGGGCAGGGGATTGGCGCCAGCTGGATTTGGGCTGCAGGACAGCACCAACTTGTGATGGACGCCACAACTTCATATGGACTCCGATTGGGACATTCTAGCACTTATTGGAAAGCTTATCAAGTCTACTTTTCAACGGATCCATCCTCATGGATATATCTTATCAGATTCTTTTGCAGTAACTATTTTTGTACCAAGACTTTTTCTGTCAACGGTGCTGCGTCACCTTATTTTGGGCCGATGGCCCATGTATCAAGTTGGGTCCATTAGGGATGTGTCCTAGGGTTGGAGAACGACCCAAACACCCTTGTGGTCGTCCTCCCATCTACTTATATGCCTCTAGGGCCGCCACAAACAGATTAGGTTTTGTTTTGTCGAGTTAGCTATTGCTACCGCCTTTCAGCGCGCGTGTTGGATCAACCGCCTGACTGATTGTCTTCAGAACCTCACTATCTTGTGTTTTCAGATTGAAACCTTCATATTTATTTGGCAATTGAGTGCTTGTTCTTCTTGTTCTTGCTGGTTCTTTGATTGCTTGCAGGACGGGTGCTCTAGTGGCTGGTTGTCGCGCCGCAAGATCACGGCAGCCATCGGAGGAGGTGCATCAGTTGCTAAGGTGCAGCGTCCTTGGATGGTTGTAGTCGGACCGTGAACGTCATCTCCATCCACCAATTGAGTTATCCGCCATCTCTCATCGAAAGATCGGCCAGCGAACCCTACAAGATCTCATCAGCTTCCACTTGACATACATTACTAGGAGTACCAACAGGTGTGCCCAAAGCGATTTCAATGCCTGTGGTACATTAGGCGCAAACCATGCATCTTTATTGTGCCCAAATTAAAACTATTTCCAAACAGAATGAAATCAGCTTCCGCTTCATCCACGTCACATAGGAGTACAATCAGGTGCATCCAAAATGATTTCCGAGCCTATGGTATGTTTGGCGCAACTCATGCATCTATCTTGTGTCGAGATTAACACTATCTCCAAATGTAGCAAAACGAGTTTCCACATGACCCACGTCACGTAGGAGTACCATCAGTTGTGCCAAAATGATTTCTGAACCTGGTATGTTCGGCGCAAACCGTGCACCTATGTTATGTCAAGATTAACACTATCTCCAAACAGACTGAAACGATCTTCCACTTGATCTACGCCACGTAGGAGTACCATCTAGTGTGCCTAAAGCGATTTCAGAGCCTATGGTACATTTGATGCAAACAGTGCACCTATCTTGCCTTGATTAATACTGTCTCCAAATGGACTGAAATGAGATTTCACTTGACCAACGTCAAATAGAAGTACCTTCGGGTGTGCCTGAAAAGATTTCCATGCTCGTTGTACATTTGGCACAAACTGTGCAACTATCTTGCGTCGAGATTAATACTATCTCCAAAAGGTCCGAAACGAGCATCCATTAGACCAATGTCACCAAGAAGTACCATCGGGTATGCCTGAATAGATTTCCATGCCCGTTTTACATCCAACGCAAACACATGCACTTATCTTGTGTCGAGATTAATTCTGTCTCCAAACAGTCCAGAAGGAGCTTCCACTAGACCAATGCCCAAAGAAGTACCATTGGGTGTGCCTAAAAAGATTTCCATGCCCGTTGTACATTCGGCGCAAACCGTGCACCTATCTTTTGTTGAGGTTAATACTATCTCCAAACGGTCCAAAACGAGCTTCCACTTGACCAATGTCACCTAGAAGTAACGTGGGGTGTGTTTGAAAAGATTTCCATGCTCATGGTACATTTGGTGCAAACCGTATACCAATCTTGCGCCTAGACTAACATTATCGCTAAACAGATCAAAACAAGCTTCCACATGACCCACATCACCTAGGAGTACCATCAGGTGTGCCCAAAATGATTTCAATGCAGTGGTACATTTTGCGCAAATCGTGCTCCTATCTTGCGCCGAGTTAACACTCTCTAAACGGACCAAAACGAGCTTCACTTGATCCACATCACCTAGGAGTACCATCTGGTGTGTCCGAAATGATTTCCAAGCCTATGGTACGTTTGGCGCAAACTGTGCACTTATCTTGCGTTGAGATTAACACTATCTCCAAACCCACAGAAACATTCTTCTACTTGATCTAAGCCACCTAGGAGTACCATCTGGTGCGCCCAAAGCGATTTCAGAGCCTATGGTACATTCAGCGCAAACTGTACCTCTATCTTGCATCGAGATTAAAACTATCTTTGAACAGTCCGAAACGAGCTTCCACTTGACCAATGTCACCAAGAAGTACCATCGGGTGTGCCTGAAAAGATTTTCATGCCCATTGTACATTCGGTTCAAATCGTACACCAATCTTGTGCCTAGACTAACACAATCTCCAAATGGACCGAAATGAGCTTTTACTTGACACACATCACCAAGGGGTGTCATCGGGTGTGCCAAAAATGATTTTCATGCCCGTGGTACATTTGGCACAAACCATGCACCTATCTCTAAACAGACCGAGTAAGCTTCCACTTGACCCACGACACCTAGGAGTACCATCGGTTGTGTCCAAAATGATTTCCATGCAGTGGTACATTCGACGCAAACCTTGCACCTATCTTATGCTGAGAGTAACACTATCTCTAAATGGACCGAAACGAGCTTCCACTTGACCCACATCACCAAGAGTACCATCGGGTGCGTCCAAAATGATTTCCAACCCTATGGTACGTTGTGCGCATACCATGCACCTATCTTGTGCCAAGACTAACACTATCTGCAAACGGACCGGAACAACCTTCCACTTGATATACATTACCTAGGAGTACAAACGGGTGTCCCTAAAGCGATTTCCATTCTAGTGGTACATTCGTTGCAAATAGTGCACCTATCTTGCACCGGATTAAAACTATCTCCAAACGGATTGAAATGAGCTTTCGCTTGACCCACGTCACCTAGGAGTACCATTGGGTGCGTCTAAAATGATTTCTAAGCCTATGGTACGTTCAGTGCAAACTGTGCAACTATCTCGCGCCAAGACTAATAATATATCCAAACAGACCGAAACAAGTTTCCACTTGACATACATTACATCAGAGTACCAACGGGTGTGCCCAAAGCCATTTCAATGCCTGTGGTACATTAGACGTAAACCGTGCACCTTTCTTGCGCCCAAATTAAAACTATCTCCAAACATATCAAAATCAGCTTCCGCTTCATCCACGTCATATTGGAGTACAATCAGTTGCATCCAAAATGATTTCTAAGCCTATGGGACATTTGGCGCAACTCATGCATCTATCTTGCATTGAGATTACACTATCTCTAAATGTTGCAAAACGAGTTTCCACTTGACCCACGTCATGTAGGAGTACCATCGATTGTGCTAAAATGATTTCTAAACCAATGGTACGTTCGGCGCAAACCATGCACCTATCTTGCGTTGAGATTAACACTATCTCCAAACAGACTGAAATGATCTTCCACTTGATCTACGCCACCTAGGAGTACCATCTGGTGTGCTCAAAGCGATTTTAGAGCCTATGGTACATTGGCGCAAACAGTGCTCATATCTGGCCTCGAGACTAATACTATCTCTAAACGGACCGAAATGAGCATCCACTTGACCAACGTCACCTAGAAGTACCATCGAGTGTGCCTGAAAAGATTTTCATGCCTGTTGTACATTCGGCACAAACCATGCACCTATCTTGCGTCGAGATTAATACTATCTCCAAACGGTCTGAAACGAGCTTCCACTTGACCAATGTCTCTAGAAGTACCATCGGGAGTGCCTGAAAAGATTTCCATGCCTGTGGTACATTCAGCGCAAACCGTACACCGATGTTGCACCTAGACTAACATTATCTCCAAACAGACCGAAACAAGTTTCCACTTGACACACGTCACCAGGAAGTACCACCGGGTGTGCCCAAAATGATTTCAATGCCCATGGTACATTTGGCACAAACCGTGCACCCATCTAGCGCTGAGATTAAAACTATTTCTAAATGGACCGAAACGAGCTTCCATTTGACCCACGTCACCTAGGAGTACCGTCGGGTATGCCCAAAATGATTTTCATGCTGTGGTATATTCGGCACAAACCATGCACGTATCTTGTGCCGAGATTAACACTATCTCTAAATGGACCGGAACGAGCTTCCACTTGACCCACGTAAACTGGGAGTACCATCAGGTGCGTCCAAAATGATTTCCATGCCTATGGTACATTCAACACAAACCATACATGTATCGGAACAAGCTTCCACTTGACATACATTACCTAGGAGTACCATCGGGTGTGCCAAAGCGACTTCCATTCTAGTGGTACATTCATCGCAAATCATGCACTGGATTAAAACTATCTCCAAACAGATTGAAATGAGCTTCCGCTTGACCCACGTCACCTTGGTGTACCATCGGGTGTGTCTAATATGATTTCTAAGCCTATGGTACGTTCTGCGCAAACTGTGCACCTATCTTGCGCCGAGACTAACACTACATCCAAACAGACCGAAACAAGCTTCCAGTTGGCATACATTACTTAGTAGTACCAACAGGTGTGCCCAAAGTGATTTCGCTACCCGTGGTACATTAGGCGTAAACTGTGCACCTTTCTTGTGCCCAAATTAAAACTATTTCCAAACAGAACGAAATCAGCTTCCGCTTCATCCACGTCACATAGGAGTATAATCAGGTGCATCCAAAATGATTTCTGAGCCTTTGGTACATTTGGCGCAACATGCATCTATATTGCGTCGAGATTAATACTATCTCCAAATGTTGCAAAACGAGTTTCCACATGACCCACATCACGTAGGAGTACCATCGGTTGTGCCAAAATCATTTCTGAACCTAGTACGTTCGGCACAAACCGTGCACCTATCTTGTGTCGAGATCAACTCCATCTCGAAACAGACTGAAAGGATCTTCCACCTGATCTATGCCACCTAGGAGTACCATCTAGTGTGCCCAAAGCGATTTCAGAGCCTATAGTACATTTGGCGCAAATAGTGCACCTATCCTACCTTGATTAATACTATCTCCAAATGGACCAAAATGAGCTTCCACTTGACATACATTACACAGGAGTACCATCGGGTGTGCCTGAAAAGATTTCCATGCCCGTGGTACATTAGGCGCAAACCATGCACCTTTCTTGCGCCCAAATTAACAATATCTCCAAACAGGTCAAAATCAGCTTCCGCTTCATCCATGTCACATAGGAGTACAATCAGGTGCATCCAAAATGATTTTTGAGCCTAGGTACATTTGGTGCAAATCACACATCTATCTTACGTCGAGATTAACACTATCTCCAAATGTTGCAAAAAAGTTTCCACTTGAGCCATGTCACGAAGGAGGACCATCGGTTATGCCAAAATGATTTCTGAACCTATGGTACGTTCGGCGCAAACCGCGCACCTATCTTACATCTAGGTTAACACTATCTCCAAACAGACTGAAATGATCTTCCACTTATTGTACACCACCTAAGAGTTCCATTCAGTGTGCCCAAAGCGATTTTAGAGCCTATGGTATATTTAGTGCAAACCATGCACCTATCTTGCCTTGAGATTAATACTATGACCAAATGGACCGAAACAAGCTTCCACTTGACAAATGTCACCTAGAAGTACCATCGGGTGTGCCTGAAAAGATTTCCATGCCCGTTGTACATTCGGCGAAAACCGTGCACCTATCTTGCGCCTAAACTAACACTATCTCCAAACGGACCGAAACAAGCTTCCACTTGACACAAGCCACCTCGGAGTACCATCAGGTGTGTCCAAAATGATTTCCATGCCCATGGTACATTCAACGCAAACCATGCACCCATGTAGTGCTGAGATTAACACTATCTCTAAACGGAACGAAAGAACTTCCACTTGACACATGTCACCTCGGAGTACCATCGGGTGTTCCCAATATGATTTCCATGTGGTGGAACATTCAGCGCAAACCGTGCACCTATCTTGCGCCGAGATTAACAATACCTCTAAATGGACCGAAACGGGCTTCCACTAGACCCACGTCACGTCGGAGTACCATTTGGTGTGCCCAAAGCGATTTTAGAGCATATTTGGTGCAAACCATGCACCTATCTTGCCTCAAGGTTAGTACTACCTCCAAACGGACCGAAACGAGCTTCCACTTGACCAACGTCACCTAGAAGTACCATCAAGTGTGCCTGAAAAGATTTCCATACCCGTTGTACATTTGGCGCAGACCGTGCACCTAGCTTGCGTCGAGTTTAATACTATCTCCAAACGGTCCGAATGAGCTTCCACTTGTCCAATGTCACCTAGAAGTACCATCGGGTGTGCCTGAAAAGATTTCCATGCCCATGCTACATTCGACGCAAACCGAGCACCCAAACTTGCACCTATACTAACACTATCTCCAAATAGACCGAAATGAGCTTCGACTTGACACATGACACCTAGGAATACCATCGGGTGTGCCCAAAATGATTTCCATGCCCATTGTACATTCAGTGCAAACCATGCTCTCATCTAGCGCTGACATTAACACTATCTCTAAACGGACCGAAACGAGCTTCCACTTCACCCATGTCACCTAGGAGCACCATCCGGTGTGCCCAAAATGATTTCCATGCGGTGGCATATTCGGCGCAAACCATGCACCTATCTTGCGCCGAGATTAGCACTATCTCTAAACGGACTGAAACGAGCTTCGACTTGACCCACGTCACCTAGGAGTACCATCGGGTGCGTCCAAAATGAATTCCGAGCCTATGGTACGTTCGGCACAAACTGTGCACCTACCTTGCACCGAGACTAACACTACATCCAAACGGACTGAAACAAGCTTTCACTTGACATACATTGCATAGGAGTACCGTCGGGTGTGCCCAAAGCGATTTCCACGCCCGTTGTACATTAGGCACTAACCGAGCACCTTTCTTGCGTCCAATTTAAAACTATCTTGAAACTGATCAAAATCAGCTTCCGCTTGATCGACGTCACATAGGAGTACAGTCAGGTGCATCCAAAATGATTTTCGAGCCTATGGTACGTATGGCGCAAATCATGCACCTATCTTGTGTCGAGATTAACACTATCTCAAAATGTTCCAAAACGAGTTTCCACTAGACCCACGTCATGTAGGAGTACCATAGCTTGCTGCAAAATAATTTCTGAACCTGTGGAAACTTCAGTGCAAACTGTGCATCTATCTTGCGTTGAGATTGACACTATCTCCAAACTGACTGAAATGATCTTCCACTTGATCTACGCCACCTGGGAGTACCATCTGATGTGCCCAAAGTGATTTCAGAGCCTATGGTATATTTGGCGCAAACCGTGCATCTATTTTGCCTCAACATTAATACAATCTCCAAACGGACCAAACGAGCTTCACTGACTAATGTCACCTAGAAGTAGCAGCGGGTGTGCTTGAAAACATTTCCATGCCCGTGGTACACTCGATGCAAACCGTGCACCTATCTTGTGTCGAGATTAATATTATCTCCAAATGGTCCGAAATGAGCGTCCACTCAACCAATGTCACCTAGAAGTACCATCGGGTGTGCCTGAAAAGATTTCCATGCCCGTGGTACATTCGCGCAAACCGTACACCGATCTTGCGCCTAGACTAAGACTATCTCCAAATGGACCGAAACGAGCTTCCACTTGACAAACGTTACCTAGGAGTACCATCAGGTGTGCCCTAAATGATTTCCATGTCCGTGGTACATTCTGCCCAAACCATGCACCCATCCAGTGCTGAGATTAACACTATCTCTAAACGAACCGAAACGAGCTTCCACTTCACCCACGTCCCCTAGAAGTACTATCGGGTGTCCCCAAAATGATTTCTGGCGGTGCTACATTCGGCACAAACCGTGCACATATCTTGCGCGGAGATTAACACTATCTCCAAACACGACTGTAATGAGCTTCCACTTGACCCACGCCACCTAGGAGTACCATCAGGTGCGTCCCAAATGATTTCCAAGCCTATAGTATGTTCGGCGTAAACTGTGCACCTATCTTGCGTCAAGGTAAACACTATCTCCAAACAGACTGAAACGATCTTCCACTTGATCTACACCACCTAGGAGTACCATCTGGTGTGCCTAAAGTGATTTCAGAGCCTATGGTACATTTGGCACAAACCGTGCACCTATCTTGCCACGAGATTAACACTATCTCCAAATGGACCGAAACGAGCTACCCCACTTGACCGACATCACCTAGAGGTATCATTGGGTGTGCCTAAAAAGATTTCCATGCCTATTGTAGTTTGGCGCAAACCATGCACCTATCTTGCATCAAGATTAGTACTATCTCCAAACGGTTCGACATGAGCTTCCACTTGACCAATGTCACCTAGAAGTACCATTGGGTGTGCCTAAGAAGATTTCCATGTCTGTGGTACATTCAGCACAACCCGTATTGTGACCTTGCGCCTGGACTAACACTATCTCCAAATGGACCAAAATGAGCTTCCACTTGACACACGTCACCTAGGAATACCATCGGGTGTGCCCAAAATGATTTCGATGCCCGTGGTACATTCAGCGCAAACCATGAACCGATTTAGTATTGAGATTAACACTATCTCTATACAGACCGAAAGAGCTTCCACTTAACCCACGTCACCTCGGAGTACCATCGGGTGTGGCTAAAAAGAGTTCAATTCACGTTATACATTCGGTGCAAACTATGCAACTATATTGCGTCGAGACTAATACTATCTCCAAACGGTCTAAAACGAGCTTCCACTTGACCATTGTCACCTGGAAGTACCATCAGGTGTGGCTAAAAAGATTTCCATGCTCGGGGTACATTCGGCGCAAACTATGCACCCATTTTGCGCTGAGATTAACACTATTTCTAAACAGACCGAAAGAGTTTACACTTGACCCACGTCACCGAGGAGTACCATTGAGTGTGCCCAAAAAGATTTCCATGTGGTGGTACATTCGCCGCCAACTGTGCACCTAACATGCCCCAAGATCAACACTGTCTCTAGACGAACCAAAACGAGCTACCACTTGACCCACGTCACCTAGGAGTACCATCAGGTGTGCCCAAAATGATTTCCATACGGTGGTACATCGGTGCAAACCGTGCACCTATCTTGTGGCAATATTAACACTATGTCTAAACAGACCGAAACGAGCTTCCACTTGACCCACATCACCTAGGAGTACCAACGGGTGTGCCCAAAATGATTTCCATGTGGTGGTACATTCGGCGCAACCCGTGTACCTATCACCGAGATTAACACTATCTCTAAACAGACCAAAACGAGCTTCCACTCCACCGACGTCACCTAGAAGTACGATCGGGTGCATCCAAAATGATTTCCATGCCTGCGGTACGTTCGGCGCAAACCATGCACCTATCTTGCATCAAGATAAACACAATCTCCAAACGGACTGAAACAAGCTTCCACTTGACAGACATTACCTAGGAGTACCATCAGTTGTGCCCAAAGTGATTTCCATGCCAGTGGTACATTCGTCACAAACTATGCACCTATCTTGCACTGAATTAAAAGTATCTCAAAACGGATCGAAATGAGCTTTCGCTTGACCCATGTCACCTCGGAGTACCATTAGGTGCGTCCAAAATGATTTCTAAGCCTATGGTAAGTTCAGCGCAAACCATGCACCTATCTTGCGCCGAGTCTAACACTATCTCCAAATGGACCGAAACATGCTTCCACTTGGCATACATTACACAGGAGTACCATTGGGTGTGCCCAAAGCGATTTCCATGCCTGTGGTACATTAGGTGCAAACCGTGAAACTTTCTTGCACCCAAATTTCAACTATCACCAAACAGATCAAAGTCAACTTCCGCTTGATCCACATCACATAGGAGTACAATCAGGTGCATCCAAAACGATTTTCGAGCCTATGGTACATTTGGCGTAAATCATGCGCCCATCTTGCGTTGAGCTTAACACTATTTCCAAAGGTTCCAAAGCGAGTTTCCACTTGGCCCACGTCACATTGGAGTACTTTCGGTTGCGCCAAAATGATTTCTGAACCTATGGTACGTTGGGCGCAAACCATGCACCTATCTTGTGTCAAGGTTAACACTATCTCAAAACAAACTGAAACGATCTTCCACTTGATCTACACCACCTAGGAGTACTTTTGGTGTGCCCAAAGCGATTTCAGAGCCTATGGTATATTTGGTGCAAACCGTGCACCTATCTTGCCTCAAGATTAATACTATCTCTAAACGAACCGGAACAAGCTTCCACTTGACCAACATCACCTAGAAGTGCCATTGGTGTGCCTGAAAAGATTTCCATGCCCGTTGTACATTCGACGCAAACCGTGCACCTATCTTGCATCGAGATTAATATTATCTCCAAACAGTCCGAAACGAGCTTCGACTTGACCAATGTCACCTAGAAGTACCATCGGGTGTGCCTGAAAAGATTTCCATGCCCGTGGTACATTCGCACAAACCGTACACTAATCTTGCACCTAGACTAACACTATCTCCAAATGTACCGAAACGAGCTTCCACTTGACAAACATTACCTAGGAGTACCATCAGGTGTGCCCTAAATGATTTCCATGTCCGTGGTACATTCTGCCCAAACCATGCACCCATCCAGTGCCGAGATTAACACTATCTCTAAACGAACCGAAACGAGCTTCCACTTCACCCACGTCCCCTAGAAGTACTATCGGGTGTCCCCAAAATGATTTCCGGCGGTGCTACATTCGGCACAAACCGTGCACATATCTTGCGCGGAGATTAACACTTGATAAGAACCCGCTAGGGTTTATGGACGATCTTTCGATGAGAGGCGTGAGATCACTCAATTTGGTGGATGGAGATGACATTCACGGCCTGACTACAGCCTTCCAAGACTGCGCCTTAGCAACCGATACACCACCTCCAAAGGCTGTCACGATCTTGTGGAGCGCGACAACCAGCCACTAGGGCTCCCGTCCTACAAGCAATCGAAGAACTAGCAAGAACAAGGAAACAAGCACTGAATTTGCAAGATGAAATTGAAAGCCTCAAACTGAATCTTATTATGAGTGGAGTTCTGAAGACAAGGAGACGGGTGGCTGGATCAGCACACGCGCCTACAAGCAAGTAGCAAAGGCTAAACTTGATCTAAACAAAACCCAAGTGTTCCTGGTGGCGGCTAAGGGGTATATGATGTGTGGAGGACGACCACAAGAGAGTTTGGGTCGTGCTCCAACCCTAGGACGCGTCCCTACTGGACTCTAAAAGATACAAGCCCATTGGGCTAACTTAAGGTTGCGCAGCACCCTGGACAGAATAGACCTCTCGGTAATTTTTGGACTGTTGACGCCGTTTCTGAGCAGGTATGAGTATGAGGTCAGATCCGTATGAAAGTAGACTTTATTAGCTTTCCAACAAGTCCAGAATCAGCCCAATCCGACTCCATATGTAACCGTGGCGACCGTCACAAGTTGGAGGTGTGCTGCAGTCCGAATCCAGCCTACGCGAGTCCTTTTCCCTTTCGGTCTTCTCCTTGATTCCTAATCAAAACAAGAGTGCACGTGTCTCCAAGATCTAAACAGGATGGACAAGAGCTCAAGAAGGAATTCACTTGATGATTAAGTGTTCGAGCAAGAGCACGGGTAATAGGACCAGCAGGTGTCGGCGTGGACGGCGTGGATGTATGATCGGTGTTAATGTCCTTATCATCCTCCCTTTCTTGAATTTGAGTCGTCCTCGACTCAAGCTCATCTTCCTCACCCAAATAAGGCTTCGAATCTGCAATGTTAAATGTGGGACTAACCCCAAAATCTGCAGGAAGATCAAGCTTATATGCATTCTCATTTATTCGTTGCATCACTTTAAAAGGACCATCCGCTCTAGGCATCAATTTAGATTTTCTTAATTCAGGAAACCTATCCTTCAGCAATTGCAACCAAACCCAATCTCCAGGTTCAAGAATCAATTCCCTTCTACCTTTATCTACAGCAAATTTGTACTTAGCATTCATGCACTCTATGTTTTCTTTAGTGGTTTCATGTAGTTTTAGCATCAATTCAGCACGTTGCTTAGCATCAAAATTCAACTTTTCAGAACTTGGCAATGGCATTAAATCAATAGGAGCACGTGGTAACAAGCCATAAACAATCTCAAAGGGACACATCTTCGTAGTAGAATGCAGCGAACGATTATAAGCAAACTCAATATGAGGCAAACAATCTTCCCACATCTTAATATTCTTCTTTAAAACAGTCCTTAACATAGTAGACAAAGTTCTATTCACAACTTCAGTTTGACCATCAGTTTGGGGGTGACAAGTGGTGGAAAATAAAAGCTTAGTCCCCAATTTGGCCCATAAAGTTCTCCAAAAATGGCTAAGAAATTTAGCATCACGATCAGAAAAAATTGTATTTGGCACATCATGCAAGCGAACAACTTCTCGAAAGAACAAATCAGCAATATTTGTAGCATCATAGTTTTATGACATGGTATGAAATGTGCCATTTTAGAGAATCGATCCACAACCACAAAAACACTATCTCGCCCTTTCCTAGTCCGTGGCAATCCCAACACAAAATCCATAGAAATGTCCTCCCAAGGAGCACTAGGAACAGGAAGAGGCATATACAAACCGTGTGGATTCAACCGGGACTTAGCCTTTTGACATGTTGTGCAGCGAGCAACAAATCTCTCCATGTCTTGTCGCATCTTTGGCCAAAAGAAATGACCAGCAAGAATGTCCTTCGTCTTCTTCGCTCCAAAATGCCCCATCAAGCCACCTCCATGCGCTTCCTGCAGCAACAACAAGCGAACGGAGCTAGCTGGAATGCATAGCTTGTTAGCTCTAAACACAAACCCATCATTGAGGATGAATTTGTTCCACGTTTTCCCATCTTTACAATGCAGCAGCACTTCTTTAAAATCAGCATCATGAGCATATCGGTCTTTAATTGTTTCTAACCCAAAGATCTTGTAATCAAGTTGATTCAGCAAAGTATATCTCCTAGACAATGCATCTGCAATGATATTATCCTTCCCTTTCTTGTGTTTGATAACATAAGGAAAAGATTCAATAAATTCAACCCATTTTGCATGTCTACGATTCAGTTTTCCTTGACTACGAATATGCTTCAAAGATTCATGATCAGAATGTATAACAAATTCTTTGGGCCACAAATAATGCTGCCATGTTTCTAATGTCCGCACTAGAGCATATAATTCCTTATCATATGTAGAATAATTAAGAATAGGCCCGCTCAATTTCTCACTAAAGTATGCAACAGGTTTTCCTTCTTGTAACAAAACACCACCCAATCCAATTCCACTCGCATCACATTCAAGCTCAAAAGTCTTATTAAAATCAGGGAGTTGGAGTAGAGGTGCATGTGTTAACTTATCTTTCAGCACATGGAAGGCGTGCTCTTGTGCTTTACCCCAAGAAAAGGGCACTCCCTTCTTTGTAAGCTCACTCAATGGTGCAGCAATGGTGCTGAAGTCCTTCACAAAACGGCAATAGAAACCAGCAAGTCCTAGGAAACTCTGCACTTGTGTGACCGTCGTGGGTACAGGCCATCCTTGTATAGCTTCCACCTTGGCTTTATCAACCTCAATTCCCTGTGGAGTGACAACATAGCCAAGAAACGATACTCGATCGGTGCAGAAAGTGCACTTCTCAAGGTTACCAAACAAACGTGCATCACGTAGAGCATTGAAAACAGCACGTAAGTGATCAAGGTGTTCATCCATGGATTTGCTATAAATCAGTATATCATCAAAGTAGACGACAACAAATTTCCCAATGAAAGCACGCAAAACCTCGTTCATTAATCTCATGAAAGTACTAGGTGCATTAGTTAACCCAAAAGGCATGACTAACCACTCATATAGACCGAACTTGGTTTTGAAAGCAATTTTCCATTCATCTCCCAATTTCATACGAATCTGATGGTACCCACTACGCAAATCAACCTTTGAAAACACAACAGCACCACTCAATTCATCAAGCATATCATCTAATCATGGAATAGGGTGTCGATATCGAATGGTGATATTATTAATAGCCCTACAATCAACACACATGCGCCATGTTCCATCTTTCTTAGGCACTAAAATCACTGGAATAGCACAAGGACTAAGAGACTCACGCACATAACCTTTGTCTAGTAGTTCTTGCACTTGTCGCTGAATTTCCTTCGTTTCCTCCGGATTGGTCCTGTATGGCGCACGGTTTGGCAAAGATGCTCCAGGAATAAGATCAATTTGGTGCTCAATCCCTCGTATTGGTGGCAGCCCCGCTGGTATCTCAATGGGGAACACATCAGAATACTCCTGCAAAATGTTAGCAACAGCAGGGGGCAAAGAACGTTGCATATCCTCAAATGAAATCAAAGCATCCTTGCATACCAAAGCATAAGCAACAGAGGTGGATGCATTGAACTCATTAATATCAGATTTTGTAGCAAGCATACAACGTCCTTTCAATGTTATCTCATCTTTGTCATCAACAACAGATTTGTCACTCTCGCTCTTTGCTTTTGCAGCCTTAGTAACATCAGATTGCATAATAGCTTCAGGAGACATAGGATGCAACACAATTTTTCGATCATGGTATAGAAACGAATATTGATTTGATCTACCATGATGCATCGAATCTCTATCAAATTGCCATGGTCTACCTAGCAGAATATTGCAAGCTTGCATAGGCACAACATCACATTCAACAATATCTTTGTATGATTCGATGGCAAAATCGATTCGCACCAGTCTCGTTACCTTTGCCTTACCACTGTTGTTCAGCCATTGGATGTAGTAGGGATGGGGATGTGGTTTGGTGGTGAGGGCGAGCTTCTGTACCATGTCGCTACTTGCCAAGTTGTTGCAGCTACCTCCATCAATGATCATGCGGCACGAACGCTCCTTGATGACACACTTTGTTTGGAATAAAGTGTGTCGCTGATTTTGCAACGCCTTCTCCATTTGTGCACTAAGCACTCGCTGTACAATCAAGCTCTCATAGTGCTCCGCGTCACCTGCATTGATGTGTTCTTCTATGTGTTCCTCACTACCTGCATAGTCAGCCGCAAGCAATGCAAGCGTATCTTCATCAAAATCACTAGCAGATGAACACTCACCATCATCTTTGACAATCATAACACGCTTGTTTGGGCAGTCACGCATCATATGGCCATATCCCTTACACCGATGACATTGTATGTTGCTTGTTGTACCTGTCGATGCCACGGATGAAGTACTCGCAGCCGGCTTTTGCGCTGTCTTCACTACTGAATTGGTGGGGGCAGCTCGAGTCTTGTCACTAGATGATGGCGTAGGAGTACGTGTAGATGGAGTTGTAGATGGGCACGGCTGCCATGAACTAGCTTTCCCTGCAGAAACATTAGTCCTTGCGCTAGCACGTCGTCCCTACACTTCCCGTTCAGCTTTACAAGCAAGATGAAACAGTTTGGTTACATTATTGTATTCTTTGTAAGCGAGGATATCCTGAATTTCCCGATTTAATCCACCTAAAAATCTAGCCATAGCAGGTTCCTCATCCTCCTCTAATTTACAACGCAACATACCCGTTTGTAATTCCTGATAGTATTCTTCTACACATTTAGATCCTTGTCTTAATTGCTACAACTTATTTATCATATCACGGGCATAGTAAGATAGAACAAATCTAGCTCTCATGGCTCGTTTCAGCGCATCCCAAGTTTTAGGTATGTTATGAGGATTTTTCTTGCCATATTCGATCCACCAAACAGAAGCAAAATCTGTGAACTCACTAGTAGCAGCCCTAACACGTGTGTTCTCAGGAAATTCATGGCATGCAAACTTTTGATCAACAGCAATCTCCCAAGTAATGTATGCATCAGGGTCATATTTACCATCAAAAGGAGGTATTTTAAATTTAATCTTACTGAAAGCATCATCATTATTGTGTACCTCGCGTCGGCGGCGGCCACCCATACCTCTACGGTTGTGACGTAGGCGACGTCGATCACGAGTGTCTCGATCATCATGTTCAGTATCACCTGTGTATTCTTCATCATAACTACCATCCTCTCGATCTTCCTCCTTCTTTTCTTCTTTATGCTGGTCTTTATCATTGTTGTGGAGGTCATCAAAACGCCTCAGCAGAGCAGCAAGGCTTTTGTCCACACTAGCAATGTACTGCTCCAAACCTGCAAGCTTGTTGTTTGCGGCAATCTGAGTAGCCTCCAACTGCCCAAGTTTGTCATTTGTCACCTGCAAGTCATTATCAAGTCCCTCCGTGTGCAACTTCACTTTCCTTTCAAAATGTTGTATGATGCCCTTTGTGCGAGGCGAATGTGGAATTTGGTTATCTTCATCGGTCCCTGGCATGGTTCAAAGACAAAGACAACAAGAAGACAAGTGAAGAAATAAAAGCCCTACAACTACTAGGATGTAGCTACAGCAAGTCGCTCACTCTCCACCTATTACACAAGTTCTTACCAGTTCTTACCTTGCTCGATAGGAGGGGTCATCTACCAACAAGTCTGCAGCAATGGATGAAGTGTATCGGTGCCGCAGCACGAGACCTGTCAAGCTATAGAATATGTGGAGCTATAGGTGGGCTGAAACAAGGAACGAACTAGCACCACGTTAGTTACAAAAAGCAAGCTGAATAATCGTTCAACCGGCGGTACTGTGCTGGTCCTAGTCTAGACCATGCTAGAGACGCGAGCCTAGACACAAAGGAGAGCACAACACACCACCCAAAGTGAACAAAGAATCTCTAAGATCAGCCCCTTTCTCTTCTTTTCTTTTGCTTCTTTCTTTTTCTTTTTTTTTTCTTTTTTTTGAATATTTTTTTTAGGGGCACTCAAAACTGATTATATGAACAAGAACACTCCCAAAGAGTAACTCAGCACACACACTTTCTCTCTCTCTCTCTCTAGAGTAAGCCACTTGTTTAGATATGAATACTTGCTGTGTGGTTCGTTTGATATTTGTAGCACAGGATGAACTGATTCCTCGTCTGATTGGAACTTTCAATTCTACTCGGACTTGGCCAACAGCAAGGAATACCCGATTCCTTGATCCGACTCAAACTTGAAAACCTACTTGGATTCGGCCAACAGAGAGGAACAACCGATTCCTTGTCTGATTCAAACTTCAAACCCTACTTGGATTCGGCCAACAGAGAGACTATATGATAGCGCGTGTTGTGATAGAACGTGACAAGAACTCGAAACTCTAAAGGACTAAAACTAAGACCAGCAACTTGACACAACCGATGCAACCGACGACTCAACAAGCCCTAACTAGGTAGCACTAGCCACGGCCCAAAAGTCTATAGGATTGTAGGAAACTAATCTACTTTTTTTTTGGCTTTTCTTGGACTGTAGGAAAAATAAAAACAGCGAAGAATTACAAGTCTCTCACCGATAAACCTTGCTCTGATTACCAATTGATAAGAACCCGCTAGGGTTTATGGACGATCTTTCGATGAGAGGCGTGAGATCACTCGATTTGGTGGATGGAGATGACGTTCACGGCCCGACTACAGCCTTCCAAGACCGCGCCTTAGCAACCGATACACCACCTCCAAAGGCTGTCACGATCTTGTGGAGCGCGACAACCAGCCACTAGGGCTCCCGTCCTGCAAGCAATCGAAGACCTAGCAAGAACAAGGAAACAAGCACTGAATTTGCAAGATGAAATTGAAAGCCTCAAACTGAATCTTATTATGAGTGGAGTTCTGAAGACAAGGAGACGGGTGGCTGGATCAGCACACGCGCCTACAAGCAAGTAGCAAAGGCTAAACTTGATCTAAACAAAACCCAAGTGTTCCTGGTGGCGGCTAAGGGGTATATGATGTGTGGAGGACGACCACAAGAGAGTTTGGGTCGTGCTCCAACCCTAGGACGCGTCTCTACTGGACTCTAAAAGATACAAGCCCATTGGGCTAACTTAAGGTGGCGCAGCACCCTGGACAGAATAGACCTCTCGGTGATTTTTGGACTGTTGACGCCGTTTCTGAGCAGGTATGAGTATGAGGTCAGATCCGTATGAAAGTAGACTTTATTAGCTTTCCAACAAGTCCAGAATCACCCCAATCCGACTCCGTATGTAACCGTGGCGACCGTCACAAGTTGGAGGTGTGCTGCAGTCCGAATCCAGCCTACGCGAGTCATTTTCCCTTTCGGTCTTCTCCTTGATTCCTAATCAAAACAAGAGTGCACGTGTCTCCAAGATCTAAACAGGATGGACAAGAGCTCAAGAAGGAACTCACTTGATGATTAAGTGTTCGAGCACGAGCACGGGTAATAGGACTAGCAGGTGTCGGCGTGGATGGCGTGGATGTATGATCGGTGTTGATGTCCTCATCAACACTATCTCCAAACACGACTGTAATGAGCTTCCACTTGACCCATGCCACCTAAGAGTACCATCGGGTGCGTCCCAAATGATTTCGAAGCCTATAGTATGTTCGGCGTAAACTGTGCACCTATCTTGCGTCAAGGTAAACACTATCTCCAAACAGACTGAAACGATCTTCCACTTGATCTACACCACCTAGGAGTACCATCTGTTGTGCCTAAAGTGATTTCAGAGCCTATGGTACATTTGGCGCAAACCGTGCACCTATCTTGCCACGAGATTAACACTATCTCCAAATGGACCGAAACGAGTTACCCCACTTGACCGACATCACCTAGAGGTACCATTGGGTGTGCCTAAAAAGATTTCCATGCCTGTTGTAGTTTGGCGCAAACCATGCACCTATCTAGCATCAAGATTAGTACTATCTCCAAATGGTTCGACATGAGCTTCCACTTGACCAATGTCACCTAGAAGTACCATTGGGTGAGCCTAAGAAGATTTCCATGTTTGTGGTACATTCAGCACAACCCGTACTGTGACCTTGCGCCTAGACTAACACTATCTCCAAATGGACCAAAATGAGCTTCCACTTGACACACGTCACCTAGGAATACCATCGGGTGTGCCCAAAATGATTTCGATGCCCGTGGTACATTCAGCGCAAACCGTGAACTGATTTAGTACTGAGATTAACACTATCTCTATACAGACCGAAAGAGCTTCCACTTAACCCACGTCACCTCGGAGTACCATCGGGTGTGGCTAAAAAGAGTTCAATTCACGTTATACATTCGGTGCAAACTATGCAACTATATTGCGTCGAGACTAATACTATCTCCAAACGGTCTAAAACGAGCTTCCACTTGACCATTGTCACCTAGAAGTACCATCAGGTGTGGCTAAAAAGATTTCCATGCTCGGGGTACATTCGGCGCAAACTGTGCACCCATCTTGCGTTGAGATTAACACTATTTCTAAACGGACCGAAAGAGTTTACACTTGACCCACGTCACCGAGGAGTACCATTGAGTGTGCCCAAAAAGATTTCCATGTGGTGGTACATTCGCCGCCAACTGTGCACCTAACATGCCCCAAGATCAACACTGTCTCTAGACGAACCAAAACGAGCTACCACTTGACCCACGTCACCTAGGAGTACCATCAGGTGTGCCCAAAATGATTTCCATACGGTGGTACATCGGTGCAAACCGTGCACCTATCTTGTGGCAATATTAACACTGTGTCTAAACAGACCGAAACGAGCTTCCACTTGACCCACATCACCAAGAAGTACCAGCGGGTGTGCCCAAAATGATTTCCATGTGGTGGTACATTCGGCGCAACCCGTGTACCTATCGCCGAGATTAACACTATCTCTAAACAGACCAAAACAAGCTTCCACTCCACCGACGTCACCTAGAAGTACGATCGGGTGCATCCAAAATGATTTCCATGCCTGCAGTACGTTCGGCGCAAACCATTCACCTATCTTGCATCAAGATAAACATAATCTCCAAACGGACTGAAACAAGCTTCCACTTGACATACATTACCTAGGAGTACCATCAGTTGTGCCCAAAGTGATTTCCATGCCAGTGGTACATTCATCACAAACTATGCACCTATCTTGCACTGGATTAAAACTATCTCAAAATGGATCGAAATGAGCTTTCGCTTGACCCATGTCACCTCGGAGTACCATTAGGTGCGTCCAAAATGATTTCTAAGCCTATGGTAAGTTCAGCGCAAACCGTGCACCTATCTTGCGCCGAGTCTAACACTATCTCCAAATGGACCGAAACATGCTTCCACTTGGCATACATTACATAGGAGTAACATTGGGTGTGCCCAAAGCGATTTCCATGCCTGTGGTACATTAGGTGCAAACCATGAAACTTTCTTGCACCCAAATTTCAACTATCACCAAACAGATCAAAGTCAACTTCCGCTTGATCCACATCACATAGGAGTACAATCAGGTGCATCCAAAACGATTTTCGAGCCTATGGTACATTTGGCGTAAATCGTGCACCCATCTTGCGTTGAGCTTAACACTATCTCCAAAGGTTCCAAAGCGAGTTTCCACTTGGCCCACGTCACATTGGAGTACTTTCGGTTGCGCCAAAATGATTTCTGAACCTATGGTATGTTCGGCGCAAATAGTGCACCTATCTTGTGTCAAGGTTAACACTATCTCAAAACAAACTGAAACGATCTTCCACTTGATCTACACCACCTAGGAGTACTTTTGGTGTGCCCAAAGCGATTTCAGAGCCTATGGTATATTTGGTGCAAACCGTGCACCTATCTTGCCTCAAGATTAATACTATCTCTAAACGAACCAGAACAAGCTTCCACTTGACCAACATCACCTATAAGTGACATTGGTGTGCGTGAAAAGATTTCCATGTCCGTTGTACATTCGACGCAAACCGTGCACCTATCTTGCATCGAGATTAATACTACCTCCAAACAGTCTGAAACGAGCTTCCACTTGACCAATGTCACCTAGTACCATCGGGTGTGCCTGAAAAGATTTCCATGCCCATGGTCCATTCGATGCAAACCGTACACAGATCTTGCTCCTAGACTAACAATATCTCCAAATAGACCGAAATAGGCTTTCGCTTGACACACGTCACCTAGGAGTACCATCGGGTGTGCCTAAAATGATTTCCATGTCCTGTTACATTTGGCGCAAACCGTGCACCCATCTAGCGCTGATATTAACACTATCTCTAAATGGACCGAAAGAGATTCCACTTGTCCCACATCACCTTGGATTACCATCGGGTGTGCCCAAAATGATTTCCATGCAGTGGTACATTCAGCACAAACCATGCACCTATGTTGAGCTGAGATTAATATTATCTCAAAACAGACCGAAACGAGCTTCCAATTGATGCAAGTCACCTAGGAGTACCAACAGGTGTGCCCAAAAGGATTTCTATGCGGTGGTACATTCGGAGCAAACCGGGCACCTATCTTGCGCTGAGATTAACACTATCTCTGAACGAACCGGAACAAGCTTCCACTTGACCAACATCACCCAGAAGTGACATTGGTGTGCATGAAAAGATTTCCATGCCCGTTGTACATTCGACGCAAACCGTGCACCTATCTTGCATCGAGATTAATACTACCTCCAAACAGTCCGAAACGAGCTTCCACTTGACCAATGTCACCTAGTACCATCGGGTGTGCCTGAAAAGATTTCCATGCCCATGGTTCATTCGACGCAAACCGTACACAGATCTTGCTCCTAGACTAACAATATCTCCAAATAGACCGAAATAAGCTTTCGCTTGACACACGTCACCTAGGAGTACCATCGGGTGTGCCTAAAATGATTTCCATGTCCTGTTACATTTGGCGCAAACCGTGCACCCATCTAGCGCTGATATTAACACTATCTCTAAATGGACCGAAAGAGATTCCACTTGTCCCACATCACCTTGGATTACCATCGGATGTGCCCAAAATGATTTCCATGCAGTGGTACATTCGGCACAAACCATGCACCTATGTTGAGCTGAGATTAATACTATCTCAAAACAGACCGAAACGAGCTTCCAATTGATGCAAGTCACCTAGGAGTACCAACAGGTGTGCCCAAAAGGATTTCTATGCGGTGGTACATTCGGAGCAAACCGGGCACCTATCTTGCGCTGAGATTAACACTATCTCTGAACGAACCGGAACAAGCTTCCACTTGACCAACATCACCTAGAAGTGACATTGGTGTGCGTGAAAAGATTTCCATGCCCGTTGTACATTCGACGCAAACCGTGCACCTATCTTGCATCGAGATTAATACTACCTCCAAACAGTCCGAAACGAGCTTCCACTTGACCAATGTCACCTAGTACCATCGGGTGTGCCTGAAAAGATTTCCATGCCCATGGTCCATTCGACGCAAACCGTACACAGATCTTGCTCCTAGACTAACAATATCTCCAAATAGACCGAAATAAGCTTTCGCTTGACACACGTCACCTAGGAGTACCATCGGGTGTGCCTAAAATGATTTCCATGTCTTGTTACATTTGGCGCAAACCGTGCACCCATCTAGCGCTGATATTAACACTATCTCTAAATGGACCGAAAGAGATTCCACTTGTCCCACATCACCTTGGATTACCATCGGGTGTGCCCAAAATGATTTCCATGCAGTGGTACATTCGGCACAAACCATGCACCTATGTTGAGCTGAGATTAATACTATCTCAAAACAGACTGAAACGAGCTTCCAATTGATGCAAGTCACCTAGGAGTACCAACAGGTGTGGCCAAAAGGATTTCTATGCGGTGGTACATTCGGAGCAAACCGGGCACCTATTTTGCGCTGAGGTTAACACTATCTCTAAACGAACCGGAACAAGCTTCCACTTGACCAACATCAACTAGAAGTGACATTGGTGTGCGTGAAAAGATTTCCATGCCCGTTGTACATTCGACGCAAACCGTGCACCTATCTTGCATCGAGATTAATACTACCTCCAAACAGTCCGAAACGAGCTTCCACTTGACCAATGTTACCTAGTACCATCGGGTGTGCCTGAAAAGATTTCCATGCCCATGGTCCATTCGACGCGAACCGTACACAGATCTTGCTCCTAGACTAACAATATCTCCAAATAGACCGAAATAAGCTTTCACTTGACACACGTCACCTAGGAGTACCATCGGGTGTGCCTAAAATGATTTCCATGTCCTGTTACATTTGGCGCAAACCGTGCACCCATCTAGCGCTGATATTAACACTATCTCTGAATGGACCGAAAGAGATTCCACTTGTCCCACATCACCTTGGATTACCATTGGGTGTGCCCAAAATGATTTCCATGCAGTGGTACATTCGGCACAAACCATGCACCTATGTTGAGCCGAGATTAATACTATCTCAAAACAGACCGAAACGAGCTTCCAATTGATGCAAGTCACCTAGGAGTACCAACAGGTGTGCCCAAAAGGATTTCTATGCAGTGGTACATTTGGAGCAAACCAGGCACCTATCTTGCGCTGAGATTAACACTATCTCTAAACGGACCGAAACAAGCTTCCACTTGACCCACGTCACCTAGGAGTACCATCAGGTGCTTGCAAAATGATTTCCAAGCCTATGGTACGTTCAGTGCAAACCGTGCACCTATGTTGCGATGAGAGTAACACTATCTCCAAACAGACCAAAACAAGCTTCCACAGAACATACATTACCAACGCGTACCATCAAGTGTGCCCAAAGCGATTTCCATGCCAATGGTATATTCATCACAAACCATGCACCTATCTTACACCGGATTAAAACTATCTCCAAATGGATCGAATTGGGCTTCCGCTTGACCCACGTCACCTAGGAGTACCATCGGGTGCGTCCAAAATGATTTCTAAGTCTATGGTATGTTCGGTGCAAACCGTGCACCTATCTTGCACTGAGACTAATACTATATCCAAATGGACCGAAACAAGCTTCTAGTTGACAAACATTACATGAGAGTATCATCAGGTGTGCCCAAAGCGATTTCCATGCCCGTGGCACATTAGGCGCAAACCGTGCACCTTTCTTGTACCCAAATTAAAACTATCTCCAAACAGATCAAAGTCAGCTTCTGCTTGATCCACGTTACATAGGAGTACAATCAGGTGCATCCAAAACGATTTTCAATCCTATGTTACATTTGGCGCAAATCATGCACCTATCTTGCATAGAGATTAAGACTATCTCCAAATGATCCAAAATGAGTTTCCACTTGACCCACGTCACATAGTTGTAGCATCGGTTGCGCCAAAATGATTTCTAAACCTATGGTACGTTCGGCGCAAACCATGCACCTATCTTGTGCCGAGGTTAACACTATATCCAAATAGACTGAAACGATGTTCCACTAGATCTACGCCACCTAGGAGTACCTTCTAGGATTCCCAAAGCGATTTCAGAGCCTATGGTACATTTGGCGCAAACCGCGCACCTATCTTGCCTCAAGATTAATACTATCTCCAAATGAACCGAAACGAGCTTTCACTTGACCAACGTCACCTAGAAGTACCATTGGGTGTGCCTGAAAAGATTTCCATGCCCGTTGTACATTCGGCACAAATTGTGCACCTATCTTGCGTCAAGATTAATACTATCTCCAAACTGTCTGAAATGAGCTTCCACTTGACCAATGTCACCAAGAAGTACCATCGGGTGTGCTTGAAAAGATTTCCAAGCCTGTAGTACATTCGGCACAAACCGTACACTGATCTTGTGCCTAGACTAAAACTATCTCCAAATAGACCGAAACGAGCTTCCACCTGACACACGTCACGTAGAGTACCAATGGGTGTGCCCAAAATAATTTTCATGCCTTGTTACATTCGGTGCAAACCGTGCACCCATCTAACGCTGATATTAACACTATCTCTAAATGGACCAAAAGAGATTCCACTTGACCCACATCACCTTGGAGTACCATCGGGTGTGCCCAAAATGATTTCCATGCGGTGGTACATTCGACCCAAACTGTGCACCTATCTTGTGCCGAGATTAACACTATCTCAAAATGGACCAAAATGAACTTCCACTTGATGCACGTCACCTAGGAGTACCAACGGGTGTGCCCAAAATGATTTCCATGTGATGGTACATTCGGCACAAACTGGGCACCTATCTTGCGCTGAGATTAATACTATCTCTAAACGGACCGAAAATGCTTCCACTTGATCCAAATCACCTAGGGTACCATTGGGTGCATCTAAAATGATTTCAAAGCCTATAGTACGTTCAGCGCAAACCGTGCACCTATCTTGCGCCAAGACTTACACTATCTCCAAACGGACCAAAACAAGCTTCCACTTGACATACATTACATAGGAGTACCAACAGGTGTACCCAAAGTGATTTCCATGCCAGTGGTACATTCATCGCAAACGTGCACCTATCTTGCACTAGATTAAAACTATCTCCAAACGGATCGAAATGAGCTTCCTCTTGACCCATGTCACTTAGGAGTACCATCAGGTGTGTCCAAAATGATTTCTAAGCCTATGGTATGTTCGGCGCAAATCATCCGAAACTGTCCAAAACGAGCTTCCACTTGACCAATGTCACTAAGAAGTACCATCAGGTGTGCTTGAAAAGATTTCCAAGCCCGTGGTACATTCGGCGCAAACTGTACTCCGATCTTGCGCCTAGACTAATACTATCTCCAAATAGATCGAAACGAGCTTCCACCTGACACACGTCACCTAGAGTACCAACGGGTGTGCCCAAAACGATTTCCATGCCTTGTTACATTCGGCGCAAACCGTGCACCCATCTAGCGCTGATATTAACACTATCTCTAAACGGACCAAAAGAGATTCCACTTGACCGACATCACCTCAGAGTACCATCAGGTGTGCCCAAAATGATTTCCATGCGGTGGTACATTCGGCGAAAAACGGGCACCTATCTTGTGCCGAGATTAACACTATCTCTAAACAGACCGAAACGAGCTTCCACTTGACCCAAATCACCTAGTGTACCATTGGGTGCATCTAAATTGATTTCCAAGCCTATGGTACATTCGGCGCAAACCATGAACCTATCTCCAAACGGATCAAAATGAGATTCCGCTTGACCCACGTCACCTAGGAGTACCTTCCGCTGCGTCCAAAATGATTTTTATGCCTATGGTACGTTCGACGCAAATCATGCACCTATCTTGCATCGAGACTAATACTATATCCAAACTGACCGAAACAAGCTTCCACTTGATATACATTACATAGGAGTACCATTGGGTGTGCCCAAAGCGATTTCCATACCCGTGGTACATTTGGCGCAAACCGTGCTCCTATCTTGCGTCGATGTTAACACTATCTGTAAAAATTCTAAGACGAGTACCCACTTGACCCAAGTCACGTAGGAGTACCCTCGGTTGCACGAAAATAATTTCTGAACCTATGGTACGTTCAGTGCAAACCCTCCACCCATCTTGCGTCGAGATTAACACTATCTCCAAACAGACTAAAACGATCTTCCACTTGATCTACGCCACCAAGGGGTACCATCTAGTGTGCCCAAAGTGATTTCAGAACCTATGGTATGTTTGGCGCAAACCGTGCACCTATCTTGCCTCGAGATTAATACTTATCCAAATGGACCGAAATGATCTTCCACTTGACCAATGTTACCTAGAAGTACCATCGGGTGTGCCTAAAAAGATTTCCATGCCTGTTGTTCATTCGGCACAAACCGAGCACCTGTGTTTTGTCAAGGTTAATACTAGCTCCAAAGTGTCCCAAATGAGCTTCCACTTGACCAATGTCACCTAGAAGTACCATCGGGTGTGCCTGAAGAGATTTCTATGCCCATGGTACATTCAGCGCAAAATCGTACGCCGATCTTGCGCCTGGACTAACACTATCTCCAAATGGACCGAAATGAGCTTCCACTTGACACACGCCACCTAGGAATACCATCAGGTGTGCTCAAAATGATTTCCATGCCTATGGTACATTCGGCGTAAACCTTGCACCCATCTAGCACTGAGATTAACACTATCTCCAAACAGACCAAAAGAGCTTCCACTTGACCCATGTCACCTAGGAGTACCATCAGGTGTGCCCAAAGCGATTTCCATGCACGTGGTACATTAGGCGCAAACCGTGCACCTATCTTGCATCGAGATTAATACTATCTCCAATGGGTCTGAAACGAGCTTCCACTTGACCAATGTCACCTAGAAGTACCATCGGGTGTGCCTAAAGAGATTTCCGTGCCCATGGTACATTCGGTGCAAACTGTACACCGATCTTGTGCCTAGACTAACACTATATCCAAATGGACCAAAACGAGCTTCCACATAACACACATCACCTAGTACTACCATCTGTTGGGGGACTAACTCCCCCTGGCGATGGAGGTAACACAAAAGCTGGGTGTGTGCTCAAGACAACGGATGAGTTATGGCGCCACCACCGATGGAACCTTTGGCAAATCCTGGGCGGAGGTATCAGGCGGAGATACCGCAGGAGTTTCGCCCACTAACCCTGACTTGGATATTTTGTTTATGCCGCTGTGCATGTCACGCAACCGCCCAAATTATAAGAACAAAAGTACAAAAACAATCGCTGGAGCAATTAAATTCCCGTACTTAAGCTCCCATAACTCCAGTAGTCCAATAAAATCACGAGGGATTTCAAACCAACCAACATACAAGCCAAGATCGTAGTGGTTCAACATAACAAGTCACATGCTACATCCATTATTACAAGTAATTCAACATAGATCGGAGTTCCACAGAGTTATTACAACTCAAGTTCAAAAGTAGCGGAAGCAAAGTAGTTTAAAACTAATATCATCTTAATTCAAATACATGCCAGTACCAAGGTCAATTTCCAACAAAAGCATGAGAGATAAGATAGCTCAAAAGGGCCATGCCCATGACCACACTCCGCCACTACAGCAGGAGCCATCCAATTCTTGCAGTAGCCATGATACATCACAACCTGCAACAAGTGGGAATAAACCCTGAGTACGAGAAGGTACTCAGCTAGACTTACCTAACATAAGCCAGAAATAAATGACACTAAGGAGTATGCAAGGCTTTTATAAGGTGGACTGGCTTGACTTGTTTTGCAGAAAAGCATAAGTTATCATCTATGAACCATTTAAAATATAAGCATCAACTTAATTATACCTGATTAATCTAAGTAAGCACCTATGCTAGAGCAACCACTTGATTAACCATTAACATCAAAGGTTACCATCTCAGGTTTAGCATTTCCAACATCATCCAGATAACCATCCGTGTTCCATCATTATTACTTCGATGTCGTAGCTCGAGTCAAGTGCTCACTATCTAGGAGCGATGGTGATTCGAATCGATTCCTAACCAGTTGGTGATTTATTCCTCACACAAACCATACTCACTGATCAAGTGAGCTACAGATCACCAATGACAAGATTTCGGTAAATGTCGCGGGATAAACTGGGGCCGCAGTACCCAGGGACCGCCCGACTGCCAGGATGCACCTTTGGCTCACTCTTCGTGTCCCTATCATACTCCCTTCAGCACCAGTACGCGCACCCGTATAGGTCCCAGCCCGAATCATGTCACTAGCTTCGCGGTCGAAAGGTACTTTATTCGGCCAGCTAAATGTGAGGCATGCGTTCAACATGACAAGAGGGATGAGCAACGATCGGTCCTTAATCGACATAGACGGAAAACTAACAGCACCTGATGAGGACATCATTGGCTCGAATATGACCATATTAACCACTTCTAAACTAAAGGTGCAACCATTCTATATGAGGCTTATCATTGATACATTTGATGAATTGGTGCTGCACCATAAAGTGTGTGTATTTTCATTTTCAGAATTACTTACATGGATAAAGAGAAGGTTCAATTGCATATGGAAAGAATGGAAGGTTAATGAAGTTGATTGGGGACCAAGTCCAAATATTCCTAATGTCATCCACCAAGCCACCACGTCACTTTTGGCTCAAAGAAAGAAAGAGTCCAAGTCCAACATGTTTTGGAAGATGAATTCGGACTGCAGAAGAGTTCCAACTTCCAACGGTTGCCACGACTTCATACGGACTCCGATTGGGACGTTCTAGGACTTTTTGGAAAGCTTATCAAGTCTACTTTCCAACGGATCTGGACTCATGCCGATTTCTTGTTAAATACGTCTGCAGTCCTCATTTTAATACCGAGTCCTTTTCTATCCATGGTGCTGCGTCACCTGATTGTTGCCCGATAGGCCGTGTATCAAGTGGGGCCCAATAGGGGCGTGTCCTAGGGTTGTGGGATGACCCCCACCACGTCCAGGTTGTCCTCTATCCTCTCATATACCTCCATAGCCGCCACAAAGAGATTGGGGTTTTGTTTAGATCAAGTTAGCCTTCGCTACTTGCCTGTAAACGCGCGTGCTGGATCAGCCGCCCGTCTACTTGTCTTTGGAACCCCACGACATTGGAGATTGAGTTTGAAACCTTCATTTACATCTAGTAATTCAGTACTTGTTCTCTTGTTCTTGCGAGTTCTTCGATTGCTTGCAGGATGGGTGCCCTAGTGGCTGGTTGTCGCACCGCAAGATCACGACAACCATTGGAGGTGGTGTATCGGTTGCCAAGGTGCAACATCCCTGGATCGTTGTAGTCGGACCGTGAATGTCATCCAATGATGTCCTCATCAGCACCCCAGAACCTTGTCTAGTTGCTTCCAACTTTTCCGTCCGGTCTCCAACTATCCATCAACACATGGTTAATTCAAGGGTATCATGCTTTCCATAGCTAAATTCTCTCAGTAACCACCTATAATTGTAGGTGACTGAAAATCACTGATTGCTACCGGTCTAAGCAAGGCTAAGCAGTTATTTGACCCTAAACCTAGCAGGGTATCAGGATATCACAAGGTAGACAAGGATGATAATAATAAATGCATCAACGGTTTCACTCAACTCCTATAACTTAATGCAACAATATATATAACATATAAATTTAATTGCTTTTATAAAGTAAGAGACTTATGATGCTTCGGGGCTTGCCTGGGATCAAACACTTAGGTTAGTGGGTGACAGATGACACTCGCTTGGTGAGCATCTCACACCCCGGCACTTGCTTAGTCCTTCTATCTTCAGGATAGATCCACCAAACACCGTCTTCGGGTTTGGCTCCAACATCTCATCCTTCACGTGGTGCATCTAGCGTACCTAGATGAGATACAAGATGCATGCGTATGAATATGATGAATGGTAACATAAGATGCATCACATAAGCATTCAAACAAACACAAGATTATGCAAAATATAGACACCAATAGCTATTTAACTATCACTACACAACCAATTATAGAGGGCAAACACATCAAGCATTAACACAAGTTTAACAAGATCACAAGTATCTTAACTTGACCCTCATCAAGGGCATAAGCCACATTTAGCAACATATGGAGTAAACAACTACAACTAGCATCTGTCTATTTCTGGACTGCAAACAACAGCTGCATGTTTGGATCATAACTGCAGTTATACAAATCCAATAACCAGGCAACAAGATATTCTGGAAAGCTCATGAAATTGTCTACAATTAATATTTAATCATCTTAGCATGATTCTCAAGTTGACCAAGTCAAACATGCATATTTACAGAATCTGGTCCAGAGTCTCCAGAGAATAACTATTTCTGGAACCCAACTTGGAGCAGTCATAACTCACAAAATACAAGACCAAATGCCACCAAAATTTAACACAAGCTAGATTATTGAGTTATCTACAACTTTGGTATAAGCATGTTTCTCAATAAACACTATTTTCATGGTGCAATTACCAAAGTCCCAGAAGCTATCTAGGAAAACATCAATCGCAAGAATAAATATTAACTTATATTCCAAACATACATTTGGCCACAACCAATGTAACCAACATAAAGTACATGTTAAATGATCACCAAAAACCATAGTGTTAATCACTAAATAAATTCTTTTAACGTATTTCTTAATTTATTTAAATGCCTAGGTGATTTAATAAACATATACCAACATGCACCATAAATTCTACAAAAATTACAGTAGCTAGAATATCATCTCAATAGTATACTATACAAATTTCAATTCAATTGGATATGTATGTCAACCTCTATGAAAAAGACAAGTTGCTATTGCAAGAATTCATGTGAGAGCAAGATACACTAATAACTCACTTATACAGCAACCAAAATTCATGAAATTTTTACCACACATCAAACATTACATGAGTAGCATGCCACAAGAATTTCACTTCATTTGGAGCCCTACATTTGCAGTTCTGAAAATGACAAATACGACTAGCATTAAAAACCTAGTTGCATAAATCTATTTTTACAGAGAAGACTTTAAACTAAAACATGCCATATTATAGACCTAATGCATAGAGAATTTCTCAAGAATTCCAAAAAGTCCTCATTTCCTATTTTACGATTTTTCTATGATTTACTATGAATTTCCAAAGTTCAGTCAAAACTACAACAAACAGGTCCTTTCGGCACTATTCCTATGAGTCATAGACTTCACAGTAAGACCCCTTCCTTTCCTCAAATTCAAGCCCGAGGTCCCTGCTCACGAATCACAGTAAGGGCGATGGCAGAGCTCGTCACCATTGGCTTGTGGAGGCACATCGGCGGTGGGGGAAGTGGCGGCGGAGCACGAGCAGGCCTGTGCGAACTCATGGGTGGCCGCGGGTCACCTCAAGGTGGCCCGACGAGGCCTGGCCGCGGACGTCAGCGGCGGCGACAGGAACAGCTCCCATGGCCGGCTGCTCTGGCGGTCACTTGACCAAGGGGTGTCGGTCGGAGAGGAGGAAGCAGCGGGAGCTGTTGAGCACGCGGCCACGACTGCGGTGGAGAGGAGAGGCAGGAACGTGATGGCCATGGAGCTCAGCTCGCGGCCATGGTGGCAGGCGCGAGTAGCAGCGCAAGCGAGGGAGCTGAGAGCGAGGGAAAGAGCGGAGGGAGTGAATGAGGAAGTGGGGAGCGCCTCTGGCCTTCCAAATTGCGAGATGGGGCAGCAGCAGGGGCGCGACAATGGTGGGTGCGCCCTGCCTGCATGAAGGACGTGTCGACATTTCGTTGAGCACGTGGCGTGCATCGGCGTGGCCAGAGTGGGGGGCCATTTTGGGCTGCTTCTGGGCCGAATCGGACCTCAAACCAAAAACAAAGTTTGAAGCCCACATGATACCCTCCAACTTTTGTTAAGAATGTTCATCCATTAGGGCAACAGATTAGCGGCGAATTACCTTCCAAAACAGCAGGGTCAACGACTTAACAAGCTTCACTTTGGGCTCTAATTCTCTAGCCAAAACTTGGTCAAATGGAATGCAACTTTTTCCTGTGCCTTATCCATGGAGTTATGTCCAACTTCTATTTTCGGATCAAGTCAAGTTGCTTAAGAAAATTCCGAGAACGCGGCATGCGAATCATCAACGATATTGTAATTCCAGACTTAGAATACTTTCTGGGCTGAAAAACAACAGCTGATTGGATATTTGAGCCTCAGTTTGACTTGCTTCCAAGCCGATTCATGGTATGTTCCAAAAATAAAGTTCGTTGTCCTCGTACCAATCTACAACTTTTATTAAAGGATCTTTGACTGATTTGTTCTGGTTAGGAAGATACAAAGCTCCAAAATGTGCTACACGAAACTGAACAACAGTTGGGACTTAGCCAAAATCTTGGGCTGCAAAACAGCACTGCATTGAATCTTGTGAGCTCTATTTGACTAGGTTATGGGCCAAACTAGCTCTTGAGCCTTAAACAAAGTTTGTTCTTCATGACATAGACTACAACTTTCATTTAAGGTCCAACCTCAAAACCGATATAGAAACTACTATTATACTTTGACAAAAGTAGGATCACGATAAAGCTTAAATTATCCTTTTTGATCCATTGGAGCATTTTCTGGGCATTTGCTCAACACGAACCTTTCACGACTTTTGTTGTAGAGTCCATCTAGAGTCTTTTGGGCAAGGTTTCAAGGTTTGGTTGATAACCTATATTTCCATCCACTTAATAATGCAATTCTAGCACTTAGTAAAGTCATTCCAACAATGATATAACTTATCATTTCATGTAACTTTTTTATTCCAAACGTCATGAAACTTTTTGAGTGACCAATATAGATAGGTACTAAGGTGAGACACATGAAGATATTGCAATAACACCACCCAAGCATATATCTTGAAAATGGCCTATATGCAAAGCAATGGTGCAACATCCAAGTTTAGTTTAGGCTCGTTTCCATAGGTTTGACCTTGAGATTTTCATCACCACTTAATCTGCCATGTCTAAGCTCAAACCCACTGCTTAACTGGTGGCAAACACCTGGGGTGTTACAGCCCTCCCCCTTAAAAGAATCGCGTCCCGAGATTCGGTGCTAAGGACTTTTCAAGGGAAGAAAAATATGTTATCCAATTCCAACATCTGCAAGCACATCAGGCTACTTAGCTTCAAACATCTGAGAGGCTAATTGGGCAAGACAACTTTTTGATACTCGCTCTATGTAGAAACTTTTGTCTGAAGAATTTCCATCACTGACTTCCCTGAAGCATTGTTACTTTGGGCCAAGACAATTCGGTACTTCGTTCACGGTGTACGGAGAGTACTACAAGTATGGACTAACTACTTGTAGCATCTACTTTTCTCATGGCATAGCATGTACAACTTTAGATAAGGGTTGGGTCCATATATGAGGAAAACATTCTTTGTGGCTATCAGAAACCGTCTAACCAATAGACAATGTATATACTGATCATAGACTATTCACTCACTTAGATGCCAACTGATGGATACTACATATTGTTCCACATGTGCAGTTCTCTTTCTCTGATGCCAACACTGTATTATCTGAGTCTGTTGAGGGAACAGTGAGTGTGATAGCTGACTCTGTCGATTCTGGATTTCTGCCAAATGTTACCTAAGAAGATTCTCTTACACAAAGGCAACAATTATCTAGGTTGAATCAGATGCAATCTCTTGGGTAAAAACACATATAAAGTACCAGAGGCATGTCAACACTGGAGAACCATTACCGCAAAAGGATGATAGCTTGGTCTCAAAGACAACAAAAGTTGCAAGTATCCACCAAACTAGAGAAAATAGTCCACTATTAAGCAGGTTGAGCACAATTTTCCTTCATGGTGCAGTTGCGCAATAAGTTGGGTTGACTTGCACTATAGCAAAACTAGCCTTCTTGATCTATATTTGACATTGAGGCTTCCATTCTAATGCCATCGATACCTCAAAACCATAATTCGAAAATCTGTGGTTTGACACCTTCCCAAATGCTTTCAACTCGCAATGGCACAATTTGACTTGTAGAACACCTTGACTGCTCATGCATTGTTGATCTAAGAGGCCAAAAGCAAGGCACATAGGGTGCAAGGAGTCCTCTCTAGGGTATCTAAGGGTTGTCTAGCAGCAAGATACATATTAATTGTAAGTTCTTGGCCTGCATTACAAACATGACCTTCCAATGCAAAGGATGATCGCAGTCACAGGGAAATTACCGATTCGGTACCCTTTTATTTTCTATTCATATCACACAAACTGCTGCTCCAATATGCACAAATTTTTTTTGGTCATATAGATCCATGGGTCTTCTAATTGCTCACCAAAATTTAGCTCAAACGGACACCGTTTGACTATCCAGACAATCCATCCACCAAAATAGCTCTATTCTGAAATGGCAGCAAACCAAGCTGACAGGACATCTCTCAAATCCTATGTTTTACTCAACCAATACTCATACCCACTTAAGAAATTGAAGAGTCCAAAGCAAGGAATGAGGTTACCAAGTTTGGGGCCGATCCAGCTGCGTTTGTGTCACTAACCATCGGCTTGAAGATAACCGGTGTACTGTCACAAAATTCTGGACAGATTTCGTGTTCTTCCTTTTCTTTTGCTTCACATGTTGAGGTGTGTGTTTTGCACTCTCTTCTCTTTCTCATAGTAGTAGAAGCCTTTCTCTAGCTAAGGATGGAGGCGATAGTCTTTCTGACAGGTTTCTCAGGGAACAATTTACGCCGTTGATCTAGACAGCAACTTGATGATGCACAAGCATTGGACCTGTGGCTGTTTTCGCAGAGCATGAAGCATTATTCCACATGGAGGGCATCCCTATATAGATAAGGAACCATTTCTGAATATTTTCTGGCACTTCGTCCAATATAACCTTGAACCAAAACCGTTTGTGGTACTTAGGGGCACAATGGTGCTGATCGAAACTAGGGACATGCTTTCTCTAGTTCTTCACTTGGCTAATACAACATCTTGCACTATATACATGATTGTCCAAGACGGAATTGACTTGATAGCACATTTGAAGAAGATGCAACACCTGCATTGCTGACTGGCTTCATGGCCTCTTCGCTTACTATTGTTTGTTGAGACATAACCATCACAGCTATCGAAGAATCATTACTTGGCTAGAGATTGACCTTCTTACTGGTAACTAATCAGTTGTCTCTCAACACTTAAGTTCTAAGTCTTTACTCTTGACCACAACAATAATTGCAATCGAGGCACAAATGGGTGGTTGCCATCGAAGTCCGTAGATAAGGAGTCATGCCAGATACGGTCGATTTGACTATATGACCATCATACACACAAGGATCAAGACTTTGATAGCTAGGTCAAATGCACAATGTGATGATAGATTCTTATCCAATGGATAACTTGTCCAACATTAAGTGTTATGTGCCCTTTTGATCTAACAGGGATGATGTACGTTGCTCACTCGATGACCGACATCATACAAGGACACATAGGGAGTCACTTGTCTACCACCTCTTGCAGTCTATTAATGTTTATGTCGGTGACTATTCTTCAAAGGTTATCCTCTTAGCAACTTCAGGAGGAAGCTCTACTACAATTGGTCAAAGATATGAATGTTCTGATAAGACATAGGGAGATAACCAAGGAAAAAGGATCACGAGAAATAACACATCGGTTGTCATTTCATAATGGATCATGACTAGCAACCCTGATATCAGCGCGTGCCGAGCAGCACAACCTTGTGTGCGCACCCATAGGAGGCTCTCGGTTTCGTCGCAGCACCATAGAATGCTAATCGTAACACCATTATTAAACGCACAAACAATGTAGCATTTCAGGTGCCACTGAATAGGTTGTAAGAACAAGCACCATACAAGGGAGGTATAAGAAGTAAAGGTAGTCACAAGGTTTAGAATCAACAAGGAGGTGATCTAAAGATCAAAACACAATACAAGGGACCATAGCTTAATTGTCGAAGACAACTAAGCAAGGGACTCTTATGTAAATTCCACTCACACCACATGTCTACCAAGGTGATTACCAGATGAAAGATTAACATAAGATCTAGTCATGTTGGACAACAACATGAGATCAAGACTGATAGACATCCCGAGACATGGGAAGGTTGGAGATGGATTAAGCAAACTTCCAAAACAAAACCGATACACCGATAAGAGATTGAGTCGATAAGATAGCCACCTAATTTCGCAAGCAAAGATTTCTAGATCAGACAATGAGAGATTAGTGTTGCTTGGATCATCTGTAGGAGAGATAATTGGGGGTCCAACATGGAATTGGGTATGGTCTCCAAAACTTGGCAAGCAACATCCGTGGCCAAGACCGACGTTCATTAGGACTTAACTTGTTTGGTCAATTGAACAAGGGCATTCTCCAAAAGGTAGCGGACTTCCAAGGCCTAAGCAAACATATAAGGAGACTATGCTAGGGCCTATGGTTCAAGCAAGGCATGGATACACAAACATTCAAAGGCTAGCAACCACATCTACAGGCTCTGGCTCCTAAGAGAGAACCTAATTAGAGATGACAACCAAGTGATTACATAACGTGAGCGTTGTTCTAGGATAAAGCATCTTCAACACTCATATGCTCACCGAGGACAAAAGAGAGGTCAACTATGACACTACCTAGATAACAAGCATCTACACAGCATCACAGTTTTAAGTGGACACTTGAGACAATCAGTCAGGTTAGCTTAAGCACCCAATACTAAGCAGAAGACTCACACCTAACAAGCATTCATCAAACAAGAATTAACCACAAGTTTAGCTAAAACAAAGACATGCTAAAGTAACCAACTTAGTGCATGCACAGAGCCTAGACAGCAACGCAGTAGGCACATGTTTTAAACAAAACATAAGTTGTAAGCATCAAACTAAGGTGGTACTAGACTTATTCGAAAGCTTACTAAGTTATCTATAACTTTCTTATTCACACTAAGGAGTAATTCACAGATTACATTATTATGATCATGAAAACATTACTACAATAGAAACTGTTCTAGCAGCCAAAGTTCATTACATACAAACAATGCTTCACCTTGTTGTGTTAACCAGAGAGCACACAACCACATTATTCTAGTAACTCCAAGCATTATTACTTTAGAGCAAACCATAATTTAGCTTAGACATAAGAATCACAATTACTTAAGTGATATCTAAAGCATTTGCAAGAGCTCGTATGAGCAATATATCCACTACTTGACTAATTTAGAGGACATCTATAAATTTAAGCATGTAACCTCAACTACCTATTAAAGCTAAGCACACCCTATCCTCAAGCACTTCCTATTCTAGCAACAAGGAACAGGGCATTCTTGATTAACTCCAAACAAGGAAGATAGTGCCTTACATCAATCACAAGTTACTTATTATTAGAACAAAGGTGAGAGGAGCATGGTTATATGCACAAGGCAACAATCATGATGATGCATGCTTTGTTCTATTCGTCCTCACAAGATTGCCAACCTAAGGTGGCAATCACGTTTTATGTCGGTGGCATAACACGCATTCTCTCGATATAGAGCTAGTCGTCAGCTACATTCAACTTACGCATTCGTGGTTAGCGTACCTGCAGAAAATTTCATTGCAGCCCAACAATTCCCAATATAGCACAAAATGAAAGCAATAAACTAAATACTCTCTATATATACATCCCCTGATGCATATACTTCTGTATCATAGCTACCCAACAAATGTACCCACAATTAAGTACTTTCATAATTACATGGTTAAACATGTAATTATTCCAGTAACCATAGCTAACTCTCCCCTAGACCGTCAGTTGAACGGTCATGCTCTCTCAGCTCACACTTACCTGGGCGTAGGTGTGATGTTGCAAGAATGTAACTCTAGCGACATATATGGCTATTTCATATATGAAGGTTACCTCCACCATTCGACTACAGGGTAACAATGCGGTCAAGTTATCACTCATACATACCTTGGCTTGGGCGTAGATGTAAAAATTAAAAACCCCCCAAGTTAGTACTTAATTAAGCCACCTAAGGGTCCTTAATTGGGCATAAAGGAAATGACCACTGGCATACTTAGATTTAAAATTCAGATTTGAACAACCTATATATGTAGTAGCTATAAGTTGTCAAAAATTGATTTTTGCAAACAAAAACCTTTGTTTTCAATACACATATGACATGTTTAGTGTTGAACCTTGCTCCGATACCAGCTGTCACGCAACCACCTAAATTATAAGAATAAAAGTACAAAAACAATCGCCGGAGCAATTAAATTCCTGTACTTAAGATCCCATAACTCCGGTAGTCCAATAAAATCACGAGGGATTTTAAACCAACATACAAGCCAAGATCGTAGTGGTTCAACATAACAAGTCACATGCTACATCCATTATTACAAGTAATTCAACATAGATCGGATTTCCACAGAGTTATTGCAACTCAAGTTCAAAAGTAGCGGAAGCAAAGTAGTTTGAAACTAATATCATCTTAATTCAAATATATGTCAGTACCAAGGTCAATTTCCAACAAAAGCATGAGAGATAAGATAGCTCAGAAGGGTCATGCCCATGACCACACTCCGCCACTACAGCAGGAGCCATCCAATTCTTGCAGTAGCCATGATACATCACAACCTACAACAAGTGGGAATAAACCCTGAGTACGAGAAGGTACTCAGCTAGACTTACCTGTCATAAACCAGAAATAAATGACACCAAGGAGTATGCAAGGCTTTTATAAGGTGGACTGGCTTGACTTGTTTTGCAGAAAAGCATAAGTCATCATCTATGAACCATTTAAAATATAAGCATCAACTTAATTATACCTGATTAATCTAAGTAAGCACCTATGCTAGAGCAATCACTTGATTAACCATTAACATCAAAGGTTACCATCTCAGGTTTAGCATTTCCAACATCATCCACATAACCATCCGTGTTCCATCATTATTACTACGATGCCGTAGCTCGAGTCAAGTGCTCACTATCCAGGAGTGATGGAGATTCGAATCGATTCCTAACCAGCTGGTGATTTATTCCTCACACAAACCACACTCATCGATCAAGTGAGCTACAGTTCACCAATGACAAGATTCTGGTAAACATCGCGGGATAAACTGGGGCCGCAGTACCCAGGGACCGCCCGACAGCTAGGACGCACTTTGGGCTCATTCTTCGCATCCCTGTCATACTCCCTTCAGCACCAGTACACGCACTTGTGTAGGTCCCGGCCCGAATCATGTCACTAGCTTCGCGGTCGAAAGGTACTTTATTTGGCTAGCTAAATGTGAGGCATGCGTTCAACATGACAAGAGGGACGAGCAACGATCGGTCCTTAATCGACACAGACAAAAAACTTACAGCACCCTAAAACTCTATCTGGTTGCTTCTAATTTTTCCGTCTGGTCCCATTTATCCATCAACACATGGTTAATTCCAGGGTATCATGCTTTTCATATCTAAATTCTCTCAGTAACCACCTATAATTGTAGGTGACTGGAAATCACCGATTGCTACCGGTCTAAGCAAGGCTAAGCAGTTATTCGACCCTAAAACTAGCAGGGTATCAGGATATCACAAGGTAGACAAGGATGATAATAATAAATGCATCAACGGTTTCACTCAACTCCTATAACTTAATGCAACAATATATATAACATATAAATTTAATTGCTTTTATAAAGTAGGAGACTTATGATGCTCCGGGGTGTGCCTAGGATCGAACACTTAGGTTAGTGGGTGACAGATGACACTCGCTTGGCGAGCGTCTCACACCCCAGCACTTGCTTAGTCCTTCTATCTTCGGGATAGATCCACCAAACGCCGTCTTCGGGTTTGGCTCCAACATCTCATCCTTCACGTGGTGCATCTAGCGTACCTAGATGAGATACAAGATGCATGCGTATGAATATGATGAATGGTAACATAAGATGCATCACATAAGCATTTAAACAAACACAAGATTATGCAAAATATAGACACCAAATGCTATTTAACTATCACTACACAACCAATTATAGAGGGCAAACACATCAAGCATTAACACAAGTTTAACAAGATCACAAGTATCTTAACTTGACCCTCATCAAGGGCATAAGCCACATTTAGCAACATATGGAGTAAACAACTACAACTAGCATCTGTCTATTTCTGGACTGCAAACAACAACTGCATGTTTGGACCATAACTGGAGTTATACAAATCCAATAACCATGCAACAAGTCATTCTGAAAAGCTCATGAAATTTTCTACAATTAATATTAAATCATCTTAGCATGATTCTCAAGTTAACCAAGTCAAACATGCATATTTACAGAATCTGATCTAGAGACTCCAGAGAATAACTATTTCTGGAACCCAACTTGGAGCAGTCATAACTCACAAACTACAAGACCAAATGCCCCCAAAATTTAACACAAGCTAGATTAATGAGCTATCTACAACTTTGTTATAAGAATATTTCTCAATAAACACTATTTTCATGGTGCAATTACCAAAGTCCTAGAAGCTATCCAGGAAAACATCAATTGCAAGAATAAATTTTAACTTATATTCCAAACATACATTTGGCCACAACCAATGTAACCAACATAAAGTACATGTTAAATAATCACCAAAAAGCATAGTGTTAATCACTAAATAAATTCTTTTAAGGTATTTCTTAATTTATTTAAATGCCTAGGTGATTTAATAAACATATACCAAAATGCACCATAAATTCTACAAAAATTACAGTAGCTAGAATATCATCTCAATAGTATACTATACAAATTTCAATTCATTTGGATATGTATGTCAACCTCTATGAAAAAGACAAGTTCTATTGCAAGAATTCATGTGAGAGTAAGATACACTAATAACTTATACAGCAACCAAAATTCATGAAATTTTTACCACACATCAAACATTACATGAGTAGCATGCCACAAGAATTTCACTTCATTTGGAGCCCTACATTTGTAGTTATGAAAATAACAAATACGACTAGCATTAAAAACCTAGCTGCATAAATCTATTTTTACAGAGAAGACTTTAATCTAAAACATGCCATATTAAAGATCTAGTGCATAAAGAATTTCCCAAGAATTCCAAAAAGTCCTCATTTGCTATTTTACTATTTTTCTATGATTTACTATGAATTTCCAAAGTTCAGTCAAAACTACAACAAACAGGTCCTTTTAGCACTATTCATATTAGTCATAGACTTCACAGAAAGACCCCTTCCTTTCTTCAAATTCAAGCCCGAGGTCCCTGGTCGCGAACCATAGTAAGGGAGGTGGCAGAGCTCGTCCCCATTGGCCAGAGGAGGCACGTCGGCGGCGGGGGAAGTGGCGGCGGAGCACGAGCAGACCCATGCGAACTCATGGGTGGCCGCGGCTCACCCCGAGGTGGCCTGACGAGGCTTGGCCGCGGATGTCGGCGGCGACGACAGGAACGGCTCCCATGGCCGTCTGCTCTGGCGGTCGTCTTGCTTGACCAAGGGGTGCTGGTCGGAGAGGAGGAAGCAGCGGGGGCTGTTGAGCACGCGGCCATGACTACGGTGGAGAGGAGAGACGGGAACGCGATGGCCATGGAGCTCAGCTCGCGGCCATGGTGGCAGGTGCGAGCAGCAGCGCAAGGGAGGGAGCTGAGAGTGAGGGAGAGAGCGGAGGGTGTGAATGAGGAAGTGGGGGAGCGCCTCTGGCCTTCCAAATTGCGAGATAGGGCAGCAGCAGGGGCGCAGCAATGGTGGGTGTGCCCTGCCTGCATGAAGGACGCGTCGACATTTCGTCGAGCACGTGGCATGCATCGGCGTGGCCAGAGTGGGAGGCCATTTTGGGCTGCTTCTGGGCCAAATCGGACCTTGGACCAAAAACAAAGTTTGAAGCAGCCCAAAATGGTCCAACTTTTGTTCATCCATTAGGGCAACAGATTAGTGGCGAATTACCTTCCAAAATAGCAGCGTCAACGACTTAACAAGCTTCACTTTGGGCTCTAATTCTCTAGCCAAAACTTGGTCAAATGGAATGCAACTTTTTCCTGTGCCTTCTCCATGGAGTTATGTCCAACTTCTATTTTTGGATCAAGTCAAGTTGCTTAAGAAAATTCCAAGAACGCGGCATGCCAATCATCAACGATATTGTAATTCCAGACTTAGAATACTTTCTGGGCTGAAAACAGCAACTGATTGGATCTTTGAGCCTCAGTTTGACTTGCTTCCTAGCTGATTCATGGTATGTTCCAAAAATAAAGTTTGTTGTCCTTGTACCAATCTACAACTCTTATTAAAGGATCTTTGAATGATTTGTTCTGGTTAGGAAGATACAAAGCTCTGAAATGTGCTACATGAAACTGAACAGCAGTTAGGACTTGCCAAAATCTTGGGCTGCAAAACAGCATTGCATTGAATCTTGTGAGCTCTATTTGACTAGGTTATGGGCCACTTGAGCCTTAAACAAAGTTTGTTCTTCATTACATAGACTACAACTTTCATTGAAGGTCCAACCTCAAAACTGATATAGAAACTACTATTATACTTTGACCAAAGTAGGATCACGATAAAGCTTAAATTATCCTTTTTGATCCATTGGAGCATTTTCTGGGCATTTGCTCAACACGAACCTTTCACGACTTTTGTTGTAGAGTCCATATAGAGTCTTTTGGGCAAGGTTTCAAGGTTTGGTTGATAACCTATATTTCCATCCACTTAATAATGCAATTCTAGCACTTAGTAAAGTCATTCCAACAATGATATAACTTATCATTTCATGTGACTTTTTTATTCCAAACGTCATGAAACTTTTTGAGTGACCAATACAGATAGGTACTAAGGTGAGACACATGAAGATATTGCAATAACACCACCCAAGCATATATCTTGAAAATGGCCTATATGCAAAGCAATGGTGCAACATCCAAGTTTAGTTTAGGCTCGTTTCCATAGGTTTGACCTTGACATCTTCATCACCACTTAATCTGCCATGTCTGAGCTCAAACCCACTGCTTAACTGGTGGCAAACACTTGGGGTGTTACAGTGCAGGATGCGTGGGATGGAGCCCGAGTAGATGCCTTACCTTCGCCTTTGACGGGCGGAGGTTAGAATTGCACTGTACGGGTGGAGGCTCTGGGAGTTGCTCGTCGCCCTAGAGTGCCACTCGCTGGAATGTGCAGGGCAAGGCCAACAGCGCGGGCGGTGTTCAAGATCTAAGGTGGAGGTGAAACCTCCACCGTCCAAGGGAGGAGGTCTGAACCGTGCTCCCCTAGCACCAGCACTTAGGCCTCTGGAAGCCTGATGGGCCGCGCCCACCGTGTAGCAGCCTTCATCGCTGGAGAATGACCGACTACCCTTGAGAGACTGGCCTGGGGAAGGTATCTATGAAGAATATACCGCCACCATCACAGGGTAGGAATGTAATTATGATTTATGTCAGTCGGAGCCCTATAAAATAGGGGGTTGTAAATGCTCCAAAGAGAGGGTAGGTGAAAACAGTAATGAAACCCTAGCTTTCTTGGGTTCCACCTGTGTTTTCACTAAGCCCACTCTTCTTGAACCTTTGCCCACACCCCGGCGGAGGTCCATCTAACCACGCTAACCCCCACTGGGAATAGTTTCCCAACACCATCGAGTGTGCCCAAAATGATTTCCATGCCCATGGTACATTCAGCGCAAACCGTGCACCCATCTAGCACTGAGATTAAGACTATATCTAAATGGACTGAAACGAGCTTCCACTTGACCCACGTCACCTAGGAGTACTATCGGGTGTGCCCAAAATGATTTCCTTGCAGTGGTACATTTGGCACAAATTGTGCACCTATCTTGTGCCGAGATTAACACTATCTCTAAACGAACCAAACGAGCTTCAACTTGACTCATGCGGGTGCGTCCAAAATGATTTCCATGCCTATGGTACATTCGATTCAAACCGTGCACCTATCTTGCGCCAAGACTAACACTATCTCCAAATAGACCAAAACAAGCTTCCACTTGACATACATTACCTAGGAGTACCATCGGGAGTGCCCAAAGCGTCCATGCCAATGGTACATTCATCGCAAACCGTGCACCTATCTTGCATTGGATTAGAACTATCTCCAAACAGATTGAAGTGAGCTTCTGCTAGATCCACGTCACCTAGGAGTACCATTAGGTGCGTCCAAAATGATTTATAAGCCTATGGTACATTCTGCGCAAACCAGGCACCTATCTTGCGCCGAGACTAACACTATATCCAAACGTATCGAAACAAGCTTCCACTTGACATACATTACATAGGAATACCATCGAGTGTGCCCAAAGCAATTTCCAAGCCCGTGGTACATTAGGTGCAAACCATGTGCCCATCTAGCGCTGAGATTAACACTATCTCTAAACAGACTGAAAGAGCTTCTACTTGACACACGTCACCTAGGAGTACCATCGGATGTGCCCAAAATGATTTCCATGCGATGGTATATTCGGTGCAAACCGTGCACCCATCTTGCGCCGACATTAACACTATCTCTAAACAGATCGAAACGAGCTTCCACTTGACTCATGCGGGTGCATGCAAAATGATTTCCAAGCCCGTGGTACGTTTGGCACAAACCGTGCACCTATCTTGTGCTGAGACTAACATTATCTCCAAACGGACCGAAACAAGCTTCAACTTGACATACATTACCAAGGATTACCATCGGGGTGTGCCCAAAGCGATTTCCATGCCAGTGGTACATTAATCACAAACCGTGCACCTATCTTGCAGCGAATTAAAACTATCTCCAAATTGATCAAAATGAGCTTCCGCTTGACCCACATCACCAAGGAGTACCATCGAGTGCGTCCAAAATGATTTCCAAGCCTATGATACGTTCGGCATAAACCGTGCACCAATCTGGCGCTGAGACTAACACTATCTCCAAATGGACTGAAACAGGCTTCTACTTGACTACATTTCCTAGGACTACCATCGGGTCTGCCGAAAGCAATTTCCATGCCCGTCATACATTCATCGCAAACCGTGCACCAATCCTGCACCGGATTAAAACTATCTTCAAACGGATCTAAATAAGCTTCCACTTGACCCACGTCACCTAGGAGTACCATTGGATGCATCCAAAATGATTTATAGGCCTATGATATGTTCGGCGCAAACCATGCACTTATCTTGCGCCGGGAGTAACATTATATCCAAATGGACCAAAACAAGCTTCCACTTGACATCCATTACATTGGAGTACCATCAGGTGTGCCCAAAGCGATTTCCATACCCATGGTACATTAGGCGGAAACCGTCCACTTTTCTTGCGCCCAAATTAAAACTATTTCCAAATAGATTGAAATCAACTTCCGCTCGATCCACGTCACATAGGAGTACAATCAGGTGCGTCCAAAATGATCTCAGAGCCTATGGACGTATGGCCCAAATCGTGCACCTATCTTGCGTCGAGATTAACACTATCTCCAAATGTTCCAAAATGAGTTTCCACTTGATCCACGTCACGTAGAAGTACCATCGTATGTGCCCAAAATGATTTCCAAGCCTATAGCATGTTCAGCGCAAACCGTGCACCTATCTTACGCCAAGACTAAAACTATTTCCATACAGGCTGAACCAAGCTTCCACTTGACATACATTACCTAGGAGTACCATCGGGTGTGCCCAAAGAGATTTCCATGCCAGTGGTACATTTGTCACAATCCGTGCACCTATCTTGCACTGGATTAAAACTATCTTCAAACGGATCAGAATGAGCTTCCGCTTGACCCATGTCACCTAAGAGTGCCATCGGGTGCGTCCAAAATGATTTCTAAGCCTATGGTATGTTCAGTGCAAACGAAGCACCTATCTTGCGCTGATATTAACACTATCTCTTAATGGACTGAAACGAGCTTCGACTTGACCCACGTCACCTAGGAGTGCCACCGGGTGCGTCCATAATGATTTCCAAGTACGTTCGGCGCAAAATGTGCAACTATCTTGCGCCGAGACTTACACTATCTCTAAACAGACTGAAACAAGCTTCCACTTGACATACATTAACTAGGACTACCATTAGGTGTGCCCAAAGTGATTTCCATGCCTAAGGTACTTTCATCGCAAACCGTGCACCTATCTTGCACCGGATTAAAACTATCTTCAAACAGATCGAAATGAGCTTCCACTTGACCCAAGTCACCTTGGAGTACCATCGGGTGCGTCCAAAATGATTTCTAAGCCTTTGAACTGTTCAGCACAAACTGTGCACCTACCTTGTGCCGAGACTAACACTATATCCAAACGGACCCAAACAAGCTTCCACTTGACATACATTACATAGGAGTACCATCGGGTGTGCCCATAGCAATTTACATGCCTGTGTTACATTAGGCGCGAACTGTGCACCTTTCTTGTGTCCAAATTAAAACTATCTCCAAACAGATCGAAATCAGCTTCCGCTTGATCCACGTCACATAGGAGTACAATCAGGTGCGTCCAAAATGATTTCTGAGCCTATGGTACGTATGGCGCAAATTGTGCACCTATCTTGCGTCGATATTAACACTATCTCCAAATGTTCCAAAATAAGTTTCCACTATACCCACGTCATGTAGGAGTACCATCGGTTGTGAGAAAATGATTTTTGAACCTATGGTACGTTCGGCGCACACCATGCGCCTATCTTGCATCAAGACTAACACTATCTCTAAACAGACTGAAATGATCTTCCACTTGATCAACGCCACCTAGGAGTACAATCTGGTATGCCCAAAGTGATTTCAGAGCCTATGATACATTTAGCGCAAACCGTGCACCTATCTTGTCTCGAGATTAATACTCTCTCCAAACGAACGAAAACGAGCTTCCGCTTGACCAATGTAATCTAGAAGTAGCATCGGGTGTGCTTTAAAAGATTTTTATGCCCGTGGTACACTCGACGCAAACTATGCACCTATCTTATGTTGAGATTAATATTATCTCCAAATAAATCGAAATGAGCTTCCACTTGATCAATGTCACCTAGAAGCACAATTGGGTGTGCCTAAAAGGATTTCCATGCCCGTGGTGCATTCGACGCAAACTGTACACCGATCTTGTGTCTAGACTAACACTATCTCCAAATGGACCGAAATGAGCTTCCACATGACAAATGTCATCCAGGAGTACCATCGGGTGTGTCCTAAATGATTTTGGTGCCCGTGGTACATTCGGCCCAAACTGTGCACCCATCGAGTGCTAAGATTAACACTATCTCTAAACAGACCGAAACGAGCTTCCACTTCACCCACGTCACCTAGGAGTACAATCGGGTGTGCCCAAAATGATTTCCTGCAGTGCTACATTTGGCACAAACCATGTAGCTATCTTGCGCTGAGATTAACACTATCTCCAAACGGACCAAAACTAGCTTCCACTTGATCCACGTCACCCAGGAGTACCATCGGGTGCGTCCCAAATGATTTCCAAGCCTATGGTATGTTCGGCACAAACTGTGCACCTATCTTGCGCTGAGACTAACACTATCTCCTAACAGATCGAAACAAGCTTCCACTTGACATACATTACATAGAAGTACCATTGGGTGTGGCCAATGCGATTTCCATGCCTGTGGTACATTAGGCACAAACTGTGTAACTTTCTTGTGCCAAAAAAACTATCTCCAAACGAATCAAAATGAGCTTCCGCTTGATCCACGTCACCTAGGAGTACAATCAGGTGCGTCGAAATTGATTTCTGAGCATATGGTACATTTGGTTCAAATCATGCACCTATCCTACGTCGACCTTAACACTATCTCCAAAGGTTCCAAAATGAGTTTTCACTCAACCCACGTCACGTAGGATTACCGTCAGTTGCGCCAAATTTATTTTTGAACCTACGGTACGTTCGGCGCAAACCGTGCACCTATCGTGCATTGAGATTAACACTTCCTCCAAATAGACTGAAACGATCTTCCACTGGATCTATGCCACCTAGGAGTACCATCTAGTGTGCCCAAAGTGATTTTAGAGCCTATAGTACATTCGGCGCAAACCGTGCACCTATGCTGCGTCGAGATTAACACTTCCTCCAAACTGACCGAAATGATCTTCCACTTGATCTACGCCACATAGGAGTCCATCTGGTGTGCCCAAAGCGGTTTCTGAGCCTATGGTACATTTGGTGCAAACCATGCACCTATTTTTGGCTCGAGATTACTACTATATCCAAACAGACTGAAATGAGCTTCCACTTGACCAACGTCACGTAGATGTACCATCGAGTGCGCCTAAAAGGATTTTCATGCCCGTTGTACATTCAGCGTAAACAGTGCACCTATGTTGCGCCTAGATTAACACTATCTCCAAATGGACTGAAATGAGCTTCCACTTAACAAACGTCACCTAGGAGTATCATCGGTTGCGCTAAAATAATTTCTGAACCTATGGTACGTTTGTCGCAAACTGTGCACCTATCTTGCGTCGAGGTAAACACTATCTCCAAACAGACTGAAAGGATCTTCCAGTTGATCTATGCCACCAAGGAGTACCATCTGGTGTGCCTAAAGCAATTTCAGAGCCTATGGTACATTTGGTGCAAACCGTGCACCTATCTTGCCTCGAGGTTGAAACAATCTATCTTCAAATGGTCTGAAATCATCTTCCACTTGACCAATGTCACCTAGAGGTACCATCGGGTGTGCCTAAAAAGATCTCCATGCCCGTGGTACATTCAGCATAAACCGTACACCTATCTTGCGCCTAAGTTAACACAATGTCCAAATGGATCGAAACGAGCTTCCACTTGACACACGTCACCTTGGAGTACCATCGGGTGTGCCCAACATAATTTCCATGCCCATGGTACATTTGGCACAAACTGTGCACCCATCTAGTGCTGAGATTAACACTATCTCTAAACAGACCAAAGCAAGCTTCCACTTCACCCATGTCACCTAGGAGCACCATCGGGTGTGCCCAAAATAATTTCCATGCGGTGGCATTTTTGGCACAAACCGTGCACCTATCTTGCGCCGAGATTAGCACTATCTCTAAACGGACTGAAACGAGCTTCCACTTGACCCACATCACCTAGGAGTACCATCGGGTGCGTCCAAAATGAATTCCAAGCCTATGGTACATTCGTCGCAAATCGTGCACCTACCTTGCGTCAAGACTAACACTACATCCAAATGGACTAAAACAAGCTTTCACTTGACATACATTACATAGGAGTACCATCAGGTGTGCCCAAAGTGATTTCCATGCCCATGGTACATTAGGCGCTAACTGTGCACCTTTCTTGCGTCCAATTTAAAACTATCTCCAAACTGATCAAAATCAGCTTCCTCTTGATCGACGTCACATAGGAGTACAGTCAGGTGCGTCCAAAATGATTTTTGAGCCTATGGTATGTATGGCGCAAATCGTGCACCTATCTTGTGTCAAGATTAACACTATCTCAAAATGTTCCAAAACCGAGTTTCCACTAGACCCACATCATGTAGGAGTACCATAGCTTGCTGCAAAATGATTTCTGAACCTGTGGTATGTTCAGTGCAAACTGTTCATCTATCTTGCGTTGAGATTGACACTATCTCCAAACTGACTGAAATGATCTTCCACTTGATCTACGCCACCTGGGAGTACCATCTGATGTGCCCAAAGCGATTTCAGAGCCTATGGTATATTTGGTGCGAACTGTGCATCTATCTTGCCTCGACATTAATACTATCTCCAAACGGACCAAACGAGCTTCACTTGACTAATGTCACTTAGAAGTAGCAGCGGGTGTGCTTGAAAACATTTCCATGCCCATGGTACAATCGACGCAAACCGTGCACCTATCTTGTGTCGAGATTAATATTATCTCCAAATGGTCCGAAATGAGCGTCCACTCGACCAATGTCACCTACCATAGGGTGTGCCTAAAAAGATTTCCATGCCCGTGGTACATTCGTGCAAACTGTACACCGATCTTGCACCAAGACTAACACTATCTCCAAATGGACCAAAACGAGCTTCCACTTGACAAATGTTACCTAGGAGTACCATCAGGTGTGCCCTAAATGATTTCCATGTCTGTGGAACATTCTGCCCAAACTGTGCACCCATCTAGTGCTGAGATTAACACTATCTCTAACGAACCGAAACGAGCTTCCACTTCACCCACGTCACCTAGAAGTACCATCGGGTGTGCCCAAAATGATTTCCGATGGTGCTACATTCGGCACAAACCGTGCACCTATCTTGCGCCGAGATTAACACTATCTCCAAACGTGACTGTAACGAGCTTCCACTTGACCCACGCCACCTAGGAGTACCATCGGGTGCGTCCCAAATGATTTTCCAGCCTATGGTATGTTCGGTGCACCCTTTCTTGTGCTTAATAACATACGGAAAAGATTCAATAAATTCAACCCACTTAGCATGTCTACGGTTCAATTTCCCTTGACTACGAATATGCTTCAAAGATTCATGGTCAGACTCAATAACAAACTCTTTGGGCCACAAGTAATGCTGCCATGTTTCTAATGTGCGAACAAGAGCATACAATTCCTTATCATAAGTAGAATAATTTAGAACAGGCCCACTCAATTTTTCACTAAAATACGCAACAGGCTTGCCTTCTTGTAACAAAACACCACCCAATCCAATTCCACTAGCATCACATTCAAGCTCAAAAGTCTTAAAATCAGGAAGTTGGAGGAGGGGTGCATGTATCAACTTATCGTTTAGCATGTTGAAGGAGTTCTCGTGTACTTTGCCCCAACTAAAAGGCACTCCCTTCTTCGTATGCTTATTCAAAGGTGCAGCAATGGTGCTAAAGTCTTTCACAAAACGGCGATAGAAACCAGCAAGTCCTAGGAAACTTCGCACTTGTGTGATAGTCTTTGGTATAGGCCATCCCTGTATAGCTTCTACCTTGGCTTGATCAACCTCAATTCCCTGTGGAGTCACAACATAGCCAAGAAAAGACACTCGATCGGTGCAAAAGGTGCACTTCTCAATGTTACCAAATAAACGTGCATCTCGTAAAGCATTAAAAACAGCACATAAGTGATCAAGATGTTCATCCATAGATTTGCTATAAATCAATATATCATCAAAGTAGACTACAACAAATTTTCTAATGAAAACATGCAGAACCTCATTCATTAATCTCATGAAAGTACTAGGTGCATTAGTTAACCCAAAAGGCATGACTAACCACTCATATAAACAAAATTTAGTTTTGAAAGCAGTTTTCCATTCATCTCCTAATTTCATACGAATCTGGTGGTACCCACTATGCAAATCAACTTTGGAAAACACAACAACACCACTCAGTTCATCAAGCATATCATCCAAATGTGGAATAGGGTGTCAATATCGAATGGTGATATTATTAATAGCTCTACAATCAACACACATGCGCCATGTACCATCTTTCTTAGGCACTAAAATAACAGGAACAGCACAAGGACTAAGCGACTCACGCACATAACCTTTGTCGAGTAGTTCTTGCACTTGTCGCTGAATTTCCTTCGTTTCTTCCGGATTTGTCCGGTATGGCGCACGGTTTGGCAAAGATGCACCAGGAATAAGATCAATTTGGTGCTCAATCCCTCGTATTGGTGGCAGCCCCGCTGGTATCTCACTTGGAAAAACATCGGAATACTCCTGCAAAATGTTAGCAACAGCAGGGGGCAAAGAATGCTGCATATCGTGAATTGAAATCAAAACGTCCTTGCACACCAAAGCATAGGCAACAGAAGTGGAAGCAACCAATTCATTAATATCAGATTTAGTAGCAAGCAAACAATGTCATTTCAATCTTATCTCATCTTTCTGACTACTCACAGATTTAGCATTTTATTGCTCTCACTTTTAGCTTTTGTAGCTTTAGCAACATCATTTTGCATAATAACATTAGGAGACATAGGATGCAACACAAGTTTTCTATCATGGTATAGAAAAGAATATTAATTTGCTCTACCATGATGCATAGAATCCCTATCAAATTGCCAAGGTCTATCTAGCAGAATATTACAAGCTTGCATAGGCACAACATCACATTCAATAACATCTTTATAGGACCCAATGGAAAAATTGATTCGCACAAGTCTAGTTACTTTTGCCTTACCACTGTTGTTTAGCCATTGAATGTAATATGGATGTGGGTGTGGTTTGGTGGTAAGCGCAAGCTTCTCCACCATGTCGCTGCTGGCCAAGTTGTTGCAACTACCTCCATCAATTATCATGCAGCACGAACGCTCTTTGATGACACACTTTGTTTGAAACAATGTGTGTCGCTGATTTTGCTCTGCCTTCTCCATTTGGGCGCTAAGCACACGCTGCACAATGAGGCTCTCATAATGATCTGCATTCTCTGCACCAATCTGCTCTTCTGGTTGTTCGTCACTACCTGCATGGTCAGCAGCAAGCAAAGCAAGTGTATCTTCATCAAAATCACTAGCAGAGAAATACTCACCATCATCTTTGATGACCATAACACGCTTGCTTGGACAGTCACGCATCACATGTCCATACCCCTTGCACCGGTGACACTAAATGTCTCTTGTTCTACCGGTACATGCCAGGATGAAACACTCGCAGCAGGCTTCTGGATCATCTCTTGGCCACTGAATTTGCGTGAATAGCACGAGGCTTGTCGCTGGATGATGGCATAGGAGTACGGTGTAGTCGGAGTAGTACTCGTGCGGGGCTGCCATGAATTAGTCTTCCCTGCAGAAAAATTATTCTTGGTACTGGCACGTCACCCCTGCACTTCCCTTTCAGCTTTACAAGCAAGATGAAACAAACGGGTTACGTTAGTGTATTCTTTATAAGCAAGGATGTCCTAAATTTCTCGATTTAACCCACCCAAAAATCTTGCCATAGCAGGTTCCTCATCCTCATCTAAATTACAACGCAACATACCCATTTGCAATTCTTGATAATATTCTTCTACACTTTTAGCACCATGTCTTAGTTGTTGCAATTTATGTAACAAATCACGAGCATAGTAAGAAGGAACAAATCTAGCCCTCATTATTCGTTTCAAGGCATTCCAAGTTCGTGGTATGTTATTAGGATTTTTCTTGCCATGTTCTATCCACCAAACAGTAGCAAAGTCAGTAAACTCACTAGTAGCAGTCCTAACACGTGTATTCTCAGGAAATTCATGACATGCAAACTTCTGGTCAACAGCAATTTCCCAAGAAACATATGCATCAAGATCGTACTTACCATCAAAAGGAGGTATTTTAAATTTAATCTTACTGAAAGCATCATTATTATTGGTTACCTCGCGTCGGCGGTGACCACCCATACCTCTACGATTATGGCGTAGGCGACGCTGATCACGATTGTCATGATAATCCTATTCAGTATCAGCAGTATAGTCATCATTATAATTAGCTTCGAGTTACTCTTCATCCTTGTTGTCTTCATTATGTTGCTCTTTGTCTTTTGTATGGAAGTCATCAAAACGCTTTAGAAGAGCAGCAAGGCTTCTGTCTACACGAGCGACAGATGCCTCCAATCCTGTAAGCTTGGTGTTGGTGGCAAGTTGGGTGGCCTCCAATTGCCCAATCTTGTCATTGGTCACTTGTAAATCTTGATCAAGTCCTTCTGTATGCAGCTTCACTTGTTTTGTAAAATGTTGAATGATGCCCTTGGTGCGAGGAGATTATGGCATTCTATTCTCATCCTCTGACCCTGCCATGGTTTAAAAGGCAAGGACAACAAGAAAACAGGTGAAGAAATAAAAGCCCTGTAGCTATTAGGATGTAGCTACAGCAAGACGCTCACTCTCAACCTATTTCTCAAGCTCTTACCAGTTCTTACCTTGCTCAACAAGAGGGGTCAACAACCAGCAAGTCTGCAACCTTGGAAGTGAATGTATCCGTACCGTAGCAACAACACCTGTCAAGCTGTAGTCGTATATGTGGAGCTGTAGGTGGGTCAATTTCTATGCACAAGGAAAGATACTAGCACCACGTTAGTGACAAAAATGAGCTGAATAATCATTCAACGGTGGTACTGTGCTGGTCCTAGCCTAGGCCGTGCTAGAGATGCGAGCCAGACACAAAGGAAATCACAAACTCCACCTAACAAAAGGAGGACACAAAGGAAATCACAAACTCCACCTAACAAAAGGAGACAACACAAAGATCAACCCCTTTTCTTTTTTTTCTTTCTTCTTTTTTTCCTCTTTTTTTAGGGAATCCTCAAAACTAATTATATGAACAGAGAGATATCAAATGAGCAATTCACCACACACACTTTTTCTAAAAGGACAGGGGTATTCCGGTAAAAAAGATACTCTCTCTCTAGAGTAAACCGAACCAAAAATGTATATGCAGGACATAGAGAGTTGGAGTATAGGTAGGACTATTGCTGCACAAACATGTACTCAGATTCAGACTCAAAACAGCAACAAGGCAGCTATCAATTCGGACTCAAAACAAATTCCAACTCGAACTCAACACGTGGAATTCAGTCTGAAAACAACTCAGATCGCTACTCGGACTTGAACACAAGGATGTATTCGGATTCAGCTAACAAAAGGTTTATATGGTAGCACACAGCTGTGACTAGAATGTGACAAGAACTCAAAACTCTAAAGGACTAAAACTAAGACCAGTAACTCGACGCAACCGATGCAACCGACGACTCAACAAGCCCTACTAAGTAGTGCTAGCAAAGGCTCAAAAGGTCTATAGGATTACGGAACCCTAATCTACTAATTGTTTTTGGCTTTTCTGGACTATAGAAAATTAAAAAACAGTGAAGGATTGGAAGTCTCCCACTGATCAACCTTGCTCTGATTACCAAACTGATGAGATCCCGTAGGGTTCGCTGGCCGATCTTTCGATGAGAGATGGCGGATAACTCAATTGGTGGATGGAGACGACGTTCACAGTCTGACTACAACCATCCAAGGACACTGCGCCTTAGCAACCGATACACCTCCTCCGATGGCTGCCGTGATCTTGTGGCGCGACAACCAGCCACTAGGGCACCCGTCCTACAAGCAATCGAAGAACCAGCAAGAACAAGAAGAACAAGCACTCAATTGCCAAATAAATATGAAGGTTTCAATCTGAAAACACAAGATAGTGAGGTTATGAAGACAATCAGTCAGGTGGTTGATCCAACACGAGCGCTGAAAGGCGGTGGCAATAGCTAACTCGACGAAACAAAACCTAATCTGTTTGTGGCGGCCCTAGAGACATATATGATGAGGACATCAACATCAAACCTACACCATCGCTAGCACCACTTGGTCCTCTTACTCGTGCTCGTGCCCGTCAACTCAACCATCAAGTAAGTTTATTCTTAAACTCTTGTCCATCATATTTAGACAATGGAAACACGTGCACTCTTGTTTTACTTAGGAATGATGGAGAGGATCAGAAGGGCAGGGGATTGGCGCCGGCTGGATTTGGACTGCAGGATAGCACCAACTTGTGATGCATGCCACTTCATATGGACTCAGATTGGCACGTTCTAGCACTTTTTGGAAAGCTTATCAAGTCTACTTTCCAACGGATCTAGCCTCATGGATATATCTTATTAGATGCTTCTGCAGTAACTATTTTTGTACCGAGACCTTTTCTGTCAATGGTGCTGCGTCACCTTATTTTGGGCCGATGGCCCATTTATCAAGTTGGGTCCATTAGGGACGCGTCCTAGGGTTGGAGAATGACTCAAACACCCTTGTGGTCGTCCTCCCATCTACTTATATGCCTCTAGGGCTGCCACAAACAGATTAGGTTTTGTTTCGTCGAGTTAGCTATTGCTACCGCCTTTCAGCGCGCGTGTTGGATCAACCGCCTGACTGATTATTTTCAGAACCTGACCATCTTGTGTTTTTAGATTGAAACCTTCATATTTATTTAGCAATTAAGTGCTTGTTCTTATTGTTCTTGCTGGTTCTTCGATTGCCTGCAGGACGGGTGCCCTAGTGGCTGGTTGTCACGCCGCAAGATCACGGCAGCCATCGGAGGAGGTGTATCGGTTGCTAAGGCGCAGCATCCTTGGACGGTTGTAGTCGGGCCGTGAACGTCGTCTCCATCCACAAATCGAGTTATCCACCATCTCTCATCGAAAGATCGGCCAGCGAACCCTACGGGATCTTATTAGTTGGTAATCAGAGCAAGGTTGATCGGTGAGAGACTTCCAATCCTTCGCTGTTTTTAATTTCCTATAGTCCAGAAAAGCCAAAAACAATTAGTAGATTGGGGTTCCATAATCCTATAGACCTTTTGAGCCTTTGCTAGCACGCTTAGTAGGGCTTGTTGAGTCATCGGTTGCATCGGTTGCGTCGAGTTGCTGGTCTTAGTTTTAGTCCTTTTGAGTTTCGAGTTCTTGTCACGTTATAGTCATAGCCGTGTGCTACCATATAAACCTTTTGTTAGCTAAATCCGAATACATCCTTGTGTTCAAGTCTGAGTAGGAATCTGAGTTGTTTTCAGACCGAATTCCACGTGGGGTTGAGTTCGAGTTGGAATCGGTTTAGAGTCCGAATTGACAGCTGCCTTGTTGCTATTTTGAGTCTGAATCTAAGAACATCTTTGTGCAGCAGTAGTCCTACCTATACTCAAACTCTCCACGTCTTGCGTATACATTTTGGCTCATTTTTACTCAAGAGAGAGAGAGTGTGTGTGGTGAATTGCTCATTTGATATCTCTCTGATCATATAATCAGTTTTGAGGATTCAAAAAAAAGAAAAAAAAGAAAAAAAAAAGAGAAAAAAAGAGAAAAGGGGCTGATCTTTGTGTTGTCTCATTTTGTTAGGTGGAGTTTGTGATTTCCTTTGTGTCCAAGCTCGCATCTCCATCACGGTCTAGGCTAGGACCAGCACAGTACCACCGTTGAACGATTATTCAGCTCGCTTTTCTGACTAACGTGGTGCTAGTATCTTTCCTTGTGCATAGCATTTGGGCCACCTACGGTTCCACATATACGACTACAGCTTGACAGGTGTTGTTGCTGCGGTACCGATACATTCTCTTCCAAGGTTGCAGACTTGCTGGTTGTTGACCCCTCTTGTTGAGCAAGGTTGTTGCTGCGGTACCGATACATTCTCTTCCAAGGTTGCAGACTTGCTGGTTGTTGACCCCTCTTGTTGAGCAAGGTAAGAACTGGTAAGAGCTTGATAAACAGGTTGAGAGTGAGTGCCTTGCTGTAGCTACATCCTAGTAGTTGTAGGGCTTTTATTTCTTCACCTGTTATCTTGTTTCCACTTTGTTTTGTTGAACCATGTCAGGATCAGAGGACAGTAACAAGATTCCACAATCTCCTTGCACCAAGGGCATCATTCAACATTTTACAAGGCAAGTGCAGCTGCATACAGAAGGACTTGATCAAGATTTACAGGTGACCAATGACAAGATTGGGCAATTGGAGGCCACCCAACTTGCCACCAACACCAAGCTTGCAACATTGGAGGCATCTGTTGCTCGTGTGGACAGAAGCCTTGCTGCTCTTCTGTAGCGTTTTGATGACTTCCACACGAAAGACAAAGAGCAGCATAATGAAGACAACAAGGACGAAGAGCAACTCGAAGATAATTTTAATGATGACTATACTACTGATACTGAACAGGATGATCATGACACTCGTGATCGGCGTCGTCTACGCCATAATCGTAGAGGTATGGGTGGTCACCGCCGACGTGAGGTACACAATAATAATGATGCTTTCAGTAAGATTAAATTTAAGATACCTCCTTATGATGGTAAGTATGATCTTGATGCATACCTTTCTTAGGAAATTGCTGTTGACCAGAAGTTTGCATGTCATGAATTTCCTGAGAATACACATGTTAGGGCTGCTACTAGTGAGTTTACTGACTTTGCTACTGTTTGGTGGATAGAACATGGCAAGAAAAATCCTAATAACATACCACGAACTTAGAATGCTTTGAAACAAATCATGAGGGCTAGATTTGTTCCTTCTTACTATGCATGTGATTTGTTACATAAATTGCAACAACTGAGACAGGGTACTAAAAGTGTAGAAGAATATTATCAAGAATTGCAAATGGGTATGTTGCGTTGTAATTTAGATGAGGATGAAGAACCTGCTATGGCAAGATTTTTGGGTGGGTTAAATCGAGAAATTCAGGACATCCTTGCTTATAAAGAATACACTAACGTAACCCATTTGTTTCATCTTGCTTGTAAAGCTGAAAGGGAAGTGCAGGGGCGATGTGCCAGTACTAAGAATAATTTTTCTACAGGGAAGACTAATTCATGGCAGCCCCGCACGAGTACTACTCCGACTACACGTACTCCTATGCCATCATCCAGCGACAAGCCACGTGCTACTCCCGCAAATTCAGTGGCCAAGACGATCAGAAGCCTGCTGCAAGCGCTTCATCCATGGCATCTACTGGTAGAACAAGAGACATTCAGTGTCACCGGTGCAAGGGGTATGGACATGTGATGCGTGACTGTCCAAGCAAGCGTGTTATGGTCGTCAAAGATGATGGTGAGTATTCCTCTGCTAGTGATTTTGATGAAGATGCATTTGCTTTGCTTGCTGCTGACCATGCAGGTAGTGACGAACAACCAGAAGAGCAGATTGGTGCAGAGAATGCAGATCATTATGAGAGCCTCATTGTGCAGCATGTGCTTAGAGTTCAAATGGAGAAGGCGGAGCAAAATCAGCGACACACATTGTTTCAAACAAAGTGTGTCATCAAAGAGCGTTCGTGCTGCATGATCATTGATGGAGGTAGTTGCAACAACTTGGCTAGCAGTGACATGGTGGAGAAGCTTGCGCTTACCACCAAACCACACCCACATCCATATTACATTCAATGGCTGAACAACAGTGGTAAGGCAAAGGTAACTAGACTTGTGCGAATCAATTTTTCCATTGGATCCTATAAAGATGTTGTTGAATGTGATGTTGTGCCTATGCAAGCTTGTAATATTCTGCTAGGTAGACCTTGGCAATTTGATAGAGATTCTATGCATCATGGTAGAGCAAATCAGTATTCTTTTCTATATCATGATAGAAAAATTGTGTTGCATCCTATGTCTTTTGAAGCTATTATGCAAAATGATCTTGCTAAAGCTGCAAAAGCTAAAAGTGAGAGCGATAAAAATGCCAAATCTGTGAGTAGTAAGAAAGATGAGATAAGATTGAATGGACATTGCTTGCATGCTACTAAATCTGATATTAATGAATTGGTTGCTTCCACTTCTGTTGCCTATGCTTTGGTGTGCAAGGACATTTTGATTTCAATTCACGATATGCAGCATTCTTTGCCCCCTGCTGTTGCTAACATTTTGCAGGAGTATTCCGATGTTTTTCCAAGTGGTGCTAGCGATGGTGTAGGTGTGATGTTGATGTCCTCATCAGTTAATCACAAGAAAGGGAAAGAGAATATTATTGCTGATGCTTTGTCTAGGAGATATACTTTGCTGAATCAACTTGATTGCAAAATCTTTGGATTAGAAACAATTAAAGACCAATATGTTAATGATGCTGATTTTAAAGAAGTGTTGCTGCATTGTAAAGATGGGAAAGGATGGAACAAATTCATCTTTAGTGATGGATTTGTGTTTAGAGCTAACAAGCTATGCATTCCAGCTAGCTCCGTTCGTTTGTTGTTGCTGCAGGAGGCACATGGAGGTGGCTTGATGAGACATTTTGGAGCCAAGAAAACAGAGGACATACTTGCTGGTCATTTCTTTTGGCCAAAGATGAGAAGAGATGTGGAGAGATTTGTTGCTCGTTGCATGACATGTCAAAAGGCTAAGTCACGGTTAAATCCACACGGTTTGTATTTGCCTCTACCTGTTCCTAGTGCCCCTTGGGAAGATATTTCTATGGATTTTGTGTTGGGTTTGCCAAGGACTAGAAAGGGACATGATAGTGTGTTTGTGGTTGTTGATAGATTTTCTAAGATGGCACATTTCATACCATGTCGTAAAACTGATGATGCTACTCATATTGCTGATTTGTTCTTTCGAGAAATTGTTCGTTTGCATGGTGTACCCAACACAATTGTTTCTAATCGTGATGCTAAATTTCTTAGTCATTTTTGGAAGACTTTATGGGGAAAACTAGGAACTAAACTTTTGTTTTCTACTACATGTCATCCCCAAACCGATGGTCAAACTGAAGTTGTCAATAGAACTTTGTCTACTATGTTAAGGGCTGTTTTAAAGAAGAACATTAAGATGTGGGAAGATTGTTTGCCTCATATTGAATTTGCTTATAATCATTCACTGCATTCTACTACAAAGATGTGCCCATTTCAGATTGTATATGGTTTCTTGCCTTGTGCTCCTATTGATTTGATACCTTTGCCATCTTCTGAAAAACTAAATTTTGATGCTACTAAGCGTGCTGAACTGATGTTAAAATTGCATGAAACAACTAAAGAAAACATAGAGCGTATGAATGCTAAATATAAGTTTGCTGGTGATAAAGGTAGAAAGGAACTAATATTTGAACCTAGAGATTTAGTTTGGTTGCATTTGAGAAAGGATAGGTTTCCTGAATTGAGAGTCTAAATTGATGCCTAGGGCTGATGGACCATTTAAAGTGTTAGAGAAAATTAATGATAATGCATATAAGCTGGATCTGCCTGCAAATTTTGGGGTTAGTCCCACATTCAACATTGCAGATTTAAAGCCATATTTGGGTGAGGACGTTGAGCTTGAGTCGAGGACGACTCAAATGCAAGAAGGGGAGGATGATGAGGACATCAACATCACACCTACACCATCGCTAGCACCACTTGGTCCTCTTACTCGTGCTCGTGCCCATCAACTCAACCATCAAGTAAGTTTATTCTTAAACTCTTGTCCATCATATTTAGACAATGGAAACACGTGCACTCTTGTTTTACTTAGGAATGATGGAGAGGATCAAAAGGGTAGGGGATTGGCGCCGGCTGGATTTGGACTGCAGGATAGCACCAATTGTGATGCATGCCATGACTTCATATGGACTCGGATTGGGACGTTCTAGCACTTTTTGGAAATCTTATCAAGTCTACTTTCCAACGGATCTAGCCTCATGGATATAACTTATCAGATCCTTCTGCAGTAACTATTTTTGTACCGAGACCTTTTCTGTCAACGGTGCTGCGTCACCTTATTTTGGGCCGATGGCCCATGTATCAAGTTGGGTCCATTAGGGACGCGTCCTAGGGTTGGGGAACGACTCAAACACCCTTGTGGTCGTCCTCCCATCTACTTATATGCCTCTAGGGCCGCCACAAACAGATTAGGTTTTGTTTCGTCGAGTTAGCTTTTGCTACCACCTTTCAGCGCGCGTGTTGGATCAACCGCCTGACTGATTGTTTTCAGAACCTCACCATCTTGTGTTTTTAGATTGAAACCTTCATATTTATTTGGCAATTAAGTGCTTGTTCTTCTTGTTCTTGCTGGTTCTTCGATTGCCTGCAGGATGGGTGCCCCAGTGGCTGGTTGTCGCGCCGCAAGATCACGGCAGCCATCGGAGGAGGTGTATCGGTTGCTAACGCGCAGCGTCCTTGGATGGTTGTAGTTGGGCCGTGAACGTCATCTCCATCCACAAATCGAGTTATCCACCATCTCTCATCGAAAGATCGGCCAGCGAACCCTACGGGATCTTATTAATATAAGTAGATGGGAGGACGACTACAAGGGTGTTTGGGTCGTTTTCCAACCCTAGGACGCGTCCCTAATGGACCCAACTTGATACATGGGCCATCGACCCAAAATAAGGTGACGTAGCACCGTTGACAGAAAAAGTCTCGGTACAAAAATAGTTACTGCAGAAGAATCTGATAAGATATATCCATGAGGATGGATCCGTTGGAAATCAGACTTGATAAGCTTTCCAAAAAGTGATAGAACGTCCCAATCGGAGTCCATATGAAGTCGTGGCATCCATCACAAGTTGGTGCTATCCTGCAGTCCAAATCCAGCCGGCGCCAATCCCCTGCTCTTCTGATCCTCTCCATCATTCCTAAGTAAAACAAGAGTGCACGCATCTCCATTGTCTAAATATGATGGACAAGAGTTTAAGAATGAACTTACTTGATGATTGAGTTGACGGGCACGAGCACGAGTAATAGGACCAAGTGGTGCTAGTGATGGTGTAGGTGTGGTGTTGATGTCCTCATCACATTACATAGGAGTACCATTGGTTGTGCCCAAAGGGACTTCCATGTCCGTGGTACATTAGGCGCAAACCTTGCACCTTTCTTGCGCCAAAATTAAAACTATCTCCAAACAGATCAAAATGAGCTTCCGCTTGATCCAAGTCACTTAGGACTACAATCAAGTGTGTCCAAAATGATTTCTGAGCCTATGGTACCTTTGGCATAAATCAGCACCTATCTTGCATCGAGATTAATACTATCTCAAATGGTCCGAAACAAGCTTCCACTTGACCAATATAACTAGAAGTACCATCGGGTATGCTTGAAATGATTTCCATGCCCGTGATACATTTGGCGCAAACAGTACACCAATCTAGCGCCTAGATTAACACTATCTCCAAATAGATCGAAACAAGCTTAACACTTGACAAACATCACCTAGGAGTACCATCGGGTGTGCCCAAAATAATTTCTAGGCCCATGGTACATTTGGTGCAAACTATGCACCCACCTAGCGCTGAGATTAACACTATGTCTAAATGGACCGAAACGAGCTTCCACTTGACCCATGTCACCTAGGAGTACAATCAGGTGTGTCCAAAATGATTTCTGAGCCTATGGTATCTTTGTCGCAAATCGTGCAACTATCTTGCGTCGAGATTAACACTATCTCCAAATGTTCCAAAATGAGTTGCCACTTGACCCACCTCTCATAGGAGTACCATCGGGTGTGTCCAAAGTGATTTCCAAGCCTATGGTATGTTTAGCACAAACCATGCACCTATCTTGCGCCGAGATTGACACTATCTCCAAACGGACCGAAACAAGCGATTTCCATGCCCCTAGTACATTAGGCGCAAACGTTGCACCTTTCTTGCACCGAAATTAAAACTATCCCCAAACAGATCAAAATGAGCCTCCGCTTGTTCCACGTCACCTAGGTGTACAATTAGGTGCATCCAAAATGATTTCTGAGCCAATGATAGGTTTGGCGCAAATCATGTACCTATCTTGCGTCGAGGTTAACACTATCCCCCAAATGTTCCAAAATGAGTTTCCACTTGACGAACGTCACATAGGAGTACCATCGGTTGCGCCAAAATGATTTCTGAACCTATGGTACGTTTGGCGCAAATAGTGTACCTATCTTGCGTCAACATTAACACTATCTCCAAACAGACTGAAATGATCTTCCACTGATCTACGCCACCTAGGAGTACCATTTGGTGTGCCTAAAGCGATTTCAGAGCCTATGGTACATTTGGCGCAAACTGTGCACCTATCTTGCCTTGAGATTAATACTATCTCCAAACAGACTGAAAGGAGCTTCCACTTGACCAACGTCACCTAGAAGTACCATCGGGTGCGTTTGAAAAGATTTCCATGCCTGTTGTACATTTGGCGCAACCCGTGCACCTATCTTGCGTCGAGATTAATACTATCTCCAAACAGTCCGAAACGAGCTTCCACTTGACCAATGTCACCTAGAAGTACCATCGAGTGTGCCTAAAAAGATTTTTATGCCCATGGTACATTCGGTGCAAACAGTACACCTATCTTGCACCTAGATTAACACTATCCCAAATGGACCGAAACGAGCTTCTACTTGACACACGTCACCTTGGAGTACCTCGGGTGTGCCCAAAATGATTTCTATGCCCGTGGTACATTCGGCACAAACCATGCACCTATCTTGTGCTGAGATTAACACTATCTCCAAACGGACTAAAACGAGCTTCTCTTGACCCACGTCACCTAGGAGTACCATCGGGTGCGTCCAAAATATTTCTAAGGCTATAGTACGTTCGGTGCAAACCGTGCACGCATCTTGTGCCGAGACTAACACTATCTCCAAACGGACGAAAACATACTTTCACTTGACATACATTACCTAGTAGTAGTATTGGGTGTGCCCAAAGTGATTTCCATGCCCGTGGTACATTGATTGCAAACCATGCACCTATCTTGCACCTAGATTAAAACTATCTCCAAACGAATCGAAATGAGCTTCCGCTTGATCCACGTTGCCTAGGAGTACAATCAGGTGCATCCAAAATAATTTCCAAATGTATCAAAACAAGCTTCCACTTGATATACATTACATAGGAGTACCATCGGGTATGCCCAAAGCGATTTCCATGCCCATGGTACATTAGGCGCGAACCATGCACCTTTCTTGAGTCCAAGTTAAAACTATCTCCAAACAGATCAAAATTAGCTTCCGCTTGATCCATGTCACATAGGAGTACAATCAGGTGCGTCCAAAATGATTTTCCAAGCCTATGGTACGTTTCACGCAAACCGTGCACCAATCTTGCATTGAGATTAACACTATCTCCAAATAGATTGAAAAGAGTTTCCACTTGACCCATGTCACGTAGGAGTACCATCGGTTGCACCCAAAATGATTTCTAAGCCTCTGGTATGTTCAGCACAAACCATGTACCTATCTTGCATCGAGATTAACACTATCTTCGAACAGATTGAAAGAATCTTTCACTTGATATACGCCACCTTGCAGTACCATCTGGTGTGCCCAAAATGACTTAAGAGCTTATGGTACATTTGGTGCAAACCATGCAATGATCATGCCTCGGGATTAACACTATCTTCAAACAGTCTGAAACCACCTTCCACTTGACCAACGTCACCTAGAAGTACCATAGGGTGTGCCTGAAAAGATTTCCATGCCTGTGGTACATTCAGGCGCAAATCGTGCACCAATCTTGCGCCTAGATTAACACTATGTCCAAACGTTCTAAAACGAGCTTCCACCAGACAATGTCACCTAGAAGTACCATCGGGAGTGCCAGAAAAGATTTCCATGCCCATGGTACATTCGACGCATACCATACACCTATCTTGCGCCTAAATAAACACTATCTCCGAATTGACCGAATTGAGCTTCCACTTGACCAATGTCACCTAGAAGTACCACGGGTGTGCCCAAAAACATTTCCATGCTCATGGTACATTCGGCGCAAACCATACACCGATCTTGCGTCTAGATTAACACTATCTCCAAACAAAACGAAACGAGCTTCTACTTGACTGATGAGGACATCATTGGCTCAAATATGACCATGTCAACAACTTATATACCAAAGGTGCAACCATTCTATATGAGGCTTATCATTGATGCATTTGATGAATTGGTGCTCCACCATAAAATGTGTATATTTTCATTTTCAGAATTACTTACATGGATCAAGGAAAGGTTTGATTGCATATGGAAAATATGGAAGGTTAATGAAGTTGATTGGGACCAAATCCAAGTATTCCCAACGTCCTCCACCTGGACACCACGTCACTTTTGGTCCAAGGAAAGAAAGAGATCAAATCCAACACGTTTTGGGGCTGGATTCGGACTCCAGGACAGCTCCAAATTGTGATGTTCACCACGGTCGCATACGGACTCGGATTGGGACGTTCTAGCACTTTTTGGAAAGCTTATCAAGTCTATTTTTCAACGGATCTGAACTCATGGCTATATCTTATCCGATGCTTCCGCAATCGTCGTTTCAACGCCGGGGCCTTTTCTGCCTTTGGTGCTGTGTCACCCTATTTTGGGATGATGGCCCATGTATCAAGTTGGGTTCATTAGGGACGTGTCCTAGGGTGGAGAATGACCCCAACACCCCCTGGTCATTCCCCTAGGTATTAATAAGGATTAGAGCCGCCACAAACAGATTGGGTTTTGTTTTGTTGAAAGTTTAGCCATTGCTACTTCCTTGTAGACGCGTGTGTCGACTAGACCATCCGTTCTACTCGATTCAGAACCCCAACTTTGTGATTTCAGATTGGTTTTCATCTCCATATTTGCAATTGAGTTGCTTGTTCTACTTGTTCTTGCTTGTTCCTCGATTGCTTGCAGGAATTACCCTAGTGGTTTGGTTGATCGTGTTCCACAAGATCGCGACAGCTGTTGGAGGTGGTGTATCGGTTGCTAAGGCGCAGCATCCTTGGATGGTTGTAGTCGGGCCGTGAACGTCATCTCCATCCCCAAATCGAGTTATCCACCTCTCATCGAAAGATCAGGATTCACCCTAGCGGGTTCATATCATTGACCCACGTCACCTAGGAGTAGCATCGGGTGTGCCCAAAATGATTTCCATGCCCGTGGTACATTTGGCACAAACTGTGTACCTATGTTGTGTCAAGATTAACACTATGTCCAAACGGACCGCAATGAGCTTCCACACGACCCATGTCAACTAGGAGTACAATCGGGTTCCTCCAAATTAATTTCCAAGCCTATGGTACATTTGGCGCAAAACCGTGCACCTATCTTGCACTGAGACTAACACTATCTCCAAACGGACCAAAACAAGCTTCCACTTGACATACATTATAAAGGAGTACCATCGGGTGTGCCCAAAATGATTTCCATTCCCATGGTGTATTCGGTGCAAATTGTGCACCCATCTTGCGCTGAGATTAACACTATCTCTAAACGGATTGAAACGAGCTTCCAATTGACCCACATCACCTAGCAGTACCGTCGGGTGTGCCCCAAATGATTTTCATGCCATGGTACGTTTGGCGCAAACCGTGCACCTATCTTGTGCCGAGACTAACAGTATCTCCAAATGGACCAAAATAAGCTTCCACTTGACATACATTACATAGGAGTAACATCGGGTGTGCCTAAAGCGATTTCTAGGCCCATGGAACATTTGACACAAACCATGCACCTTTCTCGTGCCGAAATTAAAACTATCTCTAAACGGATCGAAATGAGTTTCCGCTTGATCCACGTCACCTAGGAGTACAATCAGGTGGGTCCAAAATGATTTCTGAGCCCATGGTACGTTTGGCGCAAATCGTGCACCTATCTTGCGTCGAGATTAACATTATTTCCAAATGTTCCAAAATGAGTTTCCACTTGACCCACGTCATGTAGGAGTACCATCAGTTGTGCTAAAATGATTTCTGAACCAATGGTACGTTCGACACAAACCATGCACTGATCTTGCATCGAGATTAACACTATCTCCAAATAGACTGAAACGATCTTCCACTGGATCTATGCCACCTAGGAGTACCATCTGGTGTGCCCAAAGCGATTTCAGAGCCTATGGTACATTTGGTGCAAACCATGCACCTATCTTCCCTTGGGATTAATACTATCTCCAAACAGACTGTAACGAGCTTCGACTTAACCAACGTCACCTAGAAGAATCATTGGGTGTGCCTAAAAAGATTTCCATGCACGTTGTACATTCGGCGCAAACCTTGCACCTATCTGCGTGAATATTAATTCTATCTCCAAACGGTCGGAAAGGAGCGTCCACTTGACCAATGTCATGTAGAAGTATCATCGGGTGTGCCTGAGAAGATATCCATGCCCGTGGTACATTTGGCGCAAACCATACACCTATCTTGTGCCTAGATTAACAATATCTCCGAATGGACCGAATCGAGCTTCCACTTGACCAATGTCACCTAGAAGTACCATCGGCTGTCCCTTAAAAGATTTCCATGCCCGTGGTACATTTGGCGCAAATCGTACAGCTATCTTTCCGCCTAGATTAAATCTATCTCCAAATGGACCGAAATGAGCTTCCACTTAACCAACGTCACCTAGAAGAATCATTGGGTGTGCCTAAAAATATTTCCATGCCCATTGTACATTCGGCACAAATCGTGTACCTATCTTGCGTCGAGATTAACACTATCTCCAAATAGACTGAAACGATCTTTCACTTGATCTACGCCACTTAGGAGTACCATCTGGTGTGCCCAAAGCGATTTTAGAGCCTATGGTATTTTGTGCAAACCGTGCACCTATCTTGCCTCGAGATTAATACAATCACCAAAGAGATTGAAATGAGCTTCCACTTGACCAACGTCACCAAGAAGTACCATTGGGTTTGCCTAAAAAGATTTCTATGCCCGTTATACATTTTGGTGCAAACCGTACACCTATCTTGTGCCGTGATTAATATTGTCTCCAAACGGACCGAAACAAGCTTCCACTTAACCAAGTGTGCCCAAAATGATTTCCATGTTGTGGCACATTCCGCGCAAACTGTGTACCTATCTTGTGCCGAGATGAACATTATCTCCAATGGACCAGAATGAGGTTCCACCTGACCCACGTTACCTAGGCTTTCCATCGGGTGCATCCAAAATGATTTCCAAGCCTATGGTTGCTCAGCGCAAACCATGCACCTTTCTTGCGCCGAGACTAACACTATCTCCAAACTGACCGAAACAAGCTTCCAGTTGACGTACATTACATAGGAGTACCATTGGGTGTGCCCAAAGCGATTTCCATGCCCATGGTACATTAGGCGCAAACCATGCACCTTTCTTGCGCCGAAATTAAAACTATCTCCAAACAGATCGAAATGAGCTTTCGCATGATCCATGTGACCTAGGAGTACAATCAGGTGCATCCAAAATGATTTCTAAGCCTATGGTAGGTTTGGCGCAAATCGTGCACCTATGTTATGTCGAGGTTATCACTATCTCCAAACGTCCTAAAACGAGTTTCCACTTGACACACATCACGTAGGATTACCACCGGTTGCACCAAAATGATTTCTGAACCTATGGTACGTTTGGCGCAAACCGTATATCTATCTTCCGTCGAGATTAACAGTATCTCCAAACAGACTGAAACGAACTTCCACTTGATCTACGCCACCTAGGAGTCTGAAGATTTTGAATTCACGTTCATCAAGTCAACTAACAGCCGGTTTTGCTTGATCCAAAACTCCCAATCGGTGTGGTGATTTGGCCAACTAATTGCTCTATGTGATAGAGCTATGTGAGGTCTACAACTTTGTTAATGTGAGCTTAAGCTAGATCGGCATGGATTACAAACTACAGCTTAGCAAAGTGGGGTAGATGAAATTGAAACTCAATTTCATGACTTAGAAATTTTCAAGGATGGGAATAGCGGTGAAATTTCGGCTTGTGGGCATTTTTGAGCACGTTGTGGACATTTTCATGAGTTGGCACCTTTACAACTTTTGTTCCTTAAGAAATTCTCTACAAATTTGCTTAAGGTTGCACTTCCATGTATTAACTCTAGGTTGGACTTTTTAAATAGTCAAACAAAAGTACTCTAGAGGTCAACACACAGTCAACATCACTTAGAAGGGCAATTTGGTCATTTTGGTTAACATGAACATTGTTCCACTAATTATCCTACATGTTGTTAAGGTGTTTTAGGACCAAGTTAACCACTCTACACATTGGTTACACAAATTTCCAAGTGTAACATATGTTGAAATAAGCAAAACAAGCAAAATAACTCATTTGTTTCAATACCATGTTTCCTATGTTTCAAGCCTTTGTTGCAGCAATTAAGCTTGTCATGCTATACTAACAACATTGCCATGTTTCAATGTATGAGAAACTCATGTTGCATCTACATGTTGCACCAACCACATTTCATAAGCAATAAATTATGAAACAAGCACATTTGAGTATGTTGCATACTCATGTTTCAAGCCAAACAATGCATAAATGATATGAATGATGCTCATGCTTATGAAATGCAAGTGCAAATGTGGAAGCCAAACACCTGGGGTGTTACAAGTACCATCGGTTGCGCCAAAATGATTTCTGAACCTATGGTACATTCGGCGCAAACCGTGCACCTATCTTGTGCCGAGATTAACACTATCTCTAAACAGACTGAAACGATCTTCCACTTGATCTATGCCACCTAGGAGTACCATCTGGTGTGCCCAAACCGATTTCAGAGCCTACGGTACATTTGGCACAAACCGTGCAACTATCTTGCGCCGAGATTATCTCCAAACAGACCAAAACAAGTTTCTGCTCGACCCACGTCACCTAGGAGTACCATCGGGTGCGTCCAAAATTATTTCCAAGCCTATGGTACGTTTGGTGCAAACTGTGCACCTATATTGCGCCAAGACTAACACTATCTCCAAACAGACCGAAACAAGCTTCCACTTGACATACATTACCTCGGAATACCACAGGTGAGCCCAAAGCGATTTCCATGCCCGTACTAGAATCATCACAAACTGTGCACCAATCTTGCATCGAGATTGAAACTATCTCAAAATAGATCAAAATGAGCTTTCGCTTGATCCACGTCACCTGGGAATACAATCAGGTGCGTCTAAAATGATTTTTGAGCCTATGTTACGTTTGGTGTAAACCATGTACCTATCTTGCGTCAAGATTAACACTATCTCTATATGGACAGAAACGAGTTTCCACTTGACCCACATCACGTAGGAGTGCCATCGGTTGCGCCCAAATGATTCCCAAACCTATGGTACGTTCCACGCAAACCGTGCACCTATCTTACGCCTTGATTAATAGTATCTCCAAATGGACCGAATCAAGCTTCCACTTGACCAATGTCACCTAGAAGAACCATCGGGTGTACCTAAAACAGATTTCCATGCCCATGGTACATTTAGCGCAAACCATACACCTATGTTGCGCCCAGATTAACACTATCTCCAAATGAACCACAACAAGCTTCCACTTGACCCATGTCACATTGGATTACCATCGAGTGTGTCCAAAATAATTTCCAAGCCTATGCTACATTCGGCACAAACCGTGCACCTATCTTGCACCGAGACTAACACTACTCCAAATTGACCGAACGTACATTACTTAGGAGTACCATTGAGTGTGCCCAAAGCGATTTCCATGCCCATGGTAGAATTGTCGCAAACCGTGGACCTATCTTGCACCGAGATGAAAACTATCTGCAAACAGATCGAAATGAGCTTCCACTTGATCCACGTCACCTAGGAGTACCATCTAGTGTGCCCAAAGCGATTTTAGAGCCTATGGCACATTTGGCACAAACCGTGCACCTATCTGGCCTCGAGATTAATACTATCTCTAAACAGAACGAAACAAGCTTCCACTTGACTAACGTCACCTAGAAGTATCATCGGGTGTGCCTAAAAAGTTTTCCATGCCTGTTGTTCATTCGGTGCAAACCATGGACTTTTCTTGCATCGAGATTAATACTGTCTCCAAACGGTCCGAAACGAGATTGCACTTGATCAATGTCACCTAGAAGTTTCATCGGGTGTGCTTAAAAAGATCTCCATGCCATGGTACATTCGGCGCAAATCGTACACCTATCTAGCGCCTAGATTAACTCTATCTCCAAATGGGCCAAAACGAGTTTCTAGTTGGCACACGTCACCTAGGAGTACCATTGGGTGTGCCCAAAATGATTTCCATTCCCGTGGAACATTTGACACAAACTGTGCACCCAATTAGCACTGAGATTAACAATATCTTCAAACAGAACGAAACGAGCTTCCACTTGACCCACGTCACCTTGGAGTACCATCGGGTGTGCCCAAAATCATTTCCACGCCCGTGGTACATTCAGTGCAAACCGTGCACCTATGTTGCACTGAGATTAACACTATCTCCAAAAGGACCGAAATGAGCTTCCACTTGACCCACATCACCTAGGAGTACCACCGGATGCATCCAAAATAATTTCCAAGCCTATGGTACATTCGGCTCAAACTATGCACCTATCTTGCACCAACAACGGACCAAAACAAACTTGCACTTGAAATACATTACATCAGAGTACCATCGGGTGTACCCAAAGTGATTTCTGTGCCCATGGTATATTCGGCACAAACCATGCACCTATCTTGTGCCGAGATTAACACTATCTCCAAACAGACCAAAATGAGCTTCTACTTGGCCCGCATCACCTAGGAGTACCATTGGGTACGTCCAAAATGATTTCTAAGCCTATGGTATGATTGGCGCAAACCGTGCACCTATCTTGTGCCAAGACTAGCACTATCTCCAAACGGACTGAAACAAGCTTTCACTTGGCATACATTACATACGAGTACCATTAGGTGTGCCCAAAGCAATTTCCATGCCCATGGTAGAATCATCGCAAACCATGCATCCATCTTGCACTGAGATTGAAACTATCTCCAAATGGACCGAAATGAGCTTTTGCTTGATCAACGTCACCTAGGAGTACAATCAGGTGCGTCCAAAATGATCTCTGAGCCTATGGTACGTTTGGCGCAAACTGTGTACCTATCTTGCGTGGAGATTAACACTATCTCTATATGGACCAAAATGAGTTTCCACTTGACCCACGTCACGTAGGCGTACCATCAGTTGCGCCCAAAATGATTTCTGAACCTATGGTACGTTCGGCGCAAACCGTGCACCTATCTTGCGCGTAGATTAACACTACCTCCAACTGGACCAAAACGAGCTTCCACTTTACTAATGTCACCTAGAAGTACCATCGAGTGTGCCTAAAAAAGATTTCCATGCCCTTGGTATATTCGGTGCAAACCGTACACCTATGTTTCGTCTAGATTAATACTATCTCCAAATGGACCGAAACGAGCTTCTACTTGACCCATGTCACCTTGGAGTACCATCGGGTGTGTCTAGAATGATTTCCATGCCCATGGTACATTCGGTGCAAACCGTGCACCTATCTTGCGTTGACATTTACCGTATCTCCAAACGGACCGAAACAGGCTTCCACTTGACCCATGTCACGTAGGAGTACCATCGGATGCATCCAAAATAATTTCCAAGCCTATGGTACAGTCGGCACAAACTGAGCACCTATCATGTGCCGACACAAACACTATCTCCAAATGGACCGAAACAAGCATCCACTTGACATACATACATAGGAGTATCATTGGGTGTGCCCAAAGTGATTTCCATGCCCATTGTACATTCGGCGCAAACCGTGCACTGATCTTGCGCTGAGATTAACATTATCTCCAAACAGACTAAAACAAACTTCCGCTTGACCCACATCACCAGGAGTACCATCGGGTGTGTCCAAAATGATTTTCAAGCCTATGGTACATTTGGCACAAACTGTGCACCTATCTAGCACCGAGACTGACACTATCTCCGAACGGACCAAAACATGCTTCCACTCGACATACATTACCTCGAAGAACCATCGGGTGTACCCAAAGCGATTTCCATGCTCGTGGTAGAATCGTCTCAAACCGTGCACCTATCTTGCACTGAGATTAACACTATGTCCAAACGGATTGAAATGAGCTTTTGCTTGATGCACGTCACCTAGGAGTACAATCAGGTGTGTCCAAAATGATTTCTGAGCCTATGGTACGTTTGGCTTATACCGTGTACCTATCTTGCGTTGATGCATGTCACCGAGACTTGACCCACGTCACATAGGAGTACCATCTGTTGCACCCAAAATGATTTCTGAACCTAAGGTACGTTCGGCACAAACTGTGCACCTATCTTGCGTCGAGTTTAACACTATCTCCAAACTATCTGAAACGATCTTCCACCTGATCTATGCCACCATAGAGTACCATCTAGTGTGCCCAAAGCAATTTTAGAGCCTAGGGTACATTTGGCACAAACCGTGTACCTATCTTGCTTTGAGATTAATACTTTCTCCAAACGGACCAAAGCAAGCTTCCACTTGTCCAACCCACCTAGAAGCACCATCAGGTGTGTCAGAAAAGTTTTCCATGCCTGTTGTACATTCGGCGCAAACTGTGCACCTATCTTGCACTGAGATTAACACTATCTCCAAATGGATCAAAATGAGCTTCCGATTGACCCTAGATTAACACTATCTCCAAATGGAGCGAAATGAGCTTCCACTTGACCAATATCACTTATAAGTACTATCAGGTGTGCCTAAAAAGATTTCTATGCCTGTGGTACATTCGGTGCAAACCAAGCACTTATGTTGCACCGAGATTAACTATATCTCCAAATAGACCAAAACGAGCTTCCACTTGACCCATGTCACCTAGGAGTTCCATCAGATGCGTCCAAAATAATTTCCAAGCCTATGGTACAGTCAGCGCAAACCGTGCACCTATCTTGCGCCGACACTAACACTATCTCCAAATGGACCGAAACAAGCTTCCACTTGGCATACATTATATAGTTGCACCGTCGGATGTGCCCAAGATGATTTCCATGCCCGTGGTACATTTGGTGCAAACCGTGCACCTATCTTGCGCCAAGATTAACACTATATCCAAACGAACCGAAATGAGCTTCCACTTGACCCACGTCACCTAGGAGAACCATCGGATGCATCCAAAACAATTTTCTAAGCCTCTGCTACAGTTGGCGCAAACCGTGTACATATCTTCCGCCGACAACGGACCGGAACAAGCTTTAGCTTGACATACATTACATTGGAGTACCATTGGGTGTGCCCAAAGCAATTTCCATGCCCGTGGTACATTCGACGCAAACCATGTAGCTATGTTGCTCAGAGATTCACACTATCTCCATACAGTCCGAAACGAGCTTCCAGTTGACCACGTCACCTAGGAGTACCACCGGGTACGTCCAAAATAATGTCTAAGCCTATGGTACATTCAGCGCAAACTATGCACCTATCTTCCGCTGAGATTAAGACTATCCCCAAATGGACCGAAACAAGCTTCTAATTGTCATACAATACAAAGCAGTACCATCAGGTGTGCCCAAAGCAATTGTCATGCCCGTGGTACATTCGGCACAAACCGTGCACCTTTCTTGTGTGAAAATTAAAACTATCTCCAAACGGATCAAAATGAGCTTCTGCTTGATCCACGTCACCTAAGAGTACAATTAGGTGCGTCCAAAATGATTTCTGAGCCTATGGTATGTTTGGCGCAAACCGTGCACCTATCTTGCATCAAGATTAACACTGTCTCCAAATGGACCAAAACGAGTTTCCACTTGACCCACATCACATAAGAGTACCATGGGTTGTGCCCAAAATGATTTCTGAACCAATGGTACGTTCAGTGCAAAACCGTGCAACAATCTTGCATCGAGATTAACACTATCTCTAAACAGACTGAAATGATCTTTCACTTGATCTAAAAGATTTCCATGCCCGTGGTACATTCGAGCACAAATCCTGTGCGCAAACCATACACCTGTCTTGTGCCTAGATTAAGACTATCTCCAAATTGACCAAAACGAGCTTCCACTTGACCAATGTCACCTAGAAGTACCATCGGGTGTGCCTGAAAAGATTTCCACGCCGTTGTACATTCAACGCAAACCGTACACCTATCTTGTGCCTAGATTAACTCTATATCTAAACGGACCAAAAAGAGCGTCCGCTTGACCCACATCACCTAGGAGTACCATTGGGTATGCCCAAAATGATTTCCATGCCCGTAGTCCATTCGGCGCAAACCGTGTACCTGTGTTGTGCTGAGATTAACACTATCTACAAACGGACCAAAACGAGCTTCCACTTGACCCAAGTCACCTAGGAGTACCATCGGTTGTGCCCAAAATGATTTCCGAGCGTATGGTATGTTTGGTGCAAACCTTGCACCTATTTTGCATCGAGATGAACATTATCTCCCATGAGACTAAAACTATCTCCCACTTGATCTACGCCACCTAGGAGTACCATCTGGTGTGCCCAAAGTGATTTAAGAGCCTATTGTACATTCGGCGTAAACCGTGCACCTATCTTGCCTCGAGATTAAAACCATCTCCAAACGGACCAAAACAAGCATCCACTTGACAAATGTCACCTAGAAGTATCATCGGGTTTGCTTTAAAAGATTTCTATGCCCATGGAACACTCGGTGCAAACCGTGCACCTTTTGTTTGTCGAGATTAATATTATCTCCAAACAGTCTGAAATGAGCTTCCCCTTGACCAATGTCACCTAGAAGTACCATGAGTGTTCCTGAAAAGATTTCCATGCCTGTGGTACATTCAGCGCAAACTGTACACCCATCTTGTGCCTAGATTAACACTGTCTCTAAATGGACCAAAACAAGCTTCCACTTGACCAATGTCACCTAGAAGTACCACGGGTGTGCCTAAAAAAGATTTCTGTGCCCATGGAACATTCAGCGCAAACCATACACCTATCTTACGTCTGGATTAACAATATCCCTAAACAGACCGAAACGAGCTTCCACTTGACCCACGTCACCTAGGAGTACATTTGGTGTGCCCTAAATGATTTCCTTGACCATGGTAAATTCGGCGCAAACCGTGCATCTATGTTGTGCTGAGATTAACACTATTTCCAAACAGACGAAACGAGTTTCCACTTCACCCACTCATGTAGGAGTACCATCGGTTGCACCCAAAATGATTTTCGAACCAATGGTACGTTCGGGGCAAACCGTGCACCTATCTTGTGTCGAGATTAACACTATCTCAAAACAAACCAAACGGACCGAAACGAGCTTCCGATTGACCCACATCACTTAGGAGTACCACCAGGTGCGTCCAAAATAATTTCCAAGCCTATGGTACATTTGGCGCAAACCGTGGACCTATCTTGCGCTGAGACTAACACTATCTCCAAACGGACCGAAACGAGCTTCCACTTGACACATGTCATGTAGGGGTACCATCAGTTGCGTCCAAAATGATTTCCAAACCTACGGTACGTTCAGCGCAAACCGTGCACCTATCTTGTGTCGAGATTAACACTATCTCCAAACAGACTGAAACAATCTTTCACTTGATCTACACCACCTAGCAGTACCATCTGGTGTGCCAAAAATGACTTTAGAGCCTATGGTACATTTGGCGCAAACTATGCACCTATCTTGCATCAAGATTAACACTATCTCCAAACGGTCAGAAACGACCTCCCACTTGACCAACATCACCTAAAAGTACCATCAGGTGTGCTTGAAAAGATTTCCATGCCTTTGGTACATTGGGCGCAAATCGTGCACCTAGGTTTACACTATCTTCAAACGGTCCGATACGAGCTTCCACTTGACCAATGTCACCTAGAAATACCAACAGGTGTGCTAGAAAGGATTTCCATGCCCGTGGTACCTTTGGCGCAAACCGTACACCTATCTTACTCTAGATTAACACTATCTCCAAATGGACCAAAATGAGCTTCCACTAGACGTCACCTAGAAGTACCATTGGGTGTGCCTGAAAAGATTTCCACTCCTGTGGTACATTCGACGCAAATCAAACACCTATCTTGTGCCTAGATTAACACTATCTCACCCACATCACCTAGGAGTACCATCGGGTTCATCCAAAATAATTTCCAAGCCTATGGTACATTCGGTGCAAATCGAGCACATATCTTACGCCGAGACTAACACTATATCTAAACAGGCAGAAATAAGCTTCCACTTGACATACATTACCAAAGAGTACCATCAGGTGTGCCCAAAGCGATTTCCATACCTGTGATACATTTGACGCAAACTGTGCACCTTTCTTGCGTCGACATTAACACTTCTCTAAATAGACCAAAACGAGTTTCCACTTGACCCAGTCATGTAGGAGTACCATCGATTGCGCCCAAAATGATTTTTGAACCTATGGCACGTTCAGCGTAAACCGTGCACCTATCTTGCGTCGAGATTAACAATATCTCCAAATAGACTAAAACGATCTTCCACTTGATCTATGCCATCTAGATGTACCATCTGGTGTGCCCAAAATGATTTCAGAGCCTATGGTACATTTGGCACAAACCATGCACCTATCATACCTCAAGATTAACACTATCTCCAAATGGTCTGAAACGAGCTTCCACTTGACCAATGTCACCTAGAAGTACTATCGGATGTGCCTGAAAAGATTTCCTTGCCCGTGGTATATTTGGGCGCAAATCGTGCACCTACACCACCTCCAAACAGTCCAAAATAAGCTTCCACATGACCAATGTCACCAAAAAGTACCATCAACGTGCCAAAAAAGATTTCCATGCCCGTGGTACATTCGGCACAAACCGTACACCTATCTTGCACCTAGATTAACGCTATCTCCAAATGGAACAAAATGAGCTTCCACTTGACCAATGTCACCTAGAAGGACCATCAGGTGTGCCTAAAAAAGATTTCCATGCCCATGATATATTCGGCGCAAACCGTACACCTATCTTCCATCCAGTTTAACACTATCCCCAATTAGACCGAAATTCGCTTCCACTTGACCCACGTGACCTAGGAGTACATTAGGTGTGCCCAAAATGATTTCCTTGCCCATGGTAAATTTGGCGCAAACCGTGCATCTATGTTGCACCGAGATTAACACTATCACCAAACGGACAAAACGAGTTTCCACTTGACCCACTCATGTAGGAGTACCATCGGTTGCACCCAAAATGATTTTCAAAGCTATCGTACATTTGGGGCAAATCGTGCACCTATCTTGCGTCGAGATTAACACTATCTCCAAACAGACCAAACGGACCGAAACGAGCTTCCGATTGACCCACGCCACCTAGGAGTACCATCGGGTGCATCCAAAATAATTTCCAAGTCTGATACGTTTGGCGCAAACCGTGCACCTATCTTGCGCCGAGACTAACACTATCTCCAAACAGACCGAAACGAGCTTCCACTTGACACACGTCACGTAGGAGTGGGTTGCGCCTAAAATGATTTCCAAACCTATGGTATATTTAGTGCAAATCGTGCACCAATCTTGCATTGAGATTAACACTATCTCCGAACAGACTGAAACAATCTTTCACTTGATCTATGCCACCTAGCAGTACCATCTGGTCTGCCCAAAATGATTTCCAAACCATGCACCTATCTTGCGTAGACATTAACACTATATCCAAACAGTCAAAAATGACCAACCACTTGACCAACGTCACCTAGAAGTACCATCGGGTGTGCTTGAAAAGATTTCCATGCCTGTGGTACATTCGGGCGCAAATCGTGCACCTAGATTAACATTATCTTCAAATGGTTTGAAACGAGCTTCCACTAGACCAACGTCACCTAGAAGTACCATCGGGTGTGCCAAAAAAGATTTCCATGCATGTGGTACCTTTGGCGCAAACCGTACACCTATCTTACTCCTAGATTAACACTATCTCCAAATGGACCGAAACGACCTTCCACTTGACATCACCTAGAAGTACCATCGGGTGAGCCTAAAAAGATTTCCATGCCCGTGGTACATTTGGTGCAAATCGTACACCTATCTTATGCCTAGATTAACACTATCTCACCCACGTCACCTAGGAGTACCATCGGGTGTGCCCAAAATCATTTCTATGCCCGTGGTACATTCGGCACAAACCATGTACCTATGTTGCGCCGACATTAACACTATCTCCAAATGTACCGAAATGAGCTTCCACTTGATCCACAACACATAGGAGTACCATCGGGTTCCACCAAAATAATTTCCAAGCCTATGGTACATTCAGCGTAAACCGAGCACCTATCTTGCATCAAGACTAACACTATCTCCAAACGGACAGAAATAAGCTTCCACTTGACATACATTACCAAGGAGGACCATCGAGTGTGCCCAAAGAGATTTCCATACGTGTGGTACATTTGATGCAAATCGTGCACCTTTCTTGCGTCGAGATTAACACTGTCTCTAAATGGACAGAAACGAGTTTCCACTTGACCCAGTCACGTAGGAGTACCATCGGTTGTGCCCAAAATGATTTTTGAAACTATGGTACATTCAGCGCAAATCGTGCACCTATCTTGCGTCAAGATTAACAATATCTCCGAATAGACTGAAATGATCTTCCACTTGATGTACGCCACCTAGGGGTACCATCTGGTGTGCCCAAAATGATTTCAGAGCCTATGGTACATTTGGCGCAAAGCATGCACCTATCATGCCTTGGGATTTATAGTATGCCTTGGGATTTATAGTATCTCCAAACGGTCTGAAACGAGCTTCCACTTGATCAACTTAACCTAGAACTACCATCGAGTGTGCCTAAAAAGATTTCCATGCCCATGGTACATTCGAGCGCAAATCGTGCACCTATCTTGCGCCTACACTATCTTCAAACAGTCCAAAATGAGCTTCCACTTGACCAATGTCACCTAAAAGTACCATCGGGGTGCCAAAAAAGATTTCGATGCCCGTGGTACATTCGGCACAAACCATACACCTATCTTGCGCCTAGATTAACATTATCTCCAAATGGACCGAAACGAGCTTCCACTTGACCAGTGTCACCTAGAAGTACCATGGGGTGTGCCTAAAAAGATTTCCATGCCCGTGGTACATTCGGCGCAAACCATACGCTTATCTTGCACTTAAATTAAAACTATCTCCAAGCGTACCGAAGCAAGCTTCCACTTGTTCCATGTCACCTAGGAGTACCATCAGGTGTGCCCAAATTGATTTCCATGCCCGTGGTACATTTAGCGCAAACCTTGTACTTATGTTGCTTCGAGATTAACACTATCTCCATACGGATCGAAACGAGCTTCCACTTGACCCGTGTCACCTAGGGGTACCATCAGGCGCGTCCAAAATAATTTTCAAGCCTATGGTACATTCAACGTAACCCATGCACCTATCTTGCGCTGAGACTAACACTAAGCCCAAACGGACTGAAACAAGCTTCTACTTGTCATACAATACAAAGCAGTACTATCGGGTGTGACCAAAGTGATTTTCATGCCCGTGATACATTCAGCACAAACCATGCACCTTTCTTGTGCGAATATTAAAATTATCTCTAAACGGATCAAAATGAGCTTTCGCTTGATCCACGTCACCTAGGAGTACAATTAGGTGCGTCCAAAATGATTTTTGAGCCTATGGTACGTTTGGCACAAACCATACACCTACCTTGCGCCTAGATTAACAGTCTCCAAATAGACCGAAACGAGCTTCCATTTGACCCACGTCACATAGGAGTACCATCAGTTGCGCGCAAAATGATTTCCATGCCTGTGGTGCATTCGGCGCAAGCCGTGTACTTGTGTTGCGCTGAGATTAACACTATCTACAAATAGACTGAAACGAGCTTCCACCTGACCCACGTCACCTAGGAGTACGATTGGTTGTGCCCAAAATGATTTCTGAGCCTATGGTATGTTCGGCGCAAACTTGCACCTATTTTGCGTCGAGGTGAACACTATCTCTAAAGAGACTGAAACAATCTCCCTCTTGATCTATGCCAGCTAAAAGTACCATCTGGTGTGCCCAAAGTGATGTCATAGCCTATTGTATATTCAGCTCAAACCATGCACCTATCTTGCCTTGAGATTAATAATATCTCCAAATGGACAAAAACGAGGATCCACTTGACCACTGTGGCTCAAAAGATTTCCATGCAAATGGTACACTCGGCGCAAACCATTCGCCTATCTTGTGTTGAGATTAATATTACCTCCAAACGGTCTGAGACAAGCTTCCACTTGACCAATGTCACCTAGAAGTACCATCGAATGTTCCTGAAAAGATTTTCATGCTCGTGGTATGCCCGTGGTACATTCAGCGTAAACCGTACACCCATCTTGTGCCTAGATTAACACTATCTCCAAATGGACCAAAAGAAGCTTCCACTTGACACACATCACCTAGGAGTACCATCGGGTGTGCCCAAAATGATTTATATGCCCATGGCACATTTGGCGCAAATCGTGCACCTATCTTGCGCCTAGATTAACACTATCTCCGGACAGTCTAAAACGAGCTTCCACTTGACCAATGTCACATTGAAGTACCATCGGGTGTGCTAGAAAAGTTTTCCATGCCCGTGGTACATTCGGCGCAAACCATACACCGATCTTACGCCTAGATTAACACTATCTTCAAATGGACCAAAACAAGCTTCCACTTGACCAATGTCACCTAGAAGTACCATCGGGTGTGCTTGAAAAAGATTTCCATGCCGTGGTACATTCGGTGCAAACCGTACACCTATCTTGCATCTAGATTAACACTATCCCCCAAACGGATCGAAACGAGCTTCTGCTTGACCCACGTCACCTAGGAGTACATCAGGTATGCCCAAAATGATTTCCTTGCCCGTGGTACATTTGGCGTACATCGCGCACCTATGTTGCGCCGAGATTAACACTATCTCCAAACAGACTGAAATGAGATTCCACTTGACCAACGTCACCTAGGAGTACCATCGGGTGTTCCAAAATAATTTCCAAGCCTTTAGTACATTCGACTCAAACTATACACCTATCTTGTGCTGACAACGGACTAAAACAAGCTTCACTTGACATATATTACATAGGAGTACCATCGGGTGCGCCCAAAGCAATTTCCATGCATGTGGTACATTCAGCGCAAACCGTGCACCTATCTTTTGCCGAGATTAACACTATCTCCAAACAGACTCAAATGAGCTTTCGCTTGACCCACGTCAGCTAGGAGTACCATCGGGTGCGTCAAAAATGATTTCCAAGCCGATGGTACGACCTATTGTGTGCCAAGACTAACACTATCTCCAAACGAACCAAAACAAGCTTCCACTCGACATACATTACCTAGGAGTGCCATCGGGTGTTCCAAAAGTAATATCCATGCCCAAGGTAGAATTGTCGCAAATAGTGCACCAATCTTGCACCGAGATTAAAACTATCTCCAAACAGATCGAAATGAGCTTATGGTACGTTTGGCGCAATCCGTGTACCAATCTTGCGTCGAGATTAATACTATCTCTATATGGACCAAAACGAGTTTCCACTTGACCTACGTCATGTTGGAGTACCATCGGTTCCGCCCAAAATGATATCTGAACCTATGGTATGTTCAGCGCAAACCGTGCAATTGTCTTGCACGTAGATTAACACTATCTCCAAATGGAGCAAAATGAGCTTCCACTTGACTAATGTCACCTAGAAGTACCATTGGGTGTGCCTAAAAAAAATTTTCATGCTCGTGGTACATTCGGTGCAAACTGTACACCTATGTTGTGCCTAGATTGATACTATCTTCAAACGGACCGAAACGAGCTTCCACTTGACCCACACACCTTGCAATACCATCGGGTGTGTCCAAAATGATTTCCATGCACATGGTACATTCTGCACAAACCGTGGACCTATCTTGCATCGAGATTAACACTATCTCCAAAAGGACCCAAACGAGCTTTCACTTGACCCACGTCACCCAAGAGTACCATCGGATGCATCCAAAATAATTTCCAAGCGCATGGTACAGTCGGCAGAAACCGTGCACCTATCATGCTCAGACACTAACACTATCTTTAAACAGACCGAAACAAGCTTTCACTTAACACACACACACATAGGAGTACCATCAGGTGTGCCCAAAGCGATTTCCATGCCCATGATACATTTGGCGCAATCCGTGCACCGATCTTGTGCCGAGATTAACACTATCTCGAAACAGACCGAAACAAGCTTCCGCTTGACCCACATCACCTAGGAGTACCATCGGGTGTGCCCAAAATGATTTCCAAGCCTATGGAACGTTCAGCGCAAACCGTGCATCTATCATGCGCCGAGACTAACACTATCACCACACACACCGAAACAAGCTTCCACTCGACATACATTACCTCGGATTAGCATCGGGTGTGCCCAAAGCGATTTTCCATGCCTGTGGTAGAATCATCGCAAACCGTGCACCTATCTTGCTCCGAGATTAAAACTATCTCTAAACGGATCGAAATGAGCTTTTGCTTGAACCGTGTCATCTAGGAGTACATTTAGGTGCGCCCAAAATGATTTCTGAGCATATGGTACATTTGGTGCAAACCATGTAACTATCTTGTGTCGAGATTAACACTATCTCCATATGGAGGAAACAAGTTTTCACTTGAACCTCATCATGTAGGAGTACCATCGGTTGCAGCCAAAATGATTTTCGAACCAATGGTACGTTTAGGGCAAACCGTGCACCCATCTTGCGTTGAGATTGACACTATCTCCAAACAGAACAAATGGACCAAAATGAGCTTTTGATTGACCCATGTCACCAAGGAGTACCATCGGGTGCATCCAAAATAATTTCCAAGCCTATTGTATGTTCGGCGCAAACCGTGCACCTATCTTGCACTGAGACTAACACTATCTCCAAATGGACCAAAACGAGTTTCCACTTGACCCACGTATCCTACCAGCACCATCAGATGCGTCCAAAATAATTTCCAATCCTATGGTACATTTGGCTCAAACCGTGCACCTATCTTGCGCCGAGACTAACACTATCTCCAAACAGACCGAAACAAGCTTTAACTTCACCAACGCCGCCTAGAAGTACCATTGGGTGTGCCTAAAAAGTTTTACATGCCCGTGGTACATTCGGCGCAAACCGTACACCTATCTTGCACTGAGATCAAAACTATCACCAAACGGACTGAAAGGAGCTTTTGATTGACCCATGTCACCTAGGAGTACCATCGGGTGCATCCAAAATAATTTCCAAGCCTCAGGTACGTTCAGCACAAACCGTGCACCTATCTTGCGTCGAGACTAACACTATCTCCAACCGGACCGAAACGAGCTTCCACTTGACCAATGTCACCTAGAAGTACCATCGTGTGTGCCAGAAAAGATTTCCATGCCCATGGTACATTCAGCGCAAACTATACAACTATCTTGCGCCTAGACTGACACTATCTCTAAATGGACAGAAACAAACTTCCACTTGACCAATGTCACTTAGAAGTACCATCGGGTGTGCCAGAAAAGATTTCCATACCCTTGGTACATTTGGAGCAAACCGTACAACTATCTTGCGCCAAGATCAACACTGTCTCCAAATGGATAGAAACGAGCTTCCACCTAACCAATGTCACATAGAAGTACCATCGGGTGTGCCTGAAAAGATTTCCAAACCCGTGGTACACTCGGCGCAAACCATACACCTATCTTGTGTCTAGATTAACACTATCCCCAAACAGACCAAAATGAGCTTCCACTTGACCCACATCACCTAGGAGTACATTAGGTGTGCCCAAAATGATTTCGTTGCCCATGGTAAATTCGGCGCAAACCGTGTATCTGTGTTGTGCTAAGATTAACATTATCTCCAAACAGACAAAACGAGTTTCCACCTGAACCACGTCACCTAGGAGTACCATCGGGTGTGCCCAAAATGATTTTCATGCCCGTGGTATATTTGGCGCAAACCTGGTACTTATGTTGCACCTAACACTATCTCCAAATGGACCGAAATGAGCTTCCACTTGACCCACGTCACCTAGGAGCACCATCGGATGCGTCCAAAATAATTTCCAAGCTTATGGTACATTCAGCTCAAACTGTGCCCCTATCTTGCACCGAGACTACACTATCTCCAAACAGGCCGAAACAAGCTTTCACTTGACATACATTACAAAAGAGTACCATCAGGTGTGCCCAAAGTGATTTCCATGCCTGTGGTACATTCGACACAAACTGTGCACCTTTCTTGTGCTGAAATTAAAACTATCTCCAATTGGATCAAAATGAGCTTCCGCTTGATCCACATCACCTAGGAGTACAATCAGGCCCGAGAATGATTTCTGAGCCTATTGTACGTTTGGCGCAAACCGTGCACCTATCTTGCGTCGAGATTAACACTATCTCCAAATGGACCAAAATGAGTTTCCACTTGACCCACGTCACGTAGGTGTACCATCGGTTGTGCCCAAAATGATTACCAAACATATGGTACATTCGGCGCAAACCATGCACCAATCTTGCGTCAAGATTAACACTATCTCTAAACAGACTAAAATGATCTTCCTCTTCATCTATGCCTCCTAGGAGTACCATCTAGTGTGCCCAAATTGATTTTAGAGCCTATGGTATATTTGGGGCAAACCGTGCACCTATTGTAACACCTCTGGTGTTAAGCATGCATTAGGCACTGCAAATCATGAGCATCATCTTGCATTCATAATCACATGTGATATAAATGAAATAGTGGTTTGAAACATGGGAAACATAACTCTGAAACATGGATGTTGCATTTGTCTATTTAAATAAAAACTGTGCCATGATTATGCTTGTTAGGACAATAAACATGTTTGTTGGTAATGCAAATAATTTAGAAATATTTTGCAAGTATTTTGGAGCAAGTTCTCAAATTTTGCTGTTAAAAATATTTTAGAAAAAATAGGATTTTGATTTAAATGAACTTTGAATCTTTATTTCAAAATCTAGTTGGAATTTTAAAATGCACCTTTAAGCAAAGTTGTAGGGTTCAAAATTCTAAACAACTTTTATTTTTGGACCAACTTGTGAAAATGGATTTTTGTTGCTCAAAAATGCAAAAAATGTTGCTGTTATTAAAAAAATAAAAAGAAAAATTGGTTTATACCTTATTGGGCCGCATGCTTCACTTATGGCCCGCTTTTGTAAGCCGGCCTGGCCCGCCTTCCCTCCGCGCTCGCCTCTCCCGTGCACGTGCATCCCAACCATGGCAGATGCCTACGGCCGCGTGTACGCCATGCGCCAGTGATGGCGGCACCTGGCCGTTCGGTGGCCCCCGTGCCCCACGCGCCCGCCTACTCCCTCCACGCGCGCGTCTGCCTCCTCTGCTCTCTCCCATTTCCTACCTCTGTGCCAGCAGCAGCAGAGCATGTGCCCACGCTCGCCTCCACCACTGCCTGTGCAAGCTCCTCGTTGGAGTTGGCCGTTCCGGCCACCACAGCTCACCGCCAGTGCCTCCATCTTGCTCCGAGCACCGCCTCCTCTTTGCGCAACCCGTGCTTGCCTTGGCTCGCAGTGATAATGCCCCTATCCTCAGAGATTGCTCACCGGAGATCAGACATGCTCACCGGAGATGAATCGCTCAGTGGACACCTTTTTGCTTCACCTCCTGCCCTCTTTTCTCATGCACGAGCACCGCACTGCGTCCCTAATACCCCCGTGTGCCTCCACTCACCATGCCATGGTCGGGGACGCCTCACCGGCGATGACCCGCGCCGCCACTCCGCCATGCACGGGCACCATTGGGTTCGCGCAAGGGTGGGGAGCACTATGCTTTTCATGGAGTTTACATTCCACCGGGTCTGACAGAAATGAAGTTGGGAGAATTCCTTTCACTGAATCAAGGCACCAAGACTATGACTCAGTATTTGTATGCTTTCAATATTCTAAGCCGTTATGCTTCTGACATGGTTAACACTAATGCCAAGAAGATCGCTAGTTTCAAGAGGGGTTTGAATCCCAAGATGATGAAGCATGCGGGTACCGACACGAGAACTAGTTTCAATGACTTCGTTAGTGACTGCTTGAAGCAAGAGAAGAACAACAATGTGTATGCTACATCCAAGACTCGCAAGAGGGCCTTCGAGTCAGGTCCATCCTAGACAAGAGCCCTGATGGCGAATCGTTCTATGTATCATGTACCTGCTCCTGGTGCAAGGTTCAGGCCACCATAGAGGAAGAATCAGAACACTCAGCAACCTCAGAGGAATCCGAAGCCATTCAAGATGGCAGTGCCACAGGCCAAGGCAGGACAAGGCAGTTCATCTGGAGCTGCTACTCAAGTAAGAGGACCATGCTTCAACTGCAACCAGTTTGGGCACTTTGCGAAGTTTTGTCCTTTTCCCAAGAAGTAGCAGAACCAATATCAAGCTTGTGTGCACCACACCACCATAGATGACATCTCGGAAGGAGAGCCTGTGACAGCTGGTATGTTTTCTATCAACAGCCACCCTGTCGTCGTTTTGTTTGATTCTAGATTGTCTCATTCATTTATAAGTCAAGCATTTGTAAGAAAGTATGAGCAAAAGATAGTTGAATTGGAATGTGCTTATCGGATCAGTTCAGCTAGGGCTGATCTGTTAACTAATCAAATAATCCAGGGGGCAACCCTAAATATAGCAGACAGGCAGTATAAGCTTAACTTGATAGTTATGCCAGGACTAGTTTTGGATGTAATTATGAGAATGAATTGGATGAATAAGATGGGAGTAGTAATTGATGTTGGAGGAAGAATTATTTCTCTCAAGGAACCCATTGGAGAAGGCATGTTTCAAGTAGTCTTACCTCAGAGAATAGATCTGACAAGTACAACCTATGCAGTCCAAAGCACTCTTCTAGCCAAGATTCTAGTAGTGTGCGAGTTTCCAGATGTGTTTCCAGATGAGTTACCCGGTCTTCCACTGGATAGGGAAGCGGAGTTCGCTATTGAGTTAATCCCTGGAACACCACCGATCTCAAGAAGGCCTTATCGAATGCCTCCAAATAAATTAGCCGAGTTGAAGCAGCTCCAAGATCTGTTGACCAAGGGTCTAATTCATCCAAGTTCATCCGAATGGCGATGTCCCACACTGTTTGTGAAGAAGAAGGATAACTTTTTACAGGTGTGCATGGACTACAGGCCACTGAATGCAGTGACAATTAAAAACAAGTATCCACTACCTCGGATTGATATTTTGTTTGATCAATTGTCAAAAGTCAAAGTGTTCTCTAAGATAGATTTGACATCAGGGTACCATCAGATCAAGATTAGGCCACAAGATATACCTAAGACCACGTTTTTCACCAGATATGATTTGTTCGAGTATCTTGTCATGTCCTTTGGCCTGACAAATGCTCCTGCGTACTTTATGTATCTGATGAATTCGGTCTTTATATCAGAGTTGGATAAGTTTGTGATTGTATTCATTGATGACATCCTAGTATACTCGGAGAACGAGCAGGATCATGTAGAGCATCTAAGAATTGTCTTAACCAGACTCAAAGATCATCAGTTGTACGCTAAGTTTAGTAAGTGTGAGTTTTGGCTGAAGACAGTTCCTTTTCTCAGTCACGTGTTATCAGAAAGTGGAATTTTAGTAGATCCTAGCAAGGTACTAGAGGTTATGGATTGGAAGGCACCAACCACAGTTCATGAGGTTTGGAGTTTCCTTGGATTAGCCAGTTACTATCGTCATTTCATCCCAGATTGCCAAACCAATGACGAGTCTACTACAGAAGGATCATAAGTTCGCTTAGACAGAGGAGTGCAAGGTAGCTTTCTGCACCTTGCGGGAATTGCTAACCACTGCTCCTGTTTTGGCGTAGCCGGATATAGAAAAGCTATTTGATGTGTTTTGCGATGCATCTAAGAATGGGTTAGGATGTGTTCTTATGCAAGATGGAAGAGTCATTGCTTATGCCTCACGCCAGTTGAGGAAACATGAGGTTAACTATCTGACTCATGATTTTGAGCTTGCTGCCATTGTGCATGCTCTAAAGATTTGGAGACACTATCTGCTTGGGAATGTGTGTAACATCTTCACAGATCACAAGAGTCTCAAATACATATTTACTCAGTCTGAGTTGAATATGCAACAGAAAAGATGGTTAGAGTTGATCAAAGATTATAATCTGAATGTACACTATCATCCAGGAAAGGCAAATTTAGTAGCAGATGCCTTAAGTAGGAAGTCACATTCTCTTGATGTGCAACCTTTGTTCAAAGATGTGTTCAATATGATGCATCCTGCTGTGTTGCACAATATCCAGGTTAGTTGTACCTTGGAAGGTAAGATCATCAAAGGTCAGAAAACAGACAAGGGAATATTTCATATCAAGGAGAAAATGAAGAAAGAGCCGACTAAGCACTTTAGAGTGGATGAACAAGGAGTGTTATGGTTCGATGACCGTCTCTTTGTACCTAAGAGTCGAGAGCTCAAGAATAAACTGATGGATGAAGCTCATCTTTCTAAGCCATCTATCCATCCTGGAAGTAGCAAAATGTATCAAGAACTAAGACCTCGTTATTGGTGGACAAAAATGAAGAAGGAGATTGCAGCATATGTTGCTCGTTGTGACACGTGTTGTAGAGTGAAAGCTCTTCACATGAGACCTGCGGGTTTGTTGCAACCTTTGTCAGTACCAGATTGGAAATGGGATGATATAAGCATGGATTTCATCACCGTTCTTCCCACCACTCAGAAAGGAAATGATTCAATTTGGGTAATTGTGGATCGTCTTACCAAGACGGCTCATTTTCTGCTAGTCAAGAACGCTTTTCAACCACCTCATTATGCTGAGAAGTACATTGCAGAAATTGTTCACTTGCATGGTATACCGAAGACCATCGTGTCTAACCGAGGATCACAGTTTACAGCTCATTTTTGGGAGCATCTACATAAAGGTTTAGGTACTAGTTTGGTTCATAGTACATCTTACCACCCACCAACATATGGGCATACAGAGAGAGTTAATGCTATTTTAGACGATATGCTTAGAGCGTGTGTGTTATCGTCTAGGGGTTCGTGGGAATCATGGTTACCTTTGGCAGAGTTCGCTTATAACAATAGTTACCTAGAGAGTATCAAAATGGCTCCATTTGAAGCATTGTATGGCAGAAAAGTGTAGGACACCGTTGAATTGGATTGAGCCTGGAGAGAGAAGGTTTTATGGGATCGATTTTGTTGAAGAGGCTGAGAAAAAGGTCCGTATCATCCAATAAAACATGAAGGCTACATAATCACGTCAGAAAAGTTACGTAGATAAAAGAAGAAGACTGCTAGAGTTTGAAGTTGGTGACTATGTCTATTTGAAGGTTACACCGATGAAGAAGAAACGGTTCGGGATCAAGAAAAAGCTTGCTGCTAGGTTTGTAGGACCGTATAAGATAATAGAGAAGAAGGGTCCCGTGGCTTATAAGTTACAGCTACCAGAAGCAATGGGTTTTCCAGTATTTCATGTATCGCAATTGAAGAAGCATTTGCATGTTCCGGAAGAGAGGATAGAACCTCAGGGCATTCGGATCAAATCAGACTTAGAATACCGTGAGCAACCGGTTCGGGTTTTGGACACTAAGGATCGAGTCACTCGGAATAAAGTGGTGAGAACATATAATATACAATGGAGTCAACATGATGACGGTGACGCAACATGGGAAACAAGAGAATACCTGCAAAACGCTTATAAAGTTTTTTATAACAAATGGTTCGTAACTCAAAATATCGGGACGAGATTCTTATGAGGGGGAGGGCTGTAACACCTCTGGTGTTAAGCATGCATTAGGCACTGCAAATCATGAGCATGAGCATCATCTTGCATTCATAATCACATGTGATATAAATGAAACAGTGGTTTGAAACATGTGAAACATAACTATGAAACATGGACGTTGCATTTGTCTATTTAAATAAAAATTATGACATAGTTATGCTTGTTAGGTCAATAAAAATGTTTGTTGGTAATGCAAATAATTTAGAAATATTTTGCAAGTATTTTGGAGAAAGTTTTGTATTCAAAGTTTTCTCAAATTTTGCTTTTAAAAATATTTTAGAAAAAATACGATTTTGATTTAAATGAACTTTGAATCTTTATTTCAAAATCTAGTTGGAATTTTAAAATGCACCTTTAAGCAAAGTTGTAGGGTTCAAAATTCTAAACAACTTTTATTTTTGGACTAACTTGTGAAAATGGATTTCTATTGCTCAAAAATGCAAAAAAATGTTGTTGTTATTCAAAAAAAAAAGAAAAATTGGTTTATACCTTATTGGGCCGCACGCTCCACTTCTGGCCTGCTCACGCAAGCCGGCCTGGCCCGCCTTCCCTCCGCGCTCGCCCCTCCCGCACGCCTACATCTTGACCGTGGCTGACGCCAGTCGCCGTGTGGACGCCATGCGCCGGCGATGGCGGCACCTGGCCGTCCGGTGGCCTCCACGCCCCACGCGCCCGCCTGCTCCCTCCGCGCGCACGTCTGCCTCCTCTGCTCTCTCCCATTTCGTTCCTCCACGCCAGCAGCAGCAGAGCACCAGCTCGTGCTCGCCTCCGCCACCGCCTGCGCAAGCTCCTCGCTGGAGTTAGCCATTTCGGCCACCACAGCTCACGACCAGCGCCTCCATCTTGGTCCGAGCACCGCCTCCTCTTCGCGCAACCCGTGCTTGCCTTGGCTCATAGTGGTAATGCCCCTATCCTCGGAGATTGCTCACCGGAGTAGAACCACTCCGTGGACACCTCCTTTCCGTATCACCTCCCACCCTCTTTTCTCGTGCACGAGCACCGCACTGCGTCCCTGATACTCACATGCGCCTCCACTCACCATGCCGTGGCCGAGGACGCCTCATCGGCGATGACCCGCGCCGCCACTCCGCCATGCATGGTGGCCGCCAGCTTCTCGAGCTCCCTAGGCCACGCCATGGGCACCGTCGGGTTCGCGTGAGGGTGGGGAGCACACCGGTCACCTTGGCCTGGTCGGAGACCCCGCCGTCGGTAAGATCACGTCGGTCAGCAGCACCCCAACTCGACCTGGCTGACGGGTGGGGTCCCCTTGACCCGAGGGCCCACCTGTCTGTCTCTCTGTGCTGATCCAGGGTGAAGGAACGGGGTACGCGTAGCAGTTTAAGCCGGGTGGATTTTCGGATTTAAAAGAAAACCTTTTCTAGACAATGTGAAAATACTTCCAAAAATCATATCTTGAGAAATATAGCTCCAAATTTGTTGAAACAAATTTTGTTAGGTTTCTTAGCACTAGATCTACAGTTCAAAAACATTGCATGTCAAATTTGTGATACTTTTATATAGGGCTTTATTTAATTCTTGTAATTGCTATTTTCTTAGAAAATGCATAGTAAATAGAATATATATCAGAAAAATATGATTCCAATTTTGTTGATCTATTCTTGAGAAGTACTTTCTGTGAAAATATATATGTCAGGCATGTTCTATATAAAAATATAGCTATCTATTTTTGGTGCATTTATTTGCCATTTCTTGTAAAATTGCTATAGCCATAAATATGAATAAAACATGTACATGAAACTTTTTGTATAGTGTTTGTAGACTATGTAGATCATGGGAAAAATACTAAATATATTGTTTGATACTTTTGATAGTACAAAGTATTTTCAGGCTCATTTATACAACCTAGCTTGTCATTTTTATGTAGATAGTTTTACTTATCCAATTACCATGAAAATTTTATGGTAGGCTAATTATGGTATGACTATGCTACTGCAATTTTTCTAGATTTTTCTATGCAATAGAAATATATGTTGCTGTTGTAACCTTAGTTTAAAGTTAAATAAAATAATATTTTTTATGCATGATTAGTTTAATGGCGTAGCTTTGTTGTATCTTTGAAGCATCAAATCACTTGCTAATGTCACTTGGCATGTTAGTGTAGTTATGTTGATGAAGTGTAGTAGCACTTGTGTTAGGGTTATATATTAGTTAGCGAAAAAGTAACGGGGGTTAGCAATAGAAAAGAATACAGTAGACGATATGTATTTGTGGTACCTGTCCTTGGATGATGTTAACTACCTAGTAGAAAAGTTTTACCTCTATTCTATCCAATAAATCTAAGTGTGTTCATCTCCATTGCATGCAATCACGATCATCATATGCCATCGCATCCGATGCACCACTTGCATAATTACTTATACAATTGCATCTTACAGGATCGCAGGAGGAAGTGCCAGTAGCAGTACAAGAGGAGTAGCCCGGGGCCGACCCATAGGAAATCTAGGCATAGGAGGTGCCATAGGTAGAGGAGCAAGGAGAGGACTTGCCCGAGTGCGTAGACCATCAACCTTGTTCCTTTGAGCGAGGCAAGCCCCGGAGCATTCTAAGTCTCCTACTTTATAAAAAGCAATCTTTTATATATGAGTCGTATATATTATTGCATTAAGTTATAGGAGTTGAGTGAAACCGTTGATGCATTTATTACTATCTTTGCCTACCTTATTATATTCTTATCCTATTAGGTTTAGGATCGAATAACTGCTTAGCCCTGCTTAGACCGGTAGCGATCGGTGATTTTCGGTCACCTGCAAATGTAGGTGGTTACTAGAATACTTTAGCTATGGAGTGGATGATACTGGAAATAACCATGTGTTGATGGATAACTAGAGATCGGACGGAAAAGTTGGAGGCAACTAGATAGGGTTCTGGGGTGCTATTAGTTTTCCATCTATGTCGGTTAAGGACCGATCATTGCTTGTCCCTCTTGTCATGTTGAACGCATGCCTCACATTTAGCTGGCTGAATAACGTACCTTTCGACCACAAAGCTAGTGGCACATTTTGGGCTGGGATAAACTCAGATTGGCAAACTGGTGCTGAAGTGGGTATGACGGGAGCACGAAGAGTGAGCCCAAGGGCAGGTTGAGTCCTGATTCCTAGCAGTCGAGAGGCCCCTGGGTATTGCGGTCCATGATTATTGTCCCGTGATGTTTACTTGGAAAGTGTCCTTAGTGATCTGTAGCTCACTTGATCGGTGAGTGTGGTTTGTGTGAGGAACAAATCACTAGCTAGTTAGGAATCGATTCGAATCGCCATTGCTCCTAGATAGTGAGCACTTGACTCGAGTTACGGCATCGTAGTAATGATGATGGAACACTGATGGTTATATGGATATGTTGGAAATGCTAAATCTAAGTTGGTAACTGGATGGTATTAGTTAATCAAGTGATTGCTATAGTATAGGTGCTTACCTAGATCGATAGACTATAATAAAGATGATGCAAATATTTAAATGGTTCATTATGTCAACTCTGCTCTTTCGCAAATGAGTCAGCTAGTCCACTAAAAGAAAGCCTTGCATACTCCTTGGTGTCACTTTATTTTAGTTTAAGACAGGTAAGTCTAGCTGAGTACTTTCTCATACTCAGGGCGTTGTTCTCATTGTTGTTGCAGATGGTCAGATGTACTACGGTTATTGCGTCAACTACCTATACCCTACGATGGGCGACAACTAGGACCAAGGGCAATGGTCGCTCCGTATGTCTTATCTGATGCTTTTGTGGGAAATGACTCTCCTAGCACTGTATTTGAACTAAACATGTTTGTGTGGTCTTAAAATTATTTGCTTCCGCTACTTTATTATGAACTTGGTTTGTAATAACTTTATGTTTTAAACTCTGATGTATCTTAGTGTTGTTGCGAACTTTATGTAATATGTGACTATGGCTGCTAAACTTGTATGATCTTGGTTGGTATGTTGGTTGGTTTGAAATCCTTCATGGTTTCACGGACTACCGGGTTATACGGGCTTAAGTTTGCTAAATTATCTGCTTCAGCGGGTGATTTTCTTACTTAATTTCATATAATTGGTCGATTCTATTACAACTAACATCGGAGCAAGGTTTAGCAGGTACTGTTCACATGTGTATTTAAAACAAAACAGTGTTTAAACCAAAGATTTATAACTTAATAATGTGCTAGTGGTCATATCCTTTATGCCCAGTTAAGGACTCTAGGTGGGTTATTTAAAGTACTGACTTGGGGGTCCTTGCATCATATTTCTATTTCGTTGCTCATAGGACATGCTATTGTATGAGTGCCATTTACTTGAGTGGTAATGTATGGATCAATTGCTTCTACGCCTCGGTAAGTGGGAGTTGTGAGAGCATGATCAGATACACTACCGATCTAGGAAAGTGCTTATTCGACGCCAAATTATGGACATGTTCTATGCATGTTTATATGAAGGTGTCCTATGTGTGGGTAAATATGTCCTGTGGTGACAATGTCGTCAACAAGACGATGGTTCATGTAGTTGCTACCATTGTATGTGTATCTAGGGATGCGTGTAGAGCGAGTAGATTACTTTACCGCTTTCATGCATAATATTCATACTGTGAGGGTTTGGGCTGAAATGGATCTTTTGCAGGTACATAACAGCGCTATCGTGTAGTACGTATTAGTTACGTATTTGAGAGACCGTTGTATGCCACCGTCTATATCGCTAGAACTTATTGTTATTTTCTAAGTTTGTGAGAATGTACGGAATGTGCATGCATCATATTGTTGTGCATATCATTCATGGCATTATTCCTCCTCTTATAAGTTATTATCTCATTTTGATATAAATGACAACTTAATATTTGTTCTCATGAGAGTAATAAAATTTTGCTATAGATGGCACACACAAGGCAAACAGCTCGCAAGTCCACCGGAGGTTGAGCTCCCTGCCATCAGCTTGCTCCACGCACCCGTCAGCGACACACTTTTCTTGGAGAGTTTGGGATGCCTATACTCTTATGGAGAGTGCTCAGCCATGTAAGCTATCCTGATGGAATGGAGCCCCGCTATTTCTGGACAATGAGCAGTTGGGTGATGGTTTGTTGGTCACTGTGGAGGCCATTGTTTGACCCCGAGGTGACGGTTCTGAGTGGACCGGTTGGCGCTATGAGTCAACTAGCAGGACCGCTGAGGAAGCAGCTGACAAGGCTGCTTTTGGGATACTAAGGGACATTATGGATCATTTTCCTCAGGAGTTGGCAGCCACTATGGCCGGAGTCTTTCTGAGGGACAACCCCTCCACTGACTCATGGCAGCAGGCCAGAGGAAGTTCTCTGAAGATTGGAGCAGCAGAAGGGCAGACAGTGATAACCTTGCTATGAGTGCCTTGTTCGCAGTGATGAAGGCTTTTGATGGAGTAGAAGGTAGCCTAAGCGTGTGTCTGGTGCTCTTGGCTAGGCCCGCGATGACAGGCATCAGCTTCAGAGGGACCACGATACTGAGATCGAGAGGCTCAATGTAGAGATGGCTCAATTAACCCGCCAGAGAGATCAAGCGACCCAGAGGACTGAAGTATATGAGGGAGACATCCGTGCACTGAGAGAGCAGCTTGAGCATCTGACCACCGCTAACAGGAATGGTGAGCGCATGTTGATCCATGTGCTCCACCAAAGGAATGAAGCCTAGTCTGAGGAAGATGTTCTGAGAGCTCGACAGGTTGAGCTAGAGCAGCAGCTGGCCAATGCCGAAGAATATAACGACGACCTGCACGAGGAGGTTCACCAGCTACACAACCAGCTCCACCCTTACGTTCCTCCTGTAGCAGTGATGTGCACACGCCTATGCAACGCGTGTAGCAAGTTGTGTGGCCCGATCTTCTCGTAGGATCTGCGAACTTGATAACTTGTCAATGCGTGACCTGGTGAAGAGGCAGTGCACCGCGAGGCTGTCCACGCGACGAACTACCGAGACAATCACCCTTCCACGTACCGACGAAACAGCCCACGCAATCACGCCCTATAGACGTGAAGGCACAAACTGGGTGAACCGCAGTTCGGCGTTCTACAACTCCCTCAGGAATCGAAAGAACAAATGTTGCAAGCCTCTCAAGACTCACGCATAAACAAAACTCCACGAGTTTGTGTATTCTGAATTTAGCCAAACAAGATCTGTCTTTTCATTGTCTAGTACAAGATATATATAGAGATAGGGGCGTTCAGCTTTGAGTAAATGGCAGCATGCGCATGCACTAGTGGATTTTGTGGCTGGTTCGCGTGTCTTTTCAGCTTCTGGAAGCAGTTACTAAAATGAGCATAACTCTTTATTGGGTAGTCCAAATAATGAGCCGTTTGATGGGCTGGAAAGTAGACTTGAAGACGCTTCCATCCACTTATAGAGCACCGTCTAACTCCTTGTATTCTGTCTGTGGTTATGCTTGGAATTCGTACCATGTGTCAGTCATCTAGCTTCTGGTTGCATTCCCATGCAAAAGTGATGAACCACCATTTTATTCATGCACACCATAGGCTTCTTTGTTCAGATGTCCAGAGGCTTGAATCCATCTTCATCCCATGCTGGTTCATACACTCCATCATTCCTAAGGACATTGGAACAAGAACTCAAAAGCAAAGGCTCATTCAACATAAACTGATTATTAAACATAAGGTTAGCGTTCACCTGAGAATGAATTTCCTTCTCCAATTGTTTAGCTCTACTTCTTGTAATTGGACCAGCTATATCAAGTGGAGTTTCATTTGAAGATGAGTGAATGCTAGGCATGTCCTCATTAGCCTCCCCCTCTTGAGAAGGAGTCGTCCTCGACTCAGGCTCACCAACAAATGGAAGCAAGTCTTTGACATTGAATGTTGGACTCACATTGGAATATTCAGGTGGCAGCTCAATTTTGTAAGCATTATCATTTATCTTTTGGAGAACCTTGAACGGACCATCACCCCTAGGAGATAACTTAGTCTTGCGATGTTGGGGAAAACGATCCTTGCGTAGATGTAACCACACAAGGTCTCCCGGCTGGAATGTAACCTTCTTCTTACCTTTGTTCGCCTGCTTTGCATATTGTGCTGATTTCTTCTCGATATTTTTCCTTGTCTCATCATGGAGTTTCTTGATAAAGTCTGATCTCTTTGATGCATCCATGTTAACTTGTTCCTGCAATGGTAAAGGCAAAAGATCCATGGGAGTATGTGGTTTAAACCCATAAACAATTTCAAATGGACAAAAGTTTGTTGTGGAATGGACTGCCCTGTTATAAGCAAATTCAATATGCGGAAGGCAGTCTTCCCACTGCTTCAAATTCTTTTTCAACACAGCACGCAACATGGTGGACAAGGTACGGTTGACAACTTCAGTTTGCCCATCGGTTTGCGGATGACAAGTGGTGGAAAATAACAACTTCGTACCAAGCTTAGCCCATAATGTCTTCCAAAAATAGCTTAGAAATTTTGTATCCCGGTCTGAAACAATAGTCCTGGGCACTCCATGTAAACGAACGATCTCCCTGAAAAACAAATCTGCAACGTGTGAAGCATCGTCGTTCTTATGACATGGAATAAAATGTGCCATTTTAGAGAATCGGTCAACAACAACAAAAATAGAATCCCTCCCCCTCTGAGACCGAGGTAAACCCAAAATAAAATCCATGGATATATCTTCCCAAGGTACATTCGGAACTGGTAATGGAGTATAAAGACCATGGGGGTTAAGGCGGGACTTAGCTTTCAAGCAGATTATGCAGCGTGCAACATGTCGCTGGACATCACGTCGCATATGCGGCCAAAGAAATGATCGGAGAGCATGTCCAATGTCTTTTTGACGCCAAAATGACCAGCTAAGCCACCAGCATGTGCTTCCTGCAAAAGAACTTGACGAATCGAGCAGGCTGGAATGCAAAGTTTGTTAGTCCGAAATAAAAAATCATCATGCACATAATACTTGTCCCAGCCTTTTCCAGCAATGCAATGAGAGAAAGGTTCTTTAAAATCAGAATCAGCTGCATAGAGTGTTTTAATGGATTCCAAACCAAGCACTTTTGTATCTAATTGTGTAACCAAACCACATCTCCGTGATAAAGCATCGGCAACAATGTTATCTTTTCCATGCTTATGTTTTACAACATAGGGAAATGTTTCGATGAACTCAATCCATTTTGCATGTCTACGGTTCAGTTTGCCTTGACTTTTTAGATATTTCAAAGCTTCATGATCAGAATGGATGACAAATTCTTTAGGTAACAAGTAATGTTGCCAAACTTCCAAAACGTGAACTAAGGCATAAAGCTCTTTGTCATAAACCGAGTAATTCAGATGTGGACCATTTAGCTTTTCAGAAAAGTAGGCAACAGGTTTACCTTCTTGCAGCAGTACACCTCCTATGCCAATACCACTTGCATCACATTCGATCTCAAATGTCTTACCAAAATCAGGAAGTTGTAGCAGCGGTGCTTCACAAAGCTTTGTTTTTAGTGTGTGAAATGCTTGGTCTTCGTCATGGCCCCACGTGAATGGAACATCCTTCTTTGTGAGATTGTTAAGGGGTGCAGCGAGGGTGCTGAAATTTTTGACAAAACGCCTATAGAAACTTGCAAGACCGTGAAAGCTTCGAACTTGGCTCACATTTACCGGTGTAGGCCAATCCTTTATTGCTTTAACCTTCTCTTCATCAACCTGAATACTATCTGCGGAAACAACAAAGCCAAGGAAAACAACACGGTCTGTGCAAAAGGTGCACTTAGCAATGTTGCCATACAATTTCTCTTCCCTCAAAACAGTAAGTACTTGACGGATATGATCAAGATGTTCATCAAATGATTTGCTATAGATCAGAATATCATCAAAATAAACAACTACAAACTTGCCAATGAAAGCTCGTAAAACATGGTTCATTAAGCGCATAAAAGTTGAAGGAGCATTTGTCAAGCCAAATGGCATCACAAGCCATTCATAGAGACCAATTTTAGTTTTAAACGCTGTTTTCCATTCATCACCAAGTTTCATGCGGATTTGATGATAGCCACTACGCAAATCAATCTTGGTGAAAATGATGGAACCACTCAATTCATCTAACATGTCATCAAGTCATGGAATGGGATGGCGATATCGAACAGTTATAGTATTGATAGCACGACAATCAACACACATGCGCCAAGAGCCATCTTTCTTTGGAACTAAAAGAACGGGAACAGCACATGGTGATAAGGATTCACGAACATACCCTTTGTCCAAAAGCTCTTTTACCTGTCACTGAATTTCCTTTGTCTCTGTGGGATTGGTGCGGTAGGCTGGACGATTTGGAAGAAAAGCACCAGGGACCAAGTCAATTTGATGCTCAATGCCGTGAAGTGGGGGAAGTCCAGCTGGAACTTCATCAGGAAAAACATCCTCAAAGTCCTGTAACAAATCAAGAACAACACTAGGCAGCGAGCTAGGTAAGTCGTTAGTGGAAAATAAAACCTCCTTGTACAGCAGTACAAAGAATGGGGCTGTGGTGTTTCTCACATCTCTCAAATCACTCCTGCTCACAAATAAGCACTCAGTTTGGTGTGGCTGTTTTAAAGTGGAATGAGGCTTTATGTGGCTGGATGGTTTAGAACTCTCTTCCTTACTAGTGTTGTGGGTCTCACTCAGTTTTCTTTTTTCAGATGCCTCTCTTTTCATGCGAGCCACATCTGAAGCATGTATCTCCTCTGGAGATAATGGAACAAGAACCACCTTCTTGTCATTGGCAAGGAAAGTGTATTTGTTAGACCGTCCAAAATGCACCGAATCCACATCAAATTGCCATGGCCGACCAAGCAGTAAATGGCATGCTTGCATGGGGACAATATCACAATCAACCTCTCCATGATAATCACCAATAGAAAATGTTAAATGAATCATGGCTGAAACCTTAACTGTCCCGGAATTATTCAACCATTGCATATGGTATGGATGTGGATGGCGACGTGGCTGCAAACCAAGCTTCTCAACAAGCAAAGCACTAACAATATTATTGCAGCTCCCACCATCTATGATGAAACGGCACACTTGGCCTTTCACTTTGCATCGGGACTGAAACAAATTATGGCGTTGTCCTTGTTCAGCAGCAACAAACTGAGTGGAAAGAACTCTCCTAACCACCAAAGAAGGAGATGGTGTATTCATTGTAGAAGGCTCCAAATCAGGAAAATCAGCAAGCAACTCATCAAAATCAGCACTAGTAATCTCGTCAGAAGATGGAGAAGTAACATCTTGTAACATGTCATTGTGAGCAAAAGGTGGAATAGGTTGAATGGCTAAACAATTCAGACCTAGCTCAAATGTACCATCCTCAGCTGAATACTCACAAGTATCAAGATGTTGGTCTGCAAATACATTGGTAAACTCTGCATCCTCTTCACTTTGAGAATCATAAGATCCATCAGCAAGCGCAATAATGGTACGTCGATTGGGACATTCAGCTTGTTTATGCCCATGACCACCACACTTAAAACATTCAATCTTACTTGTCTTCCTTGGAGCTGCAGTAGCAGAGGAGCTGGACTGATTAGAACTTACAGCTTTGCCTCTTGAATCAAAATGTTTGGCAGAAGTTGAAATTGAACGAGAAGTTGCATGAGATGAAGGTGTGTGCACCCCTGACCCGTGCTGCTGTGAATGGCACCATGGAGTAGAATTATTAGGAGCTGAAAATGAAGCACAGTTCTTATAGGATTCAGCAAGCTACCTTTCTGCCCTTTTTGCAAAATGTAGCAATTCATTCATGGTGTTGTAATTAGTCATGTCCACCTTGTCTACGATTGGTTTGTTAAGACCAACTAGAAATCGAGCCATAGTTGATTCCTCATCTTCAGTGATACCGGTACGAAGTAGACACATTTCCATTTCCTGAAAATATTCATCCACACTACGATGGCCTTGGACAAGACGTTTCAGCCTCAAATGTAGCTCACGAGAATAATGTGCAGGAACAAATCGCCGCCTCATTTCTCGTTTCATGTCATCCCAAGTAATACGATCATGTCCAACGCGGCGGAAATCAGCACACACTTGATTCCACCAAGTGATTGCATAACCTGTGAACTCAATGGCAGCAAGCTTTGCTTTCTTGACAGGAGGATAAGTATATAAATCAAAGATCTGATCAACCTTTGTCTCCCACTCAAAATAATCATCAGCACTTTCTTTTCCATTAAATTTTGGAATAGACACTTTCACTTTGCTTAACCCATCATCATCACGGCGACAACGGCGGTCACGATAACCATGATGGCCACCATGCCGGTGATCATCCATATCGGACAACATATCAGCATCACCATCATAATCTCCTCCACCTTGAATAGGAATGCACCGAGCACGACCAAAATTAGGAAAACCAAGACCACGCCCGCCACGTCCACGGCCAGCGGGACGACGCACTGGCTCATCATCCTCCTCAATGTCATCATCCTCATTTGGTGGCGGTTCTCTACGTGGCATGTCGAGTTGGAGAGTTTGGAGCTACTGCACCAAATCATGCATTTGTGTACGCAACTCCTGAAATTCCTCCACTGAAACAGCGGCACCATCTCCACGTCCTGCCATATTAGTAAAGGGGAAAAAAAATAGGACAATATATATGTGGAATATATGTGGAATCACTGCCTCACCACTTACAAAACAAGTTCTTTCTCTCCCTGAAAAGAGCAAGAACCGTGGCTGTAATCTATAGTGGAAGAGTGATTATAACAGCGACGACGGTGCAACAACTCACGGTGCTTTTAAGTGGAGCTTGGTGGGGTAATATGTAAGTGGAATGCACTGAAATGTAGTGATGCAAAACCAAATAATAATCCAAGAACACAAGTCTAAGTTGCTGAAATAAAGGAAAAGATGTAAAAAGAAAGGAACAAGATGTAGGAAGTGGATAGATGAACACCAATTTGCACCAACCGTAACTTGTTGCTGCCCAAACCCCTTTTGTGTGCTGAACACAATTCTCTTTTGTTTCTTTTCTTTCCTTTTTTTTTGTTTTTTTCTGGAACAAGAACTCGGTGTTTTCAGTTCTTCTTTTGACCCATAGACAACTTTTCTTTTAACCTTTGTGACAAATGCAGCACAACTTTCAACTAAAGGGGCTCATAAGGATCACTAAGACGGATGGCGCAGAACAAAAACAAGAAACTCGGTTGGGGAATATGTGGCGGAAAGAAAACAAGGGTGGGACGGGTGGGTTATATATATATATATATATATGCAGCAAGCAAAGACGATCAGATCAAGGGTGGGATGGTTGGTACATGCAGCAAACGATTTGATGATTAGAACAAAGATAACAACTAGAACGATGTGGAAAAGAAAATTCAGCAACTAGACAAATCTTAAAGGATTAAAACTCGATAAAGCAAACTACAAAATCAGTAGCACGTATGAATTTGGGCTGTAGGTTTTTTTTTGGCTATCAGTGGACAATAGGTATTTAAACTCTATCCTACCAAAAACAAGAACAATCCTACTGAGGAAACGGAGGCTTTGATACCAGATGATGTGCACACGCCTACGCAACGCGTGTAGCAAGTTGTGTGGCCCGATCTTCTCGTAGGATCTGCGAACTTGATAACTTGTCAATGCGTGACCTGGTGAAGAGGCAGTGCACCGCGAGGCTGTCCACGCGACGAACTACCGAGACAATCACCCTTCCACGTACCGACGAAACAGCCCACGCAATCATGCCCTATAGATGTGAAGGCACAAACTGGGTGAACCGCAGTTCGGCGTTCTACAACTCCCTCAGGAATCGAAAGAACAAATGTTGCAAGCCTCTCAAGACTCACGCATAAACAAAACTCCACGAGTTTGTGTATTCTGAATTTAGCCAAACAAGATCTGTCTTTTCATTGTCTAGTACAAGATATATATAGAGATAGGGGCATTCAGCTTTGAGTAAATGGCAGCATGCGCATGCACTAGTGGATTTCGTGGCTGGTTCGCGTGTCTTTTCAGCTTCTGGAAGCAGTTACTAAAATGAGCATAACTCTTTATTGGGTAGTCCAAATAATGAGCCGTTTGATGGGCTGGAAAGTAGACTTAAAGACGCTTCCATCCACTTATAGAGCACCATCTAACTCCTTGTATTCTGTCCGTGGTTATGCTTGGAATTCGTACCATGTGTCAGTCATCTAGCTTCTGGTTGCATTCCCATGCAAAAGTGATGAACCACCATTTTATTCATGCACACCATAGGCTTCTTGGTTCAGATGTCCAGAGGCTTGAATCCATCTTCATCCCATGCTGGTTCATACACGCCATCATTCCTAAAGACATTGGAACAAGAACTCAAAAGCAAAGGCTCATTCAACATAAACTGATTATTAAACATAAGGTTAGCGTTCACCTGAGAATGAATTTCCTTCTCCAATTGTTTAGCTCTACTTCTTGTAATTGGACCAGCTATATCAAGTGGAGTTTCATTTGAAGATGAGTGAATGCTAGGCATGTCCTCATTAAGCAGCAGAGATGGATCTGGATGAGGACGAGGATCCCGAAGTGCCAGAGGCACCAGCTGAGGATGATGATGTTGATGCTGACCATGGCAACGCCTCCAACTTAGATAGCGACCACGATGAGTAGGCTAGTCGTTGCTGCACTAGCTACTAGGGTTTTGTTTGCGATGATCTTTTGCATGGTTGGCATATCTGGCATGTATTAATGAGTAGAAAGACTAAGACCTTAATGTAATGTTGGAAAACTTAGATGTGTTTGTGGCGAAATCTGAACATCAAAAAGTCCAATGTATGTATGCTGACAATTTGGTTGTAAGGGACGCGATGTGTTGCGCTTGAGTAATGTAATTAGTGATGTTGTGTTAATTGGAATGATTTATTGTGCCCCTATTTTATTGTATGAATTTATTCTCTCTAGTGAATTCAGTACGGCATAATTTTTCATTCACCTACAATTTCTACAACATCGCCTAATAATTACTGTTGCTGAAATATGCAGATGCCGAACACTCGTCGTACCGTTTATGATGCCACTGAGGCAGGTGGCAGTGCTACTGGGAATGACAATCGTGATCCACCACCTCCTCCTCCACCATACATCATGGAACAGTTCTTCGCACAGTTCCTAGGAAGTCAGTGTAACATGGAGAGCATGCAGCAAAACATGGAAGCTGCATTGCGCAATATTGCGGACAACACCCGCTGCAGGTTAAACTAGGGCGGACATGAGGTGAATCAATACAGCAGTTTCAAGGACTTCATGGACACCAGGCCATCAAAATTTCCATGCCCATGGTAGAATTGGCAAACCATGCACCAATCTTGCACCGAGATTGAAAATATCTCCAAACGGATCGAAATGAGATTCCACTTGATCCACATCACCAAAGAGTACAATAAGGTGTGTCCAAAATGATTTGTGAGCCTATGGTACATTTGGTGCAAACCGTGTACCAATCTTGCATCGAGATTAACACTATCTCTATAGGGACCGAAATGAGCTTCCACTTGACCCACGTCACCTAGGAGTACCATCAGATGTGCCCAAAGCAATTTCCATGCCTGTGGTACATTGGCACAAACCGTCATAGTTCTTGCGCCAAAATTAAAACTATCTCCCAACGGATCGAAATGAGCTTCTGCTTGATCCATGTCACCTAGGAGTACCATCGGATGCGTCGAAAATAATTTCCAAGCCTATGGTACATTTGGCTCAAACTGTGCACCTATCTTGCGCCGACAACGGACCAAAACAAACTTCCACTTGGCATACATTACATAGGAGTACCATCGGGTGTGCCCAAAGCAATTTCCATGCCCGTGGTACATTCGGCGCAAACCGTGCACCTATCTTGTGCTGACATTAACACTATCTCCAAACGGACCAAAACGAGCTTCCGCTTGACCCGTGTCACTTAGGAGTACCATCAGGTGCGTCCAAAATGATTTCCAAGCCTATGGCACCTTCGGCGTAAACCGTGCACCTTTGTTGCACCGAGACTAACACTATTTCCAAATGGACCGAAACGAGCTTCCACTTGTCCAACGCCACCTAGAAATACCATCGGGTGTGCCAGAAAAGTTTTCCATGCCTGTTGTACATTCGGCGCAAATCGTGCACCCATCTTGCACTGAGATTAATATTTTCTCTAAATGGACCAAAATGAGCTTTCGATTGACCCATGTCACCTAGGAGTACCATAAGGTGCGTCCAAAATGATTTCCAAGACTACGATACCTTCAGCGCAAACCGTGCACCTTTGTTGCGCCGAGACTAATACTATCTCCAAATAGACCGAAACAAGCTTCCACTTGACCAATGTCACCTAGAAGTACCATCGGGTATGCCTGAAAAGTTTTACATGCCCGTGGTACATTATGCACAAACTATACACCTATCTGGCCCCTAGATTAACACTATCTCCAAATGGACCGAAATGCGCTTCCACATGACCAATATCACCTATAAGTACCATCGGGTGTGCCTAAAAAGATTTCTATGCCTATGGTACATTTGGCGCAAACCGTGCACCTATGTTGCGCTGAGATTAACTATATCTCCAAACAGACCGAAACGAGCTTCCACTTGACCCATGTCACCTAGGAGTACCATCAGATGCATCCAAAATAATTTCCAAGCCTATGGTACAGTCGACACAAACCGTGCACCTATACAGTCGACGCAAACCGTGCACCTATCTTGCGTCGACACTAACACTATCTCCAAACAGACCGAAACAAGCTTTCACTTGGCATACATTAGATAGGAGTACCGTCGGGTGTGCCCGAGCCGATCATGCCCGTGGTACATTCGGCGCAAACCGTACACCTATCTTGCGCCGAGATTAACACTATCTCCAAACGAACGAAAACAAGCTTCCACTTGACCCACATCACCTAGGAGAACCATCGGATGAGTCCAAAATAATTTCCAAGCCTATGGTACAATCAGCGCAAACTGTGCACATATCTTGCACTGACAACGGTCTGAAACAAGCTTCAGCTTGACATACATTACGTAGGAGTACCATCGGGTGTGCCCAAAGCAATTTCCATGCCCGTGGTACATTCGGCGCGAACCGTGCAGCTATCTTGCACCGAGATTAAAACTATCTCCAAACAGACCAAAACGAGCTTTCGCTTGACCCACGTCACCTAGGAGTATCATCAGGTGCATCCAAAATGATTTCCAAGCCTATGGTACGTTCCCCGCAAATCGTGCACCTATCTTGCGCCGAGACTAACACTATCTCCAAATGGACCGAAACAAGCTTCCACTTGACATACATTACCTAGGAGTACCATCAGGTGTGCCCAAAGCAATTTCCATGCTTGTGGTAGAATCGTCACAAACCGTGCACCAATCTTGCACCGGGATTGAAACTATCTCCAAACGGATCAAAATGAGCTTCCGCTTGATCCACGTCACCTGGGAGTACAATCAGGTGTGTCCAAAATGATTTCTATGTCCATGATACGTTTGGCGCAAACCGTGTATCTATCTTGTGTTGAGATCAACACTATCTCTATATGGACCGAAACGAGTCTCCACTTGACCCACATCACGTAGGAGTACCATCGGTTGCGCCCAAAATGATTTCCAAACCTATGGAACATGGGGTGGGCGGTGGTTGCGGTTGTTGGCCATCGAGCGAGGGCGAGGGCGAGCGAATCGAGAGAGAGAGGTGGGGACGAGCAGGTGATGCCGATGCTATGACGTGTAGGATAAATATTGGAGAGAGATAACTGGGATGGATATATAAGATGGACAAGGGTCGCAAGGAAATAATGGAGCTCAGATGATTTATAGTTTTTGAAATGTATTTTGAAAATAATCTTTAATGCGAGTGATTTTTGAATGTGAATTTTTACGATGTTACAGGTACACCGAATGGTACTCCTAGGTAATGTTGGTCAAGAGGAAGCTCGTTTCGGTCCATTTGAAGATAGTGTTAATCTCGGTGCAAGATAGGTGCACGGTTTGCGCCAAATGTACCACTGGCATGGAAATCATTTTGGGCACACTAGATGGTACTCCTAGGTGACGTAGGTCAAATGGAAGCTCGTTTTGGTTCATTTGAAGATAGTGTTAATCTCAGCACAAGATAGGTGCACGGATTGCGCCAAATGTACCACCAACATGGAAATTATTTTGGGCACTCCCGATGGTACTCCTAGGTGACGTGTGTCAAGTGGAAGCTTGTTTCATTCCGTTTGGAGATAGTGTTAATATAGGCGCAAGATGGGTGCACGGTTTGCGCCGAATGTACCACAAGCAAGGAAATCTTTTCAGGCACACCCGGTGGTACTTCTAGGTGCTGTTGGTCAAGTGGAAGCTCGATTTAGTCTATTTGGAGACAGTGTTAATCTCGATGCAAGATACATGCACGGTTTGCACCGAACGTACCATAGGCTCAAAAATCATTTTGGGTGGCACCAGATGGTACTCCTATGTGACGCGGGTGAAGTAGAACTCGTTTCAGTCCATTTAGAGATAGTGTTAATCTTGGCGTAAGATAGGTGCACGGTTTGCGCCGAATGTACCATGGGCATGGCAATCATTTTGGGCGCACCCGATGGAACTCCTATGTGACGTGGGTGAAATGGAAGCTCATTTCAGTCCACTTGGAGTTAGTGTTAGGTGCATGGTTTGTGCCAAACGTACCATAGGCTCAGAAATCATTTTGGGCGCAAACGATGGTATTCCTATGTGATGTGGATCAAGTGGAAACTCGTTTTGGTCCATTTGGAGATACTGTTAATCTCGACACAAGATAGTGGCACAGCTAGCGCCGAACGTACCATAGGCTCAGAAATCATTTTGGATGTACCAGATTGTACTCCTAGGCGGTGTGGATCAAGCAGAAGCTCATTTCAATCCATTTAGAAATAGTGTTAATCTCAGCGCAAGATTGGGAACGGTTTGCACCGAATGCACCACAGGCATGGAAATCATTTTGGGAACACCCAATGGTACTCCTACGTGATGTGGGTCAAGTGGAAGCTCATTTAGATCTATTTGGAGATAGTGTTAATCTCGGCGCAAGATAGATGCACGGTTTGCGCCGAATGCACCATGGGCCTAGAAATCATTTTGGGTACACCCGATGGTACTCATAGGTGACGTGGGTCAAGTGCAAGCTCGTTTCGGTCCATTTGGAGATAGTGTTAATATCGACGGATGATAGGTGAACAGTTTGCACCGAAAAGTGACCATGGGTTTGGAAATTATTTTGGGCGCATCCGATGGTACTCCTATGTGACGTGGCTCGAGTAGAAACTTATTTCGGTCCATTTTGTGATACTTTTAATCTCGACGCAAGATAGGTTCATGGTTTGTGCCGAACGTACCATAGGCTCAGAAATCATTTTGGACGCACTTGAATGTACTGCTAGGCGACATGGATCAAGTGGAAGCTCTTTTAGGTCTGTTTGGAGATTGTGTTAATCTCGGTGCAAGATAGGTGAATGGTTTGCACCAAATGCAGCACGAGCACGAAAATCATTTTGGGCACACCCGATGATACTCCTAGGTGACGTGGGTCAAGTGGAAGCTTATTTAGGTTTGTTTGGAGATAGTGTTAATCTCGGCGCAAGATAGGTGCGTGGTTTGTGCGGAATGCACCACAGGCCTAGAAATCATTTTGGGCACACTCGATGGTACTCCAAGGTGATGTGGGTCAAGTGTAAGCTTGTTTCGGTCCATTTGGAGATAGTGTTAATCTCAACACAAGATAGGTGCATGGTTTGCACCGAATGTAACCATGGGTTTGGAAATTATTTTGGCCGCATCCGATCCTACTCCTATGTGATGTGGGTCGAGTGGAAACTCATTTCGGTCCATTTGGAGATATTTTAATCTCAACGCAAGATAGGTTAACGGTTTGCACCGAACATACCATAGGCTCAGAAATCATTTTGGACGCACCTAAATGTATTACTAGGCGACGTGGATCAAGCGGTAGCTCATCTCGATCCGTTTGGAGATAGTGTTAATCTCAGCGCAAGATAGGTGCAAGGTTTGCACCGAATCCACCACGAGCATGGAACCCATTTTGGGCGCACCCGATGCCTAGGTGACGTTGGTCAACTGGAAGCTCGTTTAGGTCTGTTTGGAGATTTTGGGCGCACCCGATGTCAAGTGGAAGCTCATTTTGATTCATTTGGAGATAGTTATAATTTATGCAGAAGAAAGGTGCACGGTTTGTATGAAATGTACCATGGGCATGGATATCACTTTGGGCACACCCGATGGTACTCCTATGTAATGTATGTCAAGTAGAAGGTTGTTTCGGTCTGTTTGGAGATAATGTTAGTCTTGGCACAAGATAGGTGCATGGTTTGCGCGAATGTACCACGGGCATGGAAATCATTTTTGGCACACCCGATGGTACTTTGAGGTGACCTGGGTCAAGTGGAAGCTCATTTCGCTCCGTTTGGAGAATCACAAGACAGGTGCACGGTTTGCGAGAAATCTACCACAGGCATGGAAATAACTTTGGGCACATGCCCTGGTACTCCTAGGTAATGTATGCCAAGTGGGAGCTTGTTTCTCTCCATTTGGAGATAGGTACTCCAAGGTAATGTACTCATAGGCTTGGAGATAGTGTTAATCTCGGCGCAAGATAGGTAAAAGGTTTGCACCGAATCCACCACGAGCATGGAAATCATTTTGGGCGCACCTGATGCCTAGGTGATGTGGGTCAAGTGGAAGCTCATTTAGGTCTGTTTGGAGATTGTGTTAATCTCGGCGCAAGATAGGTGCACGGTTTGCGTCGAATGTACCACGAGCATGGAAATCATTTTGAGCACACCCGTTGGTACTCCTAAGTGACATGGGTTAGGTGGAAGCTCGTTTCGGTCTATTTGGAGATAATGTTAATCTCAGCGTAAGATAGGTGCACGGTTTGCGCCGAATGTTCCATGATGATGAAAATCATTTTTGGGCACACCCGATGGTACTCTTATGTGACATGTGTCAAGTGGAAGCTCATTTTGTTCTGTTTGGAGATAGTATTAATATAGGCGCAAGATAAGTACACGGTTTGCGCCGAATGTACCACAGGCATGGAAAACTTTTCAGGCACACCCGATGATATTTCTAGGTGACATTGGTCAAGTGGAAGCTTGTTTCCATTCGTTTGGAGATAGTTTTAATGTCGAGGCAAGATATGTGCACGGTTTGCGCCAAATGTACCATAGGCTCTGATGTCGCATTGGGCATACCGATGGTACTCCTAGGTGACGAAGGTCAAGTGGAAGCTCATTTCCGTATGTTTGGTGATAGTATAAATCTTAACACAAGATAGGTGCATGGTTTGTGCCAAACGTACCATAGGCCCTGAAACCGCTTTTTGCACACACCAGATGGTACTCCTAGGTGGCATAGATCAAGAGGAAGATCGTTTTAGTCTGTTTGGAGATAGTGTTAATCTCGACGCAAGATAGGTTTACATTTTACGCTGAACGTACCATACATTCATAAATCATTTTGGGTGCAACCGATGTTACTCCTACGTGATGTGTGTCAAGTGGAAACTTGCCTCGGTCCATCTGGTGATAGTTTTAATCTCGACACAAGATAGCTGCACCGTTTGTGCCAAACGTACCATAGGCTCATAAATCATTGGACGCACCTGATTGTACTCCTAGGTGACGTGGATCAAGTGAAAGCTCTTTTCGATCCGTTTGGAGATAGTTATAATTTTAGTGGAAGAAAGGTGCATGGTTTGCGTGGAATGTACCATGGGCATGGATATCACTTTGGGCACACCCGATGGTACTCCTATGTAATGTATGTCAAGTGGAAGCTTGTTTCGGTCTGTTTGGAGATAGTGTTAGTCTTGGCACAAGATAGGTGCATGGTTTGCGCGAATGTACCACAGGCGTGGAAATCATTTTTTGCACACCCGATGGTACTTTGAGGTGACGTGGGTCAAGTGGAAGCTCATTTCGCTCCGTTTGGAGAATCACCAGACAGGTGCATGGTTTGCGAGAAATCTACCACGGGCATTGAAATCACTTTGGGCAAACGCCCTGGTACTCCTAGGTAATGCATGCCAAGTGGGAGCTTGTTTCTCTTTATTTGGATGGAGGTACTCCTATGTAATGTACTCATAGGCTTGGAGATAGTGTTAATCTCAGCACAAGATAGGTGCAAGGTTTGCACCGAATCCACCACGAGCATGGAAATCATTTTGAGCACACCCGATGCCTAGGTGACGTGGGTCAAGTGGAAGCTCATTTAGGTCTGTTTGGAGATTGTGTTAATCTCGGCGCAAGATAGGTGCACGGTTTGCATCGAATGTACCACGGGCATGGAAATCATTTTGGGCACACCCGTTGGTACTCCTAGGTGACAAGGGTTTAGTGGAAGCTCGTTTCAGTCTATTTGGAGATAGTGTTAATCTCAGCGCAAGATAGGTACACGGTTTGCGCCGAATGTTCCACGGTGATAGAAATCATTTTTGGGCACACCCGAAGGTACTCTTTGGTGACATGTGTCAAGTGGAAGCTCATTTTGTTCTGTTTGGAGATAGTATTAATATAGGCACAAGATAGGTGCACGGTTTGCACCGAATGTACCATAGGCATTGGGCACACCGATGGTACTCCTAGGTGACGAAGGTCAAGTGGAAGCTCATTTCCGTATGTTTAGTGATAGTATAAATCTTCACACAAGATAGGTGCATGGTTTGTGCCAAATGTACCATAGGCCCTGAAATCGCTTTTTGCACACACCAGATGGTACTCCTAGGTGGCATAGATCAAGAGGAAGATCATTTTAGTCTGTTTGGAGATAGTGTTAATCTCGACCCAAGATAGGTGCATATTTTACGCCGAACGTACCATACATTCGGAAATCATTTTGGGGGCAACCGATGTTACTCCTACGTGATGTGTGTCAAGTGGAAACTTACCTTGGTCCATCTGGTGATATTTTTAATCTCGACACAAGATAGCTGCACCGTTTGTGCCAAACGTACCATAGGCTCATCAATCATTGGACGCACCTGATTGTACTCCTAGGTGACGTGGATCAAGTGAAAACTCTTTTCGATCCGTTTGGAGATAGTTATAATTTCAGCAGAAGAAAGGTGCATGGTTTGTGTGGAATGTACCATGGGCATGGATATCACTTTGGGCACACCCGATGGTACTCCTATGTAATGTATGTCAAGTGGAAGCTTGTTTCGGTCTGTTTAGAGATAGTGTTAGTCTTGGCACAAGATAGGTGCATGGTTTGCGCGAATGTACCATGGGCGTGGAAATCATTTTTGGCACACCCGATGGTACTTTGAGGTGACGTAGGTCAAGTGGAAGCTCATTTCGCTCCGTTTGGAGAATCACAAGACAGGTGCACGGTTTGTGAGAAATCTACCACGGGCATTGAAAATCACTTTGGGCACACGCCCTGGTACTCCTAGGTAATGCATGCCAAGTGTGAGCTTGTTTCTCTTTGTTTGGATGGAGGTACACCTAGGTAATGTACTCAAAGGCTTGGAGATAGTGTTAATCTCAGCACAAGATAGGTGCAAGGTTTGCACCGAATCCACCATAAGCATGGAAATCATTTTGAGCACACCGATACCACGGGTCAAGTGGAAGCTCATTTAGGTCTGTTTGGAGATTGTGTTAATCTTGGCACAAGATAGGTGCACGGTTTGCATTGAATGTACCACGGGCATGGAAAATCATTTTGGGCACACTGGTTGGTACTCCTAGGTGACATGGGTTAAGTGGAAGCTCGTTTCGGTCTGTTTGGAGATAGTGTTAATCTCAGCGCAAGATAGGTGCACGGTTTGCGCCGAATGTTCCACGGTGACAGAAATCATTTTTGGGCACACCCGATGGTACTCTTTGGTGACGTGTCAAGTGGAAGCTTATTTTGTTCTGTTTGGAGATAGTATTAATATAGGCACAAGATAGGTGCATAGTTTGCGCCGAATGTACCATAGGCATGGAAAACTTTTCAGCCACAGCTGATGATATTTGTAGGTGACGTTGGTCAAGTGGAAGCTTGTTTTGGTCCATTTGGAGATAGTATTAATGTCGAGGAAAGATATGTGCACGGTTTGCGCCAAATGTACCATAGGCTCTGATGTCGCATTGGGCACACCGATGGTACTCCTAGGTGACGTAGGTCAATTGGAAGCTCATTTCCGTCTACTTGGCGATAGTATAAATCTCAACACAAGATAGGTGCATGGTTTGCACTGAACGTACCATAGGCCCTAAAATCGCATTTGCGCACACTAGATGGTGCTCCTAGGTAGCATAGATCAAGAGGAAGATCGTTTTAGTCTGTTTGGAGATAGTGTTAATCTCGATGCAAGATAGGTGCATGTTTTATGCCGAACGTACCATATGTTCGGAAATCATTTTGGGTGCAACCAATGTTACTCATATGTGATGTGTGTCAAGTGGAAACTTGCCTTGGTTCATCTAGAGATATTTTTAATCTCGACGCAAGATAGCTACACCATTTGTGCCAAACATACCATAGGCTCATAAATCATTGGACGCACTTGATTTACTCCTAGGTGACGTGGATCAAGCGAAAGCTCATTTTGATCCATTTGGAGATAGTTATAATTTCGGCAGAAGAAAGGTGCATGGTTTGCGTGGAATGTACCACGGGCATGGATATCACTTTGGGCACACCTGATGGTACTCCTATGTAATGTATGTCAAGTGGAAGCTTGTTTTGGTCTGTTTGGAGATAGTGTTAGTCTTGGCACACGATAGGTGCATGGTTTGCGTGAATGTACCACGGTCGTGGAAATCATTTTTGGCATACCCGATGGTACTTTGAGGTGACGTGGGTCAAGTGGAAGCTCATTTCGCTCCATTTGGAGAATCACAAGACAGGTGCACGATTTGCAAGAAATCTACCACGGGCATGTAAATCACTTTGGGCACACGCCCTGGTACTCCTAGGTAATGTATGCCAAGTGGGAGCTTGTTTCTCTTTGTTTGAAGACAGGTACTCCTAGGTAATGTACTCATAGGCATGGAAATCATTTTTGGCACACCCAATGGTACTCTTAGGTGATGTAGATGGGTGCACGGTTTGCGTTCAATGTACCATGGGCATGAAAATCTTTTCAGGCATGCCCAATGGTACTTCTAGGTGACATTGGTCAAGTGGAAGCTCATTTCATACTATTTGGAGTAGTATTAATCTCAATGCAAAATAGGTGCACGGTTTGCATCTAATGTACAACGGGCATGGAAATCTTTTCAGGCATACCCGATGGTACTTCTGGGTAATGTTGGTCAAGTGAAAGCTCGTTTCGGTCTGTTTGGAGGTATTAATCTTAAGCCAAGATAGGTGCATGGTTTTTGCCAAATGTATCATGGGCTCTAAAATCTCTTTGGGTGCACTAGGTGGTACTCCTAGGTGGCGTAGATCAAGTGGAAGATCGTTTCAGTCTGTTTGGAGATAGTTTTAATCTCGATGCAAGATAGGTGCATGGTTTGCGCCGAACGTACCATAGCTTCAAAATCATTTTGGGCACAACTGATGGTACTCCTACATGATGTGGGTCAAGTGGAAACTCGTTTCGGTCCGTTTGAAGATAGTGTTAATCTCGACGCAAGATAGATGCACAGTTTGCGCCAAACATACCATAGGCATGGAAATCATTTTTGGCACACCCGATGGTACTCCTAGGTGACGTGGGTCAAGTGGAAGCTCGTTTCGGTCTGCTTGGAGATTGCTTGGAGATAGTGTTAATGTCGGCACAAGATAGGTGCATGGTTTGCCATGAATCTACCATGGGCATCGAAATCACTTTGAGCACACCCCCTGGTACTCCTAGGTAATGTATGTCAAGTGGAAGCTTGTTTCTCTTCGTTTGGAGATAGTATTAGCCTCGACACAAGATAGGTGCCCGATTTGCGCCGAACATACCATAGCTTCAGAAATCATTTTGGGCACCACCAAAGGTACTCCTACGTGACGCGGGTCAAGTGGAAACTCGTTTCAGTCCATTTAGAGATAGTGTTAATCTCAACGCAAGATAGATGCACGGTTTGCGCCAAACGTACTATAGGCTTAGAAATCATATTGGATGCACCCAATGGTCCTCCTAGGTGATGTGGGTGCACCTATCTTACGCTGAGATTATCACTATCTCTAAATGGACCGAAACAAGCTTCCACTTGATCGACGTCATCTTAGAGTTCAATCGGGTGTGCCCAAAATGATTTCCATGCCCGTGGTACATTCGGTGCACACCGTGCACCTATCTTGCGACAAGGTTAACACTCTCGAAACAGACTGAAATGATCTTCACTTGATCTACGCCACCTAGGAGTACCATCCGGTGTGCCCAAAAGTGATTTCAGAGCCTATGGTACATTTGGCACAAACCGTGCACCTATCTTGCCTTGAGATTAATACGATCTCAAAATAGACCAAAATGAGTTTCCACTTGACCAACGTCACCTAGAAGAACCATCAGGAATGCCTAAAAAGATTTCCGCACCCGTGGTACACTCGGCGCAAACCATGCACCTATCTTGTGTCGAGATTAATACTATCTCTAAATAGACCAAAACGAGCCTCCACTTGACCAATGTCACCTAGAAGTACCATCGGGTGTGCCTGAAAACTTTTTCATGCCCGTGGCACATTCGGCGCAAACTGTACACCTATCTTGCACCGAGATTGACACTATCTCCAAATAGACCAAAACGAGCTTCCACTTGACTAATGTCACCAAGAAGTACCATCGAGTGCGCAAAACTTTTCCATGCCCGTGGTACATTCAGCGCAAACCATACAACTATCTTGCGCCTATGTTAACACTATCTCCAAACGGACCGAAACGAGCTTCCACTTAACCCACGTCACTTAGGAGTACCAACAGGTGTGGCGAAAATGATTTCCATGCCCACACATTCGGTGCAAACCATGCACCTATCTTGCACCGAGATTAACACTATCTCCAAATAGACTAAAACTAGCTTCCACTTGACCCACGCCACCTAGGAGTACTATTGGGTGCATCCAAAGTAATAGTACATTTGGCGAAAACTGTGCACCTATCTTACACCGAGACTAACACTATCACCAAATGGACGAAAACAAGCTTCCACTTGACATACATTACTTAGGAGTACCATCGGTTGTGCCCAAAGCGATTTCTAGGCATATGGTACATTTGGCACAAACCGTCACCTTTCTTGCTCCGAAATTAAAACTATCTCCAAAGGGATCAAAATGAGCTTTTTGCTTGATCAACGTCACTTAGGAGTACAATTAGGTGCATCCACAATGATTTTTGAGACTATGGTATGTTGACACAAACCATGACCTATCTTGCATAGAGATTAACACTATCTCCAAATGGATCCAAGTGATTTTCCACTTGACCCATGTTGTGTAGGAGTACCATGGGTGCACCCAAAATGATTACTGAACATTTGGTACATTCGGCGCAAACCATGCACCTATCTTGGGCCAAGACTAACACTACCTCCAAACGGACAGAAACAAGGTTCCACTTGAAATACATTACCTAGGAGTACCATCGGGTGTGCCCAAGATGATTTCAAGCCTATGGTATGTTCGATGCAAACCGTGCACCTATCTTGCGCTGAGACTAACAATATATCCAAACAAATCGAAACAAGCTTCCACTTAACATACATTACCCAGGAGTACCATCAGATGTGCCCAAAGCGATTTCCATGCTCGTGGTAGATTCGACGCAAACCGTGCACCTATCTTACACTGAGATTAAAACTATCTCCAAACGGATTGAAATGAGCTTTCGCTTGATCCACATCACCTAGGATTATAATCAGGTGTGTCCAAAATGATTTCTGATATGAACCCGCTAGGGTTTATGGACGATCTTTCGATGAGAGGCGTGAGATCACTCGATTTGGTGGATGGAGATGACGTTCACGGCCCGACTACAGCCTTCCAAGACCGCGCCTTAGCAACCGATACACCACCTCCAAAGGCTGTCCCGATCTTGTGGAGCGCGACAACCAGCCACTAGGGCTCCCGTCCTGCAAGCAATCGAAGAACTAGCAAGAACAAGGAAACAAGCACTGAATTTGCAAGATGAAATTGAAAGCCTCAAACTGAATTCTTATTATGAGTGGAGTTCTGAAGACAAGGAGACGGGTGGCTGGATCAGCACACGCGCCTACAAGCAAGTAGCAAAGGCTAAACTTGATCTAAACAAAACCCAAGTGTTCCTGGTGGCGGCTAAGGGGTATATATTGTGTGGAGGACGACCACAAGAGAGTTTGGGTCGTGCTCCAACCCTAGGACGCGTCCCTACTGGACTCTAAAAGATACAAGCCCATTGGGCTAACTTAAGGTGGCGCAGCACCCTGGACAGAATAGACCTCTCGGTGATTTTTGGACTGTTGACGCCGTTTCTGAGCAGATATGAGTATGAGGTCAGATCCGTATGAAAGTAGACTTTATTAGCTTTCCAACAAGTCCAGAATCACCCCAATCCGACTCCGTATGTAACCGTGGCGGCCGTCACAATTTGGAGGTGTGCTGCAGTCCGAATCCAGCCTACGCGAGTCCTTTTCCCTTTCGATCTTCTCCTTGATTCCTAATCAAAACAAGAGTGCACGTGTCTCCAAGATCTAAACAGGATGGACAAGAGCTCAAGAAGGAACTCACTTGATGATTAAGTGTTCGAGCACGAGCACGGGTAATAGGACCAGCAGGTGTCGGCGTGGACGGCGTGGATGTATGATCGGTGTTGATGTCCTCATCATCCTCCCTTTCTTGAATTTGAGTCGTCCTCGACTCAAGCTCATCTTCCTCACCCAAATAAGGCTTCAAATCTGCAATGTTAAATGTGGGACTAACCCCAAAATCTGCAGGAAGATCAAGCTTATATGCATTCTCATTTATTCGTTGCATCACTTTAAAAGGACCATCCGCTCTAGGCATCAATTTAGATTTTCTTAATTCAGGAAACCTATCCTTTCGCAAATGCAACCAAACCCAATCTCCAGGTTCAAGAATCAATTCTCTTCTACCTTTATCTACAGCAAATTTGTACTTAGCATTCATGCGCTCTATGTTTTCTTTAGTGGTTTCATGTAGTTTTAGCATCAATTCAGCACGTTGCTTAGCATCAAAATTCAACTTTTCAGAACTTGGCAATGGCATTAAATCAATAGGAGCACGTGGTAGCAAGCCATAAACAATCTCAAAGGGACACATCTTCGTAGTAGAATGCAGCGAACGATTATAAGCAAACTCAATATGAGGCAAACAATCTTCCCACATCTTAATATTCTTCTTTAAAATAGTCCTTAACATAGTAGACAAAGTTCTATTCACAACTTCAGTTTGACCATCAGTTTGGGGGTGACAAGTGGTGGAAAATAAAAGCTTAGTCCCCAATTTGGCCCATAAAGTTCTCCAAAAATGGCTAAGAAATTTAGCATCACGATCAGAAACAATTGTATTTGGCACACCATGCAAGCGAACAACTTCTCGAAAGAACAAATCAGCAATATTTGTAGCATCATCAGTTTTATGACATGGTATGAAATGTGCCATTTTAGAGAATCGATCCACAACCACAAAAACACTATCTCGCCCTTTCCTAGTCCGTGGCAATCCCAACACAAAATCCATAGAAATATCCTCCCAAGGAGCACTAGGAACAGGAAGAGGCATATACAAACCGTGTGGATTCAACCGGGACTTAGCCTTTTGACATGTTGTGCAGCGAGCAACAAATCTCTCCACGTCTCGTCGCATCTTTGGCCAAAAGAAATGACCAGCAAGAATGTCCTCCGTCTTCTTCGCTCCAAAATGCCCCATCAAGCCACCTCCATGCGCTTCCTGCAACAACAACAAGCGAACAGAGCTAGCTGGAATGCATAGCTTGTTAGCTCTAAACACAAACCCATCATTGAGGATGAATTTGTTCCATGTTTTCCCATCTTTACAATGCAGCAGCACTTCTTTAAAATCAGCATCATGAGCATATCGGTCTTTAATTGTTTCCAACCCAAAGATCTTGTAATCAAGTTGATTCAGCAAAGTATATCTCCTAGACAATGCATCTGCAATGATATTATCCTTCCCTTTCTTTTGTTTGATAACATAAGGAAAAGATTCAATAAATTCAACCCATTTTGCATGTCTACGATTCAGTTTTCCTTGACTACGAATATGCTTCAAAGATTCATGATCAGAATGTATAACAAATTCTTTGGGCCACAAATAATGCTGCCATGTTTCTAATGTCCGCACTAGAGCATATAATTCCTTATCATATGTAGAATAATTAAGAATAGGTCCGCTCAATTTCTCACTAAAGTATGCAACAGGTTTTCCTTCTTGTAACAAAACACCACCCAATCCAATTCCACTCGCATCACATTCAAGCGCGAAAGTCTTATTAAAATCAGGGAGTTGGAGTAGAGGTGCATGTGTTAACTTATCTTTCAGCACATGGAAGGCGTGCTCTTGTGCTTTGCCCCAAGAAAAGGGCACTCCCTTCTTTGTAAGCTCATTCAATGGTGCAGCAATGGTGCTGAAGTCCTTCACAAAACGGCGATAGAAACCAGCAAGTCCTAGGAAACTCCGCACTTGTGTGACCGTCGTGGGTACAGGCCATCCTTGTATAGCTTCCACCTTGGCTTTATCAACCTCAATTCCCTGTGGAGTGACAACATAGCCAAGAAACGATACTCGATCGGTGCAGAAAGTGCACTTCTCAAGGTTACCAAACAAACGTGCATCACGTAGAGCATTGAAAACAGCACGTAAGTGATCAAGGTGTTCATCAATGGATTTGCTATAAATCAGTATATCATCAAAGTAGACGACAACAAATTTCCCAATGAAAGCACGCAAAACCTCGTTCATTAATCTCATGAAAGTACTAGGTGCATTAGTTAACCCAAAAGGCATGACTAACCACTCATATAGACCGAACTTGGTTTTGAAAGCAGTTTTCCATTCATCTCCCAATTTCATACGAATCTGATGGTACCCACTACGCAAATCAACCTTTGAAAACACAACAGCACCACTCAATTCATCAAGCATATCATCTAATCGTGGAATAGGGTGTCGATATCGAATGGTGATATTATTAATAGCCCTACAATCAACACACATGCGCCATGTTCCATCTTTCTTAGGCACTAAAATCACTGGAACAGCACAAGGACTAAGAGACTCACGCACATAACCTTTGTCTAGTAGTTCTTGCACTTGTCGCTGAATTTCCTTCGTTTCCTCCGGATTGGTCCTGTATGGCGCACGGTTTGGCAAAGATGCTCCAGGAATAAGATCAATTTGGTGCTCAATCCCTCGTATTGGTGGCAGCCCCGCTGGTATCTCAATGGGGAACACATCAGAATACTCCTGCAAAATGTTAGCAACAGCAGGGGGCAAAGAACGTTGCATATCCTCAAATGAAATCAAAGCATCCTTGCATACCAAAGCATAAGCAACAGAGGTGGATGCATTGAACTCATTAATATCAGATTTTGTAGCAAGCATACAACGTCCTTTCAATGTTATCTCATCTTTGTCATCAACAACAGATTTGTCACTCTCGCTCTTTGCTTTTGCAGCCTTAGTAACATCAGATTGCATAATATCTTCAGGAGACATAGGATGCAACACAATTTTTCGATCATGGTATAGAAACGAATATTGATTTGATCTACCATGATGCATCGAATCTCTATCAAATTGCCATGGCCTACCTAGCAGAATATTGCAAGCTTGCATAGGCACAACATCACATTCAACAATATCTTTGTATGATCCGATGGCAAAATTGATTCGCACCAGTCTCGTTACCTTTGCCTTACCACTGTTGTTCAACCATTGGATGTAGTAGGGATGGGGATGTGGTTTGGTGGTGAGGGCGAGCTTTTGTACCATGTCGCTACTTGCCAAGTTGTTGCAGCTACCTCCATCAATGATCATGCGGCACGAACGCTCCTTGATGACACACTTTGTTTGGAATAAAGTGTGTCGCTGATTTTGCTCCGCCTTCTCCATTTGTGCACTAAGCACTCGCTGTACAATCAAGCTCTCATAGTGCTCCGCGTCACCTGCATTGATGTGTTCTTCTATGTGTTCCTCACTACCTGCATAGTCAGCCGCAAGCAATGCAAGTGTATCTTCATCAAATTCACTAGCAGATGAACACTCACCATCATCTTTGACAATCATAACACGCTTGTTTGGGCAGTCACGCATCATATGGCCATATCCCTTACACCGATGACATTGTATGTTGCTTGTTCTACCTGTCGATGCCATGGATGAAGTACTCGCAGCCAGCTTTTGCGCTGTCTTCACTACTGAATTGGTGGGGGCAGCTCGAGTCTTGTCACTAGATGATGGCGTAGGAGTACGTGTAGACGGAGTTGTAGATGGGCGCGGCTGCCATGAACTAGCTTTCCCTGCAGAAACATTAGTCCTTGCGCTAGCACGTCGTCCCTGCACTTCCCGTTCAGCTTTACAAGCAAGATGAAACAGTTTGGTTACGTTATTGTATTCTTTGTAAGCGAGGATATCCTGAATTTCCCGATTTAATCCACCTAAAAATCTAGCCATAGCAGGTTCCTCATCCTCCTCTAAATTACAACGCAACATACCCGTTTGTAATTCCTGATAGTATTCTTCTACACATTTAGAACCTTGTCTCAATTGCTGCAACTTATTTATCATATCACGGGCATAGTAAGATGGAACAAATCTAGCTCTCATGGCTCGTTTCAGTGCATTCCAAGTTCTAGGTATGTTATTAGGATTTTTCTTGCCATATTCGATCCACCAAACAGAAGCAAAATCTGTGAACTCACTAGTAGCAGCCCTAACACGTGTGTTCTCAGGAAATTCATGGCATGCAAACTTTTGATCAACAGCAATCTCCCAAGTAATGTATGCATCAGGGTCATATTTACCATCAAAAGGAGGTATTTTAAATTTAATCTTACTGAAAGCATCATCATTATTGTGTACCTCGCGTCGGCGGCGGCCACCCATACCTCTACGGTTGTGACGTAGGCGACGTCGATCACGAGTGTCTCGATCATCATGTTCAGTATCACCTGTGTATTCTTCATCATAGCTACCATCCTCTTGATCTTCCTCCTTCTTTTCTTCTTTATGCTGGTCTTTATCATTGTTGTGGAGGTCATCAAAACGCCTCAGCAGAGCAGCAAGGCTTTTGTCCACACTAGCAATGGACTGCTCCAAACCTGCAAGCTTGTTGTTTGCGGCAATCTGAGTAGCCTCCAACTGCCCAAGTTTGTCATTTGTCACCTGCAAGTCATTATCAAGTCCCTCCGTGTGCAACTTCACTTTCCTTTCAAAATGTTGTATGATGCCCTTTGTGCGAGGCGAATGCGGAATTTGGTTATCTTCGTCGGTCCCTGACATGGTTCAAAGACAAAGACAACAAGAAGACAAGTGAAGAAATAAAAGCCCTACAACTACTAGGATGTAGCTGCAGCAAGTCGCTCACTCTCCACCTATTACACAAGTTCTTATCAGTTCTTACCTTGCTCGACAGGAGGGGTCATCTACCAACAAGTCTGCAGCAATGGATGAAGTGTATCGGTGCCGCAGCACGAGACCTGTCAAGCTGTAGAATATGTGGAGCTATAGGTGGGCTGAAACAAGGAACGAACTAGCACCACATTAGTTACAAAAAGCAAGCTGAATAATCGTTCAACCGGTGGTACTGTGCTGGTCCTAGTCTAGACCGTGCTAGAGACGCGAGCCTGGACACAAAGGAGAGCACAACACACCACCCAAAGTGAACGAAGAATCTCTAAGATCAGCCCCTTTCTCTTCTTTTCTTTTGCTTCTTTCTTTTTCTTTTTCTTTTTTTTTCTTTTTTTTCTTTTTTTTTTTTTCTTTTTTTTTTCAGGGGCACTCAAAACTGATTATATGAACAAGAACACTCCCAAAGAGCAACTCAGCACACACACTTTTTCCCAAAGAGCAACTCAGCAACTCTCTCTCTCTCTCTCTCTAGAGTAAACCACTCGTTTAGATATGAATACTTGCTGCGTGGTTCGTTTGATATTTGTAGCACAGGGTGAACTGATTCCTCGTCTGATTGGAACTTCCAATTCTACTCGGACTTGGCCAACAGCGAGGAATACCTGATTCCTTGATTCGACTCAAACTTGAAAAACCTACTTGGATTCGGCCAACAGAGAGACTATATGATAGCGTGTGTTGTGATAGAACGTGACAAGAACTCGAAACTCTAAAGGACTAAAACTAAGACCAGCAACTTGACACAACCGATGCAACCGACGACTCAACAAGCCCTAACTAGGTAGCACTAGCCACGGCCCAAAAGTCTATAGGATTGTAGGAAACTAATCTACTTTTTTTTTGGCTTTTTTTTTGGACTGTAGGAAAAATAAAAACAGCAAAGAACTAGAAGTCTCTCACCGATCAACCTTGCTCTGATTACCAACTGATATGAACCCGCTAGGGTTTATGGACGATCTTTCGATGAGAGGCGTGAGATCACTCGATTTGGTGGATGGAGATAACGTTCACGGCCCGACTACAGCCTTCCAAGACCGCGCCTTAGCAACCGATACACCACCTCCAAAGGCTGTCCCGATCTTGTGGAGCGCGACAACCAGCCACTAGGGCTCCCGTCCTGCAAGCAATCGAAGAACTAGCAAGAACAAGGAAACAAGCACTGAATTTGCAAGATGAAATTGAAAGCCTCAAACTGAATTCTTATTATGAGTGGAGTTCTGAAGACAAGGAGACGGGTGGCTGGATCAGCACACGCGCCTACAAGCAAGTAGCAAAGGCTAAACTTGATCTAAACAAAACCCAAGTGTTCCTGGTGGCGGCTAAGGGGTATATATTGTGTGGAGGACGACCACAAGAGAGTTTGGGTCGTGCTCCAACCCTAGGACGCGTCCCTACTGGACTCTAAAAGATACAAGCCCATTGGGCTAACTTAAGGTGGCGCAGCACCCTGGACAGAATAGACCTCTCGGTGATTTTTGGACTGTTGACACCGTTTCTGAGCAGATATGAGTATGAGGTCAGATCCGTATGAAAGTAGACTTTATTAGCTTTCCAACAAGTCCAGAATCACCCCAATCCGACTCCGTATGTAACCGTGGCGGCCGTCACAATTTGGAGGTGTGCTGCAGTCCGAATCCAGCCTACGCGAGTCCTTTTCCCTTTCGATCTTCTCCTTGATTCCTAATCAAAACAAGAGTGCACGTGTCTCCAAGATCTAAACAGGATGGACAAGAGCTCAAGAAGGAACTCACTTGATGATTAAGTGTTCGAGCACGAGCACGGGTAATAGGACCAGCAGGTGTCGGCGTGGACGGCGTGGATGTATGATCGGTGTTGATGTCCTCATCAATTTCTGAGCCTATGGTACATTTGGCGCAAACCGTGTACCTATCTTGCGTCGAGATTAACACTATCTCTAAATGGACCAAAACGAGTTTCAACTTGACCCACGTCACGTAGGAGTACCATCGGTTGCACCCAAGATGATTTCCAAACCTATGGCACATTCGGTGCAAACTGTGCACCTATCATACGTCGAGATTAACACTATCTCTAAATGGACCAAAACGAGTTTCGACTTGACCCACGTCACGTAGGAGTACCATCGGTTGCACCCAAGATGATTTCCAAACCTATGGCACATTTGGTGCAAACCGTGCACCTATCATACGTCGAGATTAACACTATCTGCAAACGGACCAAATTGAGCTTCCATTTCACCCACGTCACCTAGGAGATTCCATGACCATGGTACATTTGATGCAAACCGTGCACCTACCTTGCGTCAATATTAACAGTATCTCTAAACAAACCAAAACAAGCTTGCATTTCACCCACATCACCTAGCAGTTGCATCGGGTGCGCCCAAAAGCAATTGCAATGCCCATGGTACATTTGGTGCAAACTGTGCACCTATCTTGTGTCAAGATTAACACTGTCTCCAAATGGACTAAAATGCGTTTCCACTTGACCCACGTCACGTAGGAGTACCATCGGTTGTGCCCTATGGAACGTTCGGCGCAATCCATGCACCTATCTTACACGAGATTAATACTATCTCCAAACAAATTGAAACAAGTTTCCACTTGATCCACGTTATGTAGGAGTTCAATTGGGTGCGCCCAAACCTGTTTTTAGAGCCAATGGTACATTCGACACAAACTGTGCACCTATCATGCGTCGAGATTAGTATTATCTCCAAACGGACCAAAATGAGCTTCCACTTGACCAATGTCACCTAGAAGTACCATCGGGTGTGCCTAAAAAGATTTCCATGCTCGAGGGAACATTTGGCGCAAGCCATGCACCTAGCTTGCACCTAGATTGATACTATCTCCAAATAGATCGAAACGAGCTTTCACTTGACATAGTCACCTAGGAATACCATCGGTTGTGCCCACAATGATTTCCATGCTCATGGTACATTCGGCACAAACCGTGCAGCTATCAAGCGCTAAGATTAACACTATCTCCTAACGACTCGAAACGAGCTTCCACTTGACCCATGTCTCACCTAGGAATACCATCAGGTGTGCCCAAAGTGATTTCCTAGCCCGTGGTACATTTGGCACAAACTATACACCTTTCTTGCTCCGAAGTTAAAACTATCTCCAAACATATCGCAATTAGCTTCCACTTGACCCACATCACCTAGGAGTATCATCGGCTGTGCCCAAAATGATTTCCATGCCCGTGGTACATTCGACACAAACCGTACACATTTCTTGCACCTAGATTAACACTATCACCAAATGGATAGAAACAAGCTTTCACTTGACATACATCATCTAGGTGTACCATCGGGTGTGCCCAAAATAAATTCCATGCCTATGGTACATTCGACGCAAACCGTGCACCCATCTATCGCTGAGATTCACTATCTCCAAACAAACTGAAATGAGCTTTCACATGACCCACGTCACCTTGGAGTACCATTGGGTGTGCCCAAAATGATTTCCAAGCCTATGGTACATTCAGCGCAAACATGCACCTATCTTGCCGAGACTAGGACTATCTCCAAACAGACTGAAACAAGCTTCCACTTGACTAATGTCACCTTGAAGTACCATCGGGTGTGCCAGAAAAGATTTCCATGCCCATGGTACATTTGGCACAAACTGTACACCTATCTTGTGCCTAGATTAACACTGTATCCAAACAGACCGAAATGAACTTCCACTTGACACACATCACCTAGAAGTACCATCGGGTGTGCCAAAAATGATTTCCTGGCCCTTGGTACATTCGACACAAACCATGCACCTATCTAGCACTAAGACTAACTGATATGAACCCGCTAGGGTTAATCCTGATCTTTCGATGAGAGAAGGTGGATAACTCGATTTGGGGATGGAGATGACGTTCACGACCCGACTACAACCATCCAAGGATGCTGCGCCTTAGCGATCGATACACCAATTCCAGCGGTTGTCACGATCTTGCGGATCACAACCAACCAAACCACTAGGGTTATTCCTGCAAGCAATCGAAGAACAAGCAAGAACAAGTAGAACAAGCACTCAATTGCAAATATGAGATGAAGTTTTAGATCTAATACACATAAAGGTGGGGTTCCACATCGAGTAGAACAGATGGTCTAACCGACACACATGTCTACCAGGAAGTAGCAAGAGCTAAACTTACATCAAAACAAGAACCCAATCTCTTTGTGGCGGCTATGGAGGTATATGAGAGGGTAGAGGACGACCTGTACGTGGTGGGGGTCATCCCACAACCCTAGGACACGCCCCTATTGGGCCCCACTTGATACACGGCCCATCGGGCAACAATCAGGTGACGCAGCACTGTGGACAGAAAAGGTCTCGGTATTAAAATGAGGACTGCAGACGTATTTAACAAGATATCTACATGAGTCTAGATCCGTTGGAAAGTAGACTTGATAAGCTTTCCAAAAAGTCCTAGAATGTCCCAATCGGAGTCCGTATGAAGTCGTGGCAACCGTCGGAAGTTGGGACTCTTCTGCAGTCCGAATTCATCTTCCAAAACGTGTTGGACTTGGACTCTTTCTTTCCTTGAGCCAAAAGTGACGTGGTGGCTTGGTGGATGACATTAGGAATATTTGGACTTGGTCCCCAATCAACTTTATTAACCTTCCATTCTTTCCATATGCAATTGAACCTTCTCTTCATCCATGTAAGTAATTCTGAAAATGAAAATACACACACTTTATGGTGCAGCACCAATTCATCAAATGTATCAATGATAAGCCTCATATGGAATGGTTGCACCTTTAGTTTAGAAGTGGTTAATATGGTCATATTCGAGCCAATGATGTCCTCATCATTCTCCCCTTCTTGACAGCAAACCGTCCTCGGTTTGACCATTGGTGGAGGGCATGTTGTAGGTAATACCGAACCATTCTCCTCTTCTTGAGAGTTATCCTGTTTCTTTCCAACCAAACAAGGGAAACTCGACATGGCATGATTGTAGATAGTGCATTCCTCAGATTGATCATATTTTTGCATAATAATAGGGGGTTTCATATTTGAACAAATGTAAATTCGGTGTATCATATAGTCCTCTTTACAATTATATTTGCCAATAGCATGAAAACTAATATTACGAGAACATGGCAATTCAAATCTAGCAAACAGATTATTCTCTAAGTAGCTAAGCTCACAAAGATCATCAAATTCTATATACCCCATTGTATGTAAAGATGACAACATTTGAGTTTCTTCATTTTCATTTGTAATATGAATAACATGCTTGAATTCAGCACACATTGATTCAGATTTTTTTGCTTTATTCACTAGTTGTGGTATGGATATAGCTAATGTGTTAGCACACAACTCTTCTGTATCACAAGGAAGATTAAGCATATCAATGTGTGACAAGGGAAAATCAGTAGCTGGTTCCACAATTGATTTCTCTATGCTAGCACGATTAGTGGACAAATACAGTTCAACTAAAGCATACTCACCTTGATTTTTATTATGAACATTTGACTTACCTTTGCTACTCTTCTCAAAGGCTGTACAAGCAGCAGGATTCTCTTCCTGAAATGAGTCACCTAATATCCCAAATTTCTTGCTCTCCATTTGAATATTGATGTCTACTTGCTGCAAGTTGTTAGTTATTGGAGAGGCAAGTGCTTCTTTTGTATTTGCTAGATCTATTTTGAGATTTCTTTCATAATCACAAGCAAGATCAAACAACTCATCAAAAGAGTTATAATGTTTATCAACAAGAATATTCTGAATTTCCTCATTAAGACCTTGCAAAAATCTATGTTCCAAAAGTTCACCAGTTTCTTCTAAGCCACAACGTAGCAAACATGATTTTAGTCTATCCAAGTATTCTGCTACAGTTTTGTTCTCTTGTTTTGTAGATTGCAACTTTCTAAACAAAATTTCAGAATAATATTCAGGTACAAAAACATTTCTAAAATGTCTTTTCACATCTTTCCATGATTGAGAGGCTTTACCAAATCTACAAAGGTGTTTCCATTCAGTTAAAGCATATTTAGTAAAAACACTAGAAGCAACTCTAACCTTTTGATTTTCTGATAGATCAAGCTTTTTAAATTCATTGTTTACATTTAGCTCCCATTCAATATATGCATCAGGATCATACTTTCCTTCAAAACTAGGTAGTGCAGATTTTATTCTATCAAGCAAAACATCACATACCTCATGAGTCGCATGCTTATCTCTTGCCATACCTTTAGCAAACTGATGAGAATATACAACCTGATCATCTTGTATTTCCATGTGGATTCCTACCATGATTAGAAGAAAACAAGAAACATCCACAATAATATTTATGCCCCTATCAACTACTAGGATGTGGTTGTTGTAATTCTCTCACTCTCAACCTGTTCAAACAAGCTCTTATAAGTTCTTACCAAGCCCAACAGGAGGTGGCGGTTACCAACAAGTTGCAAACCTGGAAAATAGTGTATCGACACCGCAGCAACAACACCTGTCAAGCTGTAGTCGAATATGTGGAGCTGTAGGAGGGCTCAAATTAATGTACAAGGAAGTACTAGCACCACGTTAGTCACAAAAAGCAAGTTGAGAAATCGTTCAACGATGGTACCGTGCTGGTCCTAGGCTAGACCGTGCTAGAGACGTGAGCCTGGACACAAATGAAGTCACGGTACAGTAGGAAAAAGGCACAAGAACAGCAAGCTATCACTCTCCCTCTTTTCCTCCTCTCTTCTTTTCTTTCTTTTCTCTTTCTCTTTCTTTTTTTTCTTTTGTCTTTTTTTTAATTCTCTTCTTCTACTTCTTTTCTTTTACTTTGCACAAGACGAATCTGAACTTAACAAAACATAGTTCAGAACATCAACTTATAATGTATTTGTCTTTTTGGGGAGAACAAGAAAAGAACTAGCAACTCAGATTTTTCTTTGTGCGCTCAAATCAGATTTTCTCGGTGTGAAAAAAATAGCATGGATGGATATGGTGCAACAAAGACGAATATGGTAGTAATGATTGCAATGGAGATGTATATGGTGTAGTGGAGATATGTATGGTGGTGGTGATGGCAGCGGATATGTATATAATTGATAGTGACCAAAACTTGACAAGAACTCGAAACTCTAAAAGCCTAAAACTAAGACCAGCAACTCGACGCAACCGATGCAACCGACGACTCAACAAGCCCTACTAAGCAGTGCTAGCAAAGGCTCAAAAGGTCTATAGGATTACGGAACCCTAATCTACTAATTGTTTTTTGGCTTTTCTGGACTATAGGAAATTAAAAATAGCGAAGGATTGGAAGTCTCTCACCGATCAACCTTGCTCTGATTACCAACTGATATGAACCCGCTAGGGTGAATCCTGATCTTTCGATGAGAGAAGGTGGATAACTCGATTTGGGGATGGAGATGACGTTCACGACCCGACTACAACCATCCAAGGATGCTGCGCCTTAGCGATCGATACACCAATTCCAGCGGTTGTCACGATCTTGCGGATCACAACCAACCAAACCACTAGGGTTATTCCTGCAAGCAATCGAAGAACAAGCAAGAACAAGTAGAACAAGCACTCAATTGCAAATATGAGATGAAGTTTCAGATCTAATACACATAAAGGTGGGGTTCCACATCGAGTAGAACAGATGGTCTAACCGACACACGTGTCTACCAGGAAGTAGCAAGAGCTAAACTTACATCAAAACAAGAACCCAATCTCTTTGTGGCGGCTATGGAGGTATATGAGAGGGTAGAGGACGACCTGTACGTGGTGGGGGTCATCCCACAACCCTAGGACACGCCCCTATTGGGCCCCACTTGATACACGGCCCATCGGGCAACAATCAGGTGACGCAGCACCGTGGACAGAAAAGGTCTCGGTATTAAAATGAGGACTGCAGACGTATTTAACAAGATATCTGTATGATTCTAGATCCGTTGGAAAGTAGACTTGATAAGCTTTCCAAAAAGTCCTAGAATGTCCCAATCGGAGTCCGTATGAAGTCGTGGCAACCGTCGGAAGTTGGGACTCTTCTGCAGTCCGAATTCATCTTCCAAAACGTGTTGGACTTGGACTCTTTCTTTCCTTGAGCCAAAAGTGACGTGGTGGCTTGGTGGATGACATTAGGAATATTTGGACTTGGTCCCCAATCAACTTTATTAACCTTCCATTCTTTCCATATGCAATTGAACCTTCTCTTCATCCATGTAAGTAATTCTGAAAATGAAAATACACACACTTTATGGTACAGCACCAATTCATCAAATGTATCAATGATAAGCCTCATATGGAATGGTTGCACCTTTAGTTTAGAAGTGGTTAATATGGTCATATTCGAGCCAATGATGTCCTCATCACTAACACTATCTCCAAATGGACTGAAACGAGCTTCCACATGACCCACGTCACCCAGGAGTATAGTCGGGTCTGCCCAAATGATTTTCACACCCATGGCAAATTCGGCGCAAATTGTGCACCTATCTTGCACCGAGATTAACACTATCTCCAAACGGACGAAAACAAGCTTCCACTTGACAAATGTCACCTAGGAGTACCACTGGGTGTGCCCAAAATGATTTCCATGCCTGTGGTTTGTTTGGCAAACCGTGCACCTATCTTGCGCCTAGGAGTACCATCGGGTGTGTCCAAAATGATTTCCATGCCCATGGTGCATTCGGCGCAAACCGTGCACCTATCTTGCGCCTAGAATAATACTATCTACAAACTAAACAAAACAAGCTTCCACTTGACACACGTCACCTAGGAGTACCATCGGGTGTGCTCAAAATGATTTCCATGCCCGTGGAACATTCGGCTTAAACTGTGCACCTATCTTGCATCGAGATTAACACTATCTCCAAATGAACTAAAACGAGTTTCCACTTGACCCACGTCACCTACAAGTACCATCGCGTGTGCCTGAAAAGATTTCCTTGCATGTGGTACATTCAACGCAAACCGTGCACCTATCTTGCGCCTAGAATAACACTATCTCCAAACCGAATAAAACGAGCTTCCACTTGAGACACGTTACCTCAGGGTAGCATCGGGTGTGCCCAAAAATATTTCCATGCCCGTGGTGCATTTGGTGCAACCGTGGACCTATCTTTTGCCTAGAATAACACTATCAAAACTGAACAAAACGAGCTTTCACTTGACACACATCACCTAGGAGTACCATCGGATGTGCCCAAAATCATTTCCAAGCCCCTGAAACATTTGGCGCAAACTGTGCAACTATCTTGCACATAGAAGTGCCATCAGGTGTGCCCAAAATGATTTCCATGCCCGTGGTGCATTTAGCGCAAACCATGCACCAATCTTGCACCTAGAGTAACACTATCTCCAAACCGAACAAAACAAGCTTCCACTTAACACACGTCACCTAGGAGTAGCATCAGGTGTGCCCAAAATGATTTCCATGCCCGTGGATCATTTAGTGCAAACCGTTCACCTATCTCCGCTGAGAATAACACAATCACCAAACAGACCAAAACATGCTTCCACTTGACCCACGTCACCTAGGAGCACCATCGGGTGTGCCCAAAATGATTTCCATGCCCGTGGTGCATTCGGCACAAACCATGCACCTATCTTGCGCCGAGATTAACAATATCTCTAAATGTAATGAAATAAGCTTTCGCTTGATCCATGTCGCCTTGGAGTACAATCAGGTGCGTCCAAAATGATTCCTGTGCCTATGGTTCGTTTGATGCAAATCATGCATCTATCTTGCGTCGATATTAACACTATCTCCAAATTGATAGAAACAAGTTTCCACTTGACCCACGTCACGTAGGAGTACCATCGGTGGTGCCCAGTATAATTTCTGAGCCTATGGTGTGTTCAGCGCAAACCGTGCACCTATCTTGCGTTGAGATTAATACTATCTACAAATAGACTAAAGCAAGCTTCCACATGACCTACGTCACCTAGGACTACCATCGGGTGATTTCAGAGCCTATGGTATATTTGGCGCAATCCATGCACATATCTTGCCTCGAGATTAATACTATCTCCAAATGGACCAAAACAAGTTTCCACTTGACCAATGTCACATAGAAGTACCATCGGGTGTGTCTAAAAATTTTTCTAAGCCCGTGGTACATTCGGCGCAAACCATGCACATATCTTGCGCCTATATTAATACTATCTCCGAACAGAATGAAATGATCTTCCATTTGACACTTGTCACCTAGGAGTACTGTCGGGTGTGCCCAAAGATTTCCATGCCCGAGGTACATTCGGCGAAAACCATGGACCTATCTTGCGCTGATATTAACACAGTCTCCAAGCGCACCGAAACGAGCTTCCATTTGACCAAGGTCGCCTAGGAGTACCATCGGGTGTGCCCAAAATGATTTCCATGCCCGTGGTGCATTCGGCGCAAACCGTGCACCTATCTTGCACCGAATTTAACAATATCTCTAAACGGATCGAAATGAGCTTCCACTTGATCCGTTGCCTAGGAGTACAATTAGGTGCGTCCAAAATGATTTTTGAGCCTATGGTACATTTAGCGCAAACCGTGCACCTATCTTGCGTTGAGATTAACTCAAATAGATCGAAACGAGTTTCCACTCGACCCACGTCACGTAGGAGTACCACCAGATGCGCTCAAAATGATTTCCAAGCCTGTGGTATGTTCCGCGCAAACCGTGCACCTATCTTGTGTCGAGATTAACACTATCTCTGAATGGATTGAAACGAGTTTCAATTTCACCCACGTCACCTAGGAGTTCCATTGGGTGCACCCAAAATGATTGCCATGTCCATGGTACATTCAGCGCAAACCATGCACCCATCTGGCATCGAGGTTAACACTATCTCTAAATGGACTTAAATGAGCTTCCACTTGACCCACGTCACATAGAAGTACCATTCGGTGTGCCTAAAAAGATTTCCTTACCTATGGTATATTCGGTGCAAACCGTACACCTATCTTGCGCCTAGAATCTAAACCAAACAAAACGAGCTTCCACTTGACACACATCTCCTAGGAGTACCATCGGGTGTGCCCAAAATGATTTCCATGCCAGTGGTGCATTCGGCTCAAACCGTGCACCTATCTATGCCTAGGAGTACCATAGGGTGTGCCCAAAATTATTTCCATGGTCGTGGTGCGTTCGAAGCAAACCGTGCACCAATCTTACGCCTAGAATAACACTATCTCCAAACTAAACAAAACGAGCTTCCACTTGACACACGTCACCTAGGAGTACCATTGGGTGTGCCCAAAATGGTTTCCATGCATGTCAAACATTCGGCGCAAACCATGTGCCTATCTTGCACGAAGATTAACACTATCTCCAAACAAACCTAAACAAGCTTCCACTTGACCCATGTCACCAAGGTGTACCGAATCGAGTTTCCACTTGACCCATGTCACGTAGGAGTACCATCAGTGGTGCCTAGTATAATTTTCGAGCCTATGGTATGTTCAGCACAAACCGTGCACCTATCTTGCGTACATCACATAGGAGTACCATCGGGCGTGCCCAAAGCAATTTCAGAGCCTATGGTACATTTGGCACAATCCATGCACATATCTTGCCTCGAGATTAATACTATCTCCAAATGGACCAAAACGAGCTTCCACTTTGACCAATGTCACCTAGAAGTACCATCGGGTGTGCCTGAAAAGTTTTCCATGCCTGTGGTAAATTCGGCGCAAACCGTGCATGTATCTTGCACCTATATTAATACTATCTCCAAACGGAATGAAACGATCTTCCACTTGACACACGTCACCTAGGAGTACCGTGGGGTGTGTCCAATGATTTCCATGGTCATGGTACATTTGGCGAAAACCGTGGATCTATCTTGCATGGAGATTAACAAGTCTCCAAGCATATTGAAACGAGCTTCCACTTGACCCACATCACCTATGAGCACCATCGGGTGTGCCCAAAATGATTTCCATGCCCGTGGTGCATTCGGAATAAACTGCGCACCTATCTTGCGCCAAGATTAACTCTATGTCTAAACATACCTAAATGAACTTCCACTTGACTCACCTCACCTGGGAGTGCCATCGGGTGTGCCCAAAATGATTTCCACGCTCATGGTGCATTCGGCGCAAACCGTGTACCTATCTTGCGCCAAGATTAATATTATCTCCAAACGGATCGAAATGAGCTTCCACTTGATCCACATTGTCTAGGAGTACAATCAGGTGCATCCAAAATGATTTTTGAGCTTACGGTATGTTCGGCGCAAATCGTGCACATATCTTGCCTCGAGATCAAATCTATCTCCAAACGGACCGAAATGAGCTTCCACTTGACCAACGTCACCAAGAAGTACGTCCGGTGCAAACCTTGCATCTATCTTGCGCTGAGACTAACACTATCTCCAAACGGACCAAAACAAGCTTCCACATGACATACATTACCTAGGAGTAACATCAGGTGTGCCTAAAGCAATATCCATGCCCATAGGTAGGTTCATCACCAACCGTGCACCTAACTTGCACCTAGATTAAACGTATCTCCAAATGGATCAAAATGAGCTTCCGCTTGATCCACGTCACATAGGAGTACAATCAGGTGTGTCCAAAATGATTTATGAGCCCATGGTACATTTGACGAAACCGTGTACCTATCTGGCGTCAAGATTAACACTACCTCCAAATGGACCGAAACAAGTCTCCACTTGACCCACATCACATTGGAGTTCCATCGGTTGCACCCAAAATGATTTCCGAAGCTATGGTACATTCAGCGCAAACCATGCACCTATCTTGTGTCGAGATTAACACTATCTCCAAACAGACTGAAACGATCTTCCACTTGATCTACGCCACCTAGGAGTACCATCTGGTGTGCCAAAGAGATTTCAGAGCCTATGGTACATTTGGCGCAAACTGTGCACCAATCTTGCCTTGAGATTAATACTATATCCAAATGGACTGTAACGAGCTTCCACTAGACCAACGTCACCTAGAAGTACCATCGGGTGTGCCTAAAAATATTTCCATTGCCATTATACATTCGGCGCAAACGGTGCACCCTTCTGGCGTCAAGATTAATAATATCTCCAAACAGATCAAAACAAGCTTCAACTTGACCTGTGTCAACTAGAAGTACCATCAGGTGTGCTTGAAAACATTTCCATGCCCATGGAACATTTGGCTTAAACCGTACACCTTTCTTGCGCTTGAATTCACTATCTCCAAATGGCCAGAAATGAGCTTCCACTTGGCACAACATCACATTGGAGTACCATCGGGTGTACCCAAAATGATTTCCATGCCTGTGGTACATTTAGCGCAAACCATGCACCCATCTAGCGCTAAGTTTAACACTATCTCCAAACAGACCGAAACGAGCTTCCACTTGACCCACATCACCTAGTAGTACCATCAGATGTGACCAAAATGATTTCCATGCCAAGGTACATTCGGCGCAAACCGTGCACCTATCTTGCACTGAGATTAACACTATCTCCAAATGGACCGAAACGAGCTTCCACTTGACCCACGTCACCTTGGAGTACCATCGGGTGTGTCCAAAATGATTTCCAAGCCTATGGTACATTCGGCGCAAAATCGTGCACCTATCTTGTGCTGAGACTACATATCTCCTAATAGATGGAAACAAGCTTCCACTTGACCCACGTCACCTAGGAGTACCATCGGGTATGTCCAAAATGATTTCTAGGCCTATGGTACGTTCACCGCAAACCGTGCAACTATCTTGTGCGGAGACTAACACTATCTCCAAACTTGCTGAAATAAGCTTCCACTTGACATACATTACCCAAGAGTATAATTGGGAGTGCCCAAAGCGATTTCCATGGCCGTGGTACATTCGGCGCAAACCGAGCCCTGATCTTGCACCGAGATTTAAATTATTTCCAAGAAGATCGAAATGAGCTTCTGCTTGATCCATGTAGCCTAGGAGTACAATTAGGTGCGTCTAAAATAATTTCTGAGCCTATAGTAAGTTTGACGCAAACCCTGTACCTATCTCATCGAGATTAACACTCTCTCCAAATAGACCAAAATGAGCCACTTGACCCACATCACATAGGAGTACCATCGGTTGCGCCGAAAATGATTTTTGAGCCTATGGTACGTTCGGCAGAAACGTTGCACCTATTTTGCGTCAAGATTAACACTATCTCCAAATAGATAGAAACAATCTTTCACTTAATCTACACCACCTAGGAGTACCATCTGGTGTGCCCAAAGCGATTTAGGAGCCTATGGTACATTTTGGTGCAACAGTGCACCTATCTTGCCTCAGGATTAATACTATCTCCAAATAAGCCGAAATAAGCTTCCACTTGACCAACGTCACCAAGAAGTACCATCGGGTGTGCCTGAAAAGATTTCCATGCTTGTGGTACATTCGGCGCAAACCATGCACCTATCTTGTGTTAAGATTAATACTATATTCTGACTATATGAAACCAGCTTCCACTTGACCAATGTCACCTATGATGATCCCATGGCTTCTCAAAATATATCTGTATAAAATTTTTGGCCAGTTTCAAATATAGTAACGGGTTTTCAATTTGGTGCATTTTCTTCTGATAAAAAATATATAAAGAAGGCGAAGGAAATATTTGCTACCGGTGGACTTTTGTCGAAGATCATCTTTAAGGGTGCACCATTCAAGAAAGAAGATAATAAAAGGCCAAGAAAATATATTTTTATAGGGTCCATGCAAGTTGATGTAACTTGAATTCTTAATGCTACGGAGAATACTTGGAGAGGTGCTGTTGGTAACGTAAAGTGGGAGCAATCTGGCCGCAATATTTTAATATATAGCTGAACTTATGTTAGTCTTTAGTTAATTAGCTAGCTGAGTCTATTTTGTTAGGACCAAGGTCAGGTCGTGCATCTTATGCCAAGTCGAGCTGGGCCTAACGTCAGGCCTGCGTGCTTTATAAAGGGTCCCAACTCATTGTAATAGGATAGATTGGATTTTATTGTGGGATTATTTTCTCGTCGAGCCGCCTCTTGTAAAACCCTAATTGGGTGTTGCCGGATCCTCGTGGATTTGCGTAGAGTGCGTGCTTGAGCTGCTACCGCTTGGGCGCGTCGCTTGGAATTCCTGGAGTTCCCTCTCTTCTGATCGTGGTTCATCGTGGTCGCGGGTGGAAAGAGTTATCTAGGGTTTGGATTGCACACCATTGTAAGCCGATCCCTATCTATTGCTGCTACTGTTGAGTTTGGTTGATAATTTGGTGTGAGATTATCTGTGCTATTTTCATCTTGATTAATTCATAAGTTGGTGCCGTGCTGTGCTGGTTGACTAGCGGCTGTGGTCAAGTGTTCTGCTTCTTGCTGTTCACGTGCTGGTGTCAGTTGTGAGGATAAATTGATATTGCTATCGGATCATGATCCTATTGGAAGTCTGAATTGCTGCTAGTCTGTTCATTACGAGACTCGTCCATACTACTATCACCTACTATTCAATATCTGACAATTGTTCAGTTGTCATTCGTGTGGGATAAGAACAACCGAATTTCTATTGTGCTAGTTATCTAGAACAAAAATTCAGAAAATTCAGAATGTATTAATTTCTATAATTTGTACCGTGAAAGATTGGGACAGAATATCGGACATCATTGGCGTGTCCTTATCAACCTAGAAGTACCATCAGTTGTGCCTGAAAAGATTTCCAAGGCAGTGGTACATTCGGCGCAAACCGTACACCTATCTTGCGCCTAGATCAACACTATTTCCATATGGACTGAAACAAACTTCCACATGACACACGTCACCTAGGAGTACCATCAGGTGTGCCCATAGTGATTTCCATGCCCCTAGTATATTCTGCGCAAACCATGGACCTATTTAGTGCTAAGATTAACACTATCTCCAAACAGACCAAAACGAGCTTCCACTTGACCCACGTCACCTATGAGTACCAACGGGTGTGCCCAAAATGATTTCCATGCCCGCGGTACATTCGGCACAAACTGTGCACCTAGCTTGTGCCAAGATTAACGCTATCTCCAAACAGACCGAAACGAGCTTCCACTTGACCCACGTCACCTAGGAGTACCATCGGGTGCGTCCAAAATAATTTCTAAGCCTATGGTATGTTCAGCGCAAACCGTGCACCTATCTTGCGCTAACATTAACACTATCTCCAAACGGACCGAAACAAGCTTGCACTTGACATACATTACATAGGAGTACCATTGGGTGCGCCCAAAGTGATTATGAAGCCCATGGTACATTCGGCGCAAATTGTGCACCTTTCTTGCGCTGAAATTAAAACTATGTCCAAACGGATCGAAATAAGCTTCCGCTTGATCCACATCACCTAGGAGTGCAATCAGGTGCGTCCAAAATGATTTCTAAGAATATGGTATGTTTGACGCAAACCATGCACCTATTTTATGTCAAGATTAACACTACCTCCAAATGGCCCAAAGCGAGTTTCCACATGACCCATGTCACGTAGGAGTACCATCGGTTTCATCCAAAAAGATTTCTGAACCTATGGTACGTTTAGCGCAATCCGTGCACTTATCTTGCATCGAGATTAACACTATCTCCAAACAGACTGAAACGAACTTCCACTTCTTCTACGCCACCTAGGAGTACTATCTGGTGTGCCCAAATTGATTTTAGAGCCTATGGTACATTTGACGCAAACCATGCACCTATCTTGCCTCGAGATTAATACTATCACCAAACGGACCGAAACGAGCTTCCACTTGAGCAACGTCACCTAGAAGTACCACTAGGTGTGCCTAAAAGGATTTTCATGAATGTGGTACATTCGGCGCAAAACCGTGCAACTACCTTGTGTCGAGATCAATACTATCTTGAAACGGTCTGAAACGAGCTTCCACTTGACACACGTGACTTAGGAGTACCATCGGTTGTGCCCAAAATGCTTTCCATGCAAGTGGTACATTCGGCACAAACAGTGCACCTATCTTGCACCGAGATCAACATTATCTCCAAATGGATCGAAATGAGCTTCCACTTGACATACATAAGAGTACCATCGGGTGTAACCAAAGCGATTTTCATTCCCGTGGAACATTCGGCGTGAACCGTGCATCTTTCTTGCACTGATATCAAAACTTTCTCCAAACGGATCGAAAAGAGCTTCCGCTTGATCCACGTCACCTAGGAGTACAACTAGGTGTGTCCAAAATTATTTCTGAGGCTATGGTATGTTTGCGTAAACTGTGCACCTATCTTGCGCCGAGATTAACACTATCGGTCTGTTTGGGCGCAACCGATTTGTACCATCTGGTGTGCACAGAGCGATTTCAAAGCCTAGGGTGCATTTGGCACAAACCGTGCACCTATCTTGCGTCAAGATTAAAACTTTCTCCAAATGGACCAAAGCGAGTTTCCACTTGGCCCACGTCATGTAGGAGTACCATCGGTTGCACCCAAAATCATTTATGAACCTACGGTAGGTTCAACGCAAACCGTGCACCTATCTTGCGTCGATATTAACACTATCTCCAAATGGACCAAAGCGAGTTTCCACTTGACCCACATCACGTAGGAGTACCATCGGTTGCGCCCAAAATCATTTATGAACCAATGGTACGTTCAGCGCAAACCGTTCCGCTTTATTGTGTTGAGATTAACACTATCTCCAAACAGATTGAAACAATCTTCCACTTGATCTACATCACCTAGGAGTACCATCTGGTGTGCCCAAAGCGATTTCAGAGCCTATGGTACATTTGGTGCAAACTGTGCACCTATCTTGCCTCGAGATTAACACTATCTCCAAATGGACCGAAGCGAGCTTCCACTTCACCAACATCACCTGAAGTACCATCGGTGTGCCTGAAAAGATTTCCAAGAACGTGGTACATTCGGCGCAAACCGTGCATCTTTGTTGTGCCAAAAATAAAACTATCTCCAAATGGATTGAAGCAAGCTTCCACTTGACATACATTACATAGGAGTACCATCGGGTGTGCCCAAAGCGATTTCCATGCCCATGATACATTCAGTGCAAACCATGCACCTTTCTTGCGCCAAAATTAAAACTATCTTGAAACAGATCGAAATGAGCTTTCGCTTGATCCATGCACCTAGGAGTACAATCAGGTGCGTCCAAAATGATTTCTGAGTCTATGGTACATTTGGCGCAAACCGTGCACCTATCTTGTGTCATGATTAACACTATCTCTGAGCAGACTGAAACGATCTTCCACTTGATCTATGCCACCTAGGAGTACCATCTGGTGTGCCCAAAGCAATTTTAGAGCCTATGGTACATTTGACGTGAACCGTGCACCTATCTTACCTCTAGATTAATACTATCTCTATACAGACGAAAACGAGTTTCCACTTGACCAACGTCACCTAGAAGTACCATCAGGTGTGCTTGAAAAGATTTCCATGTACGTGGTACAGTTGTCGCAAACCGTGCACCTATCTTGCACCGAGACTAACACTATCTCCAAAGGACCGAAATGAGCTTCCACTAGACACACGTCAACTAGGACTACCATTGGTTGTGCCCACAATGTTTTCCATGCCCATGGTACATTCAGCGCAAACCGTGAACCTATCTAGCGCTGATATTAACACTATCTCCAAACAGACCAAAACGAGCTTCTACTTGACCCACGTCTCCTAGGAGGACCATCGGGTGCGTCCAAAACAATTTCCATGCCAATGGTACGTTCGCGCAAACTGTGCACCTATCTTGCGTCGATATTAACACTATCTCCAAATGGACCAAAGCAAGTTTCCACTTGACCCACGTCACGTCAGAGTACCATTGGCTATGCCCAAAATCATTTATGAACCTATGGTACGTTCAGCACAAACCATGCACCTATCTTGCGTCAAGATTAACACTTCTCCAAATAGACTAAAACGATCTTCCACTTGAGCTATGCCACATACGAATACCATCTGGTGTCCCCAAAGCGATTTCAGGGCCCATGGTACATTTGGCGCAAACAATGCACTTATTTTGCCCTAGGATTAATACTATCTCCAAACGGACCGAAACGAGCTTCCACTTAACCAACATCACCTAGAAGTACCATCAGGTGTGCCTAAAAAGATTTCCATGAACGTGGTACATTTAGCGCAAACTATGCACCTTTGTTGTGCTGAAATTAAAACTATCTCCAAACGGATCGAAACAAGCTTCCACTTGACATACAATACATAGGAGTACTATCGGGTGTGCCCAATGCAATTTTCATGCCTATGGAAACCGTGCACCTTTCTTGCGCTGAAATTAGAACTATCCCTAAATGGATCAAAATGAGCTTCTGCTTGATCCAGGCAACTAGGAGTACACTTAGGTGCGTCCAAAATGATTTCTAAGCCTATGGTACATTTGGCGCAAACTGTGCACCTATTTTGTGTCGAGATTAACACAACCTCCAGACAGACTCAAACGGTCTTCCACTTGATCTACGCCACCTTGGAGTACCATCTGGTGTGCCCAAAGCGATTTCAGAGCCTCGGGTACATTGGGCACAAACCGTGCACCTATCTTGCATCAAGATTAATACTATCTCAAAATGGAACAAAGCAAGTTTCCACTTGACCCACGTCACATTGGAGTACCATTGGTTGCGCCCAAAATCATTTATGAACCTACGGTAGGTTCAACACAAACCGTGCACCTATCTTGCGTCGATACTCACACCATCTCCATGTGGACCAAAGCGAGTTTCCACTTGACCCATGTCACATAGGAGTACCATCGGTTGCGCCCAAAATCATTTATGAACCAATGGTACGTTCATCACAAACCATGCACCTATGTTTTGTCGAGATTAACACTATCTCCAAACAGATTGAAACGATCTTCCACTTGATCTACGTCACCTAGGAGTACCATCTGGTCTAGCCATAGCGATTTCAGAGCCTATGGTAAATTTGGCACAAATCGTGCACCTATCTTGCATCGGGATTAACACTATCTCCAAACGGACCGAAGCGAACATCACCTTGAAGTACCATCGGTGTGCCTGAAAAAGATTTCTTTCTTGGTACATTCGGCGCAAACCGTGCATCTTTCTTGTGTTGAAATTAAAACTATGTCCAAATGGACTAAAATGAGCTTCCACTCACTACACGTCAACTAGGACTACCATCGGGTGTGCCCACAATGATTTCCCTGCCCATGGTACATTCGGCGCAAACCATGGACCTATCTAGCACTGATATTAACACTATCTCCAAACGGACCGAAACAAGCTTCCACTTGACCCATGTCACCTAGAAGGACCATCGGGTGCGTCCAAAACAATTTCCATGCCAATGGTACGTTAGCGCAAACTGTAACATATCTTGTGTCGAGATTAACACTATCTCTAAATAGACCAAAGCGAGTTTCCACTTGACCCACGTCACATAGGAGTAGCATCGGTTGTGCCCAAAATCATTTCTGAACCCATGGTACGTTCAGCGCAAACCGTGCACCTATCTTGTGTCGAGGTTAAAACTATCTCTAAACAGACCGAAACAATCTTCCACTTGATCTGAACCACCTAGGAGTACCATCTGGTGTGCCCAAAGCAATTATAGAGCCTATGGTACTTTTGACGCAAACCATGCACCTATCTTGCTTCAGAATTATACTATCTCCAAACTAACCGAAACGACCTTCCAATTGACCAACATCACCTAGAAGTACCATCGGGTGTGCCTGAAAAGATTTCCATGAATGTGCTATGTTCAGCGCAAACTGTGCACCTTTGTTGCACCGAAATTAGAACTATTTTCAAATGGATCGAAACAAGCTTCCACTTGACATACAATGCATAGGAGTACTATCGAGTGTGCCCAAAGCGATCTCTATGCCTATGGTACATTCAGTGCAAACTGTGCACCCTTCTTGCACCAAAATTGAAACTAATTCCAAACGGATCAAAATGAGCTTCCGCGTGATCCACGCACCTAGGAGTACAATTAGGTGCGTCCAAAATGATTTCTGAGCCTATGGTACGTTTGGCGCAAACCGTGCACATCTCTTATGTCGAGATTAGCACTACCTCCAAACAGACTCAAATGGTCTTCCACTTGATCTATGCCACCTAGGAGTACCATCTGGTGTGCAGAAAGCGATTTCAGAGCGTATGGTACACTTGGCGCAAACCGTGCACCTATTTCCGTAGAGATTAACACTATCTCCAAATGGACCAAAGCGAGTTTTCACTTGAGCCACGTGACGTAGGAGTACCATCAGTAGTGCCCAAAATCACTTATAAACCTACGGTACATTCAGCGCAAACCGTGCACCAATCTTGTGTCGAGATTAACACTATCTCCAAATGGACTGAAACGATCTTCCATTTGATCTACGCCACCTTGGAGTACCATCTGGTGTGCCCAAAGCAATTTCAGAGCCAATAGGACATTTGGCGCAAACCGTCCACCTATCTTGCCTCGAGATTAATACTACCTCCAAACATACTAAAATGAGCTCCCACTTGACCAACATCTCCTAGAAGTACCATCGGGTGTGCCTGAAAAGATTTTTGTGAATGTGGTACATTCGGCGCAAACCGTGCACCTTTCTTTCACCGAAATTAAAACTATCTCCAAACGGATTGAAACAAGCTTCGACTTGACATACATTACATAGGAGTACCATCAGGTATGCCCAAAGTGATTTCCGTGCCCATGGTACAATAGTCACAAACCGTGCAACTTTCTTGCGCCAAAATTAAAACTATCTCCAAACGAATTGAAATGATCTTTCGCTTGATCCACACACCAAGGAGTACAATCAGGTGCATCAAAAATGATTTCTGAGCCTATGGTACGTTTAGCGCAAACCGTGCACCTATCTTGTGTCGAGATTAACACTATCTCCAAACAGATTAAAACGATCTTCCACTCAATCTAGCCACCTAGAAGTACCATCTGGTGTGCCCAAAAGCGATTTCAGAGCCTATGGTACATTTGATGTGAAATGTAGGTATCTTGCCTTGAGATTAATACTATCTCCAAATGGACCAAAATGAGCTTCCACTTGACCAATGTCACCTAGAAGTACCATTGGGTGTGCCTGAAAAGATTTCCATGAACCTGGTACAGTCGTTGCAAACCGTGCAGCTATCTTGCACCGAGACTAACACTATCTCCAAAGGACTGAAACAAGCTTCCGCTTGACACATGTCAACTAGGTGAGTTTGTCGTTGGAGGAAAGTGGTGGCGCTGTTGATCGGCTTGGTGGGGGAGGTGTTTGGTCCGACATGAAGTAGATGTGCATTGTTGCCATGATAAAGATTTTTCCTGCAGAAACGTTAGACTTGGCACTAGGACGTCGCCCCTGCACTTCCCTTTTAGCTTTACAAGTAAGATGAAACAAACAGGTTATGTTAGTATAATCTTTATAAGCAAGGATGTCCTGAATTTCATGATTTAACCTGCCCAAAAATCTAGCCATAGCAGGTTCCTCTCCCTCTTCTCAGTTACATTGCAGCATACCCATCTGTAATTCTTGATAATATTCTTGTACACTTTTAGCACCTTGTCTCAATTGCTACAACTTATTTATCACATCACGTGCATAGTGCAAAGGAACAAATCTAGCCCTCATGACTCATTTCAATGCATCCCAAGTTCGAGGTATGTTATTAGGATTTTTCTTGCCATGTTCTATCCACCAAACAGAAGCAAAATCAGTAAACTCACTAGTAGCAGCCCTAACACGTGTATCCTCAAGAAATTCGTGACATGCAAACTTTTGGTCAACATCAATCTCCCAAGTAATGTATGCATCAGGGTCATATTTACCATTAAAAGGAGGTATTTTAAATTTAATCTTACTGAAAGCATCAATATTATTATGTACCTTGCATCGACGGTGGCCAGCCATACCTCTATGGTTGTGACATAGGCGATGTCGATCACGAGTGTCTCGATCATCATGTTCAGTATCAGCAATGTAATCATTGTCATAATTATCGTCCACTCGATCTTCCTCCTTGATTTATTCTTTATGCTTCTCTTTATCCTTTGTGTGAGAAGTGTAGCAAGACTTTTATCCACACTAGCTACAGATGCCTCCAAACTTGTAAGCTTGTTGTTTGTGGCAATCTGTGTGGCCTCCAACTGCCCAAGCTTGTCATTTGTCACATGCAAGTCGTTATCAAGTCCCTCTGTGTGTAGCTTCACTTTCCTTTCAAAATGTTGTATGATGGCCTTAGTGCGAGGTGATTGTGGAATTTGGTTAACATCCTCTGATCCTAACATGGTTTAAAAACACAGTGGAAACAAGAAAATAGGTGAAGAAATAAAAGCCCTACAGCTATTAGGACGTGGCAAGGCGCTCACTCTCAACATGTTACACAAGTTCTTACCAATTCTTACCTTGCTCAACAGGAGGAATCGACTACCAACAAGTCCGTAGCAATGGAATGAAGTGTATCGGTGCCACAGCAACAAGACCTGTCAAGCTATAGAATATGTGGAGCTATAGGTGGGCTGAAACAAGGAACGAACTAGCACCACGTTAGTTATAAAAGTAAGCTGAATAAATGTTCAATGGCAGTACTGTGCTGGTCCTAGCCTGGACCGTGCTAGAGACGCGAACCTAGACACAAAGGAAACCACAGCACAACACCGAAAACAAAATGAGCAGCCCCCTCTTTTTTCTTGTTTCTTTTCTCTTTTCTTTCTTTTTCTTTTTTTAGGGGAACCTCAAAAACTGATTATATGAACAAAAGAGTGCAAATAAGAAATTCGCCACACACACACTTTTCCAGAAAAGAGTAGGGGTATAAAGGTAATACTGAACCTCAAAATTCAGTATGTCGAGTACAAGTGTGAAGTATTACTTTCTTTTTGGTTCACGTCATGTATTTGTCACAATGTAGCAGTCGGCAGAACTCAGAACAGATCACAAAGTGGACTCCACCTATTGCCGAGTTCTACTTGGTTTCCAACCCAAATCAGATTGGACACAATTCTGTCTTGACCTAAACCACGAATTTGATTCAGACTTCACCACAGCTGATACAACTTCACAATGGACTGAATAGAGAGGATATATATGCGCGGCTGTGACTAGGTGGTGACAAGAACTCGAAACTCTAAAGGACTAGAACTAAAACTAGCACTTGACATGACCGAAGCAACCGAAAACTCAACAAGCCCTAACTAAGCAGTACTAGCAACGGCTCAAAGGTTTTATAGGATTGCAGGAAACTAATCTACTATATTTTTTTTGGCTTTTTTGGACTATAGGAAAAATAAAACAATGAAGGATTGGAAATCTCTCACCGATAAACCTTGCTCTGATTACCAACTGATGTGAACCCGTTAGGGTTTTTGCCCAATCTTTCGATGAGAGGCATGGAATAACTCGATTGGTGGATGGAGATGACGTTCACGGCCCGACTACAGCCTTCCAAGACCACGCCTTACCAACCGATACACCACCCCAAATGGCTATCACAATCTTGTGGAGCGTGACACTCGGCCACTAGGGCACTCGTCCTACAAGCAATCGAAGAACTAGCAAGAACAAGTACTGAATTACTAGATGTAAATGAAGGTTTCAAACTCAATCTCTAATGAAGTGGGGTTTCGAAGACAAGAAGACGGGTGGCTGATCCATCACGTGCGCTTACAAGCAAGTAGCGAAAGCTAAACTTGATCTAAACAAAACCCAAGTGTTCCTGGTGGTGGCCAAGGGGTATATGACGTGGGAAGGATGACCACAAGGGTGTTTAGGTCGTGCTCCAACCCTAGGACATGTCCCTAATGGACCCTAAAATGATACACAGCCCATTGGGCTAAATTAAGGTGGCGCAGCACCCTGGACAGAAAAACCTCTCGATGATATTTGGATCATTGCCGCCGCTTCCAAGATATTATGGCAGAACCTCCTAAATAATATGGCCCACATGCACCTGTCATTGTCTTAAAGACCTCTGACGACTATGCATGTGTACCACAGAACTTAAGAAGTTTGTCGGGTGTCCTCGGGAAACCTGAATCATCCATGATCTTCCGAGCAGGATTATATTATAGAGGCATTGCAGTATTACAATAGTTTATATAAAAAATTACATCAGAGTAAAAGTGCGGAAGTCTTACATATCATAATTTACAAACAATTTGTTCCAAACCTTACAAACCTTAAGTTTAGTTATTACAACCATAGTAGTGGAGTAGCATTAGTAACTTTATTACAGCTCACGAAAATGGATTGCTCTGCCCAAGGGCCAAACATACTACTCGTCGTCGTTTATCGTAAAGACAGTCATGCAGTAGGGTCTGAAACAAACCTGCTCATGAGACATACCTACAACAAGGGTTTAACAAACCCTGAGTACAAAAGTACTCCACAAGACTTAATCGACGAAAAGGGTGGAGAAGACTCAGGAATGTAGGCTCAGGGGATTCAAGATAAGGCTTTAGCAAGAATCAAAGTCTTTTGCAGAAAAGCTCACTATTAGTGAATCCTTACTTTCAATCTTTTAAACTCATCATTTATTATGACTATCACTAGGTGAGTCTATACTATAGTATTTACTTCTTAACATTCATCTCATGTTTCCAAGTCCAAAATTCCATCCATTAACTACGATGCAGGGCAGTTGATCGAGTCTCCATAACCGAGGAGCAACGACGATTCGAACCGATTATACCTAGCTAGTGATCTCTAACCACATGACATATGCAGGACTTAAACCTACATATATCAACCTTCACTCGGATCCTCCAAAATTTGACCAGGTCTAGTGCCACCCGAGAGTACAGTACACCTCCAATCCAGCCCTTGGCCACGAGGGTACACACTACTCTCGCCATCTCTCCACTCCCAGTGCGTGGTCGGCCGTTCACATAATAGAATAGCCGAGGTCTTAGACTTACCGGAGTATGCGATCAGCTACAAATTCTCAACCAAGCAAGCCTACAACAAACAGTCCTTAACTGACACAATCAGAGACTCTACATTGGGACTCCTTTCCCGATGCAAGTCCACCGACCGGTCTCAAATTAACATCATCATTCATTCAGTTGTTCCACAACAACCCTTCAAACTTTGTTAAACATTTTCAAAGTTTTCTTATTAAGCAATGCTAAGCATACTAAGTATTTTCAAATAAAACAGTAACAATGATAATATTGAAGTATCAAGGATGGTAGTGCAGTAATTAGGTTATCACTCAACTCCTATCACTTAATGCAACAAAGCATTAACATAAGTGAAGTAAAGCTTTCCAAAATACAAGGAAGGTTTAAATGCATCCGAGGCTTGCCTTGGTCGACGGGAGTTTCTAGTTCAGGGTCAGTTCCACAAATATCGAATCCAACCTCCACTAGCGACTGCTCTGCTTCGGGGATTGGTTCGACCACGTTAACTTTCTCGTTCACTGGGACTATACGAGATAACATGACATGCTTCAACATGATGAAGGAATAAACATGATGCTTGATGATGGTATGACAAAATTAAAAACTGAAGTACAACTTTCCTTCACGGTACAGTTGCAAGCCAACAAAACCAACTGACACTAACTTCTAGGTTTTTGACAAGGTTTACTAATTAGAAGTTAGGCATGAGCTCAAACAAATAATTAAGGTGCCAAGGATCATCATGTGTTAATGACCCAGGGTCAATCAATCAATTCCAAAGTCAAACAAAATCCTAAATTATCAAGTTAAACACATGTTTAATTAATTAAATAATTAAGGCAGAAATTAAGAATAAAATAAATTTTATCCAATTAAGACAAAACATTTTCTACAGATTAGTCTTACCCTTAAATAGCATCAAAATTAATTTCATGATTTTTGGACTACTATTTCAATTATTAAAATTCATGGAAGTTGCATTTAATAATTAATTGAGCTAATTTTAATACAAGCAAAAATTAAGTAAAATGGCATTTCATATTTTTCCTAGATAGTACATAGTACAGAGAGGCTACACAAAAATTTTGAATATTTTTGGAGCTCTAATTATTTCACAATGAAATAAACAAAATCTAATACTATTTAATATTTTTAGAAAAGAAGAAATTGGAAAATCCATTTCACAAGCTCAGCCCACGCCCCTCTCTCCCTCTAGCCCAACCTAGCCCAACCGGGCGTGCCCCTCTCCCCCTCTTTCCCCGGCCTACTTCTCTCTTGCCCGGCCCAACTGACCGGACCGGCCTAGCAAGGCCAGCTGCCCCCTGCTCAGGCCGATGGCCATGGCCGAGCGGTGGCTGGCCGATGATCCACGCTGGCGGTGAGGCTCCGGTGAGGCAGACCGCACCAGCACGACACGCACGACCCCACAACCACACCTAGGCACCCAGCACAGTAGCAGGCACACAGGAGGAATCCCCACACTGGCCATGGCGACCAGGTGGCGGTCCGCCCGAAGGCACGGAGGTGAAAATGCTCCACCGACGTGGTATTGACTTAAATGGAGCGAGTATCATGCTCAGTAGCTCACCGTGATTACCATGGCATGCTTGGTGAAGGCAGAGATGGACCGGAGGGACTGGACCATGGTGAGGCAGTGTGGCAGCGCTTTGCTCGGCAGCGAGGACGACAGTGGTGCGCGGGAAGACTTAGACAATTAACACTAGCGTTAGCAGGCTCAAACGATGCGAGATAGCTAGGCGGAGCCAAGGGTGCGGTGAATTGGAGCAAGGTGTAGCGGCTGCGGCGAATTGTGGTGGCGCGTGGAAGTGACCAGCGGTGAGGGCAGCGAAAAGGAGAAAAGAAGGAGGCAACCGGCTCTGTGGTGATAAGAAGGGGAGGGCGAGCGGCTTCACGAGCGCTAGCAGTAGCTTGATCAGTGACATGTGTCGATACCAGTAGTATAGGGGTACCCACACTCAACGATAATAAAAACAAAAGCGACTAAATCACGGCAGAACACAGCCCACTTCAAAACACGCGTCAGGTCCGCCTCGTATGAGGCCGGCTCAACGGGATGCCTCGACCGCATCCCGTCTCCGACTCGTATGAGACCCCCTCGACGGGAGGCCTCGACTACGCCCCGTCCCGCACGACAAAACGCCTCGACCGAGCTCCGACTCGCGTGAGCCCGGGTCAAGGCGCTCGATCCCCTCTCTCTCCACCTACCCCGGGACAAAAGTCATAGCATTTAATGCAATTACCTACTACCACCTACCGGCATGGCCGCAACCAGGGTCAACGTGGGAACGATGCCAGTGTCAGTCCTCACTGTTTTACCACCCATCCCGCGATGGGAGGTGAAAAACGTCACTGTACCCACCTTACCGTACACTGTACACCACTAGTTACCCTCGAGGGAGGATGCGACAAGGCCCGTACACCGCGATCCAAGGGATTCGGACTTATCCGATCGGCCTCGACCCAGCCTCGACCCAGCCTCGACGCCTAACACAGCACAACAGGGAACGAAGGACGGTATGGCACGGCACACCGGGTCATTTTAGCGCCTCGTCCTCTACGACATCACGATGTCCAGGGATGGTCTTCCATTCCTAGGGCACGTCGCTACAGTCATCTCAAACAGGGATCGACGAAACATCGTTTCAAGGCCCCCATTGTCTTGGCCTCCTCTCGTCCTATAAAAGGAGAGGCCCGGGCTCTGCAACAGGAAAAGGGACGACAAGCCATACATAAGATAGCGATCAACATCTCAAGCGATCATCTTGTATTCCTTTTTCCTCTCTTTGAGACCTGGGTTCACCGCCCTCTCTCGCAAGCTTGTAACCCCTACGCAAGCACCTCGGTGCAAGGAAATACAAAGTCTCCCCTCCCCCGCTGGACGTAGGGCCTTCTTTTGCCCGAACCAGGATAAACCCCCGTGTGTTCTCCTTGCATCACCCTCCAGGAAAGGGACTCGCAGCATTTACTTGTTGGTCTAGGACCCCCTCGGGTCCGAACACCGACAGTTGGCGCGCCAGGTAGGGGATCGCTGCGTGCCGACGTCGCTTTCCCGCCTTTTTCCTGGATGGCCGACCCCGATCGTCCTATCCCATTGGCTACGGTGATCTGGTTCGGGAGTTTGGAGTTCATGTCGCTTGGCTACGGCTATGACATGGTCCTACTCCCACCTAGGCACCCAACCGACAAGGATTACGAGCTCTCCCAGCCTGGGGGAGCGATCCGCCGGTATCGTCGTTCCAGGCGGGCGCGAGCCGCCCGACGACGACGAGCCCGGCGCAACCACCGTCTTCATCTCGCGGAGGGCGACGGGATTCCCTGGTCCGGCACCCCCCAGCCGGACACCAACCCAGACTTCCTCATTGAAGGTCTGGGGAGGATAAGCTTGGCCGAGGGTAACATGCCGACGGAGAATCCCGCCGCTCCCCCGTCCGGTGAGACACCGCTACCCGGAGCACCCGTTCCGGCGTGGACAGCCACATCTCCTTCGCCGTTCCCATTTGGGCTAGATTCGGCTGCCCAGGTGTATGCTTCTTCCGTAAGCACTCGCATGAGTGCTTATGGGGAACTCCCCGGGCACCATCTACGTTCCACTCTGGACCTCGTTGCGTCCACACCGGCTTCTGATTATCTGGACTCTACGGAGGCACCAGAAACAGAACCCCGTGTGACCGCTTCCCCACGCTGCAACCCCAGTGGCGATCCGCAACGGCCATGCATTCCCCCGTCATACTATTATTTCGGCGCCCCTGACTCCGACTCGGCTGATGACACCTACGACCCGACCCACGAGTGCTTCAACGTCGATGTTGAAAGCGCGTCGGATTCGCAGGAAGAAGAGCCGGTCAGAGGAAGGCACACGCCCCCTCATGTCGAGCTCCCTGCCGAGCGGGATGAGGCTCAGCTCCTTGCGGATCAAGGAATACAGCTCGAGCAAATCCGCGAGTTACAGGAAAGGCTCGACGAGGAATGGGAAAACCTGCGTCTGCTTCAACAAACCCTCGAGCGTGAGCGTGCGGAACGCGCACTTGGCGGGAGAGCTCGCGAGAGAGCTCGTGACGTCAACCGTCGCATCGACGAGGACCGGGTAACCGACCCCCCGGTCTTCGCTCGAGCCAGCCAGAACGTCGTCGCCGCCGCCATGCTCCTCCGCAATATGCCCGAGCCGTCGAACCCTGATGCTCGCCGGGCCCGAGATGAAATCCGAGAACTCCTCGAGACCGCTGCCCTGCAGCAGGCCGAGAGCTCCGCCTCGAGGCGACGCGAGCCCGCCTCGGAGCGGCTCGCAGAGCCTTCCCGACAGGAGAGAGAGGCCTCGGTTCATCCCGAACCTCCCCGACGGATTCGAATGGCTCCCGCCCCCGAGCACGTCGCTCACGACCATGGGCCTCGAGACACCCGTGGCAACATCGTCGAGCGCCGCACGCGCAAGCACGGTGACGGTGTGGCTCGAGGTTACCACGTGCACAGGGGCGGGCGCTACGACAGCTCGGAGGACCGCAGTCCTTCACCCGAGCCTCCGGGCCCTCGGGTCTTCAGTAAGGCTATCCGCGAAACGATGCTCCCGGCGCGGTTCCGCCCTCCCACGACTCTTGCCAAGTACAACGGCGAGACCAAACCCGAACTTTGGCTCGCCGACTTCCACTTGGCATGTCAGCTGGGCGGGGCCACCGATGACCAGGTCATCATCCGACAGCTCCCCCTGTTCCTCTCCGACACCGCTCAAGCCTGGCTCGAGGATCTCCCACCCCAACAGATCTACGACTGGGATGATCTCGTGAGGGTGTTCGAGGGAAACTTCAAGGGAACTTACATGCGCCCCGGCAACTCGTGGGACCTCCGGAGTTGTAAGCAGAAGCCGAGTGAATCCCTCTGGGATTACATCCGACGCTTCTCCAAGCAACGCACCGAACTCCCCAATGTCACCGACTCCGATGTCATTATGGCTTTTCTCTCCGGCACCACTTGCAAAGAGTTGGTCCGAGAGTTGGGCCGCCACACCCCACTCACTGCCAATGGATTGATGGACATCGTCACCAACTTTGCCACCGGTGAGGAGGCGATTGGTGCCATCTTCGGCGGTGAGCAGGACAAAGGGAAGCAGAAGGCCGACGATCCTGCCAGCTCCACCCGGGGCTCCAAGAGGAACAACCGTAAGAAGAAGAAAGGCCAGCAGGGCAAGCCCGAGGCTCCGGCCGATGAGCTTGTCGCCGCTACCGAGCGCAAGAAGCCTCGAGGCCCTCTCGGTGGGGGCATTTTCGACAAAATGCTCAAAGAACCGTGTCCCTATCACAAGGGACCCACTAACCATAACCTCGAAGATTGTCACATGCTCCGCAGGTACTTCGAGGGCGCAGGCAGCAAAAACACCGACAAGAAGGAGGAACCCAAGGGTGACGACAAGGATGAGGGATTCCCCGAGATCCACGACTGCTTCATGATCTACGGAGGACCCTCGTTTCCTCGACTGGTCTGCGGTGGCCATCACTTTCGACCGTGATGATCATCCTGACTATGTCCCCAATCCGGGGGTCTACCCTCTTGTTGTTGATCCCATCATCGCCAACACACGCCTCACCAAAGTACTCATGGACGGCGGAAGCAGCCTCAACATCATCTACTGCCAGACCCTCGACCTCCTGGGGGTCGAGAGAGCGCGCCTCCAACCTAGCGTCGGGAGCTTCCACGGAGTTGTGCCAGGGAAGCGGGCGGAACCCCTCGGACTGGTTGATCTGCCCATTTGTTTTGGCACACCGGCCAACTTCAGAAAGGAGACCCTCACCTTCTAGGTGGTCGGATTCCGTGGGACATACCACGCCATCCTCGGGCGCCCGTGCTACGCCAAGTTCATGGCTGTGCCGAACTACACCTATCTCAAGCTCAAGATGCTAGGTCCTAACGGCGTCATCACAGTGGGGCCTTCGTACGAGCACGCCTACGAATGCGACATCGAGTGCGTCGAGCACGGCGAGGCTATTCTGGAGTCGGTAGCTTTGGCTGCGGACCTCGACGGTCTCGCGAATGAGGTTCCCGACCCAAAGCGCCACGCCGGCAGCTTCGAGCCCACAGAAGATGTCAAGCTCGTACCCCTCGACCCTGCTGATCCCAACGGGAAGGCGCTGAGCATCAGCGCCACCCTCGATCCGAAATAGGAAACCGTGCTCGTCGACTTTCTCCGCGCAAATGTCGACATCTTTGTGTGGAGTCCCTCGGATATGCCGGGCATACCCAGGGAAGTCGCTGAGCACGCCTTGGAGATCCGGGCCGGATCCAAACCGGTGAAGCAACGCCTGCGCCGCTTCGACGAGGAGAAGCGCAGGGTCATCGGCGAGGAGATCCACAAGCTGTTGGAGGCCGGATTCATCAAGGAGGTCCATCATCCTGAGTGGCTAGCCAATCCCGTGTTAGTTAAGAAAAAGAGTGGGAAATGGAGGATGTGTGTAGACTATACTAGTTTGAATAAAGCATGTCCAAAAGTTCCCTTCCCTTTGCCGTGCATTGATCAAATCGTTGATTCCACTGCGGGATGTGAAACTCTCTCGTTCTTAGATGCCTACTCCGGTTACCATCAGATCAAAATGAAGGAGTCCGACCAGCTCGCGACTTCATTCATCACCCCGTTCGGTATGTATTGCTATGTTACGATGCCCTTCGGTCTCCAGAACGCAGGGGCCACGTACCAGCGGTGCATGCAGCACGTTTTTGGGGAACACATCGGGTCGACGGTCGAGGCTTATGTCGATGACATCGTTGTCAAGACAAAACAAGCCGACGGTCTGGTCAGCGACCTCGACGTAGCGTTTAAGTGCCTCCGGGCAAAAAACATTAAACTTAACCCTGAGAAATGCGTCTTTGGCATCCCCCGAGGCATGCTTTTAGGGTTCATCGTGTCCAAACGTGGCATCGAGGCCAACCCTAAAAAAATCTCTGCGATAACTAAGATGGGCCCCATCCGAGATCTGAAGGGAGTACAGAGGGTCACTGGTTGCCTTGCGGCGCTCAGCCGTTTCATATCACGCCTCGGAGAAAAGGCGCTCCCTCTGTACCGTCTCCTAAAGAAATCGCAGCATTTTTCATGGACCCTCGAGGCTGAGGAAGCTCTCACAAAACTCAAGGCCACGCTCTCTAACTCACCCATCCTCGTCCCTCTGACCCCAGGTGAACCGCTCCTACTGTACGTCGCTGCGACGTCACAAGTAGTCAGCTCGGTCCTGGTTGTCGAACGGGCCGAGGAGGCGCATACCTTGCTTGTCCAGAGGCCGGTCTACTTCATCAGCGAGGTGCTCACAGAAACTAAGGTTCGATACCCACAAATTCAGAAACTGCTATATGCCGTCGTCCTGACGCGGCGCAAGCTCCGACACTACTTCGAGGGCCACCCGGTTACTGTGGTTTCTTCTTTCCCCCTGGGAGAGATAGCCCGGAACCAAGAAGCCTCGGGTAGGATTGCTAAATGGGCGGTCGAACTCATGGGCGAGACCCTGTCCTACACACCGCGCAAGGCTATCAAGTCACAGGTGTTAGCAGATTTTCTGGCTGAGTGGACCGACACCCAACTCCCTCCCACACAGCTCCAGACCGAGCTCTGGACCATGTACTTCGATGGGTCATTGATGAAAACAGGAGCAGGCGCGGGCTTGCTCTTCATCTCACCTCTCGGGGTTCACATGCGCTACGTCATCCGGCTTCATTTTCCTGCGTCAAACAACGTCGCTGAGTACGAGGCACTCGTCATGGGGCTGAGAATTGCCGTCGAGCTCGGGGTCCGACACCTTGATGTTCGAGGCGACTCCCAGCTCGTGATCGACCAGGTCATGAAGAGCTCGAGTTGCCGTGACCCCAAAATGGAAGCCTACTGCCAGGAAGTACGGCGCCTCGAGGATAAGTTTCATGGCCTCGAGCTCAACCACATCGCACGCAGGTATAATGAGGCCGCCGACGAACTGGCGAAAATCGCGTCCAGTCGAACTACGGTTCCCCCAGACGTCTTCACAAAAGATCTCCAACAGCCATCCGTCGACCTTAGGCCGGACGGAGGGGTCGACGGGACGTCAGTCGACCCCCCACCTGAGGCAGAAGCCCCCTCAACCAGGGCTGAAGCCATGCAGGCGGAAGGATCGACCCCGCCATCTGACCTCGAGCTTGACTGGCGCGCTCCGTACCTCGACTACCTCATCCAAGGGGAACTCCCCTTGAATAAGACCGAGGCTCGACGGATCGCTCGTCGGGCCAAAACTTTTGTGATCATTGACGACAGTAGGGAGCTGTACCGCTGCAGCCCTACTGGCATCCTCCAACACTGTATCACGAGCGAGCAAGGCAGGGACCTGCTCGGCGATCTGCACTCGGGGGCTTGCGGTCACCACGCAGCACCTAGGACCCTCGTCGGAAATGCATTTCGACAAGGATTCTACTGGCCGACCACGGTCTCTGACGCTGTCAAGCTAGTACGATCCTGTAAAGGCTGTCAGTACTATGCGAGACAGACCCATCTTCCGGCACATGCTCTACAAATGATCCCCATCACATGGCCGTTTGCCGTTTGGGGGCTCGACCTTGTCGGACCACTGAAAAGAACAACTGGCGGCTTCACCCACTTGCTTGTCGCGATTGACAAATTCTCCAAATGGATCGAGGCCCGCCCCATCACCAGCATCAGGTCCGAGCAGGCCGTACTCTTCTTCACCGACATTATCCATCGCTTTGGGGTCCCCAACTGTATCATCACGGACAACGGCACCCAGTTCACTGGTAAAAAGTTTTTGGATTTCTGCGACTACCATCACATCCGTGTGCTCTAGTCAGCCGTGGCTCACCCAAAAACAAATGGCCAAGTAGAACGTGCCAACGGCATGCTCCTACAAGGCCTGAAACCTAGAATTTTTGACAAGCTAAACAAACATGGCAAGAGATGGGCCACTGAGCTGCCCTCGGTCCTGTGGAGCCTAAGAACAACGCCGAGTCGAGCCACGGGGTTCACTCCGTTCTTCTTAGTCTATGGGTCTGAGGCAATGCTCCCAACTGATATAGAATACGGGTCCCCAAGGTTGAAGGCCTACAACGAAAGAAACAATGACGCCGCAAGAGAGGACGCCCTCGACCAGCTCGAGGAGGCCCGAGATGTGGCTCTGTTGCATTCTGCCAGGTACCAACAAGGTCTCCGACGTTACCACGACAGACACGTCCGCAAGCGTGACCTCAACGTCGGCGACCTGGTGCTACGGCGGAACCAGAACACCAAGGGACGCCACAAGCTCACGCCACCATGGGAAGGACCGTACATCATCGCAGAAGTACTGAAGATGGGCACCTACAAGCTATCCAACGAGAAGGGCGAAATCTTCACCAACGCTTGGAACATTGAACAGCTACGTCGCTTTTTTCCTTAGAAAGCTTCGAGGCTTTGTAGTTTATTTTTCATAAATAAAGAATACAGCAATGTCCAAATGTTTGTTTCACAATAAGGAAGGATCGACTCTGTACCTCCATAATCGACCCTCCCTCGGGGGCTACAAGGGGGGAACCCCCAGTCCCCGAAAAAACTTACACTCTTTTTTAAAAATTTTAAGAACCGATTCTTAGATCAACGGCGCGGCAAGAGCGCCCTAAGGATCAAAAGGGCTCTTGAGCCATGAGTACCACTTACTCCTTCAGGGCTACGGTACCCCCGCTCACCCCTTATGCCTCCTTAAGGCACGACCCCATGCTAGGGAAACCTAAATGACGGTTCCTAACTTTGAAAGAGATTACACTCCCTGCCGCTTAGATTAGGTTCTCACACGATCTGCGAGGTCGCAAGAGCACCCTGAAGCTCGAGGGCAGTCGAGTCGTGAGATCACTTATGCCTCCGAGGCTACGGTACCTCCACTCGCTCCCCTACGCCAAAGGGCGCGACTGCGTGTTAAGTAAATCGTACGAGAACACAATCCAAGCAATAAGGGAAGAAAAGCTCGAATGGAACTAAATTAACCACGAATTGATTTATGTTTTGAGTTTTTTAGGGCCGCCAAGGCCACCACAACCAAAGTTCAAAATAACTAACTTATTACATGGGCCTCTGCGCCCAGATCTGGCTCACAGGCCTTCATCGTCAGCAGGCGGGACCACCTCAGGTTCAAAGAGCGAGGCCAGACGACCCCCAGGCCCCTCCGCGGCTTCAATCAGCTCTAGGCAGGCGTTTTCATTGTCCTCGTCCGTCCGCTCCGGGTCTGTGATGAAGCCGTCGGCAACGAGCTCCATGTCAAACACAAACCCTGAGCAGACGACGGCCAGCGCCCTCTTCACGCCGTGGTGGAGGCTGTCCCGAATCTTCTCCCGGGCAAGGTGACCCTGCGCCGCCATCCGACGGACGAAGGAGTTCCCTGGAGCGTCTTCTCTGGTGTCAGTGTCGGGCTCGACCCCCAGACCGTCGCATACCGTGGTGATCGCGCCCTCGAGCAGCTGGGTCCTCCGGGTCTCGGATTCGAGGAGGCTCTGCAGGGAGTTGGCGGACGAGTGGGCCTCCCGGTTCTCACTCTCCAGCTCTGGAATAGGATAGACAAAATTAGTACCTAACACGAGGCCTCGACGGCATAACTACAACAGTCATACTTACCCTCGATATGGGTCTTCAAGCCCACAACCTCGTCGCGAAGCCCCCCGCACGTCTGCTCGTGCCCCAGGAGGGCGCTGTCCTTATCACGGACGGTCGCCTTCAATGCCTCGATCTCCTAACGGGCAGTCTAGAGCGCCGCGTCCCTCTCTTGGACGGCCCCGTTCAGCATCGTGACCTCGTCCTTCAGCGCGCTGAACCGGGCCGTTACCTGCCCGATTTGGACGTTGAGGAGGTCACGTTGACGGCCAACCTGGGAGACGTCCTCCTCGAGCTCCTTCACCCGCGCCGACAGGGGCTCGAGGTCCCTGCGAGCCTAGGCAGCCTCTTCCCGGGCCTTGTCCGCTTCGGTGCGGATCACGACTTCAGCCGCCCAGGCCTGTATCGCCTCCTCCTTCACCGTCGAGTAGGCGGTACGCAGCTCCGCCATCTCAGTGGTCCGATCGGCAAGCCTTTTCTGGGCCTCCTCGACCAAGGCCCGTTGCCGGGACAGCACCGCCCACACGCCGCTCTCATCCCGGATGAGGAGCGACTTGCGGTGGGAGTATTCCTTCAACTCCTGATTCAAAAGAAACCAAAAAAGATAATGAAACCAAGGAAAAAAGACACTGAGAGCCACGAAAAAAGCTAACGGATTAGTCGTACCAGCGCGGCGATGTCGGGCCACGACGACGACGACGTGGCCGGGGCGTCTCCCGGCCCCACCGAAGGGCCGGCCTCGTTGGCCTCGCCCACGGCTCCCACGGCTCCAGCGGCCGTCGAGGCATCAGCTTGACTCGTGGCCTCGCCCCCCTCGACCCCCATTATTTGTTTTCCTTTGTCTAGGGGGCGTCGTCGAGGGCAAGGACCACGGGCCCCCGCCCTTCTGCGGTGGCCGGCCCCTCAGTCACCGGCACCTCTGGAGCTGGCGCTTCCACCGTCGACGCCTCCGGGGCCGGTACCTCGCCCGTTGACGGCTCGGAAACTGGCGCTCCGACCAACGGCACCCCCGCAGCCGGCACCTCGACCTCCGGCGCCACTTCTTCCGGGGCTCCGGCAGGGAGCTCGACGACCTCGCCCTCCACCGTGCCCATCGGCCGCGCCGGCAGGTCTTGCTGCGGCTGCGACCCCCTCGCCGGTGCCACCTCTTGTTCTGGTGCCGACGCAACCTCCTCCATGGTCACGTCGGCACCCGCCCTCTCCGCGCCACTGACGGGCGCTTCTCCCGTCGCAGCCTCAACGGTGGCCTCGGCCGATGGCAGCGCCCTAGGCTCCGCCTCGACCAGACCAGGCACCACTGCTCTCGCCGGGTCGGACCTCGCTGCGGCAGGGTCGAGGCCGGCGACCGCCGAAGCGCTTGCAGCCTCCTGCTGCTGTCGCAGGCGCTCCTTCGCGGCCTCGACCTCACAGACCCAAGCCGCGTCCTGCTTCGCCGATCGGTTGAGGACAGCGGCACTGGCCTGAAGAGACTTCACAGGGGTAGGCCCCATGAGCTTCAACCTGCAAAGTAAAAAGCAAGGTCAGCCAACGAATTCGAAAAGAGATAAATCCCCCAAGCCCGAATACTCACCCAGAGATCGGCACCAAAGGCCTCGACCCCGCGCGGCCCGAGCCTTCCGAGGCGGTGGACGGCGGCCTCGCGGCGGCCCCACCCGCAGACCGGGCGCTCCGCGGGGCCCTCGCCGGCGCGTCGCTGCGCGCTTTCTGCGCTTCCGAGGCCAGCTGACCTCGGGTTCTTACGCCCGACAATGGCGCCGCCGACGACGATGTCGGCGCCACCGTCCCGGCCCCCGCCCGAGCTTGCGGGGCCTAGGCTGGGGCAGGCATCCCCGTCGACCCCACTTGCTGGGTCCGGGGCAAGGCGGCCCCTCCCGCCGAGGGGCCCGCCTCCTTCTTTTCTTTCTTTCTTCTTCTTCTCCTTCTCCTCTTCCTCTTCCTCCTCCTCGGTCTCCTCGACCACGATGACCGAGGAGGATGACCCCGCGATGGGCTCCAGCAGGGGGCGGATATTGGGGAGGCTCCCTAGCCCGGTCGCAGCCTCATACCGTGACAGGGCATCATCGTCCTCGCCGCTGCTGTCGTCGTCCTCCCCCGAGATGGTCTCGGAAGGCGACGGCTCCAGAGGAACTCCATCAAGGGCCTGCTGGCGCTGGAGCTTCTTCCGCGCCTCTGCTTCCCTGGCCTTGCAAGCCGTCCGCTTCTTGGTCGACTCCTTCACCTGTTGTTGCTTCGAGGCGTGCAGTCGTCGAGCCTCGCGGGCGGGCTGGTCCTCCGGCACCGGCGGCATTGTCTCCTGCAGCGCCGACAAGTCCTGCACGCCGGCATCGACCGGGTTAAGGGGATCCAAGAAACAAATCAAACCAAAACGAGCGTATCATCTCAAAATGCTTACCACGGGCTCGAATCCCTCAGTGGGCCTCATGGGGACCCGGTTGACCTCCTCCGCCTTGAACGTCCCGACCATCCGACGGGCTCGACGGAGTACCTCCTCGATGGGGAGGGCCTCGTGGGACATCCGGCTCCCCTCCAGAGGTGCCTCCGGAGTCATCTGGTCGAGACGCAGGCGACGCCGGCACAGCGGCATTACTCTGCGGCGGTGGAACGCCATTGCCACCGCCGCTGCCGTCAAGCCTCGAAGGCAAAGCTGCTGCAGCGCCGCCAGCAGCGGGTCCAGGCGCGGCTTCTCGACCTCCGGCACCCCATATCCCCAGCGGTCCTCCCGGGCGGTCAGCACACGGCCAGTGTACCTTAGCAGCTGGTTGTCGTCGTTGCGGAGGTAGAACCAGCCCTCGTGCCACCCGCTATTTGAGGAAATGAGTCGAGCCGGGATGTACTGATCCGCCCGGCTCGACCGCAACTGAAGAACGCAGCTCCCCGCCCGCGCCGCGCAGAGAACTCCCTTCTCCCCCGCTCTCTTGGCGAAGAGTTCGCCCTTGAAGAGGTGAAGCCACAGGTTCCACTGCGGCTCCACCCCGAGGTAGCCCTCACAGACCGCCGTAAAGATGGCGGCCTGTGCGACGGCGTTGGGGGCAAGGTGATGAAGCTCCACCCGGTAGTAGTGGAGGAGCGCGCGCATGAAGACCGATGAGGGAACGCCGAACCCCTGCTCGTGGAAGCAGACGAAGCTCACCACGTATCCTTCCGGGGGCGCCGGCTCCCGATGGGCTGGCGGCGGCGCAATCCACTCCGGCCACGACCGGTTCGTCCTCGGCCGCAGCAGCCCATCTTCGACCAACTCCTCCAACCTCCTCTCTGTCACCGAGGAAGTGGCCCAGTCGTCGGCGGGGAGGATTTGACTCTTTCCGGCCATCGACGTTGTCGGGAAGAGGATGAGCGAAGGGGGAGGCGGCGGCGGTAGCAGCGGTGTGGGCGGAAAGCGCAAGGGGGCTAGGGTTTCCTGTGGCTAAGGGATGGCAAGAGCGCAAAGAACCGGAGGGGAACGCAGAACCCTGGGTCTCGCCTTTAGGCCAAAGGATGAGGTCGAAGCAGGAATCCCCTCGGGGGAGGCATCGAGCCCTCGGATCCTGTCGTAGGAAACTAACATTCGCACGACCACTCCTTGGCATCTTTGAAGAGCGCCTCCGGGCCACAAGCCGACTCCTAACGACTGGAGCACGGGCTCTCACTCGAATCTCCCCGCTAGCAGCTCACCGGAGATCGCCGGACTCGCCCAAACAGGGTAGTACGACGTTCCCCACCCCTCCTCCTCCTCTCTGTAGGAGGAGCGTGAGGGCCGCACAACAAAAGACGGTAGGGACTCCGATCGACCTCGTGCGCGCGAGGCTCGGGGGCTCGACCGCATCAACGACTCCCTGATAAAACATGCAAAAGACCTTGGAGGAGTCTTCTCAAGACTCCACCAAGGCCTCGGGTGATGAGGACATCATTGGCTCAAATATGACCATGTCAACCACTTCTATACCAAAGGTGCAACCATTCTATATGAGGCTTATCATTGATGCATTTGATGAATTGGTGCTCCACCATAAAATGTGTATATTTTCATTTTCAGAATTACTTACATGGATCAAGGAAAGGTTTGATTGCATATGGAAAGCATGGGAGGTTAATGAAGTTGATTGGGGACCAAATCCAAGTATTCCCAACGTCCTCCACCTGGACACCACGTCACTTTTGGTCCAAGGAAAGAAAGAGATCAAATCCAACACGTTTTGGGGCTGGATTCGGACTCCAGGACAGCTCCAACTTGTGATGTTCACCACGGTCGCATACGGACTCGGATTGGGACGTTCTAGCACTTTTTGGAAAGCTTATCAAGTCTATTTTCCAACGGATCTAGACTCATGGCTATATCGTATCCGATGCTTCCGCAATCGTCACTTCAACGCCGGGGCCTTTTCTGCCTTTGGTGCTGTGTCACCCTATTTTGGGCTGATGGCCCATGTATCAAGTTGGGTTCATTAGGGACGTGTCCTAGGGTTGGAGAACGACCCCAACACCCGCTGGTCGTTCCTCTAGGTATTAATAAGGATTAGAGCCGCCACAAACAGATTGGGTTTTGTTTAGATCAAGTTTAGCCTTTGCTACTTGCTTGTAGGCGCGTGTGCTGATCCAGCCACCCGTCTCCTTGTCTTCAGAACTCCACTCATAATAAGATTCAGTTTGAGGCTTTCAATTTCATCTTGCAAATTCAGTGCTTGTTTTCTTGTTCTTGCTAGTTCTTCGATTGCTTGCAGGACGGGAGCCCTAGTGGCTGGTTGTCGCGCTCCACAAGATCATGACGGCCTTTGGAGGTGGTGTATCGGTTGCTAAGGCGCGGTCTTGGAAGGCTGTAGTCGGGCCGTGAACGTCATCTCCATCCACCAAATCGAGTGATCTCACGCCTCTCATCGAAAGATCGTCCATAAACCCTAGCGGGTTCATATCAGTTGGTATCAGAGCAAGGTTGATCAGTGAGAGACTTCTAGTTCTTTGCTGTTTTTAATCTCCTATGGTCCAGAAAAAGCCAAAACAAAATTAGTAGATTAGTTCTTCATAATCCCAAAACCCCTTTGAGCTTAATACTATTACTGCTTAGTTAGGGCTTATTGAATTAACGGTTGCATCGTCGTGCAAGTTGCTGGTCTTAGCGTCTAGTCGTTTAGAGTTTCGAGTTCTAGTCACGTTTCTGTCACCATCGCAGATTTGAGTTTATTTGTTTCTCTCTAGGAATCCGAGTGGATTTTCAAATTCCTTTGTTTTGTTTACCACCATTATCCTAGCCACGTCCTTGGAGGTTTCATCCACGTCCATATTTCCATCTACAAAAAGGAAATCCAACAAGATTAAGATAGAATTCGATTCGGAGTCCTGTTTTATCTTGAAAACAAAAGTACCACATTTCCTTTGTCAGGAGTCTGAATAGGGAGTTTAAATACAATCTAGAAAGCTTAACTTGTCCTCTTTCCAACGGATCAGAGCTTGGTCCCAAATTCATTCTGAACGCTTCGCAATTGCCCTGGAGATTTGCGCGTCTGCTGGTTTTGCAAAACAACCACTTGTTTCACTTTGCTACTGAATCAGCCTTCCCAAGGAAACATTTAATTGCTGTAAGTAGCTTGTTATTTCTTGTTGCAAAATTTCAGTTTTGTGCTAGTTGAAAGAAAAAAACAGAAGAAAAAAAAGACAGAAAGAAAGAAAAGAAAGAAAGAAAAGAAAGACAGAAAGAAAGAAAGAAAGAAAAGAAAGAGAAAGAAGAAGAGAAGAGTTTTTCTTTTGTTGTTATTCCTGTCCTTGTGATCCTTCTTTGTTGCTGCTCAGTGACTTCGTTTGTGTCCAGGCTCGCGTCTCTAGCATGTACTAGCCTAGGACCAGCATAATAACGTCGTTGAGAGTTTGTTCAATTTGCTTGCAACTAACGTGGTTCTAGTACTTCCTTGCTTTAGCCCACCTATAGCTCCACATATTTCGACTACAGCTTGACAGGTGTTGTTGTTGCGGCACCGATACACTTCACTCCACGGTTGTAGACTTGTTGGTTGCCGTCACCTCCTGTTTGGCTTGGTAAGAACTTGTAAGGGCTTGTTTTAACAAGTTGAGTTTGAGAGAATTACATCTGACACATCCTAGTAGTTGATAGGAGGATACATATTATTTTTGTGTTTCTTGTTTCCTACTAATCATGGCAGGTGATATGGAGATTTTTGGGCTGTTGAAACTAGACCCTCATATTCAGGATGTCATTCAACATTTGCCATTATATGATGGTAAGTTTGATCCTCAAGCTTACATTGATTGGGAGTTAAAAGTAGACAATGAATTTGAGGAGCATGACCTATCCGAGAAACAAAAGATTTGTATTGCCGCTAATATTTTGATTGAATATGCTTTGCTCGAATGGAAACACATTTGTAGGCACATCAAAGTTCCAGAATCTTGGAAAGACTTCAAATTTCTTTTTAGAGATGCATTCGTTCCTGCATATTATGTTGATTATTTGCTTGCAAAATTAGACAACTTGAAGCAGGGTAGCAAGACTGTGAAGCAATACTACCATAATTTTAAGATTTGTATCATGTTTGGTGGATTGGATGAATGCATGGAAGATGTTATGAGTAGATTCATGAGAGGGCTCAATTCTGAAATTCGAACCTTATTAATTAGCAAATCATATTGCCATATTGGTCAATTGTTTTGTCTGGCTCTTAATGCTGAAAAAGAGATTCTATATCTGTGAATACTTGCCAGAATGATGTGACCCATAATGTCTAAAATTTGTCCACTCTGCATGCTAATGAAGAGCAACAAATAGTGGAACCCACTACTGATTTTCCTTTGTCACAAAATGGATTACTCGCGGTTCCTTGTGATAAAGAGGAGTTGTGTGTTGATGATTCTTTTACTCCTATGCCACAAGTAGCAAATAAGTGTGATACTTTTGGTTTGGAACCATACAAATGTGCTGAAGATAAGCTTTTTCATCCTATTACATGTGCACAAGATGAACTGAATTTGTTGTCCTCTTTAAATACTTTGGGTTATATTGAATTTGATATTCTGTGTAATCTAAATTGTCTAAAAGAGAAACTTAAATTTGATTCTATTTTGCCAAGTTTTAATCATTGTTCGCTTCATGCAATTGGCAAATATGACAACAAAGGAGAATATTTGGTGCATAAAGTTTATATTTGCTCTAATCTGAAATATCCTTTTGGGCCACAATACCATGATCAAATTGAGGGCTGCACTAACACTAATGATGTCTTGCAAAGTTTTTCTAGTTTTCCCCAAATGCAACAGGATAAATATCAAGAAGGGGAGCACGGTTCACTTTTACCTACAACACATCCTCCAACAAAGGTCAAACCGAGGACGGTTTACTGTCAAGAAGGGGAGAATGATGAGGACATCATTGGCTCAAATATGACCATGTCAACCACTTCTATACCAAAGAATTACTTACATGGATCAAGGAAAGGTTTGATTGCATATGGAAAACATGGAAGGTTAATAAAGTTGATTGGGGACCAAATCCAAGTATTCCCAATGTCCTCCACCTGGACACCACGTCACTTTTGGTCCAAGGAAAGAAAGAGATCAAATCCAACACGTTTTGGGGCTGGATTCGGACTCCAGGATAGCTCCAACTTGTGATGTTCACCACGGTCGCATACAGACTCGGATTGGGACGTTCTAGCACTTTTTGGAAAGCTTATCAAGTCTATTTTCCAACGGATCTGGACTCATGGCCATATCTTATCCGATGCTTCCGCAATCGTCATTCCAATCTAGTAGAATGGATGGCTAAACTTTCAACAAAACAAAACCCCCATCTGTTTGTGGCGGCTCTAATCCTTATTAATACCTAGGGAAATGACCAGGGGGCGTTGGGGTCATTCTCCAACCCTAGGACACGTCCCTAATGAACCCAACTTGATACATGAGCCATCAGCCCAAAATAGGGTGACACAGCACCAAAGGCAGAAAAGGCCCCGGCGTTGAAATGACGATTGCGGAAGCATCGGATAAGATATAGTCATGAGTCCAGATCCGTTGGAAAATAGACTTGATAAGCTTTCCAAAAAGTGCTAGAACGTCCCAATCCGAGTTTGTATGCGACCGTGGTGAACATCACAAGTTGGAGCTATCCTGGAGTCCGAATCCGGCCCCAAAACGTGTTGGATTTGATCTCTTTCTTTCCTTGGACCAAAAGTGACGTGGTGTCCAGGTGGAGGACGTTGGGAATACTTGGATTTGGTCCCCATTCAACTTTATTAACCTTCCATGTTTTCCATATGCAATCAAACCTTTCCTTGATCCATGTAAGTAATTCTTTGGTATAGAAGTGGTTGACATGGTCATATTTGAGCTAATGATGTCCTCATCATTTTCCCCTTCTTGACAGCAAACCGTCCTCGGTTTGACCTTTGTTGGAGGATGTGTTGTAGGTAAAAGTGAACCGTGCTCCCCTTCTTGATATTTATCCTGTTGCATTTGGGAAAAACTAGAAAAACTTTGCAAGACATCATTAGTGTTAGTGCAGCCCTCAATTTGATCATGGTATTGTGGCCCAAAAGGATATTTCAGATTAGAGCAAATATAAACTTTATGCACCAAATATTCTCCTTTGTTGTCATATTTGCCAATTGCATGAAGCGAACAATGATTAAAACTTGGCAAAATAGAATCAAATTTAAGTTTCTCTTTTAGACAATTTAGATTACACAGAATATCAAATTCAATATAACCCAAAGTATTTAAAGAGGACAACAAATTCAGTTCATCTTGTGCACATGTAATAGGATGAAAAAGCTTATCTTCAGCACATTTGTATGGTTCCAAACCAAAAGTATCACACTTATTTGCTACTTGTGGCATAGGAGTAAAAGAATCATCAACACACAACTCCTCTTTATCACAAGGAACCGCGAGTAATCCATTTTGTGACAAAGGAAAATCAGTAGTGGGTTCCACTATTTGTTGCTCTTCATTAGCATGCAGAGTGGACAAATTTTGGACATTATGGGTCACATCATTCTGGCAAGTATTCACAGATAATAGAATCTCTTTTTCAGCATTGAGAGCCAGACAAAACAATTGACCAATATGGCAATATGATTTGCTAATTAATAAGGTTCGAATTTCAGAATTGAGCCCTCTCATGAATCTACTCATAACATCTTCCATGCATTCATCCAATCCACCAAACATGATACAAATCTTAAAATTATGGTAGTATTGCTTCATTGTCTTGCTACCCTGCTTCAAGTTGTCTAATTTTGCAAGCAAATAATCAACATAATATGCAGGAACGAATGCATCTCTAAAAAGAAATTTGAAGTCTTTCCAAGATTCTGGAACTTTGATGTGCCTACAAATGTGTTTCCATTCGAGCAAAGCATATTCAATCAAAATATTAGAGGCAATACAAATCTTTTGTTTCTCGGATAGGTCATGCTCCTCAAATTCATTGTCTACTTTTAACTCCCAATCAATGTAAGCTTGAGGATCAAACTTACCATCATATAATGGCAAATGTTGAATGACATCCTGAATATGAGGGTCTAGTTTCAACAGCCCAAAAATCTCCATATCACCTGCCATGATTAGTAGGAAACAAGAAACACAAAAATAATATGTATCCTCCTATCAACTACTAGGATGTGTCAGATGTAATTCTCTCAAACTCAACTTGTTAAAACAAGCCCTTACAAGTTCTTACCAAGCCAAACAGGAGGTGACGGCAACCAACAAGTCTACAACCGTGGAGTGAAGTGTATCGGTGCCGCAACAACAACACCTGTCAAGCTGTAGTCGAAATATGTGGAGCTATAGGTGGGCTAAAGCAAGGAAGTACTAGAACCACGTTAGTTGCAAGCAAATTGAGCAAACGCTCAACGACGTTATTATGCTGGTCCTAGGCTAGTACATGCTAGAGACACGAGCCTGGACACAAACGAAGTCACTGAGCAGCAACAAAGAAGGATCACAAGGACAGGAATAACAACAAAAGAAAAACTCTTCTCTTCTTCTTTCTCTTTCTTTTCTTTCTTTCTTTCTGTCTTTCTTTTCTTTCTTTCTTTTCTTTCTTTCTGTCTTTTTTTTCTTCTGTTTTTTTTTCTTTCAACTAGCACAAAACTGAAATTTTGCAACAAGAAATAACAAGCTACTTACGGCAATTAAATGTTTCCTTGGGAAGGGTGATTCAGTAGCAAAGTGAAACAAGTGGTTGTTTTGCAAAACCAGCAGACGCGCAAATCTCCAGGGCAATTGCGAAGCGCTCAGAATGAATTTGGGACCAAGCTCTGATCCGTTGGAAAGAGGACAAGTTAACCTTTCCAGATTGTATTTAAACTCCCTATTCAGACTCCTGACAAAGGAAATATGGTACCTTTGTTTTCAAGATAAAATAGGACTCCGAATCAAATTCTATCTTGATCTTGTTGGATTTCCTTTTTGTAGATGGAAATATGGACGTGGATGAAACCTCCAAGGACGTGGCTAGGATAATGGTGGTAAACAAAACAAAGGAATTTGAAAATCCACTCGGATTCCTAGAGAGAAACAAATAAACTCAAATCTGCGATGGTGACAGAAACATGACTAGAACTCGAAACTCTAAACGACTAGACGCTAAGACCAGCAACTTGCATGACGATGCAACCGTTAATTCAATAAGCCCTAACTAAGCAGTAATAGTATTAAGCTCAAAGGGGTTTTGGGATTATGAAGAACTAATCTACTAATTTTGTTTTGGCTTTTTCTGGACCATAGGAGATTAAAAACAGCAAAGAACTAGAAGTCTCTCACCGATCAACCTTGCTTTGATTACCAACTGATATGAACCCACTAGGGTGAATCCTGATCTTTTGATGAGAGAAGGTGGATAACTCGATTTGGGGATGGAGATGACGTTCACGGCCCGACTACAACCATCCAAGGATGCTGCGCCTTAGCAACCGATACACCACCTCCAACAGCCGTCGCGATCTTGTGGAACACGATCAACCAAACCACTAGGGTAATTCCTGCAAGCAATCGAGGAACAAGCAAGAACAAGTAGAACAAGCAACTCAATTGCAAATATGGAGATGAAAACCAATCTGAAATCACAAAGTTGGGGTTCTGAATCGAGTAGAACAGATGGTCTAGTCGACACACGCGTCTACAAGGAAGTAGCAATGGCTAAACTTTCAACAAAACAAAACCCCCATCTGTTTGTGGTGGCTCTAATCCTTATTAATACCTAGGGAAACGACCAGGGGGTGTTGGGGTCATTCTCCAACCCTAGGACATGTCCCTAATGAACCCAACTTGATACATGGGCCATCAGCCCAAAATAGGGTGACACAGCACCAAAGGCAGAAAAGGCCCCGGCGTTGAAACGACGATTGCGGAAGCATCGGATAAGATATAGCCATGAGTCCAGATCCGTTGGAAAATAGACTTGATAAGCTTTCTAAAAAGTGCTAGAACGTCCCAATCCGAGTCTGTATGCGACTGTGGTGAACATCACAAGTTGGAGCTATCCTGGAGTCCGAATCCAGCCCCAAAACGTGTTGGATTTGATCTCTTTCTTTCCTTGGACCAAAAGTGACGTGGTGTCCAGGTGGAGGACGTTGGGAATACTTGGATTTGGTCCCCAATCAACTTTATTAACCTTCCATGATTTCCATATGCAATCAAACCTTTCCTTGATCCATGTAAGTAATTCTTTGGTATAGAAGTGGTTGACATGGTCATATTTGAGCCAATGATGTCCTCATCAGTATTCCTCTGCTAGTGATTTTGATGAAGATGCATTTGCTTTGCTTGCTGCTGACCATGCAGGTAGTGACGAACAACCAGAAGAGCAGATTGGTGCAGAGAATGCAGATCATTATGAGAGCCTCATTGTGCAGCGTGTGCTTAGCGTTCAAATGGAGAAGGCGGAGCAAAATCAGCGACACACATTGTTTCAAACAAAGTGTGTCATCAAAGAGCGTTCGTGCTGCATGATCATTGATGGAGGTAGTTGCAACAACTTGGCTAGCAATGACACGGAGAAACTTGCGCTTACCACCAAACCACACCCACATCCATATTACATTCAATGGCTGAACAACAGTGGTAAGGCAAAGGTAACTAGACTTGTGCGAATCAATTTTTCCATTGGATCCTATAAAGATGTTGTTGAATGTGATGTTATGCCTATGCAAGCTTGCAATATTCTGCTAGGTAGACCTTGGCAATTTGATAGAGATTCTATGCATCATGGTACAGCAAATCAGTATTCTTTTCTATACCATGATAGAAAAATTGTGTTGCATCCTATGTCTCCTGAAGCTATTATGCAAAATGATCTTGCTAAAGCTGCAAAAGCTAAAAGTGAGAGTGATAAAAATGCCAAATCTGTGAGTAGTAAGAAAGATGAGATAAGATTGAATGGACATTGTTTGCTTGCTACTAAATCTGATATTAATGAATTGGTTGCTTCCACTTCTGTTGCCTATGCTTTGGTGTGCAAGGACATTTTGATTTCAATTCACGATATGCAGCATTCTTTACCCCCTGCTATTGCTAACATTTTGCAGGAGTATTCTGATGTTTTTCCAAGTGAGATACCAGCGGGGCTGCCACCAATACGAGGGATTGAGCACCAAATTGATCTTATTCCTGGTGCATCTTTGCCAAATCGTGCGCCATATAGGACAAATCCAGAAGAAACGAAGGAAATACAGCGACAAGTGCAAGAACTACTCGACAAAGGTTATGTGCGTGAGTCCCTTAGTCCTTGTGCTGTTCCTGTTATTTTAGTGCCTAAGAAAGATGGTACATGGTGCATGTGTGTTGATTGTAGAGCTATTAATAATATCACCATTCGATATCGACACCCTATTCCACGTTTGGATGATATGCTTGATGAACTGAGTGGTGCTGTTGTGTTTTCTAAAGTTGATTTGCGTAGTGGGTACCACCAGATTCGTATGAAATTGGGAGATGAATGGAAAACTGCTTTCAAAACTAAATTTGGTTTATATGAGTGGTTAGTCATGCCTTTTGGGTTAACTAATGCACCAAGTACTTTCATGAGATTAATGAACGAGGTTCTGCGTGCTTTCATTGGAAAATTTGTTGTAGTCTATTTTGATGATATATTGATTTACAGCAAATCTATGGATGAACATCTTGATCATTTACGTGCTGTTTTTAATGCTTTACGAGATGCATGTTTATTTGGTAACCTTGAGAAGTGCACCTTATGCACCGATTGAGTGTCTTTTCTTGGCTATGTTATGACTCCACAGGGAATTGAGGTTGATCAAGCCAAGGTAGAAGCTATACAGGGATGGCCTGTACCAAAGACTATCACCCAAGTGCGAAGTTTCCTAGGACTTGCTGGTTTCTATAGCCGTTTTGTGAAGGACTTCAGCACCATTGCTGCACCTTTGAATGAGCTTACGAAGAAGGGAGTGCCTTTTAGTTGGGGCAAAGTACACGAGAACTCCTTCAACATGCTGAAAGATAAGTTGACACATGCACCCCTCCTCCAACTTCCTGATTTTAATAAGACTTTTGAGCTTGAATGTGATGCTAGTGGAATTGGATTGGGTGGTGTTTTGTTACAAGAAGGCAAACCTGTTGCGTATTTTAGTGAAAAATTGAGTGGGCCTGTTCTAAATTATTCTACTTATGATAAGGAATTGTATGCTCTTGTTCGCACATTAGAAACATGGCAGCATTACTTGTGGCCCAAAGAGTTTGTTATTCATTCTGATCATGAATCTTTGAAGCATATTCATAGTCAAGGGAAATTGAACCATAGACATGCTAAGTGGGTTGAATTTATTGAATCTTTTCCTTATGTTATTAAGCACAAGAAAGGGAAAGAGAATATAATTGCTGATGCTTTGTCTAGGAGATATACTTTGCTGAATCAACTTGATTGCAAAATCTTTGGATTAGAAACAATTAAAGACCAATATGTTAATGATGCTGATTTTAAAGAAGTGTTACTGCATTGTAAAGATGGGAAAGGATGGAACAAATTCATCTTTAGTGATGGATTTGTGTTTAGAGCTAACAAGCTATGCATTCCAGCTAGCTCCGTTCGTTTGTTGTTGCTGCAGGAGGCACATGGAGGTGGCCTGATGGGGCATTTTGGAGCCAAGAAAACAGAGGACATACTTGCTGGTCATTTCTTTTGGCCAAAGATGAGAAGAGATGTGGAGAGATTTGTTGCTCGTTACACGACATGTCAAAAGGCTAAGTCACGGTTAAATCCACACAGTTTGTATTTGCCTCTACCTGTTCCTAGTGCCCCTTGGGAAGATATTTCTATGGATTTTGTGTTGGGTTTGCCAAGGACTAGAAAGGGACATGATAGTGTGGTTGTGGTTATTGATAGATTTTCTAAGATGGCACATTTCATACCATGTCGTAAAACTGATGATGCTACTCATATTGCTGATTTGTTCTTTCGAGAAATTGTTCGTTTGCATGGTGTACCCAACACAATTGTTTCTGATCGTGATGCTAAATTTCTTAGTCATTTTTGCAAGACTTTATGGGGAAAACTAGGAACTAAGTTTTTGTTTTCTACTACATGTCATCCCCAAACCGATGGTCAAACTGAAGTTGTCAATAGAACTTTGTCTACTATGTTAAGGGCTGTTTTAAAGAAGAACATTAAGATGTGGGAAGATTGTTTGCCTCATATTGAATTTGCTTATAATCATTCACTGCATTCTACTACAAAGATGTGCCATTTCAGATTGTATATGGTTTCTTGCCTCGTGCTCCTATTGATTTGATGCCTTTGCCATCTTCTGAAAAGCTAAATTTTGACGCTACTAAGCGTGCTGAACTGATGTTAAAATTGCATGAAACAACTAAAGAAAACATAGAGTGTATGAATGCTAAATATAAGTTTGCTGGTGATAAAGGTAGAAAGGAACTAATATTTGAACCTGGAGATTTAGTTTGGTTGCATTTGAGAAAGGATAGGTTTCCTGAATTGAGAAAGTCTAAATTGATGCCTAGTGCTGGTGGACCATTTAAAGTGTTAGAGAAAATTAATGATAATGCATATAAGCTAGATCTGCCTGCAAATTTTGGGGTTAGTCCCACATTCAACATTGCAGATTTAAAGCCATATTTGGGTGAGGACGTTGAGCTTGAGTCGAGGACGACTCAAATGCAAGAAGGGGAGGATGATGAGGACATCAATACCACACCTACACCATCGCTAGCACCACTTGGTCCTCTTACTCGTGCTCGTGCCCGTCAACTCAACCATCAAGTAAGTTTATTCTTAAACTCTTGTCCATCATATTTAGACAATGGAAACACGTGCACTCTTGTTTTACTTAGGAATGATGGAGAGGATCAGAAGGGCAGGGGATTGGCGCCGGCTGGATTTGGACTGCAGGATAGCACCAACTTGTGATGCATGCCACGACTTCATATGGACTCGGATTGGGACGTTCTAGCACTTTTTGGAAAGCTTATCAAGTCTACTTTCCAACGGATCTAGCTTCATGGATATATCTTATCAGATGCTTCTGCAGTAACTATTTTTGTACCGAGACCTTTTCTATCAACGGTGCTGCGTCACCTTATTTTGGGCCGATGGCCCATGTATCAAGTTGGGAGATGGCCCATGTATTAGGGATGCGTCCTAGGGTTGGAGAACGACTCAAACACCCTTGTGGTCATCCTCCCATCTACTTATATGCCTCTAGGGCCGCCACAAACAGATTAGGTTTTGTTTCGTCGAGTTAGCTATTGCTACCGCCTTTCAGCGCGTGTGTTGGATCAACCGCCTGACTGATTGTTTTTAGAACCTCACCATCTTGTGTTTTTAGATTGAAACCTTAATATTTATTTGGCAATTAAGTGCTTGTTCTTCTTGTTCTTGCTGGTTCTTCGATTGCCTGCAGGACGGGTGCCCTAGTGGCTGGTTGTCGCGCCGCAAGATCACGGCAGCCATCGGAGGAGGTGTATCGGTTGCTAAGGCGCAGCGTCCTTGGACGGTTGTAGTCGGGCCGTGAACGTCGTCTCCATCCACAAATCGAGTTATCCACCATCTCTCATCGAAAGATCGGCCAGCGAACCCTACGGGATCTTATTAGAACGCGTCTCCAAGATCTAAACAAGATGGACAGGAGCTCAAGAGGGAACTCACTTGATTAAGTTTATGAGCACGAGTAAGAGGACCAGCAATAGGTACTGGTCTCGGCGTGGATGCATCGTTGGTGTTGATGTCCTCATCAAGTAGAACTCGTTTCGGTCCATTTGGAGATAGTGTTAATCTCGGTATAAGATAGGTGCACGGTTTGAGCCGAATGTACCATGGGCATGGCAATCATTTTGGATGCACCCGATGGAACTCCTATGTGACATGGGTGAAATGGAAGCTCATTTTGGTCCACTTGGAGGTAGTGTTAATCTTGACGCAAGATAGATGCACGGTTTATGCCACGGGTCTAGAAATCATTTTGGGCACACCTGATGGTACTCCTAGGTGACATGGGTCAAGTGCAAGCTCATTTCAGTCTGTTTGGAGATAGTGTTAATCTCGATGAATGGTAGGTGCACGGTTTGCACCGAATGTGACCATGGGTTTGGAAATTATTTTGGGCGCATCCGATGGTACTCCTTTGTGACGTGGGTCAAGTAGAAACTCGTTTCGGTCCATTTGGTGATACTTTTAATCTCGACGCAAGATAGGTTCATGGTTTGTGCCGAACATACCACAAGCTCAGAAATCTTTTCAAACGCACCTAAATGTACTGCTAGAGATGTGGATCAAGCGGAAGCTCATCTTGATCCATTTGGAGATAGTGTTAATCTCAACACAAGATAGGTTCACAGTTTGCGCCAAACTTACCATAGGCTCAGAAATCATTTTGGACGCACCTGAATGTACTGCTAGGCGACGTGGATCAAGCGGAAGCTCATCTCGATCCGTTTTGAGATAGTGTTAATCTCGGCGTGAGATAGGTGCAAGGTTTGCATCGAATGCACCACGAGCATGGAAATCATTTTGGGCACACCCGATGGTACTCCTAGGTGACGTGGGTCAAGTGGAAGCTCGTTTAGGTCTGTTTGGAGATAGTGTTAATCTCGGTGCAAGATAGGTGCACGGTTTGCGCCGAATATACCATGGACATGGAAATCATTTTGGGCACTCCCGTTGGTACTCCTAGGTGACGTGAGTCAAGTGGAAGCTCGTTTCGGTTCGTTTGGACATAGTGTTATTCTCAAGGAAATATATGTGCACGGTTTGCACCAAATGTACCATGGGCTCTGAAGTCGCATTGGGCACACCGATGGTACTCCTAGGTGACGTAGGTCAAGTGGAAGCTCGTTTCCATCTGTTTGGAGATAGTATAAATCTCAACACAAGATAGGTGCATGGTTTGAGCTGAACGTAACATAGGCTCTGAAATCATTTTGGGCGCCACCGATGGTACTCCTATGTGTGTGTCAAGTAGAAACTCATCTCGGTCCATTTGGAGATAGTATTAATTTCATCACATGATAGATGCATGATTTACGCTAAACAAACCATGGGCTCAGAGATCATTTTGGACGCACCTGATTGTACTCCTAGGTGATGTAGATCAAGCGAAAGTTCATTTCAATCTGTTTGGAGATAGTGGCAATCTTGGCGCAAGGTAGGTGCACGGTTTGCGCCAAATGCACCACAGCCATAAAATCATTTTGGGCACACCCGATGGTACTCCTAGGTGACATGGGTCAAGTGGAAGCTTGTTTCGGTCCATTTGGAGATAGTGTTAATCTCAGCGCAAGATAAGTGCACGGTTTGGGCAATGTTCTATAGGCATGGAAAGCATTGTGGGCACACCCGATAGTACTCCTAGGTGACGTGTGTCAAGTGAAAGCTTGTTTTGTTCCATTTGGAGGTAGTGTTATTCTAGGCGCAAGATAGGAGCATGGATTACGCTGAATATACCACATGCAAGGAAATCTTTTTAGGCACACCCGATGGTACTTCTAGGTGATGTTGGTAAAATGGAAGCTTGTTTTGGTCCATTCGGAGATAGTATTAATCTCGAGGCAAGATAGGTGCACAGTTTGCGCCTAATGTACCATAGGCATGGAAAATCTTTTTAGGCACACCTGATGGTACTTCTAGGTGACATTGGTCAACTGGAAGCTCATTTCGGTTCGTTTGGAGATAGTATTAATCTCAAGGCAAGATATGTGCACGGTTTCCGTCAAATGTACGATAGGCTCCGAAATCATTTTAGGCACACACGATGGTACTCCTAGGTCACCTAAGTCAAGTCAAAACTCGTTTCAGTTTGTTTGGTGGTAGTATTAATCTCGACGCAAGATAGGTGCACGGTTTGCGCCAAACATACCATAGGCTCGGAAATCATTTCGGACGCCACCGATGGCACTCCTATGTGACATGGGTCAAGTGGAAACTCATTTTAGTCTATTTGGAGATAGTGTTAATCTTGGCGCAAGATAGGTGCATGGTTTGCACCGAATGTACCATGGGCATGGCAAACATTTTGGGTGGACCAGAGAGAACTCCTAGGTGACATGGGTGAAATGGAAGCTTGTTTTGGTCCATTTAGAGATTGTGTTTAATCTCGATGCATGATAGGTGCATGGTTTGCGTCGAACGTAACCATGGGTTTCGAAATCATTTTGGGTGGATCCAATGGTACTCCTACGTGACGTGGGTCGAGTAGAAACTCATTTTGTTCCACTTGGAGACACTGTTAATCTCGATGCAAGATTGGTGCACGGTTTGCGTCGAACATACTATAGGGTCAGAAATCATTTTGGACGCACCTGATTGTACTCCTAGGCGACGTGGATCAAGCGGAAGCTCATCTCGATCCATTTGGAGATAGTGTTAATCTCAGTGTAAGATAGGTGCACAGTTTGCACCGAATGCACCATGGGCATGGAAATGATTTTGGGCACACCTGATGGTACCCTAGGTGACATGGGTCATGAGGAAGCTTGTTTCAGTTTGCTTAGAGATAGTATTAATCTCAGCACAAGATAGGTGCACGGTTTTCGCCAAATGTAACATGGGCATGGAAATCTTTAGGCACACCTAATGGTACTCCTAGGTGATGTGTGTCAACTGGAAGCTCGTTTCAGTCCATTTGGAGATAGTGTTAATATAGGCACAAGATACTTGCATGGTTTGCGCCGAATGTACCACAGGCATGGAAATCCTTTTAGGCACACCTAATGTTACTTCTAGCTGACGTTGGTCAAGTGGAAGCCCATTTTGGTCTGTTTGGAGATAGTATTAATCTCGAGGCAATATATGTGCACAATTTGCCCCAAATGTTCTAAAGGCTCTAAAATCGCTTTGGGCACACCTGACAGTACTCTTAGGTGATGTAGGTCAAGTGGAAGCTCGATTCAGTCTATTTGGAGACAGTATTAATCTCAACACAAGATAGGTGCACGGTTTGCGCCGAACGTACCATAGGCTCAGAAATCATTTTGGGCAGCACGGGGTGGTACTCCTACGTGATGTGGGTCCAGTGGAACTGGTTTAGGCCATTTGGAGATAGTGTTAATCTCGGCGTAATATAGGTGCAGGGTTTGCGCCGAACGCACCATGGGCATGGCAATCATTTTGGGCACAGCCAATGGAACTCCTGTGTGACATGGGTGAATTGGAAGCTCGTTTCGGTCCATTTGGAGATAGTATTAATCTTCATGCATGATAGGTGCACAGTTTGCGTCGAACGTACCATAGGCTCAGAAATCATTTTGGGCACACCCGATGATACTCCAAGGTGACGTCGGTCAAGTGCAAGCTCGTTTCGGTCTTCTTGAAGATAGTGTTCCACGAGCAGGGAAATCATTTTGGGTAACCGAAGATAGTGTTCCTTGAGATTAATACTATCTCCAAACGGACCGAAATGAGCTTCCAGTTGACCAATGTCACCTAGAAGTACCATCAGGTGTGCCTAAAAAAATTTCCATGCCTATGGTACATTAGGCGCAAACTGTGCACCTATCTTGCCTCGAGATTAATACTATCTCCGAATGGACCAAAACAAGCTTCCATTTTACCAACATCACCTAGAAGTACCAACGGGTGTGCCTAAAAGATTTCTATGCCCATGGTACATTCGGCGCAAAACGTGCACCTATCTTGCATTGAGATTAATACTATCTCCAAACGGTCCGGAACAAACTTCCACTAGACCAATGTCACCTTGAAGTACCATCCGGTGTGCCTAAAAAGATTTCCATGGCCATGGTACATTGGGTGTAAACCATACAACAATCTTGTGCCTATATTAAAACTATCTCCAAATGGACCGAAATGAGCTTCCACTTGACACACGTCACCTAGGAGTACCATCGGTTCTGCTCAAAATGATTTGCATGCCCGACATACATTCGACGCAAACCGTGCGACTATCTTATGCTGAGATTAACACTATCTCCAAATAGACTGAAATGAGTTTCCACCATCACCTAGGAGCACCGTCAGGTGCACCCAAAATGATTTTCATGGTCGTGTACATTCGGCGCAAATTGTGCACATATCTTGCACCGAGATTAACACTACATCCAAATGGACCAAAACGAGCTTCCACTTGACCCATGTCACCTAGGAGTAACATTGGATGTTTCCAAAATGATTTTCAAGCCTATTGTACATTCAGCGCAAACAGTGCACCTATCTTGCACAGAGACTAACACTATCTCCAAACGGATAGAAACAATCTTCCACTTGACATACATTACCTAGGAGTACCATCGAGTGTGCGCAAAGCGATTTCAATGCCCGTGGTACATTCGTCATAATCCAAGCGCCTATCTTGCATCGAGATTTAAACTATCTCCAAATGGATCGAATTGAGCTTCCGCTTGATCCACGTTGCCCAGGGTACAATTAAGTGCATCAAAAATAATTTTTGAGCCTATGGTATGTTTGGCGCAAGCCATGTACCTATCTTGCGTTGAGATTAACACTACCTCCAAATGGACCGAAATGAGTTTCTACTTGACCCATGTCACGTAGGAGTACGGTTGCGTCCAAAATGATTTTTGAGCCTATAGTACGCTCAGTGCAAACCTTGCACTATTTTGCGTCGAGATTAACACTGTCACAAAATAGACTAAAATTCCACTTGATCTACGTCACCTAGGAGTACCATCTGGTGCACCCAAAGCGATCTCAGAGCCCATGGTACATTCAGCACAAACCGTGTACTTATCTTGCGTCGAGATTAACACTTTCTCCAAAACAGACTGAAACGATCTTCCACTTGATCTACACCACCTAGGAGTACCATTTGGTGTGCCAAAAGCGATTTCAGAGCCTATAGTACATTTGGCGCAAACCGTGCGCCTATCTTGCCCCGAGATTAATACTATCTACAAATGGACCAAAACGAGCTTCCACATGACCAACGTCACCTAGAAGTTCCATCGGGTGTGTTTGAACAGATTTCTATGTCCGTGGGACATTCGGTGCAAACCATGCACCTATCTTTCATTGAGATTAACACTATCTCCAAATGGTCCGAAATGAGCTTCCACTTGACCAATGTCACCTAGAAGTACCATTGGGAGTGCCTAAAAAGATTTTCATGCCCGTGGTACATTCGGCGAAAACCATACACCTATCTTTGTCTTAGATTAACACTATATCCAAATGGAACGAAACACGCTTCCACTTGAGATACATCACCTAGGGGTACCATCGAGTGTGCGCAAACTGATTTCCATGCCTTTGGTACATTCGGTGCAAACCGTGCACCTATCTAGCGCTGAGATTAACACTATCTCCATAGGGACCGAAACTAGCTTCCACTTGACCCACGTCACCTAGGAGTACCATCAGGTGTTAATCTCAGCGCTATGGTACGTTCAGCGCAAACCTTGCACCTATCTTCCACCGAGACTGAAATGATCTTCCACTTGATTTACGCCACCTAGGAGTGCCATCTAGTGCCCCCAAAGCGATTTTCAGAGCCTATGGTATATTTGGTGCAAACCATGCACCTATCTTGTGTCGAGATTAACACTATATCCAAACAGACTGAAACGATCTTTCACTTGATCTACGCCACCTAGGAGTACCCTCTAGTGTGCCCTAAGTGATTTTAGAGCCTATGGTACATTTGGTGCAAACCGTGCACTTATCTTGCCTTGAGATTAATACTATCTCCAAACGGACCGAAATAAGCTTCCACTTGACCAACATCACCCAGATGTACCACCGGGTGTGCCTAAAAAGATTTCCATGCCCGTGGTACATTCAGCGCAAACCGTACACCTATCTTGCGCCTAGATTAACACTATCCCCAAATGGACCAAAACGAGCTTCCACTTGACACACATCACCTAGGATTACCATCGGGTGTGACAAAATGATTTCATGCCCATAGTACATTCGGCGCAAACCGTGCACCTGTCTAGCGCTGAGATTAACACTATCGCCAAATAGACCGAAACTTGCTGCACTTGACCCATGTCACCTAGGAGTACCAACGGGTGTGCCCAAAATGATTTCCAGGCGTTTGGTACATTCGGTGCAAACTATGCACCTATCTTGCGCCGAGATTAACACTATCTCCAAATGGACCGAAATAAGCTTCCACTTGACCCATGTCACCTAGGAGTGCCATCGGGTGTGTCCAAAATGATTTCCAAGCCTATGGTATGTTCGGCGCAAACCATGCACCTACCTTGCGCCAAGACTAACACTATCTCTAAACGGACTGAAACAAGCTTCCTCTTGACATACATTACCTACGAGTACCATAGGGTGTTCCCAAAGAGATTTCCATGCCTATGGTACATTCATCACAAACCATGCACCAATCTTGCACATAGATTAAAACTATCTCCAAACAGATCAAAATGCACTTCCACATGATCCATGTCACCTAGGAATACAATCAGGTGCGTCCAAAATGATTTATAAGCCTATGGTACATTCGGCGCAAACCGTGCTCCTATTTTGTGCCGAGATTAACACTATCTCCAAACAGATTGAAACGAGCTTCCACTTGACCCCGTCACCAAGGAATACCGTTGGGTGCGTCCAAAATGATTTCCAAGCCTATGGTATGTTTGGCGCAATCCTTGCAACTATTTTGCGTCAAGATTAATACTATCTCCAAATAGACTAAAACAATTTTCCACTTGATCTATGTTACCTACGAGTGCCATAGGGTGCGCCCAAAGCGATTTCAGAGCCTATGGTACATTTGGCACAAACTGTGATGAGGACATCAACACCGATCATACATCCACGCCGTCCACGCCGACACCTGCTGGTCCTATTACCCGTGCTCGTGCTCGAACACTTAATCATCAAGTGAGTTCCTTCTTGAGCTCTTGTCCATCCTGTTTAGATCTTGGAGACACGTGCACTCTTGTTTTGATTAGGAATCAAGGAGAAGACCGAAAGGGAAAAGAACTCGCGTAGGCTGGATTCGGACTGCAGCACACCTCCAACTTGTGACGGTTGCCACGGTTACATACGGAGTCGGATTGGGGTGATTCTGGACTTGTTGGAAAGAAAATAAAGTCTACTTTCATACGGATCTGACCTCATGTTCATACCTGCTCAGAAACGGTGTCAACAGTCCAAAAATCACCGAGAGGTCTATTCTGTCCAGGGTGCTGCGCCACCTAAAGTTAGCCCAATGGGCTTGTATCTTTTAGAGTCCAGTAGGGATGCGTCCTAGGGTTGGAGCACGACCCAAACTCTCTTGTGGTCATCCTCCACACATCATATACCCCTTAGCCGCCACCAAGAACACTTGGGTTTTGTTTAGATCAAGTTTAGCCTTTGCTACTTGCTTGTAGGCGCATGTGCTGATCCAGCCACCCGTCCCCTTGTCTTCAGAACTCCACTCATAATAAGATTCAGTTTGAGGTTTTTAATTTCATCTTGCAAATTCAGTGCTTGTTTCCTTGTTCTTGCTAGTTCTTCGATTGCTTGCAGGACGGGAGCCCTAGTGGCTGGTTGTCGCGCTCCACAAGATCGTGACATCCTTTGGAGGTGGTGTATCGGTTGCTAAGGCGCGGTCTTGGAAGGCTGTAGTCGGGCCGTGAACGTCATCTCCATCCACCAAATCGAGTGATCTCACGCCTCTCATCGAAAGATCGTCCATAAACCCTAGCGGGTTCATATCAATTGGTAATCAGAGCAAGGTTTATCGGTGAGAGACTTGTAATTCTTCGCTGTTTTTATTTTTCCTACAGTCCAAAAAAAGCCAAAAAAAAGTAGATTAGTTTCCTACAATCCTATAGATTTTTGGGCCGTGGCTAGTGCTACCTAGTTAGGGCTTGTTGAGTCGTCGGTTGCATCGGTTGTGTCAAGTTGCTGGTCTTAGTTTTAGTCCTTTAGAGTTTCGAGTTCTTGTCACGTTCTATCACAACACACGCTATCATATAGTCTCTCTGTTGGCCGAATCCAAGTAGGGCTTGAAGTTTGAATCGGACAAGGAATCGGCTGTTCCTCTCTGTTGGCCGAATCCAAGTAGGTTTTCAAGTTTGAGTCGGATCAAGGAATCGGGTATTCCTCGTTGTTGGCCAAGTCCGAGTAGAATTAGAAGTTCCAATCAGACGAGGAATCAGTTCACCCTGTGCTACAAATATCAAACGAACCACGCAGCAAGTATTCATATCTAAACGAGTGGCTTACTCTAGAGAGAGAGAGAGTGTGCTGAGTTGCTCTTTGGGAGTGTTCTTGTTCATATAATCAGTTTTGAGTGCCCCTAAAAAAATATTCAAAAAAAAAGAAAAAGAAAAAAAAAAGAAAAAGAAAAGAAGAGAAAGGGGCTTATCTTAGAGATTCTTCGTTCACTTTGGGTGGTGTGTTGTGCTCTCCTTTGTGTCCAGGCTCGCGTCTCTAGCACGGTCTAGACTAGGACCAGCACAGTACCGCCGGTTGAACGATTATTCAGCTTGCTTTTTGTAACTAACGTGGTGCTAGTTCGTTCCTTGTTTCAGCCCACCTATAGCTCCACATATTCTACAGCTTGACAGGTCTCGTGCTGCGGCACCGATACACTTCATCCATTGCTGCAGACTTGTTGGTAGATGACCCCTCCTGTCGAGCAAGGTAAGAACTGGTAAGAACTTGTGTAATAGGTGGAGAGTGAGCGACTTGCTGTAGCTACATCCTAGTAGTTGTAGGGCTTTTTTTCTTCACTTGTCTTCTTGTTGTCTTTGTCTTTGAACCATGTCAGGGACCGACGAAGATAACCAAATTCCACATTCGCCTCGCACAAAGGGCATCATACAACATTTTGAAAGGAAAGTGAAGTTGCACACGGAGGGACTTGATAATGACTTGCAGGTGACAAATGACAAACTTGGGCAGTTGGAGGCTACTCAGATTGCCGCAAACAACAAGCTTGCAGGTTTGGAGCAGTCCATTGCTAGTGTGGACAAAAGCCTTGCTGCTCTGCTGAGGCGTTTTGATGACCTCCACAACAATGATAAAGACCAGCATAAAGAAGAAAAGAAGGAGGAAGATCAAGAGGATGGTAGTTATGATGAAGAATACACAGGTGATACTGAACATGATGATCGAGACACCCGTGATCGACGTCGCCTACGTCACAACCGTAGAGGTATGGGTGGCCGCCGCTGACGCGAGGTACACAATAATGATGATGCTTTCAGTAAGATTAAATTTAAAATACCTCCTTTTGATGGTAAATATGACCCTGATGCATACATTACTTGGGAGATTGCTGTTGATCAAAAGTTTGCATGCCATGAATTTCCTGAGAACACACGTGTTAGGGCTGCTACTAGTGAGTTCACAGATTTTGCTTCTGTTTGGTGGATCGAATATGGCAAGAAAAATCCTAATAACATACCTAGAACTTGGGATGCGCTGAAACGAGCCATGAGAGCTAGATTTGTTCCATCTTACTATGCCCGTGATATGATAAATAAGTTGCAGCAATTGAGACAAGGTTCTAAATGTGTAGAAGAATACTATCAGGAATTACAAACGGGTATGTTGCGTTGTAAATTAGAGGAGGATGAGGAACCTGCTATGGCTAGATTTTTAGGTGGATTAAATCGGGAAATTCAGGATATCCTCGCTTACAAAGAATACAATAACGTAACCAAACTGTTTATCTTGCTTGTAAAGCTGAACGGGAAGTGCAGGGACGACGTGCTAGCGCAAGGACTAATGTTTCTGCAGGGAAAGCTAGTTCATGGCAGCCGCGCCCATCTACAACTCCGTCTACACGTACTCCTCCGCCATCATCTAGTGACAAGACTCGAGCTGCCCCCACCAATTCAGTAGTGAAGACAGCGCAAAAGCCGACTGCGAGTACTTCATCCGTGGCATCGACAGGTAGAACAAGCAACATACAATGTCATCGGTGTAAGGGATATGGCCATATGATGTGTGACTGCCCAAACAAGCGTGTTATGATTGTCAAAGATGATGGTGAGTGTTCATCTGCTAGTGAATTTGATGAAGATACACTTGCATTGCTTGCGGCTGACTATGCAGGTAGTGAGGAACACATAGAAGAACACATCAATGCAGGTGACGCGGAGCACTATGAGAGCTTGATTGTACAGCGAGTGCTTAGCGCACAAATGGAGAAGGCAGAGCAAAATCAGCGACACACTTTATTCCAAACAAAGTGTGTCATCAAGGAGCGTTCGTGCCGCATGATCATTGATGGAGGTAGCTGCAACAACTTGGCAAGTAGCGACATGGTACAGAAGCTCGCCCTCACCACCAAACCACATCCCCATCCCTACTACATCCAATGGCTGAACAACAGTGGTAAGGCAAAGGTAACGAGACTGGTGCGAATCAATTTTGCCATCGGATCATACAAAGATATTGTTGAATGTGATGTTGTGCCTATGCAAGCTTGCAATATTCTGCTAGGTAGACCATGGCAATTTGATAGAGATTCGATGCATCATGGTAGATCAAATCAGTATTCGTTTCTATACCATGATCGAAAAATTGTGTTGCATCCTATGTCTCCTGAAGCTATTATGCAATCTGATGTTACTAAGGCTGCAAAAGCAAAGAGCGAGAGTGACAAATCTGTTGTTGATGACAAAGATGAGATAACATTGAAAGGACGTTGTATGCTTGCTACAAAATCTGATATTAATGAGTTCAATGCATCCACCTCTGTTGCTTATGCTTTGGTATGCAAGGATGCTTTGATTTCATTTGAGGATATGCAACGTTCTTTGCCCCCTGCTGTTGCTAACATTTTGCAGGAGTATTCTGATGTGTTCCCCATTGAGATACCAGCGGGGCTGCCACCAATACGAGGGATTGAGCACCAAATTGATCTTATCCCTGGAGCATCTTTGCCAAACCGTGCGCCATACAGGACCAATCCGGAGGAAACGAAGGAAATTCAGCGACAAGTGCAAGAACTACTAGACAAAGGTTATGTGCGTGAGTCTCTTAGTCCTTCTGCTGTTCCAGTGATTTTAGTGCCTAAGAAAGATGGAACATGGCGCATGTGTGTTGATTGTAGGGCTATTAATAATATCACCATTCGATATCGACACCCTATTCCACGATTAGATGATATGCTTGATGAATTGAGTGGTGCTGTTGTGTTTTCAAAGGTTGATTTGCGTAGTGGGTACCACCAGATTCGTATGAAATTGGGAGATGAATGGAAAACTGCTTTCAAAACCAAGTTCGGTCTATATGAGTGGTTAGTCATGCCTTTTGGGTTAACTAATGCACCTAGTACTTTCATGAGATTAATGAACGAGGTTTTGCGTGCTTTCATTGGGAAATTTGTTGTCGTCTACTTTGATGATATACTGATTTATAGCAAATCCATGGATGAACACCTTGATCACTTACGTGCTGTTTTCAATGCTCTACGTGATGCACGTTTGTTTGGTAACCTTGAGAAGTGCACTTTTTGCACCGATCGAGTATCGTTTCTTGGCTATGTTGTCACTCCACAGGGAATTGAGGTTGATAAAGCCAAGGTGGAAGCTATACAAGGATGGCCTGTACCCACGACGGTCACACAAGTGCGGAGTTTCCTAGGACTTGCTGGTTTCTATCGTCGTTTTGTGAAGGACTTCAGCACCATTGCTGCACCATTGAGTGAGCTTACAAAGAAGGGAGTGCCCTTTTCTTGGGGCAAAGCACAAGAGCACGCCTTCCATGTGCTGAAAGATAAGTTAACACATGCACCTCTACTCCAACTCCCTGATTTTAATAAGACTTTCGAGCTTGAATGTGATGCGAGTGGAATTGGATTGGGTGGTATTTTGTTACAAGAAGGAAAACCTGTTGCATACTTTAGTGAGAAATTGAGCGGGCCTATTCTTAATTATTCTACATATGATAAGGAATTATATGCTCTAGTGCGGACATTAGAAACATGGCAACATTATTTGTGGCCCAAAGAATTTGTTATACATTCTGATCATGAATCTTTGAAGCATATTCGTAGTCAAGGAAAACTGAATCGTAGACATGCAAAATGGGTTGAATTTATTGAATCTTTTCCTTATGTTATCAAACACAAGAAAGGGAAGGATAATATCATTGCAGATGCATTGTCTAGGAGATATACTTTGCTGAATCAACTTGATTACAAGATCTTTGGGTTAGAAACAATTAAAGACCGATATGCTCATGATGCTGATTTTAAAGAAGTGTTGCTGCATTGTAAAGATGGGAAAACATGGAACAAATTCATCCTCAATGATGGGTTTGTGTTTAGAGCTAACAAGCTATGCATTCCAGCTAGCTCCGTTCGCTTGTTGTTGCTGCAGGAAGCGCATGGAGGTGGCTTGATGGGGCATTTTGGAGCGAAGAAGACGGAGGACATTCTTGCTGGTCATTTCTTTTGGCCAAAGATGCGACGAGACGTGGAGAGATTTGTTGCTCGCTGCACAACATGTCAAAAGGCTAAGTCCCGGTTGAATCCACACGGTTTGTATATGCCTCTTCCTGTTCCTAGTGCTCCTTGGGAGGATATTTCTATGGATTTTGTGTTGGGATTGCCACGGACTAGGAAAGGGCGAGATAGTGTTTTTGTGGTTGTGGATCGATTCTCTAAAATGGCACATTTCATACCATGTCATAAAACTGATGATGCTACAAATATTGCTGATTTGTTCTTTCGAGAAGTTGTTCGCTTGCATGGTGTGCCAAATACAATTGTTTCTGATCGTGATGCTAAATTTCTTAGCCATTTTTGGAGAACTTTATGGGCCAAATTGGGGACTAAGCTTTTATTTTCCACCACTTGTCACCCCCAAACTGATGGTCAAACTGAAGTTGTGAATAGAACTTTGTCTACTATGTTAAGGACTGTTTTAAAGAAGAATATTAAGATGTGGGAAGATTGTTTGCCTCATATTGAGTTTGCTTATAATCGTTCGCTGCATTCTACTACGAAGATGTGTCCCTTTGAGATTGTTTATGGCTTGTTACCACGTGCTCCTATTGATTTAATGCCATTGCCAAGTTCTGAAAAGTTGAATTTTGATGCTAAGCAACGTGCTGAATTGATGCTAAAACTACATGAAACCACTAAAGAAAACATAGAGCGCATGAATGCTAAGTACAAATTTGCTGTAGATAAAGGTAGAAGGGAATTGATTCTTGAACCTGGAGATTGGGTTTGGTTGCATTTGCGAAAGGATAGGTTTCCTGAATTAAGAAAATCTAAATTGATGCCTAGAGCGGATGGTCCTTTTAAAGTGATGCAACGAATAAATGAGAATGCATATAAGCTTGATCTTCCTACAGATTTTGGGGTTAGTCCCACATTTAACATTGCAGATTTGAAGCCTTATTTGGGTGAGGAAGATGAGCTTGAGTCGAGGACGACTCAAATTCAAGAAAGGGAGGATGATGAGGACATCAACACCGATCATACATCCACGCCGTCCACGCCGACACCTGCTGGTCCTATTACCCGTGCTCGTGCTCGAACACTTAATCATCAAGTGAGTTCCTTCTTGAGCTCTTGTCCATCCTGTTTAGATCTTGGAGACATGTGCACTCTTGTTTTGATTAGGAATCAAGGAGAAGACCGAAAGGGAAAAGAACTCGCGTAGGCTGGATTCGGACTGCAGCACACCTCCAACTTGTGACGGTTGCCACGGTTACATACGGAGTCGGATTGGGGTGATTCTGGACTTGTTGGAAAGAAAATAAAGTCTACTTTCATACGGATCTGACCTCATGTTCATACCTGCTCAGAAACGGCGTCAACAGTCCAAAAATCACCAAGAGGTCTATTCTATCCAGGGTGCTGCGCCACCTAAAGTTAGCCCAATGGGCTTGTATCTTTTAGAGTCCAGTAGGGATGCGTCCTAGGGTTGGAGCACGACCCAAACTCTCTTGTGGTCGTCCTCCACACATCATATACCCCTTAGCCGCCACCAAGAACACTTGGATTTTGTTTAGATCAAGTTTAGCCTTTGCTACTTGCTTGTAGGCGCATGTGCTGATCCAGCCACCCGTCTCCTTGTCTTCAGAACTCCACTCATAATAAGATTCAGTTTGAGGTTTTCAATTTCATCTTGCAAATTCAGTGCTTGTTTTCTTGTTCTTGCTAGTTCTTCGATTGCTTGCAGGACGGGAGCCCTAGTGGCTGGTTGTCGCGCTCCACAAGATCGTGACAGCCTTTGGAGGTGGTGTATCGGTTGCTAAGGCGCGGTCTTGGAAGGCTGTAGTCGGGCCGTGAACGTCATCTCCATCCACCAAATCGAGTGATCTCACGCCTCTCATCGAAAGATCGTCCATAAACCCTAGCGGGTTCATATCAATAATGATAGATCCGGCCCAGGTGGGGTTGGCCGAGGCCCAATAAATTAAGGTTGTCCGGATCCCAACAGTTCTTATGCACACCCACTCGGGGAAAGGTCCAATGTCCCTAAAAGACTAGTCTGATAGGGGAAGGGTGACTCTCTCTTTTAAGGTGTCTTCCTCCTCCCAAGCTAAGCAAGGTGGGATTATTCAGAGGCTCACACGGTCGCCGCCCGACTACAACTAGGCCACTTGGCCTTTTTTAGTTGCGTCTTTGCCAGCGGGTAATAGTGGAGGATGTCCTCATCATTCCCACCCCCTTAAACAAGGGCCCAGCTCCGATACCAAATGATACATCCGGCCTAGGTGGGGTTGGCCGAGGCCCAATAAATTAAGGTTGTCCGGATCCCAACAGTTCTTATGCACACCCACTCGGGGAAAGGTCCAATGTCCCTAAAAGACTAGTCTGATAGGGGAAGGGTGACTCTCTCTTTTAAGGTGTCTTCCTCCTCCCAAGCTAAGCAAGGTGGGATTATTCAGAGGCTCACACGGTCGCCGCCTGACTACAACTAGGCCACTTGGCCTTTTTTAGTTGCGTCTTTGCCAGCGGGTAATAATGGAGGATGTCCTCATCAAACTGTGCGCCTATCTTGCGTCGAGATAAATACATTCTCCAAATGGACTGAAATGAGTTTTCACTTGACCCGCATTCTCCAAATGAGTTGCGCCCAAAATGATTTTCGAGCCTATGGTACGTTCAGCGCAAACCTTGCACCTATTTTGAGTCGAGATTAACACTATCACCAAACAGACTAAAACGACCTTCCACTTGATCTACGCTACATAGGAGTACCATCTAGTGCGCCCAAAGCAATTTCAGAGCCTACGGTACATTTGGTGCAAACCGTGCACCTACCTTGCGTTGAGATTAACACTATCTCCAAACAAACTAAAATGATCTACCACTTGTTCTATGCCACCTAGTAATACGATCTGGTGTTCCCAAATAGATTTTAGAGCCTATGATACATTTGGCGCAAACCGTGCACCTATCTTTCCTTGAGATTATTACTATCTCCAAATGGAACGAAACGAGCTTCCACTTAACCAACATCACCTAGAAGTACCATCAGGTGTGCCTAAAGATTTCTATGCCTGTGGTACATTTGGCGCAAACCGTGCACCTATCTTGTGTCGAGATTAATATTATCACCAAATGGTCCAAAATGAGCTTCGACTTGACCAATGTGATGAGGACATCCTACACTATTACCCGCTGGCAAAGACACAACAAAAAAAGGCCAAGTGGCCTAGTTGTAGTTGGGCGGCGACCGTGTGAGCCTCTGAATAATCTCACCTTGCTTAGCTTAGGAGGAGGAAGCCACATTAAAAGAGAGAGTCACCCTTCCCCCATCAGACTAGTCTTTTAGGGACATTGGGCCTTTCTCCGAGTGGGTGTGCATAAGAATTGTTGGGGTCCGAGCAACCTTAATTTATTGGGCCTCGGCCAACCCCACCTGGGCCGGATGTATCATTTGGTATCAGTGCTGGGCCCTTGTTTAAGGGGGTGGGAATGATGGGGACATCCTACACTATTACCCGCTTGCAAAGACGCAACAAAAAAAGGCCAAGTGGCCTAGTTGTAGTCGGGCGGCGACCATGTGAGCCTCTGAATAATCTCACCTTGCTTAGCTTGGGAGGAGGAAGCCACATTAAAAGAGAGAGTCACCCTTCCCCTATTGGACTAGTCTTTTAGGGACATTGGGCCTTTCTCTGAGTGGGTGTGCATAAGAACTGTTGGGGTCTGGGCAACCTTAATTTATTGGGCCTCAGCCAACCCCACCTGGGCCGGATGTATCACAATGTCACCTAGAAGTACCATCGGGTGTGCCTGAAAAGATTTCTATGTTCGTGGTATATTCGGTGCAAATCGTGTACCTATCTTGAGCCGAGATTAACACTATCTCAAAATGGACCGAAACGAGTGTTCACTTCACCCACGTCACGTATTGATTGCGCCCATAATGATTTTCGAGCCTATGGTACTTTCGGCGCTAACCTTGCACTTATTTTGAGTTGAGATTAACATTATCACCAAACAGACTAAAACAATCTTCCCCTTGATCTATGCCACCTAGGAGTACCATCAGTGCGCCCAAAGCAATTTTAGAGCCTATCGTACATTTGGCGCAAATAGTGCACCTATCTTGCGTTGAGATTAACACTATGTCCAAACAAACTAAAATGATCTTCCACTTGATCTACGCCACCTAGGAGTACTATTTGGTATGCCCAAAGCAATTTCAGAGCCTATGGTATATTTGGCGCAAACCGTGCACCTATCTTGCCTTGAGGATAATACTGTCTCCAAATGGACCGAAACGAGCTTCCACTTGACCAACGTCACCTAGAAGTACCATCGGGTGTGCCTAAAAAGATTTCCATGCCCGTGGTACATTCGACACAAACCATACACCTATCATGCGCCTAGATTAACACTGTCCCTAAATGGACCAAAACGAGCTTCCACTTGACTCGCGTCACCTAGGAGTGCCATCAAGTGCATCCAAAATGATTTCCAAGCCTATGGTACGTTCGGCGCAAACCGTGCACCTATCTTGCGCTGAGATTAACACTACCTCCAAAGGGACCGCAACGAGCTTCCACTTGACCCACATCACCTAGGAGTACCATCGGGTGCGTCCAAAATAATTTATGAGCCTATGGTACGTTCCACACAAACCGTGCACCTATCTTGCGTCTAGACTAACACTATCTCTAAACGGACCGAAACAAGCTTCCACTTTACATACAATACCTAGGAGTACCATCGGGTTTACCCAAACTGATTTCCATGCTCATGGTACATTTGTCACAAACCATGCACCTATCTTGTGCCGAGATTAACACTATCTCCAAATGGACCAAAACAAGTTTCCACTTGACCCATGTCACCTAGGAGTACCATCAGCTGCATCCAAAATGATTTCCAAGCCTATGGTACATTTGACGCAAACCGTGCACTTATTTTGTGCTGAGATTAACACTATCTCCAAACAGATTGTAACGAGCTTCCACTTGACCCACATCACCTATGAGTACGATTGGATGTATCCAAAATGATTTACGAGCCTATGGTATGTTCAGCACAAACTGTGCACCTATCTTGTGCCGAGACTAACACTATCTCCAAACGGACCGAAACAAGCTCCCACTTCATACATTACCTAGGAGTACCATCGGGTGTTCCCAAACCGATTTCCATGCCTGTGGTACATTGGTCACAAACCATGCACCTATCTTGCGCTGAGATTAACACTATGTCCAAATGGACCCAAACGTGTTTTAACTTGACCCACATCACGTAGGAGTACCATTGGTTGCACCCAAAATGATTTCTGAGCCTATGGTATGTTCGGCGCAAACCTTGCACCTATTTGGAGTTGAGATTAACACTATCTCCAAATAGACTGAAACGATTTTCCACTTCATCTATGTCACCTAGGAGTACCATCGGGTCTGCCCAAAGTGATTTCAGAGCCTATGGTACATTTGGTGCAAACCGTGCACCTATCTTGCGTCAAGATTAATACTATCTCCAAACGGACCGAAATGAACTTCCACTTGACCAACATCACCTAGAAGTACCATCGGGTCTGCCAGAAAAGATTTCCATGCTTGTTGTACATTTCGCGCAAACCATGCACCTATCGTGCATCGCGATTAATACTATTGATACTGTCTTCAAACGATCTGAAACGAGCTTCCACTTGACCAATGTGATGAGGACATCATTGGCTCAAATATGACCATGTCAACCACTTCTATACCAAAGGTGCAACCATTCTATATGAGGCTTATCATTGATGCATTTGATGAATTGGTGCTCCACCATAAAATGTGTATATTTTCATTTTCAGAATTACTTACATGGATCAAGGAAAGGTTTGATTGCATATGGAAAGCATGGAAGGTTAATGAAGTTGATTGGGGACCAAATCCAAGTATTCCCAACGTCCTGCACCTGGACACCACGTCACTTTTGGTCCAAGGAAAGAAAGAGATCAAATCCAACACGTTTTGGGGCTGGATTCGGACTCCAGGACAGCTCCAACTTGTGATGTTCACCACGGTCGCATATGGACTCGGATTGGGATGTTCTAGCACTTTTTGGAAAGCTTATCAAGTCTATTTTCCAATGGATCTGGACTCATGGCTATATCTTATCCGATGCTTCCGCAATCGTCGTTTCAACGCCGGGGCCTTTTTCTGCTTTTGGTGCTGTGTCACCCTATTTTGGGCTGATGGCCCATGTATCAAGTTGGGTTCATTAGGGACGTGTCCTAGGGTTGGAGAACGACCCCAACACCCCCTGGTCGTTCCCTAGGTATTAATAAGGATTAGAGCCGCCACAAACAGATGGGGGTTTTGTTTTGTTGAAAGTTTAGCCATTGCTACTTCCTTGTAGACGCGTGTGTCGACTAGACCATCCGTTCTACTCGATTCAGAACCCCAACTTTGTGATTTCAGATTGGTTTTCATCTCCATATTTGCAATTGAGTTGCTTGTTCTACTTGTTCTTGCTTGTTCCTCGATTGCTTGCAGGAATTACCCTAGTGGTTTGGTTGATCGTGTTCCACAAGATCACGACGGCTGTTGGAGGTGGTGTATCGGTTGCTAAGGCGCAGCATCCTTGGATGGTTGTAGTCGGGCCGGTGAACGTCATCTCCATCCCCAAATCGAGTTATCCACCTTCTCTCATCGAAAGATCAGGATTCACCCTAGCGGGTTCATATCAGTTGGTATCAGAGCAAGGTTGATCGGTGAGAGACTTCTAGTTCTTTGTTGTTTTTAATCTCCTATGGTCCAGAAAAAGCCAAAACAAAATTAGTAGATTAGTTCTTCATAATTCCAAAACCCCTTTAAGCTTATACTATTACTGCTTAGTTAGGGCTTATTGAATTAACAGTTGCATCGTCGTGCAAGTTGCTGGTCTTAGCGTCTAGTCGTTTAGAGTTTCGAGTTCTAGTCACTTTTCTGTCACCATCGCAGATTTGAGTTTATTTGTTTCTCTCTAGGAATCCGAGTGGATTTTCAAATTCCTTTGTTTTGTTTGCCACCATTATCCTAGCCACGTCCTTGGAGGTTTCATCCACGTCCATATTTCCATCTACAAAAAGGAAATCCAACAAGATCAAGATAGAATTCGATTCGGAGTCCTGTTTTATCTTGAAAACAAAAGCACCATATTTCCTTTGTCAGGAGTCTGAATAGGGAGTTTAAATACAATCTGGAAAGCTTAACTTGTCCTCTTTCCAACGGATCAGAGCTTGGTCCCAAATTCATTCTGAGCGCTTCGCAATTGCCCTGGAGATTTGCGCGTCTGCTGGTTTTGCAAAACAACCACTTGTTTCACTTTGCTACTGAATCACCCTTCCCAAGGAAACATTTAATTGCTGTAAGTAGCTTGTTATTTCTTGTTGCAAAATTTCAGTTTTGTGCTAGTTGAAAGAAAAAAAAACAGAAGAAAAAAAAGACAGAAAGAAAGAAAAGAAAGAAAGAAAAGAAAGACAGAAAGAAAGAAAGAAAAGAAAGAGAAAGAAGAAGAGAAGAGTTTTTCTTTTGTTGTTATTCCTGTCCTTGTGATCCTTCTTTGCTGCTGCTCAGTGACTTCGTTTGTGTCCAGGCTCGCGTCTCTAGCATGTACTAGCCTAGGACCAGCATAATAACGTCGTTGAGCGTTTGTTCAATTTGCTTGCAACTAACATGGTTCTAGTACTTCCTTGCTTTAGCCCACCTATAGCTCCACATATTTCGACTACAGCTTGACACGTGTTGTTGTTGCGGCACCGATACACTTCACTCCACGGTTGTAGACTTGTTGGTTGCCGTCACCTCCTGTTTGGCTTGGTAAGACTTGTAAGGGCTTGTTTTAACAAGTTGAGTTTGAGAGAATTACATCTGACACATCCTAGTAGTTGATAGGAGGATACATATTATTTTTGTGTTTCTTGTTTTCTACTAATCATGGCAGGTGATATGGAGATTTTTGAGCTGTTGAAACTAGACCCTCATATTCAGGATGTCATTCAACATTTGCCATTATATGATGGTAAGTTTGATCCTCAAGCTTACATTGATTGGGAGTTAAAAGTAGACAATGAATTTGAGGAGCATGACCTATCCGAGAAACAAAAGATTTGTATTGCCTCTAATATTTTGATTGAATATGCTTTGCTCGAATGGAAACACATTTGTAGGCACATCAAAGTTCCAGAATCTTGGAAAGACTTCAAATTTCTTTTTAGAGATGCATTCGTTCCTGCATATTATGTTGATTATTTGCCTGCAAAATTAGACAACTTGAAGCAGGGTAGCAAGACTGTGAAACAATACTACCATAATTTTAAGATTTGTATCATGTTTGGTGGATTGGATGAATGCATGGAAGATGTTATGAGTAGATTCATGAGAGGGCTCAATTCTGAAATTCGAACCTTATTAATTAGCAAATCATATTGCCATATTGGTCAATTGTTTTGTCTGGCTCTCAATGCTGAAAAAGAGATTCTATTATCTGTGAATACTTGCCAGAATGATGTGACCCATAATGTCCAAAATTTGTCCACTCTGCATGCTAATGAAGAGCAACAAATAGTGGAACCCACTACAGATTTTCCTTTGTCACAAAATGAATTACTCGCGGTTCCTTGTGATAGAGAGGAGTTGTGTGTTGATGATTCTTTTACTCCTATGCCACAAGTAGCAAATAAGTGTGATACTTTTGGTTTGGAACCATACAAATGTGCTGAAGATAAGCTTTTTCATCCTATTACATGTGCACAAGATGAACTGAATTTGTTGTCCTCTTTAAATACTTTGGGTTATATTGAATTTGATATTCTGTGTAATCTAAATTGTCTAAAAGAGAAACTTAAATTTGATTCTATTTTGCCAAGTTTTAATCATTGTTCGCTTCATGCAATTGGCAAATATGACAACAAAGGAGAATATTTGGTGCATAAAGTTTATATTTGCTCTAATCTGAAATATCCTTTTGGGCCACAATACCATGATCAAATTGAGGGCTGCACTAACACTAATGATGTCTTGCAAAGTTTTTCTAGTTTTTCGCAAATGCAACAGGATAAATATCAAGAAGGGGAGCACGGTTCACTTTTACCTACAACACATCCTCCAACAAAGGTCAAACCGAGGACGGTTTGCTGTCAAGAAGGGGAGAATGATGAGGACATCATTGGCTCAAATATGACCATGTCAACCACTTCTATACCAAAGGTGCAACCATTCTATATGAGGCTTATCATTGATGCATTTGATGAATTGGTGCTCCACCATAAAATGTGTATATTTTCATTTTCAGAATTACTTACATGGATCAAGGAAAGGTTTGATTGCATATGGAAAGCATGGAAGGTTAATGAAGTTGATTGGGGACCAAATCCAAGTATTCCCAACGTCCTGCACCTGGACACCACGTCACTTTTGGTCCAAGGAAAGAAAGAGATCAAATCCAACACGTTTTGGGGCTGGATTCGGACTCCAGGACAGCTCCAACTTGTGATGTTCACCACGGTCGCATATGGACTCGGATTGGGATGTTCTAGCACTTTTTGGAAAGCTTATCAAGTCTATTTTCCAATGGATCTGGACTCATGGCTATATCTTATCCGATGCTTCCGCAATCGTCGTTTCAACGCCGGGGCCTTTTTCTGCTTTTGGTGCTGTGTCACCCTATTTTGGGCTGATGGCCCATGTATCAAGTTGGGTTCATTAGGGACGTGTCCTAGGGTTGGAGAACGACCCCAACACCCCCTGGTCGTTCCCCTAGGTATTAATAAGGATTAGAGCCGCCACAAACAGATGGGGGTTTTGTTTTGTTGAAAGTTTAGCCATTGCTACTTCCTTGTAGACGCGTGTGTCGACTAGACCATCCGTTCTACTCGATTCAGAACCCCAACTTTGTGATTTCAGATTGGTTTTCATCTCCATATTTGCAATTGAGTTGCTTGTTCTACTTGTTCTTGCTTGTTCCTCGATTGCTTGCAGGAATTACCCTAGTGGTTTGGTTGATCGTGTTCCACAAGATCACGACGGCTGTTGGAGGTGGTGTATCGGTTGCTAAGGCGCAGCATCCTTGGATGGTTGTAGTCGGGCCGTGAACGTCATCTCCATCCCCAAATCGAGTTATCCACCTTCTCTCATCGAAAGATCAGGATTCACCCTAGCGGGTTCATATCACAATGTCACCAAGAAGTACCATCAGGTGTGCTTGAAAGGATTTTCATGCCTATGGTACATTCGGCGCAAACCGTGCACCTATTGCACCTATCTTGCTCCGAGATTAACACTATCTCCAAATGGACAGAAATGAGCTTCCACTTGACCCACATCACCTAGGAGTACCATTGCGTGCATCCAAAATGATTTCCAAGCCTATGGTATGTTCGGCGCAAACCGTGCACCTATCTTGCACTAAGATTAACACTATCCCCCAAACAGACTGAAATAAGCTTCCACTTGACGCACGTTGCCTAGGAGTACCATCGGGTGCGTCCAAAAAGATTTTTGAGCGTATGGTACGTTTGATGCAAACCATGCACATATCTTGTGCATAGATTAACACTATCTCCAAACGGACCGAAACGAGCTTCCACTTGAACCACATAACCTAGGAGTACCATCGGGTGTGTCCAAAATGATTTTCGAGCCTATGGTAGCTTCAGCGCAAACCATGCACCAATCTTGCGCCTAGACTAATACTATCTCCAAACGGAATGAAACAAGCTTACACTTGACATACATTACCTAGGTGTACCATTAGGTGCGTCCAAAATGATTTCCAAGCCTATGGTACCTTCGGCGCAAACTATGCATTATCTTGTGGTATGGCTAACACTATCTACATATCGACTAAAACAAGTTACCACTTCACATATACCTAGGAGTACCATCGGGTGTGCCCAAACTGATTTCCATGCCCGTGGTACATTTATCGTAAACCATGCACCTATCTTTCACTGAGATTAATACTATCTCCAAACTGATCGAAATGCGCTTCCGCTGGATCCACGTCGCCTAGGAGTACAATTAGGTGCATTCAAAATGATTTCTAAGCCTATGGTACGTTTGGCGCAAACTGTGTACCTATTTTGCGTCGAGATTAACATTATGTCCAAATGGACTGCAACGAGTTTTCTCTTGATCCACGTCACATAGGAGTACCATCGGTTGCGCCCAAAATGATTTACGAGCCAATGGTATGTTCGGCGCAAACCTGGCGCCTATTTTGCATCGAGATTAACACTATCTCCAAATGGACCGAAGCAAGCTTCCACTTGACATACATTACCCAGGAGCACCATCGGGTGTGCCTAGACCAATTTCCATCCCTATGGTACTTTCATCACAAACCGTACTCCTATCTTGCACCGAGACTAACACTATCTCCAAATGGTCCGAAACGAGCTTCCACTTGACCCACGTCACCTGGGAGTGCCTTCGGGTGTGCCCAAAATGATTTCCATGCTCATGGTGCATTTGGCGCAAACCGTGTACCTATCTTGCGCCAAGATTAATATTATCTCCAAACGGATCGAAATGAGCTTCCACTTGATCCACGTTGCCTAGGAGTACAATGAGGTGCATCCAAAATGATTTCTGACCTATGGTATGTTTGGTGCACACTGTTTACCTATCTTGTGTCGAGATTAACACTATATCCAAATGGACCAAAACAAGTTTCCACTTGACCCATGTCACGTAGGAGTACCATCAGTAGCGCCCAAAATGAATTATGAGCCTATGGTACGTTCAGAGCAAACCTTGCACCTATTTTGCGTCAAGATTAATACTATCTCCAAATAGACAGAAACAATTTTCCAGTTGATCTACGTCACCTCGGAGTACCATCGGGTGCGCCCAAAGCGATTTCAGAGCCTATGGTACATTTGGCGCAAACCGCGCACCTATCTTTCTCCGAGATTAATAATATCTCCGAATGGAAGGAAACGAGCTTCCACATGGCCAATGTCACCTAGAAGTGTCATTGGGTCTGCCTGAAAAGATTTTCATTCCCGTGGTACATTCCGTGCAAACCGTGCACCTATCTTGCATCGAGATTAATACCATCTCCAAACAGTCCAAAATGAGCTTCCACATGACCAATGTCATCTAGAAGTACCATCGGGTGTGCCTGAAAAGATTTCCATGCCCATCATACATTCGGCACAAACTATATGCCTATGTTGCGCCTAGATTAACACTATCTCTAAATAGACCAAAATTAGCTTCCACTTGACACACGTCACCTAGGAGTACCATCGGGTGTGTCCAAAATGATTTTTGTTCCCGTGATACATTCGGCGCAAACCGTGCACTATCTAGCGCTGAGATTAACACTATCTCTAAACGGACCGAAACAAGCTTCCACTTGTCCCACATCACCTAGGATTACCATTGGGTGCGTCCAAAATGATTTCCATGCCCGTGGTACATTCGGCGCAAACCGTGCACCAATCTTGCACCGAGATTAACAGTATCTCCAAATGGACCAAAACGAGCTTCCACTTGACCCATGTCACCTAGGAGTACCATCGGGTGCATCCAAAATGGTTTTTGAGCCTATAGAACGTTCAACGCAAACGTGCACCTATCTTGCACTGAGATTAATACTATCTCCAAATGGACCGAAATGAGCTTCCACTTGGCTCACGTCGCCTAGGAGTACCAACGGCTGCATCTAAAATGATATCTAGCCTATGGTACATTCGGTGCAAACCCTGCACCTATCTTGCGCTGAGACAAACACTATCTCCAAATAGACTGAAACAATTTTCCACTTGATCTTCGTAACCTAGAAGTACCTAGAAGTACCATTGCGTGCGCCCAAAGCGATTTTGGTGCCTATGGTACATTTGGCGCAAACCATGCACCTATCTTGCGTCAAGATTAATACTATCTCCAAATGGACCAAAATGAGCTTCCACTTGACATACATTACCTAGGAGTATGATAGGGTGTGCCCAAACCGATTTCCATACCCATGGTACATTCGTCGCAAACCGTGCACCTATCATGCACCAAGATTAAAACTATCTACAAATGGATCGAATTGAGCTTCCGCTTGATCCACGTGGCCTAGGAGTACAATCTAGTGTGTCCCAAATGATTTCCGAGCCTATGGTACTTTCGGTGCAAACGTTGCACCTATTTTGCGTCAAGATTAAAACTACCTCCAAATAGACTGAAATGATTTTCCACTTCATCTACGTTACCTAGGAGTACCATCAGGTGTGCCCAAAGCGATTTCAGAGCCTATGGTACATTCGGCGCAAATCGTACACCTATCTTACGTCAAGATTAACACTATCTCCAAATGGACCGAAATGAGCTTCCACTTGACCAATGTCATCTAGAAGTACCATCAGGTGTGCCTGAAAAGATTTCTATGTCCGTGGTACATTTGGCGCAAAACATACACCTATCTTGCGCTGAGATTAACACTATCTCCAAATGGACTGAAACGAGCTTCCACTTCACCCACATCACCTAGGAGTACCATCGGGTGCGTCCAAAATGATTTCTAGGCCTGTGGTACGTTCGGTGCAAACTGTGCAGCTATCTTGCACCAAGACTAACACTATCTCCAAACGGACTGAAACAAGCTTCCACTTGACATACATTACCTTGGAGTACCATCAGGTGTGCCAAAAGTGATTTCTATGCCCATAGTACATTCGTCACAAACTATGCACCTATCTTGCGCCAAGATTAAAACTATCTCCAAACGGATTGAAATGAGCTTCTGCTAGATCCACATCGCCTAGGTGTACAATCAGGTACCTCCAAAATGATTTCTGAGCCTATGGTACATTTGGTGAAAACTGTGCACCTATCTTGCGTTGAGATCAATAGTATCTCCAAATGGATCGAAACGAGTTTTCTCTCGACCCATGTCACGTAGGAGTACCATCGGTTGCACCCAAAATGATTTCTGAGCCTATGGTACATTCGGTACAAACCGTGTACCTATCGTGCATCAAGATTAGCAATACCTCCAAACAGACCAAAACGAGCTTCCATTTAACCCACGTCACCCAGGCCTTTCCATCAGGTGCGCCACAATGATTGCATGCCCATGGTACATTTGGTGCAAACCGTGCACCTATCTTGCCTTGAGATTAACACTATCTCCATGTGGCAGAACCGCCCGAATTATATGGCCCATGTGTGCCTATCATTGTCCTACAGACTTCTGACTGTTGCATATGGGAGCCAGACAACTCCAGTAGTCTGTCGGGTGTCCTCAGGGAACCCTGAATCATCCTTTTTATTCTTTCGAGCGGGATTCATTAGAGAAGACATTGCAGCATCACAACAATTTATACAAATATACAATTATATTACATCAGAACAAATAGCAGAAGTCTTACAAACCATAAGTTTACAAACCATTTATTTAGTTATTACTCCCTCCATCCCAAATTATAAGGCATTCCAAGAATCTTGGAGAGTCAAAGGAACTCAAGTCTGACCAAATTTATATGATAAGATAATAATATTTATGACACCAATTAAGTATCATTAGATTCTTCATTAATTATATTTTCATAGTATACCTATTTGATGTTATAAATTTTTGTAATTTTTTCTACAATTTTAGTCAAACTTAAGATGCTTTGACTCTCCAAGATTCTTGGAATGCCTTATAATTTGGAATGGAGGGAGTACAAACCATAAGTTTTATCCATCTAGGCAGTAGGGTAGCATGACAAGTACCACTTTACACAACACACAAAAGGTGGTTGACCCTGCTCAAGGGTGAACAAACTTCTACTGCTGGCTCTCTTCCTCCAGAACTGTCATGTAGTAGGGGCAAAAGCCTAACTGCTGATGAGGCTCACCTGCAACAAAGGTCAACAAACCCTAAGTACTTGAGGGTACTCAACAAGACTTAATCGACGAAAAGGAAAGACTCCAAGGATATGCAGGCTTATGGGGAATTAAGGTAAGTCTGAATTAAGAATCAAGATTAACTTTTGCATAAAAGCTTACTAATGATTGATCCTTATTTTCAATATTTTTGCTCAAGTTTATTAATTATAAGTCTCCAATTTGCACCTAATCTAAATCAATCACTTCTTTAATCGTCTCATCTCATGATCGTAAGTACCATTGTTTCATTGATTAACTACGATGTAGAGCAGAGAATCGAGTCTTCTTCTCTGAGAAGCAGCGGCAATTCGAATCGATTATTCCCAGCTGGGAATTCCTTACCACCAGGGATGAAAACGGATCGGATACGGATGGATACCACTGATATCGTATTTGTTTTCGTATTTTTGTCCGGATTCGGATTTGAATACGGATAGTATAAAAAATGACGGATAGGATACGATTGGATATCGACATCATAAATATGTGATTTAAATATTCAGATACGAATACGGTATCGGATGTTAAATATCCAGACTCGGATACGGACGAATTAAAACCCCTCTAAACGGATTCGGTCTCAAATACGGTCGGAAAATATCCGTACCGTTTTCATCCCTGCTTACCACATGACATATGCAGGGTTGGCCTTTCACATAATGGAATAGTCAAGGTATTAGGCTTACTGACAGATGTGGCAAGTACTATAAAGTCTCGACTCACACAGGTCTACAACAAACGGTCCTCAATTGACACAGACAAAATAAGCATGACTAGGCAACCCTATCGGCTTTAACCACCAGAGACACAACCCATGTCCCATCCGATCTCCAGTTTAACCAAATTCATTATTAAACCCTTAGGACATTCCTAAGTCTAGAACCATTGCGAATGATGAGTTCACCACTCGACTCTTATCAGCTAAGCATGGCTAAGCAGACTAACCTATCATTACTAAAAAGGGTGACAAGAATAAGTATTGTATATCAAGGCAGGCATGCAGCAGTCGGTATTCAACGAATTCCTATTTTACTTAATGCACAAAGCATAAGACTTAAAGTGAATAACATTTGTACAACACAAGCAAAGGGTGTATGCTCCGAGGCTTGCCTATGGTGGTGGGGTTGTCAGTCTCCTCGAAAAAACCATAGATATCAAATCCAACTTCCACTAACTCAAAACCCTCCTATGGAACTTGCTCAACACTAGGATCACCAATCTCGTTCACTAAACGTAATAAAGATGTATGCTTTAGTATGATGATGTACTTAGCATGATGGATGAAAGATGCAACATGGATTAAGATGATCAAACAAGATTAATTTAACTTGAGTACAACTTTCCTTCATGGTATAATTAGGTTAATTACTCATAAAGCAATTTAGTTATTATTATTAACATGTTAATCATGAGCACAACAAGAATGCAATTGAGTTGCCAAGAAACAGCAGGGGTTGTGTTCCAAGGTTTCAATCAAGCTATGAAATACACCCAGGTCTTTTAAGTATTTATCTAAATCATTTTGGTATTTATTTAATTAGTAAAAAGCCATTTAAACACACTTAAATTAAGTGGACAATTTATTTTCATTAAAACCATACCAAACATTTTGTGAAGATTGATATAAGCATATTAAGCATACACAAAATGTTTCATGATTAAAAGACAATTATTTTAGCCTATAAAAATCATTCAAGGTCTATTTCACTATTTAAAAATGTTATTTTTAAACGTAGAAAAACTACTGATTATGCCTAACCCATATTTTTCCTTGATAGAGCATAACATAACAAGGCTACAGAATAAATTTCACATTTTTATCACCTATAATTATTTAGTCATGAATTAAACAAGAATCAGCATTTGATAGCATTTTCTAAAAAATGAAAAAGGATAAAAATCCCTCCTCACCCACTCTCTCTACCCGCAGTCGCTTACAAGCGGCTCCCTGGGTCAGCGCATAGTGTGCCTGCGCTGATAGCAGTGCACACGACTATTGTCCGGCGACAAGAGCTACCCCGGCAGGCTCGTCTCACTCTCACGGACACACTAGTGGTACCAGGTGAGCAGTTAGGGCATGGCAGCAAGCACACCGATGACCATGGCAGCACGCTGGTGCTCTGGTGCTATGGAATTGATCAACAATGAGGTCACTAGCGATGAGAAGGTTGCCTGTGCGCTCACCACACTCACGCGGACGCACACAAGGGGTTGATTGCACGCGCAGGGGTTAGCAGCGCGTTTGCATGTGACCACAGTGGCTCGGCGAACCAGAGCGCACCGTCGCACTGACGCTCTGGCTACTAGGGAGTGGTAAGGTTAGATTGAAGGCCATGGTTAACTTCAGGGGCTCACTATGACTTCGATTCGTGTACTGGTTGAGTCGGGCAAAGCGGAGCTACCCGGTCGACATCGAGGGCAATGGCGGCGGCATGCACCTGTGGCGATGGCATGTTCCGGCGTGTCTAGACCTCAGCTGTAGAAACCAGAGAGCCGATCAGCAACAGGGCAACAAGGCAGAGCTAGCATGTGAAACGACTCGACAAAAGGCTCACCAGAACGGCCTGGCCATGGCAAGGGTGGTCACGGCAGTGCCCTAGATGATAATGAGGAAGACAGCGGCTCCCAGCCAACTCTAGTGGAGAGGGATGATGCAAGCGGGCTCAGCAGAAGTGTAAGGATGTGGCAAGCTTGGCTGCAGGGACGTGGAATGGTGGCAAAGGAACCAGTCGGTGAATAGAGCTCGACGGCGGCGATGGAAAGGGAGCAGAAGGAAGACGACGGCCGGCTTTGGGTTATATCGATGTGGGTAAAACTTCTGGCTGAGCCAGTAGCTGCTTGAGCTACAACATGGAAGCAGCTACGTGCCTGCGTGCGAGGAAGGGGCAAAAATGATCAGCGGTGGCCATAGGCGAGGAGGCAGGCAGGCAACCCACTGACGTGCACTGTAGCAGCCTAATAGGCCATCTTCATCTTCGATTTTCTCTCAATTCCAAACAGCAACTGGATGAGCTCCAAAAACAAAAGTTGTTCATCTTGATGCTGTCTTCAACTTTGCTTTAAGAGTCCTCCCCTAATTCTAACTATTTAGAGAGATCCAAGATCAAGAACTTGGGTAGGATGAAATTGAAACCTGAACTTCAGTTAGGGTTTTGGAAAAACGGTTAATTAGCTATCCTTGGTGAATTAATCAATGATTAACCAACACGCAAACATTAGAACCAATAGCATGAATTCAAAGTCAAACTTCATACGTTGAAATGATGCTAAAGTTTGTAACAAGTTTATTTGTAAAATTCATTTTTAATAATTCCCCCAAAATTGAATCCAATGCTGAATTCCAAGACAACCAAAATGAACAAGTGCTGAATTTCAATTTTAAATTCAAATTTGGAGCTCAAGTTTTAATTGGTTGGACTTGAATTCATACCCTACACTTGACACTAGTGTAAAGTACACACTTTACACCTCAAAGTTTATTAGGGAATAATTTCAAGTATTTTGGTGAAACTCAAAAATACAAAGGTCATAAAGTACCTCAAAAGGATTTTTGGTTTTAGCACATTACATCACACATGCTATGCATTGCCAACGTATTAACATTGACTTTAGTGAATGCAAGACATAATTAGCTATCATGGATGATTACTATGCATGATGATGACATGATCCAATTTTAGTGATGCTTAACACCAGGGTTGTTATAGCTCCTCCCCCCTTGCAGAAATCTCGACCCGAGATTAAGCTACGCTTAAAGCCTGGGGTTTAGTAATGGAAAAGGAAATGTGTCAAACACATTTACTAGCAAGGTCTTCATAAAACAACAAGGGAGGTTACAAAATTTACATCCATTTCCAAAAGAAAGGTTACAACTATAGAGGAGTTAGCAACCTAGGTAGAGCAAGGAAATCTACCTATCCTCAGATTCCTAAGTAGCCTCATCTTATAAATGCTTGTTCCATTGAACCTTATAGAACTTGATCGTCCTCTTTTGAGTGACTCGATCTTTTTGATCCAAAATTCTAACAAGATATTCTGCATAAGTCAGATATGGTTCAAGTTCAACTCCTTCAATCTCAATAAACTGATTTGGCACTCGCAGGCAGTTCTTCAGATGAGATACATGAAACACATTGTGCAAAGCTGATAGTTGTGCAGGTAACTTGAGACGATACGCTACTAGTCCACACTGCTTTATAATTAGAAAAGGCCCAATGTAGCGAGGTGCTAATTTCCCTCTAACTCCGAAATAGTTAACTCCCTTCATTGGTGATACTTTTAGATAGACATGATCTCCCACCTTGAACACTAAGGGTCAACGTCTCTTATCAGCATAACTCTTTTGACGATGTTGTGCCACTTTCATATTATCCTATATAAGTCAAACTTCTTCTTCGGCTTCCTTTACCAGGTCTAATCCAAAGAACCATCTTTCTCTGGGCTCTAACTAATTCAGTGGAGTTCTACACCTTCGACCATAAAGAGCTTCAAAAGGTGCCATCTTAATGATTTTTAGATAACTGTTGTTGTAGGAGAGCTATGCCAAAGGTAAACTCATCCCACTTAGCCGAATAAGTGAGAACACAAGATCTTAGCATATCCTCCAGAACCTAATTGACTCTTTCAGTTTGTCCTCCAGTCTGAGGATGATAAGTTGAACTGCGGATGAGCTTCATACCAAATGATTTATGCAATTGTTCCTAGAAGTTGGAGACAAACTGCGTACCTCTATCAGAAAGGATGGTCTTAGGTACTCCATGAAGACTCATGATATGATAAATATAGAGTTAGCATAATGCATAGCTAGATACTTCAACTTAATTGGAAGGTAGTGAGCTTGTTTCGTGAGGCGATCAATAATGACCCAAATAGAATCACAACCATTGGACATCTTGGGCAGACCAACAATAAAGTCCATACTAATGTCAACTCACTTCCAAGATGGAATAGGCAAGGGTTGTAGTGGTCTAGTAGATTTTAGATGGATAGCCTTCACTCGTTGACAAGTATCACACTGGGCTACATATTAAGCAAGCAATCTCTATCTTCATTTTAGTCCACCAGAATCTCTACTTCAGATCCTGATACATCTTGTTACTTCCTCAATGAATAGAGAATCTAGACAAGTGAGCTTCATCAAGAACCAATTGACGTAACTCAGGAACTTTCGACACTACCAGACGATTCTTGAACCAAAGACCACCTTTATCAATCCAAAAACATGGGGTCTTTCTGGTTATAGCTGTCTCTTTGATATGGGCTACCTCGTTGTTCTCTTTCTAAGCAGCAACAATCTGACCCTGAATAGTGGATTCAACAGTAATATTGGATAAAGTTCCTTGTCAAATAATCTCTAGATTTAGCATCTCCATCTCTTGACACAAAGTACTACCCAGTGACCTTGCTATGAGACAGTTGCAATGAGACTTACGACTGAGAGCATCTGCACAACATTAGCTTTGCCCAGATGATAATTAACTTCCAAATCATAATCTTTGATCAATTCTAACCATCTTATTTGATGCATATTCAATTCAGACTAGGTAAAGATGTACTTTAAACTCTTGTGATTAGAGTACATATGACAAGTGTTACCAAACAGGTAGTGGCACTAGATCTTGAGTGCATGAACAACAGCAGCTAACTCCAAATCATGAGTAGGATAGTGCTCTTCCTGACGCTTGAGTTGTCTAGAAGCATAAGCAATAACTCAACCTTCTTGCATTAGTACACACCCAACATAGGTGCATGCTTTGCATCGAATGTACCATAGGCATAGAAATCATTTTGGGCACACCCGATAGTACTCCTTTTTTTTATCCTACCCGATGGTACTCCTGGGTGACATGTGTCAAGTGGAACCTTGTTTCGCTCCATTTAGAGATAGTGTAAATCTATGTGCAAGATAGGTGCACGGTTTGCGCCGAATGTACCACGGGCATGGAAATCTTTTCTGGCATACATGATGGTACTTCTAGGTGACATTGGACAAGTGGAAGCTCGCTTTGATCCGTTTGGAGATAGTATTAATCTCAATGACATAGGTGCACTGTTTCTGCCGAATGTACCATAGGCTCTGAAATCACTTGGGGCACACCTGAGGGTACTCCTAGGTGATGTAGGTCAAGTGGAAGCTTATTTTAGTCTGTTTGGGGATAGTGTCAATCTCGACGCAAGATAGGTGCACGGTTTGCGTCGAACGTACCATATGCTCGGAAATCATTTTGCACGCAACCGATGGTACTCCTATGTGATGTGGGTCAAGTCAAAACTTGTTTCAGTTTATTTGGGGATAGTGTTAGTCTCGATGTAAGATAGGTGCATGGTTTGCGCTGAATGTACCATGGGCATGGAAATCATATTGGGCTCACCCGATGGAACTCCTAGGTGACGTGGGTGAAATGGAAGCTCATTTCAGTCCGTTTGGAGATAGTGTTAATCTCGATGCATGGTTTGCGCCGAATGTACCATAGGTTTGGAAATCATTTTGGGCGAACTAATGGTACTCCTATGTGACGTGGGTCAAGTGAAAACTCGTTTTGGTCCATTTGGAGACAATGTTAATCTCGAGCGCCTAATGTACCATTGGCTCAAAAATTATTTTAGACGCACCTGATTGTACTCCTAGGTGACATGGATCAAGCAGAAGCTCATTTCGATATGTTTGGAGATAGTTTTAATCTCGGCGCAAAATACGTACATAGTTTGCACCAAATGCACCACGTGCATGGAAAATCGATTTGGGTACACCCGATGATACTCCTGGGTAATGTATGTCAAGTGAAAGCTTGTTTCGGTCTGTTTGGAAATAGTGCTAGTCTCGGCACAAGATTGGTGCACAGTTTGTGTCGGATGCAACATAGGCTCCAAAATCATTTAGGACGCACCCGATAGTACTCCTAGGTGATATGGGTCAAGTGGAACCTCATTTTGGTCCATTTAGAGAAAATGTATGTTAAGTGGAAGCTTGTTTTGGTCTGTCTAGAGTTCTGTTAGTCTCGGCGCAAGATAGGTGCATGATTTGCGTCGAACGTACCATAGGTTCGGAAATCATTTTGACACACCCGATGGTACTCATAGGTGACGTGGGTCAAGTGGAAGCTCGTTTCAGTCTGCTTAGAGATAATGTTAATCTCAGTGCAAGAAGGGTGGATGGATTGTGCATAATGTACCACGGGCATGGAAATCATTATGGGCACACTCAATGGTACTGCTAGGTGATGTGGGTTTAGTGGAAGCTCGTTTCGGTCTATTTAGAGACAGTGTTAATCTTACCACAACATATGTGCATGCTTTGCATGTAAAGTACCACAGGCATGGAAATCATTTTGCGCACACCCCATGGTACTCCTAGGTGACGTGTGTCTAGTGGAAGCTCGTTTCTATCCGTTTGGAGATTGTGTTCATCTAGGCGTAAGATAGGTGCACCGTTTGCGCTGAATGTACCACGGGCATGAAAATCTTTTTAGGCACACCTGATGGTGCTTCTAGGCGATGTTGGTCAAGTGAAAGCTCATTTTGGTCTGTTTGGATATAACATTAATCTCGATGCAAGATAGGTGCACGGTTTACGCCGAATGTACCATAGGATCTAAAATTGCTTGGGGCATACCCGAGGGTACTCCTAGGTGACGTAGGTCAAGTGGAAGCTTATTTTGGTCTATTTGGGGATAGGGTCAATCTCAAAGCAAGATAGGTGCACAGTTTGCGTCGAACGTACCATAGGCTCAGAAATCATTTTGGGTGCAACCGATGGTACTCCTACGTGACGTGGGTCAAGTGGAAACTCATTTCGGTCTGTTTGGAGATAGTGTTAATCTTGATGCAAGATAGGTGCATGGTTTACGCCGAATGTACCATAGGCATGGAAGTCATATTGGCACACCCGATGGAACTCCAAGGTGACGTGGGTGAAATGGAAGCTCGTTTCATTCCGTTTGGGGATAGTATTAATGTCGATGCATGATAGGTGCACAGTTTGCACCGAATGTACCACAGGTTCAGAAATCATTTTGGGCGCAACTGATGGTACTCCTACGTGACGTGAGTCAAGTGGAAACTTGTTTCCGTCCATTTGGAGATAGTATTAATCTAGAGCACATAACATACCATAGGCTCAAAATTTATTTTGGATGCACCTAATTGTACTCCCCAGGCGACATGGACCAAGCGGAAGCTCATTTCGATCCATTTGGAGATAGTTTTAATCTCGACGCAAGATAGGTGCACAGTTTGCGCCAAATGCACCACGGGCAATGAAATCACTTTAGGAACACCCAACGGTACTCCTAGGTTATGAATGTCTAGTGGAAGCTTGTTTCGGTCCGTTTGGAGATAGTGTTAGTCTCGGCACAAGATAGGTGCACAGTTTGCGCCGGACGCACCATAGGCTCCCGAATCATTATGGACGCACCCGATGGTACTCCTAGGTGACATGGGTCAAGTGGAACCTCGTTTTGGTCCGTTTGGAGATAATGTATGTCAAGTGGAAGCCTGTTTCAGTCCATTTGGAGTTGTGTTAGTCTCGGCGCAAGATAAGTGCACGGTTTGCGTCGAACGTACCATTGGCTCAGAAATCATTTTGACGCACCTGATGGTGACATGGACCAAGTGGAAGCTCATTTCGGTCTGTTTGGAGATAGTGTTAATCTTTGGAAATCATTTTGGGCAACCTCGATGGTACTCCTAGGTGACATGGGTCTAATTGAAGCTCGAAGATAGTGTTAATCTTAGCACAACATAGGTGCACGCTTTTGCGTCGAATGTACCACAGGCATGGAAATCATTTTGGGCACACCCAATGGTACTCCTAGGTGACATGTGTCTAATGGAAGCTCGTTTTACTCCGTTTGGAGATAGTGTTAATCTAGGCACAAAAAGGTGCACGGTTTTGCGCTGAATGTGCCATGGCATGAAAATCTTTTTAGGCACACCCGATGGTACTTCTAGGTCATGTTGGTCAAGTGGAAGCTCGTTTCGATCCATTTGCAGATAGTATTAATCTCAGTGCAAGATAGGTGCACAGTAGTTTGCGCCGAATGTACCACAGGCTTGGAAATCATTTTGGGCACACCGGTTGATTATCCTAGGTAACATGTGTCAAGTGGAAGCTCATTTCAGTCCATTTTGAGATAGTGTTACTCTAGGCGCAAGATAGGTGCATGGTTCGCGCCGAATGTACCACGGGCATTGAAATCTTTTCAGGCACAACCAATGGTACTTCTATGCGACGTTGGTCAAGTGGATGCTCATTTCGTTCCGTTTGAAGATGGTATTAATCTTGACAAAAGATAGGTGCATAGTTTGCATCGAATGTACCATAGTATTTAGTCGCAAAAAAATGTACCATAGTATTTTGAAATCGCTTTGGGCACACCCGAGGATACTCCTAGGTGACGTAGATCAAGTGCAAGCTCATTTCAGTCTGTTCGGGGATAGTGTCAATTTCGACGCAAGATAGGTGCACAGTTTGTGCCGAACATACCATAGGCTCGGAAATCATTTTGGCACAACTGCTGGTACTCCTATGTGACGTCGGTCAAGAAGAAACTCATTTCGGTCAATTTGGAGATAGTGTTAATCTCAAAGCAAGATAGGTGCACGGTTTGTGCCGAACATACCATAGGCTCAGAAATCATTTTGGACGCACTTGATTGTACTCCTAGGTGACGTGGATGAAGCAGAAGCTCATTTTGATTTGTTTGGAGATAGTTTTAATCTCGACGCAAGATAGGTGCATAGTTTGCGCCGAATATACCATAGGCATGGAAATGGCTTTGGGTACACCTGATCGTACTCCTCGGTAATGTATGTCAAGTGGAAGCTTGTTTCCATCCATTTGGAGATAGTGTTAATCTCTACGCAAGATAGGTGCACGGTATGCGCCGAACGGACCATAGGCTCGGAATTCATTTTGACGCACCCAATGGCGCTCCTAGGTGACGTGGGTCAAGTGAAAGCTCGTTTCAGTCTTTTAGAAACAGTGTTAATGTTAGTGCAAGATAGGTGTACGGTTTGTGCTAAATGTAACACGGGCATGGAAATCTTTTCAAGTGCACCCAATGGTATGCCTAGGTGACATGGGTCAAGTGAAAGCTCATTGTACTCCATTTGTAGGTTGTGTTAATCTAGCAGAAGATGGGTGCACGGTTTGCGCCGAACGTATCATAGGCTTGGAAATCATTTTGGACACATCTAATGGTACACCTAGGTGACATGGGTCAAGTGGTACCTCGTTTCGGTCCATTTGGAGATTGTGTTAATCTCGGCGCAAGATAGGTGCACGGTTTGGACCAATTGTACCACAGGCATGGTGATCATTTTGGGCACACCCGATGGTACACCTAGGTGATGCGGGTCAAGTGGACGCTCATTTCGGTCCATTTAGAGATAGTGTTAATCTAGGCGAAAGTTAGGCGTATGGTTTGTGCTGAACATACCATAGGCTCAAAAATCATTTTGGACGCACCTGATGGAACTCCTAGGTGACGTGGGTGAAATGGAAGCTCGTTTTTGGTCCATTTGGAGATAGTGTTAATCTTGACACATGATAGGTGCATAGTTTGCGAATCATTTTGGGCGCAGCCGATGGTACTCTTACATGACGTGGGTCAAGTGGAAACTCATTTTGGTCCATTTCTATATAGTGTTAATCTCGATGCAAAATAGGTGCACATTTGTGCCGAACGTACCATAGCCTCAAAAACTATTTAGGACGCACCTGATTGTACTCCAAGGTGACGTGGGTCAAGTAGTAGCTTGTTTTGGTCTGTTACACCGAATGTACCATGGGCATGTAAATCATTTCAGGCATACCCGATGGTACTTGTAGGTGACGTTGGTCAAGTGAAAGCTTGTTTCCGTCCGTTTCAAGATAGTATTAATCTCCACGCAAGATAGGTGCACGGTTTGCGCTGAATGTACCATGGGCATGTAAATCTTTTCAAGCACACCTGATCGTACTTCTAGGTGACGTTGGTCAAGTGGAAGCTCGTTTCGGTCTGTTTGAAGATAGTATTAATCACAGCGCAAGCTAGTTGCACGGTTTGCGACGAAAGTACCAAAGGCTTAGAAATTGCTTTGGGCAAACTTGAGGGTACACCTAAGTGACATTGCTCAAGTGGAAACTCGTTTTGGTCTATTTGGAGATAGTGTTAATCTTGATGCAAGGTTGGTCCACGGTTTGCGATGAATGTACCATGGGCATGTAAATCTTTTCAGGCACACCCGATGGTACTCCTAGGCGACGTGGGTCAAGTGGAAGCTCATTTCAATCCGTTTGGAGATAGTGTTAATCTCAGCACAAGATAGATGCATGGTTTTGCGCTGAATGTATCACAGGCATGGAAACCATTTTGGGCACAACCGATGGTACACCTAGGTGACATGGGTCAAGTGAAAGCTCATTTCGGTCCATTTGGAGATTGTGTTAATCTTGGTGCAAGTTAGGTGCACGGTTTACGCTGAATGTACCATAGGCTCGGAATCATTTTGGACTCACCCGATGGTACTCCTAGGTGACGTGGGAATAGTAGAAGCTCGTTTCGGTCTGTTTGGAGACAGTGTTCATCTCGGTGCGAGATAGGTGCATGGTTTGCACTGAATGTACCACGGGCATGGAAATCATTTGGGGCACACCGTTGGTACTCCTAGGTGACGTGGGTTAAGTGGAAGCTCGTTTCGATCCGTTTGGAGATAGTGTAAATCTCGGCGCAAGATAGGTGCACGGTTTGTGCCGATTGTACCACAGGCATGGAAATAATTTTGGGCACACCTAATGGTACACCTAGGTGACGTGGGTCAAGTGGAAGCTCATTTCGGAGCGTTAAGAGATAGTGTTAATCTAGGCGAAAATTAGGTGCACGGTTTGTGCTAAACGTACCATAGGCTCAGAAATCATTTTAGATGCACCTGATGGAACTCCTAGGTGATGTGGGTGAAATGGAAGGTCGTTTCGGTCCATTTGGAGATAGTATTAATCTTGATGCATGATAGGTGCATGGTTTTTGCACCGAAAGTACCATAGGCTTGGAAATCATTTTAGGCACAGCCGATGGTACTCCTATGTGACATGGGTTAAGTGTAAACTCGTTTTGGTCCATTTCTATATCGTGGAAATTTATTTTGGATGAACCCAATTATACTCCTAGGTGTCGTGGATCAAGCAGAAGCTCATTTTGATTGAATTAGAGATAATTTTAAGATAGGTGCATGGTTTGTGCCGAACATATCATAGACTCAAAAATCATTTTGGACGCACACGATGGTACTCCTAGGTGACGTCGGTCAAGCGGAACCTCGTTTTGGTCCGTTTGGAGAGTGTTAACCTTAGCGCAAGATAGGTGCATGGTTTGCGCTGATTGTAGCGCAGGCATGGAAATGATTTCGGGCGCACCCGATAATACACCTAGGTGACGTGTGTCGAGTGGAAGCTTGTTTCGGTCTGGTTGGAGATAGTGTTAATCTAGGCGCAAGATAGGTGCACGGTTTGTGCCGAACATACCATAGGTTCGTAAATCATTTTGGACGCACCCGATGGCACTCCTAGGTGACGTGGGTCAAGTGGAACCTTGTTTTGGTCCATTTGGAGATAGTGTTAATCTCAGTGCAAGATACACGGTTTGCGCCGACTGTACAATGGGCATGGAACTCATTTTAGGCACACCCGATGCTACTCCTAGGTGACGTGGGTCAAGTGGAAGCTTATTTTGGTCTGTTTGGAGATAGATCGCAAGATAGGCACATGGTTTACACCGAATGTACCATGGGCATGTAAACCTTTTCAGGCACGCCCGATGGTACTTATCAGAGATGTTGGTCAATTGGAAGGTCCATTTAGAGATAGTATTAATCTCAACGCAAGATAGGTGCATGGTTTGCGCCAAATATACCTTGGGCATGTAAATCTTTTCAAGCACACCCGATGGTACTTCTAGGTGAGGTTGGTCAAGTGGAAGCTCGTTTTGGTCCGTTTGGAGATAATGTTAATCTCAGTACAAGATAGGTGCATGGTTTGCAACGAATGTACCATGGGCATAGAAATTATTTGGGGCACACGTGTTGGTACTCGTAGGTGACATAGGTCAAGTGGAAGCTCATTTCGGTATGTTTGTAGATAGTGTAAATCTTAGCACAACGTAGGTGCACTCTTTGCACCGAATGGAACACAGGCATGGAAATCTGTAACACCTAGAATATGTTTCGTGTGCTGGAAAACGTAATGTGATAAAAGTTTAAACATGAGGTTTAGTGAGTGGCAAAAAAATAATTTTTTATCCATCACTCAGATGGACAATCAGATACCACAGATGCATAGATCTCGTCGAATTCTTTTCGTTTGACTACTCATATGCAGAGTCTGGAGTTTAGATGATCAAGATATAATTTTTACAAGGTTTAATGGAATAAAAAAAAGACTGCTACAGTACCGTGAATAGTAACCCGAGGATGCATGGTCGAGTCCTTTTGTTTTCCTCGTCCTCTAACCACGTGTGCACCCTGCCCAGACCCGCCCTACCCTGCAGTGCCATGTCCAAGGAAAAAAAAGAAAGGAGGGGAGGGCCTAGGGTTTCGCCGCCGCCGTCGTCGGTGCCGTCCGTGGTGGCCTTTCTTCCTCCTGCAAAACCGGTTAGGGTCTATCTCTTATCTTGGTTATGGCAGCAATCTCCTGCTTCTCTTCCTGTCCATGAGGGATTCGCCATGTTTGGCATAGATTGGAACGGCAAGACGTTTGTAGCAGCGGGGATCGTCATGAGTTGGATCACGGGAAGGAGAAGAGAAGGGGAAAAAAGTAGTCATAAGGGTTTTCATCATCGCTCTCGCTGCGGTTTCCCCTAGGTGAGAAGTCAAATATTAATCCCCTTCTTTGGATCAAGTTTTGTGGATTAAAGCGCTTATTTGGGTTGGGTTTAGTGGAGTAATTCTCGAAATCAATTCGTCCATATTCTGAAATTTCCGTCAGACTGAGCAGTCCCTATTCATCATTATGTTTGGGCATCTTAGAAGCTTTAATAAATTTTGGTCCTGTAGACAATGTTGTAGATGACTTCCATATCTTTATCTGGACACCAAGAACATCTTCATAGCATCTATATTTTGGGAGATATAGCTGTTATAGTTTGACAATTTTTCAGTGAGTGAAATCTGGACAGTTTTAGATCTAAGCAGTTTTTCACTGTCTTAGTTTAATAATTTGATCTTTTGATATGAACAAAAGTTGTGGGGTGTTTGTTAAGTTTTCCATATTGGTAAAGTTTATAATTTCTGAATTAGTATACCTCCAGTTATGAATTTTTGAAGCTTGATGTTCTGTGTTGGACGTCAGAAATATTCAGTTATGTTCCATGGTTAATTACACCATCTTGGAGACCTCTGATGCGAAACATTGTAATACAAAAGTTGTATATAACGGAGTTTTACATAATCTGGTAAATTTTTTGGAGTTTTTGCTTATGTGGTCTAAAGTCTACGAAAAAGAGAAGAGTTAGTGCTGCTGTCTTGATCGGTAGCGCAAACGGTAGATGCTTAAATGTCGGGTTTGGGGCATTCTAGTGCATTTTTGTTGTTGGATTGCTTGTGTGTTTATTTTTGTACTGAGTATTGCTTGTGGTCAGGTGGTAGCACTTCGGAACATCGCTAGTGCTTTTGATCTCCTTCGGTAAAGAGGCAAGTGAATGTAGCGGTGGTTTGCTACCGTTTTGGCTTGTTATTTTCATCGCCTACAGCTTAATGTCTATAATAATGTCATACCACTAATATCCATGACTTGTGAACTTGGTTTATTCAACCTTATTTGAATGTGATCTTATTCATTTATTAATGGTGATGTTATTCTTCCATATTGCTATATGTGGCTAGCCCACAACCCTGAAGATGAAGTTGAAGTATCATTGGCGGTGTATATTAATTTTATTGCAGCATGCCAAGCGCATTGCATCATTCATTTGCATTGGAAGTTATGTCGTGGACCTATGGTCACGACCGTACCGGTACAGCATCATGGGATGCAGCTCCACACCTTGTTGGGTGTGCAGGCAGGAGTCATTTTGCATTGCATTCATATGCATTCACGAAGTATATTATTGAAGTGACCTATCCATGTTGTTACGAAGCTCTATCACTTGGCTATGATTCAAATTGGAAGTCTCATTTTATTTTTGATATCATGTCAGGTGGAAACTCTATGTTAAATTGATGTTTAATTCAACTTGTGATTTAAATGGCTAGTCAAAACAAGTTTGCTTGCTGAGATGTTTCATCTCACCCTTGCTTTACTCAATCCAGGTACTTGATGCTTACTTGGAAGGGAAGGGGATTAGCTGCACGTCACACACTCCATCTTTTAGAGTCTTAGTGATTTAATACAAAATAATTTGGTTATGTTAATTAGACTTGAATGTGGGTGTTTAAGGTGTGGATGTTAAACTTATTCTTGTTGGAGCAGCTCATATATGTTAGGATATTCATTAATGCTGGTTTGGTGTTTTTAGTTATCTATATATCTTGCTTCCGTGTTTTTTTTAATACACAAAGAAGGTGTTGCTGAAATCTCTATTCATTGCATGTGGCTACTGTTTGTGAAGTTTAGTAACATCCCAGGGTATTTTTTTTGGATTCCGGGGTGTTACAAAATCATTTGGGGCACACCCGATGGTACTTGTAGGTGACGTGTGTCTAGTGGAAGCTTATTTTGATCCGTTTGGAGATAGTGTTAATCTTGGCGCAAGATAGGTGCATGGTTTGCGCCGAATGTACCATGGGCATGGAAATGTTTTTAGGCACACCCGATGGTGCTTCTATATGACGTTGGTCAAGTTGAATCGCATTTCGGTTCGTTTGGATAAAGTATTAATCTCAACGCAAGATAGGTGCACGGTTTGCTCCGGACGTACCATAGGCTTTGAAATCACCTAGGGCAGACCTGAGGGTATTCCTAGGAGATGTAGGTCAAGTGGAAGGTCATTTTATTCTGTTTGGGGATAGTGTCAATCTCAATGCAAGATAGGTGCACGGTTTGCGCCGAATGTACGACGGGCATGTAACTCATTTTGGGCATACCCGATGGTACACCTAGGTGACACGAGTCAAGTGGAAGCTTGTTCCGGTTATTTAGACATAGTGTTAATCTCAGCACAAGATAGGTGCATGGTTTGCGCCGAATGTATCGTGGGCATGTAAATCTTTTTAGGCACACCCACACACCCGATGGTACTTATAGGTGACATTTGTCAAGTGGAAGCTCGTTTCGGTCCATTTGGAGATAGTATTAATCTTGACATAAGATAGGTGCACGGTTTGCGCCAAATGTACCATAGGCTCTGAAATCGCTTTGGCCAAACCTGAGGTTACTCCTAGGTGACGTAGGTCAAGTGGAAGTCATTTCAATCTATTTGGAGATAGTGTTAATCTCGATGCAAGATAGGTGCACGGTTTGTGCCGAACAAACCATTGGCTCAAAAATCATTTTGGGCACAACCGATGGTCCTCCTACATGATGTCGGTCAAGTGGAAACTCATTTTGGTCCATTTGGAGATAATGTTTAACTTGATGCAGGTTAGATGCACGGCTTGTGCCAAATGTACCATGGGCATGGAAATCATGTTGGGTGCAACCGATGGAACTCCTAGGTGACGTGGGTGAAATGAAAGCTCGTTTCAGTCTGTTTGGAGATAGTTTTAATCTCGACACATGATAGGTGCACGGTTTGCGCCGAACGTACCATAGGCTCGGAAATCATTTTGGGCACAACCGATGGTACTCCTACATGACGTGGGTCAAGTGGAAACTCGTTTCGGTCCACTTGGAGATATTGTTAATCTCGACGTAACATTGGTGCATAGTTTGTGCCGAGCGTACCATACGCTTAGAAATCATTTTGTTCAAACCCAATTGTACACCTAGATGATGGGATCAAGTAGAAGCTCAAATCGATCCGTTTGGAGTTAGTTTTAATCTCAGCGCAAACTACTAGGTACCAAATGTACCACGGTCATGGAAATCGCTTTTGGCACACCCGATGGTACTACTAGGTAATGTATATCAGGTGGAAGCTTGTTTCAGTTTGTTTGGAGATTAATGTTAGTCACGACACAAGATAGTTGCATGGTTTGCGCAGAACATACCAAAGACTAGGAAATCATTTTGAAGCACCCAATGGTACTCCTAGGTGACATGGGTCAAGTGGAAGCTCGTTTTGTTCTGTTTGGGGATATTGTTAATCTCAGCGCAAGATAGGTGCATGTTTTGCGCAGAATGTACCACAAGCATGAAAATCATTTTGGGCACACCCAATAGTACACTTAGGTGGCGTGCTTCAAGCGGAAGCTTGTTTCGCTCCATTTGGTGATAGAATTAATCTAGGCGCAAGAGAGGTGCACAGATTGCGTCGAACGATGTGCATGGAAATGTTTTCAGTCACACCTAATGGTACTTCTACATGACGTTGGTCAAGTGGAAGAGCGTTTCAGTCTGTTTGGAGAAAGTATTAATCTCAACGCAAGATAGGTGCACGGTTTTGTGCCGAACGTACCATTGACTTTGCAATCGCTTTGGGCACACCCAAGGGTACTCCTAGGTGACGTAGGTCAAGTGGAAGCTCATTTCAGTCTGTTTGGGGATACTGTTAGTCTCGACGCATGATAGATGCACGGTTTGCGCCGAACGTACCATAGGCTCAGAAATCATTTTGGGCACAACCGATGGTACTCCTATGTGATGTTGGTCAAGTGGAAACTCATTTTAGTCTATTTGGAGATAGTGTTAATCTGGAAGCAAGATAGGTGCACGGTTTGCATCGAACGTACCACGGGCATGCAAATCTTTTCAGGCACACCTGATGGTACTTCTATGTGATGTTGGTCTAGTGGAAGCTCGTTTCGGTCCATTTGGAGATAGTATTCCGATGTAAGATATGTGCATGGTTTGTGCTGAATGTACCATAGGCTCTTATATCGCTTTGGGCACACCAGAGGGTACTTCTAGGTGATGTAGATCAAGTGGAAGCTCATTTTAGTCTATTTGGGGATAGTGGCAATCTCGACGCAAGATAGGTGCATGGTTTGTGCTGAACTTACCATAGGCTCAGAAATCATTTTGGGCGCAACCCATGGTACTCCTTGATACATCCGGCCCAGGTGGAGTTGGCCGAGGCCCAATAAATTAAGGTTGCCCGGACCCCAACAGTTCTTATGCACACCCACTCGGGGAAAGGCCCAATGTCCCTAAAAGACTAGTCCGATAGGGGAAGGGTGTCTCTCTCTTTTAAGGTGGCTTCCTCCTCCCAAGCTAAGCAAGGTGGGATTATTCAGAGGCTCACACGGTCGCCGCCCGACTACATCTAGGCCACTTGGCCACTCCTAGGTGATGTGGGTCAAGTGGAAGCTCATTTTGGTCCGCTTGGAGATAGTTTTAATCTCAGCGAATGATAAGTGCATGATTTGTGTCGAATGTGCCACGAGCAAGAAATATTTTGGGCACACCCGATAGTACCCCTAGGTGACATGGGTCAAGTAGATGGTCGTTTAGGTCTATTTTGAGATAGTATTAATCTCAGCATAAGATAGGTACACGGTTTGCTCCGAATGTACCACGGGCACTGAATCATTTTGGGCACACCCGATGGTACTCCTCGGTGACGTGTGTCAAGGGGTAGCTCATTTCGGTCCATTTGGAGATAGTGTTAGTCTTCGCACAAGATAGGTGCACGGTTTGCGCTGAACGTACCATAGGCCTAGAAATCTTTTTGATGCAGCCGATGGTACTCCTAGGTGATGTGGGTCAAGTGGAAGCTCGTTTCAGTTCCTTTGGAGATAGTGTTAATCTCGGCGCAAGATAGATGCATGGTTTACGCCGAACGTACAACAGGCATGGAAACCATTTTGGCCACACCCGGTGGTACACCTAGGTGATGTGGCTCAAGTGGAAGGTTGTTTTGGTCCATTTGAAGATTTTGTTAATCTAGGCACAAGTTAGGGGCACAGTTTGGGCCAAACGTAACATAGGCTTAGAAATTATTTTTGGAAACACCCGATGGTACTCCTTGGTGATGTGGGTCAAGTAGAAGCTCGGAGATAGTGTTAATCTCAGTGCAAGATAGGGGCACGGTTTGCGCTGAATGTACCACGAGCATGGAAATCATTTTGGGCACACCTATTGGTACTCCTAGGTGACGTGGGTCTAGTGGAAATTCGTTTCAATCCATTTGGAGATAGTGTAAATATTTGTGCAACATAGGTGCATAATTTGTGCTGAATGTACCACAGGCATGGAAATCATTTTGGGCACACCCAATGGTACTTGTAGGTGATGTGTGTCAAGTGGAAGCTTGTTTTGGTCTGTTTGGAGATAATGTTAATCTAGGCACAAGATAGGTGCATGGTTTGCGCCAAATGTACCATGGACATCAAAATCTTTTTAGGCACACCCGATGGTACTTCTATATGACGTTGGCCAAGTGGAAGCTCATTTTGGTCTGTTTGGAGATATTATTAATCTTAACGCAAGCTAGGTGCACAGTTTGTGTCAAATGTACCGTAGGCTCTAAAATCACTTTGGGCACACCTGAGGATACTCCTAGGTGATGTAGGTCAAGTGGAACCGCATTTCAGTCTGTCTGGGGATAGTGTCAATCACGACGCTTGATAGGTGCATTTTTTATGCCGAACATACCCTAGGCTTAGAAATCATTTTGGCGCAACCGATGGTACTCTTATGTGACGTTGGTCAAGTGGAAACTCATTTCGGTCCATTTGGAGATAGTGTTAATCTTGAAGCAAGATAGGTGCACGGTTTGCACCGAATGTACAAAAGGCTCATATATCATTTTGGACGCACTTGATTGTACTCCTAGGTGACCTGAATCAATTGGAAGCTCACTTCGTTCCATTTGGAGATAGTTTTAATCTCGGCGCAAGGTAGATGCATGGTTTGCACCAAATATACCATGGTCTTGGAAATGGCTTTGGGCTCACCTGATCGTACTCCTCAGTAATGTATGTCCAGTGGAAGCTTGTTTTGGTCTGTTTGGAGATAGTATAAGTCTCTGCGCAACATAGGTGCACAGTTTGCACCAAATGAACCATAGGCTTGGAAATCATTTTGACGCACCCGATGGTACTCCAAGGTGCCGTGGGTCAGGTGGAAGCTCGTTTCGGTCCATTTGGAGATAGCATTAATCTCAGCGCAAGAAAGATGCACGGTTTGCGCCGAATGTACCACGGGCATGGAAACCATTTCAGGTGCACCCAATGGTAGGTTTGCGCTGAAAGTACCACATTCATGGAAATCTTTTCAGGCACACCCGATGATACTTCTAGGTGACGTTAGTCAAGTGGAAGCTCATTTTGGTCCATTTGGAGATAGTGTTAACCTCGACGCAAGATAGGTGCTCGTCTTGCACCAAGCGTACCATAGGCTCAGAAATCATTTTAGACGTACCTGATTGTACTCTTATGTGACATGGATCAAGCAGAAGCTCATTTCGATCCGTTTGGAGATAGTTTTAATTTCAGAGCAAGAAAGGTGCACGTTTTGCGCTGAATGTACCACAGGCATGGAAATCACTTTGGGCACACCCGATGGTACTCCTATGTAATCTATGTCAAGTGGAAGCTTGTTTCGGTCTGTTTAGAGATAGTGTTAGTCACGGCGCAAGATAGGTGCACGGTTTGCGCTAAATGTACCACATTCATGGAAATCTTGTCAGGCAGACCCGATGGTACTTCTGGGTGATATTGGTCAAGTGGAAGCTCATTTTGGTCAATTTGGACATAGTATTAATCTCGAGGCAAGGTAGGTGCACAGTTCGCGTCAAATGTACCATTGGCTCTTAAATCGCTTTGGGCACACCCGATGGTGCTCCTATGTAATGTATGTCAAGTGGAAGCCTGTTTCGATCCATTTGGAGATAGTTTTAATTTTGGCACTAGGTGCACGGTTTGCACCGAATGTACCCCATTCATGGAAATCTTTTTAGGCACACTTGATGGTACTTCTCGATGATGTTGGTCAAGTGCAAGCTCGTTTCGGTCAGTTTAGAGGTAGTAGTAATTCCCAGGCAAGATAGGTGCACAGTTTGCGCCAAATGTACCATAGGCTCTAAAATCGCTTTGGGCACACCAAATTGTAGTCCTAGGTGGCGTAAATCAAGTAGACGATCATTTCAGTCTATTTGGACATAGTATTAATGTCGACACAAGATAGGTGCATGGTTTGCGCCGAACATACTATAGGTTCGGAAATGATTTTGGGCGCAACCGATGGTACTCCTACGTGACGTGGGTCAAGTGGAAACTAGCTTTGGTCCATTTGGAGATAGTATTAGGCTCGACGCAAGAAAGGTGACATGGATCAAGTGGAAGCTCATTTTGGTCTGTTTGGAGATAGTGTTAATTTTAGCATTAGATGGGTGCACGGTTTGCGCCGAATGTACTATGGACATGGAAATCATTTTGTGCACACTCAATGGTACTCCTAGGTGACGTGTGTGAAGTGGAAGATCGCTTCAGTCCATTTGGAGATAGTGTCAATCTAGGCGCAAGATAGGTGTACGGTTTGCACCAAATGTACCACGGGCATGGAAATCTTTTTAGGCACACCCGATGGTACTTCTAGGTGACATTAGTCAAGTGGAAGCTTGTTTCGGTCTGTTTGGAGATAGTCCTAGCCTCGGTGCAAGTTAGGTGCATGGTTTGCGCCGAATGTACCATAGGCTTGGAAATCATTTTGGGCACACCCATTGGTACTCCTAGGTGACGTGTGTCAAGTGGAAGATCACTTCAGTCCAATTGGAGATAGTGTTAATCTAGGCGCAAGATAGGTGTACGGTTTGCACCAAATGAACCATGGGCATGGAAATCTTTTCAGGCACACCCAATGGTACTTCTAGGTGGCATTGGTCAAGTCGAAGCTCGTTTCAGACCATTTGGAGATAGTATTAATCTCGACGCAAGATAGGTGCACGGTTTGTGCCGAATGTACAACAGGCATGGAAATGTTTTTTCAAGCACACCAGATGGTATTTCTAGGTGACGTTAGTCAGGTAGAAGCTCGTTTTGGTCCATTTGGAGATAGTGTGAATCTTGACGCAAGATAGGTGCACAGTTTGCATCAAATGTACCATAGGTTCAGAAATCATTTTGGGCGCAACCGATGGTCCTCCAACGTGACTTGGGTCAGGTGGAAACTCACTTTGGTCCATTTGGAGATAGTGTTAATGTCGATGCAAGAAAGGTGATATAGATCAAGTGGAAGCTCATTTCGATCTGTTTGGAGATAGTTTTAATTTCGGCACAAGAATGGTGTACGTTTTGCACCGAATATACCACAAGGCATGGAAATCGCTTTGGGCACACCCGATGGTACTCCTGTGTAATGTATGTCTAGTGGAAGTTTGTTTCGGTCCGTTTAGAGATAGTGTTAGTCTCAGCATGAGATAGGTGCATGGTTTGGGTCAAACGTACCACAGGCTTGGGAGCAACAAATGGTACTCCTTCGTGACATGGGTCAAATGAAAAATCATTTTGGAACAATTGGAGATAGTGTTAATATCAATGCAAGATAGGTGCATGGTTTGTGCCAAACGTACCATAGGCTCAGAAATCATTTTAGACGCACCTAGTTGTACTCCTAGGAGACGTGGATAAAGCGAAAGCTCATTTCGATCTGTTTGGAGATAGTTTTGATTTCAGCACAAGAAAGGTGCATGGTTTGCGCCAAATGTACCACGGGCACGGAAATCACTTTGGTTACACCCGATGGTACTCCTATGTAATGCATGTCAAGTGGAAGCTTGTTTCGATCTGTTTGGATATAGTATTAGTCTCGGCGCAAGATAGGTGCATGGTTTGCGCTAAATGTACCATAGACTTGGAAATCATTTTGGACGCACGTGATGGTACTCTTAGGTGACGTGGGTCAAATGGAAGCTCATTTTGGTCCGTTTAGAGATAATGTTAATCTCAGCACAAGATAGGTGTATGGTTTGCGCCGAATGTACCACGGCTTGGAAATCATTTTGGGCACACCCGATGGTACTCCCTGGTGACGTGAGTCAAGTGAAAGCTCGTTTTGGTCCATTTGGAGATAGTGTTAATCTCAATGCAAGATAGGGTGCACGGTTTGCACCAAATGTATCATAGATTCAGAAATCATTTTGGGCGCAACCGATGTTCCTCCTACATGACGTAGGTCAAGTGGAAACTCATTTTGGAACATTTGGAAATAGTGTCAATCTCGACGCAAGATAGGTGCACGGTTTGTGCCAGACATACCACAACCTCATTAATCATTTTGGATGCACCTGATTGTAATCCTAGGTGCGTGGATCAAGCGGAAGCTCTTTTTGATCTGTTTAGAGAGAGTTTTAATTTCAACGCAAGAAAGGTGCACGGTTTGCGCCAAATGTAGCATGGGCATGGAGATCGCTTTGGGATCATTCGATGGTATTCCTATGTAATATATGTCAAGTGGAAGCTTGTTTCGGTCCGTTTGAAGATAGTGTTAGTATCGGTGCAAGATAGGTGCACGGTTTGTGTCGAAAGTACCACGTTCATGGAAATCTTTCTAGGCACACCCGATGGTACCTCTAGGTGACATTGGTTAATTGGAAGCTCAGTTTGGTCCGTTTGGAGATAGTACTAATCTCGAGGCAAGACAGGTGCACAGTTTGCTTCAAATGTACCATAGGGTCTGAAATTGCTTTGGGCACACTAGATGGTGCTCCTAGGTGGCGTAGATCAAGTGGAAGATCATTTTAGTCTATTTGGAGATAGTGTTAATCTCGATGCAAAATAGGTGCACGGCTTGCACCGAATGAACCACAGGTTCAGAAAATATTTTGGGGGCATATTGGTCAAGTGGAAGCTCGTTTCAGACCTTTTGGAGATAGTATTAATCTCGACGCAAGATAGGTGCGCGGTTTGCGTCGAATGTACCACGTGCCTGGAAATCTTTTTAGGCACACCCGATGGTACTTCTAGGTGACGTTGGTCAAGTAGAAGCTCATTTTAGTCCGTTTGGAGATAGTATTAATCCCTAGGAAAGATAGGTGCACAGTTTACGCCAAATGTAAGATAGGCTCTGAAATCGCTTTGGGCACACCAAATGGTATTCCTAGGTGGCATAGATCAAGTGCAAGATCGTTTCAGTCTGGTTGGAGATAGTGTTAATCTCGACACAAAATAGGTGCAAGGTTTGCACCGAACGTACCATAGGTTCAGAAATCATTTTGGGCGGAACCGATGGTACTCCTACGTGACGTGGGTCAAGTGCAAACTCATTTCAGTCCATTTGGAGATAGTGTTAATTTGGGCGCAAGATTTGTGTATGGTTTGCGCCGAATGTATCATGGGCGTGGAAATCTTTTCATGCACACCCGATGTTCTTCTAGGTGACATTGGTCATGTGGAAGCTCGTTTTGGACCATTTGGAGATAGTATTAATCTCGACGTAGGATGAGAGCATGGTTTGCACCGAATGTACCATGGGCATGGAAATGATTTTGCGCACACAGGATGGTACTCCTAGGTTATATGTGTCAAGTGAAAGCTCGTTTTCGTCTATTTGGAGATAGTGTTAATCTAAGCGCAAGAAAGGTGTACAGTTTGCGATGAATCTACCTCGGGCACAACAATCGCTTTGGGCACAGCCCCTGGTACTCCTAGGTAATGTATGTCAAATGGAAATTTGTTTCTCTCTGTTTGGAGATAGTGTTAGCCTTGACACAAGATAGATGCACAGTTTGTGCACCGAATGTACCATAGGCTTGGAAATCATTTTTGGCACACCCGATGGTACTCCAAGGTGACGTGGGTCAACTAGAAGCTTGTTTCGGTCCGTTTGGAGATAGTGTTAACTCAGCGCTAGATGGGTGCACGATTTGCGTTGAATGTTCCACAGTCATGGAAATCATTTTGGGCACACCCGATGGTACTCCGAGGTGGCGTGTGTCAAGTGGAAGCTCATTTCTATTCGTTTGGGGATTGTGCTCATCTAGGCACAAGAATGGTGTACGGTTTGCGCCGAATCATTTTGCACTGAACGCACCATAGGCTCAAAATCATTTGGATGCACTTGAGTGTACTCCTAGGTGACGTAGGTCAAGTGGAAGCTCGTTGCGGTCCGTTTGGAGATAGTGTTAATCTTGGTGCAAGACAGGTGCACGGTTTGCGATGAATCTACCACGGGCACAATAATAGATTTGGGCACACCCCCTGGTACTCCTAGGTAATGTATGTCAAGTGAAAGCTTGTTTCTCTCTATTTGGAGATAGTGTTAGTCTCAACACAAGATAGGTGCACGGTTTGCATCGAATGTACCATAGGCTTGGAAATCATTTTTGGCACACCCGATGGTACTCCAAGGTGACGTGGGTCAAGTGGAAGCTCGTTTTGGTCCATTTAGGGATAGTGTTAATCTCAGCGCCAGATGGGTGCACAGTTTGTGTTGAATGTACCACGGGCATGGAGATCATTTTGGGCACACCCAATGGTACTCATAGATGATGTCTGTCAAGTGGAAGCTCGTTTCTATCCATTTGGAGATGGTGTTCATCTAGGCGCAAGAAAGGTGTATGGTTTGCGCCGAATGTACCACGGGCATGGAAATCTTTTCAGGCACGCCCAATGGTACTTCTAGGTGACATTGGTCAAGTGGAAGCTTGTTTCAGATCGTTTGTAGTATTAATCTTGACGCAAGATAGGTGTACGGTTTGTGCCGAATGTACCACAGGCATGGAAATCTTTTTAGGCACACCGATGGTACTTCTAGGTGACGTTGATCAAGTGGAGGCTCGTTTTGGTACGTTTGGAGATAGTACTAAACTTGAGGCAAGATAGGTGCACGATTTGCGCCAAATGTACCATAGGCTCTAAAATCTTTTTGGCCACACCAGATGGTACTCCTTGGCGGCGTAGATCAAGTGGAAGATCGTTTCAGTCTGTATGGAGATAGTGTTAATCACGATGCAAGATAGGTGCACGGTTTTCACCAAACATGCCATAGCTTCAGAAATCATTTTGGGCGCAACGGATGGTACTCCTACTGATGAGGACATCATTGGCTCAAATATGACCATGTCAACCACTTCTATACCAAAGGTGCAACCATTCTATATGAGGCTTATCATTGATGCATTTGATGAATTGGTGCTCCACCATAAAATGTGTATATTTTCATTTTCAGAATTACTTACATGGATCAAGGAAAGGTTTGATTGCATATGGAAAACATGGAAGGTTAATGAAGTTGATTGGGGATCAAATCCAAGTATTCCCAACGTCCTCCACCTGGACACCACGTCACTTTTGGTCCAAGGAAAGAAAGAGATCAAATCCAACATGTTTTGGGGCTGGATTCGGACTCCAGGACAGCTCCAACTTGTGATGTTCACCACGGTCGCATACGAACTCGGATTGGGACGTTCTAGCACTTTTTGGAAAGCTTATCAAGTCTATTTTCTAACGGATCTGGACTCATGGCTATATCTTATCCGATGCTTCCGCAATCGTCGTTTCAACGCCAGGGCCTTTTCTGGCTTTGGTGCTGTGTCACCCTATTTTGGGCTGATGGCCCATGTATCAAGTTGGGTTCATTAGGGACGTGTCCTAGGGTTGGAGAACGACCTCAACACCCCCTGGTCGTTCCCCTAGGTATTAATAAGGATTAGAGCCACCACAAACAGATTGGGTTTTTGTTTTGTTGAAAGTTTAGCTATTGCTACTTCCTTGTAGACGCGTGTGTCGACTAGACCATCCGTTCTACTCGATTCAGAACCCCAACTTTGTGATTTCAGATTGGTTTTCATCTCCATATTTGCAATTGAGTTGCTTGTTCTACTTGTTCTTGCTTGTTCCTCGATTGCTTGCAGGAATTACCCTAGTGGTTTGGTTGATCGTGTTCCACAAGATCGCGACGACTGTTGGAGGTGGTGTATCGGTTGCTAAGGCGCAGCATCCTTAGATGGTTGTAGTCGGGCCGTGAACGTCATCTCCATCCCCAAATCGAGTTATCCACCTTCTCTCATCGAAAGATCAGGATTCACCCTAGCGGGTTCATATCAGTTGGTAATCAGAGCAAGGTTGATCGGTGAGAGACTTCTAGTTCTTTGTTGTTTTTAATCTCCTATGGTCTAGAAAAAGCCAAAACAAAATTAGTAGATTAGTTCTTCATAATCCCAAAACCCCTTTGAGCTTAATACTATTACTGCTTAGTTAGGGCTTATTGAATTAACGGTTGCATCGTCGTGCAAGTTGCTGGTCTTAGCGTCTAGTCGTTTAGAGTTTCGAGTTCTAGTCACGTTTCTGTCACCATCGCAGATTTGAGTTTATTTGTTTCTCTCTAGGAATCCGAGTGGATTTTCAAATTCCTTTGTTTTGTTTACCACCATTATCCTAGCCACGTCCTTGGAGGTTTCATCCACGTCCATATTTCCATCTACAAAAAGGAAATCCAACAAGATCAAGATAGAATTCGATTCGGAGTCCTGTTTTATCTTGAAAACAAAAGTACCATATTTCCTTTGTCAGGAGTCTGAATAGGGAGTTTAAATACAATCTGGAAAGCTTAACTTGTCCTCTTTCCAACGGATCAGAGCTTGGTCCCAAATTCATTCTGAGCGCTTCACAATTGCCCTAGAGATTTGCGCGTCTGCTGGTTTTGCAAAACAACCACTTGTTTCACTTTGCTATTGAATCACCCTTCCCAAGGAAACATTTAATTGCTGTAAGTAGCTTGTTATTTCTTGTTGCAAAATTTCAGTTTTGTGCTAGTTGAAAGAAAAAAACAGAAGAAAAAAAGATAGAAAGAAAGAAAAGAAAGAAAGAAAAGAAAGACAGAAAGAAAGAAAGAAAAGAAAGAGAAAGAAGAAGAGAAGAGTTTTTCTTTTGTTGTTATTCCTGTCCTTGTGATCCTTCTTTGTTGCTGCTCAGTGACTTCGTTTGTGTCCAGGCTCGCGTCTCTAGCATGTACTAGCCTAGGACCAGCATAATAACGTCGTTGAGCGTTTGTTCAATTTGCTTGCAACTAACGTGGTTCTAGTACTTCCTTGCTTTAGCCCACCTATAGCTCCACATATTTCGACTATAGCTTGACAGGTGTTGTTGTTGCGGCACCGATACACTTCACTCCACGGTTGTAGACTTGTTGGTTGCCGTCACCTCCTGTTTGGCTTGGTAAGAACTTGTAAGGGCTTGTTTTAACAAGTTGAGTTTGAGAGAATTACATCTGACACATCCTAGTAGTTGATAGGAGGATACATATTATTTTTGTGTTTCTTGTTTTCTACTAATCATGGCAGGTGATATGGAGATTTTTGAGCTGTTGAAACTAGACCCTCATATTCAGGATGTCATTCAACACTTGCCATTATATGATGGTAAGTTTGATCCTCAAGCTTACATTGATTGGGAGTTAAAAGTAGACAATGAATTTGATGAGCATGACCTATCCGAGAAACAAAAGATTTGTATTGCCTCTAATATTTTGATTGAATATGCTTTGCTCGAATGGAAACACATTTGTAGGCACATCAAAGTTCCAGAATCTTGGAAAGACTTCAAATTTCTTTTTAGAGATGCATTCGTTCCTGCATATTATGTTGATTATTTGCTTGCAAAATTAGACAACTTGAAGCAGGGTAGCAAGACTGTGAAACAATACTACCATAATTTTAAGATTTGTATCATGTTTGGTGGATTGGATGAATGCATGGAAGATGTTATGAGTAGATTCATGAGAGGGCTCAATTCTGAAATTCGAACCTTATTAATTAGCAAATCATATTGCCATATTGGTCAATTGTTTTGTCTGGCTCTCAATGCTGAAAAAGAGATTCTATTATCTGTGAATACTTGCCAGAATGTTGTGACCCATAATGTCCAAAATTTATCCACTCTGCATGCTAATGAAGAGCAACAAATAGTGGAACCCACTACTGATTTTCCTTTGTCACAAAATGGATTACTCGCGGTTCCTTGTGATAAAGAGGAGTTGTGTGTTGAAGATTCTTTTACTCCTATGCCACAAGTAGCAAATAAGTGTGATACTTTTGGTTTGGAACCATACAAATGTGCTGAAGATAAGCTTTTTCATCCTATTACATGTGCACAAGATGAACTGAATTTGTTGTCCTCTTTAAATACTTTGGGTTATATTGAATTTGATATTCTGTGTAATCTAAATTGTCTAAAAGAGAAACTTAAATTTGATTCTATTTTGCCAAGTTTTAATCATTGTTCGCTTCATGCAATTGGCAAATATGACAACAAAGGAGAATATTTGGTGCATAAAGTTTATATTTGCTCTAATCTGAAATATCCTTTTGGGCCACAATACCATGATCAAATTGAGGGCTGCACTAACACTAATGATGTCTTGCAAAGTTTTTCTAGTTTTTCCCAAATGCAACAGGATAAATATCAAGAAGGGGAGCACGGTTCACTTTTACCTACAACACATCCTCCAACAAAGGTCAAACCGAGGACGGTTTGCTGTCAAGAAGGGGAGAATGATGAGGACATCATTGGCTCAAATATGACCATGTCAACCACTTCTATACCAAAGGTGCAACCATTCTATATGAGGCTTATCATTGATGCATTTGATGAATTGGTGCTCCACCATAAAATGTGTATATTTTCATTTTCAGAATTACTTACATGGATCAAGGAAAGGTTTGATTGCATATGGAAAACATGGAAGGTTAATGAAGTTGATTGGGGATCAAATCCAAGTATTCCCAACGTCCTCCACCTGGACACCACGTCACTTTTGGTCCAAGGAAAGAAAGAGATCAAATCCAACATGTTTTGGGGCTGGATTCGGACTCCAGGACAGCTCCAACTTGTGATGTTCACCACGGTCGCATACGAACTCGGATTGGGACGTTCTAGCACTTTTTGGAAAGCTTATCAAGTCTATTTTCTAACGGATCTGGACTCATGGCTATATCTTATCCGATGCTTCCGCAATCGTCGTTTCAACGCCGGGGCCTTTTCTGCCTTTGGTGCTGTGTCACCCTATTTTGGGCTGATGGCCCATGTATCAAGTTGGGTTCATTAGGGACGTGTCCTAGGGTTGGAGAACGACCTCAACACCCCCTGGTCGTTCCCCTAGGTATTAATAAGGATTAGAGCCACCACAAACAGATTGGGTTTTTGTTTTGTTGAAAGTTTAGCTATTGCTACTTCCTTGTAGACGCGTGTGTCGACTAGACCATCCGTTCTACTCGATTCAGAACCCCAACTTTGTGATTTCAGATTGGTTTTCATCTCCATATTTGCAATTGAGTTGCTTGTTCTACTTGTTCTTGCTTGTTCCTCGATTGCTTGCAGGAATTACCCTAGTGGTTTGGTTGATCGTGTTCCACAAGATCGCGACGACTGTTGGAGGTGGTGTATCGGTTGCTAAGGCGCAGCATCCTTAGATGGTTGTAGTCGGGCCGTGAACGTCATCTCCATCCCCAAATCGAGTTATCCACCTTCTCTCATCGAAAGATCAGGATTCACCCTAGCGGGTTCATATCACCTACGTGACGTGGGTCAAGTGGAAACTCGTATCGGTCCATTTGGAGATAGTGTTAATCTCGACGCAAGATAAAACACGATTTGTGCCAAATGTACCACAGGTCCATAAATCTTTTTGGACGCACCTGATTGTACTCCAAGGTGACGTGGATCGAGCTGAAGCTCATTTCGATCCATTTGGAGATAGTTTTAATATTGATGCAAGATAGGTGCATGGTTTATGATGATTCTACCATGAGCATGGCTTTGGGCACATCCGATGGTACTCCTAGGTAATGTATGTCATGTGGAAGCTTGTTTTAGTCTGTTTGGAGATAGTGTTTGTCTTGGGATAAGATAGGTGCACAGCTTGCGCCGAATGCACCATAGTCTTGGAAATTATTTTGGACGCACCCGATGGTACTCCTAGGTGACGTGCGTCAAGTGGAAGCTTGTTTCAGTCCATTTGGAGATAGTGTTAATATCGGCGTAAGATATGTGCATGGTTTGTGACGAATCCACCACGGGCAAGAAAATAACTTTGGGCACACCCCTAGTACTCCTTGGTAATGTATGCCAAGTGGAAGCTTGTTTCTTTCCATTTAGAGATAGTGTTAGTCTCGACGCAAGATAGGTGCACGGTTTGCACCGAACATACCATAGACATGGAAATCATTTTTGGCACATCCGTTGGTACTCCTAGGTGACCGGGGTCAAGTGGAAGCTCATTTCAGTCCGTTTAGAGATAGTGTTAATCTCGTTACTAGATGGGTGCATGGTTTGCGTCGAATGTACCACGAGCATGGAAATCATTTTGGGCACACCCAATGGTACTCCTAGGTGACATGTGTCAAGTGTAAGCTCATTTTCGTCCATTTGGAGATAGTGTTAGTCTAGGCGCAAGAAAGGTGTACGGTTTGAGCCGAATGTACCACGCACATGGAAATTTTTTCAGGCATGCCCGATGGTACTTCTAGGTGACATTGGTCAAGTGGAAGCTCGTTTCAGACCGGTTGGAGTTGTATTAATCTCGACGCAAGATAGGTGCACGGTTTACGTCCAATATATAGCAGGAATGGAAATCTTTTCAAGCACACCCGATGGTACTTCTAGGTGACATTGGTCAAGTGGAAGTTCGTTTCGGTCTGTTTGGAGATAGTATTAATCTCGAGGCAAGATAGGCTCTGAAATCTTTTTGGGCCAACATATGGTACTCTAGGTGTCATAGATCAAGTGGAAGATCGTTTCAATCTTTTTGGAGATAGTGTTAATCTCGATGCAAGATAGGTGCATGGTTTGAGCTGAACATACCATGGCTTTGAAAATCATTTTGGGCGCAACCGATGGTACTCCAGCGTGACGTGGGCCAAGTGGAAACTCCTTTCGGTCCATTTGGTGATAGTGTTAATCTCGACGCAAGATTGGTACACAATTTCACCAAATGTACCATAGGCTCATAAATCATTTTTGATGCTCCTGATTGTACCCCTAGGTGACGTGGATCAAGTGGAAGCTCAGTTCGATCCGTTTGGAGATAGTTTTAATCTAGGTGCAAGATAGGTGCATGGTTTGTGACGAACCTACCTACAGGCATGGAACTCGCTTTGGGCGCACCCGATGGTACTCCTAAGTAATGTATGTCAAGTAGAAACTTGTTTCGGTCCGTTTGGAGATAGTGTTAGTCTCAGCGCAAGATTGATGCATGGTTTGCACCGGAGTACCATAGGCTTGGAAATCATTTTGGACACACCTGGTGGTACTCCTAGGTGATGTAGGTCAAGTGAAAGCTCTTTTTGGTATGTTTGGAGATAGTGTTAATCTCAGTGCAAGATAGGTGCACGGTTTATGAAAAATCTACCACGGGCATGGAAATCGCTTTGGGCACACGCACTGGTACTCCTACTTAATGTATGTTAATTGGGAGCTTGTTTCTCTATGTTTGGAGATAGTGTTAGCCTCAACGCAAGATAGGAGCACGGTTTGCGTCGAATGTAGCATGGGCATGGAAATCCTTTTGGGCATACCCAATGGTACTCCTAACTGACGTGTGTCATGTGGAAGCTCATTTTTGTCTATTTGGAGATTGCATTAATCTTGAGGCAAGATAGGTGCACAGTTTGCGCTGAATGTACCAAGGGCATGGAAATCTTTTTAGGCACGCCAGATTGTACTTCTAGGTGAGATTGGTCGAGTGGAAGCTCGTTTCGGACCGTTTGGAGTAGTATTAATCTTGACGGAAGATAGGTGCACGGTTTGCGTCGAATGTGCAACGGGCATTGAAATCTTTTTAGGCACACCCGATGGTACTTCTAGGTGACGTTGGTCATGTGGAAGCTAGTTTCGGTCCGTTTGGAGATAGTATTATTCTTAAGGCAAGATAGGTGCGTGGTTTGTGCCAAATGTACCATAGGCTCTAAAATCTCTTTGGGCACACCAGATGGTACTCCTAGGTGGCATAGATTAAGTGGAAGATTGTTTTAGTCTGTTTGGAGATATGTTAATCTCGACGCAAGATAGGTGCACTTTTTGCGCTGAACATACCATAGGTTCAGAAATCGTTTTGGGCGCCACCGATGTTACTCCTATGCGACGTGGGTCAATTAGAAACTTGCGTTGGTCAATTTGGAGATAGTTTTAATCTCGACGCAAGATAGGTGCACGGTTTGCGCCAAACGTACTATAGGCTCAAAAACTAGTTTGGACACACCTGATTGTACTCCTAGGTGACGTGGATCAAGGGAAAGCTCATATCGATCCATTTGGAGATAGTAATAATTTTGCCACAAGAATAATTTTGGTGCAAGAAAGGTGCACAGTTTCCACTGAATGTACCACACGCATGGAAATCACATTGGGCACACCCGTTGGTACTCCTTTGTAATGTCAAGTGGAAGGTTGTTTCAGTCTGTTAGGAGATAGTGTTAGTCTCAGTGCAAGATACGTGCACGGTTGGTGCCGAAGGTACCATAGGCTTAGAAATTATTTTGGACGCACCCGATGGTAATCCTAGGTGATGTGGGTCAAGTGGAAGCTCGTTTTGGTCCATTTGGAGATAGTGTCAATCTAGGCGCAAGATAGGTGTACAGTTTGCACCAAATGTACCATGGGCATGGAAATCTTTCTAGGCACACCCGATGGTACTTCTAGGTGACATATGGTCAAGTGGAAGCTCGTTTCGGTCCAATTGGAGATAGTATTAATCTAGGCGCAATATAGGTGTAAGGTTTGGCCGAATGTACCACGGGCATTGAAAACTTTTTAGGCACATCCGATGGTACTTCTAGGTGACGTTGGTCAAGTGGAAGCTCGTTTCAGACCGTTTGGAGATTGTATTAATCTTGTCGTAGGATAGGTGCACAGTTTGCGCCAAATGTACCATGGGCATGGAAATCTTTTCAGGCACACGCAATGGTACTTCTTGGTGATGTTGGTCAAGTGGAAGCTCGTATTGGTCCATTTGGAGATACTATTAATCCTCAAGCACGGTAGGAGCACGTTTGTACCAAATGTACCATAGGCTCTAAAATCGCTTTGAGCACACCAGATGGTACTGCTAGGTGGCGTAGATCAAGACGAAGATCATTTCAGTCTATTTGGAGATATCGTTAATCTCGTCGCAAGATAAGTGCATGGTTTGTGCCAAACATGCCATGGGTTTGGAAATCATTTTGGGCGCAATCGATGTAACTCCTACCTGACGAGTGTCAAGTGGAAACTTGCCATGGTTCATTTGGAGATAGTTTTAATCTTGACGCAAGGTAGGCGCACGGTTTGCGCCAAACGTACCATAGGCTCAGAAATCATTTTGGACGCACCTGATTGTACACCTAGGTGACATGAATCAAGCGGAAGCTCATTTCGATCCGTTTAGATATAGTTATAATTTTGGTGCAAGAAAGGTGCACGGTTTGAGCCGAAAGTACCACAGGCCGGGAAATCGCTTTGGGGCACACCCGATGGTACTCCTATGTAATGTATGTCAACTGAAAGCTTGTTTCGGTCTGTTTAGAGACAATGTTAGTCTCAGCACAAGATAATTGCATAGTTTGCGCCGAAGGTACCATAGGCTTGGAAACTATTTTGGATGCACCCGATGGTACTCCTAGGTGATGTGGGTCAAGTGCAAGCTCATTTCGGTCTATTTGGAGATAGTGTTAATCACGGCGCCAGATGGGTGCACGGTTTGCGCCGAATGTACCATGGGCGTGGAAATCATTTTGGGCACACCTGATGGAACTCCTAGGTGTGTGGGTCAAGTGGAAGGGCGTTTTGGTCTGTTTGGCAATGTATTAATCTAGGCGCAAGATAGGTGTGCGGTTTGCACTGAATGAACTATGGGCATGAAAATCTTTTTAGGCACACCTGACGGTACTTCTAGGTGACATTGGTCAAGTGGAAGCTCGTTCAGTCCATTAATGTTAGTGTTAGTCTTGGCGCAAGATATGTGCACGGTTTGCACCGAATGTACCACAGGCATGGAAATCTTTTCAGGCACACCCGATGGTACTTCTAGCTAACATTGGTCAAGTGGAAGCTTGTTTCAGTCCGTTTGGAGATAGTGTTAGCCTCAGCGCAAGATAGGTGCACGGTTTGCACCAAATGTACCACGGGCATGGTAATCTTTTCAAGCACACCCAATGGTACTTCTATGTGACGTTGGTCAAGTGGAAGCTAGTTTTGGTCCATTTGGATATCTTATTAATCTCAAGGCAAGATAGGTGCACGGTTTGCACCAAATGTATCATAGGCTCTGAAATCAGTTTTAGGCACACCAGATGGTTCTCCTAGGTGGCGTAGATCAAGTGGAAGATTGTTTCAATTTGTTTCGATAGTGTTAGTCTCATCGCAAGATAGGTGCATGGTTTGCGCCGAATGTACCATAGGATGGAAATTATTTTAGATGCACTGGATGGTACTCCTAAGTGACGCGAGCCAAATGGAAGCACATTTCGGTCCATTTGGAGATAGTGTTAATCTTGACGTAAGATAGTTGCACGGTTTGCGTCAAATGTACCACGGGCATGGAAATCTTTTCAGGCACACCCGATGGTACTTCAAGGTGACATTGGTCGAGCGGAAGCTCATTTTCGTCCATTTGGATAGCGTTGGTCTAGGCGCATGATAGGTCTATGATTGGCGCCGAATGTACCATGGGCATGGGAAACTTTACAGGCACACCCGATGGTACTTCTCGGTGACATTATTCAAGTGGAAGCTCATTTCAGACCATTTGGAGATAGTACTAATCTCGATGCAAGAAAGGTGCACGGTTTGCGTCGAATGTACCACGAGCATGGAAATCTTTTCAGGCACACCAGATGGTACTCCTAGGTGGCATAAGTCAATTGGAAGATCATTTTAGTTTGTTTGGAGATAGTGTTAATCTCGACGAAAGATACGTGCACGGTTTGCACTGAACGTACCATAGCTTTGGAAATCATTTTGGGCGCAACCGATGGTAATCCTACGTGACGTGGGTCAAGTAGAAACTCGCTTCGGTCCATTTGGAGATAGTGTTAATCTCGACACAAGATAGGTGCATGGTTTGCGCCAAATGTACCATAGGCTCAGAAACCATTTTGGACACACCTGATTGCACTCTTAGGTGACGTGGATCAAGCAAAAGCTCATTTTGATCTGTTTGGAGATAGTTCTTATTTCGGCGCAAGAAAAGTGCACGATTTGCGTCGAATGTACCACGGGCTTAGAAATCGCTTTGGGTACACCCGACTGTGCTCCTATGTAATGTATGTCAATTGAAAGCTTGTTTCAGTCTGTTTGGAGATAGTGCTAGTCTCAGCGCAAGATAGGTGCATGGTTTGCACCGAACGTACCATAGGCTTGAAAATCATTTTGGACGCACCTGATGGTACTCCTAGGTGACGTGGGTCAAGTGGAACTCATTTCGGTCCATTTGGAGATAGTGTTCATCTCGGCGCAAGATAGGTGCACGGTTTGCGCCAAATGTACCACGGGCGTGGAAATCATTTTGGGCACACCCGATGGAACTCCTAGGTGACATGGGTCAAGTGGAAGCTCATTTTAGTCTATTTGGAGATAGTGTTAATCTCGGCACAAGATAGGTGCACGATTTGTGCCGAAGGTACCATAGGCTTGGAAACCATTTTGGACGCACCCGATGGTACTCCTAGGTGATGTGGGTCAAGTGGAACTCATTTCGGTCCGTTTGGAGATAGTTTTAATCTCGACGCAAGATAGGTGCATGGTTTGCGCCGAATGTACCACGGGCATGGAAATCATTTTGGGCACACCCGTTTGTACTCCTAGGTTACGTGTGTTTAGTGGAAGCTCGTTTTGGTCTGTTTAGAGATAGTATTAATCTTAGCGCTAGATGGGTGCACAGTTTGCGCCAAGTGTACCACGGGCATGGAAATCAATTTGGGCACACCCATTGGTACATCTTGGTGATGTGGGTCAAGTAGAAGCGCATTTTGATTCATTTGGAGATAGTGTTAATCTCGGCGCAAGATAGGTGCACGGTTGCGATGAATCTACCACGGGCATGGAAATCGCTTTGTGCATGGTACTCCTAGTAATGTATGCCAAGTGGAAGCTTGCTTATCTCTGTTTAGAGACAGTGCTAGTATCGAGCCAAGATAGGTGCACGGTTTGCGACCATAGACTTGGAAATCATATTTGGCACACCCATTGGTACTCCTAGGTGACGTGGGTCAAGTGGAAGCTCGTTTCAATCGTCTAGATATAGTGTTAATCTCAGCGCTAGATGGGTGCACGATTTGTGTAGAATGTACCACGGGCATGGAAATCATTTTGGGCACACCCGATGGTACTCCTAGGTGACGTGGTCAAGTGGAAGCTCGTTTCGTCCATTTGCAGATAGTGTAAATCTTGGTGCAAGAAAGGTGTACGGTTTGCGCCAAATGTACCACGGGCATGGAATTCTTTTTAGGCATGCCCGATGGTACTTCTAGATGCCATTGGTCAAGCAAAAACTTGTTTGGGACTATTTGGAGTTGTATTAATCTCAACGCAAGATATGAGCACGGTTTGCGTCGAATGTACAATGGGCATGGAAATCTTTTCAAGCACACCCAATGGTACTTCTAGGTGACGTTGGTCAAGTGGAAGTTTGCTTCAGTCTGTTTGGAGATAGTACTAATCTCGAGGCAAGATATGTGCTGGTTTGCGCCAAGTGTGCTATAGGCTCTGAAATCTCTTTGGGCACACTAGATGGTACTCCTAGGTGGTGTAGATCAGGTGGAAGATCATTTTAGTCTGTTTGGATATAGTGTTAATCTTGACATATGATGGGTGCACCGTTTGCACCGAACGTACCATAGCTTCGGAAATCATTTTAGGCGCCAGCGATGATACTCCAACGTGATGTGGGCCATGTGGATACTCGTTTCGGTCCATTTGGAGATAGTGTTAATCTCGACGCAAGATAGGTATATAGTTTCGCCAAACGTATCATAGGCACATAAATCATTTTGGATGCACCTGACTGTACACCTAGGTGACGTGGATCAAGTGGAAGCTCATTTCAATCTGTTTGGAGATAGTTTTAATCTAGGTGCAACATAGGTGCACGGTTTGTGACGAACCTACCTGCGGGCATGGAAATTGCTTTGGGCACACCCAATGGTACTCCTAGGTAATGTATGTGAAGTGAAAGCTTGTTTCGGTCCATTTGGTGGTATTGTTAGTCTTAGCGCAAGATAGATGCATGGTTTGCGCCAAACGTACCATAGGCTTGGAAATCATTTTGGACACACCCAATGGTACTCCTAGGTGACGTGGGTTAAGGGAAAGCTCATTTTGGTATGTTTGGAGATAGTGTTAATGTCAGCGCAAGATAGGTGCATGGTTTGCGACGAATCTACCACGAGCATAAAAATCGCTTTGGGCACACCCCCTGGTATTTCTAGGTAATGTATGTCATATGGAAGCTTGTTTCTCTCCGTTTGGAGATAGTGTTTCTCTCAAGCAAGATAGGTGCATGGTTCACACCGAACATACCATTGCTTCAGAAATCTTTTGGGTGCAACCGATGGTACTCCAACATGACGTGGGTCAAGTGGAAACTTGTTTCGGTCCATTTGGAGATAGTGTTAATCTCGACGCAAGATAGGTACATGGTTTTGCCAAACGTACCATAGGCTCATAAATCATTTTGGATGCACCTGACTATACACCTAGGTGACGTGGATCAAGTGGAAGCTCATTTCAATCTGTTTGGAGATAGTTTTAATCTAGGTGCAACATAGGTGCACGGTTTATGACGAACCTACCTGCGGGCATGGAAATTGCTTTGGACACACCCAATGGTACTCCTAGGTAATGTATGTGAAGTGAAAGCTTGTTTCGGTCCATTTGGTGGTATTGTTAGTCTTAGCGCAAGATAGATGCATGGTTTGCGCCAAACGTACCATAGGCTTGGAAATCATTTTGGACACACCCAATGGTACTCCTAGGTGACGTGGGTTAATGGAAAGCTCATTTTGGTATGTTTGGAGATAGTGTTAATGTCAGCGCAAGATAGGTGCATGGTTTGCAATGAATCTACCACGAGCATAAAATTGCTTTGGGCACACCCCCTGGTATTTCTAGGTAATGTATGTCGTATGGAAGCTTGTTTCTCTCCGTTTGGAGATAGTGTTTCTCTCAAGCAAGATAGGTGCATGGTTTACACTGAACATACCATTGCTTCAGAAATCTTTTGGGTGCAACCGATGGTACTCCAACATGACGTGGGTCAAGTGGAAACTTGTTTCGGTCCATTTGGAGATAGTGTTAATCTCGACGCAAGATAGGTACATGGTTTTGCCAAACGTACCATAGGCTCGTAAATCATTTTGGACGCACCTGACTGTACTCCTAGGTGACGTGGATCAAGTAGAAGCTAATTTCGATCCGTTTGGAGATAGTTTTAATCTCGGTGCAAGATAGGTGCACGGTTTGTGACGAAACAACCTACAGGCATGGAAATCACTTTGGGCACACCCGATGGTACTCCTAGGTAATGTATGTCGTATGGAAGCTTGTTTCGGTCCATTTGGAGATAGTGTTAGTCTCAGCGCAAGATAGATGCACGGTTTGCGCCAAACATACCATAGGCTTGGAAATCTTTTTGGACACATCCAATGGTACTCCTAGGTGACGTGGGTCCACGGAAAGCGCATTTTGGTATGTTTGGAGATAGTGTTAATGTCAGCACAAGATAGGTGCATGGTTTGCGACGAATCTACCATAGGCATGGAAATCACTTTGGGCACATCCACTGGTACACCTAGGTAATGTATGTCAAGTGGAAGCTCGTTTCTCTCTATTTGGAGTTAGTGTTAGTCTCGATGCAAGATAGGTGCATGGTTTGCGTCGAACATACCATAGGCGTGGAAATCATTTTTGGCACACTTGATGGTACTCCTAGGTGACGTGGGTCAGGTGGAAGCTCATTTTGGTCCATTCAGAGATAGTGTTAATCTTATGCTAGATGGGTGCACGTTTGCGTCGAATGTACCACGGTCATGGAAATCATTTTTGGCACACCCGATGGTACTTCGAGGTGACATGGGTCAAGTGGAAGCTCATTTCGCTCCGTTTGGAGAATCGCAAGATAGGTGCACAGTTTGCGACAAATCTACCATGGGCATGGAAATCACTTTCAGCACACGCCCTGGTACTCCTAGGTAATGTATGCCAAGTGGGAGCTTGTTTCCCTCCGTTTGGAGACAGGTGCACGGTTTGTGATGAATGTACCATAGGCTTAGAAATCATTTTTGGCACACCCAATGGTACTCCTAGGTGACGTGGGTCAAGTGGAACCTTGTTTCGGTCTGTTTGAAATAGTGTTAATCTCAGCGCTAGATGGGTGCATGTTTGCATTCAATGTATCACGGGCATGAAAATCTTTTCAGGCATGCCCGATGGTACTTCTAGGTGACATTGGTCAAGTGGAAGCTCATTTCAAACTATTTGGAGTAGTATTAATCTCAACGCAAGATAGGTGCACGGTTTGCGTCGAATGTACAACGGGCATGGAAATCTTTTTGGGCACACCTAATGGTACTTCTAGGTAATGTTGGTCAAGTGAAAGCTTGTTTCAGTCTGCTTGGAGGTATTAATCTCGAGGCAAGATAGGTGCACGGTTTTTGCCAAATGTACCATAGGCTCTGAAATCTCTTTGGGCACACTAGATGGTACTCCTAGGTGGCGTAGATCAAGTGGAAGATCGTTTCAGTCTGTTTGGAGATAGTTTTAATCTCGACACAAGATAGTTGCACAGTTTGCGCCGAAGTACAATAGCTTCGAAAATCATTTTGGGCGCAACCGATGATACTCCTACGTGATGTGGGTCAAGTGGAAACTCGTTTCGGTCCGTTTGGAGATAGTGTTAATCTCGACGCAAGATAGATGCACAGTTTGCGCCAAACGTACATAGGCTTGGAAATCATTTTGGACGCACCCGATGGTACTCCTTGGTGACGTGGGTCAAGCGGATGCTCATTTCGGTCCATTTGGAGATAGTTTTAATCTCGGTTCAATATAGGTGCATGGTTTTCAACGAATCTAGGCATGGAAAACACTTTGGGCGCACTCCCTACTACTCCTAGGTTATGTATGTTAGGTGGAAGCTTGCTTCGGTCTGTTTGGAGATAGTGTTTGTCTTAGAGCAAGATAGGTGCATGGTTTGCCCCGAGCATACCATAGGCTTGGAAATTATTTTGGACGCACCCGATGGTACTCCTAGGTTACGTGGGTCAAGTGGACACTCGTTTCAGTTCGTTCGGAGATAGTGTTAATCTAGGCGCAAGATAGGTGCATGGCTTGCGATGAATCTACCACAGGCACGGAAATCGCTTTGGGCACACCCCCTGGTACACTATCTGCTAGTGATTTTGATGACGATACACGTGTTTTGCTTGCTGCTGACGATACAGGTAGAGACGATTTGCGTCAGGAGAGCAGATTGGTGCAGAGGATGCAGAGCATTATGAGAGTCTTATTGTGCAGCATGTGCTTAGTGCTCACATGGAGAAGGCGAAGAGAATCAGCGGCATACACTGTTTCAAACAAAGTTTGTTATTAAAGAGCGTTCTTGCTGTTTGATTATTGATGGGGGTAGCTGCAATAACTTGGCTAGCAGTGACATGGTGGAGAAGCTTGCACTTACAACCAAACCCCATCCACATCCATATCACATTTGGTGGCTGAACAACAGTGGTAAGGTCAAGGTAACCAAACTAGTATGAGTTAATTTTACTATTGGTTCATACCATGATGCTGTTGAATGTGATGTTGTACCTATGGAAGCTTGTAATATTCTGCTAGCTAGACCATGGCAATTTGATAAGGACTATATACATCATGGTAGATCAAATCAGTATTTGTTCATACACCATGATAAGAAAATTATTTTGTTGCCTATGTCTCCTGAAGCTATTGTGCGTGATGATGTTGCTAAAGATACCAAAGCTAAAACTAAGAACAATAAAAATACCAAATCTGTTGGAAATAAGAAAGATGAGATAAGATTGAAAGGACATTGCTTGCTTGCTACAAAATCTGATGTTAATGAACTAATTGCTTCCACTTCTGTTGCCTATGCTTTGGTATGCAAGGATGTTTTGATTTCAATTGAAGATATGCAGCATTCTTTGCCTCCTACTATTGCTAACATTTTACAGGAGTATTCTGATGTTTTTCCAAGTGAGATACCAGCGCGGCTGCCACCTATAAGCGGGATTGAGCACCAAATTGATCTTATTCCTGGTGCATCTTTGCCAAACCATGCGCCATACTGGACAAATCCAGAGGAAACAAAAGAAATCCAGCGGCAAGTGCAAGAACTGCTCAATAAAGGTTATGTGCGTGAGTCTCTTAGTCCTTGTGCTGTTCTAGTTATTTTGGTGCCTAAGAAAGATGGAACATGGCATATGTGCGTTGATTGTAGGGCTATTAATAATATCACCATTCGATATCGACATCCTATTCCATTTAGATGATATGCTTGATGAATTGAGTGGTGCTGTTGTGTTTTCCAAGGTTGATTTGCGTAGTGGGTACCACCAGATTCATATGAAATTGGGAGATGAATGGAAAACTTCTTTTAAAACTAAGTTCGGCTTATATGAGTGGTTGGTATGCCTTTTGGGTTAACTAATGCACCCAATACTTTCATGAGACTAATGAACGAGGTTTTGCGTGCTTTCATTGAAAATTTTGTTGTAGTCTACTTTGATTATATATTGATCTACAACAAATCTATGGTTGAACACCTTGCTGAGCATCTCCAAGAGTTTACCAAAATTCACTTGGCAAATATTGTGATTTGGCAACTCGCTAAAATATATGGCAAGTAAAAAAATAGACTCTCTCCAAGAGTTTGCCATTTGGACTTGGTAAAATAAGAAGAGGCCCGCTAAGCGAACAAAGAGCCCCGTTAAGAAATGAAGAGCCCCGCTTAAATTTGCACGTGAAGCCGGATGCGCGCTCGCGCTCAGCACGCAAATATGCGCATGGAGGGGGGAGATTTGCCAAGTTGCTAAAATTTGCCAAGTTGGATGCCAAACTGTTGGAGCACAATTTTTTCTGTTTTCCCAAAAATAGATGAATGCCAAGTTGATTTGGCAAACTCTTGGAGATGCTTGTGCTATTTTTAATGCTCTACGAGATGCACGTTTATTTAGTAACCTTGAGAAGTGCACCTTTTGCACCGATCGAGTGTCTTTTCTTGGCTATGTTGTGACTTCATAGGGAATTGAGGTTGATCAAGCCAAGGTAGAAGCTATACAGGGATGGCCTATACCAAAGACTATCACACAGGTCCGTAGTTTCCTAGGACTTGCTGGGTTCTATCGCTGTTTTTGTGAAGGATTTCAACACCATTGCTGCACCATTGAATGAGCTTACAAAGAAGGGTGTGCCTTTTAATTAGGGCAAAGTACAAGAGAATTCCTTCAACATGCTGAAAGATAAGTTAACACATGCACCTCTCCTACAACTTCCTGATTTTAATAAGACTTTTGAGCTTGAATGTGATGCTAGTGGGATTGGTTTGGGTGGTGTTTTGTTACAAGAGGGTAAAACTGTTGCGTATTTTAGTGAGAAATTAAGTGGGCCTGTTCTGAACTATTCCACTTATGATAAAGAATTGTATGCTTTTGTTCGAACATTAGAAACATGGCAACATTATTTGTGGCCAAAAGAGTTTGTTATTCATTCTGATCACGAATCTTTGAAACATATTCGTAGTCAAGGAAAGCTGAATCAAAGACATGCTAAGTGGGTAGAATTTATTGAATCCTTTCCTTATGTTATTAAGCACAAGAAAGGGAAGGAGAATATCATTGCTGATGCTTTGTCAAGGAGATAACTTTGCTGAATCAACTTGATTACAAGATCTTTGGATTAGAAACCATTAAAGACCAATATGTTAATGATGCTGATTTTAAAGAAGTGTTGCTGCATTGTAAAGATGGAAAAGGATGGAACAAATTCATCGTTAGAGATGGTTTTGTGTTTAGAGCTAACAAGCTATTCATTTCGGCTAGCTCCATTTGTTTGTTGTTGTTGTAGGAAGCGCATGGAGGTGGCTTGATGGGACACTTTGGGATAAAAAAGACAGAGGACATACTTGCTGGTCATTTCTTTTGGCCAAAGATGAGAAGAGATGTGGAGAGGTTTGTTGCCCATTGCACAACATGTCAAAATCCATAGAAATATCCACATGGTTTGTATTTACCTCTACCTGTTCCTAATGCTTCTTGGGAGGATATTTCTATGGATTTTGTGTTGGGATTACCAAGAACTAGGAAAGGATATGATAGTGTGTTTGTGGTTATTGATAGATTTTCTAAGATGGCACATTTTATACCATGCCATAAAACTAATGATGCTACTCATATTGCTGATTTATTTTTTCGAGAAATTGTTCGCTTGCATGGAGTGCCCAACACAATTGTTTCTGATCGTGATGCTAAATTTCTTAGTCATTTTTGGAAGGCTTTGTGGGCAAAGTTGGGGACTAAACTTTTATTTTCTACTACATGTCATCCCCAAACTGATGGACAAACTGAGGTTGTGAATAGAACTTTATCTACTATGTTATGGGCTATTTTAAAGCAAAACATTAAGATGTGGGAAGAATCCTTGTCTCATATTGAATTTGCTTATAATCGTTCGCTGCATTCTACTACAAAAATGTGCCCATTTCAGATTGTTTATGGTTTGTTGCCTCGAGCTCCAATTGATTTAATGCCTTTGCCATCTTCTTAAATACTAAATTTTGATGCTACTAAGCGTGCTGAATTGATGTTGAAACTGCATGAAACAACTAAACAAAACATAGAGCGTATGAATGCTAAATATAAGCTTGCTAGTGATAAAGGTAGAAAAGAATTAAAATTTGAACCTGGAGATTTAGTTTGGTTGCATTTAAGAAAGGAAAGGTTTCCTGAACTGCGCAAATCCAAATTGCTGCCTCGAGCTGAAGGACCGTTTAAAGTGCTAGAGAAAGTTAATGACAATGCATATAAGCTGGAATTGCCTGCAGATTTTGGGGTTAGTCCCACATTTAACATTGCAGATTTGAGGCCATATTTGGGAGAGGAAGATGAGTATGAGTCGAGGATGACTCAAATGTAAGAAGGGGAGGATGATGAGGACATCAACACCAACGATGCATCCACGCCGACACCAGTACCTATTGCTGGTCCTCTTACTCGTGCTCGTGCTTGTAAACTTAATCATCAAGTGAGTTCCCTCTTGAGCTCCTATCCATCTTGTTTAGATCTTGGAGACGCGTGCACTCTTGTTTCGATTAGGAACCAATGAGAAGACCGAAAGGGAAAAGGACTCGCGTAGGCTGGATTCGGACTGCAGCACAGCTCCAACTTGTGACAGTCACCATGGTTGCATACGGAGTTGGATTTGGGTGCTTCAAGACTTGATGGAAACCTTATCAAGTCTACTTTCATATGGATCTGGTCTCATGTCCATATCTTCTCGGAAGGGGCGACAATGATCCAAATATCTCCGAGAGGTTTTTCTGTCCAGGGTGCTGCGCCACCTTAATTTAGCCCAATGGGCTTTGTATCGTTTTAGGGTCCATTAGGGATGGAGCACGACCCAAACACCCTTGTGGTCGTCCTTCCCACGTCATATACCCCTTGGCATCTAGTAATTCAGTACTTTTTCTACATGTTCTTGCTAGTTCTTCGATTGCTTTGTAGGACGAGTGCCCTAGTGGCCGGGTGTCGCGCTCCACAAGATCGTGACAGCCATTGAGGGTGGTGTATCGGTTGCTAAGGTGTGGTCTTGGAAGGCTGTAGTTGGGCCATGAATGTCATCTCCATCCACCAATCGAGATATTCCATGCCTCTCATCGAAAGATCGGGTTCACATCACTACTTGACCCGCGTCACATACGAGTACCATCTGGTGCCACCCAAAATGACAACCTATGATACGTTCGGCGCAAATCGTGCACATATCTTGCATTGAGATTAATACTGTCTCCAAATAGACTAAATTGAGCTTCCACTTGACCTATGTCACCTAGGAGTACCATCATGTGTGCCCAAAGTGATTTCAGAGCCTATGGAACATTTGACGCAAATTGTGCACATATCTTGCCTCGAAGATTAATACTATCTCCAAATGGGCTAAAATAGGCTTCCACTTGACCAACGTCACCTAGAAGTACCATCGAGTGTGCCTAAAAAGATTTCCTTGCCTGTGGTACATTCGGCGCAAACCGTGCACCTATCTTGCGCCTATATTAACTCTATCTCCAAATGGAACAGAACAAGCTTCCACTTGACATACGTCACCTAGGAGTACGATCAGGAGTGCTCAAAATGATTTCCATGCTAGTGGTACATTCGGCACAATCTGTGCACCTATCTTGTGCTGAGATTAACACTATCTCTAAATGGACCGAAACGACCTTCCACTTGACCCACGTCACCTAGGAGTACTATCCGGTGTGCCCAAAATGATTTCTATGCCAGTGGTACATTCGGCACAAACTGTGCACCTATCTTGTGTCGAGATTAACACTATCTCCAAATAGACCAAAATGAGCTTCCTCTTGACCAATGTTACCTAGGAGTACCATTGGGTGTACCTGTAACATCCCAAAATTTCACATTAAAAAATCACTCGCATTAAAAATTATTTTCAAAATACATTTCAAAAACTATAAATCATCTAAGCTCTATTATTACCTTGCGACCCTTGTCCATCTTATATATCCATCCCAGTTATCTCTCCCCAATATTTATCCTACACGTCATAGCATCGGCATCACCCACCCGCCCCCACCTCTCTCTCGATTCGCTCGCCCTCACCCTCGCTCGATGGCCGACAACCATAGCCGCCGCCCACCCCACCACCGTCCCGCCCCACCCAACTACCGTGGCCACAGCGCACCCATGCCCAGACCCCTCGCCGAGCGTAGCCGCTCACACGCCACCATGACATGTTGGCCCCACCACCTCACCTCGCCGCTTGAGCCATGGGACCCACCTCCCTCTCCTTTCTCCTTCACGTGCAACAGCAGCACCAACAACCAACAAGAGCAAAGGCAGCACCATAGCTTCACGTACGCACACATAGCATAGAAATAGGACGTGCATCCACTACATGCCACACCGCGCCAACTCGCAAAGCAAAGCACACAGGCAGCACGTACACCCACCAGCATGCAAAGCACATAAGTAGCTAAGCACACATGAGACAGCCTCGACTCACTCGCACACACACAGCAACACCTCATCACCTGTAACAATGCTAGTTAGGCACCGATCATGCATGCCGAGCATCCACCGTCCCCCGCTATGCGCCACCGTCCATTTGCATGCCGCATACAATCACCAGTGATGCTGTCTCGTCGCTCCACTGCCCAGCTATTAAAGGCAAGCAAGCAAGCCGGTGGCATAGCCCCGCTTCCCCAGCCTATAAGAGGGCATGCCAAGGTGCTCTCCTCCTCCACTGAGCAGCACACTCAGCTCGCTCACTCACTCGCTTGCCCTCGCTTCGCTTTGCCTCCGTATACCATATACGGCTATGGCATGAGCCAGACTCGACCGTCATCGTAGGATGAGGTGAGCAGCCCATGAGCATCCCCTTGCTCTTCCCTCTCTCCCTGTGGTCTTTGCCCTGCTCCCCTCCTTCCAACCCATGATGCCCACAAGCTTGACGAGCTCAGCCATGGTGTCCATTCATGAAGCAAGAAAAGCACTCATGACCCCTGCTAGTGTCTCTCTCTCCCTTCCCATGCACGTGTGTATAACGCATGGGTCCCAAGCAATAACTCCACCAAATGGTACACACACAGTGCACTACTAGCCAACTCATTCCTTAATCACGCATTATTCTTTTCCACGTGATTAATTCGGCCATCTTGTAGAGCCACGTGCCAACTCTAATTCCAACAATTCTTCTTCCTAAATTCATCTAAAATCATAATCTATCTCCCATATAAATTTCATGATTTTTAGAGCTCATTTAAATTTATGTGAATATTTATATGTGCTTGTTTGCTTATTGTGGTCGTTGTGTTCTTTTAGATGACGGAGTGAATGAGCCAGAGAATGAGGACGTCGAAGGTGAGTACCGTGAGTTTGACGCCAAGGTTCTGAACTTCTAGTAGGAGTTTGCTGAGGACGCCGACGTAGGCAAGTCCAGCCTATTCCCTTTTGATGCTTGTTGATCCTATTTTTAAACACAACCTGTAAAAGCCGTTTTAAATATTGCATGTACGATATAAGTACAAGATATTTTCACTGCTTAGCTAAAATCTGTTTGAATAGCCATCCTTGACTAGATATGACCTGATAATTGCCTTGTTCAAACTTAAGAATAAATATTTCTACATGACAAAAATACTATTATTTAGTATGCTTAGGACTTGATACTCATTATGGATACTCATTACTATGTTTTCTCAAATACAATGATTTTAAATGAAAAACTGTGTGAGTTGTGATAATAAATTATGGGTATTATGAAGGGTTAATGAACAAGTTATAGATGGTGATTACCCTATAGATGGGGCAGATCGGTGTTCCTTTTGTGGGATGCCTTGGTGTTGGGGCTTGTACCTTTTGTGGTTAAGCATGAAGATATCTGCCTTATCAAATTGAGTTGATGATTCATCTTGCCTAACTCATTTTTATCGTACAACCACTCGACCCTGTATGCTGCGAGGCTTAATCTAAATCCCTCTAGTTGGTATGGCAATCACTTGGTGACAGGTGTGCAACGGGACACTAAGAGATGTATGTGGAAATTGAGGAATTGTACGAAATGTAAAGAGCTCTATAAATTATTATTGCATTATGAGATGTGGCCTTAGTGTTCTAGTGGTGAGCGCCAATACTTAGCTATGGAGGGTAATTGGCTATGATGGATCTGTTTCAGAAATACTATCATATATGGAAAATATGTCTTTTGCAAATGTATTTATAAAATGAAACCCTGCATGTGTAAAAAGATAGCTTTATGCAAATAAACCAAGCTTTATCCTTGATGTATCCATATGCATGTACTTTATGCCCTTTCGTAGATAAGGTTGGATTTGCTGAGTACTTTATACTCACCCTTGCTTTGTTGAACAGAGGAAGATCTAGACTGCAACCCTGAAGTGGCGTATGAATAAGGTCGTGTCTACACCCAACTAAGCCTGTGGCATTGGGATTTGTCAGTTGTGGATTAGCGATTCCCTTTTCTAGGTCTAATGGACCTATATTATGTTGTGGTTACTGCTAATCATGGCATGCCTCCATTGTCCACGCTTGTCGAGACCATTGTGCTAAAACCTATCTGATGTAATAAATGTCTTACTAGCCTCCTGGGACTAGTATTTGTATCACATTTGAGATCCTAGATAACTAGGGGTGCTTCAGTACCCAAAATGATTTCCATGCCCGAGGTACATTGGGCGCAAACTGTGCACCTATCTTGCACCCAAAACAATTTCAGAGCCTATGGTACATTTGGCACAAACCATGCATAGTGCAAACCACGCACCTATCTTGCATTGAGATTAGTACTATCTCCAAACGGACCAAAACTGCTTCCACTTGACCAATGTCATCTAGAAGTACCATCGGGTGTGCTTGAAAAGATTTCCATGCTAGTTGAAAATTCAGCGCAAATCGTGCACCTAGGTTAACACTATCCCCAAACAGATCAAAATCAGGTTTCACTTGACACACGTTACCTAGGAGTACCACCGGTTGTGCCGACAATGATTTCCATGCGCGTGGTACATGCGGCGCAAAACGTGCACCTATCTAGCGTTGAGATTAACACTATCTCCAAACAACTCGAAATGAACCTCTACATGACACACATCACCTAGGAGTACCACCGGGTGTGCCAAAAGTGATTTCCAGGCCCGTGGAACATTCGGCGCAAACCATGCACCTTTCTTAAGCCGAGACTAACGCTATCTCCAAACGGACCGAAACGAGCTTCCACTTGTCAACATCACCTAGGAGTACCATCGGGTGCGTCCAAAATGATTTCTAAGGCTATGGTATGTTCGGCGCAAACCGTGAATCTATCTTGCCCCTAGACTAAAACTATCTCCAAACGGGTTGAAACAAGCTTCCACTTGACATACATAACCTAGTAGAACCATCAGGTGTGCCCAGAGCGATTTCCATGCCCGTGGTACATTTGGCGCAAACCATGCACCTATCTTGTGCCGAGATTAAAACAATCTCCAAATAGATCAAAAGGACCTTCTGCTTGATCCATGTTGCCTAGGAGTAAAATCAATTGCGACCAAAATGATTTCTAAGCCTATGGTACGTTCAACATAAACCGTGCACCAATCTTGCATCGAGATTAATGGTATCTCCATACAGACCGAAAGAAGATTCCACTTGACCCATGTCACATAGGAGTACCATCGGTTACGCCAAAATGATTTATGAGCCTATGGTAGTTTAGCGCAAACTATGCACCTATCTTGCGTCGAGATTAATACTATCTCCAAATGCACCAAAATGAGCTTCCATTTGACCAATGTCACCTAAAAGTAGCATCGAGTGTGCCAGAAAAGATTTACATTCCCGTGGTACATTCGGCACAAACAGTACACCTATCTTGCGCCTAGTTTAACACTATCTCCAAATGGAACAAAACAAGCTTTCACTTGACCCACGTCACCTAGGAGTACCATGGGGCGTGCCCAAAATGATTTCCATGCCCGTATTACATTCGTTGCAAACTGTGCACCTATCTTGCGTCGAGATTAACACTATCTCCAAATGGACCAAAATGAGTTTCCACTTGACCCACGTCATGTAGGAGTACCAACGGTTGCGCCCAAAATTATTTCCGAACCTATGGTATGTTTGACGCAAACCGTGCACCTATCTTGCGTCGAGATTAACACTATCTCCAAACATACTGAAATAATCTTCCACTTGATCTACGCCACCTAGGAGTACCATCTGGTGTGCTGAAAAGCGATTTCAGAGCCTATGGTACATTTGGCACAAACCGTGCACCTATCTTGTGTCGAGATTAACACTATCTCCAAATGGACCAACATGAGCTTCCATTTGATCCACGTCACCTAGGAGTACCATCAGGTGCATCCAAAATGATTTCCATGGCCATGGTACATTCAGCGCAAACCATGAACCTATCTTTCCCCTAGACTAAAACTATCTCCAAACGGATCGAAACAAGCTTCCACTTGACATACATTACCTAGGAGTACCATCAGGTGTGCCCAAAAGCGATTTCCATGCCCATGGTACATTCGGCGCAAACCGTGCACCTATCTTGCGCCGAAATTAAAACAATCTCCAAACAGATCAAAATGACCTTCTACTTGATCCACGTCGCCTAGGAGTATAATCAATTGTGTCTAAAATAATTTCTAAGCCTATGGTACATTCAGCGCAAACCGTGCACCTATCTTACATCGAGATTGACGGTTCTCCATACGGACCAAAACAAGGTTCCACTTGACCCATGTCACGTAGGGGTACCATCGGTTGCGTCAAAATGATTTATGTGCCTTTTGTACGTTAGCGTGCACCTATCTTGTGTCAAGATTGATACTATCTCCAAATGGACTGAAATAAGCTTCCATTTGACCAATGTTACCTAAAAGTACAATCGGGTGTGCCTGAGAAAATTTCCATGCTAGTGGAACATTCGGCGCAAACCGTACCCCTATCTCGCACCTAGTTTAACACTATCTCCTAACAACCCAAAACGAGTTTCCACTTGACCCACGTCACATAGGAGTACCATCGGTTGTGCCCAAAATAATTTCTAGAGCTATGATATGTTTGGTGCAAACCATGCACCTATCTTGTGTCGAGAATAACACTATCTCCAAACAAACTAAAACGATCTTCCAAATGATCTACGCCACCTAGAAGTACCATCTAGTGTGCCCAAAAGCGATCTCAAAGCCCATGGTACATTTGGTGCAAACCGGGCACCTATCTTGACTCGAGATTAATACTATCTCCAAATAGATCGAAATAAGCTTCCACTTGACCAACGTCACCTAGAAGTACCATCGGGTGCGCTTGAAAAGATTTCCATGCCCGTGGGACATTCAGTGCAAACTATACACCTATCTTGTGTGATATGAACCCGCTAGGGTTTATGGACGATCTTTCGATGAGAGGCGTGAGATCGCTCGATTTGGTGGATGGAGATGACGTTCACGGCCCGACTACAGCCTTCCAAGACCGCGCCTTAGCAACCGATACACCACCTCCAAAGGCTGTCACGATCTTGTGGAGCGCGACAACCAGCCACTAGGGCTCCCGTCCTGCAAGCAATCGAAGAACTAGCAAGAACAAGGAAACAAGCACTGAATTTGCAAGATGAAATTGAAAACCTCAAACTGAATCTTATTATGAGTGGAGTTCTGAAGACAAGGAGACGGGTGGCTGGATCAGCACACGCGCCTACAAGCAAGTAGCAAAGGCTAAACTTGATCTAAACAAAACTCAAGTGTTCCTGGCGGCGGCTAAGGGGTATATGATATGTGGAGGACGACCACAAGAGAGTTTGGGTCGTGCTCCAACCCTAGGACGCGTCCCTACTGGACTCTAAAAGATACAAGCCCATTGGGCTAACTTAAGGTGGCGCAGCACCCTGGACAGAATAGACCTCTCGGTGATTTTTGGACTGTTGACGCCGTTTCTGAGCAGGTATGAGTATGAGGTCAGATCCGTATGAAAGTAGACTTTATTAGCTTTCCAACAAGTCCAGAATCACCCCAATCCGACTCCGTATGTAATCGTGGCGACCGTCACAAGTTGGAGGTGTGCTGCAGTCCGAATCCAGCCTACGCGAGTCCTTTTCCCTTTTGGTCTTCTCCTTGATTCCTAATCAAAACAAGAGTGCACGTGTCTCCAAGATCTAAACAGGATGGACAAGAGCTCAAGAAGGAACTCACTTGATGATTAAGTGTTCGAGCACGAGCACGGGTAATAGGACCAGCAGGTGTCGGCGTGGACGGCGTGGATGTATGATCGGTGTTGATGTCCTCATCATCCTCCCTTTCTTGAATTTGAGTCGTCCTCGACTCAAGCTCATCTTCCTCACCCAAATAAGGCTTCAAATCTGCAATGTTAAATGTGGGACTAACCCCAAAATCTGCAGGAAGATCAAGCTTATATGCATTCTCATTTATTCGTTGCATCACTTTAAAAGGACCATCCGCTCTAGGCATCAATTTAGATTTTCTTAATTCAGGAAACCTATCCTTTCGCAAATGCAACCAAACCCAATCTCCAGGTTCAAGAATCAATTCCCTTCTACCTTTATCTACAGCAAATTTGTACTTAGCATTCATGCGCTCTATGTTTTCTTTAGTGGTTTCATGTAGTTTTAGCATCAATTCAGCACGTTGCTTAGCATCAAAATTCAACTTTTCAGAACTTGGCAATGGCATTAAATCAATAGGAGCACGTGGTAACAAGCCATAAACAATCTCAAAGGGACACATCTTCGTAGTAGAATGCAGCGAACGATTATAAGCAAACTCAATATGAGGCAAACAATCTTCCCACATCTTAATATTCTTCTTTAAAACAGTCCTTAACATAGTAGACAAAGTTCTATTCACAACTTCAGTTTGACCATCAGTTTGGGGGTGACAAGTGGTGGAAAATAAAAGCTTAGTCCCCAATTTGGCCCATAAAGTTCTCCAAAAATGGCTAAGAAATTTAGCATCACGATCAGAAACAATTGTATTTGGCACACCATGCAAGCGAACAACTTCTCGAAAGAACAAATCAGCAATATTTGTAGCATCATCAGTTTTATGACATGGTATGAAATGTGCCATTTTAGAGAATCGATCCACAACCACAAAAACACTATCTCGCCCTTTCCTAGTCCGTGGCAATCCCAACACAAAATCCATAGAAATATCCTCCCAAGGAGCACTAGGAACAGGAAGAGGCATATACAAACCGTGTGGATTCAACCGGGACTTAGCCTTTTGACATGTTGTGCAGCGAGCAACAAATCTCTCCACGTCTCGTCGCATCTTGGGCCAAAAGAAATGACCAGCAAGAATGTTCTCCGTCTTCTTCGCTCCAAAATGCCCCATCAAGCCACCTCCATGCGCTTCCTGCAGCAACAACAAGCGAACGGAGCTAGCTGGAATGCATAGCTTGTTAGCTCTAAACACAAACCCATCATTGAGGATGAATTTGTTCCACGTTTTCCCATCTTTACAATGCAGCAGCACTTCTTTAAAATCAGCATCATGAGCATATCGGTCTTTAATTGTTTCTAACCCAAAGATCTTGTAATCAAGTTGATTCAGCAAAGTATATCTCCTAGACAATGCATCTGCAATGATATTATCCTTCTCTTTCTTGTGTTTGATAACATAAGGAAAAGATTCAATAAATTCAACCCATTTTGCATTCTACGATTCAGTTTTCCTTGACTACGAATATGCTTCAAAGATTCATGATCAAAATGTATAACAAATTCTTTGGGCCACAAATAATGCTGCCATGTTTCTAATGTCCGCACTAGAGCATATAATTCCTTATCATATGTAGAATAATTAAGAATAGGCCGCTCAATTTCTCACTAAAGTATGCAACAGGTTTTCCTTCTTGTAACAAAACACCACCCAATCCAATTCCACTCGCATCACATTCAAGCTCGAAAGTCTTATTAAAATCAGGGAGTTGGAGTAGAGGTGCATGTGTTAACTTATCTTTCAGCACATGGAAGGTGTGCTCTTGTGCTTTGCCCCAAGAAAAGGGCACTCCCTTCTTTGTAAGCTCATTCAATGGTGCAGCAATGGTGCTGAAGTCCTTCACAAAACGGCGATAGAAACCAGCAAGTCCTAGGAAACTCCACACTTGTGTGACCGTCGTGGGTACAGGCCATCCTTGTATAGCTTCCACCTTGGCTTTATCAACCTCATTTCCCTGTGGAGTGACAATATAGCCAAGAAACGATACTCGATCGGTGCAGAAAGTGCACTTCTCAAGGTTACCAAACAAACGTGCATCACGTAGAGCATTGAAAACAGCACGTAAGTGATCAAGGTGTTCATCCATGGATTTGCTATAAATCAGTATATCATCAAAGTAGACGACAACAAATTTCCCAATGAAAGCACGCAAAACCTCGTTCATTAATCTCATGAAAGTACTAGGTGCATTAGTTAACCCAAAAGGCATGACTAACCACTCATATAGACCGAACTTGGTTTTGAAAGCAGTTTTCCATTCATCTCCCAATTTCATACGAATCTGGTGGTACCCACTACGCAAATCAACCTTTGAAAACACAACAGCACCACTCAATTCATCAAGCATATCATCTAATCATGGAATAGGGTGTCGATATCGAATGGTGATATTATTAATAGCCCTACAATCAACACACATGTGCCATGTTCCATCTTTCTTAGGCACTAAAATCACTGGAACAGCACAAGAACTAAGAGACTCACGCACATAACCTTTGTCTAGTAGTTCTTGCACTTGTCGCTGAATTTCCTTCGTTTCCTCCGGATTGGTCCTGTATGGCGCACGGTTTGGCAAAGATGCTCCAGGGATAAGATCAATTTGGTGCTCAATCCCTCGTATTGGTGGCAGCCCCGCTGGTATCTCAATGGGGAACACATCAGAATACTCCTGCAAAATGTTAGCAACAGCAGGGGGCAAAGAACGTTGCATATCCTCAAATGAAATCAAAGCATCCTTGCATACCAAAGCATAAGCAACAGAGGTGGATGCATTGAACTCATTAATATCAGATTTTGTAGCAAGCATACAACGTCCTTTCAATGTTATCTCATCTTTGTCATCAACAACAGATTTGTCACTCTCGCTCTTTGCTTTTGCAGCCTTAGTAACATCAGATTGCATAATAGCTTCAGGAGACATAGGATGCAACACAATTTTTCGATCATGGTAGAAACAAATATTGATTTGATCTACCATGATGCATCGAATCTCTATCAAATTGCCATGGTCTACCTAGCAGAATATTGCAAGCTTGCATAGGCACAACATCACATTCAACAATATATTTGTATGATCCAATGGCAAAATCGATTCGCACCAGTCTCGTTACCTTTGCCTTACCACTGTTGTTCAGCCATTGGATGTAGTAGGGATGGGGATGTGGTTTGGTGGTGAGGGCGAGCTTCTGTACCATGTCGCTACTTGCCAAGTTGTTGCAGCTACCTCCATCAATGATCATGCGGCACGAAGGCTCCTTGATGACACACTTTGTTTGGAATAAAGTGTGTCGCTGATTTTGCTCCGCCTTCTCCATTTGTGCACTAAGCACTCGCTGTACAATCAAGCTCTCATAGTGCTCCGTGTCACCTGCATTGATGTGTTCTTCTATGTGTTCCTCACTATCTGCATAGTCAGCCGCAAGCAATTCAAGTGTATCTTCATCAAAATCACTAGCAGATGAACACTCACCATCATCTTTGACAATCATAACACGCTTGTTTGGGCAGTCACGCATCATATGGCCATATCCCTTGCACCGATGACATTGTATGTTGCTTGTTCTACCTGTCGATGCCACGGATGAAGTACTCGCAGCCGGCTTTTGCGCTGTCTTCACTACTGAATTGGTGGGGGCAGCTCGAGTCTTGTCACTAGATGATGGCATAGGAGTACGTGTAGACGGAGTTGTAGACGGGCGCGGCTGCCATGAACTAGCTTTCCCTGCAGAAACATTAGTCCTTGCGCTAGCACGTCGTCCCTGCACTTCCCATTCAGCTTTACAAGCAAGATGAAACAGTTTCGTTACGTTATTGTATTCTTTGTAAGCGAGGATATCCTGAATTTCCTGATTTAATCCACCTAAAAATCTAGCCATAGCAGGTTCCTCATCCTCCTCTAATTTACAACGCAACATACCCATTTGTAATTCCTGATAGTATTCTTCTACACATTTAGAACCTTGTCTCAATTGCTGCAACTTATTTATCATATCACGGGCATAGTAAGATGGAACAAATCTAGCTCTCATGACTCGTTTCAGCGCATCCCAAGTTTTAGATATGTTATTAGGATTTTTCTTGCCATATTCGATCCACCAAACAGAAGCAAAATCTGTGAACTCACTAGTAGCAGCCCTAACATGTGTGTTCTCAGGAAATTCATGGCATGCAAACTTTTGATCAACAGCAATCTCCCAAGTAATGTATGCATCAGGGTCATATTTACCATCAAAAGGAGGTATTTTAAATTTAATCTTATTGAAAGCATCATCATTATTGTGTACCTCGCGTCGGCAGCAGCCACCCATACCTCTACGGTTGTGACGTAGGCGACGTCGATCATGAGTGTCTCGATCATCATGTTTAGTATCACCTGTGTATTCTTCATCATAACTACCATCCTCTCGATCTTCCTCCTTCTTTTCTCCTTTATGCTGGTCTTTATCATTGTTGTGGAGGTCATCAAAACGCCTCAACAGAGCAGCAAGGCTTTTGTCCACACTAGCAATGGACTGCTCCAAACCTGCAAGCTTGTTGTTTGCGGCAATCTGAGTAGCCTCCAACTGCCCAAGTTTGTCATTTGTCACCTGCAAGTCATTATCAAGTCCCTCCGTGTGCAACTTCACTTTCCTTTCAAAATGTTGTATGATGCCCTTTGTGCGAGGCGAATGTGGAATTTGGTTATCTTCGTCGGTCCCTGGCATGGTTCAAAGACAAAGACAACAAGAAGACAAGTGAAGAAATAAAAGCCCTACAACTACTAGGATGTAGCTACAGCAAGTCGCTCACTCTCCACCTATTACACAAGTTCTTACCAGTTCTTACCATGCTCGACAGGAGGGGTCATCTACCAACAAGTCTGCAGCAATGGATGAAGTGTATCGGTGCCGCAGCACGAGACCTGTCAAGCTATAGAATATGTGGAGCTATAGGTGGGCTGAAACAAGGAACGAACTAGCACCACGTTAGTTACAAAAAGCAAGCTGAATAATCGTTCAACCAGCGGTACTGTGCTGGTCCTAGTCTAGACCGTGCTAGAGACGTGAGCCTGGACACAAAGGAGAGCACAACATACCACCCAAAGTGAACGAAGAATCTCTAAGATCAGCCCCTTTCTCTTCTTTTCTTTTGCTTCTTTCTCTTTTTTTTCTTTTTTTTGAATATATTTTTTTTTCAGGGGCACTCAAAACTGATTATATGAACAAGAACACTCCCAAAGAGTAACTCAGCACACACACTTTTTCCCAAAGAGTAACTCTCTCTCTCTAGAGTAAGCCACTCGTTTAGATATGAATACTTGCTGCGTGGTTCGTTTGATATTTGTAGCACAGGGTGAACTGATTCCTCGTCTGATTGGAACTTCCAATTCTACTCAGACTTGGCCAACAGCGAGGAATACCCGATTCTTTGATCCGACTCAAACTTGAAACCCTACTTGGATTCGGCCAACAGAGAGGAACAGCCGATTCCTTGTCCGATTCAAACTTCAAACCCTACTTGGATTCGGCCAACAGAGAGACTATATGATAGCGCGTGTTGTGATAGAACGTGACAAGAACTCGAAACTCTAAAGGACTAAAACTAAGACCAGCAACTTGACACAACCGATGCAACCGATGACTCAACAAGCCCTAACTAGGTAGCACTAGCCACGGCCCAAAAGTCTATAGGATTGTAGGAAACTAATCTACTTTTTTTGGCTTTTTTTGGACTGTAGGAAAAATAAAAACAGCGAAGAATTACATGTCTCTCACCGATAAACCTTGCTCTGATACCAATTGATATGAACCCGCTAGGGTTTATGGATGATCTTTCGATGAGAGGCGTGAGATCACTCGATTTGGTGGATGGAGATGACGTTCACGGCCCGACTACAGCCTTCCGAGACCGCGCCTTAGCAACCGATACACCACCTCCAAAGGCCGTCACGATCTTGTGGAGCGCGACAACCAGCCACTAGGGCTACCGTCCTGCAAGCAATCGAAGAACTAGCAAGAACAAGGAAACAAGCACTGAATTTGCAAGATGAAATTGAAAGCCTCAAACTGAATCTTATTATGAGTGGAGTTCCGAAGACAAGGAGACGGGTGGCTGGATCAGCACACGCGCCTACAAGCAAGTAGCAAAGGCTAAACTTGATCTAAACAAAACCCAAGTGTTCCTGGTGGCGGCTAAGGGGTATATGATGTGTGGAGGATGACCACAAGAGAGTTTGGGTCGTGCTCCAACCCTAAGACGCGTCCCTACTGGACTCTAAACGATACAAGCCCATTGGGCTAACTTAAGGTGGCGCAGCACCCTGGACAGAATAGACCTCTCGGTGATTTTTGGACTGTTGACGCCGTTTCTGAGCAGGTATGAGTATGAGGTTAGATCCGTATGAAAGTAGACTTTATCAGCTTTCCAACAAGTCCAGAATCACCCCAATCCGACTCCATATGTAACCGTGGCGACCATCACAAGTTGGAGGTGTGCTAGATCCGTATGAAAGTAGACTTTATTAGCTTTCCAACAAGTTCAGAATCACCCCAATCCGACTCCGTATGTAACCGTGGCGACCGTCACAAGTTGGAGGTGTGCTGCAGTCCGAATCCAGCCTACGCGAGTCCTTTTCCCTTTCGGTCTTCTCCTTGATTCCTAATCAAAACAAGAGTGCACGTGTCTCCAAGATCTAAACAGGATGGACAAGAGCTCAAGAAGGAACTCACTTGATGATTAAGTGTTCGAGCACGAGCACGGGTAATAGGACCAGCAGGTGTCGGCGTGGACGGCGTGGATGTATGACCGGTGTTGATGTCCTCATCACTATCTCCAAACGGACCAAAGCATGCTTCCACTTGACATACATTACATAGGAGTACCATCAGGTGTGCCCAAAGCAATTTCCATGCCCGTCGGACATTTGGTGCAAACCGTATACCTTTCTTGCGCCAAAATTAAAACTATCTCTAAACGGATCAAAATGAGCTTCTGCTTGATCCACGTCACCTAGGAGTACAATCAGGTGTGTCCAAAATCAATTTTGATCCTATGGTACGTTTGGCGCAAACCGTAGACGTATCTTGCGTCGAGATTAACGTTATCTGCAAATGGACCGAAACAAGCTTTCACTTGACCCACGTCACCTAGATCTACCTTCGAGTGTTCCCAAATTGATTTCCATGTCGTGGTACATTCGGTGCAAACCGTGCACCTATCTAGCGCTAAGATTAACACTATTTCTAAATGGACCGAAACAAGCTTCCACTTAACACGCATCACCTAAGAGTATCACCAGGTGTTCCCAAAATGATTTCCATGCCCGTGGTACATTCGGTGCAAACTGTGCACCCATCTAGCGCTGAGATTAACACTATCTCCAAACGGACCGAAACAGCTTCCACTTGACCCAAGTCACCTATGAGTACCATCAGGTGTGCCCAAAATGATTTCCTAGCCTATGGTACGTTCAGCGCAAACCGAGCACCTATCTTGCACCAAGACTAACACTATCTCCAAACGGATCGAAACAACCTCCACTTGACCAATGTCACCTAGAAGTACTACCTGGTGTGCCTGAAAAGATTTCCATGCCCGTGGTACATTCAGCACCAACGGTACACCTATATTGCACCTAGATTAGGATTATCTCCAAACAGACCGAAATGGACCTCCACTTGACACACATCAAATAGGAGTAGCATTGGCTGTGCCCAAAATGATTTCCATGCCCATGGTACATTCAGCCCAAACCATGTACCTATCTAGCGCAGAGATTAACACTATCTCCAAATGGACCAAAATGAGCTTCTACTTGACCCAAGTCACCTAGTAGTACCATCAGGTGGGCCCAAAATGATTTCCAAGCCCATGGTATATTCGGCGCAAACCATGCACATATGTTGCGTCGAGATTGACACTATCTCCAAACGGTCTAAAACGAGCATCCACTTGACACGTGTCACCTAGGAGTACCATCGGGTGTGCCCAAAATGATTTCCAGGGCTATGGTACGTTCGGTGCAAACCGTGCACCTATCTTGTGCCGAGACTAACATTATCTCCAAACAGACTGAAACCAGCTTCCACTTGACATACATTACATAGGAATATGATCATGTGTGCCCAAAGTGATTTCCATGCCCGTGGTACAATGGGCGCAAACCGTACACCCATCTTGCGCCTAGATTAACACTATCTCCAAATGGACCAAAACGAGCTTCCACCTAACCCATGTCACCTAGGAGTTCCATCGGGTGTGCTCAAAAAGATTTCCATGCCCGTGGTACATTCGGCACAAACTGTGCACCTATCTTGCGTCTAGATTAACAATATCTCCAAACAGACTGAAACAAGCTTCCACTTGACCCACGTCACCTAGGAGTACCATCGAGTGCGTCCAAAATAATTTCTAAGCCTACGGTACATTTGGTGCAAAAGAAGCACATATCTTGCACTAAGACTAACACTGTCCCCAAACAGACCGAAACAAGCTTCCACTTGACATACGTTACATAGGAGTACCATCGGGTGTGCCCAAAGTGATTTCCATGCCCGTGGCACATTCAACACAAATCGTGCACCTTTCTTGGGTCAAGATTAAAATTTTTCTAATTGCATCAAAGCAAGTTTTCACATGACCCATGTCACGTAGTAGTAACATTGGTTGCGCCCAAAATGATTTCTAAACCTATGGTACGTTCGGTGCAAACCGTGCACCTATGTTGCGTCGACATTAACACTATCTCCAAATAGACTGAAATGATCTTCCTCTTGATCAACGCCACTAGGAGTACCATCTGGTGTGCTCAAAGTGATTTTAGAGCCTGTGGTACATTTCATGCAAGCAATGCACCTATCTTGCCACAGGATTAATACTATCTCTAAATAGACCGATACGAGCTTCCACTTGACCATTGTCACCTATAAGTACAATCGTGTGCCTAAAAAGATTTCCAAGCTCGTGGTACATTCGGTGCAAACTATGCACCTATCTTGCATCGAGATCAACACAACCTCCAAACGGTCTAAAATCAGCTTCCACTTAACCAATGTCACCTAGAAGTACCATCGGATGTACCTGAAAAGTTTTCCATGCCCGTGGTACATTAGGCACAAATCGACACCTATCTTGCGCCTATATTAACATTATCTCTAAATGGACCAAAACGAGCTTGCACTTAACCAATGTCACCTAGAAGTACCATCAGGTGTTCCTGAAAAGATTTCCATGCCCATGGTACATTCGGCACAAACCATACTCCTATCTTACGCATAAACTAATACAATCTCCAAACGGACCAAAACGAGCTCCCACTTGACCAACGTCACCTAGGAGTATCATCGGGTGTGCCCAAAATGATTTCCAAGCCTATGGTATATTCGGCGCAAACCATGCACCAATCTTGCATTGAGACTAACACTATCTCCAAACGAACCGAAACAAGTTTCCACCGGATCAATGTCACCAAGAAGTAGCATCGGGTGTGCCTAAAAAGATTTTCATGCCCATGGTACATTCGGTGCAAACCGTACACCTGTCTTGCACCTAGATTAATACTATCTAAAAACAAACCGAAATGGACTTCCACTTGACACACATCACATAGGAGTAGCTTCGGGTGTGCCCAAAATGATTTCCATGACTATAGTACATTCGGCCCAAACCATGTACCTATCTAGCGCTGAGATTAACACTATTTCCAAACGGACCAAAACGATCTTCAACTTCACCCACCTCACCTAGTAGTACCATCGGATGAGCCCAAAATGATTTCCATGCCCATGGTACATTCGGCGCAAACCATGCACCTATGTTGCGTCGAGGTTGACACTATCTACAAATGGTCTGAAACGAGCTTCCACTTGACACACGTCAGTTAGGAGTACCATCGGGTGTGCCTAAAATCATTTCCATGCCCATGGTACGTTCGGCACAAACCGTGCACCTATCTTGAGCCGCGACTAACACTATTGCCAAACAGACCGAAATATGCTTCCACTTAACATACATTACATAGGAGTATGATCGGGTGTGCCCAAAGTGATTTCCATGCCCGTGGTACAATGGGTGCAAACCGTACACTTATCTAGTCCAGATTAACACTATCTCTAAATGGTCCGAAACGAGCTTCCACCTAACCCACGTCACCTAGGAGTTCCATCAGGTGTGCCCAAAATGATTTCCATACCTATGGTACATTCAGCACAAACTGTGAACCTATCTTGCGTCGAGATTAACACTATCACAAAACAGACTGAAACGAGCTTCCACTCGACCCACGTCACCTAGGAGTACCATCATGTGCGTCCAAACTAATTTCTAAGCCTATGGTGCATTCGGCACAAACCGTGCACATATCTTGTGCTGAGACTAACACAATCTCCAAATGGACCGAAATAAGCTTCCACTTGTCATACATTACATAGGAGTACCATCGGGTGTGCCCAAAGCGATTTCCATGCCCATGGTACATTGGGTGCAAACCATACACCTATCTGGCACCTAGATTAACACTATCTCCAAACGGACCGAAACGAGCTTCCACCTAACCCACGTCACCTAGGAGTTCCATCGGGTGTGCCCAAAATGATTTCCATGCCTGTGGTACATTCGGCGCAAACTGTGCACCTATCTTGCGTCGAGATTAACACTATGTCCAAACAGACTGAAACGAGCATCCACTCGACCCACGTCACCTAGAAGTACCATCAGGTGCATCCAAAATAATTTCTAAGCCTATGGTACATTCGGCGCAAACCGTGCACATATCTTGCGTTGAGACTAACACTAGCTGCAAGCAGACCGAAACAAGCTTCCACTTGAAATACATCACATAGGAGTAGCTTCGGGTGTGCCCAAAATGATTTCCATGACTATGGTACATTCGGCCCAAACCATGTACCTATCTAGCGCTGAGATTAACACTATTTCCAAACGGACCAAAACGATCTTCCACTTCACCCACGTCACCTAGTAGTACCATCGGATGAGCCCAAAATGATTTCCATGCCCATGGTACATTCGGCGCAAACCATGCTCCTATGTTGCGTTGAGGTTGACACTATCTACAAACGGTCTGAAACGAGCTTCCACTTGACACACGTCAGCTAGGAGTACCATCGGGTGTGTGCCTAAAATCATTTCCATGCCCATGGTACGTTCGGCACAAACCGTGCACCTATCTTGCGCCGTGACTAACACTATTGCCAAACAGACCGAAATATGCTTCCACTTAACATACATTACATAGGAGTACGATCGGGTGTGCCCAAAGCGATTTCCATGCCCGTGGTACATTGGGTGCAAACCGTACACTTATCTAGCGCCTATATTAACACTATCTCCAAATGGACCGAAACGAGCTTCCACCTAACCCACGTCACCTAGGAGTTCCATCAGGTGTGCCAAAAATGATTTTCCATGCCTATGGTACATTCAGCACAAACTGTGAACCTATCTTGCGTCGAGATTAACACTATCTCCAAACAGACTGAAACGAGCTTCCAATCGACCCACGTCACCTAGGAGTACCATCATGCGCATCCAAACTAATTTCTAAGCCTATGGTGCATTCGGCACAAACCGTGCACATATCTTGGGCTGAGACTAACACAATCTCCAAATGGACCGAAATAAGCTTCCACTTGACATACATTACATAGGAGTACCATCGGTGTGCCCAAAGCGATTTCCATGCCCGTGGTACATTGGGTGCAAACCGTACACCTATCTGGCGTCTAGATCAACACTATCTCCAAATGGATCGAAACGAGCTTCCACCTAACCCACGTCACCTTGGAGTTTCATCGGGTGTGCCCAAAATGATTTCCATGCCTGTGGTACATTTGTCGCAAACTGTGCACCTAACTTGCGTCGAGATTAACACTATGTCCATACAGACTGAAACGAGCATCCACTCGACCCACGTCACCTAGGAGTAGCATCAGGTGTGTCTAAAATAATTTCTAAGCCTATGGTACATTCGGCGCAAACCATGCATATATCTTGCGCTGAGACTAACACTATCTGCAAGCGGACCGAAACAAGCTTCCACTTGACACACATCACATAGGAGTAGCTTCGGGTGTGCCCAAAATGATTTCCATGACTATGGTACATTCGGCCCAAACCATGTACCTATCCAGTGCTGAGATTAACACTATTTCCAAACGGACCAAAACGATCTTCCACTTCACCCACGTCACCTAGTAGTACCATCAGATGAGCCCAAAATGATTTCCATGCCCATGGTACATTTGGCGCAAACCATGCACCAATGTTGCGCTGAGGTTGACATTATCTACAAACGATCTGAAACGAGCTTCCACTTGACACCCGTCAGCTAGGAGTACCATTGGGTGTGCCTAAAATCATTTCCATGCCCATGGTACGTTCGGCACAAACCGTGCACCTATCTTGCACCGCGACTAACACTATTGCCAAACAGACCAAAATATGCTTCCACTTAACATACATTACTCCGTACATAGGAGTATGATTGGGTGTGCCCAAAGCGATTTCCATGCCCGTGGTACATTGGGTGCAAACCGTACTGTTATCTAGCACCTAGATTAACACTATCTCCAAATGGACTGAAACGAGCTTCCACCTAACCCACGTCACCTAGGAGTTCCTTCAGGTGTGCCCAAAATGAATTCCATGCCTATGGTACATTCAGCACAAACTGTGAACCTATCTTGCATCGAGATTAACACTATCTCCAAACAGACTGAAACGAGCTTCCTCCCGACCCACGTCACCTAGGAGTACCATCATGTGCGTCCAAACTAATTTCTAAGCCTATGGTGCATTTGGCACAAATCGTGCACATATCTTGCGCTGAGAATAACACAATCTCCAAATGGACTGAAATAAGCTTGCACTTGTCATACATTACATAGGAGTACCATCGGGTGTGCCCAAAGCGATTTCCATGCCCGTGGTACATTGGGTGCAAACCGTACACCTATCTAGCGCCTAGATTAACACTATCTCCAAACGGACCAAAACGAGCTTCCACCTAACCCATGTCACCTAGGAGTTCCATCGGGTGTGCCCAAAATGATTTCCATGCCTGTGGTACATTCGGCGCAAACTATGCACCTATCTTGCGTCGAGATTAACACTATCTCCAAACAGACTGAAACGAGCATCCACTCGACCCACGTCACCTAGGAGTACCATTAGGTGCATCCAAAATAATTTCTAATCCTATGGTACATTCGGCACTAACTGTGCACATATCATGCACTGAGACTAACACTATCTGCAAACGGACCGAAACAAGCTTCCACTTGACATACATCACATAGGAGTACCATCGGGTGTGCCCAAAGAGATTTTCATGCCCGTGGCACATTAGGTGCAAACCGTACACCTATCTTGCGCCTATATTAACACTATCTCCAAATGGACTGAAACGAGCTCGCACTTAACCAATGTTACCTAGAAGTACCCTCGGGTGTGCCTAAGAAGATTTCCATGCCCATGGTACATTTGGTGCAAACCATACACCTATCTTGTGCATAGACTAACACTGTCTCCAAATAGACCGAAACGAGCTTCCAGTTAACCAACATCACCTAGGAGTACCATCAATGTGCCCAAAATTATTTCCAAGCCTATGGTACGTTTGGCGTAAACCGTGCACCTATCTTGCACTGAGACTAACACTATCTTCAAACAAACCGAAACAAGCTTCCACCTGACCAATGTCACCTAGAAGTACCATCGGGTGTGCCAGAAAAGATTTCCATGCCTATCGTACATTCAGCGCAAACAACACATCAATCTTGCACCTAGATTAACACTATCTCCAAATAGACCGAAATGACCTTCCGCTTGACACACGTCACTTAGGAGTAAAATTGGGTGTGCCCAAAATGATTTCCATGCCCATGGTACATTCGGCGCAAACCATGCACCTATATAGCGTTGAGATTAACACTATGTCCAAATGGACCGAAATGAACTTTCAGTTGACGCACATCACTCGGAGTACCATCGGGCAAGCCCAAAACTATTTCCATGCCCGTAGTACATTTGGAGCAAACCGTGCACCTATCTTGCACCGAGATTAACACTATCTCCTAATGGACTGAAGCGAGTTTCCACTTGACCCACATCACCTAGGAGTACCATCGGGTGTATCCAAAATGATTTCCTAGCCTATGGTACATTCAGTGCAAACCGTGCACCTATCTTGCGCTAAGACTAACACTATCGCTAAACATACAGAAACAGGCTTTCATTTAGGAGTACCATTAGGTGTGCCCAAAGTGATTTCCATGCCCGTCGTACATTTGGCGCAAACCGTGCACCTTTTCTTCGCCGAAATTAGAACTATCTCCAAACATATGAAAATGAGCTTTCGCTTGATCCACGTCACCAAAGAGTACAATTAAGTGCATCCAAAATGATTTCAGGCCAATGGTATGTTTGGCGCAAACCGTGCACCTATCTTGTGTCGAGATTAACAATGTCTCCAAATGGACCGTAATGAGCTTCCACTTGACCCACGTCACGTAGGAGTACCATCGATTGTGCCCAAAATGATTTCTAATCCTATGGTACGTTCAGGCCCAAACCGTGCACCTATCTTGCGTCGAGATTAACACTATCTCTAAACAGACTGAAATAATCTTCCATAAGATCTACGCCACCTAGGAGCACCATTTGGTGTGCCCAAAAGCGATTTCAGAGCCTATGGTACATTTGGCACAAATAGTGCACCTATCTTGTGCCGAAACTAAAACAATCTCCAAATGGACTAAAACAAGCTTCCACTTCAGCAATGTCACCTAGAAGTACCATCAGGTGTATCCAAAATGATTTCCATGCCCACAGTACATTCGGCGCAAACAAAGCACCTATATAGTGCTAAGATTAACACTATGTCCAAACGGACCAAAACGAGCTTCCACTTGACCCACATCACCTAGGAGTACCATCGAGTGTGCCCAAAATAATTTCCAAGCCTATGGTATGTTCATCGCAAACAAACCACCTATCTTGCACCTAGATTAACACTATCTCCAAATAGACCGAAATGACCATCCACTTGACACACACCACCTTGGACTACCATCAGGTGTGCCCAAAATGATTTCCATTCCCATTGTACATTCGGCGCAAACCATGCACCTATCTAGCGCTGAGATTAACACTATGTCCAAATGGACCAAAACGAGCTTCCACTTGACCCACATCACCTAGGAGTACAATCGGGTGTGCCCAAAATGATTTCCATGCCTGTGGTACATTCGCGCAAACCGTGCACCTATCTTGTGATAAGATTAACACAATCTCCAAATGGACTGAAAGGAGCTTCCACTTGACCCACGTCACCTAGGAGTACCATCGGGTGTGTCCAAAATAATTTCCAAGCCTATAGTACATTCAGCGCAAATCGTGCACCTATCTTGTGCCGATATTAACACTATCTCCAAACGAACCAAAACAAGCTTCCACTTGACATACATTACAAAGGAGTACCATCGGGTACGCCGATATTAACACTATCTCCAAAATGATTTCCATGCCCGTGGTACATTTGGCGCAAATCGTGCACCTTTCTTGCGTCAAAATTAGAACTATCTCCAAACAGGCTGAAATGAGGCTTCCGCTTGATCCGTCACCTAGGAGTACAGCCAGGTGCGTCAAAAATGATTTTTGAGCCTATGGCACATTTGGTGCAGACCATGCACCTATCTTGCATCGAGATTAACACTATCTACAAATGGACCGTAACAAGTTTCTACTTGACCCACGTCACGTAGGAGTACAATTGATTGCGCCCCAAAATGTTTTTCGAACCTATGGTATGTTCGGCGCAAACCATGCACCTATCTTGTGTCAAGATTAACACTATCTCCAAACAGACAAAAACGATCTTTCACTTGATCTACGCCACCAAGGAGTACCATCTGGTGTACGGAAAAGTGATTTTAGAACCTATGGTACATTTGGCGCAAACCGTGCACCTATCTTGCCTCGAGATTAATACAATCTCCAAACAGACCAAAATGAGAGTCCACTTGACCAACATCACCTAGAAGTTCCATCGGGTGTGCCTGAAAAGATTTTCGTTCCCATGGTACTATCGGTGCAAACCGTGCACCTATCTTGTGTTGAGAGTAACACTATCTGCAAATGGACTGAAACAAGCTTCCACATGACCAATGTCTCCTAGAAGTACCGTCGGGTGTGCTTGAAAAGATTTCCAAGCCCGTCGTACATTCAGCGCAAACCATACACCAATCTTGCACCTAGATTAACACTATCTCCGAACAGACCGAAATGAACTTTCACTTGACACACATCACCTAGGAGTACCATCGGCTGTGTCCAAAATGATTTCCAAGCCTATGGTTCGTTCGACACAAATGATGCACCTATCTTGCGCCAAAACTAACACTATCTCTAAACAGACCGAAACAAGCTTCCACTTGACATACTTTACATAGGAGTACCATCGAGTGTACGCTAAGCAATTCCATGCCCGTGGTACATTCGGTGCAAACCGTGCACCCTTCTTGCGCCGAAATTAGAACTATCTCCAAATAGATCAAAATGAGCTTCCGCTTGATCCACGTCACCTAGGAGTACAATCAGGTACGTCTAAAATGATTTATGAGCCTATGGTATGTTTGGCGCAAACCATGCACCTATCTTGTGTTGAGATTAACACTATCTTCAAATGGACCGAAATGAGTTTCCACTTGACCCCGTCACGAAGGTGTACCATCAGTTGCGCCCAAAATGATTTCCGAACCTATGGTACGTTCTGTGCAAACCGTGTACCTATCTTGCATCAAGATTAACACTATCTCCAAACAGATTGAAATGATCTTCCACTTGAAATGAGCTTTCACTTGACCAAGGTCATCTAGAAGTTCCATGAGGTGTGCCTAAAAATTTTCCATGCCCATGGTAAATTCGGCACAAAACATACACCTATCTTGCGCCTAGATCAACACAATCCAAATGGACCAAAACGAGCTTCCACTTGACCAATGTCACCTAGAAGTCCCATCAGGTGTGCCTGAAAAGATTTCCTTTCCTGTGGTACATTCGACGCAAACAGTACACCTATCTTGCGCCTAGATTAACATTGTCTTCAAACGGACCGAAACGAGCTTCCACTTGACCCGTGTCACCTTGGAGTTTCATCACGTATGTCCAAAATGATTTCCATGCCCGTAGTACATTCGGTGCAAACCATGCACCTATCTTGCGCCAAGATTAACACTATCTCCAAATAGACCGAAATAAGCTTTCACTTGACCCATGTCTCCTAGGAGTACCTCAGGTGCGTCTAAAATAATTTCCATGCCTATGGTACATTCAACGCAAACTGTGCACCTATCTTGCGACGAGTTTAACACTCTCCAAACAGATTGAAATGATCTGCCACTTGATCTACGCCACCTAGGAGTACCATATGGGGTGCCCAAAAGCAATTTCAGAGCCTATGGTACATTTGGCACAAACCATGAACCTATCTTGCCTCGAGATTAATATGATCCAAACCATGTGCCCCAAATGATTTCCATGCCCGTGGTACATTCGGTGCAAATCGTGCACCTATCTTGCGTTGAGACTAACACTAACACAAATGGGCCAAAACGAGCTTCCACCTGACCAATGTCACCTAGAAGTACTATCGAGTGTGCCTGAAAAGATTTCCATGCCCGTGATACATTCGGCGCAAACCGTACACCTATCTTGCGCCTAGATTAAGACTATCTCCAAACAAACGAAACAAGCTTCCACTTGACCCTTGTCACCTAGGAGTTCAAACAGGTGTGCCCAAAATGATTTCCATGCCTATTGTACATTCAGCGCAAATCGTTCACCTACGTTACACTGAGATTAACACTATCTCCAAATGGACCAAAACGAGCTACCACTTGACCAACGTCACCTAGGAATACCATCGGGTGTGCCTGAAAAGGTTTCCATGCCTATGGAACTTTCAGCACAAACCGTGCACCTATCTTGTGCCGAGACTAATACTATTTCCTAACGGACCGAAACGAGCTTTCACTTGACATACATTACATAGGAGTACCATCGGGTGTGCCCAAAGAGATTTCCATGTGATGAGGACATCCTCCACTATTACCCGCTGGCAAAGACGTAACAAAAAAAAGGCCAAGTGGCCTAGTTGTAGTCGGGCGGCGATCATGTGAGCCTCTGAATAATCCCACCTTGCTTAGCTTGGGAGGAGGAAGCCACCTTAAAAGAGAGAGCCACCCTTCCCCTATCGGACTAGTCTTTTAGGGATATTGTGATGAGGACATCAACACTGATCATACATCCACGCCATCCACGCCGACACCTGCTGGTCCTATTACCCGTGCTCGTGCTCGAACACTTAATCATCAAGTGAGTTCCTTCTTGAGCTCTTGTCCATCCTGTTTAGATCTTGGAGACACGTGCACTCTTGTTTTGATTAGGAATCAAGGAGAAGACCGAAAGGGAAAAGGACTCGCGTAGGCTGGATTCGGACTGCAGCACACCTCCAACTTGTGACAGTCGCCACGGTTACATACGGAGTCGGATTGGGGTGATTCTGGACTTGTTGGAAAGCTAATAAAGTCTACTTTCATACGGATCTGACCTCATACTCATACCTGCTCAGAAACGGTGTCAACAGTCCAAAAATCACCGAGAGGTCTATTCTGTCCAGGGTGCTGCGCCACCTTAAGTTAGCCCAATGGGCTTGTATCTTTTAGAGTCCAGTAGGGACGCGTCCTAGGGTTGGAGCATGACCCAAACTATCTTGTGGTCGTCCTCCACACATCATATACCCCTTAGCCGCCACCAGGAACACTGGCGGTTTTGTTTAGATCAAGTTTAGCCTTTGCTACTTGCTTGTAGGCGCGTGTGCTGATCCAGCCACCCGTCTCCTTGTCTTCAGAACTCCACTCATAATAAGATTCAGTTTGAGGCTTTCAATTTCATCTTGCAAATTTAGTGCTTGTTTTCTTGTTCTTGCTAGTTCTTCGATTGCTTGCAGGACGGGAGCCCTAGTGGCTGGTTGTTGCGCTCCACAAGATCGTGACAGCCTTTGGAGGTGGTGTATCGGTTGCTAAGGCGCAGTCTTGGAAGGCTGTAGTCGGGCCGTGAACGTCATCTCCATCCACCAAATTGAGTGATCTCACGCCTCTCATCGAAAGATCATCCATAAACCCTAGCGGGTTCATATCAATTGGTAATCAGAGCAAGGTTTATCGGTGAGAGACTTGTAATTCTTCGCTGTTTTTATTTTTCCTACAGTCAAAAAAAAGCCCAAAAAAAAGTAGATTAGTTTCCTACAATCCTATAGACTTTTGGGCCGTGGCTAGTGCTACCTAGTTAGGGCTTGTTGAGTCATCGGTTGCATCGGTTGTGCCAAGTTGCTGGTCTTAGTTTTAGTCCTTTAGAGTTTCGAGTTCTTGTCACGTTCTATCACAACACGCGCTATCATATAGTCTCTCTGTTGGCCGAATCCAAGTAAGGTTTGAAGTTTGAATCGGACAAGGAATCGGTTGTGATGAGGACATCAACATCGATCATACATCCACGTCGTCCACGCCGACACCTGCTGGTCCTATTACCCGTGCTCGTGCTCGAACACTTAATCATCAAGTGAGTTCCTTCTTGAGCTCTTGTCCATCCTGTTTAGATCTTGGAGACACGTGCACTCTTGTTTTGATTAGGAATCAAGGAGAAGACCAAAAGGGAAAAGGACTCGCGTAGGCTGGATTCGGACTGCAGCACACCTCCAACTTGTGACGGTCGCCACGATTACATACGGAGTCGGATTGGGGTGATTCTGGACTTGTTGGAAAGCTAATAAAGTCTACTTTCATACGGATCTGATCTCATACTCATACCTGCTCAGAAACGGCGTCAACAGTCCAAAAATCACCGAGAGGTCTATTCTGTCCAGGGTGCTGCGCCACCTTAAGTTAGCCCAATGGGCTTGTATCTTTTAGAGTCCAGTAGGGACGCGTCCTAGGGTTGGAGCACGACCCAAACTCTCTTGTGGTCGTCCTCCACACATCATATACCCCTTAGCCGCCACCAGGAACACTTGGGTTTTGTTTAGATCAAGTTTAGCCTTTGCTACTTGCTTGTAGGCGCGTGTGCTGATCCAGCCACCCGTCTCCTTGTCTTCAGAACTCCACTCATAATAAGATTCAGTTTGAGGTTTTCAATTTCATCTTGCAAATTCAGTGCTTGTTTCCTTGTTCTTGCTAGTTCTTCGATTGCTTGCAGGACGGGAGCCCTAGTGGCTGGTTGTCGCGCTCCACAAGATCGTGACAGCCTTTGGAGGTGGTGTATCGGTTGCTAAGGCGCGGTCTTGGAAGGCTGTAGTCGGGCCGTGAACGTCATCTCCATCCACCAAATCGAGCGATCTCACGCCTCTCATCGAAAGATCGTCCATAAACCCTAGCGGGTTCATATCAATTGGTAATCAGAGCAAGGTTTATCGGTGAGAGACTTGTAATTCTTCGCTGTTTTTATTTTTCCTACAGTCCAAAAAAAAGCCAAAAAAAAGTAGATTAGTTTCCTACAATCCTATAGACTTTTGGGCCGTGGCTAGTGCTACCTAGTTAGGGCTTGTTGAGTCGTCGGTTGCATCGGTTGTGTCAAGTTGCTGGTCTTAGTTTTAGTCCTTTAGAGTTTCGAGTTCTTGTCACGTTCTATCACAACACGCGCTATCATATAGTCTCTCTGTTGGTCGAATCCAAGTAGGGTTTGAAGTTTGAATCGGACAAGGAATCGGCTGTTCCTCTCTGTTGGCCGAATCCAAGTAGGTTTTCAAGTTTGAGTCGGATCAAGGAATCGGGTATTTCTCGCTGTTGGCCAAGTCCGAGTAGAATTGGAAGTTCCAATCAGACGAGGAATCAGTTCACCCTGTGCTACAAATATCAAACGAACCACGCAGCAAGTATTCATATCTAAATGAGTGGCTTACTCTAGAGAGAGAGAGAGTGTGTGTGCTGAGTTGCCCCTGAAAAAAGTGCCCTTTTGGAAAAAAGTGTGTGTGCTAAGTTGTTCTTTGGGAGTGTTCTTGTTCATATAATCAGTTTTGAGTGCCCCTAAAAAAAATATATTCAAAAAAAAGAAAAAAAAAGAAAAAAAAAGAAAAAGAAAAAAAAAGAAAAAGAAAGAAGCAAAAGAAAAGAAGAGAAAGGGGCTGATCTTAGAGATTCTTCGTTCACTTTGGGTGGTGTGTTGTGCTCTCCTTTGTGTCCAGGCTCGCGTCTCTAGCACGGTCTAGACTAGGACCAGCACAGTACCGCCGGTTGAACGATTATTCAGCTTGCTTTTTGTAACTAACGTGGTGCTAGTTCGTTCCTTGTTTTAGCCCACCTATAGCTCCACATATTCTACAGCTTGACAGGTCTCGTGCTGCGGCACCGATACACTTCATCCATTGCTGCAGACTTGTTGGTAGATGACCCCTCCTGTCGAGCAAGGTAAGAACTGGTAAGAACTTGTGTAATAGGTGGAGAGTGAGCGACTTGCTGTAGCTACATCCTAGTAGTTGTAGGGCTTTTATTTCTTCACTTGTCTTCTTGTTGTCTTTGTCTTTGAACCATGTCAGGGACCGACGAAGATAACCAAATTCCACATTCGCCTCGCACAAAGGGCATCATACAACATTTTGAAAGGAAAGTGAAGTTGCACACGGAGGGACTTGATAATGACTTGCAGGTGACAAATGACAAACTTGGGCAGTTGGAGGCTACTCAGATTGCCGCAAACAACAAGCTTGCAGGTTTGGAGCAGTCCATTGCTAGTGTGGACAAAAGCCTTGCTGCTCTGCTGAGGCGTTTTGATGACCTCCACAACAATGATAAAGACCAGCATAAAAAAGAAAAGGAGGAAGATCGAGAGGATGGTAGTTATGATGAAGAATACACAGGTGATACTGAACATGATGATCGAGACACTCGTGATCGACGTCGCCTACGTCACAGCCGTAGAGGTATGGGTGGCCGCCGCCGACGCGAGGTACACAATAATGATGATGCTTTCAGTAAGATTAAATTTAAAATACCTCCTTTTGATGGTAAATATGACCCTGATGCATACATTACTTGGGAGATTGCTGTTGATCAAAAGTTTGCATGCCATGAATTTCCTGAGAACACGCGTGTTAGGGCTGCTACTAGTGAGTTCACAGATTTTGCTTCTGTTTGGTGGATCGAATATGGCAAGAAAAATCCTAATAACATACCTAGAACTTGGAATGCACTGAAACGAGCCATGAGAGCTAGATTTGTTCCATCTTACTATGCCCGTGATATGATAAATAAGTTGCAGCAATTGAGACAAGGTTCTAAATGTGTAGAAGAATACTATCAGGAATTACAAACGGGTATGTTGCGTTGTAATTTAGAGGAGGATGAGGAACCTGCTATGGCTAGATTTTTAGGTGGATTAAATCGGGAAATTCAGGATATCCTCGCTTACAAAGAATACAATAACGTAACCAAACTGTTTCATCTTGCTTGTAAAGCTGAACGGGAAGTGCAGGGACGACGTGTTAGCGCAAGGACTAATGTTTCTGCAGGGAAAGCTAGTTCATGGCAGCCGCGCCCATCTACAACTCCGTCTACACGTACTCCTACGCCATCATCTAGTGACAAGACTCGAGCTGCCCCCACCAATTCAGTAGTGAAGACAGCGCAAAAGCCGGCTGCGAGTACTTCATCCGTGGCATCGACAGGTAGAACAAGCAACATACAATGTCATCGGTGCAAGGGATATGGCCATATGATGCGTGACTGCCCAAACAAGCGTGTTATGATTGTCAAAGATGATGGTGAGTGTTCATCTGCTAGTGATTTTGATGAAGATACACTTGCATTGCTTGCGGCTGACTATGCAGGTAGTGAGGAACACATAGAAGAACACATCAATGCAGGTGACGCGGAGCACTATGAGAGTTTGATTGTACAGCGAGTGCTTAGTGCACAAATGGAGAAGGCTGAGCAAAATCAGTGACACACTTTATTCCAAACAAAGTGTGTCATCAAGGAGCGTTCGTGTCGCATGATCATTGATGGAGGTAGCTGCAACAACTTGGCAAGTAGCGACATGGTACAGAAGCTCGCCCTCACCACCAAACCACATCCCCATCCCTACTACATCCAATGGCTGAACAACAGTGGTAAGGCAAAGGTAACGAGACTGGTGCGAATCAATTTTGCTATCGGATCATACAAAGATATTGTTGAATGTGATGTTGTGCCTATGCAAGCTTGCAATATTCTGCTAGGTAGACCATGGCAATTTGATAGAGATTCGATGCATCATGGTAGATCAAATCAATATTCGTTTCTATACCATGATCGAAAAATTGTGTTGCATCCTATGTCTCCTGAAGCTATTATGCAATCTGATGTTACTAAGGCTGCAAAAGCAAAGAGCGAGAGTGACAAATCTGTTGTTGATGACAAAGATGAGATAACATTGAAAGGACGTTGTATGCTTGCTACAAAATCTGATATTAATGAGTTCAATGCATCCACCTCTGTTGCTTATGCTTTGGTATGCAAGGATGCTTTGATTTCATTTGAGGATATGCAACGTTCTTTGCCCCCTGCTGTTGCTAACATTTTGCAGGAGTATTCTGATGTGTTTCCCATTGAGATACCAGCGGGGCTGCCACCAATACGAGGGATTGAGCACCAAATTGATCTTATCCCTGGAGCATCTTTGCCAAACCGTGCGCCATACAGGACAAATCCAGAGGAAACGAAGGAAATTCAGCGACAAGTGCAAGAACTACTAGACAAAGGTTATGTGCGTGAGTCTCTTAGTCCTTGTGCTGTTCCAGTGATTTTAGTGCCTAAGAAAGATGGAACATGGCGCATGTGTGTTGATTGTAGGGCTATTAATAATATCACCATTCGATATCGACACCCTATTCCACGATTAGATGATATGCTTGATGAATTGAGTGGTGCTGTTGTGTTTTCAAAGGTTGATTTGCGTAGTGGGTACCACCAGATTCGTATGAAATTGGGAGATGAATGGAAAACTGCTTTCAAAACCAAGTTCGGTCTATATGAGTGGTTAGTCATGCCTTTTGGGTTAACTAATGCACCTAGTACTTTCATGAGATTAATGAACGAGGTTTTGCGTGCTTTCATTGGGAAATTTGTTGTCGTCTACTTTGATGATATACTGATTTATAGCAAATCCATTGATGAACACCTCGATCACTTACGTGCTGTTTTCAATGCTCTACGTGATGCACGTTTGTTTGGTAACCTTGAGAAGTGCACTTTCTGCACCGAACGAGTATCGTTTCTTGGCTATGTTGTCACTCCACAGGGAATTGAGGTTGATAAAGCCAAGGTGGAAGCTATACAAGGATGGCCTGTACCCACGACGGTCACACAAGTGCGGAGTTTCCTAGGACTTGCTGGTTTCTATCGCCGTTTTGTGAAGGACTTCAGCACCATTGCTGCACCATTGAATGAGCTTACAAAGAAGGGAGTGCCCTTTTCTTGGGGCAAAGCACAAGAGCACGCCTTCCATGTGCTGAAAGATAAGTTAACACATGCACCTCTACTCCAACTCCCTGATTTTAATAAGACTTTCGAGCTTGAATGTGATGCGAGTGGAATTGGATTGGGTGGTGTTTTGTTACAAGAAGGAAAACCTGTTGCATACTTTAGTGAGAAATTGAGCGGGCCTATTCTTAATTATTCTACATATGATAAGGAATTATATGCTCTAGTGCGGACATTAGAAATATGGCAGCATTATTTGTGGCCCAAAGAATTTGTTATACATTCTGATCATGAATCTTTGAAGCATATTCGTAGTCAAGGAAAACTGAATCGTAGACATGCAAAATGGGTTGAATTTATTGAATCTTTTCCTTATGTTATCAAACACAAGAAAGGGAAGGATAATATCATTGCAGATGCATTGTCTAGGAGATATACTTTGCTGAATCAACTTGATTACAAGATCTTTGGGTTAGAAACAATTAAAGAACGATATGCTCATGATGCTGATTTTAAAGAAGTGCTGCTGCATTGTAAAGATGGGAAAACATGGAACAAATTCATCCTCAATGATGGGTTTGTGTTTAGAGCTAACAAGCTATGCATTCCAGCTAGCTCCGTTCGCTTGTTGTTGCTGCAGGAAGCGCATGGAGGTGGCTTGATGGGGCATTTTGGAGCGAAGAAGACGGAGGACATTCTTGCTGGTCATTTCTTTTGGCCCAAGATGCGACGAGACGTGGAGAGATTTGTTGCTCGCTGCACAACATGTCAAAAGGCTAAGTCCCGGTTGAATCCACACGGTTTGTATATGCCTCTTCCTGTTCCTAGTGCTCCTTGGGAGGATATTTCTATGGATTTTGTGTTGGGATTGCCACGGACTAGGAAAGGGCGAGATAGTGTTTTTGTGGTTGTGGATCGATTCTCTAAAATGGCACATTTCATACCATGTCATAAAACTGATGATGCTACAAATATTGCTGATTTGTTCTTTCGAGAAGTTGTTCGCTTGCATGGTGTGCCAAATACAATTGTTTCTGATCGTGATGCTAAATTTCTTAGTCATTTTTGGAGAACTTTATGGGCCAAATTGGGGACTAAGCTTTTATTTTCCACCACTTGTCACCCCCAAACTGATGGTCAAACTGAAGTTGTGAATAGAACTTTGTCTACTATGTTAAGGACTGTTTTAAAGAAGAATATTAAGATGTGGGAAGATTGTTTGCCTCATATTGAGTTTGCTTATAATCGTTCGCTGCATTCTACTACGAAGATGTGTCCCTTTGAGATTGTTTATGGCTTGTTACCACGTGCTCCTATTGATTTAATGCCATTGCCAAGTTCTGAAAAGTTGAATTTTGATGCTAAGCAACGTGCTGAATTGATGCTAAAACTACATGAAACCACTAAAGAAAACATAGAGCGCATGAATGCTAAGTACAAATTTGCTGTAGATAAAGGTAGAAGGGAATTGATTCTTGAACCTGGAGATTGGGTTTGGTTGCATTTGCGAAAGGATAGGTTTCCTGAATTAAGAAAATCTAAATTGATGCCTAGAGCGGATGGTCCTTTTAAAGTGATGCAACGAATAAATGAGAATGCATATAAGCTTGATCTTCCTGCAGATTTTGGGGTTAGTCCCACATTTAACATTGCAGATTTGAAGCCTTATTTGGGTGAGGAAGATGAGCTTGAGTCGAGGACGACTCAAATTCAAGAAAGGGAGAATGATGAGGACATCAACACCGATCATACATCCACGTCGTCCACGCCGACACCTGCTGGTCCTATTACCCGTGCTCGTGCTCGAACACTTAATCATCAAGTGAGTTCCTTCTTGAGCTCTTGTCCATCCTGTTTAGATCTTGGAGACACGTGCACTCTTGTTTTGATTAGGAATCAAGGAGAAGACCAAAAGGGAAAAGGACTCGCGTAGGCTGGATTCGGACTGCAGCACACCTCCAACTTGTGACGGTCGCCACGATTACATACGGAGTCGGATTGGGGTGATTCTGGACTTGTTGGAAAGCTAATAAAGTCTACTTTCATACGGATCTGATCTCATACTCATACCTGCTCAGAAACGGCGTCAACAGTCCAAAAATCACCGAGAGGTCTATTCTGTCCAGGGTGCTGCGCCACCTTAAGTTAGCCCAATGGGCTTGTATCTTTTAGAGTCCAGTAGGGACGCGTCCTAGGGTTGGAGCACGACCCAAACTCTCTTGTGGTCGTCCTCCACACATCATATACCCCTTAGCCGCCACCAGGAACACTTGGGTTTTGTTTAGATCAAGTTTAGCCTTTGCTACTTGCTTGTAGGCGCGTGTGCTGATCCAGCCACCTGTCTCCTTGTCTTCAGAACTCCACTCATAATAAGATTCAGTTTGAGGTTTTCAATTTCATCTTGCAAATTCAGTGCTTGTTTCCTTGTTCTTGCTAGTTCTTCGATTGCTTGCAGGACGGGAGCCCTAGTGGCTGGTTGTCGCGCTCCACAAGATCGTGACAGCCTTTGGAGGTGGTGTATCGGTTGCTAAGGCGCGGTCTTGGAAGGCTGTAGTCGGGCCGTGAACGTCATCTCCATCCACCAAATCGAGCGATCTCACGCCTCTCATCGAAAGATCGTCCATAAACCCTAGCGGGTTCATATCAGGTTGTTCCTCTCTGTTGGCCGAATCCAAGTAGGTTTTCAAGTTTGAGTCGGATCAAGGAATCGGGTATTCCTCGCTGTTGGCCAAGTCCGAGTAGAATTGGAAGTTCCAATCAGACGAGGAATCAGTTCACCCTGTGCTACAAATATCAAATGAACCACGCAGCAAGTATTCATATCTAAACGAGTGGCTTACTCAAGAGAGAGAGAGAAAAAAAGTGTGTGTGCTGAGTTACTCTTTGGGAGTGTTCTGAGTTACTCTTTGGGAGTGTTCTGAGTTACCGGAATACCCCTGCCCTTTCAGAAAAAGTGTGTGTGCTGAGTTACTCTTTGGGAGTGTTCTTGTTCATATAATCAGTTTTGAGTGCCCCTGAAAAAAAATATATTAAAAAAAAGAAAAAAAAAGAAAAAGAAAGAAGCAAAAGAAAAGAAGAGAAAGGGGCTGATCTTAGAGATTCTTCGTTCACTTTGGGTGGTGTGTTGTGCTCTCCTTTGTGTCCAGGCTCGCGTCTCTAGCATGGTCTAGACTAGGACCAGCACAGTACCGCCGGTTGAACTATTATTCAGCTTGCTTTTTGTAACTAACGTGGTGCTAGTTCGTTCCTTGTTTCAGCCCACCTATAGCTCCACATATTCTACAGCTTGACAGGTCTCGTGCTGCGGCACCGATACACTTCATCCATTGCTGCAGACTTGTTGGTAGATGACCCCTCCTATCGAGCAAGGTAAGAACTGGTAAGAACTTGTGTAATAGGTGGAGAGTGAGCGACTTGCTGTAGCTACATCCTAGTAGTTGTAGGGCTTTTATTTCTTCACTTGTCTTCTTGTTGTCTTTGTCTTTGAACCATGCCAGGGACCGACGAAGATAACCAAATTCCACATTCGCCTCGCACAAAGGGCATCATACAACATTTTGAAAGGAAAGTGAAGTTGCACACGGAGGGACTTGATAATGACTTGTAGGTGACAATTGACAAACTTGGGCAGTTGGAGGCTACTCAGATTGCCGCAAACAACAAGCTTGCAGGTTTGGAGCAGTCCATTGCTAGTGTGGACAAAAGCCTTGCTGCTCTGCTGAGGCGTTTTGATGACCTCCACAACAATGATAAAGACCAGCATAAAGAAGAAAAGAAGGAGGAAGATCGAGAGGATGGTAGTTATGATGAAGAATACACAGGTGATACTGAACATGATGATCGAGACACTCGTGATCGACATCAGCTACGTCACAACCGTATAGGTATGGGTGGCCGCCGCTGACACGAGGTACACAATAATGATGATGCTTTCAGTAATATTAAATTTAAAATACCTCCTTTTGATGGTAAATATGACCCTGATGCATACATTACTTGGGAGATTGCTGTTGATCAAAAGTTTGCATGCCATGAATTTCCTGAGAACACACGTGTTAGGGCTGCTACTAGTGAGTTCACAGATTTTGCTTCTGTTTGGTGGATCGAATATGGCAAGAAAAATCCTCATAACATACCTAAAACTTGGGATGCGCTGAAACGAGCCATGAGAGCTAGATTTGTTCCATCTTACTATGCCCGTGATATGATAAATAAGTTGCAGCAATTGAGACAAGGATCTAAATGTGTAGAAGAATACTATCAGGAATTACAAACGGGTATGTTGCGTTGTAAATTAGAGGAGGATGAGGAACCTGCTATGGCTAGATTTTTAGGTGGATTAAATCAGGAAATTCAGGATATCCTCACTTACAAAGAATACAATAACGTAACCAAACTGTTTCATCTTGCTTGTAAAGCTGAACGGGAAGTGCAGGGACGACGTGCTAGCGCAAGGACTAATGTTTCTGCAGGGAAAGCTAGTTCGTGTCAGTCGCGCCCATCTACAACTCCATCTACACATACTCCTATGCCATCATCTAGTGACAAGACTCGAGCTGCCCCCACCAATTCAGTAGTGAAGACAGCGCAAAAGCCGGCTGCGAGTACTTCATCCGTGGCATCGACAGGTAGAACAAGCAACATACAATGTCATTGGTGTAAGGGATATGGCCATATGATGCGTGACTGCCCAAACAAGCGTGTTATGATTGTCAAAGACGATGGTGAGTGTTCATCTGCTAGTGATTTTGATGAAGATACACTTGCATTGCTTGCGGCTGACTATGCAAGTAGTGAGGAACACATAGAAGAACACATCAATGCAGGTGACGCGGAGCACTATGAGAGCTTGATTGTACAGCGAGTGCTTAGTGCACAAATGGAGAAGGCGGAGCAAAATCAGCGACACACTTTGTTCCAAACAAAGTGTGTCATCAAGGAGCGTTCGTGCGGTATGATCATTGATGGAGGTAGCTGCAACAACTTGGCAAGTAGCGACATGGTACAGAAGCTCGCCCTCACCACCAAACCACATCCAATGGCTGAACAACAGTGGTAAGGCAAAGGTAACGAGACTGGTGCGAATCGATTTTGCCATCGGATCATACAAAGATATTGTTGAATGTGATGTTGTGCCTATGCAAGCTTGCAATATTCTGCTAGGTAGACCATGGCAATTTGATAGAGATTCGATGCATCATGGTAGATCAAATCAATATTCGTTTCTATACCATGATCGAAAAATTGTGTTGCATCCTATGTCTCCTGAAGCTATTATGCAATCTGATGTTACTAAGGCTGCAAAAGCAAAGAGCGAGAGTGACAAATCTGTTGTTGATGACAAAGATGAGATAACATTGAAAGGACGTTGTATGCTTGCTACAAAATCTGATATTAATGAGTTCAATGCATCAACCTCTGTTGCTTATGCTTTGGTATGCAAGGATGCTTTGATTTCATTTGAGGATATGCAACGTTCTTTGCCCCTGCTGTTGCTAACATTTTACAGGAGTATTCTGATGTGTTCCCCATTGAGATACCAGCGGGGCTGCCACCAATACGAGGGATTGAGCACCAAATTGATCTTATCCCTGGAGCATCTTTGCCAAACCGTGCGCCATACAGGACCAATCCGGAGGAAACGAAGGAAATTCAGCGACAAGTGCGAGAACTACTAGACAAAGGTTATGTGCGTGAGTCTCTTGGTCCTTGTGCTGTTCCAGTGATTTTAGTGCCTAAGAAAGATGGAACATGGCGCATGTGTGTTGATTGTAGGGCTATTAATAATATCACCATTCGATATCGACACCCTATTCCACGATTAGATGATATGCTTGATGAATTGAGTGGTGCTGTTGTGTTTTCAAAGGTTGATTTGCGTAGTGGGTACCATCAGATTCGTATGAAATTGGGAGATGAATGGAAAACTGCTTTCAAAACCAAGTTCGGTCTATATGAGTGGTTAGTCATGCCTTTTGGGTTAACTAATGCACCTAGTACTTTCATGAGATTAATGAACAAGATTTTGCGTGCTTTCATTGGGAAATTTGTTGTCGTCTACTTTGATGATATACTAATTTATAGCAAATCCATGGATGAACACCTTGATCACTTACGTGCTGTTTTCAATGCTCTACGTGATGCATGTTTGTTTGGTAACCTTGAGAAGTGCACTTTCTGCACCGATCGAGTATCGTTTCTTGGCTATGTTGTCACTCCACAGGGAATTGTGGTTGATAAAGCCAAGGTGGAAGCTATACAAGGATGGCCTGTACCCACGACGGTCACCCAAGTGCGGAGTTTCCTAGGACTTGCTGGTTTCTATCGCCGTTTTGTGAAGGACTTCAGCACCATTGCTGCACCATTGAGTGAGCTTACAAAGAAGGGAGTGCCCTTTTCTTGGGGCAAAGCACAAGAGCACGCCTTCCATGTGCTGAAAGATAAGTTAGCACATGCACCTCTACTCCAACTCCCTGATTTTAATAAGACTTTCGAGCTTGAATGTGATGCGAGTGGAATTGGATTGGGTGGTGTTTTGTTACAAGAAGGAAAACCTGTTGCATACTTTAGTGAGAAATTGAGCGGGCCTATTCTTAATTATTCTACATATGATAAGGAATTATATGCCCTAGTGCGGACATTAGAAACATGGCAGCATTATTTGTGGCCCAAAGAATTTGTTATACATTCTGATCATGAATCTTTGAAGCATATTCGTAGTCAAGGAAAACTGAATCGTAGACATGCAAAATGGGTTGAATTTATTGAATCTTTTCCTTATGTTATCAAACACAAGAAAGGGAAGGATAATATCATTGCAGATGCATTGTCTAGGAGATATACTTTGCTGAATCAACTTGATTACAAGATCTTTGGGTTAGAAACAATTAAAGACCGATATGCTCATGATGCTGATTTTAAAGAAGTGCTGCTGCATTGTAAAGATGGGAAAATGTGGAACAAATTCATCCTCAATGATGGGTTTGTGTTTAGAGCTAACAAGCTATGCATTCCAGCTAGCTCCGTTCGCTTGTTGTTGCTGCAGGAAGCGCATGGAGGTGGCTTGATGGGGCATTTTGGAGCGAAGAAGACGGAGGACATTCTTGCTGGTCATTTCTTTTGGTCAAAGATGCGACGAGACGTGGAGAGATTTGTTGCTCGCTTTACAACATGTCAAAAGGCTAAGTCCCGGTTGAATCCACACGGTTTGTATATGCCTCTTCCTGTTCCTAGTGCTCCATGGGAGGATATTTCTATGGATTTTGTGTTAGGATTGCCACGGACTAGGAAAGGGCGAGATAGTGTTTTTGTGGTTGTGGATCAATTCTCTAAAATGGCACATTTCATACCATGTCATAAAACTGATGATGCTACAAATATTGCTGATTTGTTCTTTCGAGAAGTTGTTCGCTTGCATGGTGTGACAAATACAATTGTTTCTGATCGTGATGCTAAATTTCTTAGCCATTTTTGGAGAACTTTATGGGCCAAATTGGGGACTAAGCTTTTATTTTCCACCACTTGTCACCCCCAAACTGATGGTCAAACTGAAGTTGTGAATAGAACTTTGTCTACTATGTTAAGGACTGTTTTAAAGAAGAATATTAAGATGTGGGAATATTGTTTGCCTTATATTGAGTTTGCTTATAATCGTTCGCTGCATTCTACTACGAAGATGTGTCCCTTTGAGATTGTTTATGGCTTGTTACCACGTGCTCCTATTGATTTAATGCCAATGCCAAGTTCTGAAAAGTTGATTTTTGATGCTAAGCAACGTGCTGAATTGATGCTAAAACTATAAGAAACCACTAAAGAAAACATAGAGCGCATGAATGCTAAGTACAAATTTGCTGTAGATAAAGGTAGAAGGGAATTGATTCTTGAACCTGGAGATTGGGTTTGGTTGCATTTGCGAAAGGATAGGTTTCCTGAATTAAGAAAATCTAAATTGATGCCTAGAGCGGATGGTCCTTTTAAAGTGATGCAACGAATAAATGAGAATGCATATAAGCTTGATCTTCCTGCAGATTTTGGGGTTAGTCCCACATTTAACATTGCAGATTTGAAGCCTTATTTGGGTGAGGAAGATGAGCTTGAGTCGAGGACGACTCAAATTCAAGAAAGGGAGGATGATGAGGACATCAACACCGATCATACATCCACGCCGTCCATGCCGACACCTGCTAGTCCTATTACCCGTGCTCTTGCTCGAACACTTAATCATCAAGTGAGTTCCTTCTTGAGCTCTTGTCCATCCTGTTTAGATCTTGGAGACACATGCACTCTTGTTTTGATTAGGAATCAAGGAGAAGACCGAAAGGGAAAAGGACTCGCGTAGGCTGGATTCGGACTGCAGTACACCTCCAACTTGTGACGGTCGCCACGGTTACATATGGAGTCAGATTGGGGTGATTCTGGACTTGTTGGAAAGCTAATAAAGTCTACTTTCATATGGATCTAACGTCATACTCATACCTGCTCAGAAACGGCGTCAACAGTCCAAAAATCACCGGGAGGTCTATTCTATCCAGGGTGCTGCGCCACCTTAAGTTAGCCCAATGGGCTTGTATCTTTTAGAGTCCAGTAGGGACGCATCCTAGGGTTGGAGCACGACCCAAACTATCTTGTGGTCGTCCTCCACACATCATATACCCCTTAGCCGCCACCAGGAACACTGGGGGTTTTGTTTAGATCAAGTTTAGCCTTTGCTACTTGCTTGTAGGCGCGTGTGCTGATCCAGCCACCCGTCTCCTTGTCTTCAGAACTCCACTCATAATAAGATTCAGTTTGAGGCTTTCAATTTCATCTTGCAAATTCAGTGCTTGTTTCCTTGTTCTTGCTAGTTCTTCGATTGCTTGCAGGACGGGAGCCCTAGTGGCTGGTTGTCGCGCTCCACAAGATCATGACAGCCTTTGGAGGTGGTGTATCGGTTGCTAAGGCGCGGTCTTGGAAGGCTGTAGTCGGGCCGTGAACGTCATCTCCATCCACCAAATCGAGTGATCTCACGCCTCTCATCGAAAGATCATCCATAAACCCTAGCGGGTTCATATCAATTGGTAATCAGAGCAAGGTTTATCGGTGAGAGACTTGTAATTCTTCGCTGTTTTTATTTTTCCTACAGTCAAAAAAAAGCCCAAAAAAAGTAGATTAGTTTCCTACAATCCTATAGACTTTTGGGCCGTGGCTAGTGCTACCTAGTTAGGGCTTGTTGAGTCGTCGGTTGCATCGGTTGTGTCAAGTTGCTGGTCTTAGTTTTAGTCCTTTAGAGTTTCGAGTTCTTGTCACGTTCTATCACAACACGCGCTATCATATAGTCTCTCTTTTGGCCGAATCCAAGTAGGGTTTGAAGTTTGAATCGGACAAGGAATCGGTTGTTCCTCTCTGTTGGCCGAATCCAAGTAGGTTTTCAAGTTTGAGTCAGATCAAGGAATCGGGTATTCCTCGCTGTTGGCCAAGTCCGAGTAGAATTGGAAGTTCCAATCAGACGAGAAATCAGTTCACCCTGTGCTACAAATATCAAACGAACCACGCAGCAAGTATTCATATCTAAACGAGTGGCTTACTCAAGAGAGAGAGAGAGAGAAAAAGTGTGTGTGCTGAGTTACTCTTTGGGAGTGTTCTTGTTCATATAATCAGTTTTGAGTGCCCCTGAAAAAAATATATTCAAAAAAAAAGAAAAAAAAGAAAAAGAAAGAAGCAAAAGAAAAGAAGAGAAAGGGGCTGATCTTAGAGATTCTTCGTTCACTTTGGGTGGTGTGTTGTGCTCTCCTTTGTGTCCAGGCTCACGTCTCTAGCATGGTCTAGACTAGGACCAGCACAGTACCGCCGGTTGAACGATTATTCAGCTTGCTTTTTGTAACTAACGTGGTGCTAGTTCGTTCCTTATTTCAGCCCACCTATAGCTCCACATATTCTACAGCTTGACAGGTCTCGTGCTGCGGCACCGATACACTTCATCCATTGCTGCAGACTTGTTGGTAGATGACCCCTCCTATCGAGCAAGGTAAGAACTGGTAAGAACTTGTGTAATAGGTGGAGAGTGAGCGACTTGCTGTAGCTACATCCTAGTAGTTGTAGGGCTTTTATTTCTTCACTTGTCTTCTTGTTGTCTTTGTCTTTGAACCATGCCAGGGACCGACGAAGATAACCAAATTCCACATTCGCCTCGCACAAAGGGCATCATACAACATTTTGAAAGGAAAGTGAAGTTGCACACGGAGGGACTTGATAATGACTTGTAGGTGACAAATGACAAACTTGGGCAGTTGGAGGCTACTCAGATTGCCGCAAACAACAAGCTTGCAGGTTTGGAGCAGTCCATTGCTAGTGTGGACAAAAGCCTTGCTGCTCTGCTGAGGCGTTTTGATGACCTCCACAACAATGATAAAGACCAGCATAAAGAAGAAAAGAAGGAGGAAGATCGAGAGGATGGTAGTTATGATTAAGAATACACAGGTGATACTGAACATGATGATCGAGACACTCGTGATCGACGTCACCTACGTCACAACCGTAGAGGTATGGGTGGCCGCCGCCGACGCGAGGTACACAATAATGATGATGCTTTCAGTAAGATTAAATTTAAAATACCTCCTTTTGATGGTAAATATGACCCTGATGCATACATTACTTGGGAGATTGCTGTTGATTAAAAGTTTGCATGCCATGAATTTCCTGAGAACACACGTATTAGGGCTGCTACTAGTGAGTTCACAGATTTTGCTTCTATTTGGTGGATCGAATATGGCAAGAAAAATCCTCATAATATACCTAAAACTTGGGATGCGCTGAAATGAGCCATGAGAGCTAGATTTGTTCCATCTTACTATGCCCGTGATATGATAAATAAGTTGCAGCAATTGAGACAAGGATCTAAATGTGTAGAAGAATACTATCAGGAATTACAAACGGGTATGTTGCGTTGTAAATTAGAGGAGGATGAGGAACCTGCTATGGCTAGATTTTTAGGTGGATTAAATCAGGAAATTCAGGGTATCCTCGCTTACAAAGAATACAATAACGTAACCAAACTGTTTCATCTTGCTTGTAAAGCTGAACGGGAAGTGCAGGGACGACGTGCTAGCGCAAGGACTAATGTTTCTGCAGGGAAAGCTAGTTTGTGGCAGCCGCGCCCATCTACAACTATGTCTACACATACTCCTACGCCATCATCTAGTGACAAGACTCGAGCTGCCCCCACCAATTCAGTAGTGAAGACAGCGCAAAAGCCGGCTGCGAGTACTTCATCCGTGGCATCGACAGGTAGAAGAAGCAACATACAATGTCATCGGTGTAAGGGATATGGCCATATGATGCGTGACTGCCCAAACAAGCGTGTTATGATTGTCAAAGATGATGGTGAGTGTTCATCTGCTAGTGATTTTGATGAAGATACACTTGCATTGCTTGTGGCTGACTATGCAGGTAGTGAGGAACACATAGAAGAACACATCAATGCAGGTGACGCGGAGCACTATGAGAGCTTGATTGTACAGCGAGTGCTTAGTGCACAATTGGAGAAGGCGGAGCAAAATCAGCGACACACTTTATTCCAAACAAAGTGTGTCATCAAGGAGCGTTCGTGCCGTATGATCATTGATGGAGGTAGCTGCAACAACTTGGCAAGTAGCGACATGGTACAGAAGCTCGCCCTCACCACCAAACCACATCCCCATCCCTACTACATCCAATGGCTGAACAACAGTGGTAAGGCAAAGGTAACGAGACTGGTGCGAATCGATTTTGCCATCGGATCATACAAAGATATTGTTGAATGTGATGTTGTGCCTATGCAAGCTTGCAATATTCTGCTAGGTAGACCATGGCAATTTGATAGAGATTTGATGCATCATGGTAGATCAAATCAATATTCGTTTCTATACCATGATCGAAAAATTGTGTTGCATCCTATGTCTCCTGAAGCTATTATGCAATCTGATGTTACTAAGGCTGCAAAAGCAAAGAGCGAGAGTGACAAATCTGTTGTTGATGACAAAGATGAGATAACATTGAAAGGACGTTGTATGCTTGCTACAAAATCTGATATTAATGAGCTCAATGCATCAACCTCTGTTGCTTATGCTTTGGTATGCAAGGATGCTTTGATTTCATTTGAGGATATGCAACGTTCTTTGCCCCCTGCTGTTGCTAACATTTTGCAGGAGTATTCTGATGTGTTCCCCATTGAGATACCAGCGGGGCTGCCACCAATACGAGGGATTGAGCACCAAATTGATCTTATCCCTGGAGCATCTTTGCCAAACCGTGCGCCATACAGGACCAATCCGGAGGAAATGAAGGAAATTCAGCGACAAGTGCGAGAACTACTAGACAAAGGTTATGTGCGTGAGTCGCTTAGTCCTTTTGCTGTTCCAGTGATTTTAGTGCCTAAGAAAGATGGAACATGGCGCATGTGTGTTGATTGTAGGGCTATTAATAATATCACCATTTGATATCGACACCTTATTCCACGATTAGATGATATGCTTGATGAATTGAGTGGTGCTGTTGTGTTTTCAAAGGTTGATTTCCGTAGTGGGTACCATCATATTCGTATGAAATTGGGAGATGAATGGAAAACTGCTTTCAAAACCAAGTTCAGTCTATATGAGTGGTTAGTCATGCCTTTTGGGTTAACTAATGCACCTAGTACTTTCATGAGATTAATGAACGAGGTTTTGCGTGCTTTCATTGGGAAATTTGTTGTCGTCTACTTTGATGATATACTGATTTATAGCAAATCCATGGATGAACACCTTGATCACTTACGTGCTGTTTTCAATGCTCTACGTGATGCATGTTTGTTTGGTAACCTTGAGAAGTGCACTTTCTGCACTGATCGAGTATCGTTTCTTGGCTATGTTGTCACTCCACAGGGAATTGAGGTTGATAAAGCCAAGGTGGAAGCTATACAAGGATGGCCTGTACCCATGACGGCCACACAAGTGCGGAGTTTCCTAGGACTTGCAGGTTTCTATCGCCGTTTTGTGAAGGACTTCAGCACCATTGCTGCACCATTGAGTGAGCTTACAAAGAAGGGAGTGCCCTTTTCTTGGGGCGAAGCACAAGAGCACGCCTTCCATGTGCTGAAAGATAAGTTAACACATGCACCTCTACTCCAACTCCCTGATTTTAATAAGACTTTCGAGCTTGAATGTGATGCGAGTGGAATTGGATTGGGTGGTGTTTTGTTACAAGAAGGAAAACCTGTTGCATACTTTAGTGAGAAATTGAGCGGGCCTATTCTTAATTATTCTACATATGATAAGGAATTATATGCCCTAGTGCGGACATTAGAAACATGGCAGCATTATTTGTGGCCCAAAGAATTTGTTATACATTCTGATCATGAATCTTTGAAGCATATTCGTAGTCAAGGAAAACTGAATTGTAGACATGCAAAATGGGTTGAATTTATTGAATCTTTTCCTTATGTTATCAAACACAAGAAAGGGAAGGATAATATCATTGCAGATGCATTGTCTAGGAGATATACTTTGCTGAATCAACTTGATTACAAGATCTTTGGGTTAGAAACAATTAAAGACCGATATGCTCATGATGCTGATTTTAAAGAAGTGCTGCTGCATTGTAAAGATGGGAAAACATGGAACAAATTCATCCTCAATGATGGGTTTGTGTTTAGAGCTAACAAGCTATGCATTCCAGCTAGCTCCGTTCGCTTGTTGTTGCTGCAGGAAGCGCATGGAGGTGGCTTGATGGGGCATTTTGGAGCGAAGAAGACGGAGGACATTCTTGCTGGTCATTTCTTTTGGTCAAAGATGCGACGAGACGTGGAGAGATTTGTTGCTCGCTGCACAACATGTCAAAAGGCTAAGTCCCGGTTGAATCCACACGGTTTGTATATGCCTCTTCCTATTCCTAGTGCTCCTTGGGAGGATATTTCTATGGATTTTGTGTTGGGATTGCCACGGACTAGGAAAGGGCGAGATAGTGTTTTTGTGGTTGTGGATCGATTCTCTAAAATGGCACATTTCATACCATGTCATAAAACTGATGATGCTACAAATATTGCTGATTTGTTCTTTCGAGAAGTTGTTCGCTTGCATGGTGTGCCAAATACAATTGTTTCTGATCGTGATGCTAAATTTCTTAGCCATTTTTGGAGAACTTTATGGGCCAAATTGGGGACTAAGCTTTTATTTTCCACCACTTGTCACCCCCAAACTGATGGTCAAACTGAAGTTGTGAATAGAACTTTGTCTACTATGTTAAGGACTGTTTTAAAGAAGAATATTAAGATGTGGGAAGATTGTTTGCCTCATATTGAGTTTGCTTATAATCGTTCGCTGCATTCTACTACGAAGATGTGTCCCTTTGAGATTGTTTATGGCTTGTTACCATGTGCTCCTATTGATTTAATGCCATTACCAAGTTCTGAAAAGTTGAATTTTGATGCTAAGCAATGTGCTGAATTGATGCTAAAACTACCTGAAACCACTAAAGAAAACATAGAGCGCATGAATGCTAAGTACAAATTTGCTGTAGATAAAGGTAGAAGGGAATTGATTCTTGAACCTGGAGATTGGGTTTGGTTGCATTTGCGAAAGGATAGGTTTCCTGAATTAAGAAAATCTAAATTGATGCCTAGAGCGGATGGTCCTTTTAAAGTGATGCAATGAATAAATGAGAATGCATATAAGCTTGATCTTCCTGCAGATTTTGGGGTTAGTCCCACATTTAACATTGCAGATTTGAAGCCTTATTTGGGTGAGGAAGATGAGCTTGAGTCGAGGACAACTCAAATTCAAGAAAGGGAGGATGATGAGGACATCAACACCGATCATACATCCACGCCGTCCATGCCGACACCTGCTGGTCCTATTACTCGTGCTCGAACACTTAATCATCAAGTGAGTTCCTTCTTGAGCTCTTGTCCATCCTGTTTAGATCTTGGAGACACATGCACTCTTGTTTTGATTAGGAATCAAGAAGACCGAAAGGGAAAAGGACTCGCGTAGGCTGGATTCTGACTGCAGCACACCTCCAACTTGTGACGGTCGCCACGGTTACATAAGGAGTCAGATTGGGGTGATTCTGGACTTGTTGGAAAGCTAATAAAGTCTACTTTCATAGGATCTGACCTCATACTCATACCTGCTCAGAAACGGCGTCAACAGTCCAAAAATCACCGAGAGGTCTATTCTGTCCAGGGTGCTGCGCCACCTTAAGTTAGCCCAATGGGCTTGTATCTTTTAGAGTCCAGTAGGGACGCGTCCTAGGGTTGGAGCACGACCCAAACTATCTTGTGGTCGTCCTCCACACATCATATACCCCTTAGCCGCCACCAGAAACACTGGAGGTTTTGTTTAGATCAAGTTTAGCCTTTGCTACTTGCTTGTAGGCGCGTGTGCTGTCCAGCCACCCGTCTCCTTGTCTTCAGAACTCCACTCATAATAAGATTCAGTTTGAGGCTTTCAATTTCATCTTGCAAATTCAGTGCTTGTTTCCTTGTTCTTGCTAGTTCTTCGATTGCTTGCAGGATAGGAGCCCTAGTGGCTGGTTGTCATGCTCCACAAGATCGTGACAGCCTTTGGAGGTGGTGTATCGGTTGCTAAGGCGCGGTCTTGGAAGGCTGTAGTCGGGCCATGAACGTCATCTCCATCCACCAAATCGAGTGATCTCACGCCTCTCATCGAAAGATCGTCCATAAACCCTAGCGGGTTCATATCATATTGGGCCTTTCTCCGAGTGGGTGTTCATAAGAACTATTGGGGTCCGGGCAACCTTAATTTATTGGGCCTTGGCCAACCCCACCTGGGCTGGATGTATCATTTGGTATCGGAGCTGGGCCCTTGTTTAAGGGGGTGGGAATGATGAGGATATCCTCCACTATTACCCGCTGGCAAAGACGCAACAAAAAAGGCCAAGTGGCCTAGTTGTAGTCAGGCGGCGATCGTGTGAGCCTCTGAATAATCCCACCTTGCTTAGCTTGGGAGGAGGAAGCCACCTTAAAAGAGAGAGCCACCCTTCCCCTATCGGACTAGTCTTTTAGGGACATTGGGCCTTTCTCCGAGTGGGTGTGCATAAGAACTATTGGGGTCTGGGCAACCTTAATTTATTGGGCCTCGGCCAACCCCACCTGGGCCGGATGTATCACCATGCCCGTGGTACCTTCGGCACAAACCGTGCACTCTTCTTGCACCGAAATTGAAACTATCTCCAAACGGATCGAAAATAAGCTTTCGCTTGATTCACGTCACTTAGGAGTACAATCAGGTGCATCCAAAACGATTTCTGAGCCAATCGTACGTTTGGCACAAACCATGCACCTATCTTGCGTCGAGATTAAAACTATCTCCAATTGGACCAAAGTGAGTTTCCACTTGACCCACATCACGTAGGAGTAACATCGGTTGCGCACAAAATGATTTCTGAACCTATGGTACGTTCGGCGCAAACCATGCACCTATCTTGCATTGGGATTAAAACTATCTCCAAACAGACTGAAATGATCTTCTACTTGATTTGGTCCACCTAGGAGTACCTTCTGGTATGCCCAAAGCGATTTCGGAGCCTATGGTACATTTGGCGCAAACCGTGCACCTATCTTGCGCCTAGATTAACACTATCTCCAAACCGACTGAAATAAACTTCCACTTGACACACATCACCTAAGAGTATCATTGGGTGTGCCCAAAATGATTTGCCCCTGGTACATTCGGTGCAAACCATGTACCTATCTTGCGGTGAGATTAACACTGACACAAATGGGCCGAAACTAGCTTGCACTTGACCAATGTCACCTAGACGTACCATCGGGTGTGCCTGAAAAGATTTCAATGCATGTGGTACACTTGGCGCAAACCATACACCTATCTTGCGCCTAGATTAACACTATCTCTAAACAGACGAAACAAGCTTCCACTTAACCCACGTCACCTAGGAGTTCCATCAAGTGTGCCCAAAATGCCATGCCCATTGTACATTCGGCGCAAACCGTTCACCTACCTTGCGCCGAGATTAAAACTATCTCTAAATGGACCGAACGGGCTTTCACTTGACCAATGTCACCTAGGAGTACCATCGGGTGTGCCTGAAAAGATTTCCAGGCCTATGGAACTTTCGACACAAACCGTGAACCTATCTTGCGCTGAGACTAATACTATATTCAAACAGACCGAAACGAGCTTCCACTTGACATACATTACATGGGAGTACCATCAGGTGTGCCCAAGGAGATTTCCATGCCCGTGGTACCTTCGGCGCAAGCCGTGCACCTTTCCTGTGCCGAAATTAAAACTATCACCAAATGGATCGAAAATGAGCTTCTGCTTGATCCACGTCACCTAGGAGTACAATTAGGTGCGTCCAAAATGATTTCTAAGCCTATGGTACGTTTGGCGCAAACTATGCACCTATCTTGCGTCAAGATTAAAACAATCTCCAATTGGACCAAAGTGAGTTTCCACTTGTCCCACATCACGTAGGAGTAACATCAGTTGCGCACAAAATGTTTTCCAAACCTATGGTACATTCGACGCAAACCGTGCACCTATCTTGCATTGGGATTAACACTATCTCTAAACAGACTGAAACGATCTTCCACTTGATCTGGTCCACCAAGGAGTATTATCTGGTGTGCCCAAAGCGAATTTAGAGCCTATGGTACATTTGGCGCAAACCGTGCACCTATCTTGCACCTAGATTAACACTATCTCCGAACAGACCGAATTGAACTTCCACTTGACACACATCACCTAGGAGTACCATCAGGTGTGCGTAAAACAATTTCCATGCCCCTGGTACATTTGCTGCAAACCATGCACCTATCTTACGGTGAGATTAACACTATCTCCAAATGGTCTGAAACGAGCTTCCACTTGACCAACACCTTGAAGTACCATCGGGTGTGCCTGAAAAGATTTCCGTGCTCGTGGTACATTCGACGCCAACTATACACCTTTCTTGCGCCTAGATTAACATTGTCTCGAAACAGACCGAAACAAGCTTCCACTTGACCAACGTCACCTAGGAGTTCCATCGGGTGCACCAAAATGATTTCCATGCTCGTGGTACATTCGGCGCAAACTGTTCTTCCAACGAGATTAACACTCTCCAAACAGACTGAAACGATCCTCCACTTGATCTATGCCACCTTGGAGTAGCATCTGGTGTGCCCAAAAGCGATTTCAGAGCCTATGGTACATTTGGCACAAATTATGCACCTATCTTGCCTCGGGATTAATAAGATGTCCAAACGGACCGAAATGAGCTTCCACTTGACCAATATCACCTAGAAGTACCATCGGGTGTGCCTGAAAAGATTTCTGTGCCAGTGGTACATTTGGCGCAAAATGGTGCACCTGTCCTGTGTCGAGATTAATAATATCTCCAAACGGACCGAAACGAACTTTCACTTGACCAATGTCACCCAGAAAGTACCATTAGGGGTCTCTGAAAAGGTTTTCATGCCTGTGGTACATTCGGCGCAAAACTGTACACCTATATTGCGCCTAGGTTAACACAATCTCCAAGTGGACCGAAGCGAGCTTCCACTTGAGCAATGTCACCAAGAAGTACCATCGGGCGTGCCTAAAAAGATTTCCATGCCTGTGGTACATTCGATGCAAACAGTACAACTATCTTGCGCCTATATTAACACTATCTCCAAACGAACCAAAACGAGCTTCAACTTGACCCACGTCACCTAGGAGTACCATCTGGTGTGGCCAAAATGATTTCCATGCTTGTGGTACATTCAGCACAAACCGTGCACCTATCTTGCACCGAGAATGACCCTATCTCCAAATGGGCTGAAACTACCTTCCAGTTGACCCACGTCACCTAGGAGTACCATCAGGTGTGTCCAAAAAATTTCCAAGCCTATGGTAAATTCAACGGAAACCGTGCTCCTATCTTGCACCGAGGCTAACACTATCACCAAACGAATTAAAACAAGCTTCCACTTGACATACATTACATAGGAGTACCATCGATTGTGCTCAAAGCGATTTCCATGCCCATGGTACATTCGGCGCAAACTGTGCACCTTTCTTGCGCCAAAATTAAAACTATCTCCAAACGGATCGAAAATGAGCTTCTGCTTGATCGACGTCACCTAGGAGTACAATTAGGTGCGTCCACAATAATTTCTGAGCCTATGGTGCATTTGACGGAAACCATGCACCTATCTTGTGTCAAGAATAACACTACTCCAAATGGATCAAACTGAGTTTCCATTTGACCCATATCACGTAGGAGTACCATCGGTGCAACCAAAATGATTTCTAAACCTATGGTATGTTCAGCGCAAACCGAGGCTAACACTGTCTCCAAATGGATGAAAACAGGCTTCCACTTGACATACATTACCTAGGAGTACCATCTGGTGTGCCCAAAGCTATTTCCATGCCTATGGTAGATTCGTCGCAAACCATGCACCTATCTTGTGCTGAGATTACCACTATCTCCGAACAGACCAAAATGAGCTTCCACTTCACCGATGTCACCTTGGAGTACCATTGGGTGTGTCCAAAATGATTTCCAAGCTAATAGTGCATTTGGCGCAAACCGTGCACCTATCGGCGCCGAGACTAACGCTATCTCAAAACGGATCGAAACAAGCTTCCACTTGATCTTGCGTCGAGATTGACACTATCTCCAAATTATCTGAAATGATCTTCCACTTGATCTACACCACCTAGGAGTAGCATCTGGTGTGCCCAAATTGATATCAGAGCCTATGGTACATTTGGCACAAACTGGGCACCTATCTTGCCTCGAGATTAATACTATCTCCAAAGGGACTAAAATGAGCTTCCACTAAACCAACATCACCAAGAAGTACCATCGGGTGTGCCTGAAAAGATTTCTATGCCTGTTGTATATTCGATGCAAACCGTGCATTTATCTTCCATTGATATTAATACTATCTCCGAATAGTCTAAAACAAGCTTCCACTTGACTAATGTCACCTAGTTGTACCATCAGGCATGCCTGAAAAGATTTCCATGCCCGTGGTACATTTGGCGCAAACCGTTCACCTTTCTTGCGCCTTGATTAACATTATCTCCAAAAAGATAGAAACGAGCTTCCACTTGACACATCACCTAGCACTACCATCGGGTGTGCCCAAAACGATTTTCATGCCCGTGGTACATTCGATGCAAACCGTGCACCCATCTAGTGCCGAGATTAGCATTATCTCCAAAAGGACCGAAACGAGCTTCCACTTGATCCACATCACCTAGGAGTACCATCGGGTGTGTCAAAAATGATTTCCTAGCCAATGGTATGTTCGGCACAAACCATGCACCTATCTTGCACCGAGACTAACACTACCTCTGAAGGGACCAAAACATGCTTCCACTTGACATATATTACCCTAGAGTACCAACGGGTGTGCCCGAAGCAATTTCCATGCCCATGGTAGATTCGTCGCAAACCGTGCACCTATCTTGCGCTGAGATTAACACTTCTCCAAACAGACCGAAACGAGCTTCCACTTGACCCACGTCTCCTAGGAGTACCATCGGGTGCGACCAAAATGATTTCAAGACTATGGTACGTTCAACGCAAACGGTGCACCTATCTTGCACTAAGACTAACTCTATCTTGAAATGGACCAAAACAAGCTTCCACTTGACATCGGGTGTGCCCAAAGAGATTTCCATGCCCGTTGTAGATTTGTCGCAAACCATGCATCTATCTTGCACCGAGATTAAAACTATCTCCAAACGGATCAAAATGGGCTTCTGCTTGATCCATGTCACCTTAGAGCATAATCAGGTGCGTCCAAAATGATTTCTGAGCTTATGGTACGTTTGGCGCAAACTGTGTACCTATCTTGCATCGAGATTAACACTATCTCCAAATGGATCGAAATGAGTTTCCACTTGACCCACACCACATAGGATACCATTGGTTGCGCCCAAAATTATTTTTGAACCTATGGTACGTTCGGTGCAAACCGTGCACCTATCATGCGTCAAGATTAACACTATCTCCAAATAGACCAAATAGAGCTTCCATTTCACCCATGTCACCTAGGAGTTCCATCGGGTGCGCCCAAACTGATTTCCATGTCCATGGTACATTTGGTGCAAACTGTGCACCTACCTTGCATCAAGATTAACAGTATCTCCAAGCGGACTGAAATGAGCTTCCATTTTACCCATGTCACCTTGGAGTTGCATCGGGTGTGCCCAAAAGCAATTGGACCATGGTACATTTGGCGCAAAATGTGCACCTATCTTATGTCGAGATTAACACTGCCTTCAAATGGACTGAAATGCGATTCCACATGACCAACATCACCTAGAAATACCATCAGGCGTGCCTAAAAAATTTCCATGCCCATGGTACATTCAGCATAAACCGTGCACCTATCTTGCACCTGAATTAAAACTATCTCCAAAAGAATCAAAATGAGCTTCTTGATTCATGTCACCTAGCAGTACAACCAGGTGCGTCCAAAATGATTTCCGAGCCAATGTATGTTTGGCGCAAATCATGCACCTACCTTGCGTCGAGATTAACACTATCACCAAATAGACTACAACAAGCTTCTAGTTGACCAACATCACCTAGAAGTACCATCAGGTGTGCCTGAAAAGATTTCCATGCTTGTGGTATATTTCGCGCAAACCGTGCACCTATCTTTTGTCTATATTAACACTATCTCCAAACTGACCGAAATGAGCTTTTACTTGACACATGTCACCTAGGAGTACCATCGCCCAAAGATTTTCTTGCCCATGGTACATTCAAAGAAAACCGTGCACCTATCTTGCGTCAAGATTAGTACTATCTCTAAACGGACCAAAACAAGCTTCCACTTGACCAATGTCACCTAGAAGTACCATCAGGTGTGCCTAAAAAGATTTCCATGCTCGTGGAACATTTGGTGCAAACCATGCACCTATCTTGCACCTCTGAACAGATTGAAACAAGCTTTCACTTGACACACGTCACCTAGGAGTACCATCGGGTGTGCCCAAAGTGATTTCCCAGCCCGTGGTACATTCGGCGCAAACCGTGCACCTATCTTGCACCTAGACTAACACTATCTCCAAACGGACCAAAACAAGCTTCCACTTGACATACGGTGCACCTTTCTTGTGCCTAGAGTAACATTATCTCCAAAAGGACAAAAACGAGCTTCCACGTGACTCAGGTCACCTAGGATTACTAGTGGGTGTGCCCAAAATGATTTCCATGCCCGAGGCACATTCAGCGCAAACCGTGCACCTATCTTGCGTCAAGATTAACAGTATCTCCAAATGGATCTAAACGAGTTTCTACTCAACCCACATCACGTAAAAAGTACCATCGGTTGCACCCAAAAAGATTTTTGAGGCTATGGTATGTTTAGCGCAAACCGTGCACCTATCTTGCGTCGAAATGAACACTATCTCAAAATAGAATAAAACGAGCTTTCACATGACCTATGTCACCTAGGAGTACCATTGGGTGTGCCCAAAACCATTTCAGAGCCTATGGTATATTTGGCGCAAACCATGCACCTATCTTCCATCAAGATTAGTACTATCTCTAAACGGACCGAAACAAGCTTCCACTTGGCCAAAGTCACCTAGAAGTACCATCAGGTGTGCCTTAAAAGATTTCCATGCCCGTTGTACATTCAACACAAACCATGCACCAATCTTGCGCCTAAAATCTCACTATATCCAAATGGACCAAAACAAACTTCACTGGACACATGTCACCTAGTGTTCCATCGGGTGTGCCCAAAATGATTTCTATGCCTGTGGTACATTCGGCACAAACAGTGCACCTATCTTGCGTAGAGATTAACACTATGTTCAAACGAACCAAAACGAGCTTCCACATGACTCACGTCACCTAGGAGTACCAGTGGGTGTGCCCATATGATTTCCATGCTCGAGGTACATTCGGCGCAAACGGTGCACCTATCTTGTGTCGAGATTAACACTATCTCCAAACGGATCGAAATGAGCTTCCTCTTGACCAATGTTACTAGTACCATCCGATGTGTCCAAAATAATTTTCATGCCCGAGGTACATTCGGCACAAACCATGCACCTATCTTGCTCCGAGACTAACACTATCTCCAAACAGACCGAAACAAGCTTCCACTTGACATACATTACCTATGAGTACCATCGGGTGTGCCCAAAGCGATTTCTATGCTCGAGGTACATTCGGCGCCAACTGTATACCTATCTTGCATCTAGATCAACACTATCTCCAAATGTGCCAAAATGAGTTCACACTTGATCCACGTCACCTAGGAGTGCAATCAGGTGCATCCAAAATGATTTCTGAGCCTACGGTACATTCAGCGCAAGTCATGCACCTATCTTGCATCAAATAGACCAAAACGAGCTTCCATTTCACCCATGTCACATAGGAGTTCCATCGGGTGTGCCCTAAACAATTTTAGAGCCAATGGTACATTTGGTGCCAACCAAGCACCTATCTTGCGTTGAGATTAGTACTATCTGCAAATGGACCAAAACGATCTTCCACTTGACCAATGTCACCTAGAAGTACCATTGGGTGTGTCTAAAAAGATTTGCATCCTCGTGGAACATTCGGCGCAAACCGTACACCTATCTTGTACCTAGATTAACACTATCTCCGAACAGGTCGAAACAAGCTTCCACTTGACCCATGTCACCTAGGAGCCCCATCGGGTGCGTCCAAAATGATTTCCAAGGCTATGGTACGTTCAGCGCAAACCATTCACCTATCTTTCGCCTAAACTAACACTATCTCCAAACAGACCACAAGCTTCCACTTGACATAGATTACTTAGGAGTATCAGGTCTGCCCAAAGCGATTTTCATGCCCGTGGTACATTCGGCCTAAACCATGCACCTATCTTGCGCCGAGATTAAAACAATCTCCTAATGAATCAAAATGAACTTCTATTTGACCCATGTCGCCTAGGAGTATAATCAAGTGCGTCCAAGATGATTGCTGAGCCTACGATACGTTCAGCGCAAACCGTGGACCTATCTTGCGTCGAGATTACTGGTATCTTTGTATGGACCGAAACGAGATTCCACTTGACGCATGTAACATAGGAATACCATCGGTTGCGCCCAAAATGATTTCCGAGCCTACGGTACGTTCAGCGCAAACCGTACACCTATCATGCATCGAGATCAACACTATCTCCAAACGAACCGAATTGAGCTTCCATTTCACCCATGTCACCTAGGACTTCCATCGGGTGCGCCTAACACAATTTCCATGCTGATGGTACATTTAGTGCAAACCATGCACCTATCTTGCATCAAGATTAACACTATCTCCAGACAGACCGAAAAGAGCATTCATTTCACCCATGTCACCTATGAGATCTATCGGTTGTGCCCAAAATGATTACGATGCCCAAGGTATATTCGGCGCAAACCGTCTAGCTATCTTGCATCGAGATTAATACTATCTCCAAATAGACTGAAACAAGCTTCCACTTGACACATGTCATATAGGAGTGCCATTGGTTGCACCCAAAATGATTTCTGAGCCTATGGTACGTTCGGTGCAAACCATGCACCTCTCTTGCATCGAGATTAACACTATCTCCAAACAAAATGAAACGAGCTTCCTCTTGACAGCATCACCTAGAAGTACCATCAGGTGTGCCCAAAAAGATTTATGTGCCCATGGTACATTCGGCGCAAACCGTGCACATATCTTGCGCCAAGACTAACACTACTCCAAATGGATGAAAACAGCTTCCACTTCACATACATTATGATGTGCACACGCCTATGCAACGCGTGTAGCAAGTTGTGTGGCCTGATCTTCTCGTAGGATCTGTGAACTTGATAACTTGTCAATGCGTGACCTGGTGAAGAGGCAGTGCACCGCGAGGCTGTCCACGCGACGAACTACCGAGACAATCACCCTTCCACGTACCGACGAAACAGCCCACGCAATCACGCCCTATAGACGTGAAGGCACAAACTAGGTGAACCGCAGTTCGGCGTTCTACAACTCCCTCAGGAATCGAAAGAACAAATGTTGCAAGCCTCTCAAGACTCACGCATAAACAAAACTCCACGAGTTTGTGTATTCTGAATTTAGCCAAACAAGATCTGTCTTTTCATTGTCTAGTACAAGATATATATAGAGATAGGGGCGTTCAGCTTTGAGTAAATGGCAGCATGCGCATGCACTAGTGGATTTCGTGGCTGGTTCGCGTGTCTTTTCAGCTTCTGGAAGCAGTTACTAAAATGAGCATAACTCTTTATTGGGTAGTCCAAATAATGAGCCGTTTGATGGGCTGGAAAGTAGACTTGAAGACGCTTCCATCCACTTATAGAGCACCGTCTAACTCCTTGTATTCTGTCCGTGGTTATGCTTGGAATTCGTACCATGTGTCAGTCATCTAGCTTCTGGTTGCATTCCCATGCAAAAGTGATGAACCACCATTTTATTCATGCACACCATAGGCTTCTTGGTTCAGATGTCCAGAGGCTTGAATCCATCTTCATCCCATGCTGGTTCATACACTCCATCATTCCTAAGGACATTGGAACAAGAACTCAAAAGCAAAGGCTCATTCAACATAAACTGATTATTAAACATAAGGTTAGCGTTCACCTGAGAATGAATTTCCTTCTCCAATTGTTTAGCTCTACTTCTTGTAATTGGACCAGCTATATCAAGTGGAGTTTCATTTGAAGATGAGTGAATGCTAGGCATGTCCTCATTAGCCTCCCCCTCTTGAGAAGGAGTCGTCCTCGACTCAGGCTCACCAACAAGTGGAAGCAAGTCTTTGACATTGAATGTTGGACTCACATTAGAATATTCAGGTGGCAGCTCAATTTTGTAAGCATTATCATTTATCTTTTGGAGAACCTTGAACGGACCATCACCCCTAGGAGATAACTTAGTCTTGCGATGTTGGGGAAAACGATCCTTGCGTAGATGTAACCACACAAGGTCTCCCGGCTGGAATGTAACCTTCTTCTTACCTTTGTTCGCCTGCTTTGCATATTGTGCTGATTTCTTCTCGATATTTTTCCTTGTCTCATCATGGAGTTTCTTGATAAAGTCTGATCTCTTTGATGCATCCATGTTAACTTGTTCCTGCAATGGTAAAGGCAAAAGATCCATGGGAGTATGCGGTTTAAACCCATAAACAATTTCAAATGGACAAAAGTTTGTTGTGGAATGGACTGCCCTGTTATAAGCAAATTCAATATGTGGAAGGCAGTCTTCCCACTGCTTCAAATTCTTTTTCAACACAGCACGCAACATGGTGGACAAGGTACGGTTGACAACTTTAGTTTGCCCATCGGTTTGCGGATGACAAGTGGTGGAAAATAACAACTTCGTACCAAGCTTAGCCCATAATGTCTTCCAAAAATAGCTTAGAAATTTTGTATCCCGGTCTGAAACAATAGTCCTGGGCACTCCATGTAAACGAACGATATCCCTGAAAAACAAATTTGCAACGTGTGAAGCATCGTCGTTCTTATGACATGGAATAAAATGTGTCATTTTAGAGAATCGGTCAACAACAACAAAAATAGAATCCCTCCCCCTCTGAGACCGAGGTAAACCCAAAATAAAATCCATGGATATATCTTCCCAAGGTACATTCGGAACTGGTAATGGAGTATAAAGACCATGGGGGTTAAGGCGGGACTTAGCTTTCAAGCAGATTATGCAGCGTGCAACATGTCGCTGGACATCACGTCGCATATGTGGCCAAAAGAAATGATCGGAGAGCATGTCCAATGTCTTTTTGACGCCAAAATGACCAGCTAAGCCACCAGCATGTGCTTCCTGAAAAAGAACTTGACGAATCGAGCAGGCTGGAATGCAAAGTTTGTTAGTCCGAAATAAAAAATCATCATGCACATAATACTTGTCCCAGCCTTTTCCAGCAATGCAATGAGAGAAAGGTTCTTTAAAATCAGAATCAGCTGCATAGAGTGTTTTAATGGATTCCAAACCAAGCACTTTTGTATCTAATTGTGTAACCAAACCACATCTCCGTGATAACGCATCGGCAACAATGTTATCTTTTCCATGCTTATGTTTTGCAACATAGGGAAATGTTTCGATGAACTCAATCCATTTTGCATGTCTACGGTTCAGTTTGCCTTGACTTTTTAGATATTTCAAAGCTTCATGATCAGAATGGATGACAAATTCTTTAGGTAACAAGTAATGTTGCCAAACTTCCAAAACGCGAACTAAGGCATAAAGCTCTTTGTCATAAACCGAGTAATTCAGATGTGGACCATTTAGCTTTTCAGAAAAGTAGGCAACAGGTTTACCTTCTTGCAGCAGTACACCTCCTATGCCAATACCACTTGCATCACATTCGATCTCAAATGTCTTACCAAAATAAGGAAGTTGTAGCAGCGGTGCTTCACAAAGCTTTGTTTTTAGTGTGTGAAATGCTTGGTCTTCGTCATGGCCCCACGTGAATGGAACATCCTTCTTTGTGAGATTGTTAAGGGGTGCAGCGAGGGTGCTGAAATTTTTGACAAAACGCCTATAGAAACTTGCAAGACCGTGAAAGCTTCGAACTTGGCTCACATTTACCGGTGTAGGCCAATCCTTTATTGCTTTAACCTTCTCTTCATCAACCTGAATACTATCTGCGAAAACAACAAAGCTAAGGAAAACAACACGGTCTGTGCAAAAGGTGCACTTAGCAATGTTGCCATACAATTTCTCTTCCCTCAAAACAGTAAGTACTTGACGGATATGATCAAGATGTTCATCAAATGATTTGCTATAGATCAGAATATCATCAAAATAAACAACTGCAAACTTGCCAATGAAAGCTCGTAAAACATGGTTCATTAAGCGCATAAAAGTTGAAGGAGCATTTGTCAAGCCAAATGGCATCACAAGCCATTCATAGAGACCAATTTTAGTTTTAAACGCTGTTTTCCATTCATCACCAAGTTTCATGCGGATTTGATGATAGCCACTACGCAAATCAATCTTGGTGAAAATGATGGAACCACTCAATTCATCTAACATGTCATCAAGTCGTGGAATGGGATGGCGATATTGAACAGTTATAGCATTGATAGCACGACAATCAACACACATGCGCCAAGAGCCATCTTTCTTTAGAACTAAAAGAACGGGAACAGCACATGGTGATAAGGATTCACGAACATACCCTTTGTCCAAAAGCTCTTTTACCTGTCGCTGAATTTCCTTTGTCTCTGTGGGATTGGTGCGGTAGGCTAGACGATTTGGAAGAGAAGCACCAGGGACCAAGTCAATTTGATGCTCAATGCCGCGAAGTGGGGGAAGTCTAGCTGGTACTTCATCAGGAAAAACATCCTCAAAGTCCTGTAACAAATCAAGAACAACACTAGGCAGCGAGCTAGGTAAGTCGTTAGTGGAAAATAAAACCTCCTTGTACAGCAGTACAAAGAATGGGGCTGTGGTGTTTCTCACATCTCTCAAATCACTCCTGCTCACAAATAAGCACTCAGTTTGGTGTGGCTGTTTTAAAGTGGAATGAGGCTTTATGTGGCTGGATGGTTTAGAACTCTCTTCCTTACTAGTGTTGTGGGTCTCACTCAGTTTTCTTTTTTCAGATGCCTCTCTTTTCATGCGAGCCACATCTGAAGCATGTATCTCCTCTGGAGATAATGGAACACGAACCACCTTCTTGTCATTGGCAAGGAAAGTGTATTTGTTAGACCGTCCACAATGCACCGAATCCACATCAAATTGCCAGGGCCGACCAAGCAGTAAATGGCATGCTTGCATGGGGACAATATCACAATCAACCTCTCCATGATAATCACCAATAGAAAATGTTAAATGAATCATGGCTGAAACCTTAACTGTCCCGGAATTATTCAACCATTGCATATGGTATGGATGTGGATGGCGACGTGGCTGCAAACCAAGCTTCTCAACAAGCAAAGCACTAACAATATTATTGCAGCTCCCACCATCTATGATGAAACGGCACACTTGGCCTTTCACTTTGCATCGGGACTGAAACAAATTATGGCGTTGTCCTTGTTCAGCAGCAACAAACTGAGTGGAAAGAACTCTCCTAACCACCAAAGAAGGAGATGGTGTATTCATTGTAGAAGGCTCCAAATCAGGAAAATCAGCAAGCAACTCATCAAAATCAGCACTAGTAATCTCGTCAGAAGATGGAGAAGTAACATCTTGGAACATGTCATTGTGAGCAAAAGGTGGAATAGGTTGAATGGCTAAACAATTCAGACCTAGCTCAAATGTACCATCCTCAGCTGAATACTCACAAGTATCAAGATGTTGGTCTGCAAATACATTGGTAAACTCTGCATCCTCTTCACTTTGAGAATCATAAGATCCATCAGCAAGTGCAATAATGGTACGTCGATTGGGACATTCAGCTTGTTTATGCCCATGACCACCACACTTAAAACATTCAATCTTACTTGTCTTCCTTGGAGCTGCAGTAGCAGAGGAGCTGGACTGATTAGAACTTACAGCTTTGCCTCTTGAATCAAAATGTTTGGCAGAAGTTGAAATTGAACGAGAAGTTGCATGAGATGAAGGTGTGTGCACCCCTGACCCGTGCTGCTGTGAATGGCGCCATGGAGTAGAATTATTAGGAGCTGAAAATGAAGCACGGTTCTTATAGGATTCAGCAAGCTGCCTTTCTGCCCTTTTTGCAAAATGTAGCAATTCATTCATGGTGTTGTAATTAGTCATGTCCACCTTGTCTGCGATTGGTTTGTTAAGACCAACCAGAAATCGAGCCATAGTTGATTCCTCATCTTCAGTGATACCGGAACGAAGTAGACACATTTCCATTTCCTAAAAATATTCATCCACACTACGATGGCCTTGGACAAGATGTTTCAGCCTCAAATGTAGCTCACGAGAATAATGTGCAGGAACAAATCGCCGCCTCATTTCTCGTTTCATGTCATCCCAAGTAATACGATCATGTCCAACGCGGCGGAAATCAGCACACACTTGATTCCACCAAGTGATTGCATAACCTGTGAACTCAATGGCAGCAAGCTTTGCTTTCTTGACAGGAGGATAAGTATATAAATCAAAGATCTGATCAACCTTTGTCTCCCACTCAAAATAATCATCAGCACTTTCTTTTCCATTAAATTTTGGAATAGACACTTTCACTTTGCTTAACCCATCATCATCACGGCGACGACGGCGGTCACGATAACCATGATGGCCACCATGCCGGTGATCATCCATATCGGACAACATATCAGCATCACCATCATAATCTCCTCCACCTTGAATAGGAATGCGCCGAGCACGACCAAAATTAGGAAAACCAAGACCACGCCCGCCATGTCCACGGCCAGCGGGACGACGCACTGGCTCATCATCCTCCTCAATGTCATCATCCTCATTTGGTGGCAGTTCTCTACGTGGCATGTCGAGTTGGAGAGTTTGGAGCTGCTGCACCAAATCATGCATTTGTGTACGCAACTCCTGAAATTCCTCCACTGAAACAGCGGCACCATCTCCACGTCCTGCCATATTAGTAAAGGGGAAAAAATAGGACAATATATATGTGGAATATATGTGGAATCACTGCCTCACCACTTACAAAACAAGTTCTTTCTCTCCCTGAAAAGAGCAAGAACCGTGGCTGTAATCTGTAGTGGAAGAGTGATTGTAACAGCGACGACGGTGCAACAACTCACGGTGCTTTTAAGTGGAGCTTGGTGGGGTAATATGTAAGTGAAATGCACTGAAATGTAGTGATGCAAAACCAAATAATAATCCAAGAACACAAGTCTAAGTTGCTGAATATAAAGGAAAAGATGTAAAAAGAAAGGAACAAGATGTAGGAAGTGGATAGATGAACACCAATTTGCACCAACCGTAACTTGTTGCTGCCCAAACCCCTTTTGTGTGTTGAACACAATTCTCTTTTGTTTCTATTCTTTCCTTTTTTTTGTTTTTTTTGGAACATGAACTCGGTGTTTTCAGTTCTTCTTTTGACCCATAGACAACTTTTCTTTTAACCTTTGTGACAAATGCAGCACAACTTTCAACTAAAGGGGCTCATAAGGATGGCGCAGAACAAAAACAAGAAACTCGGTTGGGGAATATGTGGCGGAAAGAAAACAAGGGTGGGACGGGTGGGTTATATATATATATATGCAGCAAGCAAAGACGATCAGATCAAGGGTGGGATGGTTGGTACATGCATCAAACGATTTGATGATTAGAACAAAGATAACAACTAGAACGATGTGGAAAAGAAAATTCAGCAACTAGACAAATCTTAAAGGATTAAAACTCGATAAAGCAAACTACAAAATAAGTAGCACGTATGAATTTGGGCTGTAGGTTTTTTTGGCTATCAGTGGAAAATAGGTATTTAAACTCTATCCTACCAAAAACAAGAACAATCCTACAGAGGAAACGGAGGCTTTGATACCAGATGATGTGCACACGCCTATGCAACGCGTGTAGCAAGTTGTGTGGCCCGATCTTCTCGTAGGATCTGTGAACTTGATAACTTGTCAATGCGTGACCTGGTGAAGAGGCAGTGCACCGCGAGGCTGTCCACGCGACGAACTACCAAGACAATCACCCTTCCACGTACCGACGAAACAGCCCACGCAATCACGCCCTATAGACGTGAAGGCACAAACTGGGTGAACCGCAGTTCGGCGTTCTACAACTCCCTCAGGAATCGAAAGAACAAATGTTGCAAGCCTCTCAAGACTCACGCATAAACAAAACTCCACGAGTTTGTGTATTCTGAATTTAGCCAAACAAGATCTGTCTTTTCATTGTCTAGTACAAGATATATATAGAGATAGGGGCGTTCAGCTTTGAGTAAATGGCAGCATGCGCATGCACTAGTGGATTTCGTGGCTGGTTCGCGTGTCTTTTCAGCTTCTGGAAGCAGTTACTAAAATGAGCATAACTCTTTATTGGGTAGTCCAAATAATGAGCCGTTTGATGGGCTGGAAAGTAGACTTGAAGACGCTTCCATCCACTTATAGAGCACCGTCTAACTCCTTGTATTCTGTCGGTAGTTATGCTTGGAATTCGTACCATGTGTCAGTCATCTAGCTTCTGGTTGCATTCCCATGCAAAAGTGATGAACCACCATTTTATTCATGCACACCATAGGCTTCTTGGTTCAGATGTCCAGAGGCTTGAATCCATCTTCATCCCATGCTGGTTCATACACTCCATCATTCCTAAGGACATTGGAACAAGAACTCAAAAGCAAAGGCTCATTCAACATAAACTGATTATTAAACATAAGGTTAGCGTTCACCTGAGAATGAATTTCCTTCTCCAATTGTTTAGCTCTACTTCTTGTAATTGGACCAGCTATATCAAGTGGAGTTTCATTTGAAGATGAGTGAATGCTAGGCATGTCCTCATTACATTACCTATGAGTACCACCGGTGTGCCCAAAGCGTTTCTTTGCCCGTGGTACATTCAGTGCAAACCGTGCACCTATCTTGCGTCGAGATTAACACTATCTTCAAATGACCGAAACGAGTTTCCCCTTGATCCACGTCACCTAGGAGTGTAATCAGGTGCGTCCAAAATGATTTTTGTGCCCACGGTACGTTCGGCGCACGCTGTGCACCGAAATGAGCTTCCATTTCACCCACGTCATGTAGGAGTTCCGTTGGGTGTGCCCAAAACAATTTCAGAGCCTATAGTATGTTCAGTGTAAACTGTGCACCTATCTTGCGTCGAGATTAGTACTATGTCCAAATGGACTTAAATGAGCTGCCACTTGACCAATGTCACCTAGAAGTACCAACGGGTGTGTCTGAAAAGATTTACATGATTGGGGAACATGCGGCGCCAACCGTGCACCAAGCTTGCACCTAGATTAACACTATCTCCAAACGGATCGAAACGAGCTTTCACTTGACACACGTCACCTAGGAGTACCATCGGTTGTGCCCACAATGATTTCCATGTGCGTGGTACATTTGACGCAAACCATGTACCTATCTGGTGCTAAGATTAACACTATCTCCAAATGGACCGAAACAAGCTTTCACTTGATAGACATTACATAGGAGTACCATTGGGTGTGCCCAAAGCGATTTCCATGCCCGTGGGACATTCGGTGAAAACCGTGCACCTATCTTGTGTCGAGATTAAAACTATCTCCAAATCAACCAAAATGAGCTTCCATTTGACCAATGTCACCTAGAAGCACCATCGGATGTGCCTGAAAATATTTCCATGGCTATGGTACATTCAGCACAAACCGTACACCTATCTTGCGCCTTGTTTAACACTATCTCCAAACGGACTAAAACGAGCTTCCACTTGACACACATAGGCGCCACGTCACATAGGAGTACTATCGGATGCGCCCCAGAATAATTTCCAAACCCATGGTTACGTTCGGCGCAAACTGTGCACCTATCATGCATCGAGATTAAAACTATCTCCAAACGGACTGAAACAAGCTTGCACTTGACCCACGTCACTTAGGAGTACCATCGGGTGTGCCCAAAATGATTTCCATGCCCATGGTGCATTTGGCGCAAATTGTGCACCTATCTTGCACCAAGATTAGCACTATCTCCAAACAGACCTAAATGAGCTTCCACTTGACCCATGTCACGTAGGAGTTCCAACAGGTGTGCCCAAACTGATTTTCCATGCCTGTGGTGGATTCAGCGCGAACTTGCACCAATCTTGCGTTGAGATTAGCACTATCTCCAAATGGATCGAAACGAGCTTCCGCTTGATCCACGTCGCCTAGGAGTACAGTCAAGTGTGTCCAAAATGATTTCTGAGCCTATGGTACGTTCGGCGCAAACCATGCACCTATCTTGCGTCGAGATTAACACTATCTTCAAATAAACTGAAACAATCTTCCACTCGACCCACATCACGTAGGAGTGGGTTGCGCCCAAAATGATTTCCGAGCCTATGGTACGTTTAGCGCAAACCAAGCACCTATCATGCGTCGAGATTAACACTATCTCCAAGTGGACCGAAACGAGCTTCCATTTCACCCGCATTACGTAGGAGTTCCATCCAGTGCCGCCCAAAATGATTTCTGAGCCTATGGTACGTTCAGCACAAACCATGCACCTATCTTGCGTCGAGATTAATGTTGTCTCCAAACAGACCAAAACGAGCTTCCTCTTGACCAACTTTACTAGAACCATCGGATGTGCCCAAAATGATTTCCATGCCCAAGGTACATTCGGCGCAAACCGTGCACCTATCTTGCGCTAAGACTAACACTATCTCAAACCGAACCGAAACAAGTTTCCAATTGATCCACATCACCTAGGAGTGCAATCAGGTACGCTCGGCGCAAGGCGTGCACCTATCTTGCATCAAACAGACCGAAACGAGCTTCCATTTCACCCACGCCATATAGGAGTTCCATCGGGTGCGCCCAAAACAATTTCAAAGCCTATGGTACATTCAGCGCAAACCATGCACCAATCTTGCATCGAGATTAGTACAATGTCCAATCATACCGAAGCGAGCTTCGACTTGACCAATGTCTCCATGAAGTACCATCGGGCATGCCTAAAGAGATTTCCATGCTCGTGGAACATTCGACGCAAACCGTGCACCTATCTTGCACCTAGATTAACACTATCTCCAAACAGACCGAAACAATTTTTCACCTTACACGCGTCACCTAGGAGTACCATCGGTTGTGCCCACAATGATTTCCATGCCCGTGGTACATTCGGCGCAAACCGTGCACGTATCTGGCGCTAAGATTAACACTATCTCCAAATGGCTTGAAACGAGCTTTCACTTGACCCACGTCACCTAGGAGTACCATCGGGTGTACCCAAAGTGATTTACAGGCCCGTGGTACATTCAACGCAAACCATGCACCTATCTTGCGCCGAGATTAACACTATGTCCAAACGGACCGAAACAAGCTTTCACTTGTCCCATGTCACCTAGGAGTACCATCGGGTGCATCCAAAATGATTTCCATGACTATGGTACATTCGGTGCAAATCGTGAACCTATCTTGCCCCTAGACTAAAACTATCTCCAAATGGTCTGAAACAAGCGTCCACTTGACATACATTACCTACGAGAACCATCAGGTGTGCCTAAAAGCGATTTCCATGCCCATACTACATTCGGCACAAACCATGCACCGATCTTGTGTCGAGATTAAAACAATCTCCAAATGGATCGAAATGACCTTTCGCTTGTCCACGTCACCTAGGAGTACAATCAATTGCATCCAAAATGATTTTCTGAACCTATGGGTACGTTCAGCCCAAACTGTGCACCTATCTTGCATCAAGATTAACGGTATCTCCATATGGACTGAAATGAGATTTCACTTGACCCAAGTGACGTAGGAGTACCATTGGTTGCATCAAAATGATTTATGAGCCTTTGGTATGTTTAGCGCAAATCGTACACCTATCTTGCGTCAAGATTAACACTATCTTCAAATGGACCGAATCAAGCTTCCATTTGACCAATGTCACCTAAAAGTACCATTGAGTGTGCCTGAAAGGATTTCCATGCCTGTGGTACATTTGGCGCAAACCATACACCTATCTTGCATCTAGTTTAACACTATCTCCAAACAGACCAAACTGAGCTTCCACTTGACCCACGTCACCAAAAAGTACCATCAGGTGTGCCCAAAATGATTTCCAGGTCCGTGGTACATTTGTCGCAAATCCATGCACCTATCTTGCATTGAGATTAATGGTATCTCCATATGGACCGAAATGAGATTCCACTTGACCCAAGTCACATAGGAGTACCATCGGTTGTGTCAAAATGATTTATAAGCCTATGGTACGCTTAGCACAAACCATGCACCTATCTTGTGTCAAGATTAATACTCTCCAAATGGACTTAAACAAGCTTCCATTTGACCAATGTCACCTAAAAGTACCATCGGGTGTGCCTAAAAAGATTCCTATGCCCATGGTACATTCAGTGCAAACCATACACCAATCTTGCGCCTAGTTTAACACTATCTACAAACGGACCAAAACGAGCTTCCACTTGACCCACGTCACCGAGAAGTACCATCGGGTGTGCCCAAAATGATTTCCTGGCCCATGGTACATTCGCCGCAAATCGTACACCTATCTTGCATCGAGATTAACACTATCTCCAAGTGGACCAAAACGAGTTTTCGCTTGACCCATGTCTCGTAGGAGTACCATCGGTTGCGCACAAAATGATTTCTGAACCTATGGTATATTTGACGCAAACCGTGCACCTATCTTGCATCGAGATTAACACTATCTCCAAACAAACTAAAAACAATCTTCCGCTTGATCTACGCCACCTAGGTGTACCATCTGGTGTGCCCAAAGCGATTTTAGACTCTATGATACATTTGGCGCAAACCGTACACCTATCTTGCCTCAAGATTAATACTATCTTCAAAAAGACTGAAATGAGCTTCTATTTGACCAACGTCACCTAGAAGTACCATTGGGTGTACATGAAAAGATTTCCATGCCCGCGGTACATTCGACGCAAACAGTACACCTATCTTGTGCCTAGTTTAACACTATCTTCAAACAGACCAAAACGAGCTTCCACTTGACCCACGTTACCTAAGAGTGCCATCGGGTGTGCCCAAAATGATTTTCATGCTCGTAGTACATTCGGCACAAACCGTGCATGTATCTTACACCGAGATTAACACTATCTCCAAACGGACCGAAACGAGCTTCCTCTTGACCATTGTTACCTAGAAGTACCATCGGGTGTACCCAAATTATTTCCATCACTAGGTACATTCAGCGCAAATTGTGCACCTATCTTACGCTGAGACTAACACTATCTCCAAGCGGATGAAAACAAGCTTCCACTTGACATACATTACATAGGAGCACCACCGGGTGAGCCCAAAGTGATTTCTTTGCCCTTGGTACATTCGGCGCAAACCATGCACCTATCTTGCGTCGAGATTAACACTATCTCTAAATGGACCAAAACAAATTTCCACTTGATCCATGTCACCTAGGAGTGCAATCAAGTGCGACCAAAATGATTTCTGAGCCTACGGTATGATCGGCACAAGGCGTGCACCTATCTTGCGTCAAACGAACTAAAACAAGCTTCCATTTCACCCATGTCACTTAGGAGTTCCATCGGGTACGCGCAAAACAATTTCAGAGCCTATGGTACATTCGGCATAAACCGTGCACCTATCTTTCATCGAGATTAGTACTATCTCCAAACAGACGGAAACGAGCTCCCACTTGACCAATGTCACCTAGAAGTACCATCGGATGTGCCTGAAAAGATTTCCATGCCCGTGGAACATTCGGCGCAAACCGTGAACCTATCTTTCACCTAGATTAACACTATCTCCAAACGGATCAAAATGAAGTTTCACTTGACACACATTACCTCATGTACGATCGGTTATGCCCAAAATGATTTCCATGCTCGTGGTACATTCGGCGCAAACCATGCACCTATCTAGCGCCGAGATTAACACTATCTCCAAATGGCTCAAAACAAGCTTCCACTTGACCCATGTCACCTAGGAGTATCATCTGGTGTGCCCAAAATGATTTCTAAGGTATGGTACATTCAGCACAAACAGTGCACCTATGTTGCGCCGAAATTGACACTATCTCCAAACAGACCAAAACAAGCTTCGACTTGACCAACGTCACCTAGGAGTACCATCTGGTGCGTCCAAAATGATTTCTAAGGTATGGTACGTTCGGCGCAAACTATGAACCTATCTTGCCCCTAGACTAAAACTATCTCCAAACGGAAGGAAATAAGGTTTCGCATGACATACGTTACCTAGGAGTACCATCAGGTGTGCTCAAAGCGAGTTCCATGCCTGTGGTACATTCAGCGCAAACTGTGCACCTATCTTGTGCCGAGATTAAGCCAATCTCCAAATGGATCGAAATGACCTTTTGCTTGATACACATCGCCTAGGAGTACAATCATTGCGTCCAAAATGATTTATGATCCTATGGTACGTTCAGTGCAAACCATGCACCTATCTTGCATCGAGATTAACGGTATTTCCATCCAGACCGAAATGAGATTCCACTTGACCCATGTCATGTAGAAGTACCATCGGTTGTGTCAAAATGATTTATGAGGCTATGGTACATTCAGCGCAAACTATGCACCTATCTTGTATCGAGATTAGTACTATCTCCAAATGGGCTGAAATGAGCTTCCATTTGATCAATGTCACCTAAAAGTACCATCGGGTGTGCCTAAAAAGATTTCCATGCCCGTGGTACATTCCGCGCAAACCATACACCTATCTTGCGCCTAGTTTAACAATATCTACAAACAGACCAAAACGAGCTTTCAGTTGAGCCACGACACCTAGGTGTACCATCGGGTGTGCCCAAAATGATTTCCATGCCCGTGGTACATTCGTCGCAAACCGTGTACCTATCTTCCGTCAAGATTAACACTATCTCCAAATAGACCAAAACAAGTTTTCACTTGACTCATGTCACGTAGGAGTACCATTGGTTGTGCCCCAAATGATTTTCGAACCTATGGTATGTTTGACGCAAACCGTGCACCTATCTTGCGTCAAGATTAATACTATCTCCAAACATACTGAAAGGATCTTCCACTTGATCTGCGCCACCTAGGAGTACCATCTGGTGTGCCGAAAAGCGATTTTAGAGCCTATGGTACATTTGGTGCAAACCGTGCACCTATCTTGTGTCGAGATTAACACTATCTCCAAACGGACCAAAACGAGCTTCCACTTGACCCACGTCACCTAGGAGTAACATCTAGGGTGCCCAAAAGCAATTTCAGAGCCTATGGTACATTTGGCACAAACCATGCACCTATCTTTTGCCGAGATTAACACTATCTCCAAATGGACCGAAATGAGCTTCCACTCGACCCATGTCACCTAGGAGTACCATCCAGTGCGTCTAAAATGATTTCTGAACCTATGGTACGTTTGACACAAACCATGCACTTATCTTGCTTCGAGATTAACACTATCCCCAAACATACTGAAATGAACTTTCACTTGATCTACGCCACCTAGGAGTACCATCTGGTGTGCCCAAAAGCGATTTTAGAGCCTATGGTACATTTGGCGCAAACCGTGCACCTATGTTGCCTCGAGATTAATACTATCTCCTAATAAACCGAAATGAGCTTCCACTTGACTAACGTCACCTAGAAGTACCATCGGGTGTGCTTAAAAAGATTTCCATGCCTGTCGTACTTTCGGCACAAACCATACTCCCATCTTGCACCTAGTTTAATACTATCTCCAAACAGACCAAAATGAGCTTCCACTTGATGCAGGTCACCTACGAGTACCATCGGGTGTGCCCAAAATGACTTCCATGGCCATGGTACTTTCGGCACAAACCATGCACCTATCTTGCGCTGAGGCTAACACTATCTCCAAACAAACAAAGGAGTACCATCGGGTGTCCCAGAGCAATTTCCATGCCCGTTGGACCTTTCTTGTGCCAAAATGAAAACTATCTCCAAACAGATCGAAATGAGCTTCCGCTTGATCCACGTCACCAAGGAGTACTATCAGGTGCGTCCAAAATGATTTCTGAGCCTATGGCAGCACGTAAATTGTGTCGAGATTGACACTATCTCCAAATAGACCGAAACAAGCTTCCACTTGACCCACATCACCTAGATGTACCATCGGCTGTGCCCAAATTCATTTCCATGCCTATGGTACATTCGGCACAAACTATGCACCCATCTAGCGCTAAGATTAACACTATCTCTAAGCAGACCGAAACGAGCTTCCACTTGACACACGTCACCAAGGAGTACCATCGGGTGTGCCCAAAAGGATTTCCATGCCCATGGTACATTTGGCGTAAACCATGCACCTATCTTGCGCCGAGATTAACACTATGTTCAAACGGATCGAAACGAGCTTCCACTTGACCCACGTCACCTAGGAGTACCATTTGGTTCATCCAAAATGGTTTCCAAGCCTATGGTACCTTCGGTGCAAATTGTGCACCTATCTTGCACCGAGATTAACACTATCTCCAAATAGACCAAAATAAGCTTCCACTTGACCCACGTCACCTAGGAGTACCATCGAGTGTGCCCAAAGTGATTTCCACGCCCGTGGTACATTCGGTGCAAACCATGCACCTATCTTGCACCGAAATTAACACTATCTCCAAACAGACCAAAACGAGTTCCACTTGACCAACGTCACCTAGGAGTACCATCGGGTACGTCCAAAATGATTTCCAAGCCTATGGTATTTCAACGCAAACCATGCACCTATCTTGCGCCAAGACTAGCACTATCCCCAAACGGACCGAAACAAGCTTCCACTTGACATACATTACATAGGAATACCATCGGATGTGCCCAAAGCGATTTCCACACCCGTGGTACATTCAACACAAATTGTGCACTTTTCTTGAGCCGAAATAAGAACTATCTCCAAACATATCGAAATGCGCTTTTGCTTGATCCACGTCACCTTAGAGTGCAATCAGGTGCGTCCAAAATGATTTTTGAGCCTATGGTACGCTTGGCGCAAACCATGCACCTATCTTGCATCGACATTAACACTATCTCCAAATGGACCGAAGTGAGTTTCTACTTGACCCATGTCACGTTGGATTAACATCAGTTGTGCCCAAAATGATTTTCAAAGCTATGGTACGTTCAGTGCAAGCCGTCCACCTATCTTGTGTTGAGATTAACACTATCTCTAAACATACTGAAATGATCTTCTAATTGATTTATGCCGCCTAGGAGTGCCATCTGGTGTCCCGAAAAGATTTCCATGCCTGTGGTACATTAGACGCAAACCGTGCACCTTTCTTGCATCGAGATTAGTACTATCTCCAAACAGTCTAAAATGAGCTTCCACTTGACCAATGTCATCAAGAAGTACTATCAGGTGTGCCTGAAAAGTTTTCCATGCCTACGATACATTCGGTGCTAATCGTAGACCTATCTTGCGCCTAGATCAACACTATCCAAATGAACAAAAATGAGCTTCCACTCGACCAATGTCACCTAGAAGTACCATCGGGTGTGCCTAAAAAGATTTCCATGCTCGTGGTACATTCGATGCAAACCGTACACCTATCTTGCGTCTAGATTAACACTATCTCCAAATGGACCAAAATAAGGTTCCACTGGACCCACATCACCTAGGAGTCCCATCGGGTGTGCCCAAAAAGATTTCCATGCCCATGGTACATTCAGCACAAACCGTGCACCTATCTTGCGCTGAGATTAACACTATCTCCAAATAGACCGAAACATGCGCTTCCACTTGGCCCATGTCACCTAGGAGTACCATCTTGTGCATCTAAAATAATTTCCACGCCTATGGTATATTTGGCGCAAACAATGCACCTATCTCACGACGAGACTAACAATATCCACTTGATCTATGCCATCTAGGAGAACCATCTGGTGTGCCCAAAACCGATTTCAGAGCCTATGGTACATTTGGCGCAAACCGTACACCTATCTTGCCTCGAGATTAATACAATCTCCAAATGGACCAAAAACAACTTCCACTTGACCAACGTCACATTGAAGTACCATCGAGTGTGCCTGAAAAGATTATCATGCCCATGGTACATTTGTTGCAAACCATGCACCTATCTTGCGCCGAGGCTAACACTATATCCAAATGGACTGAAACAAGCTTTCACTTGACCAGCGTTAGCTAGAAGTACCATCGGGTGTGCCTAAAAAGATTTCCATGTTTGTGGTACATTCAACGCAAACCGTGCACCTATCTTGCGCCAAGACTTACACTAACATTAATGGACTGAACGAGCTTCCACTAACCAATGTCACCTAGAAGTACCATCGGGTGTGCCTGAAAAGATTTCCATGCTCATGGTTCATTCGGCGCAAACCGTACACCTATCTTGCTCCTAGATTAATACTATCTCTAAATGGATGGAAACGTGCTTCCACTTGACCCACGTCACCTAGGAGTTCAATCAGGTGTGCCTAAAATGAATTCCACGCCTGTGGTACATTCGACGCAAACCATGCACCTATTTGGCATTGTGATTAACACTATCTCCAAACGGACCAAAGCAATCTTGCACTTGACCCACATCACCTAGGAGTACCATCGGGTGCGTGCAAAATAATTTCCAAGCCTATGGTACCTTTGGGGCAAACCGTGCAAGTATCTTGCGCCGAGACTAACACTATCTCCAAATAGACCGAAACAACCTTCCACTTGACATACATTACATATGAGTACCATCGGGTGTACTAAAAGTAGTTTCCAGACCCATGGTACATTCGGCGTAAACCGTGCACCTTTCTTGGGCCAAAATTATAACTATCTCCAAACGGATCAAAATGAGTTTTCGCTTGATCCAGTCACCTTGGTGTACAATCAGGTGCACCCAAAATAATTTTTGAGCCTTTGGAATGTTTGGTGCAAACCGTGCACCTATCTTGTGTTGAGATTAAAACTATCTCCAAATGGACTAAGGCAAGTTTCCACTTGACACACGTCAGGTAGGAGTTACATCGGTTGCGCCCAAAATGATTTCTGAACCCATGGCATGTTCAGCGCAAACCGTACAACTATCTTGCGTCGAGATTAACAATATCTCCAAATAGACTGAAACGATCTTCCTCTTGATCTACGCCACCTAGTACTACCATCTGGTGTGCTCAAAGCGATTTCAGAGCCTATGGTACATTTGGTGCAAACCGTGCTCCTATCTTGCCTGAGGATTAATAGTATCTCCAAACGGACCAATACGAGCTTCCACTTGACCAATGTCACCAAGAAGTACCATCGCATGTGCCTAAAAAATTTCCATGTCCGTGGTACATTTGACGCAAACTATGCACCTATCCTACCTCGAGATTAATACAATCTCCAAATGGTCTGAAACGAGCTTCCACTTGACCAACGTCACCTAGAAGAACCATCGGATGTGCCTGAAATGTTTTCCAAGCCCATGGTACATTCGGTGCAAATCGTACACCTATCTTGCGCCAAGATTAACTCTATCTCCAATTAGACCGAAACGAGCTTCCAATTGACCAATGTCACCTAGCAGTACCATTAGGTGTGCCTGAAAAGATTTCTATGCCCATGGTACATTCGGTGCAACCATACACCTATCTTGCGCCTAGATTAACACCATCTCCAAATGGGCCAAAACGAGCTTCCTCTTGACCCACGTCACCTAGGATTACCATCACGTGCATCCAAAATAATTTCCAAGCCTTTGGTACCTTCGGCGCAAACCGTGCACCTATCTTGCGCCGAGACTAACACTATCTCCTAACAAACCGAAACAACCTTCCACTTGACATACATTAAAAGGAGTACCAACGGGTGTGCCCAATGTGATTTCCATGCCCGTTGTACATTCAGTGCAAACTATGCACATTTCTTGTGCCAAAATTATTACTATCTCCAAATGGATCGATATGAGCTTCCCCTTGATCCACGTCACCCAGGAGTACAATCAGGTGTGTCCAAAATGATTTTTGAGCCTATAGTACCTTTGGCGCAAACCGTGCATCTATTTTGTGACGAGATTAAAACTATCTCCAAATAGACTAAGGCAAGTTTCCAATTGACCCACGTCACGTAGGAGTAACATCGGTGGCGCCCAAAATATTTCTAAACCTGTGGTACGTTCGGCGCAAAATGTGCTCCTATCTTGCATCGAGACTAACATATCTCCAAACAGACTGAAACGATCTTTCTCTTGATCTACGCCACCTAGGAGTACCATCTGGTGTGCTCAAAGTGATTTCAAAGCATATGGTACATTTGGTGCAAACCATGCACCTATCTTGTGTCGAGATTAAAACTATCTCCAAATAGACCAAAGCGAGTTTCCACTTGACCCACGTCACGTAGGAGTAACATCGGTTGCGCCCAAAATGGTTTCTGAACCTATGGTACGTTTAGCGCAATCCGTGCACCTATCTTACATCGAGATTAACACTATCTCCAAATAGACAGAAATGATCTTCCTCCCGATCTACGCCACCAAGGAGTACCATTTGGTGCGCTCAAAGCGTTTTCAGAGCCCATGCCCGTGGTCCATTCGGCACAAACCGTACAACTATCTTGTGCCTAGTTTAACACTATCTCTAAATGGATCGAAACGAGCTTCCACTTGACCAATGTCACCTAGAAGTACCATCGGGTGTGCCTGAAAAGATTTCCATGCCCATGGTACATTTGGTGCAATCCATACAATCTTGCGCCTAGATTAACAATATCTCCAAACAGACCGAAACGAGCTTCCACTTGACTAATGTCACCTAGAACTACCATCGGGTGTGCCTGAAAAGATTTTTGTGCTCGTGGTACGTTCAACGCAAACCGTGCTCCTATCCTGCGTTGAGATTAATACAATCTCCGAACGGTCTCAAACGAGCTTCCACTTGACCCACGCCACGTTGGAGTACCATCGGGTGCGTCCAGAATGGTTTTAAGCCTATGGTATGTTCGGCGCAAACTGTGCACCTATCTTGCACTGAGATTAACACTATCTCCAAACGGACCAAAACAAGCTTCCACCTGACATACATTACATAGGAGTACCATTGGTTGTGCCCAAAATGATATCTAAGCCTATGGTACGTTTGACGCAGACCATGCACCTATCTTGCATCGAGACTAACACTATCTCCAAATGGATAGTTTCCAATTGACCCATGTCACGTAGGACTACCACCGGTTGTGCCCAAAATGATTTCTGAACCAATGGCACGTTCATCGCAAACCATGCACCTATCTTGCATCGAGATTAACACTATCTCAAAACAGACTGAAACGATCTTAAACTAGATCTACTTCACCTAGGAGTACCATCCGGTGTGCTCAAAGTGATTTCAGAGCCTATGGTACATTTAGCGCAAACTGTGCACCTATCTTGCCTCAGGGTTGATACTATCTCCAAACAGACCGATACGAGCTTCCACTTGACCAACGTCACCTAGAAGTACCATCACGTGTGTCAGAAAAGATTTCCATGCCCGTGTTACATTCGGCGCAAACTGTACACCTATTCTGCGTCGAGATTAATACAATCTCCAAACGGTCTGAAATGAGCTTCCACTTGACCAACGTCACCTAGAAGTACCATCGGGTGTGCCTGAAAAGTTTTCCATGCCCGTGGTACATTAGGCGCAAACCGTACACCTATCTTGCGCCTAGATTAACACTATTGCCAATTGGACCAAAATGACCTTTCACTTGACCAATGTCACCTAGAAGTACCATCGGGTGTGCCTGAAAATATTTCTGAGCCCATGGTACATTCGGCATAAACCATATACCTATCTTGCGCCTATATTAACACTATCTCCAAACGGACTGAAATGAGCTTCCATTTAACTCACGTCACCTAGGATTACCATCGGGTGCTTCCAAAATAATTTCCAAGCCTATGGTACCTTCAGGGCAAACCGTGCACCTATCTTGCGCCGAGACTAACACTATCTCCAAACAAACCAAAACAAGCTTCCAGTTGACATACATTACATAGGAGTACCATCGGGTGTGCCCAAAGTGATTTCCATGCCCGTGGTACATTCGGCGCAAACCGTGCACCTGTCTTGCGCCGAAACTAGAACTATATCCAAACAGGTCAAAATGAGCCTTTCGCTTGATCCACGTCACCTAGGAGTACAATCAGGTGCGTCCAAAATATTTCTGAGCCTATGGTACGTTTGGTGCAGACCGTGCACCTACCTTGCATCGAGATTAACACTATCTCCAAATGGGCCGTAACGAGGTTCCACTTGACCCATGTCACGTAGGAGTACCATCGGTTGCACCCAAAATAAGTTCCATACCTATGGTATGTTCGGCGCAAACCATGCACCTTTCTTGCGCCGAGACTAACACTATCTCCAAACGGACCGAAACAAGCTTCCACTTGCCAATGTCACCTAGAAGTACCATCGGGTGTGCTTGAAAAGATTTCCATGCCCATGGTACGTTCAGCGCAAACCATGCTCCTATCATGTGTCGAGATTAATACAATCTCTAAACGGTCTAAAATGAGCTTCCACTTGACCAACGTCACCTAGAAGATCATCGGGTGTGCCTGAAAAGTTTTTCGAGCCTGTGGTACATTCGGTGCAAACTGTACACCTATCTTGTACCTAGATTAACACTATCTCCAATTGGACCGTTACGACCTTCCACTTGGCCAATGTCACCTAGAAGTACCATCGGGTGTGCTTGTAAAGACTTCAATGCCCATGGTACATTCGGCGCAATCCGTACATCTATCTTGCGCCTAGATTAACAATATCTCCAAACGGACCGAAACAAGCTTCCACTTGACTCAGTCACGTAGGAGTACTGTCGGGTGTGCCCAAAATAATTTCCAAGCCTATGGTATGTTCAGCGCAAACCGTGCAACTATCTTGCGCCGAGACTAACACTATCTCCAAACGGACTGAAACATTGTTTCACTTGACCAATGTCACGTAGAAGTATGATCGGAGGTGCCAAAAAATATTTCCATGCCCGTGGTACATTCGGCGCAAACCGAACACCTATCTTGCGCCTAGATTAACACTATCTCCAAATGGACCGAATTGACCTTCCACTTGACAAACGTCACCTAGGAGTACCATCGGGTGTGCCCAAAATGATTTCCATGCCCATGGTACATTCGGCACAAACCATGCACCTATCTAGCACTGAGATTAACACAATGTCCAAATGGACCAAAACGACCTTCCACTAGACCCATGTCACCTAGGAGTACCATCAGGTGTGCCCAAAATGATCTCCATGCCCATGGTACATTCACGCAAACTGTACCCCTATCTTGCGCTGAGATTAGCACTATCTCCAAACGGATCGAAACGAGCTTCCACTTGACCCACGTCACCTAGGAGTACCATCGGGTGCGTCCAAAATAATTTCCAAGCCTATGGTACCTTCGGCGCAAACCGTGCACCTATCTTGCACCGAGACTAACACTATCTCCAAACATAGCAAAACCAGCTTCCAATTGACATATATTACATAGGAGTACCATCGGGTGTGCCCAAAGTGATTTCCATGCTGGTGGTACATTCGGCGAAAACTGTGCACCTTTCTTGTGCCAAAATTAAAACTATTTCCAAACAGATCGAAATGAGCTTCCGCTTGATCCACGTCACCTAGGAGTACAATCAGGTGCATCCAATCTAAGCCTATGGTATGTTTGGCGCAAACCATACAACTATCTTGTGTCGATATTAAAACTATCTCAAAATGGACCAAGGCGATTACAATTGACCCACGTCACGTAGGAGTAACATCGGTTGGGCCCAAAATGGTTTCCGAACCTAAAGTATGTTCAGCGCAAATCATGCACCTATCTTGCGTCGAGATTAACACTATCTCGAAACAGACTGAAACGATCTTCCTCTTGATCTACGCCACCTAGGAGTACTATCAAGTGTGCTCAAAGCAATTTCAGAGCCTATGGTACATTTGGTGCAAACCGTGCACCTATCTTGCCTAAGGATTAGTACTACCTCTAAACGTACCGATATGAGCTTCCACTTGACCAACATAACCTAGAAGTACCATCGCGTGTGCCTGAAAAGATTTTCCTGCTCCTAGTACATTCGGCGCCAACTAGGCACCAATCTGGCGACAAGATTAATACAATCTCCAAATGGTCTTAAATGAGCTTCCAGTTGACCAATGTCACCTAGAAGTACCATCGGATGTGCCTGAAAAGATTTCCATGCCCATGGTACATTCTATAACACCTCAGGTGTTTAGCTTCCTTAATTGCATTGCATTTCATAAGCATGAGCATCAATCATCTCATTCATGTCTTTATTTTGCTTGCAACTTGACTATGCAACATGCCATAATGTGCTTGTTCCATAAATTACTTGCTTATGAAATGTGAGTGGTGCAACTTGTAGATACAACTTGGGGTCTCATACTTTGAAACATGACAATGTTGTTAGTACACCATGGTAGGCTCAATGGATGCAACAAAGTCTTGAAACATGTGCAACATGATATTGCAACATTTGGTGGAATCATTATTTTGCTTGTTTCAACTCATGTGGCACTAGTATTTTTGTGCAACCAAGGTGTAGAGTGGCTAATTATATCTTATAGCACCTTAATTACATTTAGGGTAACTAGTGGAGCAATGTTCATGTTGACCAAAATGACCAAAATGCCCTCCAATGTGTTGTTGACCAACCCTTGATCCCTGGAATGCTTTGGTTTGACCATTTAAAAAGTCCAGCTTAGAGATCTTGCATGGAGAAGCAACCTTAAGCAAAGTTGTAGAGAATTTCCTAAGGAACAAAAGTTCCAATATGGCCACCTCATGAAAATGACCAGAACATGCTAAAAAATGGCCCAAGTCGGTTAAGGGACTGCCCAACACTTGGAAAATTTTCTAAGTCCAAAAACCTGAATTTCAGTTTCAATGTGCCTCCCTTTGACGCCATATAACTCACAAACCTGGCCAAACTAGTCCTTGAGCCAATTGACAAAGTTGTAGTCCTCATGTAGCTCTACAATTTTGGTATTATCATCTTCTGCTAACTTGAGCTGGTTTAGGAGATAATCATCGATGAAGTTTCCCTGTTAATCACCATTGCCGGCCTCATTCAGACGTTCAGAGCGTGGGTGGCCGACAGTTGCAAGCCATCACCGCCGCATGTCCTCCACGCGTCGCACGTGACCTGGCGCCTTGGCCAGCAGCTCAGCACATAGAAGGTGCCCCCAGCTGCCTTCCCGACCTCGCCCTGCCATTTCCATCCCTCCACGCGCGCGCCTGAGGTGGAAAAATGCTGCCTCCCTCACTGCCATGACCTCCGACGAGCTCGACCGACCATGTCATCACGGCATTGCCCAGTCCCCTCCGTCCGAAGCTTCAGCACACTACCCGCTATCTCCACCCTTTGGTCTAGCGAACCGAGCCGTGGTAAGGGCCTTTGGTCGATTCCGCCATTGCCACCATGGGTGACTCCTCGCCGGAGTTGGGGCGCTCCGGGTGGATAGAGCCTCTCTCAACCTCCCTTTTCTACCTCAATAGATCTGCCTCGGAGTGGTGATGCTCATACCGAGCTATGGTGTGGCCGTGCGGCCTCGCCGTTGGCGGTGCACCGTCACCGGACCCCCACCGCTCGTGACGGCGAGCCCCTTCCGCTCCAACCCAAGCCACCCTACCGACATGAATCGATGCATTGCTTGACGGAGATCACGAGGGTGGGCTCGGTTTCTCGGGAGAGCTCCTCTCCGACGAGCTTGAGCTCGCCGGAGCACGCGGTTCGCCGCGCCCCTGCCTCTCTCTCTGACGGCGGGTCCCGCCTAGCAGATGCCCGCACGGGCGGGAAGACCGTTGGTGGGCCACGCTGGCAAGCCGGGCGGGCCCAGTGGCAGTAGCGTTTAGGATTTTATTTTGTGTTTTCTTTTATTTATGTCACAGATTTATATGCATTGTTGTGGAATTTTTATCTCCCTTTTTATAGATCCATTTGAGGTGATCCAAATTTTGTTGGACTCTAGGTGAAGTGTAGTATTTAGGAAAAATATCAAATGCATATCTGATGTTTATTTTCTGGAAGAATTATTTAGGGCTTTGAAATGTGTTTTAAATTAAATGCAAACTTGTTTAATGGATAACTTAGGTTGTATTGTTCCATAAATTGTGAAATTTGGTGGGTAGGTTATTTTATGCCTGTGCTAGCTCTGGTAAAAATTTAGGTACTAGTGCTTGAGTACTTTTCAAGTTATGATGCTATCATGTTATATTAGAAGATACTTGAATAAATTTTAGTAATTTTTCTATATGTGCAATGCTCATGAAATTTTATGGAGAGTGTCCTGGTACCCTAAGGTTGCTAATAAAAATATGGGTTCTGTTGTTTGATACGTTTCAATGTGATTTGTTAATTATGCAAAAATCAGCCTTTTTGGCTTGTGAATTTTGTGTAGGGAGTTTATGTGAATAACTTTAGTTCAAATTTTTACAGTAGCCTCCTTGTAGGACACAGAGCCTCCTGTCATTGTTGTGGAATTTTCTAAGCAGCTTGCATATAAGTTTAATTTCCCACTTAATTAATTAAGTAAATTAAGGAAGGGGTTAAAATAAATGTTTTAGGTTGGCACACCTTACTTTCTGGTGTTTTCATGACATGTGTGAACTAGTAGTATCATTGGTTTGGTCATAGAGGAAGTTTGACACATGAATAAATATTTAATTTTCACATTTCTAGGTTCTCTGGACAGCTGGTAGAATTTTTGAATTTGATCCTTGATAAAAGTGTTTGATGAGAAACTTGTGAATACCAAAGTGGTAGTAAACTTGATAAACTAGCTTGTGTCAAAATTTGGTGGCATTTGGCCTAGTAGTCTAGGAGTTATAGCTGTTTAAAGTGGCTGTCCAGAAATGGCTGCTCTCTGTTTAGAGAGGTCAGATTTCTGGAACTTTAGAATTTCGACTAGGTAAACTTGGGAATTAAGTGTTGAAGTCTGAAAGTGAATTGTAGAGCATTTTATAAGCTTTCCAGATTGTCTTGTATCATGTCTTTTGGAATTTTGAATCTACAGTTGTGATGGAAATACTTAGCTGCTGTCCAGAATCTATTGTTGTACGATTTGTGTTTGGTTGGTGGTAACCTAAGTAAAGTTGTTCTTGTGATTGTTAGGTGTTAGGGACTTAACTGAGGAGGAACATCTATACATTAGGTTGTGTAGATTAGGTAAGTACTTCTCTACCGGAGAAGAGATTTGCACTTATTATTGAAGTGATTTGAATAGAGCATTAGGAATTGTTGTAGTTCATTTCATCCCGAGCATGCTGCATCCCTTCTTATGCATCCATGAAATTTATTGTGCATTCATGCAATAGGTGTTCCGGAGGGAGTGACTCTTCTTGAGTTCGAGGGAGCGATTCTGGAGGAGGTTCAGGAGCAGCCAGGAGAACCCGAAGAGGCAGTCAGCGAAGGAGGCACCATTGACGAGTTACCGGAGTGTCCGGATCATCGCCCTTCCTCATTCCTAAAAGGCAAGCCCCGGTGCATGCTGACCCAATTGTTTTATAAATCAATCTTGAGTACTTTTACTTGTTTACTGCATTAAGTTGTAGGAGTTGTGTGAAAACACTTGTTGCATTATACCTATCCTTGTCCAGATCTCGTACTTAAATCCTAAATTAGGTTTAGGCACGTGTCAAAGCTTAGCCCTGCTTAGTCCAGTAGAAGTCGGGTGATTTCCGGTCATCCATGAGATGTAGGAATGGGTCACGAGTGGCTATGTTGGCTATCGTGGATGGAACCATGCCTTAAAATGAAATTGAGACTGGGCGGGAGTTCGATAGTGCAGCCGCAAGACACTTCATGTCTTGGGTGCGGAGCTATGCCCGTCTGAGTCGTTTAAGGACCGATTCGCTGTACGTCCTTGAGTCATGTTGAACGCAGTCTAACACTTAGTTGCCCGGATAAGTCGTTCCGACCGCGAAGCTGAGTAATACAGTTCAGGCCAGGAATCGAATGGTAGGTCGCATCTTGGAGGAGAGTAAGGATGTGCTTGGGGACATTGGCGTGAGACCAAGGGGGTTAGAGTCCCTAGCACCTGGTAGAGTGTCGCCCTTGGGGATGCGGCATCAGTCGGACCCGCGGCTCCTGAACTGTACCAAAGGTGACCTGAGCAGCCCTCGCCAGGCGTGACTCGGTGAGTGTTAGAAATATTCCTCCAGCTGGATAGGAATTCGATTCGAATCGCCATCGCTCCCGGTTAGTGAGCACTTGACTTGAGCAGTGGCAACATAGATCTCATTAAATTGAACAGATGGTTAGGTGAACGATATAATGTTGCCGCAATTTATACCTGCTATGGATATAATGATATTATTGTTTGATTATAATCAATCAAATGTTTAGTACATGTGCTAAGATAAATGACAGGTTAATGTTAAAAATAACTGCTAGTACAGGTTAAAAGAGTTTCAATTACTATGCTTTTCCGCAAATGTGATGTCAGCTAGCTCCACTTATGAAAGCCTTGCATAATTCTTGGTGTCATCTTATTTCTGGTTTTTGACGGGTAAGTCTAGCTGAGTACATTCCAGTACTCAGGGTTTATTCCCTCCTGTTGCAGATGACATGCTTTATCAGGGCTTCTGCAAGAACTACCTCCACCCCGTGGGTGATGAGGACTAGATCACTGAGGCGTGATTGTCTGTTAAGTACTTTCCTTAATGCTTTTGTGGGATGTTGATCTGTACCACTGGCAGTAGTATTTGAACAATGTGCGTGTGTTATGCTTCCGCTACTTTATGAACTCGGTTTGTAATAATTTGCGACTCCATGTGTGTAAGTGGATTTCAGAACTACTTGTGAAATGTAACATGTGATGTGTTATGTTGAGTGATGCGATCTTGGTTGTAAGCAAGTTGGTTTGAAATCCTTCGTGGTTTCGGTTGACTACCGGGATTATATGGGCTCAAGTTCAAAAATTTGAGCATTTCGGTGCTTGTTTTTGTACTTGTGCTCTTATAATTTGGTCGGTTCTGTTACAGCTGGTACCGGAGCATAATTCAACATTAAACACATTATACGAGTATTTGAAAACAAAAGTATTTGTTTGCGAAAAGTGTTAAAACTCTAAAATTTATTTCTATAGGTATGCCAGTGATCACATCCCTTAGCCCAAATAAGGACTCTTAGGTGGCTTATTAAAAGACTAACTTGGGGGTCTTGTTTGTTTTTTGTTTCGTTGTCCATACGGCGTGATATTGTATGGATGCCATCCACTTGGGTGGTAATGCATGGATCAAACACCTCGACGCTCTGGTAAGTGTGAGTTGTGAGAGCATGATCGTCCAACCGGCGATCTAGGGGAGAGTAGTTGTGGTTACTTGCATACTTACATGTTCAAACCATGTAATTATGAAAGTACTTAATTGTGGGTATATCTGTCGGGTAGTTGTGATACTGAAGTATATACATCGGGGATGTGTATATGGAAAGTATTTAGTTTACTGCTTACTTGTGTGCTTATATTGGGAAACTGTTGGGCTGAAATGAGATTTTCTGCAGGTACACTAACAGTGCAAACGAGTAGACCGATAGTTTCGCCTATATGAGAGAACGTATGTATGCCACCACCTAGCGTTAGAAGTTTATGTTTCTACTAGGGTGAGAGGGCGTACGGAACATGCATGCATCATGTTTAATTCATGTCATACATTTCATTTTACTCCCTCCTTAAAAATTTCGATGGTCCCGACTAAATTAAATTTTGTATCCCCTAAATTATCCTCACTTTAAGTCATATCTTGTTGCTACAGATGGCACGCACCAAGAGGACCGCTCACAAGTCAACTGTAGGCAGGGTTCCTCGCCACCAGCTCGCTCCGCGTGAGCCCCGCCCTGAGCCCACCAAGGTGGAAAGGTTGAGGGCCGAGTTGGCTGAGGTGACTGCTGCTAGAAATGCGACACAGCAACAGCTGGAGCAAGTGATACATGACAGAGATCAGGAGACACTTGCAGTCCAGAGGTTGATGTGGCTAATCACAACTGTCAACGCATGCTGGTCCACGTGATGAACCAGCGGGATGAAGCCTGGCACGAAGAGAACATCCTAAGAGCTCGTCAGGTGGAGCTGGAGCAACAGTTAGAAGATGCACAAGAATATAATGACAATCTTCATGAAGAAGTGCACCGCCTGAACAATCAGCTCAATCCTCTGCTGCCTCATGACAATGACGAGGATGAGGAGATGGGCTCTGGAGTGTTCATGGCTGAAGGTGATGAAGACGTGGAGGTCAATGGGCCATAGGATGCCCCACCAGAAGAAGAAGAAGAAGAGGATGAGGAGTTAGAGCCTGCTAGTGACGAGGATGGTGGGGAGATCCTCGACACTGACTCCGAGGACGATGTTTAGAGTAGTCATCTCATAGCTATGACGTTAGAGTTATCTTTTGTGCCCTCCATGTGTGGAAGTGGGGCTTTGTAATAACTTAGCTTTTGGGATGTAACATCGAACCCTATGTTATCCTGGATGTTAGTTTGAACATGTTAAATTTTGGTCACAAATGGATGTCTCATTGTGTTGTGTTCGGTGATGGTGTCACGATTAGCACCCTTCGGTGCCGCGACGAAACCGATGGCCTCCTGTGGCGCGCGACATAAGGCTGTGCTGCTTGGCACGCGCTGGTATTGAGGTGGCTAGTCATGATCCACCATGGAATTCTACTAATGGGATGTCTCCTCATGGTCATTTCTTAGTAGCCTTTACTATTTGGCTAGAAGTTTAGATCGAATCCGTCTGTAAGGTTGAAATTCTGTTGATCTTGATGTAAACAGTTCAGTCACATTTGTGCTCCTTGTATGTGAGCCTTTAATAAATTCCACCTTTCATCGGAAGATATCTTGTTTGTTATGTCCATCGCATGATTGCGTCAATTGATGCGCTTGATGAGATTGTGCGGTTGTGATGAATTACTGTGCCTTGGTTGTTGGCGAATTCATTTCTAATGAAGTCAATTTGGCATATTTACACAATTCATCTAAAAATTTCCCACATCGTCAGTGCTCATTGGCTATGCATTTTGCAGATGGCGTACAAGATGCAGACGGTGGTTGAAGGTCAGCGCATGTTAGCAGACGCTATGCGCCAACTAGTCAACCGGGATGCTCGGCATGGTCGTCAAGGGCCGGAACCAAATCAATATAGTGACTTCAAGGATTTTCTTGACACCAAGCCCCCGCTCTTTAACGAGGCGGAGGAACCTCTACAAGCTGATGAGTGGTTGAATACCATTGAGCAGAAGTTCCGTTTGCTTCGTCTGACTCAGGAGCTAAAGACTGAATATGCTTCCCATCAACTGCATGGCCCGGCTGGTATTTGGTGGAGCCACTATCGCTTCACGTTGCTTCCTAATGTCCCGATTGCTTGGGACCAGTTTAAAGCGGCATTTCGTGGGAATTACATTCCTCCAGGTCTGATGGCTATAAAGCACATTGAGTTCATGAGGTTATCCTAGGGCAATAAGAGTTTGATGGAATACCTGCAATCCTTTAACAACCTGGCAAGGTATGCAACTGAGTTTGTGTATACCGATGCTAAGAAGATTGCTAGTTTTAAGTGTGGCCTCGGTCCAAAGCTGATGAAGACCATGGGCACTAGCAAGTGTGCTACTTTCAATGATTTTATTAGTGATGCTCTGACTCAAGAGAACAATAATTCTATCTATGCTGCTTCTAAGAGCCGCAAGAGGGCCCTTGAGGCAAGTGCTTCACCGTCCCGAACTCCAGCTGCACCGAGGGCTCCCCCTCGCCCACCTACCCCGAATGCTAAGTTCCATCCCCCGCAGAAGAAGTCTACAACTAAGACTAGGATTCGCAAAGCATATACAGTGTCTCTGCCAAAGGGTAGTTCTAGTCAAGGCAGCTCCAGTGTTCCCCCAGCAACATGCCTTGCTGGAACTGCAACAAACTAGGTCATTGGTGTAGGAACTGTCCATATCCTAAGAAGAATGCAAATCAAGGTGGCCGTCAGGGGCATGTGCACTATAATAGTATTGAAGAAATTCCATCTGGTGAGGTTGTCACTGCTGGTAAGTTCCTAGTTGACCAACATTCTGCAATGGTACTATTTGATTCAGGTGCCTCGCATTCCTTTATCAGTCCTATGTTTGCATCGAAGTTTGCACACAAATTACATACTGTTGAAGGTGGGGGGTATTGCATTAGTGCAGCAAGTGGGAATATTTTCACAAATCAAGTAGTGAGGGATCTAGAATTTGAAATAGAAGGGCGAAAGTACTCGCTTACCTTAGTGGTTTTGCCTGGATTAGGCATAGATGTTATTTTGGGCATGAATTGGATGAGTCAAACTGGGGTGCTCATTGATACATCCACCCGGGTAGTCATGCTCAAAGATCGTACTGATCAAAAAGGTTTTCTAGTGCAACTTCCTAGAAAAATTGATCTTTCTAGTGAAGTTCATGCGGTGCAAGCAAAGGCCTTAGCTGATATTCCGGTAGTGAGTGAGTTTCCTGACGTTTTTCCTGATGATTTGCCGAGACTACCTCTAGATCGGGATGTGGAGTTTAAAATCGAGTTGTTGCCTGGCACGGCACCCATCTCTAGAAGACCCTATAGGATGCCTCCGAATGAACTAGCTGAACTTAAGGTGTAGTTGAATGAACTTTTGAAGAAGGGGCTGATTCGTCCTAGTTCGTCTCCGTGGGGATGTTCTGCTATCTTTGTAAAGAAGAAGGACCAATCATTGCAGATGTGTGTAGATTATAGGCCTCTGAATTCAGTCACTGTCAAAAATAAGTATCCTCTACCACGCATCGACATCTTGTTTGATCAGTTGTCTAAAGCTAAAGTCTTTTCCAAGATTGATCTGAGGTCTGGTTACCATCAAATTAAAATCCATCCTGAAGATATTCCAAAAATAGCTTTCTCTACAAGATACGGTCTTTATGAGTATCTTGTTATGTCCTTTGGCTTGACCAATGCCCCAGCACACTTCATGTGCTTGATGAATTCGGTGTTTATGCCCGAATTAGACAAGTTTGTGGTGGTATTTATTGATGATATCTTGATATATTCTGAAAATGAGGAAGAACACGCTGAACATCTGCATATACTCCTCACAAGACTGCGTGAACATCAACTGTATGCAAAGTTCAGTAAGTGTGAATTTTGGCTTCGTGAAGTACCTTTCCTTGGGCACGTATTGTCCGATGGGGGAATTATGGTGGATCCCACCAAGGTACAAGTATTGAACTGGAAGGCTCCTACCTTGGTTCACGAGGTCCGGAGTTTTCTTGGATTGGCTGGTTATTATCGTCGCTTCATCCTGGATTTCTCTAAAATAGCCAAGCCAATGACTCGGTTGTTGCAAAAAGACACCAGGTTTGTCTGGACTCCTGAGTGTGATGCGGCTTTTCACAAACTACGAACCCTCCTAACCTCGACTCCGGTTTTGGCGCAACCGGATATCGAGAAACTATTTGATGTTTATTGTGATGCCTCAGGCATAGGTTTGGGAGGTGTTTTGATGCAGGAAGGCCGAGTGATTGCATATACCTCTCGACAACTTCGGAAGCATGAGGTGAATTATCCAACGCATGACTTAGAACTCGCTGCAGTTGTTCATGCTTTGAAAGTTTGGCGACATTATCTGTCGGGCAATGTTTGCAATATCTATACTGACCATAAAAGCCTCAAATATATCTTCACCCAACCCGAGTTGAATATGCGCCAAAGAAGATGGCTTGAGTTGATTAAGGATTATAATCTTCAAGTGCACTATCATCCTGGCAAGGCAAATGTGGTTGCCGATGCTTTAAGCCGTAAGTCTCATTGTCACTCCTTAGTTGAAACTGATTTTCATCGGTCTCGCCTTCTACACCCAGTAATTCTGTACAACATCACTGTCAGTTGCACTCTCAAGAGTAGAATTATTGAGCTCCAAAAGACTAACACTGGTATATTCCACATCAAGCGTAAGATGAAAGAGCATGAAACTAAACATTTTAGGGTAGATGAAGAGGGTGTGCTATGGTTTAAAGATAGGTTAGTGGTGCCTAAGGACCGAGAGCTTAGAAATCAGATCCTGTCTGAAGCACATTCCTCTAAGTTGTCCATACATCCTGGTAGCAATAAGATGTATTATGATTTGAAGCCATACTATTGGTGGACCAAAATGCGGAAAGAGATAGTTGCATATGTTGCTAGGTGTGACACCTGCTGTAGGGTTAAGGCTGTGCACATGAAAGCGGGATTGCTTCAACCACTTTCTATCCCAAGTTGGAAATGGGAGGAGATAAGTATGGATTTCATTGTTGGACTTCCTCCTACTGTCAAGAATCATAACTCTATCTGGGTAATTGTAGATCGCTTAACCAATCAGCTCACTTCATTCCTGTTCGAGTAGACTATCGTCCCACAGACTATGCTGAGTTGTACTTCAATCAGATAGTCCGGCTCCATGGGGTACCTCGTACTATCGTTTCTGACCATGGTCCACAGTTCATTGCTCGTTTTTGGGAGCACTTGCATCATCTTCTGGGAACCAAGTTAGTGAGAAGCTCTGCTTATCACCCCCAGACGTCAGGTTAGACTGAACGAGTTAACCAAATCTTGGAGGATATGTTATGGGCATGTGTTATTTCATCCAAGGGTTCATGGGAGAAATGGTTGCCTCTAGCTAAGTTTTTGTATAATAATAGTTATCAAGAGAGTATTAAGATGGCCCCATTCGAAGCCTTGTACGGTCGTAAGTGTAGAACCCCACTAAATTGGATAGAAGCTGGCGAAAGAAGGTATTATGGTATTGATTTTGTCCAAGAAGCTAAGGAACAAGTTCGTACCATCAAAATACATATGGCTGCAGCTCAATCTAGACAGAAAAGTTACGCTGATCACTGTAGAAAACCGATCGAGTTTGAAGTGGGAGACTTTGTCTATCTGAAAGTTTCTCCTATGAAGAGTGTACAACGTTTTGGTGTGAAGCAGAAGCTTGCACCGAGATACATGGGTCCTTTCCAGATCATAGGCAAGAGTGGAGCTGTCACGTATAAGGTCCAATTACCTCCTGAAATGAGCACCATGTTCAATGTTTTCCATGTATCTCAGTTAAAGAAGTGTCTTCGGGTTCCTGAAGAAAGAGTTCCTTTAGGGGATATCAGGCTAGAATCTGATCTAACCTACAAAGAAAAGCCAGTCCGTGTGATTGACACTCAAGAGCGGGTAACTAGAAGTTGAGTGGTTAAGTGGTATAAAGTAATGTGGAGTAATCAGGGTAGTGAGAGTGATGCTACATGGGAGCGAGAAGACTATTTACGTGATGGTTATAAGGAATTCTATCAACAATGGTACGCTTTCCAAATCTCGGGACGAGATTTTTATAAGGGGGAGGGCTGTAACACCTTAGGTGTTTAGCTTCCTTAATTGCATTGCATTTCATAAGCATGAGCATCAATCATCTCATTCATGTCTTTATTTTGCTTGCAACTTGAGTATGCAACATGCCCTAATGTGCTTGTTCCATAAATTACTTGCTTATGAAATGTGAGTGGTGCAACTTGTAGATACAACTTGGGGTCTCATACTTTGAAACATGACAATGTTGTTAGTACACCATGGTAGGCTCAATGGATGCAACAAAGTCTTGAAACATGTGCAACATGATATTGCAACATTAGGTGGAATCATTATTTTGCTTGTTTCAACTCATGTGGCACTAGTATTTTTGTGCAACCAAGGTGTAGAGTGGCTAATTATATCTTATAGCACCTTAATTACATTTAGGGTAACTAGTGGAGCAATGTTCATGTTGACCAAAATGACCAAAATGCCCTCCAATGTGCTGTTGACCAACCCTTGATCCCTGGAATGCTTTGGTTTGACCATTTAAAAAGTCCAGCTTAGAGATCTTGCATGGAGCAGCAACCTTAAGCAAAGTTGTAGAGAATTTCCTAAGGAACAAAAGTTCCAATATGGCCATCTCATGAAAATGAACAGAACATGCTCAAAAATGGCACACAAGTCGGCTAAGGGACTGCCCAACACTTGGAAAATTTTCTAAGTCCAAAAACCTGAATTTCAGTTTCAATGTGCCTCCCTTTGATGTCATATAACTCACAAACCAGGCCGAACCAGTCCATGAGCCAATTGACAAAGTTGTAGTCCTCATGTAGCTCTACAATTTGGGTATTATCATCTTCTGCTAACTCGAGCTGGTTTAGGAGATAATCATCGACGAAGTTTCCCTGTCAGTCACCATTGCCGGCCTCATTCAGACGTTCAGAGCGTGGGTGGCCGGCAGCTGCAGGCCATCGCCGCCGCGTGTCCTCCATGCGCCATGCGTGACCTAGCGCCTTGGCCAGCTGCTCAGCACGTAGAAGGTGCCCCCAGCTGCCTTCCAGACCTCACCCTACCATTTCCATTCCTCTGCGTGCGCGCCTGAGGTGGAAAAACGCCACCTCCCTCACTGTCGTACCTCTGACGAGCTCGGCCGGCCGTGTTGTCACGGCATTGCCCAATCCCCTCCGTCTGAAGCTTCAGCACACTGCCCACTATCTCCTCCACCCTTTGGTCTAGCGAACCGAGCCGTGGTAAGGGCCTTTGGCCGATTCCGCCATTGCCGCCATGGGTGACCCCTCGCCGGAGTTGGGGCGCTCCGTGGCTGGGGTGGATAGAGCCTCTCTCAACCTCCCTTTTCTACCTCAATAGATCCACCTCAGAGTGGTGAAGCTCATACCGAGCTCTGGTGTGGCCGTGCGGCCTCGCCGTTGGCAATGCACTGTCACCGGACCCCCACCGCCCACCGCTCGTGACAGCGAGCTCCTTCCACTCCAACCCAAGCCACCCTACCTACATGAATCGATGCATTGCTTGACGGAGATCACGAGGGTGGGCTCGGTTTCCCGGGAGAGCTCCCCTCCGATGAGCTTGAGCTCGCCGGAGCGCGCGGTTCGCCGTGCCCCTGCCTCTCTCTCTGATGGCGGGTCCCGCCTGGCAGATGCCCGCGCGGGCGGGAAGACCCTTAGTGGGCCACGCTGGCAAGCCGGGCCGGCCCAGTGGCAGTAGCGTTTAGGATTTTATTTTGTGTTTTCTTTTATTTATGTCACAGATTTATATGCATTGTTGTGGAATTTTTATCTCCCTTTTTATAGATCCATTTGAGGTGATCCAAATTTTGTTGGACTCCAGGTGAAGTGTAGTATTTAGGAAAAATATCAAATGCATATGTGATGTTTATTTTTTTGGAATAATTATTTAGGGCTTTGAAATGTGTTTTAAATTAAATGAAAACTTGTTTAATGGATAACTTAAGTTGTATTGTTCCAAAAATTGTGAAATTTGGTGGGTAGGTTATTTTATGCCTGTGCTAGCTCTGGTAAAAATTTGGGTACTAGTGCTTGAGTAATTTTCAAGTTATGATGCTATCATGTTATATTAGAAGATACTTGAATGAATTTTAGTAACTTTTCTATATGTGCAATGCTCATGAAATTTTGTGGAGAGTGTCCTGATACCCTAAGGTTGCTAAGAAAAATATGGGTTTTCTTGTTTGATACTTTTCAATGTGATTTGTTAATTATGCAAAAATCAGCCTTTTTGGCTTGTGAATTTTGTGTAGGGAGTTTCTTTGAATAACTTTAGTTCAAATTTTTACAGTAGCCTCCTATAATTGTTGTGGAATTTTATAAGCAGCTTGCATATAAGTTTAATTTCCCACTTAATTAATTAAGTAAATTAAGGAAGGGGTTAAAATAAATGTTCTAGGTTGGCACACCTTACTTTCTGGTGTTTTCATGACATGTGTGAACTAGTAGTAGTATCATTGGTTTGGTCATAGAGGAAGTTTGACACATGAATAAATATTTAATTTTCACATTTCTAGGTTCTCTGGACAGCTGGTAGCATTTTTGGATTTGATCCTTGATAAAAGTGTTTGATGAGAAACTTGTGAATACCAAAGTGGTAGTAAACTTGATAAACTAGCTTGTGTCAAAATTTGGTGGCATTTGGCCTAGTAGTCTAGGAGTTATAGCTGTTTAAAGTGGCTGTCCAGAAATGGCTGCTATCTGTTTGGAGAGGGCAGATTTCTGGAACTTTAGAATTTCGACTAGGTAAACTTGGGAATTAAGTATTGAAGTCTGAAAGTGAATTGTAGAGCATTTTATAAGCTTTCTATATTGTCTTGTATCATGTCTTTTGGAATTTTGAATCTACAATTGTGATGGAAATACTTAGCTGCTGTCCAGAATCTATTATTGTACTATTTGTGTTTGGTTGGTGGTAACCTAAGTAAGGTTGTTCTTGTGATTGTTAGGTGTTAGGGACTTAACTAAGGAGGAACATCTATACATTAGGTTGTGTAGATTAGGTAAGTACTTCTCTACCGGAGAAGAGATTTGCACTTATTATTGAAGTGATTTGAATAGAGCATTAGGAATTGTTGTAGTTCATTTTATCCCGAGCATGCTGCATCCCTTCTTATGCATCCATGAAATTTATTGTACATTCATGCAATAGGTGTTCCAGAGGGAGTGACTCTCCTTGAGTTCGAGGGAGCGATTTCGGAGGAGGTTCAGGAGCAGCCAGGAGAACCCGAAGAGGCAGTCAGCAAAGGAGGCGCCATTGACGAATTACCGGAGTGTCCGGATCATCGCCCTTCCTCATTCCTGAAAGGCAAGCCCCGGTGCATGCTGACCCAATTGTTTTATAAATCAATCTTGAGTACTTTTACTTGTTTACTGCATTAAGTTGTAGGAGTTGTGTGAAAACACTTGTTGCATTATACCTATCCTTGTCCAGATCTCGTACATAAATCCTAAATTAGGTTTAAGCACGTGTCAAAGGTTAGCTCTACTTAGTCCGGTAGAAGTCGGGTGATTTCCAGTCATCCGCGAGATGTAGGAATGGGTCACAAGTGGCTATGTTGACTATCGTGGATGGAACCATGCCTTAAAATGAAATTGAGACCGGGCGGGAGTTCGATAGGGCAGCCGCAAGACACTTCACGTCTTGGGTGCGGAGCTATGCCCGTCTAAGTCGTTTAAGGACCGATTCGTTGTACGTCCTTGAGTCATGTTGTACGCAGTCTAACACTTAGTTGGCCGGATAAGTTGTTCCGACCGCGAAGCCGAGTAATACAGTTCAGGCCAGGAGTCGAATGGTAGGTCGCATCTTGGAGGAGAGTAAGGATGTGCTTGGGGACATTGGCGTGAGACCAAGGGGGGTTAGAGTCCCTAGCACCTAGCAGAGTGTCGCCCTTGGGGATGTGGCATCAATCGGACCCGCGGCTCCTGAACTGTACCAAAGGTGACCTGAGCAGCCCTCACCAGGCGTGACTCGGTGAGTGTTAGAAATACCCCTCCAGCTAGATAGGAATTCGATTCGAATCGCCGTCGCTCCCGGTTAGTGAGCACTTGACTTGAGCAGCGGCAACATAGATCTCATTAAATTGAACAGATGGTTAGGTGAACGATATAATGTTGCCGCAATTTATACCTGCTATGGATATAATGATATTATCGTTTGATTATAATCAAGTGAATGTTTAGTACAGGTGCTAAGATAAATGACAGGTTAATGTTAAAAATAACTGCTAGTACATGTTAAAAGAGTTTCAATTACTTATGCTTTTCCACAAATGTGATGTCAGCTAGCTCCACTTATGAAAGTCTTGCATAATCCTTGGTGTCATCTTATTTCTGGTTTTTGACGGGTAAGTCTAGCTGAGTATATTCCAGTACTCAGGGTTTATTCCCTCCTGTTGCAGATGACATGCTTTATCAGGGCTTCTACAAGAACTGCCTCCACCCCGTGGGTGATGAGGACTAGATCACTCGGGCGTGATCGTCTGTTAAGTACTTTCCTTAATGCTTTTGTGGGATGTTGATCTATAACACTGGCAGTAGTATTTGAACAATGTGCGTGTGTTATGCTTCCGCTACTTTATGAACTCGGTTTGTAATAATTTGCGACTTCGTGTGTGTAAGTGGATTTCAGAACTACTTGTGAAATGTAACGTGTGATGTGTTATGTTGAATGATGCGATCTTGGTTGTAAGCAAGTTGGATTGAAATCCTTCGTGGTTTCAGTTGACTACCAGGATTATATGGGCTCAAGTTCGAAAATTTGAGCGTTTCAGCGCTTGTTTTTGTACTTGTGCTCTTATAATTTGGTCAGTTCTGTTACACATTCGATGCAAACCTTACACCTATCTTGCACCTAGATTAACACTGTCTCCAAACAAACCAAAATGACCCTCCACTTGACACACGTCACCTTGGAGTACCAACGGGTGTGCCCAAAATGATTTTCATGCCCATAGTACATTCGCCGCAAACCATGCACCTATCTAGAGTTGAGATTAACACTATGTCCAAACGGACCAAAACGAGCTTTCACTTAACCCACATCACCTAGGAGTACCAGCGGGTGTGCCCAAAATGATTTCCACGCCCGTTGTACATTCACGCAAACCATGCACCTATCTTGCGCTGAGACTAACACTATCTCCAAACGGACCAAAACAAGCTTCCTCTTGACCCACGTCACCTAGGAGTACCATCGGGTGCGTCCAAAATAATTTCCAAGCCTATGGTACCTTCGGCCCAAACCGTGCAAGTATCTTGCCCCGAGACTTACACTATCTCCAAACTGACCAAAACGACATACATTACATAGGAGTACCATCGGGTCTGCCCAAAGTGATTTCCATGCCCGTGGTATATTCGGTGCAAGCTGTGCACCTATCTTGCTACGAGATTAACACTCTCCAAATAGACTAAAGGATCTTCCACTTGATCTACGCCACCTAGGAGTACCATCTTTTTTTGATACAGCTAGGAATACCATCTGTTGTGCCCAAAAGTGATTTTGGAGCCTACGGTACATTTAGCACAAATCGTGCACCTACCTTGCGTCGAGTTTAACACTATCTCCGAAGAGACTGAAATGAGCTTCCACTTGACCAACATGACCTCAAAGTTCCCTTAGGCACGGAAATCGCTTTGGGCACACCCGATGGTACTCCTATATAATGTATGTCAAGTAGAAACTTGTTTTGGCCCATTTGGATATAGTGTTAGTCTCAGCGTGAGATAGGTGCATTGTTTGTGCCGAATGTGCCACGGGCATGGAAATCATTTTGGGCACACCCGATGGTACTCCTAGGTGACATGGGTCAAGTGGAAGCTCGTTTTGGTCTGTTTGGAGATAGTGTTAAACTAGGCACAAGATAGTTGTACAGTTTACGCCAAATGTACCACGGGCAGGGAAATCTTTTTCAGGCATGCCCGATGGTACTTCTAGCTGACATTGGTCAAATAGAAGCCCGTTTCAATCCATTTGGAGATAGTATTAATCTCGACCCAAGGTAGGTGCACAGTTTGCACTGAATGTACCATAGGCTCAGAAATCATTATGACACAACCGATGGTACTCCTACTTGACATTGGTCAAGTGGAATCTCGTTTCGGTCTATATGGGGATACCATTAATCTCGACGCAAGATAGGTGCACAATTTGCGCTGAACGTACCATAGGTTCAGAAATAATTTTAGAAGCACTTGATTGTACTCCTAGGTGATGTGGATCAAGCGAAAGTTCATTTCGATCCGTTTGGAGATTGTTTTAATCTCAGCGCAAGATAGGTGCATGGTTTGCGGAAAATGTACCACGGGCATGGAAATCGCTTTGGGCACACCTGATAGTACTCCTAGGTAATCTATGTCAAGTGGAAGCTTGTTTCAATCTGTTAAGAGATAGTTTTAGTCTAGGTGCAACATAGGTGCACAATTTGTGCTGAATGTACTAGAGCCCTGGAAATCATTTTAGATGCACCCGATGGTACTCCTTGGTGACGTGGGTCAAGTGGAAGCTCGTTTCGGTCCGTTTGGAGATAGTGTTAATCTCGGCGCAAGATAGGTGCACGGTTTGCGCCGAATGTACCACGGGTCGGGAAATCACTTTGGGCACACTCGATGGTTCTCCTAGCTGAAGTGGGTCAAGTGGAAGCTCGATTCGAGCTGTTTAGAGATAGTGTTAATCTTAGCGCTAGATAGGTGCATGGTTTGCACCGAACGTACCATTGGCATAGAAATCATTTTGGACGCACCTGATTGTACTCCTAGGTGAGACGGATCAAGTAGAAGCTCATTTTGATCCATTTGGAGATGGTTTTAACTTCAGCGCAAGAATGGTGCACAGTTTGCACCGAATGTCCCACGGGCATGGAAATTGCTTTGGGCACACCCGATGGTACTCCTATGTAATGTATGTCAAGTGGAAGCTTGTTTCGGTCCATTTGTAGATAGTGTTAGTCTCGGTGCTAGATAGGTGAACAGTTTGCGCTGAATGTACCATAGGCATGGAAATCATTTTGGGCACACCCGATGCTACTCCTAGGTGATGTGGTCAAGTGAAAGCTCATTGTGCTTCATTTGGAGATAGTGTTAAAATAGGCACAAGATAGGTGTACGGTTTGCGCCGAATGTACCACATGCATGGAAATCTTTTTAGGCACACCAAATGGTACTTCTAAGAGACATTGGTCAAATGGAAGCTCATTTTGGTCCATTTGGAGAGAGTATTAATCTCGGTGCAAGATAGGTGCACGGTTTGCGCTGAATGTACCATAGGCTAAGAAATCATTTTGACACAACCGATGGTACTCTACGTGACATGGGTCAAGTGGAATCTCATTTCAGCCCATATGGAGAAACCATTAAACTCGATGCAAGATAGGTGCACTATATGCGCTGAACATACCATAGGCTAAGAAATCATTTTGGACGCACTTGATTGTACTCCTAGGCGACGTGGATCAAGTGAAAGTTCATTTCTATCTGTTTGGAGATTGTTTTGATCTTGGCGTAAGGTAGGTGCACGGTTTGTGCCGAATGTACCACGGGCATGGAAATCGCTTTGGGCAGACCTGATGGTACTCCTAGGTAATGTATGTCAAGTGGAAGCTTGTTTTGGTCCGTTTGGAGATAGTTTTAGTCTAAGGCGCATGATAGGTGCACAAATTTGCGCCGAACATACCATATGCTTGGAAATCATTTTGGACGCACCTCCTAGGTGACGTGGCTCAAGTGGAAGCTCGTTTCGAGCCGTTTGGAGATAGTGTTAGTCTCAGTGCTAGATAAGTGCATGGTTTGTGCCGAATGTATCACGGGCATGGAAATCATTGTGGGCACAACCGATGGTACTCCTAGGTGGTGTGTGTCAAGTGAAAGCTCGTTTCGATCTGTTTGGAGATAGTGTTAATCTCGATGCAAGAGAGGTGCACGGTTTGCACCGAACATACCATAGGCTCGAAAATCATTTTGGGCACCCCTGATAGTACTCCTTGGTGACATGGGTCAAGTGGAAGCTCGTTTTGATCTATTGGAGATAATGTTAATCTCGACGCAAGATAATTGCACGGTTTGCGCCAAATGTACCATAGGCTCTGAAATCGCTTTTGGACACCATTTGGTACTCCTAGGTTGCGTAGATCAAGTGGAACATTCTTTTGGTCTGTGTTGTAGATAGTGTTATTCTCGACGCAAGATAGGTACACGATTTGCGTTAAACATACCATAGGTTCAGAAATCATTTTGGGCGCAACCAATGGTACTCCTATGTGACGTGGGTCAAGTGGAAACTTGTTTTGGTCTATTTGGAGAGTGTTAATCTCGGTGCAAGATAGGTGCATAGTTTGCGCCAAATGTACCACAATCTCATTAATCATTTTGGATGCACCTGATTGTACTCGGTGACGTGGATCAAGCGAAAGCTCATTTCAATCTGTTTGGAGATAGTTTTAGTCTCGACGCAAGATAGGTGCATGGTTTGCGCCGAACATACCACGGGCATGGAAATCACTTTGGGCACACCTAGTGGTACTCCTAGGTGACATTTGTCAAGTAGAAGCTCATTTCGGTCCATTTGGAGATAATGTTAACCTCTGTGCAAGAATGGTGCACGGTTTGCGCCGAATGTGCCATGGGCGCAAAAATCATTTTGGGCACACCAGACTATACTTCTAAGTGACATGGGTCATGCGGAAGCTCGTTTCAGTCCATTTGGAGATAGTATTAATCTCAACGCTAGTTAGGTGCATGGTTTGTGCCGAATGTACCATGGCCAGGAAATCATTTTTGGCACACCCGATGATACTCCTAGGTGATGTGTGTCAAGTGGAAGTTCATTTCGGTCTGTTTGGAGATGGTGTTAAACTAGGCGCAATATAGGTGTATGGTTTGTGCCGAATGTACCACGGGCATGAAAATCTTTTCAAGCACACCCGATGTTACTTCTCTGTGGCATTGGTCAAATGGAAGCTCATTTTGATCCATTTAGAGATAGTATTAATCTCGATGCAAGATAGGTGCATGATTTGCATTGATCGTACCATAGGCTCAGAAATCATTTTGACGCAACCGATGGTACTCCTACATGACATGGGCCAAGTGGAGTCTCATTTCAGTCCGTATGGACATACCGTTAATCTCAACACAAGATAGGTGCATGGTTTGCTTTGAACGTACCATAGCCTCATAAATCATTTGGACGCAGTTGATTGTACTCCTAGGCGACGTGGATCAAGCAAAAGTTCATTTCGATCCGTTTGGATATTGTTTGCACCAAATGTAGCACCAGCATGGAAATCATTTTGGGCACACCGGGTGGTACTCCTAGGTGATGCGGGTCAACTGGAATCTCATTTCGATCCATTTGGAGATAGTGTTAATCTCAGTAAGATAGGTGCACAATTTGCAGCGAATGTACCACGGGCATGGAAATCGCTTTGGGCACACCTGATGTGTCAAGTGGAAGCTTGTTTCAGTCCGTCTGGAGATAGTTTTAGTCTAGGCGCATGATAGGTGTACGGTTTGCGCTGAATGTACCATAGCCATGGAAATCATTTTGGATGCATCCGATGGTACTCCTAGGTGATGTGGGTCAAGTGGAAGCTCATTTGGGTCCATTTGGAGACATTATTAATCTCAGTGCAAGATAGGTGCATGGTTTGAGCTGAATGTACCACGGGCCAGGAAATCACTTTGGGCACACCTGTTGGTACTCCTAGGTGACCTGAGTCAAGTGAAAGCTTGTTTTCAGTCGTTTGGTGATAGTGTTAATCTCAGCGCTTGATAGGTATGTTTGGAGATAGTGGTTTGCGCCGAATGCACCATGAGCATGGAAATCGTTGTGGGCACAACCGATGGTACTCCTAGGTGACATGTGTCAAGTGAAGCTCATTTTGATCCCTTTGCAGATAGTGTTAATCTAGGTGCAAGCTAGGTGCACGACTTGCACTGAATGTTCCCCGAGCATGGAAATCTTTTCAGGCACACCCGATGGTACTTCTAGGCGACATTGGTCAAGTGGAAGCTCATTTTGGTCCGTTTAGAGATAGTACTAATCTCGACGCAAGATAGGTGCATGGTTTGTGCCGAATGTACCATAGGCTCTGAAACGGCTTTGGGCGCACCCGATTGAACTCCTACGTGACATGGATCAAGTGGAAACTCATTTGCGCTAAACGTACCATAGGCTTGGAAATCATTTTGGCGCAACCGATGGTACTCCTACGTGATGTGGGTCAAGTGGAAATGCATTTCAGTCCATTTGGAGACAGTGTTAATCTTGACACAAGATAGGTGCATGGTTTATGCCAAATGTACCATGGGCATTATAATCGCTTTTGGGTGCACCTGATGCAACTGCTAGGTGATGTGGGTGAAATGGAAGCTCGTTTCTGTCTATTTGGAGATACTATTAATCTTGACGCAAGGTAGATGCACGGTTTGCGCCAAATGTACCATGGGCATGGAACTCCTAGGTGACATCGGTGAAATGGAAGCTCAACTTGGTCCGTTTGGAGATATTGTTAATCTCAACGCATGATAGGTGCATAGTTTGCGCCGAAAGTGCCATAGGTTTGGAAATCATCTCGGGCGCAACCGATGGTACTCCTACGTGATGTGGGTCAAAGTGGAAACTTGTTTTGGTCTATTTGGAGATAATGTTAATCTTAACGCAAGATAGGTACACAATTTGCGCCAAACGTACCATAGGCTCAGAAATCATTTTGGACACACCTGATTATAATCCTAGGTGACGTGGATCAAGCAAAAGCTCATTTCGATCTGTTTGGAGATAGTTTTAATCTCGGTGCAAGATAGGTGCATGGTTTGTGACGAATCTACCATGGGCATGGAAATCACTTTGGGCACACCTGATGGTACTCCTAGGTAATATATGTTAAGTGGAAGCTTGTTTCGGTCTATCTGGATATACTGTTAGTCTCAACGCAAGATAGGTGCTGGGTTTGCGTCGAACGTACCATTGGCTTGAAATCATTTTGGTCACACTCGATGGTACTCCTAGGAGACGTGGGTCAAGTGGGAGCTCGTTTCGGTCTGTTTGGAGATAGTGTTAATCTCGACGCAAGATAGGTGCATGGTTTGCGATGACTCTACCATGGGCATGGAAATCGCTTTGGACACACCCGGTGGTACTCCTAGGTAATATATGTCAAGTGGAAGCATGTTTCGGTCCATTTGGGGATAGTGTTAGTCTCGGTGCAAGATAGGTGCATGGTTTGCGCCGAACATACCATAGGCTTAAAAATTATTTTTGGCACACTCGATGGTACACCTAGGTGATGTGGATTAGTTTAAGTCCATTTGGGGATAGTGTTAATCTCAACACTAGATGGGTGCACAGTTTGCGTCGAATGTACCACGGGCATGGAAATCATTTTGGGCACACCCGTGGTACTCCTAGGTGACGTGTGTCAAGTGGAAGCTCGTTTCTGTCTATTTGGAGATAGTGTTAATCAAGGCTCAAGAAAGGTGTACAGTTTGCGCCGAATGTTCCACTAGCAAGGAAATCTTTTTAGCCACGCCCGATGGTACTTCTAGGTGACATTAGTCAAATGGAAGCTTGTTTTGCATGGTTTGGAGATAGTATTAAACTTGAAGGAAGATAGGTGCACGGTTTGCGTTGAATTTACAACGGACATGGAAATCTTTTCAGCACACTCGATGGTACTTCTTGGTGACGTTGGTCGAGTGGAAGCTCGTTTTGGTCCCTTTGGAGATAATATTAATCTCGAGGCAAGAAAGGTTACTAGTTTGTGCCAAATGTACCATAGGCTCTGATATAGAATTGGGCGCACTAGATGGTACTCCTAGATGGCGTAGATCAAGTGGAAGATCGTTTCAGACAGTTTGGAGATAGTGTTAATCTCGACGCAAGATAGGTGCACAGTTTGTGCCGAACGTACCATAGGTTCAGAAATCATTTTGGGTGCAACCGATGTACTCCTATGTAACGTGGGTCAACTGGAAACTCATTTTAGTCCATTTGGAGATATGCGTACACGGTATGCGCCAAACGTACCATAGGCTCATAAATCATTTTGGACGCACCTGATTGTACTCCTAGGTGACATGCATCAAGAGGAAGCTCATTTTGATCCGTTTGGGGATAGTTTTAATCTTGGTGCAAGGTAGGTGCACAGTTTGTGTCAAATCTACCATGGGCATGAAATCGCTTTGGGCACGCCCTATGGTACTCCTAGGTAATGTATGTAAAGTGGAAGCTTGTTTCGGTCCGTTTTGAGATAGTGTTAGTCTCAGTGCCAGATAGGTGCATGGTTTGCGCCGAACGTACCATAGGCTTGGAAATCATTTTGGATGCAACCAATGGTACTCCTAGATGACGTGGATCAAGTGGAAGCTCATTTCAATCTGTTTGGAGGTAGTGTTAATCTCGGCGCAAGATAGGTGCACAGTTTGCGACGAATCTACCACGGGCATGGAAATCGCTTTGGGCACACTCGATGGTACCCCTAGGTAATGTACTTCAAGTGGAAGCTTGTTTCTGTTCGTTTGGAGGTAGTGTTAGTCTCGGCCCAAAATAGGTGCATGGTTTGCGCCGAACGTACCATAGGTTCAGAAATCATTTTGGGTGCACCCATGGTACTCCTACACGACGTGGGTCAAGTGGAAACTCACTTTGATCCATTTGGAGACATTGTTAATCTCTATGCAAGATAGGTGCATGGTTTGCGTCAAACGTACCATAGGCTCAGAAATCATTGTGGACGCACGTAATTGTACTCCTAGGTGACGTTGATCAAGCGAAAGCTCATTTCGATCCCTTTGGAGATATTTTAATTTTGGAGCAAGAAAGGTGACGGTTTACGCCGAATGTACCATAGGCCTTGGAATCCCTTTGGGCAAAACCGATGGAATCCTATGTAATGTATGTCAAGTGGAAGCTTGTTTCAATCCGTTTGGTGATAGTGTTAGTCTCGACATAAGATAGGTGCACGATTTCTGCGAATGTACTATTACTTTGGACACACCCGATAGTACTCCTAGGTGACGTGGGTCATGTGGAAGCTAGTTTCAGTCTGTTTGGAGATAGTGTTAATCTCGTGCAAGATAGGTGCATGTTTGCACCAAATGTGCCACGAGCATGGAAATCATTTTGGTCACACCTAATGGTACCCCTAAGTGACGTGGGTCAAGTGGAAGCTCGTTTTGATCCGTTTGGAGATGGTGTTAACATAGGCGCAAGATAGCTGTACAGTTTGTGCCGAATTTACCACGGGCATGAAAAATCTTTTCAGGCACACCCGATGGTACTTCTTGGTGACATTGGTCAAGTGGAAGCTGGTTTTGGTCCATTTGGAGATAGTGTTAATCTAGGTGTACGGTTTGCGCCGAATGCGCCACGGACATGAAAAAGTTTTCAGGCACACCTGATGGTACTTCTAGGTAGCATTGGTCAAGTGGAGGCTCGTTTTGGTCTGTTTGGAGAAAGTATTAATCTCGACATAAGATAGGTGCACGGTTTGCGTCGAATGTACCACGGGCGCAGAAATCTTTTCAGGCACTCCCGATGGTTCTTCTAGGTGACGTTGGTCAAGTGGAAGCTCATTTTGGTCTGTTTTGAGATCTTATTAATCTCGAGGCAAGATAGGTGCACGGTTTGCGCCAAATGTACCATAGGCTCTGAAATCGCTTTTGGGCACACCAGATGGTACTCCTAGGTGGCGTAGATCAAGTGAAGATCGTTTCAGTCTGTTTGAAGAGTGTTAATCTTGTCGCAAGATTGTTGTGTGGTGTGCACTGAATGTACCATGGGCATGGAAATCATGTTGGGCGCACCCGATTGAACTCCAAGATGATGTCGGTCAAGTGGAAGCTTGTTTTGGTCCATTTGGAGATAGTGTTAATTTTAGCACTAAATAGGTCCATGGTTTGTGCAGAATGTACTAGGGGCATGGAAATCACTATGGGCACACCCAATGGTACTCCTAGGTGACGTGTGTCAAGTGGAAGTTCGTTTCAGTCCATATAGAAATAGTGTTAATCTAGGCGCAAGATAGGTGTACGGTTTGCGCCGAATGTACCACGGGCCTAGAAATCTTTTCAGGCACACGCGATGGTACTTCTAGGTGACATTGGTCAAGTGGAAGCTCATTTCAGACAGTTAGAAGATAGTATTAATCTCGGCGCAAGATAAGTGCACAATTTGCACCGAATGTACCAGGGGCATGGAAATCATTTTGGACACACCCGATGGTACTCCTAGGTGATGTGTGTCAAGTGGAAGTTCATTTGAATCTGTTTAGAGATAGTGTTAATCTAGGCGCAAAATAGGTGCAAGGTTTGCACCAAATGTACTAAAGGCTCTGAAATCGCTTTGGGCACAGCAGATGGTACTCCTAGGTGGCGTAGATCAAGTCAAAGATTGTTTGTCTGTTTGGAGATAGTGTTAATCTCGATGCAAGATAGGTGCACGGTTTACGCCGAACGTACCATCGCTTCGGAAAATCATTTTGGGCATGACCGATGGTAGGAGTACAAAATGAGTAACATCGGTTGCATCCACGTCATGTAGGAGTACAAAATGAGTTTCCACTTGACCCAAGTCACGTAGGAGTACCATCGGTTGCACCCAAAATGATTTCCAAACCTATGGTACGTTCGGAGCAAATCATGCACATATCTAGCGTTGACATTAACACTATCTCGAAATAAACCAAAATGATCTTCCACTTGATCTACGCCAATTTGGAGTACCATCTGGTGTGCCCAAAGTGATTTCAGAGCATACGGTACATTTGGCGCAAACCGTGCACCTATCTTGCCTTGAGTTTAATACTATCTCCAAACGGACCGAAATGAGCTTCCACTTGACCAACGTCACCTAGGAGTACCATCGTGTGTTCCTGAAAAGATTTCCATGCCCATTGTACAGTTAACGCAAATTGTGCACCTATTTTACGTCAAGATTAATACTACTCCAAATGGTCCGAAACGAGCTTCCACTTGACCAATGTCACCTAGAAGTACCATCGGGCGTGCCTGAAAAGATTTCCGTGCCCGTGGTACATTTGACGCAAACCGTGCACCTTTCTTGTGCCTACATTAACACTATCTCCAAATGGATAGAAACGAGTTTATGCTTAACACACGTCACCTAGGAGTACCATCGGGAGTGCCAAAAATGATTTCCAAGCCCATGGTAAGTTCGGTGCAAACCGTGCTTCTATCTTGTGCTGAGACTAACACTGTATCAAACATAGAGAAACAAGCTTCCACTTTACATACATTACCTAGGAGTATCACGGGTTGTGCCCAAAGCGATTTCCATGCCCGTGGTAGATTTCTTGCAAACCGTGCACCTATCTTGTGCTGAGATTAACACTATCCCAAAAAAGACCGAAACAAGCTTCCACTTGACCCAGTCACCTAGGAGTACCATCGGGTGTGCCTAAAATGATTTCCATGCCTGTGGTAGATTCATTGCAAATCGTGCACCTATATTGCACCGAGATTAAAACTATCTCCAAATGGATCGAAATGAGCTTCCCCTTGATCCACATCACCTAGGAGTACAATCAGGTGCGTCCAAATGATTTATGAGCCTATGGTACGTTTAGTGCAAACTGTGCAGCTATCTTGCGTCGAGATTAAAACTATCTCTAAATGGACCAAGGCAAGTTTCCACTTGACACAGGTCACGTAGGAGTAACATCGGTTGCACCCAAAATGATTTCTGAACGTATGGTACGTTTGGCGTAAATTGTGCACTTATCTTGCGTCGAGATTAACACTATCTCCAAATAGACTAAAACGGTCTTCCTTTTGATCTAAGCCACCTAGGTGTACCATCTAGTGTGCCTAAAGATATTTCAGAGCCTATGAGACATTTGGCGCAAACCGTGCACTTATCTTGCCTTGAGATTAATACTATCTCCAAAAGGACCGAAACGAGTTTCTAGTTGACCAACGTCACATAGAAGTACCATCGGATGTGCTTGAAAGTATTTCAAGGCCCGTTATACATTCGACGCAAACTGTACACCTATCTTCCGTCGAGATTAAAACTACTCCAAACGGTCTGAAACGAGCTTCCACTTGACCATTGTCACCTAGAAGTACCGTACACCTTTCTTGCTCCTAGATTACACTATCTCTAAATGGACAGAAATGAGCTTCCACTTGACACACGTAACCAAGGAGTACCATCGGGTGTGCCCAAACTAATTTCCATGCATGTGTTACATTTTACGCAAACCGTGCACCGATCTTGCACCGAGATTAAAACTATGTCCAAACAGATCGAAATGGGGCTTCTGCTTGATCCACGTCATCCAGGAGTACAATTAGGGCTTCCAAAATGATTTCTTAGCCTTGGTACGTTTGGCACAAGCCGTGTACCTATCTTGCGTCGACATTAACACTATCTCCAAATGGACAAAAACCAGTTTCCACTTGTCACGTAGGAGTACCATTGGTTGCACCCAAAATGATTTCTGAGCCTATGGTATGTTTGGCGCAAACCGTGTACCTATCTTGCATCGAGATTAGCACTGTCTCCAAATGGACCAAAATGAGTTTCCACTGGACCCACGTCATGTTGGAGTACCATCAGTTCTGCCTAAAATTATTTCCGAAGCTATGATATGTTCAGCGCAAACTGTGCACCTATCTTGTGTCGAGATTAACACTACCTCCAAATGGACCGAACAAGCTTCCACTTGACCCACGTCACCAAGGAGTACCATCGAGTGTGCCAAAAATGATTTCCTATGGTACGTTCGACGCAAACCGTTCACCTATCTTGCGCCGAGATTAACACTATCTCCAAATGGATCGAAATGAGCTTCCACTTGACCCACATCACCTAGGAGGACCATTGGGTGCATCAAATATGATTTCCAAGCCTATGGTACGTTTTGCACAAACTATGCATCTATCTTGTATCGAGATTAACACTATCTCTAAATGGACCCAAACGAGTTTCCACTTGACCCGCATCACATAGGAGTACCATCGGTGGTGCCCAAAATAATTTCTGAAGCTATGGTATGTTTGGCCTAAACCAGGCACCTATCTTGTGTCGAGGCTAACACTATCTCCAAACGGAGAGAAACCCTTGCCGTGGCTAGGCCGTTCTAGTGAGCCTTTTGTTGAGTCGTTTCACATGCTAGCTCTGCCTTGTTGCCCTATTGCTCATTGACTCGCTAGCTTCCGCAGCTGAGGTCTAGACACGCTAGAGCATGCCATCGCCACCGGTGCATGCCGCCGCCATCGCCCTCGATGCCAACCAGGTAGCTCCGCTTTGCCCGACTCAAGCAGTACGCGAATCAAAGTCACGGTGAGCCCCTGAAGTTAACCATGGCCTCTAATCTAACCTTACCACTCCCTAGTGGCTGGAGCGTCGCCGTGACTATGTGCTCTGGTTCACCGAGCAGTTGTGGTTGCATGCAAATGCGCTGCTAACTCCTGTCGTGCAATCGACCCCTTATGTGCATCCACGTGAGTGTGGTGAGCGCGCTGGCAACCTTCCCGTCACTAGTGACCTCATCTTGATCGATTCCACCGCATCGGAGCACCGGCATGCCGCCATGGCCATTGGTGTGCTTGCAGCCATTCCCTAACTGTTTAGCCGGTACCACCAGTGTGTGCGTGAGAGTGAGACGAGCCTGCCGGGGTGATGAGGACATCAACACCGATCATACATCCACGCCGTCCACACCAACACCTGCTGGTCCTATTACCCGTGCTCGTGCTCGAACACTTAATCATCAAGTGAGTTCCTTCTTGAGCTCTTGTCCATCCTGTTTAGATCTTGGAGACACGTGCACTCTTGTTTTGATTAGGAATCAAGGAGAAGACCGAAAGGGAAAAGGACTCACGTAGGCTGGATTCGGACTACAGCACACCTCCAACTTATGACGGTCGCCACGGTTGCATACGGAGTCGGATTGGGGTGATTCTGGACTTGTTGGAAAGCTAATAAAGTCTACTTTCATACGGATCTGACCTCATACTCATACCTACTCAGAAACGGCGTCAACAGTCCAAAAATCACTGAGAGGTCTATTCTGTCCAGGGTGCTGCGCCACCTTAAGTTAGCCCAATGGGCTTGTATCGTTTAGAGTCCAGTAGGGACGCGTCCTAGGGTTGGAGCACGACCCAAACTCTCTTGTGGTCGTCCTCCACACATCATACACCCCTTAGCCGCCACCAGGAACACTTGGGTTTTGTTTAGATCAAGTTTAGCCTTTGCTACTTGCTTGTAGGCGCGTGTGCTGATCCAGCCACCCGTCTCCTTGTCTTCGGAACTCCACTCATAATAAGATTCAGTTTGAGGCTTTCAATTTCATCTTGCAAATTCAGTGCTTGTTTCCTTGTTCTTGCTAGTTCCTCGATTGCTTGCAGGACGGGAGCCCTAGTGGCTGGTTGTCACGCTCCACAAGATCGTGACGGCCTTTGGAGGTGGTGTATCGGTTGCTAAGGCGCAGTCTTGGAAGGCTGTAGTCGGGCCATGAACGTCATCTCCATCCACCAAATTGAGTGATCTCACGCCTCTCATCGAAAGATCGTCCATAAACCCTAGCGGGTTCATATCACGGGGTAGGTCTTGTCACCGGTCAACAGCCATGTGTGTCGCTGTCAGTGCAGGCACACTATGCGCTGACCCAGGGAGCTGCTTGTCAGCGACTGTGGGTAGAGAAAGTGGGTGAGGAAGGATTTTATCCTTTTTCATTTTTTAGAAAATGCTAACAAATGCTGATTCTTGTTTAATTCATGACTAAATAATTATAGGTGATGAAAATGTGAAGTTTATTTTGTAGCCTTGTTATGTTATGCTCTATCAAGGAAAAATATGGGTTAGGCATAATCAGTAGTTTTTCTACGTTTAAAAATAACATTTTTAAATAGTGAAATGGACCTTGTATGATTTGTATAGGCTAAAATAATTGTCTTTTAATCATGAAACATTTGTGTATGCTTAATATGCTTATATCAGTCTTCACAAAAAAGTTTGGTACGGTTTTAATGAAAATAAATTGTCCACTTAATTTAAGTGTGTTTATGATAAGAACCCGCTAGGGTTTATGGACGATCTTTCGATGAGAGGCGTGAGATCACTCGATTTGGTGGATGGAGATGACGTTCACGGCCCGACTACAGCCTTCCAAGACCGCGCCTTAGCAACCGATACACCACCTCCAAAGGCTGTCACGATCTTGTGGAGCGCGACAACCAGCCACTAGGGCTCCCGTCCTGCAAGCAATCGAAGAACTAGCAAGAACAAGGAAACAAGCACTGAATTTGCAAGATGAAATTGAAAGCCTCAAACTGAATCTTATTATGAGTGGAGTTCTGAAGACAAGGAGACGGGTGGCTGGATCAGCACATGCGCCTACAAGCAAGTAGCAAAGGCTAAACTTGATCTAAACAAAACCCAAGTGTTCCTGGTGGCGGCTAAGGGGTATATGATGTGTGGAGGACGACCACAAGAGAGTTTGGGTCGTGCTCCAACCCTAGGACGCATCCCTACTGGACTCTAAAGATACAAGCCCATTGGGCTAACTTTAGGTGGCGTAGCACCCTGGACAGAATAGACCTCTCGGTGATTTTTGGACTGTTGACGCCGTTTCTGAGCAGGTATGAATATGAGGTTAGATCCGTATGAAAGTAGACTTTATTTGCTTTCCAACAAGTCCAGAATCACCCCAATCCGACTCCGTATGTAACCGTGGCGACCGTCACAAGTTGGAGGTGTGCTGCAGTCCGAATCCAGCCTACGCGAGTTCTTTTCCCTTTCGGTCTTCTCCTTGATTCCTAATCAAAACAAGAGTGCACGTGTCTCCAAGATCTAAACAGGATGGACAAGAGCTCAAGAAGGAACTCACTTGATAATTAAGTGTTCGAGCACGAGCACGGGTAATAGGACCAGCAGGTGTCGGCGTGGACGGCGTGGATGTATGATCGGTGTTGATGTCCTCATCATCCTCCCTTTCTTGAATTTGAGTCGTCCTCGACTCAAGCTCATCTTCCTCACCCAAATAAGGCTTCAAATCTGCAATGTTAAATGTAGGACTAACCCCAAAATCTGCAGGAAGATCAAGCTTATATGCATTCTCATTTATTCGTTGCATCACTTTAAAAGGACCATCCGCTCTAGGCATCAATTTAGATTTTCTTAATTGAGGAAACCTATCCTTTCGCAAATGCAACCAAACCCAATCTCCAGGTTCAAGAATCAATTCCCTTCTACCTTTATCTACAGCAAATTTGTACTTAGCATTCATGCGCTCTATGTTTTCTTTAGTGGTTTCATGTAGTTTTAGCATCAATTCAGCACGTTCTTAGCATCAAAATTCAACTTTTCAGAACTTGGCAATGGCATTAAATCAATAGGAGCACGTGGTAACAAGCCATAAACAATCTCAAAGGGACACATCTTCGTAGTAGAATGCAGCGAACGATTATAAGCAAACTCAATATGAGGCAAACAATCTTCCCACATCTTAATATTCTTCTTTAAAACAGTCCTTAACATAGTAGACAAAGTTCTATTCACAACTTCAGTTTGACCATCAGTTTGGGGGTGACAAGTGGTGGAAAATAAAAGCTTAGTCCCCAATTTGGCCCATAAAGTTCTCCAAAAATGGCTAAGAAATTTAGCATCACGATCAGAAACAATTGTATTTGGCACACCATGCAAGCGAACAACTTCTCGAAAGAACAAATCAGCAATATTTGTAGCATCATCAGTTTTATGACATGGTATGAAATGTGCCATTTTAGAGAATCGATCCACAACCACAAAAACACTATCTCGCCCTTTCCTAGTCCGTGGCAATCCCAACACAAAATCCATAGAAATATCCTCCCAAGGAGCACTAGGAACAGGAAGAGGCATATACAAACCGTGTGGATTCAACCGGGACTTAGCCTTTTGACATGTTGTGCAGCGAGCAACAAATCACTCCACGTCTCGTCGCATCTTTGGCCAAAAGAAATGACCAGCAAGAATGTCCTCCGTCTTCTTCGCTCCAAAATGCCCCATCAAGCCACCTCCATGCGCTTCCTGCAGCAACAACAAGCGAACGGAGCTAGCTGGAATGCATAGCTTGTTAGCTCTAAACACAAACCCATCATTGAGGATGAATTTGTTCCACGTTTTCCCATCTTTACAATGCAGCAGCACTTCTTTAAAATCAGCATCATGAGCATATCGGTCTTTAATTGTTTCTAACCCAAAGATCTTGTAATCAAGTTGATTCAGCAAAGTATATCTCCTAGACAATGCATCTGCAATGATATTATCCTTCCCTTTCTTGTGTTTGATAACATAAGGAAAAGATTCAATAAATTCAACCCATTTTGCATGTCTACGATTCAGTTTTCCTTGACTACGAATATGATTCAAAGATTCATGATCAGAATGTATAACAAATTCTTTGGGCCACAAATAATGTTGCCATGTTTCTAATGTCCGCACTAGAGCATATAATTCCTTATCATATGTAGAATAATTAAGAATAGGCCCGCTCAATTTCTCACTAAAGTATGCAACAGGTTTTCCTTCTTGTAACAAAATACCACCCAATCCAATTCCACTCGCATCACATTCAAGCTCGAAAGTCTTATTAAAATCAGGGAGTTGGAGTAGAGGTGCATGTGTTAACTTATCTTTCAGCACATGGAAGGCGTGCTCTTGTGCTTTGCCCCAAGAAAAGGGCACTCCCTTCTTTGTAAGCTCACTCAATGGTGCAGCAATGGTGCTGAAGTCCTTCACAAAACGGCGATAGAAACCAGCAAGTCCTAGGAAACTCCACACTTGTGTGACCGTCGTGGGTACAGGCCATCCTTGTATAGCTTCCACCTTGGCTTTATCAACCTCAATTCCCTGTGGAGTGACAACATAGCCAAGAAACGATACTCGATCGGTGCAAAAAGTGCACTTCTCAAGGTTACCAAACAAACGTGCATCACGTAGAGCATTGAAAACAGCACGTAAGTGATCAAGGTGTTCATCCATGGATTTGCTTCAGAAACGGCGTCAACAGTCCAAAAATCACCGAGAGGTCTATTCTGTCCAGGGTGCTGCGCCACCTAAAGTTAGCCCAATGGGCTTGTATCTTTTAGAGTCCAGTAGGGATGCGTCCTAGGGTTGGAGCATGACCCAAACTCTCTTGTGGTCGTCCTCCACACATCATATACCCCTTAGCCGCCACCAGGAACACTTGGGTTTTGTTTAGATCAAGTTTAGCCTTTGCTACTTGCTTGTAGGCGCGTGTGCTGATCCAGCCACCCGTCTCCTTGTCTTCAGAACTCCACTCATAATAAGATTCAGTTTGAGGCTTTCAATTTCATCTTGCAAATTCAGTGCTTGTTTACTTGTTCTTGCTTGTTCCTCGATTGCTTGCAGGAATTACCCTAGTGGTTTGGTTGATCGTGTTCCACAAGATCGCGACGGCTGTTGGAGGTGGTGTATCGGTTGCTAAGGCGCAGCATCCTTGGATGGTTGTAGTCGAGCCGTGAACGTCATCTCTATCCCCAAATCGAGTTATCCACCTTCTCTCATCGAAAGATCAGGATTCACCCTAGTGGGTTCATATCAGTTTAAATGGCTTTTTGCTAATTAAATAAATACCAAAATGATTTAGATAAATACTTAAAAGACTCTGGTGTATTTCATACCTTGATTGAAACCGTGGAACACAAAACCCCTATTGTTTCTTGGCAGCTCAATTGCATTCTTGTTGTGCTCATGATTAACTTAATAATAATAACTAAATTGCTTTGTGAGTAATTAACCTATAATACCATGAAGGAAAGTTGTGCTCAAGTTAACTAATCTTGTTTGATCATCTTAATCCATGTTGCATCTTTCATCCATCATGCTAAGTACATCACCATACTAAAGCATGCATCTTTATTACGTTTAGTGAACGAGATTGGTGATCCTAGTGTTGAGCAAGTTCCAGAGGGTTTTCAGTTAGTGGAAGTTGGATTTGATATCTATGGTATTTCTGAGGAGACTGACAACCCCACCACCACAGGCAAGCCTTGGAGCATACACCCCTTTCCTTGTGTTGTACAAATGTTATTCACTTTAAGTCTTATGCTTTGTGCATTAAGTAAAATAGGAATTCGTTGAATACCAATCGCTGCATGCCTGCCTTGATATACAATACTTATTCTTGTCACTCTTTTTAGTAATGATAGGTTAGTACTACTTAGCCATGCTTAGCTAATAAAAGTCGAGTGGTGAACTCATCATTCGCAATGGTTCTAGACTCAGGAAATGTCCTGAGGGTTTAATAATGAATTTAGTTAAACTGGAGATCGGACAGGACATGGGTTGTGTCTCTGGTGGTTAAAGCCGACAGGGTTGCCTAGTCATGCTTGTTCTATCTGTGTCAATTGAGGACCATTCGTTGTAGGCCTGTGTGAGTCAAGACTTTGTAGTACTTGCCACATATGCCGGTAAGCCTAATACCTCGGCTATTCCATTATGTGAAAGGCCAACCGTGCATATGTCGTGTGGTAAGAAATTATGAGTGAAGGTTGATATATGTAGGTCTAGGATCTACATATACCATGTGGTAAGGAATTCTCAGCTAGGAATAATCGAATCAAATTGCCGCTGCTTCTTGGAGAAGAAGACTCGATTCTCTGCTCTACATTGTAGTTAATCAATGAAACAATGGTACTTACGATCATGAGATGAGATGATTAAAGAAGTGATTGATTTAGATCAGGTGTAAATTGGAGACTTATAATGAATTAACTTGAGAAAAATATTAAAAATAAGGATCAATCATTAGTAAGCTTTTATGCAAAAGTTAATCTTGATTCTTAATTCAGACTTACCTTGATTCCCCGTAAGCCTACATATCCTTAGAGTCTTTCCTTTTCATCGATTAAGTCTTGTTGAGTACCCTCAAGTACTTTGGGTTTTTTGACCTTTGTTGCAGGTGAGCCTCATCAGCAGTTAGGCTTTTGACCCTACTATACGATGGTTCTAGAGGAAGAGAGCCAGCAGTAGAAGTTTGTTCACCCTTGAGCAGGGTCAACCACCTTTTGTGTGTTGTGTAAAGTGGTACTTGTCATGCTACCCTATGGTACTCCGAGGTGACATAGATCAAGTGGAAAATTGTTTCAGTCTATTTGGAGATAGTGTTAATCTCGATGCAAAATAGGTGCAAGGTTTGCGCTGAACTACCATAGGCTCAGAAATCATTTTGGGCACAATCGATGATACTCCTTCATGACGTGGATCAAGTGGAAACTCGTTTCAGTCCATTTGGACATAGTGTTAATCTCGACGCAAAATAGGCACTAAGTTTGCGCCGAACATACGATAGGCTCAGAAATCATTTTGGGCGCAACAGATGGTACTCCTACGTGACGTTCAAGAGGAAACTCGTTTCAGTCCATTTGGACATAGTGTTAATCTCGACGCAAAATAGGTACACGGTTTGCGCCAAACGTACCATTGGCTCAAAATCATTTTGGATGCACCTGATTGTACTCCTGGGTGACGTGGATCCAGCGAAAGCGCATTTCGATTAGTTTGGAGATAGTATTAATCGTGGTGAAAGATAGGTGCACGTTTTATGACGATGTACCACGGGCATGGAAATCAGTTTGGGCACACCTGATGGTACTCCTAGGTAATGTATGTCAAGTGGTAACTTGTTTCAGTCCATTTGGAGATAGTGTTAATCTAGGCGCAAGATTAGTGCACGGTTTGCGCTGAAGGTACCATAGGCTCGAAAATCATTTTGGACGCACCCGATGGTACTCCTAGGTAATGTGGGTCAAGTGGAAGCTCATTTTGGTCCATTTAGAGATAGTGTTAATAAATGCACATGATAGGTGCACGGTTTGCGCCGAACGTACCATACGCTCAAAAATCTTTTTGGACGCACCTGATGGTACTCCTAGGCGACATGGGTCAAGTGGAAGCTTATTTCATTCTATTTGGAGATAGTGTTAATCTCAGTGCAAGATAGGTGCATGGTTTGCGCCAAATGTACCAAAGGCTTGGAAATCATTTTGGATGCACGCAATGGTACTTCTAGGTGACATGGGTCAAGTGGAAGCTCATTTCAGTCTGTTTGGAGATAGTGTTAATCTCGAAGCAAGATAGGTGCAATAGGTGCATGGTTTGCGCCGAATGTACCATAGGCATGAAAATCTTTTCAGGCATACCCGATGGTACTTCTTGGTGACATTGGTCAAGTGGAAGCTCGTTTCAGATCGTTTGGAGATAGTATTAATAGTATTAATCACGACGCAAGATAGGTGCACAATTTGCGCCAAATGTACCACAGGCATGGAAATCTTTTCAGGAAGACCCGATGATACTTCTAGGTGACATTGGTCAAGTGGAAGTTTGTTTCGGTCTATTTGGAGATAGTATTAATCTTGACGCAAGATAGGTGCACGGTTTGCACCAAATGTACCATAGGCTCTGAAATCGCTTTGGGCGCACCCGATGGTACTCCTAGGTGACATAGATCAAGTGGAAAATTGTTTCAGTCTTTTTGGAGATAGTGTTAATCTCGACTCAAAATAGGTGTGAGGTTTGCGCTGAATGTACCCTAGGCTCGAAAGTCATTTTGGGCGCAACCAATGGTACTCCTACATGATAGAGTTAATCTTAGTGCAAGATAGGTGCACAGTTTGTGATGAATGTACCACAGCCATGGAAATCGATTTGGGCACACCCAATGGTACTCCTAGGTAATGTATGATGTGGAAGCTTGTTTAGGTCCGTTTGGAGATAGTCTTAGTCTCGGCACAAGATAGGTGCACAGTTTGCGCTGAACATACCATAGGCTCGTAAATCATTTTGGACACACCTGATGGTACTCGTAGGTGATGTGGGTCAAGTGGAAACTTGTTTCAATCTGTTTAGAGATAGTTTTAATCTCAGCACAAAATAGTTGCACGGTTTGTGCCGAATGCACCATAGGCTTGGAAATCATTTTGGACGCACCTGGTTGTACACCTAGGTGATGTGGGTCAAGTGAAAGCTCGTTTCAGTCCATTTGGAGATAATGTTAATCTCGGTACAAGATAGCTGCATGGTTTGCGACGAATGTACCACGAGCCTAGAAATGAGTTTGGGCAAACCCGATGGCACTCCTAGGTATTGTATGTAAAGTGAAAGCCTGTTTCGGTCTGTTTGGAGATAGTGTTAGTCTAAACGCAAGATAGGTGCACGGTTTGTGCGGAATGAACCATAGGCATGGAAATCATTTTCGACGCACTCGATGGTACTCCTAGGTGATGTGGATCAAGTGGAAGCTCATTGTGGTCCCTTTGGAGAGAGTGTTAATCTCAGCGCAAGATAGGTGCACGGTTTGTGCCGAACATACCATAGGCCTGGAAATCATTTTGGATGCACCTGATGGCACTCCTAGGTGACGCGTGTTAAGTGGAAGCTCGTTTCGGTCCATTTAGGGACAGTGTTAATCTAGGCGCAAGATAGGTGCATGGTTTACACCGAATGTACCACGGGTATGGAAATCTTTTTAGGCACACCCGGTGATACTTCTAGGTGACGTTGGTCAAGTGGAAGCTCGTTTTGGTCCGTTTGGAGTTAGTATTATTCTCGAGGCAAGATAGGTGCATGGTTTGTGCCAAATGTACTATAGGCTTTGAAATTGCTTTGGGCACACCAGACGGTATTACTAGGTGGCGTAATCAAGTGGAGGATCGTTTTAGTTTGTTTGGAGATAGTGTTAATCTCAAAGCAAGATAGGTGCACGGTTTGCGCCAAATGTACCATAGACTCTGAAATCGCTTTGGGCGCACCAGATGGTACTCCTAGGTGGCATAGACCAAGGGGAAGATCGTTTTAGTCTGTTTGGTGATAATGTTATCCTCCATTCAAAATAGGTGCAAGGTTAGCGCCGAACGTACCATAGGCTCAAAAATCATTTTGGGCGCAACCGATGGTCCTATGTGATGTGGGTCAAGTGAAAACTCATTTTGGTCCATTTGGAGATAGTGTTAATCTCAGCTCAAAATAGCTGTAAGGTTTGCACCGAATATACCATAGGCTAAGAAATCAATTTTGGTGCAACCAATTGTACTCCTACGTGACGTGGGTCAAGTGGAAATAGATTTTGGTCCATTTTGAGATAGTGTCAATCTTGACGCAAGATAAGTAAACGGTTTGCGCCAAACGTACCATAGGCTCATAAAACTTTTTGGACACACCCGATTGTACTCCTAGGCAACATGGATCAAGCGGAAGCTTATTTTGATCTGTTTAGAGATAGTTTTAATCTCAGTTCAGTATAGGTGCATGGTTTGCGATGAATGTACCACATGCATGAAAATCGCTTTGGGCACACCCAATGGTACTCCTAGGTAATGTATGTTAAGTGAAAGCTTGTTTCAGTCTGTATGTAGATAGTGTTATTATCAGTGCAAGATAGGTGCACAGCCTAGAAATATTTTTGGACGCACCTGATGGTTCTCCTAGGTGACATGGGTCAAGTGGAAGCTCATTTCGGTCCATTTGGAGATAATGTTAATGTCGATGCAAGAGAGGTGCACGGTTTGTGCTGAATGTATGTGTCAAGTGGAAGCTCGTTTCGGACCATTTGGAGATAATATTAATGTCGACGCAAGAGAGGTGCACGGTTTGCACCGAATGTACCATGGGCATGAAAATCTTTTCAGGCACACCTAGTGGTACTTCTAGGTGATGTTGGTCTAGTGAAAGCTCATTTCGGTTCATTTGGAGATAGTATTAACCTCAAGGCAAGATAGGTGCACAGTTTGCACCAAATGTACCATAGGCTCTGAAATCGCTTAGGGTACTCCTTGGTGGCGTAGATCAAGTGGAAGATCATTTCAGTCTACTTGGAGATAGTGTTAATCTCGACAAAAGATAGGTGCACGGTGATATGAACCCACAAGGGTGAATCCTGATCTTTCGATGAGAGAAGGTGGATAACTCGATTTGGGGATGGAGATGACGTTCACGGCCCGACTACAACCATCCAAGGATGCTGCGCCTTAGCAACCGATACACCACCTCCAACAGCCGTCGCGATCTTGTGGAACACGATCAACCAAACCACTAGGGTAATTCCTGCAAGCAATCGAGGAACAAGCAAGAACAAGTAGAACAAGCAACTCAATTGCAAATATGGAGATGAAAACCAATCTGAAATCACAAAGTTAGGGTTCTGAATCGAGTAGAACGGATGGTCTAGTCGACACACGCGTCTACAAGGAAGTAGCAATGGCTAAACTTTCAACAAAACAAAACCCCCCTGTTTGTGGTGGCTCTAATCCTTATTAATACCTAGGGGAATGACCAGAGGGTGTTGGGGTCGTTCTCCAACCCTAAGACACGTCCCTAATGAACCCAACTTGATACATGGGCCATCAGCCCAAAATAGGGTGACACAGCACCAAAGGCAGAAAAGGCCCCGGCGTTGAAACGACGATTGCGGAAGCATCGGATAAGATATAGCCATGAGTCCAGATCCGTTGGAAAATAGACTTGGTAAGCTTTCCAAAAAGTGCTAGAACGTCCCAATCCGAGTCCGTATGCGACCGTGGTGAACATCACAAGTTGGAGCTGTCCTGGAGTCCGAATCCAGCCCCAAAACGTGTTGGATTTGATCTCTTTCTTTCCTTGGACCAAAAGTGACGTGGTGTCCAGGTGGAGGACGTTGGGAATACTTGGATTTGGTCCCCAATCAACTTCATTAACCTTCCATGCTTTCCATATGCAATCAAACCTTTCCTTGATCCATGTAAGTAATTCTGAAAATGAAAATATACACATTTTATGGTGGAGCACCAATTCATCAAATGCATCAATGATAAGTCTCATATAGAATGGTTGCACCTTTGGTATAGAAGTGGTTGACATGGTCATATTTGAGCCAATGATGTCCTCATCATTCTCCCCTTCTTGACGGCAAACCGTCCTCGGTTTGACGTTTGTTGGAGGATGTGTTGTAGGTAAAAATGAACCATGCTCCCCTTCTTGATATTTATCCTGTTGCATTTGGGAAAAACTAGAAAAACTTTGCAAGACATCATTAGTGTTAGTGCAGCCCTCAATTTGATCATGGTATTGTGGCCCAAAAGGATATTTCAGATTAGAGCAAATATAAACTTTATGCACCAAATATTCTCCTTTGTTGTCATATTTGCCAATTGCATGAAGTGAACAATGATTAAAACTTGGCAAAATAGAATCAAATTTAAGTTTCTCTTTTAGACAATTTAGATTACACAGAATATCAAATTCAATATAACCCAAAGTATTTAAAGAGGACAACAAATTCAGTTCATCTTGTGCACATGTAATAGGATGAAAAAGCTTATCTTCAGCACATTTGTATGGTTCCAAACCAAAAGTATCACACTTATTTACTACTTGTGGCATAGGAGTAAAAGAATCATCAACACACAACTCCTCTTTATCACAAGGAACCGCGAGTAATTCATTTTGTGACAAAGGAAAATCAGTAGTGGGTTCCACTATTTGTTGCTCTTCATTAGCATGCAGAGTGGACAAATTTTGGACATTATGGGTCACATCATTCTGGCAAGTATTCACAGATAATAGAATCTCTTTTTCAGCATTGAGAGCCAGACAAAACAATTGACCAATATGGCAATATGATTTGCTAATTAATAAGGTTCAAATTTCAGAATTGAGCCCTCTCATGAATCTACTCATAACATCTTCCATGCATTCATCCAATCCACCAAACATGATACAAATCTTAAAATTATGGTAGTATTGTTTCACAGTCTTGCTACCCTGCTTCAAGTTGTCTAATTTTGCAAGCAAATAATCAACATAATATGCAGGAACGAATGCATCTCTAAAAAGAAATTTGAAGTCTTTTCCAAGATTCTGGAACTTTGATGTGCCTACAAATGTGTTTCCATTCGAGCAAAGCATATTCAATCAAAATATTAGAGGCAATACAAATCTTTTGTTTCTCGGATAGGTCATGCTCATCAAATTCATTGTCTACTTTTAACTCCCAATCAATGTAAGCTTGAGGATCAAACTTACCATCATATAATGGCAAGTGTTGAATGACATCCTGAATATGAGGGTCTAGTTTCAACAGCTCAAAAATCTCCATATCACCTGCCATGATTAGTAGAAAACAAGAAACACAAAAATAATATGTATCCTCCTATCCACTACTAGGATGTGTCAGATGTAATTCTCTCAAACTCAACTTGTTAAAACAAGCCCTTACAAGTTCTTACCAAGCCAAACAGGAGGTGACGGCAACCAACAAGTCTACAACCGTGGAGTGAAGTGTATCGGTGCCGCAACAACAACACCTATCAAGCTGTAGTCGAAATATGTGGAGCTATAGGTGGGCTAAAGCAAGGAAGTACTAGAACCACGTTAGTTCCAAGCAAATTGAACATTTGCTCAACGACGTTATTATGCTGGTCCTAGGCTAGTACATGCTAGAGACGCGAGCCTGGACACAAACGAAGTCACTGAGCAGCAGCAAAGAAGGATCACAAGGACAGGAATAACAACAAAAGAAAAACTCTTCTCTTCTTCTTTCTCTTTCTTTTCTTTCTTTCTTTCTGTCTTTCTTTTCTTTCTTTCTTTTCTTTCTTTCTGTCTTTTTTTTTCTGTTTTTTTTCTTTCAACTAGCACAAAACTGAAATTTTGCAACAAGAAATGACAAGCTACTTACAGCAATTAAATGTTTCCTTGGGAAGGGTGATTCAGTAGCAAAGTGAAACAAATGGTTGTGTTGCAAAACCAGCAGACGCGCAAATCTCCAGGGCAATTGCGAAGCGCTCAGAATGAATTTGGGACCAAGCTCTGATCCGTTGGAAAGAGGACAAGTTAAGGTTTCCAGATTGTATTTAAACTCCCTATTCAGACTCCTGACAAAGGAACTATGGTGCTTTTGTTTTCAGGATAAAACAGGACTCCGAATCGAATTCTATCTTGATCTTGTTGGATTTCCTTTTTGTAGATGGAAATATGGACGTGGATAAAACCTCCAAGGACGTGGCTAGGATAATGGTGGTAAACAAAACAAAGGAATTTGAAAATCCACTCGGATTCCTAGAGAGAAACAAATAAACTCAAATCTGCGATGGTGACAGAAACGTGACTAGAACTCGAAACTCTAAACGACTAGACGCTAAGACCAGCAACTTGCACGACGATGCAACCGTTAATTCAATAAGCCCTAACTAAGCAGTAATAGTATTAAGCTCAAAGGGGTTTTGGGATTATGAAGAACTAATCTACTAATTTTGTTTTGGCTTTTTCTGGACCATAGGAGATTAAAAACAGCAAAGAACTAGAAGTCTCTCACCGATCAACCTTGCTCTGATTACCAACTGATATGAACCCACAAGGGTGAATCCTGATCTTTCGATGAGAGAAGGTGGATAACTCGATTTGGGGATGGAGATGACGTTCACGGCCCGACTACAACCATCCAAGGATGCTGCGCCTTAGCAACCGATACACCATCTCCAACAGCCGTCGCGATCTTGTGGAACACGATCAACCAAACCACTAGGGTAATTCCTGCAAGCAATCGAGGAACAAGCAAGAACAAGTAGAACAAGCAACTCAATTGCAAATATGGAGATGAAAACCAATCTGAAATCACAAAGTTGGGGTTCTGAATCGAGTAGAACGGATGGTCTAGTCGACACACGCGTCTACAAGGAAGTAGCAATGGCTAAACTTTCAACAAAACAAAACCCCCCTATTTGTGGTGGCTCTAATCCTTATTAATACCTAGGGGAATGACCAGAGGGTGTTGGGGTCGTTCTCCAACCCTAAGACACGTCCCTAATGAACCCAACTTGATACATGGGCCATCAGCCCAAAATAGGGTGACACAGCACCAAAGGCAGAAAAGGCCCCGGCGTTGAAACGACGATTGCGGAAGCATCGGATAATATATAGCCATGAGTCCAGATCCGTTGGAAAATAGACTTGGTAAGCTTTCCAAAAAGTGCTAGAACGTCCCAATCCGAGTCCGTATGCGACCGTGGTGAACATCACAAGTTGGAGCTGTCCTGGAGTCCGAATCCAGCCCCAAAACGTGTTGGATTTGATCTCTTTCTTTCCTTGGACCAAAAGTGACGTGGTGTCCAGGTGGAGGACGTTGGGAATACTTGGATTTGGTCCCCAATCAACTTCATTAACCTTCCATGCTTTCCATATGCAATCAAACCTTTCCTTGATCCATGTAAGTAATTCTGAAAATGAAAATATACACATTTTATGGTGGAGCACCAATTCATCAAATGCATCAATGATAAGTCTCATATAGAATGGTTGCACCTTTGGTATAGAAGTGGTTGACATGGTCATATTTGAGCCAATGATGTCCTCATCACACGGTTTGAGCCAAATGTACCATAGGCTCTGAAATCGCTTTGGGGCACCAGATGGCACTCCTACACGGCGTAGATCAAGTGGAAGATCATTTTAGTCTATTTTGTGATAGTGTTAATCTCGACGCAAGATAGGTACATGGTTTGCACCAAACATACCATTGGCTAAGAAACCATTTTTAACATACCTAATTGTACTCCTAGGCGACGTGGAACAAGCGAAAGCTTGTTTTGGTCCATTTGGAGATAGTGTTTGATCTAGGCACAAGATAGGCATACGGTTTGCTCGAATGTAGCCCAGAAATCTTTTTAGGCACACCTGATGGTACTTCTAGGTGACATTGGTCAAGTGGAAGCTCGTTTTGAACCATTTGGAGATAGTATTAATCTCAACACAAGATAGGTGCATGGTTTGTGCCGAATGTACCACAAGCATCGAAATCTTTTGAGGCACACCTAGTTGTACTTCTAGGTGACGTTGGTCAAATGGAAGCTTGTTTCGGTCCGTTTGGAGATAGTATTAATCTCGAGGCAAGATAGGTGCACCGTTTGCGCCAAATGTACCATAGGCTCTAAAATTGCTTTGGGCGTGCCAGATGGTACTCCTAGGTGGCGTACATCAAGTGGAAGATCGTTTCAATTTGTTTGTGGATAGTGTTAATCTCGACGCAAGATAGGTGCATAGTTTGGGCTGAATATACCAGAGGCTCTAAAATCAATTTGGGCACAACAGATGGTACTCCTAGGTGGCATAGATCAAGTGGAAGATCATTTTAGTTATTTTTATCATGGTGTTAATCTCCATGCAAAATTGGTGCAATGTGTGCGTTAGACGTACCATAGGCTCGAAAATCATTTTGGGCACAACCGATGGTACTCCTACATGACTTTGGTCAAGTGGAAACTCGTTTTGGTCCATTTGGAGATGTGTAAATCTCGACGCAAGATAGGTACACGGATTGTACCAAACGTACCATCGGCTAAGAAATCACTTTGGACGCACCTAATTGTACTCCCCAGGCAACGTGGATCAAATGGAAGCTCATTTCGATCCATTTGGAGATAATTTAAATCTTGGTGTAAGATAGGTGCACGGTTTGCGCTGAATGTAGCATAGGCTTGGAAATCATTTTGGATGCATCCGATGGAACTCCTAGGTAACGTGGGTCAAGTGGACCCTCGTTTCGGTCCATTTGGAGATAGTGTTAATCATGGCGCAAAATAGGTGCAAGGTTTGCGCCGAATGTACCATTGGCTCAGAAATCATTTTGGACGCAACCAATGGTACTCCTACGTGACGTGGGTCAACTGGAAACTGGTTTCGATCCATTTGGAGAGTGTTAATCTTGACGCAAGATAGGTACACGGTTTGTATCAAACGTGCCATAGGCTCAGAAATCATTTTGGATGCACCAGATTATACTCCTAAGCGACATGGATCAAGCGGAAGCTCATTTCGATCTGTTTGGAGATAGTTTTAATCTTGGTGCAAGATGGGTGCACGGTTTACGACGAAAGTACCACGGGCACGAAAATCACTTTGGGCACACCCGATAGTAATCCGAGGTAATGTATGCAAAGTGGATGCTTGTTTTGGTCCATTTGGAGATAGCATTAGTCTCGATTGAAGAAAGGTGCACGTTTGCACTGAACATATCATAGGCTTGGAAATCATTTTGGACGCACCCGATGGTCCTCCTAGGTGACATGGGTCAAGTGGAAGCTCGTTTTGATCCGTTTGGAAATAGTGTTAATCTCAACGCAAGATAGATGCATGGTTTGCGTCGTATGTACCATAGGCTCTAAAATCACTTTTGGGCACACCAGCTGGTACTCCTAGGTGGTGTAGATCAAGTGGAAGATCGTTTCAGTCTCTTTCGTGATAATGTTAATCTCGACGCAAAATAGGTGCAAGGTTTGCGCCGAACGTACCATAGGCTCAAAAATCATTTTGGGTGCAACCAATGGTACTCCTACAAGATGTGGGAAGTGGAAATTCATTTTGGTCCATCTGGAGATGTGTTATTATCGACGCAAGATAGGTACATGGTTTGCGCCAAACGTATAATATGCTCTGAAGTCGTTTTGGATGCACCTAATTGCAGTCCTAGGCAACGTTGATCAAGTGGAAGTTCATTTCATTCCATTTGGGGATTGTTTAAATCTCAGTGCAAGATAGGTGCACGGTTTACGATGAACGTACCACAGGAATGGAAATCGCTTTGGGCACACTCGATGGTACTCCTAGGTAATGTATGTCAAATGAAAGCTTGTTTCGGTTCGTTTGGAGGTAGTTTAAGTCTAGGGACAAGATAGGTACATGGTTTGCGATGAATGTACCACGGGCATGGAAATTGCTTTGGGCACACCCAATGATACTCCTAGGTAATGTATGTCAAGTGAAAGCTTGTTTTGGTTGGTTTAGAGATAGTGTTAGTATCGGTGCAAGATAGGTGCACGGTTTGCGCCGAACTACCATAGGCTTGGAAATCATTTTGGACGCACCCGATGGTACTCCTAGGTGACGTGGGTCAAGTGAAACTCATTTCAGTCCATTTGGAGATAGTGTTAATCTCGGAGCAAGATAGGTGCTCGGTTTCCGCCGAATGTACCAGGGCATGGAGATCATCTTGGGCATTCCCATTGGTACTCCTAGGTGACATGTGTCAAGTGGAACCTCATTTTGGTCCGTTTGGAAATTGTGTTAATCTCAGCGCAAGATAGGTGCATGGTTCGCACCGAATGTACCACGGGCATGGAAATCATTTTGGGCACAACCGATGGTACTCCTAGGTGACGTGTGTCAAGTCTAAGTTCGTTTCGGTCCATTTGGAGATAGTGTTAATCTAGGCGCAAGATAGGTGTATGGTTTGCGTTGAATGTACCACGGGCATGGACATCTTTTCCTGCACACCCGATGGTACTTCTCGGTGCCAATGGTCAAGTGGAAGCTCGTTTCGGAACATTTGGAGATAATATTAACCTCGGTGCAAGAGAGTTTCACGGTTTGCGCCGAATGTACCACTGGCATGGAAATCGCTTTGAACACACTCGATGGTACTCCTAGGTAATATATGTCAAGTGGAAGCTTGTTTCAGTCCATTTGGAGATAGTGTTAGTCTCGTTGCAAGATAGGAGCACGGTTTGCACAGAACATACCATTGACATGGAAATCATTTTCGATGCACAAGATGGTACTCATAGGTGACATGGGTGAAGCGGGAGCACGGTTCGGTCCATTTGGAGATAGTTTTAATCTCAACTTAAAATAGTTGTAAGGTTTGCGCTGAATGTACCATAGGTTCAGAAATCATTTTGGGTGCAACCAATGGTACTCCTACCTGACGTGGGTCAAGTGGAAACTGGTTTCGGTCCATTTAGAGATAGTGTTAATCTTCATGCAAGATAGGTACATGGTTTGCGTCAAACGTAACATAGGCTCAGAAATCATTTTGGATGCACTTGATTGTACTCCTAGGCGATGTGGATCAAGCGGAAGCTCATTTTGATCCGTTTGGAGATAGTTTCAATCTCGGTGGAAGATAGGTGCATGGTTTGCGATGAATCTACCACGTGCATGGAAATTGCTTTGGGCACACCCAATGCTACTCCTAGGTAATGTATGTCAAGTGAAAGCTTGTTTCGGATGGTTTGGAGATTGTGTTACTATCGGTGCAAGATAGGTGCAGGTTTGTGCCGAACGTGCCATAGGCTTGGAAATCATTTTGGATGCACCCGATGGTACTCCTAGATGACATGGGTCAAGTGGAAGCTCGTTTCGATCTGTTTGGAGATAGTCTTAATCTCGGCGCAAGATAGGTGCACGGTTTGCGCTGAACGTACCACGAGCCTAAAAATCATTTTGGGCATAGCCGTTGGTACTCCTAGGTGACATGGGTCAAGTGCAGCAAGTTTCGGTCAGTTTGGCGATAGTGTTAATCTCAGCGCTAGATAGGTGCATGGTTTGCGCCGAATGTACCATGGGCATGGAAATCATTTTTGTCACACCCAATGGCACTCCTTGGTGACGTGTGTCAAGTGGAAGCTCATTTCGGTCCATTTGGGGATAGTGTTAATCTAGTCACAAGATAGGTGTACGGTTTGCGCCGAATGTACCACGGGCATGAAAATTTTTTTAGGCACACCCGATGGTACTTCTAGGTGATGTTGGTCAAGTGGAAGCTCATTTCGGTCCGTTTGGAGATAGTATTAGTCTCGAGGCAAGATAGGTGCATGGTTTGCGCCAAATGTACCATAGGCTCTGAAATCACTAAGAGCACACAAAAGGGTACTCCTGGGTGGTGTAGATCAAGTGGAAGATCGTTTCAGTCTATTTGGAGATATTGTTAATCTCGACGCAAGATAGGTGCCTGGTTTGCGACAAATATATCATAGGCTCTGAAATCGCTTTGGGGGCACCAGATGGCACTCCTAGGTGGCGTAGATCAAGTGGAAGATCATTTCAGTCTTGGTGGAAGATAGGTGCAAGGTTTGCGCTGAACGTACCATAGGCATGGAAATCGTTTTGGACGCACCTAACGGTACTCCTAGGTGATGTGGGTCAAGTGGAAGCTAGTTTCGGTCCATATGGAGATAGTGTTAAACTCAGCGCTAGATAGGTGCACAGTTTGTGCTGAATGTACCATAGGCATGGGAATCAATTTGTGCACACCCGATGGTACTCCTAGGTGACGTGTCTCATGTGGAAGCTCGTTTCGTACCATTTGGAGATAGTGTTAATCTAAGGCCAAGATAGGTGTACGGTTTCCGCCGAATGTACCACGGGCGTGGAAATCTTTTCAAGCACACCCGATGGTACTTCTAGGTGACATTGGTCAAGTGGAAGCTCATTTCGGACCATTTGGAGATATTGTTAATCTCGAGGCAAGATAGGTGCATGGTTTGCACCAAATGTCCCACTAGCATAGAAATATTTTCAAGCACACCCGATGGAAGTTCTAGGTGATGTTGGTCATGTGGAAGCTCGTTTTGGTCCATTTGTAGATAGTATTAATCTCGAGGCAAGGTAGGCACATGGTTTGTGCCAAATGTACTATAGGCTCTGAAATCGCTTTGGTGGTACTCCTAGGTGGCGTAGATCAAGTGGAAGATCGTTTCAATCTGTTTGGAGATAGTGTTAATCTCGACGTAAGGTAGGTACATAGTTTGTGTTGAATGTACCTTGGGCTCTGAGATTAGTTTGGGCGCACCAGATGGTACTCCTAGGTGATGTAGATCAAGTGGAATTTCAGACTATTTTGTGACAGTGTTAATCTCGATGCAAAATAGTGCAAGGTTTGCGTCGAATGTACCATAGGCTCAAAAATTATTTTGGATGCAACTTATGGTACTCGTATATGACGTGGGTCAAGTAGAAACTCATTTCGGTCCATTTGGAGATAGTTTTAACCTTGATGCAAGATAGGTACATGGTTTGTGGCAAACAAACCATAGGCTCAGAAATCATTTTCGACGCATCTAATTGTACTCCTAGACGACATGGATCAAGCGGAAGCTCAATTTGATCCGTTTGTAGATAGTTTAAATCTTGATGCAAGATAGGTGCCTGGATTACGATGAATGTACCACGGGCATGGAAATCGCTTTGGGCTCACTCAATGGTACTCCTAGGTAATGTATGTCAAGTGAAAGATTATTTCTGTCCGTTTGGAGCTAGTGTTAGTCTTAGTGTAAGATAGGTGCACGGTTTGCACTGAAGGTATAATAGGCTTGAAAATCATTTTGGACACACCCAATGGTACTCCTAGGTGACATGGGTCAAGTGAAAGCTCGTTTTCGTCCATTTGGAGGTATTGTTAATCTGGGCGTAACATATTTACACAGTTTGCCCCGAATGTACCACAAGCATGGAAATAATTTTGGGCACACCTGATGGTACTCCTAGGTGATGGTGGAAGCTCATTTCAGTCTGTTTGGAGATAGTATTAATCTCAGCATAAGATAGGTGCACGGTTTGCGCCGAATGTACCTCGGGCATGCAAATCATTTTGAGCAGACCCGATGGTACTCCTAGGTGACGTGTGTCAAGTGGAAGCTTATTTCAGCCCATTTGGAGATAGTGTTAATCTGGGCACAAGATAGGTGTATGGTTTGCACCCAATGTACCATAGTCATGAAAATCTTTTCAGGCACACCGGATGGTACTTCTAGGTGACATTAGTCGAGTGGAAGTTCGTTCCGGACCATTTGAGATAGTATTAATCTCGATGCAAGATTGGTGCACGGTTTGCGCCGAATGTACCATGGGCATAGAAATCTTTTCAGGCACACCTGATGGTACATTTAAGTGACATTGGTCATGTGAAAGCTCGTTCCGAACTGTTTGGAGATAGTATTAATCTCGACGTAAGATAGGTACATGGTTTGCACCGAATGTACCATGGGCATGGAAATCTTTTTAGGCACGCCCGATGGTACTTCTAGGTGACATTGGTCATGTGGAACTTGTTCCGGACCGTTTGGAGATAGTATTAATCTCGACGTAAGATAGGTGCACGGTTTGCACCGAATGTACCATAGGCATGGAAATCTTTTTAGGCTCATCCGATGGTACTTCTAGGTGATGTTCATCAAGTGGAAGGTCGTTTCGGTCCATTTGGCGATAGTATTAATCTCGAGGCAAGATAGGTGCACAGCTTGCACCAAATATACCACAGGGTCTGTAATTGCTTTCGGCACACCAGATGGTACTCCTAGGTGGCGTAGATCAAGTGGAAGATCGTTTCAGTCTACTTTGTTGATGAGGACATCAACACCGATCATACATCCACGTCGTCCACGCCGACACCTGCTGGTCCTATTACCCGTGCTCGTGCTCGAACACTTAATCATCAAGTGAGTTCCTTCTTGAGCTCTTGTCCATCCTGTTTAGATCTTGGAGACACGTGCACTCTTGTTTTGATTAGGAATCAAGGAGAAGACCGAAAGGGAAAAGGACTCGCGTAGGCTGGATTCGGACTGCAGCACACCTCCAAATTGTGACGGCCGCCACGGTTACATACGGAGTCGGATTGGGGTGATTCTGGACTTGTTGGAAAGCTAATAAAGTCTGCTTTCATACGGATCTGACCTCATACTCATATCTGCTCAGAAACGGCGTCAACAGTCCAAAAATCACCGAGAGGTCTATTCTGTCCAGGGTGCTGCGCCACCTTAAGTTAGCCCAATGGGCTTGTATCTTTTAGAGTCCAGTAGGGACGCGTCCTATGGTTGGAGCACGACCCAAACTCTCTTGTGGTCGTTCTCCACACATTATATACCCCTTAGCCGCCACCAGGAACACTTGGGTTTTGTTTAGATCAAGTTTAGCCTTTGCTACTTGCTTGTAGGCGCGTGTGCTGATCCAGCCACCCGTCTCCTTGTCTTCAGAACTCCACTCATAATAAGATTCAGTTTGAGGTTTTCAATTTCATCTTGCAAATTCAGTGCTTGTTTCCTTGTTCTTGCTAGTTCTTCGATTGCTTGCAGGACGGGAGCCCTAGTGGCTGGTTGTCGCGCTCCACAAGATCGGGACAGCCTTTGGAGGTGGTGTATCGGTTGCTAAGGCGCGGTCTCGGAAGGCTGTAGTCGGGCCGTGAACGTCATCTCCATCCACCAAATCGAGTGATCTCACGCCTCTCATCGAAAGATCGTCCATAAACCCTAGCGGGTTCATATCATTTGTGATAGTGTTAATCTCGGCGCAAAATACGTCCCAGGTTTGCGTCGAACATAGCATAGGCTCAAAAATCATTTTGGGCACAACCGATGGTACTCCTACGTTGCGTTGGTCAAGTGGAAACTCGTTTCAGTCTATTTTATAGATGTGTAAATCTCAACGCAAGATATGTATGCGATTTGCGCCAAACGTACCATAGGCTCAGAAATGATATTGGATGCACCTAATTGTACTCCTAGGTGACGTGGATCAAGCGGAAGCTCATTTCAATCCGTTTGGAGATTGTTGAAGTCTCAGTGCAAGATAGGCGCACGATTTACGATGAATGTACCACTGGCATGGAAATTGCTTTGGGCACACTCGATGGTACTCCTAAGTAATGTATGTCAAGTGGAAGCTCATTTTAGTCCGTTTGGAGATAGTGTTAATCTCAGCATAAGATAGTTGTATGGTTTGCGCTGAAAGTACCGCGGGCAAGGAAATCATTTTGGGCACACCTGATGGTACTCCATGGTGATGTGTGTCAGGTGGAAGCTCCTTTCGGTCAATTTGGAGATAGTGTTAATCTTAGCGCAAGATAGGTGTACGGTTTGCGCCCAATATACCATGGGCATGGAAATCTTTTTAGGCACACCCAATGATACTTCTAGGTGACATTGGTCAAGTGGAAGCTCATTTCGGACCATTTGGAGATAGTATTAATCTCAATGCGAGACAGGTGCACGGTTTGCGCCGAATGTACCACGGGCATAGAAATCTTTTCTGGCACACCGATGGTACTTCTAGGTGATGTTGGTCAAGTGGAAGCATGTTTCGGTCTGTTTGGAGATAGTGTTAATCTCGGCGCAAGATAGGTGCATGGTTTGCGCCGAATGTACCACGAGCTTAGAAATCATTTTGGGCACAGCCGTTGGTACTCCTAGGTGACATGGGTCAAGTGCAGCAAGTTTCGGTCCATTTGGCGATAGTGTTAATCTCAGCGCTAGATAGGTGCACCGTTTGCGCCGAATGTTCCATGGGCATGGAAATCATTTTTGTCACACCTAATGGTACTCCTAGGTGACGTGTGTCAAGTGGAAGCTCGTTTCGGTCCATTTTGGGATAGTGTTAATCTAGGCGCAAGATAGGTGTACGGTTTGTGCCGAATGTACCACAGGCATGGAAATCTTTTTAGGCACACCCGGGGGTATTTCTAGGAGATGTTGGTCATGTGGAAGCTCATTTCGGTCCATTTGGAGATAGTATTAATCTCAAGGCAAGATCGCTGCACGGTTTGCGCCAAATGTACCATAGGCTCTGAAATCACTAAGGGCACAACAAAGGGTACTCCTAGGTGGCGTAGATCAAGTGGAAGATCGTTTTAGTCTGTTTGGACAGTGTTAGCCTCAATGCAAGATAGGTGCATGGTTTGCGCCGAATATACCATAGGCTCTAAAATCGCTTTGGGGGCACCAGATGGCACTCCTAGGTGGCGTAGATCAAGTGGTAGATCATTTTAGTTTCGGTGGAAGATAGGTGCACGGTTTGCGCTGAATGTACCATAGGCATGGAAATCGTTTTGGACATACCTGACAGTACTCCTAGGTGACGTGGGTCAAGTGGAAGCTAGTTTCGGTCCGTATGGAGATAGTGTTAATCTCAGCGCTAGATAGGTGCATGGTTTGCGCCGAATGTACCATAGGCATGGAAATTAGTTTGCGCACACCCGATGGTACTCCTAGGTGACGTGTCTCAAGTGGAAGGTCGTTTCATTCCATTTGGAGATAGTGTTAATCTAAGACCAAGATAGGTGTATGGTTTCTACTGAATGTACCACGGGCATGGAAATCTTTTTAGGCGCACCCGATGGTACTTCTAGGTGACATTGGTCAAGTGGAAGCTCATTTCAGACCATTTGGAGATAGTGTTAATCTCGACGCAAGATAGGTGCATGGTTTGCACCAAATGTCCCATGGGCATATTTCAAGCACACCCGATGGAAGTTCTAGGTGATGTTGGTCATATGGAAGCTCGTTTTGGTCCATTTGTAGATAGTATTAATCTCGAGGCATGATAGGCACACAGTTTGTGCCAAATGTACTATAGGATTTGAAATCACTTTGGTGGTGCTCTTGGGTGGCGTAGATCAAGTGGAAGGTTGTTTCAGTCTGTTTGGAGATAGTGTTAATCTCGACGCAAGGTAGGTGCACGGTTTGTGCTGAATGTACCATGGGCTCTGAAATTAGTTTGGGCACACCAGATAGTACTCCTAGGTGACGTAGATCAAGTGGAATTTCAGTCTATTTTGTGACAGTGTTAATCTCGATGCAAAATAGTGCAAGGTTTGCGTCGAACGTACCATAGGCTCAAAATTCATTTTGAATGCAATTGATGGTACTCGTATGAGACGTGGGTCAAGTAGATACTCATTTAAGTCCGTTTGGAGATAGTTTTAATCTTTACGCAAGATAGGTACACGGTTTTGCGTGAAACATACCATAGGCTCATAAATCATTTTCGACGCACCTAATTGTACTCCTAGACGACGTGGATGAAGCGAAAGCTCAATTTGATCCGTTTAGAGATAGTTTAAATCTCGATGCAAGATAGGTGCCCAGATTATGACGAATATACCATGGGCATGGAAATCGCTTTGGGCACACTCGATGGTACTCTTAGGTAATGTATGTCAAGTGGAAGTTTATTTCTATCCGTTTGGAGCTAGTGTTAGGCTTAGTGTAAGATAGGTGCATGGTTTGCGCTGAACATATACTAGGCTTGAAATTCATTTTGGACACACCCAATGGTACTCCTAGGTGACACGGGTCAAGTGGAAGCTCATTTTGGTCCATTTGGAGGTACTATTAATCTCGGTGCTAGATATTTACACAGTTTGCGCCGAATGTACCATGAGCATGGAAATCATTTTGGGCACACCTGATGGTACTCCTAGGTGATGGTCGAAGCTCATTTCAGTCTATTTGGAGATAGTGTTAATCTCAGCATAAGATAGGTGCACGGTTTGCGCTGAATGTACCTCGGGCATGCAAATCATTTTGAGCAAACCCGATGGTACTCCTAGGTGACGTGTGTCAAGTGGAAGATTATTTTGATCCATTTGGAGATAGTGTTAATCTAGGCACAAGATAGGTGTATGGTTTGCACCCAATGTACCATGGTCATGAAAATCTTTTCAGGCACACCAGACGGTACTTCTAGGTGACATTGGTCGAGTGGAAGTTCATTCCGAACCATTTGAGATAGTATTAATTTCGATGCAAGATAGGTGCACGGTTTGCGCCGAATGTACCACGGGCATAGAAATCTTTCCAGGCACAACCGATGGTACTTCTAAGTGACATTGGTCATGTGGAAGCTCGTTCTGAACTGTTTGGATATAGTATTAATCTCGACGTAAGATAGGTACATGGTTTGCACCGAATGTACCATGGGCATGAAAATCTTTTTAGGCACACCCGATGGTACTTCTAGGTGACATTGGTCATGTGGAAGCTTGTTCTGGACTGTTTGGAGATAGTATTAAATCGACATAAGATAGGTGCACGGTTTGCACTGAATGTACCATGGGCATGGAAATCTTTTCAGGCTCACCCGATTGTACTTCTAGGTGATGTTGGTCAGGTGCAAGCTCATTTCGGTCCATTTGGAGATAGTATTAATCTCGAGGCAAGATAGGTGCATAACTTGCACCAAATGTACCATAGGCTCTGAAATCGCTTTGGGCACACTAGATGGTACTCCTAGGTGGCGTAGACCAAGTGAAAGATCATTTCAGTCTATTTTTGTGATAGTGTTAATCTCGATGCAAAATAGGTGCTAGGTTTGCGCTGAATGTAGCATAGGCTCAAAAATCATTTTGGGCGCAACCAATGGTACTCCTACGTTGCGTTGGTCAAGTGGAAATTCGTTTAGGTCCATTTATAGATGTGTTAATTCGACGTAAGATATCTACACGGTTTGCGCCAAACGTACCATAGGCTCAAAAATGATATTGGACGCACCTAATTGTACTCCTAGGTGACATGGATCAAGCAGAAGCTCATTTTGATCTGTTTGGAGATTGTTTAAGTCTCGGTACAAGATAGGTGCATGGTTTACGATGAATGTACCACGGGCATGGAAATTACTTTGGGCACACCCGATGGTACTCCTAAGTAATGTATATCAAGTGGAAGCTCATTTTGGTCCGTTTGGAGATAGTGTTAATCTCAGCGTAAGATAGGTGTATGGTTTGCACTCAAAGTACCACGGGCAAGGAAATCATTTTGGGCACACCCGACGGTACTATATGGTGATGTGTGTCAAGTGGAAGCTCCTTTCGGTCGATTTGGAGATAGTGTTAATCTTGGTGCAAGATAGGTGTACGGTTTGCGCCCAATGTACCACGGGCAGAAATCTTTTTAGGCACACCCAATGGTACTTCTAGGTGACATTGGTCAAGTGGAAGCTCATTTCGGACCATTTGGAGATAGTATTAATCTCAACGCAAGACAGGTGCACGGTTTGCGCCGAATGTACCATGGGCATGGAAATCTTTTCAGGCACACCCGATGGTACTTCTAGGTGATGTTGGTCAAGTGGAAGCACGTTTCGGTCTATTTGGAGATAGTATTAATCTTGAGGCAAGATAGGTGCACCATCGGGTGTGTCCAATGCGACTTCAGAGCCTATAGTACATTTGGCGCAAAACGTGCACATATCTTGCCTTGAGATTAATACTATCTCCAAACGAACTGAAATGGGCTTCCACTTGACCAACGTCACATAGAAGTAATATTAGGTGTGCCTAAAAAGATTTCCATGCCTGTAGTACATTCGGCGCAAACCGTGCACTTATCTTGATGCATCCGGCCCAAGTGGGGTTGGCCGAGGCCCAACAAATTAAGGTTGCCCGGACCCCAACAGTTCTTATGCACACCCCTCAGGGAAAGGCCCAATGTCCCTAAAAGACTAGTCTGATAGGGGAAGGGTGGCTCTCTCTTTTAAGGTGGCTTCCTCCTCCTAAGCTAAGCAAGGTGGGATTATTCAGAGGCTCACACGATCGCCGTCCGACTACAACTAGGCCACTTGGCCTTTTTTTGTTGCGTCTTTGCCAGCGGGTAATAGCAGAGGATGTCCTCATCATATCTTGTGCCTATATTAACACTATCTCCAAATGTACTGAAATGAGCTTCTAGTTGACACACGTCACCTAGGAGTACCATCGGGTGTGCCTAAAGTTTTCCATGCCCATGTTACATTCAGCGCAAACCGTGCACCTATCTTGCGCTGAGATTAATACTATCTCTAAGCGGACCGAAACAAGCCTCCTCTTAACCCATGTCACCTAGGAGTACCATTAGGTGTGCCCAAAATCATTTCCATGCCCGTGGTGCATTCAGCACAAACCGTGTACCTATCTTATGATGAGATTAACACTATCTCCAAATGGATCGAGATGAGCTTCCGCTTGATTCACGTCGCCTAGGAGTACAATCAGGTGCGTCCAAAATGATTTCTGAGCCTATTGTATGTTCGGCGCAAACCGCACACCTATCTTGCGTCGAGATTAACAGTGTCTCCAAGTGGACTGAAATGAGTTTCTACTCGACCCACGTCACGTACGAGTACCATCGAATCCACCCAAAATGATTTCCAAACCCATGGTTACGTTCCACGCAAACCATGCACCTATCATGCGTCGAGATTAACACAATCTCCAAATGGACCGAAACAAGCTTCCATTTCACCCACGTCACCTAGGAGTTCTCTCTGGTCCACCAAAAAGGTTTGCCATGCCCATGGTACATTTGGCGCAAACCATGCACCTTTCTAGCACCAAGATTAACACTATCTCCAAATGGACCGAAATGAGTTTCCACTTGACCCACGTCACGTAGGAGTGCCATCAGTGGCGCCCAAAATGATTTCAAACCTATGGTACATTCGGCACAAACCGTACACCTATCTTGTGTCGAGATTAATACTACCACCAAACAGACTGAAGCAAAGCTTTGACTTGACCTAAGTCACCTAGGAGTACCATCGGGTGTGCCTAAAGCGATGTCAGAGCCTATGGTACATTTGACGCAAACCGTGCACATATCTTGCCTCGAGAATAATACTATCTCCAAACAGACCAAAATGAGCTTCCAATTGACCAACGTCACCTAGAAGTACCATTGGGTGTGCCTGAAACGATTTCCATGCCTATGGTACATTAGGCGCGAACCATGCACCTATCTTGCCTTGAGATTAATACTATCTCCAAACGGACCAAAACGAGCTTCCACTTGACCAAGATCACCTAAAAGTACCATCAGGTGTGCCTGAAAAGATTTCCTTGCCTATGGCATATTCAGCGCAAACCGTGCACCTATCTTCCAGTGAGATTAACACTATCTCCAAACAGATCAAAACGAGCTTTCACTTGACCCATGTCACCTAGGAGTACCAAAGCGTGTGCCCAAAATGATTTCCATGCCCATGGTACATTCAGCGCAAACCATGCACCTATCTTGCGCTGAGATTAACACTATCTCCAAACAGACCTAAACGAGCTTCCACTTGACCCACGTCACCTAGGAGTACCATCGGGTGTTCCCAAAATGATTTCCATGCTTGTGGTGCATTCGGAGCAAACCTTGCACCTATCTTGCACGGAGATTAACAATATCTCCAAACGGATCAAGATGAGCTTCCGCTTGATCCACATCGCTAGCAATACATTCAGGTGCATCCAAAATGATTTCTGAGCCTATGGTATGTTCGGTGCAAACCGTGAACCTATCTTGCATCGAGATTAAAATATCTCCAAATGGACCGAAATGAGTTTCCACTCGACCCACATCACATAGGAGTACCATCGGATGTGCCCAAAATAATTTCTGAACCCATGGTTACATTCAGTGCAAACCATGCACCGATCATGCGTCGAGATTAACACTATCTCCAAACGGACTGAAATGAGCTTACACTTGACCCACGTCACCTAGGAGTAACATCGAGTGTGCCTAAAATGATTTCTAGGCCTATGGTGCATTCGACACAAACCATGCACCTATCTTGCACCGAGATTAACGCTATCTCCAAACAAACCTAAACGATCTTCCACTTGACCCACATCACCTAGGAGTACCATCAGTGTGGCCAAAATGATTTCCATGCTTGTGATGCATTCGGTGCAAATCGTGCACTATCTTGAACCGAGATTAACACTATCTCCAAACGGATCAAGAGCAGCATCCGCTTGATCCATGTCACCTTGCAGTACAATCAGGTGCGTCTAAAATGATTTCTAAGCCTATGGTACGTTCGGCACAAACGGCGAACCTATCTTGCGCCCAGATTAAAAGTATCTCCAAATGGACCGAAACAAGTTTTTACTCGAACTACGTCACATCGGAGTACCATCAGATGCACCCAAAATAATTTCAAAACCCATGGTCACATTCGGCGCAAACCATGCACCTATCATTCGTCGAGATTAACACTATCTCCAAACGGACCGAAACGAGCTTGCACTTGACTCACGTCACCTAGGAGTACCATCGGGTGTGCCCAAAATGATTTCCAGGCCCGTGGTGCTTTCGGCACAAACCATGCACCTATCTTGCGCCGAGATTAACACTATCTCTAAACAGACCTAAATGAGCTTCCACTTGACCCACATCACGTAGGAGTACCATCGGGTGTTCCCAAAATGATTTCCATGCCCGTGGTGCATTCAGCGCAAACCGTTCCCAATCTTGCGCTGAGATTAACACTATCTCCAAACGGATCGAAATGAGCTTCTGCTTGATCCACATCGCTTAGGAGTACAATCTGGTACATCCAAAATGATTTCTGAGCCTATGGTACGTTCGGTGCAAGCCGTGCCCCTATCCTGCGTCAAGATTAACAGTACCTCCAAATGGACCAATACGAGTTTGCACTTGACCCACATCACATAGGAGTACCATCGATTGCACCCAAAATGATTTTTTAGCCTATGGTTTCTTCGGCGCAAACCATTCACGTGTCATGCGTCGAGATTAACACTATCTCCAAGTGGACCGAAATGAGCTTCCATTTCACCCACGTCACCTAGGAGTTCCATTGGGTGCGCCCAAAATGATTGCCATGCCCATGGTACATTCGGCACAAACTATGCACCTATCTTGCGCCGAGATTAACACTATCTCCAAATGGACCGAAATGAGTTCTACTTGACCGCGTCACATAGGAGTACCATCTGGTGCCACCCAAAATGATTTTTGAGCCTATGGTACATTCGGCGCAAACCATGCACATATATTGCATTGAGATTAATATTGTCTCCAAACAGACTAAATTGAGCTTCCACTTGACCTACGTCACCTAGGAGTACCATCATGTGTGCCCAAAGTGATTTCAGAGCCTATGGAACATTTGGCGCAAATCGTGCATATATCTTGCCTCGAAGATTAATACTATCTCCAAACAGGCCAAAATGGGCTTCCACTTGACCAACGTCACCTAGAAGTACCATCGGGTGTGCCTAAAAGGAATTCCTTGCCTGTGGTACATTCGGCGCAAACCGTGCACCTATCTTGCGCCTATATTAACACTATCTCCCAACGGAACGGAATGAGCTTCCACTTGACACACGTCACCTATGAGTACCATCAGGAGTGTCCAAAATGATTTCCATGCTGGGCTATATTTGGCGCAATCCGTGCACCTTTCTTGTGCTGAGATTAACACTATCTCCAAATGGACCGAAACAAGCTTCCACTTGACCCACGTCACCTAGGAGTACCATCCGGTGTGCCCAAAATGATTTCCATGCCAGTGGTACATTCGGCGCAAACCATGCACCAATCTTGCGCTGAGATTACACTATCTCCAAATGGACCGAAATGAGCTTCCTCTTGACCAACGTTACCTAGGAGTGCCATTGGATGTACCTGTAACATCCCAAAAATTCACATTCAAAAATCATTTGCATTAAAAATTATTTTCAAAATACATTTCAAAAACTATAAATTGTCTCAGCTCTATTATTTCCTTGCGACCCTTTTCCATCTTATCCATCCCAGTTATCTCTCTCCAATATTTATCCTGCACGTCGTAGCATCAGCATCACCCGCCCGTCCCCTACCTCTCTCTCTCTCTCTCTCTCTCGATTCGCTCGCCCTCACCCTCGCTCGATGGCCAACAACCACAGCTGCCGTCCACCCCACCGCCATTGCCCGTACCCCACCCCACTGCCGCCACCACAGTGCACCCACGCCCAGACCCCTCGCCGAGCGTAGTCGCTCACACGCCACCGTGACATGTTGGCCCCTCCAGCTCACCTCACCGCTTGTGCCATGGGACCCACCTCCCTCTCCTTTCTCCTTCACGTGCAACAGTAGCACTAACAGCCAACAAGAGCAAAGGCAGCCCCACAGCTTCACGTACGCACACATATCATACAAAGAGGACATGCATCCACTACATGCCACACCACGCCAACTCACAAAGCAAAGCAACAGGCAGCACGTACACCCACCAGCATGCAAAGCACATAAGTAGCTAAGCACGCATGAGACAGCCTCGACTCACTCGCGCACACACAACAGCACCTCATCACCTATAACAATGCTAGTTAGGCACCGACCATGCATGTTGAGCATCCACCATACCCCGCTACGTGCCACCGTCCATTTGCATGCCACGTATAATCACTAGTGACGCTGTCTCATTGCTCCACCGCCCAGCTATTCGGCCACAGCAATGCCATTAAAGGCGAGCAAGCAAGCCGGTTGCATAGCCCCACTTCCCCAGCCTATAAGAGGGCACGTCGAGGTGCTCTCCTCCACCGAGCAGGACACTCAGCTCACTCACTCACTCGCCTGCCCTTGCTTTGCTTTGCCTCCGTATATCGTATACGGCTGTGCGCACGAGCCAAGCTCGACCGTCATCACAGGATGAGGTGAGCAGCCTGTGAGCATCCCCTTGCTCTTCCCTCTCTCCCTATGGTCTTTGCCCTACTCCCATCCTTCCAACCCATGATGCCCACGAGCTTGACGAGCTCAGCCATAGTGTCCATTCATGAAGCAAGAAGAGCACTTGTGACCCCTGCTAGTGTCTCTCTCTCCCTTCCCATGCACGTGTGTCTGACGTGTGGGTCCTAAGAAATAACTCTACCAAATGACATGCACAATATACACCATGCACTACCAGCCAACTCATTCCTTAATCGCGCATTATTCTTTTCTGTATGATTAATTCGGCTATCTTGTAGAGCCACGTGCCAACTCCAATTCTAACGATTCTTCTTCCTAAATTCATCTAAAATCATAATCTGTCTCCCATATAAATTTCATGATTTTTAGAGCTCATTTGAATTTATGTGAATATTTATATATGCTTGTTTGCCTGTTGTGGTTGTTGCGTTCTTTTAGATGACGGAGTGAACAAACCAGAGAATGAGGACGTCGGAGGTGAGTACCGTGAGTTTGACATCGAGGATCTGAACTTTCAGCAGGAATTTGCCGAGAGCGCTAACGTAGGCAAGTCCAGCCTATTCCCCTTTGATGCATGTTGATCCTATTTTTAAACACAACCTGTAGAAGCCATTTTAAATATTGCATGTACGTTATAAGTACAAGATATTTTCACTGCTTAGCTAAAACCCGTTTGAATAGCCATCCTTGACTTGATATGACCTGATAATTGCCTTGCTCAATCTTAAGAATAAATATTTCTACATGACGAAAATACTATTATTTAGTATGCTTAGGACTTGATACTCATTATAGATACTCATTACTATGTTTTCTCAAATACAATGATTTTAAATGAAAAACTATGTGAATTGTGATAATAAATTATGGGTATTATGAAGGGTTAATGAACAAGTTATAGATGGTGATTACCCTAGAGATGGGGCAGATTGGTGTTCCTTTTGTGGGATATCTTGGTGTTGGGGCTTGTACCTTTTGTGGTTAATCATGAAGATATCTGTCTTGTCTCGATTAAGGACTGAGTTGATGATTCATCTTGCCTAACTCATTTTATCGTACAACCACTCAACCATGTATGTGGTGGGGCTTAATCTAAATCCCTCTAGTTGGTATGGCAATCACTTGGAGGCAGGTGTGCAACGGGACACTAAGTGATGTATGTGGAAATTGAGGAATTGTACAAAATGTAAAGAGCTTTGTAAATTATTATTGTATTATGAGATGTGGCCTTAGTGTTCCCGTGGTGAGCGCCAATACTTAGCTATGGAGGGTAATGGCTACGATGGATCTGTGCTTGCACTACAGTGTTAAGTTACAGTACCCTACTTGTGGTGAAAGTGTACAACCTATGTAGAGTGTAAAATTTATCCAGATAGCCATGTCCGTAGTCTAGGATGGGTTTCGGTTTGGTTTCAACAACTAGATGGGTTGGGATGAGTGAAAACAAGAGAGTGAGTGTGATTTTGTGATGAGGACATCAACACCGATCATACATCCACGCCGTCCACGCCGACACCTGCTGGTCCTATTACCCGTGCTCGTGCTCGAACACTTAATCATCAAGTGAGTTCCTTCTTGAGCTCTTGTCCATCCTGTTTAGATCTTGGAGACACGTGCACTCTTGTTTTGATTAGGAATCAAGGAGAAGACCGAAAGGAAAAAGGACTCGTGTAGGCTGGATTCGGACTGCAGCACACCTCCAACTTATGACGGTCGCCACGGTTACATACGGAGTTGGATTGGGGTGATTCTAGACTTGTTGGAAAGCTAATAAAGTCTACTTTCATACGGATCTGACCTCATACTCATACCTGCTCAGAAACGGCGTCAACAGTCCAAAAATCACCGAGAGGTCTATTCTGTCCAGGGTGCTGCGCCACCTTAAGTTAGCCCAATGGGCTTGTATCTTTTAGAGTCCAGTAGGGACGCGTCCTAGGGTTAGAGAACGACCCAAACTCTCTTGTGGTCGTCCTCCACACATCATATACCCCTTAGCCGCCACCAGGAACACTGGGGTTTTGTTTAGATCAAGTTTAGCCTTTGCTACTTGCTTGTAGGCGCGTGTGCTGATCCAGCCACCCGTCTCCTTGTCTTCAGAACTCCACTCATAATAAGATTCAGTTTGAGGCTTTCAATTTCATCTTGCAAATTCAGTGCTTGTTTCCTTGTTCTTGCTAGTTCTTCGATTGCTTGCAGGACGGGAGCCCTAGTGGCTGGTTGTTGCGCTCCACAAGATCGTGACGGCCTTTGGAGGTGGTGTATCGGTTGCTAAGGCGCGGTCTTGGAAGGCTGTAGTCGGGCCGTGAACGTCATCTCCATCCACCAAATCGATTGATCTCACGCCTCTCATCGAAAGATCGTCCATAAACCCTAGCGGGTTCATATCAATTGGTAATCAGAGCAAGGTTTATCGGTGAGAGATTTGTAATTCTTCGCTGTTTTTATTTTTCCTACAGTCCAAAAAAAAGCCAAAAAAAGTAGATTAGTTTCCTACAATCCTATAGACTTTTGGGCCGTGGCTAGTGCTACCTAGTTAGGGCTTGTTGAGTCGTGGGTTGCATCGGTTGTGTCAAGTTGCTGGTCTTAGTTTTAGTCCTTTAGAGTTTTGAGTTCTTGTCCAGTTCTATCACAACAAGCGCTATCATATAGTCTCTCTGTTGGCCGAATCCAAGTAGGGTTTGAAGTTTGAATCGGACAAGGAATCGGCTGTTCCTCTCTGTTGGCCGAATCCAAGTAGGTTTTCAAGTTTGAGTCGGATCAAGGAATCGGGTATTCCTCGCTGTTGGCCAAGTCCGAGTAGAATTGGAAGTTCCAATCAGACGAGGAATCAGTTCACCCTGTGCTACAAATATCAAATGAACCACGCAGCAAGTATTCATATCTAAACGAGTGGCTTACTCTAGAGAGAGAGTGTGTGTGCTGAGTTACTCTTTTTTTTTACCGGAATACCCCTGCCCTTTCGGAAAAAGTGTGTGTGCTGAGTTACTCTTTGGGAGTGTTCTTGTTCATATAATCAGTTTTGAGTGCCCCTGAAAAAAAATATTCAAAAAAAAGAAAAAAAAGAAAAATAAAGAAGCAAAAGAAAAGAAGAGAAAGGGGCTGATCTTAGAGATTCTTCGTTCACTTTGGGTGGTGTGTTGTGCTCTCCTTTGTGTCCAGGCTCGCGTCTCTAGCATGGTCTAGACTAGGACCAGCACAGTACCGCCGGTTGAACGATTATTCAGCTTGCTTTTTGTAACTAACGTGGTGCTAGTTCATTCCTTGTTTCAGCCCACCTATAGCTCCACATATTCTATAGCTTGACAGGTCTCGTGCTGCGGCACCGATACACTTCATCCATTGCTGCAGACTTGTTGGTAGATGACCCCTCCTATCGAGCAAGGGAAGAACTGGTAAGAACTTGTGAAATAGGTGGAGAGTGAGCGACTTGCTGTAGCTACATCCTAGTAGTTGTAGGGCTTTTATTTCTTCACTTGTCTTCTTGTTGTCTTTGTCTTTGAACCATGCCAGGGACCGATGAAGATAACCAAATTCCACATTCGCCTCGCACAAAGGGCATCATACAACATTTTGAAAGGAAAGTGAAGTTGCACACGGAGGGACTTGATAATGACTTGCAGGTGACAAATGACAAACTTGGGCAGTTGGAGGCTACTCAGATTGCCGCAAACAACAAGCTTGCAGGTTTGGAGCAGTCCATTGCTAGTGTGGACAAATGCCTTGCTGCTCTGCTGAGGCGTTTTGATGACCTCCACAACAATGATAAAGACCAGCATAAAGAAGAAAAAAGGAGGAAGATCGAGAGGATGGTAGTTATGATGAAGAATACACAGGTGATACTGAACATGATGATCGAGACACTCGTGATCGACATCGCCTACGTCACAACCGTAGAGGTATGGGTGGCCGCCGCCGACGCGAGGTACATAATAATGATGATGCTTTCAGTAAGATTAAATTTAAAATACCTCCTTTTGATGGTAAATATGACCCTGATGCATACATTACTTGGGAGATTGCTGTTGATCAAAAGTTTGCATGCCATGAATTTCCTGAGAACACACGTGTTAGGGCTGCTACTAGTGAGTTCACAGATTTTGCTTCTGTTTGGTGGATCAAATATGGCAAGAAAAATCCTCATAACATACCTAAAACTTGGGATGCGCTGAAACGAGCCATGAGAGCTAGATTTGTTCCATCTTACTATGCCCGTGATATGATAAATAAGTTGCAGCAATTGAGACAAGGATCTAAATGTGTAGAAGAATACTATCAGGAATTACAAACGGGTATGTTGCGTTGTAAATTAGAGGAGGATGAGGAACCTGCTATGGCTAGATTTTTAGGTGGATTAAATCGGGAAATTCAGGATATCCTCGCATACAAAGAATACAATAACGTAACCAAACTGTTTCATCTTGCTTGTAAAGCTGAACGGGAAGTGCAGGGACGACGTGCTAGCGCAAGGACTAATGTTTCTGCAGGGAAAGCTAGTTCATGGCAGCCGCGCCCATCTACAACTCCGTCTACATGTACTCCTACGCCATCATCTAGTGACAAGACTCGAGCTGCCCCCACCAATTCAGTAGTGAAGACAGCGCAAAAGCCGGCTGCGAGTACTTCATCCGTGGCATCGACAGGTAGAACAAGCAACATACAATGTCATCGGTGTAAGGGATATGGCCATATGATGCGTGACTGCCCAAACAAGCGTGTTATGATTGTCAAAGATGATGGTGAGTGTTCATCTGCTAGTGATTTTGATGAAGATACACTTGCATTGCTTGCGGCTGACTATGCAGGTAGTGAGGAACACATAGAAGAACACATCAATGCAGGTGACGCGGAGTACTATGAGAGCTTGATTGTACAGCGAGTGCTTAGTGCACAAATGGAGAAGGCGGAGCAAAATCAGCGACACACTTTATTCCAAACAAAGTGTGTCATCAAGGAGCGTTCGTGCCGCATGATCATTGATGGAGGTAGCTGCAACAACTTGGCAAGTAGCGACATGGTACAGAAGCTCGCCCTCACCACCAAACCACATCCCCATCCCTACTACATCCAATGGCTGAACAACAGTGGTAAGGCAAAGGTAACGAGACTGGTGCGAATCGATTTTACCATCGGATCATACAAAGATATTGTTGAATGTGATGTTGTGCCTATGCAAGCTTGCAATATTCTGCTAGGTAGACCATGGCAATTTGATAGAGATTCGATGCATCATGGTAGATCAAATCAATATTCGTTTCTATACCATGATCAAAAAATTGTGTTGCATCCTATGTCTCCTGAAGCTATTATGCAATCTGATGTTACTAAGGCTGCAAAAGCAAAGAGCGAGAGTGACAAATCTGTTGTTGATGACAAAGATGAGATAACATTGAAAGGACGTTGTATGCTTGCTACAAAATCTGATATTAATGAGTTCAATGCATCCAACTCTGTTGCTTATGCTTTGATTTCATTTGAGGATATGCAACGTTCTTTGCCCCCTGCTGTTGCTAACATTTTGCAGGAGTATTCTGATGTGTTCCCCATTGAGATACCAGCGGGGCTGCCACCAATACGAGGGATTGAGCACCAAATTGATCTTATCCCTGGAGCATCTTTGCCAAACCGTGCGCCATACAGGACCAATCCGGAGGAAACGAAGGAAATTCAGCGACAAGTGCAAGAACTACTAGACAAAGGTTATGTGCGCGAGTCTCTTAGTCCTTGTGCTGTTCCAGTGATTTTAGTGCCTAAGAAAGATGGAACATGGCGCATGTGTGTTGATTGTAGGGCTATTAATAATATCACCATTCGATATCGACACCCTATTCCATGATTAGATGATAGCTTGATGAATTGAGTGGTGCTGTTGTGTTTTCAAAGGTTGATTTGCGTAGTGGGTACCATCAGATTCGTATGAAATTGGGAGATGAATGGAAAACTACTTTCAAAACCAAGTTCGGTCTATATGAGTGGTTAGCCATGCCTTTTGGGTTAACTAATGCACCTAGTACTTTCATGAGATTAATGAACGAGGTTTTGCGTGCTTTCATTGGGAAATTTGTTGTCGTCTACTTTGATGATATACTGATTTATAGCAAATCCATGGATGAACACCTTGATCACTTACGTGCTGTTTTCAATGCTCTACGTGATGCACGTTTGTTTGGTAATCTTGAGAAGTGCACTTTCTGCACCGATCGAGTATCGTTTCTTGGCTATGTTGTCACTCCACAGGGAATTGAGGTTGATAAAGCCAAGGTGGAAGCTATACAAGGATGGCCTGTACCCACGACGGTCACACAAGTGCGGAGTTTCCTAGGACTTGCTGGTTTCTATCGCCGTTTTGTGAAGGACTTCAGCACCATTGCTGTACCATTGAGTGAGCTTACAAAGAAGGGAGTGCCCTTTTCTTGGGGCAAAGCACAAGAGCACGCCTTCCATGTGCTGAAAGATAAGTTAACACATGCACCTCTACTCCAACTCCCTGATTTTAATAAGACTTTCGAGCTTGAATGTGATGCGAGTGGAATTGGATTGGGTGGTGTTTTGTTACAAGAAGGAAAACCTGTTGCATACTTTAGTGAGAAATTGAGCGGGCCTATTCTTAATTATTCTACATATGATAAGGAATTATATGCTCTAGTGCGGACATTAGAAACATGGCAGCATAATTTGTGGCCCAAAGAATTTGTTATACATTCTGATCATAAATCTTTGAAGCATATTCGTAGTCAAGGAAAACTGAATCGTAGACATGCAAAATGGGTTGAATTTATTGAATCTTTTCCTTATGTTATCAAACACAAGAAAGGGAAGGATAATATCATTGCAGATGCATTGTCTAGGAGATATACTTTGCTAAATCAACTTGATTACAAGATCTTTGGGTTAGAAACAATTAAAGACCGATATGCTCATGATGCTGATTTTAAAGAAGTGCTGCTGCATTGTAAAGATGGGAAAACATGGAACAAATTCATCCTCAATGATGGGTTTGTGTTTAGAGCTAACAAGCTATGCATTCCAGCTAGCTCCGTTCGCTTGTTGTTGCTGCAGGAAGCGCATGGAGGTGGCTTGATGGGGCATTTTGGAGCGAAGAAGACGGAGGACATTCTTGCTGGTCATTTCTTTTGGCCAAAGATGCGACGAGACGTGGAGAGATTTGTTGCTCGCTGCACAACATGTCAAAAGGCTAAGTCCCGGTTGAATCCACACGGTTTGTATATGCCTCTTCCTGTTCCTAGTGCTCCTTGGGAGGATATTTCTATGGATTTTATGTTGGGATTGCCACGGACTAGGAAAGGGCAAGATAATATTTTTGTGGTTGTGGATCGATTCTCTAAAATGGCACATTTCATACCATGTCATAAAACTGATGATGCTACAAATATTGCTGATTTGTTCTTTTGAGAAGTTGTTCGCTTGCATGGTGTGCCAAATACAATTGTTTCTGATCGTGATGCTAAATTTCTTAGCCATTTTTGGAGAACTTTATGGGCCAAATTGGGGACTAAGCTTTTATTTCCACCACTTGTCACCCCCAAACTGATGGTCAAACTGAAGTTGTGAATAGAACTTTGTCTACTATGTTAAGGACTGTTTTAAAGAAGAATATTAAGATGTGGGAAGATTGTTTGCCTCATATTGAGTTTGCTTATAATCGTTCGCTGCATTCTACTACGAAGATGTGTCCCTTTGAGATTGTTTATGGCTTGTTACCACGTGCTCCTATTGATTTAATGCCATTGCCAAGTTCTGAAAAGTTGAATTTTGATGCTAAGCAACGTGCTGAATTGATGCTAAAACTAATGAAACCACTAAAGAAAACATAGAGCGCATGAATACTAAGTACAAATTTGCTGTAGATAAAGGTAGAAGGGAATTGATTCTTGAACCTGGAGATTGGGTTTGGTTGCATTTGCGAAAGGATAGGTTTCCTGAATTAAGAAAATCTAAATTGATGCCTAGAGCGGATGGTCCTTTTAAAGTGATGCAATGAATAAATGAGAATGCATATAAGCTTGATCTTCCTGCAGATTTTGGGGTTAGTCCCACATTTAACATTGCAGATTTGAAGCCTTATTTGGGTGAGGAAGATGAGCTTGAGTCGAGGACGACTCAAATTCAAGAAAGGGAGGATGATGAGGACATCAACACCGATCATACATCCACGCCGTCCACGCCGACACCTGCTGGTCCTATTACCCGTGCTCGTGCTCGAACACTTAATCATCAAGTGAGTTCCTTCTTGAGCTCTTGTCCATCCTGTTTAGATCTTGGAGACACGTGCACTCTTGTTCTGATTATGAATCAAGGAGAAGACCGAAAGGGAAAAGGACTCGTGTAGGCTGGATTCGGACTGCAGCACACCTCCAACTTGTGACGGTCGCCACGGTTACATACCGAGTCAGATTGGGGTGATTCTAGACTTGTTGGAAAGCTAATAAAGTCTACTTTCATACGGATCTGACCTCATACTCATACCTGCTCAGAAACGGCGTTAACAGTCCAAAAATCACCGAGAGGTCTATTCTGTCCAGGGTGCTGCGCCACCTTAAGTTAGCCCAATGGGCTTGTATCTTTTAGAGTCCAGTAGGGACGCATCCTAGGGTTGGAGCACGACCCAAACTCTCTTGTGGTCGTCCTCCACACATCATATACCCCTTAGCCGCCACCAGGAACACTAGGGTTTTGTTTAGATTAAGTTAAGCCTTTGCTACTTGCTTTAGGCGCGTGTGCTGATCCAGCCACCCGTCTCCTTGTCTTCAGAACTCCACTCATAATAAGATTCAGTTTGAGGCTTTCAATTTCATCTTGCAAATTCAGTGCTTGTTTCCTTGTTCTTGCTAGTTCTTCGATTGCTTGCAGGACAGGAGCCCTAGTGGCTGGTTGTCGTGCTCCACAAGATCGTGATGGCCTTTGGAGGTGGTGTATCGGTTGCTAAGTCGCGATCTTGGAAGGCTGTAGTCGGGCCGTGAACGTCATCTCCATCCACCAAATCGATTGATCTCACGCCTCTCATCGAAAGATCGTCCATAAACCCTAGCGGGTTCATATCATTTTGGAAATGAATGGTTGTCTGCCATGTGTTGCGAGGTCAAGGGTTCAGCAACACTTAAAATTGTGACCAACCCCTTTTTCAAAAATACTATCATATATGGAAAATATGTCTTTTGCAAAGGTATTTATAAAATGAAACCTTGCATGTGTAAAAAGATATCTTTATGCAAATAAACCAAGGATTATCCTTGATGTATCCATATGCATGTACTGTTATGCCCTTTCATAGGTAAGGCTAGATTTGCTGAGTACTTTATACTCACCCTTGCTTTGTTGAACAGAGGAAGATCCAGACTTCAACCCTGAAGTGGCGTACGAATAAGGTCGTGTCTACACCTAGCTAAGCCTGTGGCATTGGGATTCATTGGCTGTGGATTAGCGATTCCCTTTTCTAGGTCTATTGGACCTATATTACGTTGTGGTTACTTCTAATCGTGGCATGCCTCCATTGTCCACGCTTGTTGATACCACTGCGCTGAGACTTATCTAATGTAATAAATGTCTTACTAGCCTCCTAGGACTAGTATTTGTATCACATTTGAGTTCCTAGATAACTAGGGGCGCTTCAGTACCCAAAATGATTTCCATGCTCAAGGTACATTCGGCGCAAACCGTGCACCTATCTTGCGCCCAAAACAATTTCAGAGCCTACGGTACATTCGGCGCAAACCGTGCACAGCGCAAACCATGCACCTATCTTACATCAAGATTAGTACTATCTCCAAACAGACCAAAACAGCTTCCACTTGACCAATGTCACCTAGAAGTACCATCGTGTGTGCCTAAAAAGATTTCCATGCTAGTTGAAGATTCGACGCAAACCGTGCACCTATCTTGCACCTAGGTTAACACTATCTCCAAACAGATCGAAATGAGGTTTCACTTGACACACGTAACCTAGGACTACCATCGGTTGTGCCCACAATGATTTTTATGCCCATGGTACATTCGATGCAAACCGTGCACCTATCTAGCGTTGAGATTAACACTATCTCCAAATGACTCAAAATGAGCCTCCACACGACCCACGTCACCTAGGAGTACCATCGGGTGTGTCCAAAGTGATTTCCAGGCCCGTGGTACATTCAGCGCAAACCATGCACCTATCTTAAGCCGAGATTAAAGTTATCTCCAAACGGATCGAAATGAGCTTCCACTTGTCCAACGTCACCTAGGAGTACCATCGGGTGCGTCCAAAATGATTTTTAAGGCTATGGTCCGTTCGGCGCCCGTGAATCTATCTTTCCCCTAGACTAAAAATATCTCCAAATGGACTAAAACAAGCTTCCACTTGACATACATAACCTAGCAGAACCATCAGGTGTGCCCAAAGCGATTTCCATGCCCATGGTACATTTGGCGCAAACTATGCACCTATCTTGTGCCGAGATTAAAACAATCTCCAAATAGATCAAAAAGGACCTTCTGCTTGACCCATGTCGCCTAGGAGTAAAATCAATTGTGACCAAAATGATTTCTAAGCCTATGGTACATTCGATGCAAACCGTGCACCTATCTTGCATCAAGATTAATGGTATCTCCATACGGACCGAAAGAAGATTCCACTTGACCCAAGTCATGTAGGGGTACCATCGGTTGTGCCAAAATGATTTATGAGCCTATGGTACGTTTAGTGCAAATCGTGCACCTATCTTGCATCGAGATTAATACTATCTCCAAAAGGACTGAAACGTGCTTCCGTTTGACCAATGTCACCTAAAAGTACCATCGGGTGTGCCCAAAAAGATTTCCATGCCCGTAGTACATTTGGCGCAAACCGTACACCTATCTTGCCTAGTTTAACACTATCTCCAAACGGACCAAAGCGAGCTTCCACTTGACCCAGTCAGCTAGGAGTACCATCAGGTGTGCCCAAATTGATTTCCATGCCTGTAGTACATTCGTCGCAAACCGTGCACCTATCTTGTATTGAGATTAACACTATCTCCAAATGGACCAAAACGAGTTTTCACTTGACCCACATCACGTAGGAGTACCATCGGTTGCGCCCAAAATGATTTTCGAGCCTATGGTATGTTTGACAAAAACTGTGCACCTATCTTGCGTCGAGATTAACACTACCTCCAAACATACTGAAATGATCTTCCACTTGATCTATGCCACCTAGGAGTACATCTTGTGTGCTGAAAAGCAATTTCTGAGCCTATGGTACATTTGTCGCAAACCATGCACCTATCTTGCACCGAGATTAACACTATCTCCAAATGGACCAAAATGAGCTTCCACTTGACCCATGTCACCTAGGAGTACCATCAGGTGCGTCCAAAATGATTTCCATGGCTATGGTACGTTCAACGCAAACTGTGGACCTATCTTGCCCCTAGAGTAAAACTATCTTCAAACGGACCGAAACGAGCTTCCACTTGACATACATTACCTAGGAGTACCATAAGGTGTTCCCAAGGCGATTTCCATGCTCGTGGTACATTCAGTGCAAATAATGCACCTATCTTATGCCGAAAGTAAAACAATCTCCAAATGGATCGAAATAACCTTCTACTTGATCCACATCGCCTAGGAGTACAATCAATTGTGTCCAAAATGATTTCTGAGCCTATGGTACATTCAGTGCAAACCGTGCACCTATCTTACATCGAGATTGATGGTATCTCTATACGGACCGAAACGAGATTTCACTTGACCCATGTCACGTTGGAGTACCAACGGTCGCGTCAAAATGATTTATGAGCCCATGGTACGTTAGCGCAAACCATGCACCTATCTTGTGTCAAGATTGATACTGTCTCCAAATGGACCGAAATGAGCTTCCATTTGACCAATGTCACCTAAAAGTATGATCGGGTGTGCCTGAGAAGATTTCCATGCCCATGGTACATTCAGCGCAAACCGTACCCCTATCTTGCGCCTAGTTTAACACTATCTCCTAATGGACCAAAACGAGTACCATCGGTTGCGCCCAAAATGATTTATGAAGCTATGGTACATTTGACGCAAACCATGCACCTATCTTGTGTCGAGAATAACACTATCTCCAAACAAACTAAAATGATCTTCCACATGATCTACGCCACCTAGGAGTACCATCTAGTGTGCCCAAAAGCGATCTCAAAGCCCATGGTACATTTGGCACAAACCGTGCACCTATCTTGCCTCGAGATTAATACTATCTCCAAACAGACGAAATGAGCTTCCACTTGATTGGTGTCACCTAGAAGTACCATCGAGTGTGCTTGAAAAGATTTCTAGGCCCGTGGGACATTTAGTGCAAACTGTACACCTATCTTGTGTCGAGATTAACACTATCTCCAAATGGATCCAAACGAGTTTCCACTTGATCCACATCACCTAGGAGTGCAACCAAGTGCGTCCATAATGATTTCTGAGCCTACAATACGTTTGGCGCAAGGCATGCAATTATCTTATGTCAAATGGACCAAAATAAGCTTCCATTTCACCCACATCACGTAGGACTTCCATCGGGTGCGCGCAAAATAATTTCAGAGCCTATGGTACATTTGGCGCAAACCATGCACCTATCTTGCATCGAGTTAGTACTATCTCCAAACAGACCAAAACAATGTCACCAAGAAGTACCATCGGGTCTGCCTAAAAAGATTTCCATGATCATAGTACATTGGCGAAAATCGTGCAACTATCTTGCACCTAGATTAACAATATCTCTAAATGGATTGAAACGTGGTTTCACTTGCCACACGTCACCTTGGAGTACCATCGCCCACAATGATTTCCATGCCCGTGGTATATTCGGCTCAAACCATGCACCTATCTAGCACTGAGATTAAACTATCTCCAAACGGCTCGAAACGAGTTTTCTATTGACCCACGTCACCTAGGAGTACCATCGGGTGTGCCCAAAGTGATTTCTAGGCCCTTGGTACATTCGGCGCAAACCATGTACCCATATTGCAACAAGATTAACACTATCTTCAAACAGATCAAAATGAGCTTTCACTTGACCCACGTCACCTAGGAGTACCATCGGGTGCATCTAAAATGATTTTCTAAGGCTATGGTACGTTCGGCACAAACTGTGAACCTATCTTGCCACTACACTAAAACTATCTCCAAACGTATCGAAACAAGCTTCCACTTGACATACACTACCTAGGAGTACCATCGGGTGTGCCCAAAGTGATTTCTAGGCCCATGGTACATTCGGCGCAAACCATGTACCCATATTGCAACAAGATTAACACTATCTTCAAACAGATCAAAATGAGCTTTCACTTGACCCATGTCACCTAGGAGTACCATCGGGTGCATCTAAAATGATTTTCTAAGGCTATGGTACGTTCGGCACAAACTGTGAACCTATCTTGCCACTACACTAAAACTATCTCCAAACGTATTGAAACAAGCTTCCACTTGACATACACTACCTAGGAGTACCATCAGGTGTGCCCAAAGCGATTTCCATGCCCATAGTACATTCGTCGCAAACCGTGCACCTATCTTGCACCAAGATTAAAACAATCTCCAAACGGATTGAAATGACCTTCTCCTTGATCCACGTCGCCTAGGAGTGCAATCAATTGCTTTCAAAATGATTTTTGAGCCTTTGGTACATTCAGCACAAGCCATGCACCTATCTTACATCGAGATTGATGGCATCTCCATACGGACCAAAACAAGATTCCACTTGACCCATGTCACGTAGGAGTACCATCGGTTGCATCAAAATAATTTATGAGCCTATGGTACGTTCAGCACAAACTGTGCACCTATCTCCCAATGGACTGAAACGAGCTTCCATTTGACCAATGTCACCAAAAAGTACCACCAGGTGTGCCTGAGAAGATTTCCATGCCCATAGTTCATTTGGTGCAAACCATACACCTATCTTGCATCTAGTGTAACACTATCTCCTAACAGACCAAAATGGGATTCCACTTGACCCACATCACGTAGGAGTACCATCGGTTGCACCCAAAATCATTTTTGAACCTATGGTACATTTGATGCAAATCGTGCACCTGTCTTGCGTCGAGATTAATACTATCTCCAAACATACAGAAACGATTTTCCACTTGATCTACGCCACCTAGGAGTACTATCTCGTGTGCCCAAGGCAATTTTAGAGCATATGGTACATTTGGCGCAAATCGTGCACCTATCTTGCTTCGAGATTAACACTGTCTCCAAACGGACTAAAACGAGCTTCCACTTGACCAACGTCACCTAGAAGTACCATCGGGTGTGCCTAAAAAGATTTCCATGCCTATCATACATTCGGCGCAAACCGTACACCTATCTTAAGCCTAGTTTAACACTATCTCCAAATGGACCAAAATGAGCTTCCACTTGACACACGTCACCTAAGAGTACCATCGGGTGTGTCCAAAATAATTTCCATGCCTGTGGTACATTCAGCGCAAACCGTGCATCTATCTTGCGCTGAGGCTTACACTATCTCCAAATAGACCGAAGCATGCTTCCACTTGACATACATTACATAGGAGTACCATTAGGTGTGCCCAAAGCGATTTCCATGCCTGTGGGACATTTAGCGCAAACCGTGTACCTTTCTTGCGCCAAAGTTAAAACTATATCCAAACGGATCGAAATGAGCTTCCGCTTGATCCACGTCACCTAGGAGTACAATCAGGTGCGTCCAAAATCATTTTTGAGCCTATGGTACATTTGGCGTAAACCATACATGTATCTTGCGTCGAGATTAACGTTCTTTGCAAACGGACCAAAACGAGCTTCCACTTGACCCACGTCACCTAGATCTACCTTTGGGTGTGCCCACATTGATTTCCATGCCGTGGTATATTTGGCGCAAATCGTGCATCTATCTAGCGCTAAGATTAACACTATTTCTAAACAGACCGAAACAAGCTTCCACTTGACACACATCACCTAAGAGTACCATTGAGTGTTTCCAAAATGATTTCCATGCCCGTGGTACATTCGACGCAAACCATAAACGGACCCAAACAAGCTTCCACTTGACCCACGTCACCTGGAGTACCATCAGGTGTGTCCAAAATGATTTCCAAGCCTATGGTACGTTCAGCGCAAACCATGCAACTATCTTGCACTGAGACTAACACTATCTGTAAACGGAAACAAGTTTCTACCTGACCAATGTCACCAAGAAGTACCATTGGGTGTGCCTGAAAAGATTTCCATGCCCGTGGTACATTTGGCGCAAACCATATACCTGTCTTGCACCTAGATTAATACTATCTCCAAATAGACCGAAATGGACTTCCACTTTACACACATCACATAGGAGTAGCATCGGGTGTGCCCAAAATGATTTCCATGACCATGGTACATTCGGTCGAAAGCATGTACCTATCTAGTGTTGAGATTAACACTATCTCCAAATGGATCGAAATGAGCTTCCACTTGACCCACGTCACCTAGTAGTACCATTGGGTGAACCCAAAATGATTTCAATGCCCATGGTACATTCGGCGCAAACCATGCACCTGTGTTGCGCCAAGGTTGACCCTATCTCCAAATGGTCCGAAACGAGCTTCCACTTGACACACGTCACCTTGGAGTGCCCTCAGGTGTGCCCAAAATCATTTCCATGCCCGTGGTACGTTCGGCACAAATCGTGCACCTATCGTGTGCCGAGACTAACACTCTCAAAATAGATCGAAATAAGCTTCCACTTAACATACATTACATAGGAGTAAGATCAGGTGTGCCCAAAGCAATTTCCATCCCATGGTACATTGGGTGCAACCCGTACACCTACCTGGCGCCTAGATTAACACTATCTCCAAACGGACCGAAACAAGCTTCCACCTGACCCACGTCACCTAGGAGTTCCATCGGGTGTGCGCAAAATGATTTCTATGCCTGTGGTACATTCGGCACAAATTGTGCACCTATCTTGCGTCGAGATTAACATTATCTCCAAACAGAGTGAAACGAGTTTTCACCTGACCCATGTCACGTCGGAGTACCATCGGATGCGCCCAAAATGATTTTTGATCCTATGGTACGTTTGGGCACAAACTGTGCACCTATCTTGCGTCGAGATTAACACTATCTCCAAACAGACAGAAATTATCTTCCATAAGATCTACGCCATCTGGTGTGCCCAAAAGCGATTTCAGAGCCTATGGTACAATTGGCTCAAACAGTGCACCTATCTTGCCATGAGATTAATACATTCTCCAAACAGACCGAAACGAGCTTCCACTTGATCAACGGCACCTAGAAATACCATCGGGTGTGCCTAAAAAGTTTTTTGTGCCTATGGTACTTTTGGCGCAGACCGCGCACCTATCTTGTGCCGAGACTAAAACTATCTCCAAATGGACTGAAACAAGCTTCCACTTCACCAATGTCACCTAGAAGTACCATAGGGTGCATCCAAAATTATTTTCGTGCCCACAGTACATGCGATGCAAACAAAGCACCAATCAAGTGCTGAGATTAACACTATGTCCAAATGGATCGAAATGAGCTTCCACTTGACCCACGTCACCTAGGAGTACCATCGAGTGTGCCCAAAATAATTTCCAAGCCTATGGTACGTTCGGCGCAAACAAAGCACCTATCCTGCACCTAATTAACACTATCTCCAAACAGACCGAAATGACTATCCACTTGACACACATCACCTAGGAGTACCATCGGATGTGCCCAAAATGATTTCCATTCCTATGGTACATTCGGCGCAAACCATGCACCTATTTAGCGCTGAGATTAACACTATGTCCAAATGGACCAAAATGAGCTTCCACTTGACCCACGTCACCTAGGAGTACCATCAAGTGTGCCCGAAATGATTTCCATGCCTGTGGTACATTTGTGTAAACCGTGCACCTATCTTGTGCTAAGATTTACACAATCTCCAAATGGACTGAAATGAGCTTTCACATTACCCACGTCACCTAGGAGTACCATCGGGTGCATCCAAAATAATTTCCAAGCCTATGGTACCATTGGCACAAACAGTGCACCTATCTTGCGCTGAGACTAACACTATCTCCAAACAGACCGAAAACAAGCTTCCACTTGACATTCATTACATAGATGTACCATCGGGTGTGCCCAAAGTGATTTCCATGCCCATGGTACATTCGATGCAAACTATGCACCATTCTTGTGCCAAAATTAAAACTATCTCCAAACAGATCGAAATGAGCTTTCGCTTTATCCACCTCACCTAGGAGTACAATCAGGTGCATCCAAAATTATTCTGAGCCTATGGTACGTTTGGCGTAAACCGTGCACCTATCCTGCATTGAGATTAAAACTATCTCCAAATGGACCAAGGTGAGTTTCCACATGACCCACGTCACGTAGGAGTAACATTGGTTGCGCCAAAATGGTTTCCGAACCTGTGGTACGTTCAGCGCAAACCGTGCACCTGTCTTGCATCAAGATTAACATTATCTCCAAATAGACTAAAACGATCTTACTCTTGATCTACGCCACCTAGGAGTACCATTTGGTGTGCTCAAACCAATTTCAGAGCCTATTGTACATTTGGTGCAATCCATGCACCTATCTTGCCTCAGCATTAATACTATGTCCAAACATAGCGATATGGGCTTCCACTTAACCAATGTCACCTAGAAGTACCATGGCATGTGCCTGAAAAAGATTTCCAAGCTTGTGGTACATTCGGCGCAAACTGTGCACTTATCTTGCGCCAATATTAACACAATCTCCAAACTGACCGAAACGAGCTTCCACTTGACCAATATCACCTAGAAGGACCATCGGGTGTGCCTGAAAAATTTCCATGCCTGTGGCAAAATCGACGAAACTGTACACCTATCTTGCGCCTAGATTAACACTATATCCAAATAGACCGAAACGCGCTTCCACTTGACCCACGTCACCTAGGAGTCCCATCGAGTGTGCCCAAAATGATTTCCATGCCGGTGGTAAATTCGGCGCAAACCGTGCACCTATCTTGCACCGAGATTAACATTATCTCCAAACGGATCGAAACGAGCTTCCACATGACTCACGTCACCTAGGAGTACCATCCGGTGTGTCTAAAATAATTTCCAAGCGAACTGAAATGATCTTCCACTTGATCTATGCAACCTAGGACTGTCATTTGGTGTGCCCAAAAGCGATTTCAGAGCCTATGGTATACAAACGTGCTCCTATCTTGCCTAAAGATTAATATGGTTTCCAAATAGACCGAAACGAGCTTCCACTGGACCAACGTCACCTAGAAGTACCATCGGGTGTGCCTAAAATGATTTCCATGCCCATGGTACATTTGGCACAAACTATGCACCTATCTTGCGCTGAGGCTAACACTATCTCCAAACGGACAGATACAAGCTTCCACTTGACCAACGTCACCTAGAACTAGCTTTGGGTGTGCCTAAAAAGATTTTCATGCACATGGTACATTCGGCGCAAACCGTACACCTATCTTGCGCCTAGATTAACACTATCTCCGAACGGACCGAAACGAGCTTCCATTTGTCCCACATCACCTAGGAGTACCATCGGGTGTGCTCAAAATGTTTTCCATGCCTATGGTACGTTTGACGTAAACTGTGCACCTATCTTGCGCTGAGATTAAGACTATCTACAAGCGGACTGAAACAAGCTTCTACTTGACTAATGTAACCTAGAAGTAGCATCGGGTGTGCTAGAAAAGATTTCCATGCTCGTGGTACATTCGGTGCAAACCGTACACCTATCTTGCGCCTAGATTAACACTATCTCCAAGCGGACCAAAATGACCTTCCACTTGACACACTCACCTTGGAGTACCATCGGATGTGCCCAAAATGATTTCCATGCCCATGGTACATTCGGTGCAAACCAGGTACCTATCTAGTGCTGAGATTAACAATATGTCCAAATGGACCGAAACGAGCTTTCACTTGACCCACATCACCTAGGAGTACCATCGGGTGTGCCCAAAATGATTTCCAGGCCCGTGGTACATTCGACGCAAACCGTGCGCCTATATTGCGCCGAGATTAACACTATCTCCAAACAGAACAAAATAAGCTTCCACTTGACCTACGTCACATTGGAGTACCATCAGGTGCATCCAAAATGGTTTCCCGATCTATGGTACGTTCTGCGCAAACCGTGCACCTATCTTACGCCGATATTAACACATCTCCTAATGGACCAAAACAAGCTTTCACTTGACATACATTACATAGGAGTACCATCGGGTGTGCCCAAAGTGATTTCCATGCCCATGGTACATTCGGCGCAAATCATGCACCTTTCTTGCGCCGAAATTAGATCTATCTCCAAACTGGTCGAAATGAGCCTCCCGCTTGATCCGTCACCTAGGAGTACAATCAGGTATGTCCAAAATGATTTCTGAGCCTATGGTACGTTTGGCGCAAACCATACACCTATCTTGCATCGAGATTAACACTATCTACAAATGGACTGTAACGAGTTTCCACTTGACCCACGTCACATAGGAGTACCATTGATTGTGCCCAAAATGATTTTTGAACCTATGGAACGTTCAACGCAAACCATGCACCTACCTTGCATCGAGATTAACACTATCTCCAAACAGACTGAAACGATCTTTCACTTGATCTACACCACCTAGGAGTAGCATCTGGTGTACGGAAAAGCAATTTCAGAACCTATGGTACATTTGGTGCAAACCGTGCACCTATCTTGCCTCAAGATTAATACAATCTCCAAATGGACCGAAATGAGAGTCCACTTGACCAACGCCACCTAGAAGTTCCATCAGGTGTGCCTGAAAAGATTTTTGTTCCCATGGTACTTTCGGTGCAAACCATGCACCTATCTTGCGTTGAGACTAACACTATCTCCAAATGGACCGAAACAAGCTTCCACTTGACCAATGTCACCTAGAAGTACCATCGGGTGTGCCTGAAAAGATTTCCATGCCCATCGTACGTTCAGCGCAAATCATACACCAATCTTGCACCTAGATTAACACAATCTCCAAACGGACCAAAATGAACTTCCACTTGACACACGTCACCTAGGATGCCATCGGGTGTGTCCAAAATGATTTTCCAAGCCTATGGTTCATTCGTCACAAACGTTGCACCTATCATGCGTCGAAACTAACACTATCTCCAAATGGATTGAAACAAGCTTCCACTTGATATACATTACATAGGAGTACCATTGGGTGTACCCAAAGAAGTTTCCATACCCGTGGTACATTCGGCGCAAACCGTGCACCTTTCTTGCGCCAAAATTAGAACAATCTCCAAACAGATCAAAATGAGCTTTCGCTTGATCCACGTCACCTAGGAGTACAATCAGGTATGTCCAAAATGATTTATGAGCCTATGGTATGTTTGGCGCAAACCATGCACCTATCTTGCATCGAGATTAACACTATCTTCAAATGGACTGAAACGAGTTTCCACTTGGCCCACGTCACGTAGGAGTACCATCGGTTGCGCCCAAAATGATTTCCAAACCTATAGTACATTCGGCGCAAACCGTGCACCTATCTTGCGTCGAGATTAACACTATCTCCAAGAAGATTGAAATGATCTTCCAGTTGAAATGAGCTTCCACTTGACCAATGTCACCTAGAAGTTCCATCAGGTGTGCCTAAAAATTTTCCATGCCCTTGGTAAATTCGGCGCAAAACATACACTTATCTTGTGCCTAGATCAACACAATCCAAATGGACCAAAATGAGCTTCCACTTGACCAATGTCACCTAGAAGTACCATTGGGTGTGCCTAAAAAGATTTCCTTGCCTGTGGTACATTCGACGCAAACCGTACACCTATCTTGCGCCTAGATTAACACTGTCCTCGAACGGACCGAAACGAGCTTCCACTTGACCCACGTCACCAAGGAGTTCCATCAGGTGTGCCCAAAATGATTTTCCATGCCCGTAGTACATTCAGTGCAAACCATAGACCTATCTTGCACTGAGATTAACACTATCTCCAAATGGATCGAAATAAGCTTCCACTTGACCCACGTCTCCTAGGAGTACCATCGGGTGAGTCCAAAATAATTTTCATGCCTATGGTACATTCAGCGCAAACCGTGTACCTATATTGCGACGAGATTAACACTCTCCAAACAGATTGAAACGATCTGCCACTTGATCTACGCCACCTAGGAGTACCATTTGGTGTGCCCAAAAGCGATTTCAGAGCCTATGGTACATTTGGCGCAAACCATGAACCTATCTTACCTCAAGATTAATACCATCTCCAAACGGACCGAAATGAGCTTCCACTTGACCAATGTCACCTAGAAGCACCATTGAGTGTGCCTAAAAAGATTTCCAAACCCATGGTACATTCGGCACAAACTGTGCACCTATCTTGCGCTGAGACTAACGCTAACATAAATGAACCGAAACGAGCTTCCACTTTACCAATGTCACCTAGAAGTTCCATCGGGTGTGCCTAAAAAGATTTCCATGCCCGTGATACATTCAGCGCAAACCATATACCTATCTTGCGCCTAGATTAACACTATCTCTAAACAGACGAAACAAGCTTCCACTTGACCCATGTCACCTAGGAGTTCCATCAAGCGTGCCCAAAATGATTTCGATGCCCATTATACATTCAGTGCAAACCGTTCACCTACCTTGTGCTGAGATTAACACTATCTCCTAATGGACCAAAACGAGCTTCAACTTGACCAACGTTACCTAGGAGTACCATCGGGTGTGCCTAAAAAGATTTCCATGCCTACAGAATTTTCAGCGCAAACCGTGCACCTATCTTGTGCCGAGGCTAATACTATTTCCAAACAGACCGAAACGAGCGTCCGCTTGACGTACATTACATAGGAGTACCATCGGGTGTGCCCAAAGCAATTTCCATGCCCGTGGTACCTTTCGGCACAAACCGTGCACCTTTCTTGCACCGAAATTGAAACTATCTACAAACGGATCAAAAAATGAGCTTCCGCTTGATCCACGTCACCTAGGAGTACAATTAGGTGCATCCAAAATGATTTCTGAGCCTATGGTATGTTTGGCGCAAACCATGTACCTATCTTGCGTTGAGATTAAAACTATTTCCAATTGGACCAAAGCGAGTTTTCACTTGACCCACGTCACGTAGGACTAACATCGGTTGCGCACAAAATGATTTTCGGACCTATGGTACATTCGGAGCAAACTGTGCACCTATCTTGCGTAGGGATTAACACTATCTCCAAATGGACTGAAATGATCTTCCACTTGATTTGGTCCACCTAGGAGTACCATCTGGTGTGCCCAAAAAGATTTCAGAGCCTTGGTACCTTTGGTGCAAACCGTGCACCTATCTTGCGCCTAGATTAACACTATCTCCAAACAGACTAAAATGAACTTCCACTTGACACACGTCACCTAGGAGTACTATCGAGTGTGCCCAAAATGATTTCCATGCCCCTAGGACATTTGGTGCAAACCGTGCACCTATCTTGCGGTGAGATTAAGACTGACCCAAATGGGCCGAAACGAGCTTCCACTCGACCAATTCACCCTGATGTACCATCGGGTGTGCCTGAAAAGATTTCCATGCCCATGGTACATTCGGTGCAAACCGTACACCTATCTGGTGCCAAGATTAACACTATCTCCAAACAGACAAAACAAGCTTCCACTTGACCCACGTCACCTAGAAGTTCCATCAGGTGTGCCCAAAATGGTTTCCATGCCCATTGTACATTCGGCGCAAACCGTTCACCTACCTTGCGCTGAGATTAACACTATTTCTAAACAGACCGAAATGAGCTTCCACTTAACCAACGTCACCTAGGTGTACCCTCGGGTGTGCCTAAAAAGATTTCCATGCCTATGGAACTTTTGGCGTAAACCGTGCACCTATCTTGTGCCGAGACTAACAGTATATCCAAACAGACTGAAACGAGCTTCCACTTGACATACATTACATAGGAGTACCATTAGGTGTGTCCAAAGATATTTCCATGCTCGTGGTACCTTCGGCACAAATCGTGCACCTTTCCTATGCCAAAATTGAAACTATCTCCAAACGGATCGAAAATGAGCTTCCGCTTGATCCACATCACCTAGGAGTACAATTAGGTGCGTCCAAAATGATTTCTGAGCCTATGGTACGTTTGGCACAAACTGTGCACCTATCCTGTGTCGAGATTAAAACTATCTCCAATTAGACCAAAGCGAGTTTCCACTTGACCCATATTACGTAGGAGTAACATTAGTTGCGCACAAAATGATTTCCGAACCTATGGTACGTTTGGTGCAAACCGTGCACCTATCCTGCGTAGGGATTAACACTATCTCCAAACAGACTGAAACAATCTCCCCACTTGATCTGATCCACCTAGGAGTACCATCTAGAGTGCCCAAAGCGATTTCAGAGCCTATGGTATATTTGGCGCAAACCAGGCACCTATATTGCGCCTAGATTAACAATATCTCCAAACAAACCGAAATGAACTTCCACTTGACACACATCACCTAGGAGTACCATCGGGTGTGCCCAAAACAATTTTCATGCCCTGGTACTTTCGTTGCAAACCGTGCACCTATCTTGCGGTCAGATTAACACTATCTCCAAACGGACCGAAATGAGCTTCCACTTGACCAACGTCACCTAGAGAAGTACCATCGGGTGTGCCTAAAAAGATTTCTATGCTCGTGGTACATTCAACGCAAACTGTACACCTTTCTTGCACCTAGATTAACACTGTCTCCAAATGGACCAAAATGAGCTTCCACTTGACTGACGTCACCTAGGAGTTCCATCGGGTGTGCCAAAATGATTTCCATGCTTATGGTACATTCGGCGCAAACCGTACACCTATATTGCGCCTAGGTTAACACTATCTTCAAATGGACCGAAATGAGCTTCCACTTGACCAATGTCACCAAGAAGTACCATTAGGCGTGCCTAAAAAGATTTCCATGCCCGTGGTACATTCGATGCAAATCGTATTGCTATCTTGCGCCTATATTAACATTATCTCCAAACGAACCGAAACGAGCTTCTACTTGACCCACGTCACCTAGGAGTACCATCTGGTGTGGCCAAAATGATTTCCATGCTTGTGGTACATTCGGCGCAAACCGTGCACCTATCTTGCACCAAGATTGACACTATCTCCAAACGAACCAAAACTAGCTTCTAGTTGACCCATGTCAACTAGGAGTACCATCGGGTGCGTCCAAAATAATTTCCAAGCATATGGTACATTCAACGGAAACCGTGCACCTATCTTGCGCCGAGGCTAACACTATCACCAAATAGACTAAAACAAGCTTCCACTTGACTTACATTACATAGGAGTACCATCAATTGTGCCCAAAGCGATTTCCATGCCTATGGTACATTCGGCACAAACTATGCACATTTCTTGCGCCAATATTAAAACTATCTCCAAACAGATCAAAATGAGCTTCCGCTTGATCGACGCACCTAGGAGTACAATTAGGTGCGTCCACAATGATTTCTAAGCCTATGGCGCTGAGACTAACACTATCTCAAAACGGATCGAAACAAGCTACCACTTTGCATACATTACCTAGGAGTACCATTGGGTATGCCCAAAGCGATTTCCATGCCCATGGTAGAATCATCACAAACCACGCACCTATCTTGCACCGAGATTAAAACTATCTCCAAATGGATCAAAATGAGCTTCTGCTTGATCCACGTCACCTAGGAGTACAATCAGGTGCATCCAAAATGATTTCTGAGCCTATGGTACCTTTGGCGCAAACCGTGTACCTATCTTGTGTCAAGATTAACACTATCTCCAAATAGACCGAAACGAGTTTCCACTTGACCGACGTCACGTAGGAGTACCATATGTTGCAACAAAAATGATTTTTGAGTCTATGGTACATTAGCATAAACTATGCACCTATCTTGCGTCGAGATTAACACTCTCCAAATTGTCTTAAATGATCTTCCACTTGATCTACGCCAGCTAGGAGTACCATCTAGTGTGCCCAAATTGATATCAGAGCCTATGGTATATTTGGCGCAAATTGGGCACCTATCTTGCCTCGAGATTAATACTATCTCCAAACGAACCGAAATGAGCTTCCCCTCAACCAACGTCAATAAGAAGTACCATCGGGTGTGCCTAAAAAGCTTTCCATGCCCATTGTACATTCGATGCAAACCGTCCACCTGTCTTCCATCGAGATTAATAATATCTCCAAATGGTCTGAAACAAGCTTCCACTTGACTAATATCACCTAGAAGTACCATAGGGCGTGCCTGAAAAGATTTCCATGTTTATGGTACATTTGGCACAAACCGTACACCTTTCTTGCGCCTTGATTAACTTTATCTCCAAAAAGACGGAAACAAGCTTCCACTAGACACACATCACCTAGAAGTACCATCGGGTGTGCCCAAAACGATTTCTATGCCCGTGGTACATTCGACGCAAACCGTGCACCCATCTAGTGCTGAGATTAACATTATAGATGCACTGTTTGCGCCGAACGTACCATAGGCTTGGAAATCATTTTTGACGTGTCAGATGCTACTCCTAGGTGATGTGGGTCATGCAGAAGCTCATTTCGATCCGTTTGGAGATAGTTTTAATCCCGATGCAAGATAGGTGCACAGTTTTGGGACGAATCTACCATAGGCATGGGAAATCGTTTTGGGCACACCCTCTGGTACTCCTAGGTTATGTATGTGTCAAGTGGAAGCTTCTTTCAGTCTATTTGAAGATAGTGTTAGTCTCAGAGGAAGATAGGTGCACGGTTTGCACCGAGCATACATAGGCATGGAAATCATTTTGGACGCACCCAATGGTACTCCTAGGTGACGTGGGTCAAGTGGAAGCTAGTTTCGGTTCATTTGGAGAGAGTGTTAATCTCGGCACAATATAGGTGCATGGTTTGCGATGAATCTACCACGGGCATGGAAATCGCTTTGGGCACACACCCTGGTACGCTTAGGTAATGTATGTCAAGTGGAAGCGTGTTTCTCTCTTTTTGGCGATAGTGTAGTCTCCATGCAAGATAGGTGCACGGTTTGCTCCGAATGTATGATAGGCTTGGAAATCATTTTGGCATACCTGATGGTAGTCCTAGGTGACGTGGGTCAAGTGAAAGCTCATTTCGGTCTATTTGGAGATACTATTAATCTTAGCGCTAGATGGGTGCACGGTTTGCATCGAATGTACCATGGGCATGGAAATCGTTTTGGATACACTCGATGGTACTCCTAGGTGACATGTGTCAAGTGGAAGCTTATTTCTGTCCATTTGGAGATAGTGTTAATCTCGTCACAATAAAGATGTATGGTTTGCGTTGAATGTACCACAGGCATGGAAATCTTTTCAGACACGCCCGATCGTACTTCTAAGTGACATTGGTCAAGTGGAAGCTTGTTTCAAACCATTTGGACAAGTTTTAATCTTGAGGCAAGATAGGTGCACTGTTTGCGCCAAATGTACCATAGGCTATGAAATCTCTTTGGGCACACCGGATGGTACTCCTCGGTGGCATAGATCAAGTGGAAGATCGTTTCAGTCTATTTGGAGATAGTGTTAATCTCAATGCAAGATAGGTGCACGGTTTGCGCTGAACATACCATAGGTTCAAAAATCATTTTGGATGCAACCGATGGTACTCCTACATGACGTGGGTCAAATGGAAAATCATTTTAGAACATTTGGAGATAGTGTCTGTTTGCAGATAGTTTTGATTTTGGCGCAAGAAAGGCACACGGTTTGCGCTGAGGGTACCACGGGAATGGAAATTGCTTTGGTTACACCTGATGGTACTCCTACATAATGTATGTCAAGTGGAAGCTTGTTTTGGTCCATTTTGAGATAGTGTTAGTCTCGACGCAAGATAGGTGCATGATTTGCACCGAATGTACCATAGGTTCAGAAATCATTTTGGGTGCAATTGATGGTACTCCTGTGACGTGGGTCAAATGGAAAATAATTTTGGAACATTTGGAGATAGTGTTAATCTCGATGCAAGATAGGTGCACGGTTTGTGCCAAACATACCATAGGCTTAGAAATCATTTTGGATGCACCTGATGGTACTCCTAGCTGACGTGGATTAAGCGGAAGCTCATTTCGATCCGTTTGGAGAAAGTTTAAATTTTGGCACAAGATAGTTGCACAGTTTGCGCTGAATGTATCATAGGCATGGAAATCACTTTGGGCACACTCAATAGTACTCCAAGGTGACGTGGGTCAAGTGGAAGCTCGTTTTGGTCTATTTGGAGATAGTATTAATCTCAGCACTAGATAGGTCCACGGTTTTGTGTCGAATGTACCACGGGCATGGAAATCATTGTGGGCACACCCAATGGTACTCCTATGTGACGTGTTTCAAGTGGAAGCTCGTTTCGGTCCATATGGAAATAGTGTTAAACTGGGTGCAAGATGGGTGTATGGTTTGCGCTAAATGTACCACAGGCATGGAAATCTTTTCAGGCACACCCGATGGTACTTCTAGGTGACATTGGTCAAGTGGAACCTCGTTTCAGATAGTTTGGAGATAGTATTAATCTTGACGCAAGATAGGGCATGGTTTGCGCAGAATGTACCATGAGCATGGAAATCTTTTTAGGCACACCCGATGGTACTTCTAGGTGACATTGGTCAAGTGGAAGCTCATTTCGGTCTATTTGGATATTGTATTAATCCCGAGACAAGATAGGTGCACGGTGCGCCAAATGTACCATAGGCTCTTAAATCACTGGGGCACAACAAATGGTACTCCTAAGTGGTGTAGATGAAGTGGAAGATCATTTAAGTCTGTGTGGAGATAGTGTTAATCTCGATGCAAAATAGGTGCAACATTTCCGCTGAATGGGCCATAGGCTCGGAAATCATTTTGGGCGTAACCGATGGTACTCCTATGTGACGTGGGTCAAGTGGAAAGTTGTTTCAGTCCATTTGGAGATAGTATTTATTTCGACGCAAGATAGGTACACAGTTTGCGCCAAACGTACCATAGGCTCAAAAAATCAATTTGGACACACCTGATTGTACTCCTAGGCTACGTGGATCAAGCAAAAGCTCATTTCAATCCACTTGGAGATAGTTTAAATCTTGGAGCAAGATCGGTGCACGGTTTGCGACGAATGTACCACGGATGTGGAAATCGCTTTGGGCAGAACTGATTGTACTCCTAGGTAATGTATGTCTAGTGGAAGCTTTTTTGGTAAGTTTGGAGAAAGTGTTAGTCTCGGTGCAAGATACTTGCATGGTTTGTGCCGAACGTACCATATGCTAGGAAATCATTTTGGACGCACCCGATGGTACTCCTAGGTGACGTGGGTCAAGTGGAAGCTCATTTCGGTCCGTTTGGAGATAGTGTGAATCTCAGCGCTAGATGGGTCCACGGTTTGCGCCGAATGTACCACAGGCATGAAAATCACTTTGGGCACACCTAATGGTACTCCTAGGTGACGTGAGTCAAGAGAAAGCTTGTTTCGGTTTGTTTGGAGATAGTATTAATCTCAGTGCAAGATAGGTCCTTGGTTTGCGCCGAATGTACCATAGGCATGGAAATCATTGTGGGCACATTTGATGGTACTCCTAGGTGATGTGTGTCAAGTGGAAGCTTGTTTTCGGTCCATATGGAGCTAGTGTTAACCTCAACGCAAGATAGGTGCATGGTTTGCACCGAATGTATCATTGGTTTGGAAATCATTTTGGGCGCAACTGATGGTACTCCTACATGATGTGGGTCAAGTGGAAACTCATTTCTGTTCATTTGGAGAGAGTGTTATCTCGATGCATGGTAGGTGGTAAGCGCCAAATGTACAATTGGCTCATAAATCATTTTAGACGCTCCTGATTGTACTCCTAGGTGACATGGATCAAGCGGAAGCTTATTTCGATCCGTTTGGAGATAGTTTTAATCTTAGTGCAAGATAGGTGCACGGTTTGCGATGAATCTACCACGGGCATGAAAATTGCTTTGGGCACAACCGATGGTACTCCTAGGTAATGTATGTCAAGTCGAAGTTTGTTTCTCTCCATTTGGAGATAGTGTTAGTCTCGACGCAAGATAGGTGCACGGTTTGTGCCAAACGTACCATAGGCATGGAAATCATTTTTGGCACACCCAATGGTAATCCTAGGTGATGTGGGTCAAGTGGAAGCTCATTTCGGTCCATTTGGAGAAAGTGTTAATCTCAGCGCTTGATGGGTGCACGGTTTACATTGAATGTACCACAGGCATGGAATTCATTTTGGGCACACCCGACTGTACTCCTAGGTGACGTGTGTGAAGTGGAAGCTCATTTCTGTCAATTTGGAGATAGTGTTCATCTAGGCGCCTAGATTGTACTCCTAGGTCCCGGTTTGCGCCGAATTATTTTGTGCTGAACGTACCATAGGGTCAAAAATCATTTTGGACATACTTGATTGTACTCCTAGGTGACGTGGGTCATGTGGAACCTCATTTCGGTCCGTTTGGAGATAGTGTTAATCTTGGCGCAAGATAGGTGCACAGTTTGCGATGAATCTACCACGGGCGTGGAAATCGATTTGGGCACACCCCCTGGTACACCTAGGTAATGTATGTCAAGCAGAAGCTTGTTTCTCTCCGTTTGGAGATAGTGTTAATCTCGACGCAAGATAGGTGCATAGTTTGAGCCTAATGTACCATAGGCATGGAAAATCATTTTTGGCACACCCGATGGTACTCCTAGGTGACGTGGGTCAAGTGCAAGCTCGTTTCGGTCCATTTGGAGATAGTGTTAATCTCAGCGCTAGATGGGTGTACGGTTTGTGTCAAAGGTACCACGGGCAAAGAAATCATTTTGGGCACACTCGATGGTACTCCGAGGTGACGTGTGTCAAGTGCAAACTCCTTTCTGTCCATTTTGAGATTGTGTTCATCTAGGTGCAAGAAAGGTGTACTGCTTGTGCCGAATGTACCACGAGCATGGAAATCTTTTCAGGCACGTCCGATGGTACTTCTAGGTGATATTGTTCAAGTGGAAGCTCATTTCAGACCATTTGGAGTAGTATTAATATCGACGCAAGATAGGTGCACGGTTTGCTTTGAATGTACACCAGGCATGGAAATCTTTTCAAGCACATCCGATGGTACTTCTAGGTGACGTTGGTCAAGTGGAAACTTCTTTCGGTCCGTTTGGAGAAAGGTGCATGGTTTGGGCCAAAAGTAACATAGGCTCTGAAATCTCTTTGGTCACACTAGTTAGTACTCCTAGTGGTGTAGATCAAGTGGAAGAACATTTTAGTCTGTTTGGAGATAGGTGCATAGTTTGCGCCAAACATACCATAGCTTCAGAAATCATTTTAGGCACAACGGATGGCACTCCTACGTGACATGGGTCAAGTGGAAACTCATTTTGGTCCATTTGGAGATAGTGTTAATCTCGACACAAGATAGGTGCACGGTTTGCGCCAAATGTACCGTAGGCTCTGAAATCGATTTGGGCATACTAGATGGTACTCCTAGGTGGCTTAGATCAAGTGCAAGATCATTTCAGTCTGTTTGGAGATAGTGTTAACCTTCACGCAAGATAGGTGCACGGTTTGCGCCAAACGTACCATTGGTTCAGAAATATTTTGGGTGCAACCGATGGTACTCCTACATGACGTGGGTCAAGTGGAAACTCGTTCTAGTTCATTTGGAGATAGTGTTATTCTCGATGCAAGGTAGGTGGTTAGCGCCAGACGTACAATGTCTTAGAAATCATTTTAGACACTCCTGATTGTACTCCTAGGTGACGTGGATCAAGCGAAAGCTTATTTCGATCCATTTGGAGATAGTTTTAACCTCAGTGCGAGATAGGAGCACGGTTTGCGATGAATCTACCACGGGCATAGAAATTGCTTTGGGCACACCTGATGGTACTCCTAGTTAATGTATGTCAAGTGGAAGCTTGTTTCTCTCTATTTGAAGACAGTGGCAGTCTCGACGCAAGATAGGTGCACGGTTTGTGCCAAATGTACCATAGGCTTGGAAATCATTTTTGGCACACCCGATGGTAATCCTAGGTTACGTGGGTCAAGTGGAAGCTCGTTTCGGTCCATTTGGAGAAAGTGTTAATCTTAGTGCTAGATGGGTGCACGGTTTACGTCGAATGTACCACAGGCATGGAAATCATTTTGGGCACACCCGATGGTACACCTTGGTGACATGTGTCAAGTGGAAGCTCATTTCTGTCCATTTGGAGATACTGTTCATCTAGGCGCAAGAAAGGTGTACGGTTTGCGCCAAATCATTTTGTGCTGAACGTACCAAAGGGTCAAAAATCATTTTGGACATACTTGATTGTACTCATAGGTGACGTGGGTCAAGTGGAAGCTCATTTTGCTCTGTTTGGAGACAGTGTTATTCTCAGCACAAGAAAGGTGCACGGTTTGCGATGAGTCTTCCACGGGCATGGAAATCGCTTTGGGCACACCCCCTGGTACTCCTAGGTAATGTATGTCAAGTGGAAGCTTCTTTCTCTCCATTTAGAGATAGTGTTAGTCTCGACGCAAGATAGGTGCACTGTTTGCGCCAAACATACCATAGGCTTGGAAATCATTTTTGGCACACCAAAGGGTACTCCTAGGTGATGTGGGTCAAGTGGAAGCTCGTTTTGGTCCGTTTGGAGATAGTGTTAATTTCAGCACTAGATGGGCGCACGGTTTGTGTCGAATGTACCACGGGCAAGGAAATAATTTTAGGCACACCCGATGGGACACCTAGGTGACGTGTGTCAAGTGGAAGCTCCTTTCTGTCCATTTTGAGATAGTGTTCATCTAGGTGCAAGAAAGGTGATGGTTTGCACCGAATGTACCACGAGTATGGAAATCTTTTCAGGCACGCCCGATGGTACTTCTAGGTGACATGGTTCTAGTGGAAGCTCATTTTGGGCTGTTTGGAGTAGTATTAATCTCGACGGAAGATAGGTGCATGGTTTGCGTTGAATGTACAATGAGCATGGAAATCTTTTCAGGCACATCCGATGGTCCTTCTAGGTGACGTTGGTCAAGTGGAAGCTTATTTTGTTCCGTTTGGAAATACTATTAATCTTGAGGCAAGAAAGGTGCACGGTTTGCACCAAATGTACCATAAGCTCTTAAATCTCTTTGGTCACACCAGTTGGTACTCCTAGGTGGCGTAGATCAAGTGGAAGATTGTTTCAGTCTGTTTGGAGATAGCGTTAATCTCGATGCAAGATAGGTGCATAGTTTGCGCCGAACATACCATAGCTTCGGAAATCATTTTGGGTGCAACGGATGGCACTCCTATGTGACGTGGGTCAAGTGGAAACTTGTTTTGGTCCATTTAGAGATAGTGTTAATCTCGACTCAAGATAGGTACACGGTTTGCGCCAAACGTAGCATAGGCCCATAAATCATTCTAGACACATTTGATTATACTCCTAAGTGACGTGGATCAAGCAGAAGCATATTTTAATCCATTTAGAGGTAGTTTTAATCTTAATGCAAGATAGGTGCACGGTTTGTGACAAATCTACCATGGGCATGGAAATCAGTTTGGGCAAACCCGATGGTACTGTATGTTTTGTGGAAGCTTAGATGAAGCTCATAGGTAATGTATGTTTTGTGGAAGCTTGTTTCAGTCCGTTTGGAAATAGTGTTCGTCTCGACGCAAGATAGGTGCACAAATTGCGCCAAACGTACCACAGGCTTGGAAATTATTTTAGACGCACTCGATGGTACTCCTAGGTGATGTGGGTCAATGGAAGCTCGTTTCAGTTTGTTTGGAGATAGTGTTAATCTCGGCGCAAGATAGGTGCACAGTTTGCGATGAATCTACCATAGGCATGGAAATCGCTTTGGGCACACCCCCTGGTACTCTTAGTTAATGTATGCCAAGTGAAAGCTTGTTTATCTCTATTTTGAGATAGTGTTAGTCTCGACGCAGGATAGGTGTACGGTTTGCGACAAATGTACCATGCACTTGGAAATCATATTTGGCACACCCGTTGGTACTCCTAGGTGACGTGGGTCATGTGGATGCTCGTTTCAATCCATTTAGAGATAGTGTTAATCTCAGTGCTAGATGGGTGCACGGTTTGCGTAGAATGTACCACGGGCATGGAAATCATTTTGGACACACCCGACGGTACTCCTAGGTGACATGGTCAAGTGGAAGCTCATTTTGTCCATTTGGAGATACTATACATCTAGGCACAAGAAAGGTATACGGTTTGCGCCAAATGTACCACGGGCATTGAATTCTTTTTAGGCACACCCGATGGTATTTCTAGGTGCCATTGGTCAAGTGGAAACTCGTTTTTAAACCGTTTGGAGTTGTATTAATCTTGACACAAGATAGGTGCATGTAACAGCCCCAAAATGGGCCCAGTGGGCCAAATTCACGGAATGGGCCGTTATACTGTAGCTCGGACACTGTAGCAGCACGTTACTGTTTACCGAATCAGGCTAGGGCCCATTTCGGTATGCTGTAGCTCGGGTACTATTCAGTGGTTACTGTAGCATTGCGAAATACTGTGCAACCTGAACTTTAGTACCAAACCGTGAAACCTAAGTCAGTCCAACCAGCTTAATACCAAGGCCAGGGATGCGTAGTAACCTTTGGTTAACTGTTTTGAGTGAAGCGAGGACAAAAGTTCAAGCAGGTTGCTACGCAGGTGGGACCACTCCTTGGCAGAGTGGGCCTAGGCCGTGTATGCTGGGACTGGATGTTACAGTGCACGGCTTGCGTCGAATGTACAATAGGCATGGAAATCTTGTCAAGTACAGCCGATGGTACTTCTAGGTGACGTTGGTCAAGTGGAAGTTCGCTTCAATGGTTAACAAGGTCAAACAATTCAATCTTCTAAATTTGTCCAAAGAGCAAGCAATTCTGGACAATAACTTCAAACAACTATAACTCCCAAACCATATGGTCTAAAACCATGAAATTTTGGGACAAGGAAGATGATCAAGTTGCCTACAACTTTGTTATAAACAAGATCCACAGCAACCCTCATCTTCTTTATGAAAACATCACATCAATAAAAACTATCTCTGCAGCCAAGCAATTGAAATTGGAGGCAATAATTAGCTAACTCCTCACAACTAAGTCATTTTGGGCACAACCATCAATACTAACAGATTCCATATATTACACACATGCTAGAGAGTATCGTGGTTGAGCCCAATTAAATTATTTGAAGACCTTTATTAATTTCCTTAGATAATAAGGTGAAAAGAGAAAGGTTACTTTCTGTGTACAGTAAATTCTAAAGAAATTACAGTAGGTCATGTATGTATACAAGAGTCTATAGTTCAAATTTCATGATGTTTGGATACTCCTAGCAGCAGCTATGAAAAAGAAAATTTTAGCACCATTAAAAACAAGCATTATCATGATTAAGCTAAACATCACAGAAACTGTAACAAAACTGCATGTTCAATATTTTTCTCAGCTAAATCATGTTAAAACAAGACCAACACAACTGGAATCACATCATTTGGCACTCCTAACTCCAGATATGAATCTAACCAGTTAAAAAGGATATTTAGGAGCACTTAACATGGATAAATAATACTGCACATAAACAGTCACAAAACAGCAGGTTTTATGATTCTATTGGATAGAGTATTTCATAACAAAACTAACAAAATTGGTTTCACAAGATTTGGATCTCTATAGCTTAGGATATAGAATTTCAAAGTTGCATGACAAAACTGAAAAAGAAAAAGAGATTAAACCGAAAAGGAAAACACTTCTTCATCCGGATCCCTAAACTATCTGAAAATCCACCAAGCCCGCAAGTGTAAATGCATGTGTCTAGGCATTAAGCAACTGGACCCAGCAAAGAGTTTCTATCTACGATTCACCCTTTTTTCTTCAATCTCACGGGCACAGAGAGCAAGGGACCAACGGGGTCGGCCAACTCTCGGCGCGGTGGTGCTTGCCAGCATCTCTATTTACGATGGTGAAGGTGAGGTCATGGCTGGCATGGAGGAGGGAGGACCGCCGACCTTGGCCGTGGCTAGGCGCGGCCATGTCCTGCCATGGGCTCAGTCGGCCATGGCGAGCAGCGGCCCAGCGGCTTTGGCGCAGGAGAGGTGGTGGCACTGGGAAACTAGGGCAGTAGGCATGGCACGAGTAGGCAAAGAAGTCAAGGTGGTCGGTTGCGGCAGCTGAGGAGAGGTAGAGGAAGGGAGCGGTAGCAGAGACGTGCAACAGCCAGGCTTGGCGCCAATGGCGCTCTGCTCTACTATAGAACAAAGTGAAAGAGAGAGTAGGAGGGTGAGAATGGAGAGGGCAGGAGAATGACTCGGCTCGGCCTCACCACATCCGAACGGCAGGAGGGGTGCGGTGGCGAACATGCAAGAGAGCAAGGATGCCATGCGGCCTGTGGCGCCCGAAGCCGGTGGGCCACGGTGCAGGAGTTCAAAATCTGAAGGAACAACTAAATACTACAGCAAAAATATGCCTGAAACATGATTTTTGTCCCCCTCTAATTCACCGACTAGTTGATGAAAAACTAAACCAATTTCACTATGTCATAGAGCTACATGAGTACTATCAAAAAGGTTACAAGCTCCTGAGTTGGTTTGGCTTGGTTCACAAGATAAAGAGCTCCAAAGTGAGGTTCACGAAACTGAAAAGTTCAGTTTCAATTTACCAAACTTAGCCAAAAATTTGTGCTCCAAAACAGCACAACATTCAGTTTTAAAGCTACTGTTTGAGAGGGTTACAACTTGAATTAGGTCTGGATGCTTAAACAAAGTTTGTTGTACAAAACATAATCTACAACTTTCATTTAGGGTCAAACCTCACCACAGCAACAAAAGTCAAACGTTTAGTTTGGTCAAAACAGCATCAGAAAAAAGTTGGTAACTCCTATTTCAAGCACTTAGAAGCATTTTCAAGGTTACTCAACAACATAAACCCTAACTTATTTTTGATCCTAGGTTATTCTAGGTTGGTTAGGTGAGCAAACATGAAGCACTTATATTAACACACATGAACATATAAAGCACATACATAGAAACAAAGCATCACATAAAGTAAACATGTGAGCAAGCGAATGCATTTTCATATGCTTATGCTCATGAATGAATGAATGGTGATCATACAAATGTAGATGCAACTGCAAGCTTAACACCTAGGGTGTTACAGCCCCTCCCCCTTATAGGAATCTCGTCTTGAGATTTGAATGACCTACCATTTTTCATAAAAAGCGGGGTAAACCTCTCGCAGATAATCTTCCCTTTCCCAAGTTGCATCCTGTTCAGTATGATTACTCCACATGACCTTGTGAAACTTGATCACTCGGTTCCAAGTTACTCTCTCTTTGGTATCCAACACTTGTACGGGCTTCTCTTCATTGGCTAGGTTTGATTTTATCTTGATATCTCTAGTTTCAATATTTTCTTCAGGAACTCGCAAACATTTCTTCAGTTGAGAGACATGAAAGACATTGAAAATGACACTCAATTCTGGTGGTAATTGGAGTTTGTATGCTACTCTCCCACTTTTCTCAATGATTTGATACAGACCCACATATCTAGGTGCAAGTTTCCTTTTTACACCAAATTGTTGCACGCCTTTCATTGGTGACACTTTTAGATATGCGTAGTCACCTACATCAAATTCAATGGGTCTTCTTTTGTCCACATAACACTTTTGCCTTGATTGAGCGGCTTCAATGTGCTTTTGGATGGTATGTACTTGTTCTTCAACTTCTTTGATGAAGTCAATATTGTAGTACCTCCTTTCCTTGGGTTCAACCCAATTCAAAGGAGTTGTACACTTATGACCATACGGAGCCTCGAAAGGAGCCATCTTGATACTTTCTTGAAAGCTATTATTGTAGGAAAACTCAGCCAAAGGTAACCACTTTTTCCATGAACCCTTTGAAGAGATGACACAAGCGCGCAACATGTCTTCCAAAATCTGATTCACCCATTCAGTTTGCCTAGATGTTTGAGGATGATAGGCAGAACTCGTAACTAAGTTGGTGCCTAACTCCTTATGCAAGTGTTCCCAAAAGCGAGCCATAAACTGTGGTCCTTGATCTAAGATTATGGTTCTTGGTACTTCATGTAACCTCACGATCTGTGAAACATACAGCTCAACGTACTTTCTAGCGTGATAATCTATTTTGACCAGTACAAAATGTGCTGACTTGGTAAGGCGATCCACAATGACCCATATAGAATCATGACCTTGATGTGTGTTTGGGAGGCCTATAATAAAATCCATACTTATTTTCTCCCATTTCCAGCCTAGAACAGATAAAGGTTGAAGGAGTCCAATGGGTTTCAAATGAACTACTTTGACTCTGCAACAAGTATCACATCTAGCAACATAGGCTGCAATTTCCTTCTTCATCTTTGTCCACCAAAAATGGATTTTTAAATCTTGATATATTTTGCTACTACCAGATGAATAGATAATTTGGAAGAATGAGCTTCATCTAAGATTTGGTTTCTAAGTTCTTTATCCTTGGACACTACAAGTATATCTTTGAACCATAGGACACCTTTCTCATCTATCCTAAAGTGTTTGGTCTCTTGTTCTTTCATCCTCCTCTTGATATGAAATATGCCCACATCAGTTTTCTGTAGCTCGATGATTTTGCTTTCAAGAGAGCAACTGATAGTGATATTATGTAATACAACAGGATGCAATAAATTGAATCCATCTTCCAAGAGAGAATTACAATGGTTCTTCTGGCTCAAGGCATCTGTAACAACATTTGCCTTGGCAGGATGATAATGCACCTCCAAGTTGTAACCCTTGATTAACTCTAGCTATCTTCTTTGTCTCATGTTCAATTCAGGTTGCATGAAGATGTACTTGAGACTCTGTGATCTGTATAGATGTGACACACATTGCCAAGCAAATAGTGTCTCCATATTTTCAACGCATGAACAATGGCTGCTAATTCCAAGTCATGGGTTGGATAGTTGACTTCATGTTTCCTCAGTTGATGTGAGGCATAAGCAATTACTCGGCCTTCCAACATCAGAATACATACCAAACTGGTACCAGATGCATTAGAAAATACATCAAAAGGCTTCTCGATGTCGGGCTGTGCTAAAACAGGAGCTGAAGTCAACAACGTCTGCAGAGTGTGAAAAGCAGCTTGACACTCTAGAGTCCATACAAACTTCTCATCTTTTTGAAGCAGTCTTGTCATTGGCTTGGCGATTTTGGAGAAGTCTAGAATGAAGCAACGATAATAACCAGCTAAACCAAGGAAACCTCGAACTTCATGAACCAAAATCAGGGCTTTCCAATCCAAGACTTCTTGCACTTTGGTTGGATCGACCGAAATCCCATCTTCAGACAACACATGACCAAGAAAAGGCACTTTCTTTAACCAGAATTCACACTTGCTTAACTTGGCATATAACTTATGTTCCCGTAGTCTGGTTAAGACAATTTTTAGATGTTTTGCGTGATCCTCCTCATTCTCAGAATAAATCAAGATTTCATCAATAAACACAACCACGAACTTGTCTAGCTTAGGCAAGAAAACCGAATTCATTAGATACATGAAATATGTAGGAGCATTTATCAACCTAAAGGACATGACAAGATACTCATACAACCCGTATCTAGTTGAGAAAGCTGTCTTAGGTATATCCTCCGGTCTAATTTTAATCTGATGGTAACCAGACTTCAAATCAATCTTGGAGAATACTTTGGCCCTTGACAACTGATCAAGCAGGATATCAATACGTGGCAATGGGTACTTGTTCTTGATTGTTACGACATTGAGTGGCCGATAATCCACACACATCCACAAGGATTTATCTTTCTTCTGCACAAATAGAGCTAGACAACCCCATGGAGATGCACTCGGTTGAATGGGAACCTTCTCTAAAAGCTCCTGTAATTGAATCTTCAGCTCGGCTAGTTCATTGGGTGGCATTCTATATGGTCTTCTAGAGATGGGTGCTATACCAGGCACTAGCTCAATCTTAAACTCCACATCTTGGTCCGATGGCAACCCAGGCAACTCATCTGGAAACTCACATACCACTAGAACATCAAAGAGAGTTATGGCCTGGATAGCACAAGCTAAGTTTTGGAGGTTGAAATTTCTAGGAAGTGGTACTAGAAAAGCTTCATTATCCTTGGGGTCCCTCAACATAATAGTTCTAGTTGAAGTGTCATTAAGAACCCCATGGTCCTTCATCCAATTCATACCTAAGATCATATCTATCCCCAACCCGGGTAAAACTACTAGATTTAAATCTCAGCTTTCAACAAACCTATATATAGCTATAAGTTGTCAAAATTGATTTTTTAAAACCAAAACCTTTGTTTTAAATACACATATGACAAGTTTAGTGTTGAATCTTGCTCCAATGCTAGCTGTAATAGAACCGTCCAATTTATAAGAGCACAAGCACAATAGTAATCACCAAAGTGATCAAACCATCATACTTGAGCCCATACAAACTTGGTAGTCCGATGAAACCACAAAGGATTTCAAATCATCCAATATACAACCAAGATCGTACATGATTCAACATAACAAGTCACATGTTACATCACCGTTCACAAATAGTTCACAAGTATCTCACATACTATAACACCCCAGGTGTTTGTCACCCATTAAGCAGTGGGTTTGAGCTCAAACATGGCAAATTAAGTGGTGATGAAGATGTCAAGGTCAAACCTATGGAAATGAGTCCCAACCTAAACTTGGATATTTCACCCTTGCTTTACGTATAGGCCCTTTTCAAGATATATGCTTGGTTGGTGCTATTGTAATATTTTCATGTGTCTCGCATCAATACCCATATATATTGGTCACTGGAAAAGTTTCATGAAGTTTGGAGTCAAAAAGTCACATGAAATGATAAGTTATATCCTTGTTGGAATGGTTTTACTAAGTGCTTGAATTGCACTATTAAGTGAATGGAAATATAGGTCATCAACAAAACCTTGCAACTTTACCCAAAAGACTCTAGATGGACTCTACAACAAAAGTCGTGAAAGGTTCGTGATGAGCAAATGCCCAAAAAATGCTCCAATGGATCAAAAAGGATAATTTCAGCTTTATCATGATGCTACATTGATCAAAGTAGAACTATAGGTTTTATACCAGTTTTGATGTTGGATCTTAAAGAAGAGTTGTAGTTCATGTTATGGAGAAGAAACTTTGTTTTTGGAAGAAGAGCCAAATCAGCTTGGAAATAGGTCAAACAGAGGCTCGAAGTTTGAATCAGCTGCTGTTTTTCAGTGATGAGGACATCAACACCGATCATACATCCACGCCGTCCACGCCGACACCTGCTGGTCCTATTACCCGTGCTCGTGCTCGAACACTTAATCATCAAGTGAGTTCCTTCTTGAGCTCTTGTCCATCCTGTTTAGATCTTGGAGACACGTGCACTCTTGTTTTGATTAGGAATCAAGGAGAAGACCGAAAGGGAAAAGGACTCGCGTAGGCTGGATTCGGACTGCAGCACACCTCCAACTTGTGACGGTCGCCACAGTTACATATGGAGTCGGATTGGGGTGATTCTAGACTTGTTGGAAAGCTAATAAAGTCTACTTTCATACGGATCTGACCTCATACTCATACCTGCTCAGAAACGGCGTCAACAGTCCAAAAATTACCGAGAGGTCTATTCTATCCAGGGTGCTGCGCCACCTTAAGTTAGCCCAATGGGCTTGTATCATTTAGAGTCCAGTACGGACGCGTCCTAGGGTTGGAGCATGACCCAAACTCTCTTGTGGTCATCCTCCACATATCATATACCCCTTAGCCGCCACCAAGAACACTTGGCTTTTGTTTAGATCAAGTTTAGCCTTTGCTACTTGCTTGTAGGCACGTGTGCTGATCCAGCCACCCGTCTCCTTGTCTTCGGAACTCCACTCATAATAAGATTTAGTTTGAGGCTTTCAATTTCATCTTGCAAATTCAGTGCTTGTTTCCTTGTTCTTGCTAGTTCTTCGATTGCTTGCAGGACGGGAGCCCTAGTGGCTGGTTGTCGCGCTCTACAAGATCGTGACGGCCTTTGGAGGTGGTGTATCGGTTGCTAAGGCGCGGTCTTGGAAGGCTGTAGTCGGGCCATGAACGTCATCTCCATCCACCAAATCGAGTGATCTCACGCCTCTCATCGAAAGATCGTCCATAAACCCTAGCGGGTTCATATCAATTGGTATCAGAGCAAGGTTTATCGGTGAGAGACTTGTAATTCTTCGCTGTTTTTATTTTTCCTACAGTCCAAAAAAAGAGAAAGAAGCAAAAGAAAAGAAGAGAAAGGGGCTGATCTTAGAGATTCTTCGTTCACTTTGGGTGGTGTGTTGTGCTCTCCTTTGTGTCCAGGCTCGCGTCTCTAGCATGGTCTAGACTAGGACCAGCACAGTACCGCCGGTTGAACGATTATTCAGCTTGCTTTTTGTAACTAACGTGGTGCTAGTTCGTTCCTTGTTTCAGCCCACCTATAGCTCCACATATTCTACAGCTTGACAGGTCTCGTGCTGCGGCACCGATACACTTTATCCATTGCTGCAGACTTGTTGGTAGATGACCCCTCCTGTCGAGCAAGGTAAGAACTGGTAAGAACTTGTGTAATAGGTGGAGAGTGAGCGACTTGCTGTAGCTACATCCTAGTAGTTGTAGGGCTTTTATTTCTTCACTTGTCTTCTTGTTGTCTTTGTCTTTGAACCATGCCAGGGACCGACGAAGATAACCAAATTCCACATTCGCCTCGCACAAAGGGCATCATACAACATTTTGAAAGGAAAGTGAAGTTGCACACGGAGGGACTTGATAATGACTTGCAGGTGACAAATGACAAACTTGGGCAGTTGGAGGCTACTCAGATTGCCGCAAACAACAAGTTTGCAGGTTTGGAGCAGTCCATTGCTAGTGTGGACAAAAGCCTTGCTGCTCTGCTGAGGCGTTTTGATGACCTCCACAACAATGATAAAGACCAGCATAAAGAAGAAAAGGAGGAAGATCGAGAGGATGGTAGTTATGATGAAGAATACACAGGTGATACTGAACATGATGATCGGGACACTCGTGATCGATGTCGCCTACGTCACAACCGTAGAGGTATGGGTGGCTGCTGCCGACGCGAGGTACACAATAATGATGATGCTTTCAGTAAGATTAAATTTAAAATACCTCCTTTTGATGGTAAATATGACCCTAATGCATACATTACTTGGGAGATTGCTGTTGATCAAAAGTTTGCATGCCATGAATTTCCTAAGAACACACATGTTAGGGCTGCTACTAGTGAGTTCACAGATTTTGCTTCTGTTTGGTGGATCGAATATGGCAAGAAAAATCCTAATAACATACCTAAAACTTGGGATGCGCTGAAACGAGCCATGAGAGCTAGATTTGTTCCATCTTACTATGCCCGTGATATGATAAATAAGTTGCAGCAATTGAGACAAGGTTCTAAATGTGTAGAAGAATACTATCAGGAATTACAAACGGGTATGTTGCGTTGTAAATTAGAGGAGGATGAGGAACCTGCTATGGCTAGATTTTTAGGTGGATTAAATCGGGAAATTCAGGATATCCTCGCTTACAAAGAATACAATAACGTAACCAAACTCTTTCATCTTGCTTGTAAAGCTGAACGGGAAGTGCAGGGACGACGTGCTAGCGCAAGGACTAATGTTTCTGCAGGGAAAGCTAGTTCATGGCAGCCGCGCCCGTCTACAACTCCGTCTACACGTACTCCTACACCATCATCTAGTGACAAGACTCGAGCTGCCCCCACCAATTCAGTAGTGAAGACAGCACAAAAGCCGGCTGCGAGTATTTCATCCGTGGCATCGACAGGTAGAACAAGCAACATACAATGTCATCGGTGCAAGGGATATGGCCATATGATGCGTGACTGCCCAAACAAGCGTGTTATGATTGTCAAAGATGATGGTGAGTGTTCATCTGCTAGTGATTTTGATGAAGATACACTTGCATTGCTTGCGGTTGACTATGCAGGTAGTGAGGAACACATAGAAGAACACATCAATGCAGGTGACGCGGAGCACTATAAGAGCTTGATTGTACAGCGAGTGCTTAGTGCACAAATGGAGAAGGCGGAGCAAAATCAGCGACACACTTTATTCCAAACAAAGTGTGTCATCAAGGAGCGTTCGTGCCGCATGATCATTGATGGAGGTAGCTGCAACAACTTGGCAAGTAGCGACATGGTACAGAAGCTCGCCCTCACCACCAAACCACATCCCCATCCCTACTACATCCAATGGCTGAACAACAGTGGTAAGGCAAAGGTAACGAGACTGGTGCGAATCGATTTTGCCATCAGATCATACAAAGATATTGTTGAATGTGATGTTGTGCCTATGCAAGCTTGCAATATTCTGCTAGGTAGACCATGGCAATTTGATAGAGATTCGATGCATCATGGTAGATCAAATCAATATTTGTTTCTATACCATGATCGAAAAATTGTGTTGCATCCTATGTCTCCTGAAGCTATTATGCAATCTGATGTTACTAAGGCTGCAAAAGCAAAGAGCGAGAGTGACAAATCTGTTGTTGATGACAAAGATGAGATAACATTGAAAGGACATTGTATGCTTGCTACAAAATCTGATATTAATGAGTTCAATGCATCCACCTCTGTTGCTTATGCTTTGGTATGCAAGGATGCTTTGATTTCATTTGAGGATATGCAACGTCCTTTGCCCCCTGCTATTGCTAACATTTTGCAGGAGTATTCTGATGTGTTCCCCATTGAGATACCAGTGGGGCTGCCACCAATACAAGGGATTGAACACCAAATTGATCTTGTCCCTGGAGCATCTTTGCCAAACCGTGCGCCATACAGGACCAATCCGGAGGAAACGAAGGAAATTCAGCGACAAGTGCAAGAACTACTAGACAAAGGTTATGTGCATGAGTCTCTTAGTCCTTGTGCTGTTCCAGTGATTTTAGTGCCTAAGAAAGATGAAACATGGCGCATGTGTGTTGATTGTAGGGCTATTAATAATATCACCATTCGATATCGACACCCTATTCCACGATTAGATGATATGCTTGATGAATTGAGTGGTGCTATTGTGTTTTCAAAGGTTGATTTGCATAGTGGGTACCACCAGATTCGTATAAAATTGGGAGATTAATGGAAAACTGCTTTCAAAACCAAGTTCGGTCTATATGAGTGGTTAGTCATGCCTTTTGGGTTAACTAATGCACCTAGTACTTTTATGAGATTAATGAACGAGGTTTTGCGTGCTTTCATTGGGAAATTTGTTGTCGTCTACTTTGATGATATACTGATTTATAGCAAATCCATGGATGAACACCTTGATCACTTATGTGTTGTTTTCAATGCTCTACGTGATGCACGTTTGTTTGGTAACCTTGAGAAGTGCACTTTCTGCACCGATCGAGTATCGTTTCTTGGCTATGTTGTCACTCCACAGGGAATTGAGGTTGATAAAGCCAAGGTGGAAGCTATACAAGGATGGCCTGTACCCACGATGGTCACACAAGTGCGGAGTTTCCTAGGACTTGCTGGTTTCTATCGCCATTTTGTGAAGGACTTCAGCACCATTGCTGCACCATTGAGTGAGCTTACAAAGAAAGGAGTGCCCTTTTCTTGGGGCAAAGCACAAGAGCACGCCTTCCATGTGCTGAAAGATAAGTTAACACATGCACCTCTACTCCAACTCCCTGATTTTAATAAGACTTTCGAGCTTGAATGTGATGCGAGTGGAATTGGATTGGGTGGTGTTTTGTTACAAGAAGGAAAACCTGTTGCATACTTTAGTGAGAAATTGAGCGGGCCTATTCTTAATTATTCTACATATGATAAGGAATTATATGCTCTAGTGCGGACATTAGAAACATGGCAGCAATATTTGTGGCCCAAAGAATTTGTTATACATTCTGATCATGAATCTTTGAAGCATATTCGTAGTCAAGGAAAACTGAATCGTAGACATGCAAAATGGGTTGAATTTATTGAATCTTTTCCTTATGTTATCAAACACAAGAAAGGGAAGGATAATATCATTGCAGATGCATTGTCTAGGAGATATACTTTGCTGAATCAACTTGATTACAAGATCTTTGGGTTAGAAACAATTAAAGACCGATATGCTCATGATGCTGATTTTAAAGAAGTGCTGCTGCATTGTAAAGATGGGAAAACGTGGAACAAATTCATCCTCAATGATGGGTTTGTGTTTAGAGCTAACAAGCTATGCATTCCAGCTAGCTCCGTTCGCTTGTTGTTGCTGCAGGAAGCGCATGGAGGTGGCTTGATGGGGCATTTTGGAGCGAAGAAGACGGAGGACATTCTTGCTGGTCATTTCTTTTGGCCAAAGATGCGACGAGACGTGGAGAGATTTGTTGCTCGCTGCACAACATGTCAAAAGGCTAAGTCCCGGTTGAATCCACACGGTTTATATATGCCTCTTCCTGTTCCTAGTGCTCCTTGGGAGGATATTTCTATGGATTTTGTGTTGGGATTGCCACGGACTAGGAAAGGGCGAGATAGTGTTTTTGTGGTTGTGGATCGATTCTCTAAAATGGCACATTTCATACCATGTCATAAAACTGATGATGCTACAAATATTGCTGATTTGTTCTTTCGAGAAGTTGTTCGCTTGCATGGTGTGCCAAATACAATTGTTTCTGATCGTGATGCTAAATTTCTTAGCCATTTTTGGAGAACTTTATGGGCCAAATTGGGGACTAAGCTTTTATTTTCCACCACTTGTCACCCCAAATTGATGGTCAAACTGAAGTTGTGAATAAAACTTTGTCTACTATGTTAAGGACTGTTTTAAAGAAGAATATTAAGATGTGGGAAGATTGTTTGCCTCATATTGAGTTTGCTTATAATCGTTCGCTGCATTCTACTATGAAGATGTGTCCCTTTGAGATTGTTTATGGCTTGTTACCACGTGCTCCTATTGATTTAATGTCATTGCCAAGTTCTGAAAAGTTGAATTTTGATGCTAAGCAACATGCTGAATTGATGCTAAAACTACATGAAACCACTAAAGAAAACATAGAGCGCATGAATGCTAAGTACAAATTTGCTGGAGATAAAGGTAGAAGGGAATTGATTCTTGAATCTGGAGATTTGGTTTGGTTGCATTTGCGAAAGGATAGGTTTCCTGAATTAAGAAAATCTAAATTGATGCCTAGAGCGGATGGTCCTTTTAAAGTGATGCAACGAATAAATGAGAATGCATATAAGCTTGATCTTCCTGCAGATTTTGGGGTTAGTCCCACATTTAACATTGCAGATTTGAAGCCTTATTTGGGTGAGGAAGATGAGCTTGAGTCGAGGACGACTCAAATTCAAGAAAGGGAGGATGATGAGGACATCAACACCGATCATACATCCACGCCGTCCACGCTGACACCTGCTGGTCCTATTACCCGTGCTCGTGCTCGAAGACTTAATCATCAAGTGAGTTCCTTCTTGAGCTCTTGTCCATCCTGTTTAGATCTTGGAGACACGTGCACTCTTGTTTTGATTAGGAATCAAGGAGAAGACCGAAAGGGAAAAGGACTCGCATAGGCTGGATTCGGACTGCAGCACACCTCCAACTTGTGACAGTCGCCACGGTTACATACGGAGTCAGATTGGGGTGATTCTAGACTTGTTGGAAAGCTAATAAAGTCTACTTTCATACGGATCTGACCTCATACTCATACCTGCTCAGAAACGGCATAAACAGTCCAAAAATCACTGAGAGGTCTATTCTGTCCAGGGTGCTGCGCCACCTTAAGTTAGCCCAATGGGCTTGTATCGTTTAGAGTCCAGTAGGGACGCGTCCTAGGGTTGGAGCATGACCCAAACTCTCTTGTGGTCATCCTCCACACATCATATACCCCTTAGCCACCACCAGGAACACTTGGGTTTTATTTAGATCAATTTTAGCCTTTGCTACTTGCTTGTAGGCGCGTGTGCTGATCCAGCCACCCGTCTCCTTATCTTCGGAACTCCACTCATAATAAGATTCAATTTGAGGCTTTCAATTTCATCTTGCAAATTCAGTGCTTGTTTCCTTGTTCTTGCTAGTTCTTCGATTGCTTGCAGGACGGGAGCCCTAGTGGCTGGTTGTCGCGCTCCACAAGATCATGACGGCCTTTGGAGGTGGTGTATCGGTTGCTAAGGCGTGGTCTTGGAAGGCTGTAGTCGGGCCGTGAACGTCATCTCCATCCACCAAATCGAGTGATCTCATGCCTCTCATCGAAAGATCGTCCATAAACCCTAGCGGGTTCATATCATTCAGCCCTAGAAATAATTCTAAGTCCTTGATTGATAGCTGTGAGTTGCTATGTTTGTGACATTTTATCTTCCAAATTCATATGGCAGCTTAATTGAATTCCTTAATACGAGTTGGAGTACACCTTGTGAATGAAACAATAAATCAAGTCTCACTAGATTTGGAGCTTGTTTGGACCTTCAAAATCAATTACCAAAACTACTAGTTTTGTCATATTCATGGACTTGGGCCGGCAAGGACAAGATGGTTGGCACGTCGTGTTTGTCGTGTTTTTCCTAAGCAACTTGGTTTGATATCTTAGTAAGAGTTGGAGAGGAGCCCATGGAGAAGAGCTTAGAGAAATTTGGCGTGAGTTTGGCTTCATTTCGATCATCAAAATTGAGTTTCCTTGTTGGTCATTAATGGGTTGACATTGCTAAACTAGGAGCTAGTTATCTCTTAATCCATAGCTCTAATGACGAGTGGTCTTAACGAAAATGATAGTGTCGCTTGGGCTGCAACTTTGCTTTTAAGCCCATAGTCCAAATCGGCCCAGATATGGCCCAAATCGCTGCCCACCTTGCTCCACTCAGCGCCCACCACGTGCTTGAGAGAATGCCTTGTGGCGACCATGCATAGCGCCGTGCATCGTCCTCCTCTCCACGTGTTGAGGGCGCCTCGCCTAAAGCCACATCGATGCTCAAACGCTCTCCACTCCTCCCCGCACTCACGCTCGCTCCTCGCCTAGCCTGTAGCACGTGAACGTGCACGCCAGAGCAAGGCCGCCATGGATGTTGCCACCGAGCTCCGTGGTCGCCATGTTCCTGCTGCTCCAAGCCACCGCTCGCCCCTCCGTGCACACCACCGAGTCGCCGCCCTCTCCTCGCACTCACGCGCTTCGCCGCCGGGCCGCTGCGCCACTTGCAAAGGGCCGCCGCCACAGCATGCCGCTGGCGTGCATGGCCGGGCCGCCACGGGCCATCTCCAAGCAGGCTAAGGCCGTCCACGAGTGCACGAGCATGCCCTGGTGCTTTCCTATGCTTCCCCGCCGCCGACGTGCCTCCTCTGGTGAGCTCCCACGCGTCCCCTGCTCCAAAATCACACCAAGGACCTCGTCCTCGAATTCGAAGTAGTCCAGGGGCCTATCTACACTGTCATAGACTCAGAGGAATAGTGCTCCAGGGACCTGTTTGTGTTAATTTTGCAGAAATTTTGGAAATTCATAGTAAATAATAGAAAATTCCAAAAATATCAAATGAGGACTTTTTGGAATCCTTGTAAAATTCTCTATGCATTAGATCTATAATATGGCATGTTTTAGTTTAGAGTTTTAGCTGTAAAAATAGATTTATGCAGCTAGGTTTTTAATGCTAGTGTATTTGTCATTTTCATAACTGCAAATGTAGGGCTCCAAATGAAGTGAATTTTTTGTGGCATGCTACTCATGTGATGTTTGATGTGTGGTAAAAATATCATGAATTTTGGTTGCTGTATGAGTGAGTTATTAGTGTATCTTGCTCTCACATGTTTTCTTGCAATAGCAATTTGTCTTTTTCATATAGGTTGGTATACATGTCCAAATGGCTTGAAATTTATAAAGTTGACTATTGTGATGATATTCTAGCTACTATAATTTTTGTAGAATTTATGGTGCAATTTTGGTATACGTTCATTAAATCACCTAGGCATCGAAATAAATTAAGAAATGCCTCTAAAGAATTTATTTAGATGGTGACACCATGATTTCTGGTGTTATTTTAATGTGTGTGATGTGTTGGTAAAGTTGGTTTTGTCCAATTATATGTTTGCAACATAAGTTAATATTTATTCCTGCAATTGATGCTTTCCTAGACAGTTTCTGGGACTTTGGTAATTGCACCATGAAAATGTTGTTTTCTGGGAAACATGCTTATATAAAAGTTGTAGATAACTCATTAATCTAGTTTGTGTTAAATTTTGGTGGAATTTGGCCTTATAGTTTGTGAGTAATGCCTGTTCCAAGTTGGATTCCAGAAATGTTTGTTCTCTAGAATCACTGGACCAGTTTCTGTAAATATGCATGTTTGACTTGGTTAACTTGAGAATCATACTAAGATGATTAAAGATGAACTATAGACAATTTCATAAGATTTCCAGAATGTCTTATTTCATGGCTATTGGATTTGTATAACTCCCGTTATGATCCAAAATGCAGCTGTTGTTTGCAGTCTAGAAATTGTCAGATGCTAGTTATGATTGTTTACTCCATGTGTTGCTAAGTGTGGCTTATGCCCTTGATGATGGTCAAGTTAAGATACTTGTGATCTTGTTAAACTTTTGTTATGCTTGATGTGCTTGCCCTCTATAATTGGTTGTGTGATGCTAGTTAAATAGCTATTGGTGTCTAGGTCTTGCATAATCTTGTGTTTATTGGAATGCTTATGTGATGTATCTTGTGTTACTATCCATCATATTCATACACATGCATCTTGCATCTCATCTAGGTATGCTAGATGCACCACATGAAGGATGAGATGTTGAAGCCAAACCCAAAGACGGTGTTTGGTGGACCTATCCCGAAGATGGAAGGACTAAGTAGTGCTGGGATGGGAGATGCTCGCCAAGCGAGTGTCATCTATCAAACACTAACTTAAGTGTTCGATCCCAGGCAAGCCCTGGAGCATTCTAAGCCTCCTACTTTATAAAAGCAATTGAGTATATATATGTTATATATGTATTGTTGCATTAAGTTATAGAAGTTGATTGGAAACACTTGCTGCATATATATCCGTTTCTTGTCCAGTAAACATGCCTGGAATCCTATTTTTGGTTCATGATCGAAAGTATTGCTTAGCCCTTCTTAGACTGGTAGAAGTCGGGTGATTTCTTGTCACCTGCGAGATATAGGTGGATACCTGGTTATGGTTGGCTATAATCATTATCATGGAAAATAACCAAGTGTTGATGGATAAATGGAGACCGGGCAGAGTCTTATAGGGTTTTGGACTATAGTGATTCCATCTGTGTTAGTTAAGGACCGATTGTTGCTCGTCCCTCTTATCATGTTGAATGCATGCCTCACATTTACCTGGCCGAATAAAGTACCTTTCGACCGTGAAGCTAGTGACACTATTCGGGCCGGGATCTACATGGGCGCGCGTATTGGTGCTGATGGGGATATGACAGGGGCACGAAGAGTGAGCCCAAGGGCAGGCTGGGTCCTAATTCCTGGCAGTCGGGAGGCCCCTAGGTACTGTGGCCCCAGTTTGTCTCGTGACGTTTACCTGAATGGTGTCATTAGTGATCTGTAGCTCACTTGATTGATGAGTGTGGTTTGTGTGAGGAATAAATCACCAGCTGGTTAGGAATCGATTCAAATCGCCATCACTCCTAGATAATGAGCACTTGACTCGAGCTACGACATCGTAGTAATGATGATGGAACACGGATGGTTATGTGGATTATGTTGAAAATACTAAATCTGAGATGGTAACTTTGATGCTAATGGTTAATCAAGTGATTTCTTTAGCATAGGTGCTTACCTAGATTAACAGGTTATAACAAAGATGATGCAAAAGTACTTAAAATGGTTTATTCATGATAACTTATGCTTTTCACAAATGAGTCAAGCTAGCCCACTAAAAGAAAGCTTTGCATACTCCTTGGTGTCATGTTATTTCTGGTTTATGACGGGTAAGTCTAGCTGAGTACCTTCTTGTACTCAGGGTTTATTCCCACTTGTTGCAGGTTGTGATGTATCATGGCTACTGCAAGAATTGGATGGCTCCTGCTATAGTGGCGGAGTGTGATCATGGGCATGATCCTTCTGAGCTATTTTGTCTCTCATACTTTTGTTGGAAATTGACCTTTGTACTAGCATGTATTTGAATTAAGATGATATTAGTTTCAAACTTCTTTGCTTCCTATACTTTTGAACTCGAGTTGTAATAACTCTATTGAACTCCGATGTATGTTGAATTACTTGTGAAATGGATGTAACATGTGACTTGTTATGTTGAACCACTACGATCTTGGCTTGTATGTTGGTTGGTTTGAAATCCCACATGATTTTATTGGACTACCGGAGTTATAGGAGCTTAAGTACAGGAATTTAATTGCTCTAGTGATTGTTTTTGTACTTTGTTCTTATAATTTGGACGGTTCCGTGACACATACATCAGAGTTCACATAGTTATCACAAACCTTCAAGTAGCGGAAGCAAAGTAGTTTTGAAAACAACACCACACTTACTTCAATTACATGCTAGTACCACGGTCATTTCCAGCAAAAGCATCATAGGTAAGATAACTTAGAGAGACCACGCCCCATGGTCAAATCCTCATTCATAGCCGGATGAAGGCAAATCTCGCAGTACCCATGGTACATCACGTCATCTACAACAAGTGGGAATAATCCTGAGTACAAGTAGGTACTCAGCTAGACTTATCCGTCATAAACCAGAAATAAAATGACACCAAGGATTATGCAAGGCTTTATAAATGGAGCTAGCTTGATGACATTTTGCATAAAAAGCCATTAGCTGAACTGCACATTTTATAATTCAGTCATCAAGTTAATTAGAGCTATCCCATCTAGATTTGCAACTAACCTGTGCCAAACATATTGTGTACAATTAAGTCATCACAATAATAACCATATTAGGTGTAGCATTTTCATGTTCATCATAACCATTGCCTTACTACGATGTCGAAGCCAGTCGAGTTTCTCACTATTTGGGAGAGACGGCGATTCGAATCGATTCCAACCAGCTAGGAAGTTATTCCTAACACAAACCCAGGCAGACTAGATCAATGGTCACCTTAGGTCACCTTTTGTACAACTCAGGTATAGTCAAGGGTAGGACCCGCGTCGCTTACCTAGGGATACTACGGTAGCCAGGTCGCTCAAGCCATGCCTGCCCATGGTCTATGAATCTACTCCCCACAGTGTGTGCACTTCAACGGAACATGGGCCCAGCTTGATTTGAGCTACTCGGCTTCGCGATCGGAACAACTTATCTGGCCAGCTAAGTGACAAGCATGTGTTCAATCTCGACAAAAGTTCCAACAACGGTACAGTCCTTAATTGACACAGACAGAATCACTACAAGTCACAACACCACCAATGTATAAGATTCTTCCCGATCTCCATTTATATCACTTCACAAGGTTCTTTTTCACGATAGCAAATATAGCCAACCGTGACCAGGTATTCACCTATATCTCGCAGGTGACAGGAAATCACCCGACTTCTATCGGACTAAGCATAGCTAAGCATATGTTCGATCCTGGACCTACATAGGGCTCAAGATATATCTCTGGACAAGGAAAGGCATATGCATCAAGTGGTTCCAACCAACTTCTATATAACCTAATGCATCAAACATAAGAACTCAAGATGACATTTATAAAATATAGGAGGCTTAGAATGCTCCGGGGCATGCCTTTGGAGAAGTTCAAGAGACCAAGATGAGGGCACACTATGAGTTGCTCAGTGTAACACCCTAAAATTTGAAGAGAAGAAAAATAGGAAAATGTGATTTTTATATTTATTTTTGTGAAGCATGCAACTTTAGAATAAGAATAATTTTATAAATTTAAAATCAAACATAAGGGTAGAAACATGATTGAGCATTCATGCTGCTGCATTTGGAGTTTTGTATTGAGTGGTTTAAATCAAATTCAAATTTGATTTGAAAATCTTTTGAAAATTAGCTTTGAAAAATTAGAAAAAAAAGAAAAAGAAAAGGAATTTACTTTCTTACCGGGCCGCCTTCCTCTCTCAGCCCTGAGCTCGGCCTGCCAGCGGCGGCCCAACTTTTCTTTCCCCCGCGCCCCCTTCGCCCGCATGGGCCGAGCCCAGCCGCTGCCTGTCGGCCCGTTGTCACACGCGCGCGGCCCGCTTGACCACCGTCCGCCCGTTTTCGGTTTGAAGTCACCGACATGTGGGACCCGCCTGTCAGCGGCTGTCTTCCACCTTCCTTTCTTCTTCCTCCGGCCGGCACCGCCTTCCCTCTTTCATCTGATTCGATCGACCGAATCGATCTCGAATCCCTCTCCTTCCTTAGTTAGCGGCGCCTCCGGGCTATAAAAACGGAACCCCGTGCCTCCCCGCTCCTCATTAAGCCCCTAAAACCCTAGCCTCGACACCCCGGGAAGGCCACCGTCGAAGCTCCGCCTCCACCGCCGCCTTGCCGAGCTAGCCGCTGCCCTCCGGTTGCTCTCCGGTCTCGTTTTCGCGCGGGGTAAGGTCGCATTGATGCGCTCTTTCTTTTGGTGCTGTCGGTTTGGAGAATGACGCTCAGGATGATCATCTTCGCAACTCCGGTGATGTCCCGACCATGGCACCACCGCGGAGGGTCGCCGTCGGGACCAAACCCGGCCGGAGCGCCGCCCGTCCCCTCCCCCGATCGATCTGGACCGTCCGATCTAAAACGGACGGATCGTATTTAAAGATAACGGTTCGGCTGGCATTTTTGTTAAAGAGCCCCTGAGGTTTTCAAATATCTAACCCGCGGTCCAAAGCGTAAACCGGGAAAATACGTTTTGATTAAATAAAAATGTAATTCGTTTCAGAAAAAGAAAAATACGCTTTCTGATATTTACAGTTTTGCCACTCAGTTTGTTTTAGTCGTAGAATCTTCGTTTTAACTCCGATTTGATCCATTCAAATTGCGTTAGATTCATATTTGAGAGCTCTATCTAATGATGCAACTGTACAGTAGGTTTGGATTAATTTATTTTCGAGTTTTAATTAAAGTATTTATTTTTCTATAGGAAATCTTTGGAAATTCATAACTTTGTCGTTTTAGCTCTGTTTTTCGTGATCTTCGCGTCTGTGTGATCCTAGCGAGTTGTAGATTCATTTTAAAGACTTTTTATCTTATTTTCTTACTGTTGGTGTATTGTTCTAATTATAGCCTTGTTTGTCTATGCATGATTGCCTCTGGATGTGTGTTGTTGATATTGGTTGATCGAGTATAGACGGTGAGCAATTCGTTGGAGATCAAGAGCCTTATTACGAGCAAGATCTTCAGGACCAGTTTGAGCAAGGCAAGTATAGCATGGGATTATCCTTGTTGTCCTATTCACCTTATGCAATTAATATCATTATGCATTTATTCCTTGTTAAGGATGACTTAGTGATTGATCCTATACCTTGGTACCCATTGTGATGCATTGATTAGTATGGCTAGTGCTTAAACATGGACTATGATCATGTAAATTGATTAGAGGAATATGCAACAAACATTAAAATATGATTTTGATTATTGTTTAAAGGGGATTAGAGCATGTGGGTTACTTTTGATGCTCTAATTGCTCTCCATAAGGACTCATCTATAAGCGACAATCCGGGATTTTACAGTACAACTGTGGGGGCTATATGGCTCTGGCTTTAGTCATATAGAAGGACCTTTTCTAGCTTGTTAGAGGTAACCTTTTTGGCGTAAGAATGGCTTGATGAATCGGGTATAGTGCGGCCTCTGTCCTTATGTGTATAGGCTGCGGGTTATTGTGCCATTTGGAAGGGGGGCTCTACATCTGTTTGCCGAGTGAATCTAATGGCCCTAACTTGTTAGACGAACCTTCGAAAGACTTCATAGTGTTTACCTTGCCTGCTCACCTTGGTAGTGTTTTGGGAGTAATTAACTCGGGCATTTGGGTAACACGACTCATAGTGAAAGTGTACAACCTCTGCAGAGTGTAGAACTATTATAACAGTCGTGCTCACGGTCACGAGTGGCCTTGGACCCTTATGGAATAGTTGAATAATTGTTTATGTTTATGTTTTTGCTATTCATTAATCATTTCACATGGATCATATGTTTATTGTTTACATTGAGACCTTTTGATGCTATTGATATGCTAAAATCATGTTAACTAAAAGCTACATGCTGATAAACCAATGATTATGCCTTTTTGAGCCTCATGAACCCCCATGTTACACTTGTTGAGTACGAGATGTACTTACGCTTGTTTATTTCTCTTATTTGGATAAAAATCCCGGATGGGTAACAGATGGAGGTAATAGCGACTACTACGCCTACTTCCCTGAGGATTACTAGTCTTGCTGTCAACCAGTCAATGTACCTGTGACTGGAGCTACCACGAGAGATTTTTATTTATACTTCCGCTACATTTGTGTTAAGACTAAGTGTTTAAATATCGTGATGTAATAACATTTGCCATGATACTTCTGTTATAATTTGTGAACTTATGTGTGATTGATCTCTGGGCGCACATAAGGGTAAGCATTCCATTTGATCGATAAATGGGTGTGACAAATTGGTATCAGAGCTCTTGTTGACTGTAGGACGCAAGCCTAGCTAGCAATGGTCGATTTAGTGTCATCTTTACACTATTTTTTATGCTCACTATCTTGCTCTTGTTATTTGATAAATTTTTATGCTTCTTATGTCTCATTCTATTACGAAATTTTGCCTCTATTCTAACTTCATCTAAAAATTCTGTAGATGGCCCGTGACCGTAAGACTGCCCGCATCAGCTCTAGAGGATATTACCCACCTCGTGCCCTGCATGCAACTGAAGAGCCACAAGAGTCAGAACCTCAGGAACAGGAGCAGACCCCTGTAGCACCAGTCCAAGCACCAGCACCTCCCCAGGAAGAGACTGAGCCTGAAGAAGATCCAGAAATCGTCGAGATTAAAGATGGTGAGGAGGAAGCTAATGGAGGAGTACAACCCCCGTCTCCACCACATGAAGCTCCTGAAGATATGCCACCTCCTCCAATGGGGTGGACTGTGAGGATCTACCACAGGAATGGAGGGGATGCTGTCTCTCATATTCGCCTAGTGGGGATGCTCACTGCTTACTTCGCTGATTGACATCCAGCCGTGGAGTACGTCTGCTGGGAGTACACTCATCCACTAGAGAACACGTACTGGAAGGCAAGGGCAAGCATTTTTGCACACAAGCAAGACAAGGGGGTATATCAGCTGGATAGGATGTTCTCTCATGTGGGACATCGAGCTACTATAGAGGATAGCATTGAAGATGCTACTTTTGAAGCATGTATGGGTCTCCGCTATCTTCGCTTTAACCTTATGAAGCATGACATTCATCGCTTCCTTCCTCGTGCACACCCCGAGCTTGGATGGGCTATGACAGATCTAGTGCAGCTAGAGCCACTACCTCGGGTGATGGTGAACTTTGTCTATGATATGATGGACAGGAAGCTGCAACTAGAAGAGATGGTGAGGGCACAAGGGAAGACTATCAAAAGGTGCCAAGCAACCATTGATGAGCTCCGAGCAAACCAAGGCATGCCCAAGATTTACGAGACATTAGAGCATGAGCCACTTCCTTAGGAAGTAGGAGTCCTTTATGTAATAAGAACGTTCTTAGTAACGTCAGTTGAGTCAGTCGAGTCTGTCGTGTGGTTTGAACCTTGGTGTGCTAGTTGCTTTATTATTATGCTTATGTGTGAGTTGGATCTTTGTTTGAGTGTCTGGACTTGTAGCATGTCTACAAGTTCCATTCTTAAGAATAATAAGTTTAATAGTCAGGGAATAATAGTTGGGTTTGATATTATCTCGTTTCTGTCCTTGCTGTTTTCTGGAGCAGTCTCTAATGTTTCTGCTATAGTTTAAAAACGGTTCGTGCAACATTTATGAAATTTTTATGAGGGAAACTAGACTCAAGCATCTTTCAAATGCCACTGGAATCACCTTTTTATCTAATCTGGTTCGAGAGATATAATTTTCACAAGTTAAAGTTTCTGCACAGTCTGGAATCTGGAACAGTTTCTGTTACGCCTTATTTTTCATAGACTTAACGACAGAATCTGGTCTTGAGGTCTGAATAGAAATTGTGGATAATTTCATAAGCTTTCCAACCATATAAAGCAAGCCTCTTTTGGACTTCTGTAGCCCGAGATATGATTGAAATACTGAAGTGTCAACATTGCTACTCGTCCAGAAAATTTTCAGATCTCATTCTTAATCTTATAAGTGGTTGATAACCTGGATTTCTTAAAGTTGCATGTTTATGGGTGGCAGATGGCCGGAAGAGGAAGAGGCAGAGGTCGTGGAAACATTCCCCCAAATCCACCACCACCACCGCCACCAACTATCGAGTAGCTGCTGGTAGTACAGACGCAGTTGATGCAACAACTGGTGCAGAATCAGCAAAATCAGCCAGTTGCTGGGGTTCAACCACGTGATAAGCGTGGTGAATTTTTGAAGGGTCGTCCCCCAGTGTTCACACATGCTGCTGATCCTTTGGAGGCCGATGATTGGCTTCGTGCTGTGGAGAAACAACTCACCATTGCACAATGTGATGACCGACAGAAGGTGTTGTTCGCTTCTGGGCAACTTCAGGGAGAAGCTCAGGATTGGTGGGAGTCATATGAGTATGGTCGTCCTGCCAATGCTCCTGCAGTCACTGGCAGGAGTTTAGAGAGAACTTCAGGGCTTACCATATACCTGAAGGAATGATAGAATTGAAGGCGGAGGAATTCAGGAACCTGACCCAAGGGTCAATGACTGTAGCTGAGTACCGTAACAAGTTTGCTCAATTGTCACGATATGCTCCACATGAGGTGGCCAATGACAATGATAAGCAGCGCCGCTTCTTGAAGGGATTATATGATGGACTACAGTTGCAGTTGATGTCCAATACCTATCCTAACTTTCAGACGCTTGTGAACCGCGCTATCGTGGTAGATAACAAGCGCAAAGAAATGGATGCAAAGAGGAAGAGGTTACAGGGACAAGCCTCCAATAGCAACACCCGTCCACGCACTGGCTTTCAACAGAATACTCAGCAGAGGCCTCCTTCTGGACAGTGGAATCGTGGTCAGGCCCCATTCCGTGGACAGTTCCCTCAACGTCCCCCATTTCAGCCATAGAGTAGCAACCAACGTCCACCACAGCAGAATGGGAATCAAGTGCCGCGTCAGGGTCCTTCCAACAACACTCCTGCAAAGACTAGTGCTCCCAATACTCCCAACAGGTGTTTCCGTTGTGGAAAAGAAGGTCACTTGTCTTACAATTGCCCGGAGAAGCCTAACCAGCAGACTCCCCAGAGACAGAGCAGCCACCAGAAGCCCGCACTTAACTCGGGAAGGGTGAATCACTTGTCCCAGGAAACTGCAGTGGAGGAGCCAGAAGTTATGCTTGGTACGTTCGATGTCCACTCTACTCCCGCCATTGTTCTTTTTGATTCTAGAGCATCACATTCTTTCATATCACAATCATTTGTTAGAATACATAGAATCCATTTGTGTGCCATGAAGAACCCTATCTTAGTAAACTCACCTGGTGGAAGCATGCCAGCATCTTATCGCTGTCTTCCAATTAGTCTCAACTTAAGGGGGGTAGAGTTTACAGTTAGCCCTATAGTATTGAGAACAGCTGGGATTGATCTTATATTGGGAATGGATTGGATGATGCAACAACAAGCAGAGATTCAGTGTAAGGATAAATCAGTTGTGCTGACAACACCAAAGGGTGATAGAATCAGGGTTGAAGTAAAAGTGCAAAAACAAGAGACCGCTACAGTGAACCAGCTCAATGATGGTGCCAACCAGGAAGATCCAGTTGTGGAGGAGTTCCCAGATGTGTTTCCGGATGAATTGCCAGGTATGCCACCAGACCGTGACATTGAATTTATTATTGAATTATTACCTAGAACTGCACCTATAGCTAAGCGTCCATATAGAATGGGAGTAAATGAATTAGAAGAACTTAAGAAACAAATTGAGTTGCAGGATAAGGGTTTTATTCGTCCTAGTTCTTCACCATGGGGAGCACCAGTGATTTTTGTGGATAAGAAAGATGGAACTCAGAGGATGTGTGTAGATTATCGGTCTCTTAATGAGGTTACTATTAAGAACAAGTATCCATTGCCTAGAATTGATGACCTGTTTGATCAGTTGAGAGGAGCTTGTGTATTCTCCAAGATTGATCTTCGCTCTGGATATCATCAATTGAAGATTCGTGCCAGGGATATACCCAAGACAGCATTTACCACACGTTATGGGTTATATGAGTATACAGTGATGTCCTTTGGTTTGACTAATGCTCCTGCATACTTCATGTATTTAATGAATAAGGTGTTCATGGAATATCTGGACAAGTTTGTAGTGGTATTCATTGATGATATACTAGTGTTTTCCAAGACGGAGGAAGAACATGCTGAACATTTGAGGTTGGTCTTGCAGAAGCTCAGAGAACACCAACTATATGCAAAAAGGAGTAAATGTGAGTTTTGGCTGAAGGAAGTTTCTTTTCTGGGTCATATTGTTTCAAATGGAGGAATATCAGTAGATCCTGGCAAGGTGAAAGATGTATTGAACTGGAAACCACCTATCAATGCAAGTGAGATCCGTAGCTTTTTGGGATTGGCTGGTTATTATAGGAGATTTATAGAGGGATTTTCCAAACTTGCAAAACCAATGACTGCATTGTTGGAGAAGAATGCCAAGTTTGTGTGGTCCGAGAAGTGTCAGGCTAATTTTGAGGAATTAAAGAAAAGATTGACTACTGCACCCGTCTTAGTTTTGCCAGATCTGAATAAACCTTTCTCTATCTATTGTGATGCATCTCGATTGGGATTGGGATGTGTTCTAATGCAAGAAGGTAGAGTTGTGGCATATGCATCGAGGCAGTTAAGGAAGCATGAGTTAAATTACCCTACTCATGATTTGGAATTAGCTGCAGTAGTTCATGCATTAAAGATATGGAGACATTATTTGATTGGACACAAGAGTGATATATACACTGATCACAAGAGTCTAAAGTATATCTTCACTCAAACGGATCTGAACTTGAGGCAGCGTAGATGGTTGGAGTTGATAAAAGACTATGATTTAGAGGTGCATTATCATCCTGGAAAGGCCAACGTTGTTGCTGATGCTCTTAGTAGGAAAAGTTATGCAAATGAAATACAAGTAATGCCTATGCCAAAGGAATTGTGTGCTGAGTGCAAGCATCTGAACTTAGGATTTACTACTAATGCAGTGGAACTAGTATTAGAGCCTACCCTGGAGCAAGAAATCCGTAAAGGTCAGCAGAAGGATGAAAAGTTGAGAGAGATAGCTGAAAACATAGCGAAAGGTAAATCTCCAGGATTTTGTAAGGATGAAAATGGTACGCTATGGTTTGGGAAAAGGCTGTGTGTGCCCAAAGATAAGGATATCCGAATGGCAATTCTGCGTGAAGCTCATGAGTCAGCTTATTCCATACATCCGGGGAGTACTGAGATGTACTTAGATCTGAAAGAGAAATATTGGTGGTATGGTTTAAAGAGAGAGTAGCTGAGTATGTTGCCCTGTGTGACACTTGTCAAAGGGTGAAAGCAGAACATCAGAGGCCTGCAGGATTGTTACAACCTATGCAGATACCCAAGTGGAAATGGGAAGAGGTCGGTATGGACTTTATAGTTGGGTTACCACGGACTCAAAGAGGATATGATTCAATTTGGGTGATAGTGGATCGTCTGACTAAGGTTGCTCATTTTCTGCCTGTGAAGACTACATATAGCAGTGCGAAACTGGCAGAGTTGTATATGGAAAGAATAGTGAGTCTACATGGAGTTCCTAAGAAGATTGTGTCTGATCGAGGTACTCAGTTTACATCTCATTATTAGCAAAAGATACATGAATCATTGGGGACCAAACTAAATTTTAGTACAGCTTATCATCCCCAGACAGATGGTCAAACCGAGAGAATTAATCAGATATTGGAAGATATGTTGAGAGCTTGTGCTCTACAATATGGTACTAGCTGGGATAAGAGTTTGCCATACGCAGAGTTCTCTTATAACAATAGTTATCAGAAGAGTCTTCAAATGGCACCGTTTGAGGCTCTGTATGGATGAAAGTGTAGGACCCCGTTGTTCTGGAATCAGACAGGGGAGAGTCAAGTGTTTGGGCCTGATGTATTAAAGGATGCTGAAAGGAAAGTGAGAATGATTAGAGATAATCTAAAAATAGCATAGTCCAGACAGAAAAGTTATGCTGATACTCGCAGAATGGAGTAGACTTTTGAGGTAGGGGATTATGTCTACTTGAAAGTGTCACCCATGAGAAGTGTGAAGAGATTTAACATGAAGGGTAAATTGGCACCGAGATATATTAGACCTTTCAAGATTATAGAAAGACGTGGTGAAGTGGCATATCAATTGGAATTACCCGAGAGTCTGGCAGGTGTACATGATGTGTTCCATGTGTCTCAATTGAAGAAATGTTTACGAGTACCAGAAGAACAGATTCCAATAGAGGAACTCACTATTAAGGAGGATCTTACATATGAGGAGTTTCCGATTAGAATTTTGGAGACTGCGGACAGAGTCACGAGAAGTAGAACAATCAAAATGTGTAAAGTACAGTGGAATCGGTATACCGCAGAAGAGGCTACTTGGGAACGAGAAGAGGATCTGAGAAAAACTTACCCGCAACTGTTTGAGTAAGCATCGGTCGAATCTCGGGACGAGATTCATTTTAAGGGGGGTAGAATTGTAACACCCTAAAATTTGAAGAGAAGAAAAATAGGAAAATGTGATTTTTATATTTATTTTTGTGAAGCATGCAACTTTAGAATAAGACTAATTTTATAAATTTAAAATCAAACATAAGGGTAGAAACATGATTGAGCATTCATGCTACTGCATTTGGAGTTTTGTATTGAGTGGTTTAAATCAAATTCAAATTTGATTTGAAAATCTTTTGAAAATTAGCTTTGAAAAATTAGAAAAAAAAAGAAAAAGAAAAGGAATTTACTTTCTTACCGGGCCGCCTTCCTCTCTCAGCCCTGAGCTCGGCCTGCCAGCGGCGGCCCAACTTTTCTTTCCCCTGCGCCCCCTTCGCCCGCATGGGCCGAGCCCAGCCGCTGCCTGTCGGCCCGTTGTCACACGCGCGCGGCCCGCTTGACCACCGTCCGCCCGTTTTCGGTTTGAAGTCGCCGACATGTGGGACCCGCCTGTCAGCGGCTGTCTTCCACCTTCCTTTCTTCTTCCTCCGGCCGGTACCGCCTTCCCTCTTTCATCCAATTCGATCGACCGAATCGATCTCGAATCCCTCTCCTTCCTTAGTTAGCGGCGCCTCCGGGCTATAAAAACGGAACCCCGTGCCTCCCCGCTCCTCATTAAGCCCCTAAAACCCTAGCCTCGACACCCCGGGAAGGCCACCGTCGAAGCTCCGCCTCCACCGCCGCCTTGCCGAGCTAGCCGCCGCCCTCCGGTTGCTCTCCGGTCTCGTTTTCGCGCGGGGTAAGGTCGCATTGATGCGCTCTTTCTTTTGGTGCTGTCGGTTTGGAGAATGACGCTCGGGATGATCATCTTCGCAACTCCGGCGATGTCCCGGCCATGGCGCCACCGCGGAGGGTCGCCGTCGGGACCAAACCCGGCCGGAGCGCCGCCCGTCCCCTCCCCCGATCGATCTGGACCGTCCGATCTAAAACGGACGGATCGTATTTAAAGATAACGGTTCGGCTGGCATTTTTGTTGAAGAGCCCCTGAGGTTTTCAAATATCTAACCCGCGGTCCAAAGCGTAAACCGGGAAAATACGTTTTGATTAAATAAAAACGTAATTCGTTTCGGAAAAAGAAAAATACGCTTTCTGATATTTACAGTTTTGCCACTCAGTTTGTTTTAGTCGTAGAATCTTCGTTTTAACTCTGATTTGATCCATTCAAATTGCGTTAGATTCATATTTGAGAGCTCTATCTAATGATGCAACTGTATAGTAGGTTTGGATTAATTTATTTTCGAGTTTTAATTAAAGTATTTATTTTTCTATAGGAAATCTTTGGAAATTCATAACTTTGTCGTTTTAGCTCCGTTTTTCGTGATCTTCGCGTCTGTGTGATCCTAGCGAGTTGTAGATTCGTTTTAAAGACTTTTATCTTATTTTCTTACTGTTGGTGTATTGTTCTAATTATAGCCTTGTTTGTCTATGCATGATTGCCTCTGGATGTGTGTTGTTGATATTGGTTGATCGAGTATAGACCGTGAGCAATTCGTTGGAGATCAAGAGCCTTATTACGAGCAAGATCTTTAGGACCAGTTTGAGCAAGGCAAGTATAGCATGGGATTATCCTTGTTGTCCTATTCACCTTATGCAATTAATATCATTATGCATTTATTCCTTTTTAAGGATGACTTAGTGATTGATCCTATACCTTGGTACCCATTGTGATGCATTGATTAGTATGGCTAGTGCTTAAACATGGACTATGATCATGTAAATTGATTAGAGGAATATGCAACAAACATTAAAATATGATTTTGATTATTGTTTAAAGGGGATTAGAGCATGTGGGTTACTTTTGATGCTCTAATTGCTCTCCATAAGGACTCATCTATAAGCGACAATCCAGGATTTACAGTACAACTGTGGGGGCTATATGGCTCTGGCTTTAGTCATATAGAAGGACCTTTTCTAGCTTGTTAGAGGTAACCTTTTTGGCGTAAGAATGGCTTGACGAATCGGGTATAGTGCGGCCTCTGTCCTTATGTGTATAGGCTGCGGGTTATTGTGCCATTTGGAAGGGGGGCTCTACATCTGTTTGCCGAGTGAATCTAATGGCCCTAACTTGTTAGACGAACCTTCGAAAGACTTCATAGTGTTTACCCTGCCTGCTCACCTTGGTAGTGTTTTGAGAGTAATTAACCCGGGCATTTGGGTAACACGACTCACAGTGAAAGTGTACAACCTCTGCAGAGTGTAGAACTGTTATAACAGCCGTGCTCACGGTCACGAGTGGCCTTGGACCCTTATGGAATAGTTGAATAATTGTTTATGTTTATGTTTTTGCTATTCATTAATCATTTCACATGGATCATATGTTTATTGTTTACATTGAGACCTTTTGATGCTATTGATATGCTAAAATCATGTTAACTAAAAGCTACATGCTGATAAACTAATGATTATGCCTTTTTGAGCCTCATGAACCCCATGTTACACTTGTTGAGTACGAGATGTACTTACGCTTGTTTATTTCTCTTATTTAGATAAAAATCCCGGATGGGTAACAGATGGAGGTAATAGCGACTACTACGCCTACTTCCCTGAGGATTACTAGTCTTGCTGTCAACCAGTCAATGTACCTGTGACTGGAGCTACCACGAGAGATTTTTATTTATACTTCCGCTACATTTGTGTTAAGACTAAGTGTTTAAATATCGTGATGTAATAACATTTGCCATGATACTTCTGTTATAATTTGTGAACTTATGTGTGATTGATCTCTGGGCGCACATAAGGGTAAGCATTCCATTTGATCGATAAATGGGTGTGACACTCAGGATCTTGTTTGCCTTCTCCAGGCTGCTGCTCCTGAGGATTCCCCTTCTTCTCGACCACGTACTCCACCAATGGTCTTCCTTCCTCCAATCCTATATGTATGAACATGATGCATAAATAATAGGAATGCATAGGAGATGCAAGTGATGCACAAGGATGTACAAATGATGATGCAGATGGCATGTATTACATGATGTAAACAGAGGGGCTGCTCATACACATAGTGTTCATCTATAGTAACACAAAGCAACTCAAAAAGAAACAAGCCACAAGCTTAAGTTAAGCATTTCTGAACTGCAGCACAATAGTCACTTGTTTTAACTAAAACTGGAGTTTTACATATCCAACAAACATGATACAAGACTTTTTGGAAAGCTTATGAAATTTTCTACAACTTCCTTATAATCATCTCCAGATGAGTCAATGGCTAACAAGGTCAAACAATTCAATCTTCTAAATCTGTCCAGAGAGCAAGCAATTCTGGACAGCAACTTCAAACAACTATAACTCCCAAACCATATGGCCTAAAACCATGAAATTTTGGGACAAGGAAGATGATCAAGTTGCCTACAACTTTGTTATAAACAAGACCACAACAACCCTCATCTTCTTTATGAAAACAGCACGTCAATAAAAACTATCTCCGCAGCCAAGCAATTGAAATTGGAGGCAATAATTAACTAACTCCTCACAACTAAGTTATTATGGGCACAACCATACTAACAGATTCCATATATTACACACATGCTAGAGAGTATCGTGGTTAAGCCCAATTAAATTAATTGAAGACTTTTATTAATTTCCTTAGATAAGTCCTGGAATGCTTCAAAGTCTGGTCTAAAATTTCTGATCAATCATAGCAATATTATAATTGGCTTCTTAGATGACTTGGAGGAAATCAGATTACTGCATATATTAGAAAGGAACTTTAGAAACATCACTCAGTCCCACCTGCAGAAGTTGTTACAGTGTCAGCATCTATATTGGAAACAGCGTTATACAGAAAAACTTGTCAAATGGGGAGATGAAAATACTAAATTTTTTAATGCAAGGGCTACAGAAAGGTACAGGTTTAATGTAATTGCTCAAATTTCAGATATTGATGGAAGATTAGTATCTGAACATGCAGAAAAGGCAGCTATATTTTGGCAAGAGTTTAAGAATAGATTGGGTGTCTCTATGAACCCACAAATGCTTTTTGACCTGGACCAACTTTTGATACAATATGATCTGGAAGATTTAGTAACTCCATTTATAGTAGAAGAATTGGATGAATAGCTAAAGATTTGCCTAATGACAAAGCACCTGGGCCTGATGGCTTCAATGGGCATTTTTTCAAGAAATGTTGGCCCCTAATCAAATTTGATATTTACAGGTTATGCGAAGATTTTTATGATAACAGGGCTGATCTTAAGAGTATAAATTACTCTTACATAACTCTTGTGCCCAAGAAAGTTAATCCAGAGAAGGTCACAGATTTCAGACCAATCTCTTTACTGAACTCCACAATGAAAATTCTCACAAAAATCCTCTCAAATAGATTACAGAAGGTAATTTTAAAGGTCATTCACAGGAACCAGTATGGCTTCATTGAAGGGAGAACAATTCAAGATTGTTTGGGGTGGATCATTTGAATATCTATATCAGTGTCATGCATCAAAGAGAGAGATTATTATCCTCAAATTGGACTTTGAGAAGGCCTTTGACATGGTTGAGCACAACTCTATTCTCAGAATCTTACAGGCCAAAGGATTTCCAGTCAAGTGGTGCACATGGATCTCCCACATTCTAGGCTCAGCTACATCATCAGTATTGCTCAATGGTGTGGCTAGAAAAGATTTTCAATGCAAGAGAGGTGTAAGACAGGGGGATCCACTCTCCCCACTATTATTTGTCTTGGCAGCAGATCTTTTCCAGAGTATAGTAAACAGAGCTTATCAATGGGGGCTTTTCCAACTCCCAATTCCAAATAGAGATATTGAGCATTTCCCAATAGTACAATATGCTGATGAGCCTATAGCGATTTCAGAGCCTATAGTACATTCGGTGCAAACCAGCACCAATCTGGCACTGAGATTAATAGTATCTCCAAACAGACAAAAACAAGATTCCACTTGACCCACGTCACCGTGGAGTACTATCGGGTGTGCCCAAAATGACTTCCAAGACCATGGTACATTCGGCGCAAACCGTGCACCTGTCTTGCACCGAGATTAACACTATCTTCAAATAGACCGAAACGAGCTTCTACTTGACCACGTCACGTAGGAGTACCATAGGGTGTGTCAAAAATGATTTCCGAGCCTATGGTATGTTCGGTGTAAATCGTGCACCTAACTTGTGCCTCAATTAACACAATCTCCTAATGGACCAAAACAAGCTTCCACTTGGCCCAAGTCACCTAGGTGTACCATCGGGTGTGCCCGAAATGGTTTTCATGCTTGTGGTACATTCAGCAGAAACTGTGCTCCTATCTTGCGCCGAGATTAACTCTATCGCCAAATGGACCAAAACAAGCTTTAGCTGACTCACCTCACCTAGGAGCACCGGATGCTTTAGAATGATTTTCCGAGCCTATGGTACGTTCTGATGAGGACATCAACACCAACGATGCATCCACGCCGGCACCAGTACCTATTGCTGGTCCTCTTACTCATGCTCATGCTCGTAAACTTAATCATCAAGTGAGTTCCCTCTTGAGCTCCTGTCCATCTTGTTTAGATCTTGGAGACGTGTTCACTCTTGTTTTGATTAGGAACCAAGAAGACCGAAAGGGAAAAGGACTCGCGGAGGCTGGATTCGGACTGCAGCACAGCTCCAACTTGTGACAGTCACCACGGTTGCATATGGAGTTGCATTTGGGCATTTCAGGACTTGATAGAAACCTTATCAAGTCTAATTTCATATGGATCCGGTCTCATGTCCATATCTTCTCGGAAGCGGCAGTAGTGATCCAAATATCACCGAGAGGTTTTTCTATCCAGGGTGCTGTGCCACCTTAATTTAGCCCAATGGGCTGTGTATCATTTTAGGGTCCATTAGAGACGTGTCCTAGGGTTGGAGAATGACCCAAACACACCCTTGTGGTCATCCTCCCCACGTCATATACCCCTTGGCCACTGCCAGGAACACTTGGTTTCTGTTTAGATCAAGTTTAGCTTTCGCTACTTGCTTGTAAGTGCGCGTGCTGGATCAGCCGCCCGTCTTCTTGTCTTCGAAACCCCACTTCATTGGAGATTGAGTTTGAAACCATCATTTACATCTAGTAATTCAGTACTTGTTCTACTTGTTCCTGCTAGTTCTTTGATTGCTTGTAGGACGAGTGCCCTAGTGGTCGGGTGTCATGCTCCACAAGATCGTGACAGCCATTGGGGGTGGTGTATCAGTTGCTAAGGCATGGTCTTGGAAGGCTGTAGTCAGGCCGTGAATCTCATCTCCATCCACCAATTCAGTTATTCCACGCCTCTCATCGAAAGATCGGGCAAAAACCCTAATGGGTTCACTTCACGTTCGGCGCAAACCGCGCACCTATTTTGCGCCAAGATTAACATTATCTCCAAATGGACCAAAATGAGCTTCCACTTCACTCACGTCAGTTATGTGTACCATTGGGTGCGCCCGAAATGGTTTCCATGCCCGTGGTACATTCGGCGCAAACCATGCACCTATCTTGCGCCAAGATTAACACTATATCCGAACAGACTAAAACGAGCTTCCACTCGACCCACGTCACCTTGAAGTACCATAGGCTGTGTCAAAATGATTTTTGAGCCTATGGTACGTTCGGTGCAAACCGTACACCTATCTTGCACCAAGAGTAACACTATCTCCAAACGGACCGAAACAAGCTTCTAATTGACATACAATACCTAGGAGTACCATCAGGTGTGCCGAAAGCCATTTTCATGCCTATGGTACATTCAGCGCAAACCGTGCACCTATCTTGCGCCAAGATTTACACTATCTCCAAATGGACCAAAACACAGTTCCACTTGACCCATGTCACCTAGGAGTACCCTTGGGTGCGTCCAAAATAATTTCTGAGACTATGGTACGTTCGACGCAAACTATGCACCTATCTTGCATCAAGATTGATACTCTGCCCAAACAGACTGAAAATGAGCATGCACTTGACCTATGTCAGCAAGGAGTACCCTTTAGTGCGCTCAAAGTGATTTCAGAGCCTATGGTACATTCGGCGCAAACAGTGCACATATATCTTGCATCGAGTTTGGTATTATCTCCAAACAGACCGAAACGAGCTTCCACTTAAGCAACGTCAACTCGAAGTACCATCGGGTGTGCCTGAAAAGATTTCCATGCCTGTGGTACATTCAGCGCAAACCGTGCACCTATCTTGCACCTAGATTAGCAGTGTCGGCAATTAGACCAAAATGAGCTTCCACTTGACACGCATCACCTAGGAGTACCAACGAGTGTGCCCAAATTGATTTCCATGCCTGTGATACATTCGGCGCAAAGCGTGCATAAATGTTGTGCTAAGATTAACACTATCTCCAAATGGACTGAAATAAGCTTCCACTAGACCATGGTCACCTAGTAGTACCATCGAGTGTGCCCAAAATAATTTCCATGCCCGTGGTACATTCGGCGCAAATCGTGCACCCATCTTGCACCGAGACTAACACTATCTCCAAACAGACCGAAATGAGCTTCCACTTGACCTATGTCACCTAGGAGTACATAGGGGGCGTCCATAATGATTTTTGAGCCTATGGTACATTCGGCGCAAACCGTGCACCTAACTTGCGCCTAGATTAACACTATCTCCAAACAGACCAAAACGAGCTTCCACTTCACATACATTACCTAGGAGTACCATCAAGTGTGCCCAAAGCCATTTCCATGCCTGTTGTACATTCGGCACAAACCGTGCACCCATGTTGCATTGAGATTAAACTATCTCCAAACGGATCAAAATGAGCTTTCTCTTGATCCACGTCACCTAGGAGTTCAATCAGATGCGTCCAAAATGATTTTCGGAGCCTATGGTACGTTCAGCGCAAACCGTGCACCTATCTTGCTTCAAGATTGACACTATCCCCAAACGGACCGAAACGAGGTTCCACTTAACCCACCTAGGAGTACCATCGGGTGCGTCCAAAATGATTTTTGAGCCTATGGTACATTCGGCGCAAACCATGCACCAAAATGAGGTTCCACTTGACAAACGTCACCTAGGTTTACCATCGGTATGCCAAAAATGATTTCCATGCCTGTGGTACATTCGGAATAAACCATGCACCTATCTTACTGACCAAAACAAGACTCCACTTAACCCATGTCACCTAGGTGTACAATCAGGTGCGTCCGAAATGGTCTCCATGTTGTCGTACATTCGGCCCAAACCAGGCATCTATCTTGCTCCAAGATTAACACTACTCCAAACGGACCGAAACGAACATTGACTTGACCCACGTCACCTAGGAGTATCATCAGGTGTGTCAAAATGATTTCTGAGCCTATGGTACGTTCAACGCAAACCGTGCACCTATCTTGAGCCAAGACTAACACTATCTCCAAATGGACCAAAACAAGCTTTCACTTGGCATACATTACCTAGGAGTACTATCAGGTGTGCCCAAAGCCATTTACATGCCCTTGGTACATTCGGTGCAAACCGTGCACCTATCTTGCACCGAGATTAAAACTATCTCCAAACAAATCGAAAAGAGCCTTCGCTTGATCCACATTACCTAGGAGTACAATCAGATGCGTCCAAAATAATTTCAAAGTCTACAGTATGCTCGGTGCAAGTCGTGCACCTATCTTGCATCAAGATTGACACTATCCCTAAATACACCAAAATGATTTCAGAGCTTATGGTACATTCGACACAAATCGTGCACCTAACTTGTGCCTAGATTAACACAATCTCCAAATTGACCGAAACAAGCTTCCACTTGACCCAAGTCACCTAGGTGTACCATTGGTTGTGCGCAAAATGGTTTTCATGCCTGTGGTACATTCGGTGCAAATTGTGCACCTATCTTGCATCAAGATTGACACTATCCATAAACAGACTAAAAATGAGTTTGCACTTGACCTGTGTCACCCAGGAGTACTCTCTGGTGTGCTCGAAGCAATTTCAGAGCCTATGGTACATTTGGTGCAAACCGTGCACCTACCTTGCATCGAGATTAATATTATCTCCAAATAGACCAAAACAGGCTTCCCATGACCAACGTCAACTCAAACTACCATCATGTGTGCCTAAAAAGATTTCCATGCTCGTGGTACATTTGGCACAAAACCGTCACCTATCTTGCCCCGAGATTAACACTATATCCAAATGGACCAAAACAAACTTCCACCTAACCAACATCACCTAGGAGTACCATCGGGTGCGTCAAAATGATTTCCAAGCCTATGGTATGTTCAGCGCAAACTATGCACCTATCTTGCATGAAGATTGACACTGTCCCTAAACAGACTGAAAATGATCTTGCACTTGACCTGTGTCACCTAGGAGTACCCTCGGGTGTGCTCAAAGCGATTTCAGAGCCTATGGTACATTCAGTGCAAACCGTGCACCTACCTTGCGTCGAGATTAATATTATTTCCAAATAGACCGAAACAAGCTTCCACTTGACCAACGTCAACTCGAAGTACCATCGGGTGTGCCTTAAAAGATTTCCATTCCTGTGGTACATTCAGCGCAAACCATGAACCTATCTTGCGTCAAGATTGACACTATCCCCAAACAGACTAAAAATGAGCTTGCACTTGACCTATGTCACCCAGGAGTACCCTCTAGTGTGCTCAATGCGATTTCAGAGCCTATGGTACATTCGGTGCAAACCGTGCACCTATCTTGTGACGAGATTAATATTATCTCCAAATAGACCAAAACAAGCTTCCTCTTGACCAACGTCAACTTGAAGTACCATATGGTGTGCCTAATAAGATTTCCATGCCCATAGTACATTCAGCGCAAACCGTGCACCTATCTTGCGCCGAGATTAACACTATCTCCAAACACTATCTCCAAATAGACCGAAACAAGCTTCCACTTGACACACATCACCTAGGAGTACCATCGGGTGTGCCCAAATTGATTTCCATGCCTGTGGAACATTTGGCGCAAAGCATGCACCTATGTGGAGCTGAGATTAACACTATCTAAAAATAGACCGAAATGAGCTTCCACTAGACTCACGTCACCTAGGAGTACCATCAAGTGTGCCCAAAATGAATACCATGCCTGTGGTACATTCGACGTAAATTGTGCACTCATCTTGCACCGAGACTGACACTATCTCCAAATGGACCGAAACGAGCTTGCACTTTACCCACGTCACCTAGGTGTACCATCAGGTGTGCCCAAAATTATTTCCAAGCCTATGGTATATTCGGCGCAAACCATATAGGTATCTAGCGCTGAGATTAACACTATCTCCATCAAACCAAAACAAGACTCTGCTTAACCCATGTCACTTATATGTACCATCGGGTGTGCCCGAAATGGTTGCCTTGCCCGTGGTACATTCAGCGCACCCGTGCACCTATCTTGTGCCAAGATTAACTCCAAATGGACCGAAACAAACTTCCACTTGACCAACGTCACCTAGGAATACCATTAGGTGTGTCAAAATAGTTTTTGAGCCTATGGTATGTTTAGCACAAACTGTACACCCATCTTGTGCCAAGACTAACACTATCTCCAAATGGACTGAAACAAGCTTACACTTGACATATAGCACCTAGGAGTACCATTAGGTGTGCCAAAAGCCATTTCCATGCCCGTGGTACATTCGGCGCAAACCGTGCACCTATCTTGCGCCGACATTAAAACTATCTCAAAACGGATCAAAATCAGCTTTTGCCATGTCACCTAGCAATACAATCAGATGCGTCCAAAATGATTTCGGATCTTATGCTACGTTCAGCGTAAACCATGAAATGAGCTTCCACTAGACCTACGTCGCCTAGGTGTACCATAGGGTGCATCCAAAATGATTTTTGAGCGAACGGTACATTTGGCGCAAACCGTGCACCTAACTTACGCCTAGATTAACCCTATCTCTAAACTGATCAAAATGAGCTTCCACTTGACCCACGTCACCTAGGAGTACCATTGGGTGTGCCTAAAATTATTTCCATGCCTATGGTACATTCAACGAAAACCATGCACCTATATTACGTGGAGATTAACACTATCTCCAAATAGACTAAAACAAGATTCCACTTAACCCACATCACCTCGGTGTACCATCAGGTGCGCCTGAAATGGTTTCCATGCTTGTGGCACATTCAGCACAACCCATCGACCTATCTTGCGTTGAGATTAACACTATCTCCAAACAGACCGAAACAAACTTCCACTTGACCACATCACCTAGGAGTACCATTAGGTGCGTCCAAAATGATTTTCGAGCCTATCGTACGTTTGGCGCAAATCGTGCACCTAACTTGCGCCTAGATTAACATAATCTCTAAATGGACTAAAACGAGCTTCCACTTGACCCAAGTCACCAAGGTGTACCATCAAGTGTGCCTGAAATGGTTTCCATGCTCGTGGTACATTCAGTGCAAGCTGTGCACCTATCTTGCGCTGAGGTTAACACTATCTCCAAACGGACTGAAACGAGCTTTTACTTGGCTCACATCACCTAGGAGTACCATTGGGTGCGTCAATATGATTTCCGAGCCTATGGTACGTTCGGCACAAACCGTGGATATATCTTGCGCCTAGAGAAATACTATCTCCAAATAGACCAAAATGAGCTTACACTTGACTAACGTCACCTATGTGTACCAATGGGTGCGCCCGAAAATGGTTTCCATGCCTGTGGTACATTCGGCTCAAACCGTTCACCTATCTTGCGCCGAGATTATCTCCAAACAGACCGAAACAAGCTTCCACATGGCATACAATACCTAGGTGTACCATTAGGTGTGCCCAAAGCCATTTCCATGCCTGTGGTACATTCAGAGCATACCATGCACCTATCTTGCACCAAGATCAACACTATCCCCAAACGGACCAAAATGAGGTTCCACTTGACCCATGACACCTAGGAGTACCCTTAGATGAGACCAAAATGATTTCTGAGCTTTTGGTATGTTCAACACAAACCATGCACTGATCTTGCGTCAAGATTGACACTATCCCCAAATAGACTAAAAATTAGCTTGCACTTGACATATGTCACCGATCTTGCGTTGAGATTAATATTCTCTCTAAATAGGCCGAAACAAGCTTCCACTTGACCAATCTAAACTCGAAGTACCATCAGGTGTGCCTAAAAAGATTTCCATGCCCGTGGTACATTCAGTGCAAACTGTGCTCCAATCTTGCGCCTAGATTAACACTATCTCCAAACAGACCAAACAAGCTTCCACTTGCACACATCACCTAGGAGTACCATCGGGTGTGCCCAAATTGATTTCCATGCCTGTGGTACATTCGGCGCAAAGCGTGCACCTATGTGGTGCAAAGATTAACACTATCTCCAAACAGACCGAAATGAGCTTCCACTAGGCCCATGTCACCGAGTAGTACCATCGAGTGTGCCCAAAATGATTTCCATGCCTGTGGAACATTTGGCGCAAAGCGTGCACCTATGTGGTGCTGAGATTAACACTATCTAAAAATAGACCGAAATGAGCTTCCACTAGACTCACGTTACCTAGGAGTACCATCGAGTGTGCCCAAAATGAATACCATGCCCGTGGTACATTCGACGTAAATTGTGCACTCATCTTGCACCGAGACTGACACTATCTCCAAATGGACCGAAACGAGCTTGCACTTTACCCACGTCACCTAGGTGTACCATCGGGTGTGCCCAAAATGATTTCCAAGCCTATGGTATATTCGGCGCAAACCATATAGGTATCTAGCACTGAGATTAATACTATCTCCAAACAAACCAAAACAAGACTCTACTTAACCCATGTCACTTATATGTACCATCGGGTGTGCCCGAAATGGTTGCATTGCCCGTGGTACATTCAGCGCAACCCGTGCACCTATCTTGTGCCAAAATTAACTCCAAATGGACAGAAATAAACTTCCACTTGACCAACGTCACCTAGGAATACCATTAGGTGCATCAAAATGGTTTTCGAGCCTATGGTACGTTTTGCGCAAACCGTGCACCTATCTTGTGCCAAGGCTAACACTATCTCCAAATGGACTGAAACAAGCTTCCACTTGACATAGTACCTAGGAGTAGCATTAGGTGTGCCAAAAGCCATTTCCATGCCCGTGGTACATTCGGCGCAAACCGTGCACCTATCTTGCGCTGACATTAAAACTATCTCCAAACGAATCAAAATGAGCTTTTGCCACGTCACCTAGCAGTCTAATCAGATGCGTCCAAAATGATTTCGGATCATATGCTACGTTCAGCGTAAACCATGCACCTATCTTGCTTCGAGATTGACACTATCCCCAAACAAACTGAAATGAGCTTCCACTTGACTACGTCGCCTAGGAGTACCATAGGGTGCATCCAAAATGATTTTTGAGCCAACGGTACATTTGGCGCAAACCGTGCACCTAACTTACGCCTAGATTAACACTATCTCTAAACAGATCGAAATGAGCTTCCACTTGACCCACGTCACCTAGGGGTACCATCGGGTGTGCCTAAAATGATTTCCATGCCTGTGGTACATTCAGCAAAAACCATGCACCTATATTACGTGGAGATTAATACTATCTCCAAACAGACCAAAACAAGATTCCGCTTAACCCACGTCACCTCGGTGTACCATCGGGTGCGCCTGAAATGGTTTCCATGCTCGTGGCACATTCAGCGCAACCCATCCACCTATCTTGTGTCGAGGTTAACACTATCTCCAAATAGACCGAAACAAACTTCCACTTGACCCACATCACCTAGGAGTACCATTAGGTGCGTCCAAAATGATTTTTGAGCCTATCGTATGTTTGGCGCAAATCATGCACCTAACTTGCGCCTAGATTAACATAATCTCTAAATGGACCAAAATGAGCTTCCACTTGACCCAAGTCACCAAGGTGTACCATCAGGTGTGCCCGAAATGGTTTCCATGCTCGTGGTACATTCAGTGCAAACTGTGCACCTATCTTGCGCTGAGATTAACACTATCTCCAAACGGACCAAAACGAGCTTTCACTTGGCTCACATTGCCTTGGAGTTCCATTGGGTGCGTCAAAATGATTTCCGAGCCTATGGTACGTTCGGCACAAACCGTGCATCTATCTTGCGCCTAGAGAAACACTATCTGCAAATAGACTAAAATGAGCTTACAATTGACTAACGTCACCAATGTGTACCAATGGGTGCGCCCGAAAATGGTTTCCATGCCCGTGGTACATTCGGCTCAAACCGTACGCCTAACTTGTGCCGAGATTAATACTATCTGCAATCGGACTGAAACAAGCTTCCACTTGACCCAATCACCTTGGAGAACCATCGGGTGTGTAAAAATGGTTTTCGAGCTTATGGTATGTTTGGCGCAAACCGTTCACCTATCTTGCGCTGAGATTATCTCCAAACAGACCGAAACAAGCTTCCACATGGCATACAATACCTAGGTGTACAATTAGGTGTGCCCAAAGCCATTTCCATGCCTATGGTACATTCAGAGCATACCATGAACCTATCTTGCGCCAAGATCAACACTATCTCCAAACGGACCAAAACGAGGTTCCACTTGACCCATGACACCTAGGAGTACCCTTAGGTGAGACCAAAATGATTATGAGCTTTTGGTATGTTCAACACAAACCATGCACTGATCTTGCGTCAAGATTGACACTATCCCCAAATAGACTAAAAATTAGCTTGCACTTGACATATGTCACCGATCTTGCGTTGAGATTAATATTCTCTCTAAATAGACTGAAACAAGCTTCCACTTGACCAATCTAAACTCGAAGTACCATCAGGTGTGCCTAAAAAGATTTCCATGCCCGGGGTACATTCAGCGCAAACTGTGCTCCAATCTTGCGCCTAGATTAACACTATCTCCAAACAGACCAAACAAGCTTCCACTTGCACACATCACCTAGGAGTACCATTGGGTGTGCCCAAATTCATTTCCATGCCTGTGGTACATTCGGCGCAAAGCGTGCACCTATGTGGTGCAAAGATTAACACTATCTCCAAACGGACCGAAATGAGCTTCCACTAGGCCCATGTCACCGAGTAGTACCATCGAGTGTGCCCAAAATGATTTCCATGCCTATGGAACATTTGGCGCAAAGCGTGCACCTATGTGGTGCTGAGATTAACACTATCTAAAAATAGACCGAAATAAGCTTCCACTAGACTCACGTCACCTAGGAGTACCATCGAGTGTGCCCAAAATGAATACCATGCCCGTGGTACATTCGACGCAAATTGTGCACTCATCTTGCACCAAGACTGACACTATCTCCAAATGGACCGAAACGAGCTTGCACTTTACCCACGTCACCTAGGTGTACCATCGGGTGTGCCCAAAATGATTTCCAAGCCTATGGTATATTCGGCGCAAACCATATAGGTATCTAGCACTGAGATTAACACTATCTCCAAACAAACCAAAACAAGACTCTGCTTAACCCATGTCACTTATATGTACCATCGGGTGTGCCCGAAATGGTTGCCTTGCCCGTGGTACATTCAGCGCAACCCGTGCACCTATCTTGTGCCAAGATTAACTCCAAATGGACAGAAATAAACTTCCACTTGACCAACGTCACCTAGGAATACCATCGGATGTGCCCAAAATGGTTTTCATGGCCTTTGTACATTTGGCTCAAACCATGCACCTATCTTGGGCTAAGATTATCACTATCTCCAGATGGACCAAAACGAGGTTCAATCTGACCCACATCACCTAGTAGTACCATCGGGTGCATCCAAAATGATTTTTGAGCCTATGGTACATTTGGCGCAAACCGTGCACCTATCTTGTGCCTAGATTAATACTATCTTCAAACGGATCAAAATTAGCTCCCACTTGAATCACGTCACCTATGTGTATCATTGGGTGCGCCCAAAATGGTTTCCATGCCCATGGTACACTCGGCGCAAACCGTGCAACTATCTTGCATCGAGATTAACACTATCCCTAAACGAAGCGAAACAAGCTTCCACTTGAAACATGTCACCTTGGAGATCCATCGGGTGCGTCAAAATGGTTTCCATGCCCATGGTACACTCAGCGCAAACTGTGCACCAATCTTGCGCCGAGACTAACACTATCTCCAAACGAACTGAAACAAGCTTCCACTTGACATACATTACATAGGAGTACCATCAGGTGTGCCCAAAGGCATTTCCATGCCCGTGGTACATTCAGCGCAAACCGTGCACCTATCTTGTGTGAAGTTTAAAAACTATCTCCAAACGGATTGAAATGAGCTTTTGCTTGATTCCAGTCACCTAGGAGTACGATCAGAAGCGTCCAAAATGATTTATGAGCTTATGGTACGTTCGGTGCAAGCCGTGCACCTATGCTGTGTCAAGATTCACACTATCCCCAAACAGATTGAAATGAGCTTCAACTTGACGCACGTCACCTTGTAGTACCATCGGGTGCGTCAAAATGATTTCCGATCCTACGGTATGTTTGGCGCAAACTGTGCACCTATCTTGCACGGAGACCAACACTATCTCCAAACGGACGGAAACAAGCTTCCACTTGACATACAATACCTAGGGGTACCATCAGGAATGCCCAAAGCAATTTCCGTGCCCGTGGTACACTCAGCGCAAACCGTGCACCTATTTTGCACCTAGATTAACACTATCTCCAGAAGGACCGAAATGAGCTTCCACTAGACCCAGGTCACCTAGGAGTACCATCGAGTCTGCCCAAAATGATTTCCATGCCCGTGGTACATTCGGTGCAAATCGTGCACCCATCTTGCACCAAGACTAACACTATTTCCAAACAGACCGAAACGAGTTTCCACTTGCCCCACATAACTAGGAGTACCATACGGTGCATCCAAAATGATTTTCGAGCCTGTGGTATATTTGGCGCAAACCGTGCAGCTAACTAGTGCCTAGATTAACACTATCTCCAAAAGGACCGAAACAAGCTTTCACTTGACCCACGTCACCTAGGTGTACCATCGGGTGTGCCCAAAATGATTTCTATGCCACAGCACATTCAATGCAAACCATGCACCTATCTTGCACTGAGATTAACACTATCTCCAAATAGACCAAAACAAGATTCCGCTTTACCCACATCACCTAGGTGTACCATTGGGTGCGCACGAAATTGTTTCCATGCTCGTGGTACATTCGTCGCAAACCGTGCACAATCTTGTGCCAAGATTAAAACTATCTCTAAATAGACTGAAACAAACTTTCACTTGACACACATCACCTAGGAGTACCATCGGGAGCGTCAAAATGATTTCCGAGCCTAAGGTACGTTTAGCACAAACCATGCACCTATCTTGTGTCGAGATTGACACTATCACCAAACAGACTGAAATGAGCTTCCACTTGACCTACGTCACCTAGGTGTACCATCGGGTGTGCCCAAAGCGATTTTAGAGCCTATGGTACATTCGGCGCAAACCGTGAACCTATCTTGCGCCAAGATTAACACTATCTCTAAATAGACCAAAACAAGATTCCACCTGACCCACATCACCTTGGAGTACCATCGGGTGTGCCCAAAATGGTTTTCATGGCCTTTGTACATTTGGCTCAAACCATGCACCTATCTTGGGCTAAGATTATCACTATCTCCAGATGGACCAAAACGAGGTTCAATCTGACCCACGTCACCTAGTAGTACCATCGGATGCATCCAAAATGATTTTTGAGCCTATGGTACATTTGGCGCAAACCGTGCACCTATCTTGTGCCTAGATTAATACTATATTCAAACGGATCAAAATTAGCTCCCACTTGAATCACGTCACCTATGTGTATCATTGGGTACGCCCAAAATGGTTTCCATGCCCATGGTACACTCGGCGCAAACCGTGCAACTATCTTGCATCGAGATTAACACTATCCCTAAACGAAGCGAAACAAGCTTCCACTTGAACCATGTCACCTTGGAGATCCATCGGGTGGGTCAAAATGGTTTCCATGCCCATGGTACACTCAGCACAAACTGTGCACCAATCTTGCGCCGAGACTAACACTATCTCCAAACGAACTGAAACAAGCTTCCACTTGGCATACATTACCTAGGAGTACCATCAGGTGTGCCCAAAGGCATTTCCATGCCCGTGGTACATTCAGCGCAAACCGTGCACCTATCTTGTGTGAAGTTTAAAACTATCTCCAAACGGATTGAAATGAGCTTTTGCTTGATTCCAGTCACCTAGGAGTACGATCAGAAGCGTCCAAAATGATTTATGAGCTTATGGTACGTTCGGCGCAAGCCGTGCACCTATGCTGTGTCAAGATTCACACTATCCCCAAACAGATTGAAATCAGCTTCAACTTGACGCACGTCACCTTGTAGTACCATCGGGTGCGTCAAAATGATTTCCGATCCTACGGTACGTTTGGCGCAAACTGTGCACCTATCTTGCATGGAGACCAACACTATCTCTAACCGGATGGAAACAAGCTTCCACTTGACATACAATACCTAGGGGTACCATCAGGAATGCCCAAAGCCATTTCCGTGCCCGTGGTACACTCAGCGCAAACCGTGCACCTATCTTGCGCCTAGATTAACACTATCTCCAGAAGGACCGAAATGAGCTTCCACTAGACCCAGGTCACCTAGGAGTACCATCGAGTCTGCCCAAACTGATTTCCATGCCCGTGGTACATTCGGTGCAAATCGTGCACCCATCTTGCACCGAGACTAACACTATTTCCAAACAGACCGAAACGAGTTTCCACTTGCCCCACATAACTAGGAGTACCATACGGTGCATCCAAAATGATTTTCGAGCCTGTGGTACATTTGGCGCAAACCGTGCAGCTAACTAGTGCCTAGATTAACACTATCTCCAAAAGGACCGAAACAAGCTTTCACTTGACCCACGTCACCTAGGTGTACCATCGGGTGTGCCCAAAATGATTTCTATGCCACAGCACATTCAATGCAAACCATGCACCTATCTTGCACTGAGATTAACACTATCTCCAAATAGACCAAAACAAGATTCCGCTTTACCCACGTCACCTAGGTGTACCATTGGGTGCGCACGAAATTGTTTCCATGCTCGTGGTACATTCGTCGCAAACCGTGCACAATCTTGTGCCAAGATTAAAACTATCTCTAAATAGACTGAAACAAACTTTCACTTGACACACATCACCTAGGAGTACCATCGGGAGCGTCAAAATGATTTCCGAGCCTAAGGTACGTTTAGCACAAACCATGCACCTATCTTGTGTCGAGATTGACACTATCACCAAACAGACTGAAATGAGCTTCCACTTGACCTACGTCACCTAGGTGTACCATCGGGTGTGCCCAAAGCGATTTTAGAGCCTATGGTACATTCGGCGCAAACCGTGAACCTATCTTGCGCCAAGATTAACACTATCTCCAAATAGATCAAAACAAGATTCCACCTGACCCACATCACCTTGGAGTACCATCGGGTGTGCCCAAAATGGTTTTCATGGCCTTTGTACATTTGGCTCAAACCATGCACCTATCTTGGGCTAAGATTACCACTATCTCCAGATGGACCAAAACGAGGTTCAATCTGACCCACGTCACCTAGTAGTACCATCGGGTGCATCCAAAATGATTTTTGAGCCTATGGTACATTTGGCGCAAACCATGCACCTATCTTGTGCCTAGATTAATACTATCTTCAAATGGACCAAAATTAGCTCCCACTTGAATCACGTCACCTATGTGTATCATTGGGTGCACCCAAAATGGTTTCCATGCCCATGGTACACTCGGCGCAAACCGTGCAACTATCTTGCATCGAGATTAACACTATCCCTAAACGAAGCGAAACAAGCTTCCACTTGAACCATGTCACCTTGGAGATCCATCGGGTGCGTCAAAATGGTTTCCATGCCCATGGTACACTCAGCGCAAACTGTGCACCAATCTTGCGCCGAGACTAACACTATCTCCAAACAAAACTTAAACAAGCTTCCACTTGACATACATTACCTAGGAGTACCATCAGGTGTGCCCAAAGGCATTTCCATGCCCGTGGTACATTCAGCGCAAACCGTGCACCTATCTTGTGTGAAGTTTAAAACTATCTCCAAACGGATTGAAATGAGCTTCTGCTTGATTCCAGTCACCTAGGAGTACAATCAGAAGCGTCCAAAATGATTTATGAGCTTATGGTACGTTCAGCGCAAGCCGTGCACCTATGCTGTGTCAAGATTCACACTATCCCCAAACAGATTGAAATCAGCTTCAACTTGACGCATGTCACCTTGTAGTACCATCGGGTGCGTCAAAATGATTTCCGATCCTACGGTACGTTTGGCGCAAACTGTGCACCTATCTTGCACGGAGACCAACACTATCTCCAAACGGGCGGAAACAAGCTTCCATTTGACATACAATACCTAGGGGTACCATCAGGAATGCCCAAAGCCATTTCCGTGCCCGTTGTACACTCAGCGGAAACCGTGCACCTATCTTGCGCCTAGATTAACACTATCTCCAGAAGGACCGAAATGAGCTTCCACTAGACCCAGGTCACCTAGGAGTACCGTAGGAATGAAATGAGCTTCCACTAGACCCAGGTCACCTAGGAGTACCATCGAGTCTGCCCAAAATGATTTCCATGCCCGTGGTACATTCGGTATAAATCGTGCACCCATCTTGCACCGAGACTAACACTTTTTTCAAACAGACCGAAACGAGTTTCCACTTGCCCCACATAACTAGGAGTACCATACGGTGCATCCAAAATGATTTTCGAGCCTGTGGTACATTTGGCGCAAACCGTGCAGCTAACTAGTGCCTAGATTAACACTATCTCCAAAAGGACCGAAACAAGCTTTCACTTGACCCACGTCACCTAGGTGTACCATCGGGTGTGCCCAAAATGATTTCCATGCCTGTAGCACATTCAATGCAAACCATGCACCTATCTTGCACTGAGATGAACACTATCTCCAAATAGACCAAAACAAGATTCCGCTTTACCCACGTCACCTAGGTGTACCATTGGGTGCGCACGAAATTGTTTCCATGCTCGTGGTACATTCATCGCAAACCGTGCACAATCTTGTGCCAAGATTAAAACTATCTCTAAATAGACTGAAACAAACTTTCACTTGACACACATCACCTAGGAGTACCATCGGGAGCGTCAAAATGATTTCCGAGCCTAAGGTACGTTTAGCACAAACCATGCACCTATCTTGTGTCGAGATTGACACTATCACCAAACAGACTGAAATGAGCTTCCACTTGACCTACGTCACCTAGGTGTACCATCGGGTGTGCCCAAAGCGATTTTAGAGCCTATGGTACATTCGGCGCAAACCGTGAACCTATCTTGCGCCAAGATTAACACTATCTCTAAATAGACCAAAACAAGATTCCACCTGACCCACATCACCTTGGAGTACCATCGGGTGTGCCCAAAATGGTTTTCATGGCCTTTGTGCATTTGGCTCAAACCATGCACCTATCTTGGGCTAAGATTATCACTATCTCCAGATGGACCAAAACGAGGTTCAATCTGACCCACGTCACCTAGTAGTACCATCGGGTGCATCCAAAATGATTTTTGAGCCTATGGTACATTTGGCGCAAACCGTGCACCTATCTTGTGCCTAGATTAATACTATCTTCAAACGGACCAAAATTAGCACCCACTTGAATCACGTCACCTATGTGTATCATTGGGTGCGCCCAAAATGGTTTCCATGCCCATGGTACACTCGGCGCAAACCGTGCAACTATCTTGCATCGAGATTAACACTATCCCTAAACGAAGCGAAACAAGCTTCCACTTGAACCATGTCACCTTGGAGATCCATCGAATGCGTCAAAATGGTTTCCATGCCCATGGTACACTCAGCGCAAACTATGCACCAATCTTGCGCCGAGACTAACACTATCTCCAAACGAACTGAAACAAGCTTCCACTTGACATACATTACCTAGGAGTACCATCAGGTGTGCCCAAAGGCATTTCCATGCCCATGGTACATTCAGCGCAAACCGTGCACCTATCTTGTGTGAAGTTTAAAACTATCTCCAAACAGATTGAAATGAGCTTTTGCTTGATTCCAGCCACCTAGGAGTACAATCAGAAGCGTCCAAAATGATTTATGAGCTTATGGTACGTTCAGCGCAAGCCGTGCACCTATGCTGTGTCAAGATTCACACTATCCCCAAACAGATTGAAATCAGCTTCAACTTGACGCATGTCACCTTGTAGTACCATCGGGTGCGTCAAAATGATTTCCGATCCTACGGTACGTTTGGCGCAAACTGTGCACCTATCTTGCACGGAGACCAACACTATCTCCAAACGGGCGGAAACAAGCTTCCATTTGACATACAATACCTAGGGGTACCATCAGGAATGCCCAAAGCCATTTCCGTGCCCGTTGTACACTCAGCGGAAACCGTGCACCTATCTTGCGCCTAGATTAACACTATCTCCAGAAGGACCGAAATGAGCTTCCACTAGACCCAGGTCACCTAGGAGTACCGTAGGAATGAAATGAGCTTCCACTAGACCCAGGTCACCTAGGAGTACCATCGAGTCTGCCCAAAATGATTTCCATGCCCGTGGTACATTCGGTATAAATCGTGCACCCATCTTGCACCGAGACTAACACTTTTTTCAAACAGACCGAAACGAGTTTCCACTTGCCCCACATAACTAGGAGTACCATACGGTGCATCCAAAATGATTTTCGAGCCTGTGGTACATTTGGCGCAAACCGTGCAGCTAACTAGTGCCTAGATTAACACTATCTCCAAAAGGACCGAAACAAGCTTTCACTTGACCCACGTCACCTAGGTGTACCATCGGGTGTGCCCAAAATGATTTCCATGCCTGTAGCACATTCAATGCAAACCATGCACCTATCTTGCACTGAGATGAACACTATCTCCAAATAGACCAAAACAAGATTCCGCTTTACCCACGTCACCTAGGTGTACCATTGGGTGCGCACGAAATTGTTTCCATGCTCGTGGTACATTCATCGCAAACCGTGCACAATCTTGTGCCAAGATTAAAACTATCTCTAAATAGACTGAAACAAACTTTCACTTGACACACATCACCTAGGAGTACCATCGGGAGCGTCAAAATGATTTCCGAGCCTAAGGTACGTTTAGCACAAACCATGCACCTATCTTGTGTCGAGATTGACACTATCACCAAACAGACTGAAATGAGCTTCCACTTGACCTACGTCACCTAGGTGTACCATCGGGTGTGCCCAAAGCGATTTTAGAGCCTATGGTACATTCGGCGCAAACCGTGAACCTATCTTGCGCCAAGATTAACACTATCTCTAAATAGACCAAAACAAGATTCCACCTGACCCACATCACCTTGGAGTACCATCGGGTGTGCCCAAAATGGTTTTCATGGCCTTTGTGCATTTGGCTCAAACCATGCACCTATCTTGGGCTAAGATTATCACTATCTCCAGATGGACCAAAACGAGGTTCAATCTGACCCACGTCACCTAGTAGTACCATCGGGTGCATCCAAAATGATTTTTGAGCCTATGGTACATTTGGCGCAAACCGTGCACCTATCTTGTGCCTAGATTAATACTATCTTCAAACGGACCAAAATTAGCTCCCACTTGAATCACGTCACCTATGTGTATCATTGGGTGCGCCCAAAATGGTTTCCATGCCCATGGTACACTCGGCGCAAACCGTGCAACTATCTTGCATCGAGATTAACACTATCCCTAAACGAAGCGAAACAAGCTTCCACTTGAACCATGTCACCTTGGAGATCCATCGGGTGCGTCAAAATGGTTTCCATGCCCATGGTACACTCAGCGCAAACTGTGCACCAATCTTGCGCCGAGACTAACACTATCTCCAAACGAACTGAAACAAGCTTCCACTTGACATACATTACCTAGGAGTACCATCAGGTGTGCCCAAAGGCATTTCCATGCCCGTGGTACATTCAGCGCAAACCGTGCACCTATCTTGTGTGAAGTTTAAAACTATCTCCAAACGGATTGAAATGAGCTTTTGCTTGATTCCAGTCACCTAGGAGTACGATCAGAAGCGTCCAAAATGATTTATGAGCTTATGGTACGTTCGACGCAAGCCGTGCACCTATGCTGTGTCAAGATTCACACTATCCCCAAACAGATTGAAATGAGCTTCAACTTGACGCACGTCACCTTGTAGTACCATCGGGTGCGTCAAAATGATTTCCGATCCTACGGTATGTTTGGCGCAAACTGTGCACCTATCTTGCACGGAGACCAACACTATCTCCAAACGGACGGAAACAAGCTTCCACTTGACATACAATACCTAGGGGTACCATCAGAAATGCCCAAAGCAATTTCCGTGCCCGTGGTATACTCAGCGCAAACCGTGCACCTATCTTGCGCCTAGATTAACACTATCTCCAGAAGGACCGAAATGAGCTTCCACTAGACCCAGGTCACCTAGGAGTACCATCGAGTCTGCCCAAAATGATTTCCATGCCCGTGGTACATTCGGTGCAAATCGTGCACCCATCTTGCACCGAGACTAACACTATTTCCAAACAGACCGAAACGAGTTTCCACTTGCCCCACATAACTAGGAGTACCATACGGTGCATCCAAAATGATTTTCGAGCCTGTGGTACATTTGGCGCAAACCGTGCAGCTAACTAGTGCCTAGATTAACACTATCTCCGAAAGGACCGAAACAAGCTTTCACTTGACCCACGTCACCTAGGTGTACCATCGGGTGTGCCCAAAATGATTTCCATGCCTATAGCACATTCAATGCAAACCATGCACCTATCTTGCACTGAGATGAACACTATCTCCAAATAGACCAAAACAAGATTCCGCTTTACCCACGTCACCTAGGTGTACCATTGGGTGCGCACGAAATTGTTTCCATGCTCGTGGTACATTCATCGCAAACCGTGCACAATCTTGTGCCAAGATTAAAACTATCTCTAAATAGACTGAAACAAACTTTCACTTGACACACATCACCTAGGAGTACCATCGGGAGCGTCAAAATGATTTCCGAGCCTAAGGTACGTTTAGCACAAACCATGCACCTATCTTGTGTCGAGATTGACACTATCACCAAACAGACTGAAATGAGCTTCCACTTGACCTACGTCACCTAGGTGTACCATCGGGTGTGCCCAAAGCGATTTTAGAGCCTATGGTACATTCGGCGCAAACCGTGAACCTATCTTGCGCCAAGATTAACACTATCTCTAAATAGACCAAAACAAGATTCCACCTGACCCACATCACCTTGGAGTACCATCGGGTGTGCCCAAAATGGTTTTCATGGCCTTTGTGCATTTGGCTCAAACCATGCACCTATCTTGGGCTAAGATTATCACTATCTCCAGATGGACCAAAACGAGGTTCAATCTGACCCACGTCACCTAGTAGTACCATCGGGTGCATCCAAAATGATTTTTGAGCCTATGGTACATTTGGCGCAAATCGTGCACCTATCTTGTGCCTAGATTAATACTATCTTCAAACGGACCAAAATTAGCTCCCACTTGAATCACGTCACCTATGTGTATCATTGGGTGCGCCCAAAATGGTTTCCATGCCCATGGTACACTCGGCGCAAACCGTGCAACTATCTTGCATCGAGATTAACACTATCCCTAAACGAAGCGAAACAAGCTTCCACTTGAACCATGTCACCTTGGAGATCCATCGGGTGCGTCAAAATGGTTTCCATGCCCATGGTACACTCAGCGCAAACTGTGCACCAATCTTGCGCCGAGACTAACACTATCTCCAAACGAACTGAAACAAGCTTCCACTTGACATACATTACCTAGGAGTACCATCAGGTGTGCCCAAAGGCATTTCCATGCCCGTGGTACATTCAGCGCAAACCGTGCACCTATCTTGTGTGAAGTTTAAAACTATCTCCAAACGGATTGAAATGAGCTTTTGCTTGATTCCAGTCACCTAGGAGTACGATCAGAAGCGTCCAAAATGATTTATGAGCTTATGGTACGTTCGACGCAAGCCGTGCACCTATGCTGTGTCAAGATTCACACTATCCCCAAACAGATTGAAATGAGCTTCAACTTGACGCACGTCACCTTGTAGTACCATCGGGTGCGTCAAAATGATTTCCGATCCTACGGTATGTTTGGCGCAAACTGTGCACCTATCTTGCACGGAGACCAACACTATCTCCAAACGGACGGAAACAAGCTTCCACTTGACATACAATACCTAGGGGTACCATCAGAAATGCCCAAAGCAATTTCCGTGCCCGTGGTATACTCAGCGCAAACCGTGCACCTATCTTGCGCCTAGATTAACACTATCTCCAGAAGGACCGAAATGAGCTTCCACTAGACCCAGGTCACCTAGGAGTACCATCGAGTCTGCCCAAAATGATTTCCATGCCCGTGGTACATTCGGTGCAAATCGTGCACCCATCTTGCACCGAGACTAACACTATTTCCAAACAGACCGAAACGAGTTTCCACTTGCCCCACATAACTAGGAGTACCATACGGTGCATCCAAAATGATTTTCGAGCCTGTGGTACATTTGGCGCAAACCGTGCAGCTAACTAGTGCCTAGATTAACACTATCTCCGAAAGGACCGAAACAAGCTTTCACTTGACCCACGTCACCTAGGTGTACCATCGGGTGTGCCCAAAATGATTTCCATGCCTGTAGCACATTCAATGCAAACCATGCACCTATCTTGCACTGAGATGAACACTATCTCCAAATAGACCAAAACAAGATTCCGCTTTACCCACGTCACCTAGGTGTACCATTGGGTGCGCACGAAATTGTTTCCATGCTCGTGGTACATTCATCGCAAACCGTGCACAATCTTGTGCCAAGATTAAAACTATCTCTAAATAGACTGAAACAAACTTTCACTTGACACACATCACCTAGGAGTACCATCGGGAGCGTCAAAATGATTTCCGAGCCTAAGGTACGTTTAGCACAAACCATGCACCTATCTTGTGTCGAGATTGACACTATCACCAAACAGACTGAAATGAGCTTCCACTTGACCTACGTCACCTAGGTGTACCATCGGGTGTGCCCAAAGCGATTTTAGAGCCTATGGTACATTCGGCGCAAACCGTGAACCTATCTTGCGCCAAGATTAACACTATCTCTAAATAGACCAAAACAAGATTCCACCTGACCCACATCACCTTGGAGTACCATCGGGTGTGCCCAAAATGGTTTTCATGGCCTTTGTACATTTGGCTCAAACCATGCACCTATCTTGGGCTAAGATTACCACTATCTCCAGATGGACCAAAACGAGGTTCAATCTGACCCACGTCACCTAGTAGTACCATCGGGTGCATCCAAAATGATTTTTGAGCCTATGGTACATTTGGCGCAAACCGTGCACCTATCTTGTGCCTAGATTAATACTATCTTCAAACGGACCAAAATTAGCTCCCACTTGAATCACGTCACCTATGTGTATCATTGGGTGCGCCCAAAATGGTTTCCATGCCCATGGTACACTCGGCGCAAACCGTGCAACTATCTTGCATCGAGATTAACACTATCCCTAAACGAAGCGAAACAAGCTTCCACTTGAACCATGTCACCTTGGAGATCCATCGGGTGCGTCAAAATGGTTTCCATGCCCATGGTACACTCAGCGCAAACTGTGCACCAATCTTGCGCCGAGACTAACACTATCTCCAAACGAACTGAAACAAGCTTCCACTTGACATACATTACCTAGGAGTACCATCAGGTGTGCCCAAAGGCATTTCCATGCCCGTGGTACATTCAGCGCAAACCGTGCACCTATCTTGTGTGAAGTTTAAAACTATCTCCAAACGGATTGAAATGAGCTTTTGCTTGATTCCAGTCACCTAGGAGTACGATCAGAAGCGTCCAAAATGATTTATGAGCTTATGGTACGTTCGACGCAAGCCGTGCACCTATGCTGTGTCAAGATTCACACTATCCCCAAACAGATTGAAATGAGCTTCAACTTGACGCACGTCACCTTGTAGTACCATCGGGTGCGTCAAAATGATTTCCGATCCTACGGTATGTTTGGCGCAAACTGTGCACCTATCTTGCACGGAGACCAACACTATCTCCAAACGGACGGAAACAAGCTTCCACTTGACATACAATACCTAGGGGTACCATCAGAAATGCCCAAAGCAATTTCCGTGCCCGTGGTATACTCAGCGCAAACCGTGCACCTATCTTGCGCCTAGATTAACACTATCTCCAGAAGGACCGAAATGAGCTTCCACTAGACCCAGGTCACCTAGGAGTACCATCGAGTCTGCCCAAAATGATTTCCATGCCCGTGGTACATTCGGTGCAAATCGTGCACCCATCTTGCACCGAGACTAACACTATTTCCAAACAGACCGAAACGAGTTTCCACTTGCCCCACATAACTAGGAGTACCATACGGTGCATCCAAAATGATTTTCGAGCCTGTGGTACATTTGGCGCAAACCGTGCAGCTAACTAGTGCCTAGATTAACACTATCTCCGAAAGGACCGAAACAAGCTTTCACTTGACCCACGTCACCTAGGTGTACCATCGGGTGTGCCCAAAATGATTTCCATGCCTGTAGCACATTCAATGCAAACCATGCACCTATCTTGCACTGAGATGAACACTATCTCCAAATAGACCAAAACAAGATTCCGCTTTACCCACGTCACCTAGGTGTACCATTGGGTGCGCACGAAATTGTTTCCATGCTCGTGGTACATTCATCGCAAACCGTGCACAATCTTGTGCCAAGATTAAAACTATCTCTAAATAGACTGAAACAAACTTTCACTTGACACACATCACCTAGGAGTACCATCGGGAGCGTCAAAATGATTTCCGAGCCTAAGGTACGTTTAGCACAAACCATGCACCTATCTTGTGTCGAGATTGACACTATCACCAAACAGACTGAAATGAGCTTCCACTTGACCTACGTCACCTAGGTGTACCATCGGGTGTGCCCAAAGCGATTTTAGAGCCTATGGTACATTCGGCGCAAACCGTGAACCTATCTTGCGCCAAGATTAACACTATCTCTAAATAGACCAAAACAAGATTCCACCTGACCCACATCACCTTGGAATACCATCGGGTGTGCCCAAAATGGTTTTCATGGCCTTTGTACATTTGGCTCAAACCATGCACCTATCTTGGGCTAAGATTACCACTATCTCCAGATGGACCAAAACGAGGTTCAATCTGACCCACGTCACCTAGTAGTACCATCGGGTGCATCCAAAATGATTTTTGAGCCTATGGTACATTTGGCGCAAACCGTGCACCTATCTTGTGCCTAGATTAATACTATCTTCAAACTTACCAAAATTAGCTCCCACTTGAATCACGTCACCTATGTGTATCATTGGGTGCGCCCAAAATGGTTTCCATGCCCATGGTACACTCGGCGCAAACCGTGCAACTATCTTGCATCGAGATTAACACTATCCCTAAACGAAGCGAAACAAGCTTCCACTTGAACCATGTCACCTTGGAGATCCATCGGGTGCGTCAAAATGGTTTCCATGCCCATGGTACACTCAGCGCAAACTGTGCACCAATCTTGCGCCGAGACTAACACTATCTCCAAACAAACTGAAACAAGCTTCCATTTGACATACATTACCTAGGAGTACCATCAGGTGTGCCCAAAGGCATTTCCATGCCCGTGGTACATTCAGCGCAAACCGTGCACCTATCTTGTGTGAAGTTTAAAACTATCTCCAAATGGATTGAAATGAGCTTTTGCTTGATTCCAGTCACCTAGGAGTACGATCAGAAGCGTCCAAAATGATTTATGAGCTTATGGTACGTTCGACGCAAGCCGTGCACCTATGCTGTGTCAAGATTCACACTATCCCCAAACAGATTGAAATCAGCTTCAACTTGACGCACGTCACCTTGTAGTACCATCGGGTGCGTCAAAATGATTTCCGATCCTACGGTACGTTTGGCGCAAACTGTGCACCTATCTTGCATGGAGACCAACACTATCTCTAAACGGATGGAAACAAGCTTCCACTTGACATACAATACCTAGGGGTACCATCAGGAATGCCCAAAGCCATTTCCCTGCCCGTGGTACACTCAGCGCAAACCGTGCACCTATCTTGCGCCTAGATTAACACTATCTCCAGAAGGACCGAAATGAGCTTCCACTAGACCCAGGTCACCTAGGAGTACCATCGAGTCTGCCCAAAATGATTTCCATGCCCGTGGTACATTCGGTGCAAATCGTGCACCCATCTTGCACCGAGACTAACACTATTTCCAAACAGACCGAAACGAGTTTCCACTTGCCCCACATAACTAGGAGTACCATGATGAGGACATCATTGGCTCAAATATGACCATATCAACCACTTCTATACCAAAGGTGCAACCATTCTATATGAGACTTATCATTGATGCATTTGATGAATTGGTGCTCCACCATAAAATGTGTATATTTTCATTTTCAGAATTACTTACATGGATCAAGGAAAGGTTTGATTACATATGGAAAGCATGGAAGGTTAATGAAGTTGATTGGGGACCAAATCCAAGTATTCCCAACGTCCTCCACCTGGACACCACGTCACTTTTGGTCCAAGGAAAGAAAGAGATCAAATCCAACACGTTTTGGGGCTGGATTCGGACTCCAGGACAGCTCCAACTTGTGATGTTCACCACGGTCGCATACGGACTCGGATTGGGACGTTCTAGCACTTTTTGGAAAGCTTATCAAGTCTATTTTCCAACGGATCTGGACTCATGGCTATATCTTATCCGATGCTTCCGCAATCATCGTTTCAACGCCGGGGCCTTTTTTTGCCTTTGGTGCTGTGTCACCTATTTTGGGCTGATGGCCCATGTATCAAGTTGGGTTCATTAGGGACGTGTCCTAGGGTTGGAGAACGACCCCAACACCCCCTAGTCGTTCCCCTAGGTATTAATAAGGATTAGAGCCGCCACAAACAGATTGGGTTTTATTTTGTTGAAAGTTTAGCCATTGCTACTTCCTTGTAGACGCGTGTGTCGACTAGACCATCCGTTCTACTCGATTCAGAACCCCAACTTTGTGATTTCAGATTGGTTTTCATCTCCATATTTGCAATTGAGTTGCTTGTTCTACTTGTTCTTGCTTGTTCCTCGATTGCTTGCAGGAATTACCCTAGTGGTTTGGTTGATCTTGTTCCACAAGATCGCGACAGCTGTTGGAGGTGGTGTATCAGTTGCTAAGGCGCAGCATCCTTGGATGGTTGTAGTCGGGCTGTGAACATCATCTCCATCCCCAAATCGAGTTATCCACCTTCTCTCATCGAAAGATCAGGATTCACCCTAGTGGGTTCATATCAGTTGGTAATCAGAGCAAGGTTGATCGGTGAGAGACTTCTAGTTCTTTGCTGTTTTTAATCTCCTATGGTCCAGAAAAAGCCAAAACAAAATTAGTAGATTAGTTCTTCATAATCCCAAAACCCCTTTGAGCTTAATACTATTATTGCTTAGTTAGGGCTTATTGAATTAACGGTTGCATCGTCGTGCAAGTTGCTGGTCTTAGCGTCTAGTCGTTTAGAGTTTCGAGTTCTAGTCACGTTTCTGTCACCATCGCAGATTTGAGTTTATTTGTTTCTCTCTAGGAATCCGAGTGGATTTTCAAATTCCTTTGTTTTGTTTACCACCATTATCCTAGCCACGTCCTTGGAGGTTTCATCCATGTCCATATTTCCATCTACAAAAAGGAAATCCAACGAGATCAAGATAGAATTCGATTCGGAGTCCTGTTTTATCTTGAAAACAAAAGCACCATATTTCCTTTGTCAGGAGTCTGAATAGGGAGTTTAAATACAATCTGGAAACCTTAGCTTGTCCTCTTTCCAACGGATCAGAGCTTAGTCCCAAATTCATTCTGAGCGCTTCGCAATTGCCCTGGAGATTTGTGCGTCTGCTGGTTTTGCAAAACAACCACTTGTTTCACTTTGCTACTGAATCACCCTTCCCAAGGAAACATTTAATTGCTGTAAGTAGCTTGTTATTTCTTGTTGCAAAATTTCAGTTTTGTGCTAGTTGAAAGAAAAAAAAACAGAAGAAAAAAAAACAGAAAGAAAGAAAAGAAAGAAAGAAAAGAAAGACAGAAAGAAAGAAAGAAAGAAAAGAAAGAGAAAGAAGAAGAGAAGAGTTTTTCTTTTGTTGTTATTCCTGTCCTTGTGATCCTTCTTTGCTGCTACTCAGTGACTTCGTTTGTGTCCAGGCTCGCGTCTCTAGCATGTACTAGCCTAGGACCAGCATAATAACGTCGTTGAGCATTTGTTCAATTTGCTTGCAACTAACATGGTTCTAGTACTTCCTTGCTTTAGCCCACCTATAGCTCCACATATTTCGACTACAGCTTGACAGGTGTTGTTGTTGCGGCACCGATACACTTCACTCCACGGTTGTAGACTTGTTGGTTGCCGTCACCTCCTGTTTGGCTTGGTAAGAACTTGTAAGGGCTTGTTTTAACAAGTTGAGTTTGAGAGAATTACATCTGACACATCCTAGTAGTTGATAGGAGGATACATATTATTTTTGTGTTTCTTGTTTTCTACTAATCATGGCAGGTGATATGGAGATTTTTGAGCTGTTGAAACTAGACCCTCATATTCAGGATGTCATTCAACACTTGCCATTATATGATGGTAAGTTTGATCCTCAAGCTTACATTGATTGGGAGTTAAAAGTAGACAATGAATTTGATGAGCATGACCTATCCAAGAAACAAAAGATTTGTATTGCCTCTAATATTTTGATTGAATATGCTTTGCTCGAATGGAAACACATTTGTAGGCACATCAAAGTTCCAAAATCTTGGAAAGACTTCAAATTTCTTTTTAGAGATGCATTCGTTCCTGCATATTATGTTGATTATTTGCTTGCAAAATTAGACAACTTGAAGCAGGGTAGCAAGACTGTGAAACAATACTACCATAATTTTAAGATTTGTATCATGTTTGGTGGATTGGATGAATGCATGGAAGATGTTATGAGTAGATTCATGAAAGGGCTCAATTCTGAAATTCGAACCTTATTAATTAGCAAATCATATTGTCATATTGGTCAATTGTTTTGTCTGGCTCTCAATGCTGAAAAAGAGATTCTATTATCTGTGAATACTTGCCAGAATGATGTGACCCATAATGTCCAAAATTTGTCCACTCTGCATGCTAATGAAGAGCAACAAATAGTGGAACCCACTACTGATTTTCCTTTGTCACAAAATGGATTACTCGCGGTTCCTTGTGATAAAGAGGAGTTGTGTGTTGATGATTCTTTTACTCCTATGCCACAAGTAGCAAATAAGTGTGATACTTTTGGTTTGGAACCATACAAATGTGCTGAAGATAAGCTTTCTCATCCTATTACATGTGCACAATATGAACTGAATTTGTTGTCCTCTATAAATACTTTGGGTTATATTGAATTTGATATTCTGTGTAATCTAAATTGTCTAAAAGAGAAACTTAAATTTGATTCTATTTTTCCAAGTTTTAATCATTGTTCGCTTCATGCAATTGGCAAATATGACAACAAAGGAGAATATTTGGTGCATAAAGTTTATATTTGCTCTAATCTGAAATATCCTTTTGGGCCACAATACCATGATCAAATTGAGGGCTGCACTAACACTAATGATGTCTTGCAAAGTTTTTCTAGTTTTTCCCAAATGCAACAGGATAAATATCAAGAAGGGGAGCACGGTTCACTTTTACCTACAACACATCCTCCAACAAAGGTCAAACCGAGGACGGTTTGCTGTCAAGAAGGGGAGAATGATGAGGACATCATTGGCTCAAATATGACCATATCAACCACTTCTATACCAAAGGTGCAACCATTCTATATGAGACTTATCATTGATGCATTTGATGAATTGGTGCTCCACCATAAAATGTGTATATTTTCATTTTCAGAATTACTTACATGGATCAAGGAAAGGTTTGATTACATATGGAAAGCATGGAAGGTTAATGAAGTTGATTGGGGACCAAATCCAAGTATTCCCAACGTCCTCCACCTGGACACCACGTCACTTTTGGTCCAAGGAAAGAAAGAGATCAAATCCAACACGTTTTGGGGCTGGATTCGGACTCCAGGACAGCTCCAACTTGTGATGTTCACCACGGTCGCATACGGACTCGGATTGGGACGTTCTAGCACTTTTTGGAAAGCTTATCAAGTCTATTTTCCAACGGATCTGGACTCATGGCTATACCTTATCCGATGCTTCCGCAATCATCGTTTCAACGCCGGGGCCTTTTTTTTGCCTTTGGTGCTGTGTCACCTATTTTGGGCTGATGGCCCATGTATCAAGTTGGGTTCATTAGGGACGTGTCCTAGGGTTGGAGAACGACCCCAACACCCCCTAGTCGTTCCCCTAGGTATTAATAAGGATTAGAGCCGCCACAAACAGATTGGGTTTTGTTTTGTTGAAAGTTTAGCCATTGCTACTTCCTTGTAGACGCGTGTGTCGACTAGACCATCCGTTCTACTCGATTCAGAACCCCAACTTTGTGATTTCAGATTGGTTTTCATCTCCATATTTGCAATTGAGTTGCTTGTTCTACTTGTTCTTGCTTGTTCCTCGATTGCTTGCAGGAATTACCCTAGTGGTTTGGTTGATCGTGTTCCACAAGATCGCGACAGCTGTTGGAGGTGGTGTATCAATTGCTAAGGCGCAGCATCCTTGGATGGTTGTAGTCGGGCTGTGAACGTCATCTCCATCCCCAAATCGAGTTATCCACCTTCTCTCATCGAAAGATCAGGATTCACCCTAGTGGGTTCATATCATACCATACGGTGCATCCAAAATGATTTTCGAGCCTGTGGTACATTTGGCGCAAACCGTGCAGCTAACTAGTGCCTAGATTAACACTATCTCCAAAAGGACCGAAACAAGCTTTCACTTGACCCACGTCACCTAGGTGTACCATCGGGTGTGCCCAAAATGATTTCTATACCACAGCACATTCAATGCAAACCATGCACCTATCTTGCACTGAGATTAACACTATCTCCAAATAGACCAAAACAAGATTCTGCTTTACCCACGTCACCTAGGTGTACCATTGGGTGCGCACGAATTTGTTTCCATGCTCGTGGTACATTCGTCGCAAACCGTGCACAATCTTGTGCCAAGATTAAAACTATCTCTAAATAGACTGAAACAAACTTTCACTTGACACACATCACCTAGGAGTACCATCGGGAGCGTCAAAATGATTTCCGAGCCTAAGGTACGTTTAGCAAAAACCATGCACCTATCTTGTGTCGAGATTGACACTATCACCAAACAGACTGAAATGAGCTTCCACTTGACCTACGTCACCTAGGTGTACCATCGGGTGTGCCCAAAGCGATTTTAGAGCCTATGGTACATTCGGCGCAAACCGTGAACCTATCTTGCGCCAAGATTAACACTATCTCCAAATAGACCAAAACAAGATTCCACCTGACCCACATCACCTTGGAGTACCATCGGGTGTGCCCAAAATGGTTTTCATGGCCTTTGTACATTTGGCTCAAACCATGCACCTATCTTGGGCTAAGATTACCACTATCTCCAGATGGACCAAAACGAGGTTCAATCTGACCCACGTCACCTAGTAGTACCATCGGGTGCATCCAAAATGATTTTTGAGCCTATGGTACATTTGGCGCAAACCATGCACCTATCTTGTGCCTAGATTAATACTATCTTCAAACGGACCAAAATTAGCTCCCACTTGAATCACGTCACCTATGTGTATCATTGGGTGCGCCCAAAATGGTTTCCATGCCCATGGTACACTCGGCGCAAACCGTGCAACTATCTTGCATCGAGATTAACAGTATCCCTAAACGAAGCGAAACAAGCTTCCACTTGAACCATGTCACCTTGGAGATCCATCGGGTGCGTCAAAATGGTTTCCATGCCCATGGTACACTCAGCGCAAACTGTGCACCAATCTTGCGCCGAGACTAACACTATCTCCAAACAAACTGAAACACGCTTCCACTTGACATACATTACCTAGGAGTACCATCAGGTGTGCCCAAAGGCATTTCCATGCCCGTGGTACATTCAGCGCAAACCGTGCACCTATCTTGTGTGAAGTTTAAAACTATCTCCAAACGGATTGAAATGAGCTTTTGCTTGATTCCAGTCACCTAGGAGTACGATCAGAAGCGTCCAAAATGATTTATGAGCTTATGGTACGTTCGACGCAAGCCGTGCACCTATGCTGTGTCAAGATTCACACTATCCCCAAACAGATTGAAATCAGCTTCAACTTGACGCACGTCACCTTGTAGTACCATCGGGTGCGTCAAAATGATTTCCGATCCTACGGTACGTTTGGCGCAAACTGTGCACCTATCTTGCACGGAGACCAACACTATCTCTAAACGGACGGAGACAAGCTTCCACTTGACATACAATACCTAGGGGTGCCATCAGGAATGCCCAAAGCCATTTCCGTGCCCGTGGTACACTCAGCGCAAACCGTGCACCTATCTTGCGCCTAGATTAACACTATCTCCAGAAGGACCGAAATGAGCTTCCACTAGACCCAGGTCACCTAGGAGTACCATCGAGTCTGCCCAAAATGATTTCCATGCCCGTGGTACAGTCGGTGCAAATCGTGCACCCATCTTGCACCGAGACTAACACTATTTCCAAACAGACCGAAACGAGTTTCCACTTGCCCCACATAACTAGGAGTACCATACGGTGCATCCAAAATGATTTTCGAGCCTGTGGTACATTTGGTGCAAACCGTGCAGCTAACTAGTGCCTAGATTAACACTATCTCCAAAAGGACCGAAACAAGCTTTCACTTGACCCACGTCAGCTAGGTGTACCATCGGGTGTGCCCAAAATGATTTCTATGCCACAGCACATTCAATGCAAACCATATCTTGCACTGAGATTAACACTATCTCCAAATAGACGAAAACAAGATTCTGCTTTACCCACGTCACCTAGGTGTACCATTGGGTGCGCACGAAATTGTTTCCATGCTCGTGGTACATTCATCGCAAACCGTGCACAATCTTGTGCCAAGATTAAAACTATCTCTAAATAGACTGAAACAAACTTTCACTTGACACACATCACCTAGGAGTACCATCGGGAGCGTCAAAATGATTTCCGAGCCTAAGGTACGTTTAGCACAAACCATGCACCTATCTTGTGTTGAGATTGACACTATCACCAAACAGACTGAAATGAGCTTCCACTTGACCTACGTCACCTAGGTGTACCATCGGGTGTGCCCAAAGCGATTTTAGAGCCTATGGTACATTCGGCGCAAACCGTGAACCTATCTTGCGCCAAGATTAACACTATCTCTAAATAGACCAAAACAAGATTCCACCTGACCCACATCACCTTGGAGTACCATCGGGTGTGCCCAAAATGGTTTTCATGGCCTTTGTACATTTGGCTCAAACCATGCACCTATCTTGGGCTAAGATTATCACTATCTCCAGATGGACCAAAACGAGGTTCAATCTGACCCACGTCACGTAGTAGTACCATCGGGTGCATCCAAAATGATTTTTGAGCCTATGGTACATTTGGCGCAAACCGTGCACCTATCTTGTGCCTAGATTAATACTATCTTCAAACGGACCAAAATTAGCTCCCACTTGAATCACGTCACCTATGTGTATCATTGGGTGCGCCCAAAATGGTTTCCATGCCCATGGTACACTCGGCGCAAACCGTGCAACTATCTTGCATCGAGATTAACACTATCCCTAAACGAAGCGAAACAAGCTTCCACTTGAACCATGTCACCTTGGAGATCCATCGGGTGCGTCAAAATGGTTTCCATGCCCATGGTACACTCAGCGCAAACTGTGCACCAATCTTGCGCCGAGACTAACACTATCTCCAAACGAACTGAAACAAGCTTCCACTTGACATACATTACCTAGGAGTACCATCAGGTGTGCCCAAAGGCATTTCCATGCCCATGGTACATTCAGCGCAAACCGTGCACCTATCTTGTATGAAGTTTAAAACTATCTCCAAACGGATTGAAATGAGCTTTTGCTTGATTCCAGTCACCTAGGAGTACGATCAGAAGCGTCCAAAATGATTTATGAGCTTATGGTACGTTCGACGCAAGCCGTGCACCTATGCTGTGTCAAGATTCACACTATCCCCAAACAGATTGAAATCAGCTTCAACTTGACGCACGTCACCTTGTAGTACCATCGGGTGCGTCAAAATGATTTCCGATCCTACGGTACGTTTGGCGCAAACTGTGCACCTATCTTGCACGGAGACCAACACTATCTCTAAACGGACGGAAACAAGCTTCCACTTGACATACAATACCTAGGGGTACCATCAGGAATGCCCAAAGCCATTTCCGTGCCCGTGGTACACTCAGCGCAAACCGTGCACCTATCTTGCGCCTAGATTAACACTATCTCCAGAAGGACCGAAATGAGCTTCCACTAGACCCAGGTCACCTAGGAGTACCATCGAGTCTGCCCAAAATGATTTCCATGCTCGTGGTACATTCGGTGCAAATCGTGCACCCATCTTGCACCGAGACTAACACTATTTCCAAACAGACCGAAACGAGTTTCCACTTGCCCCACATAACTAGGAGTACCATACGGTGCATCCAAAATGATTTTCGAGCCTGTGGTACATTTGGTGCAAACCGTGCAGCTAACTAGTGCCTAGATTAACACTATCTCCAAAAGGACCGAAACAAGCTTTCACTTGACCCACGTCACCTAGGTGTACCATCGGGTGTGCCCAAAATGATTTCTATGCCACATCACATTCAATGCAAACCATATCTTGCACTGAGATTAACACTATCTCCAAATAGACCAAAACAAGATTCCGCTTTACCCACGTCACCTAGGTGTACCATTGGGTGCGCACGAAATTGTTTCCATGCTCGTGGTACATTCATCGCAAACCGTGCACAATCTTGTGCCAAGATTAAAACTATATCTAAATAGACTGAAACAAACTTTCACTTGACACACATCACCTAGGAGTACCATCGGGAGCGTCAAAATGATTTCCGAGCCTAAGGTACGTTTAGCACAAACCATGCACCTATCTTGTGTTGAGATTGACACTATCACCAAACAGACTGAAATGAGCTTCCACTTGACCTACGTCACCTAGGTGTACCATCGGGTGTGCCCAAAGCGATTTTAGAGCCTATGGTACATTCGGCGCAAACCGTGAACCTATCTTGCGCCAAGATTAACACTATCTCTAAATAGACCAAAACAAGATTCCACCTGACCCACATCACCTTGGAGTACCATCGGGTGTGCCCAAAATGGTTTTCATGGCCTTTGTACATTTGGCTCAAACCATGCACCTATCTTGGGCTAAGATTATCACTATCTCCAGATGGACCAAAACGAGGTTCAATCTGACCCACGTCACGTAGTAGTACCATCGGGTGCATCCAAAATGATTTTTGAGCCTATGGTACATTTGGCGCAAACCATGCACCTATCTTGTGCCTAGATTAATACTATCTTCAAACGGACCAAAATTAGCTCCCACTTGAATCACGTCACCTATGTGTATCATTGGGTGCGCCCAAAATGGTTTCCATGCCCATGGTACACTCGGCGCAAACCGTGCAACTATCTTGCATCGAGATTAACACTATCCCTAAACGAAGCGAAACAAGCTTCCACTTGAACCATGTCACCTTGGAGATCCATCGGGTGCGTCAAAATGGTTTCCATGCCCATGGTACACTCAGCGCAAACTGTGCACCAATCTTGCGCCGAGACTAACACTATCTCCAAACGAACTGAAACAAGCTTCCACTTGACATACATTACCTAGGAGTACCATCAGGTGTGCCCAAAGGCATTTCCATGCCCGTGGTACATTCAGCGCAAACCGTGCACCTATCTTGTATGAAGTTTAAAACTATCTCCAAACGGATTGAAATGAGCTTTTGCTTGATTCCAGTCACCTAGGAGTACGATCAGAAGCGTCCAAAATGATTTATAAGCTTATGGTACGTTCGACGCAAGCCGTGCACCTATGCTGTGTCAAGATTCACACTATCCCCAAACAGATTGAAATCAGCTTCAACTTGACGCACGTCACCTTGTAGTACCATCGGGTGCGTCAAAATGATTTCCGATCCTACGGTACGTTTGGCGCAAACTGTGCACCTATCTTGCACGGAGACCAACACTATCTCTAAACGGACGGAAACAAGCTTCCACGTGACATACAATACCTAGGGGTACCATCAGGAATGCCCAAAGCCATTTCCGTGCCCGTGGTACACTCAGCGCAAACCGTGCACCTATCTTGCGCCTAGATTAACACTATCTCCAGAAGGACCGAAATGAGCTTCCACTAGACCCAGGTCACCTAGGAGTACCATCGAGTCTGCCCAAAATGATTTCCATGCTCGTGGTACATTCGGTGCAAATGGTGCACCCATCTTGCACCGAGACTAACACTATTTCCAAACAGACCGAAACGAGTTTCCACTTGCCCCACATAACTAGGAGTACCATACGGTGCATCCAAAATGATTTTCGAGCCTGTGGTACATTTGGTACAAACCGTGCAGCTAACTAGTGCCTAGATTAACACTATCTCCAAAAGGACCGAAACAAGCTTTCACTTGACCCACGTCACCTAGGTGTACCATCGGGTGTGCCCAAAATGATTTCTATGCCACATCACATTCAATGCAAACCATATCTTGCACTGAGATTAACACTATCTCCAAATAGACCAAAACAAGATTCCGCTTTACCCACGTCACCTAGGTGTACCATTGGGTGCGCACGAAATTGTTTCCATGCTCGTGGTACATTCATCGCAAACCGTGCACAATCTTGTGCCAAGATTAAAACTATCTCTAAATAGACTGAAACAAACTTTCACTTGACACACATCACCTAGGAGTACCATCGGGAGCGTCAAAATGATTTCCGAGCCTAAGGTACGTTTAGCACAAACCATGCACCTATCTTGTGTTGAGATTGACACTATCACCAAACAGACTGAAATGAGCTTCCACTTGACCTACGTCACCTAGGTGTACCATCGGGTGTGCCCAAAGCGATTTTAGAGCCTATGGTACATTCGGCGCAAACCGTGAACCTATCTTGCGCCAAGATTAACACTATCTCTAAATAGACCAAAACAAGATTCCACCTGACCCACATCACCTTGGAGTACCATCGGGTGTGCCCAAAATGGTTTTCATGGCCTTTGTACATTTGGCTCAAACCATGCACCTATCTTGGGCTAAGATTATCACTATCTCCAGATGGACCAAAACGAGGTTCAATCTGACCCACGTCACGTAGTAGTACCATCGGGTGCATCCAAAATGATTTTTGAGCCTATGGTACATTTGGCGCAAACCATGCACCTATCTTGTGCCTAGATTAATACTATCTTCAAACGGACCAAAATTAGCTCCCACTTGAATCACGTCACCTATGTGTATCATTGGGTGCGCCCAAAATGGTTTCCATGCCCATGGTACACTCGGCGCAAACCGTGCAACTATCTTGCATCGAGATTAACACTATCCCTAAACGAAGCGAAACAAGCTTCCACTTGAACCATGTCACCTTGGAGATCCATCGGGTGCGTCAAAATGGTTTCCATGCCCATGGTACACTCAGCGCAAACTGTGCACCAATCTTGCGCCGAGACTAACACTATCTCCAAACGAACTGAAACAAGCTTCCACTTGACATACATTACCTAGGAGTACCATCAGGTGTGCCCAAAGGCATTTCCATGCCCGTGGTACATTCAGCGCAAACCGTGCACCTATCTTGTATGAAGTTTAAAACTATCTCCAAACGGATTGAAATGAGCTTTTGCTTGATTCCAGTCACCTAGGAGTACGATCAGAAGCGTCCAAAATGATTTATGAGCTTATGGTACGTTCGACGCAAGCCGTGCACCTATGCTGTGTCAAGATTCACACTATCCCCAAATAGATTGAAATCAGCTTCAACTTGACGCACGTCACCTTGTAGTACCATCGGGTGCGTCAAAATGATTTCCGATCCTACGGTACGTTTGGCGCAAACTGTGCACCTATCTTGCACGGAGACCAACACTATCTCTAAACGGACGGAAACAAGCTTCCACTTGACATACAATACCTAGGGGTACCATCAGGAATGCCCAAAGCCATTTCCGTGCCCGTGGTACACTCAGCGCAAACCGTGCACCTATCTTGCGCCTAGATTAACACTATCTCCAGAAGGACCGAAATGAGCTTCCACTAGACCCAGGTCACCTAGGAGTACCATCGAGTCTGCCCAAAATGATTTCCATGCTCGTGGTACATTCGGTGCAAATCGTGCACCCATCTTGCACCGAGACTAACACTATTTCCAAACAGACCGAAACGAGTTTCCACTTGCCCCACATAACTAGGAGTACCATACGGTGCATCCAAAATGATTTTCGAGCCTGTGGTACATTTGGTGCAAACCGTGCAGCTAACTAGTGCCTAGATTAACACTATCTCCAAAAGGACCGAAACAAGCTTTCACTTGACCCACGTCACCTAGGTGTACCATCGGGTGTGCCCAAAATGATTTCTATGCCACATCACATTCAATGCAAACCATATCTTGCACTGAGATTAACACTATCTCCAAATAGACCAAAACAAGATTCCGCTTTACCCACGTCACCTAGGTGTACCATTGGGTGCGCACGAAATTGTTTCCATGCTCGTGGTACATTCATCGCAAACCGTGCACAATCTTGTGCCAAGATTAAAACTATATCTAAATAGACTGAAACAAACTTTCACTTGACACACATCACCTAGGAGTACCATCGGGAGCGTCAAAATGATTTCCGAGCCTAAGGTACGTTTAGCACAAACCATGCACCTATCTTGTGTTGAGATTGACACTATCACCAAACAGACTGAAATGAGCTTCCACTTGACCTACGTCACCTAGGTGTACCATCGGGTGTGCCCAAAGCGATTTTAGAGCCTATGGTACATTCGGCGCAAACCGTGAACCTATCTTGCGCCAAGATTAACACTATCTCTAAATAGACCAAAACAAGATTCCACCTGACCCACATCACCTTGGAGTACCATCGGGTGTGCCCAAAATGGTTTTCATGGCCTTTGTACATTTGGCTCAAACCATGCACCTATCTTGGGCTAAGATTATCACTATCTCCAGATGGACCAAAACGAGGTTCAATCTGACCCACGTCACGTAGTAGTACCATCGGGTGCATCCAAAATGATTTTTGAGCCTATGGTACATTTGGCGCAAACCGTGCACCTATCTTGTGCCTAGATTAATACTATCTTCAAACGGACCAAAATTAGCTCCCACTTGAATCACGTCACCTATGTGTATCATTGGGTGCGCCCAAAATGGTTTCCATGCCCATGGTACACTCGGCGCAAACCGTGCAACTATCTTGCATCGAGATTAACACTATCCCTAAACGAAGCGAAACAAGCTTCCACTTGAACCATGTCACCTTGGAGATCCATCGGGTGCGTCAAAATGGTTTCCATGCCCATGGTACACTCAGCGCAAACTGTGCACCAATCTTGCGCCGAGACTAACACTATCTCCAAACGAACTGAAACAAGCTTCCACTTGACATACATTACCTAGGAGTACCATCAGGTGTGCCCAAAGGCATTTCCATGCCCGTGGTACATTCAGCGCAAACCGTGCACCTATCTTGTATGAAGTTTAAAACTATCTCCAAACGGATTGAAATGAGCTTTTGCTTGATTCCAGTCACCTAGGAGTACGATCAGAAGCGTCCAAAATGATTTATGAGCTTATGGTACGTTCGACGCAAGCCGTGCACCTATGCTGTGTCAAGATTCACACTATCCCCAAATAGATTGAAATCAGCTTCAACTTGACGCACGTCACCTTGTAGTACCATCGGGTGCGTCAAAATGATTTCCGATCCTACGGTACGTTTGGCGCAAACTGTGCACCTATCTTGCACGGAGACCAACACTATCTCTAAACGGACGGAAACAAGCTTCCACTTGACATACAATACCTAGGGGTACCATCAGGAATGCCCAAAGCCATTTCCGTGCCCGTGGTACACTCAGCGCAAACCGTGCACCTATCTTGCGCCTAGATTAACACTATCTCCAGAAGGACCGAAATGAGCTTCCACTAGACCCAGGTCACCTAGGAGTACCATCGAGTCTGCCCAAAATGATTTCCATGCTCGTGGTACATTCGGTGCAAATCGTGCACCCATCTTGCACCGAGACTAACACTATTTCCAAACAGACCGAAACGAGTTTCCACTTGCCCCACATAACTAGGAGTACCATACGGTGCATCCAAAATGATTTTCGAGCGTATGGTACATTTGGTGCAAACCGTGCAGCTAACTAGTGCCTAGATTAACACTATCTCCAAAAGGACCGAAACAAGCTTTCACTTGACCCACGTCACCTAGGTGTACCATCGGGTGTGCCCAAAATGATTTCTATGCCACATCACATTCAATGCAAACCATATCTTGCACTGAGATTAACACTATCTCCAAATAGACCAAAACAAGATTCCGCTTTACCCACGTCACCTAGGTGTACCATTGGGTGCGCACGAAATTGTTTCCATGCTCGTGGTACATTCATCGCAAACCGTGCACAATCTTGTGCCAAGATTAAAACTATATCTAAATAGACTGAAACAAACTTTCACTTGACACACATCACCTAGGAGTACCATCGGGAGCGTCAAAATGATTTCCGAGCCTAAGGTACGTTTAGCACAAACCATGCACCTATCTTGTGTTGAGATTGACACTATCACCAAACAGACTGAAATGAGCTTCCACTTGACCTACGTCACCTAGGTGTACCATCGGGTGTGCCCAAAGCGATTTTAGAGCCTATGGTACATTCGGCGCAAACCGTGAACCTATCTTGCGCCAAGATTAACACTATCTCTAAATAGACCAAAACAAGATTCCACCTGACCCACATCACCTTGGAGTACCATTGGGTGTGCCCAAAATGGTTTTCATGGCCTTTGTACATTTGGCTCAAACCATGCACCTATCTTGGGCTAAGATTATCACTATCTCCAGATGGACCAAAACGAGGTTCAATCTGACCCACGTCACCTAGTAGTACCATCGGGTGCATCCAAAATGATTTTTGAGCCTATGGTACATTTGGCGCAAACCGTGCACCTATCTTGTGCCTAGATTAATACTATCTTCAAGCGGACCAAAATTAGCTCCCACTTGAATCACGTCACCTATGTGTATCATTGGGTGCGCCCAAAATGGTTTCCATGCGCATGGTACACTCGGCGCAAACCGTGCAACTATCTTGCATCGAGATTAACACTATCCCTAAAAGAAGCGAAACAAGCTTCCACTTGAACCATGTCACCTTGGAGATCCATCGGGTGCGTCAAAATGGTTTCCATGCCCATGGTACACTCAGCGCAAACTATGCACCAATCTTGCGCCGAGACTAACACTATCTCCAAACGAACCGAAACAAGCTTCCACTTCACATACATTACCTAGGAGTACCATCAGGTGTGCCCAAAGGCATTTCCATGCCCGTGGTACATTCAGCGCAAACCGTGCACCCATCTTGTGTGAAGTTTAAACTATCTCCAAACGGATCAAAATGAGCTTTTGCTTGATTCACGTCACCTAGGAGTATGATCAGAAGCGTCCAAAATGATTTATGAGCTTATGGTACGTTCAGCGCAAGCCGTGCACCTATGCTGTGTCAAGATTCACACTATCCCCAAACAGATTGAAATGAGCTTCAACTTGACGCACGTCACCTTGTAGTACCATCGGGTGCCTCAAAATGATTTCCGATCCTATGGTACGTTTGGCGCAAACTGTGCACCTATCTTGCACCTCGACCAACACTATCTCCAAATGGACGGAAACAAGCTTCCACTTGACATACAATACCTAGGGGTACCATCAGGAATGCCCAATGCCATTTCCGTGCCCGTGGTACACTCAGCGCAAACCGTGCACCTATCTTGCGCCTAGATTAACACTATCTCTAGAAGGACCGAAATGAGCTTCCACTAGACCCAGGTCACCTAGGAGTACCAACGAGTGTGCCCAAAATAATTGCCATGCCCATGGTACATTCGGTGCAAATCGTGCACCCATCTTGCACTGAGACAAACACTATTTCCAAACAGACCGAAACGAGTTTCCACTTGCCCCACGTAACTAGGAGTACCATACGGTGCATCCAAAATGATTTTCGAGCGTATGGTACATTTGGCGCAAACCGTGCACCTAACTTGTGCCTAGATTAACACTATCTCCAAAAGGACCGAAACAAGCTTTCACTTGACCCACGTCACCTAGGTGTACCATCGGGTGTGCCCAAAATGATTTCTATGCCTGTGGCACATTCATTGCAAACCATGCACCTATCTAGCACTGAGATTAACACTATCTCCAAATAGATCAAAACAAGATTCCGCTTTACCCACGTCACCTAGGTGTACCATCGGGTGCGCACGAAATGGTTTCCATGCCCGTGCTACATTCGGTGCAAATAGAGCACCCATCTTGCACCGAGACTAACACTATTTCCAAACAGACCGAAATGAGTTTACAATTGCCCCACATAACTAGGAGTACCATACGGTACATCCAAAATGATTTTCTAGCTTATGGTACATTTGGCACAAACCGTGCACCTAACTTGTGCCTAGATTAACACTATCTCCAAAAGGACCGAAACAAGCTTTCACTTGACCCACTTCACCTAGGTGTACCATCGGGTCTGTCCAAAATGATTTCCATGCCTGTGGCACGTTTATTCTACACCATGCACCTATCTTACACTGAGATTAATACTATCTCCAAATAGACCAAAACAAGATTCCGCTTTACCCACGTCACCTAGGTGTACCATTGGGTGCGCACGAAATGGTTTCCATGCTCTTGGTACATTCATCGCAAACCGTGCACAATCTTGTGCCAAGATTAACACTATCTCTAAATAGACCGAAACAAACTTTCACTTGACCCACATCACCTAGGAGTACCATCGGAGCGTCAAAATGATTTCCGAGCCAAAGGTACGTTTAGCACAAACCATGCACCTATCTTGTGTCGAGATGACACTATCCCCAAGCAGACTGAAATGAGCTTCCGCCTAACCTACGTCACCTAGGAGTACCATCGGGTGTGCCCAAAGCGATTTTAGAGCCTATGGTACATTCGGCGCAAACCGTGAACCTATCTTGCGCCAAGATTAACACTATCTCTAAATAGATCAAAACAAGATTCCACCTGACCCACATCACCTTGGAGTACCATCGGGTGTGCCCAAAATGGTTTCCATGGCCTTTGTACATTCGGCTCAAACCATGCACCTGTCTTGGGCTAAGATTATCACTATCTCCAGATGGACCAAAACGAGGTTCAATCTGACCCACGCCACCTAGTAGTACAATCGGGTGCATCCAAAATGATTTTTGAGCCTGTGGTACATTTGGCGCAAACCGTGCACCTATCTTGCGCCTAGATTAATACTATCTTCAAACGGACCAAAATTAGCTGCCACTTGAATCACATCACCTATGTGTACCATTGGGTGCGCCCAAAATGGTTTCCATGCCCGTGGTACACTCGGCGCAAACCATGTAACTATCTTGCATCGAGATTAACACTATCCCCAAACAAAGCGAAACAAGCTTCCACTTGAACCATGTCACCTTGGAGATCCATCGGGTGCGTCAAAATGGTTTCCATGCCCATGGTACACTCAGCGCAAACTGTGCACCAATCTTGCGCCGAGACTAACACTATCTCCAAATGAACCGAAACAAGCTTCCACTTCACATACATTACCTAGGAGTACCATCAGGTATGCCCAAAGCCATTTCCATGCCCGTGGTACATTCAGCACAAACCGTGCACCTATCTTGTGTGAAGTTTAAACTATCTCCAAACGGATCGAAATGAGCTTTTGCTTGATTCACGTCACCTAGGAGTATGATCAGAAGCGTCCAAAATGATTTATGAGCTTATGGTACATTCAGTGCAAGCCGTGCACCTATGCTATGTCAAGATTCACACTATCCCCAAACAGATTGAAATGAGCTTCAACTTGCCGCACGTCACCTTGTAGTACCATCGGGTGCCTCAATGATTTCCGATCCTATGGTACGTTTGGCGCAAACTATGCACCTATCTTGCACCTCGACCAACACTATCTCCAAACGGACGGAAACAAGCTTCCACTTGACATACAATACCTAGGGGTACCATCAGGAATGCCCAATGCCATTTCCGTGCCCGTGGTACACTCAGCGCAAACCGTGCACCTATCTTGCGCCTAGATTAACACTATCTCTAGAAGGACCGAAATGAGCTTCCACTAGACCCAGGTCACCTAGGAGTACCATCGAGTCTGCCTAAAATGATTTCCATGCCCGTGGACAATCGGTGCAAATCGTGCAACCATCTTGCACCGAGACAAACACTATTTCCAAACAGACCGAAACGAGTTTCCACTTGCCCCACGTAACTAGGAGTACCAAACGGTGCATCCAAAATGATTTTCGAGCCTGTGGTACATTTGGCGCAAACCGTGCACCTAACTAGTGCCTAGATTAACACTATCTCCAAAAGGACCGAAACAAGCTTTCACTTGACCCACGTCACCTAGGTGTACCATCGGGTGTGCCCAAAATAATTTCCATGCCTGTGGCACGTTTATTGCAAACCATGCACCTATCTTGACAGAGATTAACACTATCTCCAAATAGACCAAAACAAGATTCTGCTTTACCCATGTCACCTAGGTGTACCATTGGGTGCGCAAGAAATGGTTTCCATGCTCGTGGTACATTCGTCACAAATCGTGCACAATCTTGTGCTAAGATTAAAACTACCTCTAAATAGACCGAAACAAACTTTCACTTGACCCACATCACCTAGGAGTACCATCGGGAGCGTCAAAATGATTTTCGAGCCTAAGATACGTTTAGCACAAACCATGCACCTATCTCGCGTCGAGATTGACACCATCCCCAAACAGACTGAAATGAGCTTCCACTTGACCTACGTCACCTAGGAGTACCATCGGGTGTGCCCAAAGCAATTTTAGAGCCTATGGTACATTCGGCGCAAACCGTGAACCTATCTTGCGCCGAGATTAACACTATCTCTAAACAGACCAAAACAAGATTCCACCTGACCCACATCACCTAGGAGTACCATCGGGTGTGCCCAAAATGGTTTTCATGGCCTTTGTACATTCGGCTCAAACCACGCACCTATCTTAGGCTAAGATTATCACTATCTCCAGATGGACCAAAACGAGGTTCAATCTGACCCACGTCACCTAGTAGTACCATCGGGTGCATCCAAAATGATTTTTGAGCCTATGGTACATTTGGCGCAAACCGTGCACCAATCTTGCGCCTAAATTAATACTATCTTCAAACGGACCGAAATTAGCTTCCGCTTGAATCACATCACCTATGTGTACCATTGGGTGCGCCCAAAATGGTTTCCATGCCCGTGGTACACTCGGCGCAAACCATGCAACTATCTTGCATCGAGATTAACACTATCCCTAAATGAAGCGAAACAAGCTTCCAGTTGAACCTTGTCACCTTGGAGATCCATTGGGTGCGTCAAAATGGTTTCCATGCCCATGGTACACTCAGCGCAAACTGTGCACCAATCTTGCTCTGAGACTAACACTATCTCCAAATGAACTGAAACAAGCTTCCACTTGACATACATTACCTTGGAGTACCATCAGGTGTGCCCAAAGGCATTTCCATGCCTGTGGTACATTCAACGCAAACCGTGCACCTATCTTGTGTGAAGTTTAAAACTATCTCCAAACGGATCAAAGTGAGCTTTTGCTTGATTCCAGTCACCTAGGAGTATGATCAGAAGCGTCCAAAATGATTTATGAGCTTATGGTACGTTCGGCGCAAGCCGTGCACCTATGCTGTGTCAAGATTCACACTATCCCCAAACAGATTGAAATGAGCTTCAACTTGACGCACGTCACCTTGTAGTACCATCGGGTGCGTCAAAATGATTTCAGATCCTATGGCACGTTTGGCGCAAACTATGCACCTATCTAGCACCGAGACCAACACTATCTCCAAACCGATGGAAACAAGATTCCACTTGACATACAATACCTAGGAGTACCATCTGGAATGCCCAAAGCCATTTTCGTGCCCGTGGTACACTCAGCGCAAACCATGCACCTATCTTGTGCCTAGATTAACACTATCTCCAAAAGGACCGAAATGAGCTTCCACTAGACCCAGGTCATCTAGGACTACCATCAAGTCTGCCCAAAATGATTTCCATGCCCGTGGTACATTCGGTGCAAATCGTGCACCCATCTTGCACCGAGACTAACACTATTTCCAAACAAACCGAAACGACTTTCCACTTGCCCCACATAACTGGAGTACCATACAGTGCATCCAAAATGATTTTCGAGCCTATGGTACATTTGGCACAAACCGTGCACCTAACTTGTGCCTAGATTAACACTATCTCCAAAAGGACCGAAACAAGCTTTCACTTGACCCACGTCACCTAGGTGTACCATCGGGTCTGTCCAAAATGATTTCCATGCCCGTGGCACGTTTATCCTACACCATGCACCTATCTTGAATTGAGATTAACACTATCTCCAAATAGACCAAATTAAGATTCCGCTTTACCCATGTCACCTAGGTGTACCATTGGGTGCTTACGAAATGGTTTCCATGCTCGTGGTACATTCATCGCAAACCGTGCACAATCTTGTGCCAAGATTAACACTACCTCTAAATAGACCGAAATGAACTTTCACTTGACCCACATCACCTAGGAGTACCATCGGAAGCGTCAAAATGATTTCCGAGCCAAAGGTACGTTTAGCACAAACCATGCACCTATCTTCTGTCGAGATGACACTATCCCCAAGCAGACTGAAATGAGCTTCCACCTGACCTACGTCACCTAGGAGTACCATCGGGTGTGCCCAAAGCGATTTTAGAGCCTATGGTACATTCTGCGCAAACCGTGAACCTATCTTGCGCCGAGATTAACAGTATCTGTAAACAGACCAAAACAAGATTCCACCAGACCAACATTACCTAGGAGTACCATCGGGTGTGCCCAAAATGGTTTTCATGGCCTTTGTACGTTCGGCTCAAACCATGCACCTGTCTTGGGCTAAGATTATCACTATCTCCAGATGGACCAAAACGAGGTTCAATCTGACCCACGTCACCTAGCAGTACCATCGGGTGCATTCAAAACATATTTTGAGCCTATGGTACATTTGGCGCAAACCGTGCACCTATCTTGCGCCTAGATTCATACTATCTTCAAACAGACCGAAATTAGCTTCCACTTGAATCACGTCACCTATATGTACCATTGGGTGCGCCCAAAATGGTTTCCATGCCCGTGGTACACTCGGCGCAAACCGTGCAACTATCTTGCATCGAGATTAACACTATACCTAAACGAAGCGAAACAAGCTTCCACTTGAACCATGTCATCTTGGAGATCCATCGGGTGCGTCAAAATGGTTTCCATGCCCATGGTACACTCAGCTCAAACTGTGCACCAATCTTGCGCCGAGACTAACACTATCTCCAAACGAACCGAAACAAGCTTCCACTCGACATACATTACCTAGGAGTACCATCAGGTGTGCCCAAAGCCATTTCCATGCCCGTGGTACATTCAGCGCAAACCGTGGACCTATCTTGTGTGAAGTTTAAACTATCTCCAAACGGATCGAAATGAGCTTTTGCTTGATTCCAGTCACCTAGGAGTATGATCAAAAGCGTCCAAAATGATTTATGAGCTTATGGTACGTTCGGCGCAACCCGTGCACCTATGCTGTGTCAAGATTCACACTATCCCGAAACAGATTGAAATGAGCTTCAACTTGACGCACGTCACCTTGTAGTACCATCGGGTGTGTCAAAATGATTTCCGATCCTATGGTACGTTTGGCGCAAACTGTGCACCTATCTTGCACCGAGACCAACACTATCTCCAAACCGACGGAAACAAGATTCCACTTGACATACAATACCTAGGAGTACCATCAGGAATGCCCAAAGCCATTTCCGTGCTCGTGGTACTCTCGGGGCAAACCGTGCACCTATCTTGGGCCTAGATTAACACTCTCTCCAAAAGGACTAAAATGAGCTTCCACTAGACCTAGGTCACCTAGAGTACAATCGAGTGTGCCCAAAATGATTTCCATGCCCATGGTACATTTGGTGCAAATCGTGCACCCATTTTGCACCGAGACTAACACTATTTCCAAACAGACCGAAACGAGTTTCAACTTGCCCCACGTAACTAGGAGTGCCGTACGGTGCATCCAAAATGATTTTCGAGCCTGACGTACATTTGGCGCAAACCGTGCACCTAACTTGTGCCTAGATTAACACTATCTCCAAAAGGACCGAAACAAGCTTTCACTTGACCCACATCACCTAGGTGTACCATCGGGTCTGTCCAAAATGATTTCCATGCCTGTGGCACGTTTATTGCACACCATGCACCTATCTTGCATTGAGATTAACACTATCTCCAAATAGACCAAAACAAGATTCTGCTTTACCCACGTCAACTAGGTGTACCATTGGGTGCGCACGAAATGGTTTCCATGCTCGTGGTACATTCGTCGCAAACCGTGCACAATCTTGTGCCAAGATTAACACTATCTCTAAATAGACCGAAACGAACTTTCACTTGACCCACATCACCTAGGAGTACCATCGGGAGCGTCAAAATGATTTCTGAGCCAAAGGTACATTTAGCACAAACCATGCACCTATCTTCTGTCGAGATGACACTATCCCCAAGCAGACTGAAATGAGCTTCCACCTGACCTACGTCACCTAGGAGTACCATCGGGTGTGCCCAAAGCGATTTTAGAGCCTATGGTACATTCGGCGCAAACCATGAACCTATCTTGCGCCGAGATTAGCACTATCTCTAAACAGACCAAAACAAGATTCCACCTGACCAACATCACCTAGGAGTACCATCAGGTGTGCCCAAAATGGTTTTCATGGCCTTTGTACATTCGGCTCAAACCATGCACCTGTCTTGGGTTAAGATTATCACTATCTCCAGATGGACCAAAACGAGGTTCAATCTGACCCACGTCACCTAGCAGTACCATCGGGTGCATCCAAAACGAATTTTGAGCCTATGGTACATTTGGCGCAAACCATGCACCTATCTTGCGCCTAGATTCATACTATCTTCAAACGGACCAAAATTAGCTTCCACTTGAATCACGTACCCTATGTGTGCCATTGGGTGCGCCCAAAATGGTTTCCATGCCCGTGGTACACTCGGCGCAAACCGTGCAACTATCTTGCATCGAGATTAACACTATCCCCAAACGAAGCAAAACAGGCTTCCACTTGAACCATGTCACCACGTTGGAGATCCATCGGGTGCGTCAAAATGGTTTCCATTCCCATGGTACACTCAGCGTAAACTGTGCACCAATCTTGTGCAGAGACTAACACTATCTCCAAACAAACCGAAACACGCTTCCACTTGACATACATTACCTAGGAGTACCATCAAGAATGCCCAAAGCCATTTCCATGCCTGTGGTACATTCAGCGCAAACCATGCACCTATCTTGTGTGAAGTTTAAAACTATCTCCAAACGGATCGAAATGGCTTTTGCCTGATTCACGTCACCTAGGAGTACGATCAGAAGCGTCCAAAATGATTTATGAGCTTATGGTACGTTCGGCGCAAGCCGTGCACCTATGCTCTGTCAAGATTCACACTATCCCCAAACAGATTGAAATGAGCTTCAACTTGACGCACGTCACCTTGTAGTACCATCGGGTGCGCCAAAATGATTTGTCCTATGGTACGTTTAGCGCAAACTGTGCACCTATCTTGCACCGAGACCAACACTATCTCCGAACGGACGGAAACAAGATTCCACTTGACATAGAATACCTAGGAGTACCATCAGGAATGCCCAAAGCCATTTCCGCGCCCGTGGTACACACAGCGCAAATCATGCACCTATCTTGCGCCTAAATTAACACTATTTCCAAAATGACCGAAATGAGCTTCCACTAGACCTAGGTCACCTAGAGTACAATTGAGTGTGCCCAAAATGATTTCCATGCCCGTGGTACATTCGGTGCAAATCGTGCACCCATCATGCATCGAGACTAACACTATTTCCAAACAGACCGAAACGAGTTTCAACTTGCCCCATGTAACTAGGAGTGCCGTACGGTGCATCCAAAATGATTTTCGAGCTGAGATACATTTGGCGCAAACCGTGCACCTAACATGTGCCTAGATTAACACTATCTCCAAAAGGACCGAAACAAGCTTTCACTTGACCCACGTCACCTAGGTGTACCATCGGGTCTGTCCAAAATGATTTCCATGCCTGTGGCACGTTTACTGCACACCATGCACATATCTTGCATTGAGATTAACACTATCTCCAAATAGACCAAAACAAGATTCCGCTTTACCCATGTCACCTAGGAGTACCATTGCGTGCGCACGAAATGGTTTCCATGCTCGTGGTATATTCGTCACAAACCGTGCACAATCTTGTGCCAAGATTAACACTATCTCTAAATAGACCGAAATGAACTTTCACTTCACCCACATCACCTTGGAGTACCATCGGGAGTGTCAAAATGATTTCCGAGCCAAAGGTACATTTAGCACAAACCATGCACCTATCTTCTGTCGAGATGACACTATCCCCAAGCAGACTAAAATGAGCTTCCACCTGACCTACGTCACCCAGGAGTACCATCGGGTGTGCCCAAAGCGATTTTAGAGCCTATGGTACATTAGGCGCAAACCGTGAACCTATCTTGCGCCGAGATTAACAGTATCTCTAAACAGACCAAAACAAGATTCCACCAGACCAACATCACCTAGGAGTACCATCGGGTGTGCCCAAAATGGTTTTCATGGCCTTTGTACATTCGGCTCAAACCATGCACCTGTCTTGGCTAAGGTTATCACTATCTCCAGATGGACCAAAATGAGGTTCAATCTGACCCACGTCACCTAGTAGTACCATCAGGTGCATCTGAAATGAGTTTTGAGCCTATGGTACATTTGGCGTAAACCGTGCACCTATCTTGCGCCTAGATTAATACTATCTTCAAACGGACCGAAATTAGCTTCCACTTGAATCACGTCAGCTATGTGTACCATTGGGTGCGCCCAAAATGGTTTCCATGCCTGTGGTACACATGGCGCAAACCGTGCAACTATCTTGCATCGAGATTAACACTGTCCCCAAACGAAGCGAAACAAGCTTCCACTTGAACCATGTCATTTTCGAGGTCCATCGGGTGCATCAAAATGGTTTCCATGCCCACGGTACACTCAGCGCAAACTGTGCACCAATCTTGCGCCGAGACTAACACTATCTCCAAACGAACTGAAACAAGCTTCCACTTGACATACATTACCTAGGAGTACCATCAGGTGTGCCCAAAGCCATTTCCATGCCCGTGGTACATTCAGCGCAAAACCGTGCACCTATCTTGTGTGAAGTTTAAAACTATCTCCAAACGGATCGAAATGAGCTTTTGCTTGATTCACGTCACCTAGGAGTACGATCAGAAGCGTCCAAAATGATTTATGAGCTTATGGTACGTTCGGCGCAAGCTGTGCACCTATGCTGTGTCAAGATTCACACTATCTCCAAATAGATTGAAATGAGCTTCAACTTGACGCACGTCACCTTGTAGTACCATCGGGTGCGTCAAAATGATTTCTGATCCTATGGTACGTTTGGCGCAATCTGTGCACCTATCTTGTACCGAGACCAACACTATCTCCAAACGGACGGAAACAAGCTTCCACTTGACATACAATACCTAGGAGTACCATCAGGAATGCCCAAAGCCATTTCCGTGCCCGTGGTACACTCAGCGCAAACCGTGCAACTATCTTGCGCCTAGATTAACACTATCTCCAAAAGGACCGAAATGAGCTTCCACTAGACCCAGGTCACCTAGAGTACAATCGAGTGTGCCCAAAATGATTTCCATGCCCGTGGTACATTCGGTGCAAATCGTGCACCCATCTTCCACAGAGACTAACAATATTTCCAAACAGACCAAAACGAGTTTCAACTTGCCCCACGTAACTAGGAGTGCCCTACGGTGCATCCAAAATGATTTTCGAGCCTCAGGTACATTTGGCGCAAACCGTGCACCTAACTTGTTCCTAGATTAACACTATCTCCAAAAGGACCGAAACAAGCTTTCACTTGACCCACGTCACCAAGGTGTACCATCGGGTGTGCCAAAAATGATTTCAATGCCTGTGGCACATTCATTGCAAACCAAGCACCTATCTTGCACTGAGATTAACACTATCTCCAAATAGACCAAAACAAGATTCTGCTTTACCCACGTCACCTAGGTGTACCATTGGGTTCGCACGAAATGGTTTTCATGCTGATGGTACATTCGTCGCAAACCGTGCACAATCTTGTGCCAAGATTAACACTATCTCTAAATAGACCGAAACAAACTTTCACTTGACCCACATCACCTAGGAGTACTATCGGGAGCGTCAAAATGAATTTCGAGCCTAAGGTACGTTTAGCACAAACCATGCACCTATCTTGTGTCGAGATTGACACTATCCCCAAACAGACTGAAATGAGCTTCCACTTGACCTACGTCACCTAGGAGTACCATCGGGTGTGCCCAAAGCGATTTTAGAGCCTATGGTACATTCGGCGCAAACCGTGAACCTATCTTGCGCCGAGATTAACACTATCTCTAAACAGACCAAAACAAGATTCCACCTGACCCACATCACCTAGGAGTACCATTGGGTGTGCCCAAAATGGTTTTCATGGCCTTTGTAGATTCGGCTTAAACCATGCACCTATCTTGGGCTAAGATTATCACTATCCCCAGATGGAATAAAACGAGGTTCAATCTGACCAACGTCACCTAGTAGTACCATCAGGTGCATCCGAAATGATTTTTGAGCCTATGGTACATTTGGCGTAAACCGTGCATCTATCTGGCGCCTAGATTAATACTATCTTCAAATGGACCGACATTAACTTCCACTTGAATCACGTCACCTATGTGTACCATTGGGTGCGCCCAAAATGGTTTCCATGCCTGTGGTACACATGGCGCAAACCGTGCAACTATCTTGCATCGAGATTAACGCTGTCCCCAAACGAAGCGAAACAAGCTTCCACTTGAACCATGTCATTTTCGAGGTCCATCGGGTGCATCAAAATGGTTTCCATGCCCATGGTACACTCAGCGCAAACTGTGCACCAATCTTGCGCCGAGACTAACACTATCTCCAAACGAACCGAAACAAGCTTCCACTTGACATACATTACCTAGGAGTACCATCAGGTGTGCCCAAAGCCATTTCCATGCCCGTGGTACATTCAGCGCAAAACCGTGCACCTATCTTGTGTGAAGTTTAAAACTATCTCCAAACGGATCGAAATGAGCTTTTGCTTGATTCACGTCACCTAGGAGTACGATCAGAAGCGTTCAAAATGATTTATGAGCTTATGGTACGTTCGGCGCAAGCTGTGCACCTATGATGTGTCAAGATTCACACTATCCCCAAGTAGATTGAAATGAGCTTCAACTTGACGCACGTCACCTTGTAGTACCATCGGGTGCGTCAAAATGATTTCTGATCCTATGGTACGTTTGGCACAATCTATGCACCTATCTTGTACCGAGACCAACACTATCTCCAAACGGACGGAAACAAGCTTCCACTTGACATACAATACCTAGGAGTACCATCAGGAATGCCCAAAGCCATTTCCGTGCCCGTGGTACACTCAGCGCAAACCGTGCACCTATCTTGCGCCTAGATTAACACTATCTCCAAAAGGACCAAAATGAGCTTCCACTAGACCCAAGTCACCTAGAGTACAATCGAGTGTGCCCAAAATGATTTCCATGCCCGTGGTACATTCGGTGCAAATCGTGCACCCATCTTGCATTGAGACTAACACTATTTCCAAACAGACTGAAATGAGTTTCAACTTGCCCCACGTAACTAGGAGTGTTGTACGGTGCATCCAAAATGATTTTTGAGCCTGAGGTACATTTGGCGCAAATCGTGCACCTAACTTGTGCCTAGATTAACACTATCTCTAAAAGGACCGAAACAAGCTTTCACTTGACCCACGTCACCTAGGTGTACCATCGGGTGTGCCCAAAATGATTTCCATACCTATGGCACATTCATTGCAAACATGCACATATCTTGCACTGAGATTAACACTATCTCCAAATAGACCAAAACAAGATTTCGCTTTACCCACGTCACCTAGGTGTACCATTGGGTTCGCACGAAATGGATTCCATGCTCATGGTACATTCGTCGCAAACCGTGCACAATCTTGTGCCAAGATTAACACTATCTCTAAATAGACCGAAACGAACTTTCACTTGACCCACATCATCTAGGAGTACCATCGGGAGCGTCAAAATGATTTTCAAGCCTAAGGTATGTTTAGCACAAACCATGCACCTATCTTGTGTCGAGATTGACACTATCCCCAAACAGACTGAAATGAGCTTCCACTTGACCTACGTCACCTAGGAGTACCATCGGGTGTGCCCAAAGCGATTTTAGAGCCTATGGTACATTCCGTGCAAACCGTGAACCTATCTTGCGCCGAGATTAACACTATCTCTAAATGGACCAAAACAAGATTCCACCTGACCCACATCACCTAGGAGTACCATTGGGTGTGCCCAAAATGGTTTTCATGGCCTTTGTACATTCGGCTCAAACCATGCACCTATCTTGGGCTAAGATTATCACTATCTCCAGATGGACCAAAATGAGGTTCAATCTGACCCACGTCACCTAGTAGTACCATCGGGTGCATCCGAAATGATTTTTGAGCCTATGGTACATTTGGCATAAACCGTGCACCTATCTTGCGCCTAGATTAATACTATCTTCAAACGGACCGAAATTAGCTTCCACTTGAATCACGTCACCTATGTGTACCATTGGGTGCGCCCAAAATGGTTTCCATGCCCGTGGTACACTCGGCGCAAACCATGTAACTATCTTGCATCGAGATTAACACTATCCCCAAACGAAGCGAAACAAGCTTCCACTTGAACCATGTCACCTTGGAGATCCATCGGGTGCGTCAAAATGGTTTCCATGCCCATGGTACACTCAGCGCAAACTGTGCACCAATCTTGCGCCGAGACTAACACTATCTCCAAACGAACCGAAACAAGCTTCCACTTGACATACATTACCTAGGAGTACCATCAGGTGTGCCCAAAGCCATTTCCATGCCCGTGGTACATTCAGCGCAAAACCGTGCACCTATCTTGTGTGAAGTTTAAAACTATCTCCAAACGGATCGAAATGAGCTTTTGCTTGATTCACGTCACCTAGGAGTACGATCAGAAGCGTCCAAAATGATTTATGAGCTTATGGTACGTTCGGCGCAAGCTGTGCACCTATGATGTGTCAAGATTCACACTATCCCCAAGTAGATTGAAATGAGCTTCAACTTGACGCACGTCACCTTGTAGTACCATCGGGTGCGTCAAAATGATTTCTGATCCTATGGTACGTTTGGCGCAATCTGTGCACCTATCTTGTACCGAGACCAACACTATCTCCAAACGGACGGAAACAAGCTTCCACTTGACATACAATACCTAGGAGTACCATCAGGAATGCCCAAAGCCATTTCCGTGCCCGTGGTACACTCAGCGCAAACCGTGCACCTATCTTGCGCCTAGATTAACACTATCTCCAAAAGGACCAAAATGAGCTTTCACTAGACCCAAGTCACCTAGAGTACAATCGAGTGTGCCCAAAATGATTTCCATGCCCGTGGTACATTCGGTGCAAATCGTGCACCCATCTTGCATTGAGACTAACACTATTTCCAAACAGACTGAAACGAGTTTCAACTTGCCCCACGTAACTAGGAGTGTCGTACGATGCATCCAAAATGATTTTTGAGCCTGAGGTACATTTTGCGCAAACCGTGCACCTAACTTGTGCCTAGATTAACACTATCTCTAAAAGGACCGAAACAAGCTTTCACTTGACCCACGTCACCTAGGTGTACCATCGGGTGTGCCCAAAATGATTTCCATGCCTATGGCACATTCATTGCAAACATGCACCTATCTTGCACTGAGATTAACACTATCTCCAAATAGACCAAAACAAGATTTCGCTTTACCCACGTCACCTAGGTGTACCATTGGGTTCGCACGAAATGGATTCCATGCTCATGGTACATTCGTCACAAACCGTGCACAATCTTGTGCCAAGATTAACACTATCTCTAAATAGACCGAAACAAACTTTCACTTGACCCACATCACCTAGGAGTACCATCGGGAGCGTCAAAATGATTTTTGAGCCTAAGGTATGTTTAGCACAAACCATGCACCTATCTTGTGTCGAGATTGACACTATCCCCAAACAGACTGAAATGAGCTTCCACTTGACCTACGTCACCTAGGAGTACCATCGGGTGTGCCCAAAGCGATTTTAGAGCCTATGGTACATTCGGTGCAAACCGTGAACCTATCTTGCGCCGAGATTAACACTATCTCTAAATAGACCAAAACAAGATTCCACCTGACCCACATCACCTAGGAGTACCATTGGGTGTGCCCAAAATGGTTTTCATGGCCTTTGTACATTCGGCTCAAACCATGCACCTATCTTGGGCTAAGATTATCACTATCTCCAGATGGACCAAAATGAGGTTCAATCTGACCCACGTCACCTAGTAGTACCATCGGGTGCATCCAAAATGATTTTTGAGCCTATGGTACATTTGGCATAAACCGTGCACCTATCTTGCGAGTACATTAATACTATATTCAAACGGACCGAAATTAGCTTCCACTTGAATCACGTCACCTATGTGTACCATTGGGTGCGCCCAAAATGGTTTCCATGCCCGTGGTACACTCGGCGCAAACCATGTAACTCTCTTGCATCGAGATTAACACTATCCCCAAACGAAGCGAAACAAGCTTCCACTTGAACCATGTCACCTTGGAGATCCATCGGGTGCGTCAAAATGGTTTCCATGCCCATGGTACACTCAGCGCAAACTGTGCACCAATCTTGCGCCGAGACTAACACTATCTCCAAACGAACCGAAACAAGTTTCCACTCGACATACATTACCTAGGAGTACCATCAGGTGTGCCCAAAGCCATTTCCATGCCCGTGGTACATTCAGCGCAAACTGTGCACCTATCTTGTGTGAAGTTTAAACTATCTCCAAACGGATCGACATGAGCTTTTGCTTGATTCACGTCACCTAGGAGTACGATCAGAAGCGTCCAAAATGATTTATGAGCTTATGGTACGTTCGGCGCAAGCCGTGCACCTAAGCTGTGTCAAGATTCACACTATTCCCAAACAGATTGAAATAAGCTTCAACTTGACGCACGTCACCTTGTAGTACCATCGGGTGCGTCAAAATGATTTCCGATCCTATGGTACGTTTGGCGCAAACTGTGCACCTATCTTGCACCGAGACCAACACTATCTCCAAACCGACGGAAACAAGATTCCACTTGACATACAATACCTAGGAGTACCATCAGGAATGCCCAAAGCCATTTCCGTGCCCGTGGTACACTCAAGGCGAACCGTGCACCTATCTTGCGCCTAGATTAACACTATCTCCAAAAGGACTGAAATGATCTTCCACTAGACCCAGGTCACCTAGAGTACAATCGAGTGTGCCCAAAATGATTTCCATGCCCATGGTACATTCGGTGCAAATCGTGCACCCATCTTGCACCGAGACTAACACTATTTCCAAACGGACCGAAATGAGTTTCAACTTGCCCCACGTAACTAGGAGTGCCGTACGATGCATACAAAATGATTTTCGAGCCTGAGGTACATTTGGCACAAACCGTGCACCTAACTTGTGCCTAGATTAACACTATCTCCAAAAGGACCGAAACAAGCTTTCACTTGACCCACGTCACCTAGGTGTACCATCGGGTGTGCCCAAAATGATTTCCATGCCTATGGCACATTCATTGCACCCCATGCACCTATCTTGCATTGTGATTAACACTATCTCCAAATAGACCAAAACAAGATTCCGCTTTACCCACATCACCTAGGTGTACCATTGGGTGCTCGTGGTACATTCGTCGCAAACCGTGCACAATTTTGTGCCAAGATTAACACTATCTCTAAACAGACCGAAACGAACTTTCACTTGACCCACATCACCTAGGAGTACCATCGGGAGCGTCAAAATGATTTCTGAGCCAAAGGTACGTTTAGCACAAACCATGCACCTATCTTCTGTCGAGACGACACTATCCCCAAGCAGACTGAAATGAGCTTCCACCTGACCTACGTCAGCTAGGAGTACCATCGGGTGTGCCCAAAGCGATTTTAGAGCCTATGGTACATTTGGCGCAAACCGTGAACCTATCTTGCGCCAAGATTAACACTATCTCTAAATAGATCAAAACAAGATTCCACCTGACCAACATCACCTAGAAGTACCATCGGGTGTGCACAAAATGGTTTCCATGGCCTTTGTACATTCGGCTCAAACCATGCACCTGTCTTGGGCTAAGATTATCACTATCTCCAGATGGACCAAAACGAGGTTCAATCTGACCCACGCCACCTAGTAGTACAATCGGGTGCATCCAAAATGATTTTTGAGCCTATGGTACATTTGGCGCAAACCGTGCACCTATCTTGCGCCTAGATTAATACTATCTTCAAACGGACCAAAATTAGCTTCCACTTGAATCACATCACCTATGTGTACCATTGGGTGCGCCCAAAATGGTTTCCATGCCCGTGGTACACTCGGCGCAAACCATGTAACTATCTTGCATCGAGATTAACACTATCCCCAAACGAAGCGAAACAAGCTTCCACTTGAACCATGTCACCTTGGAGATCCATCGGGTGCGTCAAAATGGTTTCCATGCCCATGGTACACTCCGCGCAAACTGTGCACCAATCTTGCGCTGAGACTAACACTATCTCCAAATGAACCAAAACAAGCTTCCACTCGACATACATTACCTAGGAGTACCATCAGGTGTGCCCAAAGCCATTTCCACGCCCATGGTACATTCAGCGCAAACCATGCACCTATCTTGTGTGAAGTTTAAAACTATCTCCAAACGGATCGAAATGAGCTTTTGCTTGATTCACGTCACCTAGGAGTACGATCAGAAGCGTCCAAAATGATTTATGAGCTTATGGTACGTTCGGCGCAAGCCGTGCACCTATGCTATGTCAAGATTCACACTATCCCCAAACAGATTGAAATGAGCTTCAACTTGACGCACGTCACCTTGTCGTACCATCGGGTGTGTCAAAATGATTTCCGATCCTATGGTACGTTTGGCGCAAACTGTGCACCTATCTTGCACCAAGACCAACACTATCTCTGAACGGACGGAAACAAGATTCCACTTGACATACAATACCTAGGAGTACCATCAGGAATGCCCAAAGCCATTTCTGTGCCCGTGGTACACTCAGCGCAAACCGTGCACCTATCTTGCGTCTAGATTAACACTATCTCCAAAAGGACCGAAATGAGCTTCCACTAGACCCAGGTCACCTAGAGTACAATCGAGTGTGCCCAAAATGATTTCCATGCCCGTGGTACATTCGGTGCAAATCGTGCACCCATCTTGCACCAAGACTAACACTATTTCCAAACATACCGAAACGAGTTTCAACTTGCCCCATGTAACTGGGAGTGTCGTACGGTGCATCCAAAATGATTTTCAAGCTTGAGATACATTTGGCGCAAACCGTGCACCTAACTTGTGCCTAGATTAACACTATCTCCAAAAGGACCGAAACAAGCTTTCACTTGACCCACGTCACCTAGGTGTACCGTCGGGTCTGTCCAAAATGATTTCCATGCCTGTGGCACGTTTATTGCACACCATGCACCTATCTTGCATTGAGATTAACACTATCTCCGAATAGACCAAAACAAGATTCTGCTTTACCCACGTCACCTAGGTGTACCATTGGGTTCGCACGAAATGGTTTCCATGCTGATGGTACATTCGTCACAAACCGTGCACAATCTTGTGCCAAGATTAACACTATCTCTAAATAGACCGGAACGAACTTTCACTTGACCCACATCACCTAGGAGTACCATCGGGAGCGTCAAAATGAATTTCGAGCCTAAGGTACGTTTAGCACAAACCATGCACCTATCTTGTGTCGAGATTGACACTATCCCCAAACAGACTGAAATGAGCTTCCACTTGACCTACGTCACCTAGGAGTACCATGCACCTATCTTGTGCCGAGGCTAACACTATCTCCAAACGAACCGAACAAGCTTCCACTTGACATACATTACCTAGGAGTACCATCAAGAATGCCCAAAGCCATTTCCATGCCCGTGGTACATTCAGCGCAAACTGTGCAACTATCTTGTGTGAAGTTTAAAACTATCTCCAAACGGATCGAAATGAGCTTTTGTAATGAGGACATGCCTAGCATTCACTCATCTTCAAATGAAACTCCACTTGATATAGCTGGTCCAATTACAAGAAGTAGAGCTAAACAATTGGAGAAGGAAATTCATTCTCAAGTGAACGCTAACCTTATGTTTAATAATCAGTTTATGTTGAATGAGCCTTTGCTTTTGAGTTCTTGTTCCAATGTCCTTAGGAATGATGGAGTGTATGAACCAGCATGGGATGAAGATGGATTCAAGCCTCTGGACATCTGAACCAAGAAGCCTATGGTGTGCATGAATAAAATGGTGGTTCATCACTTTTGCATGGGAATGCAACCAGAAGCTAGATGACTGACACATGGTACGAATTCCAAGCATAACCACATACAGAATACAAGGAGTTAGACGGTGCTCTATAAGTGGATGGAAGCGTCTTCAAGTCTACTTTCCAGCCCATCAAACGGCTCATTATTTGGACTACCCAATAAAGAGTTATGCTCATTTTAGTAACTGCTTCCAGAAGCTGAAAAGACACGCGAACCAGCCACGAAATCCACTAGTGCATGCGCATGCTGCCATTTACTCAAAGCTGAACGCCCCTATCTCTATATATATCTTGTACTAGACAATGAAAAGACAGATCTTGTTTGGCTAAATTCGGAATACACAAACTCGTGGAGTTTTGTTTATGCGTGAGTCTTGAGAGGCTTGCAACATTTGTTCTTTCGATTCCTGAGGGAGTTGTAGAACGCCGAACTGCGGTTCACCCAGTTTGTGCCTTCACGTCTATAGGGCGTGATTGCGTGGGCTGTTTCGTCGGTACGTGGAAGGGTGATTGTCTTGGTAGTTCGTCGCGTGGACAGCCTCGCGGTGCACTGCCTCTTCACCAGGTCACGCATTGACAAGTTATCAAGTTCGCAGATCCTACGAGAAGATCGGGCCACACAACTTGCTACACGCGTTGCATAGGTGTGTGCACATCATCTGGTATCAAAGCCTCCGTTTCCTCAGTAGGATTGTTCTTGTTTTTGGTAGGATAGAGTTTAAATACCTATTGTCCACTGATAGCCAAAAAAAACCTACAGCCCAAATTCATACGTGCTACTGATTTTGTAGTTTGCTTTATCGAGTTTTAATCCTTTAAGATTTGTCTAGTTGCTGAATTTTCTTTTCCACATCGTTCTAGTTGTTATCTTTGTTCTAATCATCAAATCGTTTGCTGCATGTACCAACCATCCCACCCTTGATCTGTTCGTCTTTGCTTGCTGCATATATATATATAAAACCCACCCGTCCCACCCTTGTTTTCTTTCCGCCACATATTCCCCAACCGAGTTTCTTGTTTTTGTTCTGCACCATCCGTCTTAGTGATCCTTATGAGCCCCTTTAGTTGAAAGTTGTGTTGTATTTGTCACAAAGGTTAAAAGAAAAGTTGTCTATGGGTCAAAAGAAGAACTGAAAACACCGAGTTCTTGTTCCAAAAAAAAACAAAAAAAAGGAAAGAAAAGAAACAAAAGAGAATTGTGTTCAGCACACAAAAGGGGTTTGGGCAGCAACAAGTTACGGTTGGTGCAAATTGGTGTTCATCTATCCACTTCCTACATCTTGTTCCTTTCTTTTTACATCTTTTCCTTTATATTCAGCAACTTAGACTTGTGTTCTTGGATTATTATTTGGTTTTGCATCACTACATTTCAGTGCATTCCACTTACATATTACCCCACCAAGCTCCACTTAAAAGCACCGTGAGTTGTTGCACCGTCATCGCTGTTACAATCACTCTTCCACTACAGATTACAGCCACGGTTCTTGCTCTTTTCAGGGAGAGAAAGAACTTGTTTTGTAAGTGGTGAGGCAGTGATTCCACATATATTCCACATATATATTGTCCTATTTTTTCCCCTTTACTAATATGGCAGGACGTGGAGATGGTGCCGCTGTTTCAGTGGAGGAATTTCAGGAGTTGCGTACACAAATGCATGATTTGGTGCAGCAGCTCCAAACTCTCCAACTCGACATGCCACGTAGAGAACCACCACCAAATGAGGATGATGACATTGAGGAGGATGATGAGCCAGTGCGTCGTGCCGCTGGCCGTGGACGTGGCGGGCGTGGTCTTGGTTTTCCTAATTTTGGTCGTGCTCGGCGCATTCCTATTCAAGGTGGAGGAGATTATGATGGTGATGCTGATATGTTGTCCGATATGGATGATCACCGGCATGGTGGCCATCATGGTTATCGTGCCCGCCGTCGTCGCCGTGATGATGATGGGTTAAGCAAAGTGAAAGTGTCTATTCCAAAATTTAATGGAAAAGAAAGTGCTGATGATTATTTTGAGTGGGAGACAAAGGTTGATCAGATCTTTGATTTATATACTTATCCTCCTGTCAAGAAAGCAAAGCTTGCTGCCATTGAGTTCACAGGTTATGCAATCACTTGGTGGAATCAAGTGTGTGCTGATTTCCGCCGCGTTGGACATGATCGTATTACTTGGGATGACATGAAACGAGAAATGAGGCGGCGATTTGTTCCTGCACATTATTCTCGTGAGCTACATTTGAAGCTGAAACGTCTTGTCCAAGGCCATCGTAGTGTGGATGAATATTTTCAGGAAATGGAAATGTGTCTACTTCGTACCGGTATCACTGAAGATGAGGAATCAACTATGGCTCGATTTCTGGTTGGTCTTAACAAACCAATCGCAGACAAGGTGGACATGACTAATTACAACACCATGAATGAATTGCTACATTTGGCAAAAAGGGCAGAAAGGCAGCTTGCTGAATCCTATAAGAACCGTGCTTCATTTTCAGCTCCTAATAATTCTACTCCATGGCGCCATTCACAGCAGCACGGGTCAGGGGTGCACACACCTTCATCTCATGCAACTTCTCGTTCAATTTCAACTTCTGCCAAACATTTTGATTCAAGAGGCAAAGCTGTAAGTTCTAATCAGTCCAGCTCCTCTGCTACTGCAGCTCCAAGGAAGACAAGTAAGATTGAATGTTTTAAGTGTGGTGGTCATGGGCATAAACAAGCTGAATGTCCCAATCGATGTACCATTATTGCACTTGCTGATGGATCTTATGATTCTCAAAGTGAAGAGGATGCAGAGTTTACCAATGTATTTGCAGACCAACATCTTGATACTTGTGAGTATTCAGCTGAGGATGGTACATTTGAGCTAGGTCTGAATTGTTTAGCCATTCAACCTATTCCACCTTTTGCTCACAATGACATGTTACAAGATGTTACTTCTCTATCTTCTGACGAGATTACTAGTGCTGATTTTGATGAGTTGCTTGCTGATTTTCCTGATTCGGAGCCTTCTACAATGAATACACCATCTCCTTCTTTGGTGGTTAGGAGAGTTCTTTCCACTCAGTTTGTTGCTGCTGAACAAGGACAACGCCATAATTTGTTTCAGTCCCGATGCAAAGTGAAAGGCCAAGTGTGCCGTTTCATCATAGATGGTGGGAGCTGCAATAATATTGTTAGTGCTTTGCTTGTTGAGAAGCTTGGTTTGCAGCCACGTCGCCATCCACATCCATACCATATGCAATGGTTGAATAATTCCGGGACAGTTAAGGTTTCAGCCATGATTCATTTAACATTTTCTATTGGTGATTATCATGGAGAGGTTGATTGTGATATTGTCCCCATGCAAGCATGCCATTTACTGCTTGGTCGGCCCTGGCAATTTGATGTGGATTCGGTGCATTTTGGACGGTCTAACAAATACACTTTCCTTGCTAATGACAAGAAGGTGGTTCTTGTTCCATTATCTCTAGAGGAGATACATGCTTCAGATGTGGCTCGCATGAAAAGAGAGGCATCTGAAAAAAGAAAACTGAGTGAGACCCACAACACTAGTAAGGAAGAGAGTTCTAAACCATCCAGCCACATAAAGCCTCATTCCACTTTAAAACAGCCACACCAAACTGAGTGCTTATTTGTGAGCAGGAGTGATTTGAGAGATGTGAGAAACACCACAGCCCCATTCTTTGTACTACTGTACAAGGAGGTTTTATTTTCCACTAACGACTTACCTAGCTCGCTGCCTAGTGTTGTTCTTGATTTGTTACAGGACTTTGAGGATGTTTTTCCTGATGAAGTACCAGCTGGACTTCCCCCACTTCGCGGCATTGAGCATCAAATTGACTTGGTCCCTGGTGCTTCTCTTCCAAATCGTCCAGCCTACCGCACCAATCCCACAGAGACAAAGGAAATTCAGCGACAGGTAAAAGAGCTTTTGGACAAAGGGTATGTTCGTGAATCCTTATCACCATGTGCTGTTCCCGTTCTTTTAGTTCCAAAGAAAGATGGCTCTTGGCGCATGTGTGTTGATTGTCATGCTATCAATGCTATAACTGTTTGATATCGCCATCCCATTCCACGACTTGATGACATGTTAGATGAATTGAGTGGTTCCATCATTTTCACCAAGATTGATTTGCGTAGTGGCTATCATCAAATCCGCATGAAACTTGGTGATGAATGGAAAACAGCGTTTAAAACTAAAATTGGTCTCTATGAATGGCTTGTGATGCCATTTGTCTTGACAAATGCTCCTTCAACTTTTATGCGCTTAATGAACCATGTTTTACGAGCTTTCATTGGCAAGTTTGTAGTTGTTTATTTTGATGATATTCTGATCTATAGCAAATCATTTGATGAACATCTTGATCATATCCGTCAAGTACTTACTGTTTTGAGGGAAGAGAAATTGTATGGCAACATTGCTAAGTGCACCTTTTGCACAGACCGTGTTGTTTTCCTTGGCTTTGTTGTTTCCGCATATAGTATTCAGGTTGATGAAGAGAAGGTTAAAGCAATAAAGGATTGGCCTACACCGGTAAATGTGAGCCAAGTTCGAAGCTTTCACGGTCTTGCAAGTTTCTATAGGCGTTTTGTCAAAAATTTCAGCACCCTCGCTGCACCCCTTAACAATCTCACAAAGAAGGATGTTCCATTCACGTGGGGCCATGACGAAGACCAAGCATTTCACACACTAAAAACAAAGCTTTGTGAAGCACCGCTGCTACAACTTCCTAATTTTGGTAAGACATTTGAGATCGAATGTGATGCAAGTGGTATTGGCATAGGAGGTGTACTACTGCAAGAAGGTAAACCTGTTGCCTACTTTTCTGAAAAGCTAAATGGTCCACATCTGAATTACTCGGTTTATGACAAAGAGCTTTATGCCTTAGTTCGCGTTTTGGAAGTTTGGCAACATTACTTGTTACCTAAAGAATTTGTCATCCATTCTGATCATGAAGCTTTGAAATATCTAAAAAGTCAAGGCAAACTGAACCGTAGACATGCAAAATGGATTGAGTTCATCAAAACATTTCCCTATGTTGTAAAACATAAGCATGGAAAAGATAACATTGTTGCCGATGCTTTATCACGGAGATGTGGTTTGGTTACACAATTAGATACAAAAGTGCTTGGTTTGGAATCCATTAAAACACTCTATGCAGCTGATTCTGATTTTAAAGAACCTTTCTCTCATTGCATTGCTGGAAAAGGCTGGGACAAGTATTATGTGCATGATGATTTTTTTATTTCGGACTAACAAACTTTGCATTCCAGCCTGCTCGATTCGTCAAGTTCTTTTGCAGGAAGCACATGCTGGTGGCTTAGCTGGTCATTTTGGCGTCAAAAAGACATTGGACATGCTCTCCGATCATTTCTTTTGGCCACATATGCGACGTGATGTCCAGCGACATGTTGCACGCTGCATAATCTGCTTGAAAGCTAAGTCCCGCCTTAACCCCCATGGTCTTTATACTCCATTACCAGTTCCGAATGTACCTTGGGAAGATATATCCATGGATTTTATTTTGGGTTTACCTCGGTCTCAGAGGGGGAGGGATTCTATTTTTGTTGTTGTTGACCGATTCTCTAAAATGGCACATTTTATTCTATGTCATAAGAACGACGATGCTTCACACGTTGCAGATTTGTTTTTCAGGGAGATCATTCGTTTACATGGAGTGCCCAGGACTATTGTTTCAGACCGGGATACAAAATTTCTAAGCTATTTTTGGAAGACATTATGGGCTAAGCTTGGTACGAAGTTGTTATTTTCCACCACTTGTCATCCGCAAACCGATGGGCAAACTGAAGTTGTCAACCGTACCTTGTCCACCATGTTGCGTGCTATGTTGAAAAAGAATTTGAAACAGTGGGAAGACTGCCTTCCACATATTGAATTTGCTTATAACAGGGCAGTCCATTCCACAACAAACTTTTGTCCATTTGAAATTGTTTATGGGTTTAAACCGCATACTCCCATGGATCTTTTGCCTTTACCATTGCAGGAACAAGTTAACATGGATGCATCAAAGAGATCAGACTTTATCAAGAAACTCCATGATGAGACAAGGAAAAATATCGAGAAGAAATCAGCACAATATGCAAAGCAGGCGAACAAAGGTAAGAAGAAGGTTACATTCCAGCCGGGAGACCTTGTGTGGTTACATCTACGCAAGGATCGTTTTCCCCAACATCGCAAGACTAAGTTATCTCCTAGGGGTGATGGTCCGTTCAAGGTTCTCCAAAAGATAAATGATAATGCTTACAAATTGAGCTGCCACCTGAATATTCCAATGTGAGTCCAACATTCAATGTCAAAGACTTGCTTCCATTTGTTGGTGAGCCTGAGTCGAGGACGACTCCTTCTCAAGAGGGGGAGGCTAATGAGGACATGCCTAGCATTCACTCATCTTCAAATGAAACTCCACTTGATATAGCTGGTCCAATTACAAGAAGTAGAGCTAAACAATTGGAGAAGGAAATTCATTCTCAGGTGAACGCTAACCTTATGTTTAATAATCAGTTTATGTTGAATGAGCCTTTGCTTTTGAGTTCTTGTTCCAATGTCCTTAGGAATGATGGAGTGTATGAACCAGCATGGGATGAAGATGGATTCAAGCCTCTGGACATCTGAACCAAGAAGCCTATGGTGTGCATGAATAAAATGGTGGTTCATCACTTTTGCATGGGAATGCAACCAGAAGCTAGATGACTGACACATGGTACGAATTCCAAGCATAACCACATACAGAATACAAGGAGTTAGACGGTGCTCTATAAGTGGATGGAAGCGTCTTCAAGTCTACTTTCCAGCCCATCAAACGGCTCATTATTTGGACTACCCAATAAAGAGTTATGCTCATTTTAGTAACTGCTTCCAGAAGCTGAAAAGACACGCGAACCAGCCACGAAATCCACTAGTGCATGCGCATGCTGCCATTTACTCAAAGCTGAACGCCCCTATCTCTATATATATCTTGTACTAGACAATGAAAAGACAGATCTTGTTTGGCTAAATTCAGAATACACAAACTCGTGGAGTTTTGTTTATGCGTGAGTCTTGAGAGGCTTGCAACATTTGTTCTTTCGATTCCTGAGGGAGTTGTAGAACGCCGAACTGCGGTTCACCTACTTTGTGCCTTCACGTCTATAGGGCGTGATTGCGTGGGCTGTTTCGTTGGTACGTGGAAGGGTGATTGTCTCGGTAGTTCGTCGCGTGGACAGCCTCGCGGTGCACTGCCTCTTCACCAGGTCACGCATTGACAAGTTATCAAGTTCGCAGATCCTACGAGAAGATCGGGCCACACAACTTGCTACACGCGTTGCATAGGCGTGTGCACATCACCTCTGCTGATAACCTTGTTGATAACCAGTGCGTTGGCGAGTGTTGTTTCCAGATACTTGTCCCTAAAGTCTCTTCCTTTTGGCATCCATCTCCTTACGCTTATTATCCACCACAATAGCGCGATTTACTAATGTTTGATAATCTGGGTAAGCATTGGACATTAGCTGCAATTGAAGACCATCATGTAGACCCTTCAAGAAAAGTCGCTGCTTATCAGCATCATTAGCCACCTCATTCGGCGCATAACGTGACAGCTGAGCAAACTTGTCTCTATTCTCTGCTACAGGCATAGATCCCTGTGTCAAATTGCGGAATTCTTCTGCCTTCAGTGCTATCACCCCTTCTGGTATATGGTAGGACCTAAAACTCTCTGTAAACTCCTGCCAAGTAATGGCGGGAGCATTGGCAGGATGGCCATACTGATATGAATCCCACCAGTCTTGAGCTGCTCCTTGAAGTTGTCCCGAAGCAAACAACACCTTCTGTTAATCATTGCACTGAGCAATGTTGAGCTGCTTCTCTACTGCACGAAGCCAATCATCGGCTTCCAGTGGATCAGTGGCATGAGTAAACACCGGGGGATGGCCCTTCAAAAATTCACCACGCTTATCTCGCGCAGGTGCTCCTCCAACTGGCTGATTTTGCTGATTGTTCACCAGAGCCTCCATCAACTGTGTCTGTATGGCCAAAAGCTCATGAATAGTAGGTGGTGGACCAACTCCACGACCACGGCCTCGACCTCGTCCTCTTCCAGACATCTGTTATCCAATAAAATATCAAATCTTAGAGATTACCATATTATAGACAATTTTAGAGATAGAGAATAAAATTTGATAGCCTTCTGGACATGTCCCAATTTCAGCAGTTCGGTAAAACAGACCTATCTCGAGTTACCAATATCCAGTAGAGGTGTACTTTACATCGTTGGAAAGCTTATGAAATTATCTACAACTTTTATTTAACTCACACTTCCAGATTCTGTCACAAAGTTACCCAAACACAGGACACAACAGAAACTGTTTCTGACTTCCAGACTGCATAGTAACTTCATCTTGTAACGATTATATCTCATGATCCAGAACAGATAAAAAGGTGATTCTAGAGGCATTGGAAAGGTACGTGGGTCTAGATTCTCTCATAAAAATTTCAGAATTTTTCGCTGAACAGTTAATTTCAAGCATAAAAGGAAAGACAGACCGCTCCAGAAAGGACAGAATAGAGAGAAAGGTTAACCCAACTAAATTATTTATTTATCACACTAAAACTTAGTATTATATAATTAGGAACTTTTGTAGACAAGCCCACAAAGCTCCAGCACTCATTACATGGAAAAACCAACTCACACATAAGCACAATAATAACTCAACTAACCACACAAAGTTCACACGACACCACAAACTCAACTTAACTCGACACTATTCGTACTATCGTATTATTACATAAATGGTATTCCAACTCCTAGGGACGGGCTTGATGTTCATGATAATCATAGATCGCTTCCATGCCTTGGTCAATCCTTAATCCATCTATCACTTCTTGGTACCTCTTGACGTCCTTCCCCAAAGCTTTAACTAGGGCTACTAACCGACGATTTGTCACCATCATGTCATGACCAAAATCATAGCGAAGGTGACGAAGTCCCAAGCATGCTTCAAAGGCTGCATCTTCTATGCCATCTTCTATAGTGGCACGACGACCACTATGGGAAAAACACCGGTCCAGCAAATAAGTACCCATCTCTTCGTTCTTAACGAAGATACGCACATTACACTTCCAATAAGTAGCTTCCAAAGGGTGCTTATGCTCCCAGCAGACATACTCAATTGCAGGATCCCAATCTGTGAAGTAGGCACTAAGCATGCCAACCAGTCGGTGGTGTGAAGGAGTGTCATGGCTTGACTTGTGATGGATCTTTGTAATCCAACCCATAGGAAGGGATGGCACACCAACTTCAGCGAAACCATCTTGTGGAGGCGAAGGGGGCTGTTCTCCATCTTGGGCAAGCTCGACATCTTCATCATCACTCAAGTAGATAACCTCCTCTTTAGGTTCAAGTTCTTCTTGGGACAAAACTGGTTCTGGCGCCTGATCTGGTGTTGATGGCGGGGTTAGTGTAGTGTCTTCTAGTTCCTCCTGAAGCTCTTCTAGTTCCTCCTGAGGCTCTTCTGGTTCGTACAGGGAACGGGGTGGATAGTAGCCTCCAGTGGTGATACGGGCAGTCTTGCGGGCACGAGGCATCTACAAATTTTAGGCCAAGGGTAAGTTGGAATTAGAGACAATATTTTCACAATAGAATGAGGCAAAAGAAGCATAACAATTTAGCAATTATCAAGAGTAAAGTGATAAGCATGAAACAAATGAAGAAAAGAGAACTAAAACAACCATTACTAATTAGGCTTGCGTCCTACAGTCAACATAGCTCTGATACCAATTTGTCACACCCATTTTTAAGGAACAAATGGAATGTATAATCTTATGTGTGCCCAGAGATCAATCACACATAAGATGAAAAATATAAATAGTATCATCACATATGTTTATTACATAACGAATAATATCATAGAGTCTTCACGTAATTAAGCGGAAACATAGAATAATTCTTGTGGTAGCTAGCTCCATAGCACAGGCACGTCAACTGGTTGACCACAAGTCTAGTAATCTTCAAGAAAGTAGTAGTAGTAATCACTATTTGCACTTTTGGGATTCCATCCTGTGGTGGGGGAATGCAAGGGTGAGCACAAAAGTACTCAGCATGTGTAACATGGGGTTCATGAAGCTCAAGTAGGATAGACACTGGTTCAACTGCATGTAGCTTTTAGTTGATCATATTTTAAGCAATTGAGTAGTATCAAATAGGTGATATGCCCATAATAAACACATGATCATGTAAAGAGAATAATGAATAGCAAGAACAAGTAAATTAATAGTGATCTCTATTCCGTAAGGGTCCAAGGCCGTTCGTGTCTGTGAGCACAGCTGATATACCAGTTTTACACTCTACAGAGGTTGTACACTTTCACTGTGAGTCATGATCCCCAAAAGTCCGAGGTCATGACTCCCCATTGGACAGTTAAGTTTCACTATGAAGTCTTTCCAAGGTTCGTCTCACAAGTTAAGGCCGCTAGGTTTCTGTGGCCTGCAAATGTAGAGCCCCCCTTCTGTATGGCACAATGACACGCAACCTATACTCATAGGGACAGGAGCCGCACTACACCCAACCCGGAACACAACCCCTCTTGCGCCTTAAAGGTAACCACTAACAAGCTAGCAAAGGTCCTCTTATTTGACTAAAGCCAGAGCCATGTAGCCCTCACAGCTGTACTGTAGGTCCCAGATGTTCGCTTACAGATAAGTCCTTACCGAGAGGAATCTAGAGAAAACTCTAGCCCTCTTGTTCCCTGTTGCTAAAAATCATCTTTTAGTGTTATTGCATATATCATTAGTCAAATTACAAGATCATTGTTTATGTGAGCACTAGCCACTACCCAATGCCATAACCATAGGATACAAGGAGCAAGATCAATACTAAGGCATCCTTAACAAGGAGACACATGCAGCATGAATTAAGTGAATTAAAGAGAGTAGGTACATGCTATACTTGCCTTGATCTAGCTGATCCTGTTGATCCGACTCGTAATAGTATTCTTGATCACCAACGAACTGATCACCGTCTATTCTTGATTTGCACATCAACAACAATCATCCAAGAGCAATCATGCAAAGCAAACAAAGCTACAATTAGAACAGTACACCAACAGTAGAAAAATAAGATGAAAAGTTTTTAAAACGAATCTACATCGCACTAGGATCACACAGACGTGAATTTCACGTAAATCAGAGCTAAATCGGAAAAGTTATGATTTAAACGAGATTTACTTTATTAAAGTAATAGATTAAGTCTAACCTCAAAATCTAAAAGTGGAAAACCTACTAAACAGTAGTACTAACAGGTAGAGTATGAAATTATGAACCTAACGCAACTTGAACGGGTCAAATCGGAGTTAAAACGGAGATTTTATGACCTAAATAAATCTAGTGGCAAAACTGTAAATACTAGAAAATGTATTTTCACCTAAACTGACTGAGTTTACGCTTTCAAAAGGACAAAGTGTATTCGGGCTTTACGCTATGGACCGCGGGTTCAAATTTGAAGAAACAAAGGGGCTCTTTTAGAAAACCGATAAGCCGAAGAGGTATCGGCCGATCTCGTTCGTTAGATCTGAAACGGACGGCTACGATTAGATTGAGGGAGATAAGAAGGAAAGCTCCGGCCGGCTACAGTGCCAGGGCCGACGGAAGACATGGCTGGCGGCGAGGTTTCTCACCGACGCATACGGTTAGGGCCCTAGAGGCCATGATTCGGCTCGGGAAAAACACGGGAAGAGAGAGGAGCTCACGCCGAACTCACCGAAGGCGAAAACGGGGTCGGAGGCGAAGGTTTGACGACCGGCGGCTTCCAATGGCGGCGGCGGACCTCCTCCGAGCTCGAGCGGCGACTATGCTGCTGACACGTGGCGGACCTCCTCCGGATTAGGGCTATGGAGGGACGGTGCGGCCGCGGCTGCTATTTAAGAGCGGCTAGGCGTGCGGGCCAAGGTAGAGGGGAGGGGAGACGGGGCAGCGTCGGACTCGGTCGGGTGACCGGCTCGGTTACGAGCGGGAGGTGGAAGATGCCGCTGTGGTGCGGGCCCGACGTGTCAGCCAGACAAGGAGAGGAGAGGGGCGAGGCGGCCTGCGGCTCCGGTAGGATGGGCTGGCCCGTTGCGCGGCCCACGACCAGAGAGAAGAGCGCTTGCAGGCTTCGACCCGACCAAGAAGATGGCGCAGCTGGGCCAAGGAGAAGAGCAAAGGGGGGAAACTAGGCTTTCGGCCCGAACTGAGAAAGAAATTATTTCTTTTTTCCTTTTTCTTTTCTAACACTTCAAATACATTTTCAAATAATTCTTGAAATAATTTTCCTCCGGAAATAAACCAAATCAAAACAATTAAAAATATGCAACGGCATGTATGCACAAACACATATTTTAACCTTATATTTGATTTTATTTTAAAAAAATATTATTTCACTAAGTTTTCATGCACACATAAATACTTAACTAAATCAAATTCCCTATTTAAAAATATTCTAAATTTTAGGGTGTTACAAATTTTTATGGTAGTCTTGCTATGCTATGTATGTACTGTGGTATAAATTTCATGGTCATTACTTACTGTATGATCAAGTTATTGATTTAACTTTTTTACGGCTTGAGAAATAGTTTATAAATAATATATAAATGATAAAATGGAAAATGTGATTCCATTACCTTATTATGATGTTTCTCTATGATGTTGATTCATACTATGGCCATGTGTTCACAGAAAATATTGAGTTTTAGGTTTAACTTGCTCTCACATGATTTATTGTATTGGCTATTTGTCTTGTTCATAGAGGTTAATAGACTTGTCCAATTGGCTTGAAATTTAGAAAGTAGACTGTTGGGGGCATATGTAGGCCACTGTAATTTTGGTAGAATTTATGGTGCACCTGTGATATGTGATTCATAATTCGACCTAGATATCCAAATAAATTAGTAAATGTATTAAAAGAATTTATTTAGAAATGGACACTATGTTTTCTGGTATTCATTAGTCATGTGTGACATGTTGATAAAGTTGATTTTGTCCAATCATATGTTTGCAACATAAGTTAGTATTTAATTCTTGCAAATGTGGTTTCTGGACAGATCTGGGAACTTAGCAAAGTTCTTCATGATAATGTGCTTTGTTATGAAACTTATGTATACAAAAGTTGTAGATAATTCATGTATCTAGCTGCTGTTAAAATTTGGTGTCATTTGGTCAAGTAGTATTTGAGTTATAGATGTTTAAAATCAGGTTTCAGAGTTGGTTGCTCTCTGTTTGGAGCAGACCAGAGTCTGTAGTTTCATCTTTTTGACCTATTAAACGTGAGAATTAGGCTTAGGTGATTATAAATGAATTGTAGACAATTTCATAAGCTTTCTAGATTATCCTCTTGCATGTCATTTGGAATTGTGTAGCTTCTGGAATGATGTTATTTCTGACTGTTCATGTTGTTTGCAAATCTGAACTTTTCTATTAAGCATAGTTTGAGTTACATAAGTATGTTGGTGTTGCTACTTGGTACTTAGGTTGGTACCCTAGGATCTTATCATACTTGTGTCTTGATTGATGTGCTTGCAATCTTCTATGTTATGCCTTAATGAGGATTAAGTTAATTAGCTCTAGGTGTTTATGAGAACTTTGGTATGCTTGTTTGATTACTCTGTTGATTGCACTTCTATGCATTCATACATATGCATCATTGCACCTCATTTAGGTATGCTAGCTGAAGCACATGAAGGACCTGATGTGGAGCCAAACCCGAAGATGGAGTTGGTGGATCCATTCCAAAGATAGAAGGACTGGACAAGTGGTAGATTGGAGGATGCTCGCCAACTGAATTCATCTGACATACTCTAACTTGAGTCGGATCCCAGGCAAGCCCCGGAGCATTATAAGCCTCCTATCTTCAAAGCAATTAATTCTATATATGTTCTAAGTATTGTTGCATTAAGTGGTAGGAGTTGGCTGGAAACCTTTGCTGCATTATATCATTCCTTGTCCAAATATATGAATCATTGAATCCTACATAGACTAGGATCGAGTAGATGCTTAGCCTTGCTTTAAGCGGTAGAAGTCAGGTGATTTCCTGTCACCTACGAGATGTAGGGATATTCATATATGGCACGGTTGGCTATATTTGCTATCGTGGAAAGGAACCAGGTGTTAATAAAATGAAATGTGACCAAGCGGGATGACGATAGTGAAGCGACAAGGCATGGAGGTCTTGGGTGTGGATCTGTCCCCGTCTGAGTCATTTAAGGACCGATTCGCTGTACGTCCTTGAGTCATGTTGAACGCAGTCTAACACTTAGTTGGCCGGATAAGTCGTTCTGACCGTGAAGCCGAGTAATACAGTTTAGGCCGGGAATCTAATGGTAGGTCGCATCTTGGAGGTAGTAAGGATGTGCTTAGGGACATTGGCGTGAGACCAAGGGGGGTTAGAGTCCCTATCACCTGGCAGAGTGTTACCCTTGGGGATGCGGCATCAGTCGAACCCGTGACTCCTGAATTGTACGAAAGGTGGCTTGTGCGACCCTGGCAGGGGCCTGCGCGGTGAGTGTTAGAAATACCCCTCCAGCTGGATAGGAACTCGATTCGAATTGCCATCGCTCCCGGTTAGTGAGCACTTGACTTGAGCAGCGGCAACATAGATTCAATTAAATTAAACGGATGGTTAATTGGATGACGATGTATATGTTGCCTCAATTTATACCTGCTATGGTTAATATTGTTTGCTCCTAATAAAGTGAGTGCTCTAGTACAGGTTCTAATATAGACGATAGGTTGATGATAATTAACTTGATGCTTAAGCATTAATGATTACTTATCCATATTAAGCTTTTATGCAAAATGTTGTCAAGCTAGCCCCACTTTATATCAGCCTTTCATGATCCTTGGTGTCACTTTATTTCTGGTTTTTGATGGGTAAGTCTAGCTGATGAGGACATCAACACCGATCATACATCCACGCCGTCCACGCCGACACCTGCTGGTCCTATTACCCGTGCTCGTGCTCGAACACTTAATCATCAAGTGAGTTCCTTCTTGAGCTCTTGTCCATCCTGTTTAGATCTTGGAGACACGTGCACTCTTGTTTTGATTAGGAATCAAGGAGAAGACCGAAAGGGAAAAGGACTCGCGTAGGCTAGATTCGGACTGCAGCACACCTCCAACTTGTGACGGTCACCACGGTTACATACGGAGTCAGATTGGGGTGATTCTGGACTTGTTGGAAAGCTAATAAAGTCTACTTTCATACGGATCTAACCTCATACTCATACCTGCTCAGAAACGGCGTCAACAGTCCAAAAATCACCGAGAGGTCTATTCTATCCAGGGTGCTGCGCCACCTTAAGTTAGCCCAATGGGCTTGTATCTTTTAGAGTCCAGTAGGGACGCGTCCTAGGGTTGGAGCACGACCCAAACTCTCTTGTGGTCGTCCTCCACACATCATATACCCCTTAGCCGCCACCAGGAACACTTGGGTTTTGTTTAGATCAAGTTTAGCCTTTGCTACTTGCTTGTAGGCGCGTGTGCTGATCCAGCCACCCGTCTCCTTGTCTTCAGAACTCCACTCATAATAAGATTCAGTTTGAGGATTTCAATTTCATCTTGCAAATTCAGTGCTTGTTTCCTTGTTCTTGCTAGTTCTTCGATTGCTTGCAGGACGGGAGCCCTAGTGGCTGGTTGTCGCGCTCCACAAGATCGTGACAGCCTTTGGAGGTGGTGGATCGGTTGCCAAGGCGCGGTCTTGGAAGGCTGTAGTCGGGCCGTGAACGTCATCTCCATCCACCAAATCGAGTGATCTCACGCCTCTCATCGAAAGATCGTCCATAAACCCTAGCGGGTTCATATCACTAGCTGAGTACCTTCTTGTACTCAGGGTTTTTTCCCACTTGTTGCAGGTTGTGAAGTATCATGGCTACTGCAAGAATTGGTTGGCTCTTGCCGTAGTGGCGGAGTGTGATCATGGGCATGATCCTTCTGAGTTATCTTCTCTATAATGCTTTTGTTGGAAGTCGACCTTGGTACTGGCATGTATTTGAAATAAGGGTGCTGTTAGTTTCAAATTACTTTGCTTCCACTACTTTTGAACTTAAGTTGTAATAACTATGTTGAACTGCGATGTATATTGAATTACTTATGAAATGGATATAGCATGTGGCTTGTTATATTGAATCACTACGATCTTGGCTTGTATGTTGGTTGGTTTGAAATCCCTCGTGATTTCAATGGACTATCGGAGTTATATGGGCTCAAGTGCGAGAATTTGATCACTTCGGTGATTGTTTTTTGTACTTGTGCTCTTATAATTTGGACGGTTCCATGACATCTTGCGCCAAGATTAAAACTATCTCCAAACGGATCGAAACGAGTGTCTGCTTGATCCACGTCACCTAGGAGTAAAATCAGGTGCGGCCAAAATAATTTATGAGCCTATGGTACGTTCGGCGCAAACCGTGCACCTATCTTGCGTCAAGATTAACACTATCTTCAAATTGACTGAAATGAGTTTCCACTTGGCCCACGTCATGTAGGAGTACCATCGGTTCCGCCCAAAATTATTTCTGAGCCTATGGTACGTTTGGTGCAAATTGAGCGCCTATCTTGTGTCAAGAATAACACTATCTCCAAAAAGTCTGAAACGAGCTTCCACTTGATCTACGTCACCTAGGAGTCCCATTGGGTGTGCCCAAAGCGATGTCAGAACCTATGGTCATTTAGCACAAAACGTGCATCGATCTTGCACCAAAATTAACACTATTTCCGAATGAACCGAAATGAGGTCCACTTGAACCAAAATTAACACTATTTCCGAATGAACCTATGGTCATTTAGCAAGTATTCATATCTTTTTTTTACCGGAATACCCCTGCCCTTTCGGAAAAAGTGTGTGTGCTGAGTTGCTCTTTGGGAGTGTTCTTGTTGATATAATCAGTTTTGAGTGCCCCTGAAAAAAAAATATTCAAAAAAAAATAAAAAAAAAAGAAAAAAAAAGAAAAAAAAGAAGCAAAAGAAAAGAAGAGAAAGGGGCTGATCTTAGAGATTCTTCGTTCACTTTGGGTGGTGTGTTGTGCTCTCCTTTGTGTCCAGGCTCACGTCTCTAGCATGGTCTAGACTAGGACCAGCACAGTACTGCCGATTGAACGATTATTCAGCTTGCTTTTTGTAACTAACGTGGTGCTAGTTCGTTCCTTGTTTCAGCCCACCTATAGCTCCACATATTCTACAGCTTGACAGGTCTCGTGCTGCGGCACCGATACACTTCATCCATTGCTGCAGACTTGTTGGTAGATGACCCCTCCTGTCGAGCAAGGTAAGAACTGGTAAGAACTTGTGTAATAGGTGGAGAGTGAGCGACTTGCTGTAGCTACATCCTAGTAGTTGTAGGGCTTTTATTTCTTCACTTGTCTTCTTGTTGTCTTTGTCTTTGAACCATGTCAGGGACCGACGAAGATAACCAAATTCCACATTCGCCTCGCACAAAGGGCATCATACAACATTTTGAAAGGAAAGTGAAGTTGCACACGGAGGGACTTGATAATGACTTGCAGGTGACAAATGACAAACTTGGGCAGTTGGAGGCTACTCAGATTGCCGCAAACAACAAGCTTGCAGGTTTGGAGCAGTCCATTGCTAGTGTGGACAAAAGCCTTGCTGCTCTGCTGAGGCGTTTTGATGACCTCCACAACAATGATAAAGACCAGCATAAAGAAGAAAAGAAGGAGGAAGATCGAGAGGATGGTAGTTATGATGAAGAATACACAGGTGATACTGAACATGATGATCGAGACACTCGTGATCGACGTCGCCTACGTCACAACCGTAGAGGTATGGGTGGCCGCCGCTGACGCGAGGTACACAATAATGATGATGCTTTCAGTAAGATTAAATTTAAAATACCTCCTTTTGATGGTAAATATGACCCTGATGCATACATTTCTTGGGAGATTGCTGTTGATCAAAAGTTTGCATGCCATGAATTTCCTGAGAACACACGTGTTAGGGCTACTACTAGTGAGTTCACAGATTTTGCTTCTGTTTGGTGGATCGAATATGGCAAGAAAAATCCTCATAACATACCTAGAACTTGGGATGCGCTGAAACGAGCCATGAGAGCTAGATTTGTTCCATCTTACTATGCCCGTGATATGATAAATAAGTTGCAACAATTGAGACAAGGATCTAAATGTGTAGAAGAATACTATCAGGAATTACAAACGGGTATGTTGCGTTGTAAATTAGAGGAGGATGAGGAACCTGCTATGGCTAGATTTTTAGGTGGATTAAATCAGGAAATTCAGGATATCCTCGCTTACAAAGAATACAATAACGTAACCAAACTGTTTCATCTTGCTTGTAAAGCTGAACGGGAAGTGCAGGGACGACGTGCTAGCGCAAGGACTAATGTTTCTGCAGGGAAAGCTAGTTCATGGCAGCCGCGCCCATCTACAACTCCGTCTACACGTACTCCTACGCCATCATCTAGTGACAAGACTCGAGCTGCCCCCACCAATTCAGTAGTGAAGACAGCGCAAAAGCCGGCTGCGAGTACTTCATCCGTGGCATCGACAGGTAGAACAAGCAACATACAATGTCATCGGTGTAAGGGATATGGCCATATGATGCGTGACTGCCCAAACAAGCGTGTTATGATTGTCAAAGATGATGGTGAGTGTTCATCTGCTAGTGAATTTGATGAAGATACACTTGCATTGCTTGCGGCTGACTATGCAGGTAGTGAGGAACACATAGAAGAACACATCAATGCAGGTGACGCGGAGCACTATGAGAGCTTGATTGTACAGCGAGTGCTTAGTGCACAAATGGAGAAGGCGGAGCAAAATCAGCGACACACTTTATTCCAAACAAAGTGTGTCATCAAGGAGCGTTCGTGCCGCATGATCATTGATGGAGGTAGCTGCAACAACTTGGCAAGTAGCGACATGGTACAGAAGCTCGCCCTCACCACCAAACCACATCCCCATCCCTACTACATCCAATGGCTGAACAACAGTGGTAAGGCAAAGGTAACGAGACTGGTGCGAATCAATTTTGCCATTGGATCATACAAAGATATTGTTGAATGTGATGTTGTGCCTATGCAAGCTTGCAATATTCTGCTAGGTAGACCATGGCAATTTGATAGAGATTCGATGCATCATGGTAGATCAAATCAATATTCGTTTCTATACCATGATCGAAAAATTGTGTTGCATCCTATGTCTCCTGAAGATATTATGCAATCTGATGTTACTAAGGCTGCAAAAGCAAAGAGCGAGAGTGACAAATCTGTTGTTGATGACAAAGATGAGATAACATTGAAAGGACGTTGTATGCTTGCTACAAAATCTGATATTAATGAGTTCAATGCATCCACCTCTGTTGCTTATGCTTTGGTATGCAAGGATGCTTTGATTTCATTTGAGGATATGCAACGTTCTTTGCCCCCTACTGTTGCTAACATTTTGCAGGAGTATTCTGATGTGTTCCCCATTGAGATACCAGCGGGGCTGCCACCAATACGAGGGATTGAGCACCAAATTGATCTTATCCCTGGAGCATCTTTGCCAAACCGTGCGCCATACAGGACCAATCCGGAGGAAACGAAGGAAATTCAGCGACAAGTGCAAGAACTACTAGACAAAGGTTATGTGCGTGAGTCTCTTAGTCCTTGTGCTGTTCTAGTGATTTTAGTGCCTAAGAAAGATGGAACATGGCGCATGTGTGTTGATTGTAGGGCTATTAATAATATCACCATTCGATATAGACACCCTATTCCACGATTAGATGATATGCTTGATGAATTGAGTGGTGCTGTTGTGTTTTCAAAGGTTGATTTGCGTAGTGGGTACCATCAGATTCGTATGAAATTGGGAGATGAATGGAAAACTGCTTTCAAAACCAAGTTCGGTCTATATGAGTGGTTAGTCATGCCTTTTGGGTTAACTAATGCACCTAGTACTTTCATGAGATTAATGAACGAGGTTTTGCGTGCTTTCATTGGGAAATTTGTTGTCGTCTACTTTGATGATATACTGATTTATAGCAAATCCATTGATGAACACCTTGATCACTTGCGTGCTGTTTTCAATGCTCTACGTGATGCACGTTTGTTTGATAACCTTGAGAAGTGCACTTTCTGCACCGATCGAGTATCATTTCTTGGCTATGTTGTCACTCCACAGGGAATTGAGGTTGATAAAGCCAAGGTGGAAGCTATACAAGGATGGCCTGTACCCACGACGGTCACACAAGTGCGGAGTTTCCTAGGACTTGCTGGTTTCTATCGCCGTTTTGTGAAGGACTTCAGCACCATTGCTGCACCATTGAATGAGCTTATAAAGAAGGGAGTGCCCTTTTCTTGGGGCAAAGCACAAGAGCACGCCTTCCATGTGCTGAAAGATAAGTTAACACATGCACCTCTACTCCAACTCCCTGATTTTAATAAGACTTTCGAGCTTGAATGTGATGCGAGTGGAATTGGATTGGGTGGTGTTTTGTTACAAGAAGGAAAACCTGTTGCATACTTTAGTGAGAAATTGAGCGGGCCTATTCTTAATTATTCTACATATGATAAGGAATTATATGCTCTAGTGCGAACATTAGAAACATGGCAGCATTATTTGTGGCCCAAAGAATTTGTTATACATTCTGATCATGAATCTTTGAAGCATATTCGTAGTCAAGGAAAACTGAATCATAGACATGCAAAATGGGTTGAATTTATTGAATCTTTTCCTTATGTTATCAAACACAAGAAAGGGAAGGATAATATCATTGCAGATGCATTGTCTAGGAGATATACTTTGCTGAATCAACTTGATTACAAGATCTTTGGGTTAGAAACAATTAAAGACCGATATGCTCATGATGCTGATTTTAAAGAAGTGCTGCTGCATTGTAAAGATGGGAAAACATGGAACAAATTCATCCTCAATGATGGGTTTGTGTTTAGAGCTAACAAGCTATGCATTCCAGCTAGCTCCGTTCGCTTGTTGTTGCTGCAGGAAGCGCATGGAGGTGGCTTGATGGGGCATTTTGGAGCGAAGAAGACGGAGGACATTCTTGCTGGTCATTTCTTTTGGCCAAAGATGCGACAAGACATGGAGAGATTTGTTGCTCGCTGCACAACATGTCAAAAGGCTAAGTCCCGGTTGAATCCACACGGTTTGTATATGCCTCTTCCTGTTCCTAGTGCTCCTTGGGAGGATATTTCTATGGATTTTGTGTTGGGATTGCCACGGACTAGGAAAGGGCGAGATAGTGTTTTTGTGGTTGTGGATCGATTCTCTAAAATGGCACATTTCATACCATGTCATAAAACTGATGATGCTACAAATATTGCTAATTTGTTCTTTCGAGAAATTGTTCGCTTGCATGGTGTGCCAAATACAATTGTTTCTGATCATGATGCTAAATTTCTTAGCCATTTTTGGAGAACTTTATGGGCCAAATTGGGGACTAAGCTTTTATTTTCCACCACTTGTCACCCCCAAACTGATGGTCAAACTGAAGTTGTGAATAGAACTTTGTCTACTATGTTAAGGACTGTTTTAAAGAAGAATATTAAGATGTGGGAAGATTGTTTGCCTCATATTGAGTTTGCTTATAATCGTTCGCTGCATTCTACTACGAAGATGTGTCCCTTTGAGATTGTTTATGGCTTGTTACCACGTGCTCCTATTGATTTAATGCCATTGCCAAGTTCTGAAAAGTTGAATTTTGATGCTAAGCAACGTGCTGAATTGATGCTAAAACTACATGAAACCACTAAAGAAAACATAGAGCGCATGAATGCTAAGTACAAATTTGCTGTAGATAAAGGTAGAAGGGAATTGATTCTTGAACCTGGAGATTGGGTTTGGTTGCATTTGCGAAAGGATAGGTTTCCTGAATTAAGAAAATCTAAATTGATGCCTAGAGCGGATGGTCCTTTTAAAGTGATGCAACGAATAAATGAGAATGCATATAAGCTTGATCTTCCTGCAGATTTTGGGGTTAGTCCCACATTTAACATTGTAGATTTGAAGCCTTATTTGGGTGAGGAAGATGAGCTTGAGTCGAGAACGACTCAAATTCAAGAAAGGGAGGATGATGAGGACATCAACACCGATCATACATCCACGCCGTCCACGCCGACACCTGCTGGTCCTATTACTCGTGCTCGTGCTCGAACACTTAATCATCAAGTGAGTTCCTTCTTGAGCTCTTGTCCATCCTGTTTAGATCTTGGAGACACGTGCACTCTTGTTTTGATTAGGAATCAAGGAGAAGACCGAAAGGGAAAAGGACTCGCGTAGGCTGGATTCGGACTGCAGCACACCTCCAACTTGTGACGGTCGCCACGGTTACATACGGAGTCAGATTGGGGTGATTCTAGACTTGTTGGAAAGCTAATAAAGTCTACTTTCATACGGATCTGACCTCATACTCATACCTACTCAGAAACGGCGTCAACAGTCCAAAAATCACCGAGAGGTCTATTCTGTCCAGGGTGCTGCGCCACCTTAAGTTAGCCCAATGGGCTTGTATCTTTTAGAGTCCAGTAGGGACGCGTCCTAGGGTTGGAGCACGACCCAAACTCTCTTGTGGTCATCCTCCACACATCATATACCCCTTAGCCGCCACCAGGAACACTTGGGTTTTGTTTAGATCAAGTTTAGCCTTTGCTACTTGCTTGTAGGCGCGTGTGCTGATCCAGCCACCCGTCTCCTTGTCTTCAGAACTCCACTCATAATAAGATTCAGTTTGAGGATTTCAATTTCATCTTGCAAATTCAGTGCTTGTTTCCTTGTTCTTGCTAGTTCTTCGATTGCTTGCAGGACGGGAGCCCTAGTGGCTAGTTGTCGCGCTCCACAAGATCGTGACAGCCTTTGGAGGTGGTGTATCGGTTGCCAAGGCGCGGTCTTGGAAGGCTGTAGTCGGGCCGTGAACGTCATCTCCATCCACCAAATCGAGTGATCTCACGCCTCTCATCGAAAGATCGTCCATAAACCCTAGCGGGTTCATATCACTAGCTGAGTACCTTCTTGTACTCAGGGTTTTTTCCCACTTGTTGCAGGTTGTGAAGTATCATGGCTACTGCAAGAATTGGTTGGCTCTTGCCGTAGTGGCGGAGTGTGATCATGGGCATGATCCTTCTGAGTTATCTTCTCTATAATGCTTTTGTTGGAAGTCGACCTTGGTACTGGCATGTATTTGAAATAAGGGTGCTGTTAGTTTCAAATTACTTTGCTTCCACTACTTTTGAACTTAAGTTGTAATAACTATGTTGAACTGCGATGTATATTGAATTACTTATGAAATGGATATAGCATGTGGCTTGTTATATTGAATCACTATGATCTTGGCTTGTATGTTGGTTGGTTTGAAATCCCTCGTGATTTCAATGGACTATCAGAGTTATATGGGCTCAAGTGCGAGAATTTGATCACTTCGGTGATTGTTTTTTTGTACTTGTGCTCTTATAATTTGGACGGTTCCATGACATCTTGCGCCGAGATTAAAACTATCTCCAAACGGATCGAAACAAGTGTCTGCTTGATCCACGTCACCTAGGAGTAAAATCAGGTGCGGCCAAAATAATTTATGAGCCTATGGTACGTTCGGCGCAAACCGTGCACCTATCTTGCGTCAAGATTAACACTATCTTCAAATTGACTGAAATGAGTTTCCACTTGGCCCACGTCATGTAGGAGTACCATCGGTTCCGCCCAAAATTATTTCTGAGCCTATGGTACGTTTGGTGCAAATTGAGCGCCTATCTTGTGTCAAGAATAACACTATCTCCAAAAAGTCTGAAACGAGCTTCCACTTGATCTACGTCACCTTGGAGTCCCATTGGGTGTGCCCAAAGCGATGTCAGAACCTATGGTCATTTAGCACAAAACGTGCACCGATCTTGCACCAAAATTAACACTATTTCCGAATGAACCGAAATGAGGTCCACTTGACCCAAGTCACCTAGGTGTACCATTGGGTGCGCCCGAAATGGTTTCCATGCCGGTGGTACATTCGGCACAAACCGTGCACCTATCTTGTGCCAAGATTAACACTCTCTCCAAACGGACCGAAACGAGCTTCCAGTTCACCAATGTCACCTAGATGTACCATCGGGTGTGCCAGAAAAGATTTCCACGCCTGTGTGCACTCGGCGCAAACCTTGCACCAATGTTGCACATAGATTAACACTATCTCCAAATGGATCGAAATAAGCTTCCACATGACACATGTCACCTAGGAGTGTGATCGGGTGTGCCCAAAATGACATCCAAGCCATGCTACATTCTGCGTGAAGTGTGCACCATTGTTGTGCTAAGATTAACACTATCTCCAAATGGTCCGAAACGAGTTTCTACTTGACCCACGTCACCTAGGACTACCATTGGGTGTGTCCAAAATGAGTTCCGAGCCTATGGTACGTTTGGCGAAAACCGTGCACCTATTTTCCACCTACATTAGTAATATCTCCAATGGACCGAAACGAGGTTCCACTTGGCCCATGTCACCTAGGAGTACCATCGGGTGCGTCCAAAATGATTTATGAGCCTATGGTACGTTTGGTGCAAACCGTGCACCTAACTTGCACCGAGATTGACACTATCTCCGTGCAGACCGAAACGAGTTTCCACTTGACCCACATCACCTAGGAGTACGATTGGGTACGTCCAAAATGATTTCCAAGCATGGTATGTTCAGCGCAAACCGAGCACCTATCTTGCTCCTTGATTAACACTATATCCAACCGGACCGAAATGAGCTTCCACTTGACCCACGTCACCTAGGTGTACCGTTAGGTACGCCCAAAACGGTTTCGATGCCCGTGGTACATTTAGGGCAAACCCGGCACCTATCTTGCACCGAGATTAACACTATCTCCAAATGGACCGAAATGAGCTTTCACTTGACCCACATCACCTAGGAGTACCATCGGGTGTCAAAATGACTTTCGAGCGTATGGTACGTTTGGCGCCAATCATGCACCAATTTTGTGCCGGGACTAACACTGTCTCCAAACGGACTGAAACAAGCTTCCACTTGTCATTCGTTACCTAGGAGTACCATCAAGTGTGCCCAAAACCATTTCCATGCTCGTGGTACATTCAGTGCAAAGCATGCACCTATCTTGCACCAAGATTAAAACTATCTCCAAACGGATTGAAATAAGCTTTCGCTTGATCCACGTTACCTAGGAGTACAATCATGTGCATCGAAAATGATTTATGAGCCTATGGTATGTTTGGTGCAAACTATGCACCTAAGTTGCGCCTAGATTAACACTATCTGCAAATGGACCAAAATGAGCTTCCACTTGACCTTGTCACCTAGGTGTATCATCGGGTGTGCACAAAATGATTTCCATGCCTGTGGTACATTCAGCGCAAACCAAGCACCTATCTTGTGCTGAGATGAACACTATCTCCAAACAGACCAAAACAATATTCCACTCAACCCACGTCACCTAGGAGTACCATCGGGTGTGACCAAAATTATTTCCATGCCCGTTGTACATTCGGCGCAAACCGTGCACCTATCTTGTATCGAGATTAGCACTATTTCAAAACAAACCAAAATGAGGTTCCACGGGATCCACGTCACCTAGGAGTACATCGGGTGCATCCAAAATGATTTTTGAGCCTATGATATCTTCGGCGCAAACCGTGCACCTAGGTTAACACTATCTCCAAACAGACTGAAATGAGCTTCCACTTGACCCACATCACCTAGATGTATCATCGAGTGTGCACAAAATGATTTCCATGCTTGTGCTACATTTGGCGCAAACCAAGCACCTATCTTGCACTGAGATTAACACTATCCCCAAACCGAGGCTATGGTACGTTTGGTGTAAACCATGCACCTATCTTGCGTAGAGACTAACACTATCTCCAAACGGAACGAAACAATCTTCCACTTCACATCCATTACCTAGGAGTACTATTAGGTGTGCCCAAAGCCATTTCCATGACCATTGTACAATCGAAGCAAACCATGCACCTATCATGCCCTGAGATTAAAATTATCTCCAAATGAATAAAAATGAGCTTCCGCTTGATCCACGTCACCTAGGAGTACAATCTGGTGCATCAAAAATGATTTTGAGCCTATAGTACGTTCAGCGGAAAATGTGCACCTAACTTGCGCCTAGATTATGTAAGGGTAAGGGTGTCCTGATCTTTCAGTGGAGAGGGATAACATCGATTTAGTGGATGAACATGACATTCATGATCCGACTACAATCGTCCAAGGATGATGCGCCTTAGCAACCGATACACCGACTCCAAGGATCATTGCATGCTTGTGGTGCACGGCCTGGCCACGAGGGCACTCATCCTGCAAGCAATCGAAGAAAAACCAAGAACAAGTTGAAAAAGCACTCAATTGCAAGATAAATATGAAGGTTTCAATATGAAAACACAAGATGGTGGGGCTCCAAATACAATCAGATGGGCGATTTATTCAACATGCCTGCTGAAAGGCGGTAGCAATGGCTAACTCAATGAAACAAAAACCAACTAGTGGTGGTGGCTGCAGGAGCCTTCTGTACATGAGAGGGCAACCAGAGGAGTGCTGGGTGGTGTTAAATCACTCGACTCAGTAAAAACAAAAGAGAAACAAGGACATCCACTGCATAGTTGCATGCAGCTCCCTTATTGACTGAAACAACCACTAAAAATAGGTGTCACAAAAAGGTCAATGATTGCGGCCCACTCTAAGAAGATATGAGGATGTGGTTGGATCTGTTCAAAAGTAGACTTGGTAAGCTCTCTGTGAAGAACTAGAACGTCCAAATTAGGTTCCATATAAAGTCTTGGTGACCATCACAAGTTGGTGCTATTCTGCAGTCCGAACCCACCCCTCGCGAATCCCCTTCCTTGTGGTTCCTCTCCATTATTCCTGAGCAAAACAAAGGTGCACGGGTTTCCATGGTCTAAATAAGACGAACAAGAACTCAAGAATGAACTCACATAATAGTTGAGTTGATGTGCACGGGCGTGAGTAATAGGGCCATGAATCTGTACTTGTGCAGGTGTGGATGTATTGATGGTGTTGATGTCCTCATCATCCTCCCGTTCTTGCATTTGAGTCGTCCTCGACTCAAGCTCGGCCTCTTCTCTGAAATATGGCTTCAAATCTGCGATGTTAAACGTGGGACTAACCTCAAAATTGATAGGCAGATCTAACTTGTATTCATTATCATTAATTTTCTCTAACACCTTAAATGGTCCATCAGCTCTAGGCATCAATTTAGATTTTCTCAAATCAGGAAACCTCTCCTTTCTCAAATGCAACCACACTAGATCTCCAGGTTCAAACATCAATTGATTCTACCTTTATTGCTAGCAAGCTTATACTTAACATTCATGCGCTCAATGTTTTGCTTTGTTGTTTCATACAATTTTAACATTAACTCAGCACATTGTTTAGCATCAAAGTTCACTTTTTTAGAAGATGGCAAAGGAATTAAATCCATAGGATCACAAGGCAACAGTCCATACACAATCTCAAATGGGCACATATTTGTAGTTGAATGCAGTGAGCGATTATAAGCAAATTCAATATGAGGCAAACATTCTTCCCACATCTTATTGTTTGTTTTTAAAACAGCCCTTAACATAGTAGACAAAATTGTATTCACAACTTTAGTTTGACCATTAGTTTGGGGATGACATGTGGTAGAAAACAAAACCTTAATCCCCAATTTAGCCCATAAAGTCCTCCAAAAATGATAGTTTTATGACAAGGAATGAAATGGGCCATCTTAGAAAATCGATCCACAACAACAAAAATGTTGTCATATCCTTTCCTAGTCCTAGGCAATCCCATCACAAAATCCATAGAAATATCTTTCCAAGGAACACTAGGAATGGGTAGAGGCATATACAAACCATATGGATTTAATCGTGACTTAGCCTTTTGGCATGTAGTGCAATGAGCAACAAATCTCTCCACGTCTCTTCTCATCCTTGGCCAAAAGAAATGACTAGCAAGTATGTCTTCCATTTTCTTTGCTCCAAAATGTCCCATCAAGCCCCCTCCATGTGCTTCTTGTAGCAACAACAAATAAATGGAGCTAGCGGAATGCATAGCTTGTTAGCTCTAAACACAAATCCATCATTGACGATGAATTTTCCAGGTTCTGCCATCGTTACAATGCAGCAATACATCTTTAAAATCACCACCATGTATATATTGATTTTTTAATTGTTTCCAATCCAAAAATTTTGTAGTCAAGTTGTGTCAACAATGTATATCTTTTAGACAAGGCATCAGCAATTATATTCTCCTTCCCTTTCTTGTGTTTGATAACATAAGGAAACGATTCAATGAATTCAACCCATTTAGCATGTCTACGATTCATTTTTCCTTAACTATGAAGGTACTTTAAAGACTCATGATCAGAATGTATGACAAATTCTTTGGGCCACAAATAATGCTGCCATGTCTCTAAAGTTCTCACAAGAGCATATAATTTCGTATCATAAGTAGAATAATTCAGAATAGGCCCACTCAATTTCTCACTAAAGTATGCAACAGGTTTGCCTTCTTGCAACAAAACACCACCCAAACTGATTCCACTAGCATCACATTTAAAGCCCAAATGTTTTATTAAAATTAGGTAGTTGGAGCAGAGGTGCATGTGTCAACTTATCTTTCAGCACGTTGAAGGCATTCTCTTGTGCCTTTGCCCAAGTAAAAGGAACTCCCTTCTTTATAAACTCATTTAATGGTGCAGCAATGGTACTGAAATCCTTCACAAAGCGGTGATAGAATCCAGCAAGACCTAAAAAGCTTTGCACCTGTGTGATAGTCTTTGGTGTAGGCCATCCCTGTATAGCTTCTACCTTGGCTTTATCAACCTCAATCCCCTATGGAGTGACAACATAGCCAAGAAAAGAAACTCGGTCTGTGCAAAGGGTGCACTTCTCAAGGTTATGAAACAAACGTGCATCATGTAGAGCATTAAAAACAGCACGCAAGTGATCAAGATCCTCATCTATAGACTTGCTGTAAATCAATATATCATCAAAATATACCACCACGATTTTCCAATACAAGCATGTAAAACCTCGTTCATTAACCTCATGAAAGTGCTAGGTGCATTAGTTAATCCAAAAGGCATAACTAACCACTTATATAAACCGAACTTAGTTTTGAAAGCAGTTTTCCATTCATCTCCCAATTTTCATACGAATCTGGTGGTATCCACTACGTAAATCAACCTTTGAAAATAAAGTAGCACCACTCAATTCATCAAGTATATCATCTAAGCACAGAATAGGATGATGGTATCGAATGGTGATATTATTAACTACTCTATAATCCACACACATACGCCATGTTTCGTCTTTCTTAGGCACTAAAATCATAGGAACAGCACAAGGACTAAGAGACTCATGCACATAACCTTTGTAGAGTAGTTCTTGCACTTGGCGTTGAATCTCTTTCGCTTCCTCTGGATTGGTCCAGTATGGCGCACAGTTGGGTAATGAAGCACCAGGGATGAGGTCAATCTGGTGCTCAATCCCACAAATTGGTGGTAGCCCCGGTGGAATTTCACTTGGAAACACATCAGAAGACTCCTACAAAATGTTAGATACAACAGGGGCAAATAATGCTGCATATCATGAAGTGAAATCAAAGCATCTTTGATGAGGACATCAACACCACACCTACACCATCGCTAGCACCACTTGGTCCTCTTACTCGTGCTCGTGCCCGTCAACTCAACCATCAAGTAAGTTTATTCTTAAACTCTTGTCCATCATATTTAGACAATGGAAACATGTGCACTCTTGTTTTACTTAGGACTGATGGAGAGGATCAGAAGGGTAGGGGATTGGCGCCGGCTGGATTTGGACTGCAGGATAGCAACAACTTGTGATGCATGCCACGACTTCATACGAACTCGGATTGGGACATTCTAGCACTTTTTCGAAAGCTTATCAAGTCTACTTTCCAACGGATCTAGCCTCATGGATATATCTTATCAGATGCTTTTGCAGTAACTATTTTTGTACCGAGACCTTTTCTGTCAACGGTGCTGCGTCACCTTATTTTGGGCCGATGGCCCATGTATCAAGTTGGGTCCATTAGGGACGCGTCCTAGGGTTGGAGAATGACTCAAACACCCTTTTGGTCGTCCTCCCATCTACTTATATGCCTCTAGGGCCGCCACAAATAGATCAGGTTTTGTTTCGTCGAGTTAGCTATTGCTACCGCCTTTCAGCGCGCGTGTTGGATCAACCGCCTGACTGATTGTTTTTAGAACCTCACCATCTTGTGTTTTTAGATTGAAACCTTCATATTTATTTGGCAATTAAGTGCTTGTTCTTCTTGTTCTTGCTGGTTCTTCGATTGCTTGCAGGATGGGTGCCCTAGTGGCTGGTTGTCGCGCCACAAGATCACAGCAGCCATCGGAGGAGGTGTATCGGTTGCTAAGGCGCAGCGTCCTTGGACGGTTGTAGTCGGGCCGTGAACGTCGTCTCCATCCACAAATCGAGTTATCCATCATCTCTCATCGAAAGATCGGCCAGCGAACCCTACGGGATCTCATCAGTTGGTATCAGAGCAAGGTTGATCGGTGAGACTTGTAATCCTTCGCTGTTTTTAATTTCCTATAGTCCAGAAAAGTCAAAAACAATTAGTAGATTAGGGTTCCGTAATCCTATAGACCTTTTGAGCCTTTGCTAGCACTGCTTAGTAGGGCTTATTGAGTCGTTGGTTGCATCAGTTGCGTCGAGTTGCTGGTCTTAGTTTTAGTCCTTTCGAGTTTCGAGTTCTTGTCACGTTATAGTCATAGCCGTGTGCTACCATATAAACCTTTTGTTAGCTAAATCCGAATACATCCTTGTGTTCAAGTCCGAGTAGGAATCTGAGTTGTTTTTAGACCGAACTCCACGTGGGGTTGAGTTCGAGTTGGAATCGGTTTAGAGTCCGAATTGACAGCTACCTTGTTGTTGTTTTGAGTCTGAATCTGAGTACATCTTTGTGCAGCAGTAGTCCTACCTATACTAAAACTCTCCACATCTTGCGTATACATTTTGGCTCGTTTTTTTACCGGAATACCCCTGTTTTTTTAGAAAAAGTGTGTGTGGTGAATTGCTCATTTGATATCTCTGATCATATAATCAGTTTTGAGGATTCAAAAAAAAGAAAAAAAGGAAAAAAGAAAAAAAAAGAAAAAAAAAGAAGAAAAAAAAGAAAAGGGGCTGATCTTTGTGTTGTCTCATTTTGTTAGGTGGAGTTTGTGATTTCCATTGTGTCCAGGCTCGCGTCTCCAGCACGGTCTAGGCTAGGACCAGCACAGTACCACCGTTGAACGATTATTCAGCTCGCTTTTCTGACTAACGTGGTGCTAGTATCTTTCCTTGTGCATAGCATTTGGCCCACCTACAGCTCCACATATACGACTACAGCTTGACAGGTGTTGTTGCTATGGTACCGATACATTCTCTTCCAAGGTTGCAGACTTGCTGGTTGTTGACCCCTCTTGTTGAGTAAGGTAAGAACTGGTAAGAGCTTGATAAACAAGTTGAGAGTTAGCGCCTTGCTGTAGCTACATCCTAGTAGTTGTAGGGCTTTTATTTCTTCACCTATTATCTTGTTTCCACTTTGTTTTGTTGAACCATGTCAGGATCAGAGGACAGTAACAAGATTCCACAATCTCCTCGCACCAAGGGCATCATTCAACATTTTACAAGGCAAGTGCAGCTGCATACAGAAGGACTTGATCAAGATTTACAGGTGACCAATGACAAGATTGGGCAATTGGAGGCCACCCAACTTGCCACCAACACCAAGCTTGCAGCATTGGAGGCATCCGTTGCTCATGTGGACAGAAGCCTTGCTGCTCTTCTGCAGCGTTTTGATGACTTCCACACAAAAGACAAAGAGCAGCATAATGAAGACAACAAGGACGAAGAGCAACTCGAAGATAATTTTAATGATGACTATACTGCTGATACTGACCTGCCGGTGAAAAGCCAGTTACAAAATAAATAATAAGACGTAGGTAGTGCAAAAGTACCAAAACAACTGAAGCCTACATCCCACTACGTCTGGGTTCCCCCTTCCTATGAACCTTGAGTCAGAGGTCTTACCTTGAGTCAATAGGTAGGGTCAACTATACCAAAGTGGAAGGGCCACTATCTAAGCTATTAGTGGGCTGGTTTGAACTATTGATTTACTGAATCGAGTGGGCGTTGTCTACGCCATAATCGTAGAGTTATGGGTGGTCACCGCCGACGCGAGGTACCCAATAATAATGATGCTTTTAGTAAGATTAAATTTAAGATACCTCCTTTTGATGGTAAGTATGATCCTGATGCATAACTTTCTTAGGAAATTGCTGTTGACCAGAAGTTTGCATGTCATGAATTTCCTAAGAATACACGTGTTAGGGCTGCTACTAGTGATTTTACTGACTTTGCTACTGTTTGGTGGATAGAACATGGCAAGAAAAATCCTAATAACATACCACGAACTTGGAATGCTTTGAAACAAATCATGAGGGCTAGATTTGTTCCTTCTTACTATGCACGTGATTTGTTACATAAATTGCAACAACTGAGACAGGGTACTAAAAGTGTAGAAGAATATTATCAAGAATTGCAAATGGGTATGTTGCGTTGTAATTTAGATGAGGATGACGAACCTGCTATGGCAAGATTTTTGGGTGGGTTAAATCGAGAAATTCAGGACATCCTTGCTTATAAAGAATACACTAACGTAACCCGTTTGTTTCATCTTGCTTGTAAAGCTGAAAGGGAGTGCAGGGGCGACGTACCAGTACCAAGAATAATTTTTCTGCAGGGAAGACTAATTCATGGCAGCCCCGCACGAGTACTACTCTGACTACATGTACTCCTATGCCATCATCCAGCGACAAGCCACGTGCTACTCCCGCAAATTCAGTGGCCAAGACGATCCAGAAGCCTGCTGCAAGCACTTCATCCATGGCATCTACTGGTAGAACAAGAGACATTCAGTGTCACCGGTGCAAGGGGTATGGACATGTGATGCGTGACTGTCCAAGCAAGCGTGTTATGGTCATCAAAGATGATGGTGAGCATTCCTCTGCTAGTGATTTTGATGAAGATGCATTTCCTTTGCTTGCTGCTGACCATGCAGGTAGTGACGAACAACCAGAAGAGCAGATTGGTGCAGAGAATGCAGATCATTATGAGAGCCTCATTGTGCAACGTGTGCTTAGCGTCCAAATGGAGAAGGCGGAGCAAAATCAGCGACACACATTGTTTCAAACAAAGTGTGTCATCAAAGAGCATTCGTGCTGCATGATCATTGATGGAGGTAGTTGCAACAACTTGGCTAGCAGTGACATGGTGGAGAAGCTTGCGCTTACCACCAAACCACACCCACATCCATATTACATTCAATGGCTGAACACAGTGGTAAGGCAAAGGTAACTAGACTTGTGCGAATCAATTTTTCCATTGGATCCTATAAAGATGTTGTTGAATGTGATGTTGTGCCTATGCAGGCTTGTAATATTCTGCTAGGTAGACCTTGGCAATTTGATAGAGATTCTATGTATCATGGTAGAGCAAATCAGTATTCTTTTCTATACCATGATAGAAAAATTGTGTTACATCCTATGTCTCCTGAAGCTATTATGCAAAATGATCTTGCTAAAGCTGCAAAAGCTAAAAGTGAGAGCGATAAAAATGCCAAATCTGTGAGTAGTAAGAAAGATGAGATAAGATTGAAAGGACATTGCTTGCTTGCTACTAAATCTGATATTAATGAATTGGTTGCTTCCACTTCTGTTGCCTATGCTTTGGTGTGCAAGGACATTTTGATTTCAATTCACGATATGCAGCATTCTTTGCCCCCTGCCGTTGCTAACATTTTGCAGGAGTATTCTGATATTTTTCCAAGTGAGATACCAGCGGGGCTGCCACCAATACGAGGGATTGAGCACCAAATTGATCTTATTCCTGGTGCATCTTTGCCAAATCGTGCGCCATACAGGACAAATCCAGAAGAAACGAAGGAAATACAGCGACAAGTGCAAGAACTACTCGACAAAGGTTATGTGCGTGAGTCCCTTAGTCCTTGTGCTGTTCCTGTTATTTTAGTGCCTAAGAAAGATGGTACATGGCGCATGTGTGTTGATTGTAGAGCTATTAATAATATCACCATTCGATATCGACACCCTATTCCACGTTTGGATGATATGCTTGATGAACTGAGTGGTGCTGTTGTGTTTTGTAAAGTTGATTTGCGTAGTGGGTACCACCAGATTCGTATGAAATTGGGAGATGAATGGAAAACTGCTTTCAAAACTAAATTTGGTTTATATGAGTGGTTAGTCATGCCTTTTGGGTTAACTAATGCACCAAGTACTTTCATGAGATTAATGAACGAGGTTCTGCGTGCTTTCATTGGAAAATTTGTTGTAGTCTACTTTGATGATATATTGATTTACAACAAATCTATGGATGAACATCTTGATCATTTACGTGCTGTTTTTAATGCTTTACGAGATGCACATTTATTTGGTAACCTTGAGAAGTGCACCTTTTGCACCGATCGAGTGCCTTTTCTTGGCTATGTTGTGACTCCACAGGGAATTGAGGCTGATCAAGCCAAGGTGGGAGCTATACAGGGATGGCCTGTACCAAAGACTATCACCCAAATGCGAAGTTTTCTAGGACTTACTGGTTTCTAGCGCCGTTTTGTGAAGGACTTCAGCACCATTGCTGCACCTTTGAATGAGCTTACGAAGAAGGGAGTGCCTTTTAGTTGGGGCAAAGTACACGAGAACTCCTTCAACATGCTGAAAGATAAGTTGACACATGCACCCCTACTCCAACTTCCTGATTTTAATAAGACTTTTGAGCTTGAATGTGATGCTAGTGGAATTGGATTGGGTGGTGTTTTGTTACAAGAAGGCAAACCTGTTGCGTATTTTAGTGAAAAATTGAGTGGGCCTGTTCTAAATTATTCTACTTATGATAAGGAATTGTATGCTCTTGTTCGCACATTAGAAACATGGCAGCATTACTTGTGGCCCAAAGAGTTTGTTATTCATTCTGATCATGAATCTTTGAAGCATATTCGTAGTCAAGGGAAATTGAACCGTAGACATGCTAAGTGGGTTGAATTTATTGAATCTTTTCCTTATGTTATTAAGCACAAGAAAGGAAAAGAGAATATTATTGCTGATGCTTTGTCTAGGAGATATACTTTGCTGAATCAACTTGATTGCAAAATCTTTGGATTAGAAACAATTAAAGACCAATATGTTAATGATGCTGATTTTAAAGAAGTGTTGCTGCATTGTAAAGATGGGAAAGGATGGAACAAATTCATCTTTAGTGATGGATTTGTGTTTAGAGCTAACAAGCTATGCATTCTAGCTAGCTCCGTTCGTTTGTTGTTGCTGCAGGAGGCACATGGAGGTGGCTTGATGGGGCATTTTGGAGCCAAGAAAACAGAGGACATACTTGCTGGTCATTTCTTTTGGCCAAAGATGAGAAGAGATGTGGAGAGATTTGTTGCTCGTTGCACGACATGTCAAAAGGCTAAGTCATGGTTAAATCCACACGGTTTGTATTTGCCTCTACCTGTTCCTAGTGCCCCTTGGGAAGATATTTCTATGGATTTTGTGTTGGGTTTGCCAAGGACTAGAAAGGGACATGATAGTGTGTTTGTGGTTGTTGATAGATTTTCTAAGATGGCACATTTCATACCATGTCGTAAAACTGATGATGCTACTCATATTGCTGATTTGTTCTTTCGAGAAATTGTTCGTTTGCATGGTGTACCCAACACAATTGTTTCTGATCGTGATGCTAAATTTCTTAGTCATTTTTGGAAGACTTTATGGGGAAAACTAGGAACTAAGCTTTTGTTTTCTACTACATGTCATCCCCAAACCGATGGTCAAACTGAGTTGTCAATAGAACTTTGTCTACTATGTTAAGGGCTGTTTTAAAGAAGAACATTAAGATGTGGGAAGATTGTTTGCCTCATATTGAATTTGCTTATAATCATTCACTGCATTCTACTACAAACATGTGCCCATTTCAGATTGTATATGGTTTCTTGCCTCGTGCTCCTATTGATTTGATGCCTTTGCCATCTTCTGAAAAACTAAATTTTGACGCTACTAAGCGTGCTGAATTGATGTTAAAACTGCATGAAACAACTAAAGAAAATATAGAGCGTATGAATGCTAAATATAAGTTTGCTGGTGATAAAGGTAGAAAGGAACTAATATTTGAACCTGGAGATTTAGTTTGGTTGCATTTGAGAAAGGATAGGTTTCCTGAATTGAGAAAGTCTAAATTGATGCCTAGGGCTGACGGACCATTTAAAGTGTTAGAGAAAATTAATGATAATGCATATAAGCTGGATCTGCCTGCAAATTTTGGGGTTAGTCCCACATTCAACATTGCAGATTTAAATCCATATTTGGGTGAGGACGTTGAGCTTGAGTCGAGGACGACTCAAATGCAAGAAGGGGAGGATGATGAGGACATCAACACCACACCTACACCATCGCTAGCACCACTTGGTCCTCTTACTCGTGCTCGTGCCCGTCAACTCAACCATCAAGTAAGTTTATTCTTAAACTCTTGTCCATCATATTTAGACAATGGAAACACGTGCACTCTTGTTTTACTTAGGAATGATGGAGAGGATCAGAAGGGCAGGGATTGGCGCCGGCTGGATTTGGACTACAGGATAGCAACAACTTGTGATGCATGCCACGACTTCATACGGACTAGGATTGGGACATTCTAGCACTTTTTGGAATGCTTATCAAGTCTATTTTCCAACGGATCTAGCCTCATGGATATATCTTATCAGATGCTTCTGCAGTAACTATTTTTGTACCGAGACCTTTTCTGTCAAAGGTGCTGCGTCACCTTATTTTGGGCCGATGGCCCATGTATCAAGTTGGGTCCATTAGGGACACGTCCTAGGGTTGGAGAACGACTTAAACACCCATTTGGTCGTCCTCCCATCTACTTATATGCCTCTAGGGCCGCCACAAACAGATCAGGTTTTGTTTCGTCGAGTTAGCTATTGCTACCGCCTTTCAGCGCGCGTGTTGGATCAACCGCCTGACTGATTGTTTTCAGAACCTCACCATCTTGTGTTTTTAGATTGAAACCTTCATATTTATTTGGCAATTAAGTGCTTGTTCTTCTTGTTCTTGCTGGTTCTTCGATTGCTTGCAGGACGGGTGCCCTAGTGGCAGGTTGTCGCGCCGCAAGATCACGGCAGCCATCGGAGGAGGTGTATCGGTTGCTAAGGCGCAGCGTCCTTGGACAGTTGTAGTCGGGCCGTGAACATCGTCTCCATCCACAAATCGAGTTACCCACCATCTCTCATCGAAAGATCGGCCAGCGAACCCTACGGGATCTCATCAATCTTTGCACACAAAGGCATAGCAATCTAAAGTGGAAGCAATCAATTCATTAACATCAGATCTAGTGGCCAGAAAACATGATCCTTTCAAAGTTATCTCATTTTTCTTATTGAGAGCAGATTTGGTATTTTTGTTGCCTTGCTTGACAAGTTCCTTTGCAGCTATAGGTTCTCACTCTTAGCATGCTCTTGACATTTAAGTTTGCTAGCTTTAGCAACATCATCTTTCATAATAACTTCAGGGGACATAGGATGTAGCACAATTTTCTTATCATGGTGCATAAAAGAATACTAGTTGGACCTACCGTGATGCATAGAATCCTTATCAAATTGCCATGGTCTATCGAGCAGGATATTACAAGCTTGCGTAGGCACAACATCACATTCAACAACATCATGATATATGATCCAATAAGAAAATTAATTCGCACTAGTCTAGTTACCTTAGCCTTACTACTATTGTTTAGCCATTTGATGTGTAATATGCATGTGGATGCGGATTGCTGCTAAGTGCAAGCTTCTCCACCATGTCGCTGCTAGCCAAGTTGTTGCAGCTACCTCCGTCAATGATCATGGGGCAAGAATGTTCTTTAACAACACACTTTGTTTGAAATAAAGTATGTCGCTAATTTTGTTCTGCCTTCACCATTTACATACTAAGCACACGCTGCACAATGAGACTCATAGCGCTCTGAATCATCTGCACCAATATGCTCTTCTTGTTGTTCCTCACTACCTGAATGGTTAGCCGCAAGCAAAGGATGTGTATCTTCATCGAAATCACTAGCAGATGAATACTCACCATCATCTTTAACAATCAAAACATGCTTGCTAGGACAATCACGCTGCACATGTCCATAGCCCTTGCACCGATGGCATTGCATGTCTCTTGTTCTACCTGTTGATGCAACTGAAGAATCACTTGCGGCTGGCTTCTAGATAGTCCTTGTTGCTGAATGAGTGGAAGGAGCACGTGACATGTCACTAGGAGGGGCTGCTCAACTCGGTGAAGAAGGTGGCGGAGGGGAACGTCTGAAAGGAGTAAACGTTGTGCATGGGTGTCCCGATGTAATCTTTCCTACAGAAAAATTAGTCCTAACACTAGCATGTCGTCCCTGCACTTCCCTTTAGCTTTACAAGCAAGATAAAATAAACGGGTTATGTTATTCTATTCCTTATAGGCTAGGATGTCCTGAATTTCACGGTTCAACCCACCCATAAGTCTTTCCATAGCAGCTTCCTCGTCCTCCTCTATGTTACAACGCAACATACCCATTTGCAGTTCCTGATAATATTCTTCTACACTTTTAGTACCCAGCCTCAATTGTTGCAACCTATTTAATAGATCACGTGAATAATAAGAGGGAACAAATCTAGCTTGCATGATTCATTTCAAAGCATCCCAAGTTTGTGGTATGTTATTAGGATTTTTCTTGCCATGTTGTATCCACCAAACAGAAGCAAAATCAGTGAATTCACTAGTTGCATCCCAGACTCTTTTATTCTTAGGAAATTCATGGCATGTAAATTTTTTATCAACAGCAATCTCCCATGTAATGTATGCATTAGGATCAAATTTACCATCAAAAGGAGGTATCTTAAATTTAATCTTACCAAAAGCATCATCATTGTTTCGTACGTCACGTCAGCGATTCATACCTTCACGATTGTAATGTAGCCTTCTGCGAAGACGAACTTCTTGGTCACCATGTTCAGTATCTACTGAATATTCATTGTCAAAATTATCCTCGCCATGGTCACCATCAGTATTGTTGTCTTCTTGTCTTTGATTCTCACCACCAGCATTGAGGTCATCAAATCGCCTCAATAGAACAGCAAGGTTGGTGTTTATTCCTGCAATTGAAGTCTCTAATGAAGCAAGCTTGGTGTTTGTGGCAATCTATGTGGTTTCTAACCGACCGAGCTTTGAGTTGGTGTCAATGTGGGCCGACTCCAATTGACCAAGGCGCTCATTGGTGACCTGTACATCCTCATTGAGACCATCGGTGTGCAGCGTCACTTTGTGTTCAAACTGTTGCATGAAAGCCTTCATCCATGGTGATTGTGGAGGGGTTGGTTCTAATTCTCCTGGCATGGTTACAAAAGAATAGAAAAAACAAAGGAACAAGTGAAAGAAAACTGTCCTAATGCTACTAGGATATCACTATTATAATCCTCTCACTCTCAACCTGTTCATGCACATTCTTCCCTATTCTTACCACGCTCAACAGGAGGGGTGGGCAGCCAACAATTTAGCAACTCAACTCAAGAAGCAAGTGTATCGGTGCCACAACATCAATTCCAATCAAACTATAGTCAAATTTGTGGGGCTGTAGGAAGGCTAACAGTAGCAAGGAAATACTAGCACCATGTTAGTCACAAAAGCAAGTTGAGAAATCGGTCAACGGTGGTACCATGCTGGTCCTAGGCTAGACCGTACTAGAGACGCGAGCCTGGACACAAACAAAGTCACAGTACAACAAGAAAAAGGCACAAGAACAGCAAGCTATCACTCCCCTTCTTATCCTCCTCTCTTCTTTTCTTTCTCTCCTCTTTCTCTTTCTTTTTCTTTCCTATTGTTTCTGATTTTTCTTCTTCTTCTTTTCTTTAACTTTGCACAAGTAGAACAAATCTGAATCTTGATAGATCATATTTCACAAAAGCAACTCACAAAGTATTTCTCTTTCTTTTCAGGGGTAACAAGAATGCAACTAACTTCTTAGATTTTCCTTTGTGTGCCCAAATCAGATTTTGTTGGTATGAAAAAAAAAGCGGTGATGGATATGGTGCAGCAAAGACATCTATGGTAATAATGATTGCAATGGAGATGTATATGGTGTAGTGGATATGTATATGGTGGTGGTGATGACAACGGAGATGTATATGATTAACACTGACTCCAAGGATCGCTGCATTCTTGTGGTGCGCGACCCGGCATGAGGGCACTTGTCCTACAAGCAATCGAAGAACATGCTAGAACAAGTTGAACAAGCACTCATTTGCAAGATAAATATGAAGGTTCCAATCTAAAAACAAAGATGGTGGGGTTCCGAATACAATCAAACGAGCAGTTTATTCAACACGTGCTCCGAAAGGTGGTAGCAATGGCTAACTCAATGAAACAAAACTCAACTAGTGGTGGTGGCTGTAGAAGCCTGATGTAAATGAGAGGGTGACTCGAGGAGTGCTGGGTGGTGCTAAATCCCTCGACTCAGTAAAAACAAAAGTGATGAGGACATCATTGGCTCAAATATGACCATGTCAACCACTTCTATACCAAAGGTGCCACCATTTTATATGAGGCTTATCATTGATGCATTTGATGAATTGGTGCTCCACCATAAAATGTGTATATTTTCATTTTCAGAATTACTTACATGGATCAAGGAAAGGTTTGATTGCATATGGAAAACATGGAAGGTTAATGAAGTTGATTGGGGACCAAATCCAAGTATTCCCAACGTCCTCCACCTGGACACCACGTCACTTTTGGTCCAAGGAAAGAAAGAGATCAAATCCAACACGTTTTGGGGCTGGATTTGGACTCCAGGACAGCTCCAACTTGTGATGTTCACCACGGTCGCATACGGACTCGGATTGGGATGTTCTAGCACTTTTTGTGCTAGTTGAAAAAAAAACAGAAAAAAAGACAGAAAGAAAGAAAAGAAAGAAAGAAAAGAAAGACAGAAAGAAAGAAAGAAAAGAAAGAGAAAGAAGAAGAGAAGAGTTTTTCTTTTGTTGTTATTCCTGTCCTTGTGATCCTTCTTTGCTGCTGCTCAGTGACTTCGTTTGTGTTCAGGCTCGCATCTCTAGCATGTACTAGCCTAGGACCAGCATAATAACGTCGTTGAGCGTTTGTTCAATTTGCTTGCAACTAACGTGGTTCTAGTAGTTCCTTGCTTTAGCCCACCTATAGCTCCACATATTTCGACTACAGCTTGACAGGTGTTGTTGTTGCGGCACCGATACACTTCACTCCACGGTTGTAGACTTGTTGGTTGCCGTCACCTCCTGTTTGGCTTGGTAAGAACTTGTAAGGGCTTGTTTTAACAAGTTGAGTTTGAGAGAATTACATCTGACACATCCTAGTAGTTGATAGGAGGATACATATTATTTTTGTGTTTCTTGTTTCCTACTAATCATGGCAGGTGATATGGAGATTTTTGAGCTGTTGAAACTAGACCCTCATATTCAGGATGTCATTCAACACTTGCCATTATATGATGGTAAGTTTGATCCTCAAGCTTACATTGATTGGGAGTTAAAAGTAGACAATGAATTTGATGAGCATGACCTATCCGAGAAACAAAAGATTTGTATTGCCTCTAATATTTTGATTGAATATGCTTTGCTCGAATGGAAACACATTTGTAGGCACATCAAAGTTCCAGAATCTTGGAAAGACTTCAAATTTCTTTTTAGAGATGCATTCGTTCCTGCATATTATGTTGATTATTTGCTTGCAAAATTAGACAACTTGAAGCAGGGTAGCAAGACTGTGAAACAATACTACCATAATTTTAAGATTTGTATCATGTTTGGTGGATTGGATGAATGCATGGAAGATGTTATGAGTAGATTCATGAGAGGGCTCAATTCTGAAATTCAAACCTTATTAATTAGCAAATCATATTGCCATATTGGTCAATTGTTTTGTCTGGCTCTCAATGCTGAAAAAGAGATTCTATTATCTGTGAATACTTGCCAGAATGATGTGACCCATAATGTCCAAAATTTGTCCACTCTGCATGCTAATGAAGAGCAACAAATAGTGGAACCCACTACTGATTTTCTTTTGTCACAAAATGAATTACTCGCGGTTCCTTGTGATAAAGAGGAGTTGTGTGTTGATGATTCTTTTACTCCTATGCCACAAGTAGCAAATAAGTGTGATACTTTTGGTTTGGAACCATACAAATGTGCTGAAGATAAGCTTTTTCATCCTATTACATGTGCACAAGATGAACTGAATTTGTTGTCCTCTTTAAATACTTTGGGTTATATTAAATTTGATATTCTGTGTAATCTAAATTGTCTAAAAGAGAAACTTAAATTTGATTCTATTTTGCCAAGTTTTAATCATTGTTCGCTTCATGCAATTGGCAAATATGACAACAAAGGAGAATATTTGGTGCATAAAGTTTATATTTGCTCTAATCTGAAATATCCTTTTGGGCCACAACACCATGATCAAATTGAGGGCTGCACTAACACTAATGATGTCTTGCAAAGTTTTTCTAGTTTTTCCCAAATGCAACAGGATAAATATCAAGAAGGGGAGCACGGTTCACTTTTACCTACAACACATCCTCCAACAAAGGTCAAACCGAGGACGGTTTGCTGTCAAGAAGGGGAGAATGATGAGGACATCATTGGCTCAAATATGACCATGTCAACCACTTCTATACCAAAGGTGCCACCATTCTATATGAGGCTTATCATTGATGCATTTGATGAATTGGTGCTCCACCATAAAATGTGTATATTTTCATTTTCAGAATTACTTACATGGATCAAGGAAAGGTTTGATTGCATATGGAAAACATGGAAGGTTAATGAAGTTGATTGGGGACCAAATCCAAGTATTCCCAACGTCCTCCACCTGGACACCACGTCACTTTTGGTCCAAGGAAAGAAAGAGATCAAATCCAACACGTTTTGGGGCTGGATTCGGACTCCAGGACAGCTCCAACTTGTGATGTTCACCACGGTCGCATACGGACTCGGATTGGGACGTTCTAGCACTTTTTGGAAAGCTTATCAAGTCTATTTTCCAACGGATCTGGACTCATGGCTATATCTTATCCGATGCTTCCGCAATCATCGTTTCAACGCCGGGGCCTTTTCTGCCTTTGGTGCTGTGTCACCCTATTTTGGGCTGATGGCCCATGTATCAAGTTGGGTTCATTAGGGACGTGTCCTAGGGTTGGAGAACGACCACAACACCCCCTGGTCGTTCCCCTAGGTATTAATAAGGATTAGAGCCGCCACAAACAGATGGGGTTTTGTTTTGTTGAAAGTTTAGCCATTGCTACTTCCTTGTAGACGCGTGTGTCGACTAGACCATCCGTTCTACTCGATTCAGAACCCCAACTTTGTGATTTCAGATTGGTTTTCATTTCCATATTTGCAATTGAGTTGCTTGTTATACTTGTTCTTGCTTGTTCCTCGATTGCTTGCAGGAATTACCCTAGTGGTTTGGTTGATCGTGTTCCACAAGATCGCGACGGCTGTTGGAGGTGGTGTATCGGTTGCTAAGGCGCAGCATCCTTGGATGGTTGTAGTCGGGCCGTGAACGTCATCTCCATCCCCAAATCGAGTTATCCACCTTCTCTCATCGAAAGATCAGGATTCACCCTAGCGGGTAATCTCCTATGGTCCAGAAAAAGCCAAAACAAAATTAGTAGATTAGTTCTTCATAATCCCAAAACTCCTTTGAGCTTAATACTATTACTGCTTAGTTAGGGCTTATTGAATTAACGGTTGCATCGTCGTGCAAGTTGCTGGTCTTAGCGTCTAGTCGTTTAGAGTTTCGAGTTCTAGTCACGTTTCTGTCACCATCGCAGATTTGAGTTTATTTGTTTCTCTCTAGGAATCCGAGTGGATTTTCAAATTCCTTTGTTTTGTTTACCACCATTATCCTAGCCACGTCCTTGGAGGTTTCATCCACGTCCATATTTCCATCTACAAAAAGGAAATCCAACAAGATCAAGATAGAATTCGATTCGGAGTCCTGTTTTATCTTGAAAACAAAAGCACCATATTTCCTTTGTCAGGAGTCTGAATAGGGAGTTTAAATACAATCTGGAAACCTTAACTTGTCCTCTTTCCAACGGATCAGAGCTTGGTCCCAAATTCATTCTGAGCGCTTCGCAATTGCCCTGGAGATTTGCGCGTCTGCTGGTTTTGCAAAACAACCACTTGTTTCACTTTGCTACTGAATCACCCTTCCAAAGGAAACATTTAATTGCTGTAAGTAGCTTGTTATTTCTTGTTGCAAAATTTCAGTTTTGTGCTAGTTGAAAAAAAAACAGAAAAAAAGACAGAAAGAAAGAAAAGAAAGAAAGAAAAGAAAGACAGAAAGAAAGAAAGAAAAGAAAGAGAAAGAAGAAGAGAAGAGTTTTTCTTTTGTTGTTATTCCTGTCCTTGTGATCCTTCTTTGCTGCTGCTCAGTGACTTCGTTTGTGTTCAGGCTCGCGTCTCTAGCATGTACTAGCCTAGGACCAGCATAATAACGTCGTTGAGCGTTTGTTCAATTTGCTTGCAACTAACGTGGTTCTAGTAGTTCCTTGCTTTAGCCCACCTATAGCTCCACATATTTCGACTACAGCTTGACAGGTGTTGTTGTTGCGGCACCGATACACTTCACTCCACGGTTGTAGACTTGTTGGTTGCCGTCACCTCCTGTTTGGCTTGGTAAGAACTTGTAAGGGCTTGTTTTAACAAGTTGAGTTTGAGAGAATTACATCTGACACATCCTAGTAGTTGATAGGAGGATACATATTATTTTTGTGTTTCTTGTTTCCTACTAATCATGGCAGGTGATATGGAGATTTTTGAGCTGTTGAAACTAGACCCTCATATTCAGGATGTCATTCAACACTTGCCATTATATGATGGTAAGTTTGATCCTCAAGCTTGATGAGGACATCATTGGCTCGAATATGACCATATTAACCACTTCTAAACTAAAGGTGCAACCATTCCATATGAGGCTTATCATTGATACATTTGATGAATTGGTGCTGCACCATAAAGTGTGTGTATTTTCATTTTCAGAATTACTTACATGGATGAAGAGAAGGTTCAATTGCATATGGAAAGAATGGAAGGTTAATGAAGTTGATTGGGGACCAAGTCCAAATATTCCTAATGTCATCCACCAAGCCACCACGTCACTTTTGGCTCAAGGAAAGAAAGAGTCCATGTCCAACACGTTTTGGAAGATGAATTCGGACTGCAGAAGAGTCCCAACTTCCGACGGTTGCCACGACTTTATACAGACTCCGATTGGGACGTTCTAGGACTTTTTGGAAAGCTTATCAAGTCTACTTTCCAACGGATCTAGACTCATGCAGATATCTTATTAAATACGTCTGCAGTCCTCATTTTAATACCGAGACCTTTTCTGTCCACGGTGCTGCGTCACCTGATTGTTGCCCGATGGGCCGTGTATCAAGTGGGGCCCAATAGGGGCGTGTCCTAGGGTTGTGGGAGGACCCCCACCACGTCCAGGTCGTCCTCTACCCTCTCATATACCTCCATAGCCGCCACAAAGAGATTGGGTTTTTGTTTTGATGTAAGTTTAGCTCTTGCTACTTCCTGGTAGACACGTGTGTTGGTTAGACCATCTGTTCTACTTGATCTAGAACCCCACCTTTATGTGTATTAGATCTGAAACTTCATCTCATATTTGCAATTGAGTGCTTGTTCTACTTGTTCTTGCTTGTTCTTCGATTGCTTGCAGGAATAACCCTAGTGGTTTGGTTGGTTGTGATCCGCAAGATCGTGACAACCGCTGGAATTGGTGTATCGATCGCTAAGGCGCAGCATCCTTGAATGGTTGTAGTCGGGTCGTGAATGTCTCTCCAGTGAAATCGAAGTTATCCTTCTCCACCGAAAGATTGGGACACACATACTCTTATCAGTTGGTAATCAGAGCAAGGTTGATCGGTGAGAGACTTCCAATCCTTCGCTGTTTTTAATTTCCTATAGTCCAGAAAAGCCAAAAAAACAATTAGTAGATTAGGGTTCCGTAATCCTATAGACCTTTTGAGCCTTTGCTAGCACTGCTTAGTAGGGCTTGTTGAGTCGTCGGTTGCATCGGTTGCGTCGAGTTGCTGGTCTTAGTTTAGGCTGAGTTTCGAGTTCTTGTCAAGTTTTGGTCACTATCAATTATATACATATCCGCTGCCATCACCACCACCATACATATCTCCACTACACCATATACATCTCCATTGCAATCATTACTACCATATTCGTCTTTGTTGCACCATATCCATCCACGCTATTTTTTTCACACCGAGAAAATCTGATTTGGGCGCACAAAGAAAAATCTGAGTTGCTAGTTCTTTTCTTGTTACTCCCCAAAAAGACAAATACATTATAAGTTGATGTTCTGAACTATGTTTTGTTAAGTTCAGATTCGTCTTGTGCAAAGTAAAAGAAAAGAAGTAGAAGAAGAGAATTAAAAAAAGACAAAAGAAAAAAAAGAAAGAGAGAGAAAAGAAAGAAAAGAAGAGAGGAGGAAAAGAGGGAGAGTGATAGCTTGCTGTTCTTGTGCCTTTTTTTCCTACTGTACCGTGACTTCATTTGTGTCTAGGCTCGCGTCTCTAGCATGGTCTAGCCTAGGACCAGCACGGTACCATCGTTGAACGATTTCTCAACTTGCTTTTTGTGACTAACGTGGTGCTAGTACTTCCTTGTACATTAATTTGAGCCCTCCTACAGCTCCACATATTCGACTATAGCTTGACAGGTGTTGTTGCTGCGGTGTCGATACACTATTTTCCAGGTTTGCAACTTGTTGGTAACCGCCACCTCCTGTTGGGCTTGGTAAGAACTTATAAGAGCTTGTTTGAACAGGTTGAGAGTGAGAGAATTACAACAACCACAGTTGATAGGGGCATAAATATTATTGTGGATGTTTCTTGTTTTCTTCTAATCATGGTAGGAATCCACATGGAAATACAAGATGATCAGGTTGTATATTCTCATCAGTTTGCTAAAGGTATGGCAAGAGATAAGCATGCGACTCATGAGGTATGTGATGTTTTGCTTGATAGAATAAAATCTGCACTACCTAGTTTTGAAGGAAAGTATGATCCTGATGCATATATTGAATGGGAGCTAAATGTAAACAATGAATTTAAAAAGCTTGATCTATCAGAAAATCAAAAGGTTAGAGTTGCTTCTAGTGTTTTTACTAAATATGCTTTAACTGAATGGAAACACCTTTGTAGATTTGGTAAAGCCTCTCAATCATGGAAAGATGTGAAAAGACATTTTAGAAATGTTTTTGTACCTGAATATTATTCTGAAATTTTGTTTAGAAAGTTGCAATCTACAAAACAAGAGAACAAAACTGTAGCAGAATACTTGGATAGACTAAAATCATGTTTGCTGCGTTGTGGCTTAGAAGAAACTGGTGAACTTTTGGAACATAGATTTTTGCAAGGTCTTAATGAGGAAATTCAGAATATTCTTGTTGATAAACATTATAACTCTTTTGATGAGTTGTTTGATCTTGCTTGTGATTATGAAAGAAATCTCAAAATAGATCTAGCAAATACAAAAGAAGCACTTGCCTCTCCAATAACTAACAACTTGCAGCAAGTAGACATCAATATTCAAATGGAGAGCAAGAAATTTGGGATATTAGGTGACTCATTTCAGGAAGAGAATCCTGCTGCTTGTACAACCTTTGAGAAGAGTAGCAAAGGTAAGTCAAATGTTCATAACAAAAATCAAGGTGAGTATGCTTTAGTTGAACTGTATTTGTCCACTAATCGTGCTAGCATAGAGAAATCAATTGTGGAACCAGTTACTAATTTTCCCTTGTCACACATTGATATGCTTAATCTTCCTTGTGATACAGAAGAGTTGTGTGCTAACACATTAGCTATATCCATACCACAACTAGTGAATAAAGCAAAAAATTCTGAATCAATGTGTGCTGAATTCAAGCATGTTATTCATATTACAAATGAAAATGAAGAAACTCAAATGTTGTCATCTTTACATACAATGGGGTATATAGAATTTGATGATCTTTGTGAGCTTAGCTACTTAGAGAATAATCTGTTTGCTAGATTTGAATTGCCATGTTCTCATAATATTAGTTTTCATGCTATTGGCAAATATAATTGTAAAGAGGACTATATGATACACCGAATTTACATTTGTTCAAATATGAAACCCCCTATTATTATGCAAAAATATGATCAATCTGAGGAATGCACTATCTATAATCATGCCATGTCGAGTTTCCCTTGTTTGGTTGGAAAGAAACAGGATAACTCTCAAGAAGGGGAGAATGGTTCGGTATTACCTACAACATGCCCTCCACCAATGGTCAAACCGAGGACGGTTTGCTGTCAAGAAGGGGAGAATGATGAGGACATCATTGGCTCGAATATGACCATATTAACCACTTCTAAACTAAAGGTGCAACCATTCCATATGAGGCTTATCATTGATACATTTGATGAATTGGTGCTGCACCATAAAGTGTGTGTATTTTCATTTTCAGAATTACTTACATGGATGAAGAGAAGGTTCAATTGCATATGGAAAGAATGGAAGGTTAATGAAGTTGATTGGGGACCAAGTCCAAATATTCCTAATGTCATCCACCAAGCCACCACGTCACTTTTGGCTCAAGGAAAGAAAGAGTCCAAGTCCAACACGTTTTGGAAGATGAATTCGGACTGCAGAAGAGTCCCAACTTCCGACGGTTGCCACGACTAGGGTTATTCCTGCAAGCAATCGAAGAACAAGCAAGAACAAGTAGAACAAGCACTCAATTGCAAATATGAGATGAAGTTTCAGATCTAATACACATAAAGGTGGGGTTCTAGATCAAGTAGAACAGATGGTCTAACCAACACACGTGTCTACCAGGAAGTAGCAAGAGCTAAACTTACATCAAAACAAAAACCCAATCTCTTTGTGGCGGCTATGGAGGTATATGAGAGTGTAGAGGACGACCTGGACGTGGTGGGGGTCATCCCACAACCCTAGGACACGCCCCTATTGGGCCCCACTTGATACACGGCCCATCGGGCAACAATCAGGTGACGCAGCACCGTGGACAGAAAAGGTCTCGGTATTAAAATGAGGACTGCAGACGTATTTAACAAGATATCTGCATGAGTCTAGATCCGTTGGAAAGTAGACTTGATAAGCTTTCCAAAAAGTCCTAGAACGTCCCAATCGGAGTCTGTATGAAGTCGTGGCAACCGTCGGAAGTTGGGACTCTTCTGCAGTCCGAATTCATCTTCCAAAACGTGTTGGACTTGGACTCTTTCTTTCCTTGAGCCAAAAGTGACGTGGTGGCTTGGTGGATGACATTAGGAATATTTGGACTTGGTCCCCAATCAACTTCATTAACCTTCCATTCTTTCCATATGCAATTGAACCTTCTCTTCATCCATGTAAGTAATTCTGAAAATGAAAATACACACACTTTATGGTGCAGCACCAATTCATCAAATGTATCAATGATAAGCCTCATATGGAATGGTTGCACCTTTAGTTTAGAAGTGGTTAATATGGTCATATTCGAGCCAATGATGTCCTCATCAAAGCTTACATTGATTGGGAGTTAAAAGTAGACAATGAATTTGATGAGCATGACCTATCCGAGAAACAAAAGATTTGTATTGCCTCTAATATTTTGATTGAATATGCTTTGCTCGAATGGAAACACATTTGTAGGCACATCAAAGTTCCAGAATCTTGGAAAGACTTCAAATTTCTTTTTAGAGATGCATTCGTTCCTGCATATTATGTTGATTATTTGCTTGCAAAATTAGACAACTTGAAGCAGGGTAGCAAGACTGTGAAACAATACTACCATAATTTTAAGATTTGTATCATGTTTGGTGGATTGGATGAATGCATGGAAGATGTTATGAGTAGATTCATGAGAGGGCTCAATTCTGAAATTCAAACCTTATTAATTAGCAAATCATATTGCCATATTGGTCAATTGTTTTGTCTGGCTCTCAATGCTGAAAAAGAGATTCTATTATCTGTGAATACTTGCCAGAATGATGTGACCCATAATGTCCAAAATTTGTCCACTCTGCATGCTAATGAAGAGCAACAAATAGTGGAACCCACTACTGATTTTCTTTTGTCACAAAATGAATTACTCGCGGTTCCTTGTGATAAAGAGGAAGTGTGTTGATGATTCTTTTACTCCTATGCCACAAGTAGCAAATAAGTGTGATACTTTTGGTTTGGAACCATACAAATGTGCTGAAGATAAGCTTTTTCATCCTATTACATGTGCACAAGATGAACTGAATTTGTTGTCCTCTTTAAATACTTTGGGTTATATTGAATTTGATATTCTGTGTAATCTAAATTGTCTAAAAGAGAAACTTAAATTTGATTCTATTTTGCCAAGTTTTAATCATTGTTCGCTTCATGCAATTGGCAAATATGACAACAAAGGAGAATATTTGGTGCATAAAGTTTATGTTTGCTCTAATCTGAAATATCCTTTTGGGCCACAATACCATGATCAAATTGAGGGCTGCACTAACACTAATGATGTCTTGCAAAGTTTTTCTAGTTTTTCCCAAATGCAACAGGATAAATATCAAGAAGGGGAGCGCGGTTCACTTTTACCTACAACACATCCTCCAACAAAGGTCAAACCGAGGACGGTTTGCTGTCAAGAAGGGGAGAATGATGAGGACATCATTGGCTCAAATATGACCATGTCAACCACTTCTATACCAAAGGTGCCACCATTCTATATGAGGCTTATCATTGATGCATTTGATGAATTGGTGCTCCACCATAAAATGTGTATATTTTCATTTTCAGAATTACTTACATGGATCAAGGAAAGGTTTGATTGCATATGGAAAACATGGAAGGTTAATGAAGTTGATTGGGGACCAAATCCAAGTATTCCCAACGTCCTCCACCTGGACACCACGTCACTTTTGGTCCAAGGAAAGAAAGAGATCAAATCCAACACGTTTTGGGGCTGGATTCGGACTCCAGGACAGCTCCAACTTGTGATGTTCACCACGGTCGCATACAGACTCGGATTGGGACGTTCTAGTACTTTTTGGAAAGCTTATCAAGTCTATTTTCCAACGGATCTGGACTCATGGCTATATCTTATCCGATGCTTCCGCAATCATCGTTTCAACGCCGGGGCCTTTTCTGCCTTTGGTGCTGTGTCACCCTATTTTGGGCTGATGGCCCATGTATCAAGTTGGGTTCATTAGGGACGTGTCCTAGGGTTGGAGAACGACCACAACACCCCCTGGTCATTCCCCTAGGTATTAATAAGGATTAGAGCCGCCACAAACAGATGGGGTTTTGTTTTGTTGAAAGTTTAGCCATTGCTACTTCCTTGTAGACGCGTGTGTCGACTAGACCATCCATTCTACTCGATTCAGAACCCCAACTTTGTGATTTCAGATTGGTTTTCATTTCCATATTTGCAATTGAGTTGCTTGTTATACTTGTTCTTGCTTGTTCCTCGATTGCTTGCAGGAATTACCCTAGTGGTTTGGTTGATCGTGTTCCACAAGATCGCGACGGCTGTTGGAGGTGGTGTAAGCATCCTTGGATGGTTGTAGTCGGGCCGTGAACGTCACAAGTTGGAGCTGTCCTGGAGTCCGAATCCAGCTCCAAAACGTGTTGGATTTGATCTCTTTCTTTCCTTGGACCAAAAGTGACGTGGTGTCCAGGTGGAGGACGTTGGGAATACTTGGATTTCGTCCCCAATCAACTTCATTAACCTTCCATGTTTTCCATATGCAATCAAACCTTTCCTTGATCCATGTAAGTAATTCTGAAAATGAAAATATACACATTTTATGGTGGAGCACCAATTCATCAAATGCATCAATGATAAGCCTCATATAGAATGGTGGCACCTTTGGTATAGAAGTGGTTGACATGGTCATATTTGAGCCAATGATGTCCTCATCAAAAAGAGAAACAAGGACATCCACTGCTGGTGTCTCAAAAGGTCTCTGGATTAAATCGATGATTGTGGCCCACCGTGAGAAGATATGATGGTGTGGTTCATTCAAATGTAGACTTGATAAGCTTTCCATGAAGCACTAAAACATCCCAATCAGATTCCATATGAAGTCTTGGTGACCGTCACAAGTTGGTGTTGTTCTGTAGTCCGAACCCACCCCTCGCAATCCCCCTTCCTTATGGTTCCACTCCATTATTCCTGAGCAAAACAAAGGTGCACATGTTTCCATGGTCTAAATAAGATGAACAAGAACTCAAGAATGAACTCACCTGATAGTTGAGCTGATGTGCACAGGTGTGAGTAATAGGACCATGAATCTGTACTTGTGCAGGTGTGGATGTATTGATGGTGTTGATGTCCTTATCAGATTAACACTATCTACAAATGGACCGAAATGAGCTTCCACTTGACCCACATCATCAAGGTGTACCATTGGGTGTGCCCAAAATGATTTTCACGCTTGTGGTACATTCGGCACAAACCATGCACCTATCTTGTGCTAAGATTAACACTATCTCCAAACAGACCAAAACAAGATTCCACTTGACCCACGTCACCTAGGAGTACCATCGGGTGTGCCCAAAATGATTTCCATGTCCGTTGTACATTCGGTGCAAACCGTGCAACTATCTTGCACCAAGATTAACACTATCTTCAAATGGACCAAAATGAGGTTCCACTTGACCCATGTCACCTATCAGTACCATCAGGGGTCCAATATGATTTTGTGAGCCTATGGTACGTTCGGCGCAAACCGTGCACCTATCTTGCGCCTAGATTAACACTATCTCCAAATAGACCGAAATTGGCTATACTTAACCCACGTTGGCAAGGTGTACCATTGGGTGCGCCTGAAATGGTTTCCACGTCGACAGTACATTCGGCGTAAACTGTGCACCTATCTTGTACCGAGATTAACACTATCTCTAAACGGACCGAAACGAGATTCCACTTGACCCACATCACCTAGGAGTACCATCGGGTGTGTCAAAATGATTCTTGAGCCTGTGGTACTTTCAACGCAAATCGTGCACCTATGATGCGTCGAGACTAATACTATCTCCAAACGGACCGAAACAAGCTTCCACTTGACATATATTACCTAGAAGTACCATCAGGTGTGCCCAAAGCCAGTTCCATGCCCATGGTACATTTAGCGAAAACCATGCACCTGTCTTGCGCCGAGATTAAACTATCTTCAAACGGATCAAAATTTGCTTCTGCTTGATCCACATCACTTAGGTGTACAATCACGTGTGGCCAAAATGATTTTTGAGCCTATGGTTTGTTTGACGCATACCATGCATCTATCTTGTGTTGAGATTGAAACTATGTCCAAATGGAGCGAAATGAGTTTCCAGTTGGCCCATGTCACGTAGGAGTACCATCGGTTGCGCCCTAAATGATTTCCAAGCCTATGGTATATTCAGAGCAAACTGAGTGCCTATCTTGCGTCGAGATTAACACTGTCTCCAAAAGGACTGAAACAAGCTTCCACTTGATCTACGTCACCTAGGAGTCCCACTGGGTGTGCCCAAAGCGATGTCAGAACCTATGGTCCTTTAGCAGAAACCGTCACCTATCTTGCATCGAGGTTAATACTATCTCCAAACAGATCGAAACGACCTTCCACTAGACATATGTCACATAGAAGTACCTTCGGGTGTGCCTAAAAAGATTTCCATGCCTATGGTACATTCTGGTCAAGCCGTAGTCTAGATTAACACTATCTCCAAACGGACCTTAACGTGCTTCCGCTTGACACATGTCACCTTGGAGTACCACCGGGTGTGCCCAAAATGTTTTTCATGCCCATGGTACATTCGAAGCAAACCATCATCTATCTTGTGCTGAGATTAACACTCTCTACAAACAGACCGAAACGAGCTTCCACTTGACCTACATAACCTAGGAGTACCATCGAGTGTGCCCAAAATGATTTCCATACCCATGGTACATTCAGCACAAACTATGCACCTATCTTGCACCAAGATTAACACTATCTCCAAGCAAACCGAAACAAGCTTTCACTTGACCCACGTCACCTAGGAGTACCATCGGGTGTGCCCAAAATGATTTCCATGCCTATGGTACGTTCGGTGCAAACCACACACCTATCTTGCGCTGAGACTAACACTATCTCCAAATGGACTGAAAGAAGCTTCCACTTGATATACATTACCTAGGAGTGCCTCCAGGTGTGGCCAAAGCCATTTCCATGCCCGCGGTATATTCGGCGCAAACCGTACATCTGTCTTGTGCCGAGATTAAAACTATCTCCAAGTGGATCGAAATGAGCTTCTGCTTGATCCACATCACCTAGGTGTACAATCAGGTGCAGCCAGAATGATTTCTAAGCCTATGGTATGTTCGGCGCAAACCATGCATCTACCTTGCGTTGAGATTAACACTATCTCCAAATGGACCGAAATGAGTTTCCACTTGGCCCACATAATGTAGGAGTACCATCGGTTGCGCCCAAAATAATTTCCAAGCCTAAGGTATGTTTGGTGCAAACCAAGCGCCTATCTTGTATCAAGATTAACACTATCTCCAAAAGGACTGAAACAAGCTTCCACTTGATCTACGTCACCTAGAAGTCTCATTGGGTGTGCCCAAAGCGATGTTAGAACCTTTGGTCTTTCAGCAGAAACCGTGCACCTATCGTGCGTCGAGGTTAATACTATCTCCAAACGGACCAAAACGACCTTCCACTAGACCAATGTCACCTAGAAGGACCTTCGGGTTGTCTAAAATGATTTCCATGCCTGTGGTACATTTGGGGCAAGCCGTGCACCTATCTTGCGCCTAGATTAACACTATCTACAAATGGACCACAACAAGCTTCCACTTGACACACGTCACCTAGGAGTACCATCGGGTGTGCCCAAAATGATTTTCATGCTCGTGGTACATTCAGAGCAAACCGTGCACCTATCTTGCGTTGAGATTAACACTATCTCCAAACGGACCGAAACGAGCTTCCACTTGACCTACATGACCTAGGAGTTCCATCGGGTGTGCCTAAAATGATTTCCATGCCTATGGTACATTCAGCACAAACTGTGCACCTATCATGCACTGAGATTAACACTATCTCTAAACGGACTGAAACGAGCTTCCACTTGAACCACGTCACCTAGGAGTACCATTGGGTGCGTCAAAATGATTTCTGAGCCTATACTACGTTCGTCGCAAACCGTGCACCTATCTTGTGTCAAGACAAACACTATCTCCAAACAGACCAAAACAAGCTTCCACTTGACATACATTACCGAGGAGTACCATCCGGTGTGACCAAAGCCATTTCCATGCCTAGGGTACATTCGATGAAAATCGTGCACCTATCTTGCACCGAGATTAAAACTATGTCCAAATGGATCGAAATGAGCTTTTGTTTGATCCACGTCACCTAGGAGTACAATCAGTGCGTTGAAAATGATTTCTGAGCCTATGCTACGTGACACAAACTGTGCACCTAACTTGCGCCTAGATTAACACTATCTTGAAGCGGATTGAAACTAGATTCCACTTGAACCACGTCACCTAGGTGTACCATCAGGTGTGCCATAATGATTTCCATGCCTGTGCTACTTTCGGCATAAACCATGCACCTATATTGCGCCGAGATTAACACTATCTCCAAACAGACCAAAACAAGATTTCGCTTGACCCACGTCACCTAGGAGTACCACCGGGTGTGCCCAAAATGATTTCCATGCCCGTTGTACTTTTGGTGCAAACCATGCAGCTATCTTGTGCCGAGATTAACACTATCTCCAAACTGACCGAAATGAGGTTCCACTTGACCCACCTAGGAGTACATCGGGTGCGTCCAAAATGAATTCCGAGCCTATGGTACGTACAACGCAAACCGTGCACCTATCTTGCGCCTAGATTAACATTATCTCCAAATGGACTAAAATGGGCTCCACTTGACCCACGTTACCTAGGTGTACCATTGGCTGTGGCAAAAATGGTTTTATGCCAGTGGTAAAGTCAACATAAACCGTGCACCTATCTTGTGCCGAGATTAACACTATCTCCAAACGGACTGAAACAAGATTTCACTTGACCCAGGTCACCTAGGAGTACCATCGGGTGCATCAAAATGATTTTCGAGCCTATGGTACGTTCAACAATCCGTGCACCTATCTTGCGCCTAGACTAACACTATCTCCATACAGACCAAAATGGGCTCCACTTGACGCACGCCACCTAGGTGTACCTTTGGCTGTGCCCAAAATGGTTTCATGCCGGTGGTAAAGTCAGCGCAAACCATGCACCTATCTTGTGCTGAGATTAACATTATCTCCAAATGGAGTGAAACAAGCTTCCACTTGACCCATGTCACCTAGGAGTACCATCGGGTGTGTCAAAATGATTTTCGAGCCAATGGTACGTTCAGCGCAAACTGTGCACCTATCTTGCGCCAAGATTAACACTATCTCCAAACAGACCGAAATTAGCTTCTAGTTGACCTACATAACGTAGGAGTACAATTGGGTGTGCCCAAAATGATTTCTATGCCCACAATACATTCGGCGCAAACCATGCACCTATCTTGCACCTGGATTAACACTATCTCCAAATGGACCAAAACAAGCTTCCACTTGACTCACATCACCTAGGAGTACCATCAGGTGCGTCAAAATAAATTCCAAGCACATGGTACGTTCGGTGCAAACCGTGCGCCTATCTTGCGTTGAGACTAACACTATCTCGAAACGGACTAAAACAAGCTTCCACTTGATATACATTACCTAGGAGCGCCATCAGGTGTGGCCAAAGCCATTTCCATGCCCGTGGTACATTCGGCGCAAACCATGCATCTGTCTTGCACTGAGATTAAAACTATCTCCAAATGGATCGAAATGATCTTCTGCTTGATCCACATCACCTAGGTGTACAATCAGGTATGGCCAAAATGATTTCTAAGCCTATGGTATGTTTGGCGCAAACCGTGTATCTATCTTGCGTCGAGATTAACACTATCTCCAAATGGACCGAATTGAGTTTCCACTTGGCCCACATAATGTAGGAGTACCATCGGTTGTGCCCAAAATGATTTCTAAGCCTAAGGTATGTTTGGTGCAAACCGAGCGCCTATCTTGTGTTGAGATTAACACTATCTCCAAAAGCACTGGAACGAGCTTCCACTTGATCTACGTCACCTAGGAGTCCCATTGGTGTGCCCAAAGCGATGTCAGAACCTTTGGTCATTTAGCAGAAACCAGGCACCTATCTTGCATTGAGGTTAATACTATCTCCAAACGGACCAAAACGACCTTCCACTAGACCAATGTCACCTAGAAGGACCTTCAGATGTGCCTAAAATGATTTCCATGCCGGTGATACATTTGGGGCAAGCCGTGCACCTATCCCGTGCCTAGAATAACACTATCTACAAATGGACCGCAACGAGGTTCCACTTGACACACGTCACCTAGGAGTACCATCGGGTGTGCCCAAAATGATTTTCATGCTCGTGGTACATTCGGAGCAAACCGTGCACCTATCTTGCGCTAAGATTAACACTATCTTCAAATGGACTGAAACGAGCTTCCACTTGACCTACGTGACCTATGAGTTCCATCAGGTGTGCCCAAAATGAATTCTATGCCTGTGGTACATTCAGCGCAAACCGTGCACCTATCTTGCACTAAGATAACACTATCCCCAAACAGACTAAAACAAGCTTCCACTTGAACCACGTCACCTAGGAGTACCAACGGGTGCGTCAAAATAATTTCCATGCCAATGGTACATTCGTCGCATACCGAGATCCTATCTTGTGCCAAGACTAACACTATCTACAAATAGATCGAAATAAGCTTTCAGTTGACATACATTACTGAGGAGTACCATCAGCTATGCCTAAAGCCATTTCCATGCTCGTGGTACATTCAGCACAAACCATGCAACTATCTTGCACCGAGATTAAAACTATGTCCAAATGGATCGAAATGAGCTTCCACTTGATCCAAGTCACCTATGTCTAAATGGATCGAAATCAGGGAGGTTGAAAATAATTTCTAAGCCTATGGTACATTCGATGCAAACTATGCACCTAACTTACGCCTAGATTAACACTATCTCCTAACGGACCGAAATGAGCTTCCACTTGACCCATGTCACCTTGGAGTACCATCGGGTGTGTCAAAATGATTTCTAAGCCTATGGTACGTTCGGCGCAAATTGTGCACCTATCTTGTGCCGAGACAAACACTATCTACAAACAGATCGAAACAAGCTTCCACTTGGCATACATTACCTAGGAGTACCATCACGTGTGCCCAAAGCCATTTCCATGCCCGTGGTACATTCGGTGCAAACCGTGCACCCATCTTGCGCCGAGGTTAAAACTATCTCCAAATGGATCGAAACGAGCTTCCACTTGACCTACGTGACCTAGGAGTTCCATCAGGTGTGCCCAAAATGAATTCTATGCCTGTGGTACATTCAGCGCAAACGATGCACCTATCTTGCACTAAGATTAACACTATCTCCAAATAGACAAAAACGAGCTTCCACTTGAACCACGTCACCTAGGAGTACCAACGGGTGTGTCAAAATGATTTCCATGCCAATGGTACGTTCATCGCAAACCGTGCACCTATCTTGTGCCAAGACTAACACTATCTACAAATAGACCGAAACAAGCTTTCACTTGACATACATTACTGAGGAGTACCATCAGGTGTGCCCAAAGCCATTTCCATGCTTATGGTACCTTCGGCGCAAACCGTGTAACTATCTTGCACCGAGATTAAAACTATGTCCAAATGGATCAAAATGAGGTTCTGCTTGATCCAAGTCACCTATGTCCAAACGGATCGAAATCAGGCAGGTTGAAAATAATTTCTAAGCCTATGGTACATTCGACGCAAACTGTGCACCTAACTTACGCCTAGATTAACACTATCTCCTAACGGACTGAAATGAGCTTCCACTTGAACCATGTCACCTACGAGTACCATGAGGTGCGTCAAAATGATTTCTGAGCCTATAGTACGTTCGGCGCAAATTATGCACTTATCTTGCGCCGAGACTAACACTATTTACAAACAGACTAAAATAAGCTTCCACTTGACATACATTACCTAGGAGTACCATCATGTGTGCCCAAAGCCATTTTCATGCCCGTAGTACATTCGGTGCAAACCGTGCACCCATCTTGCGCCGAGGTTAAAACTATCTCCAAATGGATCGAAACGAGCTTCCACTTGACCTACGTGACCTAGGAGTTCCATCAGGTGTGCCCAAAATGAATTCTATGCCTGTGGTACATTCAGCGCAAACCATGCACCTATCTTGCACTAAGATTAACACTATCTCCAAATAGACAAAAACGAGCTTCCACTTGAACCACGTCACCTAGGAGTACCAACAGGTGCGTCAAAATGATTTCCATGCCAATGGTACGTTCGTCGCAAACCGTGCACCTATCTTGTGCCAAGACTAACACTATCTACAAATAGACCGAAACAAGCTTTCACTTGACATACATTACTGAGGAGTACCATCAGGTGTGCCCAAAGCCATTTCCATGCTCATGGTACCTTCAGCGCAAACCGTGTAACTATCTTGCACCGAGATTAAAACTATGTCCAAATGGATCAAAATGAGGTTCTGCTTGTTCCAAGTCACCTATGTCCAAACGGATCAAAATCAGGCGGGTTGAAAATAATTTCTAAGCTATGGTACATTCGACGCAAACTGTGCACCTAACTTACGCCTAGATTAACACTATCTCCTAACGGACTGAAATGAGCTTCCACTTGATCCATGTCACCTACGAGTACCATGAGATGCGTCAAAATGATTTCTGAGCCTATAGTACGTTCGGCGCAAATTATGCACCTATCTTGCGCCGAGACTAACACTATTTACAAACAGACTAAAATAAGCTTCCACTTGACATACATTACCTAGGAGTACCATCATGTGTGCCCAAAGCCATTTTCATGCCCGTAGTACATTCGGTGCAAACCGTGCACCCATCTTGCGCCGAGATTAAAACTATCTCCAAATGGATCGAAAAGAGCTTTTCACTTGATCCACATCACCTAGGAGTAAAATCAGGTGTGGCCTACGTTGGTCACAAACCATGCACCTATCTTGCGTTGAGATTAACACTATCTCCAACTGAACCAAAATGAGTTTCCACTTGGCCCATGTCACGTAGGAGTATCGACGGTTGCGCCCAAAATGATTTCCAAGCCTATGGTACGTTCAGTGCAAATTGAGCTCCTATCTTGTGTCAAGATTAACACTATCTCTAAAAAGTCTGAATGAGCTTCCTCTTGATCTACGTCACCTAGGAGTCCAACAGGTGTGCCCAAAGCGAGGTCAGAACTTATGGTCATTCAGTAGAAACCATGCACCTATCTTGCATTGAGGTTAATACTATCTCCAAATGGATTGAAATGACCTTGCACTAGACCAATGTCACCTAGAAGTACCTTCGGATGTGCCTAAAAAGATTTCCATACCTGTGGTACATTCGGGGCAAGCCATGCACCAATCTTGCGCCTAGATTAAGACTATCTCCAACTAGACCACAATTAGCTTTCACTTGACACACGTCACCTAGGAGTACCATTGGGTGTGCGCAAAATGATTTTCATGCTCGTGGTACATTCAGAGCAAACCATGCACCTAACTTGCACGTAGATTAACACTATCTCCAAACAGACCGAAACGAGCTTCCACTTGACCCATGTCACCTAGGTGTACCATCAGGTGTGCCCAAAATATTTCCACACCTATGGTACATTCGATGCAAACCATGCACCTATCTTGCGCTGAGATTAACACTATCTCTAAACAGACCAAAACAAGATTCCACTTGACCCACTTCACCTAGGAGTACCATCAGGTGTGCCCAAAATGATTTCCATGCGTGTTGTACATTTGGCACAAACCGTGCACCGATCTTGCACCGAGATAAACACTATTTTCAATTGGACCAAAATGAGGTTCCACTTGACCCACGTCACCTATGCGTACCATCAGGTGTGTCCAAAATGATTTCTTAACCTATGGTATGTTTAGCGCAAACCGTGCACCTATATTGTGCCTAGATTAACACAATCTCCAAATGGTCCAAAATAGGCCCTACTTGACCCACTTCACCTAGGTGTACCACTGGGTGTGCCTGAAATGGTTTACATGCCAATGGTACATTCGGTGCAAACCGTGCACCTGACTTGTGCCGAGATTAACACTATCTTCAAACGGACCGAAATCAGCTTCCACTTGACCCATGTCACCTAGGAGTCCCATCGGGTGCGTCAAAATGATTTATGAGCCTATGTTACGTTCGGCGCAATTTGTGCACCTATCTTGCGCCGAGACTAACACTATCTGCAAACAGACCGAAACAAGCTTCCACTTGACATACATTACCTAGGAGTACCATCATGTGTGCCCAAAGCCATTTCCATGCCCGTGGTACATTCGATGCAAACCGTGCACCCATCTTGCGTTGAGATTACAACTATCTCAAAATGGATCGAAATGAGCTTCCACTTGATCCACGTCACCTAGGAGTAAAATCAGGTGCGACCAAAATGATTTATGAGTCTATGGTACATTCATCGCAAACCATGCACCTATCTTGCATCGAGATTAACACTATCTCCAATTGGACCGAAATGAGTTTCCACTTGGCCCACGTCACGTAGGAGTACCATCGGTTGCGCCCAAAATGATTTCCAAGCCTATGGTACGTTTGGTGCAAATTGAGCGCCCATCTTGTGTCAAGATTAACACTATCTCTAAAAAGTCTGAAATGAGCTTCCACTTGATCTACGTCACCTAGGAGTCCCATTGGGTGTGCCCAAAGCGATGTCAAAACCTATGGTCATTTAGCACAAATCGTGCACCTATCTTGCGTCGAGATTAATACTATCTACAAACGGACCAAAAGGACCTTCCACTAGATCAATGTCACCTAGAAGTACCTTCAGGTGTGCCTGAAAAGATTTCCATGCCCGTGGTACATTCGGGGCAAGCCATACACCTATCTTGTTCCTAGATTAACACTCTCTCCAAACAGACCGTAACGTGCTTCTACTTGACACCCGTCACTTTGGAGTACCATCGGATGTGCCCAAAATGATTTTCATGCCCGTGGTACATTCGGAGCAAACCGTGCACTTATCTTGCGCTGAGATTAGCACTATCTCCAAACGGACTGAAATGAGCTTTCATTCGACCTACATGACCTAGGAGTACCTTCGGGTGTGCCCAAAATGATTTCCATGTTCAAGGTGCATTCAGCGTAAACCATGCGCCTATCTTGCACCGAGATTAAGACAATCTCCAAATGGACCAAAACAAGCTTCCACTTGACCCATGTAACCTAGGACAAACAGATCAAAATGATTTCCGAGCCTATGTTACGTTTGGTGCAAAGCGTGCACCTATCTTACGCTGAGACTAACACTATTTCCAAACAGACCGAAAGAAGCTTCCACTTGACATACATTACCTAGGAGTACCATCAGGTGTGTCTAAAGCCATTTCCGTGCCTGTGGTACATTCGGCGCAAATCATGCACCTGTCTTGTGCTGAGATTGAAACTATCTCCAAACGGATCAAAATGAGCTTTCGCTTGATCCACATCACCTAGGTGTACAATCAAGTGCGGCCAAAATGAATCTGAGCCTATGGTACGTTTGGCGCAAACAGTGCATCTGTCTTGTGTCGAGATTAACACTATTTCTAGATAGACCAAAATGAGTTTCCACTTGGCCCACGTCATGTACGAGTACCATCGGTTGCGCCCAAAATGATTTCCAAGCCTATGGTATGTTCGGTGCAAACCAAGCGTCTATTTGCGTCGAGATTAAAACTATCTCCAAAAGGACTGAAATGAGCTTCCACTTGATCTACGTCACCTATGTTGACACTTCTTAGCATCACTCGCGTTAGGTTGTCATCCCCAACATGACACCAAGAGTGTGGTTGTATTGTACTCATGCCACTTAACTATATAAAGATATTAAAGTATATATCCGCAAGCACATAGATAAATACACCCGTTGCAGCATTTCACCCAAGTTTATCCTAGGTATCGTTATTTATATTTAACCAAAGGAGAACAAATGGAGGGGCACATATTATTAAAGGATACTCTACACATGTGATATGAATATTTGAAATCACTATCCTTTACTCTCAAATAGGAATCAATCAAATAAAAAGAGGTAAAATATATGATAATCAGACCATTCAGATGATATTCCTTAGAGCAGTACTACTATTGCAAGTCATTGATTAGAATATAAAGTAAGAGAATAACTCCTAAGTAATCCGTTAACTATTAGTCATAATCTACATTGATTAGTGCAATTATATCAGGCAATCATTAGCTAGGTTATCTCATATCCATAAATAAGGAACATCTCCATTACGAAGCTGAGAAACAGAGTAACAACTAAGTAATGAGACTGCGTTCTACTAAGTTCCACACTTGGGGAGTGGACTACAAAGGACTCAACAGGAATGTCACACCCGTGATCTACCACATGGCTCGGAGTATAGAGTGCATTTATAGCTAAACAGTGTATAAGTACCACACTTACACAATGTTGACCACCCACCCATGACTCAATAAGGTGAGTGCTTTGCAAACATGTGTATAAACATAATGATAAACTATCTATGCCAAATATATAATCAAAGCAGACTAATCTCATAATAATCAAGGATATAATATAGATTAAGAACAAGATCATATCTAATGTATCAAGAATAATGATCAAGAACATTGAACTAGAACTAGACAATGATGAACTAGAACAATTACGAACTAGAACATAAACAATTAGAACATAAAGAACTAGAACATGAACTAGATCAAGAACTAGAAGAACTAATAAACTAGATGAATATCTGAAGAACAATGTTGATACAAGAGAGAAGAACTGGATTTACCAAGCTCCTCTTGACTAGATCTGGAGCTCAAGGCTGCTTGACTCCTCTACTTCTAATTCTAATCTAGCTATGCCTAGATCTGATGGAGCTCTAAGGAGATGAGAGTTGTTGCTTGGTCTTCTGCTTTCTGGTTGATGATTGATTGAATGAATTCCCCTCTGGAGGGGGGTATAGGGCCTCGTTTATATAGCCCAGAGCATGGAATCGTGGCCCTTGGATCCTTGGAGGCGGTTGAAGTAGCTTGCAAAGGAAGGAGCTGAGGGGCGACGGCCAGGGGCCAGTTGGCCTAGGGTTGAGGCCGGTCGGCCCCACCTAGCGGCGCCTCGTGGTGGCCCTCCTCGTGGAGTTCTCTGGTGTCCTCTAGAAGCTTCTTGCGTATTCGTGACGTGGAGATTTGGCCGATTGATGTCAGTTCCTTCTCGTGGAACATATCAATTCCTGAAATATTCTGATAAACCCCTACAAAAAATATAGATTCACCAAAACTCATGGAATTTCATTAGTTGACACCCTAAACCTATGTTGGTGATCATTTATTAGCCCTTTATATATTTATTTTAACCCTTTATTATGGTAGATAACCATCGTCAACAACATAGGAATCCCACTGGGTGTGCCCAAAGCAAAGTCAGAACCTATGGTCATTCAGCAGAAACCGTGCACCTATCTTGCGTTGAGGTTAATACTATCTCCAAATGGACTGAAATGACCTTCCACTAGACCAATGTCACCATGTTACAGGTGTAGTTCTCAGCCTACTGAAGATGGTAGCTAACCATCAGTGGGCTCGGTGATTCTATATAGTATTCTCATCTTATGCTTTTGTCAGAGGATGTCACTTATGCTAGCAATGTATGTGGAACTTACATTATTGTAATCAATTGAAAGCTATGTTGTTTTCACTAATCGGTTTTGAAACCCAAACGTGTACTTTGATTCGTGAACCCTTTGTAAATATTATTTCCGCTGCAACTCGGTGTACGTGATGCGTATTTGCTTAATCTAGTATGGTCTTGGTTGTGAAGTTGATTTGCCAAGGTCCTTCGTGATACTCTAGGGGCTACCGGGTTTATATAAGTGAAAGTATGTGCTCATCAACGGGTTAAATGGGGATAGTCGTACTTGAGCTTGTATAAATTAGCGGGTTCTGTCACAGAAATGACCTTTCACTAGACCAATGTCACCTAGAAGTACCTTTGGGAGGGCAAAAAAAGATTTCCATGCCTGTGGTACATTTGGGGCAAGCTATGCACCTAACTTGTGCCTAGATTAACACTATCTCTAAATGGACTGCAAGGAGCTTCAACTTGGCACACATCACCTAGGAGTACCATCGGGTATGCCCAAAATGATTTTCATGCTCGTGGTACATTCGGAGCAAACCGTGCACCTATCTTGCGCTGAGATTAACACTATCTCTAAATGGACCAAAATGAGTTTCCACTTGGCCCACATCACGTAGGAGCACCATTGGTTGCACCCAAAATGATTTCTGAGCCTATGGTATGTTCAGTGCAAACCGGGCACCTATTTTGCATTGAGATTAACACTATTTCCAAAAGGACTCAAACGAGCTTGCACTTGATCTACGTCACCTAGGAGTCTCGTTGGGTGGTCCAAAGAAATTTCAGAACCTATGGTCCTTTAGCACAAACCATGCACGTATCTTGCTCGAGATTAATACTATCTCCAAACAGAGCGAAACGACCTTCCACTCGACCAGTGTCACCTAGAAGTACCTTCGCGTGTGCCTAAAAAGATTTCCATGCCTGTGGTACATTTGGGGCAAGCCATGCACCTATCTCGCGCCAAGATTAACACTATCTCTAAACAGACCGTAACGAGCTTCCACTTGACACACATCACCTAGGAGTACCATCGGGTGTGCCTAAAATGATTTTCATGCTTGTGGTACATTTGGAGCAATCCGTGCACCTATCTTGCGCTGAGATTAACACTATCTCCAAACAGACCAAAATAAGCTTCCACTTGACCTACGCAAACTAGGAGTACCATCGGGTGTGCCCAAAATGATTTCCTTGCCCATGGTATATTCGGCGCAAACCGTGCACCTATCTTGCACCGAAATTAACACTATCTCCAAATGAACCGAAGCAAGCTTCCACATGACTCACGTCACCTAGGAGTACATCGGGTGCGTCAAAATGAATTCTGAGCCTACGCTACGTTCATAGCAAATCGTTCACCTATCATGTGTCGAGACTAACACTATCTCCAAATAGACAGAAACTAGCTTCCACTTGACATACATTACTGAGGAGTACCATCAGGTGTGCCCAAAGCCATTTCCATGCCTGTGGTACATTCAGTGCAAACCATGCACCTATCTTGCGCCGAGATTAAAACTATGTCCAAATAGATCGAAATGAGTTTCCACCTGATCCATGTCACCTAGGAGTACAATCAGGTGCGTCGAAGGTGCCTATGGTACGTTTAGCGCAAACCGTACACCTAACTTGTGCCTAGATTAACACCATCTCCAAACAGACCGAAACGAGATACCACTTGACCCACGTCATCACCTAGGTGTACCATTGGGTGTGCCCAAAATGATTTCTATGACTATGATAAACTCAGCGCAAACCGTGCACCTATCTTGCGTTGAGGTTAATACTATCTCCAAATGGACCGAAGCGACCTTCCACTAGACCAATGTCACCTAGAAGTACCTTCGGATGCACCTATCTTGCGCTAAGATTAACACTATCTCCAAACAGACCAAAACAAGATTCCACTTGACCCACGTCACCTAGGAGTACCATCGGGTGTGCCCAAAATGATTTCCATGGCTGTTGTACATTCGGTGGAAACCGTTCACCTATCTTGCGCCGAGATTAACACTATCTCCAAACTGACCGAAATGAGGTTCCACTTGACCCACGTCACCTAGCGGTACCATCATGTCCGTCCAAAATGATTTCCGAGCCTATGGTATGGTCAGCGCAAACAGTGCACCAATCTTGTGCCTAGATTAACACTATCTCTAAACAGACTGAAATGGGCTCCACTTGACCCACATCACCTAGGTGTACCATTGCCTACGCCCAAAATGGTTTCCATGCTGATGGTAAATTTGGCGCAAACCACGCCCTATCTTGTGTCGAGATTAACACTATCCACCAATAGACTGAAACAAGCTTCAAACCGTGCACCTATCTTGCGCCGAGACTAACACTGTCTCTAAACAGATCAAAACAAGCTTCCACTTACATATACTACCTAGGAGTACTATCAGGTGTGCCCAAAGCTATTTCCATGCCCTTGGTACATTTGGCGCAAACTGTGCACCAATCTTGCGCCGAGATGAAAACTATCTCCAAACAGATTGAGCTGAGCTTCTGCTTCATCCACATCACCTAGGAGTACACTCAGGTGCGGCCAAAGTGATTTCTGAGCCTATGGTACATTCGGCGCAAACCGTGCACCTATCTTGCGTTGAGTTTAACATTCTCCAAATAGACCGAAATAAGTTTCCACATGGCCCACATCACATAGGAGCACCATCGGTTGCGTCCAAAATGATTTTTGATCCTATGGTATGTTTAGTGCAAACCGAGCACCTATATTGTACTGAGATTAACACTATTTTCAAAAGGACCAAAACGATCTTCCACTTGATCTACGTCACCTAGGAGTCCCAATGGGTGTGCCCAAAGCGATTTCAGAATCTATGGTCATTCAGCACAAACCATGCACCTATCTTGCATCGAGATTAATACTATCTCTAAGCGGACCGAAACGACCTTCCGCTAGACTAATGTCACCTATAAGTACATTTGAGTTTGCCTAAAAAGATTTCCATGCCTCTGGTACATTCGGGGCAAGCCAAGCACCTATCTTGCATCTAGATTAACACTATCTCCAAATGGACCGTAACGAGCTTCCACTTGACACACATCACCTAGGAGTGCCATCAGGTGTGCCCAAAATGATTTTCATGCCTGTGGTATATTTGGAGCAAACCATGCACCTATCTTCCACTAAGATTAACACTATGTCTAAACAAACCAAAACGAGCTTCCACTTGACCTACGTAAACTAGGACTACCATCGGGTGTGCCCAAAATGATTTCCTTGCCCATGGTACATTTGGCGCAAACCGTGCACCTATCTTGCACCGAAATTAACACTATCTCTAAACGGATCAAAACGAGCTTCTACTTTACTCACATCACCTAGGAGTAGCATCGGGTGCGTCAAAATGATTTTCGAGCCTATGGTATGTTCACCGCAAATCATGAACCTATCTTGTGCCGAGACTAATTATCGAGTACCACCGGTGTGCCCAAAGCCATTTTCATGCCCATGGTACATTTGGCACAAACCATGCACCTATCTTGCACCAAGATTAAAACTATCTCCAAACAGATCAAAATGAGCTTTTGCTTGATCCATGTCACCTAGGAGTACAATCAGGTGCGTCAAAAGAGCCTAGGGTACGTTCAGCGCAAACCATGCACCTAATTTGCGCCTAGATTAACACTATCTCCAAACAGACTTAAATGAGATACCACTTGAGCCATGTCATCACCTAGGTGTACCATCGGGTGTGCCCAAAATGATTTCTATGCCTACGATACATTCGCCGCAAACCGTGCACCCGTACTGCATTGAGGTTAATACTATCTCCAAACGGACCGAAGCGACCTTCCACTAGACCAATGTCACCTAGAAGTACCTTCGGGTGCACCTATCTTGCACTGAGATTAACACTATCTCCAAATAGACCAAAACAAGTTTCCACTTGACCTACGTCACCTAGGAGTACCATCGGCTGTGACCAAAATGATTTCCTCGTCTGTTGTACATTCAGTGCAAACCGTGCACCTATCTTGTGCTGAGATTAACACTATCTCCAATCTAAACGAAACGAGGTTCCACTTGACCCACATCACCTAGGGGTACCATCAAGTGCGTCCAAAATGATTTATGAGCCGATGATACATTCGGCGCAAACCGTGCACCAATCTTGCGCCTAGATTAACACTATCTCCAAACGGACCAAAATGGGGTCCACTTGACCCATGTCACCTAGGTGTACCATTGGCTGCGCCCAAAACGAACTTCCACTTGAACCATCGGGTGCATCAAAATGATTTCCAAGCCTATGTTACGTTCATCGCAAACCGTCCAACTATCTTGCACCGAGACTAACACTATCTCCAAATAGACTGAAACAGCTTTCACTTGACATAAATTACAGAGGAGTACCATCAGGTGTGCCCGAAGCAATTTCCATGCCCATGGTACATTTGAAGCAAACCGTGCACCTATCTTGCGCTGACATTAAAACTATCTCCAAACGGATCGAAATGAGCTTTCGCTTGATCCACCACCTAAAAGTACAATCAGGTGCGTCGAAAATGATTTCTAAGCCTATGGTATGCTCGGTGCAAACCGAGCACCTATCTTGCATCGAGATTAACACTATTTCCAAAAGGACTGAAACGAGCTTCCACTTGATCTACCTCACCTAATAGTCCCATTGGGTGTGCCCAAAGCGATGTCAGAACCTATGGTCATTCAGCACAAACATGCACCTATCTTACGTCAAGATTAATACATCAGTAAAGGGACCGAAATAATCTTCCACTAGACCAATGTTAGCTAGAAGTACCTTCGGGTGTGCCTATAAAGATTTCCACCTATCTTGCACCTAGGTTAACACTATCTCCAAATGGACCATAACGAGCTTCCACTTGACACACGTCATTTAGGAGTACCATCGGTTATGCCCGAAATGATTTTCATGCCAGTGGTACATTCAGAGCAAATCATGCACCTATCTTGCGCTGATATGAACACTATCTCCAAAAGGACCGAAACAAGCTTTCACTTGACTTACGTAACATAGGAGTACCATCAGGTGTGCCCAAAATGATTTTCATGCCCATGGAACATTCGGCGTAAACCGTGCACCTATCTTGCACCAAAATTAACACTATCTCAAAACAGACTGAAACGAGCTTCCACTTGACCTACGTCACCTACAAATACCATCGGGTGCATGAAAATAATTTCCAAGCCTTTGGTACGTTCGTTACAAACCGTGCACCTATCTTGTACTGAGACTAACACTATCTCCAAATAGACTAAAATAAGCTTCCACTTGACATACATTTCCGAGGAGTACCATCAGGTGTGCCCAAAGCCATTTCCATGTCCATGGTACATTTGATGCAAATCGTGCACCAATCTTGCGCCGAGATTAAAACTATGTCCAAACAGATCAAAATGAGCTTTCGCTTGATCCACATCACCTAGGAGTACAATCAGGTGCATCAAAAATGATTTATGAGCCTATGGTACATTCGGCGCAAACCATGCACCTAACTTGTGCCTAGATTAATACTATCACCAAATGGACCGAAACTAGATTCCAGTTGACCCACGTCACCTAGGTGTACCATCGGGTGTGCCCAAAATGATTTCCATGCTTGTGGTACATTCGGTACAAACCATGCCTACATTAACACTATCTCCAAACGGACCAAAATGGGCTCTACTTGACCCACGTCACCCTATTGGCTGCGCCTAAAATGGTTTCCATGCTAGTGGTTAGTTTAGTGCAAACCATGCACCTATCTTGTGCCAAGATTAACAATATCTCAAAACAGACCAAAATGAGCTTCCACTTGACCCACGTCACCTAGGACTTCCATCGGGTGTGTCAAAATGATTTCCGAGCCTATGGTACATTTGGCGCAAACTATGCACCTATCTTGCACCAAGACTAACACTATCTCTAAACAGACTGAAACAAGCTTCCACTTACATACACTACATAGGAGTACCATCAGGTTGCCCAAAGCCATTTCCATGCTCGTGGTACATTCAGCGCAAACCGTGCACCTATTTTGCGCTAAGATGAAAACTACCTCTAAACGGATCAAAATGAGCTTCCGCTTTATCCACATCACCTAGGAGTACAATCAGGTGCGGCCAAAATGATTTCGGAGCCTACGGTACGTTCAGCACAAACTGTGCACCCATCTTGTGTCGAGTTTAACACTATCTCCAAATAGACCGAAATGAGTTTCCACTTGGCCCACGTCACGTAGGAGTACCATCGGTTGTGCCCAAAATAATTTTCGAGCCTATGATATGTTCGGTGCAAACCAAGCCCCTATCTTGCATCGAGATTAACACTATTTCCAAAAGGACTAAAACGAGCTTCTACTTGATCTACGTCACCTAGGAGTCTCATTGGGTGTGCCCAAAGCGATGTTAGAACCTATGGTCATTCAGCACAAACCGTGCACCTATCTTGCGTCGAGATTAATACAATCTCTAAATAGACCGAAATGACCTTCCACTAGACCAATGTCACCTAGAAGTACCATCGGGTGTGCCTCAAAGATTTCCATGCCTGTGGTACATTCGGAGCAAGCCGTGCACCTATCTTGCGCCTGGATTAACAATATCTCCAAACAGACCGTAATGAGCTTCCACTTGACACACGTCACCTAGGAGTACCATCGGGTGTGCCCAAAAGGATTTTCATGCCCATGGTACATTCATAGCAAACTGTGCACCCATCTTATGCTAAGATTAACACGATCACCAAATGGACCGAAACGAGCTTCCACTTCACCTACATAACCTAGGAGAACCATCTAGTGTGCCCAAAATGATTTCCATGCCCCTGATACATTCGGCACAAACTGTGCACCTATCTTGCACCAAGATTAACACTATCTCCAAACGGACCGAAATAAGCTTCCACTTGACCCATGTAACCTACGAGTACCATCGGGTGCTTCAAAATGATTTCCGAGAATATGGTACATTCGGTGCAAACTGTGCACCTATCTTGTGTCGAGACTAACACTATCTCTAAATTGACCGAAACAAGCTTTCACTTGACATACATTACCTAGGAGTACCATTCGGTGTGCCCAAAGCCATTTCCATGCCCCTGGTACATTCAGCGCAAACCATGCACCTGTCTTGCGTTGAGGTTAAAACTATCTCCAAACGGATTGAAATGAGCTTTCACTTGATCCACATCACCTAGGTGTACAATTTGGTGTGGCCAAATGACTTCTGAGCCTATGGTATGGTCGACAGAAACTGTGCATCTATCTTGCGTCGAGGTTAACACTATCTCCAAATGGACCGAAATGAGTTTCCACTTGGCCCACGTCACGTAGTACCATCAGTTGCACCCAAAATGATTTCCAAGCCTATGGTATGTTCGGTGCAAACCGAGCGCCTATCTTGCATCAAGATTAACACTATCTCCAAATAGACCAAAATGAGGTTCCACTGGACCCACGTCACCTAGGAGTACCATCGGGTGCATCCAAAATGATTTTCGAGCCTACGGTACATTCAGCGCAAACCGTGCACCTATCTTGCGCCTTGATTAACACTATCTCCAAACGGAGTGAAATGGGCTCCACTTGACCCACGTCGCCTAGGTGTACCATTGGGTGTGCCCAAAGTGGTTTCCATGCCGGTGATAGATTCGGCGCAACACCTATCATGTGCTGAGATTTACACTATGTGCAAACAGACTGAGATTCGGTGCAACACCTATCTTGTGCCGAGATTAACACTATGTCCAAACAGACTGAAACGAGCTTCCACTTGACCCACATCACCTAGGAGTACTATCGGCTGCGTCAAAATGATTTTTGAGCCTATGGTACGTTCAGCGTAAACCGTGCACCTATCTTGTGCCGAGACTAACACTATCTCCAAATGGACTGAAACAAGCTTTCACTTGACATACACTACCAAGGAGTACCATCTGGTGTGCCCAAAGCCATTTCCATGCCCGTGGTAGATTCGGCACAAACCAAGCACCTGTCTTGCGCTGAGAATAAAACTATCTTCAAATGGATCGAAATGAACTTCCGCTTGATCCACATCACCTAAGGGTACAATCAGGTGCAGCCAAAATGATTTGAGCCTGTGGTACATTCGGCATAAACCGTGCTTCTATCATGCATCTAGTTTGACACTATCTCCGAATGGACCGAAATAAGTTTCCACTTGACCCACGTCAGGTGCGAGTACCATCAGTTGCCCCAAAATGATTTCTGAGCCTATGGTATGTTCGGTGCAAACCGAGCACCCATCTTGCGTCGAGATTAACACTGTCTCCAAAAGAACAGAAACAAGCTTCCACTTGATCTATCTCACCTAGGAGTCCCATTGGGTATGTCCAAAGCGATGTCAGAACTTATGGTCATTCAGCACAACTGTGCACCTATCTTGTGTCGAGATTAATACTATCTCCAAACGGACCAAAACGACCTTCCATTAGACCAATGTCACCTAGAAGGACCTTCAGATGTGCCTAAAAATATTTTCCATGCCTATGGTACATTCGGGGCAAGCCATGCACCAATCTTGCGCCTAGATTAACACTATCTCCAAACGGACTGTAATGAGCTTCCAGTTGACACAGGTCACCTAGGAGTACCATCGGGTGTACCCAAAATGATTTTCATGCCCACGGTACATTTAGAGCAAACCGTGCACCTATGTTGTGCAGAGATTGACACTATCTCCAAATAGACCAAAACAAGCTTCCACTTGACCTACGTAACCTAGGAGTACCATCGGGTGTGCCCAAAATAGTTTCCATGCCCATGGTACATTCAGCGCAAACCGTGCACCTAACTTGTGTCTAGATTAACACTATCTCTGAGCGGACCAAAATGAGATTCCACTTGCCCCAAGTCACCTAGGTGTACCATTGGGTGTGCCCAAAATGATTTCCTTGCCTGTGGTACATTTGGCGCAAACCATGCAACTATCTTGTGCTGAGATTAACACTACCTCCAAACAGACCAAAACAAGATTCCACTTGACCCATGTCACCTAGTGGTACTATCGGGTGTGACCAAAATGATTTCCATTCCCATTGTATATTTGGTGCAAACCGTGCACCTATCTTGCACCGAGATTAACACTATCTCCAAAGTGACCAAAATGAGGTTCCACTTGACCCACGTCACCTAAGAGTACCATCGGGTGTGTCCAAAATGATTTCCTGACCTATGGTATGTTCGGTGCAAGCCGTGCACCTATCTTGCACCTAGATTAACACTATCTCCAAATAGACCAAAATGGGCTCCAATTGACCCACGTCACCTAAGAGTACCATCGGGTGTGTCCAAAATGATTTCCTGACCTATGGTATGTTCGGTGCAAGCCGTGCACCTATCTTGCACCTAGATTAACACTATCTCCAAATAGACCAAAATGGGCTCCAAAATGGTACCATTGGGCGCACCCGAAATGGTTACGATGCCGGTGGTAGATTTGGCGCAAACCGTGCACTTATCTTGTGGTGAGATTAACACTATCTCCAAATAGACTGAAACAAGCTTCCACATGACCCATGTCACCTAGGAGTACCATCGGGTGTGTCAAAATGATTTCCGAGCCTATGGTACATTCAGCGCAAAACGTGCACCTACCTTGTGCCGAGACTAACACTTTCTCCAAATGGACCGAAATAAGCTTTCACTTGACTTACACCACCTAGGAGTACCATCAGGTGTGCCCAAAGCCATTTCAATGCCTGTGGTACATTTGGCACAAACCATGCACCTATCTTACGCTGAGATTAAAACTATCTCCAAATGGATCGAAATGAGCTTCTACTTGATCCACGTCACCTAAGTGTACAATCAGGTGCGGCCAAAATGATTTCTAAGCCTATGGTACGTTTGGCGTAAACCGAGCACCTATCTTGAGTCGAGTTTAACACTATCACCAAATGGACCGAACAAGCTTCCACATGACACACGTCACCTAGGAGTGCCATCGGGTGTGCCCAAAATGATTTTTATGCCCGTGGTATATTTAGAGCAAACCATGCACCTAACTTGCGTCGAGATTAAAACTATCTCCAAACATATTAAAATGAGCTTCTGCATGATCCACGCCACTAGGAGTACAATCAAGTGTGTCAAAATGATTTCTAAGCCTGTGGTTTGTTCGGCGCAAACCATGCACCTAACTTGCGCCTAGATTAACACTATCTCCAAACGGACCGAGATTAAAACTATCTCCAAACGGACCAAGATTAAAACTATCTCCAAACTGATCCAAACTTGCTTCCGCTTGATCCACGTCACCTAGGAGTACAATCAGTTGCGGCCAAAATGATTTCTGAGCCTCTGGTACGTTCGGTGCAAACCGTGCACCTATCTTGTGTCGATATTAACAATATCTCCAAATGGACCGAAATGAGTTTCCACTTGGCCCACGCCACGTAGGAGTACCATCGGGTGTGTCAAAATGATTTTCAAGCCTATGGTACGTTCAGCGCAAACCGTGCACCTATCTTGCTCCTAGATTAGCACTATCGCCAAATGGACCGAAAGGAGGTTCCACTTGACCCACATCACCTAGGAGTACAATTAGGTGTGCTAAAAATGATTTCTAAGCCTGTGGTACGTTCGGCGCAAACCATGCACCTATCTTGCACCTAGACTAATACTACCTCCAAATGGACCAAAACAACATTCCACAAGAACAATGTCACCTAGAAGTATCTTCGTGTGTGCCAAAAAAGGTTTCCATGCCAATGGCACATTGAGGGCAAGCCGTGCACCTATCTTGCGCCTAGATTAACACTATCTCCAAACGGACCGTTATGAGCTTCCACTTGACACACGTCACCTAGGAGTACCATCGGGTGTGCCCAAAATGTCTTTATACCCATGGTACATTTGGAGCAAACCATGCACCTATCTTGCGCTGAGATTAACACTATCTCCAAATGAACAGAAACGAACTTCCACTTGACCCATGTAGCCTAGGAATACCATCAGGTGTCCCCAAAATGATTTCCATGCCCATTGTATGTTTGGTGCAAACTATGCACTTATCTTGCGCCAAGATTAACACTATCTCCAAATGGACCGAAACGAGGTTAAAACTTGACCCACATCACCTATGAGTACCATCGGGTGTGTCCGAAATGATTTTTGAGCCTATGGTCTGTTCGGTGCAAACCGTGCACCTATGTTGCGTCGAGGTTAAAACTACCTCCAAACGGACGGAAACGAGCTTCTAGTTGACCAATGTCACCAAGAAATACCATCGAGTGTGCCTGAAAGATTTCCATGCTTGTGGTACACTCGGCGCAAACCATGCACCTATATTGTGCCTAGATTAACACTATTTCTAAATAGACCGAAACGAGCTTCCACTGGACACACGTCACCTAGGCGTGCGATCAGCTGTGCCCAAAATGACTTCTAGGCCTGTGGTACATTCGGCGCAAATCAGGCATGTACGTTGGGCTAAGATTAACACTATCTCCAAACGGACCGAAACAAGCTTTCAGTTGACCCACGTCACCTAGGAGTGCGATCAGGTGTGTCCAAAATGATGTTTGAGACTATAGTACGTTCGGCGCTCGAGATTAACTCTATCTGCAAATGGACCAAAACGAGTTTCCACTTCACCCACATCATTGTACAATCGATTGCGCCCAAAATGATTTCCGAGCCTATGGTATGTTTGGCAAAAAACCATGCACCTATCATGCGTCGAGATTAACACGGTCTCCAAATTGACCGAAGCGAGCTTCCATTTTACCCACGTCACCTAGGAGTTCCATCGGGTGCGCCCAAAATGATTTCCATGCCCATGGTTCAATCGGCACAAACCATGCACCTATCTTGCGTCGAGATTAACACTATCTCCAAATGGACCGAAATGAGTTTCCACTTGACCAACATCACGTAGGAGTACCATCGGTTGCTCCCAAAATGATTTCTGAGCCTATGGTACATTCGGCGCAAACTGTGCACCTATCTTGCACCGAGATTAAAACAGTCTCCAAATGGATCGAAATGAGCTTTGACTTGATCCACATCACCTAAGGAGTACAATAAGGTGCGTTGAAAATGATTTCTGAGTGTATGGCACATTCGGCGCTCGAGATTGACTCTATCTCCAAATGGACCGAAATGGGTGAGTTTCCAGTCGACCCACGTTACGTAAGAGTACCATCGATTGCACCCAAAATGATTTTTAAGCCTATGGTATGTTTGGCGTAAACTGTGCACCTATCATGCGTCGGATTAACACTATCTCCAAACTGACCGAAGCGAGCTTCCATTTCACCCACGTCACCTAGGAGTTCCATCTGGTGTGCCCAAAATGATTTCGATGCCCATGGTTCACTCGGCACAAACCGTGCACCTATCTTGCGTCAAGATTAACACTATCTCCAAATGGACCAAAATGAGTTTCCACTTGACCAATATAACGTAGAAGTACCATCGATTGCCCCCAAAATTATTTTCATGTCTATGGTACGTTCGGCGCAAAACCATGCACCGATCTTGTGTTGAAATTGACACAATCTCCAAAAAGACTCAAATGAGCTCTCACTTGACCTACGTCACCTAGGAGTACCCTCACATGCGCCCAAAGTGGTTTTAGAGCTGGTACATTCAGTGCAAACCGTGCACCTATCCTGCATCGAGACTAATACTATCTCCAATCAGACCGAAACAAACTTCCACTTGACCAATGTCACCTAGAAGTACCATCGTGTGTGCCTAAATAGATTGCCATGCCCATGGTAGATTTGGCGCAAACCGTGCACCTATCTTGCGCCTAGATTAACACTATCTCCAAACAGACCGAAACGAGCTTCAACTTGACACACGTCACCTAGGAGTACGATCGGGTGCGCCAAAAATGACTTCCATGCCTATGGTACACTCGGCACGAAGCGTGCACCTATGTTGTGCTATGTGATTAACACTATCTGCAAATAGACCAAAAACGAGCTTCTACTTGACCCACGTCACTTAGGACTACCATATGGTGCGTGCAAAATGATTTTCGAGCCTATGGTATGTTTGGCGCAAACCGTGCACCTATCTTGCACTTACATTAACACTATCTCCAAATAGACCAAAATGAGGGTCCACTTAGCCCTCATCACCTAGGAGTACCATCGGGTGCGTCCAATACGATTTATGAGCCTATGGTACAATCAGTGCAAACCGAGCACCCTACTTGTGCCAAGATTAACACTATCTCCATGTGTACCGAAACGAGGTTCCACTTGGCGCACGTCACCGAGGAGTACCATCGGTTCCGTCCAAAATGATTTCTGAGGCTATAGTATGTTCGGCGCAAACCGAGCACCTATCTTGCACCTAGATTAACACTATCTCCAAACGGAGCAAAACAAGGTTCCACTTGACCCACATCACCTAGGAGTACCATTGGGTGTGCCAAAAATGATTTATGAGCCTATGGTACATTCGGCACAAACCGTGCGCCTAGCTTAACACTATCTTCAAATGGAACAAAATGAGCTTCTACTTGACCCACGTCACCAAGGACTACCATCAGGTGTGTCAATATGATTTCTGAGCCTATGGTACGTTTGGCGCAAATCGCGCACCAATCTTGTGCTAAGACTAACTCTGTCTCCAAACGAACCGAAACAAGCTTCCACTTGACATTCATTACCTAGGAGTACCATCAGGTGTGCCCAAAGCCACTTCCGTGCCCATGGTACATTTAGCGCAAAATTGTGCACCTACCTTGTGCCGAGATTAAAACTATCTCTAAACGGATCAAAGTGAGCTTCCATGTGACCCATGTCACCTAGGTGTACCATGAGGTGTGCCCAAAATGATTTCCATACCTGTAGTACTTTCGGCGCAAACCAAGCAACTATCTTGCGCTGAGATTAACACCATCTCCAAACAGACCAAAACAAGATTCCACTTGACCCACGACACGTAGGAGTACCATTGGGTGTGCCAAAAATGATTTCGATGCCCATTGTACATTCAGCACAAACCATGCACCTATCTTGCACCGAGATTAACTCTATCTCCAAATAAACTGAAATAAGCTTCGACTTGACCCACGTCACCTATGAGTACCATCGGGTGTGTCGAAAAGATTTCTAAGCCTATGGTACATTCGACACAAACCGTGCACCTATCTTGTGCCTTGATTAACACTACCTCCAAACGGACCGAAATGAGCTTCCACTTGACCCACATAACCTAGGTCTACCAATGGGTGCACCCAAAATGGTTTCCACGGTGGTGGTACATTCGGCGCAAACTAGCACCTATCTTGCGCCGAGATTAACAATATCTCCAAACGTTACAAAATGAGCTTCCACTTGACCCACGTCATCTAAGAGTACCATCGGGTGTCAAAATGATTTCCGAGCCTATAGTATGTTTGGCGCAAATCGTGCACCAATCTTGCACCGATACTAACACTGTCTCCAAATGGACCGAAACAAGCTTCCACTTAACATTCATTACCTATGAGTACCATTAGGTGTGCCCAAAGCCATTTTCATGCCCGTGGTACATTGGCGCAAACCGTGCACCTATCTTGGGCCAAGATTAAAACTATCTCTAAACGGATCGAAATGAGCTTCCGCTTGATCCATGTCACTTAGGAGTACAACCAAGTGCGTCAAAAATGACTTCTGAGCTTATGGTACATTTGACGCAAACCGTGCACCTAACTTACGCCTATATTAACACTATCTCCAAATGGACCGAAACGAGCTTCCACTTGACCCACGTCACTTAGGTGTACCATCGGGTGTGCCCAAAATGATTTCCATGCCTGTGGTACATTCGGCGTAAACCATGCACCTATCTTGCGCTGAGATTAACACTATCTCCAAACAGACCAAAACAAGATTCCACTTGACCCACGTCACCTAGGAGTACCATCGGTTCCGTCCAAAATGATTTCTGAGGCTATAGTACGTTCGGCGCAAACCGAGCACCTATCTTGTACCTAGATTAACACTATCGCCAAACGGACCAAAACGAGGTTCCACTTGACCCACATCACCTAGGAGTACCATTGGGTGTGCCAAAAATGATTTATGAGCCTATGGTACATTCGGCACAAACCGTGCGCCTAGATTAACACTATCTTCAAATGGAACAAAATGAGCTTCTACTTGACCCACGTCACCAAGGACTACCATTAGGTGTGTCAATATGATTTCTGAGCCTATGGTACGTTTGGCGCAAATCGCGCACCAATCTTTTGCTAAGACTAACTCTGTCTCCAAACGGACCGAAACAAGCTTCCACTTGACATTCATTACCTAGGAGTACCATCAGGTGTGCCCAAAGCCACTTCCGTGCCCATGGTACATTTAGCGCAAAACCGTGCACCTACCTTGTGCCGAGATTAAAACTATCTCTAAACGGATCGAAGTGAGCTTCCATGTGACCCATGTCACCTAGGTGTACCATGAGGTGTGCCCAAAATGATTTCCATGCCTGTAGTACTTTCGGCGCCAACCAAGCAACTATCTTGCGCTGAGATTAACACCATCTCTAAACAGACCAAAACAAGATTCCACTTGACCCACGACACGTAGGAGTACCATTGGGTGTGCCAAAAATGATTTCGATGCCCATTGTACATTCGGCACAAACCATTCACCTATCTTGCACCGAGATTAACTCTATCTCCAAATAAACTGAAATAAGCTTCGACTTGACCCACGTCACCTATGAGTACCATCGGGTGTGTCGAAAAGATTTCTGAGCCTATGGTACATTCGACACAAACCGTGCACCTATCTTGTGCCTTGATTAACACTACCTCCAAACGGACCGAAATGAGCTTCCACTTGACCCACGTAACCTAGGTCTACCAATGGGTGCACCCAAAATGGTTTCCACGGTGGTGGTACATTCGGTGCAAACTAGCACCTATCTTGCGCCGAGATTAACAATATCTCCAAACGTTACAAAACGAGCTTCCACTTGACCCACGTCATCTAAGAGTACCATCGGGTGTCAAAATGATTTCTGAGCCTATAGTATGTTTGGCGCAAATCGTGCACCAATCTTGCACCGATACTAACACTGTCTCCAAATGGACCGAAACAAGCTTCCACTTAACATTCATTACCTATGAGTACCATTAGGTGTGCCCAAAGCCATTTTCATGCCCGTGGTACATTCGGCGCAAACCGTGCACCTATCTTGGGCCAAGATTAAAACTATCTCCAAACGGATCGATATGAGCTCCCGCTTGATCCATGTCACTTAGGAGTACAACCAAGTGCGTCAAAAATGACTTCTGAGCTTATGGTACATTTGACGCAAACCGTGCACCTAACTTACGCCTATATTAACACTATCTCCAAATGGACCGAAACGAGCTTCCACTTGACCCACGTCACTTAGGTGTACCATCGGGTGTGCCCAAAATGATTTCCATGCCTGTGGTACATTCGGCGTAAACCATGCACCTATCTTGCGCTGAGATTAACACTATCTCCAAACAGACCAAAACAAGATTCCACTTGACCCACGTCACCTAGGAGTACCATCGGGTGTGCCCCAAATGATTTTCATGCCCATTGTACATTCAACACAAACCGTGCACCTATCTTGCGCCGAGATTAACTCTATCTCCAAACGGACTGAAATGAGGTTCCACTTGACCCACGTCACCTATGATTACAGGTGCATCCAAAATGATTTCTGAGCCAATGGTATGTTCGGCGCAAACCGTGCATCTATCAAAAAAACTGGATCGGTAGGGGAAGAACCGCCCCTACGGCATTGCACTTAGAAGAAGATCTAGGCAACTGGCCCAGAAAAACTCCTGAACCCTAGCCCAGGCCCCCAATGGTGCCAAACTGACTAGGCCGGCAACACCGTCGCATGGGCCGGCGATAAACCATCACCCAGCTGGCGCGCGCACACAGCCGCAGCAAGCGAGCACAGCGAGGGGGATTTTTTTTTATGCGAGACTGGGATTCAAACTCTGGCCGGTGGGCACGACCACGACAAGCCACACCACCTGAGCTATCGCTCAGTTCAGAAACCGTGCACCTACTTCGGCCTCGATTAACACTATCTCCAAACGGACCGAAACGAGCCCCACTTGCCCCACGCCACCTAGGTGCACCATTGGGTGCGCCGAAATGGTTTCCATGCCAGTGGTACATTCGACGCAAACAGTGCACCTATCTTGTGACGAGATTAACACTATCTCCAAACGAACCGAAACGAGCTTCTAGTTGGCCAATGTCACCTAGAAGTACCATTGGCCTAAAAAGATTTCCATGCCTGTGGTACACTCGGCGCAAACCATGCACCTATCTTGTGCCTAGATTAACACTATCACCAAATGGACCGAAACGAGCTTCCACTTGACACACATCAGCTAGGAGTGTGACCGGGTGTGCCCGAAATGACTTCCAGGCCCATGGTACATTTGGCGTGAAGTGTGCACCTACGTTGTGCTAAGATTAACACTATCTCCAAACAGACCGAAACGAGCTTCTACTTGACCCACGTCACCTAGTCCTACCATCAGATGCGTCCAAAATGATTTTCGAGCCTATGGTACAGTTGGTGCAAACCATGTACCTATTTTGCACCTAGGCTAACACAATCTCCAAACAGACCGAAACGAGGTTCCACTTGGCCCACGTCACCTAGGAGTTGCATCGGGTGTGTCCAAAAATGATTTATGTGCCTATGGTACGTTTGGCACAAACCATGCACCTAACTTGTGTCGAGATTAACACTATCTCCATGGAGAACTAAAAAAGGTTCCACTTGCCTCACGTCACCTAGGAGTTCCATCGGGTATGTCCAAAATGATTTTCGAGCCTATGTTACGTTCGGTGCAAACCGAGCACCTATCTTGCACCTAGATTAATACTATCTCCAAACAGACCAAAACGAGGTTCCACTTGACCCACATCACATAGGAGTACCATTGGGTGTGGCAAAAAATGATTTCTGAGCCTATGGTATGTTCGGCGCAAACCGTGCGCCTATCTTGCGCCTTGATTAACACTATCTCCAAACGGACTGAAATGAGCTTTGACTTGACCCATGTCACCTTGGTGTATCATTGTGTGTGCAAAAAATAATTTCTGAGCCTATGGTACGTTCGGAGAAAACCTTGCATGTATCTTATGCCTAGATTAACACTGTCTCCAAACAGACCAAAATGAGGTCCACTTGACCCACATCACCTAGGTGTACCATTGGTTCTGCCCGAATAGTTTCCATGCTGGTGTACATTCGGCGCAAACCGTGCACCTATACTGTTCCGAGATTAACACTGTCTCCAAACGGACCGAAACGAGCTTTGAGTTGACCAATGTCACCTAAAAGTACCATCGGGTGCGCCTGAAAAGATTTCCATCCTGTGGTACACTCGGCGCAAACCGTGCACCTATCTTGTGCCTAGATTAATACTATCTCCAAACAGACTGAAACGAGCTTCCACTTGAAACATGTCACCTAGGCGTGCGATCGGGTGTGCCCAAAATGACTTGTATGCCCATGGTACATTCGGCGCAAATCGAGCACCAACGTTGTGCTAAGATTAACAATATCTCCAAATGGACCGAAAAGAGCTCCCACTTGACCCATGTCACCTAGGAGTGTGATCGGGTGCATCCAAAATGATTTCTAAGCCTATGGTACGTTTGGCGCAAACTGTGCACCTATTTTGCACTTGGATTAAAACTATCTCCAAATGGACCGAAACAAGGTTCCACTTGGCCCACGTCACCTAGGTGTACCATCGGGTGCATCCAAAATGATTTATGAGCCTATGGCATGTTCGGCGCAAACCATGCACCTAACTTGCGCCGAGATTAACACTATCTCCATATAGACCGAAATGAGGTTCCACTTGACCCACATCACCTAGGGGTACCATTGGGTGTGCCAAAAATGATTTCTAAGCCTATGGTACGTTCGGTGTAAATCGTGCACCTATCTTGCACCTTGATTAACACAATCTCCAAACGGACCAAAATGAGCTCCCACTTGACCCGCGTTACCTAGGTGTACCCAATGTTAGCCTAAACGTTAAACGGTGAACGGTCGGTCACCCATCATTTAGCAGAAAGTTGGTATACACAGCCATTTAAACGGCCTTTTAAACGGTCAAAACGGTTTTGCACGGCTTTACACAGCTAATCGGCCTACACAGTTATCCATCGAGTAGCGTTTACACGCCGTATAAACGGCCTACGTGGTTGTGAAGGCAAACAGTGGGTGTACCATTGGGTGCACCCAAAATCATTATCCACACCCGTGGTACATGCGGCACAAACCTGGCACCTATCTTGCGCCAAGATTAACACAATCTCCAAAACAGACCAAAACAAGCTTTCACTTGACCCACGTCACCTAGGAGTGCAATAGGCAGTGCCCAAAATAACTTCCATGCCCATGGTACATTCAGCGCGAAGCGTGCACCTATGTTGTGTTATGAGAATAACACTATCTCCAAATGGACCCAAACGACCTTCTACTTGACACACGTCACCTAGGACTAAAATCGGGTGCGTCCAAAATGATTTCCGAGCCTGTGGAATGTTCATCACAAACTGTGCACCTATCTTGCACCTAGATTAACACTATCTCCAAACAAACTGAAACAAGGTTCCACTTGGGCCACGTCACCTACGAGTACCATTGGGTGTGTCCAAAATAATTTATGAGCCTATGTACGTTCGGCGCAAACCGTGCACATAAGTTGCGCCAAGATTAACACTATCTCCATGCGGACCGAAACAAGGTTCCACTTGGCCCACATCACCTAGGAGTACCATCGGGTACGTCCAAAATGATTTCTAGGCCTATGGTATGTTCTGCGCAAACCGAGCACCTATCTTGCACCTAGATTAACACTGTCTCCAAACAAACCGAAATAAGGTTCCACTTGGGCCACGTCACCTACGAGTACCATCGGGTGTGTCCAAAATGATTTATGAGCCTATGTACGTTCGGCGCAAACCGTGCACCTAAGTTGCGCCAAGATTAACACTATCTCCATGCAGACCAAAACAAGGTTCCACTTGGCCCACATCACCTAGGAGTACCATCGGGTATGTCCAAAATGATTTCTAGGCCTATGGTATGTTCTGCGCAAACCAAGCACCTATCTTGCACCTAGATTAACACTATCTCCAAACGGACCAAAACGAGGTTCCACTTGACCCACATCACCTAGGAGTACCATTAGTGTGCCAAAACTAATTTTTGAGCCTATGGTATGTTCGGCGCAAACCGTGCACCTATCTTGCGCCTAGATTAACACTATCTCCAAATGGACCAAATGAGCTTCCACTTGACCCACGTCACCTAGGTGTACAATTGGGTGCGCCCGAAATGGTTTCCATGCCCGTGTTACATTCAGCGCAAACCGTGTACCAATCTTGTGTCGAGATTAACACTATCTCCAAATGGACCAAAATGAGCTTCCTGCTGACCAATGTCACCTAGAAGTACCATTGGGTGTGCCTGAAAAGATTGCCATGCCTATGGTACACTCGATGCAAACCGTGCACCTATCTTGTGCCGTGATTAATACTCTCTCCAAATGAACCGGAACAAGCTTCCACTTGACCCACGTCACCTAGAAGTACCATCGGGTGTGTCAAAATGATTTTCGAGCCTATAGTATGTTTGGCATAAATCATGCACCAATATTGCGCCAAGACTAACAATATCTCGAAACGTACCAAAACAAGCTTCCACATGACTTTCATTACCTAGGAGTACCATCAGGTGTGCCCGTGGTACATTCGGCGCAAACCATGCACCTATCTTGCACCGAGATTAAAAATATCTCTAAACAGATCAAAATGAGTTTTCGCTTAATCCACATCACTTAGGAGTACAATCAGGTGCATAAAAAATGATTTCTGAGCCTATGGTATGTTTGACGCAAACCATGCACCTAACTTACGCCTAGATTAACACTATCTCCAAACGAACTGAAATGAGCTTCCACTTGACACATGTCACCTAGGAGTACCATCGGGTGTGCCCAAAATGATTTCCATGCCTGTTGTACATTCGGCACAAACCGTGCACCTATCTTGTGCTAGATTAACTCTATATCCAAATGGACTGAAACGAGGTTCTACTTGACCCACGTCACCTATGAGTACCATTGGGTGCATCAAAAATTATTTCTAAGCCAATGGTATGTTCGGCACAAACCGTGCACCTATCAAAAAACTGGTCTGGTAGGGGAAGAACTGGCCCAACGGAATCACACTTAGAAGAAGATCTAGGCAACCGGCCTAGAAAATCCTTAGAACCCTTGCCCATGCCCCATCAGAGCCAAACTGACTAGGTCAGCAACACTGTCACATGGGTCGGCGACACGCCGTCGCCCAACCGGCACACACAAGCAGCCACAGTCAGCAAGCACAGCAAGAGGGTTTTTTTAAGCAAGACCAGGATTTGAGTCCGACTGATGGGCATGACCACGACAAGCAGCACCACCTGAGCTATCGCTCAGTTTGCAAACCGTGCACCTATCTTGCGCCTAGATAAACAGTACCTCCAAACGGACCGAAATGAGGTCCACTTGACCCATGTCACCTAAGGTGTACAATTGGGTGCGCCCGAAATGGTTTCCATGCCGGTGGTACATTTGGCGCAAACCGTGTACCTACCTTGTGTCGAGATTAACACTATCTCCAAATAGACCAAAACAAGCTTCCTGCTGACCAATGTCACCTAGAAGTACCATTGGGTGTGCCTGAAAAGATTGCCATGCCTATGGCACACTCGATGCAAAACCGTGCACCTATCTTGTGCCTAGATTAACATTATCTCCAAATGGACCGAAACAAACTTCCACTTGACACATGTCACCTAGGAGTGCGATCGGGTGTGCCTAAAATGACTTCCAGGCCCGTCGTACAATCGGCACGAAGTGTGCACCTACCTTCTGCTAAGATTGACACTATCTCTAAACAGACCAAAACGAGCTTCTACTTGACCCCATGTCACCTAGACTACCATCGGGTGCATCCAAAATGATTTCTAAGCTTATGGTACATTCGGCGCAAACCGTGCACCTATGTTACACCTAGATTACACTATCTTCAAATGGACCAAAACGAGGTTCCACTTGGCCCGTGTCACCTAGGAGTACCATCGGATGCATCCAAAATGATTTATGAGCCTATGGTACATTCGGTGCAAACCGTGCACCTAACTTGCACCGAGGTTAACACTATCTCCGTCTGGACCGAAATGAGGTTCCACTTGGCCCAAGTCACCTAGGAGTACCATCGGGTACGCCCAAAATGATTTCTGAGTCTATGGTACGTTCAGCGCAAATAGAGCACCTATCTTATGCCTAGATTAACACTATATCCAAACAGACTGAAACGAGGTTCCACTTGACCCACATGACCAAGGAGTACCATTGGGTGTGCCAAAAATGAGTTCTGAGCCTATGGTACGTTAGGCGCAAATCATGCACCTATCTTGTGCCTTGATTAACACTATCTCTAAACGGACCAAAATGAGCTTCCACTTGACCAACGTCACCTAGGTGTACCATTGGGTGCGCCCGAAATGATTTCCACGCCCGTGGTACATTCAACACAAACCGGGCACCTCTCATGCGCTAAGATTAACACTATCTCCAAATGGACCAAAACGAGCTTCCACTGGACCCATGTCACCTAGGAGTGCGATCGGGTGTGCCCAAAATGACTTCCCTGCCCGTGGTACATTCGGCACAAAGCATGCACCTATGTTGTGGTATGAGATTAACACTATCTCCAAATGGACCAAAACGAGCTTCTACTTGACCCACGTCATCCAGGACTACCATCGGGTGTGTCCAAAATGATTTATGAGCCTATGGTACGTTTGGCGCAAACCGTGCACCTAACTTGCGCTGAGATTAACACTATCTCCATGCGGACCGAAATGAGGTTCCACTTGGCCCACGTCACCTAGGAGTACCATCGGGTATGTCCAAAATGATTTCCGAGCCTGTGGTACGTTCGGCGCAAACCGAGCACCTATCTTGTGCCTAGATTAACACCATCTCTAAATAGACCGAGACGAGGTTCCACTTGACCCACATCACCTAGGAGTACCATTGGGTGTTCCAAAAATGTTTTCCGAGCTTGTGGTACTTAGGCGCAAACCGTGCACCAATCTTGCACCTTAATTAACACTATCTCCAAATGGACCGAAATGAGCTTCGACTAGACCAACGTCACCTATGTGTACCATTGGGTGCGCCCAAAATGATTTCCGCACCGGTGGTATATTCGGTCCAAACCGGGCACCTATCTTGCACCGAGATTAGTATAACACTATCTCCAAACAGACCAGAACGAGCTTCCACTTGACCCACGTCACCTAGGAGTGTGATCGGGTGTGCCCAAACTGACTTCTATGCCCGTGGTACATTCGGCACGAAGCGTGCACCTATGTTGTGCTATGAGATTAACACCATCTCCAAGTGGAACAAAATGAGCATATACTTGACCCACATCACCTGGGACTACCGTTGGGTGCGTCCAAAATGATTTCTGAGCCTATGGTACGTTCGGTGCAAATCGTGCACCTATCTTGCACCTAGATGAACTCTATCTCATGATAGACCGAAATGAGGTTTCACTTGGCCCACGTCACCTAGGAGTACCGAGTGCGTCCAAAATGATTTATGAGGCTATGGTATGTTTGGCGTAAACCGTGCACCTAACTTGCACTAACATTAACACTACATGCAGGCCGAAACGAGGTTCTACTTGGCCCACATCACCTAGTACCATCAGGTACGTCCAAAATGATTTCCGGGCCTATGGTACGTTCAGCACAAACCGCACAACTATCTTGCACCTAGATTAATACTATCTTCAAATGGACTGAAACGAGGTTCCACTTGACCCACATCACCTAGGAGTACCATTGGGTGTGCTAAAAATGATTTTTGAGCCTATGGTACATTTGGCGTAAACCATGCATGATATGAACCCGCTAGGGTGAATCCTGATCTTTCGATGAGAGAAGATGGATAACTCGATTTGGGGATGGAGATGACGTTCACGGCCCGACTACAACCATCCAAGGATGCTGCGCCTTAGCAACCGATACACCACCTCCAACAGCCGTCGCGATCTTGTGGAACACGATCAACCAAACCACTAGGGTAATTCCTGCAAGCAATCGAGGAACAAGCAAGAACAAGTAGAACAAGCAACTCAATTGCAAATATGGAGATGAAAACCAATCTGAAATCACAAAGTTGGGGTTCTGAATCGAGTAGAACGGATGGTCTAGTCGACACACGCGTCTACAAGGAAGTAGCAATGGCTAAACTTTCAACAAAACAAAAACCCAATCTGTTTGTGGCGGCTCTAATCCTTATTAATACCTAGGGAAACGACCAGGGGGTGTTGGTGTCGTTCTCCAACCCTAGGACACGTCCCTAATGAACCCAACTTGATACATGGGCCATCAGCCCAAAATAGGGTGACACAGCACTAAAGGCAGAAAAGGCCCCGGCGTTGAAACGACGATTGCGGAAGCATCGGATAAGATATAGCCATGAGTCCAGATCCGTTGGAAAATAGACTTGATAAGCTTTCCAAAAAGTGCTAGAACGTCCCAATCCGACTCTATATGCGACCGTGGTGAACATCACAAGTTGGAGCTGTCCTGGAGTCCGAATCCAGCCCCAAAACGTGTTGGATTTGATCTCTTTCTTTCCTTGGACCAAAAGTGACGTGGTGTCCAGGTGGAGGACGTTGGGAATACTTGGATTTGGTCCCCAATCAACTTCATTAACCTTCCATGTTTTCCATATGCAATCAAACCTTTCCTTGATCCATGTAAGTAATTCTGAAAATGAAAATATACACATTTTATGGTGGAGCACCAATTCATCAAATGCATCAATGATAAGCCTCATATAGAATGGTTGCACCTTTGGTATAGAAGTGGTTGACATGGTCATATTTGAGCCAATGATGTCCTCATCATTCTCCCCTTCTTGACAGCAAACCGTCCTCGGTTTGACCTTTGTTGGAGGATGTGTTGTAGGTAAAAGTGAACCGTGCTCCCCTTCTTGATATTTATCCTGTTGCATTTGGGAAAAACTAGAAAAACTTTGCAAGACATCATTAGTGTTAGTGCAGCCCTCAATTTGATCATGGTATTGTGGCCCAAAAGGATATTTCAGATTAGAGCAAATATAAACTTTATGCACCAAATATTCTCCTTTGTTGTCATATTTGCCAATTGCATGAAGCGAACAATGATTAAAACTTGGCAAAATAGAATCAAATTTAAGTTTCTCTTTTAGACAATTTAGATTACACAGAATATCAAATTCAATATAACCCAAAGTATTTAAAGAGGACAACAAATTCAGTTCATCTTGTGCACATGTAATAGGATGAAAAAGCTTATCTTCAGCACATTTGTATGGTTCCAAACCAAAAGTATCACACTTATTTGCTACTTGTGGCATAGGAGTAAAAGCAACACACAACTCCTCTTTATCACAAGGAACCGCGAGTAATTCATTTTGTGACAAAGGAAAATCAGTAGTAGGTTCCACTATTTGTTGCTCTTCATTAGCATTCAGAGTGGACAAATTTTGGACATTATGGGTCACATCATTCTGGCAAGTATTCACAGATAATAGAATCTCTTTTTCAGCATTGAGAGCCAGACAAAACAATTGACCAATATGGTAATATGATTTGCTAATTAATAAGGTTTGAATTTCAGAATTGAGCCCTCTCATGAATCTACTCATAACATCTTCCATGCATTCATCCAATCCACCAAACATGATACAAATCTTAAAATTATGGTAGTATTGTTTCACAGTCTTACTACCCTGCTTCAAGTTGTCTAATTTTGCAAGCAAATAATCAACATAATATGCAGGAACGAATGCATCTCTAAAAAGAAATTTGAAGTCTTTCCAAGATTCTGGAACTTTGATGTGCCTACAAATGTGTTTCCATTCGAGCAAAGCATATTCAATCAAAATATTAGAGGCAATACAAATCTTTTGTTTCTCGGATAGGTCATGCTCATCAAATTCATTGTCTACTTTTAACTCCCAATCAATGTAAGCTTGAGGATCAAACTTACCATCATATAATGGCAAGTGTTAAATGACATCCTGAATATGAGGGTCTAGTTTCAACAGCTCAAAAATCTCCATATCACCTGCCATGATTAGTAGGAAACAAGAAACACAAAAATAATATGTATCCTCCTATCAACTACTAGGAAGTGTCAGATGTAATTCTCTCAAACTCAACTTGTTAAAACAAGCCCTTACAAGTTCTTACCAAGCCAAACAGGAGGTGACGGCAACCAACAAGTCTACAACCATGGAGTGAAGTGTATCGGTGCCGCAACAACAACACCTGTCAAGCTGTAGTCGAAATATGTGGAGCTATAGGTGGGCTAAAGCAAGGAAGTACTAGAACCACGTTAGTTTCAAGCAAATTGAACAAACGCTCAACGACGTTATTATGCTGGTCCTAGGCTAGTACATGCTAGAGACGCGAGCCTGGACACAAACGAAGTCACTGAGCAGCAGCAAAGAAGGATCACAAGGACAGGAATAACAACAAAAGAAAAACTCTTCTCTTCTTCTTTCTCTTTCTTTTCTTTCTTTCTTTCTTTCTGTCTTTCTTTTCTTTCTTTCTTTTCTTTCTTTCTGTCTTTTTTTTTCTTCTGTTTTTTTTTCTTTCAACTAGCACAAAACTGAAATTTTGCAACAAGAAATAACAAGCTACTTACAGCAATTAAATGTTTCCTTGGGAAGGGTGATTCAGTAGCAAAGTGAAACAACTGGTTGTGTTGCAAAACCAGCAGACGCGCAAATCTCCAGGGCAATTGCGAAGCGCTCAGAATGAATTTGGGACCAAGCTCTGATCCGTTGAAAAGAGGACAAGTTAAGGTTTCCAGATTGTATTTAAACCCCCTATTCAGACTCCTGACAAAGGAAATATGGTGCTTTTGTTTTCAAGATAAAACAGGACTCCGAATCGAATTCTATCTTGATCTTGTTGGATTTCCTTTTTGTAGATGGAAATATGGACGTGGATGAAACCTCCAAGGACGTGGCTAGGATAATGGTGGTAAACAAAACAAAGGAATTTGAAAATCCACTCGGATTCCTAGAGAGAAACAAATAAACTCAAATCTGCGATGGTGACAGAAACGTGACTAGAACTCGAAACTCTAAACGACTAGACGCTAAGACCAGCAACTTGCACGACGATGCAACCGTTAATTCAATAAGCCCTAACTAAGCAGTAATAGTATTAAGCTCAAAGGGGTTTTGGGATTATGAAGAACTAATCTACTAATTTTGTTTTGGCTTTTTCTGGACCATAGGAGATTAAAAACAGTAAAGAACTAGAAGTCTATCATCAATCAACCTTGCTCTGATTACCAACTGATATGAACCCGCTAGGGTGAATCCTGATCTTTCGATGAGAGAAGATGGATAACTCGATTTGGGGATGGAGATGACGTTCACGGCCCGACTACAACCATCCAAGGATGCTGCGCCTTAGCAACCGATACACCACCTCCAACAGCCGTCGCGATCTTGTGGAACACGATCAACCAAACCACTAGGGTAATTCCTGCAAGCAATCGAGGAACAAGCAAGAACAAGTAGAACAAGCAACTCAATTGCAAATATGGAGATGAAAACCAATCTGAAATCACAAAGTTGGGGTTCTGAATCGAGTAGAACGGATGGTCTAGTCGACACACGCGTCTACAAGGAAGTAGCAATGGCTAAACTTTCAACAAAACAAAAACCCAATCTGTTTGTGGCGGCTCTAATCCTTATTAATACCTAGGGAAACGACCAGGGGGTGTTGGTGTCGTTCTCCAACCCTAGGACACGTCCCTAATGAACCCAACTTGATACATGGGCCATCAGCCCAAAATAGGGTGACACAGCACTAAAGGCAGAAAAGGCCCCGGCGTTGAAACGACGATTGCGGAAGCATCGGATAAGATATAGCCATGAGTCCAGATCCGTTGGAAAATAGACTTGATAAGCTTTCCAAAAAGTGCTAGAACGTCCCAATCCGACTCCGTATGCGACCGTGGTGAACATCACAAGTTGGAGCTGTCCTGGAGTCCGAATCCAGCCCCAAAACGTGTTGGATTTGATCTCTTTCTTTCCTTGGACCAAAAGTGACGTGGTGTCCAGGTGGAGGACGTTGGGAATACTTGGATTTGGTCCCCAATCAACTTCATTAACCTTCCATGTTTTCCATATGCAATCAAACCTTTCCTTGATCCATGTAAGTAATTCTGAAAATGAAAATATACACATTTTATGGTGGAGCACCAATTCATCAAATGCATCAATGATAAGCCTCATATAGAATGGTTGCACCTTTGGTATAGAAGTGGTTGACATGGTCATATTTGAGCCAATGATGTCCTCATCAATGCACCTATGTTGCGCCTAGATTAACACTATCTCCATATGGACCAAAATGAGGTCCACTTGACCCACGTCACCTAGGTGTACCATTGGGTGTGCCCGAAATGGTTTTCATGCCCATGGCACATTTGGTGCAAACCGTGCACCTATCTTGTGTCGAGATTAACACTATCTCTAAACGGACCGAAACGAGCTTCCAGTTGACCTGCGTCTTTTCGGCGCAAACCGTGCACCTATCTTGCGCTTAGGTTAACACTACTCCGAACAAACTGAAATGAGCTTCCACTTGACCCATGTCACCTAGGTGTACCATTGGGTGCGCCTGAAATGGTTTCCATGCCCGCGGTACATTCGACGTAAACCGTGCACCTATATTGCATCCAGATTAACTCTATCTCCAAACGAACCGAAACAAGCTTTCACTTGACCCACGTCACCTAGTAGTACCATCGGGTGTGTCAAAATGATTTCTGAGGCTGTGGTACGTTTGGCGTAAACCATGCACCTATCTTGCGCAGAGACTAACACTATCCCCAAACAGACCGAAACAAGCTTCCACTTCACATCCATAACCTAGGAATACTATCACGTGTGCTCAAAGCCATTTCCTTGCCCGTGGTACAATTGGAGCAAACCACACCTATCTTGCCCCAAGATTAAAACTATCTCCAAACGGATCGAAATGAGCTTCCGCTTGATTCACGTCACCTAGGAGTACAATCTAGTGCATTGAAAAGGATTTTGAGCCTATGGTACGTTCGGCGCAAAATGTGCACCTAACTTGTGCCTAGATTATGATAAGGGTAAGGGTGTCCTGATCTTTCGGTGGAGAGGGATATCTTCGATTTAGTGGATGAACATGACATTCACGATCTGAATACAACTGTCCAGGGATGATGCGCCTTAGCAACCAATAGATCAGGACACCCTTACCCTTACCAAAGCAAGAACAAGTTGAACAAGCACTCAATTGCAAGATAAATATGAGGTTTCAATATGAAAACACAAGATGGTGGGGTTCCAAATACAATCAGACGGGCGGTTTATTCAAGACGCACGCTGAAAGGCAGTAGCAATGGCTAACTCAATGAAACAAAACCCAACTAGTGGTGGTGGCTGTAGGAGCCTTATGTACATGAGAGGGCGACCAGAGGAGTGCTGGGTGGTGCTAAATCCCTCGACTTAGTAAAAACAAAAGAGAAACAAGGACATCCACTGCATGGTTGCATGCAGCTCAGTTATTGATTGAAACAACCACTAGAAATAGGTGTCGCAAAAAGGTCAACGATTGCAGCCAACTCTAAGAAGATATGAAGATGTGGTTGGATCCGTTCAAAAGTAGACTTGGTAAGCTTTCCGTGAAGAACTAGAATGTCCCAATTAGGGTCCATATGAAGTCTTGGTGACCGTCACAAGTTGGTGTTGTTCTGCAGTCCGAACCCACCCCTCGCGAATCCCCTTCCTTGTGGTTCCTCTCCATTATTCCTGAGCAAAACAAAGGTGCACGGGTTTCCATGATCTAAATAAGATGAACAAGAACTCAAGAATGAACTCACCTAATAGTTGAGTTGATGTGCATGGGCGCGAGTCATAGGGCCATGAATCTGTACTTGTGCAGGTGTGGATGTATTGATGGTGTTGATGTCCTCATCATCCTCCCGTTCTTGCATTTGAGTCGTCCTCGACTCAAGCTTGGCCTCTTCTCCCAAATATGGCTTCAAATCTACGATGTTAAACGTGGGACTAACCTCAAAATTGGCAGGCAGATCTAACTTGTATGCATTATCATTAATTTTCGCTAACACCTTAAATGGTCCATCAGCTCTAGCCATTAATTTAGATTTTCTCAAATCAGGGAACCTCTCCTTTCTCAAATGCAACCACACCAGATCTCTAGGTTCAAACATCAATTGCATTCTACCTTTCTCGCCAGCAAGCTTATACTTAACATTCATGCGCTCAATGTTTTGCTTTGTTGTTTCATGCAATTTTAACATTAACTCAGCACATTGTTTAGCATCAAAGTTCACTTTTTTAGAAGATGGCAAAGGCATTAAATCCATAGGAGCACGAGGCAACAGTACATACACAATCTCAAATGGGCACATCTTTGTAGGTGGAGACATTTCTTTGGCCCCCTTCCAAATAAATGCGGGCAGGGTAGAGCTCGGCAGAGGGTTCGATAATAGGGTAGGGTCCTGTCCTAATAAAGAAAATAAAGATAAATAAAGGGGCAGTGAGCGATTATAAGCAAATGCAATATGAGGCAAACATTCTTCCCACATCTTATTGTTTGTTTTTAAAACAGCCCTTAACATAGTAGACAAAGTTCTATTCACAACTTCAATTTGACCATCAATTTGGGGATGACATGTGGTAGAAAACAAAACCTTAGTCCCCTATTTAGCCCATAAAGTCCTCCAAAAATGACTAAGAAATTTAGTGTCACGATCAGAAACATTGTGTTTGGCACACCATGCAAACGAATAATATCCCGAAAGAACAAATCAACAATATGAGTACCATCATCAGTTTTATGACAACGAATGAAATGGGCCATCTTAGAAAATTGATCCACAACAACAAAAATGTTGTCATGTCCTTTCCTAGTCCTAGGCAATCCCAACACAAAATCCATAGAAATATCTTCCCAAGGAACGCTAGGAATAGGTAGAGGCATATACAAACCACGTGGATTCAATCGTGACTTAGCCTTTTGGCATGTAGTGCAACGAGCAACAAATCTCTCAACGTCTCTTCTCATCCTTGGCCAAAAGAAATGACTAGCAAGTATGTCTTCTATTTTCTTTGCTCCAAAATGTCCCATCAAGCCCCCTCCATGCGCTTCCTATAGCAACAACAAACAAACGGAGCTAGCTGGAGTGCATAGCTTGTTAGCTCTAAACACAAATCCATCATTGACGATGAATTTTTCCAGGTTCTGCCATCTTTACAATGCAGCAATACATCTTTAAAATCACCATCATGTATATATTGATTTTTAATTGTTTCCAATCCAAAAATTTTGTAGTCAAGTTGTGTCAATAATGTATATCTTTTAGACAAGGCATCGGCAATTATATTCTCCTTCCCTTTCTTGTGTTTGATAACATAGGGAAAAGATTCAATGAATTCGACCCATTTAGCATGTCTACGATTCAATTTTCCTTGACTACGAAATGCTTTAAAGACTCCTGATCAGAATGTATGACAAATTCTTTGGGGCACAAATAATGCTGCCATGTCTCTAAAGGTCTCACAAGAGCATATAATTTCGTATCATTAGAATAATTCAGAATAGGCCCACTCAATTTCTCACTAAAGTATGCAACAGGTTTGCCTTCTTGCAACTAAACACTACCCAAACCAATTCCACTAACATCACATTCAAGCTCAAATGTCTTATTAAAATTAGGTAGTTGGAGAAGAGGTGGATGTGTCAACTTATCTTTCAGCCCGTTGAAGGCATTCTCTTTTGCCTTTGCCTAAGTAAAAGGCACTCCCTTCTTTGTAAGCTCATTTAATGGTGCAGCAATGGTACTAAAATCCTTCACAAAGTAGCAATAGAATCCAGCAAGACCTAAAAAGCTTTGCACCTGTGTGATAGTCTTTGGTGTAGGCTATCCCTGTATAGCTTGTACCTTGGCTTTATCAACCTCAATCCCCTATGGAGTGACAACATAGCCAAGAAAAGAAACTTGATCTATGCAAAAGGTGCACTTCTCAAGGTTACCAAACAAACGTGCGTCACATAGAGCATTAAAAACAGCATGCAAGTGATCAAGATATCACACATATATCATCAAAATATATCACACATATATCGTCACATAGAGCATTAAAAACAGCATCCATAGACTTGCTGTAAATCAATATATCATCAAAATATACCACCATGAATTTGTCAATAAAAGCACGTAAAACCTCGTTCATTAACCTCAGAAAGTGCTAGGTGCATTAGTTAATCCAAAAGGCATAACTAACCACTCATATAAAACAAACTTAGTTTTGAAAGCAGTTTTCCATTCATCTTCCAATTTTCATACGAATCTGGTGGTATCCACTACGTAAATGAACCTTTGAAAATAAAGTAGCACCACTCAATTCATCAAGCATATCATCTAAGCGTGGAATTGGATGACGGTATTGAATGGTGATATTATTAACTGCTCTATAATCCACACACATACGCCATGTTTCATCTTTCTTAGGCACTAAAATCACAGGAACAACACAAGGACTAAGAGACTCACGCACATAACCTTTGTCGAGTAGTTCTTGGACTTGGCATTGAATCTCTTTTGTTTCCTCTGGATTGGTCCGGTATGGCGCACGTTTGGGTAATGAAGCACCAGGGATGAGGTCAATCTGGTGCTTAATCCCACGAATTGGTGGTAGCCCCGGTGGAATTTCACATAGAAACACATCAGAAGACTCCTACAAAATGTTAGACACAACAGGGGCAAAGAATGCTGCATATCATGAAGTGAAATCAAAGCATCTTTGCACACTAAGGCATAGCGATATGAAGTGGAAGCAATCAATTCATTAACATCAGATATAGTGGCCAGAAAACATGATCCTTTCAAAGTTATCTCATTTTTCTTATTGAGAGCAGATTTGGTATTTTTGTTGCCTTGCTTGACTAGTTCCTTTGCAGCTATATGGTTCTCACTCTTAGCATGTTCCTGACATTTAAGTTTGCTAGCTTTAGCAACATCATCTTTCACAATAGCTTCAGGGGACGTAGGATGTAGCACAATTTTCTTATCTTGGTGCATAAAAGAATACTGGTTGGACCTACCGTGATGCATAGAATCCTTATCAAATTTCCATGGTCTACCGAGTAGGATATTACAATCTTGTATAGGCACAACATCACATTCAACAACATCATGATATATGATCCAATAAGAAAATTAATTCGCACTAGTCTAGTTACCTTAGCCTTACTACTATCGTTTAGCCATTGGGTGTGTAATAGGGATGTGGATGCGGATTGGTGCTGAGTGCAAGCTTCTCCACCATGTCACTGCTAGCCAAGTTGTTGCAACTACCTCTGTCAATGATCATGGGGCAAGAATGTTCTTTAACAACACACTTTGTTTGAAATAAAGTATGTCGTTGATTTTGTTTTGCCTTCTCCATTTGCATACTAAGCACATGCTGCATAATGAGACTCTCATAGAGCTCTGAATCATCTGCACCAATATGCTTTTCTTGTTGTTCCTCACTACCTGCATGGTCAGCCGCAAGCAAAGGATGTGCATCTTCATTGAAATCACTAGCAGACGAATACTCACCATCATCTTTAACAATCGAAACATGCTTTCTAGGACAATCATGCTGCACATGTCCAAAGCCCTTACACCGATGGCATTGCATGCCTCTTGTTCTACCTGATGAGGACATCATTGGCTCAAATATGACCATGTCAACCACTTCTATACCAAAGGTGCAACCATTCTATATGAGGCTTATCATTGATGCATTTGATGAATTGGTGCTCCACCATAAAATGTGTATATTTTCATTTTCAGAATTACTTACATGGATCAAGGAAAGGTTTGATTGTATATGGAAAGCATGGAAGGTTAATGAAGTTGATTGGGGACCAAATCCAAGTATTCCCAACGTCCTGCACCTGGACACCACGTCACTTTTGGTCCAAGGAAAGAAAGAGATCAAATCCAACACGTTTTGGGGCTGGATTCGGACTCTAGGACAGCTCCAACTTGTGATGTTCACCACGGTCGCATACGGACTCGGATTGGGACGTTCTAGCACTTTTTGGAAAGCTTATCAAGTCTATTTTCCAACGGATCTGGACTCATGGCTATATCTTATCCGATGCTTCCGCAATCGTCATTTCAACGCCAGGGCCTTTTCTGCCTTTGGTGCTATGTCACCCTATTTTGGGCTGATGGCCCATGTATCAAGTTGGGTTCATTAGGGACGTGTCCTAGGGTTGGAGAACGACCCCAACACCCCCTGGTCATTCCCCTAGGTATTAATAAGGATTAGAGCCGCCACAAACAGATGGGGGTTTTGTTTTGTTGAAAGTTTAGCCATTGCTACTTCCTTGTAGACGCGTGTGTCGACTAGACCATCCGTTCTACTCGATTCAGAACCCCAACTTTGTGATTTCAGATTGGTTTTCATCTCCATATTTGCAATTGAGTTGCTTGTTCTACTTGTTCTTGCTTGTTCCTCGATTGCTTGCAGGAATTACCCTAGTGGTTTTGGTTGATCGTGTTCCACAAGATCGCGACGGCTGTTGGAGGTGGTGTATCGGTTGCTAAGGTGCAACATCCTTGGATGGTTGTAGTCGGGCCGTGAACGTCGTCTCCATCCCCAAATCGAGTTATCCACCTTCTCTCATCGAAAGATCAGGATTCACCCTAGCGGGTTCATATCAGTAGGTAATCAGAGCAAGGTTGATCGGTGAGAGACTTCTAGTTCTTTGTTGTTTTTAATCTCCTATGGTCCAGAAAAAGCCAAAACAAAATTAGTAGATTAGTTCTTCATAATCCCAAAACCCCTTTGAGCTTAATACTATTACTGCTTAGTTAGGGCTTATTGAAATAACGGTTGCATCGTCGTGCAAGTTGCTGGTCTTAGCGTCTAGTCATTTAGAGTTTCGAGTTCTAGTCATGTTTCTGTCACCATTGCAGATTTGAGTTTATTTGTTTCTCTCTAGGAATCCGAGTGGATTTTCAAATTCCTTTGTTTTGTTTACCACCATTATCCTAGCTACGTCCTTGGAGGTTTCATCCACGTCCATATTTCCATCTACAAAAAGGAAATCCAACAAGATCAAGATATAATTCGATTCGGAGTCCTGTTTTATCTTGAAAACAAAAGCACCATATTTCCTTTGTCAGGAGTCTGAATAGGGAGTTTAAATACAATCTGGAAACCTTAACTTGTCCTCTTTCCAACGGATCAGAGCTTGGTCCCAAATTCATTCTGAGCACTTCGCAATTGCCCTGGAGATTTGCGCATCTGCTGGTTTTGCAAAACAACCACTTGTTTCACTTTGCTACTGAATCACCCTTCCCAAGGAAACATTTAATTGCTGTAAGTAGCTTGTTATTTCTTGTTGTAAAATTTCAGTTTTGTGCTAGTTGAAAGAAAAAAAACAGAAAAAAAAACAGAAAGAAAGAAAAGAAAGAAAGAAAAGAAAGATAGAAAGAAAGAAAGAAAAGAAAGAGAAAGAAGAAGAGAAGAGTTTTTCTTTTGTTGTTATTCTTGTCCTTGTGATCCTTCTTTGCTGCTGCTCAGTGACTTCGTTTGTGTCCAGGCTCGCGTCTCTAGCATGTACTAGCCTAGGACCAGCATAATAACATCGTTGAGTGTTTGTTCAATTTGCTTGCAACTAACGTGGTTCTAGTACTTCCTTGCTTTAGCCCACCTATAGCTCCACATATTTCGACTATAGCTTGACAGGTGTTGTTGTTGCGGCACCGATACACTTCACTCCACGGTTGTAGACTTGTTGGTTGCCGTCACCTCCTGTTTGGCTTGGTAAGAACTTGTAAAGGCTTGTTTTAACAAGTTGAGTTTGAGAGAATTACATCTGACACATCCTAGTAGTTGATAGGAGGATACATATTATTTTTGTGTTTCTTGTTTTCTACTAATCATGGCAGGTGATATGGAGATTTTTGAGCTGTTGAAACTAGACCCTCATATTCAGGATGTCATTCAACACTTGCCATTATATGATGGTAAGTTTGATCCTCAAGCTTACATTGATTGGGAGTTAAAAGTAGACAATGAATTTGATGAGCATGACCTATCCGAGAAACAAAAGATTTGTATTGCCTCTAATATTTTGATTGAATATGCTTTGCTAGAATGGAAACACATTTGTAGGCACATCAAAGTTCCAGAATCTTGGGAAGACTTCAAATTTCTTTTTAGAGATGCATTCGTTCCTGCATATTATGTTGATTATTTGCTTGCAAAATTAGACAACTTGAAGCAGGGTAGCAAGACTGTGAAACAATACTACCATAATTTTAAGATTTGTATCATGTTTGGTGGATTGGATGAATGCATGGAAGATGTTAAGAGTAGATTCATGAAAGGGCTCAATTCTGAAATTCGAACCTTATTAATTAGCAAATCATATTGCCATATTGGTCAATTGTTTTGTCTGGCTCTCAATGCTGAAAAAGAGATTCTATTATCTGTGAATACTTGCCAGAATGATGTGACCCATAATGTCCAAAATTTGTCCACTCTGCATGCTAATGAAGAGCAACAAATAGTGGAACCCACTACTGATTTTCTTTTGTCACAAAATGAATTACTCGCAGTTCCTTGTGATAAAGAGGAGTTGTGTGTTGATGATTCTTTTACTCCTATGCCACAAGTAGCAAATAAGTGTGATACTTTTGGTTTGGAACCATACAAATGTGCTGAAGATAAGCTTTTTCATCCTATTACATGTGCACAAGATGAACTGAATTTGTTGTCCTCTTTAAATACTTTGGGTTATATTGAATTTGATATTCTGTGTAATCTAAATTGTCTAAAAGAGAAACTTAAATTTGATTCTATTTTGCCAAGTTTTAATCATTGTTCGCTTCATGCAATTGGCAAATATGACAACAAAGGAGAATATTTGGTGCATAAAGTTTATATTTGCTCTAATCTGAAATATCCTTTTGGGCCACAATACCATGATCAAATTGAGGGCTGCACTAACACTAATGATGTCTTGCAAAGTTTTTCTAGTTTTTCCCAAATGCAACAGTATAAATATCAAGAAGGGGAGCACGGTTCACTTTTACCTACAACACATCCTCCAACAAAGGTCAAACCGAGGACGGTTTGCTGTCAAGAAGGGGAGAATGATGAGGACATCATTGGCTCAAATATGACCATGTCAACCACTTCTATACCAAAGGTGCAACCATTCTATATGAGGCTTATCATTGATGCATTTGATGAATTGGTGCTCCACCATAAAATGTGTATATTTTCATTTTCAGAATTACTTACATGGATCAAGGAAAGGTTTGATTGCATATGGAAAGCATGGAAGGTTAATGAAGTTGATTGGGGACCAAATCCAAGTATTCCCAACGTCCTGCACCTGGACACCACGTCACTTTTGGTCCAAGGAAAGAAAGAGATCAAATCCAACACGTTTTGGGGCTGGATTCGGACTCCAGGACAGCTCCAACTTGTGATGTTCACCACGGTCGCATACGGACTCGGATTGGGACGTTCTAACACTTTTTGGAAAGCTTATCAAGTCTATTTTCCAACGGATCTGGACTCATGGCTATATCTTATCCGATGCTTCCGCAATCGTCGTTTCAACGCCGGGGCCTTTTCTGCCTTTGATGCTATGTCACCCTATTTTGGGCTGATGGCCCATGTATCAAGTTGGGTTCATTAGGGACGTGTCCTAGGGTTGGAGAACGACCCCAACACCCCCTGGTCATTCCCCTAGGTATTAATAAGGATTAGAGCCGCCACAAACATATGGGGGTTTTGTTTTGTTGAAAGTTTAGCCATTGCTACTTCCTTGTAGACGCGTGTGTCGACTAGACCATCCGTTCTACTCGATTCAGAACCCCAACTTTATGATTTCAGATTGGTTTTCATCTCCATATTTGCAATTGAGTTGCTTGTTCTACTTGTTCTTGCTTGTTCCTCGATTGCTTGCAGGAATTACCCTAGTGGTTTTGGTTGATCGTGTTCCACAAGATCGCGACGGCTGTTGGAGGTGGTGTATCGGTTGCTAAGGCGCAACATCCTTGGATGGTTGTAGTCGGGCCGTGAACGTCGTCTCCATCCCCAAATCGAGTTATCCACCTTCTCTCATCGAAAGATCAGGATTCACCCTAGCGGGTTCATATCACTACCTATTGATGCAACTGAAGAATCACTTACGGCTGGCTTCTAGATAGTCCTTGTTGCTGAATGAGTGGAAGGAGCACGTGACATGTCACTGGGAGGGGCTGCTCGACTAGGTGAAGAAGATGGTGGAGGGGAACATCTGATAGGAGTAAACGTTGTGCATGGGTGTCCCGAAGTAGTCTTTCCTGTAGAAAAATTAGTCCTAACACTAGCATGTCGTCCCTGCACTTCCCTTTCAGCTTTACAAGCAAGATGAAATAAATGGGTTATGTTATTGTATTCCTTATAGGCTAGGATGTCCTGAATTTCACGGTTCAACCCACCCGTAAGTCTTGCCATAGCTGGTTCCTCATCCTCCTCTATGTTACAACACAACATACCCATTTGCAGTTCCTGATAATATTCTTCTACACTTTTAGTACCCTAGCTCAATTGTTGCAACCTATTTAATAGATCACGTGCATAATAAGCGGGAACAAATCTAGCTAGCATGATTCATTTCAAACCATCCCAAGTTTGTGGTACGTTATTAGGATTTTTCTTGCCATGCTTTATCCACCAAATAGAAGCAAAATTAGTGAACTCACTAGTTGCAGCCCAAACTCTTTTATTCTTAGGAAATTCATGGCATGTAAATTTTTTATCAACAGCAATCTCCCATGTAATGTATGCATCAGGATCATATTTACCATCAAAAGGAGGTATCTTAAATTTAATCTTACCGAAAGCATCATCGTTGTTCCATACGTCATGTCAGCGATTCATACCTTCACGATTGTGATGTAGCCTTTGGCGAAGACAAGCTTCTTGGTCACCATGTTCAGTATCTGCTGAATATTCATCACCAAAATTATCCTCGCCATGGTCACCATCAGTATTGTTGTCTTCTTGTCTTTGATTCTCACCACCAGCATTGAGGTCATCAAAATCGCCTCAATAGAGCAGCAAGGTTGGTGTTTATTCTTGCAATTGAAGTCTCCAATGAAGCAAGCTTGGTGTTTATGGCAATTTGTGTGGTTTCTAACCGACCGAGCTTTGAGTTGGTGTCAATGTGGGCCAACTCCAATTGACCAAGGCGCTCATTAGTGACCTGTACATCCTCATTGAGGCCATCAGTGTGTAGCCTCACTTTGCTTCAAAGTGTTGCATGAATGCCTTTGTCCGTGGTGATTGTGAAGGGGTTGATTCTGATTCTCCTGGCATGGTTATAAAAGAAGAGAAAAAACAAAGGAACAAGTGAAACAAAAGTGTCCTAATGCTACTAGGATATCGCTATTATAATCCTCTCACTCTCAACCTGTTCATGCATGTGCTTACCTATTCTTATCATGCTCAACAGGAGGGGAGGGCAGCCAACAATTCAGTAACTCAACTCAAGAAGCAAGTGTATCGGTGCCGCAACATCAATTCCTGTCAAGCTATAGTCAAATTTGTGGGGCTGGAGGAAGGCTAACAGTAGCAAGGAAATACTAGCACCACATTAGTCACAAAAGCAAGTTGAGAAATATTTTAACGGTGGTACCGTGCTGGTCCTAGGCTAGCACGAGCCTGGATACAAACAAAGTCACAGTACAACAAGAAAAAGGCACAAGAACAGCAAGCTATCAGTACCCTTCTTATCCTCCTCTCTTCTTTTCTTTCTCTCCTCTTTCTCTTTCTTTTTCTTTCCTTTTGTTTCTGATTTTTCTTCTTCTTTTCTTTTACCTTGCACAACTAGAACAAATCTGAATCTTGACAAATCATATTTCACAAAAGCAACTCACAAAGTATTTCTCTTTCTTTTCAGGGGTAACAAGAATGCAACTAACTTCTTAGATTTTCCTTTGTGTGCCCAAATCAGATTTTGTCAGTATGAAAAAAATAGCGGTGATGGATATGGTGCAGCGAAGACGTCTATGGTAATAATGATTGCAACGGAGATGTATATGGTGTAGTGGATATGTATATGGTGGTGGTGATGACAACGAAGATGTATATGTTTAACAGTGACCAAAGCGTGTCAAGAAGTTGAAACTTTAAAAGACTAATCCTATGACCAGCAACTCGACTCAACCGATGTAAATCAAACTCAACAAGCCCAAACTAAGTAGTACTAGTAAATGGCTCAAAGGGTCTATGGGAATATGGAAAATTAATCTACTTTTTTTGGCTTTTTCTGGACTATAGGAAAATAATAGCGAACTAAAATCTCTCACCGATCAAACCTAGCTCTAAATACCACTTGATAAGGGTAAGGGTGTCCTAATCTTTCAGTGGAGAGGGATATCTTTGATTTAGTGGATGGAGACGACGTTGACAATCCAACTACAAACATCCAGGGACGATGCGCCTTAGCAACCGAGACACTGACTCCAAGGATCGCTGCATTCTTGTGGTGCGCGACCCAGCCACGAGGGCACTTGTCCTACAAGCAATCGAAGAACAAGCAAGAACAAGTTGAACAAGCACTCAAGTGCAAGATAAATATGAAAGTTTCAATCAAAAGATAAAGATGGTGGGGTTCCGAATACAATCAGACAAGCAGTTTATTCAACACGTGCTCCGAAAGGTGGTAACAATTGCTAACTCGATGAAACAAAACCCAACTAGTGGCGGTGGCTGTAGGAGCCTGATGTAAATAAGAGGGCGACTCGAGGAGTGCTGGGTGGTGCTAAATCCCTCAACTCAGTAAAAACAAAAGAGAAACAAGGACATCCACTACAGGTGTCTCAAAAGGTCTCTAGATTCAATCAACGATTGCGGCCCACCATGAGAAGATATGATGATGTAGTTCGCTCAAAAGTAGACTTGGTAAGCTTTCCATGAAGCACTAGAACATCCCAATCAGATTCCATATGAAGTCTTGGTGACCATCACAAGTTGGTGTTGTTCTATAGTCCGAACCCACCTCTCGCGATCCCCTTCCTTATGGTTCCTCTCCATTATTCCTGAGCAAAACAAAGGCACATGTTTCCATAGTCTAAATAAGATGAACAGGGACTTAGGAATGAACTCACCTGATAGTTGAGCTGATGTGCATAGGCGCGAGTAATAGGACCATGAATCTATACTTGTGCAAGTGTGGATGTATTGATGGTGTTGATGTCCTCATCAGATTAACACAATCTCCAAATGGACCGAAACGAGCTTCCACTTGACCTATGTCACCAAGGTGTACCATCAGGTGTGCCCAAGATGATTTCCACGCGGTACATTCAGCGCAAACCATACCCAATCTTGCGCTGGATTAACACTATCTCTAAATAGACCAAAACAAGATTTCACTTGACCCACATCACCTAGGAGTACGATCGGGTGTGCCCAAAAGATTTCCATGCCCGTTGTTCATTCAGCACAAACCATGCACCTATCTTGCACCGAGATTAACACTATCTTTAAACAGACCAAAACGAGGTTCCACCCACGTCACCTATGAGTACCATCAAGTGTGTCCAATATGATTTGTGAACCTATGGTATGTGATATGAACCCGCTAGGGTGAATCCTGATCTTTCGATGAGAGAAGGTGGATAACTCGATTTGGGGATGGAGATGACGTTCACGGCCCGACTACAACCATCCAAGGATGCTGTGCCTTAGCAACTGATACACCACCTCCAACAGCCGTCGCGATCTTGTGGAACACGATCAACCAAACCACTAGGGTAATTCCTGCAAGCAATCGAGGAACAAGCAAGAACAAGTAGAACAAGCAACTCAATTGCAAATATGGAGATGAAAACCAATCTAAAATCACAAAGTTAGGGTTCTGAATCGAGTAGAACTGATGGTCTAGTCAACACACGCGTCTACAAGGAAGTAGCAATGGCTAAACTTTCAACAAAACAAAACCCGATCTGTTTGTGGCGGCTCTAATCCTTATTAATACCTAGGGGAACGACCAGGGGGTGTTGGGGTCGTTCTCCAACCCTAGTACACGTCCCTAATGAACCCAACTTGATACATGGGCCATCAGCCCAAAATAGGGTGACACAGCACCAAAGGCAGAAAAGGCCCCGGTGTTGAAACAACGATTGCGGAAGCATCGGATAAGATATAGCCATGAGTCCAGATCCGTTGGAAAATAGACTTGATAAGCTTTCCAAAAAGTGCTAGAACGTCCCAATCCGAGTCCGTATGCGACCGTGGTGAACATCACAAGTTGGAGCTGTCCTGGAGTCCGAATCCAGCCCCAAAACGTGTTGGATTTGATCTCTTTCTTTCCTTGGACCAAAAGTGACGTGGTGTCCAGGTGCAGGACGTTGGGAATACTTGGATTTGGTCCCCAATCAACTTCATTAACCTTCCATGCTTTCCATATGCAATCAAACCTTTCCTTGATCCATGTAAGTAATTCTGAAAATGAAAATATACACATTTTATGGTGGAGCACCAATTCATCAAATGCATCAATGATAAGCCTCATATAGAATGGTTGCACCTTTGGTATAGAAGTGGTTGACATAGTCATATTTGAGCCAATGATGTCCTCATCAGTATGTTCAGCGCAAATCCTACAGCTATCATTCACCCACACTAACACTATCTCCAAATGGACCCAAATGGGCTCTACTTGACCCACGTTGCCTAGGTGTACCATTGGGTGCACCCGAAATGGTTTCCATGCCGGTGGTACATTCGGCGCAAACCGTGCACCTATCTTGTGCCGAGATTAACACTATCTCTAAATGGACTGAAACGAGCTTCCACTTGACCCATGTCACCTAGGAGTACCATCAAGTGTGTCAAAATGATTTCTGAGCCTATGGTACATTCGGCGCAAATCGTGCACCTATCATGCGCCGAGACTAACACTATCTCCAAATGGAAAAAAACACTATCTCCACTTGACATACATTAACTAGGAGTACCATAAGGTGTGCCCAAAGCCATTTTGATGCCCGTGGTACATTCAGCACAAACTGTGCACCTATCTTGTGCTAAGATTAAAACTATCTCCAAACGGATTGAAATGAGCTTTTGCTTGATCCATATCACCTAGGTGTACAATTAGGTGTGGCCAAAATGACTTCTAAGCCTATGGTACATTTGACGCAAACCATGCATCTATCTTGCGTCGAGATTAACGCTATCTCCAAATGGACTGAAACGAGTTTCCACTTGGCCCATGTCACGTAAGAGTTCCATCGGTTGTGCCCAAAATGATTTCCAAGCCTATGGTATGTTCGGTGCAAACCGAGCGCCTATCTTGCCTCAAGATCAACACTATCTCCAAAAGGACTGAAATGAGCTTTCACTTGATCTACATCACCTAGGAGTCCCACTGGGTGTGCCCAAAGTGATGTCAAAACGGTCCTTTAGCAGAAACCGTGCATCTATCTTGCATCGAGGTTAATACTATCTCCAAACAGACTGAAACAACCTTCCACTAGACCAATGTCACATAAAAGTACCTTCGGGTGTGCCTAAAAAGATTTCCATGCCTATGGTATATTCGGGTCTAGCCATAGTCTAGATTAACTCTATCTCCAAACGGACCTTAACGTGCTTCCACTTGACACATGTCACCTTAGAGTACCATCGGGTGTGCCCAAAATGATTTTCATGCCCGTGGTACATTCAGAGCAAACCATGCACCTATCTTGCGCTGAGATTAACACTATCTCCAAACGAACCGAAACAAGCTTCCACTTGACCCATGCAACCTAGGAGTATCAATGGGCGTGCCCAAAATGATTTCCATGCCCATGGTACATTCGGCGCAAACCGTGCCCATGGTACGTTTGGTGCAAACCGTGAACCTATCTTGCCCCTAGACTAAAACTATCTCCAAATGGTCTGAAACAAGCGTCCACTTGACATACATTACCTACGAGAACCATTAGGTGTGCCTAAAGCGATTTCCATGCCCGTGCTACATTCGGCGCAAACCGTGCACTGATCTTGTGTCGAGATTAAAACAATCTCCAAATGGATTGAAATGACCTTCTGCTTGATCCACGTCGCCTAGGAGTACAATCAATTGCATCCAAAATGATTTATGAACCTATGTTACGTTCAGCCCAAACCGTGCACCTATCTTGCATCGAGATTAATGGTATCTCCATACAGACTGAAATGAGATTTCACTTGACCCAAGTCACGTAGGAGTACCATCGGTTGCGTCAAAATGATTTATGAGCCTGTGGTATGTTTAGCGCAAACCGTGCACCTATCTTGTGTCAAGATTAATATTATCTTCAAATGGACCGAAACAAGCTTCCATTTGACCAATGTCACCTAAAAGTACCATCGGGTGTGCCTGAAAGGATTTCCATGCATGTGGTACATTTGGCGCAAACTGTACACCTATCTTGCATCTAGTTTAACACTATCTCCAAACAGACCAAAATGAGCTTCCACTTGACCCACGTCACCGAAAAGTACCATCAGGTGTGCCTAAAATGATTTCCAGGTCTATGGTACATTTGTCGCAAATCCGTGCACCTATCTTGCATCGATGTTAATGGTATCTCCATATGGATCGAAACGAGATTCCACTTGACCCAAGTCACGTAGGAGTACCATCGGTTGTGTCAAAATGATTTATAAGCCTATGGTACGCTTAGCGCAAACCATGCACCTATCTTGCGTCAAGATTAGTACTCTCCAAATGGACTGAAACAAGCTTCCGTTTGACCAATGTCACCTAAAAGTACCATCGGGTGTGCCTAAAAAGATTTCTATGCCCATGGTACATTTAGCGCAAACCGTACACCAATCTTGCGCCTAGTTTAACACTATCTCCAAACGGACCAAAACGAGCTTCCACTTGACCCACGTCACCGAAAAGTACCATCGGGTGTGCCGAAAATGATTTCCTGGCCCGTGGTACATTCGTCGCAAACCGTGCACCTATCTTGCATCGAGATTAACACTATCTCCCAGTGGACCAAAACGAGTTTCCGCTTGACCCATGTCTCGTAGGAGTACCATCGGTTGCGCACAAAATGATTTCTGAACCTATGGTACGTTTGATGCAAACCATGCACCTATCTTGCATCGAGATTAACACTATCTCCAAACAAACTAAAATGATCTTCTGCTTGATCTACGCCACCTAGGTGTACCATCTAGTGTGCCCAAAAGCGATTTTAGAACCTATGGTACATTTGGCGCAAACAGTACACCTATCTTGCCTCGAGATTATTACTATCTTCAAATAGACCGAAATGAGCTTCTATTTGACCAATGTCACCTAGAAGTACCATTAGTTGTGCCTGAAAAGATTTCCATGCCCATGGTACATTCGACGCAAACCGTACACCTATCTTGCGCCTAGTTTAACACTATCTCCAAACAGACCAAAACGAGCCTCCACTTGACCCACATTACCTAAGAGTGCCATCAGGTGTGCCCAAATGATTTTCATGCCCGTAGTACATTCAGCACAAACCGTGCACGTACCTTACACCGAGATTAAAACAATCTCCAAACGGACCGAAACGAGCTTCCTCTTGACCATTGTTACCTAGGAGTACCATCGGGTGTACCCCAAATTATTTCCATCCCTAGGTACATTCAGCGCAAACTGTGCACCTATCTTATGCCAAGACTAACACTATCTCCAAGCGGATCAAAACAAGCTTCCACTTGACATACATTACATAGGAGCACCACCGGGTGAGCCCAAAGCGATTTCTTTGCCCGTGGTACATTCGGCGCAAACCATGCACCTATCTTGCGTCGAGATTAACACTATCTCCAAATGGACCGAAATGAGTTTCCACTTGATCCATGTCACCTAGGAGTGCAATCAAATGCAACCAAAATGATTTCTGAGCCTATGGTATGATCGGCGCAAGGCGTGCACCTATCTTGCGTCAAACGAACCAAAACAAGCTTCCATTTCAACCACGTCCTTAGGAGTTCCATCGGGTACGCGCAAAACAATTTCAGAGCCTATGGTACATTCGGCATAAACCGTGCACCTATCTTGCATTGAGATTAGTACTATCTCCAAACGGACCGAAACGAGCTCCCACTTGACCAATGCCACCTAGAAGTACCATCGGGTGTGCCTAAAAAGATTTCCATGCCCGTGGAACATTCGGTGCAAACCGTGCACCTATCTTGCACTAGATTAACACTATCTCCAAACGGATCAAAACAAAGTTTCACTTGACACACATTACCTCAGCGTACGATCGGTTATGCCATCGGTGTGTCAAAATGATTTATAAACCATGCACCTATCTTGCATCGAGATTAACGGTATTTCCATCCGGACCAAAATGAGATTCCACTTGACCCATGTCATGTAGGAGTACCATCGGTGTGTCAAAATGATTTATGAGCCTATGGTACATTCAGCGCAAACCATGCACCTATCTTGTATCGAGATTAGTACTATCTTCAAATGGATCGAAATGAGCTTCCATTCGATCAATGTCACCTGAAAGTACCATCGGGTGTGCCTAAAAAGATTTCCATGCCCGTGGCACATTCCGCGCAAACCATACACCTATCTTGCGCCAAGTTTAACACTATCTATAAACAGACCAAAACGAGCTTCCAGTTGAGCCTCGACACCTAGGTGTACCATCGGGTGTGCCAAAATGATTTCCATGCCTGTGGTTCATTCATTGCAAACCGTGCACCTATCTTCCGTCGAGATTAACACTATCTCCAAATGGACCAAAATGAGTTTCCACTTGACCCACGTCATGTAGGAGTACCATCGGTTGTGCCCAAAATGATTTTCGAACCTATGGTATGTTTGACGCAAACCGTGCACCTATCTTGCGTCGAGATTAACACTATCTCCAAACATACTGAAATGATCTTCCACTTGATCTGAGCCACCTAGGAGTACCATCTGGTGTGCCGAAAAGCGATTTCAGAGCCTATGGTACATTTGGTTCAAACCGTGCACCTATCTTGCGTCGAGATTAACACTATCTCCAAACGGACCAAAACGAGCTTCCACTTGACCCACGTCACCGTGAAGTACCATCAGGTGTGCCGAAATCGATTTCCTGGCCCGTGGTACATTCGTTGCAAACGGTGCACCTATCTTGCATGTAGATTAACACTATCTCCAAGTGGACCAAAACGAGTTTCCGCTTGACCCATCTCTCGTAGTACCATCGGTTGCGCACAAAATGATTTCCGAACCTATGGTACGTTTGACGCAAACCGTGCACCATATCTTGCATCAAGATTAACACTATCCCCAAACAAACTAAAATGATCTTTCGCTTGATATACGCCACCTAGGTGTACCATCTGGTGTGCCAAAAGTGGTTTTAGAACCTCTGGTACATTTGGCACAAACCGTACACCTATCTTGCCTCGAGATTAATACTATCTTCAAACAGACCGAAATGAGCTTCTATTTGACCAATGTCACCTAAAAGTACCATCGGGTGTGCCTAAAAAGATTTCCATGCCCGTGGCACATTCCGCGCAAACCATACACCTATCTTGTGCCTAGTTTAACACTATCTACAAGCATACCAAAACGAGCTTCCAGTTGAGCCACGACACCTACGTGTACCATCGGGTGTGCCAAATGATTTCCTTGCCTGTGGTTCATTCGTCGCAAACCGAGCACCTATCTTCCGTCGAGATTAACACTATCTCCAAATGGACCAAAATGAGTTTTCACTTGACCCACGTCATGTAGGAGTACCATCGGTTGTGTCCAAAATGATTTTTGAACCTATGGTATGTTTGACGCAAACCGTGCACCTATCTTGCATCGAGATTAACCCTATCTCCAAACATACTGAAATGATCTTCCGCTTGATCTGAGCCACCTAGGAGTACCATCTGGTGTGCCAAAAAGTGATTTCAGAGCCTATGGTACATTTGGTTCAAACCGTGCACCTATCTTGCGTTGAGATTAACACTATCTCCAAACGGACCAAAACGAGGTTCCACTTGACCAAAATGATTTCCAGGCCCAGAGTGCAATTAGCACAAACAATGCATCTATCTTGCGCCGAGATTGACACTATCTCCAAACAGACCAAAACGAGCTTCGACTTGACCAACGTCACCTAGGAGTACCATCAGGTGCGTCCAAAATGATTTCTAAGGTATGGTACGTTCGACGCAAACTATGAACCTATCTTGCCCCTAGACTAAAACTATCTCCAAACAGACCAAAACAAGGTTCCACATGACATACATTACCTAGGAGTACCATCAGGTGTGCCCAAAGCGAGTTCCATGCATGTGGTACATTCAGCGTAAACTGTGCACCTATCTTGTGCCGAGATTAAGCCAATCTCCAAATGGATCGAAATGACCTTTTGCTTGATACACATCGCCTAGGAGTACAATCATTGCGTCCAAAATGATTTCTGATCCTATGGTACGTTCAGTGCAAACCATGCACCTATCTTGCATCGAGATTAACGGTATTTCCATCCGGACCAAAACGAGATTCCACTTGACCCATTTCATGTAGGAGTACCATCGGTGTGTCCAAATGATTTATGAGCCTATGGTACATTCAGCGCAAACCGTGCACCTATCTTGTATCGAGATTAGTACTATCTTCAAATGGAACAAAATGAGCTTCCATTCGATCAATGTCACCTAAAAGTACCATCGGGTGTGCCTAAAAAGATTTCCATGCCCGTGGTACATTCCGCGCAAACCATACACCTATCTTGCGCCTAGTTTAACACTATCTACAAACAGACTAAACGAGCTTCGAGTTGAGCCACGACACCTAGGTGTACCATCGGGTGTGCCAAAATGATTTCCATGCCTGTGGTTCATTCGTTGCAAATCGTGCACCTATCTTCCGTCGAGGTTAACACTATCTCCAAATGGACCAAAATGAGTTTCCACTTGACCCACGTCATGTAGGAGTACCATCGGTTGTGCCCAAAATGATTTTCGAACCTATGGTATATTTGACGCAAACCGTGCACCTATCTTGCGTCGAGATTAACACTATCTCCAAACATATTGAAATGATCTTCCACTTGATCTGAGCCACCTAGGAGTACCATCTGGTGTGCCGAAAAGCGATTTCAGAGCCTATGGTACATTTGGTTCAAACCATGCACCTATCTTGCGTCGAGATTAACACTATCTCCAAACGGACCAAAACGAGCTTCCACTTGACTCACGTCACCGAGAAGTACCATCGGGTGTGCCGAAAATGATTTCCTGACCCGTGCTACATTCATCGCAAAACAGTGCACCTATCTTGCATCTAGATTAACACTATCTCCAAGTGGACCAAAACGAGTTTCCGCTTGACCCATCTCTCGTAGGAGTACCATCGGTTGCACACAAAATGATTTCCGAACCTATGGTACGTTTGAGGCAAACCGTGCACCTATCTTGCATCGAGATTAACACTATCTCCAAACAAACTAAAATGATCTTCCGCTTGATCTACGCCACCTAGGTGTACCATCTGGTGTGCCCAAAAGCGATTTTAGAACCTATGGTACATTTGGCGCAAACCGTACACCTATCTTGCCTCGAGATTAATACTGTCTTCAAACAAACCGAAGTGAGCTTCTATTTGACCAATGTCACCTAGAAGTACCATTCGTTGTGCCTGAAAAGATTTCCATGCCTGTGGTACATTCGACGCAAACCGTACACCAATCTTGCGCCTAGTTTAACACTATCTCGAAACAGACCAAAACGAGCCTCCACTTGACCCACAACCTAAGAGTGCCATCAGGTGTGCCCAAATGATTTTCATGCCCATAGTACATTCAGCACAAACCGTGCACATACCTTACACCGAGATTAACACAATCTCCAAACGGACCGAAACGAGCTTCCTCTTGACCATTGTTACCTAGGAGTACCATCGGGTGTACCCCAAATTATTTCCATTCCTAGGTACATTCAGCGCAAACTGTGCACCTATCTTACGCCAAGACTAACACTATCTCCAAGCGGATGAAAACAAGCTTCCACTTGACATACATTACATAGGAGCACCACCGGGTGAGCCCAAAGCGATTTCTTTGCCTGTGGTACATTCGGCGCAAACCGTGCACCTATCTTGCGTCGAGATTAACACTATCTCCAAATGGACCAAAATGAGTTTCCACTTGATCCATGTCACCTAGGAGTGCAATCAAGTGTGACCAAAATGATTTCTAAGCCTACGGTATGATCGCCGCAAGGCGTGCACCTATCTTGCGTCAAACGAACCGAAACATGCTTCCATTTGAACCACGTCACTTAGGAGTTCCATCGGGTACGCACAATACAATTTTAGAGCCTATGGTACATTCGGCATAAACCGTGCACCTATCTTGCATCGAGATTAGTACTATCTCCAAATGGACCGAAACGAGCTCCCACTTGACCAATGTCACCTAGAAGTACCATCGGTGTGCCTAAAAAGATTTCCATGCCCGTGGAACATTCGGCGCAAACCGTGGACCTATCTTGCACCTAGATTAACACTATCTCCAAGCGGATGAAAACAAGCTTCCACTTGACATACATTACATAGGAGCACCACCGGGTGAGCCCAAAGCGATTTCTTTGCCCGTGGTACATTCGGCGCAAACCGTGCACCTATCTTGCGTCGAGATTAACACTATCTCCAAACGGACCAAAACGAGCTTCCACTTGACTCACGTCACCGAGAAGTACCATCGGGTGTGCCAAAAATGATTTCCTGACCCGTGCTACATTCATCGCAAAACAGTGCACCTATCTTGCATCTAGATTAACACTATCTCCAAGTGGACCAAAACGAGTTTCCGCTTGACCCATCTCTCGTAGGAGTACCATCGGTTGCACACAAAATGATTTCCGAACCTATGGTACGTTTGAGGCAAACCGTGCACCTATCTTGCATCGAGATTAACACTATCTCCAAACAAACTAAAACGATCTTCTGCTTGATCTACGCCACCTAGGTGTACCATCTGGTGTGCCCAAAAGCGATTTTAGAACCTATGGTACATTTGGCGCAAACCGTACACCTATCTTGCCTCGAGATTAATACTGTCTTCAAACAAACCGAAGTGAGCTTCTATTTGACCAATGTCACCTAGAAGTACCATTCGTTGTGCCTGAAAAGATTTCCATGCCTGTGGTACATTCGACGCAAACCGTACACCAATCTTGCGCCTAGTTTAACACTATCTCCAAACAGACCAAAACGAGCCTCCACTTGACCCACAACCTAAGAGTGCCATCAGGTGTGCCCAAATGATTTTCATGCCCGTAGTACATTCAGCACAAACCGTGCACATACCTTACACCGAGATTAACACAATCTCCAAACGGACCGAAACGAGCTTCCTCTTGACCATTGTTACCTAGGAGTACCATCGGGTGTACCCCAAATTATTTCCATTCCTAGGTACATTCAGCGCAAACTGTGCACCTATCTTACGCCAAGACTAACACTATCTCCAAGCGGATGAAAACAAGCTTCCACTTGACATACATTACATAGGAGCACCACCGGGTGAGCCCAAAGCGATTTCTTTGCCCGTGGTACATTCGGCGCAAACCGTGCACCTATCTTGCGTCGAGATTAACACTATCTCCAAATGGACCAAAATGAGTTTCCACTTGATCCATGTCACCTAGGAGTGCAATCAAGTGTGACCAAAATGATTTCTAAGCCTACGGTATGATCGACGCAAGGCGTGCACCTATCTTGCGTCAAACGAACCGAAACATGCTTCCATTTGAACCACGTCACTTAGGAGTTCCATCGGGTACGCACAATACAATTTTAGAGCCTATGGTACATTCGGCATAAACCGTGCACCTATCTTGCATCGAGATTAGTACTATCTCCAAATGGACCGAAACGAGCTCCCACTTGACCAATGTCACCTAGAAGTACCATCGGTGTGCCTAAAAAGATTTCCATGCCCGTGGAACATTCGGCGCAAACCGTGGACCTATCTTGCACCTAGATTAACACTGTCTCCAAACGGATCAAAACAAAGTTTCACTTGACACACATTACCTCAGAGTACGATCGGTAATGCCCAAAATGATTTCCATGCTTGTGCTACATTCGGCGCAAACCATGCACCTATCTAGCGCTCAGATTAACACTATCTCGAAACGGCTCAAAACAAGCTTCCACTTGACCCATGTCACCTAGGAGTACCATCTGGTGTGCTCAAAATGATTTCCAGGGCCAGGGTACAATTAGCACAAACAGTGCACCTATCTTGCGCCGAGATTGACACTATATCCAAACAGACCAAAACGAGCTTTGACTTGACCAACGTCACCTAGGAGTACCATCAGGTGTGTCCAAAATGATTTCTAAGGTATGGTATGTTTGGCGCAAACTATGAACCTATCTTGCCCCTAGACTAAAACTATCTCCAAACGGACCGAAACAAGGTTCCACATGACATACATTACCTAGGAGTACCATCAGGTGTGCCCAAAGCGAGTTCCATGCATGTGGTACATTCAGCACAAACTGTGCACCTATCTTGTGCCGAGATTAAGCCAATCTCCAAATGGATCGAAATGACCTTTTGCTTGATACACATCGCCTAGGAGTACAATCATTGTGTCCAAAATGATTTCTGATCCTATGGTACGTTCAGTGCAAACCATGCACCTATCTTGCATCGAGATTAACGGTATTTCCATCCAGACCAAAACAAGATTCCACTTGACCCATGTCATGTAGGAGTACCATCGGTTGTGTCAAAATGATTTATGAGCCTATGGTACATTCAGCGCAAACCGTGCACCTATCTTGTATCGAGATCTGTATTATCTTCAAATGGACCGAAATAAGCTTCAATTTGATCAATGTCACCTAAAAGTACCATCGGGTGTGCCTAAAAAGATTTCCATGCTCGTGGTACATTCCGCGCAAACCATACACCTATCTTGCGCCAAGTTTAACATATCTACAAACAGACCAAAACGATCTTCTAGTTGAGCCACGACACCTAGGTGTACCATCGGGTGTGCCCAAAATGATTTCCAAGCCTATGTTTCATTCGTCGCAAACCGTGCACCTATCTTCCGTCGAGATTAACACTATCTCCAAATGGACCAAAATGAGTTTCCACTTGACCCACGTCATGTAGGAGTACCATCGGTTGTGCCCAAAATGATTTTCGAACCTATGGTATGTTTGAGGCAAACCGTGCACCTATCTTGCATCGAGATTAACCCTATCTCCAAACATACTGAAATGATCTTCCGCTTGATATGAGCCACCTAGGAGTACCATCTGGTGTGCCGAAAAGCGATTTCAGAGCCTATGGTACATTTGGTGCAAACCGTGCACCTATCTTGCGTCGAGATTAACACTATCTCCAAACAGACCAAAACAAGCTTCCACTTGACCCAGATCACCTAGGAGTAACATCTAGGGTGCCCAAAAGCAATTTCAGAGCCTATGGTACATTTGGCACAAACCATGCACCTATCTTTTGCCGAGATTAACACTATCTCCAAACGGACCGAAATGAGCTTCCACTTGACCCATGTCACCTAGGAGTACCATCGAGTGCGTCTAAAATGATTTCTGAACCTATGGTACATTTGACACAAACCATGCACTTATCTCGCTTTGAGATTAACACTATCTCCAAACATACTGAAATGAACTTCCACTTGATCTACGCCACCTAGGAGTACCATTTGGTGTGCCCAAAAGCAATTTCAGAGCCTATGGTACATTTGGCGCAAGCCGTGCACCTATCCTACCTCGAGGTTAATATTATCTCCTAACAAACGAAATGAGCTTCCACTTGACTAACGTCACCTAGAAGTACCATCAGGTGTGCCTAAAAAGATTTCCATGTCTGTCGTACATTCGGCGCAAACCATACTCCCATCTTGCACCTAGTTTAATACTATCTCCAAACAGACAAAAATGAGCTTCCACTTGACGCAGATCACCTAAGAGTACCATTGGATGTGCCCAAAATGACTTCCATACCCGTGGTACATTCGGCACAAACCATGCACCTATCTTGCGCCGAGGCTAACAATATCTCCAAACAAACCAAGGAGTACCATCGGGTGTCCTAGAGCGATTTCCATGCCCGTTGGACCTTTCTTGCGCCAAAATTAAAACTATCTCCAAACGGATCGAAATGAGCTTCCGCTTGATCCACGTCACCAAGGAGTACTATCAGGTGCGTCCAAAATGATTTCTGAGCCTATGGCAGCACGTAAATTGTGTCGAGATTGACACTATCTCCAAACGGACCGAAACAAGCTTCCACTTGACCCACATCACGTAGATGTACCATCGGTTGTGCCCAAATTGATTTCCATGCTCGTGGTATATTCAGCGCAAACCGTGCACCCATCTAGCGCTAAGATTAACACTATCTCTAAGCGGACCGAAATGAACTTCCACTTGACACACGTCACCAAGGAGTACCATCGGGTGTGCCTAAAAGGATTACCATGCCCATGGTACATTTGGCGTAAACCGTGCACCTATCTTATGCCGAGATTAACACTATGTTGAAACGGACCGAAACGAGCTTCCACTTGACCCACGTCACCTAGAAGTAGGGATGAAAACGGTACGGATATTTTCCGACCGTATTCGAGACCGAATCCATTTAGAGGGGTTCAGATCTGTCCGTATCCGAGTCCAAATATTCAACATCCGATACCGTATCCGTATCCGAATATTTAAATAGCATATTTATGATGTCGACATCCAATCGTATCCTATCCGGCATGGCTAACACTATCCGTATTCGAATCCGAATCCGACCAGAAATATGAAAACAAATATGATATCAGTGATATCCGTCCGTATCCGATCCGTTTTCATCCCTGCCTAGGAGTACCATTGGGTTCACCCAAAATTGTTTCCAAGCCTGTGGTACCTTCAGCGCAAATCGTGCACCTATCTTGCGCCGAGATTAACACTATCTCCAAATAGACCAAAATGAGCTTCCACTTGACCCACGTCACCTAGGAGTACCATCGAGTGTGCCCAAAATGATTTCCACGCCCGTGGTACATTCGGCGCAAACCATGCACCTATCTTGCACCGAGATTAACACTATCTCCAAACAGACCAAAACGAGTTCCACTTGACCAACGTCACCTAGGAGTACCATCGGGTGCGTCCAAAATGATTTCCAAGCCTATGGTATGTTCGGCGCAAACCATGCACCTATCTTGCGCCAAAACTAGAACTATCCCCAAACGGACCGAAACAAGCTACCACTTGACATACATTACATAGGAGTACCATCGGGTGTACCCAAAGCGATTTCCACACCCATGGTACATTCGACACAAATTGTGCACTTTTCATGTGCCAAAATAAGAACTATCGCCAAACAGATCGAAATGAGCTTTTGCTTGATCCACGTCACCTTGGAGTGCAATCAGGTGCGTCTAAAATGATTTTTGAGCCTGTGGTATGTTTGGCGCAAACCGTGCACCTATCTTGCATCGAGATTAACACTATCTCCAAATGGACCGAAGTGAGTTTCTACTTGACCCACGTCACGTCGGATTACCATCAGTTGTGCCCAAAATGATTTTTGAAGCTATGTTACGTTCGGTGCAAACGGTGCACCTATCTAGCGTTGAGATTAACAGTATCTCTAAACAAACTGAAATGATCTTCTAATTGATTTACGCCGCCTAGGAGTACCATCTGGTGTCCCGAAAAGATTTCCATGCCCGTGGTACATTCGACGCAAACCGTGCACCTTTCCTCCATCGAGATTAGTACTATCTCCAAACGGTCTAAAATGAGCTTCCACTTGACCAATGTCATCGAGAAGTACCATCGGGTGTGCCTGAAAAGTTTTCCATGCCTATGGTACATTCGGTGCCAATAGTAGACCTATCTTGCGCCGAGATCAACACTATCCAAATGGACGAAAATGAGCTTCCACTCGACCAATGTCACCTAGAAGTACCATCGGGTGTGCCTAAAAAGATTTACATGCTCGTGGTACATTCGATGCAAACCGTACATCTATCTTGCGCCTAGATTAACACTATCTCCAAATGGACCGAAACAAGCTTCCACTAGACCCACGTCACCTAGGAGTCCCATCAGGTGTGCCCAAAATAATTTCCATGCCCGTGGTACATTCAGCGCAAACCATGCACCTATCTTGTGCTGAGATTAACACTATCTCCAAATAGACCGAAACATGTGCTTCCACTTGGCCCATGTCACCTAGGAGTACCATCTTGTGCGTCTAAAATAATTTCCACACCCATGGTACATTTGGCGCAAACAATGCACCTATCTCACGACGAGACTAACACTATCCACTTGATCTACGCCATCTAGGAGAACCATTTGGTGTGCCCAAAACCAATTTCAGAGCCTATGGTACATTTGGCACAAACCGTGCACCTATCTTGCCTCAAGATTAATACGATCTCCAAATGGACCAAACAAGCTTCCACTTGACCAACGTCACATAGAAGTACCATCGAGTGTGCCTGAAAAGATTACCATACCCATGGTACATTCGTTGCAAACCGTGCACCTATCTTGTGCCGAGGCTAACACTATATCCAAACGGACTGAAACAAGCTTTCACTTGACCAATGTTAGCTAGAAGTACCATCAGGTGTGCCTAAAAAGATTTCCATGCCTATGGTACATTCGACGCAAACCGTGCACCTATCTTGCGCTAAGAGTTACACTAACATTGATGGACCGAACAAGCTTCCACTTGACCGATGTCACCTAGAAGTACCATCGGGTGTGCCTGAAAAGATTTCCATGCTCGTGGTTCATTCGGCGCAAACCGTACACCTATCTTGCTCCTAGATTAATACTATCTCCAAATGGATGGAAACGCGCTTCCACTTGACCCACATCACCTAGGAGTTCCATCAGGTGTGCCCAAAATGATTTCCACGCCCGTGGTAGATTCGACGCAAACCGTGCACCTATTTGGCGTTGTGATTAACACTATCTCTAAACGGACCGAAACAATCTTACACTTGACCCACATCACCTAGTAGTACCATCAAGAGCGTGCAAAATAATTTCCAAGCCTATGGTACCTTCGGTGCAAACCGTGCAACTATCTTGCGTCAAGACTAACACTATCTCCAAATAGACCGAAACAACCTTCTACTTGACATACATACATATGAGTACCATCGGGTGTGCCAAAAGCAGTTTCCAGACCCGTGGTACATTCGGCGTAAACCGTGCACCTTTCTTGCGCCAAAATTATAACTTTCTCCAAACAGATCAAAATGAGCTTCCACTTGATCCACGTCACCTAGGTGTACAATCAGGTGCACCCAAAATGATTTCTGAGCCTTTGGAATGTTTGGCGCAAACCGCGCACCTATCTTGCGTCGAGATTACAACTATCTCCAAATGGACCAAGGCAAGTTTCCACTTGACACACGTCAGGTAGGAGTTACATCTGTTGCGCCCAAAATGATTTCTAAACCCATGGCATGTTCGGCGCAAACCGTACACCTATCTTGCGTCGAGATTAACAATACCTCCAAACAGAGTGAAACGATCTTCCTCTTGATCTACACCACCTAGGAGTACCATCTGGTGTGCTCAAAGTGATTTCAGAGCCTATGGTACATTTGGTGCAAACCGTGCTCCTATCTTGCCTGAGGATTAATAGTATCTCCAAACGAACTAATACGAGCTTCCACTTGACCAATGTCACCAAGAAGTACCATCACGTGTGCCTGAAAAATTTCCATGTCCATGGTACATTTGGCGCAAACTATGCACCTATCCTGCCTCGAGATTAATACAATCTCCAAACGGTCTAAAATGAGCTTCCACATGACCAACGTCACCAAGAAGTACCATCGGATGTGCCTGAAAAGTTTTCCAAGCCCGTGGTACATTCGGTGTAAATCGTACACCTATCTTGCGCCTAGATTAACTCTATCTCCAATTGGACCGAAACGAGCTTCCACTTGACCAATGTCACCTAGCAGTACCATCGGGTGTGCCTGAAAAGATTTTCGTGCTCGTGGTACATTCGGTGCAAACCGTACACCTATCTTGTGCCTAGATTAACACCATCTCCAAACAGACAGAAATGAGCTTCCTCTTGACCCATGTCACCTAGGATTACCATCAGGTGCATCCAAAATAATTTCCAAGCCTATGGTACCTTCGGCGCAAACCGTGCACCTATCTTGCGCCGAGACTAACACTATCTCTTAATAAACCAAAACAACCTTCCACTTAACATACATTAAAAGGAGTACCAACGGTTGTGCCCAATGTGATTTCCATGCCCGTTGTACATTCAGTGCAAACTATGCACCTTTCTTGCCCCAAAATTATTACTATCGCCAAATGGATCGATATGAGCTTCCCCTTGATCCACGTCACCTAGGAGTACAATCAGGTGTGTCCAAAATGATTTTTGAGCCTATAGTACCTTTGGCGCAAACCGTGCACCTATTTTGTGACGAGATTAAAACTATCTCCAAATAGACAAAGGCAAGTTTCCAATTGACCCACATCACGTAGGAGTAACATCGGTGGCGCCCAAAATGATTTCTGAACCTATGGTACGTTCGGCGCAAAATGTGCGCCTATCTTGCATCGAGATTAACATATCTCCAAATAGACTGAAACGATCTTTCTCTTGATCTATGCCACCTAGGAGTACCATCTGGTGTGCTCAAAGTGATTTCAGAGCCTATGATACATTTGGTGCAAACCATGCACCTATATTGTGTCGAGATTAAAACTATCTCCAAATGGACCAAAGCAAGTTTCCACTTGACCCACGTCACGTAGGAGTAACACCGGTTGCGCCCAAAATGGTTTCTGAACCTATGGTACGTTTAGCGCAATCCGTGCACCTATCTTACGTCGAGATTAACACTTCTCCAAATAGACAGAAATGATCTTCCTCCTGATCTATGCCACCAAGGAGTACCATTTGGTGTGCTCAAAGCGATTTCAGAGCCCATGCCCATGGTCCATTCAGCGCAAACCGTATAACTATCTTGTGCCTAGATTAACACAATCTCCAAATGGATCGAAATGAGCTTCCACTTGACCAATGTCACCTAGAAGTACCATCGGGTGTGCCTAAAAAGATTTCCATGCCCATGGTACATTCGGTGCAATCCATAAACCAATCTTGCGCCTAGATTAACAATATCTCCAAACAGACTGAAATGAGCTTCCACTTGACTAATGTCACCTAGAACTACCATCGGGTGTGCCTGAAAAGATTTCTATGCTCGTGGTACGTTCAACGCAAACCGTGCTCCTATCCTGCGTTGAGATTAATACAATCTCCGAACGGTCTGAAATGAGCTTCCACTTGACCCACGCCACGTTGGAGTACCATCGGGTGCGTCCAAAATGGTTTTAAGCCTATGGTACATTTGGCGCAAACTGTGCACCTATCTTGCACCGAGATTAACACTATCTCCAAACGGACCAAAACAAGCTTCCACTTGACATACATTACATAGGAGTACCATTGGTTGTGCCCAAAATGATATCTAAGCCTATGGTATGTTTGGCGCAGACCATGCACCTATCTTGCATCGAGATTAACACTATCTCCAAATGAATAGTTTCCACTTGACCCATGTCACGTAGGACTAACATCGGTTGTGCCCAAAATGATTTCTGAACCTATGACACGTTCGGCGCAAACCATGCACCTATCTTGTGTCGAGATTAACACTATCTCAAAACAGACTGAAACGATCTTAAACTAGATCTACTTCACCTAGGAGTACCATCTGGTGTGCTCAAAAGCATTTTCAGAGCCTATGGTACATTTAGCGCAAACTGTGCACCTATCTTGCCTCAGGGTTGATACTATCTCCAAACGGACCGATATGAGCTTCCACTTCACCAACGTCACCTAGAAATACCATTGTGTGTGTCAGAAAAGATTTCCATGCCCGTGGTACATTCGACGCAAACTGTACACCGATCCTGCGTCGAGATTAATACAATCTCCAAACGGTCTGAAACGAGCTTCCACTTGGCCAACGTCACCTAGAAGTACCATCGGGTGTGCCTGAAAATTTTTCCATACCCGTGGTACAATCAGCGCAAACTGTACACCTATCTTGCGCCTAGATTAACACTATTGCCAATTGGACCAAAACGACCTTTCACTTGACCAATGTCACCTAGAAGTACCATCGGGTGTGCCTGAAAATATTTCCGAGCCCATGGTACATTCGGCGCAAACCATATACCTATCTTGCACCTAGATTAACACTATCTCCAAACGGACTGAAACGAGCTTCCATTTGACCCACGTCACCTAGGATTACCATCGAGTGCTTCCAAAATAATTTCCAAGCCTATGGTACCTTCGGCGCAAACTGTGCACCTATCTTGCGCCGAGACTAACACTATATCCAAACAAACCAAAACAAGCTTCTAGTTGACATACATTACATAGGAGTACCATCGGGTGTGCCCAAAGTGATTTCTATGACCGTGGTACATTCGGCGCAAACCGTGCACCTGTCTTGCGCTGAAATTAGAACTATCTCCAAATAGGTCAAAATGAGCCTTTCGCTTGATCCACATCACCTAGGAGTACAATCAGGTGCATCCAAAATGATTTCTGAGCCTATGATACGTTTGGTGCAGCCGTGCCCCTACCTTGCATCGAGATTAACACTATCTCCAAATGGACCGTAACGAGTTCCACTTGACCCATGTCACGTAGGACTACCATCAGTTGCACCCAAAATGATTTCCATACCTATGGTACATTCAGCGCAAACCGTGCACCTTTCTTGCGCCGAGACTAACAGTATCTCCAAATAGACTGAAACAAGCTTCCACTTGCCAATGTCACCTAGAAGTACCATCGGGTGTGCCTGAAAAGATTTCCATGCCCGTGGTATGTTCAGCGCAAACCATGCTCCTATCCTGCGTCGAGATTAATACAATCTCCAAACGGTCTAAAATGAGCTTCCACTTGACCAATGTCACCTAGAAGATCATTGGGTGTGCCTGAAAAGTTTTTCGAGCCTGTGGTACATTCGGTGCAAACCGTACACCTATCTTGTACCTAGATTAACACTATCTCCAATTGGACCGTTACAACCTTCCACTTGGCCAATGTCACCTAGAAGTACCATCGGGTGTGCCTGAAAAGATTTCCATGCTCATGGTACATTCAACGCAATCCGTACATCTATCTTGTGCCTAGATTAACAATATCTCCGAAAGGACCGAAACAAGCTTCCACTTGACCCAGTCACATAGGAGTACCACCGAGTGTGCCCAAAGCGATTTCAGAGCCTATGGTACATTTGGTGCAAACTGTGCATCTATCTTGCCTAAGGATTAGTACTACCTCTAAACGTACCAATATGAGCTTCCACTTGACCAACGTAACCTAGAAGTACCATCGCGTGTGCCTGAAAAGATTTCCGTGCTCCTATTACATTCGGCGCAAACTGGGCACCTATCTTGCGTCAAGATTAATGCAATCTCCAAATGGTCTTAAACGAGCTTCCAGTTGACCAATGTCACCTAGAAGTACCATCGGGTGTGCCTGAAAAGTTTTCCATGCCCGTGCTACATTCGATGCAAATCGTACACCTATCTTGCACCTAGATTAACACTATCTCCAAATGGACCGAAACGAGTTTCCACTTGACCAATGTCACCTAGAAGTACCATCGGATGTGCTTAAAAAATTTCCATGCCCATGGTACATTCAATGCAAACCGTACACCTATCTTGCACCTAGATTAACACTGTCTCCAAACCTACCAAAATGACCCTCCACTTGGCACACGTCACCTTGGAGTACCAACGGGTGTGCCCAAAATGACTTTCATGCCCATGGTACATTCGGCGCAAACCATGCACCTATCTAGCGTTGAGATTAACACTATGTCCAAACGGACCAAAACGAGCTTTCACTTAACCCACATCACCTAGGAGTACCAGCGGGTGTGACCAAAATGATTTCCACACCCGTTGTACATTCGCGCAAACCGTGCACCTATCTTGCGCTGAGATTAACACTATCTCCAAACGGACCGAAACAAGGTTCCTCTTGACCCACGTCACCTAGGAGTATCATCGGGTGCGTCCAAAATAATTTCCAAGCCTATGGTACCTTCGGTGCAAACCATGCAACTATCTTGCGCCAAGACTTACACTATCTCGAAACTGACCAAAACGAGCTTCCACTTGACATACATTACATAGGAGTACCACCGGGTCTACCCAAAGTGATTTCCATGCCCGTGGTACATTCGCTGCAAGCTATGCACCTATCTTGCGATGAGATTAACACTCTCCAAACAGACTAAAAGGATCTTCCACTTGATCTATGCCACCTAGGAGTACCATCTTTTTTTTGATACAGCTAGAAATACCATCTTGTGTGCCCAAAAGCGATTTTGGAGCCTACGGTACATTTAGCACAAACCGTGCACCTACCTTGCATCGAGTTTAACACTATCTCCAAAGAGACCGAAACAAGCTTCCACTTGACCAACATGACCTCAAAGTCCCTTAAGCATGGAAATCGCTTTGGGCACACCCGATGGTACTCCTATATAATGTATGTCAAGTGGAAACTTGTTTTGGCCTGTTTGGATATAGTGTTAGTCTCAGCGCGAGATAGGTGCACTGTTTGCGCCAAATGTGCAACGGGCATAGAAATCATTTTGGGCACACCCGATGGTACTCCTAGGTGACATGGGTCAAGTGGAAGCTCGTTTTGGTCCGTTTGGAGATAGTATTAAACTAGGCACAAGATAGGTGTATAGTTTGCGCCGAATGTACCACGGGCAGAGAAATCTTTTCAGGCATACCCAACGGTACTTCTAGCTGACATTGGTCAAATAGAAGCCCGTTTCGATCCATTTGGAGATAGTATTAATCTCGACCCAAGGTAGGTGCACGGTTTGCGTTGAATGTACCATAGGCTCAGAAATCATTATGACACAACCGATGGTCTCCTACGTGACATGGGTCAAGTGGAATCTCGTTTCGATCTATATGGGGATACCATTAATCTCGACGCAAGATAGGTGCATGATTTGCGCTGAACGAACCATAGGCTCAGAAATAATTTTAGAAGCACTTGATTGTACTCCTAGGTGATGTGGATCAAGCGAAAGTTCATTTCGATCCGTTTGGAGATTGTTTTAATCTCGGTGCAAGATAGGTGCATGGTTTGCACCGAATGTACCACGGGCATGGAAATCACTTTGGGCACACCTGATAGTACTCCTAGGTAATCTATGTCAAGTGGAAGCTTGTTTCAATCTGTTTAGAGATAGTTTTAGTCTAGGCGCAACATAGGTGCACAATTTGTGCCGAACGTACTATAGCCCTAGAAATCATTTTGCATGCACCCGATGGTACTCCTTGGTGACGTGGGTCAAGTGGAAGCTCGTTTCAGTCCGTTTAGAGATAGTGTTAATCTTGGCGCAAGGTAGGTGCACGGTTTGCGCCGAATGTACCACAGGCCGGGAAATCACTTTGGGCACACTCGATGGTTCTCCTGGCTGAAGTGGGTCAAGTGGAAGCTCGATTCGAGCCGTTTAGAGATAGTGTTAATCTTAGCGCTAGATAGGTGCACAGTTTGCACCGAACGTACCATTGGCATAGAAATCATTTTGGACGCACCTGATTGTACTCCTAGGTGAGATGGATCAAGCAGAAGCTCATTTTGATCCATTTGGAGATGGTTTTAACTTTAGCGCAAAAATGGTGCACAATTTGCGACGAATGTCCCATGGGCATAGAAATTGCTTTGGGCACACCCGATGGTACTCCTATGTAATGTATGTCAAGTGGAAGCTTGTTTTTGGTCTGTTTGGAGATAATGTTAGTCTTGGTGCTAGATAGGTGCACGGTTTGCGCTAAATGTACCATAGGCATGGAAATCATTTTAGGCACACCCGATGCTACTCCTAGGTGACGTGGTCAAGTGAAAGCTCATTTTGGTCCATTTGGAGATAGTGTTAAACTAGGTGCAAGATAGGTGTACGGTTTGCGCCGAATGTACCACAGGCATGGAAATCTTTTTAGACACACCCGATGGTACTTCTAAGAGACATTGGTCAAATGGAAGCTCATTTTGGTCCATTTGGAGAGAGAATTAATCTCGAAGCAAGATAGTTGCACGGTTTGCGCTGAACGTACCCTAGGCTAAGAAATCATTTTGACACAACCGATGGTACTCCTACGTGACATGGGTCAAGTGGAATCTCATTTCAGCCCATATGGAGAAACCGTTAATCTCAACGCAAGATAGGTGCACTATATGCGTTGAACGTACCATAGGCTAAGAAATCATTTTGGACACACTTGATTGTACTCCTAGGCGACGTGGATCAAGCGAAAGTTCATTTCTATCTGTTTGGAGATTGTTTTGATCTCAGCGTAAGATAGGTGCACGGTTTGTGCCGAATGTACCACGGGCATGGAAATCGCTTTGGGTAGACCTGATGGTACTCCTAGGTAATGTATGTCAAGTGGAAGCTTGTTTCGGTCCGTTTGGAGATAGTTTTAGTCTAGGCGCATGATAGGTGCACAATTTACGCCGAACGTACCATATGCTTGGAAATCATTTTGGACGCACCTCCTAGGTGACGTGGGTCAAGTGGAAGCTCGTTTTGAGCCGTTTGGAGATAGTGTTAGTCTCAGCACTAGATAAGTGCATGGTTTGCGTCGAATGTATCACGGGCATGGAAATCATTGTGGGCACAACCGATGGTACTCCTAGGTGCCATGTGCCAAGTGAAAGCTCGTTTCGATCTGTTTGGAGATAGTGTTAATCTCGATGCAAGAGAGGTGCACGGTTTGCACTGAACGTACCATAGGCTCAAAAATCATTTTGGGCACACCTGATAGTACTCCTTGGTGACATGGGTCAAGTGTAAGCTCGTTTTGATCTATTTGGAGATAATGTTAATCTTGACGCAAGATAATTGCACGATTTGCGCCAAATGTACCATAGGCTCTGAAATCGCTTTTGGACACACCATTTGGTACTCCTAGGTTGCGTAGATCAAGTGGAAGATTATTTTGGTCTGTTTGTAGATAGTGTTATTCTCGACGCAAGATAGGTACACGGTTTGCGTCAAACATACCATAGGTTCAGAAATCATTTTGGGCGCAACCGATGGTACTCCTATGTGACGTGGGTCAAGTGGAAACTTGTTTTGGTCTATTTGGAGATAGTGTTAATCTCGGTGCAAGATAGGTGCACGGTTTGCGCCAAATGTACCACAATCTCATTAATCATTTTGGATGCACCTGATTGTACTCGGTGATGTGGATCAAGCGAAAGCTCATTTCGATATGTTTGGAGATAGTTTTAGTCTCGGTGCAAGATAGGTGCATGGTTTGCGCTGAACATACCACGGGCATGGAAATCACTTTGGGCACACCTAGTGGTACTCCTAGGTGACATTTGTCAAGTGGAAGCTCGTTTCGGTCCGTTTGGAGATAATGTTAATCATGCCCAAAATGATTTCCATGCCCATGGTACATTCAGCGCAAATCGTGCACCAAGATTAACACTATCTACAAACTGACCAAAACGAGCTTCTACTTGATCCACATCACCTAGGAGTACTATCGAGTGCGCCCAAAATGATTTTCAAGCCTATGGTACATTCGGCGCAAACCGTTCACCTAACTTGCACCTAGATTAACACAGTCTCCAAATGGACTGAAACAAGCTTCCCTTCACCCACGTCACCTTGGTGTACCATCGGGTGTGCCCGAAATGGTTTCCATGCCCATGGTACATTCGGCACAAATCGTGCATCTATCTTGCGCCTAGATTAACACTATCTCCAAACAGACCAAAATGAGCTACCACTTGACCCATGTCACATAGGAGTACCATCGGGTGCATCCAAAATAATTTTAGAGCCTATGGTATGTTCGGCACAAACTATGCACCTAACTTGCTCCTATATTAACATTATCTACAATGAACCGAAATGAGCTTCCACTTGACCCACATCACCAGGTGTAGCATCCAATGTGCCTGAAATGATTTCCATGCGTGTGGTACATTCGGTGCAACCCATGCACCTATCTTAGGCTGAGATTAACACTATCTCCATACAGACCAAAACAAGATTCCACTTGACCCACATCACCTAGGAGTATCATCGGGTGTGCCCAAAATGATTTCCATGCATGTTGTACATTCAGCGCAAATCGTGCACCAATCTTGCGCCGAGATTAACACTATCTCCAAATGGACTGAAACGAGGTTGAATTTGACACACGCCATGTAGGAGTACCATCCAAAATGATTTTTATGCCTATGGTACGTTTAGCGCAAACCGTGCATGTATCTTGCGCCTAGATTAATAGTATCTCCAAACGGATCGAAATGAGCTTCCACTTGACTCACATCACCTATGTGTACCAGTGGGTCCGCCTGAAATGGTTTCCATGACCGAGGTACATTTGGCGCAAACCATGCACCTATCTTGTGCAGAGGTTAACAGTATCTCCAAACGGACCAAAATATGCTTCCACTTGACCCACGTCACCTTGGAGTACCATCGGGTGCGTCAAAAAAATTTCCAAGCCTATGGTATGTTCGGCACAAACTATGGACCTGTCTTGCAACGAGATTAACACTATCTCCAAATGGACCAAAATGACTTTCCACTTGACCCACGTCACGTAGGATTACCATCGGTTGCCTCCAAAATGATTTCTGAGCCTATGGCAGGTTTGGCGCAAACCGTGCGCCTATCATGCGTCGAGATTAACACTATCTCCAAACCGTCCGAAACGAGCTTCCATTTCACCCATGTCAGGTGCGCCCAAAATGATTTCCATGCCCTTGGTTCATTCAGCGCAAACCATGCATCTATCTTGCGTCGAGATTAACACTATCTACAAACGGACTAAAATGAGCTTCCACTCGACCAACGTGACCAAGAAGTACCATCGGGTATGCCTTAAAAGATTTCCATGCCCGTGGTACATTCGGTGCAAACCATGCACCTATCTTGCACCTAGATTAACATCCAAATGGACCGTAATGAGCTTTCACTTGCACACGTCACCTAGGAATACCATCGGGTGTGCCCAAAATGATTTCCTTGCCTGTGGTTAATTCGGCGCAAAGCATGCACCTATGTTTTGCCAAGATTAATAGTATCTCCAAATGGACCCAAATGGACTTCCACTAGACCCACGTCACCTAGGAGTACCATTTGGGTGCGTCCAAAGTGATTTTTAAGCCTATGGTACGTTTGGCGCAAATCGTGCACCCATCTTGCCCCGAGATTAACACTATCTCCAAACAGACCAAAATGGGCTTCTACTTGACCCACGTCACCTAGGAGTACCATTTGGGTTTGTCCAAAGTGATTTCCGAGCCTATGGTATGTGCGGCGCAAACCATGCACCTAACTTCCTCCTAGATTAACACAATCTCCAAACGGACCAAAATGAGCTACCACTTGACCCATGTCACATAGGTGTACCATCGGGTGCGTCCAAAATAATTTTAGAGCCTATGGTACGTTCAGTGCAAACTATGCACCTAACTTGCGCCTAGATTAACATTATCTACAATGAACCGAAACAAGCTTCCACTAGACCCATGTCACCTAGGAGTTCCATCGGTTGCACTCAAAGCGATTTCTGAGCCTATGGTAGATTTGGCAAAAACCATGCACCTATCTTGCGTCAAGATAAATACTATCTCCAAATGGACTGAAATGAGCTACTCGACCAACATCACCTAGAAGTACCATCGGGTGTGCCTGAAAAGATTTCCAATGCCGTGGTGCATTCGACACAAACTATGCACCTGTCTTGCGCCTAGATTAACACTATCTACAAACAGACCAAAATGAGCTTCCACTTGACACACATCACCTAGGAGTACCATCGGGTGTGCCTAAAATAATTTCCAAGCCTGTGGTACATTCGGTGCAAAGTGTGCACCTATGTTGTGCCAAGATTAATACTATCTCCAGACGGACTAAAACAAGCTTCCACTAGACCCACGTCTCCTAGGAGTTCGATCAAGTGTGCCCAAAATGATTTTCATGCCCGGGTACATTCAACGCATATTGTGCACCCACCTTGCACTGAGATTAACACTATCTCCAAACGGACTGAAATGAGCTACTTGACCCACGTCACCTAGGTGTACCATCGGGCGCGTCCAAAATGTTTTTTGAGCCTATGGTACGTTCGGCGCAAACCGTGCACCTAACTTGCGCTTAGATTAACACAATCTCCAAATGGACCGAACAAGCTTGCACTTGACCCACATCACCTTGGTGTACCATTGGGTGTGCCCGAAATGGTTTCCATGCCCGTGGTACATTTGGCGCAAACCATGCACCTATCTTGCACCCTGATTAACACTATCTCCAAACAGACCAAAATGAGCTACCACATGACCCATGTCACCTAGGAGTACCATCGGTTGGGCTCAACGTGATTTTCAGAGCCTATGGTAGATTCGGCATAAACCGTGAACCTATCTTGCATCAAGGTTAATACTATCTCTAAATGGACTGAAATGAGATTCCACTCAACCAACGTCACCTAGAAGTACCATCGGGTGTTTCTGAAAAGATTTCCATGCCCGAGGTACATTCGGTGCAAACCATACACCTATCTTGCACCTAGACTAACACTATCTCCAAACGGACTGAAATGAGCTTCCACTTGACACACATCACTTAAGAGTACCATGATGTGCCCAAAATGATTTCCATGCCTGTGGTACATTCGGCACAAAGCGTGCACCTACGTTGTGCTACGATTAACACTATCTCCAAACAGACGGAAACGAGCTTCCACAAGACCCATGTCACCTAGAAGTACCATCGAGTGTGCGCAAAATGATTTCCATGCTCGTGGTACATTCAACGCAAATCATGCACCTGTCTTGCATCAAGATTAACACTATCTCCAAACTAACCGAAATGAGCTTCTACTTGACCCACATCACCTTGGAGTACCGTCGGGTGCTTTCAAAATGATTTTTGAGCCTATGGTACGTTCGGCGCAAACCATGCCCCTAACTTGTGCCTAGATTAACACAATCTCCAAATGGACCGAAACAAGCTTCCACTTGACCCACGTCACCTTGGTGTACCATCGGGTGTGCCCAAATGGTTTCCATGCCCATGGTATATTCGGTGCATATCGTGCACCTATATTGTGCCTAGATCAACACTATCTCCAAATAGACCGAAACGAGCTCACCATGTCACCTAGGAGTACCATCGGGTGCATCCAAAATAATTTCCTATGGTACGTTTGGAGCAAACTATGCACCTAACTTGCGCCTAAATTTACATTATCTCCAAACGAACTAAAACAAGCTTTCACTTGACCCACATCACCTAGCTATAGCATTGGGTGTGCCCTAAATGATTTCTATGCCTATGGTACATCGAAAGATCAGGATTCACCCTAGCGGGTTCATATCAGTTGGTATCAGAGCAAGGTTGATCGATGAGAGACTTCTAGTTCTTTGCTGTTTTTAATCTCCTATGGTCCAGAAAAAGCCAAAACAAAATTAGTAGATTAGTTCTTCATAATCCCAAAACCCCTTTGAGCTTAATACTATTACTGCTTAGTTAGGGCTTATTAAATTAACGGTTGCATCGTCGTGCAAGTTGCTGGTCTTAGCGTCTAGTCGTTTAGAGTTTCGAGTTCTAGTCACGTTTCTGTCACCATCGTAGATTTGAGTTTATTTGTTTCTCTCTAGGAATCCGAGTGGATTTCCAAATTCCTTTGTTTTGTTTACCACCATTATCCTAGCCACGTCCTTGGAGGTTTCATCCACGTCCATATTTCCATCTACAAAAAGGAAATCCAACAAGATCAAGATAGAATTCGATTCGGAGTCCTGTTTTATCTTGAAAACAAAAGCACCATATTTCCTTTGTCAGGAGTCTGAATAGGGAGTTTAAATACAATCTGGAAAGCTTAACTTGTCCTCTTTCCAACGGATCAGAGCTTGGTCCCAAATTCATTCTGAGCGCTTCGCAATTGCCCTGGAGATTTGCGCGTCTGCTGGTTTTCCAAAACAACCACTTGTTTCACTTTGCTACTGAATCACCCTTCCCAAGGAAACATTTAATTGCTGTAAGTAGCTTGTTATTTCTTGTTGCAAAATTTCAGTTTTGTGCTAGTTGAGAAAAAAACAAAAAAAGACAGAAAGAAAGAAAAGAAAGAAAGAAAAGAAAGACAGAAAGAAAGAAAGAAAAGAAAGAGAAAGAAGAAGAGAAGAGTTTTTCTTTTGTTGTTATTCCTGTCCTTGTGATCCTTCTTTGCTGCTGCTCAGTGACTTCGTTTGTGTCCAGGCTCGCGTCTCTAGCATGTACTAGCCTAGGACCAGCATAATAACGTCGTTGAGCGTTTGTTCAATTTGCTTGCAACTAACGTGGTTCTAGTACTTCCTTGCTTTAGCCCACCTATAGCTCCACATATTTCGTCTACAGCTTGACACGTGTTGTTGTTGCGGCACCGATACACTTCACTCCATGGTTGTAGACTTGTTGGTTGCCGTCACCTCCTGTTTGGCTTGGTAAGAACTTGTAAGGGCTTGTTTTAACAAGTTGAGTTTGAGAGAATTACATCTGACACATCCTAGTAGTTGATAGGAGGATACATATTATTTTTGTGTTTCTTGTTTCCTACTAATCATGGCAGGTGATATGGAGATTTTTGAGCTGTTGAAACTAGACCCTCATATTCAGGATGTCATTCAACATTTGCCATTATATGATGGTAAGTTTGATCCTCAAGCTTACATTGATTGGGAGTTAAAAGTAGACAATGAATTTGAGGAGCATGACCTATCCGAGAAACAAAAGATTTGTATTGCCTCTAATATTTTTATTGAATATGCTTTGCTCGAATGGAAACACATTTGTAGGCACATCAAAGTTCCAGAATCTTGGAAAGACTTCAAATTTCTTTTTAGAGATGCATTCGTTCCTGCATATTATGTTGATTATTTGCTTGCAAAATTAGACAACTTGAAGCAGGGTAGCAAGACTGTGAAACAATACTACCATAATTTTAAGATTTGTATCATGTTTGGTGGATTGGATGAATGCATGGAAGATGTTATGAGTAGATTCATGAGAGGGCTCAATTCTGAAATTCGAACCTTATTAATTAGCAAATCATATTGCCATATTGGTCAATTGTTTTGTCTGGCTCTCAATGCTGAAAAAGAGATTCTATTATCTGTGAATACTTGCCAGAATGATGTGACCCATAATGTCCAAAATTTGTCCACTCTGCATGCTAATGAAGAGCAACAAATAGTGGAACCCACTACTGATTTTCCTTTGTCACAAAATGAATTACTCGTGGTTCCTTGTGATAAAGAGGAGTTGTGTGTTGATGATTCTTTTACTCCTATGCCACAAGTAGCAAATAAGTGTGATACTTTTGGTTTGGAACCATACAAATGTGCTGAAGATAAGTTTTTTTCATCCTATTACATGTGCACAAGATGAACTGAATTTGTTGTCCTCTTTAAATACTTTGGGTTATATTGAATTTGATATTCTGTGTAATCTAAATTGTCTAAAAGAGAAACTTAAATTTGATTCTATTTTGCCAAGTTTTAATCATTGTTCGCTTCATGCAATTGGCAAATATGACAACAAAGGAGAATATTTGGTGCATAAAGTTTATATTTGCTCTAATCTGAAATATCCTTTTGAGGGCTGCACTAACACTAATGATGTCTTGCAAAGTTTTTCTAGTTTTTCCCAAATGCAACAGGATAAATATCAAGAAGGGGAGCACGGTTCACTTTTGCCTACAACACATCCTCCAACAAAGGTCAAACCGAGGACGGTTTGCTGTCAAGAAGGGGAGAATGATGAGGACATCATTGGCTCAAATATGACCATGTCAACCACTTCTATACCAAAGGTGCAACCATTCTATATGAGGCTTATCATTGATGCATTTGATGAATTGGTGCTCCACCATAAAATGTGTATATTTTCATTTTTAGAATTACTTACATGGATCAAGGAAAGGTTTGATTGCATATGGAAAGCATGGAAGGTTAATGAAGTTGATTGGGGACCAAATCCAAGTATTACCAATGTCCTACACCTGGAAACCACGTTACTTTTGGTCCAAGGAAAGAAAGAGATCAAATCCAACACGTTTTGGGGCTGGATTCGGACTCTAGGACAGCTCCAACTTGTGATGTTCACCACGGTCGCATACGGACTAGGATTGGGACGTTCTAGCACTTTTTGGAAAGCTTATCAAGTCTATTTTCCAACGGATCTAGACTCATGGCTATATCTTATCTGATGCTTCCGTAATCGTCGTTTCAACGCCGGGGCCTTTTCTGCCTTTGGTGCTGTGTCACCCTATTTTGGGCTGATGGCCCATGTATCAAGTTGGGTTCATTAGGGACGTGTTCTAGGGTTGAAGAACGACCCCAACACCCCCTGGTCGTTCCCCTAGGTATTAATAAGGATTAGAGCCGCCACAAATAGATGGGGTTTTGTTTTGTTGAAAGTTTAGCCATTGCTACTTCCTTGTAGACGCGTGTGTCGACTAGACCATCCATTCTACTCGATTCAGAACCCCAACTTTGTGATTTCAGATTGGTTTTCATCTCCATATTTGCAATTGAGTTGCTTGTTCTACTTGTTCTTGCTTGTTCCTCGATTGCTTGCAGGAATTACCCTAGTGGTTTGGTTGATCGTGTTCCACAAGATCGCGACAGCTGTTGGAGGTGGTGTATCGGTTGCTAAGGCGCAGCATCCTTGGATGGTTGTAGTCGGGCCGTGAACATCATCTCCATCCCCAAATCGAGTTATCCACCTTCTCTCATCGAAAGATCAGGATTCACCCTAGCGGGTTCATATCACCTCAACTTGCAGGCGGGCTCGTTCGCAGTCGGCCACTAACCCGCATCACTTGCTGCAAAGTTTTTTAGAGGGTTTGCGGCCAGCCACTAAGCTATAGAGTTCGTGGATAAGTTTTCCGTGGACACAACGCACTTCGCTACAAAACCCATGAGACCCGCTACACTATAGTGTATGTACATGTGCTCTATCTCTCTACACGTACAGTATCTACATAAACACAATAGCATGAACTTATGATGACAAAAACTAGAGTTGGAATGGGAGCCCGCTCGAGACTGAACATGACCATTTTGAGCCCCGCGTCTGACATGATGGAGACGGATTGCATGATAGTGGCTAGCATCTCAAAGTTCCACCTGCAGGACACGACAACGAAGCTATCAATCGGCTGCCTCACTCGATCACCCGCTACTCTACTCCGCTGGTCGATGCATGCATGCCGTATCGGTTGGTAGTTGCTAGTATGGACCTGAAGCAGACGAACGACCAGATGATGCCGATGAGGCTGAAGTAGGTGTTTGGGTTGTGGATGAGCTTGCGCCACACCATGATCAGGATGAGACGGGTCATCACGCTCATCGACAGCATCGCCATCGGCGCGGCCACCGCATTGGCTTCCCCACCTGCCACCGCTGCGGCCTTCTCATCCCCTTCCTTCGCGTCCTAGTCCATCATGTTGCCCCTGTTCCCAAAGCTGAACTCATCGTGCTCCATGTAGTTGTCCCTGCCACAGCCGCAATCGGTGTTTTCCATCTGCGCCGAAGCCATGACTCTCACGTTGTAGAAGGGGCAGATGGCAAGCGGAGGAGGACGATGCCCGATGCCATGCTACCATGATGGCGAAAGTGATGGGGATCAGGAGATGCAATTGTCATAGGTTGTTGCGGGTTCGTGCGACCTCTGTCTCTTGCCCATCGGGGTTCGTGGGTTAAAGGATACTAGGCCACAAAGAAATTGCAGCTAAGCCACAATAGCCATAAAGAGAATTTTTGCGGGGCAAGCGTGCAGGTTTCATTAAGAGCCCACCCCGCCTACAATCTTAGGTGTGCCCAAAATAATTTCCATGCCCGTTGTACATTTAGTGCAAACCATGCACGTATCTTGCGCCGAGATTGACACTATCTCCAAACAGACCGAAACGAGGTTGAATTTCACCCACGTCACCTAGGAGTACCAACGGGTGCATCAAAAAAGATTTTTGAGCCTATGATACATTCAGCGCAAATAGTGCACGTACCTTGTGCTAAGATTAACACTATATCCAAACGGACCGAAATGAGATTTCACTTGACTCACGTCACCTATGTGTACCATTAGGTGCGCCTAAAATGGTTTCCATGACCGAGGTACATTCGGCACAAACCGTGCACCTATCTTGTCCTGAGATTAATAGTATCTCCAAACGGACCGAAAAGAGTTTCCACTTGACCCACGTGATCTTGGAGTACCATCGGGTGCGTCAAAATGATTTCCAAGCCTATGGTATGTTCGGCGCAAACCAAGCAACTATCTTGCACCGAGATTAACACTATGTCCAAATGGACCGAAATGAGTTTTCACTTGACCCACATCATGTAGGAGTACCATCGATTGCGCCCAAAATGATATCTGTGCATATGGTACATTCGGCGCAAACCATGCACCTATCATGTGTCAAGATTAACACTATCTCCAAACAGACCGAAACGAGCTTCCATTTCACCCATGTCACCTAGGAGTTCCATCAGATGCGCCCAAAATGATTTCCATGCCCATGGTTCATTCAGTGCAAACCATGCACCCATCTGGCGTCGAGATTAATACTATCTCCAAATAGACCGAAATGAGTTTCCACTTGACTGACATCACATAGGAGTACCATCTGTTGCGCTCAAAGTGATTTCAGAGCCTATGGTATATTAGGCACAAATTGTGCACCTATCTTGTGTCAAGATTAATATTATCTCCAAACAGACTGAAATGAGCTTCAACTTGAGACACGTCACCTTGGAGTACTATCGGGTGTGCCCAAAATAATTTCCACGCCTGTGGTACATTCAGCGCAAAGCGTGCACCTATGTTGTGCTAAGATTAATACCATCTCCAAAACGATCGAAATGAGCTTCCACTCGACTCACGTCACCTATGTGTACCAATCGGTGTGCGCGAAATGGTTTCCATGCCCGTGGTACATTCGGTACAAACCGTGCCCCTATCTTGCGTCGAGATTGACAGTATCTCCAAATGGACCGAAACAAACTTCCACTTGACCCACGTCACCTTGGAGTACCATCGGGTGCATCAAAATAATTTTTGAGCCTATGGTTTGTTCGGTCAAACCATGCACCCATCTTGCACCAGACTCAGACTATCTCCAAGTGGACTAAAACAATCTTCCACTTGACATACATTGCCTAGGAGTACCATCAGGTGTGCCCAAAGCAATTCCCATGCCCGTGGTACATTCGGCGCAAACCGTGCACCTATCTTGCACCGAGATTAACACTATCTCCAAAAGGACCAAAACGAGATTCCACTTGACCCATGTCACCTAGGAGTACCCTTGGGTGTGCCCAAAATGATTTTCGTCCGAATGGTACGTACGGCGCAAACCATGCACCTATCTTCCACCGAGGTTAGCACTATCTCCAAACGTACCAAAATGAGCTTCCACTTGACTCACGTCACTATGTGTACCATTGGGTGCACCTAAAATGGTCTTCATGATCGAGGTACATTCGGCGCAAACAATGCATCTTGTGCCGAGATTAACAATATCTCTGAAAGGACTGAAATGAGCTTCCATTTCACCCAAATCACCTAGGAGTTCCCACAGGTGCACCCAAAATGATTTCGATGCCCTTGGTTCATTCAGCGCAAACTGTGCACCTATCTTGCGTCGAGATTAACACTATCTCCAAATGGTCTGAAATGAGTTTCCACTTGACTGACGTCACATAGGACTACCATCGGTTGCGCTCAAAGCGATTTCAGAGCCTATGGTAGATTCGGCACAAACCATGCACCTCTCTTGCATCAAGATTAATACTGTCACCAAACAGAATGAAATGAGCTTCCACTAGACCAACGTCACCAAGAAGTACCATCGGGTGTGTCTAAAAATATTTCCATGCCTAAACCGTGGACCTATCTTGGGCCTAGATTAACATAATCTACAAACGGACCGAAATGAGCTTCCACTTGACACATGTCACCTAGGAGTACCATCGAGTGTGCCCAAAATGATTTCCACGCCTGTGATACATTCGGCGCAAAGTGTGCACCTATAATTGTGCGAAGATTAACACTATCTCTAAACAAACCGAAACAAGCTTCCACTAGACCCACGTCACCTAGGAGTACCACCGAGTGTGCCCAAAATGATTTTCATGCCTATGGTACATTCAGCGCAAATCGTGCTCCCATCTTGCACCGAGATTAACACTATCTCCAAACTGATCGAAAACGAGCATCTCCTTAACCCACACCATCTAGGAGTACCATCGGGTGCATCCAAAATGATTTTGAGCCTATGTTATGTTCGGTGCAAACCGTGCATCTAACCTGCGCCTAGATTAACACAATCTCCAAATGGACCGAAACAAGTGTCCACTAGATCCACGTCACCTTGGTGTACCATCGGGTGTGCCCAAAATGGTTTCCATGCCCATGGTACATTCGGCGTAAACCTTGCACCTATCTTGCACCTAGATTAGCACTATCTCCAAATGGACCGAAACGAGCTACCACTTGACCCACGTCACCTAGGAGTACCATCGGGTGCATCCAAAATAATTTTGGAGCCTATGGTACGTTCGGCAAAAATTGTGCATCTAACTTGTGCCTAGATTAATATTATCCCCAAACAGACCGAAATGAGCATCCACTTGACCCACGTCTCCTAGTTGTAGCATCGGGTGTGCCCTAAATTATTTCCAAGCCTATGGTACATTCAGTGCAACCCATGCACCTATCTTGCACTGAGATTAACACTATCTCCAAACAACCCAAAACAAGATTGCACTTGACCCACGTCACCTAGGAGTACAATCAGGTGTGCCCAAAATGATTTCCATGCTAGTTGTACATTCAATGCAAACTGTACACCTATCTTGCGCCAAGATTAACACTTTCTCCAAACAGACCAACGAGGTTGAATTTGACCCACGTCACCTAGGAGTACCATCGGGTGCATCCAAAATGATTTTTGAGCCTATGGTATGTTCAGCGTAAACCGTGCACGTATCTTGTGCCTAGATTAGTACTATCTCTAAACGGACCGAAATGAGCTTCCACTTGACTCACGTCACCTACGTGTACCATTGGGTGTGCCCAAAATGGTTTTCATGACCGAGGTACATTCGGCGCAAACAATGTGCCTATCTTGTGCCGAGATTAATAATATCTCCAAAAGGACCGAAACAAGCTTCCACTTGACCCACGTCACCTTGGAGTACCATCGGGTGCGTCAAAATGATTTCTGTGCCTTTGGTATGTTCGGCGCAAACCATGCACCTACCTTGCGCCAAGTTTAACACTATCTCCCAATGAATCGAAATGAGTTTCCACTTGACCCACGTCATGTAGGAGTACCATCGGCTGCACCCAAAATGATTTATGAGCCTATGGTATGTTCGGCGCAAGCGTCGAGATTAACACTATCTCCAAACGGACTGAAACGAGCTTCCATTTCATCCACATCACCTAGGAGTTGCATTAGGTGCGCCCAAAATGATTTCCATGCCTATGTTTCATTCAGCGCAAACCGTGCACCTATCTTGCGTCGAGATTAACGCTATCTCCAAATGGACCGAAACAAGCTTCCACTTGACCCACATCACCTTGGTGTACCATCGGGTGTGTACAAAATGGTTTTCATGCCAGTGGTACATTCAGCACAAACCTTGCACCTAGCTTGCACCCAAATTAAGAATATCACCAAATGGACTAAAATGAGATACCACTTGACGCATGTCACATAGGAGTACCATCGGGTACGTCTAAAATAATTTTGTAGCCAATGGAACGTTCAGCGCAAACCATGCACCAAACTTGTGCCTATATTAACATTATCTCCAAACAGACTAAAACGAGCTACCAATTGACCCAAGTCACCAAGGAATACCATCAGGTGCGTCAAAAAAAATTTAGAGCCTATGGTACGTTCGGCGCAAACTGTGCACCAAACTTGTGCCTAGATTAACATTATCTACAAATGGACCGAAATGACCTTCCACTTGACCCATGTCACCTAGGAGCATCATCGATTGTAATCAAAGCGATTTCAAGGCCTATGGTACATTCGGTGCAAACCGTGCACCTATCTTGCGTCAACATTAATACTATCTCCAAATGGACTGAAATGAGCTTCTACTCGATCAACGTCAAGTAGAAGTACCATCGGGTGTGCCTGAAAAGGTTTTCATGCCCGTGGTACATTCGGTGCAAATCGTGCACCTATCTTATGCCTAGATTAAGACTATCTCCAAACAGACCAAAATGAGCTTCCACTTGACACACATCACCTAGGAGTACCATCGGGTGTGCCCAAAATGATTTCCATGCCTGTGGTACATTTGGCGCAAAGCATGCACCTATGTTGTGCTAAGATTAACACTATCTCCAAACGGACTGAAATGAGCTTCTTCTAGACCCATGTCACCTAGGAGTATCATGGGTTGTGCTCAAAGCGATTTTAGGGCCTATGGTATATTCGGTGCAAACCGTGCACCTATCTTGCGTCAACAATAATACTATATCCAAATGGACTGAAATGAGCTTCCACTCGACCAACATCAAGTAGAAGTACCATCGGGTGTACCTGAAAAGGTTTTCATGCCCGTGGTACATTCTGTGCAAACCGTGCACCTATCTTATGCCTAGATTAAGACTATCTTCAAACGGAACGAAATGAGCTTCCACTTGACACACATCACGTAGGAGTACCATCGGGTGTGCCCAAAATGATTTCCATGCCTGTGGTACATTCGGCACAAAGTGTGCACCTATGTTGTGCTAAGATTAACACATCTCCAAACGGACTGAAATGAGCTTCTTCTAGACCCACGTCAACTAGGAGTACCATCCAGTGTGCCCAAAATGATTTCCATGCCCATGTTATATTCGGCGCAAACCATGCACCTATCTTGTGTCTAGATTAACACTATCTTCAGGGACAGAAACGAGCTACCACTTGACCCATGTCACATAGGAGTACCATCGGGTGCGTCCAAAATAATTTTGAATCCAATGGAACGTTCGGCGCAAACCATGCACCGAACCTGCACCTAGATTCACATTATCTCCAAACAAACTGAAACGAGCTACCACTTAACCCATATCACCTAAGAGTTCCATCTGGTGCGTCAAGAATAAATTTTGAGCCTATGGTACGTTCAGTGCAAACTGTGCACCTAACTTGCGCCTAGATTAACATTGCTACAAATGGACCAAAATGAGCTTCTACTAGACCCACGTCACCTAGGTGTAGCATCAGGTGTGCCCTAAATGATTTCGATGCCTATGGTACATTCGGCGCAACCCTTGCACCAATCTTGCGCTAAGATTAACACTATCTCCAAACAAACCAAAACAAGATTCCTCCTAACGCATGTCACCTTAGGAGTACCATTAGGTGTGCCCAAGATGATTTCCATGCCTATTGTACATTCAGCGCCAACCGTGCACCTATCTTGCACCGAGATTACCACTATATCCAAAATGGACCAAAACGAGGTTCAATTTGACCATGTCACCTAGGAGTACCATTAGGTGTGCCCAAAATGATTTCCAAGCCCGTTGCACATTTAGCGCAAACCGTGCACCTATCTTGCGCCTAGATTCACACTATCTCCAAACGAACCAAAATGAGCTTCTGACTCACGTCACCTATGTGTACCATTGGGTGCACCCGAAATGGTATCCATGCCCATGGTACATTCGGCACAAACTATTCACCAATCTTGCGCTGGGATTAACACTATCTCCAAATGGACTAAAACAAGCTTCCACTTGACCCATGTCACCTTGGAGTTCCATCGGGTGCATCAAAATGATTTTCGAGCCTATGGTACGTTCGGCACAAACTATGCACCTATCTTGCGCCGAGACTAACACATTCTTCAAATGGACTGAAATGAGTTTCCACTTGACCCACGTCACGTTGGAGTTCCACCGGTTGCGCCTAAAATGATTTTTGGGCCTATGTTAGCTTCGGCAAAAACCGTGCACCTATCTCGCATCGAGATTAACACTATCTCCAAATGTACCAAAATGAGCTTCCATTTCACCCATGTCACCTAGGAGTTCCATTAGGTGCGCCCAAAATGATTTCCATCCTGTGGTTCATTCAGCGCAAACTATGCACCAATCTTGCCTCAAGATTAACACTATCCCCAAATGGATTGAAATGAGTTTCCACATGACCGATGTCACGTAGGAGTACCATTGGTTGCACTCAAAGCGATCTCAGAGCCTATGCCACATTCGGCGTAAATTGTGCACCTATCTTGTGCCAAGTTTAATACTATCTCCAAACGGACTGAAATGAGCTTCCACTCGACCAATGTCACCAAGAAGTACCATCAGGTGTGCTGAAAAAGATTTCCATGCCCGTGGTACATTTGGTGCAAACTGGGCACCTATCTTGCGCCTAGATTAGCACTATCTCCAAACAGACCAAGATGAGCTTTCAATTCACACACGTCACCTAGGAGTACCATCGGGTGTGCCCAAAATGATTTCCACACCTATGGTACATTCAGTGCTAAGCGTGCACCTATGTTGTGCTAAGACTAATACAATCTCCAAACAGACTGAAACAAGCTTCCACTAGACCCACGTCACCTAGGAGTACCAATGAGTATGCCCAAAGTGTTTTCTATGCACGTAGTACATTCATATTGCACCCATATTGCACCAAGGTTAACACTATCTCCAAATGGACCAAAACGAGCTTCTACTTGACCCACATCACCTAGGAGTACCATCAGGTGCGTCCAAAATTATTTCTGAGTCTTGGTACGTTTAACGCATACCGTGCACCTAACTTGCGCCTAGATTAACACAATCTCCACATGGACCGAAACAAGCTTCCACTTGACCCACATCACCTTGGTGTACCATCGGGTGTGCCCAAAATGGTTTATATGCCCATGGTACATTCGCCTCAAACTATGGACCTATCTTGCGCCCAGATTAACAGTATCACCAAACCGACCGAAACAAGCTGCCACATGACCCGTGTCACCTAGGTGTACCATCGGTTGTACTCAAAGCGATTTCAGAGCTTATGGAACATTCGGCGCAAACTGTGCACCTATCTTGCATCAAGATTAATACTGTCGGTGTTCGGACCCGAGGGGGCCCTAGACCAACGAGTAAATGCTGCATGTCCCTTTCCTGGATGGTGATGCAAGGAGAACACACGGAGGTTTATCCTGGTTCGGGCAAAAGAAGGCCCTACGTCCAGCGGGGGGAGAGAGATTTGTATTTCCTTGCACCGAGGTGCTTGTGTAGGGGTTACAAGCTTGCGAGAGAGGGCGTCGAGCCCAAGTCTCAAAGGAGAAAAAGAAAGAGTACAAGACGATTGCTTGAGATGTTGATCTCTGTCTTGTATATGGCTAGTTGTTCGTCTGTTGTCGTCTCTGCCTCTTGCTTGCCTGCCGCTTGTGAAGCCCCGGCCTGCCTTTTTATAGGACGAGAGGAGGCCAAGGCGACGGGGGAGTCTTGAAATGATGTTTTGTCGATCCCTGTCGAGGTGACTGTAGCGACGTGCCGTAGAAATGGGAGGCCATCCCTGGGCACGTGATGTCGTGGAGGACGAGGTGTTGAAATGACCCAGAGCGTCGTGCCATACCGTCCTTCCTTCCCTGTCGTGCTGTGTTGGGGGTCGAGGCTGGGTCGAGGCCAGGTCGAGGCCGAACGGATAAGTCCGAATCCCTGGAATCGTGGTGTACGGACTTTGTCGTATCTTTCCTCGAGGGTAACTAGTGAGGTACAGTGTGAGGTAAGGTGGGTACAGTGACGTTTTTCACCTCCCATCACGGGATGGGCGTTTCAACAGTGAGGACTGACACTGGTATTGTTCCCACGTCGACCATGCGTGTAGCCATGCCGGTAGGTGGTAGTAGGTAATTGCATTAAATGCTAAGACTTTTGTCCGGAGGTAGGTAAAGAAAGGGGGTCGAGCGCCTCGACCCGGGCTCACGCGAGTTGGGGCGCTCCCGGGGGGGGCGGTCGAGCCCCGTGCGGGTCGGAGCGCGGTCGAGGCTTCCCGTCGAGGGGGCCTCGTACGAGTCGGAGGCGGGACGCGGTCGAGGCACCCCGTCGAGCCGGCCTCGTACGAGCTGGGCCTGTCGCGTGTTTTTGAAGCGGGCCGTGCTTTGTCATGACTGGGTTACTTTAGTTTATATTATCGTTGAATATGGGTACCCCTATGGCATTGGTACCGACAGTAGCCCCCGAGCCTTTAGGTGAGTGTGTGTTCACTCTCCTAGAGGTTTTTAGCCGATGAACTGGAGTCATAGCGCTGTTCGCTTCCTCGACAGGGACATCTGAGTGCTTTTAGGACTTCTTCCGGTGGGGGCGCGCGAGCGCACCCGCCGGGTGTAGCCCCCGAGGACTCGGTGGAGTATTGAGAAAGTCTCCTCCGAGGTCTTTAATCGGGATTCGCTAGGGAATAGTTGATGCGGCTGAGCCCCCGAGCCTCGCGCGCACGAGGTCGATCGGAGTTCCTGCCGTCTTTCGTTGTCCGGCCCTCACGCTCATCCTACGGAGAGGAGGAGGAGGGGTGGGGAACGTCGTACTACCCCGTTCGGGCGAGTGCGGCGATCCCCGGTGAGCTACTAGCGGGGGGATTCGAGTGAGAGTCCGTGCTCCAGTCGTTAGGAGTCGGCTTGGGGCCCAGGGGCACTCTTCAATGATGCCAAGGAGTGGTCGTGCGGATGTCGGTTCCCTGCGACGGGATCCGAGGGCTCGATGCCTCCCCCGAGGGGATTCCTGCTTCGTCCTCATCCTTTGGCCTCGAATACGTCTTGGGGTGCCTCGAGAGCGTGGCTTGAGACCTGGCCGTGTATGGGCGCATCCCTGGTCGTCCCTTACTCTGTTGCTCGAGGGCGGCTGTCGAACCCAGGTCGAGGGCCAGCCTCCGTTCCCTCGAGACTTAAAATGGGCCCGGAGCCCGTTAAGGGAATCTAGGAATATCCGTCCGTGGATCTCGCCCCGCCCGTTAGCCTGGCGCGCCTTTTTAGGGCGAGACCGGCGCGGTAGTGGGCGGCGTGGTGTTCAGTTACTGCGTGGGGGACGGCCACGTGCCTTGCTCCTGTAAGGCGTGAGGGACGGTTAGGTGAGCGCATTTATTACGGGAAACTGTTCCTACCTTTTCGCGCGGCCGTTGAACTTCCGTCTGGCCTATAAAGGCAAGACCCAGGGGTCCGTGCTTCCTTCCGGTCTCTTGCGCTTCTGCCATCCTCTAGCCCCAGAAAACCCTAGCCCCCTTGCGCCTTCCGTCCGCATTGCTGCCGCCGCCGCCTTTTCCTCCACACTTTCCCTTCCCGTCGGCGCTGATGGCTGGAAAGAGCCAATTCCTCGCTGCCGAAGACTGGGCCTCCTCTTCCGTGACGGAGAAGAAGCTGGAGGAGCTGGTTGAAGATGGGTTGCCGCGGCCGAGGACGAGTCGGTCGCGGCCGGAGTGGATCGCGCCGCCGTCGACCCACCGGGAGCGGCCCCCCCGGAAGGCTACGTGGTGAGTTTCGTATGTTTCCACGAGCGGGGGTTCGGCATCCCGTCGTCGGTCTTCATGCGGGCGCTTCTCCACTACTACCGGGTGGAGCTCCATCATCTCGCCCCCAACGCCATCGCGCAGGCTGCCATCTTTGCGGCGGTCTGCGCGGGATACCTCGGGGTGGAGCCGCAGTGGAAACTGTGGCTCCACCTTTTCAAGGCCGAGCTCTTCGCGCGGAACGCGGGAGGGAAGGGAGTCTTCTACGCAGCGCGGGTAGGGAGCTGCGTCCTGCAGTTGAGGTCGAGCCGGGCGGACCAGTACATCCCGGCTCGCCTCATTTCCTCGAACAGCGGGTGGCACGCGGGCTGGTTCTACCTCCGCAACGACGACAACCAGCTGCCGAGGTACACCGGCCGCGTGCTGACCGCCCGGGAGGACCGCTGGGTGTACGGCGTGCCGGACGTCGAGAAGCCGCGTCTGGACCCGTTGCTGGCGGCGCTGCAGCAGCTTCGTGCTCGAGGCCTGACAGCGGCGGCGGTAGCGACGGCGTTTCATCACCGCCGGGTGATGCCGCTGTGCCGACGTCGCCTGCGCCTCGACCAGATGACCCCGGAGGCGTCTCTGGAGGGGAGCCGGATGTCGCACGAGGCCCTTACTGTCGAGGAGGGGCTTCGCCGAGCCCACCGGATGGTGGGGACCTTCAAGGCGGAGGAAGCCGACCGGCTCCCCATGAGGCCCACTGAGGGGTTCGAACCCGTGGTAAGTTTCTTGGTACGCTTGTTTTTTGGTTCTGTTCGCTTCTCGGTCCCCCTTAACCCGGTCGACGCCTATGTGCAGGACCTGTCGGCGTTGTGGGAGACGCGACCGCCGGTTCCGGAGGACCAGCCTGCCCGGGATGCTCGACGGCAGCATGCCTCGAAGCAGAAGGCGGTCAAGGAGTCGACCAAGAAGCGGGCGGCCCGCAAGGCCAAGGAGGCGGAGGCGCGGAAGAAACTCCGGCGCCAACAGGCCCTCGACGGGCTCCCTTTGGAGCCGTCGCCCTCCGAGACCATGTTGGGGGGAGGACGACGGCAGCAGCGGCGAGGATGATGATGCCTTGTCGCGGTACGAGGCCGCGACCGGGCTGGGGAGCCTCCCCGACATCCGCCCCCTGCTGGAGCCCATCGCGGGGTCATCCTCCTCGGTCATCGTGATGGAGGAGGTCGAGGAGGACGACGAGGAAGAGGAGAAGAAGAAGAAGAAGAAAGAGGAAGAAAAGAAGGAGGCGGGCCCCTCGGCAGGAGGGGCCGCCTCGCCCCGGACCCAGCCAGAGGGGTCGACAGGGGCGCCTGCCCCAGCCCAGGCCCCGCAAGCTCAGGCGGGGACGGGGGCGGGGGCGCCGACATCGTCGTCGGCGGCGCCTCCGTCGGGCGTGAAGACCCGAGGCCAGTTGGCCTCGGAGGCACAGAAAGCGCGTAGCGGCGCACCGGCGAGAGCCCCAAGGAGCGCTCGGTCCGCGGGTGGGGCTGCCGCGAGGCCACCGTCTGCCACCTCGAGTGGCTCGGACCGTGGGGGGTCGAGGCCCCTGGTGCCGATCTCCGGGTAAGTTTTTTGAGCAGAAGGGGACTTGTCTTATCTTTTGATTTCGTCGATCGACTTATCCTTTATTTTTCAGGCTGAAACGGAAGGCGGAGACCATGGGGCCCACCCCCGTGAAGTCCCTTCGAGCCAGCGCCGCCGTCCTTAACCGGTCGGTGGAACAGGACGCGGCCTGAGTCCGCGAGGTCGAGGCTGCGAAGGAGCGCCGTCGGCAGCAGGAGGCCGCGGCTGCTTCGACGGTTGCCGGCCCTGATCCTGCGGCGGCGGGGTCAGAGCCGGCAAGGGTGGTGGCGCCCGGCCCGGTCGAGGCGGAGCCCGAGTCGCTGCCCTCGGCTGAGGCCACCGTGGAAGTGGCCGCGGAGGGGGCGGCCGCCGATGCGACCGCGGAGGGAGCTGCACCGGCGCCGGAGCAGGAGGTGGCGCCGGCGAGGGAGCCGCAGCCACAGCAAGACCTACCGGTGCACCCGGTGGGCACGACGGGGGGCGGAGCCGTCGAGCCTTCCGCCGGAGCCCCGGAGGCAGCGGCGCCGGAGGTTGAGGTGCCGGTCGTGGGGGCACCGGCGGTCGGAGCGCCGGTTTCCGAGCCGCCGTCGGGCGAGGCACCGGCCCTAGAGGCGTCGACGGTAGAGGCGCCAGCTCCGGAGGCGCTGGTTGCCGAGGGGCCGGTCACCGCCGAGGGGCGGGCGCCCGTGGTCGTTACCCTCGACGACGCCCCCCTGGACAAGGGAAAAGAGATAGTGGGGGCCGAGGAGGGCGAGACCACGAGCCGGGCTGAAGCCTCGGCCCCTGTCGGAGCGGCGAGCGAGGGCAATGAGGCCGGCCCTTCGACCAGGCCGGGAGGTGCCCCGGCTGCGTCGTCATCGTCGTGGCCAGACTTCGCCGCGCTGGCGATAGCGCGGGCCGAGGAGGAGATCCTGAGGTGGGGAGGGCCGCCCCTTCAGTTCAAGGATGCCGCGAACCTCGACGGCGAGCCCATCCTCACTCTGAACGACAGAGATGAGGTCCACCGCTGGCAGTACCTCGAGGGCGTCCGCCAACATCTCGCTCGGCTGCTCAGCGTGGCGTCCGACGCCGTTTCGCGGGGCATGCGGGATGCCACCGAGGTATGATTAATCTGCCGGCTTATTCCGTGGCTCTTTGTGTCTCTTTCCTTTGGATTCATTATGTTTTTTGGTTTTCCTTGAGTTAGGAGCTGAAGGAGACCTCCCGCCGCAAGTCACTCTTCATCCGAGGTGAGAGTGGCGTGTGGGCGTCGCTGTCCCGGCAACGGGCCCTGGTCGAGGAGACTCAGAAGAGGCTCGCCGATCGGAGCGCTGAGATGGCGGAGCTGCGCACCGCCTTCACGACGGTGAAGGAGGAAGCGGTCCAGGCTTGGGCGGCCGAAGCCTCGATGCGCACCGAGGCGGACAAGGCCCGGGAGGAGGCCGCCCAGGCCCGCAGGGACCTCGAGCCCCTGTCGGCACGGGTCAAGGAGCTCGAGGAGGACGTCTCCCAAGTTGGCCGTCAGCGCGATCTCCTCAACGTCCGAATCGGGGAGGTAACGGCCCAGCTTGGGGCGCTGAAGGGCGAGGTCTCGGTGCTGAACGGGGCCGTTCAAGAGAAGGACGCGGCGCTCGAAATCGCCTGCCAGGAGATCGAGGCCCTGAAAGCGACCATCCGTGAGAAGGACAGGGCCCTCCTGGGGCTCGAGCGGACGTGCGGGGGGCTTCGCGACGAGGTTACGGGTTTGAAGACCCATATCGAGGGTAAGTATGATTTGCTGTAGTTATGTCCTCGAGGCCTCGTATCGAGTGCTAATTTTGGCTTGTCGTATTCCAGAGCTGGAGAACGAGAACCGGGAGGCCCACTCGACCGCCAACTCCCTGCAGAGCCTCCTCGAAGCCGAGACCCGGAGGACTCAGTTGCTCGAGGGCGCGATTACCACGGTGTGCGACGGTCTGGGGGTCGAGCCCGACACCGACACCGGAGAAGACGCTCCAGGGAACTGCTTCATCCGTCGGATGGCGGCGCTAGGTCACTTTGCCCGGGAGAAGATACGGGACAGCCTCCACCACGGCGTAAAGAGGGCGCTGGCCGTCGTCCGCTCGGGTTTTGTGTTCGACATGGAGCTTGTCGCCGATGGCTTTATCACGGACCCGGAGCGGTCGGACGCGGAGAACGAAGACGCCTGCTTGGATCTGATCGAAGCCGCGGAGGGGCCTGGGAGCCGTCTGGCCTCGCTCTTTGAACCCGAGGTGGTTCCGCCTGCTGACGACGAAGGCCTGTGAGCCAAATCTGGGCGCAAGGGCCCATGTAATAGGTTAGTATTTTGGATTTTGGTCGTGGTGGCCTCGGAGGCCCTAAGAACTCGAAACATAAACCAGTGCGTGGTTATTTAAGTTTTACTCGAGCCTTTGTTCCCTCTATCGCTTGAATCGTGTTCTCGCAAAATCTACTTAGCACGCAGTTGCGCCCTTTGGCGTAAGGGAGCGAGTGGAGGTACCGTAGCCTCGGAGGCGTAAGTGATCCCACGGCTCGACTGCCCTCGAGCTTCAGGGTGCTCTTGCGGTCTCGTAAATCGTGTAAGAACCTGATCTAAGCGACAGTGGGTGTATTCTTTTTTAAAGTTATGAACCGTTATAAGACCTTCTTAGCGTGCGGTCGCGCCCCTAGAAGGCATGAGGGGTGAGTGGAGGTACCGTAGCCTCGGAGGCGTAGGTGATGCTCCTGGCTCGAGAGCTCTTTCGAACCTTAGGGTGCTTTTGCAGCGAAGTCGATCAAAGAAGCGGTTCTTAAATTTAAAAAAAGAGTACAAGTTTTTTCAGGGACTGGGGGGGGTTCCCCCCTTGTAGCCCCCGAGGGAGGGTCGATTCTAGGAGTGCAGAGTTGATCCTTCCTCATTGTGAAACGAAAGTTTGAACATTGCTGTATTCTTTATTGATGAAAAAGGAAATACAAGGCTTCGAGGCTTTCTAAGGAAAAAAGCGACGTAGCTGTTCAATGTTCCAAGCGTTGGTGAAGATTTCGCCTTTCTCGTTGGATAGCTTGTAGGTGCCCGGCTTTAGTACTTCTGCGATGATGTACGGTCCTTCCCATGGTGGCGTGAGCTTGTGACGCCCCTTGGTGTTCTGGTTCCGCCGTAGCACCAAGTCGCCGACGTTGAGGTCTCGCCTGCGGACGTGTCTGTCGTGGTAGCGTCGGAGACCCTGCTGGTACCTGGCTGAATGCAACAGAGCCACATCTCGGGCCTCCTCGAGCTGGTCGAGGGCGTCCTTTCTTGTGGCGTCATTATTTCTTTCGTTGTAAGCTTTTAGTCTTGGGGACCCGTATTCGATATCGGTTGGGAGCATAGCCTCGGATCCGTAGACTAAGAAGAACGGAGTGAACCCCGTGGCTCGACTCGGCGTTGTCCTTAGGCTCCACAAGACCGAGGGTAGCTCGGCAGCCCATCTTTTGCCATGTTTGCTTAGCTTGTCAAAGATTCTGGGTTTCAGGCCCTGTAGGAGCATGCCATTGGCACGTTCTACTTGGCCGTTTGTTTTTGGATGAGCTACGGCCGACCAGAGCACGCGAATGTGATGGTGGTCACAGAAATCCAGAAACTTCTTACCAGTGAACTGGGTGCCGTTGTTAGTGATGATGCAGTTGGGGACCCCAAAGCGATGAATGATGTCGGTGAAGAAAAGCACAGCTTGTTCGGACCTAGTGCTGGTGATGGGGCGAGCCTCGATCCATTTGGAGAATTTGTCGATGGCGACGAGCAAGTGGGTGAAGCCGCCTGTTGTCCTCTTTAGAGGTCCGACAAGGTCAAGGCCCCAAACGGCAAACGGCCACGTGATGGGAATGGTTTGTAGAGCATGAGCCGGAAGATGAGTTTGTCTCGCATAGTACTGACAACCTTTACAGGAGCGTACTAGCTTGACGGCGTCGGAGACCGCGGTCGGCCAATAGAACCCTTGTCTAAAGGCGTTCCCGACGAGGGTTCGAGGCGCAGCGTGGTGACCGCAAGCCCCCGAGTGCAGGTCGCTGAGCAGGTCCCTGCCTTCCTTGTTTGTGATGCAACGTTGGAGAATGCCTGTAGGGCTGCGTCGGTACAGCTCCCTACCGTCGCCGATGATCACAAAGGTTTTGGCCTGGCGAGCGATCCGTCGAGCCTCGGTCTTACTCGAGGGGAGGTCCCCTTGGATAAGGTAGTCGAGGTATGGCGCGCGCCAATCAGGCTCGAGGTCAGATGGTGGGGTCGATCCTTCCACCTGCATGGCTTCGGCCCCGGTCGAGGGGGCCTCTGCCTCAGGCGGGGGGTCGAGTGTCGTCCCGTCGACCCCTCCGTCTGACCCAAGGTCGACGGATGGCCGCTGGAGATCTTTCGCGAAAATGTCTGGTGGAACCGTAGTTCGACTGGACGCGATTTTCGCGAGTTCGTCGGCGGCCTCATTATACCTGCGTGCGATGTGGTTGAGCTCGAGGCCGTGAAACTTGTCCTCGAGGCGCCGTACTTCTTGGCAGTAAACTTCCATCTTGGGGTCGCGGCAGCTCGAGCTCTTCATGACCTGATCGATCACGAGCTGGGAGTCGCCTCGAACATCAAGGTGTCGGACCCCGAGCTCGATGGCGATTCTCAGCCCTGTGACGAGTGCCTCGTATTCAGCGACGTTGTTGGACGCAGGGAAATGAAGCCGGATGGCATAGCGCATGTGAACCCCGAGGGGTAAGATGAAGAGCAAGCCCGCGCCTGCTCCTGTTTTCATTAATGACCCATCGAAGTACATGGTCCAGAGCTCGGCCTGGAGCTGTGTGGGAGGGAGCTGGGTGTCGGTCCATTCAGCCAAGAAATCTGCCAATACCTGTGACTTTATAGCTTTGCGTGGCGCATAAGATAAGGTCTCGCCCATGAGCTCGACCGCCCACTTGGCAATCCTACCTGAGGCTTCCCGGTTCTGGGCTATCTCTCCCAGGGGGAAAGAAGAAACCACAGTAACCGGGTGGCCCTCGAAGTAGTGTCGGAGTTTGCGCCGTGTCAAGATGACAGCATATAGCAGTTTCTGGATTTGAGGGTAACGGACCTTGGTTTCCGAGAGCACTTCGCTAATGAAATAGACCGGCCTCTGGACGAGCAAGGTGTGAGCCTCCTCGGCCCGTTCGACGACCAGGACCGCGCTGACTACTTGTGACGTGGCAGCGACGTAAAGTAGGAGCGGTTCTCCTGGGGTCGAAGGGACGAGAATTGGCGAGTTAGAGAGCGTAACCTTGAGTTTTGTGAGGGCTTCCTCGGCCTCGAGGGTCCAGGAAAAGTGTTCCGATTTTTTCAGGAGGCGGTACAGAGGGAGTGCTTTTTCGCCGAGGCGCGAAATGAAACGGCTGAGCGCCGCCAAGCAGCCTGTGACTCTCTGCACGCCCTTCAGATCTCGGATGGGGCCCATCTTGGTTATGGCAGAGATTTTTTCTGGATTGGCCTCGATGCCACGCTTAGACACGATGAACCCTAAAAGCATACCTCGAAGTACCTGCGGAGCATATGACAATCCTCGAGGTTATGGTTAATGGGTCCCTTGTGGTAAGGGCATGGCTCTTTAAGCATTTTGTCGAAGATGCCCCCGCCGGGGGGGCCTCGAGGCTTCTTGCGTTCGGTAGTGGCGACAAGCTCGTCGGCCGGGGCCTCGAGCTTGCCCTGCTGGCCTTTTTTCTTCTTGTGGTTGCTCCTCTTGGAGCCCCGGGTGGAGCTCGCGGGATCATCGGTCTTCTGCTTTCCTTTGTCCTGCTCGCCGCCAAAGATGGCACCAACTGCCTCCTCGCCGGCGGCAAAGTTGGTGACGATGTCCATCAGCCCGTTGGCGGTGAGGGGGGTGTGACGGCCTAACTCTCAGACCAACTCTTTGCAAGTGGTGCCCGAGAGGAAAGCCATGATCACGTCGGAGTCGGTGACGTTGGGGAGCTCGGTGCGTTGCCTGGAGAAGCGCCGGATGTAATCCCGGAGGGATTCACCAGGTTTCTGCTTGCAACTCCGAAGATCCCACGAGTTGCCGGGGCGCATGTAAGTTCCCTTGAAGTTTCCCTCGAACACCCTCACGAGGTCATCCCAGTCGTGGATCTGTTGAGGCGGGAGATCCTCGAGCTAGGCTCGAGCGGTGTCGGAGAGGAACAGGGGGAGCTGTCGGATGATGACCCGGTCGTTGGTGGCCCCGCCCAGCTGACACGCCAAGCGGAAATCAGCGAGCCAAAGTTGGGGTTTGGTCTCGCCGTTGTACTTGGCAAGAGTCGTGGGAGGGCGAAACCGCGCCGGGAGTATCGTTTCACGGATAGCCTTGCTGAAGACCCGAGGGCCCGGAGGCTCGGGCGAGGGGCTACGATCTTCCGAGCTGTCATAACGCCCACCCCTGTGCACATGGTAACCTCGAGCCACGCCGTCACCGTGCTTGCGCGTGCGGCGCTCGACGATGTTGCCACGGGTGTCTCGAGGTCCATGGTCGTGAGTGACGGGTTCAGGGGCGGGAGCCATCCGGATCCGTCGGGCAGGTTCGGGATGAACCGAGGCGTCTCTCTCTTGCCGAGAGGGCTCTGCGAGCCGCTCCGAGGCGGGCTCGCGTCGCCTTGAGGAAGAGCTCTCGGCCTGCTGCAAGACAGCGGTCTCGAGGAGTTCTCGGATCTCATCTCGAGCCCGGCGGGCATCGGGGTTCGACGGCTCGGGCATGTTCCGGAGGAGCATGGCGGCGGCGACGACGTTCTGGCTGGCTCGAGCGAAAACCGGGGGGTCGACGGCCCGGTCTTCGTCGATGCGACGGTTGACATCGCGAGCTCTCTCGCGAGCTCTCCCGCCAGGCGCGCGTTCCGCACGCTCACGCTCGAGGGTTTGCTGGAGTAGATAGAGGTTTTGCCGTTCTTCGTCAAGCTTTTCCTGCAACTCGCGGATTTGCTCGAGCTGTATTCCTTGATCCGCAAGGAGTTGAGCTTCGTCCCGGTCGGCGGGGTGCTCGACATGAAGTGGCGTGTGCCCTCCTTCGGCTAGCTCCTCTTCCTCCGAATCCGACGCGCTTTCAACGTCGACGTTGAAGCACTCGCGAGTCGGATCGTAGGTGTCGTCAGCCGAGTCGGAGTCAGGGGCGCCGAAGTAGTAGTATGACGGGGGAATGCATGGCCGTTGCGGGTCGCCACTGGGGTTGTGTCGTGGGGAAGCGGTCACACGGGGTTCTGTTTCTGGCGCCTCAGTAGAGTCCAGATAATCAGAAGCCGGCGTGGACGCGATGAGGTCCAGAGTGGAGCGTAGATGGTGCCCGGGGAGTTCCTCATAAGCACTCAAGCAAGTGCTCACGGAAGAAGCATACACCTGGGCAGCCGAAACTAGTCCAAACGGAAACGGCGAAGGCGATGTTGCTGCCCACGCCGGAAAGGGTGCACGGGGCAGTGGCGTCGCCCCGGGCGGAGGAGCGGCGGGGTTCTCCGTTGGCATGTCGTCCTCGGCCAGGCTTATCCTACCCAGACCTTCCACGAGGAAATCTGGGCCGACGTCTGGCTGGGAAGTGCCGGAACGGGGAACCCCATCACCCTCCGCGAGGGGGGGACGATGGTTGCGCCGGGCTCGCCGCCGTCGGGCGGCTCGCGCCTGCCTGGAGCGACGGTACCGGCGGATTGCTCCCCCAGGCTGGGAGAGCTCGTAATCCTCGTCGGTAGGGTGCCTTGGTGGGAGTAGGACCATATCGTAGCCATAGCCGAGCGACATGAACTCCAAACTCCCGAACCAGATCACCGTGGCCAACGGGATAGGGCGTTCGGGGTCAGCCATCCAGGAAAAGGCGGGAAAGCGACGTTGGCACGCAGCAGACCCCTACCTGGCGCGCCAACTGTCGGTGTTCGGACCCGAGGGGGCCCTAGACCAACGAGTAAATGCTGCGTGTCCCTTTCCTGGATGGTGATGCAAGGAGAACACACGGAGGTTTATCCTGGTTCGGGCAAAAGAAGGCCCTACGTCCAGCGGGGGGAGAGAGATTTGTATTTCCTTGCACCGAGGTGCTTGTGTAGGGGTTACAAGCTTGCGAGAGAGGGCGTCGAGCCCAAGTCTCAAAGGAGAAAAAGAAAGAGTACAAGACGATTGCTTGAGATGTTGATCTCTGTCTTGTATATGGCTAGTTGTTCGTCTGTTGTCGTCTCTGCCTCTTGCTTGCCTGCCGCTTGTGAAGCCCCGGCCTGCCTTTTTATAGGACGAGAGGAGGCCAAGGCGACGGGGGAGTCTTGAAATGATGTTTTGTCGATCCCTGTCGAGGTGACTGTAGCGACGTGCCGTAGAAATGGGAGGCCATCCCTGGGCACGTGATGTCGTGGAGGACGAGGTGTTGAAATGACCCAGAGCATCGTGCCATACCGTCCTTCCTTCCCTGTCGTGCTGTGTTGGGGGTCGAGGCTGGGTCGAGGCCAGGTCGAGGACGAACGGATAAGTCCGAATCCCTGGAATCGTGGTGTACGGACTTTGTCGTATCTTTCCTCGAGGGTAACTAGTGAGGTACAGTGTGAGGTAAGGTGGGTACAGTGACGTTTTTCACCTCCCATCACGGGATGGGCGTTTCAACAGTGAGGACTGACACTGGTATTGTTCCCACGTCGACCATGCGTGTAGCCATGCCGGTAGGTGGTAGTAGGTAATTGCATTAAATGCTAAGACTTTTGTCTGGAGGTAGGTAAAGAAAGGGGGTCGAGCGCCTCGACCCGGGCTCACGCGAGTCGGGGCGCTCCCGGGGGGGGGCGGTCGAGCCCCGTGCGGGTCGGAGCGCGGTCGAGGCTTCCCGTCGAGGGGGCCTCGTACGAGTCGGAGGCGGGACGCGGTCGAGGCACCCCGTCGAGCCGGCCTCGTACGAGCTGGGCCTGTCGCGTGTTTTTGAAGCGGGCCGTGCTTTGTCGTGACTGGGTTACTTTAGTTTATATTATCGTTGAATATGGGTACCCCTATGGCATTGGTACCGACAAATACTATCTCCAAATGGACTGAAATGAGCTTCCACTTGACCAACGTCACCTAGAAGTACTATCGGGTGTCCCCGAAAAGGTTTTCATGCCCGTGGTACATTCGGTGCAAACCGTGCACCTATCATTAGCCTAGATAAACACTATCTCCAAACGGACCAAAATGAGCTTCCACTTGACACATGTCACCTAGGAGTATGATCGGGTGTGCCCAAAATGATTTCCACGCCTATGATACATTCGACGCAAAGCGTGCACCTATGTTGTGCTAAGATTAACACTATCTCCAAACAGACCAAGATGAGCTTTCAATTCACACACGTCACCTAGGAGTACCATCGGGTGTGCCCAAAATGATTTCCACACCTATGGTACATTCAGTGCTAAGCGTGCACCTATGTTGTGCTAAGACTAATACAATCTCCAAATAGACTGAAACAAGCTTCCACTAGACCCACGTCACCTAGGAGTACCATTGAGTATGCCCAAAGTGTTTTCTATGCACGTAGTACATTCAGCGCAAATCGTGCACAAATATTGCACCAAGGTTAACACTATCTCCAAATGGACCAAAACGAGCTTCTACTTGACCCACGTCACCTAGGAGTACCATCAGGTGCGACCAAAATGATTTCTGAGTCTTGGTACGTTTAACGCATACCGTGCACCTAACTTGCGCCTAGATTAACACAATCTCCACATGGACCGAAACAAGCTTCCACTTGACCCACATCACCTTAGTGTACCATCGGGTGTGCCCAAAATGGTTTATATGCCCATGGTACATTCGGCTCAAACTATGGACCTATCTTGTGCCCAGATTAACAGTATCACCAAACCGACCGAAACAAGCTGCCACTTGACCCGTGTCACCTAGGTGTACCATCGGTTGTACTCAAAGCGATTTCAGAGCCTATGGAACATTCGGCGCAAACCGCGCACCTATCTTGCGTCAAGATTAATACTATCTCCAAATGGACTGAAATGAGCTTCCACTTGACCAACGTCACCTAGAAGTACTATCGGGTGTCCCAAAAAGGTTTTCATGCCCGTGGTACATTCGGTGCAAACCGTGCACCTATCATTGGCCTAGATAAACACTATCTCCAAACGGACCGAAATGAGCTTCCACTTGACGCACGTCACCTAGGAGTACGATCGGGTGTGCCCAAAATGATTTCCATGCCAATGGTACATTCGATGCAAAGCGTGCACCTATGTTGTGCTAAGATTAACACTATCTCCAAACGGACTAAAATGAGCTTCTTCTAGACCCATGTCACCTAGGAGTACCATCGAGTGTGTCCAAAATGATTTCCATGCCCGTGGTACACTCAGCACAAATCGTGCTCCCATCTTGCACTGACATTAAAACTATCTCCAAACTAACAGAAATGAGCTTCTACTTGACCCACATCACCTAAGAGGACCATCGGGTGTGTCCAAAAAGATTTTCAAGCCTATGGTACGTGCGGCGCAAACCGTGCACCTAACTTGCGCCTAGATTAACACAATCTCCGAATGGACCGAAACAAGTTTCCACTTGACCCATGTCCTCTTGGTGTACCATCGGGTGTGCCTGAAATGGTTTCCATGCCCATGTTATATTCGGTGCAAACCATGCACCTATCTTGTGCCTAGGTTAACACTCTCGCCAAACGGACCAAAACGAGCTGCCACTTGACCCATGTCACCTAGGAGTACCATCAAGTGCGTCTAAAATAATTTTGAAGCCTATGGTACATTTGGCGCAAACCGTGCACCTACCTTGCGCCAAGACTAGCATTGTGTCCAAACGGACCGAAACAAGCTCCACTTGACCCACGTCACCTAGGTGTAGCATCGGGTGTGCCCTAAATGATTTCTATGCCTGTGGTACATTCGGCGCAACCCATGCACCTATCTTGCACTGAAATTATCACTATTTCTAAACAGATCACAACAAGATTCCACTTGATCCACGTCACCTATGAGTACTATTGGGTGTGCCCAAAATGATTTCCATGCCCGTTGTACATTCAGCGCAAACCATGCACCCATCTTGCGTCGAGATTAACACTATCACCAAACGGACCAAAATGAGGTTGAATTAGACCCACGTCTCCTAGGAGTACCATCGGGTGCATCCAAAATAATTTTTGAGCCTATAGTACGTTCAGCGCAAATCGTGCACGTATCTTGCGCCAAGATTAACACTATCTCCAAACAGACCGAAATGAGCTTTGACTTGACTCATGACACCTATGTGTAACATTGGGTGCGCCCAAATGGTTTCCAAGACCGAGGTACATTCGGTGCAAACCATGCACGTATCTTGTGCTAAGATTAATAGTATCGCCAAACGGACCGAAACAAGCTTTCACTTGACCCACGTCACCTTGGAGTACCATCAGGTGTGTCAAAATGATTTCCGAGCTAATGGTATGTTCGGCGCAAGCCATTCACCTATCTTCGGCGGAAATGAGTTTTCACTTGACCCATGTCACCTTGGAGTAGCATTGGGAGCGTCAAAATGATTTCTGATGCTATGGTATGTTGGGCGTAAACCTTGCACCTATCTTATGCCGAGATTAATAGTATCTCCAAATAGACGAAAATGAGTTTCCACTTGACCTACGTCACGTAGGAGTACCATCGGTTGCGCCCAAAATGATTTCCGAGCCTATGGTACATTCGGCGCAAACTGTCCACCCATCATGCATCAAGATTAACACTATCTCCAAAAAGACCGAAACGAGCTTCCATTTCACCCACGTCACCTAGGAGTCCCTATGTTGTGCTCAGATTAACACTATCTCCAAAGCAATCGAAACGAGCGTCGAGGTTCAGTTTGACCCACGTCACCTAGGTGTAACATCGGGTGCATCCAAAATGATTTTTGAGCCTATGGTATGTTCAACGCAAACCGAACCGTGCACCTGTCTTGCGCCTAGATTAACACTAGCTCCAAATGGACCGAAATAAGCTTCCACAAGACACACGTCACCTAGGAGTACCATCGGGTGTGCCCAAAATGATTTTCATGCCTGTGGTACATTCGGCGCAAAGTGTGCACCTATGTTGTGATAAGATTAACACTACCTCCAACCGGACCGAAACAAGCTTCTACTAGACCCATGTCACTAAGGAGTACCATTGAGTGTGCCCAAAATGATTTCCATGCCTGTGGTACACTAAGCGCAAATCGTGCACCCATGTTGTACAGACATTAACACTATCTCCAAACTGACCGAAATAAGCTTCTACTTGACCCACATCACCTAGGAGGACCATCGGGTGCGTCCAAAATGATTTTCGAGCTTACGGTACGTGCGGCGCAAACCATGCACCTAACTTGCACCTAGATTAATACAATCTCCAAATGGACCGAAACAAGCTTCCACTTGACCCAAGTCACCCTGGTGTACCATCGGGTGTGCCCAAAATGGTTTCCATGCCCATTTTATATTCGGCGCAAAACGTGCACCTATCTTGTGCTCAGATTAACACTATCTCCAAATGGACCGAAACGATCTACCACTTGACCCTGCCACCTAGGAGTACCATTGAGTGCGTCCAAAATAATTTTGGAGCCTATGGTACGTTTGGCGCAAACCATGCACCTATCTTGCGCCTAGACTAACTTTATGTCAAAATGGACTGAAACGAGCTTCACTTGACCCACGTCACCTAGGTGTAGCATCGAGTGTGCCGTAAATTATTTCCATGCCTGTGGTACATTCGGCGCAACCCATGCACCTATCTTGCGCTAGATTATCAGTATTTCCAAACAGATGACATCAAGATTCTACTTGATCCACGTTACCTATGAGTACCACCGGGTGTGCCCAAAATGATTTCCATGCCCGTTGTACATTCAGCGCAAACCGTGACCCATCTTGTGCCAAGATTAACACTATTACCAAACGGACCGAAACGAGGTTGAATTTGACCCACGTCACCTAGGAGTACCATCGGGTGCATCCAAAATCATTTTTGAGCCTATGATACATTCAGTGCAAACCATGCACCTATTTTGTGGAGAGATTAACAGTAATTCCAAATGGATCGAAATGAGCTTCCACTTGAGCCACGTCACCTTGGAGTACCATCGGGTGTGTCAAAATGATTTCTGAGCCTATGGTATGTTCAGCGCAAACCATGCACCTACCTTGTGCCAAGATTAACAGTATCTCCAAATGGACAGAAATGAGTTTCCAGTTGACCCACGTCACCTTGGAGTACCTCGGGTGCATCAAAATGATTTTCAATCTTATGGTATGCTCGGCGCAAACCTTGCACCTATCTTGGGCCAAGATTAACAGTATCCCCAAATGGATGGAAATGAGTTTCCACTTGACCCAGGTCATGTAGGAGTACCATCGATTGTGCCCAAAATGATTTTCGAGCCTATGGTACGTTCAGTGCAAATTGTGCACACATCATGCGTCAAGATTAACATGATCTCCAAATAGACCGAAATGAGTTTCCATTTCACCCACGTCACAAGGAGTCCCATCAGGTGCGCCCAAAATGATTTCTATGCCCATGGTTTAATCAGCGCAAACTATGCACCTATCTTGCGTCGACATTAACACTATCCGCAAATGGACTGAAATGAGTTTCCACTTGACCGACGTCACATACGAGTACCATTGATTGTGCTCAAAGCAATTTCAAAGCCTATGGTACATTCAGCGCAAACCATGCACCTATTTTGTGGAGAGATTAACAGTAATTCCAAATGGATCGAAATGAGTTTCCACTTGACCCACGTCACCTTGGAGTACCATCAGGTGCGTCAAAATGATTTTCGAGCCTATGGCATGTTCGGCACAAACCATGCACCTATCTTGCGCCAAGACTAACACTATCTCCAAATGGACCAAAACAAGCTTCCATTTGACATACATTACCTAGGAGTACCATCAGGTGTGCACAAAGCCATTTCCATTCATGTGGTACATTCGGCGCAAATCGCACACCTATCTTGCGCCAAGATTAAAACTATCTCTGAACGGATCGAAATGAACTTCCGCTTGATCCATGTCACCTAGGAGTACAATCAGATGCGCCAAAATGATTTCTGAGCCTATAGTACGTTCGGCACAAATCGTGCATCTATCTTGCGTCGAGATTGACACTATCCACAAACATATTGAAATGAGCTTCCACTTGACCTATGTCACCAAGGAGTACCCTCGGGAGTGCCCATAGCTATTTTAGAGCCTATGGTATATTCGGCGTAAACCGTGCACCTATCTTGCGTCGAGATTAATACTCTCACCAAATGGATCAAAATGAGTTACCACTTGACACATGTCACCTAAGAGTACGATGGGCGTGCCTAAAAAGATTTTCCATGCCCATAGTACGTTCGGCGCAAACCGTGCACCTATCTTGCTTTGAGATTAACATTATCTCCAAACGGACCAAAATGAGTTTCCACTTGACACAAGTCACCTAGGAGTACCATCGGGTGTGCCTAAAAAGATTTCCATGCCCGTGGTACATTTGGCACAAACCGTGCACCTATCTTGCGCCTAGATTAACACTATTTCCAAACGGACCGAAACGAGCTTCCACTTGACACACATCACCTACAGGTACCATCGTTTGTGCCCAAAATGATGTCCATTTCTGTGGTACGTTAGGCACAAAACATGCACCTGTGTTGTGCCAAGATTAACACTTTCTCCAAACGGACCGAAACGAGCTACCACTTGAGCCACGTCACTTAGGAGTACCATTGAGTGTGCCCAAAAATGATTTGCATGCCCGTGGTACATTCAGCGCAAATTGTGCACCCATCTTGCACCGAGATTAACACTATCTCCAAATGGACCGAAACGAGCTTCTACTTGACACATGTCACCTAGGAGTACCATCGGGTGTGTCAAAAATGATTTCTGAGCCTATGGTACATTCAACGCAAACCTTGCACCTAACTTGCGCCTAGATTAACACAATCTCAAAATGGAACGAAACAAGCTTCCACTTGACCCACGTCACCTAGGTGTACCATCGGGTGTGCCTGAAATGGTTTCCATGCCCATGGAACATTCGACACAAATTGTGCAGCTACCTTGCACCTAGATTAACACTATCTCCAAACAGACCGAAACGAGCTACCACTTGTCCCACGGCACCTAGAAGTTCCATCGGGTTTGTCCAAAATAATTTTGGAGCCTATGGTACGTTCAGCGCAAACTGTGCACCTAACTTGCGCCAAGATGAACACTATCTCCAAATAGACCGAAATGAGCTTTGACTTGACTCACGACACCTATGTGTACAATTGGGTACGCCCAAAATAGTTTCCAAGACCGAGGTACATTCGGTGCAAACCATGCACCTATCTTGTGCCGAGATTAATAGTATCTTCAAACGGACCGAAACAAGCTTCCACTTGACCCACGTCACCTTGGAGTACCATCAAGTGTGTCAAAATGATTTCTGAGCTTATGGTATGTTCAGCACAAGCCATGCACCTATCTTGTGCCAAGATTAACAGTATCTCCAAATGGACAGAAATGAGTTTTCACTTGACCCATGTCACCTTGGAGTAGCGTTGGGTGCATCAAAATGATTTCCGAGACTATGGTATGTTCAACGTAAACCTTGCACCTATCTTGTGCCGAGATTAACAGCATCTCCAAATGGACGGAAATGAGTTTTCCCTTGACCTACGTCACATAGGAGTACCATCGGTTGCGCCCAAAATGATTTCCGATCCTATGGTACGTTCGGCACAAACTGTCCACCTATCATGTGTCGAGATTAACACTATCTCCAAATAGACCGAAACAAGCTTCCATTTCACCCACGTCACCTAGGAGTCCCATCAGGTGCGCCCAAAATGATTTCTATGCCCATGGTTCAATCAGCGCAAACTATGCACCTATCTTGTGTCGAGATTAACACTATCCGCAAATGGACCGAAATGAGTTTCCACTTGACCGACGTCACATACGAGTACCATTGATTGTGCTCAAAGCAATTTCAAAGCCTATGGTATGTTCAACGCAAAACGTGCACCTATCTTGCATCAAGATTAATACTATCTCCAAACAGACTGAAATGAGCTTCCACTAGACCAATATCACCTAGAAGCACCATTGGGTGTGTCAACAAAGATTTCCATGCCCGTGGTACATTTGGTGCAAACTGTGCACCTATCTTGCGCCTGGATTAAAACTATCTCCAAACGGACTGCAATGAGCTTCCTCTTGACACAAGTCCCCTAGAAGCACCATCGGGTGTGCCCAAATTGATTTCCATGCTTGTGGAACATTCGGCGTAAAGCATGCAACTATGTTGTGCTAAGATTAACATTACCTCCAAAGCGATTGAAATGAGCTTTGAGGTTTAGTTTGACCCACGTCACCTAGGAGTACCATCGGGTGCATCCAAAATGATTTTTGAGCCTATGGTACATTGAACGCAAACTGTGCACCTATCTTTTGCCTAGATTAACACTATCTCCAAACGGAGTAAAATGAGCTTCCACTGGACTCACGTCACCTATGTGTACCATTTTTTGTGCCTGAAATGGTTTCCATGCCCGTGGTCCATTCGGCGCAAACCGTGCACCTATCTTGTGTCGAGATTAACAATATCAGCAAACGGACCGAAATGAGCTTCCACTTGACCCACGTCACCTTGGAGTACCATCAGGTGCGTCAAAATGATTTCCGAGCCTATGGCATGTTCGGCACAAACCTATCTTGCGCCGAGACTAACACTATCTCCAAATGGACCAAAACAAGCTTCCATTTTACATACATTACCTAGGAGTACCATCAGGTGTGCACAAAGCCATTTCCATTCACGTGGTACATTCAGCGCAAATCGCACACCTATCTTGCGCCAAGATTAAAACTATCTCTGAACGGATCGAAATGAACTTTCGCTTGATCCATGTCACCTAGGAGTACAATCAGATGCGCCAAAATGATTTCTGAGCCTATAGTACGTTCGGCACAAATCGTGCATCTATCTTGTGTCGAGATTGACACTATCCACAAACATATTGAAATGAGCTTCCACTTGACCTATGTCACCAAGGAGTACCCTCGGGAGTGCCCATAGCTATTTTAGAGCCTATGGTATATTCGGCGTAAACCGTGCACCTATCTTGCGTTGAGATTAATACTCTCACGGTCTCACCAAATGGATCAAAATGAGTTACCACTTGACACATGTCACCTAAGAGTATGATGGGCGTGCCTGAAAAGATTTCCATGCCCATAGTACGTTCGGCACAAACCTGCACCTATCTTGCTTTGAGATTAACATTATCTCCAAATGGACCAAAATGAGTTTCCACTTGACACACGTCACCTAGGAGTACCATCGGGTGTGCCTAAAAAGATTTCCATGCCCATGGTACATTTGGCGCAAACCGTGCACCTATCTTGCGCCTAGATTAACACTATTTCCAAACGGACCAAAACAAGCTTCCACTTGACACACATCACCTACGGGTACCATCGTTTGTGCCCAAAATGATGTCCATGAATGTGGTACGTTAGGCACAAAACATGCACCTGTGTTGTGCCAAGATTAACACTTTCTCCAAACGGACCGAAACGAGCTACCACTTGAGCCACGTCACTTAGGAGTACCATTGAGTGTGCCCAAAATGATTTGCATGCCCGTGGTACATTCAGCGCAAATTGTGCACCCATCTTGCACCGAGATTAACACTATCTCCAAATGGACCAAAACAAGCTTCTACTTGACACATGTCACCTAGGAGTACCATCGGGTGTGTCAAAAATGATTTCTGAGCCTATGGTACATTCAACGCAAACCTTGCACCTAACTTGCGCCTAGATTAACACAATCTCAAAATGGAACGAAACAAGCTTCCACTTGACCCACGTCACCTAGGTGTACCATCGGGTGTGCCTGAAATGGTTTCCATGCCCATGGAACATTCGACACAAATTGTGCAGCTACCTTGCGCCCAGATTAACACTATCTCCAAACAGACCGAAACGAGCTACCACTTGTCCCACAGTACCTAGAAGTTCCATCGGGTTTGTCCAAAATAATTTTGGAGCCTATGGTACGTTCAGCGCAAACTGTGCACCTAACTTGCGCCAAGATGAACACTATCTCCAAATAGACCGAAATGAGCTTTGACTTGACTCACGACACCTATGTGTACAATTGGGTACGCCCAAAATAGTTTCCAAGACCGAGGTACATTCGGTGCAAACCATGCACCTATCTTGTGCCGAGATTAATAGTATCTCCAAACGGACCGAAACAAGCTTCCACTTGACCCACGTCACCTTGGAGTACCATCAAGTGTGTCAAAATGATTTCTGAGCTTATGGTATGTTCAGCGCAAGCCATGCACCTATCTTGTGCCAAGATTAACAGTATCTCCAAATGGATGGAAATGAGTTTTCACTTGACCCACGTCACCTTGGAGTAGCGTTGGGTGCCTCAAAATGATTTCCGAGACTATGGTATGTTCAACATAAACCTTGCACCTATCTTGTGCCGAGATTAACAGCATCTCCAAATGGACGGAAATGAGTTTCCACTTGACCTACGTCACGTAGGAGTACCATCGGTTGCGCCCAAAATGATTTCCGATCCTATGGTACGTTCGGCACAAACTGTCCACCTATCATGTGTCGAGATTAACACTATCTCCAAATAGACCGAAACAAGCTTCCATTTCACCCACGTCACCTAGGAGTCCCATCAGGTGCGCCCAAAATGATTTCTATGCCCATGGTTCAATCAGCGCAAACTATGCACCTATCGTGCGTCGAGATTAACACTATCCGCAAATGGACCGAAATGAGTTTCCACTTGACTGACGTCACATAGGAGTACCATCGGTTGCACTCAAAGCAATTTCAGAGCCCATGTTACATTCAGCGCAAACCGTGCACCTATCTTGCATCAAGATTAATACTATTTCCAAACAGACTGAAATGAGCTTCCACTCGACCAATGTCACCTAGAAGCACCATCAGGTGTGCCTGAAAAGATTTCCATTCCCATGGTACATTTGGTGCAAACTATGCACCTATCTTGCGCCTAGATTAAAAGTATCTCCAAATGGACCGCAATGAGCTTCCACTTGACACACGTCCCCAAGGAGTACCATCGGGTGTGCCCAAAATGATTTCCACACCTGTGGTACATTCGGCGCAAAGCATGCAACTATGTTGTGCTCAGATTAACACTATCTCCAACGCAATCAAAACGAGCGTCGATGTTCAGTTTGACCCACGTCACCTAAGAGTACCATCGGGTGCATCCAAAATGATTTTCGAGCCTATGGTACGTGCAGCGCAAACCAAGCACCTAACTTGCACCTAGATTAACACAATCTCCAAATGGACCAAAACAAGCTCTCACTTGACCCACGTCACCCTGGTGTACCATCGGGTGTGCCCGAAATGGTTTCCATGCCCATGTTATATTTGGCGCAAACCGTGCACCTATCTTGTGCTTAGATTAACACTATCTCCAAATGGCCCGAAATGATCTACCACTTGACCCATGGCACCTAGGAGTACCATCGGGTGCGTCCAAAATAATTTTGGAGCCTATGGTATGTTCGGCGCAAACCGTGCACCTAACTTGCGCCTAGACTAACATTATGTCAAAATGGACCGAAACGAGCTTCACTTGACCCACGTCACCTAGGTGTAGCATCGGGTGTGCCCTAAATGATTTCCATGCCTGTGGTACATTCGGCGCAACCCATGCACCGATCTTGCGCTAGATTATCACTATTTCCAAACAGATGACAACAAGATTCCACTTGATCCACGTTACCTATGAGTAGCATCGGGTGTGCCCAAAATGATTTCCATGCCTGTTGTACATTCAGCGCAAATCGTGCACCCATCATGCGCCAAGATTAACACTACTACCAAACAGACCAAAATGAGGTTGAATTTGACCCACGTCACCTAGGAGTACCATCGGGTGCATCCAATACGATTTTTGAGCCTATGATACATTCAGTGCAAACCATGCACCTATCTTGTGAAGAGATTAACAGTAATTCCAAACGGACCGAAACGAGCTTCCACTTGACCCACATCACCTTAGAGTACCATTGGGTGTGTCAAAATGATTTATGAGCCTATGGTATGTTCAGCACAAACCATGCACCTACCTTGTGCCAAGATTAACAGTATCTCCAAATAGACAGAAATGAGTTTCCATTTGACCCACGTCACCTTGGAGTACCATCAGGTGTGTCAAAATGATTTTCAATCCTATGGTATGTTCGGCGCAAACCTTGCACCTATCTTGGGCCAAGATTAATAGTATCTCCAAATGGACAGAAATGATTTTCGAGCCTATGGTATGTTCGGCGCAAACTGTGCACACATCATGCGTCAAGATTAACATGATCTCCAAATAGTCCGAAACGAGTTTCCATTTCACCCACGTCACAAGGAGTCCCGTTAGGTGGAGCCAAAATGATTTCTATGCCCATGGTTCAATCAGCGCAAACTATGCACCTATCTTGTGTCAAGATTAACACTATCCGCAAATGGACCGAAATGAGTTTTCACTTGACCGACGTCACATATGAGTACCATTGATTGCGCTCAAAGCAATTTCAAAGCCTATGGTACTTTCAGCGCAAAACGTGCACCTATCTTGCATCAAGATTAATACTATCTCCAACAGACTGAAATGAGCTTCCACTAGACCAATATCACTTAGAAGCACCATCGGGTGTGCCAACAAAGATTTCCATGCCCGTGGTACATTTGGTGCAAACTGTGCACCTATCTTGCGCCTGGATTAAAACTATCTCCAAACGGACCGCAATGAGCTTCCTCTTGACACACGTCCCCTAGAAATACTATCGGGTGTGCCCAAAATGATTTCCATGCCTGTGGAACATTCGGCGTAAAGCATGCAACTATGTTGTTCTAAGATTAACACTAGACCAACACAAGATTCCACTTGACCCACATCACGTAGGAGTATCGTCGGGTGTCCCAAAATGATTTCCATGCCTGTCGTACATTTGGCGCAAACCATGCCCTATCTTGCGCCGAGATTAACACTATCTCTAATGGACCGAAACGAGGTCCAATTTGACCCACGTCACCTAGGAATACCATCGGGTGAATCCAAAATGATTTTCGTGCCTATCGTACATTCAGTGCAGACCATGCACCAATCTTGTGCCTAGATTAACACTATCTCCAAACGGACCACAATATGCTCTAGCTTGACTCATGTCACCTATTTGTACCATTGGGTGCGCCCAAAAAAATGGTTTCCATGCCCATGGTATATTCGGTGCAAACCAAGCACCTATCTTATGCTGAGAACACTATGTCCAAATGGACCGAAATCAGCTTCCACTTAACCCACGACACCTTGGAGTACCATCGGATGTGACAAACTGATTTTCGAGCCTATGGTATGTTTGGCGCAAACCTTGCCCCTATCTTGTGCTGAGACTAACAAAATCTACAAACAGACCGAAACAAGCTTCCACTTGACATACATTACCTAGGATTACCATCAGTGTGCCCAAAGCCATTTCCGTGCACGTGGTACATTCGGTGCAAACCGTGCACGTATCTTGCGTCGAGACTAACACAATCTCCAAATGGACCGAAATGAGCTACCACTTAATACACGTCACCTTGGAGCACCATCGAGTATGCCCAAAATGATTTCCATGCCCAATATACATTCGGAGCAAACCGTGTACCTATCTTGCACTAAGATTAACACTCTCCAACACAGACCGAAACAAGCCTCCACTTGACCCACGTCACCTAGGAGTACTATCAGGTGTGCCCAAAATTATTTGCACGCCCATGGTATATTCGCAGCAAATCATGCAACTATGTTGCGCTGAGATAAGCACTATCTCCAAATAGATCGAAACGAGCTTCCACTTGACCAACGTCACCTAGAAGTACCATTGGGTGTGCCTAAAAAGATTTTCGTGCCTGTGCACAAACCGTGCACCTATCTTGCATCAAGATTGACACAATTGCCAAACAGACTGACATGAGCTACCAATTGACCTACGTCACCTAGGAGTACCCTCGGGTGTGCCCAAAGCGATTTTAGAGCCTATGGTACATTCGGCGCAAACCCTGCACCTATCTTGCGTCGAGATTAATACTGTAACACCTCAAGTGTTTAGCTCCATAATTGCATTGCATTTGCATAAGCATAAGCATGCATCATTCATGTTATTTTATGTGGTTGCAACAAATGTGATTGTTTTTAGAATTTTGTTTGGCTCACATCATGTGATACTTGGTAGTTGGTGTAACTAAAGGGTAGAGTAGCCAATTATGCCTCACAACACCTTAGTTATACTTAGGGTCACTCATGGAGCAAGGTTCATGTTGACCAAAATCACCAAAATGCCCTCCAAGGTGTGGTTGACCACCATTTAGCCCTAGGATGCTCTAGTTTGACCAATTAAAAAGTCTAGCTTGGAGACCTTGCATGGAGGAGCACCCTTAAGCAAAGTTGTAGGGAATTTTATGGGGAACAAAAGTCTCAATATGACCATCTCATGAAACTAGCCAGAACATGCTAAAAAATGGCCCACAAGTCAGCTAGAGGGGCTGTCTCAACACTTAGAAATTTTTCTAAGTCTCCAAGTGTCCCTCCAGTTTTACTGTGGCCTACTTTAGAAGCTTGTAGTTTGCAAACTAGGCCAAACCAGCTTCCACTTATATTGACAAACTTGTAGCCCTCATGTAGCTCTACAACATTGCCAACATCACCCATACCTGGTTCTCAATGGTTTAGGAGATATAGTGTCATGAAGTTAGGGTTTCAGTCGGTGTCATTAACTGAAAACATGTTTCAGTTTCACAGGGCACCACTTGGGAGCTATGTAGTTTCTAATCTAGGCCGAACCAGCCCAAACTCCAATTGACAAACTTGTTGCCCTCACATAGCTCTACAAATTTGATGATGTCAGCTTGGACAGAATCGAGCTGTTTTGGAAGTTAATCAGCGCCAAACTTGCTCTGTCAGTTGGCCACCGATGTCACGTTTGCAGCTTCGATTCAGTCAACGAGCTCGAACACCGGCCGTGTCGTGGCGCTCGGGCAGAAGAGCATCGCCGTGTGGCGACCGAGCGCTGCCATCGCCTCCACGTCGCGAGCCCAGGCGCGAGTTTGAACACCGAGCGGACACCTCCACCCCCTCACTCGCGCTCACTCTCCTCTCCCTCCCTCTCGCTCTAGCTGGGGTCACCGAGGCGGAAATCGAAGACGCCATTGTCACCGCAGCCTTCTCCGAGCTCGCGCGCACTCACCACCGCACCACCGCTCACCAGATCACGTCCTCTCCTCCGCCACACCGCCCTGCACCTCCTCGACCAGCCGGTAGCTTTGATTGAGCCTGAGGTGAGCCGCATTGCCACCTCCGCCCGTTCCCAAAAGGTCACCGGAGCTCCGCCATGTTAGGTTCACCGTGGCCAGCACCACACCATAGTTCTCCGCCTTCCCTCGCTCGCGTTCCCTCCTTCCTATCACACGTGTGTGCTTGGGTGAAGATGCTACCGCCAGCATCGGTTTGGTCGGGCCAGAACAAGCCTGCGCACTGCCGCGCCATGGCCGCTGGCCAGGTGCTCACGCGGTCAAGCGGCTCCGCTTCATCCCCCGTCTGTGTGAGTGGTCTCGGGAGGTCCGCTAGGGTTCCAGTGAGGTGGTGCACCCTTCGGTCGGTCATCCGACGGCCAGGACTCGCCGGCGTACCGCTAGGCGCCACAGCCGTCCGCCATCTCCGTCGGCATAGGTGCTACGGGGCGACAGCTTTGGGGAAAAGGGCTGGCCTCGGTGCGGTTGGGTTTGGGCAAGACGTCGGTGAACTCGGATTGATCGGAGGAGCCACCGGCGGCGAGGAATCGCTCGCCGGAGCTCACGGCCGCCCGCTCCCCTGTCCCCTTTTCACTAACACGGGGGGCCCTCTTGTCAGCACCCCGCGCACGGGCGGGAGCCAGGACGGGCCGCGCGCTGGCTGGGCCGCGCTGGCAAACCGGGCCGGCCCAGCACTGTAGCGAGTTAGGGTTCAGTGTTGTTTTTCTTTTTCATATTGTCACAGATTTTTGTTGTTGTTTGGAAAATGTAGATCTAGGGTTTTACTTGCTCAAAAATCATGAAATAAATTTTGTTAGGATCTACATGATGTGTAGTATTTTAGAAAAATATAAATCTGGTATGTGATGTTTAGTTTTTGGGAGAATTAAATAGATCTTTCAAATGTGTTTTGAAATGAAGGCAAATTTGTTAAATGTATAACTTGAGCTGTAGTCTTCCAAAAATTTTGAAATTTGGTGGGTAGGCTACTTTATACTTGCTTTAGCTTTGGTAAAAAAATTGGGCAGTAGAACTTAAGTACTTTTCAAGTTATAATGCTATCTTGTTATTTTAGGAAATACTTGAATGAATTTTAGTATTTTTTCTACATGTGCAATGTTCTTATAAATTTTTGGAGAATGTCTTGGTACCTTAGAGTGTCTAAGAAAAATATGAAATCTGTTGTTTGATACTTTTCATTATGATTTGTTATTTATACAAAAATCAGCCTTTTGGGCTTGTGAATTAGGGAGTTTCTGTGAATAATTTTAGTTCAAATTTTTACAGTAGTCTCTTTTTGGGTCAGAGAGTCTCCTGTAATTTTGGTAGAATTTTAGGAGCAGTTTACATATATGTTTAAAATTCCACTTAATTAATTAAGTAAATTAAGAAATGAGTATAAATAAATATTCTAGGTGGGCACACCTTACTTTCTGGTGTTTTTGTGACCTATGTGAACTTGTGGTAACATTAGTTTGGTCTTAAGGGATGTTTGCCACATAAATAAATATTTAATCCTTGCAATTCTAGGTTTTCTGGACAGCTGGTAGTATTTCTAGGTTTGACCTTTGATAAAGGTGGTTGCTGGAAAACTTGTAAATACCAAAGTTGTAGTAAACTTGATAAACTATCTTGTGTCAAAATTTGGGAGTATTTGGCTTAGTAGTTTGGGAGTTATTGCTATTTATAGTGACAGTCCAGAATTGGCTACTCTCTGTTTAGAGAGGACAGATTCTGGAACTTATGAAATTCGACATGGAAAACTTAGGAATTTAGGGTTGAGGTCTGAAAATGAATTGTAGTGCATTTCTTAAGCTTTCCAGATTGTCTTAGATCATATCTTTTGGAGTTGGGAATCTCCAGTTATGTTAGAAACAAGTAGCTGCTGTCCAGAATGTTTTACTGTGGTATTTTGGTGTTGGATGTGGTAACCTAAGTAATGCTACTCTTGTAATTGTTAGGTGTTAGGGCCTTAACCGAAGAAGAATAGCTATATCTTAGGTTGAGTAGATTAGGTGAGTACTTCTCTACCGGAGAGGAAACTTGCACCTAATATTTGAAGTGATTTGAGTAGAGCTTTAAGAATGTGGTAATGTATTTCATTCCGAGCATACTGCATCTTTCATTATGCATCCATGAGATTTATTATGCACTCATGCAATAGGTGTTCCGGAGGGGGTAACGCTCCTCGAATTTGAGCAAGTGATTCTGGAGGAAGTCCAGAACCAGCCGGAGGAGCCAACAGAACCAGTCGGCGAAGGAGACACCGCTGAAGACTTGTCAGAGTGCCCTGACCACTGGCCTTCGACCTTTCTCAAAGGCAAGCCCCGGTGCATGCTGAACCCATCATTTTATAAATCTATCTTGAGTACTTTTAACTGTTTATTGCATTAAGTTATAGGAGTTATATGAAAACACTTGCTGCATTTTACCTATCCTTGTCCAGATATCGTACTTGATCATATACTAGGTTTAGGCACGTGTCAATGCTTAGCCCTGCTTAGTACGGTAGAAGTCGGGTGATTTCCGGTCATCCGCGAGATGTAGGAAGGAGTCACGAGTGGCTTTATGGCTATCGTGGATGGAACCATGCTTTAAAATGAAATTGAGACCGGGCGGGAGTTCGATAGTACAGCCGCAAGACACTTCACGTCTTGGGTGTGGAGCTATGCCCGTCTAAGTCGTTTAAGGACCGATTCGCTGTACGTCCTTGAGTCATGTTGAATGCAGTCTAACACTTAGTTGGCCGGATAAGTCGTTCCGACCGCGAAGTCGAGTAGTATGGTTCAGGCCGGGAATCGAATGGTAGGTTGCATCTTGGAGGAGAGAAAGGATGTGCTTGGGGACATTGGCGTGAGACCAAGGGGGGTTAGAGTCCCTATCACCTGGCAGAGTATCGCCCTTGGGGACGCGACATCATTCGGACCCGCGATTCCTGAACTGTACGAAAGATGACCTGAGCAGCCCTCACCAGGCGTGACTCCGTGAGTGTTAGAAATACCCCTCTAGCTGGATAGGAATTCGATTCGAATCGTCGTCGCTCCCGGTTAGTGAGCACTTGACTTGAGTAGCGGCAACGTAGATCTCATTAATTGAACAGATGGTTAAGTGAATGATACATTGTTGCCACAATTTATACCTGCTATGGATAAAATGTTAATAATTGTTTGATGATACTCAAGTGTATGTATAGTACAGGTGCTGAGATAGATGACAGGTAAATGCAAAAAATAACTGCTAGTACAGGTTATAAGAGTTTCAACTACTTATGCCTTTATGCAAAATGTGGTGTCAGCTAGCCTCTTGTGTAAGCCTTGCATAATCCTTGGTGTCATTTTATTTCTGGTTTATGACGGGTAAGTCTAGCTGAGTACATTCCAGTACTCAGGGTTTATTCCCCCCTGTTGCAGATGATATGCTCTATCAAGGCTTCTGCAAGACGTGTCTCCACCCTGCGGGTGACGAAGACTAGATCACTAGGGCGTGATCATCTTTTATGTACTTTCCTCATGCTTTTGCGGGTTGTTGATCAACAAGACTGGCAGTAGTTAAACAACTGGTGTGTGTTATGCTTCCGCTACTTTATAAACCTGGTTTGTAATAATTGCGACTCCGTGTGTGTGTAAACTTATTTCGGAACTACTTGTGAAATGTAACGTATGATGTTGTATGTTGAATGATGCGATCTTGGTTGTAAGCAAGTTGGTTTGAAATCCTTCGTGGTTTCGATTGACTACCGGGATTATATGGGCTCAAGTTCAAAAATTTGAGCGCTTCGGTGCTTGTTTTTGTACTTGTGCTTTTATAATTTGGTCGGTTCTGTTACAAATACTATCTCCAAATGGACCGAAATGAGGTTCCACTTGACCAATGTCACCTAAAAGTACCATCGGGTTTGCCTGAAAAGATTTCCATGCCCGTGGTACATTCGGCGCAAACCGTGGACCTATCTTGCGCCTAAATTAACACTATCTCCAAACAGACCGGAACGAGCTTCTACTTGAATCACGTCACCTAGGTGTACCATCGGGTGTGCCGAAAAATATCTCCATGTCTATGGTACATTCGGTGCACCTACGTTGATCGAAGATTAAGACTTTCTGCTAACGAGCGAAATCAAGCTTCCACTTGATCCACGTCACCTAGAAGTACAATCGAGTCTGCCTAAAATGATTTCCATGCCTGTGGAACATTCGGTGCAAACTGTGCACCTATCTTGTGCCGAGATTAACACTATCTCCATGCCTGTGGTACACTCGGTGCAAAACATGCACCTATATTGAGCGAAGATTAACACTTTCTCCAAACGAACCAAAACGAGCTTTCACTTGACCCACGTCACCTAGGAGTACCATCGAATGTGCCCAAAATGATTTCCATGCTCATGGAACATTCGGTGCAAACCGTGCACCTATCTTGCATTGAGATTCACACTATCTCCAAATGGACCGAAACGAGCTTCTACTTGACCCACATCACCTAGGGGTACCATCGGGTCCATCCAAAATGATTTTTGAGCCTATGGTTCATTCGGCGCAAACCGTTCATCTAACATGCGCAAAGATTAACATAACCTATAGATGGACCGAAACGAGCTTCCACTTGACCCAAGTCACCTAGGTGTGCCATCAGGTGTGCCCGGGTTTCCATGCCCATGGTACATTCAGCGCAGAGATTAACACTATCTCCAAACAGACCGAAACGAGCTTTCAGTTGACTCACGTCACCTAGGACAACCATTGTTGTGTTAAAATGAATTCCGAGCCTATGGTATGTTCAGCGCAAACCATGCACCTATCTTGCGCTGAGATTGCACTATCTCCAAATGGACCGAAACGAGCCTCCACTTGACCCATGTCACCTAGGAGTACCATCGGGTGTGCCCAAAATGATTTGCACACCCGTGGTATAATTAGAGCAAACCATGCACCTATCTTGCGCTAAGATTAACACTATCTCCAAATAGACCGAAACGAGATTCCACTTGACCAACGTCACCAAGACGTACCAACGGGTGTGCCTAAAAAGATTTCCATGCCCGTGCGCAAACTATGCACCTATCTTGCATCGAGATTGACACTATCGCCAAACAGACTGAAATGAGCTACCACTTGAACTATGTCACCTCCTAGGAGTACCCATGGGTGTTAATAAAGTGATTTTAGAGCCTATGGTACATTCGACGCATACCCTGCACCTATCTTGCGTCGAGATTAATACTATCTCCAAACGAACCGAAACAAGCTTCCACTTGACCAACGTCACCTAGAAGTACCATCGGGTGTGCCTAAAAAGATTTCCATGCATTTGGTACATCAGTGCAAACCGTGCACCTATCTTGCACCTAGATTAACCATATCTCCAAACGGACCGAAACAAGCTTCCACTTGACCCACGTCACCTAGGTGTACAATTGGGTGCGCCCGAAATGGTTTCCATGCCCGTGGTACATTCGATGCAAACCATGCACCAATCTTGCACCGAGATTAACACTATCTCTAATTGGACCGAAACGAGCTTCCACTTGACCCACGTCACCTAGGAGTACCATGAGATGTGTTAAAATGATTTTCGAGCCTATGGTACCTTCAGCGCAAACCATGCCCTTATCTTGCACCGATACTAACATTATGTCCAAACAGACCGAAACAAGCTTCCACTTGACATACATTACCTAGAATTACCATCAATTGTGCCCAAAGTCATTCCATGCCTGTGGTACATTCGGTGGAAACCGTGCACCTATCTTGCACCAAGATTAAAACTATCTCAAACAGATTAAAATAAGCTTCCACTTGATCCATGTCACCTAGGAGTACAATCAGGTGTGTCCAAAATAATTTTTGACCCTATAGTACACTAGGCACTCGAGATTAACACTATCTCTAAATGGAGTGAAACGAGTTTCCCCTTAAGCCACGTCACGTAGGAGTACCATTGGTTGTGCTCAAAATGATTTTCGAGCCTATGGTACAATTGGCACAAACCATGCACCTATCATGTGTCGAGATTAACACTATCTCTAAACAGACCAAAACGAGCTTCCATTTTACCCACATCACCAAGGAGTTCTATTGGGTGCGCCCAAAATGATTTCCATGCCCATGGTACATTCGGTTCAAACCGTGCACCTATCTTGCGTCGAGATTAACACTATCTCGAATTGGACCGAAATGAGTTTGCACTTGACCGATGTCACATAGGAGTACCATCGGTTGCGCCCAAAATGATTTCCGAGCCTATGGTATGTTCGGTGCGAACTGTGCACTTATCTTGCATCGAGATTGCACTATCCCCAAATAGACTAAAATGAGCTTCCACTTGACCTACGTCACCTAGGAGTACCCTCGAGTGTGCCCAAAGCGATATTAGAGCCTATGGTACATTCGGTGACAACCTTGCAACTATATTGCATCGAGATTAATACTATGTCCAAATGGACCGAAATGAGCTTCCACTTGACCAACGTCACCTAGAAGTACCATCGGGTGTGCCTGAAAAAATTTCCATGCGCGTGGTATATTCAGCGCAAACCATGTACCAATCTTGCGTCTCAATTAACAATATCTCCAAACGGACTGAAATGGGCTTCCACTTGACACACATCACCTAGGACTACCATCGGGTGTGCCCAAAATGATTTCCTTGCCCATTGTACATTCGGAGCAAACTGTGCACCTATCTTGCGCTGAGATTAACATTATCTCCAAATCGACCAGAACGACCTTCCACTTGACCCACGTCACCTAGGAGTACCATTGGTTGTGCTCAAAGTGATTTCCATGCTAGTGGTACATTCGGCGCAAACCGTGCACCTATCATGCGCCGAGATTAACACTATCTCCAAACAGACCAAAACGAGTTTCCACTTGACCCACGTCACCTAGGAGTACCAATGGGTGTGCCCAAAATGATTTCCATGCCTGTGGTCCATTGGGCGCAATGCACCTATTGTTCGCCAAGATTAACACTATGTTCAAATAGACCAAAATAAGGCTACACTTGACCCACGGCACCTAGGAGTACCATCGGTAGGAGTACAATTGGTTGCGTTCAAAATGATTTTTGAGCCTATGGTATGTTTGGCCCAAACTATGCTCCTATCTTGCGTCGAGACGAACACTATCTTCAAATGGACCGAAACACCCTTCCACTTGACAAACATTACCTAGGAGTACCGTTGGGTGTGCCAAAACCATGCACTTATCTTGCATTGAGATTAACACTATCTCCAAACAGTCCAAAATGAGCTTCCACTTGACCAATATCACTTAGATGTATCATCAGGTCTGCCTAAAGAAAATCGTGCACCTAACTTGCGCCTAGATTAACACATTCTCCAAATGGACCCAAACGAGCTCATTTGACACACGTCACCTAGGAGTACAATCTAGTGTGCCCAAAATGATTTCCATGCCCTTGGTAAATTCAGAGCAAACCGTGCACCTAACTTGCGCTAAGATTAACACTATCTCCAGATGGACCCAAACGAGCTTCAACTTGACCCACGTTACCTAGGTGTACCCATCGGGTGTGCCCAAAATGCTTTTTCGTGCCGGTGGTACATTCAGCACAAACCGTGCACCTATCATTTACCTAGATTAACACAATCTCCAAACAGACCGAAATGAGCTTTCACTTGATCCATGCCACCTAGGAGTACCATTGGGTGCGTCCAAAATGATTTTTGAGCCTATGGTACGTTCGACGCAAACTGTGCACCTAACTTGTGCCTAGATTAACACCATCTCCAAACAGACCGAAACAAGCTTCCACTTGACCCATGTCACCTAGGTGTATCATCAGGTGTGCCCAAAATGATTTTCATGCCTGTGGCACATTTGACGCAAACCATGTGCCTATCTTGCGCTAAGATTAACACTATCTCCAAACAGACCAAAACAAGATTCCCCTTGACCCACGTCACCTGGAGCACCATAGGGAGTGCCCAAAATGATTTCCATACCCGTTGTACACTCGGCGCAAACCGCGCACCTATCTTGCGCCAAGATTAACACTATATCCAAACAGATCGAAACGAAGTTCCACCTAACCCATGTCACCTAGTAGTACCATCGGGTGGGTCCAAAATGATTTTCAAGCCTATGGTACGTTTGGCGCGACTGAAACGAACTTCCTCTTGATCTACTCCACCTAGGAGTACCATCAGGTGTGCTCAAAGCGGTTTCAAAGCCTATGGTACATTTGGTGCAAACCGTGCACCTATCTTGCCTAAGATTAGTACTACCTCTAACCGAAACGATATGAGCTTCCACTTGACCAACGTAACCTAGAAGTACCATCGCGTGTGCCTAAAAAGATTTCCGTGCTCCTAGTACATTCGGCGCAAACTGGGCACCTATCTTGTGTCAAGATTAATGCAATCTCCAAATGGTCTTAAATGAGCTTCTAGTTGACCAATGTCACCTAGAAGTACCATCTGGTATGCCTGAAAAGTTTTCTATGCCCGTGCTACATTCGGCGCAAACCGTACACCTATCTTGCGCCTAGATTAACACTATCTCCAAATGGACCGAAACGAGTTTCCACTTGACCAATGTCACCTAGAAGTATCATCTGATGTGCCTGAAAAGATTTCCATGTCCATGGTACATTCGATGCAAACCATACACCTATCTTGCACCTAGATCAACACTATCTCCAAACAGACCAAAATGACCCTCCACTTGGCACACGTCACCTTGGAGTACCAACGGGTGTGCCCAAAATGATTTTCATGCCCATGGTACATTTGGCGCAAACCATGCACCTATCTAGCGTTGAGATTAACACTATGTCCAAATGGACCAAAATGAGCTTTCACTTAACCCACATCACCTAGGAGTACCAGCGGGTGTGACCAAAATGATTTCCACGCCCGTTGTACATTCACGCAAACCGTGCACCTATCTTGCGCTGAGATTAACACTATCTCCAAACAGACAGAAACAAGCTTCCTCTTGACCCACGTCACCTAGGAGTACCACCGGGTGCATCCAAAATAATTTCCAAGCCTATGGTACCTTCGGCGCAAACCGTGCAACTATCTTGCGCCAAGACTTACACTATCTCCAAACTGACCGAAACGAGCTTCCACTTGACATACATTACATAGGAGTACCATCGGGTCTACCCAAAGTGATTTCCATGCCCGTGGTACATCCAGTGCAAGCTGTGCACCTATCTTGCGACGAGATTAACACTCTCCAAACAGACTAAAAAGATCTTCCACTTGATCTATGCCACCTAGGAGTACCATTTTTTTTGATACAGCTAGAAATACCATCTGGTGTGCCCAAAAGCAATTTTGGAGCCTACGGTACATTTAGCACAAACCGTGCACCTACCTTGCGTCGAGTTTAACACTATCTCCAAAGAGACCGAAACAAGCTTCCACTTAACCAACATGACCTCAAAGTCCCTTAGGCATAGAAATCGCTTTGGGCACACCCGATGGTACTCCTATATAATGTATGTCAAGTGGAAACTTGTTTTGGCCCGTTTGGATATAGTGTTAGTCTCAGCGCGAGATAGGTGCACTGTTTGCGCCAAATGTGCCATGGGCATAGAAATCATTTTGGGCACACCCAATGGTATTCCTAGGTGACATGGGTCAAGTGGAAGCTCGTTTTGGTCCGTTTGGAGATAGTGTTAAACTAGGCACAAGATAGGTGTACAGTTTGCGCTGAATGTACCACGGGCAGGGAAATCTTTTTAGGCATACCCAATGGTACTTCTAGCTGACATTGGTCAAATAGAAGCCCGTTTCGATCCATTTGGAGATAGTATTAATCTCGACCCAAGGTAGGTGCACGGTTTGCGCTGAATGTACCATAGGCTCAGAAATCATTATGACACAACCGATGGTACTCCTACGTGACATGGGTCAAGTGGAATCTTGTTTCGGTCTATATGGGGATACCATTAATCTCGACGCAAGATAGGTGCATGATTTGCGCTGAACGTACCATAGGCTCAGAAATAATTTTAGAAGCACTTGATTGTACTCCTAGGTGATGTGGATCAAGTGAAAGTTCATTTCGATCCGTTTGGAGATTGTTTTAATGTCAGTGCAAGATAGGTGCATGGTTTGCGCCGAATGTACCACGGGCATGGAAATCGCTTTCGGCACACCTGATAGTACTCCTAGGTAATTTATGTCAAGTGGAAGCTTGTTTTGATATGTTTAGAGAAAATTTTAGTCTAGGCGCAACATAGGTGCACAATTTGTGCCGAACGTACTATAGCCCTAGAAATCATTTTGATGCACCCGATGGTACTCCTTGGTAACGTGGGTCAAGTGGAAGCTCATTTTGGTCCGTTTAGAGATAGTGTTAATCTTGGCGCAAGATAGGTGCACGGTTTGTGCCGAATGTACCACGGGCCGGGAAATCACTTTGGGCACACTCGATGGTTCTCCTGGCTGAAGTGGGTCAAGTGGAAGCTCGATTCGAGCCGTTTAGAGATAGTGTTAATCTTAGCGCTAGATAGGTGCACAGTTTGCACTGAACGTACCATTGGCATAGAAATCATTTTGGACGCACCTCATTGTACTCCTAGGTGAGATGGATCAAGCAGAAGCTCATTTTGATCCATTTGGAGATGGTTTTAACTTCAGCGCAAGAATGGTGCACAGTTTGCGCCGAATGTCCCACGGGCATGGAAATTGCTTTAGGCACACCAAATGGTACTCCTATGTAATGTATGTCAAGTGGAAGCTTGTTTCGGTCCGTTTGGAGATAGTGTTAGTCTTGGTGCTAGATAGGTGCACGGTTTGCGCTGAATGTACCATAGGCATGGAAATCATTTTGGGCACACCCGATGCTACTCCTAGGTGACGTGGTCAAGTGAAAGCTCATTTTGGTCCATTTGGAGATAGTGTTAAACTAGGCGAAAGATAGGTGTACGGTTTGCGTCGAATGTACCACAGGCATGGAAATCTTTTTAGGCACACCCGATGGTACTTCTAAGAGACATTGGTCAAATGGAAGCTCATTTTGGTCCATTTGGAGAGAGTATTAATCTTGAAGCAAGATAGGTGCACGGTTTGCGCTGAACATACCCTAGGCTAAGAAATCATTTTGACACAACCGATGGTACTCCTATGTGACATGGGTCAAGTGGAATCTCATTTTAGCCCATATGGAGAAACCGTTAATCTCGACGCAAGATAGGTGCACTATATGCGCTGAATGTACCATAGGCTAAGAAATCATTTTGGACGCACTTGATTGTACTCCTAGGCGACGTGGATCAAGCGAAAGTTCATTTCTATCTGTTTGGAGATTGTTTTGATCTCGGCGTAAGATAGGTGCACGATTTGTGCCGAATGTACCATGGGCATGGAAATCGCTTTGGGCAGACCTGATGGTACTCCTACGTAATGTATGTCAAGTGGAAGCTTGTTTCGGTCTGTTTGGAGATAGTTTTAGTCTAGGCGCACGATAGGTGCACAATTTGCGCCGAACGTACCATACGCTTGGAAATCATTTTGGACGCACCTCCTAGGTGACATGGGTCAAGTGGAAGCTCGTTTCGAGCCATTTGGAGATAGTGTTAGTCTCAGCGCTAGATAAGTGCATGGTTTGCGCCGAATGTTTCATGGGCATGGAAATCATTGTGGATACAACCGATGGTACTCCTAGGTGGCATGTGTTAAGTGAAAGCTCGTTTCGATCTGTTTGGAGATAGTGTTATTCTCAATGCAAGAGAGGTGCACGGTTTGCACCGAACATACCATAGGCTCGAAAATCATTTTGGGCACACCTAATAGTACTCCTTGGTGACATGGGTCAAGTGTAAGCTCATTTTGGTCTATTTGGAGATAATGTTAATCTCGACGCAAGATAATTGCACGATTTGTGCCAAATGTACCATAGGCTCTGAAATTGCTTTTTGACACACCATTTGGTACTCCTAGGTTGCGTAGATCAAGTGGAAGATTATTTTGGTCTGTTTGTAGATAGTGTTATTCTCGACGCAAGATAGGTACACGGTTTGCGTCAAACATACCATAGGTTCAAAAATCATTTTGGGCGCAACCGATGGTACTCCTATGTGACGTGGGTCAAGTGGAAACTTGTTTTGGTCTATTTGGAGATAGTGTTAATCTCGGTACAAGACAGGTGCACGGTTTGCGCCAAATGTACCACAATCTCATTAATCATTTTGGACGCACCTCATTGTACTCGGTGATGTGGATCAAGCGAAAGCTCATTTCGATCTGTTTGGAGATAGTTTTAGTCTCGGTTCAAGATAGGTGCATGGTTTGCGCCGAACATACCACGGGCATGGAAATCACTTTGGGCACACGTAGTGGTACTCCTAGGTGACATTTGTCAAGTGGAAGCTCGTTTCGGTCCGTTTGGAGATAATGTTAATCATGCCCAAAATGATTTCCATGCCCATGGTACATTCAGCACAAATCGTGCACCAAGATTAACACTATCTACAAGCTGACCAAAACGAGCTTCTACTTGATCCACATCACCTAGGAGTACTATCGAGTGCGCCCAAAATGATTTTCAAGCCTACGGTACATTCGGCGTAAACAGTTCACCTAACTTGCGCCTAGATTAACACAGTCTCCAAATGGACTGAAACAAGCTTCCCTTCACCCACGTCACCTTGGTGTACCATCGGGTGTGCCCGAAATGGTTTCCATGCCCATGGTACATTCGGCACAAATCGTGCGTCTATCTTGCGCCTAGATTAACACTATTTCCAAACAGACCAAAATGAGCTACCACTTGACCCATGCCACATAGGAGTACCATCGGGTGCATCCAAAATAATTTTAGAGCCTATGGTACGTTCGGCACAAACTATGCACCTAACTTGCACCTAGATTAACATTATCTACAATGAACCGAAATGAGCTTCCAATTGACTCACGTCACCAGGTGTAGCATCTGCTGTGCCCCAAATGATTTCTATGCTTGTGGTACATTCGATGCAACCCATGCACCTATCTGAGGCTGAGATTAACACTATCTCCATACAGACCAAAATAAGATTCCACTTGACCCACATCACCTAGGAGTATCATCGAGTGTGCCCAAAATGATTTCCATGCCTATTGTACATTCAGCACCAATCATGCACCAATCTTGCGCCGAGATTAACACTATCTCCAAACGGACCGAAATGAGGTTGAATTTGACACACGTCACCTAGGAGTACCATCCAAAATGATTTGTGTGCCTATGGTACGTTCAACGCAAACCATGCACGTATCTTGCGCCTAGATTAATAGTATCTCCAAACGGACCGAAATGAGCTTCCACTTGACTCACATCACCTATGTGTACCAGTGGGTCCGCCTGAAATGGTTTCCATGACCGAGGTACATTTGGCGCAAACCATGCACCTATCTTGTGCCGAGGTTAACAGTATCTCCAAATGGACCAAAACAAGCTTCCACTTGACCCACGTCACCTTGGAGTACCATCGGGTGCGTCAAAATAATTTCTAAGCCTATGGTATGTTCGGTGCAAACCATGCACCTGTCTTGCACCGAGATTAACACTATCTCCAAATGGACCGAAATGACTTTCCACTTGACCCACGTCACGTAGGATTACCATCGGTTGCCTCCAAAATGATTTCTGAGCCTATGGCAGGTTTGGCGCAAACCGTGTGCCTATCATGCGTCGAGATTAACACTATCTCCAAACCGACTGAAATGAGCTTCCATTTCACCCATGTCAGGTGCGCCCAAAGTGATTTCCATGCCCTTGGTTCATTCAGCGCAAACCATGCATCTATCTTGCGTCGAGATTAACACTATCTCCAAACAGACTAAAATGAGCTTCCACTCGACCAACGTGACCAAGAAGTACCATCGGATATGCCTTAAAAGATTTCCATGCCTGTGGTACATTCAGTGCAAACCGTGCACCTATCTTGCACCTAGATTAACATCCAAATGGACCGTAATGAGCTTTCACTTGACACACGTCACCTAGGAATACCATCAGGTGTGCCCAAAATGATTTCCTTGCCTGTGGTAAATTCGGTGCAAAGCGTGCACCTATGTTGTGCCAAGATTAATACTATCTCCAAACGGACCCAAATGGACTTCCACTAGACCCACGTCACCTAGGAGTACCATTTAGGTGCGTCCAAAGTGATTTTCAAGCCTATGGTACGTTCGGCGCAAATCGTGCACCCATCTTTCCACGAGATTAATACTATCTCCAAACAAACCAAAATGGGCTTCTACTTGACCCACGTCACCTAGGAGTACCATTTGGGTTTGTCCAAAGTGATTTCTGAGCCTATGGTACGTGCGGCGCAAACTGTGCACCTAACTTCCTCCTAGATTAACACAATCTCCAAACGGACCAAAATGAGCTACCACTTGACCCATATCACATAGGTGTACCATCGGGTGCGTCCAAAATAATTTTAGAGCCTATGGTACATTCGGCACAAACTATGCACCTAACTTGCGCCTAGATTAACATTATCTACAGTGAACCGAAACAAGCTTCCACTAGACCCATGTCACCTAGGAGTTCCATCGGTTGCACTCAAAGCGATTTCAGAGCCTATGGTAGATTTGGCAAAAACCGTGCACCTATCTTACGTCAAGATAAATACTATCTCCAAATGGACTGAAATGAGCTTCTACTCGACCAACATCACCTAGAAGTACCATCGGGTGTGCCTGAAAAAATTTCCATGCTCGTGGTCCCCAAACTGCGCACCTGTCTTGCGCCTAGATTAACACTATCTACAAACGGACCAAAATGAGCTTCCACTTCACACACATCACCTAGGAGTACCATCGGGTGTGCCCAAAATAATTTCCAAGCCTGTGGTACATTCGGTGCAAAGTGTGCACCTATGTTGTGCCAAGATTAAAACTATCTCCAGACGGACTAAAACAAGCTTCCACTAGACCCACGTCTCCGAGGAGTACGATCAAGTGTGCCCAAAATGATTTCCATGCCCGGGTACATTCAGCGCAAATCGTGCACCCACCTTGCACCGAGATTAACACTATCTCCAAATGGACTGAAATGAGCTTCTACTTGACCCACCTAGGTGTACCATCAGGCATGTCCAAAATGTTTTTTGAGCCTATGGTACGTTCGGCGCAAACCGTGCACCTAACTTGCGCTTAGATTAACACAATCTCCAAATGGACCGAAATGAGGTTGAATTTGACACACGTCACCTAGGAGTACCATCCAAAATGATTTGTGTGCCTATGGTACGTTCAACGCAAACCATGCACGTATCTTGCGCCTAGATTAATAGTATCTCCAAACGGACCGAAATGAGCTTCCACTTGACTCACATCACCTATGTGTACCAGTGGGTCCGCCTGAAATGGTTTCCATGACCGAGGTACATTTGGCGCAAACCATGCACCTATCTTGTGCCGAGGTTAACAGTATCTCCAAATGGACCAAAACAAGCTTCCACTTGACCCACGTCACCTTGGAGTACCATCGGGTGCGTCAAAATAATTTCTAAGCCTATGGTATGTTCGGTGCAAACCATGCACCTGTCTTGCACCGAGATTAACACTATCTCCAAATGGACCGAAATGACTTTCCACTTGACCCACGTCACGTAGGATTACCATCGGTTGCCTCCAAAATGATTTCTGAGCCTATGGCAGGTTTGGCGCAAACCGTGTGCCTATCATGCGTCGAGATTAACACTATCTCCAAACCGACTGAAATGAGCTTCCATTTCACCCATGTCAGGTGCGCCCAAAGTGATTTCCATGCCCTTGGTTCATTCAGCGCAAACCATGCATCTATCTTGCGTCGAGATTAACACTATCTCCAAACAGACTAAAATGAGCTTCCACTCGACCAACGTGACCAAGAAGTACCATCGGATATGCCTTAAAAGATTTCCATGCCTGTGGTACATTCAGTGCAAACCGTGCACCTATCTTGCACCTAGATTAACATCCAAATGGACCGTAATGAGCTTTCACTTGACACACGTCACCTAGGAATACCATCAGGTGTGCCCAAAATGATTTCCTTGCCTGTGGTAAATTCGGTGCAAAGCGTGCACCTATGTTGTGCCAAGATTAATACTATCTCCAAACGGACCCAAATGGACTTCCACTAGACCCACGTCACCTAGGAGTACCATTTAGGTGCGTCCAAAGTGATTTTCAAGCCTATGGTACGTTCGGCGCAAATCGTGCACCCATCTTTCCACGAGATTAATACTATCTCCAAACAAACCAAAATGGGCTTCTACTTGACCCACGTCACCTAGGAGTACCATTTGGGTTTGTCCAAAGTGATTTCTGAGCCTATGGTACGTGCGGCGCAAACTGTGCACCTAACTTCCTCCTAGATTAACACAATCTCCAAACGGACCAAAATGAGCTACCACTTGACCCATATCACATAGGTGTACCATCGGGTGCGTCCAAAATAATTTTAGAGCCTATGGTACATTCGGCACAAACTATGCACCTAACTTGCGCCTAGATTAACATTATCTACAGTGAACCGAAACAAGCTTCCACTAGACCCATGTCACCTAGGAGTTCCATCGGTTGCACTCAAAGCGATTTCAGAGCCTATGGTAGATTTGGCAAAAACCGTGCACCTATCTTACGTCAAGATAAATACTATCTCCAAATGGACTGAAATGAGCTTCTACTCGACCAACATCACCTAGAAGTACCATCGGGTGTGCCTGAAAAAATTTCCATGCTCGTGGTCCCCAAACTGCGCACCTGTCTTGCGCCTAGATTAACACTATCTACAAACGGACCAAAATGAGCTTCCACTTCACACACATCACCTAGGAGTACCATCGGGTGTGCCCAAAATAATTTCCAAGCCTGTGGTACATTCGGTGCAAAGTGTGCACCTATGTTGTGCCAAGATTAAAACTATCTCCAGACGGACTAAAACAAGCTTCCACTAGACCCACGTCTCCGAGGAGTACGATCAAGTGTGCCCAAAATGATTTCCATGCCCGGGTACATTCAGCGCAAATCGTGCACCCACCTTGCACCGAGATTAACACTATCACCAAATGGACTGAAATGAGCTTCTACTTGACCCACCTAGGTGTACCATCAGGCATGTCCAAAATGTTTTTTGAGCCTATGGTACGTTCGGCGCAAACCGTGCACCTAACTTGCGCTTAGATTAACACAATCTCCAAATGGACCGAAATGAGGTTGAATTTGACACACGTCACCTAGGAGTACCATCCAAAATGATTTGTGTGCCTATGGTACGTTCAACGCAAACCATGCACGTATCTTGCGCCTAGATTAATAGTATCTCCAAACGGACCGAAATGAGCTTCCACTTGACTCACATCACCTATGTGTACCAGTGGGTCCGCCTGAAATGGTTTCCATGACCGAGGTACATTTGGCGCAAACCATGCACCTATCTTGTGCCGAGGTTAACAGTATCTCCAAATGGACCAAAACAAGCTTCCACTTGACCCACGTCACCTTGGAGTACCATCGGGTGCGTCAAAATAATTTCTAAGCCTATGGTATGTTCGGTGCAAACCATGCACCTGTCTTGCACCGAGATTAACACTATCTCCAAATGGACCGAAATGACTTTCCACTTGACCCACGTCACGTAGGATTACCATCGGTTGCCTCCAAAATGATTTCTGAGCCTATGGCAGGTTTGGCGCAAACCGTGTGCCTATCATGCGTCGAGATTAACACTATCTCCAAACCGACTGAAATGAGCTTCCATTTCACCCATGTCAGGTGCGCCCAAAGTGATTTCCATGCCCTTGGTTCATTCAGCGCAAACCATGCATCTATCTTGCGTCGAGATTAACACTATCTCCAAACAGACTAAAATGAGCTTCCACTCGACCAACGTGACCAAGAAGTACCATCGGATATGCCTTAAAAGATTTCCATGCCTGTGGTACATTCAGTGCAAACCGTGCACCTATCTTGCACCTAGATTAACATCCAAATGGACCGTAATGAGCTTTCACTTGACACACGTCACCTAGGAATACCATCAGGTGTGCCCAAAATGATTTCCTTGCCTGTGGTAAATTCGGTGCAAAGCGTGCACCTATGTTGTGCCAAGATTAATACTATCTCCAAACGGACCCAAATGGACTTCCACTAGACCCACGTCACCTAGGAGTACCATTTAGGTGCGTCCAAAGTGATTTTCAAGCCTATGGTACGTTCGGCGCAAATCGTGCACCCATCTTTCCACGAGATTAATACTATCTCCAAACAAACCAAAATGGGCTTCTACTTGACCCACGTCACCTAGGAGTACCATTTGGGTTTGTCCAAAGTGATTTCTGAGCCTATGGTACGTGCGGCGCAAACTGTGCACCTAACTTCCTCCTAGATTAACACAATCTCCAAACGGACCAAAATGAGCTACCACTTGACCCATATCACATAGGTGTACCATCGGGTGCGTCCAAAATAATTTTAGAGCCTATGGTACATTCGGCACAAACTATGCACCTAACTTGCGCCTAGATTAACATTATCTACAGTGAACCGAAACAAGCTTCCACTAGACCCATGTCACCTAGGAGTTCCATCGGTTGCACTCAAAGCGATTTCAGAGCCTATGGTAGATTTGGCAAAAACCGTGCACCTATCTTACGTCAAGATAAATACTATCTCCAAATGGACTGAAATGAGCTTCTACTCGACCAACATCACCTAGAAGTACCATCGGGTGTGCCTGAAAAAATTTCCATGCTCGTGGTCCCCAAACTGCGCACCTGTCTTGCGCCTAGATTAACACTATCTACAAACGGACCAAAATGAGCTTCCACTTCACACACATCACCTAGGAGTACCATCGGGTGTGCCCAAAATAATTTCCAAGCCTGTGGTACATTCGGTGCAAAGTGTGCACCTATGTTGTGCCAAGATTAAAACTATCTCCAGACGGACTAAAACAAGCTTCCACTAGACCCACGTCTCCGAGGAGTACGATCAAGTGTGCCCAAAATGATTTCCATGCCCGGGTACATTCAGCGCAAATCGTGCACCCACCTTGCACCGAGATTAACACTATCACCAAATGGACTGAAATGAGCTTCTACTTGACCCACCTAGGTGTACCATCAGGCATGTCCAAAATGTTTTTTGAGCCTATGGTACGTTCGGCGCAAACCGTGCACCTAACTTGCGCTTAGATTAACACAATCTCCAAATGGACCGAAATGAGGTTGAATTTGACACACGTCACCTAGGAGTACCATCCAAAATGATTTGTGTGCCTATGGTACGTTCAACGCAAACCATGCACGTATCTTGCGCCTAGATTAATAGTATCTCCAAACGGACCGAAATGAGCTTCCACTTGACTCACATCACCTATGTGTACCAGTGGGTCCGCCTGAAATGGTTTCCATGACCGAGGTACATTTGGCGCAAACCATGCACCTATCTTGTGCCGAGGTTAACAGTATCTCCAAATGGACCAAAACAAGCTTCCACTTGACCCACGTCACCTTGGAGTACCATCGGGTGCGTCAAAATAATTTCTAAGCCTATGGTATGTTCGGTGCAAACCATGCACCTGTCTTGCACCGAGATTAACACTATCTCCAAATGGACCGAAATGACTTTCCACTTGACCCACGTCACGTAGGATTACCATCGGTTGCCTCCAAAATGATTTCTGAGCCTATGGCAGGTTTGGCGCAAACCGTGTGCCTATCATGCGTCGAGATTAACACTATCTCCAAACCGACTGAAATGAGCTTCCATTTCACCCATGTCAGGTGCGCCCAAAGTGATTTCCATGCCCTTGGTTCATTCAGCGCAAACCATGCATCTATCTTGCGTCGAGATTAACACTATCTCCAAACAGACTAAAATGAGCTTCCACTCGACCAACGTGACCAAGAAGTACCATCGGATATGCCTTAAAAGATTTCCATGCCTGTGGTACATTCAGTGCAAACCGTGCACCTATCTTGCACCTAGATTAACATCCAAATGGACCGTAATGAGCTTTCACTTGACACACGTCACCTAGGAATACCATCAGGTGTGCCCAAAATGATTTCCTTGCCTGTGGTAAATTCGGTGCAAAGCGTGCACCTATGTTGTGCCAAGATTAATACTATCTCCAAACGGACCCAAATGGACTTCCACTAGACCCACGTCACCTAGGAGTACCATTTAGGTGCGTCCAAAGTGATTTTCAAGCCTATGGTACGTTCGGCGCAAATCGTGCACCCATCTTTCCACGAGATTAATACTATCTCCAAACAAACCAAAATGGGCTTCTACTTGACCCACGTCACCTAGGAGTACCATTTGGGTTTGTCCAAAGTGATTTCTGAGCCTATGGTACGTGCGGCGCAAACTGTGCACCTAACTTCCTCCTAGATTAACACAATCTCCAAACGGACCAAAATGAGCTACCACTTGACCCATATCACATAGGTGTACCATCGGGTGCGTCCAAAATAATTTTAGAGCCTATGGTACATTCGGCACAAACTATGCACCTAACTTGCGCCTAGATTAACATTATCTACAGTGAACCGAAACAAGCTTCCACTAGACCCATGTCACCTAGGAGTTCCATCGGTTGCACTCAAAGCGATTTCAGAGCCTATGGTAGATTTGGCAAAAACCGTGCACCTATCTTACGTCAAGATAAATACTATCTCCAAATGGACTGAAATGAGCTTCTACTCGACCAACATCACCTAGAAGTACCATCGGGTGTGCCTGAAAAAATTTCCATGCTCGTGGTCCCCAAACTGCGCACCTGTCTTGCGCCTAGATTAACACTATCTACAAACGGACCAAAATGAGCTTCCACTTCACACACATCACCTAGGAGTACCATCGGGTGTGCCCAAAATAATTTCCAAGCCTGTGGTACATTCGGTGCAAAGTGTGCACCTATGTTGTGCCAAGATTAAAACTATCTCCAGACGGACTAAAACAAGCTTCCACTAGACCCACGTCTCCGAGGAGTACGATCAAGTGTGCCCAAAATGATTTCCATGCCCGGGTACATTCAGCGCAAATCGTGCACCCACCTTGCACCGAGATTAACACTATCTCCAAATGGACTGAAATGAGCTTCTACTTGACCCACCTAGGTGTACCATCAGGCATGTCCAAAATGTTTTTTGAGCCTATGGTACGTTCGGCGCAAACCGTGCACCTAACTTGCGCTTAGATTAACACAATCTCCAAATGGACCGAAACAAGCTTCCACTTGACCCACATCACCTTGGTGTACCATCGGGTGTGCCCGAAATGATTTCCATGCCCGTGGTACATTCGGCGCAAACCATGCACCTATCTTGCGCCCTGATTAACACTATCTCCAAACAGACCAAAATGAGCTACCACATGACCCATGTCACCTAGGAGTACCATCGGTTGGGCTCAACGCGATTTTCAGAGCCTATGGTAGATTCGGCACAAACCGTGCACCTATCTTGTGTCAAGGTTAATACTATCTCTAAATGGACTGAAATGAGCTTCCACTCAACCAACGTCACCTAGAAGTACCATCGGGTGTTCCTGAAAAGATTTCCATACCCGAGGTACATTCGGTGCAAACCATGCACCTATCTTGCACCTAGACTAACACTATCTCCAAACGGACTGAAATGAGCTTCCACTTGACACACATCACCTAGGAGTACCATGATGTGCCCAAAATGATTTCCATGCATGTGGTACATTCGGCACAAAGCGTGCGCCTATGTTGTGCTACGATTAACACTATCTCCAAACAGACCGAAACGAGCTTCCACAAGACCCATGTCACCTAGAAGTACCATCGAGTGTGCGCAAAATGATTTCCATGCTCGTGGTACATTCAACGCAAATCATGCAACTGTCTTGCATCGAGATTAACACTATCTCCAAACTAACCGAAACGAGCTTCTACTTGACCCACGTCACCTTGGAGTACCATCGGCTGTGTTCAAAATGATTTCTGAGCCTATGGTACGTTCGACGCAAACCGTGCCCCTAACTTGTGCCTAGATTAACACAATCTCCAAATGGACCGAAACAAGCTTCCACTTGACCCACGTCACGTTGGTGTACCATCGGGTGTGCCCAAATGGTTTCCATGCCCATGGTATATTCGGTGCATATCGTGCACCTATATTGCGCCTAGATGAACACTATCTCCAAACAGACCAAAACGAGCTCACCATGTCACCTAGGAGTACCATCGGGTGCATCCAAAATAATTTCCTATGGTATGTTTGGAGCAAACTATGCACCTAACTTGCGCCTAAATTTACATTATCTCCAAACGGACTGAAATGAGCTTTCACTTGACCCACGTCACCTACCTGTAGCATCGGGTGTGCCCTAAATGATTTCTATGCCTATGGTATATTTGGCGCAACCCATGCTCTTATCTTGCGTTGAGATTAACACTATCTCCAAATAGACCCAAACAAGATTTCACTTGACCCACGTCAACTAGGAGTACCATCGGGTGTGCCTCAACTTGCAGGCGGGCTCGTTCGCAGTCGGCCACTAACCCGCATCACTTGCTGCAAAGTTTTTAGAGTGTTTGCGGCCAGCCACTAAGCTATAGAGTTCGCGGACAAGTTTTCCGTGGACACAACGCACTTAGCTACAAAACCCGTGAGACCCGCTACACTATAGTGTATGTACGTGTGCTCTATCTTTCTACACGTACAATATCTACATAAAACACAATAGCATGAACTTATGATGACAAAAACTAGAGCTGGAATGGGAGCCCGCTCGAGACTGAACATGATCTTTTCGAGCCCCGCGTCTGACAGGATGGAGATGGATTGCATGACAGTGGCTAGCATCTCAAAGTTCCACCTGTAGGACACGACAGCGAAGCTATCAATCGGCTGCCTCACTGGATCACCCGCTACTCTACTCCACCGGCCGATGCATGCATGCCATATCGGTTGGTAGTTGCTAGTATGGACCTGAACAGACGAGCGACCAGATGATGCCGATGAGGCTGAAGTAGGTGTTTGGGTTATGGATGAGCTTGCGCCACACCATGATCAGATGAGACAGGTCATCACGCTCATCGACGGCATTGCCATCGGCGCGGCCACCGCATTGGCTTCCCCACCTGCCACCGCTGCGGCCTTCTCGTCCCCTTCCTTCACGTCCCTGTCCATCATGCTGCCCCTATTCCTGAAGCTGAACTCATCGTGCTCCATGTACTTGTCCCTGCCACGGCCGCAATCGACGCTTTCCATCTGCGCTGAAGCTAGGACTCTCACGTTGTAGAAGGGGCAGATGGCAAGCGGAGGAGGACGATGCCCGATGCCATGCTACCGTGATGGCAAAAGCGATGGGGATCAGGAGATGCAATTGTCACAGGTTCTTGCGGGTTCGTGCGACCACGGTGTCTTGCCCATCAGGCTTCGCGGGTTAAAGGATACTAGGCCACAAAGAAATTGCAGCTGAGCCACAATAGCCACAAAGAGAATTTTTGCAGGGCAAGCGTGCAGGTTTTGTTAAGAGCCCACCCCGCCTACAATCTTAGGTGTGCCCAAAATAATTTCCATGCCCGTTGTACATTCAGCGCAAACCATGCACCTATCTTGTGCCGAGATTGACACTATCTCCAAACAGACCGAAACGAGGTTGAATTTGACCCACGTCACCTAGGAGTACCAACGGGTGCATCAAAAAAGATTTTTAAGCCTATGATACGTTCAGCGCAAATAGTGCACGTACCTTGCGCTAAGATTAACACTATATCCAAACGGACCAAAATGATATTTCACTTCACTCACGTCACCTATCTGTACCATTAGGTGTGCCTAAAATGGTTTCCATGACCGAGGTACATTCAGCACAAACCGTGCACCTATCTTGTCCCGAGATTAACAGTATCTCCAAACGGACCGAAAAGAGTTTCCACTTGACCCACGTGACCTTGGAGTACCATCGGGTGCGTCAAAATGATTTCCAAGCCTATGGTATGTTCGGCGCAAACCATGCACCTATCTTGCACCGAGATTAACACAATCTCCAAATGGACTGAAATGAGTTTTCACTTGACCCACATCATGTAGGAGTACCATCGATTGCGCCCAAAATGATTTCTGTGCATATGGTACGTTCAGCGCAAACCATGCACCTATCATGTGTCAAGATTAACACAATCTCCAAATGGACCAAAATGAGTTTTCACTTGACCCACATCATGTAGGAGTACCATCGATTGCGTCCAAAATGATTTCTGTGCATATGGTACGTTCGGCGCAAACCATGCACCTGTCATGTGTCAAGATTAACACTATCTCCAAACAGACCGAAACGAGCTTCCATTTCACCCATGTCACCTAGGAGTTCCATCAGGTGCGCCCAAAATGATTTCCATGCCTATGGTTCATTCAGTGCAAACCATGCACCTATCTGGCGTCAAGATTAACACTATCTCCAAATGGACCGAAATGAGTTTCCACTTGACCGCCATCACATAGGAGTACCATCTGTTGCGCTCAAAGCGATTTCAGAGCCTATGGTATATTAGGCGCAAATCGTGCACCTATCTTGTGTCAAGATTAATATTATCTCCAAACAGACTGAAATGAGCTTCAACTTGACACACATCACCTTGGAGTACCATCGGGTGTGCCCAAAATGATTTCCACACCTGTGGTACATTCAGCGCAAAGCGTGCACCTATGTTGTGCTAAGATTAATACCATCTCCAAACTGATCGAAATGAGCTTCCACTCGACTAACGTCACCTATGTGTACCATTGGGTGTGCACGAAATGGTTTCCATGCCCGTGGTACATTCGGCACAAACCGTGCCCCTATCTTGCGTCGAGATTGACAATATCTCTTCCACTTGACCCACGTCACCTTGGAGTACCATCGGGTGCATCAAAATAATTTTTGAGCCTATGGTTTGTTTGGTCAAACCATGCACCCATCTTGCACCAGACTCAGACTATCTCCAAGTGGACTAAAACAATCTTCCACTTGACATACATTGCCTAGGAGAACCATCAGGTGTGCCAAAAGCAATTTCCATGCCCGTGGTACATTCGGCGCAAACCGTGCACCTATCTTGCACCAAGATTAACACTATCTCCAAAAGGACCAAAATGAGATTCCACTTGACCCATGTCACCTAGGAGTACCCTTGGGTGTGCCCAAAATGATTTTCGTGTCAATGGTACGTATGACGCAAACCATGCACCTATCTTCCACCGAGATTAGCACTATCTCCAAACGTACCGAAATGAGCTTCCACTTGACTCACGTCACCTATGTGTACCATTGGGTGCGTCCGAAAATGGTTTTCATGATCCAGATACATTTGGCGCAAACAATGCATCTTGTGCCGAGATTAACAATATCTCTGAAAAAACTGAAATGAGCTTCCATTTCACCCACGTCACCTAGGAGTTCCCTCAAGTGCACCCAAAATGATTTCGATGCCCTTGGTTCATTCAGCGCAAACCGTGCACCTATCTTGCGTCGAGATTAACACTATCTCCAAATGGACCGAAATGAGTTTCCACTTGACCGACATCACATAGGAGTACCATCTGTTGCGCTCAAAGCGATTTCAGAGCCTATGGTATATTAGGCGCAAATCGTGCACCTATCTTGTGTCAAGATTAATATTATCTCCAAACAAACTGAAATGAGCTTCAACTTGACACACGTCACCTTGGAGTCCCATCGGGTGTGCCCAAAATGATTTCCACACCTATGGTACATTCAGCGCAAAGCGTGCACCTATGTTGTGCTAAGATTAATACCATCTCCAAACCGATCGAAATGAGCTTCCACTCGACTAACGTCACCTATGTGTACCATTGGGTGTGCACAAAATGGTTTCCATGCCCGTGGTACATTTGGCACAAACCGTGCCCCTATCTTGCGTCAAGATTGACAGTATCTCTTCCACTTGACCCACTTCACCTTGGAGTACCATCGGGTGCATCAAAATAATTTTTGAGCCTATGGTTTGTTCGGTCAAACCATGCACCCATCTTGCACCAGACTCAGACTATCTCCAAGTGGACTAAAACAATCTTCCACTTGACATACATTGCCTAGGAGTACCATCAGGTGTACCAAAAGCAATTTCCTTGCCCGTGGTACATTCGGTGCAAACCGTGCACCTATCTTGCACCGAGATTAACACTATCTCCAAAAGGACCTAAATGAGATTCCACTTGACCCATGTCACCTAGGAGTACCCTTGGGTGTGCCCAAAATGATTTTCGTGTCAATGGTAGGTACGACGCAAACCATGCACCTATCTTCCACCGAGATTAGCCCTATCTCCAAACGTACCGAAATGAGCTTCCACTTGACTCACGTCACCTATGTGTACCATTGGGTGCGTCCGAAAATGGTTTTATGATCCAGATACATTTGGCGCAAACAATGCATCTTGTGCCGAGATTAACAATATCTCTGAAAGGACTGAAACGAGCTTCCATTTCACCCACGTCACCTAGGAGTTCCCTCAGGTGCACCCAAAATGATTTTGATGCCCTTGGTTCATTCAGCGCAAACCGTGCACCTATCTTGCGTCGAGATTAACACTATCTCCAAATGGACCGAAATGAGTTTCCACTTGACTGACGTCACATAGGAGTACCATCGGTTGCGCTCAAAGCGATTTCAGAGCCTATGGTAGATTTGGCACAAACCATGCACCTCTCTTGCATCAAGATTAATACTATCGCCAAACAGAATGAAATGAGCTTCCACTCGACCAACGTCACCAAGAAGTACCATCGGGTGTGTCTAAAAAGATTTCCATGCCTAAACCGTGCACCTATCTTGGGCCTAGATTAACACTATCTGCAAACGGACTGAAATGAGCTTCCACTTGACACACGTCACCTAGGAGTACCATTCGAGTGTGCCCAAAATGATTTCCACGCCTGTGATACATTTGGCACAAAGTGTGCACCTATAATTGTGCTAAGATTAACACTATATCTAAACAAACCGAAACAAGCTTCCACTAGACCCACGTCACCTAGGAGTACCACCGAGTGTGCCCAAAATGATTTTCATGCCTGTGGTACATTCAGCGTAAATCGTGCTCCCATCTTGCACCGAGATTAACACTATGTCCAAACTGATCGAAAACGAGCATCTCCTTAACCCACATCACCTAGGAGTACCATCAGGTGCATCCAAAATGATTTTCGAGCCTATGGTATGTTCGGAGCAAACCGTGCATCTAACTTGCGCCTAGATTAACACAATCTCAAAATGGTTTGGAGTACCATCGGGTGTGCCCAAAATGGTTTCCATGCCCATGGTACATTCGGCGTAAACCTTGCACCTATCTTGCACCTAGATTAACACTATCTCCAAACGGACCAAAACGAGCTACCACTTGACCCACGTCACCTAGGAGTACCATCGAGTGCATCCAAAATAATTTTGGAGCCTATGGTATGTTCAACAAAAACTATGCATCTAACTTGTGCCTAGATTAATATTATCCCCAAACAGACCCAAATGAGCATCCACTTGACCCACGTCTCCTAGTTGTAGCATCAGGTGTTCCCTAAATTATTTCCAAGCCTATGGTACATTCAGTGCAACCCATGCACCTATCTTGCACTAAGATTAACACTATCTCCAAACAACCCAAAACAAGATTGCACTTGACCCAAGTCACCTAGGAGTACAATCGGGTGTGCGCAAAATGATTTCCATGCCTGTTGTACATTCAACGCAAACTGTACACCTATCTTGGGCCAAGATTAACACTATCTCCAAACAGACCAACGAGGTTGAATTTGACCCACGTCACCTAGGAGTACCATCGGGTGCATCCAAAATGATTTTTGAGCCTATGGTACATTCAGCGCAAACCGTGCACGTATCTTGTGCCTAGATTAGCACTATCTCTAAACGGACCGAAATGAGCTTCCACTTGACTCACGTCACCTATGTGTACCATTGTGTGCGCCCGAAATGGTTTTCATGACCGAGGTACATTCGGCGCAAACAATGTGCCTATCTTGTGCCGAGATTAATAATATCTCCGAAAGGACCGAAACAAGCTTCCACTTGACCCACGTCACCTTGGAGTACCATCGGGTGCGTCAAAATGATTTTTGTGCCTTTGGTATGTTCGGCGCAAACCATGCACCTACCTTGCGCCAAGTTTAACACTATCTCCCAATGAACTGAAATGAGTTTCCACTTGACCCACGTCACGTAGGAGTACCATCGGCTACGCCCAAAATGATTTATGAGCCTATGGTATGTTCGGCGCAAACCGTGCACCTATCATGCGTCGAGATTAACACTATCTCCAAACGGACCGAAACGAGCTTCTATTTCATCCACGTCACCTAGGAGTTGCATTAGGTGCGCCCAAAATGATTTCCATGCCCATGTTTCATTCAGCGCAAACCATGCACCTATCTTGCAGTTGACCCACATCACCTTGGTGTACTATCGGGTGTGCCCAAAATGGTTTTCATGCCAGTGGTACATTCGGCACAAACCTTGCCCCTAGCTTGCGCCCAGATTAAGAATATCACCAAACGGACTGAAACGAGCTACCACTTGACCCATGTCACATAGGAGTACCATCGGGTGCGTCCAAAATAATTTTGTAGCCAATGGAACGTTCGGCACAAACCATGCACCAAACTTGTGCCTAGATTAACATTATCTCCAAACAGACTGAAATGAGCTACCAATTGACCCAAGTCACCTAGGAATACCATCAGGTGCGTCAAAAAAATTTTAGAGCCTATGGTACGTTCGGTGCAAACTGTGCACCTAACTTGTGCCTAGATTAACATTATCTACAAATGGACCGAAATGACCTTCCACTTGACCCATGTCACCTAGGAGTATCATCGGTTGTGCTCAAAGCGATTTCAGGGCCTATGGTATATTCAGTGCAAACCGTGCACCTATCTTGCGTCAACATTAATACTATCTCCAAATGGACTGAAATGAGCTTCCACTCGATCAACGTCAAGTAGAAGTACCATCGGGTGTGCCTGAAAAGGTTTTCATGCCCGTGGTACATTCGGTGCAAACCATGCACCTATCTTATGCCTAGATTAAGACTATCTCCAAACAGACCGAAATGAGCTTCCGCTTGACACACATCACCTAGGAGTACCATCGGATGTGCCCAAAATGATTTCCATGCCTGTGGTACATTCGGCGCAAAGCATGCACCTATGTTGTGCTAAGATTAACACTATCTCCAAATGGACTGAAGTGAGCTTCGTCTAGACCCATGTCACCTAGGAGTATCATCGGTTGTGCTCAAAGCGATTTTAGGGCCTATGGTATATTCGGTGCAAACCATGCACCTATCTTGCGTCAACAATAATACTATCTCCAAATGGACTGAAATGAGCTTCCACTCGACCAACATCAAGTAGAAGTACCATCGGGTGTGCCTGAAAAGGTTTTCATGCCTGTGGTACATTCTGTGCAAACCGTGCACCTATCTTATGCCTAGATTAAGACTATCTCCAAATGGAACAAAATGAGCTTCCACTTGACACACGTCACGTAGGAGTACCATCGGGTGTGCCCAAAATGATTTCCATGCCTGTGGTACATTCGACGCAAAGTGTGCACCTATGTTGTGCTAAGATTAACACATCTCCAAACGGACTGAAATGAGCTTCTTCTAGACCCACGTCAACTAGGAGTACCATCCAGTGTGCCCAAAATGATTTTCATGCCCGTGGTACACTCAGCGCAAATCGTGCACCCATCTTGCACCGACATTAACACTATTTGCAAACGGACTGAAATGAGCTTCTACTTGACCCACATCACCTAGGAGGACCATCCGGTGCATCTAAAATGATACCCGAGCCTATGGTACGTGTGGCGCAAACTGTGCACCTAACTTGTGCCTAGATTAACACAATCTTCAAATAGACCAAAATAAGCTTCCACTTGACTCGGTCACCTTGGTGTACCATCGGGTGTGCTCGAAATGGTTTTCATGCCCATGTTATATTCGGCGCAAACCATGCACCTATCTTGTGTCTAGATTAACACTATCTTCAGGGACAGAAACGAGCTACCACTTGACCCATGTCACATAGGAGTACCATCGGGTGTGTCCAAAATAATTTTGAATCCAATGGAACGTTCAGCGCAAACCATGCACCGAAACTGCGCCTAGATTCACATTATCGCCAAACAAACTGAAACGAGCTACCACTTGACCCATGTCACCTAGGAGTTCCATCTGGTGCGTCAAAAATAATTTTTGAGCCTACGGTACGTTTGGTGTAAACTGTGTACCTAACTTGCGCCTAGATTAACATTGCTACAAACGGACTGAAATGAGCTTCTACTAGACCCACGTCACCTAGGTGTAGCATCAGGTGTGCCCTAAATGATTTCGATGCCTATGGTACATTCTGCACAACCCTTGCACCAATCTTACGCTAAGATTAACACTATCTCCAAACAAACCAAAACAAGATTCCTCCTGACGCATGTCACCTTAGGGGTACCATCAGGTGTGCCCAAGATGATTTCCATGCCTATTGTACATTCAGTGCCAACCGTACACCTATCTTGCACCGAGATTACCACTATCTCCAAATGGACCAAAACGAGGTTCAATTTGACCATGTCACCGAGGAGTACCATTAGGTGTGCCCAAAATGATTTCCAAGCCACCCACGTCACCTTGGAGTACCATCGGGTGCATCAAAATGATTTTCGAGCCTATGGTACGTTCGGCGTAAACTGTGCACCTATCTTGCACCGAGACTAACACTTTCTTCAAATGGACCGAAATGAGTTTCCACTTGATCCACGTCACGTTGGACTTCCACCGGTTGCGCCTAAAATGATTTTTCGGCCTATGTTAGCTTCGGCGAAAACCATGCACCTATCTCGCGTCGAGATTAACACTATCTCCAAATGTACCGAAATGAGCTTCCATTTCAACCATGTCACCTAGGAGTTTCATTAGGTGCACCCCAAATGATTTCCATCCTATGGTTCATTCAGCACAAACTGTGCACCAATCTTGCCTCGAGATTAACACTATCCCCAAATGGATTGAAATGAGTTTCCACATGACCGATGTCACATAGGAGTACCATTGGTTGCGCTCAAAGCGATCTCAGAGCCTATGCTACATTCAGCGTAAACTGTGCACCTATCTTGCGCCAAGTTTAATACTATCTCCAAACGGATTGAAATGAGCTTCCGCTCAACCAACGTCACTAAGAAGTACCATCGGGTGTGCCAGAAAAGATTTCCATGCCCGTGGTACATTCGGTGCAAACTGGGCACCTATCTTGCGCCTAGATTAGCACTATCTCCACACAGACCAAGATGAGCTTTCAATTGACACATGTCACCTAGGAGTACCATCGGGTGTGACCAAAATGATTTCCACACCTATGGTACATTCCGTGCTAAGCGTGCACCTATGTTGTGCTAAGACTAATACAATCTCCAAACAGAATGAAACAAGCTTCCACTAGACCCACGTCACCTAGGAGTACCATTGAGTATGCCCAAAGTGTTTTCTATGCCCATAGTACATTCAGCGCAAATCGTGCACCCATATTGCACCAAGGTTAACACTATCTCCAAACGGACCAAAACGAGCTTATACTTGACCCACGTCACCTAGGAGTACCATCAGGTGCGTCCAAAATGATTTCTGAGTCCTGGTACGTCAACGCATACCGTGCACCTAACTTGCGCCTAGATTAATACAATCTCCACATGGACCAAAACAAGCTTCCACTTGACCCACGTCACCTTGGTGTACCATCGGGTGTGCCCAAAATGGTTTATATGCCCATGGTACATTCGGCTCAAACTATGGACCTATCTTGCTCCCAGATTAACAGTATCACCAAACCGACCGAATCAAGCTGCCACTTGACCCGTGTCACCTAGGTGTACCATCGGTTGTGCTCAAATCGATTTCAGAGCCTATGGAACATTCGGCGCAAACCGTGCACCTATCTTGTGTCAAGATTAATACTATCTCCAAACGGACTGAAATGAGCTTCCACTTGACCAACGTCACCTAGAAGTACTATCGGGTGTCCCTGAAAAGGTTTTCATGCCCGTGGTACATTCGGTGCAAACCGTGCACCTATCATTAGCCTAGATAAACACTATCTCCAAACGGACCGAAATGAGCATCAACTTGACACAGGTCACCTAGGAGTACGATCGGGTGTGCCCAAAATGATTTCCATGCCTATGGTACATTCGACGCAAACCGTGCACCTATGTTGTGCTAAGATTAACACTATCTCCAAACGGACCGAAACGAGCTTCTTTTAGACCCACGTCACCTACCATCGAGTGTGTCCAAAATGATTTCCATGCCCGTGGTACACTCAGCACAAATCGTGCTCCCATCTTGCACCGACATTAAAACTATCTCCAAACTGATAGAAACGAGCTTCTACTTGACCCACATCACCTAAGGGGACCATCGGGTGTGTCCAAAATGATTTCCGAGCCTATGGTACGTGCGGCGCAAACCGTGCACCTAATTTGCGCCTAGATTAACACAATCTCTGAATGGACCGAAACAAGTTTCCACTTGACCCACGTCCTCTTGGTGTACCATTGGGTGTGCCTGAAATGGTTTCCATGCCCATGTTATATTTGGTGCAAACCGTGCACCTATCTTGTGCCCAGGTTAACACTATCTCCAAACGGACCGAAACGAGCTGCCACTTGACCCATGCACCTAGGAGTACCATCAGGTGCGTCCAAAAAATTTTGGAGCCTATGGTACGTTTGGCGCAAACCATACACCTACCTTGCGCCAAGACTAGCATTATGTCCAAACGGACTGAAACGAGCTTCACTTGACCCACGTCACCTAGGTGTAGCATCGGGTGTGTACTAAATGATTTCTATGTCTGTGCTACATTCGGCGCAACCCATGCACCTATCTTGCGCTGAAATTATCACTATTTCTAAATAGATCACAACAAGATTCCACTTGATCCACGTCACCTATGAGTACTATCAGGTGTGCCCAAAATGATTTCCATGCCCGTTGTACATTCAGCGCAAACCATGCACCCATCTTGCGTCGAGATTAACACTATCACCAAACGGACTAAAACGAGGTTGAATTTGACCCACGTCTCCTAGGTGTACCATCGGGTGCATCCAAAATAATTTTTGAGCCTATAGTACGTTCAGCGTAAATCGTGCACGTATCTTGCGCCAAGATTAATACTATCTCCAAACGGACCGAAATGAGCTTTCACTTGACTCACGACACCTATGTGTACCATTGGGTGTGCCCAAAATGGTTTCCAAGATCGAGGTACATTCGGTGCAAACCATGCACCTATCTTGTGTTGAGATTAATAGTATCTCCAAACGGACCGAAACAAGCTTTCACTTGACTCACGTCACCTTGGAGTACCATCAGGTGTGTCAAAATGATTTCCGAGCTAATTGTATGTTCAGCACAAGCCATTCACCTATCTTGGGCAAAGATTAACAGTATCTCCAAATGGACAGAAATAATTTTTCACTTGACCCACGTCACCTTGGAGTAGCATTGGGTGCGTCAAAATGATTTTCGATGCTATGGTATGTTTGGCACAAACCTTGATTAATACTATCTCCAAATGGATCGAAATGAGCTTCCACTTGACACACGTCACCTAGCAGTACCATTGGGTGTGCCCAAAATGATTTCCATGACTATTGTACATTCGACGCAAAGCGTGCACCTATGTTGTGCTAAGATTAACACTACCTCCAAACAGACCGAAACGAGCTTCTTCTAGACCCATGTCACCTAGGAGTACCATCGAGTGTGCCCAAAATGATTTCCATGCCCGTGGTACACTCAGCATAAATCATGCTCCCATCTTGCACCGACATTAAAACTATCTCCAAACTGATAGAAATGAGCTTCTACTTGACCCACATCACCTAAGAGGACCATCGGGTGCGTTCAAAGTGATTTCCGATCTTATGGTACGTGCAACGCAAACCGTGCAACTAACTTGCGCCTAGATTAACACAATCTCCGAATGGACCGAAACAAGTTTCCACTTGACCCACGTCCTCTTGGTGTACCAACGGGTGTGCCTGAAATGGTTTCCATGCATGGGTTATATTCAGTGCAAACCGTGTACATATCTTGTGCCCAGGTTAACACTATCTCCAAATGGACCGAAACGAGCTGCCACTTGACCCATGTCACCTAGGAGTACCATCAGGTGCGTCCAAAATAATTTTGGAGCCTATGGTACGTTTGGCGCAAACCGTGCACCTACCTTGTGCCAAGACTAGCATTATGTCCAAACGGACCGAAATGAGCTTCACTTGACCCACGTCACCTAGGTGTAGCATCGGGTGTGCCCTAAATGATTTCTATGCCTGTGGTACATTTGGCACATCCCATGCTGTATCTTGAGCTGAAATTATCACTATTTGTAAACAGATCACAACAAGATTCCACTTGATCCACGTCACCAATGAGTACTATCGGGTGTGCCCAAAATGATTTCCATGCCCGTTGTACATTCATCGCAAACCATGCACCCATCTTGCGTCGAGATTAACACTATCACCAAACGGACCAAAACGAGGTTGAATTTGACCCACGTCTCCTAGGAGTACCATCGGGTGCATCCAAAATAATTTTTGAGCCTATAGTACGTTCAGTGCAAATCGTGCACGTATCTTGCGCCAAGATTAACACTATCTCCAAACGGACCGAAATGAGCTTTGACTTGACTCACGGCACCTGTGTACCATTGGGTGTGCCCAAATGGTTTCCAAGACCGAGGTACATTCGGTGCAAACCATGCACGTATCTTGTGTCGAGATTAATAGTATCTCCAAACGGACCGAAACAAGCTTTCACTTGACCCACGTCACCTTGGAGTACCATCAGGTGTGTCAAAATGATTTCCAAGCTAATGGTATGTTCAGCGCAAGCCATTCAACTATCTTGGGCCAAGATTAATAGTATCTCTAAATGGACGGAAATGAGTTTTCACTTGACCCACGTCACCTTGGAGTAGCATTGGGTGCGTCAAAATGATTTCCGATGCTATGGTATGTTTGGCATAAACCTGGCACCTATCTTGTGCCGAGATTAACAGTATCTCCAAATGAACGAAAATGAGTTTCCACTTGACCTACGTCACGTAGGAGTACCATCGGTTGCGCCCAAAATGATTTCCGAGCCTATAGTACATTCGGCGTAGACTGTCCACCCATCATGCATCGAGATTAACACTATCTCCAAAAAGAGCGAAACGAGCTTCCATTTCACCCACGTCACCTAGGAGTCCCTATGTTATGCTCAGATTAACACTATCTCCAAAGCAATCGAAACGAGCGTCGAGGTTCATTTTGACCCACGTTGATATGAACCCGCTAGGGTGAATCCTGATCTTTCGATGAGAGAAGGTGGATAACTCGATTTGGGCATGGAGATGACGTTCACGGCCCGACTACAACCATCTAAGGATGCTGCGCCTTAGCAACCGATACACCACCTCCAACAGCCGCCGCGATCTTGTGGAACACGATCAACCAAACCACTAGGGTAATTCCTGCAAGCAATCGAGGAACAAGCAAGAACAAGCAACTCAATTGCAAATATGGAGATGAAAACCAATCTGAAATTACAAAGTTGGGGTTCTGAATCGAGTAGAACGGATGGTCTAGTCGACACACGCGTCTACAAGGAAGTAGCAATGGCTAAACTTTCAACAAAAGAAAACCTCCATCTGTTTGTGGTGGCTCTAATCCTTATTAATACCTAGGGGAACGACCAGGGGGTGTTGGGGTCGTTCTCCAACCCTAGGACACGTCCCTAATGAACCCAACTTGATACATGGGCCATCAGCCCAAAATAGGGTGACACAGCACCAAAGGCAGAAAAGGCCCCGGCGTTGAAACGACGATTGCGCAAGCATCGGATAAGATATAGCCATGAGTCCAGATCCATTGGAAAATAGACTTGATAAGCTTTCCAAAAAGTGCTAGAACGTCCCAATCCGAGTTCGTATGCCACCGTGGTGAACATCACAAGTTGGAGCTGTCCTGGAGTCCGAATCCAGCCCCAAAACGTGTTGGATTTGATCTCTTTCGTTCCTTGGACCAAAAGTGACGTGGTGTCCAGGTGCAGGATGTTGGGAATACTTGGATTTGGTCCCCAATCAACTTCATTAACCTTCCATGCTTTCCATATGCAATCAAACCTTTCCTTGATCCATGTAAGTAATTCTGAAAATGAAAATATACACATTTTATGGTGGAGCACCAATTCATCAAATGCATCAATGATAAGCCTCATATAGAATGGTTGCACCTTTGGTATAGAAGTGGTTGACATGGTCATATTTGAGCCAATGATGTCCTCATCATTCTCCCCTTCTTGACAGCAAACCGTCCTCGGTTTGACCTTTGTTGGAGGATGTGTTGTAGGTAAAAATGAACCGTGCTCCCCTTCTTGATATTTATCCTGTTGCATTTGGGAAAAACTAGAAAAACTTTGCAAGACATCATTAGTGTTAGTGCAGCCCTCAATTTGTGGTATTGTGGCCCAAAAGGATATTTCAGATTAGAGCAAATATAAACTTTATGCACCAAATATTCTCCTTTGTTGTCATATTTGCCAATTGCATGAAGCGAACAATGATTAAAACTTGGCAAAATAGAATCAAATTTAAGTTTCTCTTTTAGACAATTTAGATTACACATAATATCAAATTCAATATAACCCAAAGTATTTAAAGAGGACAACAAATTCAGTTCATATTGTGCACATGTAATAGGATGAAAAAGCTTATCTTCAGCACATTTGTATGGTTCCAAACCAAAAGTATCACACTTATTTGCTACTTGTGGCATAGGAGTAAAAGAATCATCAACACACAACTCCTCTTTATCACAAGGAACCGCGAGTAATTCATTTTGTGACAAAGGAAAATCAGTAGTGGGTTCCACTATTTGTTGCTCTTCATTAGCATGCAGAGTGGACATATTTTGGACATTATGGGTCACATCATTCTGGCAAGTATTCACAGATAATAGAATCTCTTTTTCAGCATTGAGAGCCAGACAAAACAATTGACCAATATGGCAATATGATTTGCTAATTAATAAGGTTCGAATTTCAGAATTGAGCCCTTTCATGAATCTACTCATAACATCTTCCATGCATTCATTCAATCCACCAAACATGATACAAATCTTAAAATTATGGTAGTATTGTTTCATAGTCTTGCTACCCTGCTTCAAGTTGTCTAATTTTGCAAGCAAATAATCAACATAATATGCAGGAACGAATGCATCTCTAAAAAGAAATTTGAAGTCTTTCCAAGATTCTGGAACTTTGATGTGCCTACAAATGTGTTTCCATTCTAGCAAAGCATATTCAATCAAAATATTACAGGCAATACAAATCTTTTGTTTCTCGGATAGGTCATGCTCATCAAATTCATTGTCTACTTTTAACTCCCAATCAATGTAAGCTTGAGGATCAAACTTACCATCATATAATGGCAAGTGTTGAATGACATCCTGAATATGAGGGTCTAGTTTCAACAGCTCAAAAATCTCCATATCACCTGCCATGATTAGTAGAAAACAAGAAACACAAAAATAATATGTATCCTCCTATCAACTACTAGGATGTGTCAGATGTAATTCTCTCAAACTCAACTTGTTAAAACAAGCCCTTACAAGTTCTTACCAAGCCAAACAGGAGGTGACGGCAACCAACAAGTCTACAACCGTGGAGTGAAGTGTATCGGTGCCGCAACAACAACACCTGTCAAACTGTAGTCAAAATATGTGGAGCTATAGGTGGGCTAAAGCAAGGAAGTACTAGAACCACGTTAGTTGCAAGCAAATTGAACAAACGCTCAACGACGTTATTATGCTGGTCCTAGGCTAGTACATGCTAGAGATGCGAGCCTGGACACAAACGAAGTCACTGAGCAGCAACAAAGAAGGATCACAAGGACAGGAATAACAACAAAAGAAAACCTCCATCTGTTTGTGGTGGCTCTAATCCTTATTAATACCTAGGGGAACGACCAGGGGGTGTTGGGGTCGTTCTCCAACCCTAGGACACGTCCCTAATGAACCCAACTTGATACATGGGCCATCAGCCCAAAATAGGGTGACACAGCACCAAAGGCAGAAAAGGCCCCGGCGTTGAAACGATGATTGCGGAAGCATCGGATAAGATATAACCATGAGTCCAGATCCGTTGGAAAATAAACTTGATAAGCTTTCCAAAAAGTGCTAGAACGTCCCAATCCGAGTTCGTATGCCACCGTGGTGAACATCACAAGTTGGAGCTGTCCTAGAGTCCGAATCCAGCCCCAAAACGTGTTGGATTTGATCTCTTTCGTTCCTTGGACCAAAAGTGACGTGGTGTCCAGGTGCAGGACGTTGGGAATACTTGGATTTGGTCCCCAATCAACTTTATTAACCTTCCATGCTTTCCATATGCAATCAAACCTTTCCTTGATCCATGTAAGTAATTCTGAAAATGAAAATATACACATTTTATGGTGGAGCACCAATTCATCAAATGCATCAATGATAAGCCTCATATAGAACGGTTGCACCTTTGGTATAGAAGTGGTTGACATGGTCATATTTGAGCCAATGATGTCCTCATCACACGTCACCTAGTAGTACCATCGGGTGCATCCAAAATGATTTTCTAGCCTATGGTATGTTCAACGCAAACCGAACCGTGCACCCGTCTTGCGCCTAGATTAACACTAGCTCCAAACAGACCGAAATAAGCTTCCACAAGACACACGCCACCTAGGAGTACCATCGGGTGTGCCCAAAATGATTTCCATGCCTATGGTACATTCGGCGCAAAGTGTGCACCTATGTTGTGATAAGATTAACACTACCTCTAACCGGACCGAAACAAGCTTCTACTAGACCCACGTCACTAAGGAGTACCATCGAGTGTGCCCAAAATGATTTCCATGCCCATGGTACACTAAGCGCAAATCGTGCACCCATCTTGTACAGACTTTAACACTATCTACAAACTGACCGAAATGAGCTTCTACTTGACCCACATCACCTAGGAGGACCATCAGGTGCGTCCAAAATGATTTTCGAGCTTATGGTACGTGGGGCGCAAACCATGCACCTAACTTGCGCCTAGATTAATACAATCTCCAAAAGGACCGAAACAAGCTTCCACTTGACCCACGTCACCATGGTGTACCATCGGGTGTGCCCAAAATGGTTTCCATGCCCATTTTATATTTGGCGCAAACCGTGCACCTATCTTGTGCTCAGATTAACACTATTACCAAATGGACCGAAACGATCTACCACTTGACCCATGCCACCTAGGAGTACCATCGGGTGTGTCCAAAATAATTTTGGAGCCTATGGTACATTCGGCACAAACCGTGCACCTATCTTGCGCCTAGACTAACTTTATGTCAAAATGGACCGAAACAAGCTTCACTTGCCCCACGTCACCTAGGTGTAGCATCGAGTGTGCTGTAAATTATTTCCATGCCTGTGGTACATTCGGCGCAACCCATGCACCTATCTTGCGCTAGATCATCACTATTTCCAAACAGATGACTACAAGATTCTACTTGATCCACGTTACCTATGAGTACCATCGGGTGTGCCCAAAATGATTTCCATACCCGTTGTACATTCAGCGCAAACTGTGACCCATCTTGCGCCAAGATTAACACTATTACCAAACGGACCAAAACGAGGTTGAATTTGACCCACGTCACCTTGGAGTACCATCGGGTGCATCCAAAATGTTTTTTGAGCCTATGATACATTCAGTACAAACCATGCACCTATCTTGTGGAGGGATTAACATTAATTCCAAATGGACCGAAATGAGCTTCCACTTGACCCACGTCACCTTAGAGTACCATCGGGTGTGTCAAAATGATTTCTGAGCCTATAGTATGTTCAGCGCAAACCATGCACCTACCTTGTGCCAAGATTAACAGTATCTCCAAATAGACGGAAATGAGTTTCCAGTTGACCCACGTCACCTTGGAGTACCTCGGGTGCATCAAAATGATTTTCAATCCTGTGGTATGTTCGGCGCAAACCTTGCACCTATCTTGGGCCAAGATTAACAGTATCTCCAAATGGACAGAAATGAGTTTCCACTTGACCCAGGTCATGTAGGAGTACCATCGATTGTGCCCAAAATGATTTTCGAGCCTATGGTACGTTCAGTGCAAACTGTGCACACATCATGCGTCGAGATTAACATGATCTCCAAATAGACCAAAATGAGTTTCCATTTCACCCACGTCACAAGGAGTCCCATCAGGTGTGCCCAAAATGATTTCTATGCCCATGGTTTAATCAGCGCAAACTATGCACCTATCTTGCGTCGAGATTAACACTATTCGCAAATGGACCGAAATGAGTTTCCACTTGACCGACGTCACATACGAGTACCACTGATTGTGCTCAAAGCAATTTCAAAGCCTATGGTACATTCAGCGCAAAACGTGCACCTATCTTGCATCAAGATTAATACTATCTCCAAACAGACTGAAATGGACTTCTACTTGACACATGTCACCTAGGAGTACCATCGGGTGTGTCAAAAATGATTTCTGAGCCTATGGTACATTCAGTGCAAACCAAGCACCTAACTTGCGCCTAGATTAACACAATCTCAAAATGGAACGAAACAAGCTTCCACTTGAGCCACGTCACCTAGGTGTACCTTCGGGTGTGCCTGAAATGGTTTCCATGCCCATGGAACATTCGGCACAAATCGTGCACCTACCTTGCGCCCAGATTAACACTATCTCCAAACAGACTGAAATGAGCTACCACTTGTCCCACGTCACCTAGGAGTTCCATCGGGTTTGTCCAAAATAATTTTGGAGCCTATGGTACGTTCAACGCAAATTGTGCACCTAACTTGCGCCAAGATGAACACTATCTCCAAATAGACCGAAATGAGCCTAGACTTGACTCACGACACCTATGTGTACATTTGGGTATGCCCAAAATGGTTTCCAAGACCGAGGTACATTCGGTTAAAACCATGCACCTATCTTGTACCGAGATTAATAGTATCTCCAAAGGACCGAAACAAGCTTCCACTTGACCCACGTCACCTTGGAGTACCATCAGGTGTGTCAAAATGATTTCTGAGCTTATGGTATGTTCAACGCAAGCCATGCACCTATCTTGTGCCAAGATTAACAGTATCTCCAAATGGACAGAAACGAGTTTTCACTTGACCCACGTCACCTTGGAGTAGCATTGGGTGCGTCAAAATGATTTCCGAGACTATGGTATGTTCGACGCAAACCTTGCACCTATCTTGTGCCGAGATTAACAGTATCTCCAAATGAACGAAAATGAGTTTCCACTTGACCTACGTCACGTAGGAGTACCATCGGTTGCGCCCAAAATGATTTCCGAGCCTATGGTACGTTCGGCACAAACTGTCCACCTATCATGTGTCGAGATTAACACTATATCCAAATAGACCGAAATAAGCTTCCATTTCACCCACGTCACCTAGGAGTCCCATTAGGTGCGCCCAAAATGATTTCTATGCCCATGGTTCAATCAGCGCAAACTGTGCACCTATCTTGCGTCGAGATTAACACTATCTGCAAATGGACTGAATTGAGTTTCCACTTGACTGACGTCACATAGGAGTACCATCGGTTGCACTCAAAGCAATTTCAGAGCCCATGGTACATTCAACACAAACCGTACACCTATCTTGCGCCTAGATTAAAAGTATCTCCAAATGGACCGCAATGAGCTTCCACTTGACACACGTCCCCAAGGAGTACCATCGTGTGTGCCCAAAATGATTTCCACACCTGTGGTACATTCGGTGCAAAGCATGCAACTATGTTGTGCTTAGATTAACACTATCTCCAACGCAATCAAAATGAGCATCGAGGTTCAGTTTGACCCATGTCACCTAGGAGTACCATCGGGTGCATCCAAACTAATTTTTGACCCTATGGTACGTTCAATGCAAACCATGCACCTATCTTGCCCCTAGATTAACACTAGCTCCAAACGGACCAAAATGCCCTTCCACATGACACACGTCACTTAAGAGTACCATCGAGTGTGCCCAAAATGATTTCCATGCCTGTGGTACACTTAGCGCAAATCGTGCACCCATCTTGCACAAACTTTAACACTACCTCCAAACAGACTGAAACAAGCTTCTACTTGACCCACATCACCTAGGAGGACCATCGGGTGCGTCCAAAATGATTTTCGAGCCTATGGTATGAGCGGCGCAAACCATGCACCTAACTTGCACCCAGATTAACACAATCTCCAAATGGACCGAAACAAGCTCCCACTTGACCCACATCACCCTGGTGTACCATCGGGTGTGCCCGAAATGGTTTCCATGCCCACTTTATATTTGGCGCAAACCTTGCACCTATCTTGTGCCGAGATTAACAGTATCTCTAAATGGACGGAAATGAGTTTCCACTTGACCTATGTCACGTAGGAGTACTATCGGTTGCGCCCAAAATGATTTCCGAGCCTATGGTACGTTCGGCACAAACTGTCCACCTATCATGTCTCGAGATTAACACTACATCCAAATAGACCGAAACAAGCTTCCATTTGACCCACGTCACCTAGGAGTCCCATCAGGTGCGCCCAAAATGATTTCTATGCCCATAGTTCAATCAGCGCAATCTGTGCACCTATCTTGCGTTGAGATTAACACTATCTGCAAATGGACCGAAATGAGTTTCCACTTGACTAATGTCACATAGGAGTACCATCGGTTGCACTCAAAGCAATTTCAGAGCCCATGGTACATTCAACGCAAACCGTGCACCTATCTTGCATCAAGATCAATACTATTTCCAAACAGACTGGAATGATCTTCCACTCGACCAATGTCACCTAGAAGCACCATCAGGTGTGCCTTAAAAGATTTCCATTCCCTGGGTATATTTGGTGCAAACTGTGCACCTATCTTGCGCCTAGATTAAAAGTATCTCCAAATGGACTGCAATGAGCTTCCACTTGACACACGTCCCCAAGGAGTACCATCGGGTGTGCCCAAATGATTTCCACACCTGTGGTACATTTGGTGCAAAGCATGCAACTATGTTGTGCTCAGATTAACACTATCTCCAACGCAATCAAAATGAGCATCGAGGTTCAGTTTGACCCATGTCACCTAGGACTACCATCGGGTGCATCCAAAATGATTTTCAACCCTATGGTACGTTCAACGCAAACCATGCACCTATCTTGCCCCTAGATTAACACTAGCTCCAAACGGACCGAAATGACCTTCCACATGACACACGTCACTTAAGAGTACCATCGAGTGTGCCCAAAATGATTTATATGCCTGGGCTACACTTAGCGCAAATCGTGCACCCATCTGGCACAGACTTTAACACTATCTCCAAACAGACTGAAACAAGCTTCTACTTGACCCACATCACCTAGGAGGAACATCAGGTGCATCCAAAATGATTTTCAAGCCTATGGTACGAGCAGCGCAAACCATGCACCTAACTTGCACCCAGATTAACACAATCTCCAAATGGACCGAAACAAGCTCCCACTTGACCCACGTCACCCTGGTGTACCATCGGGTGTGCCCAAAATGGTTTCCTTGCTCATGTTATATTTGGCGCAAACCGTGCACCTATTCTGTGCTCAGATTAACAGTATCTCCAAATGGATGGAAATGAGTTTCCACTTGACCTACGTCACGTAGGAGTACCATCGGTTGCGCCCAAAATGATTTCCGAGCCTATGGTACGTTCGGCACAAACTATCCACCTACCATGTGTCGAGATTAACACTATATCCAAATAGACCGAAAGAAGCTTCCATTTCACCCACGTCACCTAGGAGTCCCATCAGGTGCGGCCAAAATGATTTCTATGCCCATGGTTCAATCAGCGCAAACTGTGCACCTATCTTACATCGAGATTAACACTATCTGCAAATGGACCGAAATGAGTTTCCACTTGACTAATGTCACATAGGAGTACCATCGGTTGCACTCAAAGCAATTTCAGAGCCCATGGTACATTCAGCGCAAACCGTGCACCTATCTTGCATCAAGATCAATACTATTTCCAAACAGACTGGAATGATCTTCCACTCGACCAATGTCACCTAGAAGCACCATCAGGTGTGCCTGAAAAGATTTCCATTCCCAGGGTACATTTGGTGCAAACTGTGCACCTATCTTGCGCCTAGATTAAAAGTATCTCCAAATGGACTGCAATGAGCTTCCACTTGACACACGTCCCCAAGGAGTACCATCGGGTGTGCCCAAAATGATTTCCACACCTGTGGTATATTTGGTGCAAAGCATGCAACTATGTTGTGCTCAGATTAACACTATCTCCAACGCAATCAAAATGAGCATCGAGATTTAGTTTGACCCACATCACCTAGGAGTACCATCGGGTGCATCCAAAATGATTTTCGAGCCTATGGTACGTTCAACGCAAACCATGCACCTATCTTGCCCCTAGATTAACAATAGCTCCAAACGGACCGAAATGACCTTCCACATGACACACGTCACTTAAGAGTACCATCGAGTGTGCCCAAAATGATTTATATGCCTGGGGTACACTTAGCGCAAATCGTGCACCCATCTTGCACAGACTTTAACACTATCTCCAAACAGACTGAAACAAGCTTCTACTTGACCCACATCACCTAGGAGGACCATCGGGTGCGTCCAAAATGATTTTCGAGCCTATGGTACGAGCAGCGCAAACCATCCACCAAACTTGCACCTAGATTAACACAATCTCCAAATGGACCGAAACAAGCTCCCACTTGACCCATGTCACCCTGGTGTACCATCGGGTGTGCCCGAAATGGTTTCCATGCCCATGTTATATTTGACACAAACCGTGCGCCTATCTTGTGCTCAGATTAACACTATCTCCAAATGGACGGAAATGAGTTTCCACTTGACCTACGTCACATAGGAGAACCATCGATTGCGCTCAAAATGATTTCCGAGCCTATGGTACGTTCGGCACAAACTGTCCACCTATCATGTGTCGAGATTAACACTATATCCAAATAGACCAAAACAAGCCTCCATTTCACCCACGTCACCTAGGAGTCCCATCAGGTGCGCCCGAAATGATTTCTATGCCCATGGTTCAATCAGCGCAAACTGTGCACCTATCTTGCGTCGAGATTAACACTATCTGCAAATGGACCGAAATGAGTTTCCACTTGCTGACGTCACATAGGAGTACCATCAATTGCACTCAAAGCAATTTCAGAGCCCATGGTACATTCAGCGCAAACCGTGCACCTATCTTGCATCAAGATTAATACTATTTCCAAACAGACTGAAATGGGCTTCCACTCGACCAAAGTCACCTAGAAGCACCATCAGGTGTGCCTGAAAAGATTTCCATTCCCATGGTACATTTGGTGCAAACTGTGCACCTATCTTGCGCCTAGATTAAAAGTATCTCTAAATGGACCGCAATGAGCTTCCACTTGACACACGTCCCCAAGGAGTACCATCGGGTGTGCCCAAAATGATTTCCACACCTGTGGTACATTCGGTGCAAAGCATGCAACTATGTTGTCCTCAGATTAACAATATCTCCAACGCAATCAAAATGAGCGTCGAGGTTCAGTTTGACCCACGTCACCTAGGAGTACCATCGGGTGCATCCAAAATGATTTTTGAGCCTATGGTACGTTCAACGCAAACCATGCACCTATCTTGCCCCTAGATTAATACTAGCTCCAAACGGACCGAAATGACCTCCCACATGACACACGTCACACCATCGAGTGTGCCCAAAATGATTTCCATGCCTGTGGAACACTTAGCGCAAATCGTGCACCCATCTTGCACAGACTTTAACACTATCTCCAAACAGACTGAAACAAGCTTCTACTTGACCCACATCACCTAGGAGGACCATCAGGTGCATCCAAAATGATTTTTGAGCCTATGGTACGAGCAGCGCAAACCATGCACCTAACTTGCACCTAGATTAACACAATCTCCAAATGGACCGAAACAAGCTCCCACTTGACCCACGTCACCCTGGTGTACCATCGGGTGTGCCCCAAATGGTTTCCTTGCTCATGTTATATTTGGCGCAAACCGTGCACCTATCTTGTGCTCAGATTAACACTTTCTCCAAATGGACGGAAATGAGTTTCCACTTGACCTACTTCACGTAGGAGTACCATCAGTTGCGCCCAAAATGATTTCTAAGCCTATGGTACGTTCGGCACAAACTATCCACCTATCATGTGTCGAGATTAACACTATGTCCAAATAGACCGAAACAAGCTTCCATTTCACCCACGTCACCTAGGAATCCCATCAGGTGCGCCCAAAATGATTTCTATGCCCATGGTTCAATCAGCACAAACTGTGCACCTATCTTGCGTCGAGATTAACATTATCTGCAAATGGACCGAAATGAGTTTCCACTTGACTAAGGTCACATAGGAGTACCATCGGTTGCACTCAAAGCAATTTCAGAGCCCATGGTAGATTCAGCGCAAACCGTGCACCTATCTTGCATCAAGATTAATACAATTTCCAAACAGACTAAAATGAGCTTCCACTCGACCAAAGTCACCTAGAAGCACCATCAGGTGTGCCTTAAAAGATTTCCATTCCCATGGTACATTTGGTGCAAACTGTTCACCTATCTTGCGCCTAGATTAAAAGTATCTCCAAATGGACCGCAATGAGCTTCCACTTGACACACGTCCCCAAGGAGTACCATCGGGTGTGCCCAAAATGATTTCCACACCTGTGGTACATTCGGTGCAAAGCATGCAACTATGTTGTGCTCAGATTAACACTATCTCCAACGCAATCAAAATGAGCGTCGAGGTTCAGTTTGACCCATGTCACCTAGAAGTACCATCGGGTGCATCCAAAATGATTTTCGAGCCTATGGTACGTTCAACGCAAACCATGCACCTATCTTGCCCCTAGATTAACACTAGCTCCAAACGGACCGAAATGACCTTCCACATGACACATGTCACTTAAGAATACCATCGAGTGTGCCCAAAATGATTTCCATGCCTGTGGTACACTTAGCGCAAATCGTGCACCCATCTTGCACAAACTTTAACACTATCTCCAAACAGACTAAAACAAGCTTCTACTTGACCCACATCACCTAGGAGGACCATCGGGTGCGTCCAAAATGATTTTCGAGCCTATGGTACGAGCAGCGCAAACCATGCACCTATATTAACACAATCTCCAAATGGACCGAAACAAGCTCCCACTTGACCCACGTCACCCTGGTGTACCATCGGGTGTGCCCAAAATGGTTTCCATGCTCATGTTATATTTGGCGCAAACCGTGCACCTATCTTGTGCTCAGATTAACACTATCAAATGGACGGAAATGAGTTTCCACTTGACCTACGTCACATAGGAGTACCATCGGTTGCGCCCAAAATGGTTTCCGAGCCTATGGTGCGTTCGGCACAAACTGTCCACCTATCATGTGTCGAGATTAACACTATGTCCAAATAGACCGAAAGAAGCTTCCATTTCACCCACGTCACCTAGGAGTCCCATCAGGTGCGCCCAAAATGATTTCTATGCCCATGGTTCAATCAGCGCAAACTGTGCACCTATCTTGCGTCGAGATTAACATTATTTGCAAATGGACCAAAATGAGTTTCCACTTGACTGACGTCACATAGGAGTACCATCGGTTGCACTGAAAGCAATTTCAGAGCCCATGGTACATTCAGCGCAAACCGTGTACCTATCTTGCATCAAGATTAATACTATTTCCAAACAGACTGAAATGATCTTCCACTCGACCAATGTCACCTAGAAGCACCATCAGGTGTGTCTGAAAAGATTTCCACTCCCATGGTACATTTGGTGCAAACTGTGCACCTATCTTGCGCCTAGATTAAAAGTATCTCCAAATGGACCGCAATGAGCTTCCACTTGACACACGTCCCCAAGGAGTACCATCGGGTGTGCCCAAAATGATTTCCACACCTATGGTACATTCGGTGCAAAGCATGCAACTATGTTGTGCTCAGATTAACACTATCTCCAACGCAATCAAAATGAGCGTCGAGGTTCAGTTTGACCCACGTCACCTAGGAGTACCATCGGGTGCATCCAAAATGATTTTCGAGCCTATGGTACGTTCAACGCAAACCATGCACCTATCTTGCCCCTAGATTAACACTAGCTCCAAACGGACCGAAATGACCTTCCACATGACACATGTCACTTAAGAGTACCATCGAGTGTGCCCAAAATGATTTCCATGCCTGTGGTACACTTAGCGCAAATCGTGCACCCATCTTGGACAGACTTTAACACTATCTGCAAATGGATGGAAATGAGTTTCCACTTGATCTACGTCATGTAGGAGTACCATCGGTTGCGCCCAAAATGATTTCCGAGCCTATGGTATGTTCGGCACAAACTGTCCACCTATCATGTGTCGAGATTAACACTATATCCAAATAGACCGAAACAAGCTTCCATTTCACCCACGTCACCTAGGAGTCCCATCAGGTGCGCCCAAAATGATTTCTATGCCCATGGTTCAATCAGCGCAAACTGTGCACCTATCTTGCGTCGAGATTAACACTATCTACAAATGGACCGAAATGAGTTTCCACTTGACTGACGTCACGTAGGAGTACCATCGATTGCACTGAAAGCAATTTCAGAGCCCATGGTACATTCAGGGCAAACCGTGCACCTATCTTGCATCAAGATTATTACTATTTCCAAACAGACTGAAATGATCTTCCACTTGACCAATGTCACCTAGAAGCACCATCAGGTGTGCCTCAAAAGATTTTCATTCCCATGGTACATTTGGTGCAAACTGTGCACCTATCTTGCACCTAGATTAAAAGTATCTCCAAATGGACCGCAATGAGCTTCCACTTGACACACGTCCCTAAGGAGTACCATCAGGTGTGCCCAAAATGATTTCCACACCTGTGGCACATTCGGTGCAAAGCATGCAACTATGTTGTGCTCAGATTAACACTATCTCCAACGCAATCAAAATGTGCGTCAAGGTTCAGTTTGACCCTCGTCACCTAGGAGTACCATCGGGTGTATCCAAAATGATTTTCGAGCCTATGGTACGTTCAACGCAAACCATGCACCTATCTTAACCCTTGATTAACACTAGCTCCAAACGGACCGAAATGACCTTCCACATGACACACGTCACTTAAGAGTACCATCGAGTGTGCCCAAAATGATTTCCATGCCTGTGGTGCACTTAGCGCAAATCGTGCACCTATCTTGCACAGACTTTAACACTATCTCCAAACAGACTGAAACAAGCTTCTACTTGACCCACATCACCTAGGAGGACCATCGGGTGTGTCCAAAATGATTTTTGAGCCTATGGTACGAGCAACGCAAACCATGCTCCTAACTTGCACCTAGATTAACACAATCTCCAAATGGACCGAAACAAGCTCCCACTTGACCCACGTCACCCTGGTGTACCATCGGGTGTGCCCGAAATGGTTTCCATGCCCATGTTATATTTGGCGCAAACCGTGCACCTATCTTGTGCTCAGATTAACACTATCTCCAAATGGACAGAAATGTGTTTCCACTTGACCTACGTCACATAGGAGTACCATCGATTGCGCCCAAAATGGTTTCCGAGCCTATGGTACGTTCGGCACAAACTGTCCACCTATCATGTGTCGAGATTAACACTATGTCCAAATAGACCGAAACAAGCTTCCATTTCACCCACGTCACCTAGGATTCCCATCAGGTGCGCCCAAAATGATTTCTATGCCCATGGTTCAATCAGCGCAAACTGTGCACCTATCTTGCGTCGAGATTAACACTATCAGCAAATGGACCGAAATGAGTTTCTACTTGACTGACGTCACATAGGAGTACCAGCGGTTGCACTCAAAGAAATTTCAGAGCCCATGGTACATTCAGCGCAAACCGTGCACCTATCTTGCATCAAGATTAATACTATTTCCAAACATACTGAAATGATCTTCCACTCGACCAATGTCACCTAGAAGCACCATCAGGTGTGCCAAAAAAGATTTCCATTCGCATGGTACATTTGGTGCAAACTGTGCACCTATCTTGCGCCTAGATTAAAAGTATCTCCAATTGGACCGCAATGAGCTTCCACTTGACACACGTCCCCAAGGAGTACCATCAGGTGTGCCCAAAATGATATCCACACCTGTGGTACATTCGGTGCAAAGCATGCAACTATGTTGTGCTCAGATTAACACTATCTCCAATGTAATCAAAATGAGTGTCGAGGTTCAGTTTGACCCACGTCACCTAGGAGTACCATCGGGTGCATCCAAAATGATTTTCGAGCCTATGGTAGGTTCAACGCAAACCATGCACCTATCTTGCCCCTAGATTAACACTAGCTCCAAACGGACCGAAATGACCTTCCACATGACACATGTCACTTAAGAGTACCATCGAGTGTGCCCAAAATGATTTCCATGCCTATGGTACACTTAGCGCAAATTGTGCACCCATCTTGCACACACTTTAACACTATCTCCAAACAGACTGAAACAAGCTTCTACTTGACCCACATCACCTAGGAGTACCATCGGGTGCGTCCAAAATGATTTTCCAGCCTATGGTACGGGCGGCGCAAACCATGCACCTAACTTGCACCTAGATTAATACAATCTCCAAATGGACCGAAACAAGCTCCCACTTGACCCACGTCACCCTGGTGTACCATCGGGTATGCCTGAAATGGTTTCCATGCCCATGTTATATGTGGTGCAAACCGTGCACCTATCTTGTGCTCAGATTAACACTATCTCCAAATGGACAGAAATGAGTTTCCACTTGATCTACGTCATGTAGGAGTACCATCGGTTGCGCCCAAAATGATTTCCGAGCCGATGGTACGTTCAGCACAAACTGTCCACCTATCATGTGTCGAGATTAACACTATATCCAAATAGACCGAAACAAGCTTCCATTTCACCCACGTCACCTAGGAGTCCCATCAGGTGCGCCCGAAATGATTTCTATGCCCATGGTTCAATCAGCGCAAACTGTGCACCTATCTTGCGTCGAGATTAACACTATCTGCAAATGGACCGAAATGAGTTTCCACTTGACTGCCGTCACATAGGAGTACCATCGGTTGCACTGAAAGCAATTTCAGAGCCCATGGTACATTCAGCGCAAACCGTGCACCTATCTTGCATCAAGATTAATACTATTTTCAAACAGACTGAAATGATCTTCCACTCGACCAAAGTCACCTAGAAGCACCATCAGGTGTGCCTAAAAAGATTTCCATTCCCATGGTACATTTGGTGCAAACTGTGCACCTATCTTGCGCCAAGATTAAAAGTATCTCCAAATGGACCGCAATGAGCTTCCACTTGACACACGTCCCCAAGGAGTACCATCAGGTGTGCCCAAAATGATTTCCACACCTGTGATACATTCGGTGGCTCAAATATGACCATGTCAACCACTTCTATACCAAAGGTGCAACCATTCTATATGAGGCTTATCATTGATGCATTTGATGAATTGGTGCTCCACCATAAAATGTGTATATTTTCATTTTCAGAATTACTTACATGGATCAAGGAAAGGTTTGATTGCATATGGAAAACATGGAAGGTTAATGAAGTTGATTGGGGACCAAATCCAAGTATTCCCAACGTCCTCCACCTGGACACCACGTCACTTTTGGTCCAAGGAAAGAAAGAGATCAAATCCAACACGTTTTGGGGCTGGATTCGGACTCCAGGACAGCTCCAACTTGTGATGTTCACTACGGTCGCATACGGACTCGGATTGGGACGTTCTAGCACTTTTTGGAAAGCTTATCAAGTCTATTTTCCAACGGATCTGGACTCATTGCTATATCTTATCCGATGCTTCCGCAATCGTCGTTTCAACGCCGGGGCCTTTTCTGCCTTTGGTGCTGTGTCACACTATTTTGGGCTGATGGCCCATGTATAAAGTTGGGTTCATTAGGGACGTGTCCTAGGGTTGGAGAATGACCCCAACACCCCCTGGTCATTCCCCTAGGTATTAATAAGGATTAGAGCCACCACAAACAGATGGGTTTTTGTTTTGTTGAAAGTTTAGCCATTGCTACTTCGTTGTAGACGCGTGTGTCGACTAGACCATCCGTTCTACTCGATTTAGAACCCCAACTTTGTGATTTCAGATTGGTTTTCATCTCCATATTTGCAATTGAGTTGCTTGTTCTACTTGTTCTTGCTTGTTCCTCGATTGCTTGCAGGAATTACCCTAGTGGTTTGGTTGATCGTGTTCCACAAGATCGCGACGGCTGTTGGAGGAGGTGTATCGGTTACTAAGGCGCAGCATCCTTGGATGGTTGTAGTCGGGCCGTGAACGTCATCTCCATCCCCAAATCGAATTATCCACCTTCTCTCATCGAAAGATCAGGATTCACCCTAGCGGGTTCATATCACCTGTGGTACATTCGGTGCAAAGCATGCAACTATGTTGTGCTCAGATTAACACTATCTCCAACGCAATCAAAATGAGTGTCGAGGTTCAGTTTGACCCACGTCACCTAGGAGTACCATCGGGTGCATCCAAAATGATTTTCGAGCCTATGGTACGTTCAACGCAAACCATGCACCTATCTTGCCCCTAGATTAACACTAGCTCCAAATAGACCGAAATGACCTTCCACATGACACATGTCACTTAAGAGTACCATCGAGTGTGCCCAAAATGATTTCCATGCCTGTGGTACACTTAGCGCAAATCGTGCACCCATCTTGCACAGACTTTAACACTATCTCCAAACAGACTGAAACAAGCTTCTACTTGACCCACATCACCTAGGAGGACCATCGGGTGCGTCCAAAATGATTTTTGAGCCTATGGTACGGGCGGCGTAAACCATGCACCTAACTTGCACCTAGATTAACACAATCTCCAAATGGACCGAAACAAGCTCCCACTTGACCCACGTCACCCTGGTGTACCATCGGGTGTGCCCGAAATGGTTTCCATGCCCATGTTATATTTGGCGCACACCGTGCACCGATCTTGTGCTTAGATTAACACTATCTCCAAATGGACGGAAATGAGTTTCCACTTGATCTACGTCATGTAGGAGTACCATCGGTTGCGCCCAAAATGATTTCCGAGCCTATGGTACGTTCGGCACAAACTGTCCACCTATCATGTGTCGAGATTAACACTATATCCAAATAGACCGAAACAAGCTTCCATTTCAGCCACGTCACCTAGGAGTCCCATCAGGTGCGCCCAAAATGATTTCTATGCCCATGGTTCAATCAGCGCAAACTGTGCACCTAGCTTGCGTCGAGATTAACACTATCTGCAAATGGACCGAAATGAGTTTCCACTTGACTGACGTCACATAGGAGTACCATCGGTTGCACTGAAAGCAATTTCAGAGCCCATGGTACATTCAGCGCAAACCGTGCACCTATCTTGCATCAAGATTAATACTATTTCCAAACAGACTGAAATGATCTTCCACTCGACCAAAGTCACCTAGAAGCACCATCAGGTGTGCCTAAAAAGATTTCCATTCCCATGGTACATTTGGTGCAAACTGTGCACCTATCTTGCGCCTAGATTAAAAGTATCTCCAAATGGACCGCAATGAGCTTCCACTTGACACACGTCCCCAAGGAGTACCATCGGGTGTGCCCAAAATGATTTCCACACCTGTTGATGAGGACATCATTGGCTCAAATATGACCATGTCAACCACTTCTATACCAAAGGTGCAACCATTCTATATGAGGCTTATCATTGATGCATTTGATGAATTGGTGCTCCACCATAAAATGTTTATATTTTCATTTTCAGAATTACTTACATGGATCAAGGAAAGGTTTGATTGCATATGGAAAACATGGAAGGTTAATGAAGTTGATTGGGGACCAAATCCAAGTATTCCCAATGTCCTCCACATGGACACCACGTCACTTTTGGTCCAAGGAAAGAAAGAGATCAAATCCAACACGTTTTGGGGCTGGATTCGGACTCCAGGACAGCTCCAACTTGTGATGTTCACTACGGTCGCATACGGACTCAGATTGGGACGTTCTAGCACTTTTTGGAAAGCTTATCAAGTCTATTTTCCAACGGATCTGGACTCATGGCTATATCTTATCCGATGCTTCCGCAATAGTCGTTTCAACGCCGGGGCCTTTTCTGCCTTTGGTGCTGTGTCACCCTATTTTGGGCTGATTGCCCATGTATCAAGTTGGGTTCATTAGGGACGTGTCCTAGGGTTGGAGAACGACCCCAACACCCCCTGGTCATTCCCCTAGGTATTAATAAGGATTAGAGCCACCACAAACAGATGGGTTTTTGTTTTGTTGAAAGTTTAGCCATTGCTACTTCCTTGTAGACGCGTGTGTCGACTAGACCATCCGTTCTACTCGATTCAGAACCCTAACTTTGTGATTTCAGATTGGTTTTCATCTCCATATTTCCAAATGTACCATCCGTTCTACTCGATTCAGAACCCTAACATAGGAGTACCATCGGTTGCACTGAAAGCAATTTCAGAGCCCATGGTACATTCAGCGCAAACCATGCACCTATCTTGCATCAAGATTAATACTATTTCCAAACAGACTGAAATGATCTTCCACTCGACCAATGTCACCTAGAAGCACCATCAGGTGTGCCTGAAAAGATTTCCATTCCCATGGTACATTTGGTGTAAACTGTGCACCTATCTTGCGCCTAGATTAAAAGTATCTCCAAATGGACCGCAATGAGCTTCCACTTGATACACGTCCCCAAGGAGTACCATCGGGTGTGCCCAAAATGATTTCCACACCTGTGGTACATTCGGTGCAAAGCATGCAACTATGTTGTGCTCAGATTAACACTATCTCCAACGCAATCAAAATGAGCGTCGAGGTTCAGTTTGACCCACGTCACCTAGGAGTACCATCAGCTGCATCCAAAATGATTTTCGAGCCTATGGTACGTTCAACGCATACCATGCACCTATCTTGCCCCTAGATTAACACTAGCTCCAAACGGACTGAAATGACCTTCCACATGACACATGTCACTTAAGAGTACCATCGAGTGTGCCCAAAATGATTTCCATGCCTGTGGTACACTTAGCGCAAATCGTGCACCCATCTTGGATAGACTTTAACACTATCTCCAAACAGACTGAAACAAGCTTCTACTTGACCCACATCACCTAGGAGGACCATCGGGTGCGTCCAAAATGATTTTCGAGCCTATGGTACGAGCGGCGCAAACCATGCACCTAACTTGCACCTAGATTAACACAATCTCCAAATGGACCGAAACAAGCTCCCACTTGACCCACGTCTCCCTGGTGTACCATCAGGTGTGCCCCAAATGGTTTCCATGCCCATGTTATATTTGGCGCAAACCGTGCACACCTCTTGTGCTCAGATTAACACTATCTCCAAATGGATGGAAATGAGTTTCCACTTGATCTACGTCATGTAGGAGTACCATCGGTTGCGCCCAAAATGATTTCCGAGCCTATGGTACGTTCGGCACAAACTGTCCACCTATCATGTGTCGAGATTAACACTATATCCAAATAGACCGAAACAAGCTTCCATTTCACCCATGTCACCTAGGAGTCCCATCAGGTGCGCCCAAAATGATTTCTATGCCCATGGTTCAATCAGTGCAAACTGTGCACCTATCTTGTGTCGAGATTAACACTATCTGCAAATGGACTGAAAGGAGTTTCCACTTGACTGACATCACATAGGAGTACCATCGGTTGCACTCAAAGCAATTTCAGAGCCCATGGTACATTCAGCGCAAACCGTGCACCTATCTTGCATCAAGATTAATACTATTTCCACACAGACTGAAATGATCTTCCACTCGACCAATGTCACCTAGAAGCACCATCAGGTGTGCCTGAAAAGATTTTCATTCCCAGGGTACATTTGGTGCAAACTGTGCACCTATCTTGCGCCTAGATTAAAAGTATCTCCAAATGGACCGCAATGAGCTTCCACTTGACACACGTCCCCAAGGAGTACCATCGGGTGTGCCCAAAATGATTTCCACACCTGTGGTACATTCGGTGCAAAGCATGCAACTATGTTGTGCTCAGATTAACACTATCTCCAACGCAATCAAAATGAGCATCGAGGTTCAGTTTGACCCTCGTCACCTAGGAGTACCATCGGGTGCATCCAAAATGATTTTCGTGCCTATGGTACGTTCAACGCAAACCATGCACCTATCTTGCCCCTAGACTAACACTAGCTCCAAATGGACCGAAATGACCTTCCACGTGACACACATCACTTAAGAGTACCATCGAGTGTGCCCAAAACGATTTCCATGCCTTTGGTACACTTAGCGCAAATCGTGCACCCATCTTGCACAGACTTTAACACTATCTCCAAATAGACTGAAACAAGCTTCTACTTGACCCACATCACCTAGGAGGACCATCAGTTGCATCCAAAATGATTTTCAAGCCTATGGTACGAGCGGCGCAAACCAAGCACCTAACATGCACCTAGATTAACACAATCTCCAAATGGATCGAAAGAAGCTCCCACTTGACCCACGTCACCCTGGTGTACCATCTGGTGTGCCCGAAATGGTTTCCATGCCCATGTTATATTTGGCGCAAACCTTGCACCTATCTTGTGCCGAGATTAACAGTATCTCCAAATGGACGGAAATGAGTTTCCACTTGACCTACGTCACATAGGAGTACCATCGGTTGCGCCCAAAATGATTTCCGAGCCTATGGTACGTTCGGCACAAACTGTCCACCTATCATGTGTCGAGATTAACACTATATCCAAATAGACCAAAACAAGCTTCCATTTCAGCCACGTCACCTAGGAGTCCCATCAGGTGCACCCAAAATGATTTCTATGCCCATGGTTCAATCAGCGCAAACTGTGCACCTATCTTGCGTCGAGATTAACACTATCTGCAAATGGACCGAAAGGAGTTTCCACTTGACTGACATCACATAGGAGTACCATCGGTTGCACTCAAAGCAATTTCAGAGCCCATGGTACATTCAGCGCAAACCGTGCACCTATCTTGCATCAAGATTAATACTATTTCCACACAGACTGAAATGATCTTCCACTCGACCAATGTCACCTAGAAGCACCATCAGCTGTGCCTGAAAAGTTTTTCATTCCCAGGGTACATTTGGTGCAAACTGTGCACCTATCTTGCGCCTAGATTAAAAGTATCTCCAAATGGACCGCAATGAGCTTCCACTTGACACACGTCCCCAAGGAGTACCATCGGGTGTAACCAAAATCATTTCCACACCTGTGGTACATTCGGTGCAAAGCATGCAACTATGTTGTGCTCAGATTAACACTATCTCCAACGCAATCAAAATGAGCGTCGAGGTTCAGTTTGACCCACGTCACCTAGGAGTACCATCGGGTGCATCCAAAATGATTTTCGAGCCTATGGTACGTTCAACGCAAACCATGCACCTATCTTGCCCCTAGATTAACACTAGCTCCAAACGGACCGAAATGACCTTCCACATGACACATGTCACTTAAGAGTACCATCGAGTGTGCCCAAAATGATTTCCATGCCTGTGGTACACTTAGCGCAAATCGTGCACCCATCTTGGACAGACTTTAACACTATCTCCAAACAGACTGAAACAAGCTTCTACTTGACCCACATCACCTAGGAGGACCATCGGGTGCGTCCAAAATGATTTTCGAGCCTATGGTACGAGCGGCGCAAACCATGCACCTAACTTGCACCTAGATTAACACAATCTCCAAATGGACCGAAACAAGCTCCCACTTGACCCACGTCACCCTGATGTACCATCGGGTGTGCCCGAAATTGTTTCCATGCCCATGTTATATTTGGCGCAAATCGTGCACCTATCCTGTGCTCAGATTAACACTATGTCCAAATGGACGGAAATGAGTTTCCTCTTGATCTACGTCATGTAGGAGTACCACCTGTTGCGCCCAAAATGATTTCCGAGCCTATGGTACGTTCGGCACAAACTGTCCACCTATCATGTGTCGAGATTAACACTATATCCAAATAGACCGAAACAAGCTTCCAATTCACCCACGTCACCTAGGAGTCCCATCAGGTGCGCCCAAAATGATTTCTATTCCCATGGTTCAATCAGCGCAAACTGTGCACCTATCTTGCATCGAGATTAACACTATCTGCAAATGGACCGAAATGAGTTTCCACTTGACTGACATCACATAGGAGTACCATCGATTGCACTCAAAGCAATTTCAGAGCCCATGGTACATTCAGCGCAAACCGTGCACCTATCTTGCATCAAGATTAATACAATTTCCAAACAGACTGAAATGAGCTTCCACTCGACCAAAGTCACCTAGAAGCACCATCAGGTGTGCCTTAAAAGATTTCCATTCCCATGGTACATTTGGTGCAAACTGTGCACCTATCTTGCACCTAGATTAAAAGTATCTCCAAATGGACCGCAATGAGCTTCCACTTGACACACGTCCCCAAGGAGTACCATCGGGTGTGCCCAAAATGATTTCCACACCTGTGGTACATTCGGTGCAAAGCATGCAACTATGTTGTGCTCAGATTAACACTATCTCCAACGCAATCAAAATGAGCGTCGAGGTTCAGTTTGACCCTCGTCACCTAGGAGTACCATCGGGTGCATCCAAAATGATTTTCGAGCCTATGGTACGTTCAACGCAAACCATGCACCTATCTTGCCCCTAGACTAACACTAGCTCCAAATGGACCGAAATGACCTTCCACGTGACACACATCACTTAAGAGTACCATCGAGTGTGCCCAAAACGATTTCCATGCTTGTGGTACACTTAGCGCAAATCGTGCACCCATCTTGCACAGACTTTAACACTATCTCCAAACAGACTGAAACAAGCTTCTACTTGACCCACATCACCTAGGAGGACAATCAGTTGCATCCAAAATGATTTTCAAGCCTATGGTACGAGCGGCGCAAACCATGCACCTAACATGCACCTAGATTAACACAATCTCCAAATGGATCGAAAGAAGCTCCCACTTGACCCACGTCACCCTGGTGTACCATCTGGTGTGCCCGAAATGGTTTCCATGCCCATGTTATATTTGGCGCAAACCTTGCACCTATCTTGTGCCGAGATTAACAGTATCTCCAAATGGACGGAAATGAGTTTCCACTAAACCTACGTCACATAGGAGTACCATCGGTTGCGCCCAAAATGATTTCCGAGCCTATTGTACGTTCGGCACAAACTGTCCACCTATCATGTGTCGAGATTAACACTATATCCAAATAGACCGAAACAAGCTTCCATTTCAGCCACGTCACCTAGGAGTCCCATCAGGTGCACGCAAAATGATTTCTATGCCCATGGTTCAATCAGCGCAAACTGTGCACCTATCTTGCGTCGAGATTAACACTATCTGTAAATGGACCGAAAGGAGTTTCCACTTGACTGACATCACATAGGAGTACCATCGGTTGCACTCAAAGCAATTTCAGAGCCCATGGTACATTCAGCGCAAACCGTGCACCTATCTAGCATCAAGATTAATACTATTTCCACACAGACTGAAATGATCTTCCACTTGACTAATGTCACCTAGAAGCACCATCAGCTGTGCCTGAAAAGATTTTCATTCCCAGGGTACATTTGGTGCAAACTGTGCACCTATCTTGCGCCTAGATTAAAAGTATCTCCAAATGGACCACAATGAGCTTCCACTTGACACACGTCCCCAAGGAGTACCATCGGGTGTGCCCAAAATGATTTCCACACCTGTGGTACATTCGGTGCAAAGCATGCAACTATGTTGTGCTCAGATTAACACTATCTCCAACGCAATCAAAATGAGCGTCGAGGTTCGGTTTGACCCACGTCACCTAGGAGTACCATCGGGTGCATCCAAAATGATTTTCGAGCCTATGGTACGTTCAACGCAAACCATGCACCTATCTTGCCCCTAGATTAACACTAGCTCCAAACGGACCGAAATGACCTTCCACATGACACATGTCACTTAAGAGTACCATCGAGTGTGCCCAAAATGATTTCCATGCCTGTGGTACACTTAGCGCAAATCGTGCACCCATCTTGGACAGACTTTAACACTATCTCCAAACAGACTGAAACAAGCTTCTACTTGACCCACATCACCTAGGAGGACCATCGGGTGCGTCCAAAATGATTTTCGATCCTATGGTACGAGCGGCGCAAACCATGCACCTAACTTGCACCTAGATTAACACAATCTCCAAATGGACCGAAACAAGCTCCCACTTGACCCACGTCACCCTGGTGTACCATCGGGTGTGCCCGAAATTGTTTCCATGCCCATGTTATATTTGGCGCAAATCGTGCACCTATCCTGTGCTCAGATTAACACTATCTCCAAATGGACGGAAATGAGTTTCCTCTTGATCTACGTCATGTAGGAGTACCATCGGTTGCGCCCAAAATGATTTCCGAGCCTATGGTACGTTCGGCACAAACTGTCCACCTATCATGTGTCGAGATTAACACTATATCCAAATAGACCGAAACAAGCTTCCATTTCACCCACGTCACCTAGGAGTCCCATCAGGTGCGCCCAAAATGATTTCTATTCCCATGGTTCAATCAGCGCAAACTGTGCACCTATCTTGCATCGAGATTAACACTATCTGCAAATGGACCGAAATGAGTTTCCACTTGACTGACATCACATAGGAGTACCATCGATTGCACTCAAAGCAATTTCAAAGCCCATGGTACATTCAGCGCAAACCGTGCACCTATCTTGCATCAAGATTAATACAATTTCCAAACAGACTGAAATGAGCTTCCACTCGACCAAAGTCACCTAGAAGCACCATCAGGTGTGCCTTAAAAGATTTCCATTCCCATGGTACATTTGGTGCAAACTGTGCACCTATCTTGCACCTAGATTAAAAGTATCTCCAAATGGACCGCAATGAGCTTCCACTTGACACACGTCCCCAAGGAGTACCATCGGGTGTGCCCAAAATGATTTCCACACCTGTGATACATTCGGTGCAAAGCATGCAACTATGTTGTGCTCAGATTAACACTATCTCCAACGCAATCAAAATGAGCGTCGAGGTTCAGTTTGACCCTCATCACCTAGGAGTACCATCGGGTGCATCCAAAATGATTTTCGAGCCTATGGTACGTTCAACGCAAACCATGCACCTATCTTGCCCCTAGACTAACACTAGCTCCAAATGGACCGAAATGACCTTCCACGTGACACACATCACATAAGAGTACCATCGAGTGTGCCCAAAACGATTTCCATGCCTGTGGTACACTTAGCGCAAATCATGCACCCATCTTGCACAGACTTTAACACTATCTCCAAACAGACTGAAACAAGCTTCTACTTGACCCACATCACCTAGGAGGACCATCAGTTGCATCCAAAATGATTTTCAAGCCTATGGTACGAGCGGCGCAAACCATGCACCTAACATGCACCTAGATTAACACAATCTCCAAAGGGATCGAAAGAAGCTCCCACTTGACCCACGTCACCCTGGTGTACCATCTGGTGTGCCCGAAATGGTTTCCATGCCCATGTTATATTTGGCGCAAACCTTGCACCTATCTTGTGCCGAGATTAACAGTATCTCCAAATGGACGGAAATGAGTTTCCACTAGACCTACGTCACATAGGAGTACCATCGGTTGCGCCCAAAATGATTTCCGAGCCTATGGTACGTTCGGCACAAACTGTCCACCTATCATGTGTCGAGATTAACACTATATCCAAATAGACCGAAACAAGCTTTCATTTCAGCCATGTCACCTAGGAGTCCCATCAGGTGCACGCAAAATGATTTCTATGCCCATGGTTCAATCAGCGCAAACTGTGCACCTATCTTGCGTCGAGATTAACACTATCTGCAAATGGACCGAAAGGAGTTTCCACTTCACTGACATCACATAGGAGTACCATCGGTTGCACTCAAAGCAATTTCAGAGCCCATGGTACATTCAGCGCAAACCGTGCACCTATCTTGCATCAAGATTAATACTATTTCCACACAGACAGAAATGATCTTCCACTCGACCAATGTCACCTAGAAGCACCATCAGCTATGCCTGAAAAGATTTTCATTCCCAGGGTACATTTGGTGCAAACTGTGCACCTATCTTGCGCCTAGATTAAAAGTATCTCCAAATGGACCGCAATGAGCTTCCACTTGACACACGTCCCCAAGGAGTACCATCGGGTGTGCCCAAAATGATTTCCACACCTGTGGTACATTCGGTGCAAAGCATGCAACTATGTTGTGCTCAGATTAACACTATCTCCAACGCAATCAAAATGAGCGTCGAGGTTCAGTTTGACCCACGTCACCTAGGAGTACCATCGGGTGCATCCAAAATGATTTTCGAGCCTATGGTACGTTCAACGCAAACCATGCACCTATCTTGCCCCTAGACTAACACTAGCTCCAAATGGACCGAAATGACCTTCCACGTGACACACATCACTTAAGAGTACCATCGAGTGTGCCCAAAATGATTTCCATGCCTTTGGTACACTTAGCGCAAATCGTGCACCCATCTTGCACAGACTTTAACACTATCTCCAAACAGACTGAAACAAGCTTCTACTTGACCCACATCACCTAGGAGGACCATCAATTGCATCCAAAATGATTTTCAAGCCTATGGTACGAGCGGCGCAAACCATGCACCTAACATGCACCTAGATTAACACAATCTCCAAATGGATCGAAAGAAGCTCCCACTTGACCCACATCACCCTGGTGTCCCATCTGGTGTGCCCGAAATGGTTTCCATGCCCATGTTATATTTGGCGCAAACCTTGCACCTATCTTGTGCCGAGATTAACAGTATCTCCAAATGGACGGAAATGAGTTTCCACTTAACCTACGTCACATAGGAGTACCATCGGTTGCGCCCAAAATGATTTCCGAGCCTATGGTACGTTCGGCACAAACTGTCCACCTATCCTGTGTCGAGATTAACACTATATCCAAATAGACCGAAACAAGCTTCCATTTCAGCCACGTCACCTAGGAGTCCCATCAGGTGCACCCAAAATGATTTCTATGCCCATGGTTCAATCAGCGCAAACTGTGCACCTATCTTGCGTCGAGATTAACACTATCTGCAAATGGACCGAAAGGAGTTTCCACTTGACTGACATCACATAGGAGTACCATCGGTTGCACTCAAAGCAATTTCAGAGCCCATGGTACATTCAGCGCAAACCGTGCACCTATCTTGCATCAAGATTAATACTATTTCCACACAGACTGAAATGATCTTCCACTCGACCAATGTCACCTAGAAGCACCATCAGCTGCGCCTGAAAAGATTTTCATTCCCAGGGTACATTTGGTGCAAACTGTGCAGCTATCTTGCGCCTAGATTAAAAGTATCTCCAAATGGACCGCAATGAGCTTCCACTTGACACACGTCCCCAAGGAGTACCATCGGGTGTGCCCAAAATGATTTCCACACCTGTGGTACATTCGGTGCAAAGCATGCAACTATGTTGTGCTCAGATTAACACTATCTCCAACGCAATCAAAATGAGCGTCGAGGTTCAGTTTGACCCACATCACCTAGGAGTACCATCGGGTTCATCCAAAATGATTTTCGAGCCTATGGTACGTTCAACGCAAACCATGCACCTATCTTGCCCCTAGATTAACACTAGCTCCAAACGGACCGAAATGACCTTCCACATGACACATGTCACTTAAGGGTACCATCGAGTGTGCCCAAAATGATTTCCATGCCTGTGGTACACTTAGCGCAAATCGTGCACCCATCTTGGACATACTTTAACACTATCTCCAAACAGACTGAAACAAGCTTCTACTTGACCCACATCACCTAGGAGGACCATCGGGTGCGTCCAAAATGATTTTCGATCCTATGGTACGAGCGGCGCAAACCATGCACCTAACTTGCACCTAGATTAACACAATCTCCAAATGGACCGAAACAAGCTCCCACTTGACCCACGTCACCCTGGTGTACCATCGGGTGTGCCCGAAATTGTTTCCATGCCCATGTTATATTTGGCGCAAATCGTGCACCTATCCTGTGCTCAGATTAACACTATCTCCAAATGGACGGAAATGAGTTTCCTCTTGATCTACGTCATGTAGGAGTACCATCGGTTGCGCCCAAAATGATTTCCGAGCCTATGGTACGTTCGGCACAAACTGTCCACCTATCATGTGTCGAGATTAACACTATATCCAAATAGACCAAAACAAGCTTCCATTTCAGCCACGTCACCTAGGAGTCCCATCAGGTGCACCCAAAATGATTTCTATGCCCATGTTTCAATCAGCGCAAACTGTGCACCTATCTTGCGTCAAGATTAACACTATCTGCAAATGGACCGAAAGGAGTTTCCACTTGACTGACATCACATAGGAGTACCATCGGTTGCACTCAAAGCAATTTCAGAGCCCATGGTACATTCAGCGCAAACCGTGCACCTATCTTGCATCAAGATTAATACTATTTCCACACAGACTGAAATGATCTTCCACTCGACCAATGTCACCTAGAAGCACCATCAGCTGTGCCTGAAAAGATTTTCATTCCCAGGGTACATTTGGTGCAAACTGTGCACCTATGTTGCGCCTAGATTAAAAGTATCTCCAAATGGACCGCAATGAGCTTCCACTTGACACACGTCCCCAAGGAGTACCATCGGGTGTGCCCAAAATGATTTCCACACCTGTGGTACATTCGGTGCAAAGCATGCAACTATGTTGTGCTCAGATTAACACTATCTCCAATGCAATCAGAATGAGCGTCGAGGTTCAGTTTGACCCACGTCACCTAGGAGTACCATCGGGTGCATCCAAAATGATTTTCGAGCCTATGGTACGTTCAACACAAACCATGCACCTATCTTGCCCCTAGATTAACACTAGCTCCAAACGGACCGAAATGACCTTCCACATGACACATGTCACTTAAGAGTACCATCGAGTGTGCCCAAAATGATTTCCATGCCTGTGGAACACTTAGCGCAAATCGTGCACCCATCTTGGATAGACTTTAACACTATCTCCAAACAGACTGAAACAAGCTTCTACTTGACCCACATCACCTAGGAGGACCATCGGGTGCGTCCAAAATGATTTTCGAGCCTATGGTACGAGCGGCGCAAACCATGCACCTAACTTGCACCTAGATTAACACAATCTCCAAATGGACCGAAACAAGCTCCCACTGGACCCACGTCACCCTGGTGTACCATCAGGTGTGCCCGAAATGGTTTCCACGCCCATGTTATATTTGGCGCAAACCGTGCACCTATCTTGTGCTCAGATTAACACTATCTCCGAATGGATGGAAATGAGTTTCCACTTGATCTACGTCATGTAGGAGTACCATCGGTTGCGCCCAAAATGATTTCCGAGCCTATGGTACGTTTGGCACAAACTGTCCACCTATCATGTGTCGAGATTAACACTATATCCAAATAGACCGAAACAAGCTTCCATTTCACCCACGTCACCTAGGAGTCCCATCAGGTGCGCCCAAAATGATTTCTATGCCCATGGTTCAATCAGCGGAAACTGTGCACCTATCTTGCGTCGAGATTAACACTATCTGCAAATGGACCGAAAGGAGTTTCCACTTGACTGACATCACATAGGAGTACCATCGGTTGCACTCAAAGCAATTTCAGAGCCCATGGTACATTTAGCGCAAACCATGCACCTATCTTGCATCAAAATTAATACTATTTCCACACAGACTGAAATGATCTTCCACTCGACCAATGTCACCTAGAAGCACCATCAGGTGTGCCTGAAAAGATTTTCATTCCCAGGGTACATTTGGTGCAAACTGTGCACCTATCTTGCGCCTAGATTAAAAGTATCTCCAAATGGACCGCAATGAGCTTCCACTTGACACACGTCCCCAAGGAGTACCATCGGGTGTGCCCAAAATGATTTCCACACCTGTGGTACATTCGGTGCAAAGCATGCAACTATGTTGTGCTCAGATTAACACTATCTCCAACGCAATCAAAATGAGCGTCGAGGTTCAGTTTGACCCTAGTCACCTAGGAGTACCATCGGGTGCATCCAAAATGATTTTCGAGCCTATGGTACGTTCAACGCAAACCATGCACCTATCTTGCCCCTAGACTAACACTAGCTCCAAATGGACCGAAATGACCTTCCACGTGACACACATCACTTAAGAGTACCATCGAGTGTGCCCAAAACGATTTCCATGCCTTTGGTACACTTAGCGCAAATCGTGCACCCATCTTGCATAGACTTTAACACTATCTCCAAACAGACTGAAACAAGCTTCTACTTGACCCACATCACCTAGGAGGACCATCAGTTGCATCCAAAATGATTTTCAAGCCTATGGTACGAGCGGCGCAAACCATGCACCTAACATGCACCTAGATTAACACAATCTCCAAATGGACCGAAACAAGCTCCCACTGGACCCACGTCACCCTGGTGTACCATCAGGTGTGCCCGAAATGGTTTCCACGCCCATGTTATATTTGGCGCAAACCGTGCACCTATCTTGTCCTCAGATTAACACTATCTCCGAATGGATGGAAATGAGTTTCCACTTGATCTACGTCATGTAGGAGTACCATCAGTTGCGCCCAAAATGATTTCCGAGCCTATGGTACGTTTGGCACAAACTGTCCACCTATCATGTGTCGAGATTAACACTATATCCAAATAGACCGAAACAAGCTTCCATTTCACCCACGTCACCTAGGAGTCCCATCAGGTGCGCCCAAAATGATTTCTATGCCCATGGTTCAATCAGCGGAAACTGTGCACCTATCTTGCGTCGAGATTAACACTATCTGCAAATGGACCGAAAGGAGTTTCCACTTGACTGACATCACATAGGAGTACCATCGGTTGCACTCAAAGCAATTTCAGAGCCCATGGTACATTTAGCGCAAACCATGCACCTATCTTGCATCAAAATTAATACTATTTCCACACAGACTGAAATGATCTTCCACTCGACCAATGTCACCTAGAAGCACCATCAGGTGTGCCTGAAAAGATTTTCATTCCCAGGGTACATTTGGTGCAAACTGTGCACCTATCTTGCGCCTAGATTAAAAGTATCTCCAAATGGACCGCAATGAGCTTCCACTTGACACACGTCCCCAAGGAGTACCATCGGGTGTGCCCAAAATGATTTCCACACCTGTGGTACATTCGGTGCAAAGCATGCAACTATGTTGTGCTCAGATTAACACTATCTCCAACGCAATCAAAATGAGCGTCGAGGTTCAGTTTGACCCTAGTCACCTAGGAGTACCATCGGGTGCATCCAAAATGATTTTCGAGCCTATGGTACGTTCAACGCAAACCATGCACCTATCTTGCCCCTAGACTAACACTAGCTCCAAATGGACCGAAATGACCTTCCACGTGACACACATCACTTAAGAGTACCATCGAGTGTGCCCAAAACGATTTCCATGCCTTTGGTACACTTAGCGCAAATCGTGCACCCATCTTGCACAGACTTTAACACTATCTCCAAACAGACTGAAACAAGCTTCTACTTGACCCACATCACCTAGGAGGACCATCAGTTGCATCCAAAATGATTTTCAAGCCTATGGTACGAGCGGCGCAAACCATGCACCTAACATGCACCTAGATTAACACAATCTCCAAATGGATCAAAAGAAGCTCCCACTAGACCCACGTCACCCTGGTGTCCCATCTGGTGTGCCCGAAATGGTTTCCATGCCCATGTTATATTTGGCGCAAACCTTGCACCTATCTTGTGCCGAGATTAACAGTATCTCCAAATGGACGGAAGTGAGTTTCCACTTAACCTACGTCACATAGGAGTACCATCGGTTGCGCCCAAAATGATTTCCGAGCCTATGGTACGTTCGGCACAAACTGTCCACCTATCATGTGTCGAGATTAACACTATATCCAAATAGACAGAAACAAGCTTCCATTTCAGCCACGTCACCTAGGAGTCCCATCAGGTGCACCCAAAATGATTTCTATGCCCATGTTTCAATCAGCGCAAACTGTGCACCTATCTTGCGTCGAGATTAACACTATCTGCAAATGGACCGAAAGGAGTTTCCACTTGACTGACATCACATAGGAGTACCATCGGTTGCACTCAAAGCAATTTCAGAGCCCATGGTACATTCAGCGCAAACCGTGCACCTATCTTGCATCAAGATTAATACTATTTCCACACAGACTGAAATGATCTTCCACTCGACCAATGTCACCTAGAAGCACCATCAGCTGTGCCTGAAAAGATTTTCATTCCCAGGGTACATTTGGTGCAAACTGTGCACCTATGTTGCGCCTAGATTAAAAGTATCTCCAAATGGACCGCAATGAGCTTCCACTTGACACACGTCCCCAAGGAGTACCATCGGGTGTGCCCAAAATGATTTCCACACCTGTGGTACATTCGGTGCAAAGCATGCAACTATGTTGTGCTCAGATTAACACTATCTCCAACGCAATCAAAATGAGCGTCGAGGTTCAGTTTGACCCACGTCTCCTAGGAGTACCATCGGGTGCATCCAAAATGATTTTCGAGCCTATGGTACGTTCAACGCAAACCATGCACCTATCTTGCCCCTAGATTAACACTAGCTCCAAACGGACTGAAATGACCTTCCACATGACACATGTCACTTAAGAGTACCATCGAGTGTGCCCAAAATGATTTCCTTGCCTGTGGTACACTTAGCGAAAATCGTGCAACCATCTTGGACAGACTTTAACACTATCTCCAAACAGACTGAAACAAGCTTCTACTTGACCCACATCACCTAGGAGGACCATCGGGTGCGTCCAAAATGATTTTCGAGCCTATGGTACGAGCGGCGCAAACCATGCACCTAACTTGCACCTAGATTAACACAATCTCCAAATGGACCGAAACAAGCTCCCACTTGACCCACGTCACCCTGGTGTACCATCGGGTGTGCCCGAAATTATTTCCATGCCCATGTTATATTTGGCGATAATCGTGCACCTATCCTGTGCTCAGATTAACACTATCTCCAAATGGACGGAAATGAGTTTCCTCTTGATCTACGTCATGTAGGAGTACCATCGGTTGCGCCCAAAATGATTTCCGAGCCTATGGTACGTTCAGCACAAACTGTCCACCTATCATGTGTCGAGATTAACACTATATCCAAATAGACCGAAACAAGCTTCCATTTCACCCACGTCACCTAGGAGTCCCATCAGGTGCGCCCAAAATGATTTCTATTCCCATGGTTCAATCAGCGCAAACTGTGCACCTATCTTGCATCGAGATTAACACTATCTGCAAATGGACCGAAATGAGTTTCCACTTGACTGACATCACATAGGAGTACCATCGATTGGACTCAAAGCAATTTCAGAGCCCATGGTACATTCAGCGCAAACCGTGCACCTATCTTGCATCAAGATTAATACAATTTCCAAATAGACTGAAATGAGCTTCCACTCGACCAAAGTCACCTAGAAGCACCATCAGGTGTGCCTTAAAAGATTTCCATTCCCATGGTACATTTGGTGCAAACTGTGCACCTATCTTGCGCCTAGATTAAAAGTATCTCCAAATGGACCGCAATGAGCTTCCACTTGACACACGTCCCCAAGGAGTACCATCGGGTGTGCCCAAAATGATTTCCACACCTGTGGTACATTCGGTGCAAAGCATGCAACTTTGTTGTGCTCAGATTAACACTATCTCCAACGCAATCAAAATGAGCATCGAGGTTCAGTTTGACCCACGTCACCTAGGAGTACCATCGGGTGCATCCAAAATGATTTTCGAGCCTATGGTACGTTCAACGCAAACCATGCACCTATCTTGCCCCTAGACTAACACTAGCTCCAAATGGACCGAAATGACCTTCCACTTGACACACATCACTTAAGAGTACCATCGAGTGTGCCCAAAACGATTTCCATGCCTGTGGTACACTTAGCGCAAATCGTGCACCCATCTTGCACAGACTTTAACACTATCTCCAAACAGACTGAAACAAGCTTCTACTTGACCCACATCACCTAGGAGGACCATCAGTTGCATCCAAAATGATTTTCAAGCCTATGATACGAGCGGCGCAAACCATGCACCTAACATGCACCTAGATTAACACAATCTCCAAATGGATCGAAAGAAGCTCCCACTTGACCCACGTCACCCTGGTGTACCATCTGGTGTGCCCGAAATGGTTTCCATGCCCATGTTATATTTGGCGCAAACCTTGCACCTATCTTGTGCCGAGATTAACAGTATCTCCAAATGGACGGAAATGAGTTTCCACTTGACCTACGTCACATAGGAGTACCATCGGTTGCGCCCAAAATGATTTCCGAGCCTATGGTACGTTCGGCACAAACTGTCCACCTATCATGTGTCGAGATTAACACTATATCCAAATAGACCGAAACAAGCTTCCATTTCAGCCACGTCACCTAGGAGTCCCATCAGGTGCACCCAAAATGATTTCTATGCCCATGGTTCAATCAGCGCAAACTGTGCACCTATCTTGCGTCGAGATTAACACTATCTGCAAATGGACCGAAAGGAGTTTCCACTTGACTGACATCACATAGGAGTACCATCGATTGCACTCAAAGCAATTTCAGAGCCCATGGTACATTCAGCGCAAACCGTGCACCTATCTTGCATCAAGATTAATACTATTTCCACACAGACTGAAATGATCTTCCACTCGACCAATGTCACCTAGAAGCACCATCAGCTGTGCCTGAAAAGATTTTCATTCCCAGGGTACATTTGGTGCAAACTGTGCACCTATCTTGCGCCTAGATTAAAAGTATCTCCAAATGGACCGCAATGAGCTTCCACTTGACACACGTCCCCAAGGAGTACCATCGGGTGTGCCCAAAATGATTTCCACACCTGTGGTACATTCGGTGCAAAGCATGCAACTATGTTGTGCTCAGATTAACACTATCTCCAACGCAATCAAAATGAGCGTCGAGGTTCAGTTTGACCCTAGTCACCTAGGAGTACCATCGGGTGCATCCAAAATGATTTTTGAGCCTATGGTACGTTCAATGCAAACCATGCACCTATCTTGCCCCTAGATTAACACTAGCTCCAAACGGACTGAAATGACCTTCCACATGACACACGTCACTTAAGAGTACCATCGAGTGTGCCCAAAATGATTTCCATGCCTGTGGTACACTTAGCGCAAATCGTGCACCCATCTTGCACAGACGTTAACACTATCTCCAAACAGACTGAAACAAGCTTCTACTTGACCCACATCACCTAGGAGGACCATCGGGTGCGTCCAAAATGATTTTCGAGCCTATGGTACGAGCGGCGCAAACCATGCACCTAACTTGCACCTAGATTAACACAATCTCCAAATGGACCGAAACAAGCTCGCACATGACCCACGTCACCATGGTGTACCATCGGGTGTGCCCGAAATGGTTTCCATGCCCATGTTATATTTGGCGCAAACCATGCACCTATCTTATGCTCAGATTAACACTATCTCCAAATGGACCGAAACGATCTACAACTTGACCCATGGCACCTAGGAGTACCATCGGGTGCGTCCAAAATAATTTTGGAGCCTATGGTACGTTCGGCGCAAACAGTGCACCTAACTTGCGCCTAGACTAACATTATGTCAATATGGACCGAAAGGAGCTTCACTTGACCCACGTCACCTAGGTGTAGCATCGGGTGTGCCCTAAATGATTTCCATGCCTGTGGTACATTCGACGCAACCCATGCACCTATCTTGCGCTAGATTATCACTATTTCCAAACAGATTACAACAAGATTCCACTTGATCCACGTTACCTATGAGTAGCATCGGGTGTGCCCTAATGATTTCCATGCCTATTGTACATTAAGCGCAAACAGTGCACCCATCTTGCGCCAAGATTAACACTATTACCAAACTGACCGAAACGAGGTTGAATTTGACCCACGTCACCTAGGTGTACCATCGGGTGTGCCCTAAATGATTTCCAAGCCTGTGGTACATTCGGCGCAACCCATGCACCTATCTTGCACTAGATTATCACTATTTCCAAACAGATGACAACAAGATTCCACTTGATCCACATTACCTATGAGTAGCATCGGGTGTGCCCAAAATGATTTCCACACCTGTGGTACATTCGGCGCAAAGCATGCAACTATGTTGTGCTCAGATTAATACTATCTCCAACGCAATCAAAACGAGCGTCGAGGTTCAGTTTGACCTACGTCACCTAGGAGTACCATCGGGTGCATCCAAAATGATTTTCGAGCCTATGGTACGTGCGGCGCAAACCGTGCACCTAACTTGCACCTAGATTAACACAATCTCCAAATGGACCGAAACAAGCTCCCACTTGACCCACGTCACCCTGGTGTACCATCGGGTGTGCCCGAAATGGTTTCCATGCCCATGTTATATTTGGCGAAAACCGTGCACCTATCTTGTGCTCAGATTAACACTATCTCCAAATGGACTGAAACGATCTAGCACTTGACCCAAGGCACCTAGGAGTACCATCAGGTGCGTCCAAAATAATTTTGGAGCCTATGGTACGTTCGGCGCAAACCGTGCACCTAACTTGCACCTAGACTAACATTATGTCAAAATGGACCGAAACGAGCTTCACTTGACCCACGTCACCTAGGTGTAGCATCGGGTGTGCCCTAAATGATTTCCATGCTTGTGGTACATTCGGCGCAACCCATGCACCTATCTTGCGCTAGATTATCACTATTTCCAAACAGATGACAACAAGATTCCACTTGATCCACGTTACCTATGAGTAGCATCGGGTGTGCCCAAAATGATTTCCATGCCTATTGTACATTCAGCGCAAACCGTGCACCCATCTTGCGCCAAGATTAACACTATTACCAAACGGACCGAAACGAGGTTGAATTTGACCCACGTCACCTAGGAGTACCATCGGGTGCATCCAATACGATTTTTGAGCCTATGATACATTCAGTGCAAACCATGCACCTATCTTGTGAAGAGATTAATAGTAATTGCAAATGGACCGAAACGAGCTTCCACTTGACCCATGTCACCTTAGAGTACCATCGGGTGTCAAAATGATTTCTAAGCCTATGGTATGTTCAGCACAAACCATGCACCTACCTTGTGCCAAGATTAATAGTATCTCCAAATAGACGGAAATGAGTTTCTAGTTGACCCACGTCACCTTGGAGTACCATCGGGTGCGTCAAAATGATTTTCAATCCTATGGTATGTTTGGCGCAAACCTTGCACCTATCTTGGGCCAAGATTAATAGTATCTCCAAATGACAGAAATGATTTTTGAGCCTATAGTACGTTCGGCGCAAACTGTGCACACATCATGCGTCGAGATTAACATGATCTCCAAATAGTCTGAAACAAGTTTCCATTTCACCCACGTCACAAGGAGTCCCATCAGGTGGACCCAAAATGATTTCTATGCCCATGGTTCAATCAGCGCAAACTATGCACCTATCTTGCGTCGATATTAACACTATCCGCAAATGGATCGAAATGAGTTTCCACTTGACCAACGTCACATATGAGTACCATTGATTGCGCTCAAAGCAATTTCAAAGCCTATGGTACATTCAGCACAAAACGTGCACCTATCTAGCATCAAGATTAATACTATCTCCAAACAGACTAAAATGAGCTTGCACTAGACCAATATCACCTAGAAGCACCATCGGGTGTGCCAACAAAGATTTCCATGCCCGTGGTACATTTGGTGCAAACTGTGCACCTATCTTGCGCCTGGATTAAAACTATCTCCAAACGAACCACAATGAGCTTCCTCTTGACACACGTCCCCTAGAAGTACTATCGAGTGTGCCCAAAATGATTTCCATGCCTGTGGAACATTCGGCGTAAAGCATGCAACAATGTTGTGCTAAGATTAATGCTACCTCCAAAGCGATTGAAACGAGCTTCGATGTTTAGTTTCCATGCTTATGGTACATTCGGTGCATCCCATGCACCTATCTTGCACTGAGATTAACACTATCTCCTAATAGACCAACACAAGATTCCACTTGACCCACATCACGTAGGAGTATCGTCGGGTGTCCCAAAATGATTTCCATGCCTGTCGTACATTTGGCGCAAACCATGCCCTATCTTGCGCCGAGATTAACACTATCTCTAATGGACCGAAACGAGGTCCAATTTGACCCACGTCACCTAGGAATACCATCGGGTGAATCCAAAATGATTTTCGTGCCTATCGTACATTCAGTGCAGACCATGCACCAATCTTGTGCCTAGATTAACCCTATCTCCAAACGGACCACAATAAGCTCTAGCTTGACTCATGTCACCTATTTGTACCAATGGGTGCACCCAAAAAATGGTTTCCATGCCCATGGTATATTCGGTGCAAACCAAGCACCTATCTTGTGCTGAGAACACTATGTCCAAATGGACCGAAATCAGCTTCCACTTGACCCACGACACCTTGGAGTACCATCAGATGTGACAAACTGATTTTCGAGCCTATGGCAAGTTTGGCGCAAACCTTGCCCCTATCTTGTGCCGAGACTAACAAAATCTCCAAACAGACCGAAACAAGCTTCCACTTGACATACATTACCTAGGATTACCATCAGGTGTGCCCAAAGCCATTTCTGTGCACGTGGTATATTCGGTGCAAACCGTGCACCTATCTTGTGTCGAGACTAACACAATCTCCAAACAGACCGAAATGAGCTACCACTTAATACACGTCACTTTGGAGTACCATCGGGTATTCCCAAAATGATTTCCATGCCCACTATACATTCGGAGCAAACCGTGTACCTATCTTGCACTAAGATTAACACTCTCCAACACAGACCAAAACAAGCCTCCACTTGACCCACGTCACCTAGGAGTACTATCGGGTGTGCCCAAAATAATTTGCACGCCCATGGTATATTCGGAGCAAATCGTGCAACTATGTTGCGCTGAGATTAGCACTATCTCCAAATAGACCGAAACGAGCTTCCACTTGACCAACGTCACCTAGAAGTATCATCAGGTGTGCCTAAAAAGATTTTCGTGCCTGTGCACAAACCGTGCACCTATCTTGCATCAAGATTGACACAATTGCCCAACAAACTGACATGAGCTACCACTTGACCTACATCACCTAGGAGTACCCTCGGGTGTGCCCAAAGTGATTTTAGAGCCTATGGTACATTCGGCACAAACCCTGCACCTATCTTGCATCGAGATTAATACTATCTCCAAATGGACCAAAATGAACTTCCACTTGACCAATGTCACCTAAAAGTACCAGCGGGTTTGCCTGAAAAGATTTCCATGCCCGTGGTACATTCGGCGCCCCTACGTTGAGCGAAGATTAACACTTTCTGCAAATGAGCGAAAATGAGCTTTCACTTGACCCACGTCACCTAGGAGTGCCATCGAATGTGCCCAAAATGATTTCCATGCCCGTGAAACATTCGGTGCAAATCGTGCACCTATCTTGCACTGAGATTCACACTATCTCCAAATGGACCAAAACGAGCTTCTACTTGACCCACATCACCTAGGGGTACCATCGGGTCCATCCAAAATGATTTTTGAGCCTATGGTTCATTCGGCGCAAACCGTTCATCTAACATGCGCCAAGATTAACATAACCTCCAAAAGGACCGAAACGAGCTTCCACTTGACCCAAGTCACCTAGGTGTGCCATCGGGTGTGTCCGAAATGGTTTCCATGCCCATGGTACATTCAGTGCAAACTATGCACCTATCTTGCGCAGAGATTAACACTATCTCCAAACAGACCGAAACGAGCTTTTAGTTGACTCATGTCACCTAGGACAACCATTGTTGCGTTAAAATGAATTCTGAGCCTATGGTATGTTCAGCGCAAACCATGCACCTATCTTGCGCTGAGATTGCACTATCTCCAAATGGACCGAAACGAGCCTCCACTTGACCCATGTCACCTAGGAGTACCATCGGGTGTGCCCAAAATGATTTGCACACCCGTGGTATAATCGGAGCAAACCATGCACCTATCTTGCGCTGAGATTAACACTATGTCCAAATGGACCGAAACGAGATTCCACTTGACCAACGTCACCAAGACGTACCATCAGGTGTGCCCAAAAAGATTTCCGTGCCCGTGCGCAAGCTGTGCACCTATCTTGCATCGAGATTGACACTATCACCAAATAGACTGAAATGAGCTACCACTTGAACTACGTCACCTCCTAGGAGTACCCATGGGTGTTAATAAAGTGATTTTAGAGCCTATGGTACATTCAGCGCATACCCTGCACCTATCTTGCGTCGAGATTAATACTATCTCCAAACGGACCGAAACAAGCTTCCACTTGACCAATGTCACCTAGAAGTACCATCGGGTGTGCCTGAAAAGATTTCCATGCATTTGGTACATCAGTACAAACCGTGCACCTATCTTACGCCGATATTAACACTACCTCCAAATAGACCGAAACGAGCTTCTACTTGACCCATGTCACCTAGGACTACCATCTGTGTGTCCAAAATGATTTCTGAGCCTACGCTATGTTCGGCGCAAACCGTGCACCTATCTTGCACCTAGATTAACCATATCTCCAAATGGACCGAAACAAGCTTTCACTTGACCCACGTCACCTAGGTGTACCATTGGGTGCGCCCAAAATGGTTTCCATGCCCGTGGTCCATTCGATGCAAACCGTGCACCAATCTTGCACCGAGATTAACACTATCTCCAATTGGACCAAAATGAGCTTCCACTTGACCCACGTCACCTAGGAGTACCATCAGATGTGTTAAAATGATTTTCAAGCCTATGGTACCTTCAGCACAAACCATGCCCTTATCTTGCACCGATACTAACACTATGTCCAAACAGACCGAAACAAGCTTCCACTTGACATACATTACCTAGAATTACCGTCAACTGTGCCCAAAGTCATTCCATGCCCCATGGTACATTCGGTGGAAACCGTGCACCTATCTTGCACCGAGATTAAAACTATCTCCAAACAGATTAAAATAAGCTTCCACTTGATCCATGTCACCTAGGAGTACAATCAGGTGTGTCCAAAATAATTTTTGACCCTATAGTACGCTAGGCACTCGAGATTAACACTATCTCTAAACTGAAACGAGTTTCCCCTTGGCCCACGTCACGTAGGAGTACCATTGGTTGTGCTCAAAATGATTTTCGAGCCTATGGTACAATTGGCACAAACCATGCACCTATCATGCATCGAGATTAACACTATCTCTAAACAGACCAAAACGAGCTTCCATTTTACCCACGTCACCAAGGAGTTCTATTGGGTGTGCCCAAAATGATTTCCATGCCCATGGTACATTCGGTGCAAACCGTGCACCTATCTTGCGTCGAGATTAACATTATCTCGAATTGGACCGGAATGAGTTTGCACTTGACCGACGTCACATAGGAGTACCATCGGTTGCGCCCAAAATGATTTCCGAGCCTATGGTATGTTTGGTGCGAACCGTGCACTTATCTTGCATCGAGATTGCACTATCCCCAAACAGACTAAAATGAGCTTCCACTTGACCTACGTCACCTAGGAGTACCCTCGGGTGTGCCCAAAGCGATATTAGAGCCTATGGTACATTCGGCGACAACCCTGCAACTATATTGCGTCGAGATTAATAATATATCCAAATGGACCGAAACGAGCTTCCACTTGACCAATGTCACCTAGAAGTACCATCGGGTGTGCCTAAAAAGATTTCCATGCGGTGGTATATTCAGCGCAAACCGTGCACCAATCTTGCGTCTCGATTAACAATATCTCCAAACGGACTAAAATGGGCTTCCACTTGACACACATCACCTAGGACTACCATCGGGTGTGTCCAAAATGATTTCCTTGCCCATTGTACATTCGGAGCAAACTGTGCACCTATCTTGCGCTAAGATTAACATTATCTCCAAGTGGACTAGAACGACCTTCCACTTGACCCACGTCACCTAGGAGTACCATTGGTTGTGCTCAAAGTGATTTCCATGCGAGTGGTACATTCGGCGCAAACCGTGCACCTATTGTGCACCGAGATTAACACTATCTCCATACAGACCAAAACGAGTTTCCACTTGACCCACGTCACCTAGGAGTACCAATGGGTGTGCCCAAAATGATTTCCATGCCTGTGGTCCATTCGGCGCAATGCACCTATCATCTGCCAAGATTAACACTATCTTCAAACATACCAAAATAAGGCTTCACTTGACCCACAGCACCTAGGAGTACCATCGGTAGGAGTACAATCGGTTGCGTTCAAAATGATTTTTGAGCCTATGGTATGTTTGGCCCAAACTATGCTCCTGTCTTACGTTGAGACGAACACTATCTTCAAATGGACCAAAACACCCTTCCACTTGACAAACATTACCTAGGAGTACCGTTGGGTGTGCCAAAACTGTGCACTTATCTTGCATTGAGATTAACACTATCTCCAAACAGTCCGAAACGAGCTTCCACTTGACCAATATCACTTAGAAGTACCATCAGGTCTGCCTAAAGATTTCGATGCCCATGGTATATTTGGTGAAAACCGTGCACCTAACTTGCGCCTAGATTAACACATTCTCCAAATGGACCCAAACAAGCTCACTTGACACACGTCACCTAGGAGTACCATCAGGTGTGCCCAAAATGATTTCCATGCCTATCATACATTCGACACAAACCGTTTACCTGGAGCACCTTAGGGAGTGCTCAAAATGATTTCCATACCCGTTGTACACTCGACGCAAACCGCACACCTATCTTGCGCCGAGATTAACACTATCTCCAAACAGATCGAAACGAAGTTCCACCTAACCCATGTCACCTAGGAGTACCATCGGGTGGGTGCAAAATGATTTTCAAGCCTATGGTACGTTTGGCGCAAACAGTGTACCTATCTTGCCCCTAGATTAACCATATGGACCGAAATGAGCTTCCACTTGACCCACGTCACCTAGGTGTACCGTTGGAGGTGCCCGAAATGGTTTCCATGCCCGTGGTACATTCGACACAAACCGTGCACCAATCTTGCCCCAAGATTAACACTATCTCCAAACGGACTAAAATGAGCTTCCACTTGACCCACGTTACCTAGGAGTACCATCGGATGTGTCAAAATGATTTCTGAGCCTATGGAATGTTCAGGACAAACCGTGCACTTATCTTACGCCGAGACAAACACTATGTCCAAACAGACCGAAACATGCTTCCACTTGACATACATTACCTAGGAGTACCATCAGGTGTGCCCAAAGCCATTTCGATGCCCGTGATACATTCGGCGAAAACCGTGCACCTATCTTGCGCCGAGATTAAAACTATCTCCGATCTGATCGAATTGAGCTTCTGCTTGATCATGTCACCTAGGAGTACAATCAGGTGCATCCAAAATGATTTCTGAGCCTATGGTACATTCGGCGCAAACCATGCTCCTATCTTGTGTCGAGATTAACACTATCTTGAAATGGACCAGAATGAGTTTGCACTTGACCGATGCCACAATGGAGTACCATCGGTTGCGCCCAAAATGATTTCCGAGCCTATGGTATGATTAGTGCGAACCGTGGACCTATCTTGCGTCGAGATTGCACTATCCCCAAACAGACTGAAATGAGCTTCCACTTGACCTACGTCACCTAGTAGTACCCTCGAGTGTGGCCAAAGCCAAATTAGAGCCTATGGTACATTCGGCGGAAACCCTGCAACTACCTTGCGTCGAGGTTAATCTCCAAACGAACCGAAACGAGCTTCCAGTTGACCAATGTCACCCAGAACTACCGTGCACCTATCTTGTGCCTCGATTAACAATATCTCCAAATGGACCGAAATGGGCTTCCACTTGACACACATCACCTAGAAGTACCATCGGGTGTGCCAAAATGATTTCTTTGCCCATGGTACATTCGGAGCAAACTGTGCACCTATCTTATGCTAAGATTAACACTATCTCTAAATAGACCGAAACGAGCTTCCACTTGACCCACGTCACCTAGGAGTACCATTGGTTGTGACTAAAATGAGTTCCATGCTAGTGGTACATTCGGCGCAAACCGCGCACCTATCGTGCGCCGAGATTAACACTATCTCCAAACGAACCGAAACGAGCTCCACTTGACCCACGTCACCTAGGAGTACCATTGGGTGTGTCCAAAATGATTTCCATGCCTTTGGTACATTCGGCGCAAACCATGCACCTATCGTTCACCAAGATTAACACTATCTTTAAACAAACCAAAACGAGGCTCCACTTGACCCACGCCACCTAGGAGTACCATCGGTTGCGCCCAAAATGATTTCTGAGCCTATGGTACGTTCGGTGCAAATTGAGCTCCTATCTTGTGTCAAGATTAACACTATCTCCAAAAAGTCTCAAACGAGCTTCCACTTGATCTACATTACCTAGGAGTCCCATTGGGTGTGCCCAAAGCGATGTCAGAACCTATGGTCATTTAGCACAAACCGCGCACCTATCTTGCGTTGAGATTAATACTATCTCCATCAGACCAAAATGACCTTCCACTAGATCAATGTCACCTAGAAATACCTTCGGGTGTTCCTAAAAAGATTTCCATGCCTGTGGTTTATTCAAGGCAAGCCGTACACCTATCTTGCGCCTATATTAACACTATCTCCAAATGGACCATAACGTGCTTCCACTTGAGACCCGTCACCTTTTAGTACCATCGGGTGTGTCCAAAATGATTTTCATGCCTATGGTACATTCAGAGCAAACCATGCACCAATCTTGTGCTAAGATTAACACTATCTCCAAACGGACCGAAATGAGCTTCCACTTGACTAGGAGTACCATCGGGTGTACCCAAAATGATTTCCATGCCCATGGTACATTCGGTGCAAACCATGCACCTATCTTGTACCAAGATTAACACTATCTCCAAAGGACTGAAACAAGCTTCCACTTGACCCATGTCACCTAGGAGTACCATCGGGTGCGTCAAAATGATTTCTGAGCCTATAGTACATTTGTCATAAACCCTGCACATATCTTGCGCTGAGATTAACACAATCTCCAAACAGATCAAAACAAGAATCCACTGGACCCATGTCACCTTGGAGTACCATCGGTTGTGCTAAAAATGATTTCCATGCACGTTGTACATTCGGCGCAAACCATGCACCTATCTTGCGCCGAGATTAGCACTATCTCCTAATGGACCGAAACGAGATTCCACTTGACCCACATCACTTAGGAGTGCCATCGGGTGCGTCTAAAATGAGTTCCAAGGCAATGGTATGTTTGGCGCAAACCGTGCACCTATCTTGCACCTAGATTAACACTATCTCCAAACAGATCAAAATGAGCTTCCGCTTGACCCACGTCACCTAGGTGTACATTTTGGCGCAAACTGTGCACCTATCCTGTGCAGAGATTAACACTATCTCCAAACAGACCCAAACGAGCTTTCACTTGACCCACATCACCTAGGAGTACCACCAGGTGTCAAAATGATTTCTGAGCCTATAGTACGTTTGATGCAAATCGTGCATCAATCTTGCGTCGAGACTAACATTGTCTCTAAACGGACCGAAACAAGCTTCCACTTGACATTCATTACCTAGGAGTACCATCAGGTGTGCCCAAAGCCATTTCCATGCCCGTGGTACATTCGGCGAAAACATTGCACCTATCTTGCACTGAGATTAAAACTATTTCTAAACGGATCAAAATGAGCTTCTGCTTGATCCACGTCACCTAGGAGTACAATCAGTAGCGTCAAAAATGACTTTTGAGCCTATGGTATGTTTAGTGCAAACCGTGCACCTAACTTGCGCCTAGATTAACACTATCTCCAAACAGACCGAAACAAGCTTCCACATGACCCATGTCACCTAGGTGTACCATTAGATGCGCCCAAAATGATTTTCATGCCTCTAGTACATTCAGCGCAAATCATGCACCTATCTTGCGCTGAGATTAACACTATCTCCAAATAGACCAAAAAAAGATTCCACTTGACCCACATCACCTTGGAGTACCATCAGGTGTGCCCAAAATGATTTCCATGCGTGTTGTATGTTCAGCACAAACCATGCACTTATCTTGCACCGAGATTAACACTATCTTCAAACAGACCAAAACGAGGTTCCACTTGACACACGTCACCTATGAGTGCCATCGGGTGTGTCCAAAATGATTTCCGAGCCTATGGTACGTTCATCACAAACCGTTCACCAATCTTGCACCTAGTTTAACACTATCTCCAACTGGATCGAAATAGGCTCGACCCACATACTTAGGTGTACCATTGGGTGCGCCCAAAATGGTTTCCACGCCAATGGTACATTCAACACAAATCGTGTGCCTATCTTGTGCCGAGATTAACACTATCTCCAAACGGACCAAAACGAGCTTCTACTTGACCCATGTCACCTAGGAGTACCATTGGGTGCGTCAAAATGATTTCTGAGCCTATGGTGCATTCGGCGCAAAATCATGCACCTATCTTGCCCCGAGACAAACACTATCTACAAACGGACTGAAACAAGCTTCCACTTGACATACATTACCTAGGAGTACCATCATGTGTGCCCAAAGTCATTTCCTTGCTCATGGTACATTCGGCGCAAACCGTGCACCCATCTTGCGCCGAGATTAAAACTATCACCAAACAGATCGAAACAAGCTTCTACTTGATCCACGTTACCTAGGAGTAAAATTAGGTGCAGCCAAAATGATTTATGAGCCTAGGTACGTTCGGCGCAAACCATGCACCTATCTTGCATCGAGAATAACACTATCCTCAAATAGACTGAAATGAGTTTCCACTTGGCCCACGTCATGTAGGAGTACCATCGGTTGCACCCAAAATGATTTATGAGCCTATGGTATGTTCGGTGCAAATTGAGCGCCTATCTTGTGTCAAGATTAACACTATCTCCAAAAGGTTTGAAACGAGCTTCCACTTGACCTATGTCACCGAGGAGTCCCATTGGGTGTGCCCAAAGCGATGTCAGAACCTATGGTCATTTAGCACAAACCGTGCACCTAACATGTGCCTAGATTAACACTATCTCCAAACCAAACGAAACAAGCTTCCACTTGACCCACGTCACGTAGGTGTACCATCAGGTGTGCCCAAAATGATTTCAACTCCTGTGGTACATTCGGCGCAAACCGTACACCTATCTTGCACCGAGATTAACACTATCTTCAGACAGACCAAAACAAGGTTCCACTTGACCCACGTCACCTATGAGTACCATCAGGTGTGTCCAAAATGATTTCCGAGCCTATGGTATGTTCATCACAAACCGTGTACCTATCTTGCACCTAGTTTATCACTATCTCCAAATGGTCCGAAATGGGCTCTACTTGACCCACGTCACCTAGGTGTACCATTGGGTGCACCCGAAATGGTTTCCATGCCAATGGTACATTCAGCGCAAACCGTGCACCTACCTTGTGCTGAGGTTAACACTATCTCCAAACGGACCGAAACGAGCTTTCACTTGACCCACTTCACCTAGGAGTACCATCGGGTGTCTCAAATTGATTTCTGAGCCTATGGTATGTTCGGTGCAAATCGTGCACCGAAACTAACACTATCTACAAATGGACCAAAACAAGCTTCCACTTGACATACATTACCTAGGAGTACCATCATGTGTGCCTGAAACCATTTCCATGCCTATGGTACATTCGGTGCAAACCGTGCACCCATCTTGCGCCGAGATTAAAACTATCACCAAAGGGATTGAAACGAGCTTCTGCTTGAGCCACGTCACCTAGGAGTCAAATCAGGTGTGGCCAAAATGATTTATGAGCCTATGGTACGTTCGGCGCAATCTGTGCACCTATGTTGTGTCGAGTTAACACTATCTTCAAATGGACCGAAATGAGTTTCCACTTGGCCCATGTCACATAGGAGTACCATCAGTTGCGCCCAAAATGTTTTATGAGCCTATGCTATGTTCAGTGGATATTGAGCACCTATGTTGTGTCAAGATTAACACTATCTCCAGAAAGTCTGAAACGAGCTTCCACTTGATCTATGTCACCTAGGAGTTCCATTGGGTGTGCCCAAAGCAATGTTAGAACTGATGGTCATTTAGCACAAACCGTGCACCTAACTTGCACCTAGACTAACACTATCTCCAAATGGAAAAAATGAGCTTCCACTTAACCCACAGCACGTAGGTGTACCAAAGGGTGTGCCCAAAATGATTTCCACACCTATGGTACATTCAGCGCAAACCATGCACCTATCTTGCGCTGAGATTAACACTATCTCTAAATAGACCAAAACAAGATTCCACTTGACCCACATCACCTTGGAGTACCATCGGGTGTGCCCAAAATGATTTCCATGCGCGATGTACATTCGATGCAAACCATGCACCTATCTTGCACCGAGATTAACACTATCTTCAAATGGACCAAAATGAGGTTCCACTTGACCCACGTCACCTATGAGTGCCATTGGGTGTGTCCAAAATGATTTATGAGCCTATGGTACGTTCAGCGCAAACCGTGCACCTATCTTGCGCCTAGATTAACACTATCTCCAAATGGACCGAAATAGGCTCTACTTGACCCACGTCACCAAGGTGTACTATTGGGTGCGCCCAAAATGGTTTCCATGCCAATAATACATTAGGCACAAACCGTTCACCTATATTGTGCCGAGATTAACACTATCTCTAAATAGACTGAAACAAGCTTCCACTTAACCCACATCACCTAGGAGTACCATCGGGTGCATCAAAATGATTTCTGAGCCTATGGTACGTTCAGCGCAAATTGTGCACCTATCTTGTGCCGAGACTAACACTATCTGCAAATGGACTGATACATCCGGCCCAGGTGGGGTTGGCCGAGGCCCAATAAATTAAGGTTGCCCGGACCCCAACAGTTCTTATGCACACCCACTCGGAGAAAGGCCCAATGTCCCTAAAAGACTAGTCTGATAGAGGAAGGATGGCTCTCTCTTTTAAGGTGGCTTCCTCCTCCCAAGCTAAGCAAGGTGGGATTATTCAGAGGCTCACACGGTTGCCGCCCGACTACAACTAGACCACTTGGCCTTTTTTTATTGCGTCTTTGCCAGCGGGTAATAGTGGAGGATGTCCTCATCATGGACCGAAACAGGCTTCCACCTGACATACATTACCTAGGAGTACCATCATGTGTGCCCAAATCCATTTCCATGCCCGTGGTACATTCGACGCAAAACCGTGCACCCATCTTGTGCCGAGATTAAAACTATCTCCAAACGGATCGAAACGAGTATCTGCTTGATCCACGTTACCTAGGAGTAAAATCAGGTGCGGCCAAAATAATTTATGAGCCTATGATACGTTCGGTGCAAACCGTGCACCTATCTTGCGTCGAGATTAACACTATATTCAAATTGACTGAAATGAGTTTCTACTTGGCCCACGTCATGTAGGAGTACCATCGGTTGCGCCCAAAATTATTTTCGAGCCTGTGGTACGTTTGGTGCAAATTGAGCGCCTATCTTGTGTCAAGAATAACACTATCTCCAAAAAGTCTGAAATGAGCTTCCACTTGATCTACGTCACCTAGGAGTCCCATTGGGTGTGCCCAAAGCGATGTTAGAACCTATGGTCATTTAGCACAAAACGTGCACCGATCTTGCGCCTAAATTAACACTATTTCTGAACGAACCGAAATGAGGTCCACTTGACCCAAGTCACCTAGGTGTACCATTGGGTGCGCCCAAAATGGTTTCCATGTCGGTGGTACATTCGGCGCAAACCGTGCACCTATCTTGTGCTAAGATTAACACTATCTCCAAACGGACCAAAACGAGCTTCCAGTTCACCAATGTCACCTAGATGTACCATCGGGTGTGCCAGAAAAAATTTCCATGCCTGTGTGCACTCGGCGCAAACCATGCACCAATCTTGCACATAGATTAACACTATCTCCAAACGGACCGAAATAAGCTTCCACATGACACACGTCACCTAGGAGTGTGATCGTCGGGTGTGCCCAAAATGACATCCAAGCCCATGCTACATTCTGCGTGAAGTGTGCACCAACGTTGTGCTAAGATTAACACTATCTCCAAATGGTCTCAAACGAGCTTCTACTTGACCCACGTCACCTAGGACTACCATTGGGTGCATCCAGAATGATTTTTGAGCCTATGGTACGTTTGGCAAAAACCATGCACCTATTTTGCACCTAGATTAGTACTTTCTCCAAATGGACTGAAACGAGGTTCTACTTGGCCCACGTCACCTAGGAGTACCATCGGGTGCGTCCAAAATGATTTATGAGCCTATGGTACATTCAATGCAAACCGTGCACCTAACTTGCGCCGAGATTGACAGTATCTCCGTGCAAACCGAAACGAGGTTCCACTTGACCCACATCACCTAGGAGTACTATCGGGTACGTCCAAAATTATTTCCGAGCATGGTACGTTCAGCGCAAACCGAGCACCTATCATGCTCCTTGATTAACACTATATCCAAACGGACTGAAATGAGCTTCCACTTGACCCACGTCACCTAGGTGTACCATTGGGTACGCCTGAAACGGTTTCGATGCCTGTGGTACATTTAGCATAAACCGGGCACCTATCTTGCCCTGAGATTAACACTATCTCCAAATGGACCGAAATGAGCTCTCACTTGACCCACATCACCTAGGAGTACCATCGGGTGTCAAAATGATTTTCGAGCGTATGGTACGTTTGGCACCAATCGTGCACCAATTTTGCACAGAGACTAACACTGTTTGCAAACGGACTAAAACAAGCTTCCATTTGTCATTCATTACCTAGGAGTACCATCAGGTGTGCCCAAAACCATTTCCATGCCCGTGGTACATTCGGTGCAAACCATGCACCTATCTCGCACCAAGATTAAAACTATCTCCAAACGGATTGAAATAAGCTTTCGCTTGATCCACGTTACCTAGGAGTACAATCACGTGCATCGAAAATGATTTCTAAGCCTATGGTATGTTTGGTGCAAACTGTGCACCTAAGTTGCTCCTAGATTAACACTATCTGCAAATGGACCAAAACGAGCTTCCACTTGACCCCGTCACCTAGGTGTATCATCGGGTGTGCACAAAATGATTTCCATGCCTGTGGTACATTCAGCGCAAACCAAGCACCTATCTTGTGCTGAGATTAACACTATCTCCAAACAGACCAAAACAATATTCCACTTGACCCACGTCACCTAGGAGTACCATCGGGTGTGACCAAAATGATTTTCATGCCCGTTGTACATTTGACGCAAACCGTGCACCTATCTTGTATCAAGATTAGCACTATTTCGAAACAGACCAAAACGAGGTTCCACGGGATCCACGTCACCTAGGAGTTCCATCAGGTGCATCCAAAATGATTTTTGAGCCTATGATATCTTCGGCGCAAACCGTGCACCTATCTTGCACTAGGTTAACACTATCTCCAAACGGACTGAAATGAGCTTCCACTTGATTCACGTCACCTAGATGTATCATCGGGTGTGCATAAAATGATTTCCATGCCTGTGGTACATTCGGCACAAACCAAACACCTATCTTGCACTGAGATTAACACTATCTCCAAACCGAGCCTATGGTACGTTTGGTGTAAACCATGCACCTATCTTGCACAGAGACTAACACTATCTCCAAACGGAACGAAACAAGCTTCCAATTCACATCCATTACCTAGGAGTACTATTAGGTGTGCCCAAAGCCATTTCCATGCCCATGGTAGAATCGAAGCAAACCGTGCACCTATCATGCCCCAAGATTAAAACTATCTCCAAACGAATCAAAATGAGCTTCCGCTTAATCCACGTCACCTAGGAGTACAATCTGGTGCGTCAAAAATGATTTTGAGCCTATAGTACGTTGGGTGCAAAATGTGCACCTAACTTGCGCCTAGATTATGATAAGGGTAAGGGTGTCCCGATCTTTTGGTGGAGACGGATAACATCGATTTAGTGGATGAACATGACATTCACGATCCGACTACAATCGTCCAAGGATGATACGCCTTAGCAATCGATACACCGACTCCAAGGATCATTGCATTCTTGTGGTGCACGGCCTGGCATGAGGGCACTCATCCTGCAAGCAACCGAAGAAAAACCAAGAACAAGTTGAACAAGCACTCAATTGCAAGATAAATATGAAGGTTTCAATATGAAAACACAAGATGGTGGGGTTCCAAATACAATCAGATGGGTGGTTTATTCAACATGCACGCTGAAAGGCGGTAGCAATGGCTAACTCAATGAAACAAAAACCAACTAGTGGTGGTGGCTGTAGGAGCCTTATGTGCATGAGAGGGCGACCAGAGGAGTGCTGGGTGGTGCTAAATCACTCGACTCAGTAAAAACAAAAGAGAAACAAGGACATCCACTGCATGGTTGCATGCAGCTCCCTTATTGACTGAAACAACCACTAAAAATAGGTGTCGCAAAAAGGTCGATGATTGCGGCCCACTCTAAGAAGATATGAGGATGTTAATGAGGACATCATTGGCTCGAATATGACCATATTAACCACTTCTAAACTAAAGGTGCAACCATTCTATATAAGGCTTATCATTGATACATTTGATGAATTGGTGCTGCACCATAAAGTGTGTGTATTTTCATTTTCAGAATTACTTACATGGATGAAGAGAAGGTTCAATTGCATATGGAAAGAATGGAAGGTTAATGAAGTTGATTGGGGACCAAGTCCAAATATTCCTAATGTCATCCACCAAGCCACCACGTCACTTTTGGCTCAAAGAAAGAAAGAGTCCAAGTCCAACACGTTTTGGAAGATGAATTCGGACTGCAGAAGAGTCCCAACTTCCGACGGTTGCCACGACTTCATACGGACTCCGATTGAGACGTTCTAGGACTTTTTGGAAAGCTTATGAAGTCTACTTTCCAACGGATCTAGACTTATGCCGATATCTTATTAAATACATCCACAGTACTCATTTTAATATCGAGACCTTTTCTATCCACGGTGCTGCGTCACCTGATTGTTGCCCGATGGGCCATGTATCAAGTGAGGCCCAATAGGGGCGTGTCCTAGGGTTGTGGGATGACCCCCACCACATCCAGGTCATCCTCTACCCTCTCATATACTTCCATAGCCGCCACGAAGAGATTGAGTTTTTGTTTTGATGTAAGTTTAGCTCCTGCTACTTCCTGGTAGACACAAGTGTTGGTTAGACCATCTGTTCTACTTGATCTGGAACCCCACCTTTATGTGTATTAGATCTGAAACTTCATCTCATATTTGCAATTGAGTACTTGTTCTACTTGTTCTTGCTTGTTCTTCGATTGCTTGCAGGAATAACCCTAGTGGTTTGGTTGGTTGTGATCCGCAAGATCGTGACAACCGCTGGAATTGGTGTATCGATCGCTAAGGCGCAGCGTCCTTGGATGGTTGTAGTCGGGTCGTGAATGTCTCTCCAGTGAAATCGAAGTTATCCTTCTCCACCGAAAGATTGGGACACACATACTCTTATCAGATGTGGTTGGATCCGTTCAAAAGTAGACTTGGTAAGCTTTCTGTGAAGAACTAGAACGTCCCAATTAGGTTCCATATGAAGTCTTGGTGACCATCACAAGTTGGTGCTATTCTACAGTCCGAACCCACCCCTCGCGAATCCCCTTCCTTGTGGTTCCTCTCCATTATTCCTGAGCAAAACAAAGGTGCACGGGTTTCCATGGTCTAAATAAGATGAACAAGAACTCAAGAATGAACTCACCTAATAGTTGAGTTGATGTGCACAGCCGCGAGTAATAGGGCCATGAATCTGTACTTGTGCAGGTGTGGATGTATTGATGGTGTTGATGTCCTCATCATCCTCCCGTTCTTGCATTTGAGTCGTCCTCGACTCAAGCTCGGCCTCTTCTCCAAAATATGGCTTCAAATCTGCAATGTTAAACGTGGGACTAACCTCAAAATTGATAGGCATATCTAACTTGTATGCATTATCATTAATTTTCTCTAACACCTTAAATGGTCCATCAGCTCTAGGCATCAATTTAGATTTTCTCAAATCAGGAAACCTCTCCTTTCCCAAATGCAACCACACTAGATCTCCAGGTTCAAACATCAAATGATTCTACCTTTATTGCCAGCAAGCTTATACTTAACATTCATGCGATCAATGTTTTGCTTTGTTGTTTCATACAATTTTAACATTAACTTAGCACATTGTTTAGCAACAAAGTTCACTTTTTTAGAAGATGGCAAAGGCATTAAATCCATAGGAGCACAAGGCAACAGTCCATACACAATCTCAAATGGGCACATATTTGTAGTTGAATGCAGTGAGCGATTATAAGCAAATTCAATATGAGGCAAACATTCTTCCCACATCTTATTGTTCATTTTTAAAACAGCCCTTAACATAGTAGACAAAATTCTATTCATAACTTTAGTTTGACCATCAGTTTGGGGATGACATGTGGTAGAAAACAAAACCTTAGTCCCCAATTTAGCCCATAAAGTCCTCCAAAAATGATAGTTTTATGACAAGGAATGAAATGGGCCATCTTAGAAAATCGATCCACAACAACAAAAATGTTGTCATGTCCTTTCCTAGTCCTAGGCAATCCCAACACAAAATCCATAGAAATATCTTCCCAAGGAACACTAGGAATAGGTAGAGGCATATACAAACCATATGGATTTAATCGTGACTTAGCCTTTTGGAATGTAGTGCAACGAGCAACAAATCTCTCCACGTCTCTTCTCATCCTTGGCCAAAAGAAATTACTAGCAAGTATTTCTTCCATTTTCTTTGCTCCAAAATGTCCCATCAAGCCCTTCCATGTGCTTCCTGTAGCAACAACAAATAAATGGAGCTAGCTGGAATGCATAGCTTGTTAGCTCTAAACACAAATCCATCATTGACGATGAATTTTCCAGGTTCCACCATCGTTACAATGCAGCAATACATCTTTAAAATCACCATCATGTATATATTGATTTTTAATTGTTTCCAATCCAAAAATTTTGTAGTCAAGTTGTGTCAACAATTTATTTCTTTTAGACAAGGCATCAACAATTATATTCTCCTTCCCTTTCTTGTGTTTGATAACATAAGGAAAAGATTCAATGAATTCAACCCATTTAGCATGTCTACGATTCATTTTTCCTTGACTATGAAGATGCTTTAAAGACTCATGATCAGAATGTATGACAAATTCTTTGGGCCACAAATAATGCTACCATGTCTCTAAAGTTCTCACAAGAGCATATAATTTCGTATCATAAGTAGAATAATTCAGAATAGGCCCACTCAATTTCTCACTAAAGTATGCAACAGGTTTGCCTTCTTGCAACAAAACACCACCCAAACTGATTCCACTAGCATCACATTTAAGTCCAAATGTCTTATTAAAATTAGGTAGTTGGAGCAGAGGTGCATGTGTCAACTTATCTTTCAGCACGTTGAAGGCATTCTCTTGTGCCTTTGCCCAAGTAAAAGGAACTCCCTTCTTTGTAAACTCATTTAATGATGCAGCAATGGTACTGAAATCCTTCACAAAGCGGCGATAGAATCCAGCAAGACCTAAAAAGCTTTGCACCTGTGTTAAGTCTTTGGTGTAGGCCATCCCTGTATAGCTTCTACCTTGGCTTTATCAACCTCAATCCCCTATGGAGTGACAACATAGCCAAGAAAAGAAACTTGATCTGTGCAAAGGGTGCACTTCTCAAGGTTACCAAACAAATGTGCATCATGTAGAGCATTAAAAATAGCACACAAGTGATCAAGATCCTCATCTATAGACTTGCTGTAAATCAATATATCATCAAAATATACCACCACGATTTGCCAATAAAAGCATGTAAAACCTCATTCATTAACCTCATGAAAGTGCTAGGTGCATTAGTTAATCCAAAAGGCATAACTAACCACTCATATAAACCAAACTTAGTTTTGAAAGCAGTTTTCCATTCATCTCCCAATTTTCATACGAATCTGGTGGTATCCACTACATAAATCAACCTTTGAAAATAAAGTAGCACCACTCAATTCATCAAGTATATCATCTAAGCGCGGAATAGGATGATGGTATTGAATGGTGATATTATTAACCGCTCGATAATCCACACACATACGCCATGTTTCGTCTTTCTTAGGCACTAAAATCACAGGAACAACACAAGGACTAAGAGACTCATGCACATAACCTTTGTAGAGTAGTTCTTGCACTTGGCGTTGAATCTCTTTCGTTTCCTCTAGATTGGTCCAGTATGGCGCACGATTGGGTAATGAAGCACCAGGGATGAGGTCAATCTGGTGCTCAATCCCACAAATTGGTGGTAGCCCCGGTGGAATTTCACATGAAAACACATCAAAAGACTCCTACAAAATGTTAGATACAACAAGGGCAAATAATGCTGCATATCATGAAGTGAAATCAAAGCATCTTTGCACACTAAGGCATAGCAATCTAAAGTGGAAGCAATCAATTCATTAACATCAGATCTAGTGGCCAGAAAACATGATCCTTTCAAAGTTATCTCATTTTTCTTATTGAGAGCAGATTTGGTATTTTTGTTGCCTTGCTTGACAAGTTCCTTTGCAGCTATAGGTTCTCACTCTTAGCATGCTCTTGACATTTAAGTTTGCTAGCTTTAGCAACATCATCTTTCACAATAACTTCAGGGGACATAGGATGTAGCACAATTTTCTTATCATGGTGCATAAAAGAATACTGGTTGGACCTACAGTGATGCATAAAATCCTTATCAAATTGCCATGGTCTATTGAGCAGGATATTACAAGCTTGCATAGGCACAACATCACATTCAACAACATCATGATATATGATCCAATAAGAAAATTAATTCGCACTAGTCTAGTTACCTTAGCCTTACTACTGTTGTTTAGCCATTGGATGTGTAATATGGATGTGGATGCGGATTGCTGATAAGTGCAAGCTTCTCCACCATGTCGCTGCTAGCCAAGTTGTTGCAGCTACCTCCATCAATGATCATGGGGCAAGAACGTTCTTTAACAACACACTTTGTTTGAAATAAAGTATGTCGCTAATTTTGTTCTGCCTTTGTTGGGCATTCTTAACGTCATTACCAAAAGTAGACTTAGTTTTCTAATTCTGATAACGGCGCCAAAAATGCCGAACCTATCCCTCATGCCACTTAAGCCAAGTTGTCATCCCCAGCATGACATGAGAGACGCGGTATTGAAATATGCAACTGCTCTTCTAAATAAATAATAAATAAGATCTGCAAGCGCACAGATTAATACTGATGTAGCATTTTAACCGGGAAGTATTCCTGATATGAACCCACTAGGGTGAATCCTGATCTTTCGATGAGAGAAGGTGGATAACTCGATTTGGGGATGGAGATGACGTTCACGGCCCGACTACAACCATCCAAGGATGCTACGCCTTAGCAACCGATACACCACCTCCAACAGCCATCGCGATCTTGTGGAACACGATCAACCAAACCACTAGGGTAATTCCTGCAAGCAATCGAGGAACAAGCAAGAACAAGTAGAACAAGCAACTCAATTGCAAATATGGAGATGAAAACCAATCTGAAATCATAAAGTTGGGGTTCTGAATCGAGTAGAACGGATGGTCCAGTCGACACACGCGTCTACAAGGAAGTAGCAATGGCTAAACTTTCAACAAAACAAAACCCAATCTATTTGTGGCGGCTCTAATCCTTATTAATACCTAGGGGAACGACCAGGGGGTGTTGGGGTCGTTCTCCAACCCTAGGACACGTCCCTAATGAACCCAACTTGATACATGGGCCATCAGCCCAAAATAGGGTGACACAGCACCAAAGGCAGAAAAGGCCCCGGCATTGAAACGACGATTGCGGAAGCATCGGATAAGATATAGCCATGAGTCCAGATCCGTTGGAAAATAGACTTGATAAGCTTTCCAAAAAGTGCTAGAACGTCCCAATCCGAGTCCGTATGCGACCGTGGTGAACATCACAAGTTGGAGCTGTCCTGGAGTCCGAATCCAGCCCCAAAACATGTTGGATTTGATCTCTTTCTTTCCTTGGATCAAAAGTGACGTGGTGTCCAGGTGGAGGACGTTGGGAATACTTGGATTTGTTCCCCAATCAACTTCATTAACCTTCCATGTTTTCCATATGCAATCAAACCTTTCCTTGATCCATGTAAGTAATTCTGAAAATGAAAATATACACATTTTATGGTGGAGCACCAATTCATCAAATGCATCAATGATAAGCCTCATATAGAATGGTTGCACCTTTGGTATAGAAGTGGTTGACATGGTCATATTTGTGCCAATGATGTCCTCATCATTCTCCCCTTCTTGATAGCAAACCGTCCTCGGTTTGACCTTTGTTGGAGGATGTGTTGTAGGTAAAAGTGAACCGTGCTCCCCTTCTTGATATTTATCCTGTTGCATTTGGGAAAAACTAGAAAAACTTTGCAAGACATCATTAGTGTTAGTGCAGCCCTCAATTTGATCATGGTATTGTGGCCCAAAAGGATATTTCAGATTATAGCAAATATAAACTTTATGCACCAAATATTCTCCTTTGTCGTCATATTTGCCAATTGCATGAAGCGAACAATGATTAAAACTTGGCAAAATAGAATCAAATTTAAGTTTCTCTTTTAGACAATTTAGATTACACAGAATATCAAATTCAATATAACCCAAAGTATTTAAAGAGGACAACAAATTCAGTTCATCTTGTGCACATGTAATAGGATGAAAAAGCTTATCTTCAGCACATTTGTATGGTTCCAAACCAAAAGTATCACACTTATTTGCTACTTGTGGCATAGGAGTAAAAGAATCATCAACACACAACTCCTCTTTATCACAAGGAACCGCGAGTAATTCATTTTGTGACAAAAGAAAATCAGTAGTGGGCTCCACTATTTGTTGCTCTTCATTAGCATGCAGAGTGGACAAATTTTGGACATTATGGGTCACATCATTCTGGCAAGTATTCACAGATAATAGAATCTCTTTTTCAGCATTGAGAGCCAGACAAAACAATTGACCAATATGGTAATATGATTTGCTAATTAATAAGGTTCGAATTTCAGAATTGAGCCCTCTCATGAATCTACTCATAACATCTTCCATGCATTCATCCAATCCACCAAACATGATACAAATCTTAAAATTATGGTAGTATTGTTTCACAGTCTTGCTACCCTGCTTCAAGTTGTCTAATTTTGCAAGCAAATAATCAACATAATATGCAGGAACGAATGCATCTCTAAAAAGAATTTTGAAGTCTTTCCAAGATTCTGGAACTTTGATGTGCCTACAAATGTGTTTCCATTCGAGCAAAGCATATTCAATCAAAATATTAGAGGCAATACAAATCTTTTGTTTCTCGGATAGGTCATGCTCATCAAATTCATTGTCTACTTTTAACTCCCAATCAATGTAAGCTTGAGGATCAAACTTACCATCATATAATGGCAAGTGTTGAATGACATCCTGAATATGAGGGTCTAGTTTCAACAGCTCAAAAATCTCCATATCACCTGCCATGATTAGTAGGAAACAAGAAACACAAAAATAATATGTATCCTCCTATCAACTACTAGGATGTGTCAGATGTAATTCTCTCAAACTCAACTTGTTAAAACAAGCCCTTACAAGTTCTTACCAAGCCAAACAGGAGGTGACGGCAACCAACAAGTCTACAACCGTGGAGTGAAGTGTATCGATGCCGCAACAACAACACCTGTCAAGCTGTAGTCGAAATATGTGGAGCTATAGGTGGGCTAAAGCAAGGAAGTACTAGAACCACGTTAGTTCCAAGCAAATTGAACAAACGCTCAACGACGTTATTATGCTGGTCCTAGGCTAGTACATGCTAGAGACGCGAGCCTGGACACAAACGAAGTCACTGAGCAGCAGCAAAGAAGGATCACAAGGACAGGAATAATAAAAAAAGAAAAACTCTTCTCTTCTTCTTTCTCTTTCTTTTCTTTCTTTCTTTCTGTCTTTCTTTTCTTTCTTTCTTTTCTTTCTTTCTGTCTTTTTTTCTGTTTTTTTTCTTTCAACTAGCACAAAACTGAAATTTTGCAACAAGAAATAACAAGCTACTTACAGCAATTAAATGTTTCCTTGGGAAGGGTGATTCAGTAGCAAAGTGAAACAAGTGGTTGTTTTGCAAAACCAGCAGACGCGCAAATCTCTAGGGCAATTGCGAAGCGCTCAGAATGAATTTGGGACCAAGCTCTGATCCGTTGGAAAGAGGATAAGTTAAGGTTTCCAGATTGTATTTAAACTCCCTATTCAGACTCCTGACAAAGGACATATGGTGCTTTCGTTTTCAAGATAAAACAGGACTCCGAATCGAATTCTATCTTGATCTTGTTGGATTTCCTTTTTGTAGATGGAAATATGGACGTGGATGAAACCTCCAAGGACGTGGCTAGGATAATGGTGGTAAACAAAACAAAGGAATTTGAAAATCCACTCGGATTCCTAGAGAGAAACAAATAAACTCAAATCTGCGATGGTGACAGAAACGTGACTAGAACTCGAAACTCTAAACGACTAGACGCTAAGACCAGCAACTTGCACGACGATGCAACCGTTAATTCAATAAGCCCTAACTAAGCAGTAATAGTATTAAGCTCAAAGGGGTTTTGGGATTATGAAGAACTAATCTACTAATTTTGTTTTGGCTTTTTCTGGACCATAGGAGATTAAAAACAGCAAAGAACTAGAAGTCTCTCACCGATCAACCTTGCTCTGATTACCAACTGATATGAACCCACTAGGGTGAATCCTGATCTTTCGATGAGAGAAGGTGGATAACTCGATTTGGGGATGGAGATGACGTTCACGGCCCGACTACAACCATCCAAGGATGCTACGCCTTTGCAACCGATACACCACCTCCAACAGCCATCGCGATCTTGTGGAACACGATCAACCAAACCACTAGGGTAATTCCTGCAAGCAATCGAGGAACAAGCAAGAACAAGTAGATGATGAGGACATCCTACACTATTACCCGTTGGCAAAGACGCAACAAAAAAAGGCCAAGTGGCCTAGTTGTAGTCGGGCGGCGACCGTGTGAGCCTCTGAATAATCCCACCTTGCTTAGCTTGGGAGGAGGAAGCCACCTTAAAAGAGAGAGAGCCACCCTTCCCCTATCGGACTAGTCTTTTAGGGACATTGGGCCTTTCTCCGAGTGGGTGTGCATAAGAACTGTTGGGGTCCGGGCAACCTTAATTTATTGGGTCTCGGCCAACCCCACCTGGGCCTATCGTTATTTATATTTTTACCACTGGGAAGGGATTACTAACATCAATGTTGATTATGGAATGGAATATAGGAATGAGTATCAATCATTGCATGTATAAGTGAGAGCATTCATCTATCTCTTGCATACAGGGGTAAGTGTCACATAAAATATAGATAAAGTATGAATGGTGACAAAGATAATTAATCTGATCAGCTAGCCACATATAATAATGATAAGCACCTCAACAGATATTCTAGCAAGTCATTAGCATGGTATTAGGACGAACTACAAGGATATTTCCTAAGTTATTCTTAACTATAAAGTCTAGCATATCATAGTTAGTGCAAGTACACTTGGCAATCATTGCGAAAAAGGACTACGCCCATGCATAGTGATATTATCAAGGAAGATGAGAAACATAGCAATCACTCCCCCGTAATAATGTTGCTCTGCCTGCCTTACACACGGGAGGGGGACTATATAAGAACCAACGAAGCTGTCACCATCGCGGACCACCCCACGATCCGGCATATAAGGTACAATCGCAGATAAATATGGTCTAAGCACCACGCCTACACAATATTTATCATTTACCCATGGATCCGATGGATAAACGCTATACGATCCTAAACATGTATATAATTCCAATCTAACTAAGCCAAGCGTATAACTACGATAAACTAAGAACAATATAACCGCAAACATAAACAAGTAGAGCATAGTCATAATCAATATATTGAAATAGAACAAAGTTGTATTCATAATATTGAAGAACAAAGATGAACAATGAAGAACAGTAAAGGAATTACCAAGAATCCTCTTGACAGATCCGGAAACCAATCGAAGATTGACTCCTTCTAGTTCTAATCCTATGTAGCTATGCTATACTAGAGATCTAGTTGATGTGGTGGCTCTAGGGCTTGATCAGAGACTCTCCTCCTGAGATTAGGGTTTGAGGAATTGAGAATGAGGGAGTGCCTCCTCCAGGGGCCAGGGGTCCTGCTTATATAGCCCCCTCAAGTGAACGTGGGCCGTCGGATCAAACCGACATTAATCGCATGGTTTTCCTTGATCCCTTAGGTCGGTGGAGCATAATCCGCGAGACGGAGCCTGATTGGCTCTCAGGCCAGGGCAGGCGCCCTAGGGAGCAGGGCGGGCGCCCTGCCTCCGGGCCCGTTCGGCCTCCCGTTCGATCTCGTGGCTTCTGGAGTCTTCTAGATGATAGAAAATTGGTGAACACGTTATTATCTCTATGTAAACCCGACGTGTGGGCCTTTCCTCCGTATTTTCTGATAACCCCCTGCAGAAACAAACACCAAAACTCGTGGAACTTTGTCAGATAAAACCCTAAGTCTAGGTGTTGGTTGCATTTGGATCCTTTTCTTTATTTATTTGATAACTATATTTGGTACTTAAGGACCATCAACAAACTCCCCCAAGCTTACCTCTTGCTTGTCCCTGAGCAAGGATAGACTCATTATGAATCAGAAGTTGCTGCAACGCCTTTGAACGTTGACGGTACATATGCTTTCAAATAAGGTCTCATCCCTGAGTTAGAGTAAACTGTCAAGACTTAAAACTTACTCATTTTACCTTTCACCATGGGGCTTGCAACCGTCACCTGCATCTTGAGTGGTTAAAAGATAGAACGGTCTAGTCAAACGCCATGTCTCTTATTCTTGATCAGCTATAGCTCTGGAGTTTTTGCAAATTTTTCAAATAAAACTCAGAGATTCCTTGTATGACTTTCTCGGGTCTCTCTTTTGTGGTATTTCTGGATCCTTACCAAGGCAGTAATGGTATATGCCTTCTCTCTCAAAGTATGTGGTATTTATGGTATAAGGCGTAGTGACATTGCCTTCTCTCTCACCCTACTCTAATAAGGCTTTGATATCTGGAGCTCATAGGTGGGAGATACAGTATACATACACATAGAACATTTATTGCATAGTCAAACCATGGATCCAGAGAAACAAGTCAATAAGTCAAATCAAGATGTGCATGTGTGGTGAATGAGTGGTGTATGGTGATGATGGTGATAACAAAAGTCTAATGCTCTTTTTGAGGGAATACATACCTTTCTTGCTTTTTAAAACTTTTGAGGGGAATGAGATGCTCTATTTTTTTCTTTTTTTTCTCTCTTTTTTTCTCTCAGGTGGGTATCTTGTACCCCTAATTCTACTATCGGACACTTGTCCATTTTTACCTCTCGTCTCACTTTTTCTTTCTTCGAGGTTCCGAGCACTTGCTCCTTTTTATTTCCTCGTTTTTTTAGAGCAATCTCCCTCTTTTGAAAATATAGCAAGTGGTAGTAGAAATGACTTGAGCATTAACTTCACAGGGAATAACAGGAATGGGATAATGTTTTTTGCTATTCTCTCCCGGGTTAGGAGTAGAATAATTTTGGGTGAATCTGGAGATGGAAATGAGTGGATATATGTGGATGCGTACTTCGGAGTAGAAGCAGCATGTATGAGTGAACGTGCAAGTGAATCTTGATTTTAACCACATGACAAGTTCCTAAGGGTCTACACAGCTCGACCACACTCAATGCCCATAAGCAGTAAGTAGTAAAAGTGCGGCTCTTAATCTAACAAGCATGTATATATGGCTGTGGTAGGAATTTAAACTCTCATCATACAGGAACTCATCATGCAACATTTTAAAGATTTTCAAAGATAAAATTCTCCCGAATTCTAGCATCTCTAGGAACAGATAAACAGCAGCTCAACATTCCCATATCATATCCGCTAACAACTTAGACTTCAGATCAAGTTCTCTTCCCACTAGTTCAGGTTTAGAGCCAGTTTTAAATTATAACAGTTATGTCTAAACTAGAGAGAAAACAAATTTGAAAATTAGGCAGAGCAACTATTCATCATATCCATGCTAGAGTTTTATTTTTAAGATTCAGTTTAGCATAGCTACTTTATTTATTTATTAAACTAAGCAAATATATATAAACACAAAATATTTATTTGGGTTTTCATGATTATGCATCTTTTTATTTTAATAAAGCATAGGTATAAATGTAGATAAAAATACTTATCGGGATAAATGGGGGTGCTCTCCCCCAAGCTGGATCTTGACGTAATTTCTTCTGATGTAGCTAGCAGGTGCAGAGGTGTATTTGAATGTCGGCAGCACCCTGACAACGATTAGGATATCCTCCATCTGCTAGTCTTCCTGAATTCTGTGGAGCTCAAATAGACAACAAAGTTTCGTGGAACTTGATTAAGCATTAGCATAAATATCTAGCCTTTATCATATTTGAGCTTCCTTGATAAATGTCACTCTCTATTTTTATTTTCATTTTTATAGAACAGAAAAAAAATATATTATTATTATTTTTTTATGCCACCACAGTGAATGTACTTATGGGTTTTATGCCACTCGCATACTCACATGGGGCTTACTGTTTTCAACTTTTTTTTAGACAGAATGAACATGATTAACTGAGCAATAATTAAAGGGAAAATGATAACTACCAAGTTTACCTCTTGGCACGGCGTTCGGTGTTTTTAAGTCCTCCGAACAGGACTTCTTTTCTTCTTAGTTGTCCTGGGATTTGGGTGGCATAGACGGTGGTTCCGGCAGCGCCTCCTCTTCTTGTGTAACTGTCTTCGCTTTCCATACCCGACTTGGTGCTTCGGTCTCCTGTTGTGTATCCTCGGGCCTTATGACCTCTCCTTCATAGTCTGCCCATACGTGGGATGGTTTGCCTCCTTTGGTTACGGTTACGTCGCCTTCTTCTTGTCCTGACCTGCTTAGAATCTTCAACTATATAGTTAGGGTCATTAAAGTAGCGGCGTACCTTCTCAGAGGGGAAATGCATATGGACTTCTCTGGTTCCAATGTAGATGATTGCTTTGACGGTGCCTAGGAACGGTCTTCCTAGGATGATGGGTGGATCGTACTCGTCGTCTCCCATGTCAATGACCTGAAAGTCTATATGGACAAAATGATCGTTAATTTTAACAGGGACATCGGTTACTATACCTTTGACCTTTTGGGATGTCTGATCTGCCATCTGGAGCTGAGTGTATGTTGGTTTTAAGGGCATGGTCCCGTACAAGAGCTGATAGGTGACTGTGGCCATTATGTTGACGCCTGATCCAGTGTCGCAGAGCACCTTCTGAAAGGAGTATCCATTGATTGAGCACTCAATGCTTGGCATGCCTAGGTCATCCTTCTTGATTAGGAACGACGACTTGGGTCGTCGGTCTTGACCTCCTTGAACTGCAGTGACCATCTTAGCTGATTCGGTCCATCCTTGGTTGTTCTTGTTCTGCTTGTTCCTCCTGTTGGTCCTCTTTCTTGGTTCATGTTGGGGTTGCTCTGGGATTTGTGTAATCTTGTTCTTGAAGGAAAACATCTCCTTCCTCCCCTTGATGTTGAAGTTGATCTTTGCAGCGCTGGCGTAGATGACAGCTCCCGAGGTGTTCAGGAATGGCCTTCCCAGAATAACTGGTGACCTCTCATCGGACCCGGTCTCTATCACCACAAAATCAGCTGGAGCGTACGAGGTACCAACTCGGACACACATGTTCTTTAATATTCCTTTAGGAAAGCTTAGTGTCCGATCTGCAAGCTGCAAACACATAGTTGTTTCTGATAAAGGATATGTAAAGAATTTTTCATAGAGTACCCTGGGCATAATGTTGACGCTGGAGCCAAAGTCGCAGAGTGCTTCTGGGAAGTCCACCATGCCGATGGAGATCGGGATGACGGGGCGTCCTAGATCGCCTCTCTTGACTGGCAGAAGGTTATTATGTACTCCGACAGCGGGATTACTCCAATAGTTACCTGCATCAAACATGTCTACAAGATTTGCAGATTCTAATCCTTCCGGTTGTGATGGTATACCGGGGTTAGTAGCAGGAACAGCAGCAGCTATTTGATTTAACTGAGATTTAATCATTTTATTAAAGCTAATTTGGTTTTTGATGGTAGTAGAGAAATTATCCATTCTATTATTTATGTTTTCTAGTATTTTATCATTGGATGCCAATTTCTTAGACAAGTTATCCATTAGCTTTCCTTGATTAGACACTAACTCTCTCAGGGGTGGAAAATTATTATTGTTGTTGTAAGAGTTATTACCTTGATAATTACCTGAGTAGTTACCTGAGTAGTTAGGCCTCTGTTGATTCCAACCTTGATTTTGTTGAGGACGGTTGTAGTTGTTGTTGTTGTTGATGTACCTTGCATCCTCAAGCATCTCAGGGCAGTGATTGCCTGAGTGTCCAGTGTCTCCACATTCCTCACAAGTCATGTGAGAGTCGTAGACGTTCATGACTTCTCTTTTGTCTCCAGCTTTGTCATCGAGCTTTTTCATGAGTAGGTCTAGCTTTGCAGACAACATGTCTACCTCCTTGAGCTGGTGCATACCTCCACCCTTCTTGCGTGTTTGAGTCCTCTCTTCATTCCAACCTTGGTTGGAAGCCATCTTCTCCACAAGGGCTATAGCTTGTGGTATAGTGAGTGATAGAAATGCGCCTCCGGCTGCAGCATCCATGGTCTCACGAGCACTAGTGATGAGCCCATGATAGAAAGTCTGCATAAGTAGCCAGCTCTCCATTCCATGATGGGGACATTCTAGGATGTAATCTTGAAAGCGCTCCCATGCTTCTGGAACGAATTCATCATGTTGTTGCTGAAAACTTGTAATCTTTCCACGGAGAGCATTGGTCTTGCCCATGGGAAAGAACTTAGCCAGAAAGTTCGTAGAGCAGAGTGCCCACGTAGTGTTCTTATCCTTCGTCGTGTAGAACCACTGCTTCGCTCTCCCCAATAGTGAGAATGGGAAAAGGCGAAGTAGTATGGTGTCTCTTGGAACATCTAATATAGTGAATGTGCTGCAAATCTCTAGGAAGTATTGGAGATGAGCACTTGCATCTTCGTGCGGCTTCCCACAAAACTGGTTGGCTTGTACAATGTTGATGAGCCCTGGCTTGAGCTCAAAGTTCTTGTCGATGACCGCGGCAGGTCCAGTGCGGATGTTGTCCGTAGTGGGAGCTGAGAACTCACGGATCGTCTTGTTCGCCATGGCTGCGAACTCTGTTGACAAATTCCGGATGAAACTTCGGCGGTCTTCTGGATTGGATGAAGTGTTGCGTCGAAGTGTTGACTTCTTGAGCTTGGCTCTTGCCCCTCTGATTAATGCTTCGGGGTTGTCAACAAAATTTTCTGGAAGATCACCCTGCAAAACAATAAGAATGGAAAAATACAGGGGTAAATCTGTATGGGAGAATTGATGATCTCAATCACTTAATGATGCGAATGATGACTCAAATTCCGTATTCATTCCTTGTTAGTAAATCAACCTTCCCCGGCAACGGCGCCAAAAATGCTTGTTGGGCATTCTTAACGTCATTACCAAAAGTAGACTTAGTTTTCTAATTCTGATAACGGCGCCAAAAATGCCGAACCTATCCCTCATGCCACTTAAGCCAAGTTGTCATCCCCAGCATGACATGAGAGACGCGGTATTGAAATATGCAACTGCTCTTCTAAATAAATAATAAATAAGATCTGCAAGCGCACAGATTAATACCGATGTAGCATTTTAACCGGGAAGTATTCCAGGTATCGTTATTTATATTTTTACCACTGGGAAGGGATTACTAACATCAATGTTGATTATGGAATGGAATATAGGAATGAGTATCAATCATTGCATGTATAAGTGAGAGCATTCATCTATCTCTTGCATATAGGGGTAAGTGTCACATAAAATATAGATAAAGTATGAATGGTGACAAAGATAATTAATCTGATCAGCTAGCCACATATAATAATGATAAGCACCTCAACAGATATTCTAGCAAGTCATTAGCATGGTATTAGGACGAACTACAAGGATATTTCCTAAGTTATTCTTAACTATAAAGTCTAGCATATCATAGTTAGTGCAAGTACACTTGGCAATCATTGCGAAAAAGGACTACGCCCATGCATAGTGATATTATCAAGGAAGATGAGAAACATAGCAATCACTCCCCCGTAATAATGTTGCTCTGCCTGCCTTACACACGGGAGGGGGACTATATAAGAACCAACGAAGCTGTCACCATCGCGGACCCCCCCACGATCCGGCATATAAGGTGCAATCGCAGATAAATATGGTCTAAGCACCACGCCTACACAATATTTATCATTTACCCATGGATCCGATGGATAAACGCTATACGATCCTAAACATGTATATAATTCCAATCTAACTAAGCCAAGCGTATAACTACGATAAACTAAGAACAATATAATCGCAAACATAAACAAGTAGAGCATAGTCATAATCAATATATTGAAATAGAACAAAGTTGTATTCATAATATTGAAGAACAAAGATGAACAATGAAGAACAGTAAAGGAATTACCAAGAATCCTCTTGACAGATCCGGAAACCAATCGAAGATTGACTCCTAGTTCTAATCCTATGTAGCTATGCTATACTAGAGATCTAGTTGATGTGGTGGCTCTAGGGCTTGATCAGAGACTCTCCTCCTGAGATTAGGGTTTGAGGAATTGAGAATGAGGGAGTGCCTCCTCCAGGGGCCAGGGGTCCTGCTTATATAGCCCCCTCAAGTGAACGTGGGCCGTCGGATCAAACCGACATTAATCGCACGGTTTTCCTTGATCCCTTAGGTCGGTGGAGCATAATCCGTGAGACGGAGCCTGATTGGCTCTCAGGCCAGGGCGGGCGCCCTAGGGAGCAGGGCGGGCGCCCTGCCTCCGGGCCCGTTCGGCCTCCCGTTCGATCTCGTGGCTTCTGGAGTCTTCTAGATGATAGAAAATCGGTGAACACGTTATTATCTCTATGTAAACCCGACGTGTGGGCCTTTCCTCTGTATTTTCTGATAACCCCCTGCAGAAACAGACAAACACCAAAACTCGTGGAATTCTGTCAGATAAAACCCTATGTCTAGGTGTTGGTTGCATTTGGATCCTTTTCTTTATTTATTTGATAACTATATTTGGTACTTAAGGACCGTCAACAGCCTTCACCATTTACATACTAAGCACACGTTGCACAATGAGACTCTCATAGCGCTCTGAATCATCTGCACCAATATGCTCTTCTTGTTGTTCCTCACTACCTGCATGGTCAGCCGCAAGCAAAGGATGTGTATCTTCATCGAAATCACTAGCAGACGAATACTCACCATAATCTTTAACAATCAAAACATGCTTGCTAGGACAATCACACTGCACATGTCCATAGCCCTTGCACCGATGGCATTGCATGTCTCTTGTCCTACCTGTTGATGCAACTGAAGAATCACTTGCGGCTAGCTTCTAGATAGTCCTTGTTGCTGAATGAGTGGAAGGAGCACATGACATGTCACTAGGAGGGCCTGCTCAACTCGGTGAAGAAGGTGGCAGAGGGGAACGTCTGAAAGGAGTAAATGTTGTGCATGGGTGTCCCGACATAATCTTTCCTACAGAAAAATTAGTCCTAACACTAGCATGTCGTCCCTACACTTCCCTTTAGCTTTACAAGCAAGATGAAATAAATGGGTTATGTTATTCTATTCCTTATAGGCTAGGATGTCCTGAATTTCATGGTTCAACCCACCCATAAGTCTTTCCATAGCATGTTCCTCGTCCTCCTCTATGTTACAACACAACATACCCATTTGTAGTTCCTGATAATATTCTTCTACACTTTTAGTACCCTGCCTCAATTGTTGCAACCTATTTAATAGATCACGTGAATAATAAGAGGGAACAAATCTAGCTTGCATGATTCATTTCAAAGCATCCCAAGTTTGTGGTATGTTATTAGGATTTTTCTTGCCATGTTGTATCCATCAAACAGAAGCAAAATCAGTGAACTCACTAGTTGCAGCCCAGACTCTTTTATTCTTAGGAAATTCATGGCATGTAAATTTTTGATCAACAACAATCTCCCATGTAATGTATGCATCAGGATCAAATTTACCATCAAAAGGAGGTATCTTAAATTTAATCTTACCAAAAGCATCATCATTGTTTCGTACGTCACGTCAGTGATTCATACCTTCACAATTGTGATGTAGCCTTCTACGAAGACGAGCTTCTCAGTCACCATGTTCAGTATCTGCTGAATATTCGTCGTCAAAATTATCCTTGCCATGGTCACCATCAGTATTGTTGTCTTCTTGTCTTTGATTCTCACCACCAGCATTGAGGTCATCAAATCGCCTCAATAGAACAGCAAGGTTGGTGTTTATTCCTGCAATTGAAGTCTCTAATGAAGCAAGCTTGGTGTTTGTGGCAATCTGTGTGGTTCCTAACCGACTGAGCTTTGAGTTGGTGTCAATGTGGGCCGACTCCAATTGACCAAGGCGCTTATTGGTGACCTATACATCCTCATTGAGGCCATAGTGTGCAGCCTCACTTTGCGTTCAAACTGTTGCATGAAAGCCTTCATCCATGGTGATTGTGGAGGGGTTGGTTCTGATTCTCCTGGCATGGTTACAAAAGAAGAGAAAAAACAAAGGAACAAGTGAAAGAAAACTGTCCTAATGCTACTAGGATATCGCTATTATAATCCTCTCACTCTCAACCTGTTCATGCACGTTCTTACCTATTCTTACCATGCTCAATAGCAGGGTTGGGCAGCCAACAATTTAGCAACTCATCTCAAGAAGCAAGTGTATCAGTGCCGCAACATCAATTCCTACCAAGCTATAGTCAAATTTGTGGGGCTATAGGAAGGCTAACAGTAGCAAGGAAATACTAGCACCATGTTAGTCACAAAAGCAAGTTGAGAAATCGTTCAACGGTGGTACCGTGCTGGTCCTAGGCTAGACCGTGCTAGAGACATGAGCCTGGACACAAACAAAGTCACAGTACAACAAGAAAAAGGCACAAGAACAACAAGCTATCACTCCCCCTTCTTATCCTCCTCTCTTCTTTTCTTTCTCTCCTCTTTCTCTTTCTTTTTCTTTCCTATTGTTTCTGATTTTTCTTCTTCTTTTCTTTTACTTTGCACAAGTAGAACAAATCTGAATCTTGATAGATCATATTTCACAAAAGCAACTCACAAAGTATTTCTCTTTCTTTTCAGGGGTAACAAGAATGCAACTAACTTCTTAGATTTTCCTTTGTGTGCCCAAATCAGATTTTGTTGGTATGAAAAGAAAAGCGGTGATGGATATGGTGCAGTGAAGACGTCTATGGTAATAATGATTGCAATGGAGATGTATATGGTGTAGTGGATATGTATATGGTGGTGGTGATGACAACGGAGATGTATATGATTAACACTGACTCCAAGGATCGCTGCATTCTTGTGGTGCGCGACCCGGCCATGAGGGCACTTGTCCTACAAGCAATCGAAGAACAAGCAAGAACAAGTTGAACAAGCACTCAATTGCAAGATAAATATGAAGGGTCAAATCTAAAAACAAAGATGGTGGGGTTCTGAATACAATCAAACGAGCAGTTTCTTCAACACGTGCTCCGAAAGGTGGTAGCAATGGCTAACTTGATGAAACAAAATCCAACTAGTGGTGGTGGCTGTAGGAGCCTGATGTGAATGAGAGGGCGACTCGAGGAGTGCTAGGTGGTGCTAAATCCCTCGACTCAGTAAAAACAAAAGAGAAACAAGGACATCCACTGCCGATGTCTCAAAAAGGTCTCTGGATTAAATCGACGATTGCGGCCCACCGTGAGAAGATATGATGATGTGGTTCATTCAAAAGTAGACTTGGTAAGCTTTCCATGAAGCACCAGAACATCCCAATCAAATTCCATATGAAGTCTTGGTGACCGTCACAAGTTGGTGTTGTTCTGTAGTCCGAACCCACCCCTCGCAATCCCCCTTCCTTATGGTTCTTCTCCATTATTCCTGAGCAAAACAAAGGTGCACATGTTTCCATGGTCTAAATAAGATGAACAAGAACTCAAGAATGAACTCACCTGATAGTTGAGCAGATGTGCGCGGGCGTGACTAATAGAACCATGAATCTGTACTTGTGCAAGTGTGGATGTATTGATGGTGTTGATGTCCTCATCAGATTAACACTATCTACAAATGGACCAAAATGAGCTTCCACTTGACCCACGTCACCAAGGTGTACCATTGGGTGTGCCCACAATGATTTCCATGCTTGTGGTACATTCGGCACAAACCATGCACCTATCTTGCACTGAGATTAACATTATCTCCAGACAGACCAAAACAAGATTCCACTTGACCCACGTCACCTAGGAGTACGATCGGGTGTGCCCAAAATGATTTTCATGTCCGTTGTACATTCGGGGCAAGACGTGCACCTATCTTGCACCGAGATTAACACTATCTTCAAATGCACCAAAATGAGGTTCCACTTGACCCATGTCACCTATTAGTACCATCAGGGGTCCAATATGATTTTACAAGCCTATGGTACGTTCGGCGCAAACCGTGCACCTATCTTGCACCTAGATTAACACTATCTCCAAATAGACCGAAATTGGCTCTACTTAACCCACATCACCAAGGTGTACCATTGGGTGCGCCTAGAATGGTTTCCACGCCGGCGGTACATTCGGCGTAAACTGTGCACCTATCTTGTACCGATATTAACACTATCTCTAAATGGACCGAAACGAGCTTTTACTTGACCCACATCACCTAGGAGTACCATCGGGTGTGTCAAAATGATTGCTGAGCCTATGGTACGTTCAGCGCAAATCGTGAACCTATGATGCGTCGAGACTAACACTATCTCCAAACGGACCGAAACAAGCTTCCCACTTGACATACATTACCTAGAAGTACCATCAGGTGTGCCCAAAGCTAGTTCCATGCCCATGGTACATTCAGCGCAGACCGTGCACCTGTCTTGTGCCGAGATTAAACTATCTCCAAACGGATCAAACTTAGCTTCTGCTTGATCTGCATCACTTAGGTGTACAATCACGTGTGGCCAAAATGATTTTTGAGCCTATGGTTCGTTCGGCGCAAACTATGCATTTATCTTGCGTTGAGATTAACGCTATCTCCAAAAGGACTAAAATGAGCTTCCACTTGATTTACGTCACCTAGGAGTCCCACTGGGTGTGCCCAAAGCAATGTCAGAACCTATGGCCTTTAGCGAAACTGTGAACCTATCTTGCGTTGAGGTTAATACTATCTCCAAACAGACCGAAACGACCTTCCACTAGACCAATGTCACATAGAAGTACCTTCAGGTGTGTCTAAAAAGATTTCCATGCCTATGGTACATTCGGGTCAAGCCGTAGTCTAGATTAACACTATCTCCAAATGGACCTTAACGTGCTTCCACTTAACACATGTCAGCTTGGAGTACCATCGGGTGTGCCCAAAATGTTTTTCATGCCCATGGTACATTCAAAGCAAACTGTCATCTATCTTGCGTTGAGATTAACACTCTCTACAAACAGACCGAAACAAGCTTCCACTTGACCCACGTAACCTAGGAGTACCATCGAGTGTGCCCAAAATGATTTCCATGCCCATGGTACATTCAGCACAAACTATGCACCTATCTTACACCAAGATTAACATTATCTCCAAGCGGACCGAAACAAGCTTTCACTTGACCGACGTCACCTAGGAGTACCATCGGGTGCGTCAAAATGATTTCCATTCCTATGGTACGTTCGGTGCAAACCACACACCTATCTTGCGCTGAGACTAACACTATCTCCAAATGGATCGAAAGAAGCTTCCACTTGATATACATTACCTAGGAGTGCCTCCAGGTGTGGCCAAAGCCATTTCCATGACCGCGGTACATTCGGCGCAAACCGTACATCTGTCTTGCGCCGAGATTAAAACTATCTCCAAGTGGATCGAAATGAGCTTTTGCTTGATCCACATCACCTAGGTGTACAATCAGGTGCGGCCAGAATGATTTCTAAGCCTATGGTATGTTCGGCGCAAACCATGCATCTATCTTGCGTTAAGATTAACACTATCTCCAAATGGACCGAAATGAGTTTCCACTTGGCCCACGTAATGTAGGAGTACCATCGGTTGCGCCCAAAATAATTTCCAAGCGTAAGGTATGTTCAGTGCAAACCGAGCACCTATCTTGCATCGAGATTAACACTATCTCCAAAAGGACTGAAACAAGCTTCCACTTGATCTACGTCACCTAGGAGTCTCATTGGGTGTGCCCAAAGCGATGTTAGAACCTTTGGTCATTCAGCAGAAATCGTGCACCTATCTTGCGTCGAGGTTAATACTATCTCCAAACGGACCAAAACGACCTTCCACTAGACCAATGTCACCTAGAAGGACCTTCGGGTGTGTCTAAAATGATTTCCATGCCTGTGGTACATTTGGGGCAAGCCATGCACCAATCTTGCACCTAGATTAACACTATCACGAAGCAGACCAAAACTTGATTCCACTTGACCCACGTCACCTAGGTGTACCATCAGGTGTGCCCATAATGATTTCCATGCCTGTGCTACTTTCGGCATAAACCATGCACCTATCTTGCGCTGAGATTAACACTATCTCCAAACAGACCAAAACAAGATTTCACTTGAACCACGTCACCTAGGAATACAACCAGGTGTGCCCAAAATGATTTCCATGCCCGTTGTACTTTTGGTGCAAACCATGCAGCTATCTTGTGCCGAGATTAACACTATCTCCAAACGGAACGAAACGAGGTTCCACTTGACCCCCCCTAGGAGTACATCGGGTGCATCCGAAATGAATTCCGAGCCTATGGTACGTACAACGCAAACCGTGCACCTATTTTGCACCTAGATTAACACTATCTCCAAACGGACCGAAATGGGCTCCACTTGACCCATTTACCTAGGTGTACCATTGGCTGCGGCCAAAATGGTTTTATGCCGGTGGTAAAGTCAACGTGAACCATGCACCTATCTTGTGCCGAGATTAACACTTTCTCCAAATGGACTGAAACGAGATTCCACATGACCCACGTCACCTAGGAGTACCATCGGGTGCATCAAAATGATTTCCGAGCCTATGGTACGTTCAACAATCCGTGCACCTATCTTGCACCTAGACTAACACTATCTCCAAATGGACCGAAATGGGCTCCACTTGACGCACATCACCTAGGTGTACCTTTGGCTGTGCCCAAAATGGTTTCATACCGATGGTAAAGTCAGCGCAAACCGTGCACCTATCTTGTGCTGAGATTAACACTATCTCCAAATGGACCAAAACAAGCTTCCACTTGACCATTGTCACCTAGGAGTACCATCGAGTTTGTCAAAATGATTTTCGAGCCAATGGAACATTCAGCGCAAACTTTGCACCTATCTTGCGCCAAGATTAACACTGTCTCCAAACAGACCGAAATGAGCTTCCACTTGACCTACATAACGTAGGAGTACAATTGGGTGTGCCCAAAATGATTTCTATGCGCACAATACATTCGGCGCAAACCGTGCACCTATCTTGCACCGAGATTAACACTATCTCCAAATGCACCAAAACAAGCTTCCATTTGACTATACAATAACAAGTACCATTGGGTGCGTCAAAATAAATTCCAAGCCTATGGTACGTTCGGTGCAAACCATGCACCTATCTTGCGCTGAGACTAACACTATCTCGAAACGGACTGAAACAAGCTTCCACTTGATATACAATACCTAGGAGCGCCATCAGCTGTGCCCAAAGCCATTTCCATGCCCGTTGTACATTCGGTGCAAACCATGCACCTATCTTGCGCCGAGATTAAAATTATGTCCAAATAAATCGAAATGAGTTTCCTCCTGATCCATGTCACCTAGGACTACAATCAGGTGTGTCGAAAGAGCCTATGGTACATTCAGTGCAAACCATACACCTAACTTGTGCCTAGATTAACACCATCTCGAAACAGACCGAAACGAGATACCACTTGACCCACGTCATCACCTAGGTTTACCATTGGGTGTGCCCAAAATGATTTCTATGCCTATGATAAACTCGGCGCAAACCATGCACCTATCTTGCATTGAGGTTAATACTATCTCCAAACGGACCGAGCGACCTTCCACTAGACCAATGTCACCTAGAAGTACCTTCGGGTGCTCCTATCTTGCGCTGAGATTAACACTATCTCCAAACAGTCCAAAACAAGATTCCACTTGACCCACGTCACCTAGGAGCAGGGATGAAAATGGTACGGATATTTTCCGACCGTATTCGAGACCGAATCCGTTTAGAAGGGTTTTAATCCGTTCGTATCCAAGTCTGGATATTTAACATCCGATACCGTATTCGTATCCGAATATTTAAATCACATATTTATGATGTCGATATCCAATCATATCCTATCCGGCATTTTTTATACTATTCGTATTCGAATCTGAATCCGGACATAAATATGAAAACAAATACGATATCAGTGATATCCGTCCGTATCCGATCTGTTTTCATCTCTACCAAGGAGTACCATCGGGTGCGCCCAAAATAATTTCCATGCCTGTTGTACATTCGGTGGAAACCGTTCACCTATCTTGCGCCGAGATTAACACTATCTCCAAACTGACCAAAATGAGGTTCCACTTGACCCACGTCACCTAGCGGTACCATCATGTGCGTCCAAAATGATTTTCGAGCCTATGGTACGGTCGGCGCAAACAGTGCACCAATCTTGCGCCTAGATTAACACTATCTCTAAACGGACCGAAATGGGATCCACTTGACCCACATTACCTAGGTGTACCATTGGCTACACCCAAAATGGTTTCCATGCCAGTGGTAAATTTGGCACAAACCACACCCTATCTTGTGTCGAGATTAACACTATCCACAAACAGACCGAAACGAGCTTCAAACCGTGCACCTATCTTGCGCCGAGACTAACACTATCTCTAAACAGATTGAAACAAGCTTCCACTTACATATACTACCTAGGAGTACTATCAGGTGTGCCCAAAGCTATTTTCATGCCCTTGGTACATTTGGCGCAAACTGTGCACCAATCTTGCGCTGAGATGAAAACTATCTCCAAACGGATCGAAATGAGCTTCTGCTTGATCCACATCACTTAGGAGTACAATCAGGTGCGACCAAAATGATTTCTGAGCCTATGGTATGTTTGGCGCAAACCATGCACCTATCTTGCGTTGAGTTTAACATTCTCCAAATAGACCGAAATAAGTTTCCACATGGCTCGCATCACGTAGGAGCACCATCGGTTGCACCCAAAATGATTTCTGATCCTATGGTATGTTCAGTGTAAACCGAGCACCTATATTGCACCGAGATTAACACTATTTTCAAAAGGACCAAAATGATCTTCCACTTTGATGAGGACATCCTCCACTATTACCCGCTGGCAAAGACGTAACAAAAAAAAGCCAAGTGGCCTAGTTGTAGTCGGGCGGCGACAGTGTGAGCCTCTGAATAATCCCACCTTGCTTAGCTTGGGAGGAGGAAGCCACCTTAAAAGAGAGAGCCACCCTTCCCCTATCGGACTAGTCTTTTAGGGACATTGGGCCTTTCTATGAGTGGGTGTGCATAAGAACTGTTGGGGTCTGGGCAACCTTAATTTATTAGGCCTCGGCCAACCCCACCTGGGCCGGATGCATCACACTTGATCTATGTCACCTAGGAGTCCCAATGGGTGTGCCCAAAGCAATTTCAGAATCTATGGTCATTCAGCACAAACCGTGCACCTATCTTGCGTCGAGATTAATACTATCTCTAAACGGACCGAAATGACCTTCCACTAGACTAATGTCACCTAGAAGTACATTCAGGTTTGCCTAAAAATATTTCCATGCCTGTGGTACATTCGGGGCAAGCCAAGCACCTATCTTGCATCTAGATTAACACTATCTCCAAATGGACCGTAACGAGCTTCCACTTGACACACATCACCTAGGAGTACCATCAGGTGTGCCCAAAATTATTTTCAAGCCTATGGTACATTTGGAGCAAACCATGCACCTATCTTCCGCTGAGATTAACACTATGTCTAAACAAACCAAAATGAGCTTCCACTTGACCTACGTAAACTAGGAGTACCATCGGGTGTGTCCAAAATGATTTCCTTGCCCATGGTACATTTGGCGCAAACCGTGCACCTATCTTGCACCGAAATTAACACTATCTCTAAACGGACCGAAACGAGCTTCTACTTGACTCATGTCACCTAGGAGTAGCATCGGGTGCGTCAAAATGATTTTCGAGCCTATGGTACGTTCATCGCAAATCATGAACCTATCTTGTGGCGAGACTATTTACTGAGTACCATCCGGTGTGCCTAAAGCCATTTCCATGCCCATGGTACATTTGGCACAAACCATGCACCTATCTTGCGCCGAGATTAAAACTATGTCCAAATAGATCGAAATGAGCTTCCGCTTGATCCATGTCACCTAGGAGTACAATCAGGTACGTCAAAAGAGCCTAGGGTACGTTCAGCGCAAACCATGCACCTAATTTGCGCCTAGATTAACACTATCTCCAAACAAACTGAAATGAGATACCACTTGACCCATGTCATCACCTAGGTGTACCATCGGGTGTGCCCAAAATGATTTCTAAGCCTACGATACATTCGGCGCAAACCGTGCACCCATATTGCACTAAGGTTAATACTATCTCCAAACGGACCGAAGTGACCTTCCACTAGACCAATGTCACCTAGAAATACCTTCGGGTGCACCTATCTTGCACTGAGATTAACACTATCTCCAAATGATTTCCATGTCCATTCTACATTCAGTGCAAACCGTGCACCTATCTTGCGCCGAGATTAACACTATCTCAAACTAAACGAAACGAGGTTCCACTTGACCCACATCACCTAGGGGTACCATCAGGTGAGTCCAAAATGATTTCTGAGCCGATGGTACGTTCGGCGCAAACAATGCACCAATCTTGCGCCTATATTAACACTATCTCCAAACGGACCAAAATGGGGTCCACTTGACCCACGTCACCTAGGTGTACCATTGGCTGCGCCCAAAAGGGTTTCCATGCCGGTGGTAAATTTGACGCAAACCATGCCCCTATCTTGTTTCAAGATTAACACTATGTACAAACAGACCAAAACGAGCTTCCACTTGACCCACGTCACCTTCGACTACTATCAGGTGCGTCAAAATGATTTATGATCCTATGGTACGTTCAGCGCAAACCATGCACCAATCTTCCACCAAGACTAACACTATCTCTAAATGGATCGAAATAATCTTCCACTTACATACACTACCTAGGAGTACCATCAAGTGTGCCCAAAGCCATTTCCATGCATGTGGTACATTTGGCGCAAACTGTGCACCAATCTTGCGCAGAGATGAAGACTATCTCCAAACGGATCGAAATGAGCTTCTGCTTGATCCACATCACCAGGGAGTACAATTAGGTGCGGCCAAAATGAGTTCTGAGCCTATGGTACATTCAGCACAAACCGTGCACCTATCTTTCATCGAGTTTAACACTTATCTCCAAATGGAGCGAAATGAGTTTCCACATGGCCCACATCACATAGGAGTCCCATCGGTTGCACCCAAAATGATTTTTGAGCCTATGATATGTTCGGTGCAAACCAAGCACCTATATTGCACCAAGATTAACACTATTTCCATAAAGGACCACAACGAGCTTCCACTTGATCTACGCCACCTAGGAGTCCCAATGGGTGTGCCCAAAGTGATGTCAAAATCTATGGTCACTCAGCACAAACCATGCACCTATCTTGCGTCGAGATTAATACTATCTCCAAATGGACCGAAACAACCTTCCACTAGACCATTGTCACCTAGAAGTACCTTTGAGTTTGCATAAAAAGATTTCCATGCCTATGGTATATTCGGCGCAAGCCCTGCACCTATCTTGCGCCTAGATTAACAGTATCTCCAAACGGACCATAACGAGCTTCCACTTGACGCACATCACCTAGGAGTACCATCGGGTGTGCCTAAAATGATTTTCATGCTCATGGTACATTCAAAGCAAACTGTGCGCGCTGAGATTAACACTATATCCAAATAGACCAAAATGAGCTTCCACTTGACCTACGTGACCTAGGAGTACCATCGGGTGTGCCCAAAATGATTTCCATGCCCATGGTACATTTGGCACAAACCGTGCACCTATCTTGCACCGAGATTAACACTATCTTCAAACGGACCAAAATGAACTTCCACTTGAACCACGTCACCTAAGAGTACCATCAGGTGCATCAAAATGATTTCCGAGCCTATGTTACGTTCATCGCAAACCGTCCAACTATCTTGCATCGAGAATAACACTATCTCCAAATAGACTGAAACAAGCTTTCACTTGACATAAATTACCGAGCAGTACCATCAGGTTTGCCCAAAGCAATTCCATGCCCATGGTACATTTGAAGCAAACCATGCACCAATCTTGTGATGACATTAAAACTATCTCCAAATGGATCGAAATGAGCTTTTGCTTGATCCACCATCTAAAAGTACAATCAGGTGCGTCGAAAATGATTTTTGAGCCTATGGTATGTTCGGTGTAAACCGAGCGCCTATCTTGCATCGAGATTAACACTATCTCCAAAAGGACCGAAATGAGCTTCCACTTGATCAACCTCACCTAGGAGTCCCATTGGGTGTGCCCAAAGCGATGTCAGAACCTATGGTCATTCAGCACAAACATGCACCTATCTTGCGTCGAGATTAACACTATCTCCAAACGACCGAAACGACCTTCCACTAGACCAATGTCACCTAGAAGGACCTTCAGGTGTGCCTAAAAACATTTCCATGCCTATGGTACATTCGGGGCAAGCCATGCACCAATCTTGCACCTAGATTAACAATATCTCCAAACGGACTGTAATGAGCTTCCAGTTGACACATGTCATTTAGGAGTACCATCGGTTGTGCCCAAAATGATTTTCATGCCAGTGGTACATTCAGAGCAAATCATGCACCTATCTTGCGCTGATATGAACACTATCTCCAAAAGGACCGAAATGAGCTTCCACTTGACTTACGTAACATAGGAGTACCATCGGGTGTGCCCAAAATGATTTTCATGGTCATGGTACATTCGGCGTAAACCGTGCACCTATCTTGCACCAAAATTAACACTATCTCAAAACGGACTAAAACGAGCTTCCACTACTACGTCACCTACGAATACCATCGGGTGCGTGAAAATAATTTTCGAGCCTTTGGTACGTTCGTTACAAACCGTGCACCCATCTTGTGCTGAGACTAACACTATCTCCAAACAGACCGAAATAAGCTTCCACTTGACATACATTTCCGAGGAGTACCATCAGTTGTGCCCAAAGCCATTTCCATGTCCGTGGTACATTCGATGCAAATCGTGCACCTATCTTGCGCTGAGATTAAAACTATGTCCAAACGGATCAAAATGAGCTTTCGCTTAATCCACGTCACCTAGGAGTACAATCAGATGCGTAAAAAATGATTTATGAGCCTATGGTACGTTCGGCACAAACCGTGCACCTAACTTGTGCGTAGATTAATACTATCTCCACATGGACCGAAACTAGATTCCAGTTGTCCCACGTCACCTAGGTGTACCATCGGGTGTGCCCAAAATGATTTCCATGCTTGTGGTACATTCGGTACAAACCGTGCCTACATTAACACTATCTCCAAACGGACCAAAATAGGCTCTACTTGACCCACGTCACCTAGGTGTACTATTGGCTGCGCCGAAAATGGTTTCCATGCCAGTGGTAAGTTTAGCGCAAACCATGCACCTATCTTGTGCCGAGATTAACAATATCTCAAAATAGACCAAAATGAGCTTCCACATGACCCACGTCACCTAGGACTTCCATCAGGTGCGTCAAAATGATTTGCGAGCCTATGGTACATTTGGTGCAAACTATGCACCTATCTTGCACCGAGACTAACACTATCTCTAAACAGACCGAAACAAGCTTCCACTTACATACACTACATAGGAGTACCATCAGGTTGCCCAAAGCCATTTCCATGCTCGTGGTACATTCAGCGCAAACCGTGCGCCGAGATGAAAACTATCTCTAAACGGATCCAAATGAGCTTCCGCTTTATCCACATCACCTAGGAGTACAATCAGGTGCGGCCAAAATGATTTCTGAGCCTATGGTACGTTCAGCGCAAACCGTGCACCCATCTTGTTTTGAGTTTAACACTATCTCCAAATAGACCGAAATGAGTTTCCACTTGGCCCATGTCACATAGGAGTACCATCGGTTGTGCCCAAAATAATTTTCGAGCCTATGATATGTTCGGTGCAAACCAAGCCCCTATCTTGCATCGAGATTAACACTATTTCCAAAAGGACTAAAACAAGCTTCTACTTTATCTACGTCACCTAGGAGTCCCATTGGGTGTGCCCAAAGCGATGTTAGAACCTATGGTCAATCAGCACAAACCGTGCACCTATCTTGCGTCGATATTAATACAATCTCCAAACAGACCGAAACGACCTTCCACTAGACCAATGTCACCTAGAAGTACCATCGGGTGTGCCTCAAAGATTTCCATGCCTATGGTATATTCGGAGCAAACCGTGCACCTATCTTGCGCCTAGATTAACAATATCTCCAAACAGACCGTAACGAGCTTCCACTTGACACACGTCACCTTGGAGTACCATCGGGTGAGCCCAAAATGATTTTCATGCCCGTGGTACATTCATAGCAAACTATGAACCCATCTTATGCTAAGATTAACACTATCACCAAATGGACCGAAACGAGCTTCCACTTGACCTACATAACCTAGGAGAACCATCCGGTGTGCCCAAAATGATTTCCATGCCCCTGATACATTCAGCGCAAACTGTGCACCTATCTTGCACCAAGATAGACACTATCTCTAAACGGACTAAAATAAGCTTCCACTTGACCCACATAACCTACGAGTACCATCGGGTGCTTCAAAATGATTTCTGAACCTATGGTATGTTCAGTGCAAACTGTGCACCTATCTTGTGTCAAGACTAACACTTTCTCTAAATTGACCGAAACAAGCTTTCACTTGACATACATTACCTAGGAGTACCATTCGGTGTGCCCAAAGCCATTTCCATGCCCCTGGTACATTCGGCGCAAACCGTACACCTGTCTTACGTTGAGGTTAAAACTATCTCCAAACGGATTGAAATGAGCTTTCACTTGATCCACATCACCTAGGTGTACAATTTGGTGCGGCCAAATGACTTTTGAGCCTATGGTACGGTTGACACAAACCGTGCATCTATCTTGCGTCGAGATTAACACTATCTCCAAATGGACCGAAATGAGTTTCCACTTGGCCCATGTCACGTAGTACCATCAGTTGCACCCAAAATGATTTCCAAGCCTATGGTATGTTTGGTGCAAACCGAGCGCCTATCTTGCATCAAGGTTAACACTATCTCCAACACAGACCAAAATGAGGTTCCACTTGACCCACGTCACCTAGGAGTACCATCGGGTGCATCCAAAATGAGTTTCGAGCCTACGGTACGTTCGGCGCAAACCGTGCACCTATCTTGCGCCTTGATTAACACTCTCCAAACAGAGTGAAATGGGCTCCACTTGACCCATGTTGCCTAGGTGTACCATTGGGTGTGCCCAAAGTGGTTTCCATGCTGGTGATAGATTCGGCGCAACACCTATCTTGTGCAGAGATTTACACTATGTCCAAACGGACTGAGATTCGGCGCAACACCTATCTTGTGCCGAGATTAACACTATGTCCAAACAGACTGAAACGAGCTTCCACTTGACCCATGTCACCTAGGCCGTTGGCTGTGTCAAAATGATTTTTTAGCCTATGGTACTTTTGGCGTAAACCATGCACCTATCTTGTGCCGAGACTAACACTATCTCCAAACGGACCGAAACAAGCTTTCACTTGACATAACTACCAAGGAGTACCATCAGGTGTGCCCAAAGCCATTTCCATGCCCGTGGTACATTCGGCGCAAACCAAGCACCTGTCTTGCGCTGAGAATAAAACTATCTTCAAATGGATCGAAATGAGCTTCCACTTGATCCACATCACCTAATGGTACAATCAGGTGCAGCCAAAATGATTTGAGCCAATGGTACATTCGGCATAAACCATGCATCTATCATGCATCCAGTTTGACACTGTCTCTGAATGGACCAAAATGAGTTTCCACTTGACCCCACGTCAGGTGCAAGTACCATCAGTTGCCCCAAAATGATTTCTGAGCCTATGGTATGTTCGGTGCAAACCGAGAACCCATCTTGCATCGAGATTAACACTATCTCCAAAAGGAATGAAATAAGGTTTCACTTGATCTATGTCACCTAGGAGTCCCATTGGGTGTGCCCAAAGCGATGTCAGAACCTATGGTCATTCAACACAAACACACACCTATCTTGCGTCGAGATTAACACTATCTCCAAACGGACCGAAACGACCTTCCACTAGACCAATGTCACCTAGAAGGACCTTCGGGTGTGCCTAAAAACATTTCCATGCCTATGGTACATTCGGGGCAAGCCATGCACCAATCTTGCGTCTAGATTAACACTATCTCCAAACGGACTGTAATGAGCTTCCGGTTGACACACGTCACCAAGGAGTACCATCGGTGTACCCAAAATGATTTTCATGCCCATGGTACATTTAGAGCAAACCCTGCACCTACTTGTGTAGAGATTGACACTATCTCTAAACAGACCAAAACGAGCTTCCACTCGACCTACATAACCTAGGAGTACCATCGGGTGTGCCCAAAATAGTTTCCATGCCCATGGTACATTCAGCGCAAACCGTGCACCTAACTTGCGTCTAGATTAACACTATCTCTGAGCGGACCAAAATGAGATTCCACTTGCCCCATGTCACCTAGGTGTACCATCGGGTGTGCCCAAAATGATTTCCTTCCTGTGGTACATTTGGCGCAAACCATGCAACTATCTTGTGCTGAGATTAACAATACCTCCAAACAGACCAAAACAAGATTCCACTTGACCCACCTCACCTAGGAGTACTATCGGGTGTGCCCAAAATGATTTTCATGCCCATTGTATTTGGTTCAAACCGTACGCCTATCTTGCACCGAGATTAACACTATCTCCAAAGTGACCAAAATGAGGTTCCACTTGACCCATGTCACCTAAGAGTACCATCGGGTGTGTCCAAAATGATTTCCTGGCCTATGGTATGTTCGGTGCAAACCGTGCACCTATCTTGCGCCTAGATTAACACTATCTCCAAACAGACCAAAACGGGCTCCACTGGAACCACATTGGGCGCACCCGAAATGGTTACGATGCCAGTGGTAGATTTCGCGCAAACCGTGCACCTATCTTGTGGTGAGATTAACACTATCTCCAAATGGACTGAAACAAGCTTCCACTTGACCCACGTCACCTAGGAGTACCATTGGGTGTGTCAAAATGATTTCTGAGCCTATGGTACATTTAGCGCAAAACGTGCACCAACCTTGTGCCGAGACTAACACTTTCTCCAAATGGACCGAAATAAGCTTTCACTTGACTTACACCACCTAGGAGTACCATCAGGTGTGCCCAAAGCCATTTTGATGCCTGTGGTACATTTGGCACAAACCATGCACCTGTCTTACGCCGAGATTAAAACTATCTCCAAATGGATCAAAATGAGCTTCTGCTTGATCCACGTCACCTAAGTGTACAATCAGGTGCGGCCAAAATGATTTCTAAGCCTATGGTACGTTTGGCGTAAACCGGGCATCTATCTTGCATCGAGTTTAACACTATCACCAAATGGACCAAACGAGCTTCCACATGACACATCACCTAGGAGTGCCATCGGGTGTGCCCAAAATGATTTTTATGCCCATGGTATATTTGGAGCAAACCGTGCACCTATCTTGTGTCGAGATTAAAACTATCTCCAAACAGATTAAAATGAGCTTATGCATGATCCATGCCACTAGGAGTACAATCAAGTGCGTCAAAAAATGATTTCTGAGCCTGTGGTTTGTTCAGCGCAAACCGTGCACCTAACTTACGCCTAGACTAACACTATCTCCAAACGGACCGAGATTAAAACTATCTCCAAACGGACCAAGATTAAAACTTTCTCCAAATTGATCCAAACTTGCTTCCGCTTGATCCACATCACCTAGGAGTACAATCAGTTGCGGCCAAAATGATTTCTGAGCCTCTAGTACGTTCGGTGCAAACCGTGCACCTATCTTGTGTCAATATTAACAATATCTCCAAATGGACCGAAATGAGTTTCCACTTGGCCCATGCCACGTAGGAGTACCATCGGGTGCGTCAAAATGATTTCCGAGCCTATGGTACATTCAACGCAAACCGTGCACCTATCTCACGCCTAGATTAACACTATCTCCAAATGGACCGAAAGGAGGTTCCACTTGACCCACATCACGTAGGAGTACAATTAGGTGTGCCAAAAATGATTTCCGAGCCTGTGGTACGTTCGGCACAAACTATGCACCTATCTTGCGCCTAGACTGATACTATCTCCAAACGGACCAAAACGACATTCCACAAGAACAATGTCACCTAGAAGTATCTTCATGTGTGCCAAAAAAGGTTTCCATGCCAATGGCACATTCAGGGCAAGCCGTGCACCTATCTTGCGCCTAGATTCACACTATCTCCAAACGGACCGTTATGAGCTTCCACTTGACACACGTCACCTAGTACCGTCGGGTGTGCCCAAAATGATCTTTATGCCCATGGTACATTTGGAGCAAACCATGCACCTATCTTGCGCTGTGATTAACACTATCTCTAAATGAATAGAAACGAACTTCCACTTGACCCACGTAACCTAGGAATACCATCAGGTGTCCCAAAATGATTTCCATGCCCATTGTACTTTCGGCGCAAACCGTGCACTTATCTTGCGCCAAGATTAACACTATCTCCAAATAGACCGAAACGAGGTTCCACTTGACCCCATCACCTATGAGTACCATCGAGTGTGTCCAAAATGATTTTTGAGCCTATGGTATGTTTGGCGCAAACCGTGCACCTGTGTTGCGTTGAGATTAAAACTACCTCCAAACGGACCGAAACGAGCTTCTAGTTGACCAATGTCACCAAGAAGTACCAACAAGTGTGCCTGAAAGATTTCCATGCTTGTGGTACACTCGGCGCAAACCATGCACCTATATTGTGCCTAGATTAACACTATTTCCAAATGGACCGAAACGAGCTTCCACTTGACACACGTCACCTAGGCGTGCGATCAGGTGTGCCCAAAATGACTTCTAGGCCTATGGTACATTCGGCGCAAATCAGGCATGTACATTGGGCTAAGATTAAAACTATCTCCAAATGGACCGAAACAAGCTTTCAGTTGACCCACGTCACCTAGGAGTGCGATCGGGTGCGTCCAAAATGATGTTTGAGACTATAGTACGTTCGGCGCTCGAGATTAACTCTATCTGCAAATGGACCAAAACGAGTTTCCACTTAACCCACATCATGTAGGAGTACAATCGATTGCGCCCAAAATGATTTCTGAGCCCATGGTATGTTTGGCACAAACCATACCTATCATGCGTCGAGATTAACACGATCTCCAAACTGACCGAAGTAAGCTTCCATTTCACCCACGTCACCTAGGAGTTCCATCGGGTGCGCCCAAAATGATTTCCATGCCCATGGTTCAATCGGCACAAACCGTGCACCTATCTTGCGTCGAGATTAACACTATCTCCAAATGGACCGAAATGAGTTTCCACTTGACCGATGTCACGTAGAAGTACCATCGGTTGCTCCCAAAATAATTTCCAAGCCTATGGTACATTCGGCGCAAACTGTGCACCTATCTTGCACCAAGATTAAAACAGTCTCCAAATGGATCGAAATGAGCTTTGACTTGATCCACATCACCTAGGAGTACAATAAGGTGCGTCGAAAATGATTTCTGAGTGTATGGTACATTCGGTGCTCGAGATTGACTCTATCTCCAAATGGACCGAGATGGGTGAGTTTCCAGTCGACCCACGTTACGAGGAGTACCATCGATTGCACCCAAAATGATTTCTAAGCCTATGGTATGTTTGGCGCAAACCGTGCACCTATCATGTGTCAGGTTAACACTATCTCCAAACTGACCGAAGCGAGCTTCCATTTCACCCACGTCACCTTGGAGTTCCATCGGGTGCGCCCAAAATGATTTCTATGCCCATGGTTCAGTCAACACAAACCGTGCACCTATCTTGCGTCGAGATTAACACTATCTCCAAATGGACCGAAATGAGTTTCCACTTGACCGATGTCACGTAGAAGTACCATCGGTTGCTTCCAAAATAATTTCGAAGCCTATGGTACATTCGGTGCAAACTGTGCACCTATCTTGCACCAAGATTAAAACAGTCTCCAAATGGAACGAAATGATCTTTGACTTGATCCACATCACCTAGGAGTACAATAAGGTGCGTCAAAAATGATTTCTGAGTGTATGGTATATTCGGTGCTCGAGATTGACTCTATCTCCAAATGGACCGAGATGGGTGAGTTTCTAGTCGACCCACGTTACGAGGAGTACCATCGATTGCGGCCAAAATGATTGCTAAGCCTATGGTATGTTTGGCGCAAACCGTGCACCTATCATGTGTCAGATTAACACTATCTCCAAACTGACTGAAGCGAGCTTCCATTTCACCCACGTCACCTAGGAGTTCCATCGGGTGCGCCCAAAATGATTTCCATGCCCATGGTTCATTCGGCACAAACCGTGCACCTATTTTGTGTCGAGATTAACACTATCTCCAAATGGACCAAAATGAGTTTCCACTTGACCAACATCACGTAGGAGTACCATCGATTGCCCCCAAAATTATTTTCGAGTCTATGGTATGTTTGGCGCAAAACCATGCACCGATCTTGCGTTGAGATTGACACAACTCCAAAAAGACTCAAATGAGCTGTCACTTGACCTACGTCACCTAGGAGTACCCTCACGTGCGCCCAAAGTGGTTTTAGAGCTGGTACATTCCGTGCAAACCGTGCACCTATCTTGCATCGAGATTAATACTATCTCCAATCAGACCGAAACAAACTTCCACTTGACCAATGTCACCTAGAAAGTACCATCGGGTGTGCCTGAACAGATTGCCATGCCCATGGTAGATTCGGCGCAAATCGTGCACCTATCTTGCGCCTAGATTAACACTATCTCCAAACGGACCAAAATGAGCTTCAACTTGACACACGTCACCTAGGAGTACGATCGGGTGTGCCCAAAATGACTTCCAAGCCTATGGTACACTCGGAGCGAAGTGTGCACCTATGTTGTGCTATGAGATTAACACTATCTGCAAACAGACCAAAAACGAGCTTCTACTTGACCCACGTCACCTAGGACTACCATCTGGTGCGTGCAAAATTATTTTCGAGCCTATGGTACGTTTGGCGCAAACCGTGCACCTATCTTGCACTTACATTAACACTATCTCCAAATAGACCAAAATGAGGTTCCACTTAGCCCTCATCACCTAGGAGTACCATCGAGTGCGTCCAAAATGATTTATGAGCCTATGGTACATTCAATGCAAACCGGGCACCCTACTTGTGCCAAGATTAACACTATCTCCATGCGGACCGAAACGAGGTTCCACTTGGCGCATGTCACCGAGGAGTACCATTGGTTATGTCCAAAATGATTTCTGAGGCTATAGTACGTTCGGCACAAACCGAGCACCTATCTTGCACCAAGATTAACACTATCTCCAAACGGACCAAAACAAGGTTCCACTTGACCCACATCACCTAGGAGTACCATTGGGTGTACCAAAAATGATTTCTGAGCCTATGGTGCATTCGGCACAAACCGTGCACCTATCTTGCCCCTAGATTAACACTATCTTCAAATGGAACAAAATGAGCTTCCACTTGACCCACGTCACCTAGGACTACCATCAGGTGTGTCAATATGATTTTTGAGCCTATGGTAGGTTTGGCGCAAATCGCGTACCAATCTTGCGCTAAGACTAACTCTGTCTCCAAACAGACCGAAACAAAGCTTCCACTTGACATTCATTACCTAGGAGTACCATCAGGTGTGCCCAAAGCCACTTCCATGCCCGTGTACATTTCGCGCAAAACTGTGCACCTACCTTGTGCCGAGATTAAAACTATCTCTAAACGGATCGAAGTGAGCTTCCATGTGACCCATGTCACCTAGGTATACCATCAGGTGTGCCCAAAATGATTAACATGTTTGTAGTACTTTCGACGCAAACCAAGCAACTATCTTGCGCTGAGATTAACACTATCTCCAAACAGACCAAAACAAGATTCCACTTGACCCACGTCATGTAGGAGTACCATTGGGTGTGCCCAAAATGATTTCGATGCCCATTGTACATTCGGCACAAACCATGCACCTATCTTGCGCCGAGATTAACTCTATCTCCAAATAGACCAAAATAAGCTTCGACTTGACCCACGTCACCTATGAGTACCATCGGGTGTGTCGAAAAGATTTCTGAGCCTATGGTACGTTCGGCACAAACCGTGCACCTATCTTGCGCCTTGATTAACACTACCTCCAAACGGACTGAAAAGAGCTTCCACTTGACCCACGTCACCTAGGTCTACCAATGGGTGCGCCCAAAATGGTTTCCACGGCGGTGGTACATTCGGTGCAATATAGCACCTATCTTGCGCTGAGATTAACAATATCCCCCAAATGTTCCAAAACGAGCTTCCAACCAACGGGTGCCAAAATGATTTTCGAGCCTATAGTACGTTTGGCGCAAATCATGCACCAATCTTGCACCGATACTAACATTGTCTCCAAATGGCCCGAAACAAGCTTCCACTTGACATTCATTACCTATGAGTACCATCAGGTCTGCCCAAAGCCATTTTCATGCCCGTGGTACATTCGGCGCAAACTGTGCACCTATCTTGCGCCAAGATTAAAACTATCTCTAAACGGATCGAAACGAGCTTCCGCTTGATCCACGTCACTTAGGAGTACAACCAAGTGCGTCAAAAATGACTTCTAAGCTTATGGTACATTTGACGCAAACGGTGCACCTAACTTACGCCTAGATTAACACTATCTCCAAATGGACCGAAACGAGCTTCCACTTGACCCATGTCACTTAGGTGTACCATCGGGTGTGCCCAAAATGATTTCCATGCCTATGGTACATTCGACGTAAACCATGCTCCTATCTTGCGCTGAGATTAACACTATCTCCAAACAGACCTAAACAAGATTCCACTTGACCCACGTCACCTAGGAGTACCATCGGGTGTGCCCAAAATGATTTCCATGCCCGTTGTACATTCAACACAAACCGTGCACCTATCTTGCGCTGAGATTAACTCTATCTCCAACGGACTGAAATGAGGTTTCATTTGACCCACGTCACCTATGATTACTATTAGGTGCATCCAAATTGATTTCTGAGCCAATGGTATGTTCGGCGCAAACCGTGCATCTATCAAAAAACTGGTTCGATAGGGGAAGAACCGCCCCTACGGCATTGCACTTAGAAGAAGATCTAGGCAACCGGCCCAGAAAATCTCCTGAACCCTAGCCCAGGCCCCAACGGTGCCAAACTGACTAGGCCGGCAACACCGTCGCATGGGCCAGCGATAAACCGTCGCCCAGCCGGCGTGCACACACAACCGCAGCAAGCGAGCACAACGAGGGGGATTTTTTTATGCGAGACCAGGATTCGAACTCTGGCCGGTGGGCACGACCACGACAAGCCACACCACTTGAGCTATCGCTCAGTTCACAAACCGTGCACCTATCTGGGGCCTCGATTAACACTATCTCCAAACGGACTGAAACGAGCCCCACTTGCCCCACGCCACCTAGGTGAACCATTGGGTGCACCCAAAATGGTTTCCATGCCGGTGGTACATTCAACGCAAACAGTGCACCTATCTTGTGCCGAGATTAACACTATCTCCAAACGAACCGAAATGAGCTTCCAGTTGGCCATGTCACCTAGAAGTACCATCGGGTGTGCCTAAAAAGATTTCCATGCCGGTGGTACACTCGGCGCCAACCATGCACCTATCTTGCGCCTAGATTAACACTATCACCATATGGACCGAAACGAGCTTCCACTTGACACACATCAGCTAGGAGTGCGATCGGGTGTGGCCAAAAAGAGGTTCCACTTGGCTCACGTCACCTAGGAGTTCCATCGGGTATGTCCAAAACCATTTTCGAGCCTATGTTACGTTCGGCGCAAACCGAACACCTATCTTGCACCTAGATTAATACTATCTCCAAACAGACCAAAACGAGGTTCCACTTGACCCACATCACATAGGAGTACCATTGGGTGTGGCAAAAATGATTTCTGAGCCTATGGTACGTTCGGCGCAAACCGTGCGCCTATCTTGCGCCTTGATTAACACTATCTCCAAATGGACTGAAATGAGCTTTGACTTGACCCATGTCACTCGGTGTATCATTGTGTGTGCCAAAAATGATTTCTGAGCCTATGGTATGTTCGGTGCAAACCTTGCATGTATCTTATGCCTAGATTAACACTATCTCCAAACAGACCGAAATGAGGTCCACTTGACCCACGTCACCTAGGTGTACAATTGGTTCTGCCCGAACTAGTTTCCATGCTGGTGTACATTCAGCGCAAACTGTGCACCTGTCCTGTTCCGAGATTAACATTGTCTCCAAACGGACCGAAACGAGCTTCGAGTTGACCAATGTCACCTAAAAGTACCATCGGGTGCGTCTGAAAAGATTTCCATGCCTGTGGTACACTCGGCGCAAACCGTGCACCTATCTTGCGCCTAGATTAATACTATCTCCAAACGGACCGAAACGAGCTTCCACTTGAAACACGTCACCTAGGCGTGCGATCAGGTGTGCCCAAAATGACTTGCAGGCCCATGGTACATTCGGTGCAAACCTCACCAACATTGTGCTAAGATTAACAATATCTCCAAATGGATCGAAACAAGCTCCCACTTGACCCATGTCACCTAGGAGTGTGATCGGGTGCGTCTAAAATGATTTCCAAGCCTATGGTACGTTTGGCACAAACTGTGCACCTATTTTGCACTTGGATTAAAACTATCTCCAAATGGACCGAAACAAGGTTCCACTTGGCCCATGTCACCTAGGTGTACCATCGGGTGCATCCAAAATGATTTATGAGCCTATGGCACGTTTGGCGCAAACCGTGCACCTAACTTGTGTCAAAGTTAGTGCTTTCTCCGTGTGGACCGAAACGAGGTTCCACTTGGCCCACGCCACCTAGTAGTACCATCCGGTATGTCCAAAACGATTTCTGAGCCTATGGTACATTCAGCGCAAGCCGAGCACCTATCTTGTGCCTAGATTAACATTATCTCCATACGGACTGAAACGAGGTTCCACTTGACCCACATCACCTAGGGGTACCATTGGGTGTGCCAAAAATGATTTCCAAGCCTATGGTACGTTCGGCGCAAATCGTACACCTATCTTGCACCTTGATTAACACAATCTCCAAACGGACCAAAATGAGCGCCCACTTGACCCACGTTACCTAGGTGTACCCAATGTTAGCCTAAACGTTAAACGGTGAATGGTTGGTCACCCATCGTTTAGCAAAAAGTTGGTATACACGGCCGTTTAAACAACCTTTTAAACAGTCGAAACGGTTTTGCACGGCTTTACACAGCTAATCGGCCTACACGGTTACCCATCGCGTAGCGTTTACACGTCGTGTAAATGACCTACACGGCCATGAAGGCGAACAGTGGGTGTACCATTGGGTGCACCCGAAATCATTATCCACACCCGTGGTACATGCGACACAAACCTGGCACCTATCTTACGCCAAGATTAACACAATCTCTAAAACGGACCAAAACGAGCTTCCACTTGACCCACGTCACCTAGGAGTGCAATAGGCAGTGCCCAAAATGACTTCCATGCCCATGGTACATTCAGCGCGAAGCGTGCACCAATGTTGTGTTATGAGAATAACACTATCTCCAAATGGACCCAAACGACCTTCTACTTGACACACGTCACCTAGGACTAAAATTTGGTGCGTCCAAAATGATTTCTGAGCCTGTGGAATGTTCATCACAAACTGTGCACCTATCTTGCACCTAGATTAACACTATCTCTAAACAAACTAAAACAAGGTTCCACTTGGGCCACGTCACCTACGAGTATCATCGGGTGTGTCCAAAATTATTTATGAGCCTATGTACGTTCGGCGCAAACCGTGCACCTATGTTGCGCCAAGATTAACACTATCTCCATGTAGACCGAAACAAGGTTCCACTTGGCCCACATCACCTAGGAGTACCATCAGGTACATCCAAAATGATTGCTAGGCCTATGGTATGTTCCGCGCAAACCAAGCACCTATCTTGCACCTAGATTGACACTATCTCCAAACGGACCGAAATGAGGTTCCACTTGACCCACATCACCTAGGAGTACCATTTGGTGTGCCAAAACTAATTTCCGAGCCTATGGTAAGTTCGACGCAAACCATACACCTATCTTGCGCCTAGATTAACACTATCTCCAAATGGACGAAAATGAGCTTCCACTTGACCCACGTCACCTAGGTGTACCATTGGGTGCGCCCGAAATGGTTTCCATGCCTGTGGTACATTCGGCGCAAACCGTGTACCAATCTTGTGTTGAGATTAACACTATCTCCAAATGGACCAAAACGAGCTTCCTGCTGACCAATGTCACCTAGAAGTACCATTGGGTGTGCATGAAAAGATTCCCATGCCTGTCGTACACTCGATGCAAACCGTGCACCTATCTTGTGCCGTGATTAATACTCTCTCCAAACGAACCGGAACAAGCTTCCACCTGACCGACGTCACCTAGAAGTACCATCGGGTGTGTCAAAATGATTTTCGAGCCTATAGTATGTTTGGCGTAAATCATGCACCAATCTTGCGCCGAGACTAACAATGTCTCAAAATGGACCAAAACAAGCTTCCACATGACATTCATTACCTAGGAGTACCATCAGGTGTGCCCGTGGTACATTCGGCACAAACCGTGCATCTATCTTGCACCGAGATTAAAACTATCTCTAAACGGATTGAAATGAGTATTCGCTTGATCCACATCACTTAGGAGTACAATCAGGTGCATCAAAAATGATTTCTGAGCCTATGGTATGTTTGACGCAAACCGTGCACCTAACTTACGCCTAGATTAACACTATCTCCAAATGAACTGGAATGAGCTTCCACTTGACACACGTCACCTAGGAGTACCATCAGGTGTGCCCAAAATGATTACCATGCCTGTTGTACATAAGGAGTAGCATTCGCACAAACCGTGCACCTATCTTGTGCTAGATTAACTCTATATCCAAACGGACTGAAACAAGGTTCCACTTGACCCACGTCACCTATGAGTACCATTGTGTGCATCAAAAATGATTTCTAAGCCAATGGTATGTTCGGCACAAACCGTGCACCTATCAAAAAAAACTAGTCCGGTAGGGGAAGAACCGGCCCAACGGAATCGCACTTAGAAGAAGATCTAGGCAACCGGCCTAGAAAATCCTTAGAACCCTTGCCCATGCCCCATCAAAGCCAAACTGACTAGGTCGGCAACACTGTCACATGGGTCGACAATACGCCGTCGCCCAACCGGCGCACACAAGCAGCCACAGTTAACAAGCACAGCAAGAGGGATTTTTTTAAGCAAGACCAGGATTTGAATCCGACCGGTGGGCACGACCACGACAAGCCGCACCACCTGAGCTATCACTCAGTTTGCAAACCGTGCACCTATCTTGTGCCTAGATAAACAGTACCTCCAAATGGACCGAAATGAGGTCCACTTGACCCACGTCACCTAGGTGTACAATTGGGTGTGCCCAAAATGGTTTCCATGCCAATGGTACATTTGGCGCAAACCGTGTACCTACCTTGTGTCGAGATTAACACTATCTCCAAATAGACCAAAACGAGCTTCCTGCTGACCAAAGTCACCTAGAAGTACCATTGGGTGTGCCTGAAAAGATTGCCATGCCTATGGCACACTCGATGCAAAACCGTGCACCTATCTTGCACCTAGATTAACATTATCTCCAAACAGACCGAAATGAGCTTCCACTTAACACATGTCACCTAGGAGTGCGATCGGGTGTGCCTAAAATGACTTTCGGGCCCGTCGTACAATCGGCGCGAAGTGTGCACCTACCTTCTGCTAAGATTGACACTATCTCTAAACAGACCAAAACGAGCTTCTACTTGACCCATGTCACCTAGGACTACCATCGGGTGCATCCAAAATGATTTATCTGAGCTTATGGTATGTTTGGCGCAAACCGTGCACCTATGTTGCACCTAGATTACACTATCTTCAAATGGACCAAAACGAGGTTCCACTTGGCCCACGTCACCTAGGAGTACCATCGGATGCATCCAAAATGATTTATGAGCCTATGGTACATTTGGTGCAAACCGTGCACCTAACTTGCACCGAGGTTAACACTATCTCCGTCTGGACCGAAATGAGGTTCCACTTGGCCTAAGTCACCTAGGAGTACCATCTGGCACGCCTAGAATGATTTCTGAGTCTATGGTATGTTCAGCGCAAACAGAGCACCCATCTTACGCCTAGATTAACACTATATCCAAACAGACCAAAACGAGGTTCCACTTGACCCACATGACCAAGGAGTACCATTGGGTGTGCCAAAAATGAGTTTCGTGCATATGGTACGTTAGGCGCAAATCGTGCACCTATCTTATGTCTTGATTAACACTATCTCTAAACGGACCGAAATGAGCTTCCACTTGACCAACGTTACCTAGGTGTACCATTGGGTGTGCCCGAAATGATTTCCACGCCCGTGGTACATTCAACGCAAACCGGGCACCTCTCATGCGCTAAGATTAACACTATCTCCAAATGGACCAAAACGAGCTTCAACTTGACCCATGTCACCTAGGAGTGCGATCGGGTGTGCCCAAAATGACTTCCCTGCCCATGGTACATTCGGCGCAAAGCGTGCACCTATGTTGTGATATGAGATTAACACTATCTCTAAACAGACCAAAACGAGCTTCTACTTGACCCTCGTCACCCAGGACTACCATCGGGTGCGTCCAAAATGATTTCCGAGCCCATGGTATGTTCATCGCAAACTGTGCACCTATCTTACACCTAGATTAACACTATCTCCAAACAGACCAAAACAAGGTTTCACATGGCCCACGTCACCTAGGAGTACCATCGGGTGTGTCCAAAATGATTTATGAGCCTATGGTACGTTCGGCGCAAACCGTGCACCTAACTTGCACCGAGATTAACACTATCTCCATGCGGACCGAAATGAGGTTCCACTTGGCCCATGTCATCTAGAAGTACCATCAGGTACGTCCAAAATGATTTCCGAGCCTGTGGTACGTTTGGCACAAACCGAGCACCTATCTTGCGCCAAGATTAACACCATCTCCAAATAGACCAAGACGAGGTTCCACTTGACCCACATCACCTAGGAGTACCATTAGATGTTCCAAAAATGTTTTCCGAGCTTGTGGTACTTAGGCGCAAACCGTGCACCAATCTTGCACCTTAATTAACACTATCACTATCTCCAAATGGACCGAAATGAGCTTCGACTAGACCAACGTCACCTATGTGTACCATTGGGTGCGCCCAAAATGATTTCCGCACCGGTGGTATATTCGGCGCAAACCGGGCACCTATCTTGCACCAAGATTCACATAACACTATCTCCAAACAAACCAGAACAAGCTTCCACTTGACCCACGTCACCTAGGAGTGCGATCGGGTGTGCCCAAAATGACTTCTATGCACGTGGTACATTCGGCACGAAGCGTGCTCCTATGCTGTGCTATGAGATTAACACCATCTCCAAACGGAACAAAACGAGCATCTACTTGACCCACATCACCTAGGACTACCGCTGGGTGCGTCCAAAATGATTTCCCAGCCTATGGTATGTTCAACGCAAATCATGCACCTATCTTGCACCTAGAAGAACTCTATCTCCTGATAGACCAAACTGAGGTTTCACTTGGCCCACGTCACCTAGGAGTACTATTGAGTGCGTCCAAAATGATTTATGAGCCTAAGGTATGTTCGGCGCAAACCGTGCACCTAACTTGCACTAAGATTAACACTACATGTAGACCGAAATGAGGTTCTACTTGGCCCACATCACCAAGGAGTACTATCAGGTACGTCCAAAATGATTTACGGGCCTGTGGTATGTTCAGCGCAAACCGCACAACTATCTTGCACCTAGATTAATACTATCTTCGAATGGACTGAAACGAGGTTCCACTTGACCCACATCACCTAGGAGTACCATTGGGTGTGCTAAAAATGATTTTTGAGCCTATGGTACGTTTGGCGTAAACCGTGCACCTGTCTTGCGCCAAGATTAACACTATCTCCATATGGAACCAAATGAGGTCCACTTGACCCACGTCACCTAGGTGTACCATTGGGTGTGCCCGAAATGGTTTCCATGCCCATGGTATATTTGGTGCAAACCGTGCACCTATCTTGTGCCGAGATTAACACTATCTCTAAACGGACCGAAAGAGCTTCTAGTTGACCCACGTCTTTTCGGCGCAAACCGTGCACCTATCTTGCGCCTAGGTTAACACTACTCCAAACAGACCGAAATGAGCTTCCACTTGACCCACGTCACCTAGGTGTACCATTGGGTGCGTCTGAAATGGTTTCCATGCCCGCGGTACATTCGGCGTAAACCGTGCACCTATCTTGCGTCCAGATTAACTCTATCTCCAAATGAACCAAAACGAGCTTTCACTTGACCCACGTCACCTAGGAGTACCATCGGGTGTGTCAAAATGATTTCCGAGGTTGTGGTACGTTTGGCGTAAACCATGCACCTATCTTGCGCAAAGACTAACACTATCTCCAAACGGACCGAAACAAGCTTCCACTTCACATCCATAACCTAGGAATACTATCAGGTGTGCCCAAAGCCATTTCCTTGCCCATGGTACAATTGGAGCAAACCACACCTATCTTGCCTCGAGATTAAAACTATCTCAAACGGATCGAAATGAGCTTCCACTTGATTTACGTCACCTAGGAGTACAATCTAGTGCATCGAAAAGGATTTTGAGCCTATGGTACGTTCAGCGCAAAATGTGCACCTAACTTGCGCCTAGATTATGATAAGGGTAAGGGTGTCCTGATCTTTTAGTGAAGAGGGATATCTTCGATTTAGTGGATGAACATGACATTCACGATCCGAATACAACCGTCCAGGGATGATGCGCCTTAGCAACCGATAGATCAGGACACCCTTACCCTTACCAAAGCAAGAACAAGTTGAACAAGCACTCAGTTGCAAGATAAATATGAAGGTTTCAATCTGAAAACACAAGATGGTGGGGTTCCAAATACAATCAGACGGGCGGTATATTCAAGACGCACGCTGAAAGGCGGTAGCAATGGCTAACTCAATGAAACAAAACCCAACTAGTGGTGGTGGCTGTAGAGCCTTATGTACATGAGAGGGTGACTAGAGGAGTGCTGGGTGGTGCTAAATCCCTCGACTTAGTAAAAAGAAAAGAGAAACAAGGACATCCACTGCATGGTTGCATGCAGCTCAGTTATTGACTGAAACAACCACTAAAAATAGGTGTCGCAAAAAGGTCAACGATTGCGGCCAACTCTAAGAAGATATGAGGATGTGGTTGGATCCATTCAAAAGTAGACTTGGTAAGCTTTCCGTGAAGAACTAGAATGTCCCAATTAGGGTCCATATGAAGTCTTGGTGACCGTCACAAGTTGGTGTTATTCTGCAGTCCGAACCCACCCCTCGCGAATCCCTTTCCTTGTGGTTCCTCTCCATTATTCCTGAGCAAAACAAAGGTGCACGGGTTTCCATGGTCTAAATAAGATGAACAAGAACTCAAGAATGAACTCACCTAATAGTTGAGTTGATGTGCACAGGCGCGAGTAATAGGGCCATGAATCTGTATTTGTGCAGGTGTGGATGTATTGATGGTGTTGATGTCCTCATCATCCTCCCGTTCTTGCATTTGAGTCATCCTCGACTCAAGGTTGGCCTCTTCTCCCAAATATGGCTTCAAATCTGTGATGTTAAACGTGGGACTAACCTCAAAATTGATAGGCAGATCTAACTTGTATGCATTATCATTAATTTTATCTAACACCTTAAATGGTCCATCAGCTCTAGCCATCAATTTAGATTTTCTCAAATCAGGGAACCTCTCCTTTCTCTAATGCAACCACACCAGATCTCTACGTTCAAACATCAATTGCATTCTACCTTTATCGCCAGCAAGCTTATACTTAACATTCATGCGCTCAATGTTTTGCTTTGTTGTTTCATGCAATTTTAACATTAACTCAGCACATTATTTAGCATTAAAGTTCACTTTTTTAGAAGATGGCAAAGGCATTAAATCCATTGGAGCACGAGGCAACAGTCCATACACAATCTCAAATGGGCACATCTTTGTAGGTGGAGACATTTCTTTGGCCCCATTCCAAATAAATGCAGGCAGGGTAGAGCTCGGCAGAGGGTTCGAGAATAGGGTAGGGTCCTGTCCTAATAAAGAAAATAAAGATAAATAAAGGGGCAGTGAGCGATTATAAGCAAATTCAATATGAGGCAAACATTCTTCCCACATCTTATTGTTCGTTTTTAAAACAGCCCTTAACATAGTAGACAAAATTCTATTTACAACTTCAATTTGACCATCAATTTGGGGATGACATGTGGTAGAAAACAAAACCTTAGTCCACTATTTAGCCCATAAAGTCCTCCAAAACTGACTAAGAAGTTTAGTGTCACGATCAGAAACATTGTGTTTGGCACACCATGCAAACGAATAATATCCCAAAAGAACAAATCAACAATATGAGTACCATCATCAGTTTTATGACAAGGAATGAAATGGGCCATCTTAGAAAATCGATCCACAACAACAAAAATGTTGTCATGTCCTTTCCTAGTCCTAGGCAATCCCACAAAATCCATAGAAATATCTTCCCAAGGAACACTAGGAATAGGTAGAGGCATATACAAACCACGTGGATTTAATCGTGACTTAGCCTTTTGGCATGTAGTGCAACGAGCAACAAATCTCTCCACGTCTCTTCTCATCCTTGGCCAAAAGAAATGACTAGCAAGTATGTCTTCTATTTTCTTTGCTCCAAAATGTCCCATCAAGCCCCCTCCATGCGCTTCCTATAGCAACAACAAACGAACGGAGCTAGCTGGAATGCATAGCTTGTTAGCTCTAAACACAAATCCATCATTGACGATGAATTTTTCCAGGTTCTGCCATCTTTACAATGCAGCAATACATCTTTAAAATCACCATCATGTATATATTGATTTTTAATTGTTTCCAATCCAAAAATTTTGTAGTCAAGTTGTGTCAATAATGTATATCTTTTAGACAAGGCATAGACAATTATATTCTCCTTCCCTTTCTTGTGTTTGATAACATAAGGAAAAAATTCAATGAATTCAACCCATTTAGTATGTCTACGATTCAATTTTCCTTGACTACGAAATGCTTTAAAGACTCATGATCGGAATGTATGACAAATTCTTTGGGGCACAAATAATGCTGCCATGTCTCTAAAGGTCTCACAAGAGCATATAATTTTGTATCATAAGTAGAATAATTCAGAATAGGCCCACTCAATTTCTCACTAAAGTATGCAACAGGTTTGCCTTCTTGCAACTAAACACCACCCAAACCAATTCCACTAGCATCACATTCAAGCTCAAATGTCTTATTAAAATTAGGTAGTTGGAGCAGAGGTGCATTTGTCAACTTATCTTTCACCACGTTGAAGGCATTCTCTTTTGCCTTTGCCTAAGTAAAAGGCACTCCCTTCTTTGTAAGCTCATTTAATGGTGCAGCAATGGTACTAAAATCCTTCACAAAGTAGCAATAGAATCCAGCAAGACCTAAAAAGCTTTGCACCTGTGTGATAGTCTTTGGTGTAGGCTATCCCTGTATAGCTTCTACCTTGGCTTTATCAACCTCAATCCCCTATGGAGTAACAACATAGCCAAGAAAAGAAACTTGATCTATGCAAAAGGTGCACTTCTCAAGGTTACCAAACAAATGTGCGTCACATAGAGCATTAAAAACATCATGCAAGTGATCAAGATCCTCATCCATAGACTTGCTGTAAATCAATATATCATCAAAATATACCACCATGAATTTGTCAATAAAAGCACGTAAAACCTCGTTCATTAACCTCAGAAAGTGCTAGGTGCATTAGTTAATCCAAAAGGCATAACTAACCACTCATATAAACCGAACTTAGTTTTGAAAGAAGTTTTCCATTCATCTCCCAATTTTCATATGAATATGGTGGTATCCACTACGTAAATGAACCTTTGAAAATAAAGTAGCACCACTCAATTCATCGAGCATATCATCTAAGCATGGAATAGGATGATGGTATTGAATGGTGATATTATTAACCGCTCTATAATCCACACACATATGCCATGTTTCATCTTTCTTAGGCACTGAAATCATAGGAACAACACAAGGACTAAGAGACTCACGCACATAACCTTTGTCGAGTAGTTCTTGGACTTGGCATTGAATCTCTTTTGTTTCCTCTGGATTGGTCCGGTATGGCACACGGTTGGGTAATGAAGCACTAGGTATGAGGTCAATCTGGTGCTTAATCCCATGAATTGGTGGTAGCCCCGGTGGAATTTCACATGGAAACACATCAGAAGACTCCTACAAAATGTTAAGACACAACAGGGGCAAAGAATGCTGCATATCATGAAGTGAAATCAAAGCATCTTTGCACACTAAGGCATAGCAATCTGAAGTGGAAGCAATCAATTCATTAACATCAGATATAGTGGCCAGAAAACATGATCCTTTCAAAGTTATCTCATTTTTCTTATTGAGAGCAGATTTGGTATTTTTGTTGCCTTGCTTGACTAGTTCCTTTGCAGCTATATGGTTCTCACTCTTAGCATGTTCCTGACATTTAAGTTTACTAGCTTTAGCAACATCATCTTTCACAATAGCTTCAGGGGACGTAGGATGTAGCACAATTTTCTTGGTGCATAAAAGAATACTGGTTGGACCTACCGTGATGCATAGAATCCTTATCAAATTTCCATGGTCTACCGAGCAGGATATTACAAGCTTGTATAGGCACAACATCACATTCAACAACATCATGATATAAGATCCAATAAGAAAATTAATTCGCACTAGTCTAGTTACCTTAGACGTACTACTATCATTTAACCATTGGATGTGTAATATGGATGTGGATGTGGATTGGTGCTAAGTGCAAGCTTCTCCACCATGTCGCTGCTAGCCAAGTTGTTGCAACTACCTCTGTCAATGATCATGGGGCAAGAATGTTCTTTAACAACACACTTTGTTTGAAATAAAGTATGTTGCTGATTTTGTTTTGCCTTCTCCATTTGCATGCTAAGCACATGCTACAAAATGAGACTCTCATAGCGCTCTGAATCATCTGCACCAATATGCTTTTCTTGTTGTTCCTCACTACCTGCATGGTCAGCCGCAAGCAAAGGATGTGCATCTTCATCGAAATCACTAGCAGACGAATACTCACAATCATCTTTAACAATCGAAACATGCTTGCTAGGACAATCATGCTGCACATGTCCATAGCCCTTACACCGATGGCATTGCATGCCTCTTGTTCTACTATTGATGCAACTGAAGAATCACTTACGGCTGGCTTCTTGATAGTCATTGTTGCTGAATGAGTGGAAGGAGCATGTGACATATCACTGGGAGGGGCTGCTCGACTAGGTGAAGAAGATGGTGGAGGGGAACATCCGATAGGAGTAAACGTTGTGCATAGGTGTCCCGAAGTAGTCTTTCCAGCAGAAAAATTAGTCCTAACACTAGCATGTCATCCCTACACTTCCCTTTCAGCTTTACAAGCAAGATGAAATAAACGTGTTATGTTATTGTATTCCTTATAGGCTAGGATATCCTGAATTTCACGGTTCAACCCACCCGTAAGTCTTGCCATAGCTGGTTCCTCATCCTCCTCTATGTTACAACGCAACATATGCAGTTCCTGATAATATTCTTCAACACTTTTAGTACCCTGTCTCAATTGTTGCAACCTATTTAATAGATCACGTGCATAATAAGCGGGAACAAATCTAGCTAGCATGATTCATTTCAAACCATCCCAAGTTTGTGGTACGTTATTAGGATTTTTCTTGCCATGCTCTATCCACCAAACAGAAGCAAAATTAGTGAACTCACTAGTTGCAGCCCGAACTCTTTTATTCTTAGGAAATCATGGCATGTAAATTTTTGATCAACAGCAATCTCCCATGTAATGTATGCATCAGGATCATATTTACCATCAAAAGGAGGTATCTTAAATTTAATCTTACCGAAAGCATCATCGTTGTTCCATACGTCATGTCAGCGATTCATACCTTCATGATTGTGATGTAGCCTTTGGTGGTCACCATGTTCAGTATCTGCTGAATATTCGTCATCAAAATTATCCTCGCCATGGCCACCATCAGTATTGTTGTCTTCTTGTCTTTGATTCTCACCACCAGCATTGAGGTCATCAAATCGCCTCAATAGAGCAGCAAGGTTGGTGTTTATTCTTGCAATTGAAGTCTCCAATGAAGCAAGCTTGGTGTTTTGTGGCAATTTGTGTGGTTTCTAACCGACCGAGCTTTGAGTTGGTGTCAATGTGGGCCAACTCCAATTGACCAAGGCGCTCATTAGTGACCTGTACATCCTCATTGAGGCCATCAGTGTGTAGCCTCACTTTGCGTTCAAAGTGTTGCATGAATGCCTTTGCCCGTGGTGATTGTGAAGGGGTTGATTCTAATTCTCCTGGCATGGTTACAAAAGAAGAGAAAAAACAAAGGAACAAGTGAAAGAAAAATGTCCTAATGCTACTAGGATATCGCTATTATAATCCTCTCACTCTCAACCTGTTCATGCATGTGCTTACCTATTCTTATCATCCTCAACAGGAGGGGAGGGCAGCCAACAATTCAGCAACTCAACTCAAGAAGCAAGTGTATCGGTGCCGCAACATCAATTCCTGTCAAGCTATAGTCAAATTTGTGGGGCTGTAGGAAGGCTAACAGTAGCAAGGAAATACTAGCACCACGTTAGTCACAAAAGCAAGTTCAGAAATCGTTCAACGGTGGTACCGTGCTGGTCCTAGGCTAGACCATGCTAGAGACACGAGCCTGGACACAAACAAAGTTACAGTACAACAAGAAAAAGGCACAAGAACAGCAAGCTATCACTCCCCTTCTTATCCTCCTCTCTTCTTTTCTTTCTCTCCTCTTTCTGTTTCTTTTTCTTTCCTTTTGTTTCTGATTTTTCTTCTTCTTTTCTTTTACCTTGCACAACTAGAACAAATCTGAATCTTGACAAATCATATTTCACAAAAGCAACTCACAAAGTATTTCTCTTTCTTTTTAGGGGTAACAAGAATGCAACTAACTTCTTAGATTTTCCTTTGTGTGCCCAAATCAGATTTTGTCAGTATGAAAAAATAGCGGTGATGGATATGGTGCAGCGAAGACGTCTATGGTAATAATGATTGCAATGGAGATGTATATGGTGTAGTGGATATGTATATGGTGGTGGTGATGACAACGGAGATGTATATGATTAACAGTGACCAAAGCGTGACAAGAAGTCGAAACTCTAAAAGACTAACCCTATGACCAGCAACTCGACTCAACCGATGTAAATCAAACTCAACAAGCCCAAACTAAGCAGTACTAGTAAATGGCTCAAAGGGTCTATGGGAATATGGAAAATTAATCTACTTTTTTTTGGCTTTTTCTGGACTATAGGAAAATAATAGTGAACTAAAATCTCTCACCAATCAAACCTAGCTCTAAATACCACTTGATAAGGGTAAGGGTGTCCAAATCTTTCAGTGGAGAGGGATATCTTTGATTTAGTGGATGGAGATGATGTTCACAATCCAACTACAACCATCTAGGGACAATGCGCCTTAGCAACCGATACACTGACTCCAAGGATCGCTGCATTCTTGTGGTGCGTGACCCAGCCACAAGGGCACTCGTCCTACAAGCAATCGAAGAACAAGCAAGAACAAGTTGAACAAGCACTCAATTGCAAGATAAATATGAAAGTTTCAATCTAAAGATAAAGATGGTGGGGTTCCGAATACAATCAGACAAGCAGTTTATTCAACACGTGCTCCGAAAGGCGGTAGCAATTGCTAACTCGATGAAACAAAACCCAACTAGTGGCGGTGGCTGTAGGAGCCTGATGTAAATAAGAGGGCAACTTGAGGAGTGCTGGGTGGTGCTAAATCCCTCGACTTAGTAAAAACAAAAGAGAAACAAGGACATCCACTATAGGTGTCTCAAAAAGGTCTCTGGATTAAATCGACGATTGCGGCCCACCATGAGAAGATATGATGATGTAGTTCGCTCAAAAGTAGACTTGGTAAGCTTTCCATGAAGCACTAGAAATCCCAATCAGATTCCATATGAAGTCTTGGTGACCGTCACAAGTTGGTGTTGTTCTATAGTCCGAACCCACCTCTCGCGATCCCCTTCCTTATGGTTCCTCTCCATTATTCCTAAGCAAAACAAAGGTGCACATGTTTCCATGGTCTAAATAAGATGAACAGGAACTCAGGAATGAACTCACCTGATAGTTGAGCTGATGTGCACAGGCGTGAGTAATAGGACCATGAATCTATACTTGTGCAGGTGTGGATGTATTGATGGTGTTGATGTCCTCATCAGATTAACACAATCTCCAAATAGACCGAAACGAGCTTCCACTTGACCCATGTCACCAAGGTACATTCAGCGCAAACCATGCCCAATCTTGCGCTGAGATTAACACTATCTCTAAATAGACCAAAATAAGATTTCACTTAACCCACTCACCTAGGAGTATGATCGGGTGTGCCCAAAATGATTTCCATGCCCGTTGTTCATTCAGCACAAACCATGCACCTATCTTGCACCGAGATTAACACTATCTTCAAACGGACCAAAATGAGGTTCCACCCACGTCACCTATGAGTACCATCAAGTGTGTCCAATATGATTTGTGAACCTATGGTATGTTCGACGCAAATCCTTCAGCTATCTTGCGCCCACACTAACACTATCTCCAAATGGACCCAAATGGGCTCTACTTGACCCACGTCACCTAGGTGTACCATTGGGTGCGCCCGAAATGGTTTCCATGCCGGTGGTACATTCAGCGTAAACCGTGCACCTATCTTGTGCCGACATGAACACTATCTCTAAATGGACTGAAACGAGCTTCCACTTGACCCACGTCACCTAGGAGTACCATCAAGTGTGTCAAAATGATTTATGAGCCTATGGTACGTTTGGCGCAAATCATGCACCTATCATGCGCCGAGACTAACACTATCTCCAAATGGAAAAAAAACAAGCTTCCACTTGACATACATTAACTAGGAGTACCATCAGGTGTGCCCAAAGCCATTTTGATGCTCGTGGTACATTCAGCACAAACCGTGCACCTATCTTATGCTAAGATTAAAACTATCTCCAAACAGATTGAAATGAGCTTTTGCTTGATCCATATCACCTAGGTGTACAATTAGGTGTGGCCAAAATGACTTCTAAGCCTATGGTATATTTGACGCAAACCGTGCATCTATCTTGCGTCGAGATTAACACTATCTCCAAATGGACTGAAACAAGTTTCCACTTGGCCCATGTCACGTAAGAGTTCCATCGGTTGTGCCCAAAATGATTTCCAAGCCTATGGTATGTTCGGTGCAAACCGAGCGCCTATCTTGCCTCAAGATCAACACTATCTCCAAAAGGACTGAAACGAGCTTCCACTTGATCTACATCACCTAGGAGTCCCACTAGGTGTGCCCAAAGTGATGTCAAAACGGTCCTTTAGCAGAAACCATGCATCTATCTTGCGTCGAGGTTAATACTATCTCCAAACAGACTAAAACGACATTCCACTAGACCAATGTCACATAAAAAAACCTTCGGGTGTGCCTAAAAAGATTTCCATGCCTATGGTACATTCGGGTCTAGCCATAGTCTAGATTAACTCTATCTCCAAACAGACCTTAACGTGCTTCCACTTGGCACATGTCACCTTGGAGTACCATCGGGTGTGCCCAAAATGGTTTTCATGCCCGTGGTACATTTAGAGCAAACTGTGCACCTATCTTGCGCTAAGATTAACACTATCTCTAAATGAATTGAAACGAGCTTCCACTTGACCCATGTAACCTAGGAGTATCAACGGGTGTGCCCAAAATGATTTCCATGCCCATGGTACATTCGGCGCAAACCGTGCCCATGGTACGTTTGGTGCAAACCGTGAACCTATCTTGCCCCTAGACTAAAACTATCTCCAAATGGTCTGAAACAAGCGTCCACTTGACATACATTACCTACGAGAACCATCAGGTGTGCCTAAAGCGAATTCCATGCCTGTGCTACATTCGGTGCAAACCGTGCACCGATCTTGTGTCGAGATTAAAACAATCTTCAAATGGATCGAAATGACATTTCGCTTGATCCACATCGCCTAGGAGTACAATCAATTGCATCCAAAATGATTTCTGAACCTATGGTACGTTCAGCCCAAACTGTGCACCTATCTTGCATCGAGATTAACAGTATCTCCATATAGACTGAAATGAGATTTCACTTGACCCAAGTCATGTAGGAGTACCATCGGTTGCGTCAAAAATGATTTATGAGCCTTTGGTATGTTTAGCGCAAACCGTGCACCTATCTTGCATCAAGATTAATAATATCTTCAAATAGACCGAAACAAGCTTCCATTTGACCAATGTCACCTAAAAGTACCATCGGGTGCGCCTTAAAGGATTTCCATGCCTGTGGTACATTTGGCGCAAACCGTACACCTATCTTGCATCTAGCTTAACACTATCTCCAAACGGACCAAAATGAGCTTCCACTTGACCCACGTCACCGAAAGTACCATCAGGTGTGCCCAAAATGATTTCCAGGTCCGTGGTACATTGGTCGCAAATCCATGCACCTATCTTGCATCGAGATTAATGGTATCTCCATATGGACCGAAACGAGATTCCACTTGACCCATGTCACGTAGGAGTACCATCGGTTGTGTCAAAATGATTTATAAGCCTATGGTATGCTTAGCGCAAACCATGCACCTATCTTGCATCAAGATTAATACACTCCAAATGGACTGAAACAAGCTTCCATTTGACCAATGTCACCTAAAAGTACTATCGGGTGTGCCTAAAAATATTTCTATGCCCATGGTACATTCAGCGCAAACCGTACACCAATCTTGCGCCTAGTTTAACACTATCTCCAAACGAACCAAAACGAGCTTCCACTTGACCCACGTCACCGAGAAGTACCATCGGGTGTGCCGAAAATGATTTCCTGGCCCGTGGTACATTCTTCGCAAACCGTGCACCTATCTTGCATCGAGATTAACACTATCTCTAAACAAACTAAAACGATCTTCCGCTTGATCTACGCCACCTAGGTGTACCATCTGGTGTGCCCAAAAGCGATTTTAGAGCCTATGGTACATTTGGCGCAAACCGTACACCTATCTTGTCTCAAGATTAATACTATCTTCAAATAGACCAAAATGAGCTTCTATTTGACCAACATCACCTAGAAGTACCATTAGTTGTGCCTGAAAAGATTTCCATGCCCGCGGTACATTCGACGCAAACCGTACACCTATCTTGTGCCTAGTTTAACACTATCTCCAAACAGACCAAAACGAGCTTCCACTTGACCCACATTACCTAAGAGTGCCATCGGGTGTGCCCAAAAAGATTTTCATGCCTGTAGTACATTCAGCACAAACCGTGCACGTATCTTACATTGAGATTAACACTATCTCCAAACAGACCGAAACGAGCTTCCTCTTGACCATTGTTACCTAGGAGTACCATCGGGTGTACCCAAAATTATTTCTATCCCTAGGTACATTCAGCGCAAACTGTGCACCTATCTTATGCCGAGACTAACACTATCTCCAAGCGAATGAAAACAAGCTTCCACTTGACATACATTACATAGGAGCACCACCGGGTGAGCCCAAAGCGATTTCTTTGCTCGTGGTACATTCGGCGCAAACCGTGCACCTATCTTGCGTCAAGATTAACACTATCTCTAAAAGGACTGAAACGAGTTTCCATTGGATCCATGTCACCTAGGAGTGCAATCAAGTGCAACCAAAATGATTTCTGAGCCTATGGTATGATCAGCGCAAGGCGTGCACCTATCTTGCGTCAAACGAACTGAAACAAGCTTCCATTTCAACCATGTCACTTAGGAGTTCCATCGGGTACGCGCAAAACAATTTCAGAGCCTATGTTACATTCGGCATAAACTGTGCATCTATCTTGCATCGAGATTAGTACTATCTCCAAACGGACCGAAACACGCTCCCACTTGACCAATGTCACCTAGAAGTACCATCGGGTGTGCCTAAAAAGATTTCCATGCCCGTGGAACATTTGGCGCAAACCGTGCACCTATCTTGTACCTAGATTAACACTATCTCCAAACGGATCATAACAAAGTTTCACTTGACACACATTACCTCAGAGTACGTTTGGTTATGCCCAAAATGATTTCCATGCCCGTGGTACATTCGGCGCAAACCATGCCCTATCTTGCGCTGAGATTAACATTATCTCCAAACGGCTCAAAACAAGCTTCCACTTGACCAATGTCACCTAAAAGTACTATCGGGTGTGCCTAAAAATATTTCTATGCCCATGGTACATTCAGCGCAAACCGTACACCAATCTTGCGCCTAGTTTAACACTATCTCCAAACGAACCAAAATGAGCTTCCACTTGACCCACGTCACCGAGAAGTACCATCGGGTGTGCCGAAAATGATTTCCTGGCCCGTGGTACATTCTTCGCAAACCGTGCACCTATCTTGCATCGAGATTAACACTATCTCTAAACAAACTAAAACGATTTTCCGCTTGATCTACGCCACCTAGGTGTACCATCTGGTGTGCCCAAAAGCGATTTTAGAGCCTATGGTACATTTGGCGCAAACCGTACACCTATCTTGTCTCAAGATTAATACTATCTTCAAATAGACCAAAATGAGCTTCTATTTGACCAACATCACCTAGAAGTACCATTAGTTGTGCCTGAAAAGATTTCCATGCCCGCGGTACATTCGACGCAAACCGTACACCTATCTTGTGCCTAGTTTAACACTATCTCCAAACAGACCAAAACGAGCTTCCACTTGACCCACATTACCTAAGAGTGCCATCGGGTGTGCCCAAAAAGATTTTCATGCCTGTAGTACATTCAGCACAAACCGTGCACGTATCTTACATCGAGATTAACACTATCTCCAAACGGACCGAAACGAGCTTCCTCTTGACCATTGTTACCTAGGAGTACCATCGGGTGTACCCAAAATTATTTCTATCCCTAGGTACATTCAGCGCAAACTGTGCACCTATCTTATGCCGAGACTAACACTATCTCCAAGCAAATGAAAACAAGCTTCCACTTGACATACATTACATAGGAGCACCACCGGGTGAGCCCAAAGCGATTTCTTTGCTCGTGGTACATTCGGCGCAAACCGTGCACCTATCTTGCGTCAAGATTAACACTATCTCTAAAAGGACTGAAACGAGTTTCCATTGGATCCATGTCACCTAGGAGTGCAATCAAGTGCAACCAAAATGATTTCTGAGCCTATGGTATGATCAGCGCAAGGCGTGCACCTATCTTGCGTCAAACGAACTGAAACAAGCTTCCATTTCAACCATGTCACTTAGGAGTTCCATCGGGTACGCGCAAAACAATTTCAGAGCCTATGTTACATTCGGCATAAACTGTGCATCTATCTTGCATCGAGATTAGTACTATCTCCAAACGGACCAAAACACGCTCCCACTTGACCAATGTCACCTAGAAGTACCATCGGGTGTGCCTAAAAAGATTTCCATGCCCGTGGAACATTTGGCGCAAACCGTGCACCTATCTTGTACCTAGATTAACACTATCTCCAAACGGATCATAACAAAGTTTCACTTGACACACATTACCTCAGAGTACGTTTGGTTATGCCCAAAATGATTTCCATGCCCGTGGTACATTCGGCGCAAACCATGCCCTATCTTGCGCTGAGATTAACATTATCTCCAAACGGCTCAAAACAAGCTTCCACTTGACCCATGTCACCTAGGAGTACCATCTGGTGTGCCCAAAATGATTTCTAGGCCCAGGGTACAATTAGCACAAATGGTGCACCTATCTTGCGCTGAGATTGACACTATCTCCAAACAGACCAAAACGAGCTTCGACTTGACCAACGTCACCTAGGAGTACCATTAGGTGCGTCCAAAATGATTTCTAAGGTATGGTAAGTTTGGCGCAAACTATGAACCTATCTTGCCCCTAGACTAAAATTATCTCCAAACGGACCGAAACAAGGTTCCACATGACATACATTACCTAGGAATACCATCAGGTGTGCCAAAAGTGAGTTCTATGCCTGTGGTACATTCAGCGCAAACTGTGTACCTATCTTGTGCCGAGATTAAGCCAATCTCCAAATGGATCGAAATGACCTTTTGCTTGATACACATCGCCTAGGAGTACAATCATTGCGTCCAAAATGATTTCTGATCCTATGGTAAGTTCAGTGCAAACCATGCACCTATCTTGCATCGAGATTAACGGTATTTCCATACGGACCGAAACGAGATTCCACATGACCCATGTCATGTAGGAGTACCATCGGTTGTGTCAAAATGATTTATGAGCCTATGGTACATTCAGCGCAAACTGTGCACCTATCTTGTATCGAGATTAGTACTATCTTCAAATGGACTGAAATGAGCTTCCATTTGATCAATGTCACCTAAAGTACCATCGAGTGTGCCTAAAAAGATTTCCATGCCTGTGGTACATTCCGCGCAAACCATACGCCTATCTTGCGCCTAGTTTAACACTATCTACAAACAGACCAAAATGAGCTTCCAGTTGAGCCATGACACCTAGGTGTACCATCGGGTGTACCCAAAATGATTTCCATGCCTGTGGTTCATTCATCGCAAACCGTGCACCTATCTTCCGTCGAGATTAACACTATCTCCAAATGGACCAAAACGAGTTTCCACTTGACCCACGTCACATAGGAGTACCATTGGTTGTGCCCAAAATGATTTTCAAACCTATGGTATATTTGATGCAAACCGTGCACCTATCTTGCGTCGAGATTAACACTATCTCCAAACATACTGAAATGATCTTCCACTTGATCTGCGCCACCTAGGAGTACCATCTGGTGTGCCGAAAAGCGATTTCAGAGCCTATGGTACATTTGGTGCAAACCGTGCACCTATCTTGCATCGAGATTAACACTATCTCCAAATGGACCAAAAAGAGCTTCCACTTGACCCACGTCACCTAAGAGTAACATCTAGGGTGCCCAAAATCAATTTTAGAGCCTATGGTACATTTGGCACAAACCATGCACCTATCTTTTGCCGAGACTAACACTATCTCCAAACGGACCGAAATGAGCTTCCACTTGACTCACGTCACCTAGGAGTACCATCGAGTGCGTCCAAAATTATTTCCGAACCTATGGTACATTTGACACAAACCATGCACTTATCTCACTTCGAGACTAACACTATCTCCAAACATACTGAAATGAACTTCCACTTGATCTACGCCACCTAGGAATACCATCTGGTGTGCCCAAAAGCGATTTCAGAGCCTATGGTACATTTGGCACAAACCGTGCACCTATCTTGCCTCAAGATTAATACTATCTCCTAACAAACTGAAACAAGCTTCCACTTGACTGACGTCACCTAGAAGCACCATCGGGTGTGCCTAAAAAGATTTCCATGCCTGTCATACATTCGGCGCAAACCATACTCCCATCATGCACCTAGTTTAATACTATCTCCAAACGGACCAAAATGAGCTTCCACTTGACGCAGATCACCTAGGAGTACCATTGGGTGTGCCCAAAATGACTTCCATGCCCGTGGTACATTTGGCACAAACCATGCACCTATGTTGCGCCGAGGCTAACACTATCTCCAAACAAACCAAGGAGTACCATCGAGTGTCCTAGAGCGATTTCCATGCCCGTTGGACCTTTCTTGCGCCAAAATTAAAAATATCTCCAAATGGATCGAAATGAGCTTCCGCTTGATCCATGTCACCAAGGAGTACTATCAGGTGCGTCCAAAATGATTTCTAGCCTATGGCAGCACGTAAATTGTGTCAAGATTGACACTATCTCCAAACGGACCGAAACAAGCTTCCACTTGACCCACATCACCTAGATGTACCATCGGCTGTGCCCAAATTGATTTCCATGCCCGTGGTACATTTAGCGCAAACTGTGCACCCATCTAGCGCTAAGATTAACACTATCTCTAAAAGGACCGAAACGAGCTTCCACTTAACACACGTCACCAAGGAGTACCATCGGGTGTGCCCAAAAGGATTTCCATGCCCATGGTACATTTGGCGTAAACCGTGCACCTATCATGTGCCGAGATTAACACTATGTTCAAACAGACTGAAACGAGCTTCCACTTGACCCATGTCACCTAGGAGTACCATTGGGTTCACCCAAAATTGTTTCCAAGGCTATGGTACCTTCAGCGCAAATCGTGCACCTATCTTGCGCCGAGATTAACACTATCTCCAAATAGACCGAAATGAGCTTCCACCTGACCCACGTCACCTAGGAGTACCATCGAGTGTGCCCAAAATGATTTCCACGCCCGTGGTACATTCGGCGCAAACCATGCACCTATCTTTCACCGAGATTAACACTATCTCCAAACAGACCAAAACGAGTTCACTTGACCAACGTCACCTAGGAGTACCATCGGGTGCGTCCAAAATAATTTCAAAGCCTATGGTATCTTCGGCGCAAACCATGCACCTATCTTGCGCCATGACTAGAACTATGCCCAAATGGACAAAAACAAGCTTCCACTTGACATACATTACATAGGAGTACCATCGGGTGTACCCAAAGCGATTTCCACACCCGTGGTACATTCGACACAAATTGTGTACTTTCCTTGGGACAAAATAAGAACTATCTCCAAACAGATCGAAATGAGCTTTTGCTTGATCCACGTCACCTTGGAGTGCAATCAGGTGCGTCCAAAATGATTTTTGAGCCTGTGGTACATTTGGCGCAAACCGTGCACCTATCTTGCATCGAGATTAACACTATCTCCAAATGGACCGAAGTGAGTTTCTACTTGACCCACGTCATGTCGGATTACCATCAGTTGTGCCCAAAATGATTTTCGAAGCTATGGTACGTTCGGTGCAAATCGTGCATCTATCTTGCGTTGAGATTAACACTATCTCTAAATAGACTGAAATGAGCTTCTAATTGATTTACGCCACCTAGGAGTACCATCTGGTGTCCCAAAAAGATTTTCCATGCCCGTGGTACATTCGACGCAAACCGTGCACCTTTCTTGCATCGAGATTAGTACTATCTCCAAACGGTCTAAAATGAGCTTTCACTTGACCAATGTCATCGAGAAGTACCATCGGGTGTGCCTGAAAATTTTCCATGCCTATGGTACATTCGGTGCCAATAGTAGACCTATCTTGCGCCTAGATCAACACTATCCAAATGGACGAAAATGAGCTTCCACTCGACCAATGTCACCTAGATGTACCATCGGGTGTGCCTAAAAAGATTAACATGCTCGTGGTACATTTGATGCAAACCGTACACCTACCTTGCGCCTAGATTAACACTATCTCCAAATAGACCGAAACAAGCTTCCACTAGACCCACGTCACCTAGGAGTCCCATCGAGTGTGCCCAAAATGATTTGCATTCCCGTGGTACATTCAGCACAAACCGTGCACCTATCTTGCGCTGAGATTAACACTATCTCCAAATAGACTGAAACGTGTGCTTCCACTTGGCCCATGTCACCTAGGAGTACCATCTTATGCGTCTAAAATAATTTCCACACCTATGGTACATTTGGCGCAAACAATGCACCTATCTCGTGATGAGACTAACACTATCCACTTGATCTACGCCATCTAGGAGAGGCATTTGGTGTGCCCAAAACCGATTTCAAAGCCTATGGTACATTTGGCGCAAACCGTGCACCTATCTTGCCTCAAGATTAATACGATCTCCAAATGGACCAAAACAAGCTTTCACTTGACCAACGTCACATAGAAGTACCATCAAGTGTGCCTGAAAAGATTACCATGCCCATGGTACATTCGTTGCAAATTGTGCACATATCTTACGCCGAGGCTAACACTATATCCAGATAGACTGAAACAAGCTTTCACTTGACCAATGTTAGCTAGAAGTACCATCTGGTGTGCCTAAAAAGATTTCGATGCCTGTGGTACATTTGATGCAAACCGTGCACCTATCTTGCGCCAAGACTTACACTAACATTAATGGACCGAACGAGCTTCCACTTGACCACTGTCACCTAGAAGTACCATCGGGTGTGCCTGAAAAGATTTCCGTGCTCGTGGTTCATTCGGCGCAAACCATACACCTATCTTGCTCCTAGATTAGTACTATCTCTAAAGGGATGGAAACGCGCTTCCACTTGACCCACGTCACCTAGGAGTTCCATCAGGTGTCCCAAAATGATTTCCACACCCATGGTAGATTCGACGCAAACCGTGCACCTGTTTGGCGTTGTGATTAACACTATCTCCAAACGGACCGAAATAATCTTGCACTGGACCCACATCACCTAGGAGTACCATCAAGTGCGTGCAAAATAATTTCCAAGCCTATGGTACCTTCGGTGCAAAACCGTGCAACTATCTTGCGCCGAGACTAACACTATCTCCAAATAGACCGAAACAACCTTCCACTTGACATACATACATATGAGTACCATCGGGTGCCGAAAGCAGTTTCCAGACCCGTGGTACATTCGGCATAAACCATGCACCTTTCTTGTGCCAAAATTATAACTATCTCCAAAGGGATCAAAATGAGCTTCCGCTTGATCCACGTCACCTAGGTGTACAATCAGGTGCACCCAAAATGATTTCTGAGCCTTTGGAATGTTTGGCACAAACCGCGCACCTATCTTGCGTCGAGATTAAAACTATCTCCAAATGGACCAAGGCAAGTTTCCACATGACACACGTCAGGTAGGAGTTACATCGGTTGCGCCTAAAATGATTTTTGAACCCATGGCATGTTTGGCGCAAACCGTACAACTATCTTGCGTCAAGATTAACAATATCTCCAAATAGACTGAAACGATCTTCCTCTTGATCTACACCACCTAGGAGTACCATCTGGTGTGCTCAAAGTGATTTCAGAGCCTATGGTACATTTGGTGCAAACCGTGGTCCTATCTTGCCTAAGGATTAATAGTATCTCCAAACGAACCAATACGAGCTTCCACTTGACCAATGTCACCAAGAAGTACCATCGCGTGTCCCTAAAAAATTTCCATGTCGGTGGTACATTTGGCGCAAACTATGCACCTATCATGCCTCGAGAATAATACAATCTCCAAATGGTCTAAAATGAGCTTCCACTTGACCAACGTCACCTAGAAGTACCATCGGATGTGCCTGAAAAGTTTTCCAAGCCCATGGTACATTCGGTGCAAATCGTACACCTATCTTGCGCCTAGATTAACTCTATCTCCAATTGGACCGAAATGAGCTTCCACTTGACCAATGTCACCTAGCAGTACCATGGGGTGTGCCTGAAAAGATTTCCATGCCCATGGTACATTCGGTGCAAACCGTACACCTATCTTGCGCCTAGATCAACACCATCTCCAAATAGACCGAAACGAGCTTCCTCTTGACCCACGTCACCTAGGATTACCATCAGGTGCATCCAAAATAATTTCCAAGCCTATGGTACCTTCAGCGCAAACCGTGCACCTATCTTGCACCGAGACTAACAGTATCTCTTAACAAACCAAAACAACCTTCCACTTGACATACATTAAAAGGAGTACCAACGGGTGTGCCTAATGTGATTTCCATGCCCGTGGTACATTTAGTGCAAACTATGCACCTTTCTTGCGCCAAAATTATTACTATCTCCAAATGGATCGATATGAGCTTCCCCTTGATCCACGTCACCTAGGAGTACAATCAGGTGTGTCCAAAATGATTTTTGAGCCTATAGTACCTATGGCGCAAACCGTGCACCTATTTTGTGACGAGATTAAAACTCTCCAAATAGACAAAGGCAAGTTTCCAATTGACCCACGTCACGGAGGAGGAACATCGGTGGCGCCCAAAATGATTTCTAAACCTATCGTACGTTCGGCGCAAAATATGCGCCTATCTTGCATCGAGATTAACATATCTCCAGACTGAAACGATCTTTCTCTTGATCTATGCCACCTAGGAGTACCATCTGGTGTGCTCAAAGTGATTTTAGAGCCTATGGTACATTTGGTGCAAACCGTGCACCTATCTTGTGTCGAGATTAAAACTATCTCCAAATGGACCACTGCAAGTTTTTACTTGACCCACGTCACGTAGGAGTAACATCGGTTGCGCCCAAAATGGTTTCTAAACCTATGGTACGTTTAGCATAATCCATGCACCTATCTTACGTCGAGATTAACACTATCTCCAAATAGACAGAAATGATCTTCCTCCCGATCTACGCCACCAAGGAGTACCATTTGGTGTGCTCAAAGCGATTTCAGAGCCCATGCCCGTGGTCCATTCGGCGCAAACCGTACAACTATCTTGTGCCTAGATTAACACAATCTCCAAATTGATGAGGACATCATTGGCTCAAATATGACCATGTCAACCACTTCTATACCAAAGGTGCAACCATTCTATATGAGGCTTATCATTGATGCATTTGATGAATTGGTGCTCCACCATAAAATGTGTATATTTTCATTTTCAGAATTACTTACATGGATCAAGGAAAGGTTTGATTGCATATGGAAAACATGGAAGGTTAATGAAGTTGATTGGGGACCAAATCCAAGTATTCCCAACGTCCTCCACCTGGACACCACGTCACTTTTGGTCCAAGGAAAGAAAGAGATCAAATCCAACACGTTTTGGCTTTTTCTGGACCATAGGAGATTAAAAACAGCAAAGAACTAGAAGTCTCTCACCGATCAACCTTGCTCTGATACCAACTGATATGAACCCGCTAGGGTGAATCCTGATCTTTCGATGAGAGAAGATGGATAACTCGATTTGGGGATGGAGATGACGTTCACGGCCCGACTACAACCATCCAAGGATGCTGCGCCTTAGCAACCGATACACCACCTCCAACAGCCGTCGTGATCTTGTGGAACACGATCAACCAAACCACTAGGGTAATTCCTGCAAGCAATCGAGGAACAAGCAAGAACAAGTAGAACAAGCAACTCAATTGCAAATATGGAGATGAAAACCAATCTGAAATCACAAAGTTGGGGTTCTGAATCGAGTAGAACGGATGGTCTAGTCGACACACGCGTCTACAAGGAAGTAGCAATGGCTAAACTTTCAACAAAACAAAACCCAATCTGTTTGTGGCGGCTCTAATCCTTATTAATACCTAGGGAAACGACCAGGGGGTGTTGGTGTCGTTCTCCAACCCTAGGACACGTCCCTAATGAACCCAACTTGATACATGGGCCATCAGCCCAAAATAGGGTGACACAGCACTAAAGGCAGAAAAGGCCCCGGCGTTGAAACGACGATTGCGGAAGCATCGGATAAGATATAGCCATGAGTCCAGATCCGTTGGAAAATAGACTTGATAAGCTTTCCAAAAAGTGCTAGAACGTCCCAATCCGACTCCGTATGCGACCGTGGTGAACATCACAAGTTGGAGCTGTCCTGGAGTCCGAATCCAGCCCCAAAACGTGTTGGATTTGATCTCTTTCTTTCCTTGGACCAAAAGTGACGTGGTGTCCAGGTGGAGGACGTTGGGAATACTTGGATTTGGTCCCCAATCAACTTCATTAACCTTCCATGTTTTCCATATGCAATCAAACCTTTCCTTGATCCATGTAAGTAATTCTGAAAATGAAAATATACACATTTTATGGTGGAGCACCAATTCATCAAATGCATCAATGATAAGCCTCATATAGAATGGTTGCACCTTTGGTATAGAAGTGGTTGACATGGTCATATTTGAGCCAATGATGTCCTCATCATTAAGAAAGAGATCAAATCCAACACGTTTTGGCTTTTTCTGGACCATAGGAGATTAAAAACAGCAAAGAACTAGAAGTCTCTCACCGATCAACCTTGCTCTGATTACCAACTGATATGAACCCGCTAGGGTGAATCCTGATCTTTCGATGAGAGAAGATGGATAACTCGATTTGGGGATGGAGATGACGTTCACGGCCCGACTACAACCATCCAAGGATGCTGCGCCTTAGCAACCGATACACCACCTCCAACAGCCGTCGCGATCTTGTGGAACACGATCAACCAAACCACTAGGGTAATTCCTGCAAGCAATCGAGGAACAAGCAAGAACAAGTAGAACAAGCAACTCAATTGCAAATATGGAGATGAAAATATACACATTTTATGGTGGAGCACCAATTCATCAAATGCATCAATGATAAGCCTCATATAGAATGGTTGCACCTTTGGTATAGAAGTGGTTGACATGGTCATATTTGAGCCAATGATGTCCTCATCACAAATGGATCGAAATGAGCTTCCACTTGACCAATGTCACCTAGAAGTACCAGTGGGTGTGCCTAAAAAATTTCCATGCCCATGGTACATTCGGTGCAATCCATAAACCAATCTTGCGCCTAGATTAACAATATCTCCAAACAGACCGAAACGAGCTTCCACTTGACTAATGTCACCTAGAACTACCATCAGGTGTGCCTAAAAATATTTCTATGCTCGTGGTACGTTCAACACAAACCATGCTCCTATCCTGCGTTGAGATTAATACAATCTCCAAACGGTCTGAAACGAGCTTCTACTTGACCCACGCCACATTGGAGTACCATCTGGTGTGTCCAAAATGGTTTTAAGCCTATGGTACATTTGGCGCAAACTGTGCACCTATCTTGCACCGAGATTAACACTATCTCCAAACGGACCAAAACAAGCTTCCACTTGACATACATTACATAGGAGTACCATTTGTAACACCTCAAGTGTTTAGTTCCATAATTGCATTGCATTTGCATAAGCATGAGCATGCATCATTCATGTTTGTTATTTTATGTAATGCAACACATGTGATTGTTTCTAGGAGTTTTTTGTTTGGCTTATATCATGGGGTACTTGATAGTTGGCGTAACAAAAAGGTAGAGTAGCCAATTATGTTCCACAACACCTTAGTTATACTTAGGGTAACTCTTGGAGCAAGGTTCATGTTGATCAAAATTGCAAAAATGCCCTCCAAGAGATGGTTGACCACCATTTGACCCTAGGAGGTTCTAGTTTGACCAATTAAAAAGTCTAGCTTAGAGACCTTGCATGGAAGAGCACCCTTAAGCAAAGTTGTAGGAAATTTATCAAGGAACAAAAGTCTCAATATACCCATCTCATGAAAATGATTGGAACATGCCCTAACATGTCCCACAAGTCAGGTATAGGGGCTGTTTTTCAGTACTGAAATTCAGCTAAGTCTGGAATGGATTTCAGTTTCATGTAACCATCTTTGGTGCTTTGTAGCTCGCAAACCCGGCAGAATCAGCTCGAGCTCTAGTTGACAATTTTGTAGACATCATGTCCCTCTACAATTTTACTAACTATGGATCATACCAGATCGGCCTAGATTAGGAGTTATGTGTTGTCAAAGTCGCGCTGTCAGGCTCGGCTTAACTGAAACTTCGTTTCAGAAGTTCAGAAACCGATCTCGATCGTGGCCAACACCGATCAGAGGGACGACACCACGTGGTCATCTACGTGTCCTTGCCGCGCTCGGTTAGCAGGCGCGAAGTCGCCACGAAGTCCCGAGGATGCCCGCGTGCCTCATTCTCCCTCTGCCCTCCTTGTCTCGCTCGGTTGGTGAAGTCTCGCCACCAAGAGCATCACCTCGCATTGCGCCAACCGTAGCTCCTCCGTTCAGCCACCATTTCCTGATCGAGCTCGACAAATCGCTCCACCTTGAGCTGCTCTAGCCCGTGCTCCAACTCTCTAGCCTAGCCGAGCCATAGGTAAGTGACAAAAATTCGCGCTTGTCATGGTCGCCACGCTCAGAGCGCCGCCGAGCTCGTGCTCCGCCGTGGGCCGGCCAATGCCGAGCTCCTCCACGCCAATATGTGTTTGTTCGCGGCTACTGGTGTCACGTAGAAGGTTTAGGAGTGCTTGGTCTAACCGCTACCGCGTCGGGTCCGCGGGAACGAGCTACGGATTTGGCCGCGCCCGCCATGGCTGCACCGAGCTCAAGCTCGATTTTGCTCTGCTCACTTGCTTGTGATTTGTTATGCTTCGCGTTCCATGCGTCTTGGGTGTAGGTCTAGCTGTCCGCAAGACATTACCGCCGGTTTTTGTCTCTATGGCGTGCAACGCCAAAGCTTCGGTGAACTCGCGTTTCCATCGTGCTTGCGCCGCTCATGGCAGTGCCGTTGTAGTCAATTTGGTGCCTTACTTTAGGGCTTGCTCGTTTCGCCTTGCGGTGTAGACCGTGTAGGTACCCTTGGTTCGCCGTGCAACGGCCGATTTTGTCGCCGTCGGCATGCACCGCCCACCGCCGTCCGCCTTCACCATCGTCACGCGAGCTCAGGTGTAGTAGAGGTGGGGAAGGAGGTTGCCTAGATGCGGGTCGAGGTGGGGAACACCTCCATGCCGTCGGGTTCGCCGGAGGTGTCACCGGCGGCAAGCCAGACCCCGCCGGAGCTCCTCCCCTGCCCCGCTGTGGATGACGGGCGGGCCCCCCCTGTCGGCGCGGACTCACTCCTCTGGCTACGGACTGGGCCGCCTTGCGGGCCGAAAGGAGCAGCGGCGCAGGCCCAGTGGGGCTGAGGGCCTGTTTTAGCTTTTCGTTTTATTCTTTTTCAGCAAAGTGCAATTTTGTGTTGATTCTTGTAAAAAATCATATCTGGAGTTAGGAAAGTCCAAATGAGATGATTCAACTTGCAAAGTGCTCTGTGAGATGTCTAGTTTTTATTAAAAATATAATATGTGCCATGTTTTGTGATAAAATAAATAGTTATTATTTACCTCTTTTATTCATATGGAAAAAGAAGAAAATGATATATTTTTCTGTGAAGCTCCAAATGGCATGAAATTTTTATAGTGAACTGCTCATACCATGAATAACTTATGGTTAAATTTTCTTGTAATTTGGATGAGGCTTGGTAGAGTTATATAATTATCTTGTTTGCTTGATTGGATCTTGTGTGAATTTTCATAATTTTTCTATAGACCCAGTGAGGGTGAAACTTGGTGAATGTTGTTCTTATGTTAGAAAGATGCTAGGAAAAATATGAAATCTGTTGTTTGATACTTTTCAATAGGGTTTCCTATTTATGCTAGAAATAGACCTGCCATCTGTTATTTTTGATATATCCTTATATGCTTGGCAAAATAAAGTGAAATTTTTATGGTAGCCTATGTGAAGCATTAGGTGGCTACTGTAATTTTTGTAGAATTTTAGGAGCAGTTTAAATATATGTTTAAAATTCCACTTAATTAAGTAAGTAAATTAAGAAATGAGTATAAATAAATGTTCTAGGTGGTCACACCCTACTTCTGGTGTTTTTGTACCCCATGTGAACTTTTGGTAACATTAGTTTGGTTTTAGGGGACTTTGGCCACATCAATAAATATGTAACCCTTGCAATTTTAGGTTTTCTGGACAGCTGGTAGTATTTCTAAGTTTGACCTTTGATAAAAATGGTTGCTGGAAAACTTGTAAATACCAAAGTTGTAGTAAACTTGATAAACTAGCTTGTGTCAAAATTTGGGAGAATTTGGCTTAATAGTTTGAGAGTTATTGCTGTTTAAAGTGGCAGTCCAGAATCTGCTACTCTCTGTTTAGAGAGAACAGATTCTGGAACTTGTGAAATTTGACATGGAAAACTTAGGAGTTTGAGGTTGAGGTCTGAAAATGCATTGTAGTGCATTTCTTAGGCTTTCCAGATTGTCTTAGATCATATCTTTTGGAATTAGAAATCTCCAGTTATGATAAAAACAAGTAGCTGCTGTCCAGAATGTTTTACTGTGGTAATTGCTTATTGATGTGGTGTGGTATCCTAAGAAATGCTACTCTTGTAATTGTTAGGTGTTAGGGCCTTAACTGAAGAAGAGTAGCTTTATCTTAGGTTGGGTAGATTAGGTGAGTACTTCCCTACCGGAGAGGAAATTTGCACCTACTCTTTTGAAGTGATTTGAATAGAGCTTTAAAAGTGTTGTAATACATTTCATTCCGAGCATACTGCATCTTTCACTATGCATCCATGAGATTTATTATGCACTCATGCAATAGGTGTTTCGGAGGGGGTAACACTCCTCGAATTCGAACAAGTGGTACCGGAGGAGATCCAGAACCCGCCGGAACCAGCAGAGGAACCCACCGGCGGAGAAGCTTCCGAAGAAGACCTTCCTGAGTGCCCGGACCACAGGCCTGCAACCTTTCTCAAAGGCAAGCCCCGGTGCATGCTGAACCCATCGTTTTATGAATATATCTTGAGTACTTTTAATTGTTTACTGCATTAAGTAGTAGGAGTTGTATGAAAACAATTGTTGCATTATACCTGTCCTTGTCCAGATATCGTACTTAAATCCCAAATTAGGTTTAGGCACGTGTCAATGCTTAGCCCTGCTTAGTACGGTAGAAGTCGGGTGATTTCCGGTCATCCGCGAGATGTAGGAAGGAGTCACGAGTGGCTTTATGGCTATCGTGGATGGAACCATGCTTTAAAATGAAATTGAGACCGGGTGGGAGTCTGATGGTACAGCTGCAAAGACACTTCACGTCTTGGGTGTGGAGCCATGCCCGTCTGAGTCGTTTAAGGACCGATTCGCTGTACGTCCTTAAGTCATGTTGAACGTAGTCTAACACTTAGTTGGCCGGATAAGTCGTTCCAACCGCGAAGCCGAGTAATGTGATTCAGGCCGGGAATCGAATGGTAGGTTGCTTCTTGGAGGAGAGAAAGGATGTGCTTGGGGACATTGGCATGAGACCAAGGGGGGTTAGAGTCCCTATCACCTGGCAGAGTGTCGCCCTTGGGGTCGCGACATCATTCGGACCCGCGATTCCTGAATCATATGAAAGGTGGCTTGTGTGACCCTGGCAGGGGTCTGCGCGGTGAGTGTTAGAAATACCCCTCCAGCTGGATAGGAATTCGATTCGAATCGCCGTCGCTCCCGGTTAGTGAGCACTTGACTTGAGCAGCGGCAACGTAGATCTCATTAATTGAACAGATGGTTAAGTGAATGATACAATGTTGCCACAATTTATTCCTGCTATGGAAATAATATGAATAATTGTTTGATGATAATCAAGTGCATGTTTAGTACAGGTGCTAAGATAGATGACAGGTAAATGCTAAAAATAACTGGTAGTACAGGTTATAAGAGTTTCAACTACTTATGCCTTTATGCAAAATGTGGTGTCAGCTAGCCTCTTGTGTAAGCCTTGCATAATCCTTGGTGTATTCTTATTTCTGGTTTATGACGGGTAAGTCTAGCTGAGTACATTTCAGTACTCAGGGTTTATTCCCCCCTGTTGCAGATGATATGCTCTATCAAGGCTTCTGCAAGACGTGTCTCCACCCTGCGGGTGATGATGACTAGATCACTAGGGCGTGATCGTCTTTATGTACTTTCCTCATGCTTTTGCGGGTTGTGATCAACAAGACTAGCAGTAATTAATCAACTAGTGTGTGTGTTATGCTTCCGCTACTTTCCAAACTTGGTTTGTAATATTTGCAACTCCGTGGTGTAAACTTATTTCGGATCTATTTGTGAAATGTAACGTATGATGTGTATGTTGAATGATGCGATCCTGGTTGTAAGCAGTTTGGTTTGAAATCCTTCGTGATTTCGATTGACTACCGGGATTATATGGGCTCAAGTTTGAAAATTTGAGCGCTTCGGTGCTTGTTTTCGTACTTGTGCTCTTATAATTTGGTCAATTCCACCATTGGTTGTGCACAAAATGATATCTAAGCCTATGGTATGTTTGGCGCAGACCATGCACCTATCTTGCATCGAGATTAACACTATCTCCAAATGAATAGTTTCCCCTTGACCCATGTCACGTAGGACTACCATCGGTTGTGCCCAAAATGATTTCTGAACCTTGACACGTTCGGCGCAAACCATGCACCTATCTTGCGTCGAGATTAACACTAGCTCAAAACAGACTGAAACGATCTTAAACTAGATCTACTTCACCTAGGAGTACCATCCGGTGTGCTCAAAGCGATTTCAAAGCCTATGGTACATTTAGCACAAACTGTGCACCCATCTTGCCTCAGGGTTGACACTATCTCCAAACGGACTGATATGAGATTCCACTTGACCAACGTCACCTAGAAGTACCATCGCATGTGTCAGAAAAGATTTCCATGCCCGTGGTACATTCAGCGCAAACTGTACACCTATCCTGCGTCGAGATTAATACAATCTCCAAACGGTCTGAAACGAGCTTCCACTTGACCAACGTCACCTAGAAGTACCATTGGGTGTGCCTGAAAAGTTTTCCATGCCCGTGGTACATTCGGCGCAAATCGTACACCTATCTTGTGCCTAGATTAACACTATTGCTAATGGGACCAAAATGACCTTCCACTTGACCAATGTCACCTAGAAGTACCATCGGGTGTGCCTGAAAATATTTCTGAGCCCATGGTACATTCGGCGCAAACCATATACCTATCTTGCGCCTAGATTAATACTATCTCCAAACGAACTGAAACGAGCTTCCATTTGACCCACGTCACCTAGGATTACCATCGGGTGCTTCCAAAATAATTTCCAAGCCTACGGTACCTTCGGCGCAAACAGTGCACCTATCTTGCGCCGAGACTAACACTATATCCAAACAAACCAAAACAAGCTTCCAGTTGACATACATTACATAGGAGTACCATCGGGTGTGCCCAAAGTGATTTCCATGCTCATGGTACATTCGGCGCAAACCGTGCACCTGTCTTGCGCCGAAATTATAACTATCTCCAAATAGGTTAAAATGAGCCTTTCGCTTGATCCACGTCACCTAGGAGTACAATCAGGTGCGTCCAAAATAATTTCTAAGCCTATGGTACGTTTGGTGCAGACCGTGCACCTACCTTGCATCGAGATTAACACTATCTCCAAATGGACCGTAACGAGGTTCCACTTGACCCATGTCACGTAGGAGTACCATCGGTTGCACCCAAAATGATTTCCATACCTATGGTACGTTTGGTGCAAACTGTGTACCTTTCTTGCGCCGAGACTAACACTATCTCCAAATGGACCGAAACAAGCTTCCACTTGCCAATGTCACCTAGAAGTACCATCGGGTGTGCCTGAAAAGATTTCCATGCCCGTGGTACGTTCAGCGCAAACCATGCTCCTATCCTGCGTCGAGATTAATACAATCTCCAAACAGTCCAAAATGAGCTTCCACTTGACCAACGTCACTTAGAAGATCATCAGGTGTGCCTGAAAAGTTTTTTGAGCCTGTGGTACATTCAGTGCAAACCGTACACCTATCTTATACCTAGATTAACACTATCTCCAATTGGACCGTTACAACCTTCCACTAGGCCAATGTCACCTAGAAGTACCATCGGGGGTGCCTGAAAAGATTTCCATGCTCATGTTACATTCGGCTCAATCTGTACATCTAGCTTACGCCTAGATTAACAATATCTCAAAACGGACCGAAACAAGCCTCCACTTGACCCAGTCACATAGGAGTACCGTCGGGTGTGCCCAAAATAATTTCCAAGCCTATGGTATGTTCGGCGCCAACAGTGCAACTATCTTGCACCGAGACTAACACTATCTCCAAACAGTCCGAAACATGGTTTCACTTGACCAATGTCACCTAGAAGTATGATCGGAGGTGCCAGAAAATATTTCCATGCCCGTGGTACATTCGGCGCAAACCGTACACCTATCTTGCGCCTAGATTAACACTATCTCCAAACAGACCGAATTGACCTTCCACTTGACAAACGTCACCTAGGAGTACCATCGGGTGTGCCCAAAATGATTTCCATGCCCATGGTACATTCGGCGCAAACCATGCACCTATCTAGCACTAAGATTAACACTATGTCCAAATGGACCGTTACGACCTTCCACTTGGCCAATGTCACCTAGAAGTACCATCGGGTGTGCCTGAAAAGATTTCCATGCTCATGTTACATTCGGTGCAATCCATACATCTATCTTGCACCTATATTAACAATATCTCAGAACGGACCGAAACAAGCCTCCACTTGACCCAGTCACATAGGAGTACCGTCGGGTGTGCCCAAAATAATTTCCAAGCCAATGGTACCTTCGGTGCAAACCGTGCACCTATCTTGCATTGAGACTAACACTATCTCCAAATAGACCAAAACAAGCTTCCAATTGACATATATTACATAGGAGTACCATCGGGTGTGCCCAAAGTGATTTCCATGCTGGTGGTACATTCGGCAAAAACTGTACAACTTTCTTGTGCCAAAATTAAAACTATTTCCAAACAGATCGAAATGAGCTTCCGCTTGATCCACGTCACCTAGGAGTACAATTAGGTGCATCCAAAATAATTTCTAAGCCTATGGTATGTTTGGCGCAAACCATGCAGCTATCTTGTGTCGAGATTAAAACTATCTCTAAATGGACCAAGGCGATTACAATTGACCCACGTCACGTAGGAGTAACATCGGTTGGGCCCAAAATGGTTTCCGAACCTATGGTACGTTCGGCGCAAACCGTGCACCTATCTTGCGTCGAGATTAACACTATCTCCAAACAGACTGAAACGATCTTTCTCTTGATCTACTCCACCTAGGAGTACCATCAGGTGTGCTCAAAGCGATTTCAGAGCCTATGGTACATTTGGTGCAAACCGTGCACCTATCTTGCCTAAGGATTAGTACTACCTCTAAACGTACTGATATGAGCTTCCACTTGACCAACGTAACCTAGAAGTACCATCGCGTGTGCCTAAAAAGATTTCCGTGCTCCTAGTACATTCGGCGCAAACTGGGCACCTATCTTGCTTCAAGATTAATGCAATCTCCAAATGGTCTTAAACGAGCTTCCAGTTGACCAATGTCACCTAGAAGTACCATCGGGTGTGCTTGAAAAATTTTCCATGCCCGTGCTACATTCGGCACAAACCATACACCTATCTTGCGCCTAGATTAACACTATCTCCAAATGGATCGAAACAAGTTTCCACTTGACCAATGTCACCTAGAAGTACCATCGGATGTGCCTGAAAAGATTTCCATGCCCATGGTACATTCAATGCAAACCGTACATCTATCTTGCACCTAGATTAACACTATCTCCAAACAGACCAAAATGACCCTCCACTTGGCACACGCCACCTTGGAGTACCAACGGGTGTGCCCAAAATGATTTTCATGCCCGTGGTACATTCGGCGCAAACCATGTACCTATCTAGTGTTGAGATTAACACTATGTCCAAACGGACCAAAACGAGCTTTCACTTAACCCACATCACCTAGGAGTACCAGCGGGTGTGACTAAAATGATTTCCACGCCCGTTGTACATTCGCGCAAACCGTGCACCTATCTTGTGCTGAGATTAACACTATCTCCAAACGGACCGAAACAAGCTTCCTTTTGACCCACGTCACCTAGGAGTACCATCGGGTGCGTCCAAAATAATTTCCAAGCCTATGGTACCTTCGGCGCAAACTGTGGAACTATCTTGCGCTGAGACTTACACTATCTCCAAACTGACCAAAACGAGCTTCCACTTGACATACATTACATAGGAGTACCATCAGGTCTGCCCAAAGTGATTTCCATGCTCGTGGTACATTTGGTGCAAGCTGTGCACCTATCTTGCGACAAGATTAACACTCTCCAAACAGACTAAAAGGATCTTCCACTTGATCTACGCCACCTAGGAGTACCATCTTTTTTTGATACAGCTAGAAATACCATCTGGTGTGCCCAAAAGCGATTTTGGAGCCTACGGTACAGTTAGCACAAACCGTGCACCTACCTTGCGTCGAGTTTAACACTATCTCCAAAGAGACCAAAACGAGCTTCCACTTGACCAATATGACCTCAAAGTCCCTTAGGCACGGAAATCGCTTTGGGCACACCCGATGGTACTCCTATATAATATATGTCAAGTGGAAACTTGTTTTGGCCCGTTTGGATATAGTGTTAGTCTCAGCGCGAGATAGGTGCACTGTTTGCGCCGAATGTGCCACGGGATGGAAATCATTTTGGGCACACCTGATGGTACTCCTAGGTGACATGGGTCAAGTATAAGCTCATTTTGGTCCGTTTGGAGATAGTGTTAAACTAGGCACAAAATAGGTGTACAGTTTGCGCCGAATGTACCACGGGCAGGGAAATCTTTTCAGGCATACCCAATGGTACTTCTAGCTGACATTGGTCAAATAGAAGCCCGTTTCGATCCATTTGGAGATAGTATTAATCTCTACCCAAGGTAGGTGCATGGTTTGCGCTGAATGTACCATAGGCTCAGAAATCATTATGACACAACCGATGGTACTCCTACGTGACATGGGTCAAGTGCAATCTCGTTTCGGTCTATGTGGGGATACCATTAATCTCGACGCAAGATAGGTGCATGATTTGCGCTGAACGTACCATAGGCTCAGAAATAATTTTAGAAGCACTTGATTGTACTCCTAGGTGATGTGGATCAAGCGAAAGTTCATTTCGATCCGTTTGGAGATTGTTTTAATCTTGGTGCAAGATAGGTGCATGGTTTGCGCCGAATGTACCACGGGCATGGAAATTGCTTTGGGCACACCTGATAGTACTCCTAGGTAATCTATGTCAAGTGGAAGCTTGTTTCGATCTGTTTAGAGATAGTTTTAGTCTAGGCGTAACATAGGTGCACAATTTGTGCTAAACGTACTATAGCCCTGGAAATCATTTTGGATGCACCCGATGGTACTCCTTGGTGACGTGGGTCAAGTGGAAGCTCGTTTCGGTCCGTTTGGACATAGTGCAAGATAGGTGCACGGTTTGCGCCGAATGTCCCACGGGCATGGAAATTGCTTTGGGCACACCCGATGGTACTCCTATGTAATGTATGTCACGTGGAAGCTTGTTTCGGTCTGTTTGGAGATAGTGTTAGTCTTGGTGCTAGATAGGTGCACGGTTTGCGTTGAATGTACCATAGGCATGGAAATCATTTTGGGCACACCCGATGCTACTCCTAGGTGACGTGGTCAAGTGACACCTCATTTTGGTCCATTTGGAGATAGTATTAAACTAGGCGCAAGATAGGTGTACGGTTTGCGCTGAATGTACCACAGGCATGGAAATCTTTTTGGCACACCTGATGGTACTTCTATGAGACATTGGTCAAATGGAAGCTCATTTTGGTCCATTTGGAGAGAGTATTATCTCGAAGCAAGATAGGTGCATGGTTTGCGCTAAACGTACCCTAGGCTCAGAAATCATTTTGACACAACCGATGGTACTCCTACGTGACATGGGTCAAGTGGAATCTCATTTCAAGCCATACAGAGAAACCGTTAATCTCGACACAAGATAGGTGCACTATATGCGCTGAACGTACCATAGGCTAAGAAATCATTTTGGACGCACTTGATTGTACTCCTAGGCGACGTGGATCAAGCGAAAGTTTATTTCTATCTATTTGGAGATTGTTTTGATCTCGGCGTAAGATAGGTGCACGGTTTGTGCCGAATGTACCACGGGCATGGAAATCGCTTTGGGCCGACCTGATGGTACTCCTAGGTACTGTATGTCAAGTGGAAGCTTGTTTCGGTCCATTTGGAGATAGTTTTAGTCTAGGCGCACGATATGTGCACAATTTGCGCCGAACGTACCACGGGCCAGGAAATCACTTTGGGCACACTCGATGGTTCTCCTAGCTGAAGTGGGTCAAGTGGAAGCTCGATTCGAGCCGTTTAGAGATAGTGTTAATCTTAGCGCTAGATAGGTGCACAGTTTGCACCGAACGTACCATTGACATAGAAATCATTTTGGATGCACCTGATTGTACTCCTAGGTGAGATGGATCAAGCAGAAGCTCCTTTTGATCCATTTGGAGATGGTTTTAACTTCAGCGCAAGAATGGTGCACAGTTTGCGCCGAATGTCCCACGGGCATGGAAATTGCTTTGGGCACACCCGATGGTACTCCTATGTAATGTATGTCAAGTGGAAGCTTTTTCGATCCGTTTGGAGATAGTGTTAGTCTTGGTGCTAGATAGGTGCACGGTTTGCGCTGAATGTACCATAGGCATGGAAATCATTTTAGGCACACCCGATGCTACTCCTAGGTGATGTGGTCAAGTGATAGCTCATTTTGGTCCATTCGGAGATAGTGTGAAACTAGGCGCAAGATATGTGTACAGTTTTTGTGCCAAATGTACCACAGGCATGGAAATCTTTTTAGGCACACCCGATGGTACTGCTAAGTGATATGGGTCAAATGGAAGCTCATTTTGGTCTATTTGGAGAGAGTATTAATCTTAAAGCAAGATAGGTGCACGGTTTGCGCTGAACGTACCCTAGGCTAAGAAATCATTTTGACACAACCGACGGTACTCCTACGTGACATGGGTCAAGTGGAATCTCATTTCAGGCCATACGGAGAAACCGTTGATATGAACCCGCTAGGGTTTATGGACGATCTTTCGATGAGAGGTGTGAGATCACTCGATTTGGTGGATGGAGATGACGTTCACGGCCCGACTACAACCTTCCAAGACCGCACCTTAGCAACCGATACACCACCTCCAAAGGCCATCACGATCTTGTGGAGCGTGACAACCAGCCACTAGGGCTCCCGTCCTGCAAGCAATCGAAGAACTAGCAAGAACAAGGAAACAGGCACTGAATTTGCAAGATGAAATTGAAAGCCTCAAACTGAATCTTATTACGAGTGGAGTTCCGAAGACAAGGAGACGGGTGGCTGGATCGGCACACGCGCCTACAAGCAAGTAGCAAAGGCTAAACTTGATCTAAACAAAATCCAAGTGTTCCTGGTGGCGGCTAAGGGGTATATGATGTGTGGAGGATGACCACAAGAGAGTTTGGGTCGTGCTGCAACCCTAGGACGCGTCCCTACTGGACTCTAAACGATACAAGCCCATTGGGCTAACTTAAGGTGGCGCAGCACCCTGGATAGAATAGACCTCTTGGTGATTTTTGGACTGTTGACGCCGTTTCTAAGCAGGTATGAGTATGAGGTCAGATCCATATGAAAGTAGACTTTATTAGCTTTCCAACAAGTCTAGAATCACCCCAATCCGACTCCGTATGTAACCGTGGCGACCGTCACAAGTTGGAGGTGTGCTGCAGTCCGAATCCAGCCTACGCGAGTCCTTTTCCCTTTCGGTCTTCTCCTTGATTCCTAATCAAAATAAGAGTACACATATCTCCAAGATCTAAATAGGATGGACAAGAGCTCAAGAAGGAACTCACTTGATGATTAAGTGTTTGAGCACGAGCACGGGTGATAGGACCAGCAGGTGTCGGCGTGGACGGCGTGGATGTATGATCAGTGTTGATGTCGTCATCATCCTCCCTTTCTTGAATTTGAGTCGTCCTCGACTCAAGCTCATCTTCCTCACCCAAATAAGGCTTCAAATCTGCAATGTTAAATGTGGGACTAACCCCAAAATCTATAGGAAGATCAAGCTTATATGCATTCTCATTTATTCGTTGCATCACTTTAAAAGGACCATCCGCTCTAGGCATCAATTTAGATTTTCTTAATTTAGGAAACCTATCCTTTCGCAAATGCAACCAAACCAAATCTCCAGGTTCAAGAATCAATTCCCTGCTACCTTTATCTCCAGCAAATTTGTACTTAGCATTCATGCGCTCTATGTTTTCTTTAGTGGTTTCATGTAGTTTTAGCATCAATTCAGCACGTTGCTTAGCATCAAAATTCAACTTTTCAGAACTTGGCAATGGCATTAAATCAATAGGAGCACGTGGTAACAAGCCATAAACAATCTCAAAGGGACACATCTTCGTAGTAGAATGCAGCGAACGATTATAAGCAAACTCAATATGAGGCAAACAATCGTCCCACATCTTAATATTCTTCTTTAAAACAGTCCTTAACATAGTAGACAAAGTTCTATTCACAACTTCAGTTTGACCATCAGTTTGGGGGTGACAAGTGGTGGAAAATAAAAGCTTAGTCCCCAATTTGGCCCATAAAGTTCTCCAAAAATGGCTAAGAAAACACCACCCAATCCAATTCCACTCGCATCACATTCAAGCTCGAAAGTCTTATTAAAATCAGGGAGTTGGAGTAGCAACAGGTTTTCCTTCTTGTAACAAAACACCACCCAATCCAATTCCACTCGCATCACATTCAAGCTCGAAAGTCTTATTAAAATCAGGAAGTTGGAGTAGAGGTGCATGTGTTAACTTATCTTTCAGCACATGGAAGACGTGCTCTTGTGCTTTGCCCCAAGAAAAGGGCACTCCCTTCTTTGTAAGCTCACTCAATGGTGCAGCAATGGTGCTGAAGTCCTTCACAAAATGGCGATAGAAACCAGCAAGTCCTAGGAAACCCGTACTTGTGTGACTGTCGTGGGTACAGGCCATCCTTGTATAGCTTCTACCTTGGCTTTATCAACCTCAATTCCCTGTGGAGTGACAACATAGCCAAGAAATGATACTCGATCGGTGCAGAAAGTGCACTTCTCAAGGTTACCAAACAAACATGCATCACGTAGAGCATTGAAAACAGCACGTAAGTGATCAAGGTGTTCATCCATGGATTTGCTATAAATCAGTATATCATCAAAGTAGACGACAACAAATTTCCCAATGAAAGCACGTAAAACCTCGTTCATTAATCTTATGAAAGTACTAGGTGCATTAGTTAACCCAAAAGGCATGACTAACCACTCATATAGACCGAACTTGGTTTTGAAAGCAGTTTTCCATTCATCTCCCAATTTCATACGAATCTGGTGGTACCCACTACGCAAATCAACCTTTGAAAACACAACAGCACCACTCAATTCATCAAGCATATCATCTAATCGTGGAATAGGGTGTCGATATCGAATGGTGATATTATTAATAGCCCTACAATCAACACACATGCGCCATGTTCCATCTTTCTTAGGCACTAAAATCACTGGAACAGCACAAGGACTAAGAGACTCACGCACATAACCTTTGTCTAATAGTTCTTGCACTTGTCGCTGAATTTCCTTCGTTTCCTCCGGATTGGTCCTGTATGGCGCACTGTTTGGTAAAGGTGCTCCAGGGATAAAATCAATTTGGTGCTCAATCCCTCGTATTGGTGGCAGCCCCGCTGGTATCTCAATGGGGAACACATCAGAATACTCCTGCAAAATGTTAGCAACAGCAGGGGGCAAAGAACGTTGCATATCCTCAAATGAAATCAAAGCATCCTTGCATACCAAAGCATAAGCAACAGAGGTGGATGCATTGAACTCATTAATATCAGATTTTGTAGCAAGCATACAACGTCCTTTCAATGTTATCTCATCTTTGTCATCAACAACAGATTTGTCACTCTCGCTCTTTGCTTTTGCAGCCTTAGTAACATCAGATTGCATAATAGCTTCAGGAGACATAGGATGCAACACAATTTTTCGATCATGGTATAGAAATGAATATTGATTTGATCTACCATGATGCATCAAATCTCTATCAAATTGCCATGGTCTACCTAGCAGAATATTGCAAGCTTGCATAGGCACAACATCACATTCAACAATATCTTTGTATGATCCGATGGCAAAATTGATTCGCACCAGTCTCGTTACCTTTGCCTTACCACTGTTGTTCAGCCATTGGATGTAGTAGGGATGGGGATGTGGTTTGGTGGTGAGGGCGAGCTTCTGTACCATGTCGCTACTTGCCAAGTTGTTGCAGCTACCTCCATCAATGATCATGCGGCACGAATGCTCCTTGATGACACACTTTGTTTGGAATAAAGTGTGTCGCTGATTTTGCTCCGCCTTCTCCATTTGTGCACTAAGCACTCGCTGTACAATCAAGCTCTCATAGTGCTTCGCGTCACCTGCATTGATGTGTTCTTCTATGTGTTCCTCACTACCTGCATAGTCAGCCGCAAGCAATGCAAGTGTATCTTCATCAAAATCACTAGCAAATGAACACTCACCATTATCTTTGACAATCATAACACGCTTGTTTGGGCAGTCACGCATCATATGGCCATATCCCTTGCACCGATGACATTGTATGTTGCTTGTTCTACCTGTCGATGCCACGGATGAAGTACTCGCAGCCGGCTTTTGCGCTGTCTTCACTACTGGGGGCAGCTCGAGTCTTGTCACTAGATGATGGCGTAGGAGTACATGTAGACGGAGTTGTAGACGGGCGCAGCTGCCATGAACTAGCTTTCCCTGCAGAAACATTAGTCCTTGCGCTAGCACGTCGTCCCTGCACTTCCCGTTCAGCTTTACAAGCAAGATGAAACAGTTTGGTTATGTTATTGTATTCTTTGTAAGCGAGGATATCCTGAATTTCCTGATTTAATCCACCTAAAAATCTAGTCATAGCAGGTTCCTCATCCTCCTCTAATTTACAACGCAACATACCCGTTTGTAATTCCTGATAGTATTCTTCTACACATTTAGAACCTTGTCTCAATTGCTACAACTTATTTATCATATCACGGGCATAGTAAGATGGAACAAATCTAGCTCTCATGGCTCGTTTCAGCGCATCCCAAGTTTTAGGTATGTTATTAGGATTTTTCTTGCCATATTCGATCCACCAAATAGAAGCAAAATCTGTGAACTCACTAGTAGCAGCCCTAACACGTGTGTTCTCAGGAAATTCATGGCATGCAAACTTTTGATCAACAACAATCTCCCAAGTAATGTATGCATTAGGGTCATATTTACCATCAAAAGGAGGTATTTTAAATTTAATCTTACTGAAAGCATCATCATTATTGTGTACCTCGCGTCGGTGGTGGCCACCCATACCTCTACGGTTGTGACGTAGGCGACGTCGATCACGAGTGTCTCGATCATCATGTTCAGTATCACCTGTGTATTCTTCATCATAACTACCATCCTCTCGATCTTCCTCCTTCTTTTCTTCTTTATGCTGGTCTTTATCATTGTTGTGGAGCTCATCAAAACGCCTCAGCAGAGCAGCAAGGCTTTTGTCCACACTAGCAATGGACTGCTCCAAACCTGCAAGCTTGTTGTTTGCGGCAATCTGAGTAGCCTCCAACTGCCCAAGTTTGTCATTTGTCACCTGCAAGTCATTATCAAGTCCCTCCGTGTGCAACTTCACTTTCCTTTCAAAATGTTGTATGATGCCCTTTGTGCGAGGTGAATGTGGAATTTGGTTATCTTCGTCGGTCCCTGGCATGGTTCAAAGACAAAAACAACAAGAAGACAAGTGAAGAAATAAAAGCCCTACAACTACTAGGATGTAGCTACAGCAAGTCGCTCACTCTCCACCTATTACACAAGTTCTTACCAGTTCTTACCTTGCTCGACAGGAGGGGTCATCTACCAACAAGTCTGCAGCAATGGATGAAGTGTATCGGTGCCGCAGCACGAGACCTGTCAAGCTGTAGAATATGTGGAGCTATAGGTGGGCTGAAACAAGGAACGAACTAGCACCACGTTAGTTACAAAAAGCAAGCTGAATAATCATTCAACCGGCAGTACTATGCTGGTCCTAGTCTAGACCGTGCTAGAGACGCGAGCCTGGACACAAAGGAGAGCACAACACACCACCCAAAGTGAACGAAGAATCTCTAAGATCAGCCCCTTTCTCTTCTTTTCTTTTGCTTCTTTCTCTTTTTTTTCTTTTTTTTTGAATATATTTTTTTTCAGGGGCACTCAAAACTGATTATATGAACAAGAACACTCCCAAAGAGTAACTCAGCACACACACTTTTTCCCAAAGAGTAACTCTCTCTCTAGAGTAAGCCACTCGTTTAGATATGAATACTTGCTGTGTGGTTCGTTTGATATTTGTAGCACAGGGTGAACTGATTCCTCGTCTGATTGGAACTTCCAATTCTACTCGGACTTGGCCAACAGCGAGGAATACCCGATTCCTTGATCCGACTCAAACTTGAAAACCTACTTGGATTCGGCCAACAGAGAGGAACAGTCGATTCCTTGTCTGATTCAAACTTCAAACCCTACTTGGATTCGGCCAACAGAGAGACTATATGATAGCGCGTGTTGTGATAGAACGTGACAAGAACTCGAAACTCTAAAGGACTAAAACTAAGACCAGCAACTTGACACAACCGATGCAACCGACGACTCAACAAGCCCTAACTAGGTAGCACTAGCCACGGCCCAAAATTCTATAGGATTGTAGGAAACTAATCTACTTTTTTGGCTTTTTTTTGGATTGTAGGAAAAATAAAAACAGCGAAGAATTACAAGTCTCTCACTGATAAACCTTGCTCTGATTACCAATTGATATGAACCCGCTAGGGTTTATGGTCGATCTTTCGATGAGAGGCGTGAGATCACTCGATTTGGTGGATGGAGATGACGTTCACGGCCCGACTACAGCCTTCCAAGACCGCGCCTTAGCAACCGATACACCACCTCCAAAGGCCGTCACGATCTTGTGGAGCGCGACAACCAGCCACTAGGGCTCCCGTCCTGCAAGCAATCGAAGAACTAGCAAGAACAAGGAAACAAGCACTGAATTTGCAAGATGAAATTGAAAGCCTCAAACAGAATCTTATTATTAGTGGAGTTCCGAAGACAAGGAGACGGGTGGCTGGATCAGTACACGCGCCTACAAGCAAGTAGCAAAGGCTAAACTTGATCTAAACAAAACCCAAGTGTTCCTAGTGGCGGCTAAGGGGTATATGATGTGTGGAGGACGACCACAAGAGAGTTTGGGTCGTGCTCCAACCCTAGGACGCGTCCCTACTGGACTCTAAACGATACAAGCCCATTGGGCTAACTTAAGGTGGCGCAGCACCCTGGACAGAATAGACCTCTCGGTGATTTTTGGACTGTTGACGCCGTTTCTGAGCAGGTATGAGTATGAGGTCAGATCCGTATGGAAGTAGACTTTATTAGCTTTCCAACAAGTCCAGAATCACCCCAATTCGACTCCGTATGTAACCGTGGCGACCGTCACAAGTTGGAGGTGTGCTGCAGTCCGAATCCAGCCTACGCGAGTCCTTTTCCCTTTCAGTCTTCTCCTTGATTCCTAATCAAAATAAGAGTGCACGTGTCTCCAAGATCTAAACAGGATGGACAAGAGCTCAAGAAGAAACTCACTTGATGATTAAGTGTTCGAGCACGAGCACGGGTAATAGGACCAGCAGGTGTCGGCGTGGACGGCGTGGATGTATGATCAGTGTTGATGTCCTCATCAACCGTTAATCTCGACGCAAGATAGGTGCACTATATGCGCTGAATGTACCATAGGCTCAGAAATCATTTTGGACGCACTTGATTGTACTCCTAGGCGATGTGGATCAAGTGAAAGTTTATTTCTATCTATTTGGAGATTATTTTGATCTCGGCGTAAGATAGGTGCACGGTTTGTGCCGAATGTACCACGGGCATGGAAATCGCTTTCGGCAGACCTGATGGTACTCCTAGGTAATGTATGTCAAGTGGAAGCTTGTTTCGGTCCGTTTGGAGATAGTTTTAGTCTAGGCACACGATAGGTGCACAATTTACACCGAACGTACCACGGGCCGAGAAATCACTTTGGGCACACTCGATGGTTCTCCTAGCTGAAGTGGGTCAAGTGGAAGCTCGATTCGAGTCGTTTAGAGATAGTGTTAATCTTAGCGCTAGATAGGTGCACAGCTTGCACCAAACGTACCATTGGCATAGAAATCATTTTGGATGCACCAGATTGTACTCCTAGGTGAGATGGATCAAGCAGAAGCTCATTTTGATCCATTTGGAGATGGTTTTAACTTCAGCACAAGAATGGTGCACAGTTTGCGCCGAATGTCCCACGGGCATGGAAATTGCTTTGGGCACACCTGATGGTACTCCTATGTAATGTATGTCAAGTGGAAGCTTGTTTCGGTCCGATTGGAGATAGTGTTAGTCTTGGTGCTAGATAGGTGCACGGTTTGCGCTGAATGTACCATAGGCATGGAAATCATTTTGGACACACCCGATGCTACTCCTAGGTGACGTGGTCAAGTGACAGCTCATTTTGGTCCGTTCGGGATTGTGTTAAACTAGGCGCAAGATAGGTGTACGGTTTACGCCGAATGTACCATAGGCATGGAATTCTTTTTAGGCACACCCTATGGTACTTCTAAGAGACATTGGTCAAATGGAAGCTCATTTTGGTCCATTTGGAGAGAGTATTATTCTCGAAGCAAGATAGGTGCACGGTTTGCGTTGAACGTACCCTTGGCTAAGAAATCATTTTGACACAACCGATGGTACTCCTACGTGACATGGGTCAAGTGGAATCTCATTTTAGGCCATACGGAGAAACCGTTAATCTCGACGCAAGATAGGTGCACTATATGCGCTGAACGTACCATAGGCCAAGAAATCATTTTGGACGCACTTGATTGTACTCCTAGGCGACGTGGATCAAGCGAAAGTTTATTTCTATCTATTTGGAGATTGTTTTGATCTCGGCGTAAGATAGGTGCACGGTTTGTGCCGAATGTACCACGGGCATGGAAATCGCTTTGGGTAGACCAGATGGTACTCCTAGGTAATGTATGTCAAGTGGAAGCTTGTTTTGGTCCGTTTGGAGATAGTTTTAGTCTAGGGGCACGATAGGTGCACAATTTGCGCCGAACGTACCACGGGCGGGGAAATCACTTTGGGCACACTCGATGGTTCTCCTAGCTGAAGTGGGTCAAGTGGAAGCTCGATTCGAGCCGTTTAGAGAGTGTTAATCTTAGCGCTAGATAGGTGCACAGTTTGCACCGAACGTACCATTAGCATAGAAATCATTTTGGATGCACCTGATTGTACTCCTAGGTGAGATGGATCAAACAGAAGCTCATTTTGATCTATTTGGAGATGGTTTTAACTTCAGCACAAGAATGGTGCACAGTTTGCGCCGAATGTCCCACGAGCATGGAAATTGCTTTGGGCACACCCGATGGTACTCCTATGTAATGTATGTCAAGTGGAAGCTTGTTTCGGTCCGTTTGGAGATAGTGTTGGTCTTGGTGCTAGATAGGTGCATGGTTTGCACTGAATGTACCATAGGCATGGAAATCATTTTGGACACACCCGATGCTACTCCTAGGTGATGTGGTCAAGTGACAGCTCATTTTGGTCCATTCGGGATAGTGTTAAACTAGGCGCAAGATAGGTGTACGGTTTGCGCCGAATGTACCACAGGCATGGAATTCTTTTTAGGCACACCCTATGGTACATCTAAGAGACATTGGTCAAATGGAAGCTCATTTTGGTCTATTTGGAGAGAGTATTAATCTCGAAGCAAGATAGGTGCACAGTTTGCGCTGAACGTACCCTAGGCTAAGAAATCATTTTGACACAACCGATGGTACTCCTACGTGACATGGGTCAAGTGGAATCTCATTTCAGGCCATACGAAGAAACCGTTAATCTCGACGCCGGATAGGTGCACTATATGCGCTGAACGTACCTTAGGCTAAGAAATCATTTTGGACGCACTTGATTGTACTCCTAGGCGACGTGGATCAAGCGAAAGTTTAATTCTATCTATTTGGAGATTGTTTTGATCTCGGCGTAAGATAGGTGCACGGTTTGTGCCGAATGTACCACGGGCATGGAAATCGCTTTGGGCAGACCTGATGGTACTCCTATGTAATGTATGTCAAGTGGAAGGTTGTTTCGGTCCGTTTGGAGATAGTTTTAGTCTAGGCGCACGATAGGTGCACAATTTGCGCCGAACGTACCACGGGCCGGGAAATCACTTTGGGCACACTCGATGGTTCTCCTAGCTGAAGTGGGTCAAGTGGAATCCCGATTCGAGCCGTTTAGAGAGTGTTAATCTTAGTGCTAGATAGGTGCACAGTTTGCACCGAACGTACCATTGGCATAGAAATCATTTTGGATGCACCTGATTGTACTCCCAAGTGAGATGGATCAAGCAGAAGCTCATTTTGATCCATTTGGAGATGGTATTAACTTCAGCACAAGAATGGTGCACAGTTTGCGCCGAATGTCCCACGAGCATGGAAATTGCTTTGGGCACATCCGATGGTACTCCTATGTAATGTATGTCAAGTGGAAGCTTGTTTCGGTCCGTTTGGAGATAGTGTTAGTCTTGATGCTAGATAGGTGCACGGTTTGCGCTGAATGTACCGTAGGCATGGAAATCATTTTGGACACACCCGATGCTACTCCTAGGTGACGTGGTCAAGTGACAGCTCATTTTGGTCCATTCGGAGATAGTGTTAAACTAGGCGCAAGATAGGTGTACGGTTTGCGCCGAATGTACCACAGGCATGGAAATCTTTTTAGGCACACCCGATGGTACTTCTAATGGAAGCTCATTCTGGTCCATTTGGAGAGAGTATTAATCTCAAAGCAAGATAGGTGCACGGTTTGCGCTGAACGTACCCTAGGCTAAGAAATCATTTTGACACAACCGACGGTACTCCTACGTGACATGGGTCAAGTGGAATCTCATTTCAGCCCGTACGGAGAAACCGTTAATCTCGACGAAAGATAGGTGCACTATATGCGCTGAACGTACCATAGCCTAAGAAATCATTTTGGACACACTTGATTGTACTCGTAGGCGACGTGGATCAAGCAAAAGTTTATTTCTATCTATTTGGAGATTGTTTTGATCGCGACGTAAGATAGGTGCATGGTTTGTGCCGAATGTGCCACGGGCATGGAAATCGCTTTGGGCAGACCTGATGGTACTCCTAGGTAATGTATGTCATGTGGAAGGTTGTTTCGGTCTGTTTGGAGATAGTTTTAGTCTAGGCGCACGATAGGTGCACAATTTGCGCCGAACATACAAAGGGCCGGGAAATCACTTTGGGCACACTCGATGGTTCTCCTAGCTGAAGTGGGTCAAGTGGAAGCTCAATTCGAGTCGTTTAGAGATGGTGTTAATCTTAGCGCTAGATAGGTGCATAGTTTGCACCAAACGTACCATTGGCATAGAAATCATTTTGGATGCGCCTGATTGTACTCCTAGGTGAGATGGATCAAGCAGAAGCTCATTTTGATCCATTTGGAGATGGTTTCAACTTCAGCGCAAGAATGGTGCATAGTTTGCGCCGAATGTCCCACGGGCATGGAAATTGCTTTGGGCACACCCGATGGTACTCCTATGTAATGTATGTCAAGTGGAAGCTTGTTTCGGTCCGTTTGGAGATAGTGTTAGTCTTGGTGCTAGATAGGTGCACGGTTTACGCTGAATGTACCATAGGCATGGAAATCATTTTGGGCACACCCGATGCTACTCCTAGGTGACGTGGTCAAGTGACAGCTCATTTTGGTCCATTCGGAGATAGTGTTAAACTAGGCGCAAGATAGGTGTATGGTTTGCACCGAATGTACCACAGGCATGGAAATCTTTTTAGGCACACCCGATGGTACTTCTAATGGAAGCTCATTTTGGTCCATTTGGAGAGAGTGTTAACCTCGAAGCAAGATAGGTGCACGGTTTGCGCTGAACGTACCCTAGGCTAAGAAATCATTTTGACACAACCGACGGTACTCCTACGTGACATGGGTCAAGTGGAATCTCATTTCAGCTCATACGGAGAAACCGTTAATCTCGACGCAAGATAGGTGTACTATATGCGCTGAACGTACCATAGGCTAAGAAATCATTTTGGACGCACTTGATTGTACTCCTAGGCGACGTGGATCAAGCAAAAGTTTATTTCTATCTATTTGGATATTGTTTTGATCTCGGCCTATTATAGGTGCACGGTTTGTGCCGAATGTACCACGAGCATGGAAATCACTTTGGGCAGACCTGATGGTACTCCTAGGTAATGTATGTCAAGTGGAAGGTTCTTTCGATCCGTTTGGAGATAGTTTTAGTCTAGGCGCACGATAGGTGCACAATTTGCGCCGAACATACAAAGGGCCGGGAAATCACTTTGGGCACACTCGATGGTTCTCCTAGCTGAAGTGGGTCAAGTGGAAGCTCAATTCGAGTCGTTTTAGAGATGGTGTTAATCTTAGCGCTAGATAGGTGCATAGTTTGCACCAAACGTACCATTGGCATAGAAATCATTTTGGATGCGCCTGATTGTACTCCTAGGTGAGATGGATCAAGCAGAAGCTCATTTTGATCCATTTGGAGATGGTTTCAACTTCAGCGCAAGAATGGTGCACAGTTTGCGCCGAATGTCCCACGGGCATGGAAATTGCTTTGGGCACACCCGATGGTACTCCTATGTAATGTATGTCAAGTGGAAGCTTGTTTCGGTCCGTTTGGAGATAGTGTTAGTCTTGGTGCTAGATAGGTGCACGGTTTACGCTGAATGTACCATAGGCATGGAAATCATTTTGGGCACACCCGATGCTACTCCTAGGTGACGTGGTCAAGTGACAGCTCATTTTGGTCCATTCGGAGATAGTGTTAAACTAGGCGCAAGATAGGTGTATGGTTTGCACCGAATGTACCACAGGCATGGAAATCTTTTTAGGCACACCCGATGGTACTTCTAATGGAAGCTCATTTTGGTCCATTTGGAGAGAGTGTTAACCTCGAAGCAAGATAGGTGCACGGTTTGCGCTGAACGTACCCTAGGCTAAGAAATCATTTTGACACAACCGACGGTACTCCTACGTGACATGGGTCAAGTGGAATCTCATTTCAGCTCATACGGAGAAACCGTTAATCTCGACGCAAGATAGGTGTACTATATGCGCTGAACGTACCATAGGCTAAGAAATCATTTTGGACGCACTTGATTGTACTCCTAGGCGACGTGGATCAAGCAAAAGTTTATTTCTATCTATTTGGATATTGTTTTGATCTCGGCCTATTATAGGTGCACGGTTTGTGCCGAATGTACCACGAGCATGGAAATCACTTTGGGCAGACCTGATGGTACTCCTAGGTAATGTATGTCAAGTGGAAGGTTGTTTCGATCCGTTTGGAGATAGTTTTAGTCTAGGCGCACGATAGGTGCACAATTTGCGCCGAACATACAAAGGGCCGGGAAATCACTTTGGGCACACTCGATGGTTCTCCTAGCTGAAGTGGGTCAAGTGGAAGCTCAATTCGAGTCGTTTAGAGATGGTGTTAATCTTAGCGCTAGATAGGTGCATAGTTTGCACCAAACGTACCATTGGCATAGAAATCATTTTGGATGCGCCTGATTGTACTCCTAGGTGAGATGGATCAAGCAGAAGCTCATTTTGATCCATTTGGAGATGGTTTCAACTTCAGCGCAAGAATGGTGCATAGTTTGCGCCGAATGTCCCACGGGCATGGAAATTGCTTTGGGCACACCCGATGGTACTCCTATGTAATGTATGTCAAGTGGAAGCTTGTTTCGGTCCGTTTGGAGATAGTGTTAGTCTTGGTGCTAGATAGGTGCACGGTTTACGCTAAATGTACCATAGACATGGAAATCATTTTGGGCACACCCGATGCTACTCCTAGGTGACGTGGTCAAGTGACAGCTCATTTTGGTCCATTCAGAGATAGTGTTAAACTAGGCGCAAGATAGGTGTACGGTTTGCGCCGAATGTACCACAGGCATGGAAATCTTTTTAGGCACACCCTATGGTACTTCTAATGGAAGCTCATTTTGGTCCATTTGGAGAGAGTATTAATCTCGAAGCAAGATAGGTGCACGGTTTGCGCTGAACGTACCCTAGGCTAAGAAATCATTTTGACACAACCGACGGTACTCCTACGTGACATGGGTCAAGTGGAATCTCATTTCAGCCCATACGGAGAAACCGTTAATCTCGACGCAAGATAGGTGCACTATATGCGCTGAACGTACCATAGGCTAAGAAATCATTTTGGACGCACTTGATTGTACTCCTAGGCGACGTGGATCAAGCGAAAGTTTATTTCTATCTATTTGGAGATTGTTTTGATCTCGGCGTAAGATAGGTGCACGGTTTGTGCCGAATGTACCACGGGCATGAAAATCACTTTGGGCAGACCTGATGGTACTCCTAGGTAATGTATGTCAAGTGGAAGGTGGTTTCGGTCCGTTTGGAGATAGTTTTAGTCTAGGCGCACGATAGGTGCACAATTTGCGCCGAATGTACCACGTGCCGAGAAATCACTTTGGGCACACTCGATGGTTCTCCTAGCTGAAGTGGGTCAAGTGGAAGCTCAATTCGAGCCGTTTAGAGATAGTGTTTATCTTAGCGCTAGATAGGTGCACAGTTTGCACCGAACGTACCATTGGCATAGAAATCATTTTGGATGCACCTGATTGTACTCCTAGGTGAGATGGATCAAGCAGAAGCTCATTTTGATCCATTTGGAGATGATTTCAACTTCAGCGCAAGAATAGTGCACAGTTTGCGCCGAATGTCCCACGGGCATGGAAATTGCTTTGGGCACACCCGATGGTACTCCTATGTAATGTATGTCAAGTGGATGCTTGTTTCAGTCCGTTTGGAGATAGTGTTAGTCTTGGTGCTAGATAGGTGCACGGTTTACGCTGAATGTACCATAGGCATGGAAATCATTTTGGGCACACCCGATGCTACTCCTAGGTGACGTGGTCAAGTGACAGCTCATTTTGGTCCATTCGGAGATAGTGTTAAATTAGGCGCAAGATAGGTGTATGGTTTGCACCAAATGTACCACAGGCATGGAAATCTTTTTAGGCACACCCGATGGTACTTCTAATGGAAGCTCATTTTGGTCCATTTGGAGAGAGTGTTAATCTCGAAGCAAGATAGGTGCACGGTTTGCGCTGAACGTACCCTAGGCTAAGAAATCATTTTGACACAACCGACGGTACTCCTACGTGACATGGGTCAAGTGGAATCTCATTTCAGCTCATACGGAGAAACCGTTAATCTCGACGCAAGATAGGTGTACTATATGCGCTGAACGTACCATAGGCTAAGAAATCATTTTGGACGCACTTGATTGTACTCCTAGGCGACGTGGATCAAGCGAAAGTTTATTTCTATCTATTTGGAGATTGTTTTGATCTCGGCGTATTATAGGTGCACGGTTTGTGCCGAATGTACCACGAGCATGGAAATCACTTTGGGCAGACCTGATGGTACTCCTAGGTAATGTATGTCAAGTGGAAGGTTGTTTCGATCCGTTTGGAGATAGTTTTAGTCTAGGCGCACGATAGGTGCACAATTTGCGCCGAACATACAAAGGGCCGGGAAATCACTTTGGGCACACTCGATGGTTCTCCTAGCTGAAGTGGGTCAAGTGGAAGCTCAATTCGAGTCGTTTAGAGATGGTGTTAATCTTAGCGCTAGATAGGTGCATAGTTTGCACCAAACGTACCATTGGCATAGAAATCATTTTGGATGCGCCTGATTGTACTCCTAGGTGAGATGGATCAAGCAGAAGCTCATTTTGATCCATTTGGAGATGGTTTCAACTTCAGCGCAAGAATGGTGCACAGTTTGCGCCGAATGTCCCACGGGCATGGAAATTGCTTTGGGCACACCCAATGGTACTGCTATGTAATGTATGTCAAGTGGAAGCTTGTTTCGGTCCGTTTGGAGATAGTGTTAGTCTTGGTGCTAGATAGGTGCACGGTTTACGCTGAATGTACCATAGGCATGGAAATCATTTTGGGCACACCCGATGCTACTCCTAGGTGACGTGGTCAAGTGACAGCTCATTTTGGTCCATTCGGAGATAGTGTTAAACTAGGCGCAAGATAGGTGTATGGTTTGCACCGAATGTACCACAGGCATGGAAATCTTTTTAGGCACACCCGATGGTACTTCTAATGGAAGCTCATTTTGGTCCATTTGGAGAGAGTGTTAATCTCGAAGCAAGATAGGTGCACGGTTTGCGCTGAACGTACCCTAGGCTAAGAAATCATTTTGACACAACCGACGGTTCTCCTACGTGACATGGGTCAAGTGGAATCTCATTTCAGCTCATACGGAGAAACCGTTAATCTCGACGCAAGATAGGTGTACTATATGCGCTGAACGTACCATAGGCTAAGAAATCATTTTGGACGCACTTGATTGTACTCCTAGGCGACGTGGATCAAGCAAAAGTTTATTTCTATCTATTTGGATATTGTTTTGATCTCGGCCTATTATAGGTGCACGGTTTGTGCCGAATGTACCACGAGCATGGAAATCACTTTGGGCAGACCTGATGGTACTCCTAGGTAATGTATGTCAAGTGGAAGGTTGTTTCGATCCGTTTGGAGATAGTTTTAGTCTAGGCGCACGATAGGTGCACAATTTGCGCCGAACATACAAAGGGCCGGGAAATCACTTTGGGCACACTCGATGGTTCTCCTAGCTGAAGTGGGTCAAGTGGAAGCTCAATTCGAGTCGTTTAGAGATGGTGTTAATCTTAGCGCTAGATAGGTGCATAGTTTGCACCAAACGTACCATTGGCATAGAAATCATTTTGGATGCGCCTGATTGTACTCCTAGGTGAGATGGATCAAGCAGAAGCTCATTTTGATCCATTTGGAGATGGTTTCAACTTCAGCGCAAGAATGGTGCACAGTTTGCGCCGAATGTCCCACGGGCATGGAAATTGCTTTGGGCACACCCGATGGTACTCCTATGTAATGTATGTCAAGTGGAAGCTTGTTTCGGTCCGTTTGGAGATAGTGTTAGTCTTGGTGCTAGATAGGTGCACGGTTTACGCTGAATGTACCATAGGCATGGAAATCATTTTGGGCACACCCGATGCTACTCCTAGGTGACGTGGTCAAGTGACAGCTCATTTTGGTCCATTCAGAGATAGTGTTAAACTAGGCGCAAGATAGGTGTATGGTTTGCACCGAATGTACCACAGGCATGGAAATCTTTTTAGGCACACCCGATGGTACTTCTAATGGAAGCTCATTTTGGTCCATTTGGAGAGAGTGTTAACCTCGAAGCAAGATAGGTGCACGGTTTGCGCTGAACGTACCCTAGGCTAAGAAATCATTTTGACACAACCGACGGTACTCCTACGTGACATGGGTCAAGTGGAATCTCATTTCAGCTCATACGGAGAAACCGTTAATCTCGACGCAAGATAGGTGTACTATATGCGCTGAACGTACCATAGGCTAAGAAATCATTTTGGACGCACTTGATTGTACTCCTAGGCGACGTGGATCAAGCAAAAGTTTATTTCTATCTATTTGGATATTGTTTTGATCTCGGCCTATTATAGGTGCACGGTTTGTGCCGAATGTACCACGAGCATGGAAATCACTTTGGGCAGACCTGATGGTACTCCTAGGTAATGTATGTCAAGTGGAAGGTTCTTTCGATCCGTTTGGAGATAGTTTTAGTCTAGGCGCACGATAGGTGCACAATTTGCGCCGAACATACAAAGGGCCGGGAAATCACTTTGGGCACACTCGATGGTTCTCCTAGCTGAAGTGGGTCAAGTGGAAGCTCAATTCGAGTCGTTTTAGAGATGGTGTTAATCTTAGCGCTAGATAGGTGCATAGTTTGCACCAAACGTACCATTGGCATAGAAATCATTTTGGATGCGCCTGATTGTACTCCTAGGTGAGATGGATCAAGCAGAAGCTCATTTTGATCCATTTGGAGATGGTTTCAACTTCAGCGCAAGAATGGTGCACAGTTTGCGCCGAATGTCCCACGGGCATGGAAATTGCTTTGGGCACACCCGATGGTACTCCTATGTAATGTATGTCAAGTGGAAGCTTGTTTCGGTCCGTTTGGAGATAGTGTTAGTCTTGGTGCTAGATAGGTGCACGGTTTACGCTGAATGTACCATAGGCATGGAAATCATTTTGGGCACACCCGATGCTACTCCTAGGTGACGTGGTCAAGTGACAGCTCATTTTGGTCCATTCGGAGATAGTGTTAAACTAGGCGCAAGATAGGTGTATGGTTTGCACCGAATGTACCACAGGCATGGAAATCTTTTTAGGCACACCCGATGGTACTTCTAATGGAAGCTCATTTTGGTCCATTTGGAGAGAGTGTTAACCTCGAAGCAAGATAGGTGCACGGTTTGCGCTGAACGTACCCTAGGCTAAGAAATCATTTTGACACAACCGACGGTACTCCTACGTGACATGGGTCAAGTGGAATCTCATTTCAGCTCATACGGAGAAACCGTTAATCTCGACGCAAGATAGGTGTACTATATGCGCTGAACGTACCATAGGCTAAGAAATCATTTTGGACGCACTTGATTGTACTCCTAGGCGACGTGGATCAAGCAAAAGTTTATTTCTATCTATTTGGATATTGTTTTGATCTCGGCCTATTATAGGTGCACGGTTTGTGCCGAATGTACCACGAGCATGGAAATCACTTTGGGCAGACCTGATGGTACTCCTAGGTAATGTATGTCAAGTGGAAGGTTGTTTCGATCCGTTTGGAGATAGTTTTAGTCTAGGCGCACGATAGGTGCACAATTTGCGCCGAACATACAAAGGGCCGGGAAATCACTTTGGGCACACTCGATGGTTCTCCTAGCTGAAGTGGGTCAAGTGGAAGCTCAATTCGAGTCGTTTAGAGATGGTGTTAATCTTAGCGCTAGATAGGTGCATAGTTTGCACCAAACGTACCATTGGCATAGAAATCATTTTGGATGCGCCTGATTGTACTCCTAGGTGAGATGGATCAAGCAGAAGCTCATTTTGATCCATTTGGAGATGGTTTCAACTTCAGCGCAAGAATGGTGCACAGTTTGCGCCGAATGTCCCACGGGCATGGAAATTGCTTTGGGCACACCCGATGGTACTCCTATGTAATGTATGTCAAGTGGAAGCTTGTTTCGGTCCGTTTGGAGATAGTGTTAGTCTTGGTGCTAGATAGGTGCACGGTTTACGCTGAATGTACCATAGGCATGGAAATCATTTTGGGCACACCCGATGCTACTCCTAGGTGACGTGGTCAAGTGACAGCTCATTTTGGTCCATTCGGAGATAGTGTTAAACTAGGCGCAAGATAGGTGTATGGTTTGCACCGAATGTACCACAGGCATGGAAAATCTTTTTAGGCACACCCGATGGTACTTCTAATGGAAGCTCATTTTGGTCCATTTGGAGAGAGTGTTAATCTCGAAGCAAGATAGGTGCACGGTTTGCGCTGAACGTACCCTAGGCTAAGAAATCATTTTGACACAACCGACGGTACTCCTACGTGACATGGGTCAAGTGGAATCTCATTTCAGCTCATACGGAGAAACCATTAATCTCGACGCAAGATAGGTGCACTATATGCGCTGAACGTACCATAGGCTAAGAAATCATTTTGGACGCACTTGATTGTACTCCTAGGCGACGTGGATCAAGCGAAAGTTTATTTCTATCTATTTGGAGATTGTTTTGATCTCGGCGTAAGATAGGTGCACGGTTTGTGCCGAATGTACCACGGGCATGGAAATCGCTTTGGGCAGACATGATGGTACTCCTAGGTAATGTATGTCAAGTGGAAGGTTGTTTCGGTCCGTTTGGAGATAGTTTTAGTCTGGGCGCATGATAGGTGCACAATTTCCGCCGAACGTACCACGGGCCGGAAAATCACTTTGGGCACACTCGATGGTTCTCCTAGCTTAAGTGGGTCAAGTGGAAGCTCGATTCGAGCCGTTTAGAGATAGTGTTAATCTTAGCGCTAGATAGGTGCACAGTTTGCACCGAACGTACCATTGGCATAGAAATCATTTTGGATGCACCTGATTGTACTCCTAGGTGAGATGGATCAAGCAAAAGCTCATTTTGATCCATTTGGAGATGGTTTTAACTTCTGCGCAACAATGGTGCACAGTTTGCACCGAATGTCCCACGGGCATGGAAATTGCTTGGGGCACACCCGATGGTACTCCTATGTAATGTATGTCAAGTGGAAGCTTGTTTCGGTCCGTTTGGAGATAGTGTTAGTCTTGGAGCTTGATAGGTGCACGGTTTGCGTTGAATGTACCATAGGCATGGAAATCATTATGGGCACACCCGATGCTACTCCTAGGTGATGTGGTCAAGTGACAGCTCATTTTGGTCCATTTGGAGATAGTGTTATAATAGGCGCAAGATAGGTGTACGGTTTGCGCCGAATGTACCACAGGCATGGAAATTTTTTTGGCACACCCGATGGTACTTCTAAGACACATTGGTCAAATGGAAGCTCATTTTGGTCAATTTGGAGAGAGTATTAATCTCGAAGCAAGATAGGTGCACGGTTTGCGCTGACTGTACCCTAGGCTAAGAAATCATTTTGACACAACCGACGGTACTCCTACGTGACATGGGTCAAGTGGAATCTCATTTCAGCCCATACGGAGAAACCGTTAATCTCGACGCAAGATAGGTGCACTATATGCGCTGAACGTACCGTAGGCTAAGAAATCATTTTGGACACACTTGATTGTATTCCTAGGCGACGTGGATCAAGCGAAAGTTTATTTCTACCTATTTGGTGATTGTTTTGATCTCGGCGTAAGATAGGTGCATGGTTTGTGCCGAATGTACCACGGGCATGGAAATCGCTTTGGGTCATACCTGATGGTACTCCTAGGTAATGTCTGTCAAGTGGAAGCTTGTTTCGGTCTGTTTGGAGATAGTTTTAGTCTGGGCGCATGAAAGGTGCACAATTTGCGCTGAACGTACCACGGGCCGGAAAATCACTTTGGGCACACTCGATGGTTCTCCTAGCTGATGTGGGTCAAGTGGAAGCTCGATTCGAGCCGTTTAGAGATAGTGTTAATCTTAGCGCTAGATAGGTGCACAGTTTGCACCGAACGTACCATTGGTATAGAAATCATTTTGGATGCACCTGATTGTACTCCTAGGTGAGATGGATCAAGCAGAAGCTCATTTTGATCCATTTGGAGATGGTTTTAACTTAAGCGCAAGAATGGTGCATAGTTTGCGCCGAATGTCCCACGGGCATGGAAATTGCTTTGGGCACACCCGATGGTACTCCTATGTAATGTATGTCAAGCGGAAGCTTGTTTCGGTCTGTTTGGAGAGAGTGTTAGTCTTGGAGCTAGATAGGTGCACGGTTTGCGCTGAATGTACCATAGGCTAAGAAATCATTTTGGACGCACTTGATTGTACTCCTATGCGAGGTGAATCAAGCGAAACTTTATTTCTATCTATTTGGAGATTGTTTTGATCTCGGCATAAGATAGGTGCACGGTTTGTGCCAAATGTACCACGGGCCTGGAAATCGCTTTGGGCAGACCTGATGGTACTCCTAGGTAATGTATGTCAAGTGGAAGCTTGTTTCGGTCCGTTTGGAGATAGTTTTTGTCTAGGCACACGATAGGTGCACAATTTGCTCCGAACGTACCACGGGCCGAGAAATCACATTGGGCACACTCGATGGTTCTCCTAGCTGAAGTGGGTCAAGTGGAAGCTCGATTCGAGCTGTTTAGAGATAGTGTTAATCTTAGCGCTAGATAGGTGCACAGTTTGCTCCGAACGTACCATTGGCATAGAAATCATTTTGGATGCACCTGACTGTACTCCTAGGTGAGATGGATCAAGCAGAAGCTCATTTTGATCCAATTGGATATGGTTTTAACTTCTGCGCAACAATGGTGCACAGTTTGCGCTGAATGTCCCACGGGCATGGAAATTGCTTGGGGCACACCCGATGGTACTCCTATGTAATGTATGTCAAGTGGAAGCTTGTTTCGGTCCGTTTGGAGATAGAGTTAGTCTTGGAGCTAGATAGGTGCACAGTTTGCGTTGAATGTACCATATGCATGGAAATCATTTTGGGCACACCCGATGCTACTCCTAGGTGATGTGGTCAAGTGACAGCTCATTTTGGTCCATTTGGAGATAGTGTTATACTAGGCGCAAGATAGGTGTACGATTTGCGCCGAATGTACCACAGGCATGGAAATCTTTTTTGGCACACCCGATGGTACTTCTAAGAGACATTGGTCAAATGGAAGCTCATTTTGGTCAATTTGGAGAGAGTATTAATCTCGAAGCAAGATAGGTGCACGGTTTGCGCTGACTGTACCCTAGGCTAAGAAATCATTTTGACACAACCGACGGTACTCCTACGTGACATGGGTCAAGTGGAATCTCATTTCTGCCCATACGGAGAAACCGTTAATCTCGACGCAAGATAGGTGCACTATATGCGCTGAACGTACTTTAGGCTAAGAAATCATTTTGGACGCACTTGATTGTATTCCTAGGCGACGTGGATCAAGCGAAAGTTTATTTCTATCTATTTGGAGATTGTTTTGATCTCGGCGTAAGATAGGTGCACGGTTTGTGCCGAATGTACCACGGGCATGGAAATCGCTTTGGGCAGACCCGATGGTACTCCTAGGTAATGTATGTCAAGTGGAAGCTTGTTTCGGTCCGTTTGGAGATAGTTTTAGTCTGGGCGCATGATAGGTGCACAATTTCCGCTGAACGTACCACGGGCCGGAAAATCACTTTGGGCACACTCGATGGTTCTCCTAGCTTAAGTGGGTCAAGTGGAAGCTCGATTCGAGCCGTTTAGAGATAGTGTTAATCTTAGCGCTAGATAGGTGCACAGTTTGCACCGAACGTACCATTGGTATAGAAATCATTTTGGATGCACCTGATTGTACTCCTAGGTGAGATGGATCAAGTAGAAGCTCATTTTGATCCATTTGGAGATGGTTTTAACTTCAGCGCAAGAATGGTGCACAGTTTGCGCCGAATGTCCCACGGGCATGGAAATTGCTTTGGGCACACCCGATGGTACTCCTATGTAATGTATGTCAAGCGAAAGCTTGTTTCGGTCTGTTTGGAGATAGTGTTAGTCTTGGAGCTAGATAGGTGCACGGTTTGCGCTGAATGTACCATAGGCTAAGAAATCATTTTGGACGCACTTGATTGTACTCCTAGGCGACGTGGATCAAGCGAAACTTTATTTCTATCTATTTGGAGATTGTTTTGATCTCGGCATAAGATAGGTGCACGGTTTGTGCCAAATGTACCACGGGCATGGAAATCGCTTTGGGCAGACCTGATGGTACTCCTGGGTAATGTATGTCAAGTGGAAGCTTGTTTCGGTCCATTTGGAGATAGTTTTTGTCTAGGCACACGATAGGTGCACAATTTACGCCGAACGTACCACGGGCCGGGAAATCACATTGGGCACACTCGATGGTTCTCCTAGCTGAAGTGGGTCAAGTGGAAGTTCGATTCGAGCCGTTTAGAGATAGTGTTAATCTTAGCGCTAGATAGGTGCACAGTTTGCTCCGAACGTACCATTGGCATAGAAATCATTTTGGATGCACCTGACTGTACTCCTAGGTGAGATGGATCAAGCAGAAGCTCATTTTGATCCATTTGGATATGGTTTTAACTTCTGCGCAACAATGGTGCACAGTTTGCGCCGAATGTCCCACGGGCATGGAAATTGCTTGGGGCACACCCGATGGTACTCCTATGTAATGTATGTCAAGTGGAAGCTTGTTTCGGTCCGTTTGGAGATAGTGTTAGTCTTGGAGCTAGATAGGTGCACAGTTTGCGTTGAATGTACCATATGCATGGAAATCATTCTGGGCACACCCGATGCTACTCCTAGGTGATGTGGTCAAGTGACAGCACATTTTGGTCCATTTGGAGATAGTGTTATACTAGGCGCAAGATAGGTGTACGGTTTGCGCCGAATGTACCACAGGCATGGAAATCTTTTTTGGCACACCCGATGGTACTTCTAAGAGACATTGGTCAAATGGAAGCTCATTTTGGTCAATTTGGAGAGAGTATTAATCTCGAAGCAAGATAGGTGCACGGTTTGCGCTGACTGTACCCTAGGCTAAGAAATCATTTTGACACAACCGACGGTACTCCTACGTGACATGGGTCAAGTGGAATCTCATTTCAGCCCATACGGAGAAACCGTTAATCTCGACGCAAGATAGGTGCACTATATGCGCTGAACGTACTTTAGGCTAAGAAATCATTTTGGACGCACTTGATTGTATTCCTAGGCGACGTGGAACAAGCGAAAGTTTATTTCTATCTATTTGGAGATTGTTTTGATCTCGGCGTAAGATAGGTGCACGGTTTGTGCCGAATGTACCACGGGCATGGAAATCGCTTTGGGCAGACCTGATGGTACTCCTAGGTAATGTATGTCAAGTGGAAGCTTGTTTCGGTACATTTGGAGATAGTTTTAGTCTGGGCGCATGATAGGTGCACAATTTGCGCCGAACGTACCATGGGCTGGAAAATCACTTTGGGCACACTCGATGGTTCTCCTAGCTGAAGTGGGTCAAGTGGAAGCTCGATTCGAGCCGTTTAGAGATAGTGTTAATCTTAGCGCTAGATAGGTGCACAGTTTGCACCGAACGTACCATTGGCATAGAAATCATTTTGGATGCACCTGATTGTACTCCTAGGTGAGATGGATCAAGCAGAAGCTCATTTTGATCCATTTGGATATGGTTTTAACTTCTGCGCAACAATGGTGCACAGTTTGCGCCGAATGTCCCACGGGCTTGGAAATTGCTTTGGGCACACCCGATGGTACTCCTATGTAATGTATGTCAAGTGGAAGCTTGTTTCGGTCCGTTTGGAGATAGTGTTAGTCTTGGAGCTAGATAGGTGCACAGTTTGCGTTGAATGTACCATAGGCATGGAAATCATTTTGGGCACACCCGATGCTACTCCTAGGTGATGTGGTCAAGTGACAGCTCATTTTGGTCCATTTGGAGATAGTGTTATACTAGGCGCAAGATAGGTGTACGGTTTGGCACACCCGATGGTACTTCTAAGAGACATTGGTCAAATGGAAGCTCATTTTGGTCAATTTGGAGAGAGTATTAATCTCGAAGCAAGATAGGTGCACGGTTTGCGCTGACTGTACCCTAGGCTAAGAAATCATTTTGACACAACCGACGGTACTCCTACGTGACATGGGTCAAGTGGAATCTCATTTCAGCCCATACGGAGAAACCGATAATCTCGACGCAAGATAGGTGCACTATATGCGCTGAACGTACCGTAGGCTAAGAAATCATTTTGGACGCACTTGATTGTATTCCTAGGCGACGTGGATCAAGCGAAAGTTTATTTCTATCTATTTGGAGATTGTTTTGATCTCGGCGTAAGATAGGTGCATAGTTTGTGCCGAATGTACCACGGGCATGGAAATCGCTTTGGGCAGACCTGATGGTACCCCTAGGTAATGTATGTCAAGTGGAAGCTTGTTTCGGTCCGTTTTAATATAGTCTTAGTCTGGGCGCATGATAGGTGCATAATTTGCGCCGAACGTACCACGGGTCGGAAAATCACTTTGGGCACACTCGATGGTTCTCCTAGCTGAAGTGGGTCAAGTGGAAGCTCGATTCGAGCCGTTTAGAGATAGTGTTAATCTTAGCGCTAGATAGGTGCACAGTTTGCACCGAAAGTACCATTGGTATAGAAATCATTTTGGATGCACCTGATTGTACTCCTAGGTGAGATGGATCAAGCAGAAGCTCATTTTGATCCATTTGGAGATGGTTTTAACTTCAGCGCAAGAATGGTGCACAGTTTGCGCCGAATGTCCCATGAGCATGGAAATTGCTTTGGGCACACCCGATGGTACTCCTATGTAATGTATGTCAAGCGGAAGCTTGTTTCGGTCCGTTTGGAGATAGTGTTAGTCTTGGAGCTAGATAGCTTTACGGTTTGCACTGAATGTACCATAGGCATGGAAATCATTTTGGGCACACCCGATGCTACTCCTAGGTGATGTGGTCAAGTGACAGCTCATTTTGGTCCATTCGGAGATAGTGTTAAACTAGGCGCAAGATAGGTGTACGGTTTGCGCCGAATGTACCACAGGCATGGAAATCTTTTATGGCACACCCGATGGTACTTCTAAGAGACATTGGTCAAATGGAAGCTCATTTTGGTCAATTTGGAGAGAGTATTAATCTCGAAGCAAGATAGGTGCACGGTTTGCGCTGAACGTACCCTAGGCTAAGAAATCATTTTGACGCAACCGACGGTACTCCTACGTGACATGGGTCAAGTGGAATCTCATTTCAGCCCATGCGGAGAAACCGTTAATCTCGACGCAAGATAGGTGCACTATATGCGCTGAACATACCGTAGGCTAAGAAATCATTTTGGATGCACTTGATTGTATTCCTAGGCGACGTGGATCAAGCGAAAGTTTATTTCTATCTATTTGGAGATTGTTTTGTTCTTGGCGTGAGATAGGTGCACGGTTTGTGCCAAATGTACCACGGGCATGGAAATCGCTTTGGGCAGACCTGATGGTACTCCTAGGTAATGTATGTCAAGTGGAAGCTTGTTTCGGTCCGTTTGGAGATAGTTTTAGTCTAGGCGCACGATAGTTGCACAATTTGCGCCGAACGTACCACGGGCCGGGAAATCACTTTGGGCACACTCGATGCTACTCCTAGGTGATGTGGTCAAGTGACAGCTCATTTTGGTCCATTTGGAGATAGTGTTATACTAGGCGCAAGATAGGTGTACGGTTTGCGCCGAATGTACCACAAGCATGGAAATCTTTTTTGGCACACCCGATGGTACTTCTAAGAGACATTGGTCAAATGGAAGCTCATTTTGGTTAATTTGGAGAGAGTATTAATCTCGAAGCAAGATAGGTGCACGGTTTGCGCTGACTGTACCCTAGGCTAAGAAATCATTTTGACACAACCAACAGTACTCCTACGTGGCATGGGTCAAGTGGAATCTCATTTCAGCCCATACGGATAAACCGTTAATCTCGACGCAAGATAGGTGCACTATATGCGCTGAACGTACCATAGGCTAAGAAATCATTTTGGACGCACTTGATTGTATTCCTAGGCGACGTGGATCAAGCGAAAGTTTATTTCTATCTATTTGGAGATTGTTTTGATCTCGGCGTAAGATAGGTGCACGGTTTGTGCCGAATGTACCACGGGCATGGAAATCGCTTTGGGCAGACCTGATGGTACTCCTAGGTAATGTATGTCAAGTGGGAGCTTGTTTTGGTCTGTTTGGAGATAGTTTTAGTCTAGGCGCACGATAGATGCACAATTTGTGCCGAACGTACCACGGGCCGGGAAATCACTTTGGGCAAACTCGATGGTTCTCCTAGCTGAAGTGGGTCAAGTGGAAGCTCGATTCGATCCGTTTAGAGATAGTGTTAATCTTAGCGCTAGATAGGTGCACAGTTTGCTCCGAACGTACCATTGGCATAGAAATCATTTTGGATGCACCTGATTGTACTCCTAGGTGAGATGGATCAAGGAGAAGCTCATTTTGATCCATTTGGATATGGTTTTAACTTCTGCGCAACAATGGTGCACAGTTTGCGCCGAATGTCCCACGGGCATGGAAATTGCTTGGGGCACACCCGATGGTACTCCTATGTAATGTATGTCAAGTGGAAGCTTGTTTCGGTTCGTTTGGAGATAGTGTTAGTCTTGGAGCTCGATAGGTGCACGGTTTGCGTTGAATGTACCATAGGCATGGAAATCATTTTGGGCACACCCGATGCTACTCCTAGGTGATGTGGTCAAGTGACAGCTCATTTTGGTCCATTCGGAGATAGTGTTAAACTAGGCGCAAGTTAGGTGTACGGTTTGCGCCGAATGTACCACAGGCATGGAAATCTTTTTTGGCACACCCGATGGTACTTCTAAGAGACATTGGTAAAATGGAAGCTCATTTTGGTCCATTTGGAGAGAGTATTAATCTCGAAGCAAGATAGGTGCACGGTTTGCGCTGATTGTAATCTAGGCTAAGAAATCATTTTGACACAACCGACGGTACTCCTACGTGACATGGGTAAGTGGAATCTCATTTCAGCCCATATGGAGAAACCGTTAATCTCGACGCAAGATAGGTGCACTATATGCGCTGAACGTACTGTAGGCTAAGAAATCATTTTGGACGCACTTGATTGTATTCCTAGGCGACGTGGATCAAGCGAAAGTTTATTTCTATCTATCTGGAGATTGTTTTGCTCTCGGCGAAAGATAGGTGCACGGTTTGTGCCGAATGTACCACAGGCATGGAAATCGCTTTGGGCAGACCTGATGGTACTCCTAGGTAATGTATGTCAAGTGGAAGCTTGTTTCGGTCCGTTTGGAGATAGTTTTAGTCTAGGCGCACGATAGGTGCACAATTTGCGCCGAACATACCACGGGCCGGGAAATCACTTTGGGCACACTCGATGCTACTCCTAGGTGATGTGGTCAAGTGACAGCTCATTTTGGTCCATTCGGAGATAGTGTTATACTAGGCGCAAGATAGGTGTACGGTTTGCGCCGAATGTACCACAAGCATGGAAATCTTTTTTGGCACACCCGATGGTACTTCTAAGAGACATTGGTCAAATGGAAGCTCATTTTGGTTAATTTGGAGAGAGTATTAATCTCGAAGCAAGATAGGTGCACGGTTTGCGCTGACTGTACCCTAGGCTAAGAAATCATTTTGACACAACCGATGGTACTCCTACGTGACATGGGTCTAGTGGAATGTCATTTCAGCCCATACGGAGAAACCGTTAATCTCGACGCAAGATAGGTGCACTATATGCGCTGAACGTACCGTAGGCTAAGAAATCATTTTGGACGCACTTGATTGTATTCCTAGGCGACGTGGATCAAGCGAAAGTTTATTTCTATCTATTTGGAGATTGTTTTGATCTCGGCGTAAGATAGGTGCACGGTTTGTGCCAAATGTACCACGGGCATGGAAATCGCTTTGGGCAGACCTGATGGTACTCCTAGGTAATGTATGTCAAGTGGAAGCTTGTTTCGGTCCGTTTGGAGATAGTTTTTGTCTAGGCACACGATAGGTGCACAATTTGCGCCGAACGTACCACGGGCCGGGAAATCACATTGGGCACACTCGATGGTTCTCCTAGCTGAAGTGGGTCAAGTGGAAGCTCGATTCGAGCCGTTTAGAGATAGTGTTAATCTTAGCGCTAGATAGGTGCACAGTTTGCTCCGAACGTACCATTGGCATAGAAATCATTTTGGATGCACCTGATTGTACTCCTAGGTGAGATGGATCAAGCAGAAGCTCATTTTGATCCATTTGGATATGGTTTTAACTTCTGCGCAACAATGGTGCACAGTTTGCGCTGAATGTCCCACGGGCATGGAAATTGCTTGGGGCACACCCGATGGTACTCCTATGTAATGTATGTCAAGTGGAAGCTTGTTTCGGCCCGTTTGGAGATAGTGTTAGTCTTGGAGCTAGATAGGTGCACGGTTTGCGTTGAATGCACCATAGGCATGGAAATCATTTTGGGCACACCCGATGCTACTCCTAGGTGATGTGGTCAAGTGACAGCTCATTTTGGTCCATTCGGAGATAGTGTTATACTAGGCGCAAGATAGGTGTACGGTTTGCGCCGAATGTACCAGAGGCATGGAAATCTTTTTTGGCACACCCGATGGTACTTCTAAGAGACATTGGTCAAATGGAAGCTCATTTTGGTCAATTTGGAGAGAGTATTAATCTCGAAGCAAGATAGGTGCACGGTTTGCGCTGACTGTACCCTAGGCTAAGAAATCATTTTGACACAACCGACGGTACTCCTACGTGACATGGGTCAAGTGGAATCTCATTTCAGCCCATACGGAGAAACCGATAATCTCGACGCAAGATAGGTGCACTATATGCGCTGAACGTACCGTAGGCTAAGAAATCATTTTGGACGCACTTGATTGTATTCCTAGGCGACGTGGATCAAGCGAAAGTTTATTTCTATCTATTTGGAGATTGTTTTGATCTCGGCGTAAGATAGGTGCATAGTTTGTGCCGAATGTACCACGGGCATGGAAATCGCTTTGGGCAGACCTGATGGTACCCCTAGGTAATGTATGTCAAGTGGAAGCTTGTTTCGGTCCGTTTTAATATAGTCTTAGTCTGGGCGCATGATAGGTGCATAATTTGCGCCGAACGTACCACGGGTCGGAAAATCACTTTGGGCACACTCGATGGTTCTCCTAGCTGAAGTGGGTCAAGTGGAAGCTCGATTCGAGCCGTTTAGAGATAGTGTTAATCTTAGCGCTAGATAGGTGCACAGTTTGCACCGAAAGTACCATTGGTATAGAAATCATTTTGGATGCACCTGATTGTACTCCTAGGTGAGATGGATCAAGCAGAAGCTCATTTTGATCCATTTGGAGATGGTTTTAACTTCAGCGCAAGAATGGTGCACAGTTTGCGCCGAATGTCCCATGAGCATGGAAATTGCTTTGGGCACACCCGATGGTACTCCTATGTAATGTATGTCAAGCGGAAGCTTGTTTCGGTCCGTTTGGAGATAGTGTTAGTCTTGGAGCTAGATAGCTTTACGGTTTGCACTGAATGTACCATAGGCATGGAAATCATTTTGGGCACACCCGATGCTACTCCTAGGTGATGTGGTCAAGTGACAGCTCATTTTGGTCCATTCGGAGATAGTGTTAAACTAGGCGCAAGATAGGTGTACGGTTTGCGCCGAATGTACCACAGGCATGGAAATCTTTTATGGCACACCCGATGGTACTTCTAAGAGACATTGGTCAAATGGAAGCTCATTTTGGTCAATTTGGAGAGAGTATTAATCTCGAAGCAAGATAGGTGCACGGTTTGCGCTGAACGTACCCTAGGCTAAGAAATCATTTTGACGCAACCGACGGTACTCCTACGTGACATGGGTCAAGTGGAATCTCATTTCAGCCCATGCGGAGAAACCGTTAATCTCGACGCAAGATAGGTGCACTATATGCGCTGAACATACCGTAGGCTAAGAAATCATTTTGGATGCACTTGATTGTATTCCTAGGCGACGTGGATCAAGCGAAAGTTTATTTCTATCTATTTGGAGATTGTTTTGTTCTTGGCGTGAGATAGGTGCACGGTTTGTGCCAAATGTACCACGGGCATGGAAATCGCTTTGGGCAGACCTGATGGTACTCCTAGGTAATGTATGTCAAGTGGAAGCTTGTTTCGGTCCGTTTGGAGATAGTTTTAGTCTAGGCGCACGATAGTTGCACAATTTGCGCCGAACGTTGGTTTTAACTTCTGCGCAACAATGGTGCACAGTTTGCGCTGAATGTCCCACGGGCATGGAAATTGCTTGGGGCACACCCGATGGTACTCCTATGTAATGTATGTCAAGTGGAAGCTTGTTTCGGCCCGTTTGGAGATAGTGTTAGTCTTGGAGCTAGATAGGTGCACGGTTTGCGTTGAATGCACCATAGGCATGGAAATCATTTTGGGCACACCCGATGCTACTCCTAGGTGATGTGGTCAAGTGACAGCTCATTTTGGTCCATTCGGAGATAGTGTTATACTAGGCGCAAGATAGGTGTACGGTTTGCGCCGAATGTACCAGAGGCATGGAAATCTTTTTTGGCACACCCGATGGTACTTCTAAGAGACATTGGTCAAATGGAAGCTCATTTTGGTCAATTTGGAGAGAGTATTAATCTCGAAGCAAGATAGGTGCACGGTTTGCGCTGACTGTACCCTAGGCTAAGAAATCATTTTGACACAACCAACAGTACTCCTACGTGGCATGGGTCAAGTGGAATCTCATTTCAGCCCATACGGATAAACCGTTAATCTCGACGCAAGATAGGTGCACTATATGCGCTGAACGTACCATAGGCTAAGAAATCATTTTGGACGCACTTGATTGTATTCCTAGGCGACGTGGATCAAGCGAAAGTTTATTTCTATCTATTTGGAGATTGTTTTGATCTCGGCGTAAGATAGGTGCACGGTTTGTGCCGAATGTACCACGGGCATGGAAATCGCTTTGGGCAGACCTGATGGTACTCCTAGGTAATGTATGTCAAGTGGAAGCTTGTTTTGGTCTGTTTGGAGATAGTTTTAGTCTAGGCGCACGATAGTTGCACAATTTGTGTCGAACGTACCACGGGCCGGGAAATCACTTTGGGCAAACTCGATGGTTCTCCTAGCTGAAGTGGGTCAAGTGGAAGCTCGATTCGAGCCGTTTAGAGATAGTGTTAATCTTAGCGCTAGATAGGTGCACAGTTTGCTCCGAACGTACCATTGGCATAGAAATCATTTTGGATGCACCTGATTGTACTCCTAGGTGAGATGGATCAAGCAGAAGCTCATTTTGATCCATTTGGATATGGTTTTAACTTCTGCGCAACAATGGTGCACAGTTTGCGCCGAATGTCCCACGGGCATGGAAATTGCTTGGGGCACACCCGATGGTACTCCTATGTAATGTATGTCAAGTGGAAGCTTGTTTCGGTTCGTTTGGAGATAGTGTTAGTCTTGGAGCTAGATAGGTGCACGGTTTGCGTTGAATGTACCATAGGCATGGAAATCATTTTGGGCACACCCGATGCTACTCCTAGGTGATGTGGTCAAGTGACAGCTCATTTTGGTCCATTCGGAGATAGTGTTATACTAGGCGCAAGATAGGTGTACGGTTTGCGCCGAATGTACCACAGGCATGGAAATCTTTTTTGGCACACCCGATGGTACTTCTAAGAGACATTGGTAAAATGGAAGCTCAATTTGGTCCATTTGGAGAGAGTATTAATCTCGAAGCAAGATAGGTGCACGGTTTGCGCTGACTGTACCCTAGGCTAAGAAATCATTTTGACACAACCGACGGTACTCCTACGTGACATGGGTCTAGTGGAATGTCATTTCAGCCCATACGGAGAAACCGTTAATCTCGACGCAAGATAGGTGCACTATATGCGCTGAACGTACCGTAGGCTAAGAAATCATTTTGGACGGACTTGATTGTATTCCTAGGCGACGTGGATCAAGCGAAAGTTTATTTCTATCTATTTGGAGATTGTTTTGATCTCGGCGTAAGATAGGTGCACGGTTTGTGCCGAATGTACCACGGGCATGGAAATCGCTTTGGCCAGACCTGATGGTACTCCTAGGTAATGTATGTCAAGTGGAAGCTTGTTTCGGTCCGTATGGAGATAGTTTTAGTCTAGGCGCATGATAGGTGCACAATTTGCGCCGAACGTACCACGGGCCGGGAAATCACTTTGGGCACACTCGATGGTTCTCCTAGCTCCAGTGGAAGCTCGATTCGAGCCGTTTAGAGATAGTGTTAATCTTAGCGCTAGATAGGCGCACAGTTTGCACCGAACGTACCATTGGTATAGAAATCATTTTGGATGCACCTGATTGTACTCCTAGGTGAGATGGATCAAGCAGAAGCTCATTTTGATCCATTTGGAGATGGTTTTAACTTCAGCGCAAGAATGGTGCACAGTTTACGCCAAATGTCCCACAGGCATGGAAATTGCTCGGGCACACCCGATGGTACTCCTATGTAATGTATGTCATGCGGAAGCTTGTTTCAGTCTGTTTGGAGATCGTGTTAGTCTTAGAGCTAGATAGGTGCACGGTTTGCGCTGAATGTACCATAGGCATGGAAATCATTTTGGGCACACCCGATGCTACTCCTAGGTGATGTGGTCAAGTGACAGCTCATTTTGGTCCATTCGGAGATAGTGTTAAACTAGGCGCAAGATAGGTGTACAGTTTGCGCCGAATGTACCACAGGCATGGAAATCTTTTTTGGCACACCCGATGGTACTTCTAAGAGACATTGGTAAAATGGAAGCTCATTTTGGTCCATTTGGAGAGAGTATTAATCTCGAAGCAAGATAGGTGCATGGTTTGCGCTGAATATACCCTAGGCTAAGAAATCATTTTGACACAACCGACGGTACTCCTACGTGACATGGGTCAAGTGGAATCTCATTTCAGCCCATACGGAGAAACCGTTAATCTCGACGCAAGATAACTGCACTATATGCGCTGAACGTACTGTAGGCTAAGAAATCATTTTGGACGCACTTGATTGTATTCCTAGGCGACGTGGATCAAGCGAAAGTTTATTTCTATCTATCTGGAGATTGTTTTGATCTCGGCGTAAGATAGGTGCACGGTTTGTGCCGAATGTACCACAGGCATGGAAATCGCTTTGGGCAGACCTGATGGTACTCCTAGGTAATGTATGTCAAGTGGAAGCTTGTTTCAGTCCGTTTGGAGATAGTTTTAGTCTAGGCGCATGATAGGTGCACAATTTGCGCCGAACGTACCACGGGCCGGGAAATCACTTTGGGCACACTCGATGGTTCTCCTAGCTCTAGTGGAAGCTCGATTCGAGCCGTTTAGAGATAGTGTTAATCTTAGCGCTAGATAGGTGCACAGTTTGCACCGAACGTACCATTGCTATAGAAATCATTTTGGATGCACCTGATTGTACTCCTAGGTGAGATGGATCAAGCAGAAGCTCATTTTGATCCATTTGGAGATGGTTTTAACTTCAGCGCAAGAATGGTGCACAGTTTGCGCCAAATGTCCCACGGGCATGGAAATTGCTTGGGCACACCCGATGGTACTCCTATGTAATGTATGTCAAGCGGAAGCTTGTTTCGGTCCGTTTGGAGATAGTGTTAGTCTTGGAGCTAGATAGCTTTACGGTTTGCACTGAATGTACCATAGGCATGGAAATCATTTTGGGCACACCCGATGCTACTCCTAGGTGATGTGGTCAAGTGACAGCTCATTTTGGTCCATTCGGAGATAGTGTTAAACTAGGCGCAAGATAGGTGTACGGTTTGCGCCGAATGTACCACAGGCATGGAAATCTTTTATGGCACACCCGATGGTACTTCTAAGAGACATTGGTCAAATGGAAGCTCATTTTGGTCAATTTGGAGAGAGTATTAATCTCGAAGCAAGATAGGTGCACGGTTTGCGCTGAACGTACCCTAGGCTAAGAAATCATTTTGACGCAACCGACGGTACTCCTACGTGACATGGGTCAAGTGGAATCTCATTTCAGCCCATGCGGAGAAACCGTTAATCTCGACGCAAGATAGGTGCACTATATGCGCTGAACATACCGTAGGCTAAGAAATCATTTTGGATGCACTTGATTGTATTCCTAGGCGACGTGGATCAAGCGAAAGTTTATTTCTATCTATTTGGAGATTGTTTTGTTCTTGGCGTGAGATAGGTGCACGGTTTGTGCCAAATGTACCACGGGCATGGAAATCGCTTTGGGCAGACCTGATGGTACTCCTAGGTAATGTATGTCAAGTGGAAGCTTGTTTCGGTCCGTTTGGAGATAGTTTTAGTCTAGGCGCACGATAGTTGCACAATTTGCGCCGAACGTTGGTTTTAACTTCTGCGCAACAATGGTGCACAGTTTGCGCTGAATGTCCCACGGGCATGGAAATTGCTTGGGGCACACCCGATGGTACTCCTATGTAATGTATGTCAAGTGGAAGCTTGTTTCGGCCCGTTTGGAGATAGTGTTAGTCTTGGAGCTAGATAGGTGCACGGTTTGCGTTGAATGCACCATAGGCATGGAAATCATTTTGGGCACACCCGATGCTACTCCTAGGTGATGTGGTCAAGTGACAGCTCATTTTGGTCCATTCGGAGATAGTGTTATACTAGGCGCAAGATAGGTGTACGGTTTGCGCCGAATGTACCAGAGGCATGGAAATCTTTTTTGGCACACCCGATGGTACTTCTAAGAGACATTGGTCAAATGGAAGCTCATTTTGGTCAATTTGGAGAGAGTATTAATCTCGAAGCAAGATAGGTGCACGGTTTGCGCTGACTGTACCCTAGGCTAAGAAATCATTTTGACACAACCAACAGTACTCCTACGTGGCATGGGTCAAGTGGAATCTCATTTCAGCCCATACGGATAAACCGTTAATCTCGACGCAAGATAGGTGCACTATATGCGCTGAACGTACCATAGGCTAAGAAATCATTTTGGACGCACTTGATTGTATTCCTAGGCGACGTGGATCAAGCGAAAGTTTATTTCTATCTATTTGGAGATTGTTTTGATCTCGGCGTAAGATAGGTGCACGGTTTGTGCCGAATGTACCACGGGCATGGAAATCGCTTTGGGCAGACCTGATGGTACTCCTAGGTAATGTATGTCAAGTGGAAGCTTGTTTTGGTCTGTTTGGAGATAGTTTTAGTCTAGGCGCACGATAGTTGCACAATTTGTGTCGAACGTACCACGGGCCGGGAAATCACTTTGGGCAAACTCGATGGTTCTCCTAGCTGAAGTGGGTCAAGTGGAAGCTCGATTCGAGCCGTTTAGAGATAGTGTTAATCTTAGCGCTAGATAGGTGCACAGTTTGCTCCGAACGTACCATTGGCATAGAAATCATTTTGGATGCACCTGATTGTACTCCTAGGTGAGATGGATCAAGCAGAAGCTCATTTTGATCCATTTGGATATGGTTTTAACTTCTGCGCAACAATGGTGCACAGTTTGCGCCGAATGTCCCACGGGCATGGAAATTGCTTGGGGCACACCCGATGGTACTCCTATGTAATGTATGTCAAGTGGAAGCTTGTTTCGGTTCGTTTGGAGATAGTGTTAGTCTTGGAGCTAGATAGGTGCACGGTTTGCGTTGAATGTACCATAGGCATGGAAATCATTTTGGGCACACCCGATGCTACTCCTAGGTGATGTGGTCAAGTGACAGCTCATTTTGGTCCATTCGGAGATAGTGTTATACTAGGCGCAAGATAGGTGTACGGTTTGCGCCGAATGTACCACAGGCATGGAAATCTTTTTTGGCACACCCGATGGTACTTCTAAGAGACATTGGTAAAATGGAAGCTCAATTTGGTCCATTTGGAGAGAGTATTAATCTCGAAGCAAGATAGGTGCACGGTTTGCGCTGACTGTACCCTAGGCTAAGAAATCATTTTGACACAACCGACGGTACTCCTACGTGACATGGGTCTAGTGGAATGTCATTTCAGCCCATACGGAGAAACCGTTAATCTCGACGCAAGATAGGTGCACTATATGCGCTGAACGTACCGTAGGCTAAGAAATCATTTTGGACGGACTTGATTGTATTCCTAGGCGACGTGGATCAAGCGAAAGTTTATTTCTATCTATTTGGAGATTGTTTTGATCTCGGCGTAAGATAGGTGCACGGTTTGTGCCGAATGTACCACGGGCATGGAAATCGCTTTGGCCAGACCTGATGGTACTCCTAGGTAATGTATGTCAAGTGGAAGCTTGTTTCGGTCCGTATGGAGATAGTTTTAGTCTAGGCGCATGATAGGTGCACAATTTGCGCCGAACGTACCACGGGCCGGGAAATCACTTTGGGCACACTCGATGGTTCTCCTAGCTCCAGTGGAAGCTCGATTCGAGCCGTTTAGAGATAGTGTTAATCTTAGCGCTAGATAGGCGCACAGTTTGCACCGAACGTACCATTGGTATAGAAATCATTTTGGATGCACCTGATTGTACTCCTAGGTGAGATGGATCAAGCAGAAGCTCATTTTGATCCATTTGGAGATGGTTTTAACTTCAGCGCAAGAATGGTGCACAGTTTACGCCAAATGTCCCACAGGCATGGAAATTGCTCGGGCACACCCGATGGTACTCCTATGTAATGTATGTCATGCGGAAGCTTGTTTCAGTCTGTTTGGAGATCGTGTTAGTCTTAGAGCTAGATAGGTGCACGGTTTGCGCTGAATGTACCATAGGCATGGAAATCATTTTGGGCACACCCGATGCTACTCCTAGGTGATGTGGTCAAGTGACAGCTCATTTTGGTCCATTCGGAGATAGTGTTAAACTAGGCGCAAGATAGGTGTACAGTTTGCGCCGAATGTACCACAGGCATGGAAATCTTTTTTGGCACACCCGATGGTACTTCTAAGAGACATTGGTAAAATGGAAGCTCATTTTGGTCCATTTGGAGAGAGTATTAATCTCGAAGCAAGATAGGTGCATGGTTTGCGCTGAATATACCCTAGGCTAAGAAATCATTTTGACACAACCGACGGTACTCCTACGTGACATGGGTCAAGTGGAATCTCATTTCAGCCCATACGGAGAAACCGTTAATCTCGACGCAAGATAACTGCACTATATGCGCTGAACGTACTGTAGGCTAAGAAATCATTTTGGACGCACTTGATTGTATTCCTAGGCGACGTGGATCAAGCGAAAGTTTATTTCTATCTATCTGGAGATTGTTTTGATCTCGGCGTAAGATAGGTGCACGGTTTGTGCCGAATGTACCACAGGCATGGAAATCGCTTTGGGCAGACCTGATGGTACTCCTAGGTAATGTATGTCAAGTGGAAGCTTGTTTCAGTCCGTTTGGAGATAGTTTTAGTCTAGGCGCATGATAGGTGCACAATTTGCGCCGAACGTACCACGGGCCGGGAAATCACTTTGGGCACACTCGATGGTTCTCCTAGCTCTAGTGGAAGCTCGATTCGAGCCGTTTAGAGATAGTGTTAATCTTAGCGCTAGATAGGTGCACAGTTTGCACCGAACGTACCATTGCTATAGAAATCATTTTGGATGCACCTGATTGTACTCCTAGGTGAGATGGATCAAGCAGAAGCTCATTTTGATCCATTTGGAGATGGTTTTAACTTCAGCGCAAGAATGGTGCACAGTTTGCGCCAAATGTCCCACGGGCATGGAAATTGCTTGGGCACACCCGATGGTACTCCTATGTAATGTATGTCAAGCGGAAGCTTGTTTCAGTCTGTTTGGAGATAGTGTTAGTCTTGGAGCTAGATAGGTGCACGGTTTGCGCTGAATGTACCATAGGCATGGAAATCATTTTGGGCACAACCGATGCTACTCCTAGGTGATGTGGTCAAGTGACAGCTCATTTTGGTCCATTCGGAGATAGTGTTAAACTAGGCGCAAGATAGGTGTACGGTTTGCGCCGAATGTACCACAGGCATGGAAATCTTTTTTGGCACACCCGATGGTACTTCTAAGAGACATTGGTAAAATGGAAGCTCATTTTGGTCCATTTGGAGAGAGTATTAATCTCGAAGCAAGATAGGTGCACGGTTTGCGCTGATTGTAATCTAGGCTAAGAAATCATTTTGACACAACCGACGGTACTCCTACGTGACATGGGTCAAGTGGAATCTCATTTCAGCCCATATGGAGAAACCGTTAATCTCGACGCAAGATAGGTGCACTATATGCGCTGAACGTACTGTAGGCTAAGAAATCATTTTGGACGCACTTGATTGTATTCCTAGGCGACGGGGATCAAGCGAAAGTTTATTTCTATCTATTTGGAGATTGTTTTGATCTCGGCGTAAGATAGGTGCACGGTTTGTGCCGAATGTACCACAGGCATGGAAATCGCTTTGGGTAGACCTGATGGTACTCCTAGGTAATGTATGTCAAGTGGAAGCTTGTTTCTGTCCGTTTGGAGATAGTTTTAGTCTAGGCGCATGATAGGTGCACAATTTGCGCCGAACGTACCACGGGCCGGGAAATCACTATGGGCACACTCGATGGTTCTCCTAGCTCTAGTGGAAGCTCGATTCGAGCCGTTTAGAGATAGTGTTAATCTTAGCGCTAGATAGGTGCACAGTTTGCACCGAACGTACCATTGGTATAGAAATCATTTTGGATGCACCTGATTGTACTCCTAGGTGAGATGGATCAAGCAGAAGCTCATTTTGATCCATTTGGAGATGGTTTTAACTTCAGCGCAAGAATGGTGCACAGTTTGCGCCAAATGTCCCACGGGCATGGAAATTGCTTGGGCACACCCGATGGTACTCCTATGTAATGTATGTCAAGCGGAAGCTTGTTTCAGTCTGTTTGGAGATAGTGTTAGTCTTGGAGCTGGATAGGTGCACGGTTTGCGCTGAATGTACCATAGGCATGGAAATCATTTTGGGCACAACCGATGCTACTCCTAGGTGATGTGGTCAAGTGACAGCTCATTTTGGTCCATTCGGAGATAGTGTTAAACTAGGCGCAAGATAGGTGTACGGTTTGCGCCGAATGTACCACAGGCATGGAAATCTTTTTTGGCACACCCGATGGTACTTCTAAGAGACATTGGTAAAATGGAAGCTCATTTTGGTCCATTTGGAGAGAGTATTAACCTCGAAGCAAGATAGGTGCACGGTTTGCGCTGATTGTAATCTAGGCTAAGAAATCATTTTGACACAACCGACGGTACTCCTACGTGACATGGGTCAAGTGGAATCTCATTTCAGCCCATACGGAGAAACCGTTAATCTCGACGCAAGATAGGTGCACTATATGCGCTGAACATACTGTAGGCTAAGAAATCATTTTGGACGCACTTGATTGTATTCCTAGGCGACGTGGATCAAGCGAAAGTTTATTTCTATCTATCTGGAGATTGTTTTGATCTCGGCGTAAGATAGGTGCACGGTTTGTGCCGAATGTACCACGGGCATGGAAATCGCTTTGGGCAGACCTGATGGTACTCCTAGGTAATGTATGTCAAGTGGAAGCTTGTTTCAGTCCGTTTGGAGATAGTTTTAGTCTAGGCGCATGATAGGTGCACAATTTGCGCCGAACGTACCACGGGCCGGGAAATCACTTTGGGCACACTCGATGGTTCTCCTAGCTCTAGTGGAAGCTCGATTCGAGCCGTTTAGAGATAGTGTTAATCTTAGCGCTAGATAGGTGCACAGTTTGCTCCGAACGTACCATTGGCATAGAAATCATTTTGGATGCACCTGATTGTACTCCTAGGTGAGATGGATCAAGCAGAAGCTCATTTTGATCCATTTGGATATGGTTTTAACTTCTGCGCAACAATGGTGCACAGTTTGCGCCGAATGTCCCACGGGCATGGAAATTGCTTGGGGCACACCCGATGGTACTCCTATGTAATGTATGTCAAGTGGAAGCTTGTTTCGGTTCGTTTGGAGATAGTGTTAGTCTTGGAGCTCGATAGGTGCACGGTTTGCGTTGAATGTACCATAGGCATGGAAATCATTTTGGGCACACCCGATGCTACTCCTAGGTGATGTGGTCAAGTGACAGCTCATTTTGGTCCATTCGGAGATAGTGTTATACTAGGCGCAAGATAGGTGTACGGTTTGCGCCGAATGTACCACAGGCATGGAAATCTTTTTTGGCACACCCGATGGTACTTCTAAGAGACATTGGTAAAATGGAAGCTCATTTTGGTCCATTTGGAGAGAGTATTAATCTCGAAGCAAGATAGGTGCACGGTTTGCGCTGATTGTAATCTAGGCTAAGAAATCATTTTGACACAACCGACGGTACTCCTACGTGACATGGGTCAAGTGGAATCTCATTTCAGCCCATATGGAGAAACCGTTAATCTCGACGCAAGATAGGTGCACTATATGCGCTGAACGTACTGTAGGCTAAGAAATCATTTTGGACGCACTTGATTGTATTCCTAGGCGACGGGGATCAAGCGAAAGTTTATTTCTATCTATTTGGAGATTGTTTTGATCTCGGCGTAAGATAGGTGCACGGTTTGTGCCGAATGTACCACAGGCATGGAAATCGCTTTGGGTAGACCTGATGGTACTCCTAGGTAATGTATGTCAAGTGGAAGCTTGTTTCTGTCCGTTTGGAGATAGTTTTAGTCTAGGCGCATGATAGGTGCACAATTTGCGCCGAACGTACCACGGGCCGGGAAATCACTATGGGCACACTCGATGGTTCTCCTAGCTCTAGTGGAAGCTCGATTCGAGCCGTTTAGAGATAGTGTTAATCTTAGCGCTAGATAGGTGCACAGTTTGCACCGAACGTACCATTGGTATAGAAATCATTTTGGATGCACCTGATTGTACTCCTAGGTGAGATGGATCAAGCAGAAGCTCATTTTGATCCATTTGGAGATGGTTTTAACTTCAGCGCAAGAATGGTGCACAGTTTGCGCCAAATGTCCCACGGGCATGGAAATTGCTTGGGCACACCCGATGGTACTCCTATGTAATGTATGTCAAGCGGAAGCTTGTTTCAGTCTGTTTGGAGATAGTGTTAGTCTTGGAGCTGGATAGGTGCACGGTTTGCGCTGAATGTACCATAGGCATGGAAATCATTTTGGGCACAACCGATGCTACTCCTAGGTGATGTGGTCAAGTGACAGCTCATTTTGGTCCATTCGGAGATAGTGTTAAACTAGGCGCAAGATAGGTGTACGGTTTGCGCCGAATGTACCACAGGCATGGAAATCTTTTTTGGCACACCCGATGGTACTTCTAAGAGACATTGGTAAAATGGAAGCTCATTTTGGTCCATTTGGAGAGAGTATTAATCTCGAAGCAAGATAGGTGCACGGTTTGCGCTGATTGTAATCTAGGCTAAGAAATCATTTTGACACAACCGACGGTACTCCTACGTGACATGGGTCAAGTGGAATCTCATTTCAGCCCATACGGAGAAACCGTTAATCTCGACGCAAGATAGGTGCACTATATGCGCTGAACATACTGTAGGCTAAGAAATCATTTTGGACGCACTTGATTGTATTCCTAGGCGACGTGGATCAAGCGAAAGTTTATTTCTATCTATCTGGAGATTGTTTTGATCTCGGCGTAAGATAGGTGCACGGTTTGTGCCGAATGTACCACGGGCATGGAAATCGCTTTGGGCAGACCTGATGGTACTCCTAGGTAATGTATGTCAAGTGGAAGCTTGTTTCAGTCCGTTTGGAGATAGTTTTAGTCTAGGCGCATGATAGGTGCACAATTTGCGCCGAACGTACCACGGGCCGGGAAATCACTTTGGGCACACTCGATGGTTCTCCTAGCTCTAGTGGAAGCTCGATTCGAGCCGTTTAGAGATAGTGTTAATCTTAGCGCTAGATAGGTGCACAGTTTGCTCCGAACGTACCATTGGCATAGAAATCATTTTGGATGCACCTGATTGTACTCCTAGGTGAGATGGATCAAGCAGAAGCTCATTTTGATCCATTTGGATATGGTTTTAACTTCTGCGCAACAATGGTGCACAGTTTGCGCCGAATGTCCCACGGGCATGGAAATTGCTTGGGGCACACCCGATGGTACTCCTATGTAATGTATGTCAAGTGGAAGCTTGTTTCGGTTCGTTTGGAGATAGTGTTAGTCTTGGAGCTCGATAGGTGCACGGTTTGCGTTGAATGTACCATAGGCATGGAAATCATTTTGGGCACACCCGATGCTACTCCTAGGTGATGTGGTCAAGTGACAGCTCATTTTGGTCCATTCGGAGATAGTGTTATACTAGGCGCAAGATAGGTGTACGGTTTGCGCCGAATGTACCACAGGCATGGAAATCTTTTTTGGCACACCCGATGGTACTTCTAAGAGACATTGGTAAAATGGAAGCTCATTTTGGTCCATTTGGAGAGAGTATTAATCTCGAAGCAAGATAGGTGCACGGTTTGCGCTGATTGTAATCTAGGCTAAGAAATCATTTTGACACAACCGACGGTACTCCTACGTGACATGGGTCAAGTGGAATCTCATTTCAGCCCATATGGAGAAACCGTTAATCTCGACGCAAGATAGGTGCACTATATGCGCTGAACGTACTGTAGGCTAAGAAATCATTTTGGACGCACTTGATTGTATTCCTAGGCGACGGGGATCAAGCGAAAGTTTATTTCTATCTATTTGGAGATTGTTTTGATCTCGGCGTAAGATAGGTGCACGGTTTGTGCCGAATGTACCACAGGCATGGAAATCGCTTTGGGTAGACCTGATGGTACTCCTAGGTAATGTATGTCAAGTGGAAGCTTGTTTCTGTCCGTTTGGAGATAGTTTTAGTCTAGGCGCATGATAGGTGCACAATTTGCGCCGAACGTACCACGGGCCGGGAAATCACTATGGGCACACTCGATGGTTCTCCTAGCTCTAGTGGAAGCTCGATTCGAGCCGTTTAGAGATAGTGTTAATCTTAGCGCTAGATAGGTGCACAGTTTGCACCGAACGTACCATTGGTATAGAAATCATTTTGGATGCACCTGATTGTACTCCTAGGTGAGATGGATCAAGCAGAAGCTCATTTTGATCCATTTGGAGATGGTTTTAACTTCAGCGCAAGAATGGTGCACAGTTTGCGCCAAATGTCCCACGGGCATGGAAATTGCTTGGGCACACCCGATGGTACTCCTATGTAATGTATGTCAAGCGGAAGCTTGTTTCAGTCTGTTTGGAGATAGTGTTAGTCTTGGAGCTGGATAGGTGCACGGTTTGCGCTGAATGTACCATAGGCATGGAAATCATTTTGGGCACAACCGATGCTACTCCTAGGTGATGTGGTCAAGTGACAGCTCATTTTGGTCCATTCGGAGATAGTGTTAAACTAGGCGCAAGATAGGTGTACGGTTTGCGCCGAATGTACCACAGGCATGGAAATCTTTTTTGGCACACCCGATGGTACTTCTAAGAGACATTGGTAAAATGGAAGCTCATTTTGGTCCATTTGGAGAGAGTATTAATCTCGAAGCAAGATAGGTGCACGGTTTGCGCTGATTGTAATCTAGGCTAAGAAATCATTTTGACACAACCGACGGTACTCCTACGTGACATGGGTCAAGTGGAATCTCATTTCAGCCCATACGGAGAAACCGTTAATCTCGACGCAAGATAGGTGCACTATATGCGCTGAACATACTGTAGGCTAAGAAATCATTTTGGACGCACTTGATTGTATTCCTAGGCGACGTGGATCAAGCGAAAGTTTATTTCTATCTATCTGGAGATTGTTTTGATCTCGGCGTAAGATAGGTGCACGGTTTGTGCCGAATGTACCACGGGCATGGAAATCGCTTTGGGCAGACCTGATGGTACTCCTAGGTAATGTATGTCAAGTGGAAGCTTGTTTCAGTCCGTTTGGAGATAGTTTTAGTCTAGGCGCATGATAGGTGCACAATTTGCGCCGAACGTACCACGGGCCGGGAAATCACTTTGGGCACACTCGATGGTTCTCCTAGCTCTAGTGGAAGCTCGATTCGAGCCGTTTAGAGATAGTGTTAATCTTAGCGCTAGATAGGTGCACAGTTTGCTCCGAACGTACCATTGGCATAGAAATCATTTTGGATGCACCTGATTGTACTCCTAGGTGAGATGGATCAAGCAGAAGCTCATTTTGATCCATTTGGATATGGTTTTAACTTCTGCGCAACAATGGTGCACAGTTTGCGCCGAATGTCCCACGGGCATGGAAATTGCTTGGGGCACACCCGATGGTACTCCTATGTAATGTATGTCAAGTGGAAGCTTGTTTCGGTTCGTTTGGAGATAGTGTTAGTCTTGGAGCTCGATAGGTGCACGGTTTGCGTTGAATGTACCATAGGCATGGAAATCATTTTGGGCACACCCGATGCTACTCCTAGGTGATGTGGTCAAGTGACAGCTCATTTTGGTCCATTCGGAGATAGTGTTATACTAGGCGCAAGATAGGTGTACGGTTTGCGCCGAATGTACCACAGGCATGGAAATCTTTTTTGGCACACCCGATGGAACTTCTAAGAGACATTGGTAAAATGGAAGCTCAATTTGGTCCATTTGGAGAGAGTACTAATCTCGAAGCAAGATAGGTGCACGGTTTGCGCTGACTGTACCCTAGGCTAAGAAATCATTTTGACACAACCGACGGTACTCCTACGTGACATGGGTCTAGTGGAATGTCATTTCAGCCCATACGGAGAAACCGTTAATCTCGACGCAAGATAGGTGCACTATATGCGCTGAACGTACCGTAGGCTAAGAAATCATTTTGGACGGACTTGATTGTATTCCTAGGCGACGTGGATCAAGCGAAAGTTTATTTCTATCTATTTGGAGATTGTTTTGATCTCGGCGTAAGATAGGTGCACGGTTTGTGCCGAATGTACCACGGGCATGGAAATCGCTTTGGCCAGACCTGATGGTACTCCTAGGTAATGTATGTCAAGTGGAAGCTTGTTTCGGTCCGTATGGAGATAGTTTTAGTCTAGGCGCATGATAGGTGCACAATTTGCGCCGAACGTACCACGGGCCGGGAAATCACTTTGGGCACACTCGATGGTTCTCCTAGCTCCAGTGGAAGCTCGATTCGAGCCGTTTAGAGATAGTGTTAATCTTAGCGCTAGATAGGCGCACAGTTTGCACCGAACGTACCATTGGTATAGAAATCATTTTGGATGCACCTGATTGTACTCCTAGGTGAGATGGATCAAGCAGAAGCTCATTTTGATCCATTTGGAGATGGTTTTAACTTCAGCGCAAGAATGGTGCACAGTTTACGCCAAATGTCCCACAGGCATGGAAATTGCTCGGGCACACCCGATGGTACTCCTATGTAATGTATGTCATGCGGAAGCTTGTTTCAGTCTGTTTGGAGATCGTGTTAGTCTTAGAGCTAGATAGGTGCACGGTTTGCGCTGAATGTACCATAGGCATGGAAATCATTTTGGGCACACCCGATGCTACTCCTAGGTGATGTGGTCAAGTGACAGCTCATTTTGGTCCATTCGGAGATAGTGTTAAACTAGGCGCAAGATAGGTGTACAGTTTGCGCCGAATGTACCACAGGCATGGAAATCTTTTTTGGCACACCCGATGGTACTTCTAAGAGACATTGGTAAAATGGAAGCTCATTTTGATCCATTTGGAGAGAGTATTAATCTCGAAGCAAGATAGGTGCACGGTTTGCGCTGAATATACCCTAGGCTAAGAAATCATTTTGACACAACCGACGGTACTCCTACGTGACATGGGTCAAGTGGAATCTCATTTCAGCCCATACGGAGAAACCGTTAATCTCGACGCAAGATAGGTGCACTATATGCGCTGAACGTACTGTAGGCTAAGAAATCATTTTGGACGCACTTGATTGTATTCCTAGGCGACGTGGATCAAGCAAAAGTTTGTTTCTATCTATCTGGAGATTGTTTTGATCTCGGCGTAAGATAGGTGCACGGTTTGTGCCGAATGTACCACGGGCATGGAAATCGCTTTGGGCAGACCTGATGGTACTCCTAGGTAATGTATGTCAAGTGGAAGCTTGTTTCAGTCCGTTTGGAGATAGTTTTAGTCTAGGCGCATGATAGGTGCACAATTTGCGCCGAACGTACCACGGGCCGGGAAATCACTTTGGGCACACTCGATGGTTCTCCTAGCTCTAGTGGAAGCTCGATTCGAGCCGTTTAGAGATAGTGTTAATCTTAGCGCTAGATAGGTGCACAGTTTGCACCGAACGTACCATTGGTATAGAAATCATTTTGGATGCACCTGATTGTACTCCTAGGTGAGATGGATCAAGCAGAAGCTCATTTTGATCCATTTGGAGATGGTTTTAACTTCAGCGCAAGAATGGTGCACAGTTTGCGCCAAATGTCCCACGGGCATGGAAATTGCTTGGGCACACCCGATGGTACTCCTATGTAATGTATGTCAAGCGGAAGCTTGTTTCAGTCTGTTTGGAGATAGTGTTAGTCTTGGAGCTAGATAGGTGCACACGGTTTGCGCTGAATGTACATAGGCATGGAAATCATTTTGGGCACAACCGATGCTACTCCTAGGTGATGTGGTCAAGTGACAGCTCATTTTGGTCCATTCGGAGATAGTGTTAAACTAGGCGCAAGATAGGTGCACGGTTTGCGCCGAATGTACCACAGGCATGGAAATCTTTTTTGGCACACCCGATGGTACTTCTAAGAGACATTGGTAAAATGGAAGCTCATTTTGGTCCATTTGGAGAGAGTATTAATCTCGAAGCAAGATAGGTGCACGGTTTGCGCTGATTGTAATCTAGGCTAAGAAATCATTTTGACACAACCGACGGTACTCCTACGTGACATGGGTCAAGTGGAATCTCATTTCAGCCCATATGGAGAAACCGTTAATCTCGACGCAAGATAGGTGCACTATATGCGCTGAACGTACTGTAGGCTAAGAAATCATTTTGGACGCACTTGATTGTATTCCTAGGCGACGTGGATCAAGCGAAAGTTTATTTCTATCTATCTAGAGATTGTTTTGATCTCGGCGTAAGATAGGTGCACGGTTTGTGCCGAATGTACCACAGGCATGGAAATCGCTTTGGGCAGACCTGATGGTACTCCTAGGTAATGTATGTCAAGTGGAAGCTTGTTTCAGTCCGTTTGGAGATAGTTTTAGTCTAGGCGCATGATAGGTGCACAATTTGCGCCGAACGTACCACGGGCCGGGAAATCACTTTGGGCACACTCGATGGTTCTCCTAGCTCTAGTGGAAGCTCGATTCGAGCCGTTTAGAGATAGTGTTAATCTTAGCGCTAGATAGGTGCACAGTTTGCACCGAACGTACCATTGGTATAGAAATCATTTTGGATGCACCTGATTGTACTCCTAGGTGAGATGGATCAAGCAGAAGCTCATTTTGATCCATTTGGAGATGGTTTTAACTTCAGCGCAAGAATGGTGCACAGTTTGCGCCAAATGTCCCACGGGCATGGAAATTGCTTGGGCACACCCGATGGTACTCCTATGTAATGTATGTCAAGCGGAAGCTTGTTTCAGTCTGTTTGGAGATAGTGTTAGTCTTGGAGCTAGATAGGTGCACGGTTTGCGCTGAATGTACCATAGGCATGGAAATCATTTTGGGCACAACCGATGCTACTCCTAGGTGATGTGGTCAAGTGACAGCTCATTTTGGTCCATTCGGAGATAGTGTTAAACTAGGCGCAAGATAGGTGTACGGTTTGCGCCGAATGTACCACAGGCATGGAAATCTTTTTTGGCACACCCGATAGTACTTCTAAGAGACATTGGTAAAATGGAAGCTCATTTTGGTCCATTTGGAGAGAGTATTAATCTCGAAGCAAGATAGGTGCACGGTTTGCGCTGATTGTAATCTAGGCTAAGAAATCATTTTGACACAACCGACGGTACTCCTACGTGACATGGGTCAAGTGGAATCTCATTTCAGCCCATACGGAGAAATCGTTAATCTCGACGCAAGATAGGTGCACTATATGCGCTGAACGTACTGTAGGCTAAGAAATCATTTTGGACGCACTTGATTGTATTCCTAGGCGACGTGGATCAAGCGAAAGTTTATTTCTATCTATCTGGAGATTGTTTTGATCTCGGCGTAAGATAGGTGCACGGTTTGTGCCGAATGTACCACGGGCATGGAAATCGCTTTGGGCAGACCTGATGGTACTCCTAGGTAATGTATGTCAAGTGGAAGCTTGTTTCAGTCCGTTTGGAGATAGTTTTAGTCTAGGCGCATGATAGGTGCACAATTTGCGCCGAACGTACCACGGGCCGGGAAATCACTTTGGGCACACTCGATGGTTCTCCTAGCTCTAGTGGAAGCTCGATTCGAGCCGTTTAGAGATAGTGTTAATCTTAGCGCTAGATAGGTGCACAGTTTGCACCGAACGTACCATTGGTATAGAAATCATTTTGGATGCACCTGATTGTACTCCTAGGTGAGATGGATCAAGCAGAAGCTCATTTTGATCCATTTGGAGATGGTTTTAACTTCAGCGCAAGAATGGTGCACAGTTTGCGCCAAATGTCCCACGGGCATGGAAATTGCTTGGGCACACCCGATGGTACTCCTATGTAATGTATGTCAAGCGGAAGCTTGTTTCAGTCTGTTTGGAGATAGTGTTAGTCTTGGAGCTAGATAGGTGCACGGTTTGCGCTGAATGTACCATTGGCATGGAAATCATTTTGGGCACAACCGATGCTACTCCTAGGTGATGTGGTCAAGTGACAGCTCATTTTGGTCCATTCGGAGATAGTGTTAAACTAGGCGCAAGATAGGTGTACGGTTTGCGCCGAATGTACCACAGGCATGGAAATCTTTTTTGGCACACCCGATGGTACTTCTAAGAGACATTGGTAAAATGGAAGCTCATTTTGGTCCATTTGGAGAGAGTATTAATCTCGAAGCAAGATAGGTGCACGGTTTGCGCTGATTGTAATCTAGGCTAAGAAATCATTTTGACACAACCGACGGTACTCCTACGTGACATGGGTCAAGTGGAATCTCATTTCAGCCCATACGGAGAAACCGTTAATCTCGACGCAAGATAGGTGCACTATATGCGCTGAACGTACTGTAGGCTAAGAAATCATTTTGGACGCACTTGATTGTATTCCTAGGCGACGTGGATCAAGCGAAAGTTTATTTCTATCTATCTGGAGATTGTTTTGATCTCGGCGTAAGATAGGTGCACGGTTTGTGCCGAATGTACCACGGGCATGGAAATCGCTTTGGCCAGACCTGATGGTACTCCTAGGTAATGTATGTCAAGTGGAAGCTTGTTTCGGTCCGTTTGGAGATAGTTTTAGTCTAGGCGCACGATAGGTGCACAATTTGCGCCGAACGTACCACGGGCCGGGAAATCACTTTGGGCACACTCGATGGTTCTCCTAGCTGAAGTGGGTCAAGTGGAAGCTCGATTCGAGTCGTTTAGAGATAGTGTTAATCTTAGCGCTAGATAGGTGCACAGTTTGCACCGAACGTACCATTGGCATAGAAATCAGTTTGGATGCACCTGATTGTACTCCTAGGTGAGATGGATCAAGCAGAAGCTCATTTTGATCCATTTCGAGATGGTTTTAACTTCTGCGCAAGAATGGTGCACAGTTTGCGCCGAATGTCCCACGAGCATGGAAATTGCTTTGGGCACACCCGATGGTACACCTATGTAATGTATGTCAAGTGGAAGCTTGTTTCGGTCCGTTTGGAGATAGTGTTAGCCTTGGTGCTAGATAGGTGCACGGTTTGCGCTGAATGTGCCAAAGGCATGGAAACCATTTTAGGCACACCCGATACTACTCCTAGGCGACTTGTTCAAGTGACAGCTAATTTTGGTCCATTCGGAGATAGTGTTAAACTAGGCGCAAGATAGGTGTATGGTTTGCGCCGAATGTACCACAGGCATGGAAATCTTTTTTGGCACACCCGATGGTACTTCTAAGAGACATTGGTCAAATGGAAGCTCATTTTGGTCCATTTGGAGATAGTATTAATCTCGAAGCAAGATAGGTGCACGGTTTGCGCTGAACGTACCCAAGGCTAAGAAATCATTTTGACACAACCGACGGTACTCCTACGTGACATCGGTCAAGTGGAATCTCGTTTCAGCCCATACGGAGAAACCGTTAATCTCGACGCAAGATAGGTGCACTATATGCGCTGAACGTACCATAGGCTAAGAAATCATTTTGGACGCAGTTGATTGTACTCCTAGGCGACGGGGATCAAGCGAAAGTTTATTTCTATCTATTTGGAGATTGTTTTGATCTCGGCGTAAGATAGGTGCACGGTTTGTGCCGAATGTACCACGGGCATGGAAATCGCTTTGGGCAGACCTAGTGGTACTCCTAGGTAATGTATGTCAAGTGGAAGCTTGTTCAGTCCATTTGGAGATAGTTTTAGTCTAGGCGCATGATAGGTGCACAATTTGCGCCGAACGTACCATGGGCCGGGAAATCACTTTGGGCACACTCGATGGTTCTCCTAGCTCCAGTGGAAGCTCGATTCGAGCCGTTTAGAGATAGTGTTAATCTTAGCGCTAGATAGGTGCACAGTTTGCACCGAACGTACCATTGGTATAGAAATCATTTTGGATGCACCTGATTGTACTCCTAGGTGAGATGGATCAAGCAGAAGCTCATTTTGATCCATTTGGAGATGGTTTTAACTTAAGCGCAAGAATGGTGCACAGTTTGCGCCGAATGTCCCACGGGCATGGAAATTGCTTTGGGCACACCCGATGGTACTCCTATGTAATGTATGTCAAGCGGAAGCTTGTTTCGGTCTGTTTGGAGATAGTGTTAGTCTTGGAGCTAGATAGGTGCACGGTTTGCGCTGAATGTACCATAGGCTAAGAAATCATTTTGGACGCACTTGATTGTACTCCTAGGCGAGGTGAATCAAGCGAAACTTTATTTCTATCTATTTGGAAATTGTTTTGATCTCGGCATAAGATAGGTGCACGGTTTGTGCCAAATGTACCACGGGCATGGAAATCGCTTTGGGCAGACCTGATGGTACTCCTAGGTAATGTAAGTCAAGTGGAAGCTTGTTTCGGTCCGTTTGGAGATAGTTTTAGTCTAGGCGCAAGATAGGTGCACAATTTGCGCCGAACGTACCACGGGCCGGGAAATCACTTTGGGCACACTCGATGGTTCTCCTAGCTGAAGTGGGTCAAGTGGAAGCTCGATTCGAGCCGTTTCGAGATAGTGTTAATCTTTGTGCTAGATAGGTGCACAATTTGCACCGAACGTACCATTGGCATAGAAATCATTTTGGATGCACCTGATTGTACTCCTAGGTAAGATGGATCAAGCAGAAGCTCATTTCGATCCAATTGGAGATGGTTTTAACTTCAGCGCAAGAATGGTGCACAGTTTGCGCCAAATGTCCCACGGGCATGGAAATGGCTTGGGGCACACCCGATGGTACTCCTATGTAATGTATGTCAAGTGGAAGCTTATTTCGGTCCGTTTGGAGATAGTGTTAGTCTTGGTGCTAGATAGGTGCACGGTTTGCGCTGAATGTACCATAGGCATGGAAATCATTTTGGGCGCACCCGATGCTACTCCTAGGTGACTTGGTCAAGTGACAGCTCATTTTGGTCCATTCGGAGATAGTGTTAAACTAGGCGCAAGATAGGTGTACGGTTTGCGCTGAATGTACCACATGCATGGAAATCTTTTCTGGCACACCCGATGGTACTTCTAAGAGACATTGGTCAAATGGAAGCTCATTTTGGTCCATTTGGAGAGAGTATTAAACTCGAAGCAAGATAGTTTCATGGTTTGCGCTGAACGTACCCTAGGCTAAGAAATCATTTTGACACAACTGACGGTACTCCTACGTGACATGGGTCAAGTGGAATCTCATTTCAGCCCATACGGAGAAACCGTTAATCTCGACGCAAGATAGGTGCACTATTTGCGCTGAACGTACCGTAGGCTAAGAAATCATTTTGGACGCACTTGATTGTATTCCTAGGCGACGTGGATCAAGTGAAAGTTTATTTCTATCTATTTGGAGATTGTTTTGATCTCGGCGTAAGATAGTTGCACGGTTTGTGCCGAATGTACCACAGGCATGGAAATCGCTTTGGGCAGACCTGGTGGTACTCCTAGGTAATGTATGTCAAGTGGAAGCTTGTTTCGGTCCGTTTGGAGATAGTTTTAGTCTAGGCGCACGATAGGTGCACAATTTGCGCCGAACGTACCACGGGCCGGGAAATCACTTTGGGCACACTCGATGGTTCTCCTAGCTGAAGTGGGTCAGGTGGAAGCTCGATTCGAGCCGTTTAGAGATAGTGTTAATCTTAGCGCTAGATAGGTGCACAGTTTGCACCGAACGTACCATTGGCATAGAAATCATTTTGGATGCACCTGATTGTACTCCTAGGTGAGGTGGATCAAGCAGAAGCTCATTTTGATCCATTTGGAGATGGTTTTAACTTCTGCGCAAGAATGGTGCACAGTTTGCGCCGAATGTCCCACGAGCATGGAAATTGCTTTGGGCACACCCGATGGTACACCTATGTAATGTATGTCAAGTGGAAGCTTGTTTCGGTCCGTTTGGAGATAGTGTTAGCCTTGGTGCTAGATAGGTGCATGGTTTGCGCTGAATGTACCAAAGGCATGGAAACCATTTTGGGCACACCCGATACTACTCCTAGGCGACTTGGTCAAGTGACAGCTAATTTTGGTCCATTCGGAGATAGTGTTAAACTAGGCGCAAGATAGGTGTACGGTTTGCGCCGAATGTACCATAGGCATGGAAATCTTTTTTGGCACACCCGATGGTACTTCTAAGAGACATTGGTCAAATGGAAGCTCATTTTGGTCCATTTGGAGACAGTATTAATCTCGAAGCAAGATAGGTGCACGGTTTGCGCTGAACGTACCCTAGGCTAAGAAATCATTTTGACACAACCGACGGTACTCCTACGTGACATCGGTCAAGTGGAATCTCATTTCAGCCCATACGGAGAAACCGTTAATCTCGACGCAAGATAGGTGCACTATATGCGCTGAACGTACCATAGGCTAAGAAATCATTTTGGACGCAGTTGATTGTACTCCTAGGCGACGGGGATCAAGCGAAAGTTTATTTCTATCTATTTGGAGATTGTTTTGATCTCGGCGTAAGATAGTGCACGGTTTGTGCCGAATGTACCACGGGCATGGAAATCGCTTTGGGCAGACCTAGTGGTACTCCTAGGTAATGTATGTCAAGTGGAAGCTTGTTTCGGTCCGTTTGGAGATAGTTTTAGTCTAGGCGCACGATAGGTGCACAATTTGCGCCGAACGTACCACGGGCCGGGAAATCACTTTGGGCACACTCGATGGTTCTCCTAGCTGAAGTGGGTCAAGTGGAAGCTCGATTCGAGTCGTTTAGAGATAGTGTTAATCTTAGCGCTAGATAGGTGCACAGTTTGCACCGAACGTACCATTGGCATAGAAATCAGTTTGGATGCACCTGATTGTACTCCTAGGTGAGATGGATCAAGCAGAAGCTCATTTTGATCCATTTCGAGATGGTTTTAACTTCTGCGCAAGAATGGTGCACAGTTTGCGCCGAATGTCCCACGAGCATGGAAATTGCTTTGGGCACACCCGATGGTACACCTATGTAATGTATGTCAAGTGGAAGCTTGTTTCGGTCCGTTTGGAGATAGTGTTAGCCTTGGTGCTAGATAGGTGCACGGTTTGCGCTGAATGTGCCAAAGGCATGGAAACCATTTTAGGCACACCCGATACTACTCCTAGGCGACTTGTTCAAGTGACAGCTAATTTTGGTCCATTCGGAGATAGTGTTAAACTAGGCGCAAGATAGGTGTATGGTTTGCGCCGAATGTACCACAGGCATGGAAATCTTTTTTGGCACACCCGATGGTACTTCTAAGAGACATTGGTCAAATGGAAGCTCATTTTGGTCCATTTGGAGATAGTATTAATCTCGAAGCAAGATAGGTGCACGGTTTGCGCTGAACGTACCCTAGGCTAAGAAATCATTTTGACACAACCGACGGTACTCCTACGTGACATCGGTCAAGTGGAATCTCGTTTCAGCCCATACGGAGAAACCGTTAATCTCGACGCAAGATAGGTGCACTATATGCGCTGAACGTACCATAGGCTAAGAAATCATTTTGGACGCAGTTGATTGTACTCCTAGGCGACGGGGATCAAGCGAAAGTTTATTTCTATCTATTTGGAGATTGTTTTGATCTCGGCGTAAGATAGGTGCACGGTTTGTGCCGAATGTACCACGGGCATGGAAATCGCTTTGGGCAGACCTAGTGGTACTCCTAGGTAATGTATGTCAAGTGGAAGCTTGTTTCGGTCCGTTTGGAGATAGTTTTAGTCTAGGCGCACGATAGGTGCACAATTTGCGCCGAACGTACCACGGGCCGGGAAATCACTTTGGGCACACTCGATGGTTCTCCTAGCTGAAGTGGGTCAAGTGGAAGCTCGATTCGAGTCATTTAGAGATAGTGTTAATCTTAGCGCTAGATAGGTGCACAGTTTGCACCGAACGTACCATTGGCATAGAAATCATTTTGGATGCACCTGATTGTACTCCTAGGTGAGATGGATCAAGCAGAAGCTCATTTTGATCCATTTGGAGATGGTTTTAACTTCAGCGCAAGAATGGTGCACAGTTTGCGCCGAATGTCCCACGGGCATGGAAATTGCTTGGGGCACACCCGATGGTACTCCTATGTAATGTATGTCAAGTGGAAGCTTGTTTCGGTCCGTTTGGAGATAGTGTTAGTCTTGGTGCTAGATAGGTGCACGGTTTGCGCTGAATGTACCATAGGCATGGAAATCATTTTGGGCACACCCGATGCTACTCCTAGGTGAGTTGGTCAAGTGATAGCTCATTTTGGTCCATTCGGAGATACTATTAAACTAGGCGCAAGATAGGTGTACGGTTTGCGCTGAATGTACCACATGCATGGAAATCTTTTTTGGCACACCTGATGGTACTTCTAAGAGACATTGGTCAAATGGAAGCTCATTTTGGTCCATTTAGAGAGAGTATTAAACTCGAAGCAAGATAGTTTCATGGTTTGCGCTGAACGTACCCTAGGCTAAGAAATCATTTTGACACAACCGACGGTACTCCTACGTGACATGGGTCAAGTGGAATCTCATTTCAGCCCATACGGAGAAACCGTTAATCTCGACGCAAGATAGGTGCACTATATGCGCTGAACGTACCGTAGGCTAAGAAATCATTTTGGACGCAATTGATTGTATTCCTAGGCGACGTGGGTCAAGTGAAAGTTTATTTCTATCTATTTGGAGATTGTTTTGATCTCGGCGTAAGATAGGTGCACGGTTTGTGCCGAATGTACCACGGTAATGGAAATCGCTTTGGGCAGACCCGATGGTACTCCTAGGTAATATATGTTAACTGGAAGCTTGTTTCGGTCCGTTTGGAGATAGTTTTAGTCTAGGCGCATGATAGGTGCACAATTTGCGCCGAACGTACCACGGGCTGGGAAATCACTTTGGGCACACTCAATGGTTCTCCTAGCTGAAGTGGGTCAAGTGGAAGCTCGATTCGAGTCATTTAGAGATAGTGTTAATCTTAGCGCTAGATAGGTGCATAGTTTGCACCGAATGTACCATTAGTATAGAAATCATTTTGGATGCACCTGATTGTACTCCTAGGTGAGATGGATCAAGCAGAAGCTCATTTTGATCCATTTTGGAGATGGTTTTAACTTCAGTGCAAGAATGGTGCACAGTTTGCGCCGAATGTCCCATGGGCATGGAAATTGCTTTGGGCACACCCGATGGTACTCCTATGTAATGTATGTCAAGTGGAAGCTTGTTTCGGTCCGTTTGGATATAGTGTTAGTCTTGGTGCTAGATGGGTGCACGGTTTGCGCTGAATGTACCATAGGCATGGAAACCATTTTGGGCACACCCGATGCTACTCCTAGGTGACGTGGTCAAGTGACAGCTAATTTTGGTATATTCGGAGATAGTGTTAAACTAGGCACAAGATAGGTGTACGGTTTGTGCCGAATGTACCACAGGCATGGAAATCTTTTTTGGCACACCCGATGGTACTTCTAAGAGACATTGGTCAAATGGAATCTCATTTTGGTCCATTTGGAGAGAGTATTAATCTCGAAGGAAGATAGGTGCACGGTTTGCGCTGAACGTACCCTAGGCTAAGAAATCATTTTGACACAACCGACGGTACTCCTACGTGACATGGGTCAAGTGGAATCTCGTTTCAGCCCATACGGAGAAACCGTTAATCTCGACGCAAGATAGGTGCACTATATGGGCTGAACGTACATAGGCTAAGAAATCATTTTGGACGCACTTTATTGTACTCCTAGGCGACGTGGATCAAGCGAAAGTTTATTTCTATCTATTTGGAGATTGTTTTGATCTCGGCGTAAGATAGGTGCACGGTTTGTGCCGAATGTACCACGGGCATGGAAATCGCTTTGGGCAGACCTGGTGGTACTCCTAGGTAATGTATGTCAAGTGGAAGCTTGTTTCGGTCCGTTTGGAGATAGTTTTAGTCTAGGCGCACGATAGGTGCACAATTTGCGCCGAACATACCACGGGCCGGGAAATCACTTTGGGCACACTCGATGGTTCTCCTAGCTGAAGTGGGTCAGGTGGAAGCTCGATTCGAGCCGTTTAGAGATTGTGTTAATCTTAGCGCTAGATAGGTGCACAGTTTGCACCGAACGTACCATTGGCATAGAAATCATTTTGGATGCACCTGATTGTACTCCTAGGTGAGATGGATCAAGTAGAAGCTCATTTTGATCCATTTGGAGATGGTTTTAACTTCTACGCAAGAATGGTGCACAGTTTGCGCCGAATGTCCCACGAGCATGGAAATTGCTTTGGGCACACCTGATGGTACACCTATGTAATGTATGTCAAGTGGAAGCTTGTTTCGGTCCGTTTAGAGATAGTGTTAGCCTTGGTGCTAGATAGGTGCACGATTTGCGCTGAATGTACCAAAGGCATGGAAACCATTTTGGGCACACCCGATACTACTCCTAGGCGACTTGGTCAAGTGACAGCTAATTTTGGTCCATTCGGAGATAGTGTTAAACTAGGCGCAAGATAGGTGTACGGTTTGCGCCGAATGTACCACAGGCATGGAAATCTTTTTTGGCACACCCGATGGTACTTCTAAGAGACATTGGTCAAATGGAAGCTCATTTTGGTCCATTTGGAGACAGTATTAATCTCGAAGCAAGATAGGTGCACGGTTTGCGCTGAACGTACCCTAGGCTAAGAAATCATTTTGACACAACCGACGGTACTCCTACGTGACATCGGTCAAGTGGAATCTCGTTTCAGCCCATACGGAGAAACCGTTAATCTCGATGCAAGATAGGTGCACTATATGCGCTGAACGTACCATAGGCTAAGAAATCATTTTGGACGCAGTTGATTGTACTCCTAGGCGACGGGGATCAAGCGAAAGTTTATTTCTATCTATTTGGAGATTGTTTTGATCTCGGCGTAAGATAGGTGCACGGTTTGTGCCGAATGTACCACGGGCATGGAAATCGCTTTGGGCAGACCTAGTGGTACTCCTAGGTAATTATGTCAAGTGGAAGCTTGTTTCGGTCTGTTTGGAGATAGTTTTAGTCTAGGCGCACGATAGGTGCACAATTTGCGCCGAACGTACCACGGGCCGTGAAATCACTTTGGACACACTCGATGGTTCTCCTAGCTGAAGTGGGTCAAGTGGAAGCTCGATTCGAGTCGTTTAGAGATAGTGTTAATCTTAGCACTAGATAGGTGCACAGTTTGCACCGAACGTACCATTGGCATAGAAATCATTTTGGATGCACCTGATTGTACTCCTAGGTGAGATGGATCAAGTAGAAGCTCATTTTGATCCATTTGGAGATGGTTTTAACTTCTACGCAAGAATGGTGCACAGTTTGCGCCGAATGTCCCACGAGCATGGAAATTGCTTTGGGCACACCTGATGGTACACCTATGTAATGTATGTCAAGTGGAAGCTTGTTTCGGTCCGTTTAGAGATAGTGTTAGCCTTGGTGCTAGATTGGTGCATGGTTTGCGCTGAATGTACCAAAGGCATGGAAACCATTTTGGGCACACCCGATACTACTCCTAGGCGACTTGGTCAAGTGACAGCTAATTTTGGTCCATTCGGAGATAGTGTTAAACTAGGCGCAAGATAGGTGTACGGTTTGCGCCGAATGTACCACAGGCATGGAAATCTTTTTTGGCACACCCGATGGTACTTCTAAGAGACATTGGTCAAATGGAAGCTCATTTTGGTCCATTTGGAGACAGTATTAATCTCGAAGCAAGATAGGTGCACGGTTTGCGCTGAACGTACCCTAGGGTAAGAAATCATTTTGACACAACCGACGGTACTCCTACGTGACATCGGTCAAGTGGAATCTCGTTTCAGCCCATACGGAGAAACCGTTAATCTCGACGCAAGATAGGTGCACTATATGCGCTGAACGTACCATAGGCTAAGAAATCATTTTGGACGCAGTTGATTGTACTCCTAGGCGACGGGGATCAAGCAAAAGTTTATTTCTATCTATTTGGAGATTGTTTTGATCTCGGCGTAAGATAGGTGCACGGTTTGTGCCGAATGTACCACGGGCATGGAAATCGCTTTGGGCAGACCTAGTGGTACTCCTAGGTAATGTATGTCAAGTGGAAGCTTGTTTCGGTCTGTTTGGAGATAGTTTTAGTCTAGGCGCACGATAGGTGCACAATTTGCGCCGAACGTACCACGGGCCGGGAAATCACTTTGGACACACTCGATGGTTCTCCTAGCTGAAGTGGGTCAAGTGGAAGCTCGATTCGAGTCGTTTAGAGATAGTGTTAATCTTAGCACTAGATAGGTGCACAGTTTGCACCGAACGTACCATTGGCATAGAAATCATTTTGGATGCACCTGATTGTACTCCTAGGTGAGATGGATCAAGCAGAAGCTCATTTTGATCCATTTGGAGATGGTTTTAACTTCAGCGCAAGAATGGTGCACAGTTTGCGCCGAATGTCCCACGGGCATGGAAATTGCTTGGGGCACACCCGATGGTACTCCTATGTAATGTATGTCAAGTGGAAGCTTGTTTCGGTCCGTTTGGAGATAGTGTTAGTCTTGGTGCTCGATAGGTGCACGGTTTGCGCTGAATGTACCATAGGCATGGAAATCATTTTGGGCACACCCGATGCTACTCCTAGGTGACTTGGTCAAGTGACAGCTCATTTTGGTCCATTCGGAGATAGTGTTAAACTAGGCGCAAGATAGGTGTACGGTTTGCGCCGAATGTACCACAGGCATGGAAATCTTTTTTGGCACACCCGATGGTACTTCTAAGAGACATTGGTCAAATGGAAGCTCATTTTGGTCCATTTGGGGAGAGTATTAATCTTGAAGCAAGATAGGTGCACGGTTTGCGCTGAATGTACCCTAGGCTAAGAAATCATTTTGACACAACCGACGGTACTCCTACGTGACATGGGTCAAGTGGAATCTCGTTTCAGCCCATACGGAGAAACCATTAATCTCGACGCAAGATAGGTGCACTATATGGGCTGAACGTACATAGGCTAAGAAATCATTTTGGACGCACTTGATTGTACTCCTAGGCGACGTGGATCAAGCGAAAGTTTATTTCTATCTATTTGGAGATTGTTTTGATCTCGGCGTAAGATAGGTGCACGGTTTGTGCCGAATGTACCACGGGCATGGAAATTGCTTTGGGCAGACCTAGTGGTACTCCTAGGTAATGTATGTCTAGTGGAAGCTTGTTTTGGTCCGTTTGGGGACAGTTTTAGTCTAGGCGCATGATAGGTGCACAATTTGCGCCGAACGTACCATGGGCCGGGAAATCACTTTGCGCACACTCGATGGTTCTGCTATCTGAAGTGGGTCAAGTGGAAGCTCGATTCGAGCCATTTAGAGATAGTGTTAATCTTAGCGCTAGATAGGTGCACAGTTTGCACCGAACGTACCATTGGCATAGAAATCATTTTGGATGCACCTGATTGTACTCCTAGGTGAGATGGATCAAGCAGAAGCTCATTTTGATCCATTTGGAGATGGTTTTAACTTCAGCGCAAGAATGGTGCACAGTTTGCGCCGAATGTCCCACGGGCATGGAAATTGCTTTGGGCACACCCGATGGTACTCCTATGTAATGTATGTCAAGTGGAAGCTTGTTTCGGTCCGTTTGGATATAGTGTTAGTCTTGGTGCTAGATGGGTGCACGGTTTGCGCTGAATGTACCATAGGCATGGAAACCATTTTGGGCACACCCGATGCTACTCCTAGGTGACGTGGTCAAGTGACAGCTAATTTTGGTCCATTCGGAGGTAGTGTTAAACTAGGCACAAGATAGGTGTATGGTTTGCGCCGAATGTACCACAGGCATGGAAATCTTTTTTGGCACACCCGGTGGTACTTCTAAGAGACATTGGTCAAATGGAAGCTCATTTTCGTCCATTTGGAGAGAGTATTAATCTCGAAGCAAGATAGGTGCACGGTTTGCGCTGAACGTACCCTAGGCTAAGAAATAATTTTGACACAACCGACGGTACTCCTACGTGACATGGGTCAAGTGGAATCTCATTTCAGCCCATACGGAGAAGCCGTTAATCTCGACGCAAGATAGGTGCACTATATGCGCTGAACGTACCATAGGCTAAGAAATCATTTTGGATGCACTTGATTGTACTCCTAGGCGACGGGGATAAAGCGAAAGTTTATTTCTATCTATTTGGAGATTGTTTTGATCTTGGCGTAAGATAGGTGCACGGTTTGTGCCGAATGTACCACGGGCATGGAAATCGCTTTGGGCAGACCTGATGGTACTCCTAGGTAATGTATGTCAAGTGGAAGCTTGTTTCGGTCCGTCTGGAGATAGTTTTAGTCTAGGCGCACGATAGGTGCACAATTTGCGCCGAACGTACCACGGGCCGGGAAATCACTTTGGGCACACTCGATGGTTCTCCTAGCTGAAGTGGGTCAAGTGGAAGCTCGATTCGAGCCGTTTAGAGATAGTGTTAATCTTTGCGCTAGATAGGTGCACAGTTTGCACCGAACGTACCATTGGCATAGAAATCATTTTGGATGCACCTGATTGTACTCCTAGGTGAGATGGATGAAGCTGAAGCTCATTTTGATCCATTTGGAGATGGTTTTAACTTCTGCGCAAGAATGGTGCACTGTTAGCGCCGAATGTCCCACGGGCATGGATATTGCTTGGGGCACACCCGATGGTACTCCTATGTAATGTATGTCAAGTGGAAGCTTGTTTCGGTCCGTTTGGAGATAGTGTTAGTCTTGGTGCTAGATAGGTGCACGGTTTGCGCTGAATGTACCATAGGCATGGAAACCATTTGGGCACACCCGATGCTACTCCTAGGTGACGTGGTCAAGTGACAGCTAATTTTGGTCCATTCGAAGATAGTGTTAAACTAGGCGCAAGATAGGTGTACGGTTTGCGCCGAATGTACCACAGGCATGGAAATCTTTTTTGGCACACCCGATGGTACTTCTAAGAGACATTGGTCAATTGGAAGCTCATTTTGGTCCATTTGGAGAGAGTATTAATCTCAAAGCAAGATAGGTGCATGGTTTGCGCTGAACGTACCCTAGGCTAAGAAATAATTTTGACACAACCGACGGTACTCCTACGTGACATGGGTCAAGTGGAATCTCGTTTCAGCCCATACGGAGAAACCGTTAATCTCGACGCAAGATAGGTGCACTATATGCGCTGAACGTACCATAGGCTAAGAAATCATTTTGGACGCAGTTGATTGTACTCCTAGGCGACGGGGATCAAGCGAAAGTTTATTTCTATCTATTTGGAGATTGTTTTGATCTCGGTGTAAGATAGGTGCACGGTTTGTGCCGAATGTACCACGGGCATGGAAATCGCTTTGGGCAGACCTAGTGGTACTCCTAGGTAATGTATGTCAAGTGGAAGCTTGTTTCGGTCTGTTTGGAGATAGTTTTAGTCTAGGCGCACGATAGGTGCACAATTTGCGCCGAACGTACCACGGGCCGGGAAATCACTTTGGACACACTCGATGGTTCTCCTAGCTGAAGTGGGTCAAGTGGAAGCTCGATTCGAGTCGTTTAGAGATAGTGTTAATCTTAGCACTAGATAGGTGCACAGTTTGCACCGAACGTACCATTGGCATAGAAATCATTTTGGATGCACCTGATTGTACTCCTAGGTGAGATGGATCAAGCAGAAGCTCATTTTGATCCATTTGGAGATGGTTTTAACTTCAGCGCAAGAATGGTGCACAGTTTGCGCCGAATGTCCCACGGGCATGGAAATTGCTTGGGGCACACCCGATGGTACTCCTATGTAATGTATGTCAAGTGGAAGCTTGTTTCGGTCTGTTTGGAGATAGTGTTAGTCTTGGTGCTAGATAGGTGCACGGTTTGCGCTGAATGTACCATAGGCATGGAAATCATTTTGGGCACACCCGATGCTACTCCTAGGTGACTTGGTCAAGTGACAGCTCATTTTGGTCCATTCGGAGATAGTATTAAACTAGGCGCAAGATAGGTGTACGGTTTGCGCCGAATGTACCACAGGCATGGAAATCTTTTTTGGCACACCCGATGGTACTTCTAAGAGACATTGGTCAAATGGAAGCTCATTTTGGTCCATTTGGGGAGAGTATTAATCTCGAAGCAAGATAGGTGCACGGTTTGCGCTGAATGTACCCTAGGCTAAGAAATCATTTTGACACAACCGACGGTACTCCTACGTGACATGGGTCAAGTGGAATCTCGTTTCAGCCCATATGGAGAAACCATTAATCTCGACGCAAGATAGGTGCACTATATGGGCTGAACGTACATAGGCTAAGAAATCATTTTGGACGCACTTGATTGTACTCCTAGGCGACGTGGATCAAGCGAAAGTTTATTTCTATCTATTTGGAGATTGTTTTGATCTCGGCGTAAGATAGGTGCACGGTTTGTGCCGAATGTACCACGGGCATGGAAATTGCTTTGGGCAGACCTAGTGGTACTCCTAGGTAATGTATGTCTAGTGGAAGCTTGTTTTGGTCCGTTTGGGGACAGTTTTAGTCTAGGCGCATGATAGGTGCACAATTTGCGCCGAACGTACCATGGGCCGGGAAATCACTTTGCGCACACTCGATGGTTCTGCTATCTGAAGTGGGTCAAGTGGAAGCTCGATTCGAGCCATTTAGAGATAGTGTTAATCTTAGCGCTAGATAGGTGCACAGTTTGCACCGAACGTACCATTGGCATAGAAATCATTTTGGATGCACCTGATTGTACTCCTAGGTGAGATGGATCAAGCAGAAGCTCATTTTGATCCATTTGGAGATGGTTTTAACTTCAGCGCAAGAATGGTGCACAGTTTGCGCCGAATGTCCCACGGGCATGGAAATTGCTTTGGGCACACCCGATGGTACTCCTATGTAATGTATGTCAAGTGGAAGCTTGTTTCGGTCCGTTTGGATATAGTGTTAGTCTTGGTGCTAGATGGGTGCACGGTTTGCGCTGAATGTACCATTGGCATGGAAACCATTTTGGGCACACCCGATGCTACTCCTAGGTGACGTGGTCAAGTGACAGTTAATTTTGGTCCATTCGGAGGTAGTGTTAAACTAGGCACAAGATAGGTGTATGGTTTGCGCCGAATGTACCACAGGCATGGAAATCTTTTTTGGCACACCCGGTGGTACTTCTAAGAGACATTGGTCAAATGGAAGCTCATTTTGGTCCATTTGGAGAGAGTATTAATCTCGAAGCAAGATAGGTGCACGGTTTGCGCTGAACGTACCCTAGGCTAAGAAATCATTTTGACACAACCGACGGTACTCCTACGTGACATGGGTCAAGTGGAATCTCATTTCAGCCCATACGGAGAAGCCGTTAATCTCGACGCAAGATAGGTGCACTATATGCGCTGAACGTACCATAGGCTAAGAAATCATTTTGGACGCACTTGATTGTACTCCTAGGCGACGGGGATAAAGCGAAAGTTTATTTCTATCTATTTGGAGATTGTTTTGATCTCGGCATAAGATAGGTGCACGGTTTGTGCCGAATGTACCACGGGCATGGAAATCGCTTTGGGCAGACCTGATGGTACTCCTAGGTAATGTATGTCAAGTGGAAGCTTGTTTCGGTCCGTCTGGAGATAGTTTTAGTCTAGGCGCACGATAGGTGCACAATTTGCGCCGAACGTACCACGGGCCGGGAAATCACTTTGGGCACACTCGATGGTTCTCCTAGCTGAAGTGGGTCAAGTGGAAGCTCGATTCGAGCCGTTTAGAGATAGTGTTAATCTTTGCGCTAGATAGGTGCACAGTTTGCACTGAACGTACCATTGGCATAGAAATCATTTTGGATGCACCTGATTGTACTCCTAGGTGAGATGGATGAAGCTGAAGCTCATTTTGATCCATTTGGAGATGGTTTTAACTTCTGCGCAAGAATGGTGCACAGTTTGCGCCGAATGTCCCACGGGCATGGATATTGCTTGGGGCACACCCGATGGTACTCCTATGTAATGTATGTCAAGTGGAAGCTTGTTTCGGTCCGTTTGGAGATAGTGTTAGTCTTGGTGCTAGATAGGTGCACGGTTTGCGCTGAATGTACCATAGGCATGGAAACCATTTGGGCACACCCGATGCTACTCCTAGGTGACGTGGTCAAGTGACAGCTAATTTTGGTCCATTCGGAGATAGTGTTAAACTAGGCGCAAGATAGGTGTACGGTTTGCGCCGAATGTACCACAGGCATGGAAATCTTTTTTGGCACACCCGATGGTACTTCTAAGAGACATTGGTCAATTGGAAGCTCATTTTGGTCCATTTGGAGAGAGTATTAATCTCAAAGCAAGATAGGTGCATGGTTTGCGCTGAACGTACCCTAGGCTAAGAAATAATTTTGACACAACCGACGGTACTCCTACGTGACATGGGTCAAGTGGTATCTCCTTTCAGCCCATACGGAGAAACCGTTAATCTCGACGCAAGATAGGTGCACTATATGCGCTGAACGTACCATAGGCTAAGAAATCATTTTGGACGCACTTGATTGTACTCCTAGGTGACGGGGATCAAGTGAAAGTTTATTTCTATCTATTTGGAGATTGTTTTGATCTCGGCGTAAGATAGGCGCATGGTTTGTGCCGAATGTACCACGGGCATGGAAATCGCTTTGGGCAGACCTGATGGTACTCCTAGGTAATGTATGTCAAGTGGAAGCTTGTTTCGGTCCGTTTGGAGATAGTTTTAGTCTAGGCGCATGATAGGTGCACAATTTGCGCCGAACGTACCACGGGCCGGGAAATCACTTTGGGCACACTCCATGGTTCTCCTAGCTAAGTGTTTCTGGTGGAAGCTCGATTCGAGCCGTTTAGAGATAGTGTTAATCTTAGTGCTAGATAGTTGCACAATTTGCACCGAATGTACCATTAGCATAGAAATCATTTTGGATGCACCTGATTGTACTCCTAGGTGAGATGGATCAAGCAGAAGCTCATTTTGATCCATTTGGAGATGGTTTTAACTTCAGCGCAAGAATGGTGCACAGTTTGCACCGAATGTCCCACGGGCATGGAAATTGCTTGGGGCACACCCGATGGTACTCCTCTGTAGTGTATGTCAAATGGAAGCTTGTTTCGGTCCGTTTGGAGATAGTGTTAGTCTTGGTGCTAGATAGGTGCACGGTTTGCGCTGAATGTAACATAGGCATGGAAACCATTTTGGGCACACCCGATGCTACTCCTAGGTGACGTGGTCAAGTGACAGCTCACTTTGGTCCATTCAGAGATAGTGTTAAACTAGGCGCAAGATAGGTGTACGGTTTGGGCCGAATGTACCAAAGGCATGGAAATCTTTTTTGGTACACGCGATGGTACTTCTAAGAGACATTGGTCAAATGGAAGCTCATTTTGGTCCATTTGGAGAGAGTATTAATCTCGAAGCAAGATAGGTGCACGGTTTGCACTGAACGTACCCTAGGCTAAGAAATCATTTTAACACAACCGACGGTACTCCTACGTGACATGGGTCAAGTGGAATCTCATTTCAGCCCATACGGAGAAACCGTTAATCTCGACGCAAGATAGGTGCACTATATGCGCTGAACGTACCATAGGCTAAGAAATCATTTTGGACGCACTTGATTGTACTCCTAGGCGACGTGGATCAAGCGAAAGTTTATTTCTATCTATTTGGAGTTTGTTTTGATCTCGGCGTAAGATAGGTGCACGGTTTGTGCCGAATGTACCACGGGCATGGAAATCGCTTTGGGCAGACCTGATGGTACTCCTAGGTAATGTATGTCAAGTGGAAGCTTGTTTCAGTCCGTTTGGAGATAGTTTTAGTCTAGGCGCACGATAGGTGCTCAATTTATGCCGAACATACCACGGGCTGGGAAATCACTTTGGGCACACTCGATGGTTCTCCTAGCTGAAGTGGGTCAAGTGGAAGCTCGATTCGAGCCGTTTAGAGATAGTGTTAATCTTAGCGCTAGATAGGTGCACAGTTTGCACCGAACGTATCATTGGCATAGAAATCATTTTGGATGAACCTGATTGTACTCCTATGTGAGATAGATCAAGCAGAAGCTCATTTTGATCCATTTGGAAATGGTTTTAACTTCAGCACAAGAATGGTGCACAGTTTGCGCCGAATGTCCCATGGGCATGGAAATTGCTTTGGGCACACCCGATGGTACTCCTATGTAATGTATGTCAAGTGAAAGCTTGTTTCGGTCCGTTTGGAGATAGTGTTAGTCTTGGTGTTAGATAAGTGCATGGTTTGCGCTGAATGTACCATAGGCATGGAAATCATTTTGGGCACACCCGATGCTACTCCTAGGTGACGTGATCAAGTGACAGCTCATTTTGGTCCATTCGGAGATAGTGTTAAACTAGGCGCAAGATAGGTGTACGGTTTGCGCCGAATGTACCACAGGCATGGAAATCTTTTTAGGCAGACCCGATGATACTTCTAAGAGACATTGGTCAAATGGAAGCTCATTTTAGTCCATTTGGAGAGGGTATTAATCTCGAAGCAAGATAGGTGTACGGTTTGCGCTGAACGTACCCTAGGCTAAGAAATCATTTTGACACAACCAATGGTACTCCTACGTGACATGGGTCAAGTGGAATCTCATTTCAGCCCATACGGAGAAATCGTTAATCTCGACGCAACATAGGTGCACTATATGGGCTGAACGTACATAGGCTATGAAATCATTTTGGACGCACTTGATTGTACTCCTAGGCGACATGGATCAAGCGAAAGTTTATTTCTATCTATTTGGAGATTGTTTTGATCTCGGCGTAAGATAGGTGCACGGTTTGTGCCGAATGTACCACGGGCATGGAAATCGCTTTGGGCAGACCTGATGGTACTCCTAGGTAATGTATGTCAAGTGGAAGCTTGTTTCGGTCCGTTTGGAGATAGTTTTAGTCTAGGCGCATGATAGGTGCACAATTTGCGCCGAACATACCACGGGCCGGGAAATCACTTTGGGCACACTCGATGGTTCTCCTAGCTTAAGTGTTTCAAGTGGAAGCTCGATTCGAGCCGTTTAGAGATAGTGTTAATCTTAAAGCTAGATAGGTGCACAGTTTGCCCCGAACATACCATTGGCATAGAAATCATTTTGGATGCACCTGATTGTACTCCTAGGTGAGATGGATCAAGCAGAAGCTCATTTTGATCCATTTGGAGATGGTTTTAACTTCAGCGCAAGAATGGTGCACAGTTTGCGCTGAATGTCCCACGGGCATGGAAATTGCTTGGGGAACACCCGATGGCACTCCTATGTAATGTATGTCAAGTGGAAGCTTGTTTCGGTCCGTTTGGATATAGTGTTAGTCTTGGTGCTAGATGGGTGCACGGTTTGCGCTGAATGTACCATAGGCATGGAAACCATTTTGGGCACACCCGATGCTACTCCTAGGTGACCTGGTCAAGTGACAGCTAATTTTGGTCCATTCGGAGATAGTGTTAAACTAGGCACAAGATAGGTGTATGGTTTGTGCCGAATGTACCACGGGCATGGAAATTGCTTTGGGCAGACCTAGTGGTACTCCTAGGTAATGTATCAGTGGAAGCTTGTTTTTGTCTGTTTGGGGACAGTTTTAGTCTAGGCGCATGATAGGTGCACAATTTGCGCCGAACGTACCATGCGCTGGGAAATCACTTTGCGCACACTCGATGGTTCTCCTATCTGAAGAGGGTCAAGTGGAAGCTCGATTCGTGCCATTTAGAGATACTGTTAATCTTAGCGCTAGATAGGTGCACAGTTTGCACCGAATGTACCATTGGCATAGAAATCATTTTGGATGCACCTGATTGTACTCCTAGGTGAGATGGATCAAGCAGAAGCTCATTTTGATCCATTTTTAGATGGTTTTAACTTCAGCGCAAGAATGGTGCACAGTTTGCGCCAAATGTCCCACGGGCATGGAAATTGCTTTGGGCACACCCGATGGTACTCCTATGTAATGTATGTCAAGTGGAAGCTTGTTTCGGTCTGTTTGGATATAGTGTTAGTCTTGGTGCTAGATGGGTGCACGGTTTGCGCTGAATGTACCATAGGCATGGAAACCATTTTTGGCACACCCGATGCTACTCCTAGGTGACGTGGTCAAGTGACAGCTAATTTTGGTCCATTCGGAGATAGTGTTAAACTAGGCACAAGATAGGTGTATGGTTTGCGCCGAATGTACCACAGGCATGGAAATCTTTTTTGGCACACCCGGTGGTACTTCTAAGAGACATTGGTCAAATGGAAGCTCATTTTGGTCCATTTGGAGAGAGTATTAATCTCGAAGCAAGATAGGTGCACGGTTTGCGCTGAACGTACCCTAGGCTAAGAAATAATTTTGACACAACCGACGGTACTCCTACGTGACATGGGTCAAGTGGAATCTCATTTCAGCCCATACGGAGAAGCCGTTAATCTCGACGCAAGATAGGTGCACTATATGCGCTGAACGTACCATAGGCTAAGAAATCATTTTGGACGCACTTGATTGTACTCCTAGGCGACGGGGATAAAGCGAAAGTTTATTTCTATCTATTTGGAGATTGTTTTGATCTCGGCGTAAGATAGGTGCACGGTTTGTGCCGAATGTACCACGGGCATGGAAATCGCTTTGGGCAGACTTGATGGTACTCCTAGGTAATGTATGTCAAGTGGAAGCTTGTTTCGGTCTGTCTGGAGATAGTTTTAGTCTAGGCGCACGATAGGTGCACAATTTGCGCCGAACGTACCATAGGCCGGGAAATCACTTTGGGCACACTCGATGGTTATCCTAGCTGAAGTGGGTCAGGTGGAAGCTCGATTCGAGCCGTTTAGAGATAGTGTTAATCTTTGCGCTAGATAGGTGCACAGTTTGCACCGAACGTACCATTGGCATAGAAATCATTTTGGATGCACCTGATTGTACTGCTAGGTGAGATGGATCAAGCTGAAGCTCATTTTGATCCATTTGGAGATGGTTTTAACTTCTGCGCAAGAATGGTGCACAGTTTGCGCCGAATGTCCCACGGGCATGGATATTGCTTGGGGCACACCCGATGGTACTCCTATGTAATGTATGTCAAGTGGAAGCTTGTTTCGGTCCGTTTGGAGATAGTGTTAGTCTTGGTGCTAGATAGGTGCACGGTTTGCGCTGAATGTACCATAGGCATGGAAACCATTTGGGCACACCCGATGCTACTCCTAGGTGACGTGGTCAAGTGACAGCTAATTTTGGTCCATTCGGAGATAGTGTTAAACTAGGCGCAAGATAGGTGTACGGTTTGCGCCGAATGTACCACAGGCATGGAAATCTTTTTTGGCACACCCGATGGTACTTCTAAGAGACATTGGTCAATTGGAAGCTCATTTTGGTCCATTTGGAGAGAGTATTAATCTCAAAGCAAGATAGGTGCATGGTTTGCGCTGAACGTACCCTAGGCTAAGAAATAATTTTGACACAACCGACGGTACTCCTACGTGACATGGGTCAAGTGGTATCTCCTTTCAGCCCATACGGAGAAACCGTTAATCTCGACGCAAGATAGGTGCACTATATGCGCTGAACGTACCATAGGCAAAGAAATCATTTTGGACGCACTTGATTGTACTCCTAGGTGACGGGGATCAAGTGAAAGTTTATTTCTATCTATTTGGAGATTGTTTTGATCTCGGCGTAAGATAGGCGCATGGTTTGTGCCGAATGTACCACGGGCATGGAAATCGCTTTGGGCAGACCTGATGGTACTCCTAGGTAATGTATGTCAAGTGGAAGCTTGTTTCGGTCCGTTTGGAGATAGTTTTAGTCTAGGCGCATGATAGGTGCACAATTTGCGCCGAACGTACCACGGGCCGGGAAATCACTTTGGGCACACTCCATGGTTCTCCTAGCTAAGTGTTTCTGGTGGAAGCTCGATTCGAGCCGTTTAGAGATAGTGTTAATCTTAGTGCTAGATAGTTGCACAATTTGCACCGAATGTACCATTAGCATAGAAATCATTTTGGATGCACCTGATTGTACTCCTAGGTGAGATGGATCAAGCAGAAGCTCATTTTGATCCATTTGGAGATGGTTTTAACTTCAGCGCAAGAATGGTGCACAGTTTGCACCGAATGTCCCACGGGCATGGAAATTGCTTGGGGCACACCCGATGGTACTCCTCTGTAGTGTATGTCAAATGGAAGCTTGTTTCGGTCCGTTTGGAGATAGTGTTAGTCTTGGTGCTAGATAGGTGCACGGTTTGCGCTGAATGTAACATAGGCATGGAAACCATTTTGGGCACACCCGATGCTACTCCTAGGTGACGTGGTCAAGTGACAGCTCACTTTGGTCCATTCAGAGATAGTGTTAAACTAGGCGCAAGATAGGTGTACGGTTTGGGCCGAATGTACCAAAGGCATGGAAATCTTTTTTGGTACACGCGATGGTACTTCTAAGAGACATTGGTCAAATGGAAGCTCATTTTGGTCCATTTGGAGAGAGTATTAATCTCGAAGCAAGATAGGTGCACGGTTTGCACTGAACGTACCCTAGGCTAAGAAATCATTTTAACACAACCGACGGTACTCCTACGTGACATGGGTCAAGTGGAATCTCATTTCAGCCCATACGGAGAAACCGTTAATCTCGACGCAAGATAGGTGCACTATATGCGCTGAACGTACCATAGGCTAAGAAATCATTTTGGACGCACTTGATTGTACTCCTAGGCGACGTGGATCAAGCGAAAGTTTATTTCTATCTATTTGGAGTTTGTTTTGATCTCGGCGTAAGATAGGTGCACGGTTTGTGCCGAATGTACCACGGGCATGGAAATCGCTTTGGGCAGACCTGATGGTACTCCTAGGTAATGTATGTCAAGTGGAAGCTTGTTTCAGTCCGTTTGGAGATAGTTTTAGTCTAGGCGCACGATAGGTGCTCAATTTATGCCGAACATACCACGGGCTGGGAAATCACTTTGGGCACACTCGATGGTTCTCCTAGCTGAAGTGGGTCAAGTGGAAGCTCGATTCGAGCCGTTTAGAGATAGTGTTAATCTTAGCGCTAGATAGGTGCACAGTTTGCACCGAACGTATCATTGGCATAGAAATCATTTTGGATGAACCTGATTGTACTCCTATGTGAGATAGATCAAGCAGAAGCTCATTTTGATCCATTTGGAAATGGTTTTAACTTCAGCACAAGAATGGTGCACAGTTTGCGCCGAATGTCCCATGGGCATGGAAATTGCTTTGGGCACACCCGATGGTACTCCTATGTAATGTATGTCAAGTGAAAGCTTGTTTCGGTCCGTTTGGAGATAGTGTTAGTCTTGGTGTTAGATAAGTGCATGGTTTGCGCTGAATGTACCATAGGCATGGAAATCATTTTGGGCACACCCGATGCTACTCCTAGGTGACGTGATCAAGTGACAGCTCATTTTGGTCCATTCGGAGATAGTGTTAAACTAGGCGCAAGATAGGTGTACGGTTTGCGCCGAATGTACCACAGGCATGGAAATCTTTTTAGGCAGACCCGATGATACTTCTAAGAGACATTGGTCAAATGGAAGCTCATTTTAGTCCATTTGGAGAGGGTATTAATCTCGAAGCAAGATAGGTGTACGGTTTGCGCTGAACGTACCCTAGGCTAAGAAATCATTTTGACACAACCAATGGTACTCCTACGTGACATGGGTCAAGTGGAATCTCATTTCAGCCCATACGGAGAAATCGTTAATCTCGACGCAACATAGGTGCACTATATGGGCTGAACGTACATAGGCTATGAAATCATTTTGGACGCACTTGATTGTACTCCTAGGCGACATGGATCAAGCGAAAGTTTATTTCTATCTATTTGGAGATTGTTTTGATCTCGGCGTAAGATAGGTGCACGGTTTGTGCCGAATGTACCACGGGCATGGAAATCGCTTTGGGCAGACCTGATGGTACTCCTAGGTAATGTATGTCAAGTGGAAGCTTGTTTCGGTCCGTTTGGAGATAGTTTTAGTCTAGGCGCATGATAGGTGCACAATTTGCGCCGAACATACCACGGGCCGGGAAATCACTTTGGGCACACTCGATGGTTCTCCTAGCTTAAGTGTTTCAAGTGGAAGCTCGATTCGAGCCGTTTAGAGATAGTGTTAATCTTAAAGCTAGATAGGTGCACAGTTTGCCCCGAACATACCATTGGCATAGAAATCATTTTGGATGCACCTGATTGTACTCCTAGGTGAGATGGATCAAGCAGAAGCTCATTTTGATCCATTTGGAGATGGTTTTAACTTCAGCGCAAGAATGGTGCACAGTTTGCGCTGAATGTCCCACGGGCATGGAAATTGCTTGGGGAACACCCGATGGCACTCCTATGTAATGTATGTCAAGTGGAAGCTTGTTTCGGTCCGTTTGGATATAGTGTTAGTCTTGGTGCTAGATGGGTGCACGGTTTGCGCTGAATGTACCATAGGCATGGAAACCATTTTGGGCACACCCGATGCTACTCCTAGGTGACCTGGTCAAGTGACAGCTAATTTTGGTCCATTCGGAGATAGTGTTAAACTAGGCACAAGATAGGTGTATGGTTTGTGCCGAATGTACCACGGGCATGGAAATTGCTTTGGGCAGACCTAGTGGTACTCCTAGGTAATGTATCAGTGGAAGCTTGTTTTTGTCTGTTTGGGGACAGTTTTAGTCTAGGCGCATGATAGGTGCACAATTTGCGCCGAACGTACCATGCGCTGGGAAATCACTTTGCGCACACTCGATGGTTCTCCTATCTGAAGAGGGTCAAGTGGAAGCTCGATTCGTGCCATTTAGAGATACTGTTAATCTTAGCGCTAGATAGGTGCACAGTTTGCACCGAATGTACCATTGGCATAGAAATCATTTTGGATGCACCTGATTGTACTCCTAGGTGAGATGGATCAAGCAGAAGCTCATTTTGATCCATTTTTAGATGGTTTTAACTTCAGCGCAAGAATGGTGCACAGTTTGCGCCAAATGTCCCACGGGCATGGAAATTGCTTTGGGCACACCCGATGGTACTCCTATGTAATGTATGTCAAGTGGAAGCTTGTTTCGGTCTGTTTGGATATAGTGTTAGTCTTGGTGCTAGATGGGTGCACGGTTTGCGCTGAATGTACCATAGGCATGGAAACCATTTTTGGCACACCCGATGCTACTCCTAGGTGACGTGGTCAAGTGACAGCTAATTTTGGTCCATTCGGAGATAGTGTTAAACTAGGCACAAGATAGGTGTATGGTTTGCGCCGAATGTACCACAGGCATGGAAATCTTTTTTGGCACACCCGGTGGTACTTCTAAGAGACATTGGTCAAATGGAAGCTCATTTTGGTCCATTTGGAGAGAGTATTAATCTCGAAGCAAGATAGGTGCACGGTTTGCGCTGAACGTACCCTAGGCTAAGAAATAATTTTGACACAACCGACGGTACTCCTACGTGACATGGGTCAAGTGGAATCTCATTTCAGCCCATACGGAGAAGCCGTTAATCTCGACGCAAGATAGGTGCACTATATGCGCTGAACGTACCATAGGCTAAGAAATCATTTTGGACGCACTTGATTGTACTCCTAGGCGACGGGGATAAAGCGAAAGTTTATTTCTATCTATTTGGAGATTGTTTTGATCTCGGCGTAAGATAGGTGCACGGTTTGTGCCGAATGTACCACGGGCATGGAAATCGCTTTGGGCAGACTTGATGGTACTCCTAGGTAATGTATGTCAAGTGGAAGCTTGTTTCGGTCTGTCTGGAGATAGTTTTAGTCTAGGCGCACGATAGGTGCACAATTTGCGCCGAACGTACCATAGGCCGGGAAATCACTTTGGGCACACTCGATGGTTATCCTAGCTGAAGTGGGTCAGGTGGAAGCTCGATTCGAGCCGTTTAGAGATAGTGTTAATCTTTGCGCTAGATAGGTGCACAGTTTGCACCGAACGTACCATTGGCATAGAAATCATTTTGGATGCACCTGATTGTACTCCTAGGTGAGATGGATCAAGCTGAAGCTCATTTTGATCCATTTGGAGATGGTTTTAACTTCTGCGCAAGAATGGTGCACAGTTTGCGCCGAATGTCCCACGGGCATGGATATTGCTTGGGGCACACCCGATGGTACTCCTATGTAATGTATGTCAAGTGGAAGCTTGTTTCGGTCCGTTTGGAGATAGTGTTAGTCTTGGTGCTAGATAGGTGCACGGTTTGCGCTGAATGTACCATAGGCATGGAAACCATTTGGGCACACCCGATGCTACTCCTAGGTGACGTGGTCAAGTGACAGCTAATTTTGGTCCATTCGGAGATAGTGTTAAACTAGGCGCAAGATAGGTGTACGGTTTGCGCCGAATGTACCACAGGCATGGAAATCTTTTTTGGCACACCCGATGGTACTTCTAAGAGACATTGGTCAATTGGAAGCTCATTTTGGTCCATTTGGAGAGAGTATTGATCTCAAAGCAAGATAGGTGCATGGTTTGCGCTGAACGTACCCTAGGCTAAGAAATAATTTTGACACAACCGACGGTACACCTACGTGACATGGGTCAAGTGGTATCTCCTTTCAGCCCATACGGAGAAACCGTTAATCTCGATGCAAGATAGGTGCACTATATGCGCTGAACGTACCATAGGCTAAGAAATCATTTTGGACGCACTTGATTGTACTCCTAGGTGACGGGGATCAAGTGAAAGTTTATTTCTATCTATTTGGAGATTGTTTTGATCTCGGCGTAAGATAGGCGCATGGTTTGTGCCGAATGTACCACGGGCATGGAAATCGCTTTGGGCAGACCTGATGGTACTCCTAGGTAATGTATGTCAAGTGGAAGCTTGTTTCGGTCCATTTGGAGATAGTTTTAGTCTAGGCGCATGATAGGTGCACAATTTGCGCCGAACGTACCACGGGCCGGGAAATCACTTTGGGCACACTCCATGGTTCTCCTAGCTAAGTGTTTCAGGTGGAAGCTCAATTCGAGCCGTTTAGAGATAGTGTTAATCTTAGTGCTAGATAGTTGCACAATTTGCACCGAATGTACCATTAGCATAGAAATCATTTTGGATGCACCTGATTGTACTCCTAGGTGAGATGGATCAAGCAGAAGCTCATTTTGATCCATTTGGAGATGGTTTTAACTTCAGCGCAAGAATGGTGCACAGTTTGCGCCGAATGTCCCACGGGCATGGAAATTGCTTGGGGCACACCCGATGGTACTCCTCTGTAGTGTATGTCAAATGGAAGCTTGTTTCGGTCCGTTTGGAGATAGTGTTAGTCTTGGTGCTAGATAGGTGCACGGTTTGCGCTGAATGTAACATAGGCATGGAAACCATTTTGGGCACACCCGATGCTACTCCTAGGTGACGTGGTCAAGTGACAGCTCACTTTGGTCCATTCGGAGATAGTGTTAAACTAGGCGCAAGATAGGTGTACGGTTTGCGCCGAATGTACCACAGGCATGGAAATCTTTTTTGGCACACGCGATGGTACTTCTAAGAGACATTGGTCAAATGGAAGCTCATTTTGGTCCATTTGGATAGAGTATTAATCTTGAAGCAAGATAGGTGCACGGTTTGCGATGAACGTACCCTAGGCTAAGAAATCATTTTAACACAACCGACGGTACTCCTACGTGACATGGGTCAAGTGGAATCTCATTTCAGCCCATACGGAGAAACCGTTAATCTCGACGCAAGATAGGTGCACTATATGCGCTGAACGTACCATAGGCTAAGAAATCATTTTGGACGCACTTGATTGTACTCCTAGGCGACGTGGATCAAGCGAAAGTTTATTTCTATCTATTTGGAGTTTGTTTTGATCTCGGCGTAAGATAGGTGCACGGTTTGTGCCGAATGTACCACGGGCATGGAAATCGCTTTGGGCAGACCTGATGGTACTCCTAGGTAATGTATGTCAAGTGGAAGCTTGTTTCAGTCCGTTTGGAGATAGTTTTAGTCTAGGCGCACGATAGGTGCACAATTTACGCCGAACATACCACGGGCCGGGAAATCACTTTGGGCACACTCGATGGTTCTCCTAGCTGAAGTGGGTCAAGTGGAAGCTCGATTCGAGCCGTTTAGAGATAGTGTTAATCTTAGCGCTAGATAGGTGCACAGTTTGCACCGAACGTATCATTGGCATAGAAATCATTTTGGATGCACCTGATTGTACTCCTAGGTGAGATAGATCAAGCAGAAGCTCATTTTGATCCATTTGGAAATGGTTTTAACTTCAGCACAAGAATGGTGCACAGTTTGCGCCGAATGTCCCATGGGCATGGAAATTGCTTTGGGCACACCCGATGGTACTCCTATGTAATGTATGTCAAGTGAAAGCTTGTTTCGGTCCGTTTGGAGATAGTGTTAGTCTTGGTGTTAGATAAGTGCATGGTTTGCGCTGAATGTACCATAGGCATGGAAATCATTTTGGGCACACCCGATGCTACTCCTAGGTGACGTGATCAAGTGACAGCTCATTTTGGTCCATTCGGAGATAGTGTTAAACTAGGCGCAAGATAGGTGTACGGTTTGCGCCGAATGTACCACAGGCATGGAAATCGTTTTAGGCAGACCCGATGATACTTCTAAGAGACATTGGTCAAATGGAAGCTCATTTTAGTCCATTTGGAGAGGGTATTAATCTCGAAGCAAGATAGGTGCACGGTTTGCGCTGAACGTACCCTAGGCTAAGAAATCATTTTGACACAACCAATGGTACTCCTACGTGACATGGGTCAAGTGGAATCTCATTTCAGCCCATACGGAGAAATCGTTAATCTCGACGCAACATAGGTGCACTATATGGACTGAACGTACATAGGCTAAGAAATCATTTTGGATGCACTTGATTGTACTCCTAGGCGACATGGATCAAGTGAAAGTTTATTTCTATCTATTTGGAGATTGTTTTGATCTCGGCGTAAGATAGGTGCACAGTTTGTGCCGAATGTACCACGGGCTTGGAAATCGCTTTGGGCAGACCTGATGGTACTCCTAGGTAATGTATGTCAAGTGGAAGCTTGTTTCGGTCCGTTTGGAGATAGTTTTAGTCTAGGCGCATGATAGGTGCACAATTTGCGCCGAACATACCACGGGCCGGGAAATCACTTTGGGCACACTCGATGGTTCTCCTAGCTTAAGTGTTTCAAGTGGAAGCTCGATTCGAGCCGTTTAGAGATAGTGTTAATCTTAGCGCTAGATAGGTGCACAGTTTGCACCGAACATACCATTGGCATAGAAATCATTTTGGATGCACCTGATTGTACTCCTAGGTGAGATGGATCAAGCAGAAGCTCATTTTGATCCATTTGGAGATGGTTTTAACTTCAGCGCAAGAATGGTGCACAGTTTGCGCTGAATGTCCCACGGGCATGGAAATTGCTTGGGGAACACCCGATGGCACTCCTATGTAATGTATGTCAAGTGGAAGCTTGTTTCGGTCCGTTTGGATATAGTGTTAGTCTTGGTGCTAGATAGGTGCATGGTTTGCGCTGAATGTACCATAGGCATGGAAACCATTTTGGGCACACCCGATGCTACTCCTAGGTGACGTGGTCAAGTGACAGCTCATTTTGGTCCATTCGGAGATAGTGTTAAACTAGGCGCAAGATAGGTGTACGGTTTGCGCCGAATGTACCACAGGCATGGAAATCTTTTTAGGCACTCCCGATGGTACTTCTAAGAGACATTGGTCAAATGGAAGCTCATTTGGTCCATTTGGAGAGAGTATTAATCTCGAAGCAAGATAGGTGCACGGTTTGCGCTGAACATACCCTAGGCTAAGAAGTCATTTTAACAGAACCGACGGTACTCCTACGTGACATGGGTCAAGTGGAATCTCATTTCAGCCCATACGGAGAAACCGTTAATCTCGACGCAAGGTAGGTGCACTATATGCGCTGAACGCACCATATGCTAAGAAATCATTTTGGACGCACTTGATTGTACTCCTAGGCGACGTGGATCAAGCGAAAGTTTATTTCTATCTATTTGGAGATTGTTTTGATCTTGGCGTAAGATAGTTGCACGGTTTGTGCCGATTGTACCACGGGCATGGAAATCTCTTTGGGCAGACCTGATGGTACTCCTAGGTAATGTATGTCAAGTGGAAGCTTGTTTCGGTCCGTTTGGAGATAGTTTTAGTCCAGGCGCACAATAGGTGCACAATTTGCGCCGAACGTACCACGGGCCAGGAAATCACTTTGGGCACACTCGATGGTTCTCCTAGCTGAAGTGGGTCAAGTGGAAGCTCGATTCGAGCCGTTTAGAGATAGTGTTAATCTTAGTGCTAGATAGGTGCACAGTTTGCACCGAACGTACCATTGGCATAGAAATCATTTTGGATGCACCTGGTTGTACTCCTAGGTGAGATGGATCAAGCAGAAGCTCATTTTGATCCATTTGGAGATGGTTTTAACTTCAGCGCAAGAATGGTGCACAGTTTGCGCCAAATGTCCCACGGGCATGGAAATTGCTTGGGGCACACCCGATGGTACTCCTATGTAATGTATGTCAAGTGAAAGCTTGTTTCGGTCCGTTTGGAGATAGTGTTAGTCTTGGTGCTAGATAAGTGCATGGTTTGCGCTGAATGTACCATAGGCATGGATATCGTTTTGGGCACACCCGATGCTACTCCTAGGTGACGTGGTCAAGTGACAGCTCATTTTGGTCCATTCGGAGATAGTGTTAAACTAGGCGCAAGATAGGTGTACGGTTTGCGCCGAATGTACCACAGGCATGGAAATCTTTTTAGGCACATCCGATGGTACTTCTAAGAGACATTGGTCAAATGGAAGCTCATTTTGGTCAATTTGGAGAGGGTATTAATCTCGAAGCAAGATAGGTGCACGGTTTGCGCTAAACGTACCCTAGGCTAAGAAATCATTTTGACACAACTGATGGTACTCCTACGTGACATGGGTCAAGTGGAATCTCATTTCAGCCCATACGGAGAAACCGTTAATCTCGACGCAACATAGGTGCACTATGTGGGCTGAACGTACATAGGCTAAGATATCATTTTGGACGCACTTGATTGTACTCCTTTGCGACATGGATCAAGCGAAAGTTTAATTCTATCTATTTGGAGATTGTTTTGACCTCGGCGTAAGATAGGTGCGCGGTTTGTGCCGAATGTACCACGGGCATGGAAATCGCTTTGGGCAGACCTGATGGTACTCCTAGGTATTGTATGTCAAGTGGAAGCTTGTTTCGGTCCGTTTGGAGATAGTTTTAGTCTAGTCGCATGATAGGTGCACAATTTGCGCCGAACGTACCACGGGCCGGTAATACATCTGGCCTAGGTGGGGTTGGCCGAGACCCAATAAGTTAAAGGTTGCCCGGACCCCAACAGTTCTTATGCACACCCACTCGGGGAAAGGCCCAGTGACCCTAAAAGACTAGTCCGATAGGGAAAGGGTGGCTCTCTCTTTTAAGGTGGCTTCCTCCTCCCAAGTTAAGCAAGGTGGGATTATTCAAAGGCTCACACGGTCGCCGCCCGACTACAACTAGGCCACTTGGCCTTTTTTTGTTGCGTCTTTGCCAGCGGGTAATAGTGGAGGATGTACTCATCATTCACACCCCCTTAAACAAGGGCCCAGCTCTGATACCAAATAATACATCCGGCCTAGGTGGGGTTGGCCGAGACCCAATAAGTTAAAGGTTGCCCGGACCCCAACAGTTCTTATGCACACCCACTCGGGGAAAGGCCCAGTGACCCTAAAAGACTAGTCCGATAGGGGAAGGGTGGCTCTCTCTTTTAAGGTGGCTTCCTCCTCCCAAGTTAAGCAAGGTGGGATTATTCAAAGGCTCACACGGTCGCCGCCCGACTACAACTAGGCCACTTGGCCTTTTTTGTTGCGTCTTTGCCAGCGGGTAATAGTGGAGGATGTCCAAATCAGCCGGGAAATCACTTTGGGCACACTCGATGGTTCTCCTAGCTTAAGTGTTTCAAGTGGAAGCTCGATTCGAGCCGTTTAGAGATAGTGTTAATCTTAGCGCAAGATAGGTGCACAGTTTGTACCGAACATACCATTGGCATAGAAATCATTTTGGATGCACCAGATTGTACTCCTAGGTGAGATGAATCAAGCAGAAGCTCATTTTGATCCATTTGGAGATGGTTTTAACTTCAGTGCAAGAATGGTGCACAGTTTGCGCCGAATGTCCCACGGGCATGGAAATTGCTTGGGGAACACCTGATGGTACTCCTATGTTATGTATGTCAAGTGGAAGGTTGTTTCGGTCCGTTTGGAGATAGTGTTAGTCTTGGTGCTAGATAGGTGCACGGTTTGCGCTGAATGTAACATAGGCATGGAAACCATTTTGGGCACACCCGATGCTACTCCTAGGTGACGTGGTCAAGTGACAGCTCATTTTGGTCCATTCGGAGATAGTGTTAAACTAGGCGCAAGATAGGTGTACGGTTTGCGCCAAATATACCACAGGCATGGAAATCTTTTTAGGCACACCCGATGGTACTTCTAAGAGACATTGGTCAAATGGAAGCTCATTTTGGTCCATTTGGAGAGGGTATTAATCTCGACGCAAGATAGGTGCACTATATGCGCTGAACGTACCATAGGCTAAGAAATCATTTTGGACGCAGTTGATTGTACTCCTAGGTGACGGGGATCAAGCGAAAGTTTATTTCTATCTATTTGGAGATTGTTTTGATCTCGGCGTAAGATAGGTGCACGGTTTGTGCCGAATGTACCATGGGCATGGAAATCGCTTTGGGCAGACCTGATGGTACCCTAGGTAATGTATGTCAAGTGGAAGCTTGTTTCGGTCCGTGTGGAGATAGTTTTAGTCTAGGCGCACGATAGGTGCACGATTTGCACCGAACGTACCACGGGCCGGGAAATCACTTTGGGCACACTTGATGGTTCTCCTAGCTGAAGTGGGTCAAGTGGAAGCTCGATTCGAGCCATTTAGAGATAGTGTTAATCTTAGCGCTAGATAGGTGCACACTTTGCACCGAACGTACCATTGGCATAGAAATCATTTTGGATGCACCTGATTGTACTCCTAGGTGAGATGGATCAAGCAGAAGCTCATTTTGATCCATTTGGAGATGGTTTTAACTTCAGCGCAAGAATGGTGCACAGTTTGCGCCGAATGTCCCACGGGCATGGAAATTGCTTGGGGAACACCCGATGGTACTCCTATGTAATGTATGTCAAGTGGAAGGTTGTTTCGGTTCGTTTGGAGATGTGTTAGTCTTGGTGCTAGATAGGTGCACGGTTTGCGCTGAATGTACCATAGGCATGGAAACCATTTTGGGCACACCCGATGCTACTCCTAGGTGACGTGGTCAAGTGACAGCTCATTTTGGTCCATTCGGAGATAGTGTTAAACTAGGCGCAAGATAGGTGTACGGTTTGCGCCGAATGTACCACAGGCATGGAAATCTTTTTAGGCACACCCGATGGTACTTCTAAGAGACATTGGTCAAATGGAAGCTCATTTGGTCCATTTGGAGAGAGTATTAATATGGAAGCAAGATAGGTGCACGGTTTGCGCTGAACGTACCCTAGGCTAAGAAATCATTTTGACACAACCGACGGTACTCCTAGGTGACATGGGTCAAGTGGAATCTCATTTTAGCCCATATGGATAAACCGTTAATCTCGACGCAAGATAGGTGCACTATATGCACTGAATGCACCATATGCTAAGAAATCATTTTTGACGCACTTGATTGTACTCCTAGGCGACTTGGATCAAGCGAAAGTTTATTTCTATCTATTTGGAGATTGTTTTGATCTCGGCGTAAGATAGGTGCACGGTTTGTGCCGAATGTACCACGGGCATGGAAATCTCTTTGGGCTGACCTGATGGTACTCCTAGGTAATGTATGTCAAGTGGAAGCTTGTTTCGGTCCGTGTGGAGATAGTTTTAGTCTAGGCGCACGATAGGTGCACGATTTGCGCCGAACGTACCACGGGCTGGGAAATCACTTTGGGCACACTCGATGGTTCTCCTAGCTGAAGTGGGTCAAGTGGAAGCTCCATTCGAGCCGTTAAGAGATAGTGTTAATCTTAGCGCTAGATAGGTGCACAGTTTGCACCGAACGTACCATTGGCATAGAAATCATTTTGGATGCACCTGATTGTACTCCTAGGTGACATGGATCAAGCAGAAGCTCATTTTGATCCATTTGGAGATGGTTTTAACTTCTGCGCAACAATGGTGCACAGTTTGCGCCGAATGTCCCACGGGCATGGAAATTGCTTGGGGCACACCCGATGGTACTCCTATGTAATGTATGTCAAGTGGAAGCTTGTTTCGGTCCGTTTGGAGATAGTGTTAGTCTTGGTGCTAGATAGGTGCACGGTTTGCGCTAAATGTACCATAGGCATGGAAATCATTTTGGGCACACCCGATGCTACTCCTAGGAGACGTGGTCAAGTGACAGCTCATTTTGGTCTATTCTGAGATAGTGTTATACTAGGCGCAAGATAGGTGTACGGTTTGCGCCGAATGTTCCACAAGCATGGAAATCTTTTTAGGCACACCCGATGGTACTTCTAAGAGACATTGGTCAAATGGAAGCTCATTTTGGTCCATTTGGAGAGAGTAATAATCTCGAAGCAAGATAGGTGCATGGTTTGAGCTGAACGTAGCCTAGGCTAAGAAATCATTTTGACACAACCGAAGGTACTCCTACGTGACATGGGTCAAGTGGAATCTCATTTCAGCCCATACGGAGAAACCGTTAATCTCGACGCAAGATAGGTGCACTATATGCGCTGAACGTACCATTGGCATAGAAATCATTTTGGATGCACCTGATTGTACTCCTAGGTGAGATGGATCAAGCAGAAGCTCATTTTGATCCATTTGGAGATGGTTTTAACTTCAGCGCAAGAATGGTGCACAGTTTGCGCCGAATGTCCCACGGGCATGGAAATTGCTTGGGGCACACCCGATGGTACTCCTACGTAATGTATGTCAAGTGGAAGGTTGTTTCGGTCCGTTTGGAGAAAGTGTTAGTCTTGGTGCTAGATAGGTGCACGGTTTGCGCTGAATGTACCATAAGCATGGAAAGCATTTTGGATGCACACCCGATGCTACTCCTAGGTGACGTGGTCAAGTGACAGCTCATTTTGGTCCATTCTAAGATAGTGTTAAACTAGGCGCAAGATAGGTGTACGGTTTGCGCCGAATGTACCACAGGCATGGAAATCTTTTTAGGCACACCCGATGGTACTTCTAAGAGACATTGGTCCAATGGAAGCTCATTTTGGTCCATTTGGAGAGAGTAATAATCTCGAACCAAGATAGGTGCATGGTTTGCGCTGAACATAGCCTAGGCTAAGAAATCATTTTGACACAACCGACGGTACTCCTACGTGACATGGGTCAAGTGGAATCTCATTTCAGCCCACACGGAGAAACCGTTAATCTCGACGCAAGATAGGTGTACTATATGCGCTGAACGTACCATAGGCTAAGAAATCATTTTGGACGCACTTGATTGTACTCCTAGGCGACGTGGATCAAGCGAAAGTTTATTTCTATCTAGTTGGAGATTGTTTTGATCTCGGCGTAAGATAGGTGCACGGTTTGTGCTGAATGTACCACGGGCATGGAAATCTCTTTGGGCAGACCTGATGGTACTCCTAGGTAATGTATGTCAAGTGGAAGGTTGTTTCAGTCCGTTTGGAGATAGTTTTAGTCTAGGCGCACGGTAGGTGCACAATTTGCGCCGGACGTACCACGGGCTGGGAAATCACTTTGGGCACACTCGATGGTTCTCCTAGCTGAAGTGGGTCAAGTGGAAGCTCGATCTGAGCTGTTTAGAGATAGTGTTAATCATAGCGCTAGATAGGTGCACAGTTTGCACCGAACGTACCATTGGTATAGAAATCATTTTGGATGCACCTGATTGTACTCCTTGGTGAGATGGATCAAGCAGAAGCTCATTTTGATCCATTTGGAGATGGTTTTAACTTCAGCGCAAGAATGGTGCATAGTTTGTGCCGAATGTCCCACGGGCATGGAAATTGCTTGGGGCACACCCGATGGTACTCCTATGTAATGTATGTCAAGTGGAAGCTTGTTTCGGTCCGTTTGGAGATAGTGTTAGTCTTGGTGCTAGATAGGTGCACGGTTTGCGCTGAATGTACCATAGGCATGGAAATCATTTTGGGCACACCCGATGCTACTCCTAGGAGACGTGGTCAAGTGACAGCTCATTTTGGTCCATTCGGAGATAGTGTTAAACTAGGCGCAAGATAGGTGTATGGTTTGCGCCGAATGTACCACAGGCATGGAAATCTTTTTAGGCACACCCGATGGTACTTCTAAGAGACATTGGTCAAATGGAAGCTCATTTAGGTTCATTTGGAGAGAGTATTAATCTCGAAGCAAGATAGGTGCACGATTTGCGCTGAACGTACCCTAGGCTAAGAAATCATTTTGACACAACCGACGGTACTCCTACGTGACATGGGTCAAGTGGAATCTCATTTCAGCCCACACGGAGAAACCGTTAATCTCGACGCAAGATAGGTGTACTATATGCGCTGAACGTACCATAGGCTAAGAAATCATTTTGGACGCACTTGATTGTACTCCTAGGCGACGTGGATCAAGCGAAAGTTTATTTCTATCTAGTTGGAGATTGTTTTGATCTCGGCGTAAGATAGGTGCACGGTTTGTGCTGAATGTACCACGGGCATGGAAATCTCTTTCGGCAGACCTGATGGTACTCCTAGGTAATGTATGTCAAGTGGAAGGTTGTTTCAGTCCGTTTGGAGATAGTTTTAGCCTAGGCGCACGATAGGTGCACAATTTGCGCCGGACGTACCACGGGCTGGGAAATCACTTTGGGCACACTCGATGGTTCTCCTAGCTGAAGTAGGTCAAGTGGAAGCTCGATCTGAGCCGTTTAGAGATAGTGTTAATCATAGCGCTAGATAGGTGCACAGTTTGCACCGAACGTACCATTGGTATAGAAATCATTTTGGATGCACCTGATTGTACTCCTTGGTGAGATGGATCAAGCAGAAGCTCATTTTGATCCATTTGGAGATGGTTTTAACTTTAGCGCAAGAATGGTGCATAGTTTATGCCGAATGTCCCACGGGCATGGAAATTGCTTGGGGCACACCCGATGGTACTCCTATGTAATGTATGTCAAGTGGAAGCTTGTTTCGGTCCGTTTGGAGATAGTGTTAGTCTTGGTGCTAGATAGGTGCACGGTTTGCGCTGAATGTACCATAGGCATGGAAATCATTTTGGGCACACCCGATGCTACTCCTAGGAGACGTGGTCAAGTGACAGCTCATTTTGGTCCATTCTGAGATAGTGTTAAACTAGGCGCAAGATAGGTGTACGGTTTACGTCGAATGTACCACAGGCATGGAAATCTTTTTAGGCACACCCGATGGTACTTCTAAGAGACATTGGTCAAATGGAAGCTCATTTTGGTCCATTTGGAGAGAGTAATAATCTCGAAGCAAGATAGGTGCACGGTTTGAGCTGAACGTAGCCTAGGCTAAGAAATCATTTTGACACAACCGACGGTACTCCTACGTGACATGGGTCAAGTGGAATCTCATTTCAGCCCATACGGAGAAACCGTTAATCTCGACGCAAGATAGGTGCACTATATGCGCTGAACGTACCATAGGCTAAGAAATCATTTTGGTCGCACTTGATTGTACTCCTAGGCGACGTGGATCAAGCGAAAGTTTATTTCTATCTATTTGGAGATTGTTTTGATCTCGGCGTAAGATAGGTTCACGGTTTGTGCCGAATGTACCACGGGCATGGAAATCGCTTTGGGCAGACCAGATGGTACTCCTAGGTAATGTATGTCAAGTGGAAGCTTGTTTCGGTCCGTTTGGAGATAGTTTTAGTCTAGGCGCACGATAGGTCCACAATTTGCGCCGAACGTACCACGGGCCGGGAAATCACTTTGGGCACACTCGATGGTTCTCGTAGCTGAAGTGGGTCAAGTGGAAGCTCGATTCGAGCTGTTTAGAGATAGTGTTAATCTTAGCGCTAGATAGGTGCACAGTTTGCACCGAACGTACCATTGGCATAGAAATCATTTTGGATGCACCTGATTGTACTCCTAGGTGACATGGATCAAGCAGAAGCTCATTTTGATCCATTTGGAGATGGTTTTAACTTCTGCGCAACAATGGTGCACAGTTTGCACCGAATGTCCCACGGGCATGGAAATTGCTTGGGGCACACCCGATGGTACTCCTATGTAATGTATGTCAAGTGGAAGCTTGTTTCGGTCCGTTTGGAGATAGTGTTAGTCTTGGTGCTAGATAGGTGCACGGTTTGCGCTGAATGTACCATAGGCATGGAAATCATTTTGGGCACACCCGATGCTACTCCTAGGAGACGTGGTCAAGTGACAGCTCATTTTGGTCCATTCAGAGATAGTGTTAAACTAGGCGCAAGATAGGTGTATGGTTTGCGCCGAATGTACCACAGGCATGGAAATCTTTTTTGGCACACCCGATGGTACTTCTAAGAGACATTGGTCAAATGGAAGCTCATTTAGGTTCATTTGGAGAGAGTATTAATCTCGAAGCAAGATAGGTGCATGATTTGCGCTGAACGTACCCTAGGCTAAGAAATCATTTTGACACAACTGACGGTACTCCTACGTGACATGGGTCAAGTGGAATCTCATTTCAGCCCACACGGAGAAACCGTTAATCTCGACGCAAGATAGGTGCACTATATGCGCTGAACGTACCATAGGCTAAGAAATCATTTTGGACGCACTTGATTGTACTCCTAGGCGACGTGGATCAAGCGAAAGTTTATTTCTATCTAGTTGGAGATTGTTTTGATCTCGGCGTAAGATAGGTGCATGGTTTGTGCTGAATGTACCACGGGCATGGAAATCTCTTTGGGCAGACCTGATGGTACTGCTAGGTAATGTATGTCAAGTGGAAGCTTGTTTCAGTCCGTTTGGAGATAGTTTTAGTCTAGGCGCACGATAGGTGCACAATTTGCGCCGGACGTACCACGGGCTGGGAAATCACTTTGGGCACACTCGATGGTTCTCCTAGCTGAAGTGGGTCAAGTGGAAGCTCGATCCGAGCCGTTTAGAGATAGTGTTAATCATAGCGCTAGATAGGTGCACAGTTTGCCCCGAACGTACCATTGGTATAGAAATCATTTTGGATGCACCTGATTGTACTCCTTGGTGAGATGGATCAAGCAGAAGCTCATTTTGATCCATTTGGAGATGGTTTTAACTTCAGCGCAAGAATGGTGCATAGTTTGTGCCGAATGTCCCACGGGCATGGAAATTGCTTGGGGCACACCCGATGGTACTCCTATGTAATGTATGTCAAGTGGAAGCTTGTTTCGGTCCGTTTGGAGATAGTGTTAGTCTTGGTGCTAGATAGGTGCACGGTTTGCGCTGAATGTACCATAGGCATGGAAATCATTTTGGGCACACCCGATGCTACTCCTAGGAGACGTGGTCAAGTGACAGCTCATTTTGGTCCATTCTGAGATAGTGTTAAACTAGGCGCAAGATAGGTGTACGGTTTGCGCCGAATGTACCACAGGCATGGAAATCTTTTTAGGCACAGCAGATGGTACTTCTAAGAGACATTGGTCAAATGGAAGCTCATTTTGGTCCATTTGGAGAGAGTATTAATCTCGAAGCAAGATAGGTGCACGGTTTGCGCTGAACGTACCCTAGGCTAAGAAATCATTTTGACACAACTGATGGTACTCCTACGTGACATGGGTCAAGTGGAATCTCATTTCAGCCCATACGGAGAAACCGTTAATCTCGACTCAACATATGTGCACTATATGGGCTGAACGTACATAGGCTAAGAAATCATTTTGGACGCACTTGATTGTACTCCTTTGCGACATGGTTCAAGCGAAAGTTTAATTCTATCTATTTGGAGATTGTTTTGATCTCGGCGTAAGATAGGTGCACGGTTTGTGCCGAATGTACCACGGGCATGGAAATCGCTTTGGGCAGACCTGATGGTACTCCTAGGTATTGTATGTCAAGTGGAAGCTTGTTTCGGTCCGTTTGGAGATAGTTTTAGTCCAGGCGCACGATAGGTGCACAATTTGCGCCGAACGTACCACGGGCCGGGAAATCACTTTGGGCACACTCGATGGTTCTCCTAGCTGAAGTGGGTCAAGTGGAAGCTCGATTCGAGCCGCTTAGAGATAGTGTTAATCTTAGCGCTAGATAGGTGCACAGTTTGCACCGAACGTACCATTGGCATAGAAATCATTTTGGATGCACCTGATTGTACTCCGAGGTGAGATGGATCAAGCAGAAGCTCATTTTGATCCATTTGGAGATGGTTTTAACTTCAGCGCAAGAATGGTGCACAGTTTGCGCCGAATGTCCCACGGGCATGGAAATTGCTTGGGGCACACTCGATGGTACTCCTACGTAATGTATGTCAAGTGGAAGCTTGTTTCGGTCCGTTTGGAGATAGTGTTAGTCTTGGTGCTAGATAGGTGCACGGTTTGCGCTGAATGTACATAGGCATGGAAATCATTTTGGGCACACCCGATGCTACTCCTAGGAGACATGGTCAAGTGATAGCTCATTTTGGTCCATTCGGAGATAGTGTTAAACTATGTGCAAGATAGGTGTTTGGTTTGCGCCGAATGTACCACAGGCATGGAAATATTTTTAGGCACACCCGATGGTACTTCTAAGAGACATTGGTCAAATGGAAGCTCATTTAGGTTCATTTGGAGAGAGTATTAATCTCGAAGCAAGATAGGTGCACGGTTTGCGCTGAATGTACCCTAGGCTAAGAAATCATTTTGACACAACCGACGGTACTCCTACGTGACATGGGTCAAGCGGAATCTCATTTTAGCCCATATGGAGAAACCGTTAATCTCGACGCAAGATAGGTGCACTATATGCGCTGAACGTACCATAGGCTAAGAAATCATTATGGATGCACTTGATTGTACTCATAGGCGATGTGGATCAAGCGAAAGTTTATTTCTATCTATTTGGAGATTGTTTTGATCTCGGCGTAAGATAGGTGCACGATTTGTGCCGAATGTACCACGGGCATGGAAATCGCTTTGGGCAGACCTGATGGTACTCCTAGGTAATGTATGTCAAGTGGAAGCTTGTTTCGGTCCGTTTGGAGATAGTTTTAGTCTTGGCGCACGATAGGTGCACAATTTGCGCCGAACGTACCACGGGCCGGGAAATCACTTTGGGCACACTCGATGGTTCTCCTAGCTGAAGTGGGTCAAGTGGAAGCTCCATTCGAGCCGTTTAGAGATAGTGTTAATCATAGCGCTAGATAGGTGCACAGTTTGCCCCGAACGTACCATTGGTATAGAAATCATTTTGGATGCACCTGATTGTACTCCTTGGTGAGATGGATCAAGCAGAAGCTCATTTTGATCCATTTGGAGATGGTTTTAACTTCAGCGCAAGAATGGTGCATAGTTTGTGCCGAATGTCCCACGGGCATGGAAATTGCTTGGGGCACACCCGATGGTACTCCTATGTAATGTATGTCAAGTGGAAGCTTGTTTCGGTCCGTTTGGAGATAGTGTTAGTCTTGGTGCTAGATAGGTGCACGGTTTGCGCTGAATGTACCATAGGCATGGAAATCATTTTGGGCACACCCGATGCTACTCCTAGGAGACGTGGTCAAGTGACAGCTCATTTTGGTCCATTCTGAGATAGTGTTAAACTAGGCGCAAGATAGGTGTACGGTTTGCGCCGAATGTACCACAGGCATGGAAATCTTTTTAGGCACAGCAGATGGTACTTCTAAGAGACATTGGTCAAATGGAAGCTCATTTTGGTCCATTTGGAGAGAGTATTAATCTCGAAGCAAGATAGGTGCACGGTTTGCGCTGAACGTACCCTAGGCTAAGAAATCATTTTGACACAACTGATGGTACTCCTACGTGACATGGGTCAAGTGGAATCTCATTTCAGCCCATACGGAGAAACCGTTAATCTCGACTCAACATAGGTGCACTATATGGGCTGAACGTACATAGGCTAAGAAATCATTTTGGACGCACTTGATTGTACTCCTTTGCGACATGGTTCAAGCGAAAGTTTAATTCTATCTATTTGGAGATTGTTTTGATCTTGGCGTAAGATAGGTGCACGGTTTGTGCCGAATGTACCACGGGCATGGAAATCGCTTTGGGCAGACCTGATGGTACTCCTAGGTATTGTATGTCAAGTGGAAGCTTGTTTCGGTCCGTTTGGAGATAGTTTTAGTCCAGGCGCACGATAGGTGCACAATTTGCGCCGAACGTACCACGGGCCGGGAAATCACTTTGGGCACACTCGATGGTTCTCCTAGCTGAAGTGGGTCAAGTGGAAGCTCGATTCGAGCCGCTTAGAGATAGTGTTAATCTTAGCGCTAGATAGGTGCACAGTTTGCACCGAACGTACCATTGGCATAGAAATCATTTTGGATGCACCTGATTGTACTCCGAGGTGAGATGGATCAAGCAGAAGCTCATTTTGATCCATTTGGAGATGGTTTTAACTTCAGCGCAAGAATGGTGCACAGTTTGCGCCGAATGTCCCACGGGCATGGAAATTGCTTGGGGCACACTCGATGGTACTCCTACGTAATGTATGTCAAGTGGAAGCTTGTTTCGGTCCGTTTGGAGATAGTGTTAGTCTTGGTGCTAGATAGGTGCACGGTTTGCGCTGAATGTACATAGGCATGGAAATCATTTTGGGCACACCCGATGCTACTCCTAGGAGACATGGTCAAGTGATAGCTCATTTTGGTCCATTCGGAGATAGTGTTAAACTATGTGCAAGATAGGTGTACGGTTTGCGCCAAATGTACCATAGGCATGGAAATCTTTTTAGGCACACCCGATGGTACTTCTAAGAGACATTGGTCAAATGGAAGCTCATTTGGTCCATTTGGAGAGAGTATTAATCTCGAAGCAAGATAGGTGCACGGTTTGCGCTGAACGTACCCTAGGCTAAGAAATAATTTTGACACAACCGACGATACTCCTACGTGACATGGGTCAAGTGGAGTCTCATTTCAACCCATACGGAGAAACCGTTAATCTCGACGCAAGATAGGTGCACTATATGCGCTGAACGCACCATATGCTAAGAAATCATTTTTGACGCACTTGATTGTACTCCTAGGCGACGTGGATCAAGCGAAAGTTTATTTCTATCTATTTGGAGATTGTTTTGATCTCGGCGTAAGATAGGTGCACGGTTTGTGCCGAATGTACCACGGGCATGGAAATCGCTTTGGGCAGACCTGATGGTACCCTAGGTAATGTATGTCAAGTGGAAGCTTGTTTCGGTCCGTTTGGAGATAGTTTTAGTCTAGGCGTACGATAGGTGCACGATTTGCGCCGAACGTACCACGGGCTGGGAAATCACTTTGGGCACACTCGATGGTTCTCCTAGCTGAAGTGGGTCATGTGGAAGCTCCATTCGAGCCGTTTAGAGATAGTGTTAATCTTAGTGCTAGATAGGTGCACAGTTTGCACCGAACGTACCATTGGCATAGAAATCATTTTGGATGCTCCTGGTTGTACTGCTAGGTGAGATGGATCAAGCAGAAGCTCATTTTGATCCATTTGGAGATGGTTTTAACTTCTGCGCAAGAATGGTGCACAGTTTGCGCCGAATGTCCCACGGGCATGGAAATTGCTTGGGGCACACCCGATGGTACTCCTATGTAATGTATGTCAAGTGGAAGGTTGTTTCGGTCCGTTTGGAGATAGTGTTAGTCTTGGTGCTAGATAGGTGCACGGTTTGCGCTGAATGTACCATAAGCATGGGTACCATTTTGGATGCACACCCGATGCTACTCCTAGGTGACGTGGTCAAGTGACAGCTCATTTTGGTCCATTCTGAGATAGTGTTAAACTAGGCGCAAGATAGGTGTACGGTTTGCGCCGAATGTACCATAGGCATGGAAATCTTTTTAGGCACACCCGATGGTACTTCTAAGAGACATTGGTCAAATGGAAGCTCATTTTGGTCCATTTGGAGAGGGTATTAATCTCGAAGCAAGATAGGTGCACGGTTTGCGCTAAACGTACCCTAGGCTAAGAAATCATTTTGACACAACTGATGGTACTCCTACGTGACATGGGTCAAGTGGAATCTCATTTCAGCCCATACGGAGAAACCGTTAATCTCGACGCAACATAGGTGCACTATGTGGGCTGAACGTACATAGGCTAGGAAATCATTTTGGACACACTTGATTGTACTCCTTTGCGACATGGATCAAGCGAAAGTTTAATTCTATCTATTTGGAGATTGTTTTGACCTCGGCGTAAGATAGGTGCACGGTTTGTGCCGAATGTACCACGGGCATGGAAATTGCTTTGGGCAGACCTGATGGTACTTCTAGGTATTGTATGTCAAGTGGAAGATTGTTTCGGTCCGTTTGGAGATAGTTTTAGTCTAGTCGCACGATAGGTGCACAATTTGCGCAGAACGTACCACGGGCTGGGAAATCACTTTGGGCACACTCGATGGTTCTCCTAGCTTAAGTGTTTCAAGTGGAAGCTGATATTCGAGCCGTTTAGAAATAGTGTTAATCTTAGCGCAAGATGGATCATTTTGCATCGAACATACCATTGGCATAGAAATCATTTTGGATGCACCTGATTGTACTCCTAGGTGAGATGGATCAAGCAGAAGCTCATTTTGATCCATTTGGAGATGGTTTTAACTTCAGTGCAAGAATGGTGCACAGTTTGCGCCGAATGTCCCACGGGCATGGAAATTGCTTGGGGAACACCCGATGGTACTCCTATGTAATGTATGTCAAGTGGAAGGCTGTTTCAGTCCGTTTGGAGATAGTGTTAGCCTTGGTGCTAGATAGGTGCACGGTTTGCGCTGAATGTTACATTGGCATGGAAACCATTTTGGGCACACCCGATGCTATTCCTAGGTGACGTGGTCAAGTGACAGCTCATTTTGGTCCTTTCGGAGATAGTGTTAAACTAGGCGCAAGATAGGTGTACGGTTTGCGCCGAATGTACCACAGGCATGGAAATCTTTTTAGGCACACCCGATTGTACTTCTAAGAGACATTGGTCAAATGGAAGCTCATTTCGTCCATTTGGAGAGAGTATTAATCTCGAAGCAAGATAGGTGCACGGTTTGCGCTGAACGTACCCTAGGCTAAGAAATCATTTTGACACAACCGACGATACTCCTACGTGACATGGGTCAAGTGGAATCTCATTTCAACCCATACGGAGAAACCGTTAATCTCGACGCAAGATAGGTGCACTATATGCGCTGAACGCACCATATGCTAAGAAATCATTTTTGACGCACTTGATTGTACTCCTAGGCGACGTGGATCAAGCGAAAGTTTATTTTTATCTATTTGGAGATTGTTTTGATCTCGGCGTAAGATAGGTGCACGGTTTGTGCCGAATGTACCACGGGCATGGAAATCGCTTTGGGCAGACCTGATGGTACCCTAGGTAATGTATGTCAAGTGGAAGCTTGTTTCGGTCCTTGTGGAGATAGTTTTAGTCTAGGCGCACGATAGGTGCACGATTTGCACCAAACGTACCACGGGCCGGGAAATCACTTTGGGCACACTTGATGGTTCTCCAAGCTGAAGTGGGTCAAGTGGAAGCTCGATTCGAGCCATTTAGAGATAGTGTTAATCTTAGTGCTAGATAGGTGCACACTTTGCACCGAACGTACCATTGGCATAGAAATCATTTTGGATGCACCTGATTGTACTCCTAGGTGAGATGGATCAATCAGAAGCTCATTTTGATCCATTTGGAGATGGTTTTAACTTCAGCGCAAGAATGGTGCACAGTTTGCGCCGAATGTCCCACGGGAATGGAAATTGCTTGGGGAACACCTGATGGTACTCCTATGTAATGTATGTCAAGTGGAAGGTTGTTTCGGTTCGTTTGGAGATAGTGTTAGTCTTGGTGCTAGAGAGGTGCACGGTTTGCGCTGAATGTACCATAGGCATGGAAACCATTTTGGGCACACCCGATGCTACTCCTAGGTGACGTGGTCAAGTGACAGCTCATTTTGGTCCATTCGGAGATAGTGTTAAACTAGGTGCAAGATAGGTGTACGGTTTGCACCGAATGTACCACAGGCATGGAAATCTTTTTAGGCACACCCGATGGTACTTCTAAGAGACATTGGTCAAATGGAAGCTCATTTGGTCCATTTGGAGAGAGTATTAATATGGAAGCAAGATAGGTGCACGGTTTGCGCTGAACGTACCCTAGGCTAAGAAATCATTTTGACACAACCGACGGTACTCCTAGGTGACATGGGTCAAGTGGAATCTCATTTCAGCCCATATGGAGAAACCGTTAATCTCGACGCAAGATAGGTGCACTATATGCGCTGAACGCACCATATGCTAAGAAATCATTTTTGATGCACTTGATTGTACTCCTAGGCGACGTGGATCAAGCGAAAGTTTATTTCTATCTATTTGGAGATTGTTTTGATCTCGGCGTAAGATAGGTGCACGGTTTGTGCCGAATGTACCACGGGCATGGAAATCTCTTTGGGCTGACCTGATGGAACTCCTAGGTAATGTATGTCAAGTGGAAGCTTGTTTCGGTCCGTGTGGAGATAGTTTTAGTCTAGGCGCACGATAGGTGCACGATTTGCGCCAAACGTACCACGGGCTGGGAAATCACTTTGGGCACACTCGATGGTTCTCCTAGCTGAAGTGGGTCAAGTGGAAGCTCCATTCGAGCCGTTTAGAGATAGTGTTAATCTTAGTGCTAGATAGGTGCACAGTTTGCACCGAACGTACCATTGGCATAGAAATCATTTTGGATGCACCTGGTTGTACTCCTAGGTGAGATGGATCAAGCATAAGCTCATTTTGATCCATTTGGAGATGGTTTTAACTTCAGCGCAAGAATGGTGCACAGTTTGCGCCGAATGTCCCACGGGCATGGAAATTGCTTGGGGCACACCCGATGGTACTCCTACGTAATGTATGTCAAGTGGAAGGTTGTTTCGGTCCGTTTGGAGAAAGTGTTAGTCTTGGTGCTAGATAGGTGCACGGTTTGCGCTGAATGTACCATAAGCATGGAAACCATTTTGGATGCACACCCGATGCTACTCCTAGGTGACGTGGTCAAGTGACAGCTCATTTTGGTCCATTCTAAGATAGTGTTAAACTAGGCGCAAGATAGGTGTACGGTTTGCGCCGAATGTACCACAGGCATGGAAATCTTTTTAGGCACACCCGATGGTACTTCTAAGAGACATTGGTCAAATGGAAGCTCATTTTGGTCCATTTGGAGAGAGTAATAATCTCGAAGCAAGATAGGTGCACGGTTTGCGCTGAACGTACCCTAGGCTAAGAAATCATTTTGACACAACCGACGGTACTCCTACGAGACATGGGTCAAGTGGAATCTCATTTCAGTTCATATGGAGAAATCGTTAATCTCGACGCAAGATAGGTGCACTATATGCGCTGAACGTACCATAGGCTAAGAAATCATTTTGGACGCACTTGATTGTACTACTAGGCGACGTGGATCAAGCGAAAGTTTATTTCTATCTATTTGGAGATTGTTTTGATCTCAGCGTAAGATAGGTGCACGGTTTGTGCCGAATGTACCACGGGCATGGAAATCGCTTTGGGCAGACCTGATGGTACTCCTAGGTAATGTATGTCAAGTGGAAGCTTGTTTCGGTCCGTTTGGAGATAGTTTTAGTCTAGGCACACGATAGGTGCACAATTTGCGCCGAACGTACCACGGGCTGGAAAATCACTTTGGGCACAGTCGATGGTTCTCCTAGCTGAAGTGGGTCAAGTGGAAGCTCGATTCGAGCCGTTTAGAGATAGTGTTAATCTTAGCGCTAGATAGGTGCACAGTTTGCACCGAATGTACCATTGGCATAGAAATCATTTTGGATGCCCCTGATTGTACTCCTAGGTGAGATGGATCAAGCAGAAGCTCATTTTGATCCATTTGGAGATGGTTTTAACTTCAGCGCAAGAATGGTGCACAGTTTGCGCCGAATGTACCACAGGCATGGAAATCTTTTTTGGCACACCCGATGGTACTTCTAAGAGACATTTGTCAAATGGAAGCTCATTTTGGTCCATTTGGAGAGAGTATTAATCTCGAAGCAAGATAGGTGCACGGTTTGCGCTGAACGTACCCTAGGCTAAGAAATCATTTTGACACAACCGACGATACTCCTACGTGACATGGGTCAAGTGGAATCTCATTTCAACCCATACGGAGAAACCGTTAATCTCGACGCAAGATAGGTGCACTATATGCGCTGAACGCACCATATGCTAAGAAATCATTTTTGACGCACTTGATTGTACTCCTAGGCGACGTGGATCAAGCGAAAGTTTATTTTTATCTATTTGGAGATTGTTTTGATCTCGGCGTAAGATAGGTGCACGGTTTGTGCCGAATGTACCACGGGCATGGAAATCGCTTTGGGCAGACCTGATGGTACCCTAGGTAATGTATGTCAAGTGGAAGCTTGTTTCGGTCCTTGTGGAGATAGTTTTAGTCTAGGCGCACGATAGGTGCACGATTTGCACCAAACGTACCACGGGCCGGGAAATCACTTTGGGCACACTTGATGGTTCTCCAAGCTGAAGTGGGTCAAGTGGAAGCTCGATTCGAGCCATTTAGAGATAGTGTTAATCTTAGTGCTAGATAGGTGCACACTTTGCACCGAACGTACCATTGGCATAGAAATCATTTTGGATGCACCTGATTGTACTCCTAGGTGAGATGGATCAATCAGAAGCTCATTTTGATCCATTTGGAGATGGTTTTAACTTCAGCGCAAGAATGGTGCACAGTTTGCGCCGAATGTCCCACGGGAATGGAAATTGCTTGGGGAACACCTGATGGTACTCCTATGTAATGTATGTCAAGTGGAAGGTTGTTTCGGTTCGTTTGGAGATAGTGTTAGTCTTGGTGCTAGAGAGGTGCACGGTTTGCGCTGAATGTACCATAGGCATGGAAACCATTTTGGGCACACCCGATGCTACTCCTAGGTGACGTGGTCAAGTGACAGCTCATTTTGGTCCATTCGGAGATAGTGTTAAACTAGGTGCAAGATAGGTGTACGGTTTGCACCGAATGTACCACAGGCATGGAAATCTTTTTAGGCACACCCGATGGTACTTCTAAGAGACATTGGTCAAATGGAAGCTCATTTGGTCCATTTGGAGAGAGTATTAATATGGAAGCAAGATAGGTGCACGGTTTGCGCTGAACGTACCCTAGGCTAAGAAATCATTTTGACACAACCGACGGTACTCCTAGGTGACATGGGTCAAGTGGAATCTCATTTCAGCCCATATGGAGAAACCGTTAATCTCGACGCAAGATAGGTGCACTATATGCGCTGAACGCACCATATGCTAAGAAATCATTTTTGATGCACTTGATTGTACTCCTAGGCGACGTGGATCAAGCGAAAGTTTATTTCTATCTATTTGGAGATTGTTTTGATCTCGGCGTAAGATAGGTGCACGGTTTGTGCCGAATGTACCACGGGCATGGAAATCTCTTTGGGCTGACCTGATGGAACTCCTAGGTAATGTATGTCAAGTGGAAGCTTGTTTCGGTCCGTGTGGAGATAGTTTTAGTCTAGGCGCACGATAGGTGCACGATTTGCGCCAAACGTACCACGGGCTGGGAAATCACTTTGGGCACACTCGATGGTTCTCCTAGCTGAAGTGGGTCAAGTGGAAGCTCCATTCGAGCCGTTTAGAGATAGTGTTAATCTTAGTGCTAGATAGGTGCACAGTTTGCACCGAACGTACCATTGGCATAGAAATCATTTTGGATGCACCTGGTTGTACTCCTAGGTGAGATGGATCAAGCATAAGCTCATTTTGATCCATTTGGAGATGGTTTTAACTTCAGCGCAAGAATGGTGCACAGTTTGCGCCGAATGTCCCACGGGCATGGAAATTGCTTGGGGCACACCCGATGGTACTCCTACGTAATGTATGTCAAGTGGAAGGTTGTTTCGGTCCGTTTGGAGAAAGTGTTAGTCTTGGTGCTAGATAGGTGCACGGTTTGCGCTGAATGTACCATAAGCATGGAAACCATTTTGGATGCACACCCGATGCTACTCCTAGGTGACGTGGTCAAGTGACAGCTCATTTTGGTCCATTCTAAGATAGTGTTAAACTAGGCGCAAGATAGGTGTACGGTTTGCGCCGAATGTACCACAGGCATGGAAATCTTTTTAGGCACACCCGATGGTACTTCTAAGAGACATTGGTCAAATGGAAGCTCATTTTGGTCCATTTGGAGAGAGTAATAATCTCGAAGCAAGATAGGTGCACGGTTTGCGCTGAACGTACCCTAGGCTAAGAAATCATTTTGACACAACCGACGGTACTCCTACGAGACATGGGTCAAGTGGAATCTCATTTCAGTTCATATGGAGAAATCGTTAATCTCGACGCAAGATAGGTGCACTATATGCGCTGAACGTACCATAGGCTAAGAAATCATTTTGGACGCACTTGATTGTACTACTAGGCGACGTGGATCAAGCGAAAGTTTATTTCTATCTATTTGGAGATTGTTTTGATCTCAGCGTAAGATAGGTGCACGGTTTGTGCCGAATGTACCACGGGCATGGAAATCGCTTTGGGCAGACCTGATGGTACTCCTAGGTAATGTATGTCAAGTGGAAGCTTGTTTCGGTCCGTTTGGAGATAGTTTTAGTCTAGGCACACGATAGGTGCACAATTTGCGCCGAACGTACCACGGGCTGGAAAATCACTTTGGGCACAGTCGATGGTTCTCCTAGCTGAAGTGGGTCAAGTGGAAGCTCGATTCGAGCCGTTTAGAGATAGTGTTAATCTTAGCGCTAGATAGGTGCACAGTTTGCACCGAATGTACCATTGGCATAGAAATCATTTTGGATGCCCCTGATTGTACTCCTAGGTGAGATGGATCAAGCAGAAGCTCATTTTGATCCATTTGGAGATGGTTTTAACTTCAGCGCAAGAATGGTGCACAGTTTGCGCCGAATGTACCACAGGCATGGAAATCTTTTTTGGCACACCCGATGGTACTTCTAAGAGACATTTGTCAAATGGAAGCTCATTTTGGTCCATTTGGAGAGAGTATTAATCTCGAAGCAAGATAGGTGCACGGTTTGCGCTGAACGTACCCTAGGCTAAGAAATCATTTTGACACAACCGACGGTACTCCTATGTGACAGGCGTCAAGTGGAATCTCATTTCAGCCCATACGGAGAAACCGTTAATCTCAACGCAAGATAGGTGCACTATATGTGTTGAACGTACCATAGGCTAAGAAAATCATTTTGGACGCACTTGATTGTACTCCTAGGCGACGTGGATCAAGCGAAAGTTTATTTCTATCTATTTGGAGATTGTTTTGATCTCGGTGTAAGATAGGTGCACGGTTTGTGCCGAATGTACCACGGGCATGGAAATCGCTTTGGGTAGACCTGATGGTACTCCTAGATAATGTATGTCAAGTGGAAGCTTGTTTCGGTCCGTTTGGAGATAGTTTTAGTCTAGGCGCACGATAGGTGCACAATTTGCGCCGAACATACCACGGGCCGGGAAATCACTTTGGGCACATTCGATGGTTCTCCTAGCTGAAGTGGGTCAAGTGGAAGCTCGATTCGAGCCGTTTAGAGATAGTGTTAATCTTAGCGCTAGATAGGTGCACAGTTTGCACCGAACGTACCATTGGCATAGAAATCATTTTGGATGCACCTGATTGTACTCCTAGGTGACATGGATCAAGCAGAAGCTCATTTTGATCCATTTGGAGATGGTTTTAACTTCTGCGCAACAATGGTGCACAGTTTGCGCCGAATGTCCCATGGGCATGGAAATTGCTTGGGGCACACCCGATGGTACTCCTATGTAATGTATGTCAAGTGGAAGCTTGTTTCGGTCCGTTTGGAGATAGTGTTAGTCTTGGTGCTAGATAGGTGCACGGTTTGCGCTGAATGTACCATAGGCATCGAAATCATTTTGGGCACACCTGATGCTACTCCTAGGAGATGTGGTCAAGTGACAGCTCATTTTGGTCCATTCGGAGATAGTGTTAAACTAGGCGTAAGATAGGTGTACGGTTTGCGCCGAATGTACCACAGGCATGGAAATCTTTTTAGGCACACTTGATGGTACTTCTAAGAGACATTGGTCAAATGGAAGCTCATTGTGGTCCATTTGGAGAGAGTATTAATCTCAAAGCAAGATAGGAGCACGGTTTGCGCTGAACGTACCCTAGGCTAAGAAATCATTTTGACACAACCGACGGTACTCCTACGTGACATGGGTCAAGTGGAATCTCATTTTAGCCCATATGGAGAAACCGTTAATCTCGACGCAAGATAGGTGCACTATATGCGCTGAACGTACCATAGGCTAAGAAATCGTTTTGGATGCACTTGATTGTACTCATAGGCGATGTGGATCAAGCGAAAGTTTATTTCTATCTATTTGGAGATTGTTTTGATCTCGGCGTAAGATAGGTGCACGGTTTGTTCCAAATGTACCACGGGCATGGAAATCGCTTTGGGCAGACCTGATGGTACTCCTAGGTAATGTATGTCAAGTGGAAGCTTGTTTCGGTCCGTTTGGAGATAGTTTTAGTCTAGGCGCACGATAGGTGCACAATTTGCGCCGAACGTACCACGGGCCGGGAAATCACTTTGGGCACACTCGATGGTTCTCCTAGCTGAAGTGGGTCAAGTGGAAGCTCCATTCGAGCCGTTTAGAGATAGTGTTAATCTTAGCGCTAGATAGGTGCACAGTTTGCACCGAACGTACCATTGCTATAGAAATCATTTTGGATGCACCTGATTGTACTCCTTGGTGAGATGGATCAAGCAGAAGCTCATTTTGATCCATTTGGAGATGGTTTTAACTTCAGAGCAAGAATGGTGCACAGTTTGCGCCGAATGTCCCACGGCCATGGAAATTTCTTGGGGCACACCCGATGATACTCCTATGTAATGTATGTCAAGTGGAAGCTTGTTTCGGTCCGTTTGGAGATAGTGTTAGTCTTGGTGCTAGATAGGTGCACGGTTTGCGCTGAATGTACCATAGGCATGGAAATCATTTTGGGCACACCCGATGCTACTCCTAGGAGACGTGGTCAAGTGACAGCTCATTTTGGTCCATTCGGAGATAGTGTTAAACTAGGCGCAAGATAGGTGTACGGTTTGCGCCGAATGTACCACAGGCATGGAAATCTTTTTAGGCACACCCGATGGTACTTCTAAGAGACATTGGTCAAATGGAAGCTCATTTTGGTCCATTTGGAGAGAGTATTAATCTCGAAGCAAGATAGGTGCACGGTTTGCGCTGAACGTACCCTAGGCTAAGAAATCATTTTGACACAACCGATGGTACTCCTACATGACATGGGTCAAGTGGAATCTCATTTCAGCCCATACGGAGAAACCGTTAATCTCGACGCAAGATAGGTGCACTATATGCGCTGAACGTACCATAGGCTAAGAAAATCATTTTGGACGCACTTGATTGTACTCCTAGGCGACGTGGATCAAGCGAAAGTTTATTTCTATCTATTTGGAGATTGTTTTGATCTCGGCGTAAGATAGGTGCACGGTTTGTGCCGAATGTACCACGGGCATGGAAATCGCTTTGGGCAGACCTGATGGTACTCCTAGGTAATGTATGCCAAGTGGAAGCTTGTTTCGGTCCGTGTGGAGATAGTTTTAGTCTAGGCGCACGATAGGTGCACGATTTGCACCGAACGTACCACGGGCCGGGAAATCACTTTGGGCACACTCGATGGTTCTCCTAGCTGAAGTGGGTCAAGTGGAAGCTCGATCCGAGCCGTTTAGAGATAGTGTTAATCATAGCGCTAGATAGGTGCACAGTTTCCACCGAACGTACCATTCGTATAGAAATCAATTTTGGATGCACCTGATTGTACTCCTAGGTGAGATGGATCAAGCAGAAGCTCATTTTGATCCATTTGGAAATGGTTTTAGCTTCAGCGCAAGAATGGTGTACAGTTTGCGCCGAATGTCCCACGGGCATGGAAATTGCTTTGGGCACACCCGATGGTACTCCTATGTAATGTATGTCAAGTGGAAGCTTGTTTCGGTCCGTTTGGAGATAGTGTTAGTCTTGGTGCTAGATAGGTGCACGGTTTGCGCTGAATGTACCGTAGGCATGGAAATCATTTTGGGCACACCCGATGCTACTCCTAGGAGACGTGGTCAAGTGACAGCTCATTTTGGTCCATTCGGAGATAGTGTTAAACTCGACGCAAGATAGGTGTATGGTTTGCGCCGAATGTACCACAAGCATGGAAATCTTTTTAGGCACACCCGATGGTACTTCTAAGAGACATTGGTCAAATGGAAGCTCATTTAGGTTCATTTGGAGAGAGTATTAATCTCAAAGCAAGACAGGTGCACGATTTGCGCTGAACGTACCCTAGGCTAAGAAATCATTTTGACACAACCGACGGTACTCCTACGTGACATGGGTCAAGTGGAATCTCATTTTAGCCCATATGGTGAAACCGTTAATCTCGACGCAAGATAGGTGCACTATATGCGCTGAACGTACCATAGGCTAAGAAATCATTTTGGACGCACTTGATTGTACTCCTAGGCGACGTGGATCAAAAGAAAGTTTATTTCTATCTAGTTGGAGATTGTTTTGATCTCGGCGTAAGATAGGTGCACGATTTGTGCTGAATGTACCACGGGCATGGAAATCTCTTTGGGCAGACCAGATGGTACTCCTAGGTAATGTATGTCAAGTGGAAGCTTGTTTCAGTCCGTTTGGAGATAGTTTTAGTCTAGGCGCACGATAGGTGCACAATTTGCGCCAGACGTACCACGGGCTGGGAAATCACTTTGGGCACACTCGATGGTTCTCCTAGCTGAAGTGGGTCAAGTGGAAGCTCGATCCGAGCCGTTTAGAGATAGTGTTAATCATAGCGCTAGATAGGTGCACAGTTTGCACCGAACGTACCATTGGTATAGAAATCATTTTGGATGCACCTGATTGTACTCCTTGGTGAGATGGATCAAGCAGAAGCTCATTTTGATCCATTTGGAGATGGTTTTAACTTCAGAGCAAGAATGGTGCACAGTTTGCGCCGAATGTCCCACGGCCATGGAAATTGCTTGGGGCACACCCGATGATACTCCTATGTAATGTATGTCAAGTGGAAGCTTGTTTCGGTCCGTTTGGAGATAGTGTTAGTCTTGGTGCTAGATAGGTGCACGGTTTGCGCTGAATGTACCATAGGCATGGAAATCATTTTGGGCACACCCGATGCTACTCCTAGGAGACGTGGTCAAGTGACAGCTCGTTTTGGTCCATTCGGAGATAGTGTTAAACTAGGCGCAAGATAGGTGTACGGTTTGCGCCGAATGTACCACAGGCATGGAAATCTTTTTAGGCACACCCGATGGTACTTCTAAGAGACATTGGTCAAATGGAAGCTCATTTTGGTCCATTTGGAGAGAGTATTAATCTCGAAGCAAGATAGGTGCACGGTTTGCGCTGAACGTACCCTAGGCTAAGAAATCATTTTGACACAACCGATGGTACTCCTACATGACATGGGTCAAGTGGAATCTCATTTCAGCCCATACGGAGAAACCGTTAATCTCGACGCAAGATAGGTGCACTATATGCGCTGAACGTACCATAGGCTAAGAAAATCATTTTGGACGCACTTGATTGTACTCCTAGGCGACGTGGATCAAGCGAAAGTTTATTTCTATCTATTTGGAGATTGTTTTGATCTCGGCGTAAGATAGGTGCACGGTTTGTGCCGAATGTACCACGGGCATGGAAATCGCTTTGGGCAGACCTGATGGTACTCCTAGGTAATGTATGTCAAGTGGAAGCTTGTTTCGGTCCGTGTGGAGATAGTTTTAGTCTAGGCGCACGATAGGTGCACGATTTGCACCGAACGTACCACGGGCCGGGAAATCACTTTGGGCACACTCGATGGTTCTCCTAGCTGAAGTGGGTCAAGTGGAAGCTCGATCCGAGCCGTTTAGAGATAGTGTTAATCATAGCGCTAGATAGGTGCACAGTTTCCACCGAACGTACCATTCGTATAGAAATCAATTTTGGATGCACCTGATTGTACTCCTAGGTGAGATGGATCAAGCAGAAGCTCATTTTGATCCATTTGGAAATGGTTTTAACTTCAGCGCAAGAATGGTGTACAGTTTGCGCCGAATGTCCCACGGGCATGGAAATTGCTTTGGGCACACCCGATGGTACTCCTATGTAATGTATGTCAAGTGGAAGCTTGTTTCGGTCCGTTTGGAGATAGTGTTAGTCTTGGTGCTAGATAGGTGCACGGTTTGCGCTGAATGTACCGTAGGCATGGAAATCATTTTGGGCACACCTGATGCTACTCCTAGGTGACGTGGTCAAGTGACAGCTCATTTTGGTCCATTCGGAGATAGTGTTAAACTAGGCACAAGATAGGTGTATGGCTTGCACCGAATGTACCACGGGCATGGAAATCTTTTTAGGCACACCCGATGGTACTTCTAAGAGACATTAGTCAAATGGAAGCTCATTTTGGTCCATTTGGAGAGAGTATGAATCTCGAAGCAAGATAGGTGCACGGTTTGCGCTGAACGTACCCTAGGCTAAGAAATCATTTTGACACAACCGATGGTACTCCTACGTGACATGCGTCAAGTGGAATCTCATTTCAGCCCACACGGAGAAACCGTTAATCTCGACGCAAGATAGGTGCACTATATGGGCTGAACGTACCATAGGCTAAGAAAATCATTTTGGACGCACTTGATTGTACTCCTAGGTGACGTGGATCAAGCGAAAGTTTATTTCTATCTATTTGGAGACTGTTTTGATCTCGGCGTAAGATAGGTGCACGGTTTGTGCCGAATGTACCACGGGCATGTAAATCGCTTTGGCCAGACCTGATGGTACTCCTAGATAATGTATGTCAAGTGGAAGCTTGTTTCGGTCCGTTTGGAGATAGTTTTAGTCTAGGCGCACGATAGGTGCACAATTTGCGCCGAACATACCACGGGCCGGGAAATCACTTTGGGCACACTCGATGGTTCTCCTAGCTGAAGTGGGTCAAGTGGAAGCTCGATTCGAGCCGTTTAGAGATAGTGTTAATCTTAGCGCTAGATAGGTGCACAGTTTGCACCGAACGTACCATTGGCATAGAAATCATTTTGGATGCCCCTGATTGTACTCCTAGGTGAGATGGATCAAGCAGAAGCTCATTTTGATCCATTTGGAGATGGTTTTAACTGCAGTGCAAGAATGGTGCACAGTTTGCGCCGAATGTCCCACGGGCGGCACACCCGATGGTACTCCTATGTAATGTATGTCAAGTGGAAGCTTGTTTCGGTCCGTTTGGAGATAGTGTTAGTCTTGGTGCTAGATAGGTGCACGGTTTGCACTGAATGTACCATAGGCATGGAAACAATTTTGGGCACACCCGATGCTACTCCTAGGTGACGTGGTCAAGTGACAGCTAATTTTGGTCCATTCGGAGATAGTGTTAAACTAGGCGCAAGATAGGTGTACGGTTTGCGCCGAATGTACCACAGGCATGGAAATCTTTTGTGGCACAATCGATGGTACTTCTTAGAGACATTTGTCAAATGGAAGCTCATTTTGGTCCATTTGGAGAGAGTATTAATCTTGAAGCAAGATAGGTGCACGGTTTGCGCTGAACGTACCCTAGGCTAAGAAATCATTTTGACACTACCGACGGTACTCCTATGTGACAGGCGTCAAGTGGAATCTCATTTCAGCCCATACGGAGAAACCGTTAATCTCGACGCAAGATAGGTGCACTATATGGGCTGAACGTACCATAGGCTAAGAAAATCATTTTGGACGCACTTGATTGTTCTCCTAGGCGACGTGGATCAAGCGAAAGTTTATTTCTATCTATTTGGAGATTGTTTTGATCTCGGCGTAAGATAGGTGCACGGTTTGTGCCGAATGTACCATGGGCATGGAAATCGCATTGGCCAGACCTGATGGTGCTCCTAGGTAATGTATGTCAAGTGGAAGCTTGTTTCGGTCCGTTTGGAGATAGTGTTAGTCTTGGTGCTAGATAGGTGCACGGTTTGCACTGAATGTACCATAGGCATGGAAACAATTTTGGGCACACCCGATGCTACTCCTAGGTGACGTGGTCAAGTGACAGCTAATTTTGGTCCATTCGGAGATAGTTTTAAACTAGGCGCAAGATAGGTGTACGGTTTGCGCCGAATGTACCACAGGCATGGAAATCTTTTTAGGCACACCCGATGGTACTTCTAAGAGACATTTGTCAAATGGAAGCTCATTTTGGTCCACTTGGAGAGAGTATTAATCTCAAAGCAAGATAGGTGCACGGTTTGCGCTGAACGTACCCTAGGCTAAGAAATCATTTTGACACAACCGACGGTACTCCTATGTGACAAGCATCAAGTGGAATCTCATTTCAGCCCATACGGAGAAACCGTTAATCTCGACGCAAGATAGGTGCACTATATGCGCTGAACGTACCATAGGCTAAGAAAATCATTTTGGACGCACTTGATTGTACTCCTAGGCGACGTGGATCAAGCGAAAGTATATTTCTATCTATTTGGAGATTGTTTTGATCTCAGCGTAAGATAGGAGCACGGTTTGTGCCGAATGTACCATGGGCATGGAAATCGCATTGGCCAGACCTGATGGTGCTCCTAGGTAATGTATGTCAAGTGGAAGCTTGTTTCGGTCCGTTTGGAGATAGTGTTAGTCTTGGTGCTAGATAGGTGCACGGTTTGCGTTGAATGTACCGTAGGCATGGAAATCATTTTGGGCACACCTGATGCTACTCCTAGGTGACGTGGTCAAGTGACAGCTCATTTTGGTCCATTCGGAGATAGTGTTAAACTAGGCGCAAGATAGGTGTACGGTTTGCACCGAATGTACCACATGCATGGAAATCTTTTTAGGCACACCCGATGGTACTTCTAAGAGACATTAGTCAAATGGAAGCTCATTTTGGTCCATTTGGAGAGAGTATTAATCTCGAAGCAAGATAGGTGCACGGTTTGCGCTGAACGTACCCTAGGCTAAGAAATCATTTTGACACAACCGATGGTACTCCTACGTGACATGCGTCAAGTGGAATCTCATTTCAGCCCACACGGAGAAATTGTTAATCTCGACGCAAGATAGGTGCACTATATGCGCTGAACGTATCATAGGCTAAGAAAATCATTTTGGACGCACTTGATTGTACTCCTAGGTGACGTGGATCAAGCGAAAGTTTATTTCTATGTATTTGGAGACTGTTTTGATCTCGGCGTAAGGTAGGTGCACGGTTTGTGCCGAATGTACCACGGACATGTAAATCGCTTTGGCCAGACCTGATGGTACTCCTAGGTAATGTATGTCAAGTGGAAGCTTGTTTCGGTCCGTTTGGAGATAGTTTTAGTCTAGGCACACGATAGGTGCACAATTTGCGCCGAACGTACCACGGGCCGGAAAATCACTTTGGGCACACTCGATGGTTCTCCTAGCTGAAGTGGGTCAAGTGGAAGCTCGATTCGAGCCGTTTAGAGATAGTGTTAATCTTAGCGCTAGATAGGTGCACAGTTTGCACCGAACGTACCATTGGCATAGAAATCATTTTGGATGCCCCTGATTGTACACCTAGGTGAGATGGATCAAGCAGAAGCTCATTTTGATCCATTTGGAGATGGTTTTAACTTCAGTGCAAGAAAGGTGCACAGTTTGCGCCGAATGTCCCACGGGCGGCACACCCGATGGTACTCCTATGTAATGTATGTCAAGTGGAAGCTTGTTTCGGTCCGTTTGGAAATAGTGTTAGTCTTGGTGCTAGATAGGTGCATGGTTTGCACTGAATGTACCATAGGCATGGAAACAATTTTGGGCACACCCGATGCTACTCCTAGGTGACGTGGTCAAGTGACAGCTAATTTTGGTCCATTCGGAGATAGTGTTAAACTAGGCGCAAGATAGGTGTACGGTTTGCGCCGAATGTACCACAGGCATGGAAATCTTTTTAGGCACACCCGTTGGTACTTCTAAGAGACATTGGTCAAATGGAAGCTCATTTTGGTCCATTTGGAGAGAGTATTAATCTCGAAGCAAGATAGGTGCACGGTTTGTGCTGAACGTACCCTAGGCTAAGAAATCATTTTGACACAACCGATGGTACTCCTACATGACATGGGTCAAGTGGAATCTCATTTCAGCCCATACGGAGAAACCGTTAATCTCGACGCAAGATAGGTGCACTATATGCGCTGAACGTACCATAGGCTAAGAAAATCATTTTGGACGCACTTGATTGTACTCCTAGGCGACGTGGATCAAGCGAAAGTTTATTTCTATCTATTTGGAGATTGTTTTGATCTCGGCGTAAGATAGGTGCACGGTTTGTGCCGAATGTACCACGGGCATGGAAATCGCTTTGGGCAGACCTGATGCTACTCCTAGGTAATGTATGTCAAGTGGAAGCTTGTTTCGGTCCGTGTGGAGATAGTTTTAGTCTAGGCGCACGATAGGTGCACGATTTGCACCAAACGTACCACGGGCCGGGAAATCACTTTGGGCACACTCGATGGTTCTCCTAGCTGAAGTGGGTCAAGTGGAAGCTCGATCCGAGCCGTTTAGAGATAGTGTTAATCATAGCGCTAGATAGGTGCACAGTTTCCACCGAACGTACCATTCGTATAGAAATCAATTTTGGATGCACCTGATTGTACTCCTAGGTGAGATGGATCAAGCAGAAGCTCATTTTGATCCATTTGGAAATGGTTTTAACTTCAGCGCAAGAATGGTGTACAGTTTGCGCCGAATGTCCCACGGGCATGGAAATTGCTTTGGGCACACCCGATGGTACTCCTATGTAATGTATGTCAAGTGGAAGCTTGTTTCGGTCCGTTTGGAGATAGTGTTAGTCTTGGTGCTAGATAGGTGCACGGTTTGCGCTGAATGTACCGTAGGCATGGAAATCATTTTGGGCACACCCGATGCTACTCCTAGGAGACGTGGTCAAGTGACAGCTCATTTTGGTCCATTCGGAGATAGTGTTAAACTCGACGCAAGATAGGTGTATGGTTTGCGCTGAATGTACCACAAGCATGGAAATCTTTTTAGGCACACCCGATGGTACTTCTAAGAGACATTGGTCAAATGGAAGCTCATTTAGGTTCATTTGGAGAGAGTATTAATCTCAAAGCAAGACAGGTGCACGATTTGCGCTGAACGTACCCTAGGCTAAGAAATCATTTTGACACAACCGACGGTACTCCTACGTGACATGGGTCAAGTGGAATCTCATTTTAGCCCATATGGTGAAACCGTTAATCTCGACGCAAGATAGGTGCACTATATGCGCTGAACGTACCATAGGCTAAGAAATCATTTTGGACGCACTTGATTGTACTCCTAGGCGACGTGGATCAAAAGAAAGTTTATTTCTATCTAGTTGGAGATTGTTTTGATCTCGGCGTAAGATAGGTGCACGATTTGTGCTGAATGTACCACGGGCATGGAAATCTCTTTGGGCAGACCAGATGGTACTCCTAGGTAATGTATGTCAAGTGGAAGCTTGTTTCAGTCCGTTTGGAGATAGTTTTAGTCTAGGCGCACGATAGGTGCACAATTTGCGCCAGACGTACCACGGGCTGGGAAATCACTTTGGGCACACTCGATGGTTCTCCTAGCTGAAGTGGGTCAAGTGGAAGCTCGATCCGAGCCGTTTAGAGATAGTGTTAATCATAGCGCTAGATAGGTGCACAGTTTCCACCGAACGTACCATTCGTATAGAAATCAATTTTGGATGCACCTGATTGTACTCCTAGGTGAGATGGATCAAGCAGAAGCTCATTTTGATCCATTTGGAAATGGTTTTAACTTCAGCGCAAGAATGGTGTACAGTTTGCGCCGAATGTCCCACGGGCATGGAAATTGCTTTGGGCACACCCGATGGTACTCCTATGTAATGTATGTCAAGTGGAAGCTTGTTTCGGTCCGTTTGGAGATAGTGTTAGTCTTGGTGCTAGATAGGTGCACGGTTTGCGCTGAATGTACCGTAGGCATCGAAATCATTTTGGGCACACCTGATGCTACTCCTAGGTGACGTGGTCAAGTGACAGCTCATTTTGGTCCATTCGGAGATAGTGTTAAACTAGGCACAAGATAGGTGTATGGCTTGCACCGAACGTACCACGGGCATGGAAATCTTTTTAGGCACACCCGATGGTACTTCTAAGAGACATTAGTCAAATGGAAGCTCATTTTGGTCCATTTGGAGAGAGTATGAATCTCGAAGCAAGATAGGTGCACGGTTTGCGCTGAACGTACCCTAGGCTAAGAAATCATTTTGACACAACCGATGGTACTCCTACGTGACAGGCGTCAAGTGGAATCTCATTTCAGCCCATACGGAGAAACCGTTAATCTCGACGCAAGATAGGTGCACTATATGGGCTGAACGTACCATAGGCTAAGAAAATCATTTTGGACGCACTTGATTGTACTCCTAGGCGACGTGGATCAAGCGAAAGTTTATTTCTATCTATTTGGAGATTGTTTTGATCTCGGCGTAAGATAGGTGCACGGTTTGTGCCGAATGTACCATGGGCATGGAAATCGCATTGGCCAGACCTGATGGTGCTCCTAGGTAATGTATGTCAAGTGGAAGCTTGTTTCGGTCCGTTTGGAGATAGTGTTAGTCTTGGTGCTAGATAGGTGCACGGTTTGCACTGAATGTACCATAGGCATGGAAACAATTTTGGGCACACCCGATGCTACTCCTAGGTGACGTGGTCAAGTGACAGCTAATTTTGGTCCATTCGGAGATAGTTTTAAACTAGGCGCAAGATAGGTGTACGGTTTGCGCCGAATGTACCACAGGCATGGAAATCTTTTTAGGCACACCCGATGGTACTTCTAAGAGACATTTGTCAAATGGAAGCTCATTTTGGTCCACTTGGAGAGAGTATTAATCTCAAAGCAAGATAGGTGCACGGTTTGCGCTGAACGTACCCTAGGCTAAGAAATCATTTTGACACAACCGACGGTACTCCTATGTGACAAGCATCAAGTGGAATCTCATTTCAGCCCATACGGAGAAACCGTTAATCTCGACGCAAGATAGGTGCACTATATGCGCTGAACGTACCATAGGCTAAGAAAATCATTTTGGACGCACTTGATTGTACTCCTAGGCGACGTGGATCAAGCGAAAGTTTATTTCTATCTATTTGGAGATTGTTTTGATCTCGGCGTAAGATAGGTGCACGGTTTGTGCCGAATGTACCATGGGCATGGAAATCGCATTGGCCAGACCTGATGGTGCTCCTAGGTAATGTATGTCAAGTGGAAGCTTGTTTCGGTCCGTTTGGAGATAGTGTTAGTCTTGGTGCTAGATAGGTGCACGGTTTGCACTGAATGTACCATAGGCATGGAAACACTTTTGGGCACACCCGATGCTACTCCTAGGTGACGTGGTCAAGTGACAGCTAATTTTGGTCCATTCGGAGATAGTTTTAAACTAGGCGCAAGATAGGTGTACGGTTTGCGCCGAATGTACCACAGGCATGGAAATCTTTTTAGGCACACCCGATGGTACTTCTAAGAGACATTTGTCAAATGGAAGCTCATTTTGGTCCACTTGGAGAGAGTATTAATCTCAAAGCAAGATAGGTGCACGGTTTGCGCTGAACGTACCCTAGGCTAAGAAATCATTTTGACACAACCGACGGTACTCCTATGTGACAAGCATCAAGTGGAATCTCATTTCAGCCCATACGGAGAAACCGTTAATCTCGACGCAAGATAGGTGCACTATATGCGCTGAACGTACCATAGGCTAAGAAAATCATTTTGGACGCACTTGATTGTACTCCTAGGCGACGTGGATCAAGCGAAAGTATATTTCTATCTATTTGGAGATTGTTTTGATCTCGGCGTAAGATAGGAGCACGGTTTGTGCCGAATGTACCATGGGCATGGAAATCGCATTGGCCAGACCTGATGGTGCTCCTAGGTAATGTATGTCAAGTGGAAGCTTGTTTCGGTCCGTTTGGAGATAGTGTTAGTCTTGGTGCTAGATAGGTGCACGGTTTGCGTTGAATGTACCGTAGGCATGGAAATCATTTTGGGCACACGTGATGCTACTCCTAGGTGACGTGGTCAAGTGACAGCTCATTTTGGTCCATTCGGAGATAGTGTTAAACTAGGCGCAAGATAGGTGTACGTTTTGCACCGAATGTACCACATGCATGGAAATCTTTTTAGGCACACCCGATGGTACTTCTAAGAGACATTAGTCAAATGGAAGCTCATTTTGGTCCATTTGGAGAGAGTATTAATCTCGAAGCAAGATAGGTGCACGGTTTGCGCTGAACGTACCCTAGGCTAAGAAATCATTTTGACACAACCGATGGTACTCCTACGTGACATGCGTCAAGTGGAATCTCATTTCAGCCCACACGGAGAAATTGTTAATCTCGACGCAAGATAGGTGGACTATATGCGCTGAACGTATCATAGGCTAAGAAAATCATTTTGGACGCACTTGATTGTACTCCTAGGTGACGTGGATCAAGCGAAAGTTTATTTCTATGTATTTGGAGACTGTTTTGATCTCGGCGTAAGGTAGGTGCACGGTTTGTGCCGAATGTACCACGGGCATGTAAATCGCTTTGGCCAGACCTGATGGTACTCCTAGGTAATGTATGTCAAGTGGAAGCTTGTTTCGGTCCGTTTGGAGATAGTTTTAGTCTAGGCACACGATAGGTGCACAATTTGCGCCGAACGTACCACGGGCCGGAAAATCACTTTGGGCACACTCGATGGTTCTCCTAGCTGAAGTGGGTCAAGTGGAAGCTCGATTCGAGCCGTTTAGAGATAGTGTTAATCTTAGCGCTAGATAGGTGCACAGTTTGCACCGAACGTACCATTGGCATAGAAATCATTTTGGATGCCCCTGATTGTACACCTAGGTGAGATGGATCAAGCAGAAGCTCATTTTGATCCATTTGGAGATGGTTTTAACTTCAGTGCAAGAAAGGTGCACAGTTTGCGCCGAATGTCCCACGGGCGGCACACCCGATGGTACTCCTATGTAATGTATGTCAAGTGGAAGCTTGTTTCGGTCCGTTTGGAAATAGTGTTAGTCTTGGTGCTAGATAGGTGCATGGTTTGCACTGAATGTACCATAGGCATGGAAACAATTTTGGGCACACCCGATGCTACTCCTAGGTGACGTGGTCAAGTGACAGCTAATTTTGGTCCATTCGGAGATAGTGTTAAACTAGGCGCAAGATAGGTGTACGGTTTGCGCCGAATGTACCACAGGCATGGAAATCTTTTGTGGCACACCCGATGGTACTTCTTAGAGACATTTGTCAAATGGAAGCTCATTTTGGTCCATTTGGAGAGAGTATTAATCTCGAAGCAAGATAGGTGCACGGTTTGCGCTGAACGTACCCTAGGCTAAGAAATCATTTTGACACTACCGACGGTACTCCTATGTGACAGGCGTCAAGTGGAATCTCATTTCAGCCCATACGGAGAAACCATTAATCTCGACGCAAGATAGGTGCACTATATGGGCTGAACGTACCATAGGCTAAGAAAATCATTTTGGACGCACTTGATTGTACTCCTAGGCGACGTGGATCAAGCGAAAGTTTATTTCTATCTATTTGGAGATTGTTTTGATCTCGGCATAAGATAGTTGCACGGTTTGTGCCGAATGTACCACGGGCATGGAAATCGCTTTGGCCAGACCTGATGGTGCTCCTAGGTAATGTATGTCAAGTGGAAGCTTGTTTCGGTCCGTTTGGAGATAGTGTTAGTCTTGGTGCTAGATAGGTGCACGGTTTGCACTGAATGTACCATAGGCATGGAAACAATTTTGGGCACACCCGATGCTACTCCTAGGTGACGTGGTCAAGTGACAGCTAATTTTGGTCCATTCGGAGATAGTTTTAAACTAGGTGCAAGATAGGTGTACGGTTTGCGCTGAATGTACCACAGGCATGGAAATCTTTTTAGGCACACCCGATGGTACTTCTAAGAGACATTTGTCAAATGGAAGCTCATTTTGGTCCACTTAGAGAGAGTATTAATCTCGAAGCAAGATAGGTGCACGGTTTGCGCTGAACGTACCCTAGGCTAAGAAATCATTTTGACACAACCGACGGTACTCCTATGTGACAGGCGTCAAGTGGAATCTCATTTCAGCCCATACGGAGAAACCGTTAATCTCGACGCAAGATAGGTGCACTATATGGGCTGAACGTACCATAGGCTAAGAAAATCATTTTGGACGCACTTGATTGTACTCCTAGGCGACGTGGATCAAGCGAAAGTTTATTTCTATCTATTTGGAGATTGTTTTGATCTCGGCGTAAGATAGGTGCACGGTTTGTGCCGAATGTACCATGGGCATGGAAATCGCATTGGCCAGACCTGATGGTGCTCCTAGGTAATGTATGTCAAGTGGAAGCTTGTTTCGGTCCGTTTGGAGATAGTGTTAGTCTTGGTGCTAGATAGGTGCACGGTTTGCACTGAATGTACCATAGGCATGGAAACAATTTTGGGCACACCCGATGCTACTCCTAGGTGACGTGGTCAAGTGACAGCTAATTTTGGTCCATTCGGAGATAGTTTTAAACTAGGCGCAAGATAGGTGTACGGTTTGCGCCGAATGTACCACAGGCATGGAAATCTTTTTAGGCACACCCGATGGTACTTCTAAGAGACATTTGTCAAATGGAAGCTCATTTTGGTCCACTTGGAGAGAGTATTAATCTCAAAGCAAGATAGGTGCACGGTTTGCGCTGAACGTACCCTAGGCTAAGAAATCATTTTGACACAACCGACGGTACTCCTATGTGACAAGCATCAAGTGGAATCTCATTTCAGCCCATACGGAGAAACCGTTAATCTCGACGCAAGATAGGTGCACTATATGCGCTGAACGTACCATAGGCTAAGAAAATCATTTTGGACGCACTTGATTGTACTCCTAGGCGACGTGGATCAAGCGAAAGTATATTTCTATCTATTTGGAGATTGTTTTGATCTCGGCGTAAGATAGGAGCACGGTTTGTGCCGAATGTACCATGGGCATGGAAATCGCATTGGCCAGACCTGATGGTGCTCCTAGGTAATGTATGTCAAGTGGAAGCTTGTTTCGGTCCGTTTGGAGATAGTGTTAGTCTTGGTGCTAGATAGGTGCACGGTTTGCGTTGAATGTACCGTAGGCATGGAAATCATTTTGGGCACACCTGATGCTACTCCTAGGTGACGTGGTCAAGTGACAGCTCATTTTGGTCCATTCGGAGATAGTGTTAAACTAGGCGCAAGATAGGTGTACGTTTTGCACCGAATGTACCACATGCATGGAAATCTTTTTAGGCACACCCGATGGTACTTCTAAGAGACATTAGTCAAATGGAAGCTCATTTTGGTCCATTTGGAGAGAGTATTAATCTCGAAGCAAGATAGGTGCACGGTTTGCGCTGAACGTACCCTAGGCTAAGAAATCATTTTGACAGAACCGATGGTACTCCTACGTGACATGCGTCAAGTGGAATCTCATTTCAGCCCACACGGAGAAATTGTTAATCTCGACGCAAGATAGGTGCACTATATGCGCTGAACGTATCATAGGCTAAGAAAATCATTTTGGACGCACTTGATTGTACTCCTAGGTGACGTGGATCAAGCGAAAGTTTATTTCTATGTATTTGGAGACTGTTTTGATCTCGGCGTAAGGTAGGTGCACGGTTTGTGCCGAATGTACCACGGGCATGTAAATCGCTTTGGCCAGACCTGATGGTACTCCTAGGTAATGTATGTCAAGTGGAAGCTTGTTTCGGTCCGTTTGGAGATAGTTTTAGTCTAGGCACACGATAGGTGCACAATTTGCGCCGAACGTACCACGGGCCGGAAAATCACTTTGGGCACACTCGATGGTTCTCCTAGCTGAAGTGGGTCAAGTGGAAGCTCGATTCGAGCCGTTTAGAGATAGTGTTAATCTTAGCGCTAGATAGGTGCACAGTTTGCACCGAACGTACCATTGGCATAGAAATCATTTTGGATGCCCCTGATTGTACACCTAGGTGAGATGGATCAAGCAGAAGCTCATTTTGATCCATTTGGAGATGGTTTTAACTTCAGTGCAAGAAAGGTGCACAGTTTGCGCCGAATGTCCCACGGGCGGCACACCCGATGGTACTCCTATGTAATGTATGTCAAGTGGAAGCTTGTTTCGGTCCGTTTGGAAATAGTGTTAGTCTTGGTGCTAGATAGGTGCATGGTTTGCACTGAATGTACCATAGGCATGGAAACAATTTTGGGCACACCCGATGCTACTCCTAGGTGACGTGGTCAAGTGACAGCTAATTTTGGTCCATTCAGAGATAGTGTTAAACTAGGCGCAAGATAGGTGTACGGTTTGCGCCGAATGTACCACAGGCATGGAAATCTTTTGTGGCACACCCGATGGTACTTCTTAGAGACATTTGTCAAATGGAAGCTCATTTTGGTCCATTTGGAGAGAGTATTATTCTCGAAGCAAGATAGGTGCACGGTTTGCGCTGAACGTACCCTAGGCTAAGAAATCATTTTGACACTACCGACGGTACTCCTATGTGACAGGCGTCAAGTGGAATCTCATTTCAGCCCATACGGAGAAACCATTAATCTCGACGCAAGATAGGTGCACTATATGGGCTGAACGTACCATAGGCTAAGAAAATCATTTTGGACGCACTTGATTGTACTCCTAGGCGACGTGGATCAAGCGAAAGTTTATTTCTATCTATTTGGAGATTGTTTTGATCTCGGCATAAGATAGTTGCACGGTTTGTGCCGAATGTACCACGGGCATGGAAATCGCTTTGGCCAGACCTGATGGTGCTCCTAGGTAATGTATGTCAAGTGGAAGCTTGTTTCGGTCCGTTTGGAGATAGTGTTAGTCTTGGTGCTAGATAGGTGCACGGTTTGCACTGAATGTACCATAGGCATGGAAACAATTTTGGGCACACCCGATGCTACTCCTAGGTGACGTGGTCAAGTGACAGCTAATTTTGGTCCATTCGGAGATAGTTTTAAACTAGGTGCAAGATAGGTGTACGGTTTGCGCTGAATGTACCACAGGCATGGAAATCTTTTTAGGCACACCCGATGGTACTTCTAAGAGACATTTGTCAAATGGAAGCTCATTTTGGTCCACTTAGAGAGAGTATTAATCTCGAAGCAAGATAGGTGCACGGTTTGCGCTGAACGTACCCTAGGCTAAGAAATCATTTTGACACAACCGACGGTACTCCTATGTGACAAGCGTCAAGTGGTATCTCATTTCAGCCCATACGGAGAAACCGTTAATCTCGACGCAAGATAGGTGCACTATATGCGCTGAACGTACCATAGGCTAAGAAAATCATTTTGGACGCACTTGATTGTACTCCTAGGCGACGCGGATCAAGCGAAAGTTTATTTCTATGTATTTGGAGACTGTTTTGATCTCGGCGTAAGATAGGTGCACGGTTTGTGCCGAATGTACCACGGGCATGTAAATCGCTTTGGCCAGACCTGATGGTAGTCCTAGGTAATGTATGTCAAGTGGAAGCTTGTTTCGGTCCGTTTGGAGATAGTTTGTCTAGGCACACGATAGGTGCACAATTTGCGCCGAACGTACCACGGGCCGGAAAATCACTTTGGGCACAGTCGATGGTTCTCCTAGCTGAAGTGGGTCAAGTGGAAGCTCGATTCGAGCCGTTTAGAGATAGTGTTAATCTTAGCGCTAGATAGGTGCACAGTTTGCACCGAACGAACCATTGGCATAGAAATCATTTTGGATGCCCCTGATTGTACTCCTAGGTGAGATGGATCAAGCAGAAGCTCATTTTGATCCATTTGGAGATGGTTTTAACTTCAGTGCAAGAATGGTGCACAGTTTGCGCCGAATGTCCCACGGGCGGCACACCCGATGGTACTCCTATGTAATGTATGTCAAGTGGAAGCTTGTTTCGGTCCGTTAGGAGATAGTGTTAGTCTTGGTGCTAGATAGGTGCACGGTTTGCACTGAATGTACCATAGGCATGGAAACAATTTTGGGCACACCCGATGCTACTCCTAGGTGACGTGGTCAAGTGACAGCTAATTTTGGTCCATTCGGAGATAGTGTTAAACTAGGCGCAAGATAGGTGTACGGTTTGCGCCGAATGTACCACAGGCATGGAAATCTTTTGTGGCACACTCGATGGTACTTCTTAGAGACATTTGTCAAATGGAAGCTCATTTTGGTCCATTTGGAGAGAGTATTAATCTTGAAGCAAGATAGGTGCACGGTTTGCGCTGAACGTACCCTAGGCTAAGAAATCATTTTGACACTACCGACGGTACTCCTATGTGACAGGCGTCAAGTGGAATCTCATTTCAGCCCATACGGAGAAACCGTTAATCTCGACGCAAGATAGGTGCACTATATGGGCTGAATGTACCATAGGCTAAGAAAATCATTTTGGACGCACTTGATTGTACTCCTAGGCGACGTGGATCAAGCGAAAGTTTATTTCTATCTATTTGGAGATTGTTTTGATCTCGGCGTAAGATAGGTGCACGGTTTGTGCCGAATGTACCATGGGCATGGAAATCGCATTGGCCAGACCAGATGGTGCTCCTAGGTAATGTATGTCAAGTGGAAGCTTGTTTCGGTCCGTTTGGAGATAGTGTTAGTCTTGGTGCTAGATAGGTGCACGGTTTGCACTGAATGTACCATAGGCATGGAAACAATTTTGGGCACACCCGATGCTACTCCTAGGTGACGTGGTCAAGTGACAGCTAATTTTGGTCCATTCGGAGATAGTTTTAAACTAGGCGCAAGATAGGTGTACGGTTTGCGCCGAATGTACCACAGGCATGGAAATCTTTTTAGGCACACCCGATGGTACTTCTAAGAGACATTTGTCAAATGGAAGCTCATTTTGGTCCACTTGGAGAGAGTATTAATCTCAAAGCAAGATAGGTGCACGGTTTGCGCTAAACGTACCCTAGGCTAAGAAATCATTTTGACACAACCGACGGTACTCCTATGTGACAAGCATCAAGTGGAATCTCATTTCAGCCCATACGGAGAAACCGTTAATCTCGACGCAAGATAGGTGCACTATATGCGCTGAACGTACCATAGGCTAAGAAAATCATTTTGGACGCACTTGATTGTACTCCTAGGCGACGTGGATCAAGCGAAAGTATATTTCTATCTATTTGGAGATTGTTTTGATCTCGGCGTAAGATAGGTGCACGGTTTGTGCCGAATGTACCATGGGCATGGAAATCGCATTGGCCAGACCTGATGGTGCTCCTAGGTAATGTATGTCAAGTGGAAGCTTGTTTCGGTCCGTTTGGAGATAGTGTTAGTCTTGGTGCTAGATAGGTGCACGGTTTGCGTTGAATGTACCGTAGGCATGGAAATCATTTTGGGCACACCTGATGCTACTCCTAGGTGACGTGGTCAAGTGACAGCTCATTTTGGTCCATTCGGAGATAGTGTTAAACTAGGCGCAAGATAGGTGTACGGTTTGCACCGAATGTACCACATGCATGGAAATCTTTTTAGGCACACCCGATGGTACTTCTATGAGACATTAGTCAAATGGAAGCTCATTTTGGTCCATTTGGAGAGAGTATTAATCTCGAAGCAAGATAGGTGCACGGTTTGCGCTGAACGTACCCTAGGCTAAGAAATCATTTTGACACAACCGATGGTACTCCTACGTGACATGCGTCAAGTGGAATCTCATTTCCGCCCACACAGAGAAATTGTTAATCTCGACGCAAGATAGGTGCACTATATGCGCTGAACGTATCATAGGCTAAGAAAATCATTTTGGACGCACTTGATTGTACTCCTAGGTGACGTGGATCAAGCGAAAGTTTATTTCTATGTATTTGGAGACTGTTTTGATCTCGGCGTAAGGTAGGTGCACGGTTTGTGCCGAATGTACCACGGGCATGTAAATCGCTTTGGCCAGACCTGATGGTACTCCTAGGTAATGTATGTCAAGTGGAAGCTTGTTTCGGTCCGTTTGGAGATAGTTTTAGTCTAGGCACACGATAGGTGCACAATTTGCGCCGAACGTACCACGGGCCGGAAAATCACTTTGGGCACACTCGATGGTTCTCCTAGCTGAAGTGGGTCAAGTGGAAGCTCGATTCGAGCCGTTTAGAGATAGTGTTAATCTTAGCGCTAGATAGGTGCACAGTTTGCACCGAACGTACCATTGGCATAGAAATCATTTTGGATGCCCCTGATTGTACACCTAGGTGAGATGGATCAAGCAGAAGCTCATTTTGATCCATTTGGAGATGGTTTTAACTTCAGTGCAAGAAAGGTGCACAGTTTGCGCCGAATGTCCCACGGGCGGCACACCCGATGGTACTCCTATGTAATGTATGTCAAGTGGAAGCTTGTTTCGGTCCGTTTGGAAATAGTGTTAGTCTTGGTGCTAGATAGGTGCATGGTTTGCACTGAATGTACCATAGGCATGGAAACAATTTTGGACACACCCGATGCTACTCCTAGGTGACGTGGTCAAGTGACAGCTAATTTTGGTCCATTCGGAGATAGTGTTAAACTAGGCGCAAGATAGGTGTACGGTTTGCGCCGAATGTACCACAGGCATGGAAATCTTTTTAGGCACACCCGATGGTACTTCTAAGAGACATTTGTCAAATGGAAGCTCATTTTGGTCCATTTGGAGAGAGTATTAATCTCGAAGCAAGATAGGTGCACAGTTTGCGATGAACGTACCCTAGGCTAAGAAATCATTTTGACACAACCGACGGTACTCCTACGTGACAAGCGTCAAGTGGAATCTCATTTCAGCCCATACGGAGAAACCGTTAATCTCGACGCAAGATAGGTGCACTATATGCGCTGAACGTACCATAGGCTAAGAAAATCATTTTGGACGCACTTGACTGTACTCCTAGGCGACGTGGATCAAGCGAAAGTTTATTTCTATCTATTTGGAGATTGTTTTGATCTCGGCGTAAGATAGGTGCACGGTTTGTGCCAAATGTACCATGGGCATGGAAATCGCTTTGGCCAGACCTGATGGTGCTCCTAGGTAATGTATGTCAAGTGGAACCTTGTTTCGGTCCGTTTGGAGATAGTTTTAGTCTAGGCGCTCGATAGGTGCACAATTTGCGCCCAACGTACCACGGGCCGTGAAATCACATTGGGCACACTCGATGGTTCTCCTAGCTGAAGTGGGTCAAGTGGAAGCTCCATTCGAGCTGTTTAGAGATAGTGTTAATCTTAGCGCTAGATAGGTGCACAGTTTGCACCGAACGTACCATTGGCATAGAAACCATTTTGGATGCACCTGATTGTACTCCTAGGTGATATGGATCAAGTAGAAGCTCATTTTGATCCATTTGGAGATGGTTTTAACTTCAGTGCAAGAATGGTGCACAGTTTGCGCCGAATGTCCCACAGGCATGGAAATTGCTCTGGGCACACCCGTGGTACTCCTATGTAATGTATGTCAAGTGGAAGCTTGTTTCGGTCCGTTTGGAGATAGTGTTAGTCTTGGTGCTAGATAGGTGAACGGTTTGCGCAGAATGTACCATAGGCATGGAAATTATTTTAGGCACACCCGATGCTACTCCTAGGTGACGTGGTCAAGTGATAGCTAATTTTGGTACATTCGGAGATAGTGTTAAACTAGGCGCAAGATAGGTGTACGGTTTGCACCGAATGTACCACAGGCATGGAAATCTTTTTAGGCACACCTGATGGTACTTCTAAGAGACATTGGTCAAATGGAAGCTCATTTTGATCCATTTGGAGAGAGTATTATCCTCGAAGCAAGATAGGTGCACGGTTTGCGCTGAATGTACCCTAGGCTAAGGAATCATTTTGACACAACCGACGATACTCCTACGAGACATGGGTCAAGTGGAATCTCATTTCAGTTCATATGGAGAAACCGTTAATCTCGACGCAAGATAGGTGCACTATGTGCGCTGAACGTACCATAGGCTAAGAAATCATTTTGGACGCACTTGATTGTACTACTAGGCGACGTGGATCAAGCGAAAGTTTATTTCTATCTATTTGGAGATTGTTTTGATCTCAGCGTAAGATAGGTGCACGGTTTGTGCCGAATGTACCACGGGCATGGAAATCGCTTTGGGCAGACCTGATGGTACTCCTAGGTAATGTATGTCAAGTGGAAGCTTGTTTCGGTCCGTTTGGAGATAGTTTTAGTCCAGGTGCACGATAGGTGCACAATTTGCGCCGAACGTACCATGGGCCGGGAAATCACTTTGGGCACACTCGATGGTTCTCCTAGCTGAAGTGGGTCAAGTGGAAGCTCGATTCGAGCCGTTTAGAGATAGTGTTAATCTTAGCGCTAGATAGGTGCACAGTTTGCACCGAACGTACCATTGGCATAGAAATCATTTTGGATGCCCCTGATTGTACTCCTAGGTGAGATGGATCAAGCAGAAGCTCATTTTGATCCATTTGGAGATGGTTTTAACTTCAGCGTAAGAATGGTGCACAGTTTGCGCCGAATGTCCCACGGGCGGCACACCCGATGGTACTCCTATGTAATGTATGTCAAGTGAAAGCTTGTTTCGGTCCGTTTGGAGATAGTGTTAGTCTTGGTGCTAGATAGGTGCACGGTTTGCACTGAATGTACCATAGGCATGGAAACAATTTTGGGCACACCCGATGCTACTCCTAGGTGACGTGGTCAAGTGACAGCTAATTTTGGTCCATTCGGAGATAGTGTTAAACTAGGCGCAAGATAGGTGTACGGTTTGCGCCGAATGTACCACAGGCATGGAAATCTTTTTTGGCACACCCGATGGTACTTCTAAGAGACATTTGTCAAATGGAAGCTCATTTTGGTCCATTTGGAGAGAGTATTAATCTCGAAGCAAGATAGGTGCACGGTTTGCGCTGAACGTACCCTAGGCTAAGAAATCATTTTGACACAACCGACGGTACTCCTATGTGACAGGCGTCAAGTGGAATCTCATTTCAGCCCATACGGAGAAACCGTTAATCTCGACGCAAGATAGGTGCACTATATGTGTTGAACGTACCATAGGCTAAGAAAATCATTTTGGACGCACTTGATTGTACTCCTAGGCGACGTGGATCAAGCGAAAGTTTATTTCTATCTATTTGGAGATTGTTTTGATCTCGGTGTAAGATAGGTGCACGGTTTGTGCCGAATGTACCACGGGCATGGAAATCGCTTTGGGCAGACCTGATGGTACTCCTAGATAATGTATGTCAAGTGGAAGCTTGTTTCGGTCCGTTTGGAGATAGTTTTAGTCTAGGCGCACGATAGGTGCACAATTTGCGCCGAACATACCACGGGCTGGGAAATCACTTTGGGCACACTCGATGGTTCTCCTAGCTGAAGTGGGTCAAGTGGAAGCTCGATTCGAGCCGTTTAGAGATAGTGTTAATCTTAGCGCTAGATAGGTGCACAGTTTGCACCGAACGTACCATTGGCATAGAAATCATTTTGGATGCACCTGATTGTACTCCTAGGTGACATGGATCAAGCAGAAGCTCATTTTGATCCATTTGGAGATGGTTTTAACTTCTGCGCAACAATGGTGCACAGTTTGCGCCGAATGTCCCACGGGCATGGAAATTGCTTGGGGCACACCCGATGGTACTCCTATGTAATGTATGTCATGTGGAAGCTTGTTTCGGTCCGTTTGGAGATAGTGTTAGTCTTGGTGCTAGATAGGTGCACGGTTTGCACTGAATGTACCATAGGCATGGAAACAATTTTGGGCACACCCGATGCTACTCCTAGGTGACGTGGTCAAGTGATAGCTAATTTTGGTCCGTTCGGAGATAGTGTTAAACTAGGCGCAAGATAGGTGCATGGTTTGCGCCGAATGTACCACAGGCATGGAAACCTTTTTTGGCACACCCGATGGTACTTCTAAGAGACATTGGTCAAATGGAAGCTCATTTTGGTCCATTTAGAGAGATTATCTATCTCGAAGCAAGATAGGTGCATGGTTTGCGCTGAACGTACCCTAGGCTAAGAAATCATTTTGACACAACCGACGATACTCCTACGTGACATGGGTCAAGTGGAATCTCATTTTAGCCCATATGGTGAAACTGTTAATCTCGACGCAAGATAGGTGCACTATATGCGCTGAACGTACCATAGGCTAAGAAATCATTTTGGACGCACTTGATTGTACTCCTAGGCAACGTGGATCAAAAGAAAGTTTATTTCTATCTAGTTGGAGATTGTTTTGATCTCGGCGTAAGATAGGTGCACGGTTTGTGCTGAATGTACCACGGGCATGGAAATCTCTTTGGGCAGACCAGATGGTACTCCTAGGTAATGTATGTCAAGTGGAAGCTTGTTTCAGTCCATTTGGAGATAGTTTTAGTCTAGGCGCACGATAGGTGCACAATTTGCGCCGGACGTACCACGGGCTGAGAAATCACTTTGGGCACACTCGATGGTTCTCCTAGCTGAAGTGGGTCAAGTGGAAGCTCGATCCGAGCCGTTTAGATATAGTGTTAATCATAGCGCTAGATAGGTGCACAGTTTGCACCGAACGTACCATTGGTATAGAAATCATTTTGGATGCACCTGATTGTACTCCTTGGTGAGATGGATCAAGCAGAAGCTCATTTTGATCCATTTGGAGATGGTTTTAACTTCAGCGCAAGAATGGTGCACAGTTTGTGCCGAATGTCCCACGGGCATGGAAATTGCTTGGGGCACACCCGATGATACTCCTATGTAATGTATGTCAAGGGGAAGCTTGTTTCGGTCCGTTTGGAGATAGTGTTAGTCTTGGTGCTAGATAGGTGCACGATTTGCGCTGAATGTACCATAGGCATGAAAATCATTTTGGGCACACCCGATGCTACTCCTAGGAGACGTGGTCAAGTGACAGCTCATTTTGGTCCATTCGGAGATAGTGTTAAACTAGGCGCAAGATAGGTGTACGGTTTGCGCCGAATGTACCACAGGCATGGAAATCTTTTTAGGCACACCCGATGGTACTTCTAAGAGACATTGGTCAAATGGAAGCTCATTTTGGTCCATTTGGAGAGAGTATTAATCTCGAAGCAAGATAGGTGCACGGTTTGTGCTGAACGTACCCTAGGCTAAGAAATCATTTTGACACAACCGACGGTACTCCTACATGACATGGGTCAAGTGGAATCTCATTTTAGCCCATACGGAGAAACCGTTAATCTCGACGCAAGATAGGTGCACTATATGCGCTGAACGTACCATAGGCTAAGAAAATCATTTTGGACGCACTTGATTGTACTCCTAGGCGACGTGGATCAAGCGAAAGTTTATTTCTATCTATTTGGAGATTGTTTTAATCTCGGCGTAAGATAGGTGCACGGTTTGTGCCGAATGTACCACGGGCATGGAAATCGCTTTGGGCAGACCTGATGGTACTCCTAGGTAATGTATGTCAAGTGGAAGCTTGTTTCGGTCCGTGTGGAGATAGTTTTAGTCCAGGTGCACGATAGGTGCACAATTTGCGCCGAACGTAACATGGGCCGGGAAATCACTTTGGGCACACTCGATGGTTCTCCTAGCTGAAGTGGGTCAAGTGGAAGCTCGATTCGAGCCGTTTAGAGATAGTGTTAATCTTAGCGCTAGATAGGTGCACAGTTTGCACCGAACGTACCATTGGCATAGAAATCATTTTGGATGCCCCTGATTGTACTCCTAGGTGAGATGGATCAAGCAGAAGCTCATTTTGATCCATTTGGAGATGGTTTTAACTTCAGCGCAAGAATGGTGCACAGTTTGCGCCGAATGTCCCACGGGCGGCACACCCGATGGTACTCCTATGTAATGTATGTCAAGTGAAAGCTTGTTTCGGTCCGTTTGGAGATAGTGTTAGTCTTGGTGCTAGATAGGTGCACGGTTTGCACTGAATGTACCATAGGCATGGAAACAATTTTGGGCACACCCGATGCTACTCCTAGGTGACGTGGTCAAGTGACAGCTAATTTTGGTCCATTCGGAGATAGTGTTAAACTAGGCGCAAGATAGGTGTACGGTTTGCGCCGAATGTACCACAGGCATGGAAATCTTTTTTGGCACACCCGATGGTACTTCTAAGAGACATTTGTCAAATGGAAGCTCATTTTGGTCCATTTGGAGAGAGTATTAATCTCGAAGCAAGATAGGTGCACGGTTTGCGCTGAACGTACCCTAGGCTAAGAAATCATTTTGACACAACCGACGGTACTCCTATGTGACAGGCGTCAAGTGGAATCTCATTTCAGCCCATACGGAGAAACCGTTAATCTCGACGCAAGATAGGTGCACTATATGTGTTGAACGTACCATAGGCTAAGAAAATCATTTTGGACGCACTTGATTGTACTCCTAGGCGACGTGGATCAAGCGAAAGTTTATTTCTATCTATTTGGAGATTGTTTTGATCTCGGTGTAAGATAGGTGCACGGTTTGTGCCGAATGTACCACGGGCATGGAAATCGCTTTGGGCAGACCTGATGGTACTCCTAGATAATGTATGTCAAGTGGAAGCTTGTTTCGGTCCGTTTGGAGATAGTTTTAGTCTAGGCGCACGATAGGTGCACAATTTGCGCCGAACATACCACGGGCTGGGAAATCACTTTGGGCACACTCGATGGTTCTCCTAGCTGAAGTGGGTCAAGTGGAAGCTCGATTCGAGCCGTTTAGAGATAGTGTTAATCTTAGCGCTAGATAGGTGCACAGTTTGCACCGAACGTACCATTGGCATAGAAATCATTTTGGATGCACCTGATTGTACTCCTAGGTGACATGGATCAAGCAGAAGCTCATTTTGATCCATTTGGAGATGGTTTTAACTTCTGCGCAACAATGGTGCACAGTTTGCGCCGAATGTCCCACGGGCATGGAAATTGCTTGGGGCACACCCGATGGTACTCCTATGTAATGTATGTCATGTGGAAGCTTGTTTCGGTCCGTTTGGAGATAGTGTTAGTCTTGGTGCTAGATAGGTGCACGGTTTGCACTGAATGTACCATAGGCATGGAAACAATTTTGGGCACACCCGATGCTACTCCTAGGTGACGTGGTCAAGTGATAGCTAATTTTGGTCCGTTCGGAGATAGTGTTAAACTAGGCGCAAGATAGGTGCATGGTTTGCGCCGAATGTACCACAGGCATGGAAACCTTTTTTGGCACACCCGATGGTACTTCTAAGAGACATTGGTCAAATGGAAGCTCATTTTGGTCCATTTAGAGAGATTATCTATCTCGAAGCAAGATAGGTGCATGGTTTGCGCTGAACGTACCCTAGGCTAAGAAATCATTTTGACACAACCGACGATACTCCTACGAGACATGGGTCAAGTGGAATCTCATTTCAGTTCATATGGAGAAACCGTTAATCTCGACGCAAGATAGGTGCACTATGTGCGCTGAACGTACCATAGGCTAAGAAATCATTTTGGACGCACTTGATTGTACTACTAGGCGACGTGGATCAAGCGAAAGTTTATTTCTATCTATTTGGAGATTGTTTTGATCTCAGCGTAAGATAGGTGCACGGTTTGTGCCGAATGTACCACGGGCATGGAAATCGCTTTGGGCAGACCTGATGGTACTCCTAGGTAATGTATGTCAAGTGGAAGCTTGTTTCGGTCCGTTTGGAGATAGTTTTAGTCTAGGTGCACGATAGGTGCACAATTTGCGCCGAACGTATCATGGGCCGGGAAATCACTTTGGGCACACTCGATGGTTCTCCTAGCTGAAGTGGGTCAAGTGGAAGCTCGATTCGAGCCGTTTAGAGATAGTGTTAATCTTAGCGCTAGATAGGTGCACAGTTTGCACCGAACGTACCATTGGCATAGAAATCTTTTTGGATGCCCCTGATTGTACTCCCAGGTGAGATGGATCAAGCAGAAGCTCATTTTGATCCATTTGGAGATGGTTTTAACTTCAGCGCAAGAATGGTGCACAGTTTGCGCCGAATGTCCCACGGGCGGCACACCCGATGGTACTCCTATGTAATGTATGTCAAGTGAAAGCTTGTTTCGGTCCGTTTGGAGATAGTGTTAGTCTTGGTGCTAGATAGGTGCACGGTTTGCACTGAATGTACCATAGGCATGGAAACAATTTTGGGCACACCCGATGCTACTCCTAGGTGACGTGGTCAAGTGACAGCTAATTTTGGTCCATTCGGAGATAGTGTTAAACTTGGCGCAAGATAGGTGTACGGTTTGCGCCGAATGTACCACAGGCATGGAAATCTTTTTTGGCACACCCGATGGTACTTCTAAGAGACATTTGTCAAATGGAAGCTCATTTTGGTCCATTTGGAGAGAGTATTAATCTCGAAGCAAGATAGGTGCACGGTTTGCACTGAACGTACCCTAGGCTAAGAAATCATTTTGACACAACCGACGGTACTCCTATGTGACAGGCGTCAAGTGGAATCTCATTTCAGCCCATACGGAGAAACCGTTAATCTTGACGCAAGATAGGTGCACTATATGTGTTGAACGTACCATAGCCTAAGAAAATCATTTTGGACGCACTTGATTGTACTCCTAGGCGACGTGGATCAAGCGAAAGTTTATTTCTATCTATTTGGAGATTGTTTTGATCTCGGTGTAAGATAGGTGCACGGTTTGTGCCGAATGTACCACGGGCATGGAAATCGCTTTGGGCAGACCTGATGGTACTCCTAGATAATGTATGTCAAGTGGAAGCTTGTTTCGGTCCATTTGGAGATAGTTTTAGTCTAGGCGCACGATAGGTGCACAATTTGCGCCAAACATACCACGGGCTGGGAAATCACTTTGGGCACACTCGATGGTTCTCCTAGCTGAAGTGGGTCAAGTGGAAGCTCGATTCGAGCCGTTTAGAGATAGTGTTAATCTTAGCGCTAGATAGGTGCACAGTTTGCACCGAACGTACCATTGGCATAGAAATCATTTTGGATGCACCTGATTGTACTCCTAGGTGACATGGATCAAGCAGAAGCTCATTTTGATCCATTTGGAGATGGTTTTAACTTCTGCGCAACAATGGTGCACAGTTTGCGCCGAATGTCCCACGGGCATGGAAATTGCTTGGGGCACACCCGATGGTACTCCTATGTAATGTATGTCAAGTGGAAGCTTGTTTCGGTCCGTTTGGAGATAGTGTTAGTCTTGGTGCTAGATAGGTGCACGGTTTGCGCTGAATGTACCATAGGCATCGAAATCATTTTGGGCACACCTGATGCTACTCCTAGGAGATGTGGTCAAGTGACAGCTCATTTTGGTACATTCGGAGATAGTGTTAAACTAGGCGTAAGATAGGTGTACGGTTTGCGCCGAATGTACCACAGGCATAAAAATCTTTTTAGGCACACTCGATTTTACTTCTAAGAGACATTGGTCAAATGGAAGCTCATTTTGGTCCATTTGGAGAGAGTATTAATCTCAAAGCAAGATAGGTGCACGGTTTGCGCTGAACGTACCCTAGGCTAAGAAATCATTTTGACACAACCGACGGTACTCCTACGTGACAAGGGTCAAGTGGAATCTCATTTTAGCCCATATGGAGAAACCGTTAATCTCGACGCAAGATAGGTGCACTATATACGCTGAACGTACCATAGGCTAAGAAATCATTTTGGATGCACTTGATTGTACTCATAGGCGATGTGGATCAAGCGAAAGTTTATTTCTATCTATTTGGAGATTGTTTTGATCTCGGCGTAAGATAGGTGCACGGTTTGTGCCAAATGTACCACGGGCATGGAAATCGCTTTGGGCAGACCTGATGGTACTCCTAGGTAATGTATGTCAAGTGGAAGCTTGTTTCGGTCCGTTTGGAGATAGTTTTAGTCTAGGCGCACGATAGGTGCACAATTTGCGCCGAACATACCACGGGCCGGGAAATCACTTTGGGCACACTCGATGGTTCTCCTAGCTGAAGTGGGTCAAGTGGAAGCTCGATTCGAGCCGTTTAGAGATAGTGTTAATCTTACCGCTAGATAGGTGCACAGTTTGCACCAAACGTACCATTGGCATAGAAATCATTTTGGATGCACCTGATTGTACTCCTAGGTGACATGGATCAAGCAGAAGCTCATTTTGATCCATTTGGAGATGGTTTTAACTTCAGTGCAAGAATGGTGCACAGTTTGCGCCGAATGTCCCACGGGCATGGAAATTGCTTGGGGCACACCCGATGGTACTCCTATGTAATGTATGTCAGGTGGAAGCTTGTTTCGGTCCGTTTGGAGATAGTGTTAGTCTTGGTGCTAGATAGGTGCACGGTTTGCGCTGAATGTACCATAGGCATGGAAATCATTTTGGGCACACCCGATGCTACTCCTAGGAGACGTGGTCAAGTGACAGCTCATTTTGGTCCATTCGGAGATAGTGTTAAACTCGGCGCAAGATAGGTGTATGGTTTGCGCCGAATGTACCACAAGCATGGAAATCTTTTTAGGCACACCCGATGGTACTTCTAAGAGACATTGGTCAAATGGAAGCTCATTTAGGTTCATTTGGAGAGAGTATTAATCTCGAAGCAAGATAGGTGCACGATTTGCGCTGAACGTACCCTAGGCTAAGAAATCATTTTGACACAACCGACGGTACTCCTACGTGACATGGGTCAAGTGGAATCTCATTTTAGCCCATATGGTGAAACTGTTAATCTCGACGCAAGATAGGTGCACTATATGCGCTGAACGTACCATAGGCTAAGAAATCATTTTGGACGCACTTGATTGTACTCCTAGGCAACGTGGATCAAAAGAAAGTTTATTTCTATCTAGTTGGAGATTGTTTTGATCTCGGCGTAAGATAGGTGCACGGTTTGTGCTGAATGTACCACGGGCATGGAAATCTCTTTGGGCAGACCAGATGGTACTCCTAGGTAATGTATGTCAAGTGGAAGCTTGTTTCAGTCCGTTTGGAGATAGTTTTAGTCTAGGCGCACGATAGGTGCACAATTTGCGCCGGACGTACCACGGGCTGAGAAATCACTTTGGGCACACTCGATGGTTCTCCTAGCTGAAGTGGGTCAAGTGGAAGCTCGATCCGAGCCGTTTAGAGATAGTGTTAATCATAGCGCTAGATAGGTGCATAGTTTGCACCGAACGTACCATTGGTATAGAAATCATTTTGGATGCACCTGATTGTACTCCTTGGTGAGATGGATCAAGCAGAAGCTCATTTTGATCCATTTGGAGATGGTTTTAACTTCAGCACAACAATGGTGCACAGTTTGCGCCGAATGTCCCACGGGCATGGAAATTGCTTGGGGCACACCCGATGGTACTCCTATGTAATGTATGTCAAGTGGAAGCTTGTTTCGGTCCGTTTGGAGATAGTGTTAGTCTTGGTGCTAGATAGGTGCACGGTTTGCGCTGAATGTACCATAGGCATGGAAATCATTTTGGGCACACCCGATGCTACTCCTAGGAGACGTGGTCAAGTGACAGCTCATTTTGGTCCATTCGGAGATAGTGTTAAACTAGGCGCAAGATAGGTGTACGGTTTGCGCCGAATGTACCACAGGCATGGAAATCTTTTTAGGCACACCCGATGGTACTTCTAAGAGACATTGGTCAAATGGAAGCTCATTTTGGTCTATTTGGAGAGAGTATTAATCTCGAAGCAAGATAGGTGCACGGTTTGCGCTGAACGTACCCTAGGCTAAGAAATCATTTTGACACAACCGATGGTACTCCTACATGACATGGGTCAAGTGGAATCTCATTTCAGCCCATACGGAGAAACCGTTAATCTCGACGCAAGATAGGTGCACTATATGCGCTGAACGTACCATAGGCTAAGAAAATCATTTTGGACGCAATTGATTGTACTCCTAGGCGACGTGGATCAAGCGAAAGTTTATTTCTATCTATTTGGAGATTGTTTTGATCTCGGCGTAAGATAGGTGCACGGTTTGTGCCGAATGTACCACGGGCATGGAAATCGCTTTGGGCAGACCTGATGGTACTCCTAGGTAATGTATGTCAAGTGGAAGCTTGTTTCGGTCCGTGTGGAGATAGTTTTAGTCTCGGCGCACGATAGGTGCACGATTTGCACCGAACGTACCACGGGCCGGGAAATCACTTTGGGCACACTCGATGGTTCTCCTAGCTGAAGTGGGTCAAGTGGAAGCTCGATCCGAGCCGTTTAGAGATAGTGTTAATCATAGCGCTAGATAGGTGCACAGTTTCCACCGAACGTACCATTCGTATAGAAATCAATTTTGGATGCACCTGATTGTACTCCTTGGTGAGATGGATCAAGCAGAAGCTCATTTTGATCCATTTGGAGATGGTTTTAACTTCAGCGCAAGAATGGTGTACAGTTTGCGCCGAATGTCCCACGGGCATGGAAATTGCTTTGGGCACACCCGATGGTACTCCTATGTAATGTATGTCAAGTGGAAGCTTGTTTCGGTCCGTTGGAGATAGTGTTAGTCTTGGTGCTAGATAGGTGCACGGTTTGCACTGAATGTACCATAGGCACGGAAACAATTTTGGGCATACCCGATGCTACTCCTAGGTGACGTGGTCAAGTGATAGCTAATTTTGGTCCGTTCGGAGATAGTGTTAAACTAGGCGCAAGATAGGTGCACGGTTTGCGCCGAATGTACCACAGGCATGGAAATCTTTTTTGGCACACCCGATGGTACTTCTAAGAGACATTGGTCAAATGGAAGCTCATTTTGGTCCATTTGGAGAGATTATCTATCTCGAAGCAAGATAGGTGCACAGTTTGCGCTGAACGTACCCTAGGCTAAGAAATCATTTTGACACAACCGACGATACTCCTACGAGACATGGGTCAAGTGGAATCTCATTTCAGCCCATATGGAGAAACCGTTAATCTCGACGCAAGATAGGTGCACTATATGCGCTGAACGTACCATAGGCTAAGAAATCATTTTGGACGCACTTGATTGTACTACTAGGCGACGTGGATCAAGCGAAAGTTTATTTCTATCTATTTGGAGATTGTTTTGATCTCAGCGTAAGATAGGTGCACGGTTTGTGCCGAATGTACCACGGGCATGGAAATCGCTTTGGGCAGACCTGATGGTACTCCTAGGTAATGTATGTCAAGTGGAAGCTTGTTTCGGTCCGTTTGGAGATAGTTTTAGTCTAGGTGCACGAAAGGTGCACAATTTGCGCCGAACGTACCATGGGCCGGGAAATCACTTTGGGCACACTCGATGGTTCTCCTAGCTGAAGTGGGTCAAGTGGAAGCTCGATTCGAGCCGTTTAGAGATAGTGTTAATCTTAGCGCTAGATAGGTGCACAGTTTGCACCGAACGTACCATTGGCATAGAAATCATTTTGGATGCCCCTGATTGTACTCCTAGGTGAGATGGATCAAGCAGAAGCTCATTTTGTTCCATTTGGAGATGGTTTTAACTTCAGCGCAAGAATAGTGCACAGTTTGCGCCGAAAGTCCCACGGGCATGCAAATTACCTTGGGCACACCCGATGGTACTCCTATGTAATGTATGTCAAGTGGAAGCTTGTTTCGGTCCGTTTGGAGATAGTGTTAGTCTTGGTGCTAGAATGTACCGTAGGCATGGAAATCATTTTGGGCACACCTGATGCTACTCCTAGGTGACGTGGTCAAGTGACAGCTCATTTTGGTCCATTCGGAGATAGTGTTAAAGTAGGCGCAAGATAGGTGTACGGTTTGCACCGAATGTACCACAGGCATGGAAATCTTTTTAGGCACACCCGATGGTACTTCTAAGAGACATTAGTCAAATTTAAGCTCATTTTGGTCCATTTGGAGAGAGTATTAATCTCGAAGCAAGATAGGTGCACGGTTTGCGCTGAACGTACCCTAGGCTAAGAAATCATTTTGACACAACCGACGGTACTCCTACGTGACATGGGTCAAGTGGAATCTCATTTTAGCCCATATGGTGAAACTGTTAATCTCGACGCAAGATAGGTGCACTATATGCGCTGAACGTACCATAGGCTAAGAAAATCATTTTGGACGCACTTGATTGTACTCCTAGGTGACGTGGATCAAGCGAAAGTTTATTTCTATGTATTTGGAGACTGTTTTGATCTCGGCGTAAGATAGGTGCACGGTTTGTGCCGAATGTACCACGGGCATGTAAATCGCTTTGGCCAGACCTGATGGTACTCCTAGGTAATGTATGTCAAGTGGAAGCTTGTTTCGGTCCGTTTGGAGATAGTTTTAGTCTAGGCACACGATAGGTGCACAATTTGCGCCGAACGTACCACGGGCCAGAAAATCACTTTGGGCACACTCGATGGTTCTCCTAGCTGAAGTGGGTCAAGTGGAAGCTCGATTCGAGCCGTTTAGAGATAGTGTTAATCTTAGCGCTAGATAGGTGCACAGTTTGCACCGAACGTACCATTGGCATAGAAATCATTTTGGATGCCCCTGATTGTACTCCTAGGTGAGATGGATCAAGCAGAAGCTCATTTTGATCGATTTGGAGAAGGTTTTAACTTCAGTGCAAGAATGGTGCACAGTTTGCGCCGAATGTCCCACGGGCGGCGCACCCGATGGTACTCCTATGTAATGTATGTCAAGTGGAAGCTTGTTTCGGTCCGTTTGGAGATAGTGTTAGTCTTGGTGCTAGATAGGTGCACGGTTTGCACTGAATGTACCATAGGCATGGAAACAATTTTGGGCACACCCGATGCTACTCCTAGGTGACGTGGTCAAGTGACAGCTAATTTTGGTCCATTCGGAGATAGTGTTAAACTAGGCGCAAGATAGGTGTACGTTTGCGCCGAATGTACCACAGGCATGGAAATCTTTTGTGGCACACCCGATGGTACTTCTTAGAGACATTTGTCAAATGGAAGCTCATTTTGGTCCATTTGGAGAGAGTATTAATCTCGAAGCAAGATTGGTGCACGGTTTGCGCTGAACGTACCCTAGGCTAAGAAATCATTTTGACACTACCGACGGTACTCCTATGTGACAGGCGTCAAGTGGAATCTCATTTCTGCCCATACGGAGAAACCGTTAATCTCGATGCAAGATAGGTGCACTATATGGGCTGAACCTACCATAGGCTAAGAAAATCATTTTGGACGCACTTGATTGTACTCCTAGGCGACGTGGATCAAGCGAAAGTTTATTTCTATCTATTTGGAGATTGTTTTGATCTCGGCGTAAGATAGTTGCACGGTTTGTGCCGAATGTACCACGGGCATGGAAATCGCTTTGGCCAGACCTGATGGTGCTCCTAGGTAATGTATGTCAAGTGGAAGCTTGTTTCGGTCCGTTTGGAGATAGTGTTAGTCTTGGTGCTAGATAGGTGCACGGTTTGCACTGAATGTACCATAGGCATGGAAACAATTTTGGGCACACCCGATGCTACTCCTAGGTGACGTGGTCAAGTGACAGCTAATTTTGGTCCATTCGGAGATAGTTTTAAACTAGGCGCAAGATAGGTGTACGGTTTGCGCCGAATGTACCACAGGCATGGAAATCTTTTTAGGCACACCCGATGGTACTTCTAAGAGACATTTGTCAAATGGAAGCTCATTTTGGTCCATTTGGAGAGAGTATTAATCTCGAAGCAAGATAGGTGCACAGTTTGCGCTGAACGTACCCTAGGCTAAGAAATCATTTTGACACAACCGACGGTACTCCTACGTGACAAGCGTCAAGTGGAATCTCATTTCAGCCCATACGGAGAAACCGTTAATCTCGACGCAAGATAGGTGCACTATATGCGCTGAACGTACCATAGGCTAAGAAAATCATTTTCGACGCACTTGACTGTACTCCTAGGCGACGTGGATCAAGCGAAAGTTTATTTCTATCTATTTGGAGATTGTTTTGATCTCGGCGTAAGATAGGTGCACTGTTTGTGCCGAATGTACCATGGGCATGGAAATCGCTTTGGCCAGACCTGATGGTGCTCCTAGGTAATGTATGTCAAGTGGAACCTTGTTTCGGTCCGTTTGGAGATAGTTTTAGTCTAGGCGCTCGATAGGTGCACAATTTGTGCCAAACGTACCATGGGCCGTGAAATCACATTGGGCACACTCGATGGTTCTCCTAGCTGAAGTGGGTCAAGTGGAAGCTCGATTCGAGCTGTTTAGAGATAGTGTTAATCTTAGCGCTAGATAGGTGCACAGTTTGCACCGAACGTACCATTGGCATAGAAAATATTTTGGATGTACCTGATTGTACTCCAAGGTGAGATGGATCAAGTAGAAGCTCATTTTGATCCATTTGGAGATGGTTTTAACTTCAGTGCAAGAATGGTGCACAGTTTGCGCCGAATGTCCCACAGGCATGGAAATTGCTCTGGGCACACCCGTGGTACTCCTATGTAATGTATGTCAAGTGGAAGCTTGTTTCGGTCCGTTTGGAGATAGTGTTAGTCTTGGTGCTAGATAGGTGAACGGTTTGCGCATAATGTACCATAGGCATGGAAATTATTTTAGGCACACCCGATGCTACTCCTAGGTGACGTGGTCAAGTGACAGCTCATTTTGGTACATTCGGAGATAGTGTTAAACTAGGCGCAAGATAGGTGTACGGTTTGCACCGAATGTACCACAGGCATGGAAATCTTTTTAGGCACACCCGATGGTACTTCTAAGAGACACTGGTCAAATGGAAGCTCATTTTGATCCATTTGGAGAGAGTATTATCCTCAAAGCAAGATAGGTGCACGGTTTGCGCTGAACGTACCCTAGGCTAAGGAATCATTTTGACACAACCGATGGTACTCCTACGAGACAGGCGTCAAGTGGAATCTCATTTTAGCCCATATGGAGAAACCGTTAATCTCGACGTAAGATAGGTGCACTATATGCGCTGAACGTACCATAGGCTAAGAAAATCATTTTGGACGCACTTGATTGTACTCCTAGGTGACGTGGATCAAGCGAAAGTTTATTTCTATCTATTTGGAGATTGTTTTGATCTCAGCGTAAGATAGGTGCACGGTTTGTGCCGAATGTACCACGGGCATGTAAATCGCTTTGGCCAGACCTGATGGTACTCCTAGGTAATGTATGTCAAGTGGAAGCTTGTTTCGGTCCGTTTGGAGATAGTTTTAGTCTAGGCGCACTATAGGTGCACAATTTGCGCTGAACATACCATGGGCCGGGAAATCACTTTGGGCACACTCGATGGTTCTCCTAGCTGAAGTGGGTCAAGTGGAAGCTCGATTCGAGCCGTTTAGAGATAGTGTTAATCTTAGCGCTAGATAGGTGCACAGTTTGCACCGAACGTACCATTGGCATAGAAATCATTTTGGAAGCCCCTGATTGTACTCCTAGGTGAGATGGATCAAGCAGAACCTCATTTTGATCCATTTGGAGATGGTTTTAACTTCAGTGCAAGAATGGTGCACAGTTTGCACCGAACGTACCATTGGCATAGAAATCATTTTGGAAGCCCCTGATTGTACTCCTAGGTGAGATGGATCAAGCAGAACCTCATTTTGATCCATTTGGAGATGGTTTTAACTTCAGCGCAAGAATGGTGCACAGTTTGCACCGAATGTCCCACGGGCATGGAAATTGCTTTGGGCACACCCGACGGTACTCCTATGTAATGTATGTCAAGTGGAAGCTTGTTTCGGTCCGTTTAGAGATAGTGTTAGTCTTGGTGCTAGATAGGTGCACGGTTTGCACTGAATGTACCATAGGCATGGAAACAATTTTGGGCACACCCGATGCTACTCCTAGGTGACGTGGTCAAGTGATAGCTAATTTTGGTCCATTCGGAGATTGTGTTAAACTAGGCGCAAGATAGGTGTACGGTTTGCGCCGAATGTACCACAGGCATAGAAATCTTTTTTGGCACACCCGATGGTACTTCTAAGAGACATTGGTCAAATGGAAGCTCATTCTGGTCCATTTGGAGGGATTATTAATCTTGAAGCAAGATAGGTGCACGGTTTGCGCAAAACGTACCCTAGGCTAAGAAATCATTTTGACACAACTGACGGTACTCCTACGTGACATGGGTCAACTCAAATCTCATTTCAGCCCATACGGAGAAACCGTTAATCTCGACGCAAGATAGGTGCACTATATGGGCTGAACGTACCATAGGCTAAGAAATCATTTTGGAGATTGTTTTGATCTCAGCGTAAGATAGGTGCACGGTTTTGTGCCGAATGTACCACGGGCTTGGAAATCGCTTTGGGCAGACCTGATGGTACTCCTAGGTAATGTATGTCAAGTGGAAGCTTGTTTCGGTCCGTTTGGAGATAGTTTTAGTCTAGGCGCACGATAGGTGCATAATTTGCGCTGAACGTACCACGGGCCGGGAAATCACTTTGGGCACACTCGATGGTTCTCCTAGCTGAAGTGGGTCAAGTGGAAGCTCGATTCGAGCCGTTTAGAGACAGTGTTAATCTTAGCGCTAGATAGATGCACAGTTTGCACCGAACGTACCATTGGCATATAAATCATTTTGGATGCACCTGAATGTACTCCTAGGTGAGATGGATCAAGCAGAAGCTCATTTTGATCCATTTGGAGATGGTTTTAACTTCTGCGCAAGAATGGTGCACAGTTTGCGCCGAATGTCCCACGGGCATGGAAATTGCTTTGGGCACACCCGATGGTACTCCTATGTAATGTATGTCAAGTGGAAGCTTGTTTTGGTCCGTTTGGAGATAGTGTTAGTCTTGGTGCTAGATAGGTGCACGGTTTGCGCTGAATGTACCATAGGCATGGAAACCATTTTGGGCACACCCGATGCTACTCCTAGGTGACGTGGTCAAGTGACAGCTCATTTTGGTCCATTTGGAGATAGTGTTAAACTAGGCGCAAGATAGGTGTACGGTTTGCGCCGAATGTACCACGGGCATGGAAATCTTTTTTGGCACACCCGATGGTACTTCTAAGAGACACTGGTCAAATGGAAGCTCATTTTGGTCCATTTGGAGAGAGTATTAATCTCGAAGCAAGATAGGTGCACGGTTTGCGCTGAACGTACCCTAGGCTAAGAAATCATTTTGACACAACCGACGGTACTCCTACGTGACATGGGTCAAGTGGAATCTCATTTCAGCCCATATGGAGAAACCGTTAATCTCGACGCAAGATAGGTGCACTATATGCGCTGAACGTACTGTAGGCTAAGAAATCATTTCGGACGCACTTGATTGTACTCCTAGGCGACGTGGATCAAGCGAAAGTTTATTTCTATCTATTTGGAGATTGTTTTGATCTCGGCGTAAGATAGGTGCATGGGTGGTGCCCAATGTACCACGGGCATGGAAATCGCTTTGGGCAGACCTGATGGTACTCCTAGGTAATGTATGTCAAGTGGAAGCTTGTTTCGGTCCGTTTGGAGATAGTTTTAGTCTCGGCGCACGATAGGTGCACAATTTGCGCCGAACGTACCACGGGCCGGGAAATCACTTTGGGCACACTCGATGGTTCTCCTAGCTGAAGTGGGTCAAGTGGAAGCTCGATTTGAGCCGTTTAGAGATAGTGTTAATCATAGCGCTAGATAGGTGCATAGTTTGCACCGAACGTACCATTGGCATAGAAATCATTTTGGATGCACCTGATTGTACTCCTAGGTGAGATGGATCAAGCAGAAGCTCATTTTGATCCATTTGGAGATGGTTTTAACTTCTACGCAAGAATGGTGCACAGTTTGCGCCGAATGTCCCATGGGCATGGAAATTGCTTGGGGCACACCCGATGGTACTCCTATGTAATGTATGTCAAGTGGAAGCTTGTTTCGGTCCGTTTGGAGATAGTGTTAGTCTTGGTGCTAGATAGGAGCACGGTTTGCGCTGAATGTACCATAGGCATGGAAATCATTTTGGGCACACCCAATGCTACTCCTAGGTGACGTGGTTAAGTGACAGCTCATTTTGGTCCATTCAGAGATAGTGTTAAACTAAGCGCAAGATAGGTGTACGGTTTGCGCCGAATGTACCACAGGCATAGAAATCTTTTTTGGCACACCCGATGGTACTTCTAAGAGACACTGGTCAAATGGAAGCTCATTTTGGTCCATTTGGAGAGAGTATTAATCTCGAAGCAAGATAGGTGCACGGTTTGCGCTGAACATACCCTAGGCTAAGAAATCTTTTTGACACAACCGACGGTACTCCTACGTGACATGGGTCAAGTGGAATCTCATTTCAGCCCATATGGAGCAACCGTTAATCTCGACGCAAGATAGGTGCACTATATGCGCTGAACGTACCGTAGGCTAAGAAATCATTTTGGACGCACTTGAGTGTACTCCTAGGTGACGTGGATCAAGCGAAAGTTTATTTCTATCTATTTGGAGATTGTTTTGATCTCGGCGTAAGATAGGTGCATGGGTTGTGCCCAATGTACCACGGGCATGGAAATCGCTTTGGGCAGACCTGATGGTACTCCTAGGTAATGTATGTCAGGTGGAAGCTTGTTTCGGTCCGTTTGGTGATAGTTTTAGTCTAGGCGCACGATAGGTGCACAATTTGCGCCGAACGTACCATGGGCCGGGAAATCACTTTGAGCACACTCGATGGTTCTCCTAGCTGAAGTGGGTCAAGTGGAAGCTCGATTCGAGCCGTTTAGAGATAGTGTTAATCATAGCGCTAGATAGGTGCACAGTTTGCACCGAACGTACCATTGGCATAGAAATCATTTTGGATGCACCTGATTGTACTCCTAGGTGAGATGGATCAAGCAGAAGCTCATTTTGATCCATTTGGAGATGGTTTTAACTTCTACGCAAGAATGGTGCACAGTTTGCGCCGAATGTCCCATGGGCATGGAAATTGCTTGGGGCACACCCGATGGTACTCCTATGTAATGTATGTCAAGTGGAAGCTTGTTTCGGTCCGTTTGGAGATAGTGTTAGTCTTGGTGCTAGATAGGAGCACGGTTTGCGCTGAATGTACCATAGGCATGGAAATCATTTTGGGCACACCCAATGCTACTCCTAGGTGACGTGGTTAAGTGACAGCTCATTTTGGTCCATTCAGAGATAGTGTTAAACTAAGCGCAAGATAGGTGTACGGTTTGCGCCGAATGTACCACAGGCATAGAAATCTTTTTTGGCACACCCGATGGTACTTCTAAGAGACACTGGTCAAATGGAAGCTCATTTTGGTCCATTTGGAGAGAGTATTAATCTCGAAGCAAGATAGGTGCACGGTTTGCGCTGAACGTACCCTAAGCTAAGAAATCATTTTGACACAACCGACGGTACTACTACGTGGGTCAAGTGGAATCTCATTTCAGCCCATATGGAGAAACCGTTAATCTCGACGCAAGATAGGTGCACTATATGCGCTGAACGTACCGTAGGCTAAGAAATCATTTTGGACGCACTTGATTGTACTCCTAGGCGACGTGGATCAAGCGAAAGTTTATTTCTATCTATTTGGAGATTGTTTTGATCTCGGCGTAAGATAGGTGCATGGGTTGTGCCCAATGTACCACGGGCATGGAAATCGCTTTGGGCAGACCTGATGGTACTCCTAGGTAATGTATGTCAGGTGGAAGCTTGTTTCGGTCCGTTTGGAGATAGTTTTAGTCTAGGCGCACGATAGGTGCACAATTTGCGCCGAACGTACCACGGGCCGGGAAATCACTTTGGGCACACTCGATGGTTCTCCTAGCTGAAGTGGGTCAAGTGGAAGCTCGATTCGAGCCGTTTAGAGATAGTGTTAATCATAGCGCTAGATAGGTGCATAGTTTGCACCGAACGTACCATTGGCATAGAAATCATTTTGGATGCACCTGATTGTACTCCTAGGTGAGATGGATCAAGCAGAAGCTCATTTTGATCCATTTGGAGATGGTTTTAACTTCTACGCAAGAATGGTGCACAGTTTGTGCCGAATGTCCCATGGGCATGGAAATTGCTTGGGGCACACCAGATGGTACTCCTATGTAATGTATGTCAAGTGGAAGCTTGTTTCGGTCCGTTTGGAGATAGTGTTAGTCTTGGTGCTAGATAGGTGCACGGTTTGCGCTGAATGTACCATAGGCATGGAAATCATTTTGGGCACACCCGATGCTACTCCTAGGTGACGTGGTCAAGTGACAGCTCATTTTGGTCCATTCAGAGATAGTGTTAAACTAGACGCAAGATAGGTGTACGGTTTGCGCCGAATGTACCACAGGCATAGAAATCTTTTTTGGCACACCCGATGGTACTTCTAAGAGACATTGGTAAAATGGAAGGTCATTTTGGTCCATTTGGAGAGAGTATTTATCTCGAAGCAAGATAGGTCTACGGTTTGGGCTGAATGTACCCTAGGCTAAGAAATCATTTTGACACAACCGACGGTACTCCTACGTGACATGGGTCAAGTGGAATCTCATTTCAGCCCATACGGAGAAACCGTTAATCTCGACGCAAGATGGGTGCACTATATGCGCTGAACGTACCATAGGCTAAGAAATCATTTTGGACGCACTTGATTGTACTCCTAGGCGACGTGGATCAAGCGAAAGTTTATTTCTATCTATTTGGAGATTGTTTTGATCTCGGCGTAAGATAGGTGCACGGTTTGTGCCGAATGTACCACAGGCATGGAAATCGCTTTGGGCAGACCTGATGGTACTCCTAGGTAATGTATGTCAAGTGGAAGCTTGTTTCGGTCCGTTTGGAGATAGTTTTAGTCTAGGCGCACGATAGGTGCACAATTTGCGCCGAACGTACCACGGGCCGGGAAATCACTTTGGGCACACTCGATGGTTCTCCTAGCTGAAGTGGGTCAAGTGGAAGCTCGATTCGAGCCGTTTAGAGATAGTGTTAATCTTAGCGCTAGATAGGTGCACAGTTTGCACCGAACGTACCATTGACATATAAATCATTTTGGATGAACCTGATTGTACTCCTAGGTGAGATGGATCAAGCAGAAGCTCATTTTGATCCATTTGGAGATGGTTTTAACTTCAGCGCAAGAATGGTGCACAGTTTGCGCCGAATGTCCCACCGGCATGGAAATTGCTTGGGGCACACCCGATGGTAATCCTATGTAATGTATGTCAAGTGGAAGCTTGTTTCGGTCCGTTTGGAGATAGTGTTAGTCTTGGTGCTAGATAGGTGCACGGTTTGCGCTGAATGTACCATAGGCGTGGAAATCATTTTGGGCACACCCGATGCTACTCCTAGGTGACGTGGTCAACTGACAGCTCATTTTGGTCCATTCGTAGGTAGTGTTAAACTAGGCGCAAGATAGGAGTACGGTTTGCGCCGAATGTACCACAGGCATGGAAATCTTTTTTGGCACACCCGATGGTACTTCTAAGAGACATTGGTCGAATAGAAACTCATTTTGGTCCATTTGGAGAGAGTATTAATCTCGAAGCAAGATAGGTGCACGGTTTGTGCTGAACGTACACTAGGCTAAGAAATCATTTGGACACAACAAACGGTACTCCTACGTGACATGGGTCAAGTGGAATCTCACTTCAGCCCATACAGAGAAACCGTTAATCTCGACGCAAGATAGGTGCACTATATGCGCTGAACGTACCATAGGCTAAGAAATCATTTTGGACGCACTTGATTGTACTCCTAGGCGACGTGGATCAAGCGAAAGTTTATTTCTCTCTATTTGGAGATTGTTTTGATCTCGGCGTAAGATAGGTGCACGGTTTGTGCCGAATGTACCACGGGCATGGAAATCACTTTGGGCAGACCTGATGGTACTCCTAGGTAATGTATGTCAAGTGGAAGCTTGTTTCGGTCCGTTTGGAGATAGTTTTAGTCTAGGCGCACGATAGGTGCAGAATTTGCGCCGAACGTACCACGGGCCGGGAAATCACTTTGGGCACACTCGATGGTTCTCCTAGCTGAAGTGGGTCAAGTGGAAGCTCGATTCGAGCCGTTTAGAGATAGTGTTAATCTTAGCGCTAGATAGGTGCACAGTTTGCACCGAACGTAGCATTGGCATAGAAATCATTTTGGATGCACCTGATTGTACTCCTAGGTGAGATGGATCAAGCAGAAGCTCATTTTGATCCATTTGGAGATGGTTTTAACTTCAGCGCAAGAATGGTGCACAGTTTGTGCCGAATGTCCCACGGGCATGGAAATTGCTTTGGGCACTCTTGATGGTACTCCTATGTAATGTATGTCAAGCGGAAGCTTGTTTCGGTCCGTTTGGAGATAGTGTTAGTCTTGGTGCTAGATAGGTGCACGGTTTGCGCTGAATGTACCATAGGCATGGAAATCATTTTGGGCACACCCGATGCTACTCCTAGGTGACGTGGTCAAGTGACAGCTCATTTTGGTCCATTCAGAGATAGTGTTAAACTAGGCGCAAGATAGGAGTACGGTTTGCGCCGAATGTACCACAGGCGTGGAAATCTTTTTTGGCACACCCGATGGTACTTCTAAGAGACATTGGTCGAATGGAAGCTCATTTTGGTCCATTTGGAGAGAGTATTAATCTCGAAGCAAGATAGGTGCACGGTTTGCGCTGAACGTACCCTAGGCTAAGAAATCATTTTGACACAACCGACGGTACTCCTACGTGACATGGGTCAAGTGGAATCTCATTTCAGCCCATACGGAGAAACCGTTAATCTCGACGCAAGATAGGTGCACTATATGCGCTGAACGTACCATAGGCTAAGAAATCATTTTGGACGGAAGTGGATCAAGCGAAAGTTTATTTCTATCTATTTGGAGATTGTTTTGATCTCGGCGTAAGATAGGTGCACGGTTTGTGCCGAATGTACCACAGGCATGGAAATCGCTTTTGGGCAGACCTGATGGTACTCCTAGGTAATGTATGTCAAGTGAAAGCTTGTTTCAGTCCGTTTGGAGATAGTTTTAGTCTAGGCGCACGATAGGTGCACAATTTGCGCCGAACGTACCACGGGCCGGGAAATCACTTTGGGCACACTCGATGGTTCTCCTAGCTGAAGTGGGTCAAGTGGAAGCTCGATTCGAGCCGTTTAGAGATAGAGTTAATCTTAGCGCTAGATAGGTGCACTGATGAGGACATCATTGGCTCAAATATGACCATGTCAACCACTTCTATACCAAAGGTGCAACCATTCTATATGAGGCTTATCATTGATGCATTTGATGAATTGGTGCTCCACCATAAAATGTGTATATTTTCATTTTCAGAATTACTTACATGGATCAAGGAAAGGTTTGATTGCATATGGAATGCATGGAAGGTTAATGAAGTTTGGGGACCAAATCCAAGTATTCCCAACGTCCTCTACCTGGACACCACGTCACTTTTGGTCCAAGGAAAGAAAGAGATCAAATCCAACACGTTTTGGGGCTGGATTCGGACTCCAGGACAGCTCCAACTTGTGATGTTCACCACGGTCGCATACAGACTCGGATTGGGACGTTCTAGCACTTTTTGGAAAGCTTATCAAGTCTATTTTCCAACGGATCTGAACCCATGGCTATATCTTATCCGATGCTTCCGCAATCGTCGTTTCAACGCCGGGGCCTTTTCTGCCTTTGGTGCTGTGTCACCCTATTTTGGGCTGATGGCCCATGTATCAAGTTGGGTTCATTAGGGACGTGTCCTAGGGTTGGAGAACGACCCCAACACCCCCTGGTCGTTCCCCTAGGTATTAATAAGGATTAGAGCCACCACAAACAGATGGGGTTTTGTTTTGTTGAAAGTTTAGCCATTGCTACTTCCTTGTAGACGCGTGTGTCGACTAGACCATCCGTTCTACTCGATTCAGAACCCCAACTTTGTGATTTCAGATTGGTTTTCATCTCCATATTTGCAATTGAGTTGCTTGTTCTACTTGTTCTTGCTTGTTCCTCGATTGCTTGCAGGAATTACCCTAGTGGTTTGGTTGATCGTGTTCCACAAGATCGCGACGGCTGTTGGAGGTGGTGTATCGGTTGCTAAGGCGCAGCATCATTGGATGGTTGTAGTCGGGCCGTGAACGTCATCTCCATCTCCAAATCGAGTTATCCACCTTCTCTCATCGAAAGATCAGGATTCACCCTAGCGGGTTCATATCAGTTGGTAATCAGAGCAAGGTTGATCGGTGAGAGACTTCTAGTTCTTTGCTGTTTTTAATCTCCTATGGTCCAGAAAAAGCCAAAACAAAATTAGTAGATTAGTTCTTCATAATCCCAAAACCCCTTTGAGCTTAATACTATTACTGCTTAGTTAGGGCTTATTGAATTAACGGTTGCATCGTCGTGCAAGTTGCTGGTCTTAGCGTCTAGTCGTTTAGAGTTTCGAGTTCTAGTCACGTTTCTGTCACCATCGCAGATTTGAGTTTATTTGTTTCTCTCTAGGAATCCGAGTGGATTTTCAAATTTCTTTGTTTTGTTTACCACCATTATCCTAGCCACGTCCTTGGAGGTTTCATCCACGTCCATATTTCCATCTACAAAAAGGAAATCCAACAAGATCAAGATAGAATTCGATTCGGAGTCCTGTTTTATCTTGAAAACAAAAGCACCATAGTTCCTTTGTCAGGAGTCTGAATAGGGAGTTTAAATACAATCTGGAAACCTTAACTTGTCCTCTTTCCAACAGATCAGAGCTTGGTCCCAAATTCATTCTGAGCGCTTCGCAATTGCCCTGGAGATTTGCGCGTCTGCTGGTTTTGCAACACAACCATTTGTTTCACTTTGCTACTGAATCACCCTTCCCAAGGAAACATTTAATTGCTGTAAGTAGCTTGTCATTTCTTGTTGCAAAATTTCAGTTTTGTGCTAGTTGAAAGAAAAAAAAACAGAAAAAAAAAGACAGAAAGAAAGAAAAGAAAGAAAGAAAAGAAAGACAGAAAGAAAGAAAGAAAAGAAAGAGAAAGAAGAAGAGAAGAGTTTTTCTTTTGTTGTTATTCCTGTCCTTGTGATCCTTCTTTGCTGCTGCTCAGTGACTTCGTTTGTGTCCAGGCTCGCGTCTCTAGCATGTACTAGCCTAGGACCAGCATAATAACGTCGTTGAGCGTTTGTTCAATTTGCTTGCAACTAACGTGGTTCTAGTACTTCCTTGCTTTAGCCCACCTATAGCTCCACATATTTCGACTACAGCTTGATAGGTGTTGTTGTTGCGGCACCGATACACTTCACTCCACGGTTGTAGACTTGTTGGTTGCCGTCACCTCCTGTTTGGCTTGGTAAGAACTTGTAAGGGCTTGTTTTAACAAGTTGAGTTTGAGAGAATTACATCTGACACATCCTAGTAGTGGATAGGAGGATACATATTATTTTTGTGTTTCTTGTTTTCTACTAATCATGGCAGGTGATATGGAGATTTTTGAGCTGTTGAAACTAGACCCTCATATTCAGGATGTCATTCAACACTTGCCATTATATGATGGTAAGTTTGATCCTCAAGCTTACATTGATTGGGAGTTAAAAGTAGACAATGAATTTGATGAGCATGACCTATCCGAGAAACAAAAGATTTGTATTGCCTCTAATATTTTGATTGAATATGCTTTGCTCGAATGGAAACACATTTGTAGGCACATCAAAGTTCCAGAATCTTGGAAAGACTTCAAATTTCTTTTTAGAGATGCATTCGTTCCTGCATATTATGTTGATTATTTGCTTGCAAAATTAGACAACTTGAAGCAGGGTAGCAAGACTGTGAAACAATACTACCATAATTTTAAGATTTGTATCATGTTTGGTGGATTGGATGAATGCATGGAAGATGTTATGAGTAGATTCATGAGAGGGCTCAATTCTGAAATTCGAACCTTATTAATTAGCAAATCATATTGCCATATTGGTCAATTGTTTTGTCTGGCTCTCAATGCTGAAAAAGAGATTCTATTATCTGTGAATACTTGCCAGAATGATGTGACCCATAATGTCCAAAATTTGTCCACTCTGCATGCTAATGAAGAGCAACAAATAGTGGAACCCACTACTGATTTTCCTTTGTCACAAAATGAATTACTCGCGGTTCCTTGTGATAAAGAGGAGTTGTGTGTTGATGATTCTTTTACTCCTATGCCACAAGTAGTAAATAAGTGTGATACTTTTGGTTTGGAACCATACAAATGTGCTGAAGATAAGCTTTTTCATCCTATTACATGTGCACAAGATGAACTGAATTTGTTGTCCTCTTTAAATACTTTGGGTTATATTGAATTTGATATTCTGTGTAATCTAAATTGTCTAAAAGAGAAACTTAAATTTGATTCTATTTTGCCAAGTTTTAATCATTGTTCACTTCATGCAATTGGCAAATATGACAACAAAGGAGAATATTTGGTGCATAAAGTTTATATTTGCTCTAATCTGAAATATCCTTTTGGGCCACAATACCATGATCAAATTGAGGGCTGCACTAATACTATTACTGCTTAGTTAGGGCTTATTGAATTAACGGTTGCATCGTCGTGCAAGTTGCTGGTCTTAGCGTCTAGTCGTTTAGAGTTTCGAGTTCTAGTCACGTTTCTGTCACCATCGCAGATTTGAGTTTATTTGTTTCTCTCTAGGAATCCGAGTGGATTTTCAAATTCCTTTGTTTTGTTTACCACCATTATCCTAGCCACGTCCTTAATGAACCCAGCTTGATACATGGGCCATCAGCCCAAAATAGGGTGACACAGCACCAAAGGCAGAAAAGGCCCCGGCGTTGAAACGACGATTGCGGAAGCATCGGATAAGATATAGCCATGGGTTCAGATCCGTTGGAAAATAGACTTGATAAGCTTTCCAAAAAGTGCTAGAACGCCCCAATCCGAGTCCGTATGCGACTGTGGTGAACATCACAAGTTGGAGCTGTCCTGGAGTCCAAATCCAGCCCCAAAACGTGTTGGATTTGATCTCTTTCTTTCCTTGGACCAAAAGTGACGTGGTGTCCAGGTAGAGGACGTTGGGAATACTTGGATTTGGTCCCCAAACTTCATTAACCTTCCATGCTTTCCATATGCAATCAAACCTTTCTTTGATCCATGTAAGTAATTCTGAAAATGAAAATATACACATTTTATGGTGGAGCACCAATTCATCAAATGCATCAATGATAAGCCTCATATAGTATGGTTGCACCTTTGGTATAGAAGTGGTTGACATGGTCATATTTGAGCCAATGATGTCCTCATCAGTGCACCTATCTAGCACTTTTTGGAAAGCTTATCAAGTCTATTTTCCAACGGATCTGAACCCATGGCTATATCTTATCCGATGCTTCCGCAATCGTCGTTTCAACGCCGGGGCCTTTTCTGCCTTTGGTGCTGTGTCACCCTATTTTGGGCTGATGGCCCATGTATCAAGTTGGGTTCATTAGGGACGTGTCCTAGGGTTGGAGAATGACCCCAACACCCCCTGGTCGTTCCCCTAGGTATTAATAAGGATTAGAGCCGCCACAAACAGATGGGGTTTTGTTTTGTTGAAAGTTTAGCCATTGCTACTTCCTTGTAGACGCGTGTGTCGACTAGACCATCCGTTCTACTCGATTCAGAACCCCAACTTTGTGATTTCAGATTGGTTTTCATCTCCATATTTGCAATTGAGTTGCTTGTTCTACTTGTTCTTGCTTGTTCCTCGATTGCTTGCAGGAATTACCCTAGTGGTTTGGTTGATCGTGTTCCACAAGATCGCGACGGCTGTTGGAGGTGGTGTATTGGTTGCTAAGGCGCAGCATCCTTGGATGGTTGTAGTCGGGCCGTGAACGTCATCTCCATCCCCAAATCGAGTTATCCACCTTCTCTCATCGAAAGATCAGGATTCACCCTTGTGGGTTCATATCATGCACAGTTTGCACCGAACGTACCATTGGCATAGAAATCATTTTGGATGCACCTGATTGTACTCCTAGGTGAGATGGATCAAGCAGAAGCTCATTTTGATCCATTTGGAGATGGTTTTAACTTCTACGCAAGAATGGTGCACAGTTTGCGCCGAATGTCCCACCGGCATGGAAATTGCTTGGGGCACACCCGATGGTACTCCTATGTAATGTATGTCAAGTGGAAGCTTGTTTCGGTCTGTTTGGAGATAGTGTTAGTCTTGGTGCTAGATAGGTGCACGGTTTGCGCTGAATGTACCATAGGCATGGAAATCATTTTGGGCACACCCGATGCTACTCCTAGGTGACGTGGTCAAGTGACAGCTCATTTTGGTCCATTCGGAGGTAGTGTTAAACTAGGCGCAAGATAGGAGTACGGTTTGCGCCGAATGTACCACAGGCATGGAAATCTTTTTTGGCACACCCGATGGTACTTCTAGGAGACATTGGTCGAATGGAAGCTCGTTTTGGTCCATTTGGAGAGAGTATTAATCTCGAAGCAAGATAGGTGCACCGTTTGTGCTGAACGTACACTAGGCTAAGAAATCATTTTGACACAACAAACGGTACTCCTACGTGACATGGGTCAAGTGGAATCTCACTTCAGCCCATACGGAGAAACCGTTAATCTCGACGCAAGATAGGTGCACTTATGCGCTGAACGTACCATAGGCTAAGAAATCATTTTGGACGCACTTGATTGTACTCCTAGGCGACGTGGATCAAGCGAAAGTTTATTTCTCTCTATTTGGAGATTGTTTTGATCTCGGCGTAAGATAGGTGCACGGTTTGTGCCGAATGTACCACGGGCATGGAAATCACTTTGGGCAGACCTGATGGTACTCCTAGGTAATGTATGTCAAGTGGAAGCTTGTTTCGGTCCGTTTGGAGATAGTTTTAGTCTAGGCGCACGATAGGTGCACAATTTGCGCCGAACGTACCACGGGCCGGGAAATCACTTTGGGCACACTCGATGGTTCTCCTAGCTGAAGTGGGTCAAGTGGAAGCTCGATTCGAGCCGTTTAGAGATAGTGTTAATCTTAGCGCTAGATAGGTGCACAGTTTGCACCGAACGTAGCATTGGCATAGAAATCATTTTGGATGCACCTGATTGTACTCCTAGGTGAGATGGATCAAGCAGAAGCTCATTTTGATCCATTTGGAGATGGTTTTAACTTCAGCGCAAGAATGGTGCACAGTTTGTGCCGAATGTCCCACGGGCATAGAAATTGCTTTGGGCACTCTTGATGGTACTCCTATGTAATGTATGTCAAGCGGAAGCTTGTTTCGGTCTGTTTGGAGATAGTGTTAGTCTTGGTGCTAGATAGGTGCACGGTTTGCGCTGAATGTACCATAGGCATGGAAATCATTTTGGGCACACCCGATGCTACTCCTAGGTGACGTGGTCAAGTGACAGCACATTTTGGTCCATTCAGAGATAGTGTTAAACTAGGCGCAAGATAGGAGTACGGTTTGCGCCGAATGTACCACAGGCATGGAAATCTTTTTTGGCACACCCGATGGTACTTCTAAGAGACATTGGTCGAATGGAAGCTCATTTTGGTCCATTTGGAGAGAGTATTAATCTCGAAGCAAGATAGGTGCACGGTTTGCGCTGAACGTACCCTAGGCTAAGAAATCATTTTGACACAACCGACGGTACTCCTACGTGACATGGGTCAAGTGGAATCTCATTTCAGCCCATACGGAGAAACCGTTAATCTCGATGCAAGATAGGTGCACTATATGCGCTGAACGTACCATAGGCTAAGAAATCATTTTGGACGGAAGTGGATCAAGCGAAAGTTTATTTCTATCTATTTGGAGATTGTTTTGATCTCGGCGTAAGATAGGTGCACGGTTTGTGCCGAATGTACCACAGGCATGGAAATCGCTTTTGGGCAGACCTGATGGTACTCCTAGGTAATGTATGTCAAGTGAAAGCTTGTTTCGGTCCGTTTGGAGATAGTTTTAGTCTAGGCGCACGATAGGTGCACAATTTGCGCCGAACGTACCACGGGCCGGGAAATCACTTTGGGCACACTCGATGGTTCTCCTAGCTGAAGTGGGTCAAGTGGAAGCTCGATTCGAGCCGTTTAGAGATAGTGTTAATCTTAGCGCTAGATAGGTGCACAGTTTGCACCGAACGTACCATTGGCATAGAAATCATTTTGGATGCACCTGATTGTACTCCTAGGTGAGATGGATCAAGCAGAAGCTCATTTTGATCCATTTGGAGATGGTTTTAACTTCTACGCAAGAATGGTGCACAGTTTGCGCCGAATGTCCCACCGGCATGGAAATTGCTTGGGGCACACCCGATGGTACTCCTATGTAATGTATGTCAAGTGGAAGCTTGTTTCGGTCTGTTTGGAGATAGTGTTAGTCTTGGTGCTAGATAGGTGCACGGTTTGCGCTGAATGTACCATAGGCATGGAAATCATTTTGGGCACACCCGATGCTACTCCTAGGTGACGTGGTCAAGTGACAGCTCATTTTGGTCCATTCGGAGGTAGTGCTAAACTAGGCGCAAGATAGGAGTACGGTTTGCGCCGAATGTACCACAGGCATGGAAATCTTTTTTAGCACACCCGATGGTACTTCTAGGAGACATTGGTCGAATGGAAGCTCGTTTTGGTCCATTTGGAGAGAGTATTAATGTCGAAGCAAGATAGGGTGCACCGTTTGTGCTGAACGTACACTAGGCTAAGAAATCATTTTGACACAACAAACGGTACTCCTACGTGACATGGGTCAAGTGGAATCTCACTTCAGCCCATACGGAGAAACCGTTAATCTCGACGCAAGATAGGTGCACTTATGCGCTGAACGTACCATAGGCTAAGAAATCATTTTGGACGCACTTGATTGTACTCCTAGGTGACGTGGATCAAGCGAAAGTTTATTTCTCTCTATTTGGAGATTGTTTTGATCTCGGCGTAAGATAGGTGCACGGTTTGTGCCGAATGTACCACGGGCATGGAAATCACTTTGGGCAGACCTGATGGTACTCCTAGGTAATGTATGTCAAGTGGAAGCTTGTTTCGGTCCGTTTGGAGATAGTTTTAGTCTAGGCGCACGATAGGTGCACAATTTGCGCCGAACGTACCACGGGCGGGAAATCACTTTGGGCACACTCGATGGTTCTCCTAGCTGAAGTGGGTCAAGTGGAAGCTCGATTCGAGCCGTTTAGAGATAGTGTTAATCTTAGCGCTAGATAGGTGCACAGTTTGCACCGAACGTACCATTGGCATAGAAATCATTTTGGATGCACCTGATTGTACTCCTAGGTGAGATGGATCAAGCAGAAGCTCATTTTGATCCATTTGGAGATGGTTTTAACTTCAGCGCAAGAATGGTGCACAGTTTGTGCCGAATGTCCCACGGGCATAGAAATTGCTTTGGGCACTCTTGATGGTACTCCTATGTAATGTATGTCAAGCGGAAGCTTGTTTCGGTCCGTTTGGAGATAGTGTTAGTCTTGGTGCTAGATAGGTGCACGGTTTGCGCTGAATGTACCATAGGCATGGAAATCATTTTGGGCACACCCGATGCTACTCCTAGGTGACGTGGTCAAGTGACAGCACATTTTGGTCCATTCAGAGATAGTGTTAAACTAGGCGCAAGATAGGAGTACGGTTTGCGCCGAATGTACCACAGGCATGGAAATCTTTTTTGGCACACCCGATGGTACTTCTAAGAGACATTGGTCGAATGGAAGCTCATTTTGGTCCATTTGGAGAGAGTATTAATCTCGAAGCAAGATAGGTGCACGGTTTGCGCTGAACGTACCCTAGGCTAATAAATCATTTTGACACAACCGACGGTACTCCTACGTGACATGGGTCAAGTGGAATCTCATTTCAGCCCATACGGAGAAACCGTTAATCTCGATGCAAGATAGGTGCACTATATGCGCTGAACGTACCATAGGCTAAGAAATCATTTTGGACGGAAGTGGATCAAGCGAAAGTTTATTTCTATCTATTTGGAGATTGTTTTGATCTCGGCGTAAGATAGGTGCACGGTTTGTGCCGAATGTACCACAGGCATGGAAATCGCTTTTGGGCAGACCTGATGGTACTCCTAGGTAATGTATGTCAAGTGAAAGCTTGTTTCGGTCCGTTTGGAGATAGTTTTAGTCTAGGCGCACGATAGGTGCACAATTTGCGCCGAACGTACCATGGGCCGGGAAATCACTTTGGGCACACTCGATGGTTCTCCTAGCTGAAGTGGGTCAAGTGGAAGCTCGATTCGAGCCGTTTAGAGATAGTGTTAATCTTAGCGCTAGATAGGTGCACAGTTTGCACCGAACGTACCATTGGCATAGAAATCATTTTGGATGCACCTGATTGTACTCCTAGGTGAGATGGATCAAGCAGAAGCTCATTTTGATCCATTTGGAGATGGTTTTAACTTCTACGCAAGAATGGTGCACAGTTTGCGCCGAATGTCCCACCGGCATGGAAATTGCTTGGGGCACACCCGATGGTACTCCTATGTAATGTATGTCAAGTGGAAGCTTGTTTCGGTCTGTTTGGAGATAGTGTTAGTCTTGGTGCTAGATAGGTGCACGGTTTGCGCTGAATGTACCATAGGCATGGAAATCATTTTGGGCACACCCGATGCTACTCCTAGGTGACGTGGTCAAGTGACAGCTCATTTTGGTCCATTCGGAGGTAGTGTTAAACTAGGCACAAGATAGGAGTACGGTTTGCGCCGAATGTACCACAGGCATGGAAATCTTTTTTGGCACACCCGATGGTACTTCTAGGAGACATTGGTCGAATGGAAGCTCGTTTTGGTCCATTTGGAGAGAGTATTAATCTCGAAGCAAGATAGGTGCACCGTTTGTGCTGAACGTACACTAGGCTAAGAAATCATTTTGACACAACAAACGGTACTCCTACGTGACATGGGTCAAGTGGAATCTCACTTCAGCCCATACGGAGAAACCGTTAATCTCGACGCAAGATAGGTGCACTTATGCGCTGAACGTACCATAGGCTAAGAAATCATTTTGGACGCACTTGATTGTACTCCTAGGCGACGTGGATCAAGCGAAAGTTTATTTCTCTCTATTTGGAGATTGTTTTGATCTCGGCGTAAGATAGGTGCACGGTTTGTGCCGAATGTACCACGGGCATGGAAATCACTTTGGGCAGACCTGATGGTACTCCTAGGTAATGTATGTCAAGTGGAAGCTTGTTTCGGTCCGTTTGGAGATAGTTTTAGTCTAGGCGCACGATAGGTGCACAATTTGCGCCGAACGTACCACGGGCCGGGAAATCACTTTGGGCACACTCGATGGTTCTCCTAGCTGAAGTGGGTCAAGTGGAAGCTCGATTCGAGCCGTTTAGAGATAGTGTTAATCTTAGCGCTAGATAGGTGCACAGTTTGCACCGAACGTAGCATTGGCATAGAAATCATTTTGGATGCACCTGATTGTACTCCTAGGTGAGATGGATCAAGCAGAAGCTCATTTTGATCCATTTGGAGATGGTTTTAACTTCAGCGCAAGAATGGTGCACAGTTTGTGCCGAATGTCCCACGGGCATAGAAATTGCTTTGGGTACTCTTGATGGTACTCCTATGTAATGTATGTCAAGCGGAAGCTTGTTTCGGTCTGTTTGGAGATAGTGTTAGTCTTGGTGCTAGATAGGTGCACGGTTTGCGCTGAATGTACCATAGGCATGGAAATCATTTTGGGCACACCCGATGCTACTCCTAGGTGACGTGGTCAAGTGACAGCACATTTTGGTCCATTCAGAGATAGTGTTAAACTAGGCGCAAGATAGGAGTACGGTTTGCGCCGAATGTACCACAGGCATGGAAATCTTTTTTGGCACACCCGATGGTACTTCTAAGAGACATTGGTCGAATGGAAGCTCATTTTGGTCCATTTGGAGAGAGTATTAATCTCGAAGCAAGATAGGTGCACGGTTTGCGCTGAACGTACCCTAGGCTAAGAAATCATTTTGACACAACCGACGGTACTCCTACGTGACATGGGTCAAGTGGAATCTCATTTCAGCCCATACGGAGAAACCGTTAATCTCGATGCAAGATAGGTGCACTATATGCGCTGAACGTACCATAGGCTAAGAAATCATTTTGGACGGAAGTGGATCAAGCGAAAGTTTATTTCTATCTATTTGGAGATTGTTTTGATCTCGGCGTAAGATAGGTGCACGGTTTGTGCCGAATGTACCACAGGCATGGAAATCGCTTTTGGGCAGACCTGATGGTACTCCTAGGTAATGTATGTCAAGTGAAAGCTTGTTTCGGTCCGTTTGGAGATAGTTTTAGTCTAGGCGCACGATAGGTGCACAATTTGCGCCGAACGTACCACGGGCCGGGAAATCACTTTGGGCACACTCGATGGTTCTCCTAGCTGAAGTGGGTCAAGTGGAAGCTCGATTCGAGCCGTTTAGAGATAGTGTTAATCTTAGCGCTAGATAGGTGCACAGTTTGCACCGAACGTACCATTGCCATAGAAATCATTTTGGATGCACCTGATTGTACTCCTAGGTGAGATGGATCAAGCAGAAGCTCATTTTGATCCATTTGGAGATGGTTTTAACTTCTACGCAAGAATGGTGCACAGTTTGCGCCGAATGTCCCACCGGCATGGAAATTGCTTGGGGCACACCCGATGGTACTCCTATGTAATGTATGTCAAGTGGAAGCTTGTTTCGGTCTGTTTGGAGATAGTGTTAGTCTTGGTGCTAGATAGGTGCACGGTTTGCGCTGAATGTACCATAGGCATGGAAATCATTTTGGGCACACCCGATGCTACTCCTAGGTGACGTGGTCAAGTGACAGCTCATTTTGGTCCATTCGGAGGTAGTGTTAAACTAGGCGCAAGATAGGAGTACGGTTTGCGCCGAATGTACCACAGGCATGGAAATCTTTTTTGGCACACCCGATGGTACTTCTAGGAGACATTGGTCGAATGGAAGCTCGTTTTGGTCCATTTGGAGAGAGTATTAATCTCGAAGCAAGATAGGTGCACCGTTTGTGCTGAACGTACACTAGGCTAAGAAATCATTTTGACACAACAAACGGTACTCCTACGTGACATGGGTCAAGTGGAATCTCACTTCAGCCCATACGGAGAAACCGTTAATCTCGACGCAAGATAGGTGCACTTATGCGCTGAACGTACCATAGGCTAAGAAATCATTTTGGACGCACTTGATTGTACTCCTAGGCGACGTGGATCAAGCAAAAGTTTATTTCTCTCTATTTGGAGATTGTTTTGATCTCGGCGTAAGATAGGTGCACGGTTTGTGCCGAATGTACCACGGGCATGGAAATCACTTTGGGCAGACCTGATGGTACTCCTAGGTAATGTATGTCAAGTGGAAGCTTGTTTCGGTCCGTTTGGAGATAGTTTTAGTCTAGGCGCACGATAGGTGCACAATTTGCGCCGAACGTACCACGGGCCGGGAAATCACTTTGGGCACACTCGATGGTTCTCCTAGCTGAAGTGGGTCAAGTGGAAGCTCGATTCGAGCCGTTTAGAGATAGTGTTAATCTTAGCGCTAGATAGGTGCACAGTTTGCACCGAACGTAGCATTGGCATAGAAATCATTTTGGATGCACCTGATTGTACTCCTAGGTGAGATGGATCAAGCAGAAGCTCATTTTGATCCATTTGGAGATGGTTTTAACTTCAGCGCAAGAATGGTGCACAGTTTGTGCCGAATGTCCCACGGGCATAGAAATTGCTTTGGGCACTCTTGATGGTACTCCTATGTAATGTATGTCAAGCGGAAGCTTGTTTCGGTCCGTTTGGAGATAGTGTTAGTCTTGGTGCTAGATAGGTGCACGGTTTGCGCTGAATGTACCATAGGCATGGAAATCATTTTGGGCACACCCGATGCTACTCCTAGGTGACGTGGTCAAGTGACAGCACATTTTGGTCCATTCAGAGATAGTGTTAAACTAGGCGCAAGATAGGAGTACGGTTTGCGCCGAATGTACCACAGGCATGGAAATCTTTTTTGGCACACCCGATGGTACTTCTAAGAGACATTGGTCGAATGGAAGCTCATTTTGGTCCATTTGGAGAGAGTATTAATCTCGAAGCAAGATAGGTGCACGGTTTGCGCTGAACGTACCCTAGGCTAAGAAATCATTTTGACACAACCGACGGTACTCCTACGTGACATGGGTCAAGTGGAATCTCATTTCAGCCCATACGGAGAAACCGTTAATCTCGATGCAAGATAGGTGCACTATATGCGCTGAACGTACCATAGGCTAAGAAATCATTTTGGACGGAAGTGGATCAAGCGAAAGTTTATTTCTATCTATTTGGAGATTGTTTTGATCTCGGCGTAAGATAGGTGCACGGTTTGTGCCGAATGTACCACAGGCATGGAAATCGCTTTTGGGCAGACCTGATGGTACTCCTAGGTAATGTATGTCAAGTGAAAGCTTGTTTCGGTCCGTTTGGAGATAGTTTTAGTCTAGGCGCACGATAGGTGCACAATTTGCGCCGAACGTACCACGGGCCGGGAAATCACTTTGGGCACACTCGATGGTTCTCCTAGCTGAAGTGGGTCAAGTGGAAGCTCGATTCGAGCCGTTTAGAGATAGTGTTAATCTTAGCGCTAGATAGGTGCACAGTTTGCACCGAACGTACCATTGGCATAGAAATCATTTTGGATGCACCTGATTGTACTCCTAGGTGAGATGGATCAAGCAGAAGCTCATTTTGATCCATTTGGAGATGGTTTTAACTTCTACGCAAGAATGGTGCACAGTTTGCGCCGAATGTCCCACCGGCATGGAAATTGCTTGGGGCACACCCGATGGTACTCCTATGTAATGTATGTCAAGTGGAAGCTTGTTTCGGTCTGTTTGGAGATAGTGTTAGTCTTGGTGCTAGATAGGTGCACGGTTTGCGCTGAATGTACCATAGGCATGGAAATCATTTTGGGCACACCCGATGCTACTCCTAGGTGACGTGGTCAAGTGACAGCTCATTTTGGTCCATTCGGAGGTAGTGCTAAACTAGGCGCAAGATAGGAGTACGGTTTGCGCCGAATGTACCACAGGCATGGAAATCTTTTTTGGCACACCCGATGGTACTTCTAGGAGACATTGGTCGAATGGAAGCTCGTTTTGGTCCATTTGGAGAGAGTATTAATCTCGAAGCAAGATAGGGTGCACCGTTTGTGCTGAACGTACACTAGGCTAAGAAATCATTTTGACACAACAAACGGTACTCCTACGTGACATGGGTCAAGTGGAATCTCACTTCAGCCCATACGGAGAAACCGTTAATCTCGACGCAAGATAGGTGCACTTATGCGCTGAACGTACCATAGGCTAAGAAATCATTTTGGACGCACTTGATTGTACTCCTAGGCGACGTGGATCAAGCGAAAGTTTATTTCTCTCTATTTGGAGATTGTTTTGATCTCGGCGTAAGATAGGTGCACGGTTTGTGCCGAATGTACCACGGGCATGGAAATCACTTTGGGCAGACCTGATGGTACTCCTAGGTAATGTATGTCAAGTGGAAGCTTGTTTCGGTCCGTTTGGAGATAGTTTTAGTCTAGGCGCACGATAGGTGCACAATTTGCGCCGAACGTACCACGGGCCGGGAAATCACTTTGGGCACACTCGATGGTTCTCCTAGCTGAAGTGGGTCAAGTGGAAGCTCGATTCGAGCCGTTTAGAGATAGTGTTAATCTTAGCGCTAGATAGGTGCACAGTTTGCACCGAACGTAGCATTGGCATAGAAATCATTTTGGATGCACCTGATTGTACTCCTAGGTGAGATGGATCAAGCAGAAGCTCATTTTGATCCATTTGGAGATGGTTTTAACTTCAGCGCAAGAATGGTGCACAGTTTGTGCCGAATGTCCCACGGGCATAGAAATTGCTTTGGGCACTCTTGATGGTACTCCTATGTAATGTATGTCAAGCGGAAGCTTGTTTCGGTCCGTTTGGAGATAGTGTTAGTCTTGGTGCTAGATAGGTGCACGGTTTGCGCTGAATGTACCATAGGCATGGAAATCATTTTGGGCACACCCGATGCTACTCCTAGGTGACGTGGTCAAGTGACAGCACATTTTGGTCCATTCAGAGATAGTGTTAAACTAGGCGCAAGATAGGAGTATGGTTTGTGCCGAATGTACCACAGGCATGGAAATCTTTTTTGGCACACCCGATGGTACTTCTAAGAGACATTGGTCGAATGGAAGCTCATTTTGGTCCATTTGGAGAGAGTATTAATCTCGAAGCAAGATAGGTGCACGGTTTGCGCTGAACGTACCCTAGGCTAAGAAATCATTTTGACACAACCGACGGTACTCCTACGTGACATGGGTCAAGTGGAATCTCATTTCAGCCCATACGGAGAAACCGTTAATCTCGATGCAAGATAGGTGCACTATATGCGCTGAACGTACCATAGGCTAAGAAATCATTTTGGACGGAAGTGGATCAAGCGAAAGTTTATTTCTATCTATTTGGAGATTGTTTTGATCTCGGCGTAAGATAGGTGCACGGTTTGTGCCGAATGTACCACAGGCATGGAAATCGCTTTTGGGCAAACCTGATGGTACTCCTAGGTAATGTATGTCAAGTGAAAGCTTGTTTCGGTCCGTTTGGAGATAGTTTTAGTCTAGGCGCACGATAGGTGCACAATTTGCGCCGAACGTACCACGGGCCGGGAAATCACTTTGGGCACACTCGATGGTTCTCCTAGCTGAAGTGGGTCAAGTGGAAGCTCGATTCGAGCCGTTTAGAGATAGTGTTAATCTTAGCGCTAGATAGGTGCACAGTTTGCACCGAACGTACCATTGGCATAGAAATCATTTTGGATGCACCTGATTGTACTCCTAGGTGAGATGGATCAAGCAGAAGCTCATTTTGATCCATTTGGAGATGGTTTTAACTTCTACGCAAGAATGGTGCATAGTTTGCGCCGAATGTCCCACCGGCATGGAAATTGCTTGGGGCACACCCGATGGTACTCCTATGTAATGTATGTCAAGTGGAAGCTTGTTTCGGTCTGTTTGGAGATAGTGTTAGTCTTGGTGCTAGATAGGTGCACGGTTTGCGCTGAATGTACCATAGGCATGGAAATCATTTTGGGCACACCCGATGCTACTCCTAGGTGACGTGGTCAAGTGACAGCTCATTTTGGTCCATTCGGAGGTAGTGTTAAACTAGGCGCAAGATAGGAGTACGGTTTGCGCCGAATGTACCACAGGCATGGAAATCTTTTTTGGCACACCCGATGGTACTTCTAGGAGACATTGGTCGAATGGAAGCTCGTTTTGGTCCATTTGGAGAGAGTATTAATCTCGAAGCAAGATAGGGTGCACCGTTTGTGCTGAACGTACACTAGGCTAAGAAATCATTTTGACACAACAAACGGTACTCCTACGTGACATGGGTCAAGTGGAATCTCACTTCAGCCCATACGGAGAAACCGTTAATCTCGACGCAAGATAGGTGCACTTATGCGCTGAACGTACCATAGGCTAAGAAATCATTTTGGACGCACTTGATTGTACTCCTAGGCGACGTGGATCAAGCGAAAGTTTATTTCTCTCTATTTGGAGATTGTTTTGATCTCGGCGTAAGATAGGTGCACGGTTTGTGCCGAATGTACCACGGGCATGGAAATCACTTTGGGCAGACCTGATGGTACTCCTAGGTAATGTATGTCAAGTGGAAGCTTGTTTCGGTCCGTTTGGAGATAGTTTTAGTCTAGGCGCACGATAGGTGCACAATTTGCGCCGAACGTACCACGGACCGGGAAATCACTTTGGGCACACTCGATGGTTCTCCTAGCTGAAGTGGGTCAAGTGGAAGCTCGATTCGAGCCGTTTAGAGATAGTGTTAATCTTAGCGCTAGATAGGTGCACAGTTTGCACCGAACGTAGCATTGGCATAGAAATCATTTTGGATGCACCTGATTGTACTCCTAGGTGAGATGGATCAAGCAGAAGCTCATTTTGATCCATTTGGAGATGGTTTTAACTTCAGCGCAAGAATGGTGCACAGTTTGTGCCGAATGTCCCACGGGCATAGAAATTGCTTTGGGCACTCTTGATGGTACTCCTATGTAATGTATGTCAAGCGGAAGCTTGTTTCGGTCCGTTTGGAGATAGTGTTAGTCTTGGTGCTAGATAGGTGCACGGTTTGCGCTGAATGTACCATAGGCATGGAAATCATTTTGGGCACACCCGATGCTACTCCTAGGTGACGTGGTCAAGTGACAGCACATTTTGGTCCATTCAGAGATAGTGTTAAACTAGGCGCAAGATAGGAGTACGGTTTGCGCCGAATGTACCACAGGCATGGAAATCTTTTTTGGCACACCCGATGGTACTTCTAAGAGACATTGGTCGAATGGAAGCTCATTTTGGTCCATTTGGAGAGAGTATTAATCTCGAAGCAAGATAGGTGCACGGTTTGCGCTGAACGTACCCTAGGCTAAGAAATCATTTTGACACAACCGACGGTACTCCTACGTGACATGGGTCAAGTGGAATCTCATTTCAGCCCATACGGAGAAACCGTTAATCTCGATGCAAGATAGGTGCACTATATGCGCTGAACGTACCATAGGCTAAGAAATCATTTTGGACGGAAGTGGATCAAGCGAAAGTTTATTTCTATCTATTTGGAGATTGTTTTGATCTCGGCGTAAGATAGGTGCACGGTTTGTGCCGAATGTACCACAGGCATGGAAATCGCTTTTGGGCAGACCTGATGGTACTCCTAGGTAATGTATGTCAAGTGAAAGCTTGTTTCGGTCCGTTTGGAGATAGTTTTAGTCTAGGCGCACGATAGGTGCACAATTTGCGCCGAACGTACCACGGGCCGGGAAATCACTTTGGGCACACTCGATGGTTCTCCTAGCTGAAGTGGGTCAAGTGGAAGCTCGATTCGAGCCGTTTAGAGATAGTGTTAATCTTAGCGCTAGATAGGTGCACAGTTTGCACCGAACGTACCATTGGCATAGAAATCATTTTGGATGCACCTGATTGTACTCCTAGGTGAGATGGATCAAGCAGAAGCTCATTTTGATCCATTTGGAGATGGTTTTAACTTCTACGCAAGAATGGTGCACAGTTTGCGCCGAATGTCCCACCGGCATGGAAATTGCTTGGGGCACACCCGATGGTACTCCTATGTAATGTATGTCAAGTGGAAGCTTGTTTCGGTCTGTTTGGAGATAGTGTTAGTCTTGGTGCTAGATAGGTGCACGGTTTGCGCTGAATGTACCATAGGCATGGAAATCATTTTGGGCACACCCGATGCTACTCCTAGGTGACGTGGTCAAGTGACAGCTCATTTTGGTCCATTCGGAGGTAGTGTTAAACTAGGCGCAAGATAGGAGTACGGTTTGCGCCGAATGTACCACAGGCATGGAAATCTTTTTTGGCACACCCGATGGTACTTCTAGGAGACATTGGTCGAATGGAAGCTCGTTTTGGTCCATTTGGAGAGAGTATTAATCTCGAAGCAAGATAGGTGCACCGTTTGTGCTGAACGTACACTAGGCTAAGAAATCATTTTGACACAACAAACGGTACTCCTACGTGACATGGGTCAAGTGGAATCTCACTTCAGCCCATACGGAGAAACCGTTAATCTCGACGCAAGATAGGTGCACTTATGCGCTGAACGTACCATAGGCTAAGAAATCATTTTGGACGCACTTGATTGTACTCCTAGGCGACGTGGATCAAGCGAAAGTTTATTTCTCTCTATTTGGAGATTGTTTTGATCTCGGCGTAAGATAGGTGCACGGTTTGTGCCGAATGTACCACGGGCATGGAAATCACTTTGGGCAGACCTGATGGTACTCCTAGGTAATGTATGTCAAGTGGAAGCTTGTTTCGGTCCGTTTGGAGATAGTTTTAGTCTAGGCGCACGATAGGTGCACAATTTGCGCCGAACGTACCACGGGCCGGGAAATCACTTTGGGCACACTCGATGGTTCTCCTAGCTGAAGTGGGTCAAGTGGAAGCTCGATTCGAGCCGTTTAGAGATAGTGTTAATCTTAGCGCTAGATAGGTGCACAGTTTGCACCGAACGTAGCATTGGCATAGAAATCATTTTGGATGCACCTGATTGTACTCCTAGGTGAGATGGATCAAGCAGAAGCTCATTTTGATCCATTTGGAGATGGTTTTAACTTCAGCGCAAGAATGGTGCACAGTTTGTGCCGAATGTCCCACGGGCATAGAAATTGCTTTGGGCACTCTTGATGGTACTCCTATGTAATGTATGTCAAGCGGAAGCTTGTTTCGGTCCGTTTGGAGATAGTGTTAGTCTTGGTGCTAGATAGGTGCACGGTTTGCGCTGAATGTACCATAGGCATGGAAATCATTTTGGGCACACCCGATGCTACTCCTAGGTGACGTGGTCAAGTGACAGCTCATTTTGGTCCATTCAGAGATAGTGTTAAACTAGGCGCAAGATTGGAGTACGGTTTGCGCCGAATGTACCACAGGCATGGAAATCTTTTTTGGCACACCCGATGGTACTTCTATGAGACATTGGTCGAATGGAAGCTCATTTTGGTCCATTTGGAGAGAGTATTAATCTCGAAGCAAGATAGGTGCACGGTTTGCGCTGAACGTACCCTAGGCTAAGAAATCATTTTGACACAACAGACGGTACTCCTACGTGACATGGGTCAAGTGGAATCTCATTTCAGCCCATACGGAGAAACCGTTAATCTCGACGCAAGATAGGTGCACTATATGCGCTGAACGTACCATAGGCTAAGAAATCATTTTGGACGGAAGTGGATCAAGCGAAAGTTTATTTCTATCTATTTGGAGATTGTTTTGATCTCGGCGTAAGATAGGTGCACGGTTTGTGCCGAATGTACCACAGGCATAGAAATCACTTTTGGGCAGACCTGATGGTACTCCTTGGTAATGTATGTCAAGTGGAAGCTTGTTTCGGTCCGTTTGGAGATAGTTTTAGTCTAGGCGCACGATAGGTGCACAATTTGCGCCGAACGTACCACGGGCCGGGAAATCACTTTGGGCACACTCGATGGTTCTCCTAGCTGAAGTGGGTCAAGTGGAAGCTCGATTCGAGCCGTTTAGGGATAGTGTTAATCTTAGCGCTAGATAGGTGCACAGTTTGCACCGAACGTAGCATTGGCATAGAAATCATTTTGGATGCACCTGATTGTACTCCTAGGTGAGATGGATCAAGCAGAAGCTCATTTTGATCCATTTGGAGATGGTTTTAACTTCAGCGCAAGAATGGTGCACAGTTTGTGCCGAATGTCCCACGGGCATAGAAATTGCTTTGGGCACTCTTGATGGTACTCCTATGTAATGTATGTCAAGCGGAAGCTTGTTTCGGTCCGTTTGGAGATAGTGTTAGTCTTGGTGCTAGATAGGTGCACGGTTTGCGCTGAATGTACCATAGGCATGGAAATCATTTTGGGCACACCCGATGCTACTCCTAGGTGACGTGGTCAAGTGACAGCTCATTTTGGTCCATTCAGGGATAGTGTTAAACTAGGCGCAAGATTGGAGTACGGTTTGCGCCGAATGTACCACAGGCATGGAAATCTTTTTTGGCACACCCGATGGTACTTCTAGGAGACATTGGTCGAATGGAAGCTCGTTTTGGTCCATTTGGAGAGAGTATTAATCTCGAAGCAAGATAGGTGCACGGTTTGCGCTGAACGTACCCTAGGCTAAGAAATCATTTTGACACAACAGACGGTACTCCTACGTGACATGGGTCAAGTGGAATCTCATTTCAGCCCATACGGAGAAACCGTTAATCTCGACGCAAGATAGGTGCACTATATGCGCTGAATGTACCATAGGCTAAGAAATCATTTTGGACGGAAGTGGATCAAGCGAAAGTTTATTTCTATCTATTTGGAGATTGTTTTGATCTCGGCGTAAGATAGGTGCACGGTTTGTGCCGAATGTACCACAGGCATGGAAATCACTTTTGGGCAGACCTGATGGTACTCCTAGGTAATGTATGTCAAGTGAAAGCTTGTTTCGGTCCGTTTGGAGATAGTTTTAGTCTAGGCGCATGATAGGTGCACAATTTGCGCCGAACGTACCACGGGCCGGGAAATCACTTTGGGCACACTCGATGGTTCTCCTAGCTGAAGTGGGTCAAGTGGAAGCTTGATTCGAGCCGTTCAGAGATAGTGTTAATCTTAGCGCTAGATAGGTGCACAGTTTGCACCGAACGTACCATTGGCATAGAAATCATTTTGGATGCACCTGATTGTACTCCTAGGTGAGATGGATCAAGCAGAAGCTCATTTTGATCCATTTGGAGATGGTTTTAACTTCTACGCAAGAATGGTGCACAGTTTGCGCCGAATGTCCCACCGGCATGGAAATTGCTTGGGGCACACCCGATGGTACTCCTATGTAATGTATGTCAAGTGGAAGCTTGTTTCCATCCGTTTGGAGATAGTGTTAGTCTTGGTGCTAGATAGGTGCACGGTTTGCGCTGAATGTACCATAGGCGTGGAAATCGTTTTGGGCACACCCGATGCTACTCCTAGGTGACGTGGTCAAGTGGCAGCTCATTTTGGTCCATTCGGAGGTAGTGTTAAACTAGGCGCAAGATAGGAGTACGGTTTGCGCCGAATGTACCACAGGCATGGAAATCTTTTTTGGCACACCCGATGGTACTTCTAAGAGACATTGGTCGAATGGAAGCTCATTTTGGTCCATTTGGAGAGAGTATTAATCTCGAAGCAAGATAGGTGCACGGTTTGTGCTGAACGTACACTAGGCTAAGAAATCATTTGGACACAACAAACGGTACTCCTACGTGACATGGGTCAAGTGGAATCTCACTTCAGCCCATACGGACAAACCGTTAATCTCGACGCAAGATAGGTGCACGATATGCGCTGAACGTACCATAGGCTAAGAAATCATTTTGGACGCACTTGATTGTACTCCTAGGCGACGTGGATCAAGCGAAAGTTTATTTCTCTCTATTTAGAGATTGTTTTGATCTCGGCGTAAGATAGGTGCACGGTTTGTGCCGAATGTACCACGGGCATGGAAATCACTTTGGGCAGACCTGATGGTACTCCTAGGTAATGTATGTCAAGTGGAAGCTTGTTTCGGTCTGTTTGGAGATAGTTTTAGTCTAGGCGCACGATAGGTGCAGAATTTGCGCCGAACGTACCACGGGCCGGGAAATCACTTTGGGCACACTCGATGGTTCTCCTAGCTGAAGTGGGTCAAGTGGAAGCTCGATTCGAGCCGTTTAGAGATAGTGTTAATCTTAGCGCTAGATAGGTGCACAGTTTGCACCGAACGTAGCATTGGCATAGAAATCATTTTGGATGCACCTGATTGTACTCCTAGGTGAGATGGATCAAGCAGAAGCTCATTTTGATCCATTTGGAGATGGTTTTAACTTCAGCGCAAGAATGTTGTACAGTTTGTGCCGAATGTCCCACGGGCATGGAAATTGCTTTGGGCACTCTTGATGGTACTCCTATGTAATGTATGTCAAGCGGAAGCTTGTTTCGATCCGTTTGGAGATAGTGTTAGTCTTGGTGCTAGATAGGTGCACGGTTTGCGCTGAATGTACCATAGTCCTGGAAATCATTTTGGGCACACCCGATGCTACTCCTAGGTGACGTGGTCAAGTGACAGTTCATTTTGGTCCATTCGGAGATAGTGTTAAACTAGGCGCAAGATAGGTGTACGGTTTGCGCCGAATGTACCACAGGCATGGAAATCTTTTTTGGCACACCCGATGGTACTTCTAAGAGACATTGGTCGAATGGAAGCTCATTTTGTTCCATTTGGAGAGAGTATTAATCTCGAAGCAAGATAGGTGCACGGTTTGCGCTGAACGTACCCTAGGCTAAGAAATCATTTTGACACAACCGACGGTACTCCTACGTGACATGGGTCAAGTGGAATCTCATTTCAGCCCATACGGAGAAACCGTTAATCTCGACGCAAGATAGGTGCACTATATGCGCTGAACGTACCATAGGCTAAGAAAATCATTTTGGACGGAAGTGGATCAAGCGAAAGTTTATTTCTATCTATTTGGAGATTGTTTTGATCTCGGCGTAAGATAGGTGCACGGTTTGTGCCGAATGTACCACGGGCATGGAAATCACTTTTGGGCAGACCTGATGGTACTCCTAGGTAATGTATGTCAAGTGAAAGCTTGTTTCGGTCCGTTTGGAGATAGTTTTAGTCTAGGCGCACGATAGGTGCACAATTTGCGCCGAACGTACCACGGGCCGGGAGATCACTTTGGGCACACTCGATGGTTCTCCTAGCTGAAGTGGGTCAAGTGGAAGCTTGATTCGAGCCGTTCAGAGATAGTGTTAATCTTAGCGCAAGATAGGTGCACAGTTTGCACCGAACGTACCATTGGCATAGAAATCATTTTGGATGCACCTGATTGTACTCCTAGGTGAGATGGATCAAGCAGAAGCTCATTTTGATCCATTTGGAGATGGTTTTAACTTCTACGCAAGAATGGTGCACAGTTTGCGCCGAATGTCCCACCGGCATGGAAATTGCTTGGGGCACACCCGATGGTACTCCTATGTAATGTATGTCAAGTGGAAGCTTGTTTCGGTCTGTTTGGAGATAGTGTTAGTCTTGGTGCTAGATAGGTGCACGGTTTGCGCTGAATGTACCATAGGCATGGAAATCATTTTGGGCACACCCGATGCTACTCCTAGGTGACGTGGTCAAGTGACAGCTCATTTTGGTCCATTCGGAGGTAGTGTTAAACTAGGCGCAAGATAGGAGTACGGTTTGCGCCGAATGTACCACAGGCATGGAAATCTTTTTTGGCACACCCGATGGTACTTCTAGGAGACATTGGTCGAATGGAAGCTCGTTTTGGTCCATTTGGAGAGAGTATTAATCTCGAAGCAAGATAGGTGCACAGTTTGTGCTGAACGTACACTAGGCTAAGAAATCATTTTGACACAACAAACGGTACTCCTACGTGACATGGGTCAAGTGGAATCTCACTTCAGCCCATACGGAGAAACCGTTAATCTCGACGCAAGATAGGTGCACTTATGCGCTGAACGTACCATAGGCTAAGAAATCATTTTGGACGCACTTGATTGTACTCCTAGGCGACGTGGATCAAGCGAAAGTTTATTTCTCTCTATTTGGAGATTGTTTTGATCTCGGCGTAAGATAGGTGCACAGTTTGTGCCGAATGTACCACGGGCATGGAAATCACTTTGGGCAGACCTGATGGTACTCCTTGGTAATGTATGTCAAGTGGAAGCTTGTTTCGGTCCGTTTGGAGATAGTTTTAGTCTAGGCGCACGATAGGTGCACAATTTGCGCCGAACGTACCACGGGCCGGGAAATCACTTTGGGCACACTCGATGGTTCTCCTAGCTGAAGTGGGTCAAGTGGAAGCTCGATTCGAGCCGTTTAGGGATAGTGTTAATCTTAGCGCTAGATAGGTGCACAGTTTGCACCGAACGTAGCATTGGCATAGAAATCATTTTGGATGCACCTGATTGTACTCCTAGGTGAGATGGATCAAGCAGAAGCTCATTTTGATCCATTTGGAGATGGTTTTAACTTCAGCGCAAGAATGGTGCACAGTTTGTGCCGAATGTCCCACGGGCCTAGAAATTGCTTTGGGCACTCTTGATGGTACTCCTATGTAATGTATGTCAAGCGGAAGCTTGTTTCGGTCCGTTTGGAGATAGTGTTAGTCTTGGTGCTAGATAGGTGCACGGTTTGCGCTGAATGTACCATAGGCATGGAAATCATTTTGGGCACACCCGATGCTACTCCTAGGTGACGTGGTCAAGTGACAGCTCATTTTGGTCCATTCAGGGATAGTGTTAAACTAGGCGCAAGATTGGAGTACGGTTTGCGCCGAATGTACCACAGGCATGGAAATCTTTTTTGGCACACCCGATGGTACTTCTATGAGACATTGGTCGAATGGAAGCTCATTTTGGTCCATTTGGAGAGAGTATTAATCTCGAAGCAAGATAGGTGCACGGTTTGCGCTGAACGTACCCTAGGCTAAGAAATCATTTTGACACAACAGACGGTACTCCTACGTGACATGGGTCAAGTGGAATCTCATTTCAGCCCATACGGAGAAACCGTTAATCTCGACGCAAGATAGGTGCACTATATGCGCTGAACGTACCATAGGCTAAGAAATCATTTTGGACGGAAGTGGATCAAGCGAAAGTTTATTTCTATCTATTTGGAGATTGTTTTGATCTCGGCGTAAGATAGGTGCACGGTTTGTGCCGAATGTACCACAGGCATGGAAATCACTTTTGGGCAGACCTGATGGTACTCCTAGGTAATGTATGTCAAGTGAAAGCTTGTTTCGGTCCGTTTGGAGATAGTTTTAGTCTAGGCGCATGATAGGTGCACAATTTGCGCCGAACGTACCACGGGCCGGGAAATCACTTTGGGCACACTCGATGGTTCTCCTAGCTGAAGTGGGTCAAGTGGAAGCTTGATTCGAGCCGTTCAGAGATAGTGTTAATCTTAGCGCTAGATAGGTGCACAGTTTGCACCGAACGTACCATTGGCATAGAAATCATTTTGGATGCACCTGATTGTACTCCTAGGTGAGATGGATCAAGCAGAAGCTCATTTTGATCCATTTGGAGATGGTTTTAACTTCTACGCAAGAATGGTGCACAGTTTGCGCCGAATGTCCCACCGGCATGGAAATTGCTTGGGGCACACCCGATGGTACTCCTATGTAATGTATGTCAAGTGGAAGCTTGTTTCCATCCGTTTGGAGATAGTGTTAGTCTTGGTGCTAGATAGGTGCACGGTTTGCGCTGAATGTACCATAGGCGTGGAAATCGTTTTGGGCACACCCGATGCTACTCCTAGGTGACGTGGTCAAGTGGCAGCTCATTTTGGTCCATTCGGAGGTAGTGTTAAACTAGGCGCAAGATAGGAGTACGGTTTGCGCCGAATGTACCACAGGCATGGAAATCTTTTTTGGCACACCCGATGGTACTTCTAAGAGACATTGGTCGAATGGAAGCTCATTTTGGTCCATTTGGAGAGAGTATTAATCTCGAAGCAAGATAGGTGCACGGTTTGTGCTGAACGTACACTAGGCTAAGAAATCATTTGGACACAACAAACGGTACTCCTACGTGACATGGGTCAAGTGGAATCTCACTTCAGCCCATACGGACAAACCGTTAATCTCGACGCAAGATAGGTGCACGATATGCGCTGAACGTACCATAGGCTAAGAAATCATTTTGGACGCACTTGATTGTACTCCTAGGCGACGTGGATCAAGCGAAAGTTTATTTCTCTCTATTTAGAGATTGTTTTGATCTCGGCGTAAGATAGGTGCACGGTTTGTGCCGAATGTACCACGGGCATGGAAATCACTTTGGGCAGACCTGATGGTACTCCTAGGTAATGTATGTCAAGTGGAAGCTTGTTTCGGTCCGTTTGGAGATAGTTTTAGTCTAGGCGCACGATAGGTGCAGAATTTGCGCCGAACGTACCACGGGCCGGGAAATCACTTTGGGCACACTCGATGGTTCTCCTAGCTGAAGTGGGTCAAGTGGAAGCTCGATTCGAGCCGTTTAGAGATAGTGTTAATCTTAGCGCTAGATAGGTGCACAGTTTGCACCGAATGTAGCATTGGCATAGAAATCATTTTGGATGCACCTGATTGTACTCCTAGGTGAGATGGATCAAGCAGAAGCTCATTTTGATCCATTTGGAGATGGTTTTAACTTTAGCGCAAGAATGTTGTACAGTTTGTGCCGAATGTCCCACGGGCATGGAAATTGCTTTGGGCACTCTTGATGGTACTCCTATGTAATGTATGTCAAGCGGAAGCTTGTTTCGATCCGTTTGGAGATAGTGTTAGTCTTGGTGCTAGATAGGTGCACGGTTTGCGCTGAATGTACCATAGGCATGGAAATCATTTTGGGCACACCCGATGCTACTCCTAGGTGACGTGGTCAAGTGACAGTTCATTTTGGTCCATTCGGAGATAGTGTTAAACTAGGCGCAAGATAGGAGTACGGTTTGCGCCGAATGTACCACAGGCATGGAAATCTTTTTTGGCACACCCGATGGTACTTCTAAGAGACATTGGTCGAATGGAAGCTCATTTTGTTCCATTTGGAGAGAGTATTAATCTCGAAGCAAGATAGGTGCACGGTTTGCGCTGAACGTACCCTAGGCTAAGAAATCATTTTGACACAACCGACGGTACTCCTACGTGACATGGGTCAAGTGGAATCTCATTTCAGCCCATACGGAGAAACCGTTAATCTCGACGCAAGATAGGTGCACTATATGCGCTGAACGTACCATAGGCTAAGAAAATCATTTTGGACGGAAGTGGATCAAGCGAAAGTTTATTTCTATCTATTTGGAGATTGTTTTGATCTCGGCGTAAGATAGGTGCACGGTTTGTGCCGAATGTACCACGGGCATGGAAATCACTTTTGGGCAGACCTGATGGTACTCCTAGGTAATGTATGTCAAGTGAAAGCTTGTTTCGGTCCGTTTGGAGATAGTTTTAGTCTAGGCGCACGATAGGTGCACAATTTGCGCCGAACGTACCACGGGCCGGGAGATCACTTTGGGCACACTCGATGGTTCTCCTAGCTGAAGTGGGTCAAGTGGAAGCTTGATTCGAGCCGTTCAGAGATAGTGTTAATCTTAGCGCAAGATAGGTGCACAGTTTGCACCGAACGTACCATTGGCATAGAAATCATTTTGGATGCACCTGATTGTACTCCTAGGTGAGATGGATCAAGCAGAAGCTCATTTTGATCCATTTGGAGATGGTTTTAACTTCTACGCAAGAATGGTGCACAGTTTGCGCCGAATGTCCCACGGGCATGGAAATTGCTTGGGGCACACCGATGGTACTCCTATGTAATGTATGTCAAGTGGAAGCTTGTTTCGGTCCGTTTGGAGATAGTGTTAGTCTTGGTGCTAGATAGGTGCACGGTTTGCGCTGAATGTACCATAGGCATGGAAATCGTTTTGGGCACACCCGATGCTACTCCTAGGTGACGTGGTCAAGTGGCAGCTCATTTTGGTCCATTCGGAGGTAGTGTTAAACTAGGCGCAAGATAGGAGTACGGTTTGCGCCGAATGTACCACAGGCATGGAAATCTTTTTTGGCACAACCGATGGTACTTCTAAGAGACATTGGTCGAATGGAAGCTCATTTTGGTCCATTTGGAGAGAGTATTAATCTCGAAGCAAGATAGGTGCACGGTTTGCGCTGAACGTACACTAGGCTAAGAAATCATTTTGACACAACAAACGGTACTCCTACGTGACATGGGTCAAGTGGAATCTCACTTCAGCCCATACGGAGAAACCGTTAATCTCGACGCAAGATAGGTGCACTATATGCGCTGAACGTACCATAGGCTAAGAAATCATTTTGGACGCACTTGATTGTACTCCTAGGCGACGTGGATCAAGCGAAAGTTTATTTCTCTCTATTTGGAGATTGTTTTGATCTCGGCGTAAGATAGGTGCACGGTTTGTGCCGAATGTACCACGGGCATGGAAATCACTTTGGGCAGACCTGATGGTACTCCTAGGTAATGTATGTCAAGTGGAAGCTTGTTTCGGTCCATTTGGAGATAGTTATAGTCTAGGCGCACGATAGGTGCACAATTTGCGCCGAACGTACCACGGGCTGGGAAATCACTTTGGGCACACTCGATGGTTCTCCTAGCTGAAGTGGGTCAAGTGGAAGCTCGATTCGAGCCGTTTAGAGATAGTGTTAATCTTAGCGCTAGATAGGTGCACAGTTTGCACCGAACGTAGCATTGGCATAGAAATCATTTTGGATGCAACTGATTGTACTCCAAGGTGAGATGGATCAAGCAGAAGCTCATTTTGGTCCATTTGGAGATGGTTTTAACTTCAGCGCAAGAATGGTGCACAGTTTGTGCCGAATGTCCCCGGGCATGGAAATTGCTTTGGGCACTCTTGATGGTACTCCTATGTAATGTATGTCAAGCGGAAGCTTGTTTCGGTCCGTTTGGAGATAGTGTTAGTCTTGGTGCTAGATAGGTGCACGGTTTGCGCTGAATGTACCATAGGCGTGGAAATCATTTTGGGCACACCCGATGCTACTCCTAGGTGACGTGGTCAAGTGACAGCTCATTTTGGTCCATTCGGAGATAGTGTTAAACTAGGCGCAAGATAGGAGTACGGTTTGCGCCGAATGTACCACAGGCATGGAAATCTTTTTTGGCACACCCGATGGTACTTCTAAGAGACATTGGTCGAATGGAAGCTCATTTTGTTCCATTTGGAGAGAGTATTAATCTCGAAGCAAGATAGGTGCACGGTTTGCGCTGAACGTACCCTAGGCTAAGAAATCATTTTGACACAACCGACGGTACTCCTACGTGACATGGGTCAAGTGGAATCTCATTTCAGCCCATACGGAGAAACCGTTAATCTCGACGCAAGATAGGTGCACTATATGCGCTGAACGTACCATAGGCTAAGAAAATCATTTTGGACGGAAGTGGATCAAGCGAAAGTTTATTTCTATCTATTTGGAGATTGTTTTGATCTCGGCGTAAGATAGGTGCACGGTTTGTGCCGAATGTACCACGGGCATGGAAATCACTTTTGGGCAGACCTGATGGTACTCCTAGGTAATGTATGTCAAGTGAAAGCTTGTTTCGGTCCGTTTGGAGATAGTTTTAGTCTAGGCGCACGATAGGTGCACAATTTGCGCCGAACGTACCACGGGCCGGGAGATCACTTTGGGCACACTCGATGGTTCTCCTAGCTAAAGTGGGTCAAGTGGAAGCTTGATTCGAGCCGTTCAGAGATAGTGTTAATCTTAGCGCAAGATAGGTGCACAGTTTGCACCGAACGTACCATTGGCATAGAAATCATTTTGGATGCACCTGATTGTACTCCTAGGTGAGATGGATCAAGCAGAAGCTCATTTTGATCCATTTGGAGATGGTTTTAACTTCTACGCAAGAATGGTGCACAGTTTGCGCCGAATGTCCCACGGGCATGGAAATTGCTTGGGGCACACCGATGGTACTCCTATGTAATGTATGTCAAGTGGAAGCTTGTTTCGGTCCGTTTGGAGATAGTGTTAGTCTTGGTGCTAGATAGGTGCACGGTTTGCGCTGAATGTACCATAGGCATGGAAATCGTTTTGGGCACACCCGATGCTACTCCTAGGTGACGTGGTCAAGTGGCAGCTCATTTTGGTCCATTCGGAGGTAGTGTTAAACTAGGCGCAAGATAGGAGTACGGTTTGCGCCGAATGTACCACAGGCATGGAAATCTTTTTTGGCACAACCGATGGTACTTCTAAGAGACATTGGTCGAATGGAAGCTCATTTTGGTCCATTTGGAGAGAGTATTAATCTCGAAGCAAGATAGGTGCACGGTTTGCGCTGAACGTACACTAGGCTAAGAAATCATTTTGACACAACAAACGGTACTCCTACGTGACATGGGTCAAGTGGAATCTCACTTCAGCCCATACGGAGAAACCGTTAATCTCGACGCAAGATAGGTGCACTATATGCGCTGAACGTACCATAGGCTAAGAAATCATTTTGGACGCACTTGATTGTACTCCTAGGCGACGTGGATCAAGCGAAAGTTTATTTCTCTCTATTTGGAGATTGTTTTGATCTCGGCGTAAGATAGGTGCACGGTTTGTGCCGAATGTACCACGGGCATGGAAATCACTTTGGGCAGACCTGATGGTACTCCTAGGTAATGTATGTCAAGTGGAAGCTTGTTTCGGTCCATTTGGAGATAGTTATAGTCTAGGCGCACGATAGGTGCACAATTTGCGCCGAACGTACCACGGGCTGGGAAATCACTTTGGGCACACTCGATGGTTCTCCTAGCTGAAGTGGGTCAAGTGGAAGCTCGATTCGAGCCGTTTAGAGATAGTGTTAATCTTAGCGCTAGATAGGTGCACAGTTTGCACCGAACGTAGCATTGGCATAGAAATCATTTTGGATGCAACTGATTGTACTCCAAGGTGAGATGGATCAAGCAGAAGCTCATTTTGATCCATTTGGAGATGGTTTTAACTTCAGCGCAAGAATGGTGCACAGTTTGTGCCGAATGTCCCCGGGCATGGAAATTGCTTTGGGCACTCTTGATGGTACTCCTATGTAATGTATGTCAAGCGGAAGCTTGTTTCGGTCCGTTTGGAGATAGTGTTAGTCTTGGTGCTAGATAGGTGCACGGTTTGCGCTGAATGTACCATAGGCGTGGAAATCATTTTGGGCACACCCGATGCTACTCCTAGGTGACGTGGTCAAGTGACAGCTCATTTTGGTCCATTCGGAGATAGTGTTAAACTAGGCGCAAGATAGGAGTACGGTTTGCGCCGAATGTACCACAGGCATGGAAATCTTTTTTGGCACACCCGATGGTACTTCTAAGAGACATTGGTCGAATGGAAGCTCATTTTGTTCCATTTGGAGAGAGTATTAATCTCGAAGCAAGATAGGTGCACGGTTTGCGCTGAACGTACCCTAGGCTAAGAAATCATTTTGACACAACCGACGGTACTCCTACGTGACATGGGTCAAGTGGAATCTCATTTCAGCCCATACGGAGAAACCGTTAATCTCGACGCAAGATAGGTGCACTATATGCGCTGAACGTACCATAGGCTAAGAAATCATTTTGGACGCACTTGATTGTACTCCTAGGCGACGTGGATCAAGCGAAAGTTTATTTCTATCTATTTGGAGATTGTTTTGATCTCGGCGTAAGATAGGTGCACGGTTTGTGCCGAATGTACCACGGGCATGGAAATCGCTTTAGGGCAGACCTGATGGTACTCCTAGGTAATGTATGTCAAGTGGAAGCTTGTTTCGGTCCGTTTGGAGATAGTTTTAGTCTAGGCGCACGATAGGTGCACAATTTGCGCCGAACGTACCACGGGCCGGGAAATCACTTTGGGCACACTCGATGGTTCTCCTAGCTGAAGTGGGTCAAGTGGAAGCTCGATTCGAGCCGTTTAGAGATAGTGTTAATCTTAGCGCTAGATAGGTGCACAGTTTGCACCGAACGTAGCATTGGCATAGAAATCCTTTTGGATGCACCTGATTGTACTCCTAGGTGAGATGGATCAAGCAGAAGCTCATTTTGATCCATTTGGAGATGGTTTTAACTTCTACGCAAGAATGGTGCACAGTTTGCGCCGAATGTCCCACGGGCATGGAAATTGCTTGGGGCACACCCGATGGTACTCCTATGTAATGTATGTCAAGTGGAAGCTTGTTTCGGTCCGTTTGGAGATAGTGTTAGTCTTGGTGATAGATAGGTGCACGGTTTGCGCTGAATGTACCATAGGCACGGAAATCATTTTGGGCACACCCGATGCTACTCCTAGGTGACGTGGTCAAGTGACAGCTCATTTTGGTCCATTCGGAGGTAGTGTTAAACTAGGCTCAAGATAGGAGTACAGTTTGCACCGAATGTACCACAGGCATGGAAATCTTTTTTGGCACACTCGATGGTACTTCTAAGAGACATTGGTCGAATGGAAGCTCATTTTGGTCCATTTGGAGAGAGTATTAATCTCAAAGCAAGATAGGTGCACGGTTTGCGCTGAACGTACACTAGGCTAAGAAATCATTTTGACACAACAAACGGTACTCCTACGTGACATGGGTCAAGTGGAATCTCATTTCAGCCCATATGGAGAAACCGTTAATCTCGACGCAAGATAGGTGCACTATATGCGCTGAACGTACCATAGGCTAAGAAATCATTTTGGACGCACTTGATTGTACTCCTAGGCGACGTGGATCAAGCGAAAGTTTATTTCTCTCTATTTGGAGATTGTTTTGATCTCGGCGTAAGATAGCTGCACGGTTTGTGCCGAATGTACCACGGGCATGGAAATCACTTTGGGCAGACATGATGGTACTCCTAGGTAATGTATGTCAAGTGGAAGCTTGTTTCGGTCCGTTTGGAGATAGTTTTAGTCTAGGCGCACGATAGGTGCACAATTTGCGCCGAACGTACCACGGGCCGGGAAATCACTTTGGGCACACTCGATGGTTCTCCTAGCTGAAGTGGGTCAAGTGGAAGCTCGATTCGAGCCATTTAGAGATAGTGTTAATCTTAGTGCTAGATAGGTGCACAGTTTGCACCGAACGTAGAATTGGCATAGAAATCATTTTGGATGCACCTGATTGTACTCCTAGGTGAGATGGATCAAGCAGAAGCTCATTTTGATCCATTTGGAGATGGTTTTAACTTCAGCGCAAGAATGGTGCACAGTTTGTGCCGAATGTCCCATGGGCATGGAAATTGCTTTGGGCACTCTTGATGGTACTCCTATGTAATGTATGTCAAGTGGAAGCTTGTTTCGGTCCGTTTAGAGATAGTGTTAGTCTTGGTGCTAGATAGTTGCACGGTTTGCACTGAATGTACCATAGGCATGGAAATCATTTTGGGCACACCCGATGCTACTCCTAGGTGACGTGGTCAAGTGACAGCTCATTTTGGTCCATTCGGAGATAGTGTTTAACTAGGCGCAAGATAGGAGTACGGTTTGCGCCGAATGTACCATAGGCATGGAAATCTTTTTTAGCACACCCGATGGTACTTCTAAGAGACATTGGTCGAATGGAAGCTCATTTTGGTCCATTTGGAGAGAGTATTAATCTCGAAGCAAGATAGGTGCACGGTTTGCGCTGAACGTACCATAGGCTAAGAAATCATTTTGGACGCACTTGATTGTACTCCTAGGCGACGTGGATCAAGCGAAATTTCATTTCTATCTATTTGGAGATTGTTTTGATCTCGGCGTAAGATAGGTGCACGGTTTGTGCCGAATGTACCACGGGCATGGAAATCGCTTTAGGTAGACCTGATGGTACTCCTAGGTAATGTATGTCAAGTGGAAGCTTGTTTCGGTCCGTTTGGAGATAGTTTTAGTCTAGGCGCACGATAGGTGCACAATTTGCGCCGAACGTACCACGGGCTGGGAAATCACTTTGGGCACAGTCGATGGTTCTCCTAGCTGAAGTGGGTCAAGTGGAAGCTCGATTCGAGCCGGTTAGAGATAGTGTTAATCTTAGCACTAGATAGGTGCACAGTTTGCACCGAACGTACCATTGGCATAGAAATCATTTTGGATGCACCTGATTGTACTCCTAGGTGAGATGGATCAAGCAGAAGCTCATTTTGATCCATTTGGAGATGGTTTTAACTTATGCGCAAGAATGGTGCACAGTTTGCGCCGAATGTCCCACGGGCATGGAAATTGCTTGGGGCACACCCGATGGTACTCCTATGTAATGTATGTCAAGTGGAAGCTTGTTTCGGTCTGTTTGGAGATAGTGTTAGTCTTGGTGCTAGATAGGTGCACGGTTTGCGCTGAATGTACCATAGGCACGGAAATCATTTTTGGCACACCCGATGCTACTCCTAGGTGACGTGGTCAAGTGACAGCTCATTTTGGTCCATTCGGAGATAGTGTTAAACTAGGCGCAAGATAGGAGTACGGTTTGCGCCGAATGTACCACAGGCATGGAAATCTTTTTTGGCACACCCGATGGTACTTCTAAGAGACATTAGTCGAATGGAAGCTCATTTTGGTCCATTTGGAGAGAGTATTAATCTCGAAGCAAGATAGGTGCATGGTTTGCGCTGAATGTACCCTAGGCTAAGAAATCATTTTGACACAACCGACGGTACTCCTACGTGACATGGGTCAAGTGGAATCTCATTTCAGCCCATACGGAGAAACCGTTAATCTCGACGCAAGATAGGTGCACTATATGCGCTGAACGTACCATAGGCTAAGAAATCATTTTGGACGCACTTGATTGTACTCCTAGGCGACGTGGATCAAGCGAAAGTTTATTTCTATCTATTTGGAGATTGTTTTGATCTCAACATAAGATAGGTGCACGGTTTGTGCCGAATGTACCATGGGCATAGAAATCGCTTTGGGCAGACCTGATGGTACTCCTAGGTAATGTATGTCAAGTGGAAGCTTGTTTTGGTCCGTTTGGAGATAGTTTTAGTCTAGGCGCACGATAGGTGCACAATTTGCGCCGAACGTACCACGGGCCGGGAAATCACTTTGGGCACACTCGATGGTTCTCCTAGCTGAAGTGGGTCAAGTGGAAGCTCGATTCGAGCCGGTTAGAGATAGTGTTAATCTTAGCGCTAGATAGGTGCACAGTTTGCACCGAACGTAGCATTGGCATAGAAATCATATTGGATGCACCTGATTGTACCCCTAGGTGAGATGGATAAAGCAGAAGCTCAATTTGATCCATTTGGAGATGGTTTTAACTTCAGCGCAAGAATGGTGCACAGTTTGTGTCGAATGTCCCACGTGCATGGAAATTGCTTGGGGCACTCCCAATGGTACTCCTATGTAATGTATGTCAAGTGGAAGTTTGTTTCGGTCCGTTTGGAGATAGTGTTAGTCTTGGTGCTAGAAAGGTGCACGGTTTGCGCTAAATGTACCATAGGCATGGAAATCATTTTGGGCACACCCGATGCTACTCCTAGGTGACGTGGTCAAGTGACAGCTCATTTTGGTCCATTCGGTGATAGTGTTAAACTAGGCGCAAGATAGGAGTACGGTTTGCGCCGAATGTACCACAGGCATGGAAATCTTTTTTGGCACACCCGATGGTACTTCTAGGAGACATTAGTCGAATGGAAGCTCATTTTGGTCCATTTGGAGAGAGTATTAATCTCGAAGCAAGATAGGTGCACGGTTTGCGCTGAACGTACCCTAGGCTAAGAAATCATTTTGACACAACCGACGGTACTCCTACGTGACATGGGTCAAGTGGAATCTCATTTCAGCCCATACGGAGAAACCGTTAATCTCGACGCAAGATAGGTGCACTATATGCGCTGAACGTGCTATGGCTAAGAAATCATTTTGGACGCACTTAATTGTACTCCTAGGCGACGTGGATCAAGCGAAAGTTTATTTCTATCTATTTGGAGATTGTTTTGATCTCGGCGTAAGATAGGTGCACGGTTTGTGCCGAATGTACCACGGGCATGGAAATCGCTTTGGGCAGACCTGATGGTACTCCTAGGTAGTGTATGTCAAGTGGAAGCTTGTTTCGGTCTGTTTGGAGATAGTTTTAGTCTAGGCGCACGATAGGTGCACAATTTGCGCCGAACGTACCACGGGCTGGGAAATCACTTTGGGCACACTCGATGGTTCTCCTAGCTGAAGTGGGTCAAGTGGAAGCTCGATTGGAGCCAGTTAGAGATAGTGTTAATCTTAGCGCTAGATAGGTGCATAGTTTGCACAAAACGTAGCATTGGCATAGAAATCATTTTGGATGCACCTGATTGTACTCCTAGGTGAGATGGACCAAGCAGAAGCTCATTTTGATCCATTTGAAGATGGTTTTAACTTATGCGCAAGAATGGTGCACAGTTTGCGCCGAATGTCCCACGGGCATGGAAATTGCTTGGGGCACACCCGATGGTACTCCTATGTAATGTATGTCAAGTGGAAGCTTGTTTCGGTCCGTTTGGAGATAGTGTTAGTCTTGGTGCTAGATAGGTGCACGGTTTGCGCTGAATGTACCATAGGCACGGAAATCATTTTTGGCACACCCGATGCTACTCCTAGGTGACGTGGTCAAGTGACAGCTCATTTTGGTCCATTCGGAGATAGTGTTAAACTAGGCGCAAGATAGGAGTATGGTTTGAGCCGAATGTACCACAGGCATGGAAATCTTTTTTGGCACACCCGATGGTACTTCTAAGAGACATTAGTCGAATGGAAGCTCATTTTGGTCCATTTGGAGAGATTATTAATCTCGAAGCAAGATAGGTGCATGGTTTGCGCTGAATGTACCCTAGGCTAAGAAATCATTTTGACACAACCGACGGTACTCCTACGTGACATGGGTCAAGTGGAATCTCATTTCAGCCCATACGGAGAAACCGTTAATCTCGACGCAAGATAGGTGCACTATATGCGCTGAACGTACCATAGGCTAAGAAAATCATTTTGGACGCACTTGATTGTACTCCTAGGTGACGTGGATCAAGCGAAAGTTTATTTCTATCTATTTGGAGATTGTTTTGATCTCAGCGTAAGATAGGTGCACGGTTTGTGCTGAATGTACCACGGGCATGGAAATCGCTTTGGGCAGACCTGATGGTACTCCTAGGTAATGTATGTCAAGTGGAAGCTTGTTTCGGTCCGTTTGGAGATAGTTTTAGTCTAGGCGCACGATAGGTGCACAATTTGCGCCGAACGTACCACGGGCTGGGAAATCACTTTGGGCACACTCGATGGTTCTCCTAGCTGAAGTGGGTCAAGTGGAAGCTCGATTCGAGCCGGTTAGAGATAGTGTTAATCTTAGCGCTAGATAGGTGCACAGTTTGCACCGAACGTACCATTGGCATAGAAATCATTTTGGATGCACCTGATTGTACTCCTAGGTGAGATGGATCAAGCAGAAGCTCATTTTGATCCATTTGGAGATGGTTTTAACTTATGCGCAAGAATGGTGCACAGTTTGCGCCGAATATCCCACGGGCATGGAAATTGCTTGGGGCACACCCGATGGTACTCCTATGTTATGTATGTCAAGTGGAAGCTTGTTTCGGTCCGTTTGGAGATAGTGTTAGTCTTGGTGCTAGATAGGTGCACGGTTTGCGCTGAATGTACCATAGGCACGGAAATCATTTTTGGCACACCCGATGCTACTCCTAGGTGACGTGGTCAAGTGACAGCTCATTTTGGTCCATTCGGAGATAGTGTTAAACTAGGCGCAAGATAGGAGTACGGTTTGCGCTGAATGTACCACAGGCATGGAAATCTTTTTTGGCACACCCGATGGTACTTCTAAGAGACATTAGTCGAATGGAAGCTCATTTTGGTCCATTTGGAGAGAGTATTAATCTCGAAGCAAGATAGGTGCATGATTTGCGCTGAATGTACCCTAGGCTAAGAAATCATTTTGACACAACCGACGGTACTCCTACGTGACATGGGTCAAGTGGAATCTCATTTCAGCCCATACGGAGAAACCGTTAATCTCGACGCAAGATAGGTGCACTATATGCGCTGAACGTGCTATGGCTAAGAAATCATTTTGGACGCACTTAATTGTACTCCTAGGCGACGTGGATCAAGCGAAAGTTTATTTCTATCTATTTGGAGATTGTTTTGATCTCGGCGTAAGATAGGTGCACGGTTTGTGCCGAATGTACCACGGGCATGGAAATCGCTTTGGGCAGACCTGATGGTACTCCTAGGTAGTGTATGTCAAGTGGAAGCTTGTTTCGGTCCGTTTGGAGATAGTTTTAGTCTAGGCGCACGATAGGTGCACAATTTGCGCCGAACGTACCACGGGCTGGGAAATCACTTTGGGCACACTCGATGGTTCTCCTAGCTGAAGTGGGTCAAGTGGAAGCTCGATTCGAGCCAGTTAGAGATAGTGTTAATCTTAGCGCTAGATAGGTGCATAGTTTGCACAAAACGTAGCATTGGCATAGAAATCATTTTGGATGCACCTGATTGTACTCCTAGGTGAGATGGACCAAGCAGAAGCTCATTTTGATCCATTTGAAGATGGTTTTAACTTATGCGCAAGAATGGTGCACAGTTTGCGCCGAATGTCCCACGGGCATGGAAATTGCTTGGGGCACACCCGATGGTACTCCTATGTAATGTATGTCAAGTGGAAGCTTGTTTCGGTCCGTTTGGAGATAGTGTTAGTCTTGGTGCTAGATAGGTGCACGGTTTGCGCTGAATGTACCATAGGCACGGAAATCATTTTTGGCACACCCGATGCTACTCCTAGGTGACGTGGTCAAGTGACAGCTCATTTTGGTCCATTCGGAGATAGTGTTAAACTAGGCGCAAGATAGGAGTATGGTTTGAGCCGAATGTACCACAGGCATGGAAATCTTTTTTGGCACACCCGATGGTACTTCTAAGAGACATTAGTCGAATGGAAGCTCATTTTGGTCCATTTGGAGAGATTATTAATCTCGAAGCAAGATAGGTGCATGGTTTGCGCTGAATGTACCCTAGGCTAAGAAATCATTTTGACACAACCGACGGTACTCCTACGTGACATGGGTCAAGTGGAATCTCATTTCAGCCCATACGGAGAAACCGTTAATCTCGACGCAAGATAGGTGCACTATATGCGCTGAACGTACCATAGGCTAAGAAAATCATTTTGGACGCACTTGATTGTACTCCTAGGTGACGTGGATCAAGCGAAAGTTTATTTCTATCTATTTGGAGATTGTTTTGATCTCAGCGTAAGATAGGTGCACGGTTTGTGCTGAATGTACCACGGGCATGGAAATCGCTTTGGGCAGACCTGATGGTACTCCTAGGTAATGTATGTCAAGTGGAAGCTTGTTTCGGTCCGTTTGGAGATAGTTTTAGTCTAGGCGCACGATAGGTGCACAATTTGCGCCGAACGTACCACGGGCTGGGAAATCACTTTGGGCACACTCGATGGTTCTCCTAGCTGAAGTGGGTCAAGTGGAAGCTCGATTCGAGCCGGTTAGAGATAGTGTTAATCTTAGCGCTAGATAGGTGCACAGTTTGCACCGAACGTACCATTGGCATAGAAATCATTTTGGATGCACCTGATTGTACTCCTAGGTGAGATGGATCAAGCAGAAGCTCATTTTGATCCATTTGGAGATGGTTTTAACTTATGCGCAAGAATGGTGCACAGTTTGCGCCGAATATCCCACGGGCATGGAAATTGCTTGGGGCACACCCGATGGTACTCCTATGTTATGTATGTCAAGTGGAAGCTTGTTTCGGTCCGTTTGGAGATAGTGTTAGTCTTGGTGCTAGATAGGTGCACGGTTTGCGCTGAATGTACCATAGGCACGGAAATCATTTTTGGCACACCCGATGCTACTCCTAGGTGACGTGGTCAAGTGACAGCTCACTTTGGTCCATTCGGAGATAGTGTTAAACTAGGCGCAAGATAGGAGTACGGTTTGCGCTGAATGTACCACAGGCATGGAAATCTTTTTTGGCACACCCGATGGTACTTCTAAGAGACATTAGTCGAATGGAAGCTCATTTTGGTCCATTTGGAGAGAGTATTAATCTCGAAGCAAGATAGGTGCATGGTTTGCGCTGAATGTACCCTAGGCTAAGAAATCATTTTGACACAACCGACGGTACTCCTACGTGACATGGGTCAAGTGGAATCTCATTTCAGCCCATACGGAGAAACCGTTAATCTCGACGCAAGATAGGTGCACTATATGCGCTGAACGTGCTATGGCTAAGAAATCATTTTGGACGCACTTAATTGTACTCCTAGGCGACGTGGATCAAGCGAAAGTTTATTTCTATCTATTTGGAGATTGTTTTGATCTCGGCGTAAGATAGGTGCACGGTTTGTGCCGAATGTACCACGGGCATGGAAATCGCTTTGGGCAGACCTGATGGTACTCCTAGGTAGTGTATGTCAAGTGGAAGCTTGTTTCGGTCCGTTTGGAGATAGTTTTAGTCTAGGCGCACGATAGGTGCACAATTTGCGCCGAACGTACCACGGGCTGGGAAATCACTTTGGGCACACTCGATGGTTCTCCTAGCTGAAGTGGGTCAAGTGGAAGCTCGATTCGAGCCAGTTAGAGATAGTGTTAATCTTAGCGCTAGATAGGTGTATAGTTTGCACAAAACGTAGCATTGGCATAGAAATCATTTTGGATGCACCTGATTGTACTCCTAGGTGAGATGGACCAAGCAGAAGCTCATTTTGATCCATTTGAAGATGGTTTTAACTTATGCGCAAGAATGGTGCACAGTTTGCGCCGAATGTCCCACGGGCATGGAAATTGCTTGGGGCACACCCGATGGTACTCCTATGTAATGTATGTCAAGTGGAAGCTTGTTTCGGTCCGTTTGGAGATAGTGTTAGTCTTGGTGCTAGATAGGTGCACGGTTTGCGCTGAATGTACCATAGGCACGGAAATCATTTTTGGCACACCCGATGCTACTCCTAGGTGACGTGGTCAAGTGACAGCTCATTTTGGTCCATTCGGAGATAGTGTTAAACTAGGCGCAAGATAGGAGTATGGTTTGAGCCGAATGTACCACAGGCATGGAAATCTTTTTTGGCACACCCGATGGTACTTCTAAGAGACATTAGTCGAATGGAAGCTCATTTTGGTCCATTTGGAGAGATTATTAATCTCGAAGCAAGATAGGTGCATGGTTTGCGCTGAATGTACCCTAGGCTAAGAAATCATTTTGACACAACCGACGGTACTCCTACGTGACATGGGTCAAGTGGAATCTCATTTCAGCCCATACGGAGAAACCGTTAATCTCGACGCAAGATAGGTGCACTATATGCGCTGAACGTACCATAGGCTAAGAAAATCATTTTGGACGCACTTGATTGTACTCCTAGGTGACGTGGATCAAGCGAAAGTTTATTTCTATCTATTTGGAGATTGTTTTGATCTCAGCGTAAGATAGGTGCACGGTTTGTGCTGAATGTACCACGGGCATGGAAATCGCTTTGGGCAGACCTGATGGTACTCCTAGGTAATGTATGTCAAGTGGAAGCTTGTTTCGGTCCGTTTGGAGATAGTTTTAGTCTAGGCGCACGATAGGTGCACAATTTGCGCCGAACGTACCACGGGCTGGGAAATCACTTTGGGCACACTCGATGGTTCTCCTAGCTGAAGTGGGTCAAGTGGAAGCTCGATTCGAGCCGGTTAGAGATAGTGTTAATCTTAGCGCTAGATAGGTGCACAGTTTGCACCGAACGTACCATTGGCATAGAAATCATTTTGGATGCACCTGATTGTACTCCTAGGTGAGATGGATCAAGCAGAAGCTCATTTTGATCCATTTGGAGATGGTTTTAACTTATGCGCAAGAATGGTGCACAGTTTGCGCCGAATATCCCACGGGCATGGAAATTGCTTGGGGCACACCCGATGGTACTCCTATGTTATGTATGTCAAGTGGAAGCTTGTTTCGGTCCGTTTGGAGATAGTGTTAGTCTTGGTGCTAGATAGGTGCACGGTTTGCGCTGAATGTACCATAGGCACGGAAATCATTTTTGGCACACCCGATGCTACTCCTAGGTGACGTGGTCAAGTGACAGCTCATTTTGGTCCATTCGGAGATAGTGTTAAACTAGGCGCAAGATAGGAGTACGGTTTGCGCTGAATGTACCACAGGCATGGAAATCTTTTTTGGCACACCCGATGGTACTTCTAAGAGACATTAGTCGAATGGAAGCTCATTTTGGTCCATTTGGAGAGAGTATTAATCTCGAAGCAAGATAGGTGCATGATTTGCGCTGAATGTACCCTAGGCTAAGAAATCATTTTGACACAACCGACGGTACTCCTACGTGACATGGGTCAAGTGGAATCTCATTTCAGCCCATACGGAGAAACCGTTAATCTCGACGCAAGATAGGTGCACTATATGCGCTGAACGTGCTATGGCTAAGAAATCATTTTGGACGCACTTAATTGTACTCCTAGGCGACGTGGATCAAGCGAAAGTTTATTTCTATCTATTTGGAGATTGTTTTGATCTCGGCGTAAGATAGGTGCACGGTTTGTGCCGAATGTACCACGGGCATGGAAATCGCTTTGGGCAGACCTGATGGTACTCCTAGGTAGTGTATGTCAAGTGGAAGCTTGTTTCGGTCCGTTTGGAGATAGTTTTAGTCTAGGCGCACGATAGGTGCACAATTTGCGCCGAACGTACCACGGGCTGGGAAATCACTTTGGGCACACTCGATGGTTCTCCTAGCTGAAGTGGGTCAAGTGGAAGCTCGATTCGAGCCAGTTAGAGATAGTGTTAATCTTAGCGCTAGATAGGTGCATAGTTTGCACAAAACGTAGCATTGGCATAGAAATCATTTTGGATGCACCTGATTGTACTCCTAGGTGAGATGGACCAAGCAGAAGCTCATTTTGATCCATTTGAAGATGGTTTTAACTTATGCGCAAGAATGGTGCACAGTTTGCGCCGAATGTCCCACGGGCATGGAAATTGCTTGGGGCACACCCGATGGTACTCCTATGTAATGTATGTCAAGTGGAAGCTTGTTTCGGTCCGTTTGGAGATAGTGTTAGTCTTGGTGCTAGATAGGTGCACGGTTTGCGCTGAATGTACCATAGGCACGGAAATCATTTTTGGCACACCCGATGCTACTCCTAGGTGACGTGGTCAAGTGACAGCTCATTTTGGTCCATTCGGAGATAGTGTTAAACTAGGCGCAAGATAGGAGTATGGTTTGAGCCGAATGTACCACAGGCATGGAAATCTTTTTTGGCACACCCGATGGTACTTCTAAGAGACATTAGTCGAATGGAAGCTCATTTTGGTCCATTTGGAGAGATTATTAATCTCGAAGCAAGATAGGTGCATGGTTTGCGCTGAATGTACCCTAGGCTAAGAAATCATTTTGACACAACCGACGGTACTCCTACGTGACATGGGTCAAGTGGAATCTCATTTCAGCCCATACGGAGAAACCGTTAATCTCGACGCAAGATAGGTGCACTATATGCGCTGAACGTACCATAGGCTAAGAAAATCATTTTGGACGCACTTGATTGTACTCCTAGGTGACGTGGATCAAGCGAAAGTTTATTTCTATCTATTTGGAGATTGTTTTGATCTCAGCGTAAGATAGGTGCACGGTTTGTGCTGAATGTACCACGGGCATGGAAATCGCTTTGGGCAGACCTGATGGTACTCCTAGGTAATGTATGTCAAGTGGAAGCTTGTTTCGGTCCGTTTGGAGATAGTTTTAGTCTAGGCGCACGATAGGTGCACAATTTGCGCCGAACGTACCACGGGCTGGGAAATCACTTTGGGCACACTCGATGGTTCTCCTAGCTGAAGTGGGTCAAGTGGAAGCTCGATTCGAGCCGGTTAGAGATAGTGTTAATCTCAGCGCTAGATAGGTGCACAGTTTGCACCGAACGTACCATTGGCATAGAAATCATTTTGGATGCACCTGATTGTACTCCTAGGTGAGATGGATCAAGCAGAAGCTCATTTTGATCCATTTGGAGATGGTTTTAACTTATGCGCAAGAATGGTGCACAGTTTGCGCCGAATATCCCACGGGCATGGAAATTGCTTGGGGCACACCCGATGGTACTCCTATGTTATGTATGTCAAGTGGAAGCTTGTTTCGGTCCGTTTGGAGATAGTGTTAGTCTTGGTGCTAGATAGGTGCACGGTTTGCGCTGAATGTACCATAGGCACGGAAATCATTTTTGGCACACCCGATGCTACTCCTAGGTGACGTGGTCAAGTGACAGCTCATTTTGGTCCATTCGGAGATAGTGTTAAACTAGGCGCAAGATAGGAGTACGGTTTGCGCTGAATGTACCACAGGCATGGAAATCTTTTTTGGCACACCCGATGGTACTTCTAAGAGACATTAGTCGAATGGAAGCTCATTTTGGTCCATTTGGAGAGAGTATTAATCTCGAAGCAAGATAGGTGCATGGTTTGCGCTGAATGTACCCTAGGCTAAGAAATCATTTTGACACAACCGACGGTACTCCTACGTGACATGGGTCAAGTGGAATCTCATTTCAGCCCATACGGAGAAACCGTTAATCTCGACGCAAGATAGGTGCACTATATGCGCTGAACGTGCTATGGCTAAGAAATCATTTTGGACGCACTTAATTGTACTCCTAGGCGACGTGGATCAAGCGAAAGTTTATTTCTATCTATTTGGAGATTGTTTTGATCTCGGCGTAAGATAGGTGCACGGTTTGTGCCGAATGTACCACGGGCATGGAAATCGCTTTGGGCAGACCTGATGGTACTCCTAGGTAGTGTATGTCAAGTGGAAGCTTGTTTCGGTCCGTTTGGAGATAGTTTTAGTCTAGGCGCACGATAGGTGCACAATTTGCGCCGAATGTACCACGGGCTGGGAAATCACTTTGGGCACACTCGATGGTTCTCCTAGCTGAAGTGGGTCAAGTGGAAGCTCGATTCGAGCCAGTTAGAGATAGTGTTAATCTTAGCGCTAGATAGGTGTATAGTTTGCACAAAACGTAGCATTGGCATAGAAATCATTTTGGATGCACCTGATTGTACTCCTAGGTGAGATGGACCAAGCAGAAGCTCATTTTGATCCATTTGAAGATGGTTTTAACTTATGCGCAAGAATGGTGCACAGTTTGCGCCGAATGTCCCACGGGCATGGAAATTGCTTGGGGCACACCCGATGGTACTCCTATGTAATGTATGTCAAGTGGAAGCTTGTTTCGGTCCGTTTGGAGATAGTGTTAGTCTTGGTGCTAGATAGGTGCACGGTTTGCGCTGAATGTACCATAGGCACGGAAATCATTTTTGGCACACCCGATGCTACTCCTAGGTGACGTGGTCAAGTGACAGCTCATTTTGGTCCATTCGGAGATAGTGTTAAACTAGGCGCAAGATAGGAGTATGGTTTGAGCCGAATGTACCACAGGCATGGAAATCTTTTTTGGCACACCCGATGGTACTTCTAAGAGACATTAGTCGAATGGAAGCTCATTTTGGTCCATTTGGAGAGATTATTAATCTCGAAGCAAGATAGGTGCATGGTTTGCGCTGAATGTACCCTAGGCTAAGAAATCATTTTGACACAACCGACGGTACTCCTACGTGACATGGGTCAAGTGGAATCTCATTTCAGCCCATACGGAGAAACCGTTAATCTCGACGCAAGATAGGTGCACTATATGCGCTGAACGTACCATAGGCTAAGAAAATCATTTTGGACGCACTTGATTGTACTCCTAGGTGACGTGGATCAAGCGAAAGTTTATTTCTATCTATTTGGAGATTGTTTTGATCTCAGCGTAAGATAGGTGCACGGTTTGTGCTGAATGTACCACGGGCATGGAAATCGCTTTGGGCAGACCTGATGGTACTCCTAGGTAATGTATGTCAAGTGGAAGCTTGTTTCGGTCCGTTTGGAGATAGTTTTAGTCTAGGCGCACGATAGGTGCACAATTTGCGCCGAACGTACCACGGGCTGGGAAATCACTTTGGGCACACTCGATGGTTCTCCTAGCTGAAGTGGGTCAAGTGGAAGCTCGATTCGAGCCGGTTAGAGATAGTGTTAATCTTAGCGCTAGATAGGTGCACAGTTTGCACCGAACGTACCATTGGCATAGAAATCATTTTGGATGCACCTGATTGTACTCCTAGGTGAGATGGATCAAGCAGAAGCTCATTTTGATCCATTTGGAGATGGTTTTAACTTATGCGCAAGAATGGTGCACAGTTTGCGCCGAATATCCCACGGGCATGGAAATTGCTTGGGGCACACCCGATGGTACTCCTATGTTATGTATGTCAAGTGGAAGCTTGTTTCGGTCCGTTTGGAGATAGTGTTAGTCTTGGTGCTAGATAGGTGCACGGTTTGCGCTGAATGTACCATAGGCACGGAAATCATTTTTGGCACACCCGATGCTACTCCTAGGTGACGTGGTCAAGTGACAGCTCATTTTGGTCCATTCGGAGATAGTGTTAAACTAGGCGCAAGATAGGAGTACGGTTTGCGCTGAATGTACCACAGGCATGGAAATCTTTTTTGGCACACCCGATGGTACATCTAAGAGACATTAGTCGAATGGAAGCTCATTTTGGTCCATTTGGAGAGAGTATTAATCTCGAAGCAAGATAGGTGCATGGTTTGCGCTGAATGTACCCTAGGCTAAGAAATCATTTTGACACAACCGACGGTACTCCTACGTGACATGGGTCAAGTGGAATCTCATTTCAGCCCATACGGAGAAACCGTTAATCTCGACGCAAGATAGGTGCACTATATGCGCTGAACGTGCTATGGCTAAGAAATCATTTTGGACGCACTTAATTGTACTCCTAGGCGACGTGGATCAAGCGAAAGTTTATTTCTATCTATTTGGAGATTGTTTTGATCTCGGCGTAAGATAGGTGCACGGTTTGTGCCGAATGTACCACGGGCATGGAAATCGCTTTGGGCAGACCTGATGGTACTCCTAGGTAGTGTATGTCAAGTGGAAGCTTGTTTCGGTCCGTTTGGAGATAGTTTTAGTCTAGGCGCACGATAGGTGCACAATTTGCGCCGAACGTACCACGGGCTGGGAAATCACTTTGGGCACACTCGATGGTTCTCCTAGCTGAAGTGGGTCAAGTGGAAGCTCGATTCGAGCCAGTTAGAGAGAGTGTTAATCTTAGCGCTAGATAGGTGCACAGTTTGCACAAAACGTAGCATTGACATAGAAATCATTTTGGATGCACCTGATTGTACTCCTAGGTGAGATGGACCAAGCAGAAGCTCATTTTGATCCATTTGAAGATGGTTTTAACTTATGCGCAAGAATGGTGCACAGTTTGCGCCGAATGTCCCACGGGCATGGAAATTGCTTGGGGCACACCCGATGGTACTCCTATGTAATGTATGTCAAGTGGAAGCTTGTTTCGGTCCGTTTGGAGATAGTGTTAGTCTTGGTGCTAGATAGGTGCACGGTTTGCGCTGAATGTACCATAGGCACGGAAATCATTTTTGGCACACCCGATGCTACTCCTAGGTGACGTGGTCAAGTGACAGCTCATTTTGGTCCATTCGGAGATAGTGTTAAACTAGGCGCAAGATAGGAGTATGGTTTGAGCCGAATGTACCACAGGCATGGAAATCTTTTTTGGCACACCCGATGGTACTTCTAAGAGACATTAGTCGAATGGAAGCTCATTTTGGTCCATTTGGAGAGATTATTAATCTCGAAGCAAGATAGGTGCATGGTTTGCGCTGAATGTACCCTAGGCTAAGAAATCATTTTGACACAACCGACGGTACTCCTACGTGACATGGGTCAAGTGGAATCTCATTTCAGCCCATACGGAGAAACCGTTAATCTCGACGCAAGATAGGTGCACTATATGCGCTGAACGTACCATAGGCTAAGAAAATCATTTTGGACGCACTTGATTGTACTCCTAGGTGACGTGGATCAAGCGAAAGTTTATTTCTATCTATTTGGAGATTGTTTTGATCTCAGCGTAAGATAGGTGCACGGTTTGTGCTGAATGTACCACGGGCATGGAAATCGCTTTGGGCAGACCTGATGGTACTCCTAGGTAATGTATGTCAAGTGGAAGCTTGTTTCGGTCCGTTTGGAGATAGTTTTAGTCTAGGCGCACGATAGGTGCACAATTTGCGCCGAACGTACCACGGGCTGGGAAATCACTTTGGGCACACTCGATGGTTCTCCTAGCTGAAGTGGGTCAAGTGGAAGCTCGATTCGAGCCGGTTAGAGATAGTGTTAATCTTAGCGCTAGATAGGTGCATAGTTTGCACCGAACGTACCATTGGCATAGAAATCATTTTGGATGCACCTGATTGTACTCCTAGGTGAGATGGATCAAGCAGAAGCTCATTTTGATCCATTTGGAGATGGTTTTAACTTATGCGCAAGAATGGTGCACAGTTTGCGCCGAATATCCCACGGGCATGGAAATTGCTTGGGGCACACCCGATGGTACTCCTATGTTATGTATGTCAAGTGGAAGCTTGTTTCGGTCCGTTTGGAGATAGTGTTAGTCTTGGTGCTAGATAGGTGCACGGTTTGCGCTGAATGTACCATAGGCACAGAAATCATTTTTGGCACACCCGATGCTACTCCTAGGTGACGTGGTCAAGTGACAGCTCATTTTGGTCCATTCGGAGATAGTGTTAAACTAGGCGCAAGATAGGAGTACGGTTTGCGCTGAATGTACCACAGGCATGGAAATCTTTTTTGGCACACCCGATGGTACTTCTAAGAGACATTAGTCGAATGGAAGCTCATTTTGGTCCATTTGGAGAGAGTATTAATCTCGAAGCAAGATAGGTGCATGGTTTGCGCTGAATGTACCCTAGGCTAAGAAATCATTTTGACACAACCGACGGTACTCCTACGTGACATGGGTCAAGTGGAATCTCATTTCAGCCCATACGGAGAAACCGTTAATCTCGACGCAAGATAGGTGCACTATATGCGCTGAACGTACCATAGGCTAAGAAATCATTTTGGACGCACTTGATTGTACTCCTAGGCGACGTGGATCAAGCGAAAGTTTATTTCTATCTATTTGGAGATTGTTTTGATCTCAGCGTAAGATAGGTGCACGGTTTGTGCCGAATGTACCACGGGCATGGAAATCGCTTTGGGCAGACCTGATGGTACTCCTAGGTAATGTATGTCAAGTGGAAGCTTGTTTCGGTCCGTTTGGAGATAGTTTTAGTCTAGGCGCACGATAGGTGCACAATTTGCGCCGAACGTACCACGGGCCGGGAAATCACTTTGGGCACACTCGATGGTTCTCCTAGCTGAAGTGGGTCAAGTGGAAGCTCGATTCGAGCCGGTTAGAGATAGTGTTAATCTTAGCGCTAGATAGGTGCACAGTTTGCACCGAACGTAGCATTGGCATAGAAATCATATTGGATGCACCTGATTGTACCCCTAGGTGAGATGGATAAAGCAGAAGCTCAATTTGATCCATTTGGAGATGGTTTTAACTTCAGCGCAAGAATGGTGCACAGTTTGCGCCGAATGTCCCACGTGCATGGAAATTGCTTGGGGCACTCCCAATGGTACTCCTATGTAATGTATGTCAAGTGGAAGTTTGTTTCGGTCCATTTGGAGATAGTGTTAGTCTTGGTGCTAGATAGGTGCACCGTTTGCGCTAAATGTACCATAGGCATGGAAATCATTTTGGGCACACCCGATGCTACTCCTAGGTGACGTGGTCAAGTGACAGCTCATTTTGGTCCATTCGGTGATAGTGTTAAACTAGGCGCAAGATAGGAGTATGGTTTGCGCCGAATGTACCACAGGCATGGAAATCTTTTTTGGCACACCCGATGGTACTTCTAAGAGACATTAGTCGAATGGAAGCTCATTTTGGTCCATTTGGAGAGAGTATTAATCTCGAAGCAAGATAGGTGCACGGTTTGCGCTGAACGTACCCTAGGCTAAGAAATCATTTTGACACAACCGACGGTACTCCTACGTGACATGGGTCAAGTGGAATCTCATTTCAGCCCATACGGAGAAACCGTTAATCTCGACGCAAGATAGGTGCACTATATGTGCTGAACGTGCCATAGGCTAAGAAATCATTTTGGACGCACTTAATTGTACTCATAGGCGACGTGGATCAAGCGAAAGTTTATTTCTATCTATTTGGAGATTGTTTTGATCTCGGCGTAAGATAGGTGCACGGTTTGTGCCGAACGTACCACGGGCATGGAAATCGCTTTGGGCAGACCTGATGGTACTCCTAGGTAGTGTATGTCAAGTGGAAGCTTGTTTCGGTCCGTTTGGAGATAGTTTTAGTCTAGGCGCACGATAGGTGCACAATTTGCGCCGAACGTACCACGGGCCGGGAAATCACTTTGGGCACACTCGATGGTTCTCCTAGCTGAAGTGGGTCAAGTGGAAGCTCGATTCGAGCCGGTTAGAGATAGTGTTAATCTTAGCGCTAGATAGGTGCACAGTTTGCACCAAACATAGCATTGGCATAGAAATCATTTTGGATGCACCTGATTGTACTCCTAGGTGAGATGGATAAAGCAGAAGCTCATTTTGATCCATTTGGAGATGGTTTTAACTTCAGCGCAAGAATGGTGCACAGTTTGCACCGAATGTCCCACAGGCATGGAAATTGCTTGGGGCACACCCAATGGTACTCCTATGTAATGTATGTCAAGTGGAAGCATGTTTCGGTCCGTTTGGAGATAGTGTTAGTCTTGGTGCTAGATAGGTGCACGGTTTGCGCTAAATGTACCATAGGCATGGAAATCATTTTGGGCACACTCGATGCTACTCCTAGGTGACGTGGTCAAGTGACAGCTCATTTTGGTCCATTCGGAGATAGTGTTAAACTAGGCGCAAGATAGGAGTACGGTTTGCGCCGAATGTACCACAGGCATGGAAATCTTTTTTGGCACACCCGATGGTACTTCTAAGAGACATTAGTCGAATGGAAGCTCATTTTGGTCCATTTGGAGAGAGTATTAATCTCGAAGCAAGATAGGTGCACGGTTTGCGCTGAACGTACCCTAGGCTAAGAAATCATTTTGACACAACCGACGGTACTCCTACGTGACATGGGTCAAGTGGAATCTCATTTCAGCCCATACGGAGAAACCGTTAATCTCGACGCAAGATAGGTGCACTATATGCGCTGAACGTGCCATAGGCTAAGAAATCATTTTGGACGCACTTGATTGTACTCCTAGGCGACGTGGATCAAGCGAAAGTTTATTTCTATCTATTTGGAGATTGTTTTGATCTCGGCGTAAGATAGGTGCACGGTTTGTGCCGAATGTACCACGGGCGTGGAAATCGCTTTGGGCAGACCTGATGGTACTCCTAGGTAGTGTATGTCAAGTGGAAGCTTGTTTCGGTCCGTTTGGAGATAGTTTTAGTCTAGGCACACGATAGGCGCACAATTTGCGCCGAACGTACCACGGGCGGGGAAATCACTTTGGGCACACTCGATGGTTCTCCTAGCTGAAGTGGGTCAAGTGGAAGCTCAATTCGAGCTGGTTGGAGATAGTGTTAATCTTAACGCTAGATAGGTGCACAGTTTGCACCAAACATACCATTGGCATAGAAATCATTTTGGATGCACCTGATTGTACTCCTAGGTGAGATGGATCAAGCAGAAGCTCATTTTGATCCATTTGGAGATGGTTTTAACTTCAGCGCAAGAATGGTGCACAGTTTGCGCTGAATGTCCCACGGGCATGGAAATTGCTTGGGGCACACCGATGGTACTCCTATGTAATGTATGTCAAGTGGAAGCTTGTTTCGGTCCGTTTGGAGATAGTGTTAGTCTTAGTGCTAGATAGGTGCACGGTTTGCGCTGAACGTACCATAGGCATGGAAACCATTTTGGGCACACCCGATGCTACTCCTAGGAGACGTGGTCAAGTGACAGCTCATTTAGGTCTATTCGGAGATAGTGTTAAACTAGGCGCAAGATAGGTGTACGGTTTGCGCCGACTGTACCACAGGCATGGAAATCTTTTTTGGCACACCCAATGGTACTTCTAAGAGACATTGGTCGAATGGAAGCTCATTTTGCTCTATTTGGAGAGAGTATTAACCTCGAAGCTAGATAGGTGCACGGTTTGCGCTGAACGTTCCCTAGGCTAAGAAATCATTTTGACACAACCGACGGTACTTCTACGTGACATGGGTCAAGTGGAATCTCATTTCACCCATACGGAGAAACCGTTAATCTCGACGCAAGATAGGTGCACTATATGCGCTGAACGTACCATAGGCTAAGAAATCATTTTGGACGCACTTTTTTGTACTCCTAGGCGACGTGGATCAAGCGAAAGTTTATTTCTATCTATTTGGAGATTGTTTTGATCTCGGCGTAAGATAGGTGCACGGTTTGTGCTGAATGTACCACAGGCATGGAAATCGCTTTGGGCAGACCTGATGGTACTCCTAGGTAATGTATGTCAAGTGGATGCTTGTTTCGGTCCGTTTGGAGATAGTTTTAGTCTAGGCGCACGATAGGTGCACAATTTGCGCCGAACGTACCACGGGCCGGGAAATCACTTTGGGCACACTCGATGGTTCTCCTAGCTGAAGTGGGTCAAGTGGAAGCCCGATTCGAGCCGGTTAGAGATAGTGTTAATATTAGCGCTAGATAGGTGCACAGTTTGAACCGAACGTAGCATTGGCATATAAATCATTTTGGATGCACCTGATTGTACTCCTAGGTGAGATGGATCAAGCAGAACCTCATTTTGATCCATTTGGAGGTGGTTTTAACTTCAGCGCAAGAATGGTGCACAGTTTGCGCCGAATGTCCCACGGGCATGGAAATTGATTGGGGCACACCCGATGGTACTCCTATGTAATGTATGTCAAGTGGAAGCTTGTTTCGGTTCGTTTGGAGATAGTGTTAGTCTTGGTGCTAGACAGGTGCACGGTTTGCGCTGAATGTACCATAGGCATGGAAATCATTTTGGGCACACCCGATGCTACTCCTAGGTGACGTGGTCAAGTGACAGCTCATTTTGGTCCATTCGGAGATAGTGTTAAACTAGGCGCAAGATAGGAGTACGGTTTGCGCCGAATGTACCACAGGCATGGAAATCTTTTTTGGCACACCCGATGGTACTTCTAAGAGACATTAGTCGAATGGAAGCTCATTTTGGTCCATTTGGAGAGAGTATTAATCTCGAAGCAAGTTAGGTGCACGGTTTGCGCTGAACGTACCCTAGGCTAAGAAATCATTTTGACACAACCGACGGTACTCCTACGTGACATGGGTCAAGTGGAATCTCATTTCAGCCCGTACGGAGAAACCGTTAATCTCGACGCAAGATAGGTGCATTATATGCGCTGAACGTACCATAGGCTAAGAAATCATTTTGGACGCACTTGATTGTACTCCTAGGCGACGTGGATCAAGCGAAAGTTTATTTCTATCTATTTGGAGATTGTTTTGATCAAGGCGTAAGATAGGTGCACAGTTTGTGCCGAATGTACCACGGGCATGGAAATCGCTTTGGGCAGACCTGATGATACACCTAGGTAATGTATGTCAAGTGGAAGCTTGTTTCGGTCCGTTTGGAGATAGTTTTAGTCTAGGCACACGATAGGCGCACAATTTGCGCCGAACGTACCACGGGCCGGGAAATCACTTTGGGCACACTCGATGGTTCTCCTAGCTGAAGTGGGTCAAGTGGAAGCTCAATTCGAGCCGGTTAGAGATAGTGTTAATCCTAGCGCTAGATAGGTGCACAGTTTGCACCGAACGTACCATTAGCATAGAAATCATTTTGGATGCACCTGATTGTACTACTAGGTGAGATGGATCAAGTAGAAGCTCATTTTGATCCATTTTGAGATGGTTTTAACTTCTGCGCAAGAATGGTGCACAGTTTGCGCCGAATGTCCCACGGGCATGGAAATTGCTTGGGGCACACCCGATGGTACTCCTATGTAATGTATGTCAAGTGGAAGCTTGTTTCGGTCCGTTTGGAGATAGTGTTAGTCTTGGTGTTAGATAGGTGCACGGTTTGCGCTGAATGTACCATAGGCATGGAAATCATTTTGGGCACACCCTATGCTACTCCTAGGTGACGTGGTCAAGTGACAGCTCATTTTGGTCCATTCGGAGATAGTGTTAAACTCGGCGCAAGATAGGTGACATGGGTCAAGTGGAATCTCATTTCAGCCCATACGGAGAAACCGTTAATCTTCATTTTGGACGCACTTGATTGTACTCCTAGGCGACGTGGATCAAGCGAAAGTTTATTTCTATCTATTTGGAGATTGTTTTGATCTCAGCGTAAGATAGGTGCACGGTTTGTGCCGAATGTACCACGGGCATGGAAATCACATTGGGCAGACCCAATGGTGCTCCTAGGTAATGTATGTCAAGTGGATGCTTGTTTCGGTCCGTTTGGAGATAGTTTTAGGCTAGGCGCACGATAGGTGCACAATTTGCGCCGAACGTACCACGGGCCGGGAAATCACTTTGGGCACACTCGATGGTTCTCCTAGCTGAAGTGGGTCAAGTGGAAGCCCGATTCGAGCCGGTTAGAGATAGTGTTAATCTTAGCGCTAGATAGGTGCACAGTTTGCACCGAACGTAGCATTGGCATACAAATCATTTTGGATGCACCTGATTGTACTCCTAGGTGAGATGGATCAAGCAGAACCTCATTTTGATCCATTTGGAGGTGGTTTTAACTTCAGCGCAAGAATGGTGCACAGTTTGCGCCGAATGTCCCACGGGCATGGAAATTGATTGGGGCACACCCGATGGTACTCCTATGTAATGTATGTCAAGTGGAAGCTTGTTTCGGTCCGTCTAGAGATAGCATTAGTCTTGGTGCTAGATAGGTGCACGGTTTGCGCTGAATGTACCATAGGCATGGAAATCATTTTGGGCACACCCGATGCTACTCCTAGGTGACGTGGTCAAGTGACAGCTCATTTTGGTCCATCCGGAGATAGTGTTAAACTAGACGCAAGATAGGAGTACGGTTTGCGCCGAATGTACCACAAGCATGGTAATCTTTTTTGGCACACCCGATGGTACTTCTAAGAGACATTGGTCGAATGGAAGCTCATTTTGGTCTATTTGGAGAGAGTATTAACCTCGAAGCTAGATAGGTGCATGGTTTGCGCTGAACGTTCCCTAGGCTAAGAAATCATTTTGACACAACCGACGGTACTTCTACGTGACATGGGTCAAGTGGAATCTCATTTCAGCCCATACGGAGAAACCGTTAATCTCAACGCAAGATAGGTGCACTATATGCGCTGAACGTACCATAGGCTAAGAAATCATTTTGGACGCACTTTTTTGTACTCCTAGGCGACGTGGATCAAGCGAAAGTTTATTTCTATCTATTTGGAGATTGTTTTGATCTCGGCGTAAGATAGGTGCACGGTTTGTGCTGAATGTACCACGGGCATGGAAATCGCTTTGGGCAGACCTGATGGAACTCCTAGGTAATGTATGTCAAGTGGATGCTTGTTTCGGTCCGTTTGGAGATAGTTTTAGTCTAGGCGCACGATAGGTGCACAATTTGCGCCGAACGTACCACGGGCCGGGAAATCACTTTGGGCACACTCGATGGTTCTCCTAGCTGAAGTGGGTCAAGTGGAAGCCCGATTCGAGCCGGTTAGAGATAGTGTTAATCTTAGCGCTAGATAGGTGCACAGTTTGCACCGAACGTAGCATTGGCATATAAATCATTTTGGATGCACCTGATTGTACTCCTAGGTGAGATGGATCAAGCAGAACCTCATTTTGATCCATTTGGAGGTGGTTTTAACTTCAGCGCAAGAATGGTGCACAGTTTGCGCCGAATGTCCCACGGGCATGGAAATTGATTGGGGCACACCCGATGGTACTCCTATGTAATGTATGTCAAGTGGAAGCTTGTTTCGGTCCGTCTGGAGATAGCATTAGTCTTGGTGCTAGATAGGTGCACGGTTTGCGCTGAATGTACCATAGGCATGGAAATCATTTTGGGCACACCCGATGCTACTCCTAGGTGACGTGGTCAAGTGACAGCTCATTTTGGTCCATCCGGAGATAGTGTTAAACTAGGCGCAAGATAGGAGTACGGTTTGCGCCAAATGTACCACAAGCATGGAAATCTTTTTCGGCACACCCGATGGTACTTCTAAGAGACATTGGTCGAATGGAAGCCCATTTTGGTCTATTTGGAGAGAGTATTAATCTCGAAGCTAGATAGGTGCACGGTTTGCGCTGAACGAACCCTAGGCTAAGAAATCATTTTGACACAACCGACGGTACTCCTACGTGACATGGGTCAAGTGGAATCTCATTTCAGCCCATACGGAGAAACCGTTAATCTCGACACAAGATAGGTGCACTATATGCACTGAACGTACCATAGGCTAAGAAATCATTTTGGACGCACTTGATTGTACTCCTAGGCGACGTGGATCAAGCGAAAGTTTATTTCTATCTATTTGGAGATTGTTTTGATCTCGGCGTAAGATAGGTGCACGGTTTGTGCCGAATGTACCACGGGCATGGAAATCGCTTTGGGCAGACCTGATGGTACTCCTAGGTAATGTATGTCAAGTGGAAGCTTGTTTCGGTCTGTTTAGAGATAGTTTTAGTTTAGGTGCACGATAGGTGCACAATTTGCGCCGAACGTACCATGGGCCGGGAAATCACTTTGGGCACACTCGATGGTTCTCCTAGCTGAAGTGGGCCAAGTGGAAGCTCGATTCGAGCCGGTTAGAGATAGTGTTAATCTTAGCGCTAGATAGGTGCACAGTTTGCACCGAACGTACCATTGGCATATAAATCATTTTGGATGCACCTGATTGTACTCCTAGGTGAGATGGATCAAGCAGAAGCTCATTTTGATCCATTTGGAGATGGTTTTAATTTATGCGCAAGAATGGTGCACAGTTTGCGCCGAATGTCCCACGGGCATGGAAATTGATTGGGGCACACCCGATGGTACTCCTTTGTAATGTATGTCAAGTGGAAGCTTGTTTTGGTCCGTCTGGAGATAGCGTTAGTCTTGGTGCTAGATAGGTGCACGGTTTGCGCTGAATGTACCATAGGCATGGAAATCATTTTGGGCACACCCGACGCTACTCCTAGGTGATGTGGTCAAGTGACAGCTCATTTTGGTCCATTCGAAGATAGTGTTAAACTAGGCGCAAGATAGGAGTACGGTTTGCGCCAAATGTACCACAAGCATGGAAATCTTTTTTGGCACACCCGATGGTACTTCTAAGAGACATTGGTCGAATGGAAGCTCATTTTGGTCTATTTGGAGAGAGTATTAATCTCGAAGCAAGATAGGTGCACGGTTTGCGCTGAACGTACCCTAGGCTAAGAAATCATTTTGACACAACCGACGGTACTACTACGTGACATGGGTCAAGTGGAATCTCATTTCAGCCCATACGGAGAAACCGTTAATCTCGACGCAAGATAGGTGCACTATATGCGCTGAACGTACCATAGGCTAAGAAATCATTTTGGACGCACTTGATTGTACTCCTAGGCGACGTGGATCAAGCGAAAGTTTATTTCTATCTATTTGGAGATTGTTTTGATCTCAGCGTAAGATAGGTGCACGGTTTGTGCCGAATGTACCACGGGCATGGAAATCGCTTTGGGCAGACCTGATGGTACTCCTAGGTAATGTATGTCAAGTGGAAGCTTGTTTCGGTCTGTTTAGAGATAGTTTTAGTTTAGGTGCACGATAGGTGCACAATTTGCGCCGAACGTACCATGGGCCGGGAAATCACTTTGGGCACACTCGATGGTTCTCCTAGCTGAAGTGGGCCAAGTGGAAGCTCGATTCGAGCCGGTTAGAGATAGTGTTAATCTTAGCGCTAGATAGGTGCACAGTTTGCACCGAACGTACCATTGGCATATAAATCATTTTGGATGCACCTGATTGTACTCCTAGGTGAGATGGATCAAGCAGAAGCTCATTTTGATCCATTTGGAGATGGTTTTAATTTATGCGCAAGAATGGTGCACAGTTTGCGCCGAATGTCCCACGGGCATGGAAATTGATTGGGGCACACCCGATGGTACTCCTTTGTAATGTATGTCAAGTGGAAGCTTGTTTTGGTCCGTCTGGAGATAGCGTTAGTCTTGGTGCTAGATAGGTGCACGGTTTGCGCTGAATGTACCATAGGCATGGAAATCATTTTGGGCACACCCGAGCTACTCCTAGGTGATGTGGTCAAGTGACAGCTCATTTTGGTCCATTCGAAGATAGTGTTAAACTAGGCGCAAGATAGGAGTACGGTTTGCGCCAAATGTACCACAAGCATGGAAATCTTTTTTGGCACACCCGATGGTACTTCTAAGAGACATTGGTCGAATGGAAGCTCATTTTGGTCTATTTGGAGAGAGTATTAATCTCGAAGCAAGATAGGTGCACGGTTTGCGCTGAACGTACCCTAGGCTAAGAAATCATTTTGACACAACCGACGGTACTACTACGTGACATGGGTCAAGTGGAATCTCATTTCAGCCCATACGGAGAAACCGTTAATCTCGACGCAAGATAGGTGCACTATATGCGCTGAACGTACCATAGGCTAAGAAATCATTTTGGACGCACTTGATTGTACTCCTAGGCGACGTGGATCAAGCGAAAGTTTATTTCTATCTATTTGGAGATTGTTTTGATCTCAGCGTAAGATAGGTGCACGGTTTGTGCCGAATGTACCACGGGCATGGAAATCGCTTTGGGAAGACCTGATGGTACTCCTAGGTAATGTATGTCAAGTGGAAGCTTGTTTCGGTCCGTTTAGAGATAGTTTTAGGGCGCGTTTGGTTCATAACCAAACCTTGCCGCAACGTGCCACAGTTACCGCGCCGCAATTTTGGCTCCCGTTTGGTTCGTAGCGGCAGTTATGGCACGCCACGGCCTCGCCAATGCTCGCTAGTTCAATTTCGTCGTCAAAACGTGCCGCAAGTTCGGCGGACGAAATCGAGTCCGCACTTTTGGCGCGGCCAAAGACTGGGCGTGGCAGCTTCTGGACGCCATCCAAACAGACCCTTAGTCTAGGCGCACGATAGGTGCACAATTTGCGCCGAACGTACCACGGGCCGGGAAATCACTTTGGGCACACTCGATGGTTCTCCTAGCTGAAGTGGGTCAAGTGGAAGCTCGATTCGAGCCGGTTAGAGATAGTGTTAATCTTAGCGCAAGATAGGTGCACAGTTTGCACCGAACGTTGCATTGGCATATAAATCATTTTGGATGCACCTAATTGTACTCCTAGGTGAGATGGATCAAGCAGAACCTCATTTTGATCCATTTGGAGATGGTTTTAACTTCAGCGCAAGAATGGTGCACAGTTTGCGCCGAATGTCCCACGGGCATGGAAATTGATTGGGGCACACCCGATGGTACTCCTATGTAATGTATGTCAAGTGGAAGCTTGTTTCGGTCCGTCTGGAGATAGCGTTAGTCTTGGTGCTAGATAAGTGCATGGTTTGCGCTGAATGTACCATAGGCATGGAAATCATTTTGGGCACACCCGATGCTACTCCTAGGTGACGTGGTCAAGTGACAGCTCATTTTGGTCCATCCGGAGATAGTGTTAAACTAGGCGCAAGATAGGAGTACGGTTTGCGCCGAATGTACCACAAGCATGGAAATCTTTTTCGGCACACCCGATGGTACTTCTAAGAGACATTGGTCGAATTGAAGCTCATTTTGGTCTATTTGGAGAGAGTATTAATCTCGAAGCTAGATAGGTGCACGGTTTGCGCTGAACGTACCCTAGGCTAAGAAATCATTTTGACACAACCGACGGTACTACTACGTGACATGGGTCAAGTGGAATCTCATTTCAGCCCATACGGAGAAACCGTTAATCTCGACGCAAGATAGGTGCACTATATGCGCTGAACGTACCATAGGCTAAGAAATCATTTTGGACGCACTTGATTGTACTCCTAGGCGACGTGGATCAAGCGAAAGTTTATTTCTCTCTATTTGGAGATTGTTTTGATCTCGGCGTAAGATAGCTGCACGGTTTGTGCCGAATGTACCACGGGCATGGAAATCACTTTGGGCAGACATGATGGTACTCCTAGGTAATGTATGTCAAGTGGAAGCTTGTTTCGGTCCGTTTGGAGATAGTTTTAGTCTAGGCGCACGATAGGTGCACAATTTGCGCCGAACGTACCACGGGCTGGGAAATCACTTTGGGCACAGTCGATGGTTCTCCTAGCTGAAGTGGGTCAAGTGGAAGCTCGATTCGAGCCGGTTAGAGATAGTGTTAATCTTAGCGCTAGATAGGTGCACAGTTTGCACCGAACGTACCATTGGCATAGAAATCATTTTGGATGCACCTGATTGTACTCCTAGGTGAGATGGATCAAGCAGAAGCTCATTTTGATCCATTTGGAGATGGTTTTAACTTCAGCGCAAGAATGGTGCACAGTTTGTGCCGAATGTCCCACGGGCATGGAAATTGATTGGGGCACACCCGATGGTACTCCTATGTAATGTATGTCAAGTGGAAGCTTGTTTCGGTCCGTCTGGAGATAGCGTTAGTCTTGGTGCTAGATAGGTGCACGGTTTGCGCTGAATGTACCATAGGCATGGAAATCATTTTGGGCACACCCGATGCTACTCCTAGTGACGTGGTCAAGTGACAGCTCATTTTGGTCCATTCGGAGATAGTGTTAAACTAGGCGCAAGATAGGAGTACGGTTTGCGCTGAATGTACCACAAGCATGGAAATCTTTTTTGTTACACCCGATGGTACTTCTAAGAGACATTGGTTGAATGGAAGCTCATTTTGGTCTATTTGGAGAGAGTATTAATCTCAAAGCTAGATAGGTGCAGGGTTTGCGCAGAACGTACCCTAGGCTAGGAAATCATTTTGACACAACCGACGGTACTCCTACGTTACATGGGTCAAGTGGAATCTCATTTCAGCCCATATGGAGAAACCGTTAATCTCGACGCAAGATAGGTGCACTATATGCGCTGAACGTACCATAGGCTAAGAAATCATTTTGGACGCACTTGATTGTACTCCTAGGCGACGTGGATCAAGCGAAAGTTTATTTCTATCTATTTGGAGATTGTTTTGATCTCGGCGTAAGATAGGTGCACGGTTTGTGCTGAGTGTACCACGGGCATGGAAATCGCTTTGGGCAGACCTGATGGTACTCCTAGGTAAAGTATGTCAAGTGGAAGCTTGTTTCGGTCGGTTTAGAGATAGTTTTAGTCTAGGCACGCGATAGGTGCACAATTTGCGCCGAACGTACCACGGGCCGGGAAATCACTTTGGGCACACTCGATGGTTCTCCTAGCTGAAGTGGGTCAAGTGGAAGCTCGATTCGAGCCGGTTAGAGATAGTGTTAATCTTAGCGCTAGATAGGTGCACAGTTTGCACCGAACGTAGCATTGGCGTAGAAATCATTTTGGATGCACCTGATTGTACTCCTAGGTGAGATGGATCAAGCAGAAGCTCATTTTGATCCATTTGGAGATGGTTTTAACTTCAGCGCAAGAATGGTGCACAGTTTGCGCCGAATGTCCCACGGGCATGGAAATTGCTTGGGGCACACCCGATGGTACTCCTATGTAATGTATGTCAAGTGGAAGCTTGTTTCGGTCCGTCTGGAGATAGCGTTAGTCTTGGTGCTAGATAGGTGCACGGTTTGCGCTGAATGTACCATAGGCATGAAACTCATTTTGGGCACACCCGATGGTACTGCTATGTAATGTATGTCAAGTGGGAGCTTGTTTCGGTCCGTTTGGAGATAGTGTTAGTCTTGGTGCTAGATAGGTGCACGGTTTGCGCTGAATGTACCATAGGCATGGAAATCAGTTTGGGCACACCCGATGCTACTCCTAGGTGACGTGGTCAAGTGACAGCTCATTTTGGTCCATTCGGAGATAGTGTTAAACTAGGCGCAAGATAAGAGTACGGTTTGCGCCGAATGTACCACAGGCACAGAAATCTTTTTTGGCACACCCGATGGTACTTCTAAGAGACATTGGTCGAATGGAAGCTCATTTTGGTCCATTTGGAGAGAGTATTAATCTCGAAGCAAGATAGGTGCACGGTTTGCGCTGAACGTACCCTAGGCTAAGAAATCATTTTGACACAACCGACGGTACTCTATGTGACATGGGTCAAGTGGAATCTCATTTGAGCCCATACGGAGAAACCGTTAATCTTCATTTTGGACGCACTTGATTGTACTCCTAGGCGACGTGGATCAAGCGAAAGTTTATTTCTATCTATTTGGGGATTGTTTTGATCTCGGCGTAAGATAGGTGCACGGTTTGTGCCGAATGTACCACGGGCATGGAAATCACTTTGGGCAGACCTAATGGTACTCCTAGGTAATGTATGTCAAGTGGAAGCTTGTTTCGGTCCGTTTGGAGATAGTTTTAGTCTAGGCGCACGATAGGTGCACAATTTGCGTCGAACGTACGATGGGCCAGGAAATCACTTTCGGCACACTCGATGGTTCTCCTAGCTGAAGTGGGTCAAGTGGAAGCTCGATTCGAGCCATTTAGAGATAGTGTTAATCTTAGCGCTAGATAGGTGCACAGTTTGCACCGAACGTACCATTGGCATTGAAATCATTTTGGATGCACCTGATTGTACTCCTAGGTGTGATGGATCAAGCAGAAGCTCAACTTGATCCATTTGGAGATGGTTTTAACTTCAGCGCAAGAATGGTGCACAGTTTGCGCCGAATGTCCCACGGGCATGGAAATTGCTTTGGGCACACCCGATGGTACTCCTATATAATGTATGTCAAGTGGAAGCTTGTTTCGGTCCGTTTGGAGATAGTGTTAGGCTTGGTGCTAGATAGGTGCACGGTTTGCGCTGAACGTACCATAGGCATGGAAACCATTTTGGGCACACCCGATGCTACTCCTAGGAGACGTGGTCAAGTGACAGCTCATTTTGGGCCATTCGGAGATAGTGTTAAACTTGGCGCAATATAGGTGTACAGTTTGCGCCGAATGTACCACAGGCATGGAAATCTTTTTAGGCACACCCGATGGTACTGCTAAGAGACATTGGTCAAATGGAAGCTCATTATGGTCCATTTGGAGAGAGTATTAATCTCGAAGGAAGATAGGTGCACGGTTTCCACTGAACGTACCCTAGGCTAAGAAATCATTTTGACACAACTGACGGTACTCCTACGTGACATGGGTCAAGTGGAATCTCATTTCAGGCCATATGGAGAAACCATTGATCTCGACGCAAGATAGGTGCAATATATGGGCTGAACGTAATTAGGCTAAGAAATCATTTTGGACGCACTTGATTGTACTCCTAGGCAACGTGGATCAAGCGAAAGTTTATTTCTATCTATTTGGAGATTGCTTTGATCTCGGCGTAAGATAGGTGCACGGTTTGTGCCGAATGTACCACGAGCATGGAAATCGCTTTGGGTAGACCTGATGGTACTCCTATGTAATGTATGTCAAGTGGAAGCTTGTTTCGGTCCGTTTGGAGATAGTTTTAGTCTAGGCGCACGATAGGTGCACAATTTGGGCCGAACGTACCACGGGCCGGGAAATCACTTTGGGCACACTCGATGGTTCTCCTAGCTAAAGTGGGTCAAGTGGAAGCTCGATTCGAGCCGTTTAGAGATAGTGTTAATCTTAGCGCTAGATAGGTGCACAGTTTGCACCGAACGTACCATTGGTATAGAAATCATTTTGGATGCACCTGATTGTACTCCTAGGTGAGATGGATCAAGCAGAAGCTCATTTTGATCCATTTGGAGATGGTTTTAACTTCAGCGCAAGAATGGTGCACAGTTTGCGCCGAATGTCCCACGGGCATGGAAATTGCTTGGGGCACACCCGATGGTACTCCTATATAATGTATGTCAAGTGGAAGCTTGTTTCGGTCCGTCTGGAGATAGCGTTAGTCTTGGTCCTAGATAGGTGCACGGTTTGCGCTGAATGTACCATAGGCATGGAAATCATTTGGGGCACACCCAATGCTACTCCTAGGAGACGTGGTCAAGTGACAGCTCATTTTGGTCAATTCGGAGATAGTGTTAAACTAGGCGCAAGATAGGTGTACGGTTTGCGCCGAATATACCACAGGCATGGAAATATTTTTAGGCACACCCGATGGTACTTCTAAGAGACATTGGTCAAATGGAAGCTCATTTTGGTCCATTTGGAGAGAGTATTAATCTCGAAGCAAGATAGGTGCACGGTTTGCGCTGAACGTACCCTAGGCTAAGAAATCATTTTGACACAACCGATGGTACTCCTACGTGACATGGGTCAAGTGGAATCTCATTTCAGCCCATACGGAGAAACCGTTAATCTCGACGCAAGATAGGTGCACTATATGCGTTGAACGTACCATATGCTAAGAAATCATTTTGGACGCACTTGACTGTACTCCTAGGCGACGTGGATCAAGCGAAAGTTTATTTCTATCTATTTGGAGATTGTTTTGATCTCGGCGTAAGATAGGTGCACGGTTTGTGCTGAATGTACCACGGGCATGAAAATCGCTTTGGGCAGACCTGATGGTATTCCTAGGTAATGTATGTCAAGTGGAAGCTTGTTTCGGTCCGTTTGGAGATAGTTTTAGTCTAGGCGCATGATCGGTGCACAATTTGCGCCGAACGTACCATGGGCCGAGAAATCACTTTGGGCACCCTCGATGGTTCTCCTAGCTGAAGTGGGTCAAGTGGAAGCTCGATTCGAGCCGTTTAGAGATAGTGTTAATCTTAGCCCTAGATAGGTGGACAGTTTGCACCGAACGTACCATTGGCATAGAAATCATTTTGGATGCACCTGATTGTACTCCTAGGTGAGATGGATCAAGCAGAAGCTCATTTTGATCCATTTGGAGATGGTTTTAACTTCAGCGCAAGAATGGTGCACAGTTTGCGCCGAATGTCCCACGGGCATGGAAATTGCTTGGGGCACACCCGATGGTACTCCTATGTAATGTATGTCAAGTGGAAGCTTGTTTCGGTCCGTCTGGAGATAGCGTTAGTCTTGGTCCTAGATAGGTGCATGGTTTGCGCTGAATGTACCATAGGCATGGAAATCATTTGGGGCACACCCAATGCTACTCCTAGGAGACGTGGTCAAGTGACAGCTCATTTTGGTCAATTCGGAGATAGTGTTAAACTAGGCGCAAGATAGGTGTACGGTTTGCGCCGAATGTACCACAGGCATGGAAATATTTTTAGGCATACCCGATGGTACTTCTAAGAGACATTGGTCAAATGGAAGCTCATTTTGGTCCATTTGGAGAGAGTATTAATCTCGAAGCAAGATAGGTGCACGGTTTGCGCTGAACGTACCCTAGGCTAAGAAATCATTTTGACACAACCGATGGTACTCCTACGTGACATGGGTCAAGTGGAATCTCATTTCAGCCCATACGAAGAAACCGTTAATCTCGACGCAAGATAGGTGCACTATATGCGTTGAACGTACCATATGCTAAGAAATCATTTTGGACGCACTTGACTGTACTCCTAGGCGACGTGGATCAACCGAAAGTTTATTTCTATCTATTTGGAGATTGTTTTGATCTCGGCGTAAGATAGGTGCACGGTTTGTGCTGAATGTACCACGGGCATGAAAATTGCTTTGGGCAGACCTGATGGTATTCCTAGGTAATGTATGTCAAGTGGAAGCTTGTTTTGGTCCGTTTGGAGATAGTTTTAGTCTAGGCGCATGATCGGTGCACAATTTGCGCCGAACGTACCATGGGCCGAGAAATCACTTTGGGCACCCTCGATGGTTCTCCTAGCTGAAGTGGGTCAAGTGGAAGCTCGATTCGAGCCGTTTAGAGATAGTGTTAATCTTAGCCCTAGATAGGTGGACAGTTTGCACCGAACGTACCATTGGCATAGAAATCATTTTGGATGCACCTGATTGTACTCCTAGGTGAGATGGATCAAGAAGAAGCTCATTTTGATCCATTTGGAGATGGTTTTAACTTCAGCGCAAGAATGGTGCACAGTTTGCGCCGAATGTCCCATGGGCATGATAATTGCTGGGGGCACACCCGATGGTACTCCTATGTAATGTATGTCAAGTGGCAGCTTGTTTCGGTCCGTTTGGAGATAGTGTTAGTCTTGGTGCTAGATAGGTGCACGGTTTGCGCTGAATGTACCATAGGCATGGAAACCATTTTGGGCACACCCGATGCTACTTCTAGGTGACGTGGTGAAGTGACAGCTCATTTTGGTCCATTCGGAGATAGTGTTAAACTAGACGCAAGATAGGTGTACGGTTTGCGCCGAATGTACCACAGGCATGGAAATCTTTTTAGGCACACCCGATGGTCCTTCTAAGAGACATTGGTCAAATGGAAGCTCATTTTGGTCCATTTGGAGAGAGTATTAATCTCGAAGGAAGATAGGTGCACGGTTTGCGCTGAACGTACCCTAGGCTAAGAAATCATTTTGACACAACCGACGGTACTCCTACGTGACATGGGTCAGGTGGAATCTCATTTCAGCCCATACGGAGAAACCGTTAATCTCGACGCAAGATAGGTGCACTATATGCGCTGAACGTACCATAGGCTAAGAAATCATTTTGGACGCACTTGATTGTACTCTTAGGCGACGTGGATCAACCGAAAGTTTATTTCTATCAATTTAGAGATTGTTTTGATCTCAGCGTAAGAAAGGTGCACGGTTTGTGCCGAATGTACCACGGGCATGGAAATTGCTTTGGGCAGACCTGATGGTACTCCTAGGTAATGTATGTCAAGTGGAAGCATGTTTTGGTCCATTTGGAGATAGTTTTATTCTAGGCGCATGATAGGTGCACAATTTGCGCCGAACGTACCATGGGCCGGGAAAATCACTTTAGGCACGCTCGATGGTTCTCCTAGCTGAAGTGGGTCAAGTGGAAGCTCGATTCGAGCCGTTTATAGATAGTGTTAATCTTAGCGCTAGATAGGTGGACAGTTTGCACCGAACGTACCATTGGCATAGAACTCATTTTGGATGCACCTGATTGTACTCCTAGGTGAGATGGATCAAGTAGAAGCTCGTTTTGATCCATTTGGAGATGGTTTTGACTTCAGCGCAAGAATGGTGCACAGTTTGCGCCGAATGTCCCACGGGCATGATAATTGCTGGGGGCACACCTGATGGTACTCCTATGTAATGTATGTCAAGTGGAAGCTTGTTTCAGACCGTTTGGAGATAGTGTTAGTCTTGGTGCTAGATAAGTGCACGGTTTGCATTGAATGTACCATAGGCATGGGAATCATTTTGGCCACACCCGATGGTACTCCTAGGTGACGTGGTCAAGTGACAGCTCATTTTGGTCCATTCGGAGATAGTGTTAAACTAGGCGCAAGATAGGTGTACAGTTTGCGCCGAATGTACCACAGGCATGGAAATCTTTTTAGGCACACCCGATGGTACTTCTAAGAGACATTGGTCAAATGGAAGCTCATTTTGGTCCATTTGGAGAGAGTATTAAACTCGAAGCAAGATAGGTGCACGGTTTGCGCTGAACGTACCCTAGGCTAAGAAATCATTTTGACACAACCGACGGTACTCCTACGTGACATGGGTCAAGTGGAATCTCATTTCAGCCCATACGGAGAAACCATTAATCTCGACGCAAGATAGGTGCACTATATGCGCTGAACGTACCATAAGCTAAGAAATCATTTTGGACGCACTTGATTGTACTCCTAGGCGACGTGGATCAAGCGAAAGTTTATTTCTATCTATTTGGAGATTGTTTTGATCTCGGCGTAAGATAGGTGCACGGTTTGTGCCGAATGTACCACGGGCATGGAAAACGCTTTGGGCAGACCTGATGGTACTCCTAGGTAATGTATGTCAAGTGGAAGCTTGTTTCGGTCCGTTTGGAGATAGTTTTAGTTTAGGCGCACGATAGGTGCACAATTTACGCCGAACATACCACGGGCCGGGAAATTACTTTGAGCAGACTCGATGGTTCTCCTAGCTGAAGTGGCTCAAGTGGAAGCTCGATTCGAGCCGTTTAGAGATAGTGTTAATATTAGCGCTAGATAGGTGGACAGTTTGCACTGAACGTACCATTGGCATAGAAATCATTTAGGATGCACCTGATTGTACTCCTAGGTGAGATGGATCAAGCAGAAGCTCATTTTGATCCATTTGGAGATGGTACTGACTTCAGCGCAAGAATGGTGCACAGTTTGCGCCGAATGTCCCACGGGCACGGAAATTGGTGGGGGCACACCTGATGGTACTCCTATGTAATGTATGTCAAGTGGAAGCTTGTTTCGGTCCGTTTGGAGATAGTGTTAGTCTTGGTGCTAGATAGGTGCACGGTTTGCGCTGAATGTACCATAGGCATGGAAACCATTTTGGGCACACCCGATGCTACTTCTAGGTGACGTGGTGAAGTGACAGCTCATTTTGGACCATTCGGAGATAGTGTTAAACTAGACGCAAGATAGGTGTACGGTTTGCGCCGAATGTACCACAGGCATGGAAATCTTTTTAGGCACACCCGATGGTACTTCTAAGAGACATTCGTCAAATGGAAGCTCATTTTGGTCCATTTGGAGAGAGTATTAATCTCGAAGGAAGATAGGTGCACGGTTTGCGCTGAACGTACCCTAGGCTAAGAAATCATTTTGACACAACCGACGGTACTCCTACGTGACATGGGTCAAGTGGAATTTCATTTCAGCCCATACGGAGAAACCATTAATCTCGACGCAAGATAGGTGCACTATATGCGCTGAACGTACCATAAGCTAAGAAATCATTTTGGACGCACTTGATTGTACTCCTAGGCGACGTGGATCAAGCGAAAGTTTATTTCTATCTATTTGGAGATTGTTTTGATCTCGGCGTAAGATAGGTGCACGGTTTGTGCCGAATGTACCACGGGCATGGAAAACGCTTTGGGCAGACCTGATGGTACTCCTAGGTAATGTATGTCAAGTGGAAGCTTGTTTCGGTCCGTTTGGAGATAGTTTTAGTTTAGGCGCACGATAGGTGCACAATTTACGCCGAACATACCACGGGCCGGGAAATTACTTTGGGCAGACTCGATGGTTCTCCTAGCTGAAGTGGCTCAAGTGGAAGCTCGATTCGAGCCGTTTATAGATAGTGTTAATCTTAGCGCTAGATAGGTGGACAGTTTGCACCGAATGTACCATTGGCATAGAACTCATTTTGGATGCACCTGATTGTACTCCTAGGTGAGATGGATCAAGTGGAAGCTCGTTTTGATCCATTTGGAGATGGTTTTGACTTCAGCGCAAGAATGGTGCACAGTTTGCGCCGAATGTCCCACGGGCACGGAAATTGTTGGGGGCACACCTGATGGTACTCCTATGTAATGTATGTCAAGTGGAAGCTTGTTTTGGTCCGTTTGGAGATAGTGTTAGTCTTGGTGCTAGATAGGTGCACGGTTTGCGCTGAATGTACCATAGGCATGGAAACCATTTTGGGCACACCCGATGCTACTTCTAGGTGACGTGGTGAAGTGACAGCTCATTTTGGACCATTCGGAGATAGTGTTAAACTAGACGCAAGATAGGTGTACGGTTTGCGCCGAATGTACCACAGGCATGGAAATCTTTTTAGGCACACCCGATGGTACTTCTAAGAGACATTCGTCAAATGGAAGCTCATTTTGGTCCATTTGGAGAGAGTATTAATCTCGAAGGAAGATAGGTGCACGGTTTGCGCTGAACGTACCCTAGGCTAAGAAATCATTTTGACACAACCGACGGTACACCTACGTGACATGGGTCAAGTGGAATCTCATTTCAGCCCATACGGAGAAACCGTTAATCTCGACGCAAGATAGGTGCACTATATGCGCTGAACGTACCATAGGCTAAGAAATCATTTTGGACGCACTTGATTGTACTCTTAGGCGACGTGGATCAAGCGAAAGTTTATTTCCATCTATTTAGAGATTGTTTTGATCTCAGCGTAAGAAAGGTCCACGGTTTGTACCGAATGTACCACGGGCATGGAAATTGCTTTGGGCAGACCTGATGGTACTCCTAGGTAATGTATGTCAAGTGGAAGCATGTTTTGGTCCATTTGGAGATAGTTTTATTCTAGGCGCACGATAGGTGCACAATTTGCGCCGAACGTACCATGGGCCGGGAAATCACTTTGGGCACACTCGATGGTTCTCCTAGCTGAAGTGGGTCAAGTGGAAGCTCGATTCGAGCCGTTTATAGATAGTGTTAATCTTAGCGCTAGATAGGTGGACAGTTTGCACCGAATGTACCATTGGCATAGAACTCATTTTGGATGCACCTGATTGTACTCCTAGGTGAGATGGATCAAGTGGAAGCTCGTTTTGATCCATTTGGAGATGGTTTTGACTTCAGCGCAAGAATGGTGTACAGTTTGCGCCGAATGTCCCACGGGCATGATAATTGCTGGGGGCACACCCGATGGTACTCCTATGTAATGTATGTCAAGTGGAAGCTTGTTTCGGTCCATTTGGAGATAGTGTTAGTCTTGGTGCTAGATAGATGCACGGTTTGCGCTGAATGTACCATAGGCATGGAAACCATTTTGGGCACACCCGTGCTACTTCTAGGTGACGTGGTGAAGTGACAGCTCATTTTGGTCCATTCGGAGATAGTGTTAAACTAGACGCAAGATAGATGTACGGTTTGCGCCGAATGTACCACAGGCATGGAAATCTTTTTAGGCACACCCGATGGTACTTCTAAGAGACATTGGTCAAATGGAAGCTCATTTTGGTCCATTTGGAGAGAGTATTAATCTCGAAGGAAGATAGGTGCACGGTTTGCGCTGAACGTACCCTAGGCTAAGAAATCATTTTGACACAACCGACGGTACTCCTACGTGACATGGGTCAAGTGGAATCTCATTTCAGCCCATACGGAGAAACCGTTAATCTCGACGCAAGATAGGTGCACTATATGCGCTGAACGTACCATAGGCTAAGAAATCATTTTGGACGCACTTGATTGTACTCTTAGGCGACGTGGATCAAGCGAAAGTTTATTTCCATCTATTTAGAGATTGTTTTGATCTCGGCGTAAGAAAGGTGCACGGTTTGTACCGAATGTACCACGGGCATGGACATTGCTTTGGGCAGACCTGATGGTACTCCTAGGTAATGTATGTCAAGTGGAAGCATGTTTTGGTCCATTTGGAGATAGTTTTATTCTAGGCGCACGATAGGTGCACAATTTGCGCCGAACGTACCATGGGCCGGGAAATCACTTTGGGCACACTCGATGGTTCTCCTAGCTGAAGTGGGTCAAGTGGAAGCTCGATTCGAGCCGTTTATAGATAGTGTTAATCTTAGCGCTAGATAGGTGGACAGTTTGCACCGAACGTACCATTGGCATAGAACTCATTTTGGATGCACCTGATTGTACTCCTAGGTGAGATGGATCAAGTGGAAGCTCGTTTTGATCCATTTGGAGATGGTTTTGACTTCAGCGCAAGAATGGTGCACAGTTTGCGCCGAATGTCCCACGGGCATGATAATTGCTGGGGGCACACCCGATGGTACTCCTATGTAATGTATGTCAAGTGGAAGCTTGTTTCGGTCCATTTGGAGATAGTGTTAGTCTTGGTGCTAGATAGGTGCACGGTTTGCGCTAAATGTACCATAGGCATGGAAACCATTTTGGGCACACCCGATGCTACTTCTAGGTGACGTGGTGAAGTGACAGCTCATTTTGGTCCATTCGGAGATAGTGTTAAACTAGACGCAAGATAGGTGTACGGTTTGCGCCGAATGTACCACAGGCATGGAAATCTTTTTAGGCACACCCGATGGTACTTCTAAGAGACATTGGTCAAATGGAAGCTCATTTTGGTCCATTTGGAGAGAGTATTAATCTCGAAGGAAGATAGGTGCACGGTTTGCGCTGAACGTACCCTAGGCTAAGAAATCATTTTGACACAACCGACGGTAGTCCTACGTGACATGGGTCAAGTGGAATCTCATTTCAGCCCATACGGAGAAACCATTAATCTCGACGCAAGATAGGTGCACTATATGCGCTGAACGTACCATAAGCTAAGAAATCATTTTGGACGCACTTGATTGTACTCCTAGGCGACGTGGATCAAGCGAAAGTTTATTTCTATCTATTTGGAGATTGTTTTGATCTCGGCGTAAGATAGGTGCACGGTTTGTGCCGAATGTACCACGGGCATTGAAAACGCTTTGGGCAGACCTGATGGTACCCCTAGGTAATGTATGTCAAGTGGAAGCTTGTTTCGGTCCGTTTGGAGATAGTTTTAGTTTAGGCGCACGATAGGTGCACAATTTACGCCGAACATACCACGGGCCGGGAAATTACTTTGGGCAGACTCGATGGTTCTCCTAGTTGAAGTGGCTCAAGTGGAAGCTCGATTCGAGCCGTTTAGAGATAGTGTTAATCTTAGCGCTAGATAGGTGGACAGTTTGCACTGAACGTACCATTGGCATAGAAATCATTTAGGATGCACCTGATTGTACTCCTAGGTGAGATGGATCAAGCAGAAGCTCATTTTGATCCATTTGGAGATGGTACTGACTTCAGCGCAAGAATGGTGCACAGTTTGCGCCGAATGTCCCACGGGCACGGAAATTGTTGGGGGCACACCTGATGGTACTCCTATGTAATGTATGTCAAGTGGAAGCTTGTTTCGGTCCGTTTGGAGATAGTGTTAGTCTTGGTGCTAGATAGGTGCACGGTTTGCGCTGAATGTACCATAGGCATGGAAACCATTTTGGGCACACCCGATGCTACTTCTAGGTGACGTGGTGAAGTGACAGCTCATTTTGGACCATTCGGAGATAGTGTTAAACTAGACGCAAGATAGGTGTACGGTTTGCGCCGAATGTACCACAGGCATGGAAATCTTTTTAGGCACACCCGATGGTACTTCTAAGAGACATTGGTCAAATGGAAGCTCATTTTGGTCCATTTGGAGAGAGTATTAATCTCGAAGGAAGATAGGTGCACGGTTTGCGCTGAACGTACCCTAGGCTAAGAAATCATTTTGACACAACCGACGGTACTCCTACGTGACATGGGTCAAGTGGAATCTCATTTCAGCCCATACGGAGAAACCGTTAATCTCGACGCAAGATAGGTGCACTATATGCGCTGAACGTACCATAGGCTAAGAAATCATTTTGGACGCACTTGATTGTACTCTTAGGCGACGTGGATCAAGCGAAAGTTTATTTCCATCTATTTAGAGATTGTTTTGATCTCAGCGTAAGAAAGGTGCACGGTTTGTACCGAATGTACCACAGGCATGGAAACTGCTTTGGGCAGACCTGATGGTACTCCTAGGTAATGTATGTCAAGTGGAAGCATGTTTTGGTCCATTTGGAGATAGTTTTATTCTAGGCGCACGATAGGTGCACAATTTGCGCGGAACGTACCATGGGCCGGGAAATCACTTTGGGCACACTCGATGGTTCTCCTAGCTGAAGTGGGTCAAGTGGAAGCTCGATTCGAGCCGTTTATAGATAGTGTTAATCTTAGCGCTAGATAGGTGGACAGTTTGCACCGAATGTACCATTGGCATAGAACTCATTTTGGATGCACCTGATTGTACTCCTAGGTGAGATGGATCAAGTGGAAGCTCGTTTTGATCCATTTGGAGATGGTTTTGACTTCAGCGCAAGAATGGTGCACAGTTTGCGCCGAATGTCCCACGGGCATGATAATTGCTGGGGGCACACCCGATGGTACTCCTATGTAATGTATGTCAAGTGGAAGCTTGTTTCGGTCCATTTGGAGATAGTGTTAGTCTTGGTGCTAGATAGGTGCACGGTTTGCGCTGAATGTACCATAGGCATGGAAACCATTTTGGGCACACCCGATGCTACTTCTAGGTGACGTGGTGAAGTGACAGCTCATTTTGGTCCATTCGGAGATAGTGTTAAACTAGACGCAAGATACGTGTACGGTTTGCGCCGAATGTACCACAGGCATGGAAATCTTTTTAGGCACACCCGATGGTACTTCTAAGAGACATTGGTCAAATGGAAGCTCATTTTGGTCCATTTGGAGAGAGTATTAATCTCGAAGGAAGATAGGTGCACGGTTTGCGCTGAACGTACCCTAGGCTAAGAAATCATTTTGACACAACCGACGGTACTCCTACGTGACATGGGTCAAGTGGAATCTCATTTCAGCCCATGCGGAGAAACCGTTAATCTCGACGCAAGATAGGTGCACTATATGCGCTGAACGTACCATAGGCTAAGAAATCATTTTGGACGCACTTGATTGTACTCTTAGGCGACGTGGATCAAGCGAAAGTTTATTTCCATCTATTTAGAGATTGTTTTGATCTCAGCGTAAGAAAGGTGCACGGTTTGTACCGAATGTACCACGGGCATGGAAATTGCTTTGGGCAGACCTGATGGTACTCCTAGGTAATGTATGTCAAGTGGAAGCATGTTTTGGTCCATTTGGAGATAGTTTTATTCTAGGCGCACGATAGGTGCACAATTTGCGCTGAACGTACCATGGGCCGGGAAATCACTTTGGGCACACTCGATGGTTCTCCTAGCTGAAGTGGGTCAAGTGGAAGCTCGATTCGAGCCGTTTATAGATAGTGTTAACCTTAGCGCTAGATAGGTGTACAGTTTGCACCGAACGTACCATTGGCATAGAACTCATTTTGGATGCACCTGATTGTACTCCTAGGTGAGATGGATCAAGTGGAAGCTCGTTTTGATCCATTTGGAGATGGTTTTGACTTCAGCGCAAGAATGGTGCACAGTTTGCGCCGAATGTCCCACGGGCATGATAATTGCTGGGGGCACACCCGATGGTACTCCTATGTAATGTATGTCAAGTGGAAGCTTGTTTCGGTCCATTTGGAGATACTGTTAGTCTTGGTGCTAGATAGGTGCACGGTTTGCGCTGAATGTACCATAGGCATGGAAACCATTTTGGGCACACCCGATGCTACTTCTAGGTGACGTGGTGAAGTGACAGCTCATTTTGGTCCATTCGGAGATAGTGTTAAACTAGACGCAAGATAGGTGTACGGTTTGCGCCGAATGTACCACAGGCATGGAAATCTTTTTAGGCACACCCGATGGTACTTCTAAGAGACATTGGTCAAATGGAAGCTCATTTTGGTCCATTTGGAGAGAGTATTAATCTCGAAGGAAGATAGGTGCACGGTTTGCGCTGAACGTACCCTAGGCTAAGAAATCATTTTGACACAACCGACGGTACTCCTACGTGACATGGGTCAAGTGGAATCTCATTTCAGCCCATACGGAGAAACCGATAATCTCGACGCAAGATAGGTGCACTATATGCGCTGAACGTACCATAGGCTAAGAAATCATTTTGGACGCACTTGATTGTACTCTTAGGCGACGTGGATCAACCGAAAGTTTATTTCTATCTATTTAGAGATTGTTTTGATCTCAGCGTAAGAAAGGTGCACGGTTTGTGCCGAATGTACCACGGGCATGGAAATTGCTTTGGGCAGACCTGATGGTACTCCTAGGTAATGTATGTCAAGTGGAAGCATGTTTTGGTCCATTTGGAGATAGTTTTATTCTAGGCGCATGATAGGTGCACAATTTGCGCCGAACGTACCATGGGCCGGGAAAATCACTTTAGGCACGCTCGATGGTTCTCCTAGCTGAAGTGGGTCAAGTGGAAGCTCGATTCGAGCCGTTTATAGATAGTGTTAATCTTAGCGCTAGATAGGTGGACAGTTTGCACCGAACGTACCATTGGCATAGAACTCATTTTGGATGCACCTGATTGTACTCCTAGGTGAGATGGATCAAGTAGAAGCTCGTTTTGATCCATTTGGAGATGGTTTTGACTTCAGCGCAAGAATGGTGCACAGTTTGCGCCGAATGTCCCACGGGCATGATAATTGCTGGGGGCACACCTGATGGTACTCCTATGTAATGTATGTCAAGTGGAAGCTTGTTTCGGTCCGTTTGGAGATAGTGTTAGTCTTGGTGCTAGATAAGTGCACGGTTTGCATTGAATGTACCATAGGCATGGGAATCATTTTGGCCACACCCGATGGTACTCCTAGGTGACGTGGTCAAGTGACAGCTCATTTTGGTCCATTCGGAGATAGTGTTAAACTAGGCGCAAGATAGGTGTACAGTTTGCGCTGAATGTACCACAGGCATGGAAATCTTTTTAGGCACACCCGATGGTACTTCTAAGAGACATTGGTCAAATGGAAGCTCATTTTGGTCCATTTGGAGAGAGTATTAAACTTGAAGCAAGATAGGTGCACGGTTTGCGCTGAACGTACCCTAGGCTAAGAAATCATTTTGACACAACCGACGGTACTCCTACGTGACATGGGTCAAGTGGAATCTCATTTCAGCCCATACGGAGAAACCATTAATCTCGATGCAAGATAGGTGCACTATATGCGCTGAACGTACCATAAGCTAAGAAATCATTTTGGACGCACTTGATTGTACTCCTAGGCGACGTGGACCAAGCGAAAGTTTATTTCTATCTATTTGGAGATTGTTTTGATCTCGGCGTAAGATAGGTGCACGGTTTGTGCCGAATGTACCACGGGCATTGAAAACGCTTTGGGCAGACCTGATGGTACTCCTAGGTAATGTATGTCAAGTGGAAGCTTGTTTTGGTCCGTTTGGAGATAGTTTTAGTCTAGGCGCACGATAGGTGCACAATTTACGCCGAACATACCACGGGCCGGAAAATTACTTTGGGCAGACTCGATCGTTCTCCTAGCTGAAGTGGCTCAAGTGGAAGCTCGATTCGAGCCGTTTAGAGATAGTGTTAATCTTAGCGCTAGATAGGTGGACAGTTTGCACTGAACGTACCATTGGCATAGAAATCATTTAGGATGCACCTGATTGTACTCCTAGGTGAGATGGATCAAGCAGAAGCTCATTTTGATCCATTTGGAGATGGTACTGACTTCAGCGCAAGAATGGTGCACAGTTTGCGCCGAATGTCCCACGGGCACGGAAATTGTTGGGGGCACACCCGATGGTACTCCTATGTAATGTATGTCAAGTGGAAGCTTGTTTCGGTCCGTTTGGAGATAGTGTTAGTCTTGGTGCTAGATAGGTGCACGGTTTGTGCTGAATGTACCATAGGCATGGAAATCATTTTGGGCACACCCGATGCTACTCCTAGGTGACGTGGTCAAGTGACAGCTCATTTTGGTCCATTCGGAGATAGTGTTAAACTAGGCGCAAGATAGGAGTACGGTTTGCGCCGAATGTACCACAGGCATGGAAATCTTTTTTGGCACACCCGATGGTACTTCTAAGAGACATTGGTCGAATGGAAGCTCATTTTGGTCCATTTGGAGAGAGTATTAATCTCGAAGCAAGATAGGTGCACGGTTTGCGCTGAACGTACCCTAGGCTAAGAAATCATTTTGACACAACCGACGGTACTCCTACGTGACATGGGTCAAGTGGAATCTCATTTCAGCCCATACGGAGAAACTGTTAATCTTCATTTTGGACGCACTTGATTGTACTCCTAGGCGACGTGGATCAAGCGAAAGTTTATTTCTATCTATTTGGAGATTGTTTTGATCTCGGCGTAAGATAGGTGCACGGTTTGTGCCAAATGTACCACGGGCATGGAAATCACTTTGGGCAGACCTAATGGTACTCCTAGGTAATGTATGTCAAGTGGAAGCTTGTTTCGATCCGTTTGGACATAGTTTTAGTCTAGGCGCACGATAGGTGCACAATTTGCGCCGAACGTACGATGGGCCAGGAAATCACTTTGGGCACACTCGATGGTTCTCCTAGCTGAAGTGGGTCAAGTGGAAGCTCGATTCGAGCCGTTTAGAGATAGTGTTAATCTTAGCGCTAGATAGGTGCACAGTTTGCACCGAACGTACCATTGGCATAGAAATCATTTTGGATGCACTTGATTGTACTCCTAGGTGAGATGGATCAAGCAGAAGCTCATTTTGATCCATTTGGAGATGGTTTTAACTTCAGCGCAAGAATGGTGCACAGTTTGCGCCGAATGTCCCACGGGCATGGAAATTGCTTTGGGCACACCCGATGGTACTCCTATGTAATGTATGTCAAGTGGAAGCTTATTTCGGTCCGTTTGGAGATAGTGTTAGTCTTGGTGCTAGATAGGTGCACGGTTTGCGCTTAACGTACCATAGGCATGGAAACCATTTTGGGCACACCCAATGCTACTCCTAGGAGACGTGTTCAAGTGACAGCTCATTTTGGTCTATTCCGAGATAGTGTTAAACTAGGCGCAAGATAGGTGTACGGTTTGCGCCGACTATACCACAGGCATGGAAATCTTTTTTGGCACACCCGATGGTACTTCTAAGAGACATTGGTCAAATGGAAGCTCATTTTGGTCCATTTGGAGAGAGTATTAATCTCAAACCAAGATAGGTGCACGGTTTGCGCTGAACGTACCCTAGGCTAAGAAATCATTTTGACACAACCGACGGTACTCCTACGTGACATGGGTCAAGTGGAATCTCATTTCAGCCCATACGGAGAAACCGTTAATCTCGACGCAAGATAGGTGCACTATATGCGCTGAACGTACCATAGGCTAAGAAATCATTTTGGACGCACTTGATTGTACTCCTAGGCGACATGGATCAAGCGAATGTTTATTTCTATCTATTTGGAGATTGTTTTGATCTTGGTGTAAGATAGGTGCACGGTTTGTGCCGAAAATGTACCACGGGCATGGAAATCACTTTGGGAAGACCTGATGGTACTCCTAGGTAATGTATGTCAAGTGGAAGCTTGTTTCAGTCCGTTTGGATATAGTTTTAGTCTAGGCGCACGATAGGTGCACAATTTGCGCCGAACGTACCACGGGCCGGGAAATCACTTTGGGCACACTCGATGGTTCTCCTAGCTGAAGTGGGTCACGTGGAAGCTCGATTCGAGCCGTTTAGAGATATTGTTAATCTTAGCGCTAGATAGGTGCACAGTTTGCACCGAACGTAGCATTGGCATAGAAATCATTTTGGATGCACCTGATTGTACTCCTAGGTGAGATGGATCAAGCAGAAGCTCATTTTGATCCATTTGGAGATGGTTTTAACTTCAGCGCAAGAACGGTGCACAGTTTGTGTTGAATGTCCCACGGGCATGGAAATTGCTTTGGGCACACCCGATGGTACTCCTATGTAATGTATGTCAAGTGGAAGCTTGTTTCGGTCCGTTTGGAGATAGTGTTAGTCTTGGTGCTAGATAGGTGCACGTTTTGCGCTGAATGTACCATAGGCATGGAAACCATTTTGGGCACACCCGATGCTACTCCTAGGTGACGTGGTCAAGTGACAGCTCATTTTGGTCCATTCGGAGATAGTGTTAAACTAGGCGCAAGATAGGTGTACGGTTTGCGCCGACTGTACCACAGGCATGGAAATCTTTTTTGGCACACCCGATGGTACTTCTAAGAGACATTGGTCAAATGGAAGCTCATTTTGGTCCATTTGGGGAGAGTATTAATCTCGAACCAAGATAGGTGCACGGTTTGCGCTGAACGTACCCTAGGCTAAGAAATCATTTTGACACAACCGACGGTACTCCTACGTGACATGGTCAAGTGGAATCTCATTTCAGCCCATACGGAGAAACCGTTAATCTTCATTTTGAACGCACTTGATTGTACTCCTAGGCGACGTGGATCAAGCGAAAGTTTATTTCTATCTATTTGGAGATTGTTTTGATCTCGGCGTAAGATAGGTGCACGGTTTGTGCCGAATGTACCACGGGCATGGAAATCACTTTGGGCAGACCTAATGGTACTCCTAGGTAATGTATGTCAAGTGGAAGCTTGTTTCGATCCGTTTGGACATAGTTTTAGTCTAGGCGCACGATAGGTGCACAATTTGCGCCGAACGTACGACGGGCCAGGAAATCACTTTGGGCACACTCGATGGTTCTCCTAGCTGAAGTGGGTCAAGTGGAAGCTCGATTCGAGCCGTTTAGAGATAGTGTTAATCTTAGCGCTAGATAGGTGCACAGTTTGCACCGAACGTACCATTGGCATAGAAATCAATTTGGATGCACTTGATTGTACTCCTAGGTGAGATGGATCAAGCAGAAGCTCATTTTGATCCATTTGGAGATGGTTTTAACTTCAGCGCAAGAATGGTGCACAGTTTGCGCCGAATGTCCCACGGGCATGGAAATTGCTTTGGGCACACCCGATGGTACTCCTATGTAATGTATGTCAAGTGGAAGCTTGTTTCGGTCCGTTTGGAGATAGTGTTAGTCTTGGTGCTAGATAGGTGCACGGTTTGCGCTTAACGTACCATAGGCATGGAAACCATTTTGGGCACACCCAATGCTACTCCTAGGAGACGTGTTCAAGTGACAGCTCATTTTGGTCTATTCGGAGATAGTGTTAAACTAGGCGCAAGATAGGTGTACGGTTTGCGCCGACTATACCACAGGCATGGAAATCTTTTTTGGCACACCCGATGGTACTTCTAAGAGACATTGGTCAAATGGAAGCTCATTTTGGTCCATTTGGAGAGAGTATTAATCTCAAACCAAGATAGGTGCACGGTTTGCGCTGAACGTACCCTAGGCTAAGAAATCATTTTGACACAACCGACGGTACTCCTACGTGACATGGGTCAAGTGGAATCTCATTTCAGCCCATACGGAGAAACCGTTAATCTCGACGCAAGATAGGTGCACTATATGCGCTGAACGTACCATAGGCTAAGAAATCATTTTGGACGCACTTGATTGTACTCCTAGGCGACATGGATCAAGCGAATGTTTATTTCTATCTATTTGGAGATTGTTTTGATCTTGGCGTAAGATAGGTGCACGGTTTGTGCCGAAAATGTACCACGGGCATGGAAATCACTTTGGGAAGACCTGATGGTACTCCTAGGTAATGTATGTCAAGTGGAAGCTTGTTTCGGTCCGTTTGGATATAGTTTTAGTCTAGGCGCACGATAGGTGCACAATTTGCGCCGAACGTACCACGGGCCGGGAAATCACTTTGGGCACACTCGATGGTTCTCCTAGCTGAAGTGGGTCACGTGGAAGCTCGATTCGAGCCGTTTAGAGATATTGTTAATCTTAGCGCTAGATAGGTGCACAGTTTGCACCGAACGTAGCATTGGCATAGAAATCATTTTGGATGCACCTGATTGTACTCCTAGGTGAGATGGATCAAGCAGAAGCTCATTTTGATCCATTTGGAGATGGTTTTAACTTCAGCGCAAGAACGGTGCACAGTTTGTGTTGAATGTCCCACGGGCATGGAAATTGCTTTGGGCACACCCGATGGTACTCCTATGTAATGTATGTCAAGTGGAAGCTTGTTTCGGTCCGTTTGGAGATAGTGTTAGTCTTGGTGCTAGATAGGTGCACGTTTTGCGCTTAACGTACCATAGGCATGGAAACCATTTTGGGCACACCCGATGCTACTCCTAGGAGACGTGGTCAAGTGACAGCTCATTTTGGTCTTTTCGGAGATAGTGTTAAACTAGGCGCAAGATAGGTGTACGGTTTGCGCCGACTGTACCACAGGCATGGAAATCTTTTTTGGCACACCCGATGGTACTTCTAAGAGACATTGGTCAAATGGAAGCTCATTTTGGTCCATTTGGAGAGAGTATTAATCTCGAACCAAGATAGGTGCACGGTTTGCGCTGAACGTACCCTAGGCTAAGAAATCATTTTGACACAACCGACGGTACTCCTACGTGACATGGTCAAGTGGAATCTCATTTCAGCCCATACGGAGAAACCGTTAATCTTCATTTTGAACGCACTTGATTGTACTCCTAGGCGACGTGGATCAAGCGAAAGTTTATTTCTATCTATTTGGAGATTGTTTTGATCTCGGCGTAAGATAGGTGCACGGTTTGTGCCGAATGTACCTCGGGCATGGAAATCACTTTGGGCAGACCTAATGGTACTCCTAGGTAATGTATGTCAAGTGGAAGCTTGTTTCGATCCGTTTGGAGATAGTTTTAGTCTAGGCGCACGATAGGTGCACAATTTGCGCCGAACATACGACGGGCCAGGAAATCACTTTGGGCACACTCGATGGTTCTCCTAGCTGAAGTGGGTCAAGTGGAAGCTCGATTTGAGCCGTTTAGAGATAGTGTTAATCTTAGCGCTAGATGGGTGCACAGTTTGCACCGAACGTACCATTGGCATAGAAATCAATTTGGATGCACCTGATTGTACTCCTAGGTGAGATGGATCAAGCAGAAGCCCATTTTGATCCATTTGGAGATGGTTTTAACTTCAGCGCAAGAATGGTGCACAGTTTGCACCGAATGTCCCACGGGCATGGAAATTGCTTGGGGCACACCGATGGCACTCCTATGTAATGTATGTCAAGTGGAAGCTTGTTTCGGTCCGTTTGGAGATAGTGTTAGTCTTGGTGCTAGATAGGTGCACGGTTTGCGCTTAACGTACCATAGGCATGGAAACCATTTTGGGCACACCCGATGCTACTCCTAGGAGACGTGGTCAAGTGACAGCTCATTTTGGTCTATTCGGAGATAGTGTTAAACTAGGCGCAAGATAGGTGTACGGTTTGCGCCGACTGTACCACAGGCATGGAAATCTTTGTTGGCACACCCGATGGTACTTCTAAGAGACATTGGTCAAATGGAAGCTCATTTTGGTCCATTTGGAGAGAGTATTAATCTCGAAGGAAGATAGGTACATGGTTTGCGCTGAACGTACCCCAGGCTAAGAAATCATTTTGACACAACCGACGGTACTCCTACGTGACATGGGTCAAGTGGAATCTCATTTCAGCCCATACGAAGAAACCGTTAATCTCGACGCAAGATAGGTGCACTATATGGGCTGAATGTATATAGGCTAAGAAATCATTTTGGACGCACTTGATTGTACTCCTAGGCGATGTGGAACAAGCGAAAGTTTATTTCTATCTATTTGGAGATTGTTTTGATCTCGGCGTAAGATAGGTGCACGGTTTGTGCCGAATGTACCACGGGCATGGAAATCACTTTGGGCAGACCTGATGGTACTCCTAGGTAATGTATGTCAAGTGGAAGCTTGTTTCAGTCCGTTTGGAGATAGTTTTAGTATAGGCGCACGATAGGTGCATAATTTGCCTTGAACGTACCACGGGCCGGGAAATCACTTTAGGGACACTCGATGGTTCTCCTAGCTGAAGTGGGTCAAGTGGAAGCTCGATTCGAGCCGTTTAGAGATAGTGTTAATCTTTGCGCTAGATAGGTGCACAGTTTGCACTGACGCCATTGGCATAGAAATCATTTTGGATGCACCTGATTGTACTCCTAGGTGAGATGGATCAATCAGAAGCTCATTTTGATCCATTTGGAGATGGTTTTAACTTCAGCGCAAGAATGGTGCACAGTTTGCGCCGAATGTCCCACGGGCATGGAAATTGCTTTGGGCACACCCGATGGTACTCCTATGTAATGTATGTCAAGTGGATGCTTGTTTCGGTCCGTTTGGAGATAGTGTTAGTCTTGGTGCTAGATAGGGGCACAGTTTGCGCTGAATGTACCATAGGCATGGAAATCATTCTGGGCACACCCGATGGTACTCCTAGGTGACGTGGTCAAGTGACAGCTCATTTTGGTCCATTCGGAGATAGTGTTAAACTTGGCGCAAGATAGGTGTACGGTTTGCGTCGAATGTACCACTGGCATGGAAATCTTTTTAGGCACACCCGATGGTACTTCTAAGAGACATTGGTCAAATGGAAGCTCATTTTGGTCCATTTGGAGAGAGTATTAATCTCAAAGGAAGATAGGTACATGGTTTGCGCTGAACGTACCCCAGGCTAAGAAATCACTTTGACACAACCGACGGTACTCCTACGTGACATGGGTCAAGTGGAATCTCATTTCAGCCCATACGAAGAAAGCGTTAATCTCGACGCAAGATAGGTGCACTATATGGGCTGAACGTATATAGGCTAAGAAATCATTTTGGACGCACTTGATTGTACTCCTAGGCGATGTGGAACAAGCGAAAGTTTATTTCTATCTATTTGGAGATTGTTTTGATCTCGGCGTAAGATAGGTGCACGGTTTGTGCCGAATGTACCACGGGCATGGAAATCACTTTGGGCAGACCTGATGGTACTCCTAGGTAATGTATGTCAAGTGGATGCTTGTTTCGGTCCGTTTGGAGATAGTTTTAGTCTAAGCGCACGATAGGTGCATAATTTGCGCCGAACGTACCACGGGCCGGGAAATCACTTTGGGCACACTCGATGGTTCTCCTAGCTGAAGTGGGTCAAGTGGAAGCTCGAATCGAGCCGTTTGGAGATAGTGTTAATCTTTGCGCTAGATAGGTGCACAGCTTGCACCGAACGTACCATTGGCATAGAAATCATTTTGGATGCACCTGATTGTACTCCTAGGTGAGATGGATCAAGCAGAAGCTCATTTTGATCCATTTGGAGATGGTTTTAACTTCAGCGCAAGAATGGTGCACAGTTTGCGCCGAATGTCCCACGGGCATGGAAATTGCTTTGGGCACACCCGATGGTACTCCTATGTAATGTATGTCAAGTGGAAGCTTGTTTCGGTCCGTTTGGAGATAGTGTTAGTCTTGGTGCTAGATAGGTGCACAGTTTGCGCTGAATGTACCATAGGCATGGAAATCATTCTGGGCACACCCGATGGTACTCCTAGGTGACGTGGTCAACTGACAGCTCATTTTGGTCCATTCGGAGATAGTGTTAAACTCGGCGCAAGATAGGTGTACGGTTTGCGCCGAATGAACCATAGGCATGGAAATCTTTTTAGGCACACCCGATGGTACTTCTAAGAGACATTGGTCAAATGGAAGCTCATTTTGGTCCATTTGGAGAGAGTATTAATCTCGAAGCAAGATAGGTGCACGGTTTGCGCTGAACGTACCCTAGGCTAAGAAATCATTTTGACACAACCGACGGTACTCCTACGTGACATGGGTCAAGTGGAATCTCATTTCAGCCCATACGGAGAAACCGTTAATCTCGACGCAAGATAGGTGCACTATATGCGCTGAACGTACCATAGGCTAAGAAATCATTTTGGACGCACTTGATTGTACTCCTAGGCGACGTGGATCAAGCGAAAGTTTATTTCTATCGACTTAGAGATTGTTTTGATCTCGGCGTAAGATAGGTGCACGGTTTGTGCCGAATGTACCACAGGCATGGAAATTGCTTTGGGCAGACCTGATGGTACTCCTAGGTAATGTATGTCAAGTGGAAGCTTGTTTTGGTCCATTTGGAGATAGTTTTATTCTAGGCGCACAATAGGTGCACAATTTTGCGCCGAACGTACCATGGGCCGGGAAATCACTTTGGGCACACTCGATGGTTCTCCTAGCTGAAGTGGGTCAAGTGGAAGCTTGATTCGAGCCGTTTAGAGATAGTGTTAATCTTAGCCCTAGATAGGTGGACAGTTTGCACCGAACATACCATTGGCATAGAACTCATTTTGGATGCACCTGATTGTACTCCTAGGTGAGATGGATCAAGCAGAACCTCATTTTGATCCATTTGGAGATGGTTTTAACTTCAGCGCAAGAATGGTGCACAGTTTGCGCCGAATGTCCCATGGGCATGGAAATTGCTTTGGGCACACCTGATGGTACTCCTATGTAATGTATGTCAAGTGGAAGCATGTTTCGGTCCGTTTGGAGATAGTGTTAGTCTTGGTGCTAGATAAGTGTACGGTTTGCGCTGAATGTACCATAGGCATGGAAATTATTTTGGCCACACCCGATGGTACTCCTAGGTGACGTGGTCAAGTGACAGCTCATTTTGGTCCATTCGGAGATTGTGTTAAAGTAGGCGCAAGATAGGTGTACGGTTTGCGCCGAATGTACCACAGGCATGGAAATCTTTTTAGGCACACCCGATGGTACTTCTAAGAGACATTGGTCAAATGGAAGCTCATTTTGGTCCATTTGGAGAGAGTATTAATCTCGAAGCAAGATAGGTGCACGGTTTGCGCTGAACGTACCCTAGGCTAAGAAATCATTTTGACACAACCGACGGTACTCCTACGTGACATGGGTCAAGTGGAATCTCATTTCAGCCCATACGGAGGAACCGTTAATCTCGACGCAAGATAGGTGCACTATATGCGCTGAACGTACCATAGGCTAAGAAATCATTTTGGACGCACTTGATTGTACTCCTAGGCGACGTGGATCAAGCGAAAGTTTATTTCTATCTATTTAGAGATTGTTTTGATCTCGGCGTAAGATAGGTGCACGGTTTGTGCCGAATGTACCACAGGCATGGAAATTGCTTTGGGCAGACCTGATGGTACTCCTACGTAATGTATGTCAAGTGGAAGCTTGTTTTGGTCCATTTGGAGATAGTTTTATTCTAGGCGCACAATAGGTGCACAATTTTGCGCCGAACGTACCATGGGCCGGGAAATCACTTTGGGCACACTCGATGGTTCTCCTAGCTGAAGTGGGTCAAGTGGAAGCTTGATTCGAGCCGTTTAGAGATAGTGTTAATCTTAGCCCTAGATAGGTGGACAGTTTGCACCGAACGTACCATTGGCATAGAACTCATTTTGGATGCACCTGATTGTACTCCTAGGTGAGATGGATCAAGCAGAACCTCATTTTGATCCATTTGGAGATGGTTTTAACTTCAGCGCAAGAATGGTGCACAGTTTGCGCCGAATGTCCCATGGGCATGGAAATTGCTTTGGGCACACCCGATGGTACTCCTATGTAATGTATGTCAAGTGGAAGCATGTTTCGGTCCGTTTGGAGATAGTGTTAGTCTTGGTGCTAGATAAGTGTACGGTTTGCGCTGAATGTACCATAGGCATGGAAATCATTTTGGCCACACCCGTGGTACTCCTAGGTGACATGGTCAAGTGACAGCTCATTTTGGTCCATTCGGAGATAGTGTTAAACTAGGCGCAAGATAGATGTACGGTTTGCGCCGAATGTACCACAGGCATGGAAATCTTTTTGGGCACACCCGATGGTACTTCTAAGAGACATTGGTCAAATGGAAGCTCATTTTGGTCCATTTGGAGGGAGTATTAATCTCGAAGCAAGATAGGTGCACGGTTTGCGCTAAACGTACCCTAGGCTAAGAAATCATTTTGACACAACCGACGGTACTCCTACGTGACATGGGTCAAGTGGAATCTCATTTCAGCCCATACGGAGAAACCGTTAATCTCGACGCAAGATAGGTGCACTATATGCGCTGAACGTACCATAGGCTAAGAAATCATTTTGGACGCACTTGACTGTACTCCTAGGCGACGTGGATCAAGCGAAAGTTTATTTCTATCTATTTGGAGATTGTTTTGATCTCGGCGTAAGATAGGTGCACGGTTTGTGCCGAATGTACCCCGGGTATGGAAATCGCTTTGGGCAGACCTGATGGTACTCCTAGGTAATGTATGTCAAGTGGAAGCTTGTTTCGGTCCGTTTGGAGATAGTTTTAGTCTAGGCGCACGATAGGTGCACAATTTGCGCCGAACGTACCACGGGCCGGGAAATCACTTTGGGCACACTCGATGGTTCTACTAGCTGAAGTGGGTCAAGTGGAAGCTCGATTCGAGCCGTTTAGAGATAGTGTTAATCTTAGCGCTATATAGGTGGACAGTTTGCACCGAACATACCATTGGCATAGAACTCATTTTGGATGCACCTGATTGTACTCCTAGGTGAGATGGATCAAACAGAAGCTCATTTTGATCCATTTGGAGATGGTTTTAACTTCAGCGCAAGAATGGTGCACAGTTTGCGCCGAATGTCCCACGGGCATGATAATTGCTAGGGGCACACCCGATGGTACTCCTATGTAATGTATGTCAAGTGGAAGCTTGTTTCGGTCCGTTTGGAGATAGTGTTAGTCTTGGTGCTAGATAAGTGCACGGTTTGCGCTGAATGTACCATAGGCATGGAAATCATTTTGGCCACACCCGATGGTACTCCTAGGTGACGTGGTCAAGTGACAGCTCATTTTGGTCCATTCGGAGATAGTGTTAAACTAGGCGCAAGATAGGTGTACGGTTTGCGCCGAATGTACCACAGGCATGGAAATCTTTTTAGGCACACCCGATGGTACTTCTAAGAGACATTGGTCAAATGGAAGCTCATTTTGGTCTATTTGGAGAGAGTATTAATCTCGAAGCAAGATAGGTGCACGGTTTGCGCTAAACGTACCCTAGGCTATGAAATCATTTTGACACAACCGACGGTACTCCTACGTGACATGGGTCAAGTGGAATCTCATTTCGGCCCATACGGAGAAACCGTTAATCTCGACGCAAGATAGGTGCACTATATGCGCTGAACGTACCATAGGCTAAGAAATCATTTTGGACGCACTTGACTGTACTCCTAGGCGACGTGGATCAAGCGAAAGTTTATTTCTAACTATTTGGAGGTTGTTTTGATCTCGGCGTAAGATAGGTGCACGGTTTGTGCCGAATGTACCACAGGCATGGAAATTGCTTTGGGCAGACCTGATGGTACTCCTAGGTAATGTATGTCAAGTGGAAGCTTGTTTCGGTCCGTTTGGAGATAGTTTTAGTCTAGGCGCACGATAGGTGCACAATTTGCGCCGAACGTACCACGGGCCGGGAAATCACTTTGGGCACACTCGATGGTTCTCCTAGCTGAAGTGGGTCAAGTGGAAGCTCGATTCGAGCCGTTTAGAGATAGTGTTAATCTTAGCGCTATATAGGTGGACAGTTTGCACCGAACGTACCATTGGCATAGAACTCATTTTGGATGCACCTGATTGTACTCCTAGGTGAGATGGATCAAACAGAAGCTCATTTTGATCCATTTGGAGATGGTTTTAACTTCAGCGCAAGAATGGTGCACAGTTTGCGCCGAATGTCCCACGGGCATGATAATTGCTAGGGGCACACCCGATGGTACTCCTATGTAATGTATGTCAAGTGGAAGCTTGTTTCGGTCCGTTTGGAGATAGTGTTAGTCTTGGTGCTAGATAAGTGCACGGTTTGCGCTGAATGTACCATAGGCATGGAAATCATTTTGGCCACACCCGATGGTACTCCTAGGTGACGTGGTTAAGTGACAGCTCATTTTGGTCCATTCGGAGATAGTGTTAAACTAGGCGCAAGATAGGTGTACGGTTTGCGCCGAATGTACCACAGGCATGGAAATCTTTTTAGGCACACCCGATGGTACTTCTAAGAGACATTGGTCAAATGGAAGCTCATTTTGGTCTATTTGGAGAGAGTATTAATCTCGAAGCAAGATAGGTGCACGGTTTGCGCTAAACGTACCCTAGGCTATGAAATCATTTTGACACAACCGACGGTACTCCTACGTGACATGGGTCAAGTGGAATCTCATTTCAGCCCATACGGAGAAACCGTTAATCTCGACGCAAGATAGGTGCACTATATGCGCTGAACGTACCATAGGCTAAGAAATCATTTTGGACGCACTTGACTGTACTCCTAGGCGACGTGGATCAAGCGAAAGTTTATTTCTATCTATTTGGAGATTGTTTTGATCTCGGCGTAAGATAGGTGCACGGTTTGTGCCGAATGTACCCCGGGTATGGAAATCGCTTTGGGCAGACCTGATGGTACTCCTAGGTAATGTATGTCAAGTGGAAGCTTGTTTCGGTCCGTTTGGAGATAGTTTTAGTCTAGGCGCACGATAGGTGCACAATTTGCGCCGAACGTACCACGGGCCGGGAAATCACTTTGGGCACACTCGATGGTTCTCCTAGCTGAAGTGGGTCAAGTGGAAGCTCGATTCGAGCCGTTTAGAGATAGTGTTAATCTTAGCGCTATATAGGTGGACAGTTTGCACCGAACGTACCATTGGCATAGAACTCATTTTGGATGCACCTGATTGTACTCCTAGGTGAGATGGATCAAGCAGAAGCTCATTTTGATCCATTTGGAGATGGTTTTAACTTCAGCGCAAGAATGGTGCACAGTTTGCGCCGAATGTCCCACGGGCATGATAATTGCTGGGGGCACACCCGATGGTACTCCTATGTAATGTATGTCAAGTGGAAGCTTGTTTCGGTCCGTTTGGAGATAGTGTTAGTCTTGGTGCTAGATAAGTGCACGGTTTGCGCTGAATGTACCATAGGCATGGAAATCATTTTGGCCACACCCGATGGTACTCCTAGGTGACGTGGTCAAGTGACAGCTCATTTTGGTCCATTCGGAGATAGTGTCAAACTAGGCGCAAGATAGGTGTACGGTTTGCGCCGAATGTACCACAGGCATGAAAATCTTTTTAGGCACACCCGATGGTACTTCTAAGAGACATTGGTCAAATGGAAGCTCATTTTGGTCCATTTGGAGAGAGTATTAATCTTGAAGCAAGATAGGTGCACGGTTTGCGCTGAACGTACCCTAGGCTAAGAAATCATTTTGACACAACCGACGGTACTCCTACGTGACATGGGTCAAGTGGAATCTCATTTCAGCCCATACGGAGAAACCGTTAATCTCGACGCAAGATAGGTGCACTATATGCGCTGAACGTACCATAGGCTAAGAAATCATTTTGGACGTACTTGATTGTACTCCTAGGCGACGTGGATCAAGCGAAAGTTTATTTCTATCTATTTAGAGATTGTTTTGATCTCGGCGTAAGATAGGTGCACGGTTTGTGCCGAATGTACCACAGGCATGGAAATTGCTTTGGGCAGACCTGATGGTACTCCTAGGTAATGTATGTCAAGTGGAAGCTTGTTTTGGTCCATTTGGAGATAGTTTTATTCTAGGCGCACAATAGGTGCACAATTTTGCGCCGAACGTACCATGGGCCGGGAAATCACTTTGGGCACACTCGATGGTTCTCCTAGCTGAAGTGGGTCAAGTGGAAGCTTGATTCAAGCCGTTTAGAGATAGTGTTAATCTTAGCCCTAGATAGGTGGACAGTTTGCACCGAACGTACCATTGGCATAGAACTCATTTTGGATGCACCTGATTGTACTCCTAGGTGAGATGGATCAAGCAGAACCTCATTTTGATCCATTTGGAGATGGTTTTAACTTCAGCGCAAGAATGGTGCACAGTTTGCGCCGAATGTCCCACGGGCATGATAATTGCTGGGGGCACACCCGATGGTACTCGTATGTAATGTATGTCAAGTGGAAGCTTGTTTCGGTCCGTTTGGAGATAGTGTTAGTCTTGGTGCTAGATAAGTGTACGGTTTGCGCTGAATGTACCATAGGCATGGAAATCATTTTGGCCACACCCGTGGTACTCCTAGGTGACATGGTCAAGTGACAGCTCATTTTGGTCCATTCGGAGATAGTGTTAAACTTGGCGCAAGATAGGTGTACGGTTTGCGTCGAATGTACCACAGGCATGGAAATCTTTTTAGGCACACCCGATGGTACTTCTAAGAGACATTGGTCAAATGGAAGCTCATTTTGGTCCATTTGGAGAGAGTATTAATCTCGAAGCAAGATAGGTGCACGGTTTGCGCTAAACGTACCCTAGGCTAAGAAATCATTTTGACACAACCGACGGTACTCCTACGTGACATGGGTCAAGTGGAATCTCATTTCAGCCCATACGGAGAAACCGTTAATCTCGACGCAAGAAAGGTGCACTATATGCGCTGAACGTACCATAGGCTAAGAAATCATTTTGGACGCACTTGACTGTACTCCTAGGCGACGTGGATCAAGCGAAAGTTTATTTCTATCTATTTGGAGATTGTTTTGATCTCGGCGTAAGATAGGTGCACGGTTTGTGCCGAATGTACCCCGGGTATGGAAATCGCTTTGGGCAGACCTGATGGTACTCCTAGGTAATGTATGTCAAGTGGAAGCTTGTTTCGGTCCGTTTGGAGATAGTTTTAGTCTAGGCGAACGATAGGTGCACAATTTGCGCCGAACGTACCACGGGCCGGGAAATCACTTTGGACACACTCGATGGTTCTCCTAGCTGAAGTGGGTCAAGTGGAAGCTCGATTCGAGCCATTTAGAGATAGTGTTAATCTTAGCGCTATATAGGTGGACAGTTTGCACCGAACGTACCATTGGCATAGAACTTATTTTGGATGCACCTGGTTGTACTCCTAGGTGAGATGGATCAAGCAGAAGCTCATTTTGATCCATTTGGAGATGGTTTTAACTTCAGCGCAAGAATGGTGCACAGTTTGCGCCGAATGTCCCACGGGCATGATAATTGCTGGGGGCACACCCGATGGTACTCGTATGTAATGTATGTCAAGTGGAAGCTTGTTTCGGTCCATTTGGAGATAGTGTTAGTCTTGGTGCTAGATAAGTGCACGGTTTGCGCTGAATGTACCATAGGCATGGAAATCATTTTGGCCACACCCGTGGTACTCCTAGGTGACGTGGTCAAGTGACTGCTCATTTTGGTCCATTCGGAGATAGTGTTAAACTCGGCGCAAGATAGGTGTACGGTTTGCGCCGAATGTACCACAGGCATGGAAATCTTTTTAGGCACACCCGATGGTACTTCTAAGAGACATTGGTCAAATGGAAGCTCATTTTGTTCCATTTGGAGAGAGTATTAATCTTGAAGCAAGATAGGTGCACGGTTTGCGCTGAACGTACCCTAGGCTAAGAAATCATTTTGACACAACCGACGGTACTCCTACGTGACATGGGTCAAGTGGAATCTCATTTCAGCCCATACGGAGAAACCATTAATCTTGACTCAAGATAGGTGCACTATATGCGCTGAACGCACCATATGCTAAGAAATCAATTTGGACACACTTGACTGTACTCCTAGGCGACGTGGATCAAGCAAAAGTTTATTTCTATCTATTTGGAGATTGTTTTGATCTCGGCGTAAGATAGGTGCACGGTTTGTACCGAATGTACCACGGGCATGGAAATCGCTTTGGGCAGACCTGATGGTACTCCTAGGTAATGTATGTCAAGTGGAAGCTTGTTTTGGTCCGTTTGGAGATAGTTTTATTCTAGGCGCACGATAGGTGCACAATTTGCGCCGAACGTACCATGGGCCGGGAAATCACTTTGGGCACACTCGATGGTTCTCCTAGCTGAAGTGGGTCAAGTGGAAGCTTGATTCGAGCCGTTTAGAGATAGTGTTAATCTTAGCCCTAGATAGGTGGACAGTTTGCACCGAACATACCATTGGCATAGAACTCATTTTGGATGCACCTGATTGTACTCCTAGGTGAGATGGATCAAGCAGAACCTCATTTTGATCCATTTGGAGATGGTTTTAACTTCAGCGCAAGAATGGTGCACAGTTTGCGCCGAATGTCCCATGGGCATGGAAATTGCTTTGGGCACACCTGATGGTACTCCTATGTAATGTATGTCAAGTGGAAGCATGTTTCGGTCCGTTTGGAGATAGTGTTAGTCTTGGTGCTAGATAAGTGTACGGTTTGCGCTGAATGTACCATAGGCATGGAAATTATTTTGGCCACACCCGATGGTACTCCTAGGTGACGTGGTCAAGTGACAGCTCATTTTGGTCCATTCGGAGATTGTGTTAAAGTAGGCGCAAGATAGGTGTACGGTTTGCGCCGAATGTACCACAGGCATGGAAATCTTTTTAGGCACACCCGATGGTACTTCTAAGAGACATTGGTCAAATGGAAGCTCATTTTGGTCCATTTGGAGAGAGTATTAATCTCGAAGCAAGATAGGTGCACGGTTTGCGCTGAACGTACCCTAGGCTAAGAAATCATTTTGACACAACCGACGGTACTCCTACGTGACATGGGTCAAGTGGAATCTCATTTCAGCCCATACGGAGGAACCGTTAATCTCGACGCAAGATAGGTGCACTATATGCGCTGAACGTACCATAGGCTAAGAAATCATTTTGGACGCACTTGATTGTACTCCTAGGCGACGTGGATCAAGCGAAAGTTTATTTCTATCTATTTAGAGATTGTTTTGATCTCGGCGTAAGATAGGTGCACGGTTTGTGCCGAATGTACCATAGGCATGGAAATTGCTTTGGGCAGACCTGATGGTACTCCTACGTAATGTATGTCAAGTGGAAGCTTGTTTTGGTCCATTTGGAGATAGTTTTATTCTAGGCGCACAATAGGTGCACAATTTTGCGCCGAACGTACCATGGGCCGGGAAATCACTTTGGGCACACTCGATGGTTCTCCTAGCTGAAGTGGGTCAAGTGGAAGCTTGATTCGAGCCGTTTAGAGATAGTGTTAATCTTAGCCCTAGATAGGTGGACAGTTTGCACCGAACGTACCATTGGCATAGAACTCATTTTGGATGCACCTGATTGTACTCCTAGGTGAGATGGATCAAGCAGAACCTCATTTTGATCCATTTGGAGATGGTTTTAACTTCAGCGCAAGAATGGTGCACAGTTTGCGCCGAATGTCCCACGGGCATGGAAATTGCTTTGGGCACACCCGATGGTACTCCTATGTAATGTATGTCAAGTGGAAGCATGTTTCGGTCCGTTTGGAGATAGTGTTAGTCTTGGTGCTAGATAAGTGTACGGTTTGCGCTGAATGTACCATAGGCATGGAAATCATTTTGGCCACACCCGTGGTACTCCTAGGTGACATGGTCAAGTGACAGCTCATTTTGGTCCATTCGGAGATAGTGTTAAACTAGGCGCAAGATAGATGTACGGTTTGCGCCGATTGTACCACAGGCATGGAAATCTTTTTGGGCACACCCGATGGTACTTCTAAGAGACATTGGTCAAATGGAAGCTCATTTTGGTCCATTTGGAGAGAGTATTAATCTCGAAGCAAGATAGGTGCACGGTTTGCGCTAAATGTACCCTAGGCTAAGAAATCATTTTGACACAACCGACGGTACTCCTACGTGACATGGGTCAAGTGGAATCTCATTTCAGCCCATACGGAGAAACCGTTAATCTCGACGCAAGATAGGTGCACTATATGCGCTGAACGTACCATAGGCTAAGAAATCATTTTGGACGCACTTGACTGTACTCCTAGGCGACGTGGATCAAGCGAAAGTTTATTTCTATCTATTTGGAGATTGTTTTGATCTCGGCGTAAGATAGGTGCACGGTTTGTGCCGAATGTACCCCGGGTATGGAAATCGCTTTGGGCAGACCTGATGGTACTCCTAGGTAATGTATGTCAAGTGGAAGCTTGTTTCGGTCCGTTTGGAGATAGTTTTAGTCTAGGCGCACGATAGGTGCACAATTTGCGCCGAACGTACCACGGGCCGGGAAATCACTTTGGGCACACTCGATGGTTCTACTAGCTGAAGTGGGTCAAGTGGAAGCTCGATTCGAGCCGTTTAGAGATAGTGTTAATCTTAGCGCTATATAGGTGGACAGTTTGCACCGAACATACCATTGGCATAGAACTCATTTTGGATGCACCTGATTGTACTCCTAGGTGAGATGGATCAAACAGAAGCTCATTTTGATCCATTTGGAGATGGTTTTAACTTCAGCGCAAGAATGGTGCACAGTTTGCGCCGAATGTCCCACGGGCATGATAATTGCTAGGGGCACACCCGATGGTACTCCTATGTAATGTATGTCAAGTGGAAGCTTGTTTCGGTCCGTTTGGAGATAGTGTTAGTCTTGGTGCTAGATAAGTGCACGGTTTGCGCTGAATGTACCATAGGCATGGAAATCATTTTGGCCACACCCGATGGTACTCCTAGGTGACGTGGTCAAGTGACAGCTCATTTTGGTCCATTCGGAGATAGTGTTAAACTAGGCGCAAGATAGGTGTACGGTTTGCGCCGAATGTACCACAGGCATGGAAATCTTTTTAGGCACACCCGATGGTACTTCTAAGAGACATTGGTCAAATGGAAGCTCATTTTGGTCTATTTGGAGAGAGTATTAATCTCGAAGCAAGATAGGTGCACGGTTTGCGCTAAACGTACCCTAGGCTATGAAATCATTTTGACACAACCGACGGTACTCCTACGTGACATGGGTCAAGTGGAATCTCATTTCGGCCCATACGGAGAAACCGTTAATCTCGACGCAAGATTGGTGCACTATATGCGCTGAACGTACCATAGGCTAAGAAATCATTTTGGACGCACTTGACTGTACTCCTAGGCGACGTGGATCAAGCGAAAGTTTATTTCTAACTATTTGGAGGTTGTTTTGATCTCGGCGTAAGATAGGTGCACGGTTTGTGCCGAATGTACCCCGGGTATGGAAATCGCTTTGGGCAGACCTGATGGTACTCCTAGGTAATGTATGTCAAGTGGAAGCTTGTTTCGGTCCGTTTGGAGATAGTTTTAGTCTAGGCGCACGATAGGTGCACAATTTGCGCCGAACGTACCACGGGCCGGGAAATCACTTTGGGCACACTCGATGGTTCTCCTAGCTGAAGTGGGTCAAGTGGAAGCTCGATTCGAGCCGTTTAGAGATAGTGTTAATCTTAGCGCTATATAGGTGGACAGTTTGCACCGAACGTACCATTGGCATAGAACTCATTTTTGATGCACCTGATTGTACTCCTAGGTGAGATGGATCAAACAGAAGCTCATTTTGATCCATTTGGAGATGGTTTTAACTTCAGCGCAAGAATGGTGCACAGTTTGCGCCGAATGTCCCACGGGCATGATAATTGCTGGGGGCACACCCGATGGTACTCCTATGTAATGTATGTCAAGTGGAAGCTTGTTTCGGTCCGTTTGGAGATAGTGTTAGTCTTGGTGCTAGATAAGTGCACGGTTTGCGCTGAATGTACCATAGGCATGGAAATCATTTTGGCCACACCCGATGGTACTCCTAGGTGACGTGGTTAAGTGACAGCTCATTTTGGTCCATTCGGAGATAGTGTTAAACTAGGCGCAAGATAGGTGTACGGTTTGCGCCGAATGTACCACAGGCATGGAAATCTTTTTAGGCACACCCGATGGTACTTCTAAGAGACATTGGTCAAATGGAAGCTCATTTTGGTCTATTTGGAGAGAGTATTAATCTCGAAGCAAGATAGGTGCACGGTTTGCGCTAAACGTACCCTAGGCTATGAAATCATTTTGACACAACCGACGGTACTCCTACGTGACATGGGTCAAGTGGAATCTCATTTCAGCCCATACGGAGAAACCGTTAATCTCGACGCAAGATAGGTGCACTATATGCGCTGAACGTACCATAGGCTAAGAAATCATTTTGGACGCACTTGACTGTACTCCTAGGCGACGTGGATCAAGCGAAAGTTTATTTCTATCTATTTGGAGATTGTTTTGATCTCGGCGTAAGATAGGTGCACGGTTTGTGCCGAATGTACCCCGGGTATGGAAATCGCTTTGGGCAGACCTGATGGTACTCCTAGGTAATGTATGTCAAGTGGAAGCTTGTTTCGGTCCGTTTGGAGATAGTTTTAGTCTAGGCGCACGATAGGTGCACAATTTGCGCCGAACGTACCACGGGCCGGGAAATCACTTTGGGCACACTCGATGGTTCTCCTAGCTGAAGTGGGTCAAGTGGAAGCTCGATTCGAGCCGTTTAGAGATAGTGTTAATCTTAGCGCTATATAGGTGGACAGTTTGCACCGAACGTACCATTGGCATAGAACTCATTTTGGATGCACCTGATTGTACTCCTAGGTGAGATGGATCAAGCAGAAGCTCATTTTGATCCATTTGGAGATGGTTTTAACTTCAGCGCAAGAATGGTGCACAGTTTGCGCCGAATGTCCCACGGGCATGATAATTGCTGGGGGCACACCCGATGGTACTCCTATGTAATGTATGTCAAGTGGAAGCTTGTTTCGGTCCGTTTGGAGATAGTGTTAGTCTTGGTGCTAGATAAGTGCACGGTTTGCGCTGAATGTACCATAGGCATGGAAATCATTTTGGCCACACCCGATGGTACTCCTAGGTGACGTGGTCAAGTGACAGCTCATTTTGGTCCATTCGGAGATAGTGTCAAACTAGGCGCAAGATAGGTGTACGGTTTGCGCCGAATGTACCACAGGCATGAAAATCTTTTTAGGCACACCCGATGGTACTTCTAAGAGACATTGGTCAAATGGAAGCTCATTTTGGTCCATTTGGAGAGAGTATTAATCTTGAAGCAAGATAGGTGCACGGTTTGCGCTGAACGTACCCTAGGCTAAGAAATCATTTTGACACAACCGACGGTACTCCTACGTGACATGGGTCAAGTGGAATCTCATTTCAGCCCATACGGAGAAACCGTTAATCTCGACGCAAGATAGGTGCACTATATGCGCTGAACGTACCATAGGCTAAGAAATCATTTTGGACGTACTTGATTGTACTCCTAGGCGACGTGGATCAAGCGAAAGTTTATTTCTATCTATTTAGAGATTGTTTTGATCTCGGCGTAAGATAGGTGCACGGTTTGTGCCGAATGTACCACAGGCATGGAAATTGCTTTGGGCAGACCTGATGGTACTCCTAGGTAATGTATGTCAAGTGGAAGCTTGTTTTGGTCCATTTGGAGATAGTTTTATTCTAGGCGCACAATAGGTGCACAATTTTGCGCCGAACGTACCATGGGCCGGGAAATCACTTTGGGCACACTCGATGGTTCTCCTAGCTGAAGTGGGTCAAGTGGAAGCTTGATTCAAGCCGTTTAGAGATAGTGTTAATCTTAGCCCTAGATAGGTGGACAGTTTGCACCAAACGTACCATTGGCATAGAACTCATTTTGGATGCACCTGATTGTACTCCTAGGTGAGATGGATCAAGCAGAACCTCATTTTGATCCATTTGGAGATGGTTTTAACTTCAGCGCAAGAATGGTGCACAGTTTGCGCCGAATGTCCCATGGGCATGGAAATTGCTTTGGGCACACCCGATGGTACTCCTATGTAATGTATGTCAAGTGGAAGCATGTTTCGGTCCGTTTGGAGATAGTGTTAGTCTTGGTGCTAGATAAGTGTACGGTTTGCGCTGAATGTACCATAGGCATGGAAATCATTTTGGCCACACCCGTGGTACTCCTAGGTGACATGGTCAAGTGACAGCTCATTTTGGTCCATTCGGAGATAGTGTTAAACTAGGCGCAAGATAGGTGTACGGTTTGCGCCGAATGTACCACAGGCATGGAAATCTTTTTAGGCACACCCGATGGTACTTCTAAGAGACATTGGTCAAATGGAAGCTCATTTTGGTCCATTTGGAGAGAGTATTAATCTCGAAGCAAGATAGGTGCACGGTTTGCGCTAAACGTACCCTAGGCTAAGAAATCATTTTGACACAACCGACGGTACTCCTACGTGACATGGGTCAAGTGGAATCTCATTTCAGCCCATACGGAGAAACCGTTAATCTCGACGCAAGATAGGTGCACTATATGCGCTGAACGTAGCATAGGCTAAGAAATCATTTTGGACGCACTTGACTGTACTCCTAGGCGACGTGGATCAAGCGAAAGTTTATTTCTATCTATTTGGAGATTGTTTTGATCTCGGCGTAAGATAGGTGCACGGTTTGTGCCGAATGTACCCCGGGTATGGAAATCGCTTTGGGCAGACCTGATGGTACTCCTAGGTAATGTATGTCAAGTGGAAGCTTGTTTCGGTCCGTTTGGAGATAGTTTTAGTCTAGGCGAACGATAGGTGCACAATTTGCGCCGAACGTACCACGGGCCGGGAAATCACTTTGGACACACTCGATGGTTCTCCTAGCTGAAGTGGGTCAAGTGGAAGCTCGATTCGAGCCGTTTAGAGATAGTGTTAATCTTAGCGCTATATAGGTGGACAGTTTGCACCGAACGTACCATTGGCATAGAACTTATTTTGGATGCACCTGGTTGTACTCCTAGGTGAGATGGATCAAGCAGAAGCTCATTTTGATCCATTTGGAGATGGTTTTAACTTCAGCGCAAGAATGGTGCACAGTTTGCGCCGAATGTCCCACGGGCATGATAATTGCTGGGGGCACACCCGATGGTACTCGTATGTAATGTATGTCAAGTGGAAGCTTGTTTCGGTCCATTTGGAGATAGTGTTAGTCTTGGTGCTAGATAAGTGCACGGTTTGCGCTGAATGTACCATAGGCATGGAAATCATTTTGGCCACACCCGATGGTACTCCTAGGTGACGTGGTCAAGTGACTGCTCATTTTGGTCCATTCGGAGATAGTGTTAAACTAGGCGCAAGATAGGTGTACGGTTTGCGCCGAATGTACCACAGGCATGGAAATCTTTTTAGGCACACCCGATGGTACTTCTAAGAGACATTGGTCAAATGGAAGCTCATTTTGGTCCATTTGGAGAGAGTATTAATCTCGAAGCAAGATAGGTGCACGGTTTGCGCTAAACGTACCCTAGGCTATGAAATCATTTTGACACAACCGACGGCACTCCTACGTGACATGGGTCAAGTGGAATCTCATTTCGGCCCATACGGAGAAACCGTTAATCTCGACGCAAGATAGGTGCACTATATGCGCTGAACGTACCATAGGCTAAGAAATCATTTTGGACGCACTTGACTGTACTCCTAGGCGACGTGGATCAAGCGAAAGTTTATTTCTAACTATTTGGAGGTTGTTTTGATCTCGGCGTAAGATAGGTGCACGGTTTGTGCCGAATGTACCCCGGGTATGGAAATCGCTTTGGGCAGACCTGATGGTACTCCTAGGTAATGTATGTCAAGTGGAAGCTTGTTTCGGTCCGTTTGGAGATAGTTTTAGTCTAGGCGCACGATAGGTGCACAATTTGCGCCGAACGTACCACGGGCCGGGAAATCACTTTGGGCACACTCGATGGTTCTCCTAGCTGAAGTGGGTCAAGTGGAAGCTCGATTCGAGCCGTTTAGAGATAGTGTTAATCTTAGCGCTATATAGGTGGACAGTTTGCACCGAACGTACCATTGGCATAGAACTCATTTTGGATGCACCTGATTGTACTCCTAGGTGAGATGGATCAAACAGAAGCTCATTTTGATCCATTTGGAGATGGTTTTAACTTCAGCGCAAGAATGGTGCACAGTTTGCGCCGAATGTCCCACGGGCATGATAATTGCTGGGGGCACACCCGATGGTACTCCTATGTAATGTATGTCAAGTGGAAGCTTGTTTCGGTCCGTTTGGAGATAGTGTTAGTCTTGGTGCTAGATAAGTGCACGGTTTGCGCTGAATGTACCATAGGCATGGAAATCATTTTGGCCACACCCGATGGTACTCCTAGGTGACGTGGTTAAGTGACAGCTCATTTTGGTCCATTCGGAGATAGTGTTAAACTAGGCGCAAGATAGGTGTACGGTTTGCGCCGAATGTACCACAGGCATGGAAATCTTTTTAGGCACACCCGATGGTACTTCTAAGAGACATTGGTCAAATGGAAGCTCATTTTGGTCTATTTGGAGAGAGTATTAATCTCGAAGCAAGATAGGTGCACGGTTTGCGCTGAACGTACCCTAGGCTATGAAATCATTTTGACACAACCGACGGTACTCCTACGTGACATGGGTCAAGTGGAATCTCATTTCAGCCCATACGGAGAAACCATTAATCTTGACTCAAGATAGGTGCACTATATGCGCTGAACGCACCATATGCTAAGAAATCAATTTGGACACACTTGACTGTACTCCTAGGCGACGTGGATCAAGCAAAAGTTTATTTCTATCTATTTGGAGATTGTTTTGATCTCGGCGTAAGATAGGTGCACGGTTTGTACCGAATGTACCACGGGCATGGAAATCGCTTTGGGCAGACCTGATGGTACTCCTAGGTAATGTATGTCAAGTGGAAGCTTGTTTCGGTCCGTTTGGAGATAGTTTTAGTCTAGGAGCACGATAGGTGCACAATTTGCGCCGAACGTACCACGGGCCGGGAAATCACTTTGGGCACACTCGATGGTTCTCCTAGCTAAAGTGGGTCAAGTGGAAGCTCGATTCGAGCCGTTTAGAGATAGTGTTAATCTTAGCGCTAGATAGGTGGACAGTTTGCACCGAATGTACCATTGGCATAGAACTCATTTTGGATGCACCTGATTGTACTCCTAGGTGAGATGGATCAAGTAGAAGATCATTTTGATCCATTTGGAGATGGTTTTAACTTCAGCGCAAGAATGGTGCACAGTTTGCGCCGAATGTCCCACGGGCATGATAATTGCTGTGGGCACACCCGATGGTACTCCTATGTAATCTATGTCAAGTGGAAGCTTGTTTCGGTCCATTTGGAGATAGTGTTAGTCTTGGTGCTAGATAAGTGCACGGTTTGCGCTGAATGTACCATAGGCAGGGAAATCATTTTGGCCACACCCGATGGTACTCCTAGTTGACGTGGTCAAGTGACAGCTCATTTTGGTCCATTCGGAGATAGTGTTAAACTCGGCGCAAGATAGGTGTACGGTTTGCGCCGAATGTACCACAGGCATGGAAATCTTTTTAGGCACACCCGATGGTACTTCTAAGAGACATTGGTCAAATGGAAGCTCATTTTGGTCCATTTGGAGAGAGTATTAATCTCGAAGCAAGATAGGTGCACGGTTTGCGCTGAACGTACCCTAGGCTAAGAAATCATTTTGACACAACCGACGGTACTCCTACGTGACATGGGTCAAGTGGAATCTCATTTCAGCCCATACGGAGAAACCGTTAATCTCGACGCAAGATAGGTGCACTATATGCGCTGAACGTACCATAGGCTAAGAAATCATTTTGGACGCACTTGATTGTACTCCTAGGCGACGTGGATCAAGCGAAAGTTTATTTCTATCTATTTAGAGATTGTTTTGATCTCGGCGTAAGATAGGTGCACGGTTTGTGCCGAATGTACCACAGGCATGGAAATTGCTTTGGGCAGACCTGATGGTACTCCTACGTAATGTATGTCAAGTGGAAGCTTGTTTTGGTCCATTTGGAGATAGTTTTATTCTAGGCGCACAATAGGTGCACAATTTTGCGCCGAACGTACCATGGGCCGGGAAATCACTTTGGGCACACTCGATGGTTCTCCTAGCTGAAGTGGGTCAAGTGGAAGCTTGATTCGAGCCGTTTAGAGATAGTGTTAATCTTAGCCCTAGATAGGTGGACAGTTTGCACCGAACGTACCATTGGCATAGAACTCATTTTGGATGCACCTGATTGTACTCCTAGGTGAGATGGATCAAGCAGAACCTCATTTTGATCCATTTGGAGATGGTTTTAACTTCAGCGCAAGAATGGTGCACAGTTTGCGCCGAATGTCCCATGGGCATGGAAATTGCTTTGGGCACACCCGATGGTACTCCTATGTAATGTATGTCAAGTGGAAGCATGTTTCGGTCCGTTTGGAGATAGTGTTAGTCTTGGTGCTAGATAAGTGTACGGTTTGCGCTGAATGTACCATAGGCATGGAAATCAGTTTGGCCACACCCGTGGTACTCCAAGGTGACATGGTCAAGTGACAGCTCATTTTGGTCCATTCGGAGATAGTGTTAAACTAGTCGCAAGATAGGTGTACGGTTTGCGCCGAATGTACCACAGGCATGGAAATCTTTTTAGGCACACCCGATGGTACTTCTAAGAGACATTGGTCAAATGGAAGCTCATTTTGGTCCATTTGGAGAGAGTATTAATCTCGAAGCAAGATAGGTGCACGGTTTGCGCTAAACGTACCCTAGGCTAAGAAATCATTTTGACACAACCGACGGTACTCCTACGTGACATGGGTCAAGTGGAATCTCATTTCAGCCCATACGGAGAAACCGTTAATCTCGACGCAAGATAGGTGCACTATATGCGCTGAACGTACCATAGGCTAAGAAATCATTTTGGACGCACTTGACTGTACTCCTAGGCGACGTGGATCAAGCGAAAGTTTATTTCTATCTATTTGGAGATTGTTTTGATCTCGGCGTACGATAGGTGCACGGTTTGTGCCGAATGTACCCCGGGTATGGAAATCGCTTTGGGCAGACCTGATGGTACTCCTAGGTAATGTATGTCAAGTGGAAGCTTGTTTCGGTCCGTTTGGAGATAGTTTTAGTCTAGGCGCACGATAGGTGCACAATTTGCGCCGAACGTACCACGGGCGGGAAATCACTTTGGACACACTCGATGGTTCTCCTAGCTGAAGTGGGTCAAGTGGAAGCTCGATTCGAGCCGTTTAGAGATAGTGTTAATCTTAGCGCTATATAGGTGGACAGTTTGCACCGAACGTACCATTGGCATAGAACTCATTTTGGATGCACCTGATTGTACTCCTAGGTGAGATGGATCAAGCAGAAGCTCATTTTGATCCATTTGGAGATGGTTTTAACTTCAGCGCAAGAATGGTGCACAGTTTGCGCCGAATGTCCCACGGGCATGATAATTGCTGGGGGCACACCCGATGGTACTCGTATGTAATGTATGTCAAGTGGAAGCTTGTTTCGGTCTGTTTGGAGATAGTGTTAGTCTTGGTGCTAGATAAGTGCACGGTTTGCGCTGAATGTACCATAGGCATGGAAATCATTTTGGCCACACCCGATGGTACTCCTAGGTGACGTGGTCAAGTGACAGCTCATTTTGGTCCATTCGGAGATAGTGTTAAACTAGGCGCAAGATAGGTGTACGGTTTGCGCCGAATGTACCACAGGCATGGAAATCTTTTTAGGCACACCCGATGGTACTTCTAAGAGACATTGGTCAAATGGAAGCTCATTTTGGTCCATTTGGAGAGAGTATTAATCTTGAAGCAAGATAGGTGCACGGTTTGCGCTGAACGTACCCTAGGCTAAGAAATCATTTTGACACAACCGACGGTACTCCTACGTGACATGGGTCAAGTGGAATCTCATTTCAGCCCATACGGAGAAACCATTAATCTCGACTCAAGATAGGTGCACTATATGCGCTGAACGCACCATATGCTAAGAAATCAATTTGGACAACTTGACTGTACTCCTAGGCGACGTGGATCAAGCGAAAGTTTATTTCTATCTATTTGGAGATTGTTTTGATCTCGGCGTAAGATAGGTGCACGGTTTGTACCGAATGTACCACGGGCATGGAAATCGCTTTGGGCAGACCTGATGGTACTCCTAGGTAATGTATGTCAAGTGGAAGCTTGTTTCGGTCCGTTTGGAGATAGTTTTAGTCTAGGAGCACGATAGGTGCACAATTTGCGCCGAACGTACCACGGGCCGGGAAATCACTTTGGGCACACTCGATGGTACTCCTATGTAATCTATGTCAAGTGGAAGCTTGTTTCGGTCCATTTGGAGATAGTGTTAGTCTTGGTGCTAGATAAGTGCACGGTTTGCGCTGAATGTACCATAGGCAGGGAAATCATTTTGGCCACACCCGATGGTACTCCTAGTTGACGTGGTCAAGTGACAGCTCATTTTGGTCCATTCGGAGATAGTGTTAAACTCGGCGCAAGATAGGTGTACGGTTTGCGCCGAATGTACCACAGGCATGGAAATCTTTTTAGGCACACCCGATGGTACTTCTATGAGACATTGGTCAAATGGAAGCTCATTTTGGTCCATTTGGAGAGAGTATTAATCTCGAAGCAAGATAGGTGCACGGTTTGCGCTGAACGTACCCTAGGCTAAGAAATCATTTTGACACAACCGACGGTACTCCTACGTGACATGGGTCAAGTGGAATCTCATTTCAGCCCATACGGAGAAACCGTTAATCTCGACGCAAGATAGGTGCACTATATGCGCTGAACGTACCATAGGCTAAGAAATCATTTTGGACGCACTTGATTGTACTCCTAGGCGACATGGATCAAGCGAAAGTTTATTTCTATCTATTTAGAGATTGTTTTGATCTCGGCGTAAGATAGGTGCACGGTTTGTGCCGAATGTACCACAGTCATGGAAATTGCTTTGGGCAGACCTGATGGTACTCCTAGGTAATGTATGTCAAGTGGAAGCTTGTTTTGGTCCATTTGGAGATAGTTTTATTCTAGGCGCACAATAGGTGCACAATTTTGCGCCGAACGTACCATGGGCCGGGAAATCACTTTGGGCACACTCGATGGTTCTCCTAGCTGAAGTGGGTCAAGTGGAAGCTTGATTCGAGCCGTTTAGAGATAGTGTTAATCTTAGCCCTAGATAGGTGGACAGTTTGCACCGAACGTACCATTGGCATAGAACTCATTTTGGATGCACCTGATTGTACTCCTAGGTGAGATGGATCAAGCAGAACCTCATTTTGATCCATTTGGAGATGGTTTTAACTTCAGCGCAAGAATGGTGCACAGTTTGCGCCGAATGTCCCATGGGCATGGAAATTGCTTTGGGCACACCCGATGGTACTCCTATGTAATGTATGTCAAGTGGAAGCATGTTTCGGTCCGTTTGGAGATAGTGTTAGTCTTGGTGCTAGATAAGTGTACGGTTTGCGCTGAATGTACCATAGGCATGGAAATCATTTTGGCCACACCCGTGGTACTCCTAGGTGACATGGTCAAGTGACAGCTCATTTTGGTCCATTCGGAGATAGTGTTAAACTAGACGCAAGATAGGTGTACGGTTTGCGCCGAATGTACCACAGGCATGGAAATCTTTTTAGGCACACCCGATGGTACTTCTAAGAGACATTGGTCAAATGGAAGCTCATTTTGGTCCATTTGGAGAGAGTATTAATCTCGAAGCAAGATAGGTGCACGGTTTGCGCTAAACGTACCCTAGGCTAAGAAATCATTTTGACAAAACCGACGGTACTCCTACGTGACATGGGTCAAGTGGAATCTCATTTCAGCCCATACGGAGAAACCATTAATCTCGACTCAAGATAGGTGCACTATATGCGCTGAACGCACCATATGCTAAGAAATCAATTTGGACAACTTGACTGTACTCCTAGGCGACGTGGATCAAGCGAAAGTTTATTTCTATCTATTTGGAGATTGTTTTGATCTCGGCGTAAGATAGGTGCACGGTTTGTACCGAATGTACCACGGGCATGGAAATCGCTTTGGGCAGACCTGATGGTACTCCTAGGTAATGTATGTCAAGTGGAAGCTTGTTTCGGTCCGTTTGGAGATAGTTTTAGTCTAGGAGCACGATAGGTGCACAATTTGCGCCGAACGTACCACGGGCCGGGAAATCACTTTGGGCACACTCGATGGTACTCCTATGTAATCTATGTCAAGTGGAAGCTTGTTTCGGTCCATTTGGAGATAGTGTTAGTCTTGGTGCTAGATAAGTGCACGGTTTGCGCTGAATGTACCATAGGCAGGGAAATCATTTTGGCCACACCCGATGGTACTCCTAGTTGACGTGGTCAAGTGACAGCTCATTTTGGTCCATTCGGAGATAGTGTTAAACTCGGCGCAAGATAGGTGTACGGTTTGCGCCGAATGTACCACAGGCATGGAAATCTTTTTAGGCACACCCGATGGTACTTCTATGAGACATTGGTCAAATGGAAGCTCATTTTGGTCCATTTGGAGAGAGTATTAATCTCGAAGCAAGATAGGTGCACGGTTTGCGCTGAACGTACCCTAGGCTAAGAAATCATTTTGACACAACCGACGGTACTCCTACGTGACATGGGTCAAGTGGAATCTCATTTCAGCCCATACGGAGAAACCGTTAATCTCGACGCAAGATAGGTGCACTATATGCGCTGAACGTACCATAGGCTAAGAAATCATTTTGGATGCACTTGATTGTACTCCTAGGCGACGTGGATCAAGCGAAAGTTTATTTCTATCTATTTAGAGATTGTTTTGATCTCGGCGTAAGATAGGTGCACGGTTTGTGCCGAATGTACCACAGTCATGGAAATTGCTTTGGGCAGACCTGATGGTACTCCTAGGTAATGTATGTCAAGTGGAAGCTTGTTTTGGTCCATTTGGAGATAGTTTTATTCTAGGCGCACAATAGGTGCACAATTTTGCGCCGAACGTACCATGGGCCGGGAAATCACTTTGGGCACACTCGATGGTTCTCCTAGCTGAAGTGGGTCAAGTGGAAGCTTGATTCGAGCCGTTTAGAGATAGTGTTAATCTTAGCCCTAGATAGGTGGACAGTTTGCACCGAACGTACCATTGGCATAGAACTCATTTTGGATGCACCTGATTGTACTCCTAGGTGAGATGGATCAAGCAGAACCTCATTTTGATCCATTTGGAGATGGTTTTAACTTCAGCGCAAGAATGGTGCACAGTTTGCGCCGAATGTCCCATGGGCATGGAAATTGCTTTGGGCACACCCGATGGTACTCCTATGTAATGTATGTCAAGTGGAAGCATGTTTCGGTCCGTTTGGAGATAGTGTTAGTCTTGGTGCTAGATAAGTGTACGGTTTGCGCTGAATGTACCATAGGCATGGAAATCATTTTGGCCACACCCGTGGTACTCCTAGGTGACATGGTCAAGTGACTGCTCATTTTGGTCCATTCGGAGATAGTGTTAAACTAGACGCAAGATAGGTGTACGGTTTGCGCCGAATGTACCACAGGCATGGAAATCTTTTTAGGCACACCCGATGGTACTTCTAAGAGACATTGGTCAAATGGAAGCTCATTTTGGTCCATTTGGAGAGAGTATTAATCTCGAAGCAAGATAGGTGCACGGTTTGCGCTAAACGTACCCTAGGCTAAGAAATCATTTTGACAAAACCGACGGTACTCCTACGTGACATGGGTCAAGTGGAATCTCATTTCAGCCCATACTGAGAAACCGTTAATCTCGACGCAAGATAGGTGCACTATATGCGCTGAACGTACCATAGGCTAAGAAATCATTTTGGACGCACTTGACTGTACTCCTAGGTGACGTGGATCAAGCGAAAGTTTATTTCTATCTATTTGGAGATTGTTTTGATCTCGGCGTAAGATAGGTGCACGGTTTGTGCCGAATGTACCCCGGGTATGGAAATCGCTTTGGGCAGACCTGATGGTACTCCTAGGTAATGTATGTCAAGTGGAAGCTTGTTTCGGTCCGTTTGGAGATAGTTTTAGTCTAGGCGCACGATAGGTGCACAATTTGCGCTGAACGTACCACGGGCCGGGAAATCACTTTGGGCACACTCGATGGTTCTCCTAGCTGAAGTGGGTCAAGTGGAAGCTCGATTCGAGCCGTTTAGAGATAGTGTTAATCTTAGCGCTATATAGGTGGACAGTTTGCACCGAACGTACCATTGGCATAGAACTCATTTTGGATGCACCTGATTGTACTCCTAGGTGAGATGGATCAAGCAGAAGCTCATTTTGATCCATTTGGAGATGGTTTTAACTTCAGCGCAAGAATGGTGCACAGTTTGCGCCGAATGTCCCACGGGCATGATAATTGCTGGGGGCACACCCGATGGTACTCGTATGTAATGTATGTCAAGTGGAAGCTTGTTTCGGTCCGTTTGGAGATAGTGTTAGTCTTGGTGCTAGATAAGTGCACGGTTTGCGCTGAATGTACCATAGGCATGGAAATCATTTTGGCCACACCCGATGGTACTCCTAGGTGACGTGGTCAAGTGACAGCTCATTTTGGTCCATTCGGAGATAGTGTTAAACTAGGCGCAAGATAGGTGTACGGTTTGCGCCGAATGTACCACAGGCATGGAAATCTTTTTAGGCACACCCGATGGTACTTCTAAGAGACATTGGTCAAATGGAAGCTCATTTGGTCCATTTGGAGAGAGTATTAATCTTGAAGCAAGATAGGTGCACGGTTTGCGCTGAACGTACCCTAGGCTAAGAAATCATTTTGACACAACCGACGGTACTCCTACGTGACATGGGTCAAGTGGAATCTCATTTCAGCCCATACGGAGAAACCGTTAATCTCGACGCAAGATAGGTGCACTATATGCGCTGAACGTACCATAGGCTAAGAAATCATTTTGGACGCACTTGATTGTACTCCTAGGCGACATGGATCAAGCGAAAGTTTATTTCTATCTATTTAGAGATTGTTTTGATCTCGGCGTAAGATAGGTGCACGGTTTGTGCCGAATGTACCACAGTCATGGAAATTGCTTTGGGCAGACCTGATGGTACTCCTAGGTAATGTATGTCAAGTGGAAGCTTGTTTTGGTCCATTTGGAGATAGTTTTATTCTAGGCGCACAATAGGTGCACAATTTTGCGCCGAACGTACCATGGGCCGGGAAATCACTTTGGGCACACTCGATGGTTCTCCTAGCTGAAGTGGGTCAAGTGGAAGCTTGATTCGAGCCGTTTAGAGATAGTGTTAATCTTAGCCCTAGATAGGTGGACAGTTTGCACCGAACGTACCATTGGCATAGAACTCATTTTGGATGCACCTGATTGTACTCCTAGGTGAGATGGATCAAGCAGAACCTCATTTTGATCCATTTGGAGATGGTTTTAACTTCAGCGCAAGAATGGTGCACAGTTTGCGCCGAATGTCCCATGGGCATGGAAATTGCTTTGGGCACACCCGATGGTACTCCTATGTAATGTATGTCAAGTGGAAGCATGTTTCGGTCCGTTTGGAGATAGTGTTAGTCTTGGTGCTAGATAAGTGTACGGTTTGCGCTGAATGTACCATAGGCATGGAAATCATTTTGGCCACACCCGTGGTACTCCTAGGTGACATGGTCAAGTGACAGCTCATTTTGGTCCATTCGGAGATAGTGTTAAACTAGACGCAAGATAGGTGTACGGTTTGCGCCGAATGTACCACAGGCATGGAAATCTTTTTAGGCACACCCGATGGTACTTCTAAGAGACATTGGTCAAATGGAAGCTCATTTTGGTCCATTTGGAGAGAGTATTAATCTCGAAGCAAGATAGGTGCACGGTTTGCGCTAAACGTACCCTAGGCTAAGAAATCATTTTGACAAAACCGACGGTACTCCTACGTGACATGGGTCAAGTGGAATCTCATTTCAGCCCATACGGAGAAACCATTAATCTCGACTCAAGATAGGTGCACTATATGCGCTGAACGCACCATATGCTAAGAAATCAATTTGGACAACTTGACTGTACTCCTAGGCGACGTGGATCAAGCGAAAGTTTATTTCTATCTATTTGGAGATTGTTTTGATCTCGGCGTAAGATAGGTGCACGGTTTGTACCGAATGTACCACGGGCATGGAAATCGCTTTGGGCAGACCTGATGGTACTCCTAGGTAATGTATGTCAAGTGGAAGCTTGTTTCGGTCCGTTTGGAGATAGTTTTAGTCTAGGAGCACGATAGGTGCACAATTTGCGCCGAACGTACCACGGGCCGGGAAATCACTTTGGGCACACTCGATGGTACTCCTATGTAATCTATGTCAAGTGGAAGCTTGTTTCGGTCCATTTGGAGATAGTGTTAGTCTTGGTGCTAGATAAGTGCACGGTTTGCGCTGAATGTACCATAGGCAGGGAAATCATTTTGGCCACACCCGATGGTACTCCTAGTTGACGTGGTCAAGTGACAGCTCATTTTGGTCCATTCGGAGATAGTGTTAAACTCGGCGCAAGATAGGTGTACGGTTTGCGCCGAATGTACCACAGGCATGGAAATCTTTTTAGGCACACCCGATGGTACTTCTATGAGACATTGGTCAAATGGAAGCTCATTTTGGTCCATTTGGAGAGAGTATTAATCTCGAAGCAAGATAGGTGCACGGTTTGCGCTGAACGTACCCTAGGCTAAGAAATCATTTTGACACAACCGACGGTACTCCTACGTGACATGGGTCAAGTGGAATCTCATTTCAGCCCATACGGAGAAACCGTTAATCTCGACGCAAGATAGGTGCACTATATGCGCTGAACGTACCATAGGCTAAGAAATCATTTTGGATGCACTTGATTGTACTCCTAGGCGACGTGGATCAAGCGAAAGTTTATTTCTATCTATTTAGAGATTGTTTTGATCTCGGCGTAAGATAGGTGCACGGTTTGTGCCGAATGTACCACAGTCATGGAAATTGCTTTGGGCAGACCTGATGGTACTCCTAGGTAATGTATGTCAAGTGGAAGCTTGTTTTGGTCCATTTGGAGATAGTTTTATTCTAGGCGCACAATAGGTGCACAATTTTGCGCCGAACGTACCATGGGCCGGGAAATCACTTTGGGCACACTCGATGGTTCTCCTAGCTGAAGTGGGTCAAGTGGAAGCTTGATTCGAGCCGTTTAGAGATAGTGTTAATCTTAGCCCTAGATAGGTGGACAGTTTGCACCGAACGTACCATTGGCATAGAACTCATTTTGGATGCACCTGATTGTACTCCTAGGTGAGATGGATCAAGCAGAACCTCATTTTGATCCATTTGGAGATGGTTTTAACTTCAGCGCAAGAATGGTGCACAGTTTGCGCCGAATGTCCCATGGGCATGGAAATTGCTTTGGGCACACCCGATGGTACTCCTATGTAATGTATGTCAAGTGGAAGCATGTTTCGGTCCGTTTGGAGATAGTGTTAGTCTTGGTGCTAGATAAGTGTACGGTTTGCGCTGAATGTACCATAGGCATGGAAATCATTTTGGCCACACCCGTGGTACTCCTAGGTGACATGGTCAAGTGACTGCTCATTTTGGTCCATTCGGAGATAGTGTTAAACTAGACGCAAGATAGGTGTACGGTTTGCGCCGAATGTACCACAGGCATGGAAATCTTTTTAGGCACACCCGATGGTACTTCTAAGAGACATTGGTCAAATGGAAGCTCATTTTGGTCCATTTGGAGAGAGTATTAATCTCGAAGCAAGATAGGTGCACGGTTTGCGCTAAACGTACCCTAGGCTAAGAAATCATTTTGACAAAACCGACGGTACTCCTACGTGACATGGGTCAAGTGGAATCTCATTTCAGCCCATACTGAGAAACCGTTAATCTCGACGCAAGATAGGTGCACTATATGCGCTGAACGTACCATAGGCTAAGAAATCATTTTGGACGCACTTGACTGTACTCCTAGGTGACGTGGATCAAGCGAAAGTTTATTTCTATCTATTTGGAGATTGTTTTGATCTCGGCGTAAGATAGGTGCACGGTTTGTGCCGAATGTACCCCGGGTATGGAAATCGCTTTGGGCAGACCTGATGGTACTCCTAGGTAATGTATGTCAAGTGGAAGCTTGTTTCGGTCCGTTTGGAGATAGTTTTAGTCTAGGCGCACGATAGGTGCACAATTTGCGCTGAACGTACCACGGGCCGGGAAATCACTTTGGGCACACTCGATGGTTCTCCTAGCTGAAGTGGGTCAAGTGGAAGCTCGATTCGAGCCGTTTAGAGATAGTGTTAATCTTAGCGCTATATAGGTGGACAGTTTGCACCGAACGTACCATTGGCATAGAACTCATTTTGGATGCACCTGATTGTACTCCTAGGTGAGATGGATCAAGCAGAAGCTCATTTTGATCCATTTGGAGATGGTTTTAACTTCAGCGCAAGAATGGTGCACAGTTTGCGCCGAATGTCCCACGGGCATGATAATTGCTGGGGGCACACCCGATGGTACTCGTATGTAATGTATGTCAAGTGGAAGCTTGTTTCGGTCCGTTTGGAGATAGTGTTAGTCTTGGTGCTAGATAAGTGCATGGTTTGCGCTGAATGTACCATAGGCATGGAAATCATTTTGGCCACACCCGATGGTACTCCTAGGTGACGTGGTCAAGTGACAGCTCATTTTGGTCCATTCGGAGATAGTGTTAAACTAGGCGCAAGATAGGTGTACGGTTTGCGCCGAATGTACCACAGGCATGGAAATCTTTTTAGGCACACCCGATGGTACTTCTAAGAGACATTGGTCAAATGGAAGCTCATTTGGTCCATTTGGAGAGAGTATTAATCTTGAAGCAAGATAGGTGCACGGTTTGCGCTGAACGTACCCTAGGCTAAGAAATCATTTTGACACAACCGACGGTACTCCTACGTGACATGGGTCAAGTGGAACCTCATTTCAGCCCATACGGAGAAACCATTAATCTCGACTCAAGATAGGTGCACTATATGCGCTGAACGCACCATATGCTAAGAAATCAATTTGGACACACTTGACTGTACTCCTAGGCGACGTGGATCAAGCGAAAGTTTATTTCTATCTATTTGGAGATTGTTTTGATCTCGGCGTAAGATAGGTGCACGGTTTGTACCGAATGTACCACGGGCATGGAAATCGCTTTGGGCAGACCTGATGGTACTCCTAGGTAATGTATGTCAAGTGGAAGCTTGTTTCGGTCCGTTTGGAGATAGTTTTAGTCTAGGAGCACGATAGGTGCACAATTTGCGCCGAACGTACCACGGGCCGGGAAATCACTTTGGGCACACTCGATGGTACTCCTATGTAATCTATGTCAAGTGGAAGCTTGTTTCGGTCCATTTGGAGATAGTGTTAGTCTTGGTGCTAGATAAGTGCACGGTTTGCGCTGAATGTACCATAGGCAGGGAAATCATTTTGGCCACACCCGATGGTACTCCTAGTTGACGTGGTCAAGTGACAGCTCATTTTGGTCCATTCGGAGATAGTGTTAAAGTCGGCGCAAGATAGGTGTACGGTTTGCGCCGAATGTACCACAGGCATGGAAATCTTTTTAGGCACACCCGATGGTACTTCTATGAGACATTGGTCAAATGGAAGCTCATTTTGGTCCATTTGGAGAGAGTATTAATCTCGAAGCAAGATAGGTGCACGGTTTGTGCTGAACGTACCCTAGGCTAAGAAATCATTTTGACACAACCGACGGTACTCCTACGTGACATGGGTCAAGTGGAATCTCATTTCAGCCCATACGGAGAAACCGTTAATCTCGACGCAAGATAGGTGCACTATATGCGCTGAACGTACCATAGGCTAAGAAATCATTTTGGACGCACTTGATTGTACTCCTAGGCGACGTGGATCAAGCGAAAGTTTATTTCTATCTATTTAGAGATTGTTTTGATCTCGGCGTAAGATAGGTGCACGGTTTGTGCCGAATGTACCACAGTCATGGAAATTGCTTTGGGCAGACCTGATGGTACTCCTAGGTAATGTATGTCAAGTGGAAGCTTGTTTTGGTCCATTTGGAGATAGTTTTATTCTAGGCGCACAATAGGTGCACAATTTTGCGCCGAACGTACCATGGGCCGGGAAATCACTTTGGGCACACTCGATGGTTCTCCTAGCTGAAGTGGGTCAAGTGGAAGCTTGATTCGAGCCGTTTAGAGATAGTGTTAATCTTAGCCCTAGATAGGTGGACAGTTTGCACCGAACGTACCATTGGCATAGAACTCATTTTGGATGCACCTGATTGTACTCCTAGGTGAGATGGATCAAGCAGAACCTCATTTTGATCCATTTGGAGATGGTTTTAACTTCAGCGCAAGAATGGTGCACAGTTTGCGCCGAATGTCCCATGGGCATGGAAATTGCTTTGGGCACACCCGATGGTACTCCTATGTAATGTATGTCAAGTGGAAGCATGTTTCGGTCCGTTTGGAGATAGTGTTAGTCTTGGTGCTAGATAAGTGTACGGTTTGCGCTGAATGTACCATAGGCATGGAAATCATTTTGGCCACACCCGTGGTACTCCTAGGTGACATGGTCAAGTTACAGCTCATTTTGGTCCATTCGGAGATAGTGTTAAACTAGACGCAAGATAGGTGTACGGTTTGCGCCGAATGTACCACAGGCATGGAAATCTTTTTAGGCACACCCGATGGTACTTCTAAGAGACATTGGTCAAATGGAAGCTCATTTTGGTCCATTTGGAGAGAGTATTAATCTCGAAGCAAGATAGGTGCACGGTTTGCGCTAAACGTACCCTAGGCTAAGAAATCATTTTGACAAAACCGACGGTACTCCTACGTGACATGGGTCAAGTGGAATCTCATTTCAGCCCATACTGAGAAACCGTTAATCTCGACGCAAGATAGGTGCACTATATGCGCTGAACGTACCATAGGCTAAGAAATCATTTTGGACGCACTTGACTGTACTCCTAGGTGACGTGGATCAAGCGAAAGTTTATTTCTATCTATTTGGAGATTGTTTTGATCTCGGCGTAAGATAGGTGCACGGTTTGTGCCGAATGTACCCCGGGTATGGAAATCGCTTTGGGCAGACCTGATGGTACTCCTAGGTAATGTATGTCAAGTGGAAGCTTGTTTCGGTCCGTTTGGAGATAGTTTTAGTCTAGGCGCACGATAGGTGCACAATTTGCGCTGAACGTACCATGGGCCGGCAAATCACTTTGGGCACACTCGATGGTTCTCCTAGCTGAAGTGGGTCAAGTGGAAGCTCGATTCGAGCCGTTTAGAGATAGTGTTAATCTTAGCGCTATATAGGTGGACAGTTTGCACCGAACGTACCATTGGCATAGAACTCATTTTGGATGCACCTGATTGTACTCCTAGGTGAGATGGATCAAGCAGAAGCTCATTTTGATCCATTTGGAGATGGTTTTAACTTGAGCGCAAGAATGGTGCACAGTTTGCGCCGAATGTCCCACGGGCATGATAATTGCTGGGGTTACACCCGATGGTACCCTATGTAATCTATGTCAAGTGGAAGCTTGTTTCGGTCCGTTTGGAGATAGTGTTAGTCTTGGTGCTAGATAGGTGCACGGTTTGCGCTGAATGTACCATTGGCATGGAAACCATTTTGGACACACCCAATGCTACTCCTAGGTGACGTGGTCAAGTGACAGCTCATTTTGGTCCATTCGGAGATAGTGTTAAACTAGGCGCAAGATAGGTGTACGGTTTGCGCCGAATGTACCACAGGCATGGAAATCTTTTTAGGCACACCCGATGGTACTTCTAAGAGACATTGGTCAAATGGAAGCTCATTTTGGTCCATTTGGAGAGAGTATTAATCTCGAAGCAAGATAGGTGCGCGGTTTGCGCTAAACGTACCCTAGGCTAAGAAATCATTTTGACAAAACCGACGGTACTCCTACGTGACATGGGTCAAGTGGAATCTCATTTCAGCCCATACTGAGAAACCGTTAATCTCGACGCAAGATAGGTGCACTATATGCGCTGAACGTACCATAGGCTAAGAAATCATTTTGGACGCACTTGACTGTACTCCTAGGTGACGTGGATCAAGCGAAAGTTTATTTCTATCTATTTGGAGATTGTTTTGATCTCGGCGTAAGATAGGTGCACGGTTTGTACCGAATGTACCACGGGCATGGAAATCGCTTTGGGCAGACCTGATGGTACTCCTAGGTAATGTATGTCAAGTGGAAGCTTGTTTCGGTCCGTTTGGAGATAGTTTTAGTCTAGGAGCACGATAGGTGCACAATTTGCGCCGAACGTACCACGGGCCGGGAAATCACTTTGGGCACACTCGATGGTACTCCTATGTAATCTATGTCAAGTGGAAGCTTGTTTCGGTCCATTTGGAGATAGTGTTAGTCTTGGTGCTAGATAAGTGCACGGTTTGCGCTGAATGTACCATAGGCAGGGAAATCATTTTGGCCACACCCGATGGTACTCCTAGTTGACGTGGTCAAGTGACAGCTCATTTTGGTCCATTCGGAGATAGTGTTAAACTCGGCGCAAGATAGGTGTACGGTTTGCGCCGAATGTACCACAGGCATGGAAATCTTTTTAGGCACACCCGATGGTACTTCTATGAGACATTGGTCAAATAGAAGCTCATTTTGGTCCATTTGGAGAGAGTATTAATCTCGAAGCAAGATAGGTGCACGGTTTGCGCTGAACGTACCCTAGGCTAAGAAATCATTTTGACACAACCGACGGTACTCCTACGTGACATGGGTCAAGTGGAATCTCATTTCAGCCCATACGGAGAAACCGTTAATCTCGACACAAGATAGGTGCACTATATGCGCTGAACGTACCATAGGCTAAGAAATCATTTTGGACGCACTTGATTGTACTCCTAGGCGACGTGGATCAAGCGAAAGTTTATTTCTATCTATTTAGAGATTGTTTTGATCTCGGCGTAAGATAGGTGCACGGTTTGTGCCGAATGTACCACAGTCATGGAAATTGCTTTGGGCAGACCTGATGGTACTCCTAGGTAATGTATGTCAAGTGGAAGCTTGTTTTGGTCCATTTGGAGATAGTTTTACTCTAGGCGCACAATAGGTGCACAATTTTGCGCCGAACGTACCATGGGCCGGGAAATCACTTTGGGCACACTCGATGGTTCTCCTAGCTGAAGTGGGTCAAGTGGAAGCTTGATTCGAGCCGTTTAGAGATAGTGTTAATCTTAGCCATAGATAGGTGGACAGTTTGCACCGAACGTACCATTGGCATAGAACTCATTTTGGATGCACCTGATTGTACTCCTAGGTGAGATGGATCAAGCAGAACCTCATTTTGATCCATTTGGAGATGGTTTTAACTTCAGCGCAAGAATGGTGCACAGTTTGCGCCGAATGTCCCATGGGCATGGAAATTGCTTTGGGCACACCCGATGGTACTCCTATGTAATGTATGTCAAGTGGAAGCATGTTTCGGTCCGTTTGGAGATAGTGTTAGTCTTGGTGCTAGATAAGTGTACGGTTTGTGCTGAATGTACCATAGGCATGGAAATCATTTTGGCCACACCCGTGGTACTCCTAGGTGACATGGTCAAGTGACAGCTCATTTTGGTCCATTCGGAGATAGTGTTAAACTAGACGCAAGATAGGTGTACGGTTTGCGCCGAATGTACCACAGGCATGGAAATCTTTTTAGGCACACCCGATGGTACTTCTAAGAGACATTGGTCAAATGGAAGCTCATTTTGGTCCATTTGGAGAGAGTATTAATCTCGAAGCAAGATAGGTGCATGGTTTGCGCTAAACGTACCCTAGGCTAAGAAATCATTTTGACAAAACCGACGGTACTCCTACGTGACATGGGTCAAGTGGAATCTCATTTCAGCCCATACTGAGAAACCGTTAATCTCGACGCAAGATAGGTGCACTATATGCGCTGAACGTACCATAGGCTAAGAAATCATTTTGGACGCACTTGACTGTACTCCTAGGTGACGTGGATCAAGCGAAAGTTTATTTCTATCTATTTGGAGATTGTTTTGATCTCGGCGTAAGATAGGTGCACGGTTTGTGCCGAATGTACCCCGGGTATGGAAATCGCTTTGGGCAGACCTGATGGTACTCCTAGGTAATGTATGTCAAGTGGAAGCTTGTTTCGGTCCGTTTGGAGATAGTTTTAGTCTAGGCGCACGATAGGTGCACAATTTGCGCTGAACGTACCACGGGCCGGGAAATCACTTTGGGCACACTCGATGGTTCTCCTAGCTGAAGTGGGTCAAGTGGAAGCTCGATTCGAGCCGTTTAGAGATAGTGTTAATCTTAGCGCTATATAGGTGGACAGTTTGCACCGAACGTACCATTGGCATAGAACTCATTTTGGATGCACCTGATTGTACTCCTAGGTGAGATGGATCAAGCAGAAGCTCATTTTGATCCATTTGGAGATGGTTTTAACTTGAGCGCAAGAATGGTGCACAGTTTGCGCCGAATGTCCCACGGGCATGATAATTGCTGGGGGCACACCCGATGGTACTCCTATGTAATCTATGTCAAGTGGAAGCTTGTTTCGGTCCGTTTGGAGATAGTGTTAGTCTTGGTGCTAGATAGGTGCACGGTTTGCGCTGAATGTACCATTGGCATGGAAACCATTTTGGACACACCCAATGCTACTCCTAGGTGACGTGGTCAAGTGACAGCTCATTTTGGTCCATTCGGAGATAGTGTTAAACTAGGCGCAAGATAGGTGTACGGTTTGCGCCGAATGTACCACAGGCATGGAAATCTTTTTAGGCACACCCGATGGTACTTCTAAGAGACATTGGTCAAATGGAAGCTCATTTTGGTCCATTTGGAGAGAGTATTAATCTCGAAGCAAGATAGGTGCGCGGTTTGCGCTAAACGTACCCTAGGCTAAGAAATCATTTTGACAAAACCGACGGTACTCCTACGTGACATGGGTCAAGTGGAATCTCATTTCAGCCCATACTGAGAAACCGTTAATCTCGACGCAAGATAGGTGCACTATATGCGCTGAACGTACCATAGGCTAAGAAATCATTTTGGACGCACTTGACTGTACTCCTAGGTGACGTGGATCAAGCGAAAGTTTATTTCTATCTATTTGGAGATTGTTTTGATCTCGGCGTAAGATAGGTGCACGGTTTGTGCCGAATGTACCCCGGGTATGGAAATCGCTTTGGGCAGACCTGATGGTACTCCTAGGTAATGTATGTCAAGTGGAAGCTTGTATCGGTCCGTTTGGAGATAGTTTTAGTCTAGGCGCACGATAGGTGCACAATTTGCGCTGAACGTACCACGGGCCGGGAAATCACTTTGGGCACACTCGGTGGTTCTCCAAGCTGAAGTGGGTCAAGTGGAAGCTCGATTCGAGCTGTTTAGAGATAGTGTTAATCTTAGCGCTAGATAGGTGCACAGTTTGCACCGAACGTACCATTGGCATAGAAATCATTTTGGATGCACCTGATTGTACTCCTAGGTGAGATGGAGCAAGCAGAAGCTCATTTTGATCCATTTGGAGATGGTTTTAACTTCAGCGCAAGAATGGTGCACAGTTTGCGCCGAATGTCCCACGGGCATGGAAATTGCTTTGGGCACACCCGATGGTACTCCTATGTAATGTATGTCAAGTGGAAGCTTGTTTCAGTCCGTTTGGAGATAGTGTTAGTCTTGGTGCTAGATAGGTGCACGGTTTGCGCTGAATGTACCATAGGCATGGAAATCATTTTGGGCACAACCGATGCTACTCCTAGGTGACGTGGTCAAGTGATAGCTCATTTTGGGCCATTCGGAGATAGTGTTAAACTAGGCGCAAGATAGGTGTACGGTTTGCGTCGGATGTACAACAGGCATGGAAATCTTTTTAGGCACACCCGATGGTACTGCTAAGAGACATTGGTCAAATGGAAGCTCATTTTGGTCCATTTTGCTAGATAGGTGCACGGTTTGCGCTGAACGTACCCTAGGCTAAGAAATCATTTTGACACAACCGACGGTACTCCTACGTGACATGGGTCAAGTGGAATGTCATTTCTGCCCATACGGAGAAACCATTAATCTCGACGCAAGATAGGTGCACTATATGCGCTGAACGTACCATAGGCTAAGAAAATCATTTTGGACGCACTTGATTGTACTCCTAGGCGACGTGGATCAAGCGAAAGTTTATTTCTATCTATTTGGAGATTGTTTTGATCTCGGCGTAAGATAGGTGCACGGTTTGTGCCGAATGTACCCCGGGTATGGAAATCGCTTTGGGCAGACCTGATGGTACTCCTAGGTAATGTATGTCAAGTGGAACCTTGTATCGGTCCGTTTGGAGATAGTTTTAGTCTAGGCGCACGATAGGTGCACAATTTGCGCTGAACGTACCACGGGCCGGGAAATCACTTTGGGCACACTCGGTGGTTCTCCAAGCTGAAGTGGGTCAAGTGGAAGCTCGATTCGAGCTGTTTAGAGATAGTGTTAATCTTAGCGCTAGATAGGTGCACAGTTTGCACCGAACGTACCATTGGCATAGAAATCATTTTGGATGCACCTGATTGTACTCCTAGGTGAGATGGAGCAAGCAGAAGCTCATTTTGATCCATTTGGAGATGGTTTTAACTTCAGCGCAAGAATGGTGCACAGTTTGCGCCGAATGTCCCACGGGCATGGAAATTGCTTTGGGCACACCCGATGGTACTCCTATGTAATGTATGTCAAGTGGAAGCTTGTTTCAGTCCGTTTGGAGATAGTGTTAGTCTTGGTGCTAGATAGGTGCACGGTTTGCGCTGAATGTACCATAGGCATGGAAATCATTTTGGGCACAACCGATGCTACTCCTAGGTGACGTGGTCAAGTGATAGCTCATTTTGGGCCATTCGGAGATAGTGTTAAACTAGGCGCAAGATAGGTGTACGGTTTGCGTCGGATGTACAACAGGCATGGAAATCTTTTTAGGCACACCCGATGGTACTGCTAAGAGACATTGGTCAAATGGAAGCTCATTTTGGTCCATTTTGCTAGATAGGTGCACGGTTTGCGCTGAACGTACCCTAGGCTAAGAAATCATTTTGACACAACCGACGGTACTCCTACGTGACATGGGTCAAGTGGAATCTCATTTCAGCCCATACGGAGAAACTGTTAATCTCGACGCAAGATAGGTGCACTATATGAGCTGAACGTACCATAGGCTAAGAAATCATTTTGGACGCACTTGATTGTACTCCTAGGCGACATGGATCAAGCGAAAGTTTATTTCTATCTATTTGGAGATTGTTTTGATCTCGGCGTAAGATATGTGCACGGTTTGTGCCGAATGTGCCACGGGCATGGAAATCGCTTTGGGCAGACCTGATGGTACTCCTAGGTAATGTATGTCAAGTGGAAGCTTGTTTCCGTCCGTTTGGAGATAGTTTTAGTCTAGGCGCACGATAGGTGCACAATTTGCGCCGAACGTCCCACGGGCCGGGAAATCACTTTGGGCACACTCGATGGTTCTCCTAGCTGAAGTGGGTCAACTGGAAGCTTGATTCGAGGCGTTTAGAGATATTGTTAATCTTAGCGCTGGATAGGTGCACAGTTTGCACCGAATGTACCATTGGCATAGAAATCATTTTGGATGCACCTGATTGTACTCCTAGGTGAGATGGATCAAGCAGAAGCTCATTTTGATCCATTTGGAGATGGTTTTAACTTCAGCGCAAGAATGGTGCACAGTTTGTGCCGAATGTCCCACGGGCATGGAAATTGCTTTGGGCACACCCGAGGTACTCCTATGTAATGTATGTCAAATGGAAGCTTGTTTCGGTCCGTTTGGAGATAGTTTTAGTCTAGGCGCACGATAGGTGCACAATTTGCGCCGAACGTACCATGGGCCGGGAAATCACTTTGGGCACACTCGATGGTTCTCCTAGCTGAAGTGGGTCAAGTGGAAGCTCGATTCGAGCCGTTTAGAGATAGTGTTAATCTTAGCGCTAGATAGGTGCATAGTTTGCACCGAACGTACCATTGGCATAGAAATCATTTTGGATGCACCTGATTGTACTCCTAGGTGAGATGGTTCAAGCAGAAGCTCATTTTGATCCATTTGGAGACGGTTTTAACTTGAGTGCAAGAATGGTGCACAGTTTGTGCCGAATGTCCCACGGGCATGGAAATTGCTTTGGGCACACCCGATGGTACTCCTATGTAATGTATGTCAAGTGGAAGCTTGTTTCGGTCCGTTTGGAGATAGTGTTAGTCTTGGTGGTAGATAGGTGCACGGTTTGCGCTGAATGTACCATAGGCATGGAAATCATTTTGGGCACACCCGATGCTACTCCTAGGTGACGTGGTCAAGTGATAGCTCATTTTGGTCCATTCGGAGATAGTGTTAAACTAGGCGCAAGATACCTACAGTTTGCTCCGAATGTACCACATGTATGGAAATCTTTTTAGGCAGACCCGATGGTACTGCTAAGAGACATTGGTCAAATGGAAGCTCATTTTGGTCCATTTGGAGGGAGTATTAATCTCGAAGCAAGATAGGTGCACGGTTTGCGCTGAACGTACCCTAGGCTAGGAAATCATTTTGACACAACCGACGGTACTCCTATGTGACATGGGTCAAGTGGAATCTCATTTCGATGCAAGATAGGTGAACTATATGCGCTGAACGTACCATAGGCTAAGAAAATCATTTTGGACGCACTTGATTGTACTCCTAGGCGACGTGGATCAAGCGAAAGTTTATTTCTATCCGTTTGGAGATTGTCTTGATCTCGGCATAAGATAGGTGCACGGTTTGTGCTGAATGTACCATGGGCATGGAAATCGCTTTGGGCAGACCTGATGGTACTCCTAGGTAATGTAAGTCAAGTGGAAGCTTGTTTCGGTCCGTTTGGAGATAGTTTTAGTCCAGGCGCATGATAGGTGCACAATTTGCGCCGAACGTACCACGGGCCGGGAAATCACTTTGGGCACACTCGATGGTTCTCCTAGCTGAAGTGGGTCAAGTGGAAGCTCGATTCGAGGCGTTTTGAGATAGTGTTAATCTTAGCGCTGGATAGGTGCACAGTTTGCACCTAACGTACCATTGGAATAGAAATCATTTTGGATGCACCTGATTGTACTCCTAGGTCAGATGGATCAAGCAGAAGCTCATTTTGATCCATTTGGAGATGGTTTTAACTTCAGCGCAAGAATGGTGCACAGTTTGTGCCGAATGTCCCACGGGCATGGAAATTGCTTTGGGCACACCCGATGGTACTCCTATGTAATGTATGTCAAGTGGAAGCTTGTTTCGGTCCGTTTGGAGATAGTTTTAGTCTAGGCGCACGATAGGTGCACAATTTGCGCCGAACGTACCACGGGTCGGGAAATTACTTTGGGCACAGTCGATGGTTCTCCTAGCTGAAGTGGGTCAAGTGGAAGCTCGATTCGAGCCGTTTAGAGATACTGTTAATCTTAGCGCTAGATAGGTGCACAGTTTGCACCGAACGTACCATTGGCATAGAAATCATTTTGGATGCACTTGATTGTACTCCTAGGTGAGATGGATCAAGCAAAAGCTCATTTTGATCCATTTGGAGATGGTTTTAACTTCAGCGCAAGAATGGTGCATAGTTTGCGCCAAATGTCCCACGGGCATGGAAATTGCTTTGGGCACACCCGATGGTACTCCTATGTAATGTATGTCAAGTGGAAGCTTGTTTCGGTCCGTTTGGAGATAGTTTTAGTCTTGGTGCTAGATAAGTGCACGGTTTGCGCTGAATGTACCATAGGCATGGAAATCATTTTGGGCACACCCGATGCTAATCCTAGGTGACGTGGTCAAGTGATAGCTCATTTTGGTCCATTCGGAGATAGTGTTAAACTAGGCGCAAGATACCTACGGTTTGCGCCGAATGTACCACAGGCATGGAAATCTTTTTAGGCAGACCCGATGGTACTGCTAAGAGACATTGGTCAAATGGAAGCTCATTTTGGTCCATTTGGAGGGAGTATTAATCTCGAAGCAAGATAGGTGCACGGTTTGCACTGAACGTACCCTAGGCTAGGAAATCATTTTGACACAACCGACGGTACTCCTATGTGACATGGGTCAAGTGAAATCTCATTTCGATGCAAGATAGGTGAACTATATGCGCTGAACGTACCATAGGCTAAGAAAATCATTTTGGACGCACTTGATTGTACTCCTAGGCGACGTGGATCAAGCGAAAGTTTATTTCTATCCGTTTGGAGATTGTCTTGATCTCGGCATAAGATAGGTGCACGGTTTGTGCTGAATGTACCATAGGCATGGAAATCGCTTTGGGCAGACCTGATGGTACTCCTAGGTAATGTAAGTCAAGTGGAAGCTTGTTTAGATAGTTTTAGTCTAGGCGCACGATAGGTGCACAATTTGCGCCGAACGTACCACGGGCCGGGAAATCACTTTGGGCACACTCGATGGTTCTCCTAGCTGAAGTGGGTCAAGTGGAAGCTCGATTCGAGGCGTTTTGAGATAGTGTTAATCTTAGCGCTGGTAGGTGCACAGTTTGCACCTAACGTACCATTGGCATAGAAATCATTTTGGATGCACCTGATTGTACTCCTAGGTGAGATGGATCAAGCAGAAGCTCATTTTGATCCATTTGGAGATGGTTTTAACTTCAGCGCAAGAATGGTACACTCGATGGTTCTCCTAGCTGAAGTGGGTCAAGTGGAAGCTCGATTCGAGGCGTTTTGAGATAGTGTTAATCTTAGCGCTGGATAGGTGCACAGTTTGCACCTAACGTACCATTGGCATAGAAATCATTTTGGATGCACCTGATTGTACTCCTAGGTGAGATGGATCAAGCAGAAGCTCATTTTGATCCATTTGGAGATGGTTTTAACTTCAGCGCAAGAATGGTGCACAGTTTGTGCCGAATGTCCCACGGGCATGGAAATTGCTTTGGGCACACCCGATGGTACTCCTATGTAATGTATGTCAAGTGGAAGCTTGTTTCGGTCCGTTTGGAGATAGTTTTAGTCTAGGCGCACGATAGGTGCACAATTTGCGCCGAACGTACCACGGGTCGGGAAATCACTTTGGGCACACTCGATGGTTCTCCTAGCTGAAGTGGGTCAAGTGGAAGCTCGATTCGAGCCGTTTAGAGATAGTGTTAATCTTAGCGCTAGATAGGTGCACAGTTTTCACCGAACGTACCATTGGCATAGAAATCATTTTGGATGCACTTGATTGTACTCCTAGGTGAGATGGATCAAGCAAAAGCTCATTTTGATCCGTTTGGAGATGGTTTTAACTTCAGCGCAAGAATGGTGCATAGTTTGCGCCAAATGTCCCACGGGCATGGAAATTGCTTTGGGCACACCCTATGATACTCCTATGTAATGTATGTCAAGTGGAAGCTTGTTTCGGTCCGTTTGGAGATAGTGTTAGTCTTGGTGCTAGATAAGTGCATGGTTTGCGCTGAATGTACCATAGGCATGGAAATCATTTTGGGCACACCCGATGCTAATCCTAGGTGACGTGGTCAAGTGATAGCTCATTTTGGTCCATTCGGAGATAGTGTTAAACTAGGCGCAAGATAGGTGTACGGTTTGCGCCGAATGTACCGCAGGCATGGAAATCTTTTTAGGCACACCCGATGGAAATGCTAAGAGACATTGGTCAAATGGAAGCTCATTTTGGTCCATTTAGAGGGAGTATTAATCTCGAAGCAAGATAGGTGCACGGTTTGCGCTGAACGTACCCTAGGCTAAGAAATCATTTTGACACAACCGACGGTACTCCTACGTGACATGGGTCAAGTGGAATCTCATTTCAGCCCTTACAGAGAAACCGTTAATCTCGACGCAAGATAGGTGCACTATATGCGCTGAACGTACCATAGGCTAAGAAAATCATTTTGGACGCACTTGATTATACTCCTAGGCGACGTGGATCAAGCGAAAGTTTATTTCTATCTATTTGGAGATTGTTTTGATCTCGGCGTAAGATAGGTGCACGGTTTGTGCCGAATGTACCACGGGCATGGAAATTGCTTTGGGCAGACCTGATGGTACTCCTTGGTAATGTATGCCAAGTGGAAGCTTGTTTTCCGTCCGTTTGGAGATAGTTTTAGTCTAGGAGCACGATAGGTGCACAATTTGCGCTGAACGTACCACGGGCCGTGAAATCACTTTGGGCACACTCGATGGTTCTCCTAGCTGAAGTGGGTCAAGTGGAAGCTCGATTCGAGGCGTTTTGAGATAGTGTTAATCTTAGCGCTAGATAGGTGCATAGTTTGCACCGAACGTACCATTGGCATAGAAATCATTTTGGATGCACCTGATTGTACTCCTAGGTGAGATGGATCAAGCAAAAGCTCATTTTGATCCTTTTGGAGATGGTTTTAACTTCAGCGCAAGAATGGTGCACAGTTTGCGCTGAATGTCCCAAGGGCATGGAAATTGCTTTGGGCACACCCGATGGTACTCCTATGTATTGTATGTCAAGTGGAAGCTTGTTTCGGTCCGTTTGGAGATAGTGTTAGTCTTGGTGCTAGATAGGTGCACGGTTTGCGCTGAATGTACCATAGGCATGGAAATCATTTTGGGCACACCCGATGCTACTCCTAGGAGACTTGGTCAAGTGATAGCTCATTTTGGTCCATTCGGAGATAGTGTTAAACTAGGTGCAAGATAGGTGTACGGTTTGCGCCGAATGTACCACAGGCATGGAAATCATTTTAGGCACACCCGATGGAAATGCTAAGAGACATTGGTCAAATGGAAGCTCATTTTGGTCCATTTAGAGGGAGTATTAATCTCGAAGCAAGATAGGTGCACGGTTAGCACTGAACGTACCCTAGGCTAAGAAATCATTTTGACACAACCGACGGTACTCCTACGTGACACGGGTCAAGTGGAATCTCATTTCAGCCCTCACGGAGAAACCGTTAATCTCGACGCAAGATAGGTGCACTATATGCGTTGAACGTACCGTAGGCTAAGAAAATCATTTTGGACGCACTTGATTGTACTCCTAGGTGACGTGGATCAAGTGAAAGTTTATTTCTATCTATTTGGAGATTGTTTTGATCTCGGCGTAAGATAGGTGCACAGTTTGTGCCGAATGTACCACGGGCATGGAAATCGCTTTGGGCACACCTGATGGTACTCCTATGTAATGTATGTCAAGTGGAAGCTTGTTTCGGTCCGTTTGGAGATAGTTTTAGTCTAGGCGCACGATAGGTGCACAATTCGCGCCGAACGTACCACGGGCCGGGAAATCACTTTGGGCACACTCGATGGTTCTCCTAGCTGAAGTGGGTCAAGTGGAAGCTCTATTCGAGGCGTTTAGAGATAGTGTTAATCTTAGCGCTGGATAGGTGCACAGTTTGCACCGAACGTACCATTGGCATAGAAATCATTTTGGATGCACCTGATTGTACTCCTAGGTGAGATGGATCAAGGAGAAGCTCATTTTGATCCATTTGGAGATGGTTTTAACTTCAGCACAAGAATGGTGCACAGTTGCGCCAAATGTCCCACGGGCATGGAAATTGCTTTGGGCACACCCGATGGTACTCCTGTGTAATGTATGTCAAGTGGAAGCTTGTTTCGGTCCGTTTGGAGATAGTGTTAGGCTTGGTGATACATAGGTTCGCGGTTTGCGCTGAATGTACCATAGGCATGGAAACCATTTTGGGCACACCCGATGCTACTCCTAGGTGACGTGGTCAAGTGATAGCTCATTTTGGTCCATTCGGAGATAGTGTTAAACTAGGCGCAAGATAGGTGTACGGTTTGCGCCGAATGTACCACGGGCATGGAAATCTTTTTAGGCACACCCGATGGTACTTCTAAGAGACATTGGTCAAATGGAAGCTCATTTTGGTCCATTTGGAGGGAGTATTAATCTCGAAGCAAGATAGGTGCACGGTTTGCGCTGAACGTACCCTAGGCTAAGAAATCATTTTGATACAACCGACGGTACTCCTACGTGACATGGGTCAAGTGGAATGTCATTTCAGCCCATACAGAGAAACCGTTAATCTCGACGCAAGATAGGTGCACTATATGCGCTGAACGTACCATAGGCTAAGAAAATCATTATGGACGCACTTGATTGTACTCCTAGGCGACGTGGATCAAGCGAAAGTTTATTTCTATCTATTTGGAGATTGTTTTGATCTCCGCGTAAGATAGGTGCACGGTTTGTGCCGAATGTACCACGGGCATGGAAATCGCTTTGGGCAGACCTGATGGTACTCCTAGGTAATGTATGTCAAGTGGAAGCTTGTTTCGGTCCGTTTGGAGATAGTTTTAGTCTAGGCGCACGATAGGTGCACAATTTGCCCCGAACGTACCATGGGCCGGGAAATCACTTTGGGCACACTCGGTGGTTCTCCTCGCTGAAGTGGGTCAAGTGGAAGCTCGATTCGTGCCGTTTAGAGATAGTGTTAATCTTAGCGCTAGGTAGGTGCACAGTTTGCACCGAACGTACCATTGGCATAGAAATCATTTTGGATGCACCTGATTATACTCCTAGGTGAGATGGATCAAGCAAAGGCTCATTTTGATCCATTTGGAGATGGTTTCAACTTCAGCGCAAGAATGGTGCACAGTTTGCGCCGAATGTCCCACTGGCATGGAAATTGCTTTGGGCACACCCAACGGTACTCCTATGTAATGTATGTCAAGTGGAAGCTTGTTTCGGTCCGTTTGGAGATAGTGTTAGGCTTGGTGATAGATAGGTTCACAGTTTGCGCTGAATGTACCATAGGCATGGAAACCATTTTGGGCACACCCGATGCTACTCCTAGGTGACGTGGTCAAGTGACAGCTCATTTTGGTCCATTCGGAGATAGTGTTAAACTAGGCGCAAGATAGGTGTACGGTTTGCGCCGAATGTACCACATGCATGGAAATCTTTTTAGGCACACCCGATGGTACTTCTAAGAGACATTGGTCAAATGGAAGCTCATTTTGGTCCATTTGGAAGGAGTATTAATCTCGAAGCAAGATAGGTGCACGGTTTGCGCTGAACGTACCCTAGGCTAAGAAATCATTTTGACCCAACCAATGGTACTCCTACGTGACATGGGTCAAGTGGAATGTCATTTCTGCCCATACGGAGAAACCATTAATCTCGACGCAAGATAGGTGCACTATATGCGCTGAACGTACCATAGGCTAAGAAAATCATTTTGGACGCACTTGATTGTACTCCTAGGCGACGTGGATCAAGCGAAAGTTTATTTCTATCTATTTGGAGATTGTTTTGATCTCGGCGTAAGATAGGTGCACGGTTTGTGCTGAATGTACCACGGGCATGGAAATCGCTTTGGGCAGACCTGATGGTACTCCTAGGTAATGTATGTCAAGTGGAAGCTTGTTTCGGTCCGTTTGGAGATAGTTTTAGTCTAGGCGCACGATAGGTGCACAATTTGCCCCGAACGTACCACGGGCCGGGAAATCACTTTGGGCACACTTGGTGGTTCTCCTAGCAGAAGTGGGTCAAGTGGAAGCTCGACTCGAGCCGTTTAGAGATAGTGTTAATCTTAGCGCTAGGTAGATGCACAGTTTGCACCGAACGTACCATTGGCATAGAAATCATTTTGGATGCACCTGATTGTACTCCTAGGTGAGATGGATCAAGCAAAGGCTCATTTTGATCCATTTGGAGATGGTTTCAACTTCAGCGCAAGAATGGTGCACAGTTTGCGCTGAATGTCCCACGGGCATGGAAATTGCTGAAGTGGGTCAAGTGGAAGCTCGATTCGAGGCGTTTTGAGATAGTGTTAATCTTAGCGCTGGATAGGTGCACAGTTTGCACCTAACGTACCATTGGCATAGAAATCATTTTGGATGCACCTGATTGTACTCCTAGGTGAGATGGATCAAGCAGAAGCTCATTTTGATCCATTTGGAGATGATTTTAACTTCAGCGCAAGAATGGTGCACAGTTTGTGCCGAATGTCCCACGGGCATGGAAATTGCTTTGGGCACACCCGATGGTACTCCTATGTAATGTATGTCAAGTGGAAGCTTGTTTCGGTCCGTTTGGAGATAGTTTTAGTCTAGGCGCACGATAGGTGCACAATTTGCGCCGAACGTACCACGGGCCGGGAAATCGCTTTGGGCACACTCGATGGTTCTCCTAGCTGAAGTGGGTCAAGTGGAAGCTCGATTCGAGCCATTTAGAGATAGTGTTAATCTTAGCGCTAGATAGGTGCACAGTTTGCACCGAACGTACCATTGGCATAGAAATCATTTTGGATGCACTTGACTGTACTCCTAGGTGAGATGGATCAAGCAAAAGCTCATTTTGATCCATTTGGAGATGGTTTTAACTTCAGCGCAAGAATGGTGCAAAGTTTGCGCCGAATGTCCCACGGGCATGGAAATTGCTTTGGGCACACCCGATGGTACTCCTATGTAATGTATGTCAAGTGGAAGCTTGTTTAAGTCCGTTTGGAGATAGTGTTAGTCTTGGTGTTAGATAGGTGCACGGTTTGCGCTGAATGTACCATAGGCATGGAAATCATTTTGGGCACACCCGATGCTACTCCTAGGTGACGTGGTCAAGTGATAGCTCATTTTGGTCCATTCGGAGATAGTGTTAAACTAGGCGCAAGATACCTACGGTTTGCTCCGAATGTACCACATGCATGGAAATCTTTTTAGGCAGACCCGATGGTACTGCTAAGAGACATTGGTCAAATGGAAGCTCATTTTGGTCCATTTGGAGGGAGTATTAATCTCGAAGCAAGATAGGTGCACGGTTTGCGCTGAACGTACCCTAGGCTAGGAAATCATTTTGACACAACCGACGGTACTCCTATGTGACATGGGTCAAGTGGAATCTCATTTCGATGCAAGATAGGTGAACTATATGCGCTGAACGTACCATAGGCTAAGAAAATCATTTTGGACGCACTTGATTGTACTCCTAGGCGACGTGGATCAAGCGAAAGTTTATTTCTATCCGTTTGGAGATTGTCTTGATATCGGCATAAGATAGGTGCACGGTTTGTGCTGAATGTACCATAGGCATGGAAATCGCTTTGGGCAGACCTGATGGTACTCCTAGGTAATGTAAGTCAAGTGGAAGCTTGTTTCGGTCCGTTTGGAGATAGTTTTAGTCTAGGCGCACGATAGGTGCACAATTTGCGCCGAACGTACCACGGGCCGGGAAATCACTTTGGGCACACTCGATGGTTCTCCTAGCTGAAGTGGGTCAAGTGGAAGCTCGATTCGAGGCGTTTTGAGATAGTGTTAATCTTAGCGCTGGATAGGTGCACAGTTTGCACCTAACGTACCATTGGCACAGAAATCATTTTGGATGCACCTGATTGTACTCCTAGGTGAGATGGATCAAGCAGAAGCTCATTTTGATCCATTTGGAGATGGTTTTAACTTCAGCGCAAGAATGGTGCACAGTTTGTGCCGAATGTCCCACGGGCATGGAAATTGCTTTGGGCACACCCGATGGTACTCCTATGTAATGTATGTCAAGTGGAAGCTTGTTTCGGTCCGTTTGGAGATAGTTTTAGTCTAGGCGCACGATAGGTGCACAATTTGCGCCGAACGTACCACGGGTCGGGAAATCACTTTGGGCACACTCGATGGTTCTCCTAGCTGAAGTGGGTCAAGTGGAAGCTCGATTCGAGCTGTTTAGAGATAGTGTTAATCTTAGCGCTAGATAGGTGCACAGTTTGCACTGAACGTACCATTGGCATAGAAATCATTTTGGATGCACTTGATTGTACTCCTAGGTGAGATGGATCAAGCAAAAGCTCATTTTGATCCATTTGGAGATGGTTTTAACTTCAGCGCAAGAATGGTGCATAGTTTACGCCAAATGTCCCACGGGCATGGAAATTGCTTTGGGCACACCCGATGGTACTCCTATGTAATGTATGTCAAGTGGAAGCTTGTTTCAGTCCGTTTGGAGATAGTGTTAGTCTTGGTGCTAGATAAGTGCACGGTTTGCGCTGAATGTACCATAGGCATGGAAATCATTTTGGGCACACCCGATGCTAATCCTAGGTGACGTGGTCAAGTGATAGCTCATTTTGGTCCATTCGGAGATAGTGTTAAACTAGGCGCAAGATACCTATGGTTTGCGCTGAATGTACCACAGGCATGGAAATCTTTTTAGGCACACCCGATGGTACTGCTAAGAGACATTGGTCAAATTTAAGCTCATTTTGGTCCATTTGGAGGGAGTATTAATCTCGAAGCAAGATAGGTACACGGTTTGCGCTGAATGTACCCTAGGCTAAGAAATCATTTTGACACAACCGATGGTACTCCAACGTGACATGGGTCAAGTTCAATCTCAATTCAGCCCTTACGGAGAAACCGTTAATCTCGACGCAAGATAGGTGCACTATATGCGCTGAACGTACCATAGGCTAAGAAAATCATTTTGGACGCACTTGATTGTACTCCTAGGCGACGTGGATCAAGCGAAAGTTTATTTCTATCTATTTGGAGATTGTTTTGATCTCGGCGTAAGATATGTGCACGGTTTGTGCCGAATGTGCCACGGCATGGAAATCGCTTTGGGCAGATCTGATGGTACTCCTAGGTAATGTATGTCAAGTGGAAGCTTGTTTCCGTCCGTTTGGAGATAGTTTTAGTCTAGGCGCACGATAGGTGCACAATTTGCGCCGAACGTCCCACAGGCCGGGAAATCACTTTGGGCACACTCGATGGTTCTCCTAAGCTGAAGTGGGTCAAGTGGAAGCTCGATTCGAGGCGTTTAGAGATATTGTTAATCTTAGCGCTGGATAGGTGCACAGTTTGCACCGAATGTACCATTGGCATAGAAATCGTTTTGGATGCACCTGATTGTACTCCTAGGTGAGATGGATCAAGCAGAAGCTCATTTTGATCCATTTGGAGATGGTTTTAACTTCAGCGCAAGAATGGTGCACAGTTTGTGCCGAATGTCCCACGGGCATGGAAATTGCTTTGGGCACACCCGAGGTACTCCTATGTAATGTATGTCAAGTGGAAGCTTGTTTCGGTCCGTTTGGAGATAGTTTTAGTCTAGGCGCACGATAGGTGCACAATTTGCGCCGAACGTACCACGGGCCGGGAAATCACTTTGGGCACACTCGATGTTCTCCTAGCTGAAGTGGGTCAAGTGGAAGCTCAATTCGAGCCGTTTAGAGATAGTGTTAATCTTAGCGCTAGATAGGTGCATAGTTTGCACCGAACGTACCATTGGCATAGAAATCATTTTGGATGCAACTGATTGTACTCCTAGGTGAGATGGATCAAGCAAAAGCTCATTTTGATCCATTTGGAGATGGTTTTAACTTCAGCGCAAGAATGGTGCATAGTTTGCGCCGAATGTCCCACGGGCATGGAAATTGCTTTGGGCACACCCGATGGTACTCCTATGTATTGTATGTCAAGTGGAAGCTTGTTTCAGTCCGTTTGGAGATAGTGTTAGTCTTGGTGGTAGATAGGTGCACGGTTTGCGCTGAATGTACCATAGGCATGGAAATCATTTTGGGCACACCCGATGCTACTCCTAGGTGACGTGGTCAAGTGATAGCTCATTTTGGTCCATTCGGAGATAGTGTTAAACTAGGCGCAAGATACCTACGGTTTGCTCTGAATGTACCACATACATGAAAATCTTTTTAGGCAGACCCGATGGTACTGCTAAGAGACATTGGTCAAATGGAAGCTCATTTTGGTCCATTTGGAGGGAGTATTAATCTCGAAGCAAGATAGGTGCACGGTTTGCACTGAACGTACCCTAGGCTAGGAAATCATTTTGACACAACCGACGGTACTCCTATGTGACATGGGTCAAGTGAAATCTCATTTCGATGCAAGATAGGTGAACTATATGCGCTGAACGTACCATAGGCTAAGAAAATCATTTTGGACGCACTTGATTGTACTCCTAGGCGACGTGGATCAAGCGAAAGTTTATTTCTATCCGTTTGGAGATTGTCTTGATCTCGGCATAAGATAGGTGCACGGTTTGTGCTGAATGTACCATAGGCATGGAAATCGCTTTGGGCAGACCTGATGGTACTCCTAGGTAATGTAAGTCAAGTGGAAGCTTGTTTCGGTCCGTTTGGAGATAGTTTCAACTTCAGCGCAAGAATGGTGCACAGTTAGCGTCGAATGTCCCACGGGCATGGAAATTGCTTTGGGCACACCCGATGGTACTCCTACGTAATGTATGTCAAGTGGAAGCTGGTTTCGGTCCGTTTGGAGATAGTGTTAGTCTTGGTGCTAGATAATTGCACGGTTTGCGCTGAATGTACCATAGGCATGGAAATCATTTTGGGCACACCCGATGCTAATCCTAGGTGACGTGGTCAAGTGATAGCTCATTTTGGTCCATTCGGAGATAGTGTTAAACTAGGCGCAAGATACCTATGGTTTGCGCTGAATGTACCACAGGCATGGAAATCTTTTTAGGCACACCCGATGGTACTGCTAAGAGACATTGGTCAAATTTAAGCTCATTTTGGTCCATTTGGAGGGAGTATTAATCTCGAAGCAAGATAGGTACACGGTTTGCGCTGAATGTACCCTAGGCTAAGAAATCATTTTGACACAACCGATGGTACTCCAACGTGACATGGGTCAAGTTCAATCTCAATTCAGCCCTTACGGAGAAACCGTTAATCTCGACGCAAGATAGGTGCACTATATGCGCTGAACGTACCATAGGCTAAGAAAATCATTTTGGACGCACTTGATTGTACTCCTAGGCGACGTGGATCAAGCGAAAGTTTATTTCTATCTATTTGGAGATTGTTTTGATCTCGGCGTAAGATATGTGCACGGTTTGTGCCGAATGTGCCACGGCATGGAAATCGCTTTGGGCAGATCTGATGGTACTCCTAGGTAATGTATGTCAAGTGGAAGCTTGTTTCCGTCCGTTTGGAGATAGTTTTAGTCTAGGCGCACGATAGGTGCACAATTTGCGCCGAACGTCCCACAGGCCGGGAAATCACTTTGGGCACACTCGATGGTTCTCCTAAGCTGAAGTGGGTCAAGTGGAAGCTCGATTCGAGGCGTTTAGAGATATTGTTAATCTTAGCGCTGGATAGGTGCACAGTTTGCACCGAATGTACCATTGGCATAGAAATCGTTTTGGATGCACCTGATTGTACTCCTAGGTGAGATGGATCAAGCAGAAGCTCATTTTGATCCATTTGGAGATGGTTTTAACTTCAGCGCAAGAATGGTGCACAGTTTGTGCCGAATGTCCCACGGGCATGGAAATTGCTTTGGGCACACCCGAGGTACTCCTATGTAATGTATGTCAAGTGGAAGCTTGTTTCGGTCCGTTTGGAGATAGTTTTAGTCTAGGCGCACGATAGGTGCACAATTTGCGCCGAACGTACCACGGGCCGGGAAATCACTTTGGGCACACTCGATGTTCTCCTAGCTGAAGTGGGTCAAGTGGAAGCTCAATTCGAGCCGTTTAGAGATAGTGTTAATCTTAGCGCTAGATAGGTGCATAGTTTGCACCGAACGTACCATTGGCATAGAAATCATTTTGGATGCAACTGATTGTACTCCTAGGTGAGATGGATCAAGCAAAAGCTCATTTTGATCCATTTGGAGATGGTTTTAACTTCAGCGCAAGAATGGTGCATAGTTTGCGCCGAATGTCCCACGGGCATGGAAATTGCTTTGGGCACACCCGATGGTACTCCTATGTATTGTATGTCAAGTGGAAGCTTGTTTCAGTCCGTTTGGAGATAGTGTTAGTCTTGGTGGTAGATAGGTGCACGGTTTGCGCTGAATGTACCATAGGCATGGAAATCATTTTGGGCACACCCGATGCTACTCCTAGGTGACGTGGTCAAGTGATAGCTCATTTTGGTCCATTCGGAGATAGTGTTAAACTAGGCGCAAGATACCTACGGTTTGCTCTGAATGTACCACATACATGAAAATCTTTTTAGGCAGACCCGATGGTACTGCTAAGAGACATTGGTCAAATGGAAGCTCATTTTGGTCCATTTGGAGGGAGTATTAATCTCGAAGCAAGATAGGTGCACGGTTTGCACTGAACGTACCCTAGGCTAGGAAATCATTTTGACACAACCGACGGTACTCCTATGTGACATGGGTCAAGTGAAATCTCATTTCGATGCAAGATAGGTGAACTATATGCGCTGAACGTACCATAGGCTAAGAAAATCATTTTGGACGCACTTGATTGTACTCCTAGGCGACGTGGATCAAGCGAAAGTTTATTTCTATCCGTTTGGAGATTGTCTTGATCTCGGCATAAGATAGGTGCACGGTTTGTGCTGAATGTACCATAGGCATGGAAATCGCTTTGGGCAGACCTGATGGTACTCCTAGGTAATGTAAGTCAAGTGGAAGCTTGTTTCGGTCCGTTTGGAGATAGTTTTAGTCTAGGCGCACGATAGGTGCACAATTTGCGCCGAACGTACCACGGGCCGGGAAATCACTTTGGGCACACTCGATGGTTCTCCTAGCTGAAGTGGGTCAAGTGGAAGCTCGATTCGAGGCGTTTTGAGATAGTGTTAATCTTAGCGCTGGATAGGTGCACAGTTTGCACCTAACGTACCATTGGCATAGAAATCATTTTGGATGCACCTGATTGTACTCCTAGGTGAGATGGATCAAGCAGAAGCTCATTTTGATCCATTTGGAGATGGTTTTAACTTCAGCGCAAGAATGGTGCACAGTTTGTGCCGAATGTCCCACGGGCATGGAAATTGCTTTGGGCACACCCGATGGTACTCCTATGTAATGTATGTCAAGTGGAAGCTTGTTTCGGTCCGTTTGGAGATAGTTTTAGTCTAGGCGCACGATAGGTGCACAATTTGCGCCGAACGTACCACGGGTCGGGAAATCACTTTGGGCACACTCGATGGTTCTCCTAGCTGAAGTGGGTCAAGTGGAAGCTCGATTCGAGCCGTTTAGAGATAGTGTTAATCTTAGCGCTAGATAGGTGCACAGTTTTCACCGAACGTACCATTGGCATAGAAATCATTTTGGATGCACTTGATTGTACTCCTAGGTGAGATGGATCAAGCAAAAGCTCATTTTGATCCGTTTGGAGATGGTTTTAACTTCAGCGCAAGAATGGTGCATAGTTTGCGCCAAATGTCCCACGGGCATGGAAATTGCTTTGGGCACACCCTATGATACTCCTATGTAATGTATGTCAAGTGGAAGCTTGTTTCGGTCCGTTTGGAGATAGTGTTAGTCTTGGTGCTAGATAAGTGCATGGTTTGCGCTGAATGTACCATAGGCATGGAAATCATTTTGGGCACACCCGATGCTAATCCTAGGTGACGTGGTCAAGTGATAGCTCATTTTGGTCCATTCGGAGATAGTGTTAAACTAGGCGCAAGATAGGTGTACGGTTTGCGCCGAATGTACCGCAGGCATGGAAATCTTTTTAGGCACACCCGATGGAAATGCTAAGAGACATTGGTCAAATGGAAGCTCATTTTGGTCCATTTAGAGGGAGTATTAATCTCGAAGCAAGATAGGTGCACGGTTTGCGCTGAACGTACCCTAGGCTAAGAAATCATTTTGACACAACCGACGGTACTCCTACGTGACATGGGTCAAGTGGTATCTCATTTCAGCCCTTACAGAGAAACCGTTAATCTCGACGCAAGATAGGTGCACTATATGCGCTGAACGTACCATAGGCTAAGAAAATCATTTTGACACAACCGATGGTACTCCTATGTAATGTATGTCAAGTGGAAGCTTGTTTCAGTCCGTTTGGAGATAGTGTTAGTCTTGGTGGTAGATAGGTGCACGGTTTGCGCTGAATGTACCATAGGCATGGAAATCATTTTGGGCACACCCGATGCTACTCCTAGGTGACGTGGTCAAGTGATAGCTCGTTTTGGTCCATTCAGAGATAGTGTTAAACTAGGCGCAAGATACCTACGGTTTGCTCCGAATGTACCACATGCATAGAAATTTTTTTGGCAGACCCGATGGTACTGCTAAGAGACATTGGTCAAATGGAAGCTCATTTTGGTCCATTTGGAGGGAGTATTAATCTCGAAGCAAGATAGGTGCACGGTTTGCGCTGAACGTACCCTAGGCTCGGAAATCATTTTGACACAACCGACGGTACTCCTATGTGACATGGGTCAAGTGGAATCTCATTTCGATGCAAGATAGGTGAACTATATGCGCTGAACGTACCATAGGCTAAGAAAATCATTTTGGACGCACTTGATTGTACTCCTAGGCGACGTGGATCAAGCGAAAGTTTATTTCTATCCGTTTGGAGATTGTCTTGATCTCGGCATAAGATAGGTGCACAGTTTGTGCTGAATGTACCATAGGCATGGAAATCGCTTTGGGCAGACCTGATGGTACTCCTAGGTAATGTAAGTCAAGTGGAAGCTTGTTTCGGTCCATTTGGAGATAGTTTTAGTCTAGGCGCACGATAGGTGCACAATTTGCGCCGAACGTACCACGGGCCGGGAAATCACTTTGGGCACACTCGATGGTTCTCCTAGCTGAAGTGGGTCAAGTGGAAGCTCGATTCGAGGCATTTTGAGATAGTGTTAATCTTAGCGCTGGATAGGTGCACAGTTTGCACCTAACGTACCATTGGCATAGAAATCATTTTGGATGCACCTGATTGTACTCCTAGGTGAGATGGATCAAGCAGAAGCTCATTTTGATCCATTTGGAGATGGTTTTAACTTCAGCGCAAGAATGGTGCACAGTTTGTGCCGAATGTCCCACGAGCATGGAAATTGCTTTGGGCATACCCGATGGTACTCCTATGTAATGTATGTCAAGTGGAAGCTTGTTTCGGTCCGTTTGGAGATAGTTTTAGTCTAGGCGCACGATAGGTGCACAATTTGCGCCGAACGTACCACGGGTCGGGAAATCACTTTGGGCACACTCGATGGTTCTCCTAGCTGAAGTGGGTCAAGTGGAAGCTCGATTCGAGCCGTTTAGAGATAGTGTTAATCTTAGCGCTAGATAGGTGCACAGTTTGCACCAAACGTACCATTGGCATAGAAATCATTTTGGATGCACTTGATTGTACTCCTAGGTGAGATGGATCAAGCAAAAGCTCATTTTGATCCATTTGGAGATGGTTTTAACTTCAGCGCAAGAATGGTGCATAGTTTGCGCCAAATGTCCCACGGGCATGGAAATTGCTTTGGGCACACCCGATGGTACTCCTATGTAATGTATGTCAAGTGGAAGCTTGTTTCGGTCCGTTTGGAGATAGTGTTAGTCTTGGTGCTAGATAAGTGCACGGTTTGCGCTGAATGTACCATAGGCATGGAAATCATTTTGGGCACACCCGATGCTAATCCTAGGTGACGTGGTCAAGTGATAGCTCATTTTGGTCCATTCGGAGATATTGTTAAACTAGGCGCAAGATAGGTGTACGGTTTGCGCCGAATGTACCGCAGGCATGGAAATCTTTTTAGGCACACCCGATGGAAATGCTAAGAGACATTGGTCAAATGGAAGCTCATTTTGGTCCATTTAGAGGGAGTATTAATCTCGAAGCAAGATAGGTGCACGGTTTGCGCTGAACGTACCCTAGGCTAAGAAATCATTTTGACACAACCGACGGTACTCCTACGTGATATGGGTCAAGTGGAATCTCATTTCGATGCAAGATAGGTGAACTATATGCGCTGAACGTACCATAGGCTAAGAAAATCATTTTGGACGCACTTGATTGTACTCCTAGGCGACGTGGATCAAGCGAAAGTTTATTTCTATCTATTTGGAGATTGTTTTGATCTCGGCGTAAGATAGGTGCACGGTTTGTGCTGAATGTACCACGGGCATGGAAATCGCTTTGGGCGGACCTGATGGTACTCCTAGGTAATGTATGTCAAGTGGAAGCTTGTTTCGGTCCGTTTGGAGATAGTTTTAGTCTAGGCGCACGATAGGTGCACAATTTGCCCCGAACGTACCACGGGCCGGGAAATCACTTTGGGCACACTTGGTGGTTCTCCTAGCAGAAGTGGGTCAAGTGGAAGCTCGACTCGAGCCGTTTAGAGATGGTGTTAATCTTATCGCTAGGTAGATGCACAGTTTGCACCGAACGTACCATTGGCATAGAAATCATTTTGGATGCACCTGATTGTACTCCTAGGTGAGATGGATCAAGCAAAGGCTCATTTTGATCCATTTGGAGATGGTTTCAACTTCAGCGCAAGAATGGTGCACAGTTTGCGCTGAATGTCCCACGGGCATGGAAATTGCTGAAGTGGGTCAAGTGGAAGCTCGATTCGAGGCGTTTTGAGATAGTGTTAATCTTAGCGCTGGATAGGTGCACAATTTGCACCTAACGTACCATTGGCATAGAAATCATTTTGGATGCACCTGATTGTACTCCTAGGTGAGATGGATCAAGCAGAAGCTCATTTTGATCCATTTGGAGATGGTTTTAACTTCAGCGCAAGAATGGTGCACAGTTTGTGCCGAATGTCCCACGGGCATGGAAATTTCTTTGTGCACACCCGATGGTACTCCTAGGTAATGTATGTCAAGTGGAAGCTTGTTTCGGTCCGTTTGGAGATAGTTTTAGTCTAGGCGCACGATAGGTGCACAATTTGCGCCGAACGTACCACGGGCCGGGAAATCGCTTTGGGCACACTCGATGGTTCTCCTAGCTGAAGTGGGTCAAGTGGAAGCTCGATTCGAGCCGTTTAGAGATAGTGTTAATCTTAGCGCTAGATAGGTGCACAGTTTGCACCGAACGTACCATTGGCATAGAAATCATTTTGGATGCACTTGATTGTACTCCTAGGTGAGATGGATCAAGCAAAAGCTCATTTTGATCCATTTGGAGATGGTTTTAACTTCAGCGCAAGAATGGTGCATAGTTTGCGCCGAATGTCCCACGGGCATGGAAATTGCTTTGGGCACACCCGATGGTACTCCTATGTAATGTATGTCAAGTGAAAGCTTGTTTCGGTCCGTTTGGAGATAGTGTTATTCTTGGTGCAAGATAGGTGCACGGTTTGCGCTGAATGTGCCATAGGCATGGAAATCATTTTGGGCACACCCGATGCTACTCCTAGGTGACGTGGTCAAGTGATAGCTCATTTTGGTCCATTCGGAGGTAGTGTTAAACTAGGCGCAAGATAGGTGTACGGTTTGCGCCGAATGTACCGCAGGCATGGAAATCTTTTTAGGCACACCCGATGGAAATGCTAAGAGACATTGGTCAAATGGAAGCTCATTTTGGTCCATTTAGAGGGAGTATTAATCTCGAAGCAAGATAGGTGCACGGTTTGCGCTGAACGTACCCTAGGCTAAGAAATCATTTTGACACAACCGACGGTACTCCTACGTGACATGGGTCAAGTGGAATCTCATTTCAGCCCTTACGGAGAAACTGTTAATCTCGATGCAAGATAGGTGCACTATATGCGCTGAACGTACCATAGGCTAAGAAAATCATTTTGGACGCACTTGATTATACTCCTAGGCGACGTGGATCAAGCGAAAGTTTATTTCTATCTATTTGGAGATTATTTTGATCTCGGCGTAAGATAGGTGCACGGTTTGTGCCGAATGTACCACGGGCATGGAAATTGCTTTGGGCAGACCTGATGGTACTCCTAGGTAATGTATGCCAAGTGGAAGCTTGTTTTCCGTCCGTTTGGAGATAGTTTTAGTCTAGGCGCACGATAGGTGCACAATTTGCGCCGAACATACCACGGGCCATGAAATCACTTTGGGCACACTCGATGGTTCTCCTAGCTGAAGTGGGTCAAGTGGAAGCTCGATTCGAGCCGTTTAGAGATAGTGTCAATCTTAGCGCTAGATAGGTGCACAGTTTGCACCGAACGTACCATTGGCATAGAAATCATTTTGGATGCACCTGATTGTACTCCTAGGTGAGATGGATCAAGCAAATGCTCATTTTGATCCATTTGGAGATGGTTTTAACTTCAGCGCAAGAATGGTGCACAATTTGCGCCGAATGTCCCACGGGCATGGAAATTACTTTGGGCACACCCGATGGTACTCCTATGTAATGTATGTCAAGTGGAAGCTTGTTTCGGTCCGTTTGGAGATAGTTTTATTCTAGGCGCACGATAGGTGCAAAATTTGTGCCGAACGTACCATGGGTCGGGAAATCACTTTGGGCACACTCGATGGTTCTCCTAGCTGAAGTGGGTCAAGTGGAAGCTCGATTCGAGCCGTTTAGAGATAGTGTTAATCTTAGCGCTAGATAGGTGCACAGTTTGCAGCGAATGTACCATTGGCGTAGAAATCATTTTGGATGCACCTGATTGTACTCCAAGGTGAGATGGATCAAGCAAAAGCTCATTTTGATCCATTTGGAGATGGTTTTAACTTCAGCGCAAGAATGGTGCACAGTTTGCGCCGAATGTCCCACGGGCATGGAAATTGCTCTGGGCACACCCGATGGTACTCCTATGTATTGTATGTCAAGTGGAAGCTTGTTTCGGTCCGTTTGGAGATAGTGTTAGTCTTGGTGCTAGATAGGTGCACGGTTTGCGCTGAATGTACCATAGGCATGGAAATCATTTTGGGCACACCCGATGCTACTGCTAGGTGACGTGGTCAAGTGATAGCTCATTTTGGTCTATTCGGAGATAGTGTTAAACTAGGTGCAAGATAGGTGTACGGTTTGCGCCGAATGTACCACAGGGATGGAAATCACTTTAGGCACACCCGATGGAAATGCTAAGAGACATTGGTCAAATGGAAGCTCATTTTGGTCCATTTAGAGGGAGTATTAATCTCGAAGCAAGATAGGTGCACGGTTTGCGCTGAACGTACCCTAGGCTAAGAAATCATTTTGACACAACCGACGGTACTCCTACGTGACATGGGTCAAGTGGAATCTCATTTCAGCCCTTACGGAGAAACCGTTAATCTCGACGCAAGATAGGTGCACTATATGCGTTGAACGTACCGTAGGCTAAGAAAATCATTTTGGACGCACTTGATTGTACTCCTAGGCGACGTGGATCAAGTGAAAGTTTATTTCTATCTATTTGGAGATTGTTTTGATCTCGGCGTAAGATAGGTGCACGGTTTGTGCCGAATGTACCACGGGCATGGAAATCGTTTTGGGCACACCTGATGGTACTCCTATGTAATGTATGTCAAGTGGAAGCTTGTTTCGGTCCGTTTGGAGATAGTTATAGTCTAGGCGCACGATAGGTGCACAATTCGCGCCGAACGTACCACGGGCCGGGAAATCACTTTGGGCACCCTCGATGGTTCTCCTAGCTGAAGTGGGTCAAGTGGAAGCTCGATTCGAGGCATTTAGAGATAGTGTTAATCTTAGCGCTGGATAGGTGCACAGTTTGCACCGAACGTACCATTGGCATAGAAATCATTTTGGATGCACCTGATTGTACTCCTAGGTGAGATGGATCAAGGAGAAGCTCATTTTGATCCATTTGGAGATGGTTTTAACTTCAGCACAAGAATGGTGCATAGTTGCGCCGAATGTCCCACGGGCATTGAAATTGCTTTGGGCACACCCGATGGTACTCCTATGTAATGTATGTCAAGTGGAAGCTTGTTTCGGTCCGTTTGGAGATAGTGTTAGGCTTGGTGATACAGAGGTTCACGGTTTGCGCTGAATGTACCATAGGCATGGAAACCATTTTGGGCACACCCGATGCTACTCCTAGGTGACGTGGTCAAGTGACAGCTCATTTTGGTCCATTTGGAGATAGTGTTAAACTAGGCGCAAGATAGGTGTACGGTTTGCGCCGAATGTACCACAGGCATGGAAATCTTTTTAGGCACACCCGATGGTACTTCTAAGAGACATTGGTCAAATGGAAGCTCATTTTGGTCCATTTGGAAGGAGTATTAATCTCGAAGCAAGATAGGTGCACGGTTTGCCCTAGGCTAAGAAATCATTTTGACCCAACCAATGGTACTCCTACGTGACATGGGTCAAGTGGAATGTCATTTCTGCCCATACGGAGAAACCGTTAATCTTGACGCAAGATAGGTGCACTATATGCGCTGAACGTACCATAGGCTAAGAAAATCATTTTGGACGCACTTGATTGTACTCCTAGGCGACGTCGATCAAGCGAAAGTTTATTTCTATCTATTTGGAGATTGTTTTGATCTCGGCGTAAGATAGGTGCACGGTTTGTGCCGAATGTACCACGGGCATGGAAATTGCTTTGGGCAGACCTGATGGTACTCCTTGGTAACGTATGCCAAGTGGAAGCTTGTTTTCCGTCCGTTTGGAGATAGTTTTAGTCTAGGCGCACGATAGGTGCACAATTTGCACCGAACGTACCACGGGCCGGGAAATCACTTTGGGCACACTCGGTGGTTCTCCTCGCTGAAGTGGGTCAAGTGGAAGCTCGACTCGTGCCGTTTAGAGATAGTGTTAATCTTAGTGCTAGGTAGGTGCACAGTTTGCACCGAACGTACCATTGGCATAGAAATCATTTTGGATGCACCTGATTATACTCCTAGGTGAGATGGATCAAGCAAAGGCTCATTTTGATCCATTTGGAGATGGTTTCAACTTCAGCGCAAGAATGGTGCACTGTTTGCGCCGAATGTCCCACTGGCATGGAAATTGCTTTGGGCACACCCGACGGTGCTCCTATGTAATGTATGTCAAGTGGAAGCTTGTTTCGGTCCGTTTGGAGATAGTGTTAGGCTTGGTGATAGATAGATTCACAGTTTGCGCTGAATGTACCATAGGCATGGAAACCATTTTGGGCACACCCGATGCTACTCCTAGGTGACGTGGTCAAGTGACAGCTCATTTTGGTCCATTCGGAGATAGTGTTAAACTAGGCGCAAGATAGGTGTACGGTTTGCGCCGAATGTACCACATGCATGGAAATCTTTTTAGGCACACCCGATGGTACTTCTAAGAGACATTGGTCAAATGGAAGCTCATTTTGGTCCATTTGGAAGGAGTATTAATCTTGAAGCAAGATAGGTGCACGGTTTGCGCTGAACGTACCCTAGGCTAAGAAATCATTTTGACCCAACCAATGGTACTCCTACGTGACATGGGTCAAGTGGAATGTCATTTCTGCCCATACGGAGAAACCGTTAATCTCAACGCAAGATAGGTGCACTATATGCGCTGAACGTACCATAGGCTAAGAAATCATTTTGGACGCACTTGATTGTACACCTAGGCGACGTGGATCAAGCGAAAGTTTATTTCTATCTATTTGGATATTGTTTTGATCTCGGCGTAAGATAGGTGCACGGTTTGTGCTGAATGTACCACGGGCATGGAAATCGCTTTGGGCAGACCTGATGGTACTCCTAGGTAATGTATGTCAAGTGGAAGCTTGTTTCGGTACGTTTGGAGATAGTTTTAGTCTAGGCACACGATAGGTGCACAATTTGCGCCGAACGTACCACGGGCCGGGAAATCACTTTGGGCACACTCAATGGTTCTCCTAGCTGAAGTGGGTCAAGTGGAAGCTCGATTCGAGGCGTTTAGAGATAGTGTTAATCTTAGCGCTGGATAGGTGCACAATTTGCACCGATCGTACCATTGGCATAGAAATCATTTTGGATGCACCTGATTGTACTCCTAGGTGAGATGGATCAAGCAAAGGCTCATTTTGATCCATTTGGAGATGGTTTCAACTTCAGCGCAAGAATGGTGCACAGTTTGCGCTGAATGTCCCACGGGCATGGAAATTGCTTTGGGCACACCCGATGGTACTCCTATGTAATGTATGTCAAGTGGAAGCTTGTTTCGGTCCGTTTGGAGATAGTATTAGGCTTGGTGATAGATAGGTTCACGGTTTGCGCTGAATGTACCATAGGCATGGAAACCATTTTGGGCACACCCGATGCTACTCCTAGGTGACGTGGTCAAGTGACAGCTCATTTTGGTCCATTCGGAGATAGTGTTAAACTAGGTGCAAGATAGGTGGACGGTTTGCGCCGAATTTACCACAGGCATGGAAATCTTTTTAGGCACACCCAATGGTACTTTTAAGAGACATTGGTCAAATGGAAGCTCATTTTTGTCCATTTGGAGGGAGTATTAATCTCGAAGCAAGATAGGTGCACGGTTTGCCCCGAACATACCATGGGCCGGGAAATCACTTTGGGCACACTCGGTGGTTCTCCTAGCTGAAGTGGATCAAGTGGAAGCTCGATTCGAGCGGTTTAGAGATAGTGTTAATCTTAGCGCTAGGTAGGTGCACAGTTTGCACCGAACGTACCATTGGCATAGAAATCATTTTGGATGCACCTGATTGTACTCCTAGGTGAGATGGATCAAGCAAAGGCTCATTTTGATCCATTTGGAGATGGTTTCAACTTCAGCGCAAGAATGGTGCACAGTTAGCGTCGAATGTCCCACGGGCATGGAAATTGCTTTGGGCACACCCGATGGTACTCCTACGTAATGTATGTCAAGTGGAAGCTGGTTTCGGTCCGTTTGGAGATAGTGTTAGTCTTGGTGCTAGATAATTGCACGGTTTGCGCTGAATGTACCATAGGCATGGAAATCATTTTGGGCACACCCGATGCTACTCCTAGGTGACGTGGTCAAGTGACAACTCATTTTGGTCCATTCGGAGATAGTGTTATACTAGGCGCAAGATAGGTGTACGGTTTGCGCCGAATGTACCACAGGCATGGAAATCTTTTTAGGCACACCCGAAGGTACTTCTAAGAGACATTGGTCAAATGGAAGCTCATTTTGGTCCATTTGGAGAGAGTATTAATCTCGAAGCAAGATAGGTAAACGGTTTGCGCTGAACGTACCCTAGGCTAAGAAATCATTTTGACACAACCGACGGTACTCCTACGTGACATGGGTCAAGTGGAATCTCATTTCAGCCCATACGGAGAAACCGTTAATCTCAACGCAAGATAGGTGCACTATATGCGCTAAACGTACCATAGGCTAAGAAATCATTTTGGACGCACTTGATTGTACACCTAGGCGACGTGGATCAAACGAAAGTTTATTTCTATCTATTTGGATATTGTTTTGATCTCGGCGTAAGATAGGTGCACGGTTTGTGCTGAATGTACCACGAGCATGGAAATCGCTTTGGGCAGACCTGATGGTACTCCTAGGTAATGTATGTCAAGTGGAAGCTTGTTTCGGTCCGTTTGGAGATAGTTTTAGTCTAGGCACACGATAGGTGCACAATTTGCGCCGAACGTACCACGGGCCGGGAAATCACTTTGGGCACACTCGATGGTTCTCCTAGCTGAAGTGGGTCAAGTGGAAGCTCGATTCGAGGCGTTGAGAGATATTGTTAATCTTAGCGCTGGATAGGTGCACAGTTTGCACCGATCGTACCATTGGCATAGAAATCATTTTGGATGCACCTGATTGTACTCCTAGGTGAGATGGATCAAGCAAAGGCTCATTTTGATCCATTTGGAGATGGCTTCAACTTCAGCGCAAGAATGGTGCACAGTTTGCGCTGAATGTCCCACGAGCATGGAAATTGCTTTGGGCACACCCGATGGTACTCCTATGTAATGTATGTCAAGTGGAAGCTTGTTTCGGTCCGTTTGGAGATAGTATTAGGCTTGGTGATAGATAGGTTCACGGTTTGCGCTGAATGTACCATAGGCATGGAAACCATTTTGGGCACACCCGATGCTACTCCTAGGTGACGTGGTCAAGTAACAGCTCATTTTGGTCCATTCGGAGATAGTGTTAAACTAGGTGCAAGATAGGTGTACGGTTTGCGCCGAATTTACCACAGGCATGGAAATCTTTTTAGGCACACCCAATGGTACTTTTAAGAGACATTGGTCAAATGGAAGCTCATTTTGGTCCATTTGGAGGGAGTATTAATCTCGAAGCAAGATAGGTGCACGGTTTGCCCCGAACATACCATGGGCCGGGAAATCACTTTGGGCACACTCGGTGGTTCTCCTAGCTGAAGTGGGTCAAGTGGAAGCTCGATTCGAGCCGTTTAGAGATAGTGTTAATCTTAGCGCTAGGTAGGTGCACAGTTTGCACCGAACGTACCATTGGCATAGAAATCATTTTGGATGCACCTGATTGTACTCCTAGGTGAGATGGATCAAGCAAAGGCTCATTTTGATCCATTTGGAGATGGTTTCAACTTCAGCGCAAGAATGGTGCACAGTTTGCGCCGAATGTACCACGGGCATGGAAATTGCTTTGGGCACACCCGATGGTACTCCTATGTAATGTATGTCAAGTGGAAGCTGGTTTCGGTCCGTTTGGAGATAGTGTTAGTCTTGGTGCTAGATAATTGCACGGTTTGCGCTGAATGTACCATAGGCATGGAAATCATTTTGGGCACACCCGATGCTACTCCTAGGTGACGTGGTCAAGTGACAACTCATTTTGGTCCATTCGGAGATAGTGTTAAACTAGGCGCAAGGTAGGTGTACGGTTTGCGCCGAATGTACCACAGGCATGGAAATCTTTTTAGGCACACCCGAAGGTACTTCTAAGAGACATTGGTCAAATGGAAGCTCATTTTGGTCCATTTGGAGAGAGTATTAATCTCGAAGCAAGATAGGTAAACGGTTTGCGCTGAATGTACCCTAGGCTAAGAAATCATTTTGACACAACCGACGGTACTCCTACGTGACATGGGTCAAGTGGAATCTCATTTCAGCCCATACGGAGAAACCGTTAATCTCAACGTAAGATAGGTGCACTATATGCGCTGAACGTACCATAGGCTAACAAATCATTTTGGACGCACTTGATTGTACACCTAGGCGACGTGGATCAAGCGAAAGTTTATTTCTATCTATTTGGATATTGTTTTGATCTCGGCGTAAGATAGGTGCACGGTTTGTGCTGAATGTACCACGGGCATGGAAATCGCTTTGGGCAGACCTGATGGTACTCCTAGGTAATGTATGTCAAGTGGAAGCTTGTTTCGGTCCGTTTGGAGATAGTTTTAGTCTAGGCACACGATAGGTGCACAATTTGCGCCGAACGTACCACGGGCCGGGAAATCACTTTGGGCACACTCGATGGTTCTCCTAGCTGAAGTGGGTCAAGTGGAAGCTCGATTCGAGGCGTTTAGAGATAGTGTTAATCTTAGCGCTGGATAGGTGCACAGTTTGCACCGATCGTACCATTGGCATAGAAATCATTTTGGATGCACCTGATTGTACTCCTAGGTGAGATGGATCAAGCAAAGGCTCATTTTGATCCATTTGGAGATGGTTTCAACTTCAGCGCAAGAATGGTGCAAAGTTTGCGCTGAATGTCCCACGGGCATGGAAATTGCTTCGGGCACACCCGATGGTACTCCTATGTAATGTATGTCAAGTGGAAGCTTGTTTCGGTCCGTTTGGAGATAGTATTAGGCTTGGTGATAGATAGGTTCACGGTTTGCGCTGAATGTACCATAGGCATCGAAACCATTTTGGGCACACCCGATGCTACTCCTAGGTGACGTGGTCAAGTGACAGCTCATTTTGGTCCATTCGGAGATAGTGTTAAACTAGGTGCAAGATAGGTGTACGGTTTGCGCCGAATTTACCACAGGCATGGAAATCTTTTTAGGCACACCCAATGGTACTTTTAAGAGACATTGGTCAAATGGAAGCTCATTTTGGTCCATTTGGAGGGAGTATTAATCTCGAAGCAAGATAGGTGCACGGTTTGCCCCGAACGTACCATGGGCCGGGAAATCACTTTGGGCACACTCGGTGGTTCTCCTAGCTGAAGTGGGTCAAGTGGAAGCTCGATTCGAGCCATTTAGAGATAGTGTTAATCTTAGCGCTAGGTAGGTGCACAGTTTGCACCGAACGTACCATTGGCATAGAAATCATTTTGGATGCACCTGATTGTACTCCTAGGTGAGATGGATCAAGCAGAAGCTCATTTTGATCCATTTGGAGATGGTTTTAACTTCAGCGCAAGAATGGTGCACAGTTTGTGCCGAATGTCCCACGGGCATGGAAATTGTTTTGGGCACACCCGATGGTACTCCTATGTAATGTATGTCAAGTGGACGCTTGTTTCGGTCTGTTTGGAGGTAGTGTTAGTCTTGGTGCTAGATAGGTGCACGGTTTGCGCTAAATGTACCATAGGCATGGAAACCATTTTGGGCACACCTGATGCTACTCCTAGGTGACGTGGTCAAGTGACAGCTAATTTTGGTCCATTCGGAGATAGTGTTAAACTAGGCGCAAGATAGGTGTACGGTTTGTGCCGAATGTACCACAGGCATGGAAATCTTTTTTGGCACACCAGATGGTACTTCTAAGAGACATTGGTCAAATGGAAGCTCATTTTGGTCCATTTAGAGAGAGTATTAATCTCAGAGCAAGATAGGTGCACGGTTTGCACAGAACGTACCCTAGGCTAAGAAATCATTTTGACACAACCGACGGTACTCCTACGTGACATGGGTCAAGTGGAATCTCATTTCAGCCCATACGGAGAAACCGTTAATTCGACGCAAGATAGGTGCACTATATGCGCTAGACGTACCATAGGATAAGAAATCATTTTGGACGCACTTGATTATACTCCTAGGCGACGTGGATCAAGCGAAAGTTTATTTCTATCTATTTGGAGATTGTTTTGATCTCGGCGTAAGATAGGTGCATGGTTTGTGCCGAATGAACCACGGGCATGGAAATCGCTTTGGGCAGACCTGATGGTACTCCTAGGTAGTGTATGTCAAGTGGAAGCTTGTTTCGGTCTGTTTGGAGATAATTTTAGTCTAGGCGCACGATAGGTGCACAATTTGCCCCGAACGTACCACGGGCCGGGAAATCACTTTGGGCACACTCGGTGGTTCTCCTAGCTTAAGTGGGTCAAGTGGAAGCTCGATTCGAGCCGTTTAGAGATAGTGTTAATCTTAGAGCTAGATAGGCGCACAGTTTGCACTGAACGTACCATTGGCATAGAAATCATTTTGGATGCACCTGATTGTACTCCTAGGTGAGATGGATCAAGCAGAGGCTCATTTTGATCCATTTGGAGATGGTTTCAACTTCAGCGGAAGAATGGTGCAGAGTTTGCGCCGAATGTCCCACAGGCATGGAAATTGCTTTGGGCACACCCGATGGTACTCCTATGTCAAGTGGAAGCTTGTTTCGGTCCGTTTGGAGATAGTGTTAGGCTTGGTGATAGATAGGTTCACGGTTTGCGCGGAATGTACCATAGGCAAGGAAACCATTTTGGGCACACCCGATGCTACTCCTAGGTGACGTGGTCAAGTGATAGCTCATTTTGGTCCATTCGGAGGTAGTGTTAAACTAGGCGCAAGATAGGTGTACGGTTTGCGCCGAATGTACCACAGGTATGGAAATCTTTTTAGGCACACCTGATGGTACTTCTAAGAGACATTAGTCAAATGGAAGCTCATTTTGGTCCATTTGGAGGGAGTGTTAATCTCGAAGCAAGATAGGTGCATGGTTTGCGCTGAACTTACCCTAGGCTAAGAAATCATTTTGACCCAACCGACGGTACTCCTACGTGACATGGGTCAAGTGGAATTTCATTTCAGCCCATACGGAGAAACCATTAATCTCGACGCAAGATAGGTGCACTATATGCGCTGAACGTACCATAGGCTAAGAAAATCATTTTGGACGCACTTGATTGTACTCCTAGGCGACGTGGATCAAGCGAAAGTTTACTTCTATCTATTTGGAGATTGTTTAGATCTCGGCGTAAGATAGGTGCACGGTTTGTGCCGAATGTACCACGGGCATGGAAATCGCTTTGGGCAGACCTGATGGTACTCCTAGGTAATGTATGTCAACTGGAAGCTTGTTTCGGTCTGTTTGGAGATAGTTTTAGTCTAGGCGCACGATAGGTGCACAATTTGCCCCGAACGTACCACGGGCCAGGAAATCACTTTGGGCACACTCGGTGGTTCTCCTCGCTGAAGTGGGTCAAGTGGAAGCTCGAGTCAAGCCGTTTAGAGATAGTGTTAATCTTAGCACTAGGTAGGTGCACAGTTTGCACCGAACGTACCATTGGCATAGAAATCATTTTGGATGGACCTGATTGTACTCCTAGGTGAGATGGATCAAGCAAAGGCTCATTTTGATCCATTTGGAAATGGTTTCAACTTCAGCGCAACAATGGTGCATAGTTTGCACCGAATGTCCCATGGGCATGGAAATTGCTTTGGGCACACCCGATGGTACTCCTATGTAATGTATGTCAAGTGGAAGCTTGTTTCGGTCCGTTTGGAGATAGTGTTAGGCTTGGTGATAGATAGGTTCACGGTTTGCGTTGAATGTACCATAGGCATGGAAACCATTTTGGGCACACCCGATGCTACTTCTAGGTGACGTGGTCAAGTGACAGCTCATTTTGGTTCATTCGGAGATAGTGTTAAACTAGGCGCAAGATAGGTGTACGGTTTGCGCCGAATGTACTACAGACATGGAAATATTTTTAGGCACACCCGATGGTACTTCTAAGAGACATTGGTAAAATGGAAACTCATTTTGGTCCATTTGGAGGGAGTATTAATCTCGAAGTAAGATAGGTGCACGGTTTGCGCTGAACGTACCCTAGGCTAAGAAATCATTTTGACCCAACCGACGGTACTCCTACGTGACATGGGTCAATTGGAATGTCATTTCAGCCCAAATGGAGAAACCGTTATTCTCGACGCAAGATAGGTGCACTATATGCGCTGAACGTACCATAGGCTAAGAAAATCATTTTGGACGCACTTGATTGTACTCCTAGGCGACGTGGATCAAGCGAAAGTTTATTTCTATCTATTTGGAGATTGTTTTGATCTCGACGTAAGATAGGTGCACGGTTTCTGCCGAATGTACCACGGGCATGGAAATCGCTTTGGGCAGACCTGATGGTACTCCTAGGTAATATATGTCAAGTGGAAGCTTGTTTCGGTCTGTTTGGAGATAGTTTTAGTCTAGGCGCACGATAGGTGCACAATTTGCCCCGAACGTACCACGGGCTGGGAAATCACTTTGGGCACACTCGGTGGTTCTCCTAGCTGAAGTGGGTCAAGTGAAGCTCGATTCGAGCCGTTTAGAGATAGTGTTAATCTTAGCACTAGGTAGGTGCACAGTTTGCACCGAACGTACCATTGGCATAGAAATCATTTTGGATGCACCTAATTGTCCTCATAGGTGAGATGGATCAAGCAGAGGCTCATTTTGATCCCTTTGGAGATGGTTTAAACTTCAGCGCAAGTGGAAGCTTGTTTCGGTCCATTTGGAGATAGTGTTAGGCTTGGTGATAGATAGGTTCACGGTTTGCGCTGAATGTACCGTAGGCATGGAAACCATTTTGGGCACACCCGATGCTACTCCTAGGTGACGTGGTCAAGTGACAGCTCATTTTGGTCCATTCGGAGATAGTGTTAAACTAGGCGCAAGATAGGTGTACGGTTTGCGCCGAATGTACCACAGGCATGGAAATCTTCTTAGGCACACCCAATGGTACTTCTAAGAGACATTGGTCAAATGGAATTTCATTTTGGTCCATTTGGAGAGAGTATTAATCTCAAAGCAAGATAGGTGCACGGTTTGCGCTGAACGTACCCTAGGCTAAGAAATCATTTTGACACAACCGACGGTACTCCTACGTGACATGGGTCAAGTGGAATCTCATTTCAGCCCATACGGAGAAACCGTTAATCTCGACGCAAGATAGGTGCACTATATGCGCTGAACGTACCATAGGCTAAGAAAATCATTTTGGACGCACTTGATTGTACTCCTAGGCGACGTGGATCAAGCGAAAGTTTGTTTCTATCTATTTGGAGATTGTTTTGATCTCGGCGTAAGATAGGTGCACGGTTTGTGCCGAATGTACCACGGGCATGGAAATCGCTTTGGGCGGACCTGATGGTACTCCAAGGTAATGTATGTCAAGTGGAAGCTTGTTTCGGTCTGTTTGGAGATAGTTTTAGTCTAGGCGCACGATAGGTGCACAATTTGCCCCGAACGTACCACGGGCCGGGAAATCACTTTGGGCACACTCGGTGGTTCTCCTCGCTGAAATGGGTCAAGTGGAAGCTCGAGTCAAGCCGTTTAGAGATAGTGTTAATCTTAGCACTAGGTAGGTGCACAGTTTGCACAGAACGTACCATTGGCAAAGAAATCATTTTGGATGCACCTGATTGTACTCCTAGGTGAGATGGATCAAGCAAAGGCTCATTTTGATCCATTTGGAGATGGTTTCAACTTCAGCGCAAGAATGGTGCACAGTTTGCACCGAATGCCCCACGGGCATGGAAATTGCTTTGGGCACACCCCATGGTACTCCTATGTAATGTATGTCAAGTGGAAGCTTGTTTCGGTCCGTTTGGAGATAGTGTTAGGCTTGGTGATAGATAGGTTCACAGTTTGCGTTGAATGTACCATAGGCATGGAAACCATTTTGGGCACCCGATGCTACTCCTAGGTGACGTGGTCAAGTGACAGCTCATTTTGGTCCATTCGGAGATAGTGTTAAACTAGGCGCAAGATAGGTGTACGGTTTGCGCCGAATATACTACAGACATGGAAATATTTTTAGGCACACCCGATGGTACTTCTAAGAGGCATTGGTAAAATGGAAGCTCATTTTGGTCCATTTGGAGGGAGTATTAATCTCGAAGCAAGATAGGTGCACGGTTTGCGCTGAACGTACCCTAGGCTAAGAAATCATTTTGACCCAACCGACGGTACTCCTACGTGACATGGGTCAATTGGAATGTCATTTCAGCCCAAACGGAGAAACCGTTAATCTCGACGCAAGATAGGTGCACTATATGCGCTGAACGTACCATAGGCTAAGAAAATCATTTTGGACGCACTTGATTGTACTCCTAGGCGACGTGGATCAAGCGAAAGTTTATTTCTATCTATTTGGAGATTGTTTTGATCTCGACGTAAGATAGGTGCACGGTTTGTGCCGAATGTACCACGGGCATGGAAATCGCTTTGGGCAGACCTGATGGTACTACTAGGTAATATATGTCAAGTGGAAGCTTGTTTCGGTCTGTTTGGAGATAGTTTTAGTCTAGGCGCACGATAGGTGCACAATTTGCCCCGAACGTACCACGGGCCGGGAAATCACTTTGGGCACACTCGGTGGTTCTCCTAGCTGAAGTGGGTCAAGTGAAGCTCGATTCGAGCCGTTTAGAGATAGTGTTAATCTTAGCACTAGGTAGGTGCACAGTTTGTACCGAATGTACCATTGGCATAGAAATCATTTTGGATGCACCTAATTGTCCTCATAGGTGAGATGGATCAAGCAGAGGCTCATTTTGATCCCTTTGGAGATGGTTTAAACTTCAGCGCAAGAATGGTGCACAGTTTGCGCCGAATGTCCCACGGGCATGGAAATTGCTTTGGGCACACCCGATGGTACTCCTATGTAATGTATGTCAAGTGGAAGCTTGTTTCGGTCCATTTGGAGATAGTGTTAGGCTTGGTGATAGATAGGTTCACGGTTTGCGCTGAATGTACCGTAGGCATGGAAACCATTTTGGGCACACCCGATGCTACTCCTAGGTGACGTGGTCAAGTGACAGCTCATTTTGGTCCATTCGGACATAGTGTTAAACTAGGCGCAAGATAGGTGTACGGTTTGCGCCGAATGTACCACAGGCATGGAAATCTTTTTAGGCACACCCAATGGTACTTCTAAGAGACATTGGTCAAATGGAATTTCATTTTGGTCCATTTGGAGAGAGTATTAATCTCGAAGCAAGATAGGTGCACGGTTTGCGCTGAACGTACCCTAGGCTAAGAAATCATTTTGACACAACCGACGGTACTCCTACGTGACATGGGTCAAGTGGAATCTCATTTCAGCCCATACGGAGAAACCGTTAATCTCGACGCAAGATAGGTGCACTATATGCGCTGAACGTACCATAGGCTAAGAAAATCATTTTGGACGCACTTGATTGTACTCCTAGGCGACGTGGATCAAGCGAAAGTTTGTTTCTATCTATTTGGAGATTGTTTTGATCTCGGCGTAAGATAGGTGCACAGTTTGTGCCGAATGTACCACGGGCATGGAAATCGCTTTGGGCAGACCTGATGGTACTCCTAGGTAATGTATGTCAAGTGGAAGCTTGTTTCGGTCTGTTTGGAGATAGTTTTAGTCTAGGCGCACGATAGGTGCACAATTTGCCCCGAACGTACCACGGGCCGGGAAATCACTTTGGGCACACTCGGTGGTTCTCCTCGCTGAAATGGGTCAAGTGGAAGCTCGAGTCAAGCCGTTTAGAGATAGTGTTAATCTTAGCACTAGGTAGGTGCACAGTTTGCACAGAACGTACCATTGGCATAGAAATCATTTTGGATGCACCTGATTGTACTCCTAGGTGAGATGGATCAAGCAAAGGCTCATTTTGATCCATTTGGAGATGGTTTCAACTTCAGCGCAAGAATGGTGCACAGTTTGCACCGAATGTCCCACGGGCATGGAAATTGCTTTGGGCACACCCGATGGTACTCCTATGTAATGTATGTCAAGTGGAAGCTTGTTTCGGTCCGTTTGGAGATAGTGTTAGGCTTGGTGATAGATAGGTTCACAGTTTGCGTTGAATGTACCATAGGCATGGAAACCATTTTGGGCACACCCGATGCTACTCCTAGGTGACGTGGTCAAGTGACAGCTCATTTTGGTCCATTCGGAGATAGTGTTAAACTAGGCGCAAGATAGGTGTACGGTTTGCGCCGAATATACTACAGACATGGAAATATTTTTAGGCACACCCGATGGTACTTCTAAGAGACATTGGTAAAATGGAAGCTCATTTTGGTCCATTTGGAGGGAGTATTAATCTCGAAGCAAGATAGGTGCACGGTTTGCGCTGAACGTACCCTAGGCTAAGAAATCATTTTGACCCAACCGACGGTACTCCTACGTGACATGGGTCAAGTAGAATGTCATTACAGCCCATACGGAGAAACCATTAATCTCGACGCAAGATAGGTGCACTATATGCGCTGAACGTACCATAGGCTAAGAAAATCATTTTGGACGCACTTGATTGTACTGCTAGGCGACGTGGATCAAGCGAAAGTTTATTTCTATCCATTTGGAGATTGTTTTGATCTCGGCGTAAGATAGGTGCACGGTTTGTGCCGAATGTACCACGGGCATGGAAATCGCTTTGGGCAGACCTGATGGTACTCCTAGGTAATATATGTCAAGTGGAAGCTTGTTTCGGTCTGTTTGGAGATAGTTTTAGTCTAGGCGCACGATAGGTGCACAATTTGCCCCGAACGTACCACGGGCCGGGAAATCACTTTGGGCACACTCGGTGGTTCTCCTAGCTGAAGTGGGTCAAGTGGAAGCTCGATTCGAGCCGTTTAGAGATAGTGTTAATCTTAGCGCTAGGTAGGTGCACAGTTTGCACCGAATGTACCATTGGCATAGAAATCATTTTGGATGCACCTAATTGTCCTCCGAGGTGAGATGGATCAAGCAGAGGCTCATTTTGATGCCTTTGGAGATGGTTTAAACTTCAGCGCAAGAATGGTGCATAGTTTGCGCCGAATGTCCCACGGGCATGGAAATTGCTTTGGGCACACCCGATGGTACTCCTACGTAATGTATGTCAAGTGGAAGCTTGTTTCGGTCCATTTGGAGATAGTGTTAGGCTTGGTGATAGATAGGTTCACGGTTTGCGCTGAATGTACCATAGGCATGGAAACCATTTTGGGCACACCCGATGCTACTCCTAGGTGACGTGGTCAAGTGAGCTCATTTTGGTCCATTCGGAGATAGTGTTAAACTAGGCACAAGATAGGTGTACGGTTTGCGCCGAATGTACCACAGGCATGGAAATCTTTTTAGGCACACCCAATGGTACTTCTAAGAGACATTGGTCAAATGGAATTTCATTTTGGTCCATTTGGAGAGAGTATTAATCTCAAAGCAAGATAGGTGCACGGTTTGCGCTGAACGTACCCTAGGCTAAGAAATCATTTTGACACAACCGACGGTACTCCTACGTGACATGGGTCAAGTGGAATCTCATTTCAGCCCATACGGAGAAACCGTTAATCTCGACGCAAGATAGGTGCACTATATGCGCTGAACGTACCATAGGCTAAGAAAATCATTTTGGACGCACTTGATTGTACTCCTAGGCGACGTGGTTCAAGCGAAAGTTTGTTTCTATCTATTTAGAGATTGTTTTGATCTCGGTGTAAGATATGTGCACAGTTTGTGCCGAATGTACCACGGGCATGGAAATCGCTTTGGGCAGACCTGATGGTACTCCTAGGTAATATATGTCAAGTGGAAGCTTGTTTCGGTCCGTTTGGAGATAGTTTTAGTCTAGGCGCACGATAGGTGCACAATTTGCCCCGAACGTACCACGGGCCGGGAAATCACTTTGGGCACACTCGGTGGTTCTCCTAGCTGAAGTGGGTCAAGTGGAAGCTCGATTCGAGCCGTTTAGAGATAGTGTTAATCTTAGCGCTAGGTAGGTGCACAGTTTGCACCGAACGTACCATTGGCATAGAAATCATTTTGGATGCACCTGATTGTACTCCTAGGTGAGATGGATCAAGCAGAGGCTCATTTTGATCCATTTGGAGACGGTTTCAACTTCAGCGCAAGAATGGTGCAGAGTTTGCGCCGAATGTCCCACGGGCATGGAAATTGCTTTGGGCACACCCGATGGTACTCCTATGTAATGTATGTCAAGTGGAAGCTTGTTTCGGTCCGTTTGGAGATAGTTTTAGTCTTGGTGCTAGATAATTGCACGGTTTGCGCTGAATGTACCATAGGCATGGAAATCATTTTGGGCACACCCGATGCTACTCCTAGGTGACGTGGTCAAGTGACAGCTCATTTTGGTCCATTCGGAGATAGTGTTAAACTAGGCGCAAGATAGGTGTACGGTTTGCGCCGAATATACTACAGACATGGAAATATTTTTAGGCACACCCGATGGTACTTCTAAGAGACATTGGTAAAATGGAAGCTCATTTTGGTCCATTTGGAGGGAGTATTAATCTCGAAGCAAGATAGGTGCACGGTTTGCGCTGAACGTACCCTAGGCTAAGAAATAATTTTGACCCAACCGACGGTACTCCTACGTGACATGGGTCAAGTAGAATGTCATTTCAGCCCATACGGAGAAACCGTTAATCTCGACGCAAGATAGGTGCACTATATGCGCTGAACGTACCATAGGCTAAGAAAATCATTTTGGACGCACTTGATTGTACTCCTAGGCGACGTGGATCAAGCGAAAGTTTATTTCTATCTATTTGGAGATTGTTTTGATCTCGGCATAAGATAGGTGCACGGTTTGTGCCGAATGTACCACGGGCATGGAAATCGCTTTGGGCAGACCTGATGGTACTCCTAGGTAATATATGTCAAGTGGAAGCTTGTTTCGGTCTGTTTGGAGATAGTTTTAGTCTAGGCGCACGATAGGTGCACAATTTGCCCCGAACGTACCACGGGCCGGGAAATCACTTTGGGCACACTCGGTGGTTCTCCTAGCTGAAGTGGGTCAAGTGGAAGCTCGATTCGAGCCGTTTAGAGATAGTGTTAATCTTAGCGCTAGGTAGGTGCACAGTTTGCACTGAACGTACCATTGGCATAGAAATCATTTTGGATGCACCTAATTGTCCTCCTAGGTGAGATGGATCAAGCAGAGGCTCATTTTGATGCCTTTGGAGATGGTTTAAACTTCAGTGCAAGAATGGTGCACAGTTTGCGCCGAATGTCCCACGGGCATGGAAATTGCTTTGGGCACACCCGATGGTACTCCTACGTAATGTATGTCAAGTGGAAGCTTGTTTCGGTCCATTTGGAGATAGTGTTAGGCTTGGTGATAGATAGGTTCACGGTTTGCGCTGAATGTACCATAGGCATGGAAACCATTTTGGGCACACCCGATGCTACTCCTAGGTGACGTGGTCAAGTGAGCTCATTTTGGTCCATTCGGAGATAGTGTTAAACTAGGCGCAAGATAGGTGTACGGTTTGCGCCGAATGTACCACAGGCATGGAAATCTTTTTAGGCACACCCAATGGTACTTCTAAGAGACATTGGTCAAATGGAATTTCATTTTGGTCCATTTGGAGAGAGTATTAATCTCGAAGCAAGATAGGTGCACGGTTTGCGCTGAACGTACCCTAGGCTAAGAAATCATTTTGACACAACCGACGGTACTCCTACATGACATGGGTCAAGTGGAATCTCATTTCAGCCCATACGGAGAAACCGTTAATCTCGACGCAAGATAGGTGCACTATATGCGCTGAACGTACCATAGGCTAAGAAAATCATTTTGGACGCACTTGATTGTACTCCTAGGCGACGTGGTTCAAGCGAAAGTTTGTTTCTATCTATTTGGAGATTGTTTTGATCTCGGTGTAAGATAGGTGCACAGTTTGTGCCGAATGTACCACGGGCATGGAAATCGCTTTGGGCAGACCTGATGGTACTCCTAGGTAATATATGTCAAGTGGAAGCTTGTTTCGGTCCGTTTGGAGATAGTTTTAGTCTAGGCGCACGATAGGTGCACAATTTGCCCCGAACGTACCACGGGCCGGGAAATCACTTTGGGCACACTCGGTGGTTCTCCTAGCTGAAGTGGGTCAAGTGGAAGCTCGATTCGAGCCGTTTAGAGATAGTGTTAATCTTAGCGCTAGGTAGGTGCACAGTTTGCACCGAACGTACCATTGGCATAGAAATCATTTTGGATGCACCTGATTGTGCTCCTAGGTGAGATGGATCAAGCAGAGGCTCATTTTGATCCATTTGGAGACGGTTTCAACTTCAGCGCAAGAATGGTGCACATTTTGCGCCGAATGTCCCACGGGCATGGAAATTGCTTTAGGCACACCCGATGGTACTCCTATGTAATGTATGTCAAGTGGAAGCTTGTTTCGGTCCATTTGGGGATAGTGTTAGGCTTGGTGATAGATAGGTTCACGGTTTGCACTGAATGTACCATAGGCATGGAAACCATTTTGGGCACACCCAATGCTACTCCTAGGTGACGTGGTCAAGTGACAGCTCATTTTGGTCCGTTCGGAGATAGTGTTAAACTAGGCGCAAGATAGGTGTACGATTTGCGCCGAATGTACCACAGGCATGGAAATCTTTTTAGGCACACCCGATGGTACTTCTAAGAGACATTGGTCAAATGGAAGCTCATTTTGGTCCATTTGGAGGGAGTATTAATCTCGAAGCAAGATAGGTGCATGGTTTGCGCTGAACGTACCCTAGGCTAAGAAATCATTTTGACCCAACCGACGGTACTCCTACGTGACATGGGTCAAGTGGAATGTCATTTCAGCCCATACGGAGAAACCGTTAATCTCGACGCAAGATAGGTGCACTATATGCGCTGAACGTACCATAGGCTAAGAAAATCATTTTGGACGCACTTGATTGTACTCCTAGGCGACGTGGATCAAGCGAAAGTTTGTTTCTATCTATTTGGAGATTGTTTTGATCTCGGTGTAAGATAGGTGCACAGTTTGTGCCGAATGTACCACGGGCATGGAAATCGCTTTGGGCAGACCTGATGGTACTCCTAGGTAATATATGTCAAGTGGAAGCTTGTTTTGGTCCGTTTGGAGATAGTTTTAGTCTAGGCGCACGATAGGTGCACAATTTGCCCCGAACGTACCACGGGCCGGGAAATCACTTTGGGCACACTCGGTGGTTCTCCTAGCTGAAGTGGGTCAAGTGGAAGCTCGATTCGAGCCGTTTAGAGATAGTGTTAATCTTAGCGCTAGGTAGGTGCACAGTTTGCACCGAACGTACCATTGGCATAGAAATCATTTTGGATGCACCTGATTGTCCTCCTAGGTGAGGTGGATCAAGCAGAGGCTCATTTTGATCCCTTTGGAGATGGTTTCAACTTCAGCGCAAGAATGGTGCACATTTTGCGCCGAATGTCCCACGGGCATGGAAATTGCTTTAGGCACACCCGATGGTACTCCTATGTAATGTATGTCAAGTGGAAGCTTGTTTCGGTCCATTTGGAGATAGTGTTAGGCTTGGTGATAGATAGGTTCACGGTTTGCACTGAATGTACCATAGGCATGGAAACCATTTTGGGCACACCCAATGCTACTCCTTGGTGACGTGGTCAAGTGACAGCTCATTTTGGTCCGTTCGGAGATAGTGTTAAACTAGGCGCAAGATAGGTGTACGATTTGCGCCGAATGTACCACAGGCATGGAAATCTTTTTAGGCACACCCGATGGTACTTCTAAGAGACATTGGTCAAATGGAAGCTCATTTTGGTCCATTTGGAGGGAGTATTAATCTCGAAGCAAGATAGGTGCATGGTTTGCGCTGAACGTACCCTAGGCTAAGAAATCATTTTGACCCAACCGACGGTACTCCTACGTGACATGGGTCAAGTGGAATGTCATTTCAGCCCATACGGAGAAACCGTTAATCTCGACGCAAGATAGGTGCACTATATGCGCTGAACGTACCATAGGCTAAGAAAATCATTTTGGACGCACTTGATTGTACTCCTAGGCGACGTGGATCAAGCGAAAGTTTGTTTCTATCTATTTGGAGATTGTTTTGATCTCGGTGTAAGATAGGTGCACAGTTTGTGCCGAATGTACCACGGGCATGGAAATCGCTTTGGGCAGACCTGATGGTACTCCTAGGTAATATATGTCAAGTGGAAGCTTGTTTTGGTCCGTTTGGAGATAGTTTTAGTCTAGGCGCACGATAGGTGCACAATTTGCCCCGAACGTAGCACGGGCCGGGAAATCACTTTGGGCACACTCGGTGGTTCTCCTAGCTGAAGTGGGTCAAGTGGAAGCTCGATTCGAGCCGTTTAGAGATAGTGTTAATCTTAGCGCTAGGTAGGTGCACAGTTTGCACCGAACGTACCATTGGCATAGAAATCTTTTTGGATGCACCTGATTGTCCTCCTAGGTGAGGTGGATCAAGCAGATTCTCATTTTGATCCCTTTGGAGACGGTTTCAACTTCAGCGCAAGAATGGTGCACATTTTGCGCCGAATGTCCCACGGGCATGGAAATTGCTTTAGGCACACCCGATGGTACTCCTATGTAATGTATGTCAAGTGGAAGCTTGTTTCGGTCCATTTGGAGATAGTGTTAGGCTTGGTAATAGATAGGTTCACGGTTTGCACTGAATGTACCATAGGCATGGAAACCATTTTGGGCACACCCAATGCTACTCCTAGGTGACGTGGTCAAGTGACAGCTCATTTTGGTCCGTTCGGAGATAGTGTTAAACTAGGCGCAAGATAGGTGTACGATTTGCGCCGAATGTACCACAGGCATGGAAATCTTTTTAGGCACACCCGATGGTACTTCTAAGAGACATTGGTCAAATGGAAGCTCATTTTGGTCCATTTGGAGGGAGTATTAATCTCGAAGCAAGATAGGTGCATGGTTTGCGCTGAACGTACCCTAGGCTAAGAAATCATTTTGACCCAACCGACGGTACTCCTACGTGACATGGGTCAAGTGGAATGTCATTTCAGCCCATACGGAGAAACCGTTAATCTCGACGCAAGATAGGTGCACTATATGCGCTGAACGTACCATAGGCTAAGAAAATCATTTTGGACGCACTTGATTGTACTCCTAGGCGACGTGGATCAAGCGAAAGTTTGTTTCTATCTATTTGGAGATTGTTTTGATCTCGGTGTAAGATAGGTGCACAGTTTGTGCCGAATGTACCACGGGCATGGAAATCGCTTTGGGCAGACCTGATGGTACTCCTAGGTAATATATGTCAAGTGGAAGCTTGTTTCGGTCCGTTTGGAGATAGTTTTAGTCTAGGCGCACGATAGGTGCACAATTTGCCCCGAACGTAGCACGGGCCGGGAAATCACTTTGGGCACACTCGGTGGTTCTCCTAGCTGAAGTGGGTCAAGTGGAAGCTCGATTCGAGCCGTTTAGAGATAGTGTTAATCTTAGCGCTAGGTAGGTGCACAGTTTGCACCGAACGTACCATTGGCATAGAAATCTTTTTGGATGCACCTGATTGTCCTCCTAGGTGAGGTGGATCAAGCAGATTCTCATTTTGATCCCTTTGGAGACGGTTTCAACTTCGGCGCAAGAATGGTGCACATTTTGCGCCGAATGTCCCACGGGCATGGAAATTGCTTTAGGCACACCCGATGGTACTCCTATGTAATGTATGTCAAGTGGAAGCTTGTTTCGGTCCATTTGGAGATAGTGTTAGGCTTGGTAATAGATAGGTTCACGGTTTGCACTGAATGTACCATAGGCATGGAAACCATTTTGGGCACACCCAATGCTACTCCTAGGTGACGTGGTCAAGTGACAGCTCATTTTGGTCCGTTCGGAGATAGTGTTAAACTAGGCGCAAGATAGGTGTACGATTTGCGCCGAATGTACCACAGGCATGGAAATCTTTTTAGGCACACCCGATGGTACTTCTAAGAGACATTGGTCAAATGGAAGCTCATTTTGGTCCATTTGGAGGGAGTATTAATCTCGAAGCAAGATAGGTGCATGGTTTGCGCTGAACGTACCCTAGGCTAAGAAATCATTTTGACCCAACCGACGGTACTCCTACGTGACATGGGTCAAGTGGAATGTCATTTCAGCCCATACGGAGAAACCGTTAATCTCGACGCAAGATAGGTGCACTATATGCGCTGAACGTACCATAGGCTAAGAAAATCATTTTGGACGCACTTGATTGTACTCCTAGGCGACGTGGATCAAGCGAAAGTTTGTTTCTATCTATTTGGAGATTGTTTTGATCTCGGTGTAAGATAGGTGCACAGTTTGTGCCGAATGTACCACGGGCATGGAAATCGCTTTGGGCAGACCTGATGGTACTCCTAGGTAATATATGTCAAGTGGAAGCTTGTTTCGGTCCGTTTGGAGATAGTTTTAGTCTAGGCGCACGATAGGTGCACAATTTGCCCCGAACGTACCACGGGCCGGGAAATCACTTTGGGCACACTCGGTGGTTCTCCTAGCTGAAGTGGGTCAAGTGGAAGCTCGATTCGAGCCGTTTAGAGATAGTGTTAATCTTAGCGCTAGGTAGGTGCACAGTTTGCACCGAACGTACCATTGGCATAGAAATCATTTTGGATGCACCTGATTGTACTCCTAGGTGAGATGGATCAAGCAGAGGCTCATTTTGATCCCTTTGGAGACGGTTTCAACTTCAGCGCAAGAATGGTGCAGAGTTTGCGCCGAATGTCCCACGGGCATGGAAATTGCTTTGGGCACACCCAATGGTACTCCTATGTAATGTATGTCAAGTGGAAGCTTGTTTCGGTCCGTTGGGAGATAGTGTTAGGCTTGGTGATAGATAGGTTCACGGTTTGCGCTGAATGTACCATAGGCATGGAAACCATTTTGGGCACACCCGATGCTACTCCTAGGTGACGTGGTCAAGTGACAGCTCATTTTGGTCCATTCGGAGATAGTGTTAAACTAGGCGCAAGATAGGTGTACGATTTGCGCCGAATGTACCACAGGCATGGAAATCTTTTTAGGCACACCCGATGGTACCTCTAAGAGACATTGGTCAAATAGAAGCTCATTTTGGTCCATTTGGAGGGAGTATTAATCTCAAAGCAAGATAGGTGCATGGTTTGCGCTGAACGTACCCTAGGCTAAGAAATCATTTTGACCCAACCGACGGTACTCCTACGTGACATGGGTCAAGTGGAATGTCATTTCAGCCCATACGGAGAAACCGTTAATCTCAACGCAAAAAAGGTGCACTATATGCGCTGAACGTACCATAGGCTAAGAAAATCATTTTTGACGCACTTGATTGTACTCCTAGGCGACGTGGATCAAGCGAAAGTTTATTTCTATCTATTTGGAGATTGTTTTGATCTCGGCGTAAGATAGGTGCACGGTTTGTGCCGAATGTACCACGGGCATGGAAATCGCTTTGGGCAGACCTGATGGTACTCCTAGGTTATATATGTCAAGTGGAAGCTTGTTTCGGTCTGTTTGGAGATAGTTTTAGTCTAGGCGCACGATAGGTGCACAATTTGCCCCGAACGTAGCACGGGCCGGGAAATCACTTTGGGCACACTCGGTGGTTCTCCTAGCTGAAGTGGGTCAAGTGGAAGCTCGATTCGAGCCGTTTAGTGATAGTGTTAATCTTAGCGCTAGGTAGGTGCACAGTTTGCACCGAACGTACCATTGGCATAGAAATCTTTTTGGATGCACCTGATTGTACTCCTAGGTGAGGTGGATCAAGCAGATTCTCATTTTGATCCCTTTGGAGATGGTTTCAACTTCAGCGCAAGAATGGTGCACATTTTGCGCCGAATGTCCCACGGGCATGGAAATTGCTTTAGGCACACCCGATGGTACTCCTATGTAATGTATGTCAAGTGGAAGCTTGTTTCGGTCCGTTTGGAGATAGTGTTAGGCTTGGTGATAGATAGGTTCACGGTTTGCGCTGAATGTACCATAGGCATGAAAACCATTTTGGGCACACCCGATGCTACTCCTAGGTGACGTGGTCAAGTGACAGCTCATTTTGGTCCATTCGGAGATAGTGTTAAACTAGGCGCAAGATAGGTGTACGGTTTGCGCCGAATGTACCACAGGCATGGAAATCTTTTTAGGCACACCCGATGGTACCTCTAAGAGACATTGGTCAAATGGAAGCTCATTTTGGTCCATTTGGAGGGAGTATTAATCTCAAAGCAAGATAGGTGCATGGTTTGCGCTGAACGTACCCTAGGCTAAGAAATCATTTTGACCCAACCGACGGTACTCCTACGTGACATGGGTCAAGTGGAATGTCATTTCAGCCCATACGGAGAAACCGTTAATCTCGACGCAAAAAAGGTGCACTATATGCGCTGAACGTACCATAGGCTAAGAAAATCATTTTTGATGCACTTGATTGTACTCCTAGGCGACGTGGATCAAGCGAAAGTTTATTTCTATCTATTTGGAGATTGTTTTGATCTCGGCGTAAGATAGGTGCACGGTTTGCGCCGAATGTACCACGGGCAAGGAAATCGCTTTGGGCAGACCTGATGGTACTCCTAGGTAATATATGTCAAGTGGAAGCTTGTTTCGGTCTGTTTGGAGATAGTTTTAGTCTAGGCGCACGATAGGTGCACAATTTACCCCGAACGTACCACGGGCCGGGAAATCACTTTGGGCACACTCGGTGGTTCTCCTAGCTGAAGTGGGTCAAGTGGAATCTCGATTCGAGCCGTTTAGAGATAGTGTTAATCTTAGCGCTAGGTAGGTGCACAGTTTGCACCGAATGTACCATTGGCATAGAAATTATTTTGGATGCACCTGATTGTCCTCCTAGGTGAGATGGATCAAGCAGAGGCTCATTTTGATCCCTTTGGAGATGGTTTCAACTTCAGCGCAAGAATGGTGCACATTTTGTGCCGAATGTCCCACGGGCATGGAAATTGCTTTAGGCACACCCGATGGTACTCCTATGTAATGTATGTCAAGTGGAAGCTTGTTTCGGTCCGTTTGGAGATAGTGTTAGGCTTCGTGATAGATAGGTTCACGGTTTGCGCTGAATGTACCATAGGCATGGAAACCATTTTGGGCACACCCGATGCTACTCCTAGGTGACGTGGTCAAGTGACAGCTCATTTTGGTCCGTTCGGAGATAGTGTTAAACTAGGCGCAAGATAGGTGTACGGTTTGCGCCGAATGTACCATAGGCATGGAAATCTTTTTAGGCACACCCGATGGTACTTCTAAGAGACATTGGTCAAATGGAAGCTCATTTTGGTCCATTTGGAGGGAGTATTAATCTCGAAGCAAGATAGGTGCATGGTTTGCGCTGAACGTACCCTGGGCTAAGAAATCATTTTGACCCAACCGACGGTACTCCTACGTGACATGGGTCAAGTGGAATGTCATTTCAGCCCATACGGAGAAACCGTTAATCTCGACGCAAGATAGGTGCACTATATGCGCTGAACGTACCATAGGCTAAGAAAATCATTTTGGACGCACTTGATTGTACTCCTAGGCGACGTGGATCAAGCGAAAGTTTATTTCTATCTATTTGGAGATTGTTTTGATCTCGGCGTAAGATAGGTGCACGGTTTGTGCCGAATGTACCACGGGCATGGAAATCGCTTTGGGCAGACCTGATGGTACTCCTAGGTAATATATGTCAAGTGGAAGCTTGTTTCGGTCTGTTTGGATATAGTTTTACTCTAGGCGCACGATAGGTGCACAATTTGCCCCGAACGTACCACGGGCCGGGAAATCACTTTGGGCACACTCGGTGGTTCTCCCAGCTGAAGTGGGTCAAGTGGAAGCTCGATTCGAGCCGTTTAGAGATAGTGTTAATCTTAGCGCTAGGTAGGTGCACATTTTGCACCGAACGTACCATTGGCATAGAAATCATTTTGGATGCACCTGATTGTACTCCTAGGTGAGATGGATCAAGCAAAGGCTCATTTTGATCCATTTGGAGATGGTTTCAACTTCCGCGCAAGAATGGTGCACAGTTTGCGCCGAATGTCCCACGGGCATGGAAATTGCTTTGGGCACACCCGATGGTACTCCTATGTAATGTATGTCAAGTGGAAGCTTGTTTCGGTCCGTTTGGAGATAGTGTTAGGCTTGGTGATAGATAGGTTCACGGTTTGCGCTGAATGTACCATAGGCATGGAAACCATTTTGGGCACACCCGATGCTACTCCTAGGTGACGTGGTCAAGTGACAGCTCATTTTGGTCCATTCGGAGATAGTGTTAAACTAGGCGCAAGATAGGTCTACGGTTTGCGCCGAATGTACCACAGGCATGGAAATCTTTTTAGGCACACCCGATGGTACTTCTAAGAGACATTGGTCAAATGGAAGCTCATTTTGGTCCACTTGGAGTGAGTATTAATCTCGAAGCAAGATAGGTGCACGGTTTGCGCTGAACATACCCTAGGCTAAGAAATCATTTTGACCCAACCGACGGTACTCCTACGTGACATGGGTCAAGTGGAATGTCATTTCAGCCCATACGGAGAAACCGTTAATCTCGACGCAAAATAGGTGCACTATATGCGCTGAACGTACCATCGGCTAAGAAAATCATTTTGGACGCACTTGATTGTACTCCTAGGCGACGTGGATCAAGCGAAAGTTTATTTCTATCTATTTGGAGATTGTTTTGATCTCGGTGTAAGATAGGTGCACGGTTTGTGCCGAATGTACCACGGGCATGGAAATCGCTTTGGGCAGACCTGATGGTACTCCTAGGTAATATATGTCAAGTGGAAGCTTGTTTCGGTCTGTTTGGAGATAGTTTTAGTCTAGGCGCACGATAGGTGCACAATTTGCCCCGAACGTACCACGGGCCGGGAAATCACTTTGGGCACACTCGGTGGTTCTCCTAGCTGAAGTGGGTCAAGTGGAAGCTCGATTCGAGCCGTTAGAGATAGTGTTAATCTTAGCGCTAGGTAGGTGCACAGTTTGCACCGAACGTACCATTGGCATAGAAATCATTTTGGATGCACCTAATTGTCCTCCTAGGTGAGATGGATCAAGCAGAGGCTCATTTTGATGCCTTTGGAGATGGTTTAAACTTCAGCGCAAGAATGGTGCACAGTTTGCGCCGAATGTCCCACGGGCATGGAAATTGCTTTGGGCACACCCGATGGTACTCCTATGTAATGTATGTTAAGTGGAAGCTTGTTTCGGTCCATTTGGAGATAGTGTTAGGCTTGGTGATAGATAGGTTCACGGTTTGCGCTGAATGTACCATAGGCATGGAAACCATTTTGGGCACACCCGATGCTACTCCTAGGTGACGTGGTCAAGTGAGCTCGTTTTGGTCCATTCGGAGATAGTGTTAAACTAGGCGCAAGATAGGTGTACGGTTTGCGCCGAATGTACCACAGGCATGGAAATCTTTTTAGGCACACCCAATGGTACTTCTAAGAGACATTGGTCAAATGGAATTTCATTTTGGTCCATTTGGAGAGAGTATTAATCTCGAAGCAAGATAGGTGCACGGTTTGCGCTGAACGTACCCTAGGCCAAGAAATCATTTTGACACAACCGACGGTACTCCTACGTGACATGGGTCAAGTGGAATCTCATTTCAGCCCATACGGAGAAACCGTTAATCTCGACGCAAGATAGGTGCACTATATGCGCTGAACGTACCATAGGCTAAGAAAATCATTTTGGACGCACTTGATTGTACTCCTAGGCGACGTGGTTCAAGCGAAAGTTTGTTTCTATCTATTTGGAGATTGTTTTGATCTCGGTGTAAGATAGGTGCACAGTTTGTGCCGAATGTACCACGGGCATGAAAATCGCTTTGGGCAGACCTGATGGTACTCCTAGGTAATATATATCAAGTGGAAGCTTGTTTCGGTCCGTTTGGAGATAGTTTTAGTCTAGGCGCACGATAGGTGCACAATTTGCCCCGAACGTACCACGGGCCGGGAAATCACTTTGGGCACACTCGGTGGTTCTCCTAGCTGAAGTGGGTCAAGTGGAAGCTCGATTCGAGCCGTTTAGAGATAGTGTTAATCTTAGCGCTAGGTAGGTGCACAGTTTGCACCGAACGTACCATTGGCATAGAAATCATTTTGGATGCACCTGATTGTACTCCTAGGTGAGATGGATCAAGCAGAGGCTCATTTTGATCCATTTGGAGACGGTTTCAACTTCAGCGCAAGAATGGTGCAGAGTTTGCGCCGAATGTCCCACGGGCATGGAAATTGCTTTGGGCACACCCGATGGTACTCCTATGTAATGTATGTCAAGTGGAAGCTTGTTTCGGTCCGTTTGGAGATAGTGTTAGGCTTGGTGATAGATAGGTTCACGGTTTGCGCTGAATGTACCATAGGCATGGAGACCATTTTGGGCACACCCGATGCTACTCCTAGGTGACGTGGTCAAGTGACAGCTCATTTTGGTCCGTTCGGAGATAGTGTTAAACTAGGCGCAAGATAGGTGTACGGTTTGCGCCGAATGTACCACAGGCATGGAAATCTTTTTAGGCACACCCGATGGTACTTCTAAGAGACATTGGTCAAATAGAAGCTCATTTTGGTCCGTTTGGAGGGAGTATTAATCTCGAAGCAAGATAGGTGCATGGTTTGCGCTGAACGTACCCTGGGCTAAGAAATCATTTTGACCCAACCGACGGTACTCCTACGTGACATGGGTCAAGTGGAATGTCATTTCAGCCCATACGGAGAAACCGTTAATCTCGACGCAAGATAGGTGCACTATATGCGCTGAACGTACCATAGGCTAAGAAAATCATTTTGGACGCACTTGATTGTACTCCTAGGCGACGTGGATCAAGCGAAAGTTTGTTTCTATCTATTTGGAGATTGTTTTGATCTCGGTGTAAGATAGGTGCACAGTTTGTGCCGAATGTACCACGGGCATGGAAATCGCTTTGGGCAGACCTGATGGTACTCCTAGGTAATATATGTCAAGTGGAAGCTTGTTTCGGTCCGTTTGGAGATAGTTTTAGTCTAGGCGCACGATAGGTGCACAATTTGCCCCGAACGTACCACGGGTCGGGAAATCACTTTGGGCACACTCGGTGGTTCTCCTAGCTGAAGTGGGTCAAGTGGAAGCTCGATTCGAGCCGTTTAGAGATAGTGTTAATCTTAGCGCTAGGTAGGTGCACAGTTTGCACCGAACGTACCATTGGCATAGAAATCATTTTGGATGCACCTGATTGTACTCCTAGGTGAGATGGATCAAGCAGAGGCTCATTTTGATCCATTTGGAGACGGTTTCAACTTCAGCGCAAGAATGGTGTAGAGTTTGCGCCGAATGTCCCACGGGCATGGAAATTGCTTTGGGCACACCCGATGGTACTCCTATGTAATGTATGTCAAGTGGAAGCTTGTTTCGGTCCGTTTGGAGATAGTGTTAGGCTTGGTGATAGATAGGTTCATGGTTTGCGCTGAATGTACCATAGGCATGGAAACCATTTTGGGCACACCCAATGCTACTCCTAGGTGACGTGGTCAAGTGACAGCTCATTTTGGTCCGTTCGGAGATAGTGTTAAACTAGGCGCAAGATAGGTGTACGGTTTGCGCCGAATGTACCACAGGCATGGAAATCTTTTTAGGCACACCCGATGGTACTTCTAAGAGACATTGGTCAAATAGAAGCTCATTTTGGTCCGTTTGGAGGGAGTATTAATCTCGAAGCAAGATAGGTGCATGGTTTGTGCTGAACGTACCCTAGGCTAAGAAATCATTTTGACCCAACCGACGGTACTCCTACGTGACATGGGTCAAGTGGAATGTCATTTCAGCCCATACGGAGAAACCGTTAATCTCGACGCAAGATAGGTGCACTATATGCGCTGAACGTACCATAGGCTAAGAAAATCATTTTGGACGCACTTGATTGTACTCCTAGGCGACGTGGATCAAGCGAAAGTTTATTTCTATCTATTTGGAGATTGTTTTTATCTTGGCGTAAGATAGGTCCACGGTTTGTGCCGAATGTACCACGGGCATGGAAATCGCTTTGGGCAGACCTGATGGTACTCCTAGGTAATATATGTCAAGTGGAAGCTTGTTTCGGTCTGTTTGGAGATAGTTTTAGTCTAGGCGCACGATAGGTGCACAATTTGCCCCGAACGTACCACGGGCCGGGAAATCACTTTGGACACACTCGGTGGTTCTCCTAGCTGAAGTGGGTCAAGTGGAAGCTCGATTCGAACCGTTTAGAGATAGTGTTAATCTTAGCGCTAGGTAGGTGCACAGTTTGCACCGAACGTACCATTGGCTTAGAAATCATTTTGGATGCACCTAACTGTACTCCTAGGTGAGATGGATCAAGCAGAGGCTCATTTTGATCCATTTGGAGATGGTTTCAACTTCAGCGCAAGAATGGTGCACCGTTTGCGCTGAATGTCCCACGGGCATGGAAATTGCTTTGGGCACACCCGATGGTACTCCTATGTAATGTTTGTCAAGTGGAAGCTTGTTTCGGTCCGTTTGGAGATAGTGTTAGGCTTGGTGATAGATAGGTTCACGGTTTGCGCTGAATGTACCATAGGCATGGAAACCATTTTGGGCACACCCGATGCTACTCCTAGGTGACGTGGTCAAGTGACAGCTCATTTTGGTCCGTTCGGAGGTAGTGTTAAACTAGGCGCAAGATAGGTGTACGGTTTGCGCCGAATGTACCACAGGCATGGAAATCTTTTTAGGCACACCCGATGGTACTTCTAAGAGACATTGGTCAAATGGAAGCTCATTTTGGTCCATTTGGAGGGAGTATTAATCTCGAAGCAAGATAGGTGCATGGTTTGCGCTGAACGTACCCTAGGCTAAGAAATCATTTTGACCCAACCGACGGTACTCCTACGTGACATGGGTCAAGTGGAATGTCATTTCAGCCCATACGGAGAAACCGTTAATCTCGACGCAAGATAGGTGCACTATATGCGCTGAACGTACCATAGGCTAAGAAAATCATTTTGGACGCACTTGATTGTACTCCTAGGCGACGTGGATCAAGCGAAAGTTTATTTCTATCTATTTGGAGATTGTTTTGATCTTGGCGTAAGATAGGTCCACGGTTTGTGCCGAATGTACCACGGGCATGGAAATCGCTTTGGGTAGACCTGATGGTACTCCTAGGTAATATATGTCAAGTGGAAGCTTGTTTCGGTCCGTTTGGAGATAGTTTTAGTCTAGGCGCACGATAGGTGCACAATTTGCCCCGAACGTACCACGGGCCGGGAAATCACTTTGGGCACACTCGGTGGTTCTCCTAGCTGAAGTGGGTCAAGTGGAAGCTCGATTCGAACCGTTTAGAGATAGTGTTAATCTTAGCGCTAGGTAGGTGCACAGTTTGCACCGAACGTACCATTGGCTTAGAAATCATTTTGGATGCACCTAACTGTACTCCTAGGTGAGATGGATCAAGCAGAGGCTCATTTTGATCCATTTGGAGATGGTTTCAACTTCAGCGCAAGAATGGTGCACCGTTTGCACTGAATGTCCCACGGGCATGGAAATTGCTTTGGGCACACCCGATGGTACTCCTATGTAATGTTTGTCAAGTGGAAGCTTGTTTCGGTCCGTTTGGAGATAGTGTTAGGCTTGGTGATAGATAGGTTCACGGTTTGCGCTGAATGTACCATAGGCATGGAAACCATTTTGGGCACACCCGATGCTACTCCTAGGTGACGTGGTCAAGTGATAGCTCATTTTGGTCCATTCGGAGGTAGTGTTAAACTAGGCGCAAGATAGGTGTACGGTTTGCGCCGAATGTACCACAGGCATGGAAATCTTTTTAGGCACACCCGATGGTACTTCTAAGAGACATTGGTCAAATGGAAGCTCATTTTGGTCCATTTGGAGGGAGTATTAATCTCGAAGCAAGATAGGTGCACGGTTTGCGCTGAACATACCCTAGGCTAAGAAATCATTTTGACCCAACCGACGGTACTCCTACGTGACATGGGTCAAGTGGAATGTCATTTCAGCCCATACGGAGAAACCGTTAATCTCGACGCAAGATAGGTGCACTATATGCGCTGAACGTACCATAGGCTAAGAAAATCATTTTGGACGCACTTGATTGTTCTCCTAGGCGACATGGATCAAGCGAAAGTTTATTTCTATCTATTTGGAGATTGTTTTGATCTCGGCGTAAGATAGGTGCACGGTTTGTGCCGAATGTACCACGGGCATGGAAATCGCTTTGGGCAGACCTGATGGTACTCCTAGGTAATATATGTCAAGTGGAAGCTTGTTTTGGTCTGTTTGGAGATAGTTTTAGTCTAGGCGCACGATAGGTGCACAATTTGCCCCGAACGTACCACGGGCCGGGAAATCACTTTGGGCACACTCGGTGGTTCTCCTAGCTGAAGTGGGTCAAGTGGAAGCTCGATTCGAGCCGTTTAGAGATAGTGTTAATCTTAGCGCTAGGTAGGTGCACAGTTTGCACCGAACGTACCATTGGCATAGAAATCTTTTTGGATGCACCTGATTGTACTCCTAGGTGAGATGGACCAAGCAGATTCTCATTTTGATCCCTTTGGAGACGGTTTCAACTTCAGCGCAAGAATGGTGCATATTTTGCGCCGAATGTCCCACGGGCATGGAAATTGCTTTGGGCACAACTGATGGTACTCCTATGTAATGTATGTCAAGTGGAAGCTTGTTTCGGTCCGTTTGGAGATAGTGTTAGGCTTGGTGATAGATAGGTTCACGGTTTGCGCTGAATGTACCATAGGCATGAAAACCATTTTGGGCACACCCGATGCTACTTTTAGGTGACATGGTCAAGTGACAGCTCATTTTGGTCCATTCGGAGATAGTGTTAAACTAGGCGCAAGATAGGTGTACGGTTTGCGCCGAATGTACCATAGGCATGGAAATCTTTTTAGGCACACCCGATGGTACCTCTAAGAGACATTGGTCAAATGGAAGCTCATTTTGGTCCATTTGGAGGGAGTATTAATCTCAAAGGAAGATAGGTGCATGGTTTGCGCTGAACGTACCCTAGGCTAAGAAATCATTTTGACCCAACCGACGGTACTCCTACGTGACATGGGTCAAGTGGAATGTCATTTCAGCCCATACGGAGAAACCGTTAATCTCGACGCAAAAAAGGTGCACTATATGCGCTGAACGTACCATAGGCTAAGAAAATCATTTTTGACGCACTTGATTGTACTCCTAGGCGACGTGGATCAAGCGAAAGTTTATTTCTATCTATTTGGAGATTGTTTTGATCTCGGCGTAAGATAGGTGCACGGTTTGCGCCGAATGTACCACGGGCAAGGAAATCGCTTTGGGCAGAACTGATGGTACTCCTAGGTAATATATGTCAAGTGGAAGCTTGTTTCGGTCTGTTTGGAGATAGTTTTAGTCTAGGCGCACGATAGGTGCACAATTTGCCCCGAACGTACCACGGGCCGGGAAATCACTTTGGGCACACTCGGTGGTTCTCCTAGCTGAAGTGGGTCAAGTGGAAGCTTGATTCGAGCCGTTTAGAGATAGTGTTAATCTTAGCGCTAGGTAGGTGCACAGTTCGCACCGAACGTACCATTGGCATAGAAATCTTTTTGGATGCACCTGATTGTACTCCTAGGTGAGATGGATCAAGCAGATTCTCGTTTTGATCCCTTTGGAGACGGTTTCAACTTCAGCGCAAGAATGGTGCACATTTTGCGCCGAATGTCCCACGGGCATGGAAATTGCTTTGGGCACACCTGATGGTACTCCTATGTAATGTATGTCAAGTGGAAGCTTGTTTCGGTCCGTTTGGAGATAGTGTTAGGCTTGGTGATAGATAGGTTCACGGTTTGCGCTGAATGTACCATAGGCATGAAAACCATTTTGGGCACACCCGATGCTACTCCTAGGTGACGTGATCAAGTGACAGCTCATTTTGGTCCATTCGGAGATAGTGTTAAACTAGGCGCAAGATAGGTGTACGGTTTGCGCCGAATGTACCACAGGCATGAAAATCTTTTTAGGCACACCCGATGGTACCTCTAAGAGACATTGGTCAAATGGAAGCTCATTTTGGTCCATTTGGAGGGAGTATTAATCTCAAAGCAAGATAGGTGCATGGTTTGCGCTGAACGTACCCTAGGCTAAGAAATCATTTTGACCCAACCGACGGTACTCCTACGTGACATGGGTCAAGTGGAATGTCATTTCAGCCCATACGGAGAAACCGTTAATCTCGACGCAAAAAGGTGCACTATATGCGCTGAACGTACCATAGGCTAAGAAAATCATTTTTGACGCACTTGGTTGTACTCCTAGGCGACGTGGATCAAGCGAAAGTTTATTTCTATCTATTTGGAGATTGTTTTGATCTCGGCGTAAGATAGGTGCACGGTTTGCGCCGAATGTACCACGGGCAAGGAAATCGCTTTGGGCAGACCTGATGGTACTCCTAGGTAATATATGTCAAGTGGAAGCTTGTTTCGGTCTGTTTGGAGATAGTTTTAGTCTAGGCGCACGATAGGTGCACAATTTGCCCCAAACGTACCACGGGCCGGGAAATCACTTTGGGCACACTCGGTGGTTCTCCTAGTTGAAGTGGGTCAAGTGGAAGCTCGATTCGAGCCGTTTAGAGATAGTGTTAATCTTAGCGCTAGGTAGGTGCACAGTTTGCACCGAACGTACCATTGGCATAGAAATCATTTTGGATGCACCTGATTGTCCTCCTAGGTGAGATGGATCAAGCAGAGGCTCATTTTGATCCCTTTGGAGATGGTTTCAACTTCAGCGCAAGAATGGTGCACATTTTGCGCCGAATGTCCCACGGGCATGGAAATTGCTTTAGGCACACCCGATGGTACTCCTATGTAATGTATGTCAAGTGGAAGCTTGTTTCGGTCCGTTTGGAGATAGTGTTAGGCTTGGTGATAGATAGGTTCACGGTTTGCGCTGAATGTACCATAGGCATGGAAACCATTTTGGGCACACCCGATGCTACTCCTAGGTGACGTGGTCAAGTGACAGCTCATTTTGGTCCGTTCGGAGATAGTGTTAAACTAGGCGCAAGATAGGTGTACGGTTTGCGCCGAAAGTACCACAGGCATGGAAATCTTTTTAGGCACACCCGATGGTACTTCTAAGAGACATTAGTCAAATGGAAGCTCATTTTGGTCCATTTGGAGGGAGTATTAATCTCGAAGCAAGATAGGTGCATGGTTTGCGCTGAACGTACCCTGGGCTAAGATATCATTTTGACCCAACCGACGGTACTCCTACGTGACATGGGTCAAGTGGAATGTCATTTCAGCCCATACGGAGAAACCGTTAATCTCGACGCAAGATAGGTGCACTATATGCGCTGAACGTACCATAGGCTAAGAAAATCATTTTGGACGCACTTGATTGTACTCCTAGGCGACGTGGATCAAGCGAAAGTTTATTTCTATCTATTTGGAGATTGTTTTGATCTCGGCGTAAGATAGGTGCACGGTTTGTGCCGAATGTACCACGGGCATGGAAATCGCTTTGGGCAGACCTGATGGTACTCCTAGGTAATATATGTCAAGTGGAAGCTTGTTTCGGTCTGTTTGGAGATAGTTTTACTCTAGGCGCACGATAGGTGCACAATTTGCCCCGAACGTACCACGGGCCGGGAAATCACTTTGGGCACACTCGGTGGTTCTCCCAGCTGAAGTGGGTCAAGTGGAAGCTCGATTCGAGCCGTTTAGAGATAGTGTTAATCTTAGCGCTAGGTAGGTGCACATTTTGCACCGGACGTACCATTGGCATAGAAATCATTTTGGATGCACCTGATTGTACTCCTAGGTGAGATGGATCAAGCAAAGGCTCATTTTGATCCATTTGGAGATGGTTTCAACTTCCGCGCAAGAATGGTGCACAGTTTGCGCCGAATGTCCCACGGGCATGGAAATTGCTTTGGGCACACCCGATGGTACTCCTATGTAATGTATGTCAAGTGGAAGCTTGTTTCGGTCCGTTTGGAGATAGTGTTAGGCTTGGTGATAGATAGGTTCACGGTTTGCGCTGAATGTACCATAGGCATGGAAACCATTTTGGGCACACCCGATGCTACTCCTAGGTGACGTGGTCAAGTGACAGCTCATTTTGGTCCATTCGGAGATAGTGTTAAACTAGGCGCAAGATAGGTCTACGGTTTGCGCCGAATGTACCACAGGCATGGAAATCTTTTTAGGCACACCCGATGGTACTTCTAAGAGACATTGGTCAAATGGAAGCTCATTTTGGTCCACTTGGAGTGAGTATTAATCTCGAAGCAAGATAGGTGCACGGTTTGCGCTGAACGTACCCTAGGCTAAGAAATCATTTTGACCCAACCGACGGTACTCCTACGTGACATGGGTCAAGTGGAATGTCATTTCAGCCCATACGGAGAAACCATTAATCTCGACGCAAAATAGGTGCACTATATGCGCTGAACGTACCATCGGCTAAGAAAATCATTTTGGACGCACTTGATTGTACTCCTAGGCGACGTGGATCAAGCGAAAGTTTATTTCTATCTATTTGGAGATTGTTTTGATCTCGGCGTAAGACAGGTGCACGGTTTGTGCCGAATGTACCACGGGCATGGAAATCGCTTTGGGCAGACCTGATGGTACTCCTAGGTAATATATGTCAAGTGGAGGCTTGTTTCGGTCTGTTTGGAGATAGTTTTAGTCTAGGCGCACAATAGGTGCACAATTTGCCCCGAACGTACCACGGGCTGGGAAATCACTTTGGGCAAACTCAGTGGTTCTCCTAGCTGAAGTGGGTCAAGTGGAAGCTCGATTCGAGCCGTTTAGAGATAGTGTTAATCTTAGCACTAGGTAGGTGCACAGTTTGCACCAAACGTACCATTGGCCTAGAAATCGTTTTGGATGCACCTGATTGTACTCCTAGGTGAGATGGATCAAGCAAAGGCTCATTTTGATCCATTTGGAGATGGTTTCAAGTTCAGCGCAAGAATGGTGCACAGTTTGCGCCGAATGTCCCACGGGCATGGAAATTGCTTCGGGCACACCCGATGGTACTCCTATGTAATGTATGTCAAGTGGAAGCTTGTTTCGGTCCATTTGAAGATATTGTTAGTCTTGGTGCTAGATAATTGCATGGTTTGCGCTGAATGTACCATAGGCATGGAAATCATTTTGGGCACACCCGATGCTACTCCTAGGCGACGTGGTCAAGTGACAGCTCATTTTGGTTCATTCGGAGATAGTGTTAAACTAGGCGCAAGATAGGTTGTACGGTTTGCGCCGAATGTACCACAGGCATGGAAATCTTTTTAGGCACACCCGAAGGTACTTCTAAGAGACATTGGTCAAATGGAAGCTCATTTTGGCCCATTTGGAGAGAGTATTAATCTCGAAGCAAGATAGGTAAACGGTTTGCGCTGAACGTACCCTAGGCTAAGAAATCATTTTGACACAACCGACGGTACACCTACGTGACATGGGTCAAGTGGAATCTCATTTCAGCCCATACAGAGAAACCGTTAATCTCGACGCAAGATTGGTGCACTATATGCGCTGAACGTACCATAGGCTAAGAAAATCATTTTGGACGCACTTGATTGTACTCCTAGGCGACGTGGATCAAGCGAAAGTTTATTTCTATGTATTTGGATATTGTTTTGATCTCGGCGTAGGATAGGAGCACGGTTTGTGCCGAATGTACCACGGGCATGGAAATCGCTTTGGGCAGACCTGATGGTACTCCTAGGTAATGTATGTCAAGTGGAAGCTTGTTTCGGTCCGTTTGGAGATAGTTTTAGTCTAGGCGCACGATAGGTGCACAATTTGCCCCGAACGTACCACGGGCCGGGAAATCACGTTGGGCACACTCGGTGGTTCTCCTAGCTGAAGTGGGTCAAGTAGAAGCTCGATTCGAGCCGTTTAGAGATACTGTTATTCTTACCGCTAGGTAGGTGCACAGTTTGCACCGAACGTACCATTGGCATAGGAATCATTTTGGATGCACCTGATTGTACTCCTAGGTGAGATGGATCAAGCAGAGGCTCATTTTGATCCCTTTGGAGATGGTTTCAACTTCAGCGCAAGAATGGTGCACAGTTTTTGCCGAATGTCCCACGGGCATGGAAATTGCTTTGGGCACACCCAATGGTACTCCTATGTAATGTATGTCAAGTGGAAGCTTGTTTCGATCCGTTTGGAGATAGTTTTAGGCTTGGTGATAGATAGGTGCACGGTTTGCGCTGAATGTATCATAGGCATGGAAACCATTTTGGGCACACCCGATGCTACTCCTAGGTGACGTGGTCAAGTGACAACTCATTTTGGTCCATTCGGAGATAGTGTTAAACTAGGCGCAAGATAGGTGTACGGTTTGCGCCGAATGTACCACAGGCATGGAAATCTTTTTAGGCACACCCGAAGGTACTTCTAAGAGACATTGGCCAAATGGAAGCTCATTTTGGTCCATTTGGAGAGAGTATTAATCTCGAAGCAAGATAGGTAAACGGTTTGCGCTGAACGTACCCTAGGCTAAGAAATCATTTTGACACAACCGACGGTACTCCTACGTGACATGGGTCAAGTTGAATCTCATTTCAGCCCATACGGAGAAACCGTTAATCTCGACGCAAAAAAGGTGCACTATATGCGCTGAACGTACCATAGGCTAAGAAAATCATTTTGGACGCACTTGATTGTACTCCTAGGCGACGTGGATCAAGCGAAAGTTTATTTCTATCTATTTGGAGATTGTTTTGATCTCGGTGTAAGATAGGTGCACGGTTTGTGCCGAATGTACCACGGGCATGGAAATCGCTTTGGGCAGACCTGATGGTACTCCTAGGTAATATATGTCAAGTGGAAGCTTGTTTCGGTCTGTTTGGAGATAGTTTTAGTCTAGGCGCACGATAGGTGCACAATTTGCCCCGAACGTACCACGGGCCGGGAAATCACTTTGGGCACACTCGGTGGTTCTCCTAGCTAAAGTGGGTCAAGTGGAAGCTCGATTTGAGCCGTTTAGAGATAGTGTTAATCTTAGAGCTAGGTAGGTGCACAGTTTGCACCGAACGTACCATTGGCATAGGAATCATTTTGGATGCACCTGATTGTACTCCTAGGTGAGATGGATCAAGCAGAGGCTCATTTTGATCCCTTTGGAGATGGTTTCAACTTCAGCGCAAGAATGGTGCACAGTTTGCGCCGAATGTCCCACGGGCAGGGAAATTGCTTTGGGCACACCCGATGGTACTCCTATGTAATGTATGTCAAGTGGAAGCTTGTTTCGGTCCGTTTGGAGATAGTTTTAGGCTTGGTGGTAGATAGGTGCACGGTTTGCGCTGAATGTACCATAGGCATGGAAACCATTTTGGGCACACCCGATGCTACTCCTAGGTGACGTGGTCAAGTGACAGCTCATTTTGGTCCATTCGGAGATAGTGTTAAACTAGGCGCAAGATAGGTGTACGGTTTGCGCGAATGTACCACAGGCATTGAAATCTTTTTAGGCACACCCGATGGTACTTCTAAGAGACATTGGTCAAATGGAAGCTCATTTTGGTCCATTTGGTGGGAGTATTAATCTCGAAGCAAGATAGGTGCACGGTTTGCGCTGATCGTACCCTAGGCTAAGAAATCATTTTGACACAACCGACGGTACACCTACGTGACATGGGTCAAGTGGAATGTCATTTCAGCCCATACAGAGAAACCGTTAATCTCAACGCAAGATAGGTGCACTATGTGCGCTGAACGAACCATAGGCTAAGAAAATCATTTTGGACACACTTGATTGTACTCCTAGGCGACGTGGATCAAGCGAAAGTTTATTTCTATCTATTTGGAGATTGTTTTGATCTCGGCGTAAGATAGGTGCACGGTTTGTGCCGAATGTACCACGGGCATGGAAATCACTTTGGGCAGACCTGATGGTACTGCTAGGTAATATATGTCAAGTGGAAGCTTGTTTTGGTCCGTTTGGAGATAGTTTTAGTCTAGGCGCACGATAGGTGCACAATTTGCCCCGAACGTACCACGGGCCGGGAAATCACTTTGGGCACACTCGGCGGTTCTCCTACCTGAAGTGGGTCAAGTGGAAGCTCGATTCGAGCCGTTTAGAGATAGTGTTAATCTTAGCGCTAGGTAGGTGCATAGTTTGCACCGAACGTACCATTGGCATAGAAATCATTTTGGATGCACCTGATTGTACTCCTAGGTGAGATGGATCAAGCAGAGGCTCATTTTGATCCATTTGGAGATGGTTTCAACTTCAGCGCAAGAATGGTGCACAGTTTGCGCCGAATGTCCCACGGGCATGGAAATTGCTTTGGGCACACCCGATGGTACTCCTATGTAATGTATGTCAAGTGGAAGCTTGTTTCGGTCCGTTTGGAGATAGTGTTAGGCTTGGTGATAGATAGGTGCACGGTTTGCGCTGAATGTACCATAGGCATGGAAACCATTTTGGGCACACCCGATGCTACTCCTAGGTGATGTGGTCAAGTGACAGCTCATTTTGGTCCATTCGGAGATAGTGTTAAACTAGGCGCAAGATAGGTGTACGGTTTGCGCCGAATGTACCACAGGCATTGAAATCTTTTTAGGCACACCCGATGGTACTTCTAAGAGACATTGGTCAAATGGAAGCTCATTTTGGTCCATTTGGTGGGAGTATTAATCTCGAAGCAAGATAGGTGCACGGTGTGCGCTGAACGTACCCTAGGCTAAGAAATCATTTTGACACAACCGATGGTACTCATACGTGACATGGGTCAAGTGGAATGTCATTTCAGCCCATACAGAGAAACCGTTAATCTCAACGCAAGATAGGTGCACTATGTGCGCTGAACGTACCATAGGCTAAGAAAATCATTTTGGACACACTTGATTGTACTCCTAGGCGACGTGGATCAAGCGAAAGTTTATTTCTATCTATTTGGAGATTGTTTTGATCTCGGCGTAAGATAGGTGCACGGTTTGTGCCAAATGTACCACGGGCATGGAAATCACTTTGGGCAGACCTGATGGTACTGCTAGGTAATGTATGTCAAGTGGAAGCTTGTTTCGGTCCGTTTGGAGATAGTTTTAGTCTAGGCCCACGATAGGTGCACAATTTGCCCCGAACGTACCACGGGCCGGGAAATCACTTTGGGCACACTCGGCGGTTCTCCTACCTGAAGTGGGTCAAGTGGAAGCTCGATTCGAGCCGTTTAGAGATAGTGTTAATCTTAGCGCTAGGTAGGTGCATAGTTTGCACCGAACGTACCATTGGCATAGAAATCATTTTGGATGCACCTGATTGTACTCCTAGGTGAGATGGATCAAGCAGAGGCTCATTTTGATCCATTTGGAGATGGTTTCAACTTCAGCGCAAGAATGGTGCACAGTTTGCGCCGAATGTCCCACGGGCATGGAAATTGCTTTGGGCACACCCGATGGTACTCCTATGTAATGTATGTCAAGTGGAAGCTTGTTTCGGTCCGTTTGGAGATAGTGTTAGGCTTGGTGATAGATAGGTGCACGGTTTGCGCTGAATGTATCGTAGGCATGGAAACCATTTTGAGCACACCCGATGCTACTCCTAGGTGACGTGGTCAAGTGACAGCTCATTTGGTCCATTCGGAGGTAGTGTTAAACTAGGCGCAAGATAGGTGTACGGTTTGTGCCGAATGTACCACAGGCATGGAAATCTTTTTAAGCACACCTGATGGTACTTCTAAGAGACATTGGTCAAATGGAAGCTTATTTTGGTCCATTTGGAGAGAGTATTAATCTCGAAGCAAGATAGGTGCATGGTTTGCACTGAATGTAAACTAGGCTAAGAAATCATTTTGACACAACCGACGGTACTCCAACGTGAAATGGGTCAAGTGGAATCTCATTTCAGCCCTTACGGAGAAACCGTTAATCTCGACGCAAGATAGGTGCACTATATGCGCTGAACGTACCATAGGCTAAGAAAATCATTTTGGATGCACTTGATTGTACTCCTAGGCGACGTGGATAAAGCGAAAGTTTATTTCTATCTATCTGGAGATTGTTTTGATCTCGGCGTAAGATAGGTGCACGGTTTTGTGCCGAATGTGCCACGGGCATGGAAATCGCTTTGGGCAGACCTGATGGTACTCCTAGGTAATGTATGTCAAGTGGAAGCTTGTTTCCGTCCGTTTGGAGATAGTTTTAGTCTAGGCGCACGATAGGTGCACAATTTGCGCCGAATGTACCACGGGCCGGGAAATCACTTTGGGCACACTCGATGGTTCTCCTAGCTGAAGTGGGTCAAGTGGAAGCTCGATTCGAGGCGTTTAGAGATATTGTTAATCTTAGCGCTGGATAGGTGCACAGTTTGCACCGAACGTACCATTGGCATAGAAATCATTTTGGATGCACCTGATTGTACTCCTAGGTGAGATGGATCAAGCAGAGGCTCATTTTGATCCATTTGGAGATGGTTTCAACTTCAGCGCAAGAATGGTGCACAGTTTGCGCCGAATGTCCCACGGGCATGGAAATTGCTTTGGGCACACCCGATGGTACTCCTATGTAATGTATGTCAAGTGGAAGCTTGTTTCGGTCCGTTTGGAGATAGTGTTAGGCTTGGTGATAGATAGGTGCACGGTTTGCGTTGAATGTACCGTAGGCATGGAAACCATTTTGGGCACACCCGATGCTACTCCTAGGTGACGTGGTCAAGTGACAGCTCATTTTGGTCCATTCGGAGATAGTGTTAAACTAGAAGCAAGATAGATATACGGTTTGCGCCGATTGTACCACAGGCATGGAAATCTTTTTAGGCACACCCGATGGTACTTCTAAGAGACATTGGTCAAATGGAAGCTCATTTTGGTCCATTTGGAGGGAGTATTAATCTCGAAGCAAGATAGGTGCACGGCTTGCGCTGAACGTACCCTAGGCTAAGAAATCATTTTGACACAACCGACGGTACTCATACGTGACATGGGTCAAGTGGAATGTCATTTCAGCCCATACGGAGAAACCGTTAATCTCGACGCAAGATAGGTGCACTATATGCGCTGAACGTACCATAGGCTAAGAAAATCATTTTGGACGCACTTGATTGTACTCCTAGGCGACGTGGATCAAGCGAAAGTTTATTTCTATCTATTTGGAGATTGTTTTGATCTCGGCGTAAGATAGGTGCACGGTTTGTGCCAAATGTACCACGGGCATAGAAATCGCTTTGGGCAGACCTGATGGTACTCCTAGGTAATGTATGTCAAGTGGAAGCTTGTTTCGGTCCGTTTGGAGATAGTTTTAGTCTAGGCGCACGATAGGTGCACAATTTGCCCCGAACGTACCACGGGCCGGGAAATCACTTTGGGCACACTCGGCGGTTCTCCTAGCTGAAGTGGGTCAAGTGGAAGCTCGATTCGAGCCGTTTAGAGATAGTGTTAATCTTAGCGCTAGGTAGGTGAACAGTTTGCACCAAACGTACCATTGGCATAAAAATCATTTTGGATGCACCTGATTGCACTCCTAGGTGAGATGGATCAAGCAGAGGCTCATTTTGATCCATTTGGAGATGGTTTCAACTTCAGCGCAACAATGGTGCACAGTTTGCGCTGAATGTCCCACGGGCATGGAAATTGCATTGGGCACAACCGATGGTACTCCTATGTAATGTATGTCAAGTGGAAGATTGTTTCGGTCCGTTTGGAGATAGTGTTAGGCTTGGTGATAGATAGGTGCACGGTTTGCGCTGAATGTACCATAGGCATGGAAACCATTTTGGGCACACCTGATGCTACTCCTAGGTGACGTGGTCAAGTGACAGCTCATTCTGGTCCATTCGGAGATAGTGTTAAACTAGGCGCAAGATAGGTGTACGGTTTGTGCCGAATGTACCACAGGCATGGAAATCTTTTTAAGCACACCTGATGGTCCTTCTAAGAGACATTGGTCAAATGGAAGCTTATTTTGGTCCATTTGGAGAGAGTATTAATCTCGAAGCAAGATAGGTGCATGGTTTGCGCTGAATGTAAACTAGGCTAAGAAATCATTTTGACACAACCGACGGTACTCCTACGTGACATGGGTCAAGTGGAATCTCATTTCAGGCCATACGGAGAAACCGTTAATCTCGACGCAAGATACGTGCACTATATGCGCTGAACGTACCATAGGCTAAGAAAATCATTTTGGACGCACATGATTGTACTCCTAGGCGATGTGGATCAAGCGAAAGTTTATTTCTATCTATTTGGAGATTGTTTCGATCTCGGCGTAAGATAGGTGCACGGTTTATGCCGAATGTACCACGGGCATGGAAATCGCCTTGGGCAGACCTGATGGTACTCCAAGGTAATGTATGTCAAGTGGAAGCTTGTTTCGGTCCATTTGGAGATAGTTTTAGTCTTGGCGCACGATAGGTGCACAATTTGCGCCGAACGTACCACGGGCCGGGAAATCACTCTGGGCACACTCGATGGTTCTCCTAGCTGAAGTGGGTCAAGTGGAAGCTCAATTCGAGGCGTTTAGAGATAGTTTTAAACTTAGCGCTGGATAGGAGCACAGTTTGCATCGAACGTACCATTGGCATAGAAATCATTTTGGATGCACCTGATTGTACTCCTAGGTGAGATGGATCAAGTAAAAGCTCATTTTGATCCATTTGGAGATGGTTTTAACTTCAGCACAAGAATAGTGCATAGTTTGCGCCGAATGTCCCATGGGCATGGAAATTGCTTTGGGCACACCCGATGGTACTCCTATGTAATGTATGTCAAGTGGAAGCTTGTTTCGGTCCGTTTGGAGATAGTGTTAGTCTTGGTGCTAGATAGGTGCACAGTTTGCGCTGAATGTACCATAGGCATGGAAATCATTTTGGGCACACCCGATGCTACTCCTAGGTGACGTGGTCAAGTGATAGCTCATTTTGGTCCATTCGAAGATAGTGTTAAACTAGGCGCAAGATACCTACGGTTTGCGCCGAATGTACCACAGGCACGGAAATCTTTTTAGGCACACCCGATGGTACTGCTAAGAGACATTGGTCAAATGGAAGCTCATTTTGGTCCATTTGGAGGGAGTATTAATCTCGAAGCAAGATAAGTGCACGGTTTGCGCTGAACGTACCCTAGGCTAAGAAATCATTTTGACACAACCGACGGTACTCCAACGTGACATGGGTCAAGTGGAATCTCATTTCAGCCCTTACGGAGAAATCGTTAATCTCGACGCAAGATAGGTGCACTATATGTGCTGAAGGTACCATAGGCTAAGAAAATCATTTTGGATGCACTTGATTGTACTCCTAGGCGACGTGGATAAAGCGAAAGTTTATTTCTATCTATCTGGAGATTGTTTTGATCTCGGCGTAAGATAGGTGCACGGTTTGTGCCGAATGTGCCACGGGCATGGAAATCGCTTTGGGCAGACCTGATGGTACTCCTAGGTAATGTATGTCAAGTGGAAGCTTGTTTCCGTCCGTTTGGAGATAGTTTTAGTCTAGGCGCACGATAGGTGCACAATTTGCGCCGAATGTACCACGGGCCGGGAAATCACTTTGGGCACACTCGATGGTTCTCCTAGCTGAAGTGGGTCAAGTGGAAGCTCGATTCGAGGCGTTTAGAGATATTGTTAATCTTAGCACTAGATAGGTGCACAGTTTGCACCGAACGTACCATTGGCATAGAAATCATTTTGGATGCACCTGATTGTACTCCTAGGTGAGATGGATCAAGCAGAAGCTCAATTTGATCCATTTGGAGATGGTTTTAACTTCAGCGCAAGAATGGTGCACAGTTTGTGCCGAATGTCCCACGCGCATGGAAATTGCTTTGGGCACACCCGATGGTACTCCTATGTAATGTATGTCAAGTGGAAGCTTGTGCCGGTCCATTTGGAGATAGTTTTAGTCTTGGCGCACGATAGGTGCACAATTTGCGCCGAACGTACTACGGGCTGGGAAATCACTTTGGATACACTCGATGGTTCTCCTAGCTGAAGTGGGTCAAGTGGAAGCTCGATTTGAGCCATTTAGAGATAGTGTTAATCTTAGCGCTAGATAGGTGCACAGTTTGCAACGAACGTACCATTGGCATAGAAATCATTTTGGATGCACCTGATTGTACTCCTAGGTGAGATGGATCAAGTAAAAGCTCATTTTGATCCATTTGGAGATGGTTTTAACTTCAGCACAAGAATAGTGCATAGTTTGCGCCGAATGTCCCACGGGCATGGAAATTGCTTTGGGCACACCCGATGGTACTCCTATGTAATGTATGTCAAGTGGAAGCTTGTTTCGGTCCGTTTGGAGATAGTGTTAGTCTTGGTGCTAGATAGGTGCACAGTTTGCGCTGAATGTACCATAGGCATGGAAATCATTTTGGGCACACCCGATGCTACTCCTAGGTGACGTGGTCAAGTGATAGCTCATTTTGGTCCATTCGAAGATAGTGTTAAACTAGGCGCAAGATACCTACGGTTTGCGCCGAATGTACCACAGGCATGGAAATCTTTTTAGGCACACCCGATGGTACTGCTAAGAGACATTGGTCAAATGGAAGCTCATTTTGGTCCATTTGGAGGGAGTATTAATCTCGAAGCAAGATAAGTGCACGGTTTGCGCTGAACGTACCCTAGGCTAAGAAATCATTTTGACACAACCGACGGTACTCCAACGTGACATGGGTCAAGTGGAATCTCATTTCAGCCCTTACGGAGAAATCGTTAATCTCGACGCAAGATAGGTGCACTATATGTGCTGAACGTACCATAGGCTAAGAAAATCATTTTGGATGCACTTGATTGTACTCCTAGGCGACGTGGATAAAGCGAAAGTTTATTTCTATCTATCTGGAGATTGTTTTGATCTCGGCGTAAGATAGGTGCACGGTTTGTGCCGAATGTGCCACGGGCATGGAAATCGCTTTGGGCAGACCTGATGGTACTCCTAGGTAATGTATGTCAAGTGGAAGCTTGTTTCCGTCTGTTTGGAGATAGTTTTAGTCTAGGCGCACGATAGGTGCACAATTTGCGCCGAATGTACCACGGGCTGGGAAATCACTTTGGGCACACTCGATGGTTCTCCTAGCTGAAGTGGGTCAAGTGGAAGCTCGATTCGAGGCGTTTAGAGATATTGTTAATCTTAGCACTGGATAGGTGCACAGTTTGCACCGAACGTACCATTGGCATAGAAATCATTTTGGATGCACCTGATTGTACTCCTAGGTGAGATGGATCAAGCAGAAGCTCAATTTGATCCATTTGGAGATGGTTTTAACTTCAGCGCAAGAATGGTGCACAGTTTGTGCCGAATGTCCCACGGGCATGGAAATTGCTTTGGGCACACCCGATGGTACTCCTATGTAATGTATGTCAAGTGGAAGCTTGTTTCGGTCCGTTTGGAGATAGTGTTAGGCTTGGTGATAGATAGGTGCACGGTTTGCGTTGAATGTACCGTAGGCATGGAAACCATTTTGGGCACACCCGATGCTACTCCTAGGTGACGTGGTCAAGTGACAGCTCATTTTGGTCCATTCGGAGATAGTGTTAAACTAGAAGCAAGATAGATATACGGTTTGCGCCGATTGTACCACAGGCATGGAAATCTTTTTAGGCACACCCGATGGTACTTCTAAGAGACATTGGTCAAATGGAAGCTCATTTTGGTCCATTTGGAGGGAGTATTAATCTCGAAGCAAGATAGGTGCACGGCTTGCGCTGAACGTACCCTAGGCTAAGAAATCATTTTGACACAACCGACGGTACTCATACGTGACATGGGTCAAGTGGAATGTCATTTCAGCCCATACGGAGAAACCGTTAATCTCGACGCAAGATAGGTGCACTATATGCGCTGAACGTACCATAGGCTAAGAAAATCATTTTGGACGCACTTGATTGTACTCCTAGGCGACGTGGATCAAGCGAAAGTTTATTTCTATCTATTTGGAGATTGTTTTGATCTCGGCGTAAGATAGGTGCACGGTTTGTGCCAAATGTACCACGGGCATAGAAATCGCTTTGGGCAGACCTGATGGTACTCCTAGGTAATGTATGTCAAGTGGAAGCTTGTTTCGGTCCGTTTGGAGATAGTTTTAGTCTAGGCGCACGATAGGTGCACAATTTGCCCCGAACGTACCACGGGCCGGGAAATCACTTTGGGCACACTCGGCGGTTCTCCTAGCTGAAGTGGGTCAAGTGGAAGCTCGATTCGAGCCGTTTAGAGATAGTGTTAATCTTAGCGCTAGGTAGGTGAACAGTTTGCACCAAACGTACCATTGGCATAAAAATCATTTTGGATGCACCTGATTGCACTCCTAGGTGAGATGGATCAAGCAGAGGCTCATTTTGATCCATTTGGAGATGGTTTCAACTTCAGCGCAACAATGGTGCACAGTTTGCGCTGAATGTCCCACGGGCATGGAAATTGCATTGGGCACAACCGATGGTACTCCTATGTAATGTATGTCAAGTGGAAGATTGTTTCGGTCCGTTTGGAGATAGTGTTAGGCTTAGTGATAGATAGGTGCACGGTTTGCGCTGAATGTACCATAGGCATGGAAACCATTTTGGGCACACCTGATGCTACTCCTAGGTGACGTGGTCAAGTGACAGCTCATTCTGGTCCATTCGGAGATAGTGTTAAACTAGGCGCAAGATAGGTGTACGGTTTGTGCCGAATGTACCACAGGCATGGAAATCTTTTTAAGCACACCTGATGGTCCTTCTAAGAGACATTGGTCAAATGGAAGCTTATTTTGGTCCATTTGGAGAGAGTATTAATCTCGAAGCAAGATAGGTGCATGGTTTGCACTGAATGTAAACTAGGCTAAGAAATCATTTTGACACAACCGACGGTACTCCTACGTGACATGGGTCAAGTGGAATCTCATTTCAGGCCATACGGAGAAACCGTTAATCTCGACGCAAGATACGTGCACTATATGCGCTGAACGTACCATAGGCTAAGAAAATCATTTTGGACGCACATGATTGTACTCCTAGGCGATGTGGATCAAGCGAAAGTTTATTTCTATCTATTTGGAGATTGTTTCGATCTCGGCGTAAGATAGGTGCACGGTTTATGCCGAATGTACCACGGGCATGGAAATCGCCTTGGGCAGACCTGATGGTACTCCAAGGTAATGTATGTCAAGTGGAAGCTTGTTTCGGTCCATTTGGAGATAGTTTTAGTCTTGGCGCACGATAGGTGCACAATTTGCGCCGAACGTACCACGGGCCGGGAAATCACTCTGGGCACACTCGATGGTTCTCCTAGCTGAAGTGGGTCAAGTGGAAGCTCAATTCGAGGCGTTTAGAGATAGTTTTAAACTTAGCGCTGGATAGGAGCACAGTTTGCATCGAACGTACCATTGGCATAGAAATCATTTTGGATGCACCTGATTGTACTCCTAGGTGAGATGGATCAAGTAAAAGCTCATTTTGATCCATTTGGAGATGGTTTTAACTTCAGCACAAGAATAGTGCATAGTTTGCGCCGAATGTCCCATGGGCATGGAAATTGCTTTGGGCACACCCGATGGTACTCCTATGTAATGTATGTCAAGTGGAAGCTTGTTTCGGTCCGTTTGGAGATAGTGTTAGTCTTGGTGCTAGATAGGTGCACAGTTTGCGCTGAATGTACCATAGGCATGGAAATCATTTTGGGCACACCCGATGCTACTCCTAGGTGACGTGGTCAAGTGATAGCTCATTTTGGTCCATTCGAAGATAGTGTTAAACTAGGCGCAAGATACCTACGGTTTGCGCCGAATGTACCACAGGCATGGAAATCTTTTTAGGCACACCCGATGGTACTGCTAAGAGACATTGGTCAAATGGAAGCTCATTTTGGTCCATTTGGAGGGAGTATTAATCTCGAAGCAAGATAAGTGCACGGTTTGCGCTGAACGTACCCTAGGCTAAGAAATCATTTTGACACAACCGACGGTACTCCAACGTGACATGGGTCAAGTGGAATCTCATTTCAGCCCTTACGGAGAAATCGTTAATCTCGACGCAAGATAGGTGCACTATATGTGCTGAAGGTACCATAGGCTAAGAAAATCATTTTGGATGCACTTGATTGTACTCCTAGGCGACGTGGATAAAGCGAAAGTTTATTTCTATCTATCTGGAGATTGTTTTGATCTCGGCGTAAGATAGGTGCACGGTTTGTGCCGAATGTGCCACGGGCATGGAAATCGCTTTGGGCAGACCTGATGGTACTCCTAGGTAATGTATGTCAAGTGGAAGCTTGTTTCCGTCCGTTTGGAGATAGTTTTAGTCTAGGCGCACGATAGGTGCACAATTTGCGCCGAATGTACCACGGGCCGGGAAATCACTTTGGGCACACTCGATGGTTCTCCTAGCTGAAGTGGGTCAAGTGGAAGCTCGATTCGAGGCGTTTAGAGATATTGTTAATCTTAGCACTAGATAGGTGCACAGTTTGCACCGAACGTACCATTGGCATAGAAATCATTTTGGATGCACCTGATTGTACTCCTAGGTGAGATGGATCAAGCAGAAGCTCAATTTGATCCATTTGGAGATGGTTTTAACTTCAGCGCAAGAATGGTGCACAGTTTGTGCCGAATGTCCCACGGGCATGGAAATTGCTTTGGGCACACCCGATGGTACTCCTATGTAATGTATGTCAAGTGGAAGCTTGTGCCGGTCCATTTGGAGATAGTTTTAGTCTTGGCGCACGATAGGTGCACAATTTGCGCCGAACGTACTACGGGCTGGGAAATCACTTTGGATACACTCGATGGTTCTCCTAGCTGAAGTGGGTCAAGTGGAAGCTCGATTTGAGCCATTTAGAGATAGTGTTAATCTTAGCGCTAGATAGGTGCACAGTTTGCAACGAACGTACCATTGGCATAGAAATCATTTTGGATGCACCTGATTGTACTCCTAGGTGAGATGGATCAAGTAAAAGCTCATTTTGATCCATTTGGAGATGGTTTTAACTTCAGCACAAGAATAGTGCATAGTTTGCGCCGAATGTCCCACGGGCATGGAAATTGCTTTGGGCACACCCGATGGTACTCCTATGTAATGTATGTCAAGTGGAAGCTTGTTTCGGTCCGTTTGGAGATAGTGTTAGTCTTGGTGCTAGATAGGTGCACAGTTTGCGCTGAATGTACCATAGGCATGGAAATCATTTTGGGCACACCCGATGCTACTCCTAGGTGACGTGGTCAAGTGATAGCTCATTTTGGTCCATTCGAAGATAGTGTTAAACTAGGCGCAAGATACCTACGGTTTGCGCCGAATGTACCACAGGCATGGAAATCTTTTTAGGCACACCCGATGGTACTGCTAAGAGACATTGGTCAAATGGAAGCTCATTTTGGTCCATTTGGAGGGAGTATTAATCTCGAAGCAAGATAAGTGCACGGTTTGCGCTGAACGTACCCTAGGCTAAGAAATCATTTTGACACAACCGACGGTACTCCAACGTGACATGGGTCAAGTGGAATCTCATTTCAGCCCTTACGGAGAAATCGTTAATCTCGACGCAAGATAGGTGCACTATATGTGCTGAACGTACCATAGGCTAAGAAAATCATTTTGGATGCACTTGATTGTACTCCTAGGCGACGTGGATAAAGCGAAAGTTTATTTCTATCTATCTGGAGATTGTTTTGATCTCGGCGTAAGATAGGTGCACGGTTTGTGCCGAATGTGCCACGGGCATGGAAATCGCTTTGGGCAGACCTGATGGTACTCCTAGGTAATGTATGTCAAGTGGAAGCTTGTTTCCGTCTGTTTGGAGATAGTTTTAGTCTAGGCGCACGATAGGTGCACAATTTGCGCCGAATGTACCACGGGCTGGGAAATCACTTTGGGCACACTCGATGGTTCTCCTAGCTGAAGTGGGTCAAGTGGAAGCTCGATTCGAGGCGTTTAGAGATATTGTTAATCTTAGCACTGGATAGGTGCACAGTTTGCACCGAACGTACCATTGGCATAGAAATCATTTTGGATGCACCTGATTGTACTCCTAGGTGAGATGGATCAAGCAGAAGCTCAATTTGATCCATTTGGAGATGGTTTTAACTTCAGCGCAAGAATGGTGCACAGTTTGTGCCGAATGTCCCACGGGCATGGAAATTGCTTTGGGCACACCCGATGGTACTCCTATGTAATGTATGTCAAGTGGAAGCTTGTGCCGGTCCATTTGGAGATACTTTTAGTCTTGGCGCACGATAGGTGCACAATTTGCGCCGAACGTACCACGGGCCGGGAAATCACTTTGGACACACTCGATGGTTCTCCTAGCTGAAGTGGGTCAAGTGGAAGCTCGATTTGAGCCATTTAGAGATAGTGTTAATCTTAACGCTAGATAGGTGCACAGTTTGCAACGAAAGTACCATTGGCATAGAAATCATTTTGGATGCACCTGATTGTACTCCTAGGTGAGATGGATCAAGTAAAAGCTCATTTTGATCCATTTGGAGATGGTTTTAACTTCAGCACAAGAATGGTGCATAGTTTGCGCCGAATGTCCCACGGGCATGGAAATTGCTTTGGGCACACCCGATGGTACTCCTATGTAATGTATGTCAAGTGGAAGCTTGTTTCGGTCCGTTTGGAGATAGTGTTAGTCTTGGTGCTAGATAGGTGCACAGTTTGCGCTGAATGTACCATAGGCATGGAAATCATTTTGGGCACACCCGATGCTACTCCTAGGTGACGTGGTCAAGTGATAGCTCATTTTGGTCCATTCGAAGATAGTGTTAAACTAGGCGCAAGATACCTACGGTTTGCGCCGAATGTACCACAGGCATGGAAATCTTTTTAGGCACACCCGATGGTACTGCTAAGAGACATTGGTCAAATGGAAGCTCATTTTGGTCCATTTGGAGGGAGTGTTAATCTCGAAGCAAGATAGGTGCACGGTTTGCGCTGAACGTACCCTAGGCTAAGAAATCGTTTTGACACAACCAACGGTACTCCAACGTGACATGGGTCAAGTGGAATCTCATTTCAGCCCTTACGGAGAAATCGTTAATCTCGACGCAAGATAGGTGCACTATATGCGCTGAACGTACCATAGGCTAAGAAAATCATTTTGGATGCACTTGATTGTACTCCTAGGCGACGTGGATAAAGCGAAAGTTTATTTCTAACTATCTGGAGATTGTTTTGATCTCGGCGTAAGATAGGTGCACGGTTTGTGCCGAATGTGCCACGGGCAAGGAAATCGCTTTGGGCAGACCTGATGGTACTCCTAGGTAATGTATGTCAAGTGGAAGCTTGTTTCCGTCCGTTTGGAGATAGTTTTAGTCTAGGCGCACGATAGGTGCACAATTAGCGCCGAATGTACCACGGGCCGGGAAATCACTTTGGGCACACTCGATGGTTCTCCTAGCTGAAGTGGGTCAAGTGAAGCTCGATTCGAGGCGTTTAGAGATATTGTTAATCTTAGCGCTGGATAGGTGCACAGTTTGCACCGAACGTACCATTGGCATAGAAATCATTTTGGATGCACCTGATTGTACTCCTAGGTGAGATGGATCAAGCAGAAGCTCAATTTGATCCATTTGGAGATGGTTTTAACTTCAGCGCAAGAATGGTGCACAGTTTGTGCCGAATGTCCCACGGGCATGAAAATTGCTTTGGGCACACCCGATGGTACTCCTATGTAATGTATGTCAAGTGGAAGCTTGTTTCGGTCCATTTGGAGATAGTTTTAGTCTTGGCGCACGATAGGTGCACAATTTACGCCGAACGTACCACGGGCCGGGAAATCACTTTGGACACACTCGATGGTTCTCCTAGCTGAAGTGGGTCAAGTGGAAGCTCGATTCGAGCCATTTAGAGATAGTGTTAATCTTAGCACTAGATAGGTGCACAGTTTGCAACGAACGTACCATTGGCATAGAAATCATTTTGGATGCACCTGATTGTACTCCTAGGTGAGATGGATCAAGCAAAAGCTCATTTTGATCCATTTGGAGATGGTTTTAACTTCAGCACAAGAATGGTGCATAGTTTGCGCCGATTGTCCCACGGGCATGGAAATTGCTTTGGGCACACCCGATAGTACTCCTATGTAATGTATGTCAAGTGGAAGCTTGTTTCAGTCCATTTGGAGATAGTGTTAGTCTTGGTGCTAGATAGGTGCATAGTTTGCGCTGAATGTACCATAGGCATGGAAATCATTTTGGGCACACCCGATGCTACTCCTAGGTGCACAGTTTGTAACGAACGTACCATTGGCATAGAAATCATTTTGGATGCACCTGATTGTACTCCTAGGTGAGATGGATCAAGTAAAAGTTCATTTTGATCCATTTGGAGATGGTTTTAACTTCAGCACAAGAATGGTGCATACTTTGCGCTGAATGTCCCATGGGCATGGAAATTGCTTTGGGCACACCCGATGGTACTCCTATGTAATGTATGTCAAGTGGAAGCTTGTTTCGGTCCGTTTGGAGATAGTGTTAGTCTTGGTGCTAGATAGGTGCACGGTTTGCGCTGAATGTACCATAGGCATGGAAATCATTTTGGGCACACCCGATGCTACTCCTAGGTGACGTGGTCAAGTGATAGCTCATTTTGGTCCATTCGAAGATAGTGTTAAACTAGGCGCAAGATACCTACGGTTTGCGCCGAATGTACCACAGGCATGGAAATCTTTTTAGGCACACCCGATGGTACTGCTAAGAGACATTGGTCAAATGGAAGCTCATTTTGGTCCATTTGGAGGGAGTATTAATCTCGAAGCAAGATTGGTGCACGGTTTGCGCCGAACGTACCCTAGGCTAAGAAATTATTTTGACACAACCGACGGTTCTCCAACGTGACATGGGTCAAGTGGAATCTCATTTCAACCCTTACGGAGAAACCGTTAATCTCGACGCAAGATAGGTGCACTATATGCGCTGAACATACCATAGGCTAAGAAAATCATTTTGGACGCACTTGATTGTACTCCTAGGCGACGTGGATCAAGCGAAAGTTTATTTCTATCTATTTGGAGATTGTTTTGATCTCGGCGTAAGATATGTGCACGGTTTGTGCCGAATGTGCCACGGGCATGGAAATCGCTTTGGGCAGACCTGATGGTACTCCTAGGTAATGTATGTCAAGTGGAAGCTTGTTTCCGTCCGTTTGGAGATAGTTTTAGTCTAGGTGCACGATAGGTGCACAATTTGCGCCGAACGTCCCATGGGCCGGGAAATCACTTTGGGCACACTCGATGGTTCTCCTAGCTGAAGTGGGTCAAGTGGAAGCTCGATTCGAGGCGTTTAGAGATATTGTTCATCTTAGCGCTGGATAGGTGCACAGTTTGCACCGAACGTACCATTGGCATAGAAATCATTTTGGATGCACCTGATTGTACTCCTATGTGAGATGGATTAAGCAGAAGCTCATTTTGATCCATTTGGAGATGGTTTTAACTTCAGCGCAAGAATGGTGCACAGTTTGTGCCGAATGTCCCACGGGCATGGAAATTGCTTTGGGCACACCCGATGGTACTCCTATGTAATGTATGTCAAGTGGAAGCTTGTTTCGGTCCGTTTGGAGATAGTTTTAGTCTAGGCGCACGATAGGTGCACAATTTGCGCCGAACGTACCACGGGCCGGGAAATCACTTTGGGCACACTCGATGGTTCTCCTAGCTGAAGTGGGTCAAGTGGAAGCTCGATTCGAGGCATTTAGAGATATTGTTAATCTTAGCGCTGGATAGGTGCACAGTTTGCACCGAACGTACCATTGGCATAGAAATCATTTTGGATGCACCTGATTGTACTCCTAGGTGAGATGGATCAAGCAGAAGCTCATTTTGATCCATTTGGAGATGGTTTTAACTTCAGCGCAAGAATTGTGCAAGTTTGTGCCGAATGTCCCACGGGCATGGAAATTGCTTTGGGCACACCCGATGGTACTCCTATGTAATGTATGTCAAGTGGAAGCTTGTTTCGGTCCGTTTGGAGATAGTTTTAGTCTAGGCGCAGGATAGGTGCACAATTTGCACCGAATGTACCACGGGCCGGGAAATCACTTTGGGCACAATCGATTGTTCTCCTAGCTGAAGTGGGTCAAGTGGAAGCTCGATTCGAGCCGTTTAGAGATAGTGTTAATCTTAGCACTAGATAGGTACATAGTTTGCACCAAACGTACCATTGGCATAGAAATCATTTTGGATGCACCTGATTGTACTCCTAGGTGAGATGGATCAAGCAAAAGCTCATTTTGATCCATTTTGAGATGGTTTTAACTTCAGCACAAGAATGGTGCATAGTTTGCGCCGAATGTCCCACGGGCATGGAAATTGCTTTGGGCACACCCGATAGTACTCCTATGTAATGTATGTCAAGTGGAAGCTTGTTTCAGTCCATTTGGAGATAGTGTTGTCTCGGTGCTAGAAAGGTGCACAGTTTGCGCTGAATGTACCATAGGCATGGAAATCATTTTGGGCACACCCGATGCTACTCCTAGGTGCACAGTTTGTAACGAACGTACCATTGGCATAGAAATCATTTTGGATGCACCTGATTGTACTCCTAGGTGAGATGGATCAAGCAGAAGCTCATTTTGATCCATTTGGAGATGGTTTTAACTTCAGCGCAAGAATGGTGCACAGTTTGTGCCGAATGTCCCACGGGCATGGAAATTGCTTTGGGCACACCCGATGGTACTCCTATGTAATGTATGTCAAGTGGAAGCTTGTTTCTGTCCGTTTGGAGATAGTTTTAGTCTAGGCGCATGATAGGTGCACAATTTGCCCCGAACGTACCACGGGCCGGGAAATCACTTTGGGCACACTCGATGGTTCTCCTAGCTGAAGTGGGTCAAGTGGAAGCTCGATTCGAGCCGTTTAGAGATAGTGTTAATCTTAGCGCTAGATAGGTGCATAGTTTGCACCGAACGTACCATTGGCATAGAAATCATTTTGGATGCACCTGATTGTACTCCTAGGTGAGATGGATCAAGCAGAGGCTCATTTTGATCCATTTGGAGATGGTTTTAACTTCAGCACAAGAATGGTGCATAGTTTGCGCCGAATGTCCCACGGGCATGGAAATTGCTTTGGGCACACCCGATGGTACTCCTATGTAATGTATGTCAAGTGGAAGCTTGTTTCAGTCCGTTTGGAGATAGTGTTAGTCTTGGTGCTAGATAGGTGCACGGTTTGCGCTGAATGTACCATAGGCATGAAAATCATTTTGGGCACACCCGATGCTACTCCTAGGTGACGTGGTCAAGTGATAGCTCATTTTGGTCCATTTGGAGATAGTGTTAAACTAGGCGCAAGATACCTACGGTTTACGCCGAATGTACCACAGGCATGGAAATCTTTTTAGGCGCACCCGATGGTACTCCTACGTGACATGGGTCAAGTGGAATCTCATTTCAGCCCTTACGGAGAAACCGTTAATCTCGATGCAAGATAGGTGCACTATATGCGCTGAACGTACCATAGGCTAAGAAAATCATTTTGGACGCACTTGATTGTACTCCTAGGCGACGCGGATCAAGCGAAAGTTTATTTCTATCTATTTGGAGATTGTCTTGATCTCGGCGTAAGATAGGTGCACGGTTTGTGCCATATGTACCATGGGCATGGAAATCGCTTTGGGCAGACCTGATGGTACTCCTAGGTAATGTAAGTCAAGTGGAAGCTTATTTCGGTCCGTTTGGAGATAGTTTTAGTCTAGGCGCACGATAGGTGCACAATTTGCGCCGAACGTACCACGGGTCGGGAAATCACTTTGGGCACACTCGATGGTTCTCCTAGCTGAAGTGGGTCAAGTGGAAGCTCGATTCGAGGTGTTTTGAGATAGTGTTAATCTTAGCGCTGGATAGGTGCACAGTTTGCACCTAACGTACCATTGGCATAGAAATCATTTTGGATGCACCTGATTGTACTCCTAGGTGAGATGGATCAAGCAAAAGCTCATTTTGATCCATTTGGAGATGGTTTTAACTTCAGCGCAAGAATGGTGCACAGTTTGTGCCGAATGTCCCACGGCCATGGAAATTGCTTTGAGCACACCCGATGGTACTCCTATGTAATATATGTCAAGTGGAAGCTTGTTTCGGTCCGTTTGGAGATAGTTTTAGTCTAGGCGCACGATAGGTGCACAATTTGCGCCGAACGTACCACGGGCCGGGAATCACTTTGGGCACACTCGATGGTTCTCCTAGCTGAAGTGGGTCAAGTGGAAGCTCGATTCGAGCCATTTAGAGATAGTGTTAATCTTAGCGCTAGATAGGTGCACAGTTTGCACCGAACGTACTATTGGCATAGAAATCATTTTGGATGCACTTGATTGTACTCCTAGGTGAGATGGATCAAGCAAAAGCTTATTTTGATCCATTTGGACATGGTTTTAACTTCAGCGCAAGAATGGTGCATAGTTTGCGCCGAATGTCCCACGGGCATGGAAATCATTTTGGGCACACCTGATGCTACTCCTAGGTGACGTGGTCAAGTGATAGCTCATTTTGGTCCATTCGGAGATAGTGTTAAACTAGGTGCAAGATAGGTGTACGGTTTGCGTCGAATGTACCATAGGCATGGAAATCATTTTAGGCACACCCGATGGAAATGCTAAGAGACATTGGTCAAATGGAAGCTCATTTTGGTCCATTTAGAGGGAGTATTAATCTCGAGGCAAGATAGGTGCACGGTTTGCGCTGAAAGTAGCCTAGGCTAAGAAATCATTTTGACACAACCGACGGTACTCCTACGTGACATGGGTCAAGTGGAATGTCATTTCAGCCCTTACGGAGAAACCGTTAATCTCGACGCAAGATAGGTGCACTATATGCGCTGAACGTACCATAGGCTAAGAAAATCATTTTGGACGCACTTGATTGTACTCCTAGGCGACTTGGATCAAGCGAAAGTTTACTTCTATCTATTTGGAGATTGTTTTGATCTCGGCGTAAGGTAGGTGCACGGTTTGTGCGGAATGTACCACGGGCATGGAAATCGCTTTGGGCACACCCGATGGTACTCCTATGTAATGTATCTCAAGTGGAAGCTTGTTTCGGTCCGTTTGGAGATAGTTTTAGTCTAGGCGCACGATTGGTGCACAATTCGCGCCGAACGTACCACGGGCCGGGAAATCACTTTTGGGCACACTCGATGGTTCTCCTAGCTGAAGTGGGTCAAGTGGAAGCTCGATTTGAGGCGTTTAGAGATAGTGTTAATCTTAGCGCTGGATAGGTGCACAGTTTGCACCGAACGTACCATTGGCATAGAAACCATTTTGGATGCACCTGATTGTACTCCTAGGGGAGATGGATGAAGGAGAAGCTCATTTTGATCCATTTGGAGATGGTTTTAACTTCAGCGCAAGAATGGTGCACAGTTGCGCCGAATGTCCCACGGGCATGGAAATTGCTTTGGGCACACCCGATGGTACTCCTATGTAATGTATGTCAAGTGGAAGCTTGTTTCGGTCCGTTTGGAGATAGTGATAGGCTTGGTGATACATAGGTTCACGGTTTGCGCTGAATGTACCATAGGCATGGAAACCATTTTGGGCACACCCGATGCTACTCCTAGGGGACGTGGTCAAGTGACAGCTCATTTTGGTCCATTCGGAGATAGTGTTAAACTAGGCGCAAGATAGGTGTACGGTTTGCGCCGAATGTACCACAGGCATGGAAATCTTTTTAGGCACACCCGATGATACTTCTAAGAGACATTGGTCAAATGGAAGCTCATTTTGGTCCATTTGGACGGAGTATTAATCTCGAAGCAAGATAGGTGCACGGTTTGCGCTGAACGTGCCCTAGGCTAAGAAATCATTTTGACCCAACCGACGGTACTCCTACATGACATGGGTCAAGTGGAATGTCATTTCAGCCCATACGGAGAAACCGTTAATCTCGACACAAGATAGGTGCACTATATGCGCTGAACGTAACATAGGCTAAGAAAATCATTTTGGACGCACTTGATTGTACTCCTAGGCGATTGTTTTGATCTCGGCGTAAGATAGGTAATGTATGTCAAGTGGAAGCTTGTTTCGGTCCGTTTGGAGATAGTTTTAGTCTAAGCGCACGATAGGTGCACAATTTGCCCCGAACGTACCACGGGCTGGGAAATCACTTTGGGCACACTCGGTGGTTCTCCTAGCTGAAGTGGGTCAAGTGGAAGCTCGATTCGAGCTGTTTAGAAATAGTGTTAATCTTAGCGCTAGGTAGGTGCACAGTTTGCACCGAACGTACCATTGGCATAGAAATCATTTTGGATGCACCTGATTATACTCCTAGGTGAGATGGATCAAGCAAAGGCTCATTTTGATCCATTTGGAGATGGTTTCAACTTCAGCGCAAGAATGGTGCACAGTTTGCGCCGAATGTCCCACGGGCATGGAAATTGCTTTGGGCACACCCAATGGTACTCCTATGTAATGTATGTCAAGTGGAAGCTTGTTTCGGTCCGTTTGGAGATAGAATTAGGCTTGGTGATAGATAGGTTCACGGTTTGCGCTGAATGTACCATAGGCATGGAAACCATTTTGGGCACACCCGATGCTACTGCTAGGTGACGTGGTCAAGTGACAGCTCATTTTGGTCCATTCGGAGATAGTGTTAAACTAGGTGCAAGATAGGTGTACGGTTTGCGCCGAATTTACCACAGGCATGGAAATCTTCTTAGGCACACCCAATGGTACTTTTAAGAGACATTGGTCAAATGGAAGCTCATTTTGGAACATTTGGAGGAGTATTAATCTCGAAGCAAGATAGGTGCACGGTTTGCCCCGAATGTACCATGGGCCGGGAAATCACTTTGGGCACACTCGATGGTTCTCCAAGCTGAAGTGGGTCAAGTGGAAGCTCGATTCGAGCCGTTTAGAGATAGTGTTAATCTTAGCGCTAGATAGGTGCATAGTTTGCACCGAACGTACCATTGGCATAGAAATCATTTTGGATGCACCTGATTGTACGCCTAGGTGAGATGGATCAAGCAAAAGCTCATTTTGATCCATTTGGAGATGGTTTTAACTTCAGCGCAAGAATGGTGCATAGTTTGCGCCGAAGGTCCCACGGGCATGGAAATTGCTTTGGGCACACCCGATTGTACTCCTATGTAATGTATGTCAAGTGGAAGCTTGTTTCAGTCCGTTTGGAGATAGTGTTAGTCTTGGTGCTAGATAGGTGCACGGTTTGCGCTGAATGTACCATAGGCATGGAAATCATTTTGGGCACACCCGATGCTACTCCTAGGTGACGCGGTCAAGTGATAGCTCATTTTGGTCCATTCGGAGATAGTGTTAAACTAGGCGCAAGATACCTACGGTTTGCGCCGAAAGTACCACATGCATGGAAATATTTTTAGGCACACCCGATGGTACTGCTAAGAGACATTGGTCAAATGGAAGCTCATTTTGGTCCATTTGGAGGGAGTATTAATCTCGAAGCAAGTTAGGTGCACGGTTTGCGCTGAACGTACCCTAGGCTAAGAAATCATTTTGACACAACCGACGGTACTCCTAGGTGACATGGGTCAAGTGGAATCTCATTTCAGCCCTTACGGAGAAACCGTTAGTCTCGATGCAAGATAGGTGCACTATATGCGCTGAACGTACCATAGGCTAAGAAAATCATTTTGGACGCACTTGATTGTACTCCTAGGCGACGTGGATCAAGCGAAAGTTTATTTCTATCTATTTGGAGATTGTCTTGATCTCGGCATAAGATAGGTGCACGGTTTGTGCCGAATGTACCATGGGCATGGAAATCACTTTGGGCAGACCTGATGGTACTCCTAGGTAATGTAAGTCAAGTGGAAGCTTGTTTCGGTCTGTTTGGAGATAGTTTTAGTCTAGGCGCACGATAGGTGCACAATTTGCGCCGAACGTACCACATGCCGGGAAATCACTTTGGGCACACTCGATGGTTCTCCTAGCTGAAGTGGGTCAAGTGGAAGCTCGAATCGAGGCGTTTTGAGATAGTGTTAATCTTAGCGCTGGATAGGTGCACAGTTTGCACCTAACGTACCATTGGCATAGAAATCATTTTGGATGCACCTGATTGTACTCCTAGGTGAGATGGATCAAGCAGAAGCTCATTTTGATCCATTTGGAGATGGTTTTAACTCCAGCGCAAGAATGGTGCACAGTTTGTGCCGAATGTCCCACGGGCATGGAAATTGCTTTGGGCACACCCGATGGTACTCCTATGTAATGTATGTCAAGTGGAAGCTGGTTTCGGTCCGTTTGGAGATAGTTTTAGTCTAGGCGCATGATAGGTGCACAATTTGCGCCGAACGTACCACGGGCCGGGAAATCACTTTGGGCACACTCGATGGTTCTCCTAGCTGAAGCGGGTCAAGTGGAAGCTCGATTCGAGCCGTTTAGAGATAGTGTTAATCTTAGCGCTAGATAGGTGCACAGTTTGCACCGAACGTACCATTGGCATAGAAATCATTTTGGATGCACTTGATTGTACTGCTAGGTGAGATGGATCAAGCAAAAGCTCATTTGGATCCATTTGGAGATGGTTTTAACTTCAGCGCAAGAATGGTGCATAGTTTGCGCCGAATGTCCCACGGGCATGGAAATTGCTTTGGGCACACCCGATGGTACTCCTATGTAATGTATGTCAAGTGGAAGCTTGTTTCGGTCCATTTGGAGATAGTGTTAGTCTTGGTGCTAGATAGGTGCACGGTTTGCGCTGAATGTACCATAGGCATGGAAATCATTTTGGGCACACCCGATGCTACTCCTAGGTGACGTGGTCAAGTGATAGCTCGTTTTGGTCCATTCGGAGATAGTGTTAAACTAGGTGCAAGATAGGTGTACGGTTTGCGCCGAATGTACCACAGGCATGGAAATCATTTTAGGCACACCCGATGGAAATGCTAAGAGACATTGGTCAAATGGAAGCTCATTTTGGTCCATTTAGAGGGAGTATTAATCTTGAAGCAAGATAGGTGCACGGTTTGCGCTGAACGTACCCTAGGCTAAGAAATCATTTTGACCCAACCGACGGTACTCCTACGTGACATGGGTAAAGTGGAATCTCATTTCAGCCCTTACGGAGAAACCGTTAATCTCGACGCAAGATAGGTGCACTATATGCGCTGAACGTACCATAGGCTAAGAAAATCATTTTGGACGCACTTGATTGTACTCCTAGGCGACGTGGATCAAGCAAAAGTTTATTTCTATCCATTTGGAGATTGTTTTGATCTCAGCGTAAGATAGGTGCACGGTTTGTGCCGAATGTACCACGGGCATGGAAATCACTTTGGGCACACCCGATGGTACTCCTATGTAATGTATGTCAAGTGGAAGCATGGTTCGGTCCATTTGGAGATAGTTTTAGTCTAGGCGCACGATAGGTGCACAATTCGCGCCGAACGTACCACGGGCCGGGAAATCACTTTGGGCACACTCGATGGTTCTCCTAGCTGAAGTGGGTCAAGTGGAAGCTCGATTCGAGGCGTTTAGAGATAGTGTTAATCTTAGCACTGGATAGGTGCACAGTTTGCACCGAACGTACCATTGGCATAGAAATCATTTTGGATGCACCTGATTGTACTCCTAGGTGAGATGGATCAAGGAGAAGCTCATTTTGATCCATTTGGAGATGGTTTTAACTTCAGCGCAAGAATGGTGCACAGTTGCGCCGAATGTCCCACGGGCATGGAAATTGCTTTGGGCACACCCGATGGTACTCCTATGTAATGTATGTCAAGTGGAAGCTTGTTTCGGTCCGTTTGGAGATAGTGTTAGGCTTGGTGATACATAGGTTCACGGTTTGCGTTGAACGTACCACGGGCTGGGAAATCACTTTGGGCACACTCGATGGTTCTCCTAGCTGAAGTGGGTCAAGTGGACACTCGATTCGAGCCGTTTAGAGATAGTGTTAATCTTAGCGCTAGATAGGTGCACAGTTTGCACCGAACGTACCATTGGCATAGAAATCAGTTTGGATGCAGTTGATTGTACTGCTAGGTGAGATGGATCAAGCAAAAGCTCATTTGGATCCATTTGGAGATGGTTTTAACTTCAGCGCAAGAATGGTGCATAGTTTGCGCCGAATGTCCCACGGGCATGGAAATTGCTTTGGGCACACCCGATAGTACTCCTATGTAATGTATGTCAAGTGGAAGCTTGTTTCGGTCCGTTTGGAGATAGTGTTAGTCTTGGTGCTAGATAGGTGCACGGTTTGCGCTGAATGTACCATAGGCATGGAAATCATTTTGGGCACACCCGATGCTACTCCTAGTTGACGTGGTCAAGTGATAGCTCATTTTGGTCCATTCGGAGATAGTGTTAAACTAGGTGCAAGATAGGTGTACGGTTTGCGCCGAATGTACCACAGGCATTTAAATCATTTTAGGCACACCCGATGGAAATGCTAAGAGACATTGGTCAAATGGAAGCTCATTTTGGTCCATTTAGAGAGAGTATTAATCTCGAAGCAAGATAGGTGCACGGTTTGCGCTGAACGTACCCTAGGCTAAGAAATCATTTTGACACAACCGACGGAACTCCTACGTGACATGGGTCACGTGGAATCTCATTTCAGCCCTTACGGAGAAACCGTTAATCTCGACGCAAGATAGGTGCACTATATGCGCTGAACGTACCATAGGCTAAGAAAATCATTTTGGATGCACTTGATTGTACTCCTAGGCGACGTGGATCAAGCGAAAGTTTATTTCTATCTATTTGGAGATTGTTTTGATCTCGGCATAAGATAGGTGCACGGTTTGTGCCGAATATACCACGGGCATGGAAATCACTTTGGGCAGACCTGATGGTACTCCTAGGTAATGTATGTCAAGTGGAAGCTTGTTTCGGTCCGTTTGGAGATAGTTTTAGTCTAGGCGCACGATAGGTGCACAATTTGCCCCGAACGTACCACGGGCCGGGAAATCACTTTGGGCACACTCGGTGGTTCTCCTCGCTGAAGTGGGTCAAGTGGAAGGTCGATTCGAGCCGTTTAGAGATAGTGTTAATCTTAGCGCTAGGTAGGTGCACAGTTTGCACCGAACGTACCATTGGCATAGAAATCATTTTGGACGCACCTGATTATACTCCTAGGTGAGATGGATCAAGCAAAGGCTCATTTTGATCCATTTGGAGATGGTTTCAACTTCAGCGCAAGAATGGTGCACAGTTTGCGCCGAATGTCCCACGGGCATGGAAATTGCTTTGGGCACACCCGATGGTACTCCTATGTAATGTATGTCAAGTGGAAGCATGGTTCGGTCCGTTTGGAGATAGTTTTAGTCTAGGCGCACGATAGGTGCACAATTCACGCCGAACGTACCACGGGCCGGGAAATCACTTTGGGCACACTCGATGGTTCTCCTAGCTGAAGTGGGTCAAGTGGAAGCTCGATTCGAGGCGTTTAGAGATAGTGTTAATCTTAGCACTGGATAGGTGCACAGTTTGCACCGAACGTACCATTGGCATAGAAATCAGTTTGGATGCAGTTGATTGTACTGCTAGGTGAGATGGATCAAGCAAAAGCTCATTTGGATCCATTTGGAGATGGTTTTAACTTCAGCGCAAGAATGGTGCACAGTTGCGCCGAATGTCCCACGGGCATGGAAATTGCTTTGGGCACAGCCGATGGTACTCCTATGTAATGTATGTCAAGTGGAAGCTTGTTTCGGTCCGTTTGGAGATAGTGTTAGGCTTGGTGATACATAGGTTCACGGTTTGCGTTGAACGTACCACGGGCTGGGAAATCACTTTGGGCACACTCGATGGTTCTCCTAGCTGAAGTGGGTCAAGTGGAAGCTCGATTCGAGCCGTTTAGAGATAGTGTTAATCTTAGCGCTAGATAGGTGCACAGTTTGCACCGAACGTACCATTGGCATAGAAATCAGTTTGGATGCAGTTGATTGTACTGCTAGGTGAGATGGATCAAGCAAAAGCTCATTTGGATCCATTTGGAGATGGTTTTAACTTCAGCGCAAGAATGGTGCATAGTTTGCGCCGAATGTCCCACGGGCATGGAAATTGCTTTGGGCACACCCGATAGTACTCCTATGTAATGTATGTCAAGTGGAAGCTTGTTTCGGTCCGTTTGGAGATAGTGTTAGTCTTGGTGCTAGATAGGTGCACGGTTTGCGCTGAATGTACCATAGGCATGGAAATCATTTTGGGCACACCCGATGCTACTCCTAGTTGACGTGGTCAAGTGATAGCTCATTTTGGTCCATTCGGAGATAGTGTTAAACTAGGTGCAAGATAGGTGTACGGTTTGCGCCGAATGTACCACAGGCATTTAAATCATTTTAGGCACACCCGATGGAAATGCTAAGAGACATTGGTCAAATGGAAGCTCATTTTGGTCCATTTAGAGAGAGTATTAATCTCGAAGCAAGATAGGTGCACGGTTTGCGCTGAACGTACCCTAGGCTAAGAAATCATTTTGACACAACCGACGGTACTCCTACGTGACATGGGTCACGTGGAATCTCATTTCAGCCCTTACGGAGAAACCGTTAATCTCGACGCAAGATAGGTGCACTATATGCGCTGAACGTACCATAGGCTAAGAAAATCATTTTGGATGCACTTGATTGTACTCCTAGGCGACGTGGATCAAGCGAAAGTTTATTTCTATCTATTTGGAGATTGTTTTGATCTCGGCGTAAGATAGGTGCACGGTTTGTGCCGAATGTACCACGGGCATGGAAATCACTTTGGGCAGACCTGATGGTACTCCTAGGTAATGTATGTCAAGTGGAAGCTTGTTTCGTTCCGTTTGGAGATAGTTTTAGTCTAGGCGCACGATAGGTGCACAATTTGCCCCGAACGTACCACGGGCCGGGAAATCACTTTGGGCACACTCGGTGGTTCTCCTCGCTGAAGTGGGTCAAGTGGAAGGTCGATTCGAGCCGTTTAGAGATAGTGTTAATCTTAGCGCTAGGTAGGTGCACAGTTTGCACCGAACGTACCATTGGCATAGAAATCATTTTGGACGCACCTGATTATACTCCTAGGTGAGATGGATCAAGCAAAGGCTCATTTTGATCCATTTGGAGATGGTTTCAACTTCAGCGCAAGAATGGTGCACAGTTTGCGCCGAATGTCCCACGGGCATGGAAATTGCTTTGGGCACACCCGATGGTACTCCTATGTAATGTATGTCAAGTGGAAGCATGGTTCGGTCCGTTTGGAGATAGTTTTAGTCTAGGCGCACGATAGGTGCACAATTCGCGCCGAACGTACCACGGGCCGGGAAATCACTTTGGGCACACTCGATGGTTCTCCTAGCTGAAGTGGGTCAAGTGGAAGCTCGATTCGAGGCGTTTAGAGATAGTGTTAATCTTAGCACTGGATAGGTGCACAGTTTGCACCGAACGTACCATTGGCATAGAAATCATTTTGGACGCACCTGATTGTACTCCTAGGTGAGATGGATCAAGGAGAAGCTCATTTTGATCCATTTGGAGATGGTTTTAACTTCAGCGCAAGAATGGTGCACAGTTGCGCCGAATGTCCCACGGGCATGGAAATTGCTTTGGGCACAGCCGATGGTACTCCTATGTAATGTATGTCAAGTGGAAGCTTGTTTCGGTCCGTTTGGAGATAGTGTTAGGCTTGGTGATACATAGGTTCACGGTTTGCGTTGAACGTACCACGGGCTGGGAAATCACTTTGGGCACACTCGATGGTTCTCCTAGCTGAAGTGGGTCAAGTGGAAGCTCGATTCGAGCCGTTTAGAGATAGTGTTAATCTTAGCGCTAGATAGGTGCACAGTTTGCACCGAACGTACCATTGGCATAGAAATCAGTTTGGATGCAGTTGATTGTACTGCTAGGTGAGATGGATCAAGCAAAAGCTCATTTGGATCCATTTGGAGATGGTTTTAACTTCAGCGCAAGAATGGTGCATAGTTTGCGCCGAATGTCCCACGGGCATGGAAATTGCTTTGGGCACACCCGATAGTACTCCTATGTAATGTATGTCAAGTGGAAGCTTGTTTCGGTCCGTTTGGAGATAGTGTTAGTCTTGGTGCTAGATAGGTGCACGGTTTGCGCTGAATGTACCATAGGCATGGAAATCATTTTGGGCACACCCGATGCTACTCCTAGTTGACGTGGTCAAGTGATAGCTCATTTTGGTCCATTCGGAGATAGTGTTAAACTAGGTGCAAGATAGGTGTACGGTTTGCGCCGAATGTACCACAGGCATTTAAATCATTTTAGGCACACCCGATGGAAATGCTAAGAGACATTGGTCAAATGGAAGCTCATTTTGGTCCATTTAGAGAGAGTATTAATCTCGAAGCAAGATAGGTGCACGGTTTGCGCTGAACGTACCCTAGGCTAAGAAATCATTTTGACACAACCGACGGTACTCCTACGTGACATGGGTCACGTGGAATCTCATTTCAGCCCTTACGGAGAAACCGTTAATCTCGACGCAAGATAGGTGCACTATATGCGCTGAACGTACCATAGGCTAAGAAAATCATTTTGGATGCACTTGATTGTACTCCTAGGCGACGTGGATCAAGCGAAAGTTTATTTCTATCTATTTGGAGATTGTTTTGATCTCGGCGTAAGATAGGTGCACGGTTTGTGCCGAATGTACCACGGGCATGGAAATCACTTTGGGCAGACCTGATGGTACTCCTAGGTAATGTATGTCAAGTGGAAGCTTGTTTCGTTCCGTTTGGAGATAGTTTTAGTCTAGGCGCACGATAGGTGCACAATTTGCCCCGAACGTACCACGGGCCGGGAAATCACTTTGGGCACACTCGGTGGTTCTCCTCGCTGAAGTGGGTCAAGTGGAAGGTCGATTCGAGCCGTTTAGAGATAGTGTTAATCTTAGCGCTAGGTAGGTGCACAGTTTGCACCGAACGTACCATTGGCATAGAAATCATTTTGGACGCACCTGATTATACTCCTAGGTGAGATGGATCAAGCAAAGGCTCATTTTGATCCATTTGGAGATGGTTTCAACTTCAGCGCAAGAATGGTGCACAGTTTGCGCCGAATGTCCCACGGGCATGGAAATTGCTTTGGGCACACCCGATGGTACTCCTATGTAATGTATGTCAAGTGGAAGCATGGTTCGGTCCGTTTGGAGATAGTTTTAGTCTAGGCGCACGATAGGTGCACAATTCGCGCCGAACGTACCACGGGCCGGGAAATCACTTTGGGCACACTCGATGGTTCTCCTAGCTGAAGTGGGTCAAGTGGAAGCTCGATTCGAGGCGTTTAGAGATAGTGTTAATCTTAGCACTGGATAGGTGCACAGTTTGCACCGAACGTACCATTGGCATAGAAATCATTTTGGATGCACCTGATTGTACTCCTAGGTGAGATGGATCAAGGAGAAGCTCATTTTGATCCATTTGGAGATGGTTTTAACTTCAGCGCAAGAATGGTGCACAGTTGCGCCGAATGTCCCACGGGCATGGAAATTGCTTTGGGCACACCCGATGGTACTCCTATGTAATGTATGTCAAGTGGAAGCTTGTTTCGGTCCGTTTGGAGATAGTGTTAGGCTTGGTGATACATAGGTTCACGGTTTGCGTTGAACGTACCACGGGCTGGGAAATCACTTTGGGCACACTCGATGGTTCTCCTAGCTGAAGTGGGTCAAGTGGAAGCTCGATTCGAGCCGTTTAGAGATAGTGTTAATCTTAGCGCTAGATAGGTGCACAGTTTGCACCGAACGTACCATTGGCATAGAAATCAGTTTGGATGCAGTTGATTGTACTGCTAGGTGAGATGGATCAAGCAAAGGCTCATTTTGATCCATTTGGAGATGGTTTCAACTTCAGCGCAAGAATGGTGCACAGTTTGCGCCGAATGTCCCACGGGCATGGAAATTGCTTTGGGCACACCCGATGGTACTCCTATGTAATGTATGTCAAGTGGAAGCATGGTTCGGTCCGTTTGGAGATAGTTTTAGTCTAGGCGCACGATAGGTGCACAATTCGCGCCGAACGTACCACGGGCCGGGAAATCACTTTGGGCACACTCGATGGTTCTCCTAGCTGAAGTGGGTCAAGTGGAAGCTCGATTCGAGGCGTTTAGAGATAGTGTTAATCTTAGCACTGGATAGGTGCACAGTTTGCACCGAACGTACCATTGGCATAGAAATCATTTTGGATGCACCTGATTGTACTCCTAGGTGAGATGGATCAAGGAGAAGCTCATTTTGATCCATTTGGAGATGGTTTTAACTTCAGCGCAAGAATGGTGCACAGTTGCGCCGAATGTCCCACGGGCATGGAAATTGCTTTGGGCACAGCCGATGGTACTCCTATGTAATGTATGTCAAGTGGAAGCTTGTTTCGGTCCGTTTGGAGATAGTGTTAGGCTTGGTGATACATAGGTTCACGGTTTGCGTTGAACGTACCACGGGCTGGGAAATCACTTTGGGCACACTCGATGGTTCTCCTAGCTGAAGTGGGTCAAGTGGAAGCTCGATTCGAGCCATTTAGAGATAGTGTTAATCTTAGTGCTAGATAGGTGCACAGTTTGCACCGAACGTACCATTGGCATAGAAATCAGTTTGGATGCAGTTGATTGTACTGCTAGGTGAGATGGATCAAGCAAAAGCTCATTTGGATCCATTTGGAGATGGTTTTAACTTCAGCGCAAGAATGGTGCATAGTTTGCGCCGAATGTCCCACGGGCATGGAAATTGCTTTGGGCACACCCGATAGTACTCCTATGTAATGTATGTCAAGTGGAAGCTTGTTTCGGTCCGTTTGGAGATAGTGTTAGTCTTGGTGCTAGATAGGTGCACGGTTTGCGCTGAATGTACCATAGGCATGGAAATCATTTTGGGCACACCCGATGCTACTCCTAGTTGATGTGGTCAAGTGATAGCTCATTTTGGTCCATTCGGAGATAGTGTTAAACTAGGTGCAAGATAGGTGTACGGTTTGCGCCGAATGTACCACAGGCATTTAAATCATTTTAGGCACACCCGATGGAAATGCTAAGAGACATTGGTCAAATGGAAGCTCATTTTGGTCCATTTAGAGAGAGTATTAATCTCGAAGCAAGATAGGTGCACGGTTTGCGCTGAACGTACCCTAGGCTAAGAAATCATTTTGACACAACCGACGGTACTCCTACGTGACATGGGTCACGTGGAATCTCATTTCAGCCCTTACGGAGAAACCATTAATCTCGACGCAAGATAGGTGCACTATATGCGCTGAACGTACCATAGGCTAAGAAAATCATTTTGGATGCACTTGATTGTACTCCTAGGCGACGTGGATCAAGCGAAAGTTTATTTCTATCTATTTGGAGATTGTTTTGATCTCGGCGTAAGATAGGTGCACGGTTTGTGCCGAATGTACCACGGGCATGGAAATCACTTTGGGCAGACCTGATGGTACTCCTAGGTAATGTATGTCAAGTGGAAGCTTGTTTCGGTCCGTTTGGAGATAGTTTTAGTCTAGGCGCACGATAGGTGCACAATTTGCCCCGAACGTACCACGGGCCGGGAAATCACTTTGGGCACACTCGGTGGTTCTCCTCGCTGAAGTGGGTCAAGTGGAAGGTCGATTCGAGCCGTTTAGAGATAGTGTTAATCTTAGCGCTAGGTAGGTGCACAGTTTGCACCGAACGTACCATTGGCATAGAAACCATTTTGGACGCACCTGATTATACTCCTAGGTGAGATGGATCAAGCAAAGGCTCATTTTGATCCATTTGGAGATGGTTTCAACTTCAGCGCAAGAATGGTGCACAGTTTGCGCCGAATGTCCCACGGGCATGGAAATTGCTTTGGGCACACCCGATGGTACTCCTATGTAATGTATGTCAAGTGGAAGCTTGTTTCGGTCCGTTTGGAGATAGTGTTAGGCTTGGTGATAGATAGGTTCACGGTTTGCGATGAATGTACCATAGGCATGGAAACCATTTTGGGCACACCCGATGCTACTCCTAGGTGACGTGGTCAAGTGACAGCTCATTTTGGTCCATTCGGAGATAGTGTTAAACTAGGCGCAAGATAGGTGTACGGTTTGCGCCGAATATACCACAGGCATGGAAATCTTTTTAGGCACACCCGATGGTACTTCTAAGAGACATTGGTCAAATGGAAGCTCATTTTGGTCCATTTGGAAGGAGTATTAATCTCGAAGCAAGATAGGTGCACGGTTTGCGCTGAACGTACCCTAGGCTAAGAAATCATTTTGACCCAACCAACGGTACTCCTACGTGACATGGGTCAAGTGGAATGTCATTTCAGCCCATACGGAGAAACCGTTAATCTCGACGCAAGATAGGTGCACTATATGCGCTGAACGTACCATAGGCTAAGAAAATCATTTTGGACGCACTTGATTGTACTCCTAGGCGACGTGGATCAAGCGAAAGTTTATTTCTATCTATTTGGAGATTGTTTTGATCTCGGCGTAAGATAGGTGCACGGTTTGTGCCGAATGTACCACGGGCATGGAAATCACTTTGGGCAGACCTGATGGTACTCCTAGGTAATGTATGTCAAGTGGAAGCTTGTTTCGGTCCGTTTGGAGATAGTTTTAGTCTAGGCGCACGATAGGTGCACAATTTGCCCCGAACGTACCACGGGCCGGGAAATCACTTTGGGCACACTCGGTGGTTCTCCTAGCTGAAGTGGGTCAAGTGGAAGCTCGACTCGAGCTGTTTAGAGATAGTGTTAATCTTAGTGCTAGGTAGATGCACAGTTTGCACCGAACGTACCATTGGCATAGAAATCATTTTGGATGCACCTGATTGTACTCCTAGGTGAGATGGATCAAGCAAAGGCTCATTTTGATCCATTTGGAGATGGTTTCAACTTCAGCGCAAGAATGGTGCACAGTTTGCGCTGAATGTCCCACAGGCATGGAAATTGCTTTGGGCACACCCAATTATACTCCTATGTAATGTATGTCAAGTGGAAGCTTGTTTCGGTCCGTTTGGAGATAGTGTTAGGCTTGGTGGTAGATAGGTTCACGGTTTGCGCTGAATGTACCATAGGCATGGAAACCATTTTGGGCACACCCGATGCTACTCCTAGGTGACGTGGTCAAGTGACAGCTCATTTTGGTCCGTTCGGAGATAGTGTTAAACTAGGCGCAAGATAGGTGTACGATTTGCGCCGAATGTACCACAGGCATGGAAATCTTTTTAGGCACACCCGATGGTACTTCTAAGAGACATTGGTCAAATGGAAGCTCATTTTGGTCCATTTGGAAGGAGTATTAATCTCGAAGCAAGATAGGTGCACGGTTTGCGCTGAACGTACCCTAGGCTAAGAAATCATTTTGACCCAACCAACGGTACTCCTACGTGACATGGGTCAAGTGGAATGTCATTTCAGCCCATACGGAGAAACCGTTAATCTCGACGCAAGATAGGTGCACTATATGCGCTGAACGTACCATAGGCTAAGAAAATCATTTTGGACGCACTTGATTGTACTCCTAGGCGACGTGGATCAAGCGAAAGTTTATTTCTATCTATTTGGAGATTGTTTTGATCTCGGCGTAAGATAGGTGCACGGTTTGTGCCGAATGTACCACGGGCATGGAAATCACTTTGGGCAGACCTGATGGTACTCCTAGGTAATGTATGTCAAGTGGAAGCTTGTTTCGGTCCGTTTGGAGATAGTTTTAGTCTAGGCGCACGATAGGTGCACAATTTGCCCCGAACGTACCACGGGCCGGGAAATCACTTTGGGCACACTCGGTGGTTCTCCTAGCTGAAGTGGGTCAAGTGGAAGCTCGACTCGAGCTGTTTAGAGATAGTGTTAATCTTAGTGCTAGGTAGATGCACAGTTTGCACCGAACGTACCATTGGCATAGAAATCATTTTGGATGCACCTGATTGTACTCCTAGGTGAGATGGATCAAGCAAAGGCTCATTTTGATCCATTTGGAGATGGTTTCAACTTCAGCGCAAGAATGGTGCACAGTTTGCGCTGAATGTCCCACGGGCATGGAAATTGCTTTGGGCACACCCAATTATACTCCTATGTAATGTATGTCAAGTGGAAGCTTGTTTCGGTCCGTTTGGAGATAGTGTTAGGCTTGGTGGTAGATAGGTTCACGGTTTGCGCTGAATGTACCATAGGCATGGAAACCATTTTGGGCACACCCGATGCTACTCCTAGGTGACGTGGTCAAGTGACAGCTCATTTTGGTCCGTTCGGAGATAGTGTTAAACTAGGCGCAAGATAGGTGTACGATTTGCGCCGAATGTACCACAGGCATGGAAATCTTTTTAGGCACACCCGATGGTACTTCTAAGAGACATTGGTCAAATGGAAGCTCATTTTGGTCCATTTGGAAGGAGTATTAATCTCGAAGCAAGATAGGTGCACGGTTTGCGCTGAACGTACCCTAGGCTAAGAAATCATTTTGACCCAACCAACGGTACTCCTACGTGACATGGGTCAAGTGGAATGTCATTTCAGCCCATACGGAGAAACCGTTAATCTCGACGCAAGATAGGTGCACTATATGCGCTGAACGTACCATAGGCTAAGAAAATCATTTTGGACGCACTTGATTGTACTCCTAGGCGACGTGGATCAAGCGAAAGTTTATTTCTATCTATTTGGAGATTGTTTTGATCTCGGCGTAAGATAGGTGCACGGTTTGTGCCGAATGTACCACGGGCATGGAAATCACTTTGGGCAGACCTGATGGTACTCCTAGGTAATGTATGTCAAGTGGAAGCTTGTTTCGGTCCGTTTGGAGATAGTTTTAGTCTAGGCGCACGATAGGTGCACAATTTGCCCCGAACGTACCACGGGCCGGGAAATCACTTTGGGCACACTCGGTGGTTCTCCTAGCTGAAGTGGGTCAAGTGGAAGCTCGACTCGAGCTGTTTAGAGATAGTGTTAATCTTAGTGCTAGGTAGATGCACAGTTTGCACCGAACGTACCATTGGCATAGAAATCATTTTGGATGCACCTGATTGTACTCCTAGGTGAGATGGATCAAGCAAAGGCTCATTTTGATCCATTTGGAGATGGTTTCAACTTCAGCGCAAGAATGGTGCACAGTTTGCGCTGAATGTCCCACGGGCATGGAAATTGCTTTGGGCACACCCAATTATACTCCTATGTAATGTATGTCAAGTGGAAGCTTGTTTCGGTCCGTTTGGAGATAGTGTTAGGCTTGGTGGTAGATAGGTTCACGGTTTGCGCTGAATGTACCATAGGCATGGAAACCATTTTGGGCACACCCGATGCTACTCCTAGGTGACGTGGTCAAGTGACAGCTCATTTTGGTCCGTTCGGAGATAGTGTTAAACTAGGCGCAAGATAGGTGTACGATTTGCGCCGAATGTACCACAGGCATGGAAATCTTTTTAGGCACACCCGATGGTACTTCTAAGAGACATTGGTCAAATGGAAGCTCATTTTGGTCCATTTGGAAGGAGTATTAATCTCGAAGCAAGATAGGTGCACGGTTTGCGCTGAACGTACCCTAGGCTAAGAAATCATTTTGACCCAACCAACGGTACTCCTACGTGACATGGGTCAAGTGGAATGTCATTTCAGCCCATACGGAGAAACCGTTAATCTCGACGCAAGATAGGTGCACTATATGCGCTGAACGTACCATAGGCTAAGAAAATCATTTTGGACGCACTTGATTGTACTCCTAGGCGACGTGGATCAAGCGAAAGTTTATTTCTATCTATTTGGAGATTGTTTTGATCTCGGCGTAAGATAGGTGCACGGTTTGTGCCGAATGTACCACGGGCATGGAAATCACTTTGGGCAGACCTGATGGTACTCCTAGGTAATGTATGTCAAGTGGAAGCTTGTTTCGGTCCGTTTGGAGATAGTTTTAGTCTAGGCGCACGATAGGTGCACAATTTGCCCCGAACGTACCACGGGCCGGGAAATCACTTTGGGCACACTCGGTGGTTCTCCTAGCTGAAGTGGGTCAAGTGGAAGCTCGACTCGAGCTGTTTAGAGATAGTGTTAATCTTAGTGCTAGGTAGATGCACAGTTTGCACCGAACGTACCATTGGCATAGAAATCATTTTGGATGCACCTGATTGTACTCCTAGGTGAGATGGATCAAGCAAAGGCTCATTTTGATCCATTTGGAGATGGTTTCAACTTCAGCGCAAGAATGGTGCACAGTTTGCGCTGAATGTCCCACGGGCATGGAAATTGCTTTGGGCACACCCAATTATACTCCTATGTAATGTATGTCAAGTGGAAGCTTGTTTCGGTCTGTTTGGAGATAGTGTTAGGCTTGGTGGTAGATAGGTTCACGGTTTGCGCTGAATGTACCATAGGCATGGAAACCATTTTGGGCACACCCGATGCTACTCCTAGGTGACGTGGTCAAGTGACAGCTCATTTTGGTCCGTTCGGAGATAGTGTTAAACTAGGCGCAAGATAGGTGTACGATTTGCGCCGAATGTACCACAGGCATGGAAATCTTTTTAGGCACACCCGATGGTACTTCTAAGAGACATTGGTCAAATGGAAGCTCATTTTGGTCCATTTGGAAGGAGTATTAATCTCGAAGCAAGATAGGTGCACGGTTTGCGCTGAACGTACCCTAGGCTAAGAAATCATTTTGACCCAACCAACGGTACTCCTACGTGACATGGGTCAAGTGGAATGTCATTTCAGCCCATACGGAGAAACCGTTAATCTCGACGCAAGATAGGTGCACTATATGCGCTGAACGTACCATAGGCTAAGAAAATCATTTTGGACGCACTTGATTGTACTCCTAGGCGACGTGGATCAAGCGAAAGTTTATTTCTATCTATTTGGAGATTGTTTTGATCTCGGCGTAAGATAGGTGCACGGTTTGTGCCGAATGTACCACGGGCATGGAAATCACTTTGGGCAGACCTGATGGTACTCCTAGGTAATGTATGTCAAGTGGAAGCTTGTTTCGGTCCGTTTGGAGATAGTTTTAGTCTAGGCGCACGATAGGTGCACAATTTGCCCCGAACGTACCACGGGCCGGGAAATCACTTTGGGCACACTCGGTGGTTCTCCTAGCTGAAGTGGGTCAAGTGGAAGCTCGACTCGAGCTGTTTAGAGATAGTGTTAATCTTAGTGCTAGGTAGATGCACAGTTTGCACCGAACGTACCATTGGCATAGAAATCATTTTGGATGCACCTGATTGTACTCCTAGGTGAGATGGATCAAGCAAAGGCTCATTTTGATCCATTTGGAGATGGTTTCAACTTCAGCGCAAGAATGGTGCACAGTTTGCGCTGAATGTCCCACGGGCATGGAAATTGCTTTGGGCACACCCAATTATACTCCTATGTAATGTATGTCAAGTGGAAGCTTGTTTCGGTCCGTTTGGAGATAGTGTTAGGCTTGGTGGTAGATAGGTTCACGGTTTGCGCTGAATGTACCATAGGCATGGAAACCATTTTGGGCACACCCGATGCTACTCCTAGGTGACGTGGTCAAGTGACAGCTCATTTTGGTCCGTTCGGAGATAGTGTTAAACTAGGCGCAAGATAGGTGTACGATTTGCGCCGAATGTACCACAGGCATGGAAATCTTTTTAGGCACACCCGATGGTACTTCTAAGAGACATTGGTCAAATGGAAGCTCATTTTGGTCCATTTGGAAGGAGTATTAATCTCGAAGCAAGATAGGTGCACGGTTTGCGCTGAACGTACCCTAGGCTAAGAAATCATTTTGACCCAACCAACGGTACTCCTACGTGACATGGGTCAAGTGGAATGTCATTTCAGCCCATACGGAGAAACCGTTAATCTCGACGCAAGATAGGTGCACTATATGCGCTGAACGTACCATAGGCTAAGAAAATCATTTTGGACGCACTTGATTGTACTCCTAGGCGACGTGGATCAAGCGAAAGTTTATTTCTATCTATTTGGAGATTGTTTTGATCTCGGCGTAAGATAGGTGCACGGTTTGTGCCGAATGTACCACGGGCATGGAAATCACTTTGGGCAGACCTGATGGTACTCCTAGGTAATGTATGTCAAGTGGAAGCTTGTTTCGGTCCGTTTGGAGATAGTTTTAGTCTAGGCGCACGATAGGTGCACAATTTGCCCCGAACGTACCACGGGCCGGGAAATCACTTTGGGCACACTCGGTGGTTCTCCTAGCTGAAGTGGGTCAAGTGGAAGCTCGACTCGAGCTGTTTAGAGATAGTGTTAATCTTAGTGCTAGGTAGATGCACAGTTTGCACCGAACGTACCATTGGCATAGAAATCATTTTGGATGCACCTGATTGTACTCCTAGGTGAGATGGATCAAGCAAAGGCTCATTTTGATCCATTTGGAGATGGTTTCAACTTCAGCGCAAGAATGGTGCACAGTTTGCGCTGAATGTCCCACGGGCATGGAAATTGCTTTGGGCACACCCAATTATACTCCTATGTAATGTATGTCAAGTGGAAGCTTGTTTCGGTCCGTTTGGAGATAGTGTTAGGCTTGGTGGTAGATAGGTTCACGGTTTGCGCTGAATGTACCATAGGCATGGAAACCATTTTGGGCACACCCGATGCTACTCCTAGGTGACGTGGTCAAGTGACAGCTCATTTTGGTCCATTCGGAGATAGTGTTAAACTAGGTGCAAGATAGGTGTACAGTTTGCGCCGAATTTACCACAGGCATGGAAATCTTTTTAGGCACACCCAATGGTACTTTTAAGAGACATTGGTCAAATGGAAGCTCATTTTGGTCCATTTGGAGGGAGTATTATTCTCAAAGCAAGATAGGTGCCCGGTTTGCCCCGAACGTACCATGGACCGGGAAATCACTTTGGGCACACTCGGGGTTCTCCTCGCTGAAGTGGGTCAAGTGGAAGCTCGATTCGAGCCGTTTAGAGATAGTGTTAATCTTAGCGCTAGGTAGGTGCACAGTTTGCACCGAACGTACCATTGGCATAGAAATCATTTTGGATGCACCTGATTGTACTCCAAGGTGAGATGGATCAAGCAAAGGCTCATTTTGATCCATTTGGAGATGGTTTCAACTTCAGCGCAAGAATGGTGCACAGTTTGCGCCGAATGTCCCACGGGCATGGAAATTGCTTTGGGCACACCCGATGGTACTCCTATGTAATGTATGTCAAGTGGAAGCTTGTTTCGGTCCGTTTGGAGATAGTGTTAGGCTTGGTGATAGATAGGTTCACGGTTTGTGCTGAATGTACCATAGGCTTGGAAACCATTTTGGGCACACCCGATGCTACTCCTATGTGACGTGGTCAAGTGACAGCTCATTTTGGTCCATTCGGAGATAGTGTTAAACTAGGCGCAAGATAGGTATACGGTTTGCGCCGAATGTACCACAGGCATGGAAATCTTTTTAGGCACACCCGATGGTACTCCTATGTAATGTATGTCAAGTGGAAGCTTGTTTCGGTCCGTTTGGAGATAGTGTTAGGCTTGGTGATAGATAGGTTCACGGTTTGCGCTGAATGTACCATAGGTATGGAAACCATTTTGGGCACACCCGATGCTACTCCTAGGTGACGTGGTCAAGTAATAGCTCATTTTGGTCCATTCGGAGATAGTGTTAAACTAGGCGCAAGATAGGTATACGGTTTGCGCCGAATGTACCACAGGCATGGAAATCTTTTTAGGCACACCCGATGGTACTTCTAAGAGACATTGGTCAGCGCTGAATGTACCACAGGCATGGAAACCATTTTGGGCACACCCGATGCTACTCCTAGGTGACGTGGTCAAGTGACAGCTCATTTTGGTCCATTCGGAGATAGTGTTAAACTAGGCGCAAGATAGGTGTACGGTTAGCGCCGAATGTACTACAGGCATGGAAATCTTTTTAGGCACACCCGATTGTACTTCTAAGAGACATTGGTAAAATGGAAGCACATTTTGGTCCATTTGGAGGGAGTATTAATCTCGAAGCAAGACAGGTGCACGGTTTCCGCTAAACGTACCCTAGGCTAGGAAATCATTTTGACCCAACCGACGGTACTCCTACGTGACATGGGTCAAGTGGAATGTCATTTCAGCCCATACGGAGAAACCGTTAATCTCGACGCAAGATAGGTGCACTATATGCGCTGAACGTACCATAGGCTAAGAAAATCATTTTGGACGCACTTGATTGTACTCCTAGGCGACGTGGATCAAGCGAAAGTTTATTTCTATCTATTTGTAGACTGTTTTGATCTTGGCGTAAGATAGATGCACGGTTTGTGTCGAATGTACCATGGGCATGAAAAACGCTTTGGGCAGACCTGATGGTACTCCTAGGTAATGTATGTCAAGTGGAAGCTTGTTTCGGTCCGTTTGCAGATAGTTTTAGTCTAGGCGCACGATAGGTGCACAATTTGCCCCGAACGTACCACGGGCCGGGAAATCACTTTGGGCACACTCGGTGGTTCTCCTAGCTGAAGTGGGTCAAGTGGAAGCTCGATTCGAGCTGTTTAGAGATAGTGTTAATCTTAGCGCTAGGTAGGTGCACAGTTTGCACCGAACGTACCATTGGCATAGAAATCATTTTGGATGCACCTAATTTACTCCTAGGTGAGATGGATCAAGCAGAGGCTCATTTTGATCCCTTTGGAGATGGTTTAAACTTCAGTGCAAGAATGGTGCACAGTTTGCGCCGAATGTCCCACGGGCATGGAAATTGCTTTGGGCACACCCGATGGTACTCCTATGTAATGTATGTCAAGTGGAAGCTTGTTTCGGTCCGTTTGGAGATAGTGTTAGGCTTGGTGATAGATAGGTTCACGGTTTGCGCTGAATGTACCATAGGTATGGAAACCATTTTGGGCACACCCGATGCTACTCCTAGGTGACGTGGTCAAGTAATAGCTCATTTTGGTCCATTCGGAGATAGTGTTAAACTAGGCGCAAGATAGGTATACGGTTTGCGCCGAATGTACCACAGGCATGGAAATCTTTTTAGGCACACCCGATGGTACTTCTAAGAGACATTGGTCAAATGTAATTTCATTTTGGTCCATTTGGAGAGAGTATTAATCTCGAAGCAAGATAGGTGCACGGTTTGCGCTGAACGTACCCTAGGCTAAGAAATCATTTTGACACAACCGACGGTACTCCTACGTGACATGGGTCAAGTGGAATCTCATTTCAGCCCATACGGAGAAACCGTTAATCTCGACGCAAGATAGGTGCACTATATGCGCTGAATGTACCATAGGCTAAGAAAATCATTTTGGACGCACTTGATTGTACTCCTAGGCGACGTGGATCAAGCGAAAGTTTATTTCTATCTATTTGGAGATTGTTTTGATCTCGGCGTAAGATAGGTGCACGGTTTGTGCCGAATGTACCACGGGCATGGAAATCGCTTTGGGCAGACCTGATGGTACTCCTAGGTAATATATGTCAAGTGGAAGCTTGTTTCGGTCTGTTTGGAGATAGTTTTAGTCTAGGCGCACGATAGGTGCACAATTTGCCCCGAACGTACCACGGGCCGGGAAATCACTTTGGGCACACTCGGTGGTTCTCCTAGCTGAAGTGGGTCAAGTGGAAGCTCGATTCGAGCTGTTTAGAAATAGTGTTAATCTTAGCGCTAGGTAGGTGCACAGTTTGCACCGAACGTACCATTGGCATAGAAATCATTTTGGATGCACCTGATTGTACTCCTAGGTGAGATGGATCAAGCAGAGGCTCATTTTGATCCATTTGGAGATGGTTTCAACTTCAGCGCAAGAATGGTGCACAGTTTGCGCCGAATGTCCCACGGGCATGGAAATTGCTTTGGGCACACCCGATGGTACTCCTATGTAATGTATGTCAAGTGGAAGCTTGTTTCGGTCCGTTTGGAGATAGTGTTAGGCTTGGTGATAGATTGGTTCACGGTTTGCGCTGAATGCACCATAGGCATGGAAACCATTTTGGGCACACCCGATGCTACTCCTAGGTAACGTGGTCAAGTGACAGCTCATTTTGGTCCATTCAGAGATAGTGTTAAACTAGGCGCAAGATAGGTGTACGGTTTGCGCCGAATGTACCACAGGCATGGAAATCTTTTTAGGCACACCCGATGGTGCTTCTAAGAGACATTGGTCAAATGGAAGCTCATTTTGGTCCATTTGGAGGGAGTATTAATCTCGAAGCAAGATAGGTGCACGGTTTGCGCTGAACGTACCCTAGGCTAAGAAATCATTTTGACCCAACCGACGGTACTCCTACGTGACATGGGTCAAGTGGAATGTCATTTCAGCCCATACGGAGAAACCGTTAATCTCCACGCAAGATAGGTGCACTATATGCGCTGAACGTATCATAGGCTAAGAAAATCATTTTGGACGCACTTGATTGTACTCCTAGGCGACGTGGATCAAGCGAAAGTTTATTTCTATCTATTTGTAGACTTTTCTGATCTTGGCGTAAGATAGGTGCACGGTTTGTGTCGAATGTACCATGGGCATGGAAATCGCTTTGGGCAGACCTGATGGTACTCCTAGGTAATGTATGTCAAGTGGAAGCTTGTTTCGGTCCGTTTGGAGATAGTTTTAGTGTAGGCGCACGATAGGTGCACAATTTGCCCCGAACGTACCACGGGCCGGGAAATCACTTTGGGCACACTCGGTGGTTCTCCTAGCTGAAGTGGGTCAAGTGGAAGCTCGATTCGAGCCGTTTAGAGATAGTGTTAATCTTAGCGCTAGGTAGGTGCACAGTTTGCACCGAACGTACCATTGGCATAGAAATCATTTTGGATGCACCTAATTTACTCCTAGGTGAGATGGATCAAGCAGAGGCTCATTTTGATCCCTTTGGAGATGGTTTAAACTTCAGTGCAAGAATGGTGCACAGTTTGCGCCGAATGTCCCACGGGCATGGAAATTGCTTTGGGCACACCCGATGGTACTCCTATGTAATGTATGTCAAGTGGAAGCTTGTTTCGGTCCGTTTGGAGATAGTGTTAGGCTTGGTGGTAGATAGGTTCACGGTTTGCGCTGAATGTACCATTGGCATGGAAACCATTTTGGGCACACCCGATGCTACTCCTAGGTGATGTGGTCAAGTAATAGCTCATTTTGGTCCATTCGGAGACAGTGTTAAACTAGGCGCAAGATAGGTGTACGGTTTGCGCCGAATGTACCACAGGCATGGAAATCTTTTTAGGCACACCCGATGGTACTTCTAAGAGACATTGGTCAAATGTAATTTCATTTTGGTCCATTTGGAGAGAGTATTAATCTCGAAGCAAGATAGGTGCACGGTTTGCGCTGAACGTACCCTAGGCTAAGAAATCATTTTGACACAACCGACGGTACTCCTACGTGACATGGGTCAAGTGGAATCTCATTTCAGCCCATACGGAGAAACCGTTAATCTCGACGCAAGATAGGTGCACTATATGCGCTGAATGTACCATAGGCTAAGAAAATCATTTTGGACGCACTTGATTGTACTCCTAGGCGACGTGGATCAAGCGAAAGTTTATTTCTATCTATTTGGAGATTGTTTTGATCTCGGCGTAAGATAGGTGCACGGTTTGTGCCGAATGTACCACGGGCATGGAAATCGCTTTGGGCAGACCTGATGGTACTCCTAGGTAATATATGTCAAGTGGAAGCTTGTTTCGGTCTGTTTGGAGATAGTTTTAGTCTAGGCGCACGATAGGTGCACAATTTGCCCCGAACGTACCACGGGCCGGGAAATCACTTTGGGCACACTCGGTGGTTCTCCTAGCTGAAGTGGGTCAAGTGGAAGCTCGATTCGAGCTGTTTAGAAATAGTGTTAATCTTAGCGCTAGGTAGGTGCACAGTTTGCACCGAACGTACCATTGGCATAGAAATCATTTTGGATGCACCAAACTGTACTCCTAGGTGAGATGGATCAAGCAGAGGCTCATTTTGATCCCTTTGGAGATGGTTTAAACTTCAGCGCAAGAATGGTGCACAGTTTGCGCCGAATGTCCCACGGGCATGGAAATTGCTTTGGGCACACCCGATGGTACTCCTATGTAATGTATGTCAAGTGGAAGCTTGTTTCGGTCCGTTTTTAGATAGTGTTAGGCTTGGTGATAGATAGGTTCACGGTTTGCGCTGAATGCACCATAGCCATGGACACCATTTTGGGCACACCCGATGCTACTCCTAGGTGACGTGGTCAAGTGATAGCTCATTTTGGTCCATTCGGAGGTAGTGTTAAACTGGGCGCAAGATAGGTGTACGGTTTGCGCCGAATGTACCACAGGCATGGAAATCTTTTTAGGCATACCCGATGGTACTTCTAAGAGACATTGGTCAAATGGAAGCTCATTTTGGTCCATTTGGAGGGAGTATTAATCTCGAAGCAAGATAGGTGCACGGTTTGCGCTGAACGTACCCTAGGCTAAAAAATCATTTTGACCCAACCGACGGTACTCCTACGTGACATGGGTCAAGTGGAATGTCATTTCAGCCCATACGGAGAAACCGTTAATCTCGACGCAAGATAGGTGCACTATATGCGCTGAACGTATCATAGGCTAAGAAAATCATTTTGGACGCACTTGATTGTACTCCTAGGCGACGTGGATCAAGCGAAAGTTTATTTCTATCTATTTGTAGACTTTTCTGATCTTGGCATAAGATAGATGCACGGTTTGTGTCGAATGTACCATGGGCATGAAAAACGCTTTGGGCAGACCTGATGGTACTCCTAGGTAATGTATGTCAAGTGGAAGCTTGTTTCGGTCCGTTTGGAGATAGTTTTAGTGTAGGCGCACGATAGGTGCACAATTTGCCCCGAACGTACCACGGGCCGGGAAATCACTTTGGGCACACTCGGTGGTTCTCCTAGCTGAAGTGGGTCAAGTGGAAGCTCGATTCGAGCCGTTTAGAGATAGTGTTAATCTTAGCGCTAGGTAGGTGCACAATTTGCACCGAACGTACCATTGGCATAGAAATCATTTTGGATGCACCTAATTTACTCCTAGGTGAGATGGATCAAGCAGAGGCTCATTTTGATCCCTTTGGAGATGGTTTAAACTTCAGTGCAAGAATGGTGCACAGTTTGCGCCGAATGTCCCACGGGCATGGAAATTGCTTTGGGCACACCCGATGGTACTCCTATGTAATGTATGTCAAGTGGAAGCTTGTTTCGGTCCGTTTGGAGATAGTGTTAGGCTTGGTGATAGATAGGTTCACGGTTTGCGCTGAATGTACCATAGGCATGGAAACCATTTTGGGCACACCCGATGCTACTCCTAGGTGACGTGGTCAAGTAATAGCTCATTTTGGTCCATTCGGAGATAGTGTTAAACTAGGCGCAAGATAGGTGTACGGTTTGCGCCGAATGTACCACAGGCATGGAAATCTTTTTAGGCACACCCGATGGTACTTCTAAGAGACATTGGTCAAATGTAATTTCATTTTGGTCCATTTGGAGAGAGTATTAATCTCGAAGCAAGATAGGTGCACGGTTTGCGCTGAACGTACCCTAGGCTAAGAAATCATTTTGACACAACCGACGGTACTCCTACGTGACATGGGTCAAGTGGAATCTCATTTCAGCCCATACGGAGAAACCGTTAATCTCGACGCAAGATAGGTGCACTATATGCGCTGAATGTACCATAGGCTAAGAAAATCATTTTGGACGCACTTGATTGTACTCCTAGGCGACGTGGATCAAGCGAAAGTTTATTTCTATCTATTTGGAGATTGTTTTGATCTCGGCGTAAGATAGGTGCACGGTTTGTGCCGAATGTACCACGGGCATGGAAATCGCTTTGGGCAGACCTGATGGTACTCCTAGGTAATATATGTCAAGTGGAAGCTTGTTTCGGTCTGTTTGGAGATAGTTTTAGTCTAGGCGCACGATAGGTGCACAATTTGCCCCGAACGTACCACGGGCCGGGAAATCACTTTGGGCACACTCGGTGGTTCTCCTAGCTGAAGTGGGTCAAGTGGAAGCTCGATTCGAGCTGTTTAGAAATAGTGTTAATCTTAGCGCTAGGTAGGTGCACAGTTTGCACCGAACGTACCATTGGCATAGAAATCATTTTGGATGCACCAAACTGTACTCCTAGGTGAGATGGATCAAGCAGAGGCTCATTTTGATCCCTTTGGAGATGGTTTAAACTTCAGCGCAAGAATGGTGCACAGTTTGCGCCGAATGTCCCACGGGCATGGAAATTGCTTTGGGCACACCCGATGGTACTCCTATGTAATGTATGTCAAGTGGAAGCTTGTTTCGGTCCGTTTTTAGATAGTGTTAGGCTTGGTGATAGATAGGTTCACGGTTTGCGCTGAATGCACCATAGCCATGGACACCATTTTGGGCACACCCGATGCTACTCCTAGGTGACGTGGTCAAGTGATAGCTCATTTTGGTCCATTCGGAGGTAGTGTTAAACTGGGCGCAAGGTAGGTGTACGGTTTGCGCCGAATGTACCACAGGCATGGAAATCTTTTTAGGCACACCCGATGGTACTTCTAAGAGACATTGGTCAAATGGAAGCTCATTTTGGTCCATTTGGAGGGAGTATTAATCTCGAAGCAAGATAGGTGCACGGTTTGCGCTGAACGTACCCAAGGCTAAGAAATCATTTTGACCCAACCGACGGTACTCCTACGTGACATGGGTCAAGTGGAATGTCATTTCAGCCCATACGGAGAAACCGTTAATCTCGACGCAAGATAGGTGCACTATATGCGCTGAACGTATCATAGGCTAAGAAAATCATTTTGGACGCACTTGATTGTACTCCTAGGCGACGTGGATCAAGCGAAAGTTTATTTCTTTCTATTTGTAGACTTTTCTGATCTTGGCGTAAGATAGATGCACGGTTTGTGTCGAATGTACCATGGGCATGAAAAACGCTTTGGGCAGACCTGATGGTACTCCTAGGTAATGTATGTCAAGTGGAAGCTTGTTTCGGTCCGTTTGGAGATAGTTTTAGTGTAGGCGCACGATAGGTGCACAATTTGCCCCGAACGTACCACGGGCCGGGAAATCACTTTGGGCACACTCGGTGGTTCTCCTAGCTGAAGTGGGTCAAGTGGAAGCTCGATTCGAGCCGTTTAGAGATAGTGTTAATCTTAGCGCTAGGTAGGTGCACAATTTGCACCGAACGTACCATTGGCATAGAAATCATTTTGGATGCACCTAATTTACTCCTAGGTGAGATGGATCAAGCAGAGGCTCATTTTGATCCCTTTGGAGATGGTTTAAACTTCAGTGCAAGAATGGTGCACAGTTTGCGCCGAATGTCCCACGGGCATGGAAATTGCTTTGGGCACACCCGATGGTACTCCTATGTAATGTATGTCAAGTGGAAGCTTGTTTCGGTCCGTTTGGAGATAGTGTTAGGCTTGGTGATAGATAGGTTCACGGTTTGCGCTGAATGTACCATAGGCATGGAAACCATTTTGGGCACACCCGATGCTACTCCTAGGTGACGTGGTCAAGTAATAGCTCATTTTGGTCCATTCGGAGATAGTGTTAAACTAGGCGCAAGATAGGTGTACGGTTTGCGCCGAATGTACCACAGGCATGGAAATCTTTTTAGGCACACCCGATGGTACTTCTAAGAGACATTGGTCAAATGTAATTTCATTTTGGTCCATTTGGAGAGAGTATTAATCTCGAAGCAAGATAGGTGCACGGTTTGCGCTGAACGTACCCTAGGCTAAGAAATCATTTTGACACAACCGACGGTACTCCTACGTGACATGGGTCAAGTGGAATCTCATTTCAGCCCATACGGAGAAACCGTTAATCTCGACGCAAGATAGGTGCACTATATGCGCTGAATGTACCATAGGCTAAGAAAATCATTTTGGACGCACTTGATTGTACTCCTAGGCGACGTGGATCAAGCGAAAGTTTATTTCTATCTATTTGGAGATTGTTTTGATCTCGGCGTAAGATAGGTGCACGGTTTGTGCCGAATGTACCACGGGCATGGAAATCGCTTTGGGCAGACCTGATGGTACTCCTAGGTAATATATGTCAAGTGGAAGCTTGTTTCGGTCTGTTTGGAGATAGTTTTAGTCTAGGCGCACGATAGGTGCACAATTTGCCCCGAACGTACCACGGGCCGGGAAATCACTTTGGGCACACTCGGTGGTTCTCCTAGCTGAAGTGGGTCAAGTGGAAGCTCGATTCGAGCTGTTTAGAAATAGTGTTAATCTTAGCGCTAGGTAGGTGCACAGTTTGCACCGAACGTACCATTGGCATAGAAATCATTTTGGATGCACCAAACTGTACTCCTAGGTGAGATGGATCAAGCAGAGGCTCATTTTGATCCCTTTGGAGATGGTTTAAACTTCAGCGCAAGAATGGTGCACAGTTTGCGCCGAATGTCCCACGGGCATGGAAATTGCTTTGGGCACACCCGATGGTACTCCTATGTAATGTATGTCAAGTGGAAGCTTGTTTCGGTCCGTTTTTAGATAGTGTTAGGCTTGGTGATAGATAGGTTCACGGTTTGCGCTGAATGCACCATAGCCATGGACACCATTTTGGGCACACCCGATGCTACTCCTAGGTGACGTGGTCAAGTGATAGCTCATTTTGGTCCATTCGGAGGTAGTGTTAAACTGGGCGCAAGATAGGTGTACGGTTTGCGCCGAATGTACCACAGGCATGGAAATCTTTTTAGGCACACCCGATGGTACTTCTAAGAGACATTGGTCAAATGGAAGCTCATTTTGGTCCATTTGGAGGGAGTATTAATCTCGAAGCAAGATAGGTGCACGGTTTGCGCTGAACGTACCCAAGGCTAAGAAATCATTTTGACCCAACCGACGGTACTCCTACGTGACATGGGTCAAGTGGAATGTCATTTCAGCCCATACGGAGAAACCGTTAATCTCGACACAAGATAGGTGCACTATATGCGCTGAACGTATCATAGGCTAAGAAAATCATTTTGGACGCACTTGATTGTACTCCTAGGCGACGTGGATCAAGCGAAAGTTTATTTCTATCTATTTGTAGACTTTTCTGATCTTGGCGTAAGATAGATGCACGGTTTGTGTCGAATGTACCATGGGCATGAAAAACGCTTTGGGCAGACCTGATGGTACTCCTAGGTAATGTATGTCAAGTGGAAGCTTGTTTCGGTCCGTTTGGAGATAGTTTTAGTGTAGGCGCACGATAGGTGCACAATTTGCCCCGAACGTACCACGGGCCGGGAAATCACTTTGGGCACACTCGGTGGTTCTCCTAGCTGAAGTGGGTCAAGTGGAAGCTCGATTCGAGCCGTTTAGAGATAGTGTTAATCTTAGCGCTAGGTAGGTGCACAATTTGCACCGAACGTACCATTGGCATAGAAATCATTTTGGATGCACCTAATTTACTCCTAGGTGAGATGGATCAAGCAGAGGCTCATTTTGATCCCTTTGGAGATGGTTTAAACTTCAGTGCAAGAATGGTGCACAGTTTGCGCCGAATGTCCCACGGGCATGGAAATTGCTTTGGGCACACCCGATGGTACTCCTATGTAATGTATGTCAAGTGGAAGCTTGTTTCGGTCCGTTTGGAGATAGTGTTAGGCTTGGTGATAGATAGGTTCACGGTTTGCGCTGAATGTACCATAGGCATGGAAACCATTTTGGGCACACCCGATGCTACTCCTAGGTGACGTGGTCAAGTAATAGCTCATTTTGGTCCATTCGGAGATAGTGTTAAACTAGGCGCAAGATAGGTGTACGGTTTGCGCCGAATGTACCACAGGCATGGAAATCTTTTTAGGCACACCCGATGGTACTTCTAAGAGACATTGGTCAAATGTAATTTCATTTTGGTCCATTTGGAGAGAGTATTAATCTCGAAGCAAGATAGGTGCACGGTTTGCGCTGAACGTACCCTAGGCTAAGAAATCATTTTGACACAACCGACGGTACTCCTACGTGACATGGGTCAAGTGGAATCTCATTTCAGCCCATACGGAGAAACCGTTAATCTCGACGCAAGATAGGTGCACTATATGCGCTGAATGTACCATAGGCTAAGAAAATCATTTTGGACGCACTTGATTGTACTCCTAGGCGACGTGGATCAAGCGAAAGTTTATTTCTATCTATTTGGAGATTGTTTTGATCTCGGCGTAAGATAGGTGCACGGTTTGTGCCGAATGTACCACGGGCATGGAAATCGCTTTGGGCAGACCTGATGGTACTCCTAGGTAATATATGTCAAGTGGAAGCTTGTTTCGGTCTGTTTGGAGATAGTTTTAGTCTAGGCGCACGATAGGTGCACAATTTGCCCCGAACGTACCACGGGCCGGGAAATCACTTTGGGCACACTCGGTGGTTCTCCTAGCTGAAGTGGGTCAAGTGGAAGCTCGATTCGAACCGTTTAGAGATGGTGTTAATCTTAGCGCTAGGTAGGCGCATAGTTTGCACCGAACGTACCATTGGCATAGAAATCATTTTGGATGCACCAAACTGTACTCCTAGGTGAGATGGATCAAGCAGAGGCTCATTTTGATCCCTTTGGAGATGGTTTAAACTTCAGCGCAAGAATGGTGCACAGTTTGCGCCGAATGTCCCACGGGCATGGAAATTGCTTTGGGCACACCCGATGGTACTCCTATGTAATGTATGTCAAGTGGAAGCTTGTTTCGGTCCGTTTGGAGATAGTGTTAGGCTTGGTGATAGATAGGTTCACGGTTTGCGCTGAATGTACCATAGGCATGGACACCATTTTGGGCACACCCGATGCTACTCCTTGGTGACGTGGTCAAGTGATAGCTCATTTTGGTCCATTCGGAGGTAGTGTTAAACTGGGCGCAAGATAGGTGTACGGTTTGCGCCGAATGTACCACAGGCATGGAAATCTTTTTAGGCACACCCGATGGTACTTCTAAGAGACATGGGTCAAATGGAAGCTCATTTTGGTCCATTTGGAGGGAGTATTAATCTCGAAGCAAGATAGGTGCACGGTTTGCGCTGAACGTACCCTAGGCTAAGAAATCATTTTGACCCAACCGACGGTACTCCTACGTGACATGGGTCAAGTGGAATGTCATTTCAGCCCATACGGAGAAACCGTTAATCTCGACGCAAGATAGGTGCACTATATGCGCTGAACGTATCATAGGCTAAGAAAATCATTTTGGACGCACTTGATTGTACTCCTAGGCGACGTGGATCAAGCGAAAGTTTATTTCTATCTATTTGGAGATTGTTTTGATCTCGGCGTAAGACAGGTGTACGGTTTGTGCCGAATGTACCATGGGCATGGAAATCGCTTTGGGCAGACCTGATGGTACTCCTAGGTAATATATGTCAAGTGGAAGCTTGTTTTGGTCCGTTTGGAGATAGTTTTAGTCTAGGCGCACGATAGGTGCACAATTTGCCCCGAACGTACCACAGGCCGGGAAATCACTTTGGGCACACTCGGTGGTTCTCCTAGCTGAAGTGGGTCAAGTGGAAGCTCGATTCGAGCCGTTTAGAGATAGTGTTAATCTTAGCGCTAGGTAGGTGCACAGTTTGCACCGAACGTACCATTGGCATAGAAATCATTTTGGATGCACCTAACTGTACTCCTAGGTGAGATGGATCAAGCAGAGGCTCATTTTGATCCATTTGGAGATGGTTTCAACTTCAGCGCAAGAATGGTGCACAGTTTGCGCCGAATGTCCCACGGGCAATGATATTGCTTTGGGCACACCCGATGGTACTCCTATGTAATGTATGTCAAGTGGACGCTTGTTTCGGTCCGTTTGGAGATAGTGTTAGGCTTGGTGATAGATAGGTTCACGGTTTGTGCTGAATGTACCATAGGCATGGAAACCATTTTGGGCACACCCGATGCTACTCCTAGGTGACGTGGTCAAGTGATTGCTCATTTTGGTCCATTAGGAGGTAGTGTTAAACTAGGCGCAAGATAGGTGTGCGGTTTGCACCGAATGTACCACAGGCATGGAAATCTTTTTAGGCACACCCGATGGTACTTCTAAGAGACATTGGTCAAATGGAAGCTCATTTTGGTCCATTTGGAGGGAGTATTAATCTCGAAGCAAGATAGGTGCACGGTTTGCGCTGAATGTACCCTAGGCTAAGAAATCATTTTCACCCAACTGACGGTACTCCTACGTGACATGGGTCAAGTGGAATGTCATTTCAGCCCATACGGAGAAACCGTTAATCTCGACGCAAGATAGGTGCACTATATGCGCTGAACGTATCATAGGCTAAGAAAATCATTTTGGACGCACTTGATTGTACTCCTAGGCGACGTGGATCAAGCGAAAGTTTATTTCTATCTATTTGGAGATTGTTTTGGTCTCGGCGTAAGATAGGTGCACGGTTTGTGCCGAATGTACCACGGGCATGGAAATCACTTTGGGCAAACCTGATGGTACTCCTAGGTAAAATACGTCAAGTGGAAGCTTGTTTCAGCCCGTTTGGAGATAGTTTTAGTCTAGGTGCACGATAGGTTCACAATTTGCCCCGAACGTACCACGGGCCGGGAAATCACTTTGGGCACACTCGGTGGTTCTCCTAGCTGAAGTGGGTCAAGTGGAAGCTCGATTCGAGCCGTTTAGAGATAGTGTTAATCTTAGCGCTAGGTAGGTGCACAGTTTGCACCGAACGTACCATTGGCATAGAAATCATTTTGGATGCACCTGATTGTACTCCTAGGTGAGATGTATCAAGCAGAGGCTCATTTTGATCCCTTTGGAGATGGTTTCAACTTCAGCGCAAGAATGGTGCACATTTTGCGCCGAATGTCCCATGGGCATGGAAATTGCTTTGGGCACACCCGATGGTACTCCTACGTAATGTATGTCAAGTGGAAGCCTGTTTCGGTCCGTTTGGAGATAGTGTTAGGCTTGGTGATAGATAGGTTCACGGTTTGCGCTGAATGTACCATAGGCATGGAAACCATTTTGGGCACACCCGATGCTACTCCTAGGTGACGTGGTCAAGCGACAGCTCATTTTGGTCCATTTGGAGATAGTGTTAAACTAGGCGCAAGATAGGTGTACGATTTGTGCCGAATGTACCACAGGCATGGAAATCTTTTTAGGCACACCGATGGTACTTCTAAGAGACATTGGTCAAATGGAAGCTCATTTTGGTCCATTTGGAGGGAGTATTAATCTCGAAGCAAGATAGGTGCACGGTTTGCGCTGAACGTACCCTAGGCTAAGAAATCATTTTGACCCAACCGACGGTACTCCTACGTGACATGGGTCAAGTGGAATGTCATTTCAGCCCATACGGAGAAACCGTTAATCTCGACGCAAGATAGGTGCACTATATGCGCTGAACGTATCATAGGCTAAGAAAATCATTTTGGACGCACTTGATTGTACTCCTAGGCGACGTGGATCAAGCGAAAGTTTATTTCTATCTATTTGGAGATTGTTTTGATCTCGGCGTAAGATAGGTGCACGGTTTGTGCCGAATGTACCACAGGCATGGAAATCACTTTGGGCAGACATGATGGTACTCCTAGGTAATATACGTCAAGTGGAAGCTTGTTTCAGCCCGTTTGGAGATAGTCTTAGTCTAGGCGCATGATAGGTTCACAATTTGCCCCGAACGTACCACGGGCTGGGAAATCGCTTTGGGCACACTCGGTGGTTCTCCTAGCTGAAGTGGGTCAAGTGGAAGCTCGATTCGAGCCGTTTAGAGATAGTGTTAATCTTAGCGCTAGGTAGGTGCACAGTTTGCACCGAACGTACCATTGGCATAGAAATCATTTTGGATGCACCTGATTGTACTCCTATGTGAGATGGATCAAGCAGAGGCTCATTTTGATCCCTTTGGAGATGGTTTCAACTTCAGCGCAAGAATGGTGCACATTTTGCGCCGAATGTCCCATGGGCTTGGAAATTGCTTTGGGCACACCCGATGGTACTCCTATGTAATGTATGTCAAGTGCAAGCTTGTTTCGGTCCGTTTGGAGATAGTGTTAGGCTTGGTGATAGATAGGTTCACGGTTTGAGCTGAATGTACCATAGGCATGGAAACCATTTTGGGCACACCCGATGCTACTCCTAGGTGACGTGGTCAAGTGACAGCTTATTTTGGTCTATTTGGAGATAGTGTTAAACTAGGCGCAAGATAGGTGTACGATTTGCGCCGAATGTACCACAGGCATGGAAATCTTTTTAGGCACACCCGATGGTACTTCTAAGAGACATTGGTCAAATGGAAGCTCATTTTGGTCCATTTGGAGGGAGTATTAATCTCGAAGCAAGATAGGTGCACGGTTTGCGCTGAACGTACCCTAGGCTAAGAAATCATTTTGACCCAACCGACGGTACTCCTACGTGACATGGGTCAAGTGGAATCTCATTTCAGCCCATACGGAGAAACCGTTAATCTCGACGCAAGATAGGTGCACTATATGCGCTGAACGTACCATAGGCTAAGAAAATCATTTTGGACGCACTTGATTGTACTCCTAGGCGACGTGGATCAAGCGAAAGTTTATTTCTATCTATTTGGAGATTGTTTTGATCTCGGCGTAAGACAGGTGCACGGTTTGTGCCGAATGTACCACGGGCATGGAAATCACTTTGGGCAGACCTGATGGTACTCCTAGGTAATATATGTCAAGTGGAAGCTTGTTTCGGTCCGTTTGGAGATAGTTTTAGTCTAGGCGCACGATAGGTGCACAATTTGCCCCGAACGTACCACGGGCCGGGAAATCACTTTGGGCACACTCGGTGGTTCTCCTAGCTGAATTGGGTCAAGTGGAAGCTCGATTCGAGCCGTTTAGAGATAGTGTTAATCTTAGCGCTAGGTAGGTGCACAGTTTGCACCGAACGTACCATTGGCATAGAAATCATTTTGGATGCACCTGATCGTACTCCTAGGTGAGATGGATCAAGCAGAGGCTCATTTTGATCCCTTTGGAGATGGTTTCAACTTCAGCGTAAGAATGGTGCACATTTTGCGCCGAATGTCCCACGTGCATGGAAATTGCTTTGGGCACACCCGATGGTACTCCTTTGTAATGTATGTCAAGTGGAAGCTTGTTTCGGTCCGTTTGGAGATAGTGTTAGAATTGGTGATAGATAGGTTCACGGTTTGCGCTGAATGTACCATAGGCATGGAAACCATTTTGGGCACACCCGATGCTACTCCTAGGTTACGTGGTCAAGTGACAGCTCATTTTGGTCCATTCGGAGATAGTGTTAAACTAGGCGCAAGATAGGTGTACGGTTTGCGCCGAATGTACCACAGGCATGGAAATCTTTTTAGGCACACCCGATGGTACTTCTAAGAGGCATTGGTCAAATGGAAGCTCATTTTGGTCCATTTGGAGGGAGTATTAATCTCGAAGCAAGATAGGTGCACGGTTTGCGCTGAACGTACCCTAGGCTAAGAAATCATTTTGACCCAACCGACGGTACTCCTACGTGACATGGGTCAAGTGGAATGTCATTTCAGCCCATACGGAGAAACCGTTAATCTCGACGCAAGATAGGTGCACTATTGTTGGGCATTCTTAACGTCATTACCAAAAGTAGACTTAGTTTTCTAATTCTGATAACGGCGCCAAAAATGCCGAACCTATCCCTCATGCCAGTTAAGCCAAGTTGTCATCCCCAGCATGACATGAGAGACGCGGTATTGAAATATGCAACTGCTCTTCTAAATAAATAATAAATAAGATCTGCAAGCGCACAGATTAATACCGATGTAGCATTTTAACCGGGAAGTATTCCAGGTATCGTTATTTATATTTTTACCACTGGGAAGGGACTACTAACATCAATGTTGATTATGGAATGGAATATAGGAATGAGTATCAATCATTGCATGTATAAGTGAGAGCATTCATCTATCTCTTGCATACAGGGGTAAGTGTCACATAAAATATAGATAAAGTATGAATGGTGACAAAGATAATTAATCTGATCGGCTAGCCACATATAATAATGATAAGCACCTCAACAGATATTCTAGCAAGTCATTAGCATGGTATTAGGACGAACTACAAGGATATTTCCTAAGTTATTCTTAACTATAAAGTCTAGCATATCATAGTTAGTGCATGTACACTTGGCAACCATTGCGAGAAAGGACTACGCCCATGCATAGTGATATTATCAAGGAAGATGAGAAACATAGCAATCACTCCCCCGTAATAATGTTGCTCTGCCTGCCTTACACACGGGAGGGGGACTATATAAGAACCAACGAAGCTGTCACCATCGCGGACCACCCCACGATCCGGCATATAAGGTGCAATCGCAGATAAATATGGTCTAAGCACCATGCCTACACAATATTTATCATTTACCCATGGATCCGATGGATAAACGCTATACGATCCTAAACATGTATATAATTCCAATCTAACTAAGCCAAGCGTATAACTACGATAAACTAAGAACAATATAATCGCAAACATAAACAAGTAGAGCATAGTCATAATCAATATATTGAAATAGAACAAAGTTGTATTCATAATATTGAAGAACAATGAAGAACAGTAAAGGAATTACCAAGAATCCTCTTGACAGATCCGGAAAACCAATCGAAGATTGACTCCTAGTTCTAATCCTATGTAGCTATGCTATACTAGAGATCTAGTTGATGTGGTGGCTCTAGGGCTTGATCAGAGACTCTCCTCCTGAGATTAGGGTTTGAGGAATTGAGAATGAGGGAGTGCCTCCTCCAGGGGCCAGGGGTCCTGCTTATATAGCCCCCTCAAGTGAACGTGGGCCGTCGGATCAAACCGACATTAATCGCACGGTTTTCCTTGATCCCTTAGGTCGGTGGAGCATAATCCGTGAGACGGAGCCTGATTGGCTCTCAGGCCAGGGCGGGCGCCCTGCCTCCAGGCCCGTTCGGCCTCCCGTTCGATCTCATGGCTTCTGGAGTCTTCTAGATGATAGAAAATCGGTGAACACGTTATTATCTCTATGTAAACCCGACGTGTGGGCCTTTCCTCCGTATTTTCTAATAACCCCTGCAGAAACAGACAAACACCAAAACTTATGGAATTCTGTCAGATAAAACCCTAAGTCTAGGTGTTGGTTGCATTTGGATCCTTTTCTTTATTTATTTAATAACTATATTTGGTACTTAAGGACCGTCAACAACTATATGCGCTGAACGTACCATAGGCTAAGAAAATCATTTTGGACGCACTTGATTGTACTCCTAGGCTTCTCCAAGTTGCAATTCGTCCCCAACTCGGCTGCCACGTCACCCTCGGATTCAGCAGACACGTCGTCACTGTTTCGATCATAACTCTCTCATACGACATCGAAACGGGGCGTTCTTGGATGCGTTGGAAAGGGGACGACGACGCCATCATTTTGGATTTGGTCCTAGCTCCAGAAGGTCCGTGGATCATTCTGTGTGACCACGGCAAGGTGCTGCGTCACCTATTTGGGCCAACTTGGCCATGTATCATGTCGGGCCTTAAGCCCAAGTTGTGGGCACCCAACCCCTGGCTGTCCTCAACCCTAGGTCGAGTCTTAGACTATAAAAATAGCTGCCGCCGCTGCTGCTAGACAATTGAGTTTTGTTTAGAGTTTAGTTTTCCATCGAGAAACTGAATCGTTCATCGTAACTGTGGTGACAAATCCTTTTACAGTGATCCAGGGCCCCTGTTCTTGATCTTCTCCACTGTGTCGATTAGTCCTTTGGAACCGAGTTCTTGAACCCCCTATTGATATTCGCATCATTCATATTTGCAATTTCAGATTGCGTGTTTTTACCTTCTTGCTTGTGTTCTTCGATTCGCTTGCAGGAAAAGCCTTCTTGGCGAGGTCAATCAAGTTGTGCTTGGTTGATAACCAACGGAGCAGACGGTTGCAGGGTTCGAATCGTGTCTGATTTGAAGCCGGATCGCCAACGTCGAGATCTCCACAAGTCGAACTTACCGGTTACCTCTCGGAAGATCGGGCCTGTATCTCATCAATTGGTATCAGAGATTTTAGGTTTACCGTGAGGTATATTCTCGTTTGCCTTAGATTCATATTTGTTCATTACCTAGAGTCCACAAAAAGCCCAAAAAAATATTTCAATTTCCGCTGTCCTATCACCTTTTGTGCCTTTGCAATTTCGTTTCAGATTCGCGTTGTTGAGTTTGTGTCCGTGGTCGAGTCTTGTTGCTGGTTTAGGATTGTGTTCATGGTCGTAGTTCAATCGCCCATTGCTATGATTTTTGTTTTCTGCCGGTATCCCATCCACCGTTCCTAAACAAGTCGAAGCCACCACATTACTCGACTTGCCCCCGCTAACCGCCTTGTGTGACTTCTCGCCGTCGCGCAAACCCTAGATAGGTTGCAAGCCGCTCTTATTTTGCCTGCATCGCAGCCCTCCTTACATCATCAGGTGCATACCTACTGTCGCTGTTGGAGTCATAGGGACGATCTTGTGATCGGTGTTGGAGTTTAGGGACGCTTTGCCCTAACTGCCGCTTTCGTGTTGTGCCTCCAGTCAAAACATAACTTGAGATACCTTCGGTAAAACAGGCATAACTTTTCGCTCGTTTATCAGAAAAATCTGAAATTTTTACAGCAGCTTCTTGACTCCATTTGGAGCCGACCCAAAATCGGCTTTGCCCTGTTTGGTTTCGTCAAAATTGCCAAAAAAATCAGGAAAATAAAAAAAAATTATCAAAGGTTTTGCACGCTTTTCAGAGAACGTGCTATTTTTCTGTAGACCACATCCCACCTCAGTTGTAGGTGCCAATTTTTGTGGTTGCATCTTTTGTGATCCTTGTTCAGAGAAAAATATAAAAAAATAGTGAAAAAATAAAAAAAAGTTTGATTCCTACTAGTGCCTTTTGGGAAAATCAGGGAAAAATTCAGGAAAAAGGAAAAATTCGGTTATTTGCTTGTTCTGTGCGTTCTTTCCATCATCCTTTGTTTTCACCTTGTTGCGCTACGTCTCGACACGTCTTAGCCAGCAGCTGTGATTTGTACTTTGGATCTGGATTGAACAATCGCTAATCTGCTTCGATAATTGCTAATCCTTGCTGTCATATTGTGTGCCTACCCATAGCTCCACATATTCTTCTGTCAGCACAGGTTCATCTTGCAACTGTTACCCACGCTTAACAACAGTTTGCTTCGCCACGTTGGTTTTGCTCTTGTTTGGCGTTGGTAAGAATACAGGCAAGACGGTGGTAAGCCGCTTGTGATTTTGCATTCCACTTTCACCACCACCACCACTTGGTTCCTTTTAGTTCATAGGGATAATACTTTGGTGTTGTCTTTTTCTATCTTCTAACCATGGCAGGATCTCTGACGGACTTCAATGATTGCGTGTCCAAGGGCGAGCTTACAACGTTCATGACTGAACAACGCAATCTTATGACCGAGCTGACGCGCAATGTGAACAATCTGGTCACCCGTATTGAACAACTCGAGCAACGTCCTCCACCTCATCGTGCTGTTGATGACGATGCGGATGATTTTGGTGATGACGATGCGGATGTGAATGCTGACGGTTATGCCCGTCGCCGCCTCAACTTCAACCGTCGCGGTATGGGAGGTAATAATCATGGTAATAATGATCCTTTTGCTAAAATTAAATTTAGCCTTCCTCCTTTTGCTGGTAATATTGATCCAAAGGCTTATTTAGATTGGGAGCTTGCTGTTCAACAAAAATTTGATTCTCATAATGTTCCTGCTGAGCATAGAGTTAGACTTGCTACTAGTGAGTTTACTAATTTTGCTTTATTCTGGTGGAGTGATCTTTGCAATGCTAATAATGCTGCTGCTGTGCCTCAAACTTGGAATGCTTTAAAGCAACGTATGAAATCTCGTTTTGTTCCTCCTTATTACCAACGTGATTTACGTTTGAAACTGCAAACTTTAAAACAAGGTGATAAAGGAGTTGAAGCTTACTATCAAGAATTGCTTATTGGTTTAGCCCGTTGTGGTATAAATGAAGATGATAATGATGCTAGTGCTAGATTTTTTGGTGGTCTAAACCATGATATCCAGAACATACTTGATTACAAAGAATGGCGCAATTTTTCCCAATTGTATCATCTTGCTATTAAGGCAGAACGTGAAGTACAGGGCCGCAAACAACACCAGCCTTTCAGGTCTAACAATGGAAGGAATTTTCAGCAGCGCTCTGAGCCAGAGACGCCCAAGCTTTCTGTTGCACCACATGGGGTAAGTAAATTGTCTGATGTGCAGAAGAAAGGTGCCACTCCAGGTGTTTCTACTAGCTCCTCCTCGTCCAGCGCTAAAATCATTTGCCACCAATGCAAAGGATGGGACATGTCATGAAGGATTGCCCCAGTCGTCGTGCTTTCATTGCTACTGAGGATGGATATGTAAGTACTAGTGATGTTGAAGATGATTTAGTCCTTGCTGCTAACATTGATGCAGATTCCACCGAGGGTGATCAAGACAAGGAGGCTATCATCATTGACTCTGTGGCTGCTGCCGCGGATTACCCTAGCCTTCTTATGCAGCGTGTGTTAAGTACACGTGTGGGACATGAAGACGAGATGAAGATCCAACGAAACAATTTGTTCCACATGTATTTCATTGTGCAGGGTTGTCGTGTTCTTACTATCATTGATAGCGGAAGTTGCAATAACTTGGTGAGTTCAGATTTGGTTGAGAAGCTTGGCTTGACCACACGACAACATTCGTATCCATATAAACTTCAATGGTTCAATAATAGTGGTAAGACTAAGGTAACTAAATCAGCACGCATTAGCTTTTTCACAGGTTCTTATCATGATACTGCTGATTTTGATGTTGTCCCTATGCAAGCTTGTTCTATTTTGTTAGGTCGACCATGGGAATTTGATAATGATGCTATACACCATGGTAGAACTAATACATACACCATCGTACATAAGGATAAGAAAATTACATTGCTGCCTTTGTCTCCTACGGAAATTATTAAACATGCTAAAGAGATTAAAAATAAACCTCCAACTGACATTGCTAAAAATAATGGGATTAAGTTAAAAGGAGGTACTTTTCTTGCTACAACTTCTGCTACTGCTGAGTTATGTGATAATCCTGATGCACCATGTTATACTATGTTTTGTCAACCTATTATGTCTGGTGCATTGCCTGCTGTCACTAACCTTTTGCAGGAGTTCGCTGATGATGGGATGAAGTCGAGGGCGACTCCAATTCTAGAAGGAGGGGATGATGAGGACATCGCCAAGATGGAGTCGAGGACGACTCCAATTCAAGAAGGGGAGGATGATGAGGACATCACCACGCTGGACACACCGATGCTATGGTCTTCTCCAAGTTGCAATTCGTCCCCAAATCGGCTGCCACGTCACCCTCAGATTCAGCAGACATGTCGTCACTGTTTCGGTCATAACTCTCTCATACGACATCGAAACGGGGCGTTCTTGGATGCGTTGGAAAGGGGACGACGACGCCGTCGTTCTGGATCTGGTCCTAGCTCCAGAAGGTCCATGGATCATTCTGTGTGACCACGGCAAGGTGCTGCGTCACCTATTTGGGCCAACTTGGCCATGTATCGTGTCGGGCCTTAAGCCCAAGTTGTGGGCGCCCAACCCCTGGCCGTCCTCAACCCTAGGTCGAGTCTTAGACTATAAAAACAGCCACCGCCGCTGCTGCTAGACAATTGGGTTTTGTTTAGAGTTTAGTTTTCCATCGAGAAACTGAATCGTTCATCGTAACTGTGGTGACAAATCCTTTTACAGTGATCCAGGGCCCCTGTTCTTGATCTCCTCCACTGTGTCGATTAGTCCTTTGGAACCGAGTTCTTGAACCCCCTATTGATATTCGCATCATTCATATTTGCAATTTCAGATTGCGTGTTTTTACCTTCTTGCTTGTGTTCTTCGATTCGCTTGCAGGAAAAGCCTTCTTGGCGAGGTCAATCAAGTTGTGCTTGGTTGATAACCAACGGAGCAGTGGTGTAACGGTTGCAGGGTTCGAATCGTGTCTGATTTGAAGCCGGATCGCCAACGTCGAGATCTCCACAAGTCGAACTTACCGGTTACCTCTCGGAAGATCGGGCCTGTACCTCATCAGATCAAGCGAAAGTTTATTTCTATCTATTTGGAGATTGTTTTGATCTCGGCGTAAGATAGGTGCACGGTTTATGCCGAATGTACCACGGGCATAGAAGTCGCTTTGGGCAGACCTGATGGTACTCCTAGGTAATATATGTGAAGTGGAAGCTTGTTTCGGTCCGTTTGGAGATAGTTTTAGTCTAGGCGCACGATAGGTGCACAATTTGCCCCGAACGTACCACGGGCCGGGAAATCACTTTGGGCACACTCGGTGGTTCTCCTAGCTGAAGTGGGTCAAGTGGAAGCTCAATTCGAGCCGTTTAGAGATAGTGTGAATCTTAGCGCTAGGTAGGTGCACAGTTTGCACTGAACGTACCATTGGCATAGAAATCATTTTGGATGCACCTGATTGTACTCCTAGGTGAGATGGATCAAGCAGAGGCTCATTTTGATCCCTTTGGAGATGGTTTCAACTTCAGCGCAAGAATGGTGCACATTTTGCGCCGAATGTCCCACGGGCATGGAAATTGCTTTGGGCACACCCGATGGTACTCCTATGTAATGTATGTCAAGTGGAAGCTTGTTTCGGTCTGTTTGGAGATAGTGTTAGGCTTGGTGATAGATAGGTTCACGGTTTGTGCTGAATGTACCATAGGCATGGAAACAATTTTGGGCACACCCGATGCTACTCCTAGGTGACGTGGTCAAGTGACAGCTCATTTTGTTCCATTCGGAGATAGTGTTAAACTAGGCGCAAGATAGGTGTACGGTTTGCGCCGAATGTACCACAGGCATGGAAATATTTTTAGGCACACCCGATGGTACATCTAAGAGACATTGGTCAAATGGAAGCTTATTTTGGTCCATTTGGAGGGAGTATTAATCTCGAAGCAAGATAGGTGCACGGTTTGCGCTGAACGTACCCTAGGCTAAGAAATCATTTTGACCCAACCGACGGTACTCCTACGTGACATGGGTCAAGTGGAATGTCATTTCAGCCCATACGGAGAAACCGTTAATCTCGACGCAAGATAGGTGCACTATATGCGCTGAACGTACCATAGGCTAAGAAAATCATTTTGGACGCACTTGATTGTACTCCTAGGCGACGTGGATCAAGCGAAAGTTTATTTCTATCTATTTGGAGATTGTTTTGATCTCGGCGTAAGATAGGTGCACGGTTTGTGCCGAATGTACCACGGGCATGGAAATCGCTTTGGGCAGACCTGATGGTACTCCTAGGTAATATATGTCAAGTGGAAGCTTGTTTCGGTCCGTTTGGAGATAGTTTTAGTCTAGGCGCACGATAGGTGCACAATTTGCCCCGAACGTAACACGGGCCGGGAAATCACTTTGGGCACACTCGGTGGTTCTCCTAGCTGAAGTGGGTCAAGGGGAAGGTCGATTCGAGCCGTTTAGAGATAGTGTTAATCTTAGCGCTAGGTAGGTGCATAGTTTGCACCGAACGTACCATTGGCATAGAAATCATTTTGGATGCACCTGATTGTACTCCTAGGTGAGATGGATCAAGCAGAGGCTCATTTTGATCCCTTTGGAGATGGTTTCAACTTCAGCGCAAGAATGGTGCACATTTTGCGCCGAATGTCCCACGGGCATGGAAATTGCCTTGGACACACCTGATGGTACTCCTACGTAATGTATGTCAAGTGGAAGCTTGTTTCGGTCCGTTTGGAGATAGTGTTAGGCTTGGTGATAGATAGGTTCACGGTTTGCGCTGAATGTACCATAGGCATGGAAACCATTTTGGGCACACCCGATGCTACTCCTAGGTGACGTTGTCAAGTGACAGCTCATTTTGGTCCATTCGGAGATAGTGTTAAACTAGGCGCAAGATAGGTGTACAGTTTGCGCTGAATGTACCACAGGCATGGAAATCTTTTTAGGCACACCCGATGGTACTTCTAAGAGACATTGGTCAAATGGAAGCTCATTTTGGTCCATTTGGAGGGAGTATTAATCTCGAAGCAAGATAGGTGCACGGTTTGCGCTGAACGTACCCTAGGCTAAGAAATCATTTTGACCCAACCGACGGTACTCCTACGTGACATGGGTCAAGTGGAATCTCATTTCTGCCCATACGGAGAAACCGTTAATCTCGACGCAAGATAGGTGCACTATATGCGCTGAACGTACCATAGGCTAAGAAAATCATTTTGGACGCACTTGATTGTACTCCTAGGCGACGTGGATCAAGCGAAAGTTTATTTCTATCTATTTGGAGATTGTTTTGATCTCGGCGTAAGATAGGTGCACGGTTTGTGCCGAATGTACCACGGGCATGGAAATCGCTTTGGGCAGACCTGATGGTACTCCTAGGTAATATATGTCAAGTGGAAGCTTGTTTCGGTCCGTTTGGAGATAGTTTTAGTCTAGGCGCACGATAGGTGCACAATTTGCCCTGAACGTACCACGGGCCGGGAAATCACTTTGGGCACACTCGGTGGTTCTCCTAGCTGAAGTGGGTCAAGTGGAAGCTCGATTCGAGCCGTTTAGAGATAGTGTTAATCTTAGCGCTAGGTAGGTGCACAGTTTGCACCGAACGTACCATTGGCATAGAAATCATTTTGGATGCACCTGATTGTACTCCTAGGTGAGATGGATCAAGCAGAGGCTCATTTTGATCCCTTTGGAGATGGTTTCAACTTCAGCGCAAGAATGGTGCACATTTTGCGCCGAATGTCCCATGGGCATGGAAATTGCTTTGGGCACACCCGATGGTACTCCTATGTAATGCATGTCAAGTGGAAGCTTGTTTCGGTCCGTTTGGAGATAGTGTTAGGCTTGGTGATAGATAGGTTCACGGTTTGCGCTGAATGTACCATAGGCATGGAAACCATTTTGGGCACACCTGATGCTACTCCTAGGTGATGTGGTCAAGTGACAGCTCATTTTGGTCCATTCGGAGATAGTGTTAAACTAGGCGCAAGATAGGTGTACGGTTTGCGCCGAATGTACCACAGGCATGGAAATCTTTTTAGGCACACCCGATGGTACTTCTAAGAGACATTGGTCAAATGGAAGCTCATTTTGGTCCATTTGGAGGGAGTATTAATCTCGAAGCAAGATAGGTGCACGGTTTGCGCTGAACGTACCCTAGGCTAAGAAATCATTTTGACCCAACCGACGGTACTCCTACGTGACATGGGTCAAGTGGAATGTCATTTCAGCCCATACGGAGAAACCGTTAATCTCGACGCAAGATAGGTGCACTATATGCGCTGAACGTACCATAGGCTAAGAAAATCATTTTGGACGCACTTGATTGTGCTCCTAGGCGACGTGGATCAAGCGAAAGTTTATTTCTATCTATTTGGAGATTGTTTTGATCTCGGCGTAAGATAGGTGCACGGTTTGTGCCGAATGTACCACGGGCATGGAAATCGCTTTGGGCAGACCTGATGGTACTCCTAGGTAATATATGTCAAGTGGAAGCTTGTTTCGGTCCGTTTGGAGATAGTTTTAGTCTAGGCGCACGATAGGTGCACAATTTGCCCCGAACGTACCACGGGCCGGGAAATCAATTTGGGCACACTCGGTGGTTCTGCTAGCTGAAGTGGGTCAAGTGGAAGCTCGATTCGAGCCGTTTAGAGATAGTGTTAATCTTAGCGCTAGGTAGGTGCACAGTTTGCACCGAACGTACCATTGGCATAGAAATCAATTTGGATGCACCTGATTGTACTCCTAGGTGAGATGGATCAAGCAGAGGCTCATTTTGATCCCTTTGGAGATGGTTTCAACTTCAGCGCAAGAATGGTGCACATTTTGCGCCGAATGTCCCACGAGCATGGAAATTGCTTTGGACACACCTGATGGTACTCCTACGTAATGTATGTCAAGTGGAAGCTTGTTTCGGTCCGTTTGGAGATAGTGTTAGGCTTGGTGATAGATAGGTTCACGGTTTGCGCTGAATGTACCATAGGCATGGAAACCATTTTGGGCACACCCGATGCTACTCCTAGCTGACGTTGTCAAGTGACAGCTCATTTTGGTCCATTCGGAGATAGTGTTAAACTAGGCGCAAGATAGGTGTACGGTTTGCGCTGAATGTACCACAGGCATGGAAATATTTTAAGGCACACCCGATGGTACTTCTAAGAGACATTGGTCAAATGGAAGCTCATTTTGGTCCATTTGGAGGGAGTATTAATCTCGAAGCAAGATAGGTGCACGGTTTGCGCTGAACGTACCCTAGGCTAAGAAATCATTTTGACCCAACCGACGGTACTCCTACGTGACATGGGTCAAGTGGAATCTCATTTCTGCCCATACGGAGAAACCGTTAATCTCGACGCAAGATAGGTGCACTATATGCGCTGAACGTACCATAGGCTAAGAAAATCATTTTGGACGCACTTGATTGTACTCCTAGGCGACGTGGATCAAGCGAAAGTTTATTTCTATCTATTTGGAGATTGTTTTGATCTCGGCGTAAGATAGGTGCATGGTTTGTGCCGAATGTACCACGGGCATGGAAATCGCTTTGGGCAGACCTGATGGTACTCCTAGGTAATATATGTCAAGTGGAAGCTTGTTTCGGTCCGTTTGGAGATAGTTTTAGTCTAGGCGCACGATAGGTGCACAATTTGCCCTGAACGTACCACGGGCCGGGAAATCACTTTGGGCACACTCGGTGGTTCTCCTTGCTGAAGTGGGTCAAGTGGAAGCTCGATTCGAGCCGTTTAGAGATAGTGTTAATCTTAGCGCTAGGTAGGTGCACAGTTTGCACCGAACGTACCATTGGCATAGAAATCATTTTGGATGCACCTGATTGTACTCCTAGGTGAGATGGATCAAGCAGAGGCTCATTTTGATCCCTTTGGAGATGGTTTCAACTTCAGCGCAAGAATGGTGCACATTTTGCGCCGAATGTCCCATGGGCATGGAAATTGCTTTGGGCACACCCGATGGTACTCCTATGTAATGCATGTCAAGTGGAAGCTTGTTTCGGTCCGTTTGGAGATAGTGTTAGGCTTGGTGATAGATAGGTTCACGGTTTGCGCTGAATGTACCATAGGCATGGAAACCATTTTGGGCACACCTGATGCTACTCCTAGGTGATGTGGTCAAGTGACAGCTCATTTTGGTCCATTCGGAGATAGTGTTAAACTAGGCGCAAGATAGGTGTACGGTTTGCGCCGAATGTACCACAGGCATGGAAATCTTTTTAGGCACACCCGATGGTACTTCTAAGAGACATTGGTCAAATGGAAGCTCATTTTGGTCCATTTGGAGGGAGTATTAATCTCGAAGCAAGATAGGTGCACAGTTTGCGCTGAACGTACCCTAGGCTAAGAAATCATTTTGACCCAACCGACGGTACTCCTACGTGACATGGGTCAAGTGGAATGTCATTTCAGCCCATACGGAGAAACCGTTAATCTCGACGCAAGATAGGTGCACTATATGCGCTGAACGTACCATAGGCTAAGAAAATCATTTTGGACGCACTTGATTGTGCTCCTAGGCGACGTGGATCAAGCGAAAGTTTATTTCTATCTATTTGGAGATTGTTTTGATCTCGGCGTAAGATAGGTGCACGGTTTGTGCCGAATGTACCACGGGCATGGAAATCGCTTTGGGCAGACCTGATGGTACTCCTAGGTAATATATGTCAAGTGGAAGCTTGTTTCGGTCCGTTTGGAGATAGTTTTAGTCTAGGCGCACAATAGGTGCACAATTTGCCCCGAACGTACCACGGGCCGGGAAATCACTTTGGGCACACTCGGTGGTTCTCCTAGCTGAAGTGGGTCAAGTGGAAGCTCGATTCGAGCCGTTTAGAGATAGTGTTAATCTTAGCGCTAGGTAGGTGCACAGTTTGCACCGAACGTACCATTGCCATAGAAATCATTTTGGATGCACCTGATTGTACTCCTAGGTGAGATGGATCAAGCAGAGGCTCATTTTGATCCCTTTGGAGATGGTTTAAACTTCAGCGCAAGAATGGGGCACAGTTTGCGCCGAATGTCCCACGGGCATGGAAATTGCTCTGGGCACACCCGATGGTACTCCTATGTAATGTATGTCAAGTGGAAGCTTGTTTCGGTCCGTTTGGAGATAGTGTTAGGCTTGGTGATAGATAGGTTCACGGTTTGCGCTGAATGTACCATAGGCATGGAAACCATTTTGGGCACACCCGATGCTACTCCTAGGTGACGTGGTCAAGTGACAGCTCATTTTGGTCCATTCGGAGATAGTGTTAAACTAGGCACAAGATAGGTGTACGGTTTGCGCCGAATGTACCACAGGGATGGAAATCTTTTTAGGCACACCCGATGGTACTTCTAAGAGACATTGGTCAAATGGAATTTCATTTTGGTCCATTTGGAGAGAGTATTAATCTTGAAGCAAGATAGGTGCACGGTTTGCGCTGAATGTATCCTAGGCTAAGAAATCATTTTGACACAACCGACGGTACTCCTACGTGACATGGGTCAAGTGGAATCTCATTTCATCCCATACGGAGAAACCGTTAATCTCGACGTAAGATAGGTGCACTATATGCGCTGAACGTACCATAGGCTAAGAAATCATTTTGGACGCACTTGGTTGTACTCCTAGGCGACGTGGATCAAGCGAAAGTTTATTTCTATCTATTTGGATATTGTTTTGATCTCGGCGTAAGATAGGTGTACGGTTTGTGCCGAATGTACCACAGGCATGGAAATCGCTTTGGGCAGACCTGATGGTACTCCTAGGTAATACATGTCAAGTGGAAGCTTGTTTCGATCCGTTTGGAGATAGTTTTAGTCTAGGCGTACGATAGGTGCACAATTTGCCCCGAACGTACCACGGGCCGGGAAATCACTTTGGGCACACACGGTGGTTCTCCTAGATAAAGTGGGTCAAGTGGAAGATCGATTTGAGCCGTTTAGAGATAGTGTTAATCTTAGCGCTAGGTAGGTGCACAGTTTGCACCGAACGTACCATTGGCATAGAAATCATTTTGGATGCACCTGATTGTACTCCTAGGTGAGATGGATCAAGCAGAGGCTCATTTTGATCCATTTGGAGATGGTTTCAACTTCAGCGCAAGAATGGTGCACAGTTTGCGTCGAATGTCCCACGGGCATGGAAATTGCTTTGGGCACACCCGATGGTACTCCTATGTAATGTATGTCAAGTGGAAGCTTGTTTCGGTCCGTTTGGAGATAGTGTTAGGCTTGGTGATAGATAGGTTCACGGTTTGCGCTGAATGTACCATAGGCTTGGAAACCATTTTGGGCACACCCGATGCTACACCTAGGCGACGTGGTCAAGTGACAGCTCATTTTGGTCCGTTCTGAGATTATGTTAAACTAGGCGAAAGATAGGTGTACGGTTTGCGCCGAATGTACCACAGGCATGGAAATCTTTTTAGGCACACCCGATGGTACTTCTAAGAGACATTGGTCAAATGGAAGCTCATTTTGGTCCCTTTGGAGGGAGTATTAATCTCAAAGCAAGATAGTTGCATGGTTTGCGCTGAATGTACCCTAGGCTAAGAAATCATTTTGACCCAACCGACAGTACTCCTACGTGACATGGGTCAAGTGGAATGTCATTTCAGCCCATACGAAGAAACCGTTAATCTCGACGCAAGATAGGTGCACTATATGCGCTGAACGTACCATAGGCTAAGAAAATCATTTTGGACGCACTTGATTGTACTCCTAGGCGACGTGGATCAAGCGAAAGTTTATTTCTATCTATTTGGAGATTGTTTTGATCTCGGCGTAAGATAGGTGCATGGTTTGTGCCGAATGTACCACGGGCATGGAAATCGCTTTGGGCAGACCTGATGGTACTCCTAGGTAATGTATGTCAAGTGGAAGCTTGTTTCGGTCCGTTTGGAGATAGTTTTAGTCTAGGCGCACAATAGGTGCACAATTTGCCCCGAACGTACCACGGGCCTGGAAATCACTTTGGGCACACTCGGTTGTTCTCCTAGCTGAAGTGGGTAAAGTGGAAGCTCGATTCGAGCCGTTTAGAGGTAGTGTTAATCTTAGCGCTAGGTAGGTGCACAGTTTGCACCGAACGTACCATTGGTATAGAAATCATTTTGGATGCACCTGATTGTACTCCTAGGTGAGATGGATCAAGCAAAGGCTCATTTTGATCCATTTGGAGATGGTTTCAACTTCAGCGCAAGAATGGTGCACAGTTTGCGCTGAATGTCCCACGGGCATGGAAATTGCTTCGGGCACACCCGATGGTACTCCTATGTAATGTATGTCAAGTGGAAGCTTGTTTCGGTCCGTTTGGAGATAGTGTTAGTCTTGGTGCTAGATAATTGCACGGTTTGCGCTGAATGTACCATAGGCATGGAAATCATTTTGGGCACACACGATGCTACTCCTAGGTGACGTGGTCAAGTGACGACTCATTTTGGTCCATTCGGAGATAGTGTTAAACTAGGCGCAAGATACGTGTACGGTTTGCGCCGAATGTACCACAGGCATGGAAAACTTTTTAGGCACACCCGAAGGTACTTCTAAGAGACATTGGTCAAATGGAAGCTCATTTTGGTCCATTTGGAGAGAGTATTAATCTCGAAGCAAGATATGTAAACGGTTTGCGCTGAACGTATCCTAGGCTAAGAAATCATTTAGACACAACCGACGGTACTCCAACGTGAGATGGGTCAAGTGGAATCTCATTTCAGCCCATACGGAGAAACCGTTAATCTCGACGCAAGATAGGTGCACTATATGCGCTGAACGTACCATAGGCTAAGAAATCATTTTGGACGCACTTGATTGTCCTCCTAGGCGACGTGGATCAAGCGAAAGTTTATTTCTATGTATTTGGATATTGTTTTGATCTCGGCGTAAGATAGGTGCACGGTTTGTGCCGAATGTACCACGGGCATGGAAATCGCTTTGGGCAGACCTGATGGTACTCCTAGGTAATGTATGTCAAGTGGAAGCTTGTTTCGGTCCGTTTGGAGATAGTTTTAGTCTAGGCGCACGATAGGTGCACAATTTGCCTCGAACGTACCACGGGCCGAGAAATCACGTTGGGCACACTCGGTGGTTCTCCTAGCTGAAGTGGGTCAAGTAGAAGCTCGATTTGAGCCGTTTAGAGATAGTGTGATTCTTAGCGCTAGGTAGGTGCACAGTTTGCACCGAACGTACCATTGGCATAGGAATCATTTTGGATGCACCTGATTGTACTCCTAGGTGGGATGGATGAAGCAGAGGCTCATTTTGATCAATTTGGAGATGGTTTCAACTTCAGCGCAAGAATGGTGCACAGTTTGCGCCGAATGTCCCACGGACATGGAAATTGCTTCGGGCACACCTAATGGTACTCCTATGTAATGTATGTCAAGTGGAAGCTTGTTTCGGTCCGTTTGGAGATAGTGTTAGGCTTGGTGAAAGATAGGTGCACGGTTTGCGCTGAATGTACCATAGGCATGGAAACCATTTTGGGCACACCCGATGCTACTCCTAGGTGACGTGGTCAAGTGACAGCTCATTTTGGTCCATTCGGAGATAGTGTTAAACTAGGCACAAGATAGGTGTACGGTTTGCGCCGAATGTACCACAGGCATTGAAATCTTTTTGGGCACACCCGATGGTACTTCTAAGAGACATTGGTCAAATGGAAGCTCATTTTGGTCCATTTGGAGGGAGTATTAATCTCGAAGCAAGATAGGTGCACGGTTTGCGCTGAACGTACCCTAGGCTAAGAAATCATTTTGACACAACCGACGGTACTCATACGTGACATGGGACAAGTGGAATGTCATTTCAGCCCATACGGAGAAACCGTTAATCTCGACGCAAGATAGGTGCACTATATGCGCTGAACGTACCATAGGCTAAGAAAATCATTTTGGACGCACTTGATTGTACTCCTAGGCGACGTGGATCAAGCGAAAGTTTATTTCTATCTATTTGGAGATTGTTTTGATCTCGGCGTAAGATAGGTGCACGGTTTGTGCCAAATGTACCACGGGCATGGAAATCGCTTTGGGCAGACCTGATGGTACTCCTAGGTAATGTATTTCAAGTGGAAGCTTGTTTTGGTCCGTTTGGAGATAGTTTTAGTCTAGGCGCACGATAAGTGCACAATTTGCCCCGAACGTACCACGGGCCGGGAAATCACTTTGGGCACACTCGGCGGTTCTCCTAGCTGAAGTGGGTCAAGTGGAAGCTCGATTCGAGCCGTTTACAGATAGTGTTAATCTTAGCGCTAGGTAGGTGCACAGTTTGCACCGAACGTACCATTGGCATAGAAATCATTTTGGATGCACCTGATTGTACTCCTAGGTGAGATGGATCAAGCAGAGGCTCATTTTGATCCATTTGGAGATGGTTTCAACTTTAGCGCAAGAATGGTGCACAGATTGCGCTGAATGTCCCACGGGCATGGAAATTGCTTTGGGCACACCCGATGGTACTCCTATGTAATGTATGTCAAGTGGAAGCTTGTTTCGGTCCGTTTGGAGATAGTGTTAGTCTTGGTGCTAGATAGGTGCACGGTTTGCGTTGAATGTACCAAAGGCATGGAAATCATTTTGGGCACACCCGATTTTACTCATAGGTGATGTGGTCATGTGACAACTCATTTTAGTCCATTCGGAGATAGTGTTAAACTAGGCGCAAGATAGGTGTACGGTTTGTGCCGATTGTAGCACAGGCATGGAAATCTTTTTAGGCACACCCGATGGTACTTCTAAGAGATATTGGTCAAATGGAAGCTCATTTTGGTCCATTTGGAGAGAGTATTAATCTCGAAGCAAGATAGGTGCACGGTTTGCGCTGAACGTACCCTAGGCTAATAAATCATTTTGACACAACCGATGGTACTCCTACGTGACATGGGTCAAGTGGGATCTCATTTTAGCCCATACGGAGAAACCGTTAATCTCGACGCAAGATAGGTGCACTATATGCGTTGAACGTACCATAGGCTAAGAAATCATTTTGGACGCACTTGATTGTACTCCTAGGCGACGTGGATCAAGCGAAAGTTTATTTCTATCTATTTGGAGACTGTTTTGATCTCGGCGTAAGATAGGTGCACGGTTTGTGACGAATGTACCACGGACATGGAAATCACTTTGGGCAGACCTGATGGTACTCTTAGGTAATGTATGTCAAGTGGAAGCTTGTTTCGGTCCGTTTGGAGATAGTTTTAGTCTAGGCGCACGATAGGTGCACAATTTGCCCCAAACGTACCATGGGCCGAGAAATCACTTTGGGCACACACGGCGGTTCTCCTAGCTGAAGTGGGTCAAGTGGAAGCTCGATTCGAGCCGTTTAGAGATAGTGTTAATCATAGCGCTAGGTAGGTGAACAGTTTGCACCGAACGTACCATTGGCATAGAAATCATTTTGGATGCACCTGATTGTACTCCTAGGTGAGATGGATCAAGCAGAGGCTCATTTGATCCATTTGGAGATGGTTTCAACTTCAGCGCAAGAGTGGTGCACAGTTTGCGCCGAATGTCCCACGGGCATGGAAATTGCTTTGGGCACACCCGATGATACTCCTATGTAATGTATGTCAAGTGGAAGCTTGTTTCGGTCCGTTTGGAGATAGTGTTAGGCTTGGTGATAGATTGGTGCACGGTTTGCGCTGAATGTACCATAGGCATGGAAACCATTTTGGGCACACCCGATGCTACTCCTAGGTGACGTGGTCAAGTGACAGCTCATTTTGGTCCATTCGGAGATAGTGTTAAACTAGGCACAAGATAGGTGTACGGTTTGCGCCGAATGTACCACAGGCATGGAAATCTTTTTGGGCACACCCGATGGTACTTCTAAGAGACATTGGTCAAATGGAAGCTGATTTTGGTCCATTTGGAGGGAGTATTAATCTCGAAGCAAGATAGGTGCACGGTTTGCGCTGAACGTACCCTAGGCTAAGAAATCATTTTGACACAACCGACGGTACTCATACGTGACATGGGTCAATTGGAATGTCATTTCAGCCCATACGGAGAAACTGTTAATCTCGACGCAAGATAGGTGCACTATATGCGCTGAACGTACCATAGGCTAAGAAAATCATTTTGGACGCACTTGATTGTACTCCTAGGTGACGTGGATCAAGCGAAAGTTTATTTCTATCTATTTGGAGATTGTTTTGATCTCGGCGTAAGATAGGTGCACGGTTTGTGCCAAATGTACCACGGGCATCGAAATTGCTTTGGGCAGACCTGATGGTACTCTTAGGTAATGTATGTGAAGTGGAAGCTTGTTTCGGTCCGTTTGGAGATAGTTTTAGTCTAGGCGCACGATAGGTGCACAATTTGCCCCGAACGTACCACGGGCCGGGAAATCACTTTGGGCACACACGGCGGTTCTCCTAGCTGAAGTGGGTCAAGTGGAAGCTCGATTCGAGCCGTTTAGAGATAGTGTTAATCTTAGCGCTAGGTAGGTGAACAGTTTGCACCAAACGTACCATTGGCATAGAAATCATTTTGGATGCACCTGATTGTACTCCTAGGTGAGATGGATCAAGCAGAGGCTCATTTTGATCCATTTGGAGATGGTTTCAACTTCAGCGCAAGAATGGTGCACAGTTTGCGCCGAATGTCCCACGGGCATGGAAATTGCTTTGGGCACACCCGATGGTACTCCTATGTAATGTATGTCAAGTGGAAGCTTGTTTCGGTCCGTTTGGAGATAGTGTTAGTCTTGGTGCTAGATAGGTGCACGGTTTGCGTTGAATGTACCAAAGGCATGGAAATCATTTTGGGCACACCCGATTTTACTCAGGTGATGTGGTCATGTGACAACTCATTTTAGTCCATTCGGAGATAGTGTTAAACTAGGCGCAAGATAGGTGTACGGTTTGTGCCGAATGTAGCACAGGCATGGAAATCTTTTTAGGCACACCCGATGGTACTTCTAAGAGATATTGGTCAAAAGGAAGCTCATTTTGGTCCATTTGGAGAGAGTATTAATCTCGAAGCAAGATAGGTGCACGGTTTGCGCTGAACGTACCCTAGGCTAATAAATCATTTTGACACAACCGATGGTACTCCTACGTGACATGGGTCAAGTGGGATCTCATTTCAGCCCATACGGAGAAACCGTTAATCTCGACGCAAGATAGGTGCACTATATGCGTTGAACGTACCATAGGCTAAGAAATCATTTTGAACGCACTTGATTGTACTCCTAGGCGACGTGGATCAAGCGAAAGTTTATTTCTATCTATTTGGAGACTGTTTTGATCTCGGCGTAAGATAGGTGCACGGTTTGTGCCGAATGTACCAGGGGCATGGAAATCACGTTGGGCAGACCTGATGGTACTCTTAGGTAATGTATGTCAAGTGGAAGCTTGTTTCGGTCCGTTTGGAGATAGTTTTAGTCTAGGCGCACGATAGGTGCACAATTTGCCCCGAACGTACCACGGGCCGGGAAATCACTTTGGGCACACAGGGCGGTTCTCCTAGCTGAAGTGGGTCAAGTGGAAGCTCGATTCGAGCCGTTTAGAGATAGTGTTAATCTTAGCGCTAGGTAGGTGAATAGTTTGCACCGAACGTACCATTGGCATAGAAATCATTTTGGATGCACCTGATTGTACTCCTAGGTGAGATGGATCAAGCAGAGGCTCATTTTGATCCATTTGGAGATGGTTTCAACTTCAGCGCAAGAATGGTGCACAGTTTGCGCCGAATGTCCCACGGGCATCGAAATTGCTTTGGGCACACCCGATGGTACTCCTATGTAATGTATGTCAAGTGGAAGCTTGTTTCGGTCCGTTTGGAGATAGTGTTAGGCTTGGTGATAGATTGGTGCACGGTTTGCGCTGAATGTACCATAGGCATGGAAACCATTTTGGGCACACCCGATGCTACTCCTAGGTGACGTGGTCAAGTGACAGCTCATTTTGGTCCATTCGGAGATAGTGTTAAACTAGGCACAAGATAGGTGTACGGTTTGCGCCGAATGTACCACAGGGATGGAAATCTTTTTGGGCACACCCGATGGTACTTCTAAGAGACATTGGTCAAATGGAAGCTCATTTTGGTCCATTTGGAGGGAGTATTCATCTCGAAGCAAGATAGGTGCACGGTTTGCGCTGAACGTACCCTAGGCTAAGAAATCATTTTGACACAACCGACGGTACTCATACGTGACATGGGTCAAGTGGAATGTCATTTCAGCCCATACGGAGAAACTGTTAATCTTGACGCAAGATAGGTGCACTATATGCGCTGAACGTACCATAGGCTAAGAAAATCATTTTGGACGCACTTGATTGTACTCCTAGGCGACGTGGATCAAGCGAAAGTTTATTTCTATCTATTTGGAGATTGTTTTGATCTCGGCGTAAGATAGGTGCACGGTTTGTGCCAAATGTACCACGGGCATGGAAATCGCTTTGGGCAGATCTGATGGTACTCCTAGGTAATGTATGTCAAGTGGAAGCTTGTTTCAGTCCGTTTGGAGATAGTTTTAGTCTAGTCGCACGATAGGTGCACAATTTGCCCCGAACGTACCATGGGCCAGGAAATCACTTTGGGCACACACGGCGGTTCTCCTAGCTGAAGTGGGTCAAGTGGAAGCTCGATTCGAGCCGTTTAGAGATAGTGTTAATCTTAGCGCTAGGTAAGTGAACAGTTTGCACTGAACGTACCATTGGTATAGAAATCATTTTGGATGCACCTGATTGTACTCCAAGGTGAGATGGAGAAGCAGAGGCTCATTTTGATCCATTTCGAGATGGTTTCAACTTCAGCGCAAGAATGGTGCACAGTTTGCGCCGAATGTCCCACGGGCATGGAAATTGCTTTGGGCACACCCGATGGTACTCCTATGTAAGGTATGCAAGTGGAAGCTTGTTTCGGTCCATTTGGAGATAGTGTTAGTCTTGGTGCTAGATAGGTGCACGGTTTACGTTGAATGTACCAAAGGCATGGAAATCATTTTGGGCACACCCGATGCTACTCCTAGGTGATGTGGTCATGTGACAACTCATTTTAGTCCATTCGGAGATAGTGTTAAACTAGGCGCAAGATAGGTGTACGGTTTGTGCCGAATGTAGCACAGGCATAGAAATCTTTTTAGGCACACCCGATGGTACTTCTAAGAGACATTGGTCAAATGGAAGCTCATTTTGGTCCATTTGGAGAGAGTATTAATCTCGAAGCAAGATAGGTGCACGGATTGCGCTGAACGTACCCTAGGCTAATAAATCATTTTGACACAACCGATGGTACTCCTACGTGACATGGGTCAAGTGGGATCTCATTTCAGCCCATACGGAGAAACCGTTAATCTCGACGCAAGATAGGTGCACTATATGCGTTGAACGTACCATAGGCTAAGAAATCATTTTGGACGCACTTGATTGTACTCCTAGGCAACGTGGATCAAGCGAAAGTTTATTTCTATCTATTTGGAGACTGTTTTGATCTCAGCGTAAGATAGGTGCACGGTTTGTGCCGAATGTACCACGGGCATGGAAATCGCTTTGGGCAGACCTGATGGTACTCCTAGGTAATGTATGTCAAGTGGAAGCTTGGTTCGGTCCGTTTGGAAATAGTTTTAGTCGGCGCACGATAGGTGCACAGTTTGCGCCGAACGTACCATGGGCCGGGAAATCACTTTGGGTACACTCGGTGGTTCTCCTAGCTGAAATGGGTCAAGTGGAAGCTCGATTCGAGCCGTTTAGAGATAGTGTTAATCTTAGCGCTAGATAGGTGGACAGTTTGCACCGAACGTACCATTGGCATGGAAATCATTTTTGATGCACCTCATTGTACTCCTAGGTGAGATGGATCAAGCAGAAGCTCATTTTGATCCATTTAGAGATGGTTTTAACTTCAGCGCAAGAATGGTGCACAGTTTGCGCCGAATGTCACACGGGCATGGAAATTGCTTTGGGCACACCCGATGGAACTCCTATGTAATATATGTCAAGTGGAAGCTTGTTTCGGTTCGTTTGGAGATAGTGTTAGTCTTGGTGCTAGATAGGTGCACGGTTTGTGCTGAATGTACCATAGGCATGTAAATCATTTTGGGCACACCCGATGCTACTCCTAGGTGACGTGATCAAGTGACAGCTCATGTTGGTCCATTCGGAGATAGTGTTAAACTAGGCGCAAGATAGGTGTACGGTTTGCGCTGATCGTACCCTAGGCTTAGAAATCATTTTGACGCAACCGATGGTACTCCTACGTGACATGGGTCAAGTGGAATCTCATTTCAGCCCATACGGAGAAACCGTTAATCTTGACGCAAGATAGGTGCACTATATGCGTTGAACGTACCATAGGCTAAGAAATCATTTTGGACGCACTTGATTGTACTCCTAGGCAACGTGGATCAAGCAAAAGTTTATTTCTATCTATTTGGAGATTGTTTTGATCTCGACGTAAGATAGGTGCACGGTTTGTGCCAAATGTACCACGGGCATGGAAATCGCTTTGGGCAGACCTGATGGTACTCCTAGGTAATGTATGTCAAGTGGAAGCTTGGTTCGGTCCGTTTGGAAATAGTTGTAGTCTAGGCGCACGATAGGTGCACAGTTTGCGTCGAACATACCACGGGCCGGGAAATCACTTTGGGCACACTCGGTGGTTCTCCTAGCTGAAATGGGTCAAGTGGAAGCTCGATTCGAGCCGTTTAGAGATAGTGTTAATCTTAGCGCTAGATAGGTGCACAGTTTGCACCGAACGTACCATTGGCATAGAAATCATTTTTGATGCACCTCATTGTACTCCTAGGTGAGATGGATCAAGCAGAAGCTCATTTTGATCCATTTGGAGATGGTTTTAACTTCAGCGCAAGAATGGTGCACAGTTTGCGCCGAATGTCCCACGGGCATGGAAATTGCTTTGGGCACACCCGATGCTACTCCTAGGTGACGTGGTCAAGTGAGAGCTCATTTTGGTCCATTCGGAGATAGTGTTAAACTCGGCGCAACATAGGTGTACGGTTTGCACCGAATGTACCACAGGCATGGAAATCTTTTTAGGCACACCCGATGGTACTTCTAAGAGACATTGGAGAAGTGGAAGCTCATTTTGGTCCATTTGGAGAGAGTATTAATCTCGAAGCAAGATAGGTGCACAATTTGCGCTGAACGTACCCTGGGCTAAGAAATCATTTTGACACAACCGATGGTACTCCTACGTGACATGGGTCAAGTGGAATCTCATTTCAGCCCATATGGAGAAACCGTTAATCTCGACGTAAGATAGGTGCACTATATGCGCTGAACGTACCATAGGCTAAGGAATCATTTTGGACACACCTGATTGTACTCCTAGGCGACGGGGATCAAGCGAAAGTTTATTTCTATCTATTTGGAGATTGTTTTGATCTCGGTGTAAGATAGGTGCACGGTTTGTGCCGAATGTACCACGGGCATGGAAATCGCTTTGGGCAGACCTGATGGTACTCCTAGGTAATGTATGTCAAGTGGAAGCTTGTTTCTGTCCGTTTGGCGATAGTTTTAGTCTAGGCGCACGATAGGTGCATAGTTTGCACTGAACGTACCACGGGCCGGGAAATCACTTTGGGCACACTCGGTGGTTCTCCTAGCTGATGTGGGTCAAGTGGAAGCTTGATTTGAGCCGTTTAGAGATAGTGTTAATCTTAGCACTAGATAGGTGCACAGTTTGCACCGAACGTACCATTGGCATAGAAATCATTTTGGATGCACCTGATTGTACTCCTAGGTGATATGGATCAAGCAGAAGCTCATTTTGATCCATTTGGAGATGGTTTTAATTTCAGCGCAAGAATGGTGCACAGTTTGCGTCGAATGTCCCACGGGCATGGAAATTGCTTTGGGCACACCCGATGGTACTCCTATGTAATGTATGTCAAGTGGAAGCTTGTTTCAGTCCGTTTGGAGATAGTGTTAGTCTTGGTGCTAGATAGGTGCACGATTTGCGCTGAATGTACCATAGGCATGGAAATCATTTTGGGCACACCCGATGCTACTCCTAGGTGACGTGGTCAAGTGACAGCTCATTTTGGTCCATTCGGAGATAGTTTTAAACTAGGTGCAAGATAGGTGTACGGTTTTGCGCCGAATGTACCACAGACATGGAAATATTTTTAGGCACACCCGATGGTACTTCTATGAGACATTGGTGAAATGGAAGCTCATTTTGGTCCATTTGGAGAGAGTATTAATCTCAAAGCAAGATAGGTGCACGGTTTGCGCTGAACGTACCCTAGGCTAAGAAATCATTTTGACGCAACCGATGGTACTCCTACGTGACATGGGTCAAGTGGAATCTCATTTCAGCCCATATGGAGAAACCGTTAATCTCGACGTAAGATAGGTGCACTATATGCGCTCAACGTACCATAGGCTAAGAAATCATTTTGGACGCACCTGATTGTACTCCTAGGCGACGGGGATCAAGCGAAAGTTTATTTCTATCTATTTGGAGATTGTTTTGATCTCGGTGTAAGATAGGTGCACGGTTTGTGCCGAATGTACCACGGGCATGGAAATCGCTTTGGGCAGACCTGATGGTACTCCTAGGTAATGTATGTCAAGTGGAAGCTTGTTTCGGTCCGTTTGGCGATAGTTTTAGTCTAGGCGCACGATAGGTGCATAGTTTGCACTGAACGTACCACGGGCCGGGAAATCACTTTGGGCACACTCGGTGGTTCTCCTAGCTGATGTGGGTCAAGTGGAAGCTTGATTTGAGCCGTTTAGAGATAGTGTTAATCTTAGCACTAGATAGGTGCACAGTTTGCACCGAACGTACCATTGGCATAGAAATCATTTTGGATGCACCTGATTGTACTCCTAGGTGATATGGATCAAGCAGAAGCACATTTTGATCCATTTGGAGATGGTTTTAATTTCAGCGCAAGAATGGTGCACAGTTTGCGTCGAATGTCCCACGGGCATGGAAATTGCTTTGGGCACACCCGATGGTACTCCTATGTAATGTAGGTCAAGTGGAAGCTTGTTTCAGTCCGTTTGGAGATAGTGTTAGTCTTGGTGCTAGATAGGTGCACGATTTGCGCTGAATGTACCATAGGCATGGAAATCATTTTGGGCACACCCGATGCTACTCCTAGGTGACGTGGTCAAGTGACAGCTCATTTTGGTCCATTCGGAGATAGTGTTAAACTAGGTGCAAGATAGGTGTACGGTTTTGCGCCGAATGTACCACAGACATGGAAATATTTTTAGGCACACCCGATGGTACTTCTATGAGACATTGGTGAAATGGAAGCTCATTTTGGTCCATTTGGAGAGAGTATTAATCTCAAAGCAAGATAGGTGCACGGTTTGCGATGAACGTACCCTAGGCTAAGAAATCATTTTGACGCAACCGATGGTACTCCTACATGACATGGGTCAAGTGGAATCTCATTTCAGCACATACGGAGAAACCATTAATCTTGACACAAGATAGGTGCACTATATGCGCTGAACGTACCATAGGCTAAGAAATCATTTTGGACGCACTTGATTGTACTCCTAGGCGACGTGGATCAAGCGAAAGTTTATTTCTATCTATTTGGAGATTGTTTTGATCTCAGCGTAAGATAGTTGCACGGTTTGTGCCGAATCTACCACGGGCCTTGAAATCGCTTTGGGCAGACCTGATGGTACTCCTAGGTAATGTATGTCAAGTGGAAGCTTGTATCGGTCCGTTTGAAAATAGTTTTAGTCTAGGCGCACGATGGGTGCACAGTTTGCGCCGAACGTACCATGGGCCAGGAAATCACTTTGGGCACACTCGGTGGTTCTCCTAGCTGAACTGGGTCAAGTGGAAGCTCGATTCGAGCTGTTTAGAGATAGTGTTAATCTTAGCGCTAGATAGGTGCACAGTTTGCATCGAATGTACCATTGGCTTAGAAATCATTTTGGATGCACCTGATTATACTCCTAGGTGAGATGGATCAAGGAGAAGCTCATTTTGATCCATTTGGAGATGGTTTTAATTTCAGCGCAAGAATGGTGCACAGTTTGCGCCGAATGTCACACGGGCATGGAAATTGCTTTGGGCACACCCGATGGTACTCCTATGTAATGTATGTCAAGTGGAAGCTTGTTTCGGTTCGTTTGGAGATAGTGTTAGTCTTGGTGCTAGATAGGTGCACGGTTTGCGCTGAATGTACCATAGGCATGGAAATCATTTTGGGCACACCCGATGCTACTCCTAGGTGACGTGGTCAAGTGACAGCTCATTTTGGTCCATTCGGAGATAGTGTTAAACTAGGCGCAAGGTAGGTGTACGGTTTGCGCTGAACGTACCCTAGGCTTAGAAACCATTTTGACGCAACCGATGGTACTCCTACGTGACATGGGTCAAGTGGAATCTCATTTCAGCCCATACGGAGAAACCGTTAATCTCGACGCAAGATAGGTGCACTATATGCGCTGAACGTACCATAGGCTAAGAAATCATTTTGGACGCACTTGATTGTACTCCTAGGCAACGTGGATCAAGCGAAAGTTTATTTCTATCTATTTGGAGATTGTTTTGATCTCGACGTAAGATAGGTGCATGGTTTGTGCCAAATGTACCACAGGCATGGAAATCGCTTTGGGCAGACCTGATGGTACTCCTAGGTAATGTATGTCAAATGGAAGCTTGGTTCGGTCCGTTTGGAAATAGTTTTAGTCTAGGCGCACGATAGGTGCACAGTTTGCGTCGAACATACCACGGGCCGGGAAATCACTTTGGGCACACTTGGTGGTTCTCCTAGCTGAAATGGGTCAAGTGGAAGCTCGATTCGAGCCGTTTAGAGATAGTGTTAATCTTAGCGCTAGATAGGTGCACAGTTTGCACCAAACGTACCATTGGCATAGAAATCATTTTTGATGCACCTCATTGTACTCCTAGGTGAGATGGATCAAGCAGAAGCTCATTTTGATCCATTTGGAGATGGTTTTAACTTGAGCGCAAGAATGGTGCACAATTTGCGCCGAATGTCCCACGGGCATGGAAATTGCTTTGGGCACACCCGATGCTACTCCTAGGTGACGTGGTCAAGTGACAGCTCATTTTGGTCCATTCGGAGATAGTGTTAAACTAGGTGCAAGATAGGTGTATGGTTTGCACCGAATGTACCACAGGCATGGAAATCTTTTTAGGCACACCCGATGGTACTTCTAAGAGACATTGGTGAAATGGAAGCTCATTTTGGTCCATTTGGAGAGAGTATTAATCTCGAAGCAAGATAGGTGCACAATTTGCGTTGAACGTACCCTGGGCTAAGAAATCATTTTGACACAACCGATGGTACTCCTACGTGACATGGGTCAAGTGGAATCTCATTTCACCCATATGGAGAAACCGTTAATCTCGACGTAAGATAGGTGCACTATATGCGCTGAACGTACCATAGGCTAAGAAATCATTTTGGACGCACCTGATTGTACTCCTAGGCGACGTGGATCAAGCGAAAGTTTATTTCTATCTATTTGGAGATTGTTTTGATCTCGGTGTAAGATAGGTGCACGGTTTGTGCCGAATGTACCACGGGCATGGAAATCGCTTTGGGCAGACCTGATGGTACTCCTAGGTAATGTATGTCAAGTGGAAGCTTGTTTCGGTCCGTTTGGCGATAGTTTTAGTCTAGGCGCACGATAGGTGCATAGTTTGCACTGAACGTACCACGGGCCGGGAAATCACTTTGGGCACACTCGGTGGTTCTCCTAGCTGAAGTGGGTCAAGTGGAAGCTTGATTTGAGCCGTTTAGGGATAGTGTTAATCTTAGCACTAGATAGGTGCACAGTTTGCACCGAACGTACCATTGGCATAGAAATCATTTTGGATGCACCTGATTGTACTCCTAGGTGAGATGGATCAAGCAGAAGCTCATTTTGATCCATTTGGAGATGGTTTTAACTTTAGCGCAAGAATGGTGCACAGTTTGCGCCGAATGTCCCACGGGCATGGAAATTGCTTTGGGCACACCCGATGGTACTCCTATGTAATGTATGTCAAGTGGAAGCTTGTTTCGGTTCGTTTGGAGATAGTGTTAGTCTTGGTGCTAGATAGGTGCACGGTTTGCGTTGAATGTACCATAGGCATGGAAATCATTTTGGGCACACCCGATGCTACTCCTAGGTGACGTGGTCAAGTGATAGCTCATTTTGGTCCATTCGGAGATAGTGTTAAACTAGGCGCATGATAGGTGTACGGTTTGCGCCGAATGTACCACAGACATGGAAATCTTTTTAGGCACATCCGATGTTACTTCTAAGAGACATTGGTGAAATGGAAGCTTATTTTGGTCCATTTGGAGAGAGTATTAATCTCGAAGCAAGATAGGTGCACGGTTTGCGCTCAACGTACCCTAGGCTAAGAAATCATTTTGACGCAACCGATGGTACTCCTACGTGACATGGGTCAAGTGGAATCTCATTTCAGCCCATACGGAGAAACCGTTAATCTCGACGCAAGATAGGTGCACTATATGCGCTGAACGTACCATAGGGTAAGAAATCATTTTGGACGCACTTGATTGTACTCCTAGGCGACGTGGATCAAGCGAAAGTTTATTTCTATCTATTTGGAGATTGTTTTGATCTCGGCGTAAGATAGGTGCACGGTTTGTGCCGAATGTACCACGGGCAAGGAAATCGCTTTGGGCCGACCTGATGGTACTCCTAGGTAATCTATGTCAAGTGGAAGCTTGTTTCGGTCCGTTTAGAGATAGTTTTAGTCTAGGCGCACGATAGGTGCACAATTTGCGCCGAACGTACCACGGGCCGGGAAATCACTTTGGGCACACTCGGTGGTTCTCCTAGCTGAAGTGGGTCAAGCGGAAGCTCGATTTGAGCTGTTTAGAGATAGTGTTAATCTTAGCGCTAGATAGGTGCACAGTTTGCACCGAACGTACCATTGGCATAGAAATCATTTTGGATGCACCTGATTGTACTCCTAGGTGAGGTGGATCAAGCAGAAGCTCATTTTGATCCATTTGGAGATGGTTATAACTTTAGCGCAAGAATGGTGCACAGTTTGCGCCGAATGTCCCACGGGCATGAAATTGCTTTGGGCACACCCGATGGTACTCCTATGTAATGTATGTCAAGTGGAAGCTTGTTTTGGTTTGTTTGGAGATAGTGTTAGTCTTGGTGCTAGATAGGTGCACGGTTTGCGCTGAATGTACCATAGGCATGGAAATCATTTTGGGCACACCCGATGCTACTCCTAGGTGACGTGGTCAAGTGATAGCTCATTTTGGTCCATTCGGAGATAGTGTTAAACTAGGCGCATGATAGGTGTACGGTTTGCGCCGAATGTACCACAGACATGGAAATCTTTTTAGGCACATCCGATGGTACTTCTAAGAGACATTGGTGAAATGGAAGCTCATTTTGGTCCATTTGGAGAGAGTATTAATCTCGAAGCAAGATAGGTGCACAAGTTGCGCTGAACGTACCCTGGGCTAAGAAATCATTTTGACACAACCGATGGTACTCCTATGTGACATGGGTCAAGTGGAATCTCATTTCAGCCCATATGGAGAAACCGTTAATCTCGACGTAAGATAGGTGCACTATATGCGCTGAACGTACCATAGGCTAAGAAATCATTTTGGATGCACCTGATTGTACTCCTAGGCGACGTGGATCAAGCGAAAGTTTATTTCTATCTATTTGGAGATTGTTTTGATCTCGGTGTAAGATAGGTGCACGGTTTGTGCCGAATGTACCACGGGCATGGAAATCGCTTTGGGCAGACCTGATGGTACTCCTAGGTAATGTATGTCAAGTGGAAGCTTGTTTCGGTCTGTTTGGCGATAGTTTTAGTCTAGGCGCATGATAGGTGCATAGTTTGCACTGAACGTACCACGGGCCGGGAAATCACTTTGGGCACACTCGGTGGTTCTCCTAGCTGAAGTGGGTCAAGTGGAAGCTTGATTTGAGCCGTTTAGAGATAGTGTTAATCTTAGCACTAGATAGGTGCACAGTTTGCACCGAACGTACCATTGGCATAGAAATCATTTTGGATGCACCTGATTGTACTCCTAGGTGATATGGAGCAAGCAGAAGCTCATTTTGATCCATTTGGAGATGGTTTTAACTTCAGCGCAAGAATGGTACACAGTTTGCACCGAATATCCCACGGTTATGGAAATTGCTTTGGGCACACCCGATGGTACTCCTATGTAATGTATGTCAAGTGGAAGCTTGTTTCGGTTCGTTTGGAGATAGTGTTAGTCTTGGTGCTAGATAGGTGCACGGTTTGCGCTGAATGTACCATAGGCATGGAAATCATTTTGGGCACACCCGATGCTACTCCCAGGTGATGTGGTCAAGTGTAGCTCATTTTGGTCCATTCGGAGATAGTGTTAAACTAGGCGCAAGATAGGTGTACTGTTTGCGCCGAATGTACCACAGACATGGAAATATTTTTAGGCACACCCGATGGTACTTCTAAAAGACATTGGTGAAATGGAAGCTCATTTTGGTCCATTTGGAGAGAGTATTAATCTCTAAGCAAGATAGGTGCACGGTTTGCGCTGAACGTACCCTAGGCTAAGAAATCATTTTGACGCAACCGATGGTACTCCTACGTGACATGGGTCAAGTGGAATCTCATTTCAGCCCATACGGAGAAACCATTAATCTCGACGCAAGATAGGTGCACTATATGCGCTGAGCGTACCATGGGCTAAGAAATAATTTTGGACGCACTTGATTGTACTCCTAGGCGACGTGGATCACTTGAAAGTTTATTTCTATTTATTTGGAGATTGTTTTGATCTCGACGCAAGATAGGTGCACGGTTTGTGCCGAATGTACCACGGGCATGGAAATCGCTTTGGGCAGACCTGATGGTACTCCTAGGTAATGTATGTCAAGTGGAAGCTTGTTTCGGTCCGCTTAGAGATAGTTTTAGTCTAGGCCACGATAGGTGCACAATTTGCGCCGAACGTACCACGGGCCGGGAAATCACTTTGGGCACACTCGGTGGTTCTCCTAGCTGAAGTGGGTCAAGCGGAAGCTCGATTCGAGCCGTTTAGAGGTAGTGTTAATCTTAGCGGTAGATAGGTGCACAGTTTGCACCGAACGTACCATTGGCATAGAAATCATTTTGGATGCACCTAATTGTACTCCTAGGTGAGATGGATCAAGCAGAAGCTCATTTTGATCCATTTGGAGATGGTTTTAACTTCAGCGCAAGAATGGTGCACAGTTTGCGCCGAATGTCCCACAGGCATGGAAATTGCTTTGGGCACACCCGATGGTACTCCTATGTAATGTATGTCAAGTGGAAGCTTGTTTCGGTTCGTTTGGAGATAGTGTTAGTCTTGGTGCTAGATAGGTGCACGGTTTGCGCTGAATGTACCATAGGCATGGAAATCATTTTGGGCACACCCGATGCTACTCCCAGGTGATGTGGTCAAGTGTAGCTCATTTTGGTCCATTCGGAGATAGTGTTAAACTAGGCGCAAGATAGGTGTACTGTTTGCGCCGAATGTACCACAGACATGGAAATCTTTTTAGGCACACCCGATGGTACTTCTAAGAGACATTGGTGAAATGGAAGCTCATTTTGGTCCATTTGGAGAGAGTATTAATCTCGAAGCAAGATAGGTGCACGGTTTGCGCTGAACGTACCCTAGGCTAAGAAATCATTTTGACGCAACCGATGGTACTCCTACGTGACATGGGTCAAGTGGAATCTCATTTCAGCGCATACGGAGAAACCGTTAATCTTGACGCAAGATAGGTGCACTATATGCGCTGAACGTACCATAGGCTAAGAAATCATTTTGGACGCACTTGATTGTACTCCTAGGCGACGTGGATCAAGCGAAACTTTATTTCTATCTGTTTGGAGATTGTTTTGATCTCGGCGTAAGATAGGTGCACGATTTGTGCCGAATGTACCACGGGCATGGAAATCACTTTGGGCAGACCTGATGGTACTCCTAGGTATTGTATGTCAAGTGGAAGCTTGTTTCAGTCCGTTTGGAGATAGTTCTAGTCTAGGCGCACGATAGGTGCACAATTTGCGCCGAACGTACCACGGGCCGGGTAATCACTTTGGGCACACTTGGTGGTTCTCGTAGCTGAAGTGGGTCAAGTGGAAGCTCGATTCGAGCCGTTTAGAGATAGTGTTAATCTTAGCGCTAGATAGGTGCACAGTTTGCACCGAACGTACCATTGGCATAGAAATCATTTTGGATGCAGCTGATTGTACTCCTAGGTGAGATGGAGCAAGCAGAAGTTCATTTTGATCCATTTGGAGATGGTTTTAACTTCAGTGCAAGAATGGTGCACAGTTTGCGCCGAATGTCCCACGGGCATGGAAATTGCTTTGGGCACACCCGATGGTACTCCTATGTAATGTATGTCAAGTGGAAGCTTGTTTCGGTTCGTTTGGAGATAGTGTTAGTCTTGGTGCTAGATAGGTGCATGGTTTCCGCTGAATGTAGCATAGGCATGGAAATCATTTTGGGCACACCCGATGCTACTCCTAGGTGACGTGGTCAAGTGATAGCTCATTTTGGTCCATTCGGAGATAGTGTTAAACTAGGCGCAAGATAGGTGTACGGTTTGCGCTGAATGTACCACAGGCTTGGAAATCTTTTTAGGCACACCCGATGGTACTTCTAAGAGACATTGGTGAAATGGAAGCTCATATTGGTCCATTTGGAGAGAGTATTAATCTCGAAGCAAGATAGGTAAACGGTTTGCGCTGAACGTACCCTAGGCTACGAAATCATTTTGACGCAACCGATGGTACTCCTACGTGACATGGGTCAAGTGGAATCTCATTTCAGCCCATACGGAGAAACCATTAATCTCGACGCAAGATAGGTGCACTATATGCGCTGAACGTACCATAAGCTAAGAAATCATTTTGGACGCACTTGATTGTACTCCTAGGTGAAGTGGATCACTTGAAAGTTTATTTCTATCTATTTGGAGATTGTTTTGATCTCTGCGTAAGATAGGTGCACGGTTTGTGCCGAATGTACCACGGGCATGGAAATCGCTTTGGGCAGACCTGATGGTACTCCTAGGTAATGTATGTCAAGTGGAAGATTGTATCAGTCCGTTTGGAGATAGTTTTAGTCTAGGCGCACGATAGTTGCACAATTTGCGCCGAACGTACCACGGGCGGGGAAATCACTTTGGGCACACTCGGTGGTTCTCCTAGCAGAAGTGGGTCAAGTGGAAGCTCGATTCGAGCCGTTTAGAGATAGTGTTAATCTTAGCGCTAGATAGGTGCACAGTTTGCACCGAACGTACCATTGGCATAGAAATCATTTTGGATGCACCTGATTGTACTCCCAGGTGAGATGGAGCAAGCAGAAGCTCATTTTGATCCATTTGGAGATGGTTTTAACTTCAGCGCAAGAATGGTGCACAGTTTGCCCCAAATGTCCCACGGGCATGGAAATTGCTATGGGCACACCCGATGGTACTCCTATGTAATGTATGTCATGTGGAAGCTTGTTTCGGTTCGTTTGGAGATAGTGTTAGTCTTGGTGCTAGATAGGTGCACGGTTTGCGCCGAATGTACCATAGGCATGGAAATCATTTTGGGCACACCCGATGCTACTCCTAGGTGACGTGGTCAAGTGATAGCTCGTTTTGGTCCATTCGGAGATAGTGTTAAACTAGGCGCAAGATAGGTGTACGGTTTACGCCGAATGTACCACAGGCATGGAAATCTTTTTAGGCACACCCGATGGTACTACTAAGAGATATTGGTGAAATTGAAACTCATTTTGGTACATTTGGAGAGAGTATTAATCTCGAAGCAACATAGGTGCATGGTTTGCACTGAACGTACCCTAGGCTAAGAAATCATTTTGACGGAACCGATGGTACTCCTACGTGACTGGGTCAAGTGGAATCTCATTTCAGCCCATACGGAGAAACCGTTAATCTCGACGCAAGATAGGTGCACTATATGCGCTGAAGGTACCATTGGCTAAGAAATCATTTTGGACGCACTTGATTGTACTCCTAGGCGACGTGGATCAAGAGAAAGTTTATTTCTATCTATTTGGAGATTGTTTTGATCTTGGCGTAAGATAGGTGCACGGTTTGTGCCGAATGTACCACGGGCATGGAAATCGCTTTGGGCAGACCTGATGGTACTCCTAGGTAATGTATGTCAAGTGGAAGCTTGTATCGGTCCGTTTGGAGATAGTTTTACTCTAGGCGCACGATTGGTGCACAGTTTGCACCGAACGTACCACGGGCCGGGAAATCACTTTGGGCACACTCGGTGGTTGTCCTAGCTGAAGTGGGTCAAGTGGAAGCTCGATTCGAGCCATTTAGAGATAGTGTTAATCTTAGCGCTAGATAGGTGCATAGTTTGCACCGAACGTACCATTGGCATAGAAATCATTTTGGATGCACCTGATTGTACTCCTAGGTGAGATGGAGCAAGCAGAAGCTCATTTTGATCCATTTGGAGATGGTTTTAACTTCAGCGCAAGAATGGTGCACAGTTTGCACCGAATGTCCCACGGGCATGGAAATTGCTTTGGGCACAGTCGATGGTACTCCTATGTAATGTCTGTCAAGTGGAAGCTTGTTTCGGTTCGTTTGGAGATAGTGTTAGTCCTGGTGCTAGATAGGTGCACGGTTTGCGCCGAATGTACCATAGGCATGGAAATCATTTTGGGCACACCCGATGCTACTCCTAGGTGACGCAGTCAAGTGATAGCTCATTTTGGTCCATTCGGAGATAGTGTTAAACTAGGCGCAAGATAGGTGTACGGTTTGCGCCGAATGTACCACAGGCATGGAAATCTTTTTAGGCACACCCGATGGTACTTCTAAGAGACATTGGTGAAATGGAAGCTCAGTTTGGTCCATTTGGAGAGAGTTTTAATCTCGAAGAAGGATAGGTGCACGGTTTGCGCTGAACGTACCCTAGGCTAAGAAATCATTTTGACGCAACCGATGGTACTCCTACGTGACATGGGTCAAGTGGAATCTCATTTCAGCCCATACGGAGAAACCGTTAATCTCGACGCAAGATAGGTGCACTATATGCGCTGAACGTACCATAGGCTAAGAAATCATTTTGGACGCACTTGATTGTACTCCTAGGCGACGTGGATCAAGCGAAAGTTTATTTCTATCTATTTGGTGATTGTTTTGATCTCAGCATAAGATAGGTGCACGGTTTTGTGCCGAATGTACCACGGGCATGGAAATCGCTTTGGGCAGACCTGATCGTACTCCTAGGTAATGTATGTCAAGTGGAAGCTTGTATCGGTCCGTTTGGAGATAGTTTTAGTCTAGGCGCACGATGGGTGCACAATTTGCGCCGAACATACCACGGGCCGGGAAATCACTTTGGACACACTCGGTGGTTCTCCTAGCTGAAGTGGGTCAAGTGGAAGCTCGATTCGAGCCGTTTAGAGATAGTGTTAATCTTAGCGCTAGATAGGTGCACAGTTTGCACCGAACGTACCATTGGCATAGAAATCATTTTGGATGCACCTGATTGTACTCCTAGGTGGGATGGATCAAGCAGAAGCTCATTTTGATCCATTTGGAGATGGTTTTAACTTCAGCGCAAGAATGGTGCACAGTTTGCGCCGAATGTCCCACGGGCATGGAAATTACTTTGGGCACACCCGATGGTACTCCTATGTAATGTATGTCAAGTGGAAGCTTGTTTCGGTTCGTTTGGAGATAGTGTTAGTCCTGGTGCTAGATAGGTGCACAGTTTGCGCTGAATGTACCATAGGCATAGAAATCATTTTGTGCACACCCGATGCTACTCCTAGGTGACGCGGTCAAGTGATAGCTCATTTTGGTCCATTCGGAGATAGTGTTAAACTTGGCGCAAGATACGTGTACGGTTTGCGCCGAATGTACCACAGGCATGGAAATCTTTTTAGGCACACCCGATGGTACTTCTATGAGACATTGGTGAAATGGAAGCTCATTTTGGTCCATTTGGAGAGAGTATTAATCTCGAAGCAAGATAGGTGCACGGTTTGCGCTGAACGTACCCTAGGCTTAGAAATCATTTTGACGCAACCGATGGTACTCCTACGTGACATGGGTCAAGTGGAATCTCATTTCAGCCCATACGGAGAAACCGTTAATCTCGACGCAAGATAGGTGCATTATATGCGCCGAACGTACCATAGGCTAAGAAATCATTTTGGACGCACTTGATTGTACTCCTAGGCGACGTGGATCAAGTGAAAGTTTATTTCTATCTATTTGGAGATTGTTTTGATCTCGGCGTAAGATAGGTGCACGGTTTGTGCTGAATGTACCACGGGCACGGAAATCGCTTTGGGCAGACCTGATGGTACTCCTAGGTAATGTATGTCAAGTGGAAGCTTGTATCGATCCGTTTGGGGATAGTTTTAGTCTAGGCGCACGATAGGTGCACAATTTGCGCCGAACGTACCACGGGCCGGGAAATCACTTTGGGCACACTCGGTGGTTCTCCTAGCAGAAGTGGGTCTAGTGGAAGCTCGATTCGAGCCGTTTAGAGATAGTGTTAATCTTAGCGCTAGATAGGTGCACAGTTTTCAACAAACGTACCATTGGCATAGAAATCATTTTGGATGCACCTGATTGTACTCCTAGGTGAGATGGAGCAAGCAGAAGCTCATTTTGATCCATTTGGAGATGGTTTTAACTTCAGCGCAAGAATGGTGCACAGTTTGCCCCAAATGTCCCACGGGCATGGAAATTGCTATGGGCACACCCGATGGTACTCCTATGTAATGTATGTCATGTGGAAGCTTGTTTCGGTTCGTTTGGAGATAGTGTTAGTCTTGGTGCTACATAGGTGCACGGTTTGCGCCGAATGTACCATAGGCATGGAAATCATTTTGGGCACACCCGATGCTACTCCTAGGTGACGTGGTCAAGTGATAGCTCGTTTTGGTCCATTCGGAGATAGTGTTAAACTAGGCGCAAGATAGGTGTACGGTTTACGCCGAATGTACCACAGGCATGGAAATCTTTTTAGGCACACCCGATGGTACTACTAAGAGATATTGGTGAAATTGAAGCTCATTTTGGAACATTTGGAGAGAGTATTAATCTCGAAGCAACATAGGTGCATGGTTTGCACTGAACGTACCCTAGGCTAAGAAATCATTTTGACGGAACCGATGGTACTCCTACGTGACTGGGTCAAGTGGAATCTCATTTCAGCCCATACGGAGAAACCGTTAATCTCGACGCAAGATAGGTGCACTATATGCGCTGAACGTACCATTGGCTAAGAAATCATTTTGGACGCACTTGATTGTACTCCTAGGCGACGTGGATCAAGAGAAAGTTTATTTCTATCTATTTGGAGATTGTTTTGATCTTGGCGTAAGATAGGTGCACGGTTTGTGCCGAATGTACCACGGGCATGGAAATCGCTTTGGGCAGACCTGATGGTACTCCTAGGTAATGTATGTCAAGTGGAAGCTTGTATCGGTCCGTTTGGAGATAGTTTTACTCTAGGCACACGATTGGTGCACAGTTTGCGCCGAACGTACCACGGGCCGGGAAATCACTTTGGGCACACTCGGTGGTTGTCCTAGCTGAAGTGGGTCAAGTGGAAGCTCGATTCGAGCCATTTAGAGATAGTGTTAATCTTAGCGCTAGATAGGTGCATAGTTTGCACCGAACGTACCATTGGCATAGAAATCATTTTGGATGCACCTGATTGTACTCCTAGGTGAGATGGAGCAAGCAGAAGCTCATTTTGATCCATTTGGAGATGGTTTTAACTTCAGCGCAAGAATGGTGCACAGTTTGCACCGAATGTCCCACGGGCATGGAAATTGCTTTGGGCACAGTCGATGGTACTCCTATGTAATGTCTGTCAAGCGGAAGCTTGTTTCGGTTCGTTTGGAGATAGTGTTAGTCCTGGTGCTAGATAGGTGCACGGTTTGCGCCGAATGTACCATAGGCATGGAAATCATTTTGGGCACACCCGATGCTACTCCTAGGTGACGTAGTCAAGTGATAGCTCATTTTGGTCCATTCGGAGATAGTGTTAAACTAGGGCAAGATAGGTGTACGGTTTGCGCCGAATGTACCACAGGCATGGAAATCTTTTTAGGCACACCCGATGGTACTTCTAAGAGACATTGGTGAAATGGAAGCTCAGTTTGGTCCATTTGGAGAGAGTTTTAATCTCGAAGAAGGATAGGTGCACGGTTTGCGCTGAACGTACCCTAGGCTAAGAAATCATTTTGACGCAACCGATGGTACTCCTACGTGACATGGGTCAAGTGGAATCTCATTTCAGCCCATACGGAGAAACCGTTAATCTCGACGCAAGATAGGTGCACTATATGCGCCGAACGTACCATAGGCTAAGAAATCATTTTGGACGCACTTGATTGTACTCCTAGGCGACGTGGATCACTCGGAAGTTTATTTCTATCTATTTGGAGATTGTTTTGATCTAGGCGTAAGATAGGTGCACGGTTTGTGGCGAATGTACCACGGGCATGGAAATCGCTTTGGGCAGACCTGATGGTACTCCTTGGTAATGTCTGTCAATTGGAAGCTTGTATCGGTCCGTTTGGAGATAGTTTTAGTCTAGGCGCATGATAGGTGCATAGTTTGCGCCGAACGTACCACGGGCCGGGAAATCACTTTGGGCACACTCGGTGGTTCTCCTAGCAGAAGTGGGTCTAGTGGAAGCTCGATTCGAGCCGTTTAGAGATAGTGTTAATCTTAGCGCTAGATAGGTGCACAGTTTGCAACGAACGTACCATTGGCATAGAAATCATTTTGGATGCACCTGATTGTACTCCTAGGTGAGATGGAGCAAGCAGAAGCTCATTTTTGATCCATTTGGAGATGGTTTTAACTTCAGCGCAAGAATGGTGCACAGTTTGCCCCAAATGTCCCACGGGCATGGAAATTGCTATGGGCACACCCGATGGTACTCCTATGTAATGTATGTCATGTGGAAGCTTGTTTCGGTTCGTTTGGAGATAGTGTTAGTCCTGGTGCTAGATAGGTGCACGGTTTGCGCCGAATGTACCATAGGCATAGAAATCATTTTGGGCACACCCGATGCTACTCCTAGGTGACGCGGTCAAGTGATAGCTCGTTTTGGTCCATTCGGAGATAGTGTTAAACTAGGCGCAAGATAGGTGTACGGTTTACGCCGAATGTACCACAGGCATGGAAATCTTTTTAGGCACACCCGATGGTACTACTAAGAGATATTGGTGAAATTGAAGCTCATTTTGGAACATTTGGAGAGAGTATTAATCTCGAAGCAACATAGGTGCATGGTTTGCACTGAACGTACCCTAGGCTAAGAAATCATTTTGACGGAACCGATGGTACTCCTACGTGACTGGGTCAAGTGGAATCTCATTTCAGCCCATACGGAGAAACCGTTAATCTCGACGCAAGATAGGTGCACTATATGCGCTGAAGGTACCATTGGCTAAGAAATCATTTTGGACGCACTTGATTGTACTCCTAGGCGACGTGGATCAAGAGAAAGTTTATTTCTATCTATTTGGAGATTGTTTTGATCTTGGCGTAAGATAGGTGCACGGTTTGTGCTGAATGTACCACGGGCACGGAAATCGCTTTGGGCAGACCTGATGGTACTCCTAGGTAATGTATGTCAAGTGGAAGCTTGTATCGATCCGTTTGGGGATAGTTTTAGTCTAGGCGCACGATAGGTGCACAATTTGCGCCGAACGTACCACGGGCCGTGAAATCACTTTGGGCACACTCGGTGGTTCTCCTAGCTGAAGTGGGTCAAGTGGAAGCTCGATTCGAGCCGTTTAGAGATAGTGTTAATCTTAGCGCTAGATAGGTGCACAGTTTGCACCGAACGTACCACTGGCATAGAAATCATTTTGGATGCACCTGATTGTACTCCTAGGTGAGATGGATCAAGCAGAAGCTCATTTTGATCCATTTGGAGATGGTTTTAACTTCAGCGCAAGAATGGTGCACAGTTTGCGCCGAATGTCCCACGGGCATGGAAATTACTTTGGGCACACCCGATGGTACTCCTATGTAATGTATGTCATGTGGAAGCTTGTTTCGGTTCGTTTGGAGATTGTGTTAGTCCTGGTGCTAGATAGGTGCACAGTTTGCGCTGAATGTACCATAGGCATAGAAATCATTTTGGGCACACCCGATGCTACTCCTAGGTGACGCGGTCAAGTGATAGCTCATTTTGGTCCATTCGGAGATAGTGTTAAACTAGGCGCAAGATAGGTGTATGGTTTGCGCCGAATGTACCACAGGCATGGAAATCTTTTTAGGCACACCCGATGGTACTTCTAAGAGACATTGGTGAAATGGAAGCTCATTTTGGTCCATTTGGAGACAGTATTAATCTCGAAGCAAGATAGGTGCACGGTTTGCGCTGAACGTACCCTAGGCTAAGAAATCATTTTGACGCAACCGATGGTACTCCTACGTGACATGGGTCAAGTGGAATCTCATTTCAGCCCATACGGAGAAACCGTTAATCTCGACGCAAGATAGGTGCACTATATGCGCCGAACGTACCATAGGCTATGAAATCATTTTGGACGCACTTGATTGTACTCCTAGGCGACGTGGATCAAGTGAAAGTTTATTTCTATCTATTTGGAGATTGTTTTGATCTCGGCGTAAGATAGGTGCACGGTTTGTGCCGAATGTACCACGGGCACGAAAATCGCTTTGGGCAGACCTGATGGTACTCCTAGGTAATGTATGTCAAGTGGAAGCTTGTATCGGTCCGTTTGGGGATAGTTTTAGTCTAGGCGCACGATAGGTGCACAATTTGCGCCGAACGTACCACGGGCCGTGAAATCACTTTGGGCACACTTGGTGGTTCTCTAGCTGAAGTGGGTCAAGTGGAAGCTCGATTCGAGCCATTTAGAGATAGTGTTAATCTTAGCGCTAGATAGGTGCACAGTTTGCACCGAACGTACCATTGGCATAGAAATCATTTTGGATGCACCTGATTGTACTCCTAGGTGAGATGGAGCAAGCAGAAGCTCATTTTGATCCATTTGGAGACGGTTTGAACTTCAGCGAAAGAATGGTGCACAGTTTGCGCCGAATGTCCCATGGGCATGGAAATTGCTTTGGGCACACCCGATGGTACTCCTATGTAATGTATGTGTAAGTGGAAGCTTGTTTCGGTTCGTTTGGAGATAATGTTAGTCCTGGTGCTAGACAGGTGCACGGTTTGCGCTGAATGTACCATAGGCATGGAAATCATTTTGGGCACACCCAATGCTACTCCTAGGTGACGTGGTCAAGTGATAGCTCATTTTGGTCCATTCGGAGATAGGTGTACGGTTTACACCGAATGTACCACAGGCATGGAAATCTTTTTAGGCACACCCGATGGTACTTGTAAGAGACACTGGTGAAATTGAAGCTCATTTTGGTCCATTTGCAGAGAGTATTAATCTCGAAGCAAGAAAGGTGCATGGTTTGCGCTGAACGTAACCTAGGCTAAGAAATCATTTTGACGCAACCGATGGTACTCCTACGTGACATGGGTCAAGTGGAATCTCATTTCAGCCCATACGGAGAAACCGTTAATCTCGACGCAAGATAGGTGCACTATATGCGCTGAACGTACCATAGGCTAAGAAATCATTTTGGACGCACTTAATTGTACTCCTAGGCGACGTGGATCAAGCGAAAGTTTATTTCTATCTATTTGGAGATTGTTTTGATCTCAGCGTATGATAGGTGCACGGTTTTGTGCCGAATGTACCACGGGCATGGAAATCGCTTTGGGCAGACCTGATGGTACTCCTAGGTAATGTATGTCAAGTGGAAGCTTGTATCGGTCCGTTTGGAGATAGTTTTAGTTTAGGCGCATGATAGGTGCGCAATTTGCGCTGAATGTACCACAGGCCGGGAAATCACTTTGGGCACACTTGGTGGTTCTCCTAGCAGAAGTGGGTCAAGTGGAAGCTCGATTCGAGCCATTTAGAGATAGTGTTAATCTTAGCGATAGATAGGTGCATAGTTTGCACCGAACGCACCATTGGCATAGAAATCATTTTGGATGCACCTGATTGTAGTCCTAGGTGAGATGGATCAAGCAGAAGCTCATTTTGATCCATTTAGAGATGGTTTTAACTTCAGCGCAAGAATGGTGCACCGTTTGCGCCAAATGTCCCACGGGCATGGAAATTGCTTTGGGCACACCCGATGGTACTCCTATGTAATGTATGTTAAGTGGAAGCTGTTTCGGTCCGTTTGGAGATAGTGTTAGTCTTGGTGCCAGATAGGTGCACGGTTTACGCTGAATGTACCATAGGCATGGAAATCATTTTGGGCACACCCGATGCTACTCCTAGGTGACGTGGTCAAGTGACAGCTCATTTTGGTCCATTCGGAGATAGTGTTAAACTAGGCGTAAGATAGGTGTACGGTTTGCGCCGAATGTACCACAGGCATGGAAATCTTTTTAGGCACACCCGATGGTACTTCTAAGAGACATTGGTGAAATGGAAGGTATTTTGGTCCATTTGGAGAGAGTATTAATCTCGAAGCAAGATCGGTGCACGGTTTGCGCTGAACGTACCCTAGGCTAAGAAATCATTTTGACGCAACCGATGGTACTCCTACGTGACATGGGTCAAGTGGAATCTCATTTCAGCCCATACGGAGAAACCATTAATCTCGACGCAAGATAGGTGCACTATATACGCTGAACGTACCATAGGCTAAGAAATCATTTTGGACGCACTTGATTGTACTCCTAGGCGACGTGGATCAAGCGAAAGTTTATTTCTATCTATTTGGAGATTGTTTTGATCTCGGCGTAAGATAGGTGCACGGTTTGTGTCGAATGTACCACGGGCATGGAAATCGCTTTGGGCAGACCTGATGGTACTCCTAGGTAATGTATGTCAAGTGGAAGCTTGTTTCGGTCCGTTTGGAGATAGTTTTAGTATAGGTGCACGATAGGTGCACAGTTTGCGCCGAACGTACCACGGGCTGGGAAACCACTTTGGGCACACTATGTGGTTCTCCTAGCTGAAGTGGGTCAAGTGGAAGCTCGATTCGAGCCGTTTAGAGATAGTGTTAATCTTAGCGCTAGATAGGTGCGCAGTTTGCACCGAACATACCATTGGCATAGAAATCATTTTGGATGCACCTGATTGTACTCCTAGGTGAGATGGAGCAAGCAGAAGCTCATTTTGATCCATTTGGAGATGGTTTTAACTTCAGCGCAAGAATGGTGCACAATTTGCGCTGAATGTCCCGCGGGCATGGAAATTGCTTTGGGCACACCCGATGGTACTCATATGTAATGTATGTCAAGTGGAAGCTTGTTTCGGTCCGTTTGGAGATAGTGTTAGTCTTGGTGCTAGATAGGTGCACGGTTTGCGCTAAATTTACCATAGGCATGGAAATGATTTTGGGCACTCCCGATGCTACTCCTAGGTGATGTGGTCAAGTGACAGCTCATTTTGGTCCATTCGGAGATAGTGTTAAGCTAGGCGGAAGATAGGTGTACGGTTTGCGCCGAATGTACCACAGGCATGGAAATCTTTTTAGGCACACCCGATGGTACTTCTAAGAGACGATGGTCAAATGGAAGCGCATTTTGGTCCATTTGGAGAGAGTATTAATCTCGAAGCAAGATAGGTGCACGGTTTGCGCTGAACGTGCCCTAGGCTAAGAAATCATTTTGACACAACCGATGGTACTCCTACGTGACATGGGTCAAGTGGAATCTCATTTCAGCCCATACGGAGAAACCGTTAATCTCGACGCAAGATAGGTGCACTATATGCGCTGAACGTACCATAGGCTTAGAAATCATTTTGGACGTACTTGATTGTACTCCTAGGCGACGTGGATCAAGCGAAAGTTTGTTTCTATCTATTTGGAGATTGTTTTGATCTCGGCGTAAGATAGGTGCATGGTTTGTGCCAAATATACCACGGGCATGGGAATCGCTTTGGGCAGACCTGATGGTACTCCTAGGTAATGTATGTCAAGTGGAAGTTTGTTTCGGTCCGTTTGGAGATAGTTTTTGTCTAGGCGCACGACAGGTGCACAATTTGCGTCGAACGTACCACGGGCCGGGAAATCACTTTGGGCACACTCGATGGTTCTCCTAGCTGAAGTTGGTCAAGTGGAAGCTCGATTCGAGCCGTTTAGAGATAGTGTTAATCTTAGCGCTAGATAGGTGCACAGTTTGCACCGAACGTACCATTGGCATAGAAATCATTTTGGATGCACATGATTGTACTCCTAGGTGAGATGGAGCAAGCAGAAGCTCATTTTGATCCATTTGGAGATGGTTTTAACTTCAGCGCAAGAATGGTGCACAGTTTGCGCCGAATGTCCCACGGGCGTGGAAATTGCTTTGGGCACACCCGATGGTACTCCTATGTAATGTGTGTCAAGTCGAAGCTTGTTTCAGTCCGTTTGGAGATAGTGTTAGCCTTGGTGCTAGATAGGTGCACGGTTTGCGCTGAATATACCATAGGCATGGAAATCATTTTGGGCACACCCGATGCTACTCCTAGGTGACGTGGTCAAGTGACAGCTCATTTTGGTCCATTCGGAGATAGTGTTAAACTAGGCGCAAGATAGGTGTACGGTTTGCGCCGAATGTACCACAGGCATGGAAATCTTTTTAGGCACACCCGATGGTACTTCTAAGAGACATTGGTCAAATGGAAGCTCATTTTGGTCCATTTGGAGAGAGAGTATTAATCTCAAAGCAAGATAGGTGCACGGTTTGCGCTAAACGTACCCTAGGCTAAGAAATCATTTTGACACAACCGATGGTACTCCTACGTGACATGGGTCAAGTGGAATCTCATTTCAGCCCGTACGGAGAAACCATTAATCTCGACGCAAGATAGGTGCACTATATACGCTGAACGTACCATAGGCTAAGAAATCATTTTGGACGCACTTGATTGTACTCCTAGGCGACGTGGATCAAGCGAAAGTTTATTTCTATCTATTTGGAGATTGTTTTGATCTCAGCGTAAGATAGGTGCACGGTTTGTGTCGAATGTACCACGGGCATGGAAATTGCTTTGGGCAGACCTGATGGTACTCCTAGGTAATGTATGTCAAGTGGAAGCTTGTTTCGGTCCGTTTGGAGATAGTTTTAGTATAGGTGCACGATAGGTGCACAGTTTGCGCCGAACGTACCACGGGCTGGGAAACCACTTTGGGCACACTATGTGGTTCTCCTAGCTGAAGTGGGTCAAGTGGAAGCTCGATTCGAGCCGTTTAGAGATAGTGTTAATCTTAGCGCTAGATAGGTGCGCAGTTTGCACCGAACGTACCATTGGCATAGAAATCATTTTGGATGCACCTGATTGTACTCCTAGGTGAGATGGATCAAGCAGAAGCTCATTTTGATCCATTTGGAGATGGTTTTAACTTCAGCGCAAGAATGGTGCACAGTTTGCGCCGAATGTCCCACGGGCATGGAGATTGCTTTGGGCAAACCCGATGGTACTCCTATGTAATTTATGTCAAGTGGAAGCTTGTTTCGGTCCGTTTGGAGATAGTATTAGTCTTGGTGCTAGATAGGTGCACGGTTTGCGCTGAACGTACCATAGGCATGGAAATCATTTTGGGCACACCCGATGCTACTCCTTGGTGACGTGGTCAAGTGACAGCTCATTTTGGTCCATTTGGAGATAGTGTTAAACTAGGCGCAAGATAGGTGTACGGTTTGCGCCGAATGTACCACAGGCATGGAAATCTTTTTAGGCACACCCGATGGTACTTCTAAGAGACATTGGTCAAGTGGAAGCTCATTTTGGTCCATTTGGAGAGAGAGTATTAATCTCAAAGCAAGATAGGTGCACGGTTTGTGCTAAACGTACCCTAGGCTAAGAAATCATTTTGACACAACCGATGGTACTCCTACGTGACATGGATCAAGTGGAATCTCATTTCAGCCCATACGGAGAAACCATTAACCTCGACGCAAGATAGGTGCACTATATGCACTGAACATACCATAGGCTAAGAAATCATTTTGGACGCACTTGATTTTACTCCTAGGCGACGTGGATCAAGCGAAAGTTTATTTCTATCTATTTGGAGATTGTTTTGATCTCGGCGTAAGATAGGTGCACGGTTTGTGTCGAATGTACCACGGGCATGAAAATCGCTTTGGGCAGACCTGATGGTACTCCTAGGTAATGTATGTCAAGTGGAAGCGTGTTTCGGTCTGTTTGGAGATAGTTTTAGTCTAGGTGCACGATAGGTGCACAATTTGCGCCGAACATACCACGGGCCAGGAAATCACTTTGGGCACACTCGGTGGTTCTCCTAGCTGAAGTGGGTCAAGTGGAAGCTCGATTCGAGCCGTTTAGAGATAGTGTAAATCTTAGCCCTAGATAGGTGCACTGTTTGCACCAAACGTACCATTGGCATAGAAATCATTTTGGATGCACCTGATTGTACTCCTAGGTGAGATGGATCAAACAGAAGCTCATTTTCATCCATTTGGAGATGGTTTTAACTTCAGCGCAAGAATGGTGCACAGTTTGCGCCGAATGTCCCACGGGCATGGAGATTGCTTTGGGCACACCCGATGGTACTCCTATGTAATGTATGTCCAGTGGAAGCTTGTTTCGGTCCGTTTGGAGATAGTGCTAGTCTTGGTGCTAGATAGGTGCACGGTTTGCGCTGAATGTACCATAGGCATGGAAATCATTTTGGGCACACCCGATGCTACTCCTAGGTGACGTGGTCAAGTGACAGCTCATTTTGGTCCATTCGGAGAGTGTTAAACTAGGCGCAAGATAGGTGTACGGTTTGCGCCGAATGTACCACAGGCATGAAAATCTTTTTAGGCACACCCGATGGTACTTCTAAGAGACATTGGTCAAATGGAAGCTCATTTTGGTCCATTTGGAGAGAGTATTAATCTCGAACAAGATAGGTGCACGGTTTGCGCTAAACGTACCCTAGGCTAAGAAATCATTTTGACACAACCGATGGTACTCCTACGTGACATGGGTCAAGTGGAATCTCATTTCATCCCATACGGAGAAACCGTTAATCTCGACGCAAGATAGGTGCACTATATGCGCTGAACGTACCATAGGTTTAGAAATCATTTTGGACACACTTGATTGTACTCCTAGGCGACGTGGATCAAGCGAAAGTTTATTTCTATCTATTTGGAGATTGTTTTGATCTCGGCATAAGATAGGTGCACGGTTTGTGACGAATGTACCACGGGCATGGAAATCACTTTGGGCAGACCTGATGGTACTCCTAGGCAATGTATTTCAAGTGGAAGCTTGTTTCGGTCCATTTGGAGATAGTTTTAGTCTAGGCGCACGACAGGTGCACACTTTGCGCCGAACATACCACGGGTCGGGAAATCACTTTGGGCACACTTGGTGGTTCTCCTAGCTGAAGTGGGTCAAGTGGAAGCTCGATTCAAGCCGTTTAGAGATAGTGTTAATCTTAGCGCTAGATAGGAGCACAGTTTGCACCGAACGTACCATTGGCATAGAAATCATTTTGGATGCACCTCATTGTACTCCTAGGTGAGATGGATCAAGCAGAAGCTCATTTTGATCCATTTGGAGATGGTTTTAACTTCAGCACAAGAATGGTGCACAGTTTGCGCCGAATGTCCCATGGGCATGGAAATTGCTTTGGGCACACCCGATGGTACTCCTATGTAATGTATGTCAAGTGGAAGCTTGTTTCGGTCCGTTTGGAGATAATGTTAGTCTTGGTGCTAGATAGGTGCACGGTTTGCGCTGAATTTACCATAGGCATGGAAATCATTTTGGGCACACCCGATGCTACTCCAAGGTGATGTGGTCAAGTGACAGCTCATTTTGGTCCATTCGGAGATAGTGTTAAACTAGGAGCAAGATAGGTGTACGGTTTGCGCCGAATGTACCACAGGCATGGAAATCTTTTTAGGCACACCCGGTACATCTAAGAGACATTGGTCAAATGGAAGCTCATTTTGGTCCATTTGGAGAGAGTATTAATCTCGAAGCAAGGTAGGTGCACGGTTTGCGCTGAATGTGCCCTAGGCTAAGAAATCATTTTGACACAACCGATGGTACTCCTACGTGACATGGGTCAAGTGGAATCTCATTTCATCCCATACGGAGAAACCGTTAATCTCGACGCAAGATAGGTGCACTATATGCGCTGAACGTACCATAGGTTTAGAAATCATTTTGGACACACTTGATTGTACTCCTAGGTGACGTGGATCAAGCGAAAGTTTATTTCTATCTATTTGGAGATTGTTTTGATCTCGGCGTAAGATAGGTGCATGGTTTGTGCCGAATGTACCACGGGCATGGAAATCGCTTTGGGCAGACCTGATGGTACTCCTAGGTAATGTATGTCAAGTGGAAGTTTGTTTTGGTCCGTTTGGAGATAGTTTTAGTCTAGGCGCATGATAGGTGCACAATTTGCGTCGAACGTACCACGGGCTGGGAAATCACTTTGGGCACACTCGGTGGTTCTCCTAGCTGAAGTGGGTCAAGTGGAAGCTCGATTCGAGCCGTTTAGAGATAGTGTTAATCTTAGCGCTAGATAGGTGCAAAGAGTGCACCGAACGTACCATTGGCATAGAAATCATTTTGGATGCACCTAATTGTACTCCTAGGTGAGATGGAGCAAGCAGAAGCTCATTTTGATCCATTTGGAGATGGTTTTAACTTCAGCGCAAGAATGGTGCAAAGTTTGCGCCAAATGTCCCACGAGCATGGAAATTGCTTTGGGCACACCCGATGGTACTCCTATGTAATGTATGTCAAGTCGAAGCTTGTTTTAGTCCATTTGGAGATAGTGTTAGTCTTGGTGCTAGATAGGTGCACGGTTTGCGCTGAATGTACCATAGGCATGGAAATCATTTTGGGCACACCCGATGCTACTCCTAGTTGATGTGGTCAAGTGACAGCTCATTTTGGTCCATTCGGATATAGTGTTAAACTAGGCGCAAGATAGGTGTATGGTTTGCGCCGAATGTACCACAGGCATGGAAATCTTTTTAGGCACACCCGATGGTACTTCTAAGAGACATTGGTCAAATGGAAGCTCATTTTGGTCCATTTTGAGAGAGTATTAATCTCGAAGCAAGATAGGTGCACGGTTTGCACTGAACGTGCCCTAGGCTAAGAAATCATTTTGACACAACCGATGGTACTCCTACGTGACATGGGTCAAGTGGAATCTCATTTCAGCCCATACGGAGAAACCGTTAATCTCGACGCAAGATAGGTGCACTATATGCGCTGAACGTACCATAGGTTTAGAAATCATTTTGGACGCACTTGATTGTACTCCTAGGCGACATGGATCAAGAGAAAGTTTATTTCTATCTATTTGGAGATTGTTTTGATCGCGGCGTAAGATAGGTGCATGGTTTGTGCCGAATGTACCACGGGCATGGAAATCGCTTTGGGCAGACCTGATGGTACTCCTAGGTAATGTATGTCAAGTGGAAGTTTGTTTCGGTCCGTTTGGAGATAGTTTTAGTCTAGGCGCATGATAGGTGCACAATTTGCGCCGAACGTACCACGGGCCGGGAAATCACTTTGGGCACACTCGGTGGTTCTCCTAGCTGAAGTGGGTCAAGTGGAAGCTCGATTCGAGCAGTTTAGAGATAGTGTTAATCTTAGCGCTAGATAGGTGCACAGTTTGCACCAAACGTACCATTGGCATAGAAATCATTTTGGATGCACCTGATTGTACTCCTAGGTGAGATGGAGCAAGCAGAAGCTCATTTTGATCGATTTGGAGATGGTTTTAACTTCAGCGCAAGAATGGTGCACAGTTTGCGCCGAATATCCCACGAGCATGGAAATTGCTTTGGGCACACCCGATGGTACTCCTATGTAATGTATGTCAAGTGGAAGCTTGTTTCGGTCCGTTAGGAGATATTCAGAGCAAACCGTGCACCAATCTTCTGCTAAGATTAACACTATCTCCAAATGGACCGAAATGAGCTTCCACTTGACTTGGAGTACCATCGGGTGTACCCAAAATGATTTCCATGCCCATGGTCCATTCGGTGCAAACCGTGCACCTATCTTGTACCAAGATTAACACTATCTCCAAAGGACTGAAACGAGCTTCCACTTGACCCACGTCACCTAGGAGTACAATCGGGTGCGTCAAAATAATTTTCGAGCCTATAGTACGTTCGTCATAAACCCTGCACATATCTTGCGCTGAGATTAACACTGTCTCCAAACATACCAAAACAAGAATCAACTGGACCCACATCACCTTGGAGTACCATCGGTTTTGCTAAAAATGATTTCCATGCACGTTGTACATTTGGCGCAAACCATGCACCTATCTTGCGCCGAGATTAGCACTATCTCCTAATGGACCGAAACAAGATTCCACTTGACCCACGTCACCTAGGAGTGCCATCGGCTGCGTCTAAAATGAGTTCCAAGGCAATGGTATGTTCAGCGCAAACGTGCACCTGTCTTGCGCCTAGATTAACACTATCTCCAAACGGACCGAAATGAGCTTCCGCTTGACCCATATCACCTAGGTGTACCATTGGGTGCGCCCGAAATGGTTTCCATGCCCGTGGTACATTTTGGCGCAAACCGTGCACCTATCCTGCGCAAAGATTAACACTACCTCCAAGCAGACCCAAACGAGCTTTCACTTGACCCACATCACCTAGGAGTACCACCAGGTGTGTCAAAATGATTTCTGAGCCTATAGTACGTTTGACGCAAATCGTGCATCAATCTTGCGCCGAGACTAACACTGTCTCTAAATGGACCAAAACAAGCTTCCACTTGACATTCATTACCTTGGAGTACCATTAGGTGTGCCCAAAGCCATTAACATGCCCGTGGTACATTCGGCGAAAACATTGCACCTATCTTGCGCTGAGATTAAAACTATTTCTAAACGGATCGAAATGAGCTTCTGCTTGATCCACATCACCTAGGAGTACAATCAGTAGCGTCAAAAATGACTTCTGAGCCTATGGTACGTTTAGTGCAAACTGTGCACCTAACTTGTGCCTAGATTAACACTATCTCCAAACAGACTGAAACACGCTTCCACATGACCCATGTCACCTAGGTGTACCATTAGATGTGCCCAAAATGATTTCCATGCCTCTGGTACATTCAGCGCAAACCATGCACCTATCTTGCGCTGAGATTAACACTATCTCCAAACAGACCAAAACAAGATTTCACTTGACCCACATCACCTTGGAGTACCATCGGGTGTGCCCAAAATGATTTCTATGCGTGTTGTATGATCGGCACAAACCATGCACTTATCTTGCACCGAGATTAACACTATCTTCAAACAGACGAAAACGAGGTTCCACTTGACCCATGTCACCTATGAGTACCATCGGGTGTGTCCAAAACAATTTCCGAGCCTATGGTACGTTCATCACAAACCGTGCACCAATCTTAAACCTAGTTTAACACTATCTCTAAACGGATCGAAATGGGCCCTACTTGACCCACATACCTAGGTGTACCATTGGGTGCGCCCGAAATGGTTTCCACGCCAATGGTACATTCAACACAAATCGTGCGCCTATCTTGTGCTGAGATTAACACTATCTCCAAACGGACCAAAATGAGCTTCTACTTGACCCACGTCACCTAGGAGTACCATTGGGTGCGTCAAAATTATTTCTGAGCCTATGGTACGTTCAGCGCAAATCGTGCACCTATCTTGTGCCGAGACTAACACTATCTACAAACGAACTGAAACAAGCTTCCACTTGACATACATTACCTAGGAGTACCATCATGAGTGCCCAAAGTCATTTCCTTGCCCGTGGTACATTCGGCGCAAACCGTGCACCCATCTTGCACCGAGATTAAAACTATCACCAAACAGATCGAAACAAGCTTCTGCTTGATCCACGTTACCTAGGAGTAAAATTAGGTGCGGCCAAAATGATTTATGAGCCTATGGTACATTCGGCCCAAACCGTGCACCTATCATCCGTCGAGAATAACACTATCCTCAAATGGGCCGAAATGAGTTTCCATTTGGCCCACGTCATGTAGGAGTACTATCGATTGCTCCCAAAATGATTTATGAGCCTATGGTACGTTCGGTGCAAATTGAGCGCCTATCTTGTGTCAAGATTAACACTATCTCCAAAAGGTTTGAAACGAGCTTCCACTTGACCTATGTCACCTAGGAGTCCCATTGGGTGTGCCCAAAGCGATGTCAGAACCTATGGTCATTTAACACAAACCGTGCACCTAACATGCGCCTAGATTAGCATTATCTCCAAACCGAACGAAACGAGCTTCCACTTGACCCACGTCACGTAGGTGTACCATCGGGTGTGCCCAAAATGATTTCCACTCCTGTGGTACATTCGGCGCAAACCATACACCTATCTTGCACCGAGATTAACACTATCTTCAGACAGACCAAAACAAGGTTCCACTTGACCCACGTCACCTATGAGTACCATCAGGTGTGTCGAAAATGATTTCCGAGCCTATGGTACGTTCATCGCAAACCATGCACCTATCTTGCACCTAGTTTATCACTATCTCCAAATGGTCCGAAATGGGCTCTACTTGACCCACGTCACCTAGGTGTACCATTGGGTGCACCTGAAATGGTTTCCATGCCAATGGTACATTCGGCGCAAACCGTGCACCTACCTTGTGCCGAGGTTAACACTATCTCCAAACGGACCGAAACGAGTTCCACTTGACCCACGTCACCTAGGAGTACCATCGGGTGTCTCAAATTGATTTCTGAGCCTATGGTATGTTCGGCGCAAATCGTGCACCGAGACTAACACTATCTACAAATGGACCAAAACAAGCTTCCACTTGACATACATTACCTAGGAGTACCATCATGTGTGCCCAAAGCCATTTCCATGCCTATGGTACATTCGGTGCAATCCGTGCACCCATCTTCCGCCGAGATTAAAACTATCACCAAAGGGATTGAAACGAGCTTCTGCTTGAGCCACGTCACCTAGGAGTCAAATCAGGTGCGGCCAAAATGATTTATGAGCCTATGGTACGTTTGACGCAAACTGCGCACCTATGTTGCGTCAAGATTAACACTATCTTCAAATGGACCGAAATGAGTTTCCACTTGGCCCATGTCACATACGAGTACCATCGGTTGCGCCCAAAATGTTTTATGAGCCTATGCTATGTTCGGTGCAAATTGAGCACCTATGTTGTGTCAAGATTAACACTATCTCCAAAAAGTCTGCAACGAGCTTCCACTTGATCTATGTCACCTAGGAGTCCCATTGGGTGTGCCAAAGCAATGTCAGAACCGATGGTCATTTATCACAAACCGTGCACTTAACTTGCACCTAGATTAACACTATCTCTAAATGGACAAAACGAGCTTCCACTTGACCCACGTCACGTAGGTGTACCATTGGGTGTGCCCAAAATAATTTCCACGCCTGTGGTACATTCGGCGCTAACCACGCACCTATCTTGCACTGAGATTAACACTATCTCCAAACAGACCAAAACAAGATTCCACTTGACCCACATCACCTTGGAGTACCGTCGGGTGTGCCCGAAATGATTTCCATGCGCGTTGTACATTCGGCACAAACCATGCACCTATCTTGCACCAAGATTAACACTATCTTCAAACGGACCAAAACGAGGTTCCACTTGACCCACGTCACCTATGAATGCCATCGGATGTGTCCAAAATGATTTCTGAGCCTATGGTACGTTCAGCGCAAACCGTGCACCTATCTTGCGCCTAGATTAACACTATCTCCAAATGGACCGAAATAGGCTCTACTTGACCCATGTCACCAAGGTGTACCATTGGGTGCGCCCAAAATGGTTTCCATGCCAATAATACATTGGGCACAAACCATGCACCTATCTTGTGCCGAGATTAACACTATCTCCAAACAGACCGAAACAAGCTTCCACTTGACCCACGTCACCTAGGAGTACCATCGGGTGCGTCAAAATGATTTCTGAGCCTATGGTACGTTCGGCGCAAATTGTGCACCTATCTTAAGCCGAGACTAACACTATCTGCAAACGGACCGAAACAAGCTTCCACCTGACATACATTACCTAGGAGTACCATCATGTGTGCCCAAAGCCATTTCATGCCCGTGGTACATTCGACGCAAACCGTGCACCCATCTTGCGTCGAGATTAAAACTATCTCCAAACGGATCGAAACAAGTATCTGCTTGATCCACGTCACCTAGGAGTAAAATCAGGTGCGACCAAAATAAGTTATGAGCCTATGGTATGTTCGGCGCAAACCGTGCACCTATCTTGCGTCAAGATTAACACTATCTTCAAATTGACTGAGATGAGTTTCCACTTGGGCCACGTCATGTAGGAGTACCATCGGTTGCGCCCAATATTATTTTTGAGCCTGTGGTACGTTTGGTGCAAATTGAGCGCCTATCTTGTGTCAAGAATAACACTATCTCCAAAAAGTCTGGAACGAGCTTCCACTTGATCTACGTCACCTAGGAGTCCCATTGGGTGTGCCTAAAGCGATGTCAGAACCTATGGTCATTTAGCACAAAACGTGCACCTATCTTGCGACTAAATTAACACTATTTCCAAATGAACCGAAATGAGGTCCATTTGACCCAAGTCACCTAGGTGTACCATAGGGTGCGCTCGAAATGGTTTCCATGCCGGTGGTACATTCGGCGCAAACCGTGCACCTATCTTGTGCCAAGATTAACACTATCTCCAAATAGACCGAAACAAGCTTTCAGTTCACCAATGTCACCTAGATGTACCATCGGGTGTGCCAAAAAAAATTTCCATGCCTGTGTGCACTCAGCGCAGACCATGCACCAATCTTGCACATAGATTAACACTATCTCCAAACAGACCGAAATAAGCTTCCACATGACACACGTCACCTAGGACTGTGATCGGGTGTGCCCAAAATGACATCCAAGCCCATGCTACATTCTGCGTGAAGTGTGCACCAACGTTGTGCTAAGATTAACACTATCTCCAAACGGCCCGAAACGAGCTTCTACTTGACCCACGTCACCTAGGACTATCATTGGGAGTGTCCAAAATGATTTCTGAGCCTATGGTACGTTTGGCGAAAACCGTGCACCTATTTTGCACCTAGATTAGTACTATCTCCAAATAGATCAAAACGAGGTTCCACTTGGCCCACGTCACCTAGGAGTACCATCGGGTGCGTCCAAAATAATTTATGAGCCAACGTTCAGTGCAAACAGTGCACCTAACTTGCGCCGAGATTGACACTATCTCTGTGCGGACCGAAACGAGGTTCCACTTGACCCACATCACCTAGGAGTACCATCCGGTACGTCCAAAATGATTTATGAGCATGGTACGTTCAGCGCAAACCGAGCACCTATCTTGCTCCTTGATTAACACAATATCCAAACGGACCGAAATGAGCTTCCACTTGACCCACGTCACGTAGGTGTACCATTGGCTACGCCTCAAACGGTTTCGATGCCCGTGGTACATTTAGCGCAAACCGGGCACCTATCTTGCACCGAGATTAACACTATCTCCAAATGGACCGAAATGAGCTCTCACTTGGCCCACATCACCTAGGAGTACCATCGGGTGTCAAAATGATTTTTGAGCATATGGTACGTTTGGTGCCAATCGTGCAAAAATTTTGCGCCGGGTAACACTGTCTCCAAATGGACTAAAACAAGCTTCCGCTTGTCATTCGTTACCTAGGAGTACCATCAGGTGTACCCAAAACTATTTCTATGCCCATGGTACATTCGGTGCAAACCATGCACCTATCTTGCACCAAGATTAAAACTATCTCCAAACAGATTGAACTAAGCTTTCGCTTGATCCACGTTACCTAGGAGTACAATCACGTGCATCGAAAATGATTTCTGAGCCTATGGTATGTTTGGTGAAAACTGTGCACCTAAGTTGCGCCTAGATTAACACTATCTGCAAATGGACCAAAACGAGCTTCCACTTGACCCCGTCACCTAGGTGTATCATCGGGTGTGCACAAAATGATTTCCATGCCTGTGGTACATTCAGTGCAAACCAAACACCTATCTTGTGCTAAGATTAACACTATCTCCAAACAGACCAAAACAATATTCCACTTGACCCACGTCACCTAGGAGTACCATCGGGTGTGACCAAAATGATTTCCATGCCCGTTGTACATTTGACGCAATCCGTGCGCCTATCTTGTATCAAGATTAGCACTATTTCGAAGCAGACCAAAACGAGGTTCCACAGGATCCACGTCACCTAGGAGTTCCATCAGGTGCATCCAAAATAATTTTTGAGCCTATGATATCTTCGGCGCAAACTGTTCACCTATCTTGCACCTAGGTTAACACTATCTCCAAACGGACTGAAATGAGCTTCCACTTGACCCATGTCACCTAGATGTATCATCGGGTGTGCATAAAATGATTTCCATGCCTGTGGTACATTCGGCACAAACCAAGCACCTATCTTGCACTGAGATTAACACTATCTCCAAACCGAGGCTATGGTACGTTTGGTGTAAACCATGCACCTATCTTGCGTGGAGACTAACACTATCTCCAAACGGAATGAAACAAGCTTCCACTTCACATCCATTACCTAGGAGTACTATTAGGTGTGCCCAAAGCCATTTCCATGCCCATGGTACAATCGAAGCAAACCGTGCACCTATCATGCGCCTAGATTATGATAAGGGTAAGGGTGTCCCGATCTTTCGGTGGAGAGGCATAACATCGATTTAGTGGATGAACATGACATTCATGATCCGACTACAATTGTCCAAGGATGATGCGCCTTAGCAACCGATACACCGACTCCAAGGATCATTGCATTCTTGTGGTGCACGGCCTGGCCACGAGGGCACTCATCCTGCAAGCAATCGAAGAAAAACCAAGAACAAGTTGAACAAGCACTCAATTGCAAGATAAATATGAAGGTTTCAATATAAAATCACAAGATGGTGGGGTTCCAAATACAATCAGATGGGTGGTTTATTCAACATGCACGCTGAAAGGCGGTAGCAATGGCTAACTCAATGAAACAAAAACCAACTAGTGGTGGTGGCTGTAGGAGCCTTATGTACATGAGAGGGCGACCAGAGGAGTGTTGGGTGGTGCTAAATCACTCGACTCAGTAAAAATAAAAGAGAAACAAGGACATCCACTGCATGGTTGCATGCAGCTCCCTTATTGACTGAAACAACCACTAAAAATAGGTGTCGCAAAAAGGTCGACGATTGCGGCCCACTCTAAGAAGATATGAGGATGTGGTTGGATCCGTTCAAAAGTAGACTTAGTAAGCTTTATGTGAAGAACTAGAACGTCCCAATTAGGTTCCATATGAAGTCTTGGTGACCATCACAAGTTGGTGCTATTCTGTAGTCCGAACCCACCCCCGCAAATCCCCTTCCTTATGGTTCCTCTCCATTATTCCTGAGCAAAACAAAGGTGCACGGGTTTCCATGGTCTAAATAAGATGAATAAGAACTCAAGAATGAACTCACCTAATAGTTGAGTTGATGTGCACAGGCGCGAGTAATAGGGCCATGAATCTGTACTTGTGCAGGTGTGGATGTATTGATGGTGTTGATGTCCTCATCATCCTCCCGTTCTTGCATTTGAGTCATCCTCGACTCAAGCTCGGCCTCTTCTCCAAAATATGGCTTCAAATCTACGATGTTAAATGTGGGACTAACCTCAAAATTGATAGGCATATCTAACTTGTATGCGTTATCATTATTTTTCTCTAACACCTTAAATGGTCCATCAGCTCTAGGCATCAATTTAGATTTTCTCAAATTAGGAAACCTCTCCTTTCTCAAATGCAACCACACTAGATCTCCAGGTTCAAACATCAAATGATTCTACCTTTATTGCCAGCAAGCTTATACTTAACATTCATGCATTCAATGTTTTGCTTTGTTGTTTCATACAATTTTAACATTAACTTAGCACATTGTTTAGCATCAAAGTTCACTTTTTTAGAAGATGGCAAAGGCATTAAATCCATAGGAGCACAAGGCAACAGTCCGTACACAATCTCAAATGGGCACATATTTGTAGTTGAATGCAGTGAGTGATTATAAGCAAATTCAATATGAGGCAAACATTCTTAACACATCTTATTGTTCATTTTTAAAACAGCCCTTAACATAGTGGACAAAATTCTATTCAGAACTTTAGTTTGACCATCAGTTTGGGGATGGCATGTGGTAGAAAACAAAACCTTAGTCCCCAATTTAGCCCATAAAGTCCTCCAAAAATGATAGTTTTATGACAAGGAATGAAATGGGCCATCTTAGAAAATCGATCCACAACAACAAAAATGTTGTCATGTCCTTTCCTAGTCCTAGGCAATCCCAACACAAAATCCATAGAAATATCTTCCCAAGGAACACTAAGAATAGGTAGAGGCATGTACAAACCATATGGATTTAATCGTGACTTAGCCTTTTGGAATGTAGTGCAACGAGCAACAAATCTCTCCATGTCTCTTCTCATCCTTGGCCAAAAGAAATGACTAGCAAGTATGTCTTCCATTTTCTTTGCTCCAAAATGTCCCATCAAGCCCCCTCCACGTGCTTCCTGTAGCAACAACAAATAAATAGAGCTAGCTGGAATGCATAGCTTGTTAGCTCCAAACACAAATCCATCATTGATGATGAATTTTCCAGGTTCTACCATCGTTACAATGCAGCAATACATCTTTAAAATCACCATCATGTATATATTGATTTTTAATTGTTTCCAATCCAAAAATTTTGTAGTCAAGTTGTGTCAACAATTTATATCTTTTAGACAAGGCATCAACAATTATATTCTCCTTCCCTTTCTTGTGTTTGATAACATAAGGAAAAGATTCAATGAATTCAACCCATTTAGCATGTCTACGATTCATTTTTCCTTGACTATGAAGATGCTTTAAAGACTCATGATCAGAATGTATGACAAATTCTTTGGGCCACAAATAATGCTACCATGTCTCTAAAGTTCTCACAAGAGCATATAATTTCGTATCATAAGTAGAATAATTCAGAATAGGCCCACTCAATTTCTCACTAAGGTATGCAACAGGTTTGCCTTCTTGCAACAAAACACCACCCAAACTGATTCCACTAGCATCACATTTAAGCCCAAATGTCTTATTAAAATTAGGTAGTTGGAGTAGAGGTGCATGTGTCAACTTATCTTTCAGCACGTTGAAGGCATTCTCTTGTGCCTTTGCCCAAGTAAAAGGAACTCCCTTCTTTGTAAACTCATTTAATGGTGCAGCAATGGTACTGAAATCCTTCACAAAGCGGCGATAGAATCTAGCAAGACCTAAAAAGTTTTGCACCTGTGTGATAGTCTTTGGTGTAGGCCATCCCTGTATAGCTTCTACCTTGGCTTTATCAACCTCAATCCCCTATGGAGTGACAACTTAGCCAAGAAAAGAAACTTGATCTGTGCAAAGGGTGCACTTCTCAAGGTTACCAAACAAACGTGCATCATGTAGAGCATTAAAAACAGCACGCAAGTGATCAAGATCCTCATCTATAGACTTGTTGTAAATCAACATATCATCAAAATATACCACCACGATTTGCCAATAAAAGCATGTAAAACCTCATTCATTAACCTCATAAAAATGCTAGGTGCATTAGTTAATCCAAAAGGCATAACTAACCACTCATATAAACCAAACTTAGTTTTGAAAGCAGTTTTCCATTCATCTCCTAATTTTCATACGAATCTGGTGGTATCCACTACATAAATCAACCTTTGAAAATAAAGTAGCACCACTCAATTCATCAAGTATATCATCTAAGCGCGGAATAGGATGATGGTATCGAATGGTGATATTATTAACCGCTCTATAATCCACACACATACGCCATGTGTCGTCTTTCTTAGGCACTAAAATCACAAGAACAGCACAAGGACTAAGAAACTCATGCACATAACCTTTGTAGAGTAGTTCTTACACTTGGCGTTGAATCTCTTTCGTTTCCTCTAGATTGGTCCAGTATGGCGCACGATTGGGTAATGAAGCACCAGGGATGAGGTCAATCTGGTGCTCAATCCCACAAATTGGTGGTAGCCCCGGTGGAATTTCACATGGAAGCACATCAGAAGACTCCTACAAAATGTTAGATACAACAGGGGCAAATAATGCTGCATATCATGAAGTGAAATCAAAGCATCTTTGCACACTAAGGCATAGCAATCTAAAGTGGAAGCAATCAATTCATTAACATCAGATCTAGTGGCCAGAAAACATGATCCTTTCAAAGTTATCTCATTTTTCTTATTGAGAGCAGATTTGGTATTTTTGTTGCCTTGCTTGACAAGTTCCTTTGCAGCTATAGGTTCTCGCTCTTAGCATGCTCTTGACATTTAATTTTTGCTAGCTTTAGCAACATCATCTTTCACAATAACTTCAGGGGACATAGGATGTAGCACAATTTTCTTATCATGGTGCATAAAAGAATACTGGTTGGACCTACCGTGATGCATAGAATCCTTATCAAATTGCCATGGTCTATTGAGCAGGATATTACAAGCTTGTATAGGCACAACATCACATTCAACAACATCATGATATATGATCCAATAAGAAAATTAATTCGCACTAGTCTAGTTACCATAGCCTTACTATTGTTGTTTAGCCATTGGATGTGTAATATGGATGTGGATGCGGATTACTGCTAAGTGCAAGCTTCTCCACCATGTCGCTGCTAGCCAAGTTGTTGCAGCTACCTCCATCAATGATCATGGGGGCAAGAACGTTCTTTAACAACACACTTTGTTTGAAATAAAGTATGTCGCTAATTTTGTTCTGCCTTCACCATTTATATACTAAGCACACGTTGCACAATGAGACTCTCATAGCGCTCTGAATCATCTGCACCAATATGCTCTTCTTGTTGTTCCTCACTACCTGCATGGTTAGCCGCAAGCAAAGGATGTGTATCTTCATCGAAATCACTAGCAGACGAATACTCACCATCATCTTTAACAATCAAAACATGCTTGCTAGGACAATCACGCTGCACATGTCCATAGCCCTTGCACCAATGGCATTGCATGTCTCTTGTTCTACCTGTTGATGCAACTGAAGAATCACTTGCGGCTGGCTTCTAGATAGTCCTTGTTGCTAAATGAGTGGAAGGAGCACGTGACATGTCGCTTGGAGGGGCTGCTCAACTCGGTGAAGAAGGTAGTGGAGGGGAACGTCCAAAAGGAGTAAATGTTGTGCATGGGTGTCCTGACGTAATCTTTCATGCAGAAAAATTAGTCCTAACACTAGCATGTCGTCCCTGCACTTCCCTTTAGCTTTACAAGCAAGATGAAATAAATGGGTTATGTTATTCTATTCCTTATAGGCTAGGATGTCCTGAATTTCACGGTTCAACCCACCCATAAGTCTTTCCATAGCAGGTTCCTCGTCCTCCTCTATGTTACAACGCAACATACCCATTTGTAGTTCCTGATAATATTCTTCTACACTTTTAGTACCCTGCCTCAATTATTGCAACCTATTTAATAGATCACGTGAATAATAAGAGGGAACAAATCTAGCTTGCATGATTCATTTCAAAGCATCCCAAGTTTGTGGTATGTTATTAGGATTTCTCTTGCCATGTTGTATCCACCAAACAGAAGCAAAGTCAGTGAACTCACTAGTTGCAGCCCGGACTCTTTTATTCTTAGGAAATTCATGGCATGTAAATTTTTTATCAACAGCAATGTCCCATGTAATATATGCATCAGGATCAAATTTACCATCAAAAGGAGGTATCTTAAATTTAATCTTACCAAAAGCATCATCATTGTTTCATACGTCACGTCAGCGATTCATACCTTCACGATTGTGATGTAGCCTTCTGTGAAGACGAGCTTCTCGGTCAACATATTCAGTATCTGCTGAATATTCGTCGTCAAAATTATCCTCGCCATGGTCACCATCAGTATTGTTGTCTTCTTGTCTTTGATTCTCACCACCAGCATTGAGGTCATCAAATCGCCTCAATAGAGCAGCAAGGTTGGTGTTTATTCCTGCAATTGAAGTCTCTAATGAAGCAAGCTTGGTGTTTGTGGCAATCTGTGTGGTTTCTAACCGACCGAGCTTTGAGTTGGTGTCAATGTGGGCTGACTCCAATTGACCAAGGCGCTCATTGGTGACCTGTACATCCTCATTGAGGCCATCAGTGTGCAGCCTCACTTTGCATTCAAACTGTTGCATGAAAGCCTTCATCCATGGTGATCGTGGAGGGGTTGGTTTTGATTCTCCTGGCATGGTTACAAAAGAAGAGAAAAACAAAGGAACAAGTGAAAGAAAACTGTCCTAATGCTACTAGGATATCGCTATTATAATCCTCTCACTCTCAACCTGTTCATGCATGTTCTTACCTATTCTTACCACGCTCAACAGGAGGGGTGGGCAGCCAACAATTTAGCAACTCATCTCAAGAAGCAAGTGTATCGGTGCCGCAACATCAATTCCCATCAAGCTATAGTCAAATTTGTGGGGCTGTAGGAAGGCTAACAGTAGCAAGGAAATACTAGCACCATGTTAGTCACAAAAGCAAGTTGAGAAATCGTTCAACGGTGGTACCGTGCTGGTCCTAGGCTAGACCGTGCTAGAGACGCGAGCACAAACAAAGTCACAGTACAACAAGAAAAAGGCACAAGAACAGCAAGCTATCACTCCCCCTTCTTATCCTCCTCTCTTTTCTTTCTCTCCCCTTTCTCTTTCTTTTTCTTTCCTATTGTTTCTGACTTTTCTTCTTCTTTTCTTTTACTTTGCACAAGTAGAACAAATCTGAATCTTGATAGATCATATTTCACAAAAGCAACTCACAAAGTATTTCTCTTTCTTTTCAGGGGTAACAAGAATGCAACTAACTTCTTAGATTTTCCTTTGTGTGCCCAAATCAGATTTTGTTGGTATGAAAAAAAGCAGTGATGGATATGGTGCAGCAAATATGTATATGGTAATAATGATTGCAATGGAGATGTATATGGTGTAGTTGATATGTATATGGTGGTGTGATGAGATCGCTGCATTCTTGTGGTGCGCGACCCGGCCATGAGGGCACTTGTCCTATAAGCAATCGAAGAACAAGCAAGAACAAGTTGAACAAGCACTCAATTGCAAGATAAATATGAACATTCCAATCTAAAAACAAAGATGGTGGGGTTCCGAATACAATCAAACGAGCAGTTTATTCAACACGTGCTCCGAAAGGTGGTAGCAATGGCTAACTTGATGAAACAAAACCCAACTAGTGGTGGTGGCTGTAGGAGCCTGATGTAAATGAGAGGGCGACTCGAGGAGTGCTGGGTGGTGCTAAATCCCTTGACTCAGTAAAAACAAAAGAGAAACAAGGACATCCACTGCTGGTGTCTCAAAAAGGTCTCTGGATTAAATCGACGATTGCGGCCCACCGTGAGAAGATATGATGATGTGGTTCGTTCAAAAGTAGACTAGGTAAGCTTTCCATGAAGCACTAGAACATCCCAATCAGATTCCATATGAAGTCTTGGTGACCGTCACAAGTTGGTGTTGTTCTGTAGTCCGAACCCACCCCTCGCAATCCCCCTTCCTTATGGTTCCTCTCCATTATTCCTGGGCAAAACAAAGGTGCACATGTTTCCATTATCTAAATATGATGAACAAGAACTCAAGAATGAACTCACTTGATAGTTGAGCAGATGTGCACGAGCGTGAGTAATAGGACCATGAATCTGTACTTGTGCAGGTGTGGATGTATTGATGGTGTTGATGTCCTCATCAGATTAACACTATCTACAAATGGACCGAAATGAGCTTCCACTTGACCCACGTCACCAAGGTGTACCATTGGGTGTGCCCAAAATGATTTCCATGCTTGTGGTACATTCGGCACAAACCATGCATCTATCTTGTGCTGAGATTAACACTATCTCCAAATAGACCAAAACAAGATTCCACTTGACCCACGTCACCTAGGAGTACCATCAGGTGTGCCCAAAATGATTTCCATGTCCGTTGTACATTCGGCGCAAACCGTGCACCTATCTTGCACCGAGATTAACACTATCTTCAAATGGACCAAAATGAGGTTCCACTTGACCCATGTCACCTATCAGTACCATTAGGGGTCCAATATGATTTTGCGAGCCTATGATATGTTTAGCGCAAACCGTGCAACTATCTTGCGCCTAGATTAACACTATCTCCAAATAGACTGAAATTGGCTCTACTTAACCCACGTCACCAAGGTGTACCATTGGGTGCGAAATGGTTTCCATGCCGGCGGTACATTTGGCGTAAACTGTGCACCTATCTTGTACCGAGATTAACACTATCTCTAAACAGACCAAAACGAGTTTTCACTTGACCCACATCACCTAGGAGTACCATTGGGTGTGTCAAAATGATTGCTGAGCCTATGGTACGTTCAGCGCAAATTGTGCACCTATGATGCGTCGAGACTAACACTATCTCCAAACGGACTGAAACAAGCTTCCCTTGACATACATTACCTAGAAGTACCATTAGGTGTGCCCAAAGCCAGTTCCATGCCCATGGTACATTCAGCGCAAACTGTGCACCTGTCTTGCGCCGAGATTAAACTATCTCCAAACGGATCAAAATTAGCTTCTGCTTGATCCACATCACTTAGGTGTACAATCACGTGTGGCCAAAATGATTTTTGAGCCTATGGTTCGTTTGGCGCAAACCATGCATCTATCTTGCGTTGAGATTAAAACTATCTCCAAATGGAATGAAATGAGTTTCCACTTGACCCACGTCATGTAGGAGTACCATCGGTTGCACCCTAAATGATTTCCAAGCCTATGGTATATTCAGAGCAAACTGAGCGCCTATCTTGCGTCGAGATTAACACTATCTCCAAAAGGACTGAAACGAGCTTCCACTTGATCTACGTCACCTAGGAGTCCCAATGGGTGTGCCCAAAGCGATGTCAGAACCTATGGTCCTTTAGCAGAAACCGTGCACCTATCTTGCGTCGAGGTTAATACTATCTCCAAACATACCGAAATGACCTTCCACTAAACCAATGTCACATAGAAGTACCTTCGGGTGTGCCTAATAAGATTTCCATGCCTATGGTACATTCGGGTCAAGCCGTAGTCTATATTAACACTATCTCCAAACGGACCTTAACGTGCTTCCACTTGACAGATGTCACCTTGGAGTACCATCGGGTGTGCCCAAAATGTTTTTCATGCCCATGGTACATTCGAAGCAAACTGTCATCTATCTTACGTTGAGATTAACACTCTCTACAAACGGACTGAAACGAGCTTCCACTTGACCCACGTAACCTAGGAGTACCATCGAGTGTGCCCAAAATGATTTCCATGCCCATGGTACATTCAGCACAAACTATGCACCTATCTTGCACCAAGATTAACACTATCTCCAAGCGGACCGAAACAAGCTTTCACTTGACCCACGTCACCTAGAAGTACCATCGGGTGCGTCAAAATGATTTCCATTCCTATGGTATGTTCGGTGCAAACCACGCACCTATCTTACGCTAAGATTAACACTATCTCCAAACAGACCAAAACATGATTTCACTTGACCCACGTCACCTAGGAGTACCACCAGGTGTGCCCAAAATGATTTCCATGACCGTTGTACTTTTGGTGCAAACCATGCAACTATCTTGTGCCGAGATTAACACTATCTCCGAACGGACCGAAACGAGGTTCCACTTGACCCACCTAGAAGTACATCGGGTGCGTCCAAAATGAATTCCGAGCCTATGGTATGTACAACGCAAACCATGCACCTATCTTGCACCTGGATTAACACTATCTCCAAACGGACCGAAATGGGCTCCACTTGACCCATGTTACCTAGGTGTACATTGGCTGCGGCCAAAATGGTTTTATGCCGGTGGTAAAGTCAACGTAAACCGTGCACCTATCTTGTGTCGAGATTAACACTATCTCCAAACGGACTGAAACGAGATTCCACTTGACCCGCGTCACCTAGGAGTACCATGGGGTGCATCAAAATGATTTCCGAGCCTATGGTACGTTCAGCAATCCGTGCACCTATCTTGCGCCTAGACTAACACTATCTCCAAACGGACCGAAATGGGCTCCACTTGACGCACATCACCTAGGTGTACCTTTGGCTGTGCCCAAAATGGTTTCATACCGGTGGTAAAGTCAGCGCAAACCGTGCACCTATCTTGTGCTGAGATTAACACTATCTCCAAACGGACCGAAACAAGCTTCCACTTGACCCATGTCACCTAGGAGTACCATCGGGTGTGTCAAAATGATTTTCAAGCCAATGGTACGTTCAGCACAAACTGTGCAGCTATCTTGTGCCAAGATTAACACTGTCTCCAAACAGACCGAAATGATCTTCCACTTGACCTACATAACGTAGGAGTACAATTGGGTGTGCCCAAAATGATTTCTATGCCCACAATACATTCGACGCAAACCGTGCACCTATCTTGCACTGAGATTAACATTATATTCAAATGGACCAAAACAAGCTTCCACTTGACTATACAATAACTAGTACCATCGGGTGCGTCAAAATAAATTCCAAGCCTATGGTACGTTCGGTGCAAACCGTGCACCTATCTTGTGTCGAGACTAACACTATCTCGAAATGGATTGAAACAAGCTTCCACTTGATATACAATACCTATGAGCGCCATCAGGTGTGGCCAAAGCCATTTCCATGCCCGTGGTACAATCGGCGCAAACCATGCATCTGTCTTGCACTGAGATTAAAACTATCTCCAAACGGATCAAAATAAGCTTCTGCTGGATCCACATCACCTAGGTGTACAATCAGGTATGGCCAAAATGATTTCTAAGCCTATGGTATGTTTGGCGCAAACCGTGTATCTATCTTGCATCGAGATTAACGCTATCTCCAAATGGACCGAAATGAGTTTTCACTTGGCCCACGTAATGTAGGAGGACCATTGGTTGCGTCCAAAATGATTTCTAAGCCTAAGGTATGTTCAGTGCAAACCGAGCGCCTATCTTGTGTCGAGATTAACACTATCTCCAAAAGGACTGAAACGAGCTTCCACTTGATCTACGTCACCTAGGAGTCCCATTGGTGTGCCCAAAGCGATGTCAGAACCTTTGGTCATTTAGCAGAAACTAGGCACCTATCTTGCATCGAGGTTAATACTATCTCCAAACGGACCAAAACGACCTTCCACTAGACCAATGTCACCTAGACCTTCAGATGTGCCTAAAATGATTTCCATGCCTGTGGTACATTTGGGGCAAGCCGTGCACCTATCTTGCGCCTAGAATAACACTATCTACAAATGGACCGCAATGAGCTTCCACTTGACACACGTCACCTAGGAGTACCATCGGGTGTGCCCAAAATGATTTTCATGCTCGTGGTACATTTGGAGCAAACCGTGCACCTATCTTGCGCTAAGATTAACACTATCTCCAAATGGACCAAAACGAGCTTCCACTTGACCTACGCGACCTAGGAGTTCCATCAGGTGTGCCCAAAATGAATTCTATGCCTGTGGTACATTCAGCGCAAACTGTGCACCTATCTTGTACTGAGATTAACACTGTCTCCAAACAGACTAAAACGACCTTCCACATGAACCACGTCACCTAGGAGTACCAACGGGTGCGTCAAAATGATTTCCATGCCAATGGTACGTTCGTCACAAACCTTGCACCTATCTTGTACCAAGACTTACACTATCTACAAATAGACCGAAACAAGCTTTCACTTGACATACATTACTGAGGAGTACCATCAGGTTGCCCAAAGCCATTTCCATGCTTGTGGTACATTCGGCGCAAACCGTGCAACTATCTTGCATCGAGATTAAAACTATGTCAAAATGGATTGAAATGAGCTTCCGCTTGATCCAAGTCACCTATGTCCAAACGGATCGAAATTAGGTGGGTTGAAAATAATTTCTGAGCCTATGGTACGTTCGATGCAAACTGTGCACCTAACTTACGCCTAGATTAACACTATCTCCTAACAGACCGAAATGAGCTTCCACTTGACCCATGTCACCTAGGTGTACCATCGGGTGCGTCAAAATGATTTCTGAGCCTATGATACGTTCGGCGCAAATTGTGCACCTATCTTGCGCCAAGACTAACACTATCTGCAAACGGACCGAAACAAGCTTCCACTTGACATACATTACCTAGGAGTACCATCATGTGTGCCCAAAGCCATTTCCATGCCCGTGGTACATTCGGCACAAACCGTGCACCCATCTTGCACCGAGATTAAAACTATCTCCAAATGGATCGAAACGAGCTTTCGCTTGATCCACGTCACCTAGGAGTAAAATCAGGTGTGGCCAAAATGATTTATGAGCCTATGGTACGTTGGTCACAAACCATGCACCTATCTTGCGTTGAGATTAACACTATCTCCAACTGAACCGAAATGAGTTTCCACTTGGCCCACGTCACGTAGGAGTATCACCGGTTGCGCCCAAAATGATTTTCGTGCCTATGGTACGTTCGGTGCAAATTGAGCGCCTATATTGTGTCAAGATTAACACTATCTCTAAAAAGTCTAAAATGAGCTTCCTCTTGACCTACGTCACCTAGGAGTCCCACGGGTGTGCCCAAAGTGAGGTCAGAAGTTATGGTCATTCAGCAGAAACCGTGCACCTATCTTGCTTTGAGGTTAATACTATCTTCAAATAGACTGAAACGACCTTGCACTAGACCAATGTCACCTAAAAGTACCTTCGGGTGTGCCTAAAAAGATTTCCATACCTGTGGTACATTCGGGGCAAGCCGTGCACCAATCTTGCGCCTAGATTAGACTATCTCCAACTAGACCGCAATGAGCTTTCACTTGACACACATCACCTAGGAGTACCATTGGGTGTGCCCAAAATGATTTTCATGCTCGGGGTACATTCAGAGCAAACCGTGCACCTAACTTGCGCGTAGATTAACACTATCTCCAAACGGACCGAAACGAACTTCCACTTGACCCACGTCACCTAGGTGTACCATCGGGTGTGCCCAAAATATTTCCACACCAATGGTACATTCGATGCAAACCATGCACTTATCTTGCGCTGAGATTAACACTATCTCTAAACAGACCAAAACAAGATTTCACTTGACCCACATCACTTAGGAGTACCATCGGGTGTGCCCAAAATGATTTCCATGCGCGTTGTACATTCGGCGCAAACCGTGCACCTATCTTGCACCGAGATAAACACTATCTTCAAATGGACCAAAATGAGGTTCCACTTGACCCACGTCACCTATACGTACCATCGAGTGTGTCCAAAATGATTTCTGAGCCTTTGGTACGTTCAGCGCAAACCGTGCACCTATATTGCGCCTAGATTAACACAATCACCAAATGGACAAAAATAGGCCCTACTTGACCCACTTCACCTAGGTGTACCTCTAGGTGCGCCCGAAATGGTTTACATGCCAATGGTACATTCGGTGCAAACCGTGCACCTGTCTTGTGCCGAGATTAACACTATCTCGAAACGGACCAAAATGAGCTTCCACTTGACCCATGTCACCTAGGAGTACCATCGGGTGCGTCAAAATGATTTCTGAGCCTATGGTATCAGCCCAAATTGTGCACCTATCTTGCGCCGAGACTAGCACTATCTGCAAACAGACCGAAACAAGCTTCCACTTGACATACATTACCTAGGAGTACCATCATGTGTGCCCAAAGCCATTTCCATGCCCGTGGTACATTCAACGCAAACCATGCACCGATCTTGCGCCGAGATTAAAACTATCTCAAAACGGATCGAAACGAGCTTCCACTTGATCCACGTCACCTAGGAGTAAAATCAGGTGCGACCAAAATGATTTATGAGCCTATGGTACGTTTGTCACAAACCATGCACCTATCTTGCGTCGAGATTAACACTATCTCCAATTGGCCGAAATGAGTTTCCACTTGGCCCACGTTACGTAGGAGTACCATCGGTTGCGCCCAACATGATTTCCGAGCCTATGGTACGTTCGGTGCAAATTGAGCACCCATCTTGTGTCAAGATTAACACTATCTCTAAAAATTATGAAATGAGCTTCCACTTGATATACATCACCTAGGAGTCCCATTGGGTGTGCCCAAAGCGATGTCAAAACCTATGGTCTTTTAGCACAAACTGTGCACCTATCTTGCGTCAAGATTAGTACTATCTACAAACGGTCCAAAACGACCTTCCGCTAGACCAATGTCACCTAGAAGTACCTTTAGGTGTGCCTAAAAAGATTTCCAAGCCCGTGGTACATTCGGGGCAAGCCATACACCTATCTTGTTCCTAGATTAACACTCTCTCCAAAAAGACCATAATGTGCTTCTACTTGACACCCGTCACCTTGGAGTACCATCAGGTGTGCCCAAAATGATTTTCATGCCCATGGTACATTCGGAGCAAACCGTGCACTTATCTTGCGCTGTGATTAACACTATCTCCAAATGGACCAAAATGAGCTTTCATTCGACCTACATGACCTAGGAGTATCTTCGGGTGTGCCCAAAATGATTTCCATGCCCAAGGTGCATTCAGCGTAAACCGTGCGCCTATCTTGCACCAAGATTAAGACAATCTCCAAATGGACCGAAACAAGCTTCCACTTGACCCCTGTAACCTAGGAAAACTATCGGATGCATCAAATTGATTTCCAAGCCTATGGTACGTTTGGTGCAAAGCGTGCACCTATCTTACACTGAGACTAACACTATCTCCAAACGAACCGAAACGAGCCTCCACTTGACCCACGTCACCTAGGTGTACCATCGGGTGTGCCCAAAATATTTCCACACCTATGGTACATTCGATGCAAACCATGCACTTATGTTGCGCTGAGATTAACACTATCTCTAAACAGACCAAAACAAGATTTCACTTGACCCACATCACTTAGGAGTACCATCGGGTCTGCCCAAAATGATTTCCATGCGCATTGTACATTCGGCGTAAACCGTGCACCTATCTTGAACCGAGATAAACACTATCTTCAAATGGACCAAAATGAGGTTCCACTTGACCCACGTCACCTATGCGTACCATCGGGTGTGTCCAAAATGATTTCTGAGCTGATGGTACGTTCAGTGCAAACCGTGCACCTATATTGCGCCTAGATTAACACAATCTCCAAATGGACAAAAATAGGCCCTACTTGACCCACTTCACCTAGGTGTACCACTGGGTGCGCCCGAAATGGTTTACATGCCAATGGTACATTCAGTGCAATCCGTGCACCTGTCTTGTGCCAAGATTAACACTATCTCGAAACAGACCGAAATGAGCTTTCACTTGACCCATGTCACCTAGGAGTACCATCGGGTGTGTCAAAATGATTTCTGAGCCTATGGTACGTTCGGCGCAAATTGTGCACCTATCTTGCGCTGAGACTAACACTATCTGCAAACGGACCGAAACAAGCTTCCACTTGACATACATTACCTAGGAGTACCATCATGTGTGCCCAAAGCCATTTTCATGCCCGTGGTACATTCGACGCAAACCATGCACCCATCTTGCGTCGAGATTAAAACTATCTCAAAACGGATCGAAACGAGCTTCCACTTGATCCACGTCACCTAGGAGTAAAATGTGGTGTGACCAAAATGATTTATGAGCCTATGGTATGTTCATCGCAAACCATGCACCTATCTTGCGTCGAGATTAACACTATCTCCAATTGGACCAAAATGAGTTTCCACTTGGCCCACGTTACGTAGGAGTACCATCGGTTGCGCCCAAAATGATTTCCGAGCCTATGGTACGTTCGGTGCAAATTGAGCGCCCATCTTGTGTCAAGATTAACACTATCTCTAAAAATTCTGAAATGAGCTTCCACTTGATCTATGTCACCTAGGAGTCCGATTGGGTGTGCCCAAAGCGATGTCAAAACCTATGGTCATTTAGCACAAACCGTGCACCTATCTTACAAACGGTCCAAAACGACCTTCCGCTAGACCAATGTCACCTAGAAGTACCTTCAAGTGTGCCTAAAAAGATTTCCAAGCCCGTGGTACATTCGGGGCAAGCCATACACCTATCTTGTTCCTAGATTAACACTCTCTCCAAACAGTCCATAACTTGCTTCTACTTGACACCCGTCACCTTGGAGTACCATCGGGTGTGCCCAAAATGATTTTCATGCCCATGGTACATTCGGAGCAAACCGTGCACTTATCTTGCGCTGTGATTAACACTATCTCCAAATGGACCGAAATGAGCTTTCATTCGACCTACATGACCTAGGAGTATCTTCGGGTGTGCCCAAAATGATTTCCATGCCCAAGGTGCATTCAGCGTAAACCGTGCGTCTATCTTGGACCAAGATTAAGGCAATCTCCGAATGGCCCGAAACAAGCTTCCACTTGACCCATGTAACCTAGGAGAACTATCGGATGCATCAAAATGATTTCCAAGCCCATGGTATGTTTGGTGCAAAGCGTGCACCTATCTTACACTGAGACTAACACTATCTCCAAACAGACCGAAACAAGCTTCCACTTGACATACATTACCTAGGAGTACCATCAGGTGTGTCAAAGCCATTTCCGTGCTTGTGGTACATTCGGCGCAAATCGTGCACCTATCTTGTGCTGAGATTAAAACTATCTCCAAATGGATCAAAATGAGCTTTCGCTTGATCCACATCACCAAGGTGTACAATCAAGTGCGACCAAAATGATTCTGAGCCTATGGTACGTTTGGTGCAAACAGTGCATCTGTCTTGTGTCGAGATTAACACTATTTCTAGATAGACCGAAATGAGTTTCCACTTGGCCCATGCTACGTAGGAGTACCATCGGTTGCACCCAAAATGATTTCCAGACCTATGGTATGTTCGGTGCAAACCAAGCGTCTATTTGCGTCGAGATTAAGACTATCTCCAAAAGGACTGAAATGAGCTTCCACTTGATCTATGTCACCTATGTTGACACTTCTTCGCATCACTCGCATTAGGTTGTCATCCCCAACATGACACCAAGAGTGTGGTTGTATTGTACTCATGCCACTTAACTATATAAAGATATTAAAGTATATATCCGCAAGCGCACAGATAAATACACCTATTGCAGCATTTCACCCAAGTTTATCCTAGGTGTCCTCTAGAAGCTTCTTGCGTATTCGTGATGTGGAGATTAGGCCGATTGACGTGGGTTCCTTCTCGTGGAAGATATAAATTCCTGAATTATTCTAATAACCCCCTGGAAAATATAGATTCACCAACACTCGTGGAATTTCGTTAGTTGACACCCTAGACCTATGTTGGTAATCATTTATTAGCCCTTTATATATTTATTTTAACCCTTTATTATGGTAGATAACCATCGTCAACAACTCCCCCAAGCTTACCTTTTGCTAGTCCCTTAGCAAATATTCATAATGGATTAGGAGTTGCTACAATGCTTTCATGCCTCAAAAGTACACATGCGTTCAAACAAGAATTTTTCTCCGGATTAGATCTAACCATTCTAACATTCAGATTACCCATATTATCTTTAACTATGGAGCTTATTAGCCTTCACTTGGGTCTTGAGCAGTCGAAAAGTCGAACAATCAAACCAAGCACTATGTCTCAAGCTCTTCATTCAACTATTATTCTGGAGTTTTGCAAGATTTTTAAAATAAAACTCAGAGTATCTTTTTGTATGACTCTCTCAAATCTCTCAATATATGTGGTATTTCTGGATCCTCTCCAAGGCAAAGTGAGATTTGCCTTCTCTCATCCTACATCTAATGCTTTATCTGGAGCTTATAGGTATGGAGACAACGTGTACATACTTGCAAAGCATATTTTGTAAAGTCAAACAGTGGATCTAGAGAAATGAGGCATACGATCAAATCAAGAAGTGCATGTATATGGATCAAGGAGTGGTTTATTTATGATGAAGGTGATAGTGGATCTAATTCTACTTTTGCTCCTTTGAAAGGGATTTTGATCTCTCTTTGAATAATTGAAGAACTTAGACTAAGAGATATTTTGGGCTATAGTTTTTTAGATAGGCGGGCATCTAAGTACCCATTGTTTTGGTAGGACACTTGTCCATGTTTTACTCTCTATATATTTCTCTTTCTTCTCTTTTTTTAAAAAATATATAAGCCTAGAACATTCTTGTCTATAATGAAAGATTGAGAGATAATAATAACCTAGAGCAACAATAACTGGGCTTATGAAATGTATGGATAGGTGACAAAAATCCTATAAGACATGTGAGTGGTGTTCTCTCAAAGTGTAAGAGAAAAATATATTTGGTGAATCTAAATGAAAAGGCATCTTGTTGCATACTTCAAGTGTAGAAGCAGCATATTTGAGTGGAGTGTACGTGATCTTGATTTTAAAAGTATGACAAGCCTCTAAGGGTCAACAGAGCTCGACAATGCTCAATGCAAGTACAAGTAGTAAAAAGTATGAATGGAGTTTTCTGTCCTATGTATGGCTGTGGTAGTAATTTTAAGCTTTGTCATACAAGTACTCATCATGGTATTTTAAGATTTTCAAAAGATAAAATTCTCCAGAACTCTAGCATCAGTAGGAGCAAGATAAATAGCAGCTCAGACTTTCTCATATCATACTCCTCAACTACCTAGATTTAGATTCGGCATTTGCAACCCACAAGTTTCAGGCTCAGAGTTTATCTTTAGATCAAGATAGTTCTACCAAAAACTCGGGAGAATTCGTGTTTGAAAACTAGGCACTTGAAAGGAATTACGACAGAGCAACTATTCATCATTTCCATTATGTTTAAAATTGAGTTCTATGGTAATTAAGTTCTAATACTCTCTTGTATCTTTTATTTTAACTAATATATTATCTAGCTAATATTATCACACAACACTCTTTTTATTTGGTTTTCTTAAGTTATGCATCTTTTTATACTTTTCAGAATAAAAGATAAATCACTCGAAAAGGAATACTTATCGTGATATACGGGGGATGCTCTCCCCCAAGCTGGATTTTGACGTTGTCGTTCATCTTGAGTCCTCGATTGCGTAGATGCTCATCACTCCTTCTTTGATGATTGTTCAAGGCAGAGCTCTTGAGTGAGAAGACATCATGGGCTTCATAGGGAATTTCTCTCTTTTTCCTATTGAATTTCAAATAGACAACAAAACTCGTGGAACATATTAAGGGTTAGTGGAAAACTATTCCCTAATTATTTTGGAGTCTTGAATTATCTTTTATTATTCAACTGGTTTTTCTTCATTTTTAGATTATATATATTATGGGTTGCTACACACCACACTATTACTCACATGGGGCTTAGAGTTTATATATTTCCTGATGCAATGAGATGATTCGAAATATAAAAGTTATTTTTATTTTCTTTTCAAATGTAATGTAGAATTTAAATATGTATTTAATTCTAAATAGTATGCATGTTATTAATGGAAAAAGTATTTTTATTTTCAATGTAATGATATGCTAAGGGAATGTAAACAAAGTAAATATGCTTAATTTAAATGTGCGGATAAATACCGATTTACCTTTCGGTGAAGGTTTGGAGATTTAGGTCCGTCGACCCGGACCTTACATCTGGTTCAGTCTTCAGAGGTTTCTTTAAGCTTAACTGAGGAGTTGGATGGTTGCTCGTCAAGTGTTGGAGAACTTGATGATGATGTTGATGTTTCTTTTCTTTTCCATACTTTCTTGGACTGAGAAGTCTCTTCCTGTGGTTCACTCTTCTTGGGCTTCTCTTCTTCTTTGTTGGGGCAGCGGTTGTATCCTTGTAGAGGTACGGCGTCTGTGGGTGAACTCGAATGTTGAGGGTACGCTTCTTGAAATTGAATCTTTCTTTTCTCCCATTGATAGTGAAACAGATATTGGCGCTATCTGCGTAGATGATGGCTTTGGTGGTACTCAAGAATGGTTGTCCCAAGATGATGGGTGCTTTTTCGTCTCCACCTGTTTCTACAATCACAAAGTCTGCAGTACATATGAGTGTCCAACTATGATCCAGACATCTTCAAGAATTCCCTTGGGGTAGCACAGTGTCTGATCTGCAAGCTGCAAACACATAGTTGTATACAATAAAGGATCGCCATGAATTTTCTCATAGATTACCCTGAGCATGATGTTGACGCTTGCTCCAAGGTCACAGATAGTTTCTTCAAAGCTGTAGGGTCCAATGCGAATAGGGATGACAGGTCTCCCTAGGTCTCCTTTCTTCACTAGTAAAGTGTCGTCTACCCATGTTCCCCATTGCTTTGGAGGTGCGGTGAAGTATTGCCCTGCATTATAAATGTCTATAAGATTTGTAGTTTCTAAATCCTTCGGCTTCCCTGGAATCTTACCTCTTTCGGTCACTGGTATAGAAGCTGCTAGCTGAGATATTTATGATTCTATCATTTTATTAAAGCTATGTTGATTCTTTATGGCAGAAGTAAAGCTATCCATTCTAGTATTAATATTTTCAAGCAATTTATCATTGGAAGCTATCTTTCTAGACATAGTATCAATAACTTTATTCTGATTAGAAATCATTTCTCTCAAGGGTGGTTAATTAAAGTTATTATTAAGATTATTACCTTGGTAGTTACCTGAGTAGTTACCTGAGTAATTAGGCCTTGATTGCTAATTCCATCCTTGATTTTGTTGAGGACGATTGTTGAAGTTGTTGTTGATGTAGTTCACATCCTCTTGAATCTCAGGGCAGTTGCTCCTTGAGTGGCCGTGCCTCCACACTCTTCACAGGTCATGCGAGAATCGTGGATGTGCATAACTTTGTTTTTCTCAGTGGTGCGTTCATCAAACTTCTTCATGAGCAGGTCTATCTTGGCAGACAACATGTCTACTTCCTTCAGTTGATGCATTCCTCCTCCTCTCTTGCGAGGTTGACTGCGTTCCTCGTTCCATCCCTGGTTAGAGGCCATCTTCTCAATCAGAGTGGTTGCTTCAGTGATGTTGAGCGATAAGAATAATCCTCCAGCAGTTGCATCCACATTCTCACGGGTACTAGAAGTGAGCCCATGGTAGAATGTCTGCATGAGTAGCCAATTCTCCATCCCATGGTGAGGGCATTCTGATATGTAATCTTGAAAGCGTTCCTAGGCTTCAGGGATTGATTCATCGTGTTGTTGCTGGAAGGTTGAAATCTTCGCACGTAGAGCATTTGTCTTCCCCATTGGAAAGAATTTTGCTAGAAAAGTAGTAGCACAGATCGACCATGTGGTATTCTTGTCCTTGTTGGCGTAGAACCATTGCTTTGCTTTTCCTAGGAGTGAGAAAGGGAACAAGCGGAGCAATATGGCGTCTCTTGCGACTCCCTTGATGGTGAAGGTGCTACAAATCTCCAAAAAGTGTTGGAGATGAGCACTCGCATCTTCATGTGCTTTTCCACAAAACTGGTTTGCTTGCACCATGTTGATCAAAGTAGGCTTGAGCTCAAATCCGTTATCTCCCACATTTACTGTCGGTCCAGTCCTGATGTTAGCAGTGGTTGGAGTGGAGAATTCACAGAGTGATCGGTCGGCCATGGCTTCAAAGTCTGGTGTTAAGCTTCTTCTCAGTTGGTTGATCTCAGACGAAGTGGTTGGAGCTTTCTTGAGCTTTGCTCTTGTTCTTCTGATTAGAGCTTCGGGGTTCTCAACATAGTTTGTCGGGAGTTCAAAACTAGTCATACATCACCCTGCATAAGATCAAAAAAATAGACAAAAGATAGGGTAAGCCTGTTAGAGTAAAGGATCAAGTGATGTAATTTGAATATCACATGTGTAAGAGTGTTCCTAGATGTGGAAGTGTGTTTATGCTCTTATGAATGTTTTCTAACTTAGTGTGCCATTCCGTTGCTCCCCAACAACGGCGCTAGAAAAGCTTGTTGACACTTCTTAGCATCACTCACGTTAGGTTGTCATCCCCAACATGACACCAAGAGTGTGATTGTATTGTACTCATGCCACTTAACTATATAAAGATATTAAAGTATATATCCGCAAGTGCACAGATAAATACACCCGTTGCAGCATTTCACCCAAGTTTATCCTAGGTATCGTTATTTATATTTAACCAAAGGAGAACAAACGGAGGGGCATGTATTATTAAAGGCTACTCTACACATGTGATATGAATATTCGAAATCACTATCCTTTACTCTCAAACAGGAATCAATCAAATAAAAAGAGATAAAATATATGATAATCAGACCATTCAGATGATATTCCTTAGAGCAGTACTACTATGGCAAGTCATTGATCAGAATATAAAGTAAGAGAATAACTCCTAAGTAATCCATTAACTATTAGTCATAATCTACATTGCTTAGTGCAATTATATCAAGCAATCATTGGCTAAGTTATCTCATATCCATAAACAAGGAACATCTCCATTACGAAGCTGAGAAATAGTGTAACAACTAAGTAATGAGACCACATTCTACTAAGTTCCACACTCAGGGAGTGGACTACAAAGGACTCAATAGGAATGTCACACCCGCGATCTACCACATGGCCCAGAGTATAGAGTGCATTTATAGGTAAACAGTGTATAAGTACCACACTTACACAATGTTGACCACCCACCCATGACTCAATAAGGTGAGTGCTTTGCAAACATGTGTATAAACATAATGATAAACTATCTATGCCAAATATATAATCAAAGCAGACTAATCTCATAATAATTAAGGATATAATATAGATTAAGAACAAGATCATATCTAATGTATCAAGAACAATGATCAAGAACAATGAACTAGAACTAGACAATGATGAACTAGAACAATTACGAACTAGAACATAAACAATTAGAACATAAAGAACTAGAACATGAACTAGATCAAGAACTAGAAGAACTGATAAACTAGATGAATATCTGAAGAACAATGTTGATACAAGAGAGAAGAACTGGATTTACCAAGCTCCTCTTGACTAGATCTGGAGCCCAAGGCTGCTTGACTCCTCTACTTTTAATTCTAATCTAGCTATGCCGAGATCTGATGGAGCTCTAAGGAGATGAGAGTTGTTGGTTGGTCTTCTACTTTCTGGTTGATGATTGATTGAATGAATTCCCCTCTGGAGGGGGTCTGGGGCCTCGTTTATATAGCCTAGAGCATGGAACCGTGGCCCTTGGATCAAACCAACCTTCACGTATTGTTTGGATGCATCCTTGGAGGTGGTTGAAGTTGCTTGCAAAGGAAGGAGCCGAGGGGCGGCAGCTAGGGGCCGGTCGGCCCCAGCTGGCGGCGCCTCATGGTGGCCCTCCTCGTGGAGTTCTCTAGTGTCCTCTAGAAGCTTCTTGCATATTCGTGACGTGGAGATTAGACCGATTGACGTGGGTTCCTTCTCGTGGAAGATATCAATTCCTGAATTATTCTGATAACCCCCTGCAAAATATAGATTCACCAAAACTCATAGAATTTCATTAGTTGACACCCTAAATCTATGTTGGTGATCATTTATTAGCCCTTTATATATTTATTTTAACCCTTTATTATGGTAGATAACCATCATCAACAACCTAGGAATCCCACTGGGTGTGCCCAAAGCAAAGACAGAACCTATGGTCATTCAGCAGAAACTGTGCACCTATCTTGCGTTGAGGTTAATACTATCTCCAAATGGACTGAAATGACCTTCCACTAGACCAATGTCACCATGTTGCAGGTGCAGTTCTCAGCCTGCTGAAGATGGTGGCTAACCATCGATGGGCTCGGTGATTCTATATAGTATTCTCATCTTATGCTTTTGTCAGAGGATGTCACTTATGCTAGCAATGTATGTGGAACTTACATTATTGTAATCAATTGAAAGCTACGTTGTTTTCACTAACCAGTTTTGAAACCCAAATGTGTACTTTGATTCGTGAACCCTTTGTAAATATTATTTCTGCTGCAACTCGGTGTACATGATGTGTATTTGCTTAATCTAGTATGGTCTTGGTTGTGAAGTTGATTTACCAAGGTCCTTCGTGATACTCTGGGGGCTACCGTGTTTATATAAGTGAAAGTATGTGCTCATCAACGGGTTAAATGGGGACAGTTGTACTTGAGCTTTATAAATTAGCAGGTTCTGTCATAGAAATGACCTTTCACTAGACCAATGTCACCTAGAAGTACCTTTGGGAGGGCAAAAAAAGATTTCCATGCCTGTGGTACATTTGGGGCAAGCTATGCACCTATCTTGTGCCTAGATTAACACTATCTCCAAATGGACTGCAAGGAGCTTCCACTTGACACACATCACCTAGGAGTACCATCGAGTATGCCCAAAATGATTTTCATGCACGTGGTACATTCGGAGCAAACCGTGCACCTATCTTGCGCTGAGATTAACACTATCTCCAAATGGACCGAAATGAGTTTCCACTTGGCCCACATCATGTAGGAGCACCATCGGTTGCACCCAAAATGATTTCCGAGCCTATGGTATGTTCAGTGCAAACCAGGCGCCTATTTTGCATTGAGATTAACACTATTTCTAAAAGGACTCAAATGAGCTTCCACTAGATCTATGTCACCTAGGAGTCCCGTTGGGTGGTCCAAAGCAATGTCAGAACCTATGGTCATTCAGAACAAACCATGCACCTATCTTGCTCGAGATTAATACTATCTCCAAACGGAGCGAAATGACCTTCCACTAAACCAATGCACCTAGAAGTACCTTCGGGTGTGCCTAAAAAGATTTCCATGCCTATGGTAGATTTGGGGCAAGCCATGCACCTATCTTGCGCCAAGATTAACACTATCTCTAAACAGACCGTAACGAGCTTCCACTTGACACATGTCACCAAGGAGTACCATCGGGTGTGCCCAAAATGATTTTCATGCCTGTGGTACATTTGGAGCAATCCGTGCACCTATCTTACGCTGAGATTAACACTATCTCCAAACAGACCAAAATAAGCTTCCACTTGACCTATGCAAACTAGGAGTACCATCGGGTGTGCCCAAAATGATTTCCTTGCCCATGGTATATTCGGCGCAAACCGTGCACCTATCTTGCACCGAAATTAACACTATCTCTAAATGGACCGAAGCGAGCTTCCACATGACTCACATCACCTAGGAGTACCATCGGGTGCGTCAAAATCAATTCTGAGCCTATGGTACATTCATCGCAAATCGTTCACCTATCATGTGCTGAGACTAACACTATCTCCAAATAGATGGAAACTAGCTTCCACTTGACATACATTACTGAGGAGTACCATCAGGTGTGCCCAAAGCCATTTCCATGCCCGTGGTACATTTGGTGCAAACCATGCACCTATCTTGCACCGAGATTAAAACTATGTCCAAATAGGTCGAAATGAGTTTTCGCCTGATCCATGCACCTAGTTGTACAATTAGGTGCGTCGAAAGAGCCTATGGTACATTCAGCGCAAACCGTACACCTAACTTGTGCCTAGATTAACACCATCTCGAAACAAACCGAAATGAGATACCACTTGACCCACGTCATCACCTAGGTGTACCATTGGGTGTGCCCAAAATGATTTCTATGCCTATGATAAACTCGGCGCAAAACGTGCACCTATCTTGCGTTGAGGTTAATACTATCTCCAAACGGACCGAAGCGACCTTCCACTAGACCAATGTCACCTAGAAGTATCTTCGGGTGCACCTATCTTGCACTGAGATTAACACTATCTCCAAACAGACCAAAACAAGATTCCACTTGACCCACGTCACCTAGGAGTACCATCGGGTGTGCCCAAAATAATTTCCATGCCCGTTGTACATTCGGTGGAAACCGTTCACCTATCTTGCGCCAAGATTAACACTATCTCCAAACTGACCGAAATGAGGTTCCACTTGACCCACATCACCTAGCGGTACCATCATGTGCGTCCAGAATGATTTCTGAGCCTATGGTACTGTCGGCGCAAACAGTGCACCAATCTTGCGCCTAGATTAACACTATCTCTAAATAGACCAAAATGGGATCCACTTGACCCACATTACCTAGGTGTACCATTGGCTACACCCAAAATGGTTTCCATGCCGGTGGTAAATTTGGCGCAAACCATGCCCTATCTTGTGTCGAGATTAACACTGGCCACAAACGGACCGAAACGAGCTTCAAACCGTGCACCTATCTTGCGCCAAGACTAACACTATCTCTAAACGGATCGAAACAAGCTTCCACTTACATATACTACCTAGGAGTACTATCAGGTGTGCCCAAAGCTATTTCCATGCCCTTGGTACATTTGGCGCAAACTGTGCACCAATCTTGCGCCGAGATGAAAACTATCTCCAAACAGATCGAAATGAGCTTCTGCTTGATCCACATCACTTAGGAGTACAATCAGGTGTGGCAAAAATGATTTATGAGCCTATGGTATGTTCAGCGCAAACCGTGCACCTATCTTGCATTGAGTTTAACATTCTCCAAATAGACCGAAATACGTTTCCACATGGCCCACATCACGTAGGAGCACCATCGGTTGCGCTCAAAATGATTTCTGATCCTATGGTATGTTCAGTGCAAACCGAGCACCTATACTGCACTGAGATTAACACTATTTTCAAAAGGACCAAAACGATCTTCCACTTGATTTATGTCACCTAGGAGTCCCAATGGGTGTGCCCAAAGCGATTTCAGAATCTATGGTCATTCAATACAAACCGTGCACCTATCTTGTGTCGAGATTAATACTATCTCTAAACGGACCGAAACGACCTTCCACTAGACTAATGTCACCTAGAAGTACATTCAGGTTTGCCTAAAAAGATTTCCATGCCTGTTGTACATTCGGGGCAAGCCAAGCACCTATCTTGCGTCTAGATTAACACTATCTCCAAATGGACCGTAACGAGCTTCCACTTGACACACATCACCTAGGAGTACCATCAGGTGTGCCTAAAATGATTTTCAAGCCTGTGGTACATTTGGAGCAAACCATGCACCTATCTTCCGCTGAGATTAACACTATGTCTAAACAAACCAAAACGAGCTTCCACTTGACCTACGTAAACTTGGAGTACCATCGGGTGTGTCCAAAATGATTTCCTTGCCCATGGTACATTTGGCATAAACCATGCACCTATCTTGCACCGAAATTAACACAATCTCTAAACGGACCGAAATGAGCTTCTACTTGACTCATGTCACCTAGGAGTAGCATCAAGTGCGTCAAAATGACTTTCGAGCCTATGGTACGTTCATCGCAAATCAAGAACCTATCTTGTGCCGAGACTAATTATCGAGTACCATCCGGTATGCCCAAAGCCATTTCCATGCCCATGGTACATTTGGCACAAACCATGCACCTATCTTGCGCCGAGATTAAAACTATGTCCAAACAGATCGAAATGAGCTTCCGCTTGATCCATGTCACCTAGGAGTACAATCAAGTGCGTCAAAAGAGCCTAGGGTATGTTCAGCGCAAACCATGCACCTAATTTGTGCCTAGATTAACACTATCTCCAAACAGACTAAAATGAGATACCACTTGACCCATGTCATCACCTAGGTGTACCATCGGGTGTGCCCAAAATGATTTCTAAGCCTATGATACATTCGGCACAAACTGTGCACCCATATTGCATTGAGGTTAATACTATCTCCAAACGGAACGAAGTGACCTTCCACTAGACCAATGTCACCTAGAAATACCTTCGGGTGCACCTATCTTGCACTGAGATTAACACTATCTCCAAATAGACTAAAACAAGATTCCACTTGACCTACGTCACCTAGGAGTACCATCGGCTGTGCACAAAATGATTTCCATGTCCGTTGTACATTCAGTGCAAACCGTGCACCTATCTTGCGCCGAGATTAACACTATCTCCAAACTAAACGAAACGAGGTTCCACTTGACCCACATCACCTAGGGTACCATCAGGTGCGTCCAAAATGATTTCTGAGCCGCTGGTACGTTCGGCGCAAACCGTGCACCAATCTTGCGCCTAGATTAACACTATCTCCAAACGGACCAAAATGGGGTCCATTTGACCCACGTCACCTAGGTGTACCATTGGCTGCGCCCAAAATGGTTTCCATGCCGGTGGTAAATTCGACGCAAACCGTGCCCCTATCTTGTTTCAAGATTAACACTATATACAAACGGACCAACACGAGCTTCCACTTGACCCACGCCACCTTGGACTACTATCAGGTGTGTCAAAATGATTTATGATCCTATGGTACGTTCAGCGCAAACCGTGCACCAGTCTTCCACCAAGACTAACACTATCTCTAAATGGATCAAAACAATCTTCCACTTACATACACTACCTAGGAGTACCATCAAGTGTGCCCAAAGCCATTTCCATGCCTGTGGTACATTCGGCGCAAATTGTGCACCGATCTTGCGCTGAGATGAAGACTATCTCCAAACGGATCGAAATAAGCTTCTGCTTGATCCACAGCACCAGGGAGTACAATCAGGTGCGGCCAAAATGAGTTCTGAGCCTATGGTACGTTCAGCGCAAACCGTGCACCTATCTTGCGTCGAGTTTAACACTTATCTCCAAATGGAGCGGAATGAGTTTCCACATGGCCCACATCACGTAGGAGTCCCATCGGTTGCATCCAAAATGATTTCTGAGCCTATGATATGTTCGGTGCAAACCGAGCACCTATATTGCACCGAGGTTAACACTATTTCCAAAAGGACCAAAACGAGCTTCCACTTGATCTACATCACCTAGGAGTCCCAATGGGTGTGCCCAAAGTGATGTCAAAATCTATGGTCACTCAGCACAAACCATGCACCTATCTTGCGTCGAGATTAATACTATTTCCAAATGGACCGAAACAACCTTCCACTAGACCACTATCACCTAGAAGTACCTTCGAGTTTGCATAAAAAGATTTCCATGCCTATGGTACATTCGGGGCAAGCCCTGCACCTATCTTGAGCCTAGATTAACACTATCTCCAAATGGACCGTAACGAGCTTCCACTTAACACACATCACCTAGGAGTACCATCGGGTGTGCCTAAAATGATTTTCATGCATGTGGTACATTCGAAGCAAACCGTGCACCTATCTTGCACTGAGATTAACACTATATCCAAACAGACCAAAATGAGCTTCCACTTGACCTACATGACCTAGGAGTACCATCGGGTGTGCCCAAAATGATTTCCATGCCCATGGTACATTAGGCACAAACCGTGCACCTATCTTGCACCGAGATTAACACTATCTTCAAACAGACCAAAACAAACTTCCACTTGAACCACGTCACCTAAGAGTACCATCAGGTGCATCAAAATGATTTCCGAGCCTATGTTACGTTCGTCGCAAACTGTCCAACTATCTTGCACCGAGACTAACAGTATCTCCAAATAGACTAAAACAAGCTTTCACTTGACATAAATTACCGAGGAGTACCATCAGGTGTGCCCAAAGCAATTTCCATGACCATGGTACATTTGAAGCAAACCATGCACCTATCTTGCGCTGACATTAAAACTATCTCCAAACGGATCGAAATGAGCTTTCGCTTGATCCACCATCTAAAAGTACAATCAGGTGCGTTGAAAATGATTTCTGAGCCTATGGTATGTTCGGTGCAAACCGAGCGCCTATCTTGCATTGAGATTAACACTATTTCCAAAAGGACTGAAATGAGCTTCCACTTGATCTACCTCACCTAGGAGTCCCATTGGGTGTGCCCAAAGCAATGTCAGAACCTATGGTCATTCAGCACAAACATGCACCTATCTTGCGTCGAGATTAATACTATCTCCAAACGGACTGAAATAATCTTCCACTAGACCAATGTTAGCTAGAAGTACCTTCGGGTGTGCCTATAAAGATTTCCACCTATCTTGCACCTAGGTTAACACTATCTCCAAACGGACCGTAACGAGCTTCCACTTGACACACGTCATTTAGGAGTACCATCGGTTGTGCCCAAAATGATTTTTATGCCAGTGGTACATTCATAGCAAATCATGCATCTATCTTGCGCTGATATGAACACTATCTCCAAATGGACCGAAACGAGCTTCCACTTGACTTACGTAACATAGGAGTACCATCGGGTGTGCCCAAAATGATTTTCATGCCCATGGTACATTCGGCGTAAACCGTGCACCTTTCTTGCACCAAAATTAACACTATCTCAAAACAGACTGAAATGAGCTTCCACTTGACCTACGTCACCTACGAATACCATCGGGTGCGTGAAAATAATTTTTGAGCCTTTGGTACGTTCGTTACAAACCGTGCACCTATCTTGTGTTGAGACTAAAACTATCTCCAAACAGACCGAAACAAGCTTCCACTTGACATACATTACCGAGGAGTACCATCAGGTGTGCCCAAAGCCATTTCCATGCCCATGGTACATTCGATGCAAATCGTGCACCTATCTTGCGTCGAGATTAAAACTATGTCCAAACAGATCGAAATGAGCTTTCGCTTTATCCACGTCACCTAGGAGTACAATCAGGTGCGTCAAAAATGATTTATGAGCCTATGGTACGTTCAGCGCAAACCGTGCACCTAACTTGTGCCTAGATTAATACTATCTCCAAATGGACCAAAACTAGATTCTAGTTGAGCCACGTCACCTAGGTGTACCATCGGATGTGCCCAAAATGATTTCCATGCTTGTGGTACATTCGGCACAAACCATGCCTAGATTAACACTATCTCCAAACGGACCAAAATGGGCTCTACTTGACCCATGTCACCTAGGTGTACTATTGGCTGCGCCCAAAATGGTTTCCATGCCAGTGGTAAGTTTAGCGCAAACAATGCACCTATCTTGTGTCGAGATTAACACTATCTCAAAACAAACCAAAATGAGCTTCCACTTGACCCACGTCACCTAGGACTTCCATCGGGTGCGTCAAAATGATTTCCGAGCCTTGGTATGTTTGGGGCAAACTATGCACCTATCATGCACTGAGACTAACACTATATCTAAACAGACTGAAACAAGCTTCCACTTACATACACTACATAGGAGTACCATCAGGTTGCCCAAAGCCATTTCCATGCTCGTGGTACATTCAGCGCAAACCGTGCACCTATTTTGCACCGAGATGAAAACTATCTCTAAACGGATCGAAATGAGCTTCCGCTTTATTCACATCACCTAGGATTACAATCAGGTGCGTCCAAAATGATTTCTGAGCCTATGGTACATTCAGCACATACCGTGCACCCATCTTGTGTCGAGTTTAACACTATCTCCAAATAGACTGAAATGAGTTTCCACTTGGCCCACGTCACGTAGGAGTACCATCGGTTGTGCCCAAAATAATTTTCGAGCCTATGATATGTTCGGTGCAAACCAAGCCCTTATCTTACATCGAGATTAACACTATTTTCAAAAGGACTAAAACGAGCTTCTACTTGATCTACGTCACCTAGGAGTCCCATTGGGTGTGCCAAAGCGATCTTAGAACCTATGGTCATTCAGCACAAACCGCGCACCTATCTTGCGTCAAGATTAATACAATCTCCAAATAGACCGAAATGACCTTCCACTAGACCAATGTCACCTAGAAGTACCATCAGGTGTGCCTCAAAGATTTACATGCCTATGGTACATTCGAAGCAAGCCGTGCACCTATCTTGCTCCTAGATTAACAATATCTCCAAACAAACCGTAATGAGCTTCCACTTGACACACGTAACCAAGCAGTACCATCGGGTGTGCCCAAAATAATTTTCATGTCCGTGGTACATTCATAGCAAACTATGCACCCATCTTATGCTAAGATTAACACTATCACCAAATGGACCGAAACGAGCTTCCACTTGACCTACATAACCTAGGAGAACCATCCGGTGTGCCCAAAATGATTTCCATGCCCCTGATATATTCGGCACAAACTGTGCACCTATCTTGCACCAAGATTAACACTATCTCCAAACGGACCGAAATAAGCTTCCACTTGACCCACGTAACCTACGAGTACCATCGGGTGCTTCAAAATGATTTCTATGCCTAAGGTACGTTTGGTGCAAACTGTGCACCTATCTTGTGTCGAGACTAACACTATCTCTAAATTGACCGAAACAAGCTTTCACTTGACATACATTACCTAGGAGTACCATTCGGTGTGCCCAAAGCCATTTCCATGCCCCTGGTACATTTGACGCAAACCGTGCACCTATCTTGCGTTGAGGTTAAAACTATCTCCAAACGGATTGAAATGAGCTTTCACTTGATCCACATCACCTAGGTGTACAATTTGGTGCGGCCAAATGACTTCTAAGCCTATGGTACGATCGGCATAAACCGTGCATCTATCTTGCGACGAGATTAACACTATCTCCAAATGGACCAAAATGAGTTTCCACTTGGCCCACGTCATGTAGGAGTACCATCAGTTGCACCCAAAATGATTTCCAAGCCTATGGTATGTTCTGTGCAAACCGAGCGCTTATCTTGCATCAAGATTAACAATATCTCCAAATAGACCAAAATGAGGTTCCACTTGACCCACGTCACCTAGGAGTACCATTGGGTGCATCCAAAATAATTTTCAAGCCTACGGTACGTTCGGCGCAAACCGTGCACCTATCTTGCGCCTTGATTAACACTATCTCCAAACGGAGTGAAATGGGCTCCACTTGACCCACGTCACCTAGGTGTACCATTGGGTGTGCCCAAAATGGTTTCCATGCCGGTGATAGATTCGGCGCAACACCTATCTTGTGCTGAGATTTACACTATGTCCAAACGGACTGAGATTCGGTGCAACACCTACCTTCTGCCGAGATTAACACTATGTCCAAACGGACTAAAACGAGCTTCCAGTTGACCCACGTCACCTAGGAGTACCATCGGCTGCGTCAAAATGATTTTTGAGCCTATGGTACGTTCGGTGCAAACCGTGCACCTATCTTGCACCTAGATTAACACTATCTCCAAACAGACCAAAATGGGCTCCACTTGACCCACGTCACCTAGGTGTACCATTGGGCGCACCCGAAATGGTTTCGATGCTGGTGGTAGATTTGGCGCAAACCGTGCACCTATCTTGTGCTGAGATTAACACTATCTCCAAATGGACTGAAACAAGCTTCCACTTGACCCTATCATCTAGGAGTACCATCGGGTGCGTCAAAATGATTTCTGAGCCTATGGTACGTTTAGCGCAAAACGTGCACCTACCTTGTGCCGAGACTAACACTTTGTCCAAATGGACCGAAATAAGCTTTCACTTGACTTACACCACCTAGGAGTACCATTAGGTGTGCCCAAAACCATTTCGATGCCTGTGGTACATTTGGCACAAACCATGCACCTGTCTTACGTCGAGATTAAAACTATCTCCAAATGGATCGAAATGAGCTTCTGCTTGATCCACGTCACCTAAGTGTACAATCATGTGCGGCCAAAATGATTTCTAAGCCTATGGTATGTTTGGTGTAAACCGAGCACCTATCTTGCATCGAGTTTAACACTATCACCAAATGGACCGAACGAGCTTCCACATGACACACGTCACCTAGGAGTGCCATCGGGTGTGCCCAAAATGATTTTTATGCCCGTGGTATATTTGGAGCAAGCCGTGCACCTATCTTGCGTTGAGATTAAAACTATCTCCAAACAGATTAAAATGAGCTTTCTGCATGATCCATGCCACTAGGAGTACAATCAAGTGCGTCAAAAAATGATTTCTGAGCCTGTGGTACGTTTGGCACAAACCGTGCACCTAACTTGCGCCTAGATTAACACTATCTCTAAATGGATCGAGATTAAAACTATCTCCAAATGGACCAAGATTAAAACTATCTCCAAACTGATCCAAACTTGCTTCCTCTTGATCCACGTCACCTAGGAGTACAATCAGTTGCGGCCAAAATGATTTCTGAGCTTCTAGTACGTTCGGTGCAAACTGTGCACCTATCTTGTGTTGATATTAACAATATCTCCAAATGGACCGAAATGAGTTTCCACTTGGCCCACGCCACGTAGGAGTACCATCGGGTGTGTCAAAATGATTTCCGAGCCTATGGTACGTTCAGCGCAAAATGTGCACCTATCTTGTGCCTAGAATAACACTATCTCCAAATGGACCGAAACGAGGTTCGACTTGACCCACATCACCTAGGAGTACAATTAGGTGTGCCAAAAATGATTTTCGATCCTGTGGTACGTTCGGCGCAAACCATACACCTATCTTGCGCCTAGACTAATACTATCTCCAAACGGACCAAAACGCAAGACCAATGTCACCTAGAAGTATCTTCGTGTGTGCCAAAAAAGGTTTCCATGCCAATGGCACATTCAGGACAAGTCGTGCACCTATCTTGCGCCTAGATTAACACTATCTCCAAACGGACTGTTATAAGCTTCCACTTGACACACGTCACCTAGGAGTACCGTCAGGTGTGCCCAAAATGATTTTTATGCCCGTGGTACATTTGGAGCAAACCATGCACCTATCTTACGCTGAGATTAACACTATCTCCAAATGAACAGAAATGAGCTTCCACTTGATCTACGTAACCTAGGAATACCATCAGGTGTCCCCAAAATGATTTCCATGCCCATTGTACATTCAGCGCAAACCGTGCACTTATCTTGCGCCAAGATTAACACTATCTCCAAATAGACCGAAACGAGGTTCCACTTGACCCACATCACCTATGAGTACCATCGGGTATGTCCAAAATGATTTTCGAGCCTATGGTATGTTCGGCGCAAACCGTGCACCTATGTTGCATCGAGTTTAAAACTACCTCCAAACGGACCGAAACGAGCTTCTAGTTGACCAATGTCACCAAGAAGTACCATCGAGTGTGCCTGAAAGATTTTCCGTGCTTGTGGTACACTCGGCGCAAACCATACACCTATATTGTGCCTAGATTAACACTATCTCTAAATGGACCAAAACGAGCTTCCACTTGACACACGTCACCTAGGCGTGCGATCAGGTGTGCCCAAAATGACTTCTAGGCCTGTGGTACAATTGGCGCAAATCGGGCATGTACGTTGGGTTAAGATTAACACTATTGGGTGTGCCCAAAATGATTTCCCTGTCTATGGTTCAGTCGGCACAAACCATGCACCTAACTTGCATTGAGATTAACACTATCTCCAAATAGACCGAAATGAGTTTCCACTTGACCCACATCACCTAGGAGTACCATTGGGCATGCCAAAAATGATTTCTGAGCCTATGGTACGTTTAGCACAAACCGTGCACCTATCTTGCGCCTAGATTAACACTATCTTCAAACGGAACAAAATGAGCTTCCACTTGACCCACGTCACCTAGGTGTACCATTGGGTGCGCCTGAAATGGTTTCCATGCTCGTGGTACATTCGGTGCAAACCGTGCACCTATGTTGCACTGAGATTAACACTATCTCCAAACGGACTTAAACGAGCTTCCACTTGACCCATGTCACCTAGGACTACCATCGGGTGTGTCAATATGATTTCCGAGCCTATGGTATGTTTGGCGCAAATCGCGCACCAATCTTGCGCTAAGACTAACTCTGTCTCCAAACGGACCGAAACAAGCTTCCACTTGACATTCATTACCTAGGAGTACCATCAGGTGTGCCCAAAGCCACTTCCATGCCCGTGGTACATTTAGCACAAACCGTGCGCCTACCTTGTGCCGAGATTAAAACTATCTCTAAACGGATCGAAGTGAGCTTCCATTTGACCCATGTTACCTAGGTGTACCATCAGGTGTGCCCAAAATGATTTCCATGCCTGTAGTACTTTCAGTGCAAACCAAATAGCTATCTAGTGCTGAGATTAACACTATCTCCAAACAGACCAAAACAAGATTCCACTTGACCGACGTCATGTAGGAGTACCATTGGGTGTGCCCAAAATGATTTCGATGCCCATTGTACATTCGGCACAAACCATGCACCTATCTTGCGCCGAGATTAACTCTATCTCCAAATAGACCAAAATAAGCTTCGACTTGACCCACGTCACCTATGAGTACCATCGGGTGTGTTGAAAAGATTTCTGAGCCTATGGTACGTTCGGCACAAACCGTGTACCTATCTTGCGCCTTGATTAAGACTAGCTCCAAACGGACCGAAATGAGCTTCCACTTGACCCACGTCACCTAGGTCTACCAATGGGTGTGCCCAAAATTGTTTCCACGGCGGTGGTACATTCGGCGTAAACTGGCACCTATCTTGCGCCGAGATTAACAATATCCCCAAACGTTCCAAAACGAGCTTCCACTTGACCCATGTCATCTAGGAGTACCATCGGATGTCAAAATGGTTTCCGAGCCTATAGTACGTTTGGCGCAAATCATGCACCAATCTTGCACCAATACTAATACTATCTCCAAATGGACCAAAACAAGCTTCCACTTGACATTCATTAGCTATGAGTACCGTTAGGTGTGCCCAAAGCCATTTCCATGCCTGTGGTACATTCGGCGCAAACCATGCACCTATCTTGTGCCAAGATTAAAACTATCTCTAAACGGATCGAAATGAGCTTCTGCTTGATCCACGTCACTTAGGAGTACAATCAAGTGCGTCAAAAATGACTTCTGAGCTTATCGTACGTTTGACGCAAATCGTGCACCTAACTTACACCTAGATTAACACTATCTCCAAATGGACCGAAACGAGCTTCCACTTGATCCACGTCACTTAGGTGTACCATCGGGTGTGCCCAAAATGATTTTCTGGCCTGTGGTACATTCGACGCAAACCATGCACCTATCTTACACTGAGATTAACACTATCTCCAAAAAGACCAAAACATAATTCCACTTGACCCACGTCACCTAGGAGTACCATCGGGTGTGCCCAAAATGATTTCCAGGCCCGTTGTACATTGAACACAAACCCTGCACCTATCTTGCGCCGAGATTAACTCTATCTCCAAACAGACTGAAATGAGGTTCCACTTGACCCAGGTCACCTATGAGTACTATTAGGTGCATCCAAAATGATTTCTGAGCCAATGGTATATTCGGCTCAAACCGTGCATCTATCAAAAAAACTGGTTCTGTAGGGGAAGAACCGCCCCTACGGCATTGCACTTAGAAGAAGATCTAGGCAACCGGCCCAGAAAATCTCCCAAACCCTAGCCCAGGCCCCAACGGTGCCAAACTGACTAGGCCGGCAACACCGTCGCATGGGCCAGCGATACACCGTCGCCCAGCCGGCGTGCACACACAGCAGTAGCAAGCGAGCACAGCGAGGGGGATTTTTTTATGCGAGACCGGGATTCGAACTCTGGCCGGTGGTCACGACCACCACAAGCCACACCACCTGAGCCATCACTCGGTTCACAAACCGTGCACCTATCTTGGGCCTCGATTAACACTATCTCCAAACGGACCGAACCGAGCCCCACTTGCCCCATGCCACCTAGGTGCACCATTGGGTGCGCCCGAAATGGTTTCCATGCTGGTGGTACATTCGACACAAATAGTGCACCTATCTTGTGCTGAGATTAACACTATCTCCAAACGAATCGAAACGAGCTTCTAGTTGGCCAATGTCACCTAGAAGTACCATCGGGTGTGCCTAAAAAGATTTCCATGCCTGTGGTACACTCGGCGCAAACCGTGCACCTATCTTGCGCCAAGATCAACACTATCACCAAATAGACCGAAACGAGCTTCCACTTGACACACATCAGTTAGGAGTGCGACCGGGTGTGCCTAAAATGACTTCTAGGCCCATGGTACATTCGGTGCGAAGAGTGCACCTATGTTGTACTAAGATTAACACTATCTCCAAACGGACCGAAACGAGCTTCTACTTGACCCACGTCACCTAGGTCTACCATCGGATGCGTCCAAAATGATTTTTGAGCCTATGGTACGGTTGGTGCAAACCATGTACCTATTTTGCACCTAGACAAACACAATCTCCAAACAGACTGAAATGAGGTTTCACTTGGCCCACGTCACCTAAGAGTTCCATCGGGTGCGTCCAAAATGATTTATGTGCCTATGGTATGTTCGGCACAAACCATGCACCTAACTTGCATCGAGATTAACACTATCTCCATGCGGACCGAAAAGAGGTTCCACTTGGCTCACGTCACCTAGGAGTACCATCGGGTACGTCCAAAATGATTTTCGATCCTATGTTACGTTCGGCGCAAACCGAGCACCTAGCTTGCACCTAGATTAATACTATCTCCAAACAGACCAAAACGAGGTTCCACTTGACCCACATCACCTAGGAGTACCATTGGGTGTGGCAAAAATGATTTCTGAGCCTATGGTATATTTGGCGCAAACCGTGCGCCTATCTTGCGCCTTGATTAACACTATCTCCAAACGGAATGAAATGAGCTTTGACTTGACCCATGTCACCTTGGTGTATCATTGTGTGTGCCAAAAATGATTTCCGAGCCTATGGTATGTTCAGTGCAAACCTTACACGTATCTTATGCCTAGATTAACACTATCTCCAAACAAACCGAAATGAGGTCCACTTGACCCACGTCACCTAGGTGTACCATTGGTTCTGCCCGAACTAATTTCCATGCTGGTGTACATTCGGCGCAAACCGTGCACCTGTCCTGTTCCGAGATTAACACTATCTCCAAACAGACCATAACGAGCTTCCAGTTGACCAATGTCACCTAGAAGTACCATTGGGTGCGCCTGAAAAGATTTCCATGCTTGTGGTACACTCGGCGCAAACCGTGCACCTATCTTGCGCTTAGATTAATACTCTCTCCAAACAGACCAAAACGAGCTTCCACTTGAAACACGTCACCTAGGCGTGCGGTCGGGTGTGCCCAAAATGACTTGCAGGCCCATGGTACATTCGGCGCAAACCGAGCACCAACGTTGTGCTAAGATTAACAATATCTCCAAATAGACCGAAACGAGCTCCCACTTGACCCATGTCACCTAGGAGTGTGATCGGGTGCATCCAAAATGATTTCCAAGCCTATGGTACGTTTGGCACAAACTGTGCACCTATTTTCCACATGGATTAAAACTATGTCCAAATGGACCGAAACAAGGTTCCACTTAGCCCACGTCACCTAGGTGTACTATCGGGTGTGTCCAAAATGATTTATGAGCCTATGGCACGTTTGGCACAAAACCGTGCACCTAACTTGCGCCGAGGTTAGCACTTTCTCCATGCGGACCAAAACGAGGTTCCACTTGGGCCACGCCACCTAGTAGTACCATTGGGTACGTCCAAAACGATTTCTGAGCCTATGGTACGTTCGGCGCAAGCCGAGCACCTATCTTGTGCCTAGATTAACACTATCTCCATATAGACCGAAACGAGGTTCCACTTGACCCAAATAACCTAGGGGTACCATTGGGTGTGCCAAAAATGATTTCCAAGCCTATGGTACGTTCGGCGCAAATCGTGCACCTATCTTGCACCTTGATTAACACAATCTCCAAACGGACCGAAATGAGCTCCCACTTGACCCACGTTACCTAGGTGTACCATTGGGTGCACCTGAAATCATTTCCACACCCGTGGTATATGCGGCACAAACCTGGCACCTATCTTGCGCCAAGATTAACACAATCTCCAAAATGGACCAAAATGAGCTTCCACTTGACCCACGTCACCTAGGAGTGCAATAGGCAATGCCCAAAATAACTTCCATGCCCATAGTACATTCAGCGTGAAGCGTGCACCTATGTTGTGTTATGAGAACAACACCATCTCCAAATGGACCAAAACGACCTTCTACTTGACACACGCACCTAGGACTAAAATCGGGTGCGTCCAAAATGATTTCCGAGCCTGTGGAATGTTCATCACAAACCGTGCACCTATCTTGCACCTAGATTAACACTATCTCCAAACAAATCGAAACAAGGTTCCACTTGGGCCACGTCACCTAGGAGTACCATCGGGTGTGTCTAAAATGATTTATGAGCCTATGTACGTTCGGCGCAAACCGTGCACCTAAGTTACGCCAAGATTAACACTATCTCCATGCGGACCGAAACAAGGTTCCACTTGGCCCACATCACCTAGGAGTACCATTTGGTGTGCCAAAACTAATTTCTAAGCTAATGGTACATTCGGCGCAAACCGTGCACCTATCTTGCGCCTAGATTAACACTACCTCCAAATGGACCAAAATGAGCTTCCACTTGACCCACATCACCTAGGTGTACCATTGGGTCCGCCCCAAAATGGTTTCCATGCCCGTGGTACATTCGGCGCAAACCATGTACCAATCTTGTGCCGAGATTAACACTATCTCCAAATGGACCAAAATGAGCTTCTTGCTGACCAATGTCACCAAGAAGTACCATTGGGTGTGCCTGAAAAGATTGCCATGCCTGTGGTACACTCGATGCAAACTGTGCACCTATCTTGTGCCGTGATTAACACTCTCTCCAAACGAACCGGAACAAGCTTCCACTTGACCCACGTCACCTAGAAGTACCATCGGGTCTGTCAAAATGATTTTTGAGCCTATAGTACGTTTGGCGCAAATCATGCACACATCTTGCGCCGAGACTAACAATGTCTTGAAACGGACCAAAACAGGCTTCCACATGACATTCATTACCTAGGAGTACCATCAGGTGTGCCCGTGGTACATTCAGCGCAAACCATGCACCTATCTTGCACCGAGATTAAAACTATCTCTAAATGGATCGCAATGAGTTTTCGCTTGATCCACATCTCTTAGGAGTACAATTAGGTGCATCAAAAATGATTTCTGAGCCTATGGTATGTTTGACGCAAACCATGCACCTAACTTATGCCTAGATTAACACTATCTCCAAACAAACTGAAATGATCTTCCACTTGACACACGTCACCTAGGAGTACCATCGGGTGTGCCCAAATGATTTCCATGCCTGTTGTACATTCGGTACAAACCGTGCACCTATCTTGTGCCGGGTTAACTCTATATCCAAACGGACTGAAACGAGGTTCCACTTGACCCACGTCACCTATGAGTACCATTGGGTGCATCAAAAATGATTTCTAAGCCAATGGTATGTTCGGCACAAACCGTGCACCTATCAAAAAAACTGGTCCGATAGGGGAAGAACCGGCCCTACGGAATCGCACTTAGAAGAAGATCTAGGCAACCGGCCTAGAAAATCCTCAGAACCCTTGCCCATGCCCCAACAGAGCCAAACTGACTGGGTCGGCAACACCGTCACATGGGCCGGTGATACGCTGTCGCCCAACCGGCGCACATAAGCAGCCACAGTCAGCAAGCACAGCAAGAGGGTTTTTTTAAGCAAGACTGGGATTTGAATCCGACTAATGGGCACGACCAGGACAAGCCACACCACTTGAGCTATCGCTTAGTTTGCAAACCATGCACCTATCTTGCGCCTAGATAAACAGTACCTCCAAACGGACCGAAATGAGGTCCACTTGACCCACGTCACCTAGGTGTACAATTGGGTGCACCCGAAATGGTTTCCATGCCGGTGGTACATTTGGCGCAAACTATGTACCTATCTTGTGTCGAGATTAACACTATCTCTAAATGGACCAAAACAAGCTTCTTGCTGACCAATGTCACCTAGAAGTACCATTGGGTGTGCCTAAAAAGATTGCCATGCTTATGGCACACTCGATGCAAAATCGTGCACCTAGATTAACATTATCTCCAAATGGACCGAAAGAGCTTCCACTTGACACATGTCACCTAGGAGTGCGATCAAGTGTGCCTAAAATGACTTCCAGGCCCGTCGTACAATCGGAGCGAAGTGTGCACCTACCTTGTGATAAGATTGACACTATCTCTAAATAGACCGAAACGAGCTTCTACTTGACCCATGTCACCTAGGACTAGCATCGGGTGCATCCAAAACGATTTCAGAGCTTATGGTACGTTCGGCGCAAACCGTGCACCTATGTTGCACCTAGATTATACTATCTTCAAATGGACCGAAACGAGGTTCCACTTGGCCCACGTCACCTAGGAGTACCATCGGATGCATCCAAAATAATTTATGATCCTATGGTACATTCGATGCAAACCGTGCACCTAACTTGCACCGAGGTTAACACTATCTCTGTCTGGACCGAAATGAGGTTCCACTTGCCCCAAGTCACCTAGGAGTACCATCGGGTACGTCCAAAATGATTTCTGAGTCTATGGTACGTTCAGTGCAAATAGAGCACCTATCTTACGCCTAGATTAACACTATATCCAAACAGACCGAAACGAGGTTCCACTTGACCCACATGACCAAGGAGTACCATTGGGTGTGCCAAAATGAGTTTCGAGCCTATGGTACGTTAGGCGCAAACCGTGCACCTATCTTGTGCCTTGATTAACACTATCTCTAAACGGACCAAAATGAGCTTCCAGTTGACCAACGTCACCTAGGTGTACCATTGGGTGCGCCCGAAATGATTTCCACACCCGTGGTACATTCAACGTAAACCGGGCACCTCTCATGCGCTAAGATTAACACTATCTCCAAATGGACCAAAACGAGCTTCCACTTGACCCATGTCACCTACGAGTGCGATCGGGTGTGCCTAAAATGGCTTCCCTGCCCATGGTACATTCGGCACAAAGCGTGCACCTATGTTGTGGTATGAGATTAACACTATCTCCAAACAGACCAAAACGAGCTTCTACTTGACCCACGTCACCCAGGACTACCATCGGGTGCGTCCAAAATGATTTCCGAGCCCATGGTATGTTCATCACAAACCGTGCACCTATCTTACACCTGGATTAACACTATCTCCAAACAGACCAAAATAAGGTTTCACATGGCTCATTTCACCTTTGAGTACCATCGGGTGTGTCCAAAATGATTTATGAGCCTATGGTACGTTCGGCGCAAACCGTGCACCTAACTTGCGCTGAGATTAACACTATCTCCATGCGGACCGAAATGAGGTTCCACTTGGCCCACGTCACCTAGGAGTACCATCGGGTACGTCCAAAATGATTTCTGAGCCTGTGGTACGTTCGGCGCAAACCGAGCACCTATCTTGCGCCTAGATTAACACTATCTCCAAATAGACCAAGACGAGGTTCCACTTGACCCACATCACCTAGGAGTACCATTGGGTGTTCCAAAAATGTTTTTCGAGCCTGTGGTACTTAGGCGCAAACCGTGCACCAATCTTGCGCCTTAATTAACACTATCTCCAAATGGACCGAAATGAGCTTCCACTAGACCAACGTCACCTATGTGTACCATTGGGTGCGCCCAAAATGATTTCCGCACCGGTGGTATATACAGCACAAACCGGGCACCTATCTTGCATAGAGATTAACATAACACTATCTCCAAATAGACCAGAACGAGCTTCCACTTGACCCACGTCACCTAGGAGTGGGATCGGGTGTGCCCAAAATGACTTCTATGCCCGTGGTACATTCGGCACGAAGCATGCACCTATGTTGTGCTATGAGATTAACACCATCTCCAAACAGAACAAAACGAGCATCTACTTGACCCACGTCACCTAGGACTACCGTTGGGTGCGTCCTAAATGATTTTTGAGCCTATGGTACGTTTGGCGCAAACCGTGCACCTATCTTGCACCTAGATTAACTCTATCTCCTGATAGACCGAAATGAGGTTTCACTTGGCCCACGTCACCTAGGAGTACCATTGAGTGCGTCCAAAATGATTATGAGCCTATGGTATGTTCGGCGCAAACCGTGCACCTAACTTGCACTAAGATTAACGCTACATGCAGACTGAAACGAGGTTCTACTTGGCCCACATCACCTAGGAGTACCATCAAGTACGTCCAAAATGATTTCCGGGCCTGTGGTACGTTCAGCGCAAACCGCGCAACTATCTTGCACCTAGATTAATACTATCTTCAAATGGACTGAAACGAGGTTCCACTTGACCCACATCACCTAGGAGTACCATTGAGTGTGCTAAAAATGATTTTTGAGCCTATGGTACGTTTGGCGTAAACCGTGCACCTATCTTGCGCCGAGATTAACACTTTCTCCATATGGACCAAAATGAGGTCTGCTTGATCCACGTCACCTAGGTGTACAATTGGGTGCGCCTGAAACGGTTTCCATGCCCATGGTACATTTGGTGCAAACTGTGCACCTATCTTGTGCCGAGATTAACACTGAAAGGATCAAGATGCCCAAGAGGGGGGTGAATTGGGCTTTTCTAAAAATTAATTGCAAGAATTAAATCCTACAAGCCAAAGTTCACCCCTAGTGCCTACTTGTGTTCCTTGTGATTCTACTGGTAAAAAGTTTTTCACCCTAAGTTTCAATCCTAGTCTAGCATGGCAATTCTAGGAAAGTAAACCAAGCAATGAAAGTAATACGAGAAAGTAAATGCTTGAAAGTAAGGACAAGGAACACGGCGATGTTTTCCCGAGGTATCGGAGAGTCACCACTCCCCACTAGTCCTTGTCGGAGCACCCGCGTAAGGGTGTAGCTCCCCCTTAATCCGTGCAAGGATCAAGTGCTCTCTACAGGCTGATTCTTTGACACTCCGTCATGGCGAATCGCCCAAAACCGCTCACAAGATGAGTTGGGTCATCCACAAGCTCCGTCGGATGATCACCAAACTCCCAATCACCACCAAGCCGTCTAGGTGATGGCGATCACCAAGAGTAACAAGCTAGAACTCTCACTTGACCACAACGATCCTAATGAGAAGATGGATGCACACTTGCTACTCCCTAGACAATAGTGAGGGACTCTCAAACTTTGATTCTCAAAACACTACCCTCACTAGAGCTCTTGCACTCCCTTGCACTTCAAAGGTGTTTCTTAGCTGAACAAATGAGCAAGAGACCTCTAAAAGAGGTGGAGGGGATGTATTTATACACCCCATAGTCAAATCCAACCGTTACCTGCCAACTCAGCAAAAATACGCGTTGACCGGACCCGCCGGTCGATCGTAACGGTCGAAAATCTGAAACACTTCGCTGAGTGACCGGACGCACCGATCAGGGGTGACTGGACGCATCCGATCGTGTAGGGAGCTTACTGTACTTTGACCTGACGCACGACCGCGTTCGATCAGTGATGACCGGACGCGTCCGATCGTCAAGGTACCTTACTGGAACGTGACCGGACGCGCCGATCACTTCCCAGTCGCGTCCGATTAGTTGATTTCGCTTCTGTGACACGTGTCAGCCTGATCACCGCATCCGGTCCTCGCAAGGACAGCGTCCGGTCAACAGCGCTAAAACGCAGTAGTTGTTAGTACTGACCAGACGCGTCCGGTCAAGCCAGAGACCGCATCCGGTCAAGGGAAAACGGCTCTAAAATCTCCGAAACGCGACGCAACTTGAACCAAGTTGCTTCCAACTGAACTTTGAGCTTTTCTTGAGCTACCTAGTGCTAAGTTTGACAAGTGTGCACCACACCTAAACAAAAGACTCACCTAGGTCAAGCTACTCGCTCACGCCCCCCTTTATAGTACGGCCAAAGGAAAAAGCGAAGATCCTAACGACTATTCCGAATGTTACTTAACACCTTGACATCCGGAACTAACCGTCCTTAATCTTGACGTCAATCCTTTGAAAACCAAAATGATTTCCATCAAGGGGCATGAATACCATAGTGCCCGAAGCAGTTATCAACCCCATGACCTAACTTACCAAAGTTTCTGCAAAACACACGTTAGTCATGGTAATAATGCGTTGTCATCAATTGCCGAAACCAACTCTCGGGGCCTAGATGCTTTCAATCTCCCCCTTTTTGGTGATTGATGACAACACTTAGATTCAGAAGATAAGAGTTGAGGTTTTCGAACATGCTTGGTTCACATAAGCAAAAAGTAATAAGCACAAAGGGTTAGGAATTGCTTATGTGCTCCAAGCCAATAGGGTGTACTCATAAGATAAAGCATGAAGCATTAGTACATATAAAACATAGCTCATATCAAATCGGAGTAAGGCACGAAAGCACAACCTTATGAGCTAGAACCAATTAAGTGACATGATAGACCACAAATGACTCAAAGTATCTCATGAGCACACATGTCACAAAATGCAAGTGCGGAAAGGTAAACATGATGCATGAATGTAGCACACAAAGAAAAACGAAAGACCCTCTATCAAAACTCTCCCCCTCTCCCCCTGAATCTACTCTCTCTCCCCCTTTGGCATCAAACACCAAAAACTAATATAAGGACCCGATGGGGGAACAAAAGGAGTCGTGTCAGGTGCCGAGGAGCGTGGAGTGATCACAAACTGTGAAGTATCCTCCTCAGACTCTGAGCTGTCAGGCTGACCTTCTGTAGAAGCACGTGGCTTTGAAGCGGTCTGGGTCTGAAGAACAGGAGCAGGTACTGATGAAGATGTAGCAACGAGTGGAGCAGTCTCTGTCACCTGAGCCTGAAGAGAGCCAACTGCTGGAGGATCTGTCGAGGCAATGGATGACATTACTGTCTCTGTAGTGCCAGTCCCTGTCATGGGAGGAGCCACTGTCGCTAAAGCGGACAACCCTGAAGAAGTCACAAGAGTGGTGTGCGAGGGCGTCAGCTGACCAGTCAACTCATTGTAGGAGGCACTCAAGTCAGCGAAAGGAGTGCCTGTCAGAAGGTGAGGGCGAGGCTGATCTGAAGGAGTGAACCCCGTCTGAATAGGAGTGTAGCTCGGGGACTGGAAGGTCTGGGGAACCTGCTGTTGGGGAGAGGTGAACTGGAAGCTCGGTTGTCCCTGACTCTGAGGTCCACTGGGATGTAGTGCTAGAGTCAGGACAGATGCTAGAGGAGGAACCCCAACTGTGACCAAGTGACGCAGGAGCTCAAGGTACTACTACTGGTTTGCTGCCTGCTGTCGCTGCATCTCAAACTGCTATCTCTGGAGCTCAAGCTGCTGCTTCTGGAACTCGTCCTGATGAGCCTAAATCTGAGCAAACGCAGCTGTTGTGTCCTAAGCTTGTCGTTGCATCTGAAGCTCCTGCCTCTCCTGGCCTGGGTCAGCCTCTCAAGTATAGCCACCATGGCTGGGTCTGAGCGGGAGGCTGAGCCTGAACCACCGGCCTCATGGTCGTGAGACCGAGGAGAGCGGTACCGGGGGATGGGCTGGTAGTCCTCGTCAGTGCTATCAGTAGCACCATCCTCAACTAGATTAGCAGGCTAAGCATCTAAATCTGCAAGCTTGACCTTAGTGAGACCCTGAACGGTCTTGTCCTGCTCAGCTGCTGTCTCGGGAACCTCTGGTCTCTCCCGCTGTCCTGGCCTGGGTGCCTGCTCTCTGTTAATAGAAGCCCACAACTGACGAATGTCATACTCTGGAAAAGCAGTAGTGGTATCTGATATCTCAGCTTGAATCTCTAGAGGCAGCTCACATGCAGATCTGATAATGAAGCATATCCAATGTGCATAGGGCAGCTGACGGTGACCCTTGAATCCCTCTGCCAAGGTATCCTCCATCTCACATAGCATAAGATCCTAGATGTCAAACGGTGTCTGTGAGATGAGATGATGCACCACCCATAGCTGCATACGAGTGAGTCCCTCTCTGTACCCCCAGCCTCAGAAGAAGTGTGCGTCTAACAATAGCATCCAAGACTCTCGCAAGGGGTGTCAGGCTAGCAGGTATACGTCTGGACCCCTCGCCCAAAGGCTCATGAAAGTAGGGTCGGATCATATCTGTAGGAGGCACTATACCACCGTGAGGGCGTCTCAGTGGAGCAGTCTAACCAAAGCACAGCTGGTGTATCTTCATATCTGAAGCAGGGAGTCTGAGAATCTCCCGTACCCTAGTGTTGTAGAGTCTACGGTCACGGCCTCGGAATGCAAAGTGGATGAACTCATGTGCCGGGTCAATCCAAAGAGAAGAGTAGAACTCCCTGACCCACGTGCCGTAGTAGGCTCCCGTCCGTCCTAGAAAATCTGACAAGCCAGGAAGAAAGGACAGGTGCGGACGGAGCTGCTCACCAACCACCTCAACTAAAGACTCAAGTCAATAGACTCTCTGAGGTCTGAAAGCTATCCCGCTGTCAATGTAAGCTCTGTAGAAATCCTCGTGCAGAGGTGTGTAGAAACCCTCGGACGCTCGGGGGTCCCACTGACGTGGGAACCACCGACCAACCTCAACAAACCTCAGGGCCTGCACCTGGCGTGCTGTAGCTCCCCTCAAGTCAAAGTGCTCGACTGGGGGTTGACCTCGAGCCCTGGGAGGTGGACGTCCTCCACGACGCTGGCCCTCTGGCCTAGGAGTCACCTGAACACGCGTACGTCCTGAGTGACGACGCGGTGGAGAGTGAACTGTCTGCTCCTCTGTCTCCTCTGGATCCTCTGTGGGCTGATCAACAGGTATATCCTCTGTCTCCTCTGGATCCTCTGTGGGCTGATCAACAGGTATATCCTCTGTCCCCTCGGTGGCCTCAGTACCGAGCTATCGACCTTCAAGATGAAAGCGACGCTCGCCAATGTGAATCCCACTACTCCTGCCACCCCTTTCTGCCAGATCTGCTGCATCTGCAACTGCCTGAGCTATCTCAGCCTCTGTAAGTGTTCTCTTCCTCTTCTTGGCGATGGTCTTCTTGCGCTTACCACGCGCAACCTCTGTCAGTCTGGGAGGACTCTCATCCCCGTCACTAGGTGCACCCCTAGCATTCTTGCAGCAAACCATACTGACCAACTGCCAAGAAAACCCTAAGAGATGGTGAACTGACACTCGTGAGGCTTGGCCTCAATCCGTATCCGCAGGCTTGGCCTCGGATTAAAAACTGATCAACTACCACCCAACACACCGACAAGACTCACTGAAAAGATAGAATAGATGGATCTACTATAAGAAACATATATTATCTAATAGGTAAGAGATCCTAAAGGTAGCAAGCATATGAGATAAGATATGAATAGAACACGATAGCTACCTCTGATCGGTGAGAATCCGGTGAAGGGATGAGAAGACCTGGACGCGCGAAAGTTCCCCGGAAGCGCCGGATGAGCGCTGAAATTTGCCGAGACAAGTAATGAAAGATAAGAATTGGAACAACATGTCACGGCAAACTCTAGAAACAAGACAATGGAGTCACCTTCGCGGACGGAGAATGGCTGAAGAAGGGTTAGGGTTAGGGCAAAACGAGGAACTTGCGAGGTGGTCCGATGGCACGACTGAACCAGAGAGGGGGCTCGACCAGGGACTTGGCAGCACGACTGCAAGGGGATGAGATGGCCGACGGTGGTGTGGGCCACGGCGCGGGGTAGCAATGGCGGCGCACGTAGTGGAGCGGCGGCGCGGGCAAGGTGCGGTGATGGCGGCGCGCGCGGCTAGATGGAGCAGCGCTAGGGCACAGCGGTGGCGCGGGCGAGGGCGGCGCGTGCGGTGGGGTGAAAGTGCGAAGAAGGAGGCTCGGGTACGGCGGTGTGATGGCAAAACGGCGAGCTAGGGCACGAGAGTGGCGCGGTGTACGGTGGATTAGATTGGAAACGGAACGAGACGAAAGGTTATATGAGGGCTCATATCCGCTCGCGACACTCTGACCGGACGCGGTGGAGCAGCGTCCGGTCAGAGTCTAGTAAGCTCCTAGAGCGATCGGACGCGTCCGGTTAGGGCTGACTGGACGCGGATAGAGTCCGGTCGGAGGTCATCCGGGAAACTCATCGCGCATGACCGGACGCGGTGGTGGGGTCCGGGACCAGACGCGGTGGTCACATCGATGTGTCCGATCGAGCGTCCGGTCACAGGTCTAAGAGAAAGTCTTCGGGATGACCAGACGCACTGGTGGTCGCTAGGACCGGATGCAGTGGTGAAGCAGCACCACGTCCGGTCCAGCGTCCGGTCACTGTTTAACGCCTTTCTTCAATCCAATCTTTGACGTGACTTCTCCCAATCAAGTTCCAATTCAAAGAGACTCAAATAAACACCAATTGAAACCTGATATGAGTGACCTCACTCAAACCCTCAAGTTTTTCAAAATAATTTTGCCTTAGGCTAGTATTATTTTTAGGAAAATAAGCAATAAACACCCGAGGAGCAACTTATGGCCATGCAATAGAGTTTATGAACCCTTGGGAGCGTCAAATGCTCTCTCTATTCATGGACGAACACAGAGCTTGCTCAAAGCCAAACCGAAAAGAAATAACAAAGCAACAACCATGCATATGCAATGCAAAAGCAAGTAAGAAAAACTAGGTTGCTTATCAAGTTTGATCCACGGTTAGGCTTCTTCACTCCTCCAAGGAGGGTTATCGTAACCGTGTTAGACAAGTCCTAGATGCATTGTGGAGAATTAAACATGACATATAATACAATGCAATGCAAGGGACAACACAAGCTCATTTTTTAAAGTTACTAGAGTCAAGCACATTAAGTTCACTTCTCAACCTACTAAAGGTAGCCTCATCCAAAGGTTTAGTGAAGATATCCGCTAATTGATTTTCACTTCTTACACCTTCTAGTGATATATCATTTTTCGCAACATGATCTCATAGAAAGTGGTGGCGGATATCAATGTGCTTGGTGCGTGAGTGTTGTACCGGATTATTAGCAATTTTAACGACACTTTCATTGTCACACAAAAGTGGCACCTTTTCAAGAACAACTCCATAGTCTAGGAGGGTTTGTTTCATGTATAAGATTTGTGCACAACAAGCCCCTGCGGCAATGTATTCCGCCTCGGCGGTGGACAAAGCCACACTATTTTGCTTCTTAGATGACCAAGATACTAAAGACCTCCCAAGCAAATGGCACCCTCCGGATGTGCTTTTTCTATCAATTTTGCAACCGGCATAATCCGAATCGGAATAGCCAACTAGTTGGAATCTAGCTCCTTTGGGATACCAAAGACCAATGCTTGGGGTGTGCTTAAGATATCTTAAAATTCTTTTTACGGCACTTAAGTGAGGTTCTTTAAGGCACGCTTGAAAGGAGCACACATGCACACACTAAACATGATATCGGGCCTAGATGTGATAAGGTACAACAAGCTACCAATCATAGAACGGTAGAGAGTTTGATCAACCGATTTACCTCCCTCATCTAGGTCGAGATGTCCATTAGATGGCATTGGGGTCTTGATTGGCTTACACTCTTCCATCTTGAATCTCTTGAGAAGATCCTTGGTATACTTTTCTTGAGAGATGAAAATTCCTTCTCTCATTTGCTTGACTTGAAAACCAAGGAAGAATGTGAGCTCACCAATCATAGACATCTCGAACTCCTTCGACATCAATTCACCAAATTCCTTGCAATAATCTTCATTTGTTGATCCGAAGATGATATCATCAACATAGACTTGACAAATGAAGATCTCCCCATTAAGTTTCTTGGTGAATAGTGTGGTGTCGACCTTCCCAATAGTGAAGCCCTTCTCAATGAGGAAGTCCCGGAGGCGCTCATACCATGCTCTAGGGGCTTGCTTGAGCCCATATAGAGCCTTGGACAACCTATAAACATGATTAGGATATCTAGGGTCTTCAAACTCAGGAGGTTGATCAACATAGACTAGTTCATTTATGAAGCCATTTAAAAATGCACTTTTCACATCCATTTGATATAGTTTCATATCATGATGTGATGCATATGCAAGAAGGATATGAATGGCTTCAAGTCTTGCAATGGGTGCAAAGTCTCTCCAAAATCAAGCCCTTCAACTTGAGAGAACCCTTTTTGCAACTAGTCTTGCCTTGTTCCTCACCACTATGCCTTGGTCATCTTGCTTGTTGCGGAACACCCACTTGGTTCCAATGACTCTTGCACCTTTTGGATGCTCTTCAAGTGTCCAAACTTGATTGCGGGTGAAGTTGTTCAATTCTTCATGCATAGCATTCACCCAATCCGGATCTTGAAGAGCTTCTTCTACATTCTTAGGTTCAACACAAGAGACAAAAGAGTGATGTTCAACAAAAGAAGTAAGCTTTTGAGATCGAGTCATTACACCCTTTGTAGGACTCCCTATGATGAGATCTTGTGGATGTGCTTGAAGTAGAGGCGAGTTTCTTCTATCAACCACTTGAGGAGAGGGTTGGGGAGCAACAACATCTTGAGCTTGCGCCTCGGCTTGTTCATGAGAGATATGAGTATCTTCATTTTCAACTCTCTCATTCTTATCATCATCTTGAGGCACATGTGATGAAGATGGTGGATCAACAATTTATACATTGTCTTCATCATCTTTTGGCTTGATGTCTCCCACCGGCATGTTCTTCATTGCCTCCCTCAATGGTTCATCACCTACATCATCACAATTCTCAATTGCTCCTTGGGAGCCGTTAGATTCATCAAATTTCACATCATATGTTTCTTCAACCAAACTTGAGCTCCTGGGCTATAGGAAAACCAATAGCACAACGTCTTTGAAACTTCCCTAGGTGTTGACGCTTCTTGTAGATGTAGCATTTGCAACCAAACACCTGGAAGAATGAGACGTCCGACTTCTTCCCATTTAGCAACTCATAGGGGGTCTTGCCAAGAAACTTTTGTAGGAAGAGGCGATTTGAAGCATAGCATGCGGTGTTGATTGCCTCGGCCCACAATTTCTCTGGAGTGTTGTACTCATCTAACATTGTTCTTGCAAGGGTGATCAAAGTCCGGTTCTTTCTCTCAACTACACCATTTTGTTGAGGAGTGTAGGTTGATGAAACTTCATGCTTGATTCCAATCTCATCACAATAAGCTTCAATGTTTGTGTTGTCAAACTATTTCCCATTGTCACTTCTCATCTTCTTTATCTTGACTTCAAATTCATTTTGAGCTCTCTTTGCAAACTTCTTGAAGCAATTGGCCACTTCAGATTTGTCATGAAGGAAGAAAGTCCAACTGTATCTTGAGTAGTCATCCACTATCACAAGACAATAGAGATTTCCACCCAAGCTCTTGTAAGTTGTAGGACCAAACAAATCCATGTGTAGAAGTTCTAGCACTCTTGAAGTTGACATGTAAGCTTTGGTTGGATGAGTGTTTGCAACTTGTTTGCTGGCTTGACATGCACTACAAGGTTTGTCCTTTTCAAACTTTACATCCTTCAAGCCTCTCACTAATTCTTTCTTCAATAGCTTGTTGAGAGTGTTCATTCCAACATGAGCAAGCCTCCTATGCCAAAGCCACCCAAGTGAGGTCTTGGTGAACAAGCATGTCATCAAGTTTATATCTCTAGAGGTGAAGTCAACAAGATAAAGATTGCTGTATCTAAAGCCTTTGAATATCATTTGCTTGTCATCTATCTTTGAAACTACCACTTCATTTGGTGTGAACAAGCATTGGTAGCTAAGGTCATAAAGTTGCCCAACGGATAACAAGTTGAAACTCAATGAAGCAACATAGAGCACATTTGAGAGAGAGTGATTATTTGATATTGCAATCTTGCCTATACCCTTGACTTTGCTCTTTGAATTATCTCCAAATGTGATCTTCTCTTGACATACCCCATTCTCTTCAAGTGAGGTGAACATACGAGGATCACCGGTCATATGTTGAGTGCAACCACTATCAATAACCCAATGAGATCCACCGGTCTTGTAGTTCACCTACACACAAGAGATCAAGCTTTTTGATTAGGGACCCAAACTTGAGAGGGACCCTTGACTTTCTCTACTAGTGACTTGGCAACCCATATTTTCTTAGGCCTATTCTTGTTTGGGGGACCCAAGAACATAACTTTCATCTTTCCACTTGAATCTTTTCTAAGCATGTAATGAGCATTGAAGGCAAAGGATCTAGCATGCTTGGGCAAGGGTTGTGGTGGTGGAGTTTTGCACTCATGAGCATGGCCTTCTTGTCCACACTCAACACATCTCTTTGGCTCGGGCTTTGACTTGCTTTGCTGTTGTTGAGCTTTAACCTTCTTCTCTTGATTTGCCAAGTAACCAATGCCACTTCTATCCATCTTTATGACGGTGTTCATGAGTAGCCCACTTTACAAATATTGGCCTCTTGTGAACTTGCTTAGGCCGGTCTTAAGATGCTCTTTCTCTTGTTTGAGCTTTTTGTTCTCTTCAATAAGTGACTCATTTGAAGTTTGCTTCTCAAGAGCCATCAACCCTTTTAGCTTCTTGTTCTTGTTTGTAAGCATCTCATTCTCACTCTTGATCTTGGCATAATCATCATAGTTGTTGGACTCAACCACACTCTTGCCTTTGCCACTAGAGCCTTGCTCAATGCTTTCAATGATCAAGTCATCACATGATGTAGCTATATCAATCTTAACAACTTGGTTAGTAGCATCATGTGTCTCAAGAGAAAGCTCATTAGCAACAACAAGACTATCATAATTGATTTTCAATGTAGTATATTTGTCTTTTAGAGAATTGTGCCTAGTGTTGAGCTCATCATGCTTCTTCTCAAGTTTATCATGTTGATCTCTTAGTTCTTTGTTAGAAGCTTTGAGCTCCTTGAGAGTAGAAGACATAATTTCATTTTGATCTTTGAGCTCATCACTAGCCTTTTGTGCACTTTCAAGCTTAGATGAGAGTGAGTTGTTTTCATTTTGGAGCTCATCATTTTCATTTCTAGTTCTTCTTATGACTTTAGAATATTTGTTTAATAATTTTACAAGTTCATCATAAGAAGGTGCATCATATTCATCATCACTATCACTATCATCATCATCACTATCATTGTTTTGTACCTTTCGTTCACCCTTGGCCATAAGGCATAGGTGAGTAGTGGACGATGATGGTGAAGATGGCGATGAAGGTGGTGATGAAGATGTCGGTGAAGATGATGGCCCAATCACAAATGCGGCAACCTTCTCTTTCTCATCATCGCTCTCATCACCGGAGGACTCACATGATGATTCAATGTCGGTTAGCCAATCACCAACAATGTAGGCTTTGCCTCCCTTCTTCTTCTTATGGAACTCTTTTCTCTTGCCATCCTTCTTCTTGCATGGCTTGTTTTTCTTCTTCTCATCTTCATCATCACTTGAATCAATTTTCTTGCCCTTGTTCTTGTTTTTGTACTTGTCTTTTGGAGGTTTAGGGCATTGATGAGCTAAGTGGCCAAGTTCACCACAATTGTAGAAATCCATCTCCGAAATGGGCTTCCTTTTGCTACTTGTGAAGAATTTCTTCTTCTTGCCATCAAACTTGATGCCACTCTTGTTGAGCTTCTTTAGCATTTTGGTGGTCTTCTTCACCATGAGTGCAACTGATGCATCATCAATATCACTTGAGCTTTCTTGCACCATCATGGCTTGGCCCTTCTTCTTTTCTTGTCATGGCTAGCTTTGAAGGCCAAGTCCTTCTTCTTGGAAGATGATGAGCCCTCTTCCGGAGTTATGTGCATGTACATCTCATGTGCATTGATCTTCCCCAACACTTGTGTCGGTGTTGCGGTGGAGAGATCACTTTGATGAAGCACGGTGACAATGTGACCATACTTCTCAACGGGAAGAATGCTCAAGATCCTCCTTGCAACATCCGATTGACTCATTTGGGTGAGCCCAAGAGCATTGAGATCTTCTACAAGAATATTCAATTGAGTGTACATGTCATTAGCACTTTCTTTAGGAAGCATCTCAAAAGAATTAATTTTCTTTAAAGCAATATGATAGCGTTCCTCACGCTCACTCTTAGTTCCCTCATGGAGAGCACAAAGGTTTTCCCATAATTCATGAGCGTTTTTTGCATTACGCACACGATTGAAGATATCCTTGCCTAAGCCCCGGTAGAGTGCATTTTTGGCCTTTAAATTCCACCGGTCGTACTTCTCCTCGTCACCACTTGGGTTGGCAGGATCCTTGATAGCGGGAAGCCCTTGGGTTGCGGCTCTAAGACACCCAATATCTATGGCTTCGAGGTACGCCTCCATTCGGATTTTCCAATATGGAAAATCATCTCCCTCAAAGATGGGAGGTGGTCCTTCCCCGTTAGACATCTTGCTCTAGGCGGTGAAGCCTAATTTAGGAGCAACTCGGCTCCGATACCAATTGAAAGGATCAAGATGCCGAAGAGGGGGGTGAATTGGGTTTTTCTAAAAATTAATTGCAAGAATTAAATCCTACAAGCCAAAGTTCACCCCTAGTGCCTACTTGTGTTCCTTGTGATTCTACCGATAAAAAGTTTTGCACCCTAAGTTCCAATCCTAGTCTAGCATGGAAATTCTAGGAAAGTAAACCAAGCAATGAAAGTAATACGAGAAAGTAAATGCTTGAAAGTAAGGGCAAGGAACAGGGCGATGTTTTCCCGAGGTATCGGAGAGTCGCCACTCCCCACTAGTCCTCGTTGGAGCACCCGCGCAAGGGTGTAGCTCCCCCTTGATCTGCGCAAGGATCAAGTGCTCTCTACAGGCTGATTCTTCGACACTCCATCACGGTGAATCGCCCAAAATCGCTCACAAGATGAGTTGGGTCATCCACAAGCTCCGCCGGATGATCACCAAACTCCCAATCACCACCAAGTCGTCTAGGTGATGGCGATTGTAACAGAACCGACCAAATTATAAGAGCACAAGTACAAAAACAAGCACTGAAGCGCTCAAATTTTCGTACTTGAGCCCACATAATCCCGGTAGTCAATCAAAACCATGAAGGATTTCAAACCAACTTGCTTACAACCAAGATCGCATCATTCAACATACAACATCATACGTTACATTTCACAAGTAGTTCTGAAATAAGTTTACACACACGGAGTCACAATTATTACAAACCAAGTTTAGAAGATAGCGGAAGCATAACACACACTAGTTGTTTAACTACTGCCAGTCTTGTTGATCAACAACCCGCAAAAGCATCAGGAAAGTACATACAAGATGATCACGCCCTAGTGATCTAGTCTTCGTCACCCGCAGGGTGGAGACAAGTTTTGCAGAAGCCTTGATAGAGCATATCATCTGCAACAGGAGGGAATAAACCCTGAGTACTGGAATGTACTCAGCTAGACTTACCTGTCATAAACCAGAAATAAGATGACACCAAGGATTATGCAAGGCTTACACAAGAGGCTAGCTGACACCACATTTTGCATAAAGGCATAAGTAGTTGAAACTCTTATAACTTGTACTAGCAGTTATTTTTAGCATTTACCTGTCATCTATCTTAGCACCTGTACTATACATACACTTGATTATCATCAAACAATTATTACATTTTATCCATAGCAGGTATAAATTATGGCAACATTGTATCATTCACTTAACCATCTGTTCGATTAATGAGATCTACGTTGCCGCTGCTCAAGTCAAGTGCTCACTAACCGGGAGCGATGGCGATTCGAATCGAATTCCTATCCAGCTGGAGGGGTATTTCTAACACTCACCGCGCAGACCCCTGCTAGGGTCGCACAAGCCACCTTTCGTATGGTTCAGGAATCGCGGGTCCGAATGATGTCGCGACCCCAAGGGCGACACTCTGCCAGGTGATAGGGACTCTAACCCCCCTTGGTCTCACGCCAATGTCCCCAAGCACATCCTTTCTCAACTCCAAGAAGCAACCTACCATTCGATTCCCTGCCTGAACCACATTACTCGGCTTCGCGGTCGGAACGACTTATCCGGCCAACTAAGTGTTAGACTGCGTTTAATATGACTCAAGGACGTACAGTGAATCGGTCCTTAAACGACTCAGACGGGCATAGCTCCACACCCAAGACGTCAAGTGTCTTGCGGCTGTACTATCGAATTCCCGCCTAGTCTCAATTTCATTTTTAAAGCATGGTTCCATCCACGATAGCCATAAAGCCACTCGTGACTCCTTCCTACATCTCGCGGATGACCGGAAATCACCCGACTTCTACCGTACTAAGCAGGGCTAAGCATTGACACGTGCCTAAACCTAAATTAGGATTTAAGTACGATATCTGGACAAGGACAGGTATAATGCAACAATTGTTTTCATACAACTCCTACAACTTAATGCATTAAACAATTAAAAGTACTCAAGATAGATTTATAAAATGATGGGTTCAGCATGCACCGGGGCTTGCCTTTTAGAAAGGTCGAAGGGTGGTGGTCAGGGCACTCTGGCAGGTCTTCTGTGGGAGCTTCTCCGCCGGTTGATTCCTCTGGTTGCTCCGGCTGGTCCTGGACTTCCTCCGGTATCACTTGCTCGAACTCGAGGAGCGTTACCCCCTCTGGAACACCTATTGCATGAGTGCATAATAAATCTCATGGATGCATAATGAAAGATGCAGCATGCTCGGAATGAAATGCATTACAACACTCTTAAAGCTCTATTCAAATCACTTCAAGTATTAGGTGCAAATTTCTTCTCCGGTAGAGAAGTACTCACCTAATCTACTCAACCTAAGGTAAAGCTGTTCTTCTTCGGTTAAGGCCCTAACACCTAACAATCACAAGAGTAACATCACTTAGGTCACCACATCCAACACCAAAATATTACAGCAAAACATTCTGGACAGGAGCCAAATGTTTCTAACATAACTGGAGATTTCCAACTCCGAAAGATATGATCTAAGACAATCTGGAAAGCTTATGAAATGCCCTAGAATTTGTTTTCAGACCTTAACCCTAAATTCCTAAGTTCTCCATGTCGAATTTCCCAAGTTCCAGAATCTGTCCTCTCTAAACAGAGAGTAGCCAATTCTGGACTGCCACTTAAAACAGCAATAGCTCCCAAACTACTAAGCCAAATGCTCCCAAATTTTGAAACAAGTTAGTTTATCAAGTTTATTACAACTATGGTATTTACAAGTTTTCCAGCAAACACCTTTATCAAAGGTCAAACCCAAAATTACTACCAGCTGTCCAGAAAACCTAGAATTGCAAAGATCAAATATTTATTTATGTGGCAAACTTCCCCTAAGACCAAACTAATGTTACCACAAGTTCACATAGGTCACAAAAACACCAGAAAGTAAGGTGTGCCCACCTAGAATATTTATTTATACTCATTTCTTAATTTACTTAATTAATTAAGTGAAATTTTAAACATATATGTAAACTCCTTCTAAAATTCTACAAAAATTACAGAAGACTTTCTGACCCAAAAAGAGACTACTGTAAAAATTTGAACTAAAATTATTCACAGAAACGCCCTACACAAAATTCACAAGCCCAAAAGGCTGATTTTTGTATAATTAACAAATTATATTGAAAAGTATCAAACAACAGATTTCATATTTTTCTTAGACAACTTAGGGTACCAAGACATTCTCAAAAAATTTATAAGGACATTGCACATGTAGAAAAATTACTAAAATTCATTCAAGTATTCCCTAAAATAACATGATAGTATTACAACTTGAAAAGTACTCAAGCACTAATGCCCAAATTTTTACCAGAGCTAACATAGGTATAAATTAGCCTACCCACAAAATTGCATAATTTTTGGAATGCTACAACTCAAGTTACACATTTAGCAAATTTGCCTCTATTTCAAAACACATTTGAAAGACCTATTTAATTTTCCGAGAAACTAAACATCACATACCAGATTTATATTTTTCTAAAATACTACACCTCATGCAGAGCCTAAAAAAATTTATCTCATAAATTTTGGGCAAGTAAAACCCTAGATCTACATTTTATAATCATCAACTAAAATCTATGACAAATATGAAAAGAAAAACAAAACCGAACCCTAACTCGCTACTGGGCCGGCCCCTACTCGGACGCGGCCCAACTCCCTCGGCTCGGCCCGCTCCCGCGCGCGGCCTGCTCCGGCTCCCGCCCGCGCTCGTGCGAGTGACAGGTGGGGCCCGATTGCCAGAGAGAGAAGAGTGAAGGGGGGAGAAGGCCGTGACTACGACGTCTCCGGCGATGGGAAGAGCACCAACGGCTTCCACGTGACTTCCCGCATCGACCAACCCTAGATTTGCTGATCCTATCCCACCCTAGCTACGACGACCATGGCGACCGCGGCTCGGAGGTGGCACCCAGTGGCGGTCCGGCGAGCTCCGGGAGCCAGGGACCTAAGTGAGGTGTGCTACGGCTTCCTGAGGACATGGCGGACCTCTCCATGCCAAGGACGAGGACGGAGGTGGAGCGAATGTAGCTAGCCGCGTGAGTACCACACCGGCGGCCATGGCCCAGCAGCGCACGATGGTGTTCCAGCGTGTACCGGCCATCCCATCCAGTAACATCATCACCTAGGCTTCTCTACCCGCCCCAGAACCCAAAACACGTACTAGGGAGAATGGAGGGTGACCGTAGGGAGCTGGCCACGGTGAGCCTCCGCGCGGACAGTATGCCGGCGAGGACCCACGGTGGCGGAAACAGAAATTCACCCTCACCTCGGCACAATCTGGTCAAGCAACGGGTGGAGGAGGTGGAGGGGATTTTGGCAGAGCGGTGGACGGGATTTGGAGGACGGTGGTGAGACGGTGAGCTCGCACGAGCACGGGGAAGGCTGCGGCGGCAATGGCGCCTCCGCTTTCTGCCTCGGTGACCCCAGCCAGAGCGAGAGTGAAGGAGAGAAGAGTGAGCGCGAGTGTGGGGGTGGAGGTGTCCGCTCGGTGTTCATCTCCGCGCCTGGGCTCGCGACGTGGAGGCAACGGTAGAGCTTGGACGCCACGCGGCGACGCCCTTCTGCCCGAGCGCCACGACACGGCCGGTGTCCGACTGAATGGCGAGATCGTTGACTGAATCGATGAGGCCGAATGGTGACTGACAGCGTGATTTCAAAGGTGAATATCTCCGAAAACAGCTCGAATTAGCCGAAGGTGAGAACACCAAAATTGTAGAGCTTCATGAGGGCTACAAGTTTGCTAATTGGCTCAAGAACATATTCGGCTTGGATTTGAAACTACATAGCCCCAAAGTGGTGCCCTGTGAAACTGAAACGTGGTTTCAGTCAATAAACCGACTGAAACCCTATTTTCTTAACACTATATCTCCTAAACCATTTAGAACCAGGCGATGGTGATGTTGGCAATGTTGTAGAGCTACATGAGTACTACAAAAGTGTCAACATGAGTGGGAGCTGGTTTGGTCTGGTTTGCAAACTACCAGCTTCCAAAGTAGGCCACAGTAAAACTGGAGGGACACTTTGGGGACTTAGGAAAATTCTAAGTGTTGAGGCAGCCCCTCTAGCTGACTTGTGGGCCATTTTTGAGCATGTTCTGGTCAGTTTCATGAGATGATCATATTGAAACTTTTGTTCCCCATAAAACTCCCTACAACTTTGCTTATGGGTGCTCCTCCATGCAAGGTCTCTAAGCTAGACTTTTTAATTGGTCAAACTAGAGCATCCTAGGGCTAAATGCTGGTCAACTACACCTTGGAGGGCATTTTGGTGATTTTGGTCAATCATGAACCTTGCTCCATTAGTAACCCTAAGTATAACTAGGGTGTTGTGAGATATAATTAGCTACTCTCCCCTTTTGTTACACCAACTACATAGTGTCACATGATGTGAACCAAACAAAATTCTAAAAACAACCACATTAGTTGCAATCACATAAAATAACATGAAATGATGCATGCTTATGTGTCACACCCCAAAAAATTTAGTTTTGGGATGTGACTAGAAAACACAAAAAACATAACAGAAGATTTTTACTATTTTCTAAAATATCCAACTTTACTTAAGTTGTCCACAATTTAGATGTTGGAAAATGTGAGTTTCTAATTTTTTTGGAATTTAAATAAATGATTTGTTGCATTTCATGTCTTTGCATAGTGTCATTGTATGAAAAATGAGTTTAAATGTTTTCAAACGCGCTTAGGGTTTGATTCAAATCAAATCTCTCAAGATCTTTGATCAAGTTTCCATAACCTTAGAACCATGATCAAATCCTTAGAAACTATTCACCTTGATCCTTGTTCCAAAAACCTTTGCGGGTCTTCAACTTTCATCTTGTCACAACCCTAACTAGCCCGGTCTCTCTTTCTCTCTTTTCTCCTCATTTTAGAGCTTCTAATTATTTACGACCAAGTTTTCTCTAAAGCACTAAATCTATGCTTGATGGCCAATCATTGTATGTCATCACTCTCACACAATTCTACCATCATGTTCAAGTAAAATCACTCACATGTCACATACCCAAGTTAATCTCATTTCTTCCTCTTATCAACCCAATGGCAGCCCTAACATTGTTCTCTCTTTCTAATGGGCTTATTCTTTTCTCTCCTTTCCTCACCTTGGGCAACATCATCACGGACTCTTTTTCCTCTACATTTTCTCCTCTTGATCAAAGCCCACAACCCAAAAAGACCACAAGTAGCTTGCCCCATAACTCTATCTTCGCTTCGGGCCGAACCCGGTCCAAACCTTGCATTAACTCTCGCCATGGGTCAAAACCCAACCATCCTCCTCTCCTCTGTGATCCAAAATCAAGTCCAACCAGCCCTCTCACTCTTCCTCTCCCCTCTCCCACGTCACTCCTTGGAAGCTCCTCCATCATGCACAAAAATATCCACCAAGGCAAAAAATATCAAGCCATGACCCTTTGCCTTTCTACCCCTTCACCTCCCATCACTTCCCCTTCATATTTACCTCCCCCATCTCCCCCTCACGCCTCCCCCTTCATTTCCCACGTGAAGAACAGAGGAGGGACGCCCCTACAGCTCCTCCTCCTTCCCCATGGCTGCCCCGATCAACCGCAACGCGAGAAGGATGCCCCGTTCTACTATATCGTCGTCACCGGCCGTCGTCGATGCATCTCCTCACTCCACCACACCATTCCCCTTGGTGAGAACACTCCATAATCTCTCCCATAATGTTTTCATGGTCATCTCTGCATATCAAGTACCTTAGATGATGTATGGTTGATCCCCGGCGAAGTTTACCCGATGTATGTGTTGCTGTCTTCGCGGCCAGATTTGCTGCTGTTGACGGAATTGGCATTCCTCGCTGTTTCGTGGCTCCAATCATCAAACCCTTTGGTCAAATTGTAGCTAATATCCTTGAACATGCCTCTGTAAGATGGTTTTACCATAGGAGTTCAGGAACTAGAGATATCGTCATCACCGCGCCCGCTGTTCCTGCTGTTCGGTCAGATTGCAGCTCTGAGTGGTTTTGGCGTTCCCCGCTAATCCACAGTCCAAATCATCAAGCCCTTGAACCTACATGTTCATGACATCCCTGCACATGATCCCACAAATTGGTTTGGCTATGCAATCCCCGATGGCCGAGATGTGGAGATCGAAGTGCCTACTACGCCTGCTGTCCAAACAGCAGACACCCTGTGTTTGGCAACGACGTTCCCGTTAATCCAGTGAACCCTAGGATGAATTCTTTGGCTATACCATCATCTATATAGTTGCACATGCCTCTGCAAAGTTTCATGGCGATATGACCAAAGATGAAAGATATATGTTCCTATCTTGTGCTCGCTGTCCCTGCTGCCCCGCAGCCGTGCTGATGCCGGTTGGCATGCGTGTTCCCGATGTTTCGCCGCTCCGGTGCTCAAGCCCTTCGACCACAATGTGCATCATATACTTGCACACATATCCGCAAGTTTTCTTGGTCATATGAACCACAACACTGAGGATATAAGCATCACCATGTCGCTGCTCCTGCCATGTCAACAGCCACGTAGTGCCACCTTGCAATCCTATTCCCCGCCTAACCGACGGTCAAAACATCATGTTCTTTTATCACAATATGTTCCATGCAGTGCCTTGCAACCCCATCCAATGAATCACCAGTTTTCTTGTTATAACCATGCAATTAGTCATCATAACCACCATTGTCCGCCGACGTGTATGTTTTGGATAGCTCGGCAATTCGCCATGTTCCCCGCTAAACCACTACATGATTCGCTAAGCCCTCTATCATGACCGTGTGTTTCCTAGTTGCACATGATCCTACCAAGTTCTATGCCAATAAGTTCGATGCATCTCAACCTTCTCATGGCCACAGCCGCTGCTACCCGCCGCTGTCCGCCACTGGGTACGCTCAACCGATGCACAAATCACCATAATCGTGTTTCCCTTTGATCTATCATCCACCTTAGTGCACTAGTTTATCATGATATGTTCCCAAGTAACTTATACACATGTCCAACCCTTTTTGTTCCGAATATGTATCTTCAAGTCCAAACTTCACCTTCTCATATAAATTCAATCCTTCCCATCTATACCTTTCAACTATCATATCTTTTAATCGTGGCTCCTGTTTTGGTTAGTTTTTTCACTCTCGCGGTCTTAGAACAAGCCCTACTTGTTTAATAAACTTTATATCTTGTTTTATATATAATGATTGATGTAATGCTTCTAGGTTTGTCTATGATGCTTGTGATGGTTGTTGCTATCGTTAGATGAAGCTATACAAGGATGATCCAGAAGGAGAGTTGGACAAGTTTGAGCACTATTTGAGGCAAGTGTAACATGAGTTCCCTTGTTACCTGATAACCTTATAATCACTTCATATGCATGTGTCTAATATGATGCTAAGGACTTTACCTAGTACTTTTGTACCCTCTTCCTTGTTACCTTGGGTTCATGCATATGGGTAGTTTTGCTTAGCTTGCAGTCACCAAATATTATAATGTTAATCCTGAATAATGACTTATGAAATCGTTGGATAAAATGGTGCTTTTTGGCAACATGGACACAAGGGGGCTAGAGTATTGGGCCTTGTTGGGTGCTCTAGTCTGCCCTCCGTAAGGACTGAATCTTAAAGCGGCAACCCAGGACTTCCGTACAGCCTTGAGAATCAAAATGGGCACGATCTTAGTCGTATAGCTAGTTTTCTCTAGCTTGTTAGTAGTTACCGAAAGTTTTCAGCGCAAGAGGGGGGACTAGGTTGCAGAATGGCTTCTTGCCTGTCAAGGTGAGTACTGGGCTGCGGTCATGGTGTGCCACTCTTGAGGGGGGCTCCATTCGCCTAGACGCTGAAACCTCATGGCTACTAACTTGTTAGGGTAATTAGTGAAAGGCTTCGTAGTGAACCCTGCTGACTTACCTTGGAAGTGAGTCAAGAGGTTGGCCACCTCGGGCACAGGGGTATTCACAACTCAAGGTGAAAGTCTACACACTCTACAGAGTTTGATCAAACTGATATATCAGCTGTGTTCACGGTCACGAGCGACCTAGATCCTTTTTGAGATAGATGGTTCTATGGATGGTTTGGGATATGATTAATGTTGATGGTGATAACTAATTATATTCACTTGGGAGCCATAAGCATAACTTAGAAACATAGGCATAATAAATAAAATATGACCAACTAAAAATGCTTACCGCAGTACAACCGAGTCAAGCCTTCTTGAGCCTTGCATAACCTCATGGTATACATGCTGAGCATGGTGAGCTGACGCTTGTCGTTGTCACCAATAAAAATCCCGGATGGGTACCAGATGGTGAATCAAGTGAAGAGTTTCTTGCGGAGTCCATGAGTACTAGGCGAGTGCTCCCCCAGTCAACCATCCCTGTGGAGTATGGAGTCCCGAAGAGAAGATATAGAATAGTTTCCGCTACGCTTTGTAATAGTTGTAAGTTTTGATGTAACTATATTCGATATATAATAAAGCATTGTTCTTGATATTCTCCATATTTGTCGCTATATGTGTCGTGTGGACATCCTGGGCACACATATAGTTAGCGCTTGGTATTCTTCGGAAAACCGGGTGCGACATTATGCTTATGCAAATGCAATGCAATTATGGAGCTAAACACCTGAGGTGTTACAGCCATCCCCCCTTATAAAAATCTCGTCCCGAGATTTGGAAAGCGTACCATTTTTCATAGAATTCCTTATAACCATCCCGCATATAATCTTCCCGTTCCCACTTAGCGTCACTTTCACTACCCTGATTACTCCACATCACTTTATACCACTTAACCACTTTGCTTCTAGTTACTCGTTCCTGAGTATCGATCACTTGGACTGGCTTTTCTTCATAAGTTAGATCGGATTCAAGCCTGATATCTCCTAAAGGGACTCTTTCCTCAGGAACTCGAAGACACTTTTTGAGCTGAGATACATGGAAAACGTTGAATATGGCACTCATTTCAGGAGGTAACTGGATCTTGTATGCAACAGCTCCACTCTTGCCTATAATCTGGAAAGGACCCACATATCTCGGTGCAAGTTTCCGCTTGACACCAAAACGTTGTACACTCTTCATTGGAGAAACTTTCAAATAAACAAAGTCTCCAACTTCAAACTCGAGTGGCTTTCTACGGCGATCAGCATAACTTTTCTGTCTGGCTTGGGCTACAGCCATATGTTTTTGGATGGTACGGACTTGTTCCTCAGCTTCCCGAACAAAATCAATACCATAATACCTTCTTTCACCAGCTTCTACCTAGTTTAGTGGAGTTCTACACTTACGACCGTACAATGCTTCGATCGGGGCCATCTTAATACTCTCTTGGTAACTATTATTGTACGAAAGCTCGGCTAGAGGTAACCACTTTTCCCAAGAACCCTTGGATGATATTACACATGCCCGCAATAGATCTTCTAAGATTTGGTTAACTCGTTCCGTCTGACCTGACGTCTGGGGGTGATAAGCAGAGCTTCTCACTAACTTGGTTCCTAGAAGGTGATGCAAGTGCTCCCAAAAGCGAGTAGTGAACTGGGGACCATGGTCAGAAACGATAGTACGAGGTACCCTATGGAGCCGGACTATCTGATTGAAGTACAACTCAGCATAGTCAGTGGGACGATAGTCCACTCTAACCGGAATAAAGTGAGCTGATTTGGTCAAACGATCCACAATTACCCAGATGGAGTTATGATTTTTGACAGTAGGAGGAAGTCCGACAATGAAATCCATACTTATCTCTTCCCATTTCTAGCCTGGGATAGAAAGTGGTTGAAGTAACCCAGCTTTCATGTGCACAGCTTTAACTCTACAGCAGGTGTCACACCTAGCAACATATGCAGCTATCTCTTTCCGCATCTTGGTCCACCAATAAAGTGGCTTCAAATCATAATACATCTTATTACTACCAGGATGGATGGACAACTTGGACGAGTGTGCTTCGGACAGGATCTGATCTCTAAGCTCTCGGTCCTTAGGTACCACTAATCTATCCTTAAACCACAACACACCTTCTTCATCTACCCTGAAATGCTTAGTTTCTTCCTCTTTCATCTTACGTTTTATGTGGAATATACCAGGATCAGTCTTTTGGAGCTCAATAATTCTGCTTTTGAGAGTACAACTGACAGTGATGTTGTACAAGACTGCTGGATGTAGAAGGCGATATCGATGAAAATAAGTTTCAACTAAGGAATGGCAATGAGACTTACGGCTTAAAGCATCCGCAACCACATTTGCCTTGCCAGGATGATAGTGTACTTGAAGGTTATAATCCTTAATCAACTCGAGCCATCTTCTTTGACGTATATTTAACTCGGGTTGGGTGAAGATGTATTTGAGGCTTTTGTGGTATGTGTAAATATTGCAGACATTGCCCAGCAGATAATGCCACCATACTTTCAAAGCATGAACAACTGCAGCCAGTTCTAAGTCATGCGTTGGATAATTCACCTCATGCTTCCGAAGTTGCCGCGAGGTATATGCAATTACTCGGCCTTCCTGCATCAACACACCTCCCAAACCTATGCCTGAGGCATCACAATAAACATCAAACGGTTTCTCGATATCTGGTTGTGCCAGAACCGGAGCCGAGGTAAGGAGGGTTTGCAGTTGGTGAAAAGCCGCATCACACTCAGGAGTCCAGACAAACCTGGTGTCTTTTTGCAGCAGCCGAGTCATGGGTTTGGCTATTTTTGAGAAATCCGGGATGAAGCAACGATAATAACCAGCCAACCCAAGAAAACTCCGGACCTCATGAACCGAAGTAGGAGCCTTACAATTCAATACTTCCTATACCTTGGTGGGATCCACCATAATTCCCCCATCGGACAATACATGCCCAAGGAAAGGTACTTCACGAAGCCAGAATTCACACTTACTGAACTTCGCATATAGTTGATGTTCTCACAGTGTGGTGAGGACAATACGCAGGTGTTCAGTGTGTTCTTCCTCATTCTCAGAATATATCAAGATGTCATCAATAAACACCACCACAAACTTGTCCAATTCGGGCATAAACACCAAATTCATCAAGCACATGAAGTGTGCGGGGGCATTCGTCAGGCCAAAAGACATAACAAGATACTCATAAAGGCCGTATCTTGTCGAGAAAGCTGTTTTTGGAATGTCTTCAGGACGGATTTTAATCTGATGGTAACCCGACCTCAGATCAATCTTGGAAAAGACTATAGCTTTGGACAACTGATCGAACAAGATATCAATACGTGGCAGAGGATACTTATTTTTGACAGTGACTGCATTCAGAGGTCTATAATCTACACACATCCGCAAGGACTGGTCCTTTTTCTTCACAAAGATAGCAGGGCATCCCCACGGAGGCGAACTAGGATGAATCAACACCTTTTTCAAAAGTTCATTCAACTGCACCTTAAGTTCAGCTAGCTCATTCGGAGGCATCCTATAAGGTCTCCTAGAGATGGGTGCCGTGCCAGGCAACAACTCAATTTTAAATTCCACATCCCGATCCGGAGGAAGTCCCGGCAAATCATCGGGAAACACGTCCGGAAACTCATTTACTACGGGAATTTCAGTCAAGGCCTTTGCTTGTACAACATGAACTTCCCCAGATAAATCCACTTTTCTGGGAAGTTGTACTAGAAAACCCTTTTGATCCGTAGGATCTCTGAGCATAACTACCCGAGTGGATGTATCAATGAGTACCCCATTCTGACTCATCCAATTCATGCCCAGAATAACATCTATGCCTAATCCTGGCAAAACCACTAAGGCAAGCGAATACTTTCGCCCTTCTATCTCAAACTCAAGGTTCCCCACTACTTTATTTGTGAAAATATTCCCACTTGCCGCACTAATGCAATAACCCCCACCTTCAACGGTATGTAACTTGTGTGCAAACTTTGATGCAAACTTAGGACTGATAAAGGAATGCGAAGCACCTGAATCAAAAAGTACCACTGCAGGATGTTGGTCAACTAGGAACTTACCAGCAGTGACAACCTCACCAGATGGGATTTCCTCAATACTGTTATAATGAGCATGCCCCTGACGGCCACCTTGGTTGACATTCTTCTTAGGATAAGGGCAATTTCTGGACCAATGGCCTGGCTTGTTGCAGTTCCAGCAAGGCATGTTGCTGGGAGGAACACTGGAGCTGCTCTGACCAGAATTTCCCTTTAGCAGAGCGACTGTATAAGCCTTGCGGAACCTAGTTTTGGCAGCAGGCTTCTTCTGTGGTGGACGAAACTTGGTATTATGAGCAGGTGGGCGAGGGGAAGCCCTAGGTGCAGCTGGAGTCTGAGACTGTGAAGCACTCGCCTCAATGGCCCTTTTGCGACTCTTAGAGGCAGAATAAATTGCATTATTGTTTTCCTGAGTCAAAGCATCACTGATAAAATCGTTGAAGGTAGTACACTTGCTCGTGCCCATGGTCTTCATCAGTTTTGGGCCGAGGCCTCTTTTAAAGCTAGCAATTTTCTTGGCATCGGTATCCACAAACTCTGTGGCATACCTTGCCAGGTTGTTGAAAGATTGCAGATATTCAGTCAAGCTTTTATTTCCCTGCGACAACCTCATGAATTCTATGTGCTTGATAGCCATAAGACCTGGAGGAATATAGTTCCCACGGAATGCTGCCTTGAACTGGTCCCAAGCAATCGGGACATTTGCAGGCAGTGTGGAATGATAGTGGCTCCACCAGATACCCGCTGGACCATGCAGTTGATGAGAAGCATATTCAGTTTTTAGCTCATCGGTCAAGCAAAGCAGACGAAACTTTTGTTCAATAGTGTTCAACCACTCATCGACTTGCAGTGGTTCCTCTGCCTCCTTAAAGAGCGGGGGCTTAGTATCAAGAAAGTCCTTGAAATCACTGTACTGATTGGGTTCTGGGCCCTGGCGGCCATGATGAGCCTCCCGATTGGCAAGCTGGCGCATAGCATCTGCCAGCATGCGCTGCCCTTCTACCACGGACTGCATCAGCTAAGCCTAGGTGGTGGCGGAGGGAGTGGCTGTTCCTCATCCTCATTGCCACGACCCCGACGGAGGTTGTACGACATCTGCAAAATGCATAGCCAATGAGCACTGACAATGTGGGAAATTTGTAGATGAATTATTGTAAATAGGTCAAACTGACTTCATGAAAATGACTTTGCAAAGAATCAAGGCACAATAATTCATCACAACCGCACAATCCATTCAAGCGCATCAATTGACACAATCGTGTGTGGGTATCCAACCAGATGTATTTTTGGTATAAGGCCCACTCCCAGGGAGTACAGCAGTGACTGAACGGTTTACTTTCATATTTACGTGATTTTTCGACCCTTCTTACGGGTACTCGGATTCAATTGCAAAAATTTCTAATCGACTGAGAAAGGCTACTTCAAACTGACCACAAAGAGACTTCTCAACGGTAGAGTTCCATGGTGGATCATGACTAGCCACCTCGATACCAGCGCGTGCCAAGCAGCACAGCCTTATGTCGCGCGCCACAAGAGGCCCTCGGTTTCGTCGCGGCACCGAAGGGTGCTAATCGTGACACCATCATCGAACGCAACACAATAAGACATCCAATTGTGATCGAAATTGACAGGTTCAAACTAAACATTCAGGAAACATAGGGTTCGACCTTACATCCTAAAAGCCAAGTTATTACAAAGCCTCTCTCTAACATAGGGAGGGCACAAAAGACGATTCTAACACCATAGCTACGTGATGACTACTCTAAGCATCGTCCTCAAAGTCGATGTCTAGGATCTCCCCGCCGTCCTCATCACTAACAGGCTCTAACTCCTCATCTTCTTCTTCTTCTTTTGGTTCTTCTTCTGGTGGGGCATCCTGCGGTCCATTGACCTCCACTTCATCATCATCTTCAGCCATGAAGATTCCTGAACCCATGTCCTCGTCTGCGTTGTTGTTTTGAGGCAGCAGAGGATTGAGCTGGTTGTTCAAGCGGTGCACTTCTTCATGAAGATTGTCATTGTATTCTTTAGCGTTCTCCAACTGTTGCTCAAGCTCAAACTGACGAGCTCTCAGAACGTTCTCCTCGTGCCAGGCTTCATCCCTCTGGTTCATGACGCGGACCAGCATGCATTGACAGTTGCGATTTGCTACTGTCAACCTCTGGACTGCAAGTGTTTCCTGATCACGGTCACGGATCACTTGCTCTAGTTGCTGACGCGCTGCATTCCTGGCAGCAGTTACTTCGACCAACTCAGCCCGCAGCCTTTCCACCTTAGTGGGCTCGGGGCGGGGCTCACGTGGAGCTAGCTGGTGGCGAGGGGCCCTTCCTCCGGTCGACTTACGGGCGGTCCTCTTAGTACGTGCCATCTGTATCAGCAAGGTACAACTTAAGGTGAGGATAATTTAGGGGATACGAAATTTAATTTAGTCGGGACTATTGATATTATAAGGAGGGAGTAAAATGACATGTATGATGTAATTAAACATGATGCATGCACGTTCTGTACGCCCTCTCACCTTAGTAGAAACCTAAATTTCTAACGCTAGGCGGTGGCATACATATGTTCTCTCATATAAGCGAAACTATCGGTCTACTCGTTACGCTGTTAGTGTACCTGCAGAAAATTTCATTTCAGCCCAACAGTTTCCCAATATAACACATAAGAAAGCAGTAAACTAAATACTTTCCATATACACATCCCCTGATGTATATACTTCAGTATCAAAGCTACCCGATTGAAAGATTCCCACAATTAAGTGCTTACATAATTACACGGTTTAAACATGTAAGTATGCAAGTTACCAAAGCTACTCTCCCCTAGATCGCCGGTTGGACGATCATGCTCTCACATCTCACACTTACCAGAGCGTCGAGGTAATTGATCCATACATTACCACCCAAGTGGATGGCATCCATACAATATCACGCCGTATGGACGACGAAACAGAAACAACCAAGACCCCCAAGTTAGTACTTATTATAAGCCACCTAAGAGTCCTTATTTGGGCTAAGGGATGTGATCACTGGCATACCTATAAAAATAATTTTTATAGTTTTAACCCTTTTCATAAACAAATACTTTTGTTTTAATTACTCATATGATGTGTTTAATGTTGAATTATGCTCCGGCACCAGCTGTAACAGAACCGACCAAATTATAAGAGCACAAGTACAAAAACAAGCACCGAAGCGCTCAAATTTTCGTACTTGAGCCCATATAATCCTGATAGTCAATCGAAACCACGAAGGATTTCAAACCAACTTGCTTACAACCAAGATCGCATCATTCAACATACAACATCATACGTTACATTTCACAAGTAGTTCTGAAATAAGTTTACACACACGGAGTCGCAATTATTACAAACCAAGTTTAGAAAGTAGCGGAAGCATAACACACACTAGTTGTTTAACTACTGCCAGTCTTGTTGATCAACAACCCACAAAAGCATCAGGAAAGTACATACAAGGTGATCACGCCCTAGTGATCTAGTCTTCGTCACCCGCAGGGTCGAGACAAGTTTTGCAGAAGCCTTGATAGAGCATATCATCTGCAACAGGAGGGAATAAACCCTGAGTACTGGAATGTACTCAGCTAGACTTACCTGTCATAAACTAGAAATAAGATGACACCAAGGATTATGCAAGGCTTACACAAGAGGCTAGCTGACACCACATTTTGCATAAAGGCATAAGTAGTTGAAACTCTTATAACTTGTACTAGCAGTTATTTTTAGCATTTACCTGTCATCTATCTTAGCACCTGTACTACACATACACTTGATTATCATCAAACAATTATTACATTTTATCCATAGCAGGTATAAATTGTGGCAACATTGTATCATTCACTTAATCATCTGTTCGATTAATGAGATCTACGTTGCCGCTGCTCAAGTCAAGTGCTCACTAACCGGGAGCGACGGTGATTCGAATCGAATTTCTATCCAGCTGGAGGGGTATTTCTAACACTCACTGCACAGACCCCTGCCAGGGTTGCACAAGCCACTTTTCGTATGGTTCAGGAATCGTGGGTCCGAATGATGTCGCGACCCCAAGGGCGACACTCTGCCAGGTGATAGGGACTCTAACCCCCTTGGTCTCACGCCAATGTCTCCAAGCACATCCTTTCTCTCCTCCAAGAAGCAACCTACCATTCGATTCTCGGCCTGAACCACATTACTCGGCTTCGCGGTCGGAACGACTTATCTGACCAACTAAGTGTTAGACTGCGTTCAACATGACTCAAGGACGTACAGCGAATCGGTCCTTAAACGACTCAGACGGACATAGCTCCACACCCAAGACGTGAAGTGTCTTGCGGCTGTACTATCGAATTCCTACCCGGTCTCAATTTCATTTTTAAAGCATGGTTCCATCCACGATAGCCATAAAGCCACTCATGACTCCTTCCTACATCTCGCGGATGACCGGAAATCACCTGACTTCTACCGTTCTAAGCAGGGCTAAGCATTGACACGTGCCTAAACCTAAATTAGGATTTAAGTACGATATCTGGACAAGGACAGGTATAATGCAGCAATTGTTTTCATACAACTCCTACAACTTAATGCATTAAACAATTAACAGTACTCAAGATAGATTTATAAAATGATGGGTTCAGCATGCACCGGGGCTTGCCTTTTAGAAAGGTCGAAGGACGGTGGTCAGGGCACTCAGGCAGGTCTTCTGCAGGAGCTTCTCCGCCGGTTGATTCCTCTGGTTGCTCCGGCTGGTCCTGGACTTCCTCCGGTATCACTTGCTCGAACTCGAAGAGCGTTACCCCCTCCGGAACACCTATTGCATGAGTGCATAATAAATCTCATGGATGCATAATGAAAGATGCAGCATGCTCGGAATGAAATGCATTACAACACTCTTGAAGCTCTATTCAAATCACTTCAAGTATTAGGTGCAAATTTCTTCTCCGGTAGAGAAGTAATCACCTAATCTACTCAACCTAAGGTAAAGCTGTTCTTCTTCGGTTAAGGCCCTAACACCTAACAATCACAAGAGTAACATCACTTAGGTCACCACATCCAACACCAAAATATTACAGCAAAACATTCTGGACAGCAGCCAAATGTTTCTAACATAACTGGAGATTTTCAACTCCGAAAGATATGATCTAAGACAATATGGAAAGCTTATGAAATGCCCTACAATTTGTTTTCAGACCTCAACCCTAAATTCCTAAGTTCTCCATGTCGAATTTCCCAAGTTCCAGAATCTGTCCTCTCTAAACAGAGAGTAGCCAATTCTAGACTGTCACTTAAAACAGCAATAGCTCCCAAACTACAAAGCTAAATGCTCCCAAATTTTGACACATGTTAGTTTATCAAGTTTATTACAACTTTGGTATTTACAAGTTTTCCAGCAAACACCTTTATCAAAGGTCAAACCCAAAATTACTACCAGCTGTCCAGAAAACCTAGAATTGCAAAGATCAAATATTTATTTATATGGAAAACTTCCCCTAAGACCAAACTAATGTTACCACAAGTTCACATAGGTCACAAAAACACCAGAAAGTAAGGTGTGCCCACCTAGAATATTTATTTATACTCATTTCTTAATTTACTTAATTAATTAAGTGAAATTTTAAACATATATGTAAACTGCTCCTAAAATTCTACAAAAATTACAGGAGACTCTCTGACTCAAAAAGAGAGTACTGTAAAAATGTGAACTAAAATTATTCACAGAAACTCCCTACACAAAATTCACAAGCCCAAAAGGCTGATTTTTGTATAATTAACAAATTATATTGAAAAGTATCAAACAACAGATTTCATATTTTTCTTAGATACTTTATGGTACCAAGACATTCTCCAAAAAATTTATAAGAACATTGCACATGTAGAAAAATTACTAAAATTTATTCAAATATTCCCTAAAATAACATGATATCATTATAACTTGAAAAGTACTTAAGCACTAATGCCCAAATTTTTACCAGAGCTAATATAGGTATAAATTAGCCTACCCACCAAATTTCATAATTTTTGGAATGCTACAACTCAAGTTACACATTTAGCAAATTTTCCTCTATTTCAAAACACATTTGAAAGACCTATTTAATTTTCCCAGAAACTAAACATCACATACCAGATTTATATTTTTCTAAAATACTACACCTCATGCAGAGCCTAAAAAAATTTATCTCATAAATTTTGGGCAAGTAAAACCCTAGATCTACATTTTATAATCATCAACTAAAATCTGTGACAAATATGAAAAGAAAAACAAAACCGAACCCTAACTCGCTACTGGGTTGGCCCCTACTCGGACGCGGCCCAACTCCCTCGGCTCGGCCCGCTCCTGCACGCGGCCTGCTTCGGCTCCCGCCCACGCGCGTGCGAGTGACAGGTGGGGCCCGATTGCCAGAGAGAGAAGAGCGAAGGGGGGAGATGGTTGTGACTCCGGCGAGCTCTAGCTCGCCGAAGACGGCGTCTCCGGCGACGGGAAGAGCACCAACGGCTTCAACGTGACTTCCCGCATCGACCAACCCTAGATTTGCTGATCCTATCCCACCCTAGCTACGACGGCCACGGCGATCGCGGCTCGGAGGCAGCACCCGGTGGCGGCCCGGCGAGCTCCGGGAGCCAGGGACCTAAGTGAGGTGTGCTACAGCTTCCTGAGGACATGGCGGACCTCTCCATGCCAAGGACGAGGACGGAGGTGGAGCAAATGCAGCTGGCCGCGTGAGTACCGCACCGGCGGCCATGGCGCGGCAGCGCACGACGGTGTTCCGGCGTGTACCGGCCATCCCATCCAGTAACATCATCACCTAGGCTTCTCTACCCGCCCCGGAACCTAGAACACGTACTAGGGAGAATGGTGGGTGACCGTAGGGAGCTGGCCACGGTGAGCCGCCGCGCAGACAGTACGCCGACGAGGACCCGCGGTGGCGGAAACAGAAATTCACCCTCACCTCGGCACAATCCGGTCAAGCAACGGGTGGAGGAGGTGGAGGGAATTCTGGCGGAGCGGTGGACGGGATTTGGAGGACGGTGGTAAGACGGTGAGCTCGCACGAGCACGGGGAAGGCTGTGGTGGCAATGGCGCCTCCGCTTTCCGCCTCGGTGACCCCGGCCAGAGCGAGAGTGAAGGAGAGAAGAGTGAGCGCGAGTGTGGGGGTGGAGGTGTCCGCTCGGTGTTCATCTCCGTGCCTAGGCTCGCAACGTGCAAGCGACGGCAGAGCTTGGACGCCACGTGGCGACACCCTTCTGCCCGAGCGCCACGACACGGCCGGTGTCCGACTGAATGGCGAGATCGTTGACTGAATCGATGAGGCCGAACGGTGACTGACAGCGTGATTTCAAAGGTGAATATCTCCGAAAACAGCTCGAATTAGCCGAAGGTGAGAACACCAAAATTGTAGAGCTTCATGAGGGCTACAAGTTTGCTAATTGGCTCAAGAACAGATTCGGCTTGGATTTGAAACTACATAGCCCCAAAGTGGTGCCCTATGAAACTGAAACGTGGTTTCAGTCAATAAACCGACTGAAACCCTATTTTCTTAACACTATATCTCCTAAACCATTTAGAACCAGGTGATAGTGATGTTGGCAATGTTGTAGAGCTACATGAGTACTACAAAAGTGTCAACATGAGTGGGAGCTAGTTTGGTCTGGTTTGCAAACTACAAGCTTCCAAAGTAGGCCACAGTAAAACTGGAGGGACACTTTGGGGACTTAGGAAAATTCTAAGTGTTGAGGCAGCCCCTCTAGCTGACTTGTGGGCCATTTTTGAGCATGTTCTAGTCAGTTTCATGAGATGGTCATATTGAGACTTTTGTTCCCCATAAAATTCCCTACAACTTTGCTTAAGGGTGCTCCTCCATGCAAGGTCTCTAAGCTAGATTTTTTAATTGGTCAAACTAGAGCATCCTAGGGCTAAATGCTGGTCAACTACACCTTGGAGGGCATTTTGGTGATTCTGGTCAATCATGAACCTTGCTCCATTAGTAACCCTAAGTATAACTAAGGTGTTGTGAGATATAATTAGCTACTCTCGCCTTTTGTTACACCAACTACCTAGTGTCACATGATGTGAACCAAACAAAATTCTAAAAACAACCACATTAGTTGCAACCACATAAAATAACATGAAATGATGCATGCTTATGCTTATGTAAATGCAATGCAATTATGGAGCTAAACACCTGAGGTGTTACAGCGATCACCAAGAGTAACAAGCCAGAACTCTCACTTGACCACAACGAGCCTAATGAGAAGATGGATGCACACTTGCTACTCCCTAGACACTAGTGAGGGACTCTCAAACTTTGATTCTCAAAACACTACCCTCACTAGAGCTCTTGCACTCCCTTGCACTTCAAAGGTGTTTCTCAGCTGAACAAATGAGCAAGAGACCTCTAAAAGAGGTGGAGGGGATGTATTTATACACCCCACAGTCAAATTCAACCGTTAGCTGCCAACTCAGCAAAAATACGCGTTGACCGGATGCGCCGGTCGACGTGACTGGACGCGCCGGTCGATCGTAACGGTCGAAAATCTGAAACACTTCGCTGAGTGACCGGATGCACCGATCAGGGGTGACTGGACACGTCTGATCGTGTAGGGAGCTTACTGTACTTTGACCTGATGCACGACCGCGTTCGATCAGTGATGACCGGACGCGTCCGATCATCAAGGTACCTTACTAGAACGTGACCGGACGCGCCGATCACTTCCCAGTCGCGTCCGATTAGTTGATTTCGCTTCTGTGACACGTGTCAGCCTGATCACCGCATCGGGTCCTCGCAAGGACAGCGTTCGGTCAATAGCGCTAAAACGCAGTAGTTGTTAGTACTGACCAGACGCATCCGGTCAAGCCAGAGACCGCGTCTGGTCAAGGGAAAACGGCTCTAAAAACTCCGAAACGCGACGCAACTTGAACCAAGTTGCTTCCAAATGAACTTTGAGCTTTTCTTGAGCTACCTAGTGCTAAGTTTGACAAGTGTGCACCACACCTAAACAAAAGACTCACCTAGGTCAAGCTACTCGCTCACGCCCCCCTTTATAGTACGGCCAAAGGAAAAAGCGAAGATCCTAACGACTATTCCGAATGTAACTCAACACCTTGACATCCGGAACTAACCGTCCTTAATCTTGACGTCAATCCTTTGAAAACCAAAATGATTTCCATCAAGGGGCATGAATACCATAGTGCCCGAAGCAGTTATCAACCCCATGACCTAACTTACCAAAGTTTCTGCAAAACACACGTTAGTCATGGTAATAATGCGTTGTCATCAATTGCCGAAACCAACTCTCGGGGCCTAGATGCTTTCAAACACTATCTCTAAACGGACCGAAATGAGCTTCCAGTCGACCCGTGTCTCTTCGGCGCAAACCATGCACCTATCTTGCGCCTAGGTTAACACTACTCCAAACAGACCGAAATGAGCTTCCACTTGACCCACATCACTTAGGTGTACCATTGAGTGCGCCTAAAATGGTTTCCATGCCCGCAGTACATTCGACGTAAACCGTGCACCTATCTTGCGTCCAGATTAACTCTATCTCCAAACGAACCGAAACGAGCTTTCACTTGACCCACGTCACCTAGGAGTACCATCAGGTGTGTCAAAATGATTTCCGAGGCTATGGTACGTTTGACATAAACCATGCACCTATCTTGCGCAGAGACTAACACTATCTCCAAACGGACCGAAACTAACTTCCACTTCACATCCATAACCTAGGAATACTATCAGGTGTGCCCAAAGTCATTTCCTTGCCTGTGGTACAATTGGAGCAAACCACACCTATCTTGCCCTGAGATTAAAATTATCTCCAAACAGATCGAAATGAGCTTCCGCTTGGTTCAGTCACCTAGGAGTACAATCTAGTGTATCGAAAAGGATTTTGAGCCTATGGTACGTTCGGTGCAAAATGTGCACCTAACTTGCGCCTAGATTATGATAAGGGTAAGGGTGTCCTGATCTTTCGGAGGAGTGGGATATCTTTGATTTAGTGGATGAACATGACATTCATGATCCGAATACAACCATCCAGGGATGATGCGCCTTAGCAACCGATAGATCAGGACACCCTTACCCTTACCAAAGCAAGAACAAGTTGAACAAGCACTCAATTGTAAGATAAATATGAAGGTTTCAATCTGAAAACACAAGATGGTCGGGTTCTGAATACAATCAGACGGGTGGTTTATTCAAGACGCACGCTGAAAGGCGGTAGCAATGGCTAACTCAATGAAACAAAACCCAACTAGTGGTGGTGGCTGTAGGAGCCTTATGTACATGAGAGGGCGACCAGAGGAGTGCTGGGTGGTGCTAAATCCCTCGACTTAGTAAAAACAAAAGAGAAACAAGGACATCCACTGCATGGTTGCATGCAGCCCAGTTATTGACTGAAACAACCACTAAAAATAGGTGTCACAAAAAGGTCAACTCTGAGAAGATATGAGGATGTGGTTGGATCCATTCAAAAGTAGACTTGGTAAGCTTTTCATGAAGAACTAGAATGTCCCAATTAGGGTCCATATGAAGTCTTGGTGACCTTCACAAGTTGGTGTTGTTCTGCAGTCCGAACCCACCCCTCGCGAATCTCCTTCCTTGTGGTTCCTCTCCATTATTCCTGAGCAAAACAAAGGTGCACGTGTTTCCATGATCTAAATAAGATGAACAAGAACTCAAGAATGAACTCTCAAGCTTGGCCTCTTCTCCCAAATATGGCTTCAAATCTGCGATGTTAAACGTGGGACTAACCTCAAAATTGACAGGCATATCTAACTTGTATGAATTATCATTAATTTTCTCTAACACTATGGTCCATCAGCTCTAGCCATCAATTTAGATTTTCTCAAATCAGGGAACCTCTCCTTTCTCAAATGCAACCACACCAGATCTCTAGGTTCAAACATCAATTGCATTCTACCTTTCTCGCCAGCAAGCTTATACTTAACATTCATGCGCTCAATGTTTTGCTTTGTTGTTTCATGCAATTTTAACATTAACTCAGCACATTGTTTAGCATCAAAGTTCACATTTTTAGAAGATGGCAAAGGCATTAAATCCATAGGAGCACGAGGCAACAGTCCATACACAATCTCAAATGGGCACGTCTTTGTAGTTGAATGCAGTGAGCGATTATAAGCAAATTCAATATAAGGCAAACATTCTTCCCACATCTTATTGTTCGTTTTTAAAACAACCCTTAACATAGTAGACAAAGTTCTATTCACAACTTCAATTTGACCATCAATTTGGGGATGACATGTGGTAGAAAACAAAACCTTAGTCCCCTATTTAGCCCATAAAGTCCTCCAAAAATGACTAAGAAATTTAGTGTCACGATCAGAAACATTGTGTTTGGCACACCATGCAAACGAATAATATCCCAAAAGAACAAATCAACAATATAAGTACCATCATCAGTTTTATGACAAGGAATGAAATGGGCCATCTTAGAAAATCAATCCACAACAACAAAAATGTTGTCATGTCCTTTCCTAGTCCTAGGCAATCCCAACACAAAATCCATAGAAATATCTTCCCAAGGAACGCTAGGAATAGGTAGAGGCATATACAAACCATGTGGATTTAATCGTGACTTAGCCTTTTGGCATGTAGTGCAACGAGCAACAAATCTCTCCATGTCTCTTCTCATCCTTGGCCAAAAGAAATGACTAGCAAGTATGTCTTCTGTTTTCTTTGCTCCAAAATGTCCCATCAAGCCCCCTCCATGCGCTTCCTATAGCAACAACAAACAAACGGAGCTAGCTGGAATGCATAGCTTGTTAGCTCTAAACACAAATCCATCATTGACGATGATTTTTTCCAGGTTCTGTCATCTTTACAATGCAGCAATACATCTTTAAAATCACCATCATGTATATATTGATTTTTAATTTTTTCTAATCCAAAAATTTTGTAGTCAAGTTGTGTCAATAATGTATATCTTTTAGACAAGGCATTGGCAATTATATTCTCCTTCCCTTTCTTGTGTTTGATAACATAAGGAAAAGATTCAATGAATTCAACCCATTTAGCATGTCTACGATTCAATTTTCCTTGACTACGAAATGCTTTAAAGACTCATGATTGGAATGTATGGCAAATTCTTTGGGGCACAAATAATGCTGCCATGTCTCTAAAGGTCTAATAAGAGCATATAATTTCGTATCATAAGTAGAATAATTCAGAATAGGCCCACTCAATTTGTCACTAAAGTATGCAACAGGTTTGCCTTCTTGCAACTAAACACCACCCAAACCAATTCCACTAGCATCACATTCAAGCTCAAATGTCTTACTAAAATTAGGTAGTTGGAGCAGAGGTGCATGTGTCAACATATCTTTCAGCATGTTGAAGGCATTCTCTTTTGCCTTTTCCTAAGTAAAAGGCACTCCCTTCTTTGTAAGCTCATTTAATGGTGCAGCAATGGTACTAAAATCCTTCACAAAGCAGCAATAGAATCTAGCAAGACCTAAAAAGCTTTGCACCTGTGTGATAGTCTTTGGTGTAGGCCATCCCTATATAGCTTCTACCTTGGCTTTATCAACCTCAATCCCCTATGGAGTGACAACATAGCCAAGAAAAGAAACTTGATCTATGCAAAAGGTGCACTTCTCAAGGTTACCAAACAAACGTGCGTCACATAGAGCATTAAAAACAGCATGCAAGTGATCAAGATCCTCATCCATAGACTTGCTATAAATCAATATATCATCAAAATATACCACCATGAATTTGTCAATAAAAGCACGTAAAACCTCGTTCATTAACCTCAGAAAGTGCTAGGTGCATTAGTTAATCCAAAAGGCATAACTAACCACTCATATAAACTGAACTTAGTTTTGAAAGCAGTTTTCCATTCATCTCCCAATTTTTATACGAATCTGGTGGTATCCACTACGTAAATGAACCTTTGAAAATAAAGTATCACCACTCAATTCATCAAGCATATCATCTAAGCGTGGAATAGGATGATGGTATTGAATGGTGATATTATTAACCGCTCTATAATCCACACACATACGCCATGTTTCATCTTTCTTAGGCACTAAAATGATAGGAACAACACAAGGACTAAGAGACTCCCGCACATAACCTTTGTCGAGTAGTTCTTGGACTTGGCATTGAATCTGTTTCATTTCCTCTGGATTGGTCTGGTATGGCGCACGGTTGGGTAATGAACCACCAGTGATGAGGTCAATCTGGTGCTTAATCCCACGAATTGGTGGTAGCCCCGGTGGAATTTCACATGGAAACACATTAGAAGACTCCTACAAAATGTTAGACACAATAGGGGCAAAGAATGTTGCATATCATGAAGTGAAATCAAAGCATCTTTGCACACTAAGGCATAGCAATCTGAAGTGGAAGCAATCAATTCATTAACATCAGATATAGTGGCCAGAAAACATGATCCTTTCCAAGTGGCCAGAAAACATGATCCTTTCCAAGTTATCTCATTTTTCTTATTGAGAGCAGATTTGGTATTTTTGTTGCCTTGCTTGACTAGTTCCTTTGCAACTATATGGTTCTCACTCTTAGCATATTCCTGACATTTAAGTTTGCTAGCTTTATGATGAGGACATCATTGGCTCGAATATGACCATATTAACCACTTCTAAACTAAAGGTGCAACCATTCTATATGAGGCTTATTATTGATACATTTGATGAATTGGTGCTGCACCATAAAGTGTGTGTATTTTTATTTTCAGAATTACTTACATGGATGAAGAGAAGGTTCAATTGCATATGGAAAGAATGGAAGTTTAATGAAGTTGATTGGGGACCAAGTTCAAATATTCCTAATGTCATCCACCAAGCCACCACATCACTTTTGGCTCAAAGAAAGAAAGAGTCCAAGTCCAACACGTTTTGGAAGATGAATTCGGACTGCAGAAGAGTCCCAACTTTCGACATTTGCCACGACTTCATACGGACTCCGATTGGGACGTTCTAGGAATTTTTGGAAAGCTTATAAAGTATACTTTCCAACAGATCTAGACTCATGCTGATATCTTGTTAAATACATCTGCAGTTCTCATTTTAATACCGAGACCTTTTTTGTACACGGTGCTGCGTCACCTGATTGTTGCCCGATGGGCCGTGTATCAAGTGGGGCCCAATAGGGGCGTGTCCTAGGGTTGTGGGATGACCCCCACCACGTCCAGGTCATCCTCTACCCTCTCATATACCTCCATAGCTGCCACAAAGAGATGGGGTTTTTGTTTTGATGTAAGTTTAGCTCCTGCTACTTCCTGGTAGACACGTGTGTCGGTTAGACCATCTGTTCTACTCGATCGGAAACCCCACCTTTATGTGTATTAGATCTGAAACTTCATCTCATATTTCCAATTAAGTGCTTGTTCTACTTGTTCTTGCTTGTTCTTCGATTGCTTGCAGGAATAACCCTAGTGGTTTGGTTGGTTGTGATCCGCAAGATCGTGACAACCGCTGGAATTGGTGTATCGATCGCTAAGGCGCAACATCCTTGGATGGTTATAGTCGGGTCGTAAATTTCTCTCCAGTGAAATCGAAGTTATCCTTCAACACCGAAAGATTGGGACACACATACTCTTATCAGTTGGTATGTGTGTCCCAATCTTTCGGTGGAGAAGGATAACTTCGATTTCACTGGAGAGACATTCACGACCCGACTATAACCATCCAAGGATGTTGCGCCTTAGCGATCGATACACCAATTCCAGCGGTTGTCACGATCTTACGGATCACAACCAACCAAACCACTAGGGTTATTCCTGCAAGCAATCGAAGAACAAGCAAGAACAAGTAGAACAAGCACTCAATTGCAAATATGAGATGAAGTTTCAGATCTAATACACATAAAGGTGGGGTTTCAGATCGAGTAGAACAGATGGTCTAACCGACACACGTGTCTACCAGGAAGTAGCAGGAGCTAAACTTACATCAAAACAAAAAACCTTATCTCTTTGTGGCAGCTATGGAGGTATATGAGAGGGTAGAGGACGACCTGGACGTGGTGGGGGTCATCCCACAACCCTAGGACACGCCCCTATTGGGCCCCACTTGATACACGGCCCATCGGGCAACAATCAGGTGACGCAGCACCGTGGATAGAAAAGGTCTCGGTATTAAAATGAGAACTGCGGACGTATTTAACAAGATATCGGCATGAGTCCAAATCCATTGGAAAGTATACTTGATAAGCTTTCCAAAAAGTCCTAGAACGTCCCAATCGGAGTCCGTATGAAGTCGTGGCAACCGTCGGAAGTTGGGACTCTTCTGTAGTCTGAATTCATCTTCCAAAACGTGTTGGACTTGGACTCTTTCTTTCTTTGAGCCAAAAGTGACGTGGTGGCTTGGTGGATGACATTAGGAATATTTGGACTTGATCCCCAATCAACTTCATTAACCTTCCATTCTTTTCATATGCAATTGAACCTTCTCTTCATCCATGTAAGTAATTCTAAAAATGAAAATACACACACTTTATGGTGCAACACCAATTCATCAAATGTATCAATAATATGCCTCATATAGAATGGTTGCACCTTTAGTTTAGAAGTGGTTAATATGGTCATATTCGAGCCAATGATGTCCTCATCATTCTCCCCTTCTTGACAGCAAACCGTCCTCGGTTTGACCATTGGTGGAGGGCATGTTGTAGATAATACTGAACCATTCTCCCCTTCTTGAGAGTTATCCTGTTTCTTTCCAACCAAACAAGGGAAACTTGACATCGCATGATTGTAGATAGTGCATTCCTCAGATTGATCATATTTTTACATAATAATAGGGGATTTTATATTTGAACAAATGTAAATTCGGTGTATCATATAGTCCTCTTTACAATTATATTTGCCAATAGCATGAAAACTAATATTACGATAACATGGCAATTCAAATCTAGCAAACAGATTATTCTCTAAGTAGCTAAGCTCACAAAGATCATCAAATTCAATATACCCCATTGTATGTAAAGATGACAACATTTGAGTTTCTTCATTTTCATTTGTAATATGAATAACATGCTTGAATTCAGCACACATTGATTCAGAATTTTTTGCTTTATTCACTAGTTGTGGTATGGATATAGCTAATGTGTTAGCACACAACTCTTCTGTATCACAAGGAAGATTAAGCATATCAATGTGTGACAAGGGAAAATCAGTAACTGGTTCCACAATTGATTTCTCTATGCTAGCACGATTAGTGGACAAATACAGTTCAACTAAAGCATACTCACCTTGATTTTTGTTATTGACATTTGACTTACCTTTGTTGCTCTTCTCAAAGGTTGTACAAGCAGCAGGATTCTCTTCCTAAAATGAGTCACCTAATATCCCAAATTTCTTGCTCTCCATTTGAATATTGTTGCCTACTTGCTGCAAGTTGTTAGTTATTGGAGAGGCAAGTGCTTCTTTTGTATTTGCTAGATCCATTTTGAGATTTCTTTCATAATCACAAGCAAGATCAAACAACTCATCAAAAGAGTTATAATGTTTATCAACAAGAATATTCTGAATTTTCTCATTAAGACCTTGCAAAAATCTATGTTCCAAAAGTTCACCAGTCTCTTCTAAGCCACAACGAAGCAACCATGATTTTAGTCTATCCAAGTATTCTGCTACAATTTTGTTCTCTTGTTTTATAGATTGCAACTTTCTAAACAAAATTTCAGAATAATATTTAGGTACAAAAACGTTTCTAAAATGTCTTTTCACATCTTTTCATGATTGAGAGGCTTTACCAAATCTACAAAGGTGTTTCCATTCAGTTAAAGCATATTTAGTAAAAACACTAGAAGCAACTCTAACATTTTGATTTTCTGATAGATCAAGCTTTTTAAATTCATTGTTTACATTTAGCTCCCATTCAATATATGCATGAGGATCATACTTTCCTTCAAAACTAGGTAGTGCAGATTTTATTCTATCAAGCAAAACATCACATACCTCATGAGTCGCATGCTTATCCCTTGCCATACCTTTAGCAAACTGATGAGAATATACAACCTGATCATCTTGTATTTCCATGTGGATTCCTACCATGATTAGAAGAAAACAAGAAACATACACAATAATATTTATGCCCCCATCAACTACTAGGATGTGGTTGTTGTAATTCTCTCACTCTCAACCTGTTCAAACAAGCTCTTATAAGTTCTTACCAAGCCCAACAGGAGGTGGCGGTTACCAACAAGTTGCAAACCTAGAAAATAGTGTATCGACACCACAACAACAACACCTGTCAAGCTATAGTCGAATATGTGGAGCTGTAGGAGGGCTCAAATTAATGTACAAGGAAGTACTAGCACCACGTTAGTCACAAAAAGCAAGTTGAGAAATCGTTCAACGATGGTACCGTATTGGTCCTAGGCTAGACCGTGCTAGAGACGCGAGCCTGGACACAAATGAAGTCACGGTACAGTAGGAAAAAGGCACAAGAACAGCAAGCTATCACTCTCCCTCTTTTCCTCCTCTCTTCTTTTCTTTCTTTTCTCTTTCTCTTTCTTTTTTTCTTTTGTCTTTTTTTGAATTCTCTTCTTCTACTTCTTTTATTTTACTTTGCACAAGACGAATCCAAACTTAACAAAACATAGTTCAGAACATCAACTTATAATGTATTTGTCTTTTTGGGGAGTAACAAGAAAAGAACTAGCAACTCAGATTTTTCTTTGTGCGCCCAAATCAGATTTTCTCGGTGTGAAAAAAATAGCGTGGATGGATATGGTGCAACAAAGACGAATATGGTAGTAATGATTGAAATGGAGATGTATATGGTGTAGTGGAGATATGTATGGTGGTGGTGATGGTAGCGGATATGTATATAATTGATAGTGACCAAAACTTGATAAGAACTCAAAACTCTAAAAGCCTAACCCTAAGACCAGCAACTCGACTCAGCCGATGTAAACCAAACTCAACAAGCCCGAACTAAGCAATACTAGTCAAAGGCTCAAAGGGTCTATGGGATTATGGAAAAAAATCTACTATTTTTGTTGGCTTTTTCTGGACTATAGGAAAATAAAAGCAACTGAAATCTCTCACCGATCAAACCTTGCTCTGAATACCAACTAATACATCTGGCCCAGGTGGGGTTGGCCGAGGCCCAATAAATTAAGGTTGCCCGGACCCCAACAGTTCTTATGCACACCCACTCGGGGAAAGGCCTAATGTCCCTAAAAGACTAGTCTGATAGGGGAAGGGTGACTCTCTTTTAAGGTGGCTTCCTCCTCCCAAGCTAAGCAAGGTGGGATTATTCAGAGGCTGACACGGTTGCCGCCCGACTACAACTAGGCCACTTGGCCTTTTTTTGTTGCGTCTTTGCCAGAGGGTAATAGTGGAGGATGTCCTCATCACTTTAGCAACATCATCTTTCACAATAGCTTCAGGGGACGTAGGATGTAGCACAATTTTCTTATCTTGGTGCATAAAAGAATACTGGTTGGACCTACCGTGATGCATAGAATCCTTATCAAATTTCCATGGTCTACCGAGCAGGATATTACAAGCTTGTATAGGCACAACATCACATTCAACAACATCATGATATATGATCCAATAAGAAAAATAATCCGCACTAGTCTAGTTACCTTAGCCTTACTACTATCATTTAGCCATTGGATGTGTAATATGAATGTGGATGCGGATTGGTGCTAAGTGCAAGCTTCTCCACCATGTCATTGCTAGCCAAGTTGTTGCAACTACCTCTGTCAATGATCATGGGGCAAGAATGTTCTTTAACAACACACTTTGTTTGAAATAAAGTACGTCGCTGATTTTGTTTTGCCTTCTCCATTTGCATACTAAGCACATGTTGCACAATGAGACTCTCATAGCGCTTTGAATCATCTGCACCAATATGCTTTTCTTGTTGTTCCTCACTACCTGCATGGTCAGCCGTAAGCAAAGGATGTGCATCTTAATCGAAATCACTAGCAGACGAATACTCACCATCATCTTTAACAATCGAAACATGCTTGCTAGGACAATCATGCTGCACATGTCCATAGCCCTAACACCAATGGCATTGCATGCCTCTTGTTCTACCTATTGATGCAACTGAAGAATCACTTACGGCTAGCTTCTAGATAGTCCTTGTTGCTGAATGAGTGGAAGGAGCACGTGACATGTCACTGGGAGGGGCTGCTCGACTAGGTGAAGAAGATGGCAGAGGGGAACATCCGATAGGAGTAAACGTTGTGCATGGGTGTCCTGAAGTAGTCTTTCCTGCAGAAAAAATTAGTCCTAACACTAGCATGTCGTCCCTGCACTTCCTTTTCAGCTTTACAAGCAAGATGAAATAAACGAGTTATGTTATTGTATTCCTTATAGGCTAGGATGTCCTGAATTTCACGGTTCAACCCACCCGTAAGTCTTGCCATAGCTGGTTCCTCATCCTCCTCTATGTTACAACGCAACATACCCAATTGCAGTTCCTGATAATATTCTTCTACACTTTTAGTACCCTGCCTCAATTGTTGCAACCTATTTAATAGATCATGTGCATAATAAGCGGGAACAAATCTAGCTAGCATGATTCATTTCAAACCATCCCAAGTTTTTGGTTCGTTATTAGGATTTTTCCTGCCATGCTCTATCCACCAAACAGAAGCAAAATTAGTGAACTCACTAGTTGTAGCCCAAACTCTTTCATTCTTAGGAAATTCATGGCATGTAAATTTTTGATCAACAGCAATCTCCTACGTAATGTATGCATTAGGATCATATTTACCATCAAAAGGAGGTATCTTAAATTTAATCTTACCGAAAGCATCATCGTTGTTCCATACATCATGTCAGTGATTTATACCTTCACGATTGTGATGTAGCCTTTGGCGAAGACGAGCTTCTCGGTCACCATGTTCAGTATCTGCTGAATATTCGTCATCAAAATTATCCTCGCCATGGTCACCATCAGTATTGTTGTCTTCTTGTCTTTGATTCTCACCACCAGCATTGAGGTCATCAAATCGCCTCAATAGAGCAGCAAGGTTGGTGTTTATTCTTGCAATTGAAGTCTCCAATAAAGCAAGCTTGGTGTTTATGGCAATCTGTGTGGTTTCTAACCGACCGAGCTTAGAGTTGGTGTCAATGTGGGCCAACTCCAATTGACCAAGGCGCTCATTAGTGACCTGTACATCCTCATTGAGTCCATCAGTGTGTAGCCTCACTTTGCGTTCAAAGTGTTGCATGAATACCTTTGTCCGTGGTGATTGTGAAGGGGTTGATTCTGATTCTCCTAGCATGGTTACAAAAAGAAGAGAAAAAACAAAGGAACAAGTGAAAGAAAAATGTCCTAATGCTACTAAGACATCACTATTATAATCCTCTCACTCTCAACCTGTTCATGCATGTGCTTACCTATTCTTCCACGCTCAATAGGAGGGGAGGGCAGCCAACAATTCAGCAACTCAACTCAAGAAGCAAGTGTATCGATGCCGCAACATCAATTCCTGTCAAGCTATAGTCAAATTTGTGGGGCTGTAGGAAGGCTAACAGTAGCAAGGAAATACTAGCACCACATTAGTCACAAAAGCAAGTTTAGAAATCGTTCAATGGTGGTACTGTGCTGGTCCTAGGCTAGACCATGCTAGAGACGCAAGCCTGGACACAAACAAAGTCACAGTACAACAAGAAAAAGGCACAAGAACAGCAAGCTATCACTCCCCTTCTTATCCTCCTCTCTTCTTTTCTTTCTCTCCTCTTTCTCTTTCTTTTTCTTTCCTTTTGTTTCTGATTTTTCTTCTTCTTTTCTTTTACCTTGCACAACTAGAACAAATATGAATCTTGACAAATCATATTTCACAAAAGCAACTCACAAAATATTTCTCTTTCTTTTCAGGGGTAACAAGAATGCAACTAACTTCTTAGATTTTCCTTTGTGTGCCCAAATCAGATTTTGTCAGTATGAAAAAAATAGCGGTGATGGATATGGTGCAGCGAAGACGTCTATGGTAATAATGATTGCAATGGAGATGTATATGGTGTAGTGGATATGTATATGGTGGTGGTGATGACAATGGAGATGTATATGATTAACAGTGACCAAAGCGTGACAAGAAGTCGAAACTCTAAAAGACTAACCCTATGACCAGCAACTTGACTCAACCGATGTAAATCAAACTCAACAAGCCCAAACTAAGCAGTACTAGTAAATGGCTCAAAGGGTCTATGGGAATATGGAAAATTAATCTATTTTTTTGGCTTTTTCTAGACTATAGGAAAATAATAGCAAACTAAAATCTCTCACCGATCAAACCTAGCTCTGAATACCACTTAATAAGGGTAAGTGTGTCCTAATCTTTCAGTGGAGAGGGATATCTTTGATTTAGTGGATGGAGACGACGTTCACAATCCAACTACAACCATCCAGGGACGATGCGCCTTAGCAACCGATACATTGACTTCAAGGATCGTAGCATTCTTGTGGTGCGCGACCCAGCCACGAGAGCACTCGTCCTACAAGCAATCGAAGAACGAGCAAGAACAAGTTGAACAATCACTCAATTGCAAGGTAAATATGAAGGTTTCAATCTAAAAATATGTAACACCCTAAAATTTTAAAAAGAAGAAAAATAGGAGAAATATGATTTTTATATATTTTTGTGAGCATGCAAATTTAGAATGATAATAATTTTTATAAATTTAAAATCAAATATAAGGGTAGAAACATGATTGAGCATTCATACTGCTGCATTTAAAATTTTGTATTGAGTGGTTTAAATCAAATTCAAATTGGATTTAAAAATCTTTTGAAAAATGGCTTTGAAAAATTGAAAAAGAAAAAGAAAAGGAATTCTTCTTCTCCTTTCTGTTTTCGGCCCGCAGCCTGTCACCTCGGCCTGCCAGCGGCGGCCCCCTTCCCTCCTTTCCCCCCCCCCCCCCGCGCCCGCATCCTCTCTCTGGGCCGAGCCCAGCCAGCGGCCGCGGCCCAACTCGCGCGCGCTGTCTTCCTCCCGCTCCCGCGTCGCTGAAATCCTGGACCCACGTGTCAGGCGCTTCTTCCTCCCCACGCCGCTGGATTCCTTCCCTTTCTTTCCTGATCCGAGTCGATCTTCACAATCTCCCCCTTTCCTTCTTTAGCGGTGCTCCCGAGCTATAAAAACGGAGCCGTGCCACCCTCCGCAATCCATCTTGCCTTGTTGCAGTTCCTGTGGTGGCCGAGAGCTAGGTCACCGCGAGCTCGAGTTCCACCGCCCGCCATATCAAGCCGCGCGCCTTCCTCGTCTTGTTCTTGGCCTCAACTTTGTCGTTGGTAAGTTCGCCTTGGAGTTAGCTAGCCGCGGGTGTATTTTCTTCGCATTTTGGTGCACCGTGGCGAGAGATGGCTTTTCCGGCCATGGCGCCGCCGCGCGAGACGTCGTCACGGTGAAGTCCGGCCGGAGCGCCGCCGGCCGTTTCCTTTCTCACTCCCCCGATTAGATCTAGGCCGTCAGTTTAGAATCCAACGATCGAGAACAAAAGATACCCTTTCGGCTATAACATTTGCTAAAGAGACCCTGTAAGATTTAATTTATAAACCCGCAGTCCAAAACGTAATAACCCGCGTTCGTTTTGATCTTTTGAAAGCGTATTTCGTCTCGGTAATTGAAAAATACGTTTTCTAATATTTATAGTTTTGCCACTAATCTTGTTTTAGTCGTAGAATCTCCGTTTTAACTCCGATTTGACCCATTCAAATTGCGTTAGATTCATATTTGCGAGCTCTACATGATGATAGAACTGTACAGTAGGTTTGAGTTAATTAATTTTCGAGTCTATATTAAAGTATTTATTTTTCTATAAGAAATCTTCGTAAATTCATAACTTCGTCGTTTTAGCTCCGTTTTTCGTGATCTTCACGTCTGTGTGATCCTGCGAGTTGTAGATTCGTTTTAAAAACTTTTTATATTATTTTCTTACTATTGGTGTACTGTTCTAATTATAGTCTTGTTTGTTTATGCATGATTGTCTCTGGATGTATGTTGTTGCTGTTGTTGATCGAGTATAGACGGTGAGCAATTCGTTGGAGATCAAGAGTCTTTCTACGAGCAAGATCTTCAGGACCAGTTTGAGCAAGGCAAGTATAGCATGGGATTATCCTTGTTGTCCTATTCATAATATGCAAATAATATCATTATGCATCTATTCCCTTGTTAAGGATGACTAGTGTTGATCTTATACCTTGATACCTATTATATTGCATTGAGTAGTATGGCTAGTGCTTAAAAATGGACTATGATCATGTAAATTGATTAATGGAATATGCAACAAACATTAAAAGATGATTTTGATTAATCTTTAAAGGGGATTAGAGCATGGGGGTTACTTTTGATGCTCTAATTACTCTCCATAAGGACTCATCTATAAGCGAACATCCGGGATTTATAGTACAACTGTGGGGGCTATATGGCTCTGGCTTTAGTCATATAGAAGGACCTTTTCTAGCTTGTTAGTGGTAACCTTTTTGGCATAAGAATGGCTTGACGAATCGGGTATAGTGCGGCCTCTGTCCTTATGTGTATAGGCTGCGTGTTATTGTGCCATTTGGAAGGGGGGCTCTACATCTATTTGCCGAGTGAATCTAATGGCCCTAACTTGTTAGACGAACCTTCGAAAGACTTCATAGTTTTTCCCTGCCTGCTCACCTTGGTAGTGTTTTGGGAGTAATTAACCCAGGCATATGGGCAACACGACTCACAGTGAAAGTGTACAACCTCCGCAGAGTGTAAAACTGTTATAATAGTCGTGCCCATGGTCACGAGTGGCCTTGGACCCTTATGGAATAGTTGATAATTATTAATGGTTATGTTTTTGCTATTCATCAATCATTTCACATGGATCATATGTTTATTGTTTACATTGAGACATCTTGATGCTATTAATATGCTAAAATTATGCTAACTAAAAGCTACATGCTGATAAACCAATATTATGCCTTTGAGCCTCATGAACCCCGTGTTACACTTGTTGAGTACGAGATGTACTTACGCTTGTTTATTTTTCTTATTTGGATAAAAATCCCAGATGGGTAATAGATGGTGCTAATAGTGACTACTACGCCTACTTCCCTGAAGATTACTAGACTTGCAGTCAACCAGTCAATGTGCCTGTGATTGGAGCTACCATGAGAGTTTATTATTTTTACTTCTTATGCCAATGTGCCTGTGATTGGGGTTACATTTTTGTTAAGACTATGTGTTAAATATCATGATGTAATAACATTTGTGATGATACTTCCATTATAATTTGTTAACCTATGTGTGATTGATCTCTGGGCACACATAAGGGTATGCATTCCATTTGGTCTTTAAATGGGTGTGACAAATTGGTATCGGAGCTCTTGTTGACTGTAGGACGCAAGCCTAGCTAGAAATGGTCGATTTAGTATCATCTTTACACTATTTTTATGCTTACTATCTTGCTCTTGTTATTTGATAAATTTTTATGCTTCTTATGTCCCATTCTATTACGAAATTTTGCCTCTATTCTAACTACATCTAAAAATTCTGTAGATGGCTCGTGACCGTAAGACTGCCCGCATCAGCTCTGGAGGATACTACCCACCTCGTGCCTTGCTTGCACCTAAAGAGCCACAAGAGCAAGCACCCCAGGAATAGGAGTAGGTCCCTGAAGCACCAATCCAAGCACCAGCACCTCCCCAGGAAGAGCCCGAGCCTGAAGAAGATCCAGAGATCATTGAGATTGAGGATGATGAAGAGGAGGCTAATGGAGGAGGGCAACCCCCGTCTCCACTGCATCATGAAGCTGCTGGAGATATGCCACCTCCTCCAATGGGGTGGACTGTGAGGATCTACCACAGGAATGGAGGGAATGCTGTCTCTCATCTTCGACTAGTGGGGATGCTCACTGCCTACTTCGCTGATTGGCATCCAGCTGTGGAGTACGTCTGCTGGGAGTACATTCATCCACTGGAGGACACATACTAGAAGGCTAGGGTGAGTATTTTTACACATAAACAAGAAAGAGGGGTGTACCAGCTGGACAGGATGTTTTCTCACATGGGTCATCGGGCTACTATAGAGGATAGCATTGAAGATGCTGCTTTTGAAGCATGTATGGGCCTCCGCTATCTTTGCTTTAACAGTATGAAGCATGACATTCATCGCAACTTCCCTCATGCACACCCCGACCTTGGATGGGCTATGACGGATCTAGTGCAGCTAGAGCCACTACCTCGGGTGATGGTGAACCTTGTCTATGATATGATGGATAGGAAGCTGCAGTTAGAGGAGATGGTGAAGGCACAAGGGAAGACCATCAAGAGGTGCCAGGCAACCATTGATGAACTCCGAGCAAACCAAGGCATGGCCAAGATTTATGAGACATTAGAGCATGAGCCACTTCCTTAGGAAGTAGGAGTCCTTTATGTAATAAAAACGTTCTTAGTAACGTCAGTTGGGTCATCGAGTTTGTCGTGTGGTTTGAACTTTGGTGTGCTAGTTGCTTTATTATTATGCTTATGTGTGAGTTGGATCTTTGTTATGAGTGTTGGGGCTTGTAGGCATGTCTACAAGTTCCATTTTTAAGAATAATAAGTTTAATAGTTAAGGGAATAATAGTTGGGTTTAGTATTATCACGTTTCTGTCCTTGCTGTTTTCTGGAGCAGTCTGCAATGTTTCTGCTATGGTTCAAAAACGGTTTGTGCAATATTTATGAAATTTTTATGAGAGACACTAGACTTAAGCATCTTTTAAATGCCACTGGAATCACCTTTTTATCTGATCTGGTTCGAGAGATATAATTTTCACAGGTTAAAGTTTCTGCACAGTATGGAATCTGGAACAGTTTCTGTTATGCATTATTTTTCATAAACTTAACGATAGAATCTGATCTTGAGGTCTGAATAAAAGTTGTGGATAATTTCATAAGCTTTCCAACCATATAAAGCACGCCTCTTTTGGACTTCTTTAGCTCGAGATATGATTGAAATACTGAACTGTCAATATTGCTACTCGTCCAGAAAACCTTCAGATCTCATTCTTTATCTTATAAGTGGTTGATAACATGGAATTCTTAAAGTTTGCATGTTTATGGATGGCAGATGGCCGAAAGAGGAAGAGGCAGGGGTCGTGGAAATATTCCCCCAAAACCACCACCACCACCGCCACCAACTATTGAGCAACTGTTGGCAGTGCAGACGCAGCTGATACAACAACTGGTGCAGAATCAGCAAAATCAGCCAGTTGCTGGGGCTCAACCACGTGATAAACGTGGTGAATTTTTGAAAGGTCGTCCCCCAGTGTTCACACATGCTGCTGATCATTTGGAAGCCGATGATTGGCTTCGTGCTGTGGAGAAGCAACTCAATATTGCACAATGTAATGACCGACAGAAGGTGTTGTTTGCTTCTGGACAACTCCAGGGAGAAGCTCAGGATTGGTGGGAGTCATATGAGTATGGTCGCCCCACCAATGCTCCCGCAGTCACCTGGCAGGAGTTTAGAGAGAACTTCAGGGCTTACCATATACCTGAAGGGATGATAGAATTGAAGGCGGAGGAATTCAGGAACCTGACCCAAGGGTCAATGTCTGTAGCTGAGTACCGTGACAAGTTTGCTCAATTGTTACGATATGCTCCACATGAAGTAGCTAATGACAATGATAAGCAGCGTCGCTTCCTGAAGGGATTATATGATGGACTATAGTTGCAGTTGATGTCCAATACCTATCCTAACTTTCAGACGCTTGTGAACCGTGCTATCGTGGTGGATAACAAGCGCAAGGAGATGGATGCTAAGAGGAAAAGGTTACAGGGACAAGCCTTTGGTAGCAACACTCGTCCACGTACTGGCTTTTAGCAGAATAATCAACAGAGGCCTCCTTTTGGTCAGTGGAATCGTGGTTAGGTCCCTTCCCGCGGCCAGTTCCTGCAACGTCCCACATTCCAGCCGCAGAATAGCAACCAGCGTCCTCCGTAGCAGAGTGGGAATCAAGCACAGCGTCAGGGTCCTTCCAATAATACTCCCACAAAGACTAGTGCTCCTAGTACCCCCAATCGGTGTTTCCAATGTGGGAAAGAAGGTCACTTGTTCTACAATTGCCCTGAGAAGCCTAACCAGCAGACTCCCCAGAGACAGAGCAGCCACCAGAAGCCAGCACCTAACACCGGAAGGGTGAATCACTTGTCCCAGGAGACCGCAGTGGAGGAGCCAGAAGTTATGCTTGGTACGTTCGATGTCCATTCCACTCCCGCCACTATTCGTTTTGATTCTGGAGCATCACATTCTTTCATATCACAATCATTTGTTAGAATACATAGAATTCATTTGTGTGCCATGAAGAACCCTATACTAGTAAACTCACCTGGTGGAAGCATGCCAGCATCTTATCGTTGTCTTCCGATTAGTCTCAATTTAAGGGGGGTAGAGTTTACAGTGAGTCCTATAGTATTGAGAACAGCTGGGATTGATCTTATATTGGGAATGGATTGGATGATGCAACAACAAGCAGAGATTTAGTGCAAGGGTAAATCAGTTGTACTGACAACGCCAAAGGGGGATAGAATCAAGGTTGAGGTTAAAGTGCAGAAACAGGAGACCGCTACAGTGAACCAGCTTAATGATGGTGCCAACCAGGAAGACCCAGTTGTGAAGGAGTTCCCCGATGTGTTTCCTGAGGAATTGCCAGGTATGCCACCAGACCGTGACATTGAATTTATTATTGAATTATTACCTGGAACTACACCCATAGCTAAGCATCCATATAGAATGGGAGTAAATGAATTAGAAGAACTTAAGAAACAAATTAAGGAGTTGTAGGATAAGGGTTTTATTCGTCCTAGTTCTTCACCGTGGGGAGCACCAGTGATTTTTGTGGACAAGAAAGATGGAACTCAGAGGATGTGTGTAGATTATCGGTCTCTCAATGAGGTTACTATCAAGAATAAGTACCCATTGCCTAGAATTGATGACCTGTTTGATCAGTTGAGGGGAGCTTGTGTATTCTCCAAGATTGATCTTCGTTCTGGATATCATCAATTGAAGATTTGTGCCAGGGATATACCAAAGATAGCTTTTACCACACAGTATGGTTTATATGAGTATACAGTGATGTCTTTTGGTCTGACTAATGCCCCTGCATACTTCATGTACTTAATGAATGAGGTGTTCATGGAATATCTGGACAAGTTTGTAGTGGTATTCATTGATGATATTTTGGTATTCTCTAAGACTGAGGAAGAACATGCTGAACATTTGAGGTTGGTCTTGCAAAAGCTCAAAAAACACCAACTATATGCCAAGAGGAGTAAGTGTGAGTTTTGGTTGAAGGAAATTTCTTTTCTGGGTCATAGTGTCTCAAATGGAGGAATATCAGTAGATCCTAGCAAGGTGAAAGATGTATTGAACTGGAAGCCACCCATCAATGTAAGTGAGATCCGTAGCTTCTTGGGATTGGCTGGCTATTATAGGAGATTTATAGAGGGATTTTCCAAGCTTGCAAAACCAATGACTGCATTATTGGAGAAGAATGCCAAGTTTGTGTGGTCTGAGAAGTGCTAGGCTAATTTTGAGGAATTAAAGAAAAGATTGACTACTGCACCCGTCTTAGTTTTGCCGGATCTGAATAAACCCTTCTCTATTTACTATGATGCATCTCGATTGGGTTTGGGATGTGTTCTTATGCAAGAGGGTAGAGTTGTGGCATATGTATCGAGACAGTTGAGGAAGCATGAATTGAATTACCCTACTCATGATTTGGAATTAGCTGCAGTGGTTCATGCATTAAATATATGGAGACATTATTTGATTGGACACAAGAGTGATTATACACTGATCACAAGAGTCTAAAGTATATTTTCACTCAAACAGATCTAAACTTGAGACAGCGTAGATGGTTGGAGTTGATAAAGGACTATGATCTATAGGTGCATTATCACCCAGGAAAGGCCAACCTTGTTGCTGATGCTCTTAGTAGGAAAAGCTACGCTAATGAAATACAAGTAATGCCTATGCCAAAAGAGTTGTGTGCTGAATGTAAGCATATGAACTTAGGGTTTACTACCAATGTAGTGGAATTAGTACTAGAGCCTACTTTGGAGCAAGAAATCCGCATGGGTCAGTTGAAAGATGAAAAGTTGAGAGAGATAGCAGAAAACATAGCGAAAGGCAAATCTCCAGGATTCCGTAAGGATGTTAATGGTACGCTATGGTTTGGAAAAAGGCTGTGTGTGCCTGAGGATAAGGATATCAGAATGGCAATTATGTGTGAAGCTCATGAGTCAGCTTATTCCATACATCCGGGGAGTACTAAGATGTATCTGGATCTAAAAGAGAAATATTGGTGGTATGGTTTAAAGAGAGATGTTGCTGAATATGTTGCTTTGTGTGACACTTGTCAAAGGGTGAAAGCTGAATATCAGAGACCTGCAGGATTGTTACAGCCTATGCAGATACCCGAGTGGAAATGGGAAGAAGTTGGTATGGATTTTATAGTTGGGTTGCCTCGGACTCAGAGGGGATATGATTCAATTTGGGTGATAGTGGATCGTCTGACTAAGGTTGCTCATTTTCTGCCAATAAAGACTACATATAGTAGTGCAAAGTTGGCAGAGTTGTATATGGAAAGAATAGTGAGTCTACATGGAGTTCCTAAGAAAATTGTGTCTGATCGGGGTACTCAGTTTACATCTCATTATTGGCAAAAGATACATGAATCACTGGGAACTAAACTAAACTTTAGTACAACTTACCATCCACAGACAGATGGTCAAACAGAGAGAATTAATCAGATATTGGAAGATATGTTGAGAGCTTGTGCTTTACAATATGGTACTAGCTGGGATAAGAGCTTGCTTTATGCAGAGTTCTCTTATAACAATAGTTATCAGAAGAGTCTTCAGATGGCACCGTTTGAGGCTCTATATGGACGAAAGTGTAGGACCCCGTTGTTCTGGAATCAGACAGGGGAGAGTCAAGTGTTTGGGCCTGATGTACTTAAGGATGCTGAAAAGAAAGTGAGAATGATTAGAGATAATCTAAAAATAGCACAGTCCTGACAGAAAAGTTATGCTGATACTCGTAGAAGAGAGTTGACTTTTGAGGTAGGGGATTATGTTTACTTGAAAGTATCACCCATGAGGAGTGTGAAAAGGTTTAACATGAAAGGTAAATTGGCACCAAGATATATTGGACCTTTCAAGATCATAGAGAGACGTGGTGAAGTGGCATATCAGTTGGAATTACCCGAGAGTTTGGCAGGTGTACATGATGTGTTCCATGTGTCTCAACTGAAGAAATGTTTGCAAGTACCAGAGGACTAGAGGAACAGATTCCATTAGAGGAGCTCACTGTTAAGGAGGATCTTACATATGAAGAGTTCCCGGTTAAAATTTTAGAGACTGCTGACAGAGTCACAAGAAGTCGAACAATCAAAATGTTTAAGGTACACTGGAATCGGTACACTGCAGAAGAGGCTACTTGGGAACGAGAAGAGGATCTAAGGAAAACCTACCCGCAATTGTTTGAGTAAGCATCGGTCGAATCTCGGGACGAGATTCATCTTAAGGGGGGTAGAATTGTAACACCCTAAAATTTTAAAAAGAAGAAAAATAGGAGAAATATGATTTTTATATATTTTTGTGAGCATGCAAATTTAGAATGATAATAATTTTTATAAATTTAAAATCAAATATAAGGGTAGAAACATGATTGAGCATTCATGCTGCTGCATTTGAAATTTTGTATTGAGTGGTTTAAATCAAATTCAAATTGGATTTAAAAATCTTTTGAAAAATGGCTTTGAAAAATTAGAAAAGAAAAAGAAAAGGAATTCTTCTTCTCCTTTTTGTTTTCGGCCCACAGCCCGTCACCTCGGCCTGCCAGCGGCGGCCCGCTTCCCTCCTTTCCAACCCCCCCTGCGCCCGCATCCTCCCTCTGGGCCGAGCCCAGCCAGCGGCCGCGGCCCAACTCACGCGCGTTGTCTTCCTCCCGCTCCCGCGTCGCTGACATCCTGGACCCACGTGTCAGGCACTTCTTCCTCCCCACATCGCCGGATTCCTTCCCTTTCTTTCCCGATCCGAGTCGATCTTCACAATCTCCCCCTTTCCTTCTTTAGCGGTGCTCCCGGGCTATAAAAACGGAGCCGTGCCACCCTCCGCAATCCATCTTGCCTTGTTGCAATTCCTATGGTGGCCGAGAGCTAAGTCACCGCGAGCTTGAGTTCCACCGCCCGCCATATCAAGCCGCATGCCTTCCTCGTCTTGTTCTTGGCCTCAACTTTGCCGTGGGTAAGTTCGCCTTGGAGTTAGCTAGCCGCGGGTGTATTTTCTTCGCATTTTGGTGTACCGTGGCGAGAGATGGCTTTTCCGGCCATGGCACCGCCGTGCGAGATGTCATCACGGTGAAGTCCGGCCGGAGCGCCGCCGGCCGTTTCCTTTCTCACTCCCCCGATTAGATCTAGGCCGTCCGTTTAGAATCCAACGATCGAGAACAAAAGATACCCTTTCGGCTGTAACATTTGCTAAAGAGACCCTGTAAGATTTAAGTTATAAACCCGCAGTCCAAAATGTCATAACCCGCGTTCGTTTTGATCTTTTGAAAGCGTATTTCGTCTCGGTAATTGAAAAATACGTTTTCTGATATTTACAGTTTTGCCACTAATCTTGTTTTAGTCGTAGAATCTCCGTTTTAACTCCGATTTAACCCATTCAAATTGCGTTAGATTCATATTTGCGAGCTCTACATGATGATAGAACTGTACAGTAGGTTTGAGTTAATTAATTTTCGAGTCTATATTAAAGTATTTATTTTTCTATAAGAAATCTTCGTAAATTCATAACTTCGTCGTTTTAGCTCCATTTTTTGTGATCTTCGCGTCTGTGTGATCCTAGCGAGTTGTAGATTCGTTTTAAAAACTTTTTATATTATTTTCTTACTGTTGGTGTACTGTTCTAATTATAGTCTTGTTTGTTTATGCATGATTGTCTCTGGATGTATGTTGTTGCTGTTGTTGATCGAGTATAGACGGTGAGCAATTCGTTGGAGATCAAGAGTCTTTCTACGAGCAAGATCTTCAGGACCAGTTTGAGCAAGGCAAGTATAGCATGGGATTATCCTTGTTGTCCTATTCATAATATGCAAATAATATCATTATGCATCTATTCCCTTGTTAAGGATGACTTAGTGTTGATCTTATACCTTGATACCTATTATATTGCATTGAGTAGTATGGCTAGTGCTTAAACATGGACTATGATCATGTAAATTGATTAATGGAATATGCAACAAACATTAAAAGATGATTTTGATTAATGTTTAAAGGGAATTAGAGCATGGGGGTTACTTTTGATGCTCTAATTACTCTCCATAAGGACTCATCTATAAGCGAACATCCGGGATTTATAGTACAACTGTGGGGGCTATATGGCTCTGGCTTTAGTCATATAGAAGGACCTTTTCTAGCTTGTTAGTGGTAACTTTTTTGGTGTACGAATGGCTTGACGAATCAGGTATAGTGCGGCCTCTGTCCTTATGTGTATAGGCTGCGTGTTATTGTGCCATTTGGAAGGGGGCTCTACATCTGTTTGCCGAGTGAATCTAATGGCCCTAACTTGTTAGACAAACCTTCGAAAGACTTCATAGTGTTTCCCTGCCTACTCACCTTGGTAGTGTTTTGGGAGTAATTAACCCGGGCATATGGGCAACACGACTCACAGTGAAAGTGTACAACCTCTGCAGAGTGTAAAACTGTTATAACAGCCGTGCTCACGGTCACGAGTGGCCTTGAACCCTTATGGAATAGTTGATAATTATTAATGGTTATGTTTTTGCTATTCATCAATCATTTCACATGGATCATATGTTTATTGTTTATATTGAGACATCTTGATGCTATTAATATGCTAAAATTATGCTAACTAAAAGCTACATGCTGATAAACCAATATTATGCCTTTGAGCCTCATGAACCCCATGTTACACTTGTTGAGTACGAGATGTACTTACGCTTGTTTATTTTTCTTATTTGGATAAAAATCTCGGATGGGTAACAGATGGTGCTAATAGTGACTACTACGCCTACTTCCCTGAACATTACTAGACTTGCAGTCAACCTGTCAATGTGCCTGTGATTGGAGCTACCATGAGAGTTTATTATTTTTACTTTCGCTACATTTGTGTTAAGACTATGTGTTAAATATTGTGATGTAATAACATTTATGATGATACTTCTGTTATAATTTGTTAACCTATGTGTGATTGATCTCTAGGCACACATAAGGGTATGCATTCCATTTGGTCTTTAAATGGGTGTGACAAAATAAAGATGGTGGGGTTCCAAATACAATCAGACAAGCAGTTTATTCAACACGTGCTCCGAAAGGCGGTAGCAATTGCTAACTTGATGAAACAAAACCCAACTAGTGGCGGTGGCTGTAGGAGCCTGATGTAAATAAGAGGGCGACTCGAGGAGTGCTGAGTGGTGCTAAATCCCTCGACTCAGTAAAAACAAAAGAGAAACAAGGACATCCACTACAGGTGTCTCAAAAAGGTCTCTGGATTAAATCGACGATTGCGGCCATCCATGAGAAGATATGATGACGTAGTTCGTTCAAAAGTAGACTTTGTAAGATTTCCATGAAGCACTAGAACATCCTAATCAGATTCCATATGAAGTCTTGGTGACCGTCACAAGTTGGTGTTGTTCTGTAGTCCGAACCCACCTCTCGTGATCCCCTTCCTTATGGTTCCTCTCCATTATTCCTGAGCAAAACAAAGGTGCACATGTTTCCATGGTCTAAATAAGATGAACAGGAACTCAGGAATGAACTCACCTGATAGTTGAGCTGATGTGCACAGGCGTGAGTAATAGGACCATGAATCTATACTTGTGCAGGTGTGGATGTATTGATGGTGTTGATGTCCTCATCAGATTAACACAATCACCAAATGGACCGAAACGAGCTTCCACTTGACCCATGTCACCAAGGTGTACCATCAGGTGTGCCCAAAATGATTTTCACGCTTGTGGTACATTCGGCGCAAACCATGCCCAATCTTGTGCTAAGATTAACTCTATCTCTAAATAGACCAAAACAAGATTTCACTTGACCCACATCACCTAGGAGTACGATCGGGTGTGCCCAAAATGATTTCCATGCCCGTTGTTCATTCAGCACAAATCATGCACCTATCTTGCACTGAGATTAACACTATCTTCAAACAGACCAAAACGAGGTTCCACTTGACCCACGTCACCTATGAGTACCATCAAGTGTGTCCAATATGATTTGTGAACCTATGATATGTTCAGCGCAAATCCTACAGCTATCTTGCGCCCACACTAACACTATCTCCAAATGAACCCAAATGGGCTCTACTTGACCCACGTCACCTAGGTGTACCATTGGGTGCGCCCGAAATGGTTTCCACGCCGGTGGTACATTCAGCGCAAACCGTGCACCTATCTTGTGCCGAGATTAACACTATCTCTAAATGGACTGAAACGAGCTTCCACTTGACCCACGTCAACGAGGAGTACCATCAAGTGTGTCAAAATGATTTCTGAGCCTATGGTACATTCGGCGCAAATCGTGCACCTATCATGCACCGAGACTAACACTATCTCCAAACGGACCAAAACAAGCTTCCACTTGACATACATTAACTAGGAGTACCATCAGGTGTGCCTAAAGCCATTTTGATGCATGTGGTACATTCAGCACAAACCGTGCACCTATCTTGTGATAAGATTAAAACTATCTCCAAACGGATTGAAATGAGCTTTTGCTTGATCCACATCACCTAGGTGTACAATTAGGTGTGGCCAAAATGACTTCTAAGCCTATGGTACATTTGACACAAACTGTGCATCTATCTTGCGTCGAGATTAACACTATCTCCAAATGGACTGAAATGAGTTTTCACTTGGCCCACGTCACATAAGAGTTCCATCGGTTGTGCCCAAAATGATTTACAAGCCTATGGTATGTTCGGTGCAAACCGAGCGCCTATCTTGTCTCAAGATTAACACTATCTCCAAAAGGACTGAAACGAGCTTCCACTTGATCTACATCACCTAGGAGTCCCACTAGGTGTGCCCAAAGCGATGTCAAAACCTATGGTCCTTTAGCAGAAACCGTGCATCTATCTTGCGTCAAGGTTAATACTATCTCCAAACAGATTGAAATGACCTTCCACTAGACCAATGTCACATAAAAGTAACTTCGGGTGTGCCTAAAAAGATTTCCATGCCTATGGTACATTCGGGTCTAGCCATAGTCTAGATTAACTCTATCTCCAAACGGACCTTAACATGCTTCCACTTGACACATGTCACCTTGGAGTACCATCGGGTGTGCCCAAAATGATTTTCATGCCCGTGGTACATTCAGAGCAAACCGTGCACCTATCTTGCGCCGAGATTAACACTATCTCCAAACGAACCGAAACGAGCTTCCACTTGACCCATGTAACCTAGGAGTATCAACGGGTGTGCCCAAAATGATTTCCATGCCCATGGTACATTCGGCGCAAACCGTGCACCTATCATGCACCAAGATTAACACTATCTCCGAACGGACTGAAACAAGCTTTCACTTGACCCACGTCACCTAGGAGTACCATCGGGTGCGTCAAAATGATTTCCATGCCTATGGTACGTTCGGTGCAAACTGTGCACCTATCTTGCGCTGAGACTAACACTATCTTCAAATGGATTGAAACAAGCAACCACTTGATATATATTGTGCCATCAGGTGTGGCCAAAGCCATTTCCATGCCCATGGTACATTCAACGCAAACCGTGCATCTGTCTTGCGCCAAGCTTAAAACTATCTCCAAGTGGATCGAAATGAGCTTCCGCTTGATCCACCTAGGTGTACAATCAGGTGCGGCCAAAATGATTCTAAGTCTATGGTATGTTCGGCGTAAACCATGCATCTATCTTGCGTCCAGATTAACGCTATCTCCAAATGGAACAAAATGAGTTTCCACTTAGCCCACGTAATGTAGGAGTACTATCGGTTGTGCCCAAAATGATTTCCAAGCCTAAGGTATGTTCGGTGCAAATCGAGTGCCTATCTTGCATCGAGATTAACACTATCTCTAAAAGGACTAAAACGAGCTTCCAATTGATTTATGTCACCTAGGAGTCCCATTGGGTGTGCCCAAAGCGATGTTAGAACCTTTGGTCGTTCTGAAGAAACCGTGCACCTATCTTGTGTCGAGGTTAATACTATCTCCAAACGGATCAAAACAACCTTCCACTAGACCAATGTCACCTAGAAGGACCTTTGGGTGTGCCTAAACTGATTTTCATGCCTGTGGTACATTTGGGGCAAGTTGTGCACCTATCTTGCGCCTAGATTAACACTATCTATAAATGGACCGCAACGAGCTTTTCATGCTCGTGGTACATTCAGAGCAAACCGTGCACCTATCTTGCACTGAGAATAACACTATCTTCAAACGGACCGAAATAAGCTTCCACTTGACCTATGTGACCTAGGAGTTCCATCAGTTGTGCCCAAAATGATTTCCAGGTCTGTGGTACATTCAGCATAAACCGTGCACCTATCTTGCACCGAGATTAACACTATCTCTAAATGGACCAAAACGAGCTTTCATTTGAACCACGTCACCTAGGAGTACCATCGGGTGCATCAAAATGATTTTTGAACCTATGGTACATTCATCACAAACTGTGCACCTATCTTGTGCCAAGACTAACACTATCTCCAAATAGACCGAAACAAGCTTCCACTTGACATATATTACCGAGTACCATAATGTGTGCCCAAAGCCATTTCCATGCCTATGGTACATTCGATGTAAATCATGCACCTATCTTTATCCCTCAGTCTCTTTATCCCTCTCTCGCTCGCATTCCCTATTCCTCCGCTCGATAGCCATGGCCATGCAAAAGCACCTGCCGCTACTGCTCTATGCCTCCACGCTTGCCTAGCCACACTCCTCAGCCACCGCACGGGTGCCCTCGCCAGTGGTAGCCGCGCACAACCAAGTGCCGGCACGGCCAGGCCACCATGGGCCACATGGTACACCAGATGCGCTGGGGTGGGGCTCCAACGTGGCCACGGCCATGCCGGGCGGCCCTTCTTCGCTGCCGCCGACCACCTCCTCGCGGGAATCCCGAGCCTCTCCATCGATCCCCTCCTCTGCTTCGTGAAGATGAAGGGGGAAAATAATCTTTACTGGGTCAAGTTGCTTAATGCCTAGACACATGCATTTACATATACATGCTCGATTAATTTCTGAAAAGTCCAGTGTTCACTTTGCAAAATATTTTTCCTTTTTCTTTTTTGGATTATTGCTTTTATTTGGCTGAAACTTTAGAAAATCATAGTAAATCATAGAAAATCATAAAATAGTAAATGAAGACTTTTTTAGAATTCTTGTGAATAGATCTATGCAGTAGAATCATAATATGATATGTGTTAGTAGAAGGTTTTTACTAGTTTTATTTATCTATGATAATTAGGGTTTTCTAGGAAGAAATTCATAACTAAAGTTGTAGTGCTCCAATTGCTATGAAATTTTTATGGTAGGCTACTGATGCTATGTGTGTACTGTGGTAAAAATTTCGTATCCATTGGATGCAGTATGATGGAGTTATTGATTTAACTTGATTAATGCTTGATAAATGGTTTTAAATGGTTTATAAATAATTTATATATGCAAAAATGTGAAGGGTGGTTCCTTTACCTTTGCATGGTCATATTGTGGCCTGAGAAACTCTAACATGGCTTTGTGCTTATAGAAAACGATGTTTAGATTTATCTTGCTCTCACATGATTTCGGGGAATAGCAAAATGTCTTTTTCATAGTAATCGAACTATAAAACCTGAGCATGTGAAATTTGTGCAGTAGACTACTAGGAGTGTATGTGAGCTACTATAATTTTCTTAGAATTTACTATGCATTCGATATATATGTTCTTTATTTCATCTTATTATCCAAATAAATTAATAAAGGCATTTAAATAATTTATTTGGGCTTGACCATGATGTTTTCTAGCATGTATATGATGTATATAAACTGTTGGTACCTTTGGTTGTGCCCTGATTTGATTGCTTATATGCAGTGAAATGTTATTGCTCTATAATTCAATTATAGGGGTTGTTTTGTGCAATTTCTGTTGTTGAGCTAATTGCACGCTAAAAATGATGTTTGCTAGGAACCTTGATAATAACAAAGTTGTAGATAACTATCTTGCTTGTGTTAAATTTTTATGGCTGTAGGCCAAATGGTTTGAGAGTTATAGCTGTTTGAAGTTGGTATTCAGAATTGCTTCTCCTCTGGAAAAATCTGGACAGATCTGGAAGATTGCTTTGTTTGACCCTAATAACTATTGAATCATCTTGTGATGATTATAAGAAAGTTTTAGACAATTTTATAAGCTTTCTAGAAAGTCCAAGATCACCTTTATTTAATGCTTGTAACTCTAGTTATGGCTAAAACAAGTGCTCACTGTGCTGTTGTCCAGAATCTGTGTTTATACCTAAAGTTGTTGGCTTCACTTTGCTCTGCTTTTGTGTGTTGCTAAGTGTGGCTCATGCCTTTGATGGTGATTAAGTAATACACCTGAGACCTTATGAAACTTATGTCATGCTTGATGTTCTTGCTCTCTCTCTATAATTGGTTGTGTGATATTTAGTTAAATAACTATAGGTGCCTATGTCTTGCATAATCTTGTGCTTGTCTTGAATGCTCTTATGCGATGCATCTGATATTACTATCCTTCATATTCATGCACTGGCATCTTGCATCTCATCTAGATTAACACTATGGTATGTTCGGTGCAAACCGGGAGCCTATCTTGCATCGAGATTAACACTATTTCTAAAAGGACTGAAATGAGCTTCGACTTGATCTACGTCAGCTATGAGTCCCATTGGGTGTGCCCAAAGCGATGTCAGAACCTATGGTCATTCAACACAAACCGTGCACCTATCTTGCGTCGAGCTTAATACTATCTCCAAATGGACCGAAACAATCTTCCACTAGACTAATGTCACCTAGAACTATCTTCGAGGGTGCCTAAAAAGATTTCCGTGCCTATGGTACATTCGGGGCAAGCCGTGCACCTAGATTAACACTATCTCCAAATGGACCGTAACGAGCTTCCACTTGACACATGTCATCTAGGAGTACCATCGGGTGTGCCCAAAATGATTTTCATGCTCGTGGTACATTCAGAGCAAACTATGCACTATCTTGCACTGAGATTAACACTATCTCCAAACGGACCAAAACGAGCTTCCACTTGACCTACGTAAACTAGGAGTACAATCGGGTGTGCCCAAAATGATTTCCTTGCCCATGGTACATTCAGCGCAAACCGTGCACCTATCTTGCACCAAAATTAACACTATATCCAAACATAACGAAATGAACTTTCACTTGACCCACGTCACATAGGAGTACCATCGGGACCGTCAAAATGATTTCTGAGCCTATGGTACGTTCGTCGCAAATTGTACACCTATCTTATGCCGAGACTAACACTACCTCCAAACAAATGGAAACAAGCTTCCACTTCACATACATTACCGAGGAGTACCATCAGGTGTGCCCAAAGCCATTTCCATGCCCGTGGTACATTCGGCGCAAACCATGCACCTATCTTGTGTCGAGATTAAAACTCTGTCCAAACAGATCGAAATGAGCTTCCGCTTGATCCATGTCACTAGGAGTACAATCAGGTGCGTCGAAAATTATTTCTGAGCCTATGGTACATTCGGCGCAAACCGTGCACCTAAGTTGCGCCTAGATTACCACTATCTCCAATCGGACCGAAACAAGATACCACTTGACCCACGTCGTCACCTAGGTGTACCATCGGGTGTGCCCAAAATGATTTCTATGCCTATGATACATTCGGCGCAAAACATGCACTCATCTTGTGCTGAAATTAACACTATCTCCAAATAGACCAAAATAAGATTTCACTTGACCCACGTCACCTAGGAGTACCATCGAGTGTGCCCAAAATGATTTCCATGCTCGTTGTACATTCTGTACAAACCGTGCACCTATCTTGCGCCGAGATTAACACTATCTCCACATGGACCGAAACGAGGTTCCACTTGACCCACATCACCTTGGAGTACAATCTGGTGCATCCAAAATGATTTCTGAGCCTATGGTACGTTCGGCGCAAACCGTGCACCAATTTTGTGCCTAGATTAACACTATCTCCAAACAGACCGAAATGGGCTCCACTTGACCCACATCACCTAGGTGTACCATTGGCTGCGCCCAAAATGGTTTCCATGTCGGTGGTAAATACAATGCAAATCATGATCCTATCTTGTTTTGAGATTAACACTATCTCCAAACGGACCGAAACGAGCTTCCACTTGACCCACGTCACCTAGAACTACCGTTGGGTGCGTCAAAATGATCAATGATCCTGTGGTACATTCAGCGCAAACCGTGCACCTGTCTTGCGCCGAGACTAACACTATCTCTAAATGGATTGAAACAAGCTTCCACTTACATATGCTACCTAGGAGTATCATCAGGTGTGCCCAAAGCCATTTCCATGCATGTGGTACGTTCGGCGCAAACCATGCACCTATCTTGCGCTGAGATAAAAACTACCTCCAAACAGATCAAAATGAGCTTCTGCTTGATCCACATCACCTAGGAGTACCATCAGGTGCGGCCAAAATGATTTCTGAGCCAATGGTACGTTCGGCGCAAACCGTGCACCTATCTTGCGTCGAGTTTAACACTTATCTCCAAATGGACCGAAATGAGTTTCCACTTGGCCCACGCCACGAAGGAGTACCATCGGTTGCACCCAAAATAATTTCTGAGCCTATGGTATGTTCGGTGCAAACCGGGCACCTATCTTGCATAGAGATTAACACTATTTCCAAAAGGACTGAAATGAGCTTCCACTTGATCTACGTCACCTAGGAGTCTTATTGGGTGTGCCCAAAGCAATGTCAGAACCTATGGTCATTCAGCCCAAACCGTACACCTATCTTGCATGGAGATTAATACTATCTCCCAACGGACCGAAATGACCTTCCACTAGACCAATGTCACCTAGAAGTACCTTCGGCTGTGCCTAAAAAGATTTACATGTCTGTGGTACATTCGGGGTAAGACGTGCACCTAGATTAACACTATCTCCAAATGGACCATAACGAGCTTCCACTTGACACACATCACCTAGGAGTACCATCGGGTGTGCCCAAAATGATTTTCATGCCCATGGTACATTCAGAGCAAACCGTGCACCTACCTTGTGCTGAGATTAACACTATATCCAAATGGACCGAAACGAGCTTTCACTTGACCTACATAAACTAGGAGTACCATCGGGTGTGCCCAAAATAATTTCCTTGCCCATGGTACATTCAGCACAAACCGTGCACCTATCTTGCACCAAAATTAACACTATCTCCAAATAGACCGAAACGAGCTTTCGCTTGACCCACGTCACCTAGGAGTACCATCGGGTGCGTCAAAATGATTTCCAAGCCTATGGTACGTTCGTCGCAAATCATGCACCTATCTTGTGCCAAGACTAACACTATCTCCAAACAGACGAAAACATGCTTCCACTTCACATACATTATCGAGGAGTACCATCAGGTGTGCCCAAAGCCATTTCCATGCCCGTGGTACATTCAGCACAAACCATGTACCTATCTTGCACCGAGATTAAAACTCTGTCCAAACAGATAGAAATGAGCTTCCACTTGATCCATGTCACCTAGGAGTACAATCAGGTGCGTCGGAATTGATTTTTGAGCCTATGGTACGTTCGGCACAAACCGTGTACCTAAGTTGCACCTAGATTAACGATATCCCAAACGGACCGAAATGAGATACCACTTGACCCACGTCATCACCTAGGTGTACCATCGGGTGTGCCCAAAATGATTTCTATGCCTATGATACATTCGGCGCAAACCATGCACCATCTTGCACTGAGATTAACACTATCTTCAAACAGACCAAAACAAGATTCCACTTGACCCACGTCACCAAAGAGTACCATCGGGTGTGCCCAAAATGATTTCCATGCTCGTTGTACATTCGGTACAAACCGTGCACCTATCTTTTGCCGAGATTAACACTATCCATAAATGGACCGAAACGAGGTTCCACTTGACCCATGTCACCTAGGAGTACCATCTGGTGCGTCCAAAATGATTTCTGAGCCTATAGTACGTTCGGCGCAAACCGTACATCAATTTTGCACCTAGATTAACACTATCTCCAAACGGACCGAAATGGACTCCACTTGACCCACGTCACCTAGGTGTACGATTGGTTGCGCCCAAAATGGTTTCCATGCCGATGGTAAATTCATCGCAAACCGTCTTCCTATCTTGTTTCGAGATTAACACTATCTCCAAATGGACCAAAACGAGCTTCCACTTGACCCACGTCACCTAGGACTACCATCGGGTGCGTCAAAATGATTTGTGATCCTATGGTACGTTCGATGCAAATCGTGCACCTATCTTGGCCGATACAAACACTATCTCTAAACGGATTGAAACAAGCATCCACTTACATATACTACTTAGGAGTACCATTAGGAGTGCCCAAAGCCATTTCCATGCCTATGGAACATTTGACGCAAACCATGCACCTATCTTCCGCTGAGATAAAACTATCTCCAAACGGATCAAAATGAGCTTCTGCTTGATCCACATCACCTAGGAGTACCATCAGGTGCGGCCAAAATGATTTCTGAGCCTATGGTACGTTTGGCGCAAACCGTGCACCTATCTTGCGTTGAGTTTAACACTTATCTCCAAATAGACTGAAATGAGTTTCCACTTGGCCCACGTCACATAGGAGTACCATCAGTTGCGCCCAAAATGATTTCCAAGCCTATGGTATGTTCGGTGCAAACAGGGCACCTATCTTGTATCGAAATTAACACTATTTCCAATAGGACCGAAATGAGCTTCGACTTGATCTACGTCACATTGGAGTCCCATTGGGAGTGCCCAAAGCGATGTCAAAACCTATGGCCATTCAGCACAAACCGTGCACCTACCTCACGAGGAGATTAATACTACCTCCAAACGGACTAAAATGACCTTCCACTAGAGCAATGTCACCTAGAAGTACCTTTGGGTGTGCTTAAAAAGATTTCCATGCCTGTGGTACATTCGGTGCAAGCCGTGCACCTAACTTGCGCCTAGATTAACACTTTCTCCAAATGGACCGTAACGAGCTTCCACTTGACACACATCACCGAGGAGTACCATCAGGTGTGCCCAAAATGATTTTCATGCCCGTAGTACATTCAGAGCAAACCGTGCACCTATCTTGTGTTGAGATTAACACTATCTCCAAAAGGACCATAACAAGCTTTCACTTGACCTACGTAAACTAGGAGTACCATCGGGTGTGCCCAAAATGATTTCCTTGCCCTTGGTACATTCGGTGTAAACAATGCACCAATCTTGCACCAAAATTAACACTATCTCCAAACAGACCGAAATGAGCTTTCACTTGACCCATGTCACCTAGGAGTACCATCAAGTGCATCAAAATGACTTCTAAGCCTATGGTACGTTCGTTGCAAATCGTGCACCTATCTTGTGCCGAGACTAACAATATCTCCAAACAGATGAAAACAAGCTTCCACTTCACATACATTACCAAGGAGTACCATCAGGTGTGCCTAAAGCCATTTCCATGCCCATGGTACATTCGGCGCAAACCATGCACCTATCTTGCACCGAGATTAAAACTCTATCCAAATAGATCAAAATAAGCTTCCACTTTATCCATGTCACCTAGGATACAATAGGTGCGTCAAAAATGATTTCTGAGCCTATGGTACGTTTGGCGCAAACTGTGCACCTAAGTTGCACCTAGATTAACACTATCTCCAGATGGACCGAAACAAGATACCACTTGACCCACGTCATCACCTAGGTGTACCAACGGGTGTGCCCAAAATGATTTCTATATCTATGATACATTCGGCGCAAACCATGCACCCATCTTGCGCTGAGATTGACACTATCTCCAAACAGACCAAAACAAGATTCCACTTGACCCACATCACCAAGGAGTACCATCAGGTGTGCCCAAAATGATTTCCATGCTCGTTGTACATTCGGTGCAAACCGTGCACCTATCTTGCGCCGAGATTAACACTATCTCCAAATAGACCGAAACGAGGTTCCACTTGACCCACGTCACCTAGGAGTACCATCTGGTGCGTCCAAAATGATTTTTGAGCCTATAGTACGTTCGGCGCAAACCGTGCACCAATCTTGCGCCTAGACTAACACTATCTCTAAATGGACCGAAATGGGCTCCACTTGACCCACATCACCTTGGAGTACAATCTGGTGCATCCAAAATGATTTCTGAGCCTATGGTACGTTCGGCGCAAACCGTGCACCAATTTTGTGCCTAGATTAACACTATCTCCAAACAGACCGAAATGGGCTCCACTTGACCCACATCACCTAGGTGTACCATTGGTTGCGCCCAAAATGGTTTCCATGCCGGTGGTAAATTCAGTGCAAACCATGCCCCTATCTTGTTTCGAGATTAACACTATCTCCAAATGGACCGAAATGAGCTTCCACTTCACCCATGTCACCTAGGACTACCATCAGGTGTGTCAAAATGATTTATGATCCTATGGTACGTTCGGTGCAAACTGTGCACCTTTCTTGCGCCGAGTCTAACACTATCTCTAAACAGATTGAAACAAACTTCCACTTACATATACTACCTAGGAGTAACATCAGGTGTGCCCAAAGCCATTTCCATGCCCATGGTACATTCGGCGCAAACCGTGCACCTAGCTTGTGCCAAGAGAAAAACTATCTCCAAACAGATCGAAATGAGCTTCTGCTTGATCCACATCACCTAGGAGTACCATCAGGTGCGGCCAAAATGATTTCTGAGCATATGGTACGTTCGGCGCAAACCATGTACCTATCTTGCGTCGAGTTTAACACTTTTCTCCAAATGGACCAAAATGAGTTTCCACTTGGCCCACATCACATAAGAGTTCCATTGGTTGCGCCCAAAATGATTTTCGAGCCTACGGTATGTTCGGTGCAAACCGAGCGTCTATATTGCACTGAGATTAACACTATTTCCAAAAGGACCAAAAATGAGCTTCCTCTTGATCTACGTCACCTAGGAGTCCCATTGGGTGTGCCCAAAGCAATGTCAAAACCAATGGTCATTCAGCACAAACTGTACACCTATCTTGTGTCGAGATTAATACTATCTCCAAACGGAACGAAACGATCTTTCACTAGACCAATGTCACCTAGAAGTACCTTTGGGTGTGCCTAAAAAGATTTCCATGCCTATGGTACATTCAGGGCAAGCCATGCACCTATCTTGCGCCTAGATTAACACTATCTCCAAACGGACCGTAACGAGCTTCCACTTGACACACGTCACCTACGAGTACCATTGGGTGTGCCCAAAATGATTTTCATCCTTGTGGTACATTCGGAGCAAACCGTGCACCTATCTTGTGCTGAGATTAACACTATCTCCAAACAGACTAAAACAAGCTTCCACTTGACCTTACTGAGCAAGCTCTCAACAGACGAAATGGAGGAGGCCCCCAACAAGAGAAACGCACTGGCCAACCTCATGGATGGTGCCGTTGTCGAGATCCTCCACCGCCTCCTTGCCCGCTCCTTGTTCTACTGCAAATATGTCTGTCGTTCCTAGAACCACCTTATCTCAAACTACAACAACCATAAGGTGCTGGTTTGGACTCTGGCCGGCTTCTTCTATGACACCCACCAAGGCCATTGACACTACACCAGCATCATCGGTGAACACCCCTTGTCCTTCTTGCCCTTCACCTTGGTCAATGTAGCAATCTCAGATATCTGCAATAGCCTCATCCTATGCTGGTACCGAGGAGCTGATGGTTTATACCACTATGTCATCTATAATCCAGCAACCAAGAAGTTCAAGGAACTACCGCCTAGCATCCATTATGTTGGTGAGGCTCGATTAGGGTTTGATCCGATAGCCTCCTCGCACTTCCATGTGATTGAATATATAGAAGAGGAGCAGGATGATGAGTGCATGGGTGTGGATATCTACTCATCTAAAACTACAGCATGGATCTATAAGGACTGGCGCAACCTAGTTCGTGCCGATGCTGAGCAGGTGGCTCCAGTCCTTATAAATCCATGTAGTTTTAGATGAGTGATGAGCAAAAGGGCCTCATGGCTATAGAGGAGGATGACTACGATGTTGATACCAATGATGATAGCGAGGACGAGGACAGTGATACCGACGACGAGTAGAGCAGTTAATAAAGTTCCATTTGATGTATCTCATGTTACATTTGATGTATCTTCCTTATGTTGGGAGTACGGATGGAGTACATGTTGTTACTCTTTCCTTATGTTGTTACTCTTCCTTATGTATCTTCCCTTGCATTTTATGTCGGACGGGTTCAAATGTATAGAGGTTTTGATTTGTGAAGTCTTATTTGCATGTTTGTGTTTACTATATTATTGAACTTAATTAGGAGGGTTAAACTCTGTTGAGCATGGTGTAGATCAGGTCCTTTAGTCATTTGGTAGCCGGTTTCTAGCCACTATTGGTTGGTTTTTCCTACAGGTTTCTTTCTAGTTCTCTTTCTAATCTGTAGTTATGGTAAACATGCATAACGGAATTCATCCGATCAAATCTCGTGTCGATGTAATGCCTAACGGAGGAGCCATATAGCTATTCAAATTTTACAGCACATGTAAGAAAGTCCGAGCATCATAAATCTGACTAGGAAACCTGTTTCGTTCGTATACATTCATTGAATTCCTAAAGAAACAAATAAAATTCAGAATCTTTGAGGGAAGGGGGACGCTCCTCCTATATAGACCTTGTGCGGTTGCCGAGAGTGAAATGAATGCGCAGGAAAGCTGCACACAAGAAGTGCATCTTAGAAGAAGAGCTTTTGACCACCATGACACGCTTGAGACTTGAAAGCCTGGTGCATTTGTGAAAAGGACTCATAGCAGTCGAGGAGCAATAAACGCAGTCAGCTAGCTAAAGATGGCTATACAATGGGGGTGAGGCCAGGCTTTGTACACACAGGGACGCTAGGGCTGGAACTATCTTCTAACATGACCACATGAGGTTCATCATTACTAGTATCCGAGTAGTGAATATTTTAGATGGTCAGACCTTCTATCATCCAGCGAAGTATATAGTGCACTCCAATCCAACCACTCGCAGGCTCGCAGCAGCCAAGGGGCAGCAGCTAGCTAGAGATGGCCACATGGTTTCATAGGTTCTGATCGACTGCACTCCATAGGCTGTGGTTGATGTTGCCGCTTTATTAGGCACCCCGCGGGTTTTAGAAAAAGTCTGTATTATTAGGTGTATCCTAGAAACAAGGCTGCAATTAACTCTCGATGCAAGCCGAGCTCGTCTCTAGTTCATTCCAATTAAAGGCTGCATGCATACATGCATGGAAGCCAGGGAGACGGATCTAATAGAGACTTGGACGTGATATTTTTAATTAATGCAATTGCACAGTCTTCCTCCGTTCCTTGGTATCTGAAATTTCATCCCGTGCGCCTAACAAACTGGCCCGGAGGTAGTATGAACAAATGCACTCAATTTACTATGACTTTTAAATGAACAGATGACACTATATACTATCCGATGAGATGAAATGTACAGCAAGCGGACTTTTTTACGTGTGCAGCAAAAAAATGTGAATAGAAATAAAGTGTAGATCAGAAAGAGAACCAGAAAACTCTGCATTTCCCGTTAATCTGATCGCCTCATCTGCTCGATCGCTTGCCCACCCGATAATCTAAGCTGTGTCATCGTTGGAATTCCCATGCCAATTCACTGAGGGTATTTAAAATTCCTACTATAACCCCTGCTCGGCCGCCTCCCCCGCCTCCTCCTCAATCAACGTAAGTCGATCGCACCACGCCACCTTTCCAGCGCTCTGTCTCGCCATCGTCCACACGTCGTAGATCCATCCACGCACATGCCATAGCTCCATCCACATCACTACGCGAGCCCTCAGTTGGCCTCCTCACGCTTCGCATCGTGTGACGTCAATGCTGGCAATCATGGTGGCGAGGCGGCATCCCACGTCGCCATTGAGATCGCCGGCCACCTCGCTGTAACCTCGGAGCAACCCATGGACGACCTCCACAGCCTAAAGGCGACCTGCTCATCCATGCGCCGCATCTACGGCAATCCCGCCGTTAGTCGGCACATGGCACTAGACCAGTGCAGACGTGGGCTGGGGTGGGACGATGTCGGCAACTACTATGCCCTCCTTTCTAGCCTGACCCAACTCAGTAACCCGGAGGCTTGCTTCCTCACCGGGATACCAATCATATTCGAGGAAACCCATAGGTTCTAGCCATGCCTTGACGATCTCACCCGCACCGCTGATGGCAGGCATAATCTGGTCACCATATTGCTCTATAGGCATAATGGCGATGCCCACGATGATGACACTGCGAGGCAGTACATGAGACGGGTCGAGGTCGAGGAAGAATCATGGGTGGCAACGGTGGGCGGGCGGCGGTGGTGGACCAATGAGTAGGTTGCTACGCAACAAGAGGTGTGTGTTGTGCCACCGTGAGGTGGCCGCCGAGGTGATCTGTGAAACGAGGTGGGCCTAGGGCAAGTTATCGCTACTGCTGCTAGCATAGATCCGTGGTGATCTTCCATGCACAGGCGGTGCTTGCAGCGATGCAGACAGATGGGAAGGAAGGGCTGTGTATTGCAACAAGGATTGTAGGCTTCGCCACAAATTTGAGTTGTTCGCATGGAAACTTGGAATAAGAAACTAGTAGTTCACTCTTTACATGCGAGAGTGAATTACTCCCTCCGTTCTAAATTATATTGTATTCTGGCTTCATAAGTACTTTTCAGCAAACGCACAGTGTTTTCCTCTATAAGCCAAATTTCAGATTTGTTGTGAGAGGAAAACACTGTGCGTTCACTAAAAAGTACTGCTAAAGTAGTTTGAGCTCCTCAAACATAGTGTATTCTGCAGCTTTTGATTTTATGTTGTTTTGTTTCAATTTTATTTGTTTCCTTTAGGGATTCAATGAAAGTACTAGTACGAAACAGGTTTTCCTGTATAACATGAGATGTGATTGGCCTGGTCAGATTTATTATGCTCGGACTTTCTTGCGTGTGAAGTAAAATTTAAATAGCTATGTGGATCCTCCTTTAGGCATTAGATCGACGCGAGACTTGATCGGATGAATTCCGTTATGCATGTTTACCATACTACAGATCAGAAAGAGAACTAGAAAGAAACCTGTAGGCAAAACCAACCAATAGGGGCTAGAAACCGGCTACCAAATGACTAAAGGACCTAATCTACACCATGCTCAACAAAGTTTAACCCACCTAATGAATACAAAGTTGAACAAAAGTAAACACAGACATATAGAGGGCCAAAAAAGACACCCCTGCCCCTCAATACTGCGGCAGCCGCAAAGATGCTAGGCAATTAATATGGGTGTTCTGGTCTTTTTTGACTTCTTTAGTCTCTTTTAATCACCTAAACCAAACACCCTAGGATCTTTGCTATTAAACTTTAGTCCTATGTTCCCTTGTTCTCGGAGTCATTAGCAGAGGAGTAAATAAAGTTCTATTTGATGTTATGTCACATTGCATTTGATGTATCTTCCTTTTGTTGGGAGTTGGGAGTTTCTTACGTGTCAGACGCGTCCAAACGAGGAAAAAACTATGGAGGAAACTATTAGACGCAACCAAATGTACAGAGGTCAAACTTTCTTACATGTACAATAACATGTCCACACCAGTGGCTACTCAGCTCTGCATTAGATTGAAGTGACACTTGCTCCTCGCTCCAAGGTTCTTGCATGTTCAACAAAGATTGACAAAGACACCAGGACAACAAAAAAACAAATAGAAACCAAACGACCGGAGCTACACCACTCTCAACATAGGTCAACCCACCTAATACAAAGTACCACCCCACGACCAAGGAGCAATGAGACATTTGCGTGGTTTGGCGGTGCGGCTTGGCCGCGTCACGTCAATGTGAGCGTCCTTGCTACAATAGGAAACTGACGCCACCCATGCGCACGCATCTGCGCGGGAATGCAGGAGCATGCAAGCAATCACGACAGTCGAGGGGCAGACTGAAGGTTGAAGACTAACGAGTTACAGATTGAAGACTAAAGCAGTCACGAAAGACAAGTTGGGTTCAACACAGATCAAAGTCACTCATGACTATTACTACTGAACCAGGGGTCATTTGGTACCTGGTTTCAAACCCCTATGGTTGGTTTTGCCTGCAAGTTTCTTTCTGGTTCTCTTTTTTATCTATAGTATGGTAAACATGCATACAAAATTCATCTGATCTAGTCTCGCATCGATCTAATGCCTAACAGAGGAGCCACATAGCTATTCAAATTTTACTGCATGCGTAAGAAAGTCCGAGCATCGTAAATCTGATCGGGCCGAACACATCTCATGTTATATAGGGAAATCTGAGTGCGAGGAGGAGCACGCGAAAGACGATGCGGAGCCTGCCGAAGAGGTGGACAACATCACCGAGACCATTCCGCCGGGGTTCGGCCCCATGCCGCGTAACAAGTTGCGCATGCTCAACCCTCCATCCCCCAACACGATCGTGGAGGACGAAGATGACTCCTCGTTGGAGTAGGACAACGAGGAGGGCGGCAACAACGGTGACGGCGCGGGCAGCGACGTTGATCAGTAGGTTTAGTTAATTAGTATAGTAGTAGTAGGTCTAGTACTAACTAGTAGTAGTATAATGGCGGGTGCGTTTTAGTGCACTTTTGGTCTATTTCAAATGGCCTCATGTACCTAGATAAATATTAGGAATTAGGAATATATAATGGCGGTTTTAACTATTTTTGAGTGCTTTTCATGTATTTTGGAATGTGCTTTTGATGAGGGCGCACATGTATTGGCCTTCTTTGAATAGTGAACAACATTGTGACGAAATGAACAAATTGATATAAACACTGAATAAACAAGCACACTGCCAATTACAGATTGAGATACATCAGCATTATTGACATCAAGATACATACCACAAATAACTAAGTTCAAACCATCACCTAACTCATCTTGTTGCCCTTCCGCTTTTGCACCATTTTTTGCATGTCCGGCCTTTGGCAAAACGAGGGGGCAGACTATCCTTTGGTTGTTGATTTTGCATGTCCAAGATAAAAGAGCTGGCCAAACACCTAATATATGGTCTGGCCTCGTCTAATACAACATGTGGCATAAAAGATTAGGCACCTATTCCTAGGTTGGTTTTGCAGAGCTAGGCATGGCTACATGCATAATAAGAGGAGAGCAGTGCTACTAGAAAGATAACATAACATCAAACCAAACTTCATATATATATATATGGAGTACAGCAATGATATGAGTTCAGACTATAGAACCATGCCTTCATCGACCATAATAAGAGAAGAAACATGTCACACTAGTCATACAACTACTACATAAACATACTAGTTCTAACTACAGATGATTAACATGACTTCGTAGTAGTAATGAGCACTAGGCAACATACTCGTCCTAACTACAAATGTTTACATGACTTGATACTACTAATTAATTCAATGAACAGTGCCATCCCACAGCTCTAAGCAAGTCATGCAACAAGGATACTAATAGGCATGATCAAAATCCAACGCCTGTAAGGTAAACCTGCCTAGGTTGAAACCAGCAAACCTCTCCACCATGTTGAACCAGAGGATCACTTCACCTGCTCCCGCCGTGGGGCACCGAGAGCTGATCTAGCGAAGGCGAGTTGGACCACAATGGGGCCACCTCTGTAGAGCCCTAGACATGTCCTCGGTGGACGACGAGCGGGACCGCGACATTGCAGGAGACTCGCTCCCACCTTGGGGCACTGGGAGCAGATCCAGCAACGGTGAGCTCGACCATGACGGTGCCACCAACGATGGTGAGGTGGACTGCACTGGGAGCGGCAATAATGAGTGAACCACTGGTGCTAGTGGCATCAACGTCATCATTGTGGGCAACGAGGAGCCCAATGCCAACCTAGGGGACGGCATGCGGGACGCGACGGTGCCTACGATGACAACGAGGTGGACCGCACCGGGAGCGGTGGTGGCGAGCGAACCACTGATGTCGATGGCGTCAACGTCGTCATCATGGGCGACTGGGCGACAAATGGCAGCCTAGGAGATGGCATGCGAGATCATGACGAGTACCAGCAGTCAAGAAGGGTACGAACAGGCATCGAAGCGGGGTGCACTAGTGCATTAGAGGAAGTGTTGACCAGAGCCCAGCCATGGTTCCTCGAGGAGGACCTAGAGCGCTTCATCAGTTAATTGACCCTTGCGGATATCTTGTTCCAACATAGACTCTACTTCCATGGCAACAACTTCAATGTTCGATACAAATCCCAAGTTGAGTTTGGCAAACTCCTCATGTAACTTAGGTCGTTGTTCTTGTAAGTGCAACACATTGCAATAGCTCTTTCGACTTAGTGTGTCTACAACCACATTGGCTTTGCCTGGATGATAGTTGATGTTCAAGTCATAATCCTTTATCAGTACCAACCATCTGCATTGTTAGAGATTTAAGTCTTGCTGAGTGAAAATATATTTTAAGCTCTTATGATTAGTGTAGATCTTAGTCATCTTCCCAATTAGATAGTGTCTCCAAATCTTCAAAGCATGCACTACAACCGCTAACTCTAAATCATGAGTTGGATAATTCACTTCATGCTTTCTAAGCTATCTAGAGGCATAGGCTACTACATGACCTTCTTGCTTAAACGCATCCTAGGCCTTGTCGTGAAGCATCACAATAAACAGAGAAACTTTTCTAAACATCCGGCATGATTAAGACTGGAGCAGAAGTTAATCTCTTCTTAAGTTCATCAAAACTAGCCTGACATTCTGCTGTCCACACAAATTTAGATCCTTTCTCTAGCAACTTAGTCATAGGTCTTGCTATCTTTGAGAATCCTTCAATGAAATGACGATAATAACCAGCCATTCCCAAAAAAAACTTCTAATTTCACTAACATTCTGAGGCACTCCCCATTCCAGAACATCCTTCACTTTACCTAGATCAATAGACACTCCTCCTTTTAAGATGACATGACCCAAAATGAGACTTCCTTCAACTAAAACTCACATTTACTAAGCTTTGCATATAATTGATTTTCCCTGAGCCTCTGCAATACCAATCTCAAATGTTCTTCATGCTCTTCCTCATTTCTAGAGAATACTAAAATGTCATCAATGAATACCACAACAAACTTGTCCAAATAGTCCATGAAGACTTTGTTCATAAGATACATGAAGTATGCAGGATCATTAGTTAACCTAAAAGATATTACTATATACTCATATAACCCACAATGAGAAACAAAGGCCGTTTTAGGAATATCTGAGGCTCGAATCTTTAACTGATGATATCCCGATGTCAAATCAATTTTAGAGAACATGCATGCACCCCTCAATTGGTCAAACAAATCTTCAATTCGAGGGAGAGGATACTTGTTCTTGATTGTTACTTCATTTAATGCACGATAATCAACACACATCCGTGTATCCCCCATCTTTCTTTGGAACAAAAATAATAGGGGCTCCCCATGGTGATGAACTAGGATGTATGTGCCCTTTATCTAAGAGATCTTCGATTTGATCCTTTAACTTAGCTAGTTGATTTGCATCCATTCTATATGGTCTCTTATAAATAGGTGCAGTGCCAGGTACTCACTCAATTTCTCGGTCTGGTGGCATACCTGGTAACTCTTCTAGAAATACGTCTAGAAAGTCACTGACTACTCTGATCTCCTCAACAACATTTGCCTAGTTGAGCTGGATTCTCTTAGTTGCTTCTGCTTCTGCTTGATACTCTACCTTCGTACCATCTAGATGCTTCAACTGAGCTACCTTTCTGGCACATCCGATTATCCCATCATGTTTAGTTAGCCAATCCATTCCAAGAATGATGTCTATGCCCTTGGACTCTAGGACAATAAGGTGAGCAAGGAAATCTAACCTTTTATGGAAATACTTATATTTGGGCATACATGTCTGGATAACAACTCTCCTCTAGGAGATTTAACTATCATTTTTTGCTTCATAAGAATCTTTGGTATGTTATAGCATGCTACAAACTTGCTAGATATAAAAGAATCTGATGCACCAGAATCAAATAAAACTATAGCAGGATTGGAATTGACTAGGAACATACCAAGCACCACACTTGAAGTGTTCTGCGCTTCCTTTGCAACAACATGATTGACCCTTCCATGTCGAGCTTGCTGTTGCGGTTGGTTCTACTGGTCCTTCTTGTTTGGGTACCTATTGGCGAGATCTCCCATTTGGTTGCATTTGAAACAAGGACCAATCTTGCTAGCCCCCTGACTTAGAGGGTATTGATTCTGTTGCTGAGCCTGAACCACCTGAGGGGTGCCTGACTATTCTGCCATTGTTATTGAGGTTGCACCTGCTGCCTATACTGACCAAACCCTTGATTGTAATTCCTCTGCTGCTGGTATTGACCTCCTTGACAGACCACTTGGCCCTGCTGGTTAAAGTGGGTGCGAGTGTTGCTGCCAGAAGACTGACCATGAAAGGACATCTTTCTCTTGCGATCAGCTTCTATACCTTGTCTTTCTTTCTCAACAGTGAAGACCTTGTCCACTAGCTTTTGAAAAGTGGGATAATCATTGGAGGATAGAGCATAGCGAATCCCTTGGTTTAAGCCATCCCTAAAGAAATCTTGTTTCTTCTCATCAGTGTCCACGTCAGCAGGGCATAATGGGATAGCTACATGAATTTAGTGAGATATTCACGAACTGTCATCCCACCTTGCTTGAGTTCCTGAAACTCCTTGCACTTCACTTTGATTTCACTAGCTGGAACATAATGAGCATGAAAGCTACGACGAAACTCCTGCCATGTGATAGATTGAGGATCCTCATGAGCAGCAAGGTAAGCAATCCACCAGTTCTTCGCCTGGCCTTGTAGTTGTGAGAAGCATAGAGAACCTTGTCACGGCCCTCACAATGAGCAATCTCAAATTTGCTCTCAATCGTTTGGAGCCAATCATCAGCATCCATTAGTTCAACTGCATGCTTGAAAACTAAAGGCTAAGTCATCATGAACCTACTGAGACTATGCTCTAGATGGGGTGGCAGGGGAGGTGGTTCTACCTGGTTAGCTTGAGCTATCTGCTGCATGTTGGCCATCATCTGTGCCATGGTCTGCATCATCTGGTTCTACATAGCCACCATCTGAATAGGATCATAAACTGGTGGTGGAGGCGGTGGTAGAGGGTTTAGGTTGTTGCCATTATGATCATTGCCTCTAGTTCCTCTATCACTCCTGGTGTTCGTCATCTGGTATGATCATGGACAAGAGTGAGATAGGATAGAAAGAAAACCCCAACTAACTATAAAATAAAACTGGTAAACAAATGATATCATTGTAGCCTTATGGCTAACAATACACCAACAATCATTACGAAGATCCAAATCATTCATTAGCACAAGCACCAAATCACACAACGGTCTATTCATTACACACATAGGGATGCACCTTTCGGATGGAGGAACCTATTTTAGACCAAAAATTGTAAATTGAGCACCAAGGAATTTAGAGAAACTGAGAGCAAACACTTTTATCAAAATAGTTTTATAAAACCGACATGTCTAACAAGGCTAGCGTCCTATGGTCAATAATAGCTTTGATACCACTCTGTCACACCCAATTTTAAGGACAAAATAGAGTGCACACCATATGTATGCTAAGATCAATTATTCTTACATATGATGACGCCATGATAGTATCATTGCATTGTTAAAGACTTAAATGATAAACTTCACTATCAAATGACCCATGGGTCTGAAAGAAAATTACATAAACTTTTTTGAAACTCCAGTGGAAAAGGCTCCATCTTCACAGGAAGGTTGACCGGGGGTAGCACTAGCCTAGTACACATCGTCGAGGTCGAAGGCACCGTCTTCAACATACTCCTCGTCATCTCCAACATCTAGGTGGGGTAGCAGGGGGACAAAGAGGAAGGGTGAGTACATCAAAATGTACTCCGCAAGTGTAGGAAACAATATGACATGAGGCTTAAAGCAAGGATAGGCTAACTTGGTTTGACACCAACACCTAAAGCAACACACCTATTACCTCAAAATCCTTAAGCACCTATTTAACTAGGTGAGATCTACCTTCTCCTCAGAGAACCACTTGAACCAACGCTCTGATCCCATCTGAACACCACACTTGGATTCCATCCAAGCTCCCAACTGAACACCTGACTATCCGAACCAGAGCCATCTAATCAAGAAGAAGTCTAGGCTGCTCTTATCCGTGAGCACGACTGATATATCAGTTTTATACTCTACAAAGGTTGTACACTTTCACCACGAGTCGTGTTTTCCCCATCACACCTCACACTACCTAGGTGCTTAGTGGGGTCACACTACAAGGCCTTTACAAAGCTATTTTTTCCACCCATGTGCATTCACTAAGGATTCACCAATTTAGGCCCCTTCTTGTGCCACCAAACTCTCCACAATGCACAGAAATAGGCATCTAATTAGTTAGCCAGGTCGTACCATATAGGCCTCGTGGTTGTGCTATTAAGCTGGGTTACAGGTTTTGAGAACCAGTCCTTAAAATCCAGGCAGGATACTAGCACAAACCCAATCCACCAACATTAGCCGCCATATCATGGCATAAACCAACCTCAACCAAACAGTCCATCCTACCGGATTTTCCTACTCACCATGTTACTACCAAAAGATTACCGTCTCATGTTGCATAAGCCATTAATAAATATTAAATTATATCATTCCCAACCAACCATGACAGCAAGGCTAAACAAGACTTCTATCAATCCCAACGAGGTTACAAGGATAATGTGACAAAAGCTAGTAAACCCTATCATAAGATTCAAATTAAGATAATGCATGCAACTAATGGTCTAACTAAACTAACTTAAAATAAAATAAATGTAGGAGCAAGTATGGTCAAGGACACTTGCCTTCAAAATGGTTCGGATCAGGGTTGTTGAACTCCTGGTCCTAAAAGTTCACGGTGTCAGCACCTTTTGCGCACAAACAACAAGCATGGCCCACAAAAATAATTAAAAACACTACACCACAGCACATCAAAATTTTATAAAACATCTACTAAACAGCAGTACTCATTTCTATGATTGCGTGGATATAAAGAATGCGAAAAACGGAGTTGAAACAAAGAAGTTATGGCCTTCGGAAGACTAGGGACTAATCTGCGATTTTAAAAAATATTTTATTTGTGAAACACTGCTTCTTCTTCTTTCGGAAGAGAATGACATGGCCATCAGGAAGCCATGGAGGGGAGTTGTTGCAGCACTGCGTGCGCTGGAGAGGGTGCTCACCTGGCCAGGGAGGGGCTTGGCCTGGCCGGTTGGCAGCGCGGTGGCGCTTAGCAACGGCAGCAGCGGGTGGCACGGGGCTCGCACAGAGGCAACTGGGCTGCAGCGTAGTGGTCGAGCGGCCACAGCAAGGCACCGGCGGCGCTGCTACTCACGGGCAGCAGGGTGCGCGCGGAGGGGAGAGGGCATTGGACGAGCATGCCCACGAGATGAGGCCGCACGGGGTAGCTGCTAGGGGTGTGAGGTGGCCGGACATGGCCAACCATGGAAGCTCCTTGTTGGAGAGAACGAAGATGAGATGGTGAATCGATGAAACGGCGACAGATTCACGCAAACGAGTATACCACGGTGAAGACAATGACGAGGGCTACCCCTTGGTGATGGTGGTTGGTGCCGAAACGCGACGGTTTCACCGAAAAAGCTCGCAAGAGAGTTCGTCAGAAACCTAGCTTTTCCCGACCTTCGGCGTCCGATCTAGAACGCTATGAGTGGCAGCTATCGAAAAGGGTTGTACTTCTGGAAAGCTTGCGTTGAGGGGAACACTGGTGTGTATTTATATGTGGGGTTTGGAAAAATTTTCAAAATTTCTTAATTTTAAGATTTATTTCCTGTTTAAAAATAATTTTAGGAAATTCCTAAAATCATATTTAAGCCATGAAAAATCACAGAAGTTAGAGAAAATTCTGAGAAATTTTTTAGAGGTAGACATGAACATGGTGGATCAAAATAAAGTGTTTGGAGTTCATGCAAAGATTATCAGGAAGGTGGCAAAAAAAGATTAAGCTGCGAGAAAAAGGAATTTAATTCTCCAAAAAGCGAGAAAAATTCCCGGGAGACTCGAGATGCTCCTAAACATGTTTTAGAAGTTATCACAACATAAAACCAAGATGCAAACAACATGAATGCAATAAATCAGTTAAAGCCAATGTCAAATTGAGTTTTTTTAAATTATAAATCATTTTTCCTCCTATAAATTTGGTCTTTAACTATAATTTACTTCTAATGAATTTTGTGTGGTAAGGCATTGTCAAACTTCTAATGAAAGCTCGCTGGTAAGGCATTGTCATTACCATATCTTCTTGTTTTGTGTGGCAGCGCACCTTATTAATTGGTATGGTTTTCTTATTCTTGCTCTTTCAGCCGTCATGGAGCAGCTGAACGCCGCGTCCGTGCTGCCGGCAGGGCCAAAGTTCCTTGAGCGCGTCTGTGCTCTGCCAGCGCGGATCTAGGAGGTAGTGACGCATGGCCTTCGCCATGGGGCTGCGTCAGCCCTAGCCGCCGCCCACCTCCGTTCAGACGTGAACTTGCGTGCGGTGGAGCTCAGGTTCCCACCGGAGATGCCAGTACAAAGGGCTTCATAGGATTTTTTCCTATAGGATTTGGATCCTTAGAAATTCATGTTTCTCCTCCATTCCAAAGGAGCCATAACTTTTTGAGTTTCTTTTGTCCATTTCTCGGGATTCCATTTTGTAGTGTTGGTGGGCCCCAAACAGACGGGGAGATCTGCTGCGCGAAAATTTGATTTTTGGCAAAAATTTCACACCGCGCTGAGCAGTGCCGCAAACACGCATTGAAAATTAGATGTCTCTCTTTTGCCCTTCATGAAGAAATTAGGTTTACCATGCCATCAATTTTAGACAAGGTCATTTGTAGTACTGTGATGGCCACATAAAAGCACAAGGAGTCACCGTCTCCACCTCCATCTCCATCCTCCAGCCTCACCGTCTCTCCTCCCGCTCTAAATCCTAGCCCCATGGCCTTCCTCTCCACTCTCAAGACGCCCCCTCTGCCACCCCTCTCCGGACCCTAGACGCCATCGACACAGCAGCTCAACTCATCAATTACACTCTCCAGCCACACCCACTCTCATAGCTTTCTGAACCCTAGCCGGAGCTAGATCCCCTTTGATTCGTCGATAGCAAGTCAGCTGACGGTGGAAGGACCGCCTTGATGATGGTATAGGTCAGATCCAGATCCCCTACTTCGGCACCTGTCACGACCAGCCAAATCTAAACCCTAGCCAGAGCCGAATCTGGTACCCCTTCGTCAACGTCGGCCGCACCAGTTCCATGACCACGATGACAAGATAGCTGTGCCGATGACGAAGTGTAGCTAGGGTACGCGGACGATGAGGTACCCAAATTCCTTTTATGATGTGTGCTGTATTGTAGTGGTTCAACCTAGGATATGTAGATAGCGATGCGGTTGCATATTTCCTATAGTTGAGTGTAGCTGACATGTGCTTTATTGGATTAATGGCTTCCGTATAAGCTTGTAGTTACTAGTTAGGCGCTTATTTGCATACTCTTACTCTATTGTGTTGACATTCGCTAGAAACTTTAGTTAATAAATACCTTTGTAGTCTAGATGAACAACCACTAAATAATTTTGAAAGAGAGCGGGATGCACAAGTCACAAAAGAATCATAGGAAGATGGAAGAACCAGGGGTGGTTGTTGAGGGATTTGGTGATACAGATGAAACATATTCAGATTTACAAGATGAGTCAGTAACCCTTGCAGTTGAGATGCTTATTCTACCTTGTATTGAGTTCAGGCGGGAGGGGCCACGGGGGGTGCAGATAGCAATGCAATGCTTTGTTGTCCGGATAGCAATGCAATTTGTACATGCTTCCTGCTTAAATTTGTTTCTCCAATTTCAGCGTCCGGTTCAAAGAAGCCGCAGAGGAGGTTCCGCCAGCAAGACAAAAGGCAGCGTTGACATCAATCCTAGAGGAAGGCAGTCTAAGAGAGTGAAGTCAACATGACCTGGAGAGTTGACTTATGGATCTGAGAAGAACAAGCTAAACCATACAAATATAGATAAGAAATGTGCACTAAGATTTTCTAGCCACAAATTAATTATTCTAAAACATAATCTGAAACTAAACTTATATAATTTTTGTTGTTGTCATATGTTTTTTTCAATAATGCAAGTTAAATCGTTGATACAATCATACATAGTGCAGATGGCAATAGAAAATACTTTTAGTTATGTTATTTCATAATTAAATTGTCAACCAGAAAAATTAAAGGTTAATCTATTTTTAATATCTTAGTTACTTGCTGCTCATCTATCCATCCTATACCAGGGTTTATTGAAAATTGGTGATACAATTAGATCAGATATATATTTCAAACGCCGCTACATTATTATTTGACTTCCTTGATGTTTGAGTGGCCAAAGCATTTAACCGTGTACCACAGTTTGATAGAAATTTTTAGAACCTTAAAATTAATAAATGGGCACTAAGATTTTAGAGCGAAATCTTAATCATTCTGAAACATAATCTGAAATAGGCTTATATAATTTTCCTTGTGGTAATATATTTTCGATAGTATTCAATTGTTCTTATTACTGAACGCTTAGTTGTCTGTGTGATAGGCTACTACATCGTTACTGTTTTTACACCATCTTCATCTACAGGTACCAATTTTTCCTCTTGTTTGCTTCTACCATTTTATTTTGATTACCTTTGTGCCATTTACATCTAGTTGCCATGTGTCAGCTTCTATCAGATATATACTCCCACTATTAGCGTAATGTTTAGCATTTGTTTCCTGTTGCTCAAAATTCATAATCAGCGGTGTTCATTCCCTATTATAGCTGTTCTTGGTTCCTCTATTCTGTTCAATGAATCGGTTCAAACAAATTAGTCTATCCTTTTTTTGGAAAGAAATTTTCATCCTGCTATGCTGCTGCTTCCATTAAAGCACAACATCCTAACAGACAACCAGGTTTCATTGCACATACCAAACAGTATGTACAACCAAGGACCTATGACTGTTCATTCAAACATGATGTGTGTACTGCTCCTTGCGAACTATAGTTTCCCTTCTTTTTCAAAGTGGCTGCTAAGTCAAAGGTTATACTCTCTACTCCGTCTATAAATTAGTTTACTATGTTTTTTTATTATTATTCACCTATTTTCAATACCAAAAATTAACATATTTTCTTCTATTTTGGTTATGGAACTATGACATAAAAAAATTTCTTATCAGACCTCACACTAAAGACCAACAAAAAGGCAGACGTTTGTGTTCGTGTCATGAGAAAATGGACCTATGATGGAAACATTCTTGGTGGTCTAATCCTACATATAGGTCTTGTTCTGACTGATGAAAAGGTACAGTACTATTGTCTTTGTCACCACTACATATTTAACTTTACACACCCAACTGTTCACATCCCAACTCAAAAAATATTTATCTCTTACAATTTGCCAATGTTATGGCACTTATCATTTTCTTCAATTTTGTTGCTGCTTCCATACAGGGAACTACAATATATGCTCAGATTTCACAAACAGATGCAGAGAGCAAAGGCCCTATGTTAAATCTTAACAAGACTTATACAATCAGCAAATTTAACGTGAAGGTTTCAAAAACAAGCTACGTGCCCTTTGTTGCAGAATTCATGATCGAGTTTACTTCCTTCACAACGGTGGTACTAGTCAGGGATCCACTTGACACATTCCCAGCATACATTTACAGCATCACCTCGTTCAATGAAATACAACCAATTGGCCAAGCTGCAACAAAATTTATCGGTAAATTAAAATGCTTCACACTGGTTCTGTTCATTGTATTTAACGCTTTTTTTGCAACATGCACATACCATTAAGCATTTGCTTCTTAACATATGTAGATGTTCTTGGTGTCATCACTGCGATTCACGTACCCAAAGATATGCCCCTCAAGGCTAAGGAAACGATCACTACATTTAGGGAAGTGACAACAAAGGATTTAAAGTACGTCCTGCTACAAAAACTCCTAACTTCTCATCGCATCTACAACGCTATGTATTCTTAGCAAACTACACTTTTTTATTGTACCCTTGTTTTTTGCTCATCCAGCTTAGTTGATTAAACCCTTGTTTTTTGCATTTGCAAATCTATATGTGTTTTTGTTTTTCCAACACGCAGATAAAACTTAGGTTAGTGGAGGAAATGTCTACGGTTGGTTTTGCAATCCAAATATTGAAAAGACGCAACCATTTTATAACAGGTCATGTATTTTAAAACTCAGCTTCTCAAATGCATATTAACACATTTTAAAAAAATGTAACCTATGTTGATACTTTTTGCATTGAATAGGTTGAAAAACAAACCTGTTCAAATATATCAACCCCTCCTAGACACAGCAAACATGAAGCAGACACTCCAAGCTGTTCTACTTCGACACAAAAAAACTTGATGAACTGAACAATATGGATTCATTTGATTTTCAGTATCTCTCTTAATATTTTTTAATTATTCTTATCCCTTTTCATATTGACAACAGACAAATAAAGAACTATGCAATTTTGGATTGCAAATGCACACTTGCGCTATTAGTTCATTCATCTATACATTATCAGTATTTAAATGTCTCTTCTCTACAGGAAAAAGTTCATCTAAGATGTCTCTTATGTACAGGAAGAAGGCTGCAAGTGCACTGTTACAATCACGCACATTCCACAAGATAACAACTGGTGGTACATCGGGTGCGAAAAATGCAAGAAAAAAACAACTGATGATTCCACTCCGTTCATCTACAGCAAATGTCGTTGGAAACGACTGAGAACTAGGTACCACTTTGCGCGTTTAAATTCTTATGCACAAAGAGCTAAATAATCAATGTTACCACCTTTAACTCTTATCTATCGCTATTTGTCAACATCTATGCATATACAAGCTCTCTTTTGCTGCAGCAGATGACACAGCTAAAGCCCACTTCTTCTGCAATGATGAGATGGCTCACATGATTGTGCGCCAAAATTGCCAAACGTTATTGAATTCGCTTAAGAAAAACACTAGTTTTCCTCCATAGCTGTAAAACCCCAGAAGAAAAATACAACCATCCTCTGGAGAATTACCACACTACACTACAATATCAGAGTACGTGGAAGCAAATCACGTCATCTAGACTAAGCATTAAATTAAGTCTTCTAGGGTGACATAAACAAAGGCATCTTCAAAGGCAACTAGCAAACATAAGGTGTTTATTACAATGCACAAAAAAAACTCCAATAACCAACTAATTTGTTGTAACAAGTCTGTTTGTTTGAGTTATATGCCAACAAATGTGCACTCGTGCTGCTACTCCCATCCAGCTAAGCATCTTTAAAACTCATGCACCTGAGATGGGGGGAAGCAAGTGTATGAGGTTTATGGAAAACCTCAGCAAGCAAACTACTTTAACCAAGCTATTTAACTCACTGTTTGATTAAACATCAAATTTAAATGGTATAATAATAGATAAATCAACACAATAGATACTTCATTATAATAGATACAACAATTGCTCCATAAAAATATAAATATACTTTACAATGCTACTACAAATAAGAAGATGCAATGCAATGCATGACTTCACTTCTACCCACACGTCCCAAAAAGAGGGAGTGAGAGCTGCAACCATAATGCTCATCAATGTGCGTTGCTGTAACGGTACTTACCGCATCGATTCGGTTACGGTTTCTTCAAATGCATATCAACAGAAAGAGTGCAAATGCAAATGTTGCAATGATGCACTTCACATACTTCATATATACCTCATAATAATAATTTAGAGAGTAATACCACCGGCTATGAAAAATAGCATATTTCAAAGTAAATAAATAACTTCGATTTCAGATTATCCGGCTAGTGTGAGAAACTAAACTTTAGAGGAGGCAATTCAAACAACAAAGCTAAAACATGTGGACCGCAGCGCCACATTTACTTGCCTTTACCGATGATCAAATAAAAGAGCTAGGCACTCTCCGAAGGCAAAATACCTGATCAAAAGCAATCCTTAGTACCAACTTCATCACACCAACAAGTATAAACAACAAATAATGCACTAGAACGCCCCAAACCCGCCTGTTCAAGCTTCTACCATTATGCTGTCGTTAATGATAGCAGATCTGTCCCTTCTCTTTTTCATAGACTCTTAACCATACACTCAAAAATTCCCAAAGTCGACCAGATGAGAGAAAACTCCATTATATACAACTTTGGTATAATAAGATTCGACCTAAGAGACCTCCAAAATAGCATAAACATCCTCTTAACTTAACTAAATTTTCTGATGGTCAAAACAGGATGGCTGTCTGATAAAATTTATAACTGGAGATCTACTTGTCCAAAGAAAATGTTCTATAATAATCTAGAAAGCTTAAGAAAGACCCTACAACTTTTGTGCAGATCACAATTTCAAATGCTTCCATTAAGGTGGCCAAAAATTTAATAGATCTAAAACTGTCCAGATTCTTGTCACTGAAAAGAAATCTTCTTAAAATGACCATATCTCCCAAAACATAAAGGCTATGAAGGTGATCTTGGTCTCAAAAGAAAGGTTGTGAAGTCATCTACAACTTTGTCCACAGTGAAAAATTTTATTAAGGCCATTAAGATGCTCTAAAACAATGATGAACAGGGACTGCAGTCTGACGGGATTTCAGAACAAGGTCAAAATTAATTTCAGCAATTACTCCGACTATTAGATGATTTGATCCATAAATCTTGATCTAAAGAAATGGATTAGAAATCGATCTCACCTAGGGCAATCACAGAGACCACGATGATAAACCTCCGGTGACCTACTCCTTCCTTCCTATTCTCCACCTCACGATGATCCTCGTTGTTAGGACAGGGTCGTCGTTCCCCGATCTATGTTGCATGTGGTACATCCATCATGAAAAGCGAGAGAACGAGAAGCTGATGCGAAAAACAAGGAGAGAAGATGATGACTAACCATAAATCCGAGAAAGAAAGGCACTGTAGACAATGATGATGGCGGCGGCGGCGGCGGATGACAGCAAGCCCTAAATCCTCTTTTTCTTTCTCCCTTCTTCCCCTTCCCTTTTCTCTTATGCGGAACATAGATGGGAACTATGGCTGGTGGCAAGGTTCAGCCATTGGGGAAAAACACTACGGCATAAGAAGTTGAAATGCGCAGCAAGTCTTCCTAAGGTATCCTCGACGGACACAACATGTAGGTGGCTTTTGTTTTTTTTTTCAAATCTTGCAATAAGCATAAATTTATTATCTGGACTCGGAATAACATGTATGAGTAGTCTCTCGAAAAGCATTTGACAAGCTCTACGCATCGGTGGTCTTTGTTCATTCATCCGAGGAATGGATCAAAAAGTCAAAATTTCGACCTCTATTTAAAGCTGGTCAACCTTCACTAAAAAAACTTAGTGCATATTAAAAAAAGACCATATTTATGAAATGCATTCTCGGGTCTTACAAGATCTCACAGTCATGGCCTCAAAGAAATTCATGTTTGCTATTAGCCTAACTAATGAATCATACCATTCATGCATTACAACAGGAAGCTGCGCATGGACATACACTGTGCAGGAAAACATGACTTTACACGAGGCTGAGGCAGATGCCATTTATCAATGCTTAAGATATCTAACCAATGTCATTGGATACAAGATAATAGATCTAAACCATCCTACACTAGAAAAACTAATTTCCCAGCTGAACAACTGGAACAGACAAAATTCATCAATAGGAGATATGTGCAACAAGCGTTGTGGTCTACACAAAAGAAATATTTCACAATATTGTAACACTGCATCAGCAACTCATCGCAAAGGTCGCAGAAGGAAACATAGTCCAATTAAACATTTATATGGACCAGTTCATTCAAGATATGAAAAAGCACTGCGGTAGCTTCAACGAGCCATCCCATAATTTCAAAGAAGTCAAGGTACTCGATTACCTCCTATATTCTATTCCAAACGTCATAAGCTTAATATTGTGTTAACGTATATCTTCTAAACCTACAGGCCAAATATGAATCCATTATCTTGCAAACAAAGTATAACTCCACAATAGAGCATCCATCAGTTGTTTCCACAGCATGTAGTACATGACGGTGCAAAGTCATGCAAAGTACTAAGAAAACTTCCAAACAACCAGCAGCAACTACGCAGTTCTAACTTATGTAGCATACAACATACCATCACATGTAATATACTTATGTACTATCCTTGATTTCCTACAAACTTCCAAAACATATGTAACATGCACGTTCTGAACATATATCTAACGACCTTCGGGTCGCCGCACTTTCTTCGCCTCCACGCGCGACGGTGCACGATTCATACTAGTATAATACATTGTGGGATATTAGAGGGCACAGAAGAACTGTTTGCTTGTATTGTGGTTTGAGGCATGAAATATAGGATGTTGCTTATTATAAAGACTTTTATACTATCAAACATTTGTTCCAGCTTGCTATGCTTGCAGAAAAAGAATTACATGGATGTCAGTAAAGGAACCGAAACAACTTTGGTGACAACCTCACAAACCAGGCATTAGCAAGGGTGGAGCAAGTGATAGATCAAGCATTTGTGAAGGTGGACGCTGCGATGAGCAAGCAACAGGCCGCCTCCACCACTGCAATAGTGTCACCACCAACTCCCTTGGGGGTCTGGTAAAATTGTAAACCCTACTGAAATTAGACAATCTGATAGGGAGAGAGAGGGAGAGAGAGAGAGAGCTGCAAACGGTAAAGAAGTGTGATTTTAAATTGAAAATTGCACAAGTACCTGAATTGGAAGGTTGGTGGGACCATCATAGGGGGTCGGCCGACCACCCCTATGGGCCTAGCAGGGTTAATAGTGTATTTTGGAATTATTAAACTATAAACGGCTGGGTTGTCGGTGGTAAATATTGCAATGGAGTCTGCATTTTTGTTTGCTTTCAAACATTCTTGGACAGTTAGTTCTTCAACTATTAACCTGCAAATAGTTAGTGCTAAAGCTTAAGTCTTCTTGTATTAAGTGGATGTTGGTAACTCTCACCTGAAGGGGAAGTGCTGAGTGGCATCTACTGGGGCAAGGGTTCCAAACAAGCATGACAATAATCTTGTCAGCAAAAACAAGCTCCTAGCAATGTTACCAAACAGTTACCAAGAAATCTTGCTCATCCTGACAAAACTGCCAAACAAGCCTCTTGCCACAGCTAACCTTTAATAAGGAATTTTGCTCATCCAACCCGAGATATTCAGCCTGTTCGCTTGGGCTGAAATTTAGCTAATCTAGCTGGTTTTTTGTGAAAGAAAAACACTGTTAAATGGCTGGTTGATCTGGCTGATAATCTCAAACGATCAGGCTGATTATTACTACGAAGGATAACCAAACGATCAAAACATTTGGTTCAAAATTATATTGCTTCATCCAATCCGAGCAAGGCAAGATGCGTGAAAGAACCAAGCAGACCCTAACCCTTGTACGGATTAATTTTAAATTTTAAATATATAGGAAATCCGGCTTCAGCAGCTGAAGCTCCTTTAGAAAGTTGGGTAATGTAGCTAATACTGCAGTAAAATATGATGAGTTTAGTAAAAATAAAAGAACAAATTTATACAGTTATTTTATATTTCTAGGCTTAATTCATTCATTTGCGTCAGGCTGGGAAATTTCATCTCTGAGGTTTTATCGAGTCTACCAAAGAATTTCAAATTCACGTCTCTACTCTAACCGAAGAAATGATAAGTTAAATCATGGCCAAAATCCATAAATGTGATTCAAACTTAACGGAATTAGTAACCTTTCCCGCCCAAGACAATATAGAATTGCTGAACATTTTTGCTCATGAGAGCCACGGTAAGAACCATTGCTTCACCAGAAGGCTTATTTATTTGCAGAAATTGCACTGGTCTCCAGAATCGGAGGAAGCAGTACAAAAATCACCAGATCTGGTATAACATAGCAGTAAACGAATTTACATTCAACCTTTTAACTAAGGCAAAGGAAGCTAGTTATATCAGCACTCATGCCGCAGAGCTCTACTACTGTACCCACCCGATCGACATCCTCATCGACTATCCGGAAAATTTAGATCCCAACTTCACCATGAGCATTCCTAAAAAGATCCTTTGACCGATCTATGTTATGCATCGCATTGTGACCATCCCAATTGCCTTCAAAATCTGCAAAAAATAACCAGCAATTACACATGGAAATATCAAACAGAAGAAACAATATATTTTTCAATTGTTAATTTTCAACCACTGCAAATACAAGCTCAGATACAAAATGCTGAAGTACATGTTCCACCCAGAAGCTTAAAACTATCAATTACCATGACACCGCAACTTCCAGGGCTGCTATCACAAATGAAAAATTATAAACTAGCATTAACATGAATAGTGCGGTCAACATTTTAGGTCTGACCCATGTAAGATGCAGATCGCCAATAGGTGTGGCATTCGAGGATTATGTCCATTATGCCAATGAAGTTGCTCGTGTTATTTCATAAGAACAGCATGCAGAAGATATCTTGCAATGCTATGTTTTAACTATGGAAAACAAATGCTGATAGTTCCCCAAAACAGGTCGAAAAAGTATAACTGAGAAAATTTCAGATGGCAACAAGTACAAACCATTGCACCAAAAGGAATGAGTGGTTAATTGTGTATAGATTATACTCCCACCATTCCATATCTATCTATCTATCTATACTATAAAGGAGCAAAGGAATTCAACTAGTCTCACCTAGATATTTCCTACCCACCTTAATTTTTGTCCCTCAAATCTACTTTAAACTCAGATCCAACGCATCTAACTCTTCCACACTGATCTGACAAGTGGACTCGATCAGAAACTCTTTACATTTACAACTTGTTTTTTCCCACCAAAAGAAATTTTACCCGCCTGCCGTACATGTCTCCCTTCTCGATCCACCCTCTCTCTCTGCCGCCTGTGTACACACGACTCCCCTCCTCTCATGCAGTTCTCTTCCTCGATCACGGATGCATATCCTTCTATCTCCCCTTGCTTTTCTTTCTTTCCCTCGCATAACTGCTCGCTCCATCCCATCTTCCTGCACTCCGACATCGCCGCTCCCCTAAGACGTCGTGCCCACCGACGTGGCCACCGGCTGCTAGGCACAACGGATCCAGCGGGGCCAGGGGACGAAGCGAGCGTCGCGTGGCCCTGAGCACAACCCGGGGCGGGGAGAGGATGGCCTGACGGCTCCATGGCCAGAGTGCATGCGTGCAGCAGCGACCAAAGCCCTTATGCGTGGAGACACCGGCGGTGCTGAGCGCAACGCACAGCATGGCAGCGGTGGCCATGGATCTGATGTGCGCGGTGGCGTCTGCTGCTACCCGAGCGTGCATGGCAGCCGGATATTAGCACAGCGGCAGCCCTTATGCGTGTTGTTATGGTGGGCAACATGTATCAGCGACGCGGCAAAGCAAGTGGCTGAGCAGAGACCGTGCCAAGCACCAGAGCGCGGTCACCAGCCACGCCGCGCGCTGTGATGTCGCCCAGCTAGTTCAGTTAGTTGCTGGATCCAAGTATTTAGGAGAATTACTTTGTTATTTCCTTAAAACTAGCAGTCAGGTTTGTTAAGATTGAGTATAAGTATGGAACATTCAGTTAATAGAAGGGCTAGCCTGGGATTGGAGTTTATCTCCCCTTGGGCCCCAGCCGAACTGTTTCCCATCTCCTGTTGCCGTCCCATCTACTTCCCCAAGCGCCGAGCACGGCGCCGCCAAAACGCAAACGCGGTACATTCAAGCCGCGACCACCGATCATCCATCCCTATGCCCTCAGATCATTGGGGCCTAACAACCTGGTATCAATGTCAGGCCCTGGATCCTCCTCCGCCGACACCGCCTCCGTCGAGGCGTCTGCTTCGGCTCCACTGACCACCTCCGCTGCCTTGATCCCCTCCTCACCCCCACTGCCGATGGCCACCACGGTGTCCACCAACGCGCTGGACGCACTCACCACGGCCATCTTGGGCATGCAGCGCCAGATGGGTGACCTGGCTCTGCGTGTCGCGGCCATCGAGGGCGTGCCGTCGGGATCGTCACCACCACAGCCATCCCTTGGCTTGCCTGGGTGCGGTGGCTTCCCTTTGCTGCAGCATCCGGTCGTGTCCGAGGTCACCACCACCCAAGCGCCAGCGGCCACGCTGCCGGCGTACTCCATTGCCACACTGGTTTCCACCGTTCAGCCGCCGGCGCCCCCATCAGCTCCGGTGCCTATCACCCAGATCAGCTTTCCACACTCGCCTTCGCCGGTGCCCTCGCTGTCGTCCATTATGAATGGCGGCCACGTCGATGCGATGCCACCCCCGCACGTCCATGTACCACCAGAGCCTGAAGCCGCCGGCGTACCACGGTATCATAAGCTTTCCTTTCCGACCTATGAAGGCAAGGACCCTCTCGGCTGGCTCAATCGTTGTGAGCGATTCTTCAATGCCCAGCGCACCTGGGAGGCTGACAAGGTGTGGCTGGCCTCTTTCCATCTGCTCGGAGCAGCACAACGGTGGTACTATGTCATCGAGCGCGACGCCGGCACGCCATCCTGGGACTTCAAGTAGCTTTGTCATCAGCGCTTTGGTCCGCCCCTCACCACCAATCATCTGGCGGAATTGGCGCGGCTGCCATTCACCGCGGATGTCGCCACTTATCTGGACGCGTTCCTGGCACACCTGGCACACGCTGGACGCCTCACACCATACTAGCAGGCATAGCTGTTCACGGGTGGATTGCCGGAGCACATCCGGATCGATGTCGAGCTCCACGACCCTCAGGACCTGCAGCGGGCTATGCGCCTGGCGCGCGCTTATGAATGTCGCAACTCCAACACACAGCTCGCTCTTCCAGCGCCTCCATCCCACCCACCTCGCCGCAACGCGTCGGGCTCGATGCCGGCGCTGTCAAGCACAGGATCGTCGTCCACACCGAGACCCTTTAAGAGACTGTCACCGGCCGAGATGGCAGAGCGCCACAAACAGGGCCTCTGTTACAATTGTGACGAGCCCTACGTCCAAAGCCATAAGCGTGCTCGCCTCTTTTATCTTGAGGCCTCGGACTACATTGTTGAAGAGCCTGATGACGGTGATGAGGAAGCAGAGGTGCCAAGTGCCCCAGTGCAGTCTGATCAGAACCTGGCAGTCATCTCGCTGGGCGCCATCACTGGTATACGCACTCAAGATACTATGCAGATTTATGTTACCATCGGCAATGAGCAATTCATCGCTCTCCTGGACTCTGGATCGACTCACAATTTCGTTCGCGAGGACGTCGCTCGTAGCGTGGGCCTCCAGTTCGCCCCATGTCCGGGGGCCGGCGTGATAGTCGCCAATGGTGACCGTGTGGCCTGCTGTGGTTTGGCACATGATGTGGGCATTCGCATTGCGGATGAGTTCTTCACGGTGGACTGCTACTCGATTCCGCTTGACAAATGGGACATGATCCTCGGCGTCACCTTCCTGCGCACCCTCGGACCGATTCTCTGGGATTTCGACGACTTATGCATGGCCTTCACACGTGACGGTCGGCGTGTGTTCTGGCGGGGCATTGGCTCCACCCGCCATGACGTACAGTCGACTCGTCGCCTCAACGTCATCCACAACGAGCCAGAGCTGCTGGACACCTTGCTGCATTCTTTTGAGGATGTTTTTGCTGAGCCGCAGGGACTACCGCCGGCGAGGGCTTGCGACCATCGCATTCATCTACTGCCCAACACACCTCCGGTAGCTGTTCGTCCCTATCGCTACCCTCAGCTTCAAAAAGATGAACTGGAAAAGCAATGTGCCACCATGCTGCAGCAGGGTATTATTCGGCCAAGTACATCGACGTTCTCGGCACCGGTGCTCTTAGTGAAGAAGCATGACGGGTCATGGAGGTTTTGCGTGGATTATCGCGCCTTGAATCGGCAGACAGTTAAGGACAAGTTCCCCATTCCCGTGGTTGAAGAACTGCTCGATGAATTGAAGGGCGCCAGATTCTTTACTAAGCTGGATTTGCGTTCCGGGTACCACCAAGTGCACATGAGCGCCGCTGACATTGAGAAAACGGCGTTCAGAACACATGAGGGCCACTTTGAGTTTTTGGTGATGCCATTCGGCTTGACGAATGCGCCGGCCACGTTCCAGAGTTTGATGAACGCTGTGCTCCGGCCATTCCTTCGGAAGTTTGTGCTTGTGTTCTTTGACGACATCCTCATCTACAGCCCTTCGTGGTCCTCCCATTTGCAGCATGTGAACGCGGTTATGACTGCTCTCCGCGCTCACCAGCTTTGTCTCAAACGCAGCAAGTGCTCCTTTGCTCAGCCGACCGTACAGTACCTTGGCCATGTGATTTCAGCGGACGGCGTTGCCATGGATCAGGACAAGGTGGCAGCAATAACTACTTGGCCACAGCCACGGTCAGTGCGTGGTCTCCGCGGATTTTTGGGGCTGGCCGGCTACTATCACCGGTTCATCCAGGACTACGGCGCGATAGCAACCCCACTGACCCAGCTACTCAAGAAGGATGGGTTCCTGTGGTCTCCGGAAGCGGCAGCGGCAATCGAATCACTGAAAAGGGCATTGTCCGCTGCACCAGTTTTGCAGCTCCCAGAGTTCACCAAACCCTTCATCGTTGACTGTGATGCCTCCGGCTCCGGATTTGGTGCAGTCCTACATCAAGGCGATGGGGCGCTCACTTTCTTCAGCCGCCCGTTCGCAGCCCGACACATGAAGCTTGCGGCTTATGAGCGCGAGCTCATTGGATTGGTGCAGGCAGTGCGCCATTGGCGCCCCTATCTTCGGGGCCGTTCATTTGTCGTCAGAACCGACCACTACGCTCTCAAATTTATGCTCGATCAGCGGCTCTCCACCGTGCCCCAACATCAGTGGGTCAGCAAGTTATTTGGCTATGATTTCAGTGTGGAGTACCACCCGGGTTGGCTCAATACGGTTGCTGATGCTCTATCTCGCCGGGGGGATGATGATGCGTCCCTCGCTGCGACCAGCGTGCCCTCCTTCCAGCTGTACAACGAACTGCGCCGTGAACTCCAGGAGGACCCTAAGCTGCGTGCCTACCGTGATGGCGTGGTGGCTGATCGTGGCGACCCGTGGCGCGTCGTCGACGGATTGGTGCTCCACGGCAACCGTGTCGTGGTGCCGGAGTCCTCTGCAGTACTACCAGCGGTCCTGCAGCTGGCCCATGTCGGTCATGGAGTCCAGAAGACGCTACAACGTCTGCGCCGCAACTTCGTCGTCGACCACGATCGCCGGTTGGTCCAGGACCTTGTCAGCGCGTGCGCCGTGTGTCAGCGGAACAAGACTGAGGCGCTGCACCCGGCCGGCCTTCTTCAGCCCCTCGAGGTGCCCTCCCAGGTCTGGGCAGACATCTCACTCGACTTCATCAAAGGGCTGCCGCGCGTCAATGGAAAGAGCGTCATCTTGACGGTGGTGGATCGTTTCTCGAAGAATGCTCACTTTATTCCGCTGAGCCATCCTTACATAGCAGCAACGGTGGCCAAGGCGTTCTTCGACACCATCGTTCGTCTTCACGGCTTCCCGGTGTCCATCGTCAACGATCGTGACCCCGTGTTCACGGGTCATGTGTGGCAGGATCTCTTTAAGATGGCCGGCGTGCAGCTACGGATGAGCACGGCGTTTCACCCGCAAATTGACGGACAGTCGGAAATTGTTAACAAGATTATTGCTATGTATCTCAGGTGCATTACTGGTGATCGGCCGCGCAAATGGCTGGAATGGCTGCCTTGGGCGGAATACTGCTATAATACGTCCTACCACTCGACGCTGCGAGCGACGCCGTTTGAGGTTGTCTTTGGGCGACCTCCCCCTGCTCTCCTGCCATACGCAGCTGGGTCTGCGGCCACGGAGACAGTGGATGTTCTTCTCCGAGACCGCGACACCTTCATTGCCGAGGTGCGGGATCGTCTTCAAGCCCAATCTTACACCAAGAAGTATTACGACGCCAAGCATCGTCCGCTGGAGTTCAGCATCGGTGATTGGGTGCTTCTCCGCCTCCTCCATCGTCCGGCGCAGTCACTGGTGCCGGGTTTCCGTGGGAAGCTAAGCCTGCGGTACGCCAGGCCGTTCCAAGTTACCGAGCGCATTGGACCAGTTGCTTACAGGCTTCAGCTTCCTGAGGGCGCCCGCATTCATGATGTGTTTCATGTGGGCGTTCTCAAGCCGTTTCGGGGACAGCCGCCGTCTACATCGTCGGGTCTGCCTCCTCTTCACAATGGGCGTTTGCTGCATCAACCAGCTTGTGCGTTGCACGCCCAACTTCGCCGGGGTGCGTGGCACGTTCTCATCCAGTGGACCGACATGGCGGAGTCCGACGCGACGTGGGAGCACGTCGACGAATTCAAGGCTCGCTTTCCAGAATTCCAGCTCGAGGACAAGCTGTTAATCGAGGGAGGGAGAGATGTTATAGTGGGCAACGTGTATCAGCGACGCGGCAAAGCAAGTGGCTGAGCAGAGACCGTGCCAAGCACCAGAGCGCGATCACCAGCCACGCCGCGCGCTGTGATGTCGCCCAGTTAGTTCAGTTAGTTGCTGGATCCAAGTATTTAGGAGAATTACTTTGTTATTTCCTTAAAACTAGCAGTCAAGTTTGTTAAGATTGAGTATAAGTATGGAACATTCAGTTAATAAAAGGGCTAGCCTAGGATTGGAGTTTATCTCCCCTTGGGCCCCAGCCGAACTGTTTCCCATCTCATGTTGCCGTCCTTTCCATCTACTTCCCCAGGTGCCGAGCACGGCGCCGCCAAAACGCAGACGCGGTACATTCAAGCCGCGACCACCGATCATCCATCCCTACGCCCTCAGATCATTGGGGCCTAACACGTGTGGTGTAGGCGCGACAGTCGCATCTCATGCTCGTTGAGATACCGTTTGGGGATTCTTCTTTTTTTTAATGATTTGCATCTCAGGTTTCGTGTTAGTCCGATCCCCTTCCTGTGTGTTGTACTCCCCGTATCCAAACTAATGGATCAACTAATCATACTTGAGGTTTCTTTAATTTGGGGATTTGGATCTTACTTAAGAGAACATGAAAATGGATCTCAAATAAGCCGATTGCTAATTGTTTCTTGATTCGGCAACAGCCTTAGATATAATCTCATCTCATTGTTAAAAGTATGGACCAATTGATTTAGGCAAGACAACTCAACTTAATCATGTTTAAAAATTAATCTAATTCTTAGGAGGTAAAGCTAGACATCTTTACGCATGAAAAAAGGAACTGAAACATGCATTCTCTACTAGGCGCCCGTGCGCTACAGCGACCACTACTATTCCTGAAACCATTGTTTTCAAGTCGTCCGATTAATCGCGATTAATCACGATTAATCGTCCTGGTCGGTCTCAGGTGACCGATCAGGGGTAATGTCGACCTGTACAAGTCGTCCGATTAATCGCGATTAATCGTGATTAATCGTCCTGGTCGGTCCCAGGTCGACCAGGTCCGACCAGACGATTTGAAAACATTGCCTGAAACACACCAAATGGTGTGTTATTTAGGCTTTAAGTTTCAGACATGATTTTGACGGGAATGGCAATGAGGGAAGTTCAAAAAATTCGGGCGGTGAGAGAAGAGGTAAAATTTCCAATGGCACTGAGGGAATTGGCTCGAAATAAAATGTACTAGCAACTCATGTCTCTTTTGTGAATGGCAAGATTGAGTTTGCCTCTATTACTGTAAGGTAGTCGTTTAACTGTATTGACTATGGTGACTGAGTGAACTACCTGCTTTTTTTTGCTGACAAAATAAGCGCGACTATGTTTCAATTCCATTTTAGCTTCAGTCAATAGTTCATATATGGCCAATCGTTTATTTTAACCCTATGAATATACATGATCATTTTGGTGTTGGCTGCAAATTAGATTGCCACACCATCATATCCAGCTTGTTAAGAACAGTCTATATGTACGTGCTAGAAAGGTAGACTTCATGCATGGTTTTTTTTCTATTCTTTAATGGTAGACCCTTTTTCATTTCGGAGTATTTCTGTTAGCTTGTTTCATTCAACAAAATTGGGATGCACTATTTTGTTCATGATCATTTCAATCAAGATCAATCTTGTATAAATTCTTTTGTGGTCTATCTATTTGCAGGTTTCTCAGAGTGCAAACCAAAGGCTTTGGTGTTATCCAGTTGTTTTAAAGATCAAATAATGCAGAGCTTATGTTGGGACTTATTTTTCAAAAAAAAAAACATGCAGGACCAGAATCTTCCCCGCGAAAATGTTGCTCCTACATCTCTTGGAAGATAGATTACAGGATCCTATGTTAGTAAAGATTTAGCCTGCTTATAAAGTAGTGTTTATATTTGGATGTATTGTTAGAAAAGCAGGCTCCAATTTGGATGCATTGTTAGAAAACAGGCTCAAAAGATGTCACTGAAATGATTATTCATGTAGTATAAATGATGTATGTATATTCCTTTTGGTTGTGACTTATTAATTGATGGTCCTTAATAATCTAAGTAGCAACATTGCTTTTAGCATAAGTTTTAGCTAAAGAAAATAAATATTTTTGTCAAGGTACATGGTGTATCTTATTGTACTTGTACTATATATGAAAATAAATACCAAATAAGTTATTGTGACCTCTAGAAATCCTCTCACCAAAGTTGTCGTCAATCCTGTTTATTAGCTGTTTAGTTATTTTTATTTTCAAAAAATAATTTAATAAAATATTGTGTACTTAATCCCTTGTGATGAATTTTTTTTAGACACGTGTTGACACGCACGTGCATATTCACTAGTTATAGGAAACAGGATACAATTTGAGAGAGAATAGCAATAGACTATTTATCTCATTTGTGTAGATTATAGTAGCATCACCAACATCAAAATAGTAACCTAGAATAGCACAATCATTGATATCCAGTATTTTTTGGGTTGCCAGGGAGGGGATCCTTGGTGCCACCAGAATTTAAATCCAACTAGGGAGAGTGACAGCAAGAAATATGTTAATTCTTTCACCTATTTCTAATATCAGACATGTTACGAAGCAACCAACTGCTAAATTAGGGCTTCCAAATTCAAAATACACCAAAGCCAAAAGGTCAGGGGTGAGCGACCTTACAAGGTCACGAGGAGCTCCTGGAGGGTCATAGCACCAGTCATGCACCACAAACTGCCCACCTCGGCCATCTTGTATAAGAGGTTCTGAACATTTGGGTGAGTTCCTTCCTGTGCTTCCAGAAGGATGATCAGGGAATTAAGTCCTTTCCTAACTGCATTATATATTCTCTAATGGAATGGTGACCAGACTAGCATTAGATTGTTTTTCATCTATTTGTTTCATGAGACGTGATACAACCCCATCAGTGTATAAATAGGGTGACTTGTTCAGGAAGCACGTAAGTTATACCTATTGATTGTATTCAAAATACTCCCTGCGAGCCGGTTCCTAGGCATTTGGGAGTTTTGGCAAAAGTCCAGTAAGTTTAGCGTACAGGGTTTTCAATGAGCCTTAAAAGACTGATAATTAATTAGGGTCATGGCAGCCTAAGCATCTTTTACATGGCCATGTAGTTAAGCGTCCAGTTGGGCTGTAAACCGTGTGCTGGTAGTAATTTCAGAACAACTGCATACCTGCGTGCATGCAGGCCAGGAAACGAATCCAATACAAGGCTGCCATGTGGCATGTAGAGAGGCCCATACGAGATCAGCCTCTGACACTGGTTTAATACAATTCCTCGGTCTCCTCACACTCCTTGGTATCTGGAATTTGAGCTTGGCGCCTTACAAACTAGACTGGAGGAAGTTAGAGGTGGAAGATATGCATTGAAGACCGTGCAAAATCAAATTTGTCAAGTATTTGTGACCAGAGTGAGTAGATTCACTAGGACAATAAACCAACCCTATTACCTTACCATTAACTCTCCGTAAACCCACCAAGTCTGACCTGTGACCTCTTATTAACAGGGTGGCTGATAATCTTCTTGGATGGAAAGCATCACTTATGAATTGGTCACTCCGTATCAGATAGCTGTGGGCACAGAAGACTGATGAGGAACATCTTTGGGCAGGTTTACCAGTGCAAGTCCCACGTATTGCAGAGCATTGCTCCCAACCTGATCAAGATCATTCCCAAGAGAGCCTTGAAACAACGCACAGTGGCACAAGCTTTACAGAACAGAAGTTGGGTGGCTGACACCAAGGGGGCCTTGACAATTGAAGTTTGTTGGAATACTTGCAACTCTGGGACATGATTGACAATGTTGCTCTTCAACAGGACACTTCCGATCAGCACCAATGGAGACTTACACAATCAGGCTCTTACTTTAGCAAATCAGGCTATGTGGCATTTTCCAGAGACCATCAAATTTGCACCTTGGAAGCGAATCTGGAAATCTCGGGCCCCTCTTCACTGCAAATTCTTCTCCTGGCTCACGATCAAGAATCGCTGATGGACGGCTGCAAAGCAAGGGCTTCCATCCCTTGTGTGATCAAGCTGATGAAACAATCCAACATACCTGATTGGTTGTGTGCAATGTTATCAGGACGGCTGGTCGAGCCTGGTCGCCCGGGGACCGTCCAGGATGATTTCCCCTGGTCATCCCGGTCGTCCCCTACATATGGGGACTAATACATACCATATATGTATATATTATATAGTTTTGCTAGGGCCTTCTCAACAAGAGATGCAACATCTGGAGCAGCTGAGGATGATGAACCAGCAGCAGCTGAGCCTGATGCAACTGAGGAGGCTGGAGCAGAACCAACTTCTCCTTGAACATCAGCCTCAGGCATGTACACTTCCACCTGCGCACCTGCTGGATCTGCAGGCCTGTGCGCCTGCAGCAGCAGCCGCAAGGAAGAGAGGGAGGGCAGCCGGAAGGGAGGGAGGAGCAGCTGGGAACCAGAAGGGAGGAGAGGAGAGGGAGCTGCAGAACTGCAGCAATGGAGGCGGCTGCTGCAGCCGGATGGGAGAGGTGAGAAGAGTGCGTGTGTTATGCTGACTTCTGAGTGAGTGAGAGGCTGAGGGAGTGAGGGGTAGGAAAGAAGAGAAACCCTAATGGGCTTGGGCCAAAACATAAGATAGCTAGCTAGGCCCAAACTCTGAGATGCAGCCCTCTCTGGCTGGACAACCACATAGCCTGGACAGACGATTAATTGCGACTGGACGACGACTAATCGGACGACCAAGTTTCTGGATGGTCTGGCCGAGTCGGAGGCCCTGGTTGAGGCAGGTTTGGACAGCTATCTTTTCTGTGTTGGGATTGCTTCCTTTTGCACCACAACCAGAAGACTCCCATTTTAGTAGCTGGTGGAGCAAGACAATCAAGGCGGTTCCAAAGGAGATAAAGGGCTTAACTAACTCATTATCTTAGTTGCTTGGGAGATCTGGAAACATAGGAATGACTCTGTTTATGAGAGAGGTAGTCCCTGCATTCAAAAGGTTGTACTTGCAGTCTATGAATGTAATCTGTGGTATTGGGCTGGTGCTAAGGCATTACAACAGCTCCTTTGTAGGTCATTGCCACCGGCTGCTTAGGCTCCAGATGGCATTTTTTGTCGTGTTTTTTCTTTGCAGCGAGTGCTGCTGTTAGCCATGTATTAGGTGTGGCCTAAGGAATTGGCTTTGCCTCTCCTTTGGTTTTTTTCTTTTTTTGTCTCTACTTAATGAAATGGCATGCAGTTCTCCTGCCTAATTTGAGAAAAAAAATAAACCAACCCTAGAGCCTGGCCTGAACAGAAACCAGACAGACTCTGTTCACATCAAAACTAATCGGATATGTATAGCACAGCTGGCCATAGGAAGATGTGCCTCCATGGACCTAGCAGGCCACACATAATAACATGCATAATTTTATGCTAACCGGGTCATCTCCTAGTTCGTGTGGCATGACTAGCAGCTACAAGCAAACAAGACATAACATTTAGTGTTGGAATCTACAACCACCTAAAAAACGTCGAAGGGTTTCTTCGACCAGCCCTTGGTGCACGCGCCTGCAATAAAAAAGCCACACCAACATGTGGGCCCCTCCGCCAGCCACGTCCGTCCGCAGCACGGCTTTCCCCTCTCGTCCGATTTCTTTGTGCGTGTCCATCCTGGGCCGAGCGTCGCCTTCGCGCGCGTGTGCAAGCAGCAGCGGCACCGCACCGAACGCCAGCCAAGCGGGCCATTCTTTGCTCGATGCAGATGTCATCATGACATCATGCTTACGTCATATACCTTCTTTTTCCTTGGAAAAAAATCAAGAATACACTACCAATACCAATGCGCAGGAGGCACAGCTCGCCTCACGCGCAAGCCTTAAGTGGCTTGCCCTGCTAGCAGTGGGACCCACTCAAACAACAAAGGAGCATTTCCAAATGCTTTTGTAAGCGTAATTAAATTAATTATTAAATAATTAGATCATTTACATGTATACTGCAGGAGTAAACTATAAGAGAAATTATTACTGATTTTTTTTCAGGATTTTTGGAGAACTTATATGCTTGGGTTTCTAGAGCAAACCAGAGATGCCATGGCAGATGATGATCTTTTGATTTAGTTTTTGACTTTTAAGAAAATTAAATGACAAAGATCATGAAATGTGCTTTGTATTTTCTATGTAATGAGATTTGTAGATTTTTAATTCGTTTATCTAAGCCACAGGTCAAGTGCGTCGTTGTCGAGGTGTGGACAAAAGTTCGTGACCTAGTGCAACGGACAGGCATATATGTAGTATAAGTGAATTGCCCACCTCTCCCATCAGCTTAAGCTTTTGGGTTGAACTGGTCGGTGCATGCAGCTTAATATGGTATCAAAGCCAGAGGTCTCGAGTTCAAATCCTGGTTAAATAATTGCTGCTCACTCCTATTCCACATTTGAGACCTAAGGGAGACTCCACGTGAGGGGGAGTGTTGGAATATAAGTGAATTGCCCACCTCTCACGTGAGCTTAAGCTTTTGGGTTGAACTAGTCGGTGCATGCAACTTAATATTTCGTTACTAGTTTGATAATTGATTTGGTCTATTTTGATGTGAAGCTACACTATCTATAGATGGTAGTTTCAAGTCAATTCAGCATATTATCTTACCATTGCTATTTCAATAATAATGTGTTGTTAGAAAATTGTTGGCCCAGCTTCCCAATGGATTTGAAACCTTGCAATAATGAAAGCGTAAGTTGACCAATTACTAATATCTTGCATGTATCTAGCACAAAACTATCCTCTTCTTTTTGGTCCAGCATTTTATAAACAACCAACAGGCGGAGCAAGTCTTCAGAAAACTAAATACCACTAAGAACCATGTGGTAAACTCAGGGTTTCTATACCAGCTCTTTAAATAAAGCAACAAAAAATCCTGAGTAGTTTTTCAATTGCATTGAAGGAAACAATATCAATTTGGACCAGTTAGATTTGTAATACTGAAAATAGAAGCTTGAAGTGTTGAGAAATAAGACATACAGAGTGCGTATGATTAATATAAGATGTGGCAAAGAAATAATCACTTCCATACCTGTACATGTCAAGCAGAAAACCAATGACCCAGTGCACTCTTTACAACCTCCTTAGGAACCAATCAACCAAAGCCGAAACCTTCACTAGCTTCATGAATGGCAAGAAGCAGTCGTTCTTCTAATTGCTCCTTTGAGGTATATTCCGGTAAATCCAACTGGTTAAAGCTGTGTATTCAACGTGCACTTATCATAATTACTAAATGAGCAGACAGTACCATAATAAAGAGGTACAGAAGTGGAAGGCAGTAAATGAACGTATTGATAAGTTACCAGGTGTGAGCAGATGGAAGTCGGTCTGGAGCTCCATACGCCTTGTGAATCTGAAATCTCTGGGGGCCAGAAATACCTTGTAGCGCTTTGAAACCCTCCAATGGTACCTATACAAATAAATTCCATGTCTGTTATTGATTGAAGTTTTAGAGCAATATATACTGTTCAAGATTTATGAGACTTTTTAGATGAAACTACAGTTTCACAGTAGTCTTATTTTAAAATGCATCAAAATTAAGAATGAAGCAGCTTTTGACCTTAGATGTTCCGGTAACAAACTGCAGTAGTCTCGCCATGTCTTCCTTGTTGAATGCTTTAACAACTTCCCAGAACCACTGGATGACAGGAGATGCAGCTGAATATCCTATATATTCCGTGTTAACCTTCAGATCATCCACTGCAAGGAAAAAAACACAATAAGATGAAAGGAAATAAATAACTTATGCAATAAGATGACGATTTACTCCAGACAGATGAAATCCACTCACGGTCAATTTCAGGAAGACCACTGATCAGCAGCTCAAGTTCTTTATCATTGAATAGCGATATTAGATCCCTTGGAACTAACTCTGTGAAGCCTTCAAGGAAACCATTAATTTGAGGACGAATTGCAGTGGTCAGTATATGTTCCGCTACAAGGTCAACATATTCTTGCTTTGTTTCCTCAGTAACCCTGATGTTTCTTCCACCCGGTTTTAGCTCATAATCGGTAACCTGAATTGAAAAGTTATTAAACTGCACAACTAAGATAAAAGCTGATGCAAGCAGAAAAAGTTTCAGCTAAAAACCATGATGGCTTTTCAATACCTCAGTCTTCTCGTAGAGAATATGCTTTTCCTCATCAGGATCCATGCTGAATGTTAAATCGGGAAGGTCACTTACATCATTCTGTTCAAAAAAGGCATGATTAAGGAACTGCATAGATCCACATATAAATTAATTAATAAATTAATAAATAAGAAACTGCAGAAGATGAACCCAAACCTCCAGCATCCACTTCAAATTTTTGTAGTAATCAGGATCAATAGCCTCTATATCATGATATGTTACTTTAGCACCTAAGATATGTTTGTAAAATGAACGGGTAAAGTGGACATCCAACAATTGGCCATCAAATAATGCTTTAGCAACCTGTGCAAACAACTAGGTCTCAGAAAAAGGGAAAACAAATGAAGCAGTATTGAACTATTGTGGATAGTGTCAAGAAATTACCACTCGACCAACAAACTTGAAGTAAGAAAGGTGCTCTGTTTGAAAAACAGAGTTAGGATTAGGCTGGAAAGTCGCGTTGTTTCCAACTGTAGTGAAGAGAAGAGCTCCTTTGTCAAAAATAACTCTAGAGAGCAGTTGGTACCATTCCCTAGTTAGTCCTCCAGCATCTATGCCCTCTTCCCCTTGAAATTGCACAGTCAAGCGACCTTTGAGATCCTGGGTACGACGTAATCTCAACTGATTATATGAATCCTCCAAAACATAAGCCCTGCGAACACTAATGCGTAGAGGAGCTGAAAGATGCTGATCATGCTGCTGTCTGATCCGCGACCGGAAGTAAGCACGTTTGTTGTCAAAATCTATCAGCCTTGGCACTTTCAACATCATAGAAAGTGACTTCTCCAGTAAGCTTGGATTTTGTCGAATGAAAACATTGAGTAGCCGTCGATGCTTTTCTGCAACCCTTATAAAAGTAACATTGCAGATCCCACCAGCCTTCAGTGATGGTGAAGATGAACTTCCAGCAGATTCTTTTACTTCGGGGGCAGTAACACTGTAATCTGATTGTGTAACTGGTTGATTTGTTTGAAGCTTCTCGCATAGGACAAAGAATGATTCTATGAACGGCAATAAGCGTTGAGTGCCTGGAGGAAGTGATGATGAACCAGAGGATGAAGCACCAACTTCTAAAGCATCCATCAATGGGGCATGGGAAGCCAGTGATGAACTGTGTACAAATTTTGCCTCTGTGGCACTTATACAATCACTTAACTCTTGCCACAAAGGTTCAAGACCGACATTCAGATCCCACAAAATAGACTGCTCTTCCTGTCGTAAATCTTTTTCATATCTACTATCCATCACACCCGAAGTCAGTGTAGATAGGACTTGCAGTACCCGCAAGATCGCAGCTCCAGCCATAGAGCAAGTACTGAGCCCAAGCATTTGAGTGTTCTTCAGTGTTACAAGCTCCTCAACTGCTGAAGAACTTAAACTCTGAGCAACACCAGCTAACTCAATGGAAAAGAATTTCCGATGCGATGCTGCAACACTAGCCAATTGTTTCACCACCTCCGCAGCAAGTGAGTACACTTTATCTGGAAGACTGAATATTTCAACAAGAAAACATAAGCATATTTGTCTAAAGCTAGCTCTGAAAAGAGGACATTTTTCAAATATCTAAACTATGAACTAAGAATGAATTTTCCACATATCACACATCAGATTTACACCCAAACAATAACTTTTCTCTGAGTATTCCAGCAGTAAAAGGTATAATTAATATAAAGCATATCAATTAGTTGCAAATTACTGCACATGGACAAGTTTTGATGCATACATTAATCTAAAAAACAAATGGTGCCCACTGTTAAGGATACAAGTGTTGGAATGTGAGTGTATTAGGCCCATGAGGCTAGGCCCATGTATGGTTACCTATATAGCTACCCTTCTAGGGTTAGCCCAAATCAATAGAGACTAATCTTCCAGCATGGTATCAAGCTAGGTTTTCCCCTCCCCTTCCCCAGCCGCCGCCCCTTCTGGCTGGCACCGCCGCCGCCACCTCCATGGCCGGCCGGCCGCCTCCTCCCTCTCCTTCCTACTTCCATGCCTTCCCACCTCTTCCTTCCACCTCCTGGGCGCAAGTCACTGCTGCTGCTGACCCCCAGCCACCTCCCGCCGCCATCCTGCTTCCCGCCGGTGGCCCAGGTGCGGGCGCCGCTGCGGCTGGCCGTGCAGCCCCCCCACCCGCCCCCTGCTGCTGGGCGTGCCGCCCCCCACCCGCCCCCTGCTGCTGGGCGTGCCGGCCCCCACCCGCCCCCTCCCGCAGTGACCGGTGCGGGCGCGGGCGCCGCCCTGCTCCCCGGCGCGGGCGCCGGTGGGGGCCCTGCTGCTGGGCGCGCGGCCGGGCCTGGCACCGCTGCCGCCCTTGCTGCTGCTGCGAGCGCAGGCGCCGCTGCCGCGGGGCAGCAGCCGCGGGCGCGCCTGCTGCACAGCCTGCCGACGCGGCCCTCCTCCCGGCGGCTACCCTCCCCGGCGTGGGTATGGACGCCGCCGGACTTCTCCCCGGCGCCCTGGACGCCGGTGGCCTCCTCCCAGGCGCTGTCCTCTCGGCGGCGGCGCTCACTGATGGCGTTCACGCCTTCCCTACCCTACCTCAGCCACCGCCGAACCTCCTCTACGCCGGTCGTGACGACTCGCCTCTCGCCGCTGCCCTCGTCGCCGCTCGGGCTGCAGCTGCTGAGGGCCAGGCTCGTCTTCGCGCGGCCGCCCTCGCCTGGGAGCGCGAGCGGGATGCGGCCAATGCCCTGGCCCGTCAGATCGCCGACGTGGAGCAGCACCTCGTCCCTCCCGCCTACCACGACCTCGGGGCCACCTCCTCCGGCTCGACGGGCCACCGCGGGTCCACCACCGCGGTCATCTGGCACGACCCAACCGACCCTCTCGTGGCGCAGCTGCACTACCAGGCCGGGGGGTCCAGAACATCCGCCTGCTCGTCCCGGTGGTTCTCGAGCCCAAGTCGCCCTCCTACGCCCGTTGGAGGGACCTGGTCCTCCTCACCCTCCGCCGCTACGCCCTCGACAACCACATCCTTGTCAATGCCACGGTCGGGGCTCAGACCCCCTCGTGGCTGCGCCTTGACAGCATCGTCCTCTCGTGGATCATCGGGACGATCTCCCTCGACCTCCACGACCTCGTCCACAACACGGCGGATGCTCGTCAGGCCTAGCTGGCACCCGAGGGCCAGTTTCTGGGCAACGCCGAGGCCCGGGCTCTGAGGCTCGATGCGAGCTTCCGGACCTTTGTCCAGGGTGACCTCTCTGTTGGCGAGTTCTGCCGCAAGATGAAGACCATGGCAGACTCCATCGGTGACCTTGGCTAGCCCGTGGAGGACCACATCCTCGTCCTCAACGTCCTCCGCGGGCTCAGCGACCGCTACGCCCACCTCAGGACGTGGATCACCCGCCAGCGCCCCTTCCCCACCTTCCTCCAGGTCCGTGACGATCTTGTCATGGAGGAGCTGGCTCAGGGCCTCCAGCCTGGGTCCACCACCGCCCCGGGGTCCTCGACTTCCTCGACAGCCCTTGCAGCCACTCCACCGCGTCCGTTCGCTCCACTGCGTCCGTCCGCTACGCCGTCGTCGTCCCTTCTGGGTCCTCCCTCTGGGCCGAGCGGAGGTGGGGGGGCCGTGGCGGTCGCCGTCGCCGCGGCACTGGACGTGGGGGGGCCGTGGCGGTGGCGGAGGCACCCATGCGCCGACGGCACCACAGGGCACACCATGGCCTTCCTTCCAGAACCCATGGTCTGGACGCATCTCCATGTGGCCCTTCCACGCTCCCGGTGGCGACCCTCGCCCACCGGCGGCCATGTTCACCGGTGCTCCACCTCCCGGCGTCTTCCCTACGTCACCGTGGGCTCCACCCTCCAGCACCCCACCCGGGGTTGCCGGCTGGGACCAGGCGGCCCTAGCTCGCTCGTTCAGCACTATGGGCCTGACACCTCCTGTCGGACCTGAGTGGATCGCTGATTCGGGAGCCACCTACCACACCACCTCTGACCCTGGTATACTTTCTTCTGTCCACTCTCCCTCTTCTCTCCCTTCATCCATTATGGTCGCAAATGGTTCATATCTTCCGGTCACGTCTGTGGGTACCGCCGGTGCTCATGGCTCCTTCCGTCTTCCTGACGTTCTTGTTGCTCCTTCTATGGTTCACAACCTTCTTTCTATTCGTCGTTTTACAGCTGACAATTCCTGTTCTATGGAGTTTGACTCTTCTGGTCTTACTGTAAAGGATTTGGCTTCCCGGCGTCCTCTGCTCCGATGTGACAGCACCGGGCCCCTTTACACTCTTCGCTTCCCGGTGGCTACTTCATCTTCTTCACCGTCCGTTTTGTCAGCTGCTTTCGCCGCCTCTACTTCCTCTACCACTTGGCACCGGCGCCTCGGCCATCCTGGACGTGATGCCCTGATGCAGCTCAGTCGTAGCTTCGGTCTTCCATGTACTCGAGCTCCTAATGAGCATTTGCGTCATGCGTGCCAATTGGGCCGACATGTTCGTCTTCCTTTTCATAGTTCCTCACATGCGGCCCGCATTTTTGATCTTGTACATTGCGACCTATGGACATCTCCTGTTATCAGTATTTCTGGTTATAAGTACTATCTTGTGGTGGTCGATGATTTCTCTCATTAATCGTGGACTTTTCCCCTGCGTGCGAAGTCTGATACTTTTCCCACGCTCCTTCACTTCTTCACTTGGGTGTCCACACAGTTCGGCCTCACCATCAAGGCCGTCCAGTGTGACAATAGTCGCGAGTTTGATAACTCCACCTCCCGGGCCTTCTTTCTCTCTCACGGTGTTCAGTTGCGCATGTCTTGCCCTTATATCTCTTCCCAGAATGGCAAGGCAGAACGCATGATTCGCACCACCAACGACACCGTGCGCACCCTTCTGTTTCAGACATCTCTCCCTGCTCGCTTCTGGGCGGAGGGCCTGCACACCTCCACCTACCTCCTCAACCGTCTTTCCTTCCGTTGTCTGTCCCGCTCCTACGCCACACCACGCCCTCTTCGGTACCCCTCCTCGATACGATCACCTTCGCGTCTTCGGGTGTGCGTGTTACCCCAACACCGCTGCCACTTCTTCCCACAAGCTAGACCCCCGCTCGATTCTTTGTGTCTTTCTCGGGTACTCCCCGGATCACAAGGGGTACCGGTGTTTTGACCTTACCTCCCGACGGGTCCTCATCTCTCGCCATATGGTGTTCGATGAGTCCGTCTTCCCCTTCTACAGCACACCCACCACCACTCATGTTCCTGATCCTCCCTTTTTCCCACTGACACGGTGGTCCAGCCACCTTTTCCGTGGTCTCCTGCAGGTACTGCTTCGCCGCGCTCCTTGCCGGCCACCTGTCCCGGCTCCCAGGCGGGACCGGGCCTGTCGCCTCTGGCGCGGCCCCGACCTCTCCGTTTGGCGCAGACCCGGGGACCTCGTCCCCGATACTGCCCCGGGGGGGCCGTGCCGGTCACCGTCGCCTGGTGCTGCCCCGGCACCTCCTTCGCGGTTTGCTGCGCCGGTACGAGTGTACCAGCGCAGGCCACGGCCGCCGCCACTCGCGGTCCCTTCTCGGCACACTGCCACCCTGGGCCCTTGCGGCATCGACCGGCGACGCGCCGGTCTCCCCAGTACCCTCTTCCGTCCGTGACGCCTTGTTGAATCGCGCCGCGCGATGGAAGGAGTACGCCACGCTCCTCGCCAACCAGACGTGGGAGCTGGTGCCCCGGCCGCCGGGCTCCAACGTCGTCACCGGCAAGTGGATCTGGACCCACAAGCGTCGGGCTGATGGCACTCTCGAGCGGTACAAGACTCGCTGGGTTCTCCGGGGCTTCATCCAGCGCCCCGGAGTCGACTATGATGAGACCTTCAGCCCGGTGGTCAAGCCGGCCACCGTCTGCACCGTGCTCTCGCTAGCGCTTGCTCAGTCATGGCCCGTCCATCAGCTGGACGTCAAGAATGCCTTTCTGCACGGCCTTCTCACTGAGACAGTGTACTGTAGTCAGCCGGCGGGGTTCGTTGATTCCTCCCGTCCTGACATGGTCTGCCGGCAGGCACCCCGGGTGTGGAACCATCGGTTTGCTGCTTTCCTGCTGACACTGGGGTTTGTGGAGGCCAAGTCTGATACATCTCTGTTTATCTATCACCATGGAGCTAACACTGCGTACCTGCTGCTCTATGTTGATGACATTGTCCTCAGCCTTCAGTGAGCCACTTCTCCGCCGGATCATTACCGCTCTTCAGCAGGAGTTTGCTATGAAGGATCTGGGTGTGCTCCACCATTTCCTCGGGGTCACTGTTGAGCCTCATCCTACCGGGTTACTTCTTCACCAGCGGCAGTATACTCGAGATATCCTGGAGCGGGCCGGGATGACTGACTGCAACCCCTGCTCCACTCCGGTTGATACTCAGGGCAAGTTGTCAGAGGCTGAGGGCCCTCCCGTGTCAGATCCCACTGCATACTGGAGTCTTGCTGGTGCCCTTCAGTACCTCACCTTCACCCGGCCGGACATCACCTATGTCGTTCAGCAAATCTGTCTTCACATGCATGATCCCCGGGAGCCTCACCTCACGGCTCTCAAGCACCTCCTCCGCTACCTCCGGGGCACGATCGACTACGGCCTCCTCCTTCACCGGTCCTCCTCGGCCGAGCTCGTCGTCTACACTGACGCCAACTGGGCGGGGTGTCCGGACACCCGGCGCTCCACCTCCGGCTACGCTGTCTTCTTGGGCGGCAACCTGGTGTCCTGGTCGTCCAAGCGCCAGCCTGTAGTCTTCCGGTCCAGCGCCGAGGCTGAGTACCGCGTTGTTGCTAACGGCGTGGCTGAGGCCTCCTGGCTCTGGCAGCTCCTCGTCGAGCTGCACACTCCGCCCTCCCGGAGCACACTGATCTACTGCGACAATGTCAGTGCGGTCTACCTCTCCACCAACCCCATCCAACACCAGCAGACGAAGCATGTGGAGATCGACCTACACTTTGTCCGGGATCGGGTGGCCCTCAACGAGGTGCGGGTCCTTCATGTTCCGACCACCTCCCAGTTCGCGGACATCTTCACCAAAGGCCTCCCGTCCTCGACCTTCACCGAGTTTCGCTCGAGCCTCAACATCACCAGTGGCTAGTTGCATCTGTGGGGGGCCTCGTGTGTGGTCTTTCTTCTTTCTTGTTCAGCCTGGAACTCCGCTGCGCCGGTAGTTCAGACTGCGGGGGGTGTTGGAATGTGAGTGTATTAGGCTCATGTATGGTTACCTATATAGCTACCCTTCTAGGGTTAGCCCAAATCAATAGAGACTAATCTTCCAGCAACAAGAAACAAATTTCACAAGAGATGGAAAGGAAAACAATGTGTCCTTAAAAGTAACATTCTAATTGGATCATCAAAGATAAGAAACAAATATACAGAAGGTAAGAAACTTCCAATGATGCTTGATTATCTTATCTACAGTGATGCATCTTGATTACACACTGATCAGCCTTGGGTTCACCTTCATTCTACCTAATTGGGCAACCTTCTCTCCACTCTACCTAGTTAAGAGTTTGTAAGGAATTTTTGGTATGTGAACCTTCTTCCCAACCCATTGCCCTCACAGACTATCAGCCCAAAATATACTTTCCTGGGTTCACCTTGAAAATGATCAGTTGAGAAGAAAAAAGCATCTGTAGCATTCAGAAGGAAATACATGAAAACTCTAAGCATTTATAGTAAATCATCATTTGTGCACACTATGCAAAATTAAGTAAATAAAATAAAGGGTAAGGCAAACACTAACCCCTCAAGTGCAAGAATATTGCACAGATTATGTAACTCAGCATCAGGAAGCTGAGTAAGGATTTCATGCACATTATCATTCTGTTTAGCACAAGATGGTGGGACCTCAATATCTCTTCTTTGATTATTATCCGGGATATGAGCTTGTTCCAGAGTAGATGGTTCCACCTGTGTTTGAGATGGTGTCCCATCAACTAATTCAATATCTGAACTGTTAGTTATCTGTGCAGAGTGAGGTGGACAATCAATTTGGGATGCAGCATTGTTAACAACTACTTCCAGCAAACACATCACCTGGAGCACAAAATTAAAAGGTATGAGAAATATTTTAAGTGAACAAAAAGCTAACATACACTAAAACAAGTGCTGATAAATACCTGCTCAAGATATACGCGACTCCGCAGAAATAAGGGTTTATTTAGAAGCTTAAGAAACAACAGAATAGGTGTATAACCCTCTGAAGATGGTTGCATCATGTTCGGCGTTGAACTTTCTTGAGATGTCTCTTTATTGTGCTGTAATGTCAAACAGTTTGAACTAGCTGAAGGATTGAAATGGATCAAAAGATCCGCGACAGATGGATGGTTAGAAGCAAGATATGTCAGGATTTCAAGAAGTCGCCGTGTTACAAGTGGAGGTAGACCTGGAGAGATGAAGTGCAAGCATATAAGGTGGCTTAAGTACCCAATAACATTGTTGAACAATATAACAGTGAAGAAAAAAGGAAGATAATACAGAGAGTATTAGGGAGAGCCAAAGGTTATAAAACAAATTACAAAAGGAGATAAAATAGAGAGAATACTACCATTTGCAGAGTAAGGTTGTGCATAAACAATGTTCCACTGACATCCATGTAATCTATATGTAGCCATGCAATCAGATACACTAAGCCCCTCAGATTCAGGTTTAATCATGTTGAGCAGATGGCCAACCAAGGTAACACGTGTGACACTATGTGCGCATAAATTGAACATAAGCCTTTGAAGAAGGCCTTTGCTGAGTGGCTGCAAAATTGTGGAATAGTTAAGCAGTTTAGCTGAACGAAATATGGGCAAAAACTTAGTAATAAGGAAAAGCATCTGACAATTAGCAACATTTTCAAGTCGTCTTTATTGATAATAAGGAGAAGCAAGTGACAATTAGCAACATTTTCAAGTCGTCTTATTGATGTCTTATTTGCAAAAGCTATTTTTGTGCATGCCCACTAAAATTCTGACCAGGGACTGATTTTGCATAACAATCAAAAAATAAATTTACATTGAAAATAAAGGAACAGGGCATATTACCAATCAAAAATATGCATAGCTTAAGAGCTTCCTGGATGTCCACACAATCAAAAATATGCATAGCTTCCAATAATATGCTATTTTCCATAGATGAGACACATATATAGTAGATGAGACACACATATATAGGTTTATACCTACCATACATCTCAATTCAATTTACAGATTATTTCATAGATGGTGAGGTTTCCATAATGTAACAATCTAGCAGAGACATGGTTGCTCATTGTTCTTATTGCCTTGAGCAAGTAGGATGTAGAGAAAAGATAGCAAAGCAGACAGCACAGTGGGAGTGGGGGAATAATAGATGCAAAACTCATCCCCATAACATTTAATTTTGCAAGTTCATTTCCAATGTAAACTTACTCCTTCCATCCCAAAATAAACACAAAGTTTGACTAGAAATATAGAAAATAGTATCAATATTTGTATCTCCAATGTAAGTTTATTATAAGTATATTTCATGCTCAATCTAATGATACTTATTATACATCATAAACATTAGCATATTTTTTCTATATATTTGATCAAACTTTAAAAGATTTGACTCATTGGGAAGCGAAATGTACGTTTATTTTGGGACGGAGGGTGTATGTGAATGGACAGTTTGACAACCAAATATATTTAAGAGATCTTTCAGCAAGGAAGTTTTTGCAGCTGCCTGCTCTCAGTTCTTGTAACCATAGTGATGAGAAAATGCACACCAAGGAATCCTCTGAGTTTGCTTTTAGAATTTTACAGGGGTGTATAACAGATCCCCACCATGCAAGCCTCTATCATTTCATTTAACATTTTGGAAACTAGCGCATTACAAATTTACAAGGTGAGTTTTGCACTATGCAAGTAAATATATGTGCATGCAATATTACATTAAATCATAAAACTATAGAACAATGCCCAAAACCACCCTATTCCCTTGAGAATTAGCTGACTGCAAGTTTACAATGTGAGGTTTGCACTATGCAACTAAATATATGCATGCAATATTACATTACATCATAAAACTACAGAAGAATACCCAAAACCACCCTATTCAAGAAAAAAATACAGTTATCTAGATACTAGAGCATATGCACAGTGAACATTACCGGAGCAAGCTGCAGAAGGCGAATAAGTGCCCGCAGAGCTTCTGAGTCCAGAAGCGGGGTCCCCTCCACATCTTTACCCTTTGAACCGCCTGGTGTAGTAGAAATAACCCTTCTACCCACAGTAACACCAACAGCTCTGTCTATAATTGTCTGATTATCAGTTGGCAGCCTCCTCCCTCCAAGCCTGTAGCTTCCACCAAAAAGGCTCCCTCTAGCATGATAGCGACTCAACTCTCTGTCCCGTAGCATTTGAGCTTCAGCAAGTAAAGCTGAAGGAAGTGCAGACAGAACAGCTTCGGATGAGGTCAAAAGCACCTGTGCAGTAAAACAGGCCAGTATTAGTATTAAACAGGTATGTAAATTAAACCTTACCTCATCATGCAAATAAGGATTGGAAATTTGCTAAAATTGAAGCATTACCTCTTCACGTAAATCAGGAGGGAAAGTTGCTATAATCGAAGCATTATCCATATCTACTGGCTGCCCAACTGGTTGAGAGTGGGCAATCCTCTGTGCTCGCTGCTGGGCTAGAACCTCAGCCTGTATATCTGGTGGAAGAGCAGCCAAAAACTCAGGATCTATTTCTTCTGCAGCTGGGGGAGTATAGGAAGCAGCTGGGGCAGAACGGTTCTGCTGAGAAGCAAGGACTTCGGCACGAAGATCCTCAGGCAAAGCTTCAAGAAATGTGGGATCAATTTCATTAGCACTGGAGGCCTCATTATTAGCATTAGGTTGCTCTGTCTGAGGCTCAGCTTCTTCATTCCTCCTAGAAGACAAATCATTGCCATCAGAAGCAGGAGCTGAGTTCTCAACTTCATTTTCAGCAATATCAACACTGTTCATGTCAACATCAGCATCCACTGCTGCAGAATCCACATGAGCATCACTCAGCTCAGGAGCAGCAGTTGCAGAAGTGACAAGTGCATGGCAGCTTGACTCCAGATCAGATGGGGCTTCCCTGGGATCATTACCCAGGTGAACTTGTTGAGGTGCTTCAATCTCATTTTGCATAATATGACCATAACTTTCATTACCAGACACGGAATCTCTTTCAGGATGACCATCGAGCTGTGTATCAGCAATACACATCATTTCATCACTCCGAAGTATAGCGTTAGGATCATCAGGTGCTGTTTGCCGCACCGCTTCTTCAACATGATTATCATAAATGGAACCAACAAGCTGCTGATTTACGTGCACATCTGTAGGACAGAGGACATCATTAGCAGGAGCAAGTCCTTGGTTAACAGTACAAACTGGCTGATGGCTGCCAACAGGTTGAGAAAGAGGATCGGTTGCTACAGGTTCAGCATTTCCTGTATCTGGTAACACTAATTGTGCATTCACAGCATTGCCAGTCTGTTCAGGCTGCACCTGAGGAGCATTATTTGAATTACTAGCCACAGTTAACTGTGACACAAAATGACCCTCAACTGCCTGAGCAACAGCAGCTGCATGATTACCTGCCTGTGGTTGACCATAATCAGTCCACAAATTATCTCCAGGGCCCCGCCTAATTCGGAGGGAATCCAAACCAAGTGAGAAATCTATCAAAGGTGGCGGAGCAGTACTTACAACACGTTCACCAAACACGGCGGGAGCAGTTTCTGGTGGAAAGCCAGCATCTAACATGTATAAGGGGATGTCTGAATTCCCAAAAGACAGCGTGTGAAAATCTCTTGAGGAGGGTCCTCCAGAGGGCCACGCTAAACTAGTTCCCTCCCTATATTGTGCTGGCCTGACAAGCAGTGGATGAAGAAAGGCATTCCCATCAGTCCTTGGTCGATCAAGAAGTGACCTACTTCCGCTTTGGCGCCGCCGCTCAAGACCAAATGAACGATGCAGGTTAAATGAATCATCTGTCCCCACACCATGAAATGACTCAGAAGATATATCAATAAAACCACTGGAGTCTGCACGACCCCTGGAAAATCGCAGATGATGATCCATTCCAGTTAAGCTCTCCCTCCATCTTACTTCTATAACACGGTTCTCAAGAAAGTCATCATCTTCTTCATCCATAAGGTCATCATTGTATTCATCACCAATTGCATTGTTCTCCTGGTCTTCGATATCTGTGTCAGCTATGGACATCAAACCAGCTCCCTCATCTGCTATTTCCTCATCATCTTCATCCTCATCTTCTTCATCCTCACCTTCCTCCCCAAGATCCTCATCTTCCACACCCATTTCATCATCAACTTGATGTTGCACTGAGAAAGCCAAACCAACATCAGTACTAGTAGCCATTACATTACCTTCAATAGCTTCTTCTCGCATGAACTGCACAGCTCTCATTGGAGGATTGCCATTAGAAGTATTATTGTCAGCTAGATCGACTCCCATTTCTTGTTCAGCGGGGTGGTCAAGGTTTTCATTATTGTTCCCACCGACATGAGACAGTTCTTGAGCTTGCTGACTTGCAGATTGGATGATGTCATTAGAATGATGATGTGTGTCGTCTGTAGTTTGTTCATGGATTACAGTGTCATCAGCTTCACGTGTTTGTTCATGTGACCCTGGTAATCTGTTATTGGTAAATCGATCTGTCTTGAGGACTTGATCGCTGGCATAAGCAGTCCTAGTGAGGCTATCCAAAGCCTTCAATATCAGGTTGACAACCCTTGCAGCATCTGGGTGGTCAAGATCAATTACTTTCAGCAAACCAGAAAGAGATTGCACCATTCCACCATCTACCATAGGTTTTGCATTATCAGGTGAACAACCAAGAACAGGCAAGTTGCTCTGACTATTCCGCGACAATATGGAATTCACAAGCTCAGAGAAAGCCAAAACTTTTCTGTCAGGTATTAAAGATCCTTTGGAGGTGTTGCTTGCTGAACCAATTAAATAGTTAAATGCCTTTACAATTTCAGAAACAACCCTTCTACGACCTTCAGCAGATCTGCAGCATAAAGCTACCAAGAACCAGGAAGCTCTCTCAGACAATTTACCAATCCAATCATCTGAGGCATCAGCCATTTTGACCGAAGGTAGAGGAAGTAGCAGATAGAATATATGATGCAGTAAACCACTGTGTCCAACAACTTGATCACAACTTCGTGACACTGATATCTCTGTATCCCGTCTCAGAATTATCCCTACTGCATGCACATACATGAGGAGTATTTCACTCATCAACTTAAGGACAAATGCAAACTTTGACAGCAAGGCAGATCTCTCAGAGAGGGCATCACCATCCAGCTCTTGGCCATCATCAACTTTAGATTTGCCCTTCGTATTTGGTTCATCAACATCCATTGGAGTTAACAGGGAGTAACCATCAAACCGATGTTCTTTGCTTGCAGATGGATAGCTCATAATGATCTCAAGAAGCTGATCAATCACTTGAGAAAGACTAGCAGGAACCTTTTTGTGGTTCCGTGAACATCTGTTTGGTGTATCAACTGATTTAACCTCAGCAGTCAACCGAACAGGCTCATTACATGGCACACCACTTTCTGTTACAGGAACTTTCTGTTTCTCCCTGTCTTTCTCCTTGTCCTTCAACAACACTACATTCATTCTCCCTCCTGAATAATCCAATTGGCAGACTGAAGTTACAGCCTTCATGAAGATCACAGGATCTCTAGATATCAGTGGTGCCATAATTGTCAGAAATGAGCGAGGAGTACGACTCCCACGGTTACTTAATGACTGTCGTATCTCCAATTCCATGGCACTCTGCAAGGTCTGGGGATCCTCAATGAGGTGGCGCACAATGGCAGATGCTAAGGTCTCAAAGCCAGGAAAGATGCAAGTGCCTGGGAGATTTAAAAGAGATGCTAACCCACCACTTTCAAAGAAGTGGACAGCAAGAGCATGTGTTTTTGTCAAGCGAGCACTGAGCTGAAGCACAGCTTGCATAACTGTTGCAGGCACACATAGCTTAATGAATTCACAGCAGAAAACCAGTGCCTTTTGGCTCTCTTGATCATTCAAATAGCCAGTAGATTTCCCCAAAACCTTTTTAAAGACATTAGCACTTGCATCATCTGCTGAATCAATAATTTCAGTTCTATTTTCAGCAGTTGGTAATGGATTTGCCTTACTGTCAGCACTGGATGCATCAGAAATTGACTTGGATATACCATCCATTGTTTCCATATAGAGTTTTGGATTAAATTGTAGCATGTTATCCAATATGAGCAACAGAGCACTGATAGAATTCCAAGTCTGATCTGTCTGGTCTGTCCTTGATTTAAGACTTTCCAACATGTTAAGAACTTGGGAAATGACACCATGTTCGGCACTAATTTCACGTATGCCACTGTCTTCACTCAGAAGCAAAGCCAACAAATGAGCAACAGAATACAAAGCGCCCATATCACTCGTGGTATCTGACGAAAAACATCTTAGTTGCTCAAAAAGATACAGTACTACTCGCTTGCAGTATTCACCCTTATTCCGGTTGCATAGTGTCACTAGAAGGTCAGTCAATGGGAAAGCCATGGTGGAATCACTAGAGCGGAAAAGCTTTGTCGATACAGTAAGGATGTCATCCAAAGGGAGCACAAATACACCTTTTTCTTCAGCAATGGCTGTATCATTCTTATGGCTCCCATCCTCCTTGGGTGTTTCAATGGAGCTTCCAAGTGACAAAGCTAACGCTTGTGCTAGCTGCACATCTTCCTGAACAAATTCTTCTGGATGGCTGAATAACCAATCTGTTGCCATCTCCACGCTGTTAGTTCTGACACTTCTAAGAGATTCTTCTGCCCTAGCCCTTGAAAACCCCATTTCAACAATTGTAGCAATAGCAGATTCATCAAGAGGGGGGCTAGTAACACGCTGGTTGGCAGCTCCAACACTACTGCGGCTTTGCTTCATATCTCCAACAACAGAGCATATATTGTTCATAATTGACACCAGGGAGGTAACAAGAGCTGGGCTGCACTCAGGAAACATTGTATGATTCCAAACAGGAAGAACTGCATCAAGAACTTGAGATTGGAGCATGCGAGCAAATGATTCTGGATCTGAAGGCACAGGGAATAGATTAATTGACAGCTCAGTTACAATAGGCTGGACAAGAAGCTGATTATGAGAAGAGGATGGAGACAATAAGAATGTAGAGTTCACACAATATTCTAGAAATTTACAGTAACTCTGTAATGTATCCAGCAGCCAGGAATTGTGAGCCACCTTCTCACTAACAGAGGAACCTTGATCTGTGGCAGCAGCCAAGACAGAGAAAGGAAGTGTCCATAGTAGCTGACTGGTGGCTTCAAAGGTCGTTAGAACTTCCTTGAATGTTCCGTTCACATAGAAGCTATTAACGAGTGCAGAATTGCATAAGCGACGTCTGCTGTCAAATGTAAGCACAGCCATGTCTTCCACAACCTTTCCAAGGTAACGGCATTTCACAGATAAAGACATCTCAAAACCTGCAGTAGAATGTCCAGAGAAACCAAGAGCACTAAGGAAAAATTGTGCTAGTGCAGACACCAGACTTCTCGAAGCTGGGTTAAGGTTAGAGTCAGCCCGACGCCGAGCCGCTAATCCTTTGACAAGGCTAGAAAGGAAGGAACGCATGGTATACCCAAATTTCGTCAGAAGTTCAGAAACAACAACATCAGGGCTTTTCTTTAGAGCATCATGACTCCTTGATGTCTCTGCTGGAAAACAAGGACCATCCAAATCAGTATTTGTTGCATCCAACACTCCATTTAGGCGCCCACTTATCCTGGATAATGAGTGTCGACCATGGCGGTGCATATTGGCAGCGGATCGCACAGTTGAAACAAAATCTTGCTCCATGCTCCAGGGTGATAAAGAAGCCCTTGCTGAAACAGGATTCGTATATCTTGAAAATGGTGCTGTATTTGTGTCATCGTCACTATCCCTTTCAGAAATTGAAGCATCCCCAGCCAAATCATCTTGATCTGCCTCTTGCTTATCCACCTTAGAATCACTGAGTAAAGATATCTGCCATGTGACTTCAATATAAACCTTCCCCAATTCCTTCAATATCTCAGCATCAGCAAAAGCCAGTTCTGAGACCACAATGGTAGTTCCCTTCAGGAGAAAATTTGCAAGAGACAAAAGCCCTTCAAGAGTAGAAAGTGACTTCAGAAGAGATGATTGCTTTGTAGGTTCGCTATCAACCAGCTTAGTTCCAGAGATCGAACCCAACAATTCGTTGGTCATTTTAAGGTGGTCTCTGAGCACACTGCTCGTGCAAGAGAAACAGAATGCTGAGGTGAGAAGTTCTTGAATGCAACAGAAATACTCTGACCAATTGAAACAGATACAGGTATTGATGGCAACTTAAAGAGTTGAAGAACAGCTTCAATGCCTTTTTTCTCAATAAATAGCCTACATGTATCAGTATTTTGCAGAACAGTTTCAAGGAGACGAGCAACATTGCATATGCACTCAGGAAGAAATAACTCAATGGATGATGATGTCAAAGCATCTAGAGGAGCATCAACTGTTTTGACTGAGCATCCTACCTCAGGAGGTACACCCTCACTCTGTGTTGTAGCTACCTCCACATCAGTATCCATGGGAACAGCTGCAGAGGAATTATCAGATTCCTTACAGGAAATAGAGTCTCCACCACACCCTACTTTAGAAATAGTGTTCAAGATTTCAATAAACATGCTAACTCCAGAGGATCGTAATGATGACGCATGACGCATTAATTCATCAAGTCCACTTGATAAGGCCCCCGTTGTGTCACCACTAAGAGCTTTCAGATATGATCTAGAGGTAAAGATTTTCACAAAACATCTTAAAGCATTGCGGTCCTTTACCAATTGAAGACCATTATTGTTCAAGCACAATGCATCCAAACACTGTGGTATACATGAGACTGCATCAGAGTTATAAAGTACACCACCCATTATGGCATCAAGAAATGCTTGTGGCAAACCAGCTGCATTAAGAACAGTATAGCATGTTGGATCTTTATGTATGAGATCACTCATAACACTTGCAGCAAGTGAAAAAACACCACCACCAAAGTCCTTGCCTCTCTTAAAAATCTTACATAAACATGGGGGTAACACATTCTCTTCTGAACCATCAACACGAGCAGAACTACCGGGCACATATGTTGCCAGAGATATTGTACGTAGTAAAACTTTCATTAAGTTCTTCCTATGATACAAAATCAAGGATTCAGAACATGAAGGCTGTATATCTTGCACAGGTGGACAGCTTTCAACCTCTTTTCCTTTATTGTTAGAATGAGACTCTTCAAATTCTTTTGAAACAACCTCAACTTGAGATACTTCTATCTTAAGACGAGCAATAGTGTCATCTAGTCCACCTAGATCTCTGAACAATGCTGAAGAAGGATTGTGATAATCCAGGAAGCTCTCAATGACATGCAGTGCTGTACTAACTAGATGCAAATGCTGTGTGTTTGTGTCTTTGAGAAGAGGCAAAATAGTGGGTATAAAGCCTGCTTCTTGTAGAGCTAGAGAACCTGGTGTTGATGATACCAGCATTGATACAAGCGACAGAAGTGCTTCGGCAAATATTATGGACCATTTCATAGAACCATTGATGATAGAGTCCACTGTCTTCTGCATGAGACTAGGAAGGATACCACGATGACCACCAGAAGTTACTGAGGACAATACAGTAGGCTGGTGAGATCGATCTTGGCACAGTGCAACTAATGAAAGGATTCCCAGTATCCTAATTTTTTCCGGTATCTCATCCTCGTAGCTAAGCAGTGATAACAGCTCATCAATGAATTCTGGTTCGTTGCGCAAAAATGTTGATAGACCTTCCGAATCATGGCCTGCTTGGACAAGAACAATAAAGGCATACAAGCGGATACAGATATACTGGTGTCGACATGTTAAAGAGTCAAATGCCCTTGCAAATCTCAGTCTTGTAAGAAGAGGGAACCTTAAAGCTTGTGGCACACTGTAATCCTTGATTAATCTGTCTAGTATTTCAAGATCTGTCTCCTTGCAAGTATTGACATTCGATAAATGAATTACTTCCAACCTGTTCTCATTCTCTAGACACTGGGATTTCTCTGATTTATCAGCAGCACGATAGAACTCAAAATGGAGAGTGGAGCCAACCTCAGTGGAAACTGGATCAGATACACTGGGCAGAGAACATGCTATTAATCCAAGGCCACCTTCTTTTCCACCCCAACCTTGAGAGAAAGCAAATAACTTTGAAGCGAGAGACGCACTGCGTATTGAGCTTTTCCCAACTGACTTGTCCACAAAAGCCATTAATGTCTGCAAGCTTGCTTCAATAATATCCGCATCTGTAGATGCTAAAAGGGCAGACAGATGCTGCTGTAACCAAAAATACATAAATTAGCAGTATACTACTGGAAATGAATAAAACCAAAAAGTTATGCTGCTCCCTTATAGTAAATAGTAAATAAATACAAAGGGGAAAAACAAGTAGGTCTGCAGATAAACAGGACATGCATAAAGTGCTGACCTCAAAAAAAATATAGAAGTGTCTATTTGTACAATTTTCCAATATTAGTTTTGATACTCGGAGAATTTGAAGGACTGCTTCTCGAGGAAATGGGGGATCCAAATCAAGAAAATTATCTTCAAGATGCAAATCTTTCCTTGATTTGATATAACTCTCAAAGAAAGAATCGAAGTGATTGAAAAGGTCCACCCAGTGATGGAAATCCCCCTACACCAATTTGGTAGCAAGAGATTAGAATTAATAACATCACCACAAAAGATGCTATACATAAAAAGTCTGATTTACACACCTTGTCGAATTCCCATGCAAAATTCTTCAGCGGCAATTCTACATTCTCAAGAGGAACGGTGGTAACACTGTTGATGAAAGATTTTATATTTGGAGGCTGCAAACAAAACAACATACATTGGTGAAAGGTACAAGATAGGGAAAAAAAGGATCTGCTACATGCTGGATTAACGATCATATGTAAAGCAATAAGCAAATGCAACCAACTTGTGCGCACAATTGTTTCATTTAATATCACACGCTGCTTAAGTTTCATTAACAGATGAGTTTGATAAACAGAAATCATGCTCCCATTAGATTTAGTAACTCAAATCTCAATGTGCCATTGGAAGAAGTTGGGACTTGAATTTAATAGAGATAACCGGAGGCCCTGGACTTGCGTGGTCGTCTCACCCTAACGCACTAAGGCAGAGGTGAGGCAACTGTGCAGGTTCAAGGGGACGAGGAAGTAACTGGAATTTGGGGTGCAAGGTGATATCTGATATGAATATAAAAATTCAATTCAAGGTCTATTAAGGTTTAGGGGCCTGAGACAATAATGCAAAATCTGGGGCTCTAAGGTGCAATTTATCAATTTAAAATTTTTGTCCAAAACCAGAGGAGGGACCAAAGCTAGCTAAATCTCTAACTCCATATCAAGATCAGTCGGGACTCTCCTGATCTAGTAGGGATCAATGCACAATACATCTCATACTCTTCTCATTTGAAAATCTTTGCCTCTAAACATTTCTCATCAAAGTCTTAGAATGTTGACCATAACAGGTGTTAATTACACAGCTTTTATTTGTTAAACCAAATGTCCTTGTATAGTTTTGCAAACATCAAGAGACAGAAAAAGAACCAAAGAAAAGAAATCCAGGTCTGCGCATGCTAGGTTTGGCCAACTGCAGATCTATGACAAACGTTAAAAGCAAAGAACCCCACCAAGATTGCATCAAACAGTTTGATAGTCAGAAAAATGAAGCCTTCTGGATGAATTTGTGTTATACGAGACATATATCTAAGCAGGGCGGAGACTGGGGGTGGGGGGGCGGGGTGGGGGGGTGTGGTGTTTCGTTAATATATCTTCTCATTATTAGTTCCTAATAATCACTAGAAATTATAAGTAAATAATGTCTTCTCAGCCAATTCTAAATTGTTTTTCTCAAATAAAACTCCTAATTATCTAATGTTAAGTGTCTAAATAAAGTAAATATGATGTGAACCGTTAACCTATGAACAATGTTCTTTTTATCTTCAATTTGAACATTTAGCATTTTTTGAGATGAAAAGATTAAAGATGATTTATTGTAGTTTTTTATTAAAGATGATTTATTGTAGTTTTTTAAGCCTACATCAAAGTCAATAATATTTTAAACCGACATCAAGATTTGATGGTGGAACCATATACTTTTTTGTAAACACTTGATGATCCCCCCCCCCCCCCAATATCTAAATCCTGGCTCCACCCCTGTATCTGAGGTCTAAAGTTTCTTCTTGTAATCATAAAGACATAATTACTGTTGCAAGGATTGCGGAGACTGAATAATACACAAGGAACCCTACGATCCCCGAAAATAAAAAATACCGTGGGCTTGTATAGCATACTTAAACCCAAAAAAAACCTACTATCACCGGGAACTGGAATCACCACTACCAGCGGTAAACCTCACAGGTAGTAAAACTCCTGACAATAACCTAATTTCAGGTTTAACTACCGCACATACAAGGTTTGGCCAACTGCAGATCTAAGACATCTTGCAATCACAAACTACTGTTGCAAGGATTGTAGACACTGAACACTACAAAAGCCACGATGGCAGTCTAGCGGTTCACCAACACCAAAGCACCCTGGCATGCAACTTCCTAACCAGGTCTGTTCCTAACCGCCCAAAAGTAACAAGAATCTACACCACGAGCTAAGCCGCACCAGTAGAAAGAAACCTGGGAGCAATACCCTAATCCGTTCGCCTTCGCAACCGCCGCGATCAGGCGATCGGCACATAGATCGCGGGGATCGAGTGGTAGTAGGGTAACCGAGGGGCCAAGGCAACGCACCACTTCTACCGCGCGTCGCCGCTTGAGCTTCATACCGCAATTCGCATCGCCGGGAAGGCAAAGACCTCCGCCGCGCCGTCCGCCTCCGCAGGGGGCAACCCACTGCGCCGTCTGCCTCCGCCTGGGATCGCTGCGCCGTCGCCTGAGGCAGTCGCTGCCGAGGCTCCGGGTAGTTAGGGTTTTTCGGGGGCGCTGGCGTGATCGCGGGGGAGAGAAGGCGAGGAATCGTATCGGATGCGCGTGTCGTCCTGGAGCGAGGCGAGGCGAGGCGAAGTAAAGGAGAAGCGACGTTGTTACGCACGGCGACGGTGAGTTATGTGACGATGACGGTGACGGTGACGGTGACGAAACTAGGCATGCCAGGGGTGGACTCTCTTCGTGCCACGGGTTCACGAAGGGTTGTGCTCTTTTTGAGGGGATTTGTGATGATCGGCTCGGCTGTAATTTTTTTTCAGGCCTGCAGCAGCAGCCTCTCCTACTTGGGGCACCGTCGATGAAGAATAAAGCCTTCCACGATGCGGCGGCGGTGCCTAAAAAAACGGAAAAGTTTTATTTATTGCTTGTCAATTTCAATTTCACTATTTCAGTTTTCCATTTTTATTTTTAATTTAATGATTTTTTCTTTTTTATTTTCAGTTTTTAGTCAATTTTTTTAACTTTTTTAGTTTCAGTCAAGTTCGTTTTTTATGTTTTTTATTTAGTTTTCAGTCACCCTAATTGATTCGAATGTCTTTCTAAATCCTACAGCATATTAGTTGTCTCACCTACAATATATAAGTTGCCACAGCAAAAAGGTAGTCATTGCACACATAAGTTGCTACAAAAGAAAGTTTTTTCTAGTTTATTTTAGTTTCAGTTTTCAGTCATATTTTTTAATATTTTTTTTAGTTTCAATTCTTAGTCATCCTTTTAGGTTTGAATGCATTCATAAATCCTACATATTAGTTATATAATAACTTATTTTTTTCTCAATTATTTGTTTTGTTTTCTGGTTGTTAATTTTTTTAGTCTGGTAATTTTAGTTTCAGTTTTTTTCACTGGTTTGTACTATTGAGTTATTTGTGGTGAGATCTATGAAATAAGACTATGATGCATGTGTATCAAAATAGTTTGTATGTACTAGCGATTTATGTTATATATGTAATAGCTATTTATGTATTAAGTGTGTAGCAACTTATATATTAACCTTCCAACAAATTATATATACTAGCAAACGTGTAGCAACTGTGGGGGTAGAGACCCATATACCCTCATGGCTCCACATGGGCCGCGCGCGGACAAGGTGGCCCAACTCGGCAGAAAGGGCCGTACGGATCTCCAGACTGCTCGGCGAACCGTGCGGAGCAAGGAGAGACTACTTGACGGTCAAGGAAACCAGTCGGTTAGGATAGACATCGTGTCCTCCGTGGATACGGGAGTTGTAATCGGCTGGGATTAGATTCCTTAGATCTGTAACCTTGTCCCCGTAATATATAAGGCTGGCAAGGACCCCCCTCAAAACATATCATCACACATCAATACAATCCACGAAGACGCAGGACGTAGGGTATTACGCAATTTGCGGCCCGAACCTGAATATATCATGTGTTCCTCTTGCGTCACCATCTAGATCGTCGTCTTGCGCACCTCCGCTGATAATCTACTACCGTGGGCATACTTCTCGGTAGACTGCCGACTACATCTCGTCGATAGTGGTGCACTAGGAAGGGGGTGTGCGTGCAGACTCTATGGCGAGCCAGATGGTTAACTTCCCTGCTTTCATGGTCCTTCCGGCGGGACTGACGTTCACGATCGGAACGTTCACCTGGACCGCTGGCGCTGATGGTCCTGCTGAAGTCATGGAGCCGGTGCAGGCTCCTCCTATGCCAACCGAATCTACATCAACAGCGGTAGATTCGATCTCGAGACCAGTCTCGGGGTCGCCTCCTCCTACCACCCGCCGACCACTTCCCCGTTATCAAGGGAGGTGTCTTAACAATACCGATCTAGTCAAGTCCATCGATCGAGTCACCATGAATTTGACTGAAACCCTAACCTTAATAGATTTAATCAGAGATCGGTATGCTGAGGATTGTCATTCCCGACCAACTCGGGCTGGCCGCCAAGGGCGCCCGGACCCCGATCTCGTGATCACAGCGACTCTAGAAGGGCGGACGGTTCGTTACCGACCAGTACCCACAACCGCCTTGAGGTCCAGGGATTACGAAGCCCTAACGGAGCACTCGTCCAACACCTACCCATACGGGTTGGTGAACGCGGCATCCAAGTACGCCGCCCGCATACCACACTTGTTCGTGGATCCCGCTGAGTGTGACCATGTTTTAGATCTCTGTCTAATAGACCTGCCTGAACCAGACCACCCTGCGCCTACTGTTAACATGGTGGATATTAGGCAGATCGGACAGAATTCGCTCTCTACAATCCTGGAAGAGGGTACCGGGTCCACTGAATCTCACAGGACTAGCTATACCTGCACCCTCATTGATCCATATGGTTAGGAGTTCCTAGCCTTTCCTCCCGGCTTCGGAGGCGCCGTCTTCGCTGTTAGTAACGACGAGCCCCCTCGCGACGAGGAAACCGATCAAGAGAGGACTGCTCGAGAAGAAAGAAACGCCGATCGTAGGGCTCAGAGAGTCGACCTAGAGAACGCTAAAGAAGATGCAGCCGATGCAGCCACGGGTGGCCAGCGTGATATTTGCCGCGATCTGACTGACGCTTTCGACATGTGCGACAACCAGTAGGTTTTAAGACACCGTGCACCAACATTGCCGTCACCATGAACAAACTCAACAAGCTCCCAGAATCCACGACACTTGATGCTATCAAGGCTTATTTGAAGGCGGCCACAGTCCAGGTCAACGAGAGGCGTACACCTACTCCATCGGCGTCCTCCACCCGAAGTCATCGCCAACGAGGCCCCTGGCAACGAGGAGGTCCTTATCTTTACTAGGGCCACGATGTGAACTATGAGGTGCACCGTCCCCGAGATCAAGGCGGAAGGCAGGATGCCAACCAGCATGACGCCGATCAAGGGGGCGAACGTAATTAGCAAGGCAGGTGTAGTGCACGTCATGGAGGGGAGCGTGTTGCAAATCGCGGTGGTGGCCGTGGTTGACAACGCGGTGCTGACCAGAAAGTGGAGCAGCCTAGAGGTGACCTCCATGATCATCTCAGCGCCAATTTGAATTTGAGGGATCGCATCGAAAACAATCGAGAAAAGCATCATGCATCTAAGATGCAACGCAGGCGGAAATACGATGAAGCACATGGCGCACCTAGCAGCGGCTATGCACCGCGTGCTGGCCATATCCTTGGCCTCCAACCATTCACTGATTGGCTCCATGCTGTCATCTGGCGAAGAAACTTCAACCTCCACGATTTCGATACATATGACGGGAAGGCTAATCCTAAATAGTGGATAATGCTTTATGAAATTGTTGTCCGAGCAGCACATGGTGATGAAGATGTGATGGCCAACTACTTGCCTGTGGTCATCAACCAGTCCGTGAACCAATGGCTTCTCAGCCTAAGGGAAGGCTCCATCAACACCTGGGCGCAGCTCAGGAGGGCTTTTATTGACAATTATATGGCCACTTGTCAGCAGCCCGACAACAAGTATGATTGAAGAAAGTCAGAGACTATCCGAACGAACTGTTGCGCGACTACATCTACTGCTTCTTAGAAATGCGGATATCTATCCCTAACATCAACAGTGATGAAGCCATCTCCGTGTTTATCAGAGGCCTCCGCCACCATGATGCTCTCAGGACCAAACTTCTCTGCAAGAGGCCTGACTCTGTTCATGACCTTCTCACGATGGCGAAGAAGTGGGCAGATGTTGATGAGGCCGACCAGCAGATCAAGGAGGATGTTGGCCGGACTCCTCGCCCCAACCAGCCAAATCGCCGCCCCGACGATCGGCTCGATGATCGGCGTTGTGACGACCGCCACGACGATCGGCGTAACGATAACCGCGACCGCCGCAATGACAATCGTGATCGTCGTCGGCAGGACGACTTTAGGGGGCGGTAGATCCGCAACCGAATAGTGGATAACACCGTCAACGCTGTCAAGCCAGCGCCCAAGCACAACTATGAGGATGCCTACTCCAAGGTCCTTCAGGGGCCCTGCCTGGCTCATCCAGACTCTAGCCATACAATGGGAGATTGCAGGGGTCTAAAGTTTCCGCTCAGACGCCCATAAAAGGCAGCGCGGCGGTGAGAAGGACGGCGACAAAAATGACCGTCAAGACGACAAGAGGCCCGATGAGGAGGACAAGACCGAAGAGGAACGCGACAAGGAGGACCCTAGTCATGCTTACAAGGACCTTGATAGAAGTGTCTGCAGCATCTTTGGTGGGAAAGTTGCCCTAGAGAACGGGCGACAGAGGAAGCTTACCGCCCGAGCTGTTATGGCCCTCAACAACCTGAATGGAAGAGTTGCTGACCCCAAGTACCAAAACTGGTCGCACCAACCCATTACGTTCAGCAGAGCTGACCAGTGGGCCAATATCTCGGAGCTAGGGCACTTCCCCCTCATTTTAGATCCCGTCATCAAGAACGTACGATTCGAGAAGGTGCTCATCGATGGCGGCAGTGCCCTCGATATCCTCTTCCATAACGCTCTAACTGAGTTAGACATTAAGCCGGAAGATCTTGATCCTTATGATGCACCTTTCTAGGGAGTGCTCCTAGGGCAGACCTCTCAACCCTTGGGACAGATCACATTGGTAGTACAGTTTGGCACCGTTGACCACTTCCGTATCGACTACATCAATTTCATCGTAGCAGACTTTGAAGGAACATATCACGCCATACTCAGCCGACCAGCTCTGGCTAAATTCATGGCGATACCTCATTACGTCTACCTGCTCCTAAAGATGCCAACCGAAAAGGGCGTCCTCTCTTTAAGGGGCAATGTTCTCATCGCCTACAACTGCAAGAAGGAGGGATATGCAACTACTGAAGTCCTCAAGCTCTTGATCTGCATGCAGCAGTCCATTACTGATGCCAAGAAGATTCCTCCCGCTGATCTTGAGATTCCTGGCAAAGAAGCCACCCGTGCTGCTGAGAAGTCCAAGGAGACTAAAGAGGTGGAACTGGTCCCAGGCGGCAAGTCCAATACGGCTCACATCGGGGCCACCCTAGACCCCAAATAGGAAGACACGCTTGTCAGCTTCCTGAGGGAGAACATTAGCGTGTTTACATGGAAACTTGCTGACATGCCCAGAGTACCTCGGGAGTTGATCGAGCACTCCTTGGATGTTTCAAAGACTGCCAAGCCAATAAAATAGAAGCTATGACAGTTCGCTTAGGACAAAAAGGAGGCGATTAGGGTAGAAGTAAACCGGCTCTTAGCTACCGGCTTTATCAAAGAGTTGTATCACCCGGAGTGGCTTGCCAACCCGGTTCTTGTAAGAAACAAGAATAATGAATGGAGGATGTGAGTTGATTATATCGATCTCAACAAACACTGCCCTAAGGACCCCTTCGGTTTGTCTCGTATAGATGAGGTCATAGATTCTACCGCTAGCTGCGAGCTCTTATCTTTTCTAGATTGCTACTCTAGTTACCATCAGATCTCTCTAAGAGAGGAGGACCAGATTAAGACGTCCTTTATTACGCCTTTCAGTGCTTACTGCTACATGATCATGTCGTTTGGGCTCAAAAACGCAGGTGCAACCTACCAACGGGCCATCCAACAGTGCCTTAGTGATCAGATCAGAGATCAGCTCGTTGAGGCATATGTTGATGACGTAGTGGTGAAGACCAAAGTAGCCTCTACTCTGGTCGATGATCTTTATCAGACCTTCAAGGCACTTAATAAGTTTCAATGAAAGCTGAATCCCAAGAAGTGCATATTTGGTGTGTCGTCTAGCATACTGCTCAGCAACATAGTTAGCCATGAGAGCATATGGCCTAACCCAAAAAAAGTCAAAGCAGTCATGAAGATGAAACCACCAAAGTGTGTCAAGGACATCTAGAAGCTAACCAGATGCATGGCTGCCCTGAGTCAATTCATATCGTGGCTCGGTGAAAAGGGCCTGCCATTCTTCAAACTCCTAAAGGCTAAAGAGAAGTTTGAGTGGTCAGAGGAAGCTAACACTGCTTTTGTAGAGCTCAAGCAGTTTCTTACATCTCCCCAATCCTAACGGTGCCCAAGGAAGGAGAAACTCTGTTGCTTTACATTGCGGCCACCAATCGGGTAGTCAGTACTGCCATCATCGTCGAGCAAGAGGAGGTCGGGCACGTGTACAAGGTCCAGCGATCAGTATACTTCATCAGCGAGGTACTCAATGAATCTAAGACTCTTTACCCCTAGGTCCAGAAGCTGCTTTATGCTATCTTGATCACCTCTAGCAAACTGCGCCATTATTTTGATACTTACCCCATCGAAGTGGTCACTGAGTTTCCGCTGGGGGATATCTTGCGCAATAAAGACACCAACGGGCACATCATCAAATGGGCGTTGGAGCTTAGCCCATATTCGCTGGAATTTCGAAGCCGCACGACCATCAAGTCACAGGCGTTAGTCGATTTCATTGTTGAATGGACAGGTATGAATACACCTATCTCCGATAGTTCCCCCGAGCACTAGAAGATGTATTTTGACGGTTCCCTCAATATCGACGGTGCCGGGGCGGGGGTGTACTTCATCTCGCCATCCGGGGATACGAATGTCGAGCTGCCCTAGTGCTCCTCACTCGTTCTCTGCTCGCCCCTCGCCTCGCCAGCCGTCCGCGTCCGCCATGGACGGCCGGCCAAGCTCGCTGCCGCCCGCGTCCTCGCCACTCCAGGCCCCCACGGCCGCAGCCCTATGCCCCACTGCCTTTGCCTCATCATGCTGCACCTCACGCACACGCTCGCCCAGGCCATCGGGCACTAGAGTGCTGCCGCCATTTTTGGCTGGAGCAGAGCTCCGAACTGCTGTCGCCTCCCCCTTGGTTCCCATCCTCCTCCTCACTGCCGGTCGCGGCACCACCAACTACGTGTCGAGATGCGGCCCTCGCGACCTGTACCTGGGCCCCTTTGCCGCCGAAAGCTGCCGGAGCCCTGCAGCCAGGCAAGCCGTCACTGGTGAGCCACTGCTCCGTGTGGCCCCGCCTCCTCGGGCCACCTCGAGGCGAAGCGAGGCCACCAATGGGTGCGCGGGAGCCCCCTGATGCTCCCCCGCCATTCCCCTTCGCCGTCGTGCCTCCTCCGGCCGCCACCGGCCGTTTCCCAGCGAGCTTCTCTGTTCAGTTCGCGTCAAGGACCTCGTCCAAGAATTCAACAAAATCCAGGGGCCTTTTTGCGAAGTCTGTGACTCAAATGAATAGTGTCGCAAAGTGTAGTTTTTCTTTTTCTTTGTGAATAAATGGCTGAATCTTGCATAATTCATAGTAAATTGTAGAAAAATCGTAAAATAGCAAATGATTACTTTTTAGAATCCTTGTGAAATTCTCTATGCACTAGATCTATAATATAGCATGTTTTAGTTAAAAGTCTTCTCTGTAAAAATAGATTTATATAGTTAGGTTTTAAGGCTAGTTGTGTTTTGTCTTTTTTATAACTGGAGATCTAGGGCTTCAAATGAGGTGAAATTTTTGTGGCATGCTATGAATGTGATGTTTGAGGTGTGGTAAAACTGTCATGAATTTTGGTAGCTATATGAGTGAGTTATTAGTGTGTCTTGCTCTCACATGAATTCTTGCAATATCAACTTGTCTTTTTCATAGAGGTTGACATACATATCCAAATGACTTGAAATTTGTATAGTAGACTATTGTGATGATATGCTAGCTACTGTAATTTTTTATAGAATTTATGGTGCACTTTTGGTATATGTTTATTAAATCACCTAGGCATCTAAAGAAATTAAGAAATGCATTAAAAGAATTTATTTAGTGATGAGAACTATGCTTTTTGGTGATCATTTAACATGTACTTTATGATGGTTATATTGGTTGTGGCCAAATGTATGTTTGGAATATAAGTTAATATTTATTCTTACAATTGATGCTTTCCTGGATAGTTTTTGGGACTTTGATAATTGCACCATGAAAATGATGTTTGCTAAGAAACATGCTTATAACAAAGTTGTAGAGGACTCATTAATCTAGTTTGTGTTAAAGTTTGGTGGCATTTGGCCTTGTAGTTTGTGAGTTATGACTGTTCTAAGTTGGGTTCTAGAAATAGTTGTTCTCTGAAATCTCTGGACCAGATTCTATAAATATGCATGTTTGACTTGGTTAACTTGAGAATCATGCTAAGAGGATTAAAGATGAATTGTAGGAAATTTCATTATCTTTCCAGAATGTCTTGTTGCATGGCATTGGATTTGTATAACTCCAGTTATGATCCAAACATGTAGCTGTTGTTTGCAGTCCAGAAATGGGCAGATGCTAGTTGTGGTTGTTTACTCCATGTGTTGCTAAGTGTGGCTTATGCCCTTGATGATGGTCAGGTTAAGAAACTTGTGATCTTGTTAAAATTACGCTATGCTTGATGTGCTTGCCCTCTATAATTGGTTATGTGATGCTAGTTAATTAGCTATTGGTGTCTATGTCTTGTATAATCTGTGTTGTTTGAATGCTTATGTGATGCATCTTGTGTTACCATTCATCATATTCATGCATAGGCATCTTGCATCTCATTTAGGTTCGCTAGATGCACCACGTGAAGGACGAGATGTTGGAGCCAAACCCGAAGATGGTGTTTGATGGACCTATCCCGAAGATGGAAGGACTAAGCAAGTGTCGGGATAGGAGATGCTCGCCAAGCGAGTGTCATCTGTCAAACACTAACCTAAGTGTTTGATCCCAGGCAAGCCCCGGAGCATTCTAAATTGCCTATTTTATTCAAATAATTCTTTATATATGAGTTATATATATTGTTGCATTAAGTTATAGGAGTTGAGTGAAAACACTTGCTGCATATATACCTTTTCCTTGTCCCATAAATATGCCTGGAATCCTATTTTAGTTTAGGATCGAAAGTATTGCTTAGCCATGCTTAGACTGGTAGAAGTCAGGTGATTTCCTGTCACCTGCGAGATATAGGTGGATACCTAGTTATGGTTGGCTATAATTGTTATCATGGAAAGTAACCAAGTGTTGATGGATAAACGGAGATCGAATGGAGTCTTATAGGGTTTTGGACTATAGTGATTCTGTCTGGGTCGATTAAGGACCGATCGTTGCTTGTCCCTCTTGTCATGTTGAACGCATGCCTCACATTTAGCTGGCTGAATAAAGTACCTTTCGACCACGAAGCTAGTGACATGATTCGGGCCGGGACCTACACGGGTGCGCGTACTGGTGCTGAAGGGAGTATGATAGGGACACGAAGAGTGAGCCCAAGGTGCGTCCTGGTAGTCGGGCGGTCCCTGGGTACTGCGGCCCCAGTTTATCCCACGACATTTACCGGAATCTTGTCATTGGTGATCTGTAGCTCACTTGATTGGTGAGTGTGGTTTGTGTGAGGAATAAATCACCAGCTGGTTAGGAATCGATTTGAATCGCCATCGCTCCTAGATATTGAGCACTTGACTCGAGCTACAACATCGTAGTAATAATGATGGAACACGGATGGTTATGTGGATGATGTTGGAAATGCTAAACCTGAGATGGTAACCTTTGATGTTAATGGTTAATCAAGCGATTGCTTTAGCATAGGCGCTTACTTAGATTAATCAGGTATAATTAAGTTGATGCTTATATTTTAAATGGTTCATAGAGGATAACTTATGCTTTTATGCAAAACAAGTCAAGCCAGTCCACCTTATAAAAGCCTTGCATACTCCTTGGTGTCATTATTTCTGGTTTATGACGGGTAAGTCTAGCTGAGTACCTTCTCGTACTCAGGGTTTATTCCCACTTGTTGCAGGTTGTGATGTATCATGGCTACTGCAAGAATTGGATGACTTCTGCTATAGTGGCGGAATGTGATCATGGGCATGATCCTCCTGAGCTATCTTGTCTTTCATGCTTTTTGTTGGAAATTGACCTTGGTACTGGCATGCATTTAAATTAAGATGATATTAGTTGCAAACTACTTTGCTTCTGCTACTTTTAAACTTGAGTTGTAATAACTCTACTGAACTCTGATATATGTTGAATTACTTATGAAATGGATGTAACATATGACCTATTATGTTGGACCACTACGATTTTGGCTTGTATGTTGGTTGGTTTGAAGTCCCTCGTGATTTCATTAGACTACCGGAGTTATAGGGACTTAAGTACGGGAATCTAATTGCTCCGGCGATTATTTTTGTACTTTTATTCTTATAATTTGGGCGGTTCCGTTACAAACTCTATCTCCAAATGGACCGAAATGACTTTCCACTTGACCCACGTCACCAAGGATTACCGTTGGTGGTGCCCAAAATGATTTTTGAGCCTATGGTAAGTTCTACGCAAATTGTGCACCTATCTTACATCGAGATTGATACAATCTCAAAATAGATTGAAACGAGGATCCACTTGACCTACATCACCTAGGAGTACTATCAAGTGTGCCCAACGTGATTTCAGAGCCTGTGGTACATTTGGCGCAAACCGTACACATATCTTGCCTCGAGATTAATACTATCTCCAAATAGATCGAAACGACCTTCCACTTGACCAACGTCATCTAAAAGTACCGTCGGGTGTGCCTGAAAAGATTTCCATGGTTGTGGTACATTCGGCACAAACTGTGCACCTGTCTTGCACTTATATTAACACTATCTCCAATTGGAATGAAACAAGCTTCCACTTGACACATGTCACCTAGGAGTACCATCGGGTTTGCTCAAAATGATTTCCATGCCTGTGGTACATTCGGTGCAAACCGTGCACCTATCTTGCGCTGAGATTAACACTATCTCCAACAGACCGAAACATGCTTCCACTTGATCAACACCAGCTAGGAGTAACATTGGGTGTGCACAAAATGATTCCCGTGCTCGTGGTGCATTCGGTGCAAACCGTGCACCCATCCTGCACCGAGATTAACACTATCTCCAAACGGATTGAAATGAGCTTTCACTTGATCCACTGTGTCCAAAATAATTACTGAGCCTATCTTGTGTCATGATTAACAGTATCTCTGAATGGACCGAAACGAGTTCCCACTCGACCCATATCACGTAGGAGTAGCATCGGTTGCGCCCAAAATGATTTCCGAGGCTACGGTACGTTCGGCGCAAACCGTGCACCTATCATGCATCGAGATTAACACTGTTTCCAAATGGACTGAAATGACCTTCCATTTCACCCACGTCAACTACGAGTTCCATCGGGTGCACCCAAAACGACTGCCATGCCCATGGTATATTCGGCGCAAACCGTGCACCTATCTTGCATGGAGATTAACACTCTCCAAATAGACCGAAACGATTTTCCACTTGACCCACGTCACCAAGGAGTGCCATCGGTGGTGTCCAAAATGATTTTTGAGCCTATGGTACGTTCTACGCAAGCTGTGCCTCTATCTTGCATCGAGATTAATACTATCTCCAAACAGACTGAAACGAGCATCCACTTGACCTACGTCCCCTAGGAGTACCATCGGGTTGCCCAAAGCGATTTCAGAGCCTATGGTACATTTGGCACAAACCGTGCACATATCTTGCCTCGAGATTAAAACTATCTCCAAACGGACCGAAACGACCTTCCCTTGACCAATGTCACCTAGATGTTCCATCGAGTGTGCCTAAAAAGATTTCCATGCCTGTGGTACATTTGGCGCAAACCGTGCACCCGTCTTGCGCCTATATTAACACTATCTCCAAACGTATCGAAATGAGCTTCCTCTTGATCCACGTCGCCTAGGAGTACAATCAGGTGCGCCCAAAATGATTTTTGAGCCTATGGTATGTTCGGCACAAAACGAGCACCAATCTTGCATTGAGATTAACAGTATCTCCAAACAGACCCAAACAAGTTTGCATTAGACCCACATCACGTAGGAGAACAATCGGTTGCGCCCAAAATGATTTTGAGGCTATGGTACGTTCGGTGCAAACCATACACCTATCATGCTTCGAAATTAATACTATCTCTAAATAGAACAAAATGACCTTCCATTTCACTCATGTCACCTAGGAGTTCCATCAGGTGCGCCCAAAATGATTGTCGTGCCCATGGTACATTCGACACAAATCGTGCACCTATCTTGCGTCAAAATTAACACTATCTTCAAATGGACTGAAATGAGTTTTCACTTGACCCACGTCACCTAGGAGTACCATCGGTGGTGCCCAAAATGATTTCTGACTCTATGGTACGTTAGGCGCAAACCGTGCACCAATGTTGCGTCGAGGTTAATACTATATACCAACAGATTAAAACAAGCTTCCACTTGACCTATGTTGTAATGGAACCGTCCAAATTATAAGAGCACAAGTACAAAAACAATCACCGGAGTGATCAAATTCTTGCACTTAAGCCCATATAACTCCGGTAGTCCAATGAAATCACGAGAGATTTCAAACCAACCAACATACAAGCCAAGATCATAGTGATTCAACATAACCAGTCACATGTTACATCCATTTCACAAGTAATCCAATATACATCGGAGTTCAATATAGTTATTACAACTTAAGTTCAAAAGTAGCGGAAGCAAAGTAATTTGAAACTAACAACACCCTTATTTCAAATACATGCTAGTACCAAGGTCGACTTCCAACAAAAGCATTAGAGAGAAGATAACTCAGAAGGATCATGCCCGTGATCACACTCCGCCTCTACGGCAGGAGCCAACCAACTCTTGCAGTCGCCAAGATAAAACACAACCTGCAACAAGTGGGGATAAAACCCTGAGTACGAAAAGGTACTCAGCTAGACTTACCCGTCGAAAACCAAAAATAAAGTGACACCAAGGATCATGCAAGGCTGATATAAAGTGGGCTAGCTTGACAACATTTTACATAAAAGCTTATTATGGATAAGTAATCATTAATGCTTAAGCATCAAGTTAATTATCATTGACCTGTCATCTATATTAGAACCTGTACTAGAGCACTCACTTTATTAGGAGCAAACAATGATAATCATAGCAGGTATAAATTAAGGGAACCTTTCCATCATTATCCAATTAACCATCCATTCAATTTAATGGAATCTACGTTGCAGCTGCTCAAGTCAAGTGCTCACTAACCGGGAGCGACGACGATTCGAATCGAATTCCTATCCAGCTGGAGGGGTATTTCTAACACTCACTGTGCAGACCCCTGCCAGGGTCGTATAGGCCACCTTTTCATATGATTCAGGAATCGCGGGTCCGAATGATGTCACGATCCCAAGGGCGATACTCTACCAGGTGATAGGGACTCTAACCCTCCTTGGTCTCACACCAATGTCCCCAAGCACATCCTTTCTCTCCTCCAAGAAGCAACCTACCATTCGATTCCCGGCCTGAACCATATTACTCGGCTTCGCGGTCGGAACGACTTATCCGACCAACTAAGTGTTAGACCGCGTTCAACATGACTCAAGGACGTACAACGAATCGGTCCTTAAACGACTCAGACGGGAATAGATCCACACCCAAGACCTCCATGCCTTGTTGCTTCACTATCGTCATCCCGCCCGGTCTCATTTCATTTTATTAACACATGGTTCCAATCCACGATAGCAAATATAGCCAACCGTGCCATATATGAATATCCCTATATCTCGCAGGTGACAGAAAATCACCTGACTTCGACCGCTTAAAGCAGGGCTAAGCATCTACTCGATCCTAGTCTATGTAGGATTCAAGGATTCATATATCTGGACAAGGAATGATATAATGCAGTAAGGGTTTCCAACCAACTCCTACCACTTAATGCAACAATACTTATAACATATATATATATATATATATATATATATATATAAAATTAATTAATTGCTTTGAAGATAGGAGGCTTATAATGCTCCGGGGCTTGCCTGGGATCCGACTCAAGTTAGAGTATGTCAGATGAAGTCACTTGGCGAGCAACCTCCAATCTACCACTTGTCCGGTCCTTCTATCTTCAGGATGGATCCACCAAACACCGTCTTCAGGTTTGGCTCCAACGCCACATCACGTCCTTCATGTTTTTTAGCTAGCGTACCTAAATGAGGTGTAACAATGCATATGTATGAATACGTAGAAATGCAATAACACAACATTCATGCCAGCACACCAAGTTCACATGGGCACTAGAGTTAATCAACTTAACTATCACTTTAGCATATCCTTAGAAGATGACCAGCACATCGATCATGACACAAGTCACACAATATCTCAAACACCCTTAACACTAACAAGATGTATATCACTCTTTAGAAATCAACATAGCAAAGCAAGTCAAGGTGAAGCAACAACTATAACTAGAATATGTCAATTTCTGGACTTACAAATAGTAGCTTCATAATTTAATCATATCTGGAGTTTTATATATCCAAATGACTTGCAAGAAGACATTATGGAAAGCTTATGAAATTCTCTACATTTAATTTATAATCATCACAGCATGATTCCAAAGTTTATCATGTCGAATTTACACAAACACAGAAACTGGTCTAACAAGACAGAGAGCAAGCAATTCTGTAACCCAACATTAAACAGCTATAATTCCTAAAACACATGGCCAAATGTCACCAAATTTTAACAGCAGCTAGATACATAAATTATCTACAATTTTTGTATAAATAAGTTTCGCAACAAAGCACATTATCATGAAGAACTTTGCTAAGTTCCTAGATCTGTCCAGAAACCTCATTTGCAAGAAATAATTATTAACTTATGTTGCAAACATATAATTGGACGAAACTAACTTTACCAACATTTCACACATGACTAATGAACACCAGAAAACATAGTGTCTAATGCTAGATAAATTCTTTTAATACATTTTCTTAATTTATTTAGATAATTAGGTGGAATTATGAACACCTATCAAAAATACACAATAAATTCTACCAAAATTATAGTGGCCTACATATGCTCCCAATAGTTTACTGTACAAATTTCAAACCATTTGAAGATATATATCAACGTCTATGAAAAAGACAAATGGATAATGCAAGAATTCATGTGAGAGCAAGATGAATCAATAACTCACTCATACTACAACTAAAATTCATGAAATTTTTACCACACATCAAACATCACATGAGTAGCATGCCACAAAAATTTCACTTCATTTGGAGCCCTACAATTGCAGTTATGAAAATGACAAATACAACTAGCATTGAAAACCTAATCTGAAAAATCTATTTTTATAGCAAAAACATTAAACTAAAACATGCCATATTATAGATCCACTGCATAGATAATTTCACAAGGATTCCAAAAAGTCCTCATTTTCTATTTTACGAATTTCCTATGAATTACTATGATTTTTCAAATTTCAGCAAATTTCCTGCAACAAGGTCCTTAACGGCACTATTCATATGAGTCATAGGTTCTGCAGTTAGGCCCCTGCTTTGAGTCAAATTCTTGCATGCAGTCCTTGGTCGCGAATTTGAACAGAGGAGGCGGCCGAGCTCGCGGTTGAGGCCGGAAGAGGGCTCGCCGGCGGCGTTGGAGTGGTGTGGAAGCATCTCCATCACCGGGCGCATCCACCTATGCCCGTGGCTTGGCCCGAGATGGCCCGAGGTGTCCCGGCCACGTGCGCCGGCGGCCAAGCCCGCGGCATCTCCGGCGGCGGGGCGCTCCGGCGATGCTTGGTCCGGGCGAGCGTGTGCACGAGGTGGAGCACGACAAGGTGAAGGCGGTGGTGTATGCGGCCGTGGCTGTGGTGGGGTGCCGAGACGGGAACGACAGCGGCGGTCGGAGCTCCATCTCGGCCATGGCGGCGGCCATGGCGAGCGCGTGCTCTGGCGCGGCAACGGCCAAGCAAGGGCGCTACGTGAGCGGCGTAAGGTGGGGAGCAGCTAGTGTGGCCGGTATTGGAAGAGGAGGAGGGTGCGACGACGGCCGCGAGCGACGCAGCAGCTCGGCTGCTCGGGCATGTCGAGCTGGAGGCAGGGCGAGAGAGAGAACAGCGGGAGAGCGAGTGAACAAGAGAGATTGAGGGAGAGCAGGGCCACGCACCGTTTCTACTCCCACTGGAGCGCATGCAGGGGCAAGGTGGCGAACGGGCGCGGGCATGGGAGGCCACGCGGTAGCGAAGTGCTGTAACCAGTCGGCCATGATGCAGCTCCAGTTCGAATCAACTACCAAGCTATCAATACTACCTCGAATATACCACTGAAACTTGATTTTTGTCCCCCTCCATCTCCTAATCCGATTGTCCATTGATCTTGGTTCAAGAGACAAAATTGTAGAGCTTTGCACGGTGAACAATATTAGTTTAATAATCAAGAGCTAAATCTGCCCAGATTAGAAGATATCGAGCTCCAAAGGAGGGTACCTCGAAACCGAAATCTGCAGTCCCATTGAAGGCCGACTGAAAGTGCATTCTTCTCCCCTTTCTAACTCTTAATCCGCTCGGTGTTAGCAAAACTTTCACTAATAAAAGTTGTATAGCTACATGTAGCCTCCAACTTTCCTTATACATGTTTGGTCTGGATCACCATGGTTTTCATGCTACAAGGCTCCAAAGTTACGTACTCTGAAACTATATCAACAGTTTCAGTCTGAAGCGGACTGAAACTGCTATCTTTTTCCACCTCTAATTCCCAAACAGATCAATAAAAAGCTAAACCAAATCACAGTATTGTAGAGCTATATGAGGATGACAACTTTGCTTAAGAAAGTCTGGCCAAATTCGGCATGGTTTGCAAACTAAAATTCACCAAAGATGGCTTCATGAAAACTGAAAACCAAAACTGCAGTTCCAACACTTAGCTGATTTTTGGAGCTTCAAAACAGCACTGAGTTCAATCTTTTAGCCTCTGTTTGACTAGGTTAGAGACCAAACTAGCTCTTGACCATTAAACAAAGTTTGTTCTACACAAGATGAATTACAAATTTTGTTTAAGGTCAAACCTCAAAACTAGTACAAAAGTCAAACTTTCACTTTGGTCAAAGTAACAACTCGATAAAGCCGAAACTAGGGATTTAGGCCAATCGGGGCATTTTCTTGACATTTTCTCAACATGAACCTTTCATGACTTTTGTTGTAGAGTTCATCTAGAGTAATTTGGACAAGTTTGCAAGGTTTGGTTGATGATCTATAATTCCATTCACTTAATAGTGCAATCCAAGCACTTAGTAAGACCATTCCAACCAGGATATAACTCATCATTTTATGTAACTTTTTGATTCCAAACTTCATGAAACTTTTCCAGGGATCAGTATAGATAGGTACCAAGGTGAGACACATGAAGATATTGCTATAACACCACCCAAGCATATATCTTGAAAATGTCCTATATGCAAAGCAAAGGAGTAACATCCAAGTTTAGATTAGGCTCAACTCCGTAGGTTGACCTGGACATCGTCATCTCCACTTAATCTATCATGTTTGAGCTCAAACCCACTGCTTAATGAGGAACAAACACCTAGGGTGTTACATATGTCACCTAGGAGTACAATCGGGTGTGCCCTAAGCGATTTCAGAGCCAATGATACATTTGGCGCAAACCGTGCACATATCTTGCCTCGAGATTAATTCTATCTCTAAATGGACCGAAACGAGCTTTCACTTGACCAACGTCACCTAGAAGTACCATCGGGTGTGCCTGAAAAGATTTCCATACCTATGGTACATTTAGCGCAAACCGTGCACCTATCTTATGCCTATATTAATACTATCTCCAAACGGAACGAAACGAGCTTTCACTTGACACACAACACCTAGGAGTACCATTGGATGTGCCCAAAATGATTTTCATGCCCATGGTACATTCGGCGCAAACCGTGTACTATCTTGCGCTGAATTAACACTATCTCCAAACGGACCGAAACGAGCTTCCGCTTGACCCACATCACCTAGCAGTACCATTGGGTGTGCGCAAACCGTGCACCTATCATGCATCAAGATTAACACTATCTCCAAACGGACCGAAACGACCTTCCATTTCACCCACGTCAACTAGGAGTTCCATCTGGTGTGCCCAAAATAACTGCCATGCCCATGGTATATTCGGCGCAAACCGTATACCTATCTTGCATCAAGATTAACACTATCTCTAAATGGACCGAAATGACTTTCCACTTGACCCACGTCACCAAGGACTACCATCTGTGGTGCCCAAAATGATTTTCGAGCCTATGGTTTGTTCTACGCAAACTGTGCACCTATCTTGCATCAAGATTAATACAATCTCCAAACAGACTGAAACGAGCGTCCACTTGACCTACGTCACCTAGGAGTACCATTAGGAGCCTATTGTACATTTGGCGTAAACCGTGCATATATCTTGCCTCGAGATTAATACTATCTCCAAACGGACCGAAATGACCTTCCACTTGACCAACGTCACCTAGAGCTTCCATCGGGTGTGCATGAAAAGATTTCCATGCCTGTGGTACATTCGGCGCAAACCGTGCACCCATCTTGCACCTATATTAACACTATCTCCAAACGGATCGAAATGAGCTTCCTCTTGATCCATGTCGCCTAGGAGTATAATCAGGTGCGTCCAAAATGATTTTTTAGCCTATGGTATGTTCAGTGCAAACTGAGCACCAATCTTGCGTCGAGATTAGCAGTATCTCCAAATGGACCCAAATGAGTTTCACTCGATCCACATCACGTAGGTGAACAATCAGTTGTGCCCAAAATGATTTTTGAGGCTATGGTACGTTCGGTGCAAACCATGCACCTATCATGTGTTGAGATTAACACTATCTCCAAATAGACCGAAATGACCTTCCATTTCACCCATGTCACCTAGGAGTTCCATCAGGTGCACCCGAAACGATTGCCGTGCCCATGGTACTTTCGGCGCAAATCGTTTGGCTATTTTAGAGAAATCCAGGATGAAGCGACGATAATAGCCAGCCAACCTAAGAAAACTCCGAACTTCATGTACTGAAGTTGGGGCCTTCCAATCCAATACTTCCTATACCTTGGTCGGACCTATAGAGATTCCTTCATCAGACAATACATGCCCTAGGAAAGGTACTTTCTTTAACCAAAACTCACACTTGCTGAACTTGGCATAAAGCTTATGTTCTCGCAATCTGGTTAAGACAACTCTCTGATGTTCAACATGATCTTCCTCATTTTTAGAATAAACCAGGATATCATTAATGAATACGACCACAAACTTATCCAATTCAGGCATAAGACTGAATTCATCAGATATATGAAATGTGTAGGAGCATTTGTCAAACCGAAAGACATGACAAGATACTCGTACAAACCGTATCTGGTAGAGAAAGCCGTCTTAGGTATATCCTCTGGTCGGATATTGATTTGATGATAGCTAGATCTCAAATCAATCTTAGAGAATACCTTAGCCTTAGACAACTGATCAAACAAGATATCAATGCGAGGCAATGGATACTTATTCTTGATTTTTACCGCATTGAGTGGCTGATAATCCACACACATGCACAAAGATTGATCCTTCTTCTTCATAAAGATAGCGGGACATGTAACAGAACCGACCAAATTATAAGAGCACAAGTACAAAAACAAGCACCGAAGCGCTCAAATTTTCGAACTTGAGCCCATATAATCCCGGTAGTCAATCGAAACCACGAAGGATTTCAAACCAACTTGCTTACAACTAAGATCGCATCATTCAACATACACATCATACGTTATATTTCACAAGTAGTTCTGAAATATGTTTACACACACAGAGTCGCAAATTAATACAAACCATGTTCACAAAGTAGTGGAAGCATAACACACACCAGTTGTTTAACTACTGCCAGTCTTGTTGATCACAACCCGCAAAAGCATCAGGGAAAGTACATAAAAGATGATCACGCCCTAGTGATCTAGTCTTCGTCACCCGCAGGGTGGAGACAAGTTTTGCAGAAGCCTTGATAGAGCATATCATCTGCAACAGGAGGGAATAAACCCTGAGTACGGGAATGTACTTAGCTAGACATACCCGTCGAAAACCAGAAATAAGATGACACCAAGGATTATGCAAGGCTTACACAAGAGGCTAGCTGACATCACATTTTGCAGAAAGGCATAAGTAATTGAAACTCTTATAACCTGTACTAGCAGTTATTTTTAGCATTTACTTGTCATCTATCTTAGCACCTATACTAAACATGCACTTGATTATCATCAAACAATTATTAACATTATATCCATAGCAGGTATAAATTGTGGCAACATTGTATCATTCACTTAACCATCTATTCAATTAATGAGATCTACGTTGCCGCTGCTCAAGTCAAGTGCTCACTAACCGGGAGCGACGGTGATTCGAATCGAATTCCTATCCAGCAGGAGGGGTATTTCTAACACTCACCGAGTCACTCCTGGCGAGGGCTGCTCAGGTCATCTTTTGTACAGTTCAGGAATCGCGGGTCCGAATAATGTCGCGTCCCCAAGGGCGACACTCTGCCAGGTGATAGGGACTCTAACCCCCCATGGTCTCACGCCAATATCCCCAAGCACATCCTTTCTTTCCTCCAAGATGCAACCTACCATTTGATTCTTGGCCTGAACCATACTACTCGACTTCGCGGTCGAAACGACTTATCCGGCCAACTAAGTGTTATACTGCGTTCAACATGACTCAAGGACGTACAGCAAATCGATCCTTAAACGACTCAGACGAGCATAGCTCCACACCCAAGACGTGAAGTGTCTTACGGCTGTACTATCGAACTCCCGCCCGGTCTCAATTTCATTTTAAAGCATGGTTCCATCCACGATAGCCATAAAGCCACTCGTGACCCAATCCTACATCTCGCGGATGACCAGAAATCACCCGACTTCTACCGGACTAAGCAGGGCTAAGCATTGACACGTGCCTAAACCTATTATAGGATTAAGTATGACATCTGGACAAGGATAGGTATAATGCAGCAAGTGTTTTCATATAACTCCTACAACTTAATGCAGTAAGCAATTAAAAGTACTCAAGATTAATTTATAAAACAATAGGTTCTGCATGCACCGGGGCTTGCCTTTTAGAAAAGTGGATGGGCGGTGATCTGGACACTCAGGCAAGTCCTCAGTAGCGTCTCCTCCGCCGGCTGGTTCCTCTGGCTCCTTCGGCTGGTCCTGGACTTCCTCTGGGACCACTTGCTCGAACTCGAGGAGCGTTACCCCCTCCAGAACACCTATTGTATGAGTGCATAATAAATCTCATGGATGCATAATGAAAGATGCAACATGCTCGGAATGAAATGCATTACCACACTCTTAAGGCTCTATTCAAATCACTTCAATTATTAAGTGCAAATTTCCTCTCCGGTAGAGAAGTACTCACCTAATCTACTCAACCTAAGGTATAGTTGTTCTTCTTCAGTTAAGGCCCTAACACCTAACAATCATAAGAGTAACATTACTTAGGTTACCACATCCAACACCAAAATATCACAGTAACACATTCTGTACAACAGCTAAATGTTTCTAACATAACTAGAGATTCCCAACTCCAAAAGATATGATCTAAGACAATCTGGAAAGCTTATGAAATGCCCTACAAATCATTTTCAGACCTCAACCCTTAATTCGTAAGTTTTCCATGTCAAATTTCCCAAATTCTAGAATCTGTCCTCTCTAAACAGAGAGCAGCAAATTCTGGACTGTCACTTAAAACAGCAATAACTCCCAAACTACTAAGCCAAATGCTCTCAAATTTTGACACAAGCTAGTTTATCAAGTTTACTACAACTTTGGTATTTACAAGTTTTTCCAGCAAACACCTTTGTCAAAGGTCAAACCCAAAGATACTACCAGCTGTCCAGAAAACCTAGAATTGCAAAGATTAAATATTTATTTATGTGGCAAACTTCTCCTAAGACCAAACTAATGTTACCAAAAGTTCACATGGGTCACAAAAACACCAGAAAGTAAGATGTACCCACCTAGAATATTTATTTACACCCCTTTCTTTATTTACTTAATTAATTAAGTGGAATTTTAATCATATATGTAAACTGCTCATAAAATTCTACAAAAATTACAGGAGACTCTCTAACCCAAAAAGAGGCTACTGTAAAAATTTGAACAAAAATTATTCAAAGAAACTCCCTACACAAAATTCACAAGCCAAAAAGGCTGATTTTTGTATAATTAACAAACCACATTAAAAACTATCAAACAACAGATTTCATATTTTTCTTAGATACCTTAGGGTACCAGGACATTCTCCAAAAATTTATAAGAACATTACACATGTAGAAAAATTACTAAAATTCATTCAAGTATTCCCTAAAACAACATGATAGCATTATAACTTGAAAAGTATTCAAGCACTAGTGCCCAAATTTTTACCAGAGCTAATACAGGTATAAATTGGCCTACCCACCAAATTTCATAATTTTTGGAACACCACAACTCAAGTTATGCATTTAACAAATTTTCCTTCATTTTAAAACACATTTTAAAGACCTATTTAAATCTCCTAGAAACTAGACATCACATATCAAATTTATATTTTTCTAAAATACTACACATCATGCAGGGCCTAAAAAAATTTACTTCATAATTTTTGAGCAAGTAAAACCCTAGATATACATTTTCAAAATCTTATTTAAAACTGTGACAAAATAAAGAAAATGAATAAATCCTATTGCTACTGGGCCGGCCCGGGAAACGACGCGGCCCACGGCGCACGCGCGGCCTGCTCGGGCTCCCGCCCGCGCGCGTGTGTCTGCCAAGAGGGCCCCACTGTCAGCGGAAGAGGGACAGGGGAGCAGACGGCGGGGGTCAGAGCTCGTCACCGGCAAGCCGACCGATGAAATCGAGGTCACCAGTGTGATCTCCGTTCTTCCCCGAGTCGATTGAGATAGGATGGAGAGGTCGGTTCAGTCGGAGGCGGCTCACCGACGGAGATGGCGGCTCGACGGTGGCTGACCGCCATGCTCCGGCCAACTCCGGTGACCAAAACGGCAATGCAGTGAGGGGAAAAGGTCAGTGAGTGATGACAGAGAAGATGAGGTGCTCAAGAGGGATGGTGGTGCGACGGAGAGGCCGGTCCACGTGCACCGAGCAGCGGCGGCGCACGAAGCATTCCGGCGAGGTCAGTGTTCCCGACGAACTACAAGGAGATACGGGGCTACATGATCCACAGTCGTACTATGGCTCAAGGAGATCCCCATGCGTGCCCTAGGGATGGCAGAGACGGACACTACGAGGCTAGCTGTGATGGTTTGCCATGGGCGGCCATGGCGGACGCGGCCAGAGCGCGACGCACCCGCGGGCCGTTCCGGTGTGCAGGGACAGTTCCCGGCGGTAACGTCTAGCCACAAGCATCTACATAGTTTGAGAAAGTGGGGACGGGGGTCAGGGAAGGAGGAGAATGAGGGAGGGGAGCTAGCCACGGTGGACCGTGGTGGCGGCGATGCTCTGGTGAGCTCCGGTGGAAAAAGAGTCGACAACACATCCTTACCTCTATGAGATTGGCTCAAGCACGAGGTAGGGGAGGTTGAGGAGCCTATGGCGGAGCTGTGGGTGAAGTTTGGTAGGCTGTGGTGCGGTGGTGAGCTCGTCCGGCCGCGACGAAGTCTGGGTGGTGCTGCTCGTCAGAACAGAGGGCGATGGAATGGAGGAGGGAACAGCGCGAGTGATGGGGGTTGAGGTGTCGGCTCCGACTTCACTCCCGCGCGCGTGCTCACGACATGGAGGCGACGGCAGGGCTCGAGCGCCACGCGGCTACCGTGCTCTGCGCGGTCGCCACGATAGCGGGCCGTCTGCCGGACTGAATGACGCCGGCGTCGACTGAATAGAGCCGACGTGGTGGTCTGACAGCGGAAGTTTGGTGTTGATTATCTTCCAAACCAGCTAGATTTCATCGAAGGTGACTACATCAATTATGTAGAGCTATGTGAGAGCAACAAGTTTGTCAATTGGAGCTTGGACTGGTTTGGCCTAGATTTGAAACTACAGAGCTCCAAAGTGGGGTACTTGGAAACTGAAACCTAGTTTCAGTCACAATGCCGACTGAAACCCAATTTTCTAGGCGCCATATCTCCTAAACCATTTAGAACTAGGTGATGGTGATGTTGACAATGTTGTAGAGCTAAGTGAGTACTACAAAAGTGTCAACATGAGTTGGGAATGGTTTGGTCTGGTTTGCAAACTACAAGCTTCCAAATTAGATCACTATCAAACTGGAGGGACACTTTTGAGACTTTGAAAAATTCTAAGTGCTGAGACAGCCCCTCTAGCTGACTTGTGGGCCAATTTTGAGCATGTTCTGGTCAGTTTCATGAGACGGTCATATTGAGACTTTTGTTCCCCATAAAATTCCCTACAACTTTGATAAAGGGTGCTCCTCCATGGAAGGCCTCTAAGCTAGAATTTTTAATTGGTCAAACTAAGGCATCCTAGGGCCAAATGCTGGTCAACCACACCTTGGGGGTCATTTTGGTAATTTCAGTCAACATAAACCTTGCTCCATTAGTTACTCTAAGTGAGATTAAGGTATTGTAGGATCCAATTAGCCACTCTACCCTTTTGCTACCCCAACTTCCTAGTGTCACAAGATGGGAACAATTCAAACCCAAAAACACCCACATTTGATGCAAATAAAGTAAACATAATGGAATGATGAATGTCCATGCTTATGCAAATGCAGTGCAATTATGGAGCTAAACACCTGAGGAGTTATAGCCCTCCCCCCTTATAAAAATCTCGTCCCGAGATTTGGAAAGCGGACCATTTTTCATAGAATTCCTTATAACCATCCCGCAAATAGTCCTCTCGTTCCCACGTAGCGTCACTTTCACTACCCTGATTACTCCACATCACTTTATACCACTTAACCACTCAGCTTCTAGTTACTCGTTCTTGAGTATCGATCACCCGGATGGGCTTTTCTTCGTAAGTTAGATCAGATTCAAGCCTGATATCTCCTAATGGAACTCTTTCCTCAGGAACTCGAAGACACTTCTTTAGTTGAGACACATGGAAAACATTGAATATGGCACTCATTTCAGGAGGTAACTGGATCTTGTATGCAACAACTCCACTCTTGCCTATGATCTGGAAAGGACCCACGTATCTTGGTGCAAGTTTCCGCTTGACACCAAAACGTTGTACACTCTTCATTGGAGAAACTTTCAGATAAACGAAGTCTCCAACTTCAAACTCGAGCGGTTTTCTACGACGATCAGCATAACTTTTCTGTCTAGCTTGGGCTGCCGCCATGTGTTTTTGAATAGTATAGACTTGTTCCTCGGCTTCCTTGACAAAATCAATACCATAATACCTCCTTTCACCAGCTTGTACCCAATTTAGTGGAGTTCTACACTTACGACCGTACAAGGCTTCGAACGGGGCCATCTTAATACTCTCTTGGTAACTATTATTGTACGAAAACTCGGCTAGAGGTAACCATTTTTCCCAAGAACCCTTGGATGAAATTACACATGCCCGCAACAGATCTTCCAAGATTTGGTTAACTCGTTCCGTCTGACCTAACGTCTGGGGGTGATAAGCAGAGCTTCTCACTAACTTGGTTCCCAGAAGGTGATGCAAGTGCTCCCAAAAGCGAGCAGTGAACTGGGGACCACGGTCAGAAATGATAATACGAGGTACCCCATGGAGCCGGACTATCTGATTGAAGTACAACTCAGCATAGTCAGTGGGACGATAGTCCACTCTAACAGGAATGAAGTGAGCTGATTTGGTTAAACGATCCACAATTACCCAGATGGAGTTATGATTTTTGGCAGTAGGAGGAAGTCCGACAATGAAATCCATACTTATCTCTTCCCATTTCCAACCTGGGATGGAAAGTGGTTGAAGTAACCCAGCTTTCATGTGTACCGCTTTAACTCTGCAGCAGGTGTCACACCTAGCAACATATGCAGCTATCTCTTTCCGCATCTTGGTCCACCAATAAAGTGGCTTCAAATCATAATACATCTTATTACTACCAGGATGGATGGACAACTTGGAAGAATGTGCTTCGGACAGGATCTGATCTCTAAGCTCTCGGTCCTTAGGTACCACTAATCTATCCTTAAACCACAGCACACCTTCTTTATCTACCCTGAAATGCTTAGTTTCTTCCTCTTTCATCTTACGTTTTATGTGGAATACACCAGGATCAGTCTTTTGGAGCTCAATAATTCTGCTTTTGAGAGTACAACTGACAGTGATGTTGTACAAGACTGCTGGATGTAGAAGGCGAGATCGATGAAAATTAGTTTCAACTAAGGAATGGCAATGAGACTTACGGCTTAAAGCATCCGCAACCACATTTGCCTTGCCAGGATGATAGTGTACTTGAATGTTATAATCCTTAATCAACTCGAGCCATCTTCTTTGACGCATATTTAACTCGGGTTGGGTGAAGATATATTTGAGGCTTTTGTGGTCCGTGTAGATATTGCAGACATTGCCCAGCAGATAATGCCGCCATACTTTCAAAGCATGAACAACTGCAGCCAGTTCTAAGTCATGCGTTGGATAATTCACCTCATGTTTCCGAAGTTGTCGAGAGGTATATGCAATTACTCGGCCTTCCTACATCAAAACACCTCTGTTGACGGTCCTTAAGTATCAATTATAACTATCAAATAAATAGAGAAAAGGATCCAAATGAAACCAACACCTAGACTTAGGGTTTTATCTGACAGAATTCCACGAGTTTTGCTGTTTATCTATTTCTGCATGGGGTTATCAGGAAATACGGAAGAAAGGCCCACATGTCGGATTAATGACGGGATATTAACCGAACACGTAATTATCTTACATCTAGAAGAGTCCAGAAGCCACGAGAACGAACGGAAGGCGTAACGGAGCCGGACACAGGGCGCCCGCCCTGGTCCTTAGGGCGCCCGCCCTGGCCCCGGAGCCAATCAGGCTCCGCCTCGAGGATTATGCTCCACCGACCTAGAGGATCAAGGAAAACCATCCGTTCAATGTCGGTTTGATCCGACGGCCCAGATTCATCCGAAAGGGCTATATAAGCAAGGCCCCTGCCCCTGGAGGAGAGGCCCTCGTCTCATACTTCAAACCCTAATTCAGGAGGAGAGCCTCTGATCAAGCCCTAGAGCCACCACATCAACTAGATCTCGAGTTAGCATAGCTACATAGGATTAGAACTAGAAGGAGTCAATCTTCGATTGGTTCCCGGATCTGTCAAGAGGATTCTTGGTAATTCCTCTATTGTTCTTCAATTGTTCATCTTTGTTCTTCAATATTATGAATATGACTTTGTTCTATTTCAATATATTGATTATGACTTTGCTCTACTTGATTATATTTGCAATTATATTGTTCTTAGTTTATCATAGTTATATGCTTGGCTTAGTTAGATTGGAATTATATACATGCCTAGGATCGTATAGCGTTTATCCATGTGTACAGTGGATGAATGATAACTATTGTGTAGACGTGGTGTCTATACCGTATTTATCTGCGATTGCACCCTATATGCTGGATTGTGGGGTAGTTCGCGATAGTGACAGCTTCGTTGATTCTTATATAGTCCCCCTCTCGTGTATAGGGCAGGCAGAGCAACACTATTACAGGGGAGTGATTGCTATGTTCTTCATCTTCCTTGCTAATATTCACTATGCATGGATATAGTCTTTTCTCACCATGATTGCCAAATATAATTGCACTAACTATGATATGCTAGACTTTGTAGTTAATAATAACTTAGGGAATATCTTTGTAGTTCATCCTAATTCCATGCTAATGACTTGCTAGAATATCTGTTGAGGTGCTTATCATTATTATATGTGGCTAGCTGATCAGATTAATTATCTTTGTCACCATTATCACTTTACCTTTACTTAATGTGACATTTATACCTGTATAAAGAGATTGATAAATACTCTCGGTTATACATGCAATGATGTGTACTCAGTTCCATATTCTCATTCCATTATCAACCATGATACTTAGAAATCCCTTCCCAGTGGTAAAAATATAAATAACGATACCTGGAATACTTCCCGGTTAAAATGCTACATCGGTATTAATCTGTGCGCTTGCAGATCCCTTTTATTATTTATCTTGATGAGCAATTGCATATTTCAATACCGCGTCTCTCGTATCATGCTGGGGATGACAACTTGGCTTAAGTGGCATGAGGGATAGGTTTGGCATTTTTTGGCGCCGTTATCAGAATTAGAAAACTAAGTCTACTTTTGGTAGTGACGTTAAGAATGCCCAACAAGCATTTTTGGCGCCGTTGCCGGGGAAGGTTGATTACTAAGTAGGAATGAATATGGAACTTTGAGTCATCATTTGCATCACTAATCTGATCGAGCTTATCAATTCTCTTATACAGTTTTACCCCTGTATTTTCCATTTTGATTATTTATTGCAGGGTGATGCATGAATAGAAGACATCTTCCAGACAACTTTGTTGACGATCCCGAAGCCTTATTCAGAAGAACAAGAGCCAAGCTCAAGAAGACATCGTCAACACTTCAGCACAAAGCTTCATCCAAATCCGAAGACCGCCGAAGTTTCATCCGGAATTTGTCGATTGAATTCGAAGCCATGGCGAATAAGTCGATCCGCGAGTTCTCAGCTCCCACTACGGACAACATCTGCACTGGACCTGCTGGGGAGATCGACCGCAACTTCGAGCTCAAGCCTGGGCTCATCAACATGGTGCAAGCTAACCAGTTCTGTGGGAAGCCACACGAAGATGCTAGTGCTCATCTTCAACACTTCCTGGAGATCTGCAGCACTTTCACCATGGCTGAAGTCCCCAGAGACGCCATACTACTTCGCCTTTTCCCATTCTCACTGTTGGGGAGAGCGAAGCAGTGGTTCTACGCTACAAAGGAGAAGAACACTACGTGGGCACTCTGCTCCATGAACTTTCTGGCCAAATTCTTTCCCATGGGCAAGACTAATGCTCTCCGTGGAAAGATTACAAGTTTTCAGCAACAACATGATGAATCCGTTCCAGAAGCATGGGAGCGTTTCCAAGACTACATCCTAGAATGTCCCCATCATGGAATGGAAAGCTGGCTACTGATGCAGACATTTTATCATGGGCTCATTAACAGTGCCCGTGAAACCATGGATGCTGCAGCTGGAGGAGCATTCCTATCACTCACCATACCTCAAGCCACAGCTCTTGTGGAGAAGATGGCATCCAACCAAGGTTGGAATGAAGAAAGAACTCAGACACGCAAGAGAGGTGGAGGTATGCACCAGCTCAAGGAGGTAGACATGCTGTCTGCCAAGCTAGACCTACTCATGAAGAAGCTCGATGATCGAGCTGGAGAAAAGAAAGAAGTCATGCACGTCTACGACTCCCACATGACTTGTGAGGAGTGTGGAGGTACTGGACACTCGGGCAATCACTGTCCTGAGTTGCTGGAGGACGTGAACTACATCAACAATAACAACAACAACTACTACAACCGTCCTCAGCAGAATCAAGGTTGGAATCAACAGAGGCCTAACTACTCAGGTAATTACCAAGGTAACAATTCTTTCAATAATAATAATAATTATCCACCTTTGAGAGAGTTAGTATCCAACCAAGGAAAGCTAATGGATAACCTGTCTAAGAAATTGGCATCTAATGATAAAATACTAGAAAATATAAATAATAGAATAGATAATTTCTCTACTGCCATCAAGAACCAGATTAGCTTTAATAAAATGATTGAATCTCAGTTGAATCAAATAGCTGCTGCTGTTCCTGCTACTAACCCCGATATACCATCACAACCGGAAGGACTAGAATCTGCAAATCTTGTAGACAGGTTTGATGCAGGAGATTACTGGAGTAACCCTATCGTGGAAGTAAGTACTGACCGTCTGCCGGTCAAGAGAGACGATCCAGGATGCCCCGTCATCCCGATCTCCATCGGCATGCGAGACTTCCCAGAAGCACTCTGTGACTTTGGCTCCAGCGTCAACATCATGCCCAGGGTACTCTATGAAAAACTCTTTTCACAACCATTATTAGAAACAACCATGTGTTTGCAGCTTGTAGATAGGACACTGAGTTTCTCGAGAGGAATATTGAAGAACATCTGTGTCCGAGTGGGTTTCTCGTACGCTCCAGCAGACTTCGTAGTGATAGAGACCGGTTCTGATGAGAGGGCTCCCGTCATCCTAGGGAGACCATTCCTGAACACCGCAGGAGCTGTCATCTATGCTAGTGCTGCCAAGATCAGTTTCTACATCAAGGGGAGGAAGGAAACGTTTTCCTTCAAGAACAAGACCGCACAAATCCCAGAGCAACCCCAATATGAACCAAGGAAGAGGACCAACAGGAGGAACAAGAGCAAGAAGCAAGTGTGGGCCGAGACAGCTAAGATGGTCACTGCCGTGCACAAAGGTCAAGATCGCCAACTCAAGTCACCGTTCTTGCCTAAGAAGGACGACCCAGGTATGCCAAGCATTTATTGCTCCATTAATGGGTTCCACTTCTACAAGACACTTTGCGACACTGGGTCGGGCGTCAACATAATGGCCAAGGTCACCTATGAACTTCTGTTCGGAACCATGCCCTTAAACCCAACATATATTCAGCTCCAGATGGCAGATCAGACATTCCGACAGGTCGAAGGTACAGTAACTGACGTCCCTGTCAAGATAGACGATCACTTTGTCCATACAGACTTTCAGGTTATTGACATGGGAGAAGATGAATACGATCCACCCATCATCCTTGGAAGACCATTCCTTAGTACTGTCAAAGCAATCATTTACATTGGAACTGGAGATGTCCACATGCACTTCCCCTCTGAGAAGGTACGTCTTTACTTTACTGACCCTAATTATGTATTTGAAGAATCCAAGCAGGTCAGGACAAGAAGAAGGCGACGTAACCACAATCAGAAGCAACAGGTCATCAAGGACGGATGGGCAGATTATGAAGGAGAAGTGGTAAGATCTGAAGACATACCACTCAACCAACACTGTCCTAATTAGACCGAAGCACCGAGACAAGTATGGAAAGAAAAGACAGTTGCACATGAAGAAGAGGCGCCGCCGGAACCACCGACTACGCCATCCACCAAGTCCCAGGACGACTGAACAAATAAGAGTCCCGTTCGGAGGACTTAAAAACACCGAACGCCTTGCCAAGAGGTAACTTGGTAGTTATCCTTTCCTTTTAATTATTTACTTTATCTTAAATAGTTTGCTTAGTTAATCATATTCATACTATCTTAAAAAGAAAATAAAAATGTTAAAAACCCTAAAGCCCCATGTGAGTATGCGAGTGGCATAAAACCCATAAGTACATTCACTGTGGTGGCATAAAAAAAATATATATATAATAAATACATAAATATTTTCTTCTGCTTTATAAAAGAAAAAAAAACAACATAAAAAAATCAAGGAGGCTCAGCATGATAAAGGCTAGATATTTATGCTAACACTTAATCAGTTCCACAAAGCTTTGTTGTCTATTTGAGCTTCACAGAATTCAAGGAGACTAGCAGACAGAGGACATTCTAATCGCTCTCAGGGTGCTGCCGACTTTCAAATACACCTCCGCCATCTGCTAGCTACATCAGAAGAGATTATGTCAAGATCCAGCTTGGGGGAGAGCACCCCCATTATCTTGCTAAGTATTTCTATCTTTATCTTTATATTTATATATACTTCTACCCTATAAAAATAAAAATATACATAACTATGAAAAAAAAAACCAAATAAAGATTTTGTGCTTATATATATATATACCTATATCTTTTGCTTAGTGTGTTTTAATAAATAAATAAAGTGGCTATGCTAAACTGAATCTAAATAATAAAACTCTAGCATGGATATGATGAATAGTTGCTTTGCCTAACTTTCAAATTTGAAGTCCTCTCTCTAAGTTTAGACATAACTGTTATCATTTAAAGCTTGCTCTAAACCTGAACTTGTGGGAAGAGAACTTGATCTAAAGTCTAAGTTGTTAACGGATATGATATGGGAAGGTTGAGCTGCTGTTTATCTATTCCTAGAGATGCTAGAATTCTGGAGAATTTTATCTTTGAAAATCTTAAAATGCTACATGATGAGTTCCTGTATGATGAGAGTTTAAGTTCCTACCACAGCCATACATACATGCTTGCTAGACTTTAAGCCATACCTTTACTTTTTACTGCTTATGAGCATTGAGTGTAGTCAAGTTGTGTAGACCCTTAGGAGCTTGTCATGCGGTTAAAATCAAGATTCACTTGCACGATCACTCATACATGCTGCTTCTACTCCGGAAGTACGCATCCACATATATCCACTCATTCTCTTCTCCAGATCCACATAAAATTATTCTACTCCTAATCCGGGAGAGAATAGCCAAAAATATTTTCCCATTCTTGTTATCCCCTGTGAAATAAATGCTCAAGCTATTTTGGTTACTACCACTTGCTATATTGTTCTAAGGAGATGAGTGCTCTATACGAGGAAATAAAAAGGGGCAAGTGCCCGGAACCTCGAAAAGAAAAAGATACGAGGAAATAAAAAGGAGCAAGTGCTCGGAACCTCGATGAAAAAAAAGTATGAGAAGAGAGGTAAAAATGGACAAGTGTCCGACAGTAGAATTAGGGGTACAAGATACCCACCCGAGAGGAAAAAAAAGAAAATATAGAGCACCTCATTCTCCTCAAGAGCTTTAAAAGCAAGAAAGGTACGTATCCCCTCAAAAAGAGCAAAAGTAGAATTAGACTTTCATCATTGTTATCATCACTACCACCATACACCATTCGCCACACATGCACATCTTGATTTGACTTATTGGCTTGTTTCTCTGGATCCATGGTTTGACTATGCAATAAATGTCTTGTAAGTATGTATACTTTATCTCCCACCGATGAGCTCCAGATATCAAAAGCCTTATTAGAATAGGATGAGAGAGAAGGCAATGTCACTCTGCCTTATACCACAAATACTACATACTTTGCTTTGAGAGAAGGCAGACACCATTACTGCCTTGGTGAGGATCCAGAAATACCACAAAAGAGAGACCTGAGAGAGTCATACAAGGAATCTCTGAGTTTTATTTGAAAATCTGCAAAAAAACTCCAAGAGCTATAGCTGATCAAGAATAAGAGACATGGTGCTTGACTAGACTGTTCTATCTTTTAACCGCTCAAGACAAAGGTGACGGTTGCAAGCCCCATGGTGGAAGGTATAATGAGTAAGTTTTAAGTCTTGACAGTTTACTTTAACTCAGAGATGAGACTCTATTTGAAAGCATGTGTACCGTCAAAATTCAAAGGCATTTTAGCAACTTCTCATCCATCGCTGAGTCTATCCTTGCTCAGGGACGAGCAAGAGGTAAGCTTGGGGGAGTTTGTTGACGGTCCTTAAGTATCAATTATAACTATCAAATAAATAGAGAAAAGGATCCAAATGAAACCAACACCTAGACTTAGGGTTTTATCTGACAGAATTCCACGAGTTTTGCTGTTTATCTATTTCTGCAGGGGGTTATCAGGAAATACGGAAGAAAGGCCCACATGTCGGATTAATGACGGGATATTAACCGAACACGTAATTATCTTACATCTAGAAGAGTCCAGAAGCCACGAGAACGAACGGGAGGCGTAACGGAGCCGGACATAGGGCGCCCGCCCTGGTCCTTAGGGCGCCCGCCCGGGCCCCGGAGCCAATCAGGCTCCGCCTCGAGGATTATGCTCCACTGACCTAGAGGATCAAGGAAAACTGTCCGTTCAATGTCGGTTTGATCCGACGGCCCAGATTCATCCGAAAGGGCTATATAAGCAAGGCCCCTGCCCTTGGAGGAGAGGCCCTCGTCTCATACTTCAAACCCTAATTCAGGAGGAGAGCCTCTGATCAAGCCCTAGAGCCACCACATCAACTAGATCTCTAGTTAGCATAGCTACATAGGATTAGAACTAGAAGGAGTCAATCTTCGATTGGTTCCCGGATCTGTCAAGAGGATTCTTGGTAATTCCTCTATTGTTCTTCAATTGTTCATCTTTGTTCTTCAATATTATGAATATGACTTTGTTCTATTTCAATATATTGATTATGACTTTGCTCTACTTGATTATATTTGCAATTATATTGTTCTTAGTTTATCATAGTTATATGCTTGGCTTAGTTAGATTGGAATTATATACATGCCTAGGATCGTATAGCGTTTATCCATGTGTACAGTGGATGAATGATAACTATTGTGTAGACGTGGTGTCTATACCGTATTTATCTGCGATTGCACCCTATATGCCAGATTGTGGGGTAGTTCGCGATAGTGACAGCTTCGTTGATTCTTATATAGTCCCCCTCTCGTGTATAGGGCAGGCAGAGCAACACTATTACAGGGGAGTGATTGCTATGTTCTTCATCTTCCTTGCTAATATTCACTATGCATGGATATAATCTTTTCTCACCATGATTGCCAAGTATAATTGCACTAACTATGATATGCTAGACTTTATAGTTAATAATAACTTAGGGAATATCTTTGTAGTTCATCCTAATTCCATGCTAATTACTTGCTAGAATATCTGTTGAGGTGCTTATCATTATTATATGTGGCTAGCTGATCAGATTAATTATCTTTGTCACCATTATCACTTTACCTTTACTTAATGTGACATTTATACCTGTATAAATTGATAAATACTCTCGGTTATACATGCAATGATGTGTACTCAGTTCCATATTCTCATTCCATTATCAACCATGATACTTAGAAATCCCTTCCCAGTGGTAAAAATATAAATAACGATACCTGGAATACTTCCCGGTTAAAATGCTACATCGGTATTAATCTGTGCGCTTGCAGATCCCTTTTATTATTTATCTTGATGAGAAATTGCATATTTCAATACCGCGTCTCTCGTGTCATGCTGGGGATGACAACTTGGCTTAAGTGGCATGAGGGATAGGTTTGGCATTTTTTGGCGCCGTTATCAGAATTAGAAAACTAAGTCTACTTTTGGTAGTGACGTTAAGAATGCCCAACAACCTCCCAAACCTATGCCTGAGGCATCACAATAGACATCAAATGGTTTCTCGATATCCGGTTGTGCCAAAACCGGAGCCGAGGTTAGGAGGGTTCGCAGTTGGCGAAAAGCCGCATCACACTCAGGAGTCAAGACAAACCTGGTGTCTTTTTGCAGCAATCGAGTCATGGGTTTGCCTATTTTTGAGAAATCCGGGATGAAGCGACGATAATAGCTAGTCAACCCAAGAAAACTCCGGACCTCATGAACCGAAGTAGGAGCCTTCCAATTCAATACTTCCTGTACCTTGGTGGGATCCACCATAATTCCCCCATCGGACAACACATGCCCAAGGAAAGGTACTTCACGAAGCCAGAATTCACACTTACTGAACTTCGCATACAGTTGATGTTCTCGTAGTCTGGTGAGGACAATACGCAGGTGTTCAGCGTGTTCTTCCTCATTTTCAGAATATATCAAGATGTCATCAATAAACACCACCACAAACTTGTCCAATTCGGGCATAAACACCGAATTCATCAAGCACATGAAGTGTGCGGGGGCATTCGTCAGGCCGAAAGACATAACAAGATACTCATAATGGCCGTATCTGGTCGAGAAAGCTGTTTTTGGAATATCTTCAGGACAGATTTTAATCTGATGGTAACCAGACCTTAGATCAATCTTGGAAAAGACTTTAGCTTTAGACAACTGATCGAACAAGATATCGATACGTGGCAGAGGATACTTATTTTTGACAGTGACTGCATTTAGAGGTCTATAATCTACACACATCCGCAAAGACTGATCCTTCTTCTTCACAAAGATAGCAGGGCATCCTCACGGAGATGAACTAGGACGAATCAATCCCTTCTTCAAAAGTTCATTCAACTGCACCTTAAGTTTAGCTAGCTCATTCGGAGGCATCCTATAAGGTCTCCTAGAGATGGGTGCCGTGCTAGGCAACAACTCAATTTTAAATTCCACATCCCGATCCAGAGGGAGTCCTGGCAAATCATCGGGAAAGACGTCAGGAAACTCACTCACTACGGGAATTTCAGCCAACGCTTTTGCTTGCACAGCATGAACTTCACCATACAAATCAATTTTTCTGGAAAGTTGTACTAGAAAACCCTTTTGATCTGTAGGATCTCTGAGCATAACTACCCGAGTGGATGTATCAATGAGTACCCCATTCTGACTCATCCAATTCATGCCCAAAATAACATCTATGCCTAATCCCGGCAAAACCACTAAGGCAAGTGAGTACTTTCGCCCTTCTATCTCAAACTCAAGATTCCCCACTAATTTATTTGTGGAAATATTCCCACTTGCCGCACTAATGCAATAACCCCCACCTTCAACAGTATGTAATTTGCGTGCAAACTTTGATGCAAACTTAGGACTGATAAAGGAATGCGAAGCACCTGAATCAAAAAGTACCACTGCAGGATGTTGGTCAGCTAGGAACTTACCAGCAGTGACAACCTCACCAGATGGGATTTGCTCAATACTGTTATAATGAGCATGCCCCTGGCGGCCACCTTGGTTGACATTCTTCTTAGGATAAGGACAGTTCCTGGACCAATGGCCTGTCTTGTTGCAGTTCCAGCAAGGCATGTTGCTGGGAGGAACACTGGAGCTGCTCTGACCAGAATTTCCCTTTGGCAGAACGACTGTATATGCCTTGCGAAACCTAGTCTTAGCAGCAGGCTTCTTCTGTGGTGGACGGAACTTGGTATTCTGGGCAGGTGGGTGAGGGGAAGCCCTAGTTGCAGCTGAGGTCCGAGACTGCGAAGCACTCGCCTCAAGGGCCCTTTTATGGCTCTTAGAGGCAGAATAAATAGCATTATTGTTTTCTTGAGTCAAAGCATCACTGATAAAATCATTGAAGGTAGTACACTTGCTAGTGCCCATGGTCTTCATCAGCTTTGGGCCGAGGCCTCTTTTAAAGCTAGCAATTTTCTTGGCATCGGTATCCACAAACTCTGTTGCATACCTTGCTAGATTGTTAAAAGCTTGCAGGTACTCAGTTAAACTTTTATTACCCTGCGACAGCCTCATGAATTATGTGTGCTTGATAGCCATAAGACCTGGAGGAATATAGTTCCCATGGAATGCTGCTTTGAACTGGTCCCAAGCAACCGGGACATTTGCAGGCAAAGTGGAACGATAGTGACTCCACCAAATACCCGCTGGACCATGCAGTTGATGAGAAGCATATTCAGTCTTTAGCTCATCGGTCAAGCGAAGCAGACGAAACTTCTACTCAATAGTGTTCAACCACTCGTCGGCTTGCAGTGGTTCCTCCGCCTCCTTAAAGAGAGGGGGCTTAGTGTCAAGAAAGTCCTTGAAATCACTATATTGATTGGGTTCCGGGCCCTGGCGGCCATGACGAGCCTCCCGGTTGGCAAGCTGGCGCATAGCATCTGCCAGCATGCGCTGCCCTTCAACTACGGTCTGCATCAGCTCAGCCGGGGTTGGTGGTGGCGGAGGGGGTGGCTGTTCCTCGTCCTCATTGCCACGACCCCGACGGAGGTTGTACGACATCTGCAAAATGCCAATGAGCACTGACGATGTGGGAAATTTGTAGATGAATTATTGTAAATAGGTCAAACTATCTTCATGAAAATGACTTTGTAAAGAATCAAGGCACAATAATTCATCACAACCACACAATCCATTCAAGCGCATCAATTGACGCAATCATGCGTGGTTATCCAACCAGATGTATTTTGATAAAAGGTTCACTCACAGGGATCATAGCAGTGACCGAACCTTACGAACCATTTACTTTAATATCTACGTGACTTTTGACCTTTCGTACGGGTACTCGGATTCGATCCAAAATTTCTAATTGACTGAGAAAGGCTACTTCAAACTGACCACAAAGAGACTTCTCAACGGTAGAGTTCCATGGTGGATCATGACTAGCCACCTCGATACCAGTGCGTGCCAAGCAGCACAGCCTTATGTCATGCGCCACAGGAGGCCCTCGGTTTCGTCGCGGCACCGAAGGGTGCTAATCATGACACCATCATCGAATGCAACACAATAAGACATCCAATTGTGATCGAAATTAACAGGTTCAAACTAAACATACAGGAAACATAGGGTTCGACCTTACATCCCAAAAGCCAAGTTATTACAAAGCCTCACTCGAACACAGGGAGGGCACAAAAGATGATCCTAACATCGTAGCTACGTGATGACTACTCTAAGCATCGTCCTCAGAGTCGGTGTCAAGGATCTTCCCGCCATCCTTGTAACAGAACCGACCAAATTATAAGAGCACAAGTACGAAAACAAGCACCGAAGCACTCAAATTTTCAAACTTGAGCCCATATAATCCCGGTAGTCAATCGAAATCACGAAGGATTTCAAACCAAACTGCTTACAACCAGGATCGCATCATTCAACATACACATCATACGTTACATTTCACAAGTAGTTCCGAAATAAGTTTAACACCACGGAGTAGCAATTATTACAAACCGAGTTTGAAAGTAGTGGAAGCATAACACACACTGAAGTTACTTAAATACTGCCAGTTTGGATAGATCGACATCCCACAAAAGCACTAGGAAAGTACATAAAGATGATCACGCCCGTGTGATCTAGTCCTCATCCCCCGCGGGGTGAAGACAAGTCTTGCAGAAGCCCTGGTAAAGCATGTCATCTGCAACAGGAGGGAATAAACCCTGAGTACTGGAATGTACTCAGCTAGACTTACCCGTCATAAACCAGAAATAAAGGAGACACCAAGGATTATGCAAGGCTTACACAAGAGGCTAGCTGACACCACATTTTGCATAAAGGCATAAGTAGTTGAAACTCTTATAACCTGTACTAGCAGTTATTTTTAGCATTTACCTGTCATCTATCTTAGCACCTGTACTAAACATGCACTTGATTATCATCAAACAATTATTCATATTATTCCATAGCAGGTAGAAATTGTGGCAACATTGTATCATTCACTTAACCATCTGTTTAATTAATGAGATCTACGTTGCCGCTGCTCAAGTCAAGTGCTCACTAACCGGGAGCGACGGCGATTCGAATCGAATTCCTATCCAGCTGGAGGGGTATTTCTAACACTCACCGCGCAGGCCCCTGCCAGGGTCGCACAAGCCACCTTTCGTATGATTCAGGAATCGCGGGTCCGAATGATGTCGCAACCCCAAGGGCGACACTCTGCCAGGTGATAGGGACTCTAACCCCCCCTTGGTCTCACGCCAATGTCCCCAAGCACATCCTTTCTCTCCTCCAAGAAGCAACCTACCATTCGATTCCCGGCCTGAATCACATTACTCGGCTTCGCGGTCGGAACGACTTATCCGGCCAACTAAGTGTTAGACTGCGTTCAACATGACTCAAGGACGTACAGCGAATCGGTCCTTAAACGACTCAGACGGGCATGGCTCCACACCCAAGACGTGAAGTGTCTTGCAGCTGTACCATCGAACTCCCGCCCGGTCTCAATTTCATTTTAAAGCATGGTTCCATCACGATAGCCATAAGCCACTCGCGACCCAGTCCTATCTCTCGCGGATGACCGGAAATCACCCGACTTCTACCGTTCTAAGCAGGGCTAAGCATTGACACGTGCCTACACCTAATATAGGATCAGGGCATAGTATCTGGACAAGGACAGGTGTAATGCAACAGTTGTTTTCATACAACTCCTACTACTTAATGCAGTAAACAATTAAAAGTACTCAAGATATCTTTATAAATTGATAGGTTCAGCATGCACCGGGGCTTGCCTTTAAGGAAGGTGGAAGGCCGGTGATCTGGACACTCAGGAAGGTCTTCTTCGGAGGCTTCTTCGCCGATTGGCTCGGTCTGCTCCTCTGGTTGACTCAGTACTTCCTCTGGGATCGTCTGCTCGAACTCGAGGAGCGTTACCCCCTCCGGTACACCTATTGCATGAGTGCATAATAAATTTCATGAATGCATAATGAAAGATGCAATATGCTCGGAATGAAATGCATTACAACACTTTAACGCTCTATTCAAATCACTTCAAAAGAGTAGGTGCAAATTTCCTCTCCGAAAGAGAAATACTCACCTAATCTACTTAACCTAAGATAAAGTTGCTCATCCTCAGTTAAGGCCCTAACACCTAACAATTACAAAAGTAGCTTGTCTTAGGATATCACACCATATCAATCAGCAAAGCATCACAGTAGAGCATACTGGACAGCAGCTACTTGTTTTTATCATAAGTGGAGATTCACAATTCCAAAAGATATGATCTAGGACAATCTGGAAAGCCTAAGAAATGCTCTAGAATTCACTTTCAGCCCTCAACCCCAAATTCTTAAGTTTTCCATGTCAAACTTCACAAGTTCCAGAATCTGTCCTCTCAAAACAGAGAGTAGCAGATTCTGAACTGCCACTTAAAACAACAGTAACTCTCAAACTACAAAGCCAAATGTTCCCAAATTTTGACACAAGCTAGTTCATCAAGTTTACTGTGACTTTGGTATTTACAAGTTTTCCAGCAACAAATTTTATCAATGGTCAAACTTAGAAATACTTCCAGCTGTCCAGAAAACCTAAAATTACAAAGGTTAAATATTTGTTGATATGACCAAAGTCTCCTAAAACCAAACTAATGTTACTAACAGTTCATATTAGGTATAACAACACCAGAAAGTAAGGTGGAACCAACTAGAATATTTATTTAACCCCATTTCTTAATTTACTTAATTATTTAGGTGGAATTTTAAACATATATGTAAACTGCTCCTAAAATTCTACAAAAATTACAGGGGACTTTCTGACCTCAAAATAGACCACAGTAAAAATTTGAACAAGTTTTATTCACAGAAACTCCCTATACAAAATTCACAAGCCCAAAAGGCTGATTTTTTGCATAAATCATAAATCCCATTGAAAAGTATCAACAACAGATTTCATATTTTTCTTAGACACTCTAGGGTACCAAGACATTCTCCAAAAATTTACAATAACATTGCACATGTAGAAAAATTATAAAAATTACTTCAATTATTTCCTAGAATAAAATGATAGCCTTATAACTTGAAAATTACTTAAGCACTGATGCCCAAATTTTTACCATAGCTAGGACTAGCATAGAGTAACCTACCCACCAAATTTCATAATTTATAGAACACTACAGCTCAAGTTATAAATTAAGCAAATTTGCATGCAATCCAAAACACATTTAAAGGATCTAATAAATTCTTACAGAATTTAAACATCTCATGCCAGATCCATATTTTTCTAAAATACTACACATCCAGTAGATTCTAACAAAATTTATTTCATGATTTTTTGGATCACTAAAACCCTAGATTCCTATTTTTCCAACTAGTACAAAAATCGGTGTCAAAATAATAAAAATCATTTTCATTTCGGACAACTGGGCCGGCCCGGAAACGAAATCCGGCCCACAATCCCACAACCGCGCGCTCGGCCCGCTCAGCTCTCCCGCCGCGCGCGCGACGCTGACGGGTGGACCCCCGCGGTCAGCGACCGTAGGCAGGGGAGCCGGCGCCCCGCGAGCTCCGGTGAGCTCGAGCTCACCGGAGAAGGGCTCGCGCGGCTCACCGAACACGGCATCGTGCTCTCCGTCACCTGGCGCACCGATTGGCACCCGTAGGATGGATGGGGATGGGGAGGAGAGGGCCTGCCACCGTGCGCGGCGGCCGGTGACCTCTGGTGGCGGCGCACCGTCGCCGGTGAAGAAGCATAGTGCGGTTTGGGCTCGGTACGAGCTTCACCGGGGCAAGGCGGTTCCATTTTGCGGTTGAGGGGAGATGGAGAGGGACCCGAAGCACCCCGACCACGGTGAGGTCCATGGCGGGCTCCGGCGACCCCTCGGAGGCGGAGAAGAAGATAATGCGGCTCACCTAGGGTCCAATCGTGGGTTTCGGTAGGTCCAGGGGATGGAGGGTGTCGTGGCGGAGGAAATGGCAAGCTCAATCGGCCAGTGGTGTGGCGTAGCTCGCGCTCGAGCTCGTCGGAGAAGAAGGGGAATGGCGGCTCGGTTCTTTTCCTTTTGCAGACGAGAGGGAAGGAGGAGGAGGAAGTGGATGGGCGAGATTGGAGCGACAGCAGAGGTGCTCTTCATGCGCTCGGCAGCTGGCCACAGCGCCAGGTCGCGCGCGGCGCGTGGAGGACACGCGGCGGCGTTCACCTGCCCGGGCGCCACGACACGCCGTGTCGTTTGACTGAAGTTTTGAAATCGCGGTTTCAGTCAAACCGAGCCTGACAGCGTGACTTTGGCGACCTATAACTCCCAATCTAAGCCGATTTAGTACAATCCGTAATTAGTAAAGTTGTAGAGGTACATATCGTCTACAAAATTGTCCACTGGAGCTCGAGCTGATTCGGTCTATAAAGGAAACTAGATGGTCTCAAAGTAGTGCTCGGTGAAACTGAAACCGGGTTCAGTTACTGATACCGACTGACAGCTCATGTTCATGGCACGATATCTCTTGAACCATTGAGAACCAGGCTTGGGCGATATTGACAAAGTTGTAGGGCTACATGTGATCTACAAATTTGTCAATATGAGTGAAGGCTGGTTTGGCTTGGTTTGCAAACTACAAGCTTCTAAAGTAGGCATCAGTGAAACTGTAAAGTCCAATTCCAGACTTAGAAAAATTCTAAGTCCTGGAATTACACCACTAGCTGACTTGTGGGCCACTTTAGAGCATGTTGTGGTCATTTTCATGAGATGGTCATATTGAGACTTTTGTTCCCCATGAATTTCTTTACAACTTTGCTTAAGGGTGCTCTTCCATGCAAGGTCTCTAAATTAGACTTTCTAGTTGGTCAAACTAGAGCCTTCTATGGTCAAATGGGGGTCAAACTTGTCATGGAGGGCAATTTTGTAATTTTGGTCAACATGAACCTTGATCCAAATGTTACTCTAAGTATAGCTAAGGTGTTGTAGGTCATGATTGACTACTTTCCCTTTTTGTTACACCAACTATCAAATACTTTATGAAATCAATCAAACAAACCCTAAACAAACACATGAATTGCATTACATGAAATACTAAACATGAATTATGCATGTCATGCTTATGCAAATGCAATGCAATTAAGGACTAAACACTTGAGGTGTTACAGCCCTCCCCCCTTATAGAAATCTCGTCCCGAGATTTGGAAAGCGTACCATTTGTCATAGAATTCTTTATAACCATCCCGCAAATAATCCTCCCGTTCCCACGTAGCATCACTCTCACTCCCCTGATTACTCCACATCACTTTGTACCACTTAACCACTTTGCTTCTAGTTACTCGTTCTTGAGTGTCGATCACTCGGACGGGCTTTTCCTCATAGGTTAAGTCGGATTCCAACCTGATATCACCTAACGGAGCTTGTTCCTCAGGAACTCGAAGACACTTCTTAAGCTGAGACACATGAAAAACGTTGAATATGGCTCTCATCTCAGGAGGCAACTGGATTTTGTACGCAACAGCTCCACTCTTGCCTATGATCTGGAAAGGACCCACGTATCTTGGTGCAAGCTTTCGCTTAACGCCAAAACGTTGGACACTCTTCATTGGAGAAACTTTCAAATAAACGAAGTCCCCAACTTCAAATTCGAGTGGTTTTCTGCGACGATCAGCATAGCTCTTCTGTCTAGCTTGGGCTGCAGCCATGTGTTTCTGGATAGTACGGACTTTTTCCTCGGCTTCCTGGACAAAATCAATGCCATAATACCTTCTTTCCCCAGCTTCTACCCAGTTTAGTGGAGTTCGGCACTTACGACCGTACAAAGCTTCGAATGGGGCCATCTTAATACTCTCTTGATAACTGTTATTGTACGAGAATTCGGCTAAAGGTAGCCATTTCTCCCAAGAACCCTTGGATGAAAGGACGCATGCCCGCAACAAATCTTCCAAGATTTGGTTAACTCGTTCCGTCTGACCAGATGTCTGGGGGTGATAAGCAGAGCTTCTCACTAACTTGGTTCCCAGAAGGTGATGCAAATGCTTCCAAAAGCGAGCAGTGAACTGGGGACCTCGGTCAGAAACGATCGTACGAGGTATCCCATGAAGCCAGACTATCTGATTGAAGTACAACTCAGCATAGTCAGTAGGACGATAGTCCACTCTCACAGGGATGAAATGAGCTGATTTGGTCAAACGGTCAACAATTACCCAGATAGAGTTATGATTTTTGACTGTGGGAGGAAGTCCGACAATGAAATCCATACTTATTTCTTCCCATTTCCAGCCTGGAATGGAAAGTGGCTGAAGCAACCCAGCTTTCATATGCACAGCTTTCACTCTGCAACAGGTGTCACATCTAGCAACATATGCAGCTATCTCTTTCCGCATCTTGGTCCACCAATAAAGTGGCTTCAAATCATAGTACATCTTATTGCTACCAGGATGGATGGACAACTTGGAAGAATGTGCTTCGGACAGGATCTGATCTCTAAGCTCTCGATCCTTGGGTACCACTATCCTATCCTTGAACCACAGCACACCTTCGTCATCTAACCTGAAATGCTTAGTTTCTTCCTCTTTCATCTTTCGTTTTATGTGAAATATACCCGGATCAGTCTCTTGGAGCTCAATGATTCTATTTCTGAGAGTACTACTAACAGTGATGTTGTACAAGACTGCCGGATGTAACAGACGGGATCGGTGAAAATCAGTTTCAATTAAGGAATGGCAATGAGACTTACGGCTCAAAGCGTCCGCAACCACGTTTGCTTTGCCTGGGTGATAGTGCACTTGAAGATTATAATCTTTAATCAACTCAAGCCATCTTCTCTGACGCATATTTAGCTCAGGTTGGGTGAAGATGTATTTGAGGCTTTTGTGGTCGGTATAGATATTGCAGACATTGCCCAGCAGATAATGCCGCCATACCTTCAAAGCATGAACAACTGCGGCCAGTTCTAAGTCATGCGTTGGATAATTCACCTCATGTTTCCGAAGTTGCCGTGAAGTATACGCAATTACTCGGCCTTCCTGCATCAGAACACCTCCCAAACCTATGCCTGAGGCATCACAGTAAACATCAAAAGGTTTCTCGATATCCGGTTGTGCCAAAACCGGAGCCGAGGTTAGGAGGGTTCGCAGTTGGTGAAAAGCCGCATCACACTCAGGAGTCCAGACAAACCTGGTGTCTTTTTGCAGCAACCGAGTCATGGGTTTGGCTATTTTTGAGAAATCCGGGATGAAGCGACGATAATAGCCAGCCAACCCAAGAAAACTCCGGACCTCATGAACCGAAGTAGGAGCCTTCCAATTCAATACTTCTTCTACCTTGGTGGGATCCACCATAATACCTCCATCGGACAATACATGCCCAAGAAAAGGTACTTCCCGAAGCCAGAATTCACATTTACTGAACTTCGCATACAGTTTATGCTCACGCAGTCGGCTGAGGACAATACGCAAGTGTTCCGCGTGGTCTTCCTCATTTTTAGAATACACTAAGATGTCATCAATGAACACCACTACAAACTTGTCCAATTCGGGCATAAATACCGAATTCATCAAGCACATGAAGTGCGCTGGGGCATTAGTCAGACCGAAGGACATGACAAGATACTCATAAAGGCCGTATCTCGTCGAGAAGGCTGTTTTTGGAACATCTTCAGGACGGATTTTAATCTGATGGTACCCAGACCTTAGATCAATCTTGGAAAAGACTTTAGCTTTGGACAGTTGATCGAACAAGATGTCGATACGCGGTAGAGGATACTTATTCTTGACAGTGACTGCATTCAGAGGTCTATAGTCCACGCACATCCGCAAGGTTTGATCCTTCTTCTTTACAAAGATAGCAGGGCAACCCCACGGAGATGAGCTAGGACGGATCAACCCCTTCTTCAAAAGTTCATTCAATTGTACCTTAAGCTCAGCTAACTCATTTGGAGGCATTCTATAGGGTCTCCTAGAGATGGGTGCGGTACCAGGCAGCAACTTGATTTTAAATTCCACATCCCGATCCGGAGGGAGTCCCGGCAAATCATCGGGAAAAACATCCGGAAACTCATTTACTACGGGAATTTCAGCCAACGCTTTTGCTTGCACAGCATGAATTTCCCCCGACAATTCAACTTTTCTGGGAAGTTGAACTAGAAAACCCTTTTGATCGGTAGGATCTCTGAGCATAACTACCCGAGCAGATGTGTCAATGAGTACCCCATTCTGACTCATCCAATTCATTCCCAAGATAACATCTATGTCTAACCCCGGTAACACCAATAGAGCAAGCGAATAACTTCGCCCTTCTATCTCAAACTTAAGGTTCCCCACTACTTTGTTTGTGGAAATATTACCACTTGCAGCACTAATGCAATAACCCACACCTTCAACAGTATGCAACTTGTGTGCAAAATTTGGATGCAAACTTAGGACTGATAAAGGAATGCGAAGCACCTGAATCAAAAAGTACCACTGCGGGGTGTTGGTCAACTAGGAACTTACCAGCCGTGACTACCTCACCAGATGGAATTTCTTCAATGCTGTTATAGTGAGCATGTCCCTGACGACCACCTTGATTGACATTTTTCTTAGGGTACGGACAGTTCCGGGCCCAATGACCTGGCTTGTTGCAATTCCAGCAAGGCATATTGCTAGGAGAAACACTAGAACTACTCTGACCAGATGTCCCCTTTGGCAGAGCGACAGTATACGCCTTACGGAACCCAGTTTTTGCAGCAGGCTTTTTCTGTGGTGGACGAAACTTTGTATTCTGAGCAGGCGGGCGTGGAGAAGACCTTGGTGCAGCTGAGGCCCTTGACTGAGAAGCACTTGCCTCAAGGGCCCTTTTACGGCTCTTAGAAGCAGAATAAATAGCATTGTTGTTCTCCTGTGTCAAAGCATCGCTGATGAAATCATTGAAAGTGGTACACTTGCTAGTACCCATAGTCTTCATTAGCTTTGGGCCGAGGCCCCTTTTGAAACTAGCAATCTTTTTGGCATCAGTATCCACAAACTCCGTGGCGTACCTTGCCAAGTTGTTGAAGGACTGCAAGTACTCAGTCAAGCTCTTGTTTCCCTGCGACAGCCTCATAAACTCTGTGTGCTTGATTGCCATCAGACCTGGAGGGATATAATTCCCCCGGAATGCCGCCTTAAACTGATCCCAAGCAATCGGGACATTGGCAGGCAGCGTGGAACGATAGTGGCTCCACCAGATGCCTGCTGGACCATGCAACTGATGGGAAGCATACTCCGTTTTCAGCTCATCAGTTAGGCGTAGCAGACGAAACTTTTGTTCAATGGTATTCAACCACTCATCAGCCTGCAGGGGTTCTTCCGCTTCCTTAAAAAGCGGGGGCTTTGTATCCAGGAAGTCCTTGAAATCGCTGTACTGGTTTGGCTCTGGGCCCTGACGACCATGCCGAGCCTCTCGATTAGCCAGTTGGCGCATGGCGTCGGCCAACATACGCTGCCCCTCGACCACTGATTGCATTAACTCTGCCGGAGTAGGTGGTGGTGGAGGGGGCGGCTGGTCCTCCTCCTCATTTCCACGACCCCGACGTAGATTGTACGACATTTGGTAATCCATCAAGACGTTCTTCGATAAAGGCTCACTCACAGGGAGCACAACGGTTATCGGATCGTTTACGTTGCTATCTACGTGATTTTGACCTTTTGCCCGGTACTTGGATTTGATCTCAAGATTGTTAGTGACTGTGAAAGGCTACTTCAAACTGACCACAAAGAGACTTCTCAATGGAGAGTTCTATGTTGGATCAGGACTAGCCACCTCGATACCTGCGCGTGCCAAGTAGCACAACCTTATGTCGCGCGCCATAGGAGGCCCTCGGTTTCGTCGCGGCACCGAAGGGTGCTAATCGTGACACCATCACCGAACACAACACAATAAGACATCTCATTGCGATCGCAATTAACAGGTTCAAACTACATTTAGGAAACATACGGTTCAGCCTTACATCCCAGAGTCAAGTTATTACAAGGCCTCACTCCTTCAAAGGGAAGGCACAAAAGACGATCCTAGTATTAAAGGTACGTGATGACTACTCTAAACATCATCCTCTGAGTCCGTGTCAAGGATCTCCCCGCCGTCCTCATCACTGACAGGCTCTAACTCTTCGTCTTCTTCTTCTGGCTCTTCCTCTGGTGCTTCTGCCGGTGGAGCATCTTGTGGTCCATCAACCTCCACTTCATCATCATCATCCTCTGCCATGAAGATTCCGGAACCCATCTCCTCATCTAAATTGTTGTTCCTAGGTAGCAGAGGATTAAGCTGGTTGTTCAGGCGGTGCACTTCTTCATGAAGGTTGTCATTGTATTCTTCAGCATTCTCTAACTGTTGTTCGAGCTCAAACTGACGAGCTCTCAGAACGTTCTCCTCGTGCCAGGCTTCATCCCTCTGTTCCATTACACGGACCAACATACGCTGACAGTTGCGATTTGCCACTGTCAACCTCTGGACTGCAAGTGTTTCTTGATCTCGATCATGAATCACTCGCTCCAGTTGTTGCCGTGCTGCATCCCTAGCAGCAGTCACCTCTGCCAGCTCAGCCCGTAACTGTTCCACCTCGGAGGGCTCAGGACGGGGCTCGCGTGGAGCTAACTGGTGGCGAGGGACCCTTCCACCAGTTGACTTATGGGCTGTCATCCTGGTACGTGCCATCTGTATCAACAAGATGTGACTTAAAGTGAGAATCATTTAGGGGATACGAAATTTAATTTAGTCGGGACTATTGAAATTTTTAAGGAGGGAGTGAATGACATGTATGATATAATTAAACATGATGCATGCACGTTCCGTACGTCCTCTCACCTTAGTGGAAAACTAAAGTGCTAACGCTAAGCGGTGGCATACATACGTTCTCTCATATAAGCGAAACTATCGATCTACACGTTACGTTGTTAGTGTACCTGCAGAAAAAAAAATTCCATTGCAGCCCAACAATTCCCAAAATAACATACAAGGAAGCAGTAAACTAAATACTTTCCATATACACATCCCCGGATGTATATATTTCAGTATCAAAGCTACCCGATGGATAGATGCCCACAATTAAGTGCTTTTACATAGTTACATGGTTTGAACATGTAAATATGCAAACCACCAAAACTACTCTCCCCTAGACCGCCGGTTGGACGATCATGCTCTCACAACTCACACTTACCAGAGCGTCGAGGTAATTTGATCCATACATTACCACCCAAGTGGATGGCATCCATACAATATCACGCCGTATGGACGACGAAACAAAAACAAACAAGGCCCCCAAGTTAGTCTTTATAATAAGCCACCTAAGAGTCCTTATTTGGGCTAAGGGATGTGATCACTGGCATACTTATAAAATACTTTTTAAAGTTTAACCCTTTTCGCAAGCAAATACTTTTGTTTTTAATTACTCGTAATGATGTGCTTAATGTTGAATTATGCTCCGGTACCAGCTGTAACAGAACCGACCAAATTATAAGAGCACAAGTACGAAAACAAGCACCGAAGCACTCAAATTTTCAAACTTGAGCCCATATAATCCCGGTAGTCAATCGAAATCACGAAGGATTTCAAACCAAACTGCTTACAACCAGGATCGCATCATTCAACATACACATCATACGTTACATTTCACAAGTAGTTCCGAAATAAGTTTAACACCACGGAGTAGCAATTATTACAAACCGAGTTTGAAAGTAGTGGAAGCATAACACACACTGAAGTTACTTAAATACTGCCAGTTTGGATAGATCGACATCCCACAAAAGCACTAGGAAAGTACATAAAGATGATCACGCCCGTGTGATCTAGTCCTCATCCCCCGCGGGGTGAAGACAAGTCTTGCAGAAGCCCTGGTAAAGCATGTCATCTGCAACAGGAGGGAATAAACCCTGAGTACTGGAATGTACTCAGCTAGACTTACCCGTCATAAACCAGAAATAAAGGAGACACCAAGGATTATGCAAGGCTTACACAAGAGGCTAGCTGACACCACATTTTGCATAAAGGCATAAGTAGTTGAAACTCTTATAACCTGTACTAGCAGTTATTTTTAGCATTTACCTGTCATCTATCTTAGCACCTGTACTAAACATGCACTTGATTATCATCAAACAATTATTCATATTATTCCATAGCAGGTAGAAATTGTGGCAACATTGTATCATTCACTTAACCATCTGTTTAATTAATGAGATCTACGTTGCCGCTGCTCAAGTCAAGTGCTCACTAACCGGGAGCGACGGTGATTCGAATCGAATTCCTATCCAGCTGGAGGGGTATTTCTAACACTCACCGCGCAGGCCCCTGCTAGGGTCGCACAAGCCACCTTTCGTATGATTCAGGAATCGCGGGTCCGAATGATGTCGCAACCCCAAGGGCGACACTCTGCCAGGTGATAGGGACTCTAACCCCCCTTGGTCTCACGCCAATGTCCCCAAGCACATCCTTTCTCTCCTCCAAGAAGCAACCTACCATTCGATTCCCGGCCTGAATCACATTACTCGGCTTCGCGGTCGGAACGACTTATCCGGCCAACTAAGTGTTAGACTGCGTTCAACATGACTCAAGGACGTACAGCGAATCGGTCCTTAAACGACTCAGACGGGCATGGCTCCACACCCAAGACGTGAAGTGTCTTGCAGCTGTACCATCGAACTCCCGCCCGGTCTCAATTTCATTTTAAAGCATGGTTCCATCACGATAGCCATAAGCCACTCGCGACCCAGTCCTATCTCTCGCGGATGACCGGAAATCACCCGACTTCTACCGTTCTAAGCAGGGCTAAGCATTGACACGTGCCTACACCTAATATAGGATCAGGGCATAGTATCTGGACAAGGACAGGTGTAATGCAACAGTTGTTTTCATACAACTCCTACTACTTAATGCAGTAAACAATTAAAAGTACTCAAGATATCTTTATAAATTGATAGGTTCAGCATGCACCGGGGCTTGCCTTTAAGGAAGGTGGAAGGCCGGTGATCTGGACACTCAGGAAGGTCTTCTTCGGAGGCTTCTTCGCCGATTGGCTCGGTCTGCTCCTCTGGTTGACTCAGTACTTCCTCTGGGATCGTCTGCTCGAACTCGAGGAGCGTTACCCCCTCCGGTACACCTATTGCATGAGTGCATAATAAATTTCATGAATGCATAATGAAAGATGCAATATGCTCGGAATGAAATGCATTACAACACTTTAACGCTCTATTCAAATCACTTCAAAAGAGTAGGTGCAAATTTCCTCTCCGAAAGAGAAATACTCACCTAATCTACTTAACCTAAGATAAAGTTGCTCATCCTCAGTTAAGGCCCTAACACCTAACAATTACAAAAGTAGCTTGTCTTAGGATATCACACCATATCAATCAGCAAAGCATCACAGTAGAGCATACTGGACAGCAGCTACTTGTTTTTATCATAAGTGGAGATTCACAATTCCAAAAGATATGATCTAGGACAATCTGGAAAGCCTAAGAAATGCTCTAGAATTCACTTTCAGCCCTCAACCCCAAATTCTTAAGTTTTCCATGTCAAACTTCACAAGTTCCAGAATCTGTCCTCTCAAAACAGAGAGTAGCAGATTCTGAACTGCCACTTAAAACAACAGTAACTCTCAAACTACAAAGCCAAATGTTCCCAAATTTTGACACAAGCTAGTTCATCAAGTTTACTGTGACTTTGGTATTTACAAGTTTTCCAGCAACAAATTTTATCAATGGTCAAACTTAGAAATACTTCCAGCTGTCCAGAAAACCTAAAATTACAAAGGTTAAATATTTGTTGATATGACCAAAGTCTCCTAAAACCAAACTAATGTTACTAACAGTTCATATTAGGTATAACAACACCAGAAAGTAAGGTGGAACCAACTAGAATATTTATTTAACCCCATTTCTTAATTTACTTAATTATTTAGGTGGAATTTTAAACATATATGTAAACTGCTCCTAAAATTCTACAAAAATTACAGGGGACTTTCTGACCTCAAAATAGACCACAGTAAAAATTTGAACAAGTTTTATTCACAGAAACTCCCTATACAAAATTCACAAGCCCAAAAGGCTGATTTTTGCATAAATCATAAATCCCATTGAAAAGTATCAACAACAGATTTCATATTTTTCTTAGACACTCTAGGGTACCAAGACATTCTCCAAAAATTTACAATAACATTGCACATGTAGAAAAATTATAAAAATTACTTCAATTATTTCCTAGAATAAAATGATAGCCTTATAACTTGAAAATTACTTAAGCACTGATGCCCAAATTTTTACCATAGCTAGGACTAGCATAGAGTAACCTACCCACCAAATTTCATAATTTATAGAACACTACAGCTCAAGTTATAAATTAAGCAAATTTGCATGCAATCCAAAACACATTTAAAGGATCTAATAAATTCTTACAGAATTTAAACATCTCATGCCAGATCCATATTTTTCTAAAATACTACACATCCAGTAGATTCTAACAAAATTTATTTCATGATTTTTTGGATCACTAAAACCCTAGATTCCTATTTTTCCAACTAGTACAAAAATCGGTGTCAAAATAATAAAAATCATTTTCATTTCGGACAACTGGGCCGGCCCGGAAACGAAATCCGGCCCACACTCCCACAACCGCGCGCTCGGCCCGCTCAGCTCTCCCGCCGCGCGCGCGACGCTGACGGGTGGACCCCCGCGGTCAGCGACCGTAGGCAGGGGAGCCGGCGCCCCGCGAGCTCCGGTGAGCTCGAGCTCGCCGGAGAAGGGCTCGCGCGGCTCACCGAACACGGCATCGTGCTCTCCGTCACCTGGCGCACCGATTGGCACCCGTAGGATGGATGGGGATGGGGAGGAGAGGGCCTGCCACCGTGCGCGGCGGCCGGTGACCTCTGGTGGCGGCGCACCGTCGCCGGTGAAGAAGCATAGTGCGGTTTGGGCTCGGTACGAGCTTCACCGGGGCAAGGCGGTTCCATTTTGCGGTTGAGGGGAGATGGAGAGGGACCCGAAGCACCCCGACCACGGTGAGGTCCATGGCGGGCTCCGGCGACCCCTCGGAGGCGGAGAAGAAGATAATGCGGCTCACCTAGGGTCCAATCGTGGGTTTCGGTAGGTCCAGGGGATGGAGGGTGTCGTGGCGGAGGAAATGGCAAGCTCAATCGGCCGGTGGTGTGGCGTAGCTCGCGCTCGAGCTCGTCGGAGAAGAAGGGGAATGGCGGCTCGGTTCTTTTCCTTTTGCAGACGAGAGGGAAGGAGGAGGAGGAAGTGGATGGGCGAGATTGGAGCGACAGCAGAGGTGCTCTTCATGCGCTCGGCAGCTGGCCACAGCGCCAGGTCGCGCGCGGCGCGTGGAGGACACGCGGCGGCGTTCACCTGCCCGGGTGCCACGACACGCCGTGTCGTTTGACTGAAGTTTTGAAATCGCGGTTTCAGTCAAACCGAGCCTGACAGCGTGACTTTGGCGACCTATAACTCCCAATCTAAGCTGATTTAGTACAATCCTTAATTAGTAAAGTTGTAGAGGTACATATCGTCTACAAAATTGTCCACTGGAGCTCGAGCTGATTCGGTCTATAAAGGAAACTAGATGGTCTCAAAGTAGTGCTCGGTGAAACTGAAACCGGGTTCAGTTACTGATACCGACTGACAGCTCATGTTCATGGCACGATATCTCTTGAACCATTGAGAACCAGGCTTGGGCGATATTGACAAAGTTGTAGGGCTACATGTGATCTACAAATTTGTCAATATGAGTGAAGGCTGGTTTGGCTTGGTTTGCAAACTACAAGCTTCTAAAGTAGGCATCAGTGAAACTGTAAAGTCCAATTCCAGACTTAGAAAAATTCTAAGTCCTGGAATTACACCACTAGCTGACTTGTGGGCCACTTTAGAGCATGTTGTGGTCATTTTCATGAGATGGTCATATTGAGACTTTTGTTCCCCATGAATTTCTTTACAACTTTGCTTAAGGGTGCTCTTCCATGCAAGGTCTCTAAATTAGACTTTCTAGTTGGTCAAACTAGAGCCTTCTATGGTCAAATGGGGGTGAAACTTGTCATGGAGGGCAATTTTGTAATTTTGGTCAACATGAACCTTGATCCAAATGTTACTCTAAGTATAGCTAAGGTGTTGTAGGTCATGATTGACTACTTTCCCTTTTTGTTACACCAACTATCAAATACTTTATGAAATCAATCAAACAAACCCTAAACAAACACATGAATTGCATTACATGAAATACTAAACATGAATTATGCATGTCATGCTTATGCAAATGCAATGCAATTAAGGACTAAACACTTGAGGTGTTACAATCCTCATCGCTAACAGGCTCTAACTCCTCGTCTTCTTCTTCTTCTTCTGGTTCCTCTTCTAGTGGGGCATCCGGTGGCCCATTGACCTCCACTTCATCATCCTCTTCAGCCATGAAGATTCCCGAACCCATGTCCTCATCTGTGTTGTTGTCTCAAGGCAGCAGAGGATTTAGCTGGTTGTTCAGGCGGTGCACTTCTTCATGAAGATTATCATTGTATTCTTCAGCATTCTCCAACTATTGCTCGAGCTCCACCTGGCGAGCTCTCAGGACGTTCTCCTCGTGCCAGGCTTCATCCCTTTGGTTCATGACATGGACCAGCATGCGTTGATAGTTGCGATTGGCTACTGTCAACCTCTAGACCGCAAGTGTTTCCTGATCACGGTCATGGATCACTTGCTTCAGTTGCTGACGCGCTGCATTCCTAGCAGTAGTCACTTCGGCAAACTCAGCCCTCAGCCTTTCCACCTTAGTGGGCTCAGGGCGGGCCTCATGTGGAGCTAGCTGGTGGCGAGGGGCCCTTCCTCCGGTCAACTTACGAGAGGTCCTCTTAGTGCGTGCCATCTGTATCAACAAGATACAACTTAAGGTGAGGATAATTTAGGGGATACGAAATTTAATTTAGTCAGGACTATTGATATTTTAAGGAGGGAGTAAAATGACATGGATGATATAATTAAACATGATGTATGCACGTTCCGTACGCCCTCTCACCTTAGTAGAAACCTAAAGTTCTAACGCTAGGTGGTGGCATACATACGATCTCTCATATAAACGAAACTATCGGTCTACTCGTTACGCTGTTAGTGTACCTGTAGAAAATCTCATTTCAGCCCAACAGTTTCCCAATATAAACACACAAGAAAGCAGTAAACTAAATATTTTCCATATACACATCCCCTGATATATATACTTCAGTATCAAAGCTACCCGATCTATAGATTCCCACAATTAAGTGCTTACATAATTACACGGTTTAAACATGTAAGTATGCAAGTCACCAAAGCTACTCTCCCCGAGACCGCCAATTGGACGATCATGCTCTCACAACTCACACTTACCAGAGCGTCGAGGCCATTGATCCATACATTACCACCCAAGTGGATGGCATCCATACAATATCACGCCGTATGGACGACGAAACAAAAACAAACAAGGCCCCCAAGTTAGTCTTTATAATAAGCCACCTAAGAGTCCTTATTTGGGCTAAGGGATGTGATCACTGGCATACCTATAAAAATATTTTTTTAGAGTCTTAACCCTTTTCATAAACAATTACTTTTATTTTTAAATACTCGTATGATGTGTTTAAAGTTGAATTATGCTCCAGTACCAGCTGTAACAGAACCGACCAAATTATAAGAGCACAAGTACAAAAACAAGCACCGAAGCGCTCAAATTTTCGAACTTGAGCCCATATAATCCCGGTAGTCAATCGAAACCACGAAGGATTTCAAACCAACTTGCTTACAACTAAGATCGCATCATTCAACATACACATCATACGTTACATTTCACAAGTAGTTCTAAAATACGTTTACACACACGGAAGTCGCAAATTAATACAAACCATGTTCACAAAGTAGCGGAAGCATAACACACACCAGTTGTTTAACTACTGCCAGTCTTGTTGATCACAACCCGCAAAAGCATCAGGGAAAGTACATAAAAGATGATCACTCCCTAGTGATCTAGTCTTCGTCACCCGCAGGGTGGAGACAAGTTTTGCAGAAGCCTTGATAGAGCATATCATCTGCAACAGGAGGGAATAAACCCTGAGTACGGGAATGTACTTAGCTAGACTTACCCGTCGAAAACCAGAAATAAGATGACACCAAGGATTATGCAAGGCTTACACAAGAGGCTAGCTGACATCACATTTTGTAGAAAGGCATAAGTAATTGAAACTCTTATAACCTGTACTAGCAGTTATTTTTAGCATTTACCTGTCATCTATCTTAGCACCTGTACTAAACATGCACTTGATTATCATCAAACAATTATTAAATTATATCCAAAGCAGGTATAAATTATGGCAACATTGTATCATTCACTTAACCATCTGTTCAATTAATGAGATCTACGTTGCCGCTGCTCAAGTCAAGTGCTCACTAACCGGGAGCGACGGCAATTCGAATCGAATTCCTATCCAGCTGGAGGGGTATTTCTAACACTCACCGAGTCATGCCTGGCGAGGGCTGCTCAGGTCATCTTTCGTACAGTTCAGGAATCGCGGGTCCGAATAATGTCGCGTCCCCAAGGGCGACACTCTGCCAGGTGATAGGGACTCTAACCCCCCTTGGTCTCACGCCAATGTCCCCAAGCACATCCTTTCTCTCCTCCAAGATGCAACCTACCATTCGATTCTCGGCCTGAACCATACTACTCGACTTCACGGTCGGAACAACTTATCCGGCCAACTAAGTGTTAGACTGCGTTCAACATGACTCAAGGACGTACAACGAATCGGTCCTTAAACGACTCAGACGGGCATAGCTCCACACCCAAGACGTGAAGTGTCTTGCGGCTGTACTTTTGAACTTCCGCCCGGTCTCAATTTCATTTTAAAGCATGGTTCCATCCACGATAGCCATAAAGCCACTCGTGACCCAATCCTACATCTCGCGGATGACCGGAAATCACCCGACTTCTACCGGACTAAGCAGGGCTAAGCATTGACACGTGTCTAAACCTATTATAGGATTAAGTACGATATCTGGACAAGGACATGTATAATGCAGCAAGTGTTTTCATATAACTCCTACAACTTAATGCAATAAACAATTAAAAGGACTCAAGATTAATTTATAAAACAATAGGTTAAGCATGCACCGGGGCCTGCCTTTTAGAAAAGTGGACGGGCGGTGATCTGGACACTCAGGCAAGTCCTCAGCGGCGTCTCCTCCGCCGGCTGGTTCCTCTAGCTCCTCCGGCTGGTCCTGGACTTCCTCCGGGATCACTTGCTCGAACTCGAGGAGCGTTACCCCCTCCTGAACACCTATTGCATGAGTGCATAATAAATCTCATGGATGCATAATGAAAGATGCAACATGCTCGGAATGAAATGCATTACCACACTCTTAAGACTCTATTCAAATCACTTCAATTATTAAGTGCAAATTTCCTCTCCCGTAGAGAAGTACTCACCTAATCTACTCAACCTAAGGTATAGTTGTTCTTTTTTGGTTAAGGCCCTAACACCTAACAATCACAAGAGTAACATTACTTAGGTTACCACATCCAAAACCAAAATATCACAGCAAGACATTCTGGACAGCAGCTAAATGTTTCTATCATAACTGGAGATTCCCAACTCCAAAAGATATGATCTAAGACAATCTGGAAAGCTTATGAAATGCCCTACAAATCATTTTTAGACCTCAACCCTTAATTCCTAAGTTTTCCAAGTCGAATTTCCCAAGTTCCAGAATCTGTCCTCTCTAAACAGAGAGGAGCAAATTCTGGACTGTCACTTAAAACAGCAATAACTCCCAAACTGCTAAGCCAAATGCTCCCAATTTTTGACACAAGCTAGTTTATCAAGTTTACTACAACTTTGGTATTTACAAGTTTTCCAGCAAACACCTTTATCAAAGGTCAAACCTAAAGATACTACCAGCTGTCCAGAAAACCTAGAATTACAAAGATTAAATATTTATTTATGTGGCAAACTTCCCCTAAGACCAAACTAATGTTACCAAAAGTTCACATGGGTCACAAGAACACCAGAAAGTAAGATGTGCCCACCTAGAATATTTATTTACACCCCTTTCTTTATTTACTTAATTAATTAAGTGGAATTTTAATCATATATGTAAACTACTCATAAAATTCTACAAAAATTACAGGAGACTCTCTGACCCAAAAGAGGCTACTGTAAATATTTGAACTAAAATTATTCACAGAAACTCCCTATATAAAATTCACAAGCCAAAAAGGCTGATTTTTGTATAATTAACAAATCACATTGAAAAGTATCAAACAACAGATTTCATATTTTTCTTAGATACCTTAGGGTACCAGGACGTTCTCCAAAAATTTATAAGAACATTGCACATGTAGAAAAATTACTAAAATTCATTCAAGTATTCCCTAAAACAACATGATAGCATTATAACTTGAAAAGTATTCAAGCACTAGTGCCCAAATTTTTACCAGAGCTAATACAGGTATAAGTTAGCCCACCCACCAAATTTCATAATTTTTGGAACACTACAACTCAAGTTATGCATTTAACAAATTTGCCTTCATTTTAAAACACATTTTAAAGACCTATTTAAATCTCCCAGAAACTAGACATCACATATCAAATTTATATTTTTCTAAGATACTACACATCATGCAGGGCCTAAAAAAATTTACTTCATAATTTTTGAGCAAGTAAAACCCTAGATATACATTTTCAAAATCTTATTTAAAACTGTGACAAAATAAAGAAAATGAATAAATCCTATTGCTACTGGGCCGGCCCGGGAAACGACGCGGCCCACGGCGCGCGCGCGGCCTGCTCGGGCTCCCGCCCGCGCGCGTGCGTCTGCCAAGAGGGCCCCACTGTCAGCGGAAGAGGGACAGGGGAGCGGACGGTGGTGGTCAGAGCTCGTCGCCGGCAAGCCGACCAGCGAAATCGAGGTCACCAGTGTGATCTCCGTTCTTCCCCGAGTCGATTGAGATAGGATGGAGAGGTCGGTTCAGTCGGAGGCGGCTCACCGACGGAGATGGCGGCTCGACGATGGCTGACCACCATGCTCTGGCCAACTCCGGTGACCAAAACGGCAATGCAGTGAGGGGAAAAGGTCAGTGAGTGATGACAGAGAAGATGAGGTGCTCAAGAGGGATGGTGGTGCGACGGAGAGGCCGGTCCACGTGCACCGAGTAGCGGCGGCGCACGAAGCGTTCCGGCGAGGTCAGTGTTCCCGACGAACTACAAGTAGATACGGGGCTACATGATCCATAGTCGTACTACGGCTCAAGGAGATCCCCATGCGCGCCCTAGGGATGGCAGAGACGGACAATACGAGGCTAGCTGTGACGGTTTGCCATGGGCGGCCATGGCGGACGCGGCCAGAGCGCGACACACCCGCGGGCCGTTCCGGTGTGCAGGGACGGTTCCCGGTGGTAACGTCTAGCCACAAGCATCTACACAGTTTGAGAAAGTGGGGACGGGGGTCTGGGAAGGAGGAGAATGAGGGAGGGGAGCTGGCCACGGTGGACCGTGGCGGCGGCGATGCTCCGGTGAGCTCCGGTGGAAAAAGAGTCGACAACACGTCCTTACCTCTACGAGATTGGCTCAGGCACGGGGTAGGGGAGGTTGAGGAGCCTATGGCGGAGCTGTGGGTGAAGTTTGGTAGGCTGTGGTGTGGTGGTGAGCTCGTCCGGCCACGGCGAAGTCTGGGTGGTGCTGCTCGTCGAAACAGAGGGCGATGGAATGGAGGAGGGAACAGCGCGAGTGATGGGGGTTGAGGTGTCGGCTCTGACTTCACTCCCGTGCGCGTGCTCACGACGTGGAGGCGACGGCAGGGCTCAAGCGCCACGCGGCTACCGTGCTCTGCGCGGTCGCCACGACAGCGGGCCATCTGTCTGACTGAATGACGCCGGCGTCGACTGAATGGAGCCAACGTGGTGGTCTGACAGCGGAAGTTTGGCGTTGATTATCTTCCAAACCAACTAGATTTCGTCGAAGGTGACTACATCAATTATGTAGAGCTATGTGAGAGCAACAAGTTTGTCAATTGGAGCTTAGACTGGTTCAGCCTAGATTTGAAACTACAGAGCTCCAAAGTGGGGTACTTGGAAACTGAAACCTAGTTTCAGTCACAATGCCGACTGAAACCCAATTTTCTAGGCGTCATATCTCCTAAACCATTTAGAACTAGGTGATGGTGATGTTGACAATGTTGTAGAGCTAAGTGAGTACTACAAAAGTGTCAATATGAGTTGGGGCTGGTTTGGTCTGGTTTGCAAACTACAAGCTTCCAAATTAGGTTAGTATCAAACTGGAGGGACACTTTTGAGGCTTAGAAAAATTCTAAGTGCTGAGACAGCCCCTCTAGCTGACTTGTGGGCCAATTTTGAGCATGTTCTGGTTAGTTTCATGAGATGGTCATATTGAGACTTTTGTTCCTCATAAAATTCCCTACAACTTTGATTAAGGGTGCTCCTCCATGCAAGGTCTCTAAGCTAGAATTTTTAATTGGTCAAACTAAGGCATCCTAGGGCCAAATGCTGGTCAACCACATCTTGGGGGTCATTTTGGTAATTTTGGTCAACATAAACCTTGCTCCATTAGTTACTCTAAGTGAGATTAAGGTATTGTAGGATCCAATTAGCCACTCTACCCTTTTGCTACCCCAACTTCCTAGTGTCACAAGATGGGAACAATTCAAACCCTAAAACACCCACATTTGATGCAAATAAAGTAAACATAATGAAATGATGAATGTCCATGCTTATGCAAATGCAGTGCAATTATGGAGCTAAACACCTGAGGTGTTACAGGACACCCCCATGGAGATGAAATAGGGCGAATGAGACCTTTCTTCAAAAGTTTGTTCAACCGAACCTTAAGCTCTTCTAATTCGTTGGGCGACATTCTATAAGGTCTTCTAGAAATGGGTGTAGTACTGGGGATTAGCTCAATCTTGAATTCCACATCATGATCCAGAGGTAAGCTAGGTCATTCATCGAGAAAAAATCCAGAAACTCACACACTACCGAAATATCAGCAATGGTCTTGGCTTGGATAGCATTAGACACATTGTGGAGGTCAATCTCCCTAGGAAGCGATACTAGAAAAGCCTCATTACCATTAGGTTCCCTCAACATAACAACTCTAGTTTTCCGTATTGATAAGAACTCCATGGCCACTCATCCAGTTCATGCCTAAAATCACATCTATCCCCAACCCTGGTAACACTACAAGATTAGCATTATACTTTCGACCCTCTATCAAGATACTCACATCTCTCACTATCTAATTGGTAGAAATATTACTTCCAGCTACACTACTACAATAACCACCTTTGTCTACTATAAACACCTTCTAATCATACTTTGATGCAAATGCTGGACTCATGAATGAATGCAAAGCACCCGAATTGAATAGCACAACTGCAGGATGTAGGTTCACAAGAAACTTACCAGCAGTGACAACTTCACCCGAAGGGATCTCTTCTAAGGTGGTGAAGTGAACATGTCCCCGAGCGTGCATTTGCATTACCTTGCCTCTGATTGTTGTTCTTCTTATTAGGGTAAGGACAGTTCTTTGCCCAATGACCAGGCATATCACAATTCCAGCAGGGTCTGTTGCTTGGTGGCACATTAGAGCTGCTCTGTCTAGTGGCGCCCTTTGGAAGTGCAATAGTGTAAGCCTTACGAAACCCTGTTTTGGCCTGATTCTTCTTCTATTGTGGGCGATACCTTGTAGCTACAACAGGTGGGCAAAATTGAGGCCTTGCTGCCACAAGAGCTTTGGCCTAAGATGCGCCTACCTCATAGGCCCTCTTGCAACTCTTGGAAGCCAAATAGATAGCATTATTGTTCTATTGAGTCAGGTTATCACTTACAAATTCATTGAAAGTAGTACACTTGCTGTTTCCCAAAGTTTTCATTAGTTTGGGGGCTAAGCCCTCTCTTGAAGCTAGCAATCTTCTTTGCATCGGTATCCATGAACTCAGTAGCATACCTTGACTAGTTATTGAAAGTCTACAGTATTCATTCAAGCTCTTGGTACCTTGTGTCAACTTCATAAACTCGGTGTTCTTGATAGCCATGAGACTAGGATGAATATAATGCCCCAGAAAGGACTCTTGAATTGATCCTAGGTAACCTGAGCATTCATAGGCATGGTGGATCGGTAGTGACTCCACCAAATACCTGTAGGTTCCTATAACTGATGGGAAGCATACTCTACCTTCATCACTTCTGTCACCCTGAGCAAACAAAACTTCTACTCGAGAGTGTTCATCCATTCATGTGCCTGGAGTGGCTCATTCGCTTCCTTGAAGATAGGCGGCTTTGTATCTAGGAAATCCTTAAAATCGCTATACTGATTCGGCTTTGGTCCCTAACGGACATTGCAACCATCATGGTTAGCCATGTTGTGGAGTGCGTCAGCCAAAGCATGCTGGCCCTCAACAAGGGTGGCCATGAGCTGTGCAGGAGTGGGCGGTAGTGGCGGTGGAAGGTCCTCATTGCCACCATCCCCACTAGAGGAACAGAGGTTACAAGGCATCTGCAAAATGCTCAGCCAGTAATTATTGATGATGTCAGAAAAATTGCAGATGAATTGCGTAATTATGCCAAACTAAATTCATTGGAGAGAATAAATTCATACAATAAACAGAGGCACAATAATTTATTTCTACAACATAACATCATCAATTATATTACTTGGCGCAATCTTGCAACGCGTTCACATACATGCCAAATTTTACCAACATCAAAGCTGGAATTTATTTAGTTGCTCAACAATCACATGGAGCAAACATGCAAATCTAAGGGGTTACATCAAGTCACCAGGTAGTTCCAACCTTACATGAAAGCAACATAAAGGTTCCGATAATACATCAAGATACTAGCTGAGATTAAGCTACATGTCCATTACATGAGAGATAGCAAAAGACAGGAACTAGCGCATCTAGCTAAGTGCTAAATCTAAACTAAGAATCCTCATCGGTGTCGACATCATACACTCCTTCACCATCGTCTCCTCAACAGACCCAAGTTCTTCATCTACGTCTTGATCCTTAGGCACGGCTGTGGCATTGGCATCTACTTCCATACCCTCATCATCAGCAAGGATCACCTGAGGTCCCAAGTTTGGATAAGCAGGGATGGGGTGAGGAATTGGATTTGCCAGGATGTTGAGACGATGCACGTCAATCTATAGTTCCTCGATCTGGCGAAGGAGCTCATTCTCCCTGATTTTCGCCTAAATTCCAGCCATGATCCTAGCATTATTTCAAGTTTGTGCCAGATGAATTGTGTCATCCCTATCAGCTCGGATAGCTCTCACATCAACCCAAGCTGCATTCCTCTAGGCTTGAGCTTTATCTCTTTCTCTCATGGCATTCACAAGCTAGTTCCTATGAGCCTCCAATGCTATCATAGCATTGGCTATGTGAGTTTGGGCATCTCTAGTTGCCCTCCTAAGCCTATGCACACGCCTTTGCAGCCTGCACTACACGTTTTGTGCCTGGTGAAGTGCTAACATAGCACTAGAATAGGTCTCCTGACGCATACAGTACAGCTTCAGGACTGCCATCATAGCACTCATGGCTAATCCGAAGCTTTGTTCCTGCTCCATCTCAGTCATTACCAACGGATCATCCCCAAAATCCAGCCAAGCGGCCTTTGATGGAGATACTTGAGGGATGGACCCTGTTGGCCCATTGATCAACTCATCACCAAAGTCTTGACAAATGTCCAACAAAACCTCCATTGCTGCCACCTGAGCACCTTCCCATGGGCTTTGCCCAACGAACTCAGTACTCTAGCCACACCATAGTGGGCTACCCTCGTGTGGCGGCATGATCACACGAACGTCATACCATCTCATTGATCCATTGGTTTCCACCTCAGTCTAGGTGTAACGGGGTGGCTCAGGATACCCCACCGACTGCAACACCTTCCATAACAAAGTAGGAGTGCTAAAAGTATGCAAAAAATACTGCTCCTGGGTGAAAATGCTGGGGCCGCCATCTATAGCAAAAGGATGCAACCCTTGTGAGAGGAATATTTATGAGAGAAGAATTTTAATAAATGGTATAAACGATTATAAGGGAGGGAGTAATGCAAGAATGTAATGAATGAGTAAACATGATGCATGCATGTTCTGTACATCCTCATAAATCTTAGGAAAAATTTAAAATTATAGCAGCATATACGGTGGCATACACATGTTCTCTCAATTTACGTATCTAGTCGGACTACACGTTGTGCTGTTAGTGTACCTACAGAAAGATTCCTTGCAGCCCATCGCCACAAGAGATATATATAGCACACAATGAAAGCAGTAAACTAATACTCTCCATATATACATCCCCAGATATATATACTTCAGTATCACAACTACCTGACAGATATACCCACAATTAAGTACTTTCATAAATACATGGTCAAAACATGTAAATATGCCAGTAATCACAGCTAACTCTCCCCTAGACCGACCATTGGATGGTCATGCTCTCACAACTCACACTTACCTGAGCGTAGAGGTATTTGATCTACATTACCATCCAAGCGGATGACATCCATACAATTGCATGCCGTATGGACAATGAAATAAAAAAGCAAACAATCAACCCCAAAGTTAGTACTTAAATAAGCCACCTAAGAGTCCATATTTGGGCATAGAGGATATGACCACTAGCACACTTAGATAAAAATTTAGATTTGAACACACCTATATAATAGCTATAAGTTGTCAAAAACTAGTTTTTACAAACAAAAGCTTTAGCTTTTATACACATATGACATGTTTAATGTTGAATCTTACTCCGATGCTAGCTATAATGGAACCGCCCAAAATATAAGAGCACAAGTACAAAAACAATCACCAAAGTGATCAAATTGTCATACTTGAGCCCATATAACTCCGGTAGTCCAACGAAATCATGAGAGATTTCAAACAAATCAACATACAAACCAAGATTGTACATGATTCAACATAACACATCACATATTATAATATTTTACAAGTATTTCACAAGTAGCTCACATACATCGGAGTCACATAAGTTATTACAAACCATGTTTGAAAGTAGCGGAAGCAAATAGTTTAAACCAACACACACACACTTAGTTCAAATACAAGCCAGTTCCATGGTCACAGCTAACAAAAGCACCTGGATGAGATACATAAGAGATCATGCCCATGATCTAGTCTTCGTCACCCGTAGGGTGGAGACAGTAAGCCTGATAAAGCATGTCATCTGCAACAAGGGGAATAAACCCTGAGTACGAGATGTACTCAGCTAGACTTACCCATCATAAACCAGAAATAAAGTGACACCAATGAGTATACAAGGCTGATATATAAGTGGAGCTCACTAGACAACATTTTGTAGAAAAGCTTATGTAACAGAGAAGTAAGCTTTCCTTTCTTAGCAGCAATTATAAATATTAACCTGTCATCTAGATTAGCACATATACTAGGGCAATCACTTGATTAGGATACAAACATTAATAACCATATCAGGTGCAGTAAGGCCATCATCATCATCATCTTAACCATCAAGTCATTTAGTGTTACTACAATGGAGAAGCTCCATCATGTTTCTCACTATTCGGGAGAGACGGCAACTTGAATCGATTCCTACCTAGTTGGAAAATTATTTGTAACACAAACCCAGGTGACCAACAACAGTCACCTTAGATCACCTTTGGTACAACTCAGGAATCGCGGGTCCGATCAGCGTCGCACCCTTAGGGAATCCAATCTGCTAGGACAACCTCTCATCCTCCAAGGTGCGCACTCTAATAGAATAGGTTCTCGGCCGGAGTTGAGCTTCTCGGCTTCACGGTTGGAAGGACTTATCCGGCCAACTAAATGTTAGGCATGCGTTCAAAATGACAAGAGGGTCTCCATGCCTTAGTCCTTAATCGACACAGACGGGGATAGACCCACACACAAGACCCCCATGCCTTGTTACTTCACTATCAACATCCCGCTCGGTCTTACTTAGATAGGATATAGGATGTATTCACTAGACAAAGAGAGGGTATATATGCAACAAGTGTTTCCAACCAACTCCTATTAACTTAATGCATTAAACATCATAAGATACTCAAATTGTATTTTGCAAGATGTAGGAGGCTTATAATGCTCCGGGGCTTGCCTTGAATGAAAGAAGAGGGCTGGTGGTTAGGACACTTAGGCAGCTCTTCATCGTGAGCTCCTCCTTCTGGTGCTTGGACCTCCTCTTCCTCCGCTGGTGGATGCTCGTCCGGATTTAGCCCCTCAAATTCCAACAGGGTCACTCCTTTCAGCACACCTATTGCATGCATATGCACAAGATGAATATCATGTATGCACAAGAGATGAAGGGACATGATGAACACATAAACATGTACATGGCTAACAGCAAGATGATATAACAAGATTAACGCTCGTTGATCAAGTAGGTGCAAAGCCTTATTCAAATCACTTTACTGAGTAAGTGCATATCTCTTCTCAAAACAAGAATACAAACTCACCAAGCTCTAACAATCTAAGGTACAACCTTTCATCATCAGTTAGAGGTCTAGCACCTGCAGGTAATAACTTATTTTGATTAGCCTAAGCATCTAAACCATCAACATCAAGCTTATGTGAAGCAATCAAAACATTTCGGCAATTCAGCAAATCTAGCATACAAATGACAGCTGAGTAAATGAATCATATCTGGAGTTGTACCAATCCAAATTACATGCAACAGGATATTCTGGAAATCTTATGAAATTGTATACATTTCATATTTAAACATCTCAACATGATTCCCAAGTTAAGAGGGTCAAACAAGCACATCTTCTAAAACTGCTCCAGAAATTCTAGAGAACAACTAGTTCTGTAGACCAACTTTGAACAGCTATAACTCACAAACCATTTGGCAAAATGCCATAAAAATTTAACACAAGCTAGATAATTAAGTTATCTATAATTTTGTTATAGACAAGTTTCACAGGAAACATCATTTACATAGGGTAATTAGCTAAGCCTCCGCAACTGTCCAGAAAAGTCACAATAAGTGAAAATTAGGGAAAATAACATTTCACGACATATAAGAATGGTACTTTGGGCACCACCAATGTTACCAATTGTTAACATACCTCAAATGAACAATAGAAAACATAGTTTTCATCCCTAAATAAATTCTTTTCATGCCTTTATTAATTTATTTATATAATTAGATGAAATAATAAACAAATATTAAAAGTACACAGTAAATTCTACAAAAATTATAGTAGCGTATATATGCTCCCAATAGGCTACTGTACAAATGTCATAGCATTTGAACATGTATAACATCCTACCCAAAAATGACAAGCCAGCATGGATTATAATGGCATAAATAGGAAACCCTATTGAAAAGTGTTAAATAATGGATGTTGTATTTTCCTTAGCTTCATCATAACACAATAACACTGTACAATAAATTTTATGCTCATTAGTTACATATTTTTACCATGAAAAATAGCATAAGAAGCTAGTATTTATTCAAAGGAAATTAATAACTTAAATATACAACACCCAAAAATCATGAAATTTTTACTGCAGCACTCATAAATTATGACTACCCTCCCATATAATTTTCATCTCAAAAGGAGCAATCCAACTAGGGTTAAGAATTTCCTTCTAAAAAACCCTAAAATAAAAGCGATAACTAAAAATAGTAAAAACTTTCCACTTAACCCTGCCATATTATCACACTATCAGGTAGATCTTCTCACAAGAATTCCAAAAAGTCCTCATATGCATTTTTATGATTTTTCTACAATTTATTATGAATTTCCAAAGCTCAATACACATTCTTGAAAAGAATAAACAAAAAACCTAAATCTAAAGCGACTGACAGTTGGGACTCGCAGGTCAACGTGCCCCACCCATCAGCTATAGAGAGTAGGGGCGACCGTTGACCGGCCGAGAACTCGTTGATGGCAAGGCCTCAGGTGGTGCGGTCACACCCTACGGCTTGCTCTCATCACTCCGCACTTGATGGACTAGATGGTCGAGGTTAGAACAACGGTGAGCATCCATGGCGCAACGCATGGTGGACGGTGGCGCTACGCCAAAGTACGCCGGCTGTCTTCGGCCGTGGCGTGCCTGTGCAAGCTCAGTATGAGCTCCATTGCGACCTAGGGAAGCTACAGGTGGGGTAGAGGGCTATTGAGGTGGCTCTAAGGAGCTTGGCCACGGTCAGCACCCATGCGGAGAACTCTGGCAAGGTCCAACATGACGGCGGGTCACCATGACGGCTTTACCTATGCACGAATAGGGTTGTAGATGGGTCATTAGCATGGCACAGAGACTAGCGGAGATGTGCACGTGATCCAACAAGCAATGGCGGCATAGTGAGGGTGCTCGAAACTAGCAAGGGCTCATCACCATGGCGGCACCTGGAGGAGAGAAAGGTGAGAGAGAGAGAGAGCGATAAAGGGAGTGAGTGAAGGCGTCGGGGTGAAGTATCCTTCAGGTCAGCACCTGGTCGCGGCAATGGGCCCCACGTCAACGTATGGTCACCACAGGGTGGCCACATGGTAGCCACGGCCTGCGGCTAGTCGACCACTGCCGATCTGAAGCGTTGGCCATCAAGCCTAATGGCTATGCCTGACAGCGCATTTTCTTCCCCCTAAAGCTCCTAATCCACTTGGTAACAGTAAAAACTTCATTAGTAAAGGTTAGAGCTACATGCAAGCTCCCACTTTGCTTACATGCATTTGGTCTAGTTCAGCTAGGTTAGCAAACTATAGTGCTCCAAAGTAGGGTACAAGGAAACTGAAACTGCACTTACGACTTAGAAACTTTCTAAGTGCTCAAACAACACTGAAAACTGAATTGTGGGCCCTTTTTGAGCATGTTCTGCTCATTTTCATGTCAAGGTCATTAAACAACTTTTGTTCCTCATAAAATTTGCTACAACTTTACTTAAGGGTGCATGGCCATGCAAACACTTTATAGCATTGTTCCAGTTTAGTCAAACAAAAACACTCAAGATGAGCTCCTAGTCAAACTAAACCCTAGAAACATAATTAGGCAAATTGATCAACATGAACATTGTTCCATTATGTGTCCTAAGCATAATTGGGGTGTTTTAGTGAGTCACCACACGCATTTGTATGTTATGCATGTATTCCAAGCTCATATAGTAATTGAAACATTCAATTGAAACACATGAAACATCTAGTCATAACTAATGAAACATAGGGTTCCATGTCGCAACATAGGTTATGGAACACATGAAATATGACTTGTGGGACATGGGCAATGTCACTAGGGTACTAGATGTAACCTGGAAGAGCTACATACATGTGACACATACATATTGCAACTATGCAACAAATGTTACAAAATGAAACATTGGGATGCAACAAGTGAAACATGAAGAATGCAGCATGTGATATAAGATGCATATGCTCATGCTTATGATTATGCTTATGCTATGCAAGTGCAAATGTGAGCCTAACACCTAGGGTGTTACATGGGATGCTCGCGGCGCTCGGGCGCCCGGGTGCTAGCCACTAGCGGGCCCATCCTCTACCTCCCCTCACTCCAATGGTGCCCTGGAGCGGTTGTCGAACCCGTAGCTGGGCCAACCTGTGAACTCCTGGGCCTTGTTGGGCCATAAGAGCATTTTCAGCCCTATATCCCTACTCGCCTGCAATGGCTCCCGGCCTGGTGGCCGTCGATCTATCGCCCGGCGCATCCTACGAAGGGGCGGCTAGTGTGTGGCACGGGCGCAACTGGGCAGAACAATGTGACAATTTTGACGGGACGGGACAATGCGTGAATCTAGGTGGGCGGTTCGCCTTTCGCCTCCCCTTCTTAAAAATAGGGGTTTCCCTTGCTTTTTGCCATGCACACCCCACAACCTCGCCCTCTTCGTCATTTGCACTCGCGTTTCTTTGCTTGTCTTCTTATCGCCACCGTCGCCACCTTTGTTAGGGTTCACCGTGTGCCTCCTTCTGCCGTAGCTTAGTCCTCACGCCGCCATCCCTGTTCCCCAATGGAGTCATGGTCTCGCTCTGATGTTAACCATTCGCACATGGAGGGCCTCATCAAGAAGGGTTTTCTCCACACGAGGGTGATGGGGGATGAGTGCCTGATGGCTACGTCGTCTCATTCGTGCACTTCCACGAATGCTGGATGGCGTGTCCCCCCACAAGTTCCTCTGTGGGCTCCTTTATCACTATTAACGGTCAATAACATCAATTATAAATTGTCAACATAACTTGCATGTATGCTTGATCCCATCACCAAACATAGGTATAGGAGTTTAAACTAATGAATTCCATGAGCTTTGGTGAATATTTGTATACAGGAGGGTTTATCTAGAAAACAACCCTGGGACCACTATCATACACCCCAAATAGACCATCCGATGACAACAAGTGATTCTACTAGTAAAAGCTATGAAAGACAACTCTAGAAGGTTCCAGAAGATACCACGACGAAGGCTGGGCCAAATCTCCACCATAGTGGGTCGGCCGGCCCACTGGGGAGGCCGCTTGACCTAGTGTGGGGCCCTTCGCCAGCTCGTACTCCTTCCTATGATCTACTGTGTTGATTTTAAGGCGATTTTAGGTCGGTTTATCCAACAGTGGTTGAGGGAGGTGACACGAATCGATGACATGGCAGTTCCTTGGCATCTACTCCATCTCAGCCTATATAAGGACACCCATAGCCCCTCCAGGAGGCCATCTCTCATTCAGATCAAGACTTAACACTAGGAGAATTAGGGCTAGACTTTCTAATGTAGTAGATTAGTTCTAGATGAGAGTTAGGGAGAGTCGAGCTACACTCAGGTTCTAGAGAATTCTTCAGAGGTCTGGTATATCTTTGTATCTTACCTTTGCAAGACTTATGCTTTAATATATTTATCTTCTCTATTTACTTTTATGTGTTTCATATGCATGGTTAGCATAGTTATTATACCTTGGCATGTGATCTCTGCTCGCATCGAGTGCTCTAGTTATAGATCATGACTAGAGTAGTAATCGCTAGCATAGACATGGTGTCTAGGTTAGAGTTTACCTAAGATTGCGCCAAATCCTACGGATAGTTGTGGTAGCCCCAGAAGTGACAGCTCTAACCAGGCCTTTGTAATCCACCACGTTTAGATTGGTGTTCGTAGAGCTTTAGGTAGCCTTCCCCAACTACGCTTTCTCACCCCCTTGAGAGTTGGAAAGGTACTGCTGTTCCAAAGTGTTATTGTGTGATTGCTATATCTACCCATGAATTAGTTATATGTTATAAAAAAAGTAATAAAGAAGTATTTAGGAACCTTGAACTCACCTGTTGTTCTCTCAACTTAGCTAAACTACTCATTTATTATGGAATTCTCTCATGTGTGTGTCATTATTCATAACTTATATCATTTACCACTTATCTCCACTTTAGTCTAGTTGGTATATTAAGTTAGTAGACACATGATGGTGATCTATCAATTTCTTTAACCATTGCTTCCCTGTGGATAAATACGATACTCTGGAACACTCCTGGGTAAAAGCTATAACGGTATCCATGCACTTGCGGAATTCTCTGTGTGCATTAATAAATACTGACAATCACGGACCATTTGTGCTTGACTCCCAAGCAGCTCTGGCTGGGGCAGACCTAGGATTGAGTGAGTCAACCTGTTAAACCCTGAGGCCATGCCATTTGTGCTTGATGACGTCGTGAAAGAAAGGGAGTGGGGTGGCTTCACTGGGGAACTTAGAGGCATGGCTCACTGCCTGAATACCCTGCTCGCCAAGTTGAACAACGCCGCTAACCCTTGCTAGGTATGAGGCTCACATGTCTTGTCGCTTCTGATTTGTGCTTCTGCCACAATCACTGATAGAGCAAAGCTAGGAGAAATGTCGGTTTCTTCATCGGTAGAAGGAGGCCTAGGACCACCTCATCATAGAGGTGGCCAACCTTTGAACTTGGGAGGCGGAGGCCCATCAACACGCTGAGGAGGCGGAGAATATGGTCTCAGACTTGTCAGAGAGGGCCCGCAAGTATGGCCAGGAGGCCACGCAAGTCAAGGAGGAGCGCGACGAGCTGCGTCAACGGGATGCTAAGGCCCACCAACAGATCCTCGACCTCCAAATCAAGCTTGAGAAGGAAAAGCGGCTGATGCTGGTGGCCCAGGAGAAGGTTACCGCGCTAGAGGCAAAGCTTGCCAGGATGCCACGGTGGCCAAGTAGCTCAGCAAGGAGCGAGACGACTCACGCCGGACTGATACGAGGCTTCATGGAGAGCGTGACGGGGCCGACCAGGAGCACGACATTGCCCAGCAGCTGGTCAGCTCCCTCCAGAGTGATCTCGAGAGGGAGAGGGTCCAAAAGCTAGAGGCCGAGGGTATCTCTGCCAGGCTTGCCAGGGACCTAGCACAGAGTCAAAAGTAGCTGACCAAGCTAAGGGAAACCCTATAAAGGGAGACTATGGCATACGACAACAAGCGCTCAGAGTCAGAACGGCATCCCATGATCCACTGTAGCCCCTTTATGTTCTAAATCAGACCCATCCAAGTGATGGCCATGATCTTCTCTGGGTTGGCTTTGATGCCACACTCAGAGATGATGAACCCAAGTAGCATATCTCTCGGGACCCCAAAAACGTATTTTTTAGGGTTGAGCTTTATGTCGTTCTTTTGGAGCTTCTTGAAGGTTTTTTTGAGGTCAACCATGAGCTAGTCAACCTTTTTGGACATGACAACGATGCGTCCACATAAGCCTCGATGATCTCTCCGATGAGGCCACTGAAACACTTGAGCATACATCGCTGGTATGTTGCCCCGATGTTTTTTAATCTGAACGGCATGCTAACGTAGCAATACAATCTGAATGGCGTGATGAAAGAAGTCATGAGCTGGTCAGACCCTTTCATTACAATCTGATGGTAGTCGAAATACGCGTCAAGGAAGTAGAGGGTTTCGCTCCCCGAGGTCGAGTCGACTACTTGATCTATGCACGGTAAAGAAAATGGATCCATAGGACATGCCTTATTGAGACTAGTATAGTCAACACACATTCTCCATTTCCCGCTCTTCTTTTTTACAAGAACAGGATTGGCTAACCACTTAGGATGATATACTTCCTTAATAAATCTAGCCGCCAAAAGCTTTGCAATCTCCTCGCCGATGGCCCTACGCTTCTCCTTGTAGAAGCGGTGTAGACGCTGTTGTACCAGCTTGGAGCCCGGCTTGATCCTCAAGGCATGCTCGGTGACTTCCCTCGGAATGTCTGGCATATCCGAGGGTTTCCATGCGAAGACATCGCTGTTCATGTGGAGGATGTCGACGAGCGCGCTTTTCTATTTGGGGGAAAGGTTAGAGCTGATGCGTAGCACCTTGCCATTGGAGCTGGTGGGATCAACGGGGACCCCCTTAGTATTCTCCACGGGCTCAAAGGAGCACACTGGCCACTTGGAGTCGGGTCCCCCTCAACTGTCACCACCCTAATGGCGACGATCTCCTCAGAGGTGATGGTCGCAGTAGCGAGCTCGCAACACTCCATGTTGCACTCGTAAGCACACTAGAAAGAGGTGCCGACTGTGATAACCCCATGTGGGCCCGACATCTTCAGCTTTAGGTACGTGTAGTTGGGGACAGCCATGAACTTCACATAACATGGTCACCCTAGGATGGCGTGGTAGGTTCTGTGGAAACTGACCACCTCGAAGGTGAGGGTCTCAGTCCTGAAGTTGGACTTATCCCCAAAGGTGATGGGCAGGTTGATCTATCTGAGAGGTTTGGCATGTTTCCCTGGCACGATGCCGTGGAAAGGCGCCCCGGTCGGTTGGATGCGTGACCGGTTGATGCCCATGGCATCGAGCATCTCGACGTACATGATGTTGAGGTCACTACCCCCATCCATCAGCACCTTGCTGAGATGCTTCTTGTCGATGATTGGATCAACGACAAGCGGGTACCAACCCGGATGCGGAATGTTGTCTAGGTGGTTGGAGCGGTCAAAAGTAATGGCGGACCTTGACCATTGGAGGAAGGTGGGAGTGGCCGGCTTGGCAGTGTACACCTCACAATGCGTGAGCTTCTGCCAGTGCTTGGAATCATACACCGCTAACCCACTGAAGATCATGAGGCAGCCGGTCTCCTCTAGGAAGGTGTCCTCCTTCTCTTTGGCATCATCTCCTAGGGGGTCGGGTTTATTTTTCCCATCCCCCTTCTTGCAGCCCCCGGACAAGAACTTATTAATAAGTCCACAGTCCTTGTAGGCGTGCTTGATAGGGTAGGCATGGTTCGGGCAAGGTACCTCGAGCATCTTCTCAAAGTGATACGGGGCGCCCTCGGTGGACACCTTCTTGCCCTTGTGCTCTGCGATGGCCACGAGCGAACCCTCAGACCGCTGCTTGCTCCTCTTCTTGTTTGAGCAGTTGGAGGTGCCTTTACCAGTGTCCTCGTTCCACTTGGCCTTGCTAATGGCGATATCGAGGAGCTCCTTGGTTGTCCGTGGGCGCTTGAACCCCAACTTGTGGACCCAAGACTCACAGGTGGTCCCCGATAGGAAAGCCCCAATCACATCGGCGTCATCGACGTTGGGTAGCTCATTGCACTGCCAGGAGAAGTGACAGATGTACTTGCAGAGAGTTTCATTCGGCTTCTGCCGATAGTTCTTGAGGTCCTAGGGGTTCCTAGGGCACATGTAAGTGCCCTAGAAGTTACCTACAAAGATCTCCTTTAGGTCCGCCCAACATCTAATCTCATTGGGCAGAAGGTGCTCCAGACATGTATGTTTCGAGTCGGCAAGGTATAAGGGGAGGTTGCGGATGGTGAAGGCATCACCATCTACATTGCTGGCCTAACAAGCAAGCCAGTAGTCCTTGAGCCATAGCCCGGGGTTCATTTCCCTAGCGTACTTCTAGACATTCGTCGGCAGGCGATACCACGTCGGGACGGGCACATTGAGGATGTGTTGGTTGAAGACCCAGAGACCCGGTGGTGGGGGGCTCCAGCTTCAGTCCTCACCGCTGTGATAGTGGCTGCCACAATAGGGGTTGTAGCAGTGGCCTGCCTCTCTTCTCTGCTCCTCCTATCTATGCCTGCGGCGCTCAGGGTGTCACGCGCGTCATAATTGTTGTCGAGTCGGTCATGTACTAGGGCCGAGGCAACCCTTCCGCCATCGCGCGCCAGTTGGTGGATGGTTGTGGCCTTGCCATGGTCCTCGGCGGGCCTTTCCCCACCATGAGGGGGCTAATGGGCAGATGCATCACTGTTGTGGTGCACCGATGATGCACGCTAGCTGGCATTACATCATTGAGATGCTGAGCTCTCCGCCTGCTGCACCGTCATGTGCTTGAGTAGCATGTGGATCTTGTGCTACACCTAGCCTCCCTCGAGCATCATGGGCTCCAGGAGCCCTCGGAGCAGAGCCGCCACCGCGGCTATGTTTTGGCTTGCCCGGGTGAAGCATGGGAGTCCGTCATCGTCCTCGGTGATTCTTCGATGCGCGTCACGGGCATGAGCGCACACGTCATCATGGTGTTGTGCAATCTCATGCTCAAGTGTCGCATGCTCCTCCAAATGGAGTCACGTGGTTTTGAGCTCTCGCTATCGCTCCTGCAGCTGGTTCATACACGGGTAGGGTGGGACTTCCACGTCCGCCGTAGCCCCATGCCCATTGACAGGACATGGGGGAGACCTGTTCCCCCCATGAGGGGCACCATCGTTGGCATTCACGATGTGCCCTTCAAGGGTCACCTCTTGGCGAGTGTCGTCAACAATCTCCACCATGAAACATTCACACAAGGGGTGGTAGCTCCCCTGGCTGGAGGCTAAATCAGAGAATGACTCTGAATCGCTCACAAGGAGATCATTGATCAATTCCACGACATAGTCGGCCACACCCACAAACTCATCGTTTATGGGCGACGGACGAAAGTGTTGTGCCATATGGCACTCAACTACCTGCGCGGTGTTGTGCAAAGCGTAAGGGAATGCTGTTAAGGCGCCCTAGGAGAATGGCTCTTCGCCGGCAAGCTACGTCATGGCATTGATGAAGGAGAAGGTGAGAGCCCACAGGTCCTCCTAGGACTGGTGGGGTCCTCGGTACACGGCGAGCTGATGGTCCAATCTCCCAAAGTCAAAGTCGAGGAGCTGGTTTTGCTCTGGGGCGCGAGCCTCTGGGGTGCTCAGCTATAGCTCCTCGAGAGCCTTGATGATCACATCGAGGCCCGTGGGAGGAGGGGTTGGACGGGCATGAGAGCCTACACCAGTTCTCCCTCCACTATGATGACAAAGTCTAGACTCACGAAGCGCATGTGCACACCTAGGGTCTAGTCGATGTCATGGCTAGCCATCGGAAGCCTGACGAAAGTGATGAGACATGAAAAGGCCCCTACCTGGCACACCAACTATCGGTATTCAGAATCACTGGCTAGTGAATTTCTATGATTGCACGTCTAGGCTCAGATGGTGTGCAAAGAGGCCATGAAGATGTATACTAGTTCGAGTGAAATGTCCCTACGTCGAGTGGTGAGCTATTTGTGTTATTTGCACTTGAGTTTGTAGTAGGGGTTACAAACAATCGGGAGAGGGATGAGCTCCCAGGTCTCTAGTGAAAGCGAAGTGGAGTTGAAGTGCTTCTGAATGATCAAAAAAGATCCCCCAATGGGATGCCCATCGTTTCCTTTTATAGGACAAGGGAAGGATCCGAGGTAAAAGAGAGATAGAGAGAAAGAGAAAAGAAGAAAGAGAAAAATAGAGGAGGACACAACCCTGGGGTTTTGCCACCCTTCCTCTCCATGGGTGGGTCTTGCAGACGATAATGATGGTGTGCGCATGCTGTGGTTATGTCCGTCTCCTGCGCTACAGGCGGGCATCACCGTTTTGGTCATGATCCCCCTGTCTGTCACTAGTGCTACAGGAAGGCGTCGCCGCTTGGCTATGCCGCCTCCTCCCTCCCTATCATGTGGTATGGCCAACAAATCCCCTCATTTGGAGTCACACGGGGATTGAGCAACATAGTGCTGGTCCGCCCGACACTGTTGGGGACATGAGTGCCGAGGTATAGCCTGTGGCAGCCGCCAATCACATCGAGACGTGCCCGCCCCCTCCATAGTGTTAAGGGCATGGTCTTAGGCCCACAACCCATGTTCGTAGCAGTTGGGGGTGGCGAGGGCCCTCGCAGGAGCCCGTGCCCCCTGCCCGAGGCCAACCCTACAGCCCCCGGGTCAGGCGAGATGGTATCATTTCCAAGGGGTCGGGTGAGACGGACCCCGCGCCCCGAGGGTCGGACGAGGCGTTGCCTTTCCCCTAGGGGTCAGATGTGGCTAGGCCCGCACCTAAGGGGTCGGGCGAGGCGAAGCCTTTGTCCTTGGGGTCGATCGAGGCGAGACTTCCCTAATGGTTGGTCAGGGCGGAGACCCATACCAAAGGGTCGGCCGGGTTCGTGACCATGTTCTTGATTTATTGAAAGGGTAGTTCTTAGCATCGTCTTCGGGCATGGGGATCATTGATACCCGACAACTACAAAGGACTCAATGAGAGTGTCACACTCACGATCTATCACATGTCCTGGAGTGTAGAGTTCATCCGTAGGTAAACAATACTTAAGCACCATGCTTACATAATGTTGCCACTTAACTCACTCGAGTATTGAGCTAAGTGCTTTGCGAACATATGCATAAATTCATCATCAATCATGACTATATCAAGCATATAACTATAGCAAACAAGGAACATAATAAATAGAAACATAGTATTGAAGTAGCATAAAGTCAAAATATAAAGGGATACAATGGCCTTACTAGCCTCCAGACGGTGAATCCAGAATCCTAAGCAATAGCCCACACACTACTTAAATCTTGATAGCTAGCCTATACTAGAACTTTGAAGAATTAGAGCTCTATTCTCTTCTCTCTAGAAACCCTAATTTCTAATCTGATTTGACTTATGATTGAATGCGTTAGGGAGGGGGTAGGGGCTGGTATATATCGGTCAGAGCATCAACTCTGAGGCATCAGATCAAACCGACTTGAATAAACAACATAGATGCAATCTAGGAGGCGATGGTGGAACCGACATCAAAGCGGGGGGCTAACACATGGCCCATGGGGGTGGTCAGCCTGTAGGTGAGGCTAGCCAGCCCCACCTGGCATCCTCTCATGCCCTGCTTTGGTGGAGAGTCTTTTCGTGTCCTCAAGAACCTTCTGCAGTTGTTTACATCGCGGATAAGCATGATTTAATTTGATGATTTGATCCACCTTGGCAATTTTCTGGATAAACCCTGCTAAAAACATAGTTTCACCAAAACTCATGGAAATTGTTAGTTTAAACCCCTAAGTCTATGTTGGTGATCATTTTCATGCATTATTCAGGTTATGTTGACGGTTCATGATGGATGGTAACTATCGTCAATAGTTACCTACGGTATTTCATATGTTTCGTGGATCAGTTGGAGACCATTGTGCATTTCACTATCGATGCCAAGCAGATCCAGCGTCAGGAGCCACATCCACTCTTCGGACCAGGCCATGGCTTCCTTCTTTGTGGGTTGTGCATTGAACAACCAGCGCCACAGCCTATTGGTCCATTTCTCCATGAAGCGCTTGAGGACCTTCTTCATCATCAACTCTGGCGACATGACCGGCTTCCACCTAGTGATGAGCATGTGGAATACATCATACCCTTCATTCGGCAAAATGACACTAATGGCAATGAACCAGGATGCCAAGCGTGGCACAACGAGCTTGTCAATGAATGGCGTCCACCAATCATTCCCACTGAAAGCAAGCTCATACTACAGCACCATCTTGTCATCGCAATCTACCATGAAGAACCACCTGCACAGAGCACCCTGCTAATCTTTTCTAGGGAACTCACCCTGTAGGAGGTCAAGCATTTTTGGGGGTGAAATCTCGAATGCCCATCTCATCAGGTGGTCAACCCGTGCGTCCATAGCTACCATTCCTCATGGCGGTGGCCTGTTGCGGACATTTCTAAGTCCGCGCTTCAGGTAAAGAATGATGACACCATCAAGAAACTCATTCCAAACGCCAGGCCAAGCCGCTTGCTTCCGTGGCACCACAATGTTGTAATTTTTGTGTGTGTTTTCACCAGTACACTTCAATAAGAACTTTTGGACCATGGTCAGCACCTTGGTGAGCATCGGTTGTAGCAAGTCCTAGTCGATGGTCAACATCCATGGCTATAGAAATATGTTAACTAGAACAGTCTCCCAGAATGCGTCGTACCTATCGGTGGCATCAGACAGTCCGGGCAAGACTACATGCAAGAATTCCCTAGCATGATTGAACTCTGGCGGTAGGTTGTGGAAGAACTGTACTAGTTGTTCTTGCTGTGGGAACCTAGTGGGAGTCCACGTCTCCTTCAACCATTTCATAATGGGGTTGACCACCAGTTCAATGAGCAGCCCGACATACGGTGATTGTGGGGGTATAGACCCGTATACCCTCATGGCTCCGCTGGGCCATGCAAGATAAGGTGGCCTGACTCACCAGAAAGGGCCGCGCGGATCTCTAGACTGCTCGGCGAACCATGCGTAGCAAGCAGAGACTACTTGATGGTCAAGGAAACCTAGTCGGTTTGGATAGATGTCGTATCCTCTGCGGATACGAGAGTTGTAATTGGCTAGGATTGGATTCCTTAGATTTGTACCCTTGCCCCCTAGACTATATAAGGTGGGCAAGGCCCTCCCCCTCAAGATATCAAATCACACATCAATACAATCCACAAAGACGCAGGAGGTAGGGTATTATGCAATCTGCAGCCCGAACCTAGATAAATTCTGTGTTCCTCTTGCATTACCATCTAGATCGTCTTCATGTGCACCTCCGCTAATAATCTACTACCGTGGACATACCGCTTGGTAGACTGCCAACCACATCTCGTGGACAGTGGCGCGCCAGGTAGGGGGTGTGCGTGTAGACTCTATGGCGAGCTAGATGGTCAACTTCCCTACTTCCATGGCCCTTCCAGTAGGACTGACATTCATGATCAGGACGTTCACCTGGACCACCGGCGCTAACGGTCCCACTGAAGTCATGGAGGCAGTGTAGGCTCCCCTAGCACCAACCGAATCTACATTGACAACAGCAGATTCGATCTCGGGACCAGTCTTGGGGTCGCCTCCTCTGACCTCCCGTGGACCGCTTTCCCGCTATCAAGGGAGGAATCTTAACAATACTGATCTGATCAAGTCCATCAATTAGGTCACCATGAATTTGGCCGAAACCCTAACCTTAGTGGATTCGATCAGAGATCGTTCTGCTGAGGATTGTCGTCCTGACCAGATCGGGCTCGCCACCAGAGGCACCCAGACCCCGATCTCATGATCACGGTGACTCTAGAAGGGCGGACGGTCCATTACCGACTAGTACCCGCAACCGACCTGAGGTCGGGGGATTACGAAGCCCTAACGGAGCACTCACCCAACACCTACCCATACGGGTGGTGAACGCGACATCCGAGTACGCTGCCCTTATATCGCACCTGTTCATGGATCTCGCCGAGCGTGACCACGTTTTAGATCTCTATCTAATAAACCTGCCTGAACCAGACCACCCTGCCCTTACTGTTAACATGGTGGATATTAGGCAGACTGGTCAGGATTTGCTCTCTACAATCCCGGAAGAAGGTACCGGGTCTACCGAATCTCACAGGACTAACTATACCCGCACCCTCATCGATCCATATGGGCAGGAGTTCCTAGCTTTTCCACCCAGCTTTGGAGGCGCCGTCTTCGCCGTTAGTAACGACGAGCCCCCTCGCGACGGGGAAACCGATCAAGAGAGGAATGCTCAAGAAGAAAGAAATGCCAATCGTAGGGCTGGGAGAGTCAACCTAGAAAATGCTAAAGAAGATGCAGCCGCGGGCGGCTAGTGCAATATCTACCATGATCTGACTGACGCTTTTGACATGTGCGACAACCAGCAGGTTTTTAAGACACCGAGCGCCAACATTGCCATCGCCATGAATGAACTCAACAAGCTCCTAGAATACCTGGTTCTTGATGTTGTCAAGGCTTATTTGAAGGCGGCCATAGTCCAGGTCAACGAGAGGTGTACACCTGCTCCATTGGCATCCTCCACCTGGAGTCATCGCCAACAAGGCCCCTAGCAATGAGGAGGTCCTTATCTTTACCAATGCTATGACGTTAATTATGAGGTGCACCATCCCCGAGATCAAGGCGGAAGGTGCGATGCCGACTAGCATGACACTGATCAAAGGGGTGAACGTAATCAGCAAGGCGGGAGCGACGCATGTCATGGAGGGGAGCGTGTTGCACATCGTGGTGGCAGCCGTGGTCGACAACGTGGTGCCGACTAGGAAGTGGAGTAGCCTAGAGGTGACCTCCGTGATCATCTCAGCGCCAATTTGAATTTTAGGGATTGCATCCAAAACAATCGAGAAGAGTGTCATGCATCTGAGATGCGACGCAGGCGGGAATACGATGAAGCACAAGGCGCACTTGGCCGTGGCTATGCACTGTGTGCTGGCCATATCCCCGGCCTTCGACCATTCATTGATCGGCTCCGTGCTGTCATCTAGCCAAGAAACTTCAAGCTCCATGATCTTAACATATATGACGGGAAGGCTAATCCCGAACAATGGATAAGGCTTTATGAAATTGTTGTCCGAGCAGCACATGGCGATGAAGATGTGATGGCCAACTATTTGCCTATGGTCATCAACCAGTCTATGAACCTGGGTGCAACTTAGGAGTGCTTTTATTGACAATTATATGGCCACTTGTTAGCAGCCCAGCAACAAGTATGATTTGGAGAAAGTCAAAGACTATCCAAACAAACCGTTGCGCGACTACATCCGCCGCTTCTCGGAAATGTGGATATCCATCCCTAATATCAACAGTGATGAAGCCATCTCCGCATTTATCAAAGGCCTCCGCCCCCATGATGCTCTCAGGACCAAACTTCTCTGCAAGAGGCCTAGCTCTATTCAGGACCTTCTCATGGTGGTGAAGAAGTGGGCAGATGCTAATGAGGCCGACTAGCAGATCAAGGAGGACGTTGGCCGAACTCCTCGCCCTGACTAGCTAAATTGCTGCCCCGACGACCGGCACGATGATCGGCGTCGTGATGACCGCCGCAATGATCGGCGCAATGATAACCGCGACCGCCACAACGACAATCATGATCGGTGTCAGTAGGACGACTTTAGGGGGCGGTAGAGCTGTAACCAAATAATGGATAACGCCGTCAACGCTGTTAAGCCAGCGCTCAAGCGCAATTATGAGGATGCCTACTCCAAGGTCCTTCAGGGGCCCTGCCCGGCTCATCCGGACTCTATCCATACAATGGGAGATTGCAGGAGTCTGAAGTCTATCTACCGCTCGAACGCTCATAAAAGGTAGCGCGGCGGTGACAAGGACTGTGACAAAAATGACCGCTGAGATGATAAGAGGCCCGATGAGGAGGACAAGACTGAAGAGGAACGAGACAAGGACCCTCGTCATGCTTACAAGGACCCTGATAGAAGCGTCCGTAGCATCTTTGGTGGGAAAGTTGCCCTAGAGAACAGGTGACAGAGGAAGCTTACCGCCCGAGCTATTATGGCCCTCAACAACCCAAATGGCACAGTTGCTGACCCCAAGTTTCAGAACTGGTCGCACCAACCCATTACGTTCAGTAGAGTTGGCCAGTGGGCCAATATCCCAGAGCCAGGGCGCTTCCCCCTCGTTTTAGACCCCATCATCAGGAACGTACGATTCGAAAAGGTGCTCATCGATGTCGGCAGTGCCCTTGATATTCTCTTTTGCAACGCTCTAACTGATTTAGACATTGAGCCAGAAGTCCTCGAGCCCTACGATGCACCTTTTTGGGGAGTGCTCACAGGACAGACCTCCCAACCTTTGGGACAGATCACACTGGCAGCCCAGTTCGGCACTGCCGGCCACTTCCGTATTGATTACGTCAATTTCATCATAGCAGACTTCGAAGGAACATATCACGCCATACTTGGCCAACCAGCTCTGGCCAAATTTATGGCAATACCTCACTATGTCTACTTGTTCCTGAAGATGCCAACCAAGAAGGGCGTACTCTCTCAAGGGCAATGTTCTCATCGCCTACAACTATGAGAAGGAGGGCTATGCAACTGTTGAAGCCCTTGAGCTCTCGATCCGCATGCAGTTGTCCATTGCCGATGCCAAGAAGATTCCTCCCACTGATCTTGAGATTCCTGGCAAAGAAGCCACCCGTGTTGCTGTGAAGTCCAAGGAGACTCTAAAGAGGTGGAACTGGTCCCGGGCGACAAGTCCAAGATGGCTCGCATCGGGGCCACCTTAGATCCCAAATAGGAAGACGCGCTCATCAGCTTCCTGAGGGAGAACGTTAGCGTGTTTGCATGGAAGCCTGCAGACATGCCCGGAGTACCTAGGGATTTGATCGAGCACTCCTTGGATGTTTCAAAGATTGCCAAGCCAATAAAATAGAAGCTACGATGGTTTACTCAAGACAAAAAGGAGGCAATTAGGGTAGAAGTAAACCGGCTCTTAGCTGCCGGCTTTATCAAAGAGGTGTATCACCTGGAGTGGCTTGCCAACCCGGTTCTTATAAGAAAAAAGAATAATGAATGGAGGATGTGCGTTGATTACACCGATCTCAACAAACATTGCCCTAAGGACCCCTTCGGTTTACCTCGCATAGATGAGGTCGTAGATTCTACCACTGGCTACGAGCTCTTATCTTTTCTAGATTGCTACTCTGGTTACCATCAGATCTCTCTGAGAGATGAGGACCAGATTAAGACGTCCTTTATTACGCCTTTTCGGTGCTTACTGCTACACAACCATGTCGTTTGGGCTAAAAAATTCAGGTGCAACCTACCAACGGGCCATCCAACAGTGCCTTAGTGATCAGATCCGAGATCAGCTCATTGAGGCATATATTGATGACGTAGTGGTGAAGACCAAAGTAGCCTCTACTCTGATCGATGATCTCGATCAGACCTTCAAGGCACTTAATAAGTTTCAATGGAAGCTGAATCCCAAGAAGTGCATATTTGGTGTGCCATCTGGCATACTACTCGGCAACATAGTTAGCTGTGAGGGCATACGGCCTAACCCATAAAAAGTCAAAGCAATCATGAAGATGAAACCGCCAAAGTGCGTCAAGGACATCCAGAAGCTAACCCGGTGCAAGGCTGCCCTGAGTCGATTCATATCATGGCTCGGCGAAAAGGGCCTGCCACTCTTCAAACTCCACAAGGCAAAAGAGAAGTTTGAGTGGTCAGAAGAAACTAACACTGCTTTTGCAGAGCTCAAGCAGTTTCTTACATCTCCCCCAATCCTGATGGCACCCAAGGAAGGCGAGACTTTGTTGCTTTACATTGCAGCCACCATTCGGGTAGTCAGTAGTGCCATCATCATCGAGCGTGAGGAGGTCGGGCACGTGTACAAGGTCCAATGACCAGTATACTTCATCAGTGAGGTACTCAATGAATCTAAGACCCGTTACCCCTAGGTTCCGAAGCTACTTTATGCTATCATGATCACCTCTCGCAAACTGCGCCATTATTTTGATACTTACCCCATCGAAGTAGTCACTGAGTTTCCACTGGGGGATGTTGATGCAAAAGTGGATCTGCAAACATAAAGGGCTAATACCTGAATCGATATCCAAAGCGTGCCAGTCGATTTAACCTGTTAATCGACAAGGATGAAAATATGAGCACTTTGGTCCTGACAACAACGATACGCCCAGAGGTCACGGCCAAGAGGTACTCACGCGGAACTCGAGGATCACCGAAGGTAGCACTGAAGTGATGTAGCTCGCCGAATCGATGAGAACTCATAAAAAAGAAAAATATGCAAATTGACGAAGTTGACGAAAAGTAAGTAGATGCAAACAGGAGTAAAAATTGGTTTGATATTGATTGATATATCTATTACATTGCCCCTCAATCTATATTTATATCCTGATCTAAAGAAACATAACTAAACACGACTAAGACACCGAGTCCATATCTAAGGAAACACGTGACTCTTACACGAATCATACTCTAACAAATATAGAAAAGGAAATCAACACCTATCTATTTCCCTATCCGCCTCGATTACGATGCAATTCTCATCGACTTCCTCTCCATCGGCACGCTGCCTGTTATCATCGACAGCAGTCTTCAAATCTTCCTTTATCGGCATGCTTCCTGTCATCACAAGCTCCATCAGCAGCAGTCTTCAAATATTCCTTTATCGGCATCAGCAATAACATCTCCAATCTTACCAACAATGCCTCCAAATCTAAGTCTACCTTCCCATCGGTCACCACCATTCATCGGCAACAATCCTTGCAAATTGGTTTTCATCGGCACCCTTCTGTCACCGTATACAGTAACCTTCCTCCTGCCCACTCTGATCATTTTGACACATGCCAAAAAATGGTGTCAACACATGCCCCCCAATTTTGGAGTATAAAACATTGATGCTCTGAAATTTACTCCAGATAATGCTTGCCTTCGCCCATTTATCTTAACCCATCCTCCAAGCATAACATAATCTATTACCGAATCTAATCAAATCTAGTTCTGATTCACACACCTCAGTAAATATCGCACAATTTCCAACCACTCTTGCCCCGATTATGGTTAAGATACCGAAACAAAAATCCATCGGTAAGATACTAACATAATAACGCCGCCGCTTTCGGAATTAAAATGCCAAGATTTCTTCCGAATCATGATTACTTGCCATCAAATCATCTGTACAATCCCTTGGTTATCGTGCGAACAGCTACCATATCCTTCTAAACTACCTCGACCTACACACGCGTGGCAGAGAGATAAGTCTAGAATACCCATATTCCAACCGGCCTATAAATAAAGGTCTTCGGAACGCTCGTCTTCTACCCTCATACTCCAACCTTTGGCATTCTTCTCTTTCTGACGGCGACCCTGACGAACAACCGTGCGACATCAACCAACAAGAACCATCTTCAGCATCAACCTCAAGTCCCCAGCCTATGCCCTCATCTTCCTCAGAACAATGGCGATCAACTTCGACGTTCCTGCGGTTCGTTCCACTTCCGTTACTTTTACCTCGGTTCCTTTGGTCTTTGCAAGTTCATACAGTTGGTAATTTTTCCTCTTTTTTCTATTCTTTTGATCCTCCAAACTTAGGAACTATGCAACAAGCTAGTTATTCCAACCGATTAGCCGTACTTCCAATGCCTAGGTCCAATGGGCAACCCAGATCCAACTGATCTAATCAACGTAGAGGTTAACAGAATCCCTTTTAGAGCCCAGAATTTCTCTCTGAATCTATGGAAAGACACATTCTGATCCTGGCCCAAAACCACCAAAGGGTGGAAAGATTGGTATATGAGGGTAAATGGGTCAATGCAGGTGTACTAGGCAGAACAGAAGCTAGACCAATGCATTAGGCTATCCATTGCCGACATGTAGAAGAATGAGTCGATGATGATTGCTGCTGCTTACTTCTGGTCAGACACAACAAACACTTTTATGTTTGGACATGGCCCAGCTACCCCCACACATGCCGATGTATACATGCTCACTGGCTTGGACATTTCAACTACTGATGAAGGCTCCATCTATGGTAGGAAATCTGAATATAGAGTGAATACTTGCAACATCGGCGGTTGGACGGGGTATATTCAAGAATACCGGAGGACCGAGACAGTTAACCAGAGGGAGCACACCACATTTTTGAATATGTGGTTAGAAAAAATTATTTTCTGTGGTCGATCGGTAGGACCAACCAACGCCTTCCTCTTCGCGGCTGAACTCTTGGCCAATGGTGTAAGGTTCCCTCTTGGCCGATATCTTCTGAGCTCCACTTACCATCTTTTACATCTCAGAAACTTTTACTTGGCGAACCCATCGGCAACTTAGGGGCCCGTGGTGGTTTATCAATATGTGGCTGAATGCCCATATGCACAAACGCTTGCAATGGGACTTCTTTGCCCAACAATTCCCACGAGAAATTGCCGAAGACCACGTGCTTGGAGATGAGGAATCAACAACATGCCCACCTCTCAATTTTGGTGAAGCCATAATTGTCCTTCCTGGAATAGAGGCCAATGAAGACCAGATCGGTAGATTCTTCCAAAGCTTCTACAATGGTCTTTCTCGTGATCATCGGGTCTGGGTACCCTATATTGATGAAGAAAACAGATTCCCCCTCCTTTTCAACTTTGCCAATGACACCCTGAACCAGGATAATGAACTTATGATGGCCATCATTACTCCTAGGGCAATCCTAGTGAACACATTCGGTAGTGGGAAAAACACCAATATCACGTATGAATTTTACAACCCATCGGCAGTATCCCGTCAATTGGCTTTTGGGCAGCTGCCAATCAAACTTTGTTTTGCCGATGTGATCAAACCGAGAGAAACAATCACCCGCAGAACAGATTGGAGCAGGGTAGTGCGACTCTCCCCTGATGTCGATACTACAAATGTTGATCTATCCATCTGGACGCTAGCATCTTTTATTACTGAATCATATAAACAATGGTGGCGAGAGTGGAGGGAACAACTATTTGCAACGTCCGCTCATACATATCCGCACATGATCGACCCTGAGTATGTCATTCCCGATGACGCAGTAAATTTTTTCAAACACCCTTCTATTTTTTATATATATCAGCAGCTAACTTTCTTGTGATAGGTCAACAACCCAGCACCATCTATGAGTAAGAGTGGGAAACCCTTCGATCTTCGGCCTGTCTCCCCGATATCATCAATCGGTCACAACGCCCCCACCTTGGCTACTTTGACTCATCAGAGGACTCGTGCCAAGACAATTACTTCCAGGTCCAAACTGGCTACAGCTAGAGCCACTCCATTGGCTGCTGCTACGACCCTGATCAAAGCATTTAAGGTAACAACCCTATTTATTTCAACTCATGCCGATCTCAAACTCTATTAACATTAATCCTCAGGGTGTAAGAGCCACTACTGGATCATCATCGGCAATTCCTCCGACATCAAGCACCACCATCTCCGACAAACCTTCAGAGGTATTCTTTCAACTTCACATTTTATCTGTTAAATATCATATCATACACCTGTTTTGCAGCAACAAATGGGTACACCGGCAAGTGTACTAGATGTTCAACCTCCACAACCAACAAGTGCTGATGCCCCCCAGCCAACTGTTGCTGAGGCCCAAGCAAAGCGCAAAGCCTTAACAGATGCTGAGGCACAACAAAAACGACAAAAGTCCATGCCGATCCCCACATCTGCCCCAACGTCTGCAAGCCAGCCAGTCGATGCAACTGAGCAAGCAGTTAATCCTCCTGTATAGGACATATCATCGGCCATCGTACCCCAAGAGCCAACCACCGATGAAGCCACAGAGGATATCCCATCGGCAAGCTCAGCCGATCCTCCACACGGCATACTCCAAGCCGCTCCTTCCAGCCAAGTATCGGAAATTGCCTTGAAACAGGTAAGCCGATTGACCTAGTCAATTTATAATATTCATACCTATCCTTAACTGACCTCTTTTCTTCTTCTTAGGAACAAGACTCCCCAAACAGCTTATTTTCCTTTGCCATTGATGTTTCCGATGATGATAGAGAGGAAGCAAGCTCTTCCCTGGCACTGGGAACAATATCGGCAGAAATCAAATCCAAGTTGGAAGCTCTCTTGGACTTGTTATAGTTTAGTTGGTAAATGATTTAGATCCTGCAAAGGCAATTTTCAAAACAATCCGTGGCCAGATCCCTGCCAATGTTGAAGAAACACTCTTCCCAGCAGCCCACTTAGAAAGCCGACAATTGCAATACCAACGGGCTACTCACCGTATTGCCGATAGAGCAGCTCGAGCTCAGCTCAAGGAAGAGATGCTACAACTGAAACAGATTACCGATGAGAAGCATAAGAGTATCGGCAACTTGCAGACCTCGGGTGCCAATCTTAAGCAGAAAATTTTGGATTTATCAGCAAAGAGGACGGCTCTACTGGCTGAATTGAAGGAAGCTAAAGCAGCCTTAACTCATGCCAGACAAGAAGAAAACTAGCTACCCGATGCCATCAAGGCCCTTCAGCAAGAAAGAGACATCCAAGCTCGCAAAGCCTTGGCAATGAAGAAAAAACTCAAGCCTGTGGAGGGTGCTACCGATGAAGACATCAAAGAGATGAAGGAAGCCGATCAGATTCGCCTGCGTGCGATATCAGCTATCCAATCCTTGTTAAACTTGTAAATCTTGTCTATTGCATCGGCACTTTATGAAACACTGATATCCTTGTATAATTCTAGCCGATAGGACTGTTATCGGCACTTATACTTTTATGCATCCATCCAGATACTAGGGTATTATTTCTTTAAATATTTTCCGTTTAATGCTCTGGGAAATACAACCCCTTCGAGGGCCTCTAGAATATATGCGTTGCTAGGAACAGATTGGTTTATTCAATAAGGACCCTCCCAATTAGGAGACCACTTGCCAAACTTTGAACTTTTAGTCCCAATCGGTAAAATCAGTTTCCAAACCAAATCTCCATCGGCAAACTCCTTTACCTTCACCTTCTTATCATACCATCTGGCTACCCTTTTCTTATTTTCCTCGATGCTAACTAAAGCCCTCAACCGATGACCTGGCACATCCTCTAATTCGTCTTTCATAAGGATATCATAGTCATCGGCTGTCAGTTGATCTTGAGAAAATATCCGCCTAGAGCCAGTTTTAATTTCCCAAGGCAATACTGCATCGTGTTCGTATACCAACTGATAAGGTATTACTTTGATTGCACCATGACATGCCATCCGATATGACCACAGGGCCTCATTTAATACTGTATGCCACCGCTTAGGATTTTCTTTAATTTTGCGCTTAATGAGTTTGATAATCCCTTTGTTAGAGGCCTCAGCCTGACCATTAGCTTGAGCATAATAGGGGGAAGAATTCAAAACTTTAATCCCCATACCAACAGCAAACTCATCAAATTCACCCAATGTAAACATAGTACCCTGATCAGTAGTGATGGTTTGAGGAATACCAAATCGGTAAATAATATGCTCTTTCACAAAATCGATCATATTAGCCGATGTCACCTTTTTCAAAGGAATTGCTTCAACCCATTTTGTAAAATAATCAGTAGCAACCAGAATAAATTTATGTCCTTTGCTCGATGGCGGATAAATCTGATCGATGAGATCGATAGCCCATCCCCGGAACGGCCAAGGTTTAATTATAGGGTTCATAGCCGACGCAGGTGCTCTTTGAATATTACCAAACTTCTGACACTCCTGACATCCTTTAAAATATTTAAAACAATCTTCAAGAATAGTCAGCCAATAGTATCCATTCCTTCTGATCATCCATTTCATCTTAAAAGCTGATTGATGTGCCCCACATACTCCTTCATGGATTTCACCCATCAAACTTTTTGATTCATCACTACTAATACATTTGAGTAAAACTCCATCTATAGTCCGATAATATAATTTATCATCGAGGAGTACATACTTGGTGGCTTGGAATCTTATTCGTCTTTCAACCTTTTTAGATGGATCCTTTAAATAATCGACAATCTCCTTTCTCCAGTCATCGGTATCAACTGTCGATGTTAGCACTTCCTGGATAGGCTGATACCCTGAAGCATGCTGAGCTAGTCGATTGGCTTCTTCATTATGCAGTCAGGAAATATGTTCAAGACGAAAATCTCTAAACCCTTTCAACAATTGCAAACATCTTTCATAATATGAAATTAAAACTTCACTTCGGCATTCATAAATTCCAGTTAATTGATTTATAACTAGCATAGAATCACCAAAGATTTCAACAACATCGGCACGTATCTCCCTAAGCAATTCTAACCCTTTTATCAAGGCTTGGTATTCAGCCTGATTGTTTGTCGATGTAGCAACAATCGGCAATGAAAACTCATACTTCCTTCCGTGAGGTGAAATCAACACAATGCCGATACCTGCTCCTTCACCACATATAGATACATCAAAGAAAAGTGTCCAAGGAACAACCTCCAGAGAATCCACTATATTGCAATGCTGAGTGACCAAATCAGCCATAACCTGCCCCCTAACTGCCTTAGCTGATTCATAACGTAGGTCAAATTCTGATAATGCTAAAATCCACTTGCCGATTCTACCACTTAATATCGGCATCGACAACATATACTTGACCACATCATCTTTGCATATGACAGTACATTCGGCAGATAGCAAATAATGTCTTAACTTGATACAGGAAAAGTATAGACATAGACATAATTTTTTGATAGCCGAATACCTTGTTTCAGCATCCACCAATCTTCTGCTCAAATAATAAATAACACGTTCTTTCCCTTCAAATTCTTGAATAAGAGCTGAACCGATAACGGTATCATCAGTTGACAAATATAACCTGAAAGGCTTCCCGTGTTGGGGTGGAACTAGCATTGGAGGATTTGTTAAATACTTCTTAATTTCATCTAGGGCTAATTGCTGCTCAGCTCCCCATACAAATTCCTGATCGGCCTTCAATTTAAGCAATGGACTGAAAGCCTTGATCTTACCCGACAGATTAGATATAAATCTTCTAATGAAATTAATTTTGTCGATCAAAGATTGCAATTCAGTTTTATTGGCAGGAGCAACCACCTTGTTAATTGCATCAATAGACTTTCTACTAATTTCAATACCCCTCTGATGCACCATAAAACCCAAAAATTCACCTGCCGATACACCAAATGCACACTTATTAGGGTTCATCTTCAATCCATGCCTCCTTGTGCATTCCAATATCTTTCGTAGATCGACTAGATGTTTTGTGATATCCCCAGACTTAATCACTACATCATCAATGTAGATTTCCACTAATGTGACAATGTATTCATGAAAAATAAAGTTCATAGCTCTTTGATAAGTAGCACCGGCATTTTTCAAACCAAAAGTCATGATTATCCACTCAAACAACCCCACATGACCTGGACATCTGAAAGCAGTCTTGGGAATATCTTCTTCAGCCATGAATATTTGATTGTAACCTGCATTACCATCCATGAAACTAATAATTTGATGTCCGGCTACAGCATCAATCAACAAATCAGCAATCGGCATTGGATAACCATCCATCGGTGTGACTTTATTGAGATTCCTGAAATCAATACAAACACGAAGTTTCCTATTTTTCTTATAAACAGAAACCACATTAGAAATCCATTCCGCATATCAACATTGTCAAATAAACTTTGCTTCAATTAATTTAGTTATTTCGGCCTTAATGTCAGGAAGTATATTAGGATTGCATCGGCGCGCTAGCTGCTAATGTGGCCGAAATCCAGATTTGATAGGTAACCGATGTTCAACTATCTATCGGTCTAGTCCAGGCATCTCAGTATAATCCCAAGCAAAACAATCTTTATATTCTTTAAATGAATTGGTTATTTGCTGCTTACATTTGGAACCTAACTTATCACTAATAAAAGTAGGTCTTGGCCTATCGCCATCACCAATATCTACTTCTACTAAATCATCAGCCGATGTGAACCCTTGACCTAATTTTCCATCATCGGCAAACCTATCCATTAAAACTCTTCTTCAGAACCAACTGCTTGGATCAGTGGAATTTCATAATCAGCAACTTTGAGGAACTCTTTTTCCCAAACTTCTCCTGATATACATTTGGTTCGCTCATAAGTATCTGATTCTGCCGATGTGATGATATAAGAAGAATCACCAGGGACAACCTCAATCTTATCCCCAATCCACTGTACGAGGCACTGATGCATTGTAGAAGGAACACAAAAATTGGCATGAATCTAATCCCTTCCTAGAAGCAGATTATATTCACCTTTACCATTAATAACAAAGAATGTCGTCGGCAAAGTTTTGCTGCCGATGGTTAATTCAACGCATACTGCCCCTTTAGCCGGTGACACATTGCCTTCGAAATCCTTTAGCATCATATTGGTTTTGGTCAAGTCTTGATCTCCCTTACCAAGTTTCCGATACATCACATAAGGCATAATATTAATGGCAGCCCCTCCGTCAATAAGTATCTTGGATACAGGCTACCTATCAACTCTGTCTTTCACAAACAAAGCTTTAAGATGTTGTCTCTCGTCATCGGTAGGTTTCTCAAAAACAACCATCATTGGATCTAGTGCCAGCTGAGCTACTTGATCGGAAAGAAAAACTTCTTCCTCATCATCAGAAAGTGCCAAAAACTCCATCGGCAACATAAATACCATATTAACATCTGCCGATGGACCCTTATCTTTGTGTTTCACCTGTCACTACTAATTGCCCGATTTCTCATTGGAGGATTTTTCTTCTCGGTATAGATCCTCCTGATGCTCACGCTGCATCCTCCTTTTCTGTGTCTTTGTCAGACCATTAGGGCACCATCGAGGAAACTTAGTTTTTGAAACCGGCTGATAACAGGTCCCAGTTAATTCTACACGACGTATATTAGGGTCCCTATAGAATATTTCTTCATCGGGAACTCTTGCGTTTGCCATCTCCTCAAGCTCCTCTTGTTTCCTTGGAAAATATCCAGCGCGTTTACCAAGCCTTTCATGTATGCTAAGTCTGCCCCCAGCCGATCATGCACTGATGCTCTACCTCTGATTGACTCATTGATAGATAAACCCTGATTGACAGGTTGAAACCTCCTTTCTGGCCGATTGACTCCATAATAACCATTACACTCAGGGCAATTTTCAACAGTTGGTAATTTAATACCTTCATCCCAGCAGTGGATGAAAAACGGGCACCTCCAATGATCCTTATGCCGATACCACTCTTCTCGACGTCTCTCTTCTTACTGTTGTCGATATCGGTCCCTTCGCTGACGCCAACCCTCCTGCTGCCTTTGATGGGTAATCACAATGCTAGGTCGAGGAGGTTTTTTGGAACTACTACTTTCTGCCAGCAGACCCTTACTTTTTGCATCATCGGTAGTTATCCGATGCTAGGGATCCACTGATGCGTTTTTCTCAGCATCCTCTGATGTCAATACCTTGGTCTTACCCTTGGCATCCAATATATTTGCTGGAAAAGGGTGTTGATCAATTTTCATCGGCTTCTGGGTCTTGGAATTACCAAACTTAATTCTCCCAGATTCAATAGCCAATTGTAACTGCTGCCTGAATACTTTGCACTCATTTGTACTGTGTGAAGTTGCATTGTGCCATTTGCAGTACAAGATCTTCTTCAACTCCTCTGCCGATGGGATTACATGATTAGGTGACAGCTTAATCTGGACCTCTTGAAGTAAAAGATCAAATATCTTGTCGGCTTTGGTAATATCAAAGGTAAACTTTTCTGGCTCTTTCTGACCAAAGGGACAAGATATCAACTTTTTATTCTTAACTCACTCAGCTAAACCAATAACTGGTTCTTCATCAGAATCAGAATCTTCTACCTCCCCAACAAATGATACTTTTTTGCTCTAATTCTTTTTAGGCTCAAAAACCCTAGTATCTTGATTAGAGATCCTTTGTACAAGATGACTCAGGCTTTCAAACTCCTGAGAAGCATATCCGTCCTTAAGATGTCGCAATAACCCTTGGAAAGCCAGATCGGTAAGCTGCCGATCATCCAGCACCAGGCTGTAGCACTTATTTTTTACGTCTCGTAGCCTTTGCACGAAGCTTTCTACCGATTCATCATTGCGCTGCCTCAATTTTACCAAATCGGTAAGCTTCTTTTCATGGATTCCAGCAAAGAAATATTTATAAAATTGTTTTTCTAGATCAGCCCAAGTAATAATAGAATTTGGTGGTAATGAAATGAACCATGTGAACGCTGATCCAGACAAAGATGATGAAAATAATCGAACTCTTAATTCATCTCTGCTAGCTGCCTCTCCACATTGAATAATGAAGCGATTGACATGTTCCATGGTTGATGTATCATCTTGCCCAGAGAATTTAGTAAAATCTGGTACCTTATACCGATTTGGAAGAGGAATTAAATCATATGCTGGAGGATATGGAGTCCGATAAGAATAAGTATTGACCTTGGGCTTTATCCCAAACTGATCCCTCATAATTTCTGCTATCTTATCGGCCCAAAAAGCATCAGCCTCCTGCTGACGAACTGGCTGAATTTCTATAGGAGGTGCCTGCTGATATCCCTCCACGTATCTTTGTGGCCCACGATCTCCAGCAATCGGCATATTTGCCGTTACTTGCGGTCCATTAATCTGCTGGAAAGGATTCATCGGCTGAGCTGCCGATGCTTGATTCTAAAAACCAGCTTGCATATGACCTTGCTGAATTCCTGCAACTTGCTAAGTTTGGTGAACTGTATGCTGAACAGGTAACTGTCCTGACCAACCGTTATTAGAACTCATCGGTACGAAACTTGCCGATGGCTAGTAATTTGCTGACATTATCAGATAATTAGTATAACTAGCTTGAGGCATGAACTGCACTCTAGGTTGACTCATAGCAGGGGCCTTCAGCTGAATCGGCAGTAAGCTTGCCGATGGACTTGTATTGGGTGCTTGAACCAAAGGCATCTGGAAACTTCCTGGAGTTGGTTGCACAATAGTTGATGTGGCATATTGAGGCACTTGAGCCATCGGCGAAACAGCCGATGGTATAGGACCTTTTCCTGCTACATCAAACACTTGAGGTAACCCAGGATTGAAAGCAGATGACTCCGGAGGCATACCATATCCCCACCAATTAGCAGGAATCTGGCTATTCTGAGACACAGGACCTGACATAGCTGATGCCGATAGATCTGTATTAAGCTGAACTCGTCCTCCTGAAAGTACCGGATCTGATCATATTGGTGTAGATTGAATATTAGGTAAGCCTACCGATACTAGAGGAGAAGTAACTTCTGTACCCACAACGGCTGAGGGAGCCGATGGAGTATTAACAGATGCTGGTTCGGGTTGGTGATAAGCTGGCCCAACGTAATGTGGTGACACTTGTCCTTCTTTAAAAGTTCAAACCATAACATTATGAACAGTATTGGATAGCACATTGGAGTGATTAATCAAAGCATGATTTATTGCAGAATTAACCATCTCTTGAAGTTTACCAGGATTGGAATCAAAGGTAACTTGCCGAGGCAACGACAAATCTTGCTTCTGGATGACTTGTCTGCTCTTGTTCAGGCTAAATGATTTTAGGCAAAGCTGCCTATAACACCCCAGGTGTTTGTCACTCACTAAGCAGTGGGTTTAAGCTCAAACATGATAGATTAGTGGAGATGACGATGTCAAAGTCAAATCTATGGAATAGAGTCCCAACTTAAACTTGAATATTGCACCATTGCTTTACATATAGGCCATTTTCAAGATATATGTTTGGATGGTGTTATTGCAATATATTCATGTGTCTCACCTTGGTACTTATCTATATTGATCCCTGGAAAAGTTTCATGAAGTTTGGAATCAAAAAGTCACATGAAATGATAAGTTCCATTCCTATTGGAATTTGCCCCATTAAGTTAATGGAACTATAGATCATCAACCAAGCTTTGCAACTTTTCCCAAATGACTCTAGATGAACTCTACAACAAAAGTCATGAAGGGTTCACGTTGAGCAAATGTCAAGAAAATGCCCCGATTGGCCTAAAACCCTAGTTTCGGCTTTATCGAGTTGTTACTTTGACCAAAGTGAAAGTTTGACTTCTGTACCAGTTATGAGGTTTGACCTTAAACAAAAGTTGTATTTCATCTTGTATAGAACAAACTTTGTTTAATGGTCAAGAGCTAGTTTGGCTTCTAGCTTGATCAAATAGAGCTCACAAGATTGGATAAGCTGCTGTTTTTGGAAGATCAGAAATCTTTCTAAGTCTTTGTGGGGCAGCAATCTGTTGACATGTTTGGTGATCTTTATCTCCCTAACCATGCTGAACCAGTCCATGACCCTTTAACAAAAGATGTAGTTTGGTTTATGTGCTGCAACCTTTGTTTAAGGACCTAGGTCCAAATCTATTCTTAAGTTTGTCAAACAGAGGCTTGAAGTTTGAATATTCTACAGTTTTCAGACATGAAAATATTCTAAGTCTAGAATCCATAGTTATCGATGTTGACATTCCGCGTTCTCTAAATTTTACTAAGCAACTCAAGTTGAGCCAAAAATGAAAGTTGGAAACAATTTGTTGGTGAACAACATGTAAGAAGTTGGGATCAATTTGACCAAGTTTGGCATTGCAAAATCCCAAAACCGAGCCCTAGCTTAACATGACGACACTGGTAATTTGGGGACTGATTATCTCCTAATCTACAGCTCTAATGACTATGACCCCTAAATAGGAAATGTAGAGCATGGTACAGGCTACAACTTTGCCTTTAGGTCCAAGACCCAGATCGGCCCAGATCAGGCCCAAATTGGAGCTCCAACCGGTCCATTCGGACGCATGCCACCTGTTCGCGCTTTTGCTCCAGAGGCGACGCGTGGACAAGGGCGTGGCGCTCATGCCCGCACCGCGCCCCCACTCCCTGTCCGCGTGCCCGATTTCCCCTCCCTTCGCGTTGTGGAGAATCGAAGCCAGCCGCTCCTCCACTTCCCAAGCTCGTCTCTGCCTCCCCCTCGTTCGGCTTCGCCCCGAACGCGCGTGCCGCGACGACCGCCATGGCCGAGCTCGTGGCCGCCATTGCCGAGCCAAGTCGAGCTCCGTGGCCGGCCACCACCATGCAACTACCGCGAAATCGAACCACCGTGCCACCTTGCCCTCCTCGCACCGCCCCTGACGCCCCTTTTTCCCGCCCGTGTTCGCCGCCGAGGGACTCCACCGACGGAGCCGCCGTGAGCACGCCGCCGGAGCTCGTGGGCCAGCCACTGTGGACCACCTCACGCCGAGCCGCGACCACCTATGGATGCACCTCGACGCCGCAAACCTCCCTGGCCGCTTCCTCGCCACCGACGCCGCCCTACACCGGCCGGCCGAGCCGGACCACTGCCTCCCCTGTTCGGCCGTCGGGAGGAAGGAGACAACCGACGCCTCTGCCCTTTGTCTCTCTCTATGTTTATGACCGGTGGGTCCAACCGGGCAGCTGGTCCCACTTGTCAGTTTAAGGAAGTGGTTGTTTTGGGTGTGTTTTCGGGTACACCTAACAGATCTAGGGTTAGGTAGTTAATTGCGTTTTTGAATTTTAGAAATTTTGTAGATCTTCAAAAATTCATATCTCATGCTAGGAAACTCCAAAAATGGCAAATGTGGACTTTTTGGAAACCTTGAGAAGATATCTATGTAGTAGAGTCATAAAAAGTTACTTGTTTGTAGATGTTTTCTAATGTGTTTATTTAAGTTTTAAAAATCCTCTAAAAATGCCTTTAAACTTAACTAGAGCAAGATCTAGAGTTTTAGAACTCCAAAAATAGTAATTCTTGTTTTATTAATTTTCTAATGACATGCACTTGCTAGGAAAAATATTAAACACACTAGTTGTTCACTGTTTTCTTAGGGTTTTGATTTGACCTTGATAAATAAGGAAATCTACATTATATTGCTTGTCATTTTTATATCTTGAGTTGTGTTGCTCCAATTGGTGTGAAATTTTTATGGAAGGCTTGCCATGCTATGGATGTACTATGGTATAAATTTCATGGCCATTGCTTACTGTATGCTCAAGTTATTGAGTTAACTTGTTTATGGCTTGATAAATAGCTTATAAATAATATATAAATGATAAAATAGAAAATGTTGTCCCATCACCTTATTATGATGTTGCTCTATGATGTTGGTTCATTCTATGGCCATGTGTTCACAGAAAATATTGAGTTTTAGGTTTAACTTGCTCTCCCATGATTTATTGCTATAGCCATTTGTCTTTTTCATAAAGGTTGGTATTCTTGTCCAAATGGATTGAAATTTGGACAGTAGACTTTTGGGAGCATATGTAGGTCACTGTAATTTTGGTAGAATTTATTGAGCATTTTTGGTAGGTGTTCATAATTCCACCTAATTATCTAAATAAATTAAGAAAATGTATTAAAAGAATTTATTTAGGAGCGGGCACTATGTTTTCTGGTGTTCATTAGTCATGTGTGACATGTTGGTAAAATTGGTTTTGTCCAAGCATATGTTTGCAACATAAGTTAATAATTATTTCTTGCAAATGAGGTTTCTGGATAGATCTGGAAACTTGGCAAAGTTCTTTATGATAATGTGCTTTGTTGTGAAACTTGTTTATACAAAAGTTGTAGATAATTTATATATCTAGCTTCTGTTAAAATTTGGTGGTATTTGGCCATATGGTTTAGGAGTTATAGATGTTTAAAGGTAGCTCCCAGATTTGGTTGCTCTCTGTTTGGAGCAGACCAGATTTTGTAGTTTCATCCTTTTGACCCCTTAAACTTAGGAATCAGGCTTAGGTGATATTAAATGAATTGTTTAAAATTTCATAAGATTTCTAGAATGTCTTATTGTGCATCATTTGGATTTGTAAAACTCTAGATATGATTGATTTACTCAGCTACTGTATGTATGTCCAGAAAGTGGCAAATTCAAGTTATAGTGCTTTGATTAACTTTGCCATGCTAGTGTGTTGAAGTGTGACTCATATCTTTGATGGTACTTGGTTTAGTACCCTGTGATCTTGTGAGACTTGTTTCTTGATTGATATGCTTGCCCTCTTCTATGTTATGCCTTAGTGAGGATTAACTTAATTAGCTCTAGGTGCTTATGTGAACTTTGGTATGCTTACTTGATTACTTTGTTTATTGCACTTCTATGCATTCATACATATGCATTGTTGCACCTCATTTAGGTACGCTAGCTGAAGCGCATGAAGAACCTAAGGTGGAGCCAAATCCAAAGATAGAGTTGGTGGATCCATCCCGAAGATAAAAGGATCGGATAAGTGCTAGATTGGAGGATGCTCGCCAAGTGAATTCATCTGACATACTCTAACTCGAGTCGGATCCTAGGCAAGCCCTGGAGCATTATAAGCCTCCTATCTTCAAAGCAATTAATTCTATATATGTTATAAGTATTGTTGCATTAAGTGATAGGAGTTGGTTGAAAACTCTTGCTGCATTGTATCATTCCTTGTCCAGATATTTGAATCATTGAATCCTACATAGACTAGGATCGAGTAGATGCTTAGCCCTGCTTTAAGCAGTAGAAGTCAGGTGATTTCCTGTCACCTGCGAGATGTAGGGATATTCATATATGGCATGATTGGCTATATTTGCTATCGTGGAATGGAACCATGTGTTAATAAAATGAATTGAGACCGGGCGGGATGACGATAGTGAAGCAACAAGGCATGGAGGTATTGGGTGTAGAACTATCCCCGTCTGAGTCGTTTAAGGACCGATTCGCTGTACGTCCTTGAGTCATGTTGAACGCAGTCTAACACTTAGTTGCCCGGATAAGTCATTCCGACCACGAAGCCGAGTAATATGGTTCCGGCCGGGAATCGAATGGTAGGTTGCATCTTGGAGGAGAGAAAGGATGTGCTTGGGGACATTGGCATGAGACCAAGGGGGGTTAGAGTCCCTATCACCTGGCAGAGTGTCGCCCTTGGGGTTGAGACATCATTCGGACCCGTGATTCCTAAATTTTACGAAAGGTGGCCTGTGTGACCCTGGCAGGGGTCTGTACGGTGAGTGTTAGAAATACCCCTCCAGCTGGATAGGAATTCGATTCGAATCACCGTCGCTCCCGGTTAGTGAGCACTTGACTTGAGCAGCAGCAACGTAGATTCCATTAAATTGAACGGATGGTTAATTGGATAACGATGGAAAGGTTGCCTCAATTTGTACCTACTATGGTTAATATTGTTTGCTCCTAATAAAGTGAGTGCTCTAGTACAGGTTCTAATATAGATGATAGGGTAATGATAATTAACTTGATGCTTAAGTCTTAATGATTACTTATCTATATTAAGCTTTTATGCAAAATGTTGTCAAGCTAGCCCACTTTATATCAGCCTTACATGATCCTTGGTGTCACTTTATTTCTGGTTTTTGACGGGTAAGTCTAGCTGAGTACCTTCTCGTACTCAGGGTTTTATTCCCCACTTGTTGCAGGTTGTGCTGTATCATGGCTACGGCAAGAGTTGGTTGGCTCCTGCCTTAGAGGCGGAGTGTGATCACGGGCATGATCCTTCTGAGTTATCTTCTCTCTAATGCATTTGTGGGAAGTCGACCTTTCGTACTGGCATATATCTTAAATAATGGTGTTGTTAGTTTCAAATTACTTTGCTTCTGCTACTTTTGAACTTAAGTTGTAATAACTATGTTGAACTCTGATGTATATTGAATTACTTGTGAAATGGTTGTAACATGTGACTTGTTATGTTGAATCACTACGATCTTGGCTGGTATGTTGGTTGGTTTGAAATCCCTCATGATTTTATTGGACTACCAGAGTTATATGGGCTCAAGTGCGAGAATTTGATCACTTCGGTGATTGTTTTTGTACTTGTGCTCTTATAATTTGGACGGTTCCGTTACAGCTGGTATCAGAGCAAGATTCAACATTAAACTTGTCGTATGTGTATTTAAAACAAAGGTTTTATTTTATAAAATCAGTTTTATCAACTTATAGCTATATATAGGTTTGTGAAATCTTAATTCTAAACCTAGTATGCCAGTGGTCAATTTCCTTATGCCCATATAAGGATTATTAGGTGGCTTATATAAGTACTAACTTGGGGGTTTTCATTTATGCATCTACGCCTAGGCCAAGGTATGTATGTGTGATGACTCTCCCACACTATGCTACCCGGTGTGTCTGATTAGAGGTAGCCTTCATATATGAAATAGCCATATATGTCGCTAGTTTACTTTTATGCAACATCGCATCTACGCTCAGGTAAGTGTGAGTTGTGAGAGCATGACCGTCCAACCAGCGGTCTAGGGGAGAGCTAGTTTTGGTTACTGGATTATTTACATGTTACGCACATGTATATATGAAGGTACTTAATTGTGGGTGATTGATGGTTTGGGTAGTTTTGGTGCTACATGTATATATACGGGGGTATATGTATATGGGAGTACTTAGAATTTTACTTTTCTGCTTTCATTGTGTGCCATATATTGGGGAATTGTTGGGCTGCAATGCAACTTTTCTGCAAGTACGCTAACCACGAATGCGTAAGTCGAATGTAGCTGACGACTAGATACATATCGAGAGAGTGCGTGTTATGCCACCAATATAGAACGTGATTGCCACCTTAGGTTGGCAATCTTGTGAGGACGAATAGGACGAAGCATTCATTATCATGATTGTTGCTTTATGCATAGCTATGCTCCTCTCACCCTTGTTCAAATGATAAGTAACTTGTGATCAATATGTTACGCTATCTTTCTTGTGTGGAGTTAGACATGAATGCCTTGTTCTATGTTGGTTAAATAGGGAGTGCTTGAAGATAGTGCGTGCTTAGCCTTGCTAGAAATAAGTGGGTATATACTTGAAACTATAGTTGTCCTTTAGTTTAGCCAAATGGTGGATGTGTTGTTCATACAAACATTTGTAAATGCTTTAGACCTCATTTCAGTAATTGTGATTCTCATAAATGAATTAAATTGGTGTTGGTCTAAGGTAACAATGTTTAGAGCTGCTAGAATAACATGTTTGTGTGCTCTCTTGTTAAGTAGAACAAAGGCAAGCTTTGTTTTGCTTGTGGAACGTTGGCTGCTAGAACAATTGCTGTTGTAGTGATGCTTTTGTGGTCATAATGGTGTTTTCTGTAGTTATGGAGAATACCAAAGTTGTAGCCAACTTACTTTTCTAGCTTGTCCTAAAATTTCATGACCCTAGGTCTTATGGTTTGAGAGTTATAAATTTTAGAAGTTTGTTGTCAGAATCTGCTCATGTTCAGAACAGATCTGAATGTTTGCTTTATTTGACCTATGTGCTTATGGAATCATGTCTTGGAAATATTAGAGGAAGTGTATTACTTTTTCTAAGCTTTCCAAAATGCTAAAGATCACTACTTTTGATGGTATAAATCTCTAGTTGTGAGCTTGCAAAGTGGAATGACAGAATCTGTCCAAATCTGGGCAGAAATGTCTTCTTTGTGTTGATTAACCTTGTTAGCTGTAGAATCATCTTAATATGATAATAAGAAAGTTATAGCCAATGTAATAAGCTTTACATAAAGTTAAGGCTCAGCCTTGTTGTGTCCCTAAAACTCCAATTATGCATCTTTGAAGTTCTTGTCAGTTTTCTGTCCATATTGGTACAGATCTGAAATATTAGCATTTTTGGTTATGTTAATCTATGAATTAGTTGTTGGTATGAATAACTAAAGTGTAGTCATCTTCCTAATCTGTCTAGAAAGACTAGGATCACCTTTGTGGGATGTCTACAACCCTAGTTATGGTTGAAACCAGTAACTATTGTGCTGCTGTCCAGATTCTGTGCCCATGCTAAGTTAGTCACCTTAGCCAGCGTTTGTTTTGAGCTAAACTTGTAGTTAGTTCATGCTTGAGATAAATGCTTAGTTTGGGTGAGCCTTTTACCTTGTATTGGTTGCTTAAGCCCATTCGTTTGAATTTTCTCAAATGTCTACTTGACTGTGATATTGTATGTGTGCTTGTTATCTAGGTAGTGCCCTAGTTTTCACCTCGTTTGTCCTCGGTGAGTGTACAAGGGTCACATAGCTTTATCCTAGAACAACGTTCATGTTACGTAATTGTATGGTTATTGTCTTCAATTAGGTTTTCTCTCTTAGGAGCCTAAGCCTGTAGACTTGGTGGTTAGCCTTTGAATGTTTGTATCCATGCCTTTGCTTGACCGAAAGCTCAAAGTTTAGTTCTCCTATATGTTTGCATAAGCCGTGGATGTTTTGCAGCCCTCTTTGTGAAGACCCTTGTCGACTGACCAACCAAGTTAACTTCCATCAACGCTAGCCTTTGACCATGGTTCGTACGTTGCCAGTTGTGGAGACCATACCCAAATCCATGTTGGACCTTCCAGTTACCTCTCTCAAAGGTTAGCTAGTATGACGCAATGTCTCTCTGCTATGGCCTCTAAATTGTGTGCTTGCAAATTCGTGCATCTACATTATCAACTCAATCTATGACTACATATCGGTTTTCGCCTTGAAATTTGCTTAATTCGTCTCCAACCTTCCCAAGTCTCGGAATGTTTATCAATCTTGATCTCATGTTGTTGCTCAACATGATTGAATCTCCTGTTAATCTTTTAGCTGGTATTCCCCTCGGTGGACGCAAGTCGTACGTAGAGGTAGAATTTAAGCAAGAGTTTCTTGCTCAGTTATCCTTGGCAATTGCGCGATGTTCTCTTGTGCTATATGTTGATCTTCGGATCATTTTCGTGTTGATTCTAAACCTTGTGACTACCTTTGATTGCTATCCCTCCTTGTATGGCGCTTGCTCTTACAGCCCAGTGGTGCCACTTGAAATTTCACTTTCGTTGTGCGTTTAGTAATGGTGTTATGAGTAGCCGCTCATGGTGCCGTGACGAAACCAAGGGCCTCCTGTGGCTGAGACACATGGCTGGCTGCTTGGCACGCGCTGGTATCACGGTTTCTAGTCATGATCCATTATCAAACGACAGACGATGTGTTATTTTCTCATGTTCCTTTCTTGGTTATCTCTCCATATCGTATCGTAAGATCCATATATTAGACCAAAAGTAGTGGAGTTTCCTTCTAAAGTTGCTAAGAGGATAACCTTTGAAGAACAGGTCACCGACAAACTTTAACAAATTACAATAGGTGGTAGACAAGTGACTTTACTTAGTTGTCCCAGTATTGACGAATGTCATCTAGTGAGCAAAGTATCTCGTCTTTGTTGGATAAAAAGGACACACAACACTTACTGTTGGACAAGTCATCCGTTGGATAAGACTCGATCGTCACATTATGCAAGTTTTAACCTTTGTATGCATAATGGCCATACCGTCGAAATCAACCATCTCTAGTGTGACTCCTTATCTGCTGACTTCGATGGCAACCATCTGCTTTGTATCAACCACAATTATTGTGATCAAGAATGAAGATTTAGAACTTTTTAGTGTTGAGAGACAACTAATTAGTTACCAATAGGAAGGTTAATCTCTAGCTAGGTAACGACTCTTTGGTAGCTACGAAGGCTATGTCTTACAGAGCAATAACCAACAAGAAGTTAATCAACTAGCCAGCAACTTGAGTGATACTCTATCTTTCAGAGCCATGGAGATCAAGTCAATTCCATCCTAGACAATCACACAGATAGTGCAAGGTGTTCTCTCAACAATGTACGAGTGTTGGGCATTCTTAACGTCATTACCAAAAGTAGACTTAGTTTTCTAATTCTGATAACGGCACCAAAAATGCCGAACCTATCCCTCATGCCACTTAAGCCAAGTTGTCATCCCCAGCATGACATGAGAGACGCGGTATTGAAATATGCAACTGCTCTTCTAAATAAATAATAAATAAGATCTACAAGCGCACAGATTAATACCGATGTAGCATTTTAACCGGGAAGTATTCCAGGTATCGTTATTTATATTTTTACCACTGGGAAGGGATTACTAACATCAATGTTGATTATGGAATAGAATATAGGAATGAGTATCAATCATTGCATGTATAAGTGAGAGCATTCATCTATCTCTTGCATACAGGGGTAAGTGTCACATAAAATATAGATAAAGTATGAATGGTGACAAAGATAATTAATCTGATCAGCTAGCCACATATAATAATGATAAGCACCTCAACAGATATTCTAGCAAGTCATTAGCATGGTATTAGGACGAACTACAAGGATATTTCCTAAGTTATTCTTAACTATAAAGTCTAGCATATCATAGTTAGTGCAAGTAAACTTGGCAATCATTGCGAGAAAGGACTACGCCCATGCATAGTGATATTATCAAGGAAGATGAGAAACATAGCAATCACTCCCCCGTAATAATGTTGCTCTGCCTGCCTTACACACGGGAGGGGGACTATATAAGAACCAACGAAGCTGTCACCATCGCGGACCACCCCACGATCCGGCATATAAGGTGCAATCGCAGATAAATATGGTCTAAGCACCACGCCTACACAATATTTATCATTTACCCATGGATCTGATGGATAAACGCTATACGATCCTAAACATGTATATAATTCTAATCTAACTAAGCCAAGCGTATAACTACGATAAACTAAGAACAATATAATTGCAAACATAAACAAGTAGAGCATAGTCATAATCAATATATTGAAATAGAACAAAGTTGTATTCATAATATTGAAGAACAAAGATGAACAATGAAGAACAGTAAAGGAATTACCAAGAATCCTCTTGACAGATCCGGAAACCAATCGAAGATTGACTCCTTCTAGTTCTAATCCTATGTAGCTATGCTATACTAGAGATCTAGTTGATGTGGTGGCTCTAGGGCTTGATCAGAGACTCTCCGATTAGGGTTTGAAGAATGAAAATGAGGGAGTGCCTCCTCCAGGGGCCAGGGGTCCTGCTTATATAGCCCCCTCAAGTGAACGTGGGCCGTCGGATCAAACCGACATTAATCGCATGGTTTTCCTTGATCCCTTAGGTCGGTGGAGCATAATCCGCGAGACGGAGCCTGATTGGCTCTCAGGCCAGGGCGGACGCCCTAGGGAGCAGGGCGGGCGCCCTGCCTCCGGGCCCGTTCGGCCTCCCGTTCGATCTCGTGGCTTCTGGAGTCTTCTAGATGATAGAAAATCAGTGAACACGTTATTATCTCTATGTAAACCCGACGTGTGGGCCTTTCCTCCGTATTTTCTGATAACCCCCTGCAGAAACAGACAAACACCAAAACTCGTGGAATTCTGTCAGATAAAACCCTAAGTCTAGGTGTTGGTTGCATTTGGATCCTTTTCTTTATTTATTTGATAACTATATTTGGTACTTAAGGACCATCAACAAACTCCCCCAAGCTTACCTCTTGCTCGTCCCTAAGCAAGGATAGACTCATTATGGATCAGAAGTTGCTGCAATGCCTTTGAACATTGACGGTACATATGCTTTCAAATAAGGTCTCATCCCTGAGTTAGAGTAAACTGTCAAGACTTAAAACTTACTCATTTTACCTTTCACCATGGGGCTTGCAACCGTCACCTGCATCTTGAGTGGTTAAAAGATAGAACGGTCTAGTCAAACGCCATGTCTCTTATTCTTGACCAGCTATAGCTCTGGAGTTTTTTGCAGATTTTTCAAATAAAACTCAGAGATTCCTTGTATGACTTTCTCGGGTCTCTCTTTTGTGGTATTTTTGGATCCTTACCAAGGCAGTAATGGTATATGCCTTCTCTCTCAAAGTATGTGGTATTTATGGTATAAGGCATAGTGACATTGCCTTCTCTCTCACCCTACTCTAATAAGGCTTTGATATCTGGAGCTCATAGGTGGGAGATACAGTATACATACTCATAGAACATTTATTGCATAGTCAAACCATGGATCCAGAGAAACAAGTCAATAAGTCAAATCAAGATGTGCATGTGTGGTGAATGAGTGGTGTATGGTGATGATGGTGATAACAAAAGTCTAATGCTCTTTTTGAGGGAATACATACCTTTCTTGCTTTTTAAAACTTTTGAGGGGAATGAGATGCTCTATTTTTTTCTTTTTTTTTCTCTCAGGTGGGTATTGTACCCCTAATTCTACTGTCGGACACTTGTCCATTTTTACCTCTCGTCTCACTTTTTCTTTCTTCGAGGTTCCGAGCACTTGCTCCTTTTTATTTCCTCGTTTTTTTAGAGCAATCTCCCTCTTTTGAAAATATAGCAAGTGGTAGTAGAAATGACTTGAGCATTAACTTCACAGGGAATAACAGGAATGGGATAATGTTTTTGGCTATTCTCTCCCGGGTCAGGAGTAGAATAATTTTGGGTGAATCTGGAGATGGAAATGAGTGGATATATGTGGATGCGTACTTCCGGGGTAGAAGCAGCATGTATGAGTGAACGTGCAAGTGAATCTTGATTTTAACCACATGACAAGTTCCTAAGGGTCTACACAGCTTGACCACACTCAATGGCCATAAGCAGTAAGTAGTAAAAGTGCAGCTCTTATTCTAACAAGCATGTATATATGGCTGTGGTAGGAATTTAAACTCTCATCATACAGGAACTCATCATGCAACATTTTAAATATTTTCAAAGATAAAATTCTCCAGAATTCTAGCATCTCTAGGAACAGATAAACAGTAGCTCAACCTTCCCATATCATATCCGCTAACAACTTAGACTTCAGATCAAGTTCTCTTCCCACTAGTTCAGGTTTAGAGCCAGTTTTAAATTATAACAGTTATGTCTAAACTAGAGAGAGAACAAATTTGAAAATTAGGCAGAGCAACTATTCATCATATCCATGCTAGAGTTTTATTTTCAAGATTCAGTTTAGCATAGCTACTTTATTTATTTATTAAACTAAGCAAATATATATAAACACAAAATATTTATTTGGGTTTTCATGATTATGCATCTTCTTATTTTAATAAAGCATAGGTATAAATGTAGATCAAAATACTTATCGGGATAAATGGGGGTGCTCTCCCCCAAGCTGGATCTTGACATAATTTCTTCTGATGTAGCTAGCAGGTGCAGAGGTGTATTTGAATGTCGGCAGCACCCTGACAACGATTAGGATGTCCTCCATCTGCTAGTCTTCCTGAATTCTGTGGAGCTCAAATAGACAACAAAGCTTTATGGAACTTGATTAAGTGTTAGCATAAATATCTAGCCTTTATCATGTTTGAGCTTCCTTGATAAATGTCACTCTCTATTTTTATTTTCATTTTTATAGAACAGAAAAAATATATATTATTTATTTTTTATGCCACCACAGTGAATGTACTTATGGGTTTTATGCCACTCGCATACTCACATGGGGCTTACTGTTTTCAACATTTTTTTAGACAGAATGAACATGATTAACTGAGCAATAATTAAAGGGAAAATGATAACTACCAAGTTTACCTCTTGGCACGGCGTTTGGTGTTTTTAAGTCCTCCGAACAGGACTTCTTTTCTTCTTAGTTGTCCTGGGATTTGGGTGGCGTAGACGGTGGTTCCGGCAGCGCCTCCTCTTCTTGTATAACTGTCTTCGCTTTCCATACCCGACTTGGTGCTTCGATCTCCTGTTGTGTATCCTCGGGCCTTATGACCTCTCCTTCATAGTCTGCCCATACGTCCTTGATGGTTTGCCTCCTTTGGTTACGGTTACGTCGCCTTCTTCTTGTCCTGACCTACTTAGAATCTTCAACTATATAGTTAGGGTCATTAAAGTAGCGGCGTACCTTCTCAGAGGGGAAATGCATATGGACTTCTCCGGTTCCAATGTAGATGATTGCTTTGACGGTGCCTAGGAACGGTCTTCCTAGGATGATTGGTGGATCGTACTCGTCGTCTCCCATGTCAATGACCTGAAAGTCTGTATGGACAAAATGATCGTTAATTTTAACAGGGACATCGGTTACTATACCTTCGACCTTTCGGGATGTCTGATCTGCCATCTGGAGCTGAGTGTATGTTGGTTTTAAGGGCATGGTCCCGTACAAGAGCTGATAGGTGACTGTGGCCATTATGTTGACGCCTGATCCAGTGTCGCAGAGTGCCTTCTGAAAGGAGTATCCATTGATTGAGCACTCAATGCTTGGCATACCTAGGTCGTCCTTCTTGTTCAGGAAGGGCGACTTGGGTCGTCGGTCTTGACCTCCTTGAACTGCAGTGACCATCTTAGCTGATTCGGTCCATCCTTGGTTGTTCTTGTTCTGCTTGTTCCTCCTATTGGTCCTCTTCCTTGGTTCATGTTGGGGTTGCTCTGGGATTTGTGTAATCTGGTTCTTGAAGGAAAACGTCTCCTTCCTCCCCTTGATGTTGAAGTTGATCTTCGCAGCGCTGGCGTAGATGATAGCTCCCGAGGTGTTCAGGAATGGTCTTCCCAGAATAACTGGTGACCTCTCATCGGACCCGGTCTCTATCACCACGAAATCAGCTGGAGCATACGAGGTACCAACTCGGACACACATGTTCTTTAATATTCCTTTAGGAAAGCTTAGTGTCCGATCTGCAAGCTGCAAACACATAGTTGTTTCTGATAAAGGATATGTAAAGAATTTTTCATAGAGTACCCTGGGCATAATGTTGACGCTGGAGCCAAAGTCACAGAGTGCTTCTGGGAAGTCCACCATGCCGATGGAAATCGGGATGACGGGGCGTCCTGGATCGCCTCTCTTGACTGGCAGAAGGTCATTATGTACTCCGACAGCGGGATTACTCCTATAGTTACCTGCATCAAACATGTCTACAAGATTTGCAGATTCTAATCCTTCTGGTTGTGATGGTATACCGGGGTTAGTAGCAGGAACAGCAGCAGCTATTTGATTTAACTGAGATTCAATCATTTTATTAAAGCTAATTTGGTTTTTGATGGCAGTAGAGAAATTATCCATTCTATTATTTATGTTTTCTAGTATTTTATCATTGGATGCCAATTTCTTAGACAAATTATCCATTAGCTTTCCTTGATTAGACACTAACTCTCTCAGGGGTGGAAAATTATTATTGTTGTTGTAAGAGTTATTACCTTGATAATTACCTGAGTAGTTACCTGAGTAGTTAGGCCTCTATTGATTCCAACCTTGATTTTGTTGAGGACGGTTGTAGTTGTTGTTGTTGTTGATGATGTACCTTGCATCCTCAAGCATCTCAGGGCAGTGATTGCCTGAGTGTCCAGTATCTCCACATTCCTCACAAGTCATGTGAGAGTCGTAGACGTCATTGACTTCTCTTTTGTCTCCAGCTTTGTCATCGAACTTTTTCATGAGTAGGTCTAACTTTGCAGACAGCATGTCTACCTCCTTGAGCTGGTGCATACCTCCACCCTTCTTACGTGTTTGGATCCTCTCTTCGTTCCAACCTTGGTTGGACGCCATCTTCTCCACAAGGGCTATAGCTTGTGGTATGGTGAGTGATAGAAATGCGCCTCCAGCTGCAGCATCCATGGTCTCACGAGCACTAGTGATGAGCCCATGATAGAAAGTCTGCATAAGTAGCCAGCTCTCCATTCCATGATGGGGACATTCTAGGATGTAATCTTGAAAGCGCTCCCATGCTTCTGGAACGGATTCATCATGTTGTTGCTAAAAACTTGTAATCTTCCCACGGAGAGCATTGGTCTTGCCCATGGGAAAGAACTTAGCCAGAAAGTTCATAGAGCAGAGTGCCCACGTAGTGTTCTTATCCTTCGTCGCGTAGAACCACTGCTTCGCTCTCCCCAATAGTGAGAATGGGAAAAGGCGAAGTAGTATGGCGTCTCTGGGAACATCTAATATAGTGAATGTGCTGCAAATCTCTAGGAAGTGTTGGAGATGAGCACTTGCATCTTCGTGCGGCTTCCCACAAAACTGGTTGGCTTGTACCATGTTGATGAGCCCTGGCTTGAGCTCAAAGTTCTTGTCGATGGCCACGGCAGGTCCAGTGCGGATGTTGTCCATAGTGGGAGCTGAGAACTCAAGGATCGTCTTGTTCGCCATGGCTGCGAACTCTGTTGACAAATTCTGGATGAAACTTCGGCGGTCTTCTGGATTGGATGAAGTGTTGCGTCGAAGTGTTGACTTCTTGAGCTTGGCTCTTGCCCCTCTGATTAATGCTTCGGGGTTGTCAACAAAATTTTCTGGAAGATGTCCTCTATTCATACATCACCCTGCAAAACAATAAGAATGGAAAAATACAGGGGTAAATCTGTATGGGAGAATTGATGATCTCAATCACTTAATGATGCGAATGATGACTCAAATTCCGTATTCATTCCTTGTTAGTAAATCAACCTTCCCCGGCAGCGGCGCCAAAAATGCTTGTTGGGCATTCTTAACGTCATTACCAAAAGTAGACTTAGTTTTCTAATTCTGATAACGGCGCTAAAAATGCCGAACCTATCCCTCATACCACTTAAGCCAAGTTGTCATCCCCAGCATGACATGAGAGATGCGGTATTGAAATATGCAACTGCTCTTCTAAATAAATAATAAATAAGATCTGCAAGCGCACAGATTAATACCGATGTAGCATTTTAACCGGGAAGTATTCCAGGTATCGTTATTTATATTTTTACCACTGGGAAGGGATTACTAACATCAATGTTGATTATGGAATGGAATATAGGAATGAGTATCAATCATTGCATGTATAAGTGAGAGCATTCATCTATCTCTTGCATACAGGGGTAAGTGTCACATAAAATATAGATAAAGTATGAATGGTGACAAAGATAATTAATCTGATCAGCTAGCCACATATAATAATGATAAGCACCTCAACAGATATTCTAGCAAGTCATTAGCATGGTATTAGGATGAACTACAAGGATATTTCCTAAGTTATTCTTAACTATAAAGTCTAGCATATCATAGTTAGTGCAAGTACACTTGGCAATCATTGCGAGAAAGGACTACGCCCATGCATAGTGATATTATCAAGGAAGATGAGAAACATAGCAATCACTCCCCCGTAATAATGTTGCTCTGCCTGCCTTACACACGGGAGGGGGACTATATAAGAACCAACGAAGCTGTCACCATCGCGGACCACCCCACGATCCGGCATATAAGGTGCAATCGCAGATAAATATGGTCTAAGCACCACGCCTACACAATATTTATCATTTACCCATGGATCCGATGGATAAATGCTATACGATCCTAAACATGTATATAATTCCAATCTAACTAAGCCAAGCGTATAACTACGATAAACTAAGAACAATATAATTGCAAACATAAACAAGTAGAGCATAGTCATAATCAATATATTGAAATAGAACAAAGTTGTATTCGTAATATTGAAGAACAAAGATGAACAATGAAGAACAGTAAAGGAATTACCAAGAATCCTCTTGACAGATCCGGAAACCAATCGAAGATTGACTCCTTCTAGTTCTAATCCTATGTAGCTATGCTATACTAGAGATCTAGTTGATGTGGTGGCTCTAGGGCTTGATCAGAGACTCTCCTCCTGAGATTAGGGTTTGAAGAATGAAAATGAGGGAGTGCCTCCTCCAGGGGCCAGGGGTCCTGCTTATATAGCCCCCTCAAGTGAACGTGGGCCGTCGGATCAAACCGACATTAATCGCACGGTTTTCCTTGATCCCTTAGGTCGGTGGAGCATAATCCGCGAGACGGAGCCTGATTGGCTCTCAGGCCAGGGCGGGCGCCCTAGGGAGCAGGGCGGGCGGCCTGCCTCCGGGCCCGTTCGGCCTCCCGTTCGATCTCGTGGCTTCTGGAGTCTTCTAGATGATAGAAAATCGGTGAACACGTTATTATCTCTATGTAAACCCGACGTGTGGGCCTTTCCTCCGTATTTTCTGATAACCCCCTGCAGAAATAGACAAACACCAAAACCCATGGAATTCTGTCAGATAAAACGCTAAGTCTAGGTGTTGGTTGCATTTGGATCCTTTTCTTTATTTATTTGATAACTATATTTGGTACTTAAGGACCGTCAACAATGAGCAACCTTGGTTTTTTGCAAATCAATGTATACCATCGTGTATCAAAAGCAAATTGAAAAGTGTCAAACAATAGATTTCCCCATCTTAGAGCTGCTGTTTGAGCCTAAAGAGGAAGCCTCATGGTGAAAAGTTAGCCTGACAAAGCTAGTTTCATTACGTTGCAAGTCAAACTCAACTTACTGTGCAACTGCCTCACGAAGGGGATTGTACTCAACTTGCTTGGTATTGAGCTAATTACCGAAGTTGGTAAATACTTGCAATTTTTGCTGTCTGCCAGCCCTTGCTATATCCTTCTTTAGCAATAATTGCTAATACTCACTGATCTTTGGTATCTTAAAGTGTTCTTACCCAAGAGGTTGCATCTGATCCAACCCAGATAACTATTGTCTTTGGATAAAATAATCTTCTTAGGTAACTTTGGCAGAAATACGAAGCTGACAGAGTCATCTATCACATTCACTAATCCCTCGACAGACTCAAATAATACTGTGTTGTCATAAGAGAAAGAGAACTGCACACATGGAACCTTATGTAGTTTTCCATTAGTTGGTGTCTAAATGATTGAACATTTACGACGAACATAGACCTTGTCTATTGGTTACTCAGTTCATATAACCTCTAAGGGTTGTTTGTCATCTATGATCTCACCCGTTTGGAAGGTTATGCTCAAGCCACTTTGGTAGAGAACTGATTTTCAAACCATTTGAACATAGAGTCATTTCAACGAGTATACTTCTCAAGATTTCGGTCTAGTGTCAAGTTCATATGGCCTATGTTGTGCATTAGAGAGTCAGATATTTGTGAGTGGTTCACTCATGGACCAAATGATCTCCGTACATTGAGAATGCAGTATTGTGCTATCTTGGATTCCTTCCAAAGTAACAATGCTTCATGGAAGTCAATGAAGGAAATTCTCTAGACAAAGTTTACCATGAAGAGTAAGTATCACAAAGTGTCTTTGACCAAATTGTTTACCGATGTTGAAACTTTGTAGCTGAATGCTATAGCAGATGTTGGGAACTAGATAACGTGCCTCTCTTCTTTAAAAGGTCTTCCATTCCGAATCTCGGGATGCGATTCTTTTAAGGGGGAGGGCTGTAACACCCCAGGTGTTTGTCACTCACTAAGCAGTGGGTTTAAGCTCAAACATGATCGATTAGTGGAGATGACGATGTCAAAGTCAAATCTATGGAATAGAGTCCCAACTTAAACTTGAATATTGCACCATTGCTTTGCATATAGGCCATTTTCAAGATATATGTTTGGATGGTGTTATTGCAATATATTCATGTGTCTCACCTTGGTACTTATCTATATTGATCCCTGGAAAAGTTTCATGAAGTTTGGAATAAAAAAAGTCACATGAAATGATAAGTTCCATTCCTATTGGAATTTGCCCCATTAAGTTAATGGAACTATAGATCATCAACCAAGCTTTGCAACTTTTCCCAAATGACTCTAGATGAACTCTACAACAAAAGTCATGAAGGGTTCATGTTGAGCAAATGTCAAGAAAATGCCCCGATTGGCCTAAAACCCTAGTTTCGGCTTTATCGAGTTGTTACTTTGACCAAAGTGAAAGTTTGACTTCTGCACCAGTTATGAGATTTGACCTTAAACAAAAGTTGTAGTTCATCTTGTATAGAACAAACTTTGTTTAATTGTCAAGAGCTAGTTTGGCTTCTAGCTTGATCAAATAGAGCTCACAAGATTGGATAAGCTGCTGTTTTTGGAAGATCAGAAATCTTTCTAAGTCTTTGTGGGGCAGCAATCTGTTGACATGTTTGGTGATCTTTATCTCCCTAACCATGCTGAACCAGTCCATGACCCTTTAACAAAAGATGTAGTTTGGTTTATGTGCTGCAACCTTTGTTTAAGGACCTAGGTCTAAATCTATTCTTAATTTTGTCAAACAGAGGCTTGAAGTTTGAATATTCTATAGTTTTCAGACTTGAAAATATTCTAAGTCTAGAATCCATAGTTATCGATGTTGACATTCCGCGTTCTCTAAATTTTACTAAGCAACTCAAGTTGAGCCAAAAATGAAAGTTGGAAACAATTTGTTGGTGAACAACATGTAAGAAGTTGGGATCAATTTAACCAAGTTTGGCATTGCAAAATCCCAAAATCGAGCCCTAGCTTAACATGTCGACACTAGTAATTTGGGGACTGATTATCTCCTAATCTACAACTCTAATGACTATGACCCCTCAATAGGAAATGTAGAGCATGGTATGGGCTACAACTTTGCCTTTAGGTCCAAGACCCAGATCGGCCCAGATCAGGCCCAAATTGGAGCTCCAACCGGTCCATTCGGACGCATGCCAGCTGTTCGCGCTTTTGCTCCAGAGGCGACGCATGGACAAGGGCGTGGCGCTCATGCCCGCACCGCGCCCCCACTCCCTGTCCGCGTGCCCGATTTCCCCTCCCTTCGCGTTGTGGAGAACCGAAGCCAGCCGCTCCTCCACTTCCCAAGCTCGTCTCTACCTCCCCCTCGTTTGGCTCCGCTCCGAACGCGCGTGCCGCGACGACCGCCATGGCCGAGCTCGTGGCTGCCATTGCCGAGCCAAGTCGAGCTCCGTGGCCAGCCACCACCATGCAACTACCGCAAAATCAAACCACCGCGCCACCTTGCCCTCCTCGCACCGCCCCCGACGCCCCTTTTTTCCCGGCCATGTTCGCCGCCGAGGGACTCCGCCGACGGAGCCGCCGTGAGCACGCCGCCGGAGCTCGTGGGCCAGCCACTGTGGACCACCTCACGCCGAGCCGCGACCACCTATGGATGTGCCTCGATGCCGCGAACCTCCCCGGCCGCTTCCTCGCCACCGGCACCGCCCTACGTCGGCCGGCTGAGCCGGACCACCGCCTCCCCTGTTCGGCCGTCGGGAGGAAGGAGACAACCGACGCCTCTGCCCTTTGTCTCTCTCTGTGTTTATGACCGGTGGGTCCAACTGGGCAGCTGGTCCCACTTGTCAATTTAAGGAAGTGGTTGTTTTGGGTGTGTTTTCGGGTACACCTAACAGATCTAGGGTTAGGTAGTTAATTGCGTTTTTGAATTTCAGAAATTTTATAGATCTTCAAAAATTCATATCTCATGCTAGGAAACTCCAAAAATGGCAAATGTGGACTTTTTGGAAACCTTGAGAAGGGATCTATGCAGTAGAGTCATAAAAAGTTACATGTTTGTAGATGTTTTCTAATATGTTTATTTAAGTTTTAAAAATGCTCTAAAAATGCCTTTAAACTTAACCAGAGCAAGATCTGGAGTTTTAGAACTCCAAAAATAGTAATTCTTGTTTTGTTAATTTTGTAATGACATGCACTTGATAGGAAATATATTAAACACACTAGTTGTTCACTGTTTTCTTAGGGTTTTGATTTGAACTTGATAAATAAGGAAATCTATATTATATTGCTTGTCATTTTTATATCTTGAGTTGTGTTGCTCCAATTGGTGTGAAATTTTTATGGGAGGCTTGTCATGCAATGGATGTACTGTGGTATAAATTTCATGGCCATTTCTTACTGTATGCTCAATTTATTGAGTTAACTTGTTTATGGCTTGATAAATAGCTTATAAATAATATATAAATGATAAAATAGAAAATGTTGTCCCATCACCTTATTATAATATTGCTCTATGATTTTGGTTCATTCTATGGCCATGTGTTCAAAGAAAATATTGAGTTTTAGGTTTAACTTGCTCTCCCATGATTTATTGCTATAGCCATTTGTCTTTTTCATAAAGGTTGGTATACTTGTCCAAATGGATTGAAATTTGGACAGTAGACTTTTGGGAGCATATGTAGGTCACTGTAATTTTGGTAGAATTTATTGATCATTTTTGTTAGGTGTTCATAATTCCACCTAATTATCTAAATAAATTAAGAAAATGTATTAAGAGAATTTATTTAGGAGTGGGCACTATGTTTTCTGGTGTTCATTAGTCATGTGTGACATGTTGGTAAAATTGGTTTTGTCCAAGCATATGTTTGCAACATAAGTTAATAATTATTTCTTGCAAATGAGGTTTCTGGACAGATCTGAAAACTTGGCAAAGTTCTTCATGATAATGTGCTTTGTTGTGAAACTTGTTTATACAAAAGTTGTAGATAATTTATATATCTAGCTGCTGTTAAAATTTGGTGGTATTTGGCCATGTGGTTTAGGAGTTATAGATGTTTAAAGGTAGGTCCCAGATTTGGTTGCTCTCTGTTTGGAGCAGACCAGATTTTGTAGTTTCATCCTTTTGACCCCTTAAACTTAGGAATCAGGCTTAGGTGACATTAAATGAATTGTTTAAAATTTCATAAGATTTCTAGAATGTCTTATTGCGCATCATTTGGATTTGTAAAACTCTAGATATAATTGATTTACTCAGCTACTGTATGTATGTTCAGAAAGTGGCAAATTCTAGTTATAGTGCTTTGATTAACTTTGCCATGCTAGTGTGTTGAAGTGTGACTCATATCTTTGATGGTACTTGGTTTAGTACCCTGTGATCTTATGAGACTTGTTTCTTGATTGATATGCTTGCCCTCTTCTATGTTATGCCTTAGTGAGGATTAACTTAATTAGCTCTAGGTGCTTATGTGAACTTTGGTATGCTTACTTGATTACTTTGTTTATTGCACTTCTATGCATTCATACATATGCATTGTTGCACCTTATTTAGGTACGCTAGCTGAAGCGCGTGAAGAACCTAAGGTGGAGCCAAATCCAAAGATGGAGTTGGTGGATCCATCCCGAAGATAAAAGGATCGGACAAGTGCTAGATTGGAGGATGCTCGCCAAGTGAATTCATCTGACATACTCTAACTTGAGTCGGATCCCAGGCAAGCCCCGGAGCATTATAAGCCTCCTATCTTCAAAGAAATTAATTCTATATATGTTATAAGTATTATTGCATTAAGTGATAGGAGTTGGTTGAAAACTCTTGCTGCATTATATCATTCCTTGTCCAGATATTTGAATCATTGAATCCTACATAGACTAGGATCGAGTAGATGCTTAGCCCTGCTTTAAGCGGTAGAAGTCAGGTGATTTCCTGTCACCTGCGAGATGTAGGGATATCCATATATGGCACGGTTGGCTATATTTTCTATCGTGGAATGGAACCATGTGTTAATAAAATGAGTTGAGACCGGGCGGGATGACGATAGTGAAGCAACAAGGCATGGAGGTCTTGGGTGTAGAACTATCCCCGTCTGAGTCATTTAAGGACCGATTCGTTGTACGTCCTTGAGTCATGTTGAACGCAGTCTAACACTTAGTTGGCCGGATAAGTCGTTTCGACCGCGAAGCCGAGTAATATGGTTCAGGCCAGGAATCGAATGGTAGGTTGCATCTTGGAGGAGAGAAAGGATGTGCTTGGGGACATTGGCGTGAGACCAAGGAGGGTTAGAGTCCCTACCACCTGGCAGAGTGTCGCCCTTGGGGTTGCAACATCATTCGGACCCACGATTCCTGAATTGTACGAAAGGTGGCCTGTGCGACCCTGGCAGGGTTCTACACGGTGAGTGTTAGAAATACCCCTCCAGCTGGATAGGAATTCGATTCGAATCGCCGTCGCTCCCGGTTAGTGAGCACTTGACTTGAGCAGTGGCAACGTAGATTCCATTAAATTGAACGGATGGTTAATTGGATAACGATGGAAAGGTTGCCTTAATTTATGCCTGCTATGGTTAATATTGTTTGCTCCTAATAAAGTGAGTGCTCTAGTACAGGTTCTAATATAGATGACAGGGTAATGATAATTAACTTGATGCTTAAGCATTAATGATTACTTATCTATATTAAGCTTTTATGCGAAATGTTGTCAAGCTAGCCCACTTTATATCAGCCTTGCATGATCCTTGGTGTCACTTTATTTCTGGTTTCTGATGGGTAAGTCTAGCTGAGTACCTTCTCGTACTCAGGGTTTTATTCCTCACTTGTTGCAGGTTGTGCTGTATCATGGCTACGGCAAGAGTTGGTTGGCTCCTGCCTTAGAGGCGGAGTGTCATCACGGGCATGATCCTTCTGAGTTATCTTCTCTCTATTGCTTTTGTGGGAAGTCGACCTTCGTACTGGCATGTATCTTAAATAATGGTGTTGTTAGTTTCAAATTACTTTGCTTCCGCTACTTTTGAACTTAAGTTGTAATAACTATGTTGAACTCCGATGTATATTGAATTACTTGTGAAATGGTTGTAACATGTGACTTGTTATGTTGAATCACTACGATCTTGGCTGGTATGTTGGTTGGTTTGAAATCCCTCGTGATTTCATTGGACTACCAGAGTTATATGGGCTCAAGTGCGAGAATTTGATCACTTCGGTGATTGTTTTTGTACTTGTGCTCTTATAATTTGGACGGTTCCGTTACACTGCCTGTATTCTTCTATAGCCTCCTTTTGATCTTCCTTAAGATCTTCTTCTGATACTGCGATGATGTTCCCCGAATCGATCTCAGGATTGAACATATTGATCGTACTGATCGGTTCCACCAGGCGTGCCAAAAGATGTGTTGATGCAAAAGTGGATCTGCAAACACAAAGGGCTAATACCCGAATCGATATCCAAAGTGTGCCAGTCGATTTAACCTGTTAATTGACAAGGATGAAAATACGAGCACTTTGGTCCTGACAATAGCAATACGCCCGGAGGTCATGGCCAAGAGGTACTTATGCGGAACTCGAGGATCACCGAAGGTCGCACTGAAGCGATGCAGCTCGCCAAATCGATGAGAACTCATAAAAAATAAAAATATGCAAATTGACGAAGTTGCCGAAAAGTAAGTAAATGCAAATAGGAGTAAAAATTGGTTTGATATTGATTGATATATCTATTACATTGCCCCTCAATCTCTATTTATATCCTGATATAAAGAAACATAACTAAACACGACCAGGACACCGAGTCCATATCTAAGGAAACACGTGACTCTTACACGAATCGAACTATAACAAATATAGAAAAGGAAATCAACACCTATCTATTTCCCTGTCTGCCTCGATTACGATGCAATTATCATCAACTTCCTCTCCATTGGCACGCTACCTGTTATCATCGGTAGCAGTCTTCAAATCTTCCTTTATCGGCATGCTTCCTATCATCACAAGCTCCATCGGCAGCAGTCTTCAAATCTTTCTTTATCGGCATCGGCAATAACATCTCCAATCTTACCAACAATGCCTCCGAATCTAAGTCTACCTTCCCATCGGTCACCACCATTCATCGGCAACAATCCTTACAAATTGGTTTTCATCGGCACCCTTCTGTCGCCGTATACAGTAAGGAGCGGCAGGACGTGCGGCATGGAGGTGTGGCGCGCTGCTTTGCATGAACGCCACAATGGCCTTTCGTCGGACACCTGGCGTGCGCGGTTCGGCCCGACTTGGAGGCCCAAAACGGCATATTCCTTTGTGATTCAGATCTTGGCGCCTGAACAAAATATCTTCTACACTGACCCAGCTACAGCTTTGATTAAGGGTGTGCTGTCATTAGTGCTATGGATCCATGGGTAATTAGCTACCAAAATGACAATGTCAACATGCCAATGACGATCAAAATAGAGCTCGGTTCTGGGGTTTTGGGAGGTCAAACTTGATCCAACTATTCCCATCTTTTTACAAGATCTTCTCCAATGAGTTAGCTCCAACTTCTATTTTTGGATCGAATCAAGTTGCTTAACGAAAACATGAGAACGCGGCATGCCAACCGTAATAGTGCTGGAATTGCCAGACTTAGAAATATTTCTAAGTGCTGAAAACTGCGGCAGATTCAATCTTTGTGCCTCGGTTTGACTTATTTCCATGCTGATCTAGCTCTTGGTCCAAAAACAAAGTTTCTTCTACAAAACATGGACTACAACTTTCATTTAAGGTCCAACATCAGAACTGGTATAGAATCAACATTTCTACTTTGACCAATGTAGTATCGCGATAAAGCTTGAATTGTCCTTGGTGATCCATTGGAGTATTTTCTGGACATTTGCTCAACACGAACCTTTCACAAATTTTGTTGTAGATTCCATATAGAGTCATTTGGGCAAGGTTGCAAGGTTTGGTTGATGACCTATATTTCCATCCACTTAATAATGCAATTCTAGCACTTAGTAAAGTCATTCCAACAATGATATAACTTATCATTTCATGTGACTTTTTGATTCCAAACGTCATGAAACTTTTTGAGTGACCAATATAGATAGGTACTAAGGTGAGACACATGAAGATATTGCAATAACACCACCCAAGAATATATCTTGAAAATGGCCTATATGCAAAGCAATGGTGCAACATCCAAGTTTAGTTTAGGCTCGTTTTCATAGGTTTGACCTTGACATCTTCATCACCACTTAATCTGCCATGTCTGAGCTCAAACCCACTACTTAACTGGTGGCAAACACCTGGGGTGTTACAGAGTTAATCTCCACGCAAGATAAGTGCATGGTTTGCGCTAAATATACCATGGGCATGGCAGTCGTTTTGGGCGCACCCAATGGAACTGCTAGTTGACGTGGGTGAAATGGAAGGTCGTTTCGGTCCATTTTGAGGTAGTGTTAATCTCGATGCATGAAAGATGCACGGTTTGCACTGAACGTACCGTAGGCTCGAAAATCATTTTGGCCACAACCGATGCTACTCCTACGTGATGTGGGTCGAGTGGAAAATCGTTTTGGTCCATTCGGAGAACTGTTAATCGTGATGCAAGAATGGTGCACGGTTTGCGCCGAACGTACAATAGGCTCAGTAATTATTTTGGATGCAATGGATCAAGTGGAAGCTCATTTTGATCCGTTTGGAGATAGTGTTAATCTCGACGCAGGATGGGCGCATGGTTTACGCTGAATGCACCACGAGCACGGAAATCTTTTTGTGCACACCCGATGATACTCCTAACTGATGTGGGTCAAATGGAAGGTCATTTCGGTCCATTGGAGACAGTGTTAATCTTAGCGCAAGATAGGTGCACGGTTTGCGCCGAATGTACCATGGGCATGGAAATCATTTTGGGCACACCCGATGGTACTCTGAGGTGATGTGTATCAAGTGGAAGCTCATTTCGTTCCATTTGGAGACAGTGTTAATACAGGCACAAGATAGGTGCACGGTTTGCACCGAATGTACCACATGCATGGAAATCTTTTCAAGCACACCTGATGGTACTTCTAGGTGATGTTGGTCAAGAGGTAGCTCATTTGGTCCGTTTGGAGATAATATTAAACTCGAGGAAAGATAAGTGCATAGGTTGCGTCAAATGTACCATGGGCATGGCAATCATTTTGTGTGCAGCCGATGCATGATAGGTGCATGGTTTGCGCCAAACATACCATAGGCACGAAAATCATTTTGGGCACAACTGATGGTACTCCTACGTGATGTGGGTCAACTGGAAACTCATTTTGGTCTATTTAGAGATACTGATAATCTTGACGCAAGATAGTTGTACAGTTTGTGCCAAATGTACCATAGGCTCAGAAATTATTTTGGACGCACCTGATTATACTCCTAGACGATGTGCATCACGCAGAAGCTTATTTCGATCCATTTGGAGATAGTATTAATCTCGGCGCAAGATAGGTGCACGATTTACACCAAATGCACGACGGGCATGGAAATCATTTTGGGCACACCCGATGGTACTCCTACGTGACGTGGGTCCAGTGGAAGCCCATTTAGTTCTATTAGGAGATAGTGTTAATCTTAGCACAAGATAGGTGCACAGTTTGCGCTGAATGCACCAATGGCAAGTAAAGCATTTTCGGGCACAGCCGATGGTACTCCTAGGTGACGTGGGTCAAGTGCAAGCTCATTTCAGTCCGTTTGGAGATAGTGTTAATATTAGCGCAACAGAGGTGCTCAGTTTGTGCCGAATATACCACAGGCATGGAAATCATTTTGGCCACATCCGATGGTACTAGTAGGTGACATGTGTCAAGTGGAAGCCTGTTTCGTTCTGTTTGGAGATAGTGTTAATATAGGCACAAGATAGGTGCACGGTATGTGTGAAATGTACCATAGGCATGGAAATCTTTTTAAGCATACCTGATGGTGCTTCTAGGTGACGTTGGTCAAGTGGATGCTCGTTTCGGTCCATTTGGGATAGTATTAAGCTCGAGGCAAGATATGTGCACGGTTTGCGCCAAATGTACCATAGGCTCTGAAATCGTGTAGGGCACACCCGATGGTACCCCTAGGTGACGTAGGTCAAGTGGAAGCTCCTTTCAATCTGTTGGTAGATTGTATTAATCTCAACGCAACATTGGTGCACGGTTTGCGCCTAACGTACCACAGGGTCATAAATCAATTTGGGCACCACCAACGGTACTTCCTAGGTGACGTGGGTCAAGTGGAAACTCGTTTCCATCAATTTGGAGATTGTGTTAACCTCAACACAAGATAGGTGCATGGTTTGCGCCGTATGTACCATGGGCATGTCAATCGTTTTGGGCACACCCGACTGAACTTCTAGGTGATGTGAGTGAAGTGGAAGGTCATTTCGTTCTATTTGGAGACAGCGTTAATCTCGATGCATGATGGGTGCATGGTTCGCACCAATGGACCATAGCCTCAGAAATAATTTTGGGCGCAATCGACTCTTCTCCTACGTGATGTGGGTCGAGTGGAAACTCGTTTTGGTCCATTTGGAGATAATTTTAATCTCGATGCAAGATTGGTGCCCGGTTTGCGCCGAACATACCATAGGCTCAAAAATCATTTGGACGCACCTGATTGTACTCCTAGGCGACATGGATCAAGAGGAAGCTCATTTCAATCCGTTTGGAGAGTGTTAATATCGGTGCAAGATAGGAGCACGGTTTGCACCGAATGCACCACGGGCATGGAAATCATTTTGGGCGCACCTGATGGTACACCTAGGTGACATGGGTCAAGTGGAAGCTCGTTTAGGTGTGTTTGGAGATAGTGTCAATCTTGGCACATGATAGGTGCATGGTTTGCGCCGAATCCACCACTAGCATGGAAATCATTTTGGGCACACCTGATGGTACTCCTAGGTGACATGGGTCAAGTGCAAGCTCATTTCAGCATGTTTGGAGATAGTATTAATCTCAACGCAAGAAAGGTGCATAGTTTGCGCCGAATGTACCACGGGCATGGAAATCATTTTGGGCACACCCGATGGTACTCCTAGGTGACGTGTGTCAAGTGGAAGCTTGTTTTGTTCCATTTGGAGATAGTGTTAATATAGGTGCACGGTTTGCGCCGAATGTACCATAGGCTTAGAAATCATTTTGGGCACCACCGATGGTACTCCTTGGTGACATGGGTCAAGTGGAAACTTGTTTCAGTCTAATTGGAGATAGTGTTAATCTCGACGCAAGATAGGTGCACGGTTTGCGCTGAATGTACCATGGGCATGGCAATCGTTTTGGGGGCACCCGATGGAGCTCCTAGTTGATGTGGGTGAAATGGAAGGTCATTTCGGTCCGTTTAGAGATAGTGTTAATCTCAATGCATGATAGGTGCACAGTTTGCGCTAAACGTACCATAGGCTCAGAAATTATTTTGGGTGCAACTAATGCTACTCCTACATGATGTGGGTCTAGTGGAAACTCGTTTCGGTCCATTCGGAGATACTGTTAATCTCGACACAAGATAGGTGCTCAGTTTGTACCGAACATACTATAGGCTCAGTAATTATTTTGGATGCACCTAATTGTAGTCCTAGGTAAAGTGGATCAAGTGGAAGCTCATTTTGATCCGTTTGGAGATAGAGTTATTCTCAGCACAGGATGGGTGCACGGTTTGCACCGAATGCACCACGAGCATGGAAATCATTTTGCACATGCCCAATGGTACTCCTAGGTGATGTGGGTCAAGTGGAAGCTCATTTCGGTCCTTTTGGAGATAGTGTTAATCTCAGCGCAAGATAGGTGCACGGTTTGTGCCGAATCACCACAGGCATGAAAATCATTTTGGGCACAGCTGATGGTACTCTTAGGTGACGTGTGTCAAGTGGAAGCTCATTTTGTTTCGTTTGGAGATAGTGTTAATATAGGCGCAAGATAGGTGCACGGTTTGCACCGAATGTACCAAATGCATGGAAATCTTGGTACTTCTAGGTGACCTTGGTCCAGAGGAAGCTCGTTTTGGTTTGTTTAGAGATATTATTAAACTTGAGGGAAGATAGGTGCACAGTTTGTGCTAAATGTTCCATGGAATGGCAATCATTTTGGGCGCAACCGATGGACCTCCTAGTTGACGTGGTTGAAATGAAAGGTCATTTCGCTCTGTTTGGAGATAGTGTTAATCTTCGACGCATGATGTAACAGAACCGTCCAAATTATAAGAGCACAAGTATAAAAACAATCACCGAAGTGATCAAATTCTCGCACTTGAGCCCATATAACTCCGGTAGTCCAATGAAATCGCGAGGGATTTCAAACCAACCAACATACAAGCCAAGATCGTAGTGATTCAACATAACAAGTCACAGGTTACAACCATTTAGAAGTAGTTTAATATACATCGGAGTTCAACATAGTTATTACAACTTAAATTAAAAAGTAGCGGAAGTAAAGTAATTTGAAACTAACATTACTCTTATTTCAAATACATGCCAGTACCAAGGTCGACTTCCAACAAAAGCATTAGAGAGAAGATAACTCAGAAGGATCATGCCCGTGATCACACTCCACCACTAAGGCAGGAGCCAACCAACTCTTGCAGTCGCCATGATACATCACAACCTGCAACAAGTGGGGATAAAACCCTGAGTACAAGAAGGTACTCAGCTAGACTTACCCGTCAGAAACCAGAAATAAAGTGACACCAAGGATCATGCAAGGCTGATATAAAGTGGGCTAGCTTGACAACATTTTGCATAAAAGCTTAATATGGATAAGTAATCATTAATGCTTAAGCATCAAGTTAATTATCATTAACCAGTCATCTATATTAGAACCTATACTAGAGCACTCACTTTATTAGGAGCAAACAATATTAACCATAGTAGGTATAAATTGAGGCAACCTTTCCATCGTTATCCAATTAACCATCCGTTTAATTTAATGGAATCTACGTTGCCGCTGCTCAAGTCAAGTGCTCACTAACCGGGAGCGACGGCGATTCGAATCGAATTCCTATCCAGCTGGAGGGGTATTTCTAACACTCACCGAGTCACGCCTGGCAAGGGCTGCTGAGGTCACCTTTGGTACAGTTCAGGAGCCGCGGGTCCGACTAATGTCGCATCCCCAAGGGCGACACTCTGCCAGGTGTTAGGGACTCTAACCCCCCCTTGGTCCCACGCCAATGTCCCCAAGCACATCCTTTCTCTCCTACAAGATGCAACCTACCATTCGATTCCCGGCCTGAACTGTATTACTCAGCTTCGCAGTCGGAACGACTTATCCGGCCAACTAAGTGTTAGACTGCGTTCAACATGACTCAAGGACGTACAGCGAATCGGTCCCTAAACGACTCAGACGGGGATAGATCCACACCCAAGACCTCCATGCCTTGTTGCTTCACTATCGTCATCCCGCCCGGTCTCATTTCATTTTATTAACACATGGTTCCATTCCACGATAGCAAATATAGCCAACCGTACCATATATGAATATCCCTATATCTCGTAGGTGACAGGAAATCACCTGACTTCTACCGCTTAAAGCAGGGCTAAGCATCTATTCGATCCTAGTCTATGTAGGATTCAAGGATTCATATAACTGGACAAGGAATGATATAATGCAGCAAGGGTTTTCAACCAACTCCTACCACTTAATGCAAGAATACTTATAACATATATAGAATTAATTATTTTGAAGGTAGGAGGCTTATAATGCTCCGGGGCTTGCCTGGGATCCGACTCAAGTTAACCAAGTTAGCTTGCACCGTCTTGCGGAACATCTCCACTTCATGTAAGAACTTGAGGATTCTTCCGTCTTCGAGATGGATCCACCAGACATCTTCTTCTAGTTTGCTCCACACCACGTCCTTCACGTGTTTCAGCTAGCGTACCTAAATGAGGTGCAACAATGCATATGTGTGAATACGTAGAAATGCAATAACATAGCATTCATGCCAGCACACCAAGTTCACAAGGGCACTAGAGTTAATCAACTTAACTAGCACTTAAGCATATCCTTAGAAGATGACCAGCATATCGATCATGAAACAAGTCACACAAGATCTCAAGCACACTTAAAACTAACAAGGTGTATATCACTCTTAGAAATCAATATAGCAAAGCAAGGTGAAGCAACAACTTAATTTAGAATCTGCTATTTTTCGAAGATCAGAACAGCAGCTGGTTAAATCAAACATAACTGGAGTTCTGTAACTCCAATTGACTTGCAAGAAGACATTATGAAAAGCTTATGAAATTATCTATATTCCATTTAATACCAACTAAGCCTGATTCCCAAGTTTAATAGGTTGAAAAGATGAAACTACAGAATCTGGTCTGCTCCAAACAGAGAGCAACCAAATCTGGGACCTAACTTTAAACATCTATAACTCAAAAATTACTTGGCCAAATGATACCAAATTTTAACAGAAACTAGATACATGAATTATCTACAACTTTTGTATAAACAAGTTTCCCAGAAAACATCATTAACATGGGGTAATTTACATTGTCCCCAGAACTGTCCAGAAACCACATTTACAAGAAATAAATACTAACTTATGTTGCAAACATATAATTGTGCAAAACCAACTTTACCAACATTTCATACATGACTAATTAACATCAGAAAACATAGTGTCTAATGCTAGATAAATTCTTTTAATACATTTTCTTAATTTATTTAGATAATTAGGTGGAATTATGAACACCTATCAAACGTGCACAATAAATTCTACCAAAATTACAGTGGCCTACATATGCTCCCAATAGTTTACTGTACAAATTTCAAACCATTTGGAGATATATATCAACCTCTATGAAAAAGACAAATGAACAATGCAAGAATTCATGTGAGAGCAAGAAGAATCAATAACTCACTCATACTACAACTAAAATTCATGAAATTTTTACCACACATCAAACATCACATGAGTAGCATGTCACACAAATTTCACTTCATTTGGAGCCATACAACTTCAGTTATGAAAAAGGTAAATGCGACTAGCATTGAAAACCTAATCTGAAAAATCTATTTTTACAGCAAAAACATTAAACTAAAACATGCCATATTATAGATCCACTGGATAGATAATTTCACAAGGATTCCAAAAAGTCCTCATTTGCTATTTTACGAATTTTCTATGATTTACTATGACTTTTCAAAAATCAGCAAAAACTACCACAAACAGGTCCTTATAGCACTATTCATATGAGTCAGCGGCTATGCATTTAGGCTCTTCCCTTTCTCCTAATTCAAGCTCGTGGTCCTTGACGTGAATCAAGACAGGGAGATCGTCAGAGGCTCGTGATGTCAGCCGGAGGGGCTCGTCGGCGGCTGTGGGGTGGTGCTGCGGCTGCGCAGGGCCGGTGCGAACCTGTGGGAGCCCGCAGCACGACCAACGGTGACTCACTATGGGCGGCCCATGAGCTCCGACGGCGCTGTTCATGGTGGCTCCGTTGGCGGCGTTCGTCGACGGCGAACAAGGACTGAAGAAGGGTGCATCGGGGGCGGTGTGAGGAGGGAAAGATGGTGCTATGCCCAGCTGAGGTCAAGGAGGCTTGTGGCGGAGGAATGCTGGCGGCCATGGAGTTTGGCGGCAGCGCCCATGGCTGCTCCGCTCTAGAATGTCTGAGAGCGAGGGGGAAGCGACTATGGGCAGCACGGTGTCCACAACAATGCAAGGAGGAGCAGGGCACGCGTCCAGGAAGGTAGGGGTGCGAGCTAGGCATGGTTGCCACGCGCTCGGACATGCGTCACCCTTTGCGGCATTTCAACGAACACCTGGCGAGTGGCGGTGTGGGTGAAGTGGAGCACCAATTTGGGCCGTCTACTGACCGAATTTAGAGATAGGCCAAAAACGAAGTTTGATCTACACCTAAAGCTCTCCAATTTTGGTTAGGGGTGCTCGATCATTAGGTCTCTAGATTAGGAGATAATTAACTCCAAAGTTGACACTATCAGCGACTTAGTGATGTTTCAGCTTCACTCGGTTGGGACCCTAATTACTATGTCAAACGTGGTCAAACTTAAACCAACTTTTGACATGCTCTCCTTCATGACATTGGCTACAAGTTTTATTTTGGAATCAAGTCAAGTTTGTTAACAAAATCATGAGAACGCGGCATGCCAATCTAATGACATAGGATTATTGAAGACTAGACAACAGCAGCACATTCAAACTTGGTGACCTTATTTGGCTAGGTTAGAAGTCGTACCAGGCCTTGGTGCTTAAACAAAGTTTGTAGTACATAATCTAAACTACAACTTCTATTAAAGGATCAAGGTCTGGATCAGCTTGTATTGCAAGATATAAAGCCCCAAAGTGGGGTACCCAAAATTAAACCTCAGCTAGGACCTGGGGCTCCAAAACAACATTATGTGGGGCTCCAAAACAGCATTGCCTTGAATCTTGGGAGCTCTATTTGACTAAGCTAGAGACCAAACTAGCTCTTGAACATTAAACAAAGTTTGTTCTACACAAGATGAACTACAAATTTTGTTTAAGGTCAAACCTCATAACTGGTACATAAGATAAACTTTTACTTTGGTCAAAGTAACAACTCGATAAAACTGAAAGTAGGGTTTTAGGCCAATCGGGGCATTTTCTTGACATTTGCTCAACATGAACCGTTCATGACTTTTGTTGTAGAGTTCATCTAGAGTCATTTGGGCAAGTTTGCATGGTTTGGTTGATGATCTATAGTTCCATTAACTTAATGGGGCAAATTCCAATAGGAATGGAACTTATCATTTCATGTGACTTTTTGATTCCAAACTTCATGAAACTTTTTCAGGGATCAATATAGATAGTTATTGAGGTGAGACATGTGAAGATACTTTGATAGCAACACCCAAGCATATATCTTTTAATTGAGCCTATATGTAAGCAAGGGTGCAATATCCAAGTTTAGGTTAGGGCTTATCTCCATAGGTTTGACCTTGACATCGTCATCTCCACTAATCTATCATGTTTGAGCTTAAACCCACTACTTAATTGGTGAAACACCTGGGGTGTTACACATGATAGGTGCACGGTTTGTGTCGAACATACCATAGGAACCAAAATCATTTGGGGCACAACCGATAGTACTCCTACATCATTTAGATCAAGTGGAAACTCGTTTCGGTCCATTCGGAGATACTATTAATCTTGACGCAAGATAGGTGCACGGTTTGCGCTGAACGTACCATAGGCTTAGAAATTATTTTGGATGCACTTGATTGTACTCCTAGGCAAAGTGCATCAAGCGAAAGTTATCATTTTGGGCACACCCGATGGTACTCCTAGGTGACGTGGGTCCAGCAAAAGTTCGTTTAGGTCTATTAGGAGATAGTGTTAATCTCAGTGCAAGATAGGTGCATAGTTTGCGCCGAGTGCACCACTGGCAAGGAAATCATTTTGGGCACACCCGATGGTACTCCTTGGTGACATGGGTCAAGTGCAAGCTTATTTCGGTACATTTGGAGATAGTGTTAATCTCACTGCAAGATAGTTGCACGGTTTGCGCCGAAAGTACCATGGGCATGGAAATCATTTTGGGCACACTCGATGGTACTCCTAGGTGATGTGGGTCAAGTGGCAGCTCGTTTCTGTCTGTTTTGAGATAGTGTTAATCTCATCACAAGATAGGTGCACGGTTTGTGCAGAATGCACCACGGTCATGGAAATCATTTTGGGTGCACCTGATGGAACTCCTAGTTGACGTGAGTGAAATGGAAGGTCATTTTGGTGCGTTTGGAAATAGTGTTAATCTCGATGCATGATAGGTGTGTTCAGAAATCATGTTGGGCACAATCGATGATACTCCTACGTGATGTGGGTCGAGTGAAAACTCAGTTCGATCCATTCAGAGATACTGTTAATCTTGACACAAGATAGGTGCATGGTTTGCGCCGAACGTACCATAGGCTTAGAAATTATTTTGGACGCACCTGATTGTACTCCTAGGCGAAGTGGATCAAGTGGAAACTCATTTCGATCCATTTGGAGATAGTGTTAATCTCTGCACAAGATGGGTGCACAATTTGCGCTGAATGCACCACGAGCATGGAAATCAATTTGGGCACACCCGATGGTACTCTTAGGTGATGTGGGTCAAGTAGAAGCTCGTTTCGGTCCGTTTGGAGATAGTGTTAATCTCAGCGCAAGTTAGGTGCACGGCCTGCGCCAAATGTACCACGGGCATGGAAATCATTTTGGGCACACCTGATTGTTCTCCTAGGTGACGTGGGTCAAGTGGAAGCTTGTTTCGTTTCGTTTGGAGATAGTGTTCATATAGGCGTGAGATAGGTGCACAGTTTGCGCCGAATGTACCACAGGCATGGAAATCTTTTTAGGCACACCTGATGGTACTTCTAGGTGACATTGGTCAAGACAAAGCTCGTTTTTTCCATTTAGATATAGTATTAACCTCAAGGCAAGATAGGTGCACGGTTTGCGCCAAATGTACCATGGGCATAGCAATCATTTTGGGCGCAACCGATGGGACTACTAGTTGACGTGGGTGAAATGGAAGGTCATTTTTGTACGTTTGGAGATAGTGTTAATCTCAATGCATGATAGGTGCTAAATTTGTGCCGAACATAACATAGGCAAGGAAATCATTTTGGGCACAACCGATGGTACTCCTACGTGATGTGGGTCAAGTGGAAACTCGTTTTGGACCATTCGGAGATACTGTTAATCTCGGCACAACATAGGTGCACGGTTTGCACTGAACATACCATGGGCTCAGAAATTATGTTGGACACACCTGATTGTACATCTAGGCAAAGTGGATCAAGCAGAAACCCATTTCGATCCATTTGGAAATAGTGTTAATCTCGGCGCAAAATAGGTGCACGGTTTACGCCGAATGCACCACAGGCATGGAAATCATTTTAGGCACATGTTGACAGTTCTTAAGTATCAATTTTAATTATCCAATAAATAAGGAAAAGGACTTATATGCAAGCAACACCTAGAATTAGGGTTTGATCTGACAGAATTCCACGAGTTTTGTTGTTTATCTGTTTCTGCAGGGGGTTATCAGGAAATACAAAGGAAAGGCCCACACGTCGGAATTACATAGAGATATTAACGTGTTCACCGATTTTCTATCATCTAGAAGACTCCAGAAGCCACGGGATCGAATGGGAGGCCGAACGGGCCCGGGACCAGGGCGCCCGCCCTGGACCCTGGGGCGCCCGCCCTAGGTCTGCAACCAATCAGGACGAGTCTCGCGGATTATGCCCCACCGACCTAAAGGATCAAGGAAAACCGTGCGATTAATGTCGGTTTGATCCGACGGCCCAGGTTCACTTGAAGGGACCATATAAGCAGGACCCCTGGCCCCTGGAGAGGAGAATCCAAGTCCATTATTTTTATATTTTCCAGAGAGGATTCAGAGAGAGAGGTTCCCTTAGGGTTCCCACCTCATTAGGGTTTAGCATCCAATGTGAGATTAGACTTAGTTCTTCTAGATTGAGAGAGATAGAGTGGAGGTATAGATCGAAGGAAGCCCGGCCTGTCGGTGACTACTTCGAGGTTGTACCTACAGGATCAAGTTCTCCTAACCTGAGGCTTGCTCCTAGGATTCTTCAGTATTTCGACTTCTAAATTCTAGTAAGTTCTTTGTTTTATTGTTCTTTGGTTTATGAGTTTACTTTAATCTCTTCGCGTAGAGTTTAGAGTAATCATCTCTAGCGTAAATGAGGTGTTTGGGCTAGGATACTCATAGATATCCCCTGTCTAGCCGGACCGTGGTAGTAGCGAGGAACGTGACATTTCCGTAGCTACCTTTGTATTCCATATCCCGTTAGCAGGATCGATAGGGTTTATAGGTGCGGGTCGAACATCCTTTGAGGTGTCTAGATTCCGTGAGCCTCCCCAATAGAGCAGTAGATCATCCTTACCAAGGTTAGAACGAGAGTGCAGTTGCAGTCTTCTCTATACATCGCTCACATCAAATCACAGTGGTTGTAGCCTAAAGGTTAGTAGTAATAGATTTGGTTAGTCAGATGCACGCTTTCTCCTAGTGGTAAAAAAATAAATATGATACTCTGGATAACATCCCGGGTGAAGTGCTCACCGATATCCGTGCGCTTGCGGATCATTTCCTAATTGCGTTACCAAATATCAACAAGCATTTCTGGCGCCGTTGCCGGGAGAAAGACGGTTTGCTGAGATAACCTTGAATCTTACTACTAGCTTGTACCTATACTTTTATCTTTCTTTATCTTTTTATTCCTTATCTTTTCTTTATTCTTACCTTATGGAGAACCAAGATTCTAAATCAATCTATCAATTTGCAACACCTTCGGAAACTGACCTTTTACCATGGGAGTCATCACAGCCTATCCAAACATCCCAGTATAGGTTAAGTTCAAGGTTAATTGCCATGATTGAGAACCTATCCTTTTTGGGAAAGGAAGACGAAAATCCTTACCTTCATATTAGAGATTTTGAGCAAACATGCGATTGTCTTCGCACTGAAGGCATTTCTGATAAGACTTTAGTTGGAAGCTTTTTCCTTTTTCCTTAAGAGGAGAAGCTAGACGATGGTATAGTCAGAAGGTAAGTCAACAACGAGGTGAATGGGGAGTCTTACGAGCCAACTTCTGTTTAGATTTTTATTCCCTCGATCGTATCGCCGACCTTAGACTCGAAGTTCTATCTTTTAAACAAAAAGAAAATGAAACTTTGGGAAAATCCTGGAAACGTTTTTCTGATCTTTTAGAATCTGGTCCAAAACTCAATATTGAAGACCCTATTCTCCTTTTTCATTTCTTTCGAGGTCTTCAGAAAGATCATAAACAAATGCTACATACAATGTCTAGAGGTTCTTTCTTTCGTATCCCTACTGATGAAGCTAGAGCGATCCTAGAAGAATCCTAGAAGCTGAGATGGATAATACCCTCCATGATGAAACCTACAAAGCCGAAGTAGACACTCTACCGAATTCTTCACCTACTTCAGCTATCCCAAGTTTTGAGCCACAAAAGGAAGAAATTCCACCACCTGATTTCATGCTGGATATAGAATCCGATCTTTTTGCTGATTTTGGAAACATTTCAAACTACCATTATATAGACAAACCCCAAAGCGGCCATTATAGCATTTGTTTACCAAGTGAATATCAATTGAGAGAGCTTATCTCAGTCATGAGTAGCGAATGGTTGGAGGAGTCAGAGCTTTCCTCTGAAGTGATCTGTTTGGATACACCTCCTATCACTATACGTTGTGCTTATGATTCTGATCAATTTGATGCTCTCTATAATCCTGTTGTGGGGATCAATATCATGTCTGAAGCTTTTGCACTTAAATTATTTGGAAAATTAATTTTAACCCCCACAACAAAGTTCATGAAGGAATCTTCGGGACGATTGGTCCCCAGTCTTGGAATTGTGAATGTCCTACCCTTTATAGTAGAAGGCTCCATGATTCATTTGAACTTTTATATCTTTGATACATGGGACTTCGACCTGTTGATAGGACAACCATTTAGAAGACTCCTTTATGAAGGTCAAACTGGAAAGCTACACATTTCTTTTGGAAAGGATTTTAAATTCCCTATGACAATTTCTCACTCCTTGAATAATAAGATCGAGTCATCTCTTTTGCCTGATCCTATGGAAGAGGTAAAAGCTGCGTCTCTAGAGCTTTTAAATGAATCAGACTTAGAAGAAGAAGCCCCTTTCTTCATAGAAGAGAAAGCTGAACCTTCTGAACCTGAACCTTTAGATGAGTTTGCAGAAACACCTAGACCTCCTATAGAGCTTAAAACTTTACCACCCGGTCTTATCTATGCTTTCCTAAACAATAATCCAGAGTTTCCTGTGATCATTAGTAATAAACTCACTCAGGAACAAACTCTGCGATTAATGACCGTTTTAGAAAAACATCACTCAGTCTTTGGCTACTCACTCCAAGATCTTACAGGAATCAGTCCTATGATTTGCACTCATCGCATTCCGACAGATCCTTCTGTTTCACCTTCTCGGGAACCCCAACGTAGACTCAACAACGCGATGAGAGAAGTAGTTAAAAAGGAAGTTATAAAGTTGCTACATGCAGGGATTATATATCCTGTGCCGCATAGTGAGTGGGTGAGCCCTGTTCAAGTTGTGCCTAAAAAGGGAGGCATGACTGTTGTTACAAATGAGAAGAACGAGCTAATTCCGCAACGCACCGTCACAGGGTGGCGGATGTGCATTGACTATAGAAAACTGAATAAAGCCACGAAAAAGGATCACTTTTCTTTACCTTTTATAGATGAGATGTTAGAGCAGTTAGCGAACCATTCGTTCTTCTGTTTCTTAGATGGATATTCAGGGTACCACCAGATCCCGATCCATCCTGATGATCAAAGCAAAACCACTTTTACCTGTCCATACGGAACTTATGCTTATCGTAGAATGTCTTTTGGGCTATGTAATGCACCAGCTTCTTTTCAAAGATGCATGATGTCTATATTTTCTGATATGATTGAAGAGATTATGGAAGTTTTCATGGATGATTTTTCTATTTATGGAAAAACTTTTGATAATTGTCTTGAAAACTTAGACAAGGTTTTGCAAAGATGCAAAGAAAAGCACTTAGTCCTTACTGGGAAAAATGTCATTTTATGGTTAGGGAAGGAATAGTGCTAGGACACCTAGTGTCTAAAAGAGGTATTGAGGTAGATAAAGCTAAAATTGAAGTAATAGAACAACTACCTCCACCTGTGAATATAAAAGGAATTCGAAGCTTTCTTGGCCATGCTGGTTTTTATCGCAGATTCATAAAAGATTTTTCATTTATTGCTAGACCACTCACTCTTTTGCTAGCCAAGGATGCTCCTTTCGAATTTGATGATGCATGTTTAAAAGCTTTTGAATTATTAAAGAATGCACTCATCTCTGCACCAATCATTCAACCCCCTGATTGGTCGTTGCCTTTTGAAATTATGTGTGATGCTAGTGATTATGCTGTGGGGGCAGTTTTGGGGCAAACAAAAGACAAGAAGCATCATGCAATTGCTTACGCCAGTAAAACTTTGACAGGAGCTCAACTTAATTATGCAACCACTGAAAAAGAGCTTCTGGCTGTTGTCTTTGCCATTGATAAATTTAGATCTTACTTAGTAGGAGCTAAAATAATTGTTTACACTGATCATGCTGCACTAAAATATTTGCTCACTAAAAAAGATGCTAAACCTCGCCTAATTAGATGGATCTTGTTACTCCAAGAATTTGACTTAGAAATAAAAGATAAAAAGGGAGTAGAAAATTCTGTTGCTGATCACTTGTCTAGAATGCACTTTAAGGATCCACAGGAAACACCCATTAATGATTCACTCCGGGACGACATGCTCTATGGAATCAACAGGTTTGACCCCTGGTATGCAGATATTATTAATTTTATGGTTTCAGGGTATGTACCACTAGGAGCGAACAAGAAGAAGCTTATTCAATAAAGTCGTTCACACATATGGGATGAGCCATACCTCTTCCGAGTATGCGCTGATGGCTTACTCAGAAGGTGTGTGACCACTGAGGAAGGGTGGAAGATCATCGACAGATGCCATTCATCACCATACGGAGGTCATTATGGAGCATTCTATACACATTTAAAGATCTGGCAGTGTGGATTCTATTGGCCTACAATGTATGAAGACACAAGGCAATATATCAGAAGATGTGGGCCATGTCAAAGGCATGGAAACATAAATACAAGAGATGCTATGCCACTCACCAACAACCTTCAGATTGAGCTCTTTGATGTTTGGGGAATAGACTACATGGGTCCATTTCCTCCATCAAAGAAGTGTGAATTCATCTTGGTGGCAGTTGACTACGTCTCCAAGTGGGTAGAAGCACTACCTTGCAAGCGTGCCGACAATATTAATTCAAAGAGGATGTTTGAAGAGATTATATTTCCAAGATTTGGAGTCCCTAGGGTGGTGATAAGTGATGGGGGATCACACTTCATCGACAAACGCTTTGAGCATTATCTAGCAAAACATGGAATCCATCACAACGTTGCTACCCCATATCATCCTCAGACAAGTGGCCAAGCAGAGACTTCCAACAAGCAAATCAAGAACATTCTTCAGAAAACAGTAAATGAGATGGGAACAGCATCAAAGGAAAAGTTACCCGATGCACTCTGGGCATACCGGACAGCATACAAGACCCCAATTGGAATGACCCCATACCAATTGGTGTACGGGAAGACTTGCCACTTGCCTGTTGAACTAGAGTTCAAAGCACACTGGGCCATAAGAAGATGGAATATGGACCTAGATGTTGCTGGAGATCATAGAAGAATGCAACTATCAGAATTGGAAGAATGGCGAGAGAAAGCATATCACAATTCAAAGATCTACAAAGAAAGAGTCAAAAGATGGCATGACAAGAGGATCAAGAAGAAGGAGTTCTCACCCGGAGATAAGGTATTACTTTTTAATTCCAGGGTGAAGCTTTTCAGGCATGGAAAACTCCGGAGTAAATGGGAAGGACCATACAAGGTAGTCAATTCATCATCCCACGGAGCTATTACACTTCAAAACGACGAAGGTACGTTATTCAAGGTAAATGGTCAACGTCTTAAATTATTTTTAGAACCCAATAAAGAATTAGAAGAAATAGACGTGATCCATTTTTACCTTCCGATGGAGAATTAAAGCCCGACCTTTTTAATCTGACGTTTTTGGGCCACGTATATATTTTTTCGGGATAAAAATACTTCTAGAAACACGCTCGAGCAAGCGGGCCCGCAGAGGAGGCAGGCCCAGGGCGGGCGCCCTGCGGATGAGGGCGGGCACCCTGCCCTGGTGTCCCCTCGGCCCCGGCCTCTTCCGACGTGCTTTCCTCATCTATGGTTATCCAGAAAATTCCGCGAATGGGTTGTTATGCACGCCCGGCAGCGGGATGGATCTATGGAAACCCTAGAGGCACTTTTTGACCCCTATATAAACAGACCCCTGATGTCAGCTTTCAACACCAATTCATTCAATCCTTCTCTCCTCCTCAATTAGAGCTTGTCTAGTTCCTTGCTTCTCCAATGGCCGACAAGACCCACCGCAACTGGGAGATCGTCCCTTACGACCTCAACCGCAAGCCCAAGGATGACCCCGACGCCTACGTCCCGGCCAACACAGAGCGACAGCTAGCAGCCCCACCATTAAACCAGCGCAGCTCAATCTCATCCTACTACGCCCAACCAGTTCTTACTGCACCACCGCAGCCCCTTCTTCTCAAGGGACCGTCGTCCAAGCAAGAAGCCATCGTCAAGACCAACCAGAGCGGCGAGATCAGCAGCGTCCACTACACTACGGAGAAGGAGAGGCCCCGCTTCGAAGGAGTTAGGACAGCAAAAGTTCGCTTCATCCCACCAAAGGAAGCTCCTAAGAACGCTCTCAATTCATTTGAGACACCACCGAAGCGCCGCAGGACCATAGCAGATGTGGATAAGGACATCAGGACAGCAAATAGACATATTATGGAACTTCAGTCCACAGTTAGCTCCCTTAGTAGGCAGGTCTCCAACCTAAACACTACTGTGCTCGCGCTTAAACGTGACCTTTCTGATGCCCTTGCTAGGATCAGGGATTTAGAGCAACACTGAGCTATCTAGATTAGACCTTGAGGCAGTGTGTCTTAGTCTTCATCATTAGATTCAATTAGATTCAATTCAGTTTAGATTAGTTCGCTTCATTAGTCAGTGTAATAAATGCCTCAAGACAAATAAAGATTATTATTATTATTATGCCTCGTGTATCTCCACTTTATTTTTATGCAAGAAAGCAGGAAACAAGTATGGGGGAATCCCCCCGACATGGTAAATGCACTTCGATTGCACCACTCCACGATTCAGGTACATACTCTGCACGCTTTATTTACATATATACAAATACATATTGGGCTGTGTAGAATATTGTTCCTAACATGATAATTTAAAAAGACAAAAATATTTTTAATCATGATCAATCTCACTCTGTGATATTTCTGAAAACCTGCATTTATTGAAAATCATTTTAAAAACCATGTGTTACTCAAGTCATTGTGGAATGTGAGATGGTAGAATATGAGTATCTTATTCTTGAAATCTTTGTCGCTTGGAGATTTTCTTTTCAAAAACTTCAAAAATATAGCTACCATCCTCAATATTTTATATGCCTGATAAACCTAAAAATATTAATTTGCTTTGTATTGAGTTTGTGCAAAACGAGTTAGACCCTTGTTGAGAGATTTATCATGCTCCCAAGATCAAGACATTTTTATTCAGAAAGATTCACTCTTCTGAAGTATTATTGCATTAGAGGCATGGGCTATGCAAAAATATATTTTGAGGAAATAAAAAGGAGCAAGTGCTCGACAACCTCACAGAAAAATGGACAAGTGTCCGGAAGTAGAATTAGGGGTACCTCAGTATCCACCTGAAAAAAAATGAGATGATAAAAATATATATGGTAAAAAGAAAATGATAGCCCATGGTCCCTCTAATAAGCAATATGCAAGTAAGAGTTGACAAGTTTTAATTTTTAAAGTCTTTGATCTAAGAGTATGGCATTCCTCTCCTCGGATCCTGTTTTGACCCAGGCAATATATGCAAAGTAAGTATGCTTGAGAATTTCTACAAATTAAAACAGCCTCAGTGAGATATACAAAAGATAAATGAGTGATCTGAGAGCCCCTATGAGGATAAAGGTATGCTAAGTTTTCTATTCAAAAATATATAAAAAACTCCAAGTGACAGGGTTGAGAAGAAGAAAGGATCTCTACTTCAACCATATATTTCCCTGACTACAGTGCACAGTGGACATTCACAACACCCTGCAGGTATAAAAAGAATGCTTTACAATGTTTCAACCCTAGTTATTTTTCTGAACCATCCTTTTCTCGAGGACGAGTAAAAGCCTAAGTATGGGGGTGTTTGTTGACAGTTCTTAAGTATCAATTTTAATTATCCAATAAATAAGGAAAAGGACTTATATGCAAGCAACACCTAGAATTAGGGTTTGATCTGACAGAATTCCACGAGTTTTGTTGTTTATCTGTTTCTGCAGGGGGTTATCAGGAAATACAAAGGAAAGGCCCACACGTCGGAATTACATAGAGATATTAACGTGTTCACCGATTTTCTATCATCTAGAAGACTCCAGAAGCCACGGGATCGAACGGGAGGCCGAACGGGCCCGGGACCAGGGCGCCTGCCCTGGACCCTGGGGCGCCCGCCCTAGGTCTGCAACCAATCAGGACGAGTCTCGCGGATTATGCCCCACCGACCTAAAGGATCAAGGAAAACCGTGCGATTAATGTCAGTTTAATCCGACGGCCCAGGTTCACTTGAAGGGACTATATAAGCAGGACTCCTGGCCCCTGGAGAGGAGAATCCAAGTCCATTATTTTCATATTTTCCAGAGAGGATTCAGAGAGAGAGGTTCCCTTAGGGTTCCCACCTCATTAGGGCTTAGCATCCAATGTGAGATTAGACTTAGTTCTTCTAGATTGAGAGAGATAGAGTGGAGGTATAGATCGAAGGAAGCCCGGCCTGTCGGTGACTACTTCGAGGTTGTACCTACAGGATCAAGTTCTCCTAACCCGAGGCTTGCTCCTAGGATTCTTCAATATTTCGACTTCTAAATTCTAGTAAGTTCTTTGTTTTATTGTTCTTTGATTTATGAGTTTACTTTAATCTCTTCGCGTAGAGTTTAGAGTAATCATCTCTAGCGTAAATGAGGTGTTTGGGCTAGGATACTCATAGATATCCCCTGTCTAGCCGGACCGTGGTAGTAGCGAGGAACGTGACATTTCCGTAGCTACCTTTGTATTCCATATCCCGTTAGCAGGATCGATAGGGTTTATAGGTGTGGGTCGAACATCCTTTGAGGTGTCTAGATTCCGTGAGCCTCCCCAATAGAGCAGTAGATCATCCTTACCAAGGTTAGAACAAGAGTGCAGTTGCAGTCTTCTCTATACATCGCTCACATCAAATCACAGTGGTTGTAGCCTAAAGGTTAGTAGTAATAGATTTGGTTAGTCAGATGCACGCTTTCTCCTAGTGGTAAAAAAATAAATACGATACTCTGGATAACATCCCAGGTGAAGTGCTCACCGATATCCGTGCGCTTGCGGATCATTTCCTAATTGCATTACCAAATATCAACAGCACACCCGATGGTACTTGGAGGTGACGTGGGTCCAGTGGGAGCTCGTTTAGGCTGGTTTGAGATAGTGTTAATCTGTGCACAAGATAGGTGCATGGTTTGCGCTGAATGCACCACTGGCATGGAAATAATTTTGGGCACACCCGATGGTACTCCTAGGTGACGTGTGTCAAGTGAAAGCCTGTTTCATTCTGCATGTAGATAGTGTTAATATAGGTGCAAGATAGGTGCACAATTTGCGCCGAATGCACCAAAGGCATGCAAATCATTTTGGGCACAACCGATGGTACTCCTACGTGATGTGGGTCAAGTGGAAACTTGTTTGGGTCCATTTGGAGATACTGTTAATCTCGACTTAATTAAGATAGGTGCATAGTTCACGCCGAACATACCATAGGCTCAGAAATCATTTTGGACGCACCTAATTGTACTGCTAGGTGACATGGATCAAGCGGAAGCTCATTTCGATCCATTTGGAGATAGTGTTAACCTCGGTGCATGATAGGTGCACGGTTTGCACCGAATGTACCATGGGCATGGAAATCATTTTAGGCACACCCGATGGTACACCTAGGAGACTTGGGTCAAGTGGAAGCTCGTTTAGCTTTGTTTGGACATAGTGTTAATGTCGGCACAAGATAGGTGCACAGTTTAAGCTGAATGCACCACTAGCATGGAAATCATTTTGGGCACAACCGATGGTACTGCTAGGTGGCGTGTGTCAAGTGTATGCCCGTTTTGTTCTGTTAATATAGGAACAAGATAGGTGCACGGTTTGCGCTGAATGTACCATAGGCAAGAAAATCATTTTGGGCACACTCGATGGTACTCTTAGGTGATGTGGGTCCAGCAAAGGCTCATTTACGTATGTTAGGAGATACTGTTAATCTCGATGTAATATAGGTGCATGGTTTGCATTGAACATACCATAAGCTCAGAAATTATGTTGGACACACCTGATTGTACTCCTAGACGAATTGGATCAAGTGGAAGCTCATTTAGATCCGTTTGGAAATAGTGTTAATCTCGGCGCAAGATAGGTACACGCTCTGTGCCGAATGCACCACGGGCATTGAAATCATTTTAGGCACACCCGATGGTACTCGGAAGTGATGTGGATCTAGTGTGACTCATTTAGGTCTATTTGAGATAATTTTAATCTGTGCACAAGATAGGTGCACGATTTGCGCTGAATGCACCATTGGCATGGAAATCATTTTGGGCACAACCATTGATACAACCACACCTACTACACAACAAGGTCCAATGACAAGAGCTTGAATGCGATAACTCAATTATTAGGTTAAGTCATTCCTCACTGTTCATACAAACTCATCTAAGAATTGGATGCTACTAAATCACGGTTATGATTGTCTTATTCTTAGGAATGTTGGTCAAGACCCCATTAGCTCATGTTCAGACCCTATGATGAGGATGGAACAACCAAACAAGTAGGAATCATCATTAATGGGGCGCTCCACTCATATCAAGACAGTAGGGAAGGCTCCATCAAAAACACCATAACTCCTTGATATGAGATCCAATGAAGGTGGTTTTTGACTTGTTGGAAAGAGCTCATCGCCCTCTTTCAGATGGGTCCAACCACACTATCAGACTCTACTGAACCTGTGCGCAGCAAGCAAAAGGGTGCATAGACTATAACTTGGGCCTGGGCCTTGTATTGACTAGAACCCATTAAGGGATGCCCAGATTAGGGTTTCCCATACCCCCTTGTGCTCTCCTCCCTATAAATAGAACCAACAGCCACCAGGATGTGGTTGGGTTTTGTTTTGTTGTAAGTTTAGCTACTGCTTCTTCCTGGTGAGCTCGTGTGTCGATTAGACCACCCGTTTGCTTGATTCAAGACCCCAACTCATGATTCAAATTCACCTTTGTATCTTGCAACCGTGAGTTATTTGCTTGTTCATTTTGTTCTTGCTTGTTCTCGATTGCTAGTAGGTTCAGAGGTGTTGTTGGCATGGCAAGAACATCCCAATAGGAGGCGGTGTACCTGTTGCTGAGGCACATCCCTTGTGGTGTTGTAGTCAGACAGCCAACGTCAGATCCACCCCAAATCGAAAGTTATCCCCAACTCTCATCGAAGATCAGGAACAAATCCTAGCGGGTACTATCATGTGGTAATCAAAGCAAGGTTTATCGGTGAGAGATTCTACCCATAATTGTACATTACCTACAGTCGAGAAATCCCAAAAAAAGGATAGAACTGAAATCCCAAAACATGTTTGAGCCTGGCTGTTTCTGCTTAGTTCTTGCTTGTTGAATTTTTAGTTACATTGTTGGTAGAGTTGCTGGTTCTTGGTGTCTAATCCTTTAGAGTTTTGAGTTCTCACATTTTGGTCACCGCTTTTACAACCAACAACACCTCCATCACATCCACCACCAGATCCGCCGCCATCATCTCCACCTCATCCAGTTCGTTGCCACCATTGCCATCACCACCACCACCACCACATCCCTTTTCCCCACCGCTGCTAGTTCAAATAAGCTCCCCGTTCTTGTTGCTGTGCAATCCCCAAAGGAAGGGTTGTTGTGTTCAAAAGAAAGAGACACAAAAAAAGTGTGTGTGCAAATTGTCATTCTGAAATCCTTGTGAGAAGTTTTCAGATTTGGGCTAGTTGTGCAAAGAAGACAAAAAAGAAAAAGAAAGAACAGAAAAATAGAAAAAGGAGGAAACAAAGGAAAAGGGGGAGAAGAAGAAGGGGAAGTGCCTCCATAGCTGCTCACTTGCAGCATCTTTGTTGCTAATCTAGGTGACAACGCTTGTGTGTAGGCTCACGTCTCTAGCACGGCTTAGCCTACAACCACCAAGTACCATCTCTGAACGTTTATTCAACTTGCTTTAACTAACATGGTTCCAGCTATTCCTTGACTTTGCTTGTAGCCACCTATAGCTCCACAAATCATCTACGACATCACAAAGCTATGTTTGTGTCACCGTTTTGTGTTGTTCTTGTTGCTTCCAACACCGTCTGCCTAGCATGGTAAGGACATGTAAGAACTTGGTTGCACATGCTGAGAGAATGAAAATTGTTGCCACCTGATTCAGTTAGTTGGTACGAAATTTTCGTTGTGATTTCCTTGTTGTAACTAACCATGACAGGAGAAGATGAAAGGACCCCTCCACAATCACCTTGTTCGAAAGTCTTGCTGCAACACTTTGAGCGCAAAGTGAGGCTGCATGCTGAACACCTTGATGAGAATGTGTGAGTCACCAATGAGCGCATTGGTCAGATGGAAACAGCCCAAGTTGACACCAACACTAGGTTGGCCACACTAGAGAGGTCTATTGGGGATGTGAATGCTTCTCTTGCAGCCATTTTGAACAGATTAGAGAAGATGGACAGGGCTGAACCTCAGAAAAGCAACAACATTGTGGGCAGCACCGTGGGTCTAGACAAGGAAGAGTATTCTGTGGACACCGAGTTTGATGGCGAGGTAAATGGTCGTTAATGTAGCCATCCACGTCACAACCGTCGTAGTGCAGGTATGCGTCCACCATGGCGAGAGATACGTGCTGATGACTCTCTAGGAAAGATTAAATTCACCATCCCTGCTATTGATGGAAAATACAATCCTAATGCATACCTTACTTGGGAACTAGCTGTTGATCAAAAATTTAGTTGCCATGATTTTCCTAGACAAACGTGTTAGGGCTGCCACTAGTGAGTTTACTGATTTTGCCTCTATTTGGTGGTCTGAATATCATCGTAAGAACCCAAACAACACACCAAGTTGGGATGCCTTAAAAAGGATCATGCAGGCCAAATTTGTTCCTTCTTATTATGCCCGTGATCTTTTACATAAGTTGCAACAATTGAGGCAAGGATTTAAATCTGTAAAAGAGTACTATCAAGAGCTACAAATGGGTATGCTTCATTGTGGGTTAGAGGAAAATGAGGATGGTGCTATAGCTAAATTCTTTGGTGGGCTGAACTGGGAGATTCAGGACATTCTAGCTTACAAGGAATATAATTCTATCAATCGTTTATTTCACCTTGCTTGTAAAGCTGAATGGGAAATGCAGGGATGACGAGCTAGCATGAGAGCTAACATTCCTGTAGGTCGTGCTAGCCCATGGACACCCTCCAACGTTGTTGCACCATCAACACGTGCACCCGCACAATCTTCCTCGACCATCAAGCCATGCTCCTCTCCAACACATGCTGTGCAATGCCCAAGCGAACCAAATAAAGGAGCAATGGCTACACCTACCAAAAGTTCAACCTCGGTGGCATCCACGGGGAGATCAAGGGATATTCAGTGCCTATGCTACAAAGGGTATGGCCATGTATGCAAGGACTGCCCAAGCACACGTGTGATGGTTGTGCGAGCTAATGGTGGGTACTCCTTTGCTAGTGATTTCGATGAAGTAACATATGCTTTGCTTGCTACTAACAATGTAGGGAAGGGAGATAGTTTTCAACAAGACGAAGAGCACATTGGCGCTGGCGCTGCTGAGCACAATGAGAGCCTAGTGGTGCAGCGAGTGCTAAGTGCACAAATGGAGAGGGTTGAACAAAATTAGCGCCACATCTTGTTTCAAACAAAGTGCGTGATCAAGGAACGCTCTTGCCGTGTGATCATAGATGGGGGAAGCTGCAACAACTTGGCAAGTGCTGAAATGGTGGAAAAGCTTTCATTGATCACAGGACCACACTAGCAGCCTTACTACATTCAGTGGCTTAACAGCAGCGGCAAGGTGAAGGTAACTGTTGGGCATTCTTAACGTCATTACCAAAAGTAGACTTAGTTTTCTAATTCTGATAACGGCACCATAAATGCCGAACCTATCCCTCATGCCACTTAAGCCAAGTTGTCATCCCCAGCATGACATGAGAGACGCGGTATTGAAATATGCAACTGCTCTTCTAAATAAATAATAAATAAGATCTGCAAGCGCACAGATTAATACCGATGTAGCATTTTAACCGGGAAGTATTCCAGGTATCGTTATTTATATTTTTACCACTGGGAAGGGATTACTAACATCAATGTTGATTATGGAATGGAATATAGGAATGAGTATCAATCATTGCATGTATAAGTGAGAGCATTCATCTATCTCTTGCATACAGGGGTAAGTGTCACATAAAATATAGATAAAGTATGAATGGTGACAAAGATAATTAATCTGATCAGCTAGCCACATATAATAATGATAAGCACCTCAACAGATATTCTAGCAAGTCATTAGCATGGTATTAGGACGAACTACAAGGATATTTCCTAAGTTATTCTTAACTATAAAGTCTAGCATATCATAGTTAGTGCAAGTACACTTGGCAATCATTGCGAGAAAGGACTACGCCCATGCATAGTGATATTATCAAGGAAGATGAGAAACATAGCAATCACTCCTCCGTAATAATGTTGCTCTGCCTGCCTTACACACGGGAGGGGGACTATATAAGAACCAACGAAGCTGTCACCATCGCGGACCACCCCACGATCCGGCATATAAGGTGCAATCGCAGATAAATATGGTCTAAGCACCACGCCCACACAATATTTATCATTTACCCATGGATCCGATGGATAAACGTTATACGATCCTAAACATGTATATAATTCAAATCTAACTAAGCCAAGCGTATAACTACGATAAACTAAGAATAATATAATCGCAAACATAAACAAGTAGAGCATAGTCATAATCAATATATTGAAATAGAACAAAGTTGTATTCATAATATTGAAGAAGAAAGATGAATAATGAAGAACAGTAGAGGAATTACCAAGAATCCTCTTGACAGATCCGGAAACCAATCGAAGATTGACTCCTTCTAGTTCTAATCCTATGTAGCTATGCTATACTAGAGATCTAGTTGATGTGGTGGCTCTAGGGCTTGATCAGAGACTCTCCTCCTGAGATTAGGGTTTGAGGAATTGAGAATGAGGGAGTGCCTCCTCCAGGGGCTAGGGGTCCTGCTTATATAGCCCCCTCAAGTGAACGTGGGCCGTCGGATCAAACCGACATTAATCGCACGGTTTTCCTTGATCCCTTAGGTCGGTGGAGCATAATCCGCGAGACGGAGCCTGATTGGCTCTCAGGCCAGGGCGGGCGCCCTAGGGAGCAGGGCGGGCGCCCTGCCTCCGGGCCCGTTCGGCCTCCCGTTCGATCTCGTGGCTTCTGGAGTCTTCTAGATGATAGAAAATCGGTGAACACGTTATTATCTCTATGTAAACCCGACGTGTGGGCCTTTCCTCCGTATTTTCTGATAACCCCCTGCAGAAACAGACAAACACCAAAACTCATGGAATTCTGTCAGATAAAACCCTAAGTCTAGGTGTTGGTTGCATTTGGATCCTTTTCTTTATTTATTTGATAACTATATTTGGTACTTAAGGACCGTCAACAGTAACACGGTTGGTAAGAGTAGAGTTTGCCATTGGTTCTTATCATGATTCCATTGATTGTGATGTTGTGCCTATGCAAGCATGCTCTATGTTGTTAGGCAGACCATGGTAGTTTGATAAAGATTCCTTGCACTTTGGTAAAACAAATCAGTACTCTTTCATGCATAATGACAAGAAGATTGTGTTGCACCCTATGTCTCCTGAAGCTATTCTAAGAGATGAACTTGCTAGATCTAGCAAACTTAAGAACCAAGAGCATGTTGCTAGTGAAAATTAGGTTCTTGCTAATGAACTTGAGAAACAAAAGAAGTCTACCAAATCTGTCCACTGTAATAAAAGTGAGATCAAGCTAAAAGGCTCTTGTTGCCTTGCCACCAAATCTGATTTGGATGAGATTGATGCTAGTACTACTGTTTGCTATGCATTGGTGTGCAAAGAAACTTTATTTTCACTTGACGATGCATCTATTTCCATGCCTCCTGCTATCACTAATCTTTTGCAGGAGTATGCTGATATTTTTCCAAAGGAGGTGCCACCAGGACTGCCCCAATTCGAGGGATTGAGCACCAAATTGGCCTCATTCTTGGGGCTTCCTTACCCAACCGTGCACCATATAGGACCAATCCAGAAGAAACAAAAGAGATTCAGTGCCAAGTTCAAGAACTACTCGACAAAGGTTATGTGCATGAGTCTCTCAGCCCTTGTGTTGTTCCTGTGCTTTTAGTTCCAAAAAAAGATGGATCGTGGCGCATGTGTATAGATTGCAGAGCAATAGACAACATCACAATCAGGTATCGTCATCCTATTTCTAGGTTAGATGATATGCTTGATGAATTGAGTGGCTCAATTGTGTTCTCTAAAATTGATTTGCGTAGTGGTTACCACCAAATTCGCATGAAGCTAGGAGACGAATGGAAAACAACATTTAAAACTAAGTTTGGTTTATATGAATGGCTAGTCATGCCCTTTGGATTGACTAACGCACCCAGCACTTTCATGTGATTAATGAATGAGGTTTTACATGCTTTTATTGGTAGATTTGTGGTGGTATACTTTGATGATATCTTGATATAGATCATTAGAGGAACATCTTGAACATTTGTGTGTTGTTTTTAATGCTCTATGAGATGCACGTTTGTTTGGAAATCTTTAGAAGTGCACTTTTTGCACAGATCGAGTCTCTTTTTCTTGGATACGTTGTGACACCACAGGGAATTGAAGTTGACAAGCCAAGGTGGAGGCCATACATAGCTGGCATGTGCCCTCCATGGTCACACAAGTACGGAGTTTTCTAGGACTTGCTGGTTTCTACCATCGATTTGTGAAGGACTTCAACACCATTGAAGCTTCGCTGCACGAACTCACCAAGAAGGGTGCAACCTTCACTTGGGCTGCAGCCCAACAGGATGCTTTCACCATGCTAAAAGATAAGTTAACTATGCACCCTTGCTCCAACTTTGAGATTTCAATAAAACCTTTAGCTTGAATGCGATTCTAGTGGAATTGGTTTGGGTGGTGTGCTGCTACAAGATGGCAAACCTGTAGCATATTTCAGCGAGAAATTGAGTGGGCCTAGTCTGAACTATTCTACTTATGATAAGGAATTGCTTGCTTTAGTTCGAACTTTGGAAACATGACACCACTATTTATGGCCCAAAGAATTTGTTATACATTCTAATCATGAGTCCTTGAAACACATTCGAAGTCAAGCAAAACTAAATCATAGGCATGCTAAATGGGTTGAATCCATCGAGTCTTTTCCTTATGTCATCAAACACAAGAAGGGTTAAGAAATTGTCATTGCTGATGCTTTGTCTAGGCGTTACACCATGTTGTCCCAACTTGATTTCAAAATATTTGGCTTGGAAACAATTAAAGAACAATATGCTCATGATGATGATTTCAAGGATGTGTTGCTGAATTGCAAAGAGGGAAAAACTTGGAACAAATTTGTCCTAGCTGATGGGTCTGTCTTTAGAGCTAACAAGCTATGCATTCCAGCTAGCTCTGTGCGTTTGTTATTGTTGCAGGAAGCACATGGAGGAGGACTCATGGGACATTTTGGTGTGAAGAAGATAGAGGACATCCTTGCTGATCATTACTTTTGGCCCAAGATGAGGAGAGAAGTGGAGAGGTTCGTTGATTGCTACACAACATGCCAAAAAGCTAAGTCACGCCTAAATCCTCATGGTTTATACATGCCTCTTCCTGTCCCAAGTGCACCGTGGGAAGATATTTCAATGGACTTCGTTTTAGGACTGCCTAGAACAAAGAAGGGGGGAGATAGTGTGTTTGTTGTTGTGGACAGATTTTCTAAAATGGCCCATTTCATACCATGTCACAAGAGTGATGATGCTACACATGTTGCTGATTTGTTCTTTCGTGAGATTGTTTGATTGCATGGTGTGCCTAACACCATCGTTTCTGATCAAGATGCAAAATTTTTAGTCATTTTTGGAGAACTTTCTGGGCTAAACTGGGGACTAAGCTTTTATTTTCCACTACTTGTCATCCACAAACTGATGGACAAACTAAGGTTGTCAATAGAACTTTATCTACTTTTCTTAGGGCTGTTTTGAAAAAGAACATAAAAATGTGGGAAGATTGCTTGCCTCATGTTGAGTTTGCTTATAATCATTCACAGCATTCTACCACTAAGAAAACCCCTTTTGAGATTGTTTATGGGTTTGTGCCACATGCTCCTATTGATTTGTTACCTCTTCCAACCTCAGAGCGAGTGAACATTGATGCTAAACAACGTGCTAATCTGATCTTAAAATTGCACGAAACCACTAAAGAGAAAATAGAGTGCATGAATGCAAAATACAAACTAGCTGGTAGCAAAGGGAAGAAACATGTCATTTTTGAACCTAGTGATCTAGTTTGGCTCCATTTGAGAAAGGATAGGTTCCCACATTTGAGAAGTCTAAGTTGCTGCCTAGAGCCGATGGCCCTTTTAAAGTGTTAGAAAGGATTAATGATAATGCATACAAACTTGAGCTACATGTAGATTTTGGGGTTGGCCCACATTTTACATTGCAGATTTGAAGCCATATTTGGGAGAAGATGATGAACTTGAGTCGAGGATGACTCAAATGCAAGAAGGGAAGGATGATGAGGACATCTCTTACATTGATACAACCACACCTGCTGCACAACAAGGTCCAATGACAAGAGCTCGAACGTGACAACTCAATTATCAGGTTAAGTCATTCCTTGCTGTTCATACAAACTCGTCTCAGAATTGGATGCTACTAAATCATGGTTATGATTGTCTTATTCTTAGGAATGTTGGTCCAGACCCCATTAGCTCATGTTCAGACCCTATGATGAGGATGGAACAACTGAACAAGTGAGAATCATCATTAATGGGGCGCTCCACTCATATCGAGACAGTATGAAAGGCTCCATCAAAAACACCATAACTCCTTGATACGAGATCCAATGAAGGTGGTTTTTGACTTGTTGGAAAGAGCTCATCGCCCTCTTTCAGATGGGTCCAACCACACTATCAGACTCTACCAAACCTGTGCGCAGCAAGCAAAAGGGTGCATGGACTATAGCTTGGGCCTGGGCCTTGTACTGACTAGAACCCATTAAGGGATGCCCAGATTAGGTTTTCCCATACCCCCTTGTGCTCTCCTCCCTATAAATAGAACCAATAGCCACTAGGATGAGGTTGGGTTTTGTTTTGTTGTAAGTTTAGCTACTGCTTCTTCCTGGTGAGCGCGTGTGTCAATTAGATCACCCGTTTGCTTGATTTAAGACCCCAACTCGTGATTCAGATTCACCTTTGTATCTTCCAATCGTGAGTTATTTGCTTGTTCATCTTGTTCTTGCTTGTTCTCGATTGCTAGCAGGTTCAGAGGTATTCTTGGCACGGCAAGAACATCCCAATCAGAGACAGTGTACCTGTTGCTAAGGCGCAGCCCTTGTGGACAGCCAACGTCGGATCCACCCCAAATCGAAAGTTATCCCAAACTCTCATCGAAGAGCAGGAACAAACCTAGCGGGTCCTATCAGCTTGGAAATCATTTTGGACATACCAGATGGAACTCTTAGGAGATGTGTGTCACGTGGAATCTTGTTTCGGTCCATTAGGAGACATTGTCAGTGTTAGTGCAAGATAGGTGCACGGTTTGTGCCAAACGTATCGTAGGCTCAGAAATCATTTTGGATGCACCCGATGGTGCACCTAGGTGACGAGGCAAAAGTGGAAGCTTGTCTCAGTCCGTTTGGAGATAGTGCCAATCTTCAGGCAAGATAGGTGCAAGGTTTGCGCTGAATGTACCATAGGCTTAGAAATCATTTTGAACACACCCGATGGAAATTCTAGGTGATGTGGGTCCTATGGAATCTCATTCCATTCCGTTTAGAGTCAGTGTTAGTGTCGGTGCAAGATAGGTGCACGGTTTGCGCCAAACATACCCTAGGCTCAGAAATCGTTGTGGACGCACCCGATGGTACTTCTAGATGACGAAGCTCAAGTGAAAGCTCATTTTAGTCTGTTTGGAGGTAGTGCTAATCTTGATGTAAGATAGGTGGACGGTTTGCACCGAACATACCATAGGCTCAGAAATAATTTTTGACGCACCCGATGGAACTCCTAGGTGACGTGAGTGCATGATTTGCGCAAAATGTACAATGGCATGGCAACCGTTTTGGGCGCAACCGATGGAACTCCTAGTTGACGTGTGTGAAATGGAAGGTCGTTTTGGTCTGTTTGGAAATAGTGTTAACCTTTATGCATGATAGGTGCACGGTTTGTGCCGAACGTGCCATAGGCACAAAAATCATTTTGGGCGTAGCCAATGGTACTACGTGACGTGGGTCAAGTGGAAACTCATTTCGGTCCATTCGGAGATACTATTAATCTCGACACAAGATAGGTGCATGGTTTGCGACGTACGTGCGATAGGCTCTGAAATTATTTTGGACACACCTGATTGTACTCCTAGGCAAAGTGCGTCAAGCGGAAGCTTATTTCGATCCGTTTGGTGATAGTGTTAATCTTGGCGCAAGATAGGTGCATGGTTTACACCGAATGCACTATGGACATGGGAATCATTTTGGGAACACCCGATGGTACTCCTAGGTGACGTGGTTCTAGTGGAAGCTCATTAATTTTGTTAGGAGATAGTGTTAATCTCGGCACAAGATAGGTGCATGTTTGCGCCGAGTGCACCATTGGAAAGGAAATCATTTTGGGCACACCCGATGGCTCGCCTAGGTGACATGGGTCAAGTGCAAGCTAGTTTTGGTACATTTGGAGATAATGTTAATCTCAGCACAAGATAGGTGCACAGTTTGTGCCGAATGGACTATGGGCATGGAAATCATTTTGGGACACCTGATGGTACTTCTAGGTGACGTGTGTCAAGTGGAAGCTCGTTTCGTTCTGTTTGAAGATAGTATTAATATAGGCGCAAGATATGTAACACCCCAGGTGTTAGGCTTGTATCTTGACACTTGCATTGCATGAGCCAAAGCATCATTTGTTCATGTATGAGCATGGAACATATGTGATGCACTAGTGCAACATGTGAACCATGTATATATGGAATGTGCTTGAAACATCTCCCTGAAACATGTGCAACATACCCTTGTTAATTGTGTTGCAATGTGTGTATGTTTGATGCTCATGCCTAGTAATGCAAGTGAGTGTTAATGTCACTTCTTTCATGTGTCTCACATCACTCTCTATCTATAGTGATCCCTGGAAAAGTTTCATGAAGTTGGAATAAAAAAGTCACATGAAATGATAAGTCATAGCCGAGTTGGAAATTTTGAAGTAATGAGTCATATCTTGCTTGGATTGTTTTATTAAGAGAACGAGAACATATGTCATCAACCAAGTTTTGCAACCTTGACCAAACAACTCCAATTGAACTCTACAACAACAGTTATGAAAGGCTCATGTGGAACAAGTGACAAGAAGATGTCGCAAATCGGTCCCGAACCTCAAAACTAGGGTTTCTTCCGACGTGGTGTTGACCGAAGTGAAACTACTGTTTTTATTCAAGATATGAAGTTTGACCTTTAATGAAAGTGGGAGTTTAGTTTGTATGCAACAAACTTTACTTTTGGACCACGTCCCGATCCCACCCCGCGGTGCTGTCAAGCTGATCACAGTGCAATTTTGACTCCTCCGGTGCAACCCTACTGCGAGAATTAATATCTCGCAAACCAGTGGAATTTGACTGAGCACCTATAAGCAATGTTGTAGTACTCTCATAGCCCTACGTAGCGGTATAATTTGTTGGTCAAATCGTCATCTGGTTTAAGAGATAGAGGTGACATTAGAAGAGTGGCAGACTCATAAATACGTCGCTTTTGGATGGCAGTTTTGGACATGCTGAAATTTGGTGGCCGACGTCGGACAGGACCAAGCACCGTGTGGCCTCCGTGCCCGCGCATGAGCGCCACCTGCCAGGCTGCTCTGTGTCATGGGGGAGAAAAAGGGGATCAAGCCCGATCCTTCACTCGCTCCCTTCTCCTCTTTTCCTCGGTCTATTTCTCTCTCGCTCTCTCGTGCCCGACACCATGGCCGAGTCGGGCTGGAGCTCGCTGTTGCCGTCGCCCCTCCTTTGCCCCTCCTCTTCCAGCACCAGCCGCCCCTCTCCTCCTCCCTCCTGCCGCTGCTGTTGGCTGCCGTCGCTGGCCTCCTTCGTCGTCCTAGGCCCCTATCTCACCGGAATCAGGCCAGCCTCCTCCGTCTCCTTCTCTGTTTCTCGTCGCTTTGAGGAAGAAGGACCATCTAGCGAGGCAGAAACTCTTTGTTGTGTTCACTTTGCAAAAGTGCTAGAGACAAAGGATTTACATATTGGGGCTTACGTGAATTGTGGAAAGTTTTGTGTTCACTCTGCATAATGTTTTCCCTTTTCTTTTTCGGAATTAGTATTGCATTTAAATGGCTGAAATTTGAAAATACATAGTAAATGGTAGAAAAATCGTAAAATAGCAAATGAGGACTTTTTGGAATCCTTGTGAAATTGTCTATGCAGTGGATCTATAATATGACATGTTTTAGTTTAAAGTTGTAGCTGTAAAAATAGATTTATGCAACTAGGTTTTGAATGCTAGTTGGATCTATCATTTTTAATAACTGCAAATATATAACTCCAAATGAAGTGTAATTTTTGTGGCATGTTACTCTTGTGATGTATGATGTCTAGTAAAAATTTCAGGATTTTAGGCTTGACAGTTTTAAGAGCTACAAAAATAACAAATGCTATATGTTGCTTTACTTCTATTCTGGACAGTTCTGCATGTATGCATTGTTTGGCCCAGTTAAGTTATGAATTATGCCTTGATGACAGTAAATGAGTTGTATTACTTTTCTTAAGCTTTTCAAAAAGCTAAAGAGCACAATTTTTAGCTAAGTATATGTTTAACTATAGTAGTCTAAAGTGTTGTAGCTGTTTCTGTCCAAACCCAGACAGGGTTGCCTTGTTTATAATGTGTGACCTAGTTAGTAGCACAATTAGCTCTAGATGTTTATAACAAAATTGTTCACAATTTGTTAAGCTTTCTATAAAAGTCTAGAACGATAATTATTGGATTTGTGAAACTCAAGTTATAGCGGTTTAAAGTGGCATATCAGATTCTATCCATATTTTGGACAGAGATGCAATTATTTAATTAATTGACCATGTTAACTGTAGAATCATCTTAAGATGATTACAAGACATTTGTAGGCAACTTTATAATATTTCCATAAAGTTAAGAATCATGTTTGTTGGAGGTCTAGAACTCCATTTATGCTTCTCTGAATTTTCTATCAGTTTTTTGTCTATAATTGTACCACTGCTGTTGGGCTGCATGTGTGGTGTTACTTGTGCAACTAGTTTCATGGTGTAAATGATGTTTATTGTGGTTTTGGTAAATACAAAAGTTGTATATAATTATATTATCTTGCTTGTGTTAAATTTTTATGATCCCAGGTCTGATAGTTTAAGAGTTGTATGCTTAATAAGTCTACTGTCAGATTTTGATTACCTTCTGTGTAGACTTTAAAGATTGACATGTTTGGTCATGATAACTTGGGAACCATGTTGAGATGATTAAAGATGAAATGTAGATAATTTACTAATATTTCCAGAATGTCTTCTTGCAAGTCATTTGGATTTATGAAACTCCAGATGTGATTGATTTATGAAGCTACTATTTGCAAATCCAGAAATTAACATATTCTAGTTATAGTTGTTGCTTCACCTTGACTTGCTTTGCATGTTACTACGTGTGATTCATGTCTTTGGTAATTAAGTTAAATACACCTAAGATCATGTGGAACTTGTGTGCCATGCTGAGTGTGCCCTCCTTGCTATCTTAGCATGTTGGTTTGTGTGATGTTATTTAAGCAAAGTGATGTGCTTAAGTGTCTTTAGTATAACCTTGTACTTGCCTTGTTTAGTATGTGATGCATCATCCATTGCATTTCTATGTATTCATACACTTGCATCTTACATCTCATCTAGGTACGCTAGATGCACTACGTGGAGGACATGATGTGGAGCTGAACCCGAAGATGGTGTTGGTAGATCCACCCCGCAGATGGAAGGCTGGACAAGTGCTAGTGGGAGATGCTCGCCAAGCGTGGGTCATCTAACCAACACTGACTAGTGTCGTATCCCAGGCAAGCCCCAGAGCATAATTAATTCTATATATGTTATACGTATTATTGCATTAAGTGATAGGAGTTGGTTGGAAACCCTTGCTGCATTATATCATTCCTTGTCCAGATATATGAATCCTAAATCCTACATAGACCAGGGTCGAGTAGATGCTTAGCCCTGCTTTAAGCGGTAGAAGTCAGGTGATTTCCTATCACCTGCGAGATGTAGGGATATTCATATATGGCACGGTTGGCTATATTTGCTATCGTGGAAAAGAACCATGTGTTAATAAAATGAAATGAGACCGGGTGGGATGACAATAGAGAAGCAAAAAGGCATGGAGGTCTTGGGTGTGGATCTATCCCCATCTGAGTCGTTTAAGGACCGATTCGCTATACGTCCTTGAGTCATGTTGAACGCAGTCTAACACTTAGTTGGCCGGATAAGTCGTTCCGATCGCGAATCCGAGTAATACAGTTCAGGCTAGGAATTGAAGGGTAGGTTGCATCTTGGCGGTAGTAAGGATGTGCTTGGGGACATTGGCATGAGACCAAGGGGGGGTTAGAGTCCCTATCACCTGGGAGAGTGTCACCCTTGGGGATGCGGCATCAGTCGAACTCACGACCCTGAACTGTACCAAAGGTGACCTGAGCAGCCCTCGCCAGGCGTGTCTCGGTGAGTGTTAGAAATACCCCTCTAGCTGGATAGGAATTCGATTCGAATCGCCGTCGCTCCCGGTTAGTGAGCACTTGACTTGAGCAGCAGCAACATAGATTCAATTAAATTGAACGGATGGTTAATTGGATGACGATGGAAATGTTGCCTCAATTGATACCTACTATGGTTAATATTGTTTGCTCCTAATCAAGTGAGTGCTCTAGTACAGGTGCTAATATAGATGAAAGGTTAATGATGATTAACTTGATGCTTAAGGATTAATGATTACTTATCTATATTAAGCTTTTACGCAAAATGTTGTCAAGCTAGCCCACTTTATATCAGCCTTGCATGATCCTTGGTGTCACTTTATTTCTGGTTTTTGACGGGTAAGTCTAGCTGAGTACATTGTCGTACTCAGGGTTTTATCCCCACTTGTTGCAGGTTGTGATGTATCATGGCGACTGCAAGAGTTGGTTGGCTCCTGCCTTAGTGGCGGAGTGTGATCACGGGCGTGATCCTTCTTATTCATCTTGTCTCTAATGCTTTTGTTGGAAGTTGACCTTGGTACTGGCATGTATTTGAAATAAGATTAATGTTAGTTTCAAATTACTTTGCTTTCGCTACTTTTCATTGTAAGTTGTAATAACTATGTTGAACTCCGATGTATATTGAATTACTTATGAAATGGATGTAACATGTGACTTGTTATGTTGAATCACTATGATCTTGGCTTATATGTTAGTTGGTTTGAAATCCCTCGTGATTTCATTGGACTACCGGAGTTATATGGCCTCAAGTGCGAGAATTTGATCACTCCGGTGATTGTTTTTGTACTTGTGCTCTTATAATTTGTATGGTTCCATGACAAGATAGATGCCCGGTATGCGCCGAATGTACCACAGGCATGGAAATCTTTTTAGGCACACCTGATGGTACTTCTAGGTGACGTTGGTCAAGTTGAAGCTCGTTTCGGTCCGTTTGGAGGTAGTATTAATCTATATGCATGATATGTGCTCAGTTTGCGCCAAATGTACCATGGGCGTGGCAATAATTTGGGCGCAACCGATGAAACTCGCAGTTGGTGTGGATCCAATGGAAGCTCGTTTAGGTCTATTTGGAGATAGTTTTAATCTCAACGCAAGATAGGTGCATGGTTTGCGCCAAATGTACCATGGGATGGCAATCATTTTGGGTGCACTCGACAGAACTCCTAGGTGACGTGAGTGAAATGGAAGGTCATTTCGGTCTGTTTGGAGATAGTGTTAATCTTGACACATGATAGGTGCAGGGTTTTTGCCGATCATAACATAGGCTCGCAAAACAATTTGGGTGCAACCGATTGTTCTACGTGATGTGGGTGGAGTGAAAACTCATTTCACTCCATTTGGAGATACTTTTAATCTCGATGCAAGATTGGTGCTCGGTTTGCGTCGAACATACCATAGGCTTAAAAATCATTTTGGATGCACCTGATTGTACTCCTAGGCAACGTGGATCAAGCGAAAGCTCATTTCGATCTGTTTGGAGACAGTGTTAATCTCGGTGCAAGATAGGTGCACAGTTTGAGTCGAATGCACCACAAGCGTGGAAATCATTTTGAGCACACCCAATGGTACAACTAGGTGATGTGGGTCCAGTGGAAGCTCATTTAGGTCTGTCTAGAGATAGTGTTAACCTTGGCGCATGATAGGAGCACGGTTTGTACTGAATGCACCACTCGCATGGAAATCAATGTAGGCACACTCGATGGTACTCCTAGGTGACGTGGGTCAAGTGCAAGCTCGTTTCGGTCTGTTTGGAGATAGTGTTAATCTCGGTGCATGATAGGTGTATGATTTATGCCGAATGTACCACAGACATGGAAATCATTTTGGGCACACCCGATGGTACTCCTAGGTGACGTGTGTCAAGTGGAAGCTTGTTTGGTTTTGTTTGGAGATAGTGTTCAAATAGGCGCAAGATAGGTCCACGGTTTGCGCCGAATGTACAATTGGCATGGAAATCTTTTTAGGCATACCCGATGGTACTTCTAGGTGATGTTGGTCAAGTTGAAGCTTGTTTCAGTCCGTTTGGAGGTAGTATTAATCTCTAGGCAAGATATGTGCACAGTTTGCGCTAAATGTACCATAGGTTCTGAAATTGCTTTGGGCACATCCGATGGTACACCTAGTTGACATGGGTCAAGTGGAAACTTGTTTTAGTCCATTTAGAGATAGTGTTAATCTCGACGCAAGATAGATTCATGGCTTGCGCCGAATGTACCATAAGCATGGCAATCGTTTTGGGCGCACCCAATGGAACTCCTAGGTGTTGTGAAAGAAATGGAAGGTCATTTCGGTCCGATTGGACACAGTGTTAATCTCAACACATGATAGGTGCACGGTTTGCTCCGAATGTACCATAGCCTCGGAAATCATTTTGGGTGCAACCAATTTCTCCTACGTGATGTGGGTCGAGTGAAAACTCATTTTGGTCCATTTGGAGATACTGTTAATCTTGACACAAGATTTGTGCCTAGTTTGCATTGAATGTACCATATGCTTAGAAATCATTTTGGACACACCTGATTATACTCCTAGGCAACGCAGATCAAGCGAAAGCTCATTTCTATCCATTTGGAGATAGTGTTAATCTCGGCGCAAGATAGGTGCACGGTTTGCGCTGAATGCACCACAGGCATGGAAACCATTTGGGCACACCCGATGGTACGCCTAGGTGACATGGGTCCAATGGAAGCTCGTTTAGGTCTGTTTGGAGATAGTGTTAATCTCGATGCATGATTGGTGCACAGTTTGCGCCGAAAGTTTCATGGGCATGGGAAACATTTTGGGCACACCCGATGGAACTCCTAGTTGACGCGGGTGAAATAGAAGGTCGTTTCGATCTATTTGAAGATAGTGTTAGTCTCGATGCATGATATGTGCATGGTTTGCGCTGAACGGACCATAGGCTCGAAAATCATTTTGGGCGCAACCGATGCTGCTCCTACGTGATGTGGGTCGAGTGGAAACTCGTTTCGGTCCATTTGGAGATACTTTTAATATCAACGCAAGATAGGTGCACGGTTTGCGCCGAACGTACTATAGGCTCAGAAATCATTTTGGGCGCAACTGATGCTACTCCTACATGATGTGAGTCGAGTGGAAACTCGTTTCGGTCCATACAGAGATGCTGTTAATATCGACGCAAGATAGGTGCACGGTTTGCGCCGAACATACCATAGGCTCTGAAGTCGCTTTGGGCACACCCGATGGTACTCCTAGGTGATGTAGGTCAAGTGGATGCTCGTTTTGGTCCGTTTGGAGATAGTACTAACTCCAAGCAAGATACGTGCACGGTTTGCACCAAATATACCATAGGCTCTGAAATCACATTGGGCACACCCGATGGTACTCCTAGGTGACATACGTCAAGTGGATGCTCGTTTTTGTCTGTTTGGAGATAGTATTACTCTCGACGCAAGATAAGTGCACGGCTTATGCCGAACGTACCATAGGCTTGGAAATCATTTTGGGCACCAACAATGGTACTTCTAGGTGACATGGGTCAAGTGGAAACTTCTTTCGGTCCATTTAGAGATAGTGTTAATCTCAACGCAAGATAGGTGCACGTCTTGAACCGAATGTACCATGGGCATGGCAATCGTTATGGGCGCACTCGATGGACCTCCTAGTTGACGTGGGCGAAATGGAAGGTCTTTTCGGTTTGTTTGGAGATAGTGTAAATCTCGATGCATGATAAGTGCACAGTTTGCACTGAACATACAAAAGGCTCAGAAATCATTTTGGGCGCAACCGATGCTACTCCTACGTGATGTGGGTCGAGTGGAAACTCGTTTCAGTCCATATGGAGATACTATTAATCTTGACACAAGATAGGTGCACAGTTTGCGCTGAACCTACCAAAGGCTCAGAAATTATTTTGGGCACACCCGATGGTACTCCTACATGTGTGGGTCAAGTGGAAGCTCATTTTGGTCTGTTTGGAGATAGTGCTAACCTTAGCGCAAGAAAGGTGCACGGTTTGCGCCAAATGTACCATGGGCATGGAAATTATTTAGGGCACACCCGATGGTACTCCTAGGTGTCATGTGTCAAGTGGAAGCTCGTTTCGATCCATTTGGAGATAATATTAAACTCGAGGCAAGATAGGTGCACGGTTTGCGCCAAATGTACCATGGGCATGGCATTCATTTTGGGAGTAAGCGATGGAACTCTTAGCTGATGTGGATCCAGTGGAAGCTCATTTTGGTTTGTTTGGAGATAGTGTTAATCTCGACGCAAGATAGGTGCACGGTTCCCACTGAATGCGCCACAGGCCTAGAAATAATTTTGGGCATACCCGATGGTACTCCTAGGTGATGTGGGTCAAGTGCAAGCTTATTTCGGTATGTTTCGAGATACTGTTAGTCTTAGTGCAAGATAGGTGCACGGTTTGCGCCGAATGTACCATGGGCATGGAAATCATTTTCGGCACACCCGATGGTACTCTCAGGTGACGTATGTCAAGTGGAAGCTCATTTCGTTCCGTTTGGAGATAGTGTTAATATATGCACAAGACAGGTGCATGGTTTGCGCTGAATGTACCACATGCATGGAAATCTTTTCAGGCACACCCATGGTACTTCTACGTGATGTTGGTCAAGTGGATGCTCGTTTCGGTCCGTTTGGAGATAGTACGAACTCGAGGCAAGATATGTGCACGGTTTGTGCCAGATGTACCATAGGCTTTGAAATCGCTTTGGGCACACCAGATCGTACTCCTAGGTGACGTAGGTCAAGTGGATGCTCGTTTCTGTCTATTTAGAGATAGTATTACCCTCGATGCAAGATAGGTGCACGGGTTGCGCCGAACGTACCATAGGCTCGGAAATCATTTTGGGCACCACCAATGGTACTCGTAGGTGACGTGGGTCCAGTGGAAATTCGTTTTGATCCATTTGGAGATAGTGTTAATCTCGACGCAAGGTGGTGCACGTTTTGCGCCAAATCTACCTTTGGCATGGCAATCATTTTGGGCGCACTCGATGGAACTCCTAGTTGGCATGGGTGAAATGGTAGGTCTTTTTGGTTTGTTTGGAGATAGTGTTAATCTCGATGCATGATAAGTCCATGGTTTGCACTGAACGTACCATAGGCTCAGAAATCATTTTGGGTGCAACCGATGCTACTCCTACGTGATGTGGGTCATGTGGAAACTTGGTTCGGTCCATATGGAGATACTGTTAATCTCGACGCAAGATAGGTGCACGGTTTGCGCCGAACCTAACATAGGCTCGAAAATCGTTTTGGGCACCACTAATGGTACTCCTAGGTGACATGGGTTAAGTGAAAATTCGTTTTGGTCCATATGGAGATAGTGTTAATATCGACGCAAGATAGGTGCACAGTTTGCACCGAATGTACCATGGGCATGGCAATCGTTTTGGGTGTACCTGATGGAATTCCTAATTGACGTGGATGAAATGGAAGGTCGTTTCAGCCCGTTTGGAGATAGTGTTAATCTCGATGCATGATAGGTGCACGGTTTATGCCGAACATAACATAGGCATGGAAATCAATTTGGGCGCAACTGATGCTACTCCTACATGATGTGGTTCTAGTGGAAACTCGTTTCGGTCCATAAGGAGATATTGGTAATCTCGACGCAAGATAGGAGCATGGTTTGCGCCGATTGTACCCCGAGCATGGAAATCATTTTGGACACACCCAATGGTACTCCTAGGTGTCATGTGTCAAGTGGAAGCTCGTTTCGGTCAGGTTAGAGATAGTGTTAAACTCGAGGCAAGATAGGTGAACAGTTTGCGCTAAATGTACCATGGGGATGGCAATCATTTTGGGTGCAACCGATGGAACTCTAAGTTGACATGGGTCTAGTGGAAGCTCGTTTAGGTCTAGTTGGACATAGTGTTAATCTTGGCGCAAGATAGGTGCACAGTTTCCGCCGAATGCACCACTAGCATGGAAATCATTTTGGGCACACTTGATGGTACTCCTAGGTGACGTGGGCCAAGTGTAATGTTGTTTTGGTATATTTGGAGATAGTGTTAATCTTAGCGCAAGATAGGTTCACGGTTTGTGCCAAATGTACCACGGGCGTGGAAATCATTTTGGGCACACCCAATGGTACTCCAAGATGATGTATGTCTAGTGGAAGCTTGTTTTGTTCCATTTGGAGATAGTGTTAACATGGGCACAAGAAAGGTGCATGGTTTTCGCCAAATGCACCACTGGCATGGAAATCATTTTGGGCACACCCGATGGTACTCCTAGGTGAGGTGGGTCAAGTGCAAGGCTCTTTCGGTACGTTCGGAGATAGTGGTAGTCTCAGCGCAAGATGGGTGCACGGTTTGCGCCGAATGTACCATGTGCATCTAAATCATTTTGGGTACACCCGATTGTACTCCAAGGTGACGTATGTCAAGTGGAAGCTCATTTCTTTCTGTTTGGAGATAGTGTTAGTATAGGTGCAAAACAGGTGTACGGTTTGCGCCAAATGTACCACATGCATGGAGATCATTTTAGACACACTCGATGGTACTTCTAGGTGGCGTTGGTCAAGTGGAAGCTCGTTTCGGTCCGTTTAGAGATAGTATTAATCTCGAGGCAAGATATGTGCATGGTTTGTGCCAAATGCACCATAGGCTCTAAAATCGCTTTGGGCACACTTGATTGTGCCCCTAGGTGATGTAGGTCAAGTGGATGCTCGTTTTAGTCTGTTTGGAGATAGTATTAATCACGACACAAGATAGGTGCACGGTTTGCGCCGAACATACCACAGGCTCGGAAATCATTTTGGGCACCACCGATGGTACTCCTAGGTGACTTGGGTCAAGTGGAAACTCGTTTCCGTCCATTTGGAGACAGTGTTAATCTCAAAGCAAGATAGGTGCATAGTTTGCACCTAATATACCATGTGTCCGTGTCTAGAGGACCGGGTGTCTAAACAGAGCGACTAGTGAATTTGTATCTACGCGTCTGGATCCTAATGGCTGTGCAAAGCAGACACAAGGGTGTATACTGGTTCGGGCATGAACGGCCCTAGTCTAGTGGGTTTCGCTGTGTTTCGTGTTGCCTTGCACCAGGGTGCTTGTAGTAGGGGTTACAAGCTTTCAAGAGAGGGAGTAGGTCCCAAGTCTCTTGGGTGGTGGTGGTGGTTTCGAGTGGATTATAGTTGTTGTTGCTTGGTTGTCTTCATTCGATTCGGTTTTGTTCCCCTCCATTGCTTTGTCCCTTGCCCCCCTTTTATAGCTTCTAAGGGGAGGGCTCGGGTTACATTTGCGGTAAAGTGGTGAAAACGGGAAAATGAAAGAGAAAGACAAAAAGGTGGCCTCGAGCGTGGCCATCCTCCTCCTTATCCAGTGGGAACAGTTTTCCTCTAGCGTGGAGTCGTGTAGGGCGTTAACCTTTTGGCCTCTCCGTTCGCTGGTGTGACATGTTGGGGCCATGCCTTGACTTGTACGTCCCTGTGCCATGAAGGTGGGCGACACGTGCACCGGGATTTTCATAGTGAGGGGGTTAGGTGGCACAGCTGCCGTCACCCCTATTGCTATGGAGGTATGGATGTCGTCATGGTAGAATGACCGGGGTCATGTCGAGTCAGGGCGTGGTTCTAGTGCCCTTGTTGACTATGCATGGTCACGTCCATCACGTTGACGGAGCGAGCACCGTGCGAGGGGTCCCCGTGGCTCCCTGTTTCACCTGAGGGTTCCACGTGCCCCTTGGGTGAGGCAAAAACACACCGCGGGGGGTCGGGTGCCTTTGATGACGGTGCAGGGGCTCGGGTGAGGCGGAGAGACATCGCCCGAGACACCTATCATGCCCGAGGCCTCTCCGCAAGGCTCAGGCGAGATAGAGTTGGCAGTTTGCGCCTTGAGCGGCTGACATGCTGTCAGTGCTTTTTTGCCCCTTATGGTGGGCCTACAAATGTGTAGGGTGCCATATTTTACCCCCTGTTGGGATACCCCGAGTATTTTGATACCCGACACCATGAGCATGGTAATCATTTTGGGCGCACCCGATGGAACTCCTAGTTGTCGTGGGTGAAATCGAAAGGCGTATTAGCCCGTTTGGAGATAGTATTAATCTCGAAGCATGATAGGTGCACGGTTTGCGCCGAACATACCATAGGCTCCAAAATCATTTTGGGTGCAACCGATGCTACTCCTACGCGATGTGGTTTGAGTGGAAACTCGTTTCAGTCCATGTAGAGATACTATTAATCTCGACACAAGATAGGTGCATGGTTTGCGTCGAACGTATAATAGGCTCAGAAATTATTCGAAACACTAGATTGTACTCCTAGGCGAAGTGGATCAAGTGGAACCTCATTTCGATCCGTTTGGAGATAGAGTTAATGTCAACGCAAGATGGGTGCACGGTTTGCGCTGAATGCACCACGGGCATGGAAATTATTTTGGGCACACCCAATGGTACTCCTAGGTGTCGTGTATCAATTGGAACATCGTTTCGGTCCGTTCGGAGATAGTGTTAATCTCAGCGCAAGATAGGTGCACGATTTGCGCTGAATGTACCATGGTCATGGAAATCATTTTGGGCACACCCAATGGTACTCCTATGTGTCATTTATCAAGTGGAAGCTTGTTTTGGTCTGTTTGGAGATAGTGTTAATCTCAGTGCAAGATAGGTGCACAGTATGCGTCGGATGTACCATGGGCATGGAAATCATTTTGGGCACACCGAATGGCACTCTTAGGTGTCGTGTATCCAGTGGAAAGCTCATTTAGGTCTGTTTGGAGATGGTGTTAATCTTAGCGCAAGATAGGTGCACGGTTTCCATCGAATGCACCACTGGCCTAGAAATCATTTTGGGCAACCCCGATGGTACTCATAGGTGACGTGGGTCAAGTGCAAGCTTGTTTCGGTATGTTTCGAGATAGTGTTAGTCTCAGCGCTAGATAGGTCCACGGTTTACACCGAATGTACCATGGGCATGGAAATCATTTTGGGCACACCCGATGGTACTTCCAGGTGACATATGTCAAGCGGAAGCTCATTTTGTTCCATTTGGAGATAGTGTTAATATAGGCGCAAGATAGGTGCACTGTTTGTGCTGAATGTACTGCATGCATGGAAATCTTTTCAGGCGCACCCGATGGTACTTCTTGGTGATGTTGGTCAAGTGGAAGCTCGTTTCGGTCCGCTTGGAGATAGTATTAATCTCGAGGCAAGATATATGCACGGTTTGCACCAAATGTACCATAGGCTCTAAAATCACATTGGGCACACCCAATGGTACTCCTAGGTTACGTAGGTCAAGTGGATGCTCATTTTAGTCTATTTGGAGATAGTATTAATCTTGACACAAGATAGGTGCACGGTTTGCGCTGAACATACCATAGGCTCAAAAATCATTTTGTGCACCACCGATGGTGCTCCTAGGTGACGTGGGTCAAGTGAAAATTCATTTCAGTCCATACGGAGATACTGTTAATCTCGATGCAAGATAGGTGCACGGTTTGAGCCGAATGTACCATGGGCATGGCAATCGTTTTGGGTGCACCTAATGGCATTCCTAGTTGACGTGGATGAAATGGAAGGTCGTTTCAGCTCGTTTGGAGATAGTGTTAATCTCGATGCATGATAGGTGCACGGTTTGTGTGGAACGTAACATAGGCTCGGATCAATTTGGGCGCAACCAATGCTACTCCTACATGATGTGGTTTGAGTGGAAACTCATTTTGGTCCATAAGGAGATATTGTTAATCCCGACGCAAGATAGGAGCACGCTTTGCGCCGAACGTACCATAGGTTCAGAAATTATTTTTGACACACCTGATTGTACTCCTAGGCACGTGGGTCAAGTGGAAGCTCGTTTCGGTCCGTTTGGAGATAGTGTTAATCTCAGTGCAAGATAGGTGCACGGCTTGCGCCGAATGTACCCCAAGCATGGAAATCATTTTGGACACACCCAATGGTACTCCTAGGTGTCGTGTGTCAAGTGGAAGCTCGTTTTGGTCAGGTTAGAGCTAGTGTTAAACTCGAGGCAAGATAGGTGCACGGTTTGCGCCAAATGTACCATGGGGATGCCAATCATTTTGGGCACAACCAATGGAACTCCTAGTTGATGTGGGTCCTGTGGATGCTTGTTTAGGTATGCTTGGAGATAGTGTTAATCTCGATGCAAGATAGGTGCACGGTTTCCACCGAATGCACCACTAGCAAGGAAATCATTTTGGGCACACTCGATGGTACTCCTAGGTGACGTGGGTCAAGTGCAAGCTTGTTTCGGTATGTTTGGAGATAGTGTTAATCTCAGCGCAAGATAGGTTCATGGTTTGCGCTGAATGTACACAAGCATGGAAATCATTTTGGGCACACCTAGTGGTACTCCTAGGTGATGTATGTCTTGTGGAAGTTTGTTTCGTTCCGTCTGGAGATAGTGTTAATATAGGCACAAGAAATGTCCACAGTTTCTGCCAAATGCACCCCTGGCATGGAAATCATTTTGGGCACACCCGATGGTACTCCTAGGTGAGGTGGATCAATTGGAAGCCTATTTCATTACGTTCGGAGATAGTGCTAGTCTCAGCGCAAGATGGGTGCACGGTTTGCGCCGAATATACCATGGGCATCTAAATCATTTTGGGCACACCCGATGGTACTCCTAGGTGACGTATGTCAAGTGGAAGCTCATTTCTTTCTGTTTAGAGATAGTGTTAATATAGGTGTAGGACGGGTGCACGGTTTGCACCAAATGTACCACATGCATGGCATGAATGGAGATCATTTCAGACACACCTGATGGTACTTATAGGTGGCGTTGGTCATGTGGAAGCTCATTTCGTCCGTTTGTAGTTAGTATTAATCTCAAGGCAAGATATGTGCATGGTTTGCACCGAATGTACCATAGGCTCTGAAAATCGCTTTGGGCACACCCGATGGTACCCTTAGGTGACGTAGGTCAAGTGGACGCTCGTTTTAGTCTGTTTGGAGATAGTATTAATCACAACGCAAGACAGTTGCATGTTTTGCGCCGAACAAACCATAGGCTCGGAAATCATTTTGGGCACCACCGATGGTACTCCTAGGTGACTTGGGTCAAGTGGAAACTCGTTTCCATCCATTTGGAGACAGTGTTAATCTCGACGCAACAAAGGTGCACAGTTTGCACCTAATATAACATGGGTATGGCAATCATTTTGGGCGCACCCGATAGAACTCCTAGTTGCCGTGGGTGAAATGGAAAGGTGTATCAACCCGTTTGGAGATAGAGTTAATCTCGATGCATGACAGGTGCACGGTTTGTGCCAAACATACCATAGGCTCGGAAATCATTTTGGGCACCACCGATGGTACTCCTAGGTGACTTGGGTCAAGTGGAAACTCGTTTCCGTCCATTTGGAGACAGTGTTAATCTCGACGCAACAAAGGTGCACAGTTTGCACCTAATATAACATGGGTATGGCAATCATTTTGGGCGCACCCGATAGAACTCCTTGTTGCCGTGGGTGAAATGGAAAGGTGTATCAACCCATTTGGAGATAGAGTTAATCTCGATGCATGACAGGTGCACGGTTTGTGCCAAACATACCATAGGCTCTGAAATCATTTTGGGCGCAACCGATGCTACTCCTACATGACGTGGTTCGAGTGGAAACTCATTTTAGTCCATATGGAGATATTGTTAATCTTGACATAAGATAGGTGCATGGTTTGCGCTGAATGTACCATAGGCTTAGAAATTATTTTCGAAGCACCTGATTGTACTCCTAGGCGAAGTGGATCAAGTAGAAGCTCATTTCGATCCGTTTGGAGATAGTGTTAATGTCAGCGCAAGATGGGTGCACGGTTTGCGCTGAATGCACCACGGGCATGAAATCATTTTAGGCACACCCAATGGTACTCCTAGGTGTCGTGTATCAATTGGAAGATCGTTTCAGTCTGCTTGGAGATAGTGTTAATCTCAACGCAAGAAAGGTGCATGATTTGCGCTTAATGTACCATGGTCATGGAAATCATTTTCAGCACACCCACTGGTATTCCTAGGTGTCATGTATCAAGTGGAAGCTCGTTTTGGTCCGTTTGCATATAGTGTTAATCTCAGCGCAAGATTGGTGCACGGTCTGCACCGAATGTACCACGGGCCTGGAAATCATTTTGGACACACCCAATGGTACACCTAGGTGACGTATGTCTAGTGGAAGCTCGTTTTGTTCCATTTAGAGATAGTGTTAATATAGACACAAGATAGGTGCACGCTTTGCGCCAAATGTACCATAGGTATGAAAAATCTTTTCAGGCACACCCAATGGTACTACTAGGTGATGTTGGTCAAGTGGATGCTCGTTTCGGTCCGTTTGGAGATATAGTAACTCAAGGCAAGATATGTGCACGGTTTGCACCAAATGTACCATAGGCTCAGAAATTATTTTGGGCACACTAGATCGTACTCCTAGGTGACGTAGGTCAAGTGGATGCTCGTTCCTATCTATTTGGAGATAGTATTACTCTTGACGCATGATAGGTGCACGGGTTGCACTGAACGTACCATAGGCTCGGAAATCATTTTAGGCACCACCGATGGTACTCCTAGGTGACATGGGTCAAGTGGAAACTCATTTTAGTCCATTTGGAGATAGTGTTAATCTTGATGCAAGATAGATGCACGGCTTGCGCCGAATGTACCATGAGCATGGCAATCATTTTGGGCTTACCTGATGGAACTCCTAGGTGTTGTGAGAGAAATGGAAGGTCATTTCGGTCTATTTGGAGATAGTGTTAATCTCGATGCATGATAGGTGCACGGTTGGTGCCGAACGTACCATAGCCTCAAAAATCATTTTGGGTGCAATCGATTGTTCTCCTACGTGATGTGGGTCGAGTGAAAACTCATTTTGGTCCATTTGGAGATATTGTTAATCTCAACGCAAGATTTGTGCCTGATTTGCACCGAACGTACCGTAGGCTCAAAAAATCATTTTGGACGCACCTGATTGTACACCTAGGCGACGTGGATCAAGCGGAAGCTCATTTCGATCCGTTCGGAGATAGTGTCAATCTCGGCGCAAGATAGGTGCACGGTTTGCGTCGAATGCACCACAGGCATGGAAACCACTTGGGCACACCCGATAGTACACCTAGGTGACGTGGGTCCAGTGGAAGCTCATTTAGGTCTATTTGGAGATAGTGTTAATCTCGGCGCATGATTGGCGCACAGTTTGCGCCGAAAGTACCATGGGCATGGGAAACATTTTGGGCACACCCGTTGGAACTCCTAGTTGACGTGGGTGAAATAGAAGGTCATTTCGTTCCATTTGGAGATAGTGCTAGTCTTGATGCATGATATGTGCACGGTTTGTGCAGAATGGACCATAGGCTCAAAAATCATTTTGGGCGCAACCGATGCTACTCCTACGTGATGTGGGTCGAGTGGAAACTCATTTTGGTCCATTCAGAGATACTATTAATATCGACGCAAGATAGGTGCATGGTTTGCGCCAAATGTACCATAGGCTGATAAATCATTTTGGGAGCAACCGATGCTACTCCTACGTGATGTGGGTCGAGTGGAAACTCGTTTCGGTCCATATAGAGATACTGTTAATCTCGACACAAGATAGGTGCACGGTTTGCGCCAAACGTACCATAGGCTCTGAAATCGCTTTGGGCACACCTGATGGTTCTCCTAGGTGATGTAGGTCAAGTGGATGCTCGTTTCGGTCCGTTTAGAGATAGTACCAACTCGAGGCAAGATATGTGCACGGTTTGCACGAAATGTACCATAGGCTCTGAAATCGCATTGGGCACACCTGATGGTACTCCTAGGTGACATATGTCAAGTGGATGCTTGTTTTTGCCTACTTGGAGATAATATTACTTTTGATGCAAGATAAGTGCATGGTTTGCGCTGAACGTACCATAGGCTCAGAAATCATTTTGGGCACCAATGATGGTACTTCTAGGTGACGTGGGTCAAGTGGAAACTCGTTTTAGTCCATTTAGAGATAGTGTTATTCTCAACGCAAGATAGGTGCTTGTCTTGTGCCGAATGTACCATGGGCATGGCAATCGTTTTGGGTGCACTCGATGGAACTCCTAGTTGACGTGGGTGAAATGGAAGGTATTTTTGGTTTGTTTGGAGATAGTTTAAATCTCGATGCGATATAAGTGCATGGTTTGCACTAAATGTACCAAAGGCTCAAAAATCATTTTTGGGTGCAACCGATGCTACTCCTACATGATGTGGGTCGAATGGAAATTTGTTTCAGTCCATACGGAGATACTGTTAATCTCAACGAAAGATAGGTGCACGGTTTGTGCTGAACCTACCATAGGCTCATAAATTATTTTGGATGCAACTAATTGTACTCCTAGGCAAAGTGGATCATGTGGAAGCTCATTTCGATCTATTTGGAAATAGTGTTAATGTCTGTGCTAGATGGGTGGACAGTTTGCGACGAATGCACCAAGGGCCTGAAAATCATTTTGGGCACACCCGATAGTACTCCTAGGTGCATGGGTCAAGTGGAAGCTCATTTCAGTCTGTTTGGAGATAGTGTTAATCTTAGCGCAAGATGGGTTCATGATTTCCACCAAATGCGCCACTAGCCTAGAAATCATTTTGGGCACACCCGATGATACTCCTAGGTGACGTGGGTCTAGTGCAAGCTTGTTTCGGTACATTTTGAGATTGTGTTAGTCTTAGTGCAAGATAGGGGCACATTTTGCACCGAATGTACCATGGGCATGGAAATTATTTTGGGCACACCCGATGGTACTCCTAGGTGATGTATGTCAAGTGGAAGCTCATTTTGTTCTGTTTGGAGATATTGTTAATATATGTGTAAGACCGGTGCACGGTTTGCGCTGAATGTACCACATGCATAGAAATCTTTTCAGGCACACCCAATGGTACTTCTAGGTGATGTTGGTCAAGTGGATGCTTGTTTCATTCCGTTTGGGCACACCAGATCGTACTCCTAGGTGACGTAGGTCAAGTGGATGCTCGTTTCTGTCTGTTTGGAGATACTCTCGATGCAAGATAGGTGCACGGTTTGCGCTGAACATACCATAGGCTTGGAAATCATTTTGGGCACCACCGATGGTACTCCTAGGTGACATTGGTCAAGTGGAAATTTGTTTCGGTCCATTTGGAGATAGTGTTAATCTCGATGCAAGATAGGTGCACGTTTTGCGCCGAATCTACCTTGGGCATGGCAATCATTTTGGGCGCACTCGAGGAACTCCTAGTTGACGTGGGTGAAATGATAGGTCTTTTTGGTTTGTTTGGAGATAGTGTTAATCTCGATGCATGATATGTCCATGGTTCGCACTGAATGTACCATAGGCTCGGAAATCATTTTGGGCGCAACCGATGCTACTCCTACGTGATGTGGGTCGAGCGGAAACACGTTTTGGTCCATATGGAGATACTGTTAATCTCAATGCAAGATAGGTGCACGGCTTTCGCCGAGCGTACCATAGGCTTAGAAATTATTTTGTACGCACCTGATTGTACTCCTAGGCGAAGTGGATCAAGTGGAAGCTCATTTTGATCCGTTTGCCGATAGTATTAATGTCGGCGCAAGATGGGTGCACGGTTTGCTCCGAATGCACCACGGGAATGGAAATCAATTTGGACACACCCGATGGTACTCCCAAGTGCGTGTGTTAAGTGGAAGCTCGTTTTAGTTAGGTTAGAGATAGTATTAAACTCGAGGCAAGATAGGTGCACGGTTTGCGCCAAATGTACCATGGGCATGGCAATCATTTTGGGCGCAACTGATGGAACTCCTAGTTGACGCAGGTCCAATGGAAGCTCATTTAGGTCTGTTTGGAGATACTTTTAATCTCAGCACAAGATAGGTGCATGGTTTCTGCCAAAAGCACCACTGGCCTACATATCATTTTGGACACACCCGATGGTACTCCTAGGTGACTTGGGTTAAGTACAAGCTTGTTCGGGTACATTTGAAGATATAGTTAGTCTTAGCGCAAGATAGGTGCATGGTTTGTGCCAAATGTATCATGGGCATGAAAATCATTTTGGGTAGACCCGATGATACACCTTGGTGACATATGTCAAGTGGAAGCTAATTTCATTCCGTTTGGGCATAGTGTTAATATAGGCGCAAGATATGTGCATGGTTTGTGCCGAATGTATGACATTCATGGAAATCTTTTCAGGCACACCTGATGGTAGTTCTAGGTGACGTTGGTTAAGCGAAAGCTCATTTCCATCCACTTGGAGATAGTATTAATCTCAAGGCAAGATATGGGCACGGTTTGCACCAAATGTACCATAGGCTCTGAAATTGCTTTGGACATAACCGATGGTACTCCTAGGTGATGTAGGTCAAGTGGACGCACATTTCAGTCTATTTGGAGATAGTATTAATCTCGATGCAAGATAGGTGCACGGTTTGCGCCAAACGTACCATAGGCACGAATCATTTTGGGCACCATCGATGGTACTCCTAGGTGACGATGGTCAAGTGGAAACTGGTTTCGATCCATTTTGAGATAGTGTTAATCTCGACGCAAGATAGGTGCATGGTTTGCGCTGCATGTACCACGGGCATGGCAATCATTTTGGGCGCACTTGATGGAACTCCTAGTTGACGTGGGTGAAATGAAATGTCGTTTCGGTTTGTTTGGAGATAGTGTTAATCTCGATGCTTGATAAGTGCACGGTTTGCACCGAACGTACCATAGCCTCGGAAATCATTTTAGGCGCAACCGATGCTACTCCTATGTGATGTGGGTCGAGTGGAATCTCGTTTTGGACCATACAGAGATACTGTTAATCTTGACGCAAGATAGATGAACGGTTTCCACTGAACGTATTATAGGCTCTGAAATTATTTTGGACGCACCTGATTGTACTCCTAGGCGGAGTGGATCAAGTGGAAGATCATTTTGATCCGTTTGGAGTTAGTGTTAATGTTAGCGCAAGATGGGTGCACGGTTTGCGTCGAATGCACCATGGGCACAGAAATCATTTTGGACACACTCGATGGAACTCCTACATGCGTAGGTCAAGTGGAAGCTTGTTTCAGTCTATTTGGAGATAGTGTTAATCTCAGCGCAAGATAGCTACACGGTTTGTGCCAAATGTACCACGGGCATGGAAATCATTTTTGGCACAACCGATGGTACTCCTAGGTGTCATGTGTCAAGTGGAAGCTCGTTTCGGTCCGTTTGGAGATAGTGTTAATCTTGATGCACGATAGGTGCACGGTTTGCGCTGAATGTACCATAGGCTCCAAAATCATTTTGGGCGCAACTGATGCTACTCCAACGTGATGTGGTTCGAGTGGAAACTCGTTTCAGTCCATGCGAAGATATTGTTAATCTTGACATAATATAGGTGCACGGTTTGTGCCGAACGTACCATAGGCTCAGAAATTATTTTTGAAGCACCTGATTGTACTCCAAGGTGAAGTGGATCAAGTTGAAGCACATTTCGATCCATTTGGAGATAGTGTTAATGTCGGTGCAAGATGGGTGCACAGTTTGCGCTGAATGCACCACTGGCATGGAAATCATTTTGGGCACACCCAATGGTACTCTTAGGTGTCATTTATTAAGTGGAAGCTCGTTTTGGTCCGTTTGGAGATAGTGTTAATCTCAGCGCAAGATAGGTGCATGATTTGCGCTGAATATACCGTGGGCATGGAAATCATTTTGGGCACACCCAATAGTACTCCTAGGTGTTGTGTATCAATTGGAAGATTGTTTCGGTCCGTTTGGAGATAGTGTTAATCTCAGTGCAGGATAGGTGCACGGTTTACGCTGAATGTACCTCAGGCATGAAAATCATTTTGGGCACACCCGATGGTACTGCTAGGTGTCATGTGTCAAGTGGAAGCTCATTTTGGTCCATTTGGATATAGTATTAAACTCGAGGCAAGACAGGTGCACGGTTTGCACCAAATGTACCATGGACATGGCAATCATTTTGGGTGCAACCGATGGAACTCCTAGTTGACAGGGGTCCAGTGGAAGCTCATTTAGGTCTGTTTGGGGATAGTTTTAATTTTGGCGCAAGATAGGTGCAAGGTTTCCGCCGAATGCATCACTAGCTTGGAAATTATTTTGGGCATATCCGATGGTACTCCTTGGTGACCTGGGTCAAGTGCAAGCTTGTTTCGGTACGTTTGGAGATAGTATTAATCTCAAGGCAAGATATGTGCACAGTTTGCACCAAATGTACCATAGGCTACGAAATCTCAGCACAAGTTGGATGCACGGTTTGCACCGAATGTACCATGGGCATGGAAATCATTTTGGGCACACCCGATGGTACTCCTAGGTGATGTATGTCAAGTGGAAGCTCGTTTAGGTCTGTTTGGATATAGTGTTTAAATAGGCGCAAGATAGGTGCACGGTTTGCGCCGAATTTATCATAGGCATGGAAATCTTTTTAGACACACCTGATGGTACTTATAGGTGACGTTGGTGAAGTTGAAGCTCATTTCGGTCCGTTTGGAGGTTGTATTAATCTCTAGGCAAGATGTGTGCACGGTTTGCGCCAAATGTACCATAGGTTCTGAAATTGCTTTGGGCACACCCGATGGTACTCTTAGGTGACATGGGTCAAGTGGAAACTCGGTTTGGTCCATTTAGACATAGTGTTAATCTCGACGCAAGAGAGATGCACGGTTTGCGACAAATTTACCATGGGCATGGCAATGGTTTTGGGCGAACCCGATGGAACTCCTAGGTGACGTGAGAAAAATGGAAGGTCATTTTGGTCCATTTGAAGATAGTGTTAATCTCGACGCATGATAGGTGCATAGTTTGCGCCAAATGTACCATAGGCTCGGAAAGCATTTTGGGCACAACCGATTATTCTCCTACATGATGTGGGTCAAGTGAAAACTCATTTCGGTCCATTTGGAGACACTATTAATCTCGACGTAAGATAGGTACATGGTTTGCGCTGAATGTACCATAGGCTCAGAAATTATTTTGGACACACCTGATTGTACACCTAGGCGAAGTGGATCAAGTGAAAGCACATTTTGATCCATTTGGAGATAGTGATAATGTCGGTGCAAGATGGGAGCACGGTTTGTGCCGAATGCACCACGGGCATGGAAATCATTTTGGGCACACCCGATGGTACTCCTAGGTGACGTGGGTCAAGTGGAAGTTTGTTTAGGTCTATTTGAAGATAGTGTTAGTCTCAGCACAAGATGGGTGCACGATTTGCGCCGAATGTACCATGGGCATGGAAATCATTTTGGGCATACCTAATGGTACTCCTAGGTGACATATGTCAAGTGAAAGCTCGTTTCGTTCTGTTTGGAGTCAGTATTAATATAGGCGCAAGATAGGTGCATGGTTTGCGCTGAATGTACCACAGGCATGGAAATCTTTTCAGGCACACCCGATGGTACTTCTAGGTGACGTTGGTCAAGTGGAAGCTCGCTTCGGTCCGTTTGGAGATAATACTAGTTCATGGCAAGATATGAGCATGGTTTGCGCCAAATGTATCATAGGCACTGAAATCGCTTTGGGCCCACTCGATGGTACTTCGTGGTAACGTTGGTCAAGTGGACGCTCATTTCATTCTATGGTGACATAGTATTACCCTCGATGCAAGATAGGTGCACGGTTTGTGTCGAACATACCATAGGCTCAGAAATAATTTTGGGCACCACCGATGGTACTCCTAGGTGACGTGAGTCAAGTTGAAACTCATTTCGATCCGTTCAGCAATAGTGTTAATTTCAACACGACATAGGTGAATGGTTTGCGCCAAATGTACCATGGGCATGGCAATCATTTTTGGCACACCCGATGGAACCCCTAAGTGACATGGATGAAATGGAAGGTCGTTTCGGTTCGTTTGGAGATAGTGTTAGTCTCAATGCATGATAAGTGCATGGTTTGCACCAAACATACCATAGGCTCAAAAATCATTTTGGGTGCAACCAATGCTACTCCTATGTGATGTTGGTCGATTGGAAACTCGTTTCAGTCCATATAGAGATACTATTAATCTCGACGCAAGATAGGTGCACGGTTTGCGTTGAACATACCATAGGCTTAGAAATTATTTTGGATGCACCTGATTGTACTCCTAGGTGAAGTGGATCAAGTGGAAGCTCATTTCAATTTGTTTGGAGATAGTGTTAATGTCGGTGCAAGATGGGTGCGCGGTTTGCGCCAAATGCACCACGGGCATGGAAATCATTTTGGGCACACCCAATGGTACTCCTAGGTGCATGGGTCAAGTGGAAGTCATTTCGGTCTGTTTGGAGATAGTGTTAATCTCAGCGCAAGATAGGTGCACGGTTTGCGCCGAATGTACCACGGGCATGGAAATCATTTTGGGCTCACCCTATGGTACTCCTAGGTGTTGTGTGTCAAGTGAAAGCTCATTTTAGTCTGTTTGGAGATAATATTAAACTCAACGCAAGATAGGCGCATGGTTTGCGCTAAATGTATCATGGGCATGGCAATCATTTTGGGCACAACCGATGAAACACCTAGCTGATGTGGATCCAGTGGAAGCTCGTTTAGGTCTCTTTGGAGATAGTGTTAATCTCGGTGCAAGATAGGTGAATAGTTTCCGCCAAATGCACCACTAGTATGTAAATCATTTTGGGCACACCCGATGGTACTCCTAGGCCACATGGGTCAAATGCAAGCTTGTTTCGATACGTTTGGAGATATTGTTAGTCTTAGCGCAAGATAGGTGCACGGTTTGCGCTGAACATACCATGGGCATGGAAATCATTTTGGGCACACCTAATGGTACTCCCAGGTGGCGTATGTCAAGTGGAAGCTCATTTCATTCCGTTTGGAGATAGTGTTAATATAGGCGCGAGAAAGGTGCGTGGTTTCCGCTGAATAGACCACATGCATGGAAGTCTTTTCAGGCACATCTGATGCTTTTTCTAGGTGATGTTGGTCAAGTTGAAGCTCATTTTGGTCTGTTTGGAGATAGTATTAATCTTGAGGCAAGATATGTTCATGGTTTGCACCAAATGTACCATAGGCTCAGAAATCGCTTTAGGCACACCCGATGGTACTCCTAGTTGCGTAGGTCAAGTAGACGCTTGTTTCAGTCTGTTTGGAGATAGTATTAATCTCGACGCAAGATAGGCACATAGTTTGCGCCAAATATATCACGGGAAAGGAAATCATTTTGGGCACACCCGATGGTACTCTTAGGTGTCGTCTGTCAAGTGGAAGCTCGTTTTGGTCTATTTGGAGATAGTATTAAAGCCAAGGCAAGATAGATGCACGGTTTGAGTAAAATTTACCATGGCAATTGATTTGGGCGCAACCGATGGAACTCCTAGTTGACATGGGTCCAGTGGATACTCGTTTATGTCTACTTGGAGATAGTGTTAATCTCGGTGCAAGATAGGTGCACGGTTTCCGCCAAATGCACCACTGGCATGGAAATCATTTTGGGCACACCCGATGGTACTCCTAGGTGACGTGGGTCAAGTGCATGCTTGTTTTACTATGTTTGGAGATAGTGTTAATCTCTGTGCAAGATAGGTGCATAGTTTGCACCAAATGTACTTCTAGGTGACGTTGGTCAAATGGAAGATCGTTTCGGTCCGTTTGGAGATAGTATTAATCTCGAGGAAAGTTAGGTGCATGGTTTGCGCCAAATGTACCATGGGCATGGCAATCATTTTGGGCGTAACCGATGGAACTCCTAGTTGATGTGGGTCCAGTGGAACCTCGTTTGGGTCTGTTTGGAGATAGTGTTAATCTCGGCACAAGATAGGTGCACGGTTTCCGCCGAATGCACCACTGGCATGGAAATCATTTGGGCACACCCGATGGTACTCCTATGTGACATGGGTCAAGTGCAAGCTTGTTTCAGTATGTTTGGAGATAGTGTTAGTCTCAACGCAAGATAGGTGCATGGTTCGCGTGCCATAGGCTTGGAAAATCATTCTGAGCACACCCGATGGTACTCCTAGGTGACGTATGTCAAGTGGAAGCTCATTTCATTCCATTGGAGATAGTGTTAATATAAGCATAGGAAAGATGCATGGTTTGCGCCGATTGTACCACATGTAGGGAAACATTTTCAGGCACACCCGACAGTACTTCTAGGTGACATTGGTCAAGCGGAAGCTCGTTTCGGTCTGTTTGAAGATAGTAATAATCTCAACGCAAGATAGGTGCACGGTTTTGTGTCGAACTTACCATAGGCTCAGAAATCATTTTGGGCACCACCGATGGTACTCCTAGGTGACATGGGTCAAGTGGAAACTCATTTTTGTCCATTTGGAGATAGTGTTAATCTCGACGCAAGATAGGTGCACGGTTTGCACCGAATGTACCATGGGCATGGCAATCATTTTGGGCACACCTGATGGAACTCCTAGATGCCGTGGGTGAAATGGAAGGTCGTTTTAGCCCATTTGAAGATAGTTATAATCGTGCATGATAGGTGCACGATTTACGTCGAACATACCATAGGCTCCAAAATCATTTTAGGCGCAACCAATGCTACTCCTACGTGACGTGGTTTGAGTGGAAACTCATTTCAGTCCATACAGAGGTACTATTAATCTCGACACAAGATAGGTGTTAATCTCAGCGCAAGATATGTGCATGGTTTGCGCTGAATGTACCATGGGCATGGAAATCATTTTGGGCACACCCGATGGTACTCCTAGGTGTCGTGTGTCAAGTGGAAGCTTGTTTCGGTCTGTTTGGAGATAGTACTAAACTCAGCACAAGATAGGTGCACAGTTTGCGCTGAATGTACCACGGGCTTCAAAATTATTTTGGGTACACCTGATGGTACTCCTAGGTGTTGTGTGTCAAGTTGAAGCTCATTTCGGTCTGTTTGGAGATAGTATTAAACTCTAGGCAAGATAGGTGCACAATTTACGCCAAACGTACCATGGGCATGGCAATTGTTTTGGGTGCAACCAATGGAACTCCTATTTGACGTGGGTCTTGTGGAAGCTCGTTTAGGTCTGTTCGGAGATAGTGTTAATCTTAGCGCAAGATAGGTCGATGGTTTCCACTTGAATGCACCACTGGCATGGAAATGATTTTGGGTACACCTGATAGTACTCCTAGCTGTCATGTGTCAAGTGGAAGTTCATTTTGGTCCGTTTGGAGATAGTATTAAACTCGAGGCAAGATAGGCACACGGTTCGTGCCAAATGTACCATGGGCATGGCAATCATTTTTTTGGCCAAATATACCATGGAACTCCTGGTTGATGCGAGTGAAATGGAAGGTCATTTTGGTCTATTTGGAGATAGTGTTAATCTCAATGGATGATAGGTGCATGGTTTGCGCCAAACGTACCATACGCATAGAAATCATTTTGGGTGCAACCAATGTACTCCTACGTGGTGTGGGTGACGTGGAAACTCGTTTTGGTCAATTCGGACATACTGTTAATCTCGACGCAAGATAGGTGCATGGTTTGCACCAAACATAGCATCGGCTTAGAAATTATTTTGGACGCACCTGAATGTACTCCGAGGCGAAGTGCGTCAAGCGAAAGCTCATTTTGATCTGTTTGGAGAGTGTTAGTCTCGGCGCAAGATAGGTGCACGGTTTACCCCGAATGCACCATGGGCAAGGAAATCATTTTGGGCACACCCGATGGTATTCCTAGGTGACGTGGTCTAGTGGAAGCTCATTTATGTCTGTTTGGAGATATGTCAATCTCAGCGCAAGATAGGTGCATGGTTTGTGTAACACCCCTGGGTGTTAAGCATGCATTAGCATCCAAAGCATTAAGCATAAACATCACACACATGTTATCATTGCATGCAATATAAGCTTCTTTAAAAAATTTAGAGTGGATAAACAATTACTTGAAACCCTAATTATGAATTTAAGTGCTAAAAAGTGGTATACTCTTGTGTAATGACAATTTTAGATAATCTAGAATAAATAAACATGATTTTGGAGCCACTCTTGTATTCAAAAATTCCCTCAAATTTTGCTTTTAAAAATATTCTAGAAAAGTAAATTTTTACTCAAAATTTAGCTTTAAATCCTAAATTCAAAATCTACTTAGAATTTTGAAAAGTGCTCTACATGAAAGTTGTAGAGAATTAAATTTTGAACAACTTTTATTTTGGGCAAAAATTGTGAAAACCTCTTTTTCATCTTCAAATTCAAATTTGAATCAAAATAGAAAATCTGTAAATTTATTTAAAAAAGAAAAGCTTTTCCTTACCTTAACGAGCCACGGCCATCCTTTCGGCCCGCCAGCGCTCTTGGCCTGGCCCACGACCGCGCCTGGCTCCCTCCCTCGCCTGCGCGCGCGACGCCGTGGCGCCGCGGCAGGAGTTGGCCACCGCGTGGCCGAGCGACGGCGACGCCACGCGACACGCGCCCTCCGGTGGCCCCCGCGTCCCCCGCGCCCGCTTACTCCCTCCACGCACTCGCCCGCCTCGGCTGCTCCCTCCATTCCCTCCTCTCACTCTGCAGCAGCACGCCAGCAGCAGCAGCCGCGCCCCACCGCGCCATTGCCGGCTCCCGAGCTCCGCCACTGCCTTAGCCGCTGCTCCGGCTCACCGCCTCTGCCTCCGTCTTCGCCCTCGCTGCGCCCTTTCGTTGCACATCCGGTGCTCGCCACGGCCCGCGAAGATTTGGCCCCTATCCTCGGTAGTAGCTCGCTGGAGTTCCGGCCAAGCTCACTGGAGTGAGCCGCTCCGTGGGCTTCACCCTTCCATCCCCCTTCTCGCCCACTTCTCGAGCGCATGAGCACCACATTTGCACCACGAACCTCGCTGACCTCACCGCGCGGCCCCTCTCGGTCGGAGTTGGCCGGCCGACGGCGCCCCATGCCACCGAGCCGCCATGCACGCCGGCGAGCTCGATGCCGAGCTCGTCTGGCCACCCACTAGGCACTCCTGGATTCACCTCGCTGCGGGGAACACGGTGGTACCCTCCCCGTCGCCGGAGGATCCGCTGGCGGCGAGATCCCGGCGGTCAGCGCCGCCTCGGGACGGCTAGGCTGACGGGTGGGCCCGTTTGACCGCGGGGTCCCGCCTATCTGTCTCGTGTGTGTCCACGGTGTGCAGATGCGGGGTGCGCGTAGCGTTAGAGGCCGGTTAGCTTTTCGGTTTTAAAGAAAATGATTTTTCAGAAATTTTGAAAAGGCTTCCAAAAATCATATCTCCAGATTTATAGCTCCAAAAATTATGAAACAAATTTTGTAGTGTTTCTCTTGAGTAGATCTACAGTTTAAAAATATGGCATGTTAGTTTTGTAATACTTTTCTGTGTAGATTTATTTAATTGCTATAAATGCTGATATCTTAGAAAATGTGTAGTAAATAAAATAATAATGAGAAAAATGTGATTCTTGTTGCATTAATCTTTCTTAGTGATGTATTTTCTAGGAAAAATGCTTGTGAAGCATGTTCTGTGAAAAATTATTGAAGTGTAGTTCAAATGCCTTTAATTGATGATTTTTGTTATTTTTGGTAGAGAGCTAAAGTTGTATAACACATGCATGTGATAATTTTTGTAATATGCTAGTTTACTGTGAGTAACATGGGAAAAATGTGAAATCTATTGTTTGATACTTTTTCTAGTACAAAATAATTTCATGCTCATTATTATGCTATAACTTGTTTATTTTGTATAGATAGTTTTGTTTATCCAAATCCCATGAAATTTTTGTAGTAGGTTAATTAGAGTAAGAGTGAGCTGCTGTAATTTTTGTAGCTTTTGATCTGCCACAAAAATAGGTGTTGATGTGTAACCCTAGTTAAATAGGAAATAAAAGGTTATTCTTTATGAGAAATTAAAAGTAATAAAATATGTTTGGTGTATCTTTGAAGCATGAAAATGCCTTGCTAATGTTACTTGATGGGTTAGGTTAGTAAAGATTTGACAACTTGTGACCACACGTATGTGTATGTTATGTGCTAACTAGTGGAATAATAGGTGCATGTTTTGTGGTACATGTTCTTGGATGATTGTTGGGCATTCTTAACGTCATTACCAAAAGTAGACTTAGTTTTCTAATTCTGATAATGGCGCCAAAAATGCCGAACCTATCCCTCATGCCACTTAAGCCAAGTTGTCATCCCCAGCATGACATGAGAGACGCGGTATTGAAATATGCAACTGCTCTTCTAAATAAATAATAAATAAGATCTGCAAGCGCACAGATTAATACCGATGTAGCATTTTAACCGGGAAGTATTTCAGGTATCGTTATTTATATTTTTACCACTGGGAAGGGATTACTAACATCAATGTTGATTATGGAATGGAATATAGGAATGAGTATCAATCATTGCATGTATAATTGAGAGCATTCATCTATCTCTTGCATACAGGAGTAAGTGTCACATAAAATATAGATAAAGTATGAATGGTGACAAAGATAATTAATCTGATCAGCTAGCCACATATAATAATGATAAGCACCTCAACAGATATTCTAGCAAGTCATTAGCATGGTATTAGGATGAACTACAAGGATATTTCCTAAGTTATTCTTAACTATAAAGTCTAGCATATCATAGTTAGTGCAAGTACACTTGGCAATCATTGCGAGAAAGGACTACGCCCATGTATAGTGATATTATCAAGGAAGATGAGAAACATAGCAATCACTCCCCCGTAATAATGTTGCTCTGCCTGTCTTACACACGGGAGGGGGACTATATAAGAACCAACGAAGCTGTCACCATCGCGGACCACCCCACGATCCGGCATATAAGGTGCAATCGCAGATAAATATGGTCTAAGCACCACGCCTACACAATATTTATCATTTACCCATGGATCCGATGGATAAACGCTATACGATCCTAAACATGTATATAATTCCAATCTAACTAAGCCAAGCGTATAACTACGATAAACTAAGAACAATATAATCGCAAACGTAAACAAGTATAGCATAGTCATAATCAATATATTGAAATAGAACAAAGTTGTATTCATAATATTGAAGAACAAAGATGAACAGTAAAGGAATTACCAAGAATCCTCTTGACAGATCCGAAAACCAATCGAAGATTGACTCCTTCTAGTTCTAATCCTATGTAGCTATGCTATACTAGAGATCTAGTTGATGTGGTGGCTCTAGGGCTTGATCAGAGACTCTCCTCCTGAGATTAGGGTTTGAAGAATGAGAATGAGGGAGTGCCTCCTCCAGGGGCCAGGGGTCCTGCTTATATAGCCCCCTGAAGTGAACGTGGGCCGTTGGATCAAACCGACATTAATCGCACGGTTTTCCTTGATCTCTTAGGTCGGTGGAGCATAATCCGCGAGACGGAGCCTGATTGGCTCTCAGGCCAGGGCGGGCGCCCTAGGGAGCAGGGCGGGCGCCCTGCCTCCGGGCCCGTTCGGCCTCCCGTTCGATCTCGTGGCTTCTGGAGTCTTCTAGATGATAGAAAATTGGTGAACACGTTATTATCTCTATGTAAACCCGACGTGTGGGCCTTTCCTCCGTATTTTCTGATAACCCCCTGCAGAAACAGACAAACACCAAAATTCATGGAATTCTGTCAGATAAAACCCTAAGTCTAGGTGTTGGTTGCATTTGGATCCTTTTCTTTATTTATTTGATAACTATATTTGGTACTTAAGGACCGTCAACAATGATGTGGACTACCTTGTAGAAGATGTTGTTATAATCCAAACTGTCCATTCAATGTGCTCATCTTCATATCATGTCATCAAAGCATTCCACCGTATTCGATGCATCGTTCGCATGTTTACTTATGCACTCGCATCATATAGGATCGCAGGAGGAGTCGTAGGTAGCAGTACCAGAGGAGCAAGCTTGGACCGATCAGCAGGAGCCCCAGGCACAGGAGGTGCCCGAGGAAGAAGAGCCAGGCGAGGAGCTGCCCGAGTGCGTAGACCACCAACCTAGCTCGTTCGAAAGAGGCAAGCCCCGGAGCATTTTAAGTCTCCTACTTTATGAAAGCAATTCCTTATTACATGAGTTATAGTTATATATATATTGTTGCATTAAGTTTAGGAGTTGCGTGAAACCGTTGTTGCATTATTATCCTTGTTCACCTGATTACCTTTGCCCTATTAGGTCAGGATCGAATAACTGCTTAGCCATGCTTAGACCGGTAGAAGTCGGGTGATTTCCTGTCACCTGCGAGTTATAGGAAGATACCTAGTTATTGGTTAGCTATAGTGTGATCATGGAAAGTAACCAAGTGTTGATAGCTAAAGGAAGACCGGGTGGAATCTTATTAGGTTTTGGACTATAGTGATTCCGTCTGTGTCGATTAAGGACCGGTCATTGCTCGTCCCTCTTGTCATATTGAACGCATGCCTCACATTTAGCTAGCCGAATAAAGTACCTTTCGACCGCGAAGCTATTGACACTATTTCAAGCCGGGATAATCTCGGATTGGCAGACTGGTGCTGAAGGGGGTGTAACGGGGGACGCGAAGAGTGAGCCCAAGGTGCGTCCTGGTAGTCGGGCGGTCCCTGGGTAGTGTGGTCCATGATTGTTATCCCGCGGCTTCTTGGAAAGTGTCATTGGTGATCTAAGCGACCCTGACGGGGGAAGCGTGGTTTGTGTGAGGAATAAATCACTAGCTGGTTAGAAATTGATTCGAATCGCCATCGCTCCTAGATAGTGAGCACTTGACTCGAGCTACGGCATCGTAGTTACAATAATGGAACACTGATGATTAAGTGAATGATGTTGGAAATGCTAAACCTGATATGGTAATTTAGATGTTAATGGTGAATCAAGTGATTGCTTTAGCAATAGGTGCTTACCTAGCTTGAATAGGTTATAATAAAAATGATGCAAAAAGTACTTAGTTTAGTTATTCATAATAACTTATGCTTTTCGCAAATGAGTCAAGCCAGTCCACTGTATAAAAGCATTGCATGCTCCTTGGTGTCCTTTATTTTGGTTTATGACGGGTAAGTCTAGCTGAGTACATTCTCGTACTCAGGGCGTTGTTCCCATTGTTGTTGCAGATGGTCAGATGTACTATGGGTACTGCGCCAACTGTCTGTATCCGGCGATGGGTGACAACTAGAACCATGGGCAATGGTCACTCCGTTCGTCTTATCTAATGCTTTTGTGGACCATGACTATCTTCTGGCACTGTATTTCAACTAGGTATGTATGGTTTAAAACTACTTGCTTCCGCTATGTTATTTTGAACTATGTCGTAATAATTTTATTCTGGACTCCGATGTATTCAACTCTCGTGGCGAACTTTATGTAGCATGTGAACTGTGGCTGCTAAATCGGTACGATCTTGGTTGTATGTTGGTTGGTTTGAAATCCCTCGTGATTTTACTGAATCTCGGGTTATACGGGCTTAAGTTTGAGAAATTATCTACCTCGGTGGAAGATTTTCTTACTTAATCTTGTATAATCATGTTGATCCGTTATAGCTGGCATCGGAGCATGGTTTAGCATGTTACTGTTCACATGGGTATTTAAAAACAAAACTGTGTTTTCAACTAAACTTTTAAACTTAAGAGTGTGCCAGTGGTCATATCCTTTATGCCTAGTAAGGACTCTAGGTGGCTTATTTAAGTACTAACTTGGGGGTTTGCATCATATTTTAAATTTCATCGCTCATACGGCGTGCTATTGTATGAGTGTCATTCACTTGAGTGGTAATGTATGGATCAATTACCTCTACGCCTTGGTAAGTGAAAGTTGTGAGAGCATGGTCGGATACACTGCCGATCTAGGGAAGTGCTTATGTGATGCCGAAACACTTACGTGCCATGCGCATGTTCATATAAAGGTATCCAAATTGTGGGAATTCCGTCATGTGGTGATGATGCCGTCAATAGGATGACGATTCAGGTAGTTGTTACCGTTATACGTGTATCTAGGGATGCGTGTAGAGCGAGTAGCTTACTTTACTGCTTTCTTGCATAATTTCATACTGTGAGGTTTGGGCTGAAGTGACTTTCTGTAGGTACATAACAGCACTATCGAGTAGTACGTATTAGTTATGTTTACAAGAGATCGTGGTATGCCACCGTTTATTCCGTTAGTAGTTGTTAATTTTCTAAGTTTGTGAGGACGTACGGAATGTGCATGCTTCATCTTGTGCATTTCATTCATAGCATTGTTCCTCCCCTTATAAGTTGATTATCTCATTTCGATAAAAATGCCAACTTAAAAATCTGTTCTCACCGCGGTAATAAAATTTTGCTACAGATGGCACGTACCAAGCAGACAGCCCACAAGTCCACTGGCAGAGCTCCCCGTCATCAGCTTGCTCCATGCACTCGTTAGCGTCACACTTTCCTTGGAGAGTTTGGGATGCCTATGCTCTTGTGGAGAGTGCTCAGCTATGTAGGCTATCCTGATGGAATGGAACCCCGCTACTTTTGGGTGAATGAGCAGTTGGGAGAAGGACTTTTGGTGACTGTGGAAGCAGTGGTTCGTCCCTAAGGTGATGGTTCTGAGTGGACTAGTTGGCGTTTTGAGTCAACTGGCACGACCGCTGAAGAAGCCGCTGAGAGGGCAGCCTTTGGGATCCTGAGGGATATCATGGATCGCTTTCCTCAGGAGTTGGCAGTAGCTATAGTTGTAGTCTTTCCGAGGGGCAACCCCTTCACTGACTCATGGCAGTAGGCAAGAGGAAGATCCCTAGAGATTAGCGCAGCAGAAGCACAGAATAGTGACAAGCCCGCCATGAGTGCCATGTTCGTAGTGATGAAGGCCTTCGATGGAGTGGAAGGTAGCCTGAGACGTGTGTTAGGTGCTCTTGGCCAGGCTCGTGACGACCGACGTCAGCTTCAGAGGGATCACGACGCTGAGATTGAGAGGCTCACCGTAGAGATGGCTTAGTTGACCCATCAGAGGGATCAGACTACCCAGAGGACTGTGGTTTTCGAGGGAGACGTACGTGCCTTGAGAGAGCAGGTTGGACGACTGACCACCGCCAACAGGAACGCTGAGCGCATGTTGACCCATGTGCTCCACTAGAGGAATGAAGCCTGGTCTGCAGAGGACATGTTGAGGGCTCGACAGCTTGACCTAGAGCAGCAGCTGGCCAATGCAGAGGAGTACAATGACAACCTGCATGAGGAGGTTCATCGGCTGAACAATCAGCTCAACCCCTATGTTCCTCCTGGTGCGGCAGAGATGGATTTGGATGAAGACGAAGATCCCAAAGTGCCCGAGGCACCAGCTGAGGAGGACGACGACGTTGTAGATGGCGACGACGCCAACGTCTCTGACTTAGATAGTGACCACGATGAGTAGGCTAGTAGTTGTTGCGCTAGCTACTAGGTTCCGTCTGCATGATCTTTTGCTTTGTTGGCACGTTGGGCACGTAATAATGAGTAGAAAGACTAAGGCTTTGATGTAATGCTGGAAAACTTGGATGTGTTTGTGGCGATATTCGAACGTCAAAAGTCTAGTGTGTGTATGCTGGCAATTGGGTTGTTTTGGACGCGATGTGTGCGCTTTAAGTAATCTAATTAGTGATGTTGTGTTAATTGGAATGACTTATTGTGCCCCTGTTTTATTGTATGAAATTATTCTCTCCAGTGAATTCAGTACGGCATAATTTTTCATTTGCTCGCAATTTCTACAACATCACCTAATAATTACTATTGCTGAAACATGCAAATGCCGAACACTCGTCGTACCGTGTATGGTGCCACTGAGGCTGGTGGTAGTGCAGTTGGTAATGATGACCGTGATCCACCACCGCCTCCTCCACCGTACAATGCGGAACAATTTTTCGCACAATTCCTTAGAAGCCAACGCAACATGGAGAGCATGCAACAGAATATGGAAGCTGCATTGCGCAGTATTGCAGATAACACCCGTCAGGGGATAAACCTGGGTGGGCATGAAGCAAACCAGTACAGCAGTTTCAAGGATTTCATGAACACCCGTCCACCGATTTTTAAGGAAGCCACAGAACCCTTGGATGCAGAAGAGTGGATTAACACTATGGAAGACAAGTTCCGTGTCTTGAGGATGACTGAAGTGTTGATAACTGAGTATGCAACTCATCAGCTTCAAGGTCCGGCAGGAATGTGGTGGAAGCACCACCGTACCACTTTTCCTCCCCATGCCCATATCACTTGGAGGGAGTTCACTGAAGCATTTCGTGGAACATACATTCCACCTGGTCTGACGGAGATGAAGCTTGGGGAATTTCTAGCACTCAATCAAGGCACGAAGACTGTAACTCAATATCTGCATGCGTTCAATAACCTAAGCCGCTATGCCCCTGATATGGTGAATACTGATGCCAAGAAGATCGCTAGCTTCAAGAGAGGCCTGAATCCCAAGATGATGAAACATGTGGGTACCAATATGAGGACTGGTTTCAACGACTTTGTTAGTGACTGCTTGAAGCAAGAGAAGAACAACAATGTTTATGCTACTTCCAAGACCCGTAAAAGAGCTTTCGAGTCGGGTCTGTCCCAGCCTAGGGCCCCGATGGCCAACCGTCCCGTGTATCGTTCACCTGCCCCTAGTGCAAGGTTCAGGCCACCGCAAAGGAAGGGTCAGAATGCTCAGTAACCTCAGAGGAACCAGAAACCATTCAAAATGGCATTGCCCCAAGCAAAGGCAGGACAAGGTAGTTCATCTGGAGCTGTGGCTCAAGTGAAGGGACCGTGCTTCAACTGCAACCAACCCGGGCACTTTGCAAAGTTTTGCCCCTACCCTAAGAAAGAGCAGACGCTGTATCAGGCTCGTGTGCACCACACCACTGTGGATGACATCCCGGAAGGAGAACCGGTGACAGCTGGTATGTTTTCTATCAATAATCATCTTGCAGTAGTCTTGTTTGATTTCGTATCATCCCATTCATTTGTAAGTCAAGCATTTGTTAAGAGGCATGAGCAAAAGATAGTTGAATTAGAATGTGCATATAGAATCAGTTCAGCCGGGGCTGATCTGTTGACTAATCAGATAGTTTAGGGAGTAACCCTAAACATATCAAACCGACGATATAAGCTTGATTTGATAGTCATGCCAGGGCTAGTTTTGGATGTGATTATGGGTATGAACTGGATGAATAAGATGGGAGTAGTAATTGATATCGGAGGAAGAAGTATCTCTCTTAAGGAACCAAGTGGGAAAGGCACCTTTCAGGTGGTCCTACCTCAGAAAGTAGACCTAGCCAGCACGACTTGTGCCGTCCAAACTACTCTGCTAGCCAAGATTCCAGTAGTCTGTGAATTTCCAGATGTGTTTCCAGATGAGTTACCTGGACTTCCACCAGACCGAGATGTTGAGTTTGCCATTGAGTTAATCCCTGGCACAGCACCGATCTCAAGAAGGCCCTATCGGATGCCTCGAAATGAGTTAGCAGAATTGAAGAAGCATCTCTAGGATCTGCTAAAGAAAGGTTTGATTCATCCCAGCTCGTCTGAATGGGGATTCCCTGCACTGTTTGTGAAAAAGAAAAAGGATAACTCCTTATGCATGTGCGTGGATTATCGGCCACTGAATGCTGTGACAATTAAAAACAAGTATCCTCTTCCTCGGATTGATATCTTATTTGACCAATTGTCTAAAGCCAAAGTGTTCTCTAAGATAGATTTGAGATCAGGGTATCATCAGATCAAGATTAGGCCGCAAGATGTGCCTAAGACCGCGTTCTCTACCAGATATGGTTTGTACGAGTATCTTGTCATGTCCTTCGGATTGACAAATGCTCCTGCATACTTTATGTATCTGATGAATTCCGTTTTTATGCCTGAGTTGGACAAGTTTGTGATTGTGTTCATTGATGACATATTAATATACTCAGAGAATGAAGAAGATCATGCAGAACACCTTAGGATCGTCTTGACTAGACTCAGAGAACATCGACTATATGCTAAGTTTAGTAAGTGAGTTCTGGCTTAAGACAGTTCCTTTTCTTGGTCACGTGTTGTCTGAAAATGGAATTTCAGTAGACCCCAGTAAGGTGCAAGAGGTTATGGACTGGAAGTCACCAACCACAGTTCATGAAGTTCGAAGTTTTCTTGGTTTAGCCGGATACTATCGTCGCTTCATACCGGATTTCTCGAAGATTGCCAAACCAATGACAAGTCTATTACAGAAGGATCATAAGTTTGTATGGACAGAGGAGTGTGAGGCAGCTTTCTGCACCTTGTGGAAGTTGTTGACCACTGCTCCTGTTCTGGCACAACCGGATATAGAAAAGTCGTTTGATGTGTTTTGTGATGCATCTAAGAATGGGTTAGGATGTGTGCTAATGCAAAATGGAAGGGTCATTGCTTATGCCTCACGTCAATTGAGGAAGCATGAGGTTAACTATCCTACACATGATTTGGAGCTTGCAGTAGTTGTTCATGCTCTAAAGATTTGGAGACACTACCTGCTAGGGAATGTGTGTAATATCTTTACAGATCATAAGAGTCTTAAATACATTTTTACCCAGTCTAAGTTGAACATGTGATAGAGAAGATGGTTAGAGCTGATAAAGGATTATAATCTGAATGTGCACTATCACCCCGGGAAGGCTAATGTAGTAGCAGATGCACTGAGCAGAAAATCATATGCTATGGGTGTGCAACTGTTGTTTGAAGAATGGTTCAATTTATTACATCCTGCTGTGTTGCATAATATTTAGATCAGTTGTACCCTGGAAAGCCAGATCATTGAAGGATAGAAAACAGATAAGGGAATATTTCATATCAAGGAGAAAATGAAGAGGGAACCCACCAAACACTTTCGATTGGATGACCAAGGGGTTATGGTTTAAAGATCGTCTGGTAGTACCCAAGGATCGAGAGCTCAAGAACAAGTTGATGGATGAGGCTCACCATTCTAAGCTATCTATCCACCCTGGGAGTAGTAAAATGTACCAGGAGCTGAGACCTCGTTATTGGTGGACTAAGATGAAAAAGGAGATTGCAGCGTATGTTGCTCGTTGCGACATGTGTTGTAGAGTGAAAGCTCTTCACATGAGACCCATAGGAGTTTTGCAACCCTTGTCTATACCCGATTGGAAATGGGATGATATAAGTATGGATTTTATCACTGGTCTTCCCACCACACAAAAAGGACATGATTCGATTTGGGTAATAGTAGATCGCCTTACCAAATCAGCTCACTTTCTACCAGTTAAGACAACTTTCCTGTAACACCCCAGGTGTTTATCACCAATTAAGTAGTGGGTTTAAGCTCAAACATGATAGATTAGTGGAGATGACGATGCCAAAGTCAAACCTATGGAAATAAACCCTAATCTAAACTTGGATGCTGCACCCTTGCTTTGCATATAGGCCATTTTCAAGATATATGCTTGGGTGGTGTTATTGCAATATCTTCATGTGTCTCACCTTAATACCTATCTATATTGGTCACTCGAAAAGTTTCATGAAGTTTGGAATCAAAAAGTCACATGAAATGATAAGTCATATCCTTCTTGGAATGGCGTAATTAAGTGAATAGAAGTATAGATCATCAATCAAACTTTGCAACTTTGCCAAAATGACTCTAGATGAATTCTACAATAAAAGTCATGAAGGGTTCATGTTGAGCAAAAGTCAAGAAAATACCCCAATTGGCCTAAAACCCTAGTTTGGGCTTTACCGAGTTGATACTTTGACCAAAGTGGAAGTTTGACTTCTGTACCAGTTATGAGGTTTGACCTTAAACAAAAGTTGTAGTTCATCTTGTGTAGAACAAACTTTGTTTAATGGTCAAGAGCTAGTTTGGCCTCTAACCTAGTCAAATAGAGATCACTATGTGGAACCAGCTGCTGTTTTCAGCACTTAGAAAAATATTCTAAGTCCTAGAGTGGACAGCAGAAAGTTGACAAGTTGGCAACATTTTATCCTCCAATTTCATATAGTGGCTCAATTAGGTTCCTTAATATGAGTTGGAGTACTGTTCTTGGGGGACACAATGAATCAAGTGTCATTACATTTGGAGTATATTTGGATCTCCAAAATCAATTGCTAAAACAGCATGTTTGTAATTTTGTCGCTCAAATGACCTTGAGATTGGCATGTCGCGTTCTCCAAAAATTGTTAAGTAACTTGGGTAGGTCCAAATGTAAAAGTTGGAGCTCACATGAAGGGGAAGGCCATGCAAAAAGATGGCATAAGTTGCATTTCACTTTGGTCATGAATCCTTGTAGTTGTTAATCATTGTCAACTCACTGACACTGCCAACTTGGAGATTTATTATCCACTAATCCGTGGCCCTAATGACTATACACCTTAAATAGAAAATGTAGAGCATTATGTGGGCTTCAACTTTGCTTTTGGGCCCATGACCTAATTCGGCCCGTAGACGGTCCAAATTGGTGCTCCACTTCGCCCACACCGTAACTCGCCAGGTGTTCTGTGAAATGCCGCTAAGGGCGACGCGTGTTCGCCGAGCGCGTGTCAGCCATGCCTAACTCGCGCCTCCTCCTCTTGCCGCGTGCTCCTCCGAGTGTCCGCATCAATGCGTCGTTGGAGAGTCTCCCGAGCTCGCCCTTGCCTCTGTTCGCTTCCCTCCTCATTCTGAGCCGAGAGCGGACGCCGAGCCGCCATGGCCGGTTCGAGCTCTAGCTCGAGCTTCCGAACCGTGCCGTCCCTCCTCCCTTCCTGAAGACAAACACGACATCACCTTCCCCGCCACACACCGACCCCGATGCGCCGCTTTCCTCGGTCGAGAGCCGCCTGCGGCATGCTGCCGCCGGGGCACCGACCACCGGAGCCGCCCGCCTTCGTGGCCAGGAGGCCATGGGCCACCTCACCCCGAGCCGCGACCGTCTTCGGGTGAGCCTCGCTGCGCTAGTGCTCGTGCCGCCCTCAGCCGCCGCCGCCGGTGACCCCTCGCCGGAGCCGCGAAGGCCGGCCCCCCCTCCTCTACCAGCGTCGGGAGGTAGAAGAAGAAGACCGCCCCCTGTGTCCCTCTCTGTCTCTCTATGAATGACTGGTGGGCCCAACCGGTCAGCAGGTCCCGCATGTCGGTTAAGTGGTGCCAGATCTGGGGTGCGTTATCGGGTAGACCTAGCAAATTCAGTAGGGTAAGGAGAATTTCATTTTTGAATTTCAGAAAATTTATGAATCTTATAAAAATCATATCTCATGCTAGGTAATTCCAAAAATAGCAAAAGTGGACTTTTTGGAAACCTTGAGAAGAGATCTATGCAGTAGAGTCATAAATTGTGACATATTTGTATATATTTTCTAATGTCTTTATTTAAGCCTTAAAAATGCTCCAAAAATGCTTATAAACTTGACCAGAGCCATATCTAGAGTTTTAGATATCCAAAAATAATTATTCTTGTTTTGTTAATTTTTTAATGACATGTACTTGCTAGGAAAAATATTAAACACCCTAGTTGTTCACTGTTTTCTTAAGATTTTGATTTGACCTTGTTAAATAAGGAAAGCTACATTATATTGCTTGTCATTTTTATATCTTGAGTTGTGATGCTCCAAATGATGTGAAATTTTTATGGTAGTCTTGTCATGATATGTATGTACTGTGGTATAAATGTCTTGGTCACTACTTATTGGATGATCTAGTTATTGATTTAACTTGTTTAGGGCTTGATAAATAGCTTATAAATAATATAGAAATGATAAAATGGAAAATGTTGTTCCATTATCTTAGTATGAGGTTGCTCTATCATTTTGATCCATACTATGGCCATGTGTTCACAGAAAATATTGAGTTTTAGGTTTAACTTGCTCTCACATGATTTATTGCTATAGCCATTTGTCTTTTTCATAGAGGTTGATATACATGTCCAAATGGTTTCAAATTTGGACAGTAGACTTTTGGGAGCATGTGTAGGCCTCTGTAATTTTGGTAGAATTTATTGAGCATCTTTATGATGTGGTCATAATTCCACCTAATTATCTAAATAAATTAAGAAAGTGTAGTAAAAGAAATTATTTAGTAATTGACACTATGTTTTTTGGTGTTCATTAGTCATGTATGAAATATTGGTAAAGTTGGTTTTGTCCAATTATATGTTTGCAACGGAAGTTAATAATTATTTCTTGCAAATGAGGTTTCTGGACAGATCTGGGAACTTAGCAAAGTTCTTCATGACAATGTGCTTTGTTGTGAAACTTATTTATACAAAAGTTGTAGATAATTTATGTATCTAGCTGTTGTTAAAATTTTGGTGGCATTTGGCCATGTGGTTTAGGAGTTATAGCTGTTTAAAGTTGGGGTACAGAATTGCTTGCTCTCTGTCTTGTTAGATCAGTTGCTGTGTTTATGTAAATTCAACATGTTAAACTTTGGAATCATGCTGTTATGATTATAAATAAAATATATATAATTTCATAAGCTTTCCATAATGTCTTCTTGCAAGTCATTTGGAGTTGTAGATCTCTAGTTATGATTAAATTACTCAGCTGTTGGTCTGATATCCAGAAGGCAGCAATTTCTAGTTCTAGTACTTTGATTAACTTTGTCATGCTTGGGTATTGAAGTGTGACTCATATCTTTGATGATACTTGGGTGGTACCCTGTGATCTTGTGAGATTTGTTTCTTGATTGATGTGCTTGCCCTCTTCTATGTTATGTCTTGATGAGGATTAAGTTAATTAGCTCTAGGTGTTTATGTGAACTTTGGTTTGCTTGCATGATTACTTTGTTTATTGCACTTCTAGGCATTCAAACACTTGCATCTTACATCTGATCTAGGTACGCTAGATGCACCACGTGGAGGACATGATATGGAGAAAAACTCAAAGATGGTGTTTGTAACGGAACCGTCCAAATTATAAGAGCATAAGTACAAAAACAATCACCGAAGTGATCAAATTCTCGCACTTGAGCCCATATAACTCCGGTAGTCCAATAAAATCGTGAGGGATTTCAAACCAACCAACATACCAGCCAAGATCGTAGTGATTCAACATAACAAGTCACATGTTACAACCATTTCACAAGTAATTGAATATACATCGGAGTTCAACATAATTATTACAACTTAAGTTCAAAAGTAGCGGAAGCAAAGTAATTTGAAACTAACAACACCCTTATTTCAAATACATGCCAGTACGAAGGTCGACTTCCAACAAAAGCATTAGAGAGAAGATAACTCAGAAGGATCATGCCCGTGATCACACTCTGCCACTACGGCAGGAGCCAACCAACTCTTGCAGACGCCATGATACATCACAACCTGCAACAAGTGGGGAAAAACCCTGAGTACGAGAAGGTACTCAGCTAGACTTACCCGTCATAAACCAGAAATAAAGTGACACCAAGGATCATGCAAGGTTGATATAAAGTGGGCTAGCTTGACAACATTTTGCATAAAAGCTTAATATGGATAAGTAATCATTAATGCTTAAGCATCAAGTTAATTATCATTAACCTGTCATCTATACTATAACCTGTACTAGAGCACTCACTTTATTAGGAGCAAACAATATTAACCATAGCAGGTATAAATTGAGGCAACCTTTCCATCGTTATCCAATTAACCATCCGTTCAATTTAATGGAATCTACGTTGCCGCTGCTCAAGTCAAGTGCTCACTAACCGGGAGCGACGGCGATTCGAATCAAATTTCTATCCAGCTGGAGGGGTATTTCTAACACTCACCGTGTAGACCCCTGCCAGGGTCGCAGAGGCCACCTTTTCATATGATTCAGGAATCGTGGGTCTGAATGATGTCGCGACCCCAAGGGCGACACTCTGCCAGGTGATAGGGACTCTAACCCCCCTTGATCTCACGCCATTGTCCCTAAGCACATCCTTTCTCTCCTCCAAGAAGCAACCTACCATTTGATTCCTGGCTTGAACCATATTACTGGGCTTCGCGGTCAGAACGACTTATCCGGCCAACTAAGTGTTAGACTGCGTTCAACATGACTCAAGGACGTATAGCGAATCGGTCCTTAAACGACTCAGACGGGGATAGATCCACACCCAAGACCTCCATGCCTTGTTGCTTCACTATCGTCATCCCGCCCGGTCTCATTTCATTTTATTAACACATGGTTCCATTCCACGATAGCAAATATAGCCAACCGTGCCATATATGAATATCCCTATATCTCGCAGGTGACAGGAAATCACCTGACTTCTACCGCTTAAAGCAGGGCTAAGCATCTACTCGATCCTAGTCTATGTAGGATTCAAGGATTCATATATCTGGACAAGGAATGATATAATGCAGCAAGAGTTTCCAACCAACTCCTACCACTTAATGCAACAATACTTATAACATATATATATAATTAATTGCTTTGAAGATAGGAGGCTTATAATGCTCTGGGGCTTGCCTGGGATCCGACTCAAGTCACTAAGTCACTTGGCGAGCAACCTCCAATCTTTCACTTGTTCGGTTCTTCTATCTTCGGGATGGATCCACATCAGGTCCTTCACGTGCTTCAACTAGCGTACCTAAATGAGATGCAAGATGCAAGTGCATGAATACATGAAGGTACAATGTACAATGCATCACATACAGTAAGCAAGACAAACACCATATTACACTCCACATGCATAGACACTTCATGTTGCTTAAATAAACATCACCCAACCTAATATAAAAGATGAAAATCATATTAGGCATGGCACACAAGGTTTCACAATATCTCAGGTGTATTAACTTAACTACCCTCAAAGGCATAAGTCACACTTAACAATATACAAGCAAACACTATAATTAGAATTTATCAATTTCTTGACAAGCAAATAGTAGCTTCATAATTCAACCATATCTGGAGTTTCATAAATCCAAATGACTTGCAAGAAGACATTTTAGAAAGCTTAGGAAATTATCTACATTTCATCTTTAATCATCTCAACCTGATTCCCAAGTTATCATGACCAAACATGCCAATCTTTAAAGTCTGCACAGAAGCTAATTAAAATCTGACAGTAGACTTATTAAGCTTGCAACTCTTAAACTATCAGACCTGGGATCATGAAAATTTAACACAAGAAAGATAAGATAATTATCTACAACTTTTGTATTTACCAAAATCACAGTAAACATCATTTACACCATGAAACTAGTTGCACGAGTAACACACATGCAGCCCAACAGCAGTGGTACAATTATAGACAGAAAACTGATAGAAACTTCAGATAAGCCTAAATGGAGTTCTAGACCTCCAACAAACATTATTCTCAACTTTATGGAAAGCTTATAAAGTTACCTACAACTTTCTTGTAATCATCTTAAGATGATTCTACAGTTAACATGGTCAATTAATTAAATAATTGCATCTCTGTCCAAAATATGGACAGAATCTGATATGCCACTTTAAACCGTTATAACTTGAGTTTCACAAATCCAATAATTATGGTTCTGGACTTTTTAGAAATATTAACAAGTTTTGAACAATTTTGTTATAAACATCTAGAGCTAATTGTGCTACTAACTAGGTCACACATTATAAACAAGGCAACCCTGTCTGGGTTTGGACAGAAACAGCTACAGCACTTTAGACTACTATAGTTAAACATATACTTAACCAAAAATTGTGCTCTTTAGCTTTTTGAAAAGCTTAAGAAAATTACTACAAAAAATTTATTGTCATCAAGGCATGATTCATAACTTAACTAAGCCAAACAATGCATATATGCAGAACTGTCCAGAATAGAAGCAAAGCAGCATATAGCATTTGTTATTTTTATAGCTCCTAAACTATCAAGCCTAAAATCTTCACATTTTTACTAGACATCATACATCACAAGAGTAACATGTCACAAAAATTTCACTTCATTTGGAGTTATATATTTAGAGTTATTAAAAATAACAGATCCAACTAGCATTCAAAACCTAGTTGAATAAATCTATTTTTACAGCTAAAACCTTAAACTAAAACATGCCATATTATAGATCCACTGCATAGACAATTTCATAAGGATTCCAAAAAGTCCTCATTTGCTATTTTACGATTTTTCTATCATTTACTACGTATTTTCAAAATTCAGCCATTTAAATGCAATACTAATTCCGAAAAAGAAAAAAAGAAATCATTATGCAGAGTGAACACAAAACTTTCCACAAATCATGTAAGCCCCTATATGTAAATCCTTTGTCTCTAGCACTTTTGCAAAGTGAACACAACAAAGAGTTTCTGCCTCGCTAGATGGTCCTTCTTCCTCACAGCGACGGAAAACAGAGAAGGGGACGGAGGAGGCCGGCCTGATTCCGGTGAGATAGCGGCCTAGGACGACGAAGGAGCAGATGGCAGCCAACAGCAGCGGCAGGAGGGAGGAGGAGAGGGGTGGCTGGTGTTGGAAGAGGAGGGGCAAAGGAGGGGCGACGGCAACAGCGAGCTCCAGCCCAACTCGGCCATGGCTTCGGGCACGAGAGAGCGAGAGAAAATAGACCGAGGAAAAGAGGAGAAGGGAGCGAGTGAAGGGTCGGGCTCGATCCCCTTTTTCTCCCCCTTGACACAGAGCAGCAAGGGGAGGTGGCGCTCATGCACGGGCACGGAGGCCACACGGCGCTCGGTCCTTTCCGATGTCGGCCACCAAGTTTCAGCGTCTCCAAAACTGCCATCCAAAAGCGACGTATTTACGAGTCTGCCACTCTTCTAATCTCACCTCTATCTCTTAAACCAGATGACAATTCGACCAACAAATTATACCGCTGCGTAGGGCTATGAGAGTACTACAACATTGCTTACAGGGGCTCAGTCAAATTCCACTGGTTTGCGAGATATTAATTCCCACCATAGGGTTGCACAGGAGGAGTCAAAACTACACTGTGATCAGCTTGACAACACTTCGGGGTGGGATCGTGACGCGGTCCAAAAATAAAGTTTGTTGCATACAAACTAAACTCCAACTTTCATTAAAGGTCAAACTTCATATCTCAAACAAAAATAGTAGTTTCACTTCGGTCAACACCGCGTCGGAAGAAACCCTAGTTTTGAGGTTCGGGACCGATTTGCGGCATCTTCTTGTCACTTGTTCCACATGAGCCTTTCATAAGTGTTGTTGTAGGGTTCAATTGGAGTTGTTTGGTCAAGGTTGCAAGACTTGGTTGATGACATATGTTCTCATTCTCTAAACAAAACAATCCAAGCAAGATATGACTCATTCCTTCAAAATTTCCAACTCTGCTATGACTTATCATTTCATTTGACTTCTTGATTCCAAACTTCAAGAAACTTTTCCAGGGATCAATATAGATAGTTATTGAGGTGAGACATGTGAAGATACTTTGATAGCAACACCCAAGCATATATCTTTTAATTGAGCCTATATGTAAGCGAGGGTGCAATATCCAAGTTTAGGTTAGGGCTTATTTCCATAGGTTTGACTTTGACATCGTCATCTCCACTAATCTATCATGTTTGAGCTTAAACCCACTACTTAATTGGTGATAAACACCTGGGGTGTTACAGCCCTCCCCCCTTAAAAGAATCGCGTCCCGAGATTCGGAATGGAAGACCTTTTAAGGAAGAGAGGCACGTTATCTAGTTCCCAACCTCTGCTATAGCATTCAGCTACGAAGCTTCAATATTGGTGAACAATTTGGTCAAAGGCACTTTCTGATACTTACTCTTCATGGTGAAATTTATCTAAAGAATTTCCTTCATTGACTTCCATGAAGCATTGTTACTTTGGGAGGAATCCAAGATAGCACGTACTACATTCTCAGTGTACGGAGATCATTTGGTCCATGAGTGAACCACTCAAGTCTCCAATTCTCTAATGAGCACAACATAGGCCATATGACTTGACACTAGACCGAAATCTTCAAAAAGATACTCGTTAAAATGACTCTATGTTCACAAAGGTTGAAAAGCAGTTCTCTACCAAAATGGCTTGAGCCAAAAGGGTGAGATCATAGATGACAAATATACTCTGAGGCTATAGGATACTGACTAACCAATAGACAGGGTCTATGTTGGTCGTAAATGTTCCTTCATTTAGACACCAACTAATGGAAAACTACTTGAGGTTTCATGTGTGCAGTTCTCTTTCTCTGATGACAACACTGTATTATCTGAGTCTGTCGAGGGGTCAGTGAATGTGATAGCTGACTCTGTCGGCTTCCTATTTCTGCCAACAGCTATCTAAAAGATTCTTTTATCCAAAGACAACAGTCATCTGGGTTGAAGCAGATGCAACCTCATGGGTGAGAACACTTTTAAGATAACAGAGATCAGTGAGTATTATCAATTATTGCCAAAGAAAGATGTAGCGAGGCCTTAAGGACAACAAAAGTTGTAAATATTCACTAAACCGTGGGGAGTAGTCTACCACCAAGCGGTTGAGTAAAAATTTCCTTTGTGACCTAGTTGCACTGTAAGTTGAGTTGACTTGCAATGTAGCAACTTTGTCAGGTCAACTTTCACCTTGAGGCTTCCTTTTTAGGATCAAACAGCAGCTCTAAGATGGGAATCTGTTGTTTGACATTTTTCAAATTGCTTTCGATTTGCAAATTTACTCGTAGAACCCTTGATTGTCCCAATAATTGCTGATGAGAGAACATAAAAGCAAAGCGAAAGGGTGTCCAACAGGATCCTTAAGACCAGTTAAGAGATCGTCCAATAGAGTGATGAACAAACCATTGGTGGCACCTAAGGGCACATGGATACTAATTTGAAACTAGGTCATGCTTTCTCTAATTCTTCGCTTTAGCTGATAGAACACCTTACACTATCTGTGTGATTGTCCAAGACGAAATTGACTTGATCACAATGACTCTAGAAGATAGAGTATCACTCAAGTTGTTGGCTAGTTGATTAACTTCTTGTTGATAATTGTTCTGTAAGACATAGCCTTCGTAGCTACCAAAGAGTCGTTACCTAGCTGGAGATTAACCTTCCTATCGGTAACTAATTAGTTGTCTCTCAACACTCAAAAGTTCCAAATCTTCACTCTTGACCACAACAACTATGGTTGATACAGAACAGATGGTTGCCATCGAAGTTAGCAATTAAGGAGTCACACCAGAGATGGTTGATTTCGACGGTATGGCCATTATGCATACAAAGGTTAAAACTTGCATAATGTGACGATCGAGTCTTATCCAACGGATGACTTGTCCAACAGTAAGTGTGGTGTGTCCTTTTTATCCAATAGAGATGAGATACTTGCTTACTAGATGACGTTCGTCAATACGGGGGCAACTAAATAGAGTCATTGGGCTACCACATGTTACAGTTTGTTAATGTTTATGTCGGTGATCTGTTCTTCAAAGATTATCCTCTTAGCAACTTCAAGAGGAAGCTCTACTACATTTGGTCCAATATAAGGGTCTTTTGATAAGATATGGAAAGACAACCAAGGAAGAAGGTCACGTGAAAATCACATCAGTGTTGTTCTGCAATGGATTATGATTAGAAACCATGATACCAGCGCGTGCCGAGCAGCACAACCTTGTGTGTGCACCCACAGGAGGCTCTCGGTTTCGTCGCGGCACCATTAGTTGCTACTCATAACACCATTACTGAACATACACTCGATGAGGAATTTCAAATGACACAGATTGGGTTGTCCGAACAAGCACCATACCAAGGAGGGATAGCAAGTAAAGGTAGTCACAACGTTTAGAATCAACGAGGAGGCGATCCAAAAATTAACACACACCACAAGGGACATAGCTCAATTCCCAAAGACAACTGAGCAATGGTGTCACACCCGGTTTTCTAAAGAACAAAACCAGGCTATTCATATGTGTGCCCAGGAAGTCCACACATATGCCAGAATGAAAAAGTATCAGAAACAATGTTATTATATAACGTATACATAGCTAAATTAACACTTACATCAGAGTATCGCGGAACAGTGACTAAACTTCAGGCTCCATTCTTCTCAGGGACGGCTGACTGGGGGTAACATATGCCTAGCACTTCTACTAGTCTTCTGGAAACTCCACTACACATTTGTCCTTCCGAGTAGCATCTTACTACACACTGGAGTGTGGGGGAAATAGCAAGAGTGAGTCCATGTCGAACTCAACAAATATAACACAGGGTTCATGAGGCTCAAAAAGGCTAGACACTGTTTGACTGCGTTTTGCTTTTTAATCATTATATAATTAGCAATTGAGTAGCATCAAGATAAGCCAATTCCCATTAATGAACCAATGATCAATTGTAATAAGGATAATGAATAGCATTAACATGAGCATAATAATAATCAATAATAATTAAGCATGATATAATAATGGTGATCAACTATTCTGTAAGAATCCCCAAGGCCGCTCGTATCCGTGAGCACGGCTAGTATACCAGTTTATTAAACTCTGCGCAGAGGTGTACACTTTCACTGTGAGTCATGACTTCCAAATGCATGGGTTCGCAACTCCCCAAAACACCGGAAATCATATAAAGCCATTCAAAAGTTCGTCTAACAAGTTAGGGCCATTAGATTCACTCGGCAGGCAGATGTAGAACCCCCCTTCCCTGTGGCACAACAACCGCAGCCTATACACACTAGGCCAGGGGCTCGCACTACACCCAACGTGGCAAGCCATTCTTACGCCATTTAAGGTAACCACTAACAAGCTAGAAAAGGTCTCTTGAACAACTAAAGCCAGAGCCATATAGCCCTCACAGTTGTACTGTCAATCCCGGTTAATGCTTACAGATAAGTCCTTATGGAGAGTAACTAGGGCATCAAAATAACCCACATGCTCTAGCCCTCTTTCAACAGTAATAAAATCATCTTAATTGGTTGATTGCATAATCCATTAGTCAAATTACAAGATCATTGTTCATAATTAAGCACTAGCAATAGCTACCCAAATGCATAACCCATAGGTGACAAGGAAACAAGATATCAATAGCTAAGTTATAATCTCTATGGTTGTCAAGGAAGACACATGCATATGAATGATAATTTCAGTGAATAGGACAACAAGGATGGTCCCATGTTATACTTGCCTTTTTCCCAAAGTTAAGCTACTCGAAATCTTCAGCTGCTATCTTTCGGTCTCCAACTTTTGCTTCGACTGACGTTCCTCAGCTCCTAGTCTTCAGCGCTGACGAACCACGCTTCCTCTACTCGTAGCAACCAAGCAGAACAGATAAACAAACAAACACGACTAAGGACAGACATCAAACAAAAGCGATGCTTAAAAAGAGAGCGCACTAGACGAAACGGTGCTACAATCACGAGAGCGCAAGAATGACGATGAACGGAACTGCCACTGCTAACACGTAGCTTATGGCCGGCATGGTTTCAACGCAACACTAACAACATACAAGCAAACAAGGTAGACTAAGAACACCCCACCACATCAGAGAAAACATTGTACTAAAAGAGAACTGATGCTACGAGGTCACAAGAAACACGAAAACGGAACTATTATCAAAAGATACAACTAGCGGAGTTCTATATTCTATATATTATAAAAGAATAGAAAAAGCGTATAAGCTCGATTTAGTTTAGCTAACCATATGCAAGCCACTAATTCATTTTAGTCAAAACATATCTTAATTCAAAAGGTGAATTGAATTGTTCATGTTTTATTTAAAAACTGTCATATAATTCAGTCAAGTTAAACCTTAATCATACAAAAGAAAAGTATATGTGAAAGCAACCAAACAAGTTTATCACACATGCAACGCGTTAATCAAATTATAATAATCTAGAAACACATATATGTTAACAATTAACCATATTAATTTTGATGTACACATTTTCGAAGTTAAACATCTGTATTGCTGTTAATTCGAAACTAGCTGCACACATATATTAATCAATTTAATATTGAACTATATATATATAGAATACATGTGGCAACTGAACGAAATCACTTATGTTTCAAGGTTGAACTAAGCATCTTATAATTCAAAAGACATTTTGTTTAATATTAATTAGATTAACATTAATTTAGGATAGACTGCCCGTGTTGCGTTTAATTAGAAACTCAATTACACAAACATAAATCAACTTAATATCTAACTTATAAATTTCAAAGATGTAAGACATGTTAAACGTTGTTGCTAACACATAACTTCGATCGACACTATTGCAAAACAACAAGAACGGATTTAAACCGGGATTGCTTTTAATTGGAAAACTATTAAATAAATATATTAATCTAATTACTATTTAAATTAATAAATTCATAATCAAATGACATGATAAACATCGTTACTAATACATAGTTTACGTCGACACAAACACGACACGACGCGAATGGAATTATAACCCTTAGTTATTTTCTAATTAACAGCGGTTAAATAATTATTAATCAAAAAGTTTCTAAATCAATAAATTTATAATTATGAGACATGACCAACGTTGGTACTACCGCGTAGAGCGCGATGACACGAAACTAACGCAACTGGAACTACTCAAATCGGAGTTAAAACGACGAAACAGCGGACAATTTACGATCGGTGGCAATTCTGTAATTACCTCGTCTTCTATCTCTGGTTCTGTACGGACGCAAGGAGATGAAGGCCTGCTGCTGCTCGTATACCAGGAGGGCAGCAGCTCAGCCAGCGGGGAGGGGCCTGGCCGGCCGGCGTCGGCATGCGGCCACGCGGCAGCGCCCACACGCGGGCAGGCACGCTGGGCCGCGGTGAGCAAGGCCGTTGGCAACAATGCTCTTGGCAGCCTGCCTTGCGATGTAGGCTCCACTGCGGTCGACCTTGGTTGGGTCCTTGCCAGAGAAAGCACCACCACCATGGGCTCCCCAGCCACCATAGGTGTCAATGATGATCTTCCGGCCAGTAAGACCAGCATCACCGTGAGGTCCACCAATGACAAAGCGACCAGATGGGTTAAGGTGGAAGATGGTCTTCTCGTCAAGGTACTGCTCAGGGATGACAGGCTTGATGACATGCTCCTTCAGGTCAGCAGCAATCTCATCAGTCGCATACCCAAACATGTGTCCCTGGTCGCCAGCTCCAATCTCCTCAGGGCGCTTGGTGAAGTGGCCATGCACACCCTGAGCAATATCAGGAGACTGCTGCTCAATGTTCACAAGCACCTTGCAGTGGTCAGCGTCAAGCCCAACATCGGCTGACACGAAACCAATGTTGCGGCAGGTCTCCCTGACAATCTTCTCGTAGTCAACATTGGCCTTGGTGGTGATCTCACCAAAGACCATGACCATGTTGGTCTTGGTGCAGGTCTCACAAGCAACCTTGCTGTCAGGGTCCTCAGCAAGGCAAGCATCAAGAACGGCATCTGAGACCTGGTCGCAGAGCTTGTCAGGGTGTCCCTCGTTCACAGACTCCGAGGTGAAGAGGAAGGTGTCAACTGCGGCCATCTTCTCTGATCTGCTGCGGCGGCGGCGCGGCAACAGCGGCGGCGGCGACGACAGCGGCGGCGGCGGCAACAGCGACGGCGGCGACAACAGCGGCGGCGGCGGCAACAGCGGCGGAAAACAGGGCTAGCAGGCAGGCCGGACATATATATAGGGAGGAAGACTCTCCACCTTCACGTCAACTAGCGATATGGTGCTAATTGACGTTGCACCCTCCATCTTTACTAATAGGCCTAATTAATTATTAAAGCCCATTAGTAAATAAATGAATGGACATTTAGGATTATTGCACACAAGCTTTGGTGGAAAATAAGATATTTATTATTTTCGGAATTAATTAATTTCGTGGATAAAATAATTCTAGAAAAGTCCAGAATTATTATTTAAGCCGCGAAAAATACTCCGAAAGCTCCGAAAATTCGAGGGAATTTTCTAGAGACATTATGGAACATGAGGAACCCAAATAAATTATTTGGAGCTTATGAAAAGATGGATGAAGAGATCAAGGAAAAAGATTAAGCTCACGGAAATTAGAATTTTGAATCCAGAAAATACCAAAAAGTTTTCCGATGAGAAGTAAACGTCGTCCTATGGTATTTTGAAAATAATAGCACTCACCAACACCAAAGACAAGCATCACACAAACACCACATTATTAAATTAATATGAAAAAGTTTAAAACCAAAATTTTCTATATTTAAATTAGCAACAACTTAACTTATCTAATAAATTTATTCAAACATTGAAATCATTTATCTTATTTAGCGTTTTTCCCGCACAACCCAAAATAGAAAATTTTGGGTGTGACAATTCTACCCCACTTAACAGGAATCTCGTCCCGAGATTTGAAGAGACTAGGGAGAAGGATAAAATTGATCTGCAAGTCTTCACTCTTCTCTGATCAATTCTTATCTAATGATGATGATGCCACAAGCTCAAATCCAACTTTATAAATATCTCCTTTAGACCCTTACAATTCTTGTAGATGGTTCTAACAGGTTACCACTCTGAGAAAGGATACCCACGCTCGATATTGACTTTGCAATCATGTAGATAGCTGATGCTTCCAAGTGACAAAATAGAATGTATAAAACCGCCATCTTATATCGTCTTTAGTTAGTCAAACCCCCTTAAGAAGAGATCAACTAGAGAACACCAAATGATAACTTGCATTTGTTTCTGAGTGATGACTATCGTCATGTCCTTCTATCATCTCAAAGAGATTCATGAGCATATGCCAAAACAAGTAACCTACACTTCCTCGCGAGCAGAAAAATAGCACTACAGAAATACAGTTATAACTCAAGTTCTACGAATCCAATGATATTGTAGCTTATACCGTTGGAAAGCTTATCAAATTTACTACAACTTTCTTATAGAACACTTCTCCAGATTCTGCAGTTAAGGTAGTCGAAAACTGTGCACAACAGAAACTATTCCAGGTTGCTGACAGCACAGATGCGTCGTCTTGTGATTTTCATAACTTCCAAACCATAATAGCTATCAGGGTGATTCTTACGGTCAGAGAAAGATATTGAAGTCTACTAGTGTCCAGAATTTATCCATGATTTTTGAACTTCCAAAAATAGAGATATAAGCTAAGGAAGACAGACTGCTCCAAAAAAAACAGGATAAGGTAGAAACGAGATTCAGAGAGACTAGAGAGATAGATAACACTAATCTTCAAGTCTTCATGCTTCTTTGATTTGTGCTGATGAGATATAAGACATGGATCAAGGATAGCCAAAAGATGACAAGAAAGATAAGGTTTGATCTTCAGTTCTTCGTACCTCGTCGCTTGAGATTGTTGATGGTAGCGGACACTACCCCACTTAACAAAGATTTTGTTCCACCTAGCAATGTCATTGAAGGCAACACTTTGCAATTCATAAAAAATCTTGATCAGGATCAAACTGATGATGATACCACAGGTTCAAAACCAACATAGCGAAGATATCCCTCAGATTCTTGTGATCCACATAGATGTCGCTCTTATAATCCCAATAAATGCCACACTTACAGCCTTAAGAGCTTTCCACATTCAACTCTCTTGAGCTCTTCTTCATAGTAACTCCACTAGAGAATACCTATCCAAGTAGAAAACTCACTTCACTTAAAACTTACTAAACATACTTGATATGGGGGTGATGTCATCTAAGTTTCCATGAAACTAACTATAGACTTCCAACATCTCCTTCCTATGTCGTCCATGCTAACTTGCATAGAGTATGTTGAATTGAATGTTGAACTCCCAACTGATGATAGCTTAAAGTGAAGACTAGTCCTGACGAATACCCGAGCTTCTTATAGACGATCCAACAAAGCACTGATCCCAAGCAAACAACACTAGCACATGAGTAGACTTTCAATCATAGAGATAACCACTTCTTCCAAGTGAAGCACTAGGACATACGAAACCTTCATCTTGCAACACTCACAACTTTGCTACCCCCTTAAGAAAAAGAAACTAGGGGACACCAAAGTAACTTGCACCTCCTTTTATACTAGATAACCATAATCATCTCTAATGTAAGATTCCAAGGCAAATCAATGGGATTCAAAGATATCCAATGATATATTCACTCATACAAGATAAGGAAGTAATGCAGAAAATTTCTGGGCGAATTCCAATTTTAGCAGTTCAGTAAATCTGACATATCTCGAGCTACAAAGATCCAAATGAAGTGATCTTCACATGGTTGGAAAGCTTATGAAATTATCTACAACTTTTATTAATAACACTTTTCCAGATTCTGTCCATAAGTTAGTCAAAAACTGATCTTAACCAAAACTGTTTCAGGATTCCAGACTGCGTAGTGACCCCAACTTAGAACAGGTATATCTCTTAGCTCAAAATAGATAAAAAGGTAAGTCCAGTGGGTTTGGAAAGATACAGAAGTCTAGTTGTTCCCAGTAAAATTTCATAAATTTCTCATGTCCATATCTCGAGATATAACAGAAACATTGCAAACTGCTATAGAAATCAGCATGCGAGGTATTACGTAAAACCTACCCTACTTAACATGGATCGAGCTACTCCTCAAGACTTATACCTTCCGAGCCACCTTTGAAACACGATAACAAGGACAACACACAAGCAACACATCAAACAAAACAAGCACACATCACATCATCGGTACTACACGTGCTTCTTCAACAATGGTGGTCATTCTAAATGGCAGATTATAGATGATGAAAAGGCCATCAAACTTTTGAAAAAGGTGAGATCAGAAAACTTGTAGTAAAAACAATATAAAACAAAATCCAAGGGAGTAAGAAATAATAGCTCAAAGGAAGCTATCAAGGATGGGATACAACAAGACAAGGAAGAGGAAATAGTCAAAATCAATGAGTCAAGGGATGACAAAATAGTTTTATAGTAAAATAAGTTTTAGAATACGTCCAGTGCTACTTGGCATACGTCCTACAGTCAACACTGCTCTGATACCACTCTGTCACACCCGGTTTTCTAAAGAACAAAACCAGGCTATTCATATGTGTGCCCAGGAAGTCCACACATATGCCAGAATGAAAAAGTATTAGAAACAATGTTATTATATAACGTATACATAGCTAAATTAACACTTACATCAGAGTATCGCGGAACAGTGACTAAACTTCAGGCTCCATTCTTCTCAGGGACGGCTGACTAGGGGTAACATATGCCTAGCACTTCTACTAGTCTTCTGGAAACTCCACTACACATTTGTCCCTCCGAGTAGCATCTTACTACACACTGGAGTGTGGGGGAAATAGCAAGAGTGAGTCCATGTCGAACTCAACAAATATAACACAGGGTTCATGAGGCTCAAAAAGGCTAGACACTGTTTGACTGCGTTTTGCTTTTTAATCATCATATAATTAGCAATTGAGTAGCATCAAGATAAGCCAATTCCCATTAATGAACCAATGATCAATTGTAATAAGGATAATGAATAGCATTAACATGAGCATAATAATAATCAATAATAATTAAGCATGATATAATAATGGTGATCAACTATTCTGTAAGAATCCCCAAGGCCGCTCGTATCCGTGAGCACGGCTAGTATACCAGTTTATTAAACTCTGCGCAGAGGTGTACACTTTCACTGTGAGTCATGACTTCCAAATGCATGGGTTCGCGACTCCCCAAAACACCGGAAATCATATAAAGCCATTCAAAAGTTCGTCTAACAAGTTAGGGCCATTAGATTCACTCGGCAGGCAGATGTAGAACCCCCCTTCCCTGTGGCACAACAACCGCAGCCTATACACACTAGGCCAGGGGCTCGCACTACACCCAACGTGGCAAGCCATTCTTACGCCATTTAAGGTAACCACTAACAAGCTAGAAAAGGTCTCTTGAACAACTAAAGCCAGAGCCATATAGCCCTCACAGTTGTACTGTCAATCCCGGTTAATGCTTACAGATAAGTCCTTATGGAGAGTAACTAGAGCATCAAAATAACCCACATGCTCTAGCCCTCTTTCAATAGTAATAAAATCATCTTAATTGGTTGATTGCATAATCCATTAGTCAAATTACAAGATCATTGTTCATAATTAAGCACTAGCAATAGCTACCCAAATGCATAACCCATAGGTGACAAGGAAACAAGATATCAATAGCTAAGTTATAATCTCTATGGTTGTCAAGGAAGACACATGCATATGAATGATAATTTTAGTGAATAGGACAACAAGGATGGTCCTATGTTATACTTGCCTTTTTCCCAAAGTTAAGCTACTCGAAATCTTCAGCTGCTATCTTTCGGTCTCCAACTTTTGCTTCGACTGACGTTCCTCAGCTCCTAGTCTTCAGCGCTGACGAACCACGCTTCCTCTACTCGTAGCAACCAAGCAGAACAGACAAACAAACAAACACGACTAAGAACAGACATCAAACAAAAGCGATGCTTAAAAAGAGAGCGCACTAGACGAAACGGTGCTACAATCACGAGAGCGCAAGAATGACGATGAACGGAACTGCCACTGCTAACACGTAGCTTATGGCCGGCATGGTTTCAACGCAACACTAACAACATACAAGCAAACAAGGTAGACTAAGAACACCCCACCACATCAGAGAAAACATTGTACTAAAAGAGAACTGATGCTACGAGGTCACAAGAAACACGAAAACGGAACTATTATCAAAAGATACAACTAGCGGAGTTCTATATTCTATATATTATAAAAGAATAGAAAAAGCGTATAAGCTCGATTTAGTTTAGCTAACCATATGCAAGCCACTAATTCATTTTAGTCAAAACATATCTTAATTCAAAAGGTGAATTGAATTGTTCATGTTTTATTTAAAAACTGTCATATAATTCAGTCAAGTTAAACCTTAATCATACAAAAGAAAAGTATATGTGAAAGCAACCAAACAAGTTTATCACACATGCAACGCGTTAATCAAATTATAATAATCTAGAAACACATATATGTTAACAATTAACCATATTAATTTTGATGTACACATTTTCGAAGTTAAACATCTGTATTGCTGTTAATTCGAAACTAGCTGCACACATATATTAATCAATTTAATATTGAACTATATATATATAGAATACATGTGGCAACTGAACGAAATCACTTATGTTTCAAGGTTGAACTAAGCATCTTATAATTCAAAAGACATTTTGTTTAATATTAATTAGATTAACATTAATTTAGGATAGACTGCCCGCGTTGCGTTTAATTAGAAACTCAATTACACAAACATAAATCAACTTAATATCTAACTTATAAATTTCAAAGATGTAAGACATGTTAAACGTTGTTGCTAACACATAACTTCGATCGACACTATTGCAAAACAACAAGAACGGATTTAAACCGGGATTGCTTTTAATTGGAAAACTATTAAATAAATATATTAATCTAATTACTATTTAAATTAATAAATTCATAATCAAATGACATGATAAACATCGTTACTAATACATAGTTTACGTCGACACAAACACGACACGACGCGAATGGAATTATAACCCTTAGTTATTTTCTAATTAACAGCGGTTAAATAATTATTAATCAAAAAGTTTCTAAATCAATAAATTTATAATTATGAGACATGACCAACGTTGGTACTACCGCGTAGAGCGCGATGACACGAAACTAACGCAACTGGAACTACTCAAATCGGAGTTAAAACGACGAAACAGCGGACAATTTACGATCGGTGGCAATTCTGTAATTACCTCGTCTTCTATCTCTGGTTCTGTACGGACGCAAGGAGATGAAGGCCTGCTGCTGCTCGTATACCAGGAGGGCAGCAGCTCAGCCAGCGGGGAGGGGCCTGGCCGGCCGGCGTCGGCATGCGGCCACGCGGCAGCGCCCACACGCGGGCAGGCACGCTGGGCCGCGGTGAGCAAGGCCGTTGGCAACAATGCTCTTGGCAGCCTGCCTTGCGATGTAGGCTCCACTGCGGTCGACCTTGGTTGGGTCCTTGCCAGAGAAAGCACCACCACCATGGGCTCCCCAGCCACCATAGGTGTCAATGATGATCTTCCGGCCAGTAAGACCAGCATCACCGTGAGGTCCACCAATGACAAAGCGACCAGATGGGTTAAGGTGGAAGATGGTCTTCTCGTCAAGGTACTGCTCAGGGATGACAGGCTTGATGACATGCTCCTTCAGGTCAGCAGCAATCTCATCAGTCGCATACCCAAACATGTGTCCCTGGTCGCCAGCTCCAATCTCCTCAGGGCGCTTGGTGAAGTGGCCATGCACACCCTGAGCAATATCAGGAGACTGCTGCTCAATGTTCACAAGCACCTTGCAGTGGTCAGCGTCAAGCCCAACATCGGCTGACACGAAACCAATGTTGCGGCAGGTCTCCCTGACAATCTTCTCGTAGTCAACATTGGCCTTGGTGGTGATCTCACCAAAGACCATGACCATGTTGGTCTTGGTGCAGGTCTCACAAGCAACCTTGCTGTCAGGGTCCTCAGCAAGGCAAGCATCAAGAACGGCATCTGAGACCTGGTCGCAGAGCTTGTCAGGGTGTCCCTCGTTCACAGACTCCGAGGTGAAGAGGAAGGTGTCAACTGCGGCCATCTTCTCTGATCTGCTGCGGCGGCGGCGCGGCAACAGCGGCGGCGGCGACGACAGCGGCGGCGGCGGCAACAGCGACGGCGGCGACAACAGCGGCGGCGGCGGCAACAGCGGCGGAAAACAGGGCTAGCAGGCAGGCCGGACATATATATAGGGAGGAAGACTCTCCACCTTCACGTCAACTAGCGATATGGTGCTAATTGACGTTGCACCCTCCATCTTTACTAATAGACCTAATTAATTATTAAAGCCCATTAGTAAATAAATGAATGGACATTTAGGATTATTGCACACAAGCTTTGGTGGAAAATAAGATATTTATTATTTTCGGAATTAATTAATTTCGTGGATAAAATAATTCTAGAAAAGTCCAGAATTATTATTTAAGCCGCGAAAAATACTCCGAAAGCTCCGAAAATTCGAGGGAATTTTCTAGAGACATTATGGAACATGAGGAACCCAAATAAATTATTTGGAGCTTATGAAAAGATGGATGAAGAGATCAAGGAAAAAGATTAAGCTCACGGAAATTAGAATTTTGAATCCAGAAAATACCAAAAAGTTTTCCGATGAGAAGTAAACGTCGTCCTATGGTATTTTGAAAATAATAGCACTCACCAACACCAAAGACAAGCATCACACAAACACCACATTATTAAATTAATATGAAAAAGTTTAAAACCAAAATTTTCTATATTTAAATTAGCAACAACTTAACTTATCTAATAAATTTATTCAAACATTGAAATCATTTATCTTATTTAGCGTTTTTCCCGCACAACCCAAAATAGAAAATTTTGGGTGTGACAATTCTACCCCACTTAACAGGAATCTCGTCCCGAGATTTGAAGAGACTAGGGAGAAGGATAAAATTGATCTGCAAGTCTTCACTCTTCTCTGATCAATTCTTATCTAATGATGATGATGCCACAAGCTCAAATCCAACTTTATAAATATCTCCTTTAGACCCTTACAATTCTTGTAGATGGTTCTAACAGGTTACCACTCTGAGAAAGGATACCCACGCTCGATATTGACTTTGCAATCATGTAGATAGCTGATGCTTCCAAGTGACAAAATAGAATGTATAAAACCGCCATCTTATATCGTCTTTAGTTAGTCAAACCCCCTTAAGAAGAGATCAACTAGAGAACATCAAATGATAACTTGCATTTGTTTCTGAGTGATGACTATCGTCATGTCCTTCTATCATCTCAAAGAGATTCATGAGCATATGCCAGAACAAGTAACCTACACTTCCTCGCGAGCAGAAAAATAGCACTACAGAAATACAGTTATAACTCAAGTTCTACGAATCCAATGATATTGTAGCTTATACCGTTGGAAAGCTTATCAAATTTACTACAACTTTCTTATAGAACACTTCTCCAGATTCTGCAGTTAAGGTAGTCGAAAACTGTGCACAACAGAAACTATTCCAGGTTGCTGACAGCACAGATGCGTCGTCTTGTGATTTTCATAACTTCCAAACCATAATAGCTATCAGGGTGATTCTTACAGTCAGAGAAAGATATTGAAGTCTACTAGTGTCCAGAATTTATCCATGATTTTTGAACTTCCAAAAATAGAGATATAAGCTAAGGAAGACAGACTGCTCCAAAAAAAACAGGATAAGGTAGAAACGAGATTCAGAGAGACTAGAGAGATAGATAACACTAATCTTCAAGTCTTCATGCTTCTTTGATTTGTGCTGATGAGATATAAGACATGGATCAAGGATAGCCAAAAGATGACAAGAAAGATAAGGTTTGATCTTCAGTTCTTCGTACCTCGTCGCTTGAGATTGTTGATGGTAGCGGACACTACCCCACTTAACAAAGATTTTGTTCCACCTAGCAATGTCATTGAAGGCAACACTTTGCAATTCATAAAAAATCTTGATCAGGATCAAACTGATGATGATACCACAGGTTCAAAACCAACATAGCGAAGATATCCCTCAGATTCTTGTGATCCACATAGATGTCGCTCTTATAATCCCAATAAATGCCACACTTACAGCCTTAAGAGCTTTCCACATTCAACTCTCTTGAGCTCTTCTTCATAGTAACTCCACTAGAGAATACCTATCCAAGTAGAAAACTCACTTCACTTAAAACTTACTAAACATACTTGATATGGGGGTGATGTCATCTAAGTTTCCATGAAACTAACTATAGACTTCCAACATCTCCTTCCTATGTCGTCCATGCTAACTTGCATAGAGTATGTTGAATTGAATGTTGAACTCCCAACTGATGATAGCTTAAAGTGAAGACTAGTCCTGACGAATACCCGAGCTTCTTATAGACGATCCAACAAAGCACTGATCCCAAGCAAACAACACTAGCACATGAGTAGACTTTCAATCATAGAGATAACCACTTCTTCCAAGTGAAGCACTAGGACATACGAAACCTTCATCTTGCAACACTCACAACTTTGCTACCCCCTTAAGAAAAAGAAACTAGGGGACACCAAAGTAACTTGCATCTCCTTTTATACTAGATAACCATAATCATCTCTAATGTAAGATTCCAAGGCAAATCAATGGGATTCAAAGATATCCAATGATATATTCACTCATACAAGATAAGGAAGTAATGCAGAAAATTTCTGGGCGAATTCCAATTTTAGCAGTTCAGTAAATCTGACATATCTCGAGCTACAAAGATCCAAATGAAGTGATCTTCACATGGTTGGAAAGCTTATGAAATTATCTACAACTTTTATTAATAACACTTTTCCAGATTCTGTCCATAAGTTAGTCAAAAACTGATCTTAACCAAAACTGTTTCAGGATTCCAGACTGCGCAGTGACCCCAACTTAGAACAGGTATATCTCTTAGCTCAAAATAGATAAAAAGGTAAGTCCAGTGGGTTTGGAAAGATACAGAAGTCTAGTTGTTCCCAGTAAAATTTCATAAATTTCTCATGTCCATATCTCGAGATATAACAGAAACATTGCAGACTGCTATAGAAATCAGCATGCGAGGTATTACGTAAAACCTACCCTACTTAACATGGATCGAGCTACTCCTCAAGACTTATACCTTCCGAGCCACCTTTGAAACACGATAACAAGGACAACACACAAGCAACACATCAAACAAAACAAGCACACATCACATCATCGGTACTACACGTGCTTCTTCAACAATGGTGGTCATTCTAAATGGCAGATTATAGATGATGAAAAGGCCATCAAACTTTTGAAAAAGGTGAGATCAGAAAACTTGTAGTAAAAACAATATAAAACAAAATCCAAGGGAGTAAGAAATAATAGCTCAAAGGAAGCTATCAAGGATGGGATACAACAAGACAAGGAAGAGGAAATAGTCAAAATCAATGAGTCAAGGGATGACAAAATAGTTTTATAGTAAAATAAGTTTTAGAATACGTCCAGTGCTACTTGGCATACGTCCTACAGTCAACACTGCTCTGATACCACTCTGTCACACCCGGTTTTCTAAAGAACAAAACCAGGCTATTCATATGTGTGCCCAGGAAGTCCACACATATGCCAGAATGAAAAAGTATTAGAAACAATGTTATTATATAACGTATACATAGCTAAATTAACACTTACATCAGAGTATCGCGGAACAGTGACTAAACTTCAGGCTCCATTCTTCTCAGGGACGGCTGACTAGGGGTAACATATGCCTAGCACTTCTACTAGTCTTCTGGAAACTCCACTACACATTTGTCCTTCCGAGTAGCATCTTACTACACACTGGAGTGTGGGGGAAATAGCAAGAGTGAGTCCATGTCGAACTCAACAAATATAACACAGGGTTCATGAGGCTCAAAAAGGCTAGACACTGTTTGACTGCGTTTTGCTTTTTAATCATCATATAATTAGCAATTGAGTAGCATCAAGATAAGCCAATTCCCATTAATGAACCAATGATCAATTGTAATAAGGATAATGAATAGCATTAACATGAGCATAATAATAATCAATAATAATTAAGCATGATATAATAATGGTGATCAACTATTCTGTAAGAATCCCCAAGGCCGCTCGTATCCGTGAGCACGGCTAGTATACCAGTTTATTAAACTCTGCGCAGAGGTGTACACTTTCACTGTGAGTCATGACTTCCAAATGCATGGGTTCGCGACTCCCCAAAACACCGGAAATCATATAAAGCCATTCAAAAGTTCGTCTAACAAGTTAGGGCCATTAGATTCACTCGGCAGGCAGATGTAGAACCCCCCTTCCCTGTGGCACAACAACCGCAGCCTATACACACTAGGCCAGGGGCTCGCACTACACCCAACGTGGCAAGCCATTCTTACGCCATTTAAGGTAACCACTAACAAGCTAGAAAAGGTCTCTTGAACAACTAAAGCCAGAGCCATATAGCCCTCACAGTTGTACTGTCAATCCCGGTTAATGCTTACAGATAAGTCCTTATGGAGAGTAACTAGAGCATCAAAATAACCCACATGCTCTAGCCCTCTTTCAATAGTAATAAAATCATCTTAATTGGTTGATTGCATAATCCATTAGTCAAATTACAAGATCATTGTTCATAATTAAGCACTAGCAATAGCTACCCAAATGCATAACCCATAGGTGACAAGGAAACAAGATATCAATAGCTAAGTTATAATCTCTATGGTTGTCAAGGAAGACACATGCATATGAATGATAATTTCAGTGAATAGGACAACAAGGATGGTCCCATGTTATACTTGCCTTTTTCCCAAAGTTAAGCTACTCGAAATCTTCAGCTGCTATCTTTCGATCTCCAACTTTTGCTTCGACTGACATTCCTCAGCTCCTAGTCTTCAGCGCTGACGAATTCATTTTAGTTTAGCTAACCATATGCAAGCCACTAATTCATTTTAGTCAAAACATATCTTAATTCAAAAGGTGAATTGAATTGTTCATGTTTTATTTAAAAACTGTCATATAATTCAGTCAAGTTAAACCTTAATCATACAAAAGAAAAGTATATGTGAAAGCAACCAAACAAGTTTATCACACATGCAACGCGTTAATCAAATTATAATAATCTAGAAACACATATATGTTAACAATTAACCATATTAATTTTGATGTACACATTTTCGAAGTTAAACATCTGTATTGCTGTTAATTCGAAACTAGCTGCACACATATAATAATCAATTTAATATTGAACTATATATATATAGAATACATGTGGCAACTGAACGAAATCACTTATGTTTCAAGGTTGAACTAAGCATCTTATAATTCAAAAGACATTTTGTTTAATATTAATTAGATTAACATTAATTTAGGACAGACTGCCCGTGTTGCGTTTAATTAGAAACTCAATTACACAAACATAAATCAACTTAATATCTAACTTATAAATTTCAAAGATGTAAGAAATGTTAAACGTTGTTGCTAACACATAACTTCGATCAACACTATTGCAAAACAACAAGAACGGATTTAAACCGGGATTGCTTTTAATTGGAAAACTATTAAATAAATATATTAATCTAATTACTATTTAAATTAATAAATTCATAATCAAATGACATGATAAACATCGTTACTAATACATAGTTTACGTCGACACAAACACGACACGACGCGAATGGAATTATAACCCTTAGTTATTTTCTAATTAACAGCGGTTAAATAATTATTAATCAAAAAGTTTCTAAATCAATAAATTTATAATTATGAGACATGACCAACGTTGGTACTACCGCGTAGAGCGCGATGACACGAAACTAACGCAACTGGAACTACTCAAATCGGAGTTAAAACGACGAAACAGCGGACAATTTACGATCGGTGGCAATTCTGTAATTACCTCGTCTTCTATCTCTGGTTCTGTACGGACGCAAGGAGATGAAGGCCTGCTGCTGCTCGTATACCAGGAGGGCAGCAGCTCAGCCAGCGGGGAGGGGCCTGGCCGGCCGGCGTCGGCATGCGGCCACGCGGCAGCGCCCACACGCGGGCAGGCACGCTGGGCCGCGGTGAGCAAGGCCGTTGGCAACAATGCTCTTGGCAGCCTACCTTGCGATGTAGGCTCCACTGCGGTCGACCTTGGTTGGGTCCTTGCCAGAGAAAGCACCACCACCATGGGCTCCCCAGCCACCATAGGTGTCAATGATGATCTTCCGGCCAGTAAGACCAGCATCACCGTGAGGTCCACCAATGACAAAGCGACCAGATGGGTTAAGGTGGAAGATGGTCTTCTCGTCAAGGTACTGCTCAGGGATGACAGGCTTGATGACATGCTCCTTCAGGTCAGCAGCAATCTCATCAGTCGCATACCCAAACATGTGTCCCTGGTCGCCAGCTCCAATCTCCTCAGGGCGCTTGGTGAAGTGGCCATGCACACCCTGAGCAATATCAGGAGACTGCTGCTCAATGTTCACAAGCACCTTGCAGTGGTCAGCGTCAAGCCCAACATCGGCTGACACGAAACCAATGTTGCGGCAGGTCTCCCTGACAATCTTCTCGTAGTCAACATTGGCCTTGGTGGTGATCTCACCAAAGACCATGACCATGTTGGTCTTGGTGCAGGTCTCACAAGCAACCTTGCTGTCAGGGTCCTCAGCAAGGCAAGCATCAAGAACGGCATCTGAGACCTGGTCGCAGAGCTTGTCAGGGTGTCCCTCGTTCACAGACTCCGAGGTGAAGAGGAAGGTGTCAACTGCGGCCATCTTCTCTGATCTGCTGCGGCGGCGGCGCGGCAACAGCGGCGGCGGCGACAACAGCGGCGGCGGCGGCAACAGCGACGGCGGCGACAACAGCGGCGGCGGCGGCAACAGCGGCGGAAAACAGGGCTAGCAGGCAGGCCGGACATATATATAGGGAGGAAGACTCTCCACCTTCACGTCAACTAGCGATATGGTGCTAATTGACGTTGCACCCTCCATCTTTACTAATAGGCCTAATTAATTATTAAAGCCCATTAGTAAATAAATGAATGGACATTTAGGATTATTGCACACAAGCTTTGGTGGAAAATAAGATATTTATTATTTTCGGAATTAATTAATTTCGTGGATAAAATAATTCTAGAAAAGTCCAGAATTATTATTTAAGCCGCGAAAAATACTCCGAAAGCTCCGAAAATTCGAGGGAATTTTCTAGAGACATTATGGAACATGAGGAACCCAAATAAATTATTTGGAGCTTATGAAAAGATGGATGAAGAGATCAAGGAAAAAGATTAAGCTCACGGAAATTAGAATTTTGAATCCAGAAAATACCAAAAAGTTTTCCGATGAGAAGTAAACGTCGTCCTATGGTATTTTGAAAATAATAGCACTCACCAACACCAAAGACAAGCATCACACAAACACCACATTATTAAATTAATATGAAAAAGTTTAAAACCAAAATTTTCTATATTTAAATTAGCAACAACTTAACTTATCTAATAAATTTATTCAAACATTGAAATCATTTATCTTATTTAGCGTTTTTCCCGCACAACCCAAAATAGAAAATTTTGGGTGTGACAAATGGACTCTTGCTTAAATTCTATGCACGACTTGCGTCCATCGAGGTGAGTTCCAGATAAAAGATTAATAGGAGATTCATTCATGTTGGGTAACAACATGAGATCAAGACTGATAAACATCCCGAGACTTGGGAAGGTGGGAGACGAATTAAGCAAATTTCAAGGCAAAAACCGATACGTAGTCATAGATTGAGTTGATAAGGTGGATGCACGAATTTGCAAGCACATGATTTAGAGGCCATAGCAGAGAGACATCGCGTCACACTAGCTAACCTTTGGGAGAGATAACCGGAAGGTCCAACATGGATTTGGGTACAGTCTCCACAACTGGCAACGTACGAACCATGGTTAAAGGCTAGCGTTGATAAAAGTTAACTTGGTTGGTCAGTCGATAAGGGTCTTCCCAAAAATAGTTGCAAAACATCCACGGCTTATACAAACATATAGGAGAACAAAACTTTGGGCTTTCGGTCAAGCAACGGCATGGATACAAACATTCAAGGGATAATCACCACGTCTACAGGCTCAGGCTCCTAAGAGAGAGAACCTAATTGAAGACAACAACAAAATAATTACGTAACATGAATGTTGCTCTAGGATAAAGCTATTCGACACTCGTATGCTCACCGAGGACAAATGAGGTGACAACGATGGCACTAATTAGAATACAAACATACATACACGCATCATAACTTTAAGCAACACATGAAGAAGCTTACACAAATGAACTCAAGCAACTATTACCAAGCAAAAAGCTCGCACACAGCAATCATTACTAATCACTAGGCCCACCCCTAATAAGCTTTATCTAAAGCAAGAACTAACTACAAGTTTAGCTCTAAACAAACACTAGCTAAGGGAGCCAACTTAGCATGTGCACAGAACCTGGACAGCAGCACAGTAGTTACTTGTTTCAATCATAACTAAGGCTGTAGACATCCCACAAAGGTGATCCTAGACTTTCTAGAAAGTTTAGGAAGATGACTACACTTTAGTTATTCATACCAAAAGCTAATTCATAGATTAACATGACCAAAATTGCTAATGTTTCAGATCTATACCAATATGGACAGAAAACTGACAATAACTTCAAAGATTCAAAACTAGAGCTCTAGGGACACAACAAGGCTGAACCTTAACTTTATGTAAAGCTTATTAAGTTGTCTATAACTTTCTTATTATTATATTAAGATGATTCTACAACTAACCAGGCCAAACAAGACAAAGAAGACATCTCTGCCCAGATTTGGACAGATTCTGTCATTCCACTTTGCAAGCTCATAACTAGAGATTTAGACCACCAAAATTAGTGATATTGGACATTTTGGAAAGCTTAGAAAAAGTACTAAACTTCTTCTATTATCTCCAAGACATGATTCCTTATGCACATAGGTCAAACAAACCAAACATTCAGATCTGTTCTGAACATGAGCAGATTTTGACAACAAACTTCTAAAATTTATAACTCCCAAACCATAAGGCCTAGTGTCATAAAATTTTAGGACAAGATAGATAAGTAAGTTATCTACAACTTTAGTATTCTCTATAACTACAGAAAACACCATTATGATCATGAAAGCATCACTACAACAGAATCGTTCTAGCAGCCAAAGTCCAACAAGCAAAACAAGGCTTGCCTTTGTTCTACTTAACAAGAGAGCACACAAACATGTTATTCTAGTAGCTCTAAATTTTGTTACCTTAGACCAACATGAATTTAATTCATTCATGAGAATCCATAATTAATTAAGTGAGGTCTAAAGCATTGGTAAACGCTTGGGTGAACAACATATCCACCACTTGGCTAAGCTAGAGGATATCTCTAAGTTTAAGCATGTAACCACACTTATTTATAGTAAGGCTAAGCACACATTTTTCTCAAGCAACATGGAACAAGGCATTCTTGTTTTACTTCACTCAAGAAAGATAGTGTAACACATTGATCACAAGTTACACACTATAGAACTAGGGTGAGAGGAGTATAGCTATGCATAAAGCAACAATCATGAAGATGCATGCTTCGTCCTATTCATCCTCACAAGATTGCCAACCTAAGGTGGCGATCACGTTCTATGTCGGTGGCATAGCACGCACTCTCTCGATATATAGCTAGTCGACAACTACATTCGACTTACGCATTCGTGGTTAGCGTACCTGCAGAAAATTTTCATTGCAGCCCAACATTTCCCAATATAGCACACAATGAAAACAGAAAGGTGAAATTCTAAGCACTCCCATATACATATACCCCTGTATACGTACATGTAGTACCAAAACTACCCGGATCATCAATCTCCCACAATTAAGTACCTTCATATATACATGTGTGTAACATGTAAATAATCCAGTAACCAAAACTAGCTCTCCCCTAGACCGCAGGTTGTACGGTCTTGCTCTCACAACTCACACTTACCTGAGCGTAGGTCTCGCGTTTCATAGAAGTAAACAACAACATATATGGCTATTTCATATATGAAGGCTACATCTAATCTGACACACCGAGTAGCATAGTGTGGGAGAGTCATCACACATACATACCTTGGCCTGGGCGTAGATGCAAAAATAAAAACCCCCAAGTTAGTACTTATATAAGCCACCTAATAATCCTTATATGGGCATAAGGATATTGACCACTGGCGTACTTAGATTTAGAATTCAGTTTTCACAAACCTACATATAGCTATAAGTTGATAAAACTGATTTTATAAAACAAACCCTTTGTTTTAAATACACATACGACAAGTTTAATGTTGAATCTTGCTCCGATACCAGCTGTAACGGAACCGTCCAAATTATAAGAGCATAAGTACAAAAACAATCACCGAAGTGATCAAATTCTCGCACTTGAGCCCATATAACTCCGGTAGTCCAATCAAATCACAAGGGATTTCAAACCAACCAACATACCAGCCAAGATCGTAGTGATTCAACATAACAAGTCACATGTTACAACCATTTCACAAGTAATTGAATATACATCGGAGTTCAACATAATTATTACAACTTAAGTTCAAAAGTAGCGGAAGCAAAGTAATTTGAAACTAACAACACCCTTATTTCAAATACATACCAGTACGAAGGTCGACTTCCAACAAAAGCATTAGAGAGAAGATAACTCAGAAGGATCATGCCCGTGATCACACTCTGCCACTACGGCAGGAGCCAATCAACTCTTGCAGACGCCATGATACATCACAACCTGCAACAAGTGGGGAAAAACCCTGAGTACGAGAAGATACTCAGCTAGACTTACCCGTCATAAACTAGAAATAAAGTGACACCAAGGATCATGCAAGGCTGATATAAAGTGGGCTAGCTTGACAACATTTTGCATAAAAGCTTAATATGGATAAGTAATCATTAATGCTTAAGCATCAAGTTAATTATCATTAACCTATCATCTATACTAGAACCTGTACTAGAGCACTCACTTTATTAGGAGCAAACAATATTAACCATAGCAGGTATAAATTGAGGCAACCTTTCCATCGTTATCCAATTAACCATCCGTTCAATTTAATGGAATCTACGTTGCCGCTGCTCAAGTCAAGTGCTCACTAACTGGGAGCGACGGTGATTCGAATCGAATTCCTATCCAGCTGGAGGGGTATTTCTAACACTCACCGTGCAGACCCCTGCCAGGGTCGCACAGGCCACCTTTTCATATGATTCAGGAATCGCGGGTCCGAATGATGTCGCGACCCCAAGGGCGACACTCTGCCAGGTGATAGGGACTCTAACCCCCCCTTGGTCTCACGCCAATGTCCCCAAGCACATCCTTTCTCTCCTCCAAGAAGCAACCTACCATTCGATTCCTGGCCTGAAACATATTACTCGTGTAACAGAACCGACCAAATTATAAGAGCACAAGTACAAAAACAAGCACCGAAGCGCTCAAATTTTCAAACTTGAGCCCATATAATCCCGGTAGTCAATCAAAATCACGAAGGATTTCAAACCAAACTGCTTACAACTAGGATCGCATCATTCAACATACACATCGTACGTTACATTTCACAAGTAGTTCAGAAATAAGTTTACACCACGGAGTAGCAAATATTACAAACCGAGTTTGGAAAGTAGCGGAAGCATAACACACACACTAGTTGATTAATTACTGCCAGTCTTGATGATCGACAACCCGCAAAAGCATGAGGAAAGTACATAAAGACGATCACGCCCTAGTGATCTAGTCATCATCACCCGCAGGGTGGAGACACGTCTTGCAGAAGCCTTGATAAAGCATGTCATCTGCAACAGGAGGGAATAAACCCTGAGTACTGGAATGTACTCAGCTAGACTTACCCGTCATAAACCAGAAATAATATGACACCAAGGATTATGCAAGGCTTACACAAGAGGCTAGCTGACACCACATTTTGCATAAAGGCATAAGTAGTTGAAACTCTTATAACCTGTACTAGCAGTTATTTTTAGCATTTACCTGTCATCTATCTTAGCACCTGTATTAAACATGCACTTGATTATCATCAAACAATTATTCATATTATTTCCATAGCAGGTATAAATTGTGGCAACATTGTATCATTCACTTAACCATCTGTTCAATTAATGAGATCTACGTTGCCGCTGCTCAAGTCAAGTGCTCACTAACCGGGAGCGACGGCAATTCGAATCGAATTCCTATCCAGCTGGAGGGGTATTTCTAACACTCACCGAGTCACGCCTGGCGAGGGCTGCTCAGGTCATCTTTCGTACAGTTCAGGAATTGCGGGTCCGAATGATGTCGCGTCCCCAAGGGCGACACTCTGCCAGGTGATAGGGACTCTAACCCCCCTTGGTCTCACGCCAATGTCCCCAAGCACATCCTTTCTCTCCTCCAAGATGCAACCTACCATTCGATTCCCGGCCTGAACCATACTACTCGACTTCGCGGTCGGAACGACTTATCCGGCCAACTAAGTGTTAGACTGCGTTCAACATGACTCAAGGACGTACAGCGAATCGGTCCTTAAACGACTCAGACGGGCATGGCTCCACACCCAAGACGTGAAGTGTCTTGCAGCTATACCATCGAACTCCCGCCCGGTCTCAATTTCATTTTAAAGCATGGTTCCATCACGATAGCCATAAGCCACTCGCGACCCAATCCTATCTCTCGTGGATGACCGGAAATCACCCGACTTCTACCGTACTAAGCAGGGCTAAGCATTGACACGTGCCTAAACCTAATATAGGACTTAAGTACAATATCTGGACAAGGACAGGTATAATGCAACCATTGTTTTCATACAACTCCTACTACTTAATGCAGTAAACAATTAAAAGTACTCAAGATATATTTATAAAACGATGGGTTCAGCATGCACCGGGGCTTGCCTTTGAGAAAAGTTGAAGGTCTGTGGTCCGGGCACTCCGGCAAGTCTTCAGCGGCGTCTCCTTCGCCGACTGGTTCTGTCGGCTCCTCCGGTTGGTTCTGCACCTCCTCCGGTATCGCTTGTTCGAATTCGAGGAGTGTTACCCCCTCCGGAACACCTATTGCATGAGTACATAATAAATCTCATGGATGCATAATGAAAGATGCAGTATGCTCGGAATGAAATGCATTCAACACTTTTAAAGCTCTATTCAAATCACTTCAAAAGAGTAGGTGCAAATTTCCTCTCCGGTAGAGAAGTACTCACCTAATCTACTCAACCTAAGATAAAGCTGCTCTTCTTCAGTTAAGGCCCTAACTCCTAACAACTACAAGAGTAGCATTTCTTAGGATACCACACCACAACAATCAGCAAAATGCCACAGTAAACATTCTGGACAGCGGCTACTTGTTTTTATCATAACTGGAGATTTCCAATTCCAAAAGATATGATCTAAGACAATCTGGAAAGCCTAAGAAATGCACTACAATTCATTTTCATACCTCAACCCCAAACTCCTAAGTTTTCCATGTTAAATTTCATAAGTTCCAGAATCTGTTTTCTTTAAACAGAGAGTAGCAGATTCTGGACTGCCACTTTAAACAGCAATAATTCTCAAACTACTAAGCCAAATGCTCCCAAATTTTGACACAAGCTAGTTTATTAAGTTTACTACAACTTTGGTATTTACAAGTTTTCCAGCAACCATTTTTATTAAGGGTCAAACTTAGAAATACTACCAGCTGTCCAGAAAACCTAAAATTGCAAGAGTTAAATATTTAATGATGTGGCCAAAGTCCCCTAAAACCAAACTAATGTTACCAAAAGTTCCCAGGGATTACAAAAACACCAGAAAGTAAGGTGTGACCACCTAGAACATTTATTTATACTCATTTCTTAATTTACTTAATTAATTAGGTGGAATTTAAAACATATATGTAAACTGCTCCTAAAATTCTACAAAAATCACAGGGGCTCTCTGACCCAAAAAGAGACCACTGTAAAAATTTGAACAAATTTTATTCACAGGAACTCCCTATACAAAATTCACAAGTCCAAAAGGCTGATTTTTGTATAATTAATACATCATATTGAAATGTATCAAACAACAGATTTCATATTTTTCTTAGATACTCTAGGGTACCAAGACATTCTCCAAAAAGTTACAAGAACATTGCACATGTAGAAAAATTACAAAAATTCATTCAATTATTTCCTAAAATAACAAGATAGCCTTATAACTTGAAAATTACTTAAGCACTGATGCCCAAATTTTTACCAGAGCAAGGGCAAGTATAAAGTAACCTACCCACCAAATTTTATGATTTTTGGGATAATACAGCTCCAGTTATATATTTTACAAATTTGCATGTATTTCAAAACACATTTGCAAGATCTATTTAATTCTCCCAGAAACTAAACATAACATATCAGATTTATATTTTTCTAAAATACTACACATCATGGAGATCATAACAAAATTTATCTCATGATTTTTGAGCAAGTACAACCCTAGATCTACATTTCCAAACTACCACAAAAATCTGTGACAAAAAAATAATTAAAAGAAATAAATTTCAATCGAATTGGGTCGGCCCATAACGCGCGCGCGCGGCCCGCACGGACTCCCGCCCATGCGCGGCGCTGACACGCGGGCCCCTGTGGTCAGTGACAGAAGGCAGGGACGCGGCGGCAGTGAGCTCCGGCGAGCGATTTCTTGCCACCGGTGGCTCCTCCGACCGATCCACTTTCATAGTCGTCTTGCCCAAACCAAACCGCACCGAGGCCACCACGTTTCCCCAATTTTGATGCACCACAGAACCCTGACCGACGGCGATGGCGGATGGCCGCGGTGCCTGGCGGTACGCCGGCGAGTCCCGGTCGTCGCACGTCCTACAGAATGGCGTACCACCTTCCTAGACTCCTAGCGGACCTACCGAGACCACTATCACCGACGGAGATGGAGCGGAACCGCTGGACCGCGTGAGCACCTGGCCGGCGGCCATGGCGCGGCCGTGCGCGGTTGCGTTCCGGCCCGGTTAGCGCGATGCTGTCGGTAACATCATAACCCTAGCATCTACACTGTGTAGGGCTGGCCACGGCGACCCGGACATGGCGGAGCTCCGGTGAGCTTTTGGGAGCGGCGGAAATGGCAATGCGGCTCACCTCGAGCTCAATCAAAGCCACCAGTAGGTTGAGGAGGTGTAGGGCGATGAGGCGGAGGGCTGGACGTGGTTTGGAGAGCGGTGGTGAGTGCGCGAGCTCAGAGATGGCTATGGCAGCAATGGCGTCCCGGTTTCCGCCTCGGTGAGCACGGCCAGAGCGAGAGGAAGGAAGAAGAGAATGAGCGTGCGCGAGGGGGGGTGAAGGTGGCCGCTCGGGTTTCAATTCGCGCCTGGGCTCGCGGCGTGGAGGGAGCTGCAGCGCCCGGTCGCCACGCGTCGCCGTTCTTCTACCTGCTCACCACGACGCGCCGGTGGTCGAGCTCGTGACTGAAACCGAGCCTCCAATGACCGACTGACAGGGCAGTTTTGGCGCTAACTATCTCTCAAACCGGTTCGAGTTAGGAGTAGGTGATAATACAAAATTTGTAGGGCTTTGTGAGGTCAACAACTTTGCTAATTGGCTCCCTAACCAATTCAGCTCAGGTTTGAAACTATAAAGCTCCAAAGTGATGCTCCTGGAAACTGAAATGCAGTTTCAGAGACAACTGCCGACTGAAACCCTAATTTCTTGACACTATATCTCCTAATCTATTGAGAACCAGGCTTGGGTGATATTTGTAATGTTGTAGAGCTACATGAGGAATACAAGTTTGTCAATATGAGTTGAAGCTGGTTTGGCCTGGTTTGCAAACTACAAGCTCCTAAAGTAGGACTCAGTAAAACTAGAGGGTCGACTTACAGACTTAGAAAAAATTCTAAGTATTGAGGCTACTCCTCTAGCTGACTTGTGGGCCACTTTTGAGCATGTTCTGGTCAATTTCATGAGATGGTCATATTGAGACTTTTGTTCCCCATAAAATTCCCTACAACTTTGCTTAAGGGTGCTCTTCCATGCAAGGTCTCTAAGCTAGATTTTTTTGATTGGTCAAACTAGAACATCCTAGGGTCAAATGGTGGTCAACCATCTCTTGGAGGGCATTTTTTGCAATTTTGATCAACATGAACCTTGCTCCAAGAGTTACCCTAAGTATAACTAAGGTGTTGTAGGACATGATTGGCTACTCTACCCTTTTGTTACACCAACCATCAAGTATCTAATGATATGAGCCAAACAAAACTCCTAGAAACAATCACATGTGTTGCATCACATAAAATAACATGAATGATGCATGCTTATGCTTATGCAAATGCAATGCAATTATGGAGCTAAACACTTGAGGTGTTACAGCCCTCCCCCTTATAAAAATCTCATCCCGAGATTTGGAAAGCGTACCATTTTTCATAGAATTCTTTATAACCGTCCCGCAAATAATCTTTCCGTTCCCACGTAGCATCACTTTCACTACCCTGATTACTCCACATCACTTTGTACCATTTAACCACTTTGCTTCTAGTTACTCATTCCTGAGTATCGATCACTCGGACTGGTTTTTCTTCATAGGTTAGGTCGGATTCAAGCCTGATATCTCCTAAAGGAACTTGTTACTCAGGAACTCGAAGACACTTTTTAAGCTGAGATACATGGAAAACGTTGAATATGGCTCTCATTTCAGGAGGTAACTAGATTTTGTACGCAACAGCCCCACTCTTGCCTATGATCTGGAAAGGACCCATGTATCTTGGTGCAAGTTTCCGCTTAACACCAAAACGTTGGACACTCTTCATTGGAGAAACTTTCAAATAAATGAAGTCTCCAACTTCAAACTCGAGTGGTTTTCTACGACGATCAGCATAGCTTTTCTGTCTAGCTTGGGCTACAGCCATGTGTTTCTGGATAGTACAGACTTGTTCCTCGGCTTCCTGGACAAAATCAATGCCATAATACCTTCTTTCCCCAGCTTCTACCCAGTTTAGTGGAGTTCGACACTTACGACTGTACAAAGCTTCGAACGGGGCCATCTTAATACTCTCTTGGTAACTGTTATTGTACGAGAATTCGGCTAAAGGTAACCATTTTTCCCAAGAACCCTTGGATGAAATGACGCATGCCCGCAACAGATCTTCCAAGATTTGGTTAACTCGTTCCGTCTGACCAGACATCTGGGGGTGATAAGAAGAGCTTCTCACTAATTTGGTTCCCAGGAGGTGATGCAAATGCTCCCAAAAGCGAGCAGTGAACTGGGGACCACGGTCAGAAACGATAGTACGAGGTACCCCATGAAGCCGGACTATCTGATTGAAGTATAACTCAGCATAGTCAGTGGGACGATAGTCCACTCTAACTGGAATAAAATGAGCTGATTTGGTCAATCGATCAACAATTACCCAGATGGAGTTATGATTTTTGACAGTAGGAGGAAGTCCGACAATGAAATCCATGCTTATCTCTTCCCATTTCCAGCCTAGGATAGAAAGTGGCTGGAGTAACCCAGCTTTCATGTGTACAGCTTTAACTCTACAACAGGTGTCACACCTAGCAACATATGCAGCTATCTCTTTCCGCATCTTGGTCCACCAATAAAGTGGCTTCAAATCATAATACATCTTATTACTACCAGGATGGATGGACAACTTGGACGAATGTGCTTCGGACAGGATCTGATCTCTAAGCTCTCGGTCCTTAGGTACCACTAATCTATCCTTAAACCACAGCACACCTTCGTCATCTAACCTGAAATGCTTAGTTTCTTCCTCTTTCATCTTCCGTTTTATGTGAAATATACCCAGATCAGTCTGTTGGAGCTCAATGATTCTGTTTCTGAGAGTACCACTGACAGTGATGTTGTACAAGACTGCCGGATGTAACAGGCGGGATCGATGAAAATCAGTTTCAACTAAGGAATGACAGTGAGACTTATGGCTCAAAGCGTCCGCAACCACATTTGCCTTGCCTGGATGATAGTGCACTTGAAGATTATAATCCTTAATCAACTCGAGCCATCTTCTCTGACGCATATTTAGCTCTGGTTGGGTGAAGATGTATTTGAGGCTTTTGTGATCTGTATAGATATTGCAGACATTGCCCAGCAGATAATGCCGCCATACCTTCAAAGCATGAACAACTGCAGCCAGTTCTAAGTCATGCGTCGGATAATTCACCTCATGCTTCCGAAGTTGCCATGAGGTATATGCAATTACTCGGCCTTCCTGCATCAAAACGCCTCCCAAACCTATGCCTAAGGCATCACAGTAAACATCAAATGGTTTCTCGATGTCTGGTTGTGCCAAAACTGGAGCCGAGGTTAGGAGGGTTCGCAGTTGGTGAAAAGCCGCATCACACTCAGGAGTCCAGACAAACCTGGTGTCTTTTTGCAGCAACCGAGTCATGGGTTTGGCTATTTTTGAGAAATCCGGGATGAAGTGACGATAATAGCCAGCCAACCCAAGAAAACTCCGGACTTCATGAACTGAAGTAGGAGCCTTCCAATTCAATACTTCTTGTACCTTAGTGGGATCCACCATAATTCCTCCATCGGACAACACATGCCCATGGAAAGGTACTTCACGAAGCCAGAATTCACACTTACTGAACTTCGCATACAGTTGATGTTCACGCAGTTTGCTAAGGACAATACGCAAGTGTTCAGCGTGTTCTTCCTCATTTTCAGAATATACCAAGATGTCATCAATAAACACCACCACAAACTTGTCCAATTCGGGCATAAACACCGAATTCATCAAGCACATGAAGTGTGCCGGGGCATTTGTCAGGCCGAAAGACATAACAAGATACTCATAAAGGCCGTATCTTGTCGAGAAGGCTGTTTTTGGAATATCTTCATGACGGATTTTAATCTGATGGTACCCAGACCTTAGATCAATCTTGGAAAAGACTTTAGCTTTGGACAACTGATCGAACAAGATATCGATACGCGGTAGAGGATACTTATTCTTAACAGTGACTGCATTCAGAGGTCTATAGTCCACGCACATCCGCAAGGTCTGATCCTTCTTCTTTACAAAGATAGCAGGGCATCCCCACGGAGACGAGCTAGGACGAATCAACCCCTTTTCAAAAGTTCATTTAACTGCACCTTAAGTTCAGCTAACTCATTCGGAGGCATCCTATAAGGTCTCCTAGAGATGGGTGCCGTGCCAGGCAACAACTCGATTTTAAATTCCACATCCCGATCCGGAGGGAGTCCCGGCAAATCATCAAGAAAAACGTCCGGAAACTCATTTACTACGGGAATTTCAGCCAACGCCTTTGCTTGCACAGCATGAATTTCCCCTGACAAATCAACCTTTCTGGGAAGTTGTACTAGAAAACCCTTTTGATCTGTAGGATCTCTGAGCATAACTACCCGAGTGGATGTATCGATGAGTACCCCATTCTGACTCATCCAATTCATGCCCAAGATAACATCTATGTCTAAACCTGGTAAAACCAATAAAGCAAGCGAATAATTTCGCCCTTCTATCTCAAACTTAAGGTTTCCCACTACTTTGTTCGTGGAAATATTCCCACTCGCAGCACTAATGCAATAACCCACACCTTCAATAGTATGCAACTTGTGTGCGAATTTTGATGCAAATTTAGGACTGATAAAGGAATGCGAAGCACCTGAATCAAAAAACACCACTGCAGGGTGTTGGTCAACTAGGAACTTACCAGCAGTGACCACCTCACCAGATGGAATTTCCTCAATACTATTATAATGAGCGTGTCCCTGACGGCCACCTTGGTTGACATTCTTCTTAGGGTAAGGACAGTTCCAGGCCCAATGGCCTGGCTTGTTGCAGTTCCAGCAAGGCATGTTGCTGGGAGGAACACTAGAGCTGCTCTGACCAGAATTGCCCTTTGGCAGAGCGACTGTATAAGCCTTGCGGAATCCAGTTTTGGCAGCAGGCTTCTTCTGTGGCGGACGGAACTTTGTATTCTGAGCAGGTGGGCGTGGGGAAGACCTTGGTACAGCTGAGGCCCGCGATTGAGAAGCACTCGCCTCAAGGGCCCTTTTACGGCTCTTAGAGGTAGAATAAATAGCATTATTGTTCTCCTGGGTTAAAGCATCGCTGATAAAATCATTAAAAGTAGTACACTTGCTAGTGCCCATAGTCTTCATCAGCTTTGGGCCGAGGCCCCTTTTGAAGCTAGCAATCTTCTTGGCATCGGTATCCACAAACTCTGTGGCATACCTTGCCAGGTTGTTGAAAGACTGCAAGTATTCAGTCAAGCTTTTGTTTCCCTGTGACAGCCTCATGAATTCTGTGTGCTTGATTGCCATCAGACGTGGAGGAATATAGTTTCCCCGGAATGCTGCCTTGAACTGGTCCCAAGCAATCGGGACATTTGCAGGCAGTGTGGAACGATAGTGGCTCCACTAAATACCCGCTGGACCATGCAACTGATGAGAAGCATACTCAGTTTTTAGCTCATTAGTCAAGTGTAGTAGACGAAACTTTTGTTCAATAGTATTCAACCACTCGTCGGCTTGCAGTGGTTCTTTCGCTTCCTTAAAGAGCGGGGGCTTTGTATCAAGAAAGTCCTTGAAATCGCTGTACTGATTTGGTTCTGGGCCCTGGCGGCCATGACGAGCCTCTCGATTGGCCAGTTGGCGCATGGCGTCAGCCAACATGCGCTGCCCTTCTACCACGGATTGCATCAGCTCAGCCGGAGTAGGTGGCGGCGGAGGGGGTGGCTGTTCCTCCTCCTCATTGCCATGACCCCGACGGAGATTGTACGACATCTGCAAAATGCATAGCCAATGAGCACTGACGATGTGGGAAATTTGTAAATGAATCATTGCAAATATGTCAAACTAACTTTATGAAATGGAATTCTCAAAATACTCAAGGCACAATAATTCATCACAACCGCACAATCCATTCAAGCGCATCAATTGACGCAATCATACGAGGGAATCCAACAAGATGTTCTTTTGATAAAGGCTCACTCACAGGGAGCACACAGTTACTGAACCGTTCACGTCACTTTCTACGTGATCTTTGGACCTTTCGCACGGTACTTGGATTCGATCTCAAAATTTTTAGTTGACTGTGAAAGGCTACTTCAAGCTGACCACAAAGAAACTTCTCAATGGAGAGTTCCATGGTGGATCATGACTAGCCACCTCGATACCTGCGTGTGCCAAGCAGCACAACCTTATGTCGCGCGCCATAGGAGGCCCTCGATTTCGTCGCGGCACCGAAGGGTGCTAATCGTGACACCATCATCGAACACAACACAATAAGACATCCCATTGCGATCGAAATTAACAGGTTCAACTAACATTCAGGAAACATATGGTTCGACCTTACATCCCAAAGTCAAGTTATTACAAGGCCTCACTCTTACACAGGGAGGCGCAAAGGACGATCCTAACATCATAGGTACGTGATGACTACTCTAAGCATCATCCTCAGAGTCAGTGTCAAGGATCTCCCCACCGTCCTCATCACTGACAGGCTCTAACTCCTCGTCTTCTTCTTCTTCTTCTGGCTCTTCCTCTGGTGCTTCTGCAGGTGGGGCATCCTGTGGTCCATTGACCTCCACTTCATCATCATCCTCAGCCATGAAGATTCCCGAACCCATGTCCTCATCTACGTTGTTGTTTCTAGGTAGCAGAGGATTAAGTTGGTTGTTCAGGCGGTGTACTTCTTCATGAAGATTGTCATTGTATTCTTCAGCATTTTCTAACTGTTGCTCGAGCTCAAACTGATGAGCCCTCAGAACGTTCTCCACGTGCCAGGCTTCATCCCTCTGGTCCATGACACAGACCAACATGCGCTGACAGTTGCGATTTGCCACCGTCAACCTCTGGACTGCAAGCGTTTCCTGATCACGGTCATGAATTACTTGCTCCAGTTGCTGCCACGCTGCATCCCTAGCAGCAGTCACCTCTGCCAACTCAGCCCGTAACCTTTCCACCTCAGTGGGCTCAGGACGGGGCTCACGTGGAGCTAGCTGGTGGCGAGGGACCCTTCCTCCGATCGACTTACGGGCTGTCATCCTAGTACGTGCCATCTGTATCAACAAGATACGACTTAAAGTGAGGATCATTTAGGGGATATGAAATTTAATTTAGTCGGGACTATTGAAATTTTCAAGGAGGGAGTAAATGACATGTATGATATAATTAAACATGATGCATGCACGTTCCGTACGCCCTCTCACCTTAGTAGAAAACTAAAGTGCTAACGCTAAACGGTGGCATACATACGTTCTCTCATATAAGCGAAACTATCGGTCTACTCGTTACGCTGTTAGTGTACCTGCAGAAAATCTCATTGCAGCCCAACAATTCCCAAAATAACATACAAGAAAGCAGTAAACTAAATACTTTCCATATACACATCCCTGGACGTATATATTTTAGTATCAAAGCTACCCGATTTATAGATGCCCACAATTAAGTGCTTTTACATAGTTACATGGTTTGAACATGTAAGTATGCAAGTCACCAAAACTACTCTCCCCTAGACCGCTGGTTGGACGATCATGCTCTCACAACTCACACTTACCAGAGCGTCGAGGTAATTGATCCATACATTATCACCCAAGTGGATGGCATCCATACTATATCACGCCGTATGGCTGACGAAACAAAAAAACAAACAAGGCCCCCAAGTTAGTCTTTATAATAAGCCACCTAAGAGTCCTTAATTGGGCTAAGGGATGTGATCACTGGCATACCTATAAAAATAATTTTTTATATAGTTTAACCCTTTTCGCAAACAAATACTTTTGTTTTTAATTACTCATAAGATGTGTTTAAGGTTGAATTATGCTCCGGTACCAGCTGTAACAGAACCGACCAAATTATAAGAGCACAAGTACGAAAACAAGCACCGAAGCGCTCAAATTTTTAAACTTGAGCCCATATAATCCCGGTAGTCAATCGAAATCACGAAGGATTTCAAACCAAACTGCTTACAACCAGGATCGCATCATTCAACATACACATCGTACGTTACATTTCACAAGTAGTTCCGAAATAAGTTTACACCACGGAGTAGCAAATATTACAAACCGAGTTTGGAAAGTAGCGGAAGCATAACACACACACTAGTTGATTAATTACTGCCAGCCTTGATGATCGACAACCCGCAAAAGCATGAGGAAAGTACATAAAGACGATCACGCCCTAGTGATCTAGTCATCATCACCCGCAGGGTGGAGACACGTCTTGCAGAAGCCTTGATAAAGCATGTCATCTGCAACAGGAGGGAATAAACCCTGAGTACTGGAATGTACTCAGCTAGACTTACCCGTCATAAACCAGAAATAATATGACACCAAGGATTATGCAAGGCTTACACAAGAGGCTAGCTGACACCACATTTTGCATAAAGGCATAAGTAGTTGAAACTCTTATAACCTGTACTAGCAGTTATTTTTAGCATTTACCTGTCATCTATCTTAGCACCTGTACTAAACATGCACTTGATTATCATCAAACAATTATTCATATTATTTCCATAGCAGGTATAAATTGTGGCAACATTGTATCATTCACTTAACCATCTGTTCAATTAATGAGATCTACGTTGCCGCTGCTCAAGTCAAGTGCTCACTAACCGGGAGCGACGGCGATTCGAATCGAATTCCTATCCAGCTGGAGGGGTATTTCTAACACTCACCGAGTCACGCTTGGCGAGGGCTGCTCAGGTCATCTTTCGTACAGTTCAGGAATCGTGGGTCCGAATGATGTTGCGTCCCCAAGGGCGACACTCTACCAGGTGATAGGGACTCTAACCCCCCCTTGGTCTCACGCCAATGTCCCCAAGCACATCCTTTCTCTCCTCCAAGATGCAACCTACCATTCGATTCCCGGCCTGAACCATACTACTCGACTTCGCGGTCGAAACGACTTATCCGGTCAACTAAGTGTTAGACTGCGTTCAACATGACTCAAGGACGTACAGTGAATCGGTCCTTAAACGACTCAGACGGGCATGGCTCCACACCCAAGACGTGAAGTGTCTTGCAGCTGTACCATCGAACTCCCGCCCGGTCTCAATTTCATTTTAAAGCATGGTTCCATAACGATAGCCATAAGCCACTCGCGACCCAATCCTATCTCTCGCGGATGACCGGAAATCACCCGACTTCTACCGTACTAAGCAGGGCTAAGCATTGACACGTGCCTAAACCTAATATAGGATTTAAGTACAATATCTGGACAAGGACAGGTATAATGCAACAATTGTTTTCATACAACTCCTACTACTTAATGCAGTAAACAATTAAAAGTACTCAAGATATATTTATAAAACGATGGGTTCAGCATGCACCGGGGCTTGCCTTTGAGAAAAGTTGAAGGTCTGTGGTCCGGGCACTCCGGCAAGTCTTCAGCGGCGTCTCCTTCGCCGACTGGTTCTGTCGGCTCCTCCGGTTGGTTCTGCACCTCCTCCGGTATCGCTTGTTCGAATTCGAGGAGTGTTACCCCCTCCGGAACACCTATTGTAAGAGTACATAATAAATCTCATGGATGCATAGTGAAAGATGCAGTATGCTCGGAATGAAATGCATTCAACACTTTTAAAGCTCTATTCAAATCACTTCAAAAGAGTAGGTGTAAATTTCCTCTCCGGTAGTGAAGTACTCACCTAATCTACTCAACCTAAGATAAAGCTGCTCTTCTTCAGTTAAGGCCCTAACTCCTAACAATTACAAGAGTAGCATTTCTTAGGATACCAAACCACAACAATTAGCAAAATGCCACAGTAAACATTCTGGACAGCAGCTACTTGTTATTATCATAACTGGAGATTTCCAATTCCAAAAGATATGATCTAAGACAATCTGGAAAGCCTAAGAAATGCACTACAATTCATTTTCAGACCTCAACCCCAAACTCCTAAGTTTTCCATGTCAAATTTCATAAGTTCCAGAATCTGTTTTCTTTAAACAGAGAGTAGCAGATTCTGGACTGCCACTTTAAACAGCAATAATTCTCAAACTACTAAGCCAAATGCTCCCAAATTTTGACACAAGCTAGTTTATTAAGTTTACTACAACTTTGGTATTTACAAGTTTTCCAGCAACCATTTTTATCAAGGGTCAAACTTAGAAATACTACCAGCTGTCCAGAAAACCTAAAATTGCAAGAGTTAAATATTTAATGATGTGGCCAAAGTCCCCTAAAACCAAACTAATGTTACCAAAAGTTCACATGGATTACAAAAACACCATAAAGTAAGGTGTGACCACCTAGAACATTTATTTATACTCATTTCTTAATTTACTTAATTAATTAGGTGGAATTTTAAACATATATGTAAACTGCTCCTAAAATTCTACAAAAATCACAGGGGACTCTCTGACCCAAAAAGAGACCACTGTAAAAATTTGAACAAATTTTATTCACAGAAACTCCCTATACAAAATTCACAAGTCCAAAAGGCGGATTTTTGTATAATTAATACATCATATTGAAAAGTATCAAACAACAGATTTCATATTTTTCTTAGATACTATAGGGTACCAAGACATTCTCCAAAAAGTTACAAGAACATTGCACATGTAGAAAAATTACAAAAAATCATTCAATTATTTCCTAAAATAACAATATAGCCTTATAACTTAAAAATTACTTAAGCACTGATGCCCAAATTTTTACCAGAGCAAGGGCAAGTATAAAGTAACCTACCCACCAAATTTTATGATTTTTGGGATACTACAGCTCCAGTTATATATTTAACAAATTTGCATGCATTTCAAAACACATTTGCAAGATCTATTTAATTCTCCCAGAAACTAAACATAACATACCAGATTTATATTTTTCTTAAATACTACACATCATGGAGATCATAACAAAATTTATTTCATGATTTTTAAGCAAGTACAACCCTAGATCTACATTTTCCAAACTACCACAAAAATCTGTGACAAAAAAATAATTAAAAGAAATAAATTTCAATCGAACTGGGCCGGCCCGGGAACAGTGCGGCCCATAACGCGCGCGCGCGGCCCGCACGGACTCCCGCCCACGCGCGGCGCTGACACGCGGGCCCCTGTGGTCAGTGACAGAAGGCAGGGACGCGGCGGCAGTGAGCTCTGGTGAGTGATTTCTCGCAGCCGGTGGCTCCTCCGACCGATCCACTTTCACAGTCGTCTTGCCCAAACCAAACCGCACGGAGGCCACCACGTTTCCCCAATTTTGATGCACCACAGAACCCCGACCGACGGCGATGGCGGACGGCCGCGGTGCCTGGCGGTACGCCGGTGAGTCCCGGCCGTCGCACGTCCTACAGAATGGTGTACCACCTTCCTGGACTCCTAGCGGACCAACCGAGACCACTATCACCGACGGAGATGGAGCGGAACCGCTGGACCGCGTGAGCACCTGGCCAGCGGCCATGGCGCGGCCGTGCGCGGTTGCGTTCCGGCCCGGTTAGCCCGATGCTGTCGGTAACATCATAACCCTAGCATCTACACGAGACAGGGAGGGGGAAACGTGGGTGATGGCAGGCGGAGAACTGCTGTGTAGGGCTGGCCACGGCGACCCGGACATGGCGGAGCTCCGGTGAGCTTTTGGGAGCGGCGGAAATGGCAATGCGGCTCACCTCGAGCTCAATCAAAGCCACCAGTAGGTTGAGGAGGTGTAGGGCGATGAGGCGGAGGGCTGGACGTGGTTTGGAGAGCGGTGGTGAGTGCGCGAGCTCGGAGATGGCTACGGCGGCAATGGCGTCCCAGTTTCCGCCTCGGTGAGCACGGCCAGAGCGAGAGGGAGGAAGAAGAGAATGAGCGCGCGCGAGGGGGGTGAAGGTGGCCGCTCGGGTTTCAATTCGCGCCTGGGCTCATGACGTGGAGGGAGCTGCAGTGCCCGGTCGCCACGCGTCGCCGTTCTTCTGCCTGCTCGCCACGACGCGCCAGTGGTCGAGCTCATGACTGAAACCGAGCCTCCAATGACCGACTGACAGGGCAGGTTTGGCGCTAACTATCTCTCAAACCGGTTCGAGTTAGGAGTAGGTGACAATACAAAATTTGTAGGGCTTTGTGAGGTCAACAACTTTGCTAATTGGCTCCCTAACCAATTCGGCTCAGGTTTGAAACTATAAAGCTCCAAAGTAATGCTCCTGGAAACTGAAATGCAGTTTCAGAGACAACTGCCGACTGAAACCCTAATTTCTTGACACTATATCTCCTAATCTATTGAGAACCAGGCTTGGGTGATGTTGGCAATGTTGTAGAGCTACATGAGCACTACAAGTTTGTCAATATGAGTGGAAGCTAGTTTGGCCTGGTTTGCAAACTACAAGCTCCTAAAGTAGGCCTCAGTAAAACTGGAGGGTCGACTTACAGACTTAGAAAAAATTCTAAGTATTGAGGCCACTCCTCTAGCTGACTTGTGGGCCACTTTTGAGCATGTTCTGGTCAATTTCATGAGATAGTCATATTGAGACTTTTGTTCCCCATAAAATTCCCTACAACTTTGCTTAAGGGTGCTCTACCATGCAAGGTCTCTAAGCTAGATTTTTTTTGATTGGTCAAACTAGAACATCCTAGGGTCAAATGGTGGTCAACCATCTCTTGGAGGGCATTTTTTGCAATTTTGATCAACATGAACCTTGCTCCAAGAGTTACCCTAAGTATAACTAAGGTGTTGTAGGACATGATTGGCTACTCTACCCTTTTGTTACACCAACCATCAAGTATCCAATGATATGAGCCAAACAAAACTCCTAGAAACAATCACATGTGTTGCATCACATAAAATAACATGAATGATGCATGCTTATGCTTATGCAAATGCAATGCAATTATGGAGCTAAACACTTGAGGTGTTACAACTCGGCTTCGCGGTCAGAATGACTTATCCGGCCAACTAAGTGTTAGACTGCGTTCAACATGACTCAAGGACGTACAGCGAATCGGTCCTTAAACGACTCAGACGGGGATAGATCCACACCCAAGACCTCCATGCCTTTGCTTCACTATCGTCATCCCGCCCGGTCTCATTTCATTTTATTAACACATGGTTCCATTCCACGATAGCAAATATAGCCAACCGTGCCATATATGAATATCCCTATATCTCGCAGGTGACAGGAAATCACCTGACTTCTACTCCTTAAAGCAGGGCTAAGCATCTACTCGATCCTAGTCTATATAGGATTCAAGGATTCGTATATCTGGACAAGGAATAATATAATGCAGCAAGGGTTTCCAACCAACTCCTACCACTTAATGCAACAATACTTATAACATATATATATAATTAATTGCTTTGAAGATAGGAGGCTTATAATGCTCCGGGGCTTGCCTGGGATCCAACTCAAGTTAGAGTATGTCAGATGAAGTCACTTGGCGAGCAACCTCCAATCTTTCACTTGTCCGGTTCTTCTATCTTTGGGATGGATCCACATCAGGTCCTTCACGTGCTTCCGCTAGCGTACCTAAATGAGATGCAAGATGCTGTGCATGAATACATGAAGGTACAATGTACAATGCATCACATACAGTAAGCAAGACAAACACCATATTACACTCCACATGCATAAACACTTCACGTTGCTTAAATAAACATCACCCAACCTAATATAAAAGATGAAAATCATATTAGGCATGGCACACAAGGTTTCACAATATCTCAGGTGTATTAACTTAACTACCCTCAAAGGCATAAGTCACACTTAACAATATACAAGCAAACACTATAATTAGAATTTATCAATTTCTGGACAAGCAAACAGTAGCTTCATAATTCAACCATATCTGGAGTTTCATAAATCCAAATGACTTGCAAGAAGACATTCTGGAAAGCTTAGGAAATTATCTACATTTCATCTTTAATCATCTCAACCTGATTCCCAAGTTATCATGAACAAACATGCCAATATTTAAAGTCTGCATAGAAGGTAATTAAAATCTGACAGTAGACTTATTAAGCATGCAACTCTTAAACTATCAGACCTGGGACCATGAAAATTTAACACAAGAAAGATAAGATAATTATCTACAACTTTTGTATTTACCAAAATCACAGTAAACATCATTTACACCATGAAACTAGTTGCACGAGTAACACCACACATGCAGCCCAACAGCAGTGGTACAATTATAGACAGAAAACTGATAGAAACTTCAGAGAAGCCTAAATGGAGTTCTAGACCTCCAACAAACATGATTCTCAACTTTTTGGAAAGCTTATAAAGTTACCTACAACTTTCTTGTAATCATCTTAAGATGATTCTACAGTTAACATGGTCAATTAATTCAATAATTGCATCTCTGTCCAAAATATGGACAGAATCTGATATGCCACTTTAAACCGTTATAACTTGAGTTTCACAAATCCAATAATTATGGTTCTGGACTTTTTAGAAAGATTAACAAGTTGTGAACAATTTTGTTATAAACATCTAGAGCTAATTGTGCTACTAACTAGGTCACACATTATAAACAAGGCAACCCTGTCTGGGTTTGGACAGAAACAGCTACAGCACTTTAGACTACTATAGTTAAACATATACTTAACCAAAAATTATGCTCTTTAGCTTTTTGAAAAGCTTAAGCAAATTACTACAAATCATTTATTGTCATCAAGGCATGATTCATAACTTAACTAAGCCAAACAATGCATATATGCAGAACTGTCCAGAATAGAAGCAAAGCAGCATATAGCATTTGTTATTTTTATAGCTCCTAAACTATCAAGCCTAAAATCTTGGAATTTTTACTAGACATCATACATCACAAGAGTAACATGTCACAAAAATTTCACTTCATTTGGAGTTATATATTTACAGTTATTAAAAATAACAGATCCAACTAGCATTCAAAACCTAGTTGCATAAATCTATTTTTACATCTAAAACTTTAAACTAAAACATGACATATTATAGATCCACTGCATAGACAATTTCACAAGGATTCCAAAAAGTCCTCATTTGCTATTTTACGATTTTTCTATCATTTACTACGTATTTTCAAAGTTCAGCCATTTAAATGCAATACTAATTCCGAAAAAGAAAAAAAAAAGAAAACATTATGCAGAGTGAACACAAAACTTTCCACAAATCATGTAAGCCCCTATATGTAAATCCTTTGTCTCTAGCACTTTTGCAAAGTGAACACAACAAAGAGTTTCTGCCTCGCTAGATGGTCCTTCTTCCTCACAGCGACGGAAAACAGAGAAGGGGACGGAGGAGGCCAGCCTGATTCCGGTGAGATAGCGGCCCAGGACGACGAAGGAGCAGATGGCAGCCAACAGCAGCGGCGGGAGGGAGGAGGAGAGGGGTGGCTGGTGTTGGAAGAGGAGGGGCAAAGGAGGGGCGACGGCAACAACGAGCTCTAGCCCGACCCGGCCATGGCTTCGGGCACGAGAGAGCGAGAGAAAATAGACCGAGGAAAAGAGAAGGGAGCGAGTGAAGGGTCGGGCTCGATCCCCTTTTTCTCCCCCTCGACACAGAGCAGCCCGGGGAGGTGGCGCTCATGCACGGGCACGGAGGCCACACAGCGCTCGGTCCTTTCCGATGTCGGCCACCAAGTTTCAGCATCTCCAAAACTGCCATCCAAAAGCGACGTATTTACGAGTCTGCCACTCTTCTAATCTCACCTCTATCTCTTAAACCAGATGATAATTCGACCAACAAATTATACCGCTGCGTAGGGCTATGAGAGTACTACAACATTGCTTATAGGAGCTCAGTCAAATTCCACTGGTTTGCGAGATATTAATTCCCACCATAGGGTTGCACAGGAGGAGTCAAAATTGCACTGTGATCAGCTTGACAACACTTCGGGGTGGGATCGGGACGCGGTCCAAAAATAAAGTTTGTTGCATACAAACTAAACTCCAACTTTCATTAAAGGTCAAACTTAATATCTTGAACAAAAATAGTAGTTTCACTTCGGTCAACACCGCGTCGGAAGAAACCCTAGTTTTGAGGTTCGAGACCGATTTGCGGCATCTTCTTGTCACTTGTTCCACATGAGCCTTTCATAAGTGTTTTTGTAGGGTTCAATTGGAGTTTTTTGGTAAAGGTTGCAAGACTTGGTTGGTGACATATGTTCTCATTCTCTAAACAAAACAATCCAAGCAAGATATGACTCATTCCTTCAAAATTTCCAACTCTGCTATGACTTATCATTTCATTTGACTTCTTGATTCCAAACTTCAAGAAACTTTTCCAAGGATCAATATAGATAGTTATTGAGGTGAGACATGTGAAGATACTTTGATAGCAACACCCAAGCATATATCTTTTAATTGAGCCTATATGTAAGCGAGGGTGCAATATCCAAGTTTAGGTTAGGGCTTATTTCCATAGGTTTGACTTTGACATCGTCATCTCCACTAATCTATCATGTTTGAGCTTAAACCCACTACTTAATTGGTGATAAACACCTAGGGTGTTACAGTGTTGGTGGATCCAACCCGAAGATAGAAGGATTGGACAAGTGCTAGATTGGGAGATGCTCGCCAAGCGGGTTTCATTTGACCAACACTAACTTGAGTCAGATCCCAAGCAAGCCCCGGAGCATTATAAGCCTCCTATCTTCAAAGCAATTAATTATATATATATGTTATAAGTATTGTTGCATTAAGTGGTAGGAGTTGGTTGGAAACCCTTGCTGCATTATATCATTCCTTGTCCAGTTATATGAATCCTTGAATCCTACATAGACTAGGATCGAGTAGATGCTTAGCCCTGCTTTAAGCGGTAGAAGTCAGGTGATTTCCTGTCACCTACGAGATGTAGGGATATTCATATATGGCACGGTTGGCTATATTGCTATCGTGGAATGGAACCATGTGTTAATAAAATGAAATGAGACCAGGCGGGATGACGATAGTGAAGCAACAAGGCATGGAGGTCTTGGGTGTGGATCTATCCCCGTCTGAGTTGTTTAAGGACCGATTCGCTGTACGTCCTTGAGTCATGTTGAACGCAGTCTAACACTTAGTTGGCCGGATAAGTCGTTCCGACCGTGAAGCCGAGTAATATGGTTTAGGCCGGGAATCGAATGGTAGGTTGCTTCTTGGAGGAGAGAAAGGATGTGCTTGGGGACATTGGCGTGAGACCAAGGCGGGTTAGAGTCCCTATCACCTGGCAGAGTGTCGCCCTTAGGGTTGTGACATCATTCGGACCCGCGATTCCTGAATCATACGAAAAGGTGGCATGTGCGACCCTGGCAGGGGTCTGCACGGTGAGTGTTAGAAATACCCCTCCAACTGGATAGGAATTCGATTCAAATCGCCGTCGTTCCCGGTTAGTGAGCACTTGACTTGAGCAGCGGCAACGTAGATTCCATTAAATTGAACGGATGGTTAATTGGATAACAATGGAATGGTTGCCTCAATTTATACCTGCTATGGTTAATATTGTTTGCTCCTAATAAAGTGAGTGCTCTAGTACAGGTTCTAATATAGATGATAGGTTAATGATAATTAACTTGATGCTTAAGCATTAATGATTACTTATCCATAATAAGCTTTTATGCAAAATGTTGTCAAGCTAGCCCACTTCATATCAGCCTTGCATGATCCTTGGTGTCACTTTATTTCTGGTTTTTGACGGATAAGTCTAGCTGAGTACCTTCTCGTACTCAGGGTTTTATTCCCCACTTGTTGCAGGTTGTGAAGTATCATGGCAACTGCAAGAGTTGGTTGGCTCTTGCCGTAGAGGCGGAGTGTGATCACGGGCATGATCCTTCTGAGTTATCTTCTCTCTAATGCTTTTTTTGGAAGTCGACTTTAGTACTGGCATGTATTTGAAATAAGGGTGTTGTTGGTTTCAAATTACTTTGCTTCCGCTACTTTTCAATGTAAGTTGTAACAACTTTGTTGAACTCTGATGTATATTGAACTACTTGTGAAATGGTTGTAACATGTGACTTGTTATGTTGAATCACTATGATCTTGGCTTGTATGTTGGTTGGTTTGAAATCCCTTGTGATTTCACTGGACTACCGAAGTTATATGGGCTCAAGTGCGAGAATTTAATCACTTCAGTGATTGTTTTTTGTACTTGTGCTCTTATAATTTGGACGGTTCTGTTACAGCTGGCATCGGAGCAAGATTCAACATTAAACTTGTCATATGTGTATTTAAAACAAAGGTTTTGTTTTATAAAATCAGTTTATCAACTTATAGCTATATATAGGTTTGTGAAATCTGAATTCTAAACCTAATATGCCAGTGGTCAATTTCCTTATTGCCCATATAAGGATTATTAGGTGGCTTATATAAGTACTAACTTGGGGGTTTTTTATTTATGCATCTACGCCCAGGCCAAGGTATGTATGTGTGATGACTCTCCTACACTATGCTACCGGTGTGTTAGATTAGAGGTAGCCTTCATATATGAAATAGCCATATATGTTGTTAGTTTACTTTTATGAAACGTCGCACCTACGCTCAGGTAAGTGTGAGTTGTGAGAGCATGACCGTACAACCTGCGGTCTAGGGGAGAGCTAGTTTTGGTTACTGGATTATTTACATGTTACACACATGTATATATGAAGGTACTTAATTGTGGGTGATTGATGATTCGGGTAGTTTTGGTGCTACATGTACGTATACAGGGGTATATGTATATGAGAGTAGTTAGAATTTTACTTTCCTGCTTTCATTGTGTGCTTTATTGGAAATTGTTGGGCTGCAATGAAACTTTTCTGCAGGTACGCTAACCACGAATGCGTAAGTCGAATGTAGTTGACGACTAGCTATATATCGAGAGAGTGCGTGTTATGCCACCGACATAGAACGTGATTGCCACCTTAGGTTGGCGATCTTGTGAGGACGAATAGGACAAAGCATGCATATTCATGATTGTTGCTTTATACATGGCTATGCTCCTCTCACCTTTCTTCAAATGATAAGTAACTTGTGATCAATGTAGTACACTATCTTTCTTGTGTGAAGCTAAACAAGAATGCCTTACTCCATGATGCTTGAGATAAATGCTTAGTTTGGGTGAGCCTTGTGCCTTGTATTGGTTGCTTAAGCCCATTCGTTTGAATTTTCTCAAATGACTGCTTGATTGAGATGTTGTATGTGTGTTTGTTATTTAGGTAGTGTCCTAGTTGTCACCTCGTTTGTTCTCGGTAAGCATACGAGGGTCACATAGCTTTATCCTAGAACAACGTTCATGTTACGTAATTATGTGGTTGTTGTCTTCAATTAGGTTTTCTCCCATAGGAGCCTGAGCCTGTAGACTTGGTGGTTAGTCCTTAAATGTTTGTATCCATGCCTTTGCTGGACCGAAAGCCCAAAGTTGAGTTCTCCTATATGTTTGCATAAGCCATGGATATTTTGCAATCCTTTTGTGAAGACCCTTATCTACTGACCAACCAAGTTAACTCTCATCAATGTTAGCCTTTGACCATGGTTCGTACATTGCCAGTTGTGGAGACTGCACCCAAATTTATGTTGGACCTCCCGGTTGCCTCTCCTAAAGGTTAGCTAGTACGACGAAACGTCTTTTTGCTGTGGCCTCAAAATCATTTGCTTGCAAATTCGTGCATATACCTTATCGACTCAATCTCTGATTGACATATCGGTTTTCGCCCTTGAAGTTTGCTTAAGCCATCCTCAACCTTCCCAAGTCTCGGGATGTTTATCAATCTTGATCTCATGTTGCTCAACATGATCGAATCTCCGTTAATTAATTATCTGGTAGTTTCCTTAGTTGACGCCAGGTGTGCGTGGAATTACACAAAAATCACATGCTCAGTCACCTTCGGCAATAGAGCTATGTTCTCTTGTGAGGCATTTTGATCTACGAATAGCTTCCCTATTGATTCTAAACATTATGACTACCTTTGCTTGCTATTCTTTCCTTGTATAATGTTTGTTTTTACCACCCAAAATGTGTCAGTTGAAATTTCACCTTGGTGATGTGATCGGTAATGGTATTATGAGTAGCAACTAATGGTGCCGCGACGAAACCGAGAGCCTCCTGTGGGCGGCCGACACAAGGTTGTGCTGCTCGGCACGCGCTGGTATCGTGGTTTCTAGTCATGATCCATTGCGGAACAACATCAACGTGTTATTCCCAGGTGAACTCTTCCTTGGTTATCTACCCATATCTTATCATAAGACCCATATCTCAGACCGAAAGTAGTAGAACTTCCATTTGAAGTTATATAAAGGATAATCTTTGAAGAACAGGTCACCGACATAAACATTAACAGACTGCAATAGGTGGTAGACAAGTGACTCTACTTAGTTGTCCCAGTATTGACGAACGTCGTCTAGTGAGCGAAGTATCTCATTTCTGTTGGATAAAAAGGACACACAACACTTAATGTTGGACCAGTCATCTGTTGGATAAGAAACGATTGCCACCTTATGCAAATCTTAACCTTTATATGCATGATGATCATACAATCGAAATCAATCATCTCTGGTGTGACTCCATATCTGCTGACTCCGATGGCAACCATCTGTTCTGCATCAACCACAGTTGTTGCTGTCAGGAGTGAAGATTTGGAACTTTTTAGTGTTGAGAGATAGCTGATTAGTTACCAATAGGAAGGTTAATCTCCAGCTAGGTAACGACTCCTTGGCAGCTATGAAGGCTATGTCGTACAAAACAATAACCAACCAGAAGTTAATCAACTAGTCAACAACTTGAGTGATACCCTATTTTCCACAGCCATTGTGACCAAGTCAATTCCATCTTGGACAATCACACAGATAGTGCAAAGGGTTCTATCAACTAAAGTGAAGAATTAGAGAAAGTATGCCCTAGTTTCGACCAACATCCTTGTGCCCTTAGGTGCCCCAAACGGTTTGTTCATAACTTTATTGGACAAAGTGTTGAGGAATAGTCGAAAGCAATTTGAGAAGTGTCAAACAACAGATTTCCTATCTTAGAGCTGTTGTTAATCCCAAAGAGGAAGCCTCAGGTGAGAGTTGGCCTGACGAAGTTGTTATGCTGCAAGTCAACTCAACTTATAGTACAACTAAGTCACCAAGGAAAATTTTACTCAATCGTTTGGAGGTAGACTACTTCCTGCGGTTTAGTGAATATTTACAACTTTTGTTCTCCTTAAGGCCTCACTACATTTTGCTTTGGTAATTATTTTCCAAATGATGACATACTTTGGTACCTTATAAATGTTTTTACCCAAGAGGTTGCATCTGATTCAGCCCAGATAACTATTTTCTTTGGATAAAAGAATCTTCTTAGGTAACATTTGGCAGAAATACGAAGCCGACAGCGTCAGCTATCACATTCACTGATCCCTCAACAGACACAGATAATACAGTGTTGTAGTCAGAGAAAGAGAACTGCACACATGGAACCACAAGTAGTTTTCCATTAGTTGGTGTCTAAATGAATGAACATTTACGACCAACATAGACCCTGTCTATTGGTTAGTCAGTATCCTATAGCCTCAGAGTATATTGTCGTCTATGTTCTCACCCTTTTGGAAGGTTGTGCTCAAACCATATTGGTAGAGAACTGCTTTTCAAAACTGTGTGAACATAGAGCCATTTCAACGAGTATACTTCTAAATATTTCGGTCTAGTGTCAAGTTCATATGGCCTATGTTGTGCTCATTAGAGAGTCAGATACTTGTGAGTGGTTCCCTCATGGACCAAATGATCTTCGTACACTGAGAAGGAAGGACTGCGTTATTTGGATTCCTCCCAAAGTAACAATGCTTCATGGAAGTCAATGAAGGAAATTCTTCAGACAAATTTTACCATGAAGAATAAGCATCAGAAAGTGCCTTTGGTCAAATTGTTCACCGATGTTGAAGCTTTTAGCTGAATGCTATAGCAGATATTGGGAACTAGATAACGTGTCTCTCTTCCTTAAAAGGTCTTCCATTCCGAATCTCGGGACGTGATTCTTTTAAGGGGGGAGGGCTGTAACACCCCAGGTGTTTATCACCAATTAAGTAGTGGGTTTAAGCTCAAACATGATAGATTAGTGGAGATGACGATGCCAAAGTCAAACCTATGGAAATGAACCCTAATCTAAACTTGGATGCTGCACCCTTGCTTTGCATATAGGCCATTTTCAAGATATATGCTTGGGTGGTGTTATTGCAATATCTTCATGTGTCTCACCTTAATACCTATCTATATTGGTCACTGGAAAAGTTTCATGAAGTTTGGAATCAAAAAGTCACATGAAATGATAAGTCATATCCTTCTTGGAATGGCGTAATTAAGTGAATGGAAGTATAGATCATCAATCAAACTTTGCAACTTTGCCCAAATGACTCTAGATGAATTTTACAATAAAAGTCATGAAGGGTTCATGTTGAGCAAAAGTCAAGAAAATGCCCCAATTGGCCTAAAACCCTAGTTTGGGCTTTACCGAGTTGATACTTTGACCAAAGTGGAAGTTTGACTTCTGTACCAGTTATGAGGATTGACCTTAAACAAAAGTTATAGTTCATCTTGTGTAGAACAAACTTTGTTTAATGGTCAAGAGCTAGTTTGGCCTCTAACCTAGTCAAATAGAGATCACTATGTGGAACCAGCTGCTGTTTTCAGCACTTGGAAAAAATTTCCTAGAGTGGACAGCAGAAAGTTGACAAGTTGGCAACATTTTATCCTCCAATTTCATATAGTAGATCAATTAGGTTCCTCAATATGAGTTGGAGTACTGTTCTTGGGGGACACAATGAATCAAGTGTCATTACATTTGGAGTATATTTGGATCTCCAAAATCAATTGCTAAAATAGCATGTTTGCAACTTTGTCGCTCAAATGACCTTGAGATTGGCATGTCGCGTTCTCCAAAAATTGTTAAGTAACTTGGGTAGGTCCAAATGTAAAAGTTGGAGCTCACATGAAGGGGAAGGCCATGCAAAAAGATGGCATAAGTTGCATTTCACTTTGGTCATGAATCCTTGTAGTTGTTAATCATTGTCAACTCACTGACACTGCCAATTTGGAGATTTATTATCCACTAATCCGTGGCCCTAATGACTATACACCTTAAATAGAAAATGTAGAGCGTTATGTGGGCTTCAACTTTGCTTTTAGGCCCATGACCTAATTCGGCCCGTAGACAGTCCAAATTGGTGCTCCACTTCGCCCACACCGTAACTCGCCAGGTGTTCTGTGAAATGCCGCTAAGGGCGACGTGTGTCCGAGCGCGTGGCAGCCATGCCTAGCTCGCGCCCCTCCTCTTGTCGCGTGCTCCTCCGAGTGTCCGCATCAATGCGTCGTTGGAGAGTCTCCCGAGCTCGCCCTTGCCTCTGTTCGCTTCCCTCCTCATTTTGAGCCGAGAGCGGATGACGAGCCGCCATGGCCGGTTCGAGCTCCAGCTCGAGCTTCCGAACCGCGCCGTCCCTCCTCCCTTCCCGAAGACAAACACGGCCTCACCTTCCCCGCCACACGCCGACCCCGATGCGCCGCTTTCCTCGGTCAAGAGCCACCTGCGGCATGCTGCTGCCGGGGCACCGACCACCGGAGCCGCCCGCCTTCGTGGCCAGGAGGCCACGGGCCACCTCACCCCGAGCCGCGACTGTCTTCGGGTGAGCCTCGCTGCGCTGGTGCTCGTGCTGCCCTCAGCCGCCGCTGCCGGTGACCCCCTCGCCGGAGCCGCGAAGGCCGGCCCCCCTCCTCTACCGGCGTCGGGAGGTAGAAGAAGAAGACCGCCCCCTGTGTCCCTCTTTGTCTCTCTGTGAATGACTGGTGGGCCCAACCGGTCAGCAGGTCCCGCATGTCGGTTAAGTGGTGCCAGATCTGGGGTGCGTTATCGGGTAGACCTAGCGAATTCAGTAGGGTAAGGAGAATTTCGTTTTTGAATTTCAGAAAATTTGTGAATCTTATAAAAATCATATCTCATGCTAGGTAATTCCAAAAATAGCAAAAGTGGACTTTTTGGAAACCTTGAGAAGAGATCTATGCAGTAGAGTCATAAATTGTTACATATTTGTATATATTTTCTGATGTCTTTATTTAAGCCTTAAAAATGCTCCAAAAATGCTTATAAACTTAACCAGAGCCATATCTAGAGTTTTAGATATCCAAAAATAGTGATTCTTGTTTTGTTAATTTTGTAATGACATGTACTTGCTAGGAAAAATATTAAACACCCCAGTTGTTCACTGTTTTCTTAAGATTTTGATTTGACCTTGTTAAATAAGGAAAACTACATTATATTGCTTGTCATTTTTATATCTTGAGTTGTGATGCTCCAAATGATGTGAAATTTTTATGGTAGTCTTGTCATGATATGTATGTACTGTGGTATAAATGTCTTGATCACTACTTATTGGATGATCTAGTTATTGATTTAACTTGTTTAGGGCTTGATAAATAGCTTATAAATAATATAGAAATGATAAAATGGAAAATGTTGTTCCATTATCTTAGTATGAGGTTGCTCTATCATTTTGATCCATACTATGGCCATGTGTTCATAGAAAATATTAAGTTTTAGGTTTAACTTGCTCTCACATGATTTATTGCTATAGCCATTTGTCTTTTTCATAGAGGTTGATGTACATGTCCAAATGGTTTCAAATTTGTACAGTAGACTTTTGGGAGCATGTGTAGGCCTCTGTAATTTTGGTAGAATTTATTGAGCATCTTTATGATGTGGTCATAATTCCACCTAATTATCTAAATAAATTAAGAAAGTGTAGTAAAAGAAATTATTTAGTAATTGACACTATGTTTGCTGGTGTTCATTAGTCATGTATGAAATGTTGGTAAAGTTGGTTTTATCCAATTATATGTTTGCAACGGAAGTTAATAATTATTTCTTGCAAATGAGGTTTCTGGATAGATCTGGGAACTTAGCAAAGTTCTTCATGATAATGTGCTTTGTTGTGAAACTTATTTATACAAAAGTTGTAGATAATTTATGTATCTCGCTGTTGTTAAATTTTTGGTGGCATTCGGCCATGTGGTTTAGGAGTTATAGCTGTTTAAAGTTGGGGTACAGAATTGCTTGCTCTCTGCCTTGTTAGATCAGTTGCTGTGTTTATGTAAATTCAACATGTTAAACTTTGGAATCATGCTGTGATGATTATAAATAAAATATAGATAATTTCATAAGCTTTCCATAATGTCTTCTTGCAAGTCATTTGGAGTTGTAGATCTCCAGTTATGATTAAATTACTCAGCTGTTGGTCTGATGTCCAGAAGGCAGCAATTTCTAGTTCTAGTACTTTGATTAACTTTGTCATGCTTGGGTATTGAAGTGTGACTTATATCTTTGATGATACTTGGGTGGTACCCTGTGATCTTGTGAGACTTGTTTCTTGATTGATGTGCTTGCCCTCTTCTATGTTATGTCTTAATGAGGATTAAGTTAATTAGCTCTAGGTGTTTATGTGAACTTTGGTATGCTTGCATGATTACTTTGTTTATTACACTTCTAGGCATTCATACACTTGCATCTTACATCTCATCTAGGTACGCTAGATGCACCACGTGGAGGACATGATATGGAGCAAAACTCGAAGATGGTGTTGGTGGATCCATCCCGAAGATAGAAGGATTGGACAAGTGCTAGATTGGGAGATGCTCGCCAAGCGGGTTTCATTTGACCAACACTAACTTGAGTCAGATCCCAAGCAAGCCCCAGAGCATTATAAGTCTCCTATCTTCAAAGCAATTAATTATATATATATGTTATAAGTATTGTTGCATTAAGTGGTAGGAGTTGGTTGGAAACCCTTGCTGCATTATATCATTCCTTGTCCAGTTATATGAATCCTTGAATCCTGCTTAGACTAGGATCGAGTAGATGCTTAGCCCTGCTTTAAGTGGTAGAAGTCAGGTGATTTCCTGTCACCTGCGAGATGTAGGGATATTCATATATGTCACGGTTGGCTATATTGCTATCGTGGAATGGAACCATATGTTAATAAAATGAAATGAGACCGGGCGGGATGACGATAGTGAAGCAACAAGGCATAGAGGTCTTGGGTGTGGATCTATCCCCGTCTAAGTCATTTAAGGACCGATTCGTTGTACGTCCTCGAGTCATGTTGAACGCAGTCTAACACTTAGTTGGCTGGATAAGTCCTTCCGACCGCGAAGCCGAGTAATATGGTTCAGGCTAGGAATCGAATGGTAGGTTGCTTCTTGGAGGAGAGAAAGGATGTGCTTGGGGACATTGGCATGAGACCAAGGGGGGTTAGAGTCCCTATCACCTGACAGAGTGTCGCCCTTGGGGTTACGACATCATTCGGACCCGCGATTCCTGAATCATACGAAAAGGTGGCCTGTGCGATCCTGGCAGGGGTCTACACGGTGAGTGTTAGAAATACCCCTCCAGCTGGATAGGAATTCGATTCGAATCGTCGTCGCTCCCGGTTAGTGAGCACTTGACTTGAGCAGCGGCAACGTAGATTCCATTAAATTGAACGGATGGTTAATTGGATAACGATGGAATGGTTGCCTCAATTTATACCTGCTATGGTTAATATTGTTTGCTCCTAATAAAGTGAGTGCTCTAGTACAGGTTCTAATATAGATGACAGGTTAATGATAATTAACTTGATGCTTAAGCATTAATGATTACTTATCCATAATAAGCTTTTATGCAAAATGTTGTCAAGCTAGCCCACTTCATATCAGCCTTGCATGATCCTTGGTATCACTTTATTTCTGGTTTCTAACGGGTAAGTCTAGCTGAGTACCTTCTCGTACTCAGGGTTTTATTCCCCACTTGTTGCAGGTTGTGAAGTATCATGGCGACTGCAAGAGTTGGTTGGCTCCTGCCGTAGAGGCGGAGTGTGATCACGGGCATGATCCTTCTAAGTTATCTTCTCTCTAATGCTTTTGTTGGAAGTCGACTTTAGTACTAGCCTGTATTTGAAATAAGGGTGTTGTTGGTTTCAAATTACTTTGCTTCCGCTACTTTTCAATGTAAGTTGTAATAACTTTGTTGAACTCCGATGTATATTGAACTACTTGTGAAATGGTTGTAACATTTGACTTGTTATGTTGAATCACTACGATCTTGGCTTGTATGTTGGTTGGTTTGAAATCCCTCGTGATTTCACTGGATTACCGGAGTTATATGGGCTCAAGTGTGAGAATTTGATCACTTCGGTGATTGTTTTTTGTACTTGTGCTCTTATAATTTGGACGGTTCTGTTACATTTTCGACCACCTCAATATGCAGAAAAGTATATTGCTGAGATTGTTCGATTACATGGTATACCAAAAACGATCGTGTCTGATCGTGGTTCACAGTTTACCTCTCATTTTTGGGCACATCTCCATAAAGGTTTGGGCACTAGTTTGATTCGTAGTACAGCTTACCATCCGCAAACTGATGGGCAGACAGAACGAGTTAATGTTGTTCTTGAAGATTTGCTTAGAGCTTGTGTGCTATCATCCAGAGGCTCATGGGAATCATGGTTACCGTTGGCAGAATTCGCCTACAACAACAGTTACCAAGAGAGTATCAAGATGGCACCTTTTGAAGCTTTGTATGGCTGGAAGTGCAGAACACCGTTAAATTGGGTGGAGCCTAGAGAAAGAAGGTTTTACGGAATTGATTTTATAGATGAGGCAGAGAAAAAGGTCCGTATTATCCAACAAAACATGCAAGCTGCACAGTCCCGTCAGAAGAGTTATGCAGATAAGAGAAGAAGACCATTGGATTTCCAAGTGGGTGACTACGTCTATTTGAAGGTTACCCCAATGAAGAAGAAACGGTTTGGAATCAAGAAGAAACTGTCTGCTAGATATATAGGACCATACCAGATCATAGAGAAAAAGGGTCCCATGGCGTACAAACTGTAGTTACCAGAAGAGATGAGTTCGATATTTCCCGTCTTCCACGTATCACAGTTGAAGAAGTGTCTGCGTGTTCCAGAAGAGGGAATAGAACCTCAGGGTATTCGGATCAAGGCAGACTTGGAATATCGTGAACAACCAGTTCGAGTTTTAGATACTAAGGACCGAGTCACTCGAAATAAAGTGGTAACAACCTACAAGATTCAGTGGAGCCATCATGATGAGAGTGATGCTTCATGGGAAACAGGAGAATATCTTCAAACCGCGTATAAAGATTTTTACAATAAATGGTTCGTAACTCAAAATCTCGGGACGAGATTCTTATAAGGGGGGAGGGCTGTAACACCCCTGGGTGTTAAGCATGCATTAGCATCCAAAGCATTAAGCATAAACATCACACACATGTTATCATTGCATGCAATATAAGCTTCTTTAAAAATTTAGAGTGGATAAACAATTACTTGAAACCCTAATTATGAATTTAAGTGCTAAAAAGTTGTATACTCTTGTGTAATGACAATTTTAGATAATCTAGAATAAATAAACATGATTTTGGAGCCACTCTTGTATTCAAAAATTCCCTCAAATTTTGCTTTTAAAAATATTATAGAAAAGTAAATTTTTACTCAAAATTTAGCTTTAAATCCTAAATTCAAAATCTACTTAGAATTTTGAAAAGTGCTCTACATGAAAGTTGTAGAGAATTAAATTTTGAACAACTTTTATTTTGGGCAAAAATTGTGAAAACCTCTTTTTCATCTTCAAATTCAAATTTGAATCAAAATAGAAAATCTGTAAATTTATTTAGAAAAAAGAAAAGCTTTTCCTTACCTTAACGGGCCGCGGCCATCCTTTCGGCCCGCCAGCGCTCTCGGCCTGGCCCGCGACCGCGCCTGGCTCCCTCCCTCGCCCACGCGCGTGCGACGCCGTGGCGCCGTGGCAGGAGTTGGCCGTCACGTGGCCGAGCGATGGCGACACCGCGCGACACGCGCCCTCCGGTGGCCCCCGCGTCCCCTGCGCCTGCTTACTCCCTCCACGCGCTCGCCCCCCTCGGCTGCTCCCTCCATTCCCTCCTCTCGCTCTGCAGCAGCACGCCAGCAGCAGGAGCCGCGCCACACCGCGCCATTGCCGGCTCCCGAGCTCCGCCACTGCCTTAGCCGCCGCTCTGGCTCACCGCCTCCGCCTCCGTCTTCGCCCTCGCTGCGCCCTTTCGTTGCGCATCCGGTGCTCGCCACGACCCGCGAAGATTCGGCCCCTATCCTCGGTAATAGCTCGCCGGAGTTCCGGCCGAGCTCACCGGAGTGAGCCGCTCCGTGGGCTTCACCCTTCCATCCCCCTTCTCGCCCAGTTCTCGAGCACACGAGCACCACATTTGCACCACGAACCTCGCTGACCTCACCGCGCGGCCCCTCTCGGTCGGAGTTGGCCGGCCGACGGCACCCCACGCCACCGAGCTGCCATGCATGCCGGCGAGCTCGATGCCAAGCTCATCTGGCCACCCACTAGGCACTCCTGGATTCGCCTCGCTGCGGGGAACACGGTGGTACCCTCCCCGTCGCCGGAGGATCCACCGGCGGCGAGATCCCGGCGGTCAGTGCCGCCTCGGGACGGATAGGCTGACGGGTGGGCCCGTTTGACCGCGGGGTCCCGCCTGTCTGTCTCATGTGTGTGTCCACGGTGTGCAGTTGCGGGGTGCGCGTAGCGTTAGAGGCCGGTTAGCTTTTCGGTTTTAAAGAAAATGATTTTTCAGAAATTTCGAAAAGGCTTCCAAAAATCATATCTCCAGATTTATAGCTCCAAAAATTATGAAACAAATTTTGTAGTGTTTCTCTTGAGTATATCTACAGTTTAAAAATATGGCATGTTAGTTTTGTAATACTTTTCTATGTAGATTTATTTAATTGCTATAAATGCTGATATCTTAGAAAATGTGTAGTAAATAAAATAATAATGAGAAAAATGTGATTCTTGTTGCATTAATCTTTCTTAGTGATGTATTTTCTAGAAAAAATACTTGTGAAGCATGTTCTGTGAAAATTTATTGAAGTGTAGTTCAAATGCCTTTAATTGATGATTTTTGTTATTTTTGGTAGAGAGCTAAAGGTGTATAACACATGCATGTGATAATTTTTGTAATATGCTAGTTTACTGTGAGTAACATGGGAAAAATGTGAAATCTATTGTTTGATACTTTTTCTAATACAAAATAATTTCATGCTCATTATTATGCTATAACTTGTTTATTTTGTATAGATAGTTTTATTTATCCAAATCCCATGAAATTTTTGTAGTAGGTTAATTAGAGTAAGAGTGAGCTGCTGTAATTTTTGTAGCTTTTTATCTGCCACAAAAATAGGTGTTGATGTGTAACCCTAGTTAAATAGGAAATAAAAGGTTATTCTTTATGAGAAATTAAAAGTAATAAAATATGTTTGGTGTATCTTTGAAGCATCAAAATGCCTTGCTGATGTTACTTGATGGGATAGGTTAGTAAAGATTTGACAACTTGTGACCACACGTATGTGTATGTTATGTGCTAACTAGTGGAATAATAGGTGCATGTTTTGTGATACATGTTCTTGGATGATGTGGACTACCTTGTAGAAGATGTTGTTATAATCCAAACTATCCATTCAATGTGCTCATCTGCATATCATGTCATCAAAGCATTCCACCGTATTCGATGTATCGTTCGCATGTTTACTTATGCACTCGCATCAAACAGGATCGCAGGAGGAGTCGCAGGTAGTAGTACCGGAGGAGCAAGCTTGGACCGATCAGCAGGAGCCCCAGGCATAGGAGGTGCCCAAGGAAGAAAAGCCAGGCGAGGAGCTGCCTGAGTGCGTAGACCACCAACCTAGCTCGTTCGAAAGAGGCAAGCCCCGGAGCATTTTAAGTCTCCTACTTTATGAAAGCAATTCCTTATTACATGAGTTATAGTTATATATATATTGTTGCATTAAGTTTAGGAGTTGCGTGAAACCGTTGTTGCATTATTATCCTTGTTCACCTGATTACCTTTACCCTATTAGGTCAGGATCGAATAACTACTTAGCCATGCTTAGACCGGTAGAAGTCGGGTGATTTCCTGTCACCTGCGAGTTATAGGAAGATACCTAGTTATTGGTTAGCTACAGTGTGATCATGGAAAGTAACCAAGTGTTGATAGCTAAAGGAAGACCAGGCGGAATCTTATAGGGTTTTGGACTATAGTGATTCCGTCTGTGTCGATTAAGGACCGATCGTTGCTCGTCCCTCTTATCATGTTGAACGCATGCCTCACATTTAGCTGGCCGAATAAAGTACCTTTCGACCGCGAAGCTAGTGACACTATTTTGAGCCAGGATAAACTCGGATTGGCAGACTGGTGCTGAAGGGGGTGTAATGGGGACGTGAAGAGTGAGCCCAAGGTGCATCCTAGCAGTTGGGCGGTCCCTGGGTAGTGCGGTCCATGATTGTTATCCCACGGCTTTTTGGAAAGTGTCATTGGTGATCTAAGCGACCCTAACGGGGGAAGCGTGGTTTGTGTGAGGAATAAATCACTAGCTGGTTAGAAATCGATTCGAATCGCCATCGCTCCTGGATAGTGAGCACTTGACTCAAGCTACAGCATCGTAGTTACAATAATGGAACACTGATGATTAAGTGAATGATGTTGGAAATGCTAAACCTGATATGGTAATTTAGATGTTAATGGTGAATCAAGTGATTGCTTTAGCAATAGGTGCTTACCTAGCTTGAATAGGTTATAATAAAAATGATGCAAAAAGTACTTAGTTTAGTTATTCATAATAACTTATGCTTTTCACAAATGAGTCAAGCCAGTCCACTGTATAAAAGCCTTGCATGCTCCTTGGTGTCCTTTATTTTGGTTTATGACAGGTAAGTCTAGCTGAGTACATTCTCGTACTCAGGGCGTTGTTCCCATTATTGTTTCAGATGGTCAGATGTACTATGGGTACTGCGCCAACTGTCTGTATCCGGCGATGGGTGACAACTAGAACCATGGGCAATGGTCACTCCGTTCGTCTTATCAAATGCTTTTGTGGACCGTGATTATCTTCTGGCACTGTATTTGAAGTAAGTATGTGTGGTTTAAAACTACTTGCTTCCGCTATGTAATTTTGAACTATGTTGTAATAATTTTATTCTGGACTCCGATGTATTCAACTCTCGTGGCGAACTTTATGTAGCATGTGAACTATGGCTGCTAAATCAGTACGATCTTGGTTGTATGTTGGTTGGTTTGAAATCCCTCATGATTTTACGGAATCTCAGGTTATACAGGCTTAAGTTTGAGAAATTATCTGCCTCGGTGGAAGATTTTCTTACTTAATCTTGTATAATCATGTTGATCCGTTACAGTTTGTGCCAAATGCACCACTAGCATGGAAATCATTTTGGGCACACCCAATGGTACTCCTAGGTGTCGTGGGTCAAGTGCAAGCTTGTTTCGGTATGTTTGGAGATAGTGTTAATCTCCGCACAAGATAGGTGCACGATTTACGCCGAATGTACCATAGGCATGGAAATCATTTTGGGCACACCCGATGGTACACTTAGGTGATATGTGTCAAGTGGAAGCTCGTTTTGTTCCATTTTGGAGATAGTGTAAGATAGGTGCACGGTTTGTGCCGCCGCCATCATTGGAGCCGCCCGTCGACAAGCCTTCGTCTCCGGTCCTGTTTTTCTACTCCGGTGAGTTCGGCGTGAGCTCCCCTCTCTTCCCATGCTTTTCCCGAGCCAAATCATGGCCTCTAGGGCCCTAACCGTGTGCGCCGGTGAGAAACCTCGCCGCCGGCCATGTCTTCCGTCGCCCCTGGCACTGTAGCCGGCCAGAGTTTCCTTCTTCTCTCCCTCCAGTCAAATCTCGGCCGTTCAAATCTAATCCAACGGCGTAGATCTCAGGATACCCCTTCGCCTGGCTATTTTGCTTAAGAGCCCCTCTGTTTCTTTAAATTTGAACCCATGGTCCAAAGCGTAAAGCCCGAATACGCTTTGCACTTTTGAAGGCGTAAACTCAGTCGGTTTAGGTGAAAATACGCTTTCTAGTATTTACAGTTTTGCCACAAGATTTATTTAGGTCATAAAATCTCCGTTTTAACTCCGATTTGACCCATTCAAGTTGCGTTAGGTTCATAATGAAAGCATCTAGGCCCCGAGAGTTGGTTTTGGCAATTGATGACAACGCTTTATTACCATGACTAACGTGTGTTTTGCAGAAACTTTGGTAAGTTAGGTCATGGAGATGATAACTGCTTTGGGCACTATGGTATTCATGCCCCTTAATGGAAATCGTTTCGGTTTTCCAAGGATTGACGTCAAGATTAAGGACGGTTAGTTTCGGATGTCAAGGTGTTGAGTTACATTCGGAATAGTCATTAGGATCTTCGCTTTTTCCTTTGGCCGTACTATAAAGGGTGGCATGAGCGAGTAGCTTGACCTAGGTGAGTCTCATGTTTAGGTGTGGTGCACACTTGTCAAACTTAGCACTAGGAAGCTCTAGAATAGCTCAAAGTTTAGTTGGAAGCAACTTGGTTCAAGTTGCGTCGCGTTTCGGAGTGTTTGGTGGGGTTTTCCCTTGATCGGACGCGGTGCCTGGCCTGACCGGACGCGTCCGGTCAGTTCTCACCGCTAACTGTTTTTCAGCGCTGACGACCGGACGCGGCCCTTGCGAGGACTGGACGCGGTGTTCGGGCTGACACGTGTCACTTGAGGGAAACCACCTAATCGGACGCTACTGGAGTGTGATCGGTGCATCCGGTCATGTTCCAGTAAGGTACTCTGAAGACCGGACGCGTCCGGTCATCACCGATCAGACGCGGTCGCGCGTCAGGTCAGAGTACAGTAAGCTCCCTGCACGATCGGACGCGTCTGGTCACCCCTGATCGGCGCGTCCGGTCACTCAGCCGTTATTTCAGGTTTTGACCGTTACGAGCGACCGGCGTGTCCGGTCACTTCGACCGGCGTGTCCGGTCACCTCGTATTTTGCTGAGTTGGCAGGTAATGGTTGGATTTGTTTGTGGGGTAAATACATCCCCACCACCTCTTTTAGAGCTCTCTTGCTCACTTGTTCAGCTGAGAAACACCTTTGGAGTGCAAGGGAGTGCAAGAGCTCTAGTGAGGATTGTGTTTTGAGAATCAAAGCTTGAGAGTCCTCCACTAGTGAATAGAGAGTAGCAAGTGTGCATCCACCTTCTCTTTAGGTTCGTTGTGGTCAAGTGAGAGTTCTAGCTTGTTACTCTTGTTGATCGCCATCATCTAGACGGCTTGGTGGTGATTGGGAGTTTGGTGATCATCCGGCGGAGCTCGTGGATGACCCAACTCATCTTGTGAGTGGTTTTGGGCGATTCACCGCAACGGAGTGTCAAAGAATCAGCCCGTAGAGAGCAATTGATCCTTGCGCAGATCAAGGGGGAGCTACACCCTTGCGCGGGTGCTCCAACGAGGACTAGTGGGGAGTGGCGACTCTCCGATACCTCAGAAAAACATCGCCGTGTTCCTTGCCCTTACTTTCAAGCATTTACATTCTCATATTTACATTCATTGCTTGATTTACTTTCCTAAAATTGCCATGCTAGACTAGGATTGGAAACTAGGGTGCAAAACTTTTACCGGTAGAATCTCTAGGAACACAAGTAGGCACTAGGGGTGAATTCCGGCTTGTAGGATTTAATTCTTGCAATTAATTTTTAGAAAAGCCCAATTCACCCCCCTCTTGGGCATCTTGATCCTTTCAATTGGTATCGGAGCCGAGTTGCTCCTAATTTAGGCTTTACCGCCTAGAGCAAGATGCCTAACGGGGAAGGACCACCTCCCACCTTTGAGGGAGATGATTTTCCATATTGGAAAATCCGTATGGAGGCGTATCTCGAAGCCATAGATGTTGGGTGTCTTAGAGCCGCAACCCAAGGGCTTCCCGCTATCAAGGATCCCGCCAACCCAAGTGGTGATGAGGAGAAGTACGACTGGTGGAATGCAAAGGCCAAAAATGCACTCTACCGGGGCTTAGGCAAGGATATCTTCAATCGTGTGCGTAATACAAAGAACGCTCATGAATTGTGGGAAAACCTTTGTGCTCTCCATGAGGGAACTAAGAGTGAGCATGAGGAACGCTATCATATTGCTTTAAAGAAAATCAATTCTTTTGAGATGCTTCCCAAAGAAAGTGCTAATGATATGTACACTCGTTTGAATGTTCTTGTAGAGGACCTCAATGCTCTTGGGCTCACCCAAATGAGCCAATCGGATGTTGCAAGGAAGATCTTGAGTGTTCTTCCCGTTGAGAAGTATGGTCACATTGTCACCGTGCTTCACCAAAGTGATCTCTCCACCGCAACACCGACACAAGTATTGGGGAAGATCAATGCTCATGAGATGTACATGCACATCACTCTGGAAGATGGCTCATCATCTTCCAAGAAGAAAGACTTGGCCTTCAAAGCTAGCCATGACAAGAAGAAGAAGAAGGGCCAAGCCATGATGGTGCAAGAGAGCTCAAGTGAAAGTGATATTGATGATGAATCACTTGCACTCATGGTGAGGAAGACCACTAAGATGCTAAAGAAGCTCAACAAGAGTGGCATCAAGTTCGATGGGAAGAAAAAGAAATTCTTCACAAGTAGCAAAAGGAAGCCAATCTCGGAGATGGATTGCTACAATTGTGGTGAACTTGGCCACTTAGCTCATCAATGCCCTAGACCTCCAAAAGACAAGTACAAGAATAAGAACAAGGGCAAAAAGAATGATTCAAGTGATGAAGAAGAAGAGAAAAAGAAAAACAAGCCATACAAGAAGAAGGATGGCAAGAAGGAGTTCCACAAGAAGAAGGGAGGAAAGGCATACATTGTTGGTGATTGGCTCACCGACATTGAATCATCTTGTGAGTCCTCCGGTGATGAGAGCGATGATGAGAAAGAGAAGGTTGCCGCATTTGTGATGGGGCCATCATCTTCACCGACATCTTCATCACCACCTTCACCACCACCTTCACCGTCATCATCCACTACTCACCTATGCCTTATGGCCAAGGGTGAACGAAAGGTACAAAACCATGATAGTGATGATGATGATAGTGATAGTGATGATGAATATGACGCACCTTCTTATGATGAACTTGTAAAATTGTTGAACAAATACACTAAAGTCATAAGAAGGACTAGAAATGAAAATGATGAACTTCAAAATGAAAATGAATCACTCTCATCCAAGCTTGAAAATGCACAAAAGGCTAGTGGTGAGCTCAAAGATCAAAATGAAATTATGTCTTCCACTCTCAAGGAGCTCAAAACTTCTAACAAAGAGCTTAGAGATCAACATGATAAACTTGAGAAGAAGCATGATGAGCTCATCACTAGGCATAACACTCTAAAAGACAAATACACTACATTGAAAATTGACTATGATAGTCTTGTGGTTGCTAATGAACTTTCTCTTGAGACACATGATGCTACTAACAAAGTTGTTAAGTTTGATATAGCTACATCATGTAATGACTTGATCATTGAAAGCATTGAGCAAGGTTCTAGTAGCAAAGGCAAGAGTGTGGTTGAGTCAAATAACTATGATGATTATGCCAAGATCAAGAGTGAGAATGAGAAGCTTGCAAATGAGAACAAGAAGCTAAAAGGTTTGATGGCTCTTGAGAAGCAAACAACAAATGAGTCACTTATTGAAGAAAACAAAAAACTCAAGCAAAAGAAAGAGCATCTCAAGACCGGCCTAAGCAAGTTCACAAGAGGCCAATATTTGCAAAGTGAGCTACTCATAAACACCGTAATGAAGATGGATAGAAGTGGTATTGGTTATTTGGCAAATCAAGAGAAGAAGGCCAAAGCTCAACAACAACAAAGCAAGTCAAAGCCCAAGCCAAAGAGATGTGTTGAGTGTGGACAAGAAGGCCATTTTCCTTATGAGTGCAAAACTCCACCACCACAACCCTTGCCCAAGCATGCTAGACCCTTTGCCTTCAATGCTCATTATATGCTAAGAAAAGATTCAAGTGGAAAGATGAAAGTTATGTTTTTGGGTCCCCTAAACAAGAATAGGCCAAAGAAAATATGGGTTGCCAAGTCACTAGTTGAGAAAATCAAGGGCCCCTCTCAAGTGTGGGTCCCTAAACAAAAAGCTTGATCTCTTGTGTGTAGGTGAACTATAAGACCGGTGGATCTCATTGGGTTATTGATAGTGGTTGCACTCAACATATGACCGGTGATCCTCGTATGTTCACCTCCATTGAAGAGAATGGGGTATGTCAAGAGAAGATCACATTTGGGGATAATTCAAAGAGCAAAGTCAAGGGTATAGGCAAGATTGCAATATCAAATGATCACTCACTCTCAAATGTGCTCTATGTTGCTTCATTGAGTTTCAACTTACTATCCGTTGGGCAACTTTGTGACCTTGGCTTCCAATGCTTGTTCACACCTAATGAAGTGATAGTTTCAAAGATAGATGACAAGCAAGTGATATTCAAAGGCTTTAGATACAATAATCTTTATCTTGTTGACTTCACCTCTGAAGATGCAAACTTGATGACATATTTGTTCACCAAGACCTCACTTGGATGGCTTTGGCATAGGAGGCTTGCTCATGTTGGAATGAACACTCTCAACAAGCTATTGAAGAAAGAACTAGTGAGAGGATTGAAGGATGTAAAGTTTAAAAAGGACAAACCTTGTAGTGCATGTCAAGCAGGCAAACAAGTTGCAAACACTCATCCAACCAAAGCTTACATGTCAACTTCAAGAGTGCTAGAACTCATACACATGGATTTGTTTGCGCCTACAACCTATAAGAGCTTGGCAGGTAATGGTTGGATTTGTTTGTGGGGTGTATAAATACATCCCCACCACCTCTTTTAGAGCTCTCTTGCTGATTTGTTCAGCTGAGAAACACCTTTGGAGTGCAAGGGAGTGCAAGAGCTCTAGTGAGGATTGTGTTTTGAGAATCAAAGCTTGAGAGTCCTCCACTAGTGAACAGAGAGTAGCAAGTGTGCATCCACCTTCTCTTTAGGCTCGTTGTGGTCAAGTGAGAGTTCTAGCTTGTTACTCTTGGTGATCGCCATCACCTAGACGGCTTGGTGGTGATTGAGAGTTTGGTGATCATCCGGCGGAGCTTGTGGATGACCCAACTCATCTTGTGAGCGGTTTTGGGCGATTCACCGCGACGGAGTGTTGAAGAATCAGCCCGTAGAGAGCACTTGATCGTTGCGCGGATCAAGGGGGAGCTACACCCTTGCGCGGGTGCTCCAACGAGGACTAGTGGGGAGTGGCGACTCTCCGATACCTCGGAAAAACATCGCCGTGTTCCTTGCCCTTACTTTCAAGCATTTACATTCTCGTATTTACATTCAATGCTTGATTTACTTTCCTAGAATTGCCATGCTATACTAGGATTGGAAACTAGGGTGCAAAACTTTTACCGGTAGAATCTCTAGGAACAGAAGTAGGCACTAGGGGTGAATTCTGGCTTATAGGATTTAATTCTTGCAATTAATTTTTAGAAAAGCCCAATTCACCCCCCCCTCTTAGGCATCTTGATCCTTTCACATAATTTCATACTCTACCTGTTAGTACTACTGTATAGTAGATTTTCCACTTTTAAATTTTGAGGTTAGATTTAATCTATTACTTTAATAAAGTAAATCTCGTTTAAATCATAACTTTTCCATTTTAGCTCCGATTTACGTGAAATTCGCGTCTGTGTGATCCTAGTGCGATGTAGATTCGTTTTAAAAACTTTTCATCTTATTTTTCTATTGTTGGTGTACTGTTCTAATTGTAGCTTTGTTTGCCATGATTGCTCTTGGATGATTGTTGTTGATGTGTTAATCGAGGATAGACGGTGATCAGTTCGTTGGTGGTCAAGAGTACTATTACAAATCGGATCAACAGGATCAGCTAGATCAAGGCAAGTATAGCATGGGATTATCCTTGTTACCTACTCACTTTAATTCACTTAATTCATGCTGCATGTGTCTCCTTGTTAAGGATGCCCTAGTATTGATCTTGTTCCTTGAATCCTATGGTTATTGGCATTGGGTAGTGGCTAGTGCTCACATAAACAATGATCTTGTAATTTGACTAATGATATATGCAATAACACTAAAAGATGATTTTTAGCAACAGGGAACAAGAGGGCTAGAGTTTTTCTCTAAGATTCCTCTCCGTAAGGACTTATCTGTAAGCGAACATCCGGGACTTACAGTACAGCTGTGAGGGCTACATGGCTCTGGCTTTAGTCATTAAGAGGACCTTTTCTAGCTTGTTAGTGGTTACCTTTATGGCGCAAAAGGGGTTGTGTTCTGGGATGGGTGTAGTGTGGCTCCTGTCCCTATGAGTATAGGCTGCGTGTCATTGTGCCATACGAAAGGGGGTTCTACATTTGCAGGCCACAGAAACCTAGCGGCCCTAACTTGTTAGATGAACCTTGGAAAGACTTCATAGTGAAACTTAACTGTCCAATGGGGAGTCATGACCTCGGACTTTTGGGGATCACGACTCACAGTGAAAGTGTACAACCTCTGCAGAGTGTAAAACTGGTATATCAGCTGTGCTCACGGACACGAGTGGCCTTGGACCCTTACGAAATAGAGATCACTATTAATTTACTTGTTCTTGCTATTCATTATTCTCTTTACATGATCATGTGTTTATTATGGGAATATCACCTATTTGATGCTACTCAATTGCTTAAAATATGATCAACTAAAAGCTACATGCAGTTGAACCAGTGTCTACCCTACTTGAGCTTCATGAACCCCATATTACACTTGTTGAGTACTTTTGTGCTCACCCTTGCATTCCCCCACACCACAGGATGGACTCCCAAAAGTGCTAATAGTGATTACTACTACTACTTTCCTGAAGATTACTAGACTTGTGGTCAACCAGTTGACGTGCCTGTGCTATGGAGCTAGCTACCACAAGAATTATTCTATGTTTCCGCTTAATTACATGAAGACTCTGTGATATTATTCGTTATGTAATAAACATTTGTGATGATACTATTTATATTTGTCATCTTATGTGTGATTGATCTCTAGGCGCACATAAGATTATACATTCCATTTGTTCCTTAAAAATGGGTGTGACAGATTGGTATTAGAGCGATATTGACTGTAGGACGCAAGCCTAGTTAATAATGGTCGTCTTAGTTCTCTTTTCTTCACTTGTTTCATGCTTATCACTTTACTCTTGATAATTGCTAAATTGTTATGCTTCTTTCACCTAATTCTATTGTGAAAATATTGCCTCTAATTCCAACTTACCCTTGGCCTAAAATCTGTAGATGCCTCGTGCCCGCAAGACTGCCCGTATCACCACTGGAGGCTACTATCCACCCCGTTCCCTGTACGAACCAGAAGAGCCTCAGGAGGAACCAGAAGAGCCTTAGGAGGAACCAGAAGAGCTTCAGGAGAAACTAGAAGACACTACACCAACCCCGCCACCAACACCAGATCAGGCGCCAGAACCAGTTTTGCCCCAAGAAGAACTTGAACCTAAAGAGGAGGTTATCTATTTGAGTGATGATGAAGATGTTGAGCTTGCCCATGATGGAGAACAGCCCCCTTCGCCTCCACAAGATGGTTCCACTGAAGTTGGTGTGTCGTCCCTTCCTATGGGTTGGATTACAAAGATCCATCACAAGTCAAGCCATGACACTCCTTCACACCACCGACTGGTTGGCATGCTTAGTGCCTACTTCACAGATTGGGATCCTGCAATTGAGTATGTCTGCTGGGAGCATAAGCATCCTTTGGAAGCTACTTATTGGAAGTGCAATGTGCGTATCTTCGTTAAGAACGAAGAGATGTGTACTTATTTGCTGGACCGGTGTTTTTCCCATAGTGGTCGTCGTGCCACTATAGAAGATGGCATAGAAGATGCGGCCTTTGAAGCATGCTTGGGACTTCGTCACCTTCGCTATGAGGTTATGCAAGATGATCAATATCGCTATTTTCCCCAAGGAGACCCAGAGCAAGGATGGGTAATGATGAACCCTGGGAATTTAGAATTAGTTCCTCGAGTCATGGTGGATTTTGGTCATGACATGATGGTGATGAATCGTCGGTTGGTAGCCCTAGTTAAAGCTTTGAGGAAGGATGTCAAGAGGTACCAAGAAGTGATAGATGGCCTAAGGATTGAGCAAGGCATGGAGGCGATCTATGACTATTATGAACATCAAGCCCATCCCTAGGAGTTGGAATACCATTTATGTAAAAATATGATAGTACGAGTAGTGTCGAGTTAAGTTGAGTTTTGTGGTGTCGTGTGAACTTTGTGTGGTTAGTTGAGTTATTATTGTGCTTATGTGTGAGTTGGTTTTTTCCATGTAATGAGTGCTGGAGCTTTGTGGGCTTGTCTACAAAAGTTACTAATTATATAATACTAAGTTTTAGTGTGATAAATAAATAATTTAGTTGGGTTAACCTTTCTCTCTGTTCTGTCCTTTCTGGAGCGGTCTGTCTTTCCTTTTATGCTCAAAATTAACTGTTCAGCGAAAAATTCTGAAATTTTTATGAGAGAATGTAGACCCACGTACCTTTCCAATGCCTCTGGAATCACCTTTTTATTTGTTCTGGATCATGAGATATAATCATTACAAGATGAAGTTACCGTGCAGTCTGGAAGTCAGAAACAGTTTCTGTTGTGTCCTGTTTTTGGGTAACTTCGTGACAGAATCTGGAATTATGAGTTAAATAAAAGTTGTAGATAATTTCATAAAAATTCCAACCGTATAAAGTATACCCCTACTGGATATCTTTAACTCGAGATAGGTCTGTTTTTCCGAACCACTGAAATTGGGATATGTCCAGAAGGTTATCATATTTTATTCTCTATCTCTAGAATTGTCTATAATGTGGTAATCTCTAAGATTTGATATTGTATTGGATAACAGATGTCTAGAAGAGGACGAGGTCGAGGCCGTGGTCATGGAGTTGGTCCACCACCTACTATTCATGAGCTCTTGGCCATACAGACACAGTTGATGGAGGCTTTGGTGAACAATCAGCAAAATCAGCCAGTAGGAGGAGCACCTGCGCGAGATAAGCGTGGGGAATTTTTGAAGGGTCATCCTCCGGTGTTTACTCATGCCACTGATCCATTGGAAGCCGATGATTGGCTTCGTGCAGTAGAGAAGCAGCTCAACATTGCTTAGTGTAATGATCAACAGAAGGTGTTGTTTGCTTCGGGACAACTTCAAGGAGCGGCTCAAGACTGCTGGGATTCATATCAGTATGGCCGTCCTGCTAATGCTCCCGCCATTACTTGGCAGGAGTTTACAGAGAGCTTTAGGTCCTATCATATACCAGAGGGGGTGATAGCATTGAAGGCAGAAGAATTCCGCAATTTGACACAGGGATCTATGCCTGTAGCGGAGTATAGGGACAAATTTGCTCAGTTGTCACGTTATGCGCCGAATGAGGTGGCTAATGATGCCGATAAGCAGCGACTTTTCTTGAAGGGTCTACATAATGGTCTTCAATTGCAGCTAATGTCCAATGCTTACCCAGATTATCAAACATTAGTAAATCACGCTATTGTGGTGGATAATAAGCGTAAGGAGATGGATGCCAAAAGGAAGAGACTTCAGGGACAGGTATCTGGAAACAACACTCGCCAACACACTGGTTATCAACAAGGTTTTCAGCAAAGGTATCCGCCCAACCAATGGAATCGTGGTCAACTTCCTCCACGTAATCAGTTTCTGCAACGTCCTCCTTATCAGTCGTAGAATAGCAATCAACGCTCTCAGCAGCAGAATGGGAACCAGAATCAACGACAGAGTACCCCCAACAACACCCTAATGAAGACTAGTACTCCTAATACTCCAACCAAGTGTTTCTATTGTGGAAAGGAAGGTCACCTGTCTTATAACTGTCCTGAGAAGGCCAATCAGCAAACCCCTCAGAAGCAGAACAGTAACCAGAAGCCACCATATTACTGGAAGGTGACTCACGTGTCGGAGGAGACTGCAATGGCGGAACCTGAAGTTATGCTCGGTACGTTCGATGTCCACTCCATCCCTGCCACTGTTCTTTTTGATTCTGGAGCTTCGCATTCATTCATATCTCAAATATTTGTTAAGACACATAGTATCCCTTTATGTGCCATGAAAAACCCTATACTAGTTAATTCGCCTGGGGGAAGTATGCAAGCTTCCTATCGATGCCTCCCTATCAGTTTAATTTTAAGGGGGGTAGAGTTCAAAGTGAGTCCTATAGTGTTGAGAACAGCTGGGATTGATCTTATTCTGGGACTAGATTGGATGAAGCAAAATCAGGCAGTGATTCAGTGTAAGGAAAAGGCAGTAGCCCTGACAACACCGAAGGGAGATCGAATTAGTGTGGAGATTGTAGTGCAGAAGCCGCAGACAGCTACAGTAAATCGACTTGATGATAGTGTGAATCAAGAGGATCTAGTTGTGGATGAATTTTCGGATGTGTTCCCCGACGACTTGCCAGGTATGCCACCCGACCACGACATTGAGTTTATTATTAAATTATTGCCTGGAACTGTACCTATAGCTAAGCGTCCATATAGAATGGGGGTTAATGAATTAGAGGAACTTAAGAAACAAATAAAAGAGTTGCAAGAAAAAGGTTTCATTCGTCCTAGCTCTTCACCGTGGGGAGCTCCAGTGATCTTTGTTGACAAGAAAGATGGTTCTCAACGGATGTGTGTTGATTATCGGTCACTTAACGAGGTGACTATCAAGAATAAGTATCCGCTGCCCAGGATTGATGACTTGTTTGATCAGTTGAGAGGTGCTTGTGTGTTTTCTAAGATTAATCTTCGCTCTGGCTATCATCAGTTGAAGATTCGTGCTACTGATATACCAAAAACAGCATTCACCACCCGATATGGTTTGTATGAGTATACAGTAATGTCTTTTGGCTTGACTAATGCTCCTGCATACTTTATGTACTTGATGAATAAGGTATTTATGGAGTATCTTGATAAGTTTGTAGTAGTGTTCATCGATGATATACTGGTATACTCTAAGACTAAGGAAGAACATGTGGAACATTTGAGGTTGGTCCTGCAGAAGCTCAGAGAGCATAAGCTCTATGCTAAGCATAGTAAATGTGAATTCTGGTTGAAGGAAGTTGCTTTTGTGGGTCATGTGGTCTCTAATGGTGGAATTTCAGTGGATCCTAGCAAGGTAAATGATAAGGACATGACACCAACAGATACGACCATTGATTATAAGGTGCACTCGTTCCTATATTTGCATAGTAATTTTGGGTACAATTCACTTGGTTCCACATATACATGTCGTTATTTGAATGTAGGTACAAATGTGTCTCAAAGTACAAGTCCATCAAAGTTGAACTTTCGGTTCGTCGGCAGCCCGATAGTGCTTCATTGGGAAGGCCAGAACTCATCCATCCGAAGTGCGATTGAGGTCAATGAGCACTTGATGGAAAGCTTATTTGATAATCTTTCAAATAGATCTGGTCCCACTTTAATATCACATTGGCAAGGCCTTGAAATCATTAAGACATTCTGCCGCTATTTCTGTCGAGTGTTACGGCGTCGTCATGGGCTTGTTATTCACACTTGGGACCCAGACCCAAGTTGGAGCACGCCCCAAGAAGATGGAGAACACCTAAGAGATGCCTAAGGACGTCCTCCTCCTTGGCCACCACCTTAATACGCCAGCAAGGACGTCCAAGCCAAGCCGGAGGCCTAGTCCAATTCGAGTTCGAGTCTGCTTCGGCCTTATGGACCAGTCTGCAATAAAATGGACACCCAGGACGCGTCCGGACTCCGTTTTCGATGATCCATATATGGATGGAAAGCTTATTTGATAAGGAATCCAACCCAAGTGGTCCCATATCAAATCTATTTGGAATCAACGGGAATCGTCGAAACAAGTTACCGTCCAGAATCTGTCAGGGCGCTGTGTCATCGTCTTTTGGGCCGTTTGGGCCTTGTAACGTGTCGGCGCTCCCCAAGGACGCGAATAGGGGTCCTTAGACACCCCTTAGGCTTTATAATCAGTAGCCGCCGCCTACGTTAGGGTTTGGGTTTTGCTTAGATTATTCTGTTCATAACAGTTTCGCCGCCGTCGTCGGTTTGTGAGACCCCAACTTTGTGAGATTAATCATTCATCTACAATTTGGTTGCATTCCTTTGTGTTCTTGCTTGTGTTCTCGATTTGCAGGCAAGGACTTAGCCTTCTTGGCGATGTCGACCGTGCAATGCCGGTCGATAACCAGAGGAGTCGTGGTGTTGCGATTGCGGGGTTCAGAGCCGAGTTGTTCGGAAGCCGGATCGAATTGTGTCGTGACTCCACCAAATCGAGAGTTATCAGAACCTTTCGGAAGATCGGGATCCCTAGTTCACATCAGTAAAGGATGTGTTGAATTGGAAGCCACCAACCGATGTGGGAGAAATTCGTAGTTTCTTGGGATTAGCTGGATATTATAGAAGATTTATTGAAGGGTTTTCTAAGCTTGCCAAGCCAATGACAACATTGTTAGAAAAGAATGCCAAATTTGTGTGGTCTGATAAGTGTCAGGTTAATTTTGAGGAGCTGAAGAAAAGATTGACAACAGCCCCGGTGTTAGTTTTGCCAGATTTGAATAAGAGCTTCTCTATTTATTGTGATGCATCCCGTTTGGGTCTTGGTTGTGTGCTTATGCAAGAAGGCAAAGTAGTAGCATATGCATCTTGACAGTTGAGGAAGCATGAGTTAAATTACCCTACTCATGACTTGGAGTTAGCAGCAGTGGTGCATGCTTTGAAAATATGGAGGCATTATTTGATTGGACATAAAAGTGATATTTACACTGATCATAAGAGTTTGAAGTACATTTTCACTCAAACAGATCTGAACTTGAGACAACGTCGCTGGTTAGAGTTGATTAAGGATTAATCAGATATTGGAAGATATGTTGAGAGCTTGTGCTTTGCAATATGGTACAAGTTGGGATAAGAGTTTGCCATATGCAGAGTTTTCCTACAATAACAGTTATCAGAAAAGTTTACAGATGGCACCCTTTGAAGCTTTGTATGGTAGGAAGTGTAGAACTCCGTTGTTTTGGAATCAGACAGGAGAAAGTCAAGTGTTCGGTCCCGATGTGCTTAGGAATGCTGAGAAACAAGTAAGAATGATCCAAAACAATTTGAAAGCAACTCAGTCACGACAGAAAAGTTATGCCGATACTCGATGGAGAGACTTGACTTTTGAAGTGGGAGATTATGTCTACCTGAAGGTGTCACCTATGAGAGGTGTGAAAAGGTTTAATCGGAAAGGAAAGTTAGCACCGAGGTATGTCGGTCCTTTTAAGATCTTAGAGAGACGTGGTGAAGTGGCATATCAGTTGGAATTGCCTGAGAGTTTAGCAGGTGTGCATGATGTGTTCCATGTGTCTCAATTAAAGAAATGTTTGCGTGTGCCAGAAGAACAAATACCGTTGGAAGAACTCACTGTTAAGGAAAATCTTACTTATGAGGAGTATCTAGTAAAAATCTTGGAGACAGCGGAAAGAGTTACCAGGAGCCAAGTTATAAAGATGTGTAAAGTTCAGTGGAGATGATATTCGGAAGCAGAGGCTACGTGGGAAAGAGAGGAAGATTTAAGAAAAGCATACCCACAGTTGTTTGAGTAAGAATTGTCTGAATCTCGGGACGAGATTCATTTTAAGGGGGGTAGAATTGTAACACCCTAAAATTTGCATTATTTTAAAATAGGAGAATTTGATTTATTCACGCAATTTTGTGAGCATTTTAACATAGAGAAATAATAATTTTCATGAAATTAAAATCAACTATAAGGTTAGACACATGCTTGCTCATACATGCTGTTGCATATCTTGTTTTGTATTGAATGTTGTTTGAGAATTTCAAAAGAGAATTCAAATTCTATTTAAATCTTTATTTGAAAATGCATTTGGAAAATTAGAAAAAGAGAAGAAAATGGAAGTCTTCTTCATCTCTGTTTTGGCCCGAAGGCCTTCCCTCCTCTCTTCTTGGCCCAGCCTGTGCCTGCTTTTCTTGATTTGGGCCGAAGCTAGCTAACCGGCCGCGTCGTGGGCCGGCCCAGCCAGCAGCTGCCGCAATCCAGGCCGCCGCGCCCTTCTCTTCGTTTTACTGACAAGCCGGGCCCACGCCACAGCGGCTTCTTCTACCTCGTGTTCGAGCCGAACTCAAGCATGGAGTTCGACGCTGCTCTGACTCCCCTCCCCTGTGCCTTGGCCCGCACGCCTAGCCACCCTCAAATAGCAGCCGAGCCTGCACCGCCCCTCCCAAGCCTGAACCCGGAGCCACCGACCGTGAGTTAGCCGCATAAGCGTTGTTCGAGTTTGGAGAAGATCCGCCGCCGTCATTGGAGCCGCCCGTCGACAAGCCTTCGTCTCCGGCCCCGTTTTTCTCCTCCGGTGAGTTCGGCGTGAGCTCCCCTCTCTTCCCGTGCTTTTCCCGAGCCGAATCATGGCCTCTAGGGCCCTAACCGTGTGCGATGGTAAGAAACCTCGCCACCGGCCATGTCTTCCGTCGCCCCTGGCACTGTAGCCGGCCGAAGTTTCCTTCTTCTCTCCCTCCAGTCAAATCTCAGCCGTTCAAATCTAATCCAACGGCATAGATCTCAGGATACCCCTTCGCCTAGCTATTTTGCTTAAGAGCCCCTCTGTTTCTTTAAATTTGAACCCGTGGTCCATAGCGTAAAGCCCGAATACGCTTTGCCCTTTTGAAGGCGTAAACTCAGTCGGTTTAGGTGAAAATACGCTTTCTAGTATTTACAGTTTTGCCACTAGATTTATTTAGGTCATAAAATCTCCATTTTAACTCCGATTTGACCCATTCAAGTTGTGTTAGGTTCATAATTTCATACTCCACCTGTTAGTACTACTGTATAGTAGATTTTCCACTTTTAAATTTTGAGGTTAGATTTAATCTATTACTTTAATAAAGTAAATCTCGTTTAAATCATAACTTTTCCGTTTTAGCTCCGATTTACGTGAAATTCGCGTCTGTGTGATCCTAGTGCGATGTAGATTCATTTTAAAAACTTTTCATCTTATTTTTCTACTGTTGGTGTACTGTTCTAATTGTAGCTTTGTTTGCTTTGCATGATTGCTCTTGGATGATTGTTGTTGATGTGTTAATCGAGGATATACGGTGATCAGTTCGTTGGTGACCAAGAGTACTATTACAAATCAGATCAACAGGATCAGCTAGATCAAGGCAAGTATAGTATGGGATTATCCTTGTTACCTACTCACTTTAATTCACTTAATTCATGCTGCATGTGTCTCCTTGTTAAGGATGCCCTAGTATTGATCTTGTTCCTTGAATTCTATGGTTATTGGCATTGGGTAGTGGCTAGTGCTCACATAAACAATAATCTTGTAATTTGACTAATGATATATGCAATAACACTAAAAGATGATTTTTAGCAACAGGGAACAAGAGGGCTAGAGTTTTTCTCTAAGATTCCTCTCCGTAAGGACTTATCTATAAGCAAACATCCGGGACTTACAGTACAGTTGTGAGGGATACATGGCTCTGGCTTTAGTCATATAAGAGGACCTTTTCTAGCTTGTTAGTGGTTACCTTTATGGCGCAAAAGAGGTTGTGTTCCGGGATTGTTAGTGGTCAGCTTTATGGCGCAAAAGAGGTTGTGTTCCGGGATGGGTGTAGTGCGGCTCCTGTCCCTATGAGTATAGGCTGCGTGTCATTGTGCCATACGGAAGGGGGGCTCTACATTTGCAGGCCATAGAAACCTAGCGGCCCTAACTTATTAGACGAACCTTGGAAAGACTTCATAGTGAAACTTAACTGTCCAATGGGGAGTCATGACCTCGGACTTTTGGGGATCACGACTCACAGTGAAAGTGTACAACCTCTGCAGAGTGTAAAACTTGTATATCAGCCGTGCTCACGGACACGAGCGGCCTTGGACCCTTACGGAATAGAGATCACTATTAATTTACTTGTTCTTGCTATTCATTATTCTCTTTACATGATCATGTGTTTATTATGGGAATATCACCTATTTAATGCTACTCAATTGCTTAAAATATGATCAACTAAAAGCTACATACAGTTGAACCAGTGTCTACCCTACTTGAGCTTTATGAACCCCATGTTACACTTGTTGAGTACTTTTGTGCTCACCCTTGCATTTCCCCACACCACATTATGGACTCCCGAAAGTGCTAACAGTGATTACTACTACTACTTTCCTGAAGATTACTAGACTTGTGGTCAACCAGTTGACGTGCCTGTGCTATGGGGCTAGCTACCACAAGAATTATTCTATGTTTTCGCTTAATTACGTGAAGACTCTGTGATATTATTCGTTATGTAATAAACATTTGTGATGATACTATTTATATTTGTCATCTTATGTGTGATTGATCTCTGGGCGCACATAAGATTATACATTCCATTTGTTCCTTAAAAATGGGTATGCCAGTGCTAAAGTATTCTGACTCTATAAGCATTTAATAAAAGTTTAAGGAACAAGAGAAGCTCATGATATGTGAGCTTTCCTGCTGTATTTGGCCATGTGTGCTCTCAAGTTTCTATATGTGGTACGTGCCATGTTTTTTTATTTGAAAGACGCCAAAGGTTGATGACTTGTCCCCCAATGCCATTTAACTATTGAGCATCTGTCACTTGTTGAACATCTAGATTGACAACTTGTCTATCATTTTTGTTAGTGGTACACAACACATTTAAATTTCAAATATTGTGGGTCCTTTGTTTTTGTTCCTGTTGCAACGCATGGGCATGATCCTAGTATTTTGTATAATTGTGATGATCAAATATAGCTGATTGAATCTAACTAAGTTCTAATTAAACTATGTCATCTTGTCTAGACAACCAACAAGCAATAATCAATTCCCTATGATGCTGATTGTTTTTGTAAATAACAAATTATATGGCGTACACCATCTTGTATTTCCAGATGCCAATGAAATGTTCAATTGAGAATCTAATTCAAATTTTGAGTTAATAGATGCATCAGTAGTGAAAATCTTGGATATGTCTTACACTCTATAATTTTGATTTAATAGATTGCAACTTTTATGGTCAGCAGCAGGTCATGGCACTATGCAGCCATCTTCCTAACAATAGCTGCCTAGAAATAGGCCTTGGTTGGCTACCTAGGAGTAGAGATTCACTTGACATAAGAAGATTAATCAATTAAGTTCCTGTCTATGGGAGCTAAGTAGTAGTAATAATAAATTTTAAATGTAGGTTAACCAAGGTGCAATCGAAACAACAGCCGATGAAGCAACAGCTAAAGAAACATCCTCAGTTGCTTGTGAACCAATCTTGAGTCAAAGAGAAGAAACAACACTTGAGGATGAAGCAACATTAGATCAGGTTATTTCAGATTAAAAATTATTTATAGTCATCATGAATTAGTGCACGGTATGAGTCCTAATATTTTTCATGTAATTTATTGAGTTGCAGAATAACCTACAGGTAAACCAGAAGCACAGCTCACAGCCTCGACAGGAGCGGGTAGCACTGTGCGCACCACTAGAGGTAGTCTTACCCGAAATTAATTACAAAACAAAGAAGGGAATGGCACACGAAAGTATATTTCTAGGGCACAATTGACTGATGCTATGTCAAAGAGACGATCCAAAAAGAATTGAATGTAAGCTTCGTTTTTCCTATTGCTTCTGAAAATTCAGATTTAACCCATTTTCAATGAACTGATCATTTCAGTCAACTGTTATTCAGTTTGCTTTGTTGTTGGTAAACAGATAGCTTTAGTTCGCAACACCTGTCTACATTCTATGGTTGCTGGTTTTGCTGCATTCCTAAACAATTAAGTACTGTTAACTATATATTTTTATTTGCTTGAATTTTTCCTCTATCCAATGTGCTTGCTTATAAATCATCTTATATTACTTTAGTTGTTAGCTTCTCCCTGCTTGTGCCATGTTGGCTTATCCAGTACGACATGTTAATTATCCATTTACTTATTTAGTAGACTGTTGCTCAAGTGATAGTAACCTGCTTTTGCTTGGAAGGATCATTCAAAATAAATCCTTGAGTGGATTTCCTATGACAATTGCATATCCTTAAATGCGAATGTTCTTTATTTCAGGACAAATGCAGAGTTTGAGTGGAGCACACGAGTGATGGGATGGTCCAAATGAGGCCAAGCCAAGCCAAGTGAAGCTGCAGTGCTGTCTACGCATCTTAGATGTTTTGGTTTAGGAACAAATGTGTTGGATATCTTTGTTTCGATAATGTTTGTGTAGCTTGAGTTTGAATTTTAGGATCGTTTAATTCCAGATGTGAACAAATGAAACAAGTTAATATTTTGGTTTAATGGCTTTATTCAAATGGTTTGTTGATGTCTATTGAGCTTCTAATTAATTAATGGTGTTGCAATATTGTCCGGTGGCACCAAACAAAAAGTGTTGTAAAAGTGGATAGTGGCTACCCCATTTTTTGTGGCAATATATTGTATAGCAACATATGCTTTGCATAGCAATAGAGGCTACACTAATTGCAACGGCACAATCAATGTGGCAATTGTGCATGTTACCACCACTTATTGGTGTTGTGACATAGTCCTGTTGCTACACTCGTTTTGCGTGGCAATAGCGACTACACCTTATAGCAACCAAATGTTGGGTGTGGCAATTGCACATGTTGCCACCACTTCTTAGTGTTGTGACATAATCCTAGTTGCCACACTCGTTTTGTGTAGCAAAAGCTCCTACACCTTATAGCAACCAAATGTTGGGCATGGCAATTGCATAAGTTACCACTTCTTGGTGTTGCGACATAATCCTTGTTGCCACACTCGTTTTGCGTGGCAATAGCGACTACACCTTATAGCAACCAAATGTTGGGCGTGGCAATTGCACATGTTGCCACCAATTCTAAGTGTTGCGACATAATCCTTTTGCCACTATCGATATGTGTGGCAATACATTGTGTTGCAACATATGTTCGGCGTTGCTAGTGCACCATTTGTTATGCCATGGGCATGTTGCCATTGCATGGTCAAGCAACGCTTAAGACGTTGCATTAGTTGTTGTTGCCACACATTCAACTATAGCAAAACCTTAGGTTGCAACACCCCAAGTGTTGCAATTCCAATACACATTTGCAACACCACACAGAAAAGCGTTGTGCAAGCCTATTGCCACCCTTGATCTTGCAACGCCTCCCAACGCTAAATCTGTGTTGCTATTGCTGCTATTGCAATAATTTTGGGTCTATCGCAACACATTTGGGGCATTGAAATAGGGTCAAAATTTAGTAGTAACTCTTTTTGGATCTGAGGTTTGACTTTACAACATATGTATTGCAAATATGCTCTTTCATGTCTCCATTCCTATGAGCTCCACATAAGCCTTAGTTGTAGGAAGAGAAAGGCATAACATCACTATTGCCTTGGTAAGGATCCACAAATACCACATGTATTGAGAGAATTGAGAGTGTCATACAATAGAAGCTCTGAGTTTTATTTTGAAAACTTGCAAAAACTCTGGAATAATGGATGAGCAAAGAACTTGAGACATAGTGCTTGACTTGATTGTTCTGTCTTTCAATTGCTTAAGACCCAAGTAAAGGCTAAGAAGCCCCATAGTTGAAGGTAATATGGGTAAGTTTAAAAGTTAGATCAGTTTATTCTAATCAGGAGGAGAATTTTTGTTTGAACGCATGTGTACTTTTGAGGCTTGAAATCATTGAAGCAACTCCTGATCCAGCTTTTCGCTGAGTTTAGCTCAAAGGTTAAGCTTGGGGAGCTTGTTGACGGTAGTTAATAGCCATATTTAACCATCAATAAAACATGTATAAGGGCACATATGAGAAAACCAATAAAGGTTTAGGGTTTAAACTAACAAATTTCATGAGTTTTGGTGAATCTATGACCTCTGCAGGATTATTCCAGAAAGCCATCAAGGGGGACCTATTCGTCAAACGAAATCAAGGAATTATTCTACGGCATATACATGGAAAGGTTCTAAAAGACACAAGAGGACACCACGCCAAGGCAGGGCTCAAGAGGCCGCCAGGTGGGACCGGTCGGTCCCACCCCCATGCTAGCTAACACCTCTGGTGCCCTCTCGCCTCCATCTTCTAGAATGTTCCTCCACCGCCTCCTAGGGTTGCATCCATGATGTTCCTTAAGTCGGTTTGATCCAAGGGCTCATGTTGGACCCTCTGGGCTATATAAGAAGACCCTAGCCCCTCTCCCTGAGGCATAAGTCATTTGGAGAAGACAAAAACCCTAATCATCCTCAGAGTTCCTCTAGTTTCTAGGGCATAGCTAGTTAGGCTAGGTCTAGAGGGAGGCAAGTAGATCTTCGCTTGGATTCCCGATAGTGTCAAGAGCTTGGTTCGGTATAATTCTTGTACCCCTCTTGTCTTTGTATCTCCATTATTTTTATATGCTTTGGTACAATTGTACGACATTCATATTCATATTCATATTCATTTTATTCATGTTCTTAGTTGCAATGTTCATAGTCTACTTTGGTTATATGCTTAGTATAGTTGGGTTATCATCATATTTATGCTTAAGTTCGTATAGGATTCACCCCAATTTCATAGGGTGGGTGGTAGAGACCATGTAAGTGTGGTGCTTATATACTATTTACCTGCGAATACACTCTATATTCCGGGTCATGTGGTAGATCGCGGATGTGACACTCCCGTTGAGTCCTTTGTAGTCTACTCCCCGAATATAGGTCATAGATGTAGGGCTCGGTTACGAAGGGAGAGGTTTTTATACTCAAACTTCCCTAAGTAATGCCTCTTATGTGTAGATACGATGATGATCTTAGCCATGATTACTAGGTGTAATTGTACTAATCAACGTATGCTTTGACTTGTAATTAATGATGACTTAAGAATTATTCCTCTAATATTCTAACTTGACCATGCTAATGTCATAGACTGGAGTGCTCTGAGTGATTTATCATGAGTCAATACTTATCATATACATATTTTATCTTATGACTTACCCCTATTGTGAGTAGGATCATGGTTATGGTTTACATCTCCATTAATCGTATAAGTTATCAATATAATCCTGCCAGACCTTTCCTATGGTAAATACAAATAACAATACCTGGAATACTTCCGGGTGAAGTGCTATAATGGTATATTATCTATGCGCTTATGAATTTTTTATTATTGATATAATCTTTCCTTAGTTACAAGTGTCATGTTAATAAATACCAACAATAACCGCAGAGGAAACTTGGAATCCTCAAATCTTTGCAAACAAGCCATTCTACTTCACCAAATCACGTACAGAGGTAGTACTAGAGGTGCTCAACCAAATACCCAAGATGGTTTACTCCAAACCCTAACCAAATCATAGATTAGAGCAACCCTAAGTGCAAGAAAAGGGGAGGGGAATAAAATAAAGGAGGGGAGAAGCGAATCAAATGTAAAATCTAGGCATAGCAAAGAAGCACGTGTAAGCCCTAGACCATGAGTGGAATCACCTGGAGCATGTGCGTGGTGATGACAGTGGCACAGAGGACGACAACGGCGGTAGTTGCTAAAAATGGAAATGAGATAACCCAAATCAATCACTATCGGCCTATTTATAGGTCGTGACTCACCAAAGAGTCCGATAGTTGCGATAGACTATCAGCTAGAATGGGTAAATGAAACCCTAAGTTAACTGTTAACCCTTCAAAGTTATTGGACCGTCCAATGAGAGAACCGGACCGTCCGCCAATATACAGGAGATGCCCAAAGACATCGTTCCCTTAGACCCAAGGCCTCAACCTTCGAAGATTATAAGGATTATGACTAAGTACTGATGAAGAAAACCTGAACTACACTGATCAAATATCTAGATGAAGTAAGAGATGAGATGATGCTTGGAAATCCTGGAGATGAAAAAGTCACTGAGTTTCAATACTACTGGAAGAACCATCACAAGGCGCACGGTCATCGGAAAGTTCCCCAAGTACCCTCGGGCAAGCTCGAGGACGAGCTCTATTTTAAGGAGGGGAGGTTTTGTAACAACCTGAGTTCGTTACATCATAGGCAGTCATTTTTTACCATCAAAAGAATCAATCACTCAAATTCCTATGGAGGTCCCCGTGCTCTAAGCATGAATGGTCGTTGAGAACCCACCGACAATGACCATAATCACCTTCGAATAGCCATGGTTAGGCCCCACAGCCAAAGCAAGGAAAGGAACCCCAAGCGGATTAGGAGATATCCTATTGACATTATCAACACCAATTCAACCCCAGAGAACACATTAAGGTATGATAACTTAGTCTCCAATACCAAGTCAGCCAATGACAGGATCAATTCAGCAAAGACAGCGAAATACCGGACAGTCCGCTAGAATTACCAGACCATCCGATGGAACTCAAATCAGCAACAGTAAGTGGGAAATGAGTTGTTTGCCACTTAAGGGAGTGGGACCCACATGTCAACACGAGTTGGGACAATTCATCAGCTGAAGCCACACCCTCTTCCCTAATCTCTTACTCACCCATTCATTTGCCACTCTCCCTCTCTCTACACCCTAAGAACAAGGACGAACCCTAGAACTAGAAAGAAAAAGGATTGGAAGGGAGATTGAAGAAGAAGAGGAAGAGGAAGAGAAAGGAAGCACCAGTACCACTCCATGAACACCATCAACATCTTCCATCTTATTCTTGGTGAGCTCAAGAGAAGTAGCTCTCATTTCTTGGAATTTCTTCCTAAGAACTAATTTGTGGTTTTTGGTGAAAGATTGAAGGATTTAATTTCTTGCTAGTGGTGGTCCCATCATATGTAGAGTAAGTTCAAGAAACCATCTCATGGATTGTTCTTTGATTCATCTTTTGGTGCATTACAAGAGGAAGCTCATGAGTGATCAATCTTATGGATGAAGAAGCAAGAGTGAGGAAGGCTTGGATCTTCAAGTTTTTGGCTACGAAAGCTCTCAAATCTCAGAGCTAAGGATTTCATTTCCATCTCAAGGTTGCATCTTCATATCCTCATATCTCCAAGTTTGATCCTAAATCTATAGCTACACAAAGCAAACCAATCTCCAAACCTAGCTATCTTGAGCCTAGTGAACCACCTAAGCTACCCTAGAAAGGTCTTGCATATGCATAGATCATAGCTTTGCACATCTAAGCTTGAAACCCAAGATCACCAAGAACATAGGTTCTGTCGACCGTTTGACGCAGTGTCCATCAAAGTAGACGGAATGTCCGATAACTCCAGAAAACTACCCATCAGAACCTTAACTCCTATCAACATGAGTCAACGGAGAGTTCGTGGTATCTCGCGGAGTGTCCGCCAGTGTTTATAGCCAAGAACCCCACAACCTGAGAGCACTGAGTTCTCAGCACAGAGTCTGTGACCTTTTCACAGAGTGTCCGTTGATTTATAGACTCAGCAACCTAGAAAACCCGAGACCTCCTAGTTCCTACCGAAGTGTCCATCATCTCTGATGGGGCATACGTCAACCCAAACAGAGTCAAACTAGATCTAAGTCACCTCAAAACCCACCCTGATGTAGTGTCCGCCACAGGGGTCAGAGCGTCCGTCAAGTTAACAGTAAGGATGAAGTTGTCTAGATAGCTTACCCAAGAGGTCAACAATACTAGGCTAAGCATGGTACAATTAGGGAAATAGTAGAGCCATAGTTAGATGTCCCTTCCCATGTTCTAAGCCAAGCCTTTATCCTTAGTCCCATCAGTTAACCTCAATCCTAATCTTTGTCTTCTTTCAAGAACCGAGTAGCGTGAGGATGTGTTTGAGTTATCGTCTACAACTTCAAATTCATTTGAGCGGCCAACCAGGCAGGCACCCCACTACTATGAACCCTATTTTGGATTCTTATGGTGTTTCATTATGAGTTACGCATTCCATGTAGATTGGTTAATCAACTTAATGATGCTTCACTAAGATAGAACTACTCACCTTTTAATTAGAGCCTACACTTGATCAATGGGCTTGGTAACATTTAATTGCATACCTGATTAGTAACGGTAGAAGTCAAGTGTGAGATGGGAACTCATGCTTGCGTGTGTAGGATGTTACACCGAGATAATCAACTACTAAAATGAATGAGGGTTATAACTTGTCTATCCTCCCTAAACTTTGATTAAGGACTCAACTTAATCCTGATATATGAACTTGATGATCAATTTGGTAAGTTCTTGCTCGAGCGAGGGGTAGGTCACTATGAGTGTGGAATCTCAAGTGACATAGCTCATGGAGCAGTTAAGGACCGTGCATTGGGATGCGTGATTCTGAGTAACTGCCCATACAAACCACATGCTGGGAATGGGACTGGCAAGCCGAGTAACTAGTTGCAACCGGTCTATCCGTGAGACTGGAAAGAAGGTGGCATCAGTTAGATGGTGGTAGCATTAACTGGGCACCAGTCAAACCTTTCATGGGATATTCAGGTCGAATTAGGGAAAGGTTGGAAATCATGAGGCAACCCTTACTCCTAGGTACAATTTGTACACCTCTGCAGAGTTTTGAAAGCCTGAAGTCCTCGGACAGAACCCTTTGGTTGTTCCTACTTTCTATACTCATGGTAGTGGAATGAACCAAATATGATGAGATGTTTACATGAGTTGATCATTTATCTTGCTATCATGAACCCTAATGATAATACCTTAATAATGAATCATGAGCACGCCATTATAAGAGACGCCATTGCTTTTCTACAAATGTAAAATTGTCCGATAACACCCTTGCATCCACCAACTATCTTTATGTTGGAATTAAGTCCTATAAGTACAAAATGTACTCACGATGCTGCCGTTAAGTTATTTTGCAGGTAGTGACGTTTAGTTGATGTGAGTGCATGCTCTATTCACCGCTTCATAGTAGACCCTAGAGTGGGCCACTCTGGGATGAACTACAAGTTAACTCCGATAAGGATCCAAGAGAATAAGTGAAGAGTTGAACCTAGAAGGGAAATTTCAAAAATTGTGTCTACCTCTTGCCTTATGTAATTTGTACAAAAATGATCTCAAGCAAACTCCTTTAACTAAATCAATTATTGGACATGATGTTGGGCGTTATGTGTGTTGGTTTGTCACATTGGGTATTTTGTGTCACTCGACCATTACAAAGATCCTCCGTCGTGATGGGCGCCATGTCGGTCGGGCCTGACCACAACATGTGCCACAGGTGAAGGTTTTGATCACATCGGTGTCAGTGATGTTGGGGAGCTCATTGCGCTTCTTGGAGATACGCTAGATGTACTCCTGAAGGGTCTCGTCAGTCCTCTACCTGCAATTACGCAGGTCCCATGAGTTTCCAGGCCAGGTATACAACCTTGTAAGTGACCAACGAAGATGGAGCGGAGGTCGCCCTAACAGCGGATGCTGCTGGGCTCTAGCCAAGCCCTCGTCGAGCTTGATAGAAGCAGGGGCAGGTACAACACAGCGAACCTGTCATACGACCCCCGGCCAAAAACGCCTCGGGTAGGAAGCCACATGAATCCTAGCCCCGAACACTAGGGGCTGAAGTGATCTTGGGTGGGGATCCCTTCTCGCCGCTCAGGAGTGTGGGACTGAGCTAGAGTGTGGCGCTTGGCCTCGATGGTGTCTCTCACATCGCGGTCATCACTGATCCGGTTGCACACGGGCGAACGAGGACAGGAAAGCTCATGCCTTGGCTCTTGTCAGGGCTTGGTTCCCCTGGTCTGCGGGCAGTTGGAGATGTTTGCTGAAAGTGTTACCGCTATCTCCTCCCATCGACGGGGTGCGTGTGTCGGAGCGGTCCCCATTGATGGTGGCCATCAGCTTGGACGACATAGAGGGGGCAGCACAGCGCCGCAAGGTCAAACTCGCGGCCTGCTGCTTGAGGGCGACGTGAAGGAGCCGCCTTGCCTCGCGCAGCCACTCATTGGTCTTCGGGTCCGGCATGTCGGAGATGTCCTCCAGACAGCAAGTGGTGGCCGTCATGTTGTAGGTCATGCGAGGGAAGTGCAGCATGTTGGGAGCCCCCATGCGGGCATCGGTCCTTGATAGGGGGCCGTGCTGCCTACTACTGCACAAGCTCCTATCTTTGGCGCTCGAGCTCTACCTTGGCGGCCTCTAGATCCACATGCCGAGCCTACAAGCGAGCTGCCTTCTCCCGAAGGTAGTTCACACGGCTATGAGGACTCTAGTTTGGCGGCATGTGCTTGGGAGCATTATCAACGGGGCCCTCACCATCGATGTAGAAGCACATACGAGGTAGGGCATAGTAGTCAATGTCGTTAGAGTCATACTCCGATCTATTCCTGAGAGCTCGAGGAAGGTGCGCAGCGAGGGGATGCGTCAGTCCCCGCCGTGCCAGCGAGGATGGCGCTCCGTGGCGTCTAACAGCTGACAAGGTGCTCCAGCTCCGCTAGAACGACGTCACCGCATTTTGGATCTCGAAAGGCAGGTCCAAGAGGTAGTGCAAGAAGCGCTCAGGCGGTGAGAGCACCTTGCCGGTGTGATTTGGTGATGGACATTGGCCAGCATGTAGAACATCTGGTGACGGTCCGACACGGTGGGGTTTGGACACAGACCATGCCAGATCTGCCGAGTGAGGACCTCGAGATCTACTCCCAAGAGGCCTAGCAGAGAGTGCAGCGCCAGGGGCTCATTGCCCGTCGGCACAACCTCCTTGAGTAGGTGGAGCTTGCCGTAGCAGTCGATGACGTAGGCAAGGCTCCCAAAGTTGAGGACCTAGCCCAAGGCGAAGGTGCCGACCGTGATGGAGAACTCATCGGGGAAGTGGACGTTGCCGTCTAGAGCGGTGCTGCTTGCTTTGGGATGAGGCAGGTGGCTCTGGCCACCATAGAGCAGGAATCATACTTGACCGGCTCCCCTACCTAGCGTGCCAACTATTGTGGGGTCAAAACCATGACAAGCATTGTTGTTCATCGGGTGTCAGATTGCGTGTCTCCGGTGGACTCAAGAACACAAGAATCATAGAGGGGATGTAACAGTTTATCCTAATTCGGGCTATCGAGGCCCTATGTCCAGCAGCTGATGATGCTTATACTTAAGAGCACCCAAAATTTGGGGGTTACAGCAGAGTGTAAGGAAGGAAAAGATAGAGAGTTGGTAGGGGATCGCTCGATGCTAATCCTAGGAAAGCCTCGGCACTGGTGGAGCCTTCCCTCTCATTGGAGAGGAGGAAGACAACAAGTGTGGTGGAGGAGCTGTCAGAGCCCCTCTCTTGCTTTACTCTTGGTGCAGAGCCTAAGCTAAACGGTGAGGACTCGAATGATCTATCTAGAATCGTCCTCCTCCTCTTAGGATCCAACCTCCCCTTATATATCAAGATAGATCGGGTACATGGCGGTTTAGGGGAATTGAGCCTATCGTCTACATGCGTCGAAGTCCAGGAGGGTCTTGCAGTGGCATCTTGTCAACCATGGCGATGTCGTGAAGCCGAAGAAGCTCTAGCCATCGTCCGGCTGCTCCATTCTGACATGCTGAGTGCCAAGCTGTGTCGGTTTGGACCGGTCTCCACTAGATGAACCTTCTGGAGGCTTCTTGGTAGTGAAGGCGGCCGACTTGAGTGGCTGACATGTGGACCCGAAAGCCTTGAGCCCCTGAAGCTAGCAGAGGAGTTTGTCTTCTTACGTCACACCCTGTGCGTGACTCTATCGGAGGAGTGGTTAACAGAGCCGCGTCTGCGGGGCAACGTTGGGGAGCCCCCGAGCCCTGTGGCTCGAGGTGCCCCTTTTGAGCCCGGGCCTCCGCTGGCGCTGACTGAGAGAGAGCCAAGGATCGGGTTTGGGCTTTCGTCAATTGGGAGCCTAATGCTCGGGTGAGCCCCCGAGTCTCGAGCAGAGGCGGCAGGCATGCTCGGGCTCGGCCTGATTCCTTTGTCGGAGGGTACACACGTGCGTACCTGAAAGGTATAGCCCCCGAGCCCTGGGCGATCCTGGAAGGGTCGGTCAGGGGTCTCTCGGTCGGGAACCCTTGATCCCGAGTCTTAACATACCCCTATGTTAGGATCTCGTCAGTTAGCGACAAAAATACCCAAGGAACACATCTATAATTATATCCTTGAGCTCATTTTACCAAATATCATTCCTGTAAGAGGTTTAGTGGATAATACAAATCCATGGGACTGCAAGGAAGTTTGGAAACATGGGTGGTTGTCATTGGTTAGCTGTTTTTCATCTACACTAAAGAAGAGTTGATTTTATTATCCCGTTAGTGTACATCCTATTCCCATGTTTTGAACTATGTTCATTGTTTCACCAGATTCCTTCAAAGCTCACATAAGGCCCAGGCAAGAGGTGGAAAACTATCAGAAAGGTACCATAGGCCTTGATTTACCTCCAACCGTGAAGCTTATCTTAGGACTTACCCTCTTGGATTTGGAAAGTTTCCTACACGGGTTAGTCCAAAAGTGCATCCAAATTCTATGCAAGTAATTTTTAGTTCGATAATCAAACCAGACACCATGTCAAATTTGATGAAGGAAGGCTATTTAACCTAAGCATCACGCTTAAGTCAAAAGCCTATGGAAGTGGGACCAACACTCCGAAACTGAAGCATACAAACATAGAAAAAGGAAGCATGATAGAGTTATTCAAGATTTATTCAAGCAGAGGTGGGAGCATGAATGGTGAAACATTGGACTCTTTTTTTGTTTTTTATGAAAAAGATGCAAACAAGGTGGATGAAATGCATTCGAATAAACATGCTGTGGTTTTGGAAGGGGAAATCAATTTAAACGATGTATATGCATGAATTTCGAGGCCTAGCCAAAGAAAGCTCTAGAGATATGATAATTCAAGTAAACATGCAGTGGGTATTAAAAAAGGATAAAAGGATAACTTCGGGTTGGCTCCCGGGAGGGTCTCACATACCATGATTGGTTCCATCATTGCTCACAAATTGAGACAGAATTACGAGTGCTTTTGCTCCATCACATGATGATTCTGTTTTCCTTATGATGGCGACCTTCTTCATTTGTGCATAGGGTTAGAATATATGCATATACATACCTGTGAGATAGCAAGGTTGAAGTGTTGATGATGCATAAATGATTGGGCACTGAGGCTCTTCAATGATTTTTGCACTTTTTTCTTGTGGAAAAACTCCGAAAGGTCGAAATGGGGTTGATGTCCTATTTATTCCACACTCAATAAGACAATGGTGATCTCACAATAGCTAGTGATAACATAGATTAGTAGACATCAAAGTTAGTATCAAAATCTTTTGCCAATTGCTTCCCTAGCAATAGCGTCAAAAATGTTTGTTGGTATTTTTATGCTCATGTAGAATATTCCGCAAGCGCACATAAATATCATTGTAGCATTTCACCCAAGAGTTTCCAGAGTATCGTATTTATCCTTAGGGAAGCAATGGTTAAAGAACATGATAGCTAAGCATGATAGACCCACTAACTAATATACCAACTAAACTAGAGTGGGGGTAAGTGATAGATATGATATGAGTGATGACACACATAGGAGAAGTTATAAAGATAAATGAGTAGTCTAGCAAGCAAGGAGGACAACGAGTGAGTAGAAGGTTTTCAAAGATCTATCTCTACTTGCATGGTTCTAACTTAGCAAGTCAAGCTGTATCAAGCAAGAACAATGTTCATACACAATTGCGCTTCAGGTCACTAAGCCACTTAGCGACAGAAAAGGGATGAGAAGGGTGCTAAGTCGCCTAGCACAAGAAGACCTATGTTTTAAGAACTTGCCCGCACATGGTGGGATCAAAGGCTATATACATTTGTCACCCCTACTAGCTACCACAAACAAACCGTAAAGCAAGCCGCAGACACACGAAAGTATATAGTCAAGACACCACGTCTACACTATATCTCACTACTCTAATCCGACGTCCGGTGGAACTAATTAGAGCACCTGGTTAAGGGCGGTGAACCAGCGCAATGGTAAACTACCATTTTCTCAGTATCATACAACTATGACTATGCTAACAACCACTACAACATAACTAGTCATGTTGGAATAAAGTAAAGTACTAAGGCAAAGTAGAGAAGATAACTATATTAGATAACTCAAGTCTTACAAAGAAAGGAATATTAGAACCATACCAGTCCTCCTTGAAGGCTAGAGCTGGAGACCCCCGACTCACTCTAACTCCTCACTATACTAACACTACTATTAGTACTACATCTTGAGAGAGAGTGGAGAGCTTCATCCTCATGTGGTGCGTTTGGAGAGGGGAGGTCCTCTCCTCTTATGTCGAGTGAGTATGAAGTGATTTGGTGGAAGTAGACATGTCGGGCGACCCCACTTTGGTAGCCCTATGACAAGTGGGTAGTGTAACAGAACCGACCAAATTATAAGAGCACAAGTACGAAAACAAGCACCGAAGCGCTCAAATTTTCAAACTTGAGCCCATATAATCCCGGCAGTCAATCGAAATCACGAAGGATTTCAAACCAAACTGCTTACAACCAGGATCGCATCATTCAACATGCACATCGTACGCTACATTTCACAAGTAGTTCCGAAATAAGTTTACACCACGGAGTAGCAAATATTACAAACCAAGTTTTAAAAGTAGCGGAAGCATAACACACACATTAGTTACTTAATTACTACCAGTCTGGATGATCGACATCCCGCAAAAGCATGAGGAAAGTACATAAAGACGATCACGCCCTTGTGACCTAGTCATCATCACCCGCAGGGTGGAGACACGTCTTGCAGAATCCCTGATAAAGCATGTCATCTGCAACAGGAGGGAATAAACCCTGAGTACTGGAATGTACTCAGCTAGACTTACCCGTCAAAAACCAGAAAATAATATGACACCAAGGATTATGCAAGGCTTACACAAGAGGATAGCTGACACCACGTTTTGCATAAAGGCATAAGTAGTTGAAACTCTTATAAACTGTACTAGCAGTTATTTTTAGCATTTACCTGTCATCTATCTTAGCACCTGTACTAAACATGCACTTGATTATCATCAAACAATTATTCATATTATTTCCATAGCAGGTATAAATTGTGGCAACATTGTATCATTCACTTAACCATCTGTTCATTTAATGAGATCTACGTTGCCGCTGCTTAAGTCAAGTGCTCACTAACCGGGAGCGACGGCGATTCGAATCGAATTCCTATCTAGCTGGAGGGGTATTTCTAACACTCACCGTGTAGACCCCTGCCAGGGTCGCACAGGCCACCTTTTCATATGATTCAGGAATCGCGGGTCCGAATGATGTCGCAACCCCAAGGGCGACACTCTGCCAGGTGATAGGGACTCTAACCCCCTTGGTCTCACGCCAATGTCCCCAAGCACATCCTTTCTCTCCTCTAAGAAGCAACCTACCATTCGATTCCCGGCCTGAATCACATTACTCGGCTTCGCGGTCGGAACGACTTATCCGGCCAACTAAGTGTTAGACTGTGTTCAACATGACTCAAGGACGTACAGCGAATCGGTCCTCAAACGACTCAGACGGGCATGGCTCCACACCCATGACGTGAAGTGTCTTACAGCTGTACCATCGAACTCCCGTCCGGTCTCAATTTCATTTTAAAGCATGGTTCCATCACGATAGCCATAAGCCACTCGCGACCCAATCCTATCTCTCGCGGATGACCGGAAATCACCCGACTTCTACCGTACTAAGCAGGGCTAAGCATTGACACGTGTCTAAACCTATTATAGGATTTAAGTACAATATCTGGACAAGGACAGGTATAATGCAACAATGGTTTTCATACAACTCCTACTACTTAATGCAGTAAACAATTTAAAAGTACTCAAGATATATTTATAAAACAGTGGGTTCAGCATGCACCGGGGCTTGCCTTTGAGAAAGGTTGCGGGTCTGTGGTCCGGACACTCGGGTAGATCTTCTGACGGAGCTTCTCCGGCGTTGGGTTTTTCTGCTGACTCCTCCGGTTGGCTCTGCACCTCCTCTGGTATTACTTGTTCGAATTCTAGGAGTGTCACTCCCTCCGGTACACCTATTGCATGAGTGCATAATAAATCTCATGAATGCATAATGAAAGATGCAGTATGCTCGGAATGAATGCCTTACAATAAATTCAAAGCTCTAATCAAATCACTTCAAAAGAGTAGGTGCAAATTTCTTCTCCGGTAGAGAAGTACTCACCTAATCTACTTAACCTAAGATAAAGCTGCTCTTCCTCAGTTAAGGCCCTAACACCTAACAATTACAAGAGTAGCATTTCTTAAGATACCACACCACGAAAATCAGCAAAATACCACAGTAAAGCATTCTAGACAACAACTACTTGTTTTTATCATAACTGGAGATTTCCAATTCAAAAAGATATGATCTAAGACAATCTGGAAAGCCTAAGAAATGCACTACAATTCATTTTCAGACCTCAACCCTAAACTCCTAAGTTTTCCATATCAAATTTCACAAGTTCCAGAATCTGTCCTCTCAAAACAGAGAGTAGCAGATTCTGAACTGCCACTTTAAACAACAGTAACTCTCAAACTACTAAGCCAAATGCTCCTAAATTTTGACACAAACTAGTTTATCAAGTTTACTACAACTTTGATATTTGCAAGTTTTCCAGCAACCATATTTATCAAAGGTTAAACTTAGAAGTACTACCAGCTGTTCAGAAAACCTAATTTTGCAAGGGTTAAATATTTATCGATGTGGCCAAAGTCCCCTACAACCAAACTAATGTTACCAAAAGTTCACATGAGGTACAAAAACACCATAAAGTAGGGTGTGACTACCTAAAACATTTATTTATACTCATTTCTTATTTTACTTAATTAATTAGGTGGAATTTTAAACATATATGTAAACTGCTCCTAAAATTCTACAAAAATTACAGGGGGCTCTCTGATCCAAAAAGAGACCACTGTAAAAATTTAAACAAATTTTATTCATAGAAACTCCCTATACAAAATTCATAAGTCAAAAGGGCTGATTTTTGTATAATTAATACATCACATTGAAAAGTATCAAACAACAGATTTCATATTTTTCTTAGACACTCTAGGGTACCAAGACATTCTCCAAAAAGTTACAAGAACATTGCACATGTAGAAAAATTACAAAAATTCATTCAATTATTTCCTAGAATAACATGATAGCCTTATAACTTGAAAATTACTTAAGCACTGATACCCAAATTTTTACCAGAGCTAGGGCAAGCATAGAGTAACCTACCCACCAAATTTCATGATTTATGGAACACTACAACTCAAGTTATAAATTTAACAAATTTGCATGCATTCCAAAACACATTCAAAGGATCTATTAAATTCTTACAGAATTTAAACATCTCATACCAGATTTATATTTTTCTAAAATACTACACATCATGTAGATCCTAACAAAATTTATTTCATGATTTTTGGGTCAGTAAAACCCTAGATCTACATTTTTCAAACCACTACAAAAATCTGTGACAAAATGATAAAAATGAAATATATCTCAAATGAATTGGGCCGGCCCGGGAAAACGCGGCCCACAACACGCGCGCGCGGCCCACTCAGCCTTCCGCCCGCGCGCGGCACCCGACAGGTGGCCCCCGCGTGTCAGCGAAAGGGGAACAGGGGCGCGGCGGCAGTGAGCTCCGGCGAGCAATTACTCGCCGCCGGTGGCTCCTCCGACCAATCCATGTTCACCGTTGTCTTGCCCAACCCAAACCGCACTACGGCTACCTCTTTTCCCCAACCCTACAGCACCGCAGCACCTGGGCCGACGGCAGTGGCGGACGGCCATGGTGCCTGGCGGTACGCCGGCGAGTCCCGGCCGCCGCACGACCCAACGAAGGGTGCGTCACCTTCCCGGACTCCTAGCGAACCTCTCGAGACCACCCACTCAGATGGGAATGGAGCGGAGCCGCTTGACCGCGTGAGCATCTCGCCGGCAGTCATGGCGCGGCCGTGCGCGATCGCGTTCCAGCCTGGCTAGCCCGATGCTGGCGGTAGCATCTTAACCCTAGCATCTACACGAGACAGGGAGGGGAAAACGTGGGTGAGGGCAGGCGGAGAGCTGCTGTGTGGGGCTGGCCACGGTGACCCGGACATGGCGGAGCTCCGGTGAGCTTTGGGGAGCGGGCGAAAATGGCAATGCGGCTCACCTCGAGCTCAATCAAAGCCACCAGTAGGTCGAGGAGGTCTAGGGCGGTGAGGCGGAGGGATGGACGTGGTTTGACGAGCGGTGGCGAGTGCGCGAGCTCGGAGATGGCTACGGCGGCAATGGCGTCCCGGTTTCCGCCTCGGTGAGCCTGGCCAGAGCGAGAGGAAGGGGGAAGTGAATGAGTGCGCGTGAGGGGGGGTGGAGGTGTCCGCTCGGTGTTCAAACCCTCGCCTGGGCTCGCGACGTGGAGGTGAAGACAGTGCTCGGTCGCCACGCGTCGCCGGTTTCCTGCCCGAGCGCCACGACGCGGACGCCGTCGAGTTCAGTTTCTGAACTTCTGAAACGAAGTTTCAGTTAAGCCGAGCCTGACAGCGCGACTTTGACAACCCATAACTCCTAATCTAGGCCGATCTAGTATGATCCGTAGTTAGTGAAGTTGTAGAGGGACATGATGTCTACAAAATTGTCAACTAGAGCTCGAGCTGGTTCGGTTTAGTTGGTGAGATACAGGGACATCAAGTGGTGCTCAGTGAAACTGACATGTGATTTCAGTGGTTAAACCGACTGAAACCCTAACTTCATGACATCATAACTCATAAACCATGGAGAACCAGACTTGGGTGATGTTGACAAAGTTGTAGGGCTACATGAGGACTACAAGTTTGTCAATATGAGTGAAAGCTGGTTTGGCCTGGTTTGCAAACTACAAGCTCCTAAAGTAGGCATCGGTAAAACTGGAGGGTCAGATTCCAGACTTAGAAAAATTCTAAGTATTGGAGCCACTTCTCTAGCTGACTTGTGGGCCACTTTTGAGTATGTTATGGTCAATTTCATGAGATGGTCATATTGAGACTTTTGTTCCCCATAAATTTCTTTACAACTTTGCTTAAGGGTGCTCTTCCATGCAAGGTCTCTAAGTTAGACTTTTTAATTGGTCAAACTAGAACCTTCTAGAGTCAAATGGTGGTCAAACCTTTCTTGGAGGGTATTTTTGTAATTTTGATCAACATGAACCTTGATCCAAATGTTACCCTAAGTATAACTAAGGTGTTGTAGGTCATGATTGGCTACCTTACCTTTTTGTTACACCAACTATCAATTACTCATGATATAAACCAAACAAACCCTAGAACAATCACATGAGTTGCATTGCATAAAATAGTGAACATGAATTATGCATGCTTATGCTTATGCAAATGCAATGCAATTATGGACTAAACACTTGAGGTGTTACAGGCAGCACCTCCTTGGTGGGTATAGTGTTGCCTCGCTCCACACCAAAGTTGAGTTGATTTGGGCATAATATGTACGTCGGGCGACGTGTGAAATTTGGCCTCAAGCTTGGTTTTTCATCCATTCTGTACTTACATTCAAATAGAGGGTATGTACATGTGGAACCAAGTTATTTGATAAAATATGCTCAAGATATGCTCTCCTTTCATTCCAATGCGACGGTGATTTTGATTATAGAAAAGTATGACATTTTCACCGTCAACAGGCGCGGGATGGGATGAGCTATGAGTGATGAGGTTTGACCAAACAATCTGGTCCGTTACATTTGAGTAAGAGAAAAGGAGAGGCTAGAGTTGATTTCGTCCTCTCATTTGAGACAGAATTGTTTTATTGCATGGGGGATTGTTGTTGGGGTAGCCGTACAAAAGTTTATAACTGGTGTATTTTGATACTATAGATGATAGAGAAGAGATAGAGCAGAGATACATAGGAAAAGTGATTTAATAAATCTGATGGAGTGTTTTTTTTAAAATTAAAAACTGATGGAGTAGATACAACGTGCATCTTGAGGTGGGGTCGTGCCAATCCGGATCAATATCACATGCGCAGTGCACCATTCCACTGTTCCGTCCTAGTGCATCTCAATTTTTTTTTTATAATAACAACTGGTATATCTCAATGATAAAATGAACACCTTATTCATTTGAGCTATTCAACCAAATCGGTAAACCAGCGAAACGAACCGGCCGGAAGATGTACCTATTCGTGTATGCCGTCCAGTTACATCAACAGCTCAAGGTTGAACGGGATCGCTTATCCTGACATGATCTAGCCGTTCACATTGCGGGGAAACGTACAGCCATTCCCGTTCCCCGCCGCCGCCCCTCGCTTCCGCCGCACGCGGTCACGACTCCCCTCCATCGCCACCACCTCTGCCGCTCCCGGGCCATCTCCACCACTGGGCTGGCTCCCGCGTTCCCCACTGCGCCTATCCGCACACTAATTTCTGTGCCCAGCGCTTCTTCTGAAATTTAGAAGGGGGTGGAACCGTCAAATCAAATGGAGAGATCCTCTTACGCGTCAAGGAGCTCCAGCGAACTAGCTGCCGCAGCTTCCGGAGGTGGAAGGACGCTGAGGGTGATACCGATGCGGCATCCGTTGGGTTCTGGGTCGACGTCTTCCTCGTCGTCGCCGTGGTGGCGGGCGGCTGTGGGAAGGGCTCGGGCCATGGGGCCACTTGAATGGGCGGAGGCGGCCTTGCCGTGTGTGGCGTGGACACGGAAGTACAGATGGAAGGAGGACCTCCAGGCCGACCTCGCCGCGGGCATCACCGTTGGAGTCATGCTTGTGCCCCAGGTACAATACACCCACTTACTCCGGCCGTATGCTAATTTTTTTTGAGATACTAGGTGAGGGCCCGTGCTTTGCTACGGGCAAACAAAAATGGCATGCCATATTGATATATGTTAACTTTAGGAATCAACCATGCAAGTGCTAGTCAGACACGATACTAAGAAAGCAGGTGGCATGCACAAGTATAAACGCAATGAAGTACAACCACAATCGAACCAGCTAGCGGGACGAAACAGCATAGCGGAACTTCTCTATTTCATTGCAAAATCACAAAAAGTATTGTATTAGCAGGGAACTCAAACAGTCAAACGGTTCAGTGATGCTTGATCGCTGTTAATCAACTAGTATATTGCCCGTGCTATCGCTACGGGTCATATTAAGTCCAAAGTTAATTCTATCAAATTTGAAGTACTTAGCTAATTGTGCTTTGTCAAAGCCGTTTCTATAGCACTGAACTGAGCAATAAATTTATTCACAAATTAGACTCTTTTAAAAATCAAGAGGAAAGAAATTGGATCTCTTGAATCAACTCAAACTTCAAAACTTGGAGCTAGCCAAAAAAAGTTCAGTCCATATAATTGAGTCATCATGGAAAAGATTTCTGTACTGGCTTGCTTTCTGTACAAGTGAGTAATTGAATATCATGCACATGGCAGTCACTATTATAGGCATACTACAGCATTCGAAATACAAACTGCATAAGCGACATTGTTTTCTAGCATGATCTTGATGAACTGGGATGTAGACAAAACAATTTGTTATCTTGATGAACTGTTAAAAAAAATCAGGGCTCAATCTTTATCAATCTTTTAACAGACTTAAGCACGACACAAAACACAAAAGAAAAAAGTTAGTGTTTCTCTATGCTCAGAATATACATCACTGTTTGAACACAATGATAAATACATGGCTGGTTTGATAATTGGATAAGTCAACTTGATGACATAATTCTCACCTTTGTATCACTTGAGCTACCAAATAAAATCAGCATTTCTATCTGAACATTTTGAAACCTGGTAAACACATTGTTGGTCCAGAGCTACCCAACGAATCAAACAATAAGCATGAGTCAATTGGTGGTTCGAACCCTGTAAAGAGGAAAGGAGTTCAGTGCTGAGAAAAAACACAAGAACCTTTTTTTTTTGATAACTTAAAACACAAGAACATTGGAGCTTCACCCGTGGCATAGTAGATTACCAAAGATGTCAGAGATGACGCCAATGGCAGCCTTGGACCCATTGGAGCCGGTGAAGTAGGCCTTCAGCCCGCTGAAGTGCTATTGTGGATGGCTTCACAACTAAATGATGTTCCATACAAAGAGCTAAACTGCCTAACACCTGAAACCTAAAACCTAAAATTCATAAGTCTAGGAAACATTAACAGACTTGCATATCATTCAAGTTCATTTCACAAAGAATATGTACTGGTTTCAGTAAATTTCAGGTTTATGTTTTTAGTGTCAGGCATTAGTAACAGTTCCGGTTGCATCTTTCAGGTTTCAGGTTGCATCTTTCACGCAGCAATAATTCACATTCTTGCAGAGGTAAAATACACCTCATTCATGTAGTGAAAAAAATCTAAGAATAAAATTATAGACGATAGTCTTTACCTAGAAGTAAGTCAAGGATCAATCAAAGGTGACATTGTTTCACATTTTATTAGAAAAAAAGGCGTCTTTTGTAGATGCATGTTGGATGATGCCACAAATTTTGCTTGCCACCGGTCGTCGTGGCAGGGAGTGGCGGCCTCTGTGTCCTTGCGGCAAGGTGAGCGGCGTGTGTCAGCCACTGTGTTTGGGGCACGTTTGTAGCTGTTACTAACCTTAGGGATTTGAGAAGATAGATAGGTTCTCCGGTAAATGGAGATGACTATATATAGAGCCTCATAGTAGATGGGCCTTAACACCCCCCTTCAAACTCAAGGTGGAAGCGGAGGATCTGAAGCATTGAGTTTGAGCAAGTGCAGTCAATGCTGCTCTCGAGTTTGTGCCTTAGTGAAGAAGTCATCCAATTGCAGTTCTGAGGGCACATACTGGAGATCAATGGTGTGCTGCTGACAATGAGACCGAGTAAAGAAGGCATCAACACCAATATGCTTTGTAAGTTCATGCTTCACAGGATCATTGGCAATCTGAATGGCTCCAGTGTTGTCACACAGAAGTGGTGTGGCGATATCACAAGAAATCCCCAAATCAGCCAACAACCATCGAAGCCATACAATTCCTGCAGTAGTAGTGGCAAGTGCTCGAAGTTCAGCCTCTATACTAGAACGAGATACAGCAGCCTGTTTCTTGGACTTCCAGGCAATAGGAGAAGAGCCAAGAAGAATGCAGTACCCTATTATGGAATGACGATCTATCAGGTCACTTGCCCAAGCGGCGTCTCTACTTTTGTGCCAAAATGATTACAAAATCTTGTAAAGTTTGAGCTTTGCGAGTTGTTTTGAGATCTAATGTGTTGGTGCACCTTAATAATCGAGGAATTCAAGCTACAGGAATTCTGGGTCCCATGTATAGTCTGTTTTTGTATATAATTAACGGAGTCTTGCTTTTAGTGTCATGTGGCATTGAGTTAAACATTTGTTTCCAACTACATCAGTTTTTAGATGGAAATCTTGGTTTATTAAATTACCGAGCTTGCCTAAGGGCTTGTTTAGATCATCTAGGGCTAGTTACTAGTTGGGGCTAAAAGTTAGCCCAAGTTAGGTGGGGCTGGCCAGCTAGTAGGCTAACAACTAGTTGGAGTCTTGGCTATTAGCCTCCTATTTGGATGGGCTAGAGCTAAAATTAGCTGGCTAACAATTAGCCTTCATCCAAACAAGCCCTAAATGACAAGTCAACTGTGCCCATTGTTAGCAACATGAGGACTATACAATTTCTGTGGTTTGCTTGCTGCCATTCATGTTTGTTATCATGTCATTGTTTCTTGGTCATGGATGGACTTACGGTGTTTGATTAGGTGCAAGTTCCAATTGAGTGCATCCTTCACCTCTGTTCAACATGAACCCCTCAAATAGAATGATAAATTTCCAATTATCTTTCTGTTGCAGACTGCATATATTTGATAGTCAGTTTTTGTTCATAAATGCGGTCAATGAAGCAATCAAAGCCTATGACAATGGAAATTACATTTGATTGAATAGATCATCTGTTCTTATTGGGTCTCATTAGTCCTTATTCGCTTGTACTGTATAAGTGGTTGCTTCATAATTTTTTGTTCACTTGACTTGATTTTCATAATAAACAATAATAAATAATATATTTACTAAAATATGTTTTTTAGTGTACCTTCCATTCCATCTTACCTTTTCTCCAAAAATTAGAACATCATTTTTTTTCTTGTGCTGTACTGTAGGCAATGTCATATGCAAAGCTTTCTGGGCTGCACCCAATTTATGGGCTTTGTAAGTGTTTCCATCTTTAAATCTCCTCTTTATATTTTTCCTCTATGTTCTCAAGTGAGCTCAATTGGTAATGCAAACCATATCTTTCCATTTCCTTGTTCTCAACAGACACAGGCTTTGTCCCATTATTTGTATATGCAATATTTGGCTCGTCACGACAACTAGCAGTAGGTCCAGTGGCACTTGTTTCTCTGCTTGTATCCAATGTTCTTGGGGGTATAGTTAATTCATCTAGTGAGCTGTACACAGAATTAGCCATATTACTGGCATTCATGGTTGGGATATTGGAGTGCTTGATGGGATTGCTAAGGTAACTTTGTTTACTTAGGAAAAATGTTTTTTTAATTGTTTCTTTGGAGCATTTGAAATTTCAAGCATTGAAGTTGACCTTTATAGAGAAGAATGTTTCACCACCTGGTTTATTTGAGTATTTTTCTATTTTGGAGTGGGAAGCACAACTATGTAGTCATACCACCTGGTTTATTCAGGCAATAAGCTAAAACTGTACTGTTATAGTGAGAAGTACACCAGCAATGTACCATGCAGCATAATCTTCAAAGTTTAAAGATAAAATTAGTTTGCCTACAACTAAGTTTGCAGTAACCCTCACTACATTGGTTCATGTGGTTATTAAAAGTACTTGACCGTTGGGAATGACCTCCCAAGGTCATTGTCTTATGTAGAGTAGTGATAGGAGTATAGGACCAAGGATTCTACAACGACTGCGGAGGAAGTAGGGGTATGTGATCGGTGGCCGCGGCCGAGGGCTTGAACCTCGGCGGCTTGAGGGCATGAGGGAGTGAGAGGGGAGGCTCAGGGAGAAGCCCAACAACAGGATTGTTGCATTGCTTGATTATTCTCGGGGTAGCTCACGGAATGCATAGCCATTAGGCAGCCCAATCACCCCATAATTCTCTCCCAATCACTCTTGCTAAGCTTTTAAATTAGCACTAGCTAATGGTGTGCCCAGGATTGCCCTCAATTTAGCACCAATCTAGTCACTTTCCGGATTTGCTGCACTTGCCATCTTTGCTCTGCGGGTGAATGTCTTGCACCACATGACATCTCTCCCCCCCTCCGCAAACAGCTCGTCCTCGAGCTGGACGTCGGGGTAGACCTCCTTTCCAAAGTAGCGTCATCGAGGAGGGTGAACGAGGGCCTGGAGATGGCGAGCAGCGTGGTGCTGTCCGAGTCGAGGCAAGAGAGGGTGTCCGCCACCGTGTTCAGACGGCTGGGACGATACTCAACCGCGAAGTTGAAGCCGAAGAGCTTGTTGATCCATTGATGCCGCGGGATCGTAGACAGGTGTTGGTCCAACAAGAACTTCAATCTGTAGTGGTTGGTGAGGATGAGGAAGCGACACCCCCATAGGTACAGCCGCCATTGTTGGATGGCTTGGACCAGGCTGATGAACTCCCGTTCGTATGCCACCAATTTGAGACGGCGGACAGCTCCGGTTCGTATGCCACCAATTGAATGAGCTCCCGTTTGTATGCCAAAGAGCACTTTGATCGCTTCAATTGGAGGCTATGGGCATGGAGTGCGTTGAGGACAAGGTGGATGTGCTGCAAATGCTCGGACCACGACAAACTGTAGATGAGAATGTGGTCCAAGAATGCGAGCACGAACCTGCGTAGGAAAGGCCGGAGGATGTCGTTCATGAGCTCCTGGAATGTCGCGAGTGCGTTGGAGGGGCCGAACGGCATACCGAGGAACTTGAAGTGGTCGTGATAATAACTGGAGCGGAGGGATAGTCAGCGCCATGGAGCTCGTCGATCACCGGGATCGGGATTTGTCCTTGGACATCTGCTTGTTCAATGTGCGGTAGTTGATGTAGAACCGCCACGAGTCATCCACCTTGTTGACCAACAGCACGGGTGCTGGGAAGGTGGGATTGATGGGGCAGATGATGCCCTGGTCTAGCATTGCGGCGCACTGGCGCTCCAGCTCGTCCTTCTGCAGCTTGGGGGTAGCAGTAGGGGCGAATGGCCTCCGGTGTTGTACCCGGTAGCAGGTGCATGCGGTGGTTGTAGCGACACGCCGGTGGAAGGCCTTGTGGCTCCGCGAAGACCACCCAGTACTGCTATTGCAGTAGCGGCTGTTGTGGTGCCTCGGTGATGTGCAGACGACCGGCTGTTGGACGTCGTTACAGGAGGAGCCCACCCCTCCTGCTAGAATGCCTGAAAGAGTCCTTGGAGTCCCACAGAATGGGCCTAGAGTTCGTAGGAAGTCGATGTCGAGGACGAGGTTGAAGACGCCCAAATCGATGCCATAGCAGCTGATGGAGAAGTCCTCGCGGTCGATGCTCAAAGCGACGTTGCGAGCCACCCCCTCACAGGCGACGCGGTCTAAGTTGGCCACGGTTACCCGCATGTTGGCGCTATCCGAATTGACCAACTGGAGGTGGCATATAACCCCGACATTGATGAAGTTGTGTGTGGAGCCAGAGTCAAGGAGCGTGAGGAGGTGGTGGCCATGGATGTGGACGTAGAGATCCATGGTGGCCTCTGTGCGGATGCAGGCGATCGCGTGGAGGGACATGACGGGCTGATCGGCGACGTCCTCGGTCGCCAGCATGGCAGCCACGTCCTCAACCGTGTCATTCTCGAAGTAGTCTGAGGCCTCATGCATTGGCACGTGTGTCCGCGCACATATGGCTCATCATAGTTGTAGCAGAGCCCTTGGCAGCGGCGCTCGGCCATCTCATCTAGGGAGAGGCGGCGGAAGGCGGGGGGGGGGGGGGGGGGCGTATTGGCGGGGCGGGAAGCGCTTGGGGAGCCAGCATGACGGCCGTTGCCGCATGGGCGTCTACGGCTGGCGCGGCAGGGTCACCTACAGTGGGGTGCGGTGGGGCAGGGCGGGGAGTGCCGAAACTAGGTGTGCGATGCGCTGTGTTGGCACCGGTGTCATGGCCTCAGCCCAGCGCTCATACACTTTGAGCAAGGTGCATTGTCGATTGGAGGTCCCTTGCTCCTAGAGTTCGACGTCCATTTGGATGTGCTCGAGTAGACCACCCACGAACAACTTGGCCTTTTGGGCAGGTGCCAAGTTCGGAGTATGGCAAAGCAGCGCATTGAAACGCTCGGTATACTATTGGACCGTGGAGAGGAACAGTAGCTGGGCCAGTTCGGCCAGCTGATTGGCGCAGACCGTCGCCCCGAAGCGCAGGTTGCATAGGTCCTTGAGGCGCTCCTAGTCCAGTGTGTAGTACCACATCTAGGCGGCGCTGATGAAATGGTATGACGCGAGACGACGGAAGGGTGTGCTGGCCATGAAAAAACTGCTCACACTAATTGAGCTTGTCCAGAAGGTTTTCGGAGCGTCGAAGGTGGCGAAGTCCAGCTTGTAGAAGGGGGGAGGGGGAGGGGGGGGGCGACAGGAGCCAGCCCTGTCCTGGCGCCGTGCGCTTGTGTGTCAGGGACACTAATGAACGGCAGCCCAAACGGAAACGTTGTTGCAGTTGTGGACGGAAACACTGCACCCTGAGAGGCACCCGGGGCGGTGAAGTTGGACGTCCCCACAGTGAAGGGAGGGTATTCGGGATGGGGAATAGGGGAACTGTATCTGGTGGATGGGCGTTGGCAGCGTAGCGGGCGACATGGTGTGACGCCAGCGCCTATGACGGAGAAGACCGTCGTCCCATAGCCGAGCAGCCCGTAGGGCATGTCTGGCGGCATGGTGGTGGCCAGCACTGGTGGTGGGCCGACATGGCCGCCATCTGCTGGAGAGGTCAGCCAGCACCTTGGCGATGGGATCTGGTGGCGACATCGGTGGCACATTCGGCTGCTTGCACCCTCGTCGGAACCTGGCATCTCTGATACCAGATTGATAGGATCGAGGATCCTACAGAGACTGTGGAGGAAGTAGGGGTATGTGATCGGTGGCCGGGGCTTGAAACCCCGGCGGCCTGAGGGTGCGAGGGAGAGAGGGAAGCGATGGGAGAAGCCCAACAACAGAATTGTTGCTTTGCTTGATTATTCTCAGGGTAGCTCACGTAATACATAGCCATTAGGCAGTGCAATCACCCTTAATTCTCTCCCAATCACTCTTGCTAAGCTTCTAAAATAGCACCAGCTAATGGTGTGCCTAGGATTGCCCTCAATTTAGCGCCAATCTAGCCACTTTCTCGATTTGCTGCGCTTGCCATCTTTGTTCTGTGGGTGAATGTCTTGCCCCACATGACAAGTAGAACTCAACCAAGACGGCCAAGAAAAGCCATGAAGGCTGGCCTCCCATGTGGGGTACCGTAGACGGTGGCTGGCAACTCCATTGTGATTAATGGATCCAGGCCTAGAACACTGAACATCTGGGAGGTTGCACAGAGAGTGACTTTTTTCCGTACAAAACCAGGGATTGATCCCTGGCTTGTTGGCACCCCTATCGGTGCCCAACCATTGCACTACAACTGCGTTTGCGTTCATGAGGCTATTGACCCAACCATTTGCAACTATAAGACAAGACTTCATGAAAAAGGCTGTAAAGAATGAGAGGCCAAGGCACAACTAGATAACATTCTGACAGCTCTACAGCTATGGAAAGTACCTGGTGTCCTTACAACAACAACAACATAGCCTTTTGTCCCAAGCAAGTTGGGGTAGGCTAGAGATGAAACCCAAAAGAGACGAGAAATAGAGAGACATAAAGGGACATAAAAGGCACAAGACAAAAAGAGGTCACGGTTCAGGCACATTGATTGCCAGTCTCCGAGCGCTCCTGTCCATAGCTAAATCCTTGGAGATATTCCACTCCTCAAGGTCTCTCTTAACGGACTCGTCCCAAGTTAGTTTAGGTCGACCTCTACCGCTCTTTACATTATCGGCCCGCTTTAGAACCCCACTACATCAACGTGCCTGAACCGTGACCTCTTTTTGTCTTGTGCCCTTTATGTCCCTTTATGTGTCTCTGTTTTCTCGTCTCTTTTGGGTTTCATCTCTAGCCTACCCCAACTTGCTTGGGACAAAAGGCTATGTTGTTGTTGTTGTTGTTTAGAACCCCACTACGCACCGGCGCCTCAGGAGGCCTCCGTTGGACATGTCCAAACCATCTCAACCGATGTTGAATCAATTTCTCCTCAATCGGTGCCACCCCAACCCTATCCTGAATATCGTCGTTTCGGACTCCATCCCTCCTTGTGTGCCCACAACACCAACGCAACATACGCATCTCTGCTACACTCAATTGTTGGACATGTCGCCTTTTTGTAGGCCAACACTCAGCACCGTATAACATCGCCGGGCGAATCACCGTCCTATAGAACTTACCTTTCAGCTTCTGAGGCACCCTTTTATCACAGAGGACGCCAGAAGCTTGACGCCATTTCAACCAGCCGCTGAAATTCTATGCCTAACATCTTCATCAATGTCTCCATCCTTTTGTAGCATCGACCCTAAATACCGAAAAATATCCTTCTTGGCCACCACTTGCCCATCAAGGCTAACGTCTCCCTCCTCATGCCTAGTCGTGCTGAAATCGCACCTCATGTACTCGGTCTTAGTCCTACTAAGTCTGAACCCTTTCAACTCTAACGTGTGCCTCCATAGTTCTAACTTCCTATTAACCTCTGCCCTACTGTCGTCAACTAGCACCACATCATCAGCAAAGAGCATACACCAAGGGATATCACCAAAGTACCTGGTGTCCTTATCAGGAAAATTTCAGGGAAAATTTCAAATTATGGAACAATGGAAATTTGTGGCACATGAAGCATTTGCTGTTTTAAAAATTTGAGGGAAATGCTACAAAAAGGTGGGCGGTACTTGTACCACTCAGGCGCATTGCTGGTCCATTATTTCTGGTCATGGTTGTTGGTCCAAGGACAGTCAAGGATATGAAGCCTGGTTGAGAAGGAAGATAGGCACTACAGAAGTTAATTCTTATTTCTTATTATGATATAATAATAAAGAGAGAAATTTCAAACACTCCATCCACCTCTTCCTTGCACATACTGCGCCTCTTGGCCATGATCATTCATTATGGGCCTTGGGCCATGCCATTATTATTTTCAATATCTACAAAGTGGATGATTTTTACCTTGAAGTTCTGCTTTTGTACATAATGCTCTATGCACTATGTTCTTGGGAGATTTTTTGGAATAGTTTGTTTTCAAATTATACTCAGGCAAGAAATAAGGTGCTATTCTATTTTTAGTATAAAAACTTAAGAGGCATATATCCTGCTTTTGTAATTATAAGATCTAAATGGCCCCTTTCTAGTGTTATATGTGCTGAAACCATACTTCTCCATGTGGTTCAACCTAAGTTATCCTTTTTGCAATGTGCAGTGACTTTGTCCTATGCTCTCCGACTTAACTATTTACTTAATTTTATTTACTTAATTTGATGGGAGTAGAACAAATATGCCTTCTTGGTATGCTTGTTCTAAGCGAGAATGTGTAACCATTTCATATGTCTTATTCTGTATGCAGGCTTGGTTGGCTTATTCGTTTCATTAGCCATTCTGTAATATCTGGGTTCACTTCAGCTTCAGCCATTGTTATTGGTTTATCCCAGATAAAGTATTTCTTAGGTTACAATGTCACAAGAAGCAGCAAAATTATACCACTCATTGAGAGCATAATTGCAGGAGCTGATAAGGTGGGTTTCCTTGTGTTCTCATGATTTTATTTATTGCCTTCTTGCAAGCCTATATTCCTTTTTCCTGCTCCCTTAGTAAATATTTTACCTTTTCGTTTTGCTTAATCTTGCATTGCATCGTATGTTGTTCTTAAATGGTGGCTTGAAGGGAATTGATAAGGTATATTGACTATAGGCTCTGAGGCACTTGTATATAATTCATGCTTCATTATGGAGGACACATTATGGAAGACACATTTCTATTTCTATTAGATACAAAGCTATACGTTTTTATGTTTTGAAGGAACAAAACTGATCACTTTTCGGCTCATTGTCACCTTTGAGTCCTAAATAAAATAAATTAGTTTAAGCTCTAGTTTCCAGCTCTTAGCAGCTTCGAACGTGGAGCGGCGTTGTGTTCCCTGTTCTAGGAACTTTGTCCTCAAACGAGGAACATCGATCTAATCTTGCTTGGTTGTGATCCGGTGAGTGCAAGTGTCATGATCAGAGTGCAGGGGGCTAGACATCTCAGTTGGCACAAATGAGGAAGACACTAGCAACCGATTTTACTACTGGGTGCCATGTAACTCTGACCAGCAGCAAGATATCTATGGTGGGTAGTTGGGGCAGAATTGGGGAAGATAAAGATTGAACCATCGAGAATGAAGAATGGGTGGCGGCAGTTGCTTGTACTGCTTGAACAGAAGGAGCTGAGGATGGGTTCTAATGGTTGTGAATGTTATTTTACTCTCCTGCTTCGTCTCCAATTGTCGCGGGATAAATCAAGCAAGAAGACCACTAGATTATTTATCAGTAGCACACTCATTGATTCTATTAACTGTGGGGTGCAAACGGGGCGGATAATTTCTATCTGTCAGTTCGTCTGAAGGTCTTTAGAGACCAAATGGATAGTCCGTATGGATCCAAGGGGTTCAGGTACTAAATGGAAAGTCTGTAGCCGAATATGGATATTTATACTTAAAGTTGGATATCTGAATATGGACATTTGTAATTAAAATTGGATATCTGATATGGATATGTAACACTATCCGTGCCCAAATCTGAATCCAAGAAAAAAGAAATACCTGTATATATCTGTTTGTATCTGATCCATTTTAGGGAGAAGTTAGAGGGAGAAGAGGGAAGAAACTGAACGCCGAGTCGCTGTTGGCTCGCAACAGATCCGATGTCCACCGCGGGTGCATGGGCAAGCTTGCGGGTGGCATGCATAGCTGGAGCATTGTTGACTTGCTGCTTGTCGCCATGGCCGTCACTATATGCTGCTGGTGCTGTGCGCCTGCGTGGTTTTGAGAGGGAAGAAATCGGAAGAGGAAATGACATAACTGGGAAGAAAGGAAATAGTCTCATTATCACTGGTCGCTGTTGCCGAAGTTGGGTGACAGGATGGTGGCACAACTATATGCTATGCTGCTTGCCTCTCTTGAAGTCGCTGAGTAGCCGAGCCAACCACATCGACCGCATAGTCTGCCTCATATCACAAGAGTGCCTGCACCTTCTGCTTGGAAGACAGCTTACCACGCTAATGCCATAGAAGAACAGATTACCATATCTTCTCATGTGTCAACATCATCGGCGAGGTCATTGTTGCTGACATGCCGTGCTTTCTTTATTCTCCTCTAGTGGTAGCCAATATAGAGTTCCATCCACATAGCGAGGACTATTCATTGCTACCATGTGTTCTCGTGTTGGCTTCTCCCCATGCTAAAAGTGAGGTCTGCTTGCGTGTAAGCAAGATAGCGGAGGTTGATAATCATCCTTTGGTCTTGAGTGATGTATGACTTCTCTATCATGTGTTGGAGTATATGTAAGCCCATGTGGCTAAGGCCCATGTGGCCCATGTAAGGAACCTATATAGCTACCCTTCTAGGGTTAGCCCAAATCAATAGAGTCACTAATTCTAGCATGGTATCAGCAGCCTCTCTCTCTTCCTCCTGGTAGCAGCCGCCGCCACCCCTGGTGCAGCCGCCGCCGCTGCCTTCCTGGCCGGCGGGCGCCACCATGGCTGGCCGCCGCTCTCCTCCCCCCTCCCCTTCCTACTTCCACTCTTTTCCCTCTCTCCCCACACCCTCTTGGGCCACGGTTGCTGCAGCTGGTGCTCCACCCGCCGCCGCAGGGCCCCAGGCGCACCACCACCCGCCGCCGCTGGGGACCCAGCCGCCCCACCTCCAGTCGCCGCTGCTGGGGCTGTCTGCCCGGCCCACCCTGCCCCTTTTCCCTGGCGCGGCCGCCCTCTCCCATCACGCCGTCGGCTTCACTCTGGAGGGCACCCCTGTTCCCAGCGCCTCCCCCTCTGCTGCTGCCCTCACAGCCGCTCCTGCTGTTGAGGGCGCAGCCGGGGGCTCGGGCTCCTCCTCCCTCACTGCTCCGGCGGTTGGGGGGCATGGGGGGGCCCTGCTGCAGCCCTTCCTGCAGGGGGTGTTGAGGATGAGGGCGTTGATGCCCTGTCAGAGCGCCCCGCCGACGCCGTCCACCTTCCCGGCGCCGGGACGGACACCGGCAACCACCTTCCCGCCGGTGCCCCCACTTTCCCGGCCTCGACACCGCCACTCCTCTCCCAGATCTACGCCGGCTCTCAACCCTATGCTGGCCGTGACACCTCTTCTCTCGCCGCTGCTCTCGTCGCCGCACGTGCCGCCGCCGCGGAGGGGCAGGCCCGGGTGCGGGCAGCCGCCCTCGTGTGGGAGCACGAGCGCGAAGCGGCCGACGCCTTGGCTCGTCAGATTGCCGAGGCGGAGCGGCTCCTCTCTCCCGCCTCTCCGGCTGGTGCCAACTCCTCTGCTTCGCCGGGTCGCCGTGCATCTCACACTGCTGTCCTCTGGCACGATCCGGCTGACCCGCTCGTGGCACAGCTTCACTACCAGGCCGGGGGGGTCCAGAACATCCGTCTCCTCGTGCCGGTCGTTCTCGAGCCGGAGTCACCCTCCTACGCTCGCTGGCGGGACCTCGTGGTTCTCACTCTTCGCCGCTACGCCCTCGACGACCACGTCCTCCTCGACGCTTCGGCCGCTGTCCAGACCCCGTCGTGGCTCCGTCTGGATAGCATCGTCCTCTCCTGGATCCTGGGGACGATCTCCCTCGACCTCCACGACCTCGTCCGTACCTCTCCTGACGCGCGCCGGGCTTGGCTTGCCCTTGAGGGCCAGTTCCTGGGCAACGCCGAGGCCCGGGCTCTGCGCCTCGACGCGAGTTTCCGGACTTTCGTCCAGGGGGATCTCTCCGTCGCTGAGTTCTGCCGCCGGATGAAGGGCATGGCGGACTCCCTGGGGGACCTTGGGTGGCCCGTGGAGGATCGCATCTTGGTCCTCAACGTCCTCCGGGGGCTCAGCGACCGCTACGCCCACCTCCGGACGTGGATCACTCGCCAGCGGCCCTTCCCCACCTTCCTGGAGGTCCGCGACGATCTCGTCATGGAGGAGCTCACGCAGGGCCTCCAGCCGGTCTCCACTACTCCTGCAGGGACCTCGGCCTCCTCGACGGCCCTGGCTGCTACTTCTCCGCGCCCCCTACTCCACCACGGATCAGATGCAGTGTTTTGGTGGGTGGATGGTGGGGGAAGGGTGGACGTGGGAGTGGGGACTGCCGGACGTGAGAGGGTATGATCCTCCGTTTATGAGGCCCGTGGAATCGTCAGCAAGGCGGAATGCAGAGGGGAGGGTCGATTCAATGAGAAGGCGGTAGAAACACGGGCAGATCAAGAGACGGGTCCACGAGGGGGAGGACGAGAAGAGGAGCGCGGGCAGTGGAGCCATACCGCTGCGGGGGTCGGGGTCGCGGAGGCGCTCATTGCGTCGGCAGCGACCTCTCTCAGTTCCCCGTCGAAGGCCGAACCCGACCCGAGGTCACCGACACTCGTCAGAAGTTGGCGGCAGGCGCTCGGAAGTCGGGACTCGGAAGGAGACCGCGGCCGGCGACCCGCGGCATGTTCACCCGATGGTGACACGACACGCGGCTGGCATCTTGCCGCCTCGTGTCCTCGCGGCTTCGACCGACGACGCGGTGGTCTCTCCGGTACCCTCTTCCGTCCGCGACGCCCTGCTGGACCCTCACTGGCGCCGCGCAATGGAAGAGGAGTATGCCGCGCTACTCGCCAACCAGACGTGGGAGTTGGTGCCCCGGCCGCCGGGCGCCAATGTCGTCACCGGCAAGTGGATTTGGACTCACAAGCGCCGAGCGGACGGCTCTCTCGAGCGCTACAAGGCTCGATGGGTCCTTCGGGGTTTCACTCAGCGCCCTGGCGTCGACTACGATGAGACCTTCAGCCCGGTGGTCAAGCTAGCCACAGTCCGTACAGTGCTATCGCTGGCGCTTACTCGGTCTTGGCCCATCCACCAGCTGGATGTCAAGAACGCCTTCCTCCACGGCCTTCTTACCGAGACGGTGTACTGCAGTCAGCCGGCGGGGTTCGTCGACACCACCCGTCCTGACATGGTCTGCCGGCTCAACAGGTCCCTCTATGGCCTCAAGCAGGCACCTCGGGCATGGAACCACCGGTTTGCTACTTTCTTGATGACCCTGGGATTCGTGGAGGCCAAGTCTGATACGTCCCTGTTCGTCTACCACCATGGGACCGACACTGCATACCTGTTGCTCTATGTTGATGACATTGTCCTCACCGCCTCCAGCGAGCCACTTCTTCGGCGGATCATTGCAGCTCTCCAGCAGGAGTTTGCGATGAAGGACCTGGGTGAGCTCCACCACTTCCTCGGTGTCACTGTTGAACACCGTCCTGCTGGGCTTCTTCTTCATCAGCAGCAGTACACTCGGGATATCCTGGAGCGGGCTGGGATGTCTGACTGCAAGCCCTGCTCCACTCCGGTCGACACTCAGGGCAAGCTGTCGGAGACTGAGGGACCTCCGGTGGCCGACCCCACTGCATACAGGAGTCTTGCCGGGGCCCTTCAGTACCTCACCTTCACCAGGCCGGACATCACCTATGCAGTTCAGCAGGTCTGCCTCCACATGCATGATCCCCGGGAGCCTCACCTCACGGCTCTCAAGCGTCTCCTCCGCTACCTCCGGGGCACACTCGACTACGGCCTCCTCCTACACCGGGCCTCCTCCACCGACCTCGTCGTCTACACCGACGCTGACTGGGCCGGGTGCCCGGATACTCGCCGCTCCACCTCCGGCTACGCCGTCTTCCTGGGCGGCAACCTGGTGTCTTGGTCTTCCAAGCGCCAGCCGGTGGTCTCCCGGTCCAGTGCCGAGGCGGAGTACCGCGCCGTGGCTAACGGCGTGGCGGAGGCCGCCTGGCTCCGGCAGCTACTTGCTGAGTTGCACACTCCACCCTCCCGGAGCACACTGATCTACTGCGACAATGTCAGTGCGGTCTACCTCTCCACCAATCCCATTCAGCACCAGCGGACGAAGCATGTCGAGATCGACCTACACTTTGTCCGTGATCGGGTGGCCATGGGCGAGGTACGGATCCTTCATGTTCCGACGACCTCCCAGTTCGCGGACATCTTCACCAAGGGCCTCCCGTCCTCGACCTTCGCCGAGTTTCGCTCCAGCCTCAACATCACCGGTGGCTAGTTGCGTCTGTGGGGGGTTGTGTGTGTTCTTTCTTGTTCAGCCTCGAACTCCGCTGCGACGGTAGTTCAGACTGCAGGGGGGTGTTGGAGTATATGTAAGCCCATGTGGCTAAGGCCCATGTGGCCCATGTAAGGAACCTATATAGCTACCCTTCTAGGGTTAGCCCAAATCAATAGAGTCACTAATTCTAGCATCATGTTCAACTTGAGCCCGTCTTCATGAGTGCACTCCTTATCTAGGACGCATTTCGCAGTGTGTCTTGCACAGGCATAGCATAATCCTATTGCTGCTCTACTGCGAAAGGTAGAAAGAGAACAAGCCCAACTTGCTCATCTTGAACCTCACCTTCATTTTTTGCTTGTAGCAGTTTATCTCAGCCTCGGTCGATCTAGTGATGATCAAATCATCCACATATATACCTCTCATGCATGGTTACTTGCCATGTTGGATCGTGCTTTGATTCATTAAAGGGACGTAGCTCACACTCCTCATCATGGGCGATTTAATTGGCGCTGGCATCCTAGATGTTGCAGTATGCCATCCTCGATTAGCAGCTTCTAATGCTATTGCTAGGAACGGGTGAGGTAGATGTCAGAGTGCGCCTTGTGCTCGTTGTTAATCCTGAGGAACACCACCTGTCCACGTCCTTGTATCTCAATAGCAAGCCATCAACGAAGTGGATGATCCTTGGTACAATGTGATAGTTCGTTGTGGTCCCTAGTACAATGTGATAATCTAGCTCTCTTATAGTTCATCAGTTTCTTTGTATCTGCTGTTCGTCAAAGTTGACGATGGTTGATGTTTGATACAAAAGTGTCATTTAGTGTGCAAACCTACACCATCAGTAGTGCAAGCTTGTCGTTGTCTTGCGCAAGGTGTGCCTGACCTCGCTTGATCACAAATCCATTGACTATTGCGACCACAATTGTGACACTTGTTATGGTCGTCGGTGCTAACAACATCCTTACCATTAGCTACTTTGTTGTTTGTGTTGCCATGTTGAAGAGCGTCTCGATGGAGCGCTCAATTTACACGAACTTGGCAGAACAACCCGTAGGTACTTAGGGATGACCTTGGCATAATCTTCCTTATCCTCGAGAGCGTAGAATTGGTGGTTGATTCGGGTGGCGCACATGACAAAGTTATCTTGAGGACATGATTGGAGTCCATGTGTAGTATCTTGATTGCAATATGGCTATCTCTTCTATAGAGATGGCTTGACTTGACATCCAAGAGATCTTTAACCCGTGGAAAATCTAATCCCTATTGATGGAACTGATTTTTCTATTGCCTTATAAAACAATCTCTAACCCACACACAACAGTAACCTATTAGCACGATCCCACAAAGAGATAAATATGGATTTTGGAATTTTCTGGTAGAAATGGCTCATCTTCAATTGTGTTTCTCGAGAAGTCCCTGTTTTGTCGAAGACACCACTAAGAAAATGCACAAGGATTTACTACATCCTGCTACCAAATGACATTGCACCTGTCTCAAATTAATAGCCACAATTGAAGCCTTAGGTGAGGCCGTGGCACAGCTTGATATTCTTGTTGTGTGAACCACTGAGCCCTGAGGCAGAATGTTTAGGTAGATAAGGCATCATCTCCCTAACTTTGTCTGGCACCCTGTGCTATAGTGTTTATGTAGGCATGACCTCCTTGTATGATAATCCTGGTCTCCGTGTATTTAAATAGGAATAGAAGGAGCTAGGTTTATAATTAGTTGAAATATAAGCTAAAATTTAAATAGCAAATTGAAGCATTTGTTTAACAAGAACACTGTTTGTGTCATTTTTGGCACATGTGTCATTACTTAATGGAAGTAAACTTCAAATTTTGTTGTGCTTAAACATAAATTTATCATGTTTCATTTTAACTGTAGTGAACTGCACTTGTTTTACAGCCTACTGTCCTTCAAATCAAATTAGTATATTAGTTCTGATATTTAATTTAAACAATTTCATTAACTTGACAAAGCAGTTCTCCTGGCCTCCATTTGTGATGGGATCGACTTTTCTTGCGATTCTTCTAATTATGAAAAATAGAGTAAGTTTCTATTTTCTTTATTTATTAAATATATTTCAGTTAACTTTGATCATGTTCCTTGTTTGTGACCATAAAACCTTGCAGGGAAAATCCAATAAAAGATTGCGTGTCCTAAGAGCTTCTGGTCCTCTTACAGCTGTTGTGCTTGGAACAATTTTTGTGAAAATTTTTCATCCGCCAGCCATATCAGTGGTGAGATTTATTTACAGTTTGACTAGGAGATATAAAGAATGCATGGACTAACATACTGCAACGAAATAGCAATGATTGCTGAGTGGCACCCAGCACCTTGGGCAACCAAGGGGAAGAAATGGCAGTTTTTGCTCTTATTTACCGCTACTTTGCTGAATATCAGGGAAGAAGCCGTATGCCAAATGTCAACTGCTACCCCTCCTTTCTTATTGTGCTCACATCTTCAAACAAAAGTTCTAGTTGCTCAAGAATAACTTTATTAGAGTAATTTTACAAAACTCTATAAATATTTCATGTAGTATTTAAAAAATACACATGTAATTTCAAGTTACTACAAGTGGCCAAAAAGGTGAAGAGGAATGGACACCTCAGCTCCCACCCCCAATCCCTCATCTCCCGGTGCCACTGGCTACTCCACTTCCTGTTGCCACCGCTATGATTGCACCTCCCCATAGGCTGACCTGTTCCCTTTATAGGTTCGTTCCCTTTCCCCCTTGTTTACCATTGCTCGCCCTTTCACTCTGGCGAGCCGTTCCAACATGCAGCGGTGGTGTCACTCTAGTTTTCTATCTCTCATTCTTTCTAAGGCAGCTGTTTCAACACCTCCGGTTCGTCTAGGTACTGTAACTCTCTAAGGTTGGTCTCGCGCCTTTATTCCCCTTGACCTTAAGGGGAGATGCTTTAATTGCTTCTCCACCTCTCATTTGGCTTACATTTGTCGACTCCCTACCATGCGGCTAAAGTCGGTTCTTGCTCCGTGCAAGCTAGTCATCTCCCTGTAGTGCTTTTTCTCCGGCGGAGGTGATTGCGGCTCCGACGATGGCTCATTATGCTGGGGGACTCTAGGTCTCTATAGGTCAGGGTGCCCCTCCTCTGAACCTTCCTCCTTGTTTAGGGTTTAGGGTTTGGTGTGCCCTCTCCTATGACCTTCCTGCTTGTTTAGTGTTTAGGGTTTGGTGTGCCCTCTCCTATGGCCTTGAGTGGCAACAATTCGCTTGGTCCTCTCCTCAAGTTGGACATATTTAAGGCATTTGACTCGGGTTAATGGTCCTCCTTGGGTTAATGGCATCCTCACCACTACTACCAAACCTCCTAGTCCCTCCTTGATGTGGGTATGATCACCTCCTAGCGGTCAACTGTTATGACCGGCGTCACGTACCAGCGTAGAGGCCGAGTAAGTGGCTAGGATGGGCGGCAGCAAGGGGGCCTACGTGCCCAGGATTTGTTATCCTTTGTTGGAATATAGGCCCATTAGAGGCCCATGTATGGTATAATATACAACCACCCTTAGGGTAGGCCGAAGTAATGAGAATCAGTTTACAACATGGTATCAGCAGCCGGTTTCCCTTCCCTTCCCTGCCCACAGCCGCCGCTGCCCCTTGCCGGCGCGCCGCCGCCGCCGCCCATGGCTGGCTGGCCTCCTCCCCCTCCCTCCTCCTTCCACATCCTCTCTCCCTCCCCCTCCAAGACCATGGGCGACCGCGAGGAGCGCCGCACTCTCGGCCTCCTCCTTCTCCGCGGCGAGGCGACCGTCGAGGGCCCGCCACCGCCCGACAAATCGCGCGCCCAGGCTGCGGCAGCGGGCAGAGCACTCGTTGGCCCCGGCGTCGACCGCGCCGCTGGCCGCGGTGTGCCCACCGGCCCGCTGTTCCAGGCGGCTCCTGGGCTCCTGGACCGCCGCCGATGGGCTCGCCACAGGTGAGGCCCGGGATGCCGGGTCCACCACCTCCTGGAATGAGGCTTGGGATGCTGCCCGACTCCGCACTCCACGCAGCGGGTCCCGCCTCCGTCGTCGCCGACGCCCTTGTCGCTGCTCGGGCTGCCGCTGTGGATAGCCACACACGGGTCCGTGCGGCCACCCTCGCTTGGGAATGCGAGCGCGCTGCGGCCGATGCGTTGGCCCGCCAACTCGCTGAGACGGAGCAGCTCCTCCACCTCCCTGCCTCACATGGCGTCGCGGCCAACTCCTCCGACTCGGCGAGTCACCGCGGGGGGACATATCGTGGCTAGGCCGCCTCCACGGGGTGAGCTTCGCCCGTCGGCGGCCATGCTCACCGATGCTTCCCCAGGGTTTTACCCCATATCCCCGTGGACTATACCTCCTGGTACCTCGCCCCGGCTTGTCGCTTGGGACCCGGCGATTTTGGCCTACTCCTTCAGCACCACCGCCAGCCCTCCGCCCGCAGTTCCTCCTGCCGCAGGGCTGCGATCAGCAAGTCCTGATTGGATCGCTGACTCGGGTGCCACTTTCCACACCACGCCCGATGCGAGTCTACTTTCTTCTCTCCGTCCTCCCCACCCTTCCTGTCTCTCTTCCATCATGGTCGCCAATGGCACTTGCATTCCTGTCTCCTCCGTGTGCACTGTCAGTTCCCACGGCTCCTTTCATATCCCTGATGTTCTTGTGGCTCCCGGTTTGGTTCACAACCTTCTCTCTATTCGCCGGTTCACAACTCTTGTTCGGTTGAGTTTGACCCCTCTGGCCTCACCGTGAGGCATTTGGCCTCCCGGTGTCCTCTGCTCCGATGTAACAACACTGGGCCTCTCTACACCCTTCGGTTTCCGGCGTCTGTTTCATCTTCGCCTTCCTCAGCCGCTTTCGCCGTCACTCCTTCCTCCACCACTTGGCACCGTCGCCTCGGCCATCCTGGCCAGGATGCCCTGATGCGGCTCAGTCGTAGTTCCGACATTCGGTGCCCTCGGGCTCACGATGAGCACTTGTGTCATGCGTGCTAGCTGGGCCGTCACGTTCGCCTTCCCTTTCAGTCCTCTTCCTCACATGCCACTCGTGTGTTTGATCTTATTCATTGCGACTTGTGGACTTCTCCTGTTCTCAGCATGTCTGGCTATAAGTACTACTTGGTGGTGGTCGATGATTTCTCCCATTACTCCTGGACTTTTCCCCTGCGTGCCAAGTCCGAGGCATTCCCCACTCTCAGCCACTTCTTTGCTTGGGTATCCACTCAGTTCGGCCTCACCATCAAGGCTATCCAGTGCGACAATGGCCGTGAGTTCGATAACTCAACCTCACGTAACTTCTTCCTTTCTCACGGTGTCCTGTGCATGTCTTGTCCGTATTCCTCCTCTCAAAACTGCAAGGCAGAGCGCATGATCCGCACAACCAATGACACCATGCGCATCCTTCTGCTCCAGGCATCCCTACCCGCTCTCTTCTGGGCTGAGTGTCTGCACACCTCCACCTATTTCCTTAATCGTCTTCCTTCTACTGCCTGCCCAGCTTCCACGCCTCACCACGCTCTATTCGGTACCCCTCCTCGGTACGACCACCTTCGAGTCTTCGGTTGTGCGTGTTACCCTAACACCGCCGCCACCGCTCACCATAAGCTGGCTCCCCAGTCGACCCTCTATGTCTTTCTCGGATACTCTCCGGATCACAAGGGTTACCGATGCTTTGACTTTACCTCTCGACGTGTTCTCATCTCTCGCCATGTCGTGTTTGATGAGTCGGCATTCCCTTACTCCACCACTACATCCGCACCTCCCGCTGACCCTGCGGAGGCTTCCTTTTTTCCCACTGACCCCGTGATTCGGCCACCCTTCTCCCTCTACCCTGCAGGTACTGCTCCGGCGCGCTCTCCTGGTGGTCCCACCTCGCCCCTGCCGGCCTCGCACCAGGACCTTCCTCCGGTACCTGACACGGCCGAGGCAGCCCCGGAGCTTCCACCCTCGCTCCCTGTGGCTTCGCTGCCTCCCGTTGTGCCCGATGCTGCCGTTCCGATCGCGGGACCGAGCGCACAGACCCCACCTCCTCCCGGGCGCTTCAGACTCGTCTACCAGCGCCGGCGGGAGCCGGGTCCGCCCTCACCGCCTCCCGGGCGCTTCGGCATCGTCTACCAGCGCCGGCGTGAGCCAGCTCCGCCGCTTTCGCCACCAGCGCCGTCGTTACCAGTGCGTGCTCCGCTGCGCTCTCGCGCCGACCCGCCGGTGTACCACCCGCCTCTTCTTCACCGGGACCCTCGTCACACTCACCCGATGGTGACGAGGCAGGCGTCTCGCCCGCAGGCCCTCACCGCCGCCGCCTGGGAGACGGGATCTCTCCGGTACCCTCTTCCGTCCGCGCGGCCTTGGCGGATCCTCACTGGCGCCGCGCGATGGAAGAGGAGTACACGGCCCTCCTCGCCAACCAGACGTGGGACCTAGTGCCCCGTCCGCCGGGCTCCAACATTGTCACCGGCAAGTGGATCTGGACACACAAGAGGCGTGCTGATGGTTCCTTGGAGCGCTACAAGGCTCGCTGGGTCCTCCGCGGCTTCACTCAGTGGCCCGGCATTGACTATGCTGAGACCTTTAGTCCCGTGGTGAAGCCAGCTACAGTCCGCACCATCCTCTCACTGGCTCTCAAGCGCTCCTGGCCTGTACATCAGCTGTATGTCAAGAATGTCTTCCTCCATGGCACTCTGACTGAGACGGTCTACTGCAGTCAGCCGGTCAGTTTCGTGGATTCTTCTCGTCCTGACTTCGTCTGCCGGCTCAACAAATCTCTCTATAGGCTCAAGCAGGCACCCCGGGCTTGGTACTCGGTTTGCTACCTTCGTGCGGACTCTTGGGTTCACGGAAGCCAAGTCTGACACCTCCCTGTTCATACACCACTATGGGGGTGAGACTGCTTACCTGCTCCTCTATGTGGATGACATTGTTCTCACCGCCTCTAGCGAGTCTCTGCTCCACCGTATCATTGGCTCTCTCCTGAAGGAATTTGCTATGAAGGATCTTGGGGTGCTCCACCACTTCCTCGGCATCGCTGTTGAGCCCCGACCTTCAGGCCTGTTCTTCCACCAGTGGCAGTTCACTTGTGACATTCTGGAGCGAGCAGGGATGACCGTGTTGGAAAGTGATTCTCTATCTATTAGGGCTAACACTAGAAGGGTAGCTATATAGGTTCCATACATGGGCCACATGGGCCTTAATCTCATGGGCCTAAACACATACTCCAACACCCCCTGCAGTCTGAACTACCGGCGCAGCGGAATTCAAGGCTGAACAAGAAAGAACACACACAACCCCCACAGACGCAACTAGCCACCGGTGATGTTGAGGCTGGAGCGAAACTCGGCGAAGGTCGAGGACGGGAGGCCTTTGGTGAAGATGTCCGTGAACTGGGAGGTCGTCGGAACATGAAGGGCCCGCACCTCGCCCATGGCCACCCGATCACGGACAAAGTGGAGGTCGATCTCCACATGCTTCGTCCGCTGGTGCTGGATGGGGTTGGTGGAGAGGTAGACCGCACTGACGTTGTCGTAGTAGATCAGGGTGCTCCGGGAGGGCGGAGTGTGCAACTCCGCAAGCAGCTGCCTGAGCCAGGCGGCCTCCGCCACGCCGTTAGCAATGGCGCGGTACTCCACCTCGGCGCTGGACCGGGAGACCACCGGCTGGCGCTTGGACGACCAAGACACCAGGTTGCCGCCCAGGAAGACGGCGTAGCCGGAGGTGGAGCGGCGAGTATCCGGGCATCCGGCCCAGTCAGCGTCGGTGTAAACGGTGAGGTCGGTGGAGGAGGCCCGGTGGAGGAGGAGGCCGTAGTTGAGCGTGCCTCGGAGGTAGCGGAGGAGGCGCTTGAGAGCCGTGAGGTGAGGCTCCCGGGGGTCATGCATATGGAGGCAGACCTGCTGAACTGCATAGGTGATGTCCGGTCGGGTGAAGGTGAGGTACTGAAGGGCCCCGGCGAGACTCCTGTACGCAGTGGGATCGGCCATCGGTGGTCCCTCAGCCTCAGACAGCTTGCCCTGAGTGTCGACCGGAGTGGAGCAGGGGTTGCAGTCAGTCATCCCAGCCCGCTCCAGGATGTCCCGAGTGTATTGTCGCTGGTGAAGTAGGAGCCCGGTAGGACGGTGCTCAACAGTGACACCGAGGAAGTGGAGCTCACCCAGATCCTTCATCGCGAACTCCTGCTGGAGAGCGGTGATGATCCGGCGGAGAAGTGGCTCACTGGAGGCGGTGAGGACAATGTCATCAACATAGAGCAGCAAGTATGCAGTGTCGGCTCCATGGTGGTAGACGAACAAGGACGTATCAGACTTGGCCTTCATGAACCCCAGGGTCAGCAAGAAAGCGGCGAACCGGTGGTTCCACGCCCGAGGTGCCTGCTTGAGGCCGTAGAGGGACCGGTTGAGCCGCTAGACCATGTCAGGACGGGTGGTGTCGACGAACCCCGCCGGCTGACTGCAGTACACCGTCTCGGTAAGAAGGCCGTGGAGGAAGGCGTTCTTGACGTCCAGCTGATGGACGGGCCAAGACCGAGCAAGCGCCAGCGATAGCACGGTACGGACGGTGGCCGGCTTGACCACCGGGCTGAAGGTCTCATCGTAGTCGACGCCAGGGCGCTGAGTGAAACCCCGGAGGACCCACCGAGCCTTGTAGCGCTCGAGAGAGCTGTCGGCCCGGCGCTTGTGGGTCCAAATCCACTTGCCGGTGACGACGTTGGAGCCTGGCGGCCGGGGCACCAACTCCCACGTCTGGTTGGCGAGTAGCGCGGCGTACTCCTCTTCCATCGCGCGGCGCCAGTGAGGGTCCAACAGGGCGTCGCGGACAGAAGAGGGTACCAGAGAGACCACCGCGTCGCCGGTCGAAGCCTCGAGGGCACGAGGCGGTAGTGCCAGCCGCGTGATGTGTCACCATCGGGTGAACATGCCGCGGGTGTCGGTGAAGCAGCGGCGGGTGGTAGACCGGCGGGGCACCCCGAGCCGGCGGGGACTGTGGCGGTGGTGTCGGTGTCCCCGGTGGAGAAGGGAGCGCAAGCGGCGGCAGCCGCGGCCTGCGCTGGTACACCCGTGTCGGCGCGGCGAACCTCGACGGAGGTGCCGGGGCAGGTGCCGGGACGGGATCCGGCGTCGGCGACCGACACGACCCCCCGGGGCAGAAGCGGGGGACGAAGGCCCCGGGTCTGCACCAACCGGAGAGGATGGGGCCGCGCCCGAGGACGACGGGCCCTGACCCGCGGGGGATCCGGGGCCGGGGGCCGGCCCGACGCGCGGCGAAGCGGTACCTGTAGGAGACCACGAAAAAGGTGGCTGGACCATCGGGTCAGTGGGAAACAGGGAGTGTGGGTCAGATACCGGAGGGATGGTAGTGCTGGAAAAGGGAAAGACGGACTCATCGAACACCACATGGCGAGAGATGAGAACCCGTCGGGAGGTAAGGTCAAAGCACCGGTACCCCTTGTGATCCGGGGAGTACCCGAGGAGGACACAGAGCGTGGAGCGAGGGTCCAGCTTGTGGGAAGAAGTGGCAGCGGTGTTGGGGTAACACGCACACCCAAACACGCGGAGGTGATCGTACCGAGGTGGGTTACTGAAGAGGGCGTGGTGAGGAGTGGGAGCGGGGCAGGCCGCGGAAGGAAGGCGGTTAAGAAGGTAGGTGGAGGTGTGCAGGCCCTCAGCTCAGAAGCGAGCGGGAAGAGAGGCCTGAAACAGAAGGGTATGCACGGTGTCGTTGGTGGTGCGAATCATCCGCTCAGCCTTGCCATTCTGCGAAGAGGTGTATGGACAAGACATGCGGAGCTGAACACCGTGAGAGGAGGAAATCTCGGGCGGTGGAGTTATCAAACTCGCGACCATTGTCACACTGGACGACCTTGATGGTGAGACCGAACTGTGTGGATACCCAAGTAAAGAAGTGGAGGAGCGTGGTAAATGTATCAGACTTCGCACGGAGAGGAAAAGTCCACGAATAATGCGAAAAATCATCAACAACCACAAGATAGTACTTATAACCAGAAATACTCAGAATAGGAGATGTCCATAGGTCGCAATGTACAAGATCAAAAATACGGGCCGCATGGGAAGTAGAACTAGAAAAAGGAAGATGAACATGTCGGCCCAATTGGCACGCATGACATAGTTGCTCATCATGAGCTCGAGTACATGGAAGACCGGAGCTACGACTGAGCTGTCAGGGCATCACGTCCAGGATGGCCGAGGCGCCGGTGCCAGGTGGTAGAGGAAGTAGAAGCGACGAAGGCAGCTGACAAAACGGGCGGCGAAGAAGACGAAGGAGCCGCCGGGAAGCGAAGAGTGTAAAGGGGCCCGGTGCTGTCACATCGGAGCAGAGGACGCCGGGAAGCCAAATCTTTTACAGTAAGACCAGAAGAGTCAAATTCCACAGAACAAGAATTGTCAGCTGTAAAACGTCAAATAGAAAGAAGATTATGAACTATAGGAGCAACAAGAACATCAGGAAGGCGAAAGGTGCCATGAGCACCGGCGGTACCCACAGACGAGACTGGAATACAAGAACCATTAGCGACCATAATGGACGAAGAAAGAGGAAGAGGGAGAGTGAATCGACGAAAGTATACCGGGGTCAGGAGTAGTGTGGTAGGTGGCCCCCGAATCAGCGATCCACTCGGGTCCGACCGGAGGTGTCAGGCCCATGGTGCTGAACGAGCGAGCCAGAGCCGCCTGGTCCCAGCCGGTGACTCCTGGTGGAGCCCCGTAGGGTGGAACCCACGGCGTAGCAGGGAAGGCGCCGGGTGGAGGACCAGCAGGAGCTCCGGTAAGCATGGCCACTGGTGGGTGAGTGTCGGCTCCGGGGGCGTGGTAGGGCCACATGGAGATGCGACCGGACCACGGGTTCTGGAACGAAGGCCACGGTGCCCCCCGTGTGTCCCAGCCGATGTCGGAGCCTGGGGTGGACCGCCCCGGCCACCCCCGCGGCCCCCTCCACGGCGACGACGAGAGCCACGACCCCCCCACCTCCGCTCGGCCCGGAGGGAGGAGGGCCCAGGAGAGACGACGGTGGCAGAGCGGACGACCGTGGTGTAGGAGGACGCGTCGACATAGCAGCCAGGGCTGTCGAGGAGGACGAGGACCCCGTGGAAGTGGTGGATCCCGGCTGGAGGCCCTGCGTGAGCTCCTCCATGACAAGATCGTCACGGACCTCCAGGAAGGTGGGGAAGGGCCTCTGACGGGTGATCCACGTCCTGAGGTGGGCGTAGCAGTCGCTGAGCCCCCGGAGGACGTTGAGGACCAAGATGCGATTCTCGACGGGCCACCCGAGGTCCCCCAGGGAGTCAGGCATGCCCTTCATCCGACGGCAGAACTCGCCGACGGAGAGGTCACCCTGGACGAAGGTACGGAAGCTCGCGTCGAGACGCAGAGCCCGGGCCTCAGCGTTGCCAAGAACTGGCCCTCAAGAGCGAGCCACGCCCGGCGCGCGTCCGGTGAGGTGCGGACGAGGTCGTGGAGGTCCAGAGAGATCGTCCCCAGGATCTAGGAGAGGACGATGCTGTCGAGACGGAGCCACGACGGCGTCTGGACGGCGACGGAGGAGTCGATGAGGACGTGGTCGTCGAGGGCGTAGCGGCGAAGGGTAAGGAGCACCAGGTCCCGCCAGCGGGCATACGAGGGCGACTCCGGTTCGAGGACGACCGGAACGAGCAGGCGAATGTTCTGGACCCCCCCGCCTGGTAGTGCAGCTGTGCCACGAGCGGGTCGGCCGGGTCGTGCCAGAGGACGGCAGTGTGTGACACGCGGCGTCCCGGCGAGGCAGAGGAGGTGGCGCCGGCGTCCTGGCCCGCGGGAGAGATGAGGAGATGCTCGGCCTCGGCGATTTGGCGAGCCAGGGCGTCAGCCGCGTCGCGCTCACGCTCCCAGACGGCGGCGGCCGCACGCACACGAGCCTGCCCCTTCGCGGCGGCCGCACGGGCAGCGACAAGGGCGGCGGCGAGGGCGGAGTCGGAACTCGTGCCAGGAAGAGGAGGCGTACCCCCACCCGTAGCCATGGCTGCACGAGTGTGGACGGCGGCATCAGTCCTGGTAGCGCGTAGGAGGGCGGTGTGAAGATGGTCAGCGCCCCCGGCCGCGGCGTCGGCACCTAGGAGGCTGTGCAGGGCGGCCTGGAGGGCGGCAGTGCCAGGTCCGGCATGGAGCAGGGGAGATCCGGCCGCCGGCTGGAGAGGAGCCTCAGCCCCAGCAGCAGGAGCCACGTCCTCTCCAGTGCCCGAACCCGCGGCGTCCGTGCCTGCAGTGAAGGCCGCCGCCAGTGGGGTAGGGTTTGGGAGGGAGGTGCGCCCGTCCAGGAGATGGGGAAGGGAGGCGCGATGGGGAAGGGAGCCGCGCGCGCCCTGGACGTCCGCCCCCGCCCCGGGCGCGGCAGGGAGGTGGGGACGTCCCCGCGCGGTCGGGAGACCAACAGCAGGGATCACGGCAGCGGGCGTGGCCCCAGGAGGAGAAGCCGCGACTTGCGCCCAGGATGGGGTGGAGGGGGAAGGGAAGAAGGAGGAGGGAGAAGAGGGAGGCCGGTCAGCCATGACCGGCGGCGGCAGTAGGAGCAGCGCTGGCGGGTTGGTGGCTGGCCGGCGGCTCAGGATAGGGAGAGAGGAAAAAACAGGCTAGATACCATATTAGAAAGTGATTCTCTATCTATTAGGGCTAACCCTAGAAGGGTAGCTATATAGGTTCCATACATGGGCCACATGGGCCTTAGCCTCATGGGCCTAAACACATACTTCAACAGACCGCCTGCCAGTCCTGCTCTACCCCGGTTGACACCCAGGGCAAGCTGTCAGAGGCCGGGGGTCCGATGCTTGGGCCAGCAGACTCTACCGCCTACCGGAGTCTTGCTGGCGCGCTCCAGTACCTCACCTTCACACGGCCAGACATCACTTAGGCCGTACAGCAGCTCTGCCTCTACATGCATGCTCCGCGGGAGCCCCACCTTGCTGCTATAAAGCGGCTTCTCCGGTACCTCCGTGGCACCCTCGGCTACGGGCTGCTCCTTGGTCGGTCCTCCACTGCCGAGCTGGTTGTCTACACCGACGCTGACTGGGCGGGCTGCCCGGACACCCGCAGGTCCACCTCCGGCTACGCTGTCTTCCTCGGGGGCAATCTTGTCTCTTGGTCGTCCAAGCGCCAGCCAGTGGTCTCACGCTCCAGTGTCGAGGCGGAGTACCGTGCCGTTGCCAACGGCGTGGCCGAGGCTGCTTGGCTCTGCCAGCTCCTGGCCGAGCTTCACCGCCCCCTCGCCAGGAGCACGGTCGTCTACTGTGACAACGTCAGCGCGGTCTGCCTCTCCACCAATCCCATGCAACACCAGAGGACCAAGCATGTGGAGATCGATCTACACTTCGTCCGCGACCGTGTGGCCATCGGCGACGTCCGGGTACTTCACGTCCCGACCACCTCACAGTTTGCGGACATCTTCACCAAAGGCCTACCTTCCTCGACCTTCTCCGAGTTTCGCTTCAGCCTCAACGTCTCTAGTGGCTAGTTGTGGCTGTGGGGGGGGGTCCTGTGTGTGTTGTGCACTTGTTTTCTTTCTTGCTCAGTCTTGAACTCCGCTGCGCCGGTAGTCCAAACTGCGGGGGTGTTGGAGTATAGGCCCATTAGAGGCCCACGTATGGTATAATATACAGCCACCCTTAGGGTAGGCCCAAGTAATGAGAATCAGTTTACAACATCCTTAGATATTATTCTTATTTCCTTAATTATAGGATCTATTAGAATGAGTTGCTTGTAAACGTTAAGGGATATGTATATCCCTGGACCCTTTGGAAATTAATCAAGCCAGGCAATTATCTTGCCCGGGCCTCAAGGGCCCCCTCCAACGTGCACTTCTCCTTCCTCCCTGCCCTCTCACGCAATCCCTAGTGCTAGCAGCAGCAAGCCGCCGCCGCCGCTCCCTCATGCCGCCATGGCTCCACCCCGCCGCTGGGAGATCAAGCCCCGACCTCCCATCTTCCATCCCTATGCACTATGCAGCCAGGGTAGGATCAAGGATCCTATCAATCTGGTATCGGCGATGTCAAGTTCCGATGCTACCGTGACGGTGGACGCCAAGACCACCGCGCGCCGGTTCAACCGGTCGTGCCACCGGCGCCGCCGCCGCCCCCTGCCCCAGACATGGCGCAACTCCTCTCCGAGATCGTCCAACAGCTCTCCAACACTTAGCAATTCCACCATTAGGAAAGCACATGATATGTAGTATAGAAAGTAGTTCCTCTACGGGCGTAGTTCTGATAAAGCCTCTGTTCCCAAGGACAGCCTACTCACTCTACGCCCTGCGTTTCATTCTATGAATATAATCAATTCAATAATGTTATCCGGTACGCCCCAAACCCTTAAGAGCAGCTTCCCTCTATAAGTGCTCTACATCTAGATTGCTCCCCCCCCCCCCCCCCCCCCCCCCCCCCGCCGCCGCTCTTGTGGCAGCACAATGCGCTGTCCTTCCTGTGCATACGGGTGACCATGGTCCGCCGACGCCTTCTTGGCACTCTTCCACCTACCTCATCTCCCTATAGTCTACACAACCCACCTCTAACCGGTCTACCCCATTACGGCCATGGAGGAAGATTTTGGGTAAATGGAAGAGGAGATAGAGTTGCGTTTTTTTTTTTGACAATGAGATAGTTCTGGTGTAGGTGCAACTTACTGGTTAGATACAGTGGAATATGACAACAATGATTAAACCTGCAAATTTTATTGTGCAATGGGCTCTGTTAAATATATAGAAGTTTATGTGTTTTTTAGATAGTTTAGTCCTGTACATAAAAAATTAATCAATTATTATGCTTATATCAAAACACAACACACAATATGATGGACAACTACGCAAGTAACTCTCTCTCTCTCTCTCTCTCTCTCTCGTGCTTAGGTTGGTGAAATACCACAGGGTCTTCCCAAGTTCTCCATTCCTCAAGGATTTGAGCATCTAAAGTCACTTGTGCCAACTGCAGTACTTATCACTGGTGTTGCCATTTTGGTGAGAAATTTGCTTAGTACTACTTTTCTAAGCTACCCTTACCATTAAGTATTTTACCATATCATTCCAGGAATCTGTTGGTATTGCTAAAGCTTTGGCAGCGAAGAACGGGTATGAGTTGGACTCTAACAAAGAGGCAAGCATCACTTACTAGCCTAATTAGTGTCCCTAGTACAAGCTGATAAACATTGTTACTATACATGTAATTTTCTTTGTATCACTGCATGGTATGTGTAGAGAATTAGGGAAGCACCTCATGCCCATTAAGGGAGGGGTGACCTAATACCACCCGCAATCACAGCGGGAGGGAAGTGGATGCAGAGACTGGACTGAAAGTCACTAAACAACCATACAGGCAGTCCCTTAGTCATGATGTCCGCGAACTGATGTGCATAAGGGACATGTAGCACTCGAACACTTCAGCCACGTCGGGGCCCTTCTTCATCGCAGCCGGCCCTTCCCCACCTTCCTGGAGGCTCGTGATGACCTCATCCTCAAGGAACTCACCCTGGAGAACCGGAAGGAGTCCCCTGCCACTACGCTTGCTGTCTCCACCGCATCGAGCTCTCCAAGCACCGCCCCACATGGGCTCTGGGGGTGCTGGCGGCCCCAAATCCTCCAACAACAATCGCCGCAGCAAGCGCGGCGGCGGTGGTAAGTGGGGTTTTGGTGATGGCAGTACTGCAGGCCAGGCCGCAGCAACAGCAGCCTGCCGGTGCCCATCAGACTGCCGCCGGGGCTCGGCCCTGGCCCACCGTCTACAACCCCTGGATGGGGAGCATTCAAATGTGGCTAGGGGGTCCCCGTCCTCCGTTGGTGCCCATCTCGGTGCCTCCGCAGCAGCAGGCGCAGCAGCAAGCTCTCCTCGCTCAGCAGCAGCAGGCACTCTTCGCCCACCAGCAGCAGCCTGCTGCTACTGTTGCTGCTCCTGACGGCATAGGACAGTGGGTCGCCCTCGGGCACTACAACCATGTGGCCGGCCTCCCTTCTTGGGACCCGTCGACCCTCGCCTCCGCCTTCAGCACGACGTCGCTGACCCACCTCCATCCAACGAGTGGTATTTCGACCCAGGTGCTACTTCACATATGACATCTCAGTCCACTTCCCTTTCACATGTTCTTTCCCCGCGGCATCCTACTCCATCTATTATTGTCGGTAATGGTTATATTCTTCCTGTTACTACCACTGGCTCCACAGAGTTGTCACCTGCTTTACATCTTAATAATGTCCTTGTGTCGCCACAAATTATTAAGAATCTCATCTCTATTCGCCAATTTACTATCGACAATAATTGCTCTGTTGAGTTTGACCCTGCTGGTTGCTCTGTGAAGGTTCTTCTGTCTCGGATCGAGATCGCCAGGTGCAATAGCTCCGGGCCACTATATCCACTACGCCTACCTCTAGCACACTCCCTTGTCGCCCAGGCTCCCTCCCCGTTGTGGCATCGACGTCTTGGCCACCCCGGTCATGAGGCGTTGTCGAAGCTTGCGTCTAGTGTTTCATGTCAAATTTAGGATTGTTCAGATTTATGTCATGCTTGTCAGTTAGGGCGCCATGTTCGTCTGCCCTTTCATGTGTCCACCTCTAGTGCGTCTAGCAAGTTTGATCTTATTCATTGTGACTTGTGGACCTCTCCAGTTGTTAGTATTTCCGGTTACAAATATTATTTGGTTATACTTGATGATTGCACTCACTACTTGTGGACTTTTCCTCTGCGACTTAAATCTGACACTTTCAGCACGCTCGCTCACTTCATCGCCCACGCCTCCACCCAATTTGGCGCCTGCGTCAAGGCTGTTCAGTGCGATAACGGGAAAGAGTTTGACGAACTCTAGCACCCATCACTTCTTTCTCACCCAGGGCATCCATCTTCGTATGTTTTGCCCGTACACCTCATCTCAAAACGGTAAAGTTGAACGCATTATTTGCTCTATCAATAATGTTGTTCGCTCTATGCTCTTTCAGGCGTCCATGCCTCCTTCCTACTGGGTGGAGGCCCTCTCCACGGCGACTTCCCTGCTTAACATTTTGCCTACCAAAACTCTACAGTTCTCCACGCCACATCTTGCCCTGTTTGGCACGCCACCGGTGTATGATCATCTGCGAGTCTTTGGCTGCAAGTGTTACCCAAATATGTTCGCCACCGCTCATAAACTCGCTCCTAGATCTGTCCTGTGCGTCTTCCTCGGCTATTCCGCTCATCACAAAGGATATCGCTGCCTTGATCTCTCCTCCAATAGAGTCATCATCTCCCGGCACGTCATCTTTGATGAAACAGCCTTTCCCTTTGCCGAGCGCAATGGTCCTCGCATTCCGGCGGCCTGAGTTTCTTGATGGTACTGATGTTGTTCCCGTTCCTATTGGACAGTCGCACAAGTTTTTGACTGCAGGAACATCCCATGGCCCTTCTGGAGGCGTGGCAGCCCCTGCTGCCACCACCATAGTCACAAAGTTTCTGGGTCGATGGGGTCGAGGTACGGGGTCACGGTACGTGGTACGCTACTTGCGACTGATTTTTGCACTTCGGATAAAAAATGAACCCGTGAACCCGGGTCGGGGTCGACGAACCCGGGTCGAGGGTCGAAGGTGGTGAACCTGTTTTATGTGACTATGGCCACCACTAACGCCCCTGCCGGCCCCTCTGTGGCTGAGCCTGGGGCGCCTGCGCCTTCGCCTTTGCCATCGACACCAGCGCCGTCTGCTGATGCCCCGGCACCAGTGCTCTACATCCCACCTGCGCTTCACGCGCCGGGGATCTCGGCAGACCTCCCCGCTGCGCCATGCACGGCCCCCGACGTCACCGCGCCACGTGCGGCCCTCGACACTCCCAGCCCGCCTGCATCCACCGCGGCTCCAGCTGGGCTTGACTCTCCTCGCCAGCTATACATACCACTCGCCCTCTGTGCGGGCTCGGTGTCCTCGGCGCCTAGGGTTCCCTTGCCCGGGTTCGCGCCTCTTCGGCTGGAGCGTGTGTTATCACACACTACTACACGCGCCGGCCTCGTCCACCTCTGGCTCAGGTTGTGCCCCCACCAGCAGCTCCTCTGGTGCCTCCACCAGCCGCTGCCTCGGCTGCACCTCCACCAGCCACTCCACCTGCTCCTCTGCTGCCCAAGGGTGTTGTCCCGGTCCCTCCAGTGACGAATCAGCACTCCATGGCGACGCGTGCGAAGAGTGGGTTTTGGGTCCCTGCAGCGTTCCACGTTGCCCCTTTTGTCTCCGGTGTCGAAGACCTTCCGTAGCGCTCTAGCCGACCCCAATTGGCGAGCAGCTATGGAGGACGAACATAGTGCTCTGCTGAAAAATCACACATGGGATCTTGTGCCTCGGCCCCCCTCAGGCCAACGTCGTCACTGGTAAGTGTATCTTTAAGTACAAGTTTCAGTCTGATGGCTCCCTTAGGAGGTACAAGGCGCGCTGGGTTCTCCGCGGTTTTACCTAGCGGCCTGGTGTGGACTTTGATGAGACCTTTAGTCCTGTGGTGAAGCCTGCTACTGTTCGCACCGTGCTCTCCCTGGCGCTCTCTCGCCAATGGCCTGTCCACCAGCTCGATCTGAAGAACGCCTTTCTGCATGGCAACTTGACAGAGATAGTGTATTGTCAGCAACCACCTAGGTTCGAGGATTCAATTCATCCGGACTTTGTCTGTCGCCTGAACAAGTCCCTTTATGGCCTTAAGCAGGCCCCTCGTGCCTGGTACAGTCGGATGGCTACATACTTGCTATCTCTTGGGTTTGTTGAAGCCAAGTCGGACACCTCGCTCTTTGTTTACCAGCGCGGATCAGATACTACCTACCTGTTGCTCTATGTTGATCATATTGTCCTCACAGCTTCCTCACCCGGTCTCCTTCGGCGGATCATCTTAGCTCTTCAGCAGGAGTTCGCCATGAAAGACCTTGGTGAATTGCATCATTTCCTTGGTATGCACGTTCAACGATGTGGTGATGGACTTCTTTCTCAGCGACAGTATATGCTAGATATTCTTGATCGCGCCGGGATGCAGACCAATTGACACTAACCTGAAGGTTGCTGCAGCTGATAGCGCCCCTGTGTCTAATGCCTCGGATTTCCGCTGTCTCGCCGGAGCCTTACAGTACTTGACGTTCACCAAGACAGCTATTGCATATGCTGTGCAGCAAGTCTGCCTTCATATGCACGACCCCCGTAAACCTCACCTTGGAGCTCTCAAGCGGATCCTTCGCTATGTTCGAGGTACTCTCCACCTTGGTCTCTTGCTACGACCGTCTACTTCGACTGATCTTGTTGTCTACACTGGTTGTCCGGACACCCGTAAGTCCACCTCGGGCTACGCTGTGTTTCTTGGCGACAATCTCATTTCTTGGTCTTCCAAGCGCCAGAACACGCTGTCAAGATCCAGCGTTGAAGCCGAGTATCGCACGGTGGCTAATGGAGTTGCTGAGGCCACCTGGCTGTGCCAGCTTCTTCTGGAGCTGCATGCTCCTCTCCGGCGTGCCACATTGGTGTACTGTGACAACATCAGTGCAGTCTACATGACCTCCAACCCGGTTCAGCATCAGCGCACTAAACACATTGAGATCGATCTTCACTTTGTCCGGGAGTGAGTTGCTATTGGTGATCTTCGTGTTCTACATGTTCCCACCTCTTCACAATATGCAGATATCTTCACTAAGGGACTTCCCTCTTCAGTGTTCACGGAGTTTAGGTCCAGTTTGAATGTGCAGAGTGGCTGACGATCCGACTGCGGGGGCATGTTAGAATAGGCGCCTATGGGCTGGCCACATGGGCCTCCTTCCCTTCTATATTTAGATGGCTGGTTGCTTAGTCCCTAGCCCTTCATTGTTAGCGCATGGCTGACGAGTCTTTCCCGTCCAGCTTCTCCCTTTGCATGCACCTGCGCTCCACATATTCCTTGGTCTTGATTCTATAAACCAGGAAGAGTGTAGGCAGTTGCGCTCAATATATACTTGTAATCCTGTTCTTCAGCTGAATACAAGCCAAGCATATTTGCGCTATCACTGGGAGAAGCCTCGAACAACCTAGTGAGCCTTGTGGCGGGCAAGAGAGCCATCGGTGTGGAACTTGTGCTTGGATATCCACTTGACCGTCATGATGTTGGCGCCGGGAGGCCGAGGTACGAGGCGCCATGTGCCGTTGTCGATGGGCGCTTGGTACTTGTCCGCCATGGCAGCACACCAGTTGGGATCAGCTAGCGCGCTGCGGTAGTTAGCTGGTAAAGGTGAAGTCGACGAGGCAGAGAGGTTTCGGTAGTTGATAGGCTGCACTAGCTAGCGCACTGCGGTAGTTAGCTGGTAAAGGTGAAGTCGACGTACCAGAGAGATTTCGGTAGTTAATAGGCTGCACCCCCCATTCAACCACGCCACTTAGAAGAGGGGGTTCAAGGAGGCCAAAACTCTGCATGGGTCGCTGCTCAGGAGCACACCTAAGGCGACCCGGCCAGCAATGGTGCCTGGCTGGGGTGTGTGGATTGGATGGGCCAGTGGAGGCAGGCAGGTAGCGGAACAGAGCTGTTGCCTCTCTAATGGATGGCGGAGCTCTAGCAGTGGAGGTGGTGCTGGGAGGCTCCCCAGCAGCCGATGAGGCACGGTTGAAGGACCAGCCCCGGCCGCGTCTGTTGGAGAAGACGGTTGGGGTGGGTGTGGGTGACGCTGGTGCACCTTGCCGTAGCGGTGGTCGTCAGCTGCAGTAAGAGAGGCCAGGTGTGCCGGTTCCAGTGGATGACACGGGTAGACGATGCCAAAGGGACCAGGTCTGCCCGGAGTAGCAGCCGCGGCGAGACGTCCATCAGGCTGAACAGCAGGGCGGGCCATGATGATGGCCGGGTCGTCAAGCAACGACTGCTCGACCTCCTCAGGCGAGGGAGCGACCGAAGATGAGGGCCGTTGCTCGACACCTGAAGGTGGAGCGACCGACACAACAGAAGAAGCACCCTGCAACAAAACGTCAAGTGAAACGCACAGATGGTACCACAGCGACATGTTGGGAGATGATCATACGCTGCATATAGATATCAAGGCACCGGTAGCCCTTGTGGGAAGAGGGATAATTGAGAAACTTGCAAAGTGCTGGAGGTGCAAGTTTGTGGGGAGTCGTGGCACTAAGGTTAGGGTAACATAGACAACCGAACAGGCGGAGGTAGGAGTACTGAGGTAAAGAGCGATGAAGGAGCTGGTACAGGATTTTGGTTCCGACAGAAGAGGAGGGGCACCGGTTAAGCACATAAGTGGCTGTAGCAAGCGCCTCGACCCAGTAAGCCCGCTGCATGGAAGCATGGATAAGGAGGGCGCGAAGCATACGCTCAGCTTTGCCATTCTCGTGAGAAGTGTAGGGGTAGGAAAGGCGAAGCAAAATGCCGCGACTGGTCAAGAAGCTAGACATGGCGTTATTAATGAACTCGTGCCATTGTCAGCCTGAAAGCACTTGGAAACTGAACCAAAATGAGTCTGAACAATAAAATCAACAAAATGACCATAGACTTGGTTTTTTGATGCAGCATAAAGGTCCAGCAAAAATGACTGCAGGCATGACCAAATAATACTTGTAACCCGAAGTGCTAAGGACCGGAGACATCCACACATCACAATGAACTAGAGCAAAAGCTTCTGATGTAATGGAAACTGAGCTAGCAAAAGGCAGGCGCATGTGCCTAGCTGGCAGGGTGCTGCTTTATTACATGTGATAACCGACATGTTTCTAAGAGAAGCGACGGCAGAGTCGGACGGATGACCAAGATGACGATGCCATAGGGTACATGAGACGGCAAGGCTACAGCTAGTGGTCGTGGAGGATGAAGTGGGTGGTATGGTGTAGAGGTCGCCGCTGCTATTTCAGCGAAGAATCATGTGTCCCGTCCATGGACCCTTAACAGAAAAACCAAGGGCGTCAAATTCGACAGAACAATGATTATCACGTGTAAATTGACAAACAAAAAGGAGAATGCGCATAATTTCAGGCGCAATCGGAACATTATTGAGATGGAAGGAGGTGTTGGCTGTGGGAAGGATGGATAAGCCCCCCTACTTCATAGAGAACTCCTCGTGCAGGAAGACAGCACGGGGCTCCTTGTTGGACAGAAAGAGGCCCTCGATGGCGACCTAGAGCTGGCGCGCTGATTGATTGCCCTCCATGGCTAGGTCCAAGACTTCCCCAGCAGAGACTTGAAGAAAGGCACCCACTTGTGGAAGTTTGGATGTTTCAGCTCGAGGATGACATGTGACAGAAATAAGTCTGTGTGTGGCTGGTCTTTGTGAGACTGCAACACATGGTCCTTGTGTTCTTGTAACAGCATCCTTGACTGCTTTTAGGACAGCAGTTAGCATCTTAGGACAACATCTTAGGACAGTATCGGCATCTTAGGATAGCATCTTGATTAGCATCTAGGATAGCATCTTAGACTAGCATCTTAGCATATGCTTGGCTGGCTAGCAGCCCTATAAATATGTATTCCCAACCCCTTAGGTTGGCATGGCATTGTGTGAGTTTGTGTGAGAAATAAACCAAAAAATTGCCCCAACTCCTAGTGTCATCCTCTCTTGATGAGAGTAAGGATTCTGCTATTACTAAGAGTGAAAATCCAGCGACTAACAAGTGGTATCGGAGCCGTATTATCCTGTAGCCTGAGCATCTCCTGCTCATCTCCTTCTCCGGTCTCGCAGCAGCCTCAGCCGGTAGTAGCAGCAGCTCCGGCTGCCCCTGCTCTCTAAACAGCAGCCCCCTCCATAGCGCGCCATGTCCACAGGACAGTCTCAGGGCTCGGTCGCCTCGAGCAGCGGCGTCGGCAGGAGGCCGACCTCACCGCGGCAGAGAAGCGCGAGCGAGCGGCGGCAGATGCCGCAGCAGCCGCGGCAAGGGCATCGAGGCTATCAGTAGCTAGAGCGGAGGTGGAAGCAGCAGCGGCGGCGGATGCAACGCGTGCAGCAGCAGCGGAGGTCGAGGTTCTACGCGGCAGCAACAGCAGCTCCATCGCTGCTGATGACAGCGCTGACGCGGACCTCGAGCTGCTGGAGAGGGAGGCATCGCGAGGGCGAGCAGCGCAGTGGGCAGCCGCGCACGCCCACGAGCGCGGCGGCAGCCCAGACAGGGGCAGACACGCCGGCGGCGCTCCTGAAGGAGGCGCGCACGGCGGTGGCGCTCCTGGAGGAGGCGCGCACGGCGGCGGCATACGGGTTGACGGAGAGCGCGGCCTTCTCAGGTGGTGCAGCTCTCTCCCCGGTTCGGTACCGTGGTCATCATGAGTACCAGGCTGTCGACAGGAACGTCGGCCTCGGCGGCGGGTGGCCTATCCTCACCAAGACCAACTACATTGAGTGGGCGGCGGTGATGAGGGTAAGGCTCTAGGTGCGGTATATGTGGGATGCAGTCCGGTACGGCGACGTCGACTACGACCAAGATCGACGGGCGCTGGATGCTCTCATTGCTGCAGTCCCGCCCGAGATGCAGTTTTCGGTTATTAGCAAGCAGACTGCCAAGGAGGCCTGGGACGCCATCGCTGCAGCACGCATCGGCAGCGACTGTGCCCGCAAGTCCACATTGCAGGCACTTCGCAAGGAGTGGGAGAACCTGGCCTTCAAGCCAGGTGAGGACGTTGATGACTTTGCTCTCCGTCTCAACACTCTGTTGCAGAAGTTGGTGCAGTTCGGCGACGACACCTACAGTAAGGAGAGAGCTGTTGAGAAGCTCTTCCGCTGCGTCCCCGAGAAGTACAAGCAGATGACTCGCTCAATCGAGTCTCTGCTGGACCTCTCCACGATGACGATCGAGGAGGCGTTGGGCCGCCTCAAGGTCATTGACAGCGATGAGCCACAACGTCTCTCGGGACCCGTCACCATTGGCGGGAACCTCCTCACTCGGGAGCAGTGGGCTGCCGGCCAAGGTGACAGGAAGAAGGGAGAGCCTTCTTCCACGATAGGCGGCCGCAAGCGTGGCAAGCGTGGCAAGTCGCGCAAAGACGCCCAAGCAGGGGCGCGAGGACGTGCCGTGGGTGATGACCGTGGAGGTGCCCAGGGCGGCGTCATTGGCAAGCAAAAGCCGGCACGAGACGACCCTTGATACAACTGCGGCAAACTTGGTCATTGGGCCAAGGATTGTCGACAGCCACGACGCGGCCAGGCCCACGTCGCGCAGGCGGAGGAGCAGCTGGCTCTGTTCATTGCTCATGCGAGCATCAAACTACCTCCAGCGGCACTGGCCGCAGCGGCTCTCCACCTTGACGAGCCAAAATCACACGCCCTCCTTGACGACAGCTCCGGCAACGACAAGACCGACAGGTAGTGCCTTGACACCGACGCCACCCACCACATGACTGGGCGGCGGGAGTTCTTTTCCGAGCTCGACTCAGGCGTTCGAGGCACCGTCAAGTTCGGCGACGCCTCCGCTGTGGAGATCAAGGGCGTCGGCTCTGTCGTCTTCGTCGCTAAGATTGGCGAGCACAGGCTGTTCACCGGTGTCTACTACATCCCTGCGTTGAAGAACTCCATCATCAGCTTGGGACAGCTGGATGAGAACGGATCGCGCGTGGAGATCGAGCACGGGGTGCTGCGCATCTGGGATCATCGACACCGGCTCCTGGTCAAGGTCAACAGGAGCAACCGCCTCTACGTCCTTCACGCACAGGTGGCGCAACCTCTTTGTCTTGCAGCCCGCCGCGACAACGACGCTGGGAGGTGCTCGAGCGCTTTGGGCACCTCAACTTTGAGGTCCTGAGGCAGCTCGGCAGCAAGGAGATGGTGTGGGGCATGCCGCACGTCGACCACGTGGAGCAGTTCTGCGACACCTGCGTCCTCACCAAGCTGCGGCGGCTCCCCTTCCCTCGCCAGGCGAGCTTCCGCGCCGAGAAACTGGAGCTCGTACACGGTGACCTCTATGGCCCCGTGACACCGGCTACACCTGGAGGCCGGCGCTACTTCCTCCTCGTCGACGACGTGTCCCGCTACATGTGGGCTGTCCTGCTCGACGCCAAGGCAGCCGCAACGGACGCCATCAAGCGCCTTCAAGCTGCTGCGGAGGCAGAGTGCGGCCGCAAGCTTCGGGTCCTATGCACGGACAACGGCGGCGAGTTCACGGAGGCCGAGTTCGCGGCGTACTGCACCGATGAGGGGATCCACCACCACTTCTCTACGCCGTACACTCCGCAGCAGAACGGCGTCGTCGAGCGCCGCAACCAGACGGTGGTGGCCACCGCCCGTGCCCTCCTCAAGCAGAGAGGGATGCCGGCGATCTACTAGGGTGATGCGGTGATGACTGTCGTCCACTTGCTCAACCGCTGCCCCACCAAGGCCCTCGACGGCAAGACGCCATACGAGGCCTGGCATGGGCGCAAGCCCGCGGTGAGCCACCTTCACGTCTTCGGCTGCCTGACCTTCATCAAGGAGCTCAACCACGTCGGCAAGCTCGACGACCAGAGTACGCTAGGGGTCTTCATCGGCTACGCAGAGGGTGCCAAAGCCTACCGCGTCCTCGACCCTGCGACACGGTGCGTGCGCATCACACGTGACGTCATGTTCGACGAGGGGCGAAGCTGGACGTGGGGCAAGATGGTGGATGACGGCTCGACTCCGACGACCAGCGATTTTGTCGTCGACTACGTCCACTTCAAGGAGGCGGCGGGAGCTAGCAGCTCGTCCTCACCGAGCTCGCCTACCCCACCACCTCGTTCGCCACCACCTCCGGCGAGTCCACCACCGCCACCACCAGCTCCGGCAAGTCCATAGGCTCCGACGAGTCCACCACTAGCACCGCCGGCCACGCCTCGCTCTCCTACACCAGACCCTACCCCTTCAGGCTCGGCACCGGCAGCTTCGGCCCACGACAAGTAGCGCACAGTGGAGATCGCATCGACGCCTACCACGGCGGCAAGCCTTGCGCTACCATACCATGGACAACCTCCTTGGCGAGCAGCCGGTCCCTGGACTGGCGCAACATGACTTTGAGGTGGAGCTGCACCTCGCACAGGACGATGGTGAGCCTCGTTCCTTCGCCGAGGCGGAGAGGGACGTAGCATGGCGTGCCGCGATGCAGATGGAGATGGACGCCGTCGAGCGGAACAAGACGTGGGTGCTGGCCGATCTTCCAGCCGGCCACCACGCCATCTCTCTCAAGTGGGTCTTCAAGCTCAAGAAGGACGAGAACAGAGAGGTGATCAAGCACAAGGCGCGTCTGGTGGTGCGCGGCTTCGTCCAGCAAGAAGGAATCGACTTTGACGACGCCTTCGCGCCCGTTGCACGGATGGAGTCCGTACGACGACTCCTTGCGCTAGCTGCCCAGGAGGGCTGGCGTGTCCATCACATGGATGTCAAGTCGGCGTTCCTTAACGGCGACTTGAAGGAGGAGGTCTACGTGCATCAGCCGCCGGGATTTGCGATTCCCGGCAAGGAGGGCAAGGTGCTCCGCCTACGCAAGGCCCTCTATGGCTTGCGGCAGGCACCGAGGGTGTGGAATGCCAAACTGGATTCCACGCTAAAGGGAATGGGCTTCGAGCAAAGCCCGCACGAGGCGGCCATCTACCGGCAGGGCAGCGGAGGAAAGGCCCTGCTGGTGGGTGTCTACGTCGACGACTTGGTGATCACCGGCACCAAGGATGCGGAGGTGGCGGCATTCAAGGAAGAGATGAAGGCCACCTTCCAGATGAGTGATCTGGGGTCTCTCTCCTTCTACCTGGGAATCGAGGTACACCAGGATGACTCCGGGATCACGCTTCAACAGACCGCCTACGTCAAGCGCATCGTTGAGCTAGCTGGGCTCACCGACTGCAACCCAGCCCTCACTCCGATGGAGGAGAGGCTGAAGCTGAGCCACGACGGCACGACGGAGGTGGACGCTACGCAGTACCTGCGTCTTATGGGGAGCCTTCGCTACCTCGCCCACACACAGCCGGACTTGGCATTCTCCGTCGGCTACGTTAGTCGGTTCATGCAACGACCGATGACAGTGCACCAGCAGGCTGTGAAAAGGTTCATCCGCTACGTTGCGGGGACTCTCGGCCACGGTCTCTACTACCCGAGGTGTCCTGGCGCGACACACTTCGTCGGGTACAGCGACAGTGACCACGTGGGCGACATCGACACCAGCAAGAGCACAAGCAGGGTCCTCTTCTTCCTCGGCAAGTGCCTCGTTAGCTGGCAGTCGGTCAAGCAGCAGGTGGTGCCCTGTCCAGCTGCGAGGCCGAGTACATAGCGGCTTCCACCGCCTCGACTCAGGCGCTCTGGCTCGCTCGACTGCTTGGTGATCTCTTTGGCAGAGACACTGAAGCGGTGGAGCTTAGGGTGGATAGCAAGTCCGCCTTGGCCTTAGCAAAGAACCCCGTCTTCCATGAGCGCAACAAGCACATCCGCATCAAGTACCACTTCATTCGGAGCTGCTTGGACGAGGGGAGCATCAAGGCCGACTACATCACCCAGGATCAGCTGGCAGACCTTCTCACCAAGTCCCTTGGGCAAGTGAAGTTCCAGGAGCTTTGCGCCAGAATTGGGATGGTCCGAGTTCCCTAGACGGCGCCACACAAGACTTAGGGGGAGAATGACAGAAATAAGTCTGTGTGTGGCTGGTCTTTGTGGGACTGCAACACATGGTCCTTGTGTCCTTGTAACAGCATCCTTGACTGCTTTTAGGATAGCAGTTAGCATCTTAGGACAGCATCGGTATCTTAGGACAGCATCTTGACTAGCATCTAGGACAGCATCTTAGCATATGCTTGGCTGGCTAGCAGCCCTATAAATATGTATTCCCAACCCCTCAGGTTGGCATGACATTGTGTGAGTTTGTGTGAGAAATAAACCAGAAAATTATCCCAACTCCTAGTGTCATCCTCTCTCGATGACAGTAAGGATTCTGCTACTACTAAGAGTGAGAATCCAGCGACTAACAACATGGACATGGGAGTGAACAATGACCGTCGCATAGGGGGCAACAGCGATCGGCCTAGCAGGGATTGGGAGAGAAGGCCCAATCGAACAGAGGAGCGAGGCGAGCTCAGAGCAGACGTGTGTGCGGGAAGCAGAGGCACGCGCGGGGGCGGACAGCACACGGGCACGTGGTGGCGCACGGGGAAGCGGAGTTACGCGTGGGAGAGGGAGGGTCGCGCGCGGGGCCGGCTGATGCGTGCAAGCGGAGGGGAGGAGAGCGCACGCAGGGGCAGCACGAGGTGGGTGGCCGCGTGACTGGAACCGGCGGCACGGGAGAAGCTGGGGCAGAGGCTAGAAGGGAACCCGGGCATCTGATACCATGTAGAGAATTAGGGAAACACCTCACACCCGTTAAGGGAGGGGTGACTTTCATATATATAGTCAAGATACAACTTAGAGTACAAGTAAAGTACATACATATCTCTAATAGTATGTAACTGAACAATGAAATTTTCATGCACAGTTTTTGTGTTGTGGGATGAAGCTCTTTCTGCAGGGGTAGTCAATGTATCGTCTGGAAGATTTTAACTTTGTAGGTTGCAATAATCAATATGCCAAGAACGAATGAATAAAATGTTAGCTTTTCTATGCATCTTCTTGTTCAATTCACAACACACTTGTCCTAATTAGTAACTACAGAGAATTTTGGCCTATATAATTTGATTCAGTAATTCAGTAATAAATTGGTTTAAAGAAATATATGGATCATATGTACTTTTGGATTCAGAATTGCATGTTTTGTCTCCTAATATAGTTGGTCAAATTAACTGTTCCGTTCATGTTTGCTTTGTTATAGTTATTTGGTCTGGGCATAGCAAATATCTGTGGTTCATTCTTCTCTTCATATCCTGCCACAGGTAAAATATTTAACACTATATAATGAGAAATAACCGAGTCCTTTATTCCTCTTTTCCATAGTCTTAGGTGCTAGATCAAAAGTTTACGAGTCTAAAATGCTGGTTCATGCAGGCTCCTTTTCTAGGTCAGCAGTGAATCATGAAAGTGGGGCAAAAACTGGGTTATCTGGAATCATAATGGGCATAATCATTGGTTGTGCTCTCTTATTTATGACCCCATTATTTACTGATATACCTCAGGTAACACTAATATATGTCATTGTGACACCTTTTCCTTAAGATTAAGCTTTGGTATTGTATTTTATGTATACATTTCGAAACCCTTTATTTCATCTACTTGGGCCACGTCATCTCCGCCGACGGCGTTGCCATGGACGCAGGCAAGGTCCAGCGGTGCTGGAGTGGCCTGTGCCCATGACAGTCCGTGCCCTTCAGGGATTCCTAGGATTGGTGGGCTACTACCGCAAGTTTGTGCAGGACTATGGCTTGATCGCCGCACCCCTGAGCCCAGACCACCCTGTCGCGAAAGGAGAGTGGTTCAGGTGATCAGACACAGCCACGACAACCTTCATCGCGATCAAGATGGCACTCACCACCCCTTCCGTCTTGGCACTGCCGGCTTGCGGCAAGCCGTTCATTGTGGAGTGTGATGCCTCCTTATCGGGCTTCGGTGCAGTGCTTCTCCAAGACAAAGGGCCAATAGCTTTCTTCAGTCGATTGGCCGCGCCGCATCATGCCTCCTTGGCGGCCTATGAGCTCATCGGTCTTGTCCACGCCATCCACCACTGGAAACCTTTGATAGACCTCTGTAACTCTTGTGTTTATCTAGAGTAGTTGGTGGTTGTGTCAGCACCCTTATCATCTATCTTATCCTAATTAGCATCTACTTTAGTTGTTGGAATATACTGTAGCTTTCTTAAGTTGCAAGCTTTCTATCCTATATGTACTCAGAAAAATCCTGCCATGGTTTGTGGCTAAGCAATAGAGAAAATCTGCCCCAAACCTGTGTTTAGTTCCAACAAAAGCCTTACCTCTAGGGCCGCCGCTTCCTGGTACGCATGGATCGTTTTAGCCTCAAGTTCCTCCTCGATAATTCCACAACAGCATTGGGTGGGGAAGCTGCTGGGCTTCGATTTCTCAGTGGAGTACAAACCGGGCAGCACCAACATCGTCGCCGACTCGCTCTCCCGTCACGATGTCGACTCAGCCTCGGCTTTCCTCCTGGCCACCGCATAGTTCACCCTCATCGACTGGCTGCGCCAAGCCAACAACACCGATCCCACGCTCGTGGCACTGCAGGAGGACATCCAGGCCAGCCGCCGTGCCATGCCATGGGCTCTGGTCGACGGGCTGGTCACCTTGGACGCCAAGCTCTATGTGCCCCCATCCTCCATGCTCTTGCAAGACCTGGTGTTCGACATCCACAACGATGGCCACAAGGGCATCCAGCAGACCCTGCACCAGCTCCGCCGCAACTTCCATGCCCCTAACCTTTGCTTAGTGGTATAGGATTTCGTCCGTGGCTGCCTCACCTGCCAACAGTACAAGACTGAGCACCTCCTCCCAGGCGGCGTGCTCCTACCCCTGCCCTTGCCATCTGTGGTTTGGGCTGACGTCGCACTGGGTTTCATCGAGGGGCTCCCAAAGGTGAGCGGCAAGTCCGTCATCTTAACAGTGGTGAATTGGTTCTCCAAATACTTCCACTTCACCTCGCTAGGCCACCCTTACATCGAGGGGCTACATGTGGGTGGTCCTGCTTGACACCAAGGCGGCAGCTACGAACGCCATCAAGCTGCTGCGGAGGAGTGCGGCCGCAAGCTTCGGGTGCTACGCACCAACAACGGTGGCTGAGTTCATGGCATACTGCGCTGGCGAGGGGATCCAACGCCACTTCTCCGCGCTATTCACCCCGCAGCAGAACGACGTCGTTGAGCGCCGCAACCAGATGGTGGTGGCCACTACCCATGCCCTCCTTAAGCAGAGAGGGATGCTGGCAATCTACAAGGGTGAGGCGGTGATGACCGACGTCCACCTGCTCAACCCTCGCCCACCAAGGCCCTTGACGGCAAGACACCATACGAGGCCTGGCACGGGCGCAAGCCAGTGGTGAGCCACCTCCACGTCTTTGACTGTCTCGCCTTCGCCAAGGAGGTCAACTATGTCGGCGAGCTCGACGAGCGGAGCACGCCGGGGGTCTTCATCGGCTACGCGAAGGGTGTCAAGGCCTACTACATCGTCGACCCTGCGACACAGCGCGTCCGCATCTCCCGTGATGTCGTGTTCGACAAAGGGTGAGGCTGGACCTGGGACAAGGCGGTGAACGACGGCTCGACTTCGACTCTCAGAGACTTCGTCGTCGACTACGTCCACTTTGAGGGAGCGGGGGGAGCTAGCAGCTCATCTTCACCGAGCTCGTCCACCTCAGTACCTGGCTCGCCATCAGCTCCGGCAAGTCCTCCACTGCCTACACTAGCGAGTCCTCTGCCAGCTGCACCACCGGCTACGCCCCGCTCTCCTACACCGGCGTCCACACCACCGAGATTGGCACCAGCAGCTTCGCTCCGTGACGTGCAACGCACAGTGGAGTTCGCCACTCCGTTGTCCAACGACGAGGACTAGTCGATGCCTACCACGACGACGAGCCTCTGTGCTACCGTACCATGGGCAACATCTTCGGCGATCAGGCTGTCGCTGGACTGGCGACGCACGACCTCGAGGGGGAGCTACACCCGACGTACGAAGACGGTGAGCCCCGCTCCTTCGCTGAGGCGAAGGGAGACGCGGCATGGCATGCCGCGATGCAGCAGGAGATGGATGCGGTCGAGCGGAATCGGACGTGGGAGCTGGTGGATCTTCCTATCGGCCACCGCGCCATCACCCTTAAGTGGGTCTACAAGCTCAAGAAGGATGAGGCCAGGGCGGTGATCAAGCACAAGGCGCGTCTCGTGGTGCGCGTGTTCATTTAGCAGGAGGGAGTCGACTTTGACGATGCTTTCATGCCCGTTGCGCGGATGGAGTGCGTCCGTCTCCTTGCGCTGGCGGCCCAGGAGGGTTGGCGTGTGACCACATGGATGTCAAGTCCACCTTCCTCAACGGTGACCTAAAGGAAGAGGTTTATGTCCACCAGCCACCGGGATTTGTCATCCCCAGCAAGGAGAACAAGGTTCTCCGCCTGTGCAAGGCCCTTTATGGCTTGCGGCAAGATCCACGAGCATGGAACACCAAGATCGACTCCACAAGCAAATGGGGTTCCAACAAAGTCCTCACGAGGCTGCTGTCTACCGGTGGGGCGGAGGCAGTGCCCTGTTGGTAGGCATCTACGTCGACGACTTGGTGATCACCGGCACCAAGGAGCCAAGGTGGAGGCGTTCAAGGAGGAGATGAAGGCAACCTTCCAGATGAGCGACTTGGGCCTTCTCTCCTTCTACCTAGGGATCGAGGTCCACCAGGATAGCTCCGACATCTCCCTTCGCCAGACCGCCTACGCCAAGCACATCGTCGAGCTGGGTGGACTCACCGGCTACAACCCAGCCCACACTCCCATGGAGGAGAGGCTGAGGCTGAGCCGCGACAGCACGGCAAAGGAAGTTGACGCCACGCAGAACGGCTCGTGACCTGGCGTTCGCCGTTGGCTACGTTAGTCGGTTCATGCAGCGACTGACGATGGAGCATGAGCAGGCTGTCAAGAGGATCCTCTGCTACATCACGGGCACCTTCGACTACAGCTTGCACTACTTGAGGTGTCCCGGCATGGGGCACTTTATCGGGTACAACGACAGCGACCTTGCTGGTGACATCAACACAAGCAAGAGCATCAGTAGGATGTTGTTTTTCCTCCTCAAGTATCTGATCAGCTGGCAGTCGGTCAAGCAGCAAGTGGTGGCTTTGTCCAGTTGCAAGGTGGAGTACATCGCTGCCACAACCGCTTTGACTCAAGCTCTCTGGTTGGCTTGGTTGCTGGGCGATCTCCTGGGCAGAGACGCAGAAGCAGTGGAGCTCAGGGTGGACAGCAAGTCCGCCTTGGCCCTGGCGAAGAACCCCGTCTTCCATGAGCGTAGCAAGCATATCAGCATCAAGTACCACTTCATCAGGAGCTGCTTGGATGAGGGGAGCATCAAGACCGGCTACATCAATACCCAGGATCAACATGACGACCTTCTCACTAGGTCCCTTGGGCGGGTCAAGTTCCAGGAGCTTTGCGCCAGAATTGGGATGGCTCAAATTCCCCAGAAGGTGCACACAAGACTTCGGGGGAGAATGAAAGCATAAGTCTTGTGCTTATCTACCTAGTATACTTATCTAGAGTAGTTGGTGGCTGTGTCAGCCTTTATCTTTATCTTATCTTGCTTTAGCATCTACTCTAGCATCTCTAGAATATGTTGTAATCCTTTCTTAAGGACCAAGCAAGCTACCCTATATGTATCCCCAACCTGCTATAGTTGTGGTAAGGCTAATGAATGGAAAATCTAGCCCAAACCTGTGATTTGTCTCCAACACTCACCTGTGCAGGCTGGCTGGTTTCGAACAGGCTTCTGCTTTCCTGTCCGCCCGTCCGCCGCAAAGCTTGCTGATGTTTGGCACCGTTGGCTCGGTCATCCTGGTCGTGATGCCTCCACAACACTTCAAAAATCCTATGCCATCCCCCTAATATTTCAAGATAGATAACTGCATTACTTAGGCAGACAACATGACTTTAAAGGATTAGGGTATTGTTCTCCCTTTGTAGGGATGGCTTGAAATGCCCTAGAGACAATATCTAAACTTAAGGAAACTTGCTTCAGTTAGGTGGAAAGATATCTTTAAGGATATAAATGCAACGAACAAGGTATCTAGCAATTCATATCTGTAGTATTGGAGAATACCTACAGTTATGGGACTGCCTCATAGAAATTGCTTTGACCGATCAAGAGGATCATCACATTTGGAGGTTTGATGCTAGCGGATGTTACTCCTCCAAATCTGCCTATAAAGCCTATTTCTTTGGTGCTGTGACCTTCGAGCCTTGGCGTCGATTATGGAAGACCTGGGCCCCAGCTAAATGCAAAATGTTTCTGTGGTTGGCAATCCGAAACAGATGTTGGACAGCAGATAGGCTTGCTAAGAGGGGCCTCCCTCATCCGGACAAATGCCCTCTATGTGATCAAGAAGATGAGACGATACAACACCTATTAACAACGTGCGTGGTGGCAAGACAAGTGTGGTTCAGATTGCTCCATCCGTTGGAGCTAACAGATTTAGTCCCCAGTCAAAATGAAAGGAGCTTTGCAGATTGGTGGCGCAAGATGATGAGAAGAGTAAAAAAGGAGCACAAAAAAGGAGTGAACACTCTAATTATTCTCGGCGCCTGGACTATTTGGAAACATAGAAATGCTTGTGTGTTTGAGGGGGCTTCTCCTTCAGTTAACACAATTTTGTGTGAACTGAAGGATGAGCACGGCTTATGGTGCATGGCTGGTGCGAAGAAACTGCAGGGGTTAGGACTTTTGCAACCTAGGGCAGTTATTTGAGTCGTCTGTGTTAGATATGTGGAAAAGTTTTGAGTCTGTGTAATTGCCTCACTCATATTTGGTCCCCGTATGAGTGAGGATCATATTGAGGACCACCCTTTCTCTTTAATACAATGAAACGCAGCTCTCCTGCGTTTTCAAAAAAAATATATCTGTAGTTTTGTACTAGGGGCATAAAGGTGGGTTCTTATACCACATGAATAGATATTTTGTTTCTATAGTACCACAACAGCACTTACTGCACTGCTGTGGTGTAAATGTTCATAATTTTTAGTATGTTCAACTTCTGCATTTAGAGTATACTATGATAAATAAATTATGTAATTCAAAGTATACATATATGCTGATTTGATCTCAGCTTTTTTCCCCAGTGTGCATTGGCTGCAATTGTGATTTCTGCTGTTACTGGCTTGGTAAGAGCATTTTCACATCTTACTTATTGCATACTGTGATTGAATCAGATAGTCTTGGTGCCTATTGGCACTATCGTACCTTTTGCAAAGAATAAATTTATCACTATTTGTTGTGACTTTATTGTTGTTATGTAAAATGTTACCTTAGTAAAATTATAAATGCCTTAGTTTGTTTTGTATCTCTTCTCATAGTATTTAATCCTTGTGTTGTGATTTAAACAATTTTACATTTAAATTCTCATGGAAATCAGTGTTCTAATATTCAGGTAGATTATGAAGAAGCCATCTTCTTGTGGTCTATTGATAAGAAGGATTTCTTTTTATGGGCAATCACATTTATCACAACATTGGTTTTTGGCATTGAGATTGGCGTCCTTGTTGGGGTAAATTGAAAGTCCTCTATTTTTCAGCTTATCATAGATTTATCATTGACATGAAAGAAACATCCCTTTTTAACTCTGATGTTTTCCTTTTTAGGTTGCATTCTCATTGGCCTTTGTGATCCATGAGTCAGCAAATCCGCATATAGGTATGAGAGTTGGTTCCAGTCAGCTAAATAGTGCCATACTTCCAGGATCATGAATCATTAGTGTACAAAGACAGGAAGATAGGGAGAACACCCACACCCATTGTGTGTTTGTTTTGGAGAGAGAGAGAGAGAGAGAGAGAGAGAGAGAAGGGGGGGGGGGGGGGTTGCTTCCATATATGTATGTCAAGTCTACCTTATGTTGCAAGAATACAACACACCTTGGGTTAGTGACTATACATATCTCATAATTAGGTTCAGGATTTCTTATATTTGCAACCCTTTCAAAGGATGGTTAAGGGGTGCATTTATTCAATCTGCAAATTAGGTACTGGGACTACCTAAAAAATTTCAGTATATATAATAAACAAATAGTGCACAAGCCATGGAAGAGTTCAGTGCGACAACGGCCACGAGTTCGATAACTTCAGTGCCCGCGCTTTCTTCCTATCCCATGGCATTCACCTTCGAATGTCGTGTCCCTACACTTCCGCCCAAAACAGTAGAGCTGAACGCATTATTCGCACTACTAACAATGTCATTCGCTCTCTGTTGTTTCAGGCCAGCATACCCCACCTTTTGGGCTGCGGCCCTCAGCGTTCGCCACCCATCTTCTCAACGTCCTTCCCACCAAAACACTCAATTTCTCGACACCTCACTTTGCCCTCTTCGGGTTGCATCCCTCATACGAGCATCTTTGGGTTTTTGGTTGCAAGTGTTATTCTAACCTTTCCACCACAGCCCCCCACAAACTCGCCCCTTGCTCCTCCTCGTGTGTCTTCCTCGGCTATTTGCCTCATCACAAAGGCTATCTTTGCCCTGATCGTCACACCAATTGGGTCATCATCTCGCGCGCCATGTGGTCTTTGAGGAATCCCTCTTTTCCCGTCTCTGAGGACCCCTCTCCGCCCACACGAGCCACATTTGATTTTTTGGAAGATAATTCTAACCCAGCACCAGCTCCCCTCGTGCTGTCACCTTCTTTTGTCTCTACAGGACGTTCGGGCGCTATCTCTGCATCGCCACATGCGGCTGGTGTCCCTGCAGATGCGCCCCCGCGCCCTCTGGCGTCATGGTCCGAGGCCTGGTAGCTGATGCCGCCGGCCTTGGCCCCGCTCCTTTCGCCGTGGTTCCTGCCACATGCTGCGCCCTCTGGCTCATGGTCGCCCCATGAGACACCGCAAAGCTGATGGTTCTCTTGAGCGCTACAAAGCTCGCTAGGTTCTTCGGGGTTTCACCTAGCGATCCGGTATTGATTTTTCAGAGACATTCAGTCCTATCTCTCTTGGCCTATCCATCATCTTGATGTCAACAATGCATTCCTCCCACGGTACTTTGTCCGAGACAGTCTATTGTGCTCAGCCCTCTAGATTTGAGCACTCCACTCATCCTGACTGTGTGTCGCCTCAGCCGTTCTTTATATGGACTGAAGCAGGCACCCCGCGCATGGTACAGCAGGTTTGCTCTCCCACCTTCTGCAGCTCGGTTTTGTTGAAGCCAAGTCAGACACGTCCCTCTTTGTCTACCACTGTGGAGCAGACACTGCCTATCTCCTACTTTATGTCAACGACATTATGCTGACGGCATCATCTGCTGAAGGGAAGGAGTTCTCCATGAAGGATTTAGGCACTCTTCATCATTTTCTGGGTATGCACGTCCAGCACACAGGATCTGGTCTCTTTCTCTCTCAGCGTCAGTATATGATTGAGATCCTTGACCGTGCTAGCATGGCTGACTGCAAGCCCTGCTCTATGCCAACTGATGTGAATCCTAAGCTCCCTGCGGACGGCGCACCAGTGTCTGATCCTGCAGACTTTCGCAGCCTCGCAGGTGGTCTTCAGTATCTCACTTTCACCAGCTTGATATCTCCTATGCGGTTCAGAAAGTCTGTCTTCATATGCATGACCCACGGGAGCCTCATCTTGCCGCTCTTAAGTGGATTATGCGCTACATCCGTGGCATGATGCCTATGGGCTTGTTTGTATGCCCCTGTTCTCAGTCTGACTTGGTCATTTGCTCCGATGCTGATTGGGTGGGATGCCCTAACACCTGTCGCTCAACAGAGGGTATGGCAGCGTTTCTCGGTGAAAATCTGGTCCCGTGGTCGTCCCAGCGCTAGAATACAGTGTCTCGCTCCAGCACCGAGGCTAATTATCGAGCGGTCGCCAACGCCATTGTTAAAGTCGGTTGGCTTGTCTGAGCTGCACCATCCTCTGTGCAAAACAACTCTAGTGTACTGCGACAACATCAGCACAGTCTACATGTCCTCCAACGCCGTCCAGCATCAGCGCACTAAAACATGTGGAGATCAATACTTTGTTCGGGAGCGTGTTGCACTTGGTGATGTTCATGTCCTTCACGTCCCTACGACGCCTCAGTTCGCGGAGTTCCGGTCTAGTCTCAACGTCCGTTCCACTGACAATGCACGTGCGGGTGGGCGTTAGAGTATGTTGTGTACATGTGTGTGCATGGGTTGAGAAGCAGGCGTGTACAGCCAGCCTGCCCAGTCAATATGATTAGTGTGCATGGGTTTAAAGCCAGGCGTGTACAGCCGGCAATCAATATGGTTAGTCTGTTCGAGAGTATGAGGTGATCCTTGATCCTTGATTGGTGGTGTTTCTATAAACCACTGGTTCTGGTCTCCTCAGCCTATATGTGTAATACGGTTCTCCTCTAATCAATTGAACCATTCCACACAATCTCTTTCAGTTGTTATAATTGTATAAGGGCCCATCTACTATTCGCCCATATTGCCCATGTGGCTCTCTCTATATCCAACTCACTATTGGAGTGCTTGGACTTCTCTAATTTGTAGGTTAGTAACAACTAAATGGGTACATTATGAAATATGAAAATAATTCATGGTGTATCTCATGATACTAATTTTGTGTCATAGATATTTGTGTTATTTTCTAAGTTTAGTGAAACTTTCAAAAGTTTGACTTAAGACAACTTTTTATTTCTGTAACTGTGTTGAAGATTATCAACTCTTTGGTTGGGGCTGATCTGTGCTTGTACAGCTGTCTTGGGCCGTTTACCTGGCACTACTGTGTACAGGAATACATTACAGTACCCTGAGGCTTACACGTATAATGGGATAGTAGTGGTTCGAATTGATGCACCCATCTACTTTGCCAACATTAGCTACATCAAAGACAGGTAAATTTGTTGGTCTGTTTTCATCATTTGTGTAAACACAGGAATACATTTTCATCATTTACAAGGTACTGTAAGTTCATCTGGTAATCATAATTTGTCAGGTTGCGTGAGTATGAGCTCAATCTTCCAAGTTCAAATAAGGGACTTGATGTTGGAAGGGTGTATTTTGTTATCCTCGAGATGTCCCGTAAGACTTTCATTTTCTAATTGCACCTTTTAAGCTTGTGAATCATTGCTCTCTGCATCAGATTGTTCCCCTCGGTTGTGGTCATTTCAGAAAGAAACTTATGAGCTTCTCAAGGGCTTTCAGTATCACTTGTTAAAATGATAAAATATTTGGTCATGCAGCTGTTACATATATTGATTCGAGTGCTGTTCAAGCTCTTAAAGATTTGCACCAAGAATACGAAGCACGCCGTATTCAGGTTGATCCCATAGGCACACTTGAAATTGTTGCACCGAGAAACTAGTAACAAATGTGTTCAGAAGCTGTATTTTCTTTACTGATTGCAGATTGCCATAGCTAACCCAAACCAGCAAGTGCACCTTTTGTTGTCAAGATCGGGCATCATTGACTTGATAGGTGCTGGGTGGTGCTTTGTGCGAGTGCATGATGCTGTGCAAGTATGCCTGCAGCATGTGCAGAATTCATCTTCAAATGCGTTGAAGCTGGCTGTTCAGGCATCAGGTGAGTTGTCCGATTCTGTTTCAACTCCTAAACCAGAGCAGCGGCATCAAAAGTACTATGGCTTCTTCAAGAACCTATGGAAGGCACAGGACTACGCGGATGCTGGTGGTGTGGTGCAGCCGCTGCTCCGGCAAAACCTTGTGTAATACAGAATACTTACCGGGATGGACTCACACTCCCTCACTGAGGACATATATGCGTTTATTTATGTTGTTGACTTGTTATTGTGATGAAGAAAGTGAAGTGTGCCATTGTTACTGTGCTGTTATTTTTCATTTTTGATAACAGACTCCTACCTAGAAGGAAAGGAGAAGAGATTCTCGTTTGTTCGTACGAGGATTTTTATCAAACTCTTAGCTTTGGTAAGACTATATATGTGAGAACTACATGTTGAAGTCATCAGTATTTAGTCTTCTTAGCTTTAATGTATTCTAATTTTAAATTATGAGAGAATGAAAAAGGTTCTAACTACTAGTGACATATTTCACAACACATTATTAGCATGACAAGCTCTCTGTTAACATTGTTGTTGAAGCCGTTTAATGTCAGCACCCATACTGACGTCCACAACAGCGACTTTAGCGATGTTGACATGCCTGACATTGTTAGTGGAATGGATTTGCTACCTGTACATGCTACTGGTACCGTCATCATCAATTCAAGCAGTCATGTCTACGATAATGTTGAATATCCTACTTCCTAACCAATGCGCTACGTGACATATGGTGTAGGTCAAACAGGCATCCTCTATATCGTTTATGAGATATAAAAGAATTGCATCTCGCAATTTAGGCTATTGTCACCTTAAATTTCAACAGGCTCAATAAGAAGTTATTTCATCTGCAGTGCCAAATAAGCCGTACATAACCATTATCATCTTGTTGTAAAAAAAAACATTATCACTTGAAAGCAATCTATTGATCACTAGTGCCTCATGAAACCTGGATATAACGCTACAGCTGTCAATTATTGAATCATTGTTTCAATCTCTTGTGTAGGTGATACAAAAAAAAAGACAAATTTTGTCAAGAAATTATGCTAGTCTACTCATTTTATACAAAGTAATAATATTCTAGAGCCATCTACATCATTTGGTGAAAAACAATCATACATACATTTTGCCTACATAAAATGGTTGGCCAAACAAGTCAAAAAGCTTTTCCTCAGCTTCTCCTATATTTTGTGTCATTTGCATAATATTCCAATAACTGCACCTGCACCCACTACTACACAAAATTTAACCGAGGCAGGCAAAAAGCTTTAACCGAGGCGGGCAAGCGGAAAGCATCTAGGCCCCGAGAGTTGGTTTCGACAATTGATGACAACACATTATTATCATGACTAACGTGTGTTTTCCAGAAACTTTGGTAAGTTAGGTCATGGGGTTGATAACTGCTTTGGGCACTATGGTATTCATGCCCCTTGATGGAAATCGTTTCGGTTTTCAAAGGATTGACGTCAAGATTAAGGACGGTTAGTTCCGGATGTCAAGGTGTTGAGTTACATTCGGAATAGTCGTTAGGATCTTCGCTTTTTTCCTTTTGCCGTACTATAAAGGGGGGCATGAGCGAGTAGCTTGACCTAGGTGAGTCTTTTGTTCAGGTGTGGTGCACACTTGTCAAACTTAGCACTAGGTAGCTCAAGAATGACTCAAAGTTCATTTGGAAGCAACTTGGTTCAAGTTGCGTCGCGTTTCGGAGTTTTTAGAGACGTTTTCCCTTGACCGGACGCGGTCTCTGGCTTGACTGAACGCGTCCGGTCAGTACGAAACAGTTACTGCGGCTCAGCGCTGTTGACCGGACGCGGTCCTTGCGAGGACCAGACGCGGTGTTCAGGCTGACACGTGTCACAGAAGGGAAATCACCTAATGGGACGTGACTGGGAAGTGATCGGCGCGTCTGGTCACGTTCCAGTAAGGTACCTTGACGATCGGACACGTCCGGTCATCACTGATTGGACGCGGTCGCGCGTCAGGTCAAAGTACAGTAAGCTCCCTGCACGATCGGACGCGTTCGGTCACCCCTGATCGGTGCGTCCGGTCACTCAGCAAAGTGTTTCAGACTTTCGACCGTTACGATCGACCGACGCGTTCGGTCACGTCGACCGGCGTGTCCGGTCAACGTGTATTTTGCTGAGTTGGCAGGTAACGGTTGGATTTGACTGTGGGGTGTATAAACACATCCCCTCCACCTCTTTTAGAGGTCTCTTGCTCATTTGTTCAGCTGAGAAACACCTTTGAAGTTTAAGGGAGTGCAAGAGCTCTAGTGAGGGTAGTGTTTTGAGAATCAAAGCTTGAGAGTCCCTCACTAGTGACTAGAGAGTAGCAAGTGTGCATCCATCTTCTCATTAGACTCGTTGTGGTCAAGTGAGAGTTCTAGCTTGTTACTCTTGGTGATCGCCATCACCTAGACGGCTTGGTGGTGATTTGGAGTTTGGTGATCATCCGGCAGAGCTTGTGGATGACCTAACTCATCTTGTGAGCGATTTTGGGCGATTCACCACGACGGAGTGTCGAAGAATCAACCTGTAGAGAGCACTTGATCCTTGCGTGGATCAAGGGGGAGCTACACCCTTGTGCGGGTGCTCCAACGAGGACTATGGGGAGTGGCGACTCTCCGATACCTCGGGAAAACATCGTCGTGTTCCTTGCCCTTACTTTCAAGCATTTACTTTCTCGTATTACTTTCTTTGCTTGGTTTACTTTCCTAGAATTGTCATGCTAGACTAGGATTGGAACTTAGGGTGCAAAACTTTTACTGGTAGAATTACAAGGAACACAAGTAGGCACTAGGGGTGAACTTTGGCTTGTAGGATTTAATTCTTGCAATTAATTTTTAGAAAAGCCAAATTCACCCCACCTCTTGGGCATCTTGATCCTTTCAATTGGTATCGGAGCTGAGTTGCTCCTAAATTAGGCTTCACCGCCTAGAGCAAGATGTCTAACGGGGAAGGACCACCTCCCATCTTTGAGGGAGATGATTTTCCATATTGGAAAATTCGAATGGAGGCGTACCTCGAAGCCATAGATGTTGGGTGTCTTAGAGCCGCAACCCAAGGGCTTTCCGCTATCATGGATCCCGCCAACCCAAAAATGCACTCTACCGGGGCTTAGGCAAGGATATCTTTAATCGTGTGCGTAATGCAAAAAACGCTCATGATTTGTGGGAAAACCTTTGTGCTCTCCATGAGAGAACCAAGAGTGAGCGTGAGGAACGCTATCATATTGCTTTAAATAAAATCAATTCTTTTGAGATGCTTCCTAAAGAAAGTGCTAATGATATGTACACTCGATTGAATGTTCTTGTAGAAGATCTCAATGCTCTTAGGCTCACCCAAATGAGCCAATCGGATGTTGCAAGGAGGATCTTGAGCGTTCTTCCCGTTGAGAAGTATGGTCACATTGTCACCGTGCTTCATCAAAGTGATCTCTCCATCGCAACACCGACACAAGTATTGGGAAAGATCAATGCACATGAGATGTACATGCACATCACTCCGGAAGAGGGCTTATCATCTTCTAAGAAGAAGGACTTGGCCTTCAAAGCTAGTCATGACAAGAAGAAGAAGAAGAAGAAGGGCCAAGCCATGATGGTGCAATAAAGCTCAAGTGAAAGTGATATTGATGATGCATCATTTGCACTCATGGTGAGGAAGACCACCAAGATGCTAAAGAAGCTCAACAAGAGTGGCATCAAGTTCGATGGCAAGAAGAAGAAATTCTTCACAAGTAGCAAAAGGAAGCCAATATCTGAGATGGATTGCTACAATTGTGGAGAACTTGGCCACCTAGCTCATCAATGCCCTAGGCCTCCAAAAGACAAGTATAAGAACAAGAACAAGGGCAAGAAAAATGACTCAAGTGATGAATAAGATGAGAAGAAGAAGAACAAGCCATACAAGAAGAAGGATGGCAAGAGAAAAGAGTTCTACAAGAAGAAGAAGGGAGGCAAAGCCTACATTGTTGGTGATTGGCTCACCAACATTGAATTATCATGTGAGTCCTCCGGTGATGAGAGCGATGATGAGAAAGAGAAGGTTGCCGCATTTGTGATTGGGCCATCATCTTCACCGACATCTTCATCACCACCTTCACCGCCATCTTCACCATCATCGTCCACTACTCACCTATGCCTTATGGCCAAGGGTGAACGAAAGGTACAAAACAATGATAGTGATGATGATGATAGTGATAGTGATGATGAATATGATGCACCTTCTTATGATGAACTTGTAAAATTGTTGAACAAATACTCTAAAGTCATAAGAAGAACTAGAAATGAAAATGATGAGCTCCAAAATGAAAATGAATCACTCTCATCTAAGCTTGAAAATGCACAAAAGGCTAGTGATGAGCTCAAACATCAAAATAAAATTATGTCTTCTACTCTCAAGGATCTCAAAACTTCTAATAAAGAGCTTAGAAATCAACATGATAAACTTGAGAAGAAGCATGATGAGCTCAACACTAGGCAGAACCCTCTAAAAGACAAATATACTACATTGAAAATTGATTATTATAGTATTGTTGTTGCTAATGAGCTTTCTCTTGAGACACATGATGCTACTAACCAAGTTGTTAAGATTGATATAGCTACATCATGTGATGACTTGATCTTTGAAAGCATTGAGCAAGGCTCTAGTGGCAAAGGCAAGAGTGTGGTTGAGTCCAACAACTATGATGATTATGCCAAGATCAAGAGTGAGAATGAGATGCTTACAAATGAGAACAAGAAGCTAAAAGGATTGATGGCTCTTGAGAAGCAAACTTCAAATGAGTCACTTATTGAAGAGAACAAAAAGCTCAAGCAAGAGAAAGAGCATCTCAAGACTGGCCTAAGCAAGTTCACAAGAGGCCAATATTTGTAAAGTGAGCTACTCATGAACACCGTCATGAAGATGGATAGAAGTGGCATTGGTTACTTGGCAAATCAAGAGAAGAAGGCTAAAGCTCAACAACAACAAAGCAAGTCAAAGCCCAAGCCAAAGAGATGTGTTGAGTGTGGACAAGAAGGCCATTTTGCTCATGAGTGCAATACTCCACCACCACAACCCTTGCCCAAGCATGCTAGACCCTTTGCCTTCAATGCTCATTATATGCTTAGAAAAGATTTAAGTGAAAAGATGAAAGTTATGTTCTTGGGTCCCCCAAACAAGAATAGGCCTAACAAAATATGGGTTGCCAATTCACTAGTAGAGAAAGTCAAGGGTCCCTCTCAAGTTTGGGTCCCTAAACAAAAGGCTTGATCTCTTGTGTGTAGGTGAACTACAAGACCGGTGGATCTCATTGGGTTATTGATAGTGGTTGCACTCAACATATGACCGGTGATCCTCGTATGTTCACCTCACTTGAAGAGAATGGGGTATGTCAAGAGAAGATCACATTTGGAGATAATTCAAAGAGCAAAGTCAAGGGTATAGGCAAGATTGCAATATCAAATGATCACTCTCTCTCAAATGTGCTCTATGTTGCTTCATTGAGTTTCAACTTGCTATCCGTTGGGCAACTTTGTGACCTTGGCTACCAATACTTGTTCACACCAAATGAAGTGGTAGTTTCAAAGATGGATGACAAGCAAATGATATTCAAAGGCTTTAGATACAACAATCTTTATCTTGTTGACTTCACCTCCGAAGATGCAAACTTGATGACATGCTTGTTCACCAAGACCTCACTTGGGTAGCTTTGGCATAGGAGGCTTGCTCATGTTGGAATGAACACTCTCAACAAGCTATTGAAGAAAGAATTAGTGAGAGGCTTGAAGGATGTAAAGTTTGAAAAGGACAAACCTTGTAGTGTATGTCAAGCCGGCAAACAAGTTGCAAACACTCATCCAACCAAAGCTTACATGTCAACTTCAAGAGTGCTAGAACTTCTACACATGGATTTGTTTGGTCCTACAACTTACAAGAGCTTGGGTGGAAATCTCTATTGTCTTGTGATAGTGGATGACTACTCAAGATACACTTGGACTTTCTTCCTTTATGACAAATCTGAAGTGGCCAATTGCTTCAAGAAGTTTGCAAAGAGAGCTCAAAATGAATTTGAAGTCAAGATAAAGAAGATTAGAAGTGACAATGGAAAAGAGTTTGACAATACAAACATTGAAGCTTATTGTGATGAGATTGGAATCAAGCATGAAGTTTCCTCAACCTACACTCCTCAACAAAATGGTGTAGTTGAGAGAAAGAACCGGACTTTGATCACCCTTGCAAGAACAATGTTAGATGAGTACAACACACCGGAGAAATTGTGGGCTAAGGCAATCAACACTGCATGCTATGCTTCAAATCGCCTCTTCCTACAAAAGTTTCTTGGCAAGACCCCCTATGAGTTGCTAAATGGGAAGAAGCCGGATGTCTCATTCTTCCGGGTGTTTGGTTGCAAATGCTACATCTACAAGAAGCGTCAACACCTAGGGAAGTTTCAAAGACATTGTGATATTGGTTTTCTTGTTGGTTACTCATCAAAGTCCAAAGCATATAGAGTATTTAACCATGCCACCGGTTTGGTTGAAGAAACATATGATGTGGAATTTGATGAATCTAACGGCTCCCAAGGAGCAATTGAGAATTGTGATGATGTAGGTGATGAACCATTGAGGGAGGCAATGAAGAACATGCCGGTGGGAGACATCAAGCCAAAAGATGATGAAGACGATGTACAAATTGTTGATCCACCGTCTTCATCACATGTGCCTCAAGATGATGACAAGAATGAGAGAGTTGAAAATAAAGATACTCATGTCTCTCATGAGCAAGCCGAGGCACAAGCTCAAGATGTTGATGCTCCCCAACCCTCTCCTCAAGTGTTTGATAGAAGAAACTCACCTCTACTTCAAGCACATCTACAAGATCTCATCATAGGGAGTCCTACAAAGGGTGTAATGACTCGATCTCAAAAACTTGCTTCTTTTGTTGAACATCACTCTTTTGTCTCTTGTGTTGAACCTAAGAATGTAGAAGAAGCTCTTCAAGATCTGGATTGGGTGAATGCTATGCATGAAAAATTGAACAACTTCACCTGCAATCAAGTTTGGACACTTGAAGAGCATCCAAAAGGTGCAAGAGTCATTGGAACCAAGTGGGTGTTCCGCAACAAGCAAGATGACCAAGGCATAGTAGTGAGGAACAAGGCAAGACTAGTTGCAAAGGGGTTCTCTCAAGTTGAATGTCTTGATTTTGGAGAGACCTTTGCACCCGTTGCAAGACTTGAAGCCATTCGTATCCTTCTTGCATATGCATCACATCATGATATGAAACTATATCAAATGAATGTGAAAAGTGCATTCTTAAATGGCTTCATAAATGAACTAGTCTATGTTGATCAACCTCCCAGGTTTGAAGACCCCAGATATTCTAATCATGTTTATAGGTTGTCCAAGGCGCTATATGGGCTCAAGCAAGCCCCTAGAGCGTGGTATGAGCGCCTCCGGGACTTCCTCATTGAAAAGGGCTTCACCATTAGGAAGGTCGACACCACACTATTCACCAAGAAGCTTAATAGGGAGATCTTCATTTGTCAAGTCTATGTTGATGATATCATCTTTGAATCAACAAATGAAGATTATTGCAAGGAATTTGGTGAATTGATGTCGAAGGAGTTCGAGATGTGTATGATTGGTGAGCTCACATTCTTCCTTGGTTTTCAAGTCAAGCAAATGAGAGAAGGAATTTTCATCTCTCAAGAAAAGTATACCAAGGATCTTCTCAAGAGATTCAAGATGGAAGAGTGTAAGCCAATCAAGACCCCAATGCCATCTAATGGACATCTCAACCTAGATGAGGGAGGTAAATCGGTTGATCAAACTCTCTACCGCTCTATGATTGGTAGCTTGTTGTACCTTACCGCATCTAGGCCCGATATCATGTTTAGTGTGTGCATGTGTGCTCGCTTTCAGGCGTGCCCTAAAGAACCTCACTTAAGTGCCGTAAAAAGAATTTTAAGATATCTTAAGCACACCCCAAGCATTGGTCTTTGGTATCCCAAAGGAGCTAGATTCCAACTAGTTGGCTATTCCGATTCGGATTATGTCGATTGCAAAATTGATAGAAAAAGCACATCCGGATGGTGCCATTTGCTTGGGAGGTCTTTAGTATCTTGGTCATCTAAGAAGCAAAATAGTGTGGCTTTGTCCACCGCCGAGGTGGAATACATTGCCGCGGGGGCTTGTTGTGCACAAATCTTATACATGAAACAAACCCTCCTAGACTATGGAGTAGTTCTTGAAAAGGTGCCACTTTTATGTGACAATGAAAGTGCCGTTAAAATTGCTAATAATCCGGTACAACACTCACGCACCAAGCACATTGATATCCGCCACCACTTTCTAAGAGATCATGTTGCTAAAAATGATATATCACTAGAAGGTGGAAGAAGTGAAAATCAATTAGCGGATATCTTCACTAAACCTTTGGATGAGGCTACCTTTTGTAGGTTGAGAAGTGAACTTAATGTGCTTGACTCTAGTAACTTTAAAAATGAGCTTGTGTTGTCCCTTGCATTGCATTGTATTATATGTCATGTTTATTTCTCCGCAGTGCATCTAGGACTTGTTAACACGGTTATGATAACCCTCCTTTGGAGGAGTGAAGAAGCCTAACCGTGGATCAAACTTGACAAGCAACCTAGTTTTTCTTACTTGTTTTGCATTGCATATGCATGGTTGTTGCTTTGTCGTTTCTTTTCGGTTTGGCTTTGAGCAACCTCTATGTTCATCCATGAATAGAGAGAGCATTTGACGCTCCTAAGGGTTCATAAACTCTATTGCATGGCCATACGTTGCTCCTCGGGTGTTTATTGCTTATTTTCCTAAAAACAATACTAGCCTAAGGCGAAATATTTTGAAAACTTGAGGGTTTGAGTGAGGTCACTCATATCAGGTTCCAATTGGTGTTTATTTGAGTCTCTTTGAATTGGAACTTGATTGGGAGAAGTCGCGTCGAAGATAGGATTGAAGAAAGGTGTTAAACAGTGACCGGACGCTGGATCGGATGCTGAACCAGACGCAGTGCTGCTTCACCACTACATCCGGTCCCGGCGACCACCAGTGTGTTCGGTCATCCTGAAGACTTTCTCTTGGACCTGTGACCGGACGCTCGACCAGACGCGTTGTTGTTGACCACCGCGTCCGGTCCCGGACCCCACCACCGCGTCCGGTCATGCGCGATGAGTTTCCCGGATGACCTTCGACCGGACTCTGTCCGCGTCTGGTCAGCCCTAACCAGACGCGTCCAGTCGCTCCAGGAGCTTATAGGATTGTGACCGGACGCTACCCCACCGCATCCGGTCATGCGACCACCGCGTCCGGTCAGTGTGTAGCAAGCGGATCTGAGCCTCATATAACCTTTCGTTCTCGATCTATTCTTCATCCAATCCACCGTACTCGCCGTTCCCATGCCCTAGCTCACCGCGCCGCCGCACTGCGCCTCCTCCTCCGCCGCGCCGCGCCCCGCTCCTCCGCCGCGCCATTGCCGCCCTCGGCCGCGCCACCAAGCCGCGCTGCTGCCCTGCTCCTCGCTGCGCGCGCCGCCCTCACAGTCGTGCGCGCCACCGCCGTGCCGTGCGCCGCCATTGCCCCGCGCCCACGCCGCCATCGAGTCTCCTCGCCGCGCCAGCCAACAGCAGCCGTTCCTCCTCCTCCATCACGCGCCACCACTGAACCCACGAAGTTTCCGTTTTGCCCTAACCCTAGGTCTCACGTGACTTCGTTTTGGCCGTTTGTCATCGAGGTTTCTCCGCGCGACGTCTTCTTCGTGAGGTTCTTTCGCGTTATCTTGATCTTCTACTTAGGGTTTGCCATAATCTTTTCATTGAAATTCTAACTCACTATCGCTTGTCTCGGCAAATCAGCACTCATCCGGCGCTTTCGGGGAACTCTTGCGAGTCAAGGTCATCTCATCCCTTCACCGGGTTCTCGCCGATCGGAGGTAGCCATCGTTATTCTATTCATATCTTATCTCATATGCTTGCTACCTTTAGGATCTCTTATCTATTAGATAATATATGTTGCTTATAGTAGATCCATCTATTCTATCTTTTCAGCGAGTTCTGTCGTGTGTTGGGTAACAGTTGATCAGATTTGAATCCGAGGCCAAGCCTGCGGATACGGATTGAGGCCAAGCCTCTTGAGTGTCAGTTCACCATCTGTCAGGGTTTCTCAGCAGTTGGTCAGTATGGTTCGCTGCAAGAATGCTAGGGGTGCACCTAGTGACGGGGACGAGAGTCCTCCCAGACTGACAGAGGTTGCGCGTGGTAAGCGCAAGAAGACCATGGCCAGGAAGAAGAAGAGAACACTTACAAATGCAGAGATTGCTCAAGGAGTTGCTAATGCAGCCAAGATGGCAGAGAGGGGTGGCAGGAGTAGTGGGATTCACATTGGCGAGCGTCGCTTTCATCTTGAAGGTCGACAGCTCGGTACTGTGGCCACTGAGGGGATAGATGATATGTCTGTTGATCCGCCCACAGAGGAGACAGAGGAGCAGCCAGTTCAGACTCCACCGCGTCATCGCTCAGGACGTACACGAGCTCAGGTGACTCCTAGGCTAGAGGGCCAGCATCGTGGAGGACGTCCACCTCCCAGGGCTCGAGGACACCCCTTAGTCGAGCACTTTGACTTGAGGGGAGCTACAGCACGCCAGGTGCAGGCCCTGAGGTTTGTTGAGGTTGGTCGGTGGTTCCCACCTCAGCGGGATCCCCGAGCGTCAGAGGGCTTCTACACACCTCTGCACAAGGACTTCTACAGAGCTTACGTTGACAGCGGGATTGCTTTTAGACCTCAGAGTGTCTGTCGACTTGAGGCTCTAGTTGAGGTGGTTGGTGAGCAGCTTCGTCCGCACTTGTCCTTCCTTCCTGGCTTGTCAGATTTTCTTGGACGGACGGGAGCCTACTGCGGCACTTGGGTCAGGGAGTTCTATTCTTCACTTTGGATTGATCCGGCACATGAGTTCATCCACTTTGCATTCTGAGGCCGTGACCGCAGACTCTACAGCACCAGGGTACGGGACATTCTCAGACTCCCTGCTTCAGATACGAAGATCCACCAGCTGTGCTTTGGTCAAACTGCTCTACCGAGACGCCCTCACGGCGGTACAGTGCCTCCTAGTGATATGATCCGACCCTGCTTTCGTGAGCCTTTTGGCGAGGGGTCCAGATGTACACCCGCTAGCTTGACACCCCTCGCTAGAGTCTTGGATGCCATTGTCAGACACACACTTCTTCCGAGGCTAGGGTACAGAGAGGGATTGACCCGTATACAGCTATGGGTGGTGCATCACCTCCTCTCACAGACACCATTCGACATCTGGGATCTTATGTTGTGTGAGATGGAGGATACCTTGGCAGAGGGATTCAAGGGTCATCGTCAGCTGCCCTATGCACATTGGATATGCTTCATCATCAGATCTGCATGTGAGCTGCCTCCAGAGATGCGAGCTGAGATATCAGATACAATTACTGCTTTTCCAGAGTATGATATTCGTCAGTTGTGGGCTTATGTTACCAGAGAGCAGGCACCCATGCCAGGACAGCGGGAGAGACCAGAGGTTCCTGAGACAACAGCTGAGCAGGACAAGACCGTTCAGGGTCTCGCTGAGGCAGAGCTTGCAGACTTAGATGCTCAGCCTGCTGATCCAGTTGAGGATGATGCTACTGACAGTACTGATGAGGACTACCAGCCCATCCCCCGATACTGTTCTCCTCGGTCTCACGACCATGAGACCGGTGGTTCAGGGTCAGCCTCCCGCTCAGACCCAGCCATGGTGGCTATACTTGAGAGGCTGACCCAGGCCTAGGAGAGGCAGGAGATACAGATGCAACGTCAGGCTCAAGACACAGCAGCTGCATTTGCTCAGATACAGGCTCGTCAGGACGAGTTCCAGAGGCAGCAGCTTGAGCTCCAGCGTCAGCAGTTCGAGATGCAACGACAGCAGGCAACAAACCAGCAGCAGTACCTTGAGCTCCTACGTCACTTGGTTACAGTTGGGGTTCCTCCTCTTGTGTCTGTTCTGACTCCAGCACTACGGTCTAGTGGACCTCAGAGTCAGGGACAGGCAAGCTTCCAGTTCACCTCTCCCCAGCAGCAGGTTCCACAGACCTTCTAGTCCCCAAGCTACACTCCTATTCAGACGGGGTTCACTCCTTCAGACGAGCCTCGCCCTCACCTTTTGACAGGCACTCCTTTCGCTGACTTGAGTGCCTCCTACAGCGAGTTGACTGGTCAGCCGACGCCCTCGCACACCACTCTTGTGACTTCTTCAGGGTTGTCCGCTTCAGCGACAGTGGCTCCTCCAGTGACAGGGACTGGAACCACAAAGACTGTGCCATCATCCATTGCCTCGACAGATCCTCCAGCTGTTGGCTCGCTTCAGGCTCAGGTGACAGAGACTGCTCCGCTCGTTGCTACATCTTCATCACTACCTGCTCCTGTTGTTCAGACCCAGACCGCTTCATAGCCACGTGCTTCTACAGAGGGTCAGCCTGATAGCTCAGAGGCTGAGAGGATACTTCATAGTTCGTGATCACTCCGCGCTCCTCGGCACCCGACATGACTACTTCTGTTCCCCCATCGGATCCTTAGTTTAGTTTTTGGCAGTTGATGCCAAAGGGGGAGAGAGAGTAGATTCATGGGGGAGTTTTGATAGAGTTTTTTCATTTTCTTTGTGTGCTACATTCATGCATCATGTTTACATTCCCGTACTTGCATTTTGTGACATGTGTGCTTGTGAGATACTTTGAGTCGTTTGTGGTCTATCTTGTCACTTTTTTATATCATGTCACCTAATTCGTTCTAGCTCATAAGGTTGTGCTTCCGTGCCTTACTCCGTTTTGATATGAGCTATGTTTATGTGTAATAACGCTTCATGTTTTATCTTATGAGTATACCCTGTTGGCTTGGGGCACATAAGCAATTCCTAACCCCTTGTGCTTATTGCTTATGTGAACCAAGCATGTTCGAAAACCTCAACTCTTATCTTCTGAATCTAAGTGTTGTCATCAATCATCAAAAAAGGGGGAGATTGAAAGCATCTAGGCCCCGAGAGTTGGTTTCGGCAATTGATGACAATGCATTATTACCATGACTAACGTGTGTTTTGCAGAAACTTTGGTAAGTTAGGTCATGGGGTTGATAACTGCTTTGGGCACTATGGTATTCATGCCCCTTGATGGAAATCATTTCGGTTTTCAAAGGATTGACGTCAAGATTAAGGACGGTTAGTTCCGGATGTCAAGGTGTTGAGTTACATTCAGAATAGTCGTTAGGATCTTCGCTTTTTCCTTTTGCCGTACTATAAAGGGGGGCATGAGCGAGTAGCTTGACCTAGGTGAGTCTTTTGTTTAGGTGTGGTGCACACTTGTCAAACTTAGCACTAGGTAGCTCAAGAATAGCTCAAAGTTCAGTTGGAAGCAAGTTGGTTCAAGTTGCGTCGCATTTCGGAGTTTTTAGAGACGTTTTACCTTGACCGGACGCGGTCTCTGGCTTGACCGGACGCGTCCGGTGAGTTTGAAACAGTTACTGCGGCTCAGCGCTGTTAACCGAACGCGGTCCTTGCGAGGACCGGACACGGTGTTCAAGCTGACACATGTCACAGAAGATAAGTCACCTAATCGGACGTGACTGGGAAGTGATCGGCGCGTCCGGTCACGTTCCAGTAAGGTACCTTGACGATCGGACGCATTCAGTCCTCACTGATCGGACGTGGTCGCGCATCAGGTCAAAGTACAGTAAGCTCCTTGCACGATCGGACGCGTCCGGTCACCCCTGATCGGTGCGTCCTGTCACTCAGCAAAGTGTTTCAGACTTTTGACCGTTACGATCGACCGACGCGTCCGGTCACGTCGACCGGCGCGTCCGGTTAACGCGTATTTTGCTAAGTTGGCAGGTAACGGTTGGATTTGACTGTAGGGTGTATAAATACATCCCCTCCACCTCTTTTAGAGGCCTCTTGCTCATTTGTTTAGCTGAGAAACACCTTTGAAGTGCAAGGGAGTGCAAGAGCTCTATTGAGGGTAGTGTTTTGAGAATCAAAGCTTGAGAGTCCCTCACTAGTGACTAGGGAGTAGCAAGTGTGCATCCATCTTCTCATTAGGCTCGTTGTGGTCAAGTGAGAGTTCTAGCTTGTTACTCTTGGTGATCGCCATCACCTAGATGGCTTGGTGGTGATTGGGAGTTTGGTGATCATCCGGCGGAGCTTGTGGATGACCCAACGAGGACTAGTGGGGAGTGGTGACTGTTCGATACCTCGGGAAAACATCGCCGTGTTCCTTGCCCTTACTTTCAAGCATTTACTTTCTCGTATTACTTTCTTTGCTTGGTTTACTTTCCTAGAATTGCCATGCTAGACTAGGATTGGAACTTAGGGTGCAAAACTTTTACTGGTAGAATCACAAGGAACACAAGTAGGCACTAGGGGTGAACTTTGGCTTGTAGGATTTAATTCTTGCAATTAATTTTTAGAAAAGCCCAATTCACCCCCTCTTGGGCATCTTGATCCTTTCACAAGCCAACCGCCTTGGTCAAAAGGTCACGGTTAATCGTGGCCTTAACCGAGGCGTTTGGCCAACCGCCTCGGTTAGGCGGGCAGTGACGAGGTCCTAACATATTGGTATGTTAAGTCTCGGGATCAATGGTTCCCGACGGAAGAGACCCCCTGATCGACCCCTCTAGGAACGCCCAGTGGCTTGGGGGCTATATCCATCTGGTACGCTCACACGCACCCTCCAACGAAGTAACCTGACCAAGCCTAAGCATGCCGCAACCCCCGGGCAGGGCTCGGGGGCTCGCCCGAGCCTCAGGCCCCCGATCGAAAACATGCCCGAGCTCGGCCCTTGGCTCTTGCCTGTCCTACGATGCCAGCCAAGGCCCGAGCACAAAAAAACAAGCCCCAAGCCATCGAGGCTCGGGGGCTCCTAGACGCCGCCCTTTGGGTGTGGCCTTACCGGCCGCTCCCACGACAAGGTCACGCACGGGGCGTGACACAAGAAGACAAGTTTCCCTCGGCCTCCAGGGCTTGGTGGCCCTGGGCCCACGCGTCAGCCCCTGGAGCCGACCTCCTTCGCCATCAAGAAGACTCCAGAAGGTCCACCTGGGGAGGCTGGTCCAAGCCGACACAGCCTGACATGCAAAGTGTCAAAACAGAGCAGTCGGACGACGTCCAAGGCTTCTTCGGCTCCACGACACCACCACGGTCCACAGAGCACCGCTGCAAGGCCCTCCTGAACTCCAGCGCATGTAGATCGTAGACACGTCCCCCAAACCGCCATGTACCCGACCTATCTTAGTATATATGGGATACGGTTCGACTTTAGGGGGGAACGATCCGAGACAGATCGTTCCACTCCTTATTCCATCAGCTCCTGCTTAGCACGGAGAGTAGAGCAACCTAGAGAGGGGCACCGAGAGCTCGTCCGCTGCACCCGTCGTCTTCCTCCTCTCCGACAAGGGGAAGGCTCCACCGACAGAGAGGCATCCTTAGGATTAGCACCAAGCTAACCCCTACCAAATCTCTCTCTACACTCTGTTATAACCCCTAGGTTTTGGGTGTTCTTGAGTATAAGGATCATCAGCTGCTGGACGTAGGGCATTGATCGGCCCGAACCAGAATAAACCGTTGCATCTTCTTTGTGATTCTTGTGTTCTTGAGTCCACCCGAGCCACTGGAGACACGTACTTTGACAATGACTCGAACAACAATGCTTGCCGCAGTTCTAACCCCATGATAGCTAACGCACCAGTAGGGGGCAGCGTCAAGTGTGATTAAGGCTCTACGGTGGCCAGAGCCACCCGCCTCGTCGTCGGAGCAAGCGGCACCACCGTAGACGGTGGTGTTTGCTTCCCTGGCGAGTTCCTCATCACAGCCGGGGCCTTTACTCCGGGCCAGATCCTCAACTTTGGGAGCCTGGCCTACATCGCAGATTGCTACGACGAGTTTCATCCACCCTTGGGAGTCGCGCCGGTGAGCGGCGGATCCACGGCGCTGCCCCCTCCGCCGGGTCCTCCGAGAGTGGGACTCTATTGAATAAATGTGCTCGGTAGTCCAATGAGGGGTATACCCATAATGGTAGATTTGTCATAGAGGTGAGCGAGATCAAGAGCGAGATGGTGACAGGACACAAGATTTAGATAGTTTCAGGCTATTAGCTTGACGTAATACCCTAATCCTGTGTCCTGTTGGTTTGTATTGGCTATCGTATATGATTGTGTGTGTTTTGAGGGTGTCCCTTACCCGCCTTATATAGCCCGGGGGTAGGGTTATATGCCAATCAGGTCTACAACTAATCAGGTAATAAATAAGATATACATGGAATATTACATTCAGCATATCCTAACAGATTCTACGCAATCTTTAGGATGCCACCGAGGTGCCTTGCAGCGTGTGCCGATCTGTGTCGTGAGCCGCAAGCCATCATCTTGTGGGCTGGACCCTCCCTCACGGTGCGGCCCATGTAGTCCGCCATCGGTACATGGGGTCAGACCCCCCACAGCTAGTCCCCGAGTGCCTTGTATCTATTTGGTGGCACTGTCTTGATCAAGTCTGAGCAGTTTATCGTGAAGCCGATTAGCTCCACTGATGATCCAAGCGGTGAAAGACAAAGCCGACTAGGTTAACTGGTGATTTGGGCGGTGAACAAGTATGCCGACTAGTTTAACTGGCCTGCCGACCTGCAAGGGCTGTTGTTGACCAGTGTAACCAGCCAATGGACCTCGGACTTAGCCAAGTTAGGCTCACCAATAGGATGTAAGGAGCTCAAGAGAAAAATTTGAGAAATCTTAGACGGTGAAGTTAAGTGCCAATTGTGATGGATTTGATGACGTGGTCCTCAGAATAGAGTAGATGCATTAAGCGGCAAACTTGACGCAGTCAAAACACAATGAAGAAGAAATAATACGTGCGCTGCAGGGTGCATTGTACACAATGTAGTCCCCGAGCCTACTGGAAGATGAAGTATGAATCTTGTAGCACGGTCCAAGAAAAGGATGCAGTCCCCAGCTGAAAGCCCAAGTTTGGTTTTGGTAATTAATGACACCAAGTTGCTAATGCCATGTGTTAAGTGGTTTTAGTTAGGCATAAGCAACACATGTGATGAAGGTGTATGTGGTAAGGAGTGGTGGCCACAAGATCACAAAGAGATGGTGCATGGACATGAAATGACAATCATGGTGGAGATGCACATGAAATGAAGATCATGGTGATCAAGCATGAGGAGATGGACATAGAACAAAGTGATCAAGGCAAAGGTATAATCATAGGGTTTGCTTTTGCCGGTCTAAGATGAGTAGAGAAGTGATTGACCAGGTTTAGGATTGATAGCCAACTATCAAGAGGGGCAATCATGGTTAGCTCATGAATCAAGTGCTACTAGGTCATCATCTTGAGCATATGCATTAGTATCTAGTAGAGAGCTAACGTAACGCCTTGAAAAAAGATTGTGAAAATGCTAACACACATGCACATGGTGATATATACTTGGTGGTGTTAGCACATTTGCAAAGGCGGTGGAGTTTGAGTGGTAGAGAGGGGTTTGGGGTCAGATGTTTTCATGGACGAAGTCGCAGGACGTTTTCTTGTTGAAAACCGAGTGACAGACGTGGCGTTCGGTAGCAACGGACGCTGGGCCGGCGTCTGTCGCTTAACCCTAACAGCGTTGTGTTGGCGAGTGTGCGACGGACGCGGTGGTGGTGCTACAACAGACGCATGGCATCAGCGTCCGTTGGCGGTGACGTCAGCTGCTTTCTGTTGGTACCTACAAACTAGGGGTACCCACAATCAATGATTAAGAAAAACAAAACACTATCCACAAACAAAACAGAGCCAAAACAGCGAACAAGATACCTCGACTACGTTTCGACTCACACGAGGCTGGCTCGACGAGACGCCTCGACTACGTTCCGACTCTGACTCATACGAGGCACCCTCGATGGGACGCCTCGACCGCGTCCCGACTCGTACGAGGCCCGTTCGATAAGGCATCTCGACTATCGGCAATCCACCGACTCGCACGACCCCGGGTCAGATCACTCGACTCATCTTATTCACCTGCTCTGAGGCAAAAGTCAGAGCATTTAATGCAACTACCTACTACCTCCTACCGTCATGGCTACACCTGTGACTGACGTGGAAGCAATGCCAGTGTCAGGTCTCACTTTTTACTGCCCATCCCGGGATGGGAGGTGAAAAGCTGTCACTATGCACACCATACCACACTGTTTTGCCACTGATCACCCTCGAGGGAAGATACGACAAGGTCCGTACCCCATGATCTCGGGGATTCGGCCTTATCCGCGCATCCTCGACCCGGCCTCGACCCAGCCTCAACCCACCGCCGGTCAGCAGGGAAGAAAGGCCGACGTGACACAAGACTCGGGGTCTTTTCACCATCTCGTCCCCGATGTCACCATGGTGTCCAGGGATGGCCGGCCATTCCTGGGGCATTTTGCTATAGCCACCTCTACAGGATCGACAAAACTTCACCTCATGGCACCCCGGCGTCCCGGCCTCCTCTTACCCTATAAAAAGACAGGCCAGGGCTCTACAAGGGGCAACAAAGGCAACAACGAACCAACCAACAAATGAGCAAGGGCACACCACCCACAGATCAACATCTCAAGTGATCACCCTTGTATTGTGACTTTTCCTTTGAGACTTGGGCTCGGTTCCCTCTCTCACAGCTTGTAACCCCTACGCAAGCACTTCGGTGCAAGAAAATACAATACTCCTCTCCCCACTGGACGTAGGGCCTTCTTTTGTCCGAACCAGGATAAATCCCCATGTATTCTCCTTGCATCACCATCTAGATTAGGGACACGTAGCACTCACTCGTTGGCTTAGGACCCCCACGGGACCGAACGCCGACAGTTGGCGTGCCAGGTAGGGGCAGCTGCGTGCCAACATCATTTTCCCGCCATTTTTCTGGATGGCTGACCCTGAACGCCCGCTCCCGTTGGCCATGGTGATCTGGTTTGGAAGTTTGGAGTTCATGTCGCTTGGCCATGGCTACAACATAGTCCTCCTCCCACCCAGGCACCCGACCAACGAGGACCACGAGCTCTCCCAGCCCGGGGGAGCGCTGCACCGGTACCATCGCTCTCGTCAGGCACGAGCCGCCAGACGACGATGAGCCCGGCGCAACCACCATCTTCACCTTGCGGAGGACGATGGGATTCCCCGATCCGGCGCCTCTCAGCCAGACGCTAACACGAAATTCCTCACCGAGGACCTATGTAGGATGAGCTTGACTGAGGGTAAGACGCCGACAGGGAGTTCCACCGCTCTACCGTCCGGTGTGACGCCACCACCACCCGGTCTGATTACACCGGCACAACGAACGACGCCTTCATCAGCATTTTTGTTTGGGCTAGACTCGGTTGCCCGGGCGTACTCTTCCTCTGTAAGCACTAGCATGAGTGCTTATGAGGAACTCCCCTGACACCGTCTACGCTCCACTCTCGATCTTGTTGCATCCATGTCGGCTTTCGAGTACCTGGACTCTACGGAGACCCCAGAAACGGAGCCCCGTGCAACTGCTTCTCGACGTTACGACCCCAGAGACAAACGACCTCACATGCACCCATCATACTACTACTTCGGCGCTCCTAACTCTGACTCTGCCGATGACACCTATGACCCGACCCGCGAGTGCTTCCACATCGATGGACTTAGTGCGTTGGATTCGGAGGATGAGGCAACCGTTGAAGGAAGGAACACGCCACCTCAGGTCGAGCTCCCTGCCGAGCGGGATGAAGCTCAATTCCTTGTGGATCAAGGAATGCAGCTCGAGCAAATCCGCGAGTTGCAGGATAGGCTCAACGAGGAACGAGAAAACCTGCGTCTGCTACAGCGAACCCTCGAGCAAGAGCGCGCAGCACGCGCACATGGCGGAGGAGCTCGAGAAAGAGCTCGCGACGTCAATCGTTGCATCGTCGAGGATCGGGCGGTTTCACCCCCGGTTTTCGGTCGAGCCAGCCAGAACGTGGTTGTAACGGAACCGTCCAAATTATAAGAGCACAAGTACAAAAACAATCACCAAAGTGATCAAATTCTCACACTTGAGCTCATATAACTCCGGTAGTCCAATGAAATCACGAGGGATTTCAAACCAACCAACATACAAGCCAAGATCGTAGTGATTCAAAATAACAAGTCACATGTTACAACCATTTCATAAGTAATTCAATATATATCGGAGTTCAACCTAGATATAACAACTTAAGTTCAAAAGTAGCGGAAGCAAAGTAATTTGAAACTAACAACACCCTTATTTCAAATACATGCCAGTACCAAGGTCGACTTCCAATAAAAGCATTAGAGAGAAGATAACTCAGAAGGATCATGCCCGTGTCACACTCCACCTCAACGGCAGGAGCCAACCAACTCTTGCAGTCGTCATGATACATCACAACCTGCAACAAGTGGGGATAAAACCCTAAGTACGAGAAGGTACTCAGCTAGACTTACCCGTCAGAAACCAGAAATAAAGTGACACCAAGGATCATGCAAGGCTGATATAAAGTGGGCTAGCTTGACAACATTTTGCATAAAAGCTTAATATGGATAAGTAATCATTAATGCTTAAGCATCAAGTTAATTATCATTAACCTGTCATCTATATTAGAACCTGTACTAGAGCACTCACTTTATTAGGAGCAAACAATATTAACCATAGCAGGTATAAATTGAGGCAACCTTTCCATCGTTATCCAATTAACCATCCGTTCAATTTAATAGAATCTACGTTACCGCTGCTCAAGTCAAGTGCTCACTAACCGGGAGCGACGGCGATTCGAATCGAATTCCTATCCAGCTGGAGGGGTATTTCTAACACTCACCGAGTCACGCCTGGCGAGGGCTGCTCAGGTCACCTTTGGTACAGTTCAGGAGCCACGGGTTCGACTGATGCGTCCCCAAGGGCGACACTCTGCTAGGTGCTAGGGACTCTAACCCACCCTTGGTCTCACGCCAATATTCCCAAGCACATCCTTACTCTCCAAGATGCAACCTACCATTTGATTCCTGGCCTGAACTGTATTACTCGACTTCGTGGTAAGAACGACTTATCCGGCCAACTAAGTATTAGACTGCGTTCAACATGACTCAAGGACGTACAACGAATCGGTCCTTAAACGACTCAGACGGGCATAGCTCCGCACCCAAGACCTCCATGCCTTGTTGCTTCACTATCGTCATCCCGCCCGGTCTCATTTCATTTTATTAACACATGGTTCTTTTCCATGATTGCAAATATAGCCAACCGTGCCATATATGAATATCCCTACATCTCGCAGGTGACAAGAAATCACCTGACTTCTACCGCTTAAAGCAGGGCTAAGCATCTACTCGATCCTAGTCTATGTAGGATTCAAGGATTCATATAACTGGACAAGGAGTGATATAATGCAGCAAGGTTTTCAACCAACTCCTACCACTTAATGCAACAATACTTATAACATATATATAATTAATTACTTTGAAGGTAGGAGGCTTATAATGCTCCGGGGCTTGCCTGGGATTCGACTCAAGTTAGAGTATGTCAGATGAAACTCGCTTGGCGAGCCTTCCCTCAACTATCACGTGCTTCAGCTAGCGTACCTAAATGAGATGCAACAATGCATATGTATGAATGCATAGAAGTGCAATAAATATAGCAATCATGCAAACATAACAAAGTTCACATAAGCACCTAGAGCTAAACAACTTGATCCTTACTAAAACCTAACATAGAAGATGGCAAGCACATCAATCAAGGCACAAGTCTCATAAGATTATAAGGTACCAATCCAAGTATCAAGTAGCGACACCAACACACTGATGTAACTCCAACTATACTTAATAGAAAAGCCCAGATTTTCATCAGCATGAACAGTCTAGAAATAACATCATTCCAGAAGCTACACAATTCCAAATGACATGCAAGAGGATAATCTGGAAAGCTTATGAAATTTTCTACAATTCATTTATAATCACCTAAGCCTAATTCTCAAGTTTAATAGGTCAAAAAGATGAAACTACAGACTCTGGTCTGCTCCAAACAGAGAGCAACCAACTCTGGAACCTGACTTTAAACATCTATAACTCAAACACTACTTGACCAAATGCCACCAAATTTTAACACAAGCTAGATACATGCATTATATACAACTTTTCTATAGACAAGGTGCTCAGAAAACATCATTATCATGGGGTAATCTACATTGCCCCCAGAACTGTCCAGAAACTACTAATTGCAAGAAATAATTATTAACATATGTTGCAAACATATAATTGTGTAAAACCAACTTTACCAACATTTCATACATGACTAATGAACACCAGAAAACATAGTTCCCAAAGCTAGGTAAATTATTTTAATACACTTCTTAATTTATCTTAGATAATTAGGTGGAATTATGACCACATAGTAAAGATGCTCAATAAATTCTACCAAAATTATAGTGGCCTACACATGCTCCTAATAGTCTACTATCCAAATTTCAAGCCATTTGGACAAGTATATTAATCTCTATGAAAAAGACAAATAGCTATTGCAATAAACCATGTGAGAGCAAGTTAAACCTAAAACTCAATATTTCCTATGAACACATGGCCATAGTATGAATCAACATGATAGAGAAACATCATACTAAGGTAATGGAACAACATTTTCTATTTTATCATTTATATATTATTTATAAGCTATTTATCAAGCCGTAAACAAGTTAAATCAATAACTTGATCATACAGTAAGCAATGACCATGAAATTTATACCACAGTACATTCATAGCATGGAAAGACTACCGTAAAATTTTCACATTATTTGGAGCAACAAAACTCAAGATATAAAAATGACAAGCAATATAATGTAGATTTCCTTATTTATCAAGGTCAAATCAACACCTTAAGAAAACAGTAAACAACTAGTGTGTTTAATATTTTTCCTAGCAAGTACATGTCATCATAAAATTAACAAAACAAGAATAACTATTTTTAGAGTTCTAAAACTCAAGATATGGCTCTGGTCAATTTTATAAGCATTTTAGAGCATTTTTAAAGCTTCAATAAAGACATCAGAAAACATCTACAAACATGTAATATTTTATGACTCTACTGCATAGATCTCTTCTCAAGGTTTTCAAAAAGTCCCCCATTTACTATTTTTGGAGTTTCCTAGCATGAGATATGAATTTTTGAAGATTTAACATGAACTTGAAATTCAAAAACGAAATTACTACTTCACCCTAGATCTGCTAGGCGCACCCGAACCAGTACTCAAGCCATTCACCGTTTTAACTGACGTGCGGGATCCGTTGCCCAGCCGGGCCCGCCTGTCATCCTAAGGGAAAGCGTACACAGCCTTTTCCTTTCTTCTTCCTTGGAACGAAGCAGAGGAGGGGGAAATGGACTTGCGGCTCCGGCGGCAGGGGCGGCGCCGGCGGCGAGCGGCGGGGCCGTGGCACTGCCCTAGCCTGCCCACACCTACAAAGGGCTTTAGCTTAGCCTAGGGCGGCCTGTGGTGGCCTGGCCACGCACTGGAGCGGCAGCAGCGGCGGCGACTCGCCGGCAGCGAGCCAGCAAGGTCGCCGTGGGCGAGGAGGCAGCTCTGGAGAATGGTAGCACCTTGCCGCAACCGTCGGTGGCTTCAGTTCGTGATGAGACGGCCTAAGGCGGCTTGGCCACGGTGGTCAGCATTGTCGCTGTTCACCGGCCATGGAGGCGTCCGCGGCCGAAGTTTTTGCGGCGGAGAAGGCTCAGGTGAGGGCGCGTGCGGGGGAAGGCACGGCGAGGTGGAGACGGTGGCCGTGGTGCAGGGCTATGGAGTGCTCGGTGTGGAGGAATGACGGCGGCCATGGAACTCGGCCCGGCCGTCCATGGCGGACTTGGACGCGCTCTGCGCAAGCGAGCGCCAGAGAGCGAGGAGGGAATGTAGGGTGAGCAAGTGAGCCAGGAACGGATCCCCTTCGACGTCTAGCACGCTGGGACATGCGGCCGGGCAGTGGGGTGCTCGACTCGCGCATGGCCACCACGCACTAGGCACGTGTCGCCCGTTGGGGCATTTCCCCGAGTACGTGGTGCACGACGGAGCAGCCGGTTTGAGACACCGTTATGGGCTAGCTCGGGTGGAAATTTGGACATGGGCTTTAAAGCAAAGTTGAAGCCCACAACAAACTCTACAACTTTGGTTAAGGGTGCTCGGCCATTAGGGCTCTGGATTAGTAGGTAATTAACTTCCAAAATGGCATTGTCAAAGCATTGATGGCAATTAACAAACTTCAAAATTGATGGTCCAATTGAAGTCCAACTAATGCCATCTTTTTATATGCTCTTCTCTATAATGTCTAATCCAACTTTCATTGAGGGGTCAACTCAAGTTATTTAGTAAAATTTTGAGAACGCGACATGCCAATGTACGGACATAGGATTACTTAAGGACTGGAAAATAGCAGCAACATTCAAACTTGGGTTCCTTATATGACTAGGTTATAAGCTGTACTAGGCCTTGAGGCTTGAACAAAATTTGTAGTACCCAACTTGATCTACAACTTCTATTAAAGGTCCTTGGGCTGGTTCAGCATGGTTAGGGAGATAAACATTACCAAACATGTCAACTTACTGCTGCCACTCAAGGACTTAGAATAATTTCTGCCCTTTCAAAAACAGCAGCTGATTCAATCTTGTGAACTCTATTTGACTAGGTTAGAGGCCAAACTAGTTCTTGACCATTAAACAAAGTTTGTTCCACACAAGATGAACTACAACTTTTGTTTAAGGTCAAACCTCATAACTTGTACCGAATCAAACTTTCACTTTGGTCAAAGTAACAACTCGATAAAGCCGAAACTAGGGTTTTAGGCCAATCGGGGCATTTTCTTGACATTTGCTCAACATGAACCCTTCATGACTTTTGTTGTAGAGTTCATCTAGAGTCATTTGGGCAAATTTGCAAAGTTTGGTTGATGATCTATAATTCCATTCACTTAATCACGCCATTCTAAGAAGGATATGACTTATCATTTCATATGACTTTTTGATTCCAAACTTCATGAAACTTTTCCAGGGATCAATATAGATAGGTACCAAGGTGAGACACATGAAGATATTGCAATAACACCACCCAAGCATATATCTTGAAAAGGGGCCTATATGTAAAGCAATGGTGCAACATCCAACTTTAGGTTAGGCTCATCTCCATAGGTTGACCTTGACATCGTCATCTCCACTTAATCTATCATGTTTGAGCTCAAACCCACTACTTAATGAGTGACAAACACCTAGGGTGTTACAGTGGTCGCCGCCGCCATGCTCCTTCGTAACATGCCCGAGCCATCGAACCCTGACGCTCGTCGAGCCCGAGATGAAATCCGAGGACTCCTCGAGACCGTTGCCATGCAGCAGGCCGAGAGTTCAGCCTCGAGGCGACGCGGGCCTGCCTCGGAGCAGCCTGCCGAGCCCTCCTGATAGGAGAGAGAGGCCGCTGTTCATCCCGAGCACGCCCAACGGAACAGGGTGGCCCCTGTCCCTGAGCACATCGTCGACGACCGTGAACCTCGAGATACCCGTGGCAACATCGCCGAGCGCCGCACACGCAAACATGGTGACGGTGTGGCTCGAGGCTACCACGTGCACAGAGGCGAGCGCTACGACAACTCACAAGATCGAAGCCCTTCACCCGAGCCATCGGGTCCCCGGGTCTTTAGCAAGGCCATTCGTGAAACAATACTCCCGGCTCGGTTTCGCCCCCCACGACTCTTACCAAGTACAACAGCGAGACCAAAACCGAACTTTGGCTCGCTGACTTCCGCTTGGCATGTCAGTTGGGTGGGGCCACCGACGATCGGGTCATCATCCGACAACTCCCCCTGTTCCTATCAGACACCACTCGAGCCTGGCTCGAGGATCTCCCACCTCGGCAAATCCACGACTGGAATGACCTTGTGAGAGTGTTCGAGGGGAACTTCAAGGGAACCTACATGTGCCCCGACAACTCGTGGGACCTCCAAAGCTGCAAGCAGAAGCCGGGTGAATCCCTCCGGGATTACATCCGGTGTTTCTCCAAGCAACGCACCGAGCTCCCCAACATCACCGACTCCGACGTGATCATGGCCTTCCTCTCTGGCACCACCTGCAAAGAGTTGGTCCGAGAGCTGGGCCGTAACACCCCCATCACTGCCAATGGTTTGATGGACATCATCACCAACTTCGCCACCGGCAAGGAGGTGGTTGGTGCCATCTTTGGTGGTGATCAGGACAAGGGGAAGCACAAGGTGGACGATCCTGCGAGCTCCAGCCGGGGCTCAAAAAGGAACAACAGGAAGAAGAAGATCCAGCAAGGCAAGCTCGAGGCCCCAGCCGACGACTTTGTCGCTGCTGCTGATGGCAAGAAACCTCGAGGGCCCCCGGCGGGGGCATTTTCGACAAAATGCTCAAAGAACCATGTCCCTACCACAAGGGGCCCACGAACCACAATCTCGAGGACTGCCACATGCTCCGAAGATATTTTGAAGGCATAGGCGTCAAGAAGGACGACAAGAAGGAAGATCCCAAGGGTGACGACAAGGACGAGGGGTTTCTCGAGATCCACGACTGCTTCATGATATACGGAGGACCCTCGACACGCCTCTCAGTGTGCCAGCGCAAGCGAGAACGTCGAGAGGTCTTCTCCGTGCAGCCGGTGACCCCCCTCTTCCTTGACTGGTCCGAGGTAGCCATCACTTTTGACCGTGATGATCACCCAGACTACGTCCCCAACCCCGGGGTCACCCACTTGTTGTCGATCCCATTATCGCCAACACACGCCTCACCAAGGTGCTCATGGATGGCGGTAGCAGCCTTAACATCATCTATGCTCAGACCCTCAACCTCCTGGGGATCGAGAGGACGCGCCTCCAACCCAGCGTCAGGGGCTTCCATGGAGTCGTGCCCAGAAAGCGAGCAGAGCCCGTCGGCCGGGTCGACCTGCCTGTCTGTTTTGGCACTCCCACCAACTTCAGAAAGGAAACTCTCACTTTTGAAGTGGTCGGATTCTGTGGAACGTACCACGCCATCCTTGGGCGCCCATGTTATGCCCGGTTCATGGCGGTCCCGAACTACACCTACCTCAAGCTCAAGATGTCAGGCCCCAACGGCGTCATAACTGTCGGGCCCTCATACGAGCACGCCTACGAGTGCGATGTCGAGTGCGTCGAGCACGAAGAAGCCGTCTTGGAGTCGGTGACCTTGGCGACGGACCTCGATGGTCTAGCCAACGAGATCCCCGACCCCAAGTGCCACGCCGGCAGCTTTGAGCCTGCAGAAGACGTCAAGCTCGTGCCCCTCGACCCCGCCGACCCAAAAGGAAAGGTGCTGAGCATCAGCGCCACCCTCGATCCCAAATAGGAAACAGTGCTTGTCGACTTCCTCCGCGCAAACGTTGACATCTTTGCGTGGAGTCCCTCGGATGTGCCGGGCATACCTAGGGAAGTCACCGAGCACACCTTGGAGATCCGAGCCAGCTCCAAACCGGTGAAGCAATGCTTGCGCCGCTTCGACGAGGAGAAGCGCAAGGTCATCGGTGAGGAGATACACAAACTGCTGGAGGCCGAATTCATCAAGGAGGTTCATCATCCCGAGTGGCTAGCTAATCCTGTATTAGTTAAGAAAAAGAGTGGGAAGTGGAGGATGTGTGTAGACTACACTAGTTTAAATAAAGCATGTCCAAAAGTTCCTTTTCCTTTGCCACACATTGATCAAATCATTGATTCCACCATGGGATGTGAAACTCTTTCATTCTTAGATGCATATTCCAGCTACCACCAGATCAAAATGAAGGAGTCCGACCAGCTCGCGACTTCGTTCATCACCCCATTCGGCATGTATTGCTACATCACTATGCCCTTCGGTCTTCAGAACGCAGGGGCTACGTACCAGTGATGCATGCAACACGTTTTTAGGGAACACATCGGACCAACCATCGAGGCTTATGTCGATGATATCGTTGTCAAAACCAAAAAGGCCAATAATCTGATAAACGACCTCGACATTGCGTTCAAATGCCTCCGGGCAAAGAACATCAAGCTCAACCCTGAGAAATGTGTTTTCGGTGTTCCTCGAGGCATGCTTCTAGGGTTCATCATTTCCGAGCGTGGCATCGAGGCCAACATAGAAAAAATCACCACAATAACCAAGATGGGCCCTATCCGAGATCTGAAGGGCGTGCAGAGGGTCACGGGCTGCCTAGCAGCCCTCAGTCGCTTCATTTTGCGCCTCGGTGAAAAAGCACTCCCACTGTATCGTCTCCTAAAGAAATCGGAACACTTCTCGTGGACCCTCGAGGCCGAGGAAGCCCTTGGAAAGCTCAAAGATACACTCTCTAACTCACCGATCCTCGTCCCTCTGACCCTAGGGGAACCGCTCCTACTTTATGTCACCGTGACGACACAAGTAGTCAACGCGGTCTTGGTTGTCGAGAGGGCTGAGGAAGGACATAACTTGCTCGTCTAGAGACCGGTCTACTTCATTAGCGAGGTGCTCTCGAAAACCAAGGTTCGCTACCCGTAGATTCAAAAGCTATTGTATGCCATCGTCTTAACGCGGTGCAAACTCTGTCACTATTTCGAGGGCCACCTGGTGACTGTGGTTTCTTCTTTCCCTCTGGGAGAGATAGCCTAGAACCAGGAAGCCTCGGGTAGGATAGCCAAGTGGGCGGTCGAGCTCATGGGTGAGACCCTCTCTTATACTCCGCGCAAGGCCATCAAATCCCAAGTACTAGCAGATTTCCTAGCGGAGTGGACCGACACTCAACTTCCTCCGGTTCAGCTCCAGGCTAAGCTTTGGACCATGTACTTAGATGGGTCACTGATGAAAACAGGGGCAGGCGTGGGTTTGCTCTTCATCTCACCCCTCAGAGTCCACATGCGCTATATCACCCGACTTCATTTTCCTGCCTCCAACAACGTCACCGAATACGAGGCGCTCGTCACGGGCTTGCGAATCACCGTCGAACTAGGGGTCCGACACCTCGATGTTTGAGGTGACTCTCAGCTCGTAATTGACCAGGTCATGAAGAGCTCGAGCTGCCGCAATCCCTAGATGGAGGCCTACTGTGAAGAGGTACGGCGCCTTGAGGACAAGTTTCACGGCCTTGAGCTCAACCACATCACACGTAGGTACAATGAGGCTACCGATGAACTCACAAAAATCACGTCCAGTCGAACTACGGTTTCACCAGACGTTTTCATGAGAGATCTCTACCAACCATCCGTTAACATCGGGATGGACGGAGGGGTCGACGGGCCGTCGCTCGACCCCCCACCTGAGGCAGAAGCCCTCTCGACCGGGGCTGAGGCCATGCAGGTGGAACGATCGACCCCACCATCCAACCCCAAGCCTGACTGGCGTATTTCGTGCCTCGACCATCTTGTTCGAGGGGACCTCCCCTCGGATAAGATCGAGGCTCGATGGATCGCTCACCGGGCCAAGTCCTTTGTGATATTTGGCGACAGCAGGGAGCTGTATCGCCGTAGCCCTACTGGCATCCTCCAACGCTATATCACAAATAAGGAAGGCAGAAACCTGCTCAATGATCTGCACTCGGGGGCTTGTGGTCATCACACAGCGCCTCGAACCCTCATCGGAAATGCTTTCCGACAAGGTTTTGTATTGGCCGACCGCAGTCTCTGACGCTCTCAAGCTAGTACGCTCCTGCAAAGGCTGCCAGTACTATGCGAGATAGACCCATCTCCCGGCTCACGCCCTGCAAACTATCCCCATCACGTGGCCGTTCGCTGTTTGGGGGCTCGACCTAGTTGGACCCTTGAAAAGGACAACTGGCGGCTTCACCCACTTGCTCGGCGCCATTGACAAATTTTCCAAGTGGATCAAGGCCCATCCTATCACCAGCATCAAGTCTGAGCAAGCTGTGCTCTTTTTTACCGACATCGTCCACCGCTTTGGCGTTCCTAACTGCATCATCACAGACAATGGCACCCAGTTCACTGGCAAAAAGTTTTTGGATTTCTATGACAACCACCACATCCGTGTGCTCTGGTCGGCCGTAGCTCATCCAAAAACAAATGGCCAAGTAGAACGTGCCAATGGCATGGTCTTACAAGGCCTGAAACCCAGAATCTTTGACAAGCTAAACAAACACGGCAAGAAATGGGCTGCCGAGCTTCCCTCGGTCCTATGGAGCCTAAGAACAACACCGAGTCGAGCCACAGGGTTGACTCCGTTCTTCTTAGTCTATGGGTCCGAGGCTATGCTCCTAACTGATGTAGAATATGGATCCCCGAGGCGGAAAGCCTACAGCGAGAAAAACAATGACGCCACAAGAGAGGACGCCCTCGACTAGCTCGAGGAAGCTCGCGATGTGGCTCTGTTACACTCTACCAGGTATCAGCAAAGTCTCTGACGCTACCACGACAAACACGTCCGCAGGCGCGACCTCAACCTTGGTGACCTGGTGCTACGGCGAAGCCAAAACACCAAGGGATGACGCAAGCTTACGCCACCGTGGGAAGGGCCATACATCATCGCAGAAGTGTTGAAGCCTGGCACCTACAAGCTATCGAACGAGAAGGGCGAAATCTTCACCAACGCTTGGAACATTGAACAGCTACGTCACTTTTTCCCTTAAAAGGCCACGAGGCTCTGTAAATTTCTTTTCAATCTCATCAATAAAGAATACAGCAGTGTTCAACGCTTTGTTTTCATAACAACCAGGAAGGATCGACTCTATTTTCTCAGAATCGACCCTCCCTCGGGGGCTGCAAGGGGGGAACCCCCTATCCCTGAAAAAACCCGTACTCTTTTTCAAAAAAGAGAACTGTCACTTAAGTCAACAACGCCGCGGGAGCACCCTAAGGCTCAAAGGGTCATCGAGCCACGAGATCACTTACGCCTCTGAGGCTACGGTACCTCCACTCACCGCTCATGCCTAAGGGTGCGACCGCGCGCTAAGTAGACCTAGTAACGATTCATAACTTTGAAAAAGAGTACATCCCCGGTCGCTTCAAATCAAGTTCTTACATGATCTGTAAGGCTGCAAACGCACCCTAAAGCTCGAGGGCAGTCGAGCCGCGAGATCACTTACGCCTCCGAGGCTATGGTACCTCCACTTGCTCCCTTACACCAAGGGGCGCGACCGCGCGCTAAGTAAATCATACGAGAACGTGATTCAAGCAATAAAGGGAAGAAAAAACTTGAACAAAACTTAACGATTAGTACAAATTTACATTCGAGTGTTCCAAGGCCTCCGAGGCCACTACGACCAAAGTTACAGACACTAACTTATTACATCGGCCTCCGTGACCAGATTCAGCTCATAGGCCCTCGTCGTCGGCAGGCGAAACCACCTCGACCTCGAAGAGTTTGACCACGCGACTTCCAGGCTCCTCAGCGGCTTCAATCAGGCCCAGACAGGCGGTTTCATTCTCCTCGTCCGTCCGATCTGGATCCGTGATGAAGCCATCAGTGACGAGCTCCATGTCATACACAAATCCAGACCGAATGACAGCCAAAGCCCTCTTCACGATGTGATGAAGGCCGCCTCGTACCCTCTCGCGAACGAGGCAGCCCAGTGCCACCATCCGGCGGATGAAGGAGTTCCCTGGGGTGTCCTCCTCAGTATCAGCGTCGGGCTCGACCCCCAGGCCGTCACATACAGAAGAGATGGCGCCCTGAAGCAACTAAGTCCGCTGGGTCTTAGCCTCGAAAAGGTTCTGGAACGAGGTGGCCGTCGCCTGAGCCGCCTGCTGCTTCTACTCCAACTCTGAAACATAAGCATCAAGTTAGCGCAAGCCCGGGACCTCGACGTCAAGGCCACTGCATTGCAAGAAGCTTACCCTTGGAATGGGTCTGCCAACCCATGACCTCGTCACGCAACTCTTCGCACATGTTCTCAGATGCTCGGAGAGCCTCGTCCCTGTCGTGAAGCGCCGCCCTCAGCACCTCAACCTCCCGGCTGACGCCTGAGAGAGCCTCGTCCCTCTCTTGGACCGCCCTCGACAACATCACAATCTCGCTCTCCAAGGTTCTGACGCGGGCGGACGCCATCCTGACTTGGGTGTTGAGGGCATCGCGCTGGCCACCAACCAAGGCGATGTCCTCCTCGAGCTCCTTCACGCGCACCAGTAGTGGCGCGAGGTCCTCGCGAGCTTTGGTAGCCTCCTCCTAGGCCCTTGCCGCGTCTTCACGTGCCATAGCCTCGGCCGCCCGGGCCTGTGCCGCCTCCTCCTTGACCGCCACATAGGCGACGTGAAGCTCGGCCGTCTCGGTGCTCTGTTGGGAGAGCTGCTTATTGGCCTCCTCGACTAGAGCCCGTTGACGGGCGAGCGCCGCCCACACGCCGCTCTCATGACGAATGAAGAGCGACTTGCAGCGGGAACGCTCCTTGAGCTTCTGGCCATGGTTAAAACCTAAAAATCAGAACCAAGGAAAGGAATAAAGCGCAAACGAAAAACAAAAAACTACTAAATCTGACTTACCTCAAAGGCCTCCGACATGCCCCGTGCCAGGGTATCCGAAACCACACGTAGGGATTGCATTGTGTGCTTCCGGAGTCCCTCGAGGTACTCCTAGTGGCGCACCTCATCCTTGTTGTCGAGCGCGAAGATGGGCTCGGCACTAGGGTTGGACGCGTCCCTAAATTCGAGGGTCGACCTCCCCCAGCGTGGAAGCTCCTCCTCTGCCCGCACGAGTGCCAACCTAGCAAAGTCTGGCCACCCGGCCAAAGCCTCAGCCTGGTCACCCTCCGATGCCGCAGAGGTACCGGCCCAATCTGTGGCCTCGGCCACCTCGACGCCCGCCGCCTGCTTCCCATTGTCGACAGGGGAGTTGTCGAGGGTGAGGTCGATCAGGGCTGGAGTCGACCCTTGCGGCGGGGCTGGCACCTCGACCACCGCCGCCACCACCGAAACGATGGGTGGTGGCGCATCCGCCCCTCTCTCCACCTTGACCGCCGGCTCCACCGGTCGGTCCTGCTGCGGCTGTGGCTCCTCTGGCTGCGCCGCCTCCTGTCCCGCCTTTGACGGGGTGATGAGATACAGGCCCGATCTTCCGAGAGGTAACCGGTAAGTTCGACTTGTGGAGATCTCGACGTTGGCGATCCGGCTTCAAATCAGACACGATTCGAACCCTGCAACCATTACACCACTGCTCCGTTGGTTATCAACCAAGCACAACTTGATTGACCTCGCCAAGAAGGCTTTTCCTGCAAGCGAATCGAAGAACACAAGCAAGAAGGTAAAAACACGCAATCTAAAATTGCAAATATGAATGATGCGAATATCAATTGAGGGTTCAAGAACTCGGTTCCAAAGGACTAATCGACACAGTGGAGGAGATCAAGAACAGGGGCCCTGGATTACTGTAAAAGGATTTGTCACCACAGTTACAATGAACGATTCAGTTTCTCAATGGAAAACTAAACTCTAAACAAAAACCCAATTGTCTAGCAGTGGTGGCGGCTGTTTTTATAGTCTAAGACTCGACCTAGGGTTGAGGACGGCCAGGGGTTGGGCGCTCACAACTTGGGCTTAAGGCCCGACACGATACATGGCCAAGTTGGCCCAAATAGGTGACGCAGCACCTTGCCGTGGTCACACAGAATGATCCACGGACCTTCTGGAACTGGGACCAGATCCAAAACGACGGCGTCGTCGTCCCCTTTCCAACGCATCCAAGAACGCCCCGTTTCGATGTCGTATGAGAGAGTTATGACCGAAACAGTGACGACGTGTTTGCTGAATCCGAGGGTGACGTGGCAGCTGAGTTGGGGACGAATTACAACTTGGAGAAGACTATAGCATCGGTGTGTCCAGCGTGGCGATGTCCTCATCATCCTCCCCTTCTTGAATTGGAGTTGTCCTCGACTCCATCTTGGCGATGTCCTCATCATCCCCTCCTTCTAGAATTGAAGTCGCCCTCGACTTCATCCCATCATCAGGGAACTCCTGCAAAAGGTTAGTGACAGCAGGCAATGCACCAAACATAATAGGTTGACAAAACATAGTATAACATGGTGCATCAGGATTATCACATAACTCAGCAGTAGCAGAAGTTGTAGCAAGAGAAGTACCTCCTTTTAACTTAATCCCATTATTTTTAGCAATGTCAGTTGGAGGTTTATTTTTAATCTCTTTAGCATGTTTAATAATTTCCGTAGGAGACAAAGGCAGCAATGTAATTTTCTTATCCTTATGTATGATAGTGTATGTATTAGTTCTACCATGGTGTATAGCATCATTATCAAATTCCCATGGACGACCTAACAAAATAGAACAAGCTTGCATAGGGACAACATCAAAATCAGCAGTATCATGATAAGAACCTGTGAAAAAGCTAATGCGTGCTGATTTAGTTACCTTAGTCTTACCACTATTATTGAACCACTGAAGTTTATATGGATGCGAATGTTGTCGTGTGGTCAAGCCAAGCTTCTCAACCAAATCTGAACTCACCAAGTTATTGCAACTTCCGCTATCAATGATAGTGAGAACACGACAACCCTGCACAATGAAATACATGTGGAACAAATTGTTTCATTGGATCTTCATCTCGTCTTCATGTCCCACACGTGTACTTAACACACGCTGCACAAGAAGGCTAGGGTAATCCGCGGTAGCAGCCACAGAGTCAATGATGATAGCCTCCTTGTCTTGATCACCCTCGGTGGAATCTGCATCAATGTTAGCAGCAAGGGCTAAATCATCTTCAACATCACTAGTACTTACATATCCATCCTCGGTAGCAATGAAAGCACGACGACTGGGGCAATCCTTCATGACATGGCCCATGCCTTTGCATCGGTGGCAAATGATTTTAGCGCTGGACGAGGAGGAGCTAGTAGAAACACCTGGAGTGGCACCTTTCTTCTGCACATCAGACAATTTACTTACCCCATGTGGTGCAACAGAAAGCTTGGGTGTCTCCGGCTCAGAGCGCTGCTGAAAATTCCTTCCATTGTTAGACCTGAAAGGCTGGTGTTGTTTGCGGCCCTGTACTTCACGTTCTGCCTTAATAGCAAGATGATACAATTGGGAAAAATTGCGCCATTCTTTGTAATCAAGTATGTTCTGGATATCATGGTTTAGACCACCAAAAAATCTAGCACTAGCATCATTATCATCTTCATTTATACCACAACGGGCTAAACCAATAAGCAATTCTTGATAGTAAGCTTCAACTCCTTTATCACCTTGTTTTAAAGTTTGTAGTTTCAAACGTAAATCACATTGGTAATAAGGCAGAACAAAACGAGATTTCATACGTTGCTTTAAAGCATTCCAAGTTTGAGGCACAGCAGCAGCATTATTAGCATTGCAAAGATCACTCCACCAGAACAAAGCAAAATTAGTAAACTCACTAGTAGCAAATCTAACTCTATGCTCAGTAGGAACATTATGAGAATCAAATTTTTGTTGAACAGCAAGTTCCCAATCTAAATAAGCCTCTGGATCAACATTACCAGCAAAAGGAGGAATGCTAAATTTAACTTTAGCAAAAGGATCATTATTACCATGATTATTACCTCCCATACCGCGACGGTTGAAGTTGAGGCGGCGACGGGCATAACCGTCAGCATTCACATCCGCATCGTCATCACCAAAATCATCTGCATCGTCATCAATAGCACGATGAGGTGGAGGACGTTGCTCGAGTTGTTCAATGCGGGTGAGCAGATTGTTCACATTGCGCGTCAGCTCGGTCATAAGATTGCGTTGTTCAGTCATGAACGTTGTAAGCTCGCCCTTGGACACGCAATCATTGAAGTCCGTCGGAGATCCTGCCATGGTTAGAAGATAGAAAAAGACAACACCAAAGTATTATCCCTATCGACTAAAAGGAACCAAGTGGTGGTGGTGGTGGTGAAAGTGGAATGCAAAATCACAAGCGGCTTACCACCGTCTTGCCTGTATTCTTACCAACGCCAAACAAGAGCAAAACCAACGTGGCGAAGCAATCTGTTGTTGAGCATGGGTAACAGTTGCAAGATGAACCTGTGCTGACAGAAGAATATGTGGAGCTATGGGTAGGCACACAATATGACAGCAAGGATTAGCAATTAACGAATACAGATTAGCGATTGTTCAATTCGGATCCAAAGTACAAATCACAGCTGCTAGCTAAGACGTGTCGAGACGTAGCGCAACAAGGTGAAAACAAAGGATGATGGAAAGAACGCACAGAACAAGCAAATAACCAGATTTTTCCTTTTTCCTGAATTTTTCCCTGATTTTCCCAAAAGGCACTAGTAGGAATCAAACTTTTTTATTTTTTCACTATTTTTTTATATTTTTCTCTGAACAAGGATCACAAAAGATGCAACCACAAAAATTGGCACCTACAACTGAGGTGGGATGTGGTCTACAGAAAAATAGCACGTTCTCTGAAAAGCGTGCAGGAACTTTGACATTTTTTTTCTTTATTTTCCTGATTTTTTTGGCAATTTTAACGAAACCAAACAGGGCAAAGCCAAGTTTGGGTCGGCTCCAAATGGAGTCAAGAAGCTGATGTAAAAATTTCAGTTTTTTCTGATAAACGAGCAAAAAGTTATGCCTGTTTTACCAAAGGTATCTCAAGTTATGTTTTCCGGAAGACACAACACGGCAGCGGCAGTTAGGGCAAAGCGTCCCTAAACTCCAACACTGATCACAAGATCGTCCCTGTGACTCCAACAGCGACAGTAGGTATTCGCCTGATGATGTAAGGAGGGCTGCGATGTAGGCAAAATAAGAGCGGCTTGCAACCTATCTAGGGTTTGCGCGGCGGCGAGAAGTTACACAAGGCGGCTAGCGGGGACAAGTCGAGTAATGTGGTGGCTTCGACTTGTTATTTGGGAACGGTGGATGGGATAGCGGCAGAAAACAAAAATCACAGCAACGGGCGATTGAACTACGACCACGAACACAATCCTAAACCAGCAACAAGACTCGACCACGGACACAAACTCAACAACGCGAATCTGAAACGAAATTGCAAAGGCACAAAAGGTGATAGGACAGCGGAAATTGAAATATTTTTTTGGGCTTTTTGTAGACTCTAGGTAATGAACAAATATGAATCTAAGGCAAACGAGAATATACCTCGCGGTAAACCTAAAATCTCTGATACCAATTGATGAGATACAGGCCCGATCTTCCGAGAGGTAACCGGAAAGTTCGACTTGTGGAGATCTCGACGTTGGCGATCCGGCTTCAAATCAGACACGATTCGAACCCTGCAACCGTTACACCACTGCTCCGTTGGTTATCAACCAAGCACAACTTGATTGACCTCGCCAAGAAGGCTTTTCCTGCAAGCGAATCGAAGAACACAAGCAAGAAGGTAAAAACACGCAATCTGAAATTGCAAATATGAATGATGCGAATATCAATTGAGGGTTCAAGAACTCGGTTCCAAAGGACTAATCGACACAGTGGAGGAGATCAAGAACAGGGGCCCTGGATCACTGTAAAAGGATTTGTCACCACAGTTACAATGAACGATTCAGTTTCTCAATGGAAAACTAAACTCTAAACAAAAACCCAATTGTCTAGCAGCGGCGGCGGCAATTTTTATAGTCTAAGACTCGACCTAGGGTTGAGGACGGCCAGGGGTTGGGTGCCCACAACTTGGGCTTAAGGCCCGACACGATACATGGTAAAGTTGGCCCAAATAGGTGACGCAGCACCTTGCCGTGGTCACACAGAATGATCCACGAACCTTCTAGAACTGGGACCAGATCCAAAACGATGGCGACGTCGTCCCCTTTCCAACGCATCCAAGAACGCCCTGTTTCGATGTCGTATGAGAGAGTTATGACCGAAACAGTGACGACGTGTCTGCTGAATCCGAGGGTGATGTGGCAGCTGAGTTGGGGACGAATTGCAACTTGGAGAAGACCATAGCATCGGTGTGTCCAGCGTGGCGATGTCCTCATCACGGGGCCTCCACCACCTCCTGTTCTTCTTCAACATCCACCCGCCCCGCGTCGCTGTTGGGCATTCTTAACATCATTACCAAAAGTAGACTTAGTTTTCTAATTCTGATAACGGCGCCAAAAATGCAGAACCTATCCCTCATGCCACTTAAGCCAAGTTGTCATCCCCAGCATGACATGAGAGATGCGGTATTGAAATATGCAACTGCTCTTCTAAATAAATAATAAATAAGATCTGCAAGCGCACAGATTAATACCGATGTAGCATTTTAACCGGGAAGTATTCCAGGTATCGTTATTTATATTTTTACCACTGGGAAGGGATTACTAACATCAATGTTGATTATGGAATGGAATATAGGAATGAGTATCAATCATTGCATGTATAAGTGAGAGCATTCATCTATCTCTTGCGTACAGGGGTAAGTGTCACATAAAATATAGATAAAGTATGAATGGTGACAAAGATAATTAATCTGATCAGCTAGCCACATATAATAATGATAAGCACCTCAACAGATATTCTAGCAAGTCATTAGCATGGTATTAGGACGAACTACAAGGATATTTCCTAAGTTATTCTTAACTATAAAGTCTAGCATATCATAGTTAGTGCAAGTATACTTGGCAATCATTGCGAGAAAGGACTACGCCCATGTATAGTGATATTATCAAGGAAGATGAGAAACATAGCAATCACTCCCCCGTAATAATGTTGCTCTGCCTGCCTTACACACGGGAGGGGGACTATATAAGAACCAACAAAGCTGTCACCATCGCGGACCACCCCACGATCCGGCATATAAGGTGCAATCGCAGATAAATATGGTCTAAGCACCACGCCTACACAATATTTATCATTTACCCATGGATCCGATGGATAAACGCTATACGATCCTAAACATGTATATAATTCCAATCTAACTAAGCCAAGCGTATAACTACGATAAACTAAGAACAATATAATCGCAAACATAAACAAGTAGAGCATAGTCATAATCAATATATTGAAATAGAACAAAGTTGTATTCATAATATTGAAGAACAAAGATGAACAATGAAGAACAGTAGAGGAATTACCAAGAATCCTCTTGACAGATCCGGAAACCAATCAAAGATTGACTCATTCTAGTTCTAATCCTATGTAGCTATGCTATACTAGAGATCTAGTTGATGTGGTGGCTCTAGGGCTTGATCAGAGACTCTCCTCCTGAGATTAGGGTTTGAGGAATTGAGAATGAGGGAGTGCCTCCTCCAGGGCCCAGGGGTCCTGCTTATATAGCCCCCGCAAGTGAACGTGGGCCATCGGATCAAACCGACATTAATCGCACGGTTTTCCTTGATCCCTTAGTTCGGTGGAGCATAATCCGCGAGACGGAGCTTGATTAGCTCTCAGGCCAGGGCGGGCGCCCTAGGGAGCAGGGCGGGCGCCCTGCCTCCGGGCCCGTTCGGCCTCCCGTTGGATCTCGTGGCTTCTGGAGTCTTCTAGATGATAGAAAATCGGTGAACACGTTATTATCTCTATGTAAACCCGACGTGTGGGCCTTTCCTCCGTATTTTCTGGTAACCCCTTGCAGAAATAGACAAACACCAAAACTCGTGGAATTCTGTCAGATAAAACCCTAAGTCTAGGTATTGGTTGCATTTGGATCCTTTTCTTTATTTATTTGATAACTATATTTGGTACTTAAGGACCGTCAACAAACTCCCCCAAGCTTACCTCTTGCTCGTCCCTGAGCAAGGATAGACTCATTATGGATCAGAAGTTGCTGCAATGCCTTTGAACGTTGACGGTACATATGCTTTCAAATAAGGTCTCATCCCTGAGTTAGAGTAAACTGTCAAGACTTAAAACTTACTCATTTTACCTTTCACCATGGGGCTTGCAACCGTCACCTGCATCTTGAGTGGTTAAAAGATAGAACGGTCTAGTCAAACGCCATGTCTCTTATTCTTGATCAGCTATAGCTCTGGAGTTTTTGCAAATTTTTTCAAATAAAACTCAGAGATTCCTTGTATGACTTTCTCGGGTCTCTCTTTTGTGGTATTTCTGGATCCTTACCAAGGCAGTAATGGTATATGCCTTCTCTCTCAAAGTATGTGGTATTTATGGTATAAGGCGTAGTGACATTGCCTTCTCTCTCACCCTACTCTAATAAGGCTTTGATATCTGGAGCTCATAGGTGGAAGATACATTATACATACTCATAGAACATTTATTGCATAGTCAAACCATGGATCCAGAGAAACAAGTCAATAAGTCAAATCAAGATGTGCATGTGTGGTGAATGAGTGGTGTATGGTGATAACAAAAGTCTAATGCTCTTTTTGAGGGAATACATACCTTTCTTGCTTTTTAAAACTTTTGAGGGGAATGAAATGCTCTGTATTTTCTCTTCTTTTTTTCTCTCAGGTGGGTATCTTGTACCCCTAATTCTACTGTCGGACACTTGTCCATTTTTACCTCTCGTCTGACTTTTTTTTCTTCGAGGTTCCGACTTGCTCCTTTTTATTTCCTCATATTTATATTTTTTAGAGCAATCTCCCTCTTTTGAAAATATAGCAAGTGGTAGTAGAAATGACTTGAGCATTAACTTCACAGGGAATAACAGGAATGGGATAATGTTTTTGGCTATTCTCTCCCGGGTCAGGAGTAGAATAATTTTGGGTGAATCTGGAGATGGAAATGAGTGGATATATGTGGATGCGTACTTCCGGAGTAGAAGCAGCATGTATGAGTGAACGTGCAAGTGAATCTTGATTTTAACCACATGACAAGTTCCTAAGGGTCTACACAGCTTGACCACACTCAATGCCTATAAGCAGTAAGTAGTAAAAGTGCGGCTCTTAATCTAACAAGCATGTATATATATGGCTGTGGTAGGAATTTAAACTCTCATCATACAGGAACTCATCATGCAACATTTTAAAGATTTTCAAAGATAAAATTCTCCAGAATTCTAGCATCTCTAGGAACAGATAAACAGCAGCTCAACCTTCCCATATCATATCCGCTAACAACTTAGACTTCAGATCAAGTTCTCTTCCCACTAGTTCAGGTTTAGAGCCAGTTTTAAATTATAACAGTTATGTCTAAACTAGAGAGAGAACAAATTTGAAAATTAGGCAGAGCAACTATTCATCATATCCATGCTAGAGTTTTATTTTCAAGATTCAGTTTAGCATAGCTACTTTATTTATTTATTAAACTAAGCAAATATATATAAACACAAAATATTTATTTGGGTTTTCATGATTATGCATCTTTTTATTTTAATAAAGCATAGGTATAAATGTAGATAAAAATACTTATCAGGATAAATGGGGGTGCTCTCCCCCAAGCTGGATCTTGACGTAATTTCTTCTGATGTAGCTAGCAGGTGCAGAGGTGTATTTGAATGTCGGCAGCACCCTGACAACGATTAGGATGTCCTCCATCTGCTAGTCTTCCTGAATTCTATGGAGCTCAAATAGACAACAAAGCTTCGTGGAACTAAGCGTTAGCATAAATATCTAGCCTTTATCATGTTTGAGCTTCCTTGATAAATGTCACTCTCTATTTTTATTTTCATTTTTATAGAACAGAAAAAATATATTATTATTTTTTTATGCCACCACAGTGAATGTACTTATGGGTTTTATGCCACTCGCATACTCACATGGGGCTTACTGTTTTTAACATTTTTTTAGACAGAATGAACATGATTAACTGAGCAATAATTAAAGGGAAAATGATAACTACCAAGTTTACCTCTTGGCACGGCGTTCGGTGTTTTTAAGTCCTCCGAACAGGACTTCTTTTCTTCTTAGTTGTCCTGGGATTTGGGTGGCGTAGACGGTGGTTCCGGCAGCACCTCCTCTTCTTGTGTAACTATCTTCGCCTTCCATACCCGACTTGGTGCTTCGGTCTCCTGTTGTGTATCCTCGGGCCTTATGACCTCTCCTTCATAGTCTGCCCATACGTCCTTGATGGTTTGCCTCCTTTGGTTACGGTTACGTCGCCTTCTTCTTGTCCTGACCTGCTTAGAATCTTCAACTATATAGTTAGGGTCATTAAAGTAGCGGCGTACCTTCTCAGAGGGGAAATGCATATGGACTTCTCCGGTTCCAATGTAGATGATTGCTTTGACGGTGCCTAGGAACGGTCTTCCTAGGATGATGGGTGGATCGTACTCGTCGTCTCCCATGTCAATGACCTGAAAGTCTGTATGGACAAAATGATCGTTAATTTTAATAGGGACATCGGTTACTATACCTTCGACCTTTCGGGATGTCTGATCTGCCATCTGGAGCTGAGTGTATGTTGGTTTTAAGGGCATGGTCCCATACAAGAGCTGATAGGTGACTGTGGCCATTATGTTGACGCCTGATCCAGTGTCGCAGAGCGCCTTCTGAAAGGAGTATCCATTGATTGAGCACTCAATGCTTGGCATACATGGGTTGTCCTTCTTGTTCAGGAAGGGCGACTTGAGTCGACCATCTTGACCTCCTTGAACTGCAGTGACCATCTTAGCTAATTCGATCCATCCTTGGTTGTTCTTGTTCTGCTTGTTCCTCCTGTTGGTCCTCTTCCTTGGTTCATGTTGGGGTTGCTCTGGGATTTGTGTAATCTTATTCTTGAAGGAAAACGTCTCCTTCCTCCCCTTGATGTTGAAGTTGATCTTCGCAGCGCTGGCGTAGATGACAGCTCCCGAGGTGTTCAGGAATGGCCTTTCCAGAATAACTGGTGACCTCTCATCGGACCCGGTCTCTATCACCACGAAGTCAGCTGGAGCATACGAGGTACCAACTCAGACACATATGTTCTTTAATATTCCTTTAGGAAAGCTTAGTGTCCGATCTACAAGCTGCAAACACATAGTTGTTTCTGATAAAGGATATGTAAAGAATTTTTCATAGAGTACCCTGGGCATAATGTTGACGCTGGAGCCAAAGTCATAGAGTGCTTCTGGGAAGTCCACCATGCCGATGGAGATCGGGATGACGGGGCGTCCTGGATCGCCTCTCTTGACTGGCAGAAGGTCATTATGTACTCCGACAGCGGGATTACTCCAATAGTTACCTGCATCAAACATGTCTACAAGATTTGCAGATTCTAATCCTTCCAGTTGTGATGGTATACCGGGGTTAGTAGCAGGAACAGTAGCAGCTATTTGATTTAACTGAGATTCAATCATTTTATTAAAGCTAATTTGGTTTTTGATGGCAGTAGAGAAATTATCCATTCTATTATTTATGTTTTCTAGTATTTTATCATTGGATGCCAATTTCTTAGACAAGTTATCCATTAGCTTTTCTTGATTAGACACTAACTCTCTCAGGGGTGGAAAATTATTATTGTTGTTGTAAGAGTTATTACCTTGATAATTACCTGAGTAGTTACCTGAGTAGTTAGGCCTCTGTTGATTCCAACCTTGATTTTGTTGAGGACGGTAGTAGTAGTTGTTGTTATTGATGTACCTTGCATCCTCAAGCATCTCAGGGCAGCGATTGCCTGAGTGTCCAGTATCTCCACATTCCTCACAAGTCATGTGAGAGTCGTAGATGTTCATGACTTCTCTTTTGTCTCCAGCTTTGTCATCGAGCTTTTCCATGAGTAGGTCTAACTTTGCAGACAGCATGTCTCCTCCTTGAGCTGGTGCATACCTCCACCCTTCTTGCGTGTTTGAGTCCTCTCTTCGTTCCAACCTTGGTTGGACGCCATCTTCTCCACAAGGGCTGTAGCTTGTGGTATGGTGAGTGATAGAAATGCGCCTCCAGCTGCAGCATCCATGGTCTCACGAGCACTAGTGATGAGCCCATGATAGAAAGTCTGCATAAGTAGCCAGCTCTCCATTCCATGATGGGGACATTCTAGGATGTAATCTTGAAAGCGCTCCCATGCTTCTGGAACGGATTCATCATGTTGTTGCTGAAAACTTGTAATCTTCCCACGGAGAGCATTGGTCTTGCCCATGGGAAAGAACTTAGCCAAAAAGTTCATAGAGCAGAGTGCCCACGTAGTGTTCTTATCCTTCATCGCGTAGAACCACTGCTTCGCTCTCCCCAATAGTGAGAATGGGAAAAGGCAAAGTAGTATGGCATCTCTGGGAACATCTAATATAGTGAATGTGCTGCAAATCTCTAGGAAGTGTTGGAGATGAGCACTTGCATCTTCGTGCGGCTTCCCACAAAACTGGTTGGCTTGTACCATGTTGATGAGCCCTGGCTTGAGCTCAAAGTTCTTGTCGATGGCCGCGGCAGGTCCAGTGCGGATGTTGTCCGTAGTGGGAGCTGAGAACTCGCGGATCGTCTTGTTCGCCATGGCTGCGAACTCTATTGACAAATTTTGGATGAAACTTCGGCGGTCTTCTGGATTGGATGAAGTGTTGTGTTGAAGTGTTGACTTCTTGAGCTTGGCTCTTGCCTTTCTGATTAATGCTTCGGGGTTGTCAACAAAATTTTCTGGAAGATGTCCTTTATTCATACATCACCCTGCAAAACAATAAGAATGGAAAAATATAGGGGTAAATCTGTATGGGAGAATTGATGATCTCAATCACTTAATGATGCGAATGATGACTCAAATTCCGTATTCATTCCTTGTTAGTAAATCAACCTTCCCCGGCAACGGCGCCAAAAATGCTTGTTGGGCATTCTTAACGTCATTACCAAAAGTAGACTTAGTTTTCTAATTCTGATAACGGCGCCAAAAATGCCGAACCTATCCCTCATGCCACTTAAGCCAAGTTGTCATCCCCAGCATGACATGAGAGACGCGGTATTGAAATATGCAACTGCTCTTCTAAATAAATAATAAATAAGATCTGCAAGCGCACAGATTAATACCGATGTAGCATTTTAACCGGGAAGTATTCCAGGTATCGTTATTTATATTTTTACCACTGGGAAGGGATTACTAACATCAATGTTGATTATGGAATGGAATATAGGAATGAGTATCAATCATTGCATGTATAAGTGAGAGCATTCATCTATCTCTTGCATACAGGGGGTAAGTGTCACATAAAATATAGATAAAGTATGAATGGTGACAAAGATAATTAATCTGATCAGCTAGCCACATATAATAATGATAAGCACCTCAACAGATATTCTAGCAAGTCATTAGCATGGTATTAGGACGAACTACAAGGATATTTCCTAAGTTATTCTTAACTATAAAGTCTAGCATATCATAGTTAGTGCAAGTACACTTGGCAATCATTGCGAGAAAGGACTACGCCCATGCATAGTGATATTATCAAGAAATATGAGAAACATAGCAATCACTCCCCCGTAATAATGTTGCTCTGCCTGCCTTACACACGGGAGGGGGACTATATAAGAACCAACGAAGCTGTCACCATCGCGGACCACCCCACGATCCGGCATATAAGGTGCAATCACAGATAAATATGGTCTAAGCACCACGCCTACACAATATTTATCATTTACCCATGGATCCGATGGATAAACTCTATACGATCCTAAACATGTATATAATTCCAATCTAACTAAGCCAAGCGTATAACTACGATAAACTAAGAACAATATAATCGCAAACATAAACAAGTAGAGCATAGTCATAATCAATATATTGAAATAGAACAAAGTTGTATTCATAATATTGAAGAACAAAGATGAACAATGAAGAACAGTAGAGGAATTACCAAGAATCCTCTTGACAGATCCGGAAACCAATCGAAGATTGACTCCTTCTAGTTCTAATCCTATGTAGCTATGCTATACTAGAGATCTAGTTGATGTGGTGGCTCTAGGGCTTGATCAGAGACTCTCCTCCTAAGATTAGGGTTTGAGGAATTGAGAATGAGGGAGTGCCTCCTCCAGGGGCTAGGGGTCCTGCTTATATAGCCCCCTCAAGTGAACGTGGGCCGTCGGATCAAACCGACATTAATCACATGGTTTTCCTTGATCCCTTAGGTCGGTGGAGCATAATCCATGAGACGGAGCCTGATTGGCTCTTAGGCCAGGGCGGGCACCCTAGGGAGCAGGGCGGGCGCCCTGCCTCCGGGCCCGTTCGGCCTCCCGTTCGATCTCGTGGCTTCTAGAGTCTTCTAGATGATAGAAAATCGGTGAACACGTTATTATCTCTATGTAAACCCGACGTGTGGGCCTTTCCTCCATATTTTCTGATAACCCCCTGCAGAAACAGACAAACACCAAAACTCGTGGAATTCTGTCAGATAAAACCCTATGTCTAGGTGTTGGTTGCATTTGGATCCTTTTCTTTATTTATTTGATAACTATATTTGGTACTTAAGGACCGTCAACAGTCGCGGACGGATGCTTCGGCCTCGGCAGCCTCGACGGACACCTGGGTGGTCATTGTCGACCCAGGCTTCGGCCCACCAGTGATGGGCGCCTCGAGCCCAGCACCACTTGGCACCACCGCTACCATCGGCCCTGACCCCTGCGTGGCGGGGTCAGAGCCGCTAACCTCTTGGGCGCCCGCCCCCGCCTGGGCAGCCACCTCCCGCTGCTTTAGTCACTCCGTTGAAGCCTAGAGTCTTGCGACCTAAGCGGCGTCGTCGGCCGCCATCCACATTATTACGGCAGCACCCGACTGGAGCGCCTTCACGGGGGTCGGACCCGCGAGCTCCGCCTTGTGCTTGTGCCTGAGGAACAAATAAATGCGTCAAAATAAAAAAGGGATCACCGATCACTAAAAATAGGGCAGAATAGCTTACCCAGATATGGGAACTAAGGGCCTAGGCCCCGGCGGGCCAGAGACACCCGACGACGCCTGCGACGGCCCTACCGTCGAGCCTTCCTGCTGGTCGGGCGCTCCTCGGAGCCCTAGTCAGCGGAGCATCCTAGGTCCTCTACGCCGCCGAGGCTAGCTGGCCTCGGGTCCTCACGCCCGTAGACGGTGCCCCGAATGCCGACACTAACGCCGCTGCCCCGGCCGCCGTCTGAGCCCACGGTACTTGGGCTCGTGGGGGCGGCGCCATCGACCCTTCTTGTGGGGCCCCCGACGAGGCGGCTCCTCCTGTTGAGGGACCCGCTCCGGCCCCTATCTCTTCTGGATCCTCCTCTCCCTCGACGGGCGCCGAGGCCACCCTCGATTCCTGGGAGGTCGACCCCCCAATGCCCCAGACTAGTCGCGGCATCGTACCGCGACAAGGCATTGTCGTCGTCGCCGTCATCATCGTTCTCCCCTGAGACCATCTCAGAGGGAGACTCCTCGAGTGGGAGCCCGTCGAGGCTCTGCTGGCGTCGACGCTTCTTCAGCGCCTCCTGCTACTGGGCCTTGCGGACTTGACGCTTCTTGGCAGCATCTTTCTCCTCTTTCTGTTGGGCCGCCAAGAGGTGTCGAGCCTCCCAAGCAACCTAATCTTCCGAAAGCGGCGGTCGTGTTTCATTAACCACTGATAGATCCTGTACACAGACCTTGACTAGGTTAGTGGAAGGAATCTGGAAACAAAAAATCTCAAGAACACCAACAACAACACTCACCAGAGGCTCAAAGCCTTGAGTGGGGTGCATCGGGACCTTGTCGATGTCCTCCTTCTTGAAACTCCCCACCATCCGTCGCGCGTGTCGAGCGACCTCGTCGAGGGGAAGGGACTCATGCGACATCCTGCTCCCCTCCAACGGTGCCTCCAGCGTCATCTGGTCAAGCCGGAGCCGATGTTGCGTCAGTGGCATCACTCTCCGGCGATGAAACGCCACGGCCACCATCCCCACCATCAGTCCACGCTGGCGGAGCCTCCATAGCGCGTCGAGCAGCGGCTCCAGCTTCGGCTTCTCGTCTTCCACGATGCCGTACCCCCAGTTCTCCTCTCGAGCGACCAGCACCCAGTCGGAGTACCTCGGTAGCTGGTCGCCGTCGTTGCGGAGGTAGAACCAGCCGTCGTGCCAGCCGCTGTTCGAGGAGATCAACTGTGCCAGGATGTACTGGTCGCCTCGACCAGATCGGACTTTGAGGACGCAGCTCCCCGCGTGCACCGCGCATCGTGCCCCTCACTCTCCCGCCTTCTTAGCAAAAAGCTCCGCCCTAAGAGGTGGAGCCACAGATTCCACTGCGGCTCCATCCCTAGGTACCCCTCGCAGACCGCCGCGAAATAGCGGCCTGCGAGATGGCGTTGGGGGCGAGGTGGTATAGCTCCACCTTGTAGTAGTGGAGGAGCACTCGCATTAAGGGGCTGGCCGGCACGCCGAACCCCCTCTCGTGGAAGCATATGAAGCTCACCACGTAGCCTTCTGGGGGCGCCGGTTCCCGGTGGTCAGACGGCGGCGCTCTCCACTCCGGCTGGGTCCGGCTCGTCTTTGGCTGCAAAAGCCCGTCACGGACCAGCTCTTCCAGCCTCCTCTCCGTTATCGAGGAGTTGGCCCAAGCGTCGGCGGGGAGGAGCTGGCTCTTGCCTGCCATTGTCGTTGGGAAACTACGCGGGCGAGAAAAAGCGACGGCGGCGCTGAACGGCGGCTGAAGGGCGTAAGATGACGAAGAGGGCGATGTAGGGCAGGGAAGGTGAGAATGCAAAGGGCCTGTAAGGGAAAACGGAACCCCGGGTCTTGCTCTTATACCCCGATGGAAGTCCAACGGACGCGCGAAAAGGTAGGAGCAGTTTTTGCATTCAATGACCTTACCTAACCGCTCCCTCAAAACCCGCAGATATGGGCACGTGGCCGCTATACACGCCGTAACCGTCATACCACGCCGCCCACTACCGCGCCGATCTCGCTTCCCCCCTGAAAAGACGCGCCTGAAATGTGTAGGAGAGGGATTCGCGGATGGATATTCCCAGACGCCTGGGTGACGGGCTCTGAGCCGGTTTGAATCTCAAGGGATCAAAAGCTGGCCCTTGACCAGGGTTCGACAGCTGCCCTCGAGTGACAGAGTCAGGAACGACTAGGGATGCGCCCATACAAGGCCAGGGCTCGAGCCGCACTCTCGAGGCACCCCAAGACGTATTCGAGGCTAAAATAGTAGGTCGACGAAGGAATCCCCTCGGAGGGAGGCATCGAGCCCTCGAATCCCATCGCAAGGAGTCAAGATCCACACGACCACTCTCTAGCATTCTTGAGAGTGCCTCCGTGGCCGCTAGCCGACTCCTACCGAATGGAGCACGGGCTCACACTCGAATCCCCCCGTTAGTAGCTCACCGGAGGCCGTCGAAACTCATCCAAACGAGGGTAGTACGACGTTCCCCACCCCTCCTCCATTTTTCTAAAAAGGGAGCGTGAGGGTCGAACAACAAAAGATGGTCAAGACTCTGATCGACCTCACGCGTACGAGGCTCGGGTGCTCGACCACAAGAAACCAAACCTCGAATGAAAAAATACAGAGCACGCCACTATACGAGACCGTTCCTCAGTAGAGCTCATAAAAGACCTCAGAGGAGTCCAAGTACTCCACCAAGGCCTCAGGGGCTACACCCGGTGGGTGCGCTCGTGCGCCCCCACCGGAAAAGTTACGACACTACGACTCCAGTTCATGAACCGCTGAGCCTCTGAGCGAGTGAACCACACTCCCCAAAGGCTCGGGGGCTACTGTCGGTACCTACAAACTAGGGGTACCCACAATCAATGATTAAGAAAAACAAAACACTATCCACAAATGAAACAGAGCCAAAACAGCGGACGAGATACCTTGACTGCATTCTGACTCGCACGAGGCTGGCTTGACGGGACGCCTCGACTACATTCCGACTCTGACTCATACGAGGCACCCTCGATGGGATGCCTCGACCGTGTCCCGACTCGTACGAGGCCCGTTTGATAAGGCATCTCGACTATCGGCAATCCACCAACTTGCACGACCCCGGGTCAGATCACTTGACCCATCTTATTCACTTGCTCTGAGGCAAAAGTCAGAGCATTTAATGCGACTACCTACTACCTCCTACCGTCATGGCTACAGCTGTGACCGACATGGAAGCAATGCCGGTGTCAGGTCTCACTTTTTACTACCCATCCCGGGATGGGAGGTGAAAAGCTGTCACTATGCACACCATACCGCACACTGTTTTGCCACTTATCACCCTCGAGGGAAGATATGACAAGGTCCGTACCCCATGATCTCAGGGATTCAGCCTTATCCGCCCATCCTCGACCCCACCGCCGGTCAGCAGGGAAGAAAGGCTGACGTGACACAGGACTCGGGGGTCTTTTGACCATCTCGTCCCCGATGTCACCATGGTGTCTAGGGATGGCCGGCCATTCCTGGGGCACGTTGCTACAACCACCTCTACAGGATCGACAAAACTTCACCTCAAGGCACCCCGGCGTCCCAGCCTCCTCTTACCCTATAAAAGGACAGGCCAGGGCTCTACAAGGGGCAATGAAGGCAACAACGAACCAACCAACAAACGAGCAAGGGCACACCACCCACAGATCAACATCTCAAGCGATCACCCTTGTATTCTTACTTTTCCTTTGAGACTTGGGCTCGGTTCCCTCTCTCACAGCTTGTAACCCCTACGCAAGCACTTTGGTGCAAGGAGATACAATACTCCTCCCCCCGCTGGACGTAGGGCCTTCTTTTGCCCGAACCAGGATAAATCCCCATGTATTCTCCTTGCATCACCATCCAGATTAGGGACACGCAGCACTCACTCGTTCGCTTAGGACCCCCATGGGACCGAACACCGACACTTTCCAAGCCAGTGATTGCATCGAACACAGGCGTGAGTCTGTTGCCACACTGATGGACGTGTCTGTTGCGCTCAGGTGAACACAAACCTTACTGGACTGCATCTGTTGGTGCAACGGACGCTGGGGCTATTCTCAACGGACGCGTCTGTTGATCGGCGTTTCGACCGTTGGAACTTCGAACGCACAGGACACGTGGCGACTCAGGGTGCGACGGACGCGGCCGACCACATCTGTTGCCTAGGCGATTGACACGTTTGATGCTCCCGAGTCAGCACTAACGGCTTGTTGCTTACCCCTTCGATATAAATAGTTAGTGGCTAGTTTTGGGGGGTTCACTCTTGCACTTCTGAGATATTGAGACATCCTTTGAGCTAGAGAACACCTTCCCACTCATCTCCTTGCTTGGTTGCTAATCCTAGTGAGATTAAGTGAGATTCAAGTGCATTGCATTGAGAGTTGCATCTAGTGGCACTTTATTCTTGAGTTTGCTATGGATTGCTTGTTACTCTTGGGTGTTTCCCGACACCCTAGACGGCTTGGAGTAGCGGTGGTGTTGAGCTCGTGATTGGAGATTGTTTCGAGCCTCACCAAGTGATTGTGAGGGGTTCTTGAGCCTTCCCCGTGGGAGTTCACGAATTGGCTACTCTAGTGGAGTTCGTGGCTTAGAGGATCCCCATCTTGTGAGTGGATGTACGGCACCCGCTAAGGGTTTGACTCTTGATAGTCAATTAGCTCGTGATCCATCAAGTGGGTGCATCACCACAATGAGGAGTAGCTTGCCAGGAAGCAAATGAACCTCGGTAAAAATCTTGTGTCATCTCTTGCCGAGGATTCTCTTTGTGATTGTGTGTGATTGATTCTTTGGATACATCTCATCTCTACACCATCAATATAAGAATCAATTCACTCCCCTTTTTACATTCATGCACTATATTTTGTCTAGTGTGCTTAGAATAGTTTGTATCACTTAGGGGTAATTACTTTAGAGACTTAGCTTTGTTGGTATGAACTAGAGATCATAACCTTGCACTAGAATTGTATAAGTGGCTTGCATAAAAGTAGTTGAGCTAGTGCTAGAATTACCTTCGCCATCTTATATACTAACTTTTTTGTTTAGTGAAACTTGTAGAAAATTTAAGTAGGCTATTCACCTCCCTCTAGCCATTTGGACCTTACACCAGCGTAGCTGATAAAAAATTAGTACATTCAACATGAGGTGAAGTGTACACACTTAGTCCCCAAGCCTGCTAGAAAATGAGGGATGAATCTTATAGCAGGGTCAAAGAGAGCCTAAAAAATATGCCACCAAATTAGAGATAAATTTTTCATGGAGGAATAGCCAAAAACTAACCAAGGCGCAATTAACGCATCAACTACCGGAGCGACATGTGAAACCTAGCTGCCCGTTGTATCTTCTAGTCGAAGGAAAAGCGACGGCCCATAAGATGGCCCAATAAAGGTGTCCATGGAGAATTCAGAGCGACGCGCATTAACTGCGCACAGACGTGTGCGCGTGGCGTAGCAGTTGTGGGAGAAAGTGCGTGTGGTGCGGCACAGTTTCTCAAAAACCCTGAAGATGAAAGGGCGGAGGTGAACCGATATAAAGCTCACTCAGCTTGCGGCGCATTCCATTTCGCTGGAGCAGTTGCACATTCTTCTCATCTTCTTCCTCGAGCAACCTAGAATCACACTGCTGTCGCCACTGCCCATGCCTGACCTTGATTGTCCTAGCTTGCCACAAAGGAAGAGCGAGCGCAGTGAGTCCCTAGATCTAGATCCAAGCAATGGCGTCGTTCAAGAAGTCACGCAAGATGAATGCCCACAGCAAGGAGTGGGTGGCATCAAGCAATAGACGAGAGGACTTGGAGAAGATTGTGATGGATGGGATCCTGCCAGACAAGGTGATGGCTGGGTGGCACCCTACGGAAGGTGAGCGCTTCCTAAATCCTTGCACTGGCAAATTAGTCATTTTTGAGGATTTTTATCGGCGGGGATTTGGGCTTCCGATGCATCCATGGCTATGCAAGCTACTCCCATACTATGGGATCTCCCTTGTACATCTCAACCCTAACAGAGCACCTTGCCATTTTCATCAACTTGTGCAAGGCCTTTCTAGGCATAGAGCCGCACTTCAACCTTTTCTGCTATTTCTTCCACCTCAAATCGTTTGCTGGCGCTAAGGTTGTTGATGAAACTTATCTTGTGCTATGGGACGGTAAGGCAGCAGAGCATAAACCAGTCCCGCTTAGTACCTCCAACAAGGGGTGGAAGTCGAAGTGGTTCTACACCGAGAATGTAGAACATGGGCTTTTGGAGGATATTGACACTAAGGCGAGAACAAATTCGAACTAGCTGGCAAAGCCAAGTGGTGATGAAATGGTGCAAGTGGAGGAGCTTCTAGACCTTCTTGCCCACGTTGACATCGATGGGGTTAAGTGCACGCAAAACTTCATCGGCTGCCGAATCTAGTCGTGCAAAGAGAGGTCACATCCTGCATACGAGTACCGACAGGAGGACTTCGTACAAGAAGCGCCTAAGACGCTGAGCAACGAAGAAATTGACCAACGAGTAGCAAAGTTCTTCACCATCAAGAAGACTCGAGAAAGGAGGCACCCCTAGAGGGCCTTCGGAGTGGTGAACCTGCCTCCAGAGGTAATTGTAGTTGAGTAAGCTTGTCTGATTCATCATTGATTGCCGTATGCATAAGACATGTTCACTAATTTGCTTGACAGGACTGAAAGTTGTATATTTCTGAGGTTCTAGATGAAATGTGTCCAGGTGGTGAAGACCAATACAAGCATCGAAGGACAGAGGCAGAGATCTCGATGGCGATGCATAGGGGGACACCGAGTAGCTCGTTGAAAGTCCTATGTTTGGTGTTGGCAATTGGTGACAATGCCTAAGTACTAACCACATATGCATAAGAATGTGTGTAGCTATGATGTGGTTGGTGCAATGACATGGTGAAGCAAGGATCAAGCAATGGTGATGTGATCAAGTGCTTGCCATGATGGAGTTGAATGAAGGTGCAAAGCCAATTCATGGAGCTGAAGGCAAAGGTATAAGATAGGGTTTTCCATTTTGCATCCAAGACACCATAGAGGGTGTGGATGGCTTAGGATCGATAGCCGTACTATAAAGAGGGGAATTTCTAGGGCTATTGATTACTTCAGTGCTACTAGATGAAGATTCATTTGTATATGCATGTAGATCTAGTGGAGAGCTAACTTAACGCCTCAAAAATGATTGTGAAAATGCTAACACACATGCACATGATGATGTACACTTGGTGATGTTAGCACATTTGCGAAGGTGGTGGAGTTTGAGCGGTAGAGAGGGGTTTGGGTTCCTCTCTCCCTCCCACCGAGCTTGCGAGGTGGGATTCAGCGGGAAATGAAACTCCTATTTTCCACTGCGCCGGACGCAAAGAAACGGAAGTGAACGGAGGTCACAGAGGTGACCGGACGCTGGACTGGATGCGGTCTCTGTTTGACCGGACGCGTCCGGTCAGCGCTCAGCGTTTGCACGTGTCTCGGTATTCTGATCGGACACGGTGGCGTGTCCGGTCATGATTGACTGAACGCGTCTGGTCGTTGTGGGTGCTTACTAGACTCAAACCGGATGCTGGCACTATGGTGTCCGGTTCGTCTAGCAGCGCATCTGATCGTTGACTCGCTAGAGCGCTGCTCGGCTTGACCAGCGCGTTCGGTCGAGCTTCGTGCGTGGGTAGTGTGCGACCAGCACGTCCGGTCTGTGCGACCAGCGCGTCCGGTCAGCGCAACTGCAGCAGAATCAAGTGCCTAATGGCTCTATTCGAAGGGGTACGTCTATAAATATTTGTTGCCCAGCTCTTTGGAGGCTCTCTTGGCTTGTTAATCATTTTAGCACTCCTTTGAGCTGAGCACATCCCCTCCCACTCATCTCCCTTGCTTGTTTGCCTAATCAAAGCGAGACTGAGTGATCTCAAGTGCATTTGCTTGTGAGTTTGCATCTAGTTGGCACTTGGGTGTTCATTTGCTATGGGATTCTTGTTTCTCTTGGTGATTGCCGCCACCTAGACGGCTTGGAGCAGCGGTGGAGGTCCGGCACGTGTTGGTGATTGTTCGTGGCCGGCTCCAGTGAGCTTGTTGTGAGGGGTTGTTGTGGTGCCCCGGTAGAGCACCAAATTCCAACTCTAGTGGATTGCTCGTGTTGGAACTTCTCGCCATTTGGTAGGTTCTTGTGGCGCCTTTTGAGAGGCTCTGTGTGTGATACCGATTAGCCACCGAACCACATGGTGTAGGGATACACAACGGGGACTAGCATGCCGGCAAGCACGTGAACCTCGGGATAAATCATCATGTCTTCACTTCATTGATTGTGATTGATTTGTCTCGGTGGATTGGTTATCTTGAATATCATCACTTGGAATTATTGATTGGTTGGCTCAATTCATCGCCCCTCAGTGAAATATTTCTTACCCTACTCTTGTATTACATTTCAAGTACTTAGTTATTTTCTCTAGTGCTTAGTTGCTTGAGTAGAGTAGCCTTCTAGTTTTCCTCGTGCGGTTTGACTTGTGCGGTTGAGTGTTATATATATTAGAATTGTCTTTTGGATAGGTGGCTTGCAACACTCCATAGGCTAGGCAAAACTCGCTTCTCGCTATTTGTTATAGCTAATTAAATTATCTAGCACTTTTTGTAGAAAGTTTTATTAGGCTATTCACCCTCCCTCTAGCCATCAAGACCTTTCAAGTGGTATTGGAGCCGTGGTCACCGTTTGTAAGGCTTAACAACCTCGGTGTAAGATGGCTCAAGTTGTGTTCAACCATGTCGGGGGCAAGCCTCTATTCTTTGATGGTGTCTCATCTTTTGATCATTGGAAAAGAAAGATGAAGCAATATCTTGGCTCTATTAATGAGAAGGTTTGGGAGGTGTCACATCATGATTATGCTATCATTTATCCTGACAACCTCACCAACAATGATTGCATCAACAACCAATGCAACACTATGGCTCTCAACACTCTCTACAATGTTATTGATGCAAAGGTCTTTGAGCAAATCAAGGATCTTGAGATGGCAAGTGAAAGTGTGGACAAGATTAGAGGAAACATATGAGGGCACTTCAACGGTAAAGAGTGCCAAGCTCTATATGCTCAAGGACAAGTTTGCAAGCTTCGAGATGAAGGATGATGAGTCTATATCGGAGATGTTCTATAGGCTACAAGTCATTGTCAATGATCTCAAGAGCCTAGGAGAAGATGTCAAGGACAAGGACTTCTCACACAAGTTCTTGATGAACCTACCTAAGAAGTTTGCTATCTTGAGGAAGATGATCCAAAGAGAGGGTTTGGACAAGGTGACTCCAAACCAAGTGCTTAGAGATGTTATGACCGATGCTCAATATGATGATGATGAAGATGAAGATGAGAAGAAGGAGATCGAGGTCAAGCAAGAGAAGACCACCGCATTCAAAGCTTCATCCTCAAAGGGCAAGAGCAAGATTGATAGTGATAATGATGATCCATTTGGTGATGAGACCATGGCCCTTCTAGTGCAAAAGATGGATCGGTTCATGAAGAAGAGAGGCTATGGTGCAAGGAAGAGAAGAGACCACATGAAATCTAGAGAGATGCTATGCTACAATTGCAAGAGCCCCGATCATGTGGTAGCCGATTGCCCCTATGAAGACAAGAGGTTTCATGATGGGGAGTTGAAGATGAAGAAGAACAAGAAAGACAAGAAAGACAAGAAAGAAAAGAAGCGCTTCACTATCAACAAGAATAAGAAGGGTGGTGGTTATGTGGTCACTTGGGATAGTGATGACTCCAATGATGATGATGAAGATAGCTTAAGTGATGATGAGAAACCCATTCGGAGAGCTATTGCAAGCATCGCCCTCTCCAACAAGCCTTCACTCTTCGATATTACATCGACATGCCTTATGGCAAAGCCCACCAAGGTACAATATGATGATAGTAATGATGATTCTTGTGATAGTGATGGTTGTAGGAGTGATGATGATGAGGATGAGGACTACTCCAAGGATGATCTATTGGGCATAATAGATCAAATGAGCAAGGGCTACAAGAGAACCACCAAGAGATGCAAGATCTTGGAGCAAGAGCTCATTGCCAAGAGCAATGAAAATGATGCTTTCAATGGAGGAACTTGTTGCTCTCAAAAAGAGTAAGGAGTGCATAGGAATTGAATAAGAGCTCAAAGCTCTTAGAAAATCCTTTGATGAGCTAGAGGTCTCTCGTGAGTGTCTAAAGGAAGACCACGAGGATCTTGAAATTGCTCACACTAGGCTTAAGGAAGCCCACTCCACTCTACTTGAGCTCATCAAGGAAAAGGACCTCAAGTTGGAGAAGTTCATGAAGGAAGCTAAGGAGGAGAAGTGATTGTCACTTGTGATATTGGACTAACATGTGATATTATTGATGATTCTTTATTTGTTGGTCCTACTAATGCTTCATGTAGCTCATCATCATCCACCACAACCAACTCTATCTCTACTACTAGTGATTCATCACTCGTGGTTGAGAATGAGACTCTCAAGAGAGAGGTGGATGATCTCACCCGCGCATTAGGCAATGCCTATGGTGGGGATGTCTGCTTGCTAAAATGCTTGGGTAGCCAAAGGTTCTCTCTTAACAAAGAGGGTTTGGACTATACTCCCAAGAAGGGCAAGGTGGCCTTTGCAACTCACAAGCCTAGCTTTGTGAAGAGAAATGGTTGGTTTTGCAATAGATGCAAACAAGTTGGGCACCTAGAGCATAATTGCAACAAAATAAACAAGAACAAGAAAAATACTAATGTACCTTACATTCCTTTTGATTCTTGTCATGTGCTTACCAAGGGTGAGGTGTGCTTGCTAGGTTTATTGGTACACCAATTGTGGGCCCAAAGAAGAAGGCCATTTGGGTACCCTACTCTTGTATTACATTTCAAGTACTTAGTTGTTTTCTCTAGTGCTTAGTAGCTTGAGTAGAGTAGCCTTCTAGTTTTCCTCTTGCGGTTTGACTTGTGCGGTTGATGTTATATATATTAGAATTGTCTTTTGGATAGGTGGCTTGCAACACTCCATAGGCTAGGTAAAACTCGCTTCTCGCTATTTGTTATTGCTAATTAAATTGTCTAGCACTTTTTGTAGAAAGTTTTATTAGGCTATTCACCCCCCTCTAGCTATCAAGACCTTTCACTCATCAGATGGACAGGAAGCTGCCTGAGTCCTGATCGACGTGTCCTGTGTAGCAGCAAAGAGCCAATGCGTGAGGCACCAACTGCCAAGAAGAGGTCGGCGACACCACCCCGTCACGAAAGCGGGATTAACATCAGAGACTCCCCACCCTGCCAGCGCCGAAAGTATATCCATAGGTCGAAGAGCGAAGATGACGACCCAGAGGATAGGGAGACATTTTCCTCGAGGACTGCCCACCAAGGGTTCGCTACCCCCTCCTCTAGCAGAATAAGGTCCTAGCTCAACAATGAATGCCGAGCAGACAAGAAGTCCTGGTCGGTAGGCAGGAAGTTATGTCAGCCAGGCAAAAATCGAAGTCCTCAAGCCGAGTGAGAGGTTCAGGATGAAGACAGCGCATCCTTCGGCGCGGAGACTGCAGAGGTGAGCCCGATGCCACTAGGTTTTTAAAAGCAAGCGGGGTGACAACCGGGACGGGCGGCCCTAGCGGACTGGTCAAGATCTGGTGCACCATTTAGTGATCCAGCAAGTTGTTGGCTGTTGTACTCATCAAGCTGTTCTGATAGCTGCCTCAAGATATTCTAACAAACATTGGTTATGGTGCAGCAAACCGTCGACCGACCCCTTGCGGCCAGTCAAGGCTAGAGAAGGATCTCGTGGCGTGTCGCTGCCTATCGACCCCATGAATATCAAAAGTACAAGTGGATGAGGGGCGGCCATGGTGTCTAGGGGAGAGGGAGCTCACACAGGCAACTGCTTTAGCGGTTAGCGGATGGCAGAGCCCGTTAGAGACGTCAGTGGGCTCGATGTGAACACGGGACAGGTGCCGAGCCCTCCAACATCTTCGCTGGCAATGGAACACGAAGGGTGACCACCTAGTCCACTAGCTTTGTCTTCGGAGATGGGTGCGAGCACTAGAGCCAAGCAAGAACCGATTCCTCCAGAGTCCCCCATGGAAATGGCTTTGGGTGCGTCGCATCGCCACCAAGAGAGAGCTGCAAGGCGGGCTGTAGGCTCGGCCATAGATGCTACCGAGGTTGAGGACATCCCACGAGAAGTACCTCATCTGTGGGATGCCCCACACGAGTGTCGTGCACCTAGTTGAAATGGGGTGACTGCGTTGATTTGGTGGAAGAGGAGGACATCAATCCATAGATAGATTCACTGAAGAAACATCTTGCGATGGTGAATGATGAGGAACAGGTGAGTTTACGTAATGTCAATGCTTACATGTTCACCAAACGGTGTTGTGACAATCATCTTGCAGGAGGTGATAAAAGACTGCAGAGCACCGATGATGATAGCTCGAGGAAGTCAAGCCCACCTTCAAGGAGAACAAGTGACTGCTTACGAAGGTGAAGGCATGTGAGGATGAAACAATCGGGCTCAAGGAAGAGCGGAGCAGGTTACAAGCACGAGTGTACCAAGTGCAATTGGAGAAGAAGGACCTAGCCATTGAGCGCGACATAGCTCGAGAGGAGCTTGCCACCACCTGGGTACAACTCGGCGAGACTGGTACTCAACTTGCCACCACTACTGAGGAGAAGAATGGTAAGACCATATACCCGTTAGTAGATCTGTGATACATCTGTTTGTTATTATCTTTGGCATGATGACTTTATTGTTGTTATTGCAGATCTGGTGACGCGACTATTCCTGGTTGAGGAGGCCATCTAGCGCATGGAGAAGGAGACGGATAATGCGTGAGAAGCGCACACAAAAACCATTAATGAGCTCAAGCATAAGTGAGCTTTTAGATGAAATTTTGTCCCTTGTTCTTGAGAACCATGTCATAATATTTTGTTGTCATGCAGTGGTCCATGAGAACCCACAGACACAGTACTGGCATTATGAGCTAGAGTTGTAGGCAGAGCACGCTCGAACAAAGGCCATCATAGCGGGGATAATACCCATGCTTGATTTTATTGATGGAAACCCGGCGCCGCCCTCGGTTGGAGATCTTGACGAAAATCCACTCTCGTGCGGATCCTTTTGTGGAAAGGTGTAGGGCGGTCTAGGTGAAATTTAGGGTGTATGTGCACAGCGCAGCATGTACTGCTGTTGGGCATGCCTTGTCTATCATCCGGTCCCTGTACCCGGCGGTGGATCTGGAGATCATTGACAGCGGGTTTGCTGAAGGGACGGAGGACAAGGTAGCCGACCAGCTCGTAGAGGAGGCAACGGAATCGGCCATTAAGCTCGTCGAAGACCTAGATATCTTTGGCGACAAAGAGCAACAAAACCAGAACAATTAGGTGATGAGTGTATCAGAAAAACTTTTAAGTTCTAGCTAGGAAGAGATGTAATCATAAACATGGTGTTTATTTTGGAGTTTGCTTAGTTTGTATGTTTATGTATGATTTAGTTGCTTTCCAGTTAGTTTCATACCACGCGGCCAGCCTTGGCTAGCCCTCAAGCTCTATAGCGCAGAGTGGCTAGCACCCATGTATGCGTAAGAGAAAAGAGCATCTCCAAGGTGCCACTGCTGACTATCCATAGCGTATAGCATGGCTCATGCACACGTAGGAAGAAGTCAAGATCAGGGCCGCTTCTGGATGGCACGGGTAAAAACATGGCTGGTAGGCATGCTGAGTGGAATGTATATCGATGATAATACGCATGGAGAGCTGGCGAATAGCGCAATGTGGAGACATTAAGTTATGGGGATTAAGCGGCGAGTTAATAATTTGGAGAAACATGGTGGCAAAATTGGAGAAAACATTCGGAGAAATACTAGAGAAAAAGTAATGGCAAAAATAATGGAGAACACAATTGGAGAACATAATTGGAGAAATTGGCGCAAACTTTATTGAATCATCAAATATGGAGAAATACATATCTTTATTTTGGGAGCGATTTAGGGATAGAAACGCCTAAGGAGATCGATGTGCCATGAATTGGGGATGTCCACCCCTTTGGAGTCGCATAGCCTATAGGATCCTGGTCGGGTGACCTATTTGACGATGAAGGGACCCTCCCAGTGCGATGATGGTTTATGGAGTCCTTCGATCTTCTGCTTCCTTCGAAGTACCAGATTGCCAACTGCAAATGCTCACTCATGAATGTTACGGTCGTGGTATCTCTGCAAGCCTTCTAGATACTTGGCCATGCGTACGCATGTAACCAGGCGTTCTTCCTTGAGGCGATCAACGTCTTGTTATCGGGCTAGAGCCGACTACTCTTCACTAAAATTCTCAACTCTTAGCACCCGGAAGGTGATGTCAGCTGGCAAGACGGCCTCTGAGCCATATACCAAGTAATATGGAGAAACACTTGTGTTACGACTGGTCTGAGTCCAGAGTCCGTAGACTACCACTGGCAATTCTTTAAGGCACTTGCCTAGATGCTTCTCATCTTTCTAGTACGGTCTCTTTTTAAGGGCGTCCAAGATCATGCCATTTGCCCATTCAACTAGCCATTGGCTCTAGGGTGGGTGACTGAAACATACTTCACAGAGATGCATCGGTCCTCACAGAAATCCCAAAAATCATTGCCAGTGAACGTGGAGCCTAGGTTAGTGATGTGCTATCCGGTAGACTAAAATGGTGAACAATCTCCTCGATTAGATCGGCTACCTTTTTCATAGTTGCTATGATGAGTGGTTTATACTCAATCCACTTGGAGAATTTGTCAATGGCGATATGTACATATCTGAAACCTCCCGGAGCTGATTTGAAGGGGCCAATCATATCCAGTCCCCAGCATGCAAAAGGCCAAGATGCGAGGATGGTCTGAAGGGCTTGTGTTGGCACAAGTATTTGCTTGGTGAAAAACTGGCAGCCCTAGCAATGGCGAACGAGTGCCTTAGCATCAACTACAGTGGATGGCCAATAAAATCTAGCTCAAAAAACTTTGCCAACCAGGTTCCTGGACACGGCGTGGTTGCCACATGAACCAGCATGAATCTTGAGCAGTAATTTTTCTCCCTCCTCTTGGGTATTGCACTTTTGCAATAGTTCTTCTCTAGCATTCTTCCACATTAACTTGCCATCAACTAGCACATAGTGCTTACTATGACGAATGAATCATTCCATCTTTGACTTGTCACTCGGGACCTCACCCGAGGTAAGGTATTTGATGAAAGGCTCTCTCCAATCAGAAGTAGGAGTAGGTATGGCCATAACTAATTGCTCGGCGGGTGGTGTCTTAGTGACTGACTGCTCTTCTTGGATAGACAGGTTTATGAGGTCTTGAACAAATACTCTTGCTAGAACTTTAGCTCTAGATGACCCTAACTTAGATAGGCGATCGGTTGCCTGAATGGCGTCATGGGGGATGTGATGGTAATCAATGCCATAGAACTTCCCTTCAAGTTTTCAGATCTATGCATAGTAAGCATCCATCTTCTCATTGGTGCAGGACTAGTCCTTGTTGAGTTGGTTGATGACCAGGGCAGAATCGCCACATACCATAGGGCACTTGATGCTGAGCTCATCGGCGATGCGAAGGTCATGGAGACAAGCCTCATATTTAGCTGCATTGTTGGAGGCTAGAAAATGAATCTGTAGTACATATTGGAGCTCGTCCTTGGAGGGAGTAATGAACAGTAGACCCTCCTGGCACCTTCAATGTTGAGAGTGTCATCAAAGTACATCTTCCAATGCTCGGGGCGATTAGCCGGAATAGGCTCTTGGATCTCGGTCCATTCAGCGATGAAATTAGCCAAAACTTGCGATTTGACGGTCAGTCGGCTCCTAAACTCAATGGAGTACGTGCCGAGCTTGGTTGCCCACTTGATGATGCGGCCATTGCCGAGCTTGGCTGCCCACTTGATGATGCGGCCATTGGCTTCTTTATTGCAGAGGATATCACCAAGTGGGAATTTATAGACCATGGCGATCTTGTATAACTCGAAGTAATGGTGAAGCTTGCGGGATGTAATCAGAACCACGTACAATAGCTTATGAACCTATGGATACCAAGTCTTGGACTCGTTCAGGACCTCATTGACGAAGTAGACTGGTCGCTGGACCTTGTACGCATGTCTAGCATCCTCGCGCTCAACGACAATAGCCGTCCTGACAACCTAGGGAGTCACGGCAGTCTCATCGGATTGTGGCGCAGTCATAATTAGAGGCGAAGTCAAGAACTATTTGAGCTTGGTGAAAGCTTCATTAGCTACTTCCATCCACTCAAAATGTTCACTAGCTTTAAGCAGCTTGAAGAAGGGGAGACCTTTCTCTCCATGACGTGATATGAAGCGGCTGAGAGCCGCCATGCATCCCGTAATCTTCTAGACGTCTTGTACACAGGTCGGCCGCTTCATTTGCATGATGACCGAGACCTTTTCAGGGTTTGCCTCAATGCCCCTAGCACTGACGATGCAGCCCAGGAGGATACCAGATGGAACACAAAATATGCACTTGGTAGGATTCAACTTCCACCGGTACTTTTTGAGGGCCTTGAATGTTTGCTCGAGGTCGGTGATAAGCTTATCGGTGGTCTTGGACTTAACGACTACATCATCGATGTAGGCCTCAATGTTGTGCCCTATTTGATCTTTAAGGCAGCGCTAAATGGCTCTTTGATATGTTGCACTAGCATTTTTGAGTCTAAAGGACATGGTGGTGTAACAGTAGGCGCTGAATGGTGTAATGAAGGACATTTTGATCTAGTCCTCCTCTTTCAAGGAGATCTAGTGATAACTAGAATAATAATCTAAAAAAGAAAGTAATTCGCAATCGACAGTAGAATCAATGACCTCATTGATGCGAGGGAGACTGAAGGGATCTTTAGGGTAGTATTTGTTGAGATCGGTGTAATCAACGCACATTCTCCATTCTTTATTCTTCTTTTGAACGAGTACTAGATTAGCCAGCCACTCAGGATGATACACCTCTTTAATAAATCTAGCTACTAAAAATTGGTTTAATTCTACCCTAATAGCCTCCTTGTCTGGTGTGAATCGTCAGAGCTTCTGCTTCACTTCACACGTCATGCGGGAATCATGAATGTGCATGACTTCTTTCTTCTAACTAGCTCAGTGCTCAAGCTTCTTCATTAGTAGGTCCATCTTGGCAGATAGCATGTCTACCTCCTTGAGTTGATGCATTCCTCCTCCTCTCTTGCGAGGCTAAGTACGTTATTCATTCCAGCTTTGATTGGAGGCCATCTTCTCAACAAGAGCTATTGCATCTCTGAGGTTAAGTGACAGAAAAGCACCTCCTGCAGTAGCATCCATTGTCTCATGGGTACTAGTGGTCAACCCATGGTAAAAGGTCTACATGAGTAGCCAATTCTCCATCCCATGATGAGGACATTCTGCTATATAGTCTTGAAAGTGTTCCCATGCCTCAGGGATAGATTCATCATGATGTTGCTGAAAACTTGAGATTCTCCCATGCAGAGCATTAGTCTTGCATGTGGGAAAGAACTTTGCTAGGAAGGCAGTGGAGCAGTTATCCCATGTGGTGTTTCTTTCTTTGTTGGTGTAGAACCATTGTTTTGCCTTCCCCAAGAATGAAAACGGGAAAAGGTGGAGTAGAATAGCATCCTTGGTTACTCCCTTGATAGTGAAGGTGCTGCAGATCTCCATAAAGTGTTGGAGATGTGCACTAGCATCTTCATGTGCCTTTCCACAAAACTGGCTAGCTTGAACCATGTTAATGAGAGCAGACTTGAGCTCAAATCTATTGTCTCTAACATTGGCCTCAGGTCTAGTACGGATGTTGACTGTAGTTGGAGCAGAGAATTCACAAAGACTCTTGTTAGCCATGGCTTCAAATTCTGGTGTTAAGCTTCGCCTTATATGGTTGTCCTCTGACTCTAAAATAGATACTCTCTTGAGTTTAGCCTTAGTCCTCTTGAGTAATGCTTCTGGATCGTCAATGAAGTTTATCGGTAGGTTGAAACCAATCATACATTACCCTGCATAAGATACACAAGTAGACAAAATAAGGGTAAGCCTGTTTGAGCAATGGTCAATGGTTATTTCAATCACATTGTCGACCAAATGTGGTCGGCAGTTGTTGACACAGTTTTTTGGCACATGTCAAAATGATCAGAATGGGCAGGAGGAAAGTTACTGTATACGGCGACAGAAGGGTGCCGATGAAAACCAATTTGTAAGGATTGTTGCCGATGAATGGTGGTGACCGATGGGAAGGTAGACTTAGATTTGGAGGCGTTGTTGGTAAGATTGGAGATGTTATTACCGATGCCGATAAAGGAAGATTTGAAGACTGCTGCCGATGGAGCTTGTGATGACAGATAAAGGAAGATTTGAAGACTGCTACCGATGATAACAGGTAGCGTGCCGATGGAGAGGAAGTCGATGAGAATTGCATCGTAATCGAGGCGTACAAGGAAATAGATAGGTGTTGATTTCCTTTTCTATATTTGTTAGAGTATGATTCGTGTAAGAGTCACGTGTTTCCTTAGATATGGACTCGGTGTCCTGGTCGTGTTTAGTTATGTTTCTTTAGATCAGGATATAAATATAGATTGAGGGGCAATGTAATAAATATATCAATCAATATCAAACCAATTTTTACTCCTATTTGCATCTAACTTTTCGGCGACTTCGTCAATTTGCATATTTTTCTTTTTTATGAGTTCTCATCAATTCGGCAAGCTGTATCGCTTCAGTGCGACCTTCGGCGATCCTTGAGTTGTGCGTGAGTACCTCTTGGCCGTGACTTTCGGGCGTATCGTTGTTGTCAGGACCAAAGTGCTCGTATTTTCATCCTTGTCGATTAATAGGTCAAATCGACTGGCACGCTTTGGATATCGATTCGGGTATTAGCCCTTTGTGTTTGCAGATCCACTTTTGCATCAACACATCTTTTGGCACGCTCGTTGGGACAGATCAGTGCGATCAATATGTTCAATCCTGAGATCGATTCGGGGAACATCATCATAGTATCAGAAAAAGATCTTAAGGAAGATCAGAAGCAGGCTATGGAAAAGGCTATAGAAGAATACAGGCAGCTTTGCTTGAAATCATTCAGCCTGAACAAGAGCGGACAAGTCATCTAGAAGCAAGATTTGCCGTTGCCTCGGCAGGTTACCTTTGACTCCAATCCTGGTAAACTTCAAGAGATGGTTAATTCTGCAGTAAATCATGCTTTGATTAATCACTCCAATGTGCTGTCCAATACTGTTCATAATGCTGTGGTTCGAACTTTTAAAGAAGGACAAGCGTCACCACATTACATTGGGCCAGCTTATCACCAACCCGAACCAGCATCTGTCAATACTCCATCGGCTCCCTCAGCCGTTGTGGGTACAGAAGTTACTTCTCCTCTAGTATCAGCAGGCTTACCTAATATTCAATCTACACCGATACGATCAGATTCGGTACTTTCAGGAGGACGAGTTCAGCTTAATACAGATCTATCGGCATCAGCTATGTCAGGTCCTGTGTCTTAGAATAGCCAGATTCCTACTAATTGGTGGGGATATGGTATGCCTCTGGAGTCATCTGCTTTCAATCCTGGGTTACCTCAAGTGTTTGATGCAGCAGGAAAAGGTCCTATACCATCGGTTGTTTCACCGATGGCTCAAGTGCCTCATATGCCACATCAACTATTGTGCAACCAATTCCAGGAAGTTTCCAGATGTCTTTGGTTCAAGCACCCAATACAATTCCATCGGCAAGCTTACTGCCGATGCAGCTGAAGGCCCCTGCTATGAGTCAACCTAGAGTGCAGTTCATGCCTCAAGCTGGTTATACTAATTATCCAACAATGTCAATAAATTACCAGCCATCGACAAGTTTCGTACCGATGAGTTCTAATAATAGTTGGTCAGGACAGTTACCTGTTCAGCATATAGTTCAGCAAACTCAACAAGTTGCAGGAATTCAGCAAGGTCATATGCAAGCTGGTTTTCAGAATCAAGCATCGGCAGCTTAGCCGATGAATCCTTTCCAGCAGGTTAATGGACCGCAAGTAACGGCAAATATGCCGATTGCTGGAGATCGTGGGCCACAAAGATATGTGGAGGGATATCAGCAGGCACCTCCTATAGAAATTCAGCCAGTTCGTCAGCAGGAGGCTGATGCTTTTTGGGCTGATAAGATAGCAGAAATTATGAGGGATCAGTTTGGGATAAAGCCCAAGGTCAATACTTATTCTTATCGGACTCCATACCCTCAAGCATATGATTTAATTCCTCTCCCAAATCGGTACAAGGTACAAGATTTTACTAAATTCTCTGGGCAAGATGATACATCAACCATGGAACATGTCAATCGCTTTATTATTCAATGTGGAAAGGCAGCTAGCAAAGATGAATTAAGAGTTTGATTATTTTCATCATCTTTGTCTGGATCAACGTTCACATGGTTCATTTCATTACCACCAAATTCTATTATTACTTAGGCTGATCTAGAAAAACAATTTCATAAATATTTCTTTGCTGAAATCCATGAAAAGAAGCTTACCGATTTGGTAAAATTGAGGCAGCGCAATGATGAATCGGTAGAAAGCTTCGTGCAAAGGCTACGAGACGTAAAAAATAAGTGCTACAGCCTGGTGCTGGATGATCGGCAGCTTGCCGATCTGGCTTTCCAAGGGTTATTGCCACATCTTAAGGACAGATATGCTTCTCAGAAATTTGAAAGCCTGAGTCATCTTGTACAAAGGATCTCTAGTCAAGATACTAGGGTTTTTGAGCCTAAAAAGAATTGGAGTAAAAAAGTATCATTTGTTGGGGAGGTAGAAGATTCTGATTCTGATGAAGAACTAGTTATCAGTTTAGCTGAGTGGGTTAAGAATAAAAAGCCGATATCTTGTCCCTTTGGTCAGAAAGATCCAGAAAAGTTTACCTTTGATATTACCAAAGCCGACAAGATATTTGATCTTTTACTTCAAGAGGGCCAGATTAAGATGTCACCTAATCATGTAATCCCATCGGCAGAGGAGTTGAAGAAGATCCTGTACTACAAATGGCACAATGCAACTTCACACAGTACAAATGAGTGCAAAGTGTTCAGGCAGCAGTTACAATTGGCTATTGAATCTAGGAGAATTAAGTTTGGTAATTCTAAGAACCAGAAGCCGATGAAAATTGATCAACACCCTTTTCCAGCAAATATGTTGGATGCCAAGGGTAAGACCAAGGTATTGACATCAGAGGCTGCTGAGAAAAACGCATCAGTGGATCCCCAGCATCGGATAACTACCGATGATGCAAAAAGTAAGGGTCTGCTGGGAGAAAGTAGTAGTTCCAAAAAACCTCCTCGACCTGGCATTGTGATTACCCATTGAAGGCAGCAGGAGGGTTGGCGTCAGCGAAGGGACCGATATCGACAACAGCAAGAAGAGAGACGTCGAGAAGAGTGGTATCGGCATAAGGATCATTGGAGGTGCCCGTTTTTCATCCACTGCTGGGAAGAAGGTATTAAATTACCAACTGTTGAAAATTGCCCTGAGTGCAATGGTTATTATGGAGTCAATCGGCCAGAAAAGGAGGTTTCAACCTGGCAATCAGGGTTTATCTGTCAATGAGCCAATCAAAGGTAGAGCATCGGTGCATGATCGGCTGGGGGGCAGGCTTAGTGTACATGAAAGGCTTGGTAAACGCGTTGGATATTTTCCAAGGAATCAAGAGGAGCTTGAGGAGATGGCAAATGCAAGAGTTCCCAATGAAGAAATATTCTATAGGGACCCTAATATACGTCGTGTAGAATCAACTGAGACCTGTTATCAGCTGGTTTCAAAAACTAAGTTTCCTCGATGGTGCTCTGAGGGTCTGACAACAACACAGAAAAGGAGGATGCAGCGTGAGCTTCAGGAGGATCTATACCGAGAAGAAAAATCCTCCAATGAGAAATCGGCAATCAGCAGTGGCAGGTGAAACACAAAGATAAGGGTCCATCGGCAGATGTTAATATGGTATTTATGTTGCCGATGAAGTTTTTGGCACTTTCTGATGATGAGGAAGAAGTTGTTCTTTCCGATCAAGTAGCTCAGCTGGCACTAGATCCAATGATGGCTGTTTTTGAGAAACCTACCGATGACGAGAGACAACATCTTAAGGCTTTGTTTGTGAAAGGCAGAGTTGATGGGCAACCTGTATCCAAGATACTTATTGACGGAGGGGCTACAATTAATATTATGCCTTATGTGATGTATCAGAAACTTGGTAAGGGAGATCAAGACTTGACCAAAACTGATATGATGCTGAAGGATTTCGAAGGCAATGTGTCACCGGCTAAAGGGGCAGTATGCGTTGAATTAACCATCGGCAGCAAAACTTTGCCGACGACATTCTTTGTTATTAATGGTAAAGGTGCATATAATCTGCTTTCTAGGAAGGGATTGGATTCATGCCAATTGTTGTGTTCCTTCTACAATGAATCAGTGCCTCGTACAGTGGATTGGGGATAAGATTGAGGTTGTCCTTGGTGATTCTTCTTATATCATCGCATCGGTAGAATCAGATACTTATGAGCGAATCAAATGCATATCAGGAGAAGTTTGGAAAAAAGAGTTCCTCAAAGTTGCTGATTATGAAATTCCACCGATCCAAGCAGTCAGTTCTGAAGAAGAGTTTTAATGGATAGGTTTGCCGATGATGGAAAATTAGGTCAAGGGTTCATATCGGCTGATGATTTAGTAGAAGTAGATATTGGTGATGGCGATAGGCCAAGACCTACTTTTATTAGTGCTAAGTTAGATTCCAAATGTAAGCAGCAAATAAACAATTTATTAAAAGAATATAAAGATTGTTTTGCTTGGGATTGTACTGAGATGCCTGGATTAGACCGATCGATAGTTGAACATCGGTTACCTATCAAATCTGGATTTCAACCACATCAGCAGCCAGCGCGCCAATGCAATCCTAATATACTTCCTGACATTAAGGCCGAAATAACTAAATTAATTGAAGCAAAGTTTATTCGACAATGTCGATATGCGGAATGGATTTCTAATGTGGTTCCTGTTTATAAGAAAAATGGGAAACTTCGTGTTTGTATTGATTTCAGGAATCTCAACAAAGCCACACCGATGGATGGTTATCCAATGCCGATTGCTGATTTGTTGATTGATGCTGCAGCCAGACATCAAATTATCAGTTTCATGGATGGTAATGCAGGTTACAATCAAATATTCATGGCTAAAGAAGATATTTCCAAGACTGCTTTCAGATGTCCAGGTCATGTGGGTTGTTTGAGTGGATAGTCATGACTTTTGGTTTGAAAAATGCCGGTGCTACTTATCAAAGAGCTATGAACTTTATTTTTCATGAATACATTGGCACATTAGTGGAAATCTACATTGATGACGTAGTGATTAAGTCTAGGGATATCACAAAACATCTGGCCGATCTACAAAAGATACTGGAATGCACAAGGAGGCATGGATTGAAGATGAACCCTAATAAGTGTGCATTTGGTGTATCGGCAGGTCAATTTCTGGGTTTTATGGTGCATCAGAGGGGTATTGAGATTAATAGGAAGTCTATTGATGCAATTAACAAGGTGGTTGCTCCTGCTAATAAAACTGAATTGCAATCTTTGATCGGCAAGATTAATTTCATTAGAAGATTTATATCTAATCTGTCGGGTAAGATCAAGGCTTTCAGTCCATTGCTTAAATTGAAGGCCGATCAAGAATTTATATGGGGAGCTGAGCAGCAGTTAGCCCTAGATGAAATTAAGAAGTATTTAACAAATCCTCCAGTGCTAGTTCCACCCCAACACGGGAAGCCTTTCAGGTTGTATTTGTCAACTGATGATACCGTTATCGGTTCAGCTCTTATTCAAGAATTTGAAGGGAAAGAACGTGTTATTTATTATTTGAGCAGAAGATTGGTGGATGCTGAAACAAGGTATTCAGCTATCGAAAAATTATGTCTCTGTCTATACTTTTCCTGTATCAAGTTAAGACATTATTTGCTATCCGCCGAATGTACTATGCAAAGATGATGTGGTCAAGTATATGTTGTCGATGCCGATATTAAGTGGTAGAATCGGCAAGTGGATTTTAGCATTATCAGAATTTGACCTACGTTATGAATCAGCTAAGGTAGTTAAGGGGCAGGTTATGGCTGATTTGGTCACTCAGCATTGCAATATAGTGGATTCTCTGGAGGTTGTTCCTTGAGCACTTTTCTTCGATGGATCTATATGTGGTGAAGGAGCAGGTATCGACATTGTGTTGATTTCACCTCACGGAAGGAAGTATGAGTTTTCATTGCCGATTGTTGCTACATCGACAAACAATCAGGCTGAATACCAAGCCTTGATAAAAGGGTTAGAATTGCTTAGGGAGATACGTGCCGATGCTGTTGAAATCTTTGGTGATTCTATGCTGGCTATAAATCAATTAACTAGAATTTATGAATGACGAAGTGAAGTTTTAATTTCATATTATGAAAGATGTTTGCAATTGTTGAAAGGGTTTAGAGATTTTTGTCTTGAACATATTTCCTGACTGCATAATGAAGAAGCCAATCGACTAGCTCAGCATGCTTTAGGGTATCAGCCTATCTAGAAAGTGCTAACATCGGCAGTTGATACCGATGACTGGAGAAAGGAGATTGTTGATTATTTAAAGGATCCATCTAAAAAGGTTGAAAGACGAATAAGATTCCAAGCCACCAAGTATGTACTCCTCAATGATAAATTATATTATCGGACTATAGATGGAGTTTTACTCAAATGTATTAGCAGTGATGAATCGAAAAGCTTGATGGATGAAATCCATGAAGGAGTATGTGGGGCATATCAATCAGCTTTTAAGATGAAGTGGATGATCAAAAGGAATGGATACTATTGGCCGATTATTCTTGAAGATTGTTTTAAATATTTTAAAGGATGTCAGGAGTGTCAGAAGTTTGGTAATATTCAAAGAGCGCCTGCGTCGGCTATGAACCCTATAATTAAATCTTGGCCGTTCCGGGGATGGGCTATCGATCTCATCGGTCAGATTTATCCGCCATCGAGCAAAGGACATAAATTTATTCTGGTTGCTACCGATTATTTCACAAAATGGGTTGAAGCAATTCCTTTGAAAAAGGTGACATCGACTAATATGATCAATTTTGTGAAAGAGCATATTGTTTACCGATTTGGTATTCCTCAAACCATCACTACTGATCAGGATACTATGTTTAAATCGGGTGAATTTGATGAGTTTGATGTTGGTATGGGGATTAAAGTTTTGAATTCTTCCCCCTATTATGCTCAAGCTAATGGTCAGGCTGAGGCCTCTAACAAAGGGATTATCAAACTCATTAAGCGCAAAATTAAAGAAAATCCTAAGCGGTGGCATACAGTATTAAATGAGGCCCTGTGGTCATATCGGATGTCATGTCATGGTGCAATCAAAGTAATGCCTTATCAGTTGGTATACGAACACGACGCAGTATTGCCTTGGGAAATTAAAACTGGCTCTAGGCGGATATTTTCTCAAGATCAACTGACAGCCGATGACTATGATATCCTTATGAAAGACGAATTAGAGGACGTGGCAGGTCATCGGTTGAGCGCTTTAGTTAGCATCGAAGAAAATAAGAAAAGGGTAGCCAGATGGTATGATAGAAGGTGAAGGTAAAGGAGTTTGCCGATGGAGATTTGGTTTGGAAATTGATTTTACCGATTGGGACTAAAAGTTCAAAGTTTGACAAGTGGTCTCCTAATTGGGAGGGTCCTTATCGGATAAACCAATCTGTTCCTGGCAACACATATATTCTAGAGACCTTCGAAGGGGTTGTATTTCCTAGAGCATTAAACGGAAAATATTTAAAGAAATATTACCCGAGTATCTGGATGGATGCATAAAAGTATAAGTGCCGATAACAGTCCTATCGGCTAGAATTATACAAGGATATCAGTGTTTCATAAAGTGCCGATGCAATAGACAAGATTTACAAGTTTAACAAGGATTGGATAGCCGATATCGCACGCAGGCGAATCTGATCGGCTTCCTTCATCTCTTTGATATCTTCATGGGCAGCACCCTCCATAGGCTTGAGTTTTTTCTTCATTGCCAAGGCTTTACGAGCTTGGATGTCTCTTTCTTGCTGAAGGGCCTTGATGGCATTGGGTAGCTAGTTTTCTTCTTGTCTGACATGAGTTAAGGCTGCTTCAACTTCCTTCAATTCAGCCAGTAGAGCCGTCTTCTTTGCTGATAAATCCAAAATTTTCTGCTTAAAATCAGCACCCGAGGTCTGCAAGTTGCCGATACTCTTGTGCTTCTCATCGGCAATCTGTTTCAGTTGTAGCATCTCTTCCTTGAGCTGAGCTTGAGCTGCTCTATCGACAATACAGTGAGCAGCCCGTTGGTATTGCAATTGTCGACTATCTAAGTGGGCTACTAAGAAGAGTGTTTCTTCAACATCGGCAGGGATCTGGCCACGGATTATTTTGAAAATTACCTTTGCAGGGTCTGAATCATTTACCAACTGGGCAGTATCCTGCTGTAACAAGTCCAGGAGAGCTTCCAACTTGGATTTGATTTCTGCCGATATTGTTCCCAGTGCCAGGGAAGAGCTTGCTTCCTCTCCATCATCATCGGAAACATCAATGGTAAAGGATAATAAGTTGTTTGGGGAGTCTTGTTCCTAAGAAGAAGAAAAGAGGTCAGTTAAGGATAGGTATGAATATTATAAATTGACTAGGTCAATCGGCTTACCTGTTTCAAGGCAATTTCCTGTACTTGGCTGGAGGGAGCGGCCTAGAGTATGCCGTGTGGAGGATCGGCTGAGCTTGCCGATGGGATATCCTCTATGGCTTCATCGGTGGTTGGCCCTTGGGGTACGATGGCCGATGGTATGTCCTGTACAGGAGGATTAACTGCTTGCTCAGTTGCATCGACTGGCTGGCTTGCAGACGTTGGGGCAGATGTGGAGATCGGCATGGACTTCTATCATTTTTCCTGTGCCTCAGCATTTGTTAAGGCTTTACGCTTTGCTGTGGCCTCAGCAATGGTTGGCTGGGGGGCATCGGCACTTGTTGGTTGTGGAGGTTGAACATCTGGTACACTTGCCGATGTACCCATTTGTTGCTACAAAACAGGTGTAAGATATGATATTTAACAGATAAAATGTAAAGTTGAAGGAATACCTCTGAAGGTTTGTCGGAGATGGTGGTGCTTGATGTCGGAGGAATTGCCGATGACGATCCAGCAGTGGCTCTTACACCCTGAGGATTAATGTTAATACAGTTTGAGATCGGCATGAGTTGAAATAAACAGGGTTGTTACCTTAAATGCTTTCATCAGGGTCGTAGCAGCAGCCAATGGAGTGGCCCTAGCTATAGCCAATTTGGACTTGGAGGTGATGATCTTGGCACGGGTCCTCTGGTGAGTCAAAGCAGCTAAGGTAGGGGCGTTGTAGCCGATCGGTGATATCGGGGAAACAGGCCGAAGATCGAAGGGTTTCCCACTCTTGCTCATAGATGGTGCTGGGTTGTTGACCTGTCACAAGAAAGTTAGCTGCCGATATATGAAAGGAAAAAACAGAAGGGTGTTAAAAGAAACTTACTGCGTCATCGGGAATGACATATTCAGGGTCGATCATGTGCCGATATGTATGAACAGATGTTGCAAATAGTTGTTCCGTCCACTCTCGCCACCATTGTTTATATGATTCAGTAATAAAAGATGCTGGCGTCCAGATGGATAGATCAACATCTGTAGTATCGACATTGGGGGAGAGTCGCACTACCCTGCTCCAATCCGTTCCGCAGGTGATTGTTTCTCTCAATTTGATCACATTGGCAAAACAAAGTTTGATTGGCAGCTGCCCAAAAGCCAATTGATGGGACACTGCCGATGGGTTGTAAAATTCATACGTGATATTGGTGTTTTTCCCACTGCCGAATGTGTTCACTGGGATTGCCCTGGGAGTAATGATGGCCATCATAAGTTCATTATCCTGGTTCAGGGTGTCATCGACAAAGTTGAAAAGGAGGGGGAATCTGTTTTCTTCATCAATATAGGGTACCCAGGCCCGATGATCACGAGAAAGACCATTGTAGAAACTTTGGAAGAATCTGCCAATCTGTTCTTCATTGGCCTCTGCTCCAGGAAGGACAATTATGGCTTCACCAAAATTGAGAGGTGGGCGTGTTGCCGATTCCTCATCTCCAAGCACGTGGTCTTCTGCAATTTCTCATGGGAATTGTTGGGCAAAGAAGTCCCATTGCAAGCGTTTGTGCATATGGGCATTCAACCACATGTTGATAAACCACCACGGGCCTCCTAAGTTGCCAATGGGTTCGCCATGCAAAAGTTTCTGAGACACTTGATGTAAAAGATGGAAAGTGGAGCTCAGAAGATATCAGCCAAGAGGGAACCTTACACCATTGGCCAAGAGTTCAGCCGTGGGGAGGAAGGCGTTGCTTGGTCCTACCGATCGACCATAGAAAATAAATTTTTCTAACCACATATTCAAAAATGTGGCGTGCTCCCTCTGGTTAACTGTCCCGGTCCTCCGGTATTCTTGAATATATCCCGTCCAACCGCCGATGTTGCGGGTATTCACTCTATATTCATATTTCCTGCCATAGATGGAGCCTTCATCGGCAGTTGAAATGTCCAAGCCAGTGAGCATGTATACATCGGCAAGTGTGGGGGTAGCTGGGCCATGTCCAAGCATAAAAGTGTTTGTTGTGTCTGACCAGAAGTAAGCAGCAGCAATCATCATCGACTCATTCTTCTGCATGTCGGCAATGGATAGCCTAATGCATTGGTCTAGCTTCCGTTCTGCCCAGTACACCTGCATCGACCCATTTACCCTCAAATACCAATCTTTCCACCCTTTGGTGGTTTTAGGCCAGGATCGGAATGTGTCTTTCCATAGATTCAGAGAGAAATTCTGGGCTCTAAAAGGGATTTTGTTAACCTCTGCGTTGATTAGATCAGTTAGATCTGGGTTGCCCATTGGACCTAGGCATTGGAAGTGCGGCTAATCGGTTGGAGTAACTAGCTTGTTGTGTAGTTCCTAAGTTTGGAGGATCAAAAGAATAGAAAAAAGAGGAAAAAATTACCAACTGTATTAACTTGCAAAGACCAAAGGAATCCAGGTAAAATTAGCGGAAGTGGAATGAACCGCAGGGACGTCGAAGTTGATCGCCATTGTTCTGAGGAAGATGAGGGCACAGGCTGGGGACTCGAGGTTGACGCTGAAGAAGGTTCTTGTTGGTTGAGGTCGCACGGTTGTTCGTCGGGGTCACCGCCGGAAAGAGAAGAATGCCAAAGGTTGGAGTCTAAGGGTAGAAGACGAGCATTCTGAAAGACCTTTATTTATAGGCCGGTTGGAATAGGGGTATTCTGGACTTATCTCTCTGTCGCGCGCGTGTAGGTCGAGGTAGTTCAGATGGATATGGTACCTGTTCGCATGATAATCAAGGGATTGTACAGATGATTTGATGGCAAGTAATCATGATTCGGAAGAAATCTTGGCACATGATATTTTAATTCCGAAAGCGGTGGCGTTATTATGTTAGGATCTTGCCGATAGATTTTTGTTTCGGTATCTTAACCATAATCGGGGCAAGAGTGGTTGGAAATTGTGCGATATTTACTGAGGTGTGTGAATCAGGACTAGATTTGATTAGATTCGATACCAGATTATGTTATGCTTGGAGGATGGGTTAAGATAAATGGGCGAAGGCAAGCATTATCTGGAGTAAATTTTGGAGCATCAATGTTTTATACTCCAAAATTGGGGGGCATGTGTTGACACCATTTTTTGGCACATGTCAAAATGATCAGAATGGGTAGGAGGAAAGTTACTGTATACGGCGACAGAAGGGTGCCGATGAAAACCAATTTGTAAGGATTGTTGCCGATGAATGGTGGTGACCGATGGGAAGGTAGACTTAGATTCGGAGACGTTGTTGGTAAGATTGGAGATGTTATTGCCGATGTCGATAAAGGAAGATTTGAAGACTGCTGCCAATGGAGCTTGTGATAACAGGAAGCATGCCAATAAAGGAAGATTTGAAGACTGCTGCCGATGATAACAGGTAGCGTGCCGATGAAGAGGAAGTCGATGAGAATTGCATTGTAATCGAGGTGGACAGGGAAATAGATAGGTGTTGATTTCCTTTTCTATATTTGTTAGAGTATGATTCGTGTAAGAGTCACGTGTTTCCTTAGATATGGACTCGGTGTCCTAGTCGTGTTTAGTTATGTTTCTTTAGATCAGGATATAAATATAGATTGAGGAGCAATGTAATAGATATATCAATCAATATCAAACCAATTTTTACTCCTATTTGCATCTACTTACTTTTCGGCGACTTCATTAATTTGCATATTTTTCTTTTCTATGAGTTCTCATCGATTCGGCGAGCTGCATCACTTCAGTGTGACCTTCGGCTATCCTCGAGTTCCGTGTGAGTACCTCTTGGCCGTGACTTCTGGGCGTATCGCTGTTGTTAGGACCAAAGTGCTCGTATTTTCGTCCTTGTCGATTAACAGGTCAAATCGACTGGCACGCTTTGGATATCGATTCAGGTATTAGCCCTTTGTGTTTGCAGATCCACTTTTGCATCAACAGCAGTCCACTGAGGGGTATACCCATGATGGTAGATTGATCGATAGAGGTGCGCGTAATCAGGAACCGGATGGTAACAGAGACACAAGAAACAAGATTTATACAGGTTCAGGCTGTCAACGTGACGTAAAACTCTACGTCCTATGTTCTATTATTTTGTATTCATTGGGTATGAGATCTGGTTGTCTCCATGACCTATTGGCTAGGGGACCCCTGCCCCTCCTCATATACTCTAAAGGGACAGTGTTACAAATAAAGTATCCTATTTGGTACAATACAATGTCTAATACAACTTGTAGCTCGCGGTGCATGCTGATGTGCGCTGCATGCCCTGATCTTGTGGGCTTGGCCACCTCAGATGGCATGGCCCATATGCTATCTTGTGGTACCTAGGGGTATATCCCCCACAGCTAGTCCCCGAGCACCTTGTATCCGCTTGGCGACGCCGTCTTGATCAAGTCCGAGCAGTTTAACATGAATCTGATCAGTTTAACTAGTAATCCGAGTGGACATAATTGACTCCAACCGATTCAACTAGTGAGCAGACCTCAGACTTAACCAAGTAAGGCTTGCTAAAAGGATGTGAGGGGCTCAAGACAAAATTTAAAATTCTCCATCTCAGATGAAGTGTAGCCACTTAGACTCCTTAGTCGATAAGGAGGGTAAGTTAGAAGAGAATCACTACATTCATCACGAGGTGAAGTGTAGCCACTTAGTCCCTGAGCCTAATAGTAGGTGACTCTGTGATGTAGTGTCAGGGTCAAAAAAAAAGTCCATAGCTACACTGTAGATCAAGTGACAGCTCAACTAACATAGAGTCCCAAGCTTGGCTGGCTTCATACTATAGCGGAGAAAAATCAGTACAGTCATCGCAAGATGACGTGTACACATGTAGTCCCTGAGCCTACTAGAAGATAAAGAAAAATCTTATAGCAGGGTCAAAAAATTAAGTATGAAATGTACTTATCAAGGCCTCTGACACGCTACCCAAGATCAACACCCTGATCCAAACAGCATAGAGCGACTTGATAGTACACCAGCTTAATCGAAGTGAAGCAAAGACGTAGCAAAATCTGACCACCAAGGGAGTCCCCAGCTCAGCAGGCGACTCTTGCACAGAGAAAACGAACGCCGAGGAGTCCCCAACTCAGCTGGTGACAGTTGCATGAAGAATCCAAACGCCGAGGAGTCCCCAACTCAGCTGGTGACAGTTGCATGAAGAATAGGTACTACATGATGTACAAAATAAAATATTTGATCTTTGGTAGTGTGTGAAGTAAACACTCAGTGTTTATTTGGTTATGCATTATACTCAGTACAATTCATTACGCGAAAACTCAGTTTTTAGCCATTACGTTGTTTAGATTAGCGTGAGTAGTTAGACGGTCCTAGGGATTCGTCAGCTCTGGTATGACCAGCGACCCCAGAGCATGAGGCACGGAGCCCAGGCACGCGTGAGAGTACTGGCCTCACCAGAGAGCTATTGCTGACCACCCGGAACGTAGAGAGCGGATCTCATGCATGTGTGGGGAGGAGTCAGAAACAGCGCCGGCTCTGAGAAGCTCAAGTAGGAGACATAATCGGTCGGCTAACTGTTGTAAAACATATACATCTTTAAGATTGTATGTATGGAGAAAAATTGTCGTTTGGAGATAATATCTGGAGACGTATAAAGATGAAAGAATATTTAGAAAAATATTAAAGCTTGACTTAGCTTGATTGATGCAGAGTAGAGTGGTCGGCGTGGCACGTGGCCGAGTAGATAGACGTGGTTTGGACGGCTATGGTTTAACGCAGTCAGATATGTGGGTGGAGCCATAGTCGAACCGGACATAGTCGAAGTCTGACGGAGTCAATCGGCGTGGGGAGGCCAAGCCCTCGGGCACATCTAACCGAGGCGAGGCGCAGTCCGAGGTCTTCATTGCTTGCCTCACGTATGTGAAAGCTAGCTTACATGGCGGTGTAGATCAGTGTAGATCGGATGTGGCCTTCGTGTGCTTGCTTGCTATTGGCTTGGAATCACGTATGTGTAATCCCATCGGCTTGCATGTAGCACATGTACACGATCATACACGGTGTCCACGATTTGCTTGCATGTTGGTTCAGCGGATGGTAATCCTTTCCGAGAATGAATCTAGCAGCATGACGTGTGCGATCTCCGGCCATCATCCACTCCTTGGCTTGAATTTGTCACTGTAGATGAAAGTCGCCCGCCATGGTAATTGCACACGCGCACGTGTTGGTACTCGCAAAAGGAGAGAATTCCCATACAGATCGGAAGCAAAAGATCGACAAGTGATTAGTTTCAGAAAACTAGATTAATCCAGTGCCATCATGTGGAATGACTCACCCGATTAATGAACAACTGCCATCAAGTTTGCCATGGGATCAGCACGCACGCCCCCTACCTGGCATGCCACTATCGATAAAATGTGGTCGGCAGTCCACCGAGGGGTATACCCACAATGTCTAATACAACTTGTAGCTCGTGGTACACACTGACGGGCGCCACACACCCTGATCTTGTGGGCTGGGCCACCTCAGATGGCGCGGCCCATATACTATCTTGTGGTACCCGGGGGTATATCCCCCACACACATCAATTAATATAAGTTTATCAATACTTCCTGTGCTAGCTACCTGTAACACCCAAGGTGTTTGTCACTAGTTAAGCAGTGGGTTTGAGCTAAAACATGACATGTTAAGTGGTGATGAAGGTGTCAAGTTCAAACCTATGAAAATGAGCCTCAACTTAAACTTGGACCATGCACCTTTGCTTACATGTTGACCCTTTTCTAAATGCATGCCTAAGTAATGTTGAAGGTGCTTATTTCATGTGTCTCACATCCATCTCTATCTGTATTGATCACTGGAAAAGTTTCATGAAGTTTGGAATAAAAAAGTCACATGAAATGATAAGTTATATCCTTGTTGGAATGACCTTACTAAGTGAACGAGAACATAGGTCATCAACCAAACCTTGCCCAAATGACTCTAGATGAACTCTACAATAAAAGTTATGAAAGGTTCATGTTGAGAGCTTGCCCAGAAAATGCCTCAATCGGCCTAAAACCCTAGTTTGAGCTTTACCGGGATGTTACTTTGACCAAGGTGGAACTACAAATTATATTCAAGATATGTGGTTTGATGTTTAAGCAAGTTGAAGATTAGGATGTGTACAACAAATGTTATTTTTGGGCCAAGTCACGATTCAACTTCTAAGTGCCTCAAACAGTGGCCTCAAGTTTGGATGCAACGCTATTTTAGGACCTCTGAAATATTTCTGTCCTTGAAGTGACAGCAGCAAGTTAACTTCTTTGCGACATTTTATCGTCCAAATTCATGTGGTAGCTCAATTGGACTCCTTAATATGAGTTGAAGTACCTTTTGTGGTGGAGACAATGAATCAAGTCTCATCAAATTTGGAGTTCATTTGGACCTTCAAAAATAGCTCCCAAAACAGCAAAGGTTCACTTTGTCACTAAACCGACATTGGTATGTTGGCATGTTGCATTTCCATGATTTTGTTAAGCAACTTGATTGGGTCCCAAAATAAAAAGTTGGAGTATACATTGTGGAGAAGAGCATGCAAAAAGATGGCACCAATTTGACGTCGTTTTGACCATCAATTTTTGGAGTTTGTTAATCGTTGACAATGCTTTGATAATGCCATTTTGGAGCTTAATTAGTCACTAACCTACTGCCCTAATGACTATGGCTCCTAAATGAAAATCGTAGAGCTTTTTGTGGGCTTCATCTTTGCTTTTGGGCCCATTCACCAAATCAGCCCAGAGCTAGCCCAAAAATGCATCCCACAGTGGCCACATCATTGCCCGCCACCTATTCGGGAGATTTCCCCAGAGGACGCCGTGTGTCCAGTGCATGGCGGCCATGCACGGCTTGCGCCCCACCTCATGTCCATGCATCATCGTGCACGATGTGAAGGTGTCGAGCTGCTCTAGGTGCTCCTCACTCACTCCCTCGACCTCTAACTCTCTCCACCTCGCTCCGCTCTGCGCCGGGACGCGCCTCCACCATGGGCGCCGCTGCCGAGCTCCCTAGCTACGCCATTCCTCCTCCTCCACCCCAACCAAGCGTGGCATCACCCTCTCCTCCTTTCGTAGCACCTCCTGCGCCACCTCTAGCCATCCCCGACAAGCACCGATGGCCGTTGCTACTACTCGCCGGTGGAGCAGCTGCCGGCGTTTCGCCTGCTCACGTGGCTAGCAGGCCACAGGCCACCCCAGGTCGTGCCGTGGCCACCGGAAGGCACGCCGAGAGTCGTGTCAGCCGGAGCCCGCAACGGCCGTCGCTATGCCGCCATCATTCCCTCCCCTACTGTGTCGTTCCGCCGCTGAGCCACAGGCTTGCGTGGCCAGGATGGCCCGGGCCACCTTGGGCCGAGCCGAGCGGTCCCATGGGAGTGCATGGACCCCCTGGTGCTTCCCCGCCCCTCCACCGCCGCCAGTGTGGCCTCCCTCTACCGGAACAGAAAGCTCCCGATGACCCCCTCTGTCTAAATTGCATCAGGGACCTCATGCAATAATTCAAAGAAAGGGAAGGGCCTAACTGTGAACCCTAAGACTCATGTGAATAGTGCCTATAAGGACCTCCTTACAGGAATTTGGCTAAACTTTGGAAATTCATAGAAAATCATAGAAGATTCGTAAAATAGCAAATGAGAACTTTTTGGAATCCTTGAGAAAAGATCAACACAACAGAGTCATAATATGATATGTGTTTGTAGGAAGTTCCTACTATTTTAATTATTCTTGCAAAGTGCTCCTAAAAGTGCTTTTAAGTTGGATAGATACATATCTTGAGTTATAGAAGCCCAAAAATAGCAATTCTAGATTTGTTAGTCTTGTGATGTCATAGTATAGCTAAGAAATATATTAAACATGCTAGTTGTTTACTGTTTTTATAATGTTTTGGTTTAATCTTGTTAAATAGGAAATTCTAGTTTATGTTGATTGTCATTTTCATATCTAAAGTTGTGTTGCTCTAATTGCTGTGAAATTTTTATGGTAAGCTAATGATACTATATATGAGATCTGGTTAAAATTTGATAAATTGTGGATGCAGTATGGGTGAGTTATAGATTTATCTTGCTCTGACATGGTTTCTTGCAATAGCAATTTGTTTTTTTCATAGAGGCTGCTATGCTTATTCAAATGGCATAAAATTTGTACAGTAGCCATGTTTTGATAACACCTACCACTCATAAAAATATCAGCCCCAAACTAGTTATTCTCATATATCACTAAAACGATATATATATAAGTATTAAGAGAAGGGGTTAGTAGAGGTGTATTTATAGATAAAGCTTGTAAATGTATCTTCGGTGAGGCTTTGAGTGCTTGATGTTTCACTAATGTGTTGCCAAGTATGTTAGTAGTGGTGAAAATACTTTGAAGGGCTCATGTTTGTTTGCCCTTGTAGATAAACAAGTGAAACATCAAATTGCATATGTGCTAAAATGACTGCACGTGTAGTTTTTGTTGTGGTGACAATTTCATAGTGATAATGATATTTACTGTAGATGTGGTGAATACAAAAGTTGTAGATAATTATCTTATCTTTCTTGTGTTAAATTTTCATGATCTCAAACTTGATAGTTTAGTAGTTACATGACTTTAAATTCTACTATTTGGTTTTGATCGTATTCTGAGCAGATGTGAAATATGCTAGTGTTTGATCTATATAGGATTTGAATCATGTAACACCTCGGGTGTTAAGCACACATTAAGCATTGCAAATCATGCGCATGAGCATCATTGTGCATTCATAATCACATGAAATATAAAGGAAACGTCGGTTTAAAACATGTGAAGCATGACTTCGAAACATAAATGTTGCATTTGCTTCTTTAAATAAAATTTTGCCATGAGTGTGCTTGATTAGGTCAACAAACAAGTTTGTTTGGTAGTGAAAAGAATTTAGAAATGTTTAGCATGAAATTTGGAGCAAGTTTTGTATTCAAAAGTTTCTCAAAATTTTCTTTTAAAAATAAGTTAGAAAAATGAGTTTTTGAATTAAAATGAACTTTGAATTTCTAATTCCAAATCTATTTGGAATTTCAAATTTTACCCTAAAGCAAAGTTGTAGAGTTCAAAATTGTAAACAACTTTTATTTTGGGACCAACTTGTGAAATTGGATTTTTCTTGCTCAAAAGTGCAAAAATGTCGCTGTTATTCAAAAAAAATAAATGAAAAATCAAAATTTTACCTTTAGTGGGCCGGCGCCCCACTTTTGGCCCACAGCCATCTAGCCCGCTCAGCTCCGCCTCTCTCCTGTGCCTGCGTCCCTCCCTTCTGGTCTAGCACCGCTTCGCTGGCCTAGGCCTAGGCCTACGCGCGCGCCCGTGCCCGAGCGCGACGTCCCGACCATGCCAGGCCATGCACGCCGCGTGGCGGCCATACGTCGGTGAGCTCGCCGCACGACATTACCGGCCTGCCTTCACCCCTCCTAGTCTGCGCCGTCTCACCCTCCATCCACTCTGTCTCCCACTCCCTCCTTGCTCGCGCACCCACTCACAGCAATAGCAGCAAGCCGAGCGGGAGCGCACGCCATCGCTCCACCCGCCGGCATCAAGCTCTGCCACCGCACCGCCATTCCTCCATTGCGTCTGCCTACGGCTCTGCCTCAACCTCCTCCATCCCGTGCGCCCGCTGTCGCCTCCTTTCACGCCGTGGTAAGGCCCACGCGGTGTTTCCTCTCCGCGGCGGTGCCATGGCTGCCTTGCTCGGCTCACCACGGCTGGCGCCTCTTCACCCTTCCTCTCTTCTCTCTGAGCAACGCTTTGTGCTCGCCTTCATCTCACGGAGCTCGCGTGCACCTCTTTGGCTACCACCGCAACTTGCTCCGGCCAGCCGCCGTGCCGCCATGCAAGCTAGCGAGCATGCTCTCGTGCTCCCATGCCTCCTTCTTGTAGCCCAATGGGTGCGGGTCACCTAGTTGAGTGTGGTGGTGGCCACCATTCCACCGGAGACCTCGCCGGCGACGAGGTCCCCCCGCTGGTGCCCTCCCCTGTATGCGTGTGTGTGACATGTGGGACCTCGGGTCCCACTATCAGTCACGTGGGGCTCAGGTTGGGTGCATCTCCGGGTGTACCCAGTGTTTTCAGCGCGAGTTTTTGGAAAATGATTTCAGAAATGATTTTCTAGAAATTAGTAAAATGCTTGTTTTTTTCATAACTCAAAAAATAATGATCCACATTTTTTGAAATTTTTTTTTTGTGATCCTCATGACTAGATCTACAGTTTAAAAATATTGCATGCCAATTTGGTGATACTTTTATATAGGGCTTTATTTAATCCTTGTAATTGCTGTTTTCTTAGAAAATGCATAATAAATAGAATATTCATCAGAAAAATATGGTTCTAGTTTTTGTTAGTCTTATTTTGTGATGTGCTTTGCATGAAAAATATATGTCATGCATGTTCTGTGTAATAATTCTGATGTGTAGTTCAAGTGTCTTTATTGGCTGATTTTTGTTATTTTTGCTAGAGAGAAAAATTAGTATAAAACATGCATATGATAATTTTTGTATAGTATTTGTTTACTGTGTAGATCATGGGAAAAATACTAAATTGGTTGTTTGACACTTTTCATGGTACAAAGTATTTTCATGCTCATTTATACCCCCTAGCTTGTCATTTTTGTGTAGGTAGTTTTACTTATCCAATTACCATGAAAATTTTATGGTTGGCTCATTATGGTATGACTATGCTACTGTAATGTTTATAGATGTTTCTATGCAATAGAAATATAGGTTGCTGTTGTAACCCTAGTTTATATTGAATTTAAAATAATATCCTTTATGCATGATTTGTTTAATAAGTGTAGCTTTGGTGTATCTTTGAAGCATCAAATCTTTTGCTATTGTCACTTGGCATAATTAGTGTAGTTATGTTGAAAAAGTGTAGTAGCACTTGTGTTAGGGTTATATAGTAGTTAGTGGAAAAGTAGCGGGGATTTGTAATAGAAGAGAATGCAGTAGATGACATGTACTAGTAGTAACTGTCCTTGGATGATGTGGACTACCTTGTAGAAAGGTTTTACCTCTATCCTATCCAATAAAGTCTCAATGTGTTCATCTGCATATCATGCCATCATGATCGTTCGAGCGAGGCAAGCCTCGGAGCATTCTAAGTCTCCTACTTTATAAAAGCAATTATTTATTATAGGAGTCTTATATATTGTTGCATTAAGTTATAGGAGTTGAGTGAAACCATTGATGCATTTATTACTATCCTTGCCTACCTTATGCTATTCTTACCGTGATAGGTTTAGGATCGAATACTGCTTAGCCTTGCTTAGACCGGTAGCGATCGGTGATTTCCGGTCACCTACAATTATAGGTGGTTACTGGAATACTTTAGCTATGAAATGGATGATATCCTGGAGATAACCATGTGTTGATGGATAATTGGAGACCGGATGGAGAAGTTGGAGGCAACCAGACAGGGTTCTGGGGTGCTATTAGTTTTCCGTCTATGTCAGTTAAGGACCGATCATTGCTCGTCTCTCTTGTCATGTTGAACGCATGCCTCATATTTAGCTGGCTGAATAAAGTACCTTTTGATCATGAAGCTAGTGGCATTATTCGGGCCAGGATCTACACAGGTGTGCATACTAGTGCTGAAGGGGTATAACGGGGATGCGAAGAGTGAGCCCAAGGTGCGTCCTGGCTATCGGGCGGTCCCTGGGTACTGCGGCTCTAGTTTATCCTACGACGTTTACCTGGATAGTGTCATTGGTGATCTATAGCTCACTTTAGCGGGTGAGTGTGGTTTGTGTGAGGAATAAATCACCAGCTAGTTAGGAATCGATTCGAATCGCCATCGCTCTTGGATCGTGAGCACTTGACTCGAGTTACAGCATCATAGTAATAATGGTGGAACACTGATGGTTATATGGATGATGTTGGAATTGCTAAATCCAAGTTGGTAACTGGATGTTATTGGTTAATCAAGTGATTGCTATAGCATAGGTGCTTACCTAGATTAATAGTTATAATAAACATGATGCAAAGTACTTAAAATGGTTTATTCACGATAGCTTATGCTTTTCGCAAATGAGTCAGCTAGTACACTAAAAGAAAGCCTTGCATGCTCCTTGGTGTCACTTTATTTTAGTTTAAAATGGGTAAGTCTAGCTGAGTACTTTCTCGTATTCAGGGCGTTGTTCCCATTGTTGTTGCAGATGGTCAGATGTACTACGGTTATTGCATCAATTGCCTGTACCCGGCGATGGGCGACAACTAGGACCAAGGGCAATGGTCGCTCCGTATTTCCTATCTGATGCTTTTGTTGGAAATGACTATCTCCTGGCACTGTATCTGAACTAAACGTGTGTGTGTGGCTTTACAACTATTTGCTTCTGCTACTTCATTATGAACTTGGATTGTAATAATTTTATGTTCTAAACTCCGATGTATTCAACTGTTGTTGTGAACTTTATGTAATATGTGACTGTGGCTACTAAACTTGTATAATCTTGGTTTGTATGTTGGTTGGTTTGAAATCCTTTGTGGTTTCATGGACTACCGGGTTATACGGGCTTAAGTTTGCTAAATTATCTACTTCGGCGGGTGATTTTCTTACTTAATTTCATATAATTGGTCGGTTCTGTTACAAATCACCACTGGGTGGTAAAAGAAGAGTAGTATTGCTTTGGTTAAGCTTTTCGAAATGTCTATAAACACCCTTTTTGGTGATCTTGATCTCTAGATACAACCGATTGAAATTGCATGCCAGAATCTGTCCAAGTCTGGACAAAGGTGCTTAATTGTACTTGTTTGACCTTGTTAACTATAGAATCATCTTAAGATGATATTAACAAAGTTGTAGCTAACTTAATAAGCTTTCTAAAAAGTTAAGAATCACATTTGTTGGATGGATAGAACTTTGGATATGCATCTCTGAAGTTCATATCAGTTTTGTGCTCATTGTTTGTGCAGATCTGATTCTTGGTGTGTTTTGACTTGGTTAGCTGTAGAATCAGCTTTAGGTGTAAATAACAAAGTTGTAGACAATTTCATTAGCTTTTGAGAAAGTCTAGGATCACCTTTATTGGGTGTCTGGATCTCTGTTTATGACTAAAACAAGTGTTTGTTGTGCTGCTATCTAGGAACTGTATGTATAGGTTGATTGCTTTAGCTTACTCTTGATGGTTAAATATGTTAAGTTGACATTGATTGATGAACATTTGCCATGGCTGTACTCAAGTAATTTGGGTGTCATGCTTGATGTGCTTGTCATCTCCTATGCTATGCCTGAGTGGTGATTAAGTTAAATAACTCTAGGTGCTTATATTAGTTTGGTACGCTTTTATGAATGCTTTGCGTGTTGCACTTCCATGCATTCATACATATGCATTGTTGCACCTCATCTAGGTACACTAGATGAACCACATGAAGGACGTGATGTTGGAGCCGAGCCTGAAGATGGTGTTTGGTGGACATATCCCGAAGATGGAAAGACGAAGCAAGTGCTAGGATGGGAGATACTCGCCAAGCGAGTGTCATCTAACAAACACTAAGCTAGTGTTGGATCCTAGGCAAGCCCTAGAGCATTCTAAGCCTCCTATTTTATGAAAGCAAATGAGTATATATGTTGTACATGTATTGTTGCATTAAGTGTAGGAGTTGTCTGAAACCCTTGCTGCATATATTCTCTCCTTGTCCAGTACACATACCTGGAATCCTATGTAGTTAGGAATGGGTCATTTGCCTAGACATGCTTAGTCTTATAGAAGTCAGGTGATTCCTATCACCTGCGAGATGTAGGCAATATCTGGTCACGGTTGGCTATATTTGCTATCATGAAAAAGAACCATGGATAAAATGAATAAAGGCCGGGCGGAGTCTTATAGGCTGGTTGTTATGCTTATAGTGATTCTGTCTGTGTTGATTAAGGACTGAGGCATGGAGCCTTTCTTGTCATTTTGAATGCATGCCTATCACTTAGCTGGCTGAATCCGATGAACCGACCATGAAGCCGAGTAGCCAACTCAGGTCGGGAATCAGTCGCTATAAGTGCGCAACACCAGAGGATGACATGCTATGCGGGGGTCCATTGGCGTGAGCCCAAGGGCGGGTAACTAGTCTCGAACATCCTGGCAGAGTGGAGGCCCTAGGGTTGCGGCGCTGTTCGAATTTTTCCTGAGTTGTTCAAAGGTGATCTATGGCTGCCTGGAATCAGGTTTGCCGGGTGAGTGTTAGGAATAATTCCCTAGCTAGGTAGTAATCGATTTGAATCGCCGTCTCTCCTAGATAGTGAGAAACTTGACGGGATTATCTCCACTGTAGTCACACTAAATGACTTGATGGTTCAATAATGATGATATTCGATGATGGCTTTGTTAAACCTGATATGGTTATTAATGTTTGCTCCTTAATCAAGTGATTGCTATAGTACAGGTGCTAATCTAGATGACAGGTTATTGATTATTAACTTGATGTTAAAGATATAATATGCAAGTTATGTACTTAAGCTTTTATGCAAAGTGTTATCAAGGTAGCTCCACCGATAAAGCCTTGCATACTCCTTGGTGTCATATTATTTCTGCTTTATGACGGGTAAGTCTAGCTGAGTACCCCTCATACTTAGGGTTTATCCCACCATGTTGCAGGTGCAGTTCTTGGTCTGTCAACGATGGTGGCTTATTGCCGGTGGGCTCGGCGACTCTAAATTCATTTCTCATCTATATGCTTTTGTCAGAGGATGTCACTTATGCTAGCTATGTATTTGGAACTTATATTATTGTAATCATTTGAAAGCTATGTTGTTTTCACTAATTGATTTTGAAACCCAAACTTGTATTACTATTTGGGAACTCTTTGTAATATTATTTTCGCTGCAACTCCATGTATGTGATGTGTATTTGTTTAATCTATTACAGTCTTGGTTGTGAAGTTGATTTACCGAGGTCTGTCATGACACTCGGTGGACTACCATGTTTATATGAGTGAAAGTATGTGCGTGTCAATGTGTTAAACGGGGACGGTCGTACTTGAACTTGTATAAATTGGACGGTTCTATCACACTACCTTCCCCGACAACGGCGCCAGAAATGCTTGCTAGTATTTATTAACTCCTCACTTGTTTTAGTAGTCATTATTAATTACCTACACCTCTAGCATTACTAAACTTAGTTGTCATCCCCAGTGATGGTGCCAAAAATGTTATTGGTACTAACTAGCATTACTACAAGAATAATACTAAGTAGATGTTTATCATTTTATGTGACTGGAAAGAATATAAAGATATGAATGAAAAGAATTCTGCAAGCGGACAGATAATTATACCATTGTAGCACTTCAGCCGAGAGTATACCAGGTATCGTATTTATATTTTACCATAGGGAAGGTGTAGCTTTGGATATGTATTGATACTTATAACATTGATGGAGAAATAAACCATAACCAATCACTCTACTCATAACAAGGGTAAGTCACAAGATAAAATGTATATGATAAGCATTGATCAAGCATTATAATAAGTAAATCACTCAGAGCACTCCTATTTATGGCAATAGCATGGTTAAGTTAGAATATTAGAGGAATAATTTCTAAGTCATTCTTAATTACAAGTCAAAGCATACATTGATTAGTACAATTACACCATTCTATCTATGCATAAGAGGCATTACTTAGGAAAGTTTGAGAACAGAGCTTTCCCTTCCTTCATAACCGGACCCTACTTCTATGACCTATGTTCGAGGAGTGGACTACAAAGGACTCAACGGTAGTGTCACACCCACGATCTATCACATGACTCCAAATATAGAGTGTATTCGTAGGTAAATAGCATATAAGCACCATGCTTACATAGTCTCTACCACCCACCCTATGTACATTGGGGTGAATGCTATACAAACTTATGCATAAACACAATGATAAACTAAATATACTAAGCATATAATCAAAGTAGACGATGAACATTGCAACATTGAACATGAATAAGATGAATACTATATTGTCATAATAATTGTACCAAAGCATATAAAAATAATGGAGATACAATGAGAGAGGGGTACAAGAATTATACCGAACCAAGCTCTTGACACGATTGAGAATCCAAGCAAAGATCTGCTTGCCTCCCTCTAGACCTAGCCTAACTAGCTAATGCCCTAGAAACTAGAGGAGCTCTAAGGATATCAGGGTTTCTGTCTTCTCCAAATGACTTGATACCTTAGGTGGACTGGGGTCTGCTTATATACCCCTAGGGGTTGAACATGAGCCCTTAGATCAAACAGACTTGAAGAACGGCGTAGATGCAATCCTAGGAGGCGGTGGAGGAATATTCTAGAAGATGCTGATGAAAGGCGCCCACAGGGGACCAGGTGGCACCATGGTGGGGCCGACCGGCCCCACTGGCAGCCTCTCGGGGTCTGCCTTAGGGGGTCGCCTCCTGGAGTCCTCTGGAGTCTTCTAGAGTAGTTTTTGTCGCGGTTAAGTTTAGTTCTTTTCTCGTTTTGATCCTTCCTTTCTGGTTTTCTAGAATAACCCTACTGAAAATACAGATTCACCAAAACTTGTGGAAATTGTCAGTTTAAACCCCTAAGTTTCTATTGGTGATCCATTTCAAGCATTTATTCAAGTTATATTGACGGTTTAATATGGTTATTAACTACTATCAACAGTCGGCTCCCCCGACGCGGAACCAAGCACCATCCATGCCGCCCCAGTCATGGACTCCTTTAGGAGGTGGCTGTCTGCCACATCACGGATTGATCCCTCGGGCCGATGTACTCCCACATTGAGGTTGGCCTAGCCTTCAGCGGCAGGATACAAAGGAATGAAAACACTTGGTGCATCGTCCGGCCGGTCAGCCCGACGTCCTTCAGAGTGGTGATCCGGTCCAGCAGCCCGTCGGTGACCCTAAGGGCGGCCCCTCTGGTATGCTCTTCTAGGATGATGACGTCATTGGTCCCAGGTGGTCAGTGGAGTAGAGATCTGGAGGGGTTAGAGAGATAGAACCACTTTCGGTGCCACCCCTTCTCCAAGGTGGCGAAGGAGAGCTCTAGGTACCACAACTTTAGATTGTTGCGCAGCTAGATGGTAGCGGCGTCAATCCACTGCACGGACCTGTCACCATCCTTCTTCAGGTTCAACCAGAAGATCCTTTGCCATAAATCAGAATGGGGCTCAATCCACAAGTAGCACTCGTAGAGGATGACGAAAACCGCGAGGTGTGCCACCTCGTGCGGTGTTAGATCATGAAGCCATAACCAAAGTGGCAAAGGAACCTCTGCATAAACGGATGCGTAGGGACCCTAAAGCCGGCGAGATGGAAGGACATGACCTGAGATTCCCCTAGCATAGGCTCTGCTGCCCCTGGGTCTAGTAGATCCCACCCGGTGGGAGGAAGGATCAACCACGCTTGGGCCACCTCCAGCATCTCACCTTCAGCCTTCGAGGTATCCCACTCCACCATTGTGAGATGACCGGGAGCGGGTATAGGCGAGCTTGGAGGCATAAAGAAAGGAGGCAATAGGGAGGCTAGAATGGAAGGTATGACCATTTTGTCCCATCCTACACCTTCTATAACCCGAGCATCTAGGAGTGAATGTGAGCTAGCCCAAGCACGCCGTCCACTCCGTGCACGCCTCCCACGAGGCTTGAGGGGATACGACTCCCCTCAGGCCCACCAACCTCTATCAACGACCCGGATCCGTGCGCACCAAGTGTCATAGCTTCTCCTCTGCCAGATCCGCTCCACGTGGCCTGACATCCCATGTCCCAAATAAAGTGGGACGGCGCGGGATTATAGGCCATAACTTCTCTACCAGGCACAACGGCCTAGGTGCCATCAAATCACCTACTCAAAAGCATTAGCAGAAGGGATGTGCCTAGAAGCCACCACGCCCGTTGACAAAGAGGCCCCACGATGGCCTCGGGGCCTGCACTGACTCCCTAGATGGAGCAACTTGACCCCATGATCGACGGACACTCGGGCAGCCCACCCCCAAAACCAACCAACTCTTTGGAGTTGGGTCGGGAGCCACTGAGCGGTGGACCCAACAAGGGTCCCCCACCCGAGCTTGGCATGCTTCTCATGCCTTGACTAATGACCGCAGAAGGTCGGCCCAATAAGGCCAGCCTAAGAGGACTAGGGCCTACTACCGAAGCCCCAGAAGGGTGTGGCAAGTCGGGTGATCAGGTGGCCCCGAGCCAGAGCCCAAATGCTCTCAATAATCTGACCCACGGCAGCCTCTGACCAAAAGAAACGGTGCCCCTAGGCCCAGAGTCGGTAACTCCCAGATGAGTTCACCGAACCCTCACTCGGGCCTATGCGACATGGGACCGAAGAAGGTGCCAACAACTCTACCGCTCAAGCTCGATAGCCGAGCACCCCTGTCACACTAGGGAAAAGGGCCTCACAAAGGGCATCGCACTCTCGTCAGCAGAAGCCATCCTCACCATGGCCAGCTCGGTCACCAGAAGATTGAATTCAGCCCTTCGTCGCCATCACGAACTAGGCGTGCGGCCATGAAGGGCTCAGGTAACATATGGGTGTGTTAAGCCTCAGGATCAATTGTTCCCAACCAAAGAGACCCATTGACCGACCCCTCTAGGATCGCCTGGGGGCTCGGGGGCTATACCCATTGGGTACGCCGCGGGGGCTCACCCAAGCCTTAGGCCCGCGATCGACGACACGCCCAAGCTTGGCCCTTGGCTCTTGCTTGGCCTATGATGCTAGCCAAGGCCCAAGAACAAGAAGACAAGCCCCAAGCCATCGAGTCTCGGGGGCTCCCAGACGCCACCCTTTGGGCGCGGCCTTGCGGATGGCTCTCGTGACGAGGTCACGCACGGGGTGTGACATAAGAAGACAAGTTTCCCTTGGACTCCAGGGGCTTCGCGGCCCAAGGGCCCGTGCATCAACCCCTGGAGCCGGCCTCCTTCACCACCAAGAACACTCTAGAAGGTCCACCTGGGGGAGGTTAGTCCAAGCCAACATAGCTTGACATGCAGTGTTAGAATAGAGCAATCGGACGATGCCCAAGGCTTCTTCGACTCCACAGCACTGCCATAGTCCATAGAGTGCTGTTGTAAGACCTTCCTGGACTTCGCCACAAGTAGACCATAGACACATCCCCCTAAACCGCCATGTACCCAACCTATCTCAATATATAACGGATAAGGTAGGACTTTAGGGGGAATGATCCGAGACAGATCATTCACTCCTCATTCTATCTGCTCCTACTCAGCATCAAGAGCAGAGCAACCTAGAGAGGGGCACTGAGAGCTCCTCCGCTACACCCGTCATCTTCCTCCTCTCCGACAAGGGGAAGGCTCCACCGGTGGCGAGGCATCCTTAGGATTAGCACCGAGCTAACCCCCTACCAAATCTCTCTCTACACTCTGTTGTGACCCCCTGATTTTGGGTGCTCTTGAGTATAAGGATCATCAACTGCTGGGTGTAGGGCATCAATCAGCCCGAACTAGGATAAATCGTTGTGTGCCCTCTGTGATTCTTGTGTTCTTCAGTCCACCCAAGCGACTAGAGACATGTACCCTGACACTGACTCGAACAACAATGCTTGCCGTGGTTCTGACCCTGTGACAGGTGGCTTTACCCAACCGCCTTATTTAATACATATTAACCGAGGCAGTTGCCTTAACTAGCTCGCCTCAGTTAAGATTTTAACCAAGGCAGTTGTCTAAAGCCGCCCACCTTGGTTACCATTAATGAAGGCGGATATTATTAATTGCCCGCCTCCGTTAATGGTTTCTAGATTAAAAAATGCTTTTTCAAATTTGAATTTGAATTTCACTAATGAAAACACAGATATAGCAGAAAATAGAGGACAAACATATATTACATTTATTCTTGTTCGATGAACCAACATTAAATCCAACATTAGGTTATTACATTAGAGATGTCTTCATCATTGTTTCACAAACACACATCACACATTCATACATGAGCAACTAAGGTCACCTAATTAAAGATGTTCGACAACTTGTAACCTTGTTGGCCCATGGCTCTCTATTCTTTTAACTTCTCGTACTTCTTCTCCGTCTGCAACTCGCTTTCCGTGTTGAAGAACATTTCCCCAACTTGCACACTGGAGTCCATGACAAACTTACATGTCCGCTATTGTTTGAGTGATGCTCTTGTCATTTCTCTCCCACCACCTCTGTGCTTTCTTGAGCTGGCACCAGCTGTGGCTGAATCTGCTGCACGCTCTGATGTCATGGAATTGTCCAAATTATAAGAGCACGAGTCTAAAAACAATCGCCGAAGCGATCAAATTCTCAAACTTGAGCCCATATAACTCTAGTAGTCCACGAAATCACGAGGGATTTTAAACCAAACCGAGAGCAACCAAGATCGTAGTGATTCAACATAACACAACATTTGTTACAACAGTTCATAAGTAGCTCTCATACATTGGAGTACGAATAAGTTATTACAAACCAAATTAGGAATAGCGGAAGCAACATAGTTTTGAAAACCACACTTATTTCAAGTACTGCTAGTGCGTAGTCACATCCTGCAAAAGAGGTCAAGGTCTTGTTGCTAGTTTAGATTGTGTTCTTTTCTAGTTTATGTTGATCCCTCCATCCGCCATCATCCTATCTCAACATCACTTTGCATCTTGTCTTCACATAAAACCCTGATTCGAGCAGTTTTCATAAAACAGTCATAACTTTTGCATCCGAACTCGAAATGGGGCAAATTTTATATCTACAGAGAATGCTAGAAAATTTTAGATCTGTTTCATCCCAGTATAACTGGGTTCGTAAAATTTAGAATTGCGAAATTCGATCAGAAACATCGAGTTTTGGGGCCCACAAGTTTTGGCCAGCTTTTTAGATCACAATCCTGAATTTGTATAGGCCACATCTTTTGTCCAATTGAGCTCAAATTTTTTAAGATTTGTTCTTGTGTGCTCCTTGATGAGAAAAAAAATATCAAAAGAGCAAAATCTAAAAAAAAGTTTGGACAAAAAAAAGAAAAGAAAAAAATAGTAAAAGAAAAGAGAAGATAAGAGAAAAGGGAGCACATAAGGAACACGTCAATAGCTCTATTATTTGTGGTGCCTTTTTACCTTGTCCGTATTTCCGTTGCTACCTTTCATACTTGTTTCACTCTCTTGTTTGTCACAACTGGTGTAGGAACACGTATAGGCTAGCAACTAGGACAAGTGCTCTGGACATTTATTCAATATTGCTATCTGTTACTAAATTGTGTGCCACATATATATATTTGTTCTTTGTGTGCCTTCCAAGCTCCACATATATACTTCAGATCAGTACAGAAAAAGATCTTTGCAATCTCAATGCCACACCCTCATCGGTATCACGAACCAGCCGTCGGTTGTACCATCCACTGCTTGCGTTGGTAAGAGCTTGGTAAGAACTCGATAAGACGTGTGTGAGGGTGTGATTCCACTGACCCATAAATAGTTGATAGGGTATTTATTTTGATTCTAACAATATATGCCAAACAACGAGTTTTTTTTAAGAGTGAATTGTAGGACATCATGGATGGACTGTCTACGGAGTTTGCACAACGAGTGCTCAGTTCTCAAATGGAGAAGGAGGAGCAAAACCAGTTCAACATCTTGTTTCAAACATACTTTGTTGTGAAGGAATGGCGCTGTCGTGTTATGATTGATGGCGAGACTTGCAACAACCTTGCAAGCTTAGAGATGGTTGAGAAGCTTGGTCTGACCACAAAGCCACATCCACGTCCATACTACGTCCAATGGGTAAATTCTTGGGATAAGATAAAGGTAACTAAAATTGCACGCATTGAGTTTTCCGTTGGTCCTTATAAGGATAGCGCTGAATTTGATATAGTACCTATGCAATCATGTCAATTATTATTTGGTAAACCATAGATATCTGAAAATAATGTTGTGCACATACAATGGATATCTGAAAATAATGTTGTGCACCATACAATTACTAATAAATATTTGTTCAAATATAATGGTACAACAATTACACTTATACCTATGACTACTGCTCAAATTTTAAGGGAAGATCTCCTAAGGGTCGAGAGGAAGAAGAATGAGCCTTTTAGACAAGAATGGGTTATTTCAAATGTTACAATACCTTCATCTAGATCTGAATTTTTACAAAATGAAGATATTACTTTTCCTCTTGTTGGAACTAATATTTTGCAGCATGTATCCAAAAACGAGGACAAGGTGACTGAGAAAGAACAGGTAAATGTATCAGATAAGAGCTCTCTTGTTGTAATGAATTTTCCCACCAATGATGCTAATAATTATATACTAAAACCTTCTATTGATTTACCTTTGTCACATGTCGAATGTTCTACTGATCTTTGTGATAAAGAAAAGTTGTGTGATAATGGTATGATTATTCATGAGCAGCAACCAGTGAATGAGAATGATTCTTTTGTTTTGGAACAAAATACTTGTGCTAAAAATAAACAATTGCTTCCAATTGCCACTGAACAAGATGAACTAAAATTGTTGACTTCTTTAAATACTTTGGGATATATTGAGTTTGAAACACTGTGTGCTCTGAGTAGTTTGGAGGAGAAATTTTTATGTGCTGAATTACCATGGTTGTCTACATGTATATATCAATTCATTGGCAAATATAATTGTAAAGGAGAATATATGGTACACCGAATTTATATTTGTTCAAATCTGAAATCTCCTTTTTCTATGCATCAATATGACCAATCAAAGGGCTGCATTAGATATAATCATGTCATTTCAAGATCTCCAAGTTTTGTTATAAAGCAACAGGTTAAATTTCAAAAAGGGAAGCAATATTGGCTACAACCTACAATCTGTCCTCCAACTAAGCTCAAACCGAGTACGGTTTGTTGTCAAGAAGGGGAGGATGATGAGGACATGACACCAACGGATACGACCATTGATTATAAGGTGCGCTCATTCCTACATTTGCATAATAATTTTGGGTACAATTCACTTGGTTCCACATGTACATGTCGTTATTTGAATGTAGGTACAAATGTGTCTCAAAGTACAAGTCCATCAAAGTTGAACTTTCGGTTCGTCGGCAGCCCAATAGTGTTTCATTGGGAAGGCCATAACTCATCCATCCGGAGTGCGATCGAGGTCAATGAGCACTTGATGGATCTGGTCCCATCTCAATATCACATTGGCAAGACCTCCAAATCATCGAGACATTCTGCCACTATTTCTGTCGGGTGCTACGGCGTCGTCACGGGCTTGTTATTCACACTTGGGACCCAGGACCAAGTTGGAGCACGCCCCAAGAAGATAGAGAACACCTAAGAGATGCCCAAGGACGTCCTCCTCCTTGGGCACCACCTTAGGAGGCCAGCAAGAACGTCCAAGCCAAGTCGGAGGCCCAGTCCAATTCGAGTTCGAGTCTGCTTCGGCCTTCTGGACCAGTCTGCAATAAAATGGACGCCCAAGACGCATCCGGACTCCGTTTTCGATAATCCATATATGGATGGAAAGATAATTTCATAATCTAACCAATGGATTTGGTTTGAGACCCAAATTCCATCAGAGTCAATAGGAATCATCGAAATAATTTGACATCCAGAATCTATCAGGGCTCTGTGTCGCCGTCTTTTGGGCCATTTGGGCCTTGTAATGTGTCGAGACTCCTTAGCGACGTGAGTAGGGGTTCTTGGACGCACCTTAGGCTTTATAATCAGTAGCCACCGCCTATGTTAGGGTTTGGGTTTTGCTTAGATTATTCTGTCCATTGACAGTCGCCGTCTTTCGGTTTGCGAGACCCCAACTTCGAGTGCTTAATCATTCATCAGCAATTGTCACTTCCTTTGAGTTGCATTTTATCTTGTTATTGCTTGTGTTCTTCGATTCGCAGCAGGGATTAGCCTTCATGGCGAGGTCAACCGGATTGTGACACGGTTGATAACTAGAGGAGACGTGGTGCTAAGGTTGTAGGGTTCGGGTCTTTGTGATCTGGAGCCGAATCGGTGTGTCGCTTCCGACCAAATCGATAGTTATCTTGAACCTGACGGAAGATCGGGAATCACGTCCCCAGAGGCTCACACGATTGCCGCCCGACTACAACTAGGCCACTTGGCCTTTTTGATTGTGTCTTTGCCAACGGGTAATAGTAGAGGATGTCCTTATCATTCCCACCCCCTTAAACAAGGGCCCAACTCTGATACCAAATGATACATCCGGCCCAGGTGGGGTTGGCCGAGGCCCAATAAATTAAGGTTGCCCGGACCCCAACAGTTCTTATGCACACCCACTCGGGGAAAGGCCCAATGTCCCTAAAAGACTAGTCCGATAGGGGAAGGGTGGCTCTCTCTTTTAAGGTGGCTTCCTCCTCCCAAGTTAAGCAAGGTGGGATTATTCAGAGGCTCACACGATTGCCGCCCGACTACAACTAGGCCACTTGGCCTTTTTATTGCATCTTTGCCAACGGGTAATAGTGGAGGATGTCCTCATCAAAACGAACCCACAATCATCTCCAGATAGCCACGGTCAGGTTCCTATCCGGAGCTATGAAGAGAAACCCGATTGGATCAATAAGTGTCCTATTAAACTCATCAACACCAACTCAACCTTAGTGGTTACCATAAGATTTGACAACTCGGTCCTCAATATAGAACCACCCAATATTGAGATAATCCAGCAAAGATAGCAACCCACCGGACAGTCTGCCAGACCCATCGGTCCATCCGATAGGGCACAATGCAGCAATAGAAAGTAGGAAATGATTTGTTTGACATTTAAGTGGGTGGGACCCACATGTCAGCATGAAGTGGGATAGATATCTATTAGATGAAGCCACCCTCTCTCACTCACCCTCCCATTTGCAACACTCACTCTCTCTACTCACCCAAGAGCAAGCAAGAACCCTAAAAGCTAGAGTGGGGAGAGATTGGATTAAGGATTGAAGAAGAAGGAGAGAAAGAAGGGAAGCATCAGTAGTAGCCCATGAACACCCTTGGCCCCTCAACCCCTTTGTGGTGAGTTCAAGAGGAACCATCCTCATTTCTTGAATTTCTCACCCAAGGATTTGATCCATAGTCTTTGATGCAAGGATTGGAAGTTTCTTGTTGGTGGTGGTTCCATCATATGTAGGTAAGTTCAAGAAGTTCTTACCTAGCTCAATCACCCAACAACCCCATAGATTGTCCCTTGATCCATCTTTTTGGAATGTTTGTAAGAAAGAGTTTATATGAAATCAAGCCATGAATGGATGGGAAGTAGAAGTGAAGAAGGTTTGGATCTTCAACTTTTTCGCTACAGAAGCTCTCAATCTCAGAGATAAGACTTTTACCTCAATCTTATGCTTCATCCTCATATTCTTGTTTCTCTAAGTTTGATCCTAAACCTATAGCCACACTTAGTAAAACAAGCTTCCAACCTAGCTATCTTAAGCCTAGTAAGCCACCTAAACTATCCTAGAGATATCTTGCACATGCATAGATCATAGCTGAGCACATCTAAGTTTGAAATCCAAGATCACCTAAGAACATAGGTTCTATCGACAATTTGATGGAGTGTCCATCCTATCGATGGACCTTCCAATAACTCCATAAAACCACCCATCAGAGCCTTATCTTCTATCAACATGAACTAGCGGAGAGTCTATGACCTCATGTGAACTGTTCGCTAGTTTATATAGATCAAACCCCCACAACCTGAGAGCACCCAGTTCTCAGTGGAGCGTCCATGACCTCTCATAGAGTGTTCACTGATTTATAGACCTAGCACCCAGAAAACCTAAAACCTCCTAGTTCCTATCGGAGTGTCTGTCACCTCTGACGGAGCGTCCGTGAACCCAGGCGGAGTCAAACCAAAGCCAAGTCTCCTCGAAGCTCAACCAGATGGAGTGTCCACCATCTAGGTCGGAGCGTCCGTCAAGTTAACAGTAAGAGTGTTAGTGGTCTAGATAGCTTACCCAAGAGGTCAATAATACTAGGTTAAGCTTAGTTTCAAATATCGCAACAGTAGGGCCCTAGGCAGAAGCCTCTATCCTAAGTTCTAAGTCAAGTCTTGTTCCTAATCCTCCATCAGTTATCTTTAGGCTCGATTTTCGCCTTCTTTTAGGAGCCGAGTAGTGTGAGGACGCGTGTGAGTTGTCATCTACAACTTCGAATTCATTCGAGCGGCAAAACCCGGCAGGCACCCCACTATTATAAGCTTTATTTTGGATACTTATTATGTCTCATTATGAGTTATGCATTTCATGTAGATTAATTTAATGAACTTAATGATGTTTCACTAAGTTAGAACTACTCACTAATTAATTAGAGCCTTCATCTAATCAATGGGTTTGGTAATGTTTAATGCTTACTTGCTTAGACATGGTAGAAGTTGAGTATGAGAAGGGAACTCATACTTGCGCGTGTAGGATGCTACACTAGGTTAATTAACTACTAAAATGAATGAGGGTTACAACTTGACTTCTTCCCTAATCTCGACTAAGGACCCAACCTAATCTTGATATATGAACATGGTAATCAATTTTGGTAAATCTTACTCAAGCGAGGGGTAGGTCACTTTGAGTGTGGGATCTCAAGTCACATAGCTCATGGAGAAGTTAAGGACCGTACATTGGGATCTTGAGTTCGAGTAACTGCCATACAAACATCATGTCGCAAATGGGGGCGGCCAGCCTAGTAACTACTCGTGGCTGGTTTATCTGTGAGACTGGCAAGAAGGTGGTGAAGATTAGATGGTGGTAGCATTAACCGGGCACCAGTCGAACCTTTCATAGGATACTTGGGCCGATTTAGGGAAAGGTTGGAAGACGTGAGGTGACCCTTATCTTGTGCACAAGGTGTGGTGCTTAGTCCCATTCTTCTGTGTGGATATAAGTTGTACACCTCTGCAGAGTTTTGAAAGCCTGACGTCCCTTAGGATGGACCCTCTATGGTTGTTATTACTTTCTATACCCATGGTAGAATAATGATGGAACATGATGATGATCATATATGTTGCGAACTTTTGATACCTTACCTTGTGACAGATGATATCTTAATAATGAATCATAAGCATGTCATTATAAGAAATGCCATATGCTTTTCCACAAATATACAAATGCCTGATGTTACCCTTGCATCCACCAAATATTTATGTGTTGGAATTAAGTCTTGCGATTACGAAATGTACTCAAGGTGTTGCCGTTAAGTTGTTTTACATGTGTTGTTGCCTCGGTGGATGTGATGTAGTGCTCTATTCCCCACTGCATAGTAGACCTTGGATTGGGCGAATCCAAGGTGAGCTATGAGTTAACTCCAATAAGAACTCAAGCGAAATGTCAAAGAGATGAACCTAGTGCAAGAAACTAAAATTATGTATACCTTGTGAACTATATAATTTCCTATAATTATAATGACCTTGATAGATGGGCATGATGTTGGGCGTTATATACATTGGTTTGTCACTTGGGGTGTTTTGTGTCACTCGACCATTACAAAGATCCTGAAGTGTCGTGGCAGGCCATGATAGGATAGGTATTAGAGTGGTGGTTGACTTACATGAGTAATCCATTTGTCAAACCTCATATAACCTCAATGTTGTGCCTTGAGTAGTTTTAAACTGGATAACTTCTATGCTTTAGTGTTAACCCTCTAAATTAAAGTAATCCTTACCTCACTAGTTATCCTTGCATCTTGTTCTTAACATGCAAAACTATGTTCAAACTTAAAGAAGTGTTTTGTATCATGGGATCGGTGTAGGTTCAAGATGGTGGACTAGAGGGGTGAATAGTCCTTTCTAAAATTAAATGCATCGGCTAACCGAGATAACTGCAAAATTAAAACTATCGGTCTCACTAAGACTACACCCCTCTAGCTAAGTTCACTAGCACCTTATAAAGATCCTAATTAGGCAACAAAGGTGTCGAGCTAGCTAGAGCTCACCTAGCAATTCTAGCTTGCAAGGTCACACAAACCTATGCATCTAGTACTCAAGCAACCAAGGGAGCTCCTACACAACTAGTGATGCAAAAGCACAAAGCCACCTAAGCTCACTTTCAATGCTCAATAACAAGGCTATACAAGACAAATTATAGAGTGCAAATTACTTAGCTACACAAACTAAGAAACGTGAGTAACAAGGTTACTAAAACTAAATTAGCCATGCAAGGGAGCTACTTCTATGGTACACAAGCAAGAAGGTAACTAGCAAGCTACACAAGCTAACTAATTACAAGAGCAGCTACACAAACACAATGTAAAGAATGTAAGACAAGCTTGTGTTTTGCGGAATGCAAACCACGGGTTAGATGATGAAGACAATGTTGACTCGGTGATTTTCTCTCGAGGTTCACTTGGTTGCCACCAAGCTATGTCCCTGTTGTGTCGACCGCTCACTTGGTGGTTCAGCGGTTAATTGGTATCACTCGCCAAGCCCGCATGTCGGGCACCGCAAGAACCTACCCAGAAAGTGAGGGTAGCTCAATGATATAGTCAACTAGAGTTGCTCTTTGCGATCCCCATGGGATGAGCACAGTCCCCTCACAAATCCTCCTCCGGAGCACCACACAATGTTCTCACGTGCTTCAATGGAGTCACAAGCCACCAAGCCATCTAGGAGATGGCAACCTCCAAGAGTAACAAGCACCATCGGCTTGCAACATGATCACCTAGTGCCTCTTGATGCAACCTCACGATGCAATCGCACTAGAATCGCTCACCCACTCAATTGGATGAACACTATCAAGTAAGAGTGAGTTAGAGGGCTCCCAAGCACCACCACACAAGCCACCAAGGCTCTAGTATGCTCAGCTGCCGGCCAAAGGCTGACCAACACTTCTATTTATAGCCCCACAAGCTAAACTAGCCGTTACCCCATCACTAGACTTTCTGCGACACCATCAGACGCGCCTTACATAACGACTGGATGCAGCACAATGGAGTTTGGTCGCCACAATGCTGCCCTGTGTTGCCCGGATTCAACGTTGCATGTCGATTCCCAATAGCTACTTCACCCACGCGCCTCTGCAGACACCTGACTAGACGCACAGGAGAGCAATCGGACGCAGCCATGAAAGGTCCTAATGGCTAGAGGGGGTGAATAGCCTATAAAATTTTCTACAACAACACTAAGCAAAGTGGTTAGTCAATTATGAGGCGAAGCGAATGTTGCGCTAGCCTACTAAAAATGCATGCCACCTACCATAATTCTAGTTGCTATTGTCTCTAAGCACACAAAGGCTAAGTCACTACTCTAAGTTAGTGAGCTCTCAAATACTAACTAAAGAGCCTCACTAACCAAACTAGACTGACATTGCTTGCCCTCAAAACTAGCTACACTAAAGGGCCAAGCTACACCAGGAAAGTAAATACACGAGAGGGATGGAAGGTTATACCGTCATGTAGAGGATAGAGCCAATCATAATATGATGACTATCAATCACATTCCAAGAAATCCTCGGGACAAGATGACACAAGATTTTTTACTGAGGTTCACTTGCTTGCTGGCAAGATAGTCCTCATTGTGGTGATTCACTCACTTAGAGGTTCACGCGCTAATTGGCATCACCACCAAACCCTCAGTAGGGTGCCACACAACCAACACAAGATGAGGAGCACATAAGCCTCGAGCAATCCACTAGAGTACCTTTTGGGTCTCCGCCGGGGAAAGGTCAAGAACCCCTCACAATCACCACGATCAAAGCCGAAGACAATCACCAACCTCCGCTCGATGATCCTCGTTGCACCAAGCCATCTAGGTTGTGGCAACCACCAAGAGTAACAAGCCAAACCCATAGCGAAACACAACCACCAAGTGCCTCTAGATGCAATCACTCAAGCAATGCACTTGGATTCACTCCCAATCTCACAAAGCTGATGAATCAATGATGAGATGAGCGGGAGGGCTTTGGCTAAGCTCACAAGGTTGCTATTGTAACACCTCAGGTGTTTAGCTTCCATAATTGCATTGCATTTCATAAGCATGAGCATCATTAATATCATCCATATCTTTATTTTGCTTGCAACATGAGTATGCAACATGCCTTATGTGTTTGTTTCACAAAGTACTTGCTTATGAAATGTGAGTGATGCAAATTGTAGATACAACCTTGGGTCACATATTTTGAAATATGACAATGTGGTTAGCACCTTTTGTTAGGCTCAATGGGTGCAACAAAGTCTTGCAACATGTGCAACATGACATTGCAACATTTTGGGTGGATTTAGGGTTTTGCTTGTTTCCAATTATATGACACTAGTATTTTTGTGTAACTAAGGGGTAGAGTGGCTAATTAGATCATACAACACCTTAATTACACTTAGGGTAACTAGTGGAGCAATGTTCATGTTGACCAAAATTACCAAAATGCCCTCCAATGTGCTGTTGACCAACACTTGACCCTGGAATGCTTGGGTTTGACCATTTAAAAAGTCCAGCTTAGAGATCTTGCATGGAGGAGCAACCTTAAGCAAAGTTGTAGAGAATTTCCTAAGGAACAAAAGTTCCAATATGGCCATCTCATGAAAATGAGATGAACATACTAAAAAATGGCCCACAAGTCGGTTAAGGGGCTGCCCAACACTTGGAAATTTTCTAAGTCTAGAAACCTGACTTTCAGTTTCAATGTGCCTCACTTTGACGCCATGTAACTCCCAAACCAAGCCGAACCAGTTCATGAACCAATTAAAAAAATTGTATCCCTCATGTAGCTCTACAACTTTGATGTTATCATCTTCTGCTAACTCGAGCTGGTTTAGGAGATAATCATCGTTGAAATCGTGCTGTCAGTCATCTAATGACGGCCTCCATTCAGTTAACTCAGACTCCGATTGTCAGTCGTGGCCGACCGGAGACAGACCCGCATCGACGCATGGGCGCTCGGTGGCGGCCGTACGCCGGCCATGGCCCCACCAGTCAGGCCACGAGGCCTTCAAGGGCGCCACAAAGTCATCACCCGTCCCTCACTCGCGCCTCTGCTTCCCTCTCGCCCTCTCCGAGCCAGGGCGGAGCACCGAGGTGCCATTGCCGCCGTATCGCTTCCCCGCACTCGTGCGCCATCATCGTTGAGTCTCGGCTCGATTCCTTCCGCCAGCGACCTCACAACATCTTCCTCTACCACCTCCACTCCTTCCCGGAAGCATTTGAGCGAAGGTGAGGCCGCATTGCTCGCTTCCGCCGCCGTGGCCGCGTTCGGGACCTCGCCGGAGCTCAAGGCCGCCACGGTCAGAGTGGCTCGGCCCTTTTCATCCCTCCCTTTCCCCTTCGTTAGCTCTCCAGTGATCTCGGGAAGCTTGGAGCGGGCTTGGTTGAGGCGGTGGGGGCTCACCGTCGTCGGCGTACCGCCGCGCACCTCCGCCGTGCCGCCATAGCTGACGGCGAGTACCTTCCCCTTGTTCCGCCGCCCAATTCTTGCCACCAATCGACGCAACTTGATGTTGTGACCATGCTAGTCCCCTCGGCTTCGCCGACCGACTCACCGGCGGCGAGCTCCAGCCACCACCACGTATCCCCGTCCTTTTCTCTCTCTGGCTTGCGGGCCCGTGCTGTCAGTGCCACACGTGCGGGCGGGAACCCTAGACAGGCCGCGCGCTGGCTGGGCCGCGCTGGCAAGCCGGGCCGGCCCAGGACTGTAGCTCTAGGGTTTGATTCATGTGTTAATTTTCACAGATTTAAATGATGTTTAGGAATTTCATATCTAGGGTTTGACTTGTCCAAAAATTGTGATTTAAATTTTGTTGGGCTCTGCATGAAGTGTAGTATTTAGGAAAAATATCAAATATGTCTGTGATGTTTATTTCTAGAAGCATTAATTAGGGTTTTTAAATGTGTTTTAAATTGGATATAAACTTGTTAAATGAATAACTGGAGTTTTATTGTCCCAAAAATTGTGAAATTTGGTGGGTAGGTTATTTTATGCATGTACTAGCTCTGGTAAAAAATTGGGTACTAGTGCTTTAGCATTTTTCAAGTTATGATGATATCATGTTATTTTAGGAAATAATTGAATGAATTTTAGTAATTTTTCTATATGTGCAATGTTCATATAAATTTGTGGAGAGTGTCCTGGTACCCTAAAGTGGTTAAGAAAAATATGATTTCTGTTGTTTGATACATTTCAATGTGATTTGTTAATTATACAAAAATCAGCCTTTTTGGCTTGTGAATTTTGTGTAGGGAGTTTCTGTGGATAACTTTAGTTCAAATTTTTACAGTAGCCTCTTTATAGGTTAGAGATTCTCCTGTAATTTTTGTAGAATTTTATAAGAAGTTTGCATATAAGTTTAATTTCCCACTTAATTAATTAAGTAAATTAAGAAAGGGGTGAAATAAATGTTCTTGGTTGGCACACCTTACTTTCTGGTGTTTTCATAACATGTGTGAACTAGTAGTATCTTTGGTTTGGTCATAAAGGAAGTTTGGCACATGAATAAATATTTAATCTTCATATTTCTAGGTTCTCTGGACAGCTAGTAGCATTTTTGGATTTGACCCTTAATAAAAGTGTTTGCTGGAAAACTTGTGAATACCAAAGTGGTAGTAAACTTGATAAACTAGCTTGTGTAAAAATTTGGTGGCATTTAGCCTAGTAGTCTAGGAATTATAGCTGTTTAAAATGACTGTCCAGAAATGGCTACTCTCTGTTTGGAGAGGACAGATTTCTGAAACTTTGGAATTTCAACTAAGTAAACTTAGGAATTAAGTGTTGATGTATGAAAATGATTTGTAGAGCATTTTATAAGCTTTCCAGATTGTCTAGTATCATGTATTTTGGATTTGGAAATCTCCAGTTATGATTGAAACACTTAGCTGCTGTCCAGAATGTGTTACTGTGATATTTTATGCTTGGATGTGGTAACCTAAGTAAAGTTGTTCTTGTGATTGTTAGGTGTTAGGACGCTAACAGAGGAGGAATAATTATACATTAGATTGGGTAGATTAGGTAAGTACTTCTCTACCGGAGAAGAGATTTGCACTTATTATTGAAGTGATTTGAATAGAGCATTAGGAATGGTTGTAGCGCATTTCATCCCAAGCATGCTGCATCCTTCATTATGCATCCATGAAATTTATTATGCACTCATACAATAGGTGTTCCGGAGGGGTGACTCTTCTCGAGTTCGAGGGAGCGATCCCGGAGGAGATCCAGGAGCAGCCGGGGGAGCCCGAAGAAGCAGTCAGCGAAGGAGGCGCCACTGAGGAATTACCGGAGTGTCCAGATCACCGGCCGTCCTGTTTTATGAAAGGCAAGCCCCGGTGCATGCTGACCCTATTGTTTTATAAATCAATCTTGAGTACTTTTACTTGTTTACTGCATTAAGTTGTAGGAGTTGTGTGAAAACACTTGTTGCATTATACCTGTCCTTGTCCAGATATCGTACTTAAATCCTAAATTAGGTTTAGGCACGTGTCAATGCTTAGCCCTGCTTAGTCCGGTAGAAGTCGGGTGATTTTCGGTCATCCGCGAGATGTAGGAATGAGTCACGAGTGGCTATGTTGGCTATCGTGGATGGAACCATGCCTTAAAATGAAATTGAGACCGGGCGAGAGTTCGATAGTGCAGCCGCAAGACACTTCACGTCTTGGGTGTGGAGCTATGCCCGTCTGAGTCATTTAAGGACCGATTCGTTGTACGTCCTTGAGTCATGTTGAACGCAGTCTAACACTTAGTTGGTCGGATAAGTCGTTCCGACCGTGAAGCCGAGTAATACAGTTCAGGCTGGGAATCGAATGGTAGGTTGCATCTTGGAGGAGAGTAAGGATGTGCTTGGGGACATTGGCGTGAGACCAAGGGGGGTTGGAGTCCCTAACACCTGGCAGAGTGTTGCCCTTGGGGATGCGACATTAGTCGGACCCGCTGCTCCTGAACTGTACCAAAGGTGACCTAAGCAGCCCTCGCCAGGCGTGACTCGGTGAGTGTTAGAAATACCCCTCCAGCTGGATAGGAATTCGATTCGAATCGCCGTCGCTCCCGGTTAGTGAGCACTTGACTTGAGCTGCGGCAACGTAGATCTCATTAAATTGAATAGATGGTTAAGTGAATGATACAATGTTGCCACAATTTATACCTACTATGAATATAATGATATTATTTGTTTGATTATAATCAAGTGAATGTTTAGTACAGGTGCTAAGATAGATGACAGGTAAATGCTAAAAATAACTGCTAGTATAGGTTAAAAGAGTTTCAATTACTTATGCTTTTCTACAAAATGTGATGTCAACTAGCCCCACTTATGAAAGCCTTGCATAATCCTTGGTGTCACCTTATTTCTAGTTTTTGACGGGTAAGTCTAGCTGAGTACATTCCAGTACTCAGGGTTTATTCCCTCCTGTTGCAGATGACATGCTTTACCAAGGCTTCTGCAAGAACTGTCTCCACCCTGCGGGTGATGAAGACTAGATCACTCGGGCGTGATCATCTGTATGTACTTTCCTTAATGCTTAAGGTTTCCCCCCTGATACAACGGCCTAAAAGTGTTGCAATAGGCCAAAAAGTGTTGCAATAGACAAAATTGCAACACAAAAATTTGGTTGGGAGGCGTTGCCACTGATGCGGTAGCAATAGGTTTGCACAACACTTTATTTTGGTGTTGCAATAGATTTTCCTCTGGCGCAACACAATGGAGTGTTCTTGCAACACCATGAAGTGCTGCAGGCCATAGTACAAGCAACCACTATAGGTGTTGCAATGGTAACTATTGCAGCACACCCGGCGTTGCTAGAGATACCTGTTGCCACATACCCAAAGAGTAGCAATAGATGCACTAGCAACGGCAATGGGTGTTGCAATAGACCTTATTGCCACGCATCAATAGCATTGCAATAGATGGACCCGCTATTGCCACACTATCTCTGTGGTTGCTATAAGTGGAAATCTCTATTGCCATGACAAATATTTGGTTGCTACAGGTGGCCTCTATATTGCCACACTATTTCTGTGGTTGCTATAGGTGAAACCCTTGATTGCCACAACAAATGTTTGGTTGCTAGAGGTGGCCTCTCTATTGCCACACTAAACATTGTGGTTGCTATAGGTGGAACCCTCTGTTGTCATGACAAATGTTTGGTTGCTAGAGGTGGCCTCTCTATTGCCACGATCAATATTTGGTTGCTTGTTGGGCATTCTTAACGTCATTACCAAAAGTAGACTTAGTTTTCTAATTCTGATAACGGCGCCAAAAATGCCGAACCTATCCCTCATGCCACTTAAGCCAAGTTGTCATCCCCAGCATGACATGAGAGACGCGGTATTGAAATATGCAACTGCTCTTCTAAATAAATAATAAATAAGATCTGCAAGCGCACAGATTAATACCGATGTAGCATTTTAACCGGGAAGTATTCCAGGTATCGTTATTTATATTTTTACCACTAGGAAGGGATTACTAACATCAATGTTGATTATGGAATGGAATATAGGAATGAGTATCAATCATTGCATGTATAAGTGAGAGCATTCATCTATCTCTTGCATACAGGGGTAAGTGTCACATAAAATATGGATAAAGTATGAATGGTGACAAAGATAATTAATCTGATCAGCTAGCCACATATAATAATGATAAGCACCTCAACAGATATTCTAGCAAGTCATTAGCATGGTATTAGGACGAACTACAAGGATATTTCCTAAGTTATTCTTAACTATAAAGTCTAGCATATCATAGTTAGCGCAAGTACACTTGGCAATCATTGCGAGAAAGGACTACGCCCATGCATAGTGATATTATCAAGGAATATGAGAAACATAGCAATCACTCCCCCGTAATAATGTTGCTCTGCCTGCCTTACACACGGGAGGGGGACTATATAAGAACCAACGAAGCTGTCACCATCGCGGACCACCCCACGATCCGGCATATAAGGTGCAATCGCAGATAAATATGGTCTAAGCACCACGCCTACACAATATTTATCATTTACCCATGGATCCGATGGATAAATGCTATACGATCCTAAACATGTATATAATTCCAATCTAACTAAGCCAAGCGTATAACTACGATAAACTAAGAACAATATAATCGCAAACATAAACAAGTAGAGCATAGTCATAATCAATATATTGAAATAGAACAAAGTTGTATTCATAATATTGAAGAACAAAGATGAACAATGAAGAACAGTAAAGGAATTACCAAGAATCCTCTTGACAGATCCGGAAACCAATCGAAGATTGACTCCTTCTAGTTCTAATCCTATGTAGCTATGCTATGCTAGAGATCTAGTTGATGTGGTGGCTCTAGGGCTTGATCAGAGACTCTCCTCCTGAGATTAGGGTTTGAAGAATGAGAATGAGGGAGTGCCTCCTCCAGGGGCCAGGGGTCCTGCTTATATAGCCCCCTCTAGTGAACGTGGGCCGTCGGATCAAACCGACATTAATCACACGGTTTTCCTTGATCCCTTAGGTCGGTGGAGCATAATCCGCGAGACGGAGCCTGATTGGCTCTCAGGCCAGGGCGGCCGCCCTAGGGAGCAGGGCGGGCGCCCTGCCTCCGGGCCCGTTCGGCCTCCCGTTCGATCTCGTGGCTTCTGGAGTCTTCTAGATGATAGAAAATCGGTGAACACGTTATTATCTCTATGTAAACCCGACATGTGGGCCTTTCCTCAGTATTTTCTGATAACCCCCTGTAGAAATAGACAAACACCAAAACTTGTGGAATTCTGTCAGATAAAACCCTAAGTCTAGGTGTTGGTTGCATTTGGATCCTTTTCTTTATTTATTTGATAACTATATTTGGTACTTAAGGACTGTCAACAAACTCCCCCAAGCTTACCTCTTGCTCGTCCCTGAGCAAGGATAGACTCAGAAGTTGCTGCAACGCCTTCGAACGTTGACGGTACATATGCTTTCAAATAAGGTCTCATCCCTGAGTTAGAGTAAACTGTCAAGACTTAAAACTTACTCATTTTACCTTTCACCATGGGGCTTGCAACCATCACCTGCATCTTGAGTGGTTAAAAGATAGAACGGTCTAGTCAAACGCCATGTCTCTTATTCTTGATCAGCTATAGCTCTGGAGTTTTTGCAAATTTTTCAAATAAAACTCAGAGATTCCTTATATGACTTTCTCGGGTCTCTCTTTTGTGGTATTTCTGGATCCTTACCAAGGCAGTAATGGTATATGCCTTCTCTCTCAAAGTATGTGGTATTTATGGTATAAGGCGTAGTGACATTGCCTTTTCTCTCACCCTACTCTAATAAGGCTTTGATATCTGGAGCTCATAGGTGGGAGATACAGTATACATACTCATATAACATTTATTGCATAGTCAAACCATGGATCCAGAGAAACAAGTCAATAAGTCAAATCAAGATGTGCATGTGTGGTGAATGAGTGGTGTATGGTGATAACAAAAGTCTAATGCTCTTTTTGAGGGAATACATACCTTTCTTGCTTTTTAAAACTTTTGAGGGGAATGAGATGCTCTGTATTTATATTTTTTTTCCTTTTCTTTTTCCTCTCAGGTGGGTATCTTGTACCCCTAATTCTACTGTCGGACACTTGTCCATTTTTACCTCTCGTCTCACTTTTTCTTTCTTCGAGGTTCCGAGCACTTGCTCCTTTTTATTTCCTCGTATTTATATTTTTTTAGAGCAAATCTCCCTCTTGAAAATATAGCAAGTGGTAGTAGATAAAATAACTCGAGCATTAGTTCACAGGGAATAACAGGAATGGGATAATGTTTTTGGCTATTCTCTCCCGGGTCAGGAGTAGAATAATTTTGGGTGAATCTGGAGATGGAAATGAGTGGATATATGTGGATGCATACTTTCGGAGTAGAAGCAGCATGTATGAGTGAACGTGCAAGTGAATCTTGATTTTAACCACATGACAAGTTCCTAAGGGTCTACACAGCTTGACCACACTCAATGCCCATAAGCAGTAAGTAGTAAAAGTGCGGCTCTTATTCTAACAAGCATGTATATATGGCTGTGGTAGGAATTTAAACTCTCATCATACAGGAACTCATCATGCAACATTTTAAAGATTTTCAAAGATAAAATTCTCTAGAATTCTAGCATCTCTAGGAACAGATAAACAACATTTCAACCTTCCCATATCATATCCACTAACAACTTAGACTTCAGATCAAGTTCTCTTCCCACTAGTTCAGGTTTAGAGCCAGTTTTAAATTATAACAGTTATGTCTAAACTAGAGAGAGAACAAATTTGAAAATTAGGCAGAGCAACTATTTATCATATCCATGCTAGAGTTTTATTTTCAAGATTCAGTTTAGCATAGCTACTTTATTTATTTATTAAACTAAGCAAATATATATAAACACAAAATATTTATTTGGGTTTTCATGATTATGCATCTTTTTATTTTAATAAAGCATAGGTATAAATGTAGATAAAAATACTTATCGGGATAAATGGGGGTGCTCTCCCCCAAGCTGGATCTTGACGTAATTTCTTCTGATGTAGCTAGCAGGTGCAGAGGTGTATTTGAATGTCGGCAGCACCCTGACAGCGATTAGGATGTCCTCTATCTGCTAGTCTTCCTGAATTCTGTGGAGCTCAAATAGACAACAAAGCTTCGTGGAACTTGATTAAGCGTTAGCATAAATATCTAGCCTTTATCATGTTTGAGCTTCCTTGATAAATGTCACTCTCTATTTTTATTTTCATTTTTATAGAACAGAAAAATATATATTATTATTTTTTTATGCCACCACAGTGAATGTACTTATGGGTTTTATGCCACTCGCATACTCACATGGGGCTTACTGTTTTTAACTTTTTTTAGACAGAATGAACATGATTAACTGAGCAATAATTAAAGGGAAAATGATAACTACCAAGTTTACCTCTTGGCACGGCGTTCGGTGTTTTTAAGTCCTCCGAACAGGACTTCTTTTCTTCTTAGTTGTCCTGGGATTTGGGTAGCGTAGACGGTGGTTCCGGCAGCGCCTCCTCTTCTTGTGTAACTGTCTTCGCTTTTCATACCCGACTTGGTGCTTCGGTCTCCTGTTGTGTATCCTCGGGCCTTATGACCTCTCCTTCATAGTCTGCCCATACGTCCTTGATGGTTTGCCTCCTTTGGTTACGGTTACGTCGCCTTCTTCTTGTCCTGACCTGCTTAGAATCTTCAACTATATAGTTAGGGTCATTAAAGTAGCGGCGTACCTTCTCAGAGGGGAAATGCATATGGACTTCTCCGGTTCCAATGTAGATGATTGCTTTGACGGTGCCTAGGAATGGTCTTCCTAGGATGATGGGTGGATCGTACTCGTCGTCTTCCATGTCAATGACCTGAAAGTCTATATGGACAAAATGATCGTTAATTTTAACAGGGACATCGGTTACTATACCTTCGACCTTTCGGGATGTCTGATCTGCCATCTGGAGCTGAGTGTATGTTGGTTTTAAGGGCATGGTCCCGTACAAGAGTTGATAGGTGACTATGGCCATTATGTTGACGCCTGATCCAGTGTCGCAGAGCGCCTTCTGAAAGGAGTATCCATTGATTGAGCACTCAATGCTTGGCATACATGGGTCGTCCTTCTTGTTCAGGAAGGGCAACTTGAGTCAACCATCTTGACCTCCTTGAACTGCAGTGACCATCTTAGCTGATTCGGTCCATCCTTGGTTGTTCTTGTTCTGCTTGTTCCTCCTGTTGGTCCTCTTTCTTGGTTCATGTTCGGGTTGCTCTGGGATTTGTGTAATCTTGTTCTTGAAGGAAAACGTCTCCTTCCTCCCCTTGATGTTGAAGTTGATCTTCGCAGCGCTGGCGTAGATGACAGCTCCCGAGGTGTTTAGGAATGGCCTTCCCAGAATAACTGGTGACCTCTCATCGGACCCGGTCTCTATCACCACGAAGTCAGCTAGAGCATACGAGGTACCAACTCGGACACACATGTTCTTTAATATTCCTTTAGGAAAGCTTAAGCTCCTGAGGTGTTCAGGAATGGCCTTCCCAGAATAACTGGTGACCTCTCATCGGACCCGGTCTCTATCACCACGAAGTCAGCTGGAGCATACGAGGTACCAACTCGGACACACATGTTCTTTAATATTCCTTTAGGAAAGCTTAGTGTCCGATCTGCAAGCTGCATACACATAGTTGTTTCTGATAAAGGATATGTAAAGAATTTTTCATAGAGTACCCTGGGCATAATGTTGACGCTGGAGCCAAAGTCGCAGAGTGCTTCTGGGAAGTCCACCATGCCGATGGAGATCGGGATGACGGGGCGTCCTGGATCGCCTCTCTTGACTGGCAGAAGGTCATTATGTACTCCGACAGCGGGATTACTCCAATAGTTACCTGCATCAAACATGTCTACAAGATTTGCAGATTCTAATCCTTCCGGTTGTGATGGTATACCGGGGTTAGTAGCAGGAACAGCAGCAGCTATTTGATTTAACTGAGATTCAATCATTTTATTAAAGCTAATTTTGTTTTTGATGGCAGTAGAGAAATTATCCATTCTATTATTTATGTTTTCTAGTATTTTATCATTGGATGCCAATTTCTTAGACAAGTTATCCATTAGCTTTCCTTGATTAGACACTAACTCTCTCAGGGGTGGAAAATTATTATTGTTGTTGTAAGAGTTATTACCTTGATAATTACCTGAGTAGTTACCTGAGTAGTTAGGCCTCTATTGATTCCAACCTTGATTTTGTTGAGGACGGTTGTAGTAGTTGTTGTTGTTGATGTACCTTGCATCCTCAAGCATCTCAGGGCAGTGATTGCCTGAGTGTCCAGTGTCTCCACATTCCTCACAAGTCATGTGAGAGTCGTAGACGTTCATGACTTCTCTTTTGTCTCCAGCTTTGTCATCGAGCTTTAAAAAGAGTAGGTCTAACTTTACAGACAGCATGTCTACCTCCTTGAGCTGGTGCATACCTCCACCCTTGCGTGTTTGAGTTCTCTCTTCGTTCCAACCTTGGTTGGACGCCATCTTCTCCACAAGGGCTGTAGCTTGTGGTATGGTGAGTGATAGAAATGCGCCTCCAGCTACAGCATCCATGGTCTCACGAGCACTAGTGATGAGCCCATGATAGAAAGTCTGCATAAGTAGCCAGCTCTCCATTCCATGATGGGGACATTCTAGGATGTAATCTTGAAAGCACTCCCATGCTTCTGGAACGGATTCATCATGTTGTTGCTGAAAACTTGTAATCTTCCCACGGAGAGCATTGGTCTTGCCCATGGGAAAGAAATTAGCCAGAAAGTTCATAGAGCAGAGTGCCCACATAGTGTTCTTATCCTTCGTCGCGTAGAACCACTGCTTCGCTCTCCCCAATAGTGAGAATGGGAAAAGGCGAAGTAGTATGACGTCTCTGGGAACATCTAATAAAGTGAATGTGCTGCAAATCTCTAGGAAGTGTTGGAGATGAGCACTTGCATCTTCGTGCGGCTTCCCACAAAACTGGTTGGCTTGTACCATGTTGATGAGCCCTGGCTTGAGCTCAAAGTTCTTGTCGATGGCCGCGGCAGGTCCAGTGCGGATGTTGTCCGTAGTGGGAGCTGAGAACTCACGGATCGTCTTGTTCGCCATGGCTGCGAACTCTGTTGACAAATTCCAGATGAAACTTCGGCGGTCTTCTGGATTGGATGAAGTGTTGCGTCGAAGTGTTGACTTCTTGAGCTTGGCTCTTGCCCCTCTGATTAATGCTTCAGGGTTGTCAACAAAATTTTCTGGAAGATGTCCTCTATTCATACATCACCCTGCAAAACAATAAGAATGGAAAAATACAGGGGTAAATCTATATGGAAGAATTGATGATCTCAATCACTTAATGATGCGAATGATGACTCAAATTCCGTATTCATTCCTTGTTAGTAAATCAACCTTCCCCGGCAACGGCGCCAAAAATGCTTGTTGGCCATTCTTAACGTCATTACCAAAAGTAGACTTAGTTTTCTAATTCTGATAACGGCGCCAAAAATGCCGAACCTATCCCTCATGCCACTTAAGCCAAGTTGTCATCCCCAGCATGACATGAGAGACGCGGTATTGAAATATGCAACTGCTCTTCTAAATAAATAATAAATAAGATCTGCAAGCGCACAGATTAATACCGATGTAGCATTTTAACCGGAAAGTATTCCAGGTATCGTTATTTATATTTTTACCACTGGGAAGGGATTACTAACATCAATGTTGATTATGGAATGGAATATAGGAATGAGTATCAATCATTGCATGTATAAGTGAGAGCATTCATCTATCTCTTGCATACAGGGGTAAGTGTCACATAAAATATGGATAAAGTATGAATGGTGACAAAGATAATTAATCTGATCAGCTAGCCACATATAATAATGATAAGCACCTCAACAGATATTCTAGCAAGTCATTAGCATGGTATTAGGACGAACTACAAGGATATTTCCTAAGTTATTCTTAACTATAAAGTCTAGCATATCATAGTTAGTGCAAGTACACTTGGCAATCATTGCGAGAAAGGACTACGCCCATGCATAGTGATATTATCAAGGAAGATGAGAAACATAGCAATCACTCCCCCGTAATAATGTTGCTCTGCCTGCCTTACACACGGGAGGGGGACTATATAAGAACCAACGAAGCTGTCACCATCGCGGACCACCCCACGATCCGGTATATAAGGTGCAATCGTAGATAAATATGGTCTAAGCACCACGCCTACACAATATTTATCATTTACCCATGGATCCGATGGATAAACGCTATACGATCCTAAACATGTATATAATTCCAATCTAACTAAGCCAAGCGTATAACTACGATAAACTAAGAACAATATAATCGCAAACATAAACAAGTAGAGCATAGTCATAATCAATATATTGAAATAGAACAAAGTTGTATTCATAATATTGAAGAACAAAGATGAACAATGAAGAACAGTAAAGGAATTACCAAGAATCCTCTTGACAGATCCGGAAACCAATCGAAGATTGACTCCTTCTAGTTCTAATCCTATGTAGCTATGCTATACTAGAGATCTACTTGATGTGGTGGCTCTAGGGCTTGATCAGAGACTCTCCTCCTGAGATTAGGGTTTGAAGAATGAGAATGAGGGAGTGCCTCCTCCAGGGGCCAGGGGTCCTACTTATATAGCCCCCTCAAGTGAACGTGGGCCGTCGGATCAAACCGACATTAATCGCACGGTTTTCCTTGATCCCTTAGGTCGGTGGAGCATAATCCGCGAGACGGAGCCTGATTGGCTCTCCGGCCAGGGCGGCCGCCCTAGGGAGCAGGGCGGGCACCCTGCCTCTGGGCCTGTTCGGCCTCCCGTTCGATCTCGTGGCTTCTGGAGTCTTCTAGATGATAGAAAATCGGTGAACACGTTATTATCTCTATGTAAACCCGACGTGTGGGCCTTTCCTCCGTATTTTCTGATAACCCCCTGTAGAAACAGACAAGCACCAAAACTTGTGGAATTCTGTCAGATAAAACCCTAAGTCTAGGTGTTGGTTGCATTTGGATCCTTTTCTTTATTTATTTGATAACTATATTTGGTACTTAAGGACCGTCAACATTGCTACACTTGGACCCTCTATTGCCATGCTTACTATTGTGTTTCTATAGTTTGGAGAGTCTATTGCCACACTGACTTTTTCATTGGTATATGAGGTTTTTTGCCACACTATTTTTTTGTTGCTATAGCATATATTGCGACCCCAAATGATTATGTCGATAGTTCATATTGCAACACTTTGTTTGGTAGCTTCAAACAGTAATTGCACGCCATTAATTTTTTGAACAATATATGATGAATGAAGCATTCAGACATCAATTAAAATAAAATATGATTTGTTTGTACAAATCATTAATGAAACCATCTAATGTCAAACTCAACTTAGACACACGCACAAAACACGTAAGGTATCTGACACACTTGCCTGTTAGAGGTTTACATAATTTTCTAATCTCTAGGTTTGGTGCAGCAAGGTTAAGAGCACCATTTTTTCAGTGGTGGCGCTCGGTTATTTGGGTCAAATAGAGTAGGGCCACTGGTAGTTGATAATAAAATATATTCTGGGGAACTTCACTCTTGACATGAATGAGACGATGGCCTATTGATTTGGTGCTTGTTTGTGGTTTCTGGCACAAGATTGAATCTTGTATGCCATAGTTTTTCTTGATTATTTATTATTTATTTATTTTCTAGTGCTTGTTCTGATTTTCATTTTTGTTCTTTCCATGATGTGTTTGCAAATATTTTACCAAAAAACAAAATGTGCATTTTCGACTTAAGATTTTAGGAGATGTTTTAAAATTGTATTATGCAACAATTTTTAGGATATATAGATCAGGTAGTTGCCAACAATGCTGACTAGATAGCTATCAATTTGTTGGGCCCTTGCCCACGCTCAAAGGCCTACCAAATACGAGTGTCGCCAACTTGCAACGAATACATTGGTCTATAGCAACACAAAAAACCATGGCAATAGTAACATGATATAGCGTCCACCTAGGATTCTAGTTGCAATAAGTACCTAACAATTACAACGCCACAGAAGTTTATTACGACCCCAAAAAACTGTAGCAATAGGAACATGTTATTGCATCCATTTAGGCTTCTTGTTGCAATAACCACCAAGCAGTTGCAACACCACTGGAGATTATTGCAATAACCACCAAGCAGTTGCAACACCACTGAAGATTATTGCATCCCAGAACAATCGTGGCAATAGTTACAAGCAAAAGCAACTAAATCTAATATAGTTGCAATAACACCAAGTAATTGCAACAAAAATCTATACTAATGCAACTCGAAAGCTCCATGGCAATATTAACAACTAATTGCAACACAATTCTTAAATGGTTGCAGTAGCACACGTTTGTTGCAACGACAAACCATACATATTGTAACACATTTAGTCCGTTGCATTATAGGTACATATTGCAACCAGTTTACGGAAAGGTTGTAATGCAACCCCCTAATGGCAACCAAATCAGTGGCGTTGCAGTCGTGTGGCGTGGCATTAGGGGGAAATCCTTGTAGCTCCCATTTGTAACACTCACTCTCTCTACTCACCCAAGAGCAAGCAGGAACCCTAAAAGCTAGAGAGGGGAGAGATTGGAGAAAGGATTGAAGAAGAAGAAGGAGAGAAATAAGGGAAGCATCAGCAGTAGCCCACGGACACCCTTGACCCTCAACCCCTTCGTGGTAAGTGTCTCCGATGGCTTGGGTGGCCTCAAGAACACAAGAATCACAGAGAGGACACAACAGTTTATCCTGGTTCAGGGCAACTGATACCCTACATCCAGCAACTGATGATCCTTATACTCAAAAGCACCCAAAATCAGGGGGTTACAACAGAGTGTAAAGAGAGGTTTGGTAGGGGGTTAGTTCGGTGCTAATCCTGAGGTTGCCTCATCGCTAGTGGAGTCTTCCCTTCATCGAAGAGGAGGAAGATGACGAGATGCAGTGGAGGAGCTCTTAGTGCCCCTCCCTCTGGGTTCCCCACCTCTTGGTGCTAAATAGGAGCAGATCGAATGGGATGGAATGATCTATCTTGGATCGTCCTCCCCTCACTAGGTTCGACCTTATCCCTTATATAATAAGATAGGTTGGGTACATGGCAGTTTAGGGGATGAGTTTATGGTCTACATGGGCCAGAGTCCAGGAGGGTCTTGCAGTGGTGCTCTATGGACCATGATGGTGTCTTGGAGCCAAAGAAGCCTTGGGCATCATCCAGCTGCTCTGTTCTAACACTCTGCATGTTAGGCAGTCTCAGCTTGGATTGGCCTCCCCTAGATGGACCTTCTGGAGTCTTCTTGGTGGCGATGGAGGCTGGCTCCTAGGGCTAACTCACGAGCTCAGGAGCCATCTAGCCACTAGAGGCCACGAAAAGCTTGTCTTCTTGTGTCAGACCCCATGTGTGACCCTATCATGGAAGTGGCCGGCAGGGCCATGCCTAGGGCGTGGCGTCTTGGAGCCCTCGAGCCTTGATGGCTCAGGGCTTCTCTTCTTGTGCCAGGGCCATAGCTGGCATTGCAAGCCGGGCAAGAGCCAAGGCCTGAGCTTAGGCGTGTCATCGATCGAGAGCTTGAAGCCCGAGCAAGCCCCTGGGCCTTGTGCAGGGGTTGCGTCGTGTAACACCCTGGTGTTATCTTGCCTGTTTAGGCACTAACCTTCCAGGAGCCTAGCTTGATCCACTCCTATCATGAACTTATCCTCTTGTTGGTTAAACCAAAGTGATGAAACATATGAAACAATGTTTGTATTCTATGTTCCCATTATGTGTTAACTAAGGATGTTATGTAAATGATACTTGGGATGGTCTAACATGCTCCATAGTACCTTAACTATGTTTAGGATACCTAATGGAGCAATGCTTAGGTTGACCAAGTTGCCTAATTAAGCTTCTAATCCTTAGTTTGACCCTAGTTGACCAAATGACTCCTTTTGCTTCCCTATTTAAAAAGTGCTTCAAGATGAGTTTGCATGTTGATGCACCTTTAAACAAAAGTGCAGCAAAATTGTTGTGGAACAAAAGTCCTTTAATGAGCATCTCATGAAAATGACTGGAAAATGCTCAAATAGGGCCCTCAATTCAGGATTTCATACTGTTTCCACACTTAGAAAATATTCTAAGTCTGAACTAACATTTCAGTTTCATGTGCACTACTTTGGAGCACTGTATCTCTCAAACTAAGCAGAACTAGCTCAAGCTTGTATTGGCAACTTGGTAGATCTCATGTAGCTCTACACTTTTGTCAATTGCTCCTCGAGCTAAATCGAAACGGTTTGAGAGCTATAGGAATGAGAAGGGGCCGGTTTCAGTCGGATGGAGAGGGATTGCATTGTCTTCAGATTGATTGGAGCTAAGCTCAAGGCCGACCGGGTTCAGGCCGCTTGCGTCGCGTGGCGGCTGTACATCGACGGGAGGCCGCGGTGTCGAGCCTGGGAGCCTTCAAGGCGACACCAACCCACTGCCTCGGCCCTCACTCTCTTCTTCCCCTCCTGCTCTCTCCCAAGGCGAAAAACCGAGCGCCGAACGCCGTTGTGAGCCTCGCCGCCGTCGTGAGCATGCCTCACCACGTCGTAGTCCACCAAATCTTGCACCCAGCTCCGCATTGCTTTGCTTTGCACCATCATCATGTGGGGTTGGTTGTTGAGTTGAGGTATAGGGCGTGTTGCCCGGTTTCCTTTCCGCTGGAGCTCGGTCACCATGGCTGGACCTCTAGCTTCCTCGTGGTCGACCCTCACCGGAGCCATTCCCTCCCTTCTTGATCTTGTCTCAGGGTCCCCGCAGCATGTAGCTTCTGTAACCCTAGCGAATCAAAGCTCTACCGAGCTCATTCCGTTGGAACGGGCCATGACACCGTGCACGCCCGCCATTGCCGCCCAAGAGCTCGAGTCCAATCTCTTCATGCCCATGCAATCCTTGGTAAATGCAATCGATGTCTAGGGTTTCTGGGTTACCCTTCTTGTTGTGTGCTTGATGGAACCGCCAGCCGGAGTTTCACCGGAGCGAAACGCTGCGGCCCCGCCGCCGTCGGCAATGCCCCTGGAGCCGCCGCGCACGTGGTCAGCAGGCCACCGACCACCGCGGACCACGCTACAGACACCTGTGGACGTGCCTCGCCGCCCTGGAGCTTTTCCACCACTTCCCCGCGGCCACCGACGACCTCACCGGCCGGAGGATGGCCGGCCGGCAAGCCTCCTCCGCCTCCTCTGTTCTGAAAATGAGGAAAGGACCTCGGGGTTGAATTGGGAAAAGTACAGGGGGTTAAGTAAGAAGCCACAGACTCATTTGAATAGTGTCTAAAGGATCTTTCGGTGATGACTTATTTAGTGAAGAGTTCAAGGGCCCCGGTGTAAATGTGTTTTCCCTTTTCTGATATTCTTTTCTTTTTATACATATAAATCGGTTGAATCTTTAAAAATTAATATCTCGGGCTAGGAAATTCCAAAAATAGCAAATGAGGACTCTTTGGAATCCTTGTGAAATTATCTATGCAGTGGATCTATAATATGGCATGTTTTAGTTTAAAGTTTTAGCTGTAAAAATAGATTTATGCAACTAGGTTTTGAATGCTAGTTGGATCTGTTATTTTTAATAACTGTAAATATTTATCTCCAAATGAAGTGAAATTTTTGTGACATGTTACTCTTGTGATGTATGATGTCTAGTAAAAATTTCAAGATTTTAGGCTTGATAGTTTAGGAGATATAAAAATAACAAATGCTATATGTTGCTTTGCTTCTATTCTGGACAGTTCTGCATATATGCATTGTTTGGCTTAGTTAACTTGTGAATCATGCCTTGATGACAATAAATTATTTGTAGTAATTTTCTTAATCTTTTCAAAAATCTAAAGATCACAATTTTTGGTTAAGTATATGTTTAGTTATAGTTGTTTAAAGTACTGTGGCAGTTTCTGCCCAAACCCAGACAGCATTGCTTTGTGTGCCATGTGTGACCTTGTTAGTGGTAGAATTAGTTCTAGATGTTTATAGAAAAGTTGTTCACAATTTGTTAAGCTTTCTAAAAAGTCTAGAACCATAATTATTGGATTTATAAAACTCAAGCTATAGCAGTTTAAAGTGGCATATCAGATTCTGTCCATATTTTGGACAGAGATTCAATTATTTAATTAATTGACCATGTTAACTGTAGAATCATCTTAAGATGATTACAAGAAAGTTGTAGGTAACTTTATAAGCTTTCCATAAAGTTGAGAATTATGTTTGTTGGAGGTCTAGAACTCCATTTATGCTTCTCTGAAGTTTCTATCAGTTTTCTGTCTATAATTGTACCACTGCTGTTAGGCTGCATGTGTGGTGTTACTCGTGCAACTAGTTTCATGGTGTAAATGATGTTTACTGTGGTTTTGGTAAATACAAAAGTTGTAGATAATTATCTTATCTTGCTTGTGTTAAATTTTCATGATCCCAGGTCTGATAGTTTAAGAGTTGCATGCTTAATAAGTCTACTGTCAAATTTTAATTACCTTCTGTGTAGACTTTAAAGATTGGCATGTTTGGTCATGATAACTTGGGAATCATGTTGAGATGATTAAAGATGAAATGTAGATAATTTCATAAGCTTTCCATAATGTATTCTTGCAAGTCATTTGGAGTTGTAGATCTCTAGTTATGATTGATTTACGGAGCTACTACATGTATGTCTAGAAAGTGACAGATTTTAGTTTTAGTGCCTTGTTTCACTTTGCCATGCTTGTGTGTTAAAGTGTGACTCATATCTTTGATGGTACTTAGGTTGATACCCTGTAATCTTATAAGACTTGTGTCTTGATTGATGTGCTTGCAATCTTCTTTGTTATGCCCTAATAAGGATTAAGTTAATTAACTCTAGGGTTTATGTGAACTTTGGTATGCTTGCATGATTACTTTGTTTATTGCATTTCTACGCATTCGTACATTTGCATCTTACATCTCATCTAGGTACGCTAGATGCACTACGTGGAGGACATAATGTGGAGCCAAACCCGAAGACGGTGTTTGGGAAACTATCCCGAAGATGGAAGTAATCGACGAGTGATGTCTGACAACCACTGACTTGTGTCGGATCCCAGGCAAGCCCCGGAGCATTATAAGCCTCCTATCTTCAAAGAAATTAATTATATATATATATATATGTTATAAGTATTGTTGCATTAAGTGATAGGAGTTGGTTGGAAACCCTTGCTGCATTATATCAGTCCTTGTCCAGATATATGAACCCTTGAATCCTACATAGACTAGGATCGAGTAGATGCTTAGCCCTGCTTTAAGCGGTAGAAGTCAGGTGATTTCCTGTCACCTGCGAGAGGTAGGGATATTCATATATGGCACGGTTGGCTATATTGCTATCGTGGAATGGAACCATGTGTTAATAAAATGAAATGAGACCGGGCGGGATGACGATAGTGAAGCAACAAGGCATGGAGGTCTTGGGTGTGGATCTATCCCCGTCTGAGTCGTTTAAGGACCGATTCGCTGTACGTCCTTGAGTCATGTTGAACGCAGTCTAACACTTAGTTGGCCGGATAAGTCGTTCCGACCGCGAAGTCGAGTAATATGGTTCAGGCCGGGAATCGAATGGTAGGTTGCATCTTGGAGGAGAGAAAGGATGTGCTTGGGGACATTGGCGTGAGACCAAGGGGGGGTTAGAGTCCCTATCACCTGGCAGAGTGTCGCCCTTGGGGACGCGACATCATTCAGACCCGCGATTCCTGAACTGTACGAAAGATGACCTGAGCAGCCCTCACCAGGCGTGACTCGGTGAGTGTTAGAAATACCCCTCCAGCTGGATAGGAATTCGATTCGAATCGCCGTCGCTCCCGGTTAGTGAGCACTTGACTTGAGCAGCGGCAACGTAGATTCCATTAAATTGAACGGATGGTTAATTGGATAACGATGGAAATGTTGCCTCAAATTATACCTGCTATGGTTAATATTGTTTGCTCCTAATAAAGTGAGTGCTCTAGTACAGGTTCTAATATAGATGGCAGGTTAATGATAATTAACTTGATGCTTAAGCATTAATGATTACTTATCCATATTAAGCTTTTATGCAAAATGTTGTCAAGCTAGCCCACTTTATATCAGCCTTGCATGATCCTTGGTGTCACTTTATTTCTGGTTTTTGACGGGTAAGTCTAGCTGAGTACATTGTTGTACTCAGGGTTTTATCCCCACTTGTTGCAGGTTGTGAAGTATCATGGCTACTGCAAGAGTTGGTTGGCTCCTGCCGTAGAGGCGGAGTGTGATCATGGGCATGATCCTTCTTATTGTCTTGTCTCTAATGCTGTTGTTGGAAGTCGACCTTGGTACTGGCATGTATTTGAAATAAGATAAATGTTAGTTTCAAATTACTTTGCTTCTGCTACTTTTTAACTTAAGTTGTAATAACTATGTTGAACTCCGATGTATATTGAATTACTTGTGAAATGGTTGTAACATGTGATTTGTTATGTTGAATCACTACGATCTTGGCTTGTATGTTGGTTGGTTTGAAATCCCTCGTGATTTCATTGGACTACCGGAGTTATATGAGCTCAAGTGCGAGAATTTGATCACTTCGGTGATTGTTTTCGTACTTGTGCTCTTATAATTTGGACGGTTCCGTTACAGCTAGTATCGGAGCAAGATTCAACATTAAACTTGTCGTATGTGTATTTAAAACAAAGGTTTTGTTTTATAAAATCAGTTTTATCAACTTATAGCTATATATAGGTTTGTGAAATCTGAATTCTAAACCTAATATGCCAGTGGTCAATTTCCTTATGCCCATATAAGGATTATTAGGTGGCTTATATAAGTACTAACTTGGGGGTTTTTCATTTATGCATCTACACCCAGGCCAAGGTATGTATGTGTTATAACTCTCCCACACTATGCTACCCGGTGTGTCAGATTAGAGGTAGCCTTCATATATGAGATAGTCATATATGTCGCTAGTTTACTTTTATGCAACATCGCACCTACGCTCAGGTAAGTGTGAGTTGTGAGAGCATGACCGTACAAACTGCGGTCTAGGGGAGAGCTAGTTTTGGTTACTGGATTATTTACATGTTACACACATGTATATATGAAGGTACTTAATTGTGGGTGATTGATGATTCGGGTAGTTTTGGTGCTACATGTATATATACGGGGGTATATGTACATGGGAGTACTTAGAATTTTACTTCTCTGCTTTCATTGTGTGCTATATTGGGAAATGTTGGGCTGCAATGAAACTTTTCTACAGGTACGCTAACCACGAATGCGTAAGTCGAATGTAGCTGACGACTAGCTATATATCGAGAGAGTGCGTGTTATACCACCGACATAGAACGTGATCGCCACTTTAGGTTGGCAATCTTGTGAGGACGAATAGGACGAAGCATGCATCTTCATGATTGTTGCCTTATGCATAGCTATGCTCCTCTCACACTTGTTCTGTAGGAAGTAACTTGTGATTGATGTGGTACACTATATTTCTTGTGTGGAATCAAACAAGAATGACTTGTTCCATGTTGCTTGAGAAAAATGTGTACTTAGCCTTGATAGAAATAGTTGTGGTTACATGCTTGAACCTATAGATGTCCTTTAGTTTAGCCAAGTGGTGGATATGTTGTTCCTACAAGTTTTTGAAAATGCTTTAGACCTCACTTAAGTAAATTGGATTATAATGAGTGAATTAAATTGGTGTTGGTCTAAGATAACAAAATTTAGAGCTACTAGAATAACATGTTTGTACGCTCTCTTGTTAAGTAGAACAAAGGCAAGCGTTGTTTTGCTTGTCGAATATTGGCTGCTAGAACATTTTCTGTTGTAGTGATACTTTCATAGTCATAATGGTGTTTTCTGTAGTTATGAAGAATACCAAAGTTGTAGCTAACTTACTCATCTAGCTTGTCCTAAAATTTCGTGACACTAGGCCTTATCGTTTGGGAGTTACGAATTTTAGAAGTTTGCTATAAGATTTTGCCTATTCTCTAAGCAGATCTGAATGTCTGGTTTGTTTGATCTATGTGCACATGAAATCATGTCTTGGAGATAATATAAGAAGTGTAGTACTTTTTCTAAGCTTTCCAAAGTGTCCAATATCACTAATTTTGGTGGTCTAAATCTCTAGTTATGAGCTTGCAAAGTGGAATGACAGAATCTGTCCAAATCTGGGCAGAGATGTCTTCTTTGTCTTGTTTGGCCTGGTTAGTTGTAGAATCATCTTAATATGATAATAAGAAAGTTATAGACAACTTAATAAGCTTTACATAAAGTTAAGGGTCAGCCTAGTTGGGTCCCTAGAACTCCAGTTACGCATTTTCGAAGTTCTTGTCAAATTTTCTGTCCATATTGGTACAGATCTGAAACATTAGCATTTTTTGTCATGTTAACCTGTGATTTAGCTTTTGGTATGAGTAACAAACGTGTGGAAAACTTTCTAAGCCTTCTATAAAGTCTAGGATCACCTTTATGGGATGTCTACAACCTAAGTTATGGTTGAAACAAGTAACTACTGCGTTGCTGTCCAGATTCTGGGCACATGCTAAGTTGGCTTCCTTAGCTAGCGTTGTTTTGAGCTAAACTTGTAGTTAGTTCGTGCTTGAGATAAATGCTTATTTTGGGTGAGCCTTGTGCTTTGTATTGGTTGCTTAAGCTCATTCATTTGAATTTTCTCAAATGACTGCTTGATTGTGATGTTGTATGTGTGTTTGTTATCTAGGTAGTGCCCTAGTTGTCACCTCGTTTGTCCTCGGTAAGCATGAGGGTCACATAGCCTTATCCTAGAACAAAGTTCACGTATGTAATTGTATGGTTGTTGTCTTCAATTAGGTTCTCTCTTAGGAGTTTGAGCCTGTAGACTTGGTGGTTATCCCTTGAATGTTTGTATCCATACCGTTGCTTGACCGAAAGCCCAAAGTTTTGTTCTCCTATATGTTTGTCTAAGCCGTGGATGTTTTCCAACCCTTTTTGTGAAGACCCTTATCGACTGACCAACCAAGTTAACTTTTATCAATGCTAGCCTTTGATCATGGTTCGTACGTTGCCAGTTGTGGAGACTGCACCCAAATTTATGGTGGACCTTCCGGTTGCCTCTCCCAAAGGTTAGCTAGTACGACGCAACGTCTGTTTGCTGCGGCCTCAAAATCGTTTGTTTGCAAATTCGTGTATCCACCATATTAACTTGATCTTTGAGTAGTACCTAAATTTTGTCCATGAAGTTTTCTTAAGCCATCATCAACCTTCCCAAGTCTCGGAATGTTCATCAGTCTTGATCTTATGTTGTTGCTCAACATGATTGAATCTCCTGTTAATCTTTTATCTGAAACTCATCTCGGTGGATGCAAGTCGTGCATACAATTTAAGCAAGAGTCCATTGCTTAGTTGTCTTTAGGAATTGAGCTATGTTCCCTTGTGGTGTGTGTGAATTTTTGGATCGCCTCCTCGTTGATTCTAAACCTTGTAACTAACTTTGCTTGCTATCCCTCCTTGTATGGCGCTTGTTCTTACAACCCATTAGTGCCACTTGAAATTTCACTTTCGTTGTGCGTTTAGTAATGGTGTTATGAGTAGCCGCTGATGGTGCCGCGACGAAACCAAGGGCCTCCTGTGGCTGCAGACACATGGCTGGCTGCTTGGCACGCGCTGGTATCACGGTTTCTAGTCATGATCCATTATGAAACGACAGTCGAGGTGTTATTTTCTCGTGTTCCTTTTCTTGATTATCTCTCCAAATCGTATCGTAAGATCCATATCTTAGACCTAAAGTAGTGGAACTTCCTTCTAAAGTTGCTAAGAGGAAAATCTTTGAAGAATAGGTCACCGACATAAACATTAATAGACTGCAATAGGTGGTAGACAAGTGACTCTACATAGTTATCCCAGTATTGACGAACGTCATCTAGTAAGCAAGTATCTCGTCTCTATTGGATAGAAAGGACACACAACACTTAATGTTGGACAAGTTATCTGTGGGATGAGAATCGATTGTCGCATTGTGCATATGACCAGAGCTATCCAAGTCACAATCTTGGGTGCATAATGACCATACAATCAAAATCAACCATCTCTAGAATAACTTCGTAATTGCTAACTTCGAGGACAACCATCTGTTCTGCATCAACCACAGTTGTTGTGGTCAAGAGTGAAGATTTGGAACTTTTTAGTGTTGAGAGACAACTGATTAGTTACCAATAGGAAGGTTAATCTCCAGCTAGGTAATGACTTTTTGGTAGCTACGAAGACCATGTCTTACAAAGCAATAACCAACAAGAAGTTAATCAACTAGCCCGCAATTTGAGTGCTACTCTATCTTCCACAGCCATTGTGATCAAGTCAATTCCGTCTTGGACAATCACACAGATAGTGCAAGGTGTTCTATCAGCTAAAGCGAAGAATCAGATAAAGCATGACCTAGTTTCAAATTAGTATCCACGTGCCCTTAGGTGCCACAAATGGTTTTGTTCAGAACTCTATTGGATGAAGTGTTGAGGGATATTCGGAAAAGGTTCATTATTTTTGTAGGAATGTCATCCAGGTGGAGTATGCGTTTTGCCTTACAAAAGTAACCGCAAGTTCAAAGCGTGTGCATCATCAGATTGGTATGAAAATTAATGGTCGAGATCTGTTGTGGATGGCCCTTTTGAGGTCCCACAGATACTTGTTTACACTCTTTCATTGCTTTTGTGTTCTCGTATCAACAATGTACGAGTAGCCTTGGTTTCTGCAAATCAATGTATACCATCGCAAATCAAAAGCAATTTTGAAAAGTGTCAAACAACGGATTTCCCATCTTAGAGTTGTTGTATGACCCTAAGGAGGAAGCCTCATGGTGAAAGTTTGGCCTGACAAAGTTGCTACATTGCAAGTCAACTCAACTTATAGTGCAACTAAGTCACAAAGGAAAATTTTACTCAACCGCTTGGTTGGTAGACTACTCCCCATGGTTTAGTGAATATTTACAACTTTTGTTGTCCTTAAGGCGTCATTACATCTTTCCTTGGGAATTATTTTCCAATGATGACATACTTTGGTACCTTATACGTGATGAGGACATCACTCCTTCACATACACACAATGATCCACTGTTGGACATTCAAGGTCCAATCACTAGAGCTCGCGCGCGTCAATTAAATTTAGAGGTGAGCTCGTTCCTAAGTAACTCTTTATATGATTCTGAGAATAGATTGCTACCTAATGATTATATTGTGCTTAGGTATGAAGGAGAGGTCCAGGAGACACATGGAGGAGGGCTTGGAGGCGTGGAGGACCAGCGAGGGCGCCCGGATAAAGATGGAGGACCAAACCAAATCAAGTTCGAGTCCACCTCGGAATCCAGGACCAGTCTGCCTTAAACTGGTCACCCAGGACGCATCCGGACTCCGTTTTCGATGATCCATATATGGATGGAAAGCTTATTTGATAAGGAAGCCAACCCAAGTGGTCTCACGTCAAAAGCTATTCAGAATCAATGGGAATCGTCAAAACAAGTCACCGTCCAGAATCTGTCAGGGCGCTGTGTCGCCGTCTTTTGGGCCGTTTGGGCCTTGTAACGTGTTGGCACTTCCCAGGGACGCGAATAGAGGTCCTTGGACGTCCCTTAGGCTATATAATAAGTAGTCGCCGCCTACATTAGGGTTGGGTTTTGCTTAGATTATTCTGTTGATAACAGTTTCGCCGCCGTCGTTGGTTTGTGAGACCCCAACTTCGTGAGATTAATCATTCATCTGCAATTTGGTTGCATTCCTTTGTGTTCTTGCTTGTGTTCTCGATTTGCAGGCAAGGACTTAGCCTTCTTGGCAAGGTCGACCGTGCAACGCTGGTCGATAACCAGAGGAGTCGTGGTGCTGCGATTGCGGGGTTCAGAGCCGAGTTGTTCGGAAGCCGGATCGAATTGTGTCGTGACTCCACCAAATTGAGAGTTATCAGAACCTTTCGGAAGATCGGGATCCCTAGTTCACATCAATTGGTAATCAGAGCTTCAGGTATACCGTTAGGTTCAATTTTACCCTAGTTTAGTTTGATTTCGCCTTCGTCCTAGAGTCCACAGAAAAGCCAAAAAATTAGTGTTTTCCTATCCCAGAAACCACGTTTAGCCTTTTGCATAATTCTTTTCAGATTCCGTCGTGTTGAGTTTGTGTCCTAATCAAGGTCTTGTTGCTGGTTAAGTTGTGTTAGAGTCCAGTTCGTGTGTTTTCCCCATCGTTTCCTTGAAACCCTAGCCACCGTGACCACTTTTGTACGCATTGTTCCAGTTTTGTCCTCTATTTCGGAGTCCAAACTTGAAACTGGTCCCGTTTTCGCGTACGAACTCGGATTTCGACGTTCCAGATATCAAAATCAATCAGAAAAAATTTTTGGATCTGACCATCCCCGGCTATGCCGGGGTTCGAAAATTTTATTTTGGTCAAAAACTGGTCACAAGATCCTCTTTTCGTGGTCACAAGCTTTTTCTTAATTTTGGACCCATCTTCTGAATTTTCCACAGGCCACGTCTTTCACTTGTTTCAGCTCAAATTTTTTGTGGTTACTTCTTGTGTGCTCCTAAGTGAATAAAAAATATCAAAAAAATAAAAATAAAAAGTCAAAGATTTCCAAAAAAACAACGACAGCCCAAAAAATAGAAAAATTGAGAGGGGCAAAAGAGGAACAATATTTAGAGGAGCACATAGAGGAGACAGTTTGCTATAATTGTGAGCGTGTGCTATCTTGTGATTGTTTCTTATCACTCTTGCTATCCATCATATTTGTTTCTCCATTTTGTTATCACACATCTGTATTTGGAACACGTTAGACCAGCAACGAGAGCAAGTATTTGGGACTATAATTCAGCATTACTTTCTGTTTTTGAATTGTGTTCCACTCACATATTTGGCCTGCCTGCCTTAACTCCACATACTTCTTCTGGACAGTATAAGTTTTGATCCCTGTAATCGCAGTGCTACGTCTTCCAGGTATCCTTAACCTTGCTGGTAAGAACCTTGTAAGAGCTTGAGAAGGGGTCTCCTTTTTGCTGCGATCTTGAGAGGCCCTACTCCACCTATGTAGTAGATTATTAGGGATAACTTTCACTGTTTGTTCCTGTTTTGTGTCTACAATGCCAGGTAACGGAGAGGATACGGCGCCCAAAGACTGGTCGGAGTGCGTCAGCCAAGACCAGTTACATTCTGTTGTAGATAATGCTCAGAGGGAGATGACTGAGACAATAGCCAAAGCTGTCACCGACGCGCTCATTGATCTCAAGCTCGGCAACACCCTTGAGAGATTGGACAAACGTTTGTCCGCACTAACCGACAGGGTAGCTGCCTTGGAAGCGCAGCCGCCACCTGTCCAAGAAGTCCATGATGGCAGCAACACCAGAGGACATGATGATGTAGTATATGACACCGATGGTAATGTTGATCAAGCAGCAACAAGACAAAACAGATTACGCCATCGTCTACGCACAAACGCCACAGGTATGGGTGGCGCTCAACACTTCAACCGCCACCAAGGTAATCGTAATTGTGCTCCGATGATCCTTATGCTAAGGTTAAATTTAAAATACCCTCCTTTTCGGGCCATTATGATGCTGAGGGATACCTTGATTGGGAGATGATAGTCGAGCAGAAATTTAGTTCCCACCGAGTGCCTGAGGAACATAGAGTTAGACAAGCCACTAGTGAGTTTACAGATTTTGCTATCATTTGGTGGACTGGTTTAGCTGCAGACAATGCGACACCTAGTACCTGGGAAGAGCTTAAGGTTGCTATGCGTGATAGATTTGTGCCACCATCATATCATAGAGACCTCCGTAAGAAACTGATGCGTTTAGAACAGGGAGATAAAGCTGTGCAGGATTACTATGGTGACCTTCAAAAAGGATTGATGCGTTGTGGCATAGTGGAGGGGCCTGAGGATTCTATTGTTTGTTTTTATTCGGGTTTGAGGCGTGAAATTCAAGACATAGTTGATTATAAGGAATTTAACACTGTCAACCAGTTGTTTCAGTTTGCTATGCTTGCAGAGAAGGAGTTGCAGGGGCGTGACTTCGGGGCTTCCCAAGGCATCTTCCTATCGGATGCAACCAACCGCGAGCAAGGATAAGTCTGGAGTCAAATCATCTTCTCCACGACCTTCCGGTTCAGGTAAAAATTCTGTGCAGGAACCTTTAAAGAGTGCATCCTCTGTCGCCTCAACGGGACGCACTCCTGGCGTTCAGTGCCACCGCTGCCATGGATTTGGGCATATGCAGCGAGAGTGCCCTAGTCAGCGAGCATACATTGCTACAGACGATGGGTACATCAGCACCTCTGACATTGAAGATGATGAGGATCAAGAACAAGCTGTTCAGGAGGACGGCGAAGTCTTTGGTAGCGATGACATGGCCGCCTACATGAACATCATTGTGCAGCGAGTGCTTAGCGCACAGATACAACAACCTGAGAAGCTGCAACGCCACAATTTATTCTAGATTTTCTTCGTAATCAACAATCGACGAGCACGTGTCATCATTGATGGAGGTAGCTGCAATAACTTGGTGAGTACAGATTTGGTCAAGAAGCTTGGCTTGACCACTCGACCACACCCCCATCCGTACCATATTCAGTGGTTGAATGATTCAGGTAAAGCTAAGGTAACACAAACTTGCAGAGTCTCTTTTTCCATTGGTACCTATGTTGATTATGTTGATTGTGATGTAGTACCTATGGAAGCTTGTTCACTTTTATTGGGTCATCCTTGGGAATTTGATAAAGATGCTATACACCATGGTAGAAGTAATACATACACTTTTGTGCATAAAGGAAAGAAAATTACTTTGGTTCCCTTGACCCTAGCTGAAATTGTACAACATGATAGAGCACGAACTGCTAGTTTGCATGAGGTTAAATCTGAAAATCAGCAAGTAGCAAATTCTATTTACCCACCTAAATAGGAGAAGTTAGCACCTAATGTTCAGGCTCAGGGAATTAAATTGAAGGGTGCTGTTATGCTTGCAAGAAAAAGTGACCTTGCTGAAATTTCTGATGACGATGTATGTTATACTTTGGTTTGCAAACGAACCTTGTTTTCTCTTGATGATGATGTTAGCTCGGTACCGCCTGCTGTCGCTAACCTTTTGCAGGAGTATGAGGACATTTTTCCAGCTGAGATACCCCCGGGGCTTCCACCTATGAGAGGGATAGAGCATCAAATTGATTTGATTCTGGGAGCATCATTGCCAAACCGCGCTGCTTATCGAACCAACCCCGAGGAGACTAAGGAAATTCAGCGGCAAGTACAAGAGCTTTTGGACCATGGGTACGTACGTGAAAGCCTTAGCCCTTGCGCTGTTCCTGTAATTTTGGTTCCTAAGAAAGATGGTTCTTGGCGTATGTGTGTTGATTGTAGAGCCATTAATAATATTACCATTCGATATCGTCACCCTATTCCTAGGCTTGATGACATGCTTGATGAATTATGTGGTTCTGTAATTTTCACAAAGATTGATTTGCGTAGTGGCTACCACCAAATTAGAATGAAACTTGGAGATGAATGGAAAACAACTTTCAAAACTAAATTCGGATTGTATGAATGGTTAGTAATGCCTTTTGGGTTGACTAATGCACCTAGTACATTCATGCGCCTAATGAATGAGGTTTTAAGAGCTTTCATTGGTCGATTTGTGGTAGTTTACTTTGATGATATCTTAATTTATAGCAAGTCTTTGGATGAACATATGGATCACTTACGTGTTGTTTTTAATGCTTTACGCGAGGCACATTTATTTGGTAACCTTGAGAAGTGCATCTTTTGCACGGATCGAGTCTCTTTTCTTGGCTATGTTGTTACTCCACAGGGAATTGAGGTGGATGAGGCAAAGATTGAAGCCATTAAGAGTTGGCCGGTTCCCCAATCCATCACATAGGTGAGGAGTTTTCTTGGTCTTGCAGGATTTTACCACCGCTTCGTCAAGGATTTCAGCACCATTGCTGCCCCTTTACACGAGTTGACAAAGAAGGGTGTGGTGTTTCATTGGGGAAGGGCACAAGAGGCGTCCTTAGACACTTTGAAGGACAAGCTTACACACGCACCATTGCAGCAACTTCCAAATTTTGGTAAGACTTTTGAGCTAGAATGTGATGCTAGTGGAGTTGGCATTGGAGGTGTTTTGATGCAAGATGGTAAGCCCATTGCATACTTTAGCGAAAAATTACATAGCCCTATTTTGAATTACTCCACGTATGATAAGGAATTGTATGCTCTTGTACGTTCTTTAGAGACGTGGCGTCATTATTTGTGGCCTAAAGAGTTTGTTATTCATTCGGATCATGAATCGCTTAAGTATCTTCGTTCACAACATAATCTGAATCGTAGACATGCTAAGTGGGTTGAATTTATTGAATCTTTTCCTTATATTTTCAAACACAAGAAAGGGAAGGATAATGTGATTGCAGATGCTTTGTCTAGGCGATACACTTTGCTGTCCCAACTTGAATGTAGAATTTTTGGACTTGAAACAATAAAAGAACAATATGCGCTTGATCCTGATTTTAAAGATGTGTTGCTGAATTGCAAAGGGGGACGTTCATGGAACAAGTTTGTGGTCAATGATGGTTTTGTATTTAGAGCTAACCGCCTATGCATTCCAGTAGGGTCCGTTCGTCTTTTGTTGATGCAGGAAGCGCATGGAGGAGGGTTGATGGGACATTTTGGTGCTAAGAAGACGGAGGATGTTTTGGCCACACACTTCTTTTGGCCAAAGATGAAGAGAGATGTTGAGCGATTCGTGGCACGCTGTACCACATGTCAAAAGGCTAAGTCTCGCTTGAATCCACATGGTTTGTATATGCCTCTTCCTGTTCCTTCTATTCCTTGGGCAGATATTTCTATGGATTTTTTTTTGGGATTGCCTAAGACTAAGAGGGGGAGGGATAGCATTTTTGTTGTGGTGGATCGATTTTCTAAGATGGCACACTTTATACCATGTCATAAAAGTGATGATGCTATTCATATTGCTGACCTCTTTTTCAAAGAGATTGTTCGTTTGCATGGTATGCCTTCTACTATTGTTTCAGATCGCGACACTAAATTTTTGAGTCACTTTTGGCGCACTCTATGGAATAAGTTGGGTACAAAACTGTTGTTTTCTACAACTTGTCACCCACAAACCGATGGGCAAACAGAGGTAGTTAACCGCACTTTGGGTGCCATGTTGAGAGCTATTCTGAAGAAAAATTTAAAGATGTGGGAAGAATGTTTGCCTCATGTGGAGTTTGCTTACAATCGGGCAACACATTCTACCACCAAGGTAAGTCCTTTTCAGGTAGTGTATGGATTCAATCCCCGTGCTCCAATTGATATTTTGCCTCTACCTACTAGTGATAGAATTCATGTTGATGCTAAGGAACGTGCTGATTTTATTTTGCGAATGCATGAAACAACTAAGCATAACATTGAAAAAATGACTGAAAAGTATAGAATTGCTGGTAGTAAAGGTAGACAAGAAGTGAAGCTTGAACCGGGTGATTTGGTTTGGTTGCACTTGAGAAAGGATAGATTTCCAGATTTGAGAAAGTCTAAGTTGATGCCTAGAGCTGATGGTCCATTTAAAATTGTTGAGAAGATTAATGATAATGCATATAAGCTTGAGTTACCCCCCCGAATTTGGGGTTAGTTCCACTTTTAACATTTCAGATTTGAAGCCATACTTGGGAGACGAAGATGAGTTGGTGTCGAGGACGACTCCAATTCAAGAGGGGGAGGATGATGAGGACATCACTCCTTCACATACACACAATGATCCACTGTTGGACATTTAAGGTCCAATCACTAGAGCTCGCGCGCGTCAATTAAATTTAGAGGTGAGCTCGTTCCTAAGTAACTCTTTATATGATTCTGAGAATAGATTGCTACCTAATGATTATATTGTGCTTAGGTATGAAGGAGAGGTCCAGGAGACACATGGAGGAGGGCTTGGAGACATGGAGGACCAGCGAGGGCGCCCGGATAAAGATGGAGGACCAAACCAAATCAAGTTCGAGTCCACCTCAGAATCCAAGACCAGTCTGCCTTAAACTGGTCACCCAGGACGCATCCGGACTCCGTTTTCGATGATCAATATATGGATGGAAAGCTTATTTGATAAGGAAGCCAACCCAAGTGGTCTCACGTCAAAAGCTATTCGGAATCAACGAGAATCGTCGAAACAAGTCACCATCCAGAATCTGTCAGGGCGCTGTGTCGCCGTCTTTTGGGCCGTTTGGGCCTTGTAACGTGTTGGCACTTCCCAGGGACGCGAATAGAGGTCCTTGGACGTCCCTTAGGCTATATAATAAGTAGTCGCTGCCTACATTAGGGTTGGGTTTTGCTTAGATTATTCTGTTGATAACAGTTTCGCCGCCGTCGTCGGTTTGTGAGACCCCAACTTCGTGAGATTAATCATTCATCTGCAATTTGGTTGCATTCCTTTGTGTTCTTGCTTGTGTTCTCGATTTGTAGGCAAGGACTTAGCCTTCTTGGCGAGGTCGACCGTGCAACGCCGGTTGATAACCAGAGGAGTCGTGGTGCTGCGATTGCGGGGTTCAGAGCCGAGTTGTTCGGAAGCCGGATCGAATTGTGTCGTGACTCCACCAAATCGAGAGTTATCAGAACCTTTCGGAAGATCGGGATCCCTAGTTCACATCAATACGTGTTTTTACCCAAGAGGTTGTATCTGATTCAACCCAGATAACTGTTGTCTTTGGATAAAAGAATCTTATTAGATAACTGTTGGCAGAAATAGGAAGCTGACATAGTCAGCTATCACATTCACTAACCCCTCGATAGACTCTGATAATACAGTGTTGTCATCAAAGAAAGAGAACTGCACACATGGAACCTAAAGTAGTTTTTCATTTGCGGATATCTGAATGATTGAACATTTATGACCAACATAGACCCTGTCTATTGGTTAGTCAGTGTCCTATAGCCTCAGAGTATATTTGTCGTCTATGATCTCACCCTTTTGGAAGGCTGTACTCAAGCCATTTTGATAGAGAACTGCTTTTCAAAACCATGTGAACATAGAGCCATTTCAACGAGTATACTTCTGAAAATTTTGGTCTAGTGTCAAGTTCATATGGCCTATGTTATGCTCATGAGAGAGTCAGATACTTGTGAATGGTTCACTTATGGACCAAATGATCTCCGTACACTGAGAATGCAGTACGTGCTATCTTGGATTCCTCCCAAAGTAACAATGCTTCATGGAAGTCAATGAAGGAAATTCCTTAGATAAATTTTTCCATAAAGAATATGTATCAGAAAGTGCCTTTGACCAACTTGTTCACCAATGTAGAAGCTTTATAGCTGAATGCTATAGCAGATGTTGGGAACTAGATAACGTGTCTCTCTTCCTTAAAAGATCTTCCATTCCGAATCTCGGGACGCGATTCTTTTAAGGGGGGAGGGCTGTAACACCCTGGTGTTATCTTGCCTGTTTAGGCACTAACCTTCTAGGAGCCTAGCTTGATCCACTCCTATCATGAACTTATCCTCTTGTTGGTTAAACCAAAGTGATGAAACATATGAAACAATGTTTGTATTCTATGTTCCCATTATGTGTTAACTAAGGATGTTATGTAAATGATACTTGGGATGGTCTAACATGCTCTATAGTACCTTAACTATGTTTAGGATACCTAATGGAGCAATGCTTAGGTTGACCAAGTTGCCTAATTAAGCTTCTAATCCTTAGTTTGACCCTAGTTGACCAAATGACTCCTTTTGCTTCCCTATTTAAAAAGTGCTTCAAGATGAGTTTGCATGTTGATGCACCTTTAAACAAAAGTGCAGCAAAATTGTTGTGGAACAAAAGTCCTTTAATGAGCATCTCATGAAAATGACTGGAAAATGCTCAAATGGGGCCCTCAATTCAGGATTTCATACTGTTTCCACACTTAGAAAATATTCTAAGTCTGAACTAACATTTTAGTTTCATGTGCACTACTTTGGAGCACTGTATCTCTCAAACTAAGCAGAACCAGCTCAAGCTTGTATTGGCAACTTGGTAGATCTCATGTAGCTCTACACTTTTGTCAATTGCTCCTCGAGCTAAATCGAAACGGTTTGAGAGCTATAGGAACGAGAAGGGGCCGGTTTCAGTCGGATGGAGAGGGATTGCATTGTCTTCAGATTGATTGGAGCTGAGCTCAAGGCCAACCGGGTTCAGGCCGCTTGCGCCGCGTGGCGGCTGTACATCGACGGGAGGCCGCGGTGTCGAGCCTGGGAGCCTTCAAGGCGACACCAACCCACTGCCTCGGCCCTCACTCTCTTCTTCCCCTCCTGCTCTCTCCCAAGGTGAAAAACTGAGCGCCGAACGTCGTCGTGAGCCTCGCCGAACGTCGTCGTGAGCCTCGCCGCCGTCGTGAGCATGCCTCACCGCGTCGTAGTCCACCAAATCTTGCACCCAGCTCCGCATTGCTTTGCTTTGCACCATCATCATGTGGGGTTGGTTGTTGAGTTGAGGTATAGGGCGTGTTGCCCGGTTTCCTTTCCACCGGAGCTCGGTCACCATGGCCGGACCTCTAGCTTCCTCGTGGTCGACCCTCACCAGAGCCGTTCCCTCCCTTCTTGATCTTGTCTCGGGGTCCCCGCAGCATGTAGCTTCTGTAACCCTAGCGAATCAAAGCTCTACCGAGCTCATTCCGTCGGAACAGGCCATGACACCGTGCACGCCCGCCATTGCCGCCCAAGAGCTCGAGTCCAATCTCTTCATGCCCATGCAATCCTTGGTAAATGTGATCGATGTCTAGGGTTTCTGGGTTACCCTTCTTGTTGTGTGCTTGATGGAACCGCCAGCCGGAGTTTCACCGAAGCGGAACGCTGCGGCCCCGCCGCCGTCGGCAATGCCCCTGGAGCCGCCGCGCACGTGGTCAGCAGGCCACCGACCACCGCGGACCACGCTACGGACACCTGTGGACGCGCCTCGCCGCCCTGGAGCTTTTCCACCACTTCCCCGCGGCCACCGACGACCTCACCGGCCGGAGGATGGCCGGCCGGCAAGCCTCCTCCGCCTCCTCTATTCTGAAAATGAGGAAAGGACCTCGGGGTTGAATTGGGAAAAGTACAGGGGGTTAAGTAAGAAGCCACAGACTCATTTGAATAGTGTCTAAAGGATCTTTCGGTGATGACTTATTTAGTGAAGAGTTCAAGGGCCCCGGTGTAAATGTGTTTTCCCTTTTCTGATATTCTTTTCTTTTTATACATATAAATCGGTTGAATCTTTAAAAATTAATATCTCGGGCTAGGAAATTCCAAAAATAGCAAATGAGGACTCTTTGGAATCCTTGTGAAATTATCTATGCAGTGGATCTATAATATGGCATGTTTTAGTTTAAAGTTTTAGCTGTAAAAATAGATTTATGCAACTAGGTTTTGAATGCTAGTTGGATCTGTTATTTTTAATAACTGTAAATATTTATCTCCAAATGAAGTGAAATTTTTGTGACATGTTACTTTTGTGATGTATGATGTCTAGTAAAAATTTCAAGATTTTAGGCTTGATAGTTTAGGAGCTATAAAAATAACAAATGCTATATGTTGCTTTGCTTCTATTCTGGACAGTTCTGCATATATGCATTGTTTGGCTTAGTTAAGTTGTGAATCATGCCTTGATGACAATAAATGATTTGTAGTAATTTTCTTAAGCTTTTCAAAAATCTAAAGATCACAATTTTTGGTTAAGTATATGTTTAGTTATAGTTGTTTAAAGTACTGTGGCAGTTTCTGCCCAAACCCAGACAGCATTGCTTTGTGTGCCATGTGTGACCTTGTTAGTGGCAGAATTAGTTCTAGATGTTTATAGAAAAGTTGTTCACAATTTGTTAAGCTTTCTAAAAAGTCTAGAACCATAATTATTGGATTTATAAAACTCAAGCTATAGCAGTTTAAAGTGGCATATCAGATTCTGTCCATATTTTGGACAGAGATTCAATTATTTAATTAATTGACCATGTTAACTGTAGAATCATCTTAAGATGATTACAAGAAAGTTGTAGGTAACTTTATAAGCTTTCCATAAAGTTGAGAATTATGTTTGTTGGAGGTCTAGAACTCCATTTATGCTTCTCTGAAGTTTCTATCAGTTTTCTGTCTATAATTGTACCACTGCTGTTAGGCTGCATGTGTGGTGTTACTCGTGCAACTAGTTTCATGGTGTAAATGATGTTTACTGTGGTTTTGGTAAATACAAAAGTTGTAGATAATTATCTTATCTTGCTTGTGTTAAATTTTCATGATCCCAGGTCTGATAGTTTAAGAGTTGCATGCTTTAATAAGTCTACTGTCAAATTTTAATTACCTTCTGTGTAGACTTTAAAGATTGGCATGTTTGGTCATGATAACTTGGGAATCATGTTGAGATGATTAAAGATGAAATGTAGATAATTTCATAAGCTTTCCATAATGTCTTCTTGCAAGTCATTTGGAGTTGTAGATCTCTAGTTATGATTGATTTACGGAGCTACTGCATGTATGTCTAGAAAGTGACAGATTTTAGTTTTAGTGCCTTGTTTCACTTTGTCATGCTTGTGTGTTAAAGTGTGACTCATATCTTTGATGGTACTTAGGTTGATACCCTGTAATCTTATAAGACTTGTGTCTTGATTGATGTGCTTGCAATCTTCTTTGTTATGCCCTAATAAGGATTAAGTTAATTAACTCTAGGGTTTATGTGAACTTTGGTATGCTTGCATGATTACTTTGTTTATTGCATTTCTACGCATTCATACATTTGCATCTTACATCTCATCTAGGTACGCTAGATGCACTACGTGGAGGACATAATGTGGAGCCAAACCCAAAGACAGTGTTTGGGAAACTATCCCGAAGATGGAAGTAATCGGCGAGTGATGTCTGACAACCACTGACTTGTGTCAGATCCCAGGCAAGCCCCGGAGCATTATAAGCCTCCTATCTTCAAAGCAATTAATTATATATATATATATATGTTATAAGTATTGTTGCATTAAGTGATAGGAGTTGGTTGGAAACCCTTGCTGCATTATATCAGTCCTTGTCCAGATATATGAACCCTTGAATCCTACATAGACTAGGATCGAGTAGATGCTTAGCCCTGCTTTAAGCGGTAGAAGTCAGGTGATTTCCTGTCACCTGCGAGAGGTAGGGATATTCATATATGGCACGGTTGGCTATATTGCTATCGTGGAATGGAACCATGTGTTAATAAAATGAAATGAGACCGGGCGAGATGACGATAGTGAAGCAACAAGGCATGGAGGTCTTGGGTGTGGATCTATCCCCGTCTGAGTCGTTTAAGGACCGATTCGCTGTACGTCCTTGAGTCATGTTGAACGCAGTCTAACACTTAGTTGGCCGGATAAGTCGTTCCGACCGCGAAGTCGAGTAATATGGTTCAGGCCGGGAATCAAATGGTAGGTTGCATCTTGGAGGAGAGAAAGGATGTGCTTGGGGACATTGGCGTGAGACCAAGGGGGTTAGAGTCCCTATCACCTGGCAGAGTGTCGCCCTTGGGGACGCGACATCATTCGGACCTGCGATTCCAGAACTGTACGAAAGATGACCTGAGCAGCCCTCGCCAGGCGTGACTCGGTGAGTGTTAGAAATACCCCTCCAGCTGGATAGGAATTCGATTCGAATCGCCGTCGCTCCCGGTTAGTGAGCACTTGACTTGAGCAGCGGCAACGTAGATTCCATTAAATTGAACGGATGGTTAATTGGATAATGATGGAAAGGTTGCCTCAAATTATACCTGCTATGGTTAATATTGTTTGCTCCTAATAAAGTGAGTGCTCTAGTACAGGTTCTAATATAGATGGCAGGTTGATGATAATTAACTTGATGCTTAAGCATTAATGATTACTTATCCATATTAAGCTTTTATGCAAAATGTTGTCAAGCTAGCCCACTTTATATCAGCCTTGCATGATCCTTGGTGTCACTTTATTTCTAGTTTTTGACGGGTAAGTCTAGCTGAGTACATTGTTGTACTCAGGGTTTTATCCCCACTTGTTGCAGGTTGTGAAGTATCATGGCTACTGCAAGAGTTGGTTGGCTCCTGCCGTAGAGGCGGAGTGTGATCATGGGCATGATCCTTCTTATTGTCTTGTCTCTAATGCTGTTGTTGGAAGTCGACCTTGGTACTGGCATGTATTTGAAATAAGATAAATGTTAGTTTCAAATTACTTTGCTTCTGCTACTTTTTAACTTAAGTTGTAATAACTATGTTGAACTCCGATGTATATTGAATTACTTGTGAAATGGTTGTAACATGTGATTTGTTATGTTGAATCACTACGATCTTGGCTTGTATGTTGGTTGGTTTGAAATCCCTCGTGATTTCATTGGACTACCGGAGTTATATGGGCTCAAGTGCGAGAATTTGATCACTTCGATGATTGTTTTCGTACTTGTGCTCTTATAATTTGGACGGTTCCGTTACACGTCGTGCCTAGGCTAAGCTAGGTAGGTTTCCCCCCTGATACAACGGCCTAAAAGTGTTGCAATAGGCCAAAAAGTGTTGCAATAGACAAAATTGCAACACAAAAATTTGGTTGGGAGGCGTTGCCGCTGATGCGGTAGCAATAGGTTTGCACAACACTTTATTTTGGTGTTGCAATAGATTTTCCTCTGTCGCAACACATGGAGTGTTCTTGCAACACCATGAAGTGTTGCAGGCCATAGTACAAGCAACCACTATAGGTGTTGCAATGGTAACTATTGCAACACACCCGGCATTGCCAGAGATACCTATTGCCACATACCCAAAGAGTAGCAATAGATGCACTAGCAACGGCAATGGGTGTTGCAATAGACCTTATTGCCACGCATCAATAGCATTGCAATAGATGGACCCGCTATTGCCACACTATCTCTGTGGTTGCTATAAGTGGAAATCTCTATTGCCATGACAAATATTTGGTTGCTACAGGTGGCCTCTATATTGCCACACTATTTCTGTGGTTGCTATAGGTGAAACCCTTGATTGCCACAACAAATGTTTAGTTGCTAGAGGTGGCCTCTCTATTGCCACACTAAACATTGTGGTTGCTATAGGTGGAACCCTCTATTGCCATGACAAATGTTTGGTTGCTAGAGGTGGCCTCTCTATTGCCACGATCAATATTTGGTTGCTACACTTGGACCCTCTATTGCCATGCTTACTATTGTGTTTCTATAGTTTGGAGAGTCTATTGCCACACTGACTTTTTCATTGGTATATGAGGTTTTTTGCCACACTATTTTTTTTGTTGCTATAGCATATATTGCAACCCTAAATGATTATGTCGATAGTTCATATTGCAACACTTTGTTTGGTAGCTTCAAACAGTAATTGCACGCCATTAATTTTTTTGAACAATATATGAGCGAACCTCATGTCAAAATCCTTCGCACTCACTTGTTTGGGTGAAGAACCTCGTGCCCCAACAGTCAAGTCCATTTGAATAGCCCCACATTCCAGCCTAAAAGGACTTGGGATTCTACACAACATTACCCTCCACCACGGAAATGTCAAAATGACCCTCGATTTCCATGTCTTCAACATAACATATTTTGACATTTTGATAGGGAATCCCCTAGAAAAACTATTTCTAGAACCACCAAAAATAGGGGATCTGGATGTAAAGCTAGGGAGGGACACTTTTACCATTCCTATTGCTTGAGCTAAAAACTCGGTAGCAGAATCTCTCCCCCATCTTGACCTGCCCAAGGAGGTCATGTCGGTTTTACCCCTTGATTCCCCTGAGTCATCCTTAGAAAAGGATGCAAAACTCTTTATAGAAGAAGAGGATGACTTAGGGGAAACCCTTGATCTTCTCGTAGAGGAAGTACTAGCACAACCTCTGGTTGAGCTAAAACCCCTACCCGTTGGTCTATGCTATGCCTTCCTAAATGGTGACAAAAAACACTCCTGTAATCATTAGCGATAAGCTTTTTGATGAGGAGACATCCAAACTCATCGCCATTTTAGAGAAATATAGGTCAGTCTTTGGGTATTCCTTGCAAGATCTCAAGGGGATTAGCCCAACTCTCTATACCCATCACATTTTGATTGACCCTTCGAGTACACTTCTCGAGAGCCTCAGCGTAGGCTCAATAATGCGATGTAGGAAGTTGTGAAGAAGGAAGTCCTCAAACTTCTTCACACCGGGATAATTTATCCCGTACCACATAGTTACTGGGTTAGTTCCGTCCAAGCGGTTCCTAAGAAAGGAGAAATGACGGGTGTAACAGAACCGTCCAAATTATAAGAGCACAAGTACAAAAACAATCACCGAAGTGATCAAATTCTCGCACTTGAGCCCATATAACTCCGGTAGTCCAATAAAATCACGAGGGATTTCAAACCAACCAACATACAAGCCAAGATCATAGTGATTCAACATAACAAGTTACATGTTACAACCATTTTACAAGTAGTTTAATATACATCGGAGTTCAACATAGTTATTACAACTTAGGTTCAAAAGTAGCGGAAGCAAAGTAATTTGAAACTAACAACACCATTGTTTAAGATACATGCCAGTACGAAGGTCGACTTCCCACAAAAGCATAAGAGAGAAGATAACTCAGAAGGATCATACCCATGATCACACTCCGCCTCTACGGCAGGAGCCAACCTACTCTTGCAGTCGCCAATATACATCACAGCCTGCAACAAGTGGGGATAAAACCCTGAGTACGAGAAGGTACCCAGCTAGACTTACCCGTCAGAAACCAGAAATAAGGTGACACCAAGGATCATGCAAGGCTGATATAAAGTGGGCTAGCTTGACAACATTTTGCATAAAAGCTTATTATGGATAAGTAATCATTAATGCTTAAGCATCAAGTTAATTATCATTGACCTGTCATCTATATTAGAACCTGTACTAGAGCACTCACTTTATTAGGAGCAAACAATATGTCACACCCCAAAATTTTTATTTTGGGATGTGAATAGAAAATACTAAATAAAATAAATAATTTAATATTTATTTTTCTAGAATTATCCTAGTTTTAGTTAATTTGTTATCAAATTGTGTCAAATAAAAGTGGTTTTAAAAGTTTCAAAGTTAATTTTGTTGGGATGTTGCATTCATGCTGGCTGCATTAATTTATTTCTTGTGTGAAAAATGAATTTAGAAAATTCGATAAAGCCTCAAATAGGTTTTGCTCTTTTTATTTTTTAAAAAAATAAAGTTCAAATTATGTTTTACAAAGTTCTCAAAAAATAGTTTGAGTTTTAAAAGTCTTTGAAAAAGTAATTTAAATATAATTTCTAAAATTATAGTTGAACTCTTTAATCCTTGTTTGACTAAAATCCTTTTGATCTCAGCCAAATCTTTGATCGTTCTTTATCCATCTCATCTTCTCTCCACGTATCATATTTTGGTCCTCATACAAAATGGTCCTCATACAAAATGGTCATCGTTTTCTTTGTAAACTTAATTTCTTTTGTCCCTTTAGCTCATATATTCCTTTGTCTACATATGCTTAATCATGTGCACGTCAGATCACTTCGACAAGCAAACGATCAGGCCTCCACGTTCCTGTATTAATGCACACACATAAATCTCTGTTTAACCAGTCCATCAAATTGGTGTTGCCTCTTCCTCTCTCCATCTCAAGGCAGCCGGTCTATTGACCTGCCAGCCGTTTTACATCCACTCAAGATTCCACCATCTTAATTAGACCATTCATGTCATCTCTTTGCCTTATTTCTTTGCACGTTATTTATTCTTAAACTCTATTTGTATTTCATGTACCACGTACAAACTCAGAAAAGTCACCAGCAAATCATCTGCACGTGGCAACTTTGATGTATTTACCTTTTAATCTCTTCCCTCCATGCGCATGCATGGAGCATCAATTTCTTTCGTTGACGCACGTCCATAATGGTCGACTCCTGGATTTTCCTCTAAAACTCCTTCACGGCGCCAAACTTGAGTTCGCATTCAATCCTAGCTAATCAATATGAAGTAACTGTCTGGACGTTCACTTCCATCATCATGTGAGAAGCCAGTGCTCGGCATTGAAAACCTGCCACAATCTAGCCATCTCCTGCGTGTCCTGTCCTTGCCTCCTCTTTTTTATAAATATGAGATCTCAATGTTCACAGCCCGCACCCATTCAGCCACTTCTAACTTTCTTGTAAACGTGGTCGCAGCCGCCGTCACCATTGCCGCGTCGACCTCGGCTGCCGGCGATCTCCACGGTTGAGCTACCTCCTCTTCGATTCTCCTCCATAGACTCGCCGGAGAGTCGCGCTCACATCCCGATCATCTTTGACAGGAATCCGTGGCCGTTCGTGTAGGACCCGTGCCCGTCGGAGCACCTCGCTGCCGGCGGCGTCCGCTCCTCCGCAACGCCCTGCCTCTCTGTGCCAGAGCCATCGTCGTGAACACCATCGGGTTCGTGGTGAGCTCCTTCATCTTTTCTGCCCTTTCTCACCGGTCACCGTGCTCTGTTGCTCGGGTTCCGAGCAGCGCCAGCGAGAAAGCCATGGCACACGCACACGCATGCAAACGCGTGACACCGGCGAGCAAGCATAGCTAGCAGCCCGGCCGTGTGTGCCCTGCTCTCTTGTTAGCTCGTTGATAACATCATCACATCATGCATCATTTTGGCCGTTTTCCTTTAGGAAAATAAATTTAGAAATACAACTCCAAACACACCTTCATGGACATGGTCCATGGTGGATTGTTCTCACAGCCTCTCCCGGGTCCATGGTTCATGGATCGAGTTCACAGCATAGTGCACAGGAACTTGCAATCTAGGCCCTTCACTTCTGTCAAATTAAATCACCATTTCATGAGTCATGCAAATTCTTCTGTTTCAGTCCCTGTCCTTTTGAGAAATAGTGTCCGCAGTCCAGATCCATTTTCTGTTTCAGTTTATAATTTATTTAAAATCTAAAAATGAGTTCAGTTTATTTATAGATTTGCCACTTACTTCAAAAGCCTATATCTTGCAAACTGTAGCTCCGTTTTAGTTGGTTCTTGCACTCACGAGTTCATAGCAACGAGTAGTACATGTTAGTTATCTTTATAGTATGCTTTTGTAATGTCTGTTGTACTATTTTTAGGTTCTCTTATGATGCTTGTACTAGTTGAACGCTGATGTTATAAGTGGAGCCCTACAAGGATGATTCAGAAGGAAATGTGGAAAGCTTGGTAAGATTTTGGAAGGCAAGTGTAACATGAGTTTCCTTGTTACCTAATAACCTTATAATCACTTTCATATGCATGTGTCTAATATGATGCTAAGGACTTTACCTAGTACTTTTGATACCATGTACTCCTTGCTTACCCTAGGTTCATGCATATGGGTAGTTTTGCTTAGCTTGCAATCACCAAATTTTATAATGTTAATGTTGATTAATGACTTATGGAATCAATGGTTAAAATGATGCTTCTGGCAACATGGACACAAGGGGGCTAGAGCATTGGGCCTTGTTGGGTGCTCTAGTCTGCCCTCCGTAAGGACTGAATCTTAAAGCAGCAACCCAGGACATCCGTACAGCCTTGAGAATCAAAGTGGGCACGATCTTAGTCGTATAGCTAGTTTTCTCTAGCTTGTTAGTAGTTACCGAAAGTTTTCGGCGCAAGAGGGGGGCTAGGTTGCAGAATGGCTTCTTGCCTGTCAAGGTGAATACTGGGCTGCGGTCATGGTGTGCCACTCTTGAAGGGGGCTCCATTCGCCTAGACGCTGAAACCTCGCGGCTACTAACTTGTTAGGGTAATTAGTGAAAGGCTTCGTAATGAGACCCTGCCACGCCTCCTAGGAAGAGGTATTGTGGGCTTTGCAAATCCCGGCACATGGGAATCATGACTCAAGGTGAAAGTGTACACACTCTGCAGAGTTTGATCAAACTGATATATCAGCCGTGCTCACGGACACGAGCGGCCTGGATCCTTTTCGAGATAGATGGTTCTATGGATGGTTTGGAATATGATTAATCTTGATGGTGATAACTAATTATATTCGCATGGGAGCCATAAGCATAACTTAGAAACATAGGCATAATAAATAAAATATGTCCAACTAAAAATGCTTACCGCAGTACAACTGAGTCAAACCTTCTTGAGCCTTGCAAAACCTCATGGTATACTTGCTGAGCATGGTGAGCTGACGCTTGTCGTTGTCACCAATAAAAATCCCGGATGGGTACCAGATGGTGGACCAAGTGAAGAGTTTCCTTTGAAGTATCAAGGCGAGTGCTCCCTCAGTCAACCGTCTCTGTGGAGTATGGAGTCCCGAAGAGAAGATATAGAATAGTTTCCGCTACGCTTTGTAATAGTTGTAAATTTTGATGTAACTATGTTCGATATATAATAAAACATTGTTCTTGATATTCTCCATATTTGTCGCTATATGTGTCGTGTGGACATCCTGGGCACACATATAGTTAGCGCTTGGTATTCTTCAGAAAACCGAGTGCGACACAATATTAACCATAGCAGGTATAAATTGAGGCAACCTTTCCACCGTTATGCAATTAACCATCCGTTCAATTTAATGGAATCTACGTTGCCGCTACTCAAGTCAAGTGCTCACTAACCGGGAGCGACGGCGATTCGAATCGAATTCCTATCCAGCTGGAGGGGTATTTCTAACACTCACCGCGCAGGCCCCTGCCAGGGTCGCACAGGCCACCTTTCGTACAATTCAGGAATCGCGGGTCCGAATGATGTCGCCACCCCAAGGGCGACACTTTGCCAGGTGATAGGGACTCTAACCCCCCTTGGTCTCACGCCAATGTCCCCAAGCACATCCTTTCTCTCCTCCAAGATGCAACCTACCATTCGATTCCCGGCCTGAACTGTATTACTCGGCTTCGCGGTCGGAACGACTTATCCGGTCAACTAAGTGTTAGACTGCGTTCAACATGACACAAGGACGTACAGCAAATCGGTCCTTAAACGACTCAGACGGGGATAGATCCACACCCAAGACCTCTATGCCTTGTTGCTTCACTATCGTCATCCCGCCCGGTCTCATTTCATTTTATTAACACATGGTTCCATTCCACGATAGCAATATATAGCCAACCGTGCCATATATGAATATCCCTATATCTCGCAGGTGATAGGAAATCACCTAACTTCTACCGCTTAAAGCAGGGCTAAGCATCTACTCGATCCTAGTCTATGTAGGATTCAAGGATTCATATATCTGGACAAGGAATGAGATAATGCAGCAAGGTTTCCAACCAACTCCTACCACTTAATGCAATAATACTTATAACATATATAGAATTAATTGCTTTGAAGGTAAGAGGCTTATAATGCTCTGGGCCTTGCCTGGGATCCGACTCAATGTTAGAGTTTGTCAGGTGAATTCGCTTGGCGAGCATCCTCCAATCTAGCACTTGTCCGATCCTTCCACCTCCGAGATAGGCCCACCAACACCATCTTCTGGTTAGCTCCACATCAGGTCCTTCACGTGGTGCATCTAGCGTACCTAAATGAGATGCAAGATGTAAGTGTATGAATACATGGGAATACAATAGATGATGCATCACACATTAATCAAGGCAAGTACAAGGTTACGCTAAATACATAAGCACTTCACATTGCTTAAATAAACTTCACACAACCTAATATAAAAGATGGCAAGCATATTAGGCATGGCACACAAGGTTTCACAAGATCTCAGGTGTATTTAACTTAATTACCAAGGACATGAATCACACATAGCAATATGCAAAGCAAGTCAAGGTGAAGCAACAACTATAACTAGAATATGTCAATTTCTGGACTTGTAAATAGTAGCTTCATAAATCAATCATATCTGGAGTTTCAAAAATCCAAATGACTTGTAAGAAGACATTACAGAAAGCTTAGGAAATTATCTACATTTCATATTTAATCATCTCAATATGATTCCTAAGTTATCATGACCAAACATGCCAATCTTTAAAGTCTGCACAGAAGGTAACTAAAATCTGACAGTAGACTTATTAAGCATGCAACTCTTAAACTATCAGACCTGGGATCATGAAAATTTAACACAAGCAAGATAATATAATTATCTACAACTTTTGTATTTACCAAAACTACATTAAACATCATTTACACCATGAAACTAGTTGCACGAGTAACACCACACATGCAGCCAACAGTAATGGTACAATTATAGACAGAAAACTGATAGAAACTTCAGAGAAGCATAAATAGAGTTCTAGACCTCCAACAAACATGATTCTCAACTTTATAGAAAGCTTATAAAGTTACCTACAACTTTATTGTAATCATCTTAAGATGATTCTACAGTTAACATGGTCAATTAATTAAATCATTGCATCTCTGTCCAAAATATGGACAGAATCTGATATGCCACTTTAAATCGTTATAACTTGAGTTTCACAAATACAATAATTATGGTTCTGGACTTTTTAGAAATATTAACAAGTTGTGAACAATTTTGTTATAAATATCTAGAGCTAATTATGCTACTAACTAGGTCACACATTATAAACAATGCAACCCTGTCTGGGTTTGGACAGAAACAGCTATAGCACTTTAGACTACTATAGTTAAACATATACTTAGCCAAAAATTATGCTCTTTAGCTTTTTGAAAATCTTAAGAAAAGTACTACAACTCATTTATTGTCATCAAGGCATGATTCATAACTTAACTAAGCCAAACAATGCATACATGCAGAACTGTCCAGAATAGAAGCAAAGCAGCATATAACATTTGTTATTTTTATAGCTCCTAAACTATCAAGCCTAAAATCTTGAAATTTTTACTAGACATCATACATCACAAGAGTAACATGCCACAAAAATATTACTTCATTTGGAGTTATATATTTACAGTTATTAAAAATAACAGATCCAACTAGCATTCAAAACCTAGTTGCATAAATATATTTTTACAGCTAAAACTTTAAACTAAAACATGCCATATTATAGATCTACTGCATAGAGAATTTCACAAGGATTCCAAAAAGTACTCATTTGCTATTTTACGAATTTTCTATGATTTACTATGTAATTTCAAAGTTCCTGAAAAATCATCACAAAACAGTCCTCGCAGTACTATTCATATGAGTCACATGCTCTGCAGAAACCCCTCTGTATTTAGTTGAATTCAAGCTTGAGGTCCCTGGTCGCGAATTAAAACAGAGGAGGCGCTGGAGGTCATCGGTGCTCGCGGTTCCGGCCGGCAGGGGCAGTCTCCGGTGGAGGCAAGTGGCGGGGGAGCACGAGGGGTTCCGTGCGCACCCGCTAGTGCCCTCGGCTTGGCCCATGGTGGCCTGTGGTGGCGTGGCCACTGCAGCAAGCGACGACGATGGCAGCGGCTCCGACGGTCGACTACTCCGGCGGCCGAGAAAGGTGGGGAAACGGTGCGCTGGGTTCGCGGGAGGGTGGAGACGACGCTGGGGTGCACTGCTCGGGCCAAGGCAGCACGGAGGCGAGGAACGCGGCGCGGCCTGGAGCTCGGCCGGCGGCCATGGTGGTGGCGCTCTGGCACGCACATCACTGCAAGAACGAGAGCGGGGAGGGCGAGGCGAGTGAGGGGGTGGAGTGAGCTGAGGGCGCTCTGCTGTCCCAACGCGAGAGGGAAAGGTGAGGACGCGTGGCAGAAGGTGGCGGCGCTCGGCTCGCATGGCTACCACGCCCTGGCCACGCGTCGGCATTTTGACGAGCAGGTGGCGAGCGCGATCCAGCACGTCTTGGAAGCCATTTTTGGGCTGGTTCGGTTGGTAATTTGATTGTGGGCCTTTAACGAAGTTTGATCTCCATTTGATGCTCTACAATTTTCGTTAAAGGTTCACAGCCATTAGAGCAAAGGATTTAGAGATAATTAAGCCCTAATTTGACACTGTCAATGGATTAATGTGGATCAAAGTAGAGCTCAGTTTTTGTTCATTTTGAGAAGTCAAACGGGGTCCAATTGATCCCATCTTCGGGTATGCTCTTCTCCAAATAATTATCTCCATCTTTTATTTTTGGCTCAACTTAAGTTGCTTAGCGAGAACGCGAGAACGCGACGTGCCAACCGGTATTGGTGCTGGAATTCCCAGACTTAAAAAAATTCTAAGTCTGAAACAAACTGCAGCAGATTCAAACTTTGAGCCATGGTTTGACTTATTTACAAGATGAATTATGGCATGCTCCAAAAATAAAGTTTGTTGCCCTCAAACTAAACTAAACTCTTATTAAGAAATCATCAACTAGTTCGGCCTGGTTAGGAAACTATGCAGCTCCAAAGTAGGGTAGGCGAAACTTGAAAACTGAATTCAGTTTCAAACCGACTGAAACTGCAATCTTATTCCATCTCCATCTCCCAAACCGAGCAAGAAAAAGCTAAACCAATTCCACAGGGTTGTAGAGCTATATGAGGACTACAACTTTTCTTAAAGAATCTAGGTTTGGTTCGACTTGGTTTGAGATATATACTATCCTAAAGGAGGGTACATCAAAACTAAAATCAGCTCCAACACTTAGCCAAATTTGCGAAGTCCAAAAACAGCAGCTGAATCAATCTTGTGAGCCCTATTTGACTAGGTTGGAGGCCAAACTAGCTCTTGACCATTGAACAAAGTTTGTTCTACACAAGATTAACTACAACTTTTGTTTAAGGTCAAACCTCATAACTGGTACAAAATTTAAACTTCCACTTTGGTCAAAGTTGCAACTCGATAACGCCTAAACTAGGGTTTTAGGCCAATCGGAGCATTTTCTTGACATTTGCTCAACATGAACCCTTCATGAATTTTGTTGTAGAATTCATCTAGAGTCATTTGGGCAAGTTTGCATGGTTTGGTTGCTGATCTATAGTTCCATTAACTTAATGGGGCAAATTCCAATAGGAATGGAACTTATCATTTCATGTGACTTTTTAATTCCAAACTTCATGAAACTTTTCCAGGGATCAATATAGATAGGTACCAAGGTGAGACACATGAATATATTGCAATAACACCACCCAAGCATATATCTTGAAGAGGGGCCTATATGTAAAGCAATGGTGCAACATCCAACTTTAGGGTAGGCTCCTCTCCGTTGGTTGGCCTTGACATCGTCATCACCACTTAACCTATCATGTTTGAGCTCAAACCCACTGCTTAATTAGTGATAAACACCTGGGGTGTTACAATGGGTGTTGAAAATAATAAAAATGAGTTAATCCCACAACGAACTGTCATAGGGTGGAGAATGTGCATTGATTACCAAAAACTTAACACGGCAACAAAGAAAGACCACTTCCCACTGCCTTTCATTGATGAAATGTTAGAGTGATTGGAGAAGCATTCTTTCTTCTGTTTTCTTGATGGGTATTTGGGATACCATCAGATTCCCATCCACCCCGATGATTAGAGCAAGACAACATATACATGCTTGCATGGAACATACGCTTATCGAAGAATGTCATTCGGGTTATGTAATGCGCCCGCATCATTTCAACAGTGCATGATGTCTATTTTCTCAGACATGATAGAAGAAATCATAGAGGTTTTCATGGACAATTTCTATAACATCCCAGGTGTTTGGCTTGAATTTGTGCATTGCATTGCATCACAAGAGCACATTCATCCCATTATCACATGTGCATCATCTTATGTTTCAATGTCGCAACATGATGTTTCATTAGTGCTTGTGAAGGTGTGTATCATATGTGATGTCTCTGTGATATGCCTAGTACACTAGAGGGGTTTGGCATGCCCCATAGGCCATGTTTTAAGTGTCACATGCCTTTGTTTCAATGTTTCAAATGATTGTTTCGTTTGTTTCAGTGGAATGTTTCATATGTTCCAAGTCTATGTTTCAGTTGATTTGAGAAGCTAGAGTACAATAATCACATGCAAATGAAAGTGATGACTCACCAAAACACCCTAGCTACACTTATAATGTCATTAGGAACAATGTTCATGAAGGTCATTAGTTCTAATTATGCTTCTAAGTATTGGTGTGACTTGTGTTGACCCTAGGACTATTTTGTTTGACTATTTAAAAAGTGCTACCAAAAGTCAATGCATGGTGGTGCACCCTTAAACAAAGTTGTAGCAAATTTGTTATGGAACAAAAGTTATTTAATGGTCATCTCATGAAAATGGACCTAACATGCTCAAACAGGGCCCACAAGTCAGTTTTGACATGCTGTTTAGCACTTGGCCATTTTGGTTAAGTCCTAACTGCACTACAGTTCAAAGTACCCTACTTTGGGACTATGTAACTCTTTAACCAAGCTGAACCAGCTCAAGCTCCAATTGACAAAGTTGAAATTCACATGTAGCTCTACAAATTTGCCAGTTGCACCTGGAACTAGATCGGGCTAGTTTGAGAGTTGTGAGGTGGTGAAAAATGAGTTTCAGTCGGTCGTCATCTTCTATGAATCAAAACAAGCTGAGCTCGGTGGCCGACCGTGCATAGGCCGTAGTTGCCGTGTGGTCACGCCGTGGCAACCGTACGCCGATGCTGGCCCCACCAGTTAGGCCAAGGGTGTCCTTAAGCCTGCCACAACCTCGCGCCCTCGTCATTGCCTCTGCTCTCTCCCCCTTTTCCAAATCGAAAAGTAGCAGCAACGCCTTCTTCTCCGCCGCAAGCTCCGGTGAGTTCATGCGTGCGTGTTGTCGCGTCTCTGCTCGCTCCAACCTACACATCACGCCGCCATCATCTCCTCTTGCTCCTCATCCTTTGGGTTGAGCCATTGAGTCAAGGTAGAGGTCGTATTGCTTCTTCTCCGCCCCGAAGACCTCGCCGGAGTTCCTCCACATGGGCGCTCACCGCGGCCAGAGCACTCCGGCCATCTCCTTCTCTCTCTAGCAGGTGCATTAGGTCCGGTGAGGCGCAGGGATGCTCAACGAGGGGGTAGCATGGGTCTAGCGACAACCGCTGGCGAGATACGCCGCCTGTAATAGAATCAACCAAATTATAAGAATGTAAGTACAAAAACAATCACCACATTGATCAAATTCCGGTACTTAAGCTCCCATAATCCCGGCAGTCCAGAAATCTCGAAGGATTTCAAACAACTTTCGACATACAAACCAAGATCATAGTTGTTGACACTTCTTAGCATCACTCGTGTTAGGTTGTCATCCCCAACATGACACCAAGAGTGTGGTCATATTGTACTCATGCCACTTAACTATATAAAGATATTAAAGTATATATCCGCAAGCGCACAAATAAATACACCCATTGCAGCATTTCACCTAAGTTTATCCTAGGTATCGTTATTTATATTTAACCGAAGGAGAACAAACAAAGGGGCACATATTAATTAAAGGCCACTCTACACATGTGATATGAATATTCGAAATCACTATCCTTTACTCTCAAATAGGAATCAATTAAATAAAAAGAGATAAAATATATGATAATTAGACCATTCAGATGATATTCCTTAGAGCAGTACTACTATGGCGAGTCATTGATCAAAATATAAAGTAAGAGAATAACTCCTAAGTAATCCGTTAACTATTAGTCATGATCTACATTAATTAGTGCAATTATATCAGCAATCATTGGCTAGGTTATCTCATATCCATAAACAAGGAACATCTCCATTACGAAGCTGAGAAACAGAGTAACAACTAAGTAATGAGACCGCGTTCTACTAAGTTCTACACTCGGGGAGTGCACTACAAAGGACTCAATAGGAATGTCACACCCACGATCTACCACATGGCCTGGAGTATAGAGTGCATTTGTAGGTAAACAGTGTAGGAATCAATCAAATAAAAAAAGATAAAATATATGATAATCAGACCATTCAGATGATATTCCTTAGAGCAGTACTACTATGGCAAGTCATTGATCAGAATATAAAGTAAGAGAATAACTCCTAAGTAATCCGTTAACTATTAGTCATAATCTACATTGATTAGTGCAATTATATCAGGCAATCATTGGTTAGGTTATCTCATATCCATAAACAAGGAACATCTCCATTACGAAGCTAAGAAACAGAGTAACAACTAAGTAATGGGACCACGTTCTACTAAGTTCTACACTCGGGGAGTGGACTACAAAGGACTCAATAGGAATGTCACACCCGCGACCTACCACATGGCCCAGAGTATAGAGTGCATCTGCAGGTAAAAAGTGTATAAGTACCACACTTACATAATGTTGACCACCCACCCATGACTCAATAAGGTGAGTGCTTTGCAAACATGTGTATAAACATAATGATAAACTATCTATGACAAATATATAATCAAAGTAGACTAATCTCATAATAGTCAAGGATATAATATAGATTAAGACCAAGATCATATCTAATGTATCAAGAATAATGATCAAGAACAATGAACTAGAACTAGACAATGATGAACTAGAACAATTACGAACTAGAACATAAACAATTAGAACATGAAGAACTAGAACATGAACTAGATCAAGAACTAGATGAACTAATGAACTAGATGAATATATGAAGAACAATGTTGATACAAGAGAGAAGAACTGGATTTACCAAGCTCCTCTTGACTAGATCTAGAGTCTAAGGCTGCTTGACTCTTCTACTTCTAATTCTAATCTAGCTATGCCTAGATTTGATGAAGCTCTAAGGAGATGAGAGTTGATGGTTGGTCTTCTGCTTTCTGGTTGATGATTGATTGAATGAATTTCCCTTTTGAGGGGGTCTAGGGCCTCGTTTATATAGCCCAGAGCAAGGAACCGTGGCCCTTGGATCAAACCGACCTTCACATAGGGTTAGGATGCATCCTTGGAGGCGGTTAAAGTAGCTTGCAAAGGAAGGAGCCGAGGGGTGGCGGCCAGGGGCCGGTCGACCTAGGGTTGAGGCTGGTCGGCCCCACCTGGTGGCGCCTTGTGATGGCCCTCCTCGTGGAGTTCTCTGGTGTCCTCTAGAAGCCTCTTGCGTATTCGTGACATGGAGATTAGGTCGATTGACGTGGGTTCCTTCTCGTGGAAGATATCAATTCCTGAATTATTCAATCAATCAATCACAACAGGAGTTCTACAAATCTAATTGGCTTGCAAGGAGACATTTTGGAAAGCTTATGAAATTTTATACAATTCATTTATAATCATCAAAGCATGATTCCAAAGTTTACCAGGTTGAATTAAAGCAAACACAGAATCTGCTCTTGAGCAACCAGAGAGCAACCCAAGCTAAGAGTCAACTTTAAACAGCTATAACTCTTAAACCATATGGCCAAATGCCACCAAAATCTAACAACAACTAGATCATGAAATTCACAACAACTTTGCTAAAGACCACAAGACATGAAACCATCATTTACCTAGAGTATTTAGCAATACCTTGAAATCTGTCCAGAATTGGCAGATTTACTAAATTAAATATTTAATGATGTAGCAAAAGCACAATTGAACTACACCATGTTTACCAACTTATAACACATATAAAAAGAACACCAGAAAGTGTGGTGTCAACATCTAAATAATTTCTTTAATGCCCTTTATTAATTTATTTAGATAATTGGGTGAATAAAGGAACCTATATCAAAACTCCTCAATTAATTCTATAAAAATTATAGTTCTACAACATACATCCAGGAGGCTACCATAAAATTTTCATAGCATTTGAGCAAGTCTATTTTCCTATGCCAAAAATAGCAGATAGAAAGGCTAATTTTGGCATAATTGAGAAACCTTATTGAAAAGTATCAAACAATAGATTTCATATTTTTCTTGGGTTCTCACTAACATGGGAATAACACTCACCAAATTTCACCTTTACTAGATCTATAGATAAATTATGAAAATTCACACAAGATCCACCCAAATAAACAAGATAAATACATAACTATACCATACAGCATCCAAAATTGATGAAATTTAAACTATACGCTACCCAAGGCATAAATAACACCCCATAAAATTTTCAAGTCATTTGGAGCTATACAATAGTAGATACAATTTCCTCCTATTTCCTTATGAATAAAAGAGATAATTTATAGCTTCAATTCCCATAATAGAACATAGAATATTTTATATTTTTAATAAAAACTAGACTTTACTAGGAACACCACAAAATTGGAATCACATCATTTGGATCTACAAATCTTGAGATATGGAATTTTGAATCTAGCATTCAAATCTGTGAAATAAATAAAGAAAAACAAAAACAAAAACGAAAGCCTAAACCTAACCCAACTAGGCTATTGGGCCGGCCCGGTTAACCCACGTGGCCCACGGCTGCTCCCGCCCTGCGCCTACTAATAGTGGGGGCCCGCTGACCAGAGGGACAGAGAGCAAAGGAGGAGAAGACAACGGTGAAGCTCGTCGCCGGTGAGTCGGCTGGCGAAGCCAAGGCCACCCTCATGCTCTCCATGTGATTCCACATCGAGTGAGGTACTATGGTGACCCTAGGAGTAGCTAGGGATGCTCATTGCCAGCCATGGTGGACGATGGGGCTCTGGTGGCGGTGCGCTGGCGACGGCGAGCCCCTATCGCCTCAACTGAGCTCAGTAAGAGCATCACGAGGTCACAACAGAGCTAAAGGAGAAGAAAAGGAAGGATGGGAAGAACCCTAGCTACCCTGACCATGACAGCCTCAAACTCCAACGAGGTCCCGCACATGGCGGCCATGACGGATTCGATGAATGTGGCCTCACCTATGGTCAAAAAGCTCAATGGATGGGAGGACGAGGTAGAGGGGGTGGCAGCGGAGCTTTGTGCAGTTGGATTTTGGGCAGAGGTGTGACAACGGTGGCTCATAAGCATGGCGAGCTTGCAACGGCGGCAGTGGTGCATTTCTCCGCTTTGGCTTGGAGAGAGCAAGAGAGAGAGGCAGAGGCAAAAGTGGAGGCGACTGCAACATCGTGGCGCTCTTGAGGCACTCCTTGACCTGACTGGTGGGCCCGTGGCAAGCATAAGGATGCCACGGCGCGCCCATGTGACAGCAATGTCCTGTGGTCGGTCGGCCACCGAGTCCGGCTACTCTGCATTCAGAGCTCGATGATGCCGACTAAAACTCATTTTCTCCCGATCAAAATCTCCCAAACAAGCTCGAATTAGTAGAAGCTATAATTGACAATCTTGTAGAGCTACATGCAAACTTCGATTTTATTAATTGGAGTTAGAGCTGGTTCAGCCTGGTTTGGAAGATACAGTGCTCCAAAGTAGGCTACATGAAACTGTGAACTGCCATTTCAGACTTAGAAATTTTCTAAGTGTTGGAACAGCACTTCAACTGACTTGTGGGCCCTGTTTGAGCATGTTCCAGCCATTTTCATGAGATGACCCTAAAACAACTTTTTTTCCATAAGAAATTTGCTACAACTTTGTTTAAGGGTGCACATCCATGCAAGATCTCTAGGATGGAATTTTTAAATAGTCAACAAAAAGCACTCTAAGGTCAACACCTAGTCAACATCACTTAGAAGGACAAATTGGTCGTCTTGGTTAACATAAACATTGTTCCACTAATTATCCTAAGTGTAGTTAAAGTGTTTTAGGACCTAGTTAACCACTCTACACATTTGTTACCCCAACTTCTAAGTATCACATATGTTGAAATGAGCAAAACATGCAAAATAACTCATTTGTTTCAATACCATGTTTCCCATGTTTCAAGCCTTTGTTGTAGCAATTAAGCTTGTCATGCTATACTAACAATATTGCCATGTTTCAATGTATAAGAAACTCATGTTGCATCTACATGTTGCACCAACCATATTTCATAAGCAATCAATTATGAACCAAGCACATTTGAGTATGTTGCATACTCATGTTTCAAGCCAAACAAATGCATAATTGAGATGAATGATGCTCATGCTTATGAAATGCAAGTGCAATGTGGAAACCAAACACCTGGGGTGTTACACCGCCACGTGTTCCACCGAGCAGCCATGTGCAGTAGCTACGTTTAGATTTACTTTTTGTTTTTCTTTTCTTTTATTTACATATTTGAATGCCAAGTTCAAAAATCAATATCTGGAGTTTTAGAGGTCCAATTGATGTGGTTCAAATTTTGTGGTGCTCCTTGTGCAGTCTAGTTTTTATTAAAAAATATGAAATGTGCCCTGTTCTATTATGAAAATTGAATCTATAAATTATCTCTTTTATTCATTAGGAAATAGGAGAAATTTGTATCTGTTGTTGTATAGCTCCAAATGAATTGAAATTTTTATGAGGTGTTTTTCATGGTATGAGTAGGCTGTAGTTTAAATTTCGGCAATTTTGGACACTATATGATGGAGTTATGTATTTATCTTGTTTGCATGGGTGGACCTTGTATGAATTTTCATAAATTATCTATAGATCCAGTAAAGGTGAAATTTGGTGAGTACTATTCTCTTGTTAGTAAGAACCTAATAAAAATATGAAATCTGTTGTTTGACACTTTTCAATAGGGTTTCTCATTTATGCCAAAATCAGCCTTTCTATCTGTTATTTTTAGTATAGGAAAATATACTTGCTCAAATGCAATGAGAATTTTATGGTAGCACCCTAGAAGCATGTGGTAGCCACTGTAATTTTTATAGAATTAATTTTGGAGTTTTGATATAGGTTCCTTATTCCACCTAGTTATATAAATAAATTAATAAAGTGTATTAAAGAAAGTATTTAGATGTTGGCACCACACTTTCTGGTGTTCTTTTCATATGTGCAATAAGTTGATAAACTTGGTTTAGCTCAAATGTACTTTTACTACATCACTAAATATTTAATTTAGTGAATCTGCCAATTCTGGATAGATTTGGGGATGTTGTTAATTACTCTATGTAAATGATGGTTTCATGTCTTGTGGTCTATAACAAAGTTGTTGTGAATTTCATGATCTAGCTGCTGTTATATTTGGTGGCATTTAGCCACATAGTTTATGAGCTATAGCTGTTCAAAGTTGGCTCTCAGTTTTGGTTGCTCTCTGTTTGCTCAGAATAGATTCTATATTTTCTTTAATTCGACCTAGTGAACTTTAGAATCATGCTTTGATGTTTATAAATGAGTTGTAGATAATTTTATAAGCTTTCTAGAATGTCCTCTTGCTAGTCAACTGGATTTGTAGAACTCCTGTTGTGATTTATTTACTAAATTGCTCCTTTGCTTGTTAAACCTGAAATTTTATGTTAGGTGTGCCTTTATTATACTTAAGCATGTTGGTGATGTATTAGGTGCTTAAATTTGATTAAGGTGAGTTTAGGTGCAGGTGTTAGGCCTTTAACTGAAGATGAACAACTTTATCTTAGGTTATGCAAGTTAGGTGAGTTTAATCTTGCTCTTTAGAAGAAAGATCAAGACATGTTTTTAAAGTGATTTAAATAGAGCGTTGCACCTACTCGGTCAACGAATGTCTTGTGATGTTTTGTTACTTGCTGTTATTCATCCATCATAAGCATCATGTCACTCTTATGCATTCATAGTATTCATCTTCTGCATATATATGCAATAGGTGTACAGGAGGGCGTGACCTTGCTAGAATTCGACGGGACACAGCAGGAAGCTCCCGAGGTGTAGCAGCCCGAACCCAGAGTTCAAGAGATGCAGCCCACAGGAGAAGAGCTAGATGAGGTCGTTGTTGACTACCTTGACCACATTCCGTGCAATTTCGTGAAAGGCAAGCCCCGAAGTATTATAAGCCTCCTAATTTCTGAAATGCAATTAAGTACTATGTTATACCTATTGTTACTGATGTGAACTAGGGTTCCCGATCTTCCGAAATCTTCTGATAACTCTCGATTTGGTGGAGTCACGACACAATTCGATCCGGCTTTCGAACAACTCGGCTCTGAACCCCGCAATCGCAGCACCACGACTCCTCTGGTTATCGACCGGAGTTGCACGGTCAACCTCACCAAGAAGGCTAAGTCCTTGCCTACGAATCAAGAACACACGCAAGAACACAAAGGAATGCAACCAAATTGCAGATGAATGATTAATCTCACAAAGTTGGGGTCTCACAAACCGACGACGGCGGTGAAACTGTTATCAACAGAATAATCTAAGCAAAACCCAACCCTAATGTAGGTGGCGACTACTTATTATATAGCCTAAGGGACGTCCAAGGACCCATATTCGCGTCCCTGGGGAGTGCCGACACGTTACAAGGCCCAAACGGCCCAAAAGACGGTGACACAGCGCCCTGACAGATTCTGGACGGTGACTTGTTTCGATGATTCCTGTTGATTCCGAATAGCTTTTGATGTAGTACTACTTGGGTTGGCTTCCTTATCAAATAAGATTTCCATCCATATATGGATCATTGAAAACGGAGTCCGCATGCGTCTTGGGTGACCAGTTCAAGGCAGACTGGTCCTGGATTCCGAGGTGGACTCGAACTTGATTTGGTTTGGTCTCCATCTTTATCCGGGTGCCCTCGCTGGTCCTCCACACCTCCAAGCCCTCCTCCATGTGTCTCCTAGACCTCTCCTTCATACCTAAGCACAATATAATCATTAGGTAGCAATCTATTCTCATAATCATATAAAGAGTTACTTAGGAACGAGCTCACCTCTAAATTTAATTGACGCGCGCGAGCTCTAGTGATTGGACCTTAAATGTCCAGCAGTGGATCATTGTGTGTATGTGAAGGAGTGATGTCCTCATCAGTTACATTAGGTTATAGGTGTTGAATACTTGCTGCATTGATATCCAATCCTTGTCCACATATTATTACCATGAATCCTATATCGTTCAGGCTTGAGTAGATGCTTAGCCCTACTTTAAGCGATAGAAGTCGGGTGATTTCCTGTCACCTGCGAGCTATAGGACTATACATGTGGTATGGTTGGCTATATTTGCTATCGTGGAAAAGAACCTAGTATAATTTGAATAAAGACCAGGTAGGGGCTTGTAAGGCTGTAGGCTTACAGTGACTCCGTCTGTGTCGATTAAGGATCGATTCTTGGAGCCTTTCCTGTTCATGTTGAACGCATGCCTCTCTCTTAGTTGGTCAGGTCTGGAGACCGACCACGAAGTTGAGTAGCTCAACTCTGGCTGGGCTCCGGTAAGTATAAAGTGCGCCTCGGAAGGGAGCCGTAGGCATGAGTCCAAGGGTAGGTGATTTAAAAGTCCTGATCATCTTGGCAGAAGGATAATCCCTAAGAGTGTTGGCGCTGACCGAACCCGCGAAGTTGGTTCCTAAGTTATACCAAAGGTATGCCAGGGTGAGGGTTAGGAATACCCCCCCAGCTAAGTTGTAATTCGATTCGAGTCGCTGCCTCTCACCGGTTAGTGAGAACTTGATGGGCATATCTCCATAGTAGATACACTAAATAACATGATGGTTCAGGAATGATGATATGATGATAACAGCCTTATTATACATGCTATGGTTATTATTGTTTACTCCTAATAAAGTGAGTGCTTTAGTATAGGTGCTAATATAGATGACAGGTTAATGATTATTAACTTGATGCTAAGCTCTAGATGGTTACTTAACTATGCAAGCTTTCATGCAAAATGTGTTAAGCTAGCTCCACTTTATATCAGCCTTGCATGATCCTTGGCGTCTTTTATTTCTGGTTCTTGACGGGTAAGTCTAGCTGAGTACATTCTCATACTCAGGTTTATTTCCTACCTGTTGTAGATGACTTATTCTATTCTGGGTGCTGCAAGTACTGTCTCCTCCTAGCCGGAGATGAGGATTTGATCGTTGGGCATGGTCTCTACTAGTTGCCTTATCTAAGTTGCTTTTGTGGACATGACTACTATTTGGCAATGTATTTTAACTTATGAAGTATGTATCGAACTATGTTGCTTCCGTGAAACAAACTCGGTTTGTAATATTTTATTTTAAACTCTGATGGATGTAATCCGTATGCTACATGCGAACTGTTGTAACGAATGATGTGTTGTGTTGAATCACTATGGTCTTGGCTTGTTTGTGAAAGTTGTTTGAAATCCTTTGAAATTTCTAGACTACCGGAGTTATGGGAGCTTAAGTACAGGAATTTGATCACTTCGGTGATTGTTTTTGTACTTACGTTCTTATAATTTGGTTGGTTCTATGATAGCTTCTTAGTCTATGGCAAAATTTTAGACCACTGTCTGGAGAATCTAGACAAAGTCTTGCAGAGATGCCAAGAGAAGGACCTAGTACTTAATTAGGAAAAGTGCCACTTCATGGTCCGTGAAGGCATCGTTCTTGGGCACCTTGTGTTCGAGTGGGGGATTGAGGTAGATAAAGCTAAGATAGAAGTCATCGAGCAACTACCACCCCCCATGAACATAAAAGGGATCCATAGCTTCCTAGGTCACGCAGGGTTCTATAGGCGGTTTATCAAAGATTTTTCACAAATCACTAGACCCCTCACAAACCTGTTAGCTAAGGATGCACCTTTTGAGTTCATAGATGTCACACCCAAAATTTCCTATTTTGGGTTGTGCATGAAAAACACTAAATAAAATAAATGATTTCAATGTTTGAATAAATTTGTTAGATAAGTTAAGTTGATACTAATTTAAATATAGAAAATTGTGGTTTTAAACTTTTTCATATTAATTTAATAATGTGGTGTTTGTGTGATGTTTGTCTTTGGTGTTGGTGAGTGCTATTATTTTCAAAATACCGTAGGACGACGTTTACTTCTCATCGGAAAACTTTTTGGTATTTTCTGGATTCAAAATTCTAATTTCCGTGAGCTTAATCTTTTTTCTTGATCTCTTCATCTATCTTTTCATAAGCTCCAAATATTTTATTTGGGTTCCTCATGTTCCATAATGTCTCTAGAAAATTCCCTCGAATTTTCGGAGTTTTCGGAGTATTTTTCGCGGCTTAAATAATAATTCTGGACTTTTCTAGAATTATTTTATCCACGAAATTAATTAATTCCGAAAATAATAAATGTCTCATTTTCCACCAAAGCTTGTGTGCAATAATCCTAAATGTCCATTCATTTATTTACTAATGGGCTTTAATAATTAATTAGGCCTATTAGTAAAGATGGAGGGTGCAACGTCAATTAGCACCATATCGCTAGTTGACGTGAAGGTGGAGAGTCTTCCTCCCTATATATATGTCCGGCCTGTCTGCTAGCCCTGTTTTCCGCCGCCGCTGTTGCCGCCGCCGCCGTTGTTGTCGCCGCCGCCGCTATTGCCGCCGCCGCCGCTATTGCCGCAGCCGCCGCTGTTGCAGCCGCCGCCGCTGTCGCCGCCCGCCGCCGCTGTTGCCGTTCGCCGCCGCTGTTGTTGTCCGCCGCCGCTGAGCTCGTATCGCCGATTCCGCCGCTGCCGCCTTCATCTTCCATGCCCTAGCAGCAAGCGTCGTCGACTTGCAACTATTCCAAGCTTCCCTGCCGTGTTGTGTCGCTACCGCTATCCTCTCGCCGGTATGCCACGCTGCCCTCTCCTCGGCAACATGCACAGCCATCTGCCATGTTCCTGCCGATCCCCAGCGCATGGTTGCGTCCAGTCGTCGCACCACGGCAACGCAATCTGCTACTGCTACTCGGTACCCACCGTGAATCCTTTTTCAGCAACGTCTAAACCAAGCGTAGATGCGGAGACGACAATCTCTGTCCGTTGCCTGCCCATGTCGCCGTCGCCACCAGGACCTGTCCTGCGCCTCGTCAGTTTGTGCAATGAGCTCAACGGTGGGTACGGCACCGATGGTCCTATGCAGAGACAGATCGTTGTTGAAAGAACGAGCGGCCACAGATTGTTTTTCCACGGCACCACTGCTGGCAAACTATGGTGCGCCACACTCCTGATGCCATTGGAGGGAATCAAAACCATCTCAAACCTCCATGCGCCGCTGGTGGTTGTCGTCTACATATCGCTGAAGCACTACATATTTGGGAAGTCCAAGCCGGCTGTCGTCTCCATCATGGTTCTATGTTCGGTGCTGTACCGGGTGCAAGAAGATGGCGTGCCTGCATAGTAGGCAGCAAACATCCATGAATGAATCAGATCAGTCATCGACCGGCCAGAGAGCAGCCGATTGGATGATCATGCTGCTGTGTCGAACAGAAGCGGTTTGACAAGCAGGTGCTTCTCTTTTCCATCTAATATCTATTAATGGTTCGAGTTCCGATCCTATGTTCAAATCCAGTTTCCAGTATTTGTGTCAATATTAGCGCCCATATAGTAACCCAGCCCTCATAATCAACCTTTGATAAACCTAATTGTTTTCATCTGCTGTGGCTCATAACCAGTTGCATCTATGATATCCTCGCAAGTCCAGTCCTAGCATCTTTAATCTTTGTCATTGTTTATTAATCTTTTTAACCCTGTTTTAGTCTGCTCTTTTTGCGTTAGATTTGCAGCAACGTATTTTCCGTGTTAGTATCATTGTTCGTCATATCATAAAACTTGAGAACTTTACAAACTGAATGAATATTAATTTGTTTAATATGCATGCAATAGTTTATAATTAAAAGAAACATAGGTTTGGAACTCTGACATTTTATATGCAAATATTAACATGATTTAACTTCTATCATCAATATATTTTTAAATTATAATTTATTAGCTTGAACACATGTCCTATCTAGTTCGATTAATGCTCTCACACGTTTTATGCTCTTTAAGCTATAAATATTTAAATGACTTAAATACTATAAAATATATATAAATAAAATATAACTAAGGTAGAAGACAACATAATTACAGTTTTGACACTATTCGTTTAATCTCCACCGTTTATTCGTTTTAACTCCGATTTGACCCGTTCAAGTTGCGTTAGGTTCGTATTTGCGAGCTCTACATGTTAGTGTAGCTGTACAGTAGGTTTAGAAAATTTAATTTTCGAGTTTATATTAAAGTAATTATTTATCTATAGGAAATCTTAGAAAATTCATAACTTTCACGTTTTAAATCCGAATTTCGTGATCTTTACGTCTGTGTGATCGTAGCAACGTGTAGAATAGTTTTGTAAGCTTTCCTAAATGTTTTTCTACTGTTGGTGTACTGTTCTAATTGTATCTTTTGTTTGCTTCGTGTATGTTTGCTCGGAATGTTTGTATGTTGTTGCTTGGTGATCGAAGTTAGACGGTGAGCAGTACTACGACGATTAGGAGTATTATTTTGAGCCGGACCAGCAGTATCTATCGGAGAACTTGATCAAGGCAAGTATAACATGGGACTATCCTTGTTACCTATTCACTATAATCAATATCATATGCATGTGTCTACCTTGACAACCTTAGAGATTATAACTTAGCTATTGATATCTTGTTTCCTTGTCACCTATGGGTTGTGCATTTGGGTAGCTTTTGCTAGTGCTTAATCATGAACAATGATCTTGTAATTTTGATTAATGGATTAAGCAATCAACCTTTAATGATGATTTTATTACTGTTGAAAAGGGGGCTAGAGCAAGGGGTTATATTGTTGCTCTAGTTTCTCTCCATAAGGACTTATCTGTACGTGATCATCCGGGACATACAGTACAGCTGTGAGGGCTATATGGCTCTGGCTTTAGTTGTTCAAGAGACCTTTTCTAGCTTGTTAGTGGTTACCTTAAATGGCGTAAGAATGGCTTGCCACGTTGGGTGTAGTGCGAGCCCCTGGCCTAGTGTGTATAGGCTGCGGTTGTTGTGCCACAGGGAAGGGGGGTTCTACATCTGCCTGCCGAGTGAATCTAATGGCCCTAACTTGTTAGACGAACTTTTGAGTGGCTTTATATGGTTTTCAGTGTTTTGGGAGTAATTAACCCATGCATTTGGAAATCATGACTCACAGTGAAAGTGTACACCTCTGCGCAGAGTTAAAAACTGGTACACTAGCCGTGCTCACGGATACGAGCGGCCTTGGAACATCTACAGATAGATGATCACCATTGTTATATTATGTTTAATTATTGTTGATTATTATTGTGCTCATGTTAATGCTATTCATTATTCTTATTACAATTGATCATTGATTCATTAATGGGATTTGGTTTATCTTGATGCTACTCAATTGCTAAGCAAATGATGACTAAAAGCTAAACGCAGTCAAACAGTGTCTAGCCTTTTGTGCCTCATGAACCCTGTGTTATACTTGTTGAGTTCGACATGGACTCACTCTTGCTATTTCCCCCACACTCCAGTGTGTAGTAAGATGCTACTCGGAAGAAGGACAAAGGTGTAGTGGAGTTTCCAGAAGACTAGTAGAAGTGCTAGGCATATGTTACCCCCAGTCAGCCGTCCCTGAGAAGAATGGAGCCTGAAGTTTAGTCACCGTTCCGCGATACTCTGATGTAAGTTTTAATATAGCTATGTATACGTTATATAATAACATTGTTTCTGATGTTTTTTTCATTCTGGCATATGTGTGGACTTCCTGGGCACACATATGATTAGCCTGGTTTTGTTCTTTAGAAAACCGGGTGTGACAGAGTGGTATCAGAGCGGTGTTGACTGTAGGACGTATGCCAAGTAGCACCGGACGTATTCTAAAACTTATTTTACTATAAAACTATTTTGTCATCCCTTGACTCATTGATTTTGACTATTTCCTCTTCCTTGTCTTGTTGTATCCCCTCCTTGATATAGTTTCCTTTGAGCTATTATTTCTTATTTCCTTGGATTTTATTTTATGTTGTTTTTATTAAAATTTTTCTGATCTCATCTTGTTCTAAAGTTCGATGGTCTTTCATCATCCATACTCTTTCCTTAGGATGACCACCATTGTTGAAGCAGCACGTGTAGTACCGATGATGTGATGTGTGCTTATTTTGCTTGATGTGTTGCTTGTATGTTGCCTTGTTCTCGTGTTTCAAAGGTGGCTCGAAAGGTATAAGTCTTGAGGAGTAGCTCGAACCATGTTAAGTGGGGGTAGGTTTTACGTAATACTCCACATGCTGATTTCTATAGCAGTCTGCAATGTTTCTGTTATATCTCAAGATATGGACATGAGAAATTTATGAAATTTTACTGGAAATAACTAGACTTCTGTATCTTTCCAAACCCACTGGACTTACCTTATTATCTATTATGAGCTAAGAGATATACCTGTTCCAAGTTGGGGTCACTGTGCAGTCTGGAATCCTGAAACAGTTTCGGTTAAGTTCAGTTTTTGACTAACTTATTGACAGAATCTGGAAAAGTGTTGTGAATAAAAGTCGTAGATAATTTCATAAGCTTTCCAACCATGTAAAGATCACCTTAATCGGATGTCTGTAGCTCGAGTTATACCAGATTTACTGAACTGCTGAAATTGGAATTCGCCCAGAAATTTTCTGCATTACTTCCTTATCTTGTATAAGTGAATATATCATTGGATATCTTTGAATCTCATTGATTTGCCTTGGAATCTTACATTAGAGATGATTATGGTTATCTAGTATAAAAGGAGATGCAAGTTACTTTGGTGTTCCCTAGTTTCTTTTTCTTAAGGGGGTAGCAAAGTTGTGAGTGTTGCAAGATGAAGGTTTCGTATGTCCTAGTGCTTCACTTGGAAGAAGTGGTTATCTCTATGATTGGAAGTCTACCCATGTGCTAGTGTTGTTTGCTTGGGATCAGTGCTTTGTTGGATCATTTACAAGAAGCTCGGGTATTCGTCAGGACTGGTCTTCACTTCAAGCTATCATTAGTTGAGAGTTTAATATTCAATTCAACATACTTTATACAAGTTAGCATGGACGACATAGGAAGGAGATGTTGGAAGTCTATAGTTAGTTTCATGAAAACTTAGATGACATCACCCCCATATCAAGTAGGTTTAGTAAGTTTTAAGTGAAGTGAGTTTTCTACTTGGATAGGTATTCTCTAGTGGAGTTACTATGAAGAAGAGCTCAAGAGAGTTGAATGTGGAAAGCTCTTAAGGCTGTAAGTGTGGCATTTATTGGGATTATAAGAGCGACATCTACGTGGATCACAAGAATCTGAGGGATATCTTCGCTATGTTGGTTTTGAACCTGTGGTATCATCATCAGTTTGATCCTGATCAAGATTTTTATGAATTGCAAAGTGTTGCCTTCAATGACATTGCTAGGTGGAACAAAATCTTTGTTAAGTGGGGTAGTGTCCGCTACCATCAACAATCTCAAGCGACGAGGTACGAAGAACTGAAGATCAAACCTTATCTTTCTTGTCATCTTTTGGCTATCCTTGATCTATGTCCTATATCTCATCAGCGCAAAGCAAAGAAGCATGAAGACTTGAAGATTAGTGTCATCGATCTCTCTAGTCTCTCTGAATCTTGTTCCTACCTTATCCTGTCTTTTTAGAACAGTCTGTCTTCTTTAGCTTATATCTCTATTTTTGGAGGCCCAAAAATCATGGATAAATTCTGGACAATAGTAGACTTCAATATCTTTCTCTGACGGTAAGAACCGGCCTGATAGCTATTATGATTTGGGAGTTATGAAAATCACAAGGCGACGCATTTGTGCTGTCAGCAACCTGGAATAGTTTCTGTTGTGCACAGTTTTCGACTACCTTAACTGCAGAATTTGGAGAAGTGTTCTATAAGAAAGTTGTAGTAAATTTGATAAGCTTTCCAACGGTATAAGCTACAACATCATAGGATTCACAGAACTCGAGTTATAACTGTATTTCTGCACTGCTGTTTTTCTGCTCGTGAGGAAGAGCAGGATTACTTGTTCTTGCATATGCTCATGAATTTTTTTGGGATGTCAGAAGGACATGATGATAGTTATCACTCAGAAACAAATATAATCTATCCATTGGTGTTCTCCAATTGATCTCTTCTTAAGGGGTTTGTCGAACTAAAGACGATACAAGATGGAGGTTTATATGTTCTGTTTCGTCATCTGGAAGCATCAGCTATCTACATGGTTGCAAAGTCATTATCGAGCCCAAGTATCTTTTCTCAGAGTGGGTAACCTGTTGGAACCATCTATAAGGATCGTAAGTGTCTAAAAGATACCTTTACAAAGTTGGTTATGAGCTTGTGGCTTTATCATTGGATAAGAGTTGATCAGAGAAGCGTGAAGATTTGCAAAATCAACTTTATCTTTCTCCTTAGTCTCTCCGAATCTCGGGACGAGATTCCTGTTAAGTGGGGTAGATTTGTCACACCCAAAATTTTCTATTTTGGGTTGTGCATGAAAAACACTAAATAAAATAAATGATTTCAATGTTTGAATAAATTTGTTAGATAAGTTAAGTTGATACTAATTTAAATATAGAAAATTGTGGTTTTAAACTTTTTCATATTAATTTAATAATGTGGTGTTTGTGTGATGCTTGTCTTTGGTGTTGGTGAGTGCTATTATTTTCAAAATACCGTAGGACGACGTTTACTTCTCATCGGAAAACTTTTTGGTATTTTCTGGATTCAAAATTCTAATTTCCGTGAGCTTAATCTTTTTTCTTGATCTCTTCATCTATCTTTTCATAAGCTCTAAATATTCTATTTGGGTTCCTCATGTTCCATAATGTCTCTAGAAAATTCCCTCGAATTTTCGGAGTTTTCGGAGTATTTTTCGTGGCTTAAATAATAATTCTGGACTTTTCTAGAATTATTTTATCCACGAAATTAATTAATTCCGAAAATAATAAATGTCTCATTTTCCACCAAAGCTTGTGTGCAATAATCCTAAATGTCCATTCATTTATTTACTAATGGGCTTTAATAATTAATTAGGCCTATTAGTAAAGATGGAGGGTGCAACGTCAATTAGCACCATATCGCTAGTTGACGTGAAGGTGGAGAGTCTTCCTCCCTATATATATGTCCGGCCTGCCTGCTAGCCCTGTTTTCCGCCGCCGCTGTTGCTGCCGCCGCCGTTGTTGTCGCCGCCGCCGCTATTGCCGCCGCCGCCGCTATTGCCGCAGCCGCCGCTGTTGCCGCCGCCGCCGCTGTCGCCGCCCGCCGCCGCTGTTGCCGTTCGCCGCCGCTGTTGTTGTCCGCCGCCGCTGAGCTCGTATCGCCGATTCCGCCGCTGCCGCCTTCATCTTCCATGCCCTAGCAGCAAGCGTCGTCGACTTGCAACTATTCCAAGCTTCCCTGCCGTGTTGTGTCGCTACCGCTATCCTCTCGCCGGTATGCCACGCTGCCCTCTCCTCGGCAACATGCACAGCCATCTGCCATGTTCCTGCCGATCCCCAGCGCATGGTTGCGTCCAGTCGTCGCACCACGGCAACGCAATCTGCTACTGCTACTCGGTACCCACCGTGAATCCTTTTTCAGCAACGTCTAAACCAAGCGTAGATGCGGAGACGACAATCTCTGTCCGTTGCCTGCCCATGTCGCCGTCGCCACCAGGACCTGTCCTGTGCCTCGTCAGTTTGTGCAATGAGCTCAACGGTGGGTACGGCACCGATGGTCCTATGCAGAGACAGATCGTTGTTGAAAGAACGAGCGGCCACAGATTGTTTTTCCACGGCACCACTGCTGGCAAACTATGGTGCGCCACACTCCTGATGCCATTGGAGGGAATCAAAACCATCTCAAACCTCCATGCGCCGCTGGTGGTTGTCGTCTACATATCGCTGAAGCACTACATATTTGGGAAGTCCAAGCCGGCTGTCGTCTCCATCATGGTTCTATGTTCGGTGCTGTACCGGGTGCAAGAAGATGGCGTGCCTGCATAGTAGGCAGCAAACATCCATGAATGAATCAGATCAGTCATCGACCGGCCAGAGAGCAGCCGATTGGATGATCATGCTGCTGTGTCGAACAGAAGCGGTTTGACAAGCAGGTGCTTCTCTTTTCCATCTAATATCTATTAATGGTTCGAGTTCCGATCCTATGTTCAAATCCAGTTTCCAGTATTTGTGTCAATATTAGCGCCCATATAGTAACCCAGCCCTCATAATCAACCTTTGATAAACCTAATTGTTTTCATCTGCTGTGGCTCATAACCAGTTGCATCTATGATATCCTCGCAAGTCCAGTCCTAGCATCTTTAATCTTTGTCATTGTTTATTAATCTTTTTAACCCTGTTTTAGTCTGCTCTTTTTGCGTTAGATTTGCAGCAACGTATTTTCCGTGTTAGTATCATTGTTCGTCATATCATAAAACTTGAGAACTTTACAAACTGAATGAATATTAATTTGTTTAATATGCATGCAATAGTTTATAATTAAAAGAAACATAGGTTTGGAACTCTGACATTTTATATGCAAATATTAACATGATTTAACTTCTATCATCAATATATTTTTAAATTATAATTTATTAGCTTGAACACATGTCCTATCTAGTTCGATTAATGCTCTCACACGTTTTATGCTCTTTAAGCTATAAATATTTAAATGACTTAAATACTATAAAATATATATAAATAAAATATAACTAAGGTAGAAGACAACATAATTACAGTTTTGACACTATTCGTTTAATCTCCACCGTTTATTCGTTTTAACTCCGATTTGACCCGTTCAAGTTGCGTTAGGTTCGTATTTGCGAGCTCTACATGTTAGTGTAGCTGTACAGTAGGTTTAGAAAATTTAATTTTCGAGTTTATATTAAAGTAATTATTTATCTATAGGAAATCTTAGAAAATTCATAACTTTCACGTTTTAAATCCGAATTTCGTGATCTTTACGTCTGTGTGATCGTAGCAACGTGTAGAATAGTTTTGTAAGCTTTCCTAAATGTTTTTCTACTGTTGGTGTACTGTTCTAATTGTATCTTTTGTTTGCTTCGTGTATGTTTGCTCGGAATGTTTGTATGTTGTTGCTTGGTGATCGAAGTTAGACGGTGAGCAGTACTACGACGATTAGGAGTATTATTTTGAGCCGGACCAGCAGTATCTATCGGAGAACTTGATCAAGGCAAGTATAACATGGGACTATCCTTGTTACCTATTCACTATAATCAATATCATATGCATGTGTCTACCTTGACAACCTTAGAGATTATAACTTAGCTATTGATATCTTGTTTCCTTGCCACCTATGGGTTGTGCATTTGGGTAGCTTTTGCTAGTGCTTAATCATGAACAATGATCTTGTAATTTTGATTAATGGATTAAGCAATCAACCTTTAATGATGATTTTATTACTGTTGAAAAGGGGGCTAGAGCAAGGGGTTATATTGTTGCTCTAGTTTCTCTCCATAAGGACTTATCTGTACGTGATCATCCGGGACATACAGTACAGCTGTGAGGGCTATATGGCTCTGGCTTTAGTTGTTCAAGAGACCTTTTCTAGCTTGTTAGTGGTTACCTTAAATGGCGTAAGAATGGCTTGCCACGTTGGGTGTAGTGCGAGCCCCTGGCCTAGTGTGTATAGGCTGCGGTTGTTGTGCCACAGGGAAGGGGGGTTCTACATCTGCCTGCCGAGTGAATCTAATAGCCCTAACTTGTTAGACGAACTTTTGAGTGGCTTTATATGGTTTTCAGTGTTTTGGGAGTAATTAACCCATGCATTTGGAAATCATGACTCACAGTGAAAGTGTACACCTCTGCGCAGAGTTAAAAACTGGTACACTAGCCGTGCTCACGGATACGAGCGGCCTTGGAACATCTACAGATAGATGATCACCATTGTTATATTATGTTTAATTATTGTTGATTATTATTGTGCTCATGTTAATGCTATTCATTATTCTTATTACAATTGATCATTGATTCATTAATGGGATTTGGTTTATCTTGATGCTACTCAATTGCTAAGCAAATGATGACTAAAAGCTAAACGCAGTCAAACAGTGTCTAGCCTTTTGTGCCTCATGAACCCTGTGTTATACTTGTTGAGTTCGACATGGACTCACTCTTGCTATTTCCCCCACACTCCAGTGTGTAGTAAGATGCTACTCGGAAGAAGGACAAAGGTGTAGTGGAGTTTCCAGAAGACTAGTAGAAGTGCTAGGCATATGTTACCCCCAGTCAGCCGTCCCTGAGAAGAATGGAGCCTGAAGTTTAGTCACCGTTCCGCGATACTCTGATGTAAGTGTTAATATAGCTATGTATACGTTATATAATAACATTGTTTCTGATGTTTTTTTCATTCTGGCATATGTGTGGACTTCCTGGGCACACATATGATTAGCCTGGTTTTGTTCTTTAGAAAACCGGGTGTGACAATAGATGAGTGCTTAACTGCTTTCCACACTCTCAAGAAAGCACTCATCTCAGTACCAATCATCCAAGCACCCGATTGGTCATTGCCATTAGAGATCATGTGTGATGCTAGTGACCATGCTGTTGGTGCGATTCTTGGCCAAACCAAAGATACGAAGCATCATGCAATCGCGTACGCTAGCAAAACGTTGATAGGAGCACAGTTTAACTACGCTACCACAGAAAAAGAGCTCTTAGTAGTCATTTTCACTATTGACAAGTTTAGGTCTTACTTAGTGGGTGCAAAAGTTATCGTTTATACGGATCATGCTACACTAAAATATTTACTCACTAAGAAAGACGTTAAATCTAGATTAATAAGATGGATTCTCTTACTCCAAGAATTTAACCTTGAAATAAAAGACAAAAAGGGAGTAGAGAATACCATTGCAGATCATTTATCGCATAAGCAAGTTACTAACATGTAGGAATTGCCAATAAACGACTTCCTACGCGACGACATGCTACTCAAGGTGATGGACTCCAACCTGTGGTATGCAAACATCAAAAATTACATGGTTTCAGGCTATGTGCCACCCCGCGAAAATAGGAGAAAATTGCAAGTCGAGAGCTGACGTCACCTTTGGGATGACCCCTATCTATACCATGTGTGTTCGGATGGCCTGTTGAGGAGGTGCGTGCTAATAGCAGAGGGTCTGCAGATCATTGAAAGATGCCATGCAGCACCGTACGGAGGCCATTATGGAGTATTCCGCACACAAGCCAAAATCTGGCAGTGTGGATTCTTCTGGTCAATGATGTACGAAGACACCAAGGAGTTCATTCGAAGGTGTCGGAAGTGCCAATTCCATGGAAGCATCAACACTCGCAATGCAATGCCCCTGCACTACAACCTTCAAGTAGAAATATTTGATGTGTGGGGCATTGACTTCATGGGACCGTTTCAAAAGTCCCAAGATTGCAAATACATCCTCGTTGCTATTGACTACGTATCAAAATGGGTGGAAGCACTACCCTATCAAGCTACTGACACTAGGCTTGCAAGGAAGATGTTTCATGAAGTGATCTTCCCCAACTTTGGAACACCAAGGATGGTGATAAGCGATGGGGGATCTCACTTCATTGACAAGACATTTAGATCATTCCTAAGAGAGTTAGGAGCCAAGCACAATATTGCCACTCCATACCATCCTCAAATCAGTGGTCAAGCCAAGACCTCAAATAAACAAATCAAAAACATCTTACAGAAAATGGTCAACAAAATAGGGAAAGGTTGGAAGAGCAAGCTTCCTGATGCGCTCTGGGCATACATGACAGCTTATTAAACTCCCATTAGCATGTCACCGTTCCTGCTCGTATATGGGAAAGCTACCATTTACCAGTTGAGATTGAACACCGAGCTCACTAGGCCACAAAGAGTTGGAACATGGATGTGAAGCTAGCCGGCAAAAATTGTTAGAAACAAATTGTCGAGCTAGAAGAATGGCGAGAGAAGGTGTACCACAGTGCCAAGCTTTACAAAGAAAGAACTAAGAGACGGCACGATCACAAAATTCAATACAAAGAATTCAAGGAGGGAGATAAGGTTCTTCTGTTCAACTCCCGAGTCAAAGCCTTCCGTGAAGGAAAACTAAAAAGCAAATGGCAAGGACCGTACACCGTCACCAACACTTCACCACACGGTGCGATCACCATCCAGGATGATGATGATGGTAACATTTTCAAAGTTAATGGTCAACATTTAAAAGTTTTCCTAGAGCCTTCTTATAACACTAACTTAAAAATATATAGAATAGATTTAGTTGCTTTTGATAAATTTACTCAAAACTTTTGAAAATTTAAAAGTATTAACTATGCTAACATATTCTTTCATCTACTTAAAATATAAAATTTTGCTTTACCTTCTTAAGCAAGTCATCATGGTAAAATGACCTTTATGCCCTCACTAGACAAACCATGATTCTTGCTCATTCTTACTTGATACATGTTGATCCCATGATATTCCACTCTTAATTACAAGATCATGTGAAATTTGAATATTCTTGATTCAACTTGATCAAGTGCATCATTGCTCTATCACGCTATGATGCTATTAAAACATAATCTGACATCGGTATTGTTGGTACTTCTTAACACATACAAAAATAATCCTCAAGCACACGAAATTACCATTGTAGTATTTCACCCGGAAGTATTCAGGGTATCGTATTTCCACGAGGAACAGATGTGAAAGAGTCTCTTAGCTAGTTCACCTAGGGTAACAAGATGAAAGATAGCTCGGATAGCGAGATTTTCTAAGGATAGAGATCCTAAGCTAAGTTAGCTTTGCCACTATAGACTTGCTTCGGGCACTGGATAACACTTGGTCGGCCAAGCGTTGTCGACCTATGGCTCTACGCCGAACCACCACATGGGGGATTACAACGGGCAGATAGGGCTGTCACCACCTGTAGCCTACCCCTCAACCGTATGGCATGAGGCAAACGAAGGTTGCCTCTAGCCTAGACACCATGTCTACGCTATCGACTACTACTCTAGTGTTGTACAGGGTTATCCATCTTTATCAGGAGCTCTCTACTAGAGTATCCACCACGGGGACAGACGGTGAACTTGTAAGTAAATAGTAAACAAGACTAACTTAAAGTAAGAGCTCACCACCATAGAAGAACACAAACCTTTGTACTTCAAATAGTACTAGATTCGCCGAGGTACAAGTGTAGTGGAAACCTACATTCCCAGCATTCCTTCCGTTAAGTGTACATGGGGCCCCGAGTACACAAGAGGGGGTAGCCAACAACTCTGCTACTTCTCCACTCTTACTCACTCCCTATTAGCTAGAAGCTAAGATATGAGTGTGGCTCTACTTCTTGCTACATTGTGTATCTTGTGTTACTCTTCCTTGATGAATGAATGAGAAGGGGGAGGCCTCCTTTTATACGTGGCGACGAGGGGATGTTCCATGAAATATGCTTTGATCCCCTCATTAATGCACCAAACCGACCTCAAAACCACCATCTAGGTGTGTTGAACCTGGCCAGCACCTATGGAACTAGCATGGGTAAGGCGGTGGGAGGAAACACGCGAAAGATGGGGCCAAGACACGCCAATAGTGGTGCGGCCGCACCCAGGTGTCGTTTTTGGCCTAATCTTCATTCTGCAAGCCTCTAAGAATGCATAGGCCACTCCTGCAAAGTTTGCCGCTATTTGGAGTGTGTTTGCTTTGGGTTTTGGACCTTTTTCTCCATGTGACAGGGCCTTGATTTGCCTGGTAAGTGGGCCTTCTCCCCTTGGGGCTCATGTCCGGTGATGTTACGCCTTGTTTATTGCGTATTTGGGCATATTTTTCTTGTTATTCCAACATGTCCTCCTATGAATGGTAAAACACCAAAACTCAAGGAAATTATTTGTTCTAAAGCCCTATGTCTAAGTTTGGTGTCTGTTTGGATGGATTTTATATAAGTGTTGGCAATTAAAAGTGTGAGTTAAGGACCGCCAACAACTCCCCCACACTTAGCCCTTTGCTCGTCCTTGAGTAAAGTTAAAGGGACTAAGATGTGTCATCTCCTTGATATGATACCTGCGTACAAGTTATTCCAAGCTTCATCTGCACTTGTGAACTTTTTAAGTGTCTACCACATTATCTTAGGTTATTGAATAATTTAACAACATGGATTCAAATCCCCTTGCATCAGCCATTTTAGAAACTTGGGTTTTCATTTGATTTTGAAAATATAAACATAGCTCAAATGATTCTCTCAGATCACTCAAGTCTATGTTTGGTTCCTCACCAAGGCATATCATAGTGTTGCCTTCTTTCTTTCCTACCTCTAAAAAGCTTATCTAGATCTTTAGGTAGGGAAGGATATGAAGGCATACTTACTCTGCATATTTTGTTAAGTCAAAGCTCAAATCCAAGGAGAAAAGATGTCATACCCTTAGATCAAGAAGAGCAAGTGTGTGGATAAAACAATTCTAAATCTATATTATACTCCTTTTGTAGATATGTTCTCTCTCTAGCTTTTTATTTTGAGACATGGCTATCATTTCTCTCCCTTTTTTCTCTTTTTTTCTTTTTATGAGCCTTCATATGCTCATCTTTTTTTCAATACCTTGGGACCTTCATCTGTCCCTATTTTTTCTCTTTTTTTCTTGGACCTTCATGTGTCCATATATTATTTTTTCTCATACTTTTGCATAGCCTATGTCTCCTTAAACCACAAATTGAGAGAGATCACTATATTGTAAAACATAGAGTATTTACCTAACAAACATTTTTGTCTACTCCTAGTGTAGGAGCAGAATTTTGGGTGGACGGAGGCATGTTTTAGCATATTCCTAGTGTAGTAATAGCTTATGTATGTGGGTGTACGTGATCTTGATCTTGGGGGCATGATAACTTTCTCAACAAGGGTCAACAAGACTTGACAAAACTCAATGCAGGAATAAGTAGCATAATTATGGATGTTTTAAGTTCTAATCACTAGATATTGCTTTGGTAGGAATTTGAATATCATTGAAGAGCATGCTATTTGAATTTTGATTTTGTAAAATAAATCCCAAGTTCTTTGCATAAGAGAGCAAGTTTCATTTTCATTCTATTATATCACATATTCCAATTATTTAGATAACATGGGGTCCATATGATGAGTTGTCCACAAGTTTAGGAATATTAGCAAGGAATAAAGAGTATGCAAATTACTCATCAAAGCATAGCATGGAGATGTGGAACATCATTTGTTTTATATTTTAAATTTGTTATATTTTAAACTTTCTTAATATAGAAAGTGAGGGTAGTGTTGCACAAACCATTGTGGAAGGAGTTAAGGGATTTAGATGTGGTTTGGCTACACCAAAGGTTCAGCCAATCCACTCTGAAGCTATTTGTCCTGTCCTTCTTCATGATGATCGTTCGATGTTGTGCAATGTGTTGGTTTAAAATCTCGAATATGTGTGTGTGTCAAACTTGAGAGATCTCCCCCACACTTATTTTTGTACCTGTTTTTATTTAACAAAGAAAACAAAACAAACAAAGGCTCTACCAGCTTAAACACTAGGGAGCCTAAATTTTATTGTTATTATTATTTATTATTTATGATTATTATATTTATTTACAATTTTTTATGCATTGAAAAAATCATTTTATTATTTATTTTATTTCATTTGTTCACCCAACCTTTTATCTTTTAGCATAACTCAAACAAGGCTAGAGATAAAGCTTGCAGAATAAACTTAGCCTTGGTTTTTCTCCATTATAAATTACTTCCCTTGTTTATATGAAAATAATACTCTAAGTTCATTAACCAAAATTTAACACCATGTCAAGTTTTGATTAAAGAAGGCTATATTAACTTAAGAACCATGCTTAATTTAAAATAACTATAGATGCATTGCTTAGCGAATGCATCCAAACCAGAGCATATGACATGAATAAGGAAAGCATGATTTTATTTTTCATGGAGATAAACATGAGTAAAGAAGTTTGGTGAACATTTATTTACTTCTGCATACCTAGATGTACTTTTCTGGTAGCATTGATGGAAACTTTTGGAGTTGCTGCAGCAGTGACTTGATGGCCCTACCCAGGCAAGAAACAAGGCTAGGCCACACACATATAGTGCATATGGACCATGGGCCTTGGTGGTAGCGGCAAAGGCCTAGAGGAGGAGCACCCGTCTTGCAGCTTCTCTCTCTTCTTTTATTAATATTATATATTTTTATATATATAATTTTTATATATTTTTAACATATACTTTTCTCTCTCTTTTTTCATATATATCTCATATATTTTTTCACTTTTTTTAGTCCTTTTTTCTCTTCCTTTTTTATAGCTCTCTTTTTTCTCTCTTTTTTATAGCAAGATAGAACTGACATCGTTTTTTTCTTTTTATCCAAGATAACCTTTGGTGTGTATGGAACTTTGAGATTCTCACCATCCTCCCCCACACTTGGACTATTGTGTAAAAATCAAGTGTATAGGGTCAGAGTCTCCACTTGAGTGTATTTTATCACCAAAGAACATCATGGTGTATGATGGATGCAACTCCCATGTTTTTAGGCATCATTTGTCCCCTATTCTTCTTGTTCTTAACCTAAAATGGTTAAAAAATAAGAAAACCCAAAGGTGCATACTTACTTGAAAATATGTTCTTGCTTTTATTGATAGGAAAAGTATTTTTATGATAATCCGGGGTATCTTCCGGCAGTGCTTAGTTTATGGTCATAAGCTTGACCGCCAAAGCTAGGATGGAGTTTATATCCAGAAGCTATAATTGGCTTCAATGGTGGTGGCTCTAAACTCATTCTTAGGAGTAGATAGATTTTTTAAAAGGAAAGGCTTCATGGTGAAAAGAATAAAAGAGATTAACCTTTTTTTACAAGGAAGATAATACACAAGGATACACGGTGGACTAGGTTCAGACATAATTACGACAGCCGTTCCCCGGCAACGGTGTCAGAAATGCTTATTGGTATTTCTTAACGTATATAGAAATAATCCGCAAGCGCACGGAATTACCGTTGTAGCATTTTACCTAGAAGTATTCCGAGTATCTTATTTCCACGAGGAACGAATGTGTAAGAGTCTCTTAGCTAGTTCACCTAGGGTAACAACATGAAAGATAGCTCCTGTAGCAAAGTTTTCTAAGGACATAGATCCTAAGCTAGGTTAGCTTCGCCACTATAGACTTGCTTCGGACACCGGATAACACTTGGTCTGCCAAGCGTTGCTGGCCTACAGCTCTACGCCGAACCACCACGTGAGGGATTATAAGGCACGGACAGGGCTGTCACCACCAGCCACCTACCCCTTAACCGTATGGCACAAGGCAAACGAAGGAAGCCTCTAGCCTAGACACCATGTTTACGCTATCGACTACTACTCTAGTGCTGTACAGGGTTATCCATCTTTATCAGGAGCCCTCTATAGAGTATCGGCCATGGGGACAGACGACGAACCCGCAAGTAAATAGTAAACAAGACTAAGTTAAAGTAAGAACTCACCACCATAGAAGAACATGAACCTTGTACTCCAAATAGTACTAGATGCATCGAGGTACAAGTGTAGAGGAAACCGAACATTCCTTCCTCTAAGTGTACACATGCCCCGAGTACACAAGAGGGGGTAGCCGACAACTCCGCTACTTCTCCACTCTTACTTACTCCCTACTAGCTAGAAGCTAAGATATGAGTGTGGATCTACTTCTTGCTACATTGTGTATCTTGTGTTGCTCTTCCTTGATGATGAATGAATGATTGAGGAGGGGGAGGCCTCCTTTTATAGGTGGAGAGGAGGGGATGTTCCATGGAATATGCTTTGATCCCCACATTAATGCACCAAACCGACCTCAGAATCACCATCTAGGTGCGTTGAACCTGGCCGGCACCTATGGAACCGACGTGGGTAAGGCAGTGGGAGGAAACATGTGAAAGATGGGCTTGAGAAGCACCAATAGTGGTGTGGTCACACCACCCTAAAGGTGTTGTTTTGGCCCAATCTTTGTTCTGTAGGCCTCCAAGACTGCATGGGCCACTCCTGCAAAGTTTGGCGCTATTTGGAGCATGTTTGCTTTGGGTTTTGGGCCTTTTCTCCATGTGACAGGGCCCTAATTTGCCTGGTAACTGGGCGTTCTCCCCCCGAGGCTCATGTCCAGTGATGTTACGCCTTGTTTGTTGTGTATTTGGGCATATTTTCCTTGTTATTCTGACATGTCCTCCTGTGAATGGTAAAACACCAAAACTCATGGAAATTGTTAGTTCTAAAGCCCTATGTCTAAGTTTGGTGTCTATTCGGATGGATTTTATATAAGTGTTGGCGGTTAAAAGTGTGAGTTAAGGACCACCAATAGGTATCGTAAGGATCCCCATGATGCACAAGCACCTAGACGAAATCCCAGGTCAGGAGGAGCACCTGGGGTGTGGGTGCACACATGGTGCGGCCGCACCACCCCCAGCTCCGCTGGCCCCCAATCTTTGCGTGCATCTTCTTGATCCTCGGTGTATCACAGCCATGGCGGTGCTTGGTTTATTTCCATTGCGGTAGAGGCCTGAGCTCCTATATAAGCCACCCCATAGTCTCTCCTCTCCTCACACCAAGCTACAAGCTTTCTCTCTCCCTCACATAGCTTTCTAAGCACTCTCAAACCTAAGATGGTGATGAGGACATCGCCACGCTGGACACACCGATGTTACGGTCTTCCCCAAGTTGCAATTCATCCCCAACTCAGCTGTCACGTCACCCTCGGATTCAGCAGACACGTCGTCACTGTTTCAGTCATAACTTTCTCATATGACATCGAAATGGGGTTTTCTTGGATGCGTTGGAAAGGGGACGGCGATGCCGTCATTTTGGATCTGGTCCCAGCTCCAGAAGGTCCATGGATCATTCTGTGTGACCATGACAAGGTGTTGCGTCACCTATTTGGGCCAACTTGGCCATGTATCGTGTCGAGCCTTAGGCCCAAGTTGTGGGCGCCCAACCCCTGGCCATCCCCAACCCTAGGTCGAGTCTTAGACTATAAACATAGCCACCACCACTGCTAGACAATGGGGTTTTGTTTAGAGTTTAGTTTTCCATCGAGAAACTAAATCATTCATTGTAACTGTGGTGACAAATCCTTTTACAGTGATCCAGGGCCCCTGTTCTTGATCTCCTCCACTATGTCGATTAGTCCTTTGGAACCGAGTTCTCGAACCCTCTATTGATATTCGCATCATTCATATTTGCAATTTTAGATTGCGTGTTTTACCTTCTTGTTTGTGCTCTTCGATTCGCTTGCAGGAAAAGCCTTCTTGGTGAAGTCAATCAAGTTGTGCTTGGTTGATAACCAATGGAGCAGTGATGTAACAGTTGCAGGGTTTGAGTTGTGTTTGATTTGAAGCGGGATCGCCAACGTCGAGATCTCCACAAATCGAACTTACCAGCTACCTCTCAGAAGATTGGGCTTGTACTCATCAGTTGGTATCGGATATTTCAGGTTTACCGCGAGGTATATTCTCATTTGCCTTAGATTCATATTTGTTCATTACCTAGAGTCCACAAAAAGCCCAAAAATATTTCAATTTCTGCTGTCCTATCACCCTTTGTGCCTTTGCAATTTTGTTTCAGATTCACGTTGTTGAGTTTGTGTCCGTGGTCGAGTCTTGTTGCTAGTTTAGGATTGTGTTCGTGGTCATAGTTCAATCCCCCGTTGCTATGATTTTTGTTTTTCCACCGCTATCCCATCCACCGTTCCCAAACAACAAGTCGAAGCCACCACATTACTCGACTTGCCCCGCTAGCCACCTTGTGTAACTTCTCGCTGTCGCGCAAACCCTAGATAGGTTGCCAACCGCTTTTATTTTGCCTGCATCGCAGCCCTCCTTATATCATCAGGCGAATACCTACTGTTGTTAGTCACAGGGACGATCTTGTGATCGGTGTTGGAGTTTAGGGACGCTTTGCCCTAACCGTCGCTACCATGTTGTGCCTTCCGAAAAACATAACTTGAGATACCTTCGGTAAAACAGGCATAACTTTTCGCTCGTTTATCAAAAAAATCTAAAATTTTTAAAGCAACTTCTTGACACCATTTGGAGCCGATCCAAACTTGGCTTTTCCCTATTTGGTTTCATCAAAATTGGAAAAAAATTTCAGGAAAATAAAGAAAAAAATTGACAAAGTTTTTGCACGCTTTTCAGAGAACGTGATGTATTTCTGTAGACCACATACCACCTCAGTTGTAGGTGCCAATTTTTGTGGTTGCATCTTTTTTATCCTTGTTCAAAGAAAAATATAAGAAAAATAAAAAAGTTTGATTCCTACTAGTGCCTTTTGGAAAATTCCAGGAAAAATTCAGGAAAAAGGAAAAATCTAGGTTATTTGCTTGTTCTGTGAGTTCTTTCCATCGTCCTTTGTTTTCACCTTGTTGTGCTACGTCTCAACATGTCTTAGTCAGCACCTGTGATTTGTACTTTGGATCCGGATTGAACAATCGCTAATCTGTATTCGTTAATTGCTAATCCTTGTTGTCATATTGTGTGCCTACTCATAGCTCCACATATTCTTTTGTCAGCACAGGTTCATCTTGCAACTATTACCCACACTCAACAACAGATTACTTTGCCACTTTGGTTTTGCTCGTTTTGGCGTTGGTAAGAATACAGGCAAGATGGTAGTAAGCCGCTTGTGATTTTGCCTTCCACTTTCACCACCACCACCACTTGTTTCCTTTTAGTTGATAGGGATAATACTTTGGTGTTGTCTTTTTCTATCTTCTAACCATGGCAGGATCTCTGACGGACTTCAATGAGTATGTGTCAAAGGGTGAGCTTACAACATTCATGACTGAACAACGCAATCTTATGACCGAGCTGACGCGTAATGTGAACAATCTGGTCACTCGCATTGAACAGCTTGAGCAACGCCCTCCACCTCATCATGCTGATGATGACGATGCAGATGCTTTTGGTGATGAAGATGCGGATGCTAATGGTGATGCCCGTCGCTGCTTCAACTTCAACCATCGCGGTATGGGAGGTAATAATCATGGTAATAATGATCCTTTTGCTAAAATTAAATTTAGCCTTCCTCCTTTTGCTGGTAATGTTGATCTAGAGGCATATTTAGATTGGGAGCTTGCTGTTCAACAAAAATTTGATTCTCATAATGTTCCTGCTGAGCATAGAGTTAGGCTTGCTACTAGTGAGTTTACTAATTTTGCTTTGTTCTGGTGGAGTGATCTTTGCAATGCTAATAATGTTGCTATTCTGCCTCAAACTTGGAATGTTTTAAAGCACGTATGAAATCTCGTTTTGTTCCTCCTTATTACCAATGTGATTTACGTTTGAAACTACAAACTTTAAAACAAGGTGATAAAGGAGTAGAAGCATACTATCAAGAATTGCTTATTGGTTTAGCCCGTTGTGGTATAAATGAAGATGATACTAATGCTAGTGCTAGATTTTTTGGTGGTTTAAACCATGATATACAGAACATAGTTGATTACAAAGAATGTGCAATTTTCCCAATTGTATCATCTTGCTATTAAGGAAGAACGTGAAGTACAGGGCCACAAACAACACCAGCCTTTTAGGTCTAACAATGGGAGGAATTTTCAGCAACGTTCTGAGCCGGAGACGCCCAAGCTTCCTGTTGCATCACAGCCATCTACACCTCCATTTTCTTCCGAGGTAAGTAAATTGTCTAATGTGTAGAAGAAAGTAAATTGTCTAACATTGAGATCTCCACAAATCGAACTTACCAGCTACCTCTTGGAAGATCGGGCCTGTACTCATCAGATGGCCAGCCACACCCTCGCTCTATACATGGCCTCTAGCTCCACCTCTAGCCTTGACGGAATGCTGTTGTCCATCGACTTAATGCTTGAGAGCTCCTACATAAGGGAGGAAGCAAGGCTCATCATCGAGGCACCCCTCGTTGTCATGCCACCACCTAGCTATACCATGAGTGGTGGTTCAAGCCTCAAGACCACGGTGCATTCCAAGGCGCCCCAAGGTGGCACCAAGGAGAAAAATATGGTGCCAACAGGACCTACCACCGGTGCCATCGGCCTTAAGCGGAAGTCACCCGACCTTAGCGGACCTAGCAAGCGCTCTCTTGTAACGCCTTCGGGCAATACGGTCTCTCACGCTAGTTCATCCTATCATACCGCTAGGCCTAGTCTATGCTACACCATGGTAGGAGTGTGCAAACCCAGGGAGGGTATGGCAAGGCACTCATGCACAAGCCAGCTAAATAGTTGGAGAGCAAGCCGCCCTAGTCAGGAAAAGGGTCAGAATCCTTGGGTGCGCCCCTTAGGATTAAAAGGTTTAGGAAGCTCCCACCGATCAGAAGACCCATAGGGCAATAATAGAGTAGTGATGAGGAGGACACCTTCCAAGGTTCCTTCCATCGCTTCCCTTAGCACCGAGAACGATAGCCTACGAGATCTCCTTTGGAGCCTTAATGACAACTTAGCCACAAACCTCCTCAAAATTAGAGATCTGGTCGATGACATCAACAGCTTGCGCTTCAAGCTCGACCATAAGTTAGCAAAAGTAGCTAAGGCAGCAGGGGTGGTAGATGCTTTAGACGAACCTTTATGGGCCACCAATGGGGGTATAGACCCATATACCCTCATGGCTGCTCATGGGTCACGCCGGAGGAGGTGGCCCAACTCGCCAGAATAGGCCGCATGGATCACCCAACTAATCGGTGTACCGCGCGTGATATATAGAGACCAGCTTGACGATCAAGGGAACCTGGTCGGTTAGGATAGATTTTGCATCCCATGTGGATACGGTTGTTATAACCGATTGGAACTAGATTCCTTAGATCTGTAACCTTGCCCCCCATACTATATAAGGCGGGCAAGGACCCCCCTCAATTCATCTCATACACAATCAATACAATCCACAGAGACATAGGATGTAGGGTGTTACGCTGCTTTTGTGGCCTGAACCTAGATAAACCCTTGTGTTCACCTTGTGTCACCATCTAGTTTGTTGTCTCGCACACCTCGACCGATTAATCTACTACCGTGGGCATACCCCTCAGTAGACTGCCAACCACATCTCATCGACAGTGGCGCGCCAAGTAGGGGGTGTGCGTGCAGATCCCATGGTGAGCTAGTCGGTCATCTTCCATGCTTCCATGGTCCTCCCGACGGGCCAAACGTTCATGATCGGGATGCTCACCTAGACCACTGGCGTGGACGGCACCATCAAAGTCATGGAGGTGGTGCAGGCTCCTCTTGCACCAACCAAATCTACACCAGCACCAGCGCATCTGATCTCGGGATTACTCTTGGGTCGTCTTCTCTGGTAACTCGTCGTCTGCTTCCCCGCAATCAAGGGAGGCGGCTCGACAACTCTGATCTGATTGAGTCCATTGATCGGGTCACTACAAGCCTGGCGGAAACCCTAACCTTGGTAGAGTCGATCAAAGATCAATCTGCTGAGGACGGCTATGGCCCCATTCGTCATCACTAGACCGAGCAACCTGCTCGGGCTGGCTGCTAAAGGCACCTAGATTCCAATCTGGTGATCACAGCAACTCCTGAAGGACGGATGATTCATTATCGACAAGCTCCCGCCACCAGCCTAAGGTCGGCAAACTATGAGGCCCTGATGGAGCATCCATCCACCATTTACCCGTATGGGCTGGCGAACGCGGCGTCTAAGTACATGGTTTGCGTCCCGCATCTATTCATGGATCCCACTGAGCGTGACCACATTTTGGATCTATTCTTGTTAGAGCTGCCTAAGATCAACTACACTGCCCCCATCGTCAACATGGTGGATATCAGGCAGATTGGTGGGGATTCGCTCTCTACCATCCTAGAGGAAAGCATCGAATCTATCGGTTCTACCAATAAAATTACCAACCCATATGAAGAGGAGTTCCTGGCGTTTCCCCCTGGCTTCAGAGGCATAATCTTCGCCATCAGTGCTGACAAACCATCCTGTTAAGGGGAGACGGACCAAGAGAGAGAGCTGCTCGGGTGGAAAGAAACATCGATCGCATGGCTCGCAGGGTGGAGCGAGAGAATGCCAAAGAGGCATGACCAAATGCAGAAGGTTGGCACCCCATTCGACGTGATCTAGCTGACATGTTTGACATGTGTGGCAACCAGCAAGTCCACAAGACTCCAAGCACCAACATTGATGTCGCCACGAACGAGCTCGCAAAGCTCCCCCAGTTCCCGGCGCTTGATGCCGTCACGGCCTATTTGAAGGCCGCCACGGTCTAGGTCAATGAGAACCGGCTAGGGGGACATGCACCTGCTCCTTCCATGGCTTCCAATCACAGTCGTCGTCCCTATAGCTCTTGGTGAGGTCAAAGTCAGCGCCAGGCGTCGGGAGTCCACCAGAGTCAGCAACAGGGAGGTCCTTACCTCTATTAGGGGCCAGACGGAAACTATGAGGTGCACCCACACAAAGACGAATGACCTCCTCACCCTCATGACTAGGGCAAGGGGCATGACGCTGACCAAGGGAGCGCACATGGCGTAGACTAGCATGGCAGACGCGGTGCTCACCGTGGGAGCAAACGAGGAGCAAATCATGGTGGTGGTCGTGGTGGCCACCGCGGTGCTGACCAGGAAGTGGAGCAACAAGTTGGAGGCGACCTCCGCAACCATCTCAGCACCAATATAAAGCTGAGGGGTCGCATCAAGAATAGCATAGATGCGCGACATGCATCTGAGATGCGGCATAGGCGCAAATACGATCAAGAACACAGAGCACCCGAGCGTGGTCACGCACTGACCAGGGGCATTATCCCAAGCCTCTAACCTTTCACCGACCGACTCTGTGCCATCGTCTGGCCAAAAAACTTCAAGCTCCATGGCTTGGACACTTATGATGAAAAGGCCAACCCCGAGCAGTGGGTAATGTTGTACGAGATCACTGTCCGAGCTGCGGGAGCAGACAAAGATGTTATGGCCAACTACCTGCCTATGGTCATCAACCAATCTGCAAACCAGTGGCTCCTTAGCCTGCGGGAAGGCTCCATCAACACCTGGGATGAGCTCAGGAAGGCTTTTGTTGATAAGTATTGGTATAAATTAAATGCACACAAGTTATAAGGTATCCGCAAGCGACAGATAAATCTATCTTGTTGTAGCACTTCACCAAGATAATCTTGGTTTTAATATCAAACCCAAAGGAATAGTATGTGAGTGTGTTCTAACTAGCTGGTCTATAAACTTAACCCGAATTCAAAATCAATGTCAGACAATAAAAAGGGGAATAAAGAAGACTACTAAGGACTATCTAGTTCCAATCTCGATAAACTTTGTCAACTAAAGCTCAATTCGTGGGTGATGTCTCCCAAAGAATAAAATCAGAGTTCCTTCCCTATGAGCACCAATTGGCCTACCAAATCCTATCGATGGAAGATGGACTACAAAGGACTCAACACAGCTGTCACCTATGCGATCTACCACCTTTTGGTCAATTAGGGGATATTCACAAGTAACCCTAGTCTAAGCACCATGCTTACACTACAAATACTACTTAAATCAAGGAGCTACCAAGATCAAAGCACTCAAAAGAGAGTTGCAAACAATAGAGATAAATTGCTTACTTGAATTAGAAGTTGATTACCAAAGAATCTCAGAAGCAAGCTCTAGAAGAACTTGATCCCACAGAATACAGCAGAAGAGAGCACCGACAGGCCAGAACTCTTCTAGAACTCTACTCTTGCACTCTATCTCTCTCTATCTGTAACTAAGACTAAATCCTATAGAGGACTAATCTTCTCTTGATTGCTAGTCAAGATCCTGATGGAATAGGAACTAGGGTTTTTGGCTCTGGATCTAACTTGACTTCAGGAGGGGTTGTGCCCTTTATTTATAGCCCAGGAGGTTGAATACGAGCCCTTGGATCAAACTGACTTTACGTATGGCTGAGATGCATCCTTAGAGACGGTGGAAGAATAAACCAAAAGCTCATGGTGACTTCCCACCACAGGAGGCCAGGCGGCATAGGGATGGGGCCGGCCGACCCCACCTAGTAGGCTCTCTAGCCTTGCCTCAGTGTGGAGTCCTCTGGTGTCCTCTAGAACCTTCCCGTGTATACACCACAAAATTATCCCACAATATCTTTTGATATTTAGGTCCCCTTTGGCGGTTTTCTGTGTAAATCCTGCAAAAAAAATATAATTTCACCAAAACTCATGGAAACTATCAGTAATGACCTCCTACTCTATAGTATTTGTCTATTTTGATCATTTATGGAAGAAAGGTTGATGGTTCACGGTATACTTTAACTACTGTCAACAAGCTCCCCCATACTTAGGCTTTTACTCGTCCTCGAGAAAAGGATGGAGTACTTAAGACATAACTTCAGAACAAAACATCAACATAAGACTGTTCCTAGTCATGCATGTACTACAGGATTCAAAGTGTCTACCATGAAACTTTAGGTGGTTGAAGAACAGAACAGCATGAAATAGATCACCTTTATTCTTTTAGTTGACTTAATCGGAGAAATAATTGAGATTTTGAAAAAACAAAAATATAGCTTACCTTCTCCTTTTGCAGTACTCTTAAATCACTGATATATCTGGTATTTTTGGATCCTTACCAAGGCATAAATGACATTGCCTTCTTTCTTCCTACGTCTAAAAGCTTATGTGGATCTCAGGTAGGGATGAAAATGTGAAAACATACTTGTATTGCATATATTGTAAAGTCAAAACAAGAATCCAAAGAGAAAAGTGTCATACTCTTAGATCAAGATGTGCTTGTGTGTGGAATATATAGTGGCTAATCCTAATTCTATTATGCTCCTTGAAACATGTCTCTCTTATTCAATCACTTGAAAACTTTTGCTAGAGAATATGGGCTATCTCTTTTCTCTTTTTTTAGTGGGCATCTAAGTACCTATTGTTTTAGATACTTGGACACTTGTCCATTTTTTTCTATACTTTTCTTTTTGCATAGCCACATATCTCTTTCTGCAATTGGAAAATTTCAAGAAAGACATTTACAAGAACTTAGAGCATTTATTCCTAACAAATATTTTTGTCTTCTTCCAGTGTAGGAGTAAAACATTTTTGGTAGATGGAAAACATGTGATTGTGTACTCCCAGTGTAGGAGCAGCAGAAAATATGTGGAGTGTACATGATCTTAATCTTGAAAGCATGATAAATTTCTCAACAAGGGTCACAAGGTTTGACCAAACTCAATACAAACATTGCTATTACTACAAAGGAGAGGTATAGCTATTCATTTTACTTTTGAAATAAAATTCTCCAATGACTGTCGACAAAACCTGGTCAGCAGTCTACCGAGGGGTATGCCTAAGGTAGTAGATTGTTGGCAGACAGGTGTGTAAGCCATGAACGAGATGGTGATGCAGAACAACACGCGGGTTTACCCGGGTTTAGGCCGCCATGTGGGCGTAATACCTTACGTCCTGCTCTACTTTGTTATTGTTGTCTCGAACAATGTATTACAAGCTAGATTGCCCTAGAGTATGTTTTGATGTTTTTTAAGGAGGGTCCCCTGCCCTCCTTATATAGTCTGGGAGGCAGGGTTATAGATCTGGAAACTAATCTTAGCCGGTTACAATTGCCATATGGAGCCGGATAAGGACTCCTAACCTAATCGACCAAGACCTTGATTGATCTCTAAGTCTAGTTTGATGCCTTGTGCGAGACTCCATCTCAATGATCTGGATCACATGTCATCATGTAATGGGCCGGACCGTCTGGTCTAGGCTTGCCCATGTCTAGCTATAAGAGTATAGGGGTTTATACCCCCACAGCTAGTCCCCGAGCACTATGTATTCTGTATTGACACACTATCTTTGTCTTCTTCAACTTGCGAGGTTCATCTTCACATCACCTTGAAATGTTAGCCAAGCATGCGCTAGTGTTCCGTCTGAATCAGGAATCAGTAAACCGTGATTGTTGATGAAGATTGCAGTTGTCAATGAAGATTGCATAGTGGTCTAAAAAGAAAAATTTTCTTTCCTGGTGAAGTGTACCCACTTGTATTTCTGAAAAGAAATGTAAGTGTGCGTACTTGATGGAAGTAACTTATAAAAAATTCCAGAGCGTAGGGGTCGAAAATTAGAAACAATTCACCATCAGGTGAAGTGTACCCACTTAGTCCCCGAGCCTGGTAGTAGGTGACGTAGGCACATGGTGCCAGGGTCTAAAAAAGGAATCCTCAAGAACCAATGAACATTATGCACCGTCAGGTGCATCATATATGATGTAGTCCCTGAGCTTGCTGGAAGGCAAAAGACAAGCCTTGTAGCAAGGTCTAAGAATATCAAGCGTCCATCGACTGTATGCAAGTAGAGTACATGTAGTCGAGTGAGACGAATCCTATGACAGGAAGTGGTGTAACAAGTCCCTGAGCTCGAAGGTCTAACGATGAGTCCCCGAGCTCGGAGATCTGGCGATGAATCCTCGAGCTCAGAGGTCTGGCAAAGAGTCCCCAAGCTCGGAGGTCTGGCGACGAGGCCCCGAGCTCAGAGGTCTGGCGACGAATCCTTGAGCTCAGAGGTCTAGCAATGAGTCCCCGAGCTTGGAGGTCTGGCAATGAGTCCCCGAGCTCGAAGGTCTGGTGATGAGGGCCCAAGCTCGGAGGTTTGGCTGCAAGTTCCAGAGCACACTAGTCTGGTGATGAGTCCTCAAGCTTGGAGGTCTGGCTGCAGGTTCCAGAGCTCAGAGCTCTGGCTACAGGTTCCAGGGCACACCGGTCTAGCGAGTCCATTACCACGTTGTCTCTCTATCTCTCTTGCTTTTTTTGACTGGTCCAGTCTGACGCATTGATGACGTTGGCGGCGCCACAGTTGCTTTATGTCGCATTGTTTTAATAGTGACCCAGCGCCTGTAACAAGACATGTTTGGGTCGCGTACCAAACGGCGCCTAAATCGGAAGGGATGCAATTAATGCGGAAAAAATCCTGTCAGTTACCGCAAATCTCGTGCCACGTGCCCCATTCTTCTAAAACTAAATCGGCGTTGCCTCTTAATGACCGGGAAGGGGAACGATTCCAATCTACTCACACTCGCATATTCGCAATCAACCGTCTTCTTGCTCCCGCCGCCGCGCCATTGTCGTCATAGAGCCCCCTCGAGCCCTAGTGCCACCACCATAGTTCAAACCACAATCGCCGCCGTAGGCATCAACGAAGTTTCCCCAAGTTCCTCACGTGCCGCCGCCACTTGAATCGCCGCCACCAAACCCTAGCCACTTGTAAGAGTGTCACGCTCCTTTTCCTCTGTAGAAAGGAGGAGTCGAAAGAGTTGGGGAATGGCCACGAGGATGACGAAGACAGAGGCCGAAGTGCGCAAGGAGATCATGAAGAAGAAGTGGAACAGGTCAAGGTGCACCCCACTTAGCCTCAAGCGACCGGTGCGGATGTGTGTGCTTCATGCCCAAGAGCTGGCGGGATGGCGTGCACCCAATCTGGAGCCATACCCAGATCCCCAAGGAGGTGAAATTGTTGTTTTTGAAGAATACTTCACTCATGGATTTGGTATTCCTGTACATCCATTCTTGCAAGGTCTATGCAATTATTATGAAATTAGTATTTGTAATTTGCATCCGAATTCTGTGTTGCTTGTTGCTTTCTTCATCCATCTCTGCGAAGCATACGGTGGTTTCCAGCCCCACTTCGACTACTTTCACCACTTGTTTTGGTTGAAGAAGAAAGGAGGTCGAGGCGGCTCCAATGTGGCTGGTGGGTGCTATCTGAACATGCGGGAAGGGATCAAGTCGAGGTATCTACACTGCCCTTGGAAGACCACATTAGAGGACTGGTACAGGTATTGGTTTTACATCCGTGAAGAACCAAGCCAGGCCTCATACTGTGATGTAGCCGGGTCCCAAAGAGGACTGACAATTGGAAAGAGCTGTCGCAAAACACAGTCCAAATTGAGGCAATCATGTAGCTGCTACCTCGGTTGAGGCTGGATGTGATGAGATACAGGCCCGATCTTCCGAGAGGTAACCGGTAAGTTCGATTTGTGGAGATCTCAACATTGGCGATCCCGCTTCAAATCAGACATGATTCAAACCCTGCAACCGTTACACCACTGCTCCGTTGGTTATCAACCAAGCACAACTTGATTGACCTCGCCAAGAAGGCTTTTCCTGCAAGCGAATCGAAGAACACAAGCAAGAAGGTAAAACACGCAATCTGAAATTGCAAATATGAATGATGCGAATATCAATTGAGGGTTCAAGAACTCGGTTCCAAAGGACTAATCGACACAGTGGAGGAGATCAAGAACAGGGGCCCTGGATCATTGTAAAAGGATTTGTCACTACAGTTACAATAAACGATTCAGTTTCTCGATGTAAAACTAAACTCTAAACAAAACCCAATTGTCTAACAGCAGTGGCAGATGTGTTTATAGTCTAAGACTCGACCTAGGGTTGAGGACGGCCAGGGGTTGGGCGCCCACAACTTGGGCTTAAGGCCTGACACGATACATGGCCAAGTTGGCCCAAATAGGTGACGCAGCACCATGCCGTGGTCACACAGAATGATCCACGTACGTTCTAGAGCTGGGACCAGATCCAAAACGACGGCGTCGTTGTCCCCTTTCCAACACATCCAAGAACACCCCGTTTCGATGTCGTATGAGAGAGTTATGACTGAAACAGTGACGATGTGTCTGCTGAATCCGAGGGTGACGTGGCAGCTGAGTTGGGGACGAATTGCAACTTGGAGAAGACCATAGCGTCGGTGTGTCCAGCGTGGCGATGTCCTCATCATCCTCCCCTTCTTGAATTGGAGTCATCCTCGACTCCATCTTGGTGATGTCCTCATCATCCCCTCCTTCTAGAATTGGAGTCGTCCTTGACTTCATCCCATCATCAGCGAACTCCTGCAAAAGGTTAGTGACAGTAGGCAATGCACCAGACATAATAGGTTGACAAAACATAGTATAACATGGTGCATCAGGATTATCACATAACTCAGCAGTAGCAGAAGTTGTAGCAAGAAAAGTACCTCCTTTTAACATAATCCCATTATTCCCATTATTTTTAGCAATGTCAGTTGAAGGTTTATTTTTAATCTCTTTAGCATGTTTAATAATATCCGTAGGAGACAAAGGCAGCAATGTAATTGTCTTGTCCTTATGTATGATAGTGTATGTATTAGTTCTACCATGGTGTAAAGCATCATTATCAAATTCACATGGACGACCTAACAAAATAGAACAAGCTTGCATAGGGACAACATCAAAATCAGCAGTATCATGATAAGAACCTGTGAAAAAGCTAATGCGTGCTGATTTAGTTACCTTAGTCTTACCACTATTATTGAACCATTGAAGTTTATACGGATACGAATGTTGTCATGTGATCAAGCCAAGCTTCTCAACCAAATCTGAACTCACCAAGTTATTGCAACTCCCGCTATCAATGATAGTGAGAACACAACAACCCTGCACAATGAAATACATGTGGAACAAATTATTTTGTTGGATCTTCATCTCTTCTTCATGTCCCACATGTGTACTCAACACACGCTGCACAAGAAGGCTAGGGTAGTCTGCGGCAGCAGCCACAGAGTCAATGATGATAGCCTCCTTGTCTTGATCGCCCTCAGTGGAATCTGCATCAATGTTAGCAGCAAGGGCTAAATCATCTTCAATATCACTAGTACTTACATATCCATCCTCGGTAGCAATGAAAGCACGACGACTAGGGCAATCCTTCATGACATGTCCCATGCCTTTGCATCGGTGGCAAATGATTTTAGCGCTGGACGAGGAGGAGCTAGTAGAAACACCTGGAGTGGCACCTTTCTTCTGCACATCAGACAATTTACTTACCCCATGTGGTGCAACAGAAAGCTTGGGCATCTCCGGCTCAGAACGCTGCTGAAAATTCCTCCCATTATTAGACCTGAAAGGCTGATGTTGTTTGCGGCCCTGTACTTCACGTTCTGCCTTAATAGCAAGATGATACAATTGGGAAAAATTACGTCATTCTTTGTAATCAAGTATGTTCTAGATATCATGGTTTAGACCACCAAAAAATCTAGCACTAGCATCATTATCATCTTCATTTATACCACAACGGGCTAAACCAATAAGCAATTCTTGATAGTAAGCTTCTACTCCTTTATCACCTTGTTTTAAAGTTTGCAGTTTCAAACGTAAATCACGTTGGTAATAAGGAGAAACAAAACGAGATTTCATACATTGCTTTAAAGCATTCCAAGTTTGAGGCACAGCAGCAGCATTATTAGCATTGCAAAGATCACTCCACCAGAACAAAGCAAAATTAGTAAACTCACTAGTAGCAAGTCTAACTCTATGCTCAGCAGAAACATTATGAGAATCAAATTTTTATTGAACAGCAAGCTCCCAATCTAAATAAGCCTCTGGATCAACAATACCAGCAAAAGGAGGAAGGCTAAATTTAATTTTAGCAAAAGGATCATTATTACCATGATTATTACCTCCCATACCGCGACGGTTGAAGTTGAGGCGGCGATGGGCATAACCGTCAGCATCCGCATCGTCATCACCAAAATCACCGGCATCGTTATCACCAAAATCATCGGCATCGTCATCATCAGCACGATGAGGTGGAGGGCGTTGCTCGAGTTGTTCAATGCGGGTGACCAGATTGTTCACATTGCGCGTCAGCTCGGTCATAAGATTGCGTTGTTCAGTCATGAACGTTGTAAGCTCGCCCTTGGACACGCAATCATTGAAGTCCGTCGGAGATCCTGTCATGGTTAGAAGATAGAAAAAGACAACACCAAAGTATTATCCCTATCAACTAAAGGAACCAAGTGGTGGTGGTGAAAGTGGAATGCAAAATCACAAGCGGCTTACCACCGTCTTGCCTGTATTTTTACCAACGCCAAACAAGAGCAAAACCAACATGGCGAAGCAATCTATTGTTAAGCGTGGGTAACAGTTGCAAGATGAACCTATGCTGACAGAAGAATATGTGGAGCTATGGGTAGGCACTCAATATGACAGCAAGGATTAGCAATTAACGAAAGCAGATTAGCGATTGTTCAATCCAGATCCAAAGTACAAATCACAGCTGCTGGCTAAGACGTGTCGAGACGTAGCGCAACAAGGTGAAAACAAAGGATGATGGAAAGAACACACAGAACAAGCAAATAACCCGGATTTTTCCTTTTTCCTGAATTTTTCCCTGATTTTTCCAAAAGGCACTAGTAGGAATCAAACTTTTTTATTTTTTCACTATTTTTTTTTTATATTTTTCTCTAAAAAAGGATCACAAAAGATGCAACCACAAAAATTGGCACCTACAACTGAGGTGGGATGTGGTCTACAGAAAAACAGCACGTTCTCTGAAAAGCGTGCAAAAACTTTGACAATTTTTTTCTTTATTTTCCTGATTTTTTTGGCAATTTTGATGAAACCAAATAGGACAAAGCATAGTTTGGGTCGCTCCAAACGGTGTCAAGAAGCTGCTCTAAAAATTTCAGATTTTTCTGATAAACGAGCGAAAAGTTATGCCTGTTTTACCGAAGGTATCTCAAGTTATGTTTGACTGGAGGCACAACACGACAGCGGCAGGTAGGGCAAAGCGTCCCTAAACTCCAACACCGATCACAAGAGTGTCCCTGTGACTCCAACAGCGACAGTAGGTATTCACCTGATGATGAAAGGAGGGCTGCGATGCAGGCAAAATAAGAGCGGCTTGCAACCTATCTAGGGTTTGCGCGGCGGCAAGAAGTTACACAAGGCGGCTAGCGGGGCAAGTCGAGTAATGTGGTGGCTTCGACTTGTTGTTTGAGAACGGTGGATGGGATAGCGGCGGAAAACAAAAATCACAGCAACGGGCGATTGAACTACGACCACGAACACAATCCTAAACCAGCAACAAGACTCGACCACGGACACAAACTCAACAACGCGAATCTGAAACGAAATTGCAAAGGCACAAAGGGTGATAGGACAGCGGAAATTGAAATTTTTTTTGGGCTTTTTGTGGATGCTAGGTAATGAACAAATATGAATCTAAGGCAAACGAGAATATACCTCACGGTAAACCTAAAATCTCTAATACCAATTGATGAGATACAGGCCCGATCTTCCGAGAGGTAACCGGTAAGTTCGATTTGTGGAGATCTCGACGTTGGCAATCCAGCTTCAAATCAGATACGATTCAAACCCTGCAACCGTTACACCACTGCTCCGTTGGTTATCAACCAAGCACAACTTGATTGACCTCGCCAAGAAGGCTTTTCCTGCAAGCGAATCAAAAAACACAAGCAAGAAGGTAAAACACGCAATCTGAAATTGCAAATATGAATGATGCGAATATCAATTGAGGGTTCAAGAACTCGGTTCCAAAGGACTAATCGACACAGTGGAGGAGATCAAGAACAGGGGCCCTGGATCATTGTAAAAGGATTTGTCACCACAGTTACAATGAACGATTCAGTTTCTCGATGGAAAACTAAACTCTAAACAAAACCCAATTGTCTAACAGTGGCGGCAGCTGTGTTTATAGTCTAAGACTTGACCTAGGGTTGAGGACGGCCAGGGGTTGGGCGCCCACAACTTGGGCTTAAGGCCCGACACGATACATGGCCAAGTTGGCCCAAATAGGTGACGCAGCACCTTGCCGTGGTCACACAGAATGATCCACATACCTTTTGGAGCTAGGACCAGATCCAAAATGACGGCGTCGTCGTCCCCTTTCCAACGCATCCAAGAACACCCCATTTCGATGTCGTATGAGAGAGTTATGACCAAAACAGTGACGACGTGTCTGCTAAATCCGAGGGTGACGTGGCAGCTGAGTTGGGGACGAATTGCAACTTGGAGAAGATCATAGCGTTGGTGTGTCCAGCGTGGCGATGTCCTCATCAAGATGGACCAAGTGTAGTCGGTAATTTTATTAGTCATCGGATCCAGCCATGTCAGGCCAGAGTGCACCCGGCGTATGAGTACTAGGGTCGCATGGACCCGACCAGGATGAGGAATGAAGACCCCGAACCAAAAGAAGTGAAGAGCAGTGTCCGAGATCTGTTCAATCTGAAGGATCCCAACTTCAAGAAGTTGAAAGTCATCGAGCCAGTGTGATGAGGACATGACACCAACAGATACGACCATTGATTATAAGGTGCACTCGTTCCTATATTTGCATAGTAATTTTGGGTACAATTCACTTGATTCCACATGTACATGTCGTTACTTGAATGTAGGTACAAATGTTTCTCAAAGTACAAGTCCATCAAAGTTGAACTTTCGGTTCGTCGGCAGCCCGATAGTGCTTCATTGGGAAGGCCAGAACTCACCCATCCGTAGTGCGATTGAGGTCAATGAGCACTTGATGGAAAGCTTATTTGATAATCTTTCAAATAGATTTGGTCCCAGTTTAATATCACATTGGCAAGGCCTCAAAATCATTGAGACATTCCATAGCTATTTCTGTCGGGGTGTTACGGCATCGTCATGGGCTTGTTATTCACACTTGGGACCCAAACCCAAGTTGGAGCACGCCCCAAGAAGATGGAGAACACCTAAGAGATGCCCAAGCACGTCCTCCTCCTTGGCCACCACCTTAATAGGCCAGCAAGGACGTCCAAGCCAAGCCGGAGGCCTAGTCCAATTCGAGTTCGAGTCTGCTTCGGCCTTCTGGACCAGTCTGCAATAAAACGGACACCCAGGACGCATCCGTACTCCGTTTTCGATGATCCATATATGGATGGAAAGCTTATTTGATAAGGAAGCCAACCCAAGTGGTCCCACATCAAAAACTATTAGGAATCAACGGGAATCGTCGAAACAAGTCACCATCCAGAATCTATCAGGGCGCTGTGTCGCCGTCTTTTGGGCCGTTTAGGCCTTGTAACGTGTTGGCACTCCCCAGGGACGCGAATAGGGGTCCTTGGATGTCCCTTAGGCTTTATAATCAGTAGCTGTCACATATGTTAGGGTTTGGGTTTTACTTAGATTATTCTGTTGATAACAGTTTCGCCGCCGTCGTCGGTTTGTGAGACCCCAACTTTGTGAGATTAATCATTCATCTGCAATTTGGTTGCATTCCTTTGTGTTCTTGCGTGTGTTCTTGATTCGCAGGTAAGGACTTAGCCTTCTTGGCGAGGTCGACCGTGCAATGCCGGTCGATAACCAGAGGAGTCGTGGTGCTGCGATTGCGGGGTTTAGAGCCGAGTTGTTCGGAAGCCGGATCGAATTGTGTCGTGACTCCACCAAATCGAGAGTTATCAGAACCTTTCGGAAGATCGGGAACCCTAGTTCACATCAATTGGTAATCAGAGCTTCAGGTATACCGTTAGGTTCAATTTTACCCTAGTTTAGTTTGATTTCGCCTTCGTCCTAGAGTCCACAGAAAAGCCAAAAAAATAGTGTTAGGTTTTTCCCCTATCCCAAAAACCACGTTTAACCTTTTGCATAATTCTTTTCAGATTCCGTCGTGTTGAGTTTGTGTCCTGATCAAGGGCTTGTTGCTGGTTTAGATTGTGTTCTTTTCTAGTTTGTGTTGATCCCTCCACCCACCGCTATCCCATATCACCATTAGTTTGCATCTTGTGTCCACTAAAACCCTGATTCGAGCAGTTTTCATAAAACAGTCATAACTTTTGTATCCGAACTCGAAACAGGGCAAATTTTTTATCTACGGAGAATGCCAAAAAATTTTAGATCTGTTTTATCCTAGCAAAGCTAGGTTCGTAAAAATTAGATTTGCGAAATTCGATCAGGAAAATCGAGTTTCTAGGCCCACAAGTTTTGATATGCTTTTTGGAGCACAATCCTAATTTTCTATAGGTCACATCTTTTATCCAATTGAGCTCATTTTTTTGGTGTTTATTGTTGTGTGCTCCTTGCTGAGAAAAAATATCAAAAGAGCAAAAGCAAGGAAAAAAATTTGGGCCAAAAAAAAAGAAAAGAAAAAAAAATAGCAAAAGAGAAGAGAAGAGATAAAAAAGGAGCACATAAGGAACACTCGATAGCTCTATTGTTTGTTGTGCATTTTGCCTTGTCCGTATTTTCATTGCTATTCATTGCTATCCATCATACTTGTTTCTCCATTTTGTTATCACACATCTAGTATTTGGAACACGTTAGACCAGCAACGAGAGCAAGTATTTGGGACTATAATTCAGCATTACTTTCTGTTTTTGAATTGTGTTCCACTCACATATTTGGCCTGCTTGCCTTAACCCCACATACTTCTTCTGGACAGTATAAGTTTTGACCCTTGTAATCGCAGTGCTACGCCTTCCAGGTATCCTTGACCTTGCTGGTAAGAACCTTGTAAGAGCTTGAGAAGGGATCTCCTTTTGCTGTGATCTTGAGAGGCACTACTCCACCTACTTAGTAGATTATTAGGGATAACTTTCACTGTTTGTTCCTGTTTTGTGTCTACAATGACAGGTTACAACACTCACCGATACGAGACATCAATGATACATGAGCCACGCACTATTGCTGCTACACCTCCTTCCGCAGGTCGTTCTATTCTTTCTTCTCCACCTACTTATGATGGTATTGGTGCTGATGAGTACATTGAGTGGGAAAGTAAAATAGATAATATTTTTGCACACTGTCATATGTGTGAACGGAGGAAGATTAAGAATGCATCTAGTGTTTTGAGACATTTAGCATTAATTTGGTGGGAGTCTTTAAGTTCTTCAGATAAACCTCATACATGGAACGATATGAAAATTCTAATGAGAGAAACTTTTGTTAATCCATCTCTTGTAATTAATTTATATGATGAGGAACATCAACTAGACCAATCTTCTATTATTCCTCCTGCTGTGCCTAATCTTTTGCAGGACAATGCACAAAAGAGCGGGGATGACATGACAGAAAATGAGGTGCTCCCAGTCTCATGTAAAAATTCAACACATGATACTTCTGCTGACAGTGAGAGCAAAGGTAATGCCAATGATGCTAATCTCACAGAAGATGAGAGTTCTCTTGTTGTAATGAATTTTCCCACCAATGATGCTAATAATTCTATACTAAAACCTTCTATTGATTTACCTTTGTCACATGGCGAATGTTCTACTGATCTTTGTGATAAAGAAAAGTTGTGTGATAGTGATATGATTATTCATGAGCAGCAACCAGTGAATGAGAATGATTCTTTTGTTTTGGAACAAAATACCTGTGCTAAAAATAAACAATTGCTTCCAATTGCCACTGAACAAGATGAACTAAAATTGTTGACTTCTTTAAATACTTTGGGATATATTGAGTTTGAAATACTGTGTGCTCTGAGTAGTTTGGAGGAGAAATTTTTATGTGCTGAATTACCATGGTTGTCTACATGTACATATCAATTTATTGGCAAATATAATTGTAAAGGAAAATACATGGTACACCGAGTTTATATTTGTTCAAATCTGAAATCTCCTTTTTCTGTGCATCAATATGACCAATCAAAGGGTTGCATTAGATATAATCATGTCATGTCAAGATCCCCAAGTTTTGTTATAAAGCAACAGGTTAAATTTCAAAAAGAGAAGCAATATTGGCTACAACCTACAATCTATCCTCCAACTAAGCTCAAACCGAGGACGGTTTGTTATCAAGAAGGGGAGGATGATGAGGACATGACACCAACAGATACGACCATTGATTATAAGGTGTACTCGTTCCTATATTTGCATAGTAATTTTGGGTACAATTCACTTGATTCCACATGTACATGTCGTTATTTGAATGTAGGTACAAATGTGTCTCAAAGTATAAGTCCATCAAAGTTGAACTTTCGGTTCGTCGGCAGCCCGATAGTGCTTCATTGGGAAGGCCAGAACTCACCCATCCGAAGTGCGATTGAGGTCAATGAGCACTTGATGGAAAGCTTATTTAATAATCTTTCAAATAGATCTGGTCCCACTTTAATATCACATTGGCAAGGCCTCAAAATCATTGAGACATTCCGCCGCTATTTCTGTCGGGTGTTACGGCGTCGTCATGGGCTTGTTATTCACACTTGGGACCCAAACCCAAGTTGGAGCACGCCCCAAGAAGATGGAGAACACCTAAGAGATGCCCAAGGACGTCCTCCTCCTTGGCCACCACCTTAATAGGCCAGCAAGGACGTCCAAGCCAAGCCGGAGGCCTAGTCCAATTCGAGTTCGAGTCTGCTTCGGCCTTCTAGACCAGTCTACAATAAAACGGACACCCAGGACTCATCCGTACTCCGTTTTCGATGATCCATATATGGATGGAAAGCTTATTTGATAAGGAAGCCAACCCAAGTGGTCCCACGTCAAAAACTATTCGGAATCAACGGGAATCGCCAAAACAAGTCACCATCCAGAATCTGTCAGGGCGCTGTGTCGCCGTCTTTTGGGCCGTTTGTGCCTTGTAACGTGTTGGCACTCCCCAGGGACGCGAATAGGGGTCCTTGGATGTCCCTTAGGCTTTATAATCAGTAGCTGTCACCTATGTTAGGGTTTGGGTTTTACTTAGATTATTCTGTTGATAACAGTTTCGCCGCCGTCGTCGGTTTGTGAGACCCCAACTTTGTGAGATTAATCATTCATCTGCAATTTGGTTGCATTCCTTTGTGTTCTTGCGTGTGTTCTCGATTCACAGGTAAGGACTTAGCCTTCTTGGCGAGGTCGACCGTGCAACGCCGGTCGATAACCAGAGGAGTCGTGGTGCTGCGATTGCGGGGTTTAGAGCCGAGTTGTTCGGAAGCTGGATCGAATTGTGTCGTGACTCCACCAAATCGAGAGTTATCAGAACCTTTCGGAAGATCGGGAACCCTAGCTCACATCACAGTGTTCAAGCTTGCTCGCCCACCACCATTTGTAAGTCGATTGTGGTCTTCTAGTTTGTCCTTTTGATTGAAACTTTGCATAATAACCGCTATTTTGATGTGTTGTCTTTATGATATTCGCGTTGCTCTCTGTTGCCCAATTTGATGGACAGGAGAGAGCTGCTCCGAGAACCGAGAGGATTGGTGATCGATGTACTGGTTTATCGCCAAAGTTGTTGTAGTTGTAGAAGCAATAATGTAGACAAGTGTAGTCAACTGTAGTCGAGTATATATGTATATATCATAATTCAAAGTGCAAAAGTAGTACAGAAAAAAGGTACATATCTTGTATTTGAGAATTAGGGGTAAAAACGCCTAAGCTTGTCGATGTGGACAGAGTTGGACACGTCAGTGCCGTCAAGTCTTGCTAGCATGTATGAAGTAGGTCGTGTAACAACCTTGACAATGTATGGCCCTTCCCATGGAGTTGCCAACTTGTGGACACCATCTTGGTTAGTCTTCCATTTCAATACCATGTCGCTGACCACAAAGAAATGTTCCTAAACATTTTTGTTGTAGTACCTTCGTAACACGGCGAGGTACTTGGCCATGCGTATACAAGAGTCAAGGCATCATTTCTCTACACAATTCACCTCGAGCTCTCATTGTTCAGTAACTTGGTCTTCGTTGTAGTTCTCAACTCGAGGTGACTGGAATTTGATGCTGCTGGGAGCACAGCCTCAGCGCCGTAAACCATGAAATATGGTGAGACACCAGTATTACGACTAGGTTGTGTCCTAAGTCCCCAGACCAGGACTGGTGACTCCTTGATCCACCGGCTAGGGAATTTGTCGTTCTCTCTGTACATCCTTTTCTTCAATGCATCCAGAATCATTCCATTAGTCTGCTCGACCTGTCCATTAGCTCTAGGGTGTGCCACCGAGACGTATTTTACTACAATGCTCCGTTCATCACAGAAGTCCCAAAATGTGTTCCCGATAAACTGAGTGCCCAGGTCTATAATGATGTTGTTGGGTATATCGAAGCAGTGGATGACCTGGTCGAGGAACTCGATTGCTTTTTCGGAAGATTCCTTGACCAAGGCCATGTACTCCATCAATTTGGAAAATTTATCAATCAGCACGAATATGATCTTGAAGTTACCTGGTCGTGGTTTGAAGGGTCCAATCATATCCAGGCCCCAGCACACAAAAGGCCAGGAGGCTGGTATGGTCTAGATCTCATGGGCTAGCACATGAATTCTCTTGGAGAAAAACTGATAGTTGGCGCAGTGTCTAACAAGCTTCTCTACATCAGCTACTACAGATGGCTAGTAAAAACCTGCTCGAAACGCTTTACCAACCAATGTCCGAGATGCAGCGTGATTACCACAGATGCCAGAATGTATCTCTTCCAAGAGTTTAATACCGTCTTCTTGCTCGATGCACTTCATCAATACTTCTGCTTTCGCATTCTTGCGCCACAGCTTACCCTCGACCACTAGGTACTGTCTGCTGCGGCGTATAAGGCATTCATTTTCATTTCGATCAAAGTACCTGGTGCCATCTGTTAGGTACTTAATGAATGGAACACGCCAGTCTGCTATCTTGGTCGGGGTCTGAGATGGTCCCGCTGTGGTTGAAGATGGTTCCGTAGTGGTCGATGATGGAACCATAGCTACCAGAGGCTGGTCCAGGGCTTCTCGACCACGGGGTCGTCTTCTTGCTTGATTGATGGTTTTAAAAGGTCTTGAACAAAAATGCCATGCGATACTTGAGCTCTAGATGATCCTAACTTCGACAGCACATCTGTTGCTTGATTTCTGTCTTGGACCACATGGGAGTATTCAATGCCATAAAATTTGCCTTCAAGCTTCCTAATTTCTTTGCAATATGCATCCATTTTCTCACTAGTTGTATCCCAGTCCTTGTTGAGCTGGTTAATAACTAGGGCCGAGACCCCGTGGACGTAGAGGCGTTTGACACCGAGGTCGACTGCAATGCACAAACCATGAAAGCATGCCTCGTATTCTGTAGCATTGTTAGATGCCGGGAAGTGAATCCTGAGGACGTAGCGCAATTGCTCATTGGTTGGTGATATGAATCATATGCCCACTCCCGCACCATCAATAGTCAGTGAGCCATCAAAATACATTTTCCAGTAGTCAATGGGTCCTTGAGAGGTTGGGATACTTAAGTCTGTCCACTCGACCATGAAGACAGCAAGTGTTTGAGATTTGATAGTATCGTGATGCGCATACTCCAGGTCGAAAGGACATAACTCCATTGCCCATTTGGTGATGCGCCCGTTTGCATCTTTGTTGCGTATAATGGTACCAAGAGGAAACTCAGTTTTGATCACCATGTGGAACCCGTCAAAGTAATGTTTCAACTTTCGGGTTGTAATGAGTATGGCGTAGATCAATTTTTGAATCTGAGTGTACCTAGTGTTGGACTCATTGAGCACCTCACTGATGAAATAGATTGGGCACTGAACACCATAAGCGTGGTTGGGCTCCTCACGCTCAACCACAAGGACAGTGGAGACAACTCGATTAGTTGCAGCAATGTAGAGTTGAAGGACTTCCCCTGACTTGGGGGCAGTAAGGACCAGAGGTGATGCAAGGTACTGCTTTAGCTATGTAAAGGCAATATCTGCTTCATCCGATCACTCAAACTTCTCGCCTGCCTTAAGTAGCTTGAAGAAATGTAAGCCCTTGTCACCAAATCGAGATAGAAATCGACTTAGGGTGGTCATACACCCTGTAAGTTTCTGGACATCTTTGACGTTTGCTGGTCCGCTTCATATTGAGGACAGCTTGCACCTTTTCTGGATTAGGACATATGCCATCACGACTGACGACATTGTCTAGTAATATACCAGATGAAACACCAAAGATGCACTTTTAGGGTTCAACTTCCATTGATATTGATTGAGCGCTGCAAAAGTACATGTCAGATCGTTAATCAAGGAGTGGGATTCCTTGGTTTTGACAACTATGTCATCTACATAGGCTTCGACCAGGTCAGCTTGTATCTCATTTTTTAGGCACTCTTGTATTGCACGCTGATAAGTAGCTCCGGCGTTTTTGAGCCCAAACGACATGGTCACGTAGCAATAAGCGCCGAAGGCTGTAATAAAGGATGTCTTGATCTAGTCATCCTTGTTGAGAGCGATCTGGTGATAACCAGAGTAATAGTCAAGAAAAGATAGCAGCTCGCAGCCGGCCATGGAGTCCACGACTTCATCAATGCAAGGTAAACCGAAGGAGTCTTTAGGGTAGTGTTTGTTGAGATCGGTGTAGTCAACGTACATTCTCCATTCATTATTCTTTTTGCGTACAAGAACCAGATTGGCTAACCAGTCCAAGTGATACACCTCTTTGATAAAACAGGCTGCAAGAAGCCGTGTAACTTCTACCCTAATAGCCTCCATTTTGTCCTTCCCGAACCGCCGCAGCTTTTGCTTGACGGGCTTTGCCTTGGGGTCGATGTTCAAGGAGTGCTCCATCCGGTCTCGAGATACACCAGGCATGTCCGATGGTTTCCAAGCGAACACGCTTACGTTCTCTCTCAAGAACCAGATGAGCGTGTCTTCCTATTTGGGATTGAGGTTTGACCCAATCAGTGCCGTCTTGCTGGAGTCACCCTCGACCAGTTGGATCTCCTTGTACTCCTTGGACTTGATAAACTTGCATGGTGCTTCAATCTCTTGGATTTCTAGCTGGTTGGGGGAGTCTTCTTTGCCTCCATCATCGTTGCTGCCATGCGCAGGGAGAGGTCGTGGGCTTTAGCTATGCGAAAGTTGTCCTCTTCACATGTATAGGCAACGAATATGTTGCCTCTAAGAGTGAGGACTCCCTTTTCCGTTGTCATCTTAAGCACCAAGTACCTGTAATGAGGTATAGCCATGAACTTGGTGATCGCGGGGCAACCAAGGATAGCATGGTAGGTGACTTCGAAGTCAGCGACCACAAAGTTGACGTAGTCGGTACGGAAGTGGTCTGTTGTGCCAAACTACACAGGTAGGGTAATTTGCCCGAGAGGCATAGAGCTCTGTCCGGGCAGGACGCCCTAGAACTATGCGTCGTATGGCTTCAAATCAGCTTCAAATATGTTTAATGCTAATAGGCTATTCTTGAACAAGATGTCAATGGAGCTACCGCTGTCGATGAGCACCCTGTCAAATTGCACTTTATTGATACAGGGACTGAGGACGAGAGCGAAACGACCTAGTTCGGGGATGGTGGCCTATTGATCCACCCTGCTAAAGTTGATTTCTCGGTGTGACCAGGGTGGTAGTCTTGGATCTGCAATGAGGTCGTCTATCTTGGCCACGTTCAGGCAGGCGCGGGCAAGCAGCTTCCGCTCACGTTTGCTTTCAACAGACACCTTGCCCCCGATGATGGTTGCAACATGTCTCACCATTTCCTGATACTGGTGCTTGGGGTTCTTGTCAGGACCATCCTCATCATCGTCCCTGTGGTTACGCTGGTCTGTCGCGTCATTAGGCTTGTCAGCATTTTCTGAAGCTTGTTTGCGACGGTAGATCTCCTTGAGGACCTTGTAGTTTTCCAACATATGGTTGGACTTGGGGTGAGCTGGGCAAGGCCCCTTCAAGGATTTAGCATAGTCTTCTTCATAATTGCGGTGCCCACCAAACTTTTTCACGGCGTTGACCTCGTCGTCGTCATCGCGAGCACGCTTGCCCTTGAAGTTGTCACGGCGATCGTCGTGCTGATTTTGGTTGTCGTGCCGATCACGATTGTCATTACAACGATCCCTGATGTCGCTGCGACCTCTAAAGTCGTCGCGGCGCTGGTTGTCACGGTAGTCATCGCATCGTGGAGAGTACGGTGCTTTACCGGTGCCCTCATTCAGCAGCTTCTTGGCGTCGTCGGCGTCCGCATACTTCTTGGCGGTGGTGAGGAGGTCAACCACCGTTATAGGACGTTTATGAAGGAGCTTGTCCTTGAGGTCATTGTGGTAGCGTAGACCTATGATGAAGGCTTCAATAGCCTCGTTGTTAGTGATCCTGGGGATCCTGATGCGCATATCCAAGAAGCGTCAGATGTACGCGTGCAATGGTTTGTCCCTGGTGTCACAGATGCGCTGAAGGTCGTACTTGTTGCCTTGCTATTCATAGGTAGCAATGAAGTTTTCGACAAAGGCTTGACGCAAAGCATACCAGGAGTCGAAGTGGTTCTCTAGGAGACTGACAAACCATTGGTGCCCTACCGGCCTGACCACCACGGGAAAGTAGTTGGCCATGACATGCTCATCACTCATAGCGAACCTGCAAGTAGTCTCATAAAGTTGGACCCATAGCTCGGGATTGACCTTGTCATCGTAATGGTTAAGCTTTTCAAGCTTAAAACCTCTAGGCCAGATGACCTGTCGTAGGTGGTTGGTGAATTGCTTGGGGCCCGGGGGACCGTGGGCCGTATTGTACTCTATGCGACGACTGGTTTCATGGGACGCACGGTCTCGAGCTCTCTATTCAATGTGAGGACATAGGTCACGGTTGTTGAGGTCATGACGGAGATTGTAATTGCCATCATGGCGATCTATTCATCGCCGTATTGTTGTCCTCGACCACAGTGGTCTCAGTGGTAATTACGCCGGTTGTCGCTGTGCCGGTCGTCATCGTTGTTATTGTGGCAGTGGTCGAGGCAGCGGTTATCATCACGGGGAGGGTTTCCATGATTGCCGTCGTTGCCTCCGTCAGCTCCTGGATTGACACCAGGAGCTCTGTTGTCCATAACGCGGTTGTCTGCGCCAGCGGGTGCGCGTGAGACATGTTGACTAGACCTAAAAGGTCGACTAGAGTGCTGGCGGCTCCTGCTAGTCGTGCCAGACACGAATGGCCCCACGGCACGTTCATTGGTCTAAACCATAGCAACCTAGAGATAAGCCTACAAATCTTCCTGGATGTTTTGGATTTCCGTGGTATCTGGTAACCGCTTCAGGCTTTCAATGGCGATGGCCACGTTGGCGCTTGGGGTTTTGAATACTGGTCTGTTCCCCACAATGTCGAAAGCATCGTTGAGGTTGCGCCCTTGCAGTCGATTATGCCTAATTGCAGTGTCAGCTTCTTGCTGGTCATGGTCTACTTGCTATTATGCTAGGCGTGCATCTTCATCTATGTGACGTTGAGCTCGGTCGGCATTGCGCTGTTGTCGCTCTTGTCGTTGTTGATCGGTCTCACCTCCAGCGGGTGGATCTTCATCTTGGCTAACCATGTTAATCATGGCGCCACGCCTTGGAGGGAAGGCTAGGATTTGGGGAAAGCCTGGAGGATATAGCCTCTCCTCGTCGCCGTTACTCACATGGTGTAATACCATGGTTTGAGTAGTCCCATCGGATGTGATGCTCGATCGAGAGCTCAAACGGCTATCTGTCTGGGTGGTATGGATCGAAACTTGATCAAAGCCCACCATATTGACGAAGTTGCGTGGTCGAGGTCGAGATCGAGTGAAGCGCCCTTCAGGATTTGAAGTGACTACTAGATCTGTACCCAACCATTGAAAACGGGTGGCTCGAGCAGGTCGAGTAGATCTGTTGTAGCCGTTTGAGTCCTGCTCGGTAAACTGCTCTTGGAGCGAGTCGACCAGAGCTAGGGTGGATGAGAGTTTGCCACTGAGCCGATCGATGGAGTCGATCAGGTCGGTGTTGTCGAGTTCCCTCCCCTGGTAGCGAGGAAGAAGTTGACGAGTTGCCGGCGTGGTCGGTGACGATGCTAGTGCAGGCGGAGCCAGAGCCAGCGTAGTCGTAGTTGATGCCGGTGTCAGGGAAGTAGTTGACGCAGATCAGATCTGCGTCCTCCATCATTGTGATAATGAAGTCGTTGGAGCCAGTAGTCAAGATGATCTGGCCGATCGTGAACGTGAGGCCCACCACCGTGGCCATGGAGTCAGGGAAGATGACCATCTCACACGCCTAAAAAGTAGTACACACACCCCCTACCTAGCGCGCCATTGTCGACAAAACCAGGTCGGCAGTCTACCGAGGGGTATGCCCAAGGTAGTAGATTGTCGGCAGACAGGTGTGCAAGCCATGAATGAGATGGTGATGTAGAACAACACGTGGGTTTACCCAGGTTCAGGCCGCCATGTGGGCGTAATACCTTACGTCCTGCTCTGCTTTGTTATTGTTGTCTCAAACAATGTATTACAAGCTAGATTGCCCTAGAGTATGTTTCGATGTTTTTAAGGGGGTCCCCTGCCCTCCTTATATAGTCTGGGAGGCAGGGTTACAGATCTAGAAACTAATCTTAGCCGGTTACAATTGCCATATGGAGCCGGATAAGGACTCCTAACCTAACCGACCAAGACCTTGCTTGATCTCTAAGTCTGGTTTGATGCCTTGCGCGAGACTCCATCTATATGATCTGGATCGCGCATCATCATGTAATGGGCTGGACCGTCTGGTCTAGGCTTGCCCATGTCTAGCCGTAAGGGTATAGGGGTTTATACCCCCACAATGACAAAACTTCAAGATTTAGGTTCTCATTATTCCACTATATCATATTCCACAACAACTTAAGCAATCATAGGGTCCCTAAAATAAGTTCCCAATAGTAGCAAGACTTCTAGGAGAAGTGTTATGTGAGTTTATTCATAATTCATGACTGAAATAATATTTCCTATCTCTTTTGCGATGTCTTAGCATGTGATTTTCAATTCAGTTTGAAACGGAAGGCGAAACATATGAAACTGGAATGTCTTGGGCTCAAACCTAACCTTGGACGAAACGCGATGTGAGGCGGCAAGGTGGTGGATTGGTCGGCCCAATAGGGTGGCTGGGTGACACCCTTTGGTGTCCCCTCAGGGCCCACTTTGGCGTACAAGGTACCTGATTAATTATCTTCCCAAATTCATGATTTTCCCGATCAAATATCATTTTGTGGTTATGATGTGTCTCCCCCACACTTATTTTCCTATATAAACTTTTCTACACAACATGTGGAGACAAACACATATCCAAAAACAATAGAGAGATAGGGAACAAGTAATCATATCAAAAGCTTTATTAAAAATGAATAAGGCACCTTATTATTCTAAACCAATCTTCTAAACATTTGAGTTAACAAACCAAACTTAATATTTAAAATGAACCTAACAATTTGAAGCGACAAACCTAACTCTTAACCTAATTGTGCCCTATCACTCAGAGGCATAATTTAATCCTTCTTGGCTAGCCTAGCCATCTCTCTAACAAGCCTCTCATTCTCTTTCTTGAGATTGCTAATTTCTAACATATTCATCTCAGTCTGCCTACTCATAGTACGAACAGTACTAGTAACAAGCGTAAGTGCTTGCTTGAGAGATTTGACCCTATCTTCTAGCATGGCTATGGTCGTTCTAGGGCGCTTGGCTTCTCTTTCCAAGGAAGAAGGTGCAGATCTTTTGGGAGCTTCTATCGGCGGAATGAATTTGACTTGACTTGGAGCAGTGCAAATTCCATCTAGAGAGACACGGGGAGTGGCATTAGTGTATTTCACACATGTTACCTCCCCCCAACTTGTTAGTTTTCACACCCACAATCCTCTCATTGGGTCATGGAGGCAGCAGCTTGGTGTTCTTTGGCACAGCAACCATTGATCCCTTCGGTGCATCCTTCAGGAGTAGATGCTCTTGTGGAGCCAGGAGCGTATGCTGACGAGCTTGGGCATAGTAGGATTGCCCATAGGTCTTCTTGGTGGCACAGACACTACTTCCTTGGGATGAACAACAGCAAGGGGAAGAGCTTCTTCTATAGGAATGATGGCCAGTAGTCTTCCTTCGGAGGATTCTTGTTGAAGTCAACTCCAAAAATTACAATCTCTTTTTCAGTCGTTGGATCTTGGAGAAGGAGAGAACTCTTGCTATGGAGAGGAGAGAAGGCTTGAATGGAATGAGTTTGGAGGTAGGCATGGGGTTGTTTATATAGGGGGTTGACTTGCAGCAGAGGTCAAAATCTTCCCCTGGATAGCTCCGTGTGAAAGAATATCCGAACGAATCGTAACTAGATGCCATTCTATCTTGGAAGGGTGTAGAAAGGTCGTGAGAGTTGGCGGCACACAAGAGGTGGAGATGGGGGCTCGGCCAGCACAGAGGTGGGGCCGGCCAGCCCCACCTGTCATCCTCCCAGGGTTATCTTTGTCTTGTGTGTTCCTAAATCTATTTCCTTCCCGAAAAACATATATTAGCATTTTATTTCGCAACAAAGGATGGCAACGGTGTAATTATCATATAATAAAATCTAATTCATCAACTACCTCAAGTGGTTTATCAGGTTCTAAAAAGATTTTGAGATGGTGGCCATTTACCTTGAATAATGTACCTTCGTTGTTTTGAAGAGTTACTGCTCCATGCGATGAAGTACTTACCACCGTAATGGTCCTTCCCACTTGGTTCGTAGCTTTCCATGCCCAAATAGTTTAACCCTGGAATTAAAAAGTAATACCTTATCTCCATGTGCAAATTCCTTCTTCTTGATTCTCTTGTCATGCCATCTTTTAGTTCTCTCTTTATAGATTCTTGAATTGTGACAAGCTTTCTCTCGCCATTCTTCTAATTCAGAGAGTTGCATCTTCCTCTTTTCTCTTGCGGCTTCAAAGTCCATGTTCCATCGCTTGATAGCCCAATGAGCTTTGAATTCTAGCTCCATAGGTAGATGGCAAGTCTTTCCATATACCAACTGATATGGTGACATACCCAATGGTGTCTTATAGGATGTACGATAAGCCCAAAGTGCATCGGGTAGTTTATCTTTCCATGCAGTTCCCATTTCATTGCCTGTCTTTTGTAAAATATTCTTGATTTGTTTATTTGACGTCTCTACCTGGCCACTTGTTTGAGGGTGATATGGAGTAGCAACATTGTGATGAATCCCATGTTTCAATAAATAGTGATGGAAATTCCTGTCAATAAAATGTGTTCCTCCATCACTTATCACCATTCTTGGCACTCCAAATCTTGGGAATATTATTTAATGAAACATTTTCTTGGAGTGTTTAGCATCAGCAGCTCTGCATGGCATGGCCTCAACCCACTTGAAAACATAATCAACTGCCACCAAAATGTACTCATAGTTCTTTGACTTTGGGAATGGTCCCATATAGTCAATTCCCTAGACATCAAAGAGCTCAATCTGGATGTTGTTAGTGAGTCGCATGGCATCGCATGAATTTATATTCCTATGCTTCTGACATGCTCCACATCTCCAAATGAAATCTTTTGTGTCTTCATACATGGTTGGCCAATAGAATCCACTCTACCAAATCTTTGCATGAGTGCGGAATACCCCATAATGTCCTCCATATGGTGACGAGTGGCATCTTTCAATGATTTGAATGCCTTCCTCTGCTGGTACACATCTTCTGAGTAAGCCATCAGCACAGACTCTGAAGAGGTATGGCAGATCCCATATGTGAAGATGACTTTCATAAACAAGCTTCTTCTTATCCTCTCCTGGTGGTATATAACCTGCAACCATAAAAGTGACAATATTCACGTACCAGGGGTCTGATCTGGAGACCTTGAAGAGCATGTCATCCCTCATCGAATCATTTATAGGCAATTCCTGTGGATTCTCAAATTGCATTCTAGACAAGTGATCGGCAACAGAATTTTCTACTCCATTTTTTATCTTTTATTTCTAAATCAAATTCTTGGAGTAGCAAAATCCATCTTATCAATCGAGGTTCAGCATCTTTCTTAGTGAGCAAATATTTTAAGGTAGCATGATTAGTGTAAACAATTACTTTTGCGCCTACTAAGTAAGATCTGAACTTATCAATAGCAAAAACACAGCTAGGAGTTCTTTTTCAGTTGTTACATAATTAAGTTGAGCTCCTGTTAGAGTTTTGCTAGCATAAGCAATTGCATGATGCTTTCTATCTTTTGTTTGTCCCAAAACTGCTCCCACAGCATAATCACTAGCATCACACATAATTTTAAAAAGGTAAGGACCAATCAGGGGGTTGGATGATTGGTGCAGAGATGAGTGCTTCTTTAAGAATGTTAAAAGAATTCAAACATGCATCATCAAATTCAAAAGGAACATCCTTAGCTAACAGGTTTGTCAGTGGTCTAGCAATATATGAAAAACTTTTATGAATCGGCGATAAAAACCACAATGACCCAGAAAACTTCGGATTTCTTTGATATTCACAGGTGGAGGTAGTCGTTCTGTTACTTTAATTTTAGCATTATCTACTTCAATTCCCCTTTTAGACACTAGGTGCCCCAGCATTATTCCTTCTCTAACCATAAAATGACATTTTCCCAATTAAGGACTAAGTGCTTTTCTTCACATCTTTGCAAAACCTTGTCTAAATTTTTAAGACAATCATCAAAAGTTTTTCCATAAATAGAAAAATCATCCATGAAAACTTCTATGATTTCTTCAATCATATCAGAAAATATAGACATCGTGCATCTTTAAAAAGAAGTCGGGGCATTACATAATCCAAAAGACATTATTTTATAAGCATAAGTTCCATATGGACATGTAAAAGTGGTTTTGCTTTGGTCATCTGGGTGGATTCGAATTTGGTGATATTCTGAATATCCATCAAGAAAATAAAAGAAAGAATGGTTCGCTAATCTCTCTAACATTTCATCATTGAAAGGTAGAGAAAAACGATCTTTCTTAGTTGCTTTGTTAAGTTTTCGGTAATCTATACACATACGCCATCCAAGGACAGTTATTTGGGGGATTAATTTATTTTTCTCATTTTTAACAACAGTCATTCCACCTTTCTTAGGTACAACTTGAATCGGACTTACCCACTCACTATGCAACACAGGACAGATGACCCCGGCAATGGCGCTAGAAATGCTTGTTGGTATAAATTAAATGCACACAAGTTATAAGGTATCCGCCAAACGCACAGATAAATCTATCTCGTTGTAGCACTTCACCAAGATAATCCCGGTTTTAATATCGAACCCAAAGGAACAATATGTGATTGTGTTCTAACTAGCTGGTCTATAAACTTAACCCAAATTCACAATCAATGTCAGACGATAAAAGGGGAATAAAGAAGACTACTAAGGACTGTCTAGCTCTAATCTCAATAAACTTTGTCAACTAAAGCTCAATTCGTGGGTGATGTCTCCCAAGGAATAAAATCAGAGTTTCTTCCCTACAAGCACCAATTGGCCTACCAAATCCTATCGACAGGAGATGGACTGCAAAGGACTCAATGCAGTTGTCACCTACGCGATCTACCACCTTTCGGTCAATTAGGGGATATTCACAAGTAACCCTAGTCTAAGCACCACACTTACACTACGAATACTACTTCAATCAAGGAGCTACCAAGATCAAAGCACTCAAAAGAGAGTTGAAAACTTGAAGAACAATAGAGACAAATTGCTTACTTGAATCAGAAGTTGATTACCAAAGAATCTCAGAAGCAAGATCCAGAAGAACTTGATCCCGTGGAATACAGCAGAAGAGAGCACCGATAGGCCGAAACTCCTCCAGAACTCTACTCTTGCACTCTACCTCTCTCTATCTCTAACTAAGACTAAATCCTATGGAGAACTAATCTTCTCTTGATTGCTGGTCTAGATCTTGATAGAATAGGAATTAGGGTTTCTCGCTTTGGATCTGACTTGACTTCAGGGGAGAGTTCTTCCCTTTATTTATAGCCTAGGAGGTTGAATATGAGCCCTTGGATTAAACTGACTTCACATATGGCTGAGATGCATCCTTGGAGGCAGTAGAAGAATACTCTAGAAGCTCGTGGTGGCTTCCCACCACAAGGGCCCGGGCGGCATAGGGGTGGGGCCGGCCAGCCCCACCTGGTAGGCTCTCGAGCCCTGCCTTGGTGTGGAGTCCTCTAGTGTTCTCTAGAACCTTCCCGTATATACACCACAAAATTATCCCTCGATATCTTTTGATATTTAGGTCTTCTTTGGCGGTTTTCTGAGTAAATCCTACAGAAAATATAAATTCACCAAAACTCGTGAAAACTATCAGTAATAACCTCCTACTCTATAGTATTTCTCCATTTTGATCATTTATGGAAGAAAGGTTGATGGTTCACGGTATACTTTAACTACCGTCAACACCATGTATTCAAATTATAGCAGCCAGTTTACTATGTCAGTGAGGTTCTGTCAGATTCCAAAGTCCGGTACCCACATGTGCAGAAGCTACTTTACGCCATCCTGATCACCTCCCGCAAGCTCAGACACTATTTTGATGAACATAAGATTACGGTGGTTACCGATTTCCCACTCGGTGATATTCTACACAACTGTGATGCTACAAGACGTATATCCAAATGGGCAGTCGAGCTTGGAGCTCTTAACATTGAGTTCACCCCACGTAAGGCTATTAAGTCATAGGCACTTGCCGACTTTATAGCTGAGTGGACAAAAATCCAGCAGCCTGCAAACGACGCTATACTTGACCATTGGAAGATGTATTTTGACGGATTCCTCAAGCTAGGTGGAGCAGGTGCTAGTGTCCTCCTTATTTTTCCAGACAGGAAGCAACTCAAATATGTTCTCCAAATTCTCTGGCCAGCTACCAACAACGAAAAAGAGTACGAAGCCCTCATCCATGGTCTCTAGGTAGCAGCTTCACTCGGTATTAAGCGCCAACTCATTTATGGGGATTTGGCTATGATCATCAATCAAGTCAATAAAGATTGGGACTGCACCAAAGAAACCATGGATGCCTACTATGGTGAGGTACGCAAGTTAGAGAAGCATTTTGAAGGACTGGAGATACTTCATGTAGTGCGCGACTCAAACATCGCCGTAGACATTCTGGCAAAACCCAGATCCGACAAAGCACAAGTGCCACCCGACATATTCGTTGAGGAGTTGGCTTCTCCATCCATCAAGTAACCCAAACATGTCACCTCTGATACTCCTTGTTGACGGTCCTTAAGTATCAATTATAACTATCAAATAAATAGAGAAAAGGATCCAAATGAAACCAACACCTAGACTTAGGGGTTTATCTGACAGAATTCCATGAGTTTTGTTGTTTATCTATTTCTGCAGGGGGTTATCAGGAAATACGGAAGAAAGGCCCACATGTCGGATTAATGACGGGATATTAACCGAACAAGTAATTATCTTGCATCTAGAAGACTCCAGAAGCCATAGGAACGAACGGGAGGCGTAACAGGGCCGGAGACAGGGCGCCCGCCCTAGTCCCCAGGGCGCCCGCCCCCTCCTGTGGACCAATCAGGCTCCGCCTCGAGGATTATTCTCCACCGACCTAGAGGATCAAGGAAAACCGCACGATCAATGTCGGTTTGATCCAACGGCCCAGATTCATCCGAAAGGGCTATATAAGCAAGGCCCCTGCCCCTGGAGGAGAGGCCCCTCGTCTCATATTTCAAACCCTACTTCAGGAGGAGAGCCTCTGATCAAGCCCTAGAGCCACCACATCAACTAGATCTCTAGTTAGCATAGCTACATAGGATTAGAACTAGAAGGAGTCAATCTTCGATTGGTTCCCGGATCTGTCAAGAGGATTCTTGGTAATTCCTTTCTTGTTCTTCAATTGTTCATCATTGTTCTTCAATATTATGAATATGACTTTGTTCTATTTCAATATATTGATTATGACTTTGCTCTACTTGATTATATTTGCAATTATATTGTTCTTAGTTTATCATAGTTATATGCTTGGCTTAGTTAGATTGGAATTATATACATGCCTAGGATCGTATAGCGTTTATCCATGTGTACAGTGGGTGAATGATAACTATTGTGTAGACGTGGTGTCTATACCGTATTTATCTGCGATTGCACCCTATATGCCAGATTGTGGGGTAGTTCGCGATAGTGACAGCTTCGTTGATTCTTATATAGTCCCCCTCTCGTGTATAGGGCAGGCAGAGCAACACTATTACAGGGGAGTGATTGCTATGTTCTTCATCTTCCTTGCTAATATTCACTATGCATGGATATAGTCTTTTCTCACCATGATTGCCAAGTATAATTGCACTAACTATGATATGCTAGACTTTATAGTTAATAATAACTTAGGGAATATCTTTGTAGTTCATCCTAATTCCATGCTAATGACTTGCTAGAATATCTGTTGAGGTGCTTATCATTATTATATGTGGCTAGATGATCAGATTAATTATCTTTGTCACCATTATCACTTTACCTTTACTTAATGTGACATTTATACCTGTATAAAGAGATTGATAAATACTCTCGGTTATACATGCAATGATGTGTACTCAGTTCCATATTCTCATTCCATTATCAACCATGATACTTAGAAATCCCTTCCCAGTGGTAAAAATATAAATAACGATACCTGGAATACTTCCCGGTTAAAATGCTACATCGGTATTAATCTGTGCGCTTGCAGATCCCTTTTATTATTTATCTTGATGAGCAAATGCATATTTCAATACCGCGTCTCTCATGTCATGCTGGGGATGACAACTTGGCTTAAGTGGCATGAGGGATAGGTTTGGCATTTTTGGCGCCGTTATCAGAATTAGAAAACTAAGTCTACTTTTGGTAGTGACGTTAAGAATGCCCAACAAGCATTTTTGGCGCCGTTGCCGGGGAAGGTTGATTACTAAGTAGGAATGAATACGGAACTTTGAGTCATCATTTGCATCACTAATCTGATCGAGCTTATCAATTCTCTTATACAGTTTTACCCCTGTATTTTCCATTTTGATTATTTATTGTAGGGTGATGCATGAATAGAAGACATCTTCCAGACAACTTTGTTGACGATCCTGAAGCCTTATTCAGAAGAACAAGAGCTAAGCTCAAGAAGACATCGTCAACACTTCAGCACAAAGCTTCATCCAAATCCGAAGACCGCCGAAGTTTTATCCGGAATTTGTCGACTGAATTCGAAGCCATGGCGAACAAGACGATCCGCGAGTTCTCAGCTCCCACTACGGACAACATCCGCACTGGACCTGCCGCGGCCATCGACAAGAACTTCGAGCTCAAGCCTAGGCTCATCAACATGGTGCAAGCTAACCAGTTCTGTGGGAAGCCACATGAAGACGCTAGTGCTCATCTTCAACACTTCCTAGAGATCTGCAGCACTTTCACCATGGCTGATGTCCCCAGAGACGCCATACTACTTCGCCTTTTCCCATTCTCACTGTTGGGGAGAGCGAAGCAGTGGTTCTACGCTACAAAGGAGAAGAACACTACGTGGGCACTCTGCTCCACGAACTTTCTGGCCAAATTCTTTCCCATGGGCAAGACCAATGCTCTCCGTGGGAAGATTACAAGTTTTCAGCAACAACATGATGAATCCGTTCCAGAAGCATGGGAGCGTTTCCAAGACTCCTAGAATGTTCCCATCATGGAATGGAAAGCTGGCTACTGATGCAGACATTTTATCATGGGCTCATTAACAGTGCCCGTGAAACCATGGATGCTGCAGCTGGAGGAGCATTCCTATCACTCACCATACCTCAAGCCACAGCTCTTGTGGAGAAGATGGCATCCAACCAAGGTTGGAATGAAGAAAGAACTCAGACACGCAAGAGAGGTGGAGGTATGCACTAGCTCAAGGAAGTAGACATGCTGTCTGCCAAGCTAGACCTACTCATGAAGAAGCTCGATGATCGAGCTGGAGAAAAGAAAGAAGTCATGCACGTCTACGACTCCCACATGACTTGTGAGGAGTGTGGAGGTACTGGACACTCGGGCAATCACTGTCCTGAGTTGCTGGAGGACGTGAACTACAATAACAACAACTACTACTACAACCGTCCTCAGCAGAATCAAGGTTGGAATCAACAGAGGCCTAACTACTCAGGTAATTACCAAGGTAACAATTCTTTCAATAATAATAATAATTATCCACCTTTGAGAGAGTTAGTGTCCAACCAAGGAAAGCTAATGGATAACCTGTCTAAGAAATTGGCATCTAATGATAAAATACTAGAAAATATAAATAATAGAATGGATAATTTCTCTACTGCCATCAAGAACCAGATTAGCTTTAATAAAATGATTGAATCTCAGTTGAATCAAATAGTTGCTGCTGTTCCTGCTACTAACCCCGGTATACCATCACAACCGGAAGGACTAGAATCTGCAAATCTTGTAGACATGTTTGATGCAGGAGATTACTGGAGTAACCCTATCGTGGAAGTAAGTACTGACCGTCTGCCGGTCAAGAGAGGCGATCCAGGACGCCCCGTCATCCCGATCTCCATCGGCATGTGAGACTTCCCAGAAGCACTCTGTGACTTTGGCTCCAGCGTCAACATCATGCCCAGGGTACTCTATGAAAAACTCTTTTCACAACCATTATTAGAAACAACCATGTGTTTGCAGCTTGCAGATAGGACACTAAGTTTCTCGAGAGGAATATTGAAGAACATCTGTGTCCGAGTGGGTTCCTCGTACGCTCCAGCAGACTTCGTAGTGATAGAGACCGGTTCTGATGAGAGGGCTCCCGTCATCCTAGGGAGACCATTCCTGAACACCGCGGGAGTTGTCATCTATGCTAGTGCTGCCAAGATCAGTTTCTACATCAAGGGGAGGAAGGAAACGTTTTCCTTCAAGAACAAGACCGCACAAATCCCAGAGCAACCCCAATATGAACCAAGGAAGAGGACCAACAGGAGGAACAAGAGCAAGAAGCAAGTATGGACCGAGACAGCTAAGATGGTCACTGCCGTGCACAAAGGTCAAGATCGCCAACTCAAGTCACCGTTCTTGCCTAAGAAGGACGACCCAGGTATGCCAAGCATTTATTGCTCCATTAATGGGTCCCACTTCTACAAGACACTTTGTGACACTGGGTCGGGCGTCAACATAATGGCCAAGGTCACCTATGAACTTCTGTTCGGAACCATGCCCTTAAACCCAATATATATTCAGCTCCAGATGGCAGATCAGACATTCCGACAGGTCGAAGGTACAGTAACTGACGTCCCTGTCAAGATAGACGATCACTTTGTCCATACAGACTTTCAGGTTATTGACATGGGAGAAGATGAATACGATCCACCCATCATCCTTGGAAGACCATTCCTAAGTACTGTCAAAGCAATCATTTACATTGGAACTGGAGAAGTCCACATGCACTTCCCCTCTGAGAAGGTACGTCTTTACTTTACTGACCCTAACTATGTATTAGAAGAATCCAAGCAGGTCAGGACAAGAAGAAGGCGACGTAACCATAATCAGAAGCAACAGGTCATCAAGGACGGATGGGCAGATTATGAAGGAGAAGTGGTAAGATCTGAAGACATACCACTCAACCAACACTGTCCTAAGGAGACCAAAGCACCGAGACAGGTATGGAAAGAAAAGACAGTTGTACATGAAGAGGAGGCGCCGCCGGAACCACCGACTACGCCATCCACCAAGTCCTAGGACGACTGAACGAATAAGAGTCCCGTTCGGAGGACTTAAAAACACCGAACGCCTTGCCAAGAGGTAACTTGGTAGTTATCCTTTCCTTTTAATTATTTACTTTATCTTAAATAGTTTGCTTAGTTAATCATATTCATAATATCTTAAAAAGAAAATAAAAATGTTAAAAACCCTAAAGCCCCATGTGAGTATGCGAGTGGCATAAAACCCATAAGTACATTCACTGTGGTGGCATAAAAAATATATATATATACTAAATACATAAATATTTTCTTCTGCTTTATAAAAGAAAAAAACAACATAAAAAATCAAGGAGGCTCAGCATGATAAAGGCTAGATATTTATGCTAACACTTAATCAGTTCCACAAAGCTTTGTTGTCTATTTGAGCTTCGCAGAATTCAAGGAGACTAGCAGACGGAGGACATTCTAATCGCTGTCAGGGTGCTGCCGACTTTCAAATACACCTCCACCATCTGCTAGCTACATCAGAAGAGATTATGTCAAGATCCAGCTTGGGAGAGAGCACCTCCATTATCTTGCTAAGTATTTCTATCTTTATCTTTATATTTATATATACTTCTACCCTATAAAAATAAAAATATACATAACTATGAAAAAACCAAATAAAGATTTTGTGCTTATATATATATACCTATATCTTTTGCTTAGTGTGTTTTAATAAATAAATAAAGTGGCTATGCTAAACTGAATCTAGATAATAATAAAACTCTAGCATGGATATGATGAATAGTTGCTTTGCCTAATTTTCAAATTTGAAGTCCTCTCTCTAAGTTTAGACATAACTGTTATCATTTAAAGCTTGCTCTAAACCTGAACTTGTGGGAAGAGAACTTGATCTAAAGTCTAAGTTGTTAACGGATATGATATGGGAAGGTTGAGCTGCTGTTTATCTATTCCTAGAGATGCTAGAATTCTAGAGAATTTTATCTTTGAAAATCTTAAAATGCTACATGATGAGTTCCTGTATGATGAGAGTTTAAGTTCCTACCACAGCCATACATACATGTTTGCTAGACTTTAAGCCATACCTTTACTTTTTACTGCTTATGAGCATTGAGTGTAGTCAAGCTGTGTAGACCCTTAGGAGCTTGTCATGCGGTTAAAATCAAGATTCACTTGCACGATCACTCATACATGCTGCTTCTACTCCGGAAGTACGCATCCACATATATCCACTCATTCTCATCTCCAGATCCACATAAAATTATTCTGCTCCTAATCCGGGAGAGAATAGCCAAAAATATTTTCCCATTCTTGTTATCCCCTGTGAAATAAATGCTCAAGCTATTTTGGTTACTACCACTTGCTATATTGTTCTAAGGAGATGAGTGCTCTATACGAGGAAATAAAAAGGGGCAAGTGCCCGGAACCTCGAAAAGAAAACAAAAAGATACGAGGAAATAAAAAGGAGCAAGTGCTCGGAACCTCGATGAAAAAAAAAGAAAAAGTGTGAGAAGAGAGGTAAAAATGGACAAGTGTCCGACAGTAGAATTAGGGGTACAAGATACCCACCTGAGAGAAAAAAAAAGAAAATATAGAGCACCTCATTCTCTTCAAGAGCTTTAAAAGCAAGAAAGGTACGTATCCCCTCAAAAAAGAGCAAAAGTAGAATTAGACTTTCATCATTGTTATCATCACTATCACCATACACCATTTATTCGCCACACATGCACATCTTGATTTGACTTATTGGCTTGTTTCTCTGGATCCATGGTTTGACTATGCAATAAATGTCTTGTAAGTATGTATACTTTATCTCCCACCTATGAGCTCCAGATATCAAAAGCCTTATTAGAATAGGATGAGAGAGAAGGCAATGTCACTCTGCCTTATACCACAAATACTACATACTTTGCTTTGAGAGAAGGCAGACATCATTACTGCCTTGGTGAGGATCCAGAAATACCACAAAAGAGAGACCTGAGAGAGTCATAAAAGGAATTTCTGAGTTTTATTTGAAAATCTGCAAAAAACTCCAAGAGCTATAGCTAATCAAGAATAAGAGACATGGCGCTTGACTAGACTGTTCTATCTTTTAACCTCTCAAGACAAAGGTGACGGTTGCAAGCCCCATGGTGAAAGGTATAATGAGTAAGTTTTAAGTCTTGATAGTTTACTTTAACTCAGAGATGAGACTCTATTTGAAAGCACGTGTACCGTCAAAATTCAAAGGCATTTCAGCAACTACTGAGTCTCTCCTTGCTCAGGGACGAGCAAGAGGTAAGCTTGGGGGAGTTTGTTGACGGTCCTTAAGTATCAATTATAACTATCAAATAAATAGAGAAAAGGATCCAAATGAAACCAACACCTAGACTTAGGGTTTTATCTGACAGAATTCCACGAGTTTTGTTGTTTATCTATTTCTGCAGGGGGTTATCAGGAAATACGGAAGAAAGGCCCACATGTCGGATTAATGACGGGATATTAACCGAACACGTAATTATCTTGCATCTAGAAGACTCCAGAAGCCACGGGAACGAACGGGAGGCGTAACGGGGCCGGAGACAGGGCGCCCGCCCTAGTCCCCAGGGCGCCCGCCCCCTCCTGTGGACCAATCAGGCTCCGCCTCGAGGATTATTCTCCACCGACCTAGAGGATCAAGGAAAACCGCACGATCAATGTCGGTTTGATCCAACGGCCCAGATTCATCCGAAAGGGCTATATAAGCAAGGCCCCTGCCCCTGGAGGAGAGGCCCCTCGTCTCATATTTCAAACCCTACTTCAGGAGGAGAGCCTCTGATCAAGCCCTAGAGCCACCACATCAACTAGATCTCTAGTTAGCATAGCTACATAGGATTAGAACTAGAAGGAGTCAATCTTCGATTGGTTCCCGGATCTGTCAAGAGGATTCTTGGTAATTCCTTTCTTGTTCTTCAATTGTTCATCATTGTTCTTCAATATTATGAATATGACTTTGTTCTATTTCAATATATTGATTATGACTTTGCTCTACTTGATTATATTTGCAATTATATTGTTCTTAGTTTATCATAGTTATATGCTTGGCTTAGTTAGATTGGAATTATATACATGCCTAGGATCGTATAGCGTTTATCCATGTGTACAGTGGGTGAATGATAACTATTGTGTAGACGTGGTGTCTATACCGTATTTATCTGCGATTGCACCCTATATGCCGGATTGTGGGGTAGTTCGCGATAGTGACAGCTTCGTTGATTCTTATATAGTCCCCCTCTCGTGTATAGGGCAGGCAGAGCAACACTATTACAGGGGAGTGATTGCTATGTTCTTCATCTTCCTTGCTAATATTCACTATGCATGGATATAGTCTTTTCTCACCATGATTGCCAAGTATAATTGCACTAACTATGATATGCTAGACTTTATAGTTAATAATAACTTAGGGAATATCTTTGTAGTTCATCCTAATTCCATGCTAATGACTTGCTAGAATATCTGTTGAGGTGCTTATCATTATTATATGTGGCTAGATGATCAGATTAATTATCTTTGTCACCATTATCACTTTACCTTTACTTAATGTGACATTTATACCTGTATAAAGAGATTGATAAATACTCTCGGTTATACATGCAATGATGTGTACTCAGTTCCATATTCTCATTCCATTATCAACCATGATACTTAGAAATCCCTTCCCAGTGGTAAAAATATAAATAACGATACCTGGAATACTTCCCGGTTAAAATGCTACATCGGTATTAATCTGTGCGCTTGCAGATCCCTTTTATTATTTATCTTGATGAGCAAATGCATATTTCAATACCGCGTCTCTCATGTCATGCTGGGGATGACAACTTGACTTAAGTGGCATGAGGGATAGGTTTGGCATTTTTGGCGCCGTTATCAGAATTAGAAAACTAAGTCTACTTTTGGTAGTGACGTTAAGAATGCCCAACACTCCTGCACTTGGTGCTTAGGTATTGGCCATCGTCCTATCCTAGACTCAAGTTTTCATCGATTACATCAAAGAGCACAAGCTGCCAGCAAACAAGGAAGAAGCCGCCCAAATCATCCGTAGAAGCAAGAACTATGTCTTAGTTGGCAATCAGCTCTATCAACGTGGCTCATCCTCCGGCGTCTTGCTAAAGTGTATCATCGCAGAAGAAGGTAAGGAGCTACCCGATGAAATTCACTCTGGCTATTGTGGTAATCACGCCGCATCTAGGACTTTAGTCGGGAAAGCTTTTCGATCTGGGTTCTATTGGCCAACTACTCTGAAAAATGCTGACGACCTCGTTAGACATTGCATAGACTGTTAGATGTTTGTAAGGCAAGCTCACATTCCAGAGCACAATCTCATTTGTATTCCACCAGCCTAGCCTTTTTCATGCTGGGGATTCGATTAAGTGGGACCTCTCAAGAGAACCAAGGGTGGTTTTGAGTACATCTACGTGGCCATTGACAAGTTTACCAAGTGGATTGAATACAAACCACTCGTTATAAAACTGTTGAGTTTATTCAGGACATCAAGCACCACTTTGGTATGTCTAATCGAGTAATCACGGATCTAGGCTCCCCTTTTATGGCCATCGAGTTCAAGAGTTGGGCGCATGATTGTGGCATAAGCATCGACTATGCTTCCATAGCTCATTCGTAGGCTAACGGGCAGGTCGAGAGAGTCAATGGTTTCATATTAGCCAGACTCAAGCCAAGGTTTATGAAGATCTTAAAGACTATGGCTCCAAGTGGATAGACGAGTTGCCCAGAACAGTATGGGGGGTGTGCACCCAAGTCGATAGGGCCACAGGATACTCACCTTCCTTCCTAGTATATGGCTCTAAAGCTGTGTTACCAGCTGATTTGATCTGGACATCTCCAAGGATAGAGCAGTATGACGAAGGCCAAGCTGAACACACTCAGAGACTTAAGATAGATGGCCTGGAAGAAGTCTGAGTTAATGCTACCCTATAGTCTGCTCAATATCTTTAGGGTTTACGACATCACTATAATAAAAATATCCAGCCTCGCACTTTCCAAGTCGGTGATCTAGTCTTATGACGTATACAAAAGACAGACGACCGACACAAACTGCTCAGCCCATGGGAGGGTCTTTTCATCGTTTCTAAGGTCACACGGCCAGGGTCATTTGAGTTAATGACTGAAGATGGAGTACCAGTCAAGAACACCTGGCACATTGATCAGCTTCGCAGATTCTACGCCTAAAGTTATATTCTAGGTGTTAGTTATTTTTTTTACAGTTTCAAAGTTTATGTAATCTATGGTTCTTGATACATAATAATAAATATTAGTTGTTCGAGTCAAGATTGCTCTTCCTTTGAAACTATTAAGACAACTTATTATTTGCTTTGAGTCTATCCCGAGTAATATTCTTTCCCAAATGAGACATCCTAGCTATTAATGCTGATGTACGTCTACTGCTTAAAATAAGTCATTTTGTTCAAAGAATCACTGGCGAACCACGCTGGTATGTATCTCTATAAATCTAGGATATGCCGTCTATGTCAATCAGTCGGCTCACATCCTATGACTAAGTTTTTATTATCGCAAAACATATGGCACTTAGCTTTTATGCTAAATGTATGCCAAGCCCGTAATAGACTATCCCAAAAGAAGGCAACTAATTTGCTCTTCTAGCATGTGGGCCTTAAGGGAGACATTTCTACAGTCACCGTATATGATCAAGTGCTTTCTTGCACTTAAGGTTGGTTATTATGTGGTCCTATCTTGACTACACGACTACTCAGATATTTTATCTTAAGATAATCAAGGCGATTATATCCACATTTATAAAATAGGCTAAGTTTTACCAGCCTAAATATATATTAAAGAGCATTATTCTCTACATCCAGTAACCAATATTACACAGGTTTCTTCAAAGGCTTATGACTACTGTGGGGGCTGCGGGGGCTGATCAACTGGTTGGCCTCCCATCAGGTCAAGTTGGCTTGCAATATCGCTAGTCAGGTTGTCCATCGCGTCCTTAGCTTCTTCAACAGCCTCAACAACTACTTCATCTTCAATTTCTTCTGTGAGCTTTTCTAGAGGAACAGTTGGCCAAAGCACTCAGATTTGTGCTAGGACCGAGCAGATGCACGCCTTGGCAACCGTATGTACATACTTGGTGCAGCACTCTGGTATCACTGGAAAGAATTGAACCCAGGACTTCCCAGTGTCTTCTAGAACTCGGATGAGATTGGCGATGTGTTGCATGGTGCTCCAAAAGTCACCGTTCTCCTTCCGGGTAGCTTCAAGCTCGGTGGCCAAGTCCTTTACTGATTTTAGAGCCTACACAAGGTCTTGATCAGCACTATATCTAATTAACTTAGCCCGGGCAAGTTCTTGACTCGCCCGTTCAGTTACCTCTTCAAGCTCATTGTGCTTTCTCCTCAGAGTGTCAGTCATGGCTTGAAGATCGCTTCTCAGCCGATTGGTTTGCTCGGCTGTAAGAAAGTAAAATCATGGTTTAAGAAATTAAAACTACTCGGAGTTATCTTTGAGACAACAAGAACATTGAGTAGGGGCATACCATTCCATTTATTTTCAAGGAGCTCAGCTTGCTTGGTCATGGTCTTCAGGTCTTCAACAGCTTTACCCTTCCCCTTCTCTGAGTACCCGATCTGGACTCGTAAGGTATGCGCTACCTGTTCATGGTTCTGATGTTCTGTGGCCCACTTAGCTTCCTTCTTGTTGTGCTCTTCCTTCAAACGAGTAATTTTGGCACTAAGCCGGTCTTCAACTTCTTGGGTGTGGGCATTGAATTTTTCTGCCATGCATAGTCTATAGGCCTGTTTCAATATATATATATATATATATATATAAGCTGCATAAGACACTCAGATGCACATATACTATAGATTCAGCTGGGTATTTACCTTGAATTTCTCGTCAAAAGTCACCGTCCCCGCCATGAAGCCAACCCAAGATGACGTCAGCTCGGCCAACTGGTTGCTGGGATCAAACTCACTCAAGTAGCAGTTGCGCTCCTACTCGCCTTCAAGAAGTTGCTATGCCCCAGAACTGAATTTGGTGAGGCAATCACAGTAATGCAATAGTGGTCGCTATCTTTGGTGTTGGGGCACACCCTATTCGATTTGGTAGACTTGCTAATTTGTGAGTGGGAACACTGGATTGCTGACGGATTCAAGGGCAAGAGGAGGATCCCGTATGCTCATGTCATCTGTTACCTATTGGCTAAGACTATTAGTTTCCCAAAATAGGAGACGGTACTGAGAGAATCGAAGAGTATGCTCCCTGAGTATAAACCTCTCGGTCCTACTAACAGACATAGTGGAGGGCGTACTATGAGGGCACTACATGACCACATGACACCAGCTGATATAGCCAACAATGAGGAAGCTGACCTAGCTTTGCGAGAGGTAGAGGCATGTTCTGGGCTTCAGGGTTTACTTGGTGCTGCACTACTGGCTAGCAACAGCGATGATGAGGATTATACATTGTGGGATGATTCTACGGGATCTAGTTCCAGGCCACCGACTGAGCCAAACACGATACAGGCACAATTTGAGCTTATGCAATCCCTACAAGCGAAACCAATTCATATGAGAAAGACACAAAAGATAGGTTTGATGCTGTGATGAGGAAATCACAGAAGCACGATGAGGCGATGGCTTTGTTATTTTTAGGCCAACAGACATTGCTTGAGCAGATGAGGGAGGACAGAGCACACAACAACAATCAGTTTGCATACATTTTCCACAAGAATGGAATGATGTTGCCTGTGCCTATGTGTTGACATTTCTTAGCGTCACTACCAAGAATAGAATTTGAATTCTATCCCCAGCAATGGCGCCAAAAATGCTTGTTGGTATTTATTAACTTGACACTTGTTCTAGTAGTCACCTCTTAATTACCTACACCTCTAGCTTAATTGTACCAGTTGTCATCCCCAGTGATGGAGCTAAAAGTGACTATAGGCACTACCTAGTATTACTACTAAGAGTTATCTTATTATTTTATGTGACTAGGAGGAATATAAAGATAAGAATAGAAAGTATCCGCAAGCGCACAGATAATTATACCATTGTAGCATTTTACCCAAGAATATTCTAGGGATCGTTATTTATATTTTATCACTAGGAAGGGATGGTTATAGGAATATGATAATCAATTGTACATGCAATGGAGAGTTAACCATGTTTAATCCATCTACTCATAACAGAGATAAGTCATACGATAAATGATAATGAATGACAAATGTCAAGTCATAAATAGTGTAATTTACTCAGAGCACTCCCTTCTATAGCAATAGCATGGTTTAGGTAGAAATAAAGGAATATTCCTAAGTCATTCTTAATCACATGTCAGAGTATACTACGATTAGTGTAATTACACTTAGCAATCATGGCAAGGATACTTTATATCTACACACAAGGGACATTACTAAGGAAGATCAAGAACAGAGCAAGTCTTCCTTTGCAATCGAGTCCTACTTGTCCTATATTTGGGGAGTGGACTACAAAGGACTCAATGGGAGTGTCACTTCCGCGATCTACCACATGGCCCGGAATATAGGGTGCATTCGAAGGTAAACAACGTATAAGCACCATGCTTACACAATGTCGACCACTCACCCATGATATCAAAGAGTGAGCGCTATACAATACTATGCTTGAATATAAAGACATTCTAACTATACTAAGTATATAATCAAAGTAGACAATGAACAATATAACTGAGAATATAGATAATATGTAGAGTAATGTCATATCTATTGTAACTAGCAAGTAAATACAAAAAGATACAAAAGAGAAGTACAGAAGGCTTTACCAAGCCATGCTCTTGACACGATCTGGAATCCAAGCGAAGCTTGTCTTCCTCTACTTCTAACCTATGTAGCTATGCTCTAGAATATGGTAGAGCTCTAAGGAAACTAGGGTTTCTGGCTCTGATGACTTGATCAAATGATTTGAATGCTTTGAACCTAGGGGGTAGGGGCTGGCTTATATAGGGCGGTGGGACGAACCAGAGCCCTCAGATCAAACCGACCTTGATCAATGGTGAAGATGCAAACCCTAAGGCAGTAGAGAACTAACTTGTGGAGGAGGCTGACAGGTGGGACCCCCTAGGGTTGGCCGACCTGGGTGGGGTCGGGCGACCTAGGTGGCTTATAGGTGGGCCCCCCTTTGGTGTGTCACCTTCTTGTGTCTTCTAGATCCTTCTCAACTTGGTTCTATGGTAGAATATGCTTTTTACCCCGACGTCCTTGATATCTTGCCTCCTTTTCCTAATAAACCCCTGTAGAAACACAGATTCACCAAAACCTGTGGAATTCTGTCAGTTTAAACCCTAATTCTATGTTTGGAGGTTGATATATGCCCTTTTTCATGTTTCATTGATGGTTTATAATAGTAGTTAGTGATTGTCAACACTATGCCACCCAGTACTCAGCCTTTGTCATGTTTTCCTCGTCTTATGCTCTAGACGATCATTCGTAGAAATCCTCAGGTGAGATGTATATAGAAAGGTTGTTGCACAAGGAGACAGATGTTGGCAACAAAGAAGTTCAGAAAAAAAAAAGTGAAGTAGCACATATAGAGGAGAGTCTAGTTCCAATGGTGGAGCCCAATACGACTGCAGGGGAGTCATGCACCGGCGATGAAGCCCAATACATCTAAAGTTGAGAGCAAACAAGTTTAGGTGAACAGTGAAGTACCACATACAGAGGTGAGTGAAGATCTAGCGATGATGCCCAACTGTTGTTGAACCAAATGGTGAATAGGCAATTGATGAAGTATATACAGAGGGGAGTGAAGCTGGAAAGGTCTGCCAATTTGAAGATTCTAATTTTTCTGATCGGCCTTTTGTTTTATTATATTCTAAGTTTTTGTGATGGATTATGTAAATTGTATGTGAGTTTGTTAATTCATTTTCAGTTTGACACGTGTTGTTCTGAGATTGTCAATTGTAGCATGAGCACTTTATTTGTAATGAATTTTAATAAGATTTGCATCCATTCCTGAATACTATCTGTAATGAATCTAATTAAAGATTTGCAAGCTCGTTGGTATGATTCGAATGTGTAGACTGTTTGTGAACTTTTATTCATATTTATCATGACATGACCCATTGATGATTATTTTATTTATATTTATCACTGTTCCATAGATTCAGAGCCCAAGGCTATCCTCGAGGAGATGTGTGTCTCAGTTCGACCGCATTGCTTCAAACATTTACTGGCCATCATTTCACCTAGTGTTGGGAACTGCTGCTACATGACTCTCGCTGAGTAGTCGCATCCCACTCAGTCCTCAGCTGACTCTTCCCATGGACTCCGACATACTCACCGGTGACATCTTCCAGCACATGGGCGGCACCGGAGTACAACTACGGTGATGCCAAGGCAATGGCGACTATGCGGCGTCAGCACTATTGGGACCAGAGGCTATCTTTGGCGCTGTGGTAGTCACAAGAATGGATTACAATGAACCCATCAAATTTGTTTTGGGGGGCATTGTGCATCTGCAGTCCTGCTTGGAGTCATCTTTCAACCAATGGAGAACACTTACCTCAGCGGAAGGGATTCTAACGTTGTCCCTTTTTTAGAACATAGTGGTGCGACAAATGATGAAATGCTAGGGATACAAGGGTGGCCATGCCCTGGGTAGGCACAATCAAGGGGACATCAACTGCATTGAGCGACGACTACGTTGCTGGTGCATGAGTTTAGGCACTGACCGCGCCGACAGATCCGTCGATACAGCCAACAAACCCGTGTCATCATCTGGCGTGGCAAACTGGCCATCCTATTCCTAGGGGAAGTTTTTGGAATCCTCCTAATATCGGTGAGGTCATCAAATCCTGAAGGCGGCAGCAGTATAGTCGCACCCAGGGGAACTTAGATGAGCTTACCAGGTGGTACACGGATTTGAGGACTAAGAATCCCGGCGACTACATGAACCACGCTAGAATCAAAAGAATTAGAGGGTATTGAAGAGGACAGATGGGGATTTTAACTTTTAAGGATTTAATCCCCCTCGATCCCCTTTAACCCCTTGTTCTAAAATGAAACAAACATGCCCTTAGTGTGCAGGTGTCTTTGGGTCAGGGTCCATGATGGCGTTGAGTTGAGTGCAGATGTCATATTTTACCTGCGGTTGACCCATAGGGCTAGAAACATATGTTTTCTATTTTTACGTTTTCAATTAGAGGTCCAAAACTAATATTTGGTGCAAGCTTATGTAAACTTAGGATAATTTATATGCACTATGTTGTTAGTAATAGATTAAATATAAATTGTTGTGAACTTCTGATTCATTAGTGACAATAGATTGATAATCATGTGTTATTTTCAACCAAATTTTATATTTTTTTGTTATATCTAGATACATAGCAAAATGGATGAAACAAAAAAGTCAAAGTGGCTTATAATTTAGAACAGATGGAGTCAAGATCTACGAGTTGCAGATATAATATTGCATGATCTCATTGAGGACAAACAAAGTCAAATATTGTGGACATTATAAAGGGTGAGTCTTTATGTCCTGTTTGGTAGCTCTAGAGCTGATTCTCTGCAACTGTGACACAATTTTTCACAGAGAAGTGAAGACCAAACACGCCCTAAGGCTGTCTCCAACAAGAGACCCATTGTGGAACCCAAACCCAAAATAGGTCTCCAACACAATACCTATAGCCTCCAATAGAGTACCTATATGGAAGACCCATTTTGTGTGCCAGGAGTGGCATAACCCAAATCTGAGTATCCTCTCTCCTGGAGACCTATTTGTAGAAAGGGTTGTCTTTTGCATCTTGTTGTTGGAGAAGATCAAAAATAGGTATTGAACTCTTTGCCTGTAACGCTACCCAAAGGATGAATAGGTCTTGTATTTTAGGTCGTGGTTGTCGAAGCAGTTGCGTCGGTGCCCGGATGTCCTATGAAATAGCGATCCGTTTGATGGTGGCCTGGACGCAAGCCCAACACAATAGCCCATCTAGTGAACGGCCCAGACAAACTCTCCCTTCCCTTTCTTCCTGCCACGTGCTGCTCCGCTTGAGCCTCGAGCGCGGCTTCTTCCCCGCCGTGCACGCCACTAGGAGCATGGCTTCTTCCCCACTGCACGCCGCTCGACAATCCTTGCAACAATCAATCCCTAAATGTCTCACCTACTGCAACAAATCGAGTTTCCCTAGAGAATCATCCCTATGCCCATCGCCCACCCCCAATCGTTGCAAATGATTCAACGGATTTGTTCAAGTAGACTCATGGAGGAGGTGCTTCGAGCAGCAAATTACCAGTTCATCGATTTGATGGAGATCTCCCAGCTGCCAATTTAGGCGCGTTCCAATATCTATTCATGGCGTGGCTGAGGTATGATCTACAATTTCAAGCTTCTCTTGACCTATGCTTGTTGCAGTAGTGGATAGTTCCTTGTTCTTCTGACCTATGCTTGTTGCAATAGTGGATAGTTCCTTGTTCTTATCTTGTTCTGCCCTATGCTTGTTGCAATTTCAAGCTTCTTCTGACCTCTGCTTGTTGCAGACTGTATGAAGATTTCCATTTGTTTCAGTAGTGGATATATTCCTTTTTCTTGTTCTGCAATAAAGTATTATAGAACGTGAAACACCAACTTATGCAGTTTGCAACACGGGTGTGTGAGCAGGATGATCTCGAATTTTATGATGTATTTACTATGTTCATTAGATCTAGTCCATGGTTGCTTGTCTTCAAAGTTTGTACCAAAGGAAACATAGGATTATAGCCATGTGAAACATCTACTTATGCAGTTTGCACATTAGGTATATGCAAGATGTAAATAGTGCCAGCATGCAACAGCAAGCAAATGTTGGACCGCCACAAAATGCTGCAAGCTCGAGAAATAACAACTGCAGTCACACAATTGTTCATACTTCACATGGAATTATTGTTGAAGTAAGATCTTTTTACTACATCATCAAGCATTGTTCATTTAGTTTCCTTTATGGAGGGTGCATATGTATGTCAAGCTTAAAGATTTTTCAACAATGTTATGCAGGGCCAAGGTGAAATTGATATCAATCAGAGTTTCTCCAACAATGCCACTTATGAGCAAGGCTATATTGATGTGGATATGTCATCTGAAGAAGTATACCATGAAGAAGATGTTGTGTGTTCACAACCTATTATGCCATTTGTGGGGATGGAATTTGACAGTGTTGAAGAAGCGAGGAGAGTTTACAATGCTTTTGCTTTCAAGATGGGGTTCAGTATCCATGTTGCACCATCAACGAATAGTAATGTTACTAAGGAGCTTATTAGGAAGGAATTTGAGTGCACACATGCAAGAAGGTCAGATAGTGAGTAGGAGGACAACACTTTAGCTAGCACAGTGATCACTGATGTGTCAAAGCTAAGGCCTCAAAGAAGAACAGATCGACCAAAGATGTAGCAGAAGCTAAGGCCTCAAAGAAGAAGAGTTCTTCGGCTGTACTAACCACAGCGTCAAGGAAGTGCAGCACTGTCAAGAAATATGACTGTAAGGCACATATGGTAGTTGGTCTACGAGACGTTAAATGGAGAGTGGTTGTGATGAAAGCAGAACACACACATCCCATGGTGAAACAAATTAGAAGAAGGAAACAACTAAGGTCCCATCAGCGCATTTCGTTTACAGATTATGAGCTTTTGAAGACACTCCACCATAGGAACATTAGCACCACGCAAATCATGGTTGTCCTTTCTGATTTCCACAGTGGGATCAGGAACTTATCATACAACAACAAGGATGTTCCAAACTTGAGGAGTCACCTAAGGAAGGGAGTTCATTTAAGAGATATGGAGGCAACATAGGAGTATTTCCAAAAGCAGCAGTGTGAGAGTCCAAACTTTTTTTATGCGGTGAAGATTGATAGTGACAATGCTGTTAGGGGCTGTTTTGGGTGGACGGAAGGACAAGGGAGATGTACAAGACTTTTAGGGATTGTATCTTTTTGACACAACCTTTTGTGTCAATAGGTACAACATGCTATTTGCACCCATAGTAGGTGTGAACAACCATATGCAGAGCATATTGCTTGGTTGTGCCTTGCTTCTAGACAAAATGACTGAATCATTTGTTTAGGTATTCCGAACCTTGAAAGAAGAAATGGGTGGGCTGGAACCAAAGAATATAATGACCGACCAAGATAAAGCCATGGAGGCTGTTGTAGCGCTAGTGTTCCTTGATGCCATACATAGATACTGCAAATTCCATGTGAGCAAGGCTTATGAGAAACTAGGTTGGCTGATCAACTCTAGTGAAGAATTTGCTAACGAGTTCGATTCTTGCATTAATCATACTAAAACACCAGAAGAATTTGAGCTCATGTGGCATAGCTTAGAGGAGAGGTACAACCTACATAAGAATGAGGCATTTCATAACATGTCAGTTGCTAGGACAATGTGGGTGCCAACATACTTTAGGAAATCATTCTTCCCTTTCACAAGCACTATAGGAAGGTCAGAAAGTATGAATTCACTCTTCAAGAGGCTAGTGCATCCACAAGATTCAGTGCTACAACTTATAACACAATATGAGTACATCATGGACACAAGTATTGAGAAAGAGAATATTGAAGGCTTCAAGGGTGAGACTTTAGAACCACCGCTTTAGGGTTGTAGCACCCTAAAATTTTTGTAATTTTAAATTAGCTAAATATGATTTATTTATGTATTTAAGTGTGCATTCAAATATAGGAAATAATAAATTTTTGAGGAATTAAAATTTATCATAAGGTTAGTTATATGTTGATGCACTCATGTTGATGCATTTTATTTATTGTGGTGACTGCTTTTTATTCCAATGCTAAAAGGTTTAGAAATGATTTGAAATTGGATTTGGAAAATCAATTTAGAAAATGAAAAGGAAGTTTTATTCACTCCCTTTACCTCCTACCAATTCGACCCGCTGGCCCAGTCCACCGAGCCGGCCCGCACTCCTCCCCGTCGGCCCGCTGGCCCTCTTCCCTTCTCCCCCTCGCAGTCCTCTCTTGGGCCGGCCCAGTTCGGGCAGGCAACCGTTGCCGCCCTCCCATTCTTCGGTCACTAACCACCCGGGCCTAGCTGTCAGCGCCGTCCTCCACCTCTCACCATTCAGACGCACGCGGTCAAGGCGCAACCGCTGCTCCCGCGCCCCCCGCGCCCACGCTTCGAGTCGTGGGAGCGTCCCTCGCTCCTCGGCCTCTTTAAAAGGGAACAGCACCCGACGACGCTCCCTCTGCTGCCCCTCTTTGCTCCAATCCCACTCACGAGAGCCGTGACCGCAGCATCGCAACCCACCGGAGCATCCCGTCCACCTTTCACTAGAATCCGCTGCCTCCGTTGCGTCTTCGCTGAATTCTTCATCGCAGTGAGAACGCCCGTGCTACCCTCTCTCTCCCTATGCCTCCATTTTCTTGATTGATGTCCCTAGGGCCGTTTTTACGAGCTCCGGCGAGCTCCTCGCCACCGGCCATGGCAGCCACCACATCGGTCACCTTCCCCGCCCATGTAAAGTGCATGGTCGGACTCGCCATCTTCCCCGCATCATCCCGGTGCTCTCGCATTTCGAAACCATGGGCCGTAGGCCGATTTCTACGCACTCCGGCGAGCTTTCGGTCGCTAGCAATGGCTACGCCGTCGCGGCTGCCACTGTTCCGGCTAGCCATCCGCCCCCTCCTTTCCTCTCATCTAATCATGGCCGTCCAAATCTAATCCAAGGGCCACGAGCACATCGTACCCCTTCGCAGGTATTCTTTCTAAAGAGCCCCTCAGTTTTCTTCTTTTTCTGCCCACGGTCCTCGCCCAGTTTAGCGATGTTGGGGTCGCTGGATGGAAGCTTCAGTGGTGAGGGAGGGAATCGACGCAGCATCTACGGCATGGCATCGGTGTGCGTGAGGAGAGGCGATGCGGCATCGGCGGTGTGCGTGAGGAGAGGCGGCGCGGCTTCGACGTGAGGAGAGAAGAGAAGACGAGATGAGGAAAGTGTCTGTGGGCTGCGCAGTGAATGGGCCGGAGCAAGTGAGTGGAGCGAGACTGTTAGGCTGAATTGAATGGGATGGACAAAAAAAAGAGCCTGAAATTTTGCCTCTTTATTATCAGGTATAGATTTAAATCCGAAAATAGTTCGGTCTAATTACAGATTTGCCATTGCAGTAAAACGCTTGTAAAATCGTCGTTTTAACTCCGATTTGACCCGTTCAACTTGCGTTAGTTTCATAATTTCATAATCTACGCATTAGTGCTACTGTTACACCTGTTAGAAGCTTTTGAATTTCTCAATTAAGTCTAGTTTAATAGCTAGTTTTAGGAACCTTTTATAGCTCGTAACTTTTGCGTTGTAGCTTCGTTTTTCATGCAATTTCGCGTCGTTGTGATCGTAGCGAGATGTAGATAATTTTGGTAAACATTTTATACAGTTTTATTTATTGTTGGTGTACTGTTCTAATCATAGTCATGTTTTGCTTGTATGTCTGTTCTAGAATGCGTGTTGTACTTCATGTCGTTCGAGTTCAGATGGTGAGGAGTACTTCGGGAACCCAGACACGTACGAGGAGCAGCAGGACCAGTAGTAGTTTGTGAACCAAGGCAAGTATAGTATGGGCCTACCTTGATGTCCTATACATTATATAACCTACTCATTATGCATGTGTCTAATATTGCTCGACTATAAGGACATCCTAGCCATTGATGACTTGTACCTTGATCCCTATGGGTTTTATTGCACATGGGTAGAATGCTAGTGCTCTAACTAAACATGATCTACACTATGACTAATGGAACTAATAGATAAACATGATGGTAATAATAGAACTATAGGGTGAAGGTGCAAATGATGTCGATCATGTTGTCCTAAACCCTCCGTAAGGACTTATCTGTCGGCAAAAACTGAGATTGATAGTGCAACCGTGGGAGTCACATGGGTCACGGGCCCCGGGCATATGGGTAACACAACTCACGGGTAAAGATGCACAACCTCTACAAAGTCTTAAAACTGTTGTAACAACCGTGCTCACGGTCACGAGCGGTCCGAAAAACTCACAGAATAAATGGTTACTTGACAAGTGGTTGACTTATAACGATAATGATGAGATTATAATGATGATCAATTTCTTTCCTTAATTCTAGTATGTGATCATGTGGGTTAAATGGGCTCTTATGCATAACTTGATGATAATTAATAATAAAATGTTGATCTACTAAAAGTGCTAACTGTAGTCAACCGTGTCTATCCTTTTGATGTTCATGAATCCTCATACTATACTTGCGGAGTACGAGTGTACTCACACTTGTTATTATTTCGTTTTTGGATAAAAATCCCAAATGGGTAACAGATGACAGCTTCTATGAGGATTTCCCTGAAGATTACTAGGTTTGGGTCAACCAGTCGACCTTCCCTGTGGAATAGAGACTTCATTTGAGAGTTGTTATTTACTTTTCCGCTTGTTATGTTAAGAACTATGTGATGTAATATCATGATGTATGTACACAGTGATGATACTTCTATTAATTTGTCAACTTATGTGTGTGACTATTCCTAGGGCGCACATAAGATGTATGCACTCTATATTATCCTTTAATTGGAGTGTGACTAGGGTAGATATCCATTTGAGAAGCAAGCTACTTGCTTCTACACTAGGAGTGTTTTCTTCAGATTCCAGGAGTTGTTACGTGACTCAACATCATGCAAGAAGGGACATGTGACTGTTGAGGCTGAAGGTGTTTCAATAGAGATTGAAACAAGTGCGGAGATGCGGTCAGCTAACATGGAAAACCTACAATGTTTTAGTCCAAGATAATGCAACAACATATTCATGCAGCTGTAACATGTTTGAGCAAGATGGACTTTTATGTCCCCACATTCTGAAAGTATTCTCCAGTTGTGATGTAGAACAAATTACAGAGAAATACTTGCTTAAAAGATGGTTAGAGCAAGCAACCATAAAGATCAGTGAAAACCTCGTGTCACCTAAAGCTTGTTTTGGTGTTCCTGCAACCAACAAGCTCAGATATAATGCATTGTGCAGAAAAATGAGTGGGCTAGAAGCAAATGCTTGTTTTGCTCCTAACAAGTACAAAATTGCTTCACAAGGGATAGACAAGGTTTGGGAAGAAGTTAAGGCAGCCGGAAGTGCAGCAAGTATGGAAGTAGACGAATGCCAAGAACAAAGCACGGTCAACACAGCCATGGTGAAGAACCCTCCTGCCAATGCGCCTGCAGGAAGGCCAAATAATAAAGTGCAAAGAAAGAAGAGCATTATGCAGCAAGTGAGGAAAAAAGCTATAAAGAAGAGTAAATCAACCAAGAAGAAGGCAAGTAAGAAACCTCCCCCATGCTCCTATTGCCATGAAGATGGCCATAGCGTTCAAACATGCACATACATGGAAAAGGCACAAGAGATGTGAAAAGCAATGAAAGAAACGGAGTTGAAGCTCTAGTTTGAGTTCTTGTTCATAATTAGGTCACAGCACTAGATCATTCTTAATTTGATTTATAGCATTTTACAATACAATTAATTGCTGCTCTTGCAAGTGGTGTTCTCAAACATGATATAGCAAAGTTTGAGTGGAAGTACCCTACAGAGTACCCACAGCAAAAGACATTGTAAGTATTTGATGCACGCCTCTTTGGCAATGTGTGAATCTACTTTTTTCTAAATCATTGACCCCATTATTTTTTACCTCATTATAATTTATTTCTTCTGTGGTTCCTTTCAAGGTATGACTGTGGTCTCTATGTTATGCTCTATATGGATTTCTGGGATGGGAAGAAGATGGACATCAAATTTGATCCGGTTTGTGTTTTCTAATGCGATTTGCTTTTTTCATTTCACTCATTCACATTTGGCATCATTTTAGTTTTGGCCTACTTTTTTTAGACCCAGATGGTTGCCTATAGGAAGATTGTCACTGGATTCCTCCTCCTGTCGCCAATGAACGAGATCTCACCTGATGACTTCATCAAGCACAATTGTTGAATTAGCCAAGGATATCTAGTTACTCTATGTGTAGTTAATCTAGTGATACTAGAGATCATTGTAGTAGGGTTTGTCATATCTGTATCTTGTTCTAGGTATTAGACCTACATGTGGACATGTGGTGAAGTATGGCAATATGCCATTTTCTGAGACTATAATCGACCATGTTGAATTGTTAGTAGCCGTCTATTGCAAGTACCTGAATCATATGTCATAGAGCTGAAAATCCAAATTTATAAGTTACTTCCATCAGTTGTTTCATTGGTTTGAAATGTATTACTTCCATCTTATTTTTGCTATGCTTCCAAGATAATATGTTGCCGCACTCCTTATATATTGAGTGTCTTCTGGACCTTGTTGAACTAGGACTATTGTACTATTGCAAGTACTTCCTTTTGATGTTGCAATGCTCCTTATCACATGGTCAGCTCCCTCTGAACGGAGGATGCCTTTGATGGGGTGGGGAATGTAGCCCCTAGTGTGTTGAAGCATTTCAATATATTATGTTCAATATGTAGCCCCTGGTGTTTGTTGAAGCATTTCATTTCCTACATTGGTGAATTACTAATTGGGTTGCCAGCAAAAAGATCTCTTTTGAGTTCTTGTACTCAGGCAACCCAGAGAGGAGGCTCTGTGGTGTTCAGATCAGCACCAGTCCCTTTCGAGGGCGAAGCTAAGTTTCTAGATGCGCAGGTGGAGAAGGAAGCAATCGATCCAGGTACAACAGTCTAGAAGAGAGGGGTCCTTGCTAGGTTTTCTTTTTTCCCTTAGTATATGATTTTACTGAAAAGGAGCAGTAGATCATTCTATTGTGTAATTTTGATGTTGTTCAGGTAACAAGATAATTTTGTGACTGTCAAGCAGCAAAGATATCAGCCGAATATGGTTGATGATGATGTGTCAGCTATCTGAAGCACAGTTAGACCAGAGGCCTTTGAAGGAGGGAAACACAGCTGATCAATTGGTCAAGCCAATCATACTGCTACTGCAGTGCTATTTGGAGTTGTGGTTTGGAGTCCCCTTCTAGTTTTGGTTGTGTGATGGAGGTTTGAGCCATGTTACCCTCTCTGAAAATGTCTAAACTATGGTGAATTAGAGATGGCACCATAGTTTGACGAAGACCAGACAGCTACCTCTCTGTGCAGAGACCGAAGCAGGAGCTCCGGTGCAATAACTACGACTCGGCTGCTCACCAAAATACTGGACAAATCTGGTCTCATGGCATACGTTAGCTCACCTGAGCCAAGCTGAAGCAAGCAAGCTGCAGATGAACCAGGTAAACCAAGACAGGAGATATAGCAAAAATAAGCAAGCTGCCATGATGACAGTAAGCTTAAATCATTTCATCAAATGTTGTCCTCAGTTCAGAGGGTGCTGACCATGTAATAAGGAGCATTGCAACATCAAAAGGAAGTACTTACAATAGTATAATAATCCTAGTACAACAAGGTCCAGAAGACACTTAAGATATAAGGAGTGTGGCAACATATTATTTTAGAAGCATAGCAAAAATAGGATGGAAGTAATACATTTCAAACCAATGAAATAACTGATGGAAGTAACTTATAAATTTAGATTTTCAGCTCTGCAACATATGATTCAGGTACTTGCAACAGACGGCTACTACCAATTCAACATAGTCGATTACAGTCTCAGAAAATGGCATATAGAGCATAACATAGAGATCCATATAGAGCATAACATAGAGACCACAATCATACCTTAAAAGGAACCACAGAAGAAATAAATTATAATGAGGTAAAAAACAGTGGGGTTAATGATTTAGGAAAAAATAGATTCACACATTGTCAAAGAGACGTGCATCAAATACTTACAGTGTCTTTTGTTGCAGGTACTCTGTAGGGTACTTCCACTCAAACTTTGCTACATCACGTTTGAGAACACCACTTGCAAGAGCAGCAATTGCAAAGTTTTCAACCTGAAAACGAAACAAATGGTTCATATTTTAGTTCATTATTAGTGCTTCAACTTGGTGTAAATGATGCCAAGAATGAAACATGTAAAGAGCACATAAACTAAGTTTTTGGCACACTAGAAACAAGGAGCGTCCCTCGAAGCATTGATGGAGTTAAAGAAAACTAGTTTGTCAAGGAACATATTAATGCACACAAGCACCTAATGGTCATTGTGAACAATCGGAAAGAACAACTACATGCAAAAGAAACATATCAATAATATGGGCTAATGAGAGTAGTAACCAATATGAGTCTATAATAAAACAATGAATCAAGACATGGAACAAACTTGAAACATATAATCATGGGCACTTGAAACATATCATAAAGAAAACTGCAACATAAAATGACAAAACTAAGGGATTGTACCAAGTGCATCTTAGACAATTTCCATGTTTTGTCAAGCCTCATCAATGCTGAAGTGAAACTTTCTTATTTAAAATGATTTGGATCTATTTTTAGCTTGTTCTGGGAAAAAGAGTGATGTTTTACAAACCATTGCTAGAAAAACAACAAATGTTGTACAATGGAAGATACACAAATGCTACAAACTAATGTTTTAAGCTTACTGTAATTATGGCACTGAATGCAAATTTCTTGACAATGTTGTTATTGAGTTTCCAAGCAGCTTAACAATTATGATCCACATTGTCATGATTGTGTTAGTGTGCCCCCTTGGCTTGAGGGATTCGTAAAAGTCATCATAAATTACGTGGAATCTAGCGATTCGAATAAAAAATGGTCTAAACAACAATTTAGGAACTTTATAGTTTATATTCTAATAAAGAATGAAACATATAACATAACCTAATACAACATACTGGTAGGGCTTGTGCAACGTGGTAAGCAAAATATTTCTGAAATGCATAAATTGGAGAGAATAATAGTGCAACATTGGAAAAGAACTAACTAAACATAATATTAATATGTCTGAAACATGCAATTTAAGAACTTTATAGTTTATATCTATATATCCTATAAAGACAAACCCCACTAAGCTAATTATCTTGCACCTCCTTGCGCCACATAATCATCCACTTCTCCTGTTGCTCCATGCAATTAAGTGCCCACTCACAAATGGTTTTAATAGTGGATGCAGTTACCTACACATCACCATGCACGCATACTGCTAGCATTATTCTCTCACGTGACTTCCTTTTTTCCTCTTCAAAAACTGATTACTAATAATCAAGCTATATATAGATGACTCAATAGACTACAGTGAGGCCATATTTATATTCCTCCTTCGTACTCGTGTCAACGCGCGGGAAATCCTCCTGGTTCTAATAAAGAATGAAACATATAACGTAACCTAAAACAACATACTGGTAGGGCTTGTACAACGTGACAAGCAAAATGTTTCTGGAATACATAAATTGGAGAGAATAATAGTGCAATATTGGAAAAGAACTAATTGAACATAATATTAATATGTCTAAAACATACAATTTAATAAGATGTTGTCATAAAAGTATCATTAGGGAAGTAGTAGTGTAGAGTAGATTTAAATAACGCTAACTGAGGTATGACTCATTTGATACAACATAATAATGACATCTTATGAATAAAAAGGTAAGTTTGGATAGGAGAATTCTACAACAAGAACATATGACATAGGAAACATATGGAAACTGCTATTGTAACATAACAAGAACAACTATACTACAAATATAGAAATAGATAAGTTAACTTTGCATGAAAGTGGAGAACTCACAGTTCACAACTTACCCGTGTCGATGGCCCTTTAATAACTAATTTCTTAGCTACATATGTTTCGTAAGCCAATCTTGCATCTTCTTCTATCTTTATCCTTTTGGGCTTCTTGCCAGGGTTGAGTTCAAGTGCAGCTCTCTTCCTCCTATTCTTCTTTTCAAGTGAACTCGAGCTCATTTTATTGCCACCAACATCCATCTTGGTGGCAGCACCTACCAAAAAAATTAGAAAAAGAAAAAGAAACATAAGTGAATATGTGTAAGAACATAATGACAGAAGTAGAATAGAAATAAGCAAATGTGAATAAGGAAGAAAAGTGTCACAGAACCTCCTAATTATGATGGCCCACAAGTACCCGCCATTGCCATAATGACCTCTCACAACTGTACTTATGTTCACCATAACTTAAAAGGCCTGCTTTCCTTCGAACAGGATCCAATCACAGGAGTATTACAATATTACAACAGTTTATTCAAAATATTCAACAGAGTAAAGTAGCGGAAGTCTTACAATAACATAGGTTTACAAACCAGTTTTCAAACTTCAAACCTTATGTAACATTATTACAAACCAGTAGTAGAGAAGTATCGGTAGTAACTTTATTACATCACACAAGCGAGATGCCTTGCCCAAAGGCCACACAGTCTACTCGTCGTCACTTTCTTCAACCACGACGGTCATGCAACAAGGCTCGAAGCAGACTTGTTCATGAACCGCACCTGCAACAAGGGGTTCAACAAACCCTGAGTACGAGAGTACTCAACAAGACTTACCCGACTAAGACAAAGACTCCAAGGGCATGCTAGCTTTAGGGAATCAAGGTACGGGTAATTCATAATCAAGATTTTCTTTTGCAGAAAAGCTTACTAAGGTAAGTCCTTATCTTCAACATTTTACTTTTACCATTGATCGTTCATTAACCAAATCTAGGTGATCCTAATCTAGATCAAAGTAATTATCATCAAATCCTTTCTCATTCTTTCTTTCATTCCAGCTCTTAACTACGATGCAAGTCAGGTGATCAAGTCTCCATACCCGAGGAGCAACGACGATTCGAACCGATTATACCCAGCTGGAGATCTCTAACATCACGACATATGTAGAACCGAATCTGCATATATCAACCATCAATTAGATCTCCCAAAATCAGAACGTGTCCATCGCCACCCGAGAGTATAGTACTCCTCGAACCCAACCCGATTCTAGCCCCGAGGGTACACGCTACTCCCGCCATCTCTCCACTCCCAGTGCGAGGTTAGACGTTCTCGTAATGGAATCACCAACATTTTGGGCTTACCCAAGGCATGAGGCTAGTTGCAAAGTCTCGAACACAACAGGCTTACAACGAACGGACCTTAACTGACAAGACGGAAACACTACATTGAGACTCCTTTCCCAATGCATGTTAGCAGTGGCCAAACCACCCGCCCGATCTTTCAAGTTTATTCTTATATTTCAATATTCATTAAGTATGCCGTCATGGCTACGCAAACATTTCATTTAAAAGCTTAACTTCTAAGCATAGCGAAGCATACTACGCATTTTCAGTAAAACAGGTATCAAGGTTGATATCGCAATAATCAAGGATGATAATGCAGCAATTAGGTTATCACTCAACTCCTAATTACTTAATGCAGTAAACCATAATATAAATAATAAAACATTTGTAAAATTCAAGGTAGGGTATAAATGCACCGGGGCTTGCCTTGCTCTGACACGACGACCGACTCAGACTCGAGGACTCCAACGTCTGGTCCAGAACCCACCGACGATCGCTCTTCTCCGGAAGCTTGCTCGACGACTTCGGCTTCTTCGAAAACGGAAACTACACGAATACATAACATGCTTTAACATGATGCTCGATGATAAACATGATGCTTGATGATAACATGCCACGAGTTACGACTTGAGTACAACTTCCCTTCACGGTACAGTCGCAAACAGAAAACCTACTAACTAGTAGCGACGATTTCCAGCGATACCAGCTTTTAACCCTAAGCAAGATACTAACGAGCTTAAACATGAAATTAAAGGGTAGTGACCTAAGGACATCACTCAATCAAAAAGGCACACAACACTTAAAGTTCTTAAATTAACATTTATTTACCATTTAAATAATTAGGGCATAATTAGAAGTTGATCAAACTTTATCTAAACAAGCTCACACTTTTTCTAAGGGTTAAGAAGATTTATAACAGTGTCATAATAAATTTCATAATTTTTGGATTAATAAATTAATTATTCAAATTCCTGGAAGTTGCATTTAATCTTTATTGGAACTAATTAATTCTACTGCACAAAGTATTCAAATTCATGATTTAACATTTTTCCTAGATAGTTTATACATTGAGAAGCTCACACAAAAATTTTCATGAATTTTGGAACTCTACACAATTTTTAATGAAATAAACAAATAGTATCACTATTCAAAATTTTGAAAAAGAAAAACAAAATCGAACTCGGGCCGATTTCCCTTTCTCCCACGGTCCGGCCCAGCCGAGCGGCCCGCTTGCGCGCGCCTGCGCGCTCGCGCTCGCGCCCGACAACGCGGCCCAGCCCGCTCGCTCGCCCGCGCGCTCTCTCTCTCTCTGCGCTCGCTGACAAGCCGGCCCCACCTGTCATCTTCCTCCTCCCGCTCTCTCGCACGCCCGCGCTCTCTTGGTGATGCTCGCGCGGTGGCCGGCAGGCGACCACAGCATCGGTCCATCAATCGAGCGGTTCTATAGCCTCTACGCGACCTAGTGAATCCATTTTGCTAACTTGTAGCTCGTCTCGAGCTCCGGTGATACCTCACCGATGACGGTGGCGGTCCGACAACCACGGTGACCGACGACTCGTCAACACGAAGGTGTAAAGATCAAGGCGAGTGGTCAGGGAGCATCAGGGGCGTACCATGATCATGAAGGAGTGATCGGTTGAAGCGGAGAGGCCCTGGAGGCGGCTGGCCACGGTGGCGGGGCTCAACTGGGACGGCGGCGACCCGAGGTGGAAGACGACGGCTCACCGGCGATCCTGAGCGGTAACGTCTACACAAGGAGGCGCAATAGATTCGCAAGGTGATGGTGGAGCGATTGGCGAGGTGGAGATGGCTGCGGTGGAGTAGGGAGGGCGAATTTGGCCGGAGAAAAGAGGACGGTGGCGGCGGTGATGGTGAAACCGAAGACGACGGTGACGGTGACGGTCCCTTTATAGCGCTGTGAAGCAAAGGAAGCAGCTGGAGGGCGCGAGACGGTCACTGTGGTCGCAGTGGCAAGATGGAAGGCCATGGAAGCGGCCAGCGCGACGGCAGCGGCTTCGCCGGCACCCATGCCGTCCGCTGGCCAACGGTGATTGGCCGGTCACTGTAGCTGTCCCCCCCCCAAACTTTTAAAATTCAAACTGTTTTCTCAAATTCCTTTCAAATTCATGTAACAACTTGAGAAACTTCCAATCTATGAAATCTTCAGAATTTCAAGCTCTACAAGTTTTGTATTGAACACTTTTTCAAATTCGAACTGGATTTTGAAATTTGAGTTTAAATTTAAAAGGGGACACATTTTGGGGATTTGGTAATTTAGAAATTACTTTTGATTTCATATTGAAACTTCAAAATCTCCAAACACCAAAGTTGTACATCCCAACAAGACCTACAGCTTTGCTGTTCAAAGCATTTTCAAATTCTGCCTAAATTTTGAAATCTTAGTTTGGGGACAAAAATGAGTCAAATCTGAAATTTGTTTATTTTCAAAATTGCTCCACATTTTACACTAAAACTTTGAAAACTCAAAACACCAAAGTTGTAGCCCTTGAAAAGTTCTACAAACTTGGTTTTGAACTTTTTCCCAAATTTTGCTTAGATTTTGAATTATTTCAAAAGGGGTAAAACAGGGTTTTGAAATTTAGGGTTTTCGGAGAAATTTTCAATTGGAATTTGTTGCTACTTTGATTTGTGATTACTTAGTGATCAAAACCTCATCCAAGGGCATCATTTGGACCAACATGACATGGTTGACCAAATGCCACTCTTGGTTGACCAATTTAGCTTTTGAAATTCTTTTTACATTTCTCCGCAGATTTGAATTTGAATTCGAATCGGAAAACTCGTAACAAGTTTTTGGACTCCAACTCAAACTCAAACTTGGAGCTTTATTTTAGGTGTTGTACTTGAGCTCATACCCTACACTTGACGCTAGTGTGCAGCACAGTCACACACCTCAAATTACGCAGGGCATGGACTAAGTATTTGCGGTGACATTCGAAATTAGGGTTTTCGGGTTCGGATCACACCACAGAGAAGCACATCCAATCTAGATAAGTAAACTTGTTTTAGTTGATGCATAACAAGGTTAACCTAACATGGATGCTTTGCAGTGCATTATGATGACATGGCAGATTAATTAGCACTATAACACCCGGGGTGTTACAGCCCTTCCCCCTTAAAGAAATCTCGTCCCGAGATTTAAAGCCTTGAGTTAAGTAATGGAAAAGGAAACATGTCAAGCAAACACATCCAAGACTTGTCTACAAAACAGGTAGGGGTTTTCTACATTATAAGGATTTCAAAAGGATAGGTTACAGTTTAAAGAAGAAATTGCAACCTAGATAGAAGCAAAGAACTCTGGGAAATTCTCCAACAGGTAATCCTCCGATTCCCAGGTAGCTTCCTCTTCTGAATGTTGATTCCATTGTATTCTGTACCATTTAGTTGTTCTACTTCGGGTAACACGATCTTTTTGATCCAAAACTCGGACAGGATGTTCAGAATATGTCAAATCCGGTTCAAGTTCAACTCCCTCAACATCAACCACTTGATCATGTACTTGCAAACACTTCTTCATTTGTGATACATGAAATACATTGTGCACGGCTGATAGTTGTTCAGGCAGCTTTAACTTATATGCCACCTTTCCACATTGTTGAATGATTTGAAATGGACCAATATAACGTGGTGCGAGTTTGCCTTTGACTCCAATCTGCTAACTCCTTTCATGGGTGATACTTTTAGATAAACATAATCCCCTACTTGGAATACCAAAGGTCTACACCTTTTATCAGCATAACTCTTTTGTCTGGACTGAGCAACTTTCAAATTATTCTGGATCTGTCTAACTTTTTCTTCTGTTTGCTTCACAAGATCAACACCGAAAAACCATCTTTCTTCTGGTTCTGACCAATTCAAAGGAGTTCTGCACCTGTGGCCATACAATGCTTCAAACGGTGCCATTTTGATACTCTCTTGATAACTATTATTGTAGGAGAATTCTGCTAAAGGTAACCACTCATCCCAAGTGTCTGAATAATTAAGTGCACATGACCTTAACATGTCTTCTAGAATTTGATTGACCCTTTTAGTCTGACCACTTATTTGTGGATGATAAGCGGTACTATGCAAAAGTTTTGTACCCAAGGACTCATGTAGGTGTCTCCAAAATTTGTTGACAAACTGTGTACCTCTATCAGATACAATGGTTTTTGGTACCCCATGAAGACTCAGGATTCGTGCAATATATATTCTTGCATAAGTTATAGCAGAATAGTCCACCTTAACTGGAATAAAATGAGATGACTTTGTCAGTCGGTCCACAATGACCCAAATTGAATCAAAGCCTCTTGAGGTCTTGGGTAACCCAGTAATGAAATCCAACTGATATCTTCCCATTTCCATGATGGAATGGGCAAGGGTTGTAACATTCCTGCCGACTTCAAGTGTACTGCCTTCACTTTACAACAAGTGTCACATCTGGCAACATACTTGGCGATCTCAATTTTCATTTTGGTCCACCAGAATCTCTGTTTCAAATCTTGATACATCTTATTACTCCTTGGATGAATAGAAAACCTTGTACTATGTGCTTCATCAAGAATGAGCTGACATAACTCTGGAACCTTTGGGACCACTAGCCGGTTCTTAAACCATAACACATCTGCATCATCAATACTGAAATCTGTTTGTTGACCAGTTCTAACTTTTTCTTTGATGTGAGCTATTCCGGAATTCTTTCTCTGAGCAGATACAATCTGATCTTTGATTGTTGATTCTACTGTGACATTAGTCAACTGACCTTGTTGAACCATTTCAATATTTAACTTTTCTAATTCATAACATAAACTGTAATCCATTGGCTTCACAGTCATGCAATTGCAATGATTCTTTCTACTGAGTGCATCGGCAACAACATTTGCTTTTCCAGGGTGATAATGTACTTCTAAATCATAGTCCTTTATTAACTCAAGCCACCTTCTTTGCCTCATATTCAACTCTGACTAAGTAAAGATATACTTTAAGCTCTTGTGATCTGTATACATGTGGCAAGTATTACCTAACAAGTAATGACGCCAGATTTTCAATGCATGAACCACAGCTGCTAGTTCAAGATTATGTGTCAGATAATGCTCTTCGTGACGCTTCAACTGTCTCGAGGCATAAGCAATGACTCTGCCTTCTTGCATTAATACACAACCAAGGCCAATACCCGAGGCATCGCAGTAAACATCAAATGGCTTTTCTATATCTAGCTGTGCCAAAACTGGAGCAGTTGTCAATGACTTCTTTAGAATTCTAAAAGCTCTCTCACATTCTGGAGACCATATGAACTTAGTTTGATTCTTCAACAACTCTGTGATTGGCTTGGCTACCTTTGAAAAGTCAGGTATGAATCAACGGTAATAACCCGCCATTCCCAGAAAACTTCGGACTTCATAAACTGATATTGGTGGTTTCCAATTCAGAATATCTTTCACCTTGCCAGGATCTATTGCTACTCCGTCGGCTGACAACACATGCCCTAAGAATTGCACTTCTCTTAACCAAAACTCGCATTTACTGAACTTGGCATACAGCTGGTGATCTCTCAGACGAGTCAGAACAACTCTGAGATGCTCAACATGCTCTTCTTCACTTTTGGAGTATACCAGAATATCATCAATAAACACAACCACAAACTTGTCAAGCTCCGGCATAAAAATTGAGTTCATCAGATACATGAAATGTGCCGGTGCATTGGTGAGACCAAAAGACATAACTAGGTATTCATACAGTCCATACCTGGTGGTGAATGCAGTCTTTGGGATATCTTCAGGTCGAATCTTGATTTGATGGTACCCTGATCGAAGATCGATCTTTGAGAATACCTTTGCCCCCGCAAGCAGATCAAAGAGTAGATCAATGCGAGGCAACGGATATTTATTCTTAATGGTTACTTCATTCAGCGGTCGATAGTCAACACACATCCTTAAGGTCTGATCTTTCTTCTTGACAAAAAGAGTTGGACATCCCCATGGTGAGGAACTGGGTCTGATAAAACCTTTGTCACGTAACTCTTGCAATTGATCCTTGAGTTCAGCCAATTCATTGGGTGGCATTCTGTAAGCTCTCCGGGATATTGGGGCAGTACCCGGTTTTAACTCAATCACAAACTCTACATCTCTGTCCGGTGGCAGACCTGGTAGATCATCTGGAAACACATCTGGAAATTCACAGACTACCGGTATATCACAAATCTCTTGTACTGAAGTTGCACATATCCTTTCAACTGTTCTCTTGGGAATAGGAAGTTGGATAAGAAGATGAGATTTATTATCTGGCAGGTTCAACCTTATAGTTCTGTGCAGTGCATCTATAAGGGCTCCTCGTTGGTACATCCAATTCATACCCAGGATTACATCTATATCCTGTTTCTGTAATATTATCATTGAGGTAGGGAATATATGCCCACCTAACTCTATAGGTACGTCACGTACCATCTCCTTAGTACACAGTCGTCCCCCGGGCGACTGGATAAAGAAATCTTCTTACATTCCCATAATTGGAATGTCATGCTTAACAACAAAGGTGCGATTTATGAATGTATGAAATGCACCTGAATCAAATAACAGTACTGCTGGATGATTAGCAACAGGGAACATACCCATCATAACAGGTTCTCCCTCTGGGATTGCACTTGCTTGAGTGTAGAATACATGTCTGGTCTTCTTCTTCTCACCCTTACCCTTCTGCACATTCAGATTGTTATTCTTGCTCTGAGGTTGTTGCTGTTGTGGTACGGGAGCTCTGGGATAATTAGGATTGTACTGCCTTGGATACGGTCAGTCCTTGGAAAAGTGGCCTGGCTTTCCACAATTGTAGCAGGGAAAGTTATGGGTTACTAGAGTCTGGTTTCGAACACCAGGGGCATTCGGCTGCTATGGATATTGCGGGATTGCGGCAGGATGGAAAAATGTCTATGGCTGAGCTTGGTATTGCGGTGGACGATAAGTTGGGCGGAAATGGTTCTGAGGGTGATAAACAAACTTCTGGCGCTTCTTAATGCCGCCAGACGGGCTAGAAAACACTGGCTTCTTTTTCTTCGACTCTTTGTGCAGTCGGGACTTCTCTTATGACGCAATAGCCACATTGACTATCTCATGGTATGTGGCATTATAACAGGTGACCAATGCTTCCTGGATTCTGGTACTCAAACCTCTCATGAAACAACTTTTCTTCTTCGCATCGGTGTTCACATATTCAGCTGCATACTGGGACAGATGATTGAATTTGCCCACATATTGTAGAACTGTCTGGTTCCCTTGCTTCAGCGAGAGAAACTCTTCTAACTTCATAGCCATGACACCATCTGGGATATAATGTGCTCTGAAGGCATCACAAAACTCCTGCCAAGTGACACGGTGGCTAGCAGGCCGTGCGGCGACCAGATTCGCCCACCATGCCCATGCGGCACCTCTGAGTTGATGTGCTTGTAACACCCCTGGTGTTATAGTAACTAAAAACCTGCCATGTCATCATTTGCACTGCAAATCATCCATGATTAGGTTAACACTGTTATGCATTAACTAAAATGAGTTTGAATTCTTAGGTTCGATGTGTTTCTCGTTGTGTGGTTCGAAATCCGAAAACCCTAATTTTGATTATCACCGCAAATACTTAGTTTATGCCCTGCGTAATTTGAGGTGTATGACGGTGTTATACACTAGTGCCAAGTGTAGGGTATAAGCTCAAGTCCAACCTATAAAATAAAGCTTCAAGTTTGAGTTAGGGTTTGGGATCCAAAGCTTGTTACAAGTTTTCCGATTCGAATTCGAATTCAAATTTGAGGAATTACTAAAAGAATTTCTTAAGTCAAATTGGTCAACCTAGGGAGCCATTTGGTCAACCATGTGAGGCTTGACTCAATGATGTCCTAGGGTGAAGGTGTGATTCCTAAGTAACTAAAGTTAAGAAAGAATCAAGTTTCAATTCAAAACTTTTCCGAAAACCTTGAAAAACAAAACCCTAGTTTTACCCCTTTTGATATAAATCAAAATCTAAGCAAAATTTGGGAAAAAGTGTAAAACCAATTTTGTAGATCTTTTCAAGGGCTACAAGTTTGGTGTTTTGAGTTTTCAAAGTTTCAATGTAAAATTTGAAGTAATTTTGAAAAGATTCAAATCTCAAAATTGTCCCCTTTTCATTTTCCCTATCCAATTTCAAAATGGAGGCATAATTTGAAAATATTTTGAATAGCAAAATTGTAGGTCTGCCCTAGATGTACAACTTTGGTATTTTGAGTTTTTGAAGTTTCAATACAAAATTCAAAGTAATTTTGATTTTTCAGATTTCCCAAAAATGTCCCTTTTTGAATTCAAATTCAAATTTAAAAAACTAAGCCGAATTGGAAAATGTTCATATTGAGAAAGTTGTAGATCTTTGAAAATGGAACAACTTTTGTTTTTACAGATTTTCAACTTCTATTGAAGATTTGAAAGTAATTTGAAATTTACTCCCAGTGGCAATTCTGTAAATAATTTGAAATCGCTGCCAACCACCGCACGCCACCTCCCGCCGACGCCGGCGAGCTTCGAACGCCTTCCAGGCGCGTTTTTGACCGCCAGCTCTTGCTTCAGCGCTTTCTTGATCGGCCACACGTCGCGTTGAGGTCGTTTGAGTCGTCCTATATATACCGAGCACGTCGTGGTCGAGTTTTCCTCTTCCTCGGTTTTCCGCCGCCACCGTTGCTCCGCCGCTCGCCGTAGCCCTCGTCGCGTCCCCTCTGGTCGCGCCAGCTGCTCCTTTGCAACCGCCTTGCTCCAGCGCACCGTCCCGCTCACTCGCGCCCACTGCTACCGCCTGGAGTGCCCGCACCGCCGCTGTCTTCCTCGCTGCCGAGCAGAGCACCGCCGCGGTCACCTCACCGTGGTCCGGCCACTCCCGTGCGTCTCCGTCTCCGCCAAGATCACCTACAGGATCGCTGTGAGCCCCTCATCGTTTTTCACACCTCATTTTAGACGCTACCTCGCCGGTGACGCGTTTTCGCGGCTTACCGTGGCGGTGGTCCGCCATGACCGACGGTAAGGGGTCACCGGCGCTTGTGCTGGGCAACTGAGTGGTGTAGGGAGTCCGTAGGGTGGTGTAGTCCGTGATAGTGGAGAAGGAGTAGGACGTCGAGGTCGTGGTCGCCGGCCGGCCACCGTGCCGCAGCGGAGGGGAAGGAAGAGCGGGAGGTCGGGGATGACAGGCGGGGCCAGCACGTCAGAGAGAGGGAGAGAGCGGACGCGGACGAGCCGCGCTAACGGGCCGCGCGGCTGGGCCGAGCAGGCGAGCGCGCGCGGGGAGAACGCGGGCCGCACGCGTGCGAAGCGGGCCGGGCCGAGAGGAGGGAAAGGAGAAGAAGCAGCCCGCGTTAATAATTTTTGTTTTTCCTTTTTCAAAAATGTGAAATGATTTTCAGTTTTATTATTTATGTTATAAATTATTTATAATTCCAAAAATTATGAAAATTTTTGAGTAACCCTTTTTCACTGTATACTATTTAATAAAAATAATAAATATCAATTTTAAGTACTTTTTATAGATTATTTAATTAGTCCTTTTAATTCTTAAGTGGTTCTTAATTAATTTTTCTAGGCTTATTTATTTATCCAAAAATCGTGAAAATTATTTTATCATCTAATTAAGATATAACCTTCTTAAATTAAAAATTTTAGCTTAATTGGATTAAGTTAATTTTTATTCTTAAATTATGCTTTAATTAATTAATTAATTAATAAGGTAATTAGGGCATGATAATTAATGTTGCTTGACTTTATGATTGAGTGTTGACTTTAGGTCATTAACCCTTGATGACCTTTAGCATTGTTAATTGGTTGCTTAAGCTTTCCTAATTATGTTGCTAATTCCTAATTACTGTCCTTTCATGTGTTTAACAAATTTCGTAATAAGTTAATTAGAGTAATCGGACCCTAGATTAGGGTTAGGTTAGAAACCTTTGTTGTTCAGTTGTACCGTGAAGGGAAGTTGTACTCCAGTTGTTAACTATGTTAAGCATCCATTGAGCATCATATTTATTATCTCATCATCCTAAAGCATGCATTATCATTACGTATAGTTCCCGTAAAAGAGGAGGGCACCGAAGCCGAACCTGTCCCCGCCGAAGAGTCATCGTCCGTGGAAGTAGGGTTTGACATCTGCGGTACTGAACCCGAGCCTGAGTTTCCCGTCGACCAAGGCAAGCCCCGGTTACATCTAAACTTACCTTGTGATTTTAAAAGTTTTATTTAACTTTTATTACGGCTCTATTGCATTAAGTGCTAGGAGTTGAGTGATAACCTAATTACTGCATTATCATCCTTGATATTCCAATACCATCCTTGTTACTGTTTTGATTTAAAAATGCTTAGTATGCTTAGCATTGCTTAATGAGAAAACTTTAAAACTTTTAAACAAAGTTTGAAGGGTTGTTGGACAATTACTTGATGAATGTTAATGTTGATAATTGGGACCGGTCGGTGGACTTGCATCGGGAAAGGAGTCCCCCTGTAGTGTCTCCGACTGAGTCAGTTAAGGACCGTACCGTTGTTCGAATTGTGTGCGTCGAGAATTTGCAACTGATCACATGCTCCGGTAAGCCTAAGACCTCGGTAATGCCAATATGTGAACGGCCAACCGCGCACTGGGAGTGGAGAGATGGCGAGAGTAGTGTGTACCCTCGTAGCCAAGGGCTGGATTGGAGGTGTACTATACTCTCGGGTGGCGCTGGACCCGGTCATGTTTTGGAGGATCCGAGTGAAGGTTGATATATGTCGGTTAGAGTCCTACATATGTCGTGTGATTAGGAATCCCCAGCTGGGTTTAATCGATTCGAATCGTCGCTGCTCCTCGGTTAAGGAGACTCGATTCTCTGTTCAACATCGTAGATAAGAAATGGAACTTTGGTCGGAGAAACCGAAAGATATTGAATGAGTTATATGATCTAAATTAGAATCACTTACATTCTGTTGATAACTAATATTGAAATAAAATCATGATCTTAAGGATTCACCATTAGTAGCTTTTATGCAAAAGAACTTGACTTCCTGCTGGAACCTCACCTTGATTCCCCTAGCCTGCATTCCTGAGTCGTTCCACTAGTTTTGTCGGTTAAGTCTTATTGAGTACTTTCGTACTCAGGGTTTGTTAAACCCCTGTTGCAGGTTCGTCTCATGAGCAGGTGTGTTTTAGACCCTGTTGCATGACTGTCTTTGCGGCAAGCGACGACGAGTAGAGATGTTTGGCTCTTGGGCAGAGCATCGCGTTTTGGTGTTGTAATAATGTTAATAATGCTACTCCACTACTATGGTTGTAACACTAAACTTAAGTTTTATAAGTTTGGAACCTCAAGTTTGTAAACCTATGTTATGTAAGACTTCCGCTTTTGTACTCTGATGTAATTTATTATATAAACTGTTGTAATACTATGATGCCTCTGTAATGTGATCCTGCTCGGAAGATTGTGGATGATTCGGGTTTCCCGAGGACACCCGACAGACTTCTTAAGATCTGTGGTATACTTGTACAGTGGTTAGAAGTCTTTAAGACAATAACAAGTACAGGTGGGCCATAGTAATTAGGAGGTTCTGCCATAGCTGGTATCAGAGCGATCATGGACAGAGCGATTGTAGTATTACATTTCAAAAACTTCAAAAGAGTTGAGTCAAATAAATGTAACTGACTATTTTGGTCCAAATTGCTTATTACCTATCTTTATTCCTCTGGTAGATCTTTAGTCATGTTTAAAAGCTTTTGGTGGAATAGCATATTAAAAGTGCCCTATAAATAAAGTTTATGTTTTGTTACTCTTGTGCAGTTAATTCAAAAATCTTTAATAATCGTTCGTATGTTAAGTCATGCATCATGCTTAATGAATTTGTTAAGTTACCTTCCCCGTTATTGAGGTTTGGGTTAAGTAGTATCAATCCTATTCATGCTAACCTTTAGATCCTCCCCAGCTATCCTTACCAAATTCTACCTTTTCCTGCTACAGGATGGCCCGTACTAAGTTGACGCCCCGCAAGTCCACCGGACCAAAGGGAGTTCCTCGTCGCCAGCTTGCTCCCAGGGACGAAAATGCTAGCAGCAGCAGGACTGTTCCTCAGACGGAGATCGAGAGGCTTTTCGCCGAGTTAGCCCAGTCTACACGTGATAGAGCTACGGACGCTATCCAGGTCGGAGAGTTACAGAATCAGCTACGGAGGCTCACTAGGGCTCATCTAAGTTGTGAGCGGATGATGGGTCGCTTAGTGACAGAGAGGAATGAGGCATGGCACCGAGAGGATGTTGCCAGGGAATGTGCTGAGGAGTTACAGTTCTATGTCAACGATCTGGAGGGAGATAATCAGGTTCTCCACGAGGAGGTACATCAGTTGTTCTATCAACTGCATCCTCCACCTGGTGCAGCTGAGCTAGACCCTGGTGTTATCCTCGCTGATGGTGGGGAATCTGCAGAGGAATCAGAGGAAGAAGAAGATCCGGAGGAAGTGGAGCCTGTGGACGAGAGTGACGATGAAGGAGGTCACGTTTCAGGGATGGACACTGACCATGAGGACTGAGTTGGTCAAGTGCAGTGTGTAGTTAGAAGTTTATGTTAGTTGTCAGCCTTAGTTAACCGGGAAGTCCGGCATGTGTGCGGACCTGTGTTATAAATAAATGCATCTGCGTGGTGTGTTTGTAATCGCTTTTGTAAAGGTTCAATAAAAGTTTGTGAATAAAGTTTGGCTTGTTATCAACAGATGGCTCATAATGATGATGGTACGGGGGCTGCTCAGGGTGGGAATGGTGTCCCTAACCCACCACCCGTTCCACTAAATATGGCAGAGGCTATGTTCGCCCTTGTCAATGCTACTGCAGAAAATGCTAGGCTACTAAGGGAAGTGGTTCAGAATAATCACAATGCACCACCAGGCAATCGGGGTCGAAATAACCACCGGAATGAAACTACTTATGTGGATTTCACTGATACCCGACCCCCAGTATTTTCCAGAGCTGATGAACCGTTAGAAGCAGATGACTGGCTCCGCACTATGGAGCAAAAGTTTGAACTCATAGAGTGTAGTGACTACCAGAAGCCGGTGTTTGCAGCCCAGCAACTCCGAGTTGCTGCCGGAGCATGGTGGGGAAATCACCTTGCTGCACAGCCAGCTGGTCATCGGGTGACCTGGGCGGAATTCCGTGCGGCTTTCAGAGCTCACTTTATTCCAGAAGGGATTATGATCAGAAAGTTAGAGGAATTTCTTGCACTGAAGCAGGGAGACCAGACAGTAATGCAATATGTGGGCAAGTTCAATCACCTATCACAGTATGCTGCTGATCAAATCAACTCTGATCGCAAGAAGCAAGCTTGTTTTATGAGGGGTCTGAACTCGAAGATTCGTACTATGATGACTGGTTGTCTGAATGTGACTTATCATGAGGCCGTTGATATTGCTCTTTCGTCAGAAGAAGAGTACCGGAAGCATAAAGAGGCTAAGAAGAAGAAGGTGTCGTATGGACCATCTGGTGGCAATCAAAAGCGCCAGAAGATAATTTACCATCCCCAAAATCATTTCTGTTCTCCTTTTCGTCCACCACAATTCCAAGCCCGGCAACAGACATTTGTCCGTCCTGTTGCAGCTCTATCCTATCCCCGTCAGCCGAGTGCTCCTGGCATTCGTCCTCCACTTCAGCAGGGTAACAATATCAATAATTATCCCTGTTATAACTGCGGAAAGACCGGGCATTTCTCGAGGGAGTGTCCATACCTGAGGCAGTATAATCAGAATTATCAGAAAGCTGCTGTGCCCCAACAACAGAACCAGAATCAGCAGAGGGGGAATAACCAGAATGCTCAGAAAGGCAAGCCCGAGAAGAAAACTGGACGAGTCTTTTACACGCAGGCCGAGGCAATACCCGAAGGAGAGCCCGTCATGATGGGTATGTTTCCTGTTGCAAATCATCCTGCAGTTATGCTTTTTGATTCAGGCGCATCACATACATTCATCAATCGTACATTTGTTATGAAACATGCAATTCCAATTGGGGAAACGAAAGAGAACTTCTTTATACAGTCGCCCGGGGGTCGTCTGTGTACTAAAGAGATGGTACATCAGGTACCTATAGTTTTGGGTGGGCATACTTTTCCCACGTCCATGATAATTTTGAAGGATCGGGATATAGATGTGATCCTAGGCATGAACTGGATGTATCAGCGCGGAGCTGTAATAAATACTCTGAATAGAACCATAAGACTGAACTTACTTGATAATAGTTCTCAACTTCTTATCCAACTTCAAACACCAAAAAGGGCAGTCGAAAGAGTCTGTGCAACGTCTGTGAAAGAAATCGGTGATATACCTGTGGTTTGTGAGTTTCCGGATGTTTTCCCAGATGATCTACCTGGATTACCTCCTGACAGAGATGTGGAATTTGTAATTGAGTTGAAACCTGGTACTGCCCCAATATCTAGAAGAGCATACAGAATGCCACCGAAAGAGTTAGCAGAGCTTAAGATACAATTACAAGAGTTGCGGGATAAAGGTTTTATTCAACCTAGTTCTTCACCATGGGGATGTCCAGCCATATTTGTGAAAAAGAAGGACAAAACCCTGAGGTTGTGTGTTGATTATCGTCCGTTAAATGAAGTGACTATCAAGAATAAGTATCCCCTTCCTCGTATTGATCTACTTTTTGATCAACTTGCTGGAGCCAAAGTCTTTTCTAAGATCGATCTCCGATCTGGCTACCACCAAATAAAAATTCGTCCTGAGGACATTCCAAAGACTGCTTTCACTACTAGATATGGTCTTTATGAATATCTAGTCATGTCCTTTGGTCTTACCAATGCCCCCGCTCATTTCATGTATCTCATGAATTCGGTTTTCATGCCCGAGCTCGACAAGTTTGTTGTTGTCTTCATTGATGATATTCTAGTTTACTCCAAAAACAAGAAAGAACATGCGGAACATTTACGCATCGTTCTCAGTCGCCTGAGGGAACATCAGTTGTATGCTAAGTTCAGCAAATGCGAGTTTTGGCTTAAGGAGGTGCCATTTCTTGGACATGTTTTGTCGGTAGAAGGTGTTGCTGTTGATCCTGGTAAAGTAAAGGATATATTAGATTGGAAGCCCCCAAGTACTGTTCATCAGGTTCGCAGTTTCTTAGGAATGGCGGGCTATTACCGTCGATTCATTCCTGATTTCTCGAAGGTATCAAAACCCATCACTGAGTTGTTGAAGATTCAGGTTAAATTTGTTTGGTCATCAGAATGTGAGAAGGCTTTCTAGACATTGAAGAGGTTGTTAACCACTGCTCCAGTGTTAGCTCAACCAAATATCGAAAAGCCGTTTGACGTCTACTGTGATGCTTGTGGTACTGGTATTGGATGTGTGTTGATGCAAGATGGTCGAGTGATTGCTTATGCTTCTCGCCAACTCAAACAACATGAAGAGCACTATCCAACCCATGATTTAGAGTTAGCGGCTGTTGTTCATGCTTTGAAGATATGGCGGCATTATTTATTGGGTAATTTATGTCACATCTATACAGATCACAAGAGTTTGAAATACATTTTCACTCAGTCTGACTTGAATATGCGCCAACGAAGATGGTTAGAATTGATAAAGGACTATGACTTAGAAGTGCATTATCATCCGGGTAAGGCAAATGTGGTTGCCGATGCCCTCAGTCGAAAGGTTCATTGCAACTGTTTAACAGTGAAACCGCTGGATCTATCTTTGTGTCATGAGATTGAAAAGTTGGGTATTGAAATAGTTCAACATGGTAGTGTTGCCAATATTACGGTAGAAACAACTATAAGAGATAAGATTATTTCTGCTCAGAAGGAAAATAAGGGTATAGTTCACATAAAGGAAAAAGTCAGAAAGGGAAAAGGCTTATGTTTTAGAATTGATGAAGCAGGGGTCCTCTGGTTCAAAGATCGTTTGGTTGTACCTAAAGTTCCGGAGTTACGTCAATTGATTCTGGATGAAGCACATTTGACCAAATTCTCCATCCATCCTGGAAGTAATAAAATGTATCATGATCTGAAACAAAGATTCTGGTGGACCAAGATGAAGATTGAGATTGCCAGATACATAGCCAAGTGTGACACCTGTCAGAGAGTAAAAGCTGTACATCTGAAGACAGCCGGAGTATTGCAGCCGTTACCCATTCCAGCCTGGAAGTGGGAAGATATCAATATGGATTTCATAGTGGGTCTGCCCAAAACAGCAAAAGGGTTTGATTCTATCTGGGTTATTGTGGACCATCTCACTAAGTCTGCACATTTCATTCCAGTTCAAACTATATATCCAACTATCCGGTATGCTAAGATATATTTTGACAGAATTGTTAGTCTGCATGGGATACCTAAGACAATTGTATCTGATAGAGGTACACAATTTGTTAGCAATTTCTGGAGGCACTTACATGAGTCACTGGGTACTAAACTTCTGCATAGTACCGCTTATCATCCTCAAACAGATGGTCAGGCTGAAAGGGTCAATCAGATTCTAGAAGATATGTTAAGGTCTTGTGTGCTCAATTACTCAGATTCTTGGGATGACTGTTTGCCGTTAGTAGAATTCTCCTACAATAACAGTTATCAAGAAAGTATCAAAATGGCACCGTTTGAAGCACTGTATGGACGCCGATGCAGAACTCCACTGAATTGGTCAGAATCAGGAGAGAGATGGTTCTTCGGGGTTGATTTAGTAAAAGAAACTAAAGAAAAAGTCAGACGTATACAAAATAATATAAAGATAGCACAGTCTCGTCAAAAGAGTTATGCAGATAAGAGACGACGAGCACTGGTGTTCGACAAAGGAGATTATGTATACTTGAAGGTATCACCCATGAAAGGAGTTACTCGGTTTGGGGTTAAAGGCAAATTGGCACCCAGATATATTGGACCGTTTCAAATTCTGGAACGATTTGGTAAAGTGGCTTACCATTTAAGGTTACCTGAACAACTCTCTGCAGTACACAATGTGTTCCATGTGTCACAACTAAAGAAGTGTCTACAAGTGCCTGACCAAGTGATTGATTTTGAAGGGGTCGAGCTTGAGCCAGATCTAACATATTCAGAGCATCCTATCAGAGTTTTGGATCAGAAAGATCGTGTCACACGGAGTAGAACAATCAAGTGGTATAAGATTCAATGGAATCAGCATTCAGAAGAAGAATCAACCTGGGAATCTGAAGATTATTTGCTGGAAAACTTTCCCAACTTCTTTGCTTCTATCTAAGTTACAATTTCCTCTCTAGGTTGTAACTCCTTCTTTTTAAACCTTGTGATGTAAAATACCTATCTGTTTTATGAACAAATTTTGAACGTGTTTGTATGACACGTTTCCTTTTCCTTTACCTAACCCAAGGCTTTAAATCTCGGGACGAGATTTCTTTAAGGGGGAAGGGCTGTAACACCCCTGGTGTTATAGTAACTAAAAACCTGCCATGTCATCATTTGCACTGCAAATCATCCATGATTAGGTTAACACTGTTATGCATTAACTAAAATGAGTTTGAATTCTTAGGTTCGATGTGTTTCTCGTTGTGTGGTTCGAAATCCGAAAACCCTAATTTTGATTATCACCGCAAATACTTAGTTTATGCCCTGCGTAATTTGAGGTGTATGACGGTGTTATACACTAGTGCCAAGTGTAGGGTATAAGCTCAAGTCCAACCTATAAAATAAAGCTTCAAGTTTGAGTTAGGGTTTGGGATCCAAAGCTTGTTACAAGTTTTCCGATTCGAATTCGAATTCAAATTTGAGGAATTACTAAAAGAATTTCTTAAGTCAAATTGGTCAACCTAGGGAGCCATTTGGTCAACCATGTGAGGCTTGACTCAATGATGTCCTAGGGTGAAGGTGTGATTCCTAAGTAACTAAAGTTAAGAAAGAATCAAGTTTCAATTCAAAACTTTTCCGAAAACCTTGAAAAACAAAACCCTAGTTTTACCCCTTTTGATATAAATCAAAATCTAAGCAAAATTTGGGAAAAAGTGTAAAACCAATTTTGTAGATCTTTTCAAGGGCTACAAGTTTGGTGTTTTGAGTTTTCAAAGTTTCAATGTAAAATTTGAAGTAATTTTGAAAAGATTCAAATCTCAAAATTGTCCCCTTTTCATTTTCCCTATCCAATTTCAAAATGGAGGCATAATTTGAAAATATTTTGAATAGCAAAATTGTAGGTCTGCCCTAGATGTACAACTTTGGTATTTTGAGTTTTTGAAGTTTCAATACAAAATTCAAAGTAATTTTGATTTTTCAGATTTCCCAAAAATGTCCCTTTTTGAATTCAAATTCAAATTTAAAAAACTAAGCCGAATTGGAAAATGTTCATATTGAGAAAGTTGTAGATCTTTGAAAATGGAACAACTTTTGTTTTTACAGATTTTCAACTTCTATTGAAGATTTGAAAGTAATTTGAAATTTACTCCCAGTGGCAATTCTGTAAATAATTTGAAATCGCTGCCAACCACCGCACGCCACCTCCCGCCGACGCCGGCGAGCTTCGAACGCCTTCCAGGCGCGTTTTCGACCGCCAGCTCTTGCTTCAGCGCTTTCTTGATCGGCCACACGTCGCGTTGAGGTCGTTTGAGTCGTCCTATATATACCGAGCACGTCGTGGTCGAGTTTTCCTCTTCCTCGGTTTTCCGCCGCCACCGTTGCTCCGCCGCTCGCCGTAGCCCTCGTCGCGTCCCCTCTGGTCGCGCCAGCTGCTCCTTTGCAACCACCTTGCTCCAGCGCACCGTCCCGCTCACTCGCGCCCACTGCTACCGCCTGGAGTGCCCGCACCGCCGCTGTCTTCCTCGCTGCCGAGCAGAGCACCGCCGCGGTCACCTCGCCGTGGTCCGGCCACTCCCGTGCGTCTCCGTCTCCGCCAAGATCACCTACAGGATCGCTGTGAGCCCCTCATCGTTTTTCACACCTCATTTTAGACGCTACCTCGCCGGTGACGCGTTTTCGCGGCTTACCGTGGCGGTGGTCCGCCATGACCGACGGTAAGGGGTCACCGGCGCTTGTGCTGGGCAACTGAGTGGTGTAGGGAGTCCGTAGGGTGGTGTAGTCCGTGATAGTGGAGAAGGAGTAGGACGTCGAGGTCGTGGTCGCCGGCCGGCCACCGTGCCGCAGCGGAGGGGAAGGAAGAGCGGGAGGTCGGGGATGACAGGCGGGGCCAGCACGTCAGAGAGAGGGAGAGAGCGGACGCGGACGAGCCGCGCTAACGGGCCGCGCGGCTGGGCCGAGCAGGCGAGCACGCGCGGGGAGAACGCGGGCCGCACGCGTGCGAAGCGGGCCGGGCCGAGAGGAGGGAAAGGAGAAGAAGCAGCCCGCGTTAATAATTTTTGTTTTTCCTTTTTCAAAAATGTGAAATGATTTTCAGTTTTATTATTTATGTTATAAATTATTTATAATTCCAAAAATTATGAAAATTTTTGAGTAACCCTTTTTCACTGTATACTATTTAATAAAAATAATAAATATCAATTTTAAGTACTTTTTATAGATTATTTAATTAGTCCTTTTAATTCTTAAGTGGTTCTTAATTAATTTTTCTAGGCTTATTTATTTATCCAAAAATCGTGAAAATTATTTTATCATCTAATTAAGATATAACCTTCTTAAATTAAAAATTTTAGCTTAATTGGATTAAGTTAATTTTTATTCTTAAATTATGCTTTAATTAATTAATTAATTAATAAGGTAATTAGGGCATGATAATTAATGTTGCTTGACTTTATGATTGAGTGTTGACTTTAGGTCATTAACCCTTGATGACCTTTAGCATTGTTAATTGGTTGCTTAAGCTTTCCTAATTATGTTGCTAATTCCTAATTACTGTCCTTTCATGTGTTTAACAAATTTCGTAATAAGTTAATTAGAGTAATCGGACCCTAGATTAGGGTTAGGTTAGAAACCTTTGTTGTTCAGTTGTACCGTGAAGGGAAGTTGTACTCCAGTTGTTAACTATGTTAAGCATCCATTGAGCATCATATTTATTATCTCATCATCCTAAAGCATGCATTATCATTACGTATAGTTCCCGTAAAAGAGGAGGGCACCGAAGCCGAACCTGTCCCCGCCGAAGAGTCATCGTCCGTGGAAGTAGGGTTTGACATCTGCGGTACTGAACCCGAGCCTGAGTTTCCCGTCGACCAAGGCAAGCCCCGGTTACATCTAAACTTACCTTGTGATTTTAAAAGTTTTATTTAACTTTTATTACGGCTCTATTGCATTAAGTGCTAGGAGTTGAGTGATAACCTAATTACTGCATTATCATCCTTGATATTCCAATACCATCCTTGTTACTGTTTTGATTTAAAAATGCTTAGTATGCTTAGCATTGCTTAATGAGAAAACTTTAAAACTTTTAAACAAAGTTTGAAGGGTTGTTGGACAATTACTTGATGAATGTTAATGTTGATAATTGGGACCGGTCGGTGGACTTGCATCGGGAAAGGAGTCCCCCTGTAGTGTCTCCGACTGAGTCAGTTAAGGACCGTACCGTTGTTCGAATTGTGTGCGTCGAGAATTTGCAACTGATCACATGCTCTGGTAAGCCTAAGACCTCGGTAATGCCAATATGTGAACGGCCAACCGCGCACTAGGAGTGGAGAGATGGCGAGAGTAGTGTGTACCCTCGTAGCCAAGGGCTGGATTGGAGGTGTACTATACTCTCGGGTGGCGCTGGACCCGGTCATGTTTTGGAGGATCCGAGTGAAGGTTGATATATGTCGGTTAGAGTCCTACATATGTCGTGTGATTAGGAATCCCCAGCTGGGTTTAATCGATTCGAATCGTCGCTGCTCCTCGGTTAAGGAGACTCGATTCTCTGTTCAACATCGTAGATAAGAAATGGAACTTTGGTCGGAGAAACCGAAAGATATTGAATGAGTTATATGATCTAAATTAGAATCACTTACATTCTGTTGATAACTAATATTGAAATAAAATCATGATCTTAAGGATTCACCATTAGTAGCTTTTATGCAAAAGAACTTGACTTCCTGCTGGAACCTCACCTTGATTCCCCTAGCCTGCATTCCTGAGTCGTTCCACTAGTTTTGTCGGTTAAGTCTTATTGAGTACTTTCGTACTCAGGGTTTGTTAAACCCCTGTTGCAGGTTCGTCTCATGAGCAGGTGTGTTTTAGACCCTGTTGCATGACTGTCTTTGCGGCAAGCGACGACGAGTAGAGATGTTTGGCTCTTGGGCAGAGCATCGCGTTTTGGTGTTGTAATAATGTTAATAATGCTACTCCACTACTATGGTTGTAACACTAAACTTAAGTTTTATAAGTTTGGAACCTCAAGTTTGTAAACCTATGTTATGTAAGACTTCCGCTTTTGTACTCTGATGTAATTTATTATATAAACTGTTGTAATACTATGATGCCTCTGTAATGTGATCCTGCTCGGAAGATTGTGGATGATTCGGGTTTCCCGAGGACACCCGACAGACTTCTTAAGATCTGTGGTATACTTGTACAGTGGTTAGAAGTCTTTAAGACAATAACAAGTACAGGTGGGCCATAGTAATTAGGAGGTTCTACCACAGTGCTGCAAACACGGGCTTCTGGTGATCCGTGCACTGTAAAAGTTCAAACTCCTGCTCCATGGTACGGAGCCAGTCATCCGCCTCTAGCGGCTCATCTGCCTTTGAGAACACTGGTAGATGGTTATCGGTGAAATCCACATAAGTGGTTTCTCCTCCATTGTTACGGCCTCGATGACCCTGATTTCCATTTTGATTCTGATTCTGAACCAACAAGGTAGTGGCATTAACCAGTGCGGCAATAGCTTCTGCCAAGGTGGGTGGAAACGGTGGGGGATTCGGAGTATTGTCCCCTTCCTAGGAAGTTCCAGTACCGTCCATCTGTTGTACACAAACTATGTTTATTTACATCGCTTTATTGAATTAAAAAGCAGTTAGTACAGTACTTGCATACACACACAAACTTATCTTACATTATTTCATTACAAACTTGCTCTCAAGAAAGAAACTACCCACTAAGGTTCTTAGAAAGCAGGAAAGACTACTATGTTACATAGCCACCTATGTCAACACTTCACTCCTCATCATCATCGCTAATCACGATCACTCCATCCTCAACCTCTGGAGCACTGGCACCAGTGACGTGACTTGCATCATCCCCACTTTCCATCATGGGTTCATCTTCTTCCAGATCTTCTCCATTGTCCTCTCCACCAGGAACAACCACGGCACCGACATCATCTTCTACTGCCTGGGGCTGATGATTGGGATTCATCAGATCATGTAGCCTATGGACCTCCTCATGCAGAACGATGTTGTACTGCTCCAGGTGTGTCACATAAAGCTCCAACTCACGAACACGAGCCCTAGCTTCTGTCTCCTTTTCCAGAGACTCGTTCTGGAACTGTTTCCAAAAACGCATGTTGCGCTTCAGTTGCTCCACTTCTGATGTAAGCCTTGCAACCTCTAATTTCGAATCCGGGTTCGGATTGCGGCTACTGCTAGCTCCATCACCTCTGACGACCAACTGATGACGTGGCACTCCTTGCGGTCCACTTTTCTTGCGAGGAGTCGTCTTCACACGTGCCATCCTAAAGCAAGATAGAATTAGGACGATGAGAACAGATAGGAGGGATCTGAAGGTTAGCATGAATAGGATTGAACCTTACTTAACCCAAACCACTTTAAAAGGGAAGGTAACTTAAGCAGGTTAATTAAACATGATGCATGCATCGTACTTACGATCTAACAGAAAGATTAAGTAACACATGCAATCTTTATAACATAGGGCACTATACATGATACTTCACTACGAAGCTTTCAAATATGAGCTAAGGAAACTATAGAATAGATTAAAATAAGCAAAAGCAATTTGGACCAAAATATCAATATTAAGTTTATTTGATCCAAAACATTTTGAAGTTTTGCAAAGTAATACTACAATAACTCGAGTGATTATGCTCTGGTACCAGCAATCACAGAACCTCCTAATTATGATGGCCCACAAGTACCCGTCATTGCCATAATGACCTCTGACAACCGTACTTATGTTCACCATAACTTAAAAGGCCTGCTTTCCTCCGAACAGGATCCAATCATAGGAGTATTGTAATATTACAACAGTTTATTCAAAATATTCAACAGAGTAAAGTAGCGGAAGTCTTACAATAACATAGGTTTACAAACCAGTTTTCAAACTTCAAATCTTATGTAACATTATTACAAACCAGTAGTAGAGAAGTATCGGTAGTAACTTTATTACATCACACAAGCGAGATGCCTTGCCCAAATGCCACACAGTCTACTCGTCGTCACTTTCTTCAACCACGAAGTTCATGCAACAAGGCTCGAAGCAGACTTGTTCATGAACCACACCTGCAACAAGGGGTTCAACAAACCCTGAGTATGAGAGTACTCAACAAGACTTACCCGACTAAGACAAAGACTCTAAGGGCATGCTAGCTTTAGGGAATCAAGGTACGGGTAATTCATAATCAAGATTTTCTTTTGCAGAAAAGCTTACTAAGGTAAGTCCTTATCTTCAACATTTTACTTTTACCATTGATGGTTCATTAACCAAATCTAGGTGATCCTAATCTAGATCAAAGTAATTATCATCAAATCCTTTCTCATTCTTTCTTTCATTCCAGTTCTTAACTACGATGCAAGTCAGGTGATCAAGTCTCCATACCCGAGGAGCAACGACGATTCGAACCGATTATACCCAGCTGGAGATCTCTAACATCACGACATATGTAGAACCGAATCTACATATATCAACCATCAATTAGATCTCCCAAAACCAGAACGTGTCCATCGCCACCCAAGAGTATAGTACTCCTCGAACCTAGCCCGATTCTAGCTCCGAGGGTACACGCTACTCCCGCCATCTCTCCACTCCCAGTGCGAGGTTAGACGTTCTCGTAATGGAATCACCAACATTTTGGGCTTACCCAAGGCATGAGGCTAGTTGCAAAGTCTCGAACACAACAGGCTTACAACGAACGGACCTTAACTGACAAGACGGAAACACTACATTGAGACTCCTTTCCCAATGCATGTTAGCAGTGGCCAAACCACCCGCCCGATCTTTCAAGTTTATTCTTATATTTCAATATTCATTAAGTATGCCGTCATGGCTACGCAAACATTTCATTTAAAAGCTTAACTTCTAAGCATAGCGAAGCATACTACGCATTTTCAGTAAAACAGGTATCAAGGTTGATATCGCAATAATCAAGGATGATAATGCAGCAATTAGGTTATCACTCAACTCCTAATTACTTAATGCAGTAAACCATAATATAAATAATAAAACATTTGTAAGAATTCAAGATAGGGTTTAAATGCACCGGGGCTTGCCTTGCTCTGACACGACGACCGACTCAGACTCAAGGACTCCAACGTCTGGTCCGGAACCCACCGACGATCGCTCTTCTCCGGAAGCTTGCTCGACGACTTCGGCTTCTTCGAAAGCGGAAACTACTTGAATACATAACATTCTTTAACATGATGCTCGATGATAAACATGATGCTTGATGATAACATGCCACGAGTTATGACTTGAGTACAACTTCCCTTCACGGTACAGTCGCAAACAGAAAACCTACTAACTAGTAGCGACGATTTCCAGCGATACCAGCTTTTAACCCTAAGCAAGATACTAACGAGCTCAAACATAAAATTAAGGTGCCAGAGATCACCAAAGGGTAGTGACCTAAGGACATCACTCAATCAAAAAGGCACACAACACTTAAAGTTCTTAAATTAACATTTATTTACCATTTAAATAACTAGGGCATAATTAGAAGTTGATCAAACTTTATCTAAACATGCTCACACTTTTTCTATGAGTTAAGAATGATTTATAACAGTGTCATAATAAATTTCATAATTTTTGGATTAATAAATTAATTATTAAAATTCTTGGAAGTTGCATTTAATCTTTATTGGAACTAATTAATTCTACTGCACAAAGTATTCAAATTCATGATTTAACATTTTTCCTAGATAGTTTATACATTGAGAAGCTCACACAAAAATTTTCATGAATTTTAGAACTCTACACAATTTTTAATGAAATAAACAAATAGTATCACTATTCAAAATTTTGAAAAAGAAAAACAAAATCGAACTCGGGCCGATTTCCCTTTCTCCCGCGGTCCGGCCTAGCCGAGCGGCCCGCTCGCGCGCGCCCGCGCGCTCGCACTCGCGCCCGGCAATGCGGCTCGCTCGCCCGCGCGCTCTCTCTCTCTGCGCTCGCTGACAAGCTGGCCCCACCTGTCATCTTCCTCCTCCCGCGCTCTCTCGGTGATGCTCGCGCGCTGGCCGGTCGGCGACCACAGCATCGGTCGATCAACCGAGCGGTTCTATAGCCTCTACGCGACCTAGTGAATCCATTTTGCTAACTTGTAGCTCGTCTCAAGCTCCGGTGATACCTCACCGACGACGGTGGCGGTCCGACAACCACGGTGACCGACGACTCGTCAACACGAAGGTGTAAAGATCAAGGTGAGTGGTCAGGGAGCATCAGGGGCGTACCACGATCACGAAGGAGTGATCGGTTGAAGCGGAGAGGCCCTGGAGGCGGCTGGCCACGGTGGCGGGGCTCAACTGGGACGGCGGCGACCCGAGGTGGAAGACGACGGCTCCCCGGCGATCCTGAGCGGTAACGTCTACACAAGGAGGCGCAACAGATTCGCAAGGTGATGGTGGAGCGATTGGCGAGGTGGAGATGGCTGCGGTGGAGTAGGGAGGGTGAATTTGGCCGGAGAAAAGAGGACGGTGGCAGCGGCGATGGTGAAACCAAACGACGACGGTGACGGTCCCTTTATAGCGTTGTGAAACAAAGGAAGCAGCTGGAGGGCGCGAGACGGTCACTGTGGTCGCGGTGGCAAGATGGAAGGCCGTGAAAGCGGCCAGCGCAACGGCAGCGGCTTCGCCGGCGCCCATGCCGTCCGCTGCCCAGCGGTGACTGGCCGGTCACTGTAGCTGTCCCCCCCCAAACTTTTGAAATTCAAACTGTTTTCTCAAATTACTTTCAAATTCATGTAACAACTTGAAAAACATCCAATCTATGAAATCTTCAGAATTTCATGCTCTACAAGTTTTGTATTGAACACTTTTTCAAATTCGAACTGGATTTTGAAATTCGAGTTTAAATTCAAAAGGGGACACATTTTGGAGATTTGGTAATTTAGAAATTACTTTTGATTTCATGTTGAAACTTTAAAATCTCCAAACACCAAAGTTGTACATCTCAACAAGACCTACAACTTTGCTGTTCAAAGCATTTTCAAATTCTGCCTAAATTTTGAAATCTTAGTTTGGGGACAAAAATGAGTCAAATCTGAAATTTGTTTATTTTGAAAATTGCTCCACATTTTACACTAAAACTTTGAAAACTCAAAACACCAAAGTTGTAGCCCTTGAAAAGTTCTACAAACTTGGTTTTGAACTTTTTCCCAAATTTTGCTTAGATTTTGAATTATTTCAAAAGGGGTAAAACAGGGTTTTGAAATTTAGGGTTTTCGGAGAAATTTTCAATTGGAATTTGTTGCTACTTTGATTTGTGATTACTTAGTGATCAAAACCTCATCCAAGGGCATCATTTGGACCAACATGACATGGTTGACCAAATGCCACTCTTGGTTGACCAATTTAGCTTTTGAAATTCTTTTACATTTCTCCGCAGATTTGAATTTGAATTCGAATTGGAAAACTCGTAACAAGTTTTTGGACTCCAACTCAAACTCAAATTTGGAGCTTTATTTTAGATGTTGTACTTGAGCTCATACCCTACACTTGACGCTAGTGTGCAGCACAGTCACACACCTCAAATTACGCAGGGCATGGACTAAGTATTTGCGGTGACATTCGAAATTAGGGTTTTCGGGTTCGGATCACACCACAGAGAAGCACATCCAATCTAGATAAGTAAACTTGTTTTAGTTGATGCATAACAAGGTTAACCTAATATGGATGCTTTGCAGTGCATTATGATGACATGGCAGATTAATTAGCACTATAACACCCGGGGTGTTACAAAAAGTAGCACTAGGAATTGGTGCCATAGCAGTGGGCTGCCTCACTCGCATTTCCTTACCTGTTTTGGTTCCCACCATGTCATCACCATACATAAAATTAAAAGCTGGATCTCCCTCTTTAATTAGATCGAAAGATGGAATATCATCACGATTGGTTAGAGACTTACTATTTCTACGAGACGAAGGGCTGGGATTTGCATTAGAGGACTACAAACCTGCTCCTGCTTTGATAGTATCGATGACCATAGAAGAAATCTTCTCTGTGATGTCTATATCAGCAACATCTTTTCTAGTCTGAGCCAAATTGTTGTAACCCTGACCCTCATTCCTGTCAGAAACCTTACAGGAGGCACACCACCACTTGTAGAGGCCTTGGAGGTTGCATTGCATGTACTGCATGGGCCCTGATGGGGTAGGTTGACCATCTTAGCTATCGTCTCCGCCATACGATTCTGGCATATGGCCTTGCATTTGACCTTGTAATTTGTGGCCATAGCCTTGCTGAGCTCGTCAATATCACGCTCGATTAGAGAATTCATCTCTGTGATCATGGGCTGGTAATAAGTAGACACCTGTTTGAATAGGAAAAAAAGGAAGGTGAAAAAAGGGTACAACTGCACTACAAAAAATTTATGAAACATGGATAGAAATGTATAGCAACATGGAAAGGTATCTATTACAACAAACAAAAAAAACTGCAGATGAGCTTGCTGCAGCAGTATTGCACCAGTCTGAAAATGCCCTTACCTGCTATGCACTTTGACCGCTGCAACCCGATGGTTGCAGCTAATCATCCAGCGATGCTGCGGAGCTTTGAACATACACTTCATCAGCTATAGGATGCTCAGCTGTACTTGAAGGAGTTGAATATGGTGTAACAGCCCGAAACTGACATTTCAAATAGAGAGAGTTAGAGTTATTAAATGCAATGCATTTATGAATGACAAAAAGACAAGAACAAGGAAGAAATGTACAAACTGGAAGCTTTCCATACGAACACAACTGCGGCTTGTGCATGTCGACTCTCATCATAAACTCAAAGTCCTCTCTGAAGACATTGCAAATGCGAGATCACTAGTACACAAATCTTAATGAAAACAGTTGTTTTTGCTTAATGGAGGCGGGCAGGGGCAACTGCCTCCAACGATAGGTCAACCTATCGTTGAAGGCAGTTGCCCCTGCCCGCCTCCAATAAATCCTTAATGGAGGCAGGTGCCATAAGGCAACCGCCTCCGTTAATCGATTTATGGAGGCGGGTACATTAGATTGCCCGTCACGGTTAATCGTTTAAAAAACAAAAAATCTAGGAGCGCACCCATGAGCCCGCTCCCGAGCCCACCAGTGAGCCCGTTCTCAGCCCAGTACCCGGATGCGGTGGTGGCCGGGCTCCACCTTGCCGGATCCACGTCGGTGGTGGCCGGATCCGCGTTGGGTTGCTCGATCTGCACCGGAGGACCTCGATCCACACTCCGGAGGTCGATCCGCGCCGGGAGGACCTCGGTCCGCGCTCTGGAGCTCAATCCATGTTAGAGGATCTCGATGCGGTGGTGGCTAGATCCCATTGTCACCGAATCTAGACCCACCGTCTGCAAAGGGGAGAGAGTGAAGGAAGGGTTAGAGGGAGATGAAGTGTGTGAGGGAGGGAGACGGGGAGTGGTGTACCTACCTCCTCTGACGCCACATGCCGCTGCGCCTCCACCGCTGCATGCCGACACGCCTCCGACGCTGCACGCCGCCATCGCGTGGACCCGTGCCAGCGCGCGCCGTGCCACCATAGCCCGCGCCCGGCGCTGCACGCTGCCACCGCAGCCCGACTACACGCCACTGCGCCGGACATCGCACCATCGCACGCCGCTACTCCACGCAAGAGAGGGAGAGGGAGGAGGCCGTGGAGAGAGGGGTCGTGGAGAGAGACCGGAGGCGCTCGTCGGAGGGAGGGAGGGAGGAGAAGCGTCCGAGGGAGGGAGGGAGAAGAGCGCTCAGCCTGTTGAAATTTTTACCGTGGCTGTGTGCACGGGCGCAATGACCGCAGGCAGCAGCACCCACCTGCTTCACCCCTTTACCTGAGGTTGCAATCGGCAGATTCAGTTCTCCCGTAGCATAGTGACTGTGTGCGGCGATGGCTGCACTACTGCACGGAACCACCAGTGCAAAAGTCACCTAGGGAAGATGTCATAGCCTCCAACAGGCAGATGCAAATCAGCCACATCAGGCAAGGGCTACTCCTGTATTGTTGATGTCAAATTTGTTAACTAAGTGATATAAATACTACACTGGCATATATAATACTTGATTAACCAATCAATATATTTGTGGATGGCAAGAGTGATTCCATCTGCGATCTGCTAATTGGTGCACTGATTTACTGTTTGACACTCAGGAATTTTTACTTCCATTTGAACTCAGTTTTGCTTGTGCTTATCTGCAATATTATCTACTTGAGATGTTTGGCATGTTTGTTTATTTTGAGTGCCACTAACTGAAATGAAGCGGAAAGCAAGAAAGTATGCTCTCTATTTCTCATCACATTCTGAAAATTTAGAACCTTCTATAAACATTTTGTCCTTTGCTAATTTCTTGGCTTTTTTTGTCATGAAGGAATTTCGGCCTAAGTTTTTGTGCACAAGATCAAACAGCGGCTGACAAAAATGATTCAGTATCGTATAAGAATGAGGAAACTTCAACTGAAAGTGAGGTAGGCACTTCTATTTTAGATACTATAGGATGTAGTGTAGTTTTTTTAAAATATTCTTTTTAATGTTTAATGAGTGCCAAGGAGTTAAATATTTTAAATGTTATAGCAGTTTAAATATAACATAATAATTAATTCATGTCTTATTCTGTTCACTAGGTATCACCGTGTCTTTTATATTGATTTACTAAAAATGACAGACAAGAAGGTATATTGATCCTGATCCATTTGTACATTTTGAACCAATTTCTTTTTATTACTTTAGGAGAGCCTCTGAATTTCAGGCTGAAAACAATATTCATTTTGGCGTAGCAAGGAAAAATATTCCAATGTGGAAGTAGTTATGTGTAGTTCACGAATTTACATTGCATATCATGACGGAGAGGACTATTGCATGAGAAATGCCTTGTGCGTAGTTTGTACAATCCTGTTGAAACAATAGCAAAAAGGTGACACTTTGGGTCGCTAGAATTCTGAGAAGGTGGAGACCAATGTTCGACCAAGAGCTGGGATCTTTGGTAGACCTGGTCATTCAGAAGTTGGAAAACAAGGCGAATCAACCACCAAGGCTTGCAGGGACGAGGAAATGCACTCAAGACCGAAGATGTTGGATTTTCAGTCTTCAGAACATGACTTTTCAGATGTGATTCAATTTGATGTGGCTGTTAAACCGTAATAATTCGCATTGTGGTGAGGAGGGTCGTTTGGGCTGTTAGGCCAGTGTCTATTTTTGCTTAAATCCTGATGGGCGCGCCTAAACTCTGTGCGGCTCTCCGTAACTGTGTTAATTTCTTGAACTTAATTTACCTTTTGAATTAAATGTCACTTTAATGTCGGTATTTAATTTCACAGAATTATTATCTTATCTTACGATCTACTCCCTCCGTATCATAATTAAATGACGTTCTGGAGCCGGAACTGAGTGCGCCAAAAGACGTCGTTCACGGCATCGAGGCTGGGTTTGGACGCGAATACCCCTGGGTGTGGCACGCGCGCCGCCCGTCGCACGGCTCCCGTCCGCTCGACTTCGCTCGCGACTCGCTGCCGGGCATTAATCACGGACTCAGCACGCGCCCTCGCGCTTGAACTCAGAAATTCCAAAGGCAAACGCGGCAGACTCGCGTGCGCAAGCAGCAGAGCGAAAATGCAAAAAAAAAAAACCAGCCGCGACAGCCAAAACGCGCGCGCCAACGAGCAGAACACGAAAATTTCTACGGCGCGAACGGCCAAAACGCAAGCACAAGTAGTCCGCGACCAGCGCAGTGCCATGCAAAATGGCAGGGCCATCAAAAAAAAGCGAGGCAGCCAGGAGTCGAACCAGCGCCCTCCTGACTCGGGCCGTGTAGAACTAGCCACTCGAGCTACGAATCGTTGTTATATAGGAGACAACCGCAGCCCTATTTAATAAGGGCAAGACAGGAAAACTAACCCAATCACCCCTTGGTAATCGTACTCATGTCCTAAACGTCATTTAATTACGATACGGAGGGAGTATGTATTTTTAGTACAAAAGTTTAGCTGTCCGTAGCAACGCACGGGCACCTAGTACTCTAAAACTTTAGAGTATCGAGTATCCACTGCGGTACTCTAATGACCGCCGCAGCCCGGTTAGCGAACGCAGGGCCAGGCGCAGCCGCGCAGGCGTGTGTAGCAGCGTCCTCCGGCGGGAAACGAAAAAAAGAAAAAAACAAGAAAAAAGAAAAAGAAAAAGGACTTGCGAGGGCCCAAAACTTCCCTCCCCAAATTTCCCCAAACCCCATCGCCATCGTCACCATTGCTCGCCGAACCCTAGAGAGAGCGAGGTGGGGCGGATACCTAGCTAGCCATGGTGATCGCCGTCGAGGGCAACGGCTTCGTGCACGACGAAGAGGAGGAGGACGGAGACCGCCCTATCCGGTACCTTCCCCTCGGCCACATCTATTCTTCCTCCGCTCCCGCCCCGCGCCCGCCGGCCCAGAAGAAGCCCCGCTTCGACGACCGTAACCCTCCCATGAAAGTATATTACCGCCGCCGTCGCAAGAAGCTGCGGGTCGATGAGTCGCTGTCGCCGCCCTCGCCAACGACGGCCCCACTCGCGCCGCTGGAGCGGGATGAGGAGGCTGGGCCCTCGTGCCGGAAAGGCTCTCTCAAGCACGAGCTGCTCAGCCTGAGCTCTGCCTCACCTGCATTGGACGGGGACGGGGACGGGAAGGAGCAAGAACGGCGGCGAGGGCGAACGAGACGCCGTGGAGGGGCTGAGAAGACGGTTTGCTTCTCAGAACCTGAGAGGCGTCGGCCTGGCAGGCCCAAGGGGTCGGTCGGGAGGAGATGGGTCGAGTGAGTTGGTTACGCCCATGCATTTTGCTTGATGGCTTTAGCTGAAATACATCCCTTTTAATTAAAAATCGAGCAGTATTGATGCTGTTTCTGGAACAGGTTGGATATTCAGACTGCGGATCCTAATGCCTTTGTTGGATTGGCGTGCAAGGTATGAACTCAATTTTGTCTTCTTCTCTTGGAAATGCTGGGATGTTGTGATCGGAATTTTAATTGCCAGTGCAGGTTTTCTGGCCGCTGGATGATGATTGGTACAAGGGCTCCATCACATGGTACAATGAGGCAACCAAGAAGCATTCAGTATGGTCTCTATTCTTGGTGGTGTAAATGCTTTTGTTTCCTGTGGGTTTGGGTTTAAGTTATTATATTAGTTGCAAGGATCCTCAAACGTTTGCTGAGTTAATTCGATAAGGTTTGCTTATGCTTGTATTCCTTCTGTATTTTCATAAATATTCTTTATTTTTAAGGTATCAGATGCTAGATACAGCTGATGTTTATTTTTTTGCCACTCAATTTCCCATCCATTGTCTGAATTAGAAATTGTACTAACCCAGTGATTGATAACTGTGTCTACATTACTGCAGGTGAAGTATGATGATGGTGAAGCAGAGGACCTTAGCCTTGCAGATGAAAGGATAAAGTTTTCCATCTCCTCTGAAGAGATGAAGTCCCTGAATCTGAAATTTGGAATTTCCAATCTGGATAAGAAGGGACATGATGAGTTGCTTGCACTTGCTGTTAGCTTTCATGACTATCAGGGTCTCGACCCAGGTGACCTTGTGTGGGCAAAAATTACAGGTAGTCTGAACATTTGAGTTCTCTATCTCTGAACACTGATGTTATCATCTGATTAACTTGAATTCTATGGTGATGGTTTTTTAGTTATCTTCTGTATCATTTCATCAGAAGTTCAATTTCTATTCAAATATACCAGAGTACAGATTTCTATTCAAATATACCAGAGTACAGTTGTCTAGTGCTCATATATCTGGTGTTGGGTGAAAAAAACTTTCATTAGATTCCCAACACAGTTTTGTTTTTTGAGCTCCATCACATGTGCTAGATGATTTCACTGAGTCTCTTTCATAGAAAATGTTTTCAATTAGAGTTTCCTGAATGCCCTTCATAGCTTTGCTTTTAGGGTATTTTGATGATTGCCTGAAATGTTACTGTCTTGGTCACTTTCTACTTTAAATTGGAGTTTTATTCTCTAATTGCCACTTTAGCTCGTAGTTTCGCCTCTTCCTGAATTATAAACTCATGTGTATGCACTTGCCTTTTTTAAGGGCTTACATTCATGATCTTTCATCTGATTGATTTAATTTGTTTCATTTGTGTCCCTTTCCATTTTCTATCTGTTAGTGTTAGTGGTCTGCTGGCTTTCTCAGTCACCCACAATTATTGTGTCTTCTCTAACGGGGCCTGATGTGCTTGAACAGGTCATGCAATGTGGCCGGCGGTTGTGGTGGATGAGTCAAATGTACCTGCAACCCGAGCTTTGAAGTCCATGCGGTTGGACCAATCAATATTGGTCCAATTCTTTGGTACTCATGATTTTGCAAGGTTGGTCCTGTAGAATCAATTCTGACATCATTTGACTTCTTTTTCTTGTAACTACCAATTATGAATTATCCTCAGGATTAAGTTGAAGCAAGCTGTGCCGTTTCTGAATGGCCTTGTTTCTTCTTTGCATCTCAAATGCAAGCAAACAAGTTTCAGTCGGAGCTTAGAAGAAGCGAAGGAGTATGTGTCCCTAACCTACTTTACAGAAGTAAATCATCTTTTAAGTTTTCTTGGGAGCAGAGCACATAGATGGATCTCCATATTGTTCTTTTATCCTGTCTGATACTCTTTTGTTGTGACCATTTAACTTTTTTGTTCTGTAGATTTCTCAGCACACAGCAGCTTCCAGAAATTATGTTGCAGCTTCGGAAATCCGTTCAACATGATGGTTCTGATGTTAATTCCTATGAGGACAAGGTAGACCCTTGTGGTAATTTATCGGAAGATCTAGCAGTGCAAAATGGAGAGGATGCTGAAATGACTCAAATAGAACTAGGAAACCTTCGTGTGAGCAATTTAGGTATGTGTTCAAACATGGAATGTAGCACCTATTCTATTTCTGTTCCTGTATACACTGTGATTGTTTTTTTAAAAGCATTCCATTGAATTTCCACTTGCAAATATAGTTTTTATTTATGACATCCTCAATATAGCAGATAGAAATGGTACAATAGTTGAGCTATATGCTTACATCAAATTTAAAAATTGATATAAAAAACTTGTGGATCATGTTTATCCAATTTTATGCCATTCTGTTTGATTTGTTATATGACGCAAAGTTTAAAGTTGTCTACGATGACGACACCCTCATCATTTCTTTGATTCCATAGATCAATTAGTGTTTGCATCTCCAGTGACCCTGAATCTTGGTTACTTATATTATAATTCATGCTAAATTGAATGTCCATTTGTTCAAATGCATTTAATGGCCAGTAAGGTTGAAATATTTTCCTTTCTAAGAACAAGAAAAAATGGTTGTACATAGTGGATACTGCATACCAAACACGTTTCAGGGATACCGGTTATGCTATATATCCATGCTTTTGAGATTTGGAGCACTAGGAGTGACTATAGGGTGTTTGCTTTGAGGAATGGGTTAGTCCATCATCTTCTCACTCCTCACTTTTTGATTTGGTTTGTGGAATGGAATGGGTTGAGGTCTTGAGGAATGGAGCCATTCCACCAAATTTGAGGAATGGACTCATGATTGACCACCACATCTAGAATGGTTCCATTCCTCAAACCAAGACCCACCATAAATGTTGCCCTAGTGTCCTAGCACGGGCATTTGAAAAGATATACCTGCATGTAAACATTGAGTAGGCATCTGTTATGATCGGCAAGACATATAAGCGCCGGGCCAAGGAGCAAAGTGGCTGAGACGCGCGTCGAGCCGTGCACATGCGCTGTGTGCGATCACCACCGGCCAGAGGCCGAGTCCTTGGACTGAGTCAGCTGTCAGTTGGATTAGATTTGATTCGATTTGGAGTTTTCCTTAATTAGAGGTTTCCTTAATTATAGCATCAGGTGGTTGAGTCCGATTGTATAAGAGTCACACTTTGCAAATTAATGAGATAGCCTGGGATTGTGTCAGCTTGACACCCTTGGGCGCCCGGCGTCCTAACTCTCTCTCTCTCTCTCTCTCCGCCTCGCTTGCCCTAGTTCCGCCACGGTGCCTCGCCGCCGCTAGCGCCAGAACCAGCCCCTCCACTCTCCATACGCGCTACATAGCAAGGCTAAGCGCCATACCAACCTGGTATCAGCTGCCTCGCTGCCCATGGATTCCGCCGCTTCCAACAATGCTCCATCGCCGTCGATCCCACCCGCATCCACCACCATCCTCACGTCGGGCGTGTCGTTGCCCCTGGTGAACACGACGCCGCCCGCGCCGCCGCCCACCCTGGCCTCGATCGCTGAGATGTTGGCCAGCATGCAACTTCAGATGACCGCCATGAACAACCACCTGGCGGACTAGGGAGCGCGCCTCTCGGCCCTCGACGGCAGGCCGGCATTCCCGCAATTCGGCTTGCCAGGGTTCGGGGGCGTCCCTCGCCTGCCCGCATCATTCTCACCGGTGATCACAGAGGTCGCGGCCGGCACTGAGGACTCCTCTGCCTCGGCATCGGTGGCACCAGCCCGGCCGCTGCCCATCCCGGCGCCGCCGCCTCCTTAGCAATCGGCCGCGGCTCCGCAGGGTTCCCAGTAGGTGCCAACGCCACCGCCCGGTGGGCTGCCGATCACTCAGATCGTGTTCCCGCGCTCCTCGTCGCCAATTCCAGGGTTCGGGGCCGTGGCTCCTATGTCGCTCCCAGCCTCCGCTCACATGGCCCCATCACCACCGTACCCCCCGCCGCCATCGGAATGGGAGTCCGCCGTCGTGCCGAAGTACCACAAGATCACCTTTGAGACGTACGATGGCCGCGATGATCCACTGGGGTGGCTCAACAAATGCGAGCATTTCTTCCGCGGACAGCTCACTAGGGAGGTCGACAAGGTGTGGATGGCCTCATATCACCTGAAGGGAGTCGCCCAGCAGTGGTACCTGGTACTGGAGACCGACATCGGCCGCCCATCGTGGCCGGATTTCCATCGATATTGCCAGGAGCGCTTCGGCCCTGCCCTCAACACCAACCACCTGGCCGACCTGGCCAGGCTGCCGTTCGGCGCCAACGTGGCCAAGGAGCAAAGTGGCTAAGACGCGCGTCGAGCCGTGCACAGGCGCTGTGTGCGATCACCACCGGCCAGAGGCCGAGTCCTTGGACTGAGTCAGCTGTCAGTTGGATTAGATTTGATTCGATTTGGAGTTTTCCTTAATTAGAGGTTTCCTTAATTATAGCATCAGGTGGTTGAGTCCGATTGTATAAGAGTCACACTTTGCAAATTAATGAGATAGCCTGGGATTGTGTCAGCTTGACACCCTTGGGTGCCCGGCGTCCTAACTCTCTCTCTCTCTCTCTCTCTCCGCCTCGCTTGCCCTAGCGCCGCCACGGCGCCTCGCCGCCGCCAGCGCCAGAACCAGCCCCTCCACTCTCCTCCATACGCGCTACGTAGCAAGGCTAAGCGCCATACCAGCATCACTGGTACCCTTTTAGTTATTTTTTACTGTCACCTTCTTCTATAGAGTCCCTATTGCTGAAGCAGGTTGGTTGAGAGATATACTTGCAGAGTTGTAGGTGATAGGATATATTGAAACTTCTTTTGCTCTTCTTTACCTTTGAGTTCCTTTCGGAAGGTTTTATTGTCACTTTACTCTGGCTATTCACTTTGCAGTCCACTCTTACTGTGCATGGGCTTTACTTATGTAATAAAAGCACTTGACTGAATAATTTTGTTTGCTTACCATGACTTGAACTTAGCGATTGGTTTATAATGTTGTGCGATATTTAACTTTTTCATGTTAACATTTTTATCCCAATGTATGAATTTGCTCTCTAATCCTTCCTTTGCTGTGTGACCAACTTCTGTTTTGTGAGTTCCTTTCCAGGTAGGATAGTATCTGACTCTGACCATTTCCATAACAAAAAGGATATATGGCCTGAAGGATATACTGCTTTCAGAAAGTACATGTCAATAGCAGGTAATCATCCTTCAAACTTGTCTAAAACTTTTTGCAGCATTTATTAATCCATTTTGAAATTTCTTATACTCATTAGATTATGCATTTGTTTATTTAGTATATGAAATGTTGTTGCAGACCCACATTCAGTAACATCATACAAAATGGAGGTACTAAGGAACTTTGATACAAAAGCACGGCCATTGTTTAGGGTGATCTCAGAAGACGGGGTGCAGGTAATCGAATTAACAACCTTTTGTCTTGTAGATGATGTTCTCGCTAATAATTTTGAAGAGTTTTTTATTTTTATTTTTATTTTTTTAGTCTCACATACCCATGTGTTGCATAAACATGTACGGAACATGAAATGTCCTGAAACCCAAAGTATTGGCATCATTGAAGTCTGGGAGTTTACCTGTACAGCAATCTAATTGGTTTGTTTTTCACAAAAGCTAAAGCTTTTTGGGTCTTAAGAGATGCTTAAGAATAATGGCTAATGATAATCAATATATACTATTGTTTTGCAATCGCAGATACATCTATAGAAACCTAGTTTATTATTCATAAGATATTGTGCGAGAAAAAATATGCTAAGATAGTCTTGCTGTTGTGACTAATGGATATTAAGCTCCATTTGTTGGCCAGGTAAACACAAATGGATCTCAGATTTGGGTAAAGGCCAGAGGGCAGCTTGGCCCTAGGCCGCTTGTTGGAATTGAAAATGCAAAGCTTAGTCCTTACAAGGATACTGCCCCTGCTTTTATAGGTAGAAGGCTTCTCTACCTTTCCTACCTGCTCCAGCATATCTCCTAACCACTAAAGTGGATGCTGAGCATATTCTAAGTGCTTGGCTTTAACAGCCGAAAATAACAAGACAATGCACAGTAAGATACATAGAGAGAGCACTAGGCTTAACTCTCAATTCTCCCCCTAAGCCTTGTGCTAAGCCTTGGAGGTGATCGCTGTAGCCCAATCCTCTCCCTCATCTCCTGGAACTTGGACTTCTCCAGCGACTTGGTGAGAATATCAGCCAGCTGATCAGTAGTGACGATGTGGCTAGCCTTGATGCTCCCATCCTCCAAGTGATACTTGATGTGAATGTGCTTGCTTCTTTCATGGAAGACAGGATTCTTGGCCAGAGCTAGAGCAGACTTGCTGTCCACCTTCAGCTCAACCACATCCACCTTCCTGCAAAGGAGCTCTGCTAGCATCCTTGACAGCCATAGTGCCCGAGTTGCTGCAGTGGTGGTGGCGATGTACTCTGCTTCACAGCTTGAGAGAGCCACAACCTTCTGCTTGAGGGATTGCCAGCTGACCAAGCAATCACTGAGGAAGAACATGGTCCCGATTATGCTCTTGCTGGTGTCCATGTCACCGGCGAGGTCGCTGTCGCAGTAGCTGGCGAAGCACGCCGTGTCAGGGCCCTGCCATAGTGAAGACCGTAGTCGAGGGTGCCCGCCACGTAGCGTAGGATGCGCTTGACAGCCTGCAGGTGCTCCATCGTTGGCCGCTCCATGATCCGGCTCACATACCTGATGGCGAACGCAAGGTCCAGCCGGGTATGGACCAGGTAGCGTAAGCTCCCGATCAGCCGCCGATAGTGAGTTGGATCGACCTCCTCCGCCGTGTTGTGCCGACTGAGCTTGAGCCGTTCCTCCATCGGGGTGTGGGCTTGGCGTAGTGGGTTTGGCGAAGGGCGATGCCGTTGGCGTCCTGGTGCACTTCGACGCCGAGGTAGAAGCAGAGGAGGCTGAGGTCGCTCATGTCGAACGCCTTCTTCATCTGTGCCTTGAACGCCTCGACTTTTCCTTCTTCAGCGCCGGTGATGATGAGGTCGTCGACGTAGACGCCGACGAGCAGGACATTGCGCCCACTGTCCTGCCAGTACACTGCCGCCTCGTGCATGCTCTACTAGAAGCCCATCTTCTTGAGCGTGGGCGTCGAGCTTCGCGTTCCAAGCGCGCAGGGCCTGACGCAGGCCGTAGAGTGCCTTGCGCGGGCGGTACACCTTCCCTTCTCCGGCGACGGCGTAGCCCGGTGGATGGCGCACGTAAACCTCCTCCTTGGGATCGCCGTTGAGAAAGGCGGATTTGACGTCCATGTGGTGGACCTGCCACCCCTCCTGAGCTGCCAGCGCGAGGAGAACACGGACTGACTCCATGTGCGCCATGAGGGCGAAGGCGTCGTTGTAGTCGATCCCCTCTTACTGGACGAAACCGCGTGCCATCAGCCGTGCCTTGTGCTTGATCACCGCGCCCTGCTCGTCCTTGAGCTTGAACACCCACTTGAGGAATCCTCTGTTTGGATAGGAGTGCTTGGAAAACAGCTATTGACATGCCTGAACCGTGACTAGGGGCTCATGTTGGGTTTCAACTCTAGTCTACCCCAACTTGCTTGGGACTAAAAGGCTTTGTTGTTGTTTACTTTCATTAAAGTTGTTCTAACTTCTAAGGATAATTTAGGCTCTGGATTGCTTAACATAATATCTATAAATATTACGGATCGGGTTCAGTTAAGGCACTTCACTTGAATGTCTGTTTGTCATGATGTTACTTAACAAATTTAAACTAGAAATAGCAAGCTAAACCTTGGCTAATATTTTAATATTTTATGTTTCAGTACATCCCTTTTTAGTTATCAGATTAGATGAAAAAGGTAGAAAATGTATAAAATCATTTTGGTACATGGGGTTGAAAAATGGTTATGAATTCAGCTTGACAGTGTCTTAACAATTTTCTAACTGCATTCTGAACACCAAGTTAAACTTTAGTCGAAAGCCTGATTTAACGTATTTCTATTTCTCTGGTGGAAGTCTATTTCTGTTATTCCTTGTTAAGTAACATCATGTGGTCTGTTACCCAAACCAATTCAGTAACACTTGTGGTTTTTATTAATAGTTTCCGTGTAGTTTTTATGGAAAAGAGCAGATTTTTGATGATTATCATCAAAATTATTTGTATGCCGTGGAAATAACAGCGTCATGACAAATTTCTAGTTCCAAATCTGTACATCTGTACATTTCCCTAATGTTGAGCCTATATGATATTCAGATTGATGGATCTACCCCGAATGCATGTTGGAAAGAGATATACTGCAGAATAAAGGAAAAACAGTGCAATGCTGCTACTGAATTGGAAAGAAACTTATGCCAAAAGTCTGGTTCCTACATGTTTGGTTTTTCAAATCCGCAGATAAGGCAGCTTATTCAGGTTTGAAATGAAATATCTGGAAGATATTTTCTTTTATACTAGTTTAAATTTTATTGAGGACTGCATTGGGGCTTGGGCTAGACAATTATTCATCTTTGATCCATGTATTGTTTTGTACCCTTGGGCCTTGCCTTACTTTTCGTAGTCATCCCTATATCTAGAAGCTTTTTTCATCAGTTTAGGCCAATATATAGGCCCAACTATATTATACTTGAATTTATTTATGGATACTAAATTTGTTCTTGTCTTATAGTACTTGTCCTAAGAAGAAATTGGATGATTGAGGTAGAATTTCAGATTTGGGATAGAGGAAGCTGTAAATTTTGGAGATAGAACTTGTTCCTTCTCTCTCTTTGGTCTTTGCATTTTAGTCCCTAACTATGGCCCTGTTTGGCCGAGCTCTAGGCTCTAGCTCTAGGAAATCTGTGGATTTCCTAGAGCTGGTCACTTGTAGCTCTAGGAAATCCTAGATCTGGAGGTGCAGGCATGTTAAGTGCATTTACATGACTCATTTAATTTATTTTTAGATTAAATAAAAAAAATATTTAAACCACTTTAATTCAGTCTGCAAACTGCATAGTTCTCGGAGCTAGAGCTGTGCCAAGCGGGTCATAATATTCATATTTACAGCACACACCAGCACTCCCCCTCAAGATGGGGCAAAAATATGACCCATCTTCCTACAAAATGTAGTAAATATCAATCCTTTAACCAAGACATACAAAACCCTACTAGCTGATTCTAATTGGACATAGTGCAGGCAAATCATTTCTCTATCCAGCTTCTCCTTAATAAAGTGATGATCAATCTCAATATGCTTGGTTCTACTATGATGAATAGGATTGTTGGCTATACCAATAATTACTTTGTTGTAACAATACAGCATCAAAGGCTTGCTCCTAAATAGTTTCAACTATGTTGGAAGAACATAGTTTCCTTTAGTATATCTAGAACTTATTTTCTTTGAGATAGAAACATCCTTTTAGGACCCCAGGAGATTTCACTTCCAAGGAACTTTCTCAATTTCCTCCCAATCTTTTTGCTTCAAACTCTCGTGCAAGATATCTTTTCAAATAAACAATTTCAGCATCATTCACATACACTATTGGAATTGCCACCTTGTTTGGAGCGTGCTCATAGAATAATGTATGATTAGCATTACTTTGGATCACCTCTCTTGTGGATTGATCGTCTAAAGCGATCAAACCCAACCCTTGGTAATTCTTTTAACCCATATAAAGATCGATGCAAACGATGCACTTTTACATCGATTTGATCTGTTCCAAATCCAGGTGGAATATGCATCTATACTTCATGAAGATTACCATGGAGAAATGCATTTTTTCACATCCTCACTTCCATCTGATATATCTTCTCCCAATCCAAATTAACATCATAAGATACAAGTGTTACCCCTTTGCAACTAAACGAGCTTTGTACCTAGCCACCTTTCATTCTAGTGTACTTAATAGTGAAAATTTATTTGCACCATATAGGTTGCTTACATGGTGGTAGATCCACAAGCTCCCAAGTTTTATTTTTTCTGAAGCCTTTACCTCTTCTAGCATTTTCTGCACTTAGGTCATCTTTAGCCAATTTCTAGAATTCTAGTTGATGGGTATGGATGTGGAATCTAGAGAGCCAATGATACTTTGGTAGGAGAACTACAATTTTTATAGGACATGAAGTTGGCAATACCCAACATAATTTTTGAGGAATATTTGAGGATCTATGTGGTTTTCAAGGCAATAGGTAAGTCATTGTGAGAAACTTGAGTAAATGATTGATTCTCACCTTGCTCTAAAGTGCTTGGTAGAGCAATATGATTGGGAGATTGAGTTATATTATCTGGCTTTCATGCATAACAGACTCTATATTCTGAGAAGGCAGATTATCTTGCATAAGTCTGTGGCAAGGATTATCATCATCACCATTGCTATTACGATCATTTGTCACCTCCCTGACTTGAACTTTGTCTATTTGGTGACATAATTAAAGTAGGGATACCAATAAAGCCCACAAGAGTGCCTCCACTGTTATCCTCCCCTCTTGTTGTACTTAAGATGTGGATATAGTAATTTCAGTATCATTGGTTGGGCTGTATATGGTTAGTATTCACAAAAAGTCATGTCCATACAAAGAAACGATGCTCAGAAGGACACCTACATATGTAACCCTTTTGAGTAGGGGAATAACTAACAAACACACATTTGACAGCATGAGGATCAAGTTTTCCAGTATATTATTTCTATAATAATCATAAACAAAGCACACATATCCAAAAACCTTTGTAGAAATAACAAATTCATTGATTTCGAAAGTAACTCAACTAGAGATTTAATACCAAGAACTCTAAGAAGCATTTGATTGAATAATATGTTGCTATCTTTACACTGTTCCCCCTAAGAAATTTAGGAATGTTCATTGTAAACATAAGTGAACAAGCAACCTTAATTAAATGCCTATTTTTTTGTTCAGCAACACCATTTCGCTCTGGAGTGTTAGCATAGATAGTTTGATCTTTTGTGCTCAATACCATTCAAGAAATTGTTCAAACTCCTGGCAAGAGTGTAAGGCTTTTTACAGTGTTGGCGAGCTTATTTTTGGTAAAGGCACACATGTCTTTAAATATTGCAAAGACTTGGTTTTATGTGTTTGCAAATAAAACCCAGTATATCGACTAAAACCTTCGATAAAAGTCACAACTCTTCTATGCCCCCAAACATCAGAGTGAATAATTTCAAATGGTTGGTCACTTCTTAAATCCAAACTTGGATAGGGAACCTTTGTATGTTTAGTAAACTCACATGCATTACATCTAAGAGATTCTTTAGAGTATTCATTAAAAGGAGATGGATAACCACAAGCCATAGCAACAAGAATTCTTGACATGGAGACTTCTTGGTCGCAGAAGCAACTTCATTACTTCATCAAGATAATATAGTCCATGCATGGCCCTAGTCCCAAGAATTCTCCCTGGGCTCCTGAAAAGCACAATTAGAAGGATCAAATCAACCTCTACAACTAAGTGATTTTTTTTTCTCAAAAACACAGGAGAGCTGTGTTTCTCTGCATTAAGAAGAAAAGGGGCGAGAACCATTACAAACTCACACCAACACAAAAAAAAAACACAAAACAGTTCAATTTAGTTTACAAAAGGCTCATGCATTTGTCTCTTGATCATGGCTTTTACTTGTCTCTTTTTGTCCTGGACTTTTGGCAGATACTGAATTTCATCCTTAACTTCGAGTTCAATTGTGTATTTGTCAGGAATTGCCCAATGCAAGGTCATGTCTGAAATATTTTGAGAACGGTGGGGACACTATCCTTGGTTATAGAGCGGTTCATGTTAACTGGAAAGATCTGGACTGTTGCAATGTTTGTGATATGGATGAGGTAAACAATCTTGTTCCTGTTCTCACATAGGTTATTCCCTAGGTTGTAATCAATCTGAAACTTACTGATCTTTGTTTTGCATCCAGGAGTATGAAGACAACTTATTCTTGCAATGCGACAAGTGCCGTATGATGGTATGAAAGACATTTTATCTTGGCCCATGTTATCGAGCATGTAAGTGTTTACAAATGCCTTAAAACATGATCCAGGTTCATGCTAGATGTTATGGTGAACTTAAACAATTGGACGGAGGACTTTGGCTTTGCAACTTGTGTCGACCAGGTGCACCTCGTGTGTCTCCAAAATGCTGTCTATGTCCAGTCACAGGTACAGACTTTCATCCCATGTCAATGCATAATGAAGTATTACTAATGGGATGTAAACATTCTTTAGGTGGTGCAATGAAACCTACAACAGATGGCCGTTGGGCTCATCTTGCATGCGCTATATGGATCCCTGGTAATCACTTCACTTGTCCTAAATCATCTTGATGTTGTGACATGACATGCTTTTTGTTCTCTCAATCTTCTATTCTGTCACAGAAACATGCTTAAAAGATGTAAAGAGAATGGAGCCGATTGATGGACTGAGCAGAATCAACAAGGTCTCCCTCTCTTTGCCTTTTGGTGTGAACTGCTTACTTCAATCTTTTAGTATTTCTGTAGAAACATCATTGCTCATCATTGCAGTTTGTCATTCCAGGACCGTTGGAAACTCGTATGCAGCATCTGCGGAGTTTCATATGGAGTATGTATACAGGTACTTTACAGTTGGTTGAAGCTACTGATAGGATGATCAAAACATGTTATAACTTTTCTTGTATCAACATAGTGTTCTCATCCTACCTGTCGTGTTGCATATCACCCTCTTTGTGCACGTGCTGCTGACCTTTGCATTGAGGTACCGTACTAGTCCTTTTTCTGCAGGTTATTTACTCCATGATTACTTTTTTTTTTGCCTCGGCTAACATGTATTTCTATTATGTGGACCTATTTTGTTAATTTAGCTTGAAAATGATGACAAAATCCATCACATGTATCTTGATGAAGACGAGGATCCTTGTATTCGTTTACTCTCGTACTGCAAAAAGCATAGACAGCCATCTGCTGAACGTCCATCTCTAGAAAGTGACCCTGCTGAACCTGTCCAGGTAGTTCAGACGGATGTGGTTTCATCATCTGGTTGTGCAAGGACTGGTAAGAGAACAAGCACTGTTAATTTGACAGGGACAAGGAGCTTCTTATTGTTCTCTGTATACTAAGTTTAATCGCGCATTAAAAAATCACCTTACTATGATATTAATTAGATTTTTTGGTCCCATGTTTTATTACTTAAGGGGTTGTCATTCAGATGTTTTTATGGTTTATTAGGTTTGGTGGTTAATATCCTTGACTCCTTGCAGTACCATTTTGATTGAAGTTGCATATTTATGCATATGATATAAATTTAATATTTTTTTAGTTTACTAAAGCGCGCCCTATTTAGATTGATTACCTATCTTGTCTCATATTTATTTCATGTCTGAATGCCCTGTTCCTTGGCCAGAACCCTATAATTTTCGCAGAAGGGGCCAAAAACAGCCACAAGTTGTGGCTACTGCTTCTCTGAAACGTTTATATTTGGAGAATAGACCGTATATTGTCAGTGGTTACTGCCAAAATAGAGTAGGCAATGCTTGCAGTGAATCACTTCAACCGGTTGGCTTGTCAGATGCTGTGCAGCAAGAAGCTATTGGCAATGTGTCTTCTATGGTTGAAAAATATACAATCATGAAGGCTACATTTAGGAAGAGACTAACTTTTGGTGAGTTCTATTTAGTTTCTTATCCTTTTGTATTTTGTATTTCCACACCATAACCTTCTGGAGTTGATCAAGTCTTCATACCATTTTAAGAAATATTTTCTGAGCCTAGTCCAAGATACTATTTTTGTGATCTTAATTATTCTATCTCCAATACATTTTTACCAGAGAAGCATATATTTTTCCTAAATATCTTGTGTTGTTCCAAGGGAGGAATCTTCTTATCCTATTTCACATATTGCTTGTTCTATACCATTTATCAATATATGTGCTTTGTCATTTTTGCTTTTGTGCTAACTATGATGTCAATGTTGGATGTATTTTTGTCTACAGTAGCAGTGGAGTTTATAGCAAGAAATTGAAAATTTTATTGATACAAATCTTTCACTTTTTGTTGCTTAAAGTTTAATATTAAATTGGGGTGATAGTTTGTAGTGGAATAGGATTTAGCTGCTACCAATTCTGAGTATTACAGATCCTGTGCATTGATTTTATGATTTTGAGGATGTGATCTTGTAGAAGTTTGGGAGAACACCTCTCACTCATGTAGAAGATTGGGAGAACACCTCTCACTCCCATTAGGGAGGGGTGGATCTCATATATATAGCCAAGATACAATATACATGAGTTAGACTTATACATATCTCTAATACCCGCCTGCAGTCACAGCGGGAGGGAACTGGACGCAGAGACTAGACCTAAAGTTCTAAAGTCATTGAACAACTGTAAAGGCAGTCCCTTAATCATAATGTCGCGAACTGATGAGCTGAGGGTATATGTAGCACTTTGAACTGCCCCAAAGCCACCTTCTCACGAACAAAGTGAATGTTCAATATGCTTCGTGCGACGATGATGAACTGGATTGGCAGTCATGTAGCTTGCGCCGACATTGTCACAATAGACAATGGTCGCCGAAGGGATCGAGATATGTAGGTCCTCAAGCAACTGGCGCAACCAACAACACTTAGCAATGGCGTGAGCAACAGCTCGGTACTCCGCCTCCACACTAGACTGAGACCGAGACACCGTGGTCTGCCGTTTTTGAAGAGTAGGAAACTAGCTTGTCTCTGAGGAAGACGCAGTAGCTTGATGTAGAGCGCCGAGAGTTTGGACATCCAGCCTAGTGAGCGTCGGAGTATGCTGTGATGGATGACACGCTGCAAATGCCGAGGTGCAGACCGGCGTCGAAGTGCCCTTCACATAGCGCAGAATGCGCTTGATCAGGGCAAGATGGGGCTCTCGTGGGTCGTGCATGAAGAGGCAGACTTGCTGAACGACGTAGGTGAGGTCGGGCCGAGTCAGCGTGAGGTACTGCAGGGCGCCAGCCAGACTACGGTCCAAGGGGTCAGCAACGGGGTTGCCGGCAGTCGCACACAGCTTGGACCGAGAGTCAACCTGAATCACCATGGGGTGTCACTCAGACATGCCAGCCCGACGGCATACTGTCTCTATGATAGGAGCAAGCCGTCGGAGGAGCGTGTGACGGAGATGCCAAGGAAGTGATGGAGAGCGCCAAGATCTGTCATGGTGAACTCGGAACTGAGATGATTGGTGATGTGCCGTAGTAGAGCAGGAGAGGACGTCGTTAGTACAATGTCATCGACGTATAGTAGCAGGTAGGTGACATCATCTTGATTTTTATAAATAATAAAGAGAGATGTGTCGGACTTCGCCGCGGAGAAGCCGTGCTTGCAGATGTAGGTGGCAAACCGCTGATGCCACACGCAAGGTGCTTGCTTGAGGCCGTACAACGACTTCTGCAAGAGGCAAACCGAGTTAGGGGACGACGGGTCGACGAAGCCAGACGGCTGCCGGCAGTAGACAGTCTAAGATCACCATGAAGAAAGGCATTCTTCACATCAAGCTGATGAATGGGCCACTTCTGTGAAGTTGCAATGCTAAGCACATCACGAATGGTGGCTGGCTTGACAACCGGACTGAAGGTCTCATCGTAGTCGACACTGTGTTGCTGAGAGAAGCCGCGAACGACCCAGTGAGCCTTGTGGGCAAGAGAGCCATTGGAGTGGAACTTGTGCTTAAATATCCACATGCCCGTCACAAAGTTGGCTCTGGGGCTGAGGTACAAGGCGCCAAGTGTTGTTGTCGATGAGGGCCTGATACTTGTCCAGCATAGCAGCACGCCAGTTCGGGTCAGCTAAGACGCTGCAATAGTTGCCAGGAAGCGGAGATGTCGATGTTGCAGAGAGACCCTTGTAGTTAATAGGCTGCACAACACCCGCCTGTAATCGAGTCAATGCCCGCGGGAGGGGTGGAGGCGGCAACGTCGTGCCCTGCATAGGTTGTGGAGGTGGCGCAGGCGGCTGCAGCACCCCAGAGGTGACCCGACGAGAGGGTAGAGGTGCATGGACCACATGGGGAAGTGGAGGCATGCGCTCGGCAGCACGGAGAGCATGTGACGCGTTGATCGTTGTCACAGCAGTAGACGGCCCAGCCCCGTCCGTTGCAAGTAACGATGACGAAGACGGGCGGCGCTGGTAGACCTTGCCGGTAAAGCGGCGGTTAGCAGGATGCGGCGGCGACCGATGCTGGTAGACAGCCCCAAACCGGGAGCTCCTGCCCGGAGCTATAGGAGGGGCAGGGTCGGCCTGCGGAGCTGGGCGACAGTGCCGACGTGGGCAACAGTGTTGATCGACGGGGTAGCCAACTACACAGGACTGACCATGATGATGGTCGGGTCGTCGAGCAATGATTGCTCGTCCTTTGAAGACGAGGGGGCGATCGAAGAAGAGGATGTAGCTCGACACCCGTAGGTGGAGCGACCGACACAGTAGAAGAAGCGTCCTGTATCAAAAAGTCAAGACAAGATGCACCCGATGGTGCGGCAGCGAATGGAAACACCAACTCGTCGAACACGATGTGTCGGGAGATGATCACACGTTGCATAGAAATATCGAGGCACCGGTACCCCTTGTGGGGAGAGGGATACCCGATAAACATGCAACGTGCGGAACGAGGTGCGAGTTTGTTGGGAGTCGTGGCACTAAGGTTAGGATAACATAGACAGCCAAACACGCGAAGGTGGGAGTAATCAGGGAAAGAGCCATGAAGGAGCTGGTACCGAGATGTTGCTGACAAGAGGAGGGGCGTCGGTTAAGCACATACATGGCTGTAGCAAGACACTCTGCCTAGTAGGTTGGCGGCATGGAACCATGGGTGCGGATGGTGTTGTTGATGGTGCGAAGCATATGCTCAGCTTTGCCATTCTGCTGGGAAGTGTAAGGGCAAGAATGGCGAAGCAAAATGCTGCGACTGGACAAGAAGGTATACATGGCGTTATTGATGAACTCAGTGCCATTGTCGACCTGAAAGCACTTGGAAACAGAGTTAAACTGAGTCTGAACATAGGCAACAAAGTGACCATAGACTTTGGATTTTTGGCGCAGAGGAAAAGTTCAGCAGAAATGAGTGAAATCATCAAGGAGGACCAAATAGTATTTGAATCATCAAGGAGGACTAAATAATATTTGTTACCCGAAATGCTAAGGACTGGAGATGTCCAGACATCACAATGAATGAGAGCAAAGGGTTCTAACGTTGTGGATGCTGAAGTAGCAAAGGGAGCAAAAGGTAGACGTGTGTTTGCCAAGCTGACAGGCATGACACAAGGATTACGCTGCGGGGGTACACGTGATGACCGACATGTTTTGAAGGGAAGACAGAGGCACCTGGATGACCCAGGCGGTGATGCCGTGGATGGGGCAGCGAGGCTGCAACTAGCGGCAGTGGATGGGAAGGATGGTGAGATGGTGTAGAGATCGCCACTGCTATTGCAGCGAAGGAGGACACATCTTGTTAAGGGGTCTTTGACAGAAAAGCCAGAAGCATCAAATTCAATGGAACAATTATTATCACGGGTAAACTGACGAACAGAGAAAAGATTGTGCACAAGAGCAGGGGCAACAAGAACATTGTTGAGGGAAAAGGAAGTGACGGCTGTGGGAAGAATGGAAGTGCCACGACTGAGGACGGGCATGGAGTGACCATTAGCCACAGAGATAGATGAAGAGGAGTGAGGAAGATGAGTAAGATACTATCCGAGGATGACATGTGGGATGTTGCTCCAGTGTCGAGCACCCAAGTGTTGGTACCCGGAGAGGGCCCGGGCGGCGAGGGGCCAACCTGCTGCTGGGCACGCAGTGGAGGAGGGGACTGCGTGGGCGCGAAGACCGCAAGAGTCTGAGGAGCCGGCCGAATAATGCCCTGTCCATGACAGGCCGTCTGCGGCAGCTGTTGAGGCAGAGGACCAACAAAGGGGGCAGAGGAATTGGGCGGCATCGAGGCAGACCAACACGGCGTGCGAGGGAAGATCATAGGCGCTGCAGGCTGCACGGCGGGCAGAGGCACGCGCGGAGCAGAGGAGATCGTGACCTGTGACTTGAGTCATCGTGAGCACGTGGGAGCAGAGGAGCAAAGGAGACCGCCACCCGCGACTTTGAGTCGTCACGAGCACGCGGGTGGAGACCGCGACCCATGACCTGGAGTCGCGCCCACGGGCTTCGTTGATGGTAGGGACGGGTCTGGATGCAGGCGCACGAGAGAGGAGGCGCACGAGCAGAGGAGAGTGGTGCACGTGGAAGCAGGGGTGCGCGAGCAGGGGGCGAGTGGCGTGTGGGGAAACAGGGGAGGCGCATGGAGGGACCACGCGTAGGATGGGCCGCGAGCGGGCACGCGCTGCGCGTGAGCGAGCGAAGGGGAGGCGCGTGCGGCAGAGACGAATCGCGAGCCACGCGGTGGGATCATGAGGCAGCGGCGCGGGACCGTGCGGGTATGCGAGCTTGCAGGGGGTGCGTGCGGCCGTGAAGAAGGGGAAGTGGCTGCGGCTACGCGAGTGGAGGCAGTAAGGGAGGTAGGACGGGCCAGCAGTGCAGAGGAGCATCGCGAGGAGTGGGCGAGCAGCCGTGAAATCGGCGGCACGTGTCAAGGCAGGTGAGAAGACGGGGAAGGGGCCTAGGGCTCCGATACCATGTAGAAGATTTGGAGAACACCTCTCACTCATGTAGAAGATTGGGAAAACACCTCTCACTCCCATTAGGGAGGGGTGGATCTCATATATATAGCCAAGATACAATATACATGAGTTAGACTTATACATATCTAGATCTGTATTGGCCCTGTATAGGAACATCAGAACTATGACATTCTATTTTGTTGAATTGTTGGTTTTGAATGAAATAATTTGGCAATGTTATGATAAGTTTAATATTAAATTGGGCTGATAGTTTGTAGTGGAATAGGATTTAGCTGCTACCAGTTCTGAGTATTACAGATTGGGCGCAGGGATGGTTTTATGATTTTGAGGATGTGATCTGTAATTGCCCTGTATACGAATATCAGAACTATGGCATTCTATTTTGTTGATTTGTTGGATTGAATGAAATAATTTGGCAATGTTATGATATTCACTTGTGCTTGAGTGAACTGTTGTTCATATATTGATTTCATTGTCTTTTGATAGGAAAATCAAAAATTCATGGATTTGGTGTCTTTGCCAAGGTTGCACACAAGGCTGGGGATATGGTATATTTTTCTGCTTTCCCTTTATAAATATTTTATTCAGATGCTTATGATTAGGAGCTGATTACTTTGAATGCAAAAGCTGGTATGCAATTTCACAAAGAAGCAAATACAGATAAATAAGGAAATAACACTGCTAAGTCACCTGGATTGTGGGTCAATGCCATAAGTTCTGTACCAGGCCCATCGTCCCAAGTGCGGGGTGTGGACTATGTTAGTTGCCACCTGTACAGCATGGGCAGGAGCGTGGTGATGGGAGCTTGTGCTGTGGAGGCTGGAAGGAGTGCTCGGGGGAGAGCGTGAGCTGCAAGGATGGTGGTATACTTGACTGACATACCCAATGGTCTCCTGCTAGGGTCATCGAATGAGATTAGGATTTTGATGTTTGCAGGCTGTTAGCCCACTTAACAAGCACTTTTTTCCTTTTCTTGGTTTTCCCTTCCCTTTTCTTTTCTGCTATTCAGATAATACTATTGTTACATGTTTTGCGTACATAATAAATGGCTAATAATTACGTTGTCCTTGTCATTGCCCTAGATTTGTTTGGTTCACATTTAGTGTAGACAATTATGGTCTATTTCGTTAAATTTGCATGCGAAAATGCTATATGTTCAACTCAATTTTCAGACTTCAGTATGATCAAACCTCTACTGGCAGCTTGTGGGCCCAACTCAGTTTTTCTGCATGCCACTATACGAGTAGAACAAATCTTCACATGTATATCAGTTCTCATTTGCATCTATTTGTGCTGAGCTAATATTTCTGAATTTGGGCTTACTCCTACAGATGATTGAATACATAGGGGAGATCGTTAGACCGCCGATATCAGACACTAGAGAGCGGCGAATATACAACTCACTAGTGGTAAGTTTCCTTTTGGAATTTAGTTCATTTTTTCCATTGAAGATAATTTTTTTTATATAAATGTGGATAACTAGACTGGCAAATTTAAATAAGTGCTCTTCTGGTTCACCTTGAACTGATTTTTGCTTCACAGTTTAATTTTGTCTAGCTGGTCAAACCCAACGATTATTTAATGCTACCTCTGCCCTACCCTAAAGTACATATCAAATGAGCACACCATTCGATACATTATGAGATATATTTTCATATGGTACCTCTTTGATGTGGTAGACATTGATACTCCTTTTTTTTGTAAACTAGGTCAAACTTAGGATGGTTTGCATTAGGACAAACTCAGAATTTTTAGGACAGAGGTAGTAAGTACTTAGAGCAACCCCAGCAATTGCCGGTCCCTAAAATAGGCCCCCCTACTTGCTTTTGACGGCCTTATTTTTCTGGGCTCAACTCCAGCAGCAGCTCCCAAATCAGGGCCCCCACTTCCTGTTTCTCTCTTTTCTCGCTTTCTCAATGTGTTCTACTCCCTCTGTCCACAAAAGGATGCATGTGATGGGCCAACAGGCTGGGCCCAAAAGAGCCCAAATTATGGCATGGACCGGTAAGGCCCTTGAGCGGCGCCTCCATCAGGAGGGCACACACTCAGCAAGGGGGACAGCTGAAAGACAGGCGCCCACCCTCTCTAGAAAGTCCAGCTCTGGTTCCAAGTAGTAATTAGAGATAGAGTAGATATGGTAATTGAGTTTGCTTAGGGAACAAGTGTGAGGGAAAGTTCCAATCTATAAGGAATTATTCCTATTAGATTATTTGGTAAACAAGTCCACTAGGGACTACAAATATAGGACATATTATACCCCCTTTGAGGCAAGCAAGAAAAGAAGTTGTTTATCCTCTAAAGCTCTTGGTCCTCTAGCTCCTGTGCCTCCTCTCCCTCACCCAGCCATTGGCCAGCATAGGGTGCGCCCCTGTTGCCCAAGCCACCAGTAGCAAAGACGGGATGCCGTAAGGCGGTCCCTTGCTCTCCAACCTCCTTCGACTACGATCTACGCACCTAGCCTCCTACCAAGATACGCCCATCACATCTAGTATCATGCCACCATGTCTGACAACACCCCTATCACCATGACCAGCATCCAGGAGCTTTTTGACAGGCTCACAATAACCTTGACCACCAAAATCGACGATCTAGACAATCGTCTCGCTGCCATTAAGAAAAGCGACAAATTGCTGCAGCAACCAAGAAGGTGGATCAGGAACGCCTTCTTGAATAGCAGCTTGAAGAGGAAGCAGGACACATCATGGTCGACTCCGACCGCAAGTTCCTCCAAGGAAAAAAGGAGAAAGCGATGACTGCAGACACCCTCGACATCGTCGATAAGGTGAAAAACACCCTGTTTGCTGCCGATCTTCAGTTTGCTGCCAACCTGAACATCGATGAAGCACCAAAGCTGGAGGTGCCCAAACCAGATGAGGGTGCTTTCCACCCAATGTTGCATTCTCGGTACTGCAAGCTATCCTTCCTCGCCTATGAGGGCAAAGAGGACCCCTATCATGGCTCAACTGTTGTGATCAATTCTTTAGCGGCCAACGGATTCCAGAGCATGAAAAGGTGTGGTATGCATCTTTTCATCTTACAGACGGCAGCCAACAATGGTACATGAGTCTAGCCTAGGATCAAAAGGGGCTCGATGGGGCTACATTCGCTCGCTGTGCTAACGAGCGCTATGACCCCCTTACAATGCGCATCCCCATGGGTGAATTGACTTCTCCGCCAGACCAGCACCGTTGATGACTACAATGAGCGGTTTTTGGCGCGTGTGGTCTGCTGGCAGCCTCGACGAACTCCAAAAGGTGAACATCTACATTGGAATGAACGCGCCACGCGCCACCTTTCGCAATGCATTTGCTCCAAGCAAACCTGTTGCATTTTTATTTCACCTAAAATAATCATCATATGCCTCCACTCGTGCTACATGTTGGAGTGTGATGGTCTTAGGCCCATGAGGCTAGGCCCATGTGGCCCATGTAAGCTACCTATATAGCTACCCTTCTAGGGTTAGCCCTATGCAATAGAATCACAATCTTCTACATGGTATCAGCCTAACCCTTATTCCCTCCCTCCCTTCCTGCCGCCGGCACCAGGCAGGCAGGCTGGCGCCGCCGCCACCCATGGCCGGCCGGCCACCTCCTCCTCCCCCACCTTCCTCTCTCCCCTCTCCCTCCTGGGAACCTTCCACCCAGCCGCTGCCGCCCCACTGGGCGGCCTCCCTGCCGCCGCCGCACCCCTGGGCGGCCACCCACCCGCCGCCGCCCCACTGGGCGGCCTTCCAGCCGCCGCCGCCCTCTGCTCCCTTCTCCTTCCCCCCCCCCTCTCCCACCCTACTTCCTGGGCCCCGTTTGCTGCTGCCCCTCCGCGCCAACCCCTTTTTCCTGCTGCCACCGCCGGGTATTCCTCTGCTGCCGCCGCCGCCGCCCTCCCTGGCCAGGGGGCCGCCCTCCCTAGCGCCGCTGGCCAGGGGGCCGCCCATCCTGGAGCCTTTGGCCAGGGGGCCGAGCCGGCCAAGCCCCCTGCTGGGGCCGCCCAGCTGCCTGGCGCCCACCTCCCCTGGATGCCTGGCGCCGGCGCTGGCGCCCTTCTCCCCTGGATGCAGCTTGCAGCCCCCCTCCTCTCTGCTGCGGGCTGGGGTGCACCTGGAGGGTCTGCTCCAGCGGCAGCAGCCCACCCGGCCCATCCGGCCGATGCCGCCGACGCCGTTGACCCTGCCCTTCCTGGTGACGCCACCGCTGCAGCTGCTGCAGCCGATCTGCTGCTCACCGGGGGCGATGGCATGGCCTCCAACTCACTCCAGCCCATCCCCACCCTCGCCGCCGCCCTCGCTTCCGCTTGTGCCGCCGCTGCCGCCGACACCACCATGGCCGCGAGCGCCGGGGCCGCTGGTGGGGGGGCCTCATTGGATCGCCGATTCGGGCGCCACTTTCCACACCACGCCCGATGCGAGTCTACTTTCTTCTCTTCGTCCTCCACACCCTTCCTGTCCCTCATCCATCATGGTCGCCAATGGCGCTTGCATTCCTGTCTCCTCCGTGGGCACTGCCAGTCCCCACGGCTCCTTTCATATCTCTGATGTTCTTGTGGCTCCCGGTATGGTTAACAACATTCTCTCTATTCGCCGGTTCACAACGGACAACTCTTGTTCGGTTGAGTTTGACCCCTCTGGTCTCACCGTGCGGGATTTGGCCTCCCGGTGTCCTTTGCTCTGATGTAACAGCACTGGGCCTCTCTATACCCTTCGGTTTCCGGCGTCTGTTTCACCTCCTTCGCCTTCCTCAGCCGCTTTCGCCGCCACTTCTTCCACCACCACTTGGCACCGTCGCCTCGGCAATCCTGGCCGGGATGCCCTGACACAGCTCAGTCGTAGTTCCGACATTCGGTGCTCTCGGGCTCACGATGATCACTTGTGTCATGCATGCCAGCTCGGCCGTCATGTTCGCCTTCCCTTTCAGTCCTCTTCCTCACATACCACTCGTGTCTTTGATCTTATTCATTGCGACTTGTGGACTTCTCCCGTTCTCAGCATGTCTGGCTATAAGTACTATTTGGTGGTGGTTGATGATTTCTCCCATTATTGCTGGACCTTTCCCCTACGTGCCAAGTCCGAGGCGTTCCCCACTCTCAGCCACTTCTTTGCTTGGGTGTCCACTCAGTTCGGCCTTACTATCAAGGTTGTCCAGTGCAACAATGGCCGTGAGTTCGATAACTCAACCTCACGTGCTTTCTTCCTTTCGCATGGTGTCCAGCTCCGCATGTCTTGCCCGTATACCTCATCTCAGAACGGCAAGGCCGAGCGCATGATCCGCACCACCAATGACATCATGCGCACCCTTCTGCTCCAGGCGTCTCTACCCGCTCGCTTCTGGGCTGAGTGTCTGCACACCTCCACCTATCTCCTTAACCGACTCCCTTCTACTGCCTGCCCAGCTCCTACGCCTCACCATGCTCTTTTCGGTACCCCTCCTCGGTACGACCACCTTCGAGTCTTCGGGTGTGCGTGTTACCCTAACACCGCCTCCACCGCTCCCCATAAGCTGGCTCCCCGGTCGACCCTCTGTGTCTTTCTCGGATACTCTCCGGATCACAAGGGTTACCGATGCTTTGACCTTGCCTCTCGCCGTGTCCTCATCTCTCGCCATGTCGTGTTTGATGAGTCGGCATTCCCTTACTCTACCATCACTCCACCCCCACCTCCTGCTGACCCTGCGGAGGCCTCCTTTCCCACTGACCCGGCGATTCCGCCACCCTTCTTCTACCCTGCAGGTACTACTCCGGCGCACTCTCCTGGTGGTCCCGCCTCGCCCCTGCCGGACTCACACCAGGACCCTCCGGTGCCTGACACGGTCGAGGCAGCCCCGGAGCTTCCGCCCTCGCTCCCTGTGGCTTCGCTGCCTCCCGTTGTGCCTGATGCTGCCGTTCCGATCGCGGAACCGACCACACCGACCCCACCTCCTCCCGGGCGCTTCGGCCTCGTCTACCAGCGCCGGCGGGAGCCGCATCCGCCATCACCCCCTCCCGGACGCTTCGGCATCGTCTACGAGCGTCGGCGTGAGCCGGCTCCGCCGATCTCGTCACCAGCGCTGTCGTCGCCGGTGCATGCTCCGCCGGCATCGCAACGCCCTCGCGCCGACCCGCCGGTCTACCACCCACCTCTTCTTCACCGGGACCCTCGTCACACTCATCCGATGGTGACGAGGCAGGCGTCTCGCCCGCAGGCCCTCACCGCCGCCGCCTGCGAGCCGGGGATCTCTCTGGTACCCTCTTCCGTCCGCGCGGCCTTGGCGGATCCTCACTGGCGCCGTGCGATGGACGAGGAGTACGCGGCCCTCCTCGCCAACCAGACGTGGGACCTCGTGCCTCGTCCGCCGGGCTCCAACATTGTCACCGACAAGTGGATCTGGACGCACAAGCGGCGGGCTGATGGTTCCCTGGAGCGCTACAAGGCTCGCTGGGTCCTCCGCGGATTCACTCAGCGTCCTGGCATTGACTATGCTGAGACCTTCAGTCCTGTGGTGAAGCCAGCTACAGTCCGCACCGTCCTCTCCCTGGCTCTCAAGCGCTCCTGGCCTGTGCATCAGCTGGATGTCAAGAATGCCTTCCTACATGGCACTCTGACTGAGACGGTCTACTGCAGTCAGACGGCAGGTTTTGTGGATGCTACTCGTCCTGACTTCGTCTGCCGGCTCAACAAATCTCTCTACGGGCTCAAGCAGGCACCCCGGGCTTGGTACTCTCGGTTCGCTACCTTCCTGCAGACTCTTGGGTTCACGGAGGCCAAGTCTGACACCTCTCTGTTTATATACCACTATGGGGGTGACACTGCTTACCTGCTCCTCTATGTGGATGACATTGTTCTCACTGCCTCCAGCGAGTCTCTCCTCCACCGCATCATTGCCTCACTCCAGCAGGAATTTGCTATGAAGGATCTTGGGGTGCTCCACCACTTCCTCGGCGTCACTGTTGAGCCCCGACCTTCAGGCCTGTTCCTCCACCAGCGGCAGTTCACTTGTGATATTCTGGAGCGAGCAGGGATGACCGCCTGCCAGTCCTGCTCTACACCGGTGGACACCCAGGGCAAGCTGTCAGAGGCTGGGGTCCGATGCTTGGGCCAGCGGACTCCACCGCATACCGGAGTCTTGCTGGCGCGCTTCAGTACCTCACTTTCACATGGCCGGACATCACTTATGCCGTCCAGCAGCTCTGCCTCTACATGCATGCTCCGCGGGAGCCTCACCTGACTGCTATGAAGCGGCTTCTCCGCTACCTCCGTGGCACACTTGGCTATGGACTGCTCCTCGGCCGGTCTTCCACGGCTGAGCTGGTTGTCTACACCGACGCTGACTGGGCGGGATGCCCGGACACCCGCAGGTCCACCTCCGGCTACGCGGTCTTCCTCGGCGGCAACCTGGTCTCTTGGTCCTCCAAGCGCCAGCCGGTGGTTTCACGCTCCAGTGTCGAGGCGGAGTACCGTGCCGTGGCCAACGGCGTGGCCGAGGCCGCCTGGCTCCGCCAGCTCCTGGCTGAGCTTTACCGCCCACTCGCCAGGAGCACGCTCGTCTACTGCGACAACGTCAGCGCGGTCTACCTCTCCACCAACCCCGTACAGCACCAGAGGACCAAGCATGTGGAGATTGATCTACACTTCGTCCGCGACCGGGTGGCCATCGGCGACGTCCGGGTTCTTCACGTCCCGACCACCTCCCAGTTTGCGGACATCTTCACCAAAGGCCTCCCTTCCTCGACCTTCTCCGAGTTTCGCTCCAGCCTCAACGTCTCCAGTGGCTAGTTGTGGCTGCGGGGGGGTTTTGTGTGTGTTGAGCTCTTTCTTGTTTTTCTTTACTGTTCAGCCTTGAACTCCGCTGCGCCGGTAGTTCAGACTGCGGGGGGGTGTTGGAGTATGATGGTCTTAGGCCCATGAGGCTAGGCCCATGTGGCCCATGTAAGCTACCTATATAGCTACCCTTCTATGGTTAGCCCTATGCAATAGAATCACAATCTTCTACACTACAGTTTGCAAGAACAAATTCTTGGACGTTAGAAACCTTCTCCTAAAGAACTGTACATGGGAGGATCAATGAAATAATCAACAAAAATACGCAAATTGTTCCCCTGGAGTTCCCTTGGAACTACTAGCCAACCGGAAATTGATCCATGTCGAACCCTCTTTTGCCTTGTCTGTTAAAGATCGGCAACATAAGCAGCTGCTATGATGAAGTCACTCACCATTGAACTCTACTTCATCCCAACGTTGCTCAATTAAATCGTCATCATCCGTGAAAATCATCTAAAATTAAAAGATCAGCAAAATACATTGTTATGTATATAAATTATATAATGCAATACAACAACAACAACATAGCCTTTTGTCCCAAGCAAGTTGGGGTAGGCTAGAGATGAAACCCAAAAGAGACGAGAAATAGAGACACATAAAGGGACATAAAAGGCACAAGACAGAAAGAGGTCACGGTTCAGGCACGTTGATTGCCAGTCTTCAAGCACTGCTGTCCATAGCTAAATCCTTGGAGATATTCCACTCCTTCAGGTATCTCTTAACGGACTCGTCCCAAGTTAGTTTAGGTCGACCTCTACCGCTCTTTACGTTATCGGCCCGCTTTAGAACCCCGCTATGCACCGGCGCCTCAGGAGGTCTCCGTTGGACATGTCCAAACCATCTCAACCGATGTTGAATCAATTTCTCCTCAATTGGTGCCACCCTAACCCTATCCCGAATATCGTCGTTCCGGACTCTATCCCTCCTTGTGTGCCCACAACACCAGCGCAACATACGCATCTCTGCTACACTCAATTGCTGTACATGTCGTCTTTTTGTAGACCAACATTTAGCACCGTATAACATCGTCGGGCGAATCGCCGTTCTATAGAACTTACCTTTCAGCTTCTGAAGCACCCTTTTGTCACAGAGGACGCCAGAAGCTTGACGCCATTTCAACCAGCCGGTTGAAATTCTATGCCTAACATCTTCATCAATGTCTCCATTCTTTTATAGCATCGACCCTAAATACCGAAAAGTATCCTTCTTAGCCACCACTTGCCCATCGAGGCTAACGTCTCCCTCCTCATGCCTAGTCACGCTGAAATCACACCTCATGTACTCGGTCTTAGTCCTACTAAGTTTGAACCCTTTCAACTCTAACGTGTGCATCTATAGTTCTAACTTACTATTAACCCCTGCCCTACTGTCGTCAACTAGCACTACATCATCAGCAAATAGCATACACCAAAGGATATCACCTTGTATGTCCCTTGTGACCCCATCCATCACTAAAGCAAATAAATAAGGGCTCAAAGCTGACCCCTGATGCAGTCCTATTTTAATTGCAAAGTCACTGGTGTCGCCATCACATGTTCGGACAAACGTCACCACATCCCTGTACATATCTTTGATGAGAGTAACGTACTTAGTTGGGACTTTGTGCTTTTCCAAGGTCCACCACATGACATTTCTCGGTACTTTGTCATATGCCTTCTCGAGGTCAATAAAGACTATGTGCAAGTCTTTCTGCTCCCTATATCTCTCCATCAATTGTCGTAATAAGAAAATCGTCTCCATGGTCGACCTATCAGGCATGAACCTAAACTGATTTTGGGTCACATGTGTCACTCTCCTTAGGCGATGCTCGATAACCCTCTCCCAGAGCTTCATCGTATGGCTTATCAACTTAATTCCACGGTAGTTAGTACAACTTTGAACATCTCCCTTATTCTTGAAGATAGGTACTAATATACTTCTGCATTCTTCAGGCATCTTGTTAGACCAAAAAATGAGGTTAAAAAGCTTAGTTAACCATACTATCGATTTGTCGTCTAGGCATCTCCACACCTCAATGGGGATACCATCAGGATCCATCGCTTTACCTCCCTTTATCCTCTTCAAAGCCTCCCCGATCTCCCCGATCTCTGGCTCCTGAATTCTCCTCACAAAGCGTCTGTTGGTATCGTCAAATGAGTCGTCAACTCAAGGGTAGGACCCTCATTCTCCCCATTAAACAACTTGTCGAAGTACTCTCTTCATCTATCCTTGATCTCCTCATCCTTCACCAGAAGTCAATTTGTCCCATCCTTGATGCATTTTATTTGGTTGATGTCCCTTGTCTTCCTCTCGCGGATTCTAGCCATCCTATAAATGTCCTTCTCCCCTTCGTGCCTAGCCGCTGATAAAGACCATCATACGCCTGACCTTTTGCTATACTCACAACTCGCTTTGCAACTCTCTTCGCTATTTTATAGCCCTTGATGTTGGCTACACTCTTGTCATGGTGGAGACGCTTGAAACACTCCTTCTCCCTAATAGCCCTTTGCACCTCGTCATTCCACCACCATGTGTCTTTCGCTTCCCGTTTGCCTCCCCCATGTTGCCATCTTTAGCCACATGTCGTCTACATCTTCTCCTTTTTCCCAGGGCCCCTCGTCTAGCATCCTCTCCTTAAATGTTTGCGCTGTTTCCCCTTTAAGCTTCCACCACTTTGTTCTCACAATCTTGGCCCGTTTGTCCCGGTGGACACGTACCCGAAAGCGGAAGTCCGCCACCACAAGCTTGTGTTGAGGGACAACACACTCCCCAGGTAACACCTTACAATCAAAGCAAGCACGTCTATTCTCCCTCCTTGCAAGGATAAAGTCGATCTGGCTCGAGTGATCTTGTGGTTTCAAATCCATGAGAGTGGCTGTTTTTTACTGTTGGTTCGCCAGACCTTAACACACCCTCCTCCTTTACCCGGGCTTGGGACCGGCTATGTTGAGACGATTTAAGAAAGTCTTCCAATCAACATAGGCGGAGTTAAATTATATAATGCAATGTAGAACTAAAAATGCAATTAAAATTGAAAAAAAGGGAAATTTGGATTCACCTTGGAGCTGGCCAGTGTGGAGGGGGCTTTATGAAAGGGGGGGTGGGGGGTGCACCGGGGAATTGGAAGAGGGTCGTGTCAGGAGGGGCAGCGCTGGGAGGATCCTATGTTGGGAGTGGGGGCCGCTTGCTGGGTTAGGGAGAAGGGGAGGGAGCCGCTTGGTGGGGTGGTGGGGTGAAGTGGTGGCAACGGGGAGAGCCGCACATCTTTAGATTATAGAGAAAGAACGGTTCCTTATAAACAATCCATTACCTCATTTAGGAGCCATGTGAAGGTTGCAGTACACGAGTGGGAACAATTGCCAGTACAAAATTAGATAACCTCCCTGAGCTGGACTAATCAAACTAGTTCTATAGCTGGACCTAAGCTGAAATCTTGAAGCTTTCAGGCTCCAGCCAGGCACTAGAGTCTCATCTCTATGAAGTATTGCTGAAGTTGATGGATAAGTTTCTGTGTTGGCTGGTGGTTGTAGGGCTGTTGCAGTACGCAACACATGATCTTTGTGTCCATCATCTTTTGATTGTTGTTAGGAGCATCTAGGACAGTATCTAGGACAGCATCTGGTTTTAGGACAGCAGTTGGCATCTAGCACAACATCTTAGACTAAGCAGTTAGCATCTAGACTAGCATCTTGGCATATGCTTGGCTAGCTAGCAGCCTATAAATATGTATCCCAACCCCTCAGGTTGGTATGACATTGTATGAGTTTGTGTGAGAAATAAACCAGAAAATTGCCCCAACTCCTAGTGTCATCCTCTCTCGATGAGAGTAAGGATTCTACTGCTACCAAGAGTGTGAATCCAGCGACTAACAAGTGGTATCAGAGCCGTACTATCCTGTAGCCTGAGCATCTCCTGCTCTTCTCCTTCCCCGGCCTCGCAGCAGCCCCAACCGCAGCCGGTAGCAGCAGCAGCTCCGGCTGCCCCTGCTCTCCACACAGCAGCCCCCTCGATAGCGCGCCATGTCCGCAGGCCAGTCTTAGGGCTTGGTCGCCTCGAGTATGCGGCGTCGGCAGGAGGCCGACCTTGCCGCGGTAGAGAAGCGCGAGCGAGCGGCAGCAGACGCCGCTGCAGCAGCGGCAAGGGCATCGAGGCTGGCAGCAGCGGAGCTTGCAGCAGCTAGAGCGGAGGTGGATGCAGCAGCGGCGGATGCAACGCGTGCAGCAGCAGCGGAGGCCAAGGTTCTACGCGGCAGCAACAGCAGCTCCATCGCTGCTGATGACAGCGCCGACGCGGACCTCGAGCTGCTGGAGAGGGAGGCATCGCGAGGGTGAGCGGCGTAGTGGGCAGCCGCGCACGCCCACGAGCGTGGCGGCAGCCTAGACAGGCGCAGACACGCCGGCGGCGCTCCTGAAGGAGGTGCGCACGGCGGTGGCGCTCCTGGAGGAGGCGCGCATGGCGGCGGCGGACGGGTCGACGGAGAGCGCGGCCTTCACAGGCAGTGCGGCTCTCTCCCTAGTTCGGTACCGTGGTCACCACGAATACCAGGCTGTCGTCAGGGACGTCGGCCCCGGCGGCGGGTGGCCTACCCTCACCAAGACCAACTACGTTGAGTGGGCTGCGGTGATGAGGGTGAAGCTCCAGGTGCGGTATATGTGGGATGCAGTCCGGTATGGCGACGTCGACTACGACCAAGATCGACGGGCGCTGGATGCTCTCATTGCTGCAGTCCCGCTCGAGATGCAGTTTTCGCTTACCAGCAAGCGGACTGCCAAGGAGGCCTGGGATGCCATCGCTGCAGCACGCATCGGCAGCGACCGCGCCTGCAAGTCCACACTGCAGGCACTTCGCAAGGAGTGGGAGAACCTGGCCTTCAAGCCAGGTGAGGACGTTAATGACTTTGCTCTCCGTTTCAACACTCTGTTGCAGAAGTTGGTGCAGTTCGGCGACGACACCTACGGCGAGGAGAGAGCTGTTGAGGAGCTCTTCCGCTGCGTCCCCGAGAAGTACAAGCAGATGGCTCGCTCAATCGAGTCTCTGCTGTACCTCTCCACGATGATGATTGAGGAGGCGTTGGGCCGCCTCAAGGTCGTTGACAGTGATGAGCCACAGCGCCTCTCGGGACCCGTCACCATTGGCGGGAAGCTTCTCCTCACTCGGGAGCAGTGGGCTGCCGGCCAAGGTGACAGGAAGAAGGGGGAGCCTTCTTCCACGACAGGCGGCCGCAAGCGTGGCAAGCGTGGCAAGCCGCGCAAAGACGCCCAGGCAGGGGCGCGAGGACGTGCCGAGGGTGATGATCGTGGAGGCGCCCAGGGCGGCGCCGCTGGCAAGCAAAAGCCAGCACGAGGCGACCCTTGCTACAACTGCGGCAAGCTTGGTCATTGGGCCAAGGATTGTTGACAGCCACGACGCGGCCAGGCCCACGTCGCGTAGGCGGAAGAGGAGTAGCCGGCTCTGTTCATTGCTCATGCGAGCATCGAACTACCTCCAGCGGCACCGGCCGCAACGGCTCTTCTCCACCTTGAGCCAAAAGCACGTGCCCTCCTCGACGACAGCTCCGGCAACGACAAGACCGACGGGTGGTGCCTTGACACCGGCGCCACCCACCACATGACCGGGCGGTGGGAGTTCTTCACCGAGCTCGACTCAAGCGTTCGAGGCACCGTCAAGTTCGGCGACGCCTCCGCTGTGGAGATCAAGGGCGTCGGCTCTGTCGTCTTCGTCGCCAAGACTGGCGAGCACAGGCTGCTCACCGGTGTCTACTACATCCTCGCGTTGAGGAACTCCATCATCAGCTTGGGACAGCTGGATGAGAGCGGATCGCGCGTGGAGATCAAGCACGGGGTGCTGCGCATCTGGGATCATCGACACCGGCTCCTGGTCAAGGTCAACAGGAGCAACCGCCTCTACGTCCTTCACGCACAGGTGGCGCAACCCCTTTCTCTTGCAGCCCGCCGCGACGACGACGCTTGGAGGTGGCACGAGCGCTTTGGGCACCTCAACTTTGAGGCCCTGAGGCAGCTCGGCAGCAAGGAGATGGTGCAAGGCATGCCGCACGTCGACCACGTGGAGCAGTTCTGCGACACCTGCGTCCTCAACAAGCTGCGGCGGCTCCCTTTCCCCCGCCAGGCGAGCTTCCGCGCCAAGGAGAAGCTGGAGCTCGTACACGGTGACCTCTGTGGCCCCGTGACACCAGCTACACCTGGAGGCCGGCGCTACTTCCTCCTCGTCGACGACGTGTCCCGCTACATGTGGGCTGTCCTGCTCGACGCCAAGGCAGCCGCAGCGGACGCTGTCAAGCACCTTCAAGCTGCTGCGGAGGCGGAGTGCGGCCGCAAGCTTCGGGTCCTACGCACGGACAACGGCGGCGAGTTCACGGTGGCCGAGTTCGCAACATACTGCGCCGATGAGGGGATCCACCGCCACTTCTCCGCGCCGTACGCTCCGCAGCAGAACGGCGTCATCGACCGCCGTAACCAGACGGTGGTGGCCACCGCCCGTGCCCTCAAGCAGAGAGGGATGCCGGCGATCTACTGGGGTGAGGCAGTGATGATTGCCGTCCACTTGCTCAACCGCTCCCCCACCAAGGCCCTCGACGGCAAGACGCCATACGAGGCCTGGCACGAGCGCAAGCCCGCGGTGAGCCACCTTCGCGTCTTCGGCTGCCTGGCCTTCGTCAAGGAGCTCAACCATGTCGGCAAGCTCGACGACCGGAGCACGCCAGGGGTCTTCATCGGCTACGCGGAGGGCGCCAAGGCCTACCGCGTCCTCGACCCTGCGACACGGCGCGTGCGCATCACGCGTGACGTCGTGTTTGACGAGGGGCGAAGCTGGACGTGGGGCAAGATGGTGGATGACAGCTCGACTCCGACGACCAGCGATTTCGTCGTCGACTACGTGCACTTCAAGGAGGCGGGGGGAGCTAGCAGCTCGTCCTCACCGAGCTCGCCTACCCCACCACCTCGTTCGCCACCACATCCGGCGAGTCCTTCACCACCGCCACCACCAGCTCCGGCAAGTCCACAGGCTCCGGCGAGTCCACCACCAGCACCGCCGGCCACGCCTCTTCAGGCTCGGCAACGACAGCTTCGACCCACGACGAGCAGCGCACAGTGGAGTTCGCCACTCCGCTGTCCAACGACGAGGATCACATCGACACCTACCACGGCGGCGAGCCTCTGCGCTACCGTACCGTGGACAACCTCCTCGGCGAGCAGCCGGTCCCTGGACTGGCACAGCACGACTTTGAGGCGGAGCTGCACCTCGCACAGGACGATGGCGAGCCTCGTTCCTTCGCCGAGGCGGAGAGGGACGCGGCATGGCATGCCGCGATTCAGATGGAGATGGACGCCGTCGAGCGGAACAAGACGTGGGAGCTGGTCGATCTTCCAGCCAGCCACCACGCCATCTCTCTCAAGTGGGTCTTCAAGCTCAAGAAGGACGAGACCGAAGAGGTGATCAAGCACAAGGCGCGTCTGGTGGCGCGCGGCTTCGTCCAGCAAGAAGGAATCGACTTTGACGACGCCTTCGCGCCTGTTGCACGGATGGAGTCCGTGCGACTCCTTGCGCTAGCTGCCCAGGAGGGCTGGCGCGTCCATCACATGGATGTCAAGTCGGCGTTCCTTAACGGCGACTTGAAGGAGGAGGTCTACGTGTATCAGCCGCCGGGATTTGCGATTCCCGACAAGGAGGGCAAGGTGCTCCACCTGCGCAAGGCCCTCTATGGCTTGCGGCAGGCACCGAGGGCGTGGAATGCCAAGCTGGATTCCACGCTGAAGGGGATGGGCTTCGAGCAAAGCCCACACGAGGCGGCCATCTACCGGCGGGGCAGCGGAGGAAAGGCCCTGCTGGTAGGCGTCTACGTCGACGACTTGGTGATCACCGGCACCAAGGAGGTGGAGATCAAGGCAAGGAGAAGATGAGGGCGACTTTCCAGATGAGCGACTTGGGCCCTCTCCTTCTACCTGGGGATCGAGGTCCACCAGGACAGCTCCGGCACCTCTCTTCGCCAGACTGCCTACGCCAAGCGCATTGTGGAGCTAGGCGGTCTCACCGGCTGCAACCCAGCCCTTCCTATGGAGGAGAGGCTGAGGCTGAGTCGGGAGAGTACGGAGGAGGTGGACGCGACGCAGTACCGGCGCATTGTGGGCAGCCTTCGCTACCTTGTCCACACGCGACCGGACTTGGTGTTCGCCGTCGGCTACGTCAGCCGGTTCATGCAGCGACCGACGGCGGAGCACCAGCAGGCCGTGAAGAGGATCCTCCGCTACGTCGCAGGCACCTCCGACTACGGCTTGCACTACCCGAGGTGCCCCGGTGCGGTGCATTTCATCGGGTACAGCGACAACGACCACGCCGGCGACGTCGACACGAGCAAGAGCACCAGTGGGACGCTGTTCTTCCTCGGCAAGTGTCCGATTAGCTGGCAGTCGGTCAAGCAGCAGATGGTGGCTCTGTCCAGCTGCGAGGAAGAGTACATCGCAGCCACTACCGCTGCTACTCAGGCTTTGTGGTTGGCTCGGCTGCTTGGCGATCTCCTTGGCAGAGATGCAGAGGCAGTGGAGCTCAGGGTGGACAGCAAGTCCGCCTTGGCCTTGGCAAAGAATCCTGTCTTCCACGAGCGCAGCAAGCACATCCGGGTGAGGTACCACTTCATCAGAAGCTGCCTGGAGGAAGGGAGTGTCCGGGCCAACTACATCAACACCCAAGACCAGCTCGCCGACTTCCTGACCAAGTCCCTTGGGCGGGTCAAGTTCCAGGAACTTCGCGCCAGGATCGGGATGGCCCAGATACCTCACAAGGAGCCACACAAGACTTAGAGGGAGAGTGATGGATAAGTCTCTGTGTTGGCTGGTGGTTGTAGGGCTGCTGCAGTACGCAACACATGATCTTTGTGTCCATCATCTTTTGACTGTTGTTAGGAGCATCTAGGACAGCATCTAGGACAGCATCTGGTTTTAGGGCAGCAGTTGGCATCTAGGACAGCATCTTAGACTAAGCAGTTAGCATCTAGACTAGCATCTTAGACTAGCATCTTGGCATATGCTTGGCTGGCTAGCAGCCTATAAATATGTATCCCCAACCCCTCAGGTTGGCATGGCATTGTATGAGTTTGTGTGAGAAATTAACCAGAAAATTGCCCCAACTCCTAGTGTCATCCTCTCTCGATGAGAGTAAGGATTCTACTGCTACCAAGAGTGCGAATCCAGCGACTAACAGAAGTAATGCTGAGCATCCATGATAGGAGAGGCGCCATGAAAGACACATCTGTTCCTGTGAATCCAAAGGGTCCAAGCACCCAAAATCATAGAGCTGTTGAACCCCTTTCTAATAGCACTGTGTAGTAACTCTATTACAGGCATCTATTTTTTTTTCTCGAAAAACGCAGGATAGCTGCGCTTCATTATATTAAGAAGAAAGATGGGTTAAGAACCCTTTACAACACACTCCACACACCACACTGTTTGACTGATTACATTCGCGTCCGTGATGTCGAGGCGACTGAACCATACATGCTAACCATCAGGGAGTGGGGCAGTCAGGAAGGACAGCTCCCGAGCACCTGCCATGCACCATAACTGGCGCTCCTCCCCTGCAGCGACCAAGGCCCTGGCTACGCTAGGCTTTACCCCATCAAAAACACACCGGTTTCGGTGATTCCACAATGTCTCTATAGGTGTGACAACTAGAGCACTTTAAAATTCAATGCTTGTACAGTGGTCCAAATAACTGTAACTGTTCAACTTGACAAGCATTGTCCAACTGCTCTCTCTTGACTCAAGAGACTTCAGCCGGGTCCCATTCAGTGTCAACTATTTATGTATTTCTATATTTATTGTACACAAGTCGTAATACTCATGCATTGCAGGGTGCTGGGACATATATGTTCAGGATAGACGATGAACGTGTTATAGATGCTACTCGGGCTGGAAGTATAGCCCATTTAATCAATCACTCATGTGAGGTAAGAAATTATTTGTTTGTTCTGCAGGAGCTTTCCATTTTCTGTTTGAAGCTTAGATCACTTATCTCTCAGATGCTAATGACTGCTCGACATATCTGCACATATGGACAACTGACAAAATTTTCATCAGGCTATTGTTGACCATGGATTATGCCTATCTTTGTCATGTTTTACCCTTCTCATATACATAAAACATAATGTTATATGAGCACGCTTTACTCAATCATGGGCCTTAAGAAACTTGAAATATTTGTATTTGTTCTTAAAGGAATGGGAATAATCTTTGAGCTTAGTAGGCTACATGGTTTGCTCTTAAATTTTGGAGGTATTGCTTTTGACAGAAACATAACTGCATACTGCATTTCTTTGATAGCTATCAATAGAAACCACATTATTGTACTGTAGTTGTTAGCTGTTGAGTATCCTTTCCCACTTTTACTACGCTATAACTGTACCATGATGTTTACTCCCTCCGTTCCAAAATAAGTCCCCATCTTGTATTTCGAGAAGTCGAACAATCTCAACTTTGACCAAATATATACTAAAAAATACTAATATTTGTGATACCAGATAAGAATCATTACATTAATCATGTCATGTATTTTCGTACTAGACTTATTTGGAGATACAAATGTTTATACCACCTTTTTTAAACCTAATCAAAGTTGAGATTAGTTGACTCCTTGAAATGCGAGATCGAAACTTATTTTTGGAACGGAGGGAGTACTAGTTTAGAACTTATAGCAAGGAGAATAACAAAGCAATTAGTATGCTGTTTGTTCAACATGTTTTTGCATAGTGTATTCATAACAATCCCTGTTTACCATTGCAGCCTAATTGCTATTCACGTGCCATAACCATTCTTGGGGATGAACATATTATCATTTTTGCGAAGCGGGACATAGATCCATGGGAAGAGCTTACATATGATTATAGGTCAGTAGTGGGTTATGATTTTGCTTTCGACCTTTTGAACATCATAGTTTTGTACAAAATATTGTCCATGCTTTCTTCAGGTTTTTTTCGAGTGATCAACGACTTCCGTGTTATTGTGGATTCCCCAAATGCCGTGGAGTAGTTAATGATGTTGAGGCAGAGGAACATGCGGCTAAAATCAGGGTTAAGAGAAGTGAATTGTTTTAAAAAAGAGAAAACTAAAGGTCAGTGTACGAGACTTGCTTCCCTGCCCCCGTGCTAATGTAATGTTCCTGCTGTGTACCAACAAAGTGCTCATTTTCTTTTCTGTATTTGCCTATTTGGCCTCTATAAATAATTAAAAAGGGTTTTTAAAAAAAAGAAAGGGCATGCCCAGTTAAGTTCCCAAAAAAGGTGGGGTCTAGGCCTCTAGGGAAGGAAATTTCTAGACAGGCTGGATCGATCCCAAGACCTGGAGGCCATGGTTCTAGCACTGTGCCTGGCCTGATTTTCTTGGATTCGTTTCCATTTGAACTCAGGGTATATGTATGAACTGGGATGTGGGCTCTAAAGAAATGAACATGATAAAATACAAACTCAGGGTTTGACCAGTGCAATTGGTGAAAACAAGAGTGATCATCCATTATTTCTACCTTTTGGATTTCGTTTCATTAGTGACAACTACACAGATTGGTTTATTTTGTAAGCCTAGTTTTTGTTTATTGAAGTGTTTGTGATCTGAGATTTTTAGCAGTTTTTTCCTTCTGTAGTTGTGCCACTAAGGTCAATGTAATTTTTTTGGCAGGTACAGCATATTGGTTGGGATATTACATGCTTGGGTGATATGTGCCTGTGGCAAATTCTAAAAAAATGCCGAGTTTCATTCTTGGAATCCTGATAATTCTTCTCATTCTTTTAGAGGGGAACACCAATGTAATTGTGTATGTACCCAATATAGGATCAGCAATCCAATTTGGGGACAGCAGTTGAATCGATTGTGTAGGGTACATTGAAATGTTAGGTATTACGCATGTAATTCGGCCACCTATCTTGTTGAGCCTACCCTATTAACAGTTGGTCTGGAAATAGGAGTGGGGTGGTTCGGTTAAATGATCTGGGATGGCCTGCCATATGTAACCAAAAAGTACATGGTCGTACTTTTCAGTGATGCCCATCTATGATGCCATAAAAATCTATGAAACCTGTATTTATGGCAACATAAAGGCTACAATTCACAATGGCCCTCATTTGCACCATTGACAATCGACAAGGAAGAAGATCAGGGGCATCCATGTCACAATCGCATGCGCCTTGGTTGGGAGCTGGTGGAGGTTGCTTTTTCAGCTCCATCCACTCACCCTAGGTGAGCGTGATTTCTGTGACTTCAGGTGCGGAGCTGATGTAATTTGCGCCGTTTGGTTGAAGAGACGCCGAAATAGCTCCTGGAGTTGGTGGAGAAACTCCACCAATCGACCCTTTATATTACACTACCTGGACCTTTTTTTTTTTTGGGAATAACACTATCTGGACCTTAATTAGTGTGTGAGCGTTGTTATATTACCAACACACTTTCTTTCTCCCTATACTCCTATGTGGAACCTTCTGCCAATCTCAGCCTCGACCGGCGCCCTCAGCTATTGATGCCCTTGTTGCTGGCCACATCGTCCACTGTCCTCCCCTAATCCGCATCAGAGGAGTCGATCCTATTGGCTTGTTACTGCTGACCTAAGAGCATCTCTAACAGGACCCCCTACTTGACCCCCTACTTCAGATTTAGGTAGTGGAGGTCAAAAAACCAACTCCAACAGACCCTCTACTAGACCCCCTACATTTGTTGGCCTCCTACTTTTCCCCCTCCACCCTCTACTTCTGTTGGTCCCCTACTCTCCATCGTGCAAAATCTGGATGAGAGAGATGACAAAAGAGCTCCACGTGTCATTGATTATTAAAACGAATTTGAGTAGTATGGTTTAGGTAGTATTGCTGGAGTTGGAAGTAAAATATGAGTAGTCTCAAAATAGGTGGCTTCCTAAATAGAAAAGTAGGAGGTGTGTTTTAGGTAGTATTGTTGGAGATGCTCTAACCCACCACCTCTAGCTGCGTTGCCGGTCATGCCACCTATCCCCTCCACTTGGGCCTTTCCCTCCCTTAATCCCAACCAGAGTAGGAAGAGGTGAGCTCGTGTCCCCATTGCTTGCCCTGCCCACCGGATCTCTAGCACTGCCCGACACTGCCACCTTCCTCACCACCCGTTGAACTGCCGAGTTGGTTGTTATGCCGCTACTGGGCCTTTCCTTGTTCCAAGGATGCTGGCATAGAGATTCCCTAACTCAAACGGGAGGAAGAAAGACGCGGCCAACAGTTTGGTCCAATTGTGCACCGACGAGTGTTTAACCGTCTATATAAAGATTCTGTGCACTGTTGCAATAACCCAGGATAAATTTGTCTAAAGGCTGCCTTGGCTGGGTTTGTTTTACTTGAGTTTCATTTTGCAGCTGGACGAGGGTTTACTTAAATTTGACTCACATCTATCGCAATTCTTTTGAGAAATATGCTTTTGTATTACCGAACTTCTGCTTGTCTGCATTGATTCCATAAGATGTGCAAGCATTAACGGTGTACTGAAAATTAACGAAACATCATTTAAGAGAGTGGTTTTCACTATTACATAGAGTAGCATGCACAAGAGCACAAGAGTAGTACATCCGTAGGAGAGCTTGTACTATATGTACACTCTTTTTTAATGAAGTGACGTGGCTCTTAAGAAGAGCTATGAAACTATTATATTTCCCGTCAGATCGGGGTTCTTGCCGGCAGTTTTCGTTGTTCCTTCTCGATCTCTTTGAGAGCGTATCAATAACAACTAGTTGCTAGACAAGCAACTACCACACACAAGCAAGTAATAAGAATGTAAAGAGCAAGTGTGTCGAATGCAGACCACCGAGGGCAAGACATGAACAGAAGATTATCCTTGAGGTTCGGTTGCTTGCTGGTAACCTACGTCTTTGTTGTGTTGAGTTTCCAAATGATGATTTGCATGCTAACTAGCATGAAAACCCACAACTTGAGCACTGCAAGAATCAATCAAGTGGTCTATTCAAAGTAGCCACGAGCATTCCACTAAAGTTGCTCTTCACGATCTCCTAAGGGGATGACCACAAGAGCCCCTTAGAAAGCTTGATCGGAGGCGGCAACAATCACCAACATCCCATCAACTCCAACTCCAAACTGGCGGTGACGACAATCACCATGAGTGACAAGAACACAACTAGCCGCCATGCTCAACTAGTGGCACGAGATGCATATCAATGATGCAAATGCACCAGAGGCTCTCGAATCTCACCCAAATGTGAATCAAATGGAGGCAAGTGAGTGGAGTGTGTTGCTCAGCTCTCAAGGGATGTGCACAAGTGTTAAGAGGTCCAAGAGTGTGGCCAAGGCTGTCAACCATGGCTATTTATAAGCCACCAAAGAAATGCAACTATTACCCATTGTTGTCGCATTTTGCGGGCTCACCGAACATGTTCAACTTTGAGCTTAAACATTCATAGACTTGTATGAGTAGAAGTAGGGTTAGGTCGGGGTGGCAGTTCGTCGTTCCTTTGGGTTTGCCTATATCTTTTACCTGTCGATCCATAGGGTCAGGGACCCGAGGGGGTATAGGTAGTTTCTTTGTGCACGAGCGTGGTGCTAGGGTACACGGGAACCTGCAAATATGAAGGTATCCCACGGTTGAGGGGTAGGCGGCAGGTGGTGACACCCTGCCTGTCCCTTGTAATCCCCCATGTCTGGGTATTGTGTAGGAGTTCGTAAAGTTTCCCTGGCTTGCTGGTAGACTAGTGCCCGGAGATCTCCCCGTCCATCTCACACTTAGCCCTAGTTCTAACCATATAACCTGTATGATCATTAACTATTCTTTGCATGGCTATATTAGAATATGCCTGCTCCACTTAGGAATATTCTTTTATTCTTTATTTTTCCTTTTATCGTTGAGGTTAGCCCAGATGTGTGTCCATGGTCCATGATATACCGTGTCATGAACTATGGTTCATCTTGCAAGTATGTATTCAAATTCATGCCCATGCTAGATACATTATATTGTTGGTATTTCTTATCAAATGCAGAAGAGTCCGTAAGCGTATGGAATTATCATTGTAGCCTTCATCCGAAAGTATTCAGGGTATCGTATTTTCCACAGGGAACGGAGGTACTTTTTTCTAGCTAGTTCGTCCAAGGGCAACTCAAGGGTAGAGATGGAAAGGGGGTAGAGACGGACTCCTATAGCTTTTGGGTCTTTAGGATAGCTAAACTCTACTATTACTTGCTTACTTCGGGCACTGGAGATCACCTGGTCTGCCATGCGATGCCAGCCTGTAGCTCTATGCTGTATCCGAACGTGGGGGATTGCAGAGGATGGATAGGGCTATCACCACCTGCCGCCTACCCCTCAACCGTGGAGTACGAGGCAAATGAAGGTAGCCTCTAGCCTAGGCACTGGCTGGGCCTGGGCCTCTACTGCGGTTTGGACTCACCCGTTTGAGGTAAGTTGGTTGGGCTTCTTTCTTGTTTTGTTATGGGGCCAAAATAGCATTAGTTATTTCTTTTATTCTTTTCTCTACTTTTGGCCCACTTTAGGTGTATTTTCATATAAGCCCTGCAAAACAAGTGAAACACCAAAACTCGTGGAGATCGTTAATATAAAGCCCTATTTACTAAGTTTGGTGTGGATTTTATATAGATATTGGCGGCTAAAATTATGCAATAAGGACCACCAACAAGCTCCCCCACACTTAGCCCTTTGTTCATCCTCGAGTAAAGTTCAGGACTAAAATGGGTCATCTCCTTGATATATAACCTACATACAAGTTATTCTAAGTTACACCTACACTTGTGAACTCTAGAGTGTCTACCATATTATCTTAGGTAATTGAATAATGGAGGAGCATAGATTTAAAATCCCCTTGCATCAATTAGCTCAAAAACTTGGGTTTTCATTTGATTTTGAAAATGTAAGCATAGCTAGCTCCTAAAATGATTCTCTCGAATCGCTCATATATGTGCATGGTTCCTCACCAAGGCATATCAAATTGTTGCCTTCTTTCTTTCCTACTTCTAAAAAGCTTATGTGGAGCTTGGGTAGGGAAAGATGTGAAGGCATACTTCGTCTACATATTTTGTCAAGTCAAGGCTTGGATCCAAGGAGAAAGATGACATACCCTTAGATCAAGAAGTGCATGTGTGTAGATAAAACAATGTTAAAACCTATACTATACTCCTTTGATATGAATGATCTCTCTTATGAACACTTATTCTGAGAACATGGCTATCATCTTACATGAGCCTTCATGTGCTCATCATTTTCTTTTATATAAACTTGGACCTTCATGTGTCCATATTTTTTTCTTTCTTTGGGACCTTCATGTGTCCCTATAATTTTTTTCTTTCTTTGGGACCTTCATGTGTCCCCCCTTTTTACATGTTTTTGCATAGCCCATGTCTCTTAAACCACTTATAGAGAGAGATCACTATTTTATAGAACATGGAGTATTTATGTCTATGGCATTTCTTTTTGTCTACTCCCAGTGTAGGAGTACAATTTTTGGTGGACGAAATGCATGTTTTAGCGTATTCCTAGTGTAGGAATAGCTTGTGTATGTGGGTGTACGTGGTCTTGATCTTGGGGGCATGATAAATTTCTCAACAAGGGTCAACAAGACTTGAAAAAACTCAATACAGAAATAAGTAGCATATATGTAAAGGTTTAAGCTCAAAACACTAGATATGGCTCTAGTAGGAATTTTCATATCATTGAGGAGCATGCTATTTGATTTTTATTTCTAAAAACAAATCTCAACTTCTTGATAAGAGAGCAAGGTTCATATCATCCCGCTATATCACATATTGCAATTACTTAGATAACATGGGGTCCCTATGATATATTGTTCACAAGTTATAGAATATTTGAGAGGAATAAAGAGTATGCAAATTTTATCGAAGGATAGCGTGGAGATGGAGCATCAAAAGTTTTGAATTTTTAGTTTGTTCAGTTTTTAGATTTCAAAACTTCAGAGAAGTGAGGGTAGAGTTGCACAAACCATCATTTGTAGATGAAGGAGTTATGGGAATCAGAAGTGGTTTGGCTGGACCAGAAGTTCAGCCGACCTTTCTTAAACCGTTTGTCTTGTCCTTTCATATGATGGATCGCTTGATGTTGTGCAACGTATTAGGGAGATCTCGAATGTGTGTTAGTTATGCTTGATAGATCTCTCCCACACTTGTTATTGTACCTATTTTATTTTAATAAAGAAAAACAAATACAAAAGAAACAAGCAAGGGCTCTACCGGCTTGAACACCGGTGAGCCTAAAATTTTATTCATTTATTATTATTATTATTATTTTACTTTTTATGTGTATTTTTATTTGTTCACCATACTTTTCATACTCAAGCAAGGCTAAGGTAAAGATGCATTGTATCTCTAGCCTTGATTATCTCCACCATTATTTATGAAATCAATTACTTAAAGTTCATTAATCAAAATTTCAACACCATGTTAAAATTTAATTAAAGAAGGCTATTTTAACCTAAGCACCATGCTTAATTTAAAAATCCTATGGATGTATTGATCAAATACACCCAAACCAGAGTATGTGACAAACAATAGAGGCATGAATTTGTATGGTCTCATGGAAGCAAATATGAGTAAATGAGTTGGTGAACATATTATTATTATTTATATATATTTTTAGTTCCCTTTGCATGCCTAAGCGTTACTTACCAGCAGCATGTGGATGGAGCTTTTGAAGCTGCTGCAATGGTGGCTTGTATACGGTTCATCTCAGGTTATCACCAAGGCTAGGCTACACATAACTAGTGTGTCTTGACCATGGGTCTTAGTGATAGCAAAGGTCTAGGAGAGCAGAATGCTCCTTCTCTCCTTTTTTTCTTTCTTTTTTTTATATATTCTCTCTCTTTTTTTTTTGGCAAGGTAGAGCTGACATCATCTCTTTTTTAGCCCAAAATGACCTTTTGTGTGGATGAAACTTCGTCCTCCACACTTGGACTTTTGTGTAAAAGTCAAGTGTGCAATGTGGGGGGTCTCCCTTTGAGTGTGTTCCATTATAAAAGAGCATCAACGTGTATGACTGATGTGGCTCCCATGTTCTGTAGTATCGTATGCCCATTGTTCTTCTTAGTCTCAACCTATAATGGTTAGTGACAAGAATACCCGAAGGTGCATACTAACTTGATAGCATGTTCTTGCTTTTATTGATAAGAAAAGTTTTTTATATTATTATTATTATTATTATTATTATTATTATTATTATTATTATTATTATTATTATTATTATTATTATTATTATGTTTTTATGATAATCCGGTGTATCTCCTAGTAGTGCTTTGTTTTATGGTCTCAAGCTCAACCATGGGAACTTTCTCTTTGCAGCTATCAGTGGTGGTGTAGTTCCCATCTTCACCACCAAGTATTTAGCATGAAAGCTCAAGCTGCAAGGTTAGTACCACAGAGCTACTATGAGATTTGCAATATCTATGATAAACAAAAGCATCCACAACCATCCTCTTAAAAAGTTTTGAAATGAGAATTGAGATATGGTTGTGATGCTCGTAGTTGCACGTGGTACTAAACACGATGCCTATGGCACAAAGGTTTTCTTTCTTGAAAGATACATCATGTACGATCAACATTGAATCTTGACCATTGAGAACAACATTTGGATGGCCAGAGGGACATGGCTTGGGTTCGAGTGAGGGAGATGATGGATGTTCAGTTTTACAAGGACGTGAAACTAATGGGGAAATGAATTTTGCCTCCTCGAATAGGTAATTATTGGGATGATGCTTCACTATTGTGATAATTGAGTGAGTAGCAAAAGCAGTTTTTCCCAACTTTTCACTAAGGCTCCCATGGAAAGGTTTTTCTTGAAAAAGCTTTTCGAGTGGGTAACCTATGAGAAAATCAAAATCGAGGATGGAATAGATATGGAAGTCCAAGAAAATCTCGGTTTTGTGAATTTCAATTGGCATGGCCCTAGCAATCCCACAACTCTCAAAGATGAGCCCTGATGGACTTTTGAAGAGTTTGTCGATCGGGACTAGCAGCAAATTGCCCAAAAGGGTTTCCGCAAGGAATTGTGACATGATATTAGCCCCGACTGTGGTGTTATGCAGGGCTTCCATGATAGTTCCCTTTAACGAACAAGGCTGTTGTGGAAGGTGAAAGAATCTAAATTGCTTTAGAAGAACGTTTCACTTCCATTGACCATTCCTTTGATGATACTTTGAAGGAAACTTTGTTTGATGTGTGGTTCTCGTGCCAAGAAAGGTTCAAGGTTCTGCTATAATCCTCAAATTCGATTGGGAACTCCGAAGGATGAAGCATTCTTTCCTTCAGAATTTGTGGTTTGGGAGAGGGCTCAACAGTCGAATCTAAAGATGGCAAGGGTAAGGATTCGGCTGATGAGAGCTCCTCAAAGCTTGACATGCCCTTTTTATGGTGGGGGTTGGGTTTTACGACAGGAGAAGTGTGCATCTCTAGGATGTGATTAAGGATTTTCCTCTGTTCCATCGTAGTTTTATGTGTAAACGACCCTCTGGCGGTCATGTCAAGGCATAGGGCAGCTTCTATGTCAAGACCCAAACAAAAGAGATGCAAAAGCACACTATCAGGTAATGACAAGTCTGGGCCAGCATGTATTAACATTGAAAACCTGGCCCAGGCTGCACCTATGGACTCCTTATTTTGCTCAAAATCGAGGATTGCCCTTGGTAGAGAGTTAATATGGGACATAGGAAAGAATGTAAGGCAAAACTTGTCTTTCAGTTCTTCCTAGTCCCCATTCATACTTCCTATAGCATTAGTATACCATTGCTTCGCCTCCCCTTTGAGGGAGAAGGTAAATAATTTCCACATAAGAATTTCTTGTGCCATGCTCGGGATGCTCAGGCATGAACACATTTCCTCAAAATCTTGCAGGTGGTTAAAAGAATCTTTGTTATCATAACTAGAGAAGGGTTGTGCCCGGACCATTGCTTTGAATCTAGGGTGAAGTTCATAGCCGGATGAAAGTTTTGATTTTGAAAAAGATGGTGGCCCCAAAAACTCTCCCTTTGAAGCAGGAGGATTTTGAATTGTGGTTGGCTTCATGATAAAAAAGATAAAAGGAGATATTTTTATTTTTATAATATAAAGGATATAGATATGAGGATGAACTAGGCTTGAAGAAAATAGCAACCATTCCCTGGCAACGGCGCCAGAAAGCTTGTTGGTATTTCTTAACGAATGCAGAAGAACCTGCGAGCGTACAGAATTACTGTTGTAGCCTTCACCTGGAAATATTCAGGGTATCGTATTTTCCACAGGGAATGGAGGTTCTTTCTTCTAGCTAGTTCGTCCAAGGACAACTCAAGGGTAGAGATGGAAAGGGGGTAGAGACAGACTCCTATAGCTTTTGGGACTTTAGGATAGCTAAACTCCACTATTACTTGCTTACTTCGGGCACTGGAGATCACCTGGTCTGCCAAGCGATGCCAGCCTGTAGCTCTACATCGTACCCGAATGTGGGGGATTGCAGAGGATGGACATGGCTGTCACCACCTGTTGTCTACCCCTCAACTATGGAGTACGAGGCAAACAAAGGTAGCCTCTAGCCTAGACACCGCATCTACGCTATCGACTACTACTATAGCATTACGCAGGGCGATCCATCTTTATCAGGAACCCTCTAACTAGAGCACCCAGCACAAGGACGACCGACGAACCCGTAAACAAGTATACGTAAAGCTCAACTAAACAAAAGACATAAAAGACTATAAGAACCATGAACATTTACTTAGCCAAGATCCCGTTTAAGGAGCCAAGCACGTGTTCGTCGAGGTACAAGCTTTGGGGAGTCACTGACAAACCCGGCGCTTCACAGCTCGCTTTCTCAACTCTAGCTAGCTCACATCTTGCTTTCTCAACTCTAGCTAGCTACTAGGGCATAGCCCTTGGAGTGAAGCTCAAGTGGTGCTCTTCCCTTGGAATGTTGTTGTTGTGAGAGGGGGAGGTTCTCTATTTATAGGAGGAGGGCGGAGGAATGTTCATGGAATATTCCTCTCCTAAATGCCCAAACTGACCTCCAACCACGTCCAGGTACACAAAATCTGGTGGTCCACCCCCGCACCGTCCTCCCCTCAGTTCAATGCACCGACTAACCGAAGGTGGGCCCAGGTGATGGAGAGGTTGGCGCGGCCATGCCTGGGGTGCGCCCACGCCCTGGGTGTCGCCTTCCCTAACCGCCTTTGCTCAGCGGGCCTCTGGCTGGGCCTGGGTGTTGATAAAACCTGGTCGGCAGTCTACTGAGGGGTATGCCTAAGGTAGTAGATTGTTGGCAGACAGATGTGCAAGCCACGAACAAGATGGTGATGCAGAACAACACGCGGGTTTACCCAGGTTCAGGCCGCCGTGTGGGCGTAATACCTTACATCCTGCTCTGCTTTGTTATTGCTGTCTCGAACAATGTATTACAAGCTAGATTGCCCTAGAGTATGTTTCGATGTTTTTGAGGGGGGTCCCCTGGCCTCCTTATATAGTCCAAGAGGCAGGGTTACAGATCTGGAAACTAATCTTAGCTGGTTACAAATGCCATACAGAGCCGGATAAGGATTCCTAATCTAACCGACCAAGACCTTGCTTGATTCCCAAGTCTGGTTTAATGCCTTGCGCGAGACTCCATCCTGATGATCTGGATCGCGCGTCATCATGTAATGGGCCGGACCATCTGTTCTGGGCCTGCCCATTTCTAGCCATAAGGGTATAGGGGTTTATACCCCCACAGCTAGTCCCCGAGCACTATGTATTCTGTATCGACACACTGTCTTAGTTTTCTTTAACTTACGAGGTTCGTCTTCACATCACCTTGAAATGTTAGCTAAGCATGCGCTAGCGTTCCGTCTGGATCAGGAATCAGTAAACCATGATTGTTGATGAAGATTACAATTGCCGGTGAAGATTGCATAGTGGTCCAAAAAGAAATTTTTTCTTTCCTGGTGAAGTGTACCCACTTGTATTTCTGAGAAGAAATGTAAGTGTGCGTACTTGATGGAAGTAACTTACAAAAAATTCCAGATCGTAGGGGCAAAAATAGAAACAATTCACCGTCAGGTGAAGTGTACCCACTTAGTCCCCGAGCCTGGTAATAGGTGACGTAGGCACGTGATGCCAGGGTCTAAAAAAAAGAATCCTCAAGAACCAATGATCATTATGCATCGTCAGGTGCATCATATATGATGTAGTCCCCGAGCTTGCTAGAAGGCGAAAAATAAGCCTTGTAGCAAGGTCTAAGAATATCAAGCGTCCATCGACTGTATGCAAGCATAGTACATGTAGTCGAGCAAGATGAATCCTAGAGTAGGAAGTGGTGTAACAAGTCCCCGAGCTCGAAGGTCTAAAAAAATAGTCCGCGAGCTCGGAGGTCTAGCGTCGTGTCCCCGAGCTCGGAGGTCTAGCGATGAATCCCCGAGCTCGGAGGTCTGGCGATGAGTCCCAGAGCTCAGAGGTCTAGCGATGAGTCCCCGAGCTCGATGAGTCCCCGAGCTTGGATGTCTGGCGATGAGCCCCCGAGATCGGAGGTCTGCCGACAAGTCCCCGAGCTCGGAGGTCTGGCTATAGATCCTAGAGCATGCTGGTCTAGTGAGTCCATCGCCACGCTGTCTCGGTATCTCTCTTTCTTTTTTCTTCTTTTCATTTTCATTTTTCTTTTGTTTTTTTGACTGGTCCAATCTAACACGTTGATGGCATGGGTGGCGTCGCAATTCCTTTCTGGCGCATCATATGAATAGTGACCCAGTGTCTGTAACAAGACACGTTTGGGTCGCGTACCAAATGGCGCCAAAATCGAAGGGACACAATTTTTGCGGAGGAAAGCTGTTAGTTACCGCAAATCTCACGCCACATGCCCCATTCTTTTGGAAATTGAATCGACCCTGCCTCTTAAAGACCGGGAACGAGAACGATTCAGTCTACTCACACTCGCATATTCACAATCAACTGTCTTCTTGCTTCCACCGCCGCCGCGCCATTGTCATCACAGAGCCCTCTCGAGCCCCAGTGCCACCACTGTAGTGCAATCCATAATCACCGCCATAGGCATTGATGAAGTTGCCCCAATTTCCTCACGCGCTGCCGCCGCTTGAATCGCCACCACCAAACCCTAGCCACTGGGAAGAGTGGCGCCCTCCTTTTCCTCCATAGAAAGGAAGAGTCAAAAGAGTCAGAGAATGGCCGCGAGGAAGATGAAGATGGAGGACAAAGTTCGCAAGGAGATCATGAAGGAGTGGAATATGTCAAAGTGCACCCACTCAGTCTCGAGGGACTGGTGCGGATTGGTGTGCTGCATGACCAAGAACTAGCGGGATGGCGTGCACTCGATCTGGAGCCATTCCCGGATCCCAAAGGAGGTGAAATTGTTGTTTTGAAGAATAATTTACTCATGGATTTGGTGTTCCTGTACATCTATTCTTGCAAAGGCTCTGCAACTATTACGAAATCAGTATCTGCAATCTGCATCCGAACTCTGTGTTGCTTGTTGCTTGCTTCATCCATCTCTGCGAAGCATATGGTGGTTTCCAACCCCACTTCGACTATTTTCATCACTTGTTTTGGTTAAAGAAGAAAGGAGGTCGAGGCGGCTCCAATGTGGCTGGTGGCTGCTATTTGAACATGCGGGAAGGGATCAGAGCGGAGTACCTACACTGCCCTTGGAAGACCACATTAGAAGACTGGTACAGGCATTGGTTTTACATCCGTGAAGAACCAAGCCAGGTCTCATACTGCGACGTATCCTTAGTCCCAGAGAAGAATAACAGATGGAAAGAGCTACCACAGACACAATCCAGATTGAAGCAATAATGTAGCTGCTACCTTGGTCAAGGCTAGATGGACCAAGTGTAGTCAGTAATTTTATCAGTCGTCGGATCCAACCATGTCAGGCTAGAGTGCATGCGGCATATGAATACCAAGGTTGCATGGACCCGACCAGGATGAGGAATGAAGACCTCGAACTAAAAGAAGTGAAGATCAGGGTCCGAGACCTGTTTAATCTGAAAGATCCCAACTTCAAGAAGCTGACAGTCATCGAGCTAGCGTTCAAGCTTACTCACCCACCACCACTGGTAAGTCAAATGCTGTCTGCTAGGTTATCCTTGTGATTGAAACTCTGCATAATAACCACTTTGTTGGTGTGCCATCATTCTGATATTCATATTGCTATCTGTTACCTAGTTTAATGGACAGGAGAGAGCGCAAGCATTCGTCTCTTGTCCCCCAGGCGTTGAATGGCCTGAGGTCGTGTCGCGGGCCCATGATGCACAACCGCTGCCCGTTGACGACGATCCTTGCTAAGTTGATTGGCTTGCAATTGTAGATGAATCAGAGCAAGCCAGCTGACTTGTAGGCAAGAAACCAGTTGTTGCCCCGACAAAGGAAAGGGGCCAGACATCACAAGGAGCCTCCTCAGATGAAAATCCAGAAGGGGTAAGTGACCTGAAAGAAGCAGAGGACCTAGGAAGCAAACGTCGATGCCCTATTGTTGATTGGCCAGAAGAGGAAGATGAGGAGGTCGAGGAGGTCTCCGGTATCGTAGCAAGCAGCTGGAGGGAGCGGCTTGCTAGAAGGCAGGAGCCAACACCGCCGTTGCCAACAACTGAGCCACCACCTTGACCACCGCAACCACAGGCACAGGCCTCAGGAATACCAAAGCTTGCTGCCGCTGTTAGAAGTGACGTGGCTAAGCCAGTCCTGACCATCGGACCAGTGGCAGAGAAGGGTGCCAGGCCCGAGAAGGCGAAGAAATCTTGGTTTGCCATCGTATTCCACTGTACAGACCTGTAAGTCATCGTGAACTTGTATGAGTATAACATAATTGGTCTATATCATCACTTTTGTAACTTGTTATGGATTTGTATAGCTCTGCATCAACCCAAAGGCCAGAAGAAATGTCTGGCGGTGCAACACCGCCACCACCTAAGACTGCCATCCCCGAGCGGCAGGTCCTGAGGTAGACTAGAGCAGAGAGGCTAGTCCCCGAGTCGCAAGCTCCTTCAGCATCTGCTCCTGGTCCGCAGACTAAAACTTTGGGGCAGGCAGGAGAAGGTGGGGCCCTAGAGCTGACAGAACAACCACAGGAGGCCCCACAACCAAAAGGACAGCACCAGCCAGCCCTAGAAAACCCAGAACAGCCCCGGCCGGCGTCAGAGAAACAAGAAAAGCCCTAGCCGGCCCCAGAGCAGCAAGTCCCAAAATCTGCAGAGATTGTTGGGACCACAAAGGAGCCAACTGGAAGTGCTAGAGCAGGAGAAAAAACCGAGTCTTCAGCCCCAGCCATGGAAGAAATACTCGGGCATTACGAAGAAGAAAGTAGATTTTGTGGTACCCGCCCCTACACTATGGAGATCCCAGTAGGAGACGAGGTCGAGGCCGTAGAAGCAGTTGGCAAAATATTCCTGGAGGAAGTGAAGGTAAGTCTCTCGCAACTGTATAATCTGTTGTTGTATAATCCATAAGAACTGCTTTGTGATCCTATGTAATGCAGACTGTAGCTAAGAAAAACAAACAGCTGAGTGTAGAACAGAAGAAACTGCAACAGCAGTTGGAGAGTTATGCGAAGCAAAGCATTGAGCACGAAGAAAAGATGCGCACGGTACTTCAACGGCTGGAAGTGTTCGAGAACCAGAGATCGGGTAAGGGTCCCTTCTGTTGTAGGTACTCGAGCTCTGTAGGGTGCCATATTACTGTACTGTTCATAATCAGAGTATTGATACAGGTCTGGACATCGAAGTTAGCCGGCTTCGTGAAGAAAATGCTTAGGTAACTGCTGAGCGTAACCAGCTGACCGAAGAGAAGACCAAATGGCTACAAACATAGCAGGCCATGAAGGAGAAGAATGCTAAATTAGCCAAGGATCTAGAGAGTAAGTACTCCTCATCATTGTCGTAGCTTTTATTTAAGTCTGCGGCGTTAAACTCATATTGATGTGATGCCTTGCAGTTGTAAAGAAAAATGCCAAATTGCACCTTGAGAAAATGAAGAAAGACTCCGATGATCTAGAGCTTCAAAACCAGGCTGGTGCAAAAAAGATCGAGGCGTGGTCCGAGAAGTGCAACAAGCTCATGAAGGAGCAAGAGGCCCTTAATGGCAAATGCAAGATACTCATCAAGGAGTGAGAGACATGGAAGCACGCCTGTGCTGAGATGGCAAAAGGGATCGTACCAGTACTCGACGTTATTGGCGTTGACTCCACCAAAGCTGGAGTGGATGCACCAAAAATAGGCCTGGTCGAGAAATCCCAGAAAGCCTGGGGATGGCTCCAACAATGGACGAAGGACATCAAGGAGTATGTGGGTGCACATGTACTTAGCTTGGTACGTGCCCACTACCCTTTGTTGAATATTGCTCGCCTAGAAACTGGTTATTCCAGGGAGGTCGGGGTGGAGCGAGCTGATGAGCTACAGTCAGAGGAGATGAAGCATGCTGCCGCGATCACAAAGGACATCATCTTGTGCCTAGCTGCAGCCCCATCAACTGGAGGAACAATTCAATTGTACGTGGGTCAAATACTTGTGCCACCGTCTCTGGCTTCCAGCGAAGCACGTTCTACTCCATCCTCGACCACGCCAAAGGTCTCTGAACAACCAAAGGGCCAATAGTAGGGGGAACCTACGAATAGTTTATAGGAGTAGTTAATTTTCATAAGCTTATTGTAAACTCGTGCCTGCAAAGAGGCGAGCTTGTAATAAGGTAATGATTAGTACAATGTAAAGTTGTTTATGTTTTTGTATGAAAAAACATTGAAGCTTTGTATTGCATGCGAATTTAACTAAGTTAGAACAGCAGAATGTTCTGTGTTAGTTGTTCCAGTGTAATCGATGAGAACTATGTTAGAACAGCGGAATGTTCTATTTTTAGTTGTTCCAGCGTAATCGATATCATCCTGTAGGTCTGTACGGCTTTGGAGAGGCCAGTGATCCGAGTGTAAGGCTGCCGAAGCCTGTATACACGTAAGAGTATGACTGGTCTGGCCAAAGGGCATCTGTCAACCACCCAAAACGCAGAGGGCAGATCTTGTGCACGCTATGAGTGAGGTCGAGGACAGAGCTGCTCCAAGAACCCGAAAGGATTGGTGATCGATGTACTGGTTTATCAAAAAGTTGTTGTAGTTGTAGAATCAACAATGTAAACAAGTGTAGTCAATTGTAGGTTATATATATATCATAATTCAAAGTACAAAAGTAGTACAGAAAAAAGACACATATCTGTATTTGAGAATTAGGGGTAAAAACGCCTAAGCTTGTCGATATGGACGGAGTTGGGCACGTCAGTGCCGTCATGTCTTGCAAGCCTGTACGAAGTAGGTCGTGTAACGGCCTTGATGATTTATGGCCCTTCCCATGGAGTTGCCAACTTGTGGACGCCATCTTGGCTAGTCTTCCATTTCAATACCATGTCGCCGACCACAAAGAAATGTTCCTGAACATTTTTGTTGTAGTACCTTCATAACACAGCGAGGTACTTGGCCGTGCGTATGCAGGAGTCAAGGCATCGTTCCTCTACACTATTCACCTTGAGCTCTCATTGTTTAGTAACTTGATCTTCGTTGTAGTTCTCAACCCGAGGTGACCGGAATTCAATGTCTGCTGGGAGTACAGCCTCGGCACCGTAAACCATGAAATATGGCGAGACACTAGTATTGCGACTAGGCTGTGTCCGAAGTCACCAGACCACGGCTGGTAACTCCTTAATCCACCGTCCAAGGGCTTTGTCGTTCTCTCTGTACATCCATTTCTTCAATGCATCCAGAATCATTCCATTAGCCAGCTCGACCTGTCCATTAGCTCTGGGATGCGCCACCGAGACGAATTTCACTACAATGCTCCGTTTATCACAGAAGTCCCAAAACGTGTTCCCGGTAAACTGAGTCCCCAGGTCTGTAATGATGTTGTTGGGTATACCGAAGCAGTGGATGACCTGGTCGAGGAACTCAACTGCTTTTTCGGAAGATGCCTTGACCAAGGGCATGTACTGTATCCATTTAGAAAATTTATCAATCAGCACGAATATGAACTTGAAGTTACCTGGTGCTGGTTTGAAGGGTCCAATCATATCCAGGCCCTAGCACGCAAAGGGTCAGGAGGCTGGTATGGTCTGGATCTCATGGGCTGGCACGTGAACTCTTTTGGAGAAAAACTGACAATTGGCGTAGTGTCTAACAAGCTTCACTGCATCAGCTACTGCGGATGGCCAGTAAAAACCTGCATGGAACGCTTTACCGACCAGTGTCTGAGATGCGGCATGATTACCACAGGTGCCAGAATGTATTTCTTCCAAGAGTTTAATGTCATCTTCTTGCTCAATGCACTTCATCAATACTTCTGCTTTCGCATTTTTGCGCCACAGCTGACCCTCGACCACCAGGTATTGTTTGCTGCGGCATATAAGGCGTTCATTCTCATTTCGATCAGAGTACCCGGTGCCATCTGTTAGATACTTAATGAATGGAACACGCCAGTTCGCTATCTTAGTCGAGGTCTGAGATGGTCCCGTAGTTGTAGGAGATGGTTCCATAGTGGTCGGTGATGGAACCATAGCTACCAGAGGCTCGTCTGGGGGCTTGTCGACCACGGGGTCGCCTTCTTGCTTAATTTATGGTTTTAAAAGGCCTTGAACAAAAACGCCATGTGGTACTTGAGCTCTAGATGATCCTAACTTCAACAGCGCATCGGCTGCTTGATTTTTGTCTCGGATCACATGGGAATATTCAATGCCATAAAATTTGCGTTCAAGCTTTCTAATTTCCTTGCAATATGCATCCATCTTCTTGCTAGTTGTATCCCAGTCCTTGTTGAGCTGGTAAATAACAAGGGCCGAGTCGATGTGGACATAAAGGCGCTTGATACCAAGGTCGACCGCAATGCGCGAACCATGAAAACATGCCTCGTATTCTGCAGCATTGTTAGATGCCAGGAAGTGAATCCTGAGGACGTAGCGCAATTGCTCATTGGTTGGTGATATGAATAATATGCCCGCTCCCGCACCATCAATAGTCAATGAGCCATCAAAATACATTTTCCAGTAGTCAACGGGTCCTTGATAGGTCGGGATACGTAAGTCTGTCCACTCAACCATGAAGTCAGCCAGTGTTTGGGATTTGATAGTGTCACAGCGTGTAAACTCTAGGTCAAAAGAACATAACTCGATTGCCCATTTGGCGATGCACCCATTTGCATCTTTGTTGCGTATAATGGTACCAAGGGGAAACTCAGTTTTGATCACCACGTGGAACCCGTCAAAGTAATGTTTCAACTTTTGGGTTGTAATGAGTATGGAGTAGATCAATTTTTGAGTCTGAGTGTACCTAGTGTTGGACTCATTGAGCACTTCATTGATGAAATAGATTGGGACCTGAACACCATAAGCGTGGCTGGGCTCCTCGCGCTCGACCACCAGGATAGTGGAGACGACTCGATCAGTCGCAGCAATGTAGAGTTGAAGGACTTCTCTTGACTTGGGGGCAGTAAGGACTGGAGGTGATGCAAGGTACTGCTTCAGTTATGTAAAGGCAATATCTGCTTCCTCCGACCACTCAAACTTCTCACCTGCCTTGAGTAATTTGAAGAAACGTAAGCCCGTGTCACCAAATTGAGATAGAAATCGGCTTAGGGCGGCCATACACCATGTAAGCTTCTGGACATCCTTGACATTTGCTGGTCGCTTCATGTTGAGGACAGCTTGCACCTTGTCTGGGTTAGGGCGTATGCCGTCACGACTGACGACATTGCCTAGTAATATACTAGAGGGAACACCAAAGATGCACTTTTTAGGGTTCAACTTCCATTGATATTGATTGAGCGCTGCAAAAGTACGTGTCAGATCATCAATCAAGGGGTGGGATTCCTTGGTTTTGACAACTACATCATCTACATAGGCTTCGACCAGTTCATCTTGTATCTTCTTTTTGAGGCACTCTTGTATTGCACGCTTGATAAGTAGCTCCGGCATTTTTGAGGCCAAACGACATGGTCGTGTAGCAATAAGCGCCGAAGGGTGTAATAAAGGATGTCTTGATCTGATCATCCTTGTTGAGAGCGATCTGGTGATAACCAGAGTAATAGTCGAGAAAAGATAGTAGCTTGCAGCTGGCCATGGAATCCACATCTTCGTCAATGCGAGGTAAGCCGAAGGGGTCTTTGGGGCAGTGTTTGTTGAGATCAGTGTAGTCAACGCACATTCTCCATTCATTATTCTTTTTGCGTACAAGAACCAGATTGGCTAATCAGTCTGGGTGATGCACCTCTTTCATAAAACTGGCTACAAGAAGCCATGTAACTTCTACCCTAATAGCCTCCTTTTTGTCCTTCCTAAACCACCACAGCTTTTGCTTGATGGGTTTTGCCTTGGGGTCGACGTTCAAGGATTGCTTGATCCGGTCTCGAGATACATCGGGCATGTCCGATGGTTTCCAAGCGAACATGCTTACGTTCTCTCTCAAGAACTGGACGAGCACGTCTTCCTATTTGGGGTCAAGGTTTGACCCTATCAGTGCCGTCTTGCTGGAGTCACCCTCGACGAGCTGGATCTCTTTGTACTCCTTGGAATTGATAGACTTTCATGGTGCTTCGAGCTCTGGAATCTCCAGCTAGTTTGGAGGAATCTTCTTTGCCTCCATCATCATTGCCGCCATGCGCAGGGAGAGATCGTGGGCTTCAGCTACGTGAAAATTGTCCTCTTCACAGGTATAGGCAACGAATACATTGCCTCTGAGAGTGAGGACTCCCTTTTCCATTGGCATCTTAAGCACCAAGTACCTGTAATGAGCTATGACCATGAATTTGGTGATCGTGGGATGACCAAGGATAGCATGGTAGGTACCCTCGAAGTCAGCGACCACAAAGTTGACGTAGTCGGTACGGAAGTGGTCTGCCGTGCTAAACTGCACAGGTAGGGTAATCTGCCCGAGAGGCATAGAGCTCTGTCCGGGCAGGACCCCTAGAACTATGCATCGTATGGCTTCAAGTCAGCTTCAGATATGTTCAATGCTGAGAGGCTATTATTGAACAGGATGTCGATGGAACTACCGTCGTCAATGAGCACCCTGTCAAATTGCACTTTATTGATACAGGGGCTGAGGACGAGAGCGAAATGACCTGGTTCGGGGATGGTGGCCCATTGATCCGCCCTACTGAAGTTGATTTCTCGGTGTGACTAGGGGGGGTAGTCTTGGATCCGCAATGAGGTCGTCTGCCTTGGCCACGTTTAGGCAAGCGTGGGCGAGCAGCTTCCGCTCGCGTTTGCTTTCAACAGACACCTTGCCCCCGACGATGGTTGCAACATGCCTCACTGGTTCATGATATTGGTGCTTAGGGTTCTTGTCAGGATCATCCTCATCATCGTCCCTATGGTTACGTTGGTCTGTTGCGTCATTAGGCTTGTCGGCATTTTCTGAAGCCTGTTTGCGGCGGTAGATCTCCTTGAGGACCTTGCAATTTTCCAATGTATGGTTGGACTTAGGATGAGCTAGGCAAGGCCCCTTCAAGGCTTTAGCGTAGTCTTCTTCGTAATTGCGATGCCCACTAAATTTTTTCATGGCGTTGACCTCGCCATCGTCATCGCGAGCACGCTTGCCCTTGAAGTTGTCACGGCGATCGCTGTGCTGATTTCTATTGTCGCACCGATCACGATTGTCGTTACGGCGGTCCCTAATGTCACTACGACCTCTAAAGTCATCGCGGCGGCGGTTGTCGCGGTAGTCGTCGCGTCGTGGAGAGTACGGTGCTTTGCCGGTGCCCTCGTTCAGCAGCTTCTTGGCATCGTCGGCATCCGCATACTTCTTAGCGGTGGTGAGGAGGTCGACCACCGTTATAGGCCGTTTACGAAGGAGCTTGTCCCTAAGATCGTTGTGGTAGCGCAGACTAGTAATGAAGGCTTCAATAGCCTCGTTGTCGGTGATCCTAGGAATCCTGATGCGCATATCCGAGAAGCGTCGGATGTACTCGCGCAATGGTTCGTCCCTGGTGTCGCGGATGCGCTGCAAATCATACTTGTTGCCTGGCTGTTCATAGGTAGCAATGAAGTTTTCGACAAAGGCTTGACGCAAAGCATACTAGGAGTCGAAGTGATTCTCTGGGAGACTGACGAGCCATTGGTGCCCCACCGGGCCGACCACCATGGGAAAGTAATTGGCCATGATGTGCTCGTCGGCCTAGCAGATCTGCAGGCAGTCTCGTAAAGTTGGACCCATAGCTCGGGATTGACCTTGCCATCGTAATGGTTAAGCTTTTCAAGCTTAAAACCTCTAGGCTAGACGACTTGTCGTAGGTGGTTGGTGAATTGCTTGGAGCCCGGGGGACCGTGGACCATATCGTACTCCATGCGACGATTGGTTTCATGGGACGCATGGTCCTGAGCTCTCTGTTCAATGCGAGGACATAGGTCACGGTTGTTAAGGTCACAACGAAGATCGTGATTGCCATCATGGCGATCTCGTTCGTCACCGTATTGTTGTCCCTGTTGATGGTGGTCCCGGTGGTCATTACGCCGGTTGTCGCTGTGCCGGTCGTCATTGTTGTTATTGCGGCGGTGGTCAAGCTGGCGATTATCATTGCGGGGAGGGTTTGCGCGATTGCCGTCGTTGCCTCCATCAGCTCCTAGATTGACACCAGGAGCTATGTTGTTTCCGCGATTATCGTTGCCTACGTGATGGTCTGGGCCGGTGGGTGCATGTAAGCCACGTTGACCAGACCTGAAAGGTTGACTGGAGTGCTGGCGGCTCCTGCTAGTCGCGCCAGACGCCGATGGGCCCACGACACGTTCATTGGTTTAAACCATGGCCACCTGGAGATAAGCCTGCAAATCCTCCCAGATGTTTTGGATTTCCAGGGTATCTGGTAACTGCTTCAGGCTTTCAATGGCAACAGCCACGTTGGCGCTTAGGGTTTTGAATACTGGTCTGTTCCCCACCATGTCGAAAGCATCATTGTGGTTGCGCCCTTGCAATCGGTTACGCCTAGCTGCAGCGTCAGCTTCTTGCTGGTCGCGATCTGCTTGCTATTGTGCTAGGTGTGCATCTTCATCTATGCGACGTTGAACTCAGTCGGCATTGTGCTGTTGTCGCTCTTGTTGCTGTTGATCGGTCTCGCTCCTAGTAGGTGGGTCTTCATCTTGGCTAACCACGTTGGTCATGGTGCCACGCCTTGGAGGGAAGGCCGGGATTCAAGGAAAGCCTGAAGGATGTAGCATCTCTTCATCACCGCTACTCATATGGTGTAATACCATGGTTTGAGTATTCTCGTCGGACGCAGTACTCGATCTGGAGCTCAAACGGCTATCTATCTGGGTGCTATGGATTGAAACTTGATCAGAGCCCACCATATTGACGAAGTTGCATCGTCAAGGTCGAGGCCGAGCGGAGCGCCCTTCAGGAATTGATGTGACCACTAGATCTATACCCAACCATTGAAAACGGGTGGCTCGAGCAGGTCGAGTAGATCTGTTGTAGCCGTTCGAGTTCTGCTTGGTAAACTGCTCTTGGAGCGAGTTGACCAGAGATAGGGTAAACAAGAGTTTACCACCGAACCGGTCGATGGAGTCGATCAGGTTGGTGGTGTCGAGTTTCCTCCCCTGGTAGCGAGGAAGGAGTCAATGAGTTGCCGACGTGGTTGGTGATGGTGCTGGTGCAGGCGAAGCCGGAGCCAGCGTAGTCATAGTCGACGCCGGTGTCGGGGAAGTAGTCGATGCAGATCGGATCTGCACCTCCTCCATGACTGTGACAACGAAGTTGTTGGAGCGGTGGTCCAGGTGATCTGGCCGATCGTGAACGTGATGCCCGCCGCCGTTGCCATGGAGTTGGGGAAGATGACCATCTCGCATGCCTAAAAAGCAGTACACATACCCCCTACCTGGCGTGCCACTGTCGACAAAACCTGGTCGGCAGTCTACCGAGGGGTATGCCCAAGGTAGTAGATTGTCGGCAGACAGGTGTGCAAGCCATGAACGAGATGGTGATGTAGAACAACACGCGGGTTTACCCAGGTTCAGGCTGCCATGTGGGCGTAATACCTTACGTCCTGCTCTGCTTTGTCATTGCTGTCTCGAACAATGTATTACAAGCTAGATTGCCGTAGAGTATGTTTCGATGTTTTTGAGGGGGTCCCCTACCCTCCTTATATAGTCCGGGAGGCAGGGTTACAGATCTGGAAACTAATCTTAGCCGATTACAATTGCCATACAGAGCCGGATAAGGATTCCTAATCTAACCGACCAAGACCTTGCTTGATTCCCAAGTCTGGTTTGATGCCTTGCGTGAGACTCCATCCCGATGATCTGGATCACGCGTCGTCATGTAATGGGCCGGACCGTTTGGTCTGGGCCTGCCCATGTCTAGCCATAAGGGTATAGGGGTTTATACCCCCACACTGGGCCTCTGCTGCGACGTGGACTCGCCTGTTTGAGGTAAGTTGGGTGGGCTTCTTTTTTGTTTTGCTATGGGTCAAAATAGGATTAGTTATTTCTTTTATTCTTTTCTCTACTTTTGGCCCACTTTAGGTGTATTTCCATATAAGCCCTGCAAAACAAGTAAAACACCAAAACTCGTGGAGATCGTTAGTATAAAGCCCTATTTACTAAGTTTGATGTGGATTTATATATATATATATTGGCGGATAAAATTATGCAATAAGGAGCGCCAACATATATCTTGCCCTCCTTTGAGAAAATATAAATAACGATACCTTGGAATACTCCTAGGTGAAATGCTACAATGATAGCTCCATACGCTTGCAGATTTTGTCTATTATCATTAGGACCATCATGGTTGGTGTTTCTTGGCGGACTTGCTACGGTTAACTCAATCTTAGTAATGGTGCTAAGAAATGCCAACCATGCATTTCTAGCGCCATTGCCGGTGATGGACTTAAAACCTCCTCACTTGGTGATTGCGCTAAGAAATGCCAACACTAACCTCTATGCTAAGTGTATGAATTAGATGAGATTGGTACAATCCAAGTGGTGGAGCCAAGAAGATGATCATGGTGCATGGTGATCAACATGGAAAAGAAGAAAGAGAAAAACAAAAATGGGCCCTTGGCAAAGGTATATGTGATAGGGCTATTTTTGTTTTGCACTCAAGACACCATAGAGGGTGTGAGTGACTTAGGATCGATAGCCGTACTATAAAGAGGGGAAATCTTTGGCTAAATGGTTTATCGAGTGCCACTAGGTGTCATGATTCATGCATTGCATTTAGGAACCTAGTGTGCTAACATATGACCCTTGTAAAATGCTTTGAAAAATGCTAACACACGTGCACTGTGGCAGAACCATATGAATCATATGGCCCACATGTACTTACCATTGCCTTGCAGACCTCTGGTAGTAGCACATGAGTGCCCTATAACTCAATAGTCTATCGGGTGTCCTCGGGAAACCTAAATCATCCATGTTTCATCTTTTGAGCAGGATCAATTATAGTAGCATTGCAGGATTACAACAGTTATATAAATATACAAATTTATTACATCAGAGTACAGCAAAAGTCTTACAATAACATAATTTTACAAACCGGTATTAAGTTCTTACAGACCATCATTATTACAAACCATAGTTTTACCATACAGGTAGTGGGGTAGCAAAAGGAGGGTACGTCCCTTAGATTACATCACCAAAAGAACTTCACCCTACCCTAGGGTGCACTTCAACACTCTCACTACTGGGACTCTTCCTTAGGAACCAACATATAACAGAGGCTAGTGCCAGCCTCCTCATGTTGTTCACCTGCAACAAGGGTTTAACAAACCTTAAGTACTAAGGATACTCAACAAGACTTAACCGACGAAAAGGAAAGACTCCAAGGATATGCAAGGTAAGGGGAATAAAGGTGAGTCTGTAGCAAGATCAAGAATACTTTTGCTAAAAAGTTGCACTAATGTTGATCCTTACTTTCAAAGTTTTATGCTTTAATTTAATATTAAAGAAATCTCTCTTAGCACCTATTCTAGTTCCAAGCACTTCATTATTCTCATCACAACATGATCACATAGCTAAAGTTCTAGTGGATTATCTACGATGTAGGACGGTTGATCAAGTCACCTTTACCGAGAAGTTGCGGCAATTCGAATCGGTTTGGCCCAACTGGAGTTTTCTTACCACACAACATATGCAAGGTTAGGCCCATACCCGTGCCTACATACATCAACCCTCACTTGGATCCACCATTACGGGAATCGGTTTAGCCCTACATACATCATCATCTTAATGTTATTTTAGAAATCATTTTCATAATTTTATTAATCCATAAATCAAGTCTTTTAATCAACAGACCATTTTAACTCTAAACAGTACCAAACTTTTTGTGTAGCTTCATAACAACAGATTAAAGTTGCTCATAAATTTTCATGAATGTTGGAGTTATATTTTAATCTATAAAAATCATGGAACTTGAAATTATTAATTAAAACATGTAATTTTTACTCATAGCAAAATTACTATTTTTCATAGATTAGTATTTTTCTTATGTTCAACGTACCAAGAACAGCTTACTCACAAAGTTTCATAATTTTATCATCATTATTTATTTAGTTATGGAATTAACAAAGTTTATTACTTAATTACTTTTTAGAAAATAGAAAAGGAGAAAACCTTCTTTACTCTCTCTCTCAGCCCGATCTAGCAACGCTGGTGGCCTAGCTGTGGCCTCGGCCCAGCTGCCTTCGCTCCCTCTCTTTCTCTCCTCCTAGCCCGAGCCGACCCAACACCATGGCCTTGGCCTAGACCGAGTCGGCCCAGCCTGCTCTCTCCCTTCCCCCTCCTCTGCTCCCGCCTTCGACGACGAGGGCACACCGGCTGACCGGAGTTTCAAATGGTTCTGCCACATGCACTATGGTGAGACACTTTATGGTAAGCAACTAGGAAGCAAGGGTCTTGAAAAAGGAGTTAGTCGTGCTGGTCACAGGGTGACCGGACGTGTCCAACCTTGACACCAAACGTGTTCGGTATGCCTGGCTCGGGCGAGTGGCGCTGATGTGACCGGATGCCTCCGGTATTGATACCGGACGCGTCCGGTATATCCTCTCAGTGTAGTTTTTGACCTTGACCTAACGCTGGTTCTTGTTGGTGACCGAACACGAGCGGAACATTGTTTAGCGTCTGGTGTGGTAGTCAGAGAAAGAGCAGCGGGCACGGAGTAGTGCGACCTGACACAAGGGGCATCCACTCTGGTAATACCGGACGCGTTCGGTCGGCCCAGAGTAGCTCTGAGAGCTCTCTAGACTCGACCTGACATTGCCCCTCTATGCGTCTAGTCGTTTCCAAGATGTGCGTCCGATCATCACTGACTAAGCGAGCTGAGTCAGCCGTTGGGCGCCAACGGCCATATCCATTTGAACGAGACACGTGGCAACAAAGCTGCGACCGAACACATCCGGTCGCCATACCGGACACGTTCGGTCATCACGCAGATAGCCCAATGAGGGGCATAACGGTTGGATTTGTTGAGGGTGTCTATAAATAGTGTTTGGCTGGCTCCAAGTGATCTCTCTTGGCACTTTGTGTAACACCCTAGGTGTTAAGCATGCATTAAGTATCTCAAATCATGCGCATGTGCATCATCTTGCATTCATAATCACATGTGATATAAGTGTAACATGGAATTGAAACATGCGAAACATGGCTTCGAAACATAAATGTTGCATGTGCTTGTTTAAATACAATTTTCCATGATTATGCTTGTTAGGCCATTAAAATATGTTTGGCTATTAGTGCAAATCATTTAGAAATGTTTAGCCTAAAATTTGGAGCAAGTTTGGTATTCAAAATTTCCTTAAATTTTGCTTTTAAAAATAATCTAGAAAAATAGAATTTTGATTTAAAATGAACTTTGAATCTTTAATTCAAAATTTATTTGGAATTTCAAATTGTGCCCTAAAGCAAAGTTGTAGAGTTTAAAATTCTAAACAACTTTTGTTTTGGCGTCAAGTTTTGAAAATGCCATTTTCTACTTCAAAATTTTAATTTGGGTGCTGTTTATTTGAAAAAGAAAAAGGAAAAAAATCGGTTTTACCTGTAACGGGCCGCCGCTCCCATTCCAGCCTAGCTCCATGCCTGCCTCCGCTCTCGTCCACGCACGCTCGCGCCCGACTAGCGGCAGGAGCTCGCCATCGCATGGCTGTACATCGCCGGCGCTGCCTGCCTGGTGGCACACCGTGGCCCCCACTGCCATGCCACGCCCCCAAATCGGCCAAGCCGAGCAACCGCTCCACATCCTCGCCACTTCGCCTCTCCCCTTGCCTGCTCTCATGCTCGCAGCGCAGCCGCAGCTCGCTGTCACAGCTCGATGCAGCCGAGCATTGCCGCCGCTCCACCCGCGCCAAATCCCTCGCGGCTCTAGCTCCGCCTTGACCTCCGCTTCCCCATGCTCCCGCTCACGCCGTCATGTTCGTGAAGGTAAGGCCCAATCGGGCGTTTCCCCTCTGCCGCGGCGCCATGACCGCCGAGCTCGGCTCACCGTGGTCAGAGCTCTTCCACTATTACTCTCCCTCCGTTTTCTTGAGACCGTGTCTGCCTCTCTCGTGAACCCTGTGCGCACCTTCCCTGGCCCCGCCATGGCCGGGAACGGTGACCCCGTCACCTCGCAACACCTCCTTGCCGCCATGGACACCGACGAGCATATGCCGGTGAGCCATTGGCTCCAATAGCTACCTCTTCCGGTGCGGCTCGTCGTGTGGACTACAATGGTGGTGACCTCGTCGCCGGCAACCTCACCGATGGCGAGATCTCACTGGTCAAACCCCCTCCCTTCTCTATGGCTGGCAAGTGGGGCCGGTTGACCCGCAGGCCCTAGCTATCTGTCTCTCAGTGCCCGTGTGGGTGCACTGCACCGGGTGTACCCAGTGTTTTCAGCGGCTGGTTTTTAAAGGAGATTTGAAAAATGAATTTCCAGAATTTGTGAAAATGCTTCCAAAAATCATATCTTGAGGAATATAGCTCTAAAATTCTTGAAACAAATTTTGTTGTGTTTCTTAGCACTAGATCTACAGCTTAAAAATATTGCATATCAAATTTGTGATACTTTTATATAGGGTTTTATTTAATCCTTGTAATTTCTATTTTCTTAGAAAATGCATATGAAATAGAATATTCATCAGAAAAATATAATTCCAATTTTTTTGATCTATGCTTTTGATGCACTTTGTATGAAAAATATATGTCTTGCTTATTCTATAGAAAATTTCTGATGTGTAGTTCAAGTGCTAATTATGGCTGACTTTTGTTATTTTTGCTAGAGAGCAAACTTTGTATAAAACATGCATATAATAATTTTTGTATAGTGTTTGTTTACTGTGTAGATCATGGGAAAAATACTAAATTTATTGTTTGATACTTTTCATAGTACAAAGTATTTTCATGCTCATTTATATGCCTTAGCTTGTCATTTTTGTGTAGGCTGTTTTACTTATCCAAATGCCATAAAAATTTTATGTTAGGCTACTTAGAGTAGGACTAAGCAACTGTAATTTTTATAGATTTTTATATACACTAGAAATATAGGTTGCTGTTGTAACCCTAGTTTAAATTGAATATAAAATAATATTCTTTATGTATAATTAGTTTAATAATGAAGCTTTGGTTTATCCTTGAAGCATCAAATCACTTGCTGATGTTACTTGACAAATTAATGTGGGTATTTTGATTAAGTGTAGTAGCACTTATGTTATGGCTATATGTTAGCGTAAAAGTAACCGGAATTTGTAGTCGAAGAGAATGCAGTAGATGACATATATTCGTAGTGACTAATCATAGATGATGTTGACTACCTTATAGAAAGGTTTTACCTTTATGCTATCCAATAAAGTCTCAATGTATTCATCTGCACATCATATCATCATGATCATCGCATGACATCACATCCGATGCACCGTTTGCATATTTACTTATACATTTGCATCATACAGGATAGTAGGAGGAACGCTAGTAGTAGTGCAAGAGGAATAGACCAGGTCCGATCCATAAGAAATCTAGGCACAGGAGGTGCCAGAGGTAAACGAGCAAGAAGAGGATCTACCTGAGTGTGTGGACCACCAACCCAGTTCCTTCAAACGACGCAAGCCCCGGAGCATTCTAAGTCTCCTACTTTATAAAAGCAATTCTTTATATATATGAGCCTTATATATTGTTGCATTAAGTTATAGAAGTTGGATGAAACCGTTGATGCATTTATTACTATCCTTGCCTATATTATTACCTACTTAAGTTTAGGATTGAATACTACTTAGCCCTACTTAGACTGGTAGTGATCGGTGATTTCCGGTCACCTGCAATTATAGGTGGTTACTGGAATGCTTTAGCTATGGAATGGATGATATCCTGGAAATAACCATGTGTTGATGGATAATTGGAGACCGGACGAAAAAGTTGGAGGCAACCAGACAGGGTTCTGGGGTGCTATTAGTTTTCCGTCTGTGTCGGTTAAGGACTGATCGTTGCTCGTTCCTCTTATCATGTTGAACGCATGCCTCACATTTAGCTGGCTGAATAAAGTACCTTTCGACTGCGAAGCTAGTGGCATTATTCGGGCCGAGATCTACACAGGTGTGCATATTGGTGCTGCAGGGGGTATGACGAGGATGCGAAGAGTGAGCCCAAGGTGCATCCTGGCTGTCGGGCGGTCCCTGGGTACTGCGGCTCCAGTTTGTCCCGCGACGTTTACCTAGATAGTGTCATTGGTGATCTATAGCTCACTTTAGCGGGTGAGTGTGGTTTGTGTCAGGAATAAATTGTAACAGAACCGTCCAAATTATAAGAGCACAAGTACAAAAACAAGTGCCGAAACGCTCAAGTTTTCGAACTTGAGCCCATATAATCCCGGTAGTCAATCGAAATCACGAGTAATTTCAAACCAACTCGCTTACAACCAAGATCGCATCATTCAACATAACACATCACACGTTACATTTCACAAGTACTTAAGAAGACGCTTACAATACCACGGAGTCGCAATTATTATAAATCAAGTTTATAAAGTAGTGGAAGCATAAGTTACACACACTTAATTCAAGTACGATTGCTAGTCTTACAGATCACGTTTCCACAAAAGCATTAAGGAAAGTAGACTAAAAGACGATCATGCCCAAGTTGTCTAGTCCTCGTCACCCGCCGGGTGGAGGCAATTCTTGTAGAAGCCCTGATAAAGAATGTCATCTGCAACAGGAGAGAATAAACCCTAAGTACGAGAATGTACTCAGCTAGACTTACCCGTCAAAATGGAAATAAATGACACCAAGGATCATGCAAGGCTTTTTGTAAGTGGAGTTGGCCGACATCTCATTTTGCGGAAAAGCATAATTAGTAGTAACCATTTTAACCTGTACTAGCAATTATTTTTAGCATTAACCTGTCAGCTATCTTAGCACCTGCACTAAACAATCACTTGATTATTAAGCAAACATTAATAACCATAGCAGGTATAATTTGAGGCAACATCATATCATCATCCAATTAACCATCCATTCAATTAATGGAATCTACATTGCCGCTGCTCAAGTCAAGTGCTCACTAACCAGGAGCGACGACGATTCGAATCGAATTCCTATCCAGCTAGAGGGGTACTTCTAACACTCACCGAGACACGCCTCACAAAGGCTGCTCAGGTCACCTTTGGTACAATTCAGGAATCACGAGTTCGGCTGATGCTGCATCCCAAGGGCAACACTCTGCTAGGTGATAGGGACTCTAACCTCCCCTTGGTATTATGCCAATGTTCCTAAGCACATCCTTACTTTCTCCAAGATGCGCGCTTGACCCCCCGATTCTCAGCCTGAACTGCATTACTCGGCTTCGCGGTCGGAACGGCTTATCCGGCCAACTAAGCGTTAGACTGCATTCAACATGACTCAAGGGCGTATAGTGAATCGGTCCTTAAATGACTCGGATGGGCATAGCTTCGCACCCAAGACGTGAAGTGTCTTGCGGTTGCACTATCGAACTTCTGCCCGGTCTCAAATTCATTTTTAAGCATGGTTCCTTCCACGATAGCAAATATAGCCAACCGTGACCCACCTTCTCCTAAAGCTCACGGATGACAGTAAATCACCTGACTTCTACCGTACTAAGCATTGCTAAGCATGTACCATGTTCCCGACTATAAATAGGATTTACAGGATAATTCCTGGACAAGGAAGGATATGTGCAACAAGTGTTTTCACTCAACTCCTACAACTTAATGCAATAAACAAGTAAGAGTACTCAAATGATAAGTATCCAAATGTTGGGTTAGCATGCACCGGGGCTTGCCTTTGAGAAAGGAAGAGGGATGGTGGTCGGGGCACTCGGGCAGCTCCTCAACGGCGTTTTCTTCGCTTGCCGGAACCTTGGGCTCCTCCGGCTGCTCCTGCTCCTTCTCCTGAAGCGCTCCCTCAAACTCTAGGAGCGTCACCCCTCTGGTACACATGCTTGGTGAATGCAATGTGAACTGCAGCAATACTTAACGCTCTATTCAAATCACTTTAACAAAACTTGCAAATCTCTTCTCCGGTAGAGAAGTACTTACCAAGTCTACACAACCTAATGTACAATTGCTCTTTCTCAGTTAAGGACCTAGCACCTAAACAATTAACAAGAGCAAGTCACTTAAGCATATCACAATCATAAACTCATTTCGACAACCTAGCAATCTGAACAGCAGCTCGGTAATTCACCCATAACTGGAGATCCAAAACTCCAATTGACATGACACAAGATAATCTGGAAAGCTTATAAAATTCTCTACAAATCATTTTCAGACCTGAAGACTTGATTCCCAAGTTTTCCTAGTCGAACTCTTAAAGTTTCAGAATCTATTCTCTCCAAACAGAGGGCAGCCATTTCTGGACAGCAACTTCAAACTGCAATAACTCCTAAACTATTAGGCCAAATGCCACCAAATTTTGACACAAGCTAGCTTAACAAGTTTACTACAACTTTGGTATAATAATATCTTCAGAAAACACATTTATCAAAGCCTAATCCTAGGAATGCTACCAACAGTACCAAAAGACATAATATTGCTAAAATTAAATATTTACTTATGTGCCAAACTAACCTTTTGACCAAACCAATGCCACTAATAGTTCACACATGACATAAAACCACCAGAAAGTAAAGTACACCAAATCAAATCATTTATTTTAATCCTTTTCTTAATTTAATTAATTAATTAAGTGAGAAAATAAACCTATATGTAAACTGCTCATAAAATTCTACAAAAATTGCAGGGGACCCTATGCACTACCAGTAGACTATTGTAAAACTTTGAGATAAAGTTGCCCATAGGAACTCTCTACACAAAATTCACAAGCTAGCAAGGTTGATTCTAGCATAATTAAGAGATCCTATTGAAAGGTATCAAACAATAGAAACAATATTTTTCCTAACAATGCTAAGGAACCAGGACACTCTCCACAAAATTTCATGATCATTGGACATATAGAAAAATTATGAAAATTCATGCAAGTACCTCCTAATATAAAATGACAAAGGCATAACTTGAACATTACTCAAGAAATAGAATTCAAATTTTTACTAGAGCTAGCATACACATTGAACAGCATACTCACCAAATTTCATAATTTTTGGAGCACTAGAACTCAAGTTATAAAATTAAAAAGTTTGCATCCATTTTAGAACACCTTTTAAGTTTCTATTTAATTCTTCCAGAATTTCCATCATACATATACATTTTATATTTTTTCTAAATACTACACTTTATACAGAACCTAACATAATTGGAATCACCTCATTTGGATCTATATTGCTTGAGATATGAATTTTACAAAATGGCATTAAATCTGTGAAAATAACAAAAGAAAATCAAAACAAAATCAAAGCCTACACCACTACTGGGCCGGCCCGTTAACCCGCGTGGCCCGCGAACGGAATCCGCCCGCGCCAGCTAACTGCTAGCGCGGCCCGCTTTGGCCTCCTGCCCGCGCTGACAAGGGGGCCCGCGGTTTGAGAGAGAACAGAGGAGTCGAGGCCACGTGCTCCGGCGAGCTCCAACTCGTCGACGGCGGGCGTTCCGGTGAAACTAAGTGCATCTCTACGACCTCCATCTCTCGCTGAATCAATCAAGGTAGGTTGGAGGGGCTAGGTCAACTGGAGGTGGCTCATCGCCAGTGATGGCAGCTCGGCGGTGGTAGGCCGCCGTGCGTCGGTCATCTCCAGTGACAAAAAAGGCAAGGCAGAGAGGGAGAAGGACTAGTGAACGATGGTGGAGAAGATGAGGTGCTCGAGATGGACAGTGGTGCAATGGAGAGGACGGGCCACGTGCTCCGTACCACAGTGGCGCATGGGTCACTCCGGCGAGCTCCACGTTCCGGCTAGACTACGATGGGATAGGACACTACATCTTCATAGGAGACACTATGACCAACGGCGCACCCCATGCGTACCCTAACTCAGCCAAGGGCCAGCTATAGAGGGAGGATGGGGAGAAGCTCGCCCATGCGGCAATGGCGACCGCGGCGAGAGCTCGCTGCGGTTTCCCTCTGTTTCGACCTCTACGGCTCAAACCAAGTGATGACGTCTTCACCTAAGCTTCTATAGACCATGAGAAAGATGAGACGAGGGTGAGATGGGATGGAGGAGTGTTGTGCAGTGCTGGCCACGGAGGACCACGAGGGCGGCGGTGCTCCCGTGAACTCCGAGCGGGGAAAAATCAGCAATGCCGCTTACCCTGAACTCGGCTGCTCCAATGGAGTGGTCGACAAGGTTCGTGAGGTGGTGGCGGAGCTGTGGGCATGATTTGGTGGGCTGCGGTGCGGTGACGCACGCGTGTGAGATCAACAGAGCAATGATGGCATTGGCGTCTCGGTTCTCCACCTGGAGGGAGAGCGAGAGGGGAAACAAGGAGGATGAAGAAGTGGAGGGTGGCGTGGCACGGGTTTTCCTCTCTTCACGCCATCGAGGGTGACTCTGTGGCACACTATGCACGCGTGAGCAGCCACACGGCAGCCGGAACCTGGCGTTGGTCGGCCACGACTTCAAACTAAGAGTCTGAATCGAAGCCGATCGAGTTGACTGACAGGGGAACTTTGATGCTCCATAGCTCCCAAACTAGGCCGATTTAGTGAAAACTGTAATTATCAAAGTTGTAGAGGGATATGAGATCTACAAGTTTGTCAATAGGAGCTCTGTCTGGTTCGGCACGGTTTGAGAGTTACTAAGCTCCCAAGGTGGTACCTTGAAACTGTTAATAGCATTTCACTTAACCAAAATTGCTAAGTCCCAAAACAGCCCCCTTTACTGAATTGTGGGCCACTTTTGAGGGTGTTCTGGTCATTTTCATGAGATGGCCATACTACAACTTTTGTTCTCTATAAAATTATCTACAACTTTGTTTAAGGGTGCACCACCATGCAAGATCTCTAAGCTGCACTTTTGAAACAGTCAAATGAAAGCACTCTAGAGGTCAAAACCCAGTCAACACCACCTAGGAGGGCAATTTGGTCATTTTGGCCAACCTAAACATTGTTCCACTAATCATCCTAAGTGTAGTTAAGGTGTTATAGAACATAATTAACCACTCTACACATTGACTACACACATTTTCAATTGTCACATAGTTGAAACAAGCAAAATAAGTAGTTCTTCCAAAATGTTTCACTACCATGTTGCATGTGTTTCAAGCTCTTGTTGCAACAATTAAACTTATCATGTTATACTAACAACATTGCCATGTTTCAAAGTATGAGACACCCATGTTACCTCTACATGTTGCACCACCCACATTTCATAAGCTAACAATTATGAGACAAGCATAATGGAGTATGTTGCATAAGCAAAACAAATGCATAAATGAGATGAATGATGCTCATGCTTACGAAATGCAATTGCAAATGTGGAAGCCAAACACCTAGGGTGTTACAACCCTCCCCCTTATAAAAATCTCGTCCCAAGATTTGGAAAGCGTCCCATTGTTGATAGAATTTCTTATAACCCTCTCGTAAATAATCTTCTCTTTCCCAAGTAGCATCACTCTCACTACCTTGATTACTCCACATAACTTTATACCACTTAACCACTCGACTCCGGGTTACTCGCTCTCGAGTGTCAATCACATGAACTGGCTTCTCTTTATAAGTCAGATCAGATTCTAGCTTGATATCCCCCAATGGAACTCTCTCTTCAGGAACCCGAAAACATTTCTTTAACTGAGATACATGGAAGACATTGAGAATGGCTATCATTTTAGGAGGCAATTGAATCTTATATGCGACTGCTCCACTTTTTCCTATGATCTGGAAAGGACCCACATATCTCGGCGCAAGCTTTCGCTTCACACCAAAGCGTTTAACACTCTTCATAGGTGAAACCTTCGGATAAATGAAGTCTCCTACTTCAAATTCAATTGGTTTTCTGCGGCGATCAGCATAACTTTTCTGTCTAGATTGGGCTGCAGCCATATGTATTTTAATGGTATGGACTTGTTCTTTAGCTTGCTCAACAAAATCAATACCATAATACCTTCTTTCGCCAGCTTCTACCCAATTCAGCAGGGTTCTACAATTACGACCATACAACGCTTTGAATGAGGCCATCTTAATACTCTCTTGATAACTATTATTGTACAAAAACTCAGCTAAAGGCAACCATTTCTCCCATGAACCCTTGGAAGAAATAACACAGGCCCTCAACATATCTTCTAAGATTTGTTTTACTCGTTCAGTCTGACCTGACGTTTGGGGGTGATAAGCGGAGCTTCTCACTAACTTGGTCCCCAAAAGATGGTGCGAATACTCCTAGAAACGAGCGGTGACTGTGGACCTCGGTCAAAAACAATAGTGTGAGAGATCCCATGAAGTCGGACTATCTGATTGAGGTACAACTCGGCATAATCAGTAGGACGATAGTCTGCTCGGACAAGAATAAAGTGAGCCGATTTGGTTAGACGGTCTACAATTACCCAGACAGAGTTATGATTCTTAATAGTGGGAGGGAGTCCAACATTGAAATCCATACTTATCTCCTCCCATTGCCAACCTGGGATAGAAAATGGCTGAAGTAACCCTGCCTTCATGTGCACGGCTTTGACTCTACAACACGTGTCACACCTAGCGACATATGCAGCTATCTCTTTCCGCATCTTGGTCCACCAATAGTATGGCTTAAGATCATGATACATCTAACTACTACCCGGCTAGATGGACAACTTAAAGGAATGGGCTTCGGATATAATCTGTTTATTAAGCTCTCGGTCCTTAGGCACAACTAACCTATCCTTAAACCACAACACTCCATCCTCATCTACTCGAAAATTCTTAGTTTCTTGCTCTTTCATCTTACGCTTGATTTGGAATATGCCGGTGTCAGTCTTTTGTAGCTCAATAATTCTGCTCTTGAGAGTGCAACTGATAGTGATGTGGTGAAGGACTGCGGGGTGTAGAAGACGAGATAGATGAAAATCGCTTTCAACTAAGGAATGGCAATGAGACTTACGGCTTAAAGCATCGGCAACAACGTTTGCCTTGCCAGGATGATAGTGAACTTGGAGGTTATAATCTTTAATCAGTTCAAGCCATCTTCTTTGACGCATGTTCAACTTTGGTTGGGTGAAGATATATTTGAGACTTTTATGGTCAGTATAGATATTGCACACATTGCCCAACAAATAATGTCGCCAGACTTTTAAAGCATGAACAACTGCAGCGAGTTCCAAGTCATGCGTGGGATAGTTCACTTCATGTTTCCAAAGTTGACGAGATGTATAAGCAATTACTTGGCCTTCCTGCATAAGAACACTCCCAAACCTATGCCTAATGCATCACAATACACATCAAAAGGTTTCCCGATATCCGGTTGTGCCAAAACTGGAGCCGAGGTTAGAAGGGTTCGCAGTTTGTGAAAAGCTGCATCACACTCAGGAGTCCAGACAAACCTCATGTCTTTTTGTAGCAACCGAGTCATTGGCTTGGCTATTTTAGAGAAGTCCGGGATGAAGCGATGATAATAACCAGCCAATCCCAGAAAACTCCGGACCTCATGAACCAAGATGGGAGCCTTCCAGTCCAATACTTCTTTTACCTTGGTAGGAGCCACCATAATTCCACCATCAGACAATACATGCCCAAGAAAAGGTACTTCATGAAGCTAGAATTCACACTTGCTGAATTTTGCATACAGTTGGTTCTCACGCAGTCTTGTGAGGACCACACACAAATGTTCAGCATGATCTTCCTCATTCTCAGAATGAATCAAGATATCATCTATAAATACCACCACAAACTTGTCCAATTTGGGCATAAACACTGAATTCATCAAGTACATGAAGTGTGCGGGGGTGTTGGTCAATCCAAAGGATATAACCAGATATTCATAGAGACCGTATCTTGTAGAGAAAGCAGTTTTTGGAACATCTTTAGGACAAATTTTAATTTGATGATAAACAGATCTTAGATCAATCTTGGAAAAGACTTTGGCTTTAGACAACTGATCAAACAAGATATCGATGTGTGGTAGAGGATACTTATTCTTGATAGTAACCACATTCAGAGGTCTATAATCTACACACATCCGTAATGACTGATCTTTCTTCTTCACAAAGATAGCAGGACAACCCCATGGAGATGAACTAGGATGAATCAGCCCCTTCTTCAAAAGTTCATTCAACTGGACTTTAAGCTCAGCTAGTTCATTTAGAGGCATCCTATATGGCCTTCTAGAGATTGGTGTTGTGCCAGGCAACAACTCTATTTTAAACTCCACATCCTGATCTGGAGGTAATCCCGGCAAATCATCGGGAAAACATCAGAAAACTCACATACTATGGGAATATCAACTATTGACTTCGCTTGCGCCGCATGAACTTCACCAGAGAGTTTGATTTCCCAGGGAAGTTGCACTAGAAAACCTTTACGGTCAATAGGATCTCTGAGCATAACCACCCATGTTGATGTATCAATTAGTACCCCGTTCTCACTCATGCAATTCATACCCATTATGACACCTATGCCTAGTCTAGGTAAAACTACTAAAGTAACCAAGTACTTTCGCCCTTCAATAACAAGTTCTACATCACCAACTACTTAATTTGTGGGAATATTACCACTTGCAGCCCTAATACAATAACCCCCCATTTTCAACAGTGCGTAATTTATGTGGAAACTTTGATGCAAACATAGAACTTATAAATGAATGCGAAGCACCCAAATCAAACAACACCACTACGGAATGCTGATTAACTAGGACTTACCAGCAGTGGCTACCTCACCAGATGGAATTTCTTCAATGCTAGTGTAATGAACTTGCCCCTGATGGCCACCTTGATTTGCATTCTTCTTAGGATAAGGACACTTCCTGTAACACCCTAGGTGTTTGTCACTCACTAAGCAGGGGGTTTGAGCTCAAACATGATAGATTAATTGGAGATGACGATGTCAAGGTCCACCTATGGAGATGAGCCTAATCTAAAGTTGGATGTTGCACCATTGCTTTACATATAGGCCATTTTCAAGATATATGCTTGGATTATGTTATTGCAATATCTTCATGTGTCTCACCTTAGTTCTTATCTATATTGATCCCTGGAAAAGTTTCATGAAGTTTGGAATCAAAAAGTCACATGAAATGATAAGTTATATCCTGGTTGGAGTGGTTTTACTAAGTGCTTGAATTGCACTATTAAGTGAATGGAAATATAGGTCATCAACCAAACTTTGCAAACTTGCCCAAATGACTCTAGATGAACTCTACAACAAAAGTCATGAGGGGTTCATATTGAGCAAAAGTCAAGAAAATGCCCCGATTGGCCTAAAACCCTCGTTTCGGCTTTATCGAGTTGCTACTTTGACCAAAGTGAAAGTTTGACTTCTGTACTAGTTATGAGGTTTGACCTTAAACAAAAGTTGTAGTTCATCTTGTGTAGAACAAACTTTGTTTAATGGTCAAGAGCCAGTTTGGCATATAGCTTGGTCAAATAGAGCTCACAAGATTGATTAAGCGGCTGTTTTTGAAAGGGTAGAAATTATTCTAAGTCCTTGAGTGGCAGCAATAAGTTGACATGTTTGGTAATGTTATCTCCCTAACCATGCTGAACCAATCCAAGGACCTTTAATAGAAGTTGTAGATCAAGTTGGGTACTACAAATTTTGTTCAAGCCTCAAGGCCTAGTACAGCTTCTAACCTAGTCATATAAGGAACCCAAGTTTGAATGTTGCTGCTATTTTCCAGTCCTTAAGTAATCCTATGTCCGTACATTGGCATGTCGCGTTCTCCAAATTTTACTAAATAACTTGAGTTGACCCAAAAGTAAAACTTGGAGAATACACGATGAAGAAGAGCATACAAGAAGATGGCACCAGTTGCATTTCATTTCGACCATCGATTGTGGATGTTTGCTTGTCACTGTTAGATCGCTGGCACTAGCAAGTTTGGAACTAATTATCTACTAATCCAAAGCCCTAATGCCTGTGGTCCCTTAATCAAGTTCGTTGAGCATCACTTGGACACCAATTTTGATTCAAGGCTCCTAGCCTAGTTCGGCCCACAGCCAGCCCAAATGTGACCTCCAAGTCGGGCACAACATCGCCCACCAGGCGTCTCATGAAGTGCCACAATGAATGACACGCACCCTAGCCGTGGCGGACGTGTAGCAGTGTGCGCCCCACCAAGTCTGCCACCTCCACCTCGCCCATGTCTCTTGCTCTGTCACTGGGGGAGGAGCCCTGGCTCACTCGCTCACCCTCCACTCCCTCCTTGCTCTCTGGCGCTCGCTCGCGCAGAGCACGGCCAAGTCCGCCATGGACGACTGAGCTGAGTTCCATGGCCGCCGTCATTCCTCCTCACTGAGCACTCCACAGCCCTGCACCACGACCACCGTCTCCACATCGTCGTGCCTTCCCCCGCGCGCGCACTCGCCTGAGCCTTCTCCGCCGCAAAAACTTCGGCCATGGACGCCTCCATGGCCGACGAATAGTGACAATGCTGGCCACCGTGGCCAAGCCACCTTAGGCCGTCTCACCACGAACTGAAGCCACCGACGGTTGCGGCCAGGTGCTACCATTCTCCAGAGCTGCCTCCTCGCCCACGGTGACCTTGCTGGCTCGCTGCCGGTGAGTCGCCACCGCTGCTGCCGCTCCAGTGCGTGGCCAGGCCACCACGGGCCGCCCTAGGCTAAGCTAAAGCCCTATGTAGGTGCGGGCAGGCCAGGGCAGTGCCACGGCCCCGCCGCTCGCCGCCGGCGCCGCCCCTGCCGCCGGAGCCGCAAGTCCGTTCCCCCCTCCTCTGCTCCGTTCCAAGGAAGAAGAAAGGAAAAGGCTGTGTACGCTTTCCCTTAGGATGACAGGCGGGCCTGGCTGGGCAACGGGTCCCGCACGTCAGTTAAATAGTGATTTGGTTTGGGTACCGATTCGGGTGCGCCTAGCAAATTCAGTAGGGTAAATGGAATTCTGTTTTTGAATTTCAAGTTCATGTTAAATCTTCAAAAATTCATATCTCATGCTAGGAAAGTCCAAAAATGGCAAATATGAACTTTTTGGAAACCTTGTGAAGAGATCTATGCAGTACAGTCATAAAATATTAGGTGTTGTAGATGTTTTCTGATGTCTTTATTTAAGCTTTAAAAGTGCTCCTAAAAATGCTTATAACTTGACCAGAGCCATATTTAGAGTTTCGGAAGTCCAAAAATAGTGATTGTTGTTTTGTTAATTTTATGATGATATTTACTTGCTAGGAAAAATATTAAACACACTAGTTGTTCACTGTTTTCTTAAGGTTTTGATTTGACCTTGATAAATAAGGAAATCTACATTTTATTGCTTGTCATTTTTATATCTTGAGTTATGTTGCTCCAAATGATGTGAAATTTTTATGGTAGGCTTTTCATGCTATGGACGTACTGTGGTATAAATTTCATGGTCATTGCTTACTGTATGATCAAGTTATTGATTTAACTTGTTTATTGCTTGATAAATAGCTTATAAATAATATATAAATGATAAAATAGAAAATATTATTCCATCACCTTATTATGATGTTGCTCTATGATGTTGATTCATACTATGGCCATGTGTTCATAGAAAATATTGAGTTTTAGGTTTAACTTGCTCTCACATGATTTATTGTATTGGTCATTTGCCTTTTTCATAGAGGTTGATCTACATGTACAAATGGCTTGAAATTTGTATAATAGACTTTTGAGAGCATATGTAGGTCACTGTAATTTTGGTAGAATTTATTGATCATTTTTGGTAGGTGTTCATAATTCCACCTTATTATCTAAATAAATTAAGAAAATGCATTAAAAGAATTTATCTAGCATTGGACACTATGTTTTCTGGTGTTCATGAGTCATGTATAAAATGTTGGTAAAGTTGGTTTTGCACAATTATATGTTTGCAACATAAGTTAGTATTTATTTCTTGCAAATGTGGTTTCTGGACAGTTCTGGGGGCAATGTAGATTACCCCATGATAATGATGTTTTCTGAGCACCTTGTCTATAGCAAGGTTGTATATAATTCATGTATCTAGCTTTTGTTAAGATTTAGTGGCATTTGGCTAAGTAGTTTTTGAGTTATAGCTGTTTAAAGTCAGGTCCCAGATTTGGTTGCTCTCTGTTTGGAGCAGACCAGATTCTGTAGTTTCATCTTTTCGACCTATTAAACTTGAGAATTAGGCTTAGGTAATTATAAATGAATTGTAGATAATTTCATAATCTTTCTAGAATGTCTTGTTTCACATCTTTTGGAGTTGTAGATCTTCTGTTGTGGTTAAATTACTCAGCTGTTGTTCTGATGTCCAGGAGGTGGCAATTTCTAGTTCTAGTGCTTTGATTAACTTTGCCATGCTTGTGTATTGAAGTGTGACACCTATCTTTGATGGTACTTGGTTTAGTACCCTGTGATCTTGTGAGACTTGTTTCTTGATTGATGTGCTTGCAATCTTCTATGTTATGCCTTAATGAGGATTAAGTTAATTAGCTCTAGGTGTTTATGAGAACTTTGGTATGCTTGTTGATTACTCTGTTTAGTGCACTTCTATACATTCATACATATGCATTATTGCACCTCATTTAGGTACGCTAGCTGAAGCATGTGAAGGACCTGATGTGGAGCCAAACCCAAAGATGGAGTTGGTGGATCCATCCTGAAGATAGAAGGATCAGACAAGTGCTAGATTGAGGGAATGCTCGCCAAGCGAGTTTTTTCTGACAAACTCTGACTTGAGTCGGATCCCAAGCAAGCCCCGGAGCATTATAAGCCTCCTACCTTCAAAGCAATTAATTTTATATATGTTATAAGTATTGTTGCATTAAGTGGTAGGAGTTGGTTGGAAACCCTTGCTGCATTATATCCTTCCTTGTCCAGATATATGAATCCTTGAATCCTATATAGACTAGGATCGAATAGATGCTTAGCCCTGCTTTAAGTGGTAGAAGTCAGGTCATTTCTTGTCACCTGCAAGATGTAGGGATATTCATATATGGCACGGTTGGCTATATTTGCTATCGTGGAAAAGAACCATGTGTTAATAAAATGAAATGAGACCAGGTGGGATGACGATAGTGAAGCAACAAGGCATGGAGGTCTTGGGTGTGGACCTATCCCCGTCTGAGTCATTTAAGGACTGATTCGCCGTATGTCCTTGAGTCATGTTGAATGCAGCCTAACACTTAGTTGGCCGGATAAGTCGTTCCGACCGCGAATCCAAGTAATACAGTTCAGGTCGGGAATCGAATGTTAGGTCGCATCTTGGAGGTAGTAAGGATGTGCTTGGGAACATTGGCATAAGACCAAGGGGGGTTAGAGTCCCTATCATCCTGGCAGAGTGTTGCCCTTGGGATGTGGCATCAGTCGAACTCGTGCTTTCCTGAACGGTACCAAAGGTGATCTGAGTAGCCCTCGCCAGGCGTGACTTGGTGAGTGTTAGAAATAGCCCTCTAGCTGAATAGGAATTCGATTCGAATCGCCGTCGCTCCCGGTTAGTGAGCACTTGACTTGAGTAGCGACAACGTAGATTCAATTAAATTGAACGGATGGTTAATTGGATGACAATTTATTTGTTGCCTCAATTTATACCTGCTATGGTTAATATTGTTTACTCCTAATCAAGTGAGTGCTCTAGTACAGGTGCTAATATAGATGACAGGTTAATGATAATTAACTTGATGCTTAAGCATTAATGATTACTTATCTATATTAAGCTTTTATGCAAATGTTGTCAAGCTAGCCCACTTACATCAGCATTGTATGATCCTTGGTGTCACTTTATTTCTGGTTTTTGACGGGTAAGTCTAGCTGAGTACATTGTCGTACTCAGGGTTTTATCCCCACCTGTTGCAGGTTGTGACGTATCATGGTGGCTGCAAGAGTTGGTTGGCTCCTGCCGTAGAGGCGGAGTGTGATCATGGACATGATCCTTCTAAGTTATCTCCTCTCTAATGCTTTTGTTGGAAGTCGACCTTGGTACTAGCATTTATTTGAAATAAGGGTGTTGTTAGTTTCAAATTACTTTGCTTCCGCTACCTTTGAACTTAAGTTGTAATAACTACGTTGAACTCCGATGTATATTGAATTACTTGTGAAATGGTTGTAACATGCGACTTGTTATGTTGAATCACTACGATCTTGGCTTGTATGTTGGTTGGTTTGAAATCCCTCATGATTTCATTGGACTACCGGAGTTATATGGGCTCAAGTGCGAGAATTTGATCACTTCGGTGATTGTTTTTGTACTTGTGCTCTTATAATTTGGACGGTTCCATTACACTTCCTAGCCCAATGACCCGGCTTGTTGCAATTCCAGCAAGGCATGTTACTTGGAGGAACACTGGAGCTGCCTTGGCTAGAATTACCCTTAGGAAGAGAAACTGTATAAGCCTTGTGAAAACCAGTCTTGGCTAGAGTCTTCTTGTGTGGGGGATGAAACTTAGCACCCGTCGTAGGAGGACGAGAAGGAGCCCTCGGTGCAACTATAGCTTAGGACTGCGAAGCACCCGCCTCAAAGGCCTTCTTGTGGCTCTTAGAAGCAGCATAGACAGAATTATTGTTCTCTTGGGTTAGGGCATCACTGATAAATTCATTGAAAGTGGCACACTTTCTATTACCCATGGTCTTCATCAGCTTGGGACTGAGGCCATGCTTGAAACTAGCGATCTTCTTAACATTAGTATCAACAAACTCAGTTGCATACTTGCCAGAGTGTTGAAGGCCTATAGGTACTCAGTCAAACTCTTATTGCCTTGGGTCAACTTCATGAACTCATTGTGCTTCATCACCATCAACCCAGGAGGAATATAATTTCCTCAGAAAGCCACCTTGAACTGGTCCCACGTGGTTTGGGCATTAGGGGGCAGCGTAGAGTGGTAATGGCTCTACCAAATACCCGTTGGGCCATGCAATTGGTGAGAAGCATACTCGGTCTTCAGCTCATAGTTAGGTGAAGCAGGCAGAATTTTTGCTCAATAGTATTTAGCCATTCATCAGCTTGCAGAGGTTCCTGTGCCTCCTTAAAGAGCGGGGGCTTGGTGTCGAGGAAGTCCTTGAAATCACTGTACTGATTTGGATCAGGTCCCTGACGGCCACATCGAGCATCACGGTCGACTAGCTGACGCATCGCCTTAGCTAACATATGCTGACCCTCGACCACCATTTGCATTAGTTCCACCGGTGTGGGTGGTGGCTCCTCATCCCCAACACCACGACCACGATGAAGGTTGTACGCCATCTACAAGATGCATAGCTAATGAGCACTGATGATGTGGAAATTTGTAGATGAATTGTGTAATTATGCCAAACTGATTTCATTAGAGAGAATAAATTCATACAATAAACAGAGACACAACACTTCATCACAATCATACGACACCATCAAGTGCATCAATTGATGCAATAACACGATGTACTTAATAAACAACGATGTGTACTGATCACCAGGACATTCATCTGCGACCTCTGCGACCTCCATCTATCACTGAATCGATCAAGGTAGGTTGAAGGGGCTAGGTCAACTAGAGGTGGCTCACCACCGGTGATGGCGGCTCGGTAGTGGTAGGCCGCCGTGCGTTAGTCATCTCCGGTGACCAAAAAGGCAAGGCAGAGAGGGAGAAGGACCAGTGAACGATGGTGGAGAAGATGAGGTGCTCGAGATGGACGGTGGTGCGATGGTGAGGCCGGGCCACGTGCTCCGTACCACGGCAGCGCACGGGTCACTCCAGTGAGCTCCACGTTTTGGCTAGACTACGATGGGATAGGACACTACATCTTCACAGGAGACACTACGACCAACGGCGCACCCCATGCGTATCCTAACTCATCCAAGGGCCAACAATAGAGAGAGGACGGGGAGAAGCTCACCCATGCGGCAATGGCAACCGCGGCGAGACCTCACTGCGGTTCCCCTCCGTTTTGACCTCTACGGCTCAAACCAAGCGATGACGTCTTCACCTAAGATTCTATAAACCATGAAAAAGATTAGACGAGGGTGAGATGGGATGGAAGAGTGCTATGTAGTGCTGGCCACGGAGGATGCAAGGGCGGGGGTGCTCCGGTGAACTCTGAGCGGGGAAAAAATCGGCAATGCCGCTTACCCTGAGCTCAGCTGCTCCAATGGAGTGGTCGACGAGGTTCGTGAGGTGGTGGCAGAGCTGTGGGCGTGATTTGGTGGGCTACAGTACGGTGATGTGCACGTGCAAGCTCAATAGAGTAGCAGCGGTGATGGCGTCTCGGTTCTCCGCATGGACGCGAGAGGGGAAACAAGGAGGATGAGGAAGTGGAGGGTGGCGTGGCACGGGTTTTCCTCTCTTCACGCCATCGAGGGTGACTCCATGGCACACTACACGTGTGCGAGCAGCCACGCGGTGGCCAGAACCTGGCGTCGATCGGCCACAACTTCAAACTGAGAGTCTGAATTGAAGCTGATCAAGTTGACTAACAGGCGAACTTTGATGCTCCAGGGCTCCCAAACTAGGCTGATTTAGTGAAAACTATAATTATCAAAGTTGTAGAGGGACATGAGATCTACAACTTTGTCAATAGGAGCTCGGGCGGGTTCGGCATGGTTTGAGAGTTACAAAGCTCCCAAGGTGGGTACCTTGAAACTGTTGACAGCATTTCACTTAACCAAAATTGCAAAGTCCCAAAATAGCCCCATTTACTGACTTGTGGGCCACTTTTGAGGGTGTTCTGGTCATTTTCATGAGAGGGCCATATTACAACTTTTGTTCTCTATAAAATTCTCTACAACTTTGTTTAAGGGTGCATCACCATGCAAGATCTCTAAGCTATACTTTTTAAATAGTCAAATGAAAGCACTCTAGAGGTCAAAACCTAGTCAACACCACCTAGGAGGGCAATTTGGTCATTTTGGCCAACCTGAACATTGTTCCACTAATCATCCTAAGTGTAGTTAAGGTGTTATAGGACATAATTAACAACTCTACACATTGACTACACACATTTTCAATTGTCACATAGTTGAAACAAACAAAATAAGTAGTTCTTCCAAAATGTTTCACTACCATGTTGCATGTGTTTCAAGCTCTTGTTGCAACAATTAAACTTATCATGTTATACTAACAACATTGCCATATTTCAAAGTATGAGACACCCATGTTACCTCTACATGTTGCACCACCCACATTTCATAAGCTAACAATTATGAGACAAGCATATTGGAGTATGTTGCATACTCATGTTTCAAGCAGAACAAATGCATAAATGAGATGAATGATGCTCATGCTTATGAAATGCAAGTGCAAATATGGAATCCAAACACCTGGGGTGTTACATAAATCACCAGCTGGTTAGGAATCTATTCGAATCGCCATCGCTCCTGGATAGTGAGCACTTGACTCGAGTTACGACATCGTAGTAATGACGATGGAATATTGATGGTTATATGGATGATGTTGGAAATGCTAAACTTGAAATGGTAACTGGATGTTATTGGTTAATCAAGTGATTACTATAGCATAGGTGCTTACCTAGATGGATAGGTTATAATAAACATGATGCAAATTACTTAAAATGGTTTATTCATGATTGCTTATGCTTTTCGCAAATGAGTCAGCTAGTCCACAAAAAGGAAGCCTTGCATACTCCTTGGTGTCACTTTATTTTGGTTTACGATGGGTAAGTCTAGTTGAGTACTTTCTCGTACTTAGGGTGTTGTTCCCATTGTTGTTGCAGATGGTCAAATGTACTATAGCTATTGCATCAACTGCCTGTATCCTATGATGGGGGACAACGAGGACCAAGGGCAATGGTCACTCCGTATGTCTTACCTAATGCTTTTGTTGGAATGACTATATCCTGGCACTGTATTTGAACTAAGTGTGTGTACGTGGTTTATGAAACTATTTGCTTCCGCTACTTTATTTTTGAACTTGGTTTGTAATAACTTTATGTTTGAAACTCCGATGTATTCAACTGTCATTGCGAACTTTATGTAATATGTGACTATGGCTACTAAACTTGTACGATCTTGGTTTGTATGTTGGTTGGTTTGAAATCCTTCGTGGTTTCATGGACTACCGGGTTATACAGGCTTAATTTTGCTAAATTATCTACTTCGGCGGGTGATTTTCTTACTAATTTCATATAATTGGTCGGTTTTGTTACACTTTGACATACTTGACATCCTTGTGAGCCTAGTCATCTCCATCCATGATTCATCATCAAAGTGAGATTGGGAGTGATTCCTAGTGCATTTGCTTGAGTGATTGCATCTAGTGGCACTTGGGGATCATTGTGGCTACGGATTTCTTGTCACTATTGGTGGTTGTCACCACCTAGACGGCTTGGAGCAGTGGTGGAGGTCTGGCACGTATTGGTGATTATTCGTGGCTAGCTTCGGTGATTGTGAGGGGTCTTGTACCTTCCCCGACGGAGAGCCGAAAGGTAATTCTAGTGGATTGCTCGTATTATTGAGTTACCTCACTTATGTGTAGGTTCTTATGGTGTCCAACATGTGGACGAGGTTCGAGCAACACCTCTTAGATGCCAAACCACCAAGTGTTGGTCGATACAACGGGGACTAGCGTGCCGACAAGCACGTGAACCTCGGGAGAAAAATCGATTGACTCTTGCCATTTGGTATTCTTCCGGTGATTGATTGATATTCATATTGTGATTGGTTCATCCCTTGATGCGGTGGTATAATCACCTTACTCTCTCCTTACATTCTCGCAAACTAGTTGTAACATCCTCTTTAGTGTAATTAGTTTTGAGAGCTTGTCTTACCTTTGCTAGTGTAGCTTCTCACCTAGTTGAGCTCTTTAGTGTAGCTAGCTTTTGAGAGCTCATAGTGACTTAGCCATTGGTTGACTTAGAGATTATAGCAACTAGAATTGGTGGGATAGGTGGCTTGCAACACTTGTTAGAGCTAGTGCAAAAAGCTTTATAGCCAATTAGTTGTCTAACAAGTTTGCCTAGTGTTTTGTAGATTTTAAATTAGGCTATTCACCCCCTCTAGCCAATTAGGACGTTTTAGCGCCACCTGACAACACCGGTGCGTGTTAGCGCTCAATGGCCACTTTGTAGAGCTCACTTGTAGAATGGTGCGGTGCGAGCTCTAGTGCTCGCACTAGACACCCCCGTTGCCCATTTTTTTTAATAATTTCCATATGTTGTCAGACCTACACTGGACCTCACCGGTGCAAGACATCCGGTGCATACCAGAATCTAATGTGCTCGTCTGAGACTTTCCTCTAGTCAGAGCACTACCTGAGGCATCTAGTGGGCAGTCTAGTGCCACACTAGACACCTCCGGTGAGTGCAAAACTGCATAACCAGCAGTGCTCTCTATTCTCTTTGCTAGTGTGCCAACTCTCAAATGTTTTGCCAAACATCTAAGCACTAAGTTAGCATTTTTCAAAGTGTTTTCAAAAACATTTTTGCTTCGTACTCACCTTATCACTAGGTCTAGTGCTCATGCATATTATCAACACCTAGTGGCACTAGATAACTGTGCTTGCTATTTGGAGCTCCTCTCTTAATAGTATGATTGTCTATCCTAAACCCCATCACACACTCTATTGCATCTTAACCGGTAAAACCAAATCCCTAGCAATACCTTTGCCTTCAACTCCATATGGTTTTGTTTTTCTCTTTCTTCTTTTCCAAGTGTGAGCTTGCTCCGATTGGATTGATCCCCCTTCATCCATCTTCAAGTCTTGCTCACTGTTTTGGTGTGGACCTAACCTAACTTAATCATATACTTGACAAATGGTTAGTCCACAAGTTGTCTCAATTACCAAAACCAAACATAGGGATTTCAATCTTCTCCCTTTTGATAATTGATGACAACTACACAAATATAGGAATTAATTTGAACTTCCAAGCTAGCATTCCAGTACATCACACTAGTGTAAATTGCTAACTTGGTTAGGACCACGTGTTGCTTATCCAACATGAAGACCACTTTGGAAAGATTTGGTTAAGTTTCACAAGATCCAACTAGGTAGTGTTATTAGCTCTCCATACATATGTGCTAATATGTTTAGATTAAATCTTGCACATGCGCTAGATAGGTGACAAGATCCTAACACATAGGTATGTTAAGCCTCAGGTCCAATGGTTCCCAAACAAAGAAGACCCCCTGACTTATCCCTTCAGGATTGCCCAGGGCCTCTAGGGCTATACCCATCGGGCACGCTTGCGTGCACCATTTGGCAAAGAGATCCAATCGAGCCTGACTGGACTTTGTAACAAAATTGTCTAATTTATAAGAGCACAAGTGCAATAGCAATCACCGAAGTGATCAAACCATCATACTTGAGCCCATATAAACCCGGTAGTCCAATGAAACCATGAAGGATTTCAAACCAAACAAATCAAGATCATACATGATTCAACATACAAGTCACATGTTACATCTAGTTCACAAATAGTTCACATACATCAGAGTTCAACGTAGTTATTACAAACCAAGTTCAAATATAGCGGAAGCAAAGTAGTTTTGAAACCAACATCACACTTAGTTCAATTACATGCCAGTACCAAGGTCACAATCCAACAAAAGCACCATAGAGAAGATAACTTAGAAGGACCATGCCCCATGGTCTAATTCTCATCCACAACAGGATGGAGGCAATTCTTGCAGTACCCATGGTACATCATGTCATCTGCAACAAGTGGGAATAAACCTTGAGTACGAGAATGTACTCAGCTAGACTTACCCGTCATAAACCAGAAATAAAGTGACACAAAGGATCATGCAAGTGGAGCTAGCTTGACAACATTTTGCATAAAAAGCCACTGGTTGTGTGCTTTGCCTGTCCTACCGGCATGCGAGAGAGAGGGAGGGAGCATAGCGAGGGTGAGCGAGTAAGTGTGGGGCGAGTAGAGACGCGCGGTGGTTTTCTTCAGTGCACGTTCAGCCACGTCACACCCAGCCCTAGCGAAGGGCGCCATGCGGCAGCCAGCGTCTGTGGCCGGTCGGCCATCAAGCCCAGCCATTTGAATCAGTAGCAAGCCGATTAAGGCCCTAAGGAACCGACTGATAGCGCATGTTCACCCCCTTCTATCTCCTAATCCGCTCGGTGATTACAAAAACTCCACTAATACAAGTTGTAGAGCCACATGTGTACTTCAATTTTGATTAATGGAGTTTAGCCTAATTCGCCATGGTTTGCAAACTACAAAGCTCCCAAGTCAGGAACATTGAAACTGAAAAGCACTTTTGACTTAATAAAAAACCTAAGTCCCAAAACAACCCTGTTTTTCACCTTGTGAGCACTTTTTGACCATGTTAGGCACTGATCTAGCTCATGGCCATTAAACAAAGTTGGTTCCTTATAATATTTACTACAACTTTTATTTTGGGTGCACAAACATGCAAACACTCTAAGTAGTGACTCAATCTAGGTCAAACAAAACTAGTGAAGGAGCCATTCTTGCAACATAGCACTCATAAGTCAAATTTGACCAAGTTATGAATATAAACTTTGCTTCATTTTTCATCCTAAGTATGTCTAAGGTGTTTTAGTGACCAAACATCAACCACTTGCATTAACCACACATGATCACAAGCATATACATGTGATAATAACATATGAGACATAGGAAACATTACTAATGAAACATAAGTTGCATGAATGAAACATTGCTCATGTAACCTATGAAACATCACTTGTGCAACATAGGAAACATGTCCTATGTAACATATGAAACATTGCCTATGTAATATATGAAACACTGCTTATGCAACATTCAGTATATGATTCCCATGCTCATGCAATAAATGAATAATTGAACGATGCTTATGCCCATGTAATTCAAGTGCATGCAAGCTTAACACCTAGGGTGTTACAGACCGCAGCTTCCGCCTAGGGCTTAGGGGCTTCCCCGAGCCTTGGGACCCCAATCTACGGCACCTCCAGGCCTGGGCCTTGACTCCTGCCCGGCTAATGATGCCAGCCAAGGCCCGGGCACAAGAAGACAAGCCCTAGGCTACCGATGCCCGGGGGCTCCCTGGCGCCTCTCCCTAGGCATGCCCCTGCTAATTACTCCTCTGACAGGTCACGTCCGAGGTGTGACACAAGAAGACAAAGCTTCCTATGGCCTCCATGGGCTCAGGGGCTTGTAGGCCTGTGCGGCAGACCGTGGAGCCGACCTCCTTCACCACCAAGTAGATACCGTCTGACATGCAAAGTGTCAGAACAGAGTAGCCGGATGATGCCCAGGCTTCTTCTGCTCCAAGACACCTCGACGGTCCACGGCGCACCATTGCAAGACCCTCCTAGACTACGACGCATGTAGACCGTAGACTATAATCCCCAAACCACCATACACCTGACCTATCTCATTATACAAGGGATAAGGTCAGACATAGGAGGGGGGAGGATCCTGATTCGATCATCAGACACTCCATTCCATTCCATCAGTCTCTGCTCTGTACCTAGAGCAAGACAACCCAAAGAGGGGCACCGAGAGCTCCTCCTCCATCGCATCCCATCGTCTCTTTCCTTTCTAACGAGGGGGAGACTCCACCGATGGTGTCAGGTACCATGATTAGGGGTACCTAAATTAGGGTGGAAATCCACCCGGCCTCCTAAAACCAAACATTAATCTACCCTGTCAAAGGGAAAAATCAACTAAACCCACGGGCTAACTCTCCCATTGCTGGGCCTCTAGCAAGCTGCGTGAGCATACCAGCCCATCTCTCCACTTCATCGAAGGCCTCCCACAAGGGGTCTTGAAACACCTCAGACTTGCCCAAGACCTCAGCACTGGGGTCTCGGGCACAAGCTAACCAACAACATCATCACCGCCTCGTCCGAGCCCCAGAGGTGATGTTTTCTGTCTTCGCCTCGCCCGAGACCGGCCTCTGATGCCGCTCCCCCATTGGCGCGCTCGGGACCCCCTTTGACGTCACCCATGTTTTTGCGTCCACCCGATCGGACAAGACAGGAATGACAAGGGTCAAATTACGACGCCGTCGCCCATAACATGCATGGGGAAGAGCTGCTGGTCACTATGCCACCCATACTGGCACTATACGCACGATCCATGCCTACATGGGGAAGAGCTACTGGTCAGAGGGCTAGATCGGTCGGATTGCGAGAAACCTAAACTCCGACGGTTACGGTGTCTTTGCTCACCGGTCTTGGACTAAGGGGTCAACTCGCACTTCTAAAAAATCTGTGAACTTGAACACAATGTGGGGATTGGGCAACCACTCGAAAAAAACCTTTCAAAAAGTTGTCCACTCAAGCCCTCTGACAGTGACTAGGAAATGCGGGTGCATTAGAGCACGAGAACCCCTCGGGTCAAGTTAATCGGACTACGAAAGGCCTACGCCTCTGTGGCTACGGAACCCTCGCTCATTAACCCTGACCTAGGAGACCGGACTTGACTCTAAACGTTGCAAGCCTAGGCTCACTACGAGGATCGGGCGAACACGTAAAAACTTAAAATGAAAGATAAATATAAGTTTTTAAAAGGGCCCCAAAGGCCACAGACTTGTCCAATATCCTAAGTTTTTACACGGCCACCTCGTCCAACACTTTTTTATAGCTCCAGGGGTGGAGGGACAATCTCATCTTTGAATTTGGCTGCCAGGGTCTTCACCGGCTCCAGCACCTCCTCGTCGATGGCTCGGGTCCCCGCTCCATGGACCGATCATAGCCCTCGATAGGTAAGAACGGGATACAAAGCTATATACACTCCAATTATGGTCTAGGGGTTCGAAAGCTTGCCCATTGTAGGTTTAACAGCCACCCCAGGACACTTAGAGTCAGAGATGGCTAAGGGTGAGCTCCTCTGCGGCCGAGCCCGAGCGATAAAACTCGGGGCACCCTAAGCCGTGTCCAAGACCCAGCAGGTGTTGACCAGTGGAATCCCATCAAAGGGAGGCATCGATCCCTCAGATCCCATTGAACAGATCTGAGACCCACTGGATGACCCTCGGGTAACTTGGAGCGCGTCTCTGGACCGCTAGCCGACCCCTAGCGAACGGGGCTCGGGCCTCCACCTAGACTTACCTGTTAAACTACTCACCAGAAGTGCTACTACCTGCCCACCAAGGATGGCATAGCATATTCCACCCCTCCTCTCAGCGAAAGTGATGCGTGAGGGTCAAGAAAAAAGATGAGGCGTCCATGACCAACCTCTCGCCATGAGCAGAGGCTTGGGGGCTACCCTTGCACTAAGACCAAGGCCTCGAATTCACACCCCGCATAAAGTCAAGACCTTGGAAGCATATCCTATCCTTTCAAGGCCTCGGGGGCTACACCCAGCTGGTGCGCTCGCGCGCACCCCCCCCAAAAAAAAGTAGTACAAAAGCAAGCCGAGGCCCCGGCAATGACCTGGCTAAAGCACGACAAAGAGCAAACCTGATGTATAGCCTCTGGAGAAGTATCCCTACTACTCCACAGTCTCGGGTGCTACTGTCAGGTACCATGATCAGGGGTACCCAAATTAGGGTGGAAAATCCACCTGGCCTCCTAAAACCAAACATTAATCTACCTTTTCAAAGGGAAAAATCAACTAAACCCATGGGCTAACTCTCCCCTTGCTGGGCCTCCAACAAGCCACGTGAGCATACCAGCCCATCTCTCCACTTCATCCAAGGCCTCCCACAAGGGGTCTCAGAACACCTTCGACTCGCCCGAGACCTCAGCACTGGGGTCTCGGGCACAAGCTAACCAACAACATCATCACCGCCTCGTCCGAGCCCTAGAGACGACGTTATCTGTCTTCGCCTCGCTCGAGACCAGCCTCTGATGCTGCTCCCCCATTGGTGCGCTCGAGACCCCCTTGACATCACCCACGTTCTTGCGTTTGCTCGACCGGACAAGCCAAGAATGACAGGGGTCAAATCATGACACCATCGCCCATAACATGCATGGGGAAGAGCTGCTGGTCACTATGCCACCCATACTGGCACTATACGCATGATCCATGCCTGTGCGGCATACGAAACGCCGCTCTAGGCCACTATTCCCTCAAATAGAGTGAGATCACGCCATGATTCATGCCTTCGAGACCTCAACCCTCTACGCCAGTCAAACCGAAGGACAGGCACATCGCCATAGGGACCATCATGACTCTACATGTCGTAGCTGCGTCATCCATAGGGCTACGAATGGCAGGACACGTCACTACAGCATCAAAGGACAAGAGCCACTCATCCAATAGTGGCACGTCACTGACTACAGGGTGAGAGTGGAGGCCTCGAATCTTCCATCCCTAGAAAAATATCACGTAGCACGTACATGTAACCTTGCGTTCTCCTGGCATCTATAAAAGGGGAGGGCAAGGACCATTCCAACGAGAAGAACAACAACGAAGAAGAACAGACATAAGTCAAATCCATAGGCACACACACATGCTCACCCACTCTCCACTCACATCTTGAGACCTGGAAGTTCCTCCCTCTCTCACCCACTTGTAACCCCTACTACAAGCACTTCAGTGCAAGATAATACAAGACTCTCCTCCCCCACTGGACATAGGGCATTCTTCGGCCCGAACCAGTATAAATCGCTTGTGTTCTTCTTGCACACCATCCAGATCCTAGACGCGTAGACACACATTACTCGTTGGTGCTAGGACCACCGTTTCTTAGATGATAGACAGTGAGGCAACCTTAGGATTAGCACCGAGCTAACCCCCTACGAAATCTTCTTTCTTTACAATTTGTTGTAAACCCCTAGATTTTGGGTACTCTTGAGTATAAGGATCATCAACTGCTGGACGTAGGGACTGAATTGGCCCGAACCAAGATAAACCATTGCGTCTTCTCCGTGTGATTCTTGTGTTCTTGAGTCCACTTGAGCTACCAGAGACCCTGTACTTTGACATGCTTGCCGTAGTTTCGATCCCATGACAGCTAGCGCGCCAGGTAGGGGGCAGTGTTAAGTGCAATTCTAGATCTATGGTGGCTGGAGCCACCCACCTCGTCGCCAGAGCAAGTGGCGCCGCCCCAGATGGTGGTGTTCGCTTCCCCTATGAGTTCTCCATCATGGCCGACACCTTCGCTCCACGCCAGGTCCTCAACTTTGGGAGCCTAGCCTACATCACCGACTGCTATGGCAAGCTTCATCCACTCCATGAGGTTGTGCCAGTGGGCAACGAGCCCCTGATGCCGCCTCCTTCACTAGGACTCTTTGGACAAGATCTCGAGGTTCTGGCCCATCAGATCTGGCATGGTTTGGGTCCGAACCCCATCATGTCAGACCGCCGCCAGATGTTCTACATGCTGGCCAATGTCCACCACCAGATCACCACCGGTGAGGTGCTCCCGCCGCCTGATCACTTCTAGTACTACCTCCTAGACATGCCTTTCGAGATACAGAATGCGGCGGCATCCTTCCAGCTAGAGCTAGAGCATCTCATGAGTCGTGAGGCATCATGGAGCATCATCTCTCTCCCATGTGGCTAGGACCATCATCCCTTCGCTCCATGTCTTCCTCGAGATTCTCTTGAGGAATGGCCCGGAGTACGACTCTGACGACATCGACGACAACGACCCTCTACGCATGTGCTACCACATTTACGGCGACGATCAGGTGCCCGAGCTAACATTGTCAAACCAGAGTCCTCACAATCACATGGCCTACCTTTAGGAGAAGGCGGACCACTTGCATGCTTGGCAAGATGGACTTGGAGACCATCGAGGTAGAGCTCGAGCACAAAGGCGAGACATTGCACAGTAGCAAGCCACGCACCCTCTCAGCGATGATAACAATGCCCGCACAGGGGCTCCCAGTGGCCTCTGCTTCTCCCGTGTGGCGTACAACATGGCGGCCGCCGCATGCCACTTGGAAGACATCTTCGACACGCCAGACCCAAAGACCAACGAGCAGCTGAACGAGGCGAAGCGACTCCTCCACATCGCCCTCAAGCAGTAGGCCAAGAGTTTAGCTCTCGATGTCGCATCATGCTCTCCCGGCCATCCTAGACGATGGCCACCACTAGAGGGGGACGCTCTGACACTCACCCCACAGGCAGTGGGGAGCAGCGCTGACACCTCTGGTAATAGCTTCGACCGGCCACGGACCTGGGGTGCCAAGCCTTGATAGGAGCGAAGGCACTGCCTTTCTCCTTATGTCACCCCGTGTGCCACCGAATCAGCGACGACCACGACGTTCATGACACCATCGAGGCTAGATGCCACGCTCAGGCGCAGTCCCGTACCCCTGAGCGATGAGGTGGGGCCCCCGCCCCAGATCACTTCACCCCTCTGATGTTCGGGGCAGCAATTCGAGTGGCCTCTTACCCTAGGCGCTTTCGGCCACCGATGCACATCTCCAAGTACGACGGCGGGACCAACCCAGACCATTGGCTAGAGGACTACTGCCTCACCCTGAACGCCGGGGGGTTAGACGATGACTTCATCGTCCAGTACCTTCCTCTGCTTCTGTCAACCTCAACCAGAGCTTGGCTCAAGCAGCTCGAGCCCGACAGCATCCGCTGCTGGGGCGATCTCCGTTTGGTCTTCATTGGCCACTTCTAGGGTACCTACACCCGCCCAGGGAACTCCTGGTGTAACACCCTAGGTGCTAAGCAAAAGCTAAAACTTGTCATGCCATCATAAAGCATAATGCATCATGTTAGTAGCTCATCATGTGTTGCACTCACTAAAAATAATGTTATTTTATATCTAAGTTATGCAAATATGATGATTTGTGTTATAACTCAAAAATCTTTTAAAGGCCCTTTATGACCTTCTATTTTAGAATGACATTTAAATTACTTGAGATTTTGCCCTCACAAGTTTGAAGTGTACATTGTGTATTTCATGCCAGTGATAAATGTGGGGCATGAAATCAAGTCCAACCCATTAAAATTTGGATCTCAAGTTTGAATTTGAAACTTGATTTCAATACTTGATCATTTGGGTCAAGCATTGAGATGGAGATTTAGGTCAAATTTGAGAACAATTATTAAAATGAAATTTTGAAATAATTTGATTCAAGTCATGGTGCCAATTTTGAAATCTAAATGTGAGATCAAGCTGGTGTCATGATTTGTTTGGGTGTGATCACTAATTAATTCCCAACTAATTAATAACAGTATTTAAGTTAATAACATTTGTAGCGTCGCCATGAGCCCCTCCGCGTGGCCAGGCCAACATGGATCTCCCTCTGCCCCTTTTCATCGTGTTTTTTGAGTCATCTCATTGCCCTGATGCTCATTCATAGCACACAAGCTGACGTACCGGAACGCCGCCGTCTTACTCGGTTCATGCCACCGGAGTCATCCTCAACCGCGACAGCCTTGCCTGCTCCATTTCCACTTCCATCTTCTGGCCGAGTATCTCTCGGTGAGCACCCTAGAGCATAGCCGCGCTGGCGTGCTCTACCCCGCCGCGTCGCTATGACTGCGGGCGAGCTCATCCTAAGCCCCTAGCTATCCGACCAACCCCTTGGATAGGCTTGCAAGCTCATGAGTAGCGTGTAGGAAGCAGTGTCATCGTTGGAGATGTCGTCGTTGGTTGGTACCGAGCTCGTTGGAGATAGTCGGGCCATCGGAGGATTAGTGGTGCTCTCCACTAGCCACTGGGGTTGAGGAGTGTGCCATTGGACGTGAGAGGATGAGGAGAGTCCAGTGGTGTCGTTTGCGCTGCCGGGGACCTCACCGTCATTGAGCTCCGGTCGGTCAGCATGTCGTCAGCGCCGGTCAACGGCGGGAGTGAAAGAGAGAAGGAGAGCCTCATACTAGGCCGTTTCGGCTTGGGTCACAGCCACGTAATGGGCCAGCTTGGGCCTGGCCGATAGAAAAGAGAGAGGGGGAAGAGAATGGGCCACCTGCACTGTTGGGCTAGGCCAAGAGGATGAAAGAAAGAGAATGTTTTCTTCTTTTCTATTTTCTAAAAACCCATTAATTGTTGAACTTTGTAAAATTTGTAACTAAATAGATAAGACTAATAAAATTATGAAAATAATTGTGTGAGCTGTTTATGATATGCTTAATCTAGTAAGGATATGAAGTAGTGAAAAATAGTAAGTTTGGTATGTTTAAAAATTGCATGTTTTCATTAAGAAATGCAACTTCCATGATTTTATAGTTTAAAGTATAACTCCAAAATTCATGAAAATTTATGAGCAACTTTAACCTGCTATTTTGGATCCACACAAAAAGTTTGGTACTATTTGGAGATAAAATGATTTGATCACTTAAATAGACCTGTTTTATGGATTAATAAAATATGAAAATGCTTTCCATGAAATCTCAAATTGATGATATGTGTTTTTGGGTTGATTGTAGACCATGGAACATGTTTACCCTTGCTGTTCCATGGCATTATTATTGAATGATTAAGCAATATCTTGCACCATGTTACATTATGATGTTTAAATGAAATAAACACCTTTTTATCATGAAATGTTGAATATTGCTTTATGAAGAACTTGTTAATTAGTGAAGGAAAGTTGTACTCAAGTAGATAACTTGTTAAATCACAGTACCTATTTTATGTGCCATGTTAAGCATCATCATTGAAGCATGCATCTGTATTTAATGTATAGTGAACGAGTGTGGAGAACCGCTAGTTGAGCAGACCTCTGAGGCGGGTTATCACTCAGAGGTAGTTGGGTTGGAGAGTGGAGCTAATCTTGTCATAGCTAACAACCCCGACACTGCAGGCAAGCCCCAAAGCATAAACCATTCCTTGTGTTTTATAAAATGTTTGTCACATGAAGTCCTATGAATGTTGCATTTAAGTATTAGGAGTTGAATGATAAACTTTTGATGCATGACTACCTTGCTCACCCATGGTACTTAAGTTAAAGTAATATTTGCTAAAATGCTTAGCCTTGCTTAGATGATAAATGCTAGTAGTAGGTTTTCTAAGTTAAAGTAAACCTGAAGTATGAGGATGATCTTGATTTTATATTGAGACTGGGTGGAATCTTGGCTTACGCCCAGTTTGAGTCTGGACGTAGTGACCCCGTCTGTGTCGATCAAGGACCTATCGTTGTAGAGCTGTCTGTGATCGTGACTTGTAGTACTGGCCATGTACTCTAGTAAGCCCAACACCTGGGCTATTCCTTTACGGGAAACGATAACCGCGCACTAGGAGTGGAGAGATGGTGGGAGTATCGTGTACACATTCCTGTGAATTCGTCAGGGACGAACAACGTAGAGAAGTGGGTACTGTGCTCTCAGGTAGCCCTAGATCGGTTCCTATTTTGGAGGATCTGAGTGAGGGTTGATGTATGTAGGTGCGGGTCCAGGCCTATCCCCGCGTATGTCATGTGGTAAGGAAACCTCAGCTGGACCAAACCGATTCGAATCACCGCAGCTTCTCAGTGAAGAAGACTCGATCAACTGTGCTACATCGTAGTTAATCCACTAGAACTTTAGCTATGAGATCATGTTGTGATGAGAATAATGTAGTGCTTGGAATAGATTAGGTGCTAAAGAGATGCTCTTAAATGCTAAATGGAAGCATAAAACTTTGAAAGTAAGGATCAACCCTAGTGCAGTTTTTCACAAAAAGTGTTCTTGATCTTGCTACGGACTCACCTTGATTTCCCTTACCTGTATATCCTTGGAGTCTTTCCCTTTTGTCGGTTAAGTCTTGTTGAGTACCCTTAGTACTTAGGGTTTGTTAAACCCTTGTTGCAGGTGAACAACACGGGCAGGTAGGCAATAGCATCTACTATATGTTGGTTCCTGAGGGAGAGTCCCAACAGTGAGAGTGTTGAAGTGCACCCTTGGGTAGGGTGAAGTTCTTTTGGTGATGTAATATAAGTACCTCTTTTGCTACCCCACTGCCTGTGCAACAAAACTATGGTTTGTAAGAATTTATTACAGGTTGGTAAACTTATGTATTGTAAGACGTCCGCTGTACTCTAATGTAATAAGTTTGTATATTTGTAGAACTATTGTAACCTTGCAATGCTATTGTAATTGATCCTGCTCGAAAGACAAAACGTGGATGATTCGGGTTTCCCGAGGACACCCGACAAACTATCGAGTTATAGGGCACTCATGTGCTACTACTAGAGGTCTGAAAGACAATGGTAAGCACATGTGCACCATATGATTTAGATGGTTCTGTCACTCCTGGGATCTCCGCAACTGCAAGCAGAGGGCCGATGAGACCCTCTAGGAGTACATTCAGCGCTGCTCCAAGAAGCGCAATGAGCTCCCAAACATCACCGACACCGACGTGATCAACGCCTTCATCTATGACATGACCTGCGTGGCGCTCGTCCATGTGCTCGACTGTGACACCCCACACACGATGCAGGAGCTCCTAGATGTCACCACCTAGTATGCCACCACCGAGGAGGCCGTCCATGGCAACTTCAGTGGGAAAGCCAAGGCCGCCGGCCACCTTAGTGATGGTGACGGCACCGATGATCCTACCTCGTTCTAGCGATGCCATGATAGGTGAACAAGGACTAGAAGCACTGTGGGGAGGAGATGGTCACCGTGGCCAACCGCGGCGCTAGACCTTAGACCCGTGGGCGCGTTGCACGCGTGAAACACTTCGAGAAATTGCCCAAGTCCCCCTACCCATTCCATGGGGGGCAAGCGAAGCATCCTCTCAAGGACTGTGCTACTATGAAGGGCTACATCCATAGCACCCTCGGCCAACAGGGCAAGGCCCAGAAGCCTATCTCGAAGGCCGGTGACCTAGCAGACGGTGCCCAAGAGGAAGACAATAAGTTCCCCGAGGCCGATCATTGCCTCATGATCTTCGGGGGCTCCTAGGCGTATGAATCCCGCTAGCAGTGCCGCATCACCGAGTAGGAGGTGAACACCGTCCACACCCACACCACCCCAACATGGCTCCAGTGGTCCCAGACGGCCATCACCTTTGACCAACAAGATCACCCCGATCGCGTCCCTCATCCAGGGCTCTACCCGCTCGTGATTAGCCCAATTGTGGGCACCACGTGCCTCTCTAAGGTGCTGATGGATGGGGGCAGCAGCGCCAACAGACTCTACACCAGCACCCTTAACAAGATGGGCATCCCTCGGAGCATCCTATGCCCCAGCAAGGCACCATTCTATGGGATTGTGTCGAGGAAGGAAGTCATGCCCCTCAGGCGCATCCGGCTCAACGTCACCTTTGGCTAGCCGAACAACATCTGCAAGGAGCCACTTACCTTTGAGGTTGTCGACTTCCCTGGTGTCTACCACACCCTCCTTGGTCAACCGTGCTTCACCAAGTTCATGGTCATCCCCCACTACACCTACCTCAAGCTCAAGATACCCGGCCCAAAGGGGGTCATCACTGTCGAGGGCGGCTTTGAGCAAGCCTACTACTGTGGGCAAGACTGTGTCACCCAAGCGGCCATGCTCATTGCCCCCTGTGCTCCTGATGGCCCTGACCATGACGCAGGAAGGGCGCCGGTGGAGGAAGTGACCAAGGCAGCAATGGTGCTCGACCAACCGAGCATCGGCAAGGCGGTCAAGATCTCTGGCGGCAGCGGTGGCTCAGATGGCCCCTCCATCGAGCATCGGCAAGGCGGTCAAGACCTCTGGCGGCAGCGGTGGCTCAGATGGCCCCTCCATCTAGGTGCTCACCCCCCAGAAGGGGTTGACATGATCAAGCCAAGACCCGCCTACCAACCTTCGTCCAAAAGTGTCGCCTCTCAAGCCAAGACCCGCCTACCAACCTTCGTCGGCCTACCTCTCCAACAACAAAAACCAAGATAAGTCCTGTCCTCCTGACCATCTTGCTTCACTTGCTTCAGTCATTATCTCCCTTAACCCGAGCGACCCCATCGGAAGCTCGGCAACATCATGGGATCGACTAAGCTAACCACCTACTAACCTTTTCTAAAGTAGGACTGCTGCAGAAGGCTCCCGAGCATGGCAAGGACGAGATAGATAGAGCAGGAGGAGCAAGCAAAAGATCAGCAAAGCGCTAACGAAGTAGTCCTAGCCATTGTGTTACCAGCTATGTCCTCTCTTCCCTCTCTTGTGTCCATTCCATTTTCTTTGTAGGTATCTATCTATCTCCTGATCCTTCGTCGGATCATTCCACCCCACCGCATGTTGGTCTGAGGCCCCCCATAAGGGGCATCATCGAGGGTTCAAGGCTGGCCCACTGAGCTTCAATGTCACCTGAAGCAACTAGAAGTGTGAGGGACATTCGGGAGACGAGCCCACACGGCTGTAGCCGGGGCACCTAGAAGCGCCTGACCGTCGGACGAACGATGTTCAAGTACTGACTTGAGCTGCTTGTGTTTACCCAATGAGGGAGGCAGCGAGACCCCGAGTACCGACAGACGGGCTCAGAAACTATACGAGTGGCTCGGTCAGGAAGCCAAGGATCTACCCTCTGGGGGACATGACTGGGGCACGGAACGACCGTAAACCCAGGGTTCTCATAGACTTACCCGCTAGCAGCATTTGCAAGACGATCTTGGCCAATGAGGCCATCATCGTAATAGCCTAGCCCAATGATGGATCAAGTCTTTGAGCATGACTCAAGAGCAAAATGGGATTACACACCAAAGTAATTTCATTTTACTAATTGGGAACGACCTGATTACAATATACGATGGCCAAAACCGCTTCCACCCAGCACAGGGTCGGCCTCCCAACCCGATGATGATCTCCTCTCCTCCTCAGGGAGGGGAAAGGACATCTGTTGCAGAGGCCGACGTACCACGCCGGGGAGAGCCCACCTCCCCAGACCTACTTTAGGTGTGAGTGCGGGGGATCCCGCAGGAAGAATCTTGGCAAAGCCCCGTCCTGACCCCTTCTATGGGATCGGCACCACTAGGGTCCTAGGTCGAAGGCCCCCAAGGGTTTGATCGACCTCACCATGGATGGAGACCGAAGAAGACCGACAGCCCCCCACCCCATGAAGCGGGATCCATGCAGCGTCGTGGAGTATCTCCCACCACTTCGTGTAGCTGTGGGGGCTGCCTCACTGGAGCATTCCACCCTCGAAGAAGCAGTTGCTCGATAGTCAACATCGAGCTCACTCAGAGGGAAGCATCACACTTCATCGCCATCACCATCACTGCCGAAGAAGATGGATCTAAGAAGAAGAGAGGGGGTCAGAGGAAGGGATTGAAGATGCTGCGTCCCCCAGGGGCCTCCCTTTATAGCCAAAGGTAGTGTGCTATGAGCGGCTCTAGGCTCTTCGATCAGCCATCGGCGGCTAGAAAGGACCCTAGGGAACTTGCTAGGTGTCCCTTCAATACCTGTAGCATGCCTCAGGGCGATTGCGTGATGACGGCCGCATAGTAAAGGTGGAGTCAGGGAACCACTGACGACGAGTCAAGTCCCCGCTCCACTTTCTGCCACGCACGTCGTCCACTCTATGCATGCCTCCTCATGGGACTTGGGGGATCCGTCTCCCCCCCGAGCCCACCTGCTGCCATCAACGGCCTGGATCTATGCGCTATTGGTATTTCTCAATGTAAATAGAATGATTCCGCAAGCGCACAGATTTACCATTATAGCTTCCCCCGGAAGTATTCAGGGTATCGTATTTTTCACAGGGAACAAAGGTATTTCTTCTATCTAGTTCACCCAAGGACAACACAAGGGTAGAGTAGGTAGAGGTTGAGATGGATTCCTAAGGTTTTGGGTCTAAGGATAGATAAACTTTACTTCTACTCACTTACTTTGGGCACCGAAGCGCAGCTGGTCTACCAGCCAATACTGGCTTGTTACTGGCGTTGAACCCGAATGTGGGGGAATATGAGGGGACAGACAGGGCTGTCACCACCTTCAGCCTACCCCTCAACCATAGGGAATAAGGTAAACGAAGGTAGCCTCTAGCCTAGACACCACATCAACGCTATCGACCACTACTCTAGCGTCGCGCAAGGTTATCCATCTCTATCAGGGCCCTCTACTAGAGTATCCGCCACAAGGACGGACGATGAACCCACAAACAAGTATGAGTAAAGATTAACTAATCAAAAGACTTGTAGCCAAAAGAACCATGAACACTCACTTAGCAGGAGAACCCATTGAAGTGAAAATTGCTCATCGAGGTACAAGCTTGGGGAGACACCAAAAAGCCCGGTGCTCCCCCTACCTCACATCTCCCCCCACTAACTCTACAAGCTATCTAGGGCCTAATCCCTTGGAATGATGCTCAAGTGTGGTGCTCTTGCTCCTTTTGTGTAGTGTGTGTGAGAGGGGGGGTCTCCCCTCCTATTTATACTAGTTGTAGGTTGGTGTGGGTGCCTATTTTTGGAAGACCCGCATGCAACCACCATGGAGAGACTACAAGAGAATGCCACGTGGTAGCTGGAGGCGAGAGGCATGAAGAAGGGGCCCGCAGCCCCCTAGGATTGGCCGCTCCCTTTTGGAGCTTGCATGCAACCGCCTTTCGCATGGCGGTTCCTTGTTGGGCTTGGGCTGTGTCCATGTGGGTTTGGCACCTAGATGTGACAGGTGGGTGGCCTTCTCCTTTATTCTTTGTCCTAATCTAATTTAAGCTTTGTCTAAGTGCGCACTTGATTATTTTTCCATGTTTACTGGATATATCCTCCTGCAATTGAACAATCACCAAAACTCGTGGAATTTGTTAGTTATAGACCCTAATACTAAGTTTGGTATTTGTTTTAGTAGTTTTTATATGAAAGTTGGTGGTTAGAAATTGAAGTTAAGGACCACCAACATGTGCCAAGCACCAACCCATCGGGCACGCTCACGTGTTTGCAGTCCTTAACTCCAAATTCTAACCGCCAACTTTCATATAAAATATGCTCAAATAAACACCAAAGGTAGAATTATGGATTTTAACTCACACTTTCCACAAGTTTTGGTGCAAGCATGTTTTGCAGGTCACAAACATAAAATGCATGGGAAATTCACCGAAGGCTCGACACTAAATCACGTAAAGGAATGACAAAGACACCTATCAATTCAACTCAAACAAAGCAAAACTCCACCAGGGAGCAATGTAGGTCCAGCCCATGGCCTGCCACGTGAAGGCAATGGCCAGAGGCGGTGGTCAAGGGGCGGTCACCCCCCTGCTAGCACCGCTCGTCCTCTCCTTCACGTGGTGGTTGCATGCCTCCATGTAGAAGGCGGTAGTGCTTGGGCTTCACGCTAGGAATAGCCACATCACCATCTCTCCTTCGTGTATAAATAGAGGGGCAACCCCCCTCTAAAGAGAACACACTTGGGAAAGACACAATACAGTAGCAAGAAGAGTAGAGCTCCATTTCATATCTTAGCTCTCTAGCTAGTTGTAGTAGGGAGTGAGTGAGGAAGAGTAAGAGTGGAGAAGTACTGGGGTTGTTGGCTACCTCCATTTGTAGCAGAAGGAATGCTAGGAATGTCGGATTCCTTTTCACTTGTACCTCGATGGACCTAGTACTACTTGGAATACAAAGGTTCGTGTTCTTCTATGGCGGTGAGCTCTTACTTTAGGCTGGTCTTGTTCATTATTTACTTGTGGGTTCATCGTCCGTTCTCGTAGCGGATACTCTAGTAAAGGGCCCTGATAGAGATAGATAAACCTGATCGATGCTAGAGAAGTAGTCGATAGCGTAGACGTGATGTCTAGGCTAGAGGCTACCTTTGTTTACCTCTGATGAGGACATCGCCAAGATGGAGTCGAGGATGAGTCCAATTCAAGAAGGGGAGGATGATGAGGACATCGCCACGCTGGACACACCGATGCTATGGTCTTTCCCAAGTTGCAATTCGTCCCTGACTCAGCTGCCACGTCACCCTCGGATTCAGCAGACACGTCGTCACTGTTTCGGTCATAATTTTCTCATACGACATCGAAACGGGGCGTTCTTGGATGCGTTGGAAAGGGGACGACGACGCCGTCGTTTGGATCTGGTCTCAGCTCCAAAAGGTCCATGGATCATTCTATGTGACCACAGCAAGGTGCTGTGTCACCTATTTGGGCCAACTTGGCTATGTATCGTGTCGGGCCTTAAGCCCAAATTGTGGGCGCCCAACCCCTGGCCATCCTCAACCCTAGGTTGAGTCTTAGACTATAAACACAGCCACCGCCGCTGCAAGACAATTGGGTTTTGTTTAGAGTTTAGTTTTCCATGGAGAAATTGAATCGTTCATTGTAACTGTGGTGACAAATCCTTTTACAGTGATCCAGGGCCCCTGTTCTTGATCTCCTCCACTGTGTCGATTAGTCCTTTGGAATCGAGTTCTTAAACCCTCTATTGATATTTGCATCATTCATAATTGCAATTTCAGATTGCGTATTTTTACCTTCTTGCTTGTGCTCTTCGATTTGCTTGCAGGAAAAGCCTTCTTGGCGAGGTCAATCAAGTTGTGCTTGGTTGATAACCAACGGAGCAGTGGTGTAATGGTTGCAGCATTCGAATCATGTCTGATTTGAACCCGGATCGCCAACGTCGAGATCTCCACAAATCGAACTTACCGGCTACCTCTCGGAAGATCGAGCCTGTACCTCATCAATTGGTATCAGAGCTTTTAGGTTTACCGTGAGGTATATTCTCGTTTTCCTTAGATTCATATTTGTTCATTACCTAGAGTCCACAAAAAGCCCAAAAATATTTCAATTTCTGTTGTCCTATCACCCTTTGTGCCTTTGCAATTTCGTTTCAGATTCGCGTTGTTGAGTTTGTGTCCGTGGTCGAGTCTTGTTGCTGGTTTAGGATTGTGTTCGTGGTCGTAGTTCAATCGCCCGTTGCTGTGATTTTTATTTTCCACCGCAATCCGATCCATCATTTCCAAACAACAAGTCGAAGCCACCACATTACTAGACTTGCCCCGCTAGCCGCCTTGTGTAACTTCTTGCCGCCGCGCAAACCCTAGATAGGTTGCCAGCCGCTCTTATTTTGCCTGCATCGCAGCCCTCCTTACATCATCAGGCGAATACCTACTGCTGTTAGTCACAGGGATAATCTTGTGATCGGTGTTGGAGTTTAGAGACGCTTTGCCCTAACTGCCGCAGCCGTGTTGCGCCTTTCGGAAAACATAATTTGAGATACCTTCGGTAAAACAGGAATAACTTTTCGCTCATTTATCAGAAAAATCTGAAATTTTTACAACAGCTTCTTGACACCATTTGGAGCCGACCCAAACTCGGCTTCGCCCTGTTTGGTTTCATCAAAATTACCAAAAAAAATTCAGAAAAAAAAAGAAAAAAAATTGTCAAAGTTTTTGCATGCTTTTCAGAGAACGTGCTGTATTTTTGTAGACCACATCCTACCTCAGTTGTAGGTGCCAATTTTTGTGGTTGCATCTTTTTTTATCCTTGTTCAGAGAAAAATAAAAAAAATAGTGAAAAATAAAAAAGTTTGATTCCTACTAGTGCCTTTTGGAAAAATCAGGGAAAAATTCAGGAAAAAAGAAAAATCCGGGTTATTTGCTTGTTCTGTGAGTTCTTTCTATCGTCCTTTGTTTTCACCTTGTTGCGCTACATCTCGAAACGTCTTAGCCAGCACCTGTGATTTGTACTTTGGATCTGGATTGAACAATCGCTAATCTGCATTCGTTAATTGCTAATACTTGCTGTCATATTGGTGCCTACCCATAGCTCCACATATTCTTCTGTCAGCACAGGTTCATCTTGCAACTGTTACCCACACTCAACAACAGATTACTTCGTCACTTTGGTTTTGCTCCTGTTTGGCGTTGGTAAGAATACAGAAAAGACGGTGATAAGCCGCTTGTGATTTTGCATTCCACTTTCACCACCACCACTTGTTTCCTTTTAGTTGATAGGGATAATATTTTGGTGTTGTCTTTTTCTATCTTCTAACCATGGCAGGATCTCCGACGGACTTCAATGAGTGCGTGTCCAAGGGCGAGCTTACAACGTTTACGACTGAACAACGCAATCTTATGACCGAGCTGACGCGCAATGTGAATAATCTGGTCACCCGCATTGAACAACTCGAGCAACGTCCTCCACCTCATCGTGCTGCTGATGAAGATGTGGATGATTTTGGTGATGACGATGCGGATGCGAATGCTGACGGTTATGCCCGTCGCCGCCTCAACTTCAACCGTCGCGGTATGGGAGGTAATAATCATGGTAATAATGATCCTTTTGCTAAAATTAAATTTAGCCCTCCTCCTTTTGCTGGTAATGTTGATCCAGAGGCTTATTTAGATTGGGAGCTTGCTGTTCAACAAAAATTTGATTCCATAATGTTCCTGCTGAGCATAGAGTTAGACTTGCTACTAGTGAGTTTACTAATTTTGCTTTGTTCTGCTGGAGTGATCTTTGCAATGCTAATAATGTTGCTGTTGTGCCTCAAACTTAGAATGATTTAAAGCAACATATGAAATCTCCTTTTGTTCCTCCTTATTACCAACGTGATTTACGTTTGAAACTACAAACTTTAAAACAAGGTGATAAAGGAGTAGAAGATTACTATCAAGAATTGCTTATTGGTTTAGCCCGTTGTGGTATAAATGAAGATGATAATGATGCTAGTGCTAGATTTTTTGGTGGTTTAAACCATGATATACAGAACATACTTGATTACAAAGATTGGCGCAATTTTTTCCCAATTGTATCATCTTGCTATTAAGGCAGAACGTGAAGTACAGGGACGCAAACAACACCAGCCTTTCAGGTCTAACAATGGGAGGAATATTCAGCAGCGTTCAGAGCCGGATACGCCCAAGATTCCTATTGCATCACAACCATCTACACCTCCATTTTCTTCCGGGGTAAGTAAATTGTCTAATGTGCAGAAGAAAGGTGCCACTCCGGGTGCTTCTACTAGCTCCTCCTCGTCCAGCTCTAAAATCATTTGTCACTGATGCAAAGGCATGGGACATGTCATGAAGGATTGCCCCAGTCGTCGTGCTTTCATTGCTACCGAGGATGGATATGTAAGTGCTAGTGATGTTGAAGATGATTTAGCCCTTGCTGCTAACGTTGATGCAGATTCCACCGAGGGCGATCAAGACAAGGAGGCCATCGTCATTGACTCCGTGGCTACTACCGCAGACTACCCTAGCCTTCTTGTGCAGCGTGTGTTGAGTACACATGTGGGACATGAAGAAGCGATGACGATCCAACGCCACAATTTGTTCCACCTGTATTTCATTGTGAAAGGTTGTCGTGTTCTCACTATCATTGATAGGGGAAGTTGCAATAACTTGGTGAGTTCAGATTTGATTGAGAAGCTTGGCTTGACCACATGATAACATTCGTATCCATATAAACTTCAATAGTTCAATAATAGTGGTAAGACTAAGGTAACTAAATCAGCACGCATTAGCTTTTTCATAGGTTCTTATCATGATACTGCTGATTTTGATGTTGTCCCTATGCAAGCTTATTCCATTTTGTTAGGTCGTCCATGGGAATTTGATAATGATGCTTTACACCATGGTAGAACTAATACATACACTATCATACATAAGGACAAGAAAATTACATTGCTGCCTTTGTCTCCTACGGATATTATTAAATATGCTAATGAGATTAAAAATAAACCTCCAACTGACATTGCTAAAAATAATGAGATTAAGTGATAAGTACTGATCGGATATCGGTACAAGGTTGGCCCAATCTTCATGACAGTAGGTTGATGAACACCGAGATAACTTGCTGTAGAATAGCGGATAACTAGCTTTATACCTGCCAAGGTTGGATGCGACCAAGCGACGAAGAGAGAGACGCCGAAACCGCGAAGACTTTGACTCGATCTCCGAACGACCGCAGAACCACAACCGGAGCTAATCCACACAAGACAGGGCAGCCGTACTGGAACCCGTAGAGCACGAATCAGTGGATCTCAGAGAGATCTCCTCACAAGTCCAGGAAGAACAAGGGTTGAGTAAGCACCCGGCAGCTCGGCTGCAATATATCTGGGATTATCTCAAATTATAAAAAGTTCTTTACATCTAAGGCATAGGGGAGTATTTATAGATGGAACAGCCCTCTAGAATAGGTGAAAACACAAAGCAAAAATAAACTCATCGCTAGTGTGAAAGGACCTCCTTGAAATGGCTCTAGTGCTGATTCTGCGTGGTTGTTTGACTCTGCACAGTCTTCAGTGTTTTGACAATAACTCCTTCTAGGAAACTTCAAATGACGTGCGGCTAGATGCGTTTGAAAGCTAACTGGATAAGATTTCGTACCATGTGCACCTTGCTTTATGAAACTTTGTAGAATGATATAGTTTAATACAAAGATTTGGACTTCAGGCAGACTGTGGACCCTCTGACCAGTCAACACTAAAACTGGTCGGACACCTTGAGGAAAACTTCAAACTGGTCGAGGTTAGAAGCATTGGAAAATAGACTTCAAGAGCTTTCCAAAAAGTCCTGAATGACCTTCATATCCTTTGGAAGTCAATAGATATGACTGTTCCTTCTTGACACTCCTCTCACGCTGGACTGACTCGAGCTTGGTTCTTCATTCTGGTTCGTCCCTGATGTATTCTGCTTGTTCTCTCTTGTGTACCTAAGCAATGTTAACACACAAATTTAGGTAGCATAAAGTTCTCATTAGTGTTTAATTGAAACTCATAAAGTAGCACGTGCACCTCTTGTTGTATCTTCTTAGCGCGGTTACGTGTGATCGGTCCTGCAGGGGTCAGAGATGTAGCCGAAAAGGTCGGTGAAGAGGTGGAAAAGCTCGGCAAGATCGCTGACGCTGGCATGGTCGTATCATCCTCCCCCTTCAAAAAGAGTCGTCCTTGACTCTTCCAACCCAAAGAATGGAGAGAGGTCAGACACATTGAAACTTGTACTCACACCATAAGTACTTGGCAGATCAATTTCATAAGCATTGTCATTGATCTTGCGAAGCACTTTGAAGGGACCATCAGCTCGGGGCTGCAACTTGCTCTTGCGTTGTTCAGGAAATCTATCCTTATGTAGATACACCCAAACGAGGTCTCCTGCTTTAAATAACATCTTTTTTCGACCCTTGTTGGCACGCTTCTCATATATCTTGGTCGTCTTCTCAATGTTGGTTCGAGCTCGGTCATGAAGACTCTTGACAAATTCAGCTCATTTGCTTGCATCGAAGTTCATCCGTTCCTGCATAGGTAAAGGCAAAAGATCTATGGGAGCAGTGGGTGTGAACCCATATACGATTTCAAATGGGCAAAATTTAGTAGTCGAATGCACTGCCCTATTGTATGCAAACTCAACATGTGGCAAACTTTCTTCCCAAAGTTTTAAATTCTTTTTGAGAACAGCTCGCAGTAACGTTGATAGTGTTCGATTCACAACTTTAGTTTGTCCATCCGTTTGCGGATGACATGTTGTGGAAAACAACAATCGTGTCCCAAGTTTTCCCCATAAAGTTTTCCAAAAATAGCTCAAAAATTTTGTATCTCGATCAGAAACAATAGCACGTGGCACTCCATGCAAGCGCACAACTTCTTTGAAAAATAAATCAGCAAATGTTTAAATGTGAGCTCAAAGATTGGATTTGGTCCTAAAGTTCACACTTAATCCATTTTGACTAAGTCCCTGAATCTTAGTTGTTAAGTTCAATCTTTGGTGAATTATTAAAACAATTTTCATAAATAAAATTAGCCCAACTCTTGTTCCATGATTTGGAGTGATGCTTGATCTATGATAATGTGTAATAAGTTGTTAAGTTTGATAGATGTTTGTCCACTAATTAATTAAGCAAAGTTGCTTAACCAAAACTATTTCTAAAAACCTAAAACTGAGTTCAGCTTTCAATTTCAATGTTCATGTGTTCCATCCTCATGATCTCTCGATTTGTTGCTCTTTTGATGTTGTATCCTTAATAAGAGTTGGAGAACTCTTGTAGATAAACAACTTTTGTTAATGGAGATCATCAAGGTTCTACATAGATTTGGGAGAATGAGAGGAGGGAAGTAGGGCTGTCAGTCACCTACAGTAGGTCGGCAAGCGGCATTGCTACGTAGCAGCTTCACCGACGGCCGCCGCCCTCGCTCGCCGCTTCTCCATGCACAGGCACACATCTGCTTCTGTGGATAAGTGCAAGTAGCTGTAGGCGCACCTGGAATCCTCGCTCGCCACTATGTTGTGACTGCCATGGCCGGCGTCGAGCTTGTTTTGGTGTTTCGTTTGTTCAATCGATACCACGAATAGAGTCACCTGAGTGAGGAGAAGCCATTGGTGTCGTTTCCACAGCCAAAGATCTTGTCACCAACGTGTTCTGCCGCATCGGAGTGTCGCCGGTCCGCCGTTGCCATCGCTGTGCTCACCGTAGTGTGCTAGATGTTTGTCTTGGGCTTGGGTGTGTTGCGTGGGAGGGTAAGGAGCAAGCCGAGGCAGTCCCCGTCACCGGAGGTCTCGCCGGCAACGAGTACCCGCCGACAACATTGCGGTCAAAGCCAGATGGGGTCGGGTTGACCCCAGGCCCCGCGCGTCAGCGTCGGTGGGTATTAGGGGTGTGAGTGAGAAAAGGTTTTCTTGGTTTAATCTTTTTTAGAAAATGTTTTTATATGTTGAATCTTGTTTAATTCATAACTAAATAATTAGAGCTACAAAAATTATGAAACTTTTTTGTGTAGCCTTGATATGTTGTGCTCTATCTAGGAAACATATGAACTAGTCATTTTCAGTAATTTTTGTATGCTTAAAAATTACCTCTTTTAATTAATAAATGTACCTTCCATTTTTATAGACTAAAATAATTATGTTTTAATCATGAAACTTTTTGTGTATGCTTTACATGCTAATACCTATCTTCACAAAAAGTTTGGTACTGTTTTGATAATTCTAAATTGGTTAATTAATTTAAGTGTGTTTAAATGCTTTCTCCATGCTTAATAAATACTAAATGATTTAGATAAATCACTATGTGACTTGAGTGTGTTTTGGCCACTGTTTGTGGACCTTGGGACATCCAAACCCCTATTGTTCCTTGGAAGCTTGATTTCTTTCTTGGTATGCTCATAATCAAGTTGTATTTTTAATAATTAAAATGGCTTAATTAGTATTTAGATTTATGAGTTCTTTATATTAATCATGAGTTAAGATAAATGTTAATCTCTTGCTTGTCCATGTTAAGTTTAATTCCTTTCATAATAACAACTAATTAACTTGTTGGGTAAATAACTAAATGCCTTTTATAATAACAAACCCTAGTTCTATGGTGAAGGAAAGTTGTACTCAACTTTCTAACTTTGATAAACTTCTGATATACACTTGTGTATCTCTCATCATGCATCATGGCATGTAGTCCATCATGTTAAGCAAAGCATCATTTACTATGTGTAGAGAGTGAGAAGGTTCGTGTTGATCAAGTTTCGGAGGAGGTCTGTCCACCAGTGGTGTTGGTGCCAAGTCTAACTCCTACGATCCCCTACGGAACTAACCTTCTCGGCAACACAGGCAAACCCTGGTGCATACCACCCTTCTATAGTATTTATAAATCTTTATTACACTTTAAGTCTTGTGAGATGTGCATTAAGTGGTTAGGAGATTGATCGAATACCGTTGCTGCATGATTACCTTGATTTTTAGGTATTCCTAGTCGTACCCTACAAGTTTGTGTAGGTCGATATCTCCAATGCTTAGTAATGCTTGGACTTTGATAGAAATCAAATGATGGTTTCATCATTCGCAAGTTATAGGTTTACCTTGATCTTCCCAGCTCTGTTGATGGGTCATGAGAATACCATGATAATATTAAATTGAGACCAGGCGGACTCTTTGTGTTGGCAGTCACTAATGCATATTTATAACTGCCAATTATAGTCCAAAATAGGAGAAATGAACAATCTTTTAACACATATGCATATACTTTGACCTAGTTCCTCTTGTTTCTCGAGAAAACATGTTTTGGAGGCAAACAACCGGAAACAAGTGGAAATTCACAAGAAGAGAAGAGAAAGCGCAAAATCAGAACGTGTATTCTAGAAATGCGCAAAGGAAGAAATAGAAAAGCCCACCTTCACATGACATATGGGCCGAGACACCACTATGGAGGAGATCCAGGCCCAGCCTAGAGCCCACCAGAGCAAGGCGATGGCGAGAGGGGCTAGCTAGGGTGGGTGCGCCCGCACCGCCAGCACCGCCTCTTGGGCCCACCTCGCTCTAGCGGTCGCATGGCAGTGTGTGGAGGCGGTTCTCGGTGGTTTCCCCATTTGTTGGCACCAAACTGTCCTACTCCCACTATAAAAGAAGGCCTAGAGCTCTCCTCCAAAACATACATCATTAGGAGCTTCACCTCACACCACCTCACTTGTATTCTTTTTATAGTTTTAGTCTTAGTCATTTGAGCAAAGGCTAGAGCTACTTGGAGAGCTTGTCTCCTTGGAAGAAATAGCACTCTTGTTATGAATCCAACTATGAAGAGTTCTTCCTTATTCAAGTTCTCATATCTTTCATTTAGCAATGCATATGAACTAGAGTATAGTTTTATTCATGTTATAATCATGACATATGAACTAGCATATAGTTTGTGGGTTATGATCATGACATGTTTAACTTTGATCTTAATCATTCATATAGCTTATATGAGTAGAATTAGAGCTAAGTTGAGGTGGCGGTTCATCATGCCTTCGGGTGTGCCCAAGTCCTTTACCTATTGATTCATAGGGTCAGGGACCTAGGGGGATTTGGGTAGTTTCTATGTACACAAGCATGGTGCTTGGGTATGGAGGAACAGGTGAATACATTTCCCTTTCCACGTTTGAGGGGTAGACGGCAGGTGGTGACAGTCCTATCCATCCCTTGTTGTAATACCCTAGGTGTTAGCCACTTGCTAAGTAGTGGGTTGGAGCTCAAACATGACATGTTAAGTGATAGTTAGGAACTTTAGTTCTTTATCTCAGAAGTGGTGATGAAGATGTCAAGGTCAAACCTACAGAAATGAGCCCCAACTTAAACTTGGACACCACACCTCTGCTTACATGTTGACCCTTTTCAAATATATGCCTAAGTATTGTTGAAGGTGCTTCTTTCATGTGTCTCACCTCAATCTCCATCTATATTGATCACTGGAAAAGTTTCGTGAAGATCGGAATCAAAAAGTCACATGAAATGATAAGTTATGTCCTTGTTGGAATGGCTTTATAAAGTGAATGGAAACATAGATCATCAACCAAACCTTGCAACCTTACCCAAATGACTCTAATTGAACTCTACAACAAAAGTTATGAAGGGTTCATGTCGATCAAGTGTCAAGAAAATGCTCCAATGCATCAAAAATGATAATTTGAGCTTTACCGTGATGCTACATTGACTACAATAGAACTATAGGTTTTGTACCTATTTTGATGTTTGACCTTAAATAAGAGTTGTAGTTTAAGTGGAACAACTTTTGTTTAAGTACCAACACCTATTTCGGCATCTAGCATAGCCACATAGTGGACCAAAGTTTGAATCCAATGATGTTTTTCTGGTTCCAAAATCGGCTAAGTCTCATAATACTAAAATTCAGTTTCTAGTTTGCAAGTAGCCTTCTTTGGGAACTAATATCTCGCAAAACATTTTGATTTGGACTAAACTCCTTTAATAGAAGTTGTTGTCCTTGTGTAGCCCTACAACACGATGCAGTTGGTTAAGCAAATCATCAACCGGATAGAGAATTGGAGGGGCAATAAAATGGAGTACCAGTTGTATTTTTGAAGTAGTATTGTTCCTTGATAGATTTTGAAACATCGTGGCTGACTGGCTGCTGCAACTGTGTGCTGCTTGTGTTGGCGGTCACTAATGCATATTTATAACCGCAATTATAGTCTAAAATAGGAGAAATAAACAATCTTTTAACACATATGCATACACTTCTTACCTGAACTCTCCCTCACATCTCTCCCTACTAAGTTGCTAGAGCTAGCTAGGGCCTAAGCCCATGGAGTGGTGTTGCTCTTACTCTAGCTCTTTGGTGCTCTTCTTGCTCTTGTGTGTTGTTGAAATGAGGGGGAGAGAGCCTCCTTTTATAGGTGGAGATGGGGCTCTTTGGAAATGCTCCATCCCCTCATGTAAGGTACAAAACCGCCACCAAACCGACATTTAGGTGCATTGAACGTGGTCGTAACCGGATGAATCGTATTTGGCATGTCAGTATGAGTCCACCGATCAAAGTTGGGGCCAAACGGGCACGGTGGTGGTGCGGCCGCACCCCACCTTGATCAGCCCCAAATCATGTAACACCCTAGGTGTTAAGCAAGAACTAAAACTTGCCATGTCATCATAATGCATTATGCACCATGTTTAGTAGGTCACCATGTGATGCATTCAATAAAATAATATTTAATTCCTTAGTTAGATGTCTTGTTATATTGTGTTGAGCACAAATCAAAAATCTTTTTAAGGTTTTTGAAATTTCATTAAATACTTGTGTTTATGCCCTATTAAACTTGGGAATGTAATTAGTGTACTTACACTAGGAACAAGTGTGGGGAATAATTCCAAGTCCAAACTATTAAAATTTGAGTCCCAAAATTGAAAGCATAATGAAATTCTAGTACTTAACTTTGTGGTTAAGTGTTGGAATGGATTAATGAATTCATTTTTGGAGGCTCAATTAAAATGATTTTTATTAAATAACTTGTTGCAACTTTTGGGACCATTTGTTGGTACAAAGTTTCTACTATACAATGGTGGCTTTGGTTGAGTGGTTTGCTCCTTAAATTACTCACCAATTAAATCTCCAAGATGCTATCTTTTACTTTTGAAACATAGTAGTGAAACAGGGATGTTTTAGCTTTGAAACATGAGTGTTTCATATGTAACCCTAATCTGATCCTACCCCTATCTCTCTATCTATTCAGTTTTGGTTTTTGGTCTCTTAAGCAAAGTTGTAGGGTTTGAGATGAGGAACAATTTATCTTTTTGGAGCATGTCCTAATTCTTCCTCTAACTTGCTCTAATCCATCATTTGGGGGGCTGTTTTCTTATATAAACCCGGTTACTAAGAGCCATGTTATTTCTACCCTAATAGCCTCCTTCTTGTCCTGCGCGAAACGTCAGAGCTTTTGCTTGATCGGATTGGCGGTCGGTGAGACACTCAAGGAGTGCTTGATCAACTCCCATGGTACCCCCGGCATATCTGTAGGTTTCCATGCAAACACATTCGCATTGGCACGTAGGAAATTAATGAGCGCGCTTCCCTATTTGGGGTCGAGGTTGGCCCCAATCTTGGCGGTCTTGCTCTTGTCGTTGGTGCTGAGGTCCACCTCAGAAAATCCTGTGACAACGGGGTATGCTTCTAGTACTCTTATAAGGCTAAACCCCACTAGATGATTTATCTCTTCATGCAAGGTGTTCACATCATTCCTCACTAAGTGACCCACTAGATGTTCTATCTCTTCATGCAAGGCGTACACATCATTTTCCACTAAGTGTCTCATTAACTTGCAATCCCTTCATGCAAGCTATATAAGTCATCACTTATTAACTACAAAAATGTCCACATCATCGCTATTATGTATGTGCAATACTTTTAATCTTCAATCTATTAAGGTATAAGTCATCTATATACACTATTTGTTTCATCACCTATTCTTCTATAATGTAATCAAATATTCTATTGGTTTTTCTTGTATTAGCTTACCGTTTTTACCATACTAGATATAATAAAACAATATGCAAATCAAATTTATGTATATACGTAGTATACAGAATACCACAAAGTAATGCTATATATAACAGATTTACTTTTAAGAAAATCATGTGGTAACATGCAAGCTATACTTATAGTTTCTACTCTTATAAATCTAAACCCCACTAGATTATTTATCTCTTTTGCAAAGTGTCCACGTCATTCCCTACTAAGAAAATCCTGTGGCAACGCATGAGGTATGCTTCTAGTTTGTAGGGTTAAAAGTGTCAACGACCCTATATTCGTGAGTTTCTGAGAAGTCGAGTACAATTTCGGTCTTCAACTAGAAAGGTAGCACACCTTAGGTGCGCCTGTAGGACTTGTAATATATAGCAAGTAATTGTTTTGAAATGGAATTAAGAAATATTAGTATTATATTTGATACAGACTTTATTTCATTTATATAGTAAAAAATAATTGTATGTAGGCAGCTATATATATATTTTTAATCTACTTAGATAAGTGCATTTTTTTATATGTGTCATGGTTTGCATCCTGTTGTTGTACTTTTTATATATTTTGGAGACTCTATCATATCTTTTTGACTATATTTATCGTGGAGAAAGAAAGGGTTAAATTATTTACTAACGAGGGAGGAGCATAAGTAGCCGAAAGGTTAATGTAATTGTGAAGCTATGATGGTATTTTCTTTAAGACATAGGAGAACATTTTTTTTATAGTAAAATAGGATCTTAGATTGTTTTGGTACTTTGTTTATGAAAGTAGGTTTAGTATTAGAAATGACGCATTGCTGTAATAACTGTCGATATGATTTTACCCTAAAAAGCATAGGTAAAATTTATAGAAAAAACTTTTTACTAAAACATGTTATTAATTTTATTTCTAAAAAAGCATAGGTAAAAATTTATAGAAAAAACTTTCTGCTAAAGCATGTCATATTACGGATGCACAACATAGATCTACTCATGAGCATTCTAGATTAACTTGATTTTTTATTTTATCATTTTTCTATAATTTAATATGCATTTTAAAGTTTCAGCTAATTTATTCAAAAAAAAAGATGTAATCAAAGATGTATTACAAGTTGATTTCATAAAAATGTAAGGGGGTTTTCGCAAAATATATAGAGTGGCCTCCGAACTACCTTGGAGTGCAGGTTGATTTTAGCTAGGAATGCAGGCGGGGCGGGTTGTTAACGTCGTCCACCAACCCGCCCCGCAGAATCGACGTTCGTGGGCAATGCGGACAAGCAGCAAATTTCCTGTGGCCTAACATCTTTATGTCCACCAAGCCCACTGGACAACACAATAAACCCACTAAGAACCCGCAAGGCCGTAGGAACTCTCTTGTTTCTCCCGACCCTATTATCCCCTACCGCAGCTAGCTCCGTCGTCGCCTCGTCGGTGTCGCACTCCTCCCCACGCCGTCTTCTCTACACGCTCTACCTCCAAGTCCTCACAGATGCAAAGTGCGTTTGCGCCTTTGCGGCGATGCCAGGCGCCGGCGACATGGCCGCGGTTGAGGAAGAGGAGGCAAGAGAGGATGGGGGCGACATTGCCGCCACGCAGATTCAGGCGCTAGCTTCTGGAGGATGCATACGGCTGGTAGTTCGTGCAGCTTTGTCGTCCGGCAATTAGTTCCACCTTTTGTAGTTCAGTAAGTACTACAACCTTGAGTCAGTCGACGTACATACTCTCCAGATGTTTGTGAAAATGCTTATATGGGACAGCTATTTGATAATTCATACGGCTGCCATTTCCTTTAGCTATAGAATGTGCAGATTAGCTTCTAGCAGGAAAGCACATCAGAGCAACAATTCGCGACAACAATACTCATGTTTCATTCTAGTTATTTTAAAATTTGTGCCAACATGTTTGTTTTTTTTAAAAAAAATTGCGGCAACAATCCCTGTTCGGTATTGACTAGCATGAACAATGGAGGAAGGCTACGACAACTATAGTCAGTGACTGCCTAGTACGGGGTAACCAAGCTAGCTATCACGTACTCTCCCTCCGTCCAAAAAAAAAGTGTTTTTCAGACATTGTGTTTGACCGTTCGTCTTATTCAAAAATTTTGTGCAAATTATAAAATAAATAAAACATTATTGAAGTATCTCTAATGATAAAATAAGTCATAATAAAATAAATAATATTTATTAAAATTTTTTGAATAAGACGAACAGTTAAACACGATGTCTGAAAAATCTAAAACGACACTTTTTCTGGGACGGAGGGAGTACATGGTTATGCACCGTGCGGGTATATGCAGGCCAAATGTTTGCTGCCGCAAAGCCCGCAAAGCTTTTGGTAGCTACATAATTTAGTTGGCGGATAGCCACGAACCCGCAAGCATTTCCTTGCGACGAGCTTCGCGGGTTTGCGGTTGGCCACAACCCGCCCCGCCTGCATCCAGAATTTTAGCTAAATAGAAGGGTTTTTTTGCCAAAAAAAATTGTGCTTCAGCCGTCCACACGTCCGATCCGACGGCCGTGAACTGCAGGCGACGTGACCACATTCGTTGGCAAGAGCTTCCCCTGCAGATTCATTACAAAGAAAAGAGATAATAGGTACAATTTCTGTCTTCAACAGTTAGGCTGTGCTTGTAGCCTTACTTGTATAAGCCTTCTCAATTGCATATAGGCTTATGAGCATAATTACCGAAGAACTACGGTAACAAAATACTCCCTCGAACTGGTAATCGTATTTGACAACGGGAAAAAGTCAACTTTATAAATTTTGACCAACAATTAGTTAAATTGTATGAAGGCTTGAGTATAAAACTTGCACCAATATGTGTTAAAAGTGCCTATAAGATGACATTGAATTTTATGTTGCTAATTTTATATTGTACAAGCAAAATTAATGGTCAGTCTATTTTGTCTAAGATAATACGATTACCACTTTTGATCGGAGGGAGTATCAGCTAGAATCAGCTAGAAAAACGATGACGCTCTAAAACTCAACTGTGATAAATCGAGCAACAGTCGCACAACAGCTCCAACAAAACAACATATCCATATATAACCAAAATAACCAATCCACGACAAAACTAAACCCACCTCTGGTTCAGCTAATCAGCTAAAACTCCAATAAGCCAAGTAAACAAAGTCATTGCACTCTAGATAGAATAGGTATCAAGCAAAAATTGCGAGCAGTTTCCGAATCATCAGAAACATTCAGCTGGAGACAACGCCATCATTCAGTGATAGATTAGCCAGCTGCTGCTCGGGGGAGGCATTGCTCTGCTGGAGATGCTGGGCAGAGCGGAGGACCTCCATAGCTTCAGCAACCTTGGCCTTCAGAGCATCTGGCGACTCCAGCAGGTGAAGAACCTCCGTCTGGTCCATCTCCAAAAGCATGCCAGTGACCTTAGCAGCCTGCTCACGCTCCAGCTGTTCTACAAGAGGATACAGGTTCTCACCAAGCATCTGCAGCACAGAACAGTAATGAGCACCCTTATTTAAAAAAAGGAGCAACCAATAAATAATTAAGCTTGTCCATTGTCATACCAGTCTCTGCTGATCTGGTGGGGCGTTAGCAAGCGCAGTGGCTAGTGCCCCGATTGGAACAGGCTGTGAGAGACCAGCATCTCTCATTGGTACCCCTCCCATCTCATATGGAGATGGCATCACAGCACCAACACTATGCATGCCAGGATCAGGCATTCCGCGGCCAGTAGGATAGCGGTACCCACGGCCACCTCTAGGGAACATCTACAGCCATACAGATATTTCAGGCACAGTTCAACGAACGAAATTGAAAAATGCCAAGAACGATACAGCATACCTGTTGCTGACCACCCATTGGCATGGGCTGCTGCATTCCACCAGCACCAGCACGCCTACCAGCAGGACGCTGTGGTTGCTGTCCCTGCTGAACCATAGGCATCATAAAGTTCGGCATTGGACCACCAGGCCTCATACCAGGCATCAGAGGTTGCTGGAAGGCAAATCCAGCCTAACAAACAACACAGGATTCATCAGCTCAACAGATATTAAGAGAACGACATAACATAAACCATGGAATCTAGTCGAGTAGCACAGACTACTACTACAACAACAAAGCCTTTTAGTCCCAAGCAAGTTGGGGTAGGCTAGAGTTGAAACCCAACATGAGCCCCTTGTCACGGGTTCAGGCACTCGAGTAGTACAGACTAACAGGGAAAAATTATTCAAGCATCTTATACAAAACATAATTTCATAGTATCCATCAACTTTCAAGGCAAAGGGGTCAACAATAAAACTAGAGAGCAATAGCAGATGCATGATTGTAAAGATTGCAGGTTAACATTAGGTTTATTGTTATGGATATGAAAATAAAATAACACAGCTTCGGCTAAATTTGGCCAGCGGTGGTGCAAGCAAACCAGAAAAGCTAGTAGCTACAGAAGAATGGCAAGGAGCCCAGATGCACAGACAAGAGGGATCATATCAGTACATCAAAATAACAATGTTACTGACGAAAAATACACAAGCAACATATACATCATAAAATGAGCATGTACCTGAGGGTTTATGAAGGCTGGAGGTGGCTGACCATAAAACAGCTGTTGACCAACTCCAGGAACACCAGGTGGAAACATGGGCATGCGAGGACCAACTGAAGGCGCCATCGCAACAGGACGCATTTGAGAAAACTGTGCCTGCAAAGCAGCAGTAAAATTAAAATAAATCTATAAGATTGCAACATAACGAATTTTGCAAGGATCATAATTACATTACATTAGCGCCAGAGAACAGAAACGAATTAAATAAACAACACAAAAGATCATGAGGGTTACAGCAATTTTACTAATTAACACTTTAGAAAAGTACAAAATTGAAACGAGAATATTTCAAGTCATGCCAACAAATGCAGCAAATACCCCAAGGTCACGTAAAACTAGTTTAGGCCCCAAAATACAATTTACAGTTCTGAACCATGAACTAGAATGAAAAGCCAAATATGACAGACAACAAAAATTCATCTCTGCAGTGGCCATTACACAGGGTACCCATTTGCAAAAATTTGTAGTCCAAACTAAAGTGTTCTTCCTTCATTAATGGAAGGTATATTTTATTGTCTTGGTATCAAAGATATTATTTGACCAGTGATTTATCACAATAGATATAAGTTTAGCAACAATACTAATATAGTGTGATAACAATTTGATATATGAAATATGAATATAGCTGAAAAATTTTGTACACTAAACATATTGGTCAAACAATACAAAGTTTGACATTTCAAAAGAGTGCATCAGTAATCCTTAAAACTTTTTAGGGGTGTCACATGTATCCCCAAAACAGACCAAGCTAATTGGTCAGCTAATTAGTTGGGTGGATCCAAATAGGACCAAAACAATACTTCAGGGACCATGACAACACTCCCAAACAAGATTGGGGACCACTAGTGTAACTTTGGTCAAACTTGAGATGCTTTGACTCTCTAAGAAAGTTGAAATGACTTATAATTTGGATTCGAGGAAGTACATTGTAAAATTTTGAGGCTACGACCTAATAGGAATTAAGCTACTACTGAAATGCACATTCTAATCACTAAAAAATATTACATATTGACACATGAAATAAGATGCAATATATGTGGCTATGTGTAGCTTAGTAATAATAGATTCACCAGGCTTTTCACCATCCACGCAAGCAAAAACAAGACATTCTGCATTGTGAAAGAGCATACAAAAGCACAAACTGTATACATCCAAGTACCATGCAGGAATATATTTACCTGTAGCTTTGCCTTTCTGTCTTCTTTACGCTGCGCAAGAGCTACATAAAGGGGCTTGCTTCCAACCATTTTGCCATTCATCTCCGTAAGCTACTTGGGAGAAATCAATATAAGAAACTTATTTTATGTGTTTGCAAAATCAAATCAGCATTACTAAACACATTAAAAAAACATACAGCTCGGTTAGCATCTTCAGCAGATTTGAAAGCAACAAATCCAGATCCTCTGCTGACACCATTCGAATCCCGCATAACCTACAAAACAATTCCTGTCAAAGTCCACAACTAGGAAACATCTTATGAGTAAGTTAATAAAATAAACAGACCTTGCAAGAAGTAATATTGCCATACTCAGCAAAGAGTTCACGCAACTTCTCATCATCAATGTTATCTTCTAAGTTCTTCAGATACAAGTTAGTGTTTTGGAACTTCTCAGCTACCTCTTGAATATTCTTTTCAAATTTCTCCTTCAACTCCATCTCTCTTTCAGACTTCTTCTGTGCTCTTCCAACATACAGTTCCTTATCATTGAATATCTTGCCATTCAACTCTTGAACAGCCTGAGCAGCATCATCTGCATTTTCAAAATTGACAAATCCAAAACACCTGGATTTCCCATCACTATCCCGCATAACAACAGCACTAGTGATGGTCCCATATTTTCCAAACATCTCCTTCAACTCATCATCAGTAACAGTATCTGACAGATTCTTCACATATACATTACTGAATTTGAAATTGCTCGAAACATTTTCCCTGTCCTGCTTGCGAACAAAAGGTCCAACATACACTTTCTTGTCATTGATAAGCATCCCATTGAGTTTATCAATAGCAGACTGAGCAGATTCATCCCTCTCAAACTGAACGAAACCATAGCCCCTTGATTCTCCTGAGGGGTCTGTTGCAATTTTACATGAAAGGATATTCCCAAATGCACAGAACGTGTCATATAAAGCTTTGTTGTCTATTGACTTATCAAGATTCTGCCAAATTGGAATAGAGGGGGTCAGGTATCACAACTGGAAAAGTCAATGTGGCATATAAAGATTTAGAACACCACTAATGGAACCTTCTAGTCCCAAGTTGGTGTAGTCTACAGATGACCTAGCAAGGAGTTCAGAAAACAGGATAAAAACAAGGAACACACCTTAATAAATATATTTCCTGCACCACTTTTGCGCGAACTGGGGTCACGGTTAGAATACATGATCCTGATAGGCTTTCCATTGATAGGAGTGAAGTTAAGCAGTTCAAGTGCCCGTGCAGCTGCAATAAATCTCTGATCAATACAAGGCCATAAAGAATAAAGAGAGGGAGGGGCTCCAAAGTGAAATGTAATATGCAGAAGAGTTGGTCAGAAAGCAAGTGGCCACAATTGAGGACCAAAGGGCAACTATAATATTTCCCGTAAGATTTTTACAGACCTCTTCAGCATAACATAAATAACATGGATTGAGCACAATAATAAGATTTTAAAAATATATCTTCTGGTAACTAAACAGATGTTCTTTGGCATCCATAACATAATCTAACGTTGCAACAAATCAGCAACCATTATATACACACATATATCGAACAGCACAAGACAACATCTCCCCTGATCGAACAGCACATTAAGCCACATGAATTCAATAGAATGAAACAAATCCCACTAACTTCACATGAACAGCACAGGAAACACTTGCAAAGGACAAAAACACAACTCAAAAGTATTGGCACCTATTCAAGTTATCCCACAGGATCTACCCAGCAAGGTAATTCTCAATTTTTGGGGGCACCCAGCAGGCCAGCCTCCTTAATTTTTGGGGGCACCGAAGCAGGCCAACCTCCTTATTTTGAGATAAGTTTAATATTAACCATATGAAGCCACTAAGGCGCTGTGTTGTAGTAGGTTTTGTAAAGCAAACCCAAAGGAATAACAGCTTTCGATGTTATGGCAACATATCTGTTTTCATTTCCATTTGCGTTACAATTCTAGGAACCAAACAGCACGTACCAGACAACATTTTGCAATCACAACCAAGACACCAAAAGAAGCTACAATCCTAATCGCATAAAAACGCAAATCGAACCCTAATTGCATGACAACATTATCGAGACAACCGATCGAGGATTCAGCGTCTAAACCCTAAGCGGCCCCAAATCCGACGGCTTCTCGCAAGGGATCGACAGCATCCACAGCACCATAACCTTAACCGATAGATCGAGAATACTGCAGAGGAGTTCTCACCGTCGCCGGGATTGTTGTAGTTGACGTAGGCGTACCCGAGCGACTTGCGGGAGTTGATGTCTCTGCAGACGCGCACGGAGACGACGCCGCCGACCTGGCTGAAAACGTCGAAGAGCTGCGCGTCCTGCACGCTCTCGTGCAGGTCACCCACGTAGAGCGAAGTCGCCGGGAACGAGGCCGCCGCCGCGGCCGCCGCAGCTGTGGCAGCCGGTGAGCCGCCGGACTCGGATGCGGATCCAGCCGCCGCCTGCCCTTGCGCCGCCATCTCCGATCAAGCGGTGATTTTTGGGATTTTTCTGGTTTTTTGCGGATTTTTTTGGGGTAGTTTTTGATTTAGGGTTTGATAAGGGTTGGGGGCTCTCCCGGGGCAGGGCTCCCAACGGCGGCGTCGTGAGGAGAGAGAAAGAGCGCGGTTGGCGGCGCGGGGGGGGTGCGCGCTATTTGTACCGCCTGGGGCAAAACCCTCATTGTCTGAGGCCATCGGATCGGATACGGACGCTAGTGGACGGAGGCGATCGGGACGCGTGGGAAAGCCTACGTGTCCGAGCGGAACAGGGGCTCCACGTGCTTGCTACGAACGCACTAGCTGGCTGTCAAATAGAATCGCATACGCACCGATATTATTCTTAGATACGCCCGTGCAGTGTAACGAGAGAGAAAACCTATTAAACGTTAAAAAAGGAGAATGTTATATTTCTACTCATTTTTTTTACACTTCCTATTAGAATAATAAGGTATAGTTTATTTTATAATAATCATGACATCTACGGAGTACGCTATTAGTTAATATCGGTAATAATATGATAATGTCTGTTAAGTCTGTTTCAAATTAAAAATATAATCTCGATAGATATTTTTTTCTTTCGTTGTAAGGCATAAAAATATTTAGTCGTAAATATATCGTAACTTTAATTTTCATACTATCATTATGTTGGTAGACTTACATTTCTAGGTACATGATTTTTATTGAAGACCTTTAAAAGTATGTAATTCTATTATATGATCCAAGTCGGTAATGGGTTTTGTGTCAAGATTGGTCTGTCTGGTCATGATTATAACAGAGATCTCTCTCAATTTCCCTATAGTAGCCAACATCGAGAATCACATTGTTATATGCATACGGCTTAGAGATAGATTTATTTTGGTTATATTAGAACTACTTAAAATTTTAGTTCACAGATTGATTAATTAGATCATCAGCTCATTCAAATTCTAATAAAAATAAATTTTATTTCTTATCAAAACTACATTAACATTTTGTGGTCAAAATATTTGTTTATTAAAAAAAGTTAATGGTTCAATCCCTACGAAGCCGGCCTACACTTGACGCTAAGTTGCTTGCCTGCGTATTTCCTTTTTTATATGGACTCTGGCATGCAGGGGCGATCTTCGATTTGGACTTTTTCGGATGCCAACTCTGTCCTGGTTTCCTTGTCAACAGCAGACAATCCCATGTACAAAGACTATTGCCTGGCTAGAGCATCCTTAGAAGCACTCGGATTGCATCTTTATAAGCACTTAGATTTGGCATATCCGATATCTTTATGTAAAATATGATCCGAACCAAATTTGATTGCCAGCATGTCTTATGAGTCCGGGTCACATACACGACCTAATATATTTTGGAATCCGACTTCATATCAGGCTAGATAAGAGCTATTCTAACTCGTATGAGTACGGATTATATATATATAAGTCTGGACGGAAGAAAACTCTTCATTATCCAGTAGTTAGAAGGATACGGACTAAGAAAATGGACGGACCAAAAAAAAGGGTGAGAAATTTTGCCTCTTTATTATTAGGTATAGATTATATTTGTTTTTATATTTTTATTTGGATTCAGATTCGAATACGGATAGTGTCAACTATACCGGATAGCATATAATTAGACAACGACATTATAAACATGCAATTTGAGTTTTCAGATACAGATACGGTATCGGATATTAAATATCTGGATTCGAATACGGATAGATCTAAACCCCTTTAAACGGATTCGGTCTCGAATACGGTCGGAAAATATTCGTACCGTGTTCATCTCTAGTGCTAGCAATATACTCCATCCGACCCGGAAAGACCGTAGTTGCAGGACCAAACACGCAAACCAATGTAGCAAGGAAATTACGAAAATGCCCCTAGAAATATTAGGCGCATTCTTCTTCCCCAACCTATTCCAGAGACTTCATGTCCCAGCGCTTCACCGAGAGCTATTCTAGGAATCACCTTCGCCATATCTCCTTCTCGTCTGGCCCCAATCTGTTAGCCGCGCGCCCCCTGTGAGACGCCGTGGCCATGGCCGGGATTGGGGCAGGGAGGCGTGGGCGCGGGCGATGGTGCTGGAGGTGCAGTATGGAGGTCACGACGGCTCGGCGCTCCAGCTAGCGGTTGCCGCCCCGCACCCTGCCTTCACCAGATGTTGGCTCCGGCTGCCATGGCCGCCGCCACACGTAGGCCTGCCAGCTGCCATCGCGAGCGAGCCTCCCCAGGGTCGGGATCTAGTCGCCTGGCCGGGCATAGGGTTCCAACCGGGCCGCCGCCATGCGCGCGGGGTCCTGCCTACTCTGGCTACGCCGCCAGGCGTGTGCTATGGTCCTGCCTGTCTGGGCGTGGTGTCCATGTCCCCGTCGCCGACCACCCTGTGGAGCACGAGTCGTTTGGAGTTTTTTTTAAACTAGTAAGTATGTTCGGGAGTCTTCGATAGGAAGAACAGGCGCATGAGATGAGAAAACGTGTGGAGGAGACAGATTGCAGTTGTGGGTCCTATAGGCCTGACATCTTTGTCTCCAAAACAACGGTCTTTCGTAGACAAATTTCGAACTTCAGAATGACGGTCTTTGCGGGACAGAGGGAGTACTCTATCTCTTATACAACTAAAAAATTCCTACGGTCAACATCTACCCGACAGAGCGATAGGCTGTGCGACCCCGCGTCTACCCGGTAGAGCAATATGTCATGCGACCCATTAATCACGGCAGAGCAATATGCCATGCTGCCCATTAATCACGGTAGAGCAATAGGCCATGCGACCCTTTAATCACCATGCAGTGTTTCCCAGCAATCACGGCCAATTAGCCGGAAAACAAAGGCAACCAAATCCTGAATTCACGTCCACTATAGCTGCAACAAATGCAACCCCACATCAAAAAAGAAATAAAACCTCTCCATTGGCCGCCGATCAGATCACGGGCACCAACAAAAAAAACCACGTGGTCGCGCTGGCAGTCTTCACGCGTCGGTTGCCGGAGCCAACTCTCCACCCACAAGTCTCCCCTTGTCATGCCGGTAGTCTTCCGACGAGGTCGCGCCGGCAGTCTTCAAGCCTCAGTTGCCGGCGCCAATTCTCCACCCGCGAATCACCCTTGGTTTTGTGCCGGCAGTCTTCACCTGACGGTTTCCAGCGCCATTTCTCTGTCAGCTTATCCATCAGGTAACAATCTTGTTGTTTAAATCCGTGTGGACAGGACGACTCGTTTCTGGTCGTCGTCATTGAAGAGATCGTCGTTGTTTCCTGCAATGGCGAGACTATCCAATCTGTCCACGAGAGACCAGGTATGTTAGTTCTCCTTGACGTGTTGCTTGGCTTTCTTGGCCATCCCTGGCAAATAAACAAGATAGCGAAAATCAAGTCATGACAACTGATCAAGTATTATCTGCTAAGTGCAAATTGTCATGAAATAGAAATCTTTTTACATGCTATAAGAAATGTATGGTTGTTGTTACAGCAGATCTTAATTGATTTCACCCCTCCCCTATAAAGTCACTGTCCACCGCCAAGTGCCAAACAAATTCAGACTATCAGAAAATGACTTACATGATGACTTTCATGCAGCTCTGCTGATTAGAACTACTCTGACTGGATCCATGAAAAATGCAGCACTATCAGAATGGCATATGAATTTTTTCATTGATGTTACAAGGCTATGTATAGTTGTATAATTTCTTTTTTCCTCTACTATTTAGAATGCTAAGATATAGAAGTCACCAAATGTCTTGTAGTTTCTATTGCTGTATTGTCGACCTATCTTTGGAAAAATTGACATTGTAATGCAAAACCTTTACTTGAGTCTGCACTTAGGAAATTTATTTGGTGAACCAAAGAGATTAAATAAGGAAACGAGAATTTTCTCTCTTTTTGCAAGACATATTCTTATAGTTAAATAACTTAAAGAGAGTGCCGACAATTTCTAGCCTGGCTCCCCAAGTCCATATGAGTTTGCAATATGCATTTTCATTATTGAGTTTGCAGCCAGACACGCCAAATGTATAGACAAACTGTTACAAATTGGCATCTATGATTTGTTTCAACCCATCAATATATTTTCCCATATAAAACAAACGACCAAGGAAATCATCAATATATAATCCTACTTACCATCCTATCTGAATACTGCACAAGGTTGCATAGTGCAGGCACAGCTTCCATGGGCTTAGGCGCATTCACTTCATCATGATCTGGAGCGCCACTTTCTGTAGGAATTTGCACAAACAGTTGGTGAGCACAGGACATATGAAGGCAGAGGACAAACAATGGATAAGCACATCAAGCCACAGAACACTCGCCCATGTGTCATTACCTGCTTGTTAGTCACAAAGAAGTCGAAGAACTGCAGCACAGTAGTTGCCACCCCTAGCTGAGGCACTCGTTAGGGCATTCCAAATATATGGCGTCCAGAGCTTGCAAGCACTGCCAAAGTGAAAACTTTTCTCAACAAAGGAATTCAGACAATTTAGTTCCAAAAGAACCTACCCAAGTATAACAGAACCAAATCCTAAATTCTGATTTATATGCATAATAAAAGGCATTTAAACAGTCCGTGTGACTCATTTTCATCAGATTGCATGGCAGTTTTAGATCACCTGAATGTGGATGTTGTACTCACTAACGCAATGAAACAAAACATCCAGTGCTTCATGAACTACCAGCAAGTGATCATTAGCACATCACAACATAAGATTTGACCATTTCATTTCTACTACAATCAAGCACTAAAGACCCTTCTAGCGATAAGACCTTCCCCGCTCTCATGAGCATCTACTAACAAGCCAAAGCACTAGGTGACTACAACCATAGAGAAGAAAAATCAAACAATACGAATTGTTACAGGATCAGATCCCATAAGTCTAGGTGCAACACTCGCCCATATCTACTACGCATACGTTTGGGATCTCAATCCCATTTGGCAACAAGGGTCCGTAACAGCTAGAACAGTAAGCCTGCTATAGCTAAGAGAAGCACAAACACACGCAGCCGAAGGATCCAGTCTTTCTGGCTCCCGTAGAGCAATGCCTCCCTGATCCAACTCGCCCGAGAATCCAAACTGGTCAACTCAATTGTCAAGCTAGCACGGATTTATGAGCTACAAAAACATGCTACAGACGTTATGGGGGTATAAACCCCTATACCCTTAAGGCTAGACATGGGCAAGCCTAGACCAGACGGTCCGGCCCATTACATGATGACGCGCGATCCAGATCATCGAGATGGAGTCTCGCGCAAGGCATCAAACCAAACTTGGAGATCAAGTAAGGTCTTGGTTGGTTAGGTTAGGAATCCTTATCCGGCTCCATATGACAATTGTAATCGGCTAAGATTAGTTTTCAGATCTGTAACCCTGCCTCTTGGACTATATAAGGAGGGCAGGGGACCCCCCTTAAAAAACATCGAAACACAGTCTAGGGCAATCTAGCTTGTAATACATTGTTTGAGATAGCAATAATAAAGCAGAGCAGGACGTAAGGTATTACGTCCACACGGCGGCCTGAACCTAGGTAAACCCGCGTGTTGTTCTACATCACCATTTCGTTCGTGGCTTGCACACCTGTCTGCCGACAATCTACTACCTTGGGCATACCCCTCGGTAGACTGCCGACCAGGTTTTGTCGACAGTGGCGCGCCAGGCAGGGGGTGTGTGTACTGCTTTTGAGGCGTGCTAGATGGTCATCTTCCCCGATTCCATGACCACGGCGGCGGGCCTCACGTTCACGATCGGCCAGATCACCTGGACCACCCGCTCCAACGACTTCGTTGTCACAACCATGGAGGAGGCGCAGATCCAATCTGCATCGACTACTTCCCCGACACCGGCATCGACTACGACTACGCTGCCTCCGGCTCCGCCTGCACCAGCACCATCAACGACTACACCGACAACTCGTCGATTTCTTCCTCGCTACCAGGGGAGGAAACTTGACAACACCGACCTAATCGACTCCATCGACCGGCTCGGTGGCAAACTCTCATTCACCCTAGCTCTGGTCGACTCGCTCCAAGAGCAGTTTACCGGGTAGGACTCGAACAGCTACAACAGATCTACTCGACCTGCTCGAGCCACCCGTTTTCAACGGTTGGGTACAGATCTAGTAGTCACTTCAACTCCTGAAGGGCGCTCCGCTCGACCTCGACCTCGACCACGCAATTTCGTCAATATGGTGGGCTCTGATCAAGTTTCGATCCATACCACCCAGACAGATAGTCGTTTGAGCTCTGGATCGAGCACCGCGTCTGATGGGACTACTCAAACCATGGTATTACACCATGTGAGTAACGGTGACGAGGAGAGGCTATATCCTCTAGGATTTCCTCAAATCCCGGCCTTCCCTCCAAGGTGTGGTGCCATGATCAACGTGGTTAGCCAAGATGAAGTCCACTTGCTGGGGGCGAGACCGATCAACAGCGACAAGAGCGACAATAGCGCAATGCCGACCGAGCTCAACGTCACATAGATGAAGATGCACGCCTAGCACAACAACAAGCAGACCACGACCAACAAGAAGCTGACGCTGTAGTTAAGCGTAATCGACTGCAAGGGCACAACCTCAATGATGCTTTCAACATGGTGGGGAACAGACTAGTATTCAAAACCCCAAGTGCCAACGTGGCCGTCACCATTGAAAGCCTAAAGCGGTTACCAGATACCCCGGAAATCCAAAACATCCAGGAGGATTTGCAGGCTTATCTGTAGGCGGCCATGGTTCAGACCAATGAACGTGCCGTGGGGCCGTCCATGTCTGGCACGACTAGCAAGAGCCGCCAGCACTCCAGTCAACCTTTCAGGCCTGGTCAACGTGGCTCACGCGCACCCGCTGGCATAGACAACTGCGTTATGGACAACATAGTTCCTGGTGTCAATCCAGGAGCTAACGGAGGCAACGAAGGCAATCACGGAAACCCTCCCCGCGATGATAACCGCCGCCTCGGCCACCGCTGCAATAACAACGACGATGATCGGCGCAGAGAAAACCGGCGTAATGACCACCAGGACCATCATCGTCAAGGACAACAATACGGTGACGAACGAGATCGCCATGATGGCAATTACGATCTCTGTCACGACCTCAACAACCGTGACCTACATCCTTGCATTGAACAGAGAGCTCGGGACCTTGCATCCCATGAAACCAGTCGTCGCATGGAGTATGATACGGTCCACGGTCCCCCGGGCCCCAAGCAATTCACCAACCACCTACGATAGGTCATCTGGCCTAGAGGTTTTAAGCTTGAAAAGCTTAACCATTACGACGGCAAGGTCAATCCCGAGCTATGGGTCCAACTTTATGAGACTGCTTGCAGGTCCGCTATGGGTGACGAGCATGTCATGGCCAACTACTTTCCCGTGGTGGTCGGGCCGATGGGGCACCAATGGCTTGTCAGTCTCCCAGAGAACCACTTCAACTCCTAGTATGCTTTGCGTCGAGCCTTTGTTGAAAACTTCATTGCTACCTATGAACAGCCAGGCAACAAGTACGACCTTCAGCGCATCCACGACGCCAGGGATGAACCATTGCGCGAGTACATCCGATGCTTCTCGGATATGTGCATCAGGATCCCCAGGATCACCGACAACGAGGCTATTGAAGCCTTCATCACAGGTCTACGCTACCACAACGACCCCAGGGACAAGCTTCTTCGAAAACGGCCTATAACGGTGGTTGACCTCCTCACCACCGCCAAGAAGTATGCGGATGCCAACGACGCCAAGAAGCTATTGAACGAGGGCATCGGTAAAGCACCGTACTCTCCACGATGCGACGACTACCGCGACAACCGGTGCCACGACGACTTTAGAGGTCGCAGCAACATCAGGGACCGCCATAACGACAATCGTGATCGGCACGACAACCGAAATCAGCACGGCGATCGCCATGACAACTTCAAGGGCAAGCATGCTTGCGATGATGACGACGAGGTCAACGCCATGAAAAAATTTGGTGAGCGTCGCAATTATGAAGAAGACTATGCTAAAGCCTTGAAGGGGCCTTGCCCAGCTCATCCTAAGTCCAACCATACATTGGAAAACTGTAAGGTCCTCAAGGAGATCTACCGTGGCAAACAGGCTTCAGAAAATGCCGACAAGCCTGATGACACAACAGACCAGCGTAACCGCAGGGACGATGACGATGACGATCCTGACAAGAACCCTAAGCACCAGTATTAGGAACCGGTGAGACATGTTGCAACCATCGTCGGGGGCAAGGTATCTGTTGAAAGCAAACGCGAGCGGAAGCTGCTCACCCGCGCTTTCCTGAATGTGGCCAAGACAGACGACCTCATTGCAGATCCAAGACTACCACCTTGGTCACACCGAGAAATCAACTTCAGCAGGGTGGATCAATGGGCCACCATTCCCGAAACAGGTCATTTCGCTCTCATCCTCAGTCCCTGTATCAATAAAGTGCAATTTGACAAGGTGCTCATCAATGGCGATAGCTCCATTGACATCCTATTTAAGAATAGCCTGTCAGCATTGAACATATCTGAAGCTGACTTGAAGCCATACGACGCACAGTTCTAGGGGGTCCTACCCGGACAGAGCTCTACGCCTCTCGGGCAAATTACCCTACCTATGCAGTTTGGCATGGCAGATCACTTTCGTACCAACTACGTCAACTTTGTGGTCGTTGACTTCGACGACACCTACCATGCTATCCTTGGTCGCCCCGTGATCACCAAATTCATGGCCATACCTCATTATAGGTACTTGGTGCTTAAGATGCCAACGGAAAAGGGAGTCCTCACTCTCAGAGGCAATGTATTCGTTGCCTATACCTGTGAAGAGGACAACTTTCGTGTAGCTGAAGCCCACGACCTCTCCCTGCGCATGGTGGCAATGACGATGGAGGCAAAGAAGACTCCTCCCAACCAGCTAGAAATTCCAGAGCTTGAAGCACCACGCAAGTCTATCAAGTCTCAAGAGTACAAGGAGATCCAGCTGGTCGAGGGTGACTCTAGCAAGACGGCACTGATCGGGTCAAACCTCGATCCCAAATAGGAAGACGCGCTTGTCCGGTTCTTGAGAGAGAACGTAAGCGTGTTCGCTTGGAAACCATCGGACATGCCCGGTGTATCTCAAGACTGGATCGAGCACTCCTTGAACATCGACCCCAAGGCAAAGCCAGTCAAGTAAAAGCTGCGGCGATTCGGGAAGGACAAAAAGGAGGCCATTAGGGTAGAAGTTACATGACTTCTTGAAGCCGGTTTTATCAAAGAGGTGTATCACCCGGACTGGTTAGCCAATCCAGTTCTTATACGCAAAAAGAATAATGAATGGAGAATGTGCGTTGACTACACTGATCTCAACAAACACTGCCCTAAAGACCCCTTCGGTTTACCTCGCATTGACGAAGTCATGGACTCCACGACCGGCTACGAGTTGCTATCTTTTCTCAACTGTTACTCTGGTTATCACCAGATCGCTCTCAACAAGGACGATCAGATCAAGATGTCCTTTATTACACCCTTCGGCGCTTATTGCTACACGACCATGTCGTTTGGGCTCAAAAGCGCTGGAGCTACTTATCAGCGTGCAATACAAGAGTGCCTCGAAAAGGAGATACAAGACGACCTGGTCGAAGCCTATGTAGACGACGTAGTTGTCAAAACCAAGGAATCCCGCTCCTTGATTGACGATCTGACACGTACTTTTGCAGCGCTCAATCAATATCAATGGAAGTTGAACCCTAAAAAGTGCATCTTTGGCATTCCATCTGGTATATTACTAGGCAATGTCGTCAGTCGTGATGGCATACGTCCTAATCTAGAGAAGGTGCAAGCTGTCCTCAATATGAAGCGACCAGCAAATGTCAAAGATGTCCAGAAACTTACAGGGTGTATGGTCGCCCTAAGCCAATTTTTATCTCGATCTGGTGACAAGGGCTTACCTTTGTTCAAGCTACTCAAGGTAGGCAAGAAGTTTGAGTGGTCGGAGGAAGCAGATATTGCCTTTACACAGCTAAAGCAGTATCTTGCATCACCTCTGGTCCTTACTGCCCCCAAGTCAGGAGAAGTCCTTCAACTCTACATTGCTGCGACTGATCAAGTCGTCTCCACTGTCCTTGTGGTCGAGCGCGAGGAGTCTGGCCACGCTTATGGTGTTCAGCGCCCAATCTATTTTGTCAGTGAGGTGCTCAATGCGTCCAAACCTAGGTACACTCAAATTCAAAAATTGATCTACGCCATACTCATTACAACCCGAAAGTTGAAACATTACTTTGACGGGTTCCACGTGGTGATCAAAACTGAGTTTCCTCTTGGTACCATTATACGCAACAAAGATGCAAACAGGCGCATCGCCAAATGGGCAATGGAGTTATGTCCTTTCGACCTAGAGTTTGCACGTCGCGATACTATCAAATCTCAAACACTTGCTGACTTCATGGTCGAGTGGACAGACTTAAGTATCCTGACCTCTCAAGGATCTGTTGACTACTGGAAAATGTATTTTGACGGCTCACTGACTATTGATGGTGCGGGAACAGGCATATTATTCATATCACCAACCAATGAGCAATTACGCTACGTCCTCAGGATTCACTTCCCGACATCCAACAATGCTGTAGAATACGAGGCATGCTTTCATGGTTTGCGCATTGCAGTCGACCTCGGTATCAAATGCCTCTACATCCACGGTGACTCAGCCCTAGTTATTAACCAGCTCAATAAGGACTCGGATACAACTAGCAAGAAGATGGATGCATATTGCAAAGAAATTAGGAAGCTTGAAGGCAAATTTTACGACATTGAATACTCCCATGTGGTCCGAGACAGAAATCAAGCAGCAGATGCGCTGTCGAAGTTAGGATCATCTAGAGCTCAAGTACCGCATGACGTTTTTGTTCAAGACCTTTTAAAACCATCAATCAAGCAAGAAGATGACCCCGTGGTCGAGAAGCCCCCGGTCCAGTCTCTGGTAGCTATGGTTCCATCATCGACCACTATGGAACCATCTCCGACCACAGCGGGACCATCTCAGACCCCGACCAAGATAGCAGACTAGCGTGTTCCATTCATTAAGTACCTAACAAATGGCACCAAGTACTCTGATCGAAATGAAAATGAACGCCTTATACGCCGCAGCAGACAATACCTGGTGGTCGAGGGTAAGCTATGGCGCAAAAATGCGAAAGCAGAAGTATTGATGAAGTGCATCGAGCAAGAAGACGATATTAAACTCTTGGAAGAAATACATTCTAGCACCTGTGGTAATCACGCCGCATCTCGGACATTGGTTGGTAAAGCGTTTCGCGCAGGTTTTTACTGGCCATCCGCAGTAGCTGATGTAGAGAAGCTTGTTAGACACTGCGCCAACTGTCAGTTTTTCTCCAAGAGAATTCATGTGCCAACCCATGAGATCTAGACCATACCAGCCTCCTGGCCTTTTGCGTGCTAGGGGCTGGATATGATTGGACCCTTCAAACCAGCACCAGGTAACTTCAAGTTCGTATTCGTGCTGATTGATAAATTTTCCAAATGGATAGAGTACATGCCCTTGGTCAAGGCATCTTCCAAAAAAGCAGTCGAGTTCGTCGACCAGGTCATCCACCACTTCAGTATACCCAACAACATCATTACAGACCTGGGGACTCAGTTTACCGGGAACACGTTTTGGGACTTCTATGATGAATGGAGCATTGTAGTGAAATACGTCTCGGTGGCACACCCCAGAGCTAAAGGACAGGTCGAGCAGGCTAATGGAATGATTCTAGATGCATTGAAGAAAAGGAAGTACAGAGAGATTGACAAAGCCCCTGGCCGGTGGATCAAGGAGTTACCAGCCGTGGTCTAGGGACTTCGGACACAACCTAGTCGCAAATACTGGTGTCTCACCATATTTCATGGTGTACGGCACCAAGGCTGTGCTCCTAGCGGATATTGAATTCTGGTCACCTCGAGTTGAGAACTACAACGAAGACCAAGTTACTGAACAACGAGAGCTCGAGGTGAATTGTGCAGAGGAACGATGCCTTGACTCCTGTATACGCACAGCCAAGTACCTCACCGTGTTACGAAGGTACTACAACAAAAATGTTCAGGAACGTTTCTTTGTGGTCGACGACATGGTATTGAAATGGAAGACTAGCCAAGATGGCGTCCACAAGTTGGCAACTCCATGGGAAGGGCCATACATCATCAAGGCTGTTACACGACCTACTTCGTACAGGCTTGCAAGACTTGACGGCACTAACGTGCCCAACTCCGTCCACATCGACAAGCTTAGGCGTTTTTACCCCTAATTCTCAAATACAGATATGTACCTTTTTTTGTACTACTTTTGCACTTTGAATTATGATATATACATATATACTCGATTACAGTTGACTACACTTGTCTACATTGTTGATTCTACAACTACAACAACTTTTTGATAAACCAGTACATCGATCACCAATCCTCTCGGGTTCTCGGAGCCGCTCTGTCCTCGACCTCACTCATAGCATGCATGAGATCCGCCCTCTGCATTTTGGGTGGTCGGCAGATGCCCTTTGGCCAGACCAAATGTACTCTTACGTGTATGCAGGCTCTAACAGCCTTACACTCGGATCACTGGCCTCTCTAAAGCCGTACAGACCTACATGATGACATCGATTACGCTGGAACAACTAAAAACAGAACATTCCGCTGTTCTAACTTAGTTAACATCGATTATGCTGGAACAACTAAAACAGAACATTCTGCTGTTCTAACTTAGTTAAATCTGCACGCAATACAAAGCTTCAACGTTTCTTTATACAAAAACATAAACAACTTTACATTGTACCAATAATCACCTTATTACAAACTCGCCTCTTTGAAGGCACAAGTTTACAATAAGCTTATGAAATCAGCTTCTCCTATGAACTATTTGTAGGTTACTACTACTGTTGGCTTCACCCAACATTCTGACCTTTTGGGAGCTCAAAGACCCTGGCGTGGTTGAGGATGGAGCTGATCGTGCTTCGCTGGTCGCTAGAGATGGTGGCACTGGTACCTGACCCATGTACAATTGAATCGTCCCTATAGTTGGTGGGGCTGCAGCCGGGCATAAGATGATATCTTTGGTGATCATGGCAGCATGCTTCATCTCCTCTAACCATAGCTCGTCAGCTCGCTCCACCTCGACCTCCTTGGGATAACCGGCTTCCAGGCGAGCAATATCCATCAAGGGGTAGTGGGCACGTACCAAGCTAAGTACATGTGCACCCACATACTCCCTGATGTCCTTTGTCCATTGTTAGAGCCATCCCCAGGCTTTTGGGGATTTCTCGACCAGGCCTATTTTTGGTGCCTCCACTCCAGCTTCGGTGAAGTCGGCACCAATGACGTCGAGCACTAGTGCGATCCCCTTCGCCATTTCAGCGCAGGCGTGCTTCCAAGTTTCCCACTCCTTGATGAGTATCTTGCCTTTGCCATTAAGGGCTTCTTGCTTCTTCATGAGTTTGTTGCACTTCTGGGACCACGCCTCGATCTTTTTTGCACCGGCCTGGTTTTGAAGCTCCTGGTCGTCGCGATCTTTCTTTAACTTCTCAAGGTGCACTTTGGCATTTTTCTTTACAACTGCAAGGCATCACGTCGATAAGAATTCACTGCTACAAACTTCAATGAAAATTACGACAATGATGAAGAATACTTGCTCTCCAGATCCTTTGCTAATTTAGCATGTTCCTCCTTCATGGCCTGCTGTGTTTGCAGCCATTTGTTCTTCTCTTCAGACAGCCAGTCATGCTCAGCAGCTACCTGAGCATTTTCTTCGCGATGCCGGCTGACTTCGATGTCCAGACCTGTATCAATACTTCGATTATGAACAATACAGTATTATAGCACCCTAAAGAGCTCGAGTACCTAACAACAGAAGGGTTTCCTACCCGATCTTTGTTTCTTGACCACATCCAGCTATTGGAGTACAATGCGCATTTTTTCTTCATGCTCGATGTTTTGCCTCGCATAACCCTCTAACTACTGCTGCAGCTTCTTCTGTTCTGCACTAAGCTGTTTGTTTTTCTCGGCCATAGTCTGCAGTACACAGGATCACAAAGCATTTCTTATGAATTATACAATAACAGGTTATACAGTTACGAGAGGCTTACCTTCACTTCCTCCAGAAATATTTTACCAACTGCTTTCACGACCTCGACCTCGTCGCCTACTAGGATTTCCATAGTATAGGAGCGGGTACCACAAAACCTGATTTCTTCTTCATAATGCCTAAGGATTTCTTCCATGGCTGGGGCTGAAGACTCGAGTTTTTCCCCTAGTCTAGCACTTCTAGTTGGCTCCTTGATGGTCCCAACAACCTCTGTAGGTTTTGAGAATTGCTGCTCTGAGGCCGGCTGGGGCTGTTCTTGGTTTTCTAGGGCTGGCTGGTGCTGTCCTTCTGGTTCTGGGGCCTCCCGTGGTTGTTCCGACAGCTCTGGGGCCCATGATCTCCTGCTTGCCCCTAAACTTCAGTTTGCGGACCAGGAGCAGATGCTGTAGGAGCTTGTAACTCGGGGACTACCCTATCTGCTATGGTCTACTCCAGGACCTGCTGCTCGGCGATGGCGGTATTTGGTGGTGGCAGTGTTGCACCGCCAGATAGCTCTTCTGGCCTTTAGGTCGATGCAGAGCTATACAAATCCATGACAAATAACAAAGGTGATGATATTAACTAATTATTTTCTACTCATACAAGTTCACGATGACTTACAGGTTTGTACAGCGGAATACGGTGGCAAACCGAGATTTGTTCACCTTCTCGGGCCCGGCACCCTTCTCTGCGACTGGGCCAGTGGTTGGGACTGGCTTAGCCACGTCACTTCTAACAGCGGCAGCAGGCTTTGGGATTCCTGAGGGCTGTGCCTGTGGTTGCAGTGGTCGAGGTGTTAGTTCAGTTGTTGGCAACGGCGGTGTTGGCTCCTGCCTTCTAGCCAGCCGCTCCCTTCGGCTGCGTGCTACGATACCGGAGACCTCAACCTCCTCATCTTCCTCTTCTGGCCAGTCAGCAATTAGGCGTCAACGCTTGCTTGCTGGGTCCTCTACTTCCTTCAGGTCAATTACCCCTTCTGGACTTTCAGCCGAGGAGGTTCCTTATGAGGTCTGGCCCCTTTTCTTCGTTAGGGCAATGATTGGTTTCTCACCTGCAAGTCGGCTGGCTTGCTCTGATTCATCTTCAATTGCAAGCCAATCAAATTCGGCAAGATTATCGTCCACGGGCGGCGGTTGTGCATCATGGGCCCGTGGCACGACCTCAGGCCACTCCACGCCTGGAGGACAAGACACGAATGTTTGTGCTCTCTCCTGTCCATCAAATTGGGCAACAGAGAGCAACGCGAATATCAGAAAGACAGCACATCAAAAAACGGTTATTATGCAAAATTTCAATCAAAAGGATAAACTAGCAGACCACAATTGACTTACCAGTGGTGGTGGGCGAGTAAGCTTGAACGCTGGCTCGATGACTATCAACTTCTTGAAGTTGGGATCCTTCAGATTGAACAGGTCTCGGACCCTGCTCTTCACTTCTTTCGGTTCGTGGTCTTCATTCCTCATCCTGGTCGGGTCCATGCGACCCTGGTATTCAAACGCCGGGTGCACTCTGGCCTGACATGGTTGGATCCGATGACTAATAAAATTACCGACTACACTTGGTCCATCCAGCCTCGACCAAGGTAGCAGCTGCATGATTACCTCAATCTGAATTGTGTTCTATAGCAGCTCTTTCCAACTATTAGTCTTCTCTGGGACCAAGGATACGTCACAGTATGAGGCCTGACTTGGTTCTTCACTGATGTAAAACCAATGCCTATACCAGTCCTCTAATGTGGTCTTCCAAGGGCAGTGTAGATACCCTGACCTGATCCCTTCCCGCATGTTCAGATAGCACCCACCAGCCACATTGGAGCCGCCTCGACCTCCTTTCTTCTTTAACCAAAACAAGTGGTGAAAGTAGTCAAAGTGGGGCTGGAAACCACCGTATGCTTCGCAGAGATGGATAAAGCAAGCAACAAGCAACACAGAATTCAGATGCAGATTGCAAATACTGATTTCATAATAATTGCAGAGACCTTGCAAGAATGGATGTACAGGAACACCAAATCCATGAGTGAAGTATTCTTCAAAAACAACAATTTCACCTCCTTTGGGATCCGGGTATCGCTCCAGATTGGGTGCACGCCATCCCGCCAGCTCTTGGGTATGAAGCACACCCATCCGCACTAGTCGCTCAAGGCTGAGTGGGGTGCACCTTGACTTGTTCCACTCCTTCTTCATGATCTCCTTTCACACTTTGGCCTCCGTCTTCGTCTTCCTCGCGGCCATTCCCTAACTCTTTTGACTCCTCCTTTCTACGGAGGAAAAGGAGCGCGCCGCTCTTACAAGTGGCTAGGGTTTGGTGGCGGCGATTCAAGCGGCGGTGGCATGTCAGGAACTTGGGGCAACTTCGTTGATGCCTACAGAGGTGATTGAGGTTTGAACTACGGTGGTGGCACTGGTGCTCGAGAGGGCTCTGTGACGACAATGGCGTGGCGACGGGAGCAAGCAGACGGCTGATTGCGAATATGTGAGTGTGAGTAGATTGGAATCGTTCCCCTTCCCAGTCATTAAGAGGCAACATCGATTCAGTTTTCGAAGAATGGGGCACGTGGCGCGAGATTTGCGGTAACTGACAGATTTCTTCCGCATTAATTGCGTCCCTTCGATTTTGGCGTCGTTTGGTCCACGACCCAAACGTGTCTTATTACAGGCGCTGGGTCACTGTTAAAACGATGTGACAGAAAGCAACCGTGGTGCCGCCCACGTCATTAGTGTGACAGACTGGACTAGTTAAAAAAACAAAAAAAAGCAGGAGAGATAAAGAGACAGCGTGGTGATGGACTCGCTAGTCCGCATGCTCTGGAACCTGTAGCCAGAGCTCTGAGCTCTAGAACCTACAGTCAGACCTACAAGCTCGGGGACTCATCACCAGACCAGCGTGCTCTAGGACCTGTAGCTAGAGCTCTAAGCTCTGGAACCTGCAGCCAGATCTCCAAGCTCGGGGACTCATCACCAGACTAATGTGCTCTAGAACCTGCAGCCAGACCTCTGAGCTCGAGGCCTCGTCGCTAGTCCTCCGAGCTCGGGGACTTATTGCCAGACCTCTGAGCTCGGGGATTCGTCGCCAGATTTCCGAGCTCGGGGACTCGTCATTAGACCTTCGAGCTCGGGGACTTGTTACACTACTTCCTGCCGCAGGATTCGTCTCGCTCGACTACATGTACTATGCTTGCATACAGTCGATGAACGCTTGATATTCTTAGACCTTGCTACAAGGCTCGTCTTTTGCCTTCCAGCAAGCTCGGGGAATACATCATATATGATGCACCTGACGGTACATAATGTTCATTGGTTCTTGAGGATTCTTTTTTAGACCCTGGCACCACTTGCCTACGTCACCTACTACCAGGCTCGGGGACTAAGTGGGTACACTTCATCTGACGGTGAATTGTTTCTATTTTTCGATCCCTACGCTCTGAAATTTTTGTAAATTACTTTCTTGAGTCCAATTTGTTTTTTTAAAGAGTCCGATCTGTTTTGTACAGATTTTTTTACCTGAGGTAGATGTATTTTTTTTCCTGGTCCAATCGATTACTTTCGCATGTCCAATATGTAGCCGTAGTTTTTTTCCGGTTCGCTCTAGGTCCAGAGATTGCATAAAAAATGTAAGCAGGCCACAAAGTTTTGTTTGGAGACCGATCCAGATTGCTTGTGGGCATGCACAACCATATGTCCGTATCCTGTACACGATGTACCTATGGGCGGGTGCATACACCATATACCTCTGGCCGATCCGGATTTCATTTGCCTGGCGCATACACCATGTAGCTGTGGACGAAACCTCTTGTTGCTTTTTAGATGGTAATATAATAGAAAATAGCCTAAGCGTTGGGTGAAGGATCCCGAACATTGAAGTGCAGTGGGAGATTAGCCATATAAGCTATAGAGATTAGCGAACACCACCTACCTTTTCGTACTAGTATAGTGCCCGTGCTAACGCCACGGTTTTATTTTAGGGAAGCACATGAAAAAACCAAATGACGAATTATTTTTGCACAGTTCAACTTTTACATAATTGTATTTAAGCATTTATACATTTCGGGAAACACTTTTGCAGAAGAAGGCGTAATAAAGTTATTTCTCGCCATGACAGCACATAACCAAAAAAATCAAATAACTAAAAGGCTAAATCCACCATTGTCCTCAAGCTCAAAATACAACAGTAGAAAAGAGAAGTGTCTTTTTGACGTCCTCATGTCCCCCATGCGGCGGCATGAGGATGTCAAAAGGAAAGGGATGGAGTTTTTCTCGCTTTTGGCGTAGCAGGCCTCCCTTTAGGAGGCCCGCGCAACGGGCTATTAGCTCAGTGGTAGAGCGCGCCCCTGATAATTGCGTCGTTGTGCCTGGGCTGTGAGACATACTTGTTTGCTGCAATTACATGATACACAAGACTTTGTTCATTTAAACCCCATACAACACCTCACACTCACACCTTGGACTCAAGGAGAAAAAAACTAATCGCCTGGAGAACAGTTTACAACGACCCCTGACCTACAAAGCAATCACTCTGAGCAGGCCAGTCAGGTAAGATATACCCATGGCATCTGCAGTCCCCCACGACCTCAACTCATTGGATGTAAGAGTTCAAACTCTATTTAGATTTGGTGAAGCTCCATCGAAGGCACAGCGATTTCTGTGATTCCAGAGTGTCCATGCTCCTAAAATGACAATAGAGTTCAAGCCTTTTCTTGTCAGTCAACCAGCAGCCTTAGCTTGCTAGCTCTGTCCCACCAAGCCTCAAAGGATGTTTCACCTGTCTGGGGTGAGATGCTTTGCATGCCAACCTTCTGCGACAGGCAAACCAAAAATCTAGTGCAAAAACACATGAGCATAAATACAATTTTTTTAGCCACTGGTCAAAAACATGAATAGATTAAGAAGTTGCCAACCATCCTGCATAGAGATTTGCCTGGCCGAAGCTGAGAAATCCGACTGACCTGTTCAATGCCTCCACTAAAACTGTTGCCGAGACAGTGGTCTTGAAAGGTACACCTAGTTTGCTCCACAAATATATTACATTACATACCGAGGCAAATAATATCGAATAAAACAGAATAGCAGATATACCATCTTTAAAATACCTAAACACAGCAACAATCAATGTATTTACAGTATTCAGACTTGATAGGTCCAGCTCCACTTCCTGACTATCTGCTTCAATGGCTTGAACAATAACAAAAGCATTAGTCACATGAAAAAATAGTCAGCATGCCAACCTTCAATGCCTCTTTTTTTATCTGAAATGATGTTACTGGAGAAATAAGAACAAAGTTTGAGCAAAATAAGAGCATGCGAAGTGCCCAAATCCAAGAACATTGCAGACAATACTTACTTGAGTGTCGTGTAGCGCAAGGCGTTCTTTATTTCCTTCTATGCTATCTGGGAGATGGACTAACCTTCATGGACCAGTTCCTATCAACCAACATTTCTCCATTAGCTGCCTTGTTGATTGTTGATGACACAGAAGAGCCTCCCTGTGTTTACACCAACAGGCTTCTTATTAACTCAAGGATATCCAAATATCACTAACAAGTCTGACAGCCAAAATTGGTGGGAAATTTTTCTGGTAAAATACTCTTGTCAGTATCAACAAAATTAGCTTATCCAACCAAGCACATCACATTGGCAAGTTTACAACAGCAAACCTTTGTACATCACAGATATTGGCATATTGCTTACTATGGTTTTTTTTTGAAAGATCCTACTACAGATTCTTGGGAAACTGTATTCTTCACAGCCTTAACCAGCATCTTAATCTCAACACACAGCTCATAAATGCTTCACTCACCAGTGGTATTTGTCTAATGGATACTCCAGCAATATAATTATGCAAACAACATATGCATCTCTTTAGTTGGGGTGGGGTTAAGGAGACACACTGCAGATCTTGCCTTGGAGACAGCCAGATCATGAATCGGGCAGTCTTGCTTGCCCTGAATATCGACATTCACTTTCCTTTCCTTCTAACGGCTTCAGCTTTTTTTTCTTCACTATCTCTCGACGTGGTAGAGTACCCTGCAGGCGGTGGCTCGTCATCTTCAAGCGGTTTCTTTGCAATTAAAACGAAAGACCGTCGAGCTCTAATGTGCCCTGTGGAAGGAACTCCAATTCAATGACGTATGATTCATACCTTGCCCGCAGCCTGGATGATTGGCGATGGACCCGTTGGCGCCACCAGCCACATTCCCCGCCTCCGGGCTTCGGCACACAATCTGTCAGGCGAGCGGCAGAAATAGGAGCAATACACTACAATGTTGGTTATATTTCGGACAGACTCCTTCTGAAATTTCTCAAAATCGTCATCAACATCTGGAGCATCTGTACGGAAGTTCAATGAATGAAAAGAAAACCGTACAGAATTTCCATTACACGTACAGTACAAGACTACAAGGCAATAACATGTAACCTTGTTTAGACTGATCCTTTGATGTGACTGCAGATTGTAACTCAGGGATGGACGAGAGTAGCATCCATTCCTTCCTCCCTTCTGCCTAGAGCATTGTGCTCTCATTGAGATAACCGTTTGCAAAATGTTCTGCAAAGGGAGCAACATTTGTTTCATTCAGAATCTTATTTGGGGGAAAAGAAGGAACAGAACTATTCGATTTCAAAAGCGTGGAAACGAAACCTTCTCGGCAAGATAACCAACCCAATAACAAAACTTCAGAGAAAACAAAAATAAAATGGGCAAGAAGCTTGATTCAGGACAGACTGAACCCTAAGGCCGACCTCACAGAGAACTCAGAACTTGAAACTACTAAATTGCTAGGAGGGTGAAGGAAACATTCACCTCGAAGGCCATGACTCCCGACCCGCGATCTCCTCCTTCCACGACCCGCGACGGCGTCGTCCACGGCGCCCTTGCCGCCGCCGTAGCGCACCTGGCCATGGCGGCCAGGATCACGTCCTCCTCCCGGCCACGGGCATCGGGGTAACCGCTGGCGGGATCTTGGGATTCGACGAACAGTCGTAGGCCATGACTCCCGCGGCCGGACGCTGCTGTCGTCGCCCCGCGTGCCCCGATCCCGCCGCCGGGCTCGCGCCGCGGGCGCCGCCACCGCCGCCCCACGCACGCTGAGCCCCACGGCCGGGCGCTGCCGCAGCCCCGCGCGCATCGAGACCCGCGACTGGGAGCCGCCACCGTTGGATTCGCCCCAACGCCCTAGCTACATGCAGCCGCCCGCCGCCACCGCCCCATGCACGCCGTCCACGCGGGCGCTACAAATTTAAATTTTGTATCGCTAGATATGTGCCGTGATTGGAGGAAGCGAGGACGTAGGCGCGTGGGAGGCAGGGTGAGAGAGAGGAGAGTGGGAAGCCTGACCATACATCTAATTGTAGCCCTTAGATCTTTCTTAGGGATGTTTTAGACTCTTGATTTTGAAGAGGGGGTGGCCTTGGCAAGTATTCCATTATAGTAGAGATTTACATGATTTTTTGTGCATTTCGTACTTCTATGGTGAGAGAGATAATTGTTTGTCCTAACACCCTGTCTTTGAGGCATCATCAACAACAAGCTTCGTTCAAGTTAAGTGTGACAAAGAGCAACTTAATAACAAGTGGTTGTATTCCCTATAGTCTTCCATGGACCAGTTGGATAATAATGGTGGTCATAGTCCTTTCAAAAACTTGACAAACACTATATGCGAAGGTAACCATTTATACATACATCAATATAAATGCTTTGTGATGATTAAGGAATTGCATTAATTATTTGTGTACATATGTGTGGAATAGGTGATCAGACTACATCCAATACACAAGCAAAAGTTGACGAAGCTAGGCAACGTAAAAGGGAGATGGAAAAAGCACGATGGGCTGCAATGACTCAAGAAGATAAGGATGAAAAAAATAAAAAAAACATCGGCAGGCATATCACCTTAGAAAAAGCAAAAACTACATTCGCTGGGGGATGGAGAGGTGACACCATGGTCAAGCTCCAACCAAGCTATTATATATATATATATATATATATATATATATATATATATATATATATATGTGTGTGTGTGTGTGTGTGTGTGTGTGTGTGTGTGTGTGTGTGTGTGTTGTATAATTAATTGTATTTTAGTAGATAAAGTTGAGTCAGACAAAGAAAACATGGGAGATGAAGAAAATAGTGATTGACTGCATAGAAATGATTCATCCCAACTAATGCAACGGAATAAACACGCCCTAGGTATTGTTTTTTGATTTTATGATGACAATTAGTTATTATGTTGTTGCATGAAACATGTCTTGCAAATTAATTAAGAATAGTAATGCATCCTAGGTATTTGTACGAAAGACCGAATAAAAATAAAATATTTCACTACTTTATCTAAACTATTATGGCTTAAATGCTATTTCAGAAGAGTAAGATGATGACAATGTCTAAGACAATGACCTTGAGGAAGACACGACTTCTGTCCCTGAAGTACCTGACTGATACGATGAGCTATATAGTAACATGCCTATAGATACCCATATGTTAAAACTTGTTACAAATTGCGAGCACTGCCATGCAAAAAGGTTTGAGCATGAACCACGTGGGTTCTGTTGTCACGACGGAAAGGTTGAGCTCAATGAACTGAATGTACCTGATGAGCTTATAAGGCTTTGGTCAAGTAATGACGCAAATGCTAGGCACTTTCGTAACAACATTAGATTTTTCAATGGTCATTTTTCTTTCACTTCTCTATATTGTCGCCTCGATAGTGCTACTGCAAGCTAGAAACATAGTGGCATATACACCTTTCATGCACATGGCCAGATCTATCACAACATAAGGTCATTTGGTAGAGAAGAGGGTAAGGAGCCAACACATCTTGAGCTTTACTTCTATGACAATGATCCAAGCCTTGAGCACCGCTATCACAATGTCGTGAAGAGAAGTGCAAAAAAGACAAGGAAGTCATTGAGAGGCTTGTGGCCATCCTTCGTGACAACCCATACTCACAACATCTTAGGACTGTGGGCCAGGCTGACCACCTTAAGGACTATCATGTCACACTAAACCTTGACCAAAGGCTGGACCAGAGAACATACAATGTACCGTCAACTTCAGAGGTGGCTGCTATTTGGATTGAGGGAAGCAAACTTCTTGGTTAGTTCCAGAATAGTGTTGTCCTGCATGGGAAAGATAGAAGCAGATATGACATCCGCTCATACCATGGATGTTATGATGCTCTTTCGTACCCTCTATTCTTCCCTAAGGGTGAGCTTGGGTGGCACATGGATATTCTAAAGAAAGAAGTTAGTATGGAAGAAGTCATCGAGTATCGTGTCCTACAGAAGGCTCGTAGTGGGTCAGAAGAAGAAACAGGTCTGTCATTCTTCTTATTTAAATACTTCACATATAATACCTCAGTGGTTATTCTACAAACAACTCTAATTCATGGCTATTTTTTGTAGACTCCCCTGGTAGACTATGCGTGTCTGTGCATGATTACTACTGCTATAAGTTTCAGATGCGTCTAGGAATATTTAACCCCATACTGTATGGCAAGCGTCTATTTCAGTAGTTTGCAGTCGACACATACATTAAGATTGAGAGTTCTTGATTAGATTATATACACAACCATCAAGATGATATTAGGGCTGACCTCTACCAAGGATTGGTTGATAGCCTACAGCCAGTGAAGGTAGAGCAGAAGCTGTTGGAAAGCGGACAGTGATGCCTTGATCGTTTATTGGAGGCCCAAGACAAATGAGGCATCAATACATGGACGCCATGGCTCTGGTACAAAGGTTTGGTAAACTGGACATCTTCCTCACTATGACGTATAACCCAAACTGGGATGAGATTAAGCGCGAACTCTATCCTAGCCAGACACCACAGGATCGTCTAGATCTTGTTGTTCAGGACTTTAGAGCAAAACTACAAGAACTAAAGGATAGGCTGCTAAAAAGAATATCCTTGGAAAGGTGTGGGCGCATGTTTATGTTGTGGAGTTCCAAAAAAGGGGTATGCCGCATGCACATTTTTTGCTAATCATGGATAGGAAGTACAAGATCTCATGCCCAGAGTAGTATGATCGCCTAATCTCAGCTGAGCTCCCGAACAAGAAGTACACAATTTTGTACAAAATGGTTACCAAACATATGATGCATGGCCCTTGCGGAGTGCTTAATCATGATTGTCCATGCACAAAGGGTCGTGATTCCTGTAAGAACCATTACCCTAGACCTTTCGGTGACATCACAGTACAAGGAAAGTGTTGACACCATTTTTTGGCACGTGTCAAGATAATTAGAGTGGGCTAATCGGCAGAAGAAAAGTTATTGTGTATGCCGATAAAAGATAGCTTGTGAAGAAGGCTGTCGATGGATGTTGGCGGTGTATGGAGAAGCTAGGTTGGATTGGGGTGTTGCCGATAAGGTTAAGGGTATTATTGCCGATGTCGATAAAGGAGGTTTGAAGACTGCTGCTGATGAAATAGGAAGTGTGCCGATGAAAGAAGACTTGAAGGCTGCTGCCGATGAAACAGGGAGTGTGCCGATGGAAAGGAGGTCGATGGGAATTCCATCGTAATTTAGGCGGATAAGGGAATAAGATAAGAATTAATTTCCTTTTCTATGTTTATTAGAGTCTGATTTGTATAAGAGTCATATGTTTCTTTAGATTTGGATTTAGTGTCCTAGTCATATTTGGTTACGTTTCTGTAGATCAGGGTATAAATATAGAGTGAAGGGCAATGTAATGATGAATCAATCAATATCAAAAACCAGCTTTTACTCTTATTTACATCTATTTACTTTCCGGCGACTTCGTTAATTTGCATATTTTTCCTTTTTTACGAGTTCTCATCGATTCGGTGAGTTGCATTGCTTCAGTGCAATCTTCGACGATCCTCGAGTTTCGCATGAGTACCTCTTGGCCGTGACTTCTAGGCGTATCGCTGTTGTCAGGACCAAAGTGCTCGTATCTTCATCCTTGTCGATTAACAGGTCAAATCGACTGGCACGCTTTGGATATCGATTTCGGGTATTAGCCCTTTGTGTTTGCAGATCCACTTTTGCATCAACACATCTTTTGGCACACCTAGTGGGACCAGATCTGATCAATATGTTCAATCCTGAGATCGATGCGGGGAACATCATCGCGGTATCAGAAGAAGATCTTAAGGACGAACAGAAGCAGGCTATGGAAAAGGCTATAGAAGAATACAGACAGCTTTGCTTGAAGTCATTCAGCTTGAACAAGAGTGGACAAGTTATCTAGAAGCAAGATTTGCCGTTGCCTCGGCAAGTTACCTTTGATTCTAATCCGGGTAAACTTCAAGAGATGGTTAATTCTGCAGTAAATCATGCTTTAATTAATCACTCCAATGTGTTGTCCAATACTATTCATAATGCTGTGGTTTGAACTTTCAAAGAAGGGCAAGTATCACCGCATTATGTTGGGCCTGCCTATCATCAACCAGAGTCAACATTTGTTATTACTCCATCGGCTCCCCCAGCTGTTGTGGGTACAGAAGTTTCTTCCCCTCCAGTATCAGCAGGCTTATCTAACGTATAATCTACACCGATGCGATCAGATTTAGTATTATCAGGACGAGTTCAGCTTAATACAGATCTATCGGCATCGGCTTTATCAGGTCCTGTGCCACAGAATAACCAGACTCCTGCTAATTGGTGGGGATACAGTATGCCTCCAGAGCCATCTGCTTTTAACCCTAGGTTACCTCAAGTGTTTGACACAGCAGGAAAAGCTCCTATGCCATTGGCTGGTTCGCCGATAGCTCAAGTGCCTCAATATACTACAACAACTACTGTGCAACCAACTCTAGGAAGTTTCCAGATGCCTTTGGGTCAAACATCTAATTCAAGTCCATCGGCAAACTTGTTACCGATGCTACAGAAGGCTCCTACTGTAAGTCAACCTGGAGTCCAGTTCATGCTTCAAGCTGGTTGTAATTATCCAGCAATGCCAGCAAATTACCAGCCATCGGCAAATTTTGTACCAATGAACGCTAATAATAGTTGGTCAGGGCAGTTTTCAACTTAACATACAGTTCAGCCAAATCAGCAAGTTGCAAGGATTCATCAAGGTCATGTGCAAGCTGGTTTTCTTGGGCTGATCTAGAAAAGCAATTTCATAAATATTTCTTTGCTGGAGTTCATGAAAAGAAGCTTACTGATTTGGTAAAATTGAGACAGCGTAATGATGAATCGGTGGAAGGCTTTGTGCAAAGGCTACGAGATGTGAAAAATAATTGTTATAGCCTGGTACTAGATGATCGGCAACTTGCCGATTTGGCTTTCCAAGGATTGTTGCCACACCTTAAGGACAGATATGCTTCTCAAGAGTTCGAAAGCCTAAGTCATCTCGTGCAAAGGATTTCTGATCAAGATACTAGAGTTTTTGAACCCAAAAGGAATTGAAACAAGAAGGTTTCATTTGTCGAAGAGGTAGAAGATTCTGATTCAGATGAAGAGCCAGTTATCGATTTGGCTGAGTGGGTTAAAAATAAAAAGCCGATATCTTGTCCCTTTGGTCAAAAAGAGTCAGAGAAGTTTACTTTCGACATCACCAAAGCCGATAAGATATTTGATCTTCTGCTTCAAGAGGGCCAGATTAAGCTGTCACCTAATCATGTGATCCCATCGGCAGAAGAGTTGAAGAAAATGCTGTATTGCAAATGGCACAATGCAACTTCACATAGTACAAATGAGTGCAAAGTGTTTAGCCAACAATTACAATTAGCTATTGAATCTGGGAGAATTAAATTTGGTAATTCCAAGATCCAGAAGCCGATGAAAATTGATCAACATCCTTTTCTAGCAAATATGTTGGATGCTAAAGGAAAGACTAAGGTGTTGACATCAGAAGCTGCTGAGAAAAACGCATTAGTGGATCCCCAACATCGGATAACTACCGATGATGCAAAAGGCAAGGGGCTACTAGGAGAAAGTAGCAATTCTGGAAAGCCTCCTCGATCTGGCATTGTGATTACCCATCCAAGGCAACAGGAGGGCTGGCGTCAGCAAAGGGACCGATATCGACAACAGCAAGAAGAGAGACGCCGAGAGGAGTGGAATCGGCATAAGGATCATTGGAGGTGTCTGTTTTTTATTCATTGTTGGGAAGAAGGTATTTAATTACCTACTGTTGAAAATTGCCTAGAGTGCAATGGTTATTATGGAGTTAATCGTTCAGAAAGGAGGTTTCAACCTGGCAATCAAGGTTTGTCCATCAATGAGCCGATCAGGGGTAAAGCATCAGTACATGATCGGCTGGGGGGCAGGCTTAGTGTACATGAGAGGCTTGGTAAACACTCTGCATATTTTCCGAGGAACCAAGAAGAGCTTGAAGAGATGGCAAACGCAAGAGTTCCTGATGAAGAAATATTTTACAGGGATCCTAATATACGTCGTGTAGAGTCAACTAGGACCTATTATCAGCCAGTTTGGAAAACTAAACTTCCTCAATGGTGTCCAGAAGGTTTGACAAAGACACAGAAAAGGAGGATGCAGCGAGAGCGTCAAGAGGACTTATACCGAGAAGAGAATTCCTCCAATGAGAGATCTAGTAATCAGCAGTGGCAAATAAAGCACAAAAATAAAGGCCCATCGGCAGATGTCAATATGGTGTTTATGTTGCCGATGAAATTTTTGGCACTCCCTGATAATAAGGAAGAAGATATTTTCTCTGACCAAATAGCTCAATTAACGCTAGATCCAATGATAGCTGTTTTTGAGAAACCTGCCGATGATAAGAGACAACATCTCAAGGCTTTGTTTGTGAAAGGCAGAGTTGATGGGCAGCCTGTATCTAAGATACTTATTGATGGAGGGGCTGCGATTAATATTATGCCTTATGTGATGTATCGGAAACTTGGTAAGGGAGATCAAGACTTAACCAAAACCGATATGATGCTAAAGGATTTTGAAGGCAATGTGTCACCTGCTAAAGGGGCAGTGTGCGTTGAGTTGACCATCGGCAGCAAAACCTTACCGACGACTTTCTTTGTTATTAATGGCAAGGGTGCATATAATCTGCTTCTAGGAAGGGATTGGATTCATGCTAATTGTTGTGTTCCTTCTACAATGCATCAGTGCCTCGTACAATGGATTGGGGATAAAATTAAAGTTGTTCCTGGTGATTCTTCTTACATCATCGCATCGGCAGAATCAGATACTTATGAACGAACCAAGTGCATATCAGGAGAAAGCTTGGGAAAAAGAGTTCCTCAAGGTTGCCGATTATGAAATTCCATTGATCCAAGCAGTCGGTTCTGAAGAAGAATTTTAATGGATAGGTTTGCCGATGATGGAAAATTAGGTCAAGGGTTTACATCGGCTGATGATTTAGTAGAAGTAGATATTGGTGAGGGTGATAGGCCAAGGCCTACTTTTATTAGTGCTAAGTTAGATTCCAAGTGTAAACAGCAATTAGTCAATTTGTTAAAAGAGTATAAAGATTGTTTTGCTTGGGATTATACTGAAATGCCTGAATTAGACCGATCGATAGTTGAACATCGGTTGCCTATTAAGTCTGGATTTCGGCCACATCAGCAGCCAGCGCGCCGATGCAATCCTAATATACTTCCTGATATTAAGGCCGAAATAACTAAATTAATTGAGGCAAAGTTTATTCGGCAGTGTCGATATGCGAAGTGGATTTCTAATGTGGTTCCTGTTTATAAGAAAAATGGAAAACTTCGTGTTTGTATTGATTTCAGGAATCTCAATAAAGCCACACCGATGGATGATTATCCAATGCCGATTGCTGATTTGTTGATTGATGCTGCAGTAGGACATTAAATTATCAGCTTCATGGATGGTAATGCGGGTTATAATCAAATATTCATGGCTGAAGAAGATGTTCCCAAGACTGCTTTTAGGTGTCCAGATCATGTGGGATTATTTGAATGGATAGTTATGACGTTTGGTTTGAAAAATGCCGGTGCTACTTATCAAAGAGATATGAACTTTATTTTTCATGAATACATCGACACATTAGTAGAGATCTACATCGATGATATAGTGATTAAGTCTGAAGATATCACAAAGCATCTAACCGATCTACGAAAGATACTGGAGTGCACAAGGAAGCATGGACTAAAGATGAATCCTAATAAATGTGCATTTGGTGTATCGGCAGGACAATTCTTGGGTTTTATGGTGCATCAGCGGGGCATTGAAATTAGTAGGAAGTCTATTGAGGCAATCAACAAGGTGGTTGCTCCTGCCAATAAAACTAAATTACAATCTTTGATCGGTAAGATTAATTTCATCAGGAGATTCATATCTAATCTGTCGGGTAAGATCAAGGCTTTCAGTCCATTACTGAAATTGAAAGCCGATCAGGAATTTAGATGGAGAGATGAGCAGCAATTAGCCCTAGATGAAATTAAGAGCTACTTAACAAATCCTCCAGTGCTAGTTCCACCTCAACACGGGAAACCTTTCAGATTATATTTGTCGACTGATGATACTGTTATCGGTTCAGCTCTTATTCAAGAATTTGAGGGGAAAGAACATGTTATTTATTATTTGAGCAGACGGTTAGTGGATGCTGAAACCAGGTATTCAGCTATCGAGAGATTATGTCTGTGTCTATACTTTTCTTGTATTAAGTTGAGGCATTATTTACTATCGGCTGAGTGTACTGTCATATGCAAAGACGACGTGGTCAAATATATGCTGTCGATGCTGATATTAAGTGGTAGAATTGGCAAGTGGATTTTAACGTTATCAGAATTTGACCTATGTTATGAATCGGCTAAGGCAGTTAAGGGGCAGGTTATGGCTGATTTTGTCACTCAACATTGCAACACAATGGACTCTCTGGAGATTGCTCCTTGGACACTTTTCTTCGATGGGTCTACATGTGGTGAAGGAGCAGGCATCGATATTGTGTTAATTTCCCCTCAGGGGAAGAAGTATGAGTTTTCATTGCCGATTGTTGCTACATCAACAAACAATCAGGCTGAATACCAAGCTTTGATAAAAGGGTTAGAATTGCTTAAGGAGATACGTGCCGATGCTGTTGAAATTTTTGGTGATTCTATGCTAGTTATAAATCGGTTGGCTGGAATTTATGAATGCCGAAGTGAAGTTTTCATCTGGAACATGTTTCTCGATTGCATAATGAAGAGGCTAATCGATTAGCTCAGCATGCTTCAGGGTGTCAGCCTATTCAAGAAGTATTAACATCGGCAGTTGATACTGATGACTGGAGAAAGGAAATTGTTGATTATTTAAAGGATCCATCTAAAAAGGTTGAAAGACGTATAAGATTCCAAGCTACCAAGTATGTGCTCCTTGATGATGAATTATATTACCGTACCATAAATGGAGTTTTACTCAGATGTGTTAGCATTGATGAATCAAAAAGCTTGATGGGTGAGATTCATGAAGGAGTATGTGGGGCTCATCAGTCAGCTTTCAAGATGAAATGGATGATCAGAAGAAATGGATATTATTGGCCGACTATTCTTGAAGATTGTTTTAAATATTTTAAAGGATGTCAGGAATGTCAAAAATTTGGTAATATTCAAAGAGCACCCGCATCGGCTATGAACCCCATAATTAAGCCTTGGCCGTTCCGGGGTTGGGCTATTGATCTCATCGGTCAGATTTATCCACCATCGAGTAAGGAGCATAAATTTATTTTGGTTGCTACCAATTATTTCACAAAATGGGTTGAAGCAATTCCTTTGAAAAAGGTGACATCGGCTAATATGGTTGATTTTGTGAAAGAGCATATTGTTTACCGATTTGGTATTCCTCAAACTATCACTACCGATCAAGGTACCATGTTTACATCAGGGGAATTTGATGAGTTTGCTGTGAGTATAGGGATTAAAGTTTTAAATTCTTCTCCATATTATGCCCAAGCTAATGGTCAGGCTGAGGCTTCTAACAAAGGAATTATCAAGCTCATTAAGCGCAAAATTAAAGAATATCCTAAGAGGTGGCATACGGTATTAAATGAAGCCTTGTGGTCATATCGGATGTCGTGTCATGGTGCAACCAAGGTAACACCTTATCAGTTGGTATATGGACACGACGCAGTATTGCCTTGGGAGATTAAAACTGGCTCTAGGCGAATACATTCTCAAGATCAATTGTAAGCCGATGATTATGATACCCTTATGAAAGATGAGTTGGAAGATGTGGCAGGTCATCGGTTAAAGGCTTTAGCTAGCATCAAAGAGAATAAGAAAAGGGTAGCCAGATGGTATGACAAGAAGGTGAAGATAAAGGAGTTTGTCGATGGGGATTTGGTTTGGAAGTTGATTTTACCGATTGGGACTAAAAGTTCAAAGTTTGGCAAATGGTCGCCTAATTGGGAGGGTCCATATTGGATAAATCAATCTGTTCCTGGTAATGCATATATTCTTGAAACCCTCGAAGGGGTTGTGTTTCCCAGAGCATTAAATGGAAAATATTTAAAGAAATATTACCCTAGTATCTGGATAGATGCATAAAAGTATAATTGCCGATAACAATCCTATTGGCTAGAGTTAAACAAAGCATCAATGTGTCATTGCCGATGCACTAGATGAGAATTACAGATTTAACAAAGATTAGATAGCCGATATTGCACGCAGGCGAATCTCATCGGCTTCCTTCAATTCTTTAGCGTCTTCATCGGCAACCCCCTCCACAGGCTTGAGTTTCTTTTTCAACGCCAAGGCCTTGCGAGCTTGGACATCCCTTTCTTGCTGAAGGGCTTTGATGACGTCAGGAAGCTGGTCTTCTTCTTGCCTGGCGTGAGTTAGGGCTGTTTTAACTTCTTCTAGTTCAGCTAGAAGAGCTGCTCTCTTTGCCGATAGATCCAGGATCTTTTGCTTAAGATCGGCACCTGAGGTCTGCAAGTTGCTGATGCTTTTGTGCTTCTCGTCGGTAGTTTGTTTTAGCTGCAGCATCTCTTCCTTGAGCTGGGCTTGGGCTGCTCTATCGGCGATACGGTGAGCAGCCCGTTGATATTGAAGTTGTCGGCTCTCTAGATGGACTGCTGGGAAGAGAGTTTCTTCAACATCGGCAGGAACTTGGCCACGGATTGTCTTGAAGATGGTTTTTGCAAGATCTGAATCGTTTACCAACTGAGCAGTATCTTGTTGTAACATATTTAGAAGGGCTTCTAGCTTGGCATAAATTTCTGCCGATATCATCCCCAGTGCTAAGGAAGAACTCGCTTCTTCTCCATCATCATCGGAGATGTCGATAGCAAAAGAAAACAAGCTATTGGGAGAATCTTGTTCCTGTAAAGAGGAAAGGAAGTCAGAGATCCTACCTAAGGATAGATATGGATATTATAAATCAAATAGGTCAATCGGTTTACCTGCTTCAAGGCGATTTCTTGGACCTGGCTGGAAGGAGCAGCTTGAAGGGGGCCATGTGAGGGATCAGCAGAGCTGGCCGATAGGATGTCTTCTACGACTTCATCAATAGTTGGCCCTTAGGGTATGATGGCCGATGATACATTTTGTGTAGAAGGGTCAACTTGTTCGACTACATCGGTTAGCTGACTAACAGATGTTGGAGCAGATGCAGGGACTGGCATAGATTTCTGTCGTTTTTGCTGAGCCTCGGCATCGGTTAAAGCTTTACGCTTTACTTGGGTCTCAACGACAGTTGGCTGGGGGGCATCGGCACTTGATCGTGGAGCTTGAGCGCCTGGTGTGTTTGCCGATGTGCCCATTTGCTGCTGCAAAACAAGTGTAAGATTGGATGTTTAACAGATAAAATGTAAAGTTGAAAGAATATCTCTGAAGGTTGACTGGAGGTAGTGGTGCTTGGTGCTGGAAGAGTTGTCGATGATGATCCAGCAGCGGCTCTTACACCCTCATGGTTACATGATTAGTATAGTTTGTATCGGCATGAGTGAAAATAAACGAGGTTATTACCTTGAAAGCTTTTATTAGGCTTGATGCGGCGGCTAACGGAGTAGCCCTAGCTGTTGCTAGCTTTGATCTAGAGGTGACGGTCTTGGCATGGGTCCTCTGGAAAGTTAAAGCGGCTAAGGTGGGGGCGTTGTAGCCGATCACTGAAATTGGGGAGATAGGTTGGAGGTTGAAAGGTTTCCCACTCTTGCTTATGGATGGAACTGGGTCATCGGCCTGTCACAAGAAAGATTAGCTGCCAATATATGAAAAAGGAGAACCAAAATAAAGTTAAAAGAAACTTACTGCATCATCAGGAATGGCGTAGTCGGGATCGATCATGTGCCGATATGTATGAATGGATGTTACGAATAATTGTTCCTTCCATTCTTGCCACCATTGCTTATATGATTCAGTAATAAAAGACGCTGGTGACCAGACGGAAAGATCAACGTTTGAGATATCGGCATCGGGGGCGAGTCTCACTACCCTGCTCCACTCAGTTCCGCTGGTGATTATTACTCTGGGCTTGATCACATCGGCAAAGCACAGCTTGATTGACAGTTGCCCAAAAGCCAGTTGACGGGATACTGCCGATGGATTGTAGAACTCATAGGTGGTATTGGAATTTTCCCACTACCAAATGTGTTCACCGGGATTGCCCTGGGAGTGACGATGGCCATCATAAGCTCATTGTCTTGGTTCAGCTCGTCATCGGCAAAGTTGAAGAGAAGGGGGAACTTGCTCTCTTCATCGATATAGGGTACCCAAGCCCTATGATCGCGAGGGAGACCATTGTAGAAGTTCTAGAAAAATCTACTGATTTGATCTTCATTGGCCTTTGTTCCAGGAAGGACAATTATGGCTTCACCGAAGTTGAGAGGGGGGCGTGTTGCCGATTCCTCATCTCCAAGAACGTAATCTTCGGCGATTTCTCGTGGGAATTCTTGGGCGAAGAAATCCCACTGCAGACGTTTATGCATATGGGCATTTAGCCATATATTGATAAACCACCATGGGCCTCCTAAATTGCCGATGGGTTCACCAAGCAAAAGCTTCTAGGATACTTGGTGGAGGAGGTGGTAGGTGGAGCTCAGAAGGTATCGACCGAGCGGGAACCTTACACCGTTGGCCAAGAGTTCGGCTGTAGGAAGGAAGGCGTTGGTTGGTCCTACCGATCAACCGCAGAAGATAAATTTCTCCAACCACATATTCAAGAATATGGCGTGTTCCCTCTGGTTAACAGTGCCAGTCCTTTGGTATTCCTGGATGTATCCTGTCCAGCCACCGATGTTGTGTGTGTTTACTCTATATTTGGCTCTCCTACCATAGATGGAAGCCTCATCGACAGTCGAGATGTCCAAGCCAGTGAGCATGTATACATCGGCAAGAGTAGGGGCGGATGGACCATGGCCAAACATGAAGGTGTTTGTTGTATCTGACCAGAAGTAAGCGGCGGCTATCATCATGGATTCATTCTTCTGCATATCGGCAATAGACAGCCTAATGCATTGGTCTATTTTCCGCTCTGCCCAGTACACCTGCATTGACCTATTAACCCTCAAATACCAATCTTTCCACCCTTTGGTGGGTTTGGGCCAGGATCAGAATGTATCTTTCCATAGATTCAAAGAAAAATTTTGAGCTTTGAAGGGAATTCTATTAGCTTCTGCGTTGATCAAATCAGTTGGATTTGGGTCGCCCATTGGACCTAGACATTGGAGGTGTGGTTGGTCGGTTGGAATAACCAATTTATTACGTAGTTCCTAAGTTCAGAGGATCAAAAGAATGAGAAAAAAAGGGAAAAGTTACTAACTATATGAACTCGCAAAGATCAAAAGAATCAAGGTAAAAGTAACGGAAGTAGAACGAACCACGGGGACGTTGAAGTTGATCGCCATTGCTCTGAGGAAGGTGAAGGCGCTGGCTGGGAACTTAAAGGTGATGCTGGAAGGAGCTCTTGTTGGTTGAGGTTGCATGGTTGTTCATTAAGGTCGCCGCCGGAGAGAGAGAATGCCAAAGGTTGGAGTCTGAGGGTAGAAGATGAGCGTTTCGAAGAAATCTATTTATAGGCTGCTTGGAGTAGGGGTATTCTGGACTTATCTCTATGCCGCACGCGTGTAGGTCGAGGTGGTTCAGATGTATATGGTAACTGTTCACACGATAATCAAGGGATTGTACAGGGGATTTGATGGCAAGTGATCATGACTTGGAAAAGATCTCAGTACAAAATCTTTTGATTCTAAAATGGTGACGTTAATTATGTTAAGATCTTGTCGATGGATTGTTATTTCGGTATCTTAACCATAATTAGGGCAAGAGTAGTTGGGGATTGTGCGATATTTGCTGATATGTGTGAATCAGAACTAGATTTGATTAGATTCAGTAACGGATTATGTCATGCTTGGAGAATGGGTTGAGAAAAATAGGTAAAGGCAAACATTATCTGGAGTAAATTTTAGAGCATCAGTGTTTTATACTCCAAAATTAGGGGGCATGTGTTGACACCATTTTTTGGCACGTGTCAAGATAATCAGAGTGGGCTAATCGGCAGAAGAAAAGTTATTGTGTATGCCGATAAAAGACAGCTTGTGAAGAAGGCTGCCGATGGATGGTGGCGGTGTATGGAGAAGCTAGGTTGGATTGGGGTGTTGCCGATAAGGTTAAGGGTATTATTGCTGATGTCGCTAAAGGAGGTTTGAAGACTGCTGCTGATGAAATAGGAAGTGTGCCGATGAAAGAAGACTTGAAGGCTGCTGCCGATGAAACAGGGAGTGTGCCGATGGAAAGGAGGTCGATGGGAATTCCATCGTAATTTAGGCGGACAAGGGAATAAGATAGGAATTAATTTCCTTTTCTATGTTTATTAGAGTCTGATTTGTATAAGAGTCATATGTTTCTTTAGATTTGGATTTAGTGTCCTAGTCGTATTTGGTTACGTTTCTGTAGATCAGGGTATAAATATAGAGTGAAGGGCAATGTAATGATGAATCAATCAATATCAAAAACCAGCTTTTACTCTTATTTACATCTATTTACTTTCCGGTGACTTCGTCAATTTGCATATTTTTCCTTTTTTACGAGTTCTCATCGATTCGGCAAGTTGCATTGCTTCAGTGCAATCTTCGACGATCCTCGAGTTCTGCGTGAGTACCTCTTGGCCGTGACTTCCGGGCGTATCGCTGTTGTCAGGACCAAAGTGCACGTATCTTCATCCTTGTCGATTAACAGGTCAAATCGACTAGCACGCTTTGGATATCGATTTCGGGTATTAGCCCTTTGTGTTTGTAGATCCACTTTTGCATCAACAGAAAGGATTCATATCCAGTTTATAGATGATGTGAAGATGGCCGAAAAGAAAAGATTCGTAGACACGAGCTTGACAACAGATGGGTCGTGCCTTACAAGCCATATCTCCTTCGTCTGTTCAACTGCCACATCAATGTTGAGGCATGTGGGAGCATCAAGGCAGTCAAGTATCTATTTAAGTACATTTACAAGGGTCATGACCGGACATCTGTGGCTATAAGAGAGGCTGACAAGGAGGATAGTGAAGGGAACATTGATGAGATCAAGCAGTACAAAGATGCTAGATGGGTAACCCCCAAAAGCCTTATGGAGGATATACGGGTTTGATCTAAGTGATAGGTACCCTTCTGTTTTGTCATTACAACTACATCTTCCAGACATGCACATGGTGTCATTTCACCGGCGTGAGGGGATTCGACAAGTACTTGATCGTCCAGGTGCTGACAAGTCAATGCTTACAACATACTTCGAGAAGAATAGGACAGATGAAACAGCTCGAGGTATATTGTACTGGGACTTTCCCGAGTTCTATGCATGGCAAGCACAGGACAAGTTTTGGCAAAATAGGGTACGTCATGATACATTACGACAGCTTGGAAGAATCGTGTCTGCCAATCCAGCCGAGGGGGAGCACTACTATCTTAGGGTTCTCCTGAACCACGTGGCAGGTGCAAGCTCCTTTGAGTGTCTAAGGACCGTGGATGGCAAAATCCTACCAACCTTTCGTGAAGCTGTAGAAAGAAGGGGCCTAATCAAAGAGGACAACACACTGAACGAGAGTCTCCCTGAGGCAACCGATTAGATGATGCCATATGCTCTGCGAAGGCTCTTTATAACAATATTAGTATTTTGTGAGCCTAGTGATGTGTTTGGACTGTGGGAGAAACACAAGGAGGCAATGTCAGAGGACTATAAGCGCAATAATCAATCCACCTTCATGGTGGAGCATATGGTCCTCATAGATATTCTAAAATTGCTACAATCAATGCAGAAGAATATAAAGATATACCCACTTCCTGATATTGATGACACATATGATGCCTCTCATGATACTCCCAGAGAGATTTTTGAGGAGGCTAGCATTGAGGCTAACGAGGATGACATGGCTCTTTCAAAGACCCTTAATGTGGAACAGCAGGCTGTGTACGATGAGATTATGTCCACGGTTGATACTAAACATGGGGGTCTCTTCTTTGTGGATGGTCCTGGTGGAACCAGAAAGACTTATTTGTACAAAGCCCTTCTCGCTACTATACATAGTCAGAAAAAGATTGCTATGGCAACAACTTCATCTGGTGTTGCAGCCTCAATAATGCCTAGTGGCAGAACCGCACACTCGCGCTTCAAGATTCCCCTCACCATCGATGATGGGGCTTTTTGTAGCTTCACAAAACAGAGTGGTACCGTCAAGCTAGTTCGGACCGCATCCCTCATTATTTGGGATGAGGTGACAATGATGAAGAGGCAAGGTGTCGAGGCGTTAGACAACAACCTTCGTGATATCATGGACTGTCCTAACCTGCCGTTTGGGGGGAAGACTATGGTGTTTGGTGGAGATTTCAGGCAGGTTCTCCCAGTTGTTCGAAGAGGGTCGAGGGCTCAGGTAGTCAGTGCCTCACTGCGGATATCGTACCTTTGGGATTCCATGCGACATCTAAAACTAGTGCACAACAGAGGGCAAAGAGCAACTCTTGGTTTGCAGAATACTTGTTGTGCATCGATGGAGGTTCTGAGGAGGCGAATAGCGATGATGAAATCCGTCTTCCTCATGATATATGCATATCATACACCAGGGAAGATAGTGATCTTGATACGCTAATTGATGGCATAACCTCAATGCAAAGATGTCAAGCAAAGATTATATCACCTTACGAACAATATTATCAACACGGAATGAGTGGGTTGATATGATTAATATGAAGATGATAGGTCGTTTCCATGGAGATGAGATGGTGTACCATAGCTTTAACTGTGTAGTGGATGATCCACACAACTACTACCCTAAGGAATTCCTTAACACTTTGACACCCAATGGTCTACCGCCACATGTGTTAAAGCTGAAGATTGGTTGCTCGGTCATATTGCTTAGGAACATTGACCCTGCTAACGGACGTTGTAATGGTACCAGGCTTATTATATGGGGTTTCAAAAGAATACTATAGACGCAGAAATTGTGTTGGGGCAGCATGCTGGAAAGCGAGTTTTTCTGCCTTGCATACCCTTATGCCCGTCGGACGATGAGATGTTCCCTTTCCGATTTAAGCGAAAGCAGTTCCCTATTTGGCTCAGCTTCGCAATGACTGTTAACAAAGCACAGGGGCAGACTATCCCTAACATCGGGGTATACTTGCCGGAACCAGTGTTCTCGCACAGCCAATTGTATGTAGCGCTATCAAGAGCCACAGCAAGATCAAACATTAGGATCCTGGCCGTGTCGCCTGCTGAGAAAGACGTGAGCAAGGGGAAGAAAAAGGGAAGGAGAAGAAGAAACCAACAAAAGATATATTCACAAAGAATATCGTATATAAAGAAGTTCTAACTCCATGAAAGAGGTAATGCATCATACGTTGATACATACTTTTTTCAAGATATCAATTGTACTTTACCTTTAAAAATTAACAAACAACTTATATGCAGGATACTTCAAACTATTATTGCTTGAGTCATCTGCATGCAAGAAGTCAGAAGCCACATCTTGGACTTGAAAATCTTCTAGGTCATCTTTGATCGGTGACCAACTGCATCTTGGTGTCCATGCAAAGCACGTCTCCTAGTCAAACTATTGAGATATTAGATTCTTAATTGCACAATATATTATAAAACATGTTTCATGAAACATGTATTGATTGGAACATCACGATTGCAGTATCTATTTTATCTAACAGTATAACACACGCTCATACATATGTTATCTTGGTAATTTGTGTTCCCGTTGCAACGCACGGGCATTAACCTAGTATTTTATTTATTTTTATATATATATCTTTCTTTTTTCTATGTAAATCTATCTCGTCTCTGTCTCTGTCTATTCTCCATCACTATCGGTATCTCTTCTATCTACAATATACAGCTATAAAACATATAGATTGCAACATCTATTCGGTAGCAACAAAATCACCCTGTGATCCATGACTACCTGGCACAGAAAAGGAAATTTCCCTCAATCACGCATGTCCGGTCTCCCCCCTCCCTCGTAACCCCTCACCGCAAAAGAAAAAAATATCACCGTCATTGGCGCACGCGAAACCGTCTCGACGCCACAGCATAGTGACACGCCGTGTAACATCCCGATTTTCCGAGAAGCCAAAAACACGAACTTTAAAACATTTTCTGTAAATGTGTGAAGCATGTAGTTTCTAGATCTAACTCATGTCTAACCGCTAACAAAATGTTGCACACATATAGAATTGATTGTAAGAGTGCGCCGGAGTCCTTTAGTTGGTTAGGGTTTTGTGTTGGAATGCACAAATTCATAGCAAATCCCTTCTCGGATCCCCATCCGAAATTCTCCCAACTTCCTTTGGAGTCCTTTCCAAGAATTCCTCTTCGAAAGTCATCTCCAATCCCTTTTGTTCCATCTCAACTTCGTGAGATATAATGGGAAATCCTCCTCCGGAGCTAAAACCCTTTCGGAGTCACACTTGCAATATCCTTTCCAAACCCCTTTTCGATTCTCACCTTGAATCCTTTCCAAGTTTGTCTCCAACCTCATATAAATCTCTTCTCGAATCCACTTTGAAATTCTCACTCAACTCCTTTTGAGATTCTCTTCCGGGCTCACCGTTGAACGCGTCTCAAATAGCGTTGGAACTAGTCCCAAGTTCCCATGAATTTCCCTTCTCCGTCTCTTTTAAACTCTTCCTGATCTTTTCACGAATATTCCCCAATTTCCTTTGGGAAAACCCATCTCAAACTCCCTCTCGAATTTGATTCAAGTCTCTTTTGATTTTATCTTCAAATCCCAAAACTCATAAAGGAAAATCTCATTTTCCTCTCCTCCTCCCAAATCAGCCGGCCCCTGGCCCAGCTGACCTCCCCCTCCTTCCTCTTGCTGTCGGCCCATCTCCCTTCCCCCTCTTCCTCAGCCAGTCTGGAAGACCTGGCCGTGGCAGCCCACCAGCGCCAGCACCCGCTGGCCCAGCCCGCATGTGCTCCCTCATGGCCCAGCTCGCGCCGCCGGCCCAACTCAGCCACCGTCCCACCTAGCCCAGGCCGTGGCCCAAGCTGCTATGCCCCTAGAACCCTAGGATGAAGTCACCAACCCTCTAGAGACTGCAGCCACCGCCGCCACTCCCGCTTGCCCTGCCTAGGTCCTGGATGGATGCCGCGTGCCCCGGCTTGGTACGGATGCCGAGGATCACCATCCATTCCCTGGAGACCTAACCCGGTGCCGCTATAAAAGGAAGCAGCTACCGCCGCCCTCTACTTCACCAAGGCGCTGCCACCACTCTGCTCCCTTCTCCCCATCCTCGCAGGCACGTCGAGCCCCTCGGTGCCCTGCTCACCAAGCTCCGCCAGCCACCACCGACCGCTCCTAGGCGTCACAGCCTCGCCCTGCCTTCCTCTTCGCCATGCAGACGCACCAAGCTGCCCTCGCCGTAGGCACCTTGCCGAGCCACGTCCCTCCTCCATGTCGCACCTACGAGCTCGCCGGCGTCACCCCGAGCTCTCCTCCAAGCCAAGGGTGCCAACCCCCCACGCCCTTGCTCCGTCTTCATGGAACCACAGGCATCATCAAGCCTGCCAAGGCCATGCCGGCACCAGAGCTACACCGGCCGGCCAACAACTGTGACACCATGCCGGTCTCCATGCTAGGCATGACACCATAATGTCATGCACTGCGCTGGAAATCGCCCACCAGTGCCAATGCCTCCTAGAGCCGTGCTCCATCACGGCAGCCTTAGCCCGCTCTGCGTCGACCTCCTCGTTCACCAAGTCATGCTTGCCCTGCACCGCGTCGCGCCCCTACTCCGACATCATCAAGCCGAAGACCCCGTGACGCTGGACCTTCCGCGTCCACGACGCGCCCTGCCATCCTCGTCACAGCAGCCAGCCACGGTGACCGTGGCGTCGAGCCTTTGACCACATCAAGCCACCGCCAGGCTGCACCTCCTCTACCGTCTCTCTATGATGACCGTGAGCACGCTAAGCCACTCCATCGGCACCCTAGAAGCACCAACTCGCTGGCTACTCCATTTCCATCACTGGGGCAGCAGCCCTGCTCGTCACCACCAGGAGCCGGGAGCCGGAGCGCTAGACCTCACCGTTCCATCATTGTGTCCGGCCTTCGTGCCGTGGGATTGTTGCCATGCAGGGAGGCTGCAGCGGGTTAGCAGCTGGCCGCAGCCCTTTAAGACGTGTTGCAGCAGCCCTTCACCCTTCTCGCAGCAAGGTTAACCCTTTCTACCTAGCCGACGCCATCCTTGACGTCGGCAAACCTTCACTCTTCATTTTTTTGCTCATTTATGCATTTGTAAATCATCATTCACACTTGTTACATGATCTCTATCTATAATGCTTGTGTCGTGCCTTCATGCCGGACTATCTATCTATCACTTATGTCGCTATGGATATGTGCTACTCCATGCCGAGTCGTTCGTGTGTCAAAATTCTTGTGTGTTGTCGTGTGTAAACCGTGCCTTTGAGCCGGATGGGGAAATATTGTGCTTGCTCGTTGCGATCGCGAGTTCGCCTCGACATGGCCGTAACACCGAGCATGGACCTTTCCCTCGTTTTTGGTTGACCCCATCGAATTACGATGGTAAGCTCCTATCTGGGTCCCTTGGATGTGGTCAATTGGGACTCGATGTCGATACTGATGCGGTTATCATCCGCACCGGTTGAGCCCTCTGTGACCTACTCTAGTGGGATAGGAATTAGGAGACAACCCTTGCAAGACCGTCAGAAGCTAACTAGTGTAGGTAAAGCTCATGGCCGCAAGTTGCCTCGCCATGACCATCGGGCTTTTACCTCTCTTTTTCTCGTTCTTGTCCAAACCATCTTATATGCTTGTGCCACTTGGACCATAGCGTTCCTCCGGATCTAGCGGTGACAACCGCATCGCTATGAACCCTGGGAATTGCAAGTGTCGTGCTAGTTGCATGTTGGTTGTGGTACCCTACGAGAAGGTACGGATTGTGGGATTACGCCTCCTTTCTTCCAACTTTGGCCCGTCCCATGACGAGTTGGTTGAAAGAGTGCGGATTCCATTCATTTTCGTTCCTCTTTTGTTCTCAACCACCGTCGATCCAGTAAGATGTGGGTTGAGCCTCTTCCCTTGTTCGGTGTTTGTTGCTCTTTTGATTTCCTTTCTCTGATTCCCGTCGTTACTATGGCGTGTGGATCAAAGGAAGGGGAGTCTCGTGTCTCTTCTGCCTTTTTCTCTTCATGCTCAAGCCCTTGTATGTTGTACCTTCATTGACCGTAGCATTTCTATGGTTCTCACGGCGACAACCGCATCACTCCGGACCCTAGAGATGTCTTAGTGCATTTAGTGCACCTAGGTCTTGGTACCCTACTAGTAGCTTGAGCACTCGTGTTCTTTTGTGTGTCTCTTCTCTCCGATGCCCTACCTTTTGCCATGGTGTGTGTATTGGGGGGAAGTAGATTGCCCCTCTTCTTTCTTTTCTTCTCTTTTGTTCCACCCTCTCTTGGTTCCCGTCAACTACAATGGCGTACGAATTGAGAAAGGATGGAACTTCTCTGGCTTGTGGCCTTTTGGTTCTCGTTATTCTCCATGACGCTCGGATCGAAGGCCACAAGCTGTGGTAATTGGTTACGATGAGCTAAGGACTATGCCATATATCTTTAAAGCCGTACAGGTTGACACGATCAACCCAGGAAGTACTAGCTAGGCTAAGGCTTAAGCTTGTACTCAGCAAAGGACCACCCCTGTTCTTTTGGCCCAAGGATCGCATATCTGCCGAGAGGGTCAAGTTATCTTCTTGTGTTCTTTCAGTGTTGCCTCTTTTGAGTCTTGGTCTTTTCGAGAGTATTGATTGTTCTCTTGCCTTGTGTGACCCTCTCACGAGGTAACGTTGTCAGGACCGGAACCCGTTGGAGGAAAGGAAAGTCAAGGATAGCGGAACCTGTGGAGTGGAGCTAACCTAGGAGGTGGAGACTCATACCGATCGGCTGCACCAACAAACAGAGAATTGTACCTCTACTAGCTCGACATCGCAGGTGTCATGGCAGCACCTTACTTTAGAGAATCCTATTAGGCATGCAATAATGTAGATGCTACTCCTTTACTTTATGCAAATGAACTGTGATAGGTTGCATGGTAGATTGCTTGTGAGCCATTACCTTGTCGCATCCTATTCCCCTACACACCCGCTGTGATGAGGACATCACCACGCTAGACACACCAACGCTATGGTCTTCCCCAAGTTGCAATTCATCCCTAACTCAGCTGCCACGTTACCCTCGGATTCAGCAGACACGTCTTCATTGTTTCGGTCATAACTCTCTCATACGACATCGAAATGGGGCGTTCTTGGATGCGTTGGAAAGGGGACGATGACGCCGTCGTTTCGGATCTGGTCCCAGCTCCAGAAGGTCCATGGATCATTCTGTGTGACCATGGTAAGGTGCTGCGTCACCTATTTGGGCCAACTTGGCCATGTATCGTGTCGGGCCTTACGCCCAAGTTGTGGACGCCCAACCCCTGGCCGTCCTCAACCCTAGGTCGAGTCTTAGACTATAAAAATAGCTGCCGCTGCTGATAGACAATTGGGTTTTGTTTAGAGTTTAGTTTTCCATCGAGAAACTGAATCGTTCATTGTAACTATGGTGACAAATCCTTTTACAGTGATCCAGGGCCTCTGTTCTTGATCTCCTCCACTGTGTCGATTAGTCCTTTGGAACCGAGTTTTTGAAACCTCAATTGATATTCGCATCATTCATATTTGCAATTTCAGATTGCGTGTTTTACCTTCTTGCTTGTGTTCTTCGATTCGCTTGCAGGAAAAGCCTTCTTGGCGAGGTCAATCAAGTTGTGCTTGGTTGATAACCAACGGAGCAGTGGTGTAACGGTTGTAGGGTTTGAATTGTGTCTGATTTGAAGCTGGATCGCCAACGTCGAGATCTCCACAAGTCGAACTTACCGGTTACCTCTCGGAAGATCGGGCCTGTATCTCATCATGCTGTTAGGCTAGACGCTCGCTTACTATGTACTGTTTTACTCTTACTCGCATTATATCTGTGATGTGATGCTGGTGAGTGAGAGGCGTAATGAGATAAGGCACGAGGTGCCGATAACCTGATAATAACCTGATAATGAACATGGGGAGATCTTAGCGTGCGTCTTGGGTGTGTGGTGAGGGTCGACTCGATCGAACAGGATCTACGACGAGTCACGAGGACGAGTCTCGCCGGAGGGCGCTACCTGGGCGTTCACCATGTGAGATGCCTGTGGCAGGCAATGTGATAGGGAGAGGTCCTGGGGTGGAGTGTCTTCGTGGGATGAAGCCCCGAGATGGGAGGTGCTGTGATGGCACAGGGTGCCGGGTGTCCCGTCAAGCGGGAAACGGTTACCCCTTGTGAAGATATCCTGCTTAGTCACCCTAAGGACTGATATGTCCTATGGACCGGGTCTTAGGAAGCCTTACACTCCCATTCGCTCTAAATGGGTACGAGGCGGACGTTCGACTTTCTAGTGCGGTGCCACTACTATTGGGAGGTTAGCGGATAGTGTAGGGAGGTACGGGCGTCGAGCGCCCACACCCTCCTAAGATAGCGTAGTACCCGAGGGGCCAAGTACTACGTCTCACAGTCTCAGCGTGCTAGTGTACGAGGTACTCCGACACGGCCCCAGGTCAGCTATGGACCTTTCCTAAGTACAACTTCACTTGACTAGTGGAGGAGTCCTTCTACCTTCCCTGGGTTTTAGTGTGTGATTCGGCCTGGCTGTTGAGACATGGACGAGAGGGAGTCGTCCATGCCGATGAGAGAGTGAGATGAGATGTGGTGAGGTGATGAGATGTGATGGGATGGGAGAACATGTGTGTGAGATGGGTTAAAACTTGATGAACTTATATTATTAATAAAATATTGATACATGCATTATAGGAAACCCACAGCCAAATATTTTAGGATCGCCAGATCCCTTTTTCTCCTTTTCACTAAAGCTCATCGGTGCTGACCATGGCCTGCACACATCTGGCGGTGTGCAGATTTTCTGACTTGCAGTATTAGCGAAGTTAGATGGATTAGGTGGTCTCGTTCCTACGCTCAAGTTTGGTTTTAAGATGGAGTCTACGCCGCTGACTATCTACGCCAACTCCGACGATTGTCCGCAGAGGAGGAGCCTTCACCTACTGATGCGCTACATCGACTCTGATGAAGACGCGTGTGTTCCCTCCTTTGAATGTCGATTCTCCATCGCCTCCTAGATTGCATCTACGTCATCCTTTTAAGTCGGTTTGATCTGAGGGTCTAGAATTGATGATGCCCCCTATATATAGTAGCCCCTACCCCCTCCCTAAAGCTATCTTGAAACCCTAATTCATATCCTCCTTGTTAGGATCAGAGCCAGCAAACCAAGAGAAGATTAGTCCTCCAAGTTAGGATCTAGTCTTGTAAATAGAAATAGTGAGATAGAGAGTGAGGGAAGAGTTTGGAGGAAGTGCTGGCCTGTCAGTGCTCTCTCTATGGCTTGTACCTTGATAGATCCAAGTTCTACTTGAGCTTGCTTCTGAGATTTCTCTGGTAATCAACTTCTGATTCAAGTAAGCACTTTGTTTATATTGTTCATTAGGCTCACGACTCTTGAGTGCTTTATTCTCTTTCTAGGGGGAGTAAAGTATTAATCGTAAGTGTAAGCGTGGTGCTTAGACTAGGGTTAATCATGGATACACCCTACATTCTAGACCGGTGGTAGATCATGAGGTAGCGTTAGAACGCAAGTGTGACACTCTCGTTGGGTCCTCTATAATCCACCTCCTGTTTGTAGGCCAAGTAGGACCCGATTATGAAGGAAAGAATCTCTACTGTTGTCTTCCTTAGTAATGTCCTCAGTTGAACAGTAGAAGACATAGCTTACCCAAGTCAAAACTAGAGAACCTAGTAGTCCTTTCTATGCTCTTGTTTATCCTAACCTTGTTGCTACCCTTAGTTAAGTTAGACCATAGGTAGTCTCACTTGTTTCCCTATGGATACGATACTTGGAATACTTCCGGGTGAAAGCTATAGCGGTATCCATACACTTGCGAATTTATCTATGTGCATTAATAAATACCAACATGAACTAAGGGGAATGGAGCACATTCCAATTTGAACGAGAAGAAAGTGAAAAGGCAACAAAATGACAAATGAATGTGCTAACCACACATCTTATACACACAAAATGCTAACATATCCATTATAATAAGACCATCCACATAGCATAGAACCCTTACACCAAAGACCCTCATACACTGGAAGTCTGGTACTAGCGACGGATGTAGATGGCTGACATCTTACTTGCAAGAACCTCTGCACCATGACCGGCACACTGCCTATAGCGAGGATACCGTTGTCAGACTTCCCCGACGCGTAACCCTGCCCAACGGCATCAAAGTCGACGCTGTCGTAGTGCGAGCTAACTGACATCAAGGTAGCGTGTACACTACAATGGACTCCCTCAAAAATCAAGGGACCCACCTAGAGGCAGGCCTCATCAAGACAAAGTGCCAATTGGGCATTCCCCCGGCCAGCGCTGAGGATGACATCACAAAGAGCCTGACTGGAGACGGTGTTGGCGGTCCTCAACTCACAATTTTAACTGCCAACATCCATATAAAATTCACTCAAATGAAAACCAAACCTAGTAATAGGGCTTTGAACTAATGATTTCCATAGGTTTTGGTGAATTATGCATTTGCAGGACACATACATGGAATGCAAATGAAAAATAGTCAAAATGCATAAACAGGAAAGCGTAAATGCATACTCTACACAAAGGAACCAAGAGAAGGCCCACTTAACCAAAGAAACTAGGCCAAGCACCAATGTGGGAGCCACCTAGGCCCAGCAAGGAGCCTGCCACAGCAAGGTGGTGTCAAACGGGCTAGCCCACCTACCCTAACCCAACTCGCCCCTACCTCGCTCTGACGGTTCCATTATGACACCCAAAGGTGGTTTGGGATGGTTTCCTAATTTATCTCCCCCAAACCGAACAGAAGCTACCTGTCAGGTATGAATATTAGGGTACCCAGAGAAGGAGAACTAATGGTCATCAACATTAACTCACCCAAACAATCAAGGGTATATCCACGACCTCATTCGACCCCTCTGGGGAAGGTTTGGATTTGCCTAACCCCAAGGGCATGGGCTCCATCTTGCCTGACCCTAGGGGTGCGGGCTCCGTATCGCTCGGCCCAAGGGGTGTAGGCTCCATCTCGCCTGACCCTAGGGGCGCGGGCTCTGTATCACCCGGCCCTAGGGGCACAGGCTCCATCTCGCTCGACCCCTAGGGTGCAGGTGTTGACATTTCTTACATCACTATGTACTAAGTTGTCATCCTTAGCATGATGCCAGAAATGCTGGTAATTATAACTACACTTGAAAACTCTAAATAATATCAAAACATAAGTATCTGCAAGCACACCGATAAATCACCATTGTAGCATTCTACTCAAGAGTATACCAAGTATCGTTATTTATTTTAATCCCAAAGGAAGGACTGTGAGACAAATGTTCATATGTCTAACTATAAATGTCTAGACCTATGATAAACCAACCACTCTTATACTTTAGCAGGGGTAAGTCAAGTAAAAGATAAATAAATGATAATGTATGCAACATGATAATGGTATTCCAGAGATAAAGAACAGAGACTCAACTAATATAGTATGGCTAAGCTTGAGATTCTGTTAGAGTAAAATATTCTTAAGTCATTTCGAAATACTAAGTCTTTTGCACACTCAAGCATATATACTTTCATCTATACCATAACTAAATCAGAAAATAATCATAAGGAACATCAACTAGGGAGGATCAGAAACATAATCATCCCCTCCTTCGAGACCGGGTTCTACAAGTCCTACACACAGGGGGATGGACTACATAGGAACCAACGAGTCTGTCACACCCACGATCTACCACACGACCCGGTATGTAGGGGGCATTCGCAGGTAAATAATATCTAAGCACCACGCTTACATAATACGTACCATCTAACTCTCTTAAGAACTGAATTAGGCGCTCTGCGAACATATGCATAAATTCATCATCAACTATAACTATATCAAATATACAACTAGAGCAAACGAAGAACATAATAAATAGCAACATAATAATGAAATAAAACAAAGTCATAAATGAGATACAATGACTAATTACTAGTCTTCAGACGAGAATAGATCCAGAATCCCGAGCAAAATAGCCTAACTCTACTTGAACCTTGCTAGAAAGCCTATACTAAGAACTTGAAGAACTAGAGCTCTATCTCTAATATATGAAAACCCTAATTTCTGGTCTACTCTTGACAAATGAATTACATGATACAATCATATCTTAGGGGTTAGGGCTGTATTTATAGTCCTAAGGATGGAACGTCAACCTTCAAATCAAATCAACTTGAAGCAATGGTGTAGATGCGACCCTAGGAGGTGGTGGATGAATGTTCCAGAAGCTCATGGCCAGATCCCTCTGTGGGGGGCCGAGTGGCCCCACCTTCCTTTGCTCCTCCGCTTTAGTCTGGTGTCTTTTGGTGTCTTCTATAGTCTTCTATTGCATATTTCGCCACGATTAAGTTTTGTTCCTTTTTAACATTTCAATCCTCCTTTTCTTGTTTTCTAGAATAACCCCTAAGTTTCTATTAGTGACCATTTCTATACACAAAATTGACGGTTTATGATGGATGATAACTATCGTCAACAAGCTCCCTAAGCTAAATCTTTGCTAGCCCCTTAGCGAAGCGAACTTAAATGATGGGATTGAGATTTCAGGGTTTCACAAATTTTATACAACTCCTCAAAAGTACACATGCATTCAAGCAAAAATTCTCCTCCGGATTAAAATTCACTGATCTAACTTTCAAACTTACTCATATTTCTTTCAACCATGGAGCTTTTGAGCTTTTACCTGATCTAGAGCAATTGAAAGATAGAACAATCAAGTAAGCACTATGTCTCAAATTTTTTGTTCAACCTTCATTCTGGAGTTTTTCGCAAGTTTCAAATAAAACTCAGAGATTTATTGCATGACACTCTCAAGTCTCTCATTTATGTAGTATTTTTGGATCCTCACCAAGGCAACAAATGATATGCCTTTCTTCCTACACTAAAGTTTATGTGGATTTCATAGGAATGGTAATTGTATAAGAGAGCATACTTGCAAACATATATTGTAAAGTCAAATAATGGATCCAAAGAGAGTTAAGTCATACAATCAAATGAAGATGTGCATGTGTATGGAATGAGGTGGATATTTATGGTGGCTAATCCTAATTCTACATTGTTCCTTGAAAACATATCTCTCATTTGAACTTGAAAATAATTGCAACAAAACATGGGCTATCTTTTTCTTCTCTTTTCTTCTTCTTCTTTTTCAGGCGGGAATCAAAGTACCCATTGGTTTGATACTTCAGACACTTGTCCATTTTTTCTCAATTCTTTCTTTTGCATAGCCACATGCTTCTTTTCTCATACAAAATATTTTTGGAGAGATAACAACAAAGACTTTAGAGCATTTATTTGATGGAAACCTAAGTGGAATATTCTTGGTGTTTCCTCCCAGTGTAGGAGTAAAACATTTTGGACGGAACAAGATGGAATGGTGTGAGTGGTGGTAGGTGTAGTGTGATCTTGATTTTAAGAGTATGACAAACCTCTCATAAGGCATACAACAAAGTTTGACTAAACTCAATGAAATACAAATAGCATGAAAGTAGAAGTTTTCCTAGCATAAATATATTTATTTTGGCTCTGGTAGGAAATCAAACTTTGTCATGTAGAATCTCATCATGTGAATTTTAGATTTTAAAGATAAATCTCCAGAAATCAAGTGTCACTTAAAAAAGATAAATAGCAGCTCAAACTTTCTTATATCATATCCGTCAATTACCTAAATTTAGTTCAAGCATATGCTACCCACAGATTTCAAGTTTAGAGCAAATTCTCATGCTAAATCAACTTCATTCAAAATATAGGAGAATTCAATACTGAAAACTAGGTACTTGAAAAGAATTGTAACTTGAGCATTTTTTTATCTTTTCTTTGAGAGAGACTATCTTCAAATTTTATTTATTTATTCAACTCTTAAAAACAAGAAAAACACACTAACTTAGACTTAAGCAAATTTAAGCAAACTTATATACTCACTCTATTTTTGGGTTTTCATTTTATATGTTGACATTAAAAGATAAATACTAGTAGGAAACAAAGATAAATTTTTGTTTTGTTTTCTAGTTATGCATTTTTTTACTCAAACTAAGAAAGAAATAACAAACTTGCATAGAATTAAAAGAGGGGAAGAGGAAAACTCACCCTGATATGGGGGTCCTCCCCCAAGCTAGTTGGTGAAATGGGTCTCATTGTTGCAGTGGCGGCGGGAAATCCAAGCCAAGACCACTGAACAAATAGTTAAAGTTGGCTTGATGTTGCTGCTCATACTGCTAAATCTCTTGAAGGATTTTCGATGTCTGCTGCTGCCATTGTGCTTGTTGGTGCAGAGTAGTTCTTATCTGTTGCTGACCCTCCTCAAGAGTGGTCAGATGGTTGTCAAAGCGACCGTAGACGTCTTGCAGATCGTGGTCCATGGGTGGTGGTTGGTGATGCAGTTGAGGCGGAGGCTAGTAGTATTGCTGAGGATGAGGCACGTGATATGGGAATGGGTCGTGGAAGCTTGCATGGTCGTGGATGCCCCGTGTAGAGAAGGACATGCGTCTCCTCTGGACATTGCTTGTTGCCTCCTCATACTCCTGCGGATGATAGTTAGTGAAATTACCTTGCCCCCATGGTTTGCCTGATGACGTTTCTGACTGATAGGGAGATTGTCCTCCCAGCCCGGATGATGTGCTTGTGTTGGTCCTGCTTGGTCGAATCCGAAGTAGTTGGTGAAGGCCGGCTCTGGAGGAGCAGTATCCTCACCTTGATACCTCGGGTTCTGGTTCCTTGTGAAATGGGCAGATGTACTCCTGCCTACTGCTGGACCTGTTTTTGCAGCTCAAAAACAAAGTTTTCCACCACATATAGACCGAGAGTTTGGTCTGGAAATTCATACTCATTGGTGTAGCTTTTGTACATCATTACTGTGTTTCCATTTTTCCCTTTTTTAAGCATATGGGCTTTATTAAAGAACGTGTAGCCAAGGACCCGACGATGTGTATCAACGAAAGTAACATTAGCATTTTCTAGCAGGCCTAAATTATTTACAAGACGAGTCACCCATGAAGTACAAGTTACACTCCCCTTTAACCCAGGAATAAACAACCAATAATTCATCATCAATTTTACTGGAGAAACTTTTCTTTTCTTGATCATAGCATACATGAGTTTTAGTTCCTCTATTCTAGCTATTCAAAAATTCTCTCTAGGAAAGAAAGTGATACCCAACCATCTATGAATAAATCATAAAGTAGGGTGGTGCATTTCATCAGTGCATGGTCTATGACAAACTGTCTCCTTAGAAATATCCTGCTAGAATCGGGTCCTATCAAAATCATTTAGGGCACTATCTATATCCACATTGCAAAGTTCAAGGAATCCTAGGGATATCTTCTCTTCGGGACTCCATACTCCACGGGACGGTTGACTGGGGGAGCACTTGCCTAGTACTCTTGGAACATCTCCTGTAACTCATCACTTGAATCCACCTCCTGGTACCCATCTGGGATTTTTGTTGATTGTATGTAAAGCAAGTGTGAGTGCACCATACTCAACAAGTATAACATGAGGGGATGCAAGGCTCAAAAGGCTAGACTCGGTTGAACTGCGGTAAGCATTTTTAGTTGGTCATATTTTATTATTTTAAACCTGAGTAACTAAGTTATGCTTAAACTCCCAAGGTGAGAAGTATAATTATTATCAAGATTAATGATCACCCAACCCATCCATAGAACCATCTATCTTGAAAAGGATCCAGGCCACCCGTGTCCGTGAGCACGGCTGATATACCAGTTTTACACTCTGCAGAGGTTGTACACTTTCACCACAAGTCGTGATTCCCATATGCCATCACCTCTTCCAAGGGAGCGTGGCAGGGTACACTATGAGACCGTTCACAGGTCCGACTAATAAGTAGCAACCCGCTAAGGTTTCCCCATCAAGAAGTAAGATCCCTCCCCCAAGGGGTGACTAACAATAAGACCAAGAAACCAAAGAGCACACCCTTGGTAGGCCGAGATCAAACCAATCAGAGCCCCTCTTGCGCCTTTCGGTAAGCTGCCACAAACTAGTAGAATTCTGATACTGAGTCAAGCCAGAGCCACGTGGCTTGTGGCTGTGTTGTGTGTCGTGGGTTGTCGCTTTAAGATTTAGTCCTTACGGAGGGCAGACTAGAGCAACCAAAAAGGCCCAATGCTCTAGCCCCTGATATCCATGTTGCTAAAAAGCATTATTTTAACATTGATTCCAAATCCATTAATCAAGATTAATATTATAACAGTTTGGTGATTGCAGGCTAAGCAAAACTACCCATATACATAACCCAAGGGTAACAAAGAATATAGGGTATAACAGTTCTAGGTAAAGTCCTTAGTGGTTCATCAAATTAGACACATGCACATGAAAAGGTGATTATAAAGTTATTAGGTATCAAGGGTACTCATGTTACACTTGCCTTCCAAAACACTTGTCGATGGTTCCACTTCTCAAATATGCTCCTTGTGTAGCTCCACTTCTAACGTCAGCAAACAACCGGTACAATCATCACAGAAACCTATAAACAGTACACCAATCATTACAAAAGCGTACTATAAATATAACTGACATGTACTACTCGTCGTTATGAACTCATGAGCGCAAGAACCGACTAAAATGGAGCTCCGGTTAAAAAGTTATGCATATTTAAAGTTTTATGGGTTTAAATTAAAATTGACATTTTAAGTATAAACTAAATATTTTTTTGGAAATAAATTTAATTTAAATAAATAAATTAGGACTAAATATCAAGGACCGACAAAAAGGATGGCAGTGATGTAGAAGAGTATTGAAAATATGAGCTAGATATATTGTAAAACTGTGGATGAGATGATTCACTACTGGAAACTGAAAATTCCCCGTCGATACGAAACCGACAGGGAAATGCAAAATACCGACAGAAAAATTAGGTTTTTAATTTTACTATCGGTTCACCGACAGGAAAACACCGACAGAAGTAGAACGACAGGGAAATAGAATTTTTCTGTCGGTCAGTCAATTGTTCTGTCAGTAAGTGGATTTTCCTGTCGGTACGATGTCAAGGAAATTTTCGTCCGTCAAGTCTACTATACTATCTGTCGTTTTAGACCGACAGGAAAACCTAGTGTACCAACATAAAACATATTTTCCTGTCGGTGTAAACCGCCAAGAGTACATCATCCACCTGACAGAAAAATGATTTTTTGTCAACTTGATTCCGACATAAAATTGTACACAGAAAAGGCCTCATTTATTTGCAATTTCAAACAATAATTCATTCATGATAATAGTACCTACACAAACATCATATCTGATTCTATAATGCTTTCAACTAGAACACAGACATATATCATTAATGTCATCATCCACATGCCATACATATGTAGATCCGATGCCCACAGTACAGTTGGCATCAACAGCCACATAAATTTAGATGTCCATATAGGTCTGGTATTAACATAGCAACATAACTCAGCTCCACTAGTACATAGATGATATGCCTTTCCCAAAAACTAGCACCTTCATGCATGGTTTCCCCTTAAAACCCAAAGTGTCGACTGGCACCTTCATGCATGGTTTCCAATATGGCAGTTTAGTGTTTCCAATGCAACTCTGAGCATGCCATTGCGGTTCTCTTCATTGTGACCATCTGCGGCAATGTCTTCATTAGTCGAATCGGAGGCAACATGAGAAGAACCAGTGGCTGGCCTATATGACAGAAATTAAAGTAGTTATTAGGTTGGTACAAGGCAAGTAGACGTAGTAATCATATCATGTAAGAACAAAACAATCATGCCATCGCATATAGGAATGAATTAACTATGGAAAATCATAGCAAATAAAATCAATTAACTATGGAAATAATCATAGCAAAGAGGAGATACGGCAGGTCCAATGACAAAGGTAATGCAGATTGCAAATTTCAAAAAGGGAGTATGCATAAGCCATATGCATGGTTTCCACTATGGCAGTTCAGTGTTTCCAATGCAACTCTGATTGCGCGATTGCGATTCTCTTCATTGTGACCATCTGCGGCATTGTCTTCATTAGTCGATTCGGAGGCAGCATGAGAAGGCCTGGCCTATATATGACAAAGAGAAATTAAAGCATAATAGGTTGGTACAGGCAGTAGACGATTAGATGTAGTAATCATAAGTCATATAAGAACAAAACAATAATGCCAGCACCTAGTTATGCAACTGATATGATGAGAATATTCATAAACAAATCGAAACTGACACACATGGAAGGACATAAACTTCATTGAATGATCAGTTTATAGTATATTCCCATAATCCATATAACATTAACACTTCAACCAACTATCAGTATGGAATTTTTTAGCATTGGTTTCATGATAACACAGCTTTACATCACAATCATTATAGCACTTTAGCAGAGATGCATAATACAGAAAATAGAAAGCTTTTTAGTGTACAGGAAGGTGGCATATAACTTCAGACCTGTAAACAGGCTGAAAAACCTGTGCTGCCATTCTTTCCCTTTCACTGGATAGGCCCTCACCAACAAGGCTTGCAGGTCCGAACATCTGTTTGTGCTCACAAGCAAATGCATTCCTGTCCTGAAAGTGAAAATGTTACAACAGGCAATTTATCTGTTAATAGAAGAAGCTAATGTTATTCCAGTTCTGCAGCTACCATTATTCCAGTTTTCTCTATGCAAGACAATCACTCAGAAGCCAACCTGAAATAGTGCTTCTTAACTCAGTTGTATAAACAAATTTACTATAAGAGATGCATTTGTCAAAGAGAAAACGAGAATAGCAGACTAAAAGTGAGGGGAAAAAGGAACACTAGTAAATGATTAAAGTTGTTTTCATGATTTAATTCTACTTAGCTTGTCATTACTCTTTAACTTTGTATTCCTAACTTTAATTTATTTTTCCTTAAAAAACAAGGAGACAATCTGAAACAAATTACGGATGAGTATTCTTAACTAGGTATATGTTTGATTGAAATGCTTAGGACTATACAAAGTCATATCTAGATAAATTAAAGAAAGAGTCTGGCTGTCAAGTTAACTTACTTTTTTATCAACAAATAGCAGCTTGGACAAATTCAGGCCCATATGTAGAACTTTTTGCTACTGCTCTTATTTGCCCTGATTCACTATATAGTGAAGAAATATAGTCCACTGCATAGAAGAAATACATGCCTCAGAAAGCTCATTTTGGTCGTCTCTTACCTGTAATGCAAATGTATGGCATGTCAAAGATAGCATGTCAAAGGTTGGCCTTTCCAATTCCTTCATACTGACCAAACAGAAAACACCAATGCTAATTTACCAAAATCTAGAACACCCATTGGATGAAACATATGCTGCTTATGGTATTATCAAGTTATATGTACCTTTACACCACTCAGTATAATTCAAGTTTTTCAGTTCCTTACTTCTCCCTACAGAACACAAATTTATGCATAGGCTGGAGAAAGAAAAACGACTTTGATAGTCACACATAGTATTATGTTGAATAGATAATCAGGACTCAGTAACTCATCAGGCCAATAAATTATGAGAATAAATGACAACACATACATTCATGCTGCAACCGTGTTTGCATTGCATTAATCTATCAGCTAGATTGATTTTCAGTTCAGAGTGGAGAAGGATCTTGTTTTCGGCTGGTTTCTGTGTGCAGATATACAAATATATGTTTTATAATACTACAAAAATCGGGAGGTTTTCGGTTGGTTTGTGTGTGGCTATATGCATACATATTTCATTACCGTACTACTACAAAAAAAATTAGAGATATGAGATTGGGAGAGACGAGATTTAGAACCTGCAGCCTCAAAAGACAGCGCCGGACAGCCGGAGAGGAGCTGCTGGATGCACGGCACCACAGCATTCCTTGAGCGTGGAGGTGGTGGTGGCTCGACCAAGAACATGGAGAGCACACGAGGTAGCCGGATCCGCCGCCATAGCCCGAAACGAGGTGGAGACGAGGTGAGGATGCCCAATCCGCCATCGTCGGAGTCAGATCCGGGGGCGGGGGTGCCGCTGCTGCTTCGGGCCGCTAGATCGTCGACGCCGTACCAGGGACGCCGCTTGTACCGGGGACACCCCTGCTTGGGGCCACGGGGCAAGGAAGCCAGATCGGCCACCGTTGCCGCCCTAGCCTTGCGCGCCACCACTTGGGGGGCAGCGGGGAGGGCGTCGCTGCTTGGTGACAGGAGGAGGCGCCGCAGCTTGGTGACCGGAGGAGACCCCACCGCTTGGGGGTCGCGCCGTCACGGGGCGAGCGAGCCGAGGACCGGCGCCATCGCGGTCTCGGCCTCTCGCGAAGTGGAAGAGGCGGCGAGCAGGTGGCAGACGAAGAGGCAAGGTGTGGAGCTAGGGTTTGGAGTGCCGCTTTTATAGGTCTGCGGCAATAACCCGCCCACTGTTGGGCTGGCTGAAAGGCCAACACAGCCCAGGCCCAGGTTAGCTGCGGGTTTCGTTCTCCGCCGCTTGTGAAAATGATTTTTTCTATCGGTGTCATCGAAACACACAGAAAAACTTATATTTTTCTGTCGGTACCAGGTAAACCGACAGGAAAAATATATTTATTCTGTCGGTTGCATAATTTTCCTGTCATTTTCTCCCACCCGACAGGATAATAGGAATTTTTCTGTCGGTACGAATTTCACCGACAAGAAATTTTGAGTTTCCAGTAGTGATTTTTGTGTCGACTGCTTATGTGGATGACATGTGTGGAGGCGACTGGGATTATGAAAGGCGTATACTTAATTTAATCGTTAACAAATATAAGGATGACAAAAATGTCGGGCATGGAAAAGTTGTGACATCCATGTTTGCTACGGCAAGGAGATCCGCTTCCCCCGCGTCGCCTCCACGCAGGCGACTCGGGTGGCTCCCGAGCTGCCGCCGCCTCCAACCTTCCTTCCCTCTTCCGCCGCGCCGCTGCCGGAGCAGGCTGCCGGCTAGGCTAGCGCAGCTTGCCGGGATGGCGGCGGCGGGGCCTGGCGCGCGAGGTTGGCGAGTTGGCGGAGGAGGGGAGCTGCAGGGGGCCGGCCCACTGGAGGAGGAGGCGGAGTTGTCGGCGGCGTCGGCGGCGCTGCTGATGGCAATGGCGGCGGGGCAGTCGTCGTGGTGCCGGCACTAGCGTTGCTGGTGCAGGCCGATGGCTCCGGGCCTCAGCGCGGAGGAGGAGGTGCGCCGCCTCACGCGGCTCACGGCCGACAGTGGTCGCAGCAGGCTCGGTGGCGCAGGAGGAAGCCACCCCGCAGCCTTCGGTGTTCCCGTGTCCTCCTGGGAGAGATCCTTCTCTCTAGGACCCGCTGGCACCTAGGGGGCGAAGGGGTCTGTGCGGTGTGCTTCAATGGCAGTGCAAGCAATCTCTGAGGCTCTTCTTCTTTCGTTACATAATCTCGCGCGATGGCAGAGTGGTGGTGCAGGTGATCGTGGTCCGGCGGGATGCGGCCGAGCTAGGGCAGCGTGGTGCTCGGCTAGGCCGCCCCCTGTGGCTGCGGTGGCATCGGCCAGAGCTCGGGCTGACGCTTGCAGCGGCGGAGCTTGGTGCGTTGCCCTGCGAGGCTGCGACCGGGGCGACGCTGCGGCTTGGCGCGTCTGGAGGAGAGCAGCGTAGCAACACAGATTGAGCGGCGACGAGGACCGGATCCGGTGCATCGTGGAAGGATCATTGGTGGTGGAGGTGGTTGCTTGTCGTCGAGGTTTTCGGTCCTCGGATTTGGGCTCATGGACGACGAATCCATCTCCGCCGGTCAGATCTGGTCTCACTGACGCACATTGATTGTTTGGGGTTGGCGCGCGGGGATCTGGTGAGGGCGTGCTGGCCGGACTTCCGAAGGCGGGGTGGATCCGACGGGGACTGCCCGACGCAATTAGCGGAGGCCAACAACGATGACGACGGACGCCAGAGCCAGCAGCGGCAATCTGCAGTGACCTCGATGTGCGGTGGTGTTGCGTGGGGCCACATCTACCGACCGGCAGTTGTTGCCAAATGTTTGGTTGGCGCAGTATTGGCTTCGCTGATGGGTGGTGGCCGGCGTAGTGAATATGGGCATTGGCCAGTGCCGCACACGGGGGTGAGGCGCTATGGCAAAAGCTGTGTCTCTGGGATCGATGACGGTGACGCCTTCGGGTGCCGCATTCTTTCTTGGAAGCGTATATCGATCGGCTCTCTCCCCTTTGTGTAGCACGCTGTTCCTGGGTGTAATGCCTTGACCTTCTGGTCAGGCGACGGTGGCGCCGATGGCGTCACGTCCCTCCTTGGAGGCGTCGCTTTGGAATCCCGTGCTTGTCATTCAGTGTTGGTCGTCACTATTGTGGCGTGAGTTGAATGTTGCGGTGTGTGCGCGTGGATCTTGGCAGGTCAAGGCCGTTTTGGTGTGCGTCTGTGGTAGCTGCTCTCGCGTTGGGTTGTAGTGTTGGTGTCTGTAATAAGAAATAGCTATATGCATCGATCGATGCAGAGGCTGGGATATTATATATATTCCCTTTTCTAAAAAAAATGTTTGCTACGGCAAAACCACCATGGACAGCATACGCAGCACATGTATGATCTCTCAGGAGATGGCGGAAGAACTGCGATCGATGGAATTCAATTCAATAGAAAGCGGCAAAACGGAGAGGCAACAAGACCATAGCCTTATTTTTTAGCATATCTCAGAGGGCAGCGGCGAGGTGCATAGGAATTTGTGGATGTACTATGATTATAAATTATAATAGGAAGGAAAATAAGATGCATATGACATCATCTTGGTGTCAGGCTGACATCACGAAGGTGTATAAACTGCATGTATATGGCCTGTAGGATTAGCTTGCATGCTTGTCAACATTATGTAGATGCATACGAGAATAGATTAAACCAGTATTTGCACATCATATGCTTTGATCAAAAGATGACTACAGCCCAATTAGTACTGTTGTTGCTGGCGAAGAATATAAAACGTATATGTACGAGTGCTAGCGTCGACGATGGCAGCGAATATGTAGGATGGAAAGGGCATGAATTGAGGATATACTTCTCTCCGAAGTGGTGTTCATCTGATGCCGGTAGTGAGGGCGAAGCTGCTGCGACGGCAATCCACGCACTGAAACGAAAGGAACCGTACGTCTTGTGCGGAGCTTCAACAGAACAACGCGGCAACAGCAAGCATCCTCGTCGATCACGGAGGATTGGCGCTCCAGCGACCCGCGTACTCTGGCGATTTATGCAAGATAACAAGAGTACCACGGCAAGCTCGATGGCGAGGTTCTGGACGGCGGGAGAGGTTCAAAGGCTGCAGTTGTCGAAGAGATGCGTTCAGGCGGTGATGGTGCCTTCCAAACTAGGTTCGGCAAGACGTCGCCACGAGCACAGATCGACGCCAAGAAGTGGTGCCAAGGTCTCTTCGAGCCTCTGCGGTCTCGTAGAGCCCAACAGGAGTGGCGAAGATGGCCGGGCTGACGAGATCGACGAGCTCGACCGGCGTCCGTCAATGGTGGCGGCGACAGCAACTGGTGGCGCTACAGCAAAGATGAGAGGGCGAGAGCAGTCTTTCTGGTGGCGGAAAAGAGAGAAGGGGCTCGGGCTACGCTTATATAGGGGACGGGGTGAGGAATGTGGACGGGATTGGAGCTCGGTTCACTGCCATCAATGGCGGCCGGCGGTTTCTGCATGCAGAGATTGATGTGGCGTGATGGAGTGAAGAGGGCGTTACTGCAGACCTCTGATGGCGCTTGATGGCGTCCTTGACTGTAGGAGAGGGCGTCGCACCTGGCCACCTTCCTGGCTTGGTTCACCCATCGGCCATGGATGCAAGGGAAAGGAGAGAGAGAGCTGGAGGTTGGGGATGACACGCGGGGTCCACCCGTCGGTAAGAGAGGGAGCGGGACCTGTCTGTAAGTGAGAGTGGGGTGGAGGAGGCACTGCTGGGCTGGACTTCTAGATGCATTATTTGGAAAGATATGATACATGGCGAGATAAAGTTGGGCAGCTTTACGGGATGAATTTGAGTGACCTGGTGAGTGGTGACTCTTGCATGCATGCTTGGAATAAATCACGTAGAAACGAATAGAGTCAAGAGTAAAGAAGGAAATATAAAGAAAAGGAGAAAATGACAAATGGTTGGAGAGAAAAAGAAGAGAGGAAGGAAATTGCATGACCATGTTAGCTTAATATAGGTTGGATTGAAGAGAGATTAGTTCGGATGTTGAAATGACATTGGCCAGACAACGATTAAAGAATTTGAGTAGGATTTTAAAAAGTAGATTTAAACCTTTTGTATTTTCAATCTTTTCAGACTCTTTTAAAAAAACAATTGTAAATATGACTCTCTGGAATTATTTAAACCGTATTTTGAATCACTTATTTTTCTAGTTTATTTTGAAATATAAAATTGTTGTTTTAGCATAATCTAGAAACATAATTTTGCGTTTTTTTACGAACATTTTAAACTAAGTTTTTGATTAATAGAATAAAAACCTACTTGAGGCTTAAACGAGTTTTATAAATTCATTCTTCACACCATAGAATTAATGCACTCAGCATGAATGCAACATAGAAGTTTCTAAACCTTATATTAATTTTAGTTAAACCAAAATTATTATTTGACCTACATTAAATGCACAAAAATTAAATAAATGCTCAATTTAATTACTAAATTTGAGAAATCAATTTTAGGGTGTTACACACGCGCACCTGCCTAAGCCACCACGCGGTGAAGCCAAGCCACATGGGCTCGGGAACAACGGCGGCATCGCGTCGCACCTACGTGCTCACCACTGCCAGACCCCACCATGGCGTAGCCCCGTTTCGGCCACCTCAAGCCGGTAGAGTTAGGAAAGCTTCCTCGATGAGCTTCGCCTCGCTGAGAGACACACCGTGCGCTAGAAGGAGAAGGAGAAAGAGCCCTAGGAGCCGCTGGTCGTGTCCGCCTCGCCAGAGCCGCCGCGCCCCCATGTCACCGTCATGTCATGGATGTTCCTGATGATTCCGGCCACCTCGCGAGGCGAGGAAGGGCCGATGATGTCCGCCATCACCCCGCAAGCACAGCCGCATAGATGGTTGAGCCTAGGACCTACCCTAGCCCTAGTTTCCCCGGAGTCAAGAGCTCACCGGAGCTCTACTGTGTTCGCCATCACGCCATGGACTTTGGTCACCGGCGCCGCCACCTATTTCCCCTTCGTGACCCCAATCGTAGGAAAGTGGGCGCCTTTTGGCCCCAGCCGTGAACGCTGCAGCACCGCCACGTTTGCCAAGTGCGCCATCACTGTAGTTGGCTCCAGCAAGCCAAAGGGCCATATTTTTGAGCCCTGCCATGGTTGTCTAGTCTAGGAAGTACCCAGGGAGGCCATGGGAGCCCCGCCGAGCCACCGGCGAGCTGCACGGTCTATGTGCCCCGTCGAGAAGCCGTCTAGTGCGCCTAGTCCATCATGGACCAAGGAAGGAGGAGAAGGGGTTGTAGCACCCTAGGTGTTTATCACCAATTAGGCAGTGGGTTTGAGCTCAAACATGATAGATTAGTGGAGATGATGATGCCAAAGTCAAACCTATGGAAATAAACCCTAACCGAGACTTGGATATTGCACCCTTGCTTACATATAGGCTCAATTAAAAGATATGTGCTTGGGTGTTGTTATCAAAGTATCTTCACATGTCTCACATCAATAACTATCTATGTTGATCCCTGGAAAAGTTTCATGAAGTTCGGAATCAAAAAGTCACATGAAATGATAAGTTCCATTCCTATTGGAATTTGCCCCATTAAGTTAATGAAACTATAGAACATCCACCAAACCTTGCAAACTGTCCAAATGACTCTAGATGAACTCTACAACACCTTAACTACACTTAGGGCACTTAATGGAACAATGTTCATGTTGATCATTTTGCCTAAATGTGCTTCTAAGTGATGGTTGACCATGTATGGACCTGGGAACACTTTGGTTTGACCGTTTTAAAAGTGTGACCTAGAAGTTTTGCATGACTGTGCACCCTTTGACAAAGTCATAGAGAATTTTATAAGGAACAAACTTTGTTTAAGAGTCAAGTCATGAAAATGGGTGGAACATGCTCAAAAAGTGCCCACAAGTCAGATTTAGGGCTGTTTCCCAACACTTAGCATATTCTAAGTCCCTAATTGGCAGCATCAAGTCAACATGTTCGTGACATTTTATCTTCTAATTTCATATGGTATCTCAATTAGGTTCCTTAATATGAGTTGTAGTACTTTTTATGATGGAAACAATGGATCAAGTGTCACTCAAAATGGAGCTCAGTTGAACCTTCTATAAGAGTTTCCAAAACAGCAAAAAGTTGTTTTATCACTAGTTGACCTTGACATGTTGACATGCCGCGTTCTCGAGATTTTGTTAAACAACTTCACATGGTCCCAATATAAAAGTTGGAGTGTAGGTGGTGTAGAAGTGCATGCAAAAAGATGGCTTAAGATTGACCTCATTTTGATCAGCAAACTTGAGTTTCCTTCTTGGTTAGTAATGTGTTGACATTGCTAACTTAGATGCTAATTATCTCCTAAACCAGGACACTAATGACCTTGTGCTTTAAATGAAAAGTGTAGAACTGTTCATGGGCTTCAACTTTGGTTTTACGTCCAAGACCCAGATCAGCCCAGAAATGGCCCAAATCGGCGTCCCAACCGACCCACTTCGGCGCCTGCCACCTATTCGGTGAAATGCCCAAAGGGAGCCACGCGTCCGGGACGTGGCCTCCATGCGCCGCAGTGACCCCCACCTCCGCTGTCGCACGTCCCGTGGACTGGGGTCGATGGGGAGGCACCAGGACGCTCACCGAGCTCCACTCCGCGCTCACACTCGCCCTCAAGCTTTTCCCTAATTCACTGCTCCCCCTCGCTGCCGAACGCGGGCGCCATGGCCGCGGCCGCGCCATGGCCGAGCGGTGGACCTCCGCCCAACAGCTGCTGCTGTCTATCTCCATCTCAACCAAGCGCGTCACCACCTCCGCCTCGCCGTGCTCCGCCCCGCGCGCGTGCTCGCCGGGCTCCTGGTGGCTGGCAGCGCCACCGCCGCCTGCAGCCGCCGCCGTGCCTCCGGGCTTGTGTGGCCAGAGGCCCACGGGCGGTCGCAGGCCACACTGCGGGTGGCCGCAGGTGCGCCTCACCGCCGTGATGCGTCCACACTGCTCCATCGCCGTCGGTCGCCGGCAGCCGGCCGGCGAGACCCCCGGCGGTCTTTCCTCCCCGCTCCTCTTCTTCTTCCAGAGGAAGAAGAAGGCCCCTGTGCCTCTCTCTATCTTTCTCCAAGAGCATGACAGGCGGGCCCGGTTGGGCAACGGGTCCCACACGTCGGTTAAACAATGATTGCTTTGGGTGCATAGCCGGGTACACCTAGCAGATCTAGGGTTAGGTACTTAGTTGCGTTTTTGAATTTCAGATTTATTTAGTTCTTCAAAAATTCATATCTCCTGTTAGGTAACTCCAAAAATAATAAATGGGGACTTTTTGGAAACCTTGAGAAAAGATCTACGCAGTGGAGTCATAATATATTATATGTTTGTAAGTATTTTCTAATGTCTTTATTTAAGTTTTAAAAATGCTCTAAAAATGCCTTTAAACTTAACCAGAGCAAGATCTGGAGTTTTAGAACTCCAAAAATAGTGACTCTTGTTTTGTTAATTTTGTGATGACATGTACTTGCTAGGAAAAATATTAAACACACTACTTGTTCACTGTTTTCTTAAAGTTTTGATTTGACCTTGATAAATAAGGAAATCTGCATTTATATTGCTTGTCAATTTATATCTTGAGTTGTGTTGCTCAAATTGATGTGAAATTTTTAGGGTAGGCTTGTCATGCTATGGATGTACTATGGTATAAATTTCATGGCCATTTATTACTGTATGCTCAAGTTATTGAGTTAACTTGTTTATGGCTTGATAAATAGCTTATAAATAATATATAAATGATAAAATAGAAAATGTTGTCCCATCACCTTATTATGATGTTTCTCTATCATATTGATTCATAAGATGGCCTTGGGTTCACAGAAAATATTGAGTTTTAGGTTTAACTTGCTCTCACATGATTTATTGCCATAGCAATTTGTCTTTTTCATAGAGGTTGTTATACATGTCCAAATGGTTTCAAATTTGGACAGTAAACTTTTGGGAGCATGTGTAGGCCTCTGTAATTTTGGTAGAATTTATTGAGCATCTTTATGATGTGGTCATAATTCCACCTAATTATCTAAATAAATTAAGAAAATGTATTAAAAGAATTTATTTAGTAATTGACACTATGTTTTCTGGTGTTCCTTAGTCATGTATGAAATGTTAGTAAAGTTAGTTTTTTTCAATTATATGTTTGCAACATATGTTAATAATTATTCTTGCGATTATTAGTTTCTGGACAGTTCTGGGGGCAATATAGATTACCCCATGATAATGATGTTTTCTGAGCACCTTGTCTATAGAAAAGTTGTATATAATTCATGTATCTAGCTTCTATTAAAATTTGGTGGCATTTGGCCATATGGTTTAGAAACGACAGCTCTTCTAAGTTGGGTTCAGATTTATGTTGCTCTCTGTCCTTCCAGGACATATTCTGTACCTTCTGTATTTCGACCTGGTAAATGTTAGAATCAGGTTTAGATGATTATAAATGAAATATAGATAATTTCATAAGATTTCCATAATGTCTTCTTGCAAGTCATTTGGAGTTGTAGATCTCCAGTTATGATTAAATTACTCAGTTGTTGGTCTGATGTCTAGAAGGTAGCAATTTCTAGTTCTAGTACTTTGATTAACTTTGTCATGCATGGGTATTGAAGTGTGATTCATATCTTTGATGATACTTGGGTGGTACCCTGTGATCTTGTGAGACTTGTTTCTTGATTGATGTGCTTGCCCTCTTCTATGTTATGTCTTAATGAGGATTAAGTTAATTAGCTCTAGGTGTTTATGTGAACTTTGGTATGCTTGCATGATTACTTTATTTATTGCACTTCTATGCATTCACACATGTGCATGGTTGCATCTCATATAGGTATGCTAGCAGAAACGTGTGAAGGATGTGGCGTTGGAGCCAAACCCGAAGACGGTGTTTGGTGGATCCATCCCGAAGATAGAAGGATCGGGCAAGTGCTAGATGGGAGGATGCTCGCCAAGTGAATTCATCTGACATACTCTAACTTGAGTCGGATCCCAGGCAAGCCCCGGAGCATTATAAGCCTCCTATCTTCAAAGCAATTAATTTTATATATGTTATAAGTATTGTTGCATTAAGTGGTAGGAGTTGGTTGGAAACCCTTGCTGCATTATATCATTCCTTGTCCAGATATATGAATCCTTGAATCCTATATAGACTAGGATCGAGTAGATGCTTAGCCCTGCTTTAAGCGATAGAAGTCAGGTGATTTCCTGTCACCTGCGAGATATAGGGATATTCATATATGGCACGGTTGGCTATATTTGCTATCGTGGAATGGAACCATGTGTTAATAAAATGAAATGAGACCGGGTGGGATGACGATAGTGAAGCAACAAGGCATGGAGGTCTTGGGTGTGGATCTATCCCCGTCTGAGTCGTTTAAGGACCGATTCGCTGTACGTCCTTGAGTCATGTTGAACGCAGTCTAACACTTAGTTGGCCGGATAAGTCGTTCCGACCGTGAAGCCGAGTAATATGGTTCAGGCCGGGAATCGAATGGTAGGTTGCTTCTTGGAGGAGAGAAAGGATGTGCTTGGGGACATTGGCGTGAGACCAAGGGGGGTTAGAGTCCCTATCACCTGGCAGAGTATCGCCCTTGGGGTTGCGACATCATTCGGATCCGCGATTCCTGAATTGTATGAAAGGTGGCTTGTGCGACCCTGGCAGGGGCCTGCGCGGTGAGTGTTAGAAATACCCCTCCAGCTGGATAGGAATTTGATTCGAATCGCCATCGCTCCCGGTTAGTGAGCACTTGACTTGAGCAGCGGCAACGTAGATTCCATTAAATTAAACGGATGGTTAATTGGATAACGATGGAAAGGTTGCCTCAATTTATACCTGCTATGGTTAATATTGTTTGCTCCTAATAAAGTGAGTGCTCTAGTACAGGTTCTAATATAAATGAGAGGTTAATGATAATTAACTTGATGCTTAAGCATTAATGATTACTTATCCATATTAAGCTTTTATGAAAAATGTTGTCAAGCTAGCCCACTTCATATCAGCCTTGCATGATCCTTGGTGTCACTTTATTTCTGGTTTATGACGGGTAAGTCTAGCTGAGTACCTTCTCGTACTTAGGGTTTTATCCCCACTTGTTGCAGGTTGTGAAGTATCATGGCTACTGCAAGAGTTGGTTGGCTCCTGCCTTAGTGGCGGAGTGTGATCACGGGCATGATCCTTCTAAGTTATCTTCTCTCTAATGCTTTTGTTGGAAGTCGACTTTAGTACTGGCATGTATTTGAAATAAGGGTGTTGTTAGTTTCAAATTACTTTGCCTCCGCTACTTTTGAACTTAAGTTGTAATAACTATGTTGAACTCCGATGTATATTGAATTACTTGTGAAATGGTTGTAACATATGACTTGTTATGTTGAATCACTACGATCTTGGCTTGTATGTTGGTTGGTTTGAAATCCCGCGTGATTTCATTGGACTACCGGAGTTATATGGGCTCAAGTGCGAGAATTTGATCACTTCGGTGATTGTTTTTGTACTTGTGCTCTTATAATTTGGACGGTTCTGTTACAGGGGTGGACACGGTCCTCCATGGACCTAGCCAGCAGTCCATAGACCTGCGCCGCGAAGTCCGCTAGGAGCCATGTCCATGTGCAGAGGCCCGGTAGAAGCCCACCAGCGCCACATGGCCGCCTACCTACTTGACACATGTTTGGACAGCCCAGCCCAGACCGGCCCAACTCGGCCCGTTATCCGGACCACTAGGCCCAGTCCAAGCCCGGTCAACGTTGAGCATTAACCAGAGGACCATTAACCGACCCACCTGTCAGTCATTGCTAACCTCGGACCCCACCTGTCAGCCTTAGCCGAGCCACCAACCAACCTGGATGCGCCACGTGTCATCACAGAATTAATCCAACCCTTTTCTTTTTTAGAAATTGATTCAAACTTAGAAAATTCATCTGACCTAAGAAAAATATGAAACCAGTTTCTAATTTTTTCTAAAATTAAGCTCTATGTCATAGGCTTGTGTTTGAGTGCATTTGGATCTTTTGGTTTTCCATTGCTTCTTTGTGATTATCTATAGGAGTCACTTATCGTGGCTATATGTCTCGTTTGATAGACCCGGAGGAGCAGAAGACTGAGGAGGATGACCCCGACTACACCGAGGAGCTTGGAGACGACCTGCCAGCAGGTGCCACGTCCCACCCAACCTCGTAGAATCCTATTAGACATGCAATAATGAGTTGCTAGCGCTTTATTTTATCCAATTAAACTGTGATAGGTTGCATGGTAGAATTGCTTGAAGCCTTTACCATGACGCAACCTTTACCCTTGCACACCTGCTGATAGGCTAGATGCTTGCTTATTACTTACTACTTACTTCTACTACGCATTATATCCATGATGTGATGCTTGGTGGAGGATTGTTTGTGATTGGCTATGGCACATGGTGCCGATAATGTGGAAATACCTTTGGGAGGCGTGTGTCTTGGGTGTGTGGTGAGGGTCGAGTCGACCGGACAATATTCTACGACGAGTCATTGGACGAGTCTTGCCAGGGGGATGCGACTTGGGCATTTCCTAAGAGAGGTACCTATGGCAGGTACATGTGAGAGGAGAATATCCCCGGGAGGTGACTCTCCGTGGGGCAAGCCCCCGAGATGGAGGTGCTGTTGAAGCACGGGGTGTTGGTTATCCCCACTTGAAAAGATGTCGTGTCTGGTCCACCTAAGGACTGGTATGTCGAGAGAACCGGATCATAGGACCCTTCGTGCATACCACTCGTCGGTAACCCAACTAGCTAGGTTGGTGCCACTACTACTAGGTTGATAGCAGATAGTATAGGGAGGTATGGGCATATGGCTCACACCCTCCAAAGACAACATAGTGGCCTCTGGGGGCCTGGTACTATGTCTCATAGTCTCAGCGTGCTAGTGGATTTCAAGGTAGGGTGGCATCGCACTAGTTGGGAGGCGCCAAAATCAGCCTAGACGATGATCAGCGTCGATGATGATGATCTTGTGGATTTCTAGGTGTACACACTCTGTAGAGTTGATCAATCTATATGTATAGCCGTGTTCGCGGATATGGACATTTCTATGACTTACGCTTCCCTTATTAGAGAGTGGAGTCATTTCTTCTTCCCCCTAGGTTGTTGGTTTTCGGCGTTGGCCGTTGAGGCAAGGCACGAGAGGGAGTTGTCCTTGCCGCCTAGGAGTGAGAGTGTGGTGAGATGGGTGTGATGGGATGGGAGAATGTGTGGATGAAATGGGTTAAAACTTGATGAATTATTATAAACTTGACTACGCTTGCATGGGAAACTACAGCCATAAATAGGTCTTTTGCGCTACCCTTGCATTCCACTGCCACAAAGCAAACACAAAGCATAGAGTGGGAGCTAATGGTCAGTACAAATCGCACTGATAATTGTTTGGCAGGTCACGAGTCCGAGTACGACTACTAGGGAGACGATTGGGAGGATTAGAGGTCTTGTCCTTTGCTCGAGTTTGGTTCGGAAGATGGAGTTGCGCCCATTGTCGTTCTGTCTGATGCTGTTCTAGATGCTGTGTGCTTTGAGTGATTCCACCAAGTGGCGATGTAATAATGAGTAAACCTTGATGTAAGACAGATATTCGATGTATAACTTGTGATATTGACTGTTATTCAATAATGTGATGGAATGATCATTTGACACTATCACGTTATGGTTTGAATATATAGATTTCTCTTCGTGGAAATCGGGATCGTTTCAGACACCGCCACCACCGGCTGCACGTGCGTGTGCGGGATCTAGCCACCACCGCCACTGCTGGCATCTCACCTGGCTGGCTGGCCGCTGCCACGCAGCCAGCTGACGAGAGCGGGCCTTGCTGCTGCATAGGATGAGCAAGCCTCACCACCTTCAACTAGCTCGCCAGCCACCTGTGCCCAGGAAAAAAAGAAATGGGTGAGGAAGAAGAAAGAGTCAAAGTCATTAAGGACATTTCACCGCTCTTCTCTCTTCTCGAAAGCTGAAAATAAATATTTTATTGGATCCGATATCCACCAACAAATTTGACAAGCAGAGTACCCACCAGCAAACTGCTTCATTTTCAGTGTCCACCAATAAAAGGAGGTCACTCTCAGTATCCCCTAGCAAATTTTACCATCTATTTATGTAGACCATATCATCGTGATAGATACACAACTTACAAAAATCAAGTTTTTTCTTTCTAAAATAGTCATTTACATGCGAATGAGTGGATGGAATAGTTTTTTTAGAGCAATTTACATATAAACAGTCTCTCAACTCTTCGGGGTGGTTTGAGGACATTACATGTAATTCTTACACAACCTACGGTTTTACAGCTGCTCCAACCAAACAGATTTCAGCTTTATTTACAGCTCTCAACTCACACAACTCACAACAGCTTTTCTATAGCCCACGGCAGCTTTTTCACAAATCATGGCTCAACCAAACAAGCCTAGAGCTTTATGAAGCCTTTGACCCACACAAAGGATAACCGTATCTGATATCAACTTTCACAACCATGGCCATCGACGATCACATGAATGTAAACAAGATTGGAGGAATCGAGAAGGGGATAACTTGGATTGGAGGAAAGGTTCCTCAACCCCATTTCTCTATTTCTTACAAATGATTAGCTTGTCTCATACAACTCCACACGCTGGCTTATACCACACTCAGCACACACGCTGCCCTCTGGACCCACATCAACCACAAGATCAATACTGATCCCACATTTATATCAGCTAAACCCTTCCGTCGTTGCAGCCGCAGCTGACACTTCACACTTCATGAAGGCTAATCGTCAAACCTCATCTTTCAGTTACAAGTAGCCTCCAGACAATCGAAATCTGATTCTCACATAGATGGCCAAAACTGCACAAACAAAGAATCCACCTTTTTTCACTCCCAAAACCGGCCTCAGCAGTCTGCACCCAATCAATGCTTTGCGGTTTCAAACTGTAAATCCAAAACCATGAGCTATGATACACTAATGGGTTCGAGTTCCACTATACAACAAAATTACACATTCCATGGTGTGTGTCAGTGTCTGTGTGAGTGCTTCCGACTCCTCCTAGAGCTAATGTCACCCCTTACCATATTTCTTCTCTCAATAATTCTGGAAATGAAACATATATAACCAATGATCGCCATGGCATACAAGGCCCTATAAGGTGCCAACACCATGGAGCTGACAAAGGAATAATAGCCACCCACGAGGTATAGGAAACTCAGACCAACTTCACGGCCTCTCCTCCCAGGTAGCTTGAAAAATATGCAGCAGCTGACATTTGGTTGGGATCCAAAAAGTCCATGCAGTATAACACCAACGCAAATAGCAGAATCAATGAACCAGGGAAAATTCTGTCCCATACCAATTCTCTGCACACAAAGGAACAGAACAGAATCATCACTGGTTATGACAAACAAGAACGAAAACTGGAAACTTAGGAATTTGCCTAATGATGTTTAGTAGGTACTAAAAATGACCAACCTGTAGCCAGGCAACAAGTGAAGGCACAAACATGAGTGTGCTTAGAAGATGCAAGATCATTATACCATGCCGATAATCAAACAGTTCTAGTTGACTGTCAGTAAAGCTTTTAGAAGCTGTTGGGCTATCATCCATTGGCAGAAGTTGCTGGAGCCCATCTGATTTACTTTTGGATAGTAGAACTGGACCATCGCCCATCTTGGACTTATACAGGTCCTTTTTCTGAGTTATGCTACGAAAAGAAGCTGCTAAAAAACTGTCACGAGACAAGTATTTCAATTTAGATATTGAATTACAGCAACAAATAAAATAGTATTTCAATTTAGATATTGAATTACAGCAACAAATGAAGTAAAATATACATGGTGGCAGCAATATCATCATGCTAAGATACACTAGATCTCATCGCTACTACTATAGCAAATATGAAACATATGTTTGCATATTGGTCTGTAAAGAAAACCAAGCACACAACTATAGGTATATTATTGGAGATAAAAACGTAAAAAGTATATTTTCATAATTCAAAAAGATTTCAACAATTGAAACAGGTCAAAATTATCCTTAAAAGTTAAAACAAACCTGCATAGATTTGAATGAGCATGGAAGGCGTGAGAGAGAAGTAGCAGACCAAGGCCAATAGCCGGATGAACCAAACAGACGAGTGGTAATGTAGCAACTGCTACAATTATATTTGGATTGTTCCTAAGCATCTGCACAATCTTTTCCAAAAGGACAGTTAGTACCTCAATATAAGGGACTCCAAGAAAAGGAACGACAAATAAGCAGGTCTCCATATACTCTAGAAGGATATTTACCTTCAGTGACTGAAATGAGAAGGAGAAACTGGGGAATTGGCAAAGAAATGCTGATTGAACACCATTCCCCCATGATTGCCATCTGTAAATCATTGTTGCAAGATCAGGAAAAGAAAATGATGTATGATTTATGGTGAGATCAGAATTCATACAATCAATGATACAGCAATGCTTGGAAACAAATCAATATCAAGTCACACTGGACAAGGAATAAGTTGGAATTGTAAATTCAAGTAGAAGATGGTTTAACATAGTAATAACAGTAAAACAACTTGTAGATTACTAGAAATGAAATAATCAACAAAGATGATTTATAAGAACTAATTTGCAATAGAATAAAGGATGGGTAATTCTGAAATCTAACTGGCCATCTTCCTTATAGATATTATCAAGAAAATACTGTCCAATAGCATTATCATTCAGAAATAATGTTCCTAATGAAACTTATCTACTTATATGAGAAGCAAAGAGCTCCAATCAAATGGAAAATCTCTATCCCAAGACAGTTAGCAATTTCAAGACTAATAGCTCATGAAACCAGTAAAGATCCGAAGTATCATCATATTTAAGAAAAAAGAAAAGAGACAAATACTAAGGCAAAAAGATATAAAAGTGTATACTAACCGTCTTTTAATGAAGACATGTAGAATGGCAACCGCATACAGAAACAATTTTGTACTTAGTATCAACAAAATTGCGAAACCATTAGCAACTATGTAGCAGATAATAGTAACCAATAATAAGGTCCCAAGTGGTGGTTTTTGCTCCATCGTGAAAATTAAAAAGGCAAAAAATACAAATATTGGCATGAAGCAAAGAAACGTGAATGCCTTTGGGAGTCCAAGATTAGACTCTATGGCTGACAAAATGGATGGCACAGAAGAATCACACTCCCATGCTGACGTCTGTCGCATCATGCCGAAAAACATTACGGCCACCATGAAACCAAGAATCTGCAATTGAAAAGGGTACAGTTTTAAAAAATATAACAAAACATTGCTGATCTCTTATGTAGTTAAATATACAATTACGAGATAACAAAATGAGAATAATATGTAACCAATTAACCATTAAGATGATATTATCAAAGACACATTCCAGTGCAAAGATCTCCAAATAATATAGCAAGGAAAAACAGAAATTTCATAAGCCTTCAAAATATATAGAATACAGGCTGGTAAAGTTAGCACACCAGAGCCCACAAAACATGAAGGTTTTAGTTTTTTTGGTGGGGGTGGGGGAGGGGGGGCTGAGGTGCTGTGTGTATTAATGCAAAAGAATGTTGAAACTGAAAAAACACTATGATTTTTAATTCCATTAAACAGCTAATCAAAACATATAAAAATTACTAGGCAAGTTTTTAAAATTATAATTACATGCTATATCATACGGTAGCACTTAGAATTATAAGCAACAACAGGGACTTCATTGACTACTGGGATCAATAGATAGTCCTTGGACAGATCTTTTGAAGCGAGGTCAGCCCCATTTCCATTACCATCAAATGGAAATATAAAACTTTGGACTGACAGTCCTTGGGCAGATAAAAAACCAAAACGCTTGTACTACAAGAAGATCATCAGTAAGCTATAACCACCAACAACGTGGGAGCAAGATCAAACATAACTTCTTGGTTATCAGTGAATCAAGCAAAGGATCATCATAAGTCTCTGGTGTGCTAGGCCCGGTATAAGGCTGCAAGATGAAAAGGAGAATGCATTCTTTCGAGGTGCCTCAGTAAGCTGTCACGTAACTCAGGATTTGTAAGTCATTGGTACAGTAAATAAAGATGAGCCTGTATATCTCATTATCTAATTTAAGCAAATAATAGACGAAAGTTCACTGATCCCTTATCAACCAGACTTCAGAACCTCTATACCATGGACAGTGAAGAAACCTGCCAACAGTTAGATGACAGAGTGCTTTACCCGTCAGTTGTAATCGTACCCAACCAAATCCATATCACATAGCTTTTAACAATCAATATGATCTAGCAAACAGGAAAAAGGGTAACAGCATGATGTCATGCAAGGATCGAAGTACATAGGCACAACAAGATTACCTCTGATGAGTACAATAAAAAGAATCTGCTTGCCGCATCCTTTAGTGAAGCACGAGAAGTGACTTTGTATGAGCAGTGTGGGTCAGCCTACAACATCAAGACAGCTTACATTTGAGAAATCATTCCTTTTGATCTGTTACTATGGATCAGAAAATTAGCTCTGTGACAAATGAATAATGCATAATACACAACTTACATCCCAAACATTTGATCTATGAGACTGCAAATTTCATATAGGTTAGAAGCTGATACTAACAATATAAATTCTGGCAATCCAAATTAATTAAGATGGGCACCCAGTTTTACTCTTAAGTACTAACTGCGATGATAGAATTGAATGCGAAACAGATTGTTGCCAAGCAAAAGTTTGCAAAATAATCGACCCCTCAAAGGCAACAGGTTCTGACCTTCAAATTATCTGTTAAGAGGTGGGTGCCAGCGAAAGGGCCTCTAGCTGAGTTGGTTAGGTGGCTTTAGAGGTTTGACTCCCCATGGGAGCGAATTTTTAGACTAGGGTTAAAAAAATCCCCTCATTTGTCCCACGCCAAAGCACAGATCTAAGGTCCGACCCTGATCCTGGGCGTTCTCCCATAGGCTACGGCGCCGTTATGTATAGGCGGGGCTCTTCTATTCTCGAGAATTGGGATGGGCCAGGTGATTATTTGATTTCCAATATGGCTATAATGATGTGTAAGAATTGCACCACCAATATAGCAACCTTCCTCGAACTAAGGATATTCGTACTCCCAGTGCTCTTACCTCCTTTGCACCCCGGCTCCAAAGATCAGTAAGGGTTCGGGGGTTTTCTCGACCTGCGTGAGAAGGTTTTCTTAATGCAATGCCCAAGGGCTGTCTTACCCCCCACCCCCACCCCACCCCGCATGTCGAGTTTTGTTTAGAGGTGGATGCCACAAACTACAACTTGTGCTATTGGCATCATGTTGCTTCTAAATACATTAACAACGATACGAAAGCTTAAGGCATTGTAAAACCCATAATAAATACACCCTCTATTCCAAATTATAAGACGTTTTGGCATTTTAGATACATAGATTTTGTTATGCATCTAGATACACACTTATGTCAAGATACAATGTAAAATCAATAGATCTAGAAAAAATAAAACGTCTTATAATATGAAATGGAGGGAGTACAACAGAAGTATTATATATTATTAAAAATAAATACCCCCCTCAGTTCCCAAATAGATGTATTTAGGATTCCTGTAATTGACAACAAATGTATACAAAATTATTTGTACTTTTCACAGGAAAATAGTTCTGTACAGTTGCTAGCAAAACTCAAAAGTAAATCTATCTTATAAGCCTATAAGTAGAAAAAAAATGACAAAGGTGATTATACCAGGGTCAGGTCCAGCGCCACCAAGAAAAAATGGAGAAAAAAAAAGAACTTGACCTGTGGGGGAAAGACCACCCCCACGGCATTGAATTAAGAAGAAACTTCTCGTGTGCAGGCCAAGAAACACCCCCAAAGCCAGCTGCCCTGGATGTGCCACCTAGTGCCCAGGACACATGCCTGCGGCCATGTGCATCTCACTGAAAGCGACTCAGCTGGTTACACATATAACTCAGTAACACAGCCCACAACTCAAGAACACAGCTGACGAGGGTTGTTTATTAACCCAGGCCTGTCACTGAATAATCATACCCAGTCCCCAAATCCATATCCACACGGTATGGATAGAAAATCCTTTAGCCATTAGGAGAACGGGTATACCCACTAGTAAAAGGGTATGGGGAGGGCATCACACATTTGCCCAGTCTTATCCTTCTCCAATTTTTTCTTGGCGAGGGCGAGGGAGAGACGTAAGACGTTCGCACCTGCCTCCAATTTTTCTATGCGGCGCCGCCGGCGGCGAGGCGCTCGATCCCGAGCTCGAGGTTGGCCAACGCTTATCGTGGAGCACCTCCCTGAAGCCTGTGTCCCTAGCAGCCTGCTGGCGTACACGGACAGCATGGCTAGCAGCACCACACCCTCATGGCCAATGTGGCAGCGGCGACACGTGCCTGCACGGCTTCGACCATGACGCCGCGGCACTGAGGCAGCCGGGAGGCACGCCACACGCTCCCGTGCAGCAGGTCGTGGAGGGAGGATGGCGTGGGTGAAGAGCTGCTTGTCTCCTCATCCATTGTTTTGACTTTTTTTACGGTGGTCTACTCATCCCTTGGCTTCCCCATTATCCAATGGTGGCAAATGAACATGGATGCAATTGGGGAGGGTGAGGAACAGGGATCAGTCAGTTGGGTTTGGGTTTGGTCAAGCTTGGATTTCTCCAAACCCTCCACCAACGACAGGTATACATATATTCAGTTCAGTTCACAGCAGCAGCACTTGCGTGCAGCAGCAGCAACATTCAGGAAAGTGCAGCAGCACTTTTCTTGTGTGTGTGTGTGTTCTGTGCTCACCCTCTCTTCATCCTACAGCCATGAGTGAGTGTGTGGGTGCTGCTGAGCTGATAGCTCACCTGTGCAAGGGTTCGAGGGCCAACAAGTGAAATCAGGGCCGATCCAAGGAAGACGAGCACGCCGGAGGTGCTCCGCCGCCCATCAATATCACCCGCCATGTCTGCATTGCTGAAGGCTGTGAGCTGCAGCCCACCTTCGTCGTCGGTCTTGGGGAGTGCCTTGCTGAAGACTGAGCCACAGCCCACTTCCGCCGCCGTGCTTGGGGAAGACAATCCCCTGACCCACTGTCCCCTTGACGTAGCGCAGCAGCAGCTTCACCGCAATCCAATGATCCTCGTGAGGATCCTCCATGAACCGACTGACATACCTGACCGCGAACGTAATGTCCGGCCAGGTATGAGTTAGATAGCGCAGCCCGCCGATGATGCTCCAGTAGCGCGTCGCGTCCACCTTCGCGCGGTGCTGTGCTTTGACAGCTTCAGCCTTTCCTCCATTGGAGTTGCGCATGGCTTGCAGTCTGCCATGCCACCGCGCTCCAGCAGCTTCTCCGCATAGGCGCTCTGTCCTAGGAAGATGGAGTCGCTCCCCTGCTTCACCTCGATGCCGAGGTAGTAGGAGAGCTCAATGAGATCGCTCATGCGGAACCGAGCTGCCATCTCCGGCTTGAAGCCATCGATGCCCTCCGTGCGTGCTCCAGTGACGATCAAGTTGTCCACATACACGCCGACGACGAGCTCCTCCTTCCCCGTCGCCGCGTGTAGAGAGCGTGCTCCGTTGCGCAACATGCAAACCCAAGCGCACACAGCGTGGCGTCTAGCGTTCCACGCCTGCCGGGCTTGCCGCAGCCAGTAGAGCACCTTGCGTAGCCGCAGCACCTTGTGTTCTGCTCCCTTGACGGCGAAGCTCGAAGCTTGCTTGACGAAGACTGTCTCCGCCAGCTCACCGTTGAGGAAGGCCAATTTGACGTCCAGGTGATGAACACGCCAGTCCTTCGCCGCTGCCATGGCCAGCAGCAGGCGGATCGACTCCATGCGCGCCACCGGCGCAAAGACTTCCTCGAAGTCGATGCCCTCATGCTGGACGAAGCCACGGGCAACGAGGCGTGCCTTGTGCTTGACGATGGCGCCACGCTTGTCCTGCTTCACCTTGTAGACCCAGCCTGGAGGTGGATCAACGAGCTCCTAAGTCCAGTTCTCTTCGATCGCCTTCATCTCCAGCATCGCCCGCCTCCAGTTTGCATCCCGCTCGGCCTGTGAAAACGTGGGCGGCTCCTCTGCGCTAATGAGCAGCGGCTCTGGATCGTCGAGAAGTCGACTTGCCAGGCCCGGTGCTCCTATGTCGCCGACGAGGCTATCCACCCTGCGGAACCGCATCTCCTCGCCGTCATGGAAGGCATCCACATACTCATCGATGTCGCTCAGAGGAGAGCCGAACTCGACCGGAGGTATCCCCTGTTCTGCCTCAGCAGGGGACTATGGTGGTGTGTGCGCGGCTACTAGTGGAGATTGCTCGCCCGTGCCTGCCATGGCCGGACTTGGCGGCTCAGCCGGTGCCGCCACAGCTGCTGGACTTGGCGCGTCCACAGCTGGCTCCTCTGTTCCAACATCTCCGCCTCCACGGATGACCATGTGCTCGATGACGAATGTCTCGCCGACGCCGTTGGCTCCCCCGTGCCCGGATCCTTCCAATCCCGGGCTACCATTTCATCGAACACCACATCCCTCGAGACCACCACCTTGCCTCCTCTCGAATCATACAACCGGTAGGCCTTGCTGCCCTCATAGCCCAGGAGCACCATCGGAGTGCTCCTGTCCTCTAGCTTGTTGAGGTTCGGCTTCGTCTTCATGACATGGCCGATGCACCCGAACGTCCTGAGGAAGGAGACGTTGGGCTTCCTTCCGAACCAAGCCTCGAATGGCGTCATGCCCTTCAGACTCTCTATGGACGCGCGGTTGGGGATGAACACCGCTGTGCTCACAGCCTCTCCCCAAAACTCCCGGCATGCCCTTCGCCTTCATCATGCTTCGAGTCATGCCCACCACCGTCTAGTTCAGCCGCTCCACGCCGTTCTATTGCGGCCAGTACGGCATGGTGTGGTGGCGCACCACCCCTTGATTCGCGCAGTACGCGGCGAATTCCACCGATGTGAACTCGCCGCCGCGATCCGTCCTCAGCACACGCAGCTTCTTCCCGGACTCCGCCTCAGCCCGCGCCTGAAACTTCTTGATCGCCGCCGCTACCTCATCCTTGCTTGTTAGGAGCTGCAGCCACATGTAGCGGCTACAGATGTCCACGAGCAGCAAGAAGTAGCGCCGCCCGCCATGCGTGGCCGGCGCGATAGGCTCGCAGAGGTCACCGTGGACGAGCTCCAGCACATTCCCCGCACGATACTAGGCCGCCTTTGGAAATGGCTGCCTCCTCTGCCTCCCTGCCAGGCAGCTGTCACACAGCTCGCCCGCGTGCTCGATGTGGGGCAGCCCTCGCACCATCTTCTCCAACCGCCCGAGCGCGTCGAAGCTCAGTGCCTGAACCGCACAAGCCGCAGCCACGGTTCCTCGATGTGCCGCTCCGAGAGGCACACAGACTCCTCCACTTTCAAATCAAGCAAGTACAACCGGTTACAGAGCGTTGTACTTTGGCGAAAGACGCTGCTCCCGATCCCGAATCCTCAGCACACCGCTCTTGATGAGCACTTCACAATCACGCTCGTCCAGCTAGCCGATGCTAACGATCCTCGAGCGCAGCTGAGCGCGGTGCTCCCGGTTCTGGCACCGAAAGATGATGGTGCCACAGCCTGGAATCTCCACCTCCGAGCCATCACCGAACTTTACCGACCCAATCACGCCGCCATCAAAGCTCGGAGAAGGCCTCCCTGGAGCCGGTCATGTGGTTGCTGGCGCCAAAGTCCACGTACCACCTCTGCTCCACGCCGCCCACTCATCCTAGGTGGACTTGGGCACGCGACTCGTCGAGATGGATGGCCTGCGGTGCCTTCCCCTGCTCCGCAGCCGCCACCACCTCCTCTAGATCGACATCGTGCAGCGCACAGAACGGCGCCATCAAGAGAGTAGGCTCGTCGTCGTCCACCTGCGCAAGGTGCGCCTCAACCTTCTTCTCCTTCGGGTTCTTGCACTCCTTGGCACAGTGGCCAGTCTTCCCGCAGCACCAGCAAGCGTTGGGGTCGAGCTCCTTTTTCTTCTTCTCTAGGGCCTTGCCGCGGTGCTTGCCATCACTGCCGCGGCTGGAGGAGCCTTCCCCGGACTGCTTCTCCTTCATCCGGGCTACCCACTCCTCTGTCAGCAGCAGCTTGCCGCTGTCCGCTGCTGCAATCGCCCCAATGCGGTTGTCCACCGCCCGCAAGCGCCTAGTCAAGTCCACAATGGTGAGGGTTGACATGTCCAGCATCGTCTCAATGGAGAGAGCGATCTGGGTGTACTTGGGCGGCACAACGCGCAGATACTTGGAGACTGCCTCCTCGTCGTCGATGGTGATGTCGTGCGCTGCCAACTGACTGATGATCGACTGCAGCCAGAGGGAGAAATCCTCCACCGCCTCCCCGTCACGGAACGCCAAGTTGTCGTACTCCTGCCGCGGCTACTGCGCTACGTCAAGGGGACGGTGGATCAGGGGATCGTCTTCCCCAAGCACGGCGGCGGAAGTGGGCTGTGGCTCACAATCTTCATCAAGGCATTCCCCAAGACCGACGACGAAGGTGGGCTGCAGCTCACAGCTTTCAGCGATGCAGACATGGCGGGCAACATTGATGGGCGACAGAGCACCTCCGGCATGCTCGTCTTCCTTGGATCGGCCCCGATTTCATGGCAATCGTTGAAGCAGAAGGTGGTGGTGCTATCTACGTGCGAGGCGGAGTATGTGGCAGCAGCCACAGCAGCGTGCCAGGCGGTCTAGCTGCGCCAGCTGCTGGGCGAGCTGACCGGCAAGGAAGCTCATCCGCCAGGTCCGATGGTGGACAATCAACCTACCATCGCCCTTGCAAAGAATCCAGTCCTCCACAACCATGACCATAGCAAGCACATCGACAATTGTTTTCATCGATGGAGGACAGATTGTTCTGGAGTTTGTCGAAACCAGACGACAGCTCGCAGACATCCTCACCAAGCCAATCGGCCGTCTTCGGTTCATGGAGCTGAGGACCAAGATTGGAATGGTGAAAATCAAGCAAGAGCAGCAAGATTAGGGGAAGAATTGTTGAATAATTTGCTGCTGGTCTTGCACAGAAGTCTGCATTGCAGACCAATCTTCAGTCAAGGCTGCAGCTTGGTGACTAGAAATTTGAAACTGCAGACCAACTTTGAAAGGTTGAACAGCAGCCAAGCTGTAGTGGGAACACTTGACTAGGAGTAGTGGGGACACAGGCCATTGTGTCCCTTAGCTAATAAGTATTGCAGGCTTATCCTGCAGCTAGGACAGTAGACCTTGACTGTAGTTCAGCAGCCCACTTTCTCTGGTTTCAGTTCATACACAAACTGAACCTACCCCTCTGTGTATATAATTGCAGCCCTGGTAATGTAATATTCAGTTCAGTTCACAGCAGCAGCACTTGCGTGCAGCAGCAGCAACATCCAGGACAGTGCAGCAGCACTTGTGTGTGTGTGTGTGTTCTGTGCTCACCCTTTCTTCATCCTACAGCCGTGAGTGAGTGTGTGGGTGCTGGTGAGCTGATAGGTCACCTGTGCAAGGGGTCGAGGGCTAACAGCCTACTCCCACTAAGACCCAAGGTGCTACTAAGGCTCATGTGACCACTAGGCTGACCGCTCACACCATGAAAAAATGGAGCTGAGCGCCAATCTAAATTTGAATTATCCTTTGGAGCAAGATGACCTCGCTGTCCATCTCAAAATAGTTGATGCTGGGGAAGATTACCTTGCAGTCGAACTCATTGAAACAATAGATCCAAGACAAGACCATGTAGTCTCTGTAAACGACCATGTAATCTCTGTGTCTTTTCTGTCTTCCTCACCATCAGAGTCCGATGCCCAATTGACGTGGGGGACCAGTCCATCCACCACTGCCTCATTGTCTTCCATCTACTGTGATCTCGCGGATGATAAAAGTGATGAGGGTGCAGTGGTCGAGCGGAGGGGGAATTGTTAGACATAATCTGCTGATCCTCTCTTCACTTCTCTAGAGCAGTTAGGGGCAGGTGGAAGGTCAGCTCCTGCTGTCCATGACCTGACCACTGCAGCAAGTATGGCAATAGGCCATCTCTAGTACTGTAGTTGGTAGGAGTTGCATCATCCATAGTTGGTAGAAGATGATGTATACTTTGTACTAGAGTAGGTAGTGTTGTACCATAGTTGGTACATGTATGTTGTATATATACCTATGCAATGCAATGAAAAAAGGCAGCTCTTGCCACCAACACTTGAGCCTCTGTTCAGGTTTCAGAAACTGAAACCGTGTGAGTGTGTGTGCAGAAGAAGAGTTCTTCTCCCTCAGTGTAGGGAGGAGTAGAGGGAAGGTGAGCAGGTGCTGCTCACCTGGGCATTAGGATTAGTGCCATCACGTGGTATCGGAGCCGTACAAGTTGCTGGGCGTGATCGCCGGTGATGGACACTGCTGCAGCGGGCGCGGAGGGTGGTGCAGAGGCAGCTGCGGCGGCAGCTGCAGCAGCGGCCATGGAGAGGCAGCTGGCCTCGGCATCCCAGCCCGCAGTAGAGGTGCGCACGACGAGGGAGGTCGGCGGGTCCAACACCTGGCCGATGCTCACCCGCACCAACTACGGCGAGTGGGCGGTCCACATGAAGTGGAAGCTGCGCGCGCGGCGGTGGTGGGCGGCGGTGGAGACCGGCAATGCCGGTGAGGATGCAGAGGTGGGCGTCATGGAGGCACTCATGGCATCCACACCGTCCGAGTTCCATGAGGCCATCGGGTCGAAGAACACGGCGAAGGAGGCATGGGACATGCTTGCGTCCTTCCGCCTCGGTTCGGACCGAGCCAAGAAGGCAAAGGCGCAGCAACTGCGCCGGGAGTTCGACGACCTCCGTTTCAAGCCCGGAGAGGCCGTGGAGGACTTCGCGCTTCGACTGCAGTCGATCGCGAGCCAGCTGGCCACCTACGGCAAGCCGGTCGACGACGAGGACGTCGTGGCCAAGCTGCTGCGCGTCGTGCCGGCGAAGTACGCGCAGCTTGCCTTGTCCATCGAGACGATGCTGGACTTGTCCACGCTGTCGCTCGAGGACGTCACTGGGCGGCTCCGCGCGGTGGAGGATCGCGCGCCGCCGGAGAAGGAGAAGCCCAAACTGCTGCTGACGGAGGAGTGGTCGGCACGGATGAAGGAGAAGCGCAAGACCGGGGAAGGCTCCAGTCGCGGTGGCGGTGACCGTGGCGGTGGCAACGGCGGAAAGCAGCGTGGCAAGGCACCAGCGGAGAAGAAGAGGGGGAAAAAGAAGTTCCCCGACCCCAATGCTTGCCGCAAGTGCGGCGAAGTAGGGCACTGGGCACGGGAGTGCCCAAACAAGAAGCCGGAGAGGAAGGAGGAGGCGCACCTTGCTCGGGACGACAGCGACGGCGAGCACGCGCTCCTGATGGGGGTGTTCTGCGCGGAAAACGGCGGAGCAAGGGCGGCGGAGCTGGAGCAGAGGTCTGCGCCGACGGCCGTTCACCTTGAAGAGCCACGGGCGCAGGTCCTTTTGGGAGCTGCCGGAGACGACGCAGAGCCAAGGTGGTACCTCGACTCCGGGGCAAGCAACCACATGACAGGTTGCCGCGCCGTCTTTTCCGAGCTGGACGAAAAGCATGCCGGGAGCGTGAGGTTCGGCGATGGCTCCCGGGTGCAGATCCGAGGGCGCGGCACCGTGCTCTTCCGGTGCAAGAACGGTGACCACCGCGCGCTCACGGACGTCTACTACATCCCGGAGCTCCGATCAAGCATCGTCAGCCTAGGGCAGCTGGATGAACACGGTGCGGAGGTGTTGATCGGCAATGGGGTGCTGCGCATCAGGGACCAGGACGGCCGACTCCTAGCCAAGGTATCGAGGTCCCAAAACCGCCTCTACTTGCTGGATTTGAAGGTAGAGCAGCCGGTGTGCCTTGCGGCGTCATGCTCGGTGGAGCCGTGGCTGTGGCATGGTCGGTTCGGCCACCTGAGCTTCGACGCGCTCGGGCGACTTGGGAAGATGGTGACCGGGCTGCCGCAGATCAAGCACGCCGGCGAGCTTTGCGACAGCTGCCTGGCGGGGAAGCAGAGGCGGCTGCCGTTCCCCAAGGCGGCAAGTTATCGCGCGGCTGATCCGCTCGAGCTGGTCCATGGGGACCTTTGCGGGCCGATCACGCCGGCGACACACGGCGGCCGGAGATACTTTCTCTTGCTCGTGGACGACTGCAGTCGCTACATGTGGCTGCAGCTCCTGACGAGCAAGAGCGACGCGGCGGACGCCATCAGGCGCTTCAAGGCGCGCGCGGAGGTGGAGTCCGGGAAGAAGCTGCGGGTGCTTCGGACGGATCGCGGCGGCGAATTCACGGCGGTGGAGTTCGCCACCTACTGTGCGGATGAGGGGGTCGGTCGTCACCACACCGCGCCCTACTCACCGCAGCAGAACGGCGTGGTGGAACGCCGAAATCAGACGATCGTCGGCATGGCACGCTCCTTGATGAAAGCCAAGGGGATGCCGGCCGCATTCTGGGGTGAGGCAGTCACGACGGCCGTTTTCATCCTCAACCGATCGCCGACGAAAGCGCTGAAGGGGATGACGCCGTACGAGGCGTGGTACGGGCGCAAGCCCAACGTCTCGTACCTACGCACCTTCGGCTGCATCGGGCACGTGAAGGCCACCAAGCCAGGCCTCGGCAAGCTGGAGGACAGAAGCACGCGCATGGTGTTCCTCGGCTATGAGGATGGATCGAAGGCATACCGCCTGTACGATCCGGTCGGCGGCAAGGTGGTGGTGTCTCGGGACGTGGTCTTCAATGAAGCTGCGGCATGGAGCTGGGACGGGCCAGAAGCAGAGGAAGGCCAAGGCGGCGGCGGACTCTGCAACACATTTGTTGTGGAGAGATTGGTGATCCACAGCCACGGTGAGGCAATGGAGCCGCCGGTGGCTGGTGAAGCGCAGGGGCCAGAGCCTGCGGTGGCGGAAGCAGAACAGCCGGCGGCAGCAGATGGGGAGCCGCTCAGCCCAGGCGGGGCAGGCCACTTGAGCTCGCCTGGGCCAATTGGGGAGCAATCTCCTGCTTCGCCCGAACTAGGAACGCCGGCGGCAGGGACCACAATTGAGTACGCATCCCCACCATCTGATGTCTCGGATTTCGTGGATGCGTTCCATGAAGGAGAGGAGGTCAGATTCCGGCGGGTGGACAATGTGGTCGGCGAGGCGACGGTGCCAGGATTGGCGGCGCGGATGCTCGATGACGCCGACCAGACACTACTTCTCATGAGCGCAGAAGAGCCAGCCACGTTTGCTGTCGCGGAGCGCGACGCGGCATGGCGGAAGGCAATGCTTGAAGAGATGAAGGCAATCGAGGACAACCACACCTGGGAGCTGGTCGATCCGCCGGCGACATGCCGGCCGATCGGGCTCAAGTGGGTGTTCAAGGTGAAGCGGGACGAGCGTGGCGCCGTTGTGAAGCACAAAGCGCGGCTCGTCGCCCGCGGCTTCGTCCAGCGAGAAGGAGTGGACTTCGAGGAGGTGTTCGCGCCGGTCGCTCGCATGGAGTCGGTCAGGCTCCTGCTCGCACTTGCGGCGGCCAAGGATTGGCCGGTCCACCATCTCGACGTCAAGTCGGCTTTCCTCAATGGAGACCTGGCCGAGACCGTCTTCGTCAAGCAGCCGCCGGGTTTCGTCGTCAAGGGAGCAGAGCGGAAGGTCTTGCGGCTGCGCAAGGCGCTCTACGGCCTGCGACAAGCTCCGCGGGCCTGGAACGCCAAGCTCGACGCCACCATGGCAGAGCTTGGGTTCATCCGGTGCGCCACAGAGCACGCCTTGTACACCCGCCGACGGGGGAAGGAGCATCTCATCGTCGGGGTGTACGTCGACGACCTCATTGTCACCGGAGCTCGAGCAGAAGACATTGGACGCTTCAAGGAGGAAATGGCGGCGCGTTTTCGAATGAGCGACCTAGGCGCTCTGTCCTACTACCTCGGCATCGAGGTGAGGCAGGGGAAGGACGTCATCAGGCTGGGGCAGCATGCTTATGCACTGAAGCTGCTCGAGCGGGCAGGCATGGCGGGCTGCAAGGCGGTAGCCACGCCAATGGAGGAGCGCATCAAGCTCTCGAAGCAGAGCACCGCGGCGAAGGTAGACGCCACTCTCTACCGGAGCATCGTCGGCGGGCTGCGCTGGCTCACGCACATGCGGCCAGACATCGCGTTCGCGGTGGGCTACGTGAGCCGTTTCATGGAGGATCCAAGGGAGGACCATTGGGCGGCGGTCAAGCGGCTGCTTCGCTACGTCCAAGGCACGGCGGAGTTGGGCATTGTCTTCCCCAAGCGCGGGGGCATCCAGCTCTCGGCATTCAGCGAGGCACCGCCCAAGGCCTCGAAAGATGCAGCGCTGACGGTCTTCAGCGATGCGGACATGGCCGGCGACGTTGATGGGCGGCGGAGCACTTCAGGTGTCCTCGTCTTCCTCGGATCGTCGCCAGTTGCCTGGCAATCATTGAAGCAAAAGATGGTGGCGCTGTCGACATGTGAGGCGGAGTATGTCGCAGCAGCCACGGCGGCATGCCAGGTGGTCTGGCTGCGGCGACTGCTGGCAGAGCTCACCGGAGCTCAGGTCCAGCCGCCAGCTCTCAAGGTGGACAATCAGCCAGCAATTGCGCTGGCAAAGAATCCAGTTCTCCATGACAGAAGCAAACACATAGATGTGAAGTTTCACTTTCTTCGTGATTGCGTCGATGGAGGGCAGCTCGTCATCGAGTTCGTCGACACCAGACGGCAGCTTGCTGATATCCTCACCAAGTCACTTGGCTGGTTGCGGTTTCAGGAACTGAGGATGATTGGCATGGTTGAAGTCAAGTAGGGACAGCAGGATTAGGGGAAGATTGTTAGACATAATCTGCTGATCCTCTCTTCACTTCTCTAGAGCAGTTAGGGGCAGGTGGAAGGTCAGCTCCTGCTGTCCATGACCTGACCACTGCAGCAAGTATGGCAATAGGCCATCTCTAGTACTGTAGTTGGTAGGAGTTGCATCATCCATAGTTGGTAGAAGATGATGTATACTTTGTACTAGAGTAGGTAGTGTTGTACCATAGTTGGTACATGTATGTTGTATATATACCTATGCAATGCAATGAAAAAAGGCAGCTCTTGCCACCAACACTTGAGCCTCTGTTCAGGTTTCAGAAACTGAAACCGTGTGAGTGTGTGTGCAGAAGAAGAGCTCGGCTCTTCTTCTCCCTCAGTGTAGGGAGGAGTAGAGGGAAGGTGAGCAGGTGCTGCTCACCTGGGCATTAGGATTAGTGCCATCAGGAATGTTATGAGCATGCAGTTGCACCGTGGCAGAGTGACACTCATGAAGGCACTCGTTTTCCATCTACTCATGCACAAGATGGAGAAGCAACAGACCAATCATGCATTAATGCAGCGCCATGATGGAACTCGCGCTGACGAGGGAATCAAAGTGACCCACATGTTGTTTTACACTTATCAAACAAGGACACTTTTCCAATCCTTATCCGATGATGAAAAGGGGGGCAGAGGGAGTAACAAACAGCAGTCAACCAATTGAACTGCCAGACAGGCCAATGAACCGATGAACCACAATCTTACTGGTTTGAACGCTGGTTGTTTCAATAACAGTGTTGGTTGGAACTAGCAATGGAGGCCAGTGCAAGAGCGAGTAAGGAGGGCAGCAGATAGGCAGTATAGATTGCAACCATAATGAGGCAGTCAGTAACTCAAGCAGAGTAATTTGTGGCAACAATAGGTAATCGGCCAAGTGGTGTGCGGAAGCAGAAGCGATAACATGCTAGAGGTTTGTAAAAGCCTATCAGCTGTCACTTGGGCATGCAGCGTCTTGCAGAAGTGATAAAACATAGGGATCAATGACATCAATAAAATTTCAAGTTAGTACTCCCTCTGTATCAAAATAGTTAAGTTTTGTTCTAAGTTAAACTTCTCTAACTTTAACCAAGTATATAGAAAAAGGAAAAAGTTTACATCACCCCCTGAAGTATGGGGTGGTGTCTAATTTACCCTCTCAAGTATGAAACAGTCTAATTTACCCCCTGAACTTTCCAAAACCGTCTACTTTACCCCCTGAGGCAGTTTTGGACGGCGGTTTGCTACAGTAACTATGGTTTTGCTACAGTAACCGAATCTCTAAAAAATCGTAGTAAATCACAGAAAAATCGTAAAATGAAAAATCCAATTTTGTTGGACTCCACGTGAGTAGATCTACACAATGAACATATAATATGGTGTGCTTATGTTCATTGTGTAGATCTACTCACGTGGAGTCCAACAAAATTGGATTTTTCATTTTACGATTTTTCTGTGATTTACTACGATTTTTTAAAGATTCGGTTACTGTAACAAAACCATGGTTACTGTAGTAAACCGCCGTCCAAAACTGCCCCAGAGGGTAAAGTAGACGGTTTTGGAAAGTTCAGGGGGTAAATTAGACCGTTTCATACTTGAGGGGGTAAATTAGACACCACCCCATACTTCAGGGGGTGATGTAGACTTTTTCCTATAGAAAAATGTATGAACATCTACAATGCCAAATAAATGAAACATCAAGGCATTTCACGGTGGATTTAATAACACTAATTAGGTGTTGTAGATATTGGTGCATTTTTCTCTAAATGTGGTCAAAGCTAGAGAAGTTTGATTTAGGACAAAACTAAAAGTCTAAAACGACCTTCATTTTTAGAATAGAGGGAGTACAAAACTAAGCAAGGTCAAAATGTACAAAAACAGTAGTATGCCCTGGGCCCCTGGCTGAGGCCGATGGCCCACTCAGGCTCATAGTTATGTTCACTAGCACTGTTGATGCACGTTGAAGTCCACTCAGTCCGGAGTCTCCTGGAGTTTTTTTTTTAATTCAGAGTCTCCTGGAGTTGATTGTTAGGAAGTCGTACCTGTAGAAGATTGTGTTTCTATTACTTAGGGCTAACCCTAGAAGGGTAGCTATATATAGTTCCATACATGAGCCACATAGTCCTTAGCCACATGGGCCTAAACATACTCCAACACCCCCCCGCAGTCTGAACTAGCCACTGGAGACGTTGAGGCTGGAGCGAAACTCGGAGAAGGTCGAGGAAGGAAGGCCTTTGGTGAAGATATCCGCAAACTGGGAGGTGGTCGGGACGTGAAGCACTCGGACGTCGCCGATGGCCACCCGGTCGCGGACGAAGTGTAGATCGATCTCCACATGCTTGGTCCGCTGGTGCTGCACGGGGTTGGTGGAGAGGTAGACCGCACTGACGTTGTCGCAGTAGACGAGCGTGCTCCTGGCGAGGGGGCGGTGAAGCTCAGCCAGGAGCTGGCGGAGCCAGGCGGCCTCGGCCACGCCGTTGGCCACGGCACGGTACTCCGCCTCGGCACTGGAGCGGGAAACCACGGGCTGGCGCTTGGACGACCAAGAGACCAGGTTGCCGCCGAGGAAGACCGCGTAGCCGGAGGTGGACCTGCGGGTGTCCGGGCAGCCCGCCCAGTCAGCGTCGGTGTAGACAACCAGCTCGGCAGTGGAAGACCGGCCGAGGAGCAGCCCGTAGCCAAGGGTGCCACGGAGGTACCGGAGAAGCCGCTTCATAGCAGCCAGGTGAGGCTCCCGCGGAGCATGCATGTAGAGGCAGAGCTGCTGGACGGCATAAGTGATGTCCGGCCGTGTGAAGGTGAGGTACTGAAGTGCGCCAGCAAGACTCCGATAGGCGGTGGAGTCTGCTGGTCCAAGCATCGGACCCCCAGCCTCTGACAGCTTGCCCTGGGTGTCCACCGGTGTAGAGCAGGACTGGCAGGCGGTCATCCCGGCTCGCTCCAGAATGTCACAAGTGAACTGCCGCTGGTGGAGGAACAAACCGGAAGGTCGGGGCTCAACAGTGACGCCGAGGAAGTGGTGGAGCAGCCCAAGATCCTTCATAGCAAATTCCTTCTGGAGTGAGGCAATGATGCGGTGGAGCAGAGATTCGCTGGAGGCAGTGAGAACAATGTCATCCACATAGAGGAGCAGGTAAGCAGTCTCACCCCCATAGTGGTATATGAACAGGGAGGTGTCAGACTTGGCCTCCGTGAACCCAAGAGTCTGCAGGAAGGTAGCGAATCGAGAGTACCAAGCCCGGGGTGCCTGCTTGAGCCCGTAGAGAGATTTGTTGAGCCGGCAGACGAAGTCAGGACGAGAAGCATCCACAAATCCTGCCGGCTGACTGCAGTAGACCGTCTCAGTCAGAGTGCCATGAAGGAAGGCATTCTTGACATCCAGCTGATGCACAGGCCAGCAGCGCTCGAGAGCCAGGGAGAGGACGGTGCGGACTGTAGCTGGCTTCACCACGGGACTGAAAGTCTCAGCATAGTCAATGCCGGGCCGCTGAGTGAAGCCGCGGAGGACCCAGCGAGCCTTGTAGCGCTCCAAGGAACCATCAGCCCGCCTCTTGTGCGTCCAGATCCACTTGCCGGTGACAATGTTGGAACCCGGCGGACGAGGCACTAGGTCCCACGTCTGGTTGGCGAGGAGGGCCGCGTACTCCTCGTCCATCGCGCGGCGCCAGTGAGGATCCGCCAAGGCCGCGCGGACGGAAGAGGGTACCGGAGAGATCCCCGGCTCGCAGGCGGCGGCGGTGAAGGCCTGCGGGCGAGACGCCTGCCTCGTCACCATCGGGTGAGTGTGACGAGGGTCCCGGTGAAGAAGAGGCGGGTGGTACACCGGCGGGTCGGCGCGAGGGCGTTGCGATGCCGAAGGAGCATGCACCGGCGACGACGGCGCCGGTGACGAGATCGGCGGAGCCGGCTCACGCCGACGCTCGTAGACGATGCCGAAGCGTCCGGGAGGGGGTGATGGCGGACGCGGCTCCCGCCGGCGCTGGTAGACGAGGCCGAAGCGCCCGGGAGGAGGTGGGGTCGGTGTAGTCGGTTCCGCGATCGGAACGGCAGCATCAGGCACAACGGGAGGCAGCGAAGCGACAGGGAGCGAGGGCGGAAGCTCCGAGGCTGCCTCGACCGTGTCAGGCACCGGAGGGTCCTGGTGTGAGTCCGGCAGGGGCGAGGCAGGACCACCAGGAGAGTGCGCCGGAGTAGGACCTGCAGGGTAGAAGGAGAAGGGTGGCGGAATCGCCGGGTCAGTGGGAAAGAAGGAGGCCTCCGCAGGGTCAGCGGGAGGTGGGGGTGGAGAGGTGGTAGAGTAAGGGAATGCCGACTCATCAAACACGACATGGCGAGAGATGAGGACACGGCGAGAGGCAAGGTCAAAGCATCGGTAACCCTTGTGATCCGGAGAGTATCCGAGAAAGACACAGAGGGTCGACCGGGGAGCCAGCTTATGGGGAGCGGTGGAGGCGGTGTTAGGGTAACACGCACACCCGAAGACTCGAAGGTGGTCGTACCGAGGAGGGGTACCGAAAAGAGCGTGGTGAGGCGTAGGAGCTGGGCAGGCAGTAGAAGGGAGTCGGTTAAGGAGATAGGTGGAGGTGTGCAGACACTCAGCCCAGAAGCGAGCGGGTAGAGACGCCTGGAGCAGAAGGGTGCGCATGATGTCATTGGTGGTGCAGATCATGCGCTCGGCCTTGCCGTTCTGAGATGAGGTATACGGGCAAGACATGCGGAGCTGGACACCATGCGAAAGGAAGAAAGCACGTGAGGTGGAGTTATCGAACTCACGGCCATTGTCGCACTGGACAGCCTTGATGGTAAGGCCGAACTGAGTGGACACCCAAGCAAAGAAGTGGCTGAGAGTGGGGAACGCCTCGGACTTGGCACGCAGGGGAAAGGTCCAGGAATAATGGGAGAAATCATCAACCACCACCAAATAGTACTTATAGCCAGACATGCTGAGAACAGGAGAAGTCCACAAGTCGCAATGAATAAGATCAAAGACACGAGTGGTATGTGAGGAAGAGGACTGAAAGGGAAGGCGAACATGACGGCCGAGCTGGCATGCATGACACAAGTGATCATCGTGAGCCCGAGAGCACCGAATGTCGGAACTACGACTGAGCTGTGTCAGGGCATCCCGGCCAGGATGGCCGAGGCGACGGTGCCAAGTGGTGGTGGAAGAAGTGGCGGCGAAAGCGGCTGAGGAAGGCGAAGGAGGTGAAACAGACGCCGGAAACTGAAGGGTATAGAGAGGCCCAGTGCTGTTACATCGGAGCAAAGGACACCGGGAGGCCAAATCCCGCACGGTGAGACCAGAGGGGTCAAACTCAACCGAACAAGAGTTGTCCGTTGTGAACCGGCGAATAGAGAGAAGGTTGTGAACCATACCGGGAGCCACAAGAACATCAGAGATATGAAAGGAGCCGTGGGGACTGGCAGTGCCCACGGAGGAGACAGGAATGCAAGCGCCATTGGCGACCATGATGGATGAGGGACAGGAAGGGTGTGGAGGACGAAGAGAAGAAAGTAGACTCGCATCGGGCGTGGTGTGGAAAGTGGCGCCCGAATCGGCGATCCAATCGGGACCCCCCGCACCAGCGGCCCCGGCGCTCGCGGCCATGGTGGCGGCGCCTGGGAGATGGCCCGGCTGCGGCGGCGGTGGAGTGGTACTGTGCACGCCCGCGTGCCAGCCAGTAGCGGCCAGGCTCGCAGGGGCAGCAGCGCTCACAGAGCCAGGAGCAGCAGCGGAAAAGGTCGGGTCCCCCCCGGCAGCTGCGACTGGAGAGCCAGGAAGGTCCACCATGGGTGAGGGAAAGGTGAGGTGCTCGCCCCAGGAGACCACCGGCGCCGGCATGGCTGACCGGCCTCCTTCTTCTCCCTCCCTCTTCTCCCTCTTCCCTTCCCCCTCCACACTTTCCTGGGCCGCAGCACCTGGAGCACCGCCCGCTCCCGTGTCGCACGGGACCGCGCCCGTGACTCCCGTGTCGCACGGGACCGTGCCGCTCGGGGTCGCGCCCCTGGCTGCCGTCCCCCTGGACGCGCGCGGGGCCCCCCACCTCCCTGCCCCTTCTTCCCTCCCTCCCTGCCGCCGGCACCCAGCAGGCAGGCTGGTGCCGCCGCCACCCATGGCTGGCCGGCCACCTCCTCCTCCCCCACCTTCCTCTCTCCCATCTACCTCTGCTGCTCCTCCGTCCTCCCAGCATCCTGCAGCAGCCACCACAGGAGGCGCACCTTTTCCGCTGCTGACCCCAGGCACCGCTCCCCTGCTGGCTCCTGCTGCAGCCGCTCCCCTGCTGCACCCAGCAGCGCCGGCCCCACCTCTTCCTCTCCCATGGCCGGCTCTTGCCCGCCCTGCTGCACTGGTGGCTGGCGGCCCTACAGCACCTACTGCACCGCTCCCTGCTGTGACCCTCACTACCTTGGCCGCCGGTGGGGGGCTTACTGCCTGCTCCGATACCATGTAGAAGATTGTGTTTCTATTACTTAGGGCTAACCCTAGAAGGGTAGCTATATATAGTTCCATACATGGGCCACATGGGCCTTAGCCACATGGGCCTAAACATACTCCAACAGTACCTATTGTAACTTGTGATAGGAAAGGATCCCTCTAAAATAGGGATGGTTAGGAACCTAGAATACTTATACTTAGCCAAAGTCAGAGTCTCCTTTATGTAGAGAGAGGCCTTCTACCCCCTTTGGAACTCAAGCAGAAGAAGAACAAGGGCCTAGCCCATCTCTTCAGCATCTAGCTTGGGCCAAAGTTGCAGTCTCTCTCTCCCTCCCTCTCCTTTATATATATAATAGAGGCCTCCTATACCCTATGGAACTCAATCAGAAGCAGATCAAGGACCTAACCCATCTCTTCCACCTCTAAATTGGGTGCCAGCCTGCCCTTGTGCTCCCCTATCCCTAGGTCGCCAGCAACCTCCTGGCCTTTCCCAAACTTTTCTCGAAAACGCAGGAGAGCTGCGCCTAATTATATTAAAAAGAGAAAAGGGCAAGAACCCAAACAACCCCACAAACACCACACACACGCACTCACACCCCAACAGATAAAAGGATTACATTCGTGCCCGTGACAAAAACCACACAAGGCGACCACTACTGAGCTAAACACTGTAACTACCGGGGAGGAGGGCAGTCAAGAATGATAGCCCTCGAGCCCCTGCCATAGTGCCTTTCCCAAACTCTGGTAATCTATACACATAGCATAGTGCCTCATAGTAGATCCTATGTATCTGTATTCTGTGGTGCCATACAATAATCTGATTTTTTTTTCAGTGCCAGTTTCCATATGCACACAACATAGAAGGAACCTTACCAGGATCAGTACTGTAGTTTTGTCAGTCCCTTCAGGTGAATCCCAAAAGGCAGGTGATGAATCAACCACTATAGTCTCTGAGTATATATTTGGAATGATGTGTAGGCCAGATACAGAATCCCATGCCAAGGCAACAGGCGGAAAGCACCGCAATTTACAAAGGTCTATGATACAAACACAACATACAAAAGGTTATTGAGGTAGTAAATGTGCAACCAAGGTACAGAGAATTACATGCTATCCTATGTTATTGGCAAGGTTTTAAATAGCCGGCTAAGCCATTTAGCTTTTTATGTCCGAAAACAGGCTATAGCCGGCTATAGCGAGCTATAGCGGCAGCTAAGAGCTAACTTGTACATGGAAAAACTTAGCTAAATCCTTCTCAAACAGCTATAGCCAGAGATAGCGGAGGCTACAGCCGGAGATTTAAAACCTTGGTTATTGGACATCTACTAATTGATGATATTACTCCACATAATAGTATAAAAATCTACATTTGCTATTAGCAGTTATTATTATCCCCAGAAAGATTAGGACACTAGCAAAACTAATACTGCTTTCAAAAATAAATATTTACAGAGCACAAGAGAAGTAGCAGCTCACTATTTCTCTCAGCTTCCATTTGATCACCAGCATTTTTTATTCCACATCCAGCAGTTTTCAGTGATAAAGTTACTGGTAGAAGGCCAAGGCTTGCAGAAAATGACAAGTTTAGAGCCAATGGGTGATCCTCCAACAGAAATATTTCCTAAGATCAAGAATTATAAGATCCAACCAATATTATAAGATCATAATATAGATTTCAATAATTACTAGTTACTAACTTCAGGAGCAAAACTGGAGCGGATGATTGTTCCAATAGAAAGTGCACTTGCCCCTTCCTCAGGATTAAAGAACTGCCCCACTGCCATAGAGGCTGCTGGTGGAGGCCTACCTGAAATAGTCTGGATGCCAAAGTTCAGAACAAGCAGTTTCATTAAAAATTCCATCAGTGGTTCATAACATTTATAATTCGTTTTCCACTTTCCACTGATAAAAAAATAATGGCCACGTTATACACTGAGTGTGCCAAAGATGCCAGCTGGGATTGGGATATGAATTAAATTTGAGGTTACCTATATAGTTAAAAAAACATCAGAAAACCTAATTACAGAACTGTGTATCCATCACTGACATGAGAATCCAGATATAGTAAGGTCATTTATTTATTTTAAGTATTAACAGAACAAACCAGCCTTTTGGCACATAAAAAAGTATATGTATACTTTCTCTACATGTCCAACTTTTATCTTAGTTTCTTTAGCACTTGAGCACACATTTTATGTGAATGAGACAAATAAATGGCCAATATAGCCTGTAAAAACAAAGTCCTATTGAAGAACTGTCATGTTCCACTCATCTCAACGTGTTGTAATTATGATGCAACTTACACTATATTTTATTCATTCATTGCATTTCCTCAGTAGAAGCCACAAGATTTCAATAAAGGAATCAATGTGGAAATAGCATTCTCCAAAAAAATTACTAGAAAACTTATAAGACATTTAATTGTAAAAGAAATATTCTAGCACAAGACCGGAACGGCACAAGAGAATACCGGTCGAGGTGCTACTGATATAGTCATGAAGCCAAAACCACTCATTTCTTCTGGACTCAGTAGTAGAAATGCAGAAGGAGGCGGTTGCTCAGTTTGACTCCCAGGTTCAACCTAGTAAAAAAGTATAACAAATGATTACGAAGGTTGTCCAAATTGTGAGCAAATTTTGTTTGACATGATAAGATCATATGGATCATGATCCTATCAAGTATCAAGTTTTAAAAATTGTACAATTTTACAAAGTCAAGTTTTTCTTGACAGTTGACGTCTTTTTCCAAGAAAGCAATTACACTAAAAAAACTAGAGCAATGACATGTTGATGTGTGTATCTACATTTATCTCAATTATAAACTAATTTAATTTGCTAATTTGAACATATATAAAGTTTAATGTAAGAAATATAACATGTGCCAGCTTAAAATAATATATTGAGAGATAGCATATTAAACTAAAAGAACATAATGATAGAACAACAACAACATAGCCTTTTGTCCCAAGCAAGTTGGGGTAGGCTAGAGATGAAACCCTAAAGAGACGAGAAACAGGGAGACACATAAAGGGACATAAAGGGCACAAGACAATGATAGAAACATATATTTTGCGTGCTAACATAGCTTATTGTCAGTACAAGTCCAACCAAATGGTGAAGATGGTTCTACACAAGCAGGCAACCCAATAAGTGATCCTGCAAGACTTTGACGCTAGAATAGAATCCATTTGTGTCATGTCAGCTACTAGGGATGCTTCAATCCGTATCATCCGAACAACAACCTTATATTAAGACGACAACAATGATGAAGATGGAAATGAATTTTACTTGCAACAGAAGAGAATAATCAAATCAAAGAATTGGTTTATTTTGTAATGTGTATTACACTGACATCAGTAAACAAATAAAAAAGTACATCCCATGAAACATTTTTTGTAGTAAGCATACAAGTACACTGCACACAAATAAAGTACAACATCTTGAAGAAGTATGTTTAACATATACTTTTATGGAAATAAAAAATGCAAGAATCATGATATAGACATTGCAGCTAACAGTAGAAGACAATGGTTTTAGTTATCAGCTGAGCTATCTATAATGGAAGCAGCACATTACTAACATAATTAATGATAGAATGTAGGAAAATGAGAACGATTAGGTGAACAATCTTAAAAATATTACCTGTTTTGGAGCAGGTCCTGCAGGAATTTGGACCATCTTTGATGTAACTTCCACTATCTTTTTACTGGCAGGTAATTCATTTTGCACAGGTGAATGATGTTTTTCTGGCCACAAGTGAATCCTTACTCCAGAACAAGGGGCAAGATTTGTTACAAAAACAAAGTGTCCTCTACCATTTGATCCCTTCCACAAGAAAATAGCAAAGCTTATTAATCATATGCAGCAATACTTCAATTCAATCTAAACTTCAAATAAGGTTTCTTAATGCAAAAAAACACATACAAATAGCGGGGGGAAACTAGAAGGCCAGTAACCTACCAGCTTTTTAATATCTAACCATCTTCTCCTGCCATCCATGGCTAGAACAGTAACTGAATTTGACTGAATATACAGGTCCTTTTCAAGGCCATCACTAGTCCATTGAGTGGATGGTGGGCAAGAAAGTGAACCTTTTTTGTGTAGTTCTACAAGAAAAATATATCAATATGTTTAGATAAGAAAAATGATATGATACTCTGGTACCATGTAAATGGATAAGACCCTATAATTAACCTCTAGGGTTTACATCACATTTGATTGTCTGATCCCTGGGATAACAGAAGTATGAATGCTTGGTGGCTGGCTGTTTTTTTGCATACGAGCGTGAAGTCTTGAACTATGACTGCAATTCCATGGCCTTGGTAATGAAATTCAGGTTTACCATTGTGGAAAAAAACACACATTTGATCGTGAAATGCTAGTCTTGGTTTTTACAGATATATGCTAAGTTATATCAACTAACAAATTTGAACACTATCATAACCGTATCTTATCTATTTGCTATGCAATATAAATATGCTATAAGTAGCAGTTTGGCATCCTCTCTCTATACAGCATACAAAGTTACCAATTCCATGAGCCTCATGTTACAGCAGTGTTGCACTAATGTGTTGCACAAATTAATAAACATTTTAAAATGATAACATAAACTATAGCAAAGAAGCCATCTTAATAAATTATATAAATCCAAATTAATAGAAGAGGTGACAAAAATTGTTTACACAATAGAATGTTTACAAACAGAAATAGCTTTATGAAAATGGTAATATGATCTTCAAAAATTTTTACATAGATTTCAAATCCTGACCAAGAACTATGTGCTCATTCATTCCATAAATAATTCATCTTCTAAGCAAACAACTTTCTAACTGATCCAACTACAAAGGACTTAAGGAGGTAAAGAATGAGCTATACCACCAGCATCCTGGTTCTCATTGGCAGGTAAAGTTTGTGACAGTGAAGCAGGAACATGAGCCATTGAACTCAAAGACTGAGGAACTGCACTTTGGAGCATTTTTGTGAACACAAAAACTCTTTTTTGCGTGCTTGAAAATGGATGTCTGTCAACAGGATCTATTATGCTAAGAAGAGTGTGTGCAACCTGGACAATGTCAAGTCAACATAAGTACTGATGTTACCGCATACTGCAAAGCATTGAGAGAATTTGCTGTTGACACATAGTTCCAGACCTGTACAGCTAATTGATTACACCATAGGATAGATTGATGCTCCATGGATAACCAAACGTTCTTCATACTGGAGCTTCCTACCATAAAGCCGTGAGTAGAAGGCACAATTCCATCCAATGATGCCAACCTTGACCTAATCTGAATAAAAATGAGTTTGAAATAACAATCTCAACTTTCTAAACAACACACTCACCAAATATTGAGATCTTGATTGCATCAAGAATTGAACAAAGATGATCTGAAATTCTGTGAAATTCCAGACTTTAGTCTACAGATATCAGAACCAGTGTTCGAAAAAAAAATGTAGCTAAACGCTTGCCTAGGCACACATTTAAGCATGAAATGGAGCCCTGGCACGCCATCTTGGCCATAGGCATCCAATTAAATGAGGCCAAGGGGAGAGGACGGAGAACCAGGGGAGGCAGAACCCATGATGGTAGACCAAGAATGCTCCAATCAGCCTCGGATGTGTGGAAAGCACTGCATAAGGCTGAGGACAGTAGCGATTGGGGAGCACGCGTTGAAGGGCAAGCGTGCAGGTCATGGACGATGGCCAGATGCATGGCCAGCGCAGTACCGATGGCACGCGCCAGTGGCAGGAGTGATATGCTGTGGATGGAAGCGTTTTCATTACGCAATGAAGCTTTAGCTGTGCCGGGTGAACTGTCCAACCCATGGATGGTGAAGAAAACAAAAGGAGAGACGAGGTTAGGATCGCAAAATGGTTTTGTTTCGGGTGTGATTCCATCTTATGCTTACCTCATGGTATCCATGTTGCTTGATTCCACCTGCCCTCTACTTGATTTCGCCCCCTCCTGCTCGATTTCACCAAGGGGTTGCATGCAGCCAGAGCAGAGGTGGTGCACCATGGAGGGGACAGGAGCGCATGCAGACGGAGCAAAAATGGTGTGTCGTGGAGGGGGAGCAGACAGGGGAGGAGCTGAGGAAAGGAAATGATGCGGATGCGGCAGCACGAAGATGGCTGCCCGCTGCTGAGAATCGGAGGTGGTAGGGCATCGATGGGAGATGTGATGGTTGGATCAGATAGTGGGCTTAACTTAGATAGGGGGTGGAGTGGGCTGTTGACACATTCCTGATTCCTCTTCATGTTCCATTTGTATTCTTGCATATTTATGCAGCTACATCTTCCCATATGCAGTTAGTAGGTTACAGTTGTTAATATATATAGGCATACATAGTCTTTTCTGTTTCTCTTTCTGGCCCATGTAGGCCTTATGGCCCTTTTGGCCCATACTCTGTATATTTTGTAACCTAGACTCAGTCGATGGGGCATGAAAGCCATTCTTGCCTAACAACAGTAACATAATCACCTATTCGCATTTAGCCTGCGTTGACTCTCCCTAGGCTCTAGGCAATGCCCTAGCACCTTTTACAACCTTGATCAGAACTGGGACCAAAACCAGCAGCCCAACCGGAGAAGAATGGACCCTCATATGGGCTCAGTCGTGCTATTGGATCATTCAAATAGTCTGCCCATCGAACCACTAAGGTAGGTCAGTATGTCAGATCACCAGTTTTTCTCGAAATCACAACGACTGGAGCAGCCCAACATCATGCACCAAAAGATGAAGAAGTTTGCAAATGTAGTGTCCAAGTCCAAACATGCATTCTGTGTTCAGCATTCATGTGGCTAGGCACACTAACGACCAATAGGTGGGTCCATTTACCTGAGACCTTGATCAGGTCAATGCCACTAGCCTAGTCTTGTAGAAGTCTAATAATGGAAAAACAAAATTACAATTAAAAATGCCTACTAGAAACGAAAATCAACAATTTTAATGAGTCTGTTGTGTACTCCTGTTCCAAAATGTAAGGTATTGTGTACTCCTGTTCCAAAATGTAAGGTATTTTTGTGTACTCCTGTTACAAAATGTAAGGTGTTTTGTTTTGTTCTAACTCCTAAGTCAAACTTCTCTAGCTTGGAAACTGGACCATGTTTACACAAAAATGCACCAACATCTACAACATCAAGTAAGTTTCATTAAATCCACCATGATATATGTCTTGATAGTGCATTAATTTGGTACTGTAGATGTTAAGATATATTTTTCTATAAACTTGGTCAAAATTAATTTTGGAAGGAGGGAGTATTTGCTATATGGAAAAAGGGTCAAAGGAACTTTATTTCAAAAGTTTGAAATAGAGGGTGATAGATTATTACAGTACATTGCAAAATACTGAATATCAAGACAGACAAGAGAACATGATAATTTACCAGAAGTGTCATGACACTTGTGCTTTGGTGGCATATCATATATAGTTTACAGGACACTAACTAAAAGTGGAATCAAAGAATAGATTGGCATGCAAGAAATCATAGATCATAAATGGTCACAGGAAAATCTTGTCCTTGAAGAAAGCATATGGATAACCGAATCTGCATAAGATTAATGATAGCAGTGAAAGCGGTACCTGATAATCATGAATGCCACCTGATACAGAGACAACAACCACATTAGATAATTTTGAATTGCTTGCATGCGATACACCAGTCCCATATCCCTTTCTCCATTCTTCATTGACATGGGAGAAAAAATGACCCAAGGATGGCTGAAGTGCGATGGGAGGGTACCTGGATAAAAATTATGTGACATTTGAGTAACACTTGATCATCCACCCAATGGTGAAAATTATACAGCAAAGGTGAAAAAAGCCCCCACACTCACAAAAGAAAAAATTACAACAAAAATTAACAAAGAGAGCCAGAGAGTACTGGTGTGGGCTGGAAAGTGTCAGTATAGTTTCCACTGCTGATTTCCTCAGGTTTGGGTGGACTACAGCTGCTCGAGCCACAAAACCACCCATCGAATGGCCAACAAGTATAACACTGGATGGCAGGTCATGAGAGGATTGAGCACCACCCTTTGATCTCTCCAAATGTGATTCTTTGTATTGGTAAAGGATCTACAAAGCACAAGATCACATGCTAAATTTTAAACACTGATGAGATCCTTAGGCATTACAATATCCATGGGAAGTTGGAAACTGCAGTGCCGTGGCAATTCTAGATTGAGTGCACAGCAACGTTTTGCATGAACATAATCATCTTAAACAATTTAAAAATTCAATTTGTGGAAAGCTTCCTATTCGATGGTGACTAAAAGAATGTTAAATTACGACAGTAATGAGCAAAGGGTCAAATAGGTAAGCTAAGATTGAATCTTAAAGGTTGGGACTAGTTACCCTGTGAATCGCATAGACAACATATTCAGTATGCTCCTCAAGTATCCGACCATCCATCGCAGAGTGTTCTCCTTCAAGGTCAACAGCAAACCAATCCAACATGCGGCCATACCGTGAAGGAATCGAAAAATCTTTGAGTTCATCTGCTGGTAAAGTGCTAGATGCTTCCCGATAAAAGGTGGGCTCAAGCGGACCATTCTGATACGCTCGAAAAGATTCTGCAGCCAATGACCGAACCTAGATGCCACATATGACAGTCATCATCAGTAACAGCAGTATTGTTTGAGCATTGGTAACCAAAAACAAAAGCTAAAACTCAAGTGCATAACTTGTATAATGTCAGACATATTGTAATAATTCAATTTGCATACCCTCCCACGATAGCACAATGGGCATAATAGTAGAGATACACCAGACATGATATGTCATGTTCAAATATGGACTTCACAACCAATGCAATTTTGTTATCACTAAATGGAACACGTTTGATTCCAGAACAAAGTTCTAAACCAACGACAACGAAAAGTAATAAAACAAGCGACACTTGATCACCTGCTTGTAGCTTCCTCCATTGCCGGGAATGAAGAGCACGGGCACGCCCCTAAGTCCCCTAATGTGCTTGGCGAAGTCGATCTGTTTCCAGCCCTCGTGGTAAAGGAACAATTCATACCTATCCGAGGAGATGTTCCGGGGCGTGGCGGCGATGGGGATGTAGGTCGGGTACATGTAGGTCATGACGCAGCCATTGGGCACCGGACGCAGCAGGCGGCTGAGCGCTGCAAGCGCGACCCAGGCGGAGAAAAGCAGGACGGCCCCAACCCTGCACCTGCCCCGGAACCCGCCGCCGCCGCCCATGGGGTAAGAGAAGCTCGGACCAGTCGCTCCGAGATCGAGCTCAGATCAGAGAGAGAAAAACGGTAGAGGCTCCGGATCACGGAAGAGATCTTGCACCCTGAAGGCAGCTCGGGGGATCCGGGCACGGGGAGAGAGAGGCCTCGCGGGAGTGGCGGTTCCTCGGGCGAATGCTGCGGCCAAGAGTCGAGTCCTGCGGAGAACTCGCTGAGGAGGACGGGTGGTGGAGATGTGCAGGTGGTAGTGGGGCGGTGGTGCGAGGGAAGCGGCGGCGATGAGGAATCGTGCTGCCTTTGGAGGGGAGTTGTGAGCCGGGATCGCTGGCTCGTGGGGCCGACCGGCTGTGGGCCTGTGGCTGTCGGATCTGGAGGCGCACGAATGCTGAAGCAGGGCGGACGGACGGCGGCACAAACCGAGGGCCGCCGGCGGCCGGCGAGAGGTTTAGGGCCTGTATGGAAGGCAAGCAGGCTTGGTTGTTAAACTTTAGTCACTTTGATTCCACTACGTTCGTGCTCGTGCGTTGGTACGGGTTTCAAAATCCACACATTCATCTATACAATCATATGTATTTTGAGGATTTTACCTATGTACCATAAAAAAGATGGTTCTTACTTATGGGTCATTAAAAAGTTCAAACACACCTAAGTCCAACTATTTTTTTTTTGCCCAAGCCATTCCGTCCATTTTCACGTGTCAAACCATGATGCAAAAAGTCTAAAATGCCCTTAGGATTTATTTTCTCCTTTTTCTTTTAATCCTTTTCTTTTCTTCCTTATTTTATTTTCTCTCTCCTCTATCTATCCGATTTGGGGCACCTTCTGCACGGGTCTGACTCCGCGTGCCTCCGCGCCCGTGTGTCCAGCCACGACAAGATGAGCGCCACTGCCCCGCTGCCGCACTGCACGCCGGAGAGGAGGCCGCGCGGCACCCGTCCTCCGGCTCCTGCGCCATCAATCTGAACCAATCAATCCCATAAATTCATTGAAAAAATCAGCCTAATTCAAGATCAAATCAATGCAAGGGTTACCATGGTTTGTACACATAAACATTGCATCTAGTTGTTTCTTAGAAACTTCTCACAACATACGAACTAAATTTGCAAAGAACTAACAGTTCCCACGAGCCTAAACCTTTTTCCCTTCCTTTATATTTTCTTTCCCCAACTCGTCTTATGCTATTTCCCTTGTTAGCCTTCCTGAACGTAGCCTCCTAGGAGCTATACCTATGGAAAAACAATAAGTAGAAGCAGCAACCTAAGTACTCCAAACAACAAGGATCCAAGGTGTGGGTGTTCGCTCAAGTAGGAGGCAACACATGAACAGGGATGTCAAACATTGAACCCTAATATATTGTCATAGAAAAAGGTTCATATCAAAGCAAAATGAGTAGAGTGGACATAGAACAGTCACGAGAAAGAAAAAAACTTTTTTGATTGTTTATTATTTTGTTTCGTGGGTCTCACCACATAACTCATGTGCTCTCCTAGGAGAAGCCAAACAAGGGAGTGGTAGATGTCAGGAATGGTGCTTGTAAGGTACCGATAGAAGGCCCCAAAAACACAAGCATACCTGCGAGAAACGCAGAACACCAATATCAATTATGTGTCAACACCGCCGTCATGCGTGAATTTGCGCCTCCCTGGACCACCAAGAGCCGTGTCCAACTCAACCACCTGACTGTTATCAATCGGTGGAGTGTTGATAGATGGTCACACATAACAGGTTGAAGGTTGAGTTCCTAGCAGGATGCGTAGACAGGCTGGCTGCCACCTGCTCTCTTCCAATCTGAAATTTGTTTGAAACAGGAAACAAACCATTTTAATTTTGTGATAAGCACCAGACAGGCAAAAAAGAGCAGACAGTGCATGCACGGAACATGTATGATCATTACTGGTGCGCAATTGAGCAGCACATTAAACTAAATTACTGCAACTGGAACAAACAGCTTGTTCGCTTAGGCTGAAAATAAGCGGCTGAAAATACCATTGGCTGATTTATGTAAGAGAAAAACACTGCTGGCTGGCTGAAAAATAAGCGGCTGAAAGCTCAAGCGAACAGGCTAAAAATAATGCCCAGACAGTCACTCGGGGTGCCCACGTCAATATCAGAATATCATTGTTAGTATTAGACAGGAGTCCGTAGCTGTGGATATTACTTGAAGTTGTGGAGCAGCAGCTGCAACTCAGATTCACCAGGGACAAGTGGCTGGTTAGTGACCAACTTATCTGCAATTTACACCAGGTTAGAATATCTATATATGTCGGTGTGAGTTATGAAGCAGTTTCACTTGAAAAGTGATGTCTGAGTTCATCGAAATCTTACCGAAAATTGAGCCAATAGACCATATGTCAACCAACCAGTGTGGAGTAGTGTGTGGTGTTGGAGTATATGTTTAGGCCCATGAGGCTAAGGCCCATGTGGCCCATGTATGGAAACTATATAGCTGCCCTTCTAGGGTTAGCCAAATAATAGATTTTCACTTCCTCTAACATGGTAATCAGAGCCTAGGGTTAGGTCTTCTCTTTCCCCTGCCTCCCAGCCGCCGCCCCTCCCCTGGTGGTGCTGCCGCCGGCCCAGCCACCATGGCCGGCGGTCCTCCTCCTCCCCCTTCCCTCTATTCCTATTTCCCCTCTCACTCCTCTCCGTCCTGGGCCCAGATTTTGGCCGGTGCCTCCGCTGCCTCCTCTCCTGGCGCCACAGCCACTTCCCACCCGCCCAGGCCCGGCGGCCCTCCTCTGGCTGCCCCCCTCCCCGCCGGCCAGCCCCTAGCCGCCGGCCACCTTCTCCTCGCCGGCCACCCACTGCCTGAAGGTGGGCCTCCTCTGGCCGGCGGGCACCCCACAGCAGGCACCGGATCCGCCCGCCCTCCTCCTCTGGCTGATCCAGCACTCCAGCGCCGCCCACCCTCTCCTTTCCCTGCTGCGGATGCTGCTGCTGCTCACGGCGCCGCAGCTGCCAGTGCCCTCGCCACTTCTTCTGATCTGGGCACGGTGGGGGACGGCACCGAGGATGTCGCGCCGGCGGGGGTGGTCCAGCCAGGGGTAGTCCAGCCGCTCCTCTCCCCTGGAGACCCCGCTGGTGCCGGTGCTGGCGCCACTGCTCCTTCTGTTGACCTTCTCGGTCTCGGTGGTCCTCATCTTCTGCGCGCCCCGGGGCCAGATTCCACTCTCGCCGCTGCCCTCGTGGCTGCCCGTGCTGCTGCCACGGAAGGCCAAGCTCGTGTGCGTGCGGCGACTCTCGTGTGGGAGCGCAAGCGCGACGCGTCCGACGCTTTGGCTCACCAGATCGCCGAGGCGGAGCAGCTCCTCGCTCCCCCCGCCTCCCGGGACGTCGGTGCCACCTCCTCTGCCTCGCCCAGACGTCCCATCCACCACACCACCGTCCTCTGGCATGACCCGGCTGACCCGCTCGTGGCCCAGCTCCACTACTGATGAGGACATCAACACCGATCATACATCCACGCCGCCCACGGCGACACCTGCTGGTCCTATTACCCGTGCTCGTGCTCGAACACTTAATCATCAAGTGAGTTCCTTCTTGAGCTCTTGTCCATCCTGTTTAGATCTTGGAGACACGTGCACTCTTGTTTTGATTAGGAATCAAGGAGAAGACCAAAAGGGAAAAGGACTCGCGTAGGCTGGATTCGGACTGCAGCACACCTCCAACTTGTGACGGTCGCCACGATTACATACGGAGTCGGATTGGGGTGATTCTGGACTTGTTGGAAAGCTAATAAAGTCTACTTTCATACGGATCTGACCTCATACTCATACCTGCTCAGAAACGGCGTCAACAGTCCAAAAATCACCGAGAGGTCTATTCTGTCCAGGGTGCTGCGCCACCTTAAGTTAGCCCAATGGGCTTGTATCTTTTAGAGTCCAGTAGGGACGCGTCCTAGGGTTGGAGCACGACCCAAACTCTCTTGTGGTCATCCTCCACACATCATATACCCCTTAGCCGCCACCAAGAACACTTGGGGTTTTTGTTTAGATCAAGTTTAGCCTTTGCTACTTGCTTGTAGGTGCGTGTGCTGATCCAGCCACCCGTCTCCTTGTCTTCAGAACTCCACTCATAATAAGATTCAGTTTGAGGTTTTCAATTTCATCTTGCAAATTCAGTGCTTGTTTCCTTGTTCTTGCTAGTTCTTCGATTGCTTGCAGGACGGGAGCCCTAGTGGCTGGTTGTCGCGCTCCACAAGATCGTGACAGCCTTTGGAGGTGGTGTATCGGTTGCTAAGGCGTGGTCTTGGAAGGCTGTAGTCGGGCCGTGAACGTCATCTCCATCCACCAAATCGAGTGATCTCACGCCTCTCATCGAAAGATCGTCCATAAACCCTAGCGGGTTCATATCAATTGGTAATCAGAGCAAGGTTTATCGGTGAGAGACTTGTAATTCTTCGCTGTTCTTATTTTTCCTACAGTCCAAAAAAAAGTCAAAAAAAAGTAGATTAGTTTCCTACAATCCTATAGACTTTTGGGCCGTGGCTAGTGCTACCTAGTTAGGGCTTGTTGAGTCGTCGGTTGCATCGGTTGTGTCAAGTTGCTGGTCTTAGTTTTAGTCCTTTAGAGTTTCGAGTTCTTGTCACGTTCTATCACAACACGCGCTATCATATAGTCTCTCTGTTGGTCGAATCCAAGTAGGGTTTTCAAGTTTGAGTCGGATCAAGGAATCGGGTATTCCTCGCTGTTGGCCAAGTCCGAGTACCCATGCCCTTTTGGAAAAAGTGTGTGTGCTGAGTTGCTCTTTGGGAGTGTTCTTGTTCATATAATCAGTTTTGAGTGCCCCTGAAAAAAAAATATTCAAAAAAAAAAGAAAAAGAAAAAAAAAAGAAAAAGAAAAAAAAAAGAAAAAAAAAGAAAGAAGCAAAAGAAAAGAAGAGAAAGGGGCTGATCTTAGAGATTCTTCGTTCACTTTGGGTGGTGTGTTGTGCTCTCCTTTGTGTCCAGGCTCGCGTCTCTAGCACGGTCTAGACTAGGACCAGCACAGTACCGCCGGTTGAACGATTATTCAGCTTGCTTTTTGTAACTAACGTGGTGCTAGTTCGTTCCTTGTTTCAGCCCACCTATAGCTCCACATATTCTACAGCTTGACAGGTCTCGTGCTGCGGCACCGATACACTTCATCCATTGCTGCAGACTTGTTGGTAGATGACCCCTCCTATCGAGCAAGGTAAGAACTGGTAAGAACTTGTGTAATAGGTGGAGAGTGAGCGACTTGCTGTAGCTACATCCTAGTAGTTGTAGGGCTTTTATTTCTTCACTTGTTTTCTTGTTGTCTTTGTCTTTGAACCATGTCAGGGACCGACGAAGATAACCAAATTCCACAGTCGCCTCGCACAAAGGGCATCATACAACATTTTGAAAGGAAAGTGAAGTTGCACACGGAGGGACTTGATAATGACTTGCAGGTGACAAATGACAAACTTGGGCAGTTGGAGGCTACTCAGATTGCCGCAAACAACAAGCTTGCAGGTTTGGAGCAGTCCATTGCTAGTGTGGACAAAAGCCTTGCTGCTCTGCTGAGGCGTTTTGATGACCTCCACAACAATGATAAAGACCAGCATAAAAAAGAAAAGAAGGAGGAAGATCGAGAGGATGGTAGTTATGATGAAGAATACACAGGTGATACTGAACATGATGATCGAGACACTCGTGATCGACGTCGTCTACGTCACAACCGTAGAGGTATGGGTGGCCGCCGCCGACGCGAGGTACCCAATAATGATGATGCTTTCAGTAAGATTAAATTTAAAATACCTCCTTTTGATGGTAAATATGACCCTGATGCATACATTACTTGGGAGATTGCTGTTGATCAAAAGTTTGCATGCCATGAATTTCTTGAGAACACACGTGTTAGGGCTGCTACTAGTGAGTTCACAGATTTTGCTTCTGTTTGGTGGATCGAATATGGCAAGAAAAATCCTAATAACATACCTAGAACTTGGAATGCACTGAAACGAGTCATGAGAGCTAGATTTGTTCCATCTTACTATGCCCGTGATATGATAAATAAGTTGCAGCAATTGAGACAAGGTTCTAAATGTGTAGAAGAATACTATCAGGAATTACAAACGGGTATGTTGCGTTGTAATTTAGAGGAGGATGAGGAACCTGCTATGGCTAGATTTTTAGGTGGATTAAATCGGGAAATTCAGGATATCCTCGCTTACAAAGAATACAATAACGTAACCAAACTGTTTAATCTTGCTTGTAAAGCTGAACGGGAAGTGCAGGGACGACGTGCTAGCGCAAGGACTAATGTTTCTGCAGGGAAAGCTAGTTCATGGCAGCCGCGCCCATCTACAACTCCGTCTACACGTACTCCTACGCCATCATCTAGTGACAAGACTCGAGCTGCCCCCACCAATTCAGTAGTGAAGACAGCGCAAAAGCCGGCTGCGAGTACTTCATCCGTGGCATCGACAGGTAGAACAAGCAACATACAATGTCATCGGTGCAAGGGATATGGCCATATGATGCGTGACTGTCCAAACAAGCGTGTTATGATTGTCAAAGATGATGGTGAGTGTTCATCTGCTAGTGATTTTGATGAAGATACACTTGCATTGCTTGCGGCTGACTATGCAGGTAGTGAGGAACACATAGAAGAACACATCAATGCAGGTGACGCGGAGCACTATGAGAGCTTGATTGTACAGCGAGTGCTTAGTGCACAAATGGAGAAGGCTGAGCAAAATCAGCGACACACTTTATTCCAAACAAAGTGTGTCATCAAGGAGCGTTCGTGTCGCATGATCATTGATGGAGGTAGCTGCAACAACTTGGCAAGTAGCGACATGGTACAGAAGCTCGCCCTCACCACCAAACCACATCCCCATCCCTACTACATCCAATGGCTGAACAACAGTGGTAAGGCAAAGGTAACGAGACTGGTGCGAATCAATTTTGCAATCGGATCATACAAAGATATTGTTGAATGTGATGTTGTGCCTATGCAAGCTTGCAATATTCTGCTAGGTAGACCATGGCAATTTGATAGAGATTCGATGCATCATGGTAGATCAAATCAATATTCGTTTCTATACCATGATCGAAAAATTGTGTTGCATCCTATGTCTCCTGAAGCTATTATGCAATCTGATGTTACTAAGGCTGCAAAAGCAAAGAGCGAGAGTGACAAATCTGTTGTTGATGACAAAGATGAGATAACATTGAAAGGACGTTGTATGCTTGCTACAAAATCTGATATTAATGAGTTCAATGCATCCACCTCTGTTGCTTATGCTTTGGTATGCAAGGATGCTTTGATTTCATTTGAGGATATGCAACGTTCTTTGCCCCCTGCTGTTGCTAACATTTTGCAGGAGTATTCTGATGTGTTTCCCATTGAGATACCAGCGGGGCTGCCACCAATACGAGGGATTGAGCACCAAATTGATCTTATCCCTGGAGCATCTTTGCCAAACCGTGCGCCATACAGGACAAATCCGGAGGAAACGAAGGAAATTCAGCGACAAGTGCAAGAACTACTAGACAAAGGTTATGTGCGTGAGTCTCTTAGTCCTTGTGCTGTTCCAGTGATTTTAGTGCCTAAGAAAGATGGAACATGGCGCATGTGTGTTGATTGTAGGGCTATTAATAATATCACCATTCGATATCGACACCCTATTCCACGATTAGATGATATGCTTGATGAATTGAGTGGTGCTGTTGTGTTTTCAAAGGTTGATTTGTGTAGTGGGTACCACCAGATTCGTATGAAATTGGGAGATGAATGGAAAACTGCTTTCAAAACCAAGTTCGGTCTATATGAGTGGTTAGTCATGCCTTTTGGGTTAACTAATGCACCTAGTACTTTCATGAGATTAATGAACGAGGTTTTGCGTGCTTTCATTGGGAAATTTGTTGTCGTCTACTTTGATGATATACTGATTTATAGCAAATCCATTGATGAACACCTTGATCACTTACGTGCTGTTTTCAATGCTCTACGTGATGCACGTTTGTTTGGTAACCTTGAGAAGTGCACTTTCTGCACCGATCGAGTATCGTTTCTTGGCTATGTTGTCACTCCACAGGGAATTGAGGTTGATAAAGCCAAGGTGGAAGCTATACAAGGATGGCCTGTACCCACGACGGTCACACAAGTGCGGAGTTTCCTAGGACTTGCTGGTTTCTATCGCCGTTTTGTGAAGGACTTCAGCACCATTGCTGCACCATTGAATGAGCTTACAAAGAAGGGAGTGCCCTTTTCTTGGGGCAAAGCACAAGAGCACGCCTTCCATGTGCTGAAAGATAAGTTAACACATGCACCTCTACTCCAACTCCCTGATTTTAATAAGACTTTCGAGCTTGAATGTGATGCGAGTGGAATTGGATTGGGTGGTGTTTTGTTACAAGAAGGAAAACCTGTTGCATACTTTAGTGAGAAATTGAGCGGGCCTATTCTTAATTATTCTACATATGATAAGGAATTATATGCTCTAGTGCGGACATTAGAAACATGGCAGCATTATTTGTGGCCTAAAGAATTTGTTATACATTCTGATCATGAATCTTTGAAGCATATTCGTAGTCAAGGAAAACTGAATCGTAGACATGCAAAATGGGTTGAATTTATTGAATCTTTTCCTTATGTTATCAAACACAAGAAAGGGAAGGATAATATCATTGCAGATGCATTGTCTAGGAGATATACTTTGCTGAATCAACTTGATTACAAGATCTTTGGGTTAGAAACAATTAAAGAACGATATGCTCATGATGCTGATTTTAAAGAAGTGCTGCTGCATTGTAAAGATGGGAAAACATGGAACAAATTCATCCTCAATGATGGGTTTGTGTTTAGAGCTAACAAGCTATGCATTCCAGCTAGCTCCGTTCGCTTGTTGTTGCTGCAGGAAGCGCATGGAGGTGGCTTGATGGGGCATTTTGGAGCCAAGAAGACGGAGGACATTCTTGCTGGTCATTTCTTTTGGCCAAAGATGCGACGAGACGTGGAGAGATTTGTTGCTCGCTGCACAACATGTCAAAAGGCTAAGTCCCGGTTGAATCCATACGGTTTGTATATGCCTCTTCCTGTTCCTAGTGCTCCTTGGGAGGATATTTCTATGGATTTTGTGTTGGGATTGCCACGGACTAGGAAAGGGCGAGATAGTGTTTTTGTGGTTGTGGATCGATTCTCTAAAATGGCACATTTCATACCATGTCATAAAACTGATGATGCTACAAATATTGCTGATTTGTTCTTTCGAGAAGTTGTTCGCTTGCATGGTGTGCCAAATACAATTGTTTCTGATCGTGATGCTAAATTTCTTAGCCATTTTTGGAGAACTTTATGGGCCAAATTGGGGACTAAGCTTTTATTTTCCACCACTTGTCACCCCCAAACTGATGGTCAAACTGAAGTTGTGAATAGAACTTTGTCTACTATGTTAAGGACTGTTTTAAAGAAGAATATTAAGATGTGGGAAGATTGTTTGCCTCATATTGAGTTTGCTTATAATCGTTCGCTGCATTCTACTACGAAGATGTGTCCCTTTGAGATTGTTTATGGCTTGTTACCACATGCTCCTATTGATTTAATGCCATTGCCAAGTTCTGAAAAGTTGAATTTTGATGCTAAGCAACGTGCTGAATTGATGCTAAAACTACATGAAACCACTAAAGAAAACATAGAGCGCATGAATGCTAAGTACAAATTTGCTGTAGATAAAGGTAGAAGGGAATTGATTCTTGAACCTGGAGATTGGGTTTGGTTGCATTTGCGAAAGGATAGGTTTCCTGAATTAAGAAAATCTAAATTGATGCCTAGAGCGGATGGTCCTTTTAAAGTGATGCAACGAATAAATGAGAATGCATATAAGCTTGATCTTCCTGCAGATTTTGGGGTTAGTCCCACATTTAACATTGCAGATTTGAAGCCTTATTTGGGTGAGGAAGATGAGCTTGAGTCGAGGACGACTCAAATTCAAGAAAGGGAGGATGATGAGGACATCAACACCGATCATACATCCACGCCGTCCACGTCGACACCTGCTGGTCCTATTACCCGTGCTCGTGCTCGAACACTTAATCATCAAGTGAGTTCCTTCTTGAGCTCTTGTCCATCCTGTTTAGATCTTGGAGACACGTGCACTCTTGTTTTGATTAGGAATCAAGGAGAAGACCAAAAGGGAAAAGGACTCGCATAGGCTGGATTCGGACTGCAGCACACCTCCAACTTGTGACGGTCGCCACGATTACATACGGAGTCGGATTGGGGTGATTCTAGACTTGTTGGAAAGCTAATAAAGTCTACTTTCATACGGATCTGACCTCATACTCATACCTGCTCAGAAACGGCGTCAACAGTCCAAAAATCACCGAGAGGTCTATTCTGTCCAGGGTGCTGCGCCACCTTAAGTTAGCCCAATGGGCTTGTATCTTTTAGAGTCCAGTAGGGACGCGTCCTAGGGTTGGAGCACAACCCAAACTCTCTTGTGGTCATCCTCCACACATCATATACCCCTTAGCCGCCACCAGGAACACTTGGGGTTTTTGTTTAGATCAAGTTTAGCCTTTGCTACTTGCTTGTAGGCGCGTGTGCTGATCCAGCCACCCGTCTCCTTGTCTTCAGAACTCCACTCATAATAAGATTTAGTTTGAGGTTTTCAATTTTATCTTGCAAATTCAGTGCTTGTTTCCTTGTTCTTGCTAGTTCTTCGATTGCTTGCAGGACGGGAGCCCTAGTGGCTGGTTGTCGCGCTCCACAAGATCGTGACAGCCTTTGGAGGTGGTGTATCGGTTGCTAAGGCGTGGTCTTGGAAGGCTGTAGTCGGGCCGTGAACGTCATCTCCATCCACCAAATCGAGTGATCTCACGCCTCTCATCGAAAGATCGTCCATAAACCCTAGCGGGTTCATATCAATTGGTAATCAGAGCAAGGTTTATCGGTGAGAGACTTGTAATTCTTCGCTGTTCTTATTTTTCCTACAGTCCAAAAAAAAAGCCAAAAAAAAGTAGATTAGTTTCCTACAATCCTATAGACTTTTGGGCCGTGGCTAGTGCTACCTAGTTAGGGCTTGTTGAGTCGTCGGTTGCATCGGTTGTGTCAAGTTGCTGGTCTTAGTTTTAGTCCTTTAGAGTTTCGAGTTCTTGTCACGTTCTATCACAACACGCGCTATCATATAGTCTCTCTGTTGGTCGAATCCATGTAGGGTTTTCAAGTTTGAGTCGGATCAAGGAATCGGGTATTCCTCGCTGTTGGCCAAGTCCGAGTACCCCTGCCCTTTTGGAAAAAGTGTGTGTGCTGAGTTGCTCTTTGGGAGTGTTCTTGTTCATATAATCAGTTTTGAGTGCCCCTGAAAAAAAAATATTCAAAAAAAGAAAAAGAAAAAAAAAAGAAAAAAAAAGAAAGAAGCAAAAGAAAAGAAGAGAAAGGGGCTGATCTTAGAGATTCTTCGTTCACTTTGGGTGGTGTGTTGTGCTCTCCTTTGTGTCCAGGCTCGCGTCTCTAGCACGGTCTAGACTAGGACCAGCACAGTACCGCCGGTTGAACGATTATTCAGCTTGCTTTTTGTAACTAACGTGGTGCTAGTTCGTTCCTTGTTTCAGCCCACCTATAGCTCCACATATTCTACAGCTTGACAGGTCTCGTGCTGCGGCACCGATACACTTCATCCATTGCTGCAGACTTGTTGGTAGATGACCCCTCCTATCGAGCAAGGTAAGAACTGGTAAGAACTTGTGTAATAGGTGGAGAGTGAGCGACTTGCTGTAGCTACATCCTAGTAGTTGTAGGGCTTTTATTTCTTCACTTGTCTTCTTGTTGTCTTTGTCTTTGAACCATGTCAGGGACCGACGAAGATAACCAAATTCCACAGTCGCCTCGCACAAAGGGCATCATACAACATTTTGAAAGGAAAGTGAAGTTGCACACGGAGGGACTTGATAATGACTTGCAGGTGACAAATGACAAACTTGGGCAGTTGGAGGCTACTCAGATTGCCGCAAACAACAAGCTTGCAGGTTTGGAGCAGTCCATTGCTAGTGTGGACAAAAGCCTTGCTGCTCTGCTGAGGCGTTTTGATGACCTCCACAACAATGATAAAGACCAGCATAAAAAAGAAAAGAAGGAGGAAGATCGAGAGGATGGTAGTTATGATGAAGAATACACAGGTGATACTGAACATGATGATCGAGACACTCGTGATCGACGTCGTCTACGTCACAACCGTAGAGGTATGGGTGGCTGCCGCCGACGCGAGGTACACAATAATGATGATGCTTTCAGTAAGATTAAATTTAAAATACCTCCTTTTGATGGTAAATATGACCCTGATGCATACATTACTTGGGAGATTGCTGTTGATCAAAAGTTTGCATGCCATGAATTTCCTGAGAACACACGTGTTAGGGCTGCTACTAGTGAGTTCACAGATTTTGCTTCTGTTTGGTGGATCGAATATGGCAAGAAAAATCCTAATAACATACCTAGAACTTGGAATGCACTGAAACGAGCCATGAGAGCTAGATTTGTTCCATCTTACTATGCCCGTGATATGATAAATAAGTTACAGCAATTGAGACAAGGTTCTAAATGTGTAGAAGAATACTATCAGGAATTACAAACGGGTATGTTGCGTTGTAATTTAGAGGAGGATGAGGAACCTGCTATGGCTAGATTTTTAGGTGGATTAAATCGGGAAATTCAGGATATCCTCGCTTACAAAGAATACAATAACGTAACCAAACTGTTTCATCTTGCTTGTAAAGCTGAACGGGAAGTGCAGGGACGACGTGCTAGCGCAAGGACTAATGTTTCTGCAGGGAAAGCTAGTTCATGGTAGCCGCGCCCATCTACAACTCCGTCTACACGTACTCCTACGCCATCATCTAGTGACAAGACTCGAGCTGCCCCCACCAATTCAGTAGTGAAGACAGCGCAAAAGCCGGCTGCGAGTACTTCATCCGTGGCATCGACAGGTAGAACAAGCAACATACAATGTCATCGGTGCAAGGGATATGGCCATATGATGCGTGACTGCCCAAACAAGCGTGTTATGATTGTCAAAGATGATGGTGAGTGTTCATCTGCTAGTGATTTTGATGAAGATACACTTGCATTGCTTGCGGCTGACTATGCAGGTAGTGAGGAACACATAGAAGAACACATCAATGCAGGTGACGCGGAGCACTATGAGAGCTTGATTGTACAGCGAGTGCTTAGTGCACAAATGGAGAAGGCTGAGCAAAATCAGCGACACACTTTATTCCAAACAAAGTGTGTCATCAAGGAGCGTTCGTGTCGCATGATCATTGATGGAGGTAGCTGCAACAACTTGGCAAGTAGCGACATGGTACAGAAGCTCGCCCTCACCACCAAACCACATCCCCATCCCTACTACATCCAATGGCTGAACAATAGTGGTAAGGCAAAGGTAACGAGACTGGTCGAATCAATTTTGCAATCGGATCATACAAAGATATTGTTGAATGTGATGTTGTGCCTATGCAAGCTTGCAATATTCTGCTAGGTAGACCATGGCAATTTGATAGAGATTCGATGCATCATGGTAGATCAAATCAATATTCGTTTCTATACACCGAGAGGTCTATTCTGTCCAGGGTGCTGCACCACCTTAAGTTAGCCCAATGGGCTTGTATCTTTTAGAGTCCAGTAGGGACGCGTCCTATGGGTTGGAGCACGACCCAAACTCTCTTGTGGTCGTCCTCCACACATCATATACCCCTTAGCCGCCACCAGGAACACTTGGGGTTTTTGTTTAGATCAAGTTTAGCCTTTGCTACTTGCTTGTAGGCGCGTGTGCTGATCCAGCCACCCGTCTCCTTGTCTTCAGAACTCCACTCATAATAAGATTCAGTTTGAGGTTTTCAATTTCATCTTGCAAATTCAGTGCTTGTTTCCTTGTTCTTGCTAGTTCTTCGATTGCTTGCAGGACGGGAGCCCTAGTGGCTGGTTGTCGCGCTCCACAAGATCGTGACAGCCTTTGGAGGTGGTGTGTCGGTTGCTAAGGCGCGGTCTTGGAAGGCTGTAGTCGGGCCGTGAACGTCATCTCCATCCACCAAATCGAGTGATCTCATGCCTCTCATCGAAAGATCGTCCATAAACCCTAGCGGGTTCATATCAACTACCAGGCCGGGGGGTCCAGAACATTCGACTTCTCGTCCCGGTCGTCCTCGAGCCGGAGTCGCCCTCCTACGCCCGCTGGAGAGATCTGGTGGTTCTCACCCTTCGCCGCTACACCCTCGACGACCACGTCCTCGTCGACGCCTCGGTCACCGTCTAGACGCCGTCGTGGCTCCGTCTCGACAGCATCGTCCTCTCCTGGATCTTGGGGACGATCTCTCTGGACCTCCACGACCTCGTCCGCACCTCCCCTGACGCGCGTCGGGCGTGGCTTGCCCTTGAGGGCCAGTTCCTAGGCAACGCCGAGGCCCGGGCTCTGCGCCTCGATGCGAGCTTCCGCACCTTCGTCCAGGGTGACCCCTCCGTCGGTGAGTTCTGCCGTCGGATGAAGGCCATGGCTGACTCACTGGGGGACCTCGGGTGGCCCGTGGAGGATCGCATCTTGGTCCTCAACGTCCTCCGGGGGCTCAGCGACCGCTACGCCCACCTACGGACGTGGATCACCCGTCAGAGGCCCTTCCCCACCTTCCTGGAGGTCCGTGACGATCTCGTCATGGAGGAGCTCACGCAGGGCCTCCAGCCAGGCTCCACTGCTTCCCCGGGGGCCTCCTCGACGGCTCTGGCTGCTACTCCGCCACGCCCGTCTGCTTCACGGCCGTCTGCTCCACCGCCGTCATCTCTCCTGGGCCCCCTCCCTCCGGGCCGAGTGGAGGTGGGGGGTCGTGGCGGCCGTCGTCGCCGTGGAGGGGGTCGCGCATGCGGCCGGGGTGCACCTACACAGGCCCCGGCATTTGGTGGACCATAGGGGGGCACCATGGCCCTCTTTCCAGAACCCGTGGTCTGGGCGCATCTCCATGTGGCCCTACCACGCCACCGGGACCGACTCGCATCCACCGGTGGCCATGCTCACCGGAGCTCCTCCTACTGGCGTCTTCCCTGCTACGCCGCCGGCTACGCCGTGGGTACCTCCCTCCGGACCTTCCGGGCCTCCACCGGGGGTCTCTGGCTGGGACCAGGCGGCCCTGGCTCGCTCGTTCGGCACCATGGGCCTGACACCTCCTGTCGGACCCGAGTGGATCGCTGATTCGGGGGCCACCTACCACACTACTCCTGACCCTGGTATACTTTCGTCGATTCACTCTCCCTCTTCCTCTCTTCCTTCGTCCATTATGGTCGCAAATGGTTCTTGTATTCCAGTCTCGTCTGTGGGTACCGCCGGTGCTCATGGCCCCTTTCGTCTTCCTGATGTTCTTGTGGCTCCTTCTATGGTTCATAATCTTCTTTCTATTCGACGTTTTACAGCTGACAATTCTTGTTCTGTGGAATTTGACTCTTCTGGTCTTACTGTAAAGGATTTTGCTTCCCGGCGTCCTCTGCTCCGATGTGATAGCACCGGGCCCCTTTACACCCTTCGCTTCCCGGCGGCTCCTTCGTCTTCTTCGCCGCCCGTTTTGTCAGCTGCCTTCGTCGCTTCTACTTCCTCTACTACCTGGCACCGGCGCCTCGGCCATCCTAGACGTGATGCCCTGATACAGCTCAGTCGTAGCTCTGGTCTTCCATGTACTCGAGCTCATGATGAGCAACTGTGTCATGCATGCCAATTGGGCCGACATGTTCATCTTCCTTTTTCTAGTTCTACTTTCCATGCGGCCCGTATTTTTGATCTTGTACATTGCGACCTATGGACATCTCCTATTCTGAGTATTTCCGGTTATAATTTCTATCTTGTGGTTGTTGATGATTTTTCGCATTATTCGTGGACTTTTCCTCTGCGTGCGAAGTCTGATACGTTTACCACGCTCCTTCACTTCTTCACTTGGGTGTCTACACAGTTCGGCCTCACCATCAAGGCAGTCCAGTGTGACAATGGTCGCGAGTTTGATAACTCCACCTCCCGAGATTTCTTCCTCTCTCACGGTCTTCAGCTCCGCATGTCTTGTCCATACACCTCTTCGCAGAATGGCAAGGCAGAGCGGATGATACGCACCACCAACGACACCGTGCGTACTCTTCTGTTTCAGGCCTCTCTTCCTGCTCGCTTCTGGGCTGAGGGCCTGCACACCTCCACCTACCTTCTTAACCGCCTTCCTTCCGCTGCCTGTCCCGCTCCCACACCTCACCACGCCCTCTTCGGTACCCCGCCTCGATACGATCACCTCCGCATGTTTGGGTGTGCTTGTTACCCCAACACTGCTGCCACTTCTTCTCACAAGCTGGACCCTCGCTCCACGCTCTGTGTCTTCCTCGGCTACTCCCCGGATCACAAGGGGGTACCGATGCTTCGACCTTACCTCCCGACGTGTTCTCATCTCGCGCCATGTGGTGTTCGATGAGTCCGTCTTTCCCTTTTCCACCACCACTACACCTCCGGTCCCTGACCCACCCTCTCTGTTTCCCACTGACCCGGTGGTCCAGCCACCTTTTTCGTGGTCTCCTGTAGGTACCGCTTCGCCGTGCTCCGAGCCGGCCATCGGTCCCGGATCCCCTGCGAGTCCGGGCCTGTCGTCCTCCGGCGCGGCCCCGTCTTCTCCTATTGGTGCAGACCCGGGGCCTTCGTCCCCCGCTTTTGCCTAGGGGGGTCGTGCCGATTGCCGATGCCGGATCCCGTCTCGGCACCCGCACCGGCGCCTCCATCGAGGTTCGCCACGTCGGTACGGGTATACCAGCGCAGGCCGCGACCACCGCCGCTTGTGGTCCCTTCTCCACCGGGGACACCGACACCACCTCCACTGTCTCCGCCGGCTCGTGGTGCCCCGCCGGTCTACCACCCGCCGCTGCTTCACCGACACCCATGCCATGTCCACCCGATGGTGACACAACACGCGGCTGGCACCCTGCCGCCTCGTGCCCTCGAGGCTTCGACCGGCGACGAGGTGGTCTCTCCGGTACCCTCCTCCGTCCGCAACGCCCTGTTGGACCCTCACTGGCGCCGCGCGATGGAAGAGGAGTACGCCGCGCTACTCGCCAACCAGACATGGGAGTTGGTGCCCCGGCCGCCGGGCGCCAATGTTGTCACCGGCAAGTGGATTTGGACCCACAAGCGCCGGGCCGACGGCTCTCTCGAGCGCTACAAGGCTCGGTGGGTCCTCCGGGGCTTCACTCAGCGCCCTGGCGTCGACTACGATGAGACCTTTAGCCCGGTGGTCAAGCTGGCCACCGTCCGTACCGTGCTATCGCTGGCGCTTGCTCGGTCTTGGCCCGTCCATCAGCTGGACGTCAAGAACGCCTTCCTCCACGGCCTTCTCACCGAGACGGTGTACTACAGTCAGCCGGCGGGGTTCGTCGACACCACCCGTCCTAACATGGTTTGCCGGCTCAACAGGTCCCTCTACGGCCTCAAGCAGGCACCTCGGGCGTGGAACCACCGGTTCGCCGCTTTCTTGCTGACCCTGGGGTTCATGGAGACCAAGTCCAATACGTCTCTGTTCGTCTACCACCATGGAGCTGACACTGCTTACTTGCTGCTCTATGTTGATGACATTGTCCTCACCGCCTCTAGTGAGCCACTTCTCCGCCGGATCATCACTCCTCTCCAGCAGGAGTTCGCGATGAAGGACCTGGGTGAGCTCCACCACTTCCTCGGTGTCACTGTTGAGCACCGTCCTACCGGGCTCCTACTTCACCAGCGACAGTACACTCGGGACATCCTAGAGCGGGCTGGGATGACTGACTGCAACCCCTGCTCCACTCCGGTCGACACTCAGGGCAAGCTGTCTGAGACTGAGGGACCACCGGTGGCCGATCCCACTGCGTACAGGAGTCTCACTGGGGCCCTTCAGTACCTCACCTTCACCAGGCCGGACATCACCTATGCAGTTCAGCAGGTCTGCCTCCATATGCACGACCCCCGGGAGCCTCACCTCACGGCTCTCAAGCGCCTCCTCCGCTACCTCCGGGGCACGCTAGACTACGACCTCCTCCTCCACTGGGCCTCCTCTATCGACCTCACCGTTTACACCGACGCTGACTGGGCCGGGTGCCCGGATACTCGTCGCTCCACCTCTGGCTACGCCGTCTTCCTAGGCGGCAACCTGGTGTCTTGGTCGTCCAAGCGCCAGCCGGTGGTCTCCCGGTCCAGCGCCGAGGCGGAGTACCGCGCCGTTGCCAACGGCGTGGCAGAGGCCGCCTGGCTCCGGCAGCTGCTTGCGGAGTTGCACACTCCGCCCTCCCGGAGCACGCTGATCTATTGCGACAACGTCAGTGCGGTCTACCTCTCCACCAACCCCATCCAGCACCAGTGGACGAAGCATGTGGAGATCGACCTCCACTTTGTTCGTGATCGGGTGGCCATGGGCGAGGTGCAGGTCCTTTATGTTCCGACGACCTCCCAGTTCACGGACATCTTCACCAAAGGCCTCCCGTCCTCGACCTTCACCGAGTTTCGCTCTAGCCTCAACATCACCAGTGGCTAGTTGTGTCTGTGGGGGGTTGTGTGTGTTCTTTCTTGTTCAGCCTCGAACTCCGCTGCGATGGTAGTTCAGACTGCGAGGGGGTGTTGGAGTATATGTTTAGGCCCATGAGGCTAAGGCCCATGTGGCCCATGTATGGAAACTATATAGCTGCCCTTCTAGGGTTAGCCAAATAATGGATTTTCACTTCCTCTAACATGTGGAACCAAGGAGAATCCCGGGGGCCTTGTACCACAGGGTAAGGATCTGCAGAAAAAATTTCAAGTTAATGTCGTTGTTAATTAATCAGACCCAAAAATAGGGGCCAAGAGGAAACATCATGGGTGTACTTTTTGATTGGCACGGTGATGGCATGGTTTGTACACATAAACATTGCATCTAGTTGATTCTTAGAATCTTCTCTCACAATAGAAATCCAAAATGTGCAAATAATTAACAGGTTCCCATCAACCTATAACATTTTCCCCCTTCCTATCTATTTTCTTTCCCCAACTTGTCTTTTGCTATTTCACTTGTTTGCCTTCCTGACCGTAGCGACCCAGGAGATATACAACAGCAGGACTTCAGCAGCTTCACGTAGCAGCAAGGAAAATCGTTTGTCTCTAGAATGTCAGAATTTTCTAAACTCTTAAGTTAAACACATTCATAATACAGGAGCTACTCACCTATGACGATCGAATGTTAACTTACCATTTGAATTCACGCTCCATATGTTGTTCCAATCGGTCCTCATGTCCCCGCCCCTTGGTGCCGCTGGCCAGCTGCCAAGCATGTCGACAGCCTGCCGCTGGCCTTGGCCTCCAGAAGGCTGCTGGACGCCATTCCCCGCGGCCTCGCAGAGGCGCGCTACGACACTGGAACAATCCACACGGGTGCGGCTTGCAGCGCTGGCATGCTGCGCCTTTGGGCTTGGATGCTCGTAGTCGCAGGTTGCAGCCTCGTGCGGCCACCGACCATGTCCGCCGCGCGTCTCCCCCATGCGGCCACCGGTCTGTCACCCACCGCAGCCTCGTGCTAACATGCCGACGCGCCATCATGGCCTCAGCGGAGTCCTTAGCCTAGCAGCCGCCCAGGCGCCCACCGCTATGGATAGGGTTTGCCAATTTGGGGAAAACGGGAGAACATAGATTTAGGGGAGACAAATAGATGAGAGAATCGGAGCTAGCCATAGGAGATGCAGATGCAAGTGTAGAATGCAAGGAGAGGAAATTACGTAACTGGTGGTGGTGCTACTGTCGCCGATGTTAGAGCCTCGTGTTCATGCCCCTGCCGCCCTGCCCTCCCGCGCCTGGCGCTTCCTCCCCCTGTTGACGGGGGCAGCGCCGCCAGGCCTAGGAACACCAGCGCGGTGTGAATCTAGGGCGGGGAGAGGAAGACGCGGCGGCAGTGCGAGATGAGGCCGTCGCGAAGCATGCCACCCCGCGTTAGCGGCCTCGCCGGTGCCATCCAGCGACGACAGCAGCGCGGCCCTGGCGACAGCGTGTAGGGGCTGGGTGCGCCGTGCGAGGATGGGACAGAGGTGGGCATTGGCGGCGATGCGGGAGGCGTGGGATCGTGGGGAGGGTGGGAGCAGATGACCCAGTTGCAGGCGATAGAGAGCGGTCCAATTTTTTTCCTATTCGGATCGGAGGGAGCGTGTGTGCGTTCCATTTTTTCTGAGCGACGGGATTAGGGGAGGCAGGCCGATTAGTTTTGCGGAGACGATAACATTCGGTTCTTTTTAGGTGTAGAGATTAGTCACCCAAGAGTGGCTAAAAGAGATTAAAATGCACCATGGACAAAGGCTGCCCCTCAATAATTGCCGCATCTGACCCCGCCTCCGCCCACCTCCTCATTCTCTCTTTCTCGCTCGCTCGCTCTCTCTCTCTCTCGCTCACATCTGCCCTTCTCGCTGCCCCCGCTGCTTCCTACACCACCGCTGCCACTGCCCACGCTCCTCCCCACGTCGCCACTAATGTCCCCGCTCCTCCCCACGTGCGGATCCACCATGGACAGGCATGGGAGTGGCTACCGGGACTATTTCTCCCAGGCGGGTTCTTCTTCGCTGGCTCCCTCCTTCCATTCTTCCGCCGCTGCCCCTGACGACGAGGACTACGACCCCTTTTCCCAGGCGCCGTCATATCCTACAGTGGTCCCCAGCCTCTTGACTCCAAGGGTTCACATGGAGAACCTAGATCTGAACTCCCAGGGTGACAACTTCCCCTTCATTGACTCCTACTCGGGGTACCTCCAGTCAGATAGAGGTCACAGTGAGTCACGACTGTAACAGAACCGACCAAATTATAAGAGCACAAGTACGAAAACAAGCACCGAAGCGCTCAAATTTTCAAACTTGAGCCCATATAATCCCGGTAGTCAATCGAAATCACGAAGGATTTCAAACCAAACTGCTTACAACCAGGATCGCATCATTCAACATACACATCATACGTTACATTTCGCAAGTAGTTCCGAAATAAGTTTACACCACGGAGTAGCAAATATTACAAACCAAGTTTTGAAAGTAGCGGAAGCATAACACACACATCAGTTACTGAATTACTACCAGTCTAGATGATCGACATCCCGCAAAAGCATGAGGAAAGTACATAAAGACGATCACGCCCTTGTGACCTAGTCATCATCACCCGCAGGGTGGAGACACGTCTTGCAGAATCCCTGATAAAGCATGTCATCTGCAACAAGAGGAAATAAACCCTGAGTACTGGAATGTACTCAGCTAGACTTACCCGTCATAAACCAGAAAATAATATGACACCAAGGATTATGCAAGGCTTACACAAGAGGCTAGCTGACACCACATTTTGCATAAAGGCATAAGTAGTTGAAACTCTTATAACCTGTACTAGCAGTTATTTTTAGCATTTACCTGTCATCTATCTTAGCACCTGTACTAAACATGCACTTGATTATCATCAAACAATTATTCATATTAATTCCATAGCAGGTATAAATTGTGGCAACATTGTATCATTCACTTAACCATCTGTTCATTTAATGAGATCTACGTTGCCGCTGCTCAAGTCAAGTGCTCACTAACCGGGAGCGACGATGATTCGAATCGAATTCCTATCCAGCTGGAGGGGTATTTCTAACACTCACCGTGTAGACCCCTGCCAGGGTCGCACAGGCCACCTTTTCATATGATTCAGGAATCGCGGGTCCGAATGATGTCGCAACCCCAAGGGCGACACTCTGCCAGGTGATAGGGTGTAACACCCCGGGTGTTATAGTGCTAATTAATCTGCCATGTCATCATAATGCATCGCAAAGCATCCCTGTTTGGTTAACATTGTTATGCATCAACTAAAACGAGTTTACTTAATTAGGTTGAATGTGTTTCTCTGTGGTGTGCTCCGAAATCGAAAACCCTAATTTCGAATATCACCGCAAATACTCAGTCCATGCCCTGCGTAATTTGAAGTGCGCGACTGTGTTGCACACTAGTGTCAAATGTAGGGTATGAGCTCAGGTAAAACATTTAAAATGAAGCTCCAAATTTGAGTTTGAATTGGGGTCCCAAAACTTGTCGCGAGTTTTCCGATTCGAATTCGAATTCAAATTTGGGGAAAATGTAAAAGAATTTCAAAAGTAAATTGGTCAACCAAGAGTGACATTTGGTCAACCATGTTATGTTGGTCCAAATGATGCCCTTGGGTGAGGTTTTGATCATTAAGTAATCACAAATCAAAGTAGCAACAAATTCCAATTTGAAATCCCTCCGAAAACCCTAAATTTCAAAACCCTGTTTTACCCCTTTTGAAATAATTCAAAATCTAAGCAAAATTTGGGAAAAAGTTCAAAACCAAGTTTGTAGAACTTTTCAAGGGCTACAACTTTGGTGTTTTGAGTTTTCAAAGTTTAAGTGAAAAATGTGGAGTAATTTTGAAAATAAACACATTTCAGTTTTAATTCACTTTTGTCCCCAAACTAAGATTTTAAAATGGAGGCTGAATTTGAAAAAGTTTTGAACAGCAAAGTTGTAGGTCTGGTCAAGATATACAACTTTGATGTTTGGCGATTTTGATGTTTCAATATAAAATCAAAAGTAATTTCTAAATTACCAAATCTGAAAAATGTGTCCCTTTTTGAATTTAAACTCAAATTTCAAAATCCAGTAAGAATTTGAAAAAGTGTTCAATATCAAACTTGTAGAGCTTGAAAATCTGACGATTTCATACATTGGAAGATTTTCAAGTTGTTATACAAATTTGAGAGTAATTTGAGAAAATAGTTTGAATTTCAAAAGTTTGGGGGGGGCAGCTACAGTGCACCGGCGAATCACACACCGGCAGCGCGCGGCATGGGCGCCGGCAAGCCGCCGACATCGCGCTGGCCGCTTCCACGGTCTTCCAGTTTGCCACCGCGACCACAGTGACCGCTTCGCGCTCTACGGCTGCTTCCTTTGCTTCACAGCTCTATATAAAGACCGGCACCGTCACTGTCGCCGTCGGTTTCACCATCGCCGCCGCCACCGTCCTCCTTTCTCCGGCCAAATTCGCCCTCCCTGCTCCACCGCAGCCATCTCCATCTCGCCAATCGCTCCGCCTCATCCTTGCGCATCTCGTGAACCAGTTGAGCTAGCCCAATTCCGCCTGGATCGCCGGGGAGCCGTCGTCTTCCACCTCGGGTCGCCGCCGTCCCGGTTGAGCCCCGCCACCGTCGCCAGCCGCCTCCAGTGCCTCTCCGCTACAACCGATCACGCCTCTGTGATCGTGGTACGCCCCTGATGCTCCCTGGCTAGTTAGTTTAAGCTTTGCACCTTTGTGTCGTCGACTCGCCGGTCACCGTGATTGCCGAGCCGCCACCGTCGTCGGTGATGGGTCACCGGAGCTCGAACCGTGGGGCAAACTAGTAAAACGGAGTCGTGGGGAGGTGTAGTTGGTGTTGGTCGGGTCAGTTGGTCGACCGAGGTCCCGGTGATCGGCCGGCCACCGTGCGGAGGTGAGTGAGCGCCCGGGAGTGAGCGAGACGCGGGAGGTAGGTGATGACGAGTGGGGCCGGCTTGTCAGCGAGCGTGCGGGAGAGAGAGCGCGCGCGGAGACAGGCCGGTGCTGGGCTGGGCCGAGCGCGTGAGCGGGCGTGGGCACGCGCGTACGCGGGCCGGTTGGGCTGGGCCAGATCGGAGAGAAGAGGAGAAGCAGCCCGAGTTCGATTTTGTTTTCGTTTTTGTTTTTCTTTTTCAAATAAATGAATAGTGCAGTTATTTGTTTATTTGTTTAAAAATTTTGTAGAGTTCCAAAATTCATAAAATTTTTTGTATAAGCTTCTCAATGTATAAACTATCTAGGAAAAATATTAAATCATGAATTTGCATACTTTATGCAGTAGAATTAATTGGTTCCAATAAAGATTAAATGCAACTTCTAGTAATTTTAATAATTAATTTATTTATCCAAAAATTATGAAATTTATTATGACACTGTTAGAAATCATTCTTAACCCATAGAAAAAGTTTGAACTTGTTTAGATAAAGTTTGATCAACTTCTAATTATGCCCTAATTATTTAAATAGTAAATAAATATTAATTTGTGAACTTTAAGTGTTGTGTGCTTTTTGATTGAGTGATGTCCTTAGGTCACTGCCTTTTTGTGATCTCTGGCACCTTAATTTCATGATTGAGCTCGTTAGTAACTTGTTAGGTTAAAAGCTAGTATCGCGGGAAATCGTCGCTACTAGTTAGTAGGTTTTCTGTTTACGACTGTACCGTGAAGGGAAGTTGTACTCGAATCGTGAACCGTGGCATGTTATCATCAAGCATCATGTTTATCATCGAGCATCATGTTAAAACATGTTATGTATTCGTGTAGTCACCGCTTTCGAAGAAGCCGAAGTCGTCGAGCAGGCCTCCAGAGAAGAGCGATCGTCGGCGGGTTCCGAACCAGACGGAGGAGTTCACGAGTCTGAGTCAGTCGTCGTGTCAGAGCAAGGCAAGCCCCGGTGCATTTAAACCCTACCTTGTTATTTTACAAATGTTTTAATATTTATATTATGGTTTATTGCATTAAGTAATTAGGAGTTGAGTGATAACCTAATTGCTGCATTACCATCCTTGATTATTACGATATCAACCTTGATACCTGTTTTACTGAAAATGCGTAGTATGCTTCGCTATGCTTAGAAGTTAAGCTTTTAAATAAAATGTTTACATGACCATGACGGCATACTTAATGAATATTGAAATATGAGAATGAACTTGAAAGATCGGGCGGGTGGTTTGGCCACTACTAACATACATTGGGAAAGGAGTCTCAATGTAGTGTTTCCGCCTTGTCAGTTAAGGTCCGTTCGTTGTAAGCCTGTTGTGTTTGAGACTTTGCAACTAGCTTCATGCCTTGGGTAAGCCCAACATGTTAGTGATTCCATTACGAGAACGTCCAACCTCGCACTGGGAGTGGAGAGATGGCGGGAGTAACGTGTACCCTCGGGGCTAGAATCGGGCCGGGTTCGAGGAGTACTGTACTCTCGGGTGGCGATGGACACGTTCTGGTTTTGGGAGATCTAAATGAGGGTTGATATATGCAGATTCGGTTCTACATATGTCGTGAGGTTAGAGATCCCCAGCTGGGTATAATCGGTTCGAATCGTCGTTGCTCCTCGGTTATGGAGACTTGATCACCTAACTTGCATCGTAGTTAAGAACTGGAATGAAAGAAAGAATGAGAAAGGTTTTGATGATAATTACTTTGATCTAGATTAGGATCACTTAGATGTGGTTAATAAACCATCAATGGTAAAAGTAAAATGTTGAAGATAAGGACTTACTTTAGTAAGCTTTTCTGCAAAAAGAAAATTTTGATTATGGATTTACCCGTACCTTGATTCCCTAAAGCTAGCATGCCCTTGGAGTCTTTGTCTTAGTCGGGTAAGTCTTGTTGAGTACTCTCGTACTCAGGGTTTGTTGAACCCCTTGTTGCAGGTGCGGTTCATGAACAAGTCTGCTTCGAGCCTTGTTGCATGACCGTCGTGGTTGAAGAAAGTGACGACGAGTAGACTGTGTGGCCTTTGGGCAAGGCATCTCGTTTGGGTGATGTAATAAAGTTACTACCGATACTTCTCTACTAATGGTTTGTAATAATGTACATAAGGTTTGAGATTTGAAAACTGGTTTGTAAACCTATGTTATTGTAAGACTTCCGCTACTTTACTCTGTTAAATATTTTGAATAAACTGTTGTAATATTGCAATACTCTTGTGATTGGATCCTGTTCGGAGGAAAGCAGGCCTTTTAAGTTATGGTGAACATAAGTACGACTGTCAGAGGTCATTATGGCAATGACATGTACTTGTGGGCCATCATAATTAGGAGGTTCTGTGACATAGGGACTCTAACCCCCCTTGGTCTCACGCCAATGTCCCCAAGCACATCCTTTCTCTCCTTCAAGAAGCAACCTACCATTCGATTCCCGGCCTGAATCACATTACTCGGCTTCGTGGTCGGAACGACTTATCCGGCCAACTAAGTGTTAGACTGCGTTCAACATGACTCAAGGACGTACAGCGAATCGGTCCTTAAACGACTCAGACGGGCATGGCTCCACACCCAAGACGTGAAGTGTCTTGCAGCTGTACCATCGAACTCCCGCCCGGTCTCAATTTCATTTTAAAGCATGGTTCCGTCACGATAGCCATAAGCCACTCGCGACCCAATCCTATCTCTCGCGGATGACCGGAAATCACCCGACTTCTACCGTACTAAGCAGGGCTAAGCATTGACACGTGCCTAAACCTAATATAGGATTTAAGTACAATATCTGGACAAGGACAGGTATCATGCAACAATTGTTTTCATACAACTCCTACTACTTAATGCAATAAACAATTAAAAGTACTTAAGATATATTTATAAACGATGGGTTTAGCATGCACCGGGGCTTGCCTTTGAGAAAGGTTGCGGGTCTGTGATCCGGACACTCGGGTAGATCTTCGGCCGGAGCTTCCCCGGCGTTTGGTTCTTCTGCTGACTCCTCCGGTTGACTCTGCACCTCCTCCAGTATCACTTGTTCGAATTCTAGGAGTGTCACTCCCTCCGGAACACCTATTGTATGAGTGTACAATAAATCTCATGAATGCATAGTGAAAGATGCAGTATGCTCGGAATGAAATGCATTACAACAATTTTAAAGCTCTATTCAAATCACTTCAAAAGAGTAGGTGCAAATTTCCTCTTCGGTAGAGAAGTACTCACCCAATCTACTTAACCTAAGATAAAGTTGCTCTTCTTCAGTTAAAGCCCTAACACCTAACAATTACAAGAGTAGCATTTCTTAGGATATCACACCCCAACAAATCAGCAAAATACCACAGTAAAACATCCTGGACAGCCGCTACTTGTTTTTATCATAACTAGAGATTTCAAATTCCAAAAGATATGATCTAAGACAATCTGGAAAGCTTAAGAAATGCTCTACAATTCATTTTCAGACCTCAACCCCAAACTCCTAAGTTTTCCATGTCAAATTTCACAAGTTCCAGAATCTGTCCTCTCAAAACAGAGAGTAGCAGATTCTGAACTGCCACTTTAAACAACAGTAACACTCAAACTACTAAGCCAAATGCTCCCAAATTTTGACACAAGCTAGTTTATCAAGTTTACTCCAACTTTGGTATTCACAAGTTTTCCAGCAACCATTTTTATCAAAGGCCAAACTTAGAAATACTACCAGCTGTCCAGAAAACCTAAAATTACAAAGGTTAAATATTTATTGATGTGGCCAAAGTCCCCTAAAACCAAACTAATATTACCAAAAGTTCACATGAGGTACAAAAACACCAGAAAGTAGGGTGTGACTACCTAGAACATTTATTTATACTCATTTCTTATTTTCCTTAATTAATTAGGTGGAATTTTAAACCTATACGTAAACTGCGCCTAAAATTCTACAAAAATTACAGGGGGCTCTCTGATCCACAAAGAGACCACTGTAAAAATTTGAACAAATTTTATTCACAGATACTCCTAATACAAAATTCATAAGTCAAAAAGGCTGATTTTTGTATAATTAATACATCATATTGAAAAGTATCAAACAACAGATTTCATATTTTTCTTAGATACTCTAGGGTACCAAGACATTCTCCAAAAAGTTACAAGAACATTGCACATGTAGAAAAATTACAAAAATTCATTCAATTATTTACTAGAATAACCTGATAGCCTTATAACTTGAAAATTACTTAAGCACTGATGCCCAAATTTTTACCAGAGCTAGGGCAAGTATAAAGTAACCTACCCACCAAATTTCATGATTTTTGGGACACTACAGCTCAAGTTATAGATTTAACAATTATGCATGCATTTAAAGACACATTTGCAAGATCTATTTAATTCTCCTAGAAACTAAACAAAACATACCAAGTATATATTTTTCTAAAATACTACACATCATGTAGACCCTTACAAAATTTATCTCATGATTTTTGGGTCAGTAAAACCCTAGATCTACATTTTTCAAACCTCTACAAAAATCTGTGACAAAAATGATAAAATGAAATATATTTCAAACGAACTGGGCTGGCCCGGGAAAGCGCGGCCCACTACATGCGCGCGCGGCCCGCTCGGCATCCCGCCCGCGCGCGGCACTGACGTGCGGGCCCCCGAAGTCAGTGACCGGGAGCAGGGGCGCGGCGGCAGTGAGCTCCGGCGAGCGATTTCTCGCCGCCGGCGGCTCCTCCGACCAATCCACCTTCACAGTCATCTTGCCCAAACCAACCCGCATCAAGGCCACCACTTTTCCCCAAATTAGATACACCACAGACCCCCGACCGACAGCGATGGCAGACGGCCGAGGTGCCTGGCGGTACGCCGGCGAGTCCTGGCCATCGCACGTCCTACCTAATGACGTACCACCTTCCTGGACTCCTAGCGGATCTACCGAGACCACCATCACCGACGGAGACGGAGCGGAACCGAGGGACCGCGTGAGCACCTGGCCGGCGGTCATGGCGCGGCCGTGTGCGGTTGCGTTCCGGCCCGGTTAGCTCGATGCTGTCGGTAATGTCATAACCCTAGCATCTACACGCGACAGGGAGGGGGAAACACGGGTGATGGCAGGCGGAGAACTACTGAGTAAGGCTGGCCACGGTGACCCGGACATGGCGGAGCTCCGGTGAGCTTTTGGGAGCGGTGGAAATGGCAATGTGGCTCACCTCGAGCTCAATCAACGCCACCAGTAGGTTGAGGAGGTGTAGGGCGATGAGGCGGAGGGCTAGACGTGGTTTGGAGAGCGGTGGTGAGTGCGCGAGCTCGGAGGTGGCTGCGGCGGCAAATGGCGTCCCAGTTCTCGTCTCGGCGAGCACGGCCAGAGCGGGAGGGAGGAAGAGAGACTGAGCGCGCGCGAGGGGGGGTGAAGGTGGCCGCTCGGGTTTCAATTCGCGCCTGGACTCGCGACGTGGAGGGAGCTGCAGCGCCCGGTCGACACGCGGCGGCGCTGTTCTGCCCGAGCGCCACGACGCGCGGTGGTCGAGCTCATGACTGAAACCAACGGCAAGTGTCATCGGTGGTCGACTGACAGAGCGACTTTGGAGGTGATTAACTTCTAAACCAGCTCGTTTCGGTTCAAGGTGACAACATCAAGTTTGTAGAGCTATGTTAGGGCAACAAGTTTGTCAATTAGTGTTTGGGCTGGTTCGGCCTGTTTTTGAAACTACATGGCCCCAAAGTGGTGCTCGGTGAAACTGAAACAAGTTTTCAGTTAATGACACCGACTGAAACCCTAATTTCATGACACTATATCTCTTAAACCATTGAGAATCAGACTTGGGTGATGTTGGCAATGTTGTAGGGCTACATGAGGACTACAAGTTTGTCAATATGAGTGAAAGCTAGTTTGGCCTGGTTTGCAAACTACAAGCTCCTAAAGTAGGTATCAGTAAAACTGGAGGGTCAGATTTCAGACTTAGAAAAATTCTAAGTATTGAGGTCACTCCTCTAGCTGACTTGTGGGCCACTTTTGAGCATGTTCTGGTCAATTTCATGAGATGGTCATATTGAGACTTTTGTTCCTCATAAAATTCTCTACAACTTTGCTAAAAGGTGCTCTTCCATGCAAGGTCTTTAAGCTAGGCTTTTTAATTGGTCAAACTAGAATCTCCTAGGGTTAAATGGTGGTCAACCATTTCTTGGAGGGCATTTTTGCAATTTTGTTCAACATGAACCTTGCTCCAAGAGTTACCCTAAGTATAATTAGGGTGTTGTAGGACATGATTGGCTACTTTACCCTTTTGTCACACCAACTATCAAATACTCATGATATGAACCAAACAAACCCTAGAACAATCACATGAGTTGCATTACATAAAATAGTAAACATGAATTATGCATGTCTATGCTTATGCAAATGCAATGCAATTATGGACTAAACACTTGAGGTGTTACAACCCTCCCCCCTTATAAAAATCTCGTCCCGAGATTTGGAAAGCGTACCATTTTTCATAGAATTCCTTATAACCATCCCGCAAATAATCTTCCCGTTCCCACGTAGCATCACTTTCGCTACCCTGATTACTCCACATCACTTTGTACCACTTAACCACTTTACTTCTAGTTACTCGTTCCTGAGTATCGATCACTCGGACGGGCTTTTCTTCATAGGTTAGGTCAGATTCAAGCCTGATATCTCCTAAAGGAACTTGTTCCTCAGGAACTCGAAGACACTTTTTAAGCTGAGATACATGGAAAACGTTGAATATGGCTCTCATTTTAGGAGGTAACTGGATTTTGTACGCAACAGCTCCACTCTTGCCTATGATCTGGAAAGGACCCACGTATCTTGGTGCAAGTTTCCGCTTAACACCAAAACGTTGGACACTCTTCATTGGAGAAACTTTCAAATAAACGAAGTCTCCAACTTGAAACTCGAGTGGTTTTCTACGACGATCAACATAGCTTTTCTGTCTAGCTTGGGCTGCAGCCATGTGTTTCTGGATAGTACGGACCTGTTCCTCGGCTTCCTGGACAAAATCAATGCCATAATACCTTCTTTCCCCAGCTTCTACCTAGTTTAGTGGAGTTCGACACTTTCGACCGTACAAAGCTTCGAATGGGGCCATCTTAATACTCTCTTGATAACTGTTATTGTACGAGAATTCAGCTAAAGGTAACCATTTTCCCAAGAACCCTTGGATGAAATGACGCATGCCCGTAACAGATCTTCCAAGATTTGGTTAACTCGTTCCGTCTGACCAGACGTCTGGGGGTGATAAGCAGAGCTTCTCACTAACTTGGTTCCTAGAAGGTGATGCAAATGCTCCCAAAAGCGAGCAGTGAACTGGGGACCACGGTCAGAAACGATAGTACGAGGTACCCCATGAAGCCGGACTATCTGATTGAAGTACAACTCAGCATAGTCAGTGGGACGATAGTCCACTCTCACTGGAATGAAATGAGCGGATTTGGTCAAACGATCAACAATTACCCAGATGGAGTTATGATTTTTGACAGTAGGAGGAAGTCCGACAATGAAATCCATACTTATCTCTTCCCATTTCCAGCCTGGAATGGAAAGTGGCTGGAGTAACCCAGCTTTCATGTGCACAGCTTTAACTCTGCAACAGGTGTCACACCTAGCAACATATGCAGCTATCTCTTTCCGCATCTTGGTCCACCAATAAAGTGGCTTCAAATCATAATACATCTTATTACTACCCGGATGGATGGACAACTTGGACGAATGTGCTTCGGACAGGATCTGATCTCTAAGCTCTCGGTCCTTAGGTACCACTAACCTATCCTTAAACCACAGCACACCTTCGTCATCTAACCTGAAATGCTTAGTCTCTCCCTCATTCATCTTCCGTTTTATGTGAAAGATACCCGGATCAGTCTTTTGGAGCTCAATGATTCTATTTCTGAGAGTACCACTGACAGTGATGTTGTACAAGACTGCCGGATGTAACAGGCGGGATCGGTGAAAATTAGTTTCAACTAAGGAATGGCAGTGAGACTTACGGCTCAAAGCGTCCGCAACCACATTTGCCTTGCCTGGGTGATAGTGCACTTGAAGATTATAATCTTTAATCAACTCGAGCCATCTTCTCTGACGCATATTTAGCTCGGGTTGAGTGAAGATGTATTTGAGGCTTTTGTGGTCTGTATAGATATTGCAGACATTGCCCAGCAGATAATGCCGCCATACCTTCAAAGCATGAACAACTGCAGCCAGTTCTAAGTCATGCGTTGGATAATTCACCTCATGCTTCCGAAGTTGCCGTGAAGTATATGCAATTACTCGGCCTTCCTGCATCAAAACACCTCCCAAACCTATGCCTGAGGCATCACAGTAAACATCAAAAGGTTTCTCGATATCCGGTTGTGCCAAAACCGGAGCCGAGGTTAGGAGGGTTCGCAGTTGGTGAAAAGCCGCATCACACTCAGGAGTCCAGACAAACCTGGTGTCTTTTTGCAACAACCGAGTCATGGGTTTGGCTATTTTTGAGAAATCCGGGATGAAGCGACGATAATAGCCAGCCAACCCAAGAAAACTCCGGACCTCATGAACCGAAGTAGGAGCCTTCCAATTCAATACTTCTTGTACCTTTGTGGGATCCACCATAATTCCTCCATCGGACAACACATGCCCAAGGAAAGGTACTTCACGAAGCCAGAATTCACACTTACTGAACTTCGCATACAGTTGATGCTCACGAAGTCTGCTGAGGACAATACGCAAGTGTTCAGCGTGTTCTTCCTTATTTTCAGAATACACCAAGATGTCATCGATGAACACCACCACAAACTTGTCCAATTCGGGCATAAACACCGAATTCATCAAGCACATGAAGTGTGCTGGGGCATTGGTCAGGCCGAAGGACATAACAAGATACTCATAAAGGCCGTATCTTGTCGAGAAGGCTGTTTTCGGAACATCTTCAGGACGAATTTTAATCTGATGGTACCCAGACCTTAGATCAATCTTGGAAAATACTTTAGCCTTGGACAACTGATCGAACAAGATATCGATACGTGGCAAGGGATACTTATTTTTGACAGTGACTGTGTTTAGAGGTCTATAGTCCACGCACATCCGCAAGGTCTGATCCTTCTTCTTTACAAAGATAGCAGGGCATCCCCACGGAGACGAGCTAGGACGAATCAACCCCTTCTTTAACAGTTCATTCAACTGCACCTTAAGTTCAGCTAACTCATTTGGAGGCATCCTATAAGGTCTCCTAGAGATGGGTGCGGTGCCAGGCAACAACTCGATTTTAAATTCCACATCCCGATCCGGAGGGAGTCCCGGCAAATCATCGGGAAAAACGTCCGGAAATTCATTTACTACAGGAATTTCAGCCAACGCCTTTGCTTGCACAACATGAATTTCTCCCGACAATTCAACTTTTCTGGGAAGTTGTACTAGAAAACCCTTTTGATCTGTAGGATCTCTGAGCATAACTACCCGAGCGGATGTGTCAATGAGTACCCCATTCTGACTCATCCAATTCATGCCCAAGATAACATCTATGTCTAAACCAGGTAAAACCAATAGGGCAAGCGAATAATTTTGCCCTTCTATTTCAAACTTAAGGTTCCCCACTACTTTGTTTGTGGAAATATTCCCACTTGCAGCACTAATGCAATAACCCACACCTTCAACAGTATGCAACTTGTGTGCAAATTTGGATGCAAACTTAGGACTGATAAAGGAATGCGAAGCACCTGAATCAAAAAGTACCACTGCAGGGTGTTGGTCAACTAGGAACTTACCAGCAGTGACCACCTCACCAGATGGAATTTCCTCAATGCTGTTATAATGAGCGTGTCCCTGACGACCACCTTGGTTGACATTTTTCTTAGGGTATGGACAGTTCCGGGCCCAATGGCCTGGCTTGTTGCAATTCCAGCAAGGCATATTGCTAGGAGGAACACTAGAGCTGCTTTGTCCAGAAGTCCCCTTTGGCAGAGCGACTGTATAAGCCTTACAGAATCTAGTTTTTGCAGCGGGCTTTTTCTGTGGCGGACGGAACTTTGTATTCTGAGCAGGTGGGCGCGGGGAAGACCTTGGTGCAGCTGAGGCCCGTGACTGAGAAGCACTCGCCTCAAGGGCCCTTTTACGGCTCTTAGAGGAAGAATAAATAGCATTGTTATTCTCCTGGGTCAAAGCATCGCTGATAAAATCATTGAAAGTGGTACACTTGCTAGTGCCCATAGTCTTCATCAGCTTTGGGCCGAGGCCCCTTTTGAAACTAGCAATCTTCTTGGCATCGGTATCCACAAACTCTGTGGCATACCTTGCCAGGTTGTTGAAAGACTGCAAGTATTCAGTCAAGCTTTTGTTTCCCTGTGATAGCCTCATGAACTCCGTGTGCTTAATTGCCATAAGACCGGGAGGAATATAGTTTCCTCGGAATGCCGCCTTGAACTGGTCCCAAGCAATTGGAACATTGGCAGGCAGTGTGGAACGATAGTGGCTCCACCAAATGCCTGCTGGACCATGCAACTGATGGGAAGCATACTCAGTTTTCAGCTCATCAGTCAGGCGTAGTAGACAAAACTTTTGTTCAATAGTATTCAACCACTCGTCAGCCTACAGTGGTTCTTCCGCTTCCTTAAAGAGCGGGGGCTTTGTATCCAGAAAGTCCTTGAAATCGCTGTACTGATTTGGCTCTGGGCCCTGGCGGCCATGACGAGCCTCTCGATTAACCAGTTGGCGCATGGCGTCAGCCAACATACGCTGCCCTTCAACCACTGATTGCATCAACTCGGCCGGAGTAGGTGGTGGTGGAGGGGGCGGCTGTTCCTCCTCCTCATTTCCATGACCCCGACGTAGATTGTACGAGATCTGCAAAATGCATAGCCAATGAGCACTAACGATGTGGGAAATTTGTAGATGAATTATTGCGAAATGTCAAACTGACTTCATGAATAGATTTCTCATAATAATTAAGGCACAATAATTCATCACAACCGCACAATCCATTCAAGCGCATCAATTGGTGAAATCATACTAGGGAATCCAACGAGATGTTCTTTGATAAAGGCTCACTCACAGGGAGCACAACGGTTACCGGACCGTTTACGTTGCTATCTACGTGATTTTTGACCTTTCGCACGGTACTTGGATTCGATCTCAAGATTTTTAGCTGACTGTGAAAGACTACTTCAAACTGACCACAAGGAGACTTCTCAATGGAGAGTTCCATGGTGGATCATGACTAGCCACCTCGATACCTGCGCGTGCCAAGCAGCACAACCTTATGTCGCGTGCCATAGGAGGCCCTCGGTTTCGTCGCGGCACCGAAGGGTGCTAATCGTGACACCATCATCGAACACAACACAATAAGACATCCCATTGCGATCGAAATTAACAAGTTCAAACTACATTCAGGAAACATACGGTTCATCCTTACATCCCAAAGTCAAATTATTACAAGGCCTCACTCCTACACAGGGAGGCGCAAAAGACGATCCTAACATTATAGGTACGTGATGACTACTCTAAGCATCATCCTCCGAGTTAGTGTCAAGGATCTCCCTGCCGTCCTCATCACTGACAGGCTCTAACTCCTCATCTTCTTCTTCTTCTGGCTCTTCCTTTGGTGCTTCTGCAGGTGGGGCATCCTATGGTCCATCGACCTCCACTTCATCATCATCCTCAGCCATGAAGATTCCCGATCCCATATCTTCATCTACATTGTTGTTTCTAGGTAGCAGGGGATTAAGCTGGTTGTTCAGGCGGTGCACTTCTTCATGAAGGTTGTCATTGTATTCTTAAGCATTTTCTAACTGTTGCTCGAGCTCAAACTGACGAGCCCTCAGAACGTTCTCCTCGTGCCAGGCTTCATCCCTCTGTTCCATCACACGGACCAACATGCGCTGACAGTTTCGATTTGCCACTGTCAACCTCTGGACTGCAAGCGTTTCTTGATCACGATCATGAATCACTTGCTCCAGTTGTTGCCGTGCTACATCCCTAGCAGCAGTCACCTCTGCCAACTCAGCCCGTAACCTATCCACCTCAGAGGGCTCAGGACGGGGCTCGCGTGGAGCCAGCTGGTGGCGAGGGACCCTTCCACCAGTTGACTTATGGGCTGTCATCCTGGTACGTGCCATCTGTATCAACAAGATATGACTTAAAGTGAGGATCATTTAGGGGATACGAAATTTATTTAGTCGGGACTATTGAAATTTTTAAGGAGGGAGTGAATGACATGTATGATATAATTAAACATGATGCATGCACGTTCCGTACGTCCTCTCACCTTAGTAGAAAACTAAAGTGCTAACGCTAAGCGGTGGCATACATACGTTCTCTCATATAAGCGAAACTATCGGTCTACACGTTACGCTGTTAGTGTACCTGCAGAAAATTCCATTGCAGCCCAACAATTCCCAAAATAACATACAAGAAAGCAGTAAACTAAATACTTTCCATATACACGTCCCCGGATGTATATATTTCAGTATCAAAGCTACCCAATTGATAGATGCCCAAAATTAAGTGCTTTTACATAGTTACATGGTTTAAACATGTAAGTATGCAAGTCACCAAAACTACTCTCCCCTAGACCGCCGGTTGGACGATCATGCTCTCACAACTCACACTTACCAGAGCGTCGAGGTAATTGATCCATACATTACCACCCAAGTGGATGGCATCCATACAATATCACGCCGTATGGACGACAAAACAAAAACAACAAGGCCCCCAAGTTAGTTTTTTATTATAAGCCACCTAAGAGTCCTTATTTGGGATAAGGGATGTGATCACTGGCATACCTATAAAAATAATTTTTAGAGTTTAACCCTTTTCGCACACAAATACTTTTATTTTTAATTACTCGTAAGATGTGTTTAATGTTGAATTATGCTCCGATACCAGCTGTAACAGAACCGACCAAATTATAAGAGCACAAGTACGAAAAAAAGCACCGAAGCGCTCAAATTTTCAAACTTGAGCCCATATAATCCCGGTAGTCAATCGAAATCACGAAGGATTTCAAACCAAACTGCTTACAACCAGGATCGCATCATTCAACATACACATCGTACGTTACATTTCGCAAGTAGTTCCGAAATAAGTTTACACCACGGAGTAGCAAATATTACAAACCAAGTTTTGAAAGTAGCGGAAGCATAATACACACATCAGTTACTGAATTACTGCCAGTCTAGATGATCGACATCCCGTAAAAGCATGAGGAAAGTACATAAAGACGATCACGCCCTTGTGACCTAGTCATCATCACCCGCAGGGTGGAGACACGTCTTGCAGAATCCCTGATAAAGCATGTCATCTGCAACAAGAGGGAATAAACCCTGAGTACTGAAATGTACTCAGCTAGACTTACCCGTCATAAACCAGAAAATAATATGACACCAAGGATTATGCAAGGCTTACACAAGAGGCTAGCTGACACCACATTTTGCATAAAGGCATAAGTAGTTGAAACTCTTATAACCTGTACTAGCAGTTATTTTTAGCATTTACCTGTCATCTATCTTAGCACTTGTACTAAACATGCACTTGATTATCATCAAACAATTATTCATATTAATTCCATAGCAGGTATAAATTGTGGCAACATTGTATCATTCACTTAACCATCTGTTCATTTAATGAGATCTACGTTGCCGCTGCTCAAGTCAAGTGCTCACTAACCGGGAGCGACGGCGATTCGAATCGAATTCCTATCCAGCTAGAGGGGTATTTCTAACACTCACCGTGCAGACCCCTGCCAGGGTCGCACAGGCCACCTTTTCATATGATTCAAGAATCGCGGGTCCGAATGATGTCGCAACCCCAAGGGCGACACTCTGCCAGGTGATAGGGACTCTAACCCCCCTTGGTCTCACGCCAATGTCCCCAAGCACATCCTTTCTCTCCTCCAAGAAGCAACCTACCATTCGATTCCCGGCCTGAATCACATTACTCGGCTTCGCGGTCGGAACGACTTATCCGGCCAACTAAGTGTTAGACTGCGTTCAACATGACTCAAGGACGTACAGCGAATCGGTCCTTAAACGACTCAGACGGGCATGGCTCCACACCCAAGACGTGAAGTGTCTTGCAGCTGTACCATCGAACTCCCGCCCGGTCTCAATTTCATTTTAAAGCATGGTTCCGTCACGATAGCCATAAGCCACTCGCGACCCAATCCTATCTCTCGCGGATGACCGGAAATCACCCGACTTCTACCGTACTAAGCAGGGCTAAGCATTGACACGTGCCTAAACCTAATATAGGATTTAAGTACAATATCTGGACAAGGACAGGTATCATGCAACAATTGTTTTCATACAACTCCTACTTCTTAATGCAATAAACAATTAAAAGTACTCAAGATATATTTATAAACGATGGGTTTAGCATGCACCGGGGCTTGCCTTTGAGAAAGGTTGCGGGTCTGTGATCCGGACACTCGGGTAGATCTTCGGCCGGAGCTTCCCCGACGTTTGGTTCTTCTGCTGACTCCTCCGGTTGACTCTGCACCTCCTCCGGTATCACTTGTTCGAATTCTAGGAGTGTCACTCCCTCCGGAACACCTATTGCATGAGTGTACAATAAATCTCATGAATGCATAGTGAAAGATACAGTATGCTCGGAATGAAATGCATTACAACAATTTTAAAGCTCTATTCAAATCACTTCAAAAGAGTAGGTGCAAATTTCCTCTTCGGTAGAGAAGTACTCACCTAATCTACTTAACCTAAGATAAAGTTGCTCTTCTTCAGTTAAAGCCCTAACACCTAACAATTACAAGAGTAGCATTTCTTAGGATATCACACCCCAACAAATCAGCAAAATACCACAGTAAAACATCCTGGACAGCCGCTACTTGTTTTTATCATAACTAGAGATTTCCAATTCCAAAAGATATGATCTAAGACAATCTGGAAAGCTTAAGAAATGCTCTACAATTTATTTTCATATCTCAACCCCAAACTCCTAAGTTTTCCATGTCAAATTTCACAAGTTCCAGAATCTGTCCTCTCAAAACAGAGAGTAGCAGATTCTGAACTGCCACTTTAAACAACAGTAACACTCAAACTACTAAGCCAAATGCTCCCAAATTTTGACACAAGCTAGTTTATCAAGTTTACTCCAACTTTGGTATTTACAAGTTTTCCAGCAACCATTTTTATCAAAGGCCAAACTTAGAAATACTACCAGCTGTCCAGAAAACCTAAAATTACAAAGGTTAAATATTTATTGATGTGGCCAAAGTCCCCTAAAACCAAACTAATATTACCAAAAGTTCACATGAGGTACAAAAACACCAGAAAGTAGGGTGTGACTACCTAGAACATTTATTTATACTCATTTCTTATTTTACTTAATTAATTAGGTGGAATTTTAAACCTATATGTAAACTGCTCCTAAAATTCTACAAAAATTACAGGGGGCTCTCTGATCCACAAAGAGACCACTGTAAAAATTTGAACAAATTTTATTCACAGAAACTCCCTATACAAAATTCAAAAGTCAAAAAGGCTGATTTTTGTATAATTAATACATCATATTGAAAAGTATCAAACAACAGATTTCATATTTTTCTTAGATACTCTAGGGTACCAAGACATTCTCCAAAAATTTACAAGAACATTGCACATGTAGAAAAATTACAAAAATTCATTCAATTATTTACTAGAATAACCTGATAGCCTTATAACTTGAAAATTACTTAAGCACTGATGCCCAAATTTTTACCAGAGCTAGGGCAAGTACAAAGTAACCTACCCACCAAATTTCATGATTTTTGGGACACTACAGCTCAAGTTATAGATTTAACAATTCTGCATGCATTTAAAAACACATTTGCAAGATCTATTTAATTCTCCTAGAAACTAAACATAACATACCAAGTATATATTTTTCTAAAATACTACACATCATGTAGACCCTAACAAAATTTATCTCATGATTTTTGGGTCAGTAAAACCCTAGATCTACATTTTTCAAACCTCTACAAAAATATGTGACAAAAATGATAAAATAAAATATATTTCAAACGAACTGGGCTGGCCCGGGAAAGCGCGGCCCACTACACGCGCGCGCGCGGCCCGCTCGGCATCCCGCCCGCGCGCGGCACTGACGTGCGGGCCCCCGAAGTCAGCGACCGGGAGCAGGGGCGCGGCGGCAGTGAGCTCCGGCGAGCGATTTCTCGCCGCCGGCGGCTCCTCCGACCGATCCACCTTCACGGTCATCTTGCCCAAACCAACCCGCATCAAGGCCACCACTTTTCCCCAAATTAGATACACCACAGACCCCCGACCGACGGCGATGGCGGACGGCCGAGGTGCCTGGCGGTACGCCGGCGAGTCCCGGCCATCGCACGTCCTACCTAATGGCGTACCACCTTCCTGGACTCCTAGCGGATCTACCGAGACCACCATCACCGACGAAGACTGAGCGGAACCGAGGGACCGCGTGAGCACCTGGCCGGCGGCCATGGCGCGGCCGTGCGCGGTTGCGTTCCGGCCCGGTTAGCTCGATGCTGTCGGTAACGTCATAACCCTAGCATCTACACGCGACAGGGAGGGGGAAACGCGGGTGATGGCAGGCGGAGAACTACTGAGTAAGGCTGGCCACGGCGACCCGGACATGGCGGAGCTCCGGTGAGCTTTTGGGAGCGGCGGAAATGGCAATGCGGCTCACCTCGAGCTCAATCAACGCCACCAGTAGGTTGAGGAGGTGTAGGGCGATGAGGCGGAGGGCTGGACGTGGTTTGGATAGCGGTGGTGAGTGCGCGAGCTCGGAGGTGGCTGCGGCGGCAAATGGCGTCCCGGTTCTCGTCTCGGCGAGCACGGCCAGAGCGGGAGGGAGGAAGAGAGACTGAGCGCGCGCGAGGGGGGTGAAGGTGGCCGCTCGGGTTTCAATTCGCGCCTGGACTCGCGACGTGGAGGGAGCTGCAGCGCCCGGTCGACACGCGGCGGCGCTGTTCTGCCCGAGCGCCACGACGCGCGGTGGTCGAGCTCGTGACTGAAACCAACGGCAAGTGTCATCGGTGGTCGACTGACAGAGCGACTTTGGAGGTGATTAACTTCTAAACCAGCTCGTTTCGGTTCAAGGTGAGAACATCAAGTTTGTAGAGCTATGTTAGGGCAACAAGTTTGTCAATTAGTGTTTGGGCTGGTTCGGCCTGTTTTTGAAACTACATGGCCCCAAAGTGGTGCTCGGTGAAACTGAAACAAGTTTTCAGTTAATGACGCCGATTGAAACCCTAATTTCATGACACTATATCTCTTAAACCATTGAGAATCAGACTTGGGTGATGTTGGCAATGTTGTAGGGCTACATGAGGACTACAAGTTTGTCAATATGAGTGAAAGCTGGTTTGGCCTGGTTTGCAAATTACAAGCTCCTAAAGTAGGTATCAGTAAAACTGGAGGGTCAGATTTCAGACTTAGAAAAATTCTAAGTATTGAGGTCACTCCTCTAGCTGACTTGTGGGCCACTTTTGAGCATGTTCTGGTCAATTTCATGAGATGGTCATATTGAGACTTTTGTTCCCCATAAAATTCTCTACAACTTTGCTAAAAGGTGCTCTTCCATGCAAGGTCTTTAAGCTAGGCTTTTTAATTGGTCAAACTAGAATCTCCTAGGGTTAAATGGTGGTCAACCATTTCTTGGAGGGCATTTTTGCAATTTTGTTCAACATGAACCTTGCTCCAAGAGTTACCCTAAGTATAATTAGGGTGTTGTAAGACATGATTGGCTACTTTACCCTTTTTTCACACCAACTATCAAATACTCATGATATGAACCAAACAAACCCTAGAACAATCACATGAGTTGCATTACATAAAATAGTAAACATGAATTATGCATGTTTATGCTTATGCAAATGCAATGCAATTATGGACTAAACACTTGAGGTGTTACAACGACTACCTCCTCTTGCCCCCAGTGACGGTGGTGGCAGATCCGGCCATGGACCATTCCAACCCCCTCTGTCAAGGCGATGGTGGGGGTGGACCCAGCCGTGGAGGATGCTAGGCTGCTCGCGGGGGAGGTCACCGCTCCAAGTCCCATAACATTGGAGCTGCAACTGGTCATGTGCCACAGGAATCCGCTCCCCAGTTCACTCCTCCGGGGATGGGTGGTGGAGGTCGTGCTAGGTTGATGCCTAACCACCCTGGCCAGGGATTCACTTCTGCCGATAACTCCTTTCCTCCACAGGATCTCGCCATCCACAATCGGTGGGAGCAAGAAGATGACAACGGCGCCCAGTTGGTAAGCTCCAAATCTATGATTTATGTTCCAGTACATCCTTTGCTCTGTCCATGAGTTCATTTGCTATGTTGTTGTGCTCTATTTCGTAGCATATAGATGTGTCGGGTACCTAGATTAGGGGTACCCAAAACCAATGATTAAAAGGAGCAAACCCCCGAGGAATTCGCGCCCTGAAACCCCTTAAAAATCAAACCAAGGCTCCGCCTGCACGGATACACCGAGCTCGGCCCGCATACGCATGGCCACGCGGGCCACCCTCGACTGTGTTCTGATTCGCACGAGGCCCGCTCGACGGGAGGTCTCGACCCCAGAAAATCTCCGACTCGCACGACCTGGAGTCGGGCCGGTCGACCCCCCTCATCCACCTACTCACTGACAAGGTATTCAATGCAACCACTTCCACCTACGTGGCTACAGCGCCACGGCATAGGAGTAGTACCCGTGTCTAATCCTACTTTTTACTGCCCATCCCGGGATGGATGGTAAAAAAGTTGCCACTATTTACACCACATCGAGCACTATTCTACCGTCGATGCCCCCTCGAGGCACAAGACGACAACCACCGCGTCCGGATTTTCTAGGGCTCAGCATTATCCGTTCCTCGTCGACCCCCTTAGCTACGTCCTAACCGGGCCTCGAGCGTCGCCGGTTGTTGGGCATTCTTAACGTCATTACCAAAAGTAGACTTAGTTTTCTAATTCTGATAACGGTGCCAAAAATGCCGAACCTATCCCTCATGCCACTTAAGCCAAGTTGTCATCCCCAGCATGACATGAGAGACGCGGTATTGAAATATGCAACTGCTCTTCTAAATAAATAATAAATAAGATCTGCAAGTGCACAGATTAATACCGATGTAGCATTTTAACCGGGAAGTATTCCAGGTATCGTTATTTATATTTTTACCACTGGGAAGGGATTACTAACATCAATGTTGATTATGGAATGGAATATAGGAATGAGTATCAATCATTGCATGTATAAGTGAGAGCATTCATCTATCTCTTGCATACAGGGGTAAGTGTCACATAAAATATAGATAAAGTATGAATGGTGACAAAGATAATTAATCTGATCAGCTAGACACATATAATAATGATAAGCACCTCAACAGATATTCTAGCAAGTCATTAGCATGGTATTAGGACGAACTACAAGGATATTTCCTAAGTTATTCTTAACTATAAAGTCTAGCATATCATAGTTAGTGCAAGTACACTTGGCAATCATTGCGAGAAAGGACTACGCCCATGCATAGTGATATTATCAAGGAAGATGAGAAACATAGCAATCACTCCCCCGTAATAATGTTGCTCTGCCTGCCTTACACACGGGAGGGGGACTATATAAGAACCAACGAAGCTGTCACCATCGTGGACCACCCCACGATCCGGCATATAAGGTGCAATCGCAGATAAATATGGTCTAAGCACCACGACTACACAATATTTATCATTTACCCATGGATCCGATGGATAAACGCTATACGATCCTAAACATGTATATAATTCCAATCTAACTAAGCCAAGCGTATAACTACGATAAACTAAGAACAATATAATCGCAAACATAAACAAGTAGAGCATAGTCATAATCAATATATTGAAATAGAACAAAGTTGTATTCATAATATTGAAGAACAAAGATGAACAATGAAGAACAGTAAAGGAATTACCAAGAATCCTCTTGACAGATCCGGAAACCAATCGAAGATTGACTCCTTCTAGTTCTAATCCTATGTAGCTATGCTATACTAGAGATCTAGCTGATGTGGTGGCTCTAGGGCTTGATCAGAGACTCTCCTCCTGAGATTAGGGTTTGAAGAATTGAGAATGAGGGAGTGCCTCCTCCAGGGGCCAGGGGTCCTGCTTATATAGCCCCCTCAAGTGAACGTGGGCCGTCGGATCAAACCGACATTAATCGCACGGTTTTCCTTGATCCCTTAGGTCGGTGGAGCATAATCCGCGAGACGGAGCCTGATTGGCTCTCAGGCCAGGGCGGGCGCCCTAGGGAGCAGGACGGGCGCCCTGCCTCCGGGCCCGTTCGGCCTCCCGTTCGATCTCGTGGCTTCTGGAGTCTTCTAGATGATAGAAAATCGGTGAACACGTTATTATCTCTATGTAAACCCGACGTGTGGGCCTTTCCTCCGTATTTTCTGATAACCCCCTACAGAAACAGACAAACACCAAAACTCGTGGAATTCTGTCAGATAAAACCCTAAGTCTAGGTGTTGGTTGCATTTAGATCCTTTTCTTTATTTATTAATAACTATATTTGGTACTTAAGGACCATCAACACCGGTCAACAAAGAAACAACGCCCACACGACGGCGACAGGGGATCACAGGCCCACCACAGGACCCAGGGTCTTTCACCGTCCCGTCACTAACATCACCGTGACACTCCGAGGATGGCCGGCACGTCGCTACAACACCCTCTACAGCACCCACCACGTCTTCGCCTCCGAGGCACCGCCTTAGGGTTTTTGGTACACCTAGGCCTCCCCTTGGACCTATAAAGAGGAGGACGACTCTAGTAGCGGGATGGGACAAGAGATTTCTCGACTTCCGAGATCAACATCTCAAGCAACACTCTACTTTTCTCTTTCTTGAGACTTGGGATCGGCTCCCTCTCTTTCAGCTTGTAACCCCTACACAAGCACTTCGGTGCAAGGAAATCCAATACTCTCCCTATCCCCTGCTGGACGTAGGGCCTTCTTTGCCTGAACCAGGATAAACCCCCATGTATTCTCTTTGCATCACCATCCGGATTAGGGAGCACGCAGCACAAATTCACTCGTCGGCTTAGGACCCTCCCGGGTCTGAACACCGACAGTTGGCGTGCCAAGTAGGGGACCGCTGCGTGCCCAGCATCGCTTTCCCACCATTCTTCTGAATGGCTGACCCCGAACGTCCACTTTCGTTGGGCACAGTGATCTGGTTTGGGAGTTTGGAGTTCATGTCTATAACACCCCAGGTGTTTGACTCACATATTTGCACTTGCATTTCATAAGCATGAGCATCATTCATCCCATTCATGCCTTTGTTTTGCTTGCAACATGAGTATGCAACATACTCCATTAAGTTGTTTCATAATTGTTAGCTTATGAAATGTGAGTGGTGTAACATGTAGATGCAACATGGGTGTCTCATACTTTGAAACATGGCAATGTTGTTAGTATAACATGATAAGATTAATTGTTGCAACAAGAGCTTGAAACACATACAACATGGTAGTGAAACATTTTGGTGAAAATGCTTGTTTTGCTTGTTTTAACTTATGTGACATTTTGGATTATGTGTAACCAATGAGTACAGTGGTTAATTATGTCCTATAATACCTTAATCACACTTAGTATCATTAGTGGAACAATGTTCATGTTGACCAAAATGACCAAATTGCCCTCCTAAGTGTTACTGATTAAGTTGTGACCTCTAGAATGCTTTCATTTGACTATTTCAAAAGTTCAGCTTAGAGATCTTGCATGGAGGTGCACCCTTAACCAAAGTTATAGATAATTTTATAAGGAACAAAAGTCTCAGTATGGCCATCTCATGAAAATGACCAAAACAACCTCAAAAATGGCCCACAAGTCACTGGAGATAGCTGTTTTGGGACTTAGTATTTTTGGCTAAGTCCAAACTGAAATGCAATTGCAAGGTTGCCTTCTTTGGGACACTGTAACTCTCAAACCATGCCGAACCAGCTCGAGCTCCTATTGACAAAATTGTAGATCTCATATCCCTCTACAACTTTGATGTTTACAGTTTTCGCTAAGTCAGCCTAGTTTGGGAGATCTAGAGCCTCAAAGTTCTCATGTCAGTCATCGCTTTCGGCTTCCATTCAGAAACTTCAGTCCTTCAGTGGCCGACTGGCCACAGACTTGTGCCACCGCGTGGGCGCGCTGTGGTGTCCGTACGCCTACCGCGGGCCCACTGGTCAGGTCCGGGAATGCCTCTAGAGCACCACGACGCCACATTTGTCTTCACTCCCACCTTTCCCTCTCTCTCGCTCTCTTCAAGCCAAGGCGGAAGAACCGAGCCACCATTGCCGCCCTTGCTCCGATGAGCTTGCACACGCTCTCCATCGCACCACCTCGTCTCAAATCCGGCTAACAGCTCTGCCTTGAACCCCTCTACCCCCTCATCCGCTCCACGCCATCAGCCGAGCAACGGTAGGGTTACATTGCCCGTTTCCGCCACTGCGGTGCCTCACTGACATTCGTTCACACGATGACTCACCATGGCCAGGGTCCCTAGGTCATCCTCTTCGAGTGCTAGTAGGCGCATTGGAGTTGGGATAGTGCGGGGGTGCTCACCGTGGGTCTAGGGTAGGGTTTCGGGGTCACCGACGGTGAGGTGCGCCACCACCGCCCCACCGAGCCACCATGCGCGACGGCGAGCCCCCTCCAGCAGCTCCACCCCTCGCTTCCCTTGGTCCACCGGTGCGGTTTTGGGTGCTGGTTGTGATGGTGCCCTCGACCTCACGGGAATCGCCACCGGCGGCGAGCTCCCGCCGTTGCCGTTCCTCCCCTGTCTTCTCTTTGTCTTGCGGGCCCGTCCTATCAGGCGTGCGCGCGCCGGTGGGATGGACGTCGCGGGCCACGCGAGTTTGTGGGCTGTGTCGATCGGGCGAGCCGTGCACGATCGTGGGCCACGCGTAGGCGAGCCGGCCTAGTAGGCTGATAGGGTTTTGATTTTTGTTTTCTTGTGATTATTTTACAGATTTGCATGCTATTTTATAAATTTCAAATCTCAAGATTGGTAGGTCCATTTGAGGTAATTCCAAGTTTGTTAGGATCTGTGTGAAGTGTAGTATTTAGGAAAAATATAAAATATATATGTGTTGTTTAGATTTTGGAAGAATTAAATAGATCTTTGAAATGTGTTTTAAAATAGATGTAAACTTATTAAATTGATAACTTGAGTTCTAGTGCTCCAAAAATTATGAAATTTGGTGGGTGTGCTATTTCATGTATATTCTAGCTCTGGTAAAAATTTGGATGTTTTTGCAGGAGTAGTTTTTAAGTTATGCCTTTCTCTTTTTATATTAGGAGGTACTTGAATGAATTTTCATAATTTTTCTATATGTCCAATGATCATGGAATTTTGTGGAGAGTGTCCTGGTACCTTAGGATTGCTAAGAAAAACATTGTTTCTATTGTTTGATACTTTTCAATATGATTTCTTAATTATGCAAAAATGAGCCTTGCTGGCTTGTGAATTTTATGTAGGGAGTTTTTTTTGGATAACTTTGGCACAAATTTTTACAGTAGCCTTCTGGTAGGGTATAGAGTCCTCTGTAATTTTTGTAGAATTTTCTAAGTAGTTTGCATATAGGTTTATTTTCTCACTTAATTAATTAATTAAATTAAGAAAATGATTAAAATAAATGAATTGATTTGGCACACCTTACTTTTTGGTGCTTTTATGTCATGTGTGAACTAGTAGTCCCTTTGGTTTGGTCAAAAGGTTAATTTGACATATAAGTAAATAATTAATTTTTACATTTCTAGGTTCTCTAAACAGCTGGTAGCATTTCTGGGTTTAGACCTTAATAAAGGCGTTTACTGGGAATCTTGTGAATACCAAAATGGTAGTAAACTTGTTAAACTAGCTTTGTGTTAAAATTTGGTAGCATTTGACCTAGTAGTTTAGGAGTTATAGCTGTTTGAAGTTGCTGTCCAAAAATAGCTGCTCTCTATTTGGAGAGGACAGATTCTGAAACTTTAAGATTTTGAATAGGTAAATGTGAGAATCAAGTCTGGAGGTCTGAAAATGAATTGTAGAGCATTTTATAAGCTTTTCAAATTGTCTTGTATTATGTCATTTGGATTTATAGATCTCCAGTTATGATTGAAAAACCAAACTACTGTCTAGATTTATGTGTTGCTAGATTATGTTAGAATTGTGATAAGCTTAAGTAATGTTGTTCTTGTTGATTGTTTAGGTGTTAGGTCTTTAACTGAGGAAGAGCAACTATACATTAGGTTGAGTAGGTTGGGTAAGTACCTTTCTACCAGGGAAGAGAATTGCACATGTTGTGAAGTGATTTGAATAGAGCATTAGTGTTGTTGTAGTTTACATTGCATTCACTAAGCATGTTGCATTCATTCTTATGCATCCATGAGAGTCATTTTGTGCATTCATGCAATAGGTGTTCCGGAGAGGGTGACACTCCTGGAATTCGAGGGAGCTCTTCCGGAGAAGGATCAGAGCAGCTGAGGGAGCCCGAGGAACCAGCCGGCGAAGGAGTTCCCGAAGACGAGCTACCTGAGTGCCCGGACCACCGCCCTTCTTTCTATATGAGAGGCAAGCCCCGGTGCATACTGACCCAACTTTTGTATATATATCTTTGGGTACCTTTACTTGTTTACTGCATTAAGTTATAGGAGTTGAGTGAAAACACTTGTTGTATTATATCTATCCTTGTCCAGATATAGAACTTGAATCCCAATTAAAGTTTAGGCACGTGTTAATGCTTAGCCATGCTTAGTGCGGTAGAAGTCGGGTGATTTACGGTCATCCACGAGCTTTAGGTTGAAGTGGGTCACGGTTGGCTATATTTACTATCGTGGAAAAGAACCATGCTGAAAAATGAATTGAGACCAGATGGGAGTTCGATAGTGCAGCCGCAAGACACTTCACGTCTTGGGTGCAAAGCTATGCCCGTCAGAGTCGTTTAAGGACCGATTCGCTGTATGTCCTTGAGTCATGTTGAACGCAGTCTAACACTTAGTTGGCCGGATAAGCCGTTCCGACCGCAAAGCCGAGTAATACAGTTCAGGTCAGAAATCGAAGGGTAGGTTGCATCTTGGAGGAAGTAAGGATATGCTTGGGGACATTGGCGTAAGACCAAGGGGGGTTAGAGTCTCTATCACCTGGTAGAGTATTACCCTTGGGGATGCGGCATCAGTCGAACCCGCGACTCCTGAATTGTACCAAAGGTGACTTGTGCGACCCTGGCAAGGGCCTGCGCGGTGAGTGTTAGAAGTACCCCTCTAGCTGGATAGGAATTCGATTCGAATCGCTGTCGCTCCTAGTTAGTGAGCACTTGACTTGAGCAGTTGCAACATAGATCCCATTAATTGAACGGATGGTTAATTGGATGATGATATAATGTTGCCTCAATTTATACTGGCTATGGTTATTAATGTTTGCTTAATAATCAAGTGAATGTTCAGTACAGATGCTAAGATAGCTGATAGGTTAATGTTAAAATGACTGCTAGTACAGGTTAAAAGAGTTACTTCCTCCGTCCGAAAAAAGATGTAATTATGGGATGCGTGCCAGTCAAACTGACTCAAGTTTGACCAAATTTATAGCAAATAGTATTAACATTTATGTCTCCAAATAAATTTATTATAAAAATATATTCTATAACTAATCTAATGATACTTATTTTGTATCATAAACATTAGTATTTTTTTATATAAATTTAGTCAAAGTTGAAACTGTTTGACTTCTCGAAAAGCGAGAATTGCATATTTTATGGACGGAGGGAGTACTACTACTTATGCCTTTCCGCAAAATGTGATGTTAGCCAACTCCACTTATGAAAGCCTTGCATGATCTTTGGTGTCTTTTATTTTTCCGTTTCGACGGGTAAGTCTAGCTGAGTATATTTTCATACTTAGGGTTTATTCCCTCCTGTTGCAGATGACATGTTGTATCAAGGCTTCTGCTAGAATTACCTCTACCCGGCGGGTGATGAGGATTAGATCACTGGGGCGTGATCATCTTTTAGTTTTCTTTCCTTAATGCTTTTGTGGGATCATGATCTGTAAGACTGGCAATCGTACTTTAACTAAGTGTGTGTATTTTTGCTTCCGCTACTTTATAAACTTGGTTTGTAGTAATTATGACTTTGTGGTGTTGTAAACTTTTATTTAAGTACTTGTGAAATGTAACGTATGATGTGTTATGTTGAATGATGCGATCTTGGTTGTAAGCAAGTTGGTTTAAAATCCTTCGAGGTTTCGATTGACTATCGGGATTATATTGGCTCAAGTTCGAAAATTTGAGCGTTTTGGGAGCTTGTTTTTGTACTTGTGCTCTTATAATTTGGTCGGTTCTGTTACATGTGTAGCTAGCAAGTTGGTTGTATTATTAGCCTTGCTCTACGACGGTTCCTAGTGTAATAAGTGGTGGGAACGGTGTTGGAAGTTGGGATGACATTCAACACTCACGTACGCTTCCCTGATTCTTGGGCTTCTTGTGCAATTTAACAAATTTCGGTGTGAACACATGCCCCTCAATCTCACGCGTAACTTGATGAACCCACTATAGAGGTCCCCTTGGGCTATAAATTTGGAGGCAAGGCGGAGTAGAAGGAATACTGCTTGTGTTCATTTGTTGTGCTATGACACATATCTTTTCTTCTTTGTTTTCTCCTTCCAGTCTTCTTCTGAACAATGGCTCACGGCAAGCGTCTAAGGTAGAAAACTCCAAAAGCCGTAGATCCACCTTTGCATCTCCGTGTCCCTCTTTGTCGCCAAGGGTGAGAGGGAATGATTTCTTATCTCTATGGCTGCCTTGCATTAATCCTTTGAATATGTAGGGCTACCTCTCATGCTATGGTACATCGACCAACTCCGATGGAGGTTGGACAATAATTGATTGTGCGTGCTATCAAAGCACATCTTGTTGGGTCCATGGTATCTTCATCTTCACCTTCATCTTCATCTTCATCCTGCGAGTCAGGTTAGGATATCCAGAATCTTATCCGTGAAAGGAGGGAGGCTAGAAACCTATATTCTGAAGCCATGCTTGAGGTAGATTGTGTCACGGAACCGTCCAAATTATAAGAGCACAAATCCAAAAACAATTGCCGAAGCGATCAAATTCTCAAACTTGAGCCCATATAACTCCGGTAGTCCACGGAATCACGAGGGATTTCAAACCAAACCATAACGAGCCAAGATCGTAGTGATTCAACATAACACAACACTTGTTACAATAGTTCGTAAGTAGCTCTCATACATCGGAGTATAAATAATTTATTACAAAACCAAAGTAAAGATTAGCGGAAGCAACATAATTTCTGAAACCATTTGAAGTCAATTATTGCCAGTACATAGTCACATCCTGCAAAAGTATACCAGAAGAGATACTACAGAGACCACGCCCATATGGTCTAGTCTTCATGCCCACAAGGCGAAGACAATACTTGCAGCAACAAGTACGAATCTGCTACCTGCAACAGGTGGGAATAAACTCTGAGTACGAGAAGGTACTCAGCTAGACTTACGCGACAAAAACCAGAAACAAAGATGACACCAAGGAGTATGCAAAGCTTTATAAAGTGGGCTAGCTTGACTCATTTGCAGAAAAGCTTAATACGGAAAAGTAACCAATATATACTTAAGTATCAAGTTGATCATCATTAATCTGATAACTAGATTAGCACCTGTACTAAAGCACTCACTTTATTAGGATCAAACAATATTAACCATAGCAGGTATAATAAGGCCATCATCATCATTATCATCAATTCTGAACCATCATTATAATTAATGTATCTACGCTGGAGATAACCAGTCAAGTTTCTCACTATCCGGGAGAGACGGCGACTCGAATCGATTCCAACTCAGCTAAGGGGGGTATTCCTAACACTCACTCGGCAAACCCCGCTAAAGGCAACCATAGATAACCTTTGGTACAACTTAGGGTGGGCCCGAACAGCGCCGCATTTTCGGGGATACCAGTGGCCAGGATGCTCAGGACTTTTAACTCACCTGCCCTTGGACCCTCTGACTCCCTTCCGAGGCGACTTTCACTTTTCGACTTCGCAGCCTGAGTTGAGCTACTAGGCTTCGCGGTCAGCAACCTCAGGCTGGCCAACTAAATGCCAGGCATGCATTCAAAATGACATAGAAGGCTCTAGGTCTCGGTCCTTAACCGACACAGACGGGGATAGATCCATACCCAAGACCTCCATGCCTTGCTGCTTCACTATCGTCATCTCGCTCGGTCTCATTTTATTTCATTAACACCTGGTTCATTTCCACGATAGCAAATATAGCCAACCATGACCTGATAAAGCCCTATATCTCGTAGGTGACAGGAAATCACCCGACTTCTACCGTTCTAATTCAGCAGGGCTAAGCATAGATACGATCCTATCTACATAGGATTCAAGGTTCAAATTGCTGGACAAGGAGTGTTATCAATGCAGCAAGGGTTTTCAATCAATTCCTATAACGTAATGCAACAATACTAATACAACACATATATAAAGATAACTGCTTTGAAAGTAGGAGGCTTATAATGCTCTGGGGCTTGCCTTAACCGAAAGAAGATAGATCAAAGATCGGCTTCAAGAACGGTTCCCACGTCTTCTCCGGCTTCGTCGGAATGGACCTCCGGCTCCCGAACGGACTCCAACTTTGGGTTCCACGCCCAGCGGGACTTCGCAACATGATTCTTGGCACACCTATTGCATGTATATGCGCCAAATGAATTTTATGTATGCATCAAGGATGACACGATGATTTACGACATGCATGAATGAGGTGAAGATGAATGTAATGATATTGCAACATCATGAGCACAAAACCAAGTCATGTGGTGCTCTACTCAAATCACTTCAAGCTTAGGTGCAAATTTCCTCTCTGGTATTAACATGTTTGAACATCCTTAAGAAACCACTAAGTACCACAAAGTTAAGACTAAACATGCACGTAAAAGATTCTAGAAATTTAGTATTTCCAACATATTATCAACAGTAGCTAAGAAAACTCACAACTAGAGTTCTACAAATCCAAATGACTTGCAAGAGGACATTCTGGAAAGCTTATGAAATTGTATATATTTCATTTATAAACATCTAAGTATGATTTCATCATTTACCAGGTCAAAATAGCACATGTACAGAATTTGTTCTAAAAGATAGAGAGCACTTCCGAAACTGAACCCAGCTTGGAATGGCTGCCACTTCTAAACTATAAGTCCAAATGCTACAAAAATTTATCAGCAACTAGTTCATGAAGTTCTCACAAATTTGCTATAGATCACCAAGCATGAAAACCTCATTAACATAGCCTAACTTACTTAACCACCAAATCGGTCCAGAAAAGATAGATTTGTACAATTAAATATTAAGTGATATTGGAAACATCACAAATGACCTACCCAACTTCACTAACAGTTAGATCATGTTTAAGTAACACCAAATCATGTCATGGCACTAGCATAATCATTTATCTACTCCCTCTTTTCTATTTATTTAGAGTGCATAAGCATAAATGGCATCACATATAAAATGTAACTAGAAAATTTTAATACAATTACAGAGGCAATTACATGCTAACAAGAGGCTACCATAAAAATTTCACCTCAATTTGACAAGTAAATTAGGAGATACCAAAATAACAAAAAGATAAGTGCTAATAAAGCCTATAACAAAGGAATTTCATAATGGGAGCAAATGACCTCCAACAAGGCTAAAAATTTTACTAGAGCATCATTATACCATGAATAGCATCTCACAAAAATTTCATGACAATTGAATTAATACACAGAGAGATACAAATTACTAAAACACATGTTTAAATAAAGTGCATCACAAGATTAATTACAAACCTCAGAAATTATTAACCAACATACCCTATATTATATTTTCTAAATAAACTAAACCTCATATAGAGCACAACACAACTTGAACCAACTAATTTGGACTTCTAGAACATGAGATATGACTTATTGAATCTAGCATCAAATCTGTGAAATAAATAAAAACAAAAACAACTTCCTAAGCCTAACTAGGCCGGCCTGGCTTAACTGCTCAGCCCTGCATGCAGCTCAGCTCAGCACACGTCTCGCCCCAGCTTGTTGGCTCCCGCCTGATGGCGCTGACGCCCACGCCCCACCTGTCGGGGAGAGCAGAGACAGGGGAGCGGCCGTGGCCAGCGTTTGCTCGCTGACGGCGATAGCTCCGACGATGCTAAATGCATCGTCGTGCTCGCCACGATGAGACACAGCCTCAGGTTTGGCTTCTACCAACGTCTACCTATAGTAGTGACGTGCACAGCGGACGGCGGCGAGGTCGCGGCGAAAATCCGGCAACTGCGAGGCCACATCCCACCTAAGCTCGATACAAGCTTCACGGTGTCAAGGTGAAGCCAATTGTGAAGAAAAGGGAGAAAAAGGGAGCCTCTAAGTACTCCGGCCATGGTGAGCTCGATCTCCGATGAGGTCGAGTCATGGCGGTGGCGGCGGACTAGGCAATGTGCCCTCACCTTTGGCCGAATGACTCAACGAGAGGGTGAACGGGGTAGAAGGGATGATGGTTAAGTTGTGGCCACAGTTAGGCAGGCAAGGGATGCGGTGGTGGGTGCGCATGTTGGCCATAGAGCTGGCGGTGCTCGGTCCTCTGCTTCAGCGCGCAGAGAGGGAGGGGAAAGGAGAGAATGGAGAGGGAAAGGCGAGTTGTGGCGTCATGGAGGTCTTGAGGGGTGCCATGGCCTGACCGGTGGACCCCAAGCCGGCGTACGGCTGCCACGACCTGCCCACACGACATCGATGGCCTGAAGCCGGTCGGCCATGACCGAGTTCAGTTACTGAACTGAAGACGCCGATTCAGTCAAGAAACCGACTGACAGACGAACTTCACGGCCCTAGAGCTCCCAATCTAAATCGATTCAGTGCAATTTGTAATTGACAAACTTGTAGAGCTATGTGAGGGCTTCGACTTTGTCAATATGGACCTGAGCTAGTTCGGTCTAGATTGGAAGATAAAAGGTCCCAAAGTGAGGCACCTTGAAACTGAAATGCACCCTGACTCAGAATATTTTTTTAAGTATAGAAACAACATGAATTCCTAGATTGTGGGCCCTGTTTGAGCAGGTTCTATCCATTTTCATGAGATGGTCCTATTGAGACTTTTGTTCCTTGATAAATTGGCTACAACTTTGGTAAATGGTGCACCTCCATGCAAGGTCTCTAGGTTGGACTTTCTAATTAGTCAAACTAGGGCACTCTAGAGGTCACCTCAAGGTCAAACCTCCCCTAGAGGGCAAATTAGTCATTTCGGTCAACATGAACAGTGCTCCATTAGGTGTCCTAAGCATAGTTAAGCTACTAGAGATCATGTTAGAGCATCACAAGTGTCATCTACACAAAAACCCTAGCAACACATAAAGGAAACACATAGAAAACCACAAATGTTGCAATTGTTTCAAAACCATGTTTCACCTGTTTCATGACCTTGTTACACAACTTAAGCTTGTCATGTTACACTAACAATAATGATATGTTTCAAGGTATGAAAAACACATGTTGCATCTACATGCTGCACTAACCATTTTTTATAAACACAATTTATGAAACAAGCATAATTGAGTATGTTGCATACTTATGTTTCAAATGTTGCAATTGAGTGTTTCAACACTTTTACTAATCAAACATGATGCTATGCTCATGATAAAAGACTAGTATGCCATGATTATGCATTATGAAGGCATTATGAGGCTAACTAACACCAGGGGTGTTACAACCCTCACCCTTATAAAAATCTCATCCCGAGATTTGAAAGTCGTACCATTTTTCATAGAAAGTGGAATAGTTGTCCTTTAAATAATCCTCTCTTTCCCAAGTTGCATCACGTTCATCGTGATTATTCCAAACCACCTTGTATAATTTGACTACTCAACTTCGAGTCACCCTTTCCAGAGTATCCAGAACATATACCGGTTTCTCCTCATAAGAAAGATCGGATTTCAATTTGATACGTCTCACTTCTACTCTTTCCTCAGAAAGACGGAGACATTTCTTCAATTGAGAGACATGGAAGACTGGAAAGATAGCTCCCAACTCATGAGGTAGACTAAGCTTATAAGCTACTCTTCCACTTTTCTCGATGATCTGATAGGGTCCAACGTATCGAGGCTCAAGCTTCCTTTTGATCCCAAAACGCTTTACTCCTCTCATAGGGGACACCTTTAGATAGACATGGTCACCTACTTCAAACTCAATAGGTTTTCTTCTCTTATCTGCATAGCTCTTTTGTCTAGCCTGAGCAACTGCCATATTTTTCTATATTGCACATGGCACAGTTGCAGCAGTCAATGCCAGGGGAGTTTCTCTTGAAGATCGCCTGCAGGATATCCTAGTTCATGCCAGAGAAGTGGCAACTCATGGGGTCCGCTATGGTGCTGGTGCCGCTCTGGCTACAGAGAAACTGTGTTCAGGGCATGAGCTTCGTCACCTGGAACCTAGTTTTTCAGACACTGATCGGCTAAAAGATTAAGAGGACCTGACTGGAGACTTCACTAATGTTGCCGAGGCTATCACAGTGACCATCCATGCAAAATATGTTGTAAACAATGTTTTCTTAGGACCATAGTTTATATCTAGGGTCTTATTAGTAAAGAATCTACTATTTGAATGTCATTTTTTATCCTTTGTCTTTTATTGTTATTTTTTGTTCTAAAGGCGATACTCTAGGTGTCAGTTATATTGTGAGCCGATGAGACTCGGCTATCAAGCATGGACCCAAATACTTGGGGTATATATAATACTTCTTTACGTATTTTCCATTAAGGTCTACGAGATAATAGATCTGTATCATATGGTGGTTTGCACATACAAACCAACAAATCTGCATCTCGATCCTCTGAGGTACAAAGATCATGGAATCTAAAGAACGATGCAGCACATCGCAAAACTTCAGCCTCAGTGAGGTGCTCTACCTTCCATCTTGCAACCCTCATGGTCAAGGGATGTGATCTGCTTCTTGACTGTGAGAGCTACAAGATGTACCTTATGCTCAAGGGATGTGAATTGCTTCTTGGCCGTGAGAGCTGCAAGATGGAATATAAGCACCCAATCTTGAAGAATGAGCACCTCACAAACTTGAAGCACCCACAATCGAGTATGGAGCCCCTCAAAAGGAGAGAACCAGATGATTATAGATCTTTTGTTAACACAAGATCTACAAGAAGATCTGTAATCATCAAGGTCAAGCTCCTGTTCAGTGGTAGCACCTCGCCAAGTATGGAGAAGGAGCACCTCACAAAACTTGCACCTGCATCACAGTGAGGTTCTTTATATTCCATAATCTTGCTACCTCTTAGCATCGAGGGATGCAGATCTGCATCTAGATGCTAACAAGCAGCAAGGTTATGGAATCTAAAGCACCCAATCTTGAAGGCCTTCTCCAAACAACCGGTGAGATGCTTTATCTCCATCTTGCACCTCTCACGGCCAGGAGGAGGCCGTGAGAGGTGAAAGGATGAAGACAAACCACTTCTTGGCGATGAGGAAAGATACAGTAGCTCACGAATGTGTGGATTGAGCCCAAGAGGTGCACCAGACCCTAGTTAAATAGGCTAGCCTCGAAGATGGAGAAGTGCAAGTAATGGTGATGCAACTGTATTGTGGGTAGTTGGGAAATAACTCATGCTAACTTTATTACCGAAAGACCAAACAGTCGTGGAGGGCCGACAGCCATAACACGTATTCCAGTCAGCTAGGCTTTTCATACGACTGAGAAAATACCACTACCGCATCTATTGTTAACTTATCAGTGGTAGAAGTTTCAATTGCCGGTTTTCTTCCGCAGGAGGCCTCACTATCGGTCTAACACCATCGCTTTTATTGCTATAGTAGTGAAAGTGGTGACAGTGATAAATCAATCTGCAGTAGTGGTTTAGATCCTCATCATTAGGATCAGAGCCAACAATCAAGAGAAGATTAGTCCTCCAAGTTAGGATCTAGTCTTTATAATTAGAAATAGTGAGATAGAGAGTGGAAGAGTTTGGAGGAGGTGCTGGCTTGTCGGTGCTCTCTCTCTACATCTTGTACACTGGCAGATGTATGTTCTACTTGAGCTTGCTTTTGAGATTTCTCTAGTAATCAACTTCTGATTCAAGTAAGTATCGTGTTTATATTGTTCATCAGGTTTGCGACTCTTGTTGAGTACTTTAATCCTTGTCGCTCTTGGGTTAGAGTAGTATTCATAGTGTAAGCGTGGTGCTTAGACTCGGTTACTCATGGATGTACCCACAATTCGGATCGGTGGTAGATCGCAAGGGTGACTATAAAGCCTTGTTGAGTCCTTCCTCGACTATCTCCCATTTGTAAGCCGAGCAGGACCTGATTACTATAGGAAATCATACTATGCTTTGCTCTTCCTTAGTAATGTCCCCATTTGAATAGTAGAAGACATAGCTTGACATAGTTAGAACTAAAGAACCTTTGTGATCCCCTCTATGCTCCTATTTATCTTAAGCCTTGTGGCTACTCCGGGTTACGTTAGACTTAGTTAAATTCACACACGTTTCCTTGAGTTTGATATTCTAGAATACTTTTCGGTGAAGTGCTACATCGGTATCCGTGTGCTTATAGATTAATCTATTTGCGTTTAAATATGCCAACAAGCATTTCTGGCACCATTGTCAGGGAAACAGTTGCTGAGTTAACTTCGAACCTAGCTTAACATTGTATCTTTTATCTTTTATTCTTTTATTCTTTTCTTTTACTATGGACTTCACTCCTATCCACAAATACACTGCACCTACGAGCACACACCTAGAGCCACCAAAATCCTCATAGCCTATCCTAACACCAGGCTTTGAGCTACGCTTGTGTTTAATTAACATGGTCCGAGAACAATCCTTTTCAGGCAAAGATGATGAAAATCCATACTTCCACCTACATGAGTTTGAGTAGACCTGCGCATGCTTGCACATTGTTGACATGTTAGATGAAACCTTATGATGGAAGCTTTTTCCCTTCTCTTTGACGGGAAGAGCTAAACATTGGTATAATTAGACCATAGAAAGTAGGCAAGGAGATTGAGAAGATTTTGCTTGAATTTCTTTCCCAACTCTAGAGTAGTCAGCCTTCGTTTAGATGTTCTTTCTTTTAAACAAAAAGAAGAAGAATCTCTTGGCATATCATGTGAATGATTTAATGACCTTATTAATATTGGCCCTGAACTTGCCATTCAAGAACCCATTCTTCTCCAACATTTTTATATGGGTCTTAATAGGGAAACCTCATAGTTTCTTGACATAGCTTCAGGAAGTTTGTTCTTCCATGTCTCTGCCAATTTGGGGAGAAGCATTCTTGATAAAATCTTAGAGAACACCCCATTACCTAAAGAAGTGAAAAAGAAGCTACTAGAGGAAGAATCCTAGATAGCTGAACCAGAATCTTTACCAAACCCATCACAAACTTCAGCTGTCCTAAATCCCAAACCACAGAAAAAGGAGAAAACTCTAATTTCAGATTTTATGCTTGAATTCGAGGATGAACTTTTTGCTAGATGTGAAAATATCTTGAATTATCATACTATGAGGAAACCCTAGAAGCTTTGGAAGTCATCCCCCATGAAGAAATTCTTGACCCTTCTGAGGAAGCTTTCCTTAAAAAGACTACGAAAGAGCTAGTGTCTATAATAAGCAATGAAAGGTTAGAAGAATTAGAGCTTTCCTCTAATGTGATTCGTCTAGGCTCACCTTCTATTTCCATTTGCTACTAAATTAACAAAGCTCCTTTCCAGTGGCGGAGCCACAGGGTATGCCTAGTATGCCCTAACATACCTTGTTTGATCGGTAAGCCACCAATATAATATATGTATTATATATACATTTATACATCTATTTTTATATTAAAAAATAAAACAAATCACTTGGATCACTGATCATGCCATCCATCATGGAAGGAGGAAATTAGAAGGCCTAGGAGGCCAGGACGCGGCCCACACGACAAGGTTTCCTCAAACCTCAGTACTCCGTACGTGTTTCACTTTTTAGCTGTTCATGTATTCGTATGCGAAGTACGTCGATCCGAGCTGAGGAGTCATGGAATATGTCGTCGCCCTGAAAAAGCTGACACCGATGCGGACATGGTGAGGCATGACGGGGATGCCTTTGGTCCTGGTGGCTGGGTAAAGATGAGCAAACGAGCCGCCTAGCTTGGACAGCACGGGCCCATGCCAGGCATGGCCCGATTAGGCACGACAAGGCAGGGCCCAGCATGTTGCCGTGCCATGTCTCCCTAGGCTTTAAGCCAGGCCGATGACCCAGGCACAGCCCTATGGGCTGTTTTTCATGTTGGGCCGGCCCAAAAAGCTTGGCCTTTTTATCAGGCTAGGCCGGGCTGAGGCCCACCAAATGCTAGAAGCGAGCTAGAGAGAGGAGGAAGGGGATATAGCCGGCTTTGACTAGCGGAGGTGGCAGTGACTGCCCCACCACCGCGATCGCACTAGCCCCAAGGCACTCGGGGCTAGATCTACGGAGGTGGATAGCGAAGATAGTAGCTACTCCCATGGCCACTTGTAACACCCTAAAAATTAATTTATAATTTAGTAATTAAATTTGAGCATTTATTTAATTTTGATGCATTTAACCTAGGTCAAATAATAATTTTTGGTTAGTTAAAATGAAGTATAAGGTTTGGAAACATGTTTGTTGCATTCATGCCGAGGTATTTTGTTTTTGGTTGAGTGTAGGGCTAGGTTGTTTGAGGTTGGATTCAAATTTCATTTGAATTTAACCAAGTTTTTAACGCTCTAAAAATTGAAAAGGGTTTGTTCTTTTGAAAATCTCTTTTTTCCTCTTATTTAGCCCAACTTCAGAACTAGCCCATCCTTCTTTTCCTTTTTCCCCATGTCCAAACCTGGCCTTGGGCCATTGCCGACCCACTCCCTCACCTCCTCTCTTCCCTGTTGCGCTGGAGCAGGCCCAGCTCGGCCTCGTCTTGGCTTGCTAGGCGGCCTGCTCCACCCCGCCATCCCCTTCTCTTCCCTTTCCCCACACGCGCGGCCCATCTTGGCTCCACGTCGGCCCATCCCGCGGCTTGCCTAGCGGCCGAGCGGCGCGCCCGCACTCCCTCTTCCTCTCTTTGACCTGTGGGACCCGCACGTCAGTCGCACGCCCTTCTCCTTCCTCACGCTAGGAATCCCGCACCAGCTTTCAATGCCATCTTCACTCCTCGGTTTGATGGCACCCTTCAAACCGGCCATCAAGGAGGCCTTCAAGCAGGGCCTTGATGCTTTGGGCATTAACCCTCGTCCGTTTTGTGCCCCTGCTCACCTATAAAGCTCGCAGCCAAGCCCCTCTCTTCTGTCTTCCGTTCAACTCTCGAGCATGCACACACCCCGCCTCCAATTCCTCGGCTCTGAGCTCCTATCGCCATTGCGAGCATGCCTTGGAGCTTCGGGAAACCTCGCCGTGGCCGTAGGTGATTTCCTCCTCTGTTTTCATCACAGTTTTGGTCCGAATTGCGCTCACCCATGACCTTTTCTCTCTCTAGCCCACCATCGCACGTCATCAGCCATATTGGAGCTCTCCCGAGCATCGCAAACACCTTCATCGAGCTTGCGGTATACCCTTTGCGCTCCCCCTTTCTTACTCATGTTTAGTTCATGGAATCACCATTTTGGCGAGCTTCGCATCTCGTGGTCATGGTGCCACCATGGAGGCCATGACTTCAACACATTCCACGCCATCACCGTTTGTCTTTTTGACTTCGTGAAGCTGAGAGCTTCGTCTAGGTGCTTTCCACGTCAAGAACTGAGGTCAAAAACGCCGGTTCACGTTTTTCAGGTGAGCTCGGGTCACCGACGTCAATGGCGCCGCCGCCATGAGCCTCTTCCCTGGCGACCTGTTCGTCCTCATTATGTCGACGTTGTTGGATCTCGGGCGGACGGCTCTGGTTAGAGCGTACCAATTCAAGTGCGTAACCAGTCCACCGTGAGGTATGGACCCAGTGCACCGCGCCCACGTCAGCGTGTTCACCGCCCGCGTGGTGGGCCGCACCAACCAGTGTGCACCATGTGGCGCTGACATCAGCAGTGACGCAGTCAACCACGGTCAGCTGTGTACGTTTTGCGCTTAGGCCCCTACACTTTCTAGAAATCAACCCACCGTCCAACCTCAGTTCAAAATGATTTCTTTTTAATCCTGTTTTCTTCTGGTTTAGCCCTTGTATTTTTGAATAATAGTTCATGCCATCCATAGCACATTAAAATTCAGTTTTAATTAGGTTAAATTCAAAATTGAGCTCGGGTTAATTATAGAAATGCCATTTGTACCTTAATTTATGCATAACTTTTGCATTTGAACCCCAATTTGAGTGATTCTTTCGCTCACATGTTCGTAGCAATACGTAGATTAGCATTATAAACTTTCTAGTCACTAATTTTACTGTTTGGTGTATTGTTCTAATAGAAGATATTTGTTTGCATGTGATGTTTGGTATGGATGCTTGATTGGTGATTTGGATCACATTTAGAGGGTGATCAATTCGAGTTTACCGAGCAGTAGGGTGGTGAACAGTACCAAGAAGGAAACTTTGAGAAAGACAAGTGTAACAAAGGCATCCTTGTACCTATGAACTCTATAATTCATACATATGCATGTGTCTAGTTTGGTTCACCATTAAGGACTTTACCTAGATTACTTTTCTACCATATATCCTTGTTACCTTTGGTTTGGGATGCATTTTTGGATAGATGCTACCTTGCATAACCAAATAAAATGATAAACATGACTAATGGTTTATGCAATATGTAAAAATATGCTTTTTAGCAACAATATAGGGGGCTAAAGTACTAGGTTTGTGTGCTCTAGTGCCTCTCCATTAGGACTCAATCCTGAAGTGGCCACCCAGGTGGTATCATACAACCCCGAGTGTCACATGGCTCTAGCCTTAATCATATAGCTAGTACATCTCTAGCATGTTAGTGGTTACCAAAAGGCGCAAGAGGGGGGTGCCTCGTGGTGTATAGTTTTTCTCCTACCTTGGTGTGTATAGTGCCGCGACCACGTGTGCCTCTTGGAGGGGGTCTCTATGCACAGTTGCCACTAAAACCTTAGTGGCTACTAACTTGTTAGGTTGTCTAGTGAAATGTTAAGTAGTGAAACCCTCCACAGTTCCTTGGCAAAGGTGTTGTTTGTCTTACAAACCTCGGCATTGGGAATCATGGCTCGGTGGGTAAAGTTGTACAATTTCTGCAGAAATGTTTAACCTGTTATAACAGCCGGGCTCACGGATACGAGCAGCCTCGATCCTTCTTGATTAGTGGTTACTATAGTTGGTTTCGGAATGACTTAATGCTGATTAATCATTACTATAACTTGGGATGGTTCATTCACTAAAGTTGTGATTCAGGTGTAATAAAACTTGTCCAACTAAAATTGCTTACCATAGTCAAACCGTGTCAAACCTTTGAGCCTCATAGATCCCTTTGTTATGCTTGCTAAGAATGGTGCGCTTACACTTGTTTTACATTCAATGAAAATCCCGGATGGGTACCAGCTGCTTGATGAAAGGAGTTACAGATGATGTCTAGGAGTTCTAGGCTGATGTTCACTAGTTTTAGTCCCTGTGGCAGTTTGGGCTTAGTTTTCTGCTTTATGTAATAATGTGGCTGATTAGCAAGTCTATGTGATAACAATGTGATGAGATATACGATGTAATAAAGTACTTTACTTCGATATTATTACAATTTGAGATTATATGTGTGTTTGGACATCCTAGGCGCACATATATGGGTACTTGGTTTTGCTATGCAAAATTGGGTGCGATAAATTGGTATCAAAGCTTAACCTGACCGTAGGATGATCAACCTAGTTAGAAATGGATGACTCCTAGGAGCCTGTTTCTTTTATTTGTTGTTTATATTTTTTCATAAAAATCATGCTTATATTCCATCTATTATGTATTGCCAAAATTTTTCCTTGATCTGATCCTCATCTTTTCAATCCTATAGATGGTTCGGCCTCCGGCGGGTTGGCAGGTGATGATACACTATGATCTTTAGGGCGACGACTACATCCACCCACGCCTTGTCACTATCCTGCAGCGCCTTTTCGGTCAAGTGACAGTGGAGTACAAGACGGAACATTGGATCCATTCGAGGTTCACTGGCTTCTGGGAAACTACTGTATACATCCGCTCGGATACCCGTGTGCTCACTTGTCTCAATGCCATGGCTCCTAGGCATGCCCATGAGGTGGCTATTCCAGAGGCTGCTCGACATGCTCTGATGGTCTACAGCAACCAAAACCTTTAGGATGTTCACCTTCCCCATGTAATAAGAACGCGTAGTGTGAAAGTGTTTAAAGTTTTAAAGTTTGAACCTATGTCGTTCAGTATGTGGATGTTTGCCATAGTGTTTGATTCTTGAGTTGGATTTTTGTATGATTATGATGAGTTGTTGGCATGTCCACAACCAACTAGAATACGATTAAGGCATAAGGATATCAATGAATAAATAGTTGGATTCAGTTATATCCAGCTGTCCAGTTTTGTCTTTCTGGAGCAATCTGTTCTTATCAGTTCATATCTCGAGTTTTGGATGTCCAAAAGCCATGAAAATTTTATGGATGGAAGTGGACTTCTGTATCTTTCTTTTGGCTCTAGAATCACCTTCATATCTGTTCCGGTTAGAGAGTTATAGACGTTACAAGTTGGTATTTATGTGCAGTCAGCATTCTGGAACAGTCACGGTAGTGATCAGTTTTTGCCCAATTTAACTTCAGAATCTGAGAAAGTGATCTATAATAAAGTTGTAGATAATTTTATATTCTTTCCAACCATATAAAGTACGCCTGAATTGGATAAACATAGGGCAGGTTATGACTGTGTTTACTGCTCTACTGTATGATCATCTCGCCAGAAAAATTTCAGTTGCCTATATCATGCTACGATTTATAGTCAGTATATCTATGATATGGCTATGAGAGCTTATGTATGTAAAATATACCTGGTACAGATGGTGAACACCAGGAGGACTAACCAAGGGGGTGAGAACCCGCCACCACCACCACCACCCCCTGTCACCATGGAGCAGCTGATGATGATGCAAACTCAACTAAATGGCTCACAACATGTTGAACAACAACCAGAATGGAAATGGGAATGCACCCCCTCAAGCTAGAGATAAGAGGGGGAGAGTTTTTGAAAGGACATCTGCCTGTTTTCAAGCATTCAACTGATCCACTCCAAGCTGATGACTGGTTACATGCAGTTGAGAGGCAACTTGAAATTGCACAATGTGATGACAGGGAGAAGGTTTTGTATGCAGCTGGGCAACTGCAGGGAGCTGCACTTGACTAGTGGGAAGCTTTCCGTTTTGGTCGTACGGAAGCTAATCCTATATCTTGGCAAGAATTCTGCAATGCTTTCCACTCTCATCATGTGCCCGCTGGGTTAATGAAGTTGAAGAAGAAAGAGTTCCTGGCTCTCAAGCAGGAGGGCATGTTTGTTGCTGAGTATCGTGACAAGTTCATACAATTGTCACGGTACGCGCCTACTGAAGTGGAGGATGATGACAAGAGGTAGGAGCTTTTCATGGAAGGTTTGAACGATGGTCTTCAGTACCAGCTGTTGCCACATACCTTTGCTAACTTCCAACAGTTGGTGGACAAGGCTTTGGTTGTTGAGAACAAGCGCCGTGAGATGGAGAACAAAAAGAGGAAATTCCAAGGTCAGCAGTTTGGGAGCAATAGTCGTGCTGGCACTGCCCCGCAATAGCAGTAATATCAACAGTAGCCCATTAATGCCCCCATGAATAATGGTACTCCCAATTATTCTAATGCACTAGGAAACAAAGGGTGCTATGTTTGTGGTGAGGTGGGGCACTATTCATACAACTGCCCCAAGAAGATAGCTCAAGGTGTCCAAGGTCCATAGAATCAAATGTCGGTTAGAATCATGGCAACAAAGGGCAACAGAATTATGTTAGTGGCAAGATCAACCATGTGACAGCTGAGTCAGGCCAGGAGGTACTGAACATGATGATGGGTATGTTCCTAGTACACTCAAATCCTGCCTCAGTATTGTTCGATTCTGGTGCATCACATTCATTTATAAGTACTCATTTTGTGACGAAGCATAGTATGTTAATGCAAGCACTGAGACACCCTATGGTAGTTAACTCACCTGGAAGGGAAATGAAAGCAACCCTAGTATGTCCTAAAGTCGACCTAAAAATGAGGGGGTAGACTTTGGAGCAAGTCTTGTAGTACTTGATTCGTCAGGAATTGATGTGATACTTGGAATGGATTGGTTAAGGGCACAAAAAGCAGTTATCCAATGTGATAAAAAGATAGTGAGTGTGATGACACCAACAGGGGAGCAAACTGAAATAAAAGTCACCATGTCAACTGAATAGTTTTGCTTAGTCAATCAACTAAATGTTAATCTTGTAGGAGATATGCCGTTAGAACAAGAATATCTTGGTTTTGTCACCGATGAGTTGCAAGGTATGCCCATTTGATATGTCAACTCCTAGAGAAGAGTTATGGTCATGCTAGTTGTCACCTTGGAAAGACATAATAATCTTTGTTGGAAAAGAAAGTTTTTAGTACATAGAGAAGATGCTTGATGATGCAGATCTCTTAAAGAGCTATGGTTGGCTTCACCTTATCATCCGAATCTTGAGGACGAGATTCATCTTAAGGGGGTAGAATTGTAACACCCTAAAAATTAATTTATAATTTAGTAATTAAATTTGAGCATTTATTTAATTTTCTATGCATTTAACCTAGGTCAAATAATAATTTTTGGTTAGTTAAAATTAACTATAAGGTTTAGAAACATGTTTGTTGCATTCATGCTGAGGTATTTTGTTTTTGGTTGAGTGTAGGGCTAGGTTGTTCGAGGTTGGATTCAAATTTCATTTGAATTTAACCAAGTTTTTAAAGCTCTAAAAATTAAAAAGGGTTTGTTCTTTTGAAGATTTCTTTTTTCCTCTTATTTAGCCCAGCTCCAGATCTAGCCCACCTTTCTTTTTCTTTTTCCCCACGGCCAAACTTGGCCTTGGCCCATTGCCGGCCCACTCCCTCACCTCCCCCTTCTCTTCCCTGTTGCGCTGGAGCAGGCCCAGCTAGGCCTCATCTTGGCCTGCTCGCGGCCCACTCCACCCCACCATCCCCTTCTCTTCCCTTTTCCCACAAGCGTGGCCCAGCTCGGCTCTGCGTCGGCCCATCCCGTGGCCTGCCCAGCGGTTGAGCGACGCGCCCACACTCCCTCTTCCTCTCTTTGACCTGTGGGACCCACATGTCAGCCGCACACCCTTCTCCTTCCTCGCACCAGGAATCCTGTGCTAGCTTTCATCACCATCTTCACTCCTCAGCTTGATGGCGCCCTTCAAACCGGTCATCAAGGAGGCCTTCAAGCAGGGCCTTGATGCCCTAGGCATTAACCCCTGGTCGTTCCGTGCCCCCGCTCACCTATAAAGCTCGCTACCGAGCCCCTATCTTCTCCCTTTCGTTCATCTCTCGAGCACGCACACACCTCGCCTCTAATTCCTCAGCTCCGAGCTCCTATCGCCATCACGAGCACACCCCAGAGCTTCGAGAAACCTCACCACAGCCATAGGTGATTTCCTCCTCCGTTTTCATCACGGTTTTGGTCCGAATCGCACTCACATGTGACCTTTTCTCTCTCTATCTCACCGCCGCCGTCGCCGGCCATATTGGAGCTCTCCCGGTCGTCATGAACACCTTCATCGAGCTCACAGTATACCCTTCACCTCCCCCTTTCTTACTCACATTTAGTTCATGAAATCACCATTTTGGCGAGCTTTGCATCTCACGGTCATGGCACCTCCATAGAGGCTGTGACTTCGATGCATTCCCCACCATCGCCGTTTGTCCTTTTGAGTTCACGAAGCTGAGAGCTTCGTCTAGGTGCTTTCCACGTCGAGAACCGAGGTCAAAAACACTGGTTCGCGTTTTTTCGGTGAGCTCGGGTTGTAGACATCAATGGCGCTGCCACCATGAGCCTCTTCCCTGGTGACCTATTCGTCCTCATCGCGCTGACGCCATTGGATCATGGGCAGATGGCTTTGGTTAGAGCGTACCGGTTTGGGTGTGTAACTAGTCCATCGTGAGCTATGGAACCGGTGCACCATGCCCATGTCAGCGCGTTCACCACCCGCGTGGTGGACCACACCAACTAGTGTGCGCCACGTGGCGTTGACGTCAATAGTGACGTGGTCAACCCGCCGTCCAACCTCAATTCAAAATGATTTCTTTTTAATCCTATTTTCTTCCGGTTTAGCCCATGTACTTTTGAATAATAGTACGCATCGTCCATAGCACGTTAAAATTCAGTTTTAATTAGTTTAAATTCAAAATTGAGCTCGGGTTAATTACAGAAATGCCATTTGCACCTTAATTTAAGTATAACTTTTGCATTTTAACCCTGATTTGAGTGATTCTTTCGCTCACGTGTTTGTAGCAGTATGTAGATTAGCATTATAAACTTTTTGGTCACTGTTTTTACTATTTGGTGTACTGTTCTAATAGAAGTATATTTTGTTTGCATGTGATGTTTGGTATGTGTAACGGAACCGTCCAAATTATAAGAGCACAAGTACAAAAACAATCACCGAAGTGATCAAATTCTCGCACTTGAGCCCATATAACTCCGGTAGTCCAATGAAATCACGAGGGATTTCAAACCAACCAACATACCAGCCAAGATCGTAGTGATTCAACATAACAAGTCATATGTTACAACCATTTCACAAGTAATAGAATATACATCGGAGTTTAACATAGTTATTACAACTTAAGTTCAAAAGTAGCGGAAGCAAAGTAATTTGAAACTAACAACACCCTTATTTCAAATACATGCCAGTACGAAGGTCGACTTCCAATAAAAGCATTAGAGAGAAGATAACTCAGAAGAATCATGCCCGTGATCACACTCTGCCACTACGGCAGGAGCCAACCAACTCTTGCAGACGCCATGATACATCACAACCTGCAACAAGTGGGGATAAAACCCTGAGTACGAGAAGGTACTCAGCTAGACTTACCCGTCAAAAACCAGAAATAAAGTGACACCAAGGATCATGCAAGGCTGATATAAAGTGGGCTAGCTTGACAACATTTTGCATAAAAGCTTAATATGGATAAGTAGTCATTAATGCTTAAGCATCAAGTTAATTATCATTAACCTGTCATCTATATTAGAACCTGTACTAGAGCACTCACTTTATTGGTTAGTGCCTAAACAGGCAAGATAACACCAGGGTGTTACAGTATGGATGCTTGATTGGTGATTTGGATCACATTTGTTCTACTTAACAAGAGAGCACACAAACATATCATACTAGTAGCTCTAAACTTTGTTATCTTAGACCAACACGAATTTAATTCATTCATGAGAATCCATAATTACTTAAGTGAGACCTAAAGCATCTGCAAATTCTCAGGTGAACAACATATCCACCCCTTACCTAAACTAGAGGACATTTATAGATTCAAGCAAGTAACCATACCTATTTCAAGTCAGGCTAAGTACACATTTTTCTCAAACAACATGGAGTAAGGCATTCTTATTTAGCTTCACTCAAGAAAGATAGTGTAACACATTGATCACAAGTTGCACACTATAGAACAAGGGTGAGAGGAGCACAGCTATGCATAAATCAACAATCATGAAGATGCATGCTTCGTCCTATTCGTCCTCACAAGATTGTCAATCCTGAGGTGGCGATCACGTTCTATGTCGGTGGCATAACACGCACTCTCTCGATATATATCTAGTCGTCAGCTACATTCGACTTACGCATTCGTGGTTAGCGTACCTGCAGAAAAGTTTCATTGCAGCCCAACATTTCCCAATATAGCACACAATGAAAACAGAAAGGTGAAATTCTAAGCACTCCCATATACATATACCCCTGTATACGTACATGTAGTACCAAAATACCCGAATCATCAATCACCCACAATTAAGTACCTTCGTATATACATGTGTGTAACATGTAAATAATCCAGTAACCAAAACTAGCTTTCCCCTAGACCGTAGTTTGTACGGTCATGCTCTCACAACTCACGCTTACCTGAGCGTAGGTGCGATGTTGCATAAAAGTAAACTAGCGACATATATGACTATCTCATATATGAAGGCTACCACCAATCTAACACACCGGATAGCATAGTGTGGGAGAGTCTTCACACATACATACCTTGGCCTGGGCGTAGATGCATAAATGAAAAACCCCAAAGTTAGTACTTATATAAGCCACCTAATAATCCTTATATGGGCATAAGGAAATTGACCACTGGCATACTTAGATTTATAATTCAGTTTTCACAAACCTATATATAGCTATAAGTTGACAAAACTGATTTTATAAAACAAAACCTTTATTTTAAATATACATACAAAACTGATTTTATAAAACAAAACCTTTATTTTAAATATACATACAACAAGTTTAATGTTGAATCTTGCTCCGATACCAGCTGTAACGGAACCGTCCAAATTATAAGAGCACAAGTACAAAAACAATCACCAAAGTGATCAAATTCTCGCACTTGAGCCCATATAACTCCGGTAGTCCAATGAAATCACGAGGGATTTCAAACCAACCAACATACCAGCCAAGATCGTAGTGATTCAACATAACAAGTCATATGTTACCACCATTTCACAAGTAATAGAATATACATCGGAGTTTAACATAGTTATTACAACTTAAGTTCAAAAGTAGCGGAAGCAAAGTAATTTGAAACTAACAACACCCTTATTTCAAATACATGCCAGTACGAAGGTCGACCTCCAATAAAAGCATTAGAGAGAAGATAACTCAGAAGGATCATGCCCGTGATCACACTCTGCCACTACGGCAGGAGCCAACCAACTCTTGCAGACGCCATGATACATCACAACCTGCAACAAGTGGGGATAAAACCCTGAGTACGAGAAGGTACTCAGCTAGACTTACCCGTCAAAAACCAGAAATAAAGTGACACCAAGGATCATGCAAGGCTGATATAAAGTGGGCTAGCTTGACAACATTTTGCATAAAAGCTTAATATGGATAAGTAGTCATTAATGCTTAAGCATCAAGTTAATTATCATTAACCTGTCATCTATATTAGAACCTGTACTAGAGCACTCACTTTATTAGGAGCAAACAATATTAACCATAGCAGGTATAAATTGAGGCAACCTTTCCATCGTTATCCAGTTAACCATCCGTTCAATTTAATGGAATCTACGTTGCCGCTGCTCAAGTCAAGTGCTCACTAACCGGGAGCGACGGCGATTCGAATCGAATTCCTATCCAGCTGGAGGGGTATTTCTAACACTCACCGAGTCACGCCTGGCGAGGGCTGCTCAGGTCATCTTTCGTATAGTTCAGGAATCGCGGGTCCGAATGATGTCGCGTCCCCAAGGGCGACACTCTGCCAGGTGATAGGGACTCTAACCCCCCCTTGGTCTCACGCCAATGTCCCCAAGCACATCCTTTCTCTCCTCCAAGATGCAACCTACCATTCGATTCCCGGCCTGAACCATATTACTCGACTTCGCGGTCGGAACGACTTATCCGGCCAACTAAGTGTTAGACTGCGTTCAACATGACTCAAGGACGTACAGCGAATCGGTCCTTAAACGACTCAGACGGGGATAGATCCACACCCAAGACCTCCATGCCTTGTTGCTTCACTATCGTCATCCTGCCCGGTCTCATTTCATTTTATTAACACATGGTTCCATTCCACGATAGCAATATAGCCAACCGTACCATATATGGATATCCCTATATCTCGCAGGTGACAGAAAATCACCTGACTTCTACCGCTTAAAGCAGGGCTAAGCATCTATTCGATCCTAGTCTATGTAGGATTCAGGGATTCATATCACTGGACAAGGAATGATATAATACAGCAAGGGTTTCCAACCAACTCCTATCACTTAATGCAACAATACTTATAACATATATAGAATTAATTGCTTTGAAGATAGGAGGCTTATAATGCTCCGGGGCTTGCCTGGGATCCCACACAAGTCAGTAGTTGTCAGATGACACTCGCTGAGTACTTCCACCTTCGGGATAGTTCCACCAAACACCGTCTTCGGGTTTGGCTCCAACACCACATCTTTCATGCGTTTTAGCTAGCGTACCTAAATGAAATGCAATATGCAAGTACATGAATACAAGAAAATACAATAGATGATGCATCACACGTTAATCGAGGCAAGTATAAGGTTATAGTAAAGACACGTAAGCACATCACATTACTTAAGTAACCTTACACAAACAAACATGCTTAAATAGCAAAGAAAGCAATACCAAGCAGGACATAAGATTTACAAAGTCTCAGGTGTAATAGCTTAATCACCAAAGACATGAATCACACTTAATAACAAGCAAGCAAAGTAATCAAGCATCTATGTATTTTCAACAATTCTAGACATACATGCAGTAGCTGAGTAAATCAATCATATCTGGAGTTCTACAAATCCAAATGACTTGCAAGAAGACATTATAGAAAGCTTATGAAATTTTCTACAATTCATTTAATATCACCTAAGCCTGATTCCTAAGTTTAATAGGTCTAAAAGATGAAACTACAGAATCTGGTCTGCTCCAAACAGAGAGCAACCAAATCTGGGACCTGACTTTAAACATCTATAACTCAAAAACTACTTGACCAAATGATACCAAATTTTAACAGCAGCTAGATACATGAATTATCTACAACTTTTGTATAAATAAGTTTCACAACAAGGCAAATTATCATGAAGAACTTTGCTAAGTTCCCAGATCTGTCCAGAAACTTCATTTGCAAGAATAATTATTAACTTATGTTGTAAACATATAATTGGACAAAACCAACTTTACTAACATGTCACCCATAACTAATGAACACCAGAAAACATAGTGTCCATTACTAAATAAATTCTTTTAATATATTTTCTTAATTTATTTAGATAATTAGGTGGAATTATGAACACCTATCAAATGTGCATAATAAATTCTACCAAAATTATAGTGGCCTACATATACTTCCAATAGTTTACTGTACAAATTTCAAACCATTTGTTCATATATATCAACCTCTATGAAAAAGACAAATGGTTATTGAAATAAATCATGTGAGAGCAAGTAAAACCTAAAACTCAATATTTTCTGTGAACACAGGACCATATTATGAATCAATATAATAGAGAAACATCATACTAAGCTAATGGAACAACATTTTCTATTTTATCATTTATATATTATTTATAAGCTATTTATCAAGCCTTAAACAAGTTAAATCAATAACTAGATCATCCAATAAGTAGTGACCAAGAAATTTATACCACAGTACACACATATCATGACAAGCCTACCATAAAAATTTCACATCAATTGGAGCAACACAACACAAGATATAAAATGACAATCAATATAATGCAAATTTCTTTATTTATCAAGGTCAAATCAAAACCTTAAGAAAACAGTGAACAATTAGTGTGTTTAATATTTTTCTTAGCAAGTACATGTCATCACAAAATTAACAAAACAAGAATCACTATTTTTGGATGTCTAAACCTCTAGATCTTGCTCTGGTTAGGTTTGAAGGCATTTCTCTAGCTCTTTTTCAACTTAAATAAACACATTGGAAAACATCTATAAACATATAGAATTTTATGACTCTACTGCATAGATCTATTCTCAAGGTTTCCAAAAAGTCCACATTTGTAAATTTTGGAATTACCTAGCATGAGATATGATTTTTAGAAGATTTACAAATTTTTCTGAAATTCAAATCCAGAAATTACTCAAACCCTAATTAATGCTAGGCACACCCGGTTGTACACCTGAATCAGCTACACTTGAAACTGACATGTGGGACCTGTTACCCAGCCGGGCCCGCCTGTCATCAACACAAGGAGACAGAGAGAGGGGGAGGCGTCGGTCATCTTCTTCACCTCGCCGGGAAACAGAGGAGTGGCCGGCTCGCGGCTCCGGCCGGCCGGGGCAGCGCTCCGGCGGCGATCGGCAGTGGAGGAGCGGCAGGAGACCCGTGCGCACTCGAGGGACCACTCGTCTCGGCTCGAGGTGGCCCCAGGCCCACTGGCCATGGAGGCAAGCGGTGCCGGTGGCCGGTGTCCGTGCTCTGGCCGGAGGAGCAGCGGAACGACGGCGAACGGTGGCTCTGGAGCATCACTAGGGCTGCGCGCATCCACAGGCAAGGTGGAATCGCTGGGGACCTCCGACAGCATCCTGGCCATGAGCTGCCGAGGCAGGTGACGATGGTGACCTCCGGCGGCGGTGGTGAAATCGGCGTTTACGCCCTCACCTTCGCTTGGCTTGACCATCCAAGGCGCGGACGAGATAGAGGAGATTACGACTAAGCGACGGCTATGGTGGAGCGAGCAGTGCCACGGCTACGTAGGCGTACGGGGTCGCCGGAGCTCTTGGCAGAGGAGGAGATGGCGTTTTCCGCCTCAGGCGTGAGTGGGCGAGAAAGGAAAAGGAGGGCGCGGCTCGGGCAGTGCAGGGGGGTGCTCCTCTTCTTGATGGACAGCAGGCAGCGCGCTGGGACAGCCACGGCGCATGGCGCACACGCGGCGGCAGGGCTCTGAAGCCGGTCGGCACTGTAGCTGCTGAAAGGATTCCGGTTTTCAGTTCATCAGGGCGACTGACGGCTGATTTTTGTCACTGATTATTTCTCAAACCGGCTCGAGTTAGGCCATGGTGTAATTAACAAAGTTGGAGAACTATATGAGTACTACAAGATTTCCAATTGGAGCTCGAGCTGGTTTGGCTTAGTTAGGAAGTTACAGTACTCCAAAGATGGTCACCTCGAACTGCATAGCAGTTAGGACTTAACTAAAAATGGCTAAGTGCTAAACAACATGCCAATTCAGCCTTGTGGCCCTAGTTTGAGCAGGTTCCAAGCATTTTCATGAGATGATCATTAAAAGACTTTTGCTCCATAATAAAATTGCTACAATTTTGCTTAAGGGTGCACCAACATGCAAGGTCATCTTGATGCACTTTTTAAATCAAGGAACAAAAGGAGTCATTTGGTCAACTAGGGTCAAACTAAGGATTAGAAGCTTAATTAGGCAACTTGGTCAACCTAAGCATTGCTCCATTAGGTATCCTAAACATAGTTAAGGTACTATAGAGCATGTTAGACCATCCCAAGTATCATTTACATAACATCCTTAGTTAACACATAATGGGAACATAGAATACAAACATTGTTTCATATGTTTCATCACTTTGGTTTAACCAACAAGAGGATAGGTTCATGATAGGAGTGGATCAAGCTAGGCTCCTAGAAGGTTAGTGCCTAAACAGGCAAGATAACACCAGGGTGTTACAGCCCTCCCCCCTTAAAAGAATCGCGTCCCGAGATTCGGAATTGAAGACCTTTTAAGGAAGAGAGTCATGTTGTCTAGTTCCCAACATGTGCTATAGCATTCAACTACAAAGCTTCAACATTGGTGAACAATTTGGTCAAAGACACTTTCTGATACTTACTCTTTATGGAAAACTTTGTCTGAAGAATTTCCTTCATTGACTTCCATGAAGCATTGTTACTTTGGGAGGAATCCAAGATAGTACGTACTGCATTCTCAGTGTACGAAGATCATTCGGTCCGTGAGCTGACCACTCACAAGTATTGGATTCTTAAGTGAGCACGGCATAGTCCGTATGAACTTTACACTAGACCAAAATCTTCAGAAGTATACTCGTTAAAATGACTCTATGTTCACGAAGTTTGAAAAGCAGTCCTCTACCAAAATGGCTTGAGCACAACCTTCCAAAAGGGTGAGATCATAGGCGACAAATATACTCTGAGGCTATAGGATACTGACTAACCAATAGACAGGTCTATGTTGGTTGTAAATGTTCATTCATTTAGACACCAACTAATGGAAAACTACTTGCGGCTCCATGTGTGCAGTTCTCTTTCTCTGACGACAATACTGTATTATCTGAGTCTATCGATGGTCAGTGAATGTGATAGCTGACTCTGTTGGCTTTCTATTTCTGCCAACAGCTATCTAAATGATTCTTTTATCCAAAGACAACAGTTATCTGGGTTGAATCAGATGCAACCCCTTGGGTAAAAACATTTATAAGGTACCAAAGTATGTCATCATTGGAAAATAATTCCCAAAGAAAGATGTAACGAGGCCTTAAAGACAACAAAAGTTGTAATTATTCACTCAACCGCGGGGAGTAGTCTACCACCAAGCGATTGAGTAAAAATTTTCTTTAGTGACTTAGTTGTACTGTAAGTTGAGTTGACTTGCAGCATAACAACTTTGTCAGGCCAACTTTCACCATGAGACTTTCTCTTTAGGGCCATATAGCAGCTCTAGGATGAGAAATCTATTGTTTGACACTTCTCAGATTGCTTTCGAATATTCCTCAATACTGCATCCAATAGAGTTATGAACAAACCGTTTATGGCACCTAAGGGCACAAGGATGTTGATCAAAACTAGGGCATGCATTTCTCTAATTCTTTACCGCAGCTGATTGAACACCTTGCACTATCTGTGTGATTGTCCAAGACGGAATTGACTTGATCACAATGGCTCTAGAAGATAGAATATCTCTCAAGTTGTTGGCTAGTTGATTAACTTCTTGTTGGTTATTGCTTGGTAAGACATAGCCTTCGTAGCTACCAAAGAGTCGTTACCTAGCTGGAGATTAACCTTCCCATTGGTAACTAATCAGTTGTCTCTCAACACTAAAAAGTTCCAACTCTTCTCTCTTGACCACAATAATTGTGGTCGATACAAAGCAGATGGTTGCCATCGAAGTCAGCAGATAAGGAGTCACACTAGAAATGGTTGATTTCGATGGTATGGCGATTATGCATACAAAGGTTAAAACTTGCATATGGTAACGATCGAGTTTTATTCAACGGGTGACTTGTCCAACGTTAAGTGTTGTGTGTCCTTTTTATCCAATAGAGCTGAGAAACGTTGATCCCTAGATTGAGTTGTCAATATTGGAACAACTAAGTAGAGTCACTTGTATACCACCTATTGCGGTCTGTTAATGTTTATGTCGGTGACCTGTTATTCAAAGGTTATCCTCTTAGCAACTTTAGGAGGAAGCTCTACTTCTTTTGGTTCGATATAAGGGTCTTTTGATAAGATATGGAAAAACAACCAAGGAAGAAGGTCACGTGAAAATCACATCAGTGTTGTTCTGCAATGGATTATGATTAGAAACCATAATACCAGCGCGTGCCAAGCAGCACAACCTTGTGTGTGCACCCACAGGAGGCTCTCGGTTTCGTCGCGGCACCATTAGTTGCTACTCATAACACCATTACTAAACATACACCCAATGAGGAATTTCAAATGGCACAGATTGGGTTGTCCGAACAAGCACCATACCAAGGAGGGATAGCAAGTAAAGGTAGTCACAAGGTTTAGAATCAACGAGGAGGCGATCCAAAAATTAACACACACCACAAGGGAACATAGCTCAATTCCTAAAGACAACTGAGCAATGGACTCTTGCTTAAATTCTACGTACGACTTGCATCCACCGATGGGAGTACCAGCTAAAAGATTAACAGGAGATTCAATCATGTTGAGCAACAACATGAGATCAAGACTGATGAACATCCCGAGACTTGGGAAGGTGGGAGACGAATTAAGCAAATTTCAAGGCAAAAACTGATACGTAGTCATAGATTGAGTTGATAAGGTGGATGCACGAATTTGCAAGCACACGATTTAGAGGCCATAGCAGAGAGACGTTGCGTCACACTAGCTAACCTTTGGGAGAGGTAACCGGAAGGTCCAACATGGATTTGGGTACAGTCTCCACAACTAGCAACGTACGAACCATGGTCAAAGGCTAGCGTTGATAAAAGTTAACTTGGTTGGTCAGTCGATAAGGGTCTTCACAAAAATAGTTGCAAAACATCCACGGCTTATGTAAACATATAGGAGAACTAAACTTTGGGCTTTCGGTCAAGCAAATGCATGGATACAAACATTCAAGGGCTAACTACCAAGTCTACAGGCTCAGACTCCTAAGAGAGAACCTAATTGAAGACAACAACCACCAATTATGTAACGTGAATGTTGTTCTAGGATAAAGCTATGCGACCCTCGTATGCTCACCGAGGACAAATGGGGTGACAACTAGGGTACTACCTAGATAACAAACATACATACACGCATCATAACTTCAAGCAGACATTTGAGAAAATTCAAACGAATGGGCTTAAGCAACCAATACAAAGCGCAAGGCTCACCCCAAATAAGCATTTATCTAAAGCAAGAACTAACTACGAGTTTAGCCTAAGACAAATGCTAGTTAAGGTAGCCAACTTAGCATGTGCACAGAATCTGGACAGCAGCACAGTAGTTACTGGTTTCAACCATAACTAGGGTTGTAGACATCCCACAAAGGTGATCCTAGACTTTCTAGAAAGCTTAGGAAGATGACTACACTTTAATTATTCATACTAACAGCTAATTCATAGATTAATATGACCAAAAATGCTAATGTTTCAGATCTGTTCCAATATGGACAGAAAACTGACAAGAACTTCAAAAATGCGTAACTGGAGTTTTAGGGACCCAACAAGGCTGACCCTTAACTTTATGTAAAGCTTATTAAGTTGTCTATAACTTTCTTAATATCATATTAAGATAATTCTATAGCTAACAAGGCCAAACAAGATAATGAAGACATCTCTGCCCAGATTTGGACAGATTCTGTCATTTCCCTTTGCAAGCTCATAACTAAAGATTTAGACCACCCCAATTAGTGCTATAAGACATTTTGGAAAGCTTAGAAAAAGTACTACACTTCTTCTATTATCTCGAAGACATGATTCCATAAGCATATAGGTCAAATAAATCAAATATTCAGATCTGTTCTGAACATGAACAGATTCTGACAACAAACTTCTAAAATTTATAACCCCCAAACCATAAGACTTAGGGTCATGAAATTTTAGGAAAAGCTAGATGAGTAAGTTAGCTACAACTTTGGTATTCTCTATAACTACAGAAAACACCATGATGGCCACGAAAGCATCACTACAACAGAAAATGTTCTAGCAGCCAACATTCGGCAAGCGAAACAAGCTTGCCTTTGTTCTACTTAACAAGAGAGCACACAAACATATCATACTAGTAGCTCTAAACTTTGTTACCTTAGACCAACACGAATTTAATTCATTCATGAGAATCCATAATTACTTAAGTGAGACCTAAAGCATCTGCAAATTCTCGGGTGAACAACATATCCACCCCTTACCTAAACTAGAGGACATTTATAGATTCAAGCAAGTAACCATACCTATTTCAAGTAAGGCTAAGTACACATTTTTCTCAAACAACATGGAGTAAGGCATTCTTATTTAGCTTCACTCAAGAAAGATAGTGTAACACATTGATCACAAGTTGCACACTATAGAACAAGGGTGAGAGGAGCACAGCTATGCATAAATCAACAATCATGAAGATGCATGCTTCGTCCTATTCGTCCTCACAAGATTGTCAATCCTGAGGGGGCGATCACGTTCTATGTCGGTGGCATAACACGCACTCTCTCGATATATATCTAGTCGTCAGCTACATTCGACTTACGCATTCGTGGTTAGCGTACCTGCAGAAAAGTTTCATTGCAGCCCAACATTTCCCAATATAGCACACAATGAAAACAGAAAGGTGAAATTCTAAGCACTCCCATATACATATACCCCTGTATACGTACATGTAGTACCAAAATACCCGAATCATCAATCACCCACAATTAAGTACCTTCGTATATACATGTGTGTAACATGTAAATAATCCAGTAACCAAAACTAGCTCTCCCCTAGACCGTAGTTTGTACGGTCATGCTCTCACAACTCACGCTTACCTGAGCGTAGGTGCGATGTTGCATAAAAGTAAACTAGCGACATATATGACTATCTCATATATGAAGGCTACCACCAATCTAACACACCGGGTAGCATAGTGTGGGAGAGTCTTCACACATACATACCTTGGCCTGGGCGTAGATGCATAAATGAAAAACCCCAAAGTTAGTACTTATATAAGCCACCTAATAATCCTTATATGGGCATAAGGAAATTGACCACTGGCATACTTAGATTTATAATTCAGTTTTCACAAACCTATATATAGCTATAAGTTGACAAAACTGATTTTATAAAACAAAACCTTTATTTTAAATATACATACAACAAGTTTAATGTTGAATCTTGCTCCGATACCAGCTGTAACGGAACCGTCCAAATTATAAGAGCACAAGTACAAAAACAATCACCAAAGTGATCAAATTCTCGCACTTGAGCCCATATAACTCCGGTAGTCCAATGAAATCACGAGGGATTTCAAACCAACCAACATACCAACCAAGATCGTAGTGATTCAACATAACAAGTCATATGTTACAACCATTTCACAAGTAATAGAATATACATCGGAGTTTAACATAGTTATTACAACTTAAGTTCAAAAGTAGCGGAAGCAAAGTAATTTGAAACTAACAACACCCTTATTTCAAATACATGCCAGTACGAAGGTCGACTTCCAATAAAAGCATTAGAGAGAAGATAACTCAGAAGGATCATGCCCGTGATCACACTCTGCCACTACGGCAGGAGCCAACCAACTCTTGCAGACGCCATGATACATCACAACCTGCAACAAGTGGGGATAAAACCCTGAGTACGAGAAGGTACTCAGCTAGACTTACCCGTCAAAAACCAGAAATAAAGTGACACCAAGGATCATGCAAGGCTGATATAAAGTGGGCTAGCTTGACAACATTTTGCATAAAAGCTTAATATGGATAAGTAGTCATTAATGCTTAAGCATCAAGTTAATTATCATTAACCTGTCATCTATATTAGAACCTGTACTAGAGCACTCACTTTATTAGGAGCAAACAATATTAACCATAGCAGGTATAAATTGAGGCAACCTTTCCATCGTTATCCAGTTAACCATCCGTTCAATTTAATGGAATCTACGTTGCCGCTGCTCAAGTCAAGTGCTCACTAACCGGGAGCGACGGCGATTCGAATCGAATTCCTATCCAGCTGGAGGGGTATTTCTAACACTCACCGAGTCACGCCTGGTGAGGGCTGCTCAGGTCATCTTTCGTATAGTTCAGGAATCGCGGGTCCGAATGATGTCGCGTCCCCAAGGGCGACACTCTGCCAGGTGATAGGGACTCTAACCCCCCCTTGGTCTCACGCCAATGTCCCCAAGCACATCCTTTCTCTCCTCCAAGATGCAACCTACCATTCGATTCCCGGCCTGAACCATATTACTCGACTTCGCGGTCGGAACGACTTATCCGGCCAACTAAGTGTTAGACTGCGTTCAACATGACTCAAGGACGTACAGCGAATCGGTCCTTAAACGACTCAGACGGGGATAGATCCACACCCAAGACCTCCATGCCTTGTTGCTTCACTATCGTCATCCCGCCCGGTCTCATTTCATTTTATTAACACATGGTTCCATTCCACGATAGCAATATAGCCAACCGTACCATATATGGATATCCCTATATCTCGCAGGTGACAGGAAATCACCTGACTTCTACCGCTTAAAGCAGGGCTAAGCATCTATTCGATCCTAGTCTATGTAGGATTCAGGGATTCATATCACTGGACAAGGAATGATATAATGCAGCAAGGGTTTCCAACCAACTCCTATCACTTAATGCAACAATACTTATAACATATATAGAATTAATTGCTTTGAAGATAGGAGGCTTATAATGCTCCGGGGCTTGCCTGGGATCCCACACAAGTCAGTTGTTGTCAGATGACACTCGCTGAGTACTTCCACCTTCGGGATAGTTCCACCAAACACCGTCTTCGGGTTTGGCTCCAACACCACATCTTTCACGCGTTTTAGCTAGCGTACCTAAATGAAATGCAATATGCAAGTACATGAATACAAGGAAATACAATAGATGATGCATCACACGTTAATCGAGGCAAGTATAAGGTTATAGTAAAGACACGTAAGCACATCACATTACTTAAGTAACCTTACACAAACAAACATGCTTAAATAGCAAAGAAAGCAATACCAAGCAGGACATAAGATTTACAAAGTCTCAGGTGTAATAGCTTAATCACCAAAGACATGAATCACACTTAATAACAAGCAAGCAAAGTAATCAAGCATCTATGTATTTTCAACAATTCTAGACATACATGCAGTAGCTGAGTAAATCAATCATATCTGGAGTTCTACAAATCCAAATGACTTGCAAGAAGACATTATAGAAAGCTTATGAAATTTTCTACAATTCATTTAATATCACCTAAGCCTGATTCCTAAGTTTAATAGGTCTAAAAGATGAAACTACAGAATCTGGTCTGCTCCAAACAGAGAGCAACCAAATCTGGGACCTGACTTTAAACATCTATAACTCAAAAACTACTTGACCAAATGATACCAAATTTTAACAGCAGCTAGATACATGAATTATCTACAACTTTTGTATAAATAAGTTTCACAACAAGGCAAATTATCATGAAGAACTTTGCTAAGTTCCCAGATCTGTCCAGAAACTTCATTTGCAAGAATAATTATTAACTTATGTTGCAAACATATAATTGGACAAAACCAACTTTACTAACATGTCACCCATAACTAATGAACACCAGAAAACATAGTGTCCATTACTAAATAAATTCTTTTAATATATTTTCTTAATTTATTTAGATAATTAGGTGGAATTATGAACACCTATCAAATGTGCATAATAAATTCTACCAAAATTATAGTGGCCTACATATACTTCCAATAGTTTACTGTACAAATTTCAAACCATTTGGTCATATATATCAACCTCTATGAAAAAGACAAATGGTTATTGAAATAAATCATGTGAGAGCAAGTAAAACCTAAAACTCAATATTTTCTGTGAACACAGGACCATATTATGAATCAATATAATAGAGAAACATCATACTAAGCTAATGGAACAACATTTTCTATTTTATCATTTATATATTATTTATAAGCTATTTATCAAGCCTTAAACAAGTTAAATCAATAACTAGATCATCCAATAAGTAGTGACCAAGAAATTTATACCACAGTACACACATATCATGACAAGCCTACCATAAAAATTTCACATCAATTGGAGCAACACAACACAAGATATAAAATGACAATCAATATAATGCAAATTTCTTTATTTATCAAGGTCAAATCAAAACCTTAAGAAAACAGTGAACAATTAGTGTGTTTAATATTTTTCTTAGCAAGTACATGTCATCACAAAATTAACAAAACAAGAATCACTATTTTTGGATGTCTAAACCTCCAGATCTTGCTCTGGTTAGGTTTGAAGGCATTTCTCTAGCTCTTTTTCAACTTAAATAAACACATTGGAAAACATCTATAAACATATAGAATTTTATGACTCTACTGCATAGATCTATTCTCAAGGTTTCCAAAAAGTCCACATTTGTAAATTTTGGAATTACCTAGCATGAGATATGATTTTTAGAAGATTTACAAATTTTTCTGAAATTCAAATCCAGAAATTACTCAAACCCTAATTAATGCTAGGCACACCCGGTTGTACACCTGAATCAGCTACACTTGAAACCGACATGTGGGACCTGTTACCCAGCCGGGCCCGCCTGTCATCAACACAAGGAGATAGAGAGAGGGGGAGGCGTCGGTCATCTTCTTCACCTCGCCGGGAAACAGAGGAGTGGCCGGCTCGCGGCTCCGGCCGGCCGGGGCAGCGCTCCGGCGGCGATCGGCAGTGGAGGAGCGGCAGGAGACCCGTGCGCACCCGAGGGACCACTCGTCTCGGCTCGAGGTGGCCCTAGGCCCGCTGGCCATGGAGGCAAGCGGTGCCGGTGGCCGGTGTCCGTGCTCTGGCCGGAGGAGCAGCGGAACGACGACGAACGGTGGCTCTGGAGCATCACTTGGGCTGCGCGCATCCACAGGCAAGGTGGAATCGCTGGGGACCTCCCACAGCATCCTGGCCATGAGCCGCCGAGGCAGGTGACGATGGTGACCTCCGGCGGCGGTGGTGAAATCGGCGTTTACGCCCTCACCTTCGCTTGGCTTGACCATCCAAGGCGCGGACGAGAGGAGATTACGACTAAGCGACGGCTATGGTGGAGCGAGCAGTGCCACGGCTACGTAGGCGTACGGGGTCGCCGGAGCTCTTAGCGGAGGAGGAGATGGCGTTTTCCGCCTCAGGCGTGAGTGGGCGAGAAAGGAAAAGGAGGGCGCGGCTCGGGCAGTGCAGGGGGGTGCTCCTCTTCTCGTTGGACAGCAGGCAGTGCGCTGGGACAGCCACGGCGCGTGGCGCACACGCGGCGGCAGGGCTCTGAAGCCGGTCGGCACTGTAGCTGCTGAAAGGATTCCGGTTTTCAGTTCATCAGGGCGACTGATGGCTGATTTTTGTCACTGATTATTTCTCAAACCGGCTCGAGTTAGGCCATGGTGTAATTAACAAAGTTGGAGAACTATATGAGTACTACAAGATTTCCAATTGGAGCTCGAGCTGGTTTGGCTTAGTTAGGAAGTTACAGTACTCCAAAGATGGTCACCTCGAACTGCATAGCAGTTAGGACTTAACTAAAAATGGCTAAGTGCTAAACAACATGCCAATTCAGCCTTGTGGCCCTAGTTTGAGCAGGTTCCAAGCATTTTCATGAGATGATCATTAAAAGACTTTTGCTCCATAATAAAATTGCTACAATTTTGCTTAAGGGTGCACCAACATGCAAGGTCATCTTGATGCACTTTTTAAATCAAGGAACAAAAGGAGTCATTTGGTCAACTAGGGTCAAACTAAGGATTAGAAGCTTAATTAGGCAACTTGGTCAACCTAAGCATTGCTCCATTAGGTATCCTAAACATAGTTAAGGTACTATAGAGCATGTTAGACCATCCCAAGTATCATTTACATAACATCCTTAGTTAACACATAATGGGAACATAGAATACAAACATTGTTTCATATGTTTCATCACTTTGGTTTAACCAACAAGAGGATAGGTTCATGATAGGAGTGGATCAAGCTAGGCTCCTAGAAGGTTAGTGCCTAAACAGGCAAGATAACACCAGGGTGTTACAGTATGGATGCTTGATTGGTGATTTGGATCACATTTAGAGGGTGATCAATTTGAGTTTACCGAGCAGCTAGGTGGTGAACAGTACCAGGAAGGAAACTTTGAGGAAGGCAAGCGTAACAAAGGCATCCTTGTACCTATGAACTCTATAATTCATACATATGCATGTGTCTAATTTGGTTCACCCTTAAGGACTTTACCAAGATTACTTTTGTACCACATATCCTTGTTACCTATGGTTTGGGATGCATTTTGGATAGATGCTGCTGTGCATAACCAAATAAAATGATAAACATGACTGATGGTTTATGCAATATGTAAAAATATGCTTTTTAGCAACAATATACGGGGCTAAAGTACTTGGTTTGTGTGCTCTAGTGCCTCTCCATAAGGACTCAATCCTGAAGCGGCCACCCAGGAGGTATCGTACAACCTCGAGTGTCACATGGCTCAGGACTTAATCATATGGCTAGTACGTCTCTAGCATGTTAGTGGTTACCGAAAGGTGCAAGGGGGGTGCCTCGTGGTGTATAGTTTTTCTCCTACCTTGGTGTGTATAGTGCCGCGACCATGTGTGCCTCTTGGAGGGGGTCTCTATGCACACTTGCCACTGAAACCTTAGCGGCTACTAACTTGTTAGGGTGTCTAGTGAAAGGTTAAGTAGTGAAACCCTGCCACACTTCCTTGGCAGAGGTGTTGTTTGCCTTGCAAACCCCGGCATTGGGAATCATGGCTTGGTGGGTAAAGTTGTACAATTTATGCAGAAATATTTAACTTGTTATAACAACTGGGCTCACGGATACGAGCAGCCTGGATCCTTCATGATTTGTGGTTACTATGGTTGGTTTGGGAATGACTTAATGCTGATTAATCATTACTATAACTTGGGATGGTTCATTCACTAAAGTTGTGATTTAGGTGTAATAAAACTTGTCCAACTAAAATTGCTTGCCACAGTCAAGCCGTGTCAAACCTTTGAGCCTCATAAATCCCTTTGTTATGCTTGCTAAGCATGGTGCACTTACACTTGTTTTACATTCAATGAAAATCCTAGATGGGTACCAGCTGCTTGATGAAAGGAGTTACAGATGATGTCTCGGAGTTCTAGGCTGATGTTCACCAGTTGGAGTTCTAGGCTGATGTTCACCAGTTGGAGTCCGGAAGACAATACACCATGATCCAACTCGAGAGGCTGTTGGGTGGGGCCATATGGCCCCACCTACAAGTTGGCCGGCTTGTGGGTCCCATAGGTCAGCCCCCTTCATATGTCAGTTCTCTACCGCCTTAAAGATCAAATCTACGCTGTTGCTCAAGGTTGATTCAATTCAAGGGTCTAGATTTGATGTTGCCATGGATTTATGGGCCCACAGGACCCCTGGTTCCCCCAATATATGGCCCCCCATACCCCCTCCTAAGGCATCTCTCTAATCTGCAATCTCTAGAGAAATCCATCAGAGATCATTATCAAGACTCACTAGCAGAGGGATTAGATCTAGAGCTCTCCAATGTAGTAGATTAGTAGCTTGGGAATGAGGGTCGAGTTGGGCTCATGCTCAGGTTCCGGTTCAAGTCTCGGAGGTTCGGTAAAGCCATTGTATCTTCACTTATATATATATCTTATGAGACTTTATTATCATTATATCACATTCTTATCTACATGCTATACTTGCTTTGAATACATATCTTGCTTAGTTAAGGTTATCTTTACTTTTGTGTGTGGGTTCATGGAGCGCTTAGCCTGCTACTTTTTCGATTGGGCTAAGTAGCCGAGCCTCGTGTAAGCATGGTGCTTTTACGATGCTCTGCCTGTGAGTACACCCTGTTCCCTGGTCATGTGGTAGCAGTAGATAGTGATAGCCCCGTCTATCCTCTGTGATCCACCCCATGTCGAGCAGGTTCTTAAATTGTAGGACCGTAGTCGTGTCAGTAGAGTTATCCTTTTTGCTGCTCTAACATCTAGCGACGTCCCGAAGTGCACAAGAGTAGAATGAGTCTTAGCTATAGTCGGGTATATATACTTTGATCCTGTAATAAGAGTATCATAGGAATCTACCTCACCCATGGATCTCCAGAGTTAACTAGTTTATATTATCTTTATAAATTTATCCCCTGTGTGTCATTCTACATAATTCCTATCATTACCCCCTGCTCTATTTATGTTGGTATGTTAGTAAATACTCCTTTGTTATTAACTAATAAATCATTATTCCATTGTTTCCCTGTGGTAAAATATAAATAATGATTCCTAGAATACTCCTGATAAAATGCTATACTAATGTTCTATGTGCTTGTAGAATCCTTAATATTATATTTGCACTCACAAACCTCAATAGGTATGTGTGGCGCTTGTTGGTGTTTCTTAGTGCAATCACTAGGATTGGTGTTTCCTAGCAATGGCACCAGAAACACCGTGATGATATTTCTGAACACATGCAGAAATATTTTGCAAGCATACGGATATATCGTTGTAGCATTTCACTCGGAAGAATTCGGGCATCGTTTATTTATATTTTCCTAAAGGAAGGCATGGTGTAAAGTCTCTAGTAGGGATATGATCCAGATAACATGTCTGTATAATAGACCAAAGTTCATAACAGGGGTAAACCATGATAAATGTTGGATAGTGTGACAACACATTCGAACCAATCTCAAGGATAAAGATAAAAGAAAGAATAAAGAATAAACCTAAACTTGAGCAAGGTTATCTTATATAGCTATGTTAAGATTAGCAGATCATACAAATACATGAATGTCTAAAGGTAGATATCCTAAGTTAAGATAGCTTTGGTCACTATAAACTTACTTCAGGCACCGGAGCACAGCTGGTCTACCAGCCGATCTCGGCCTACGGCTCTACGCCGAACAGCCACGTGGGGGATTACAAAGGACGGACAGGGCTATCACCACCTGCCGCCTACCCCTCAACTGTACTGAATGAGGCACACAAAGGTAGTATATAGCCTAGACACCACGTCTATGCTATTAACTACTATTCTAGTGCCGTACAGAGTTATCCATCTTTATCAGGAGCCCTCTACTAGAGTATCCACCACAGGGATGAACGATGAACCCGTAAGAATATAATGACCAAAACAAATCTTAAAGTAGAACTCACTGCCTCAATTTAGGTCTTGGTCTAAACATGTATGTATGAAAGATTAAGCTTAAAGTTCTTTGTGCACAAGAACTTAGCTCTAGTTCACAAGCATAGCTATATTGATAGAATAAGTACAAGAACAAGATAAAGAACATGACATGAATCACAATGAAGAACATTGTATTGATCATATCAAATATCTTCTAGATGTCCAAGCTCTCCAATGAAGCTTGCCTTGGTCCAACTACTAAATCTACTAAAAACACTAAGAGATACAACTGGAGGGAGAGAGGCTCAAAGGTGGTGCGTCATGTGGAGAGCATCCTAACCCTTCTTATATAGTGGTTCTAGGTTGGTTTAGCATGCATAAAATAGGAAACCACATTCAGCCGCCTTAGCATGCCGCCATGCAACCGCCTGCCAAAGCTAGGCCCGAGCCACACCTCCTAGGGTGCGGCCGCACCCAGGGTGCGGCCGCACCCTGGCTGGCTTGCCTGGCCACCGCCCTTGGCAGGTGGGCTGGTAGCTGGGCCTGGGTCTCCTCCATGCTAGTGCCTCGGTCCAAATGTGAAGAAGTGTTGGACTTTTCTATTTTCTTCCTTTGCGCATTTCTGAATACATGTTCTAGTTTTGTGCTTTCTCTTCTCTTTTTGTGTATTTTCGCTTGTTTTCGAGTATGTGTCCTGCAAAACATGTTTCTTCAAAAATAAGTGGAACTAGGTCAAAGTACAAGCATATGTGTCAAAGTTTGTTTATTTCTCCTGTTTTTGAACTATAATTGGCGGTTATAACTGTGCAATAGTGACTGCCAACTAATCTTCCAAGCTTAACCTTTGCTCATCCCGAGCAAATAGCCAAGTACTTAGTTGTTGATCAGGAGTTGCTACAATGCAAATACAATTCACAAGTGCCACATTTATAACAAAGTATTCCATCGCAATTTAAATAAGTTGGCATTTTATCCACCATTTTACCTTGATGCTTATGGGGCTTATAGCCTTTCTAAGTTCTTGGGCGGTTGCAAGATAGAATGGTTATAACAGAATCACTTAATCATTCATTCTTTGAATAACCATCTATCTGGAGGTTTTTATAAGTTTTTGCAAAGAAATGTAAGTTTCTCAAATGATTCTCTCGATTGCTCAATGTGTATGATACCTCACCAAAGGCATTTGAATTTTGCCTTCTTTTTCATAACCTACCACTAAAGGCTTTGAGTGGAGCTTTGGGTAGGTACGAAAGTGGGCATACTTGCATCACATATATTGCTATGTCAAAAACCGGACCATAAGGAGATGCAAGTCATACACTTAGATCAAGACGTGCAAGTGTGTGGGATTTTTCATATTGTTTCTATTCTAAATATTTTTGGTACTCTTTTGGATCATGACTCTCTCTTTTTGATGAATGCCTTTATTTGAAAGTAGGGCTATCTTTCTTTTCTTTTCTTTTCCCCTTTTTTTGGGCAGGCATCTAAGTACCCATTGTTTTATTATTCTTTAGACACTTGTCCATTTTTTCTTTCATGCCCCGTGGCATGGATTTCTCTTTTTTAGCATAGCCCATATCTTTCTTTTTGGCATATGAAACTTTTGAGAGAGAGAAATCATGATAAAGTGAATGGAGTATTATTTTGGTGGACGGAAAAATGCATGTTGTGCGTAACTCTCGGTGTAAGAGTTAGCATTTTATTTGTGGGTGTACGTGTGTCTTGATCATGGGTGCATGACGAGAATCTCAACACGGGTCACAACAATTTCACAAAGCTGAATGCTCAAACAAGTAGCATATGACTAAGGTTTGAATTTGAATATCATGTCATATGGCCTTGGTGGGTATTCATAATCATTGATAAACTTTTGATTTTAGCATTTTTTAAAAAGAAAATCTCCGGATATCAAGTTGCTCTTAAAACAAAGTCGTAATAAATTCTATTTGTACTATATCATAACTTGCAACAACTTAGAAAAGGATCATGCATTTGCAACTCACAAGTTTTTAAGTTTTGGGATAAGAAATTTTTAGCCAACAAACTTAAACCTTGGAAAATACTAAGTTATAAAGTAGGCACAGATGAATTATAGATAGAGCAACTATTCATCATTTCAACATATGAGAAACTAAACATTCCTTAAACACATATTTGAGTGAAATTAATATTTTTTGGTATTTTTGTCATATTTCATTTTGCTGGTATTTTCATATTTTCATATATTTTTAGATACTAAATAAATAAATATGAAAAATAAAATACAAAAATTAAAATGCAAAAAAGTAAGATACAAGGTACCTCTACGGGGCTCCTTCCCCAAGCTTGCTCTTGACCTATGGTCTAGGATTACTTGGTGGCAACTCCGAAGAGGGTACATTATTTATATTTTGATTTTCACAAATATTTTTTAAAAAAGAAATGGTAATGAAAAATCTATACTATTAGAAAATGATTTTTTATTTATTTTTTTTGAAAGGTTTATTTTGAGGAAAAATTTTAAATTTTGAATTTTGAAAATTTTGAAATTTTTAACTTTTTGAAAATTTCTTTTAGCTGCTAATGTAGAAAAATAATTGTTTTAAAGAAACAAGTTACCTCTGTGGAGGTCCTCCCCCAAGCTAGCCTAAGGCCTATAGTCATTCGGCTTCTTTTATTAAAGAGGCAAACTTGCAAGCAAAACTTATTTTACCATTATTTTATTATCATTGTTATTATTATTTTTGTTTTTATCAACACCAAACAAGTTTTATTTTTGTTGTCATCTTAAAGACTTACCCTCATGAAGTTGTTGTAAGGGTTAGTCGATATGATCAACCACAATCTACACTAGTAGTTTTGGTTCAATAATCAAACTCGACTCCATGTCTAATTTGATTAGGCTAGGCTATATAACCTAAGAATCACGCTTAATTTAGATAGCCTATGGGAGTATAGTCATCGTATACATGACCAAAACCCAAACCAAAACATACTGGCATAAAGAGCGGAAGCATGAAATGATAACTAAGATTCATCCAACAGAGGTGGAAATATTTGAATGGTGAACAATATAGAACCATAAGTTTATATATATATTTATTGCATATTTTTACTTTGTTTTACCCATGTCTATATTTGTACTTTTTGGTTCAATAATCAAACTAAACAACATGTTTAAACTTGATCAAGGTAGACTAATCAACCTAAGCACCATGCTTAATTTGAAAAGTCTATGAAAGTATGACCCCGAAATAAAGATCACACCCAAACCAAAGCATACTTGTATAGAACATGTTAATATAACAAAGATTTATTTGATGATAAAGTATTTTTTTGTCTTAGTTTTATCATTCAAAGTCTATACTTAGCACTTTTTGGAATGATGATCAAAATTAATCAAGGTAGGTTGATTAATCTAAGCTCCATGCTCACATTAAAAAACCTATAAAGACATGATCGCCCAAGAACCATGCTTCAAACCAAAACATGCTTGTGTAAAAACTTTGAAGATTCAACCAAAATTTTAATAAAGGTTTCTTTTTTTCTAATTTTTGAATTTTTGAAAGATAACTACCGATTTACCTTCGGAAAGGGCTTAATGTTTTTAGTCCAATGAGCAGGACTTCCAAAATTTTTTAAGATAACTACCGATTTACCTTTGGCAAGGGCTCAACTTTTATAGTCCATTAGCAAGACTTCCAAGGGCTCAACGTTTATAGTCCATTGGCAAGACTTTGATACACTATCCTATTTTCATTCCATGACAAGAGGATGAAAACAAATAAAGTTAGCCTACATGAGTAATGGCTACCATACATGCATATCATCACGAACATGTCCTACTAGATTCTTTTAACCAATGCCTTTCTCGGCAACGACACCAGAAATGCTTGTTGGCGTTTCTTAGCGCAATCACTCGGATTGGTGTTTCCTAGCAATAGCACCAGAAACACCATGATGATATTTCTGAACACATACAGAAATATTCCGCAAGCGCACGGATATATCATTGCAGCATTTCACATGTCTGTATAATAGACCAAAGTTTCTGAACACATACAGAAATATTCAGGTATTGCTCATTTATATTTTTCCAAAAGAAGACATGGTGTAAAGTCTCTAGTAGGGATATGATCAAGATAACATGTCTGTACAATAGACCAAAGTTTATAACAGGGGTAAACCATGATAAATGTTGGATAGTGTGACAACACATTCGAACCAATCTCAAGGATAAAGATAAAAGAAAGAATAAAGAATAAACCTAAACTGGAGCAAGGTTATCTTGTATAACTATGTTAAGATTAGCAGATCATATAAATACATGAATGTCTAAAGGTAGAGATCCTATGTTAAGATAGCTTTGGTCACTATAAACTAACTTCGAGCACCAGAGCATAGCTGGTCTTCCAACCGATCTTGGCCTATAGCTCTATGCCGAACAGCCACGTGGGGGATTACAAAGGACGGACAGGGCTATCACCACCTGCCGCCAACCCCTCAACCGTACTGAACGAGGCAAACGAAGGTAGTCTATAGCCCAGACACCACGTCTACGCTATTGACTACTACTCTAGTGCCATATAGGTTATCCGTCTTTATTAGGAGCCCTCTACTAGAGTATCCACCATGGAGACAGACAACGAACCCACAAAAATATAATGACCAAAACTAATCTTAAAGTAGAACTCACTACCTCAATTTAGGTCTTGGTCTAAACATATATGTATGAAAGACTAAGGATAAAGTTCTTTGTGCACAAGAACTTAGCTCTAGTTCATAAGCATAGCTATATTGATAGAATAAGAACAAGAATAAGATAAAAGAACATGACATGAATCACAATGAAGAACATTGCATTGATCATACCAAATATCTTCTAGATGTTCAAGCTCTCCAATGAAGCTTGCCTTGCTCCAACTACTAAAACTACTAAAAACACTAAGAGATACAAGTGGAGAGAGAAAGGCACAAATGTGGTGTGTCATGTGGAGTGCACCCTAACCCTTCTTATATAGTGGTTCTAGGTCAGTTTAGTGTGCATAAAATAGGAAACCACATTGAGCTACCATAGCATGCCGCCATGCAACCGCTTTCCAGAGCTAGGCCCGGGCCATGCCGCCTAGGGTGCGGGCGCACCTAGGCTGGCTTTCCTAGCCACCGCTCTTGGCAGGTGGGCTGGTATTTGGGCTTGGGTCTCCTCGATTGTGGTGCCTCGGTCCAAATGTGAAGAAGTGTTGGACTTTTCTATTTTCTTCCTTTGCGCATTTCTAAATACATGTTCTGGTTTTGTGCTTTCTCTTCTTTTTTGTGCATTTTTGCTTATTTCTGAGTATGTGTCCTGCAAAACATGTTTCTTAAAAAACAAGTGGAACTAGGTCAAAGTATAAGCATATGTGTCAAAGTTTGTTTATATCTCCTATTTTTGCACTATAATTGGCAGTTATAAATGTGGCATCCGGGGTGGTGTTGGCAGTCGTTATCGACAGATTTATACCGCCAACATAAGCCCAAAAAGGAGGAAAATACATACCAATACAAAAATGTACTTATGTTTCTGACCTAGTTCCACTTGTACTAGTAGAATTAATGTGAATGCAGAAACATGCACTGAAAATAAGTGAAACATAGGAAAGAAGACACTTTCTAAAAAGCGTAAAGGGGACAAGAGGAGGAAGGAACCCAACCAGAGCCAAACCTGGGCCAACCCACCTACCCACACTGATCTAAGCCCAAAGGAATGGCGGCAGCGTGAAGCAAAGGCCGAGGAGGGCCACCGCAAGCGCGTGCGCCCTGGGCGTGGCTGCGCCCCTAGCAACCCTTAGGCCTATCCTCCATGCGCCGACAGTGATCAATGTAGAGGCTAGCGGTGCGGGGTGGATCCAGGGAATATTCCCCCCAGCCGACCAGGCTAAGCGCCTATATAAGAGAGGGGAGGGGTGCCTCACTCTACACACACCACAACTTGGGAGCACACCTCACTCCACTCTTTAGCTTAGATTAGGAGTAGAAATAGTAGAGGAGCAAGGCTTGAGCCACCAAGGAAGACTTGTCTCCTTGTGTAACACCCCAGGTGTTTGGCTTGCATTTGTGATTTGCATTGCATAACATAAGCACCTTCATCTCATTATCACATGTGCATCATCTTATGTTTCAATGTTGCAACATGATGTTTCATTAGTGCTTATGCATAGGTGTATCATATGTGGTGTCCCTATGTTGTACCTAGTACCCTAGAGGGGTTGTACATGTCCCATATACCATGTTTCAAGTGTTGCATGTCTCTGTTTTAGTTGTTTCAATTGAATGTTTCGTATGTTTCAAGTGAATGTTTCAGTTGTTTTGATAAGCTAGAGTACATGTTCACATGCAAATGAATGTGGTGACCCACCAAAACACCCTAGCTACATTTAGAATGTCATTAGAAACAATGTTTATGAAGGTCATTAGCCCTAACTATGCTTCAAAGTACTAGTTTGACTTTGGCTGACTTCTAGACCTTGATTGCTTGACTATTTAAAAAGTGCTGCTAGACATCAATGCATGTTGGTTCACCCTTAAACAAAGTTGTAGAAAATTTGTTAGGGGACAAAAGTTGTAATATGGTCATCTCATGAAAATGGACCTAACATGTTCAAACAGGACCCACAAGTCAATTTTGGTATGCTGTTTAGCACTTAGCCATTTTGGTTAAGTCCTAACTGCACTATAGTTTCAAAGTACCCTACTTTGGGACTCTATAACTCTCTAACCAAGCCAAATCAATTTGAGCTCCAATTAGCAATCTTGTAGTTCACACGTAGTTCTACATCTTTGTTAATTACACTTTTTGCTAACTCGAGCCGGTTTAAGAGCTAGAGGGATGTTTAGGGGGCAGTTTCAATTGGTTTCTTCTGCTCTGATTCAGAGCAGAGCTGGCCATGGTGGCCGAGTGGCCACAGGCCATTGCTGACGTGTGGCCACGCCGTGGTGACAGTATGCCGGCTGCGGGCCCACTGGTCAGGCTGAGGCACGCTCTACACGAACATGGACGCGCTGCTACCTCCATTCGCTTCTTCTCCCCCTCGCCTTGCCGTTCTCACCGAGGTAAAAATCTGAGCCGCTTCTCCGCCGCGTGCTCATTGAGCTCGTGCGCCGCCATCGTCATGCCTCTATTAGTATTTATTAACTTGACACTTGATTCGGTAGTCACTTTCTTCTCTCCTACACTTCTAGCTATTTTATACCAGGTTGTCATCCCCGATTGATGGAGCTAAAAATGTTTATTAGCACTTCTCATCATCATGTGACTAAAAATAATTATAAAGATATGAATGCAAAAATATATCTGCAAGTGCACAAACAATTATACCATTATAGCATTTTACCGGAAGTATTCCAGTTATCGTTATTTATATTTTTACCATAGGGGGGAGCTAGGAGCAGGCTCAATATTTATAATGCAACTTATTGATGAGATCAATCACATATCACATGCTCTAATAGGGGTAAGCCAATGATAGTAAATATATGATAAATGATAAGCAAAAGCGTTCACAGCCCAGAGATAGAAATAGACTACTCATTGTTCTAGTTAGACATTTAGGAGATTAGTGAAGAGATTGAATTCTTATGTTATTTCTAATTTACTAAGTCTTTCATCTACACTAGCACATATATTATCATATATAGCATAATGCTCTTTATCTATGCATAAGGAACATTACTAATAAGGAAAAATCAAGACATAACTTGATCTCCCTTGGCAACCAGGTTCTACTTGGTCTATTATGCGGGGAGTGGGATACAAAGAACTCAATGGGAGTGTCACAACCACGATCTACCACTAGGCCCGGCATATAGAGTGCAACCGCAGGTAAACTATACCTAAGCACCTCGCTTACATAAAGTCGACCACCTAATCCACTTGAGTACTGAATTAAGTGCTTTGCGATCTTATGCATAAACTCATTTCAATCATGACTATATCAAATATACTACTAGAGCAAACTAGAAACATATTAAACATAAATATAATATTGAAATAGAACAAAGTCTTTAAAGGGATACAAATTATACTAGCCTCCAGTAGACAAGCGAATCCAGAATTCCCGAGTCAGAACTCGAACTCTTCTTAAACCTAGCTAGTAGCCTATACTAGAACTTTGAGTAGCTAATCTAATTCTTTGGTGGAGACTTGATCTTCAGAGCTTCTGGCTTCAAATGGCTTTTCTGAATTGAATGGAATGGTTCAGCCTAGGCGTAGGGGCTCTACTTATATAGGGCCAAAGGATGAACCGCGACCCTTGGATCAAACCGATATGAAACGATGGCGTAGATCAAAACCCTAAGTCGGTAGAAGGAACATTCCAGAAGACGGAGGCTAACGGAGTGGGGCCACGAGCGGCCACCCTAGCCCATGGTCGGCTGACCGCGGTGCCTACTAGGTGGGCCCCGCCTTCTTTCACGTGTCTTCTCACGTCTTCTAGATGCTTCTTAAGTCGGTGCCACAGTAAAATATCACAATTTATTCCGACATGTAGGTCCACCTTGCTCCTTTTCCTGTTTAATCCCTGAAAAACACAGTTTCACCAAAACTCATGGAATTCTGTTAGTTTAAACCCCTAAGTCTACATTGGTGATCATTTATGTCCATTTCTATGCCTTGTTGACGCTATAATTTTAGTAGTTTTCAACCGTCAACAACTCTCCAAAGCTTAACCTTTGCTAGTCCCTTAGCAAACTTAAACTTGATTATCAGAAAATGTTGTACCTGCTCTACAAAAATTATTCAAGAATTCATCTTTAGATTAGAATAAATAACTTGACTTTCAAACTCACCCAATACCATCAACCATGAGGCTTAACTTTCACTTGGGTCTTAGGTAACTAACAAATAGAAAAAACCAAGCACTATGTCTCATGTTTTTTTGTTCCACCTCTATTTCGAGGTTTTTTTATAAATTTTCAAAATAAAACTTAGAGAGTCCTTTGTATGACACTCACAAGTCTCTCATATATGTGGTATTTTTGGACTCTCACCTTCCCTCATACCCTACAACTAAAGCTTATGTGGAGCTCATGGGTATGGTAGTAGCATATGCATACTTGCAAGACATATATTGTAAAGTCAAACAATGGATCCAAAGAGAGTTAAGTCATATGATCAAATCAAGATGTGCATGCGTGTGGAATATATTTGCTGGCTAACCTAATTCTAATATGCTCCTTGCATCATATTTCTCTTATTTGAAACTTAGAGACTTTGATAGAGAGTATGGGCTATGCTTTTTTGTTTCAATTTTCAATTTGGACACTTGTCCATTTTTTTCATACTTTATCCTTTTATTTTTTTAACATAGCCATATATCTCCTTGCTGTAATTACAATTCAAGAGAAACATTTACAAGAACTTGGAGCATTTATTCCTAACAAAATTTCTTTTTGTGTTTTCTCCCAATGTAGGAGTAAAACATTTTTTATGAATGGAAAGCATGAGTGTTCGTACTCCCAGTGTAGGAGCAGCAAAATATATAGGTGGAGTGTACGTGATCTTGATTTTAAAAGTATGACAAAGCTCTCATAAGGCATCAATAAAGATTGAATAAACTCAATGCAAGACAAGTAGTAAACATATATGTGGTTCTTCTAGTCTAGCATGTATGGCTGTGGTAGGAATTTTAAATTTCTCTTGTCATTACAAGGATCTATCATATAGTATTTTAAAATTTTCTAAAGTGAAATCATCTGGAATTTAGTGTCACTTGGAACTAGATAAACATTACTCAAACTTCTCATATTTATCAATCACTTAGACTTAGATCAAGTATGCTCCCATAGGTTTTGAGTTCAAAGTGAATTATCATGCCAAATTATTTTATCCAAACCTTAGGAGAACTCTAAAATTAAGTCTAGAGAGCAACTATGAGCATTCTCAAAGTTCTTTTCTTTTATTCAAACTTAAAGACAGGAATTTAAAGCAAACCTATTTACACACTCTTTTTATTTGGTTTTCAATTTTTTAGCAAACTATAAATCATAAGCAAATAGAAAATGTTTGTTGGATTTTTTTAAAAAAAAATTCAGTTTTTTAATAGTGTTGAAATTAATAACAATAACTAAAACTAACTAAAGAAATAATTATACATAAGAATAAAGTAAAAACAAAGAGGGATAGAAAACTTACCTGAAACACGGGGAACTCTTCCCCTAAGCTAGCTGTTTTTGAAGGCGATCAATGAGGTGGGCGCGGACGGAACTAGGGTAGTGCCCAGAACTGGTCCCACTGGTGCTGCTGCTGAATCAAATGCTGCTGCATCTCGTTCAAGGTCTGTCTTGCTTGCTGCTGCCACTGCTATGTCTGATGAAGCTAGTGTTGCATGTTAGCTTGGCCTTTCTGGAGATCACAGAGTAGGGTGTTGGTCTGCTGACGCTCGATCATCTGCTCGTGGTACCCTGGTGCTGAGAATGATGCACGTCTGGGATGCATGTGTGGCTGACCTCCGGAGGAGACCTCCTGCGCATCAAAAGTAAAGCGGGCACTCCCACCATGATAAGTCTCAAAATTACCTGCCTGCCACTGGGCACTCGGCGCCTGCTGCCAGGAACCATTAGATTGCTGGGGATGCTATTCCCAGCCAGTGCGTGGAACATGGGGTCCTCGGGAGGACCTGGCCTGGTCAAATCCCTAGTAGGCGGTGTATGCAAGGCCCTGTGGGGCAGTGTCTGTGCCATAGTAGCATGTAGGTGGGTCGCGTGCAAGTCTCGCAGAAGCACTCCTATCATTTGCAGCTGAAGCAACCATGAGATGGTTGGAGTAAGTGTTGGTGTGCTCGTAGATGCGGTTCTTGATTTTCTTATACTTCTCCTTCTCCGCATCATCAAGGTTCATATCCACCTCCTTCATCATCCTGTTGAGGGTGTCCAAACTCGAGGATGATCTTGTCAACGAATCGAAATTCATGCTGGCCGCCTGCGAATTACTTCGGGTCGTTCGGCGGGAACTTGAACCAGTGAGCCTCCTAATAAATCCACTCATCCTACAAAAATCTCAACAAACAATAACAACTCGTGGAAACAAGATTAGCAAAAGAAATGTTAGTGGTCAGTCGTCCAAAGTTAGTCGTTCTCGGGGTTAGTCATCCAGAAATTGATTTTTATGATAGTTGAATTTTCGAACAGAACCTCCCCTAACAATTTTTAATTTCTTTACCTAACTTGGACAGCACCTCCACTAATATTTTCTTTCCACTAATCAAACCTTCTCTTCTCGAGAATTCTAACAAATTCTCACTTCATCACTCCTCCCTTTTCTTCTCTTCTTACTTCCTCTACTAGCTCTCAACTACACCTCTGTTGTACACTTCGAATTTTTGAGTGGTAGGCGTCGAAACTTGCTTGTGCTGGTGAGAAGAGCAGCTATGAACCTGGGTTATATAATTGGAGGAGGGGGCGGGCGACCGATCGTTGGTGGGGTCGGCCGACCCCACCTTGGCCCCACTTGGGTGCCTCTCTTCTCTTGATTGCTCTTTACTTCAGATTCACTCAAAATGTTGGAGCTTTGCAGTGTTTGGGAGACATGGTGCACAGATGCATAAATGGAGAGGAGTGGAGGAGATTATATGATGTGATGTTGATGGATATGTGTCACACCCCAAAATTTCTGATTTTGGGTTGTGAATAGAAAACACTAAATAAAACAAATGGTTTAAATATTTGTTTAAGACTTGATAAGACTAATTTAAGTTTTAGCAAATTTAGTATAGAAAATTGTGGTATTTCAAACTTTTCCAAATTAATTTAGTGGTCTCTTGTCTGATGTAATGTTTGCTTGTTGCATGACTATGTGTTGTGATTGTGAAAAGTTTTAAAGCGTGTTTAGTATGTCTTTTATTAGTTATCCGTCTTGTCTCTGTCTTTTTCTACAATCAAATTTGCGCTTTCTCGGTCCTAATCTTTTCATTCTGAGTTTGCCCAAAATCCTTTTCTTCTACTAGAAATCACTCATTTCATTTCATCATCCAGCAGGGTATCTCTGAAATATTCCCGGGAATTATTCGGGCTTTGTCGGGAACCTTTTCTTATTTTTTAGGAGAATAATCTATTTTTTAGATGCTCCAAATTATATTATCATGAGCTCTAAATATTTTAATTGGGTTCCTCATGTTCCATAATGTCTCTAGAAAATTCCCTCGAATTTTCGGAGCTTTCGGAGTATTTTTCGCGGCTTAAATAATAATTCTGGACTTTTCTAGAATTATTTTATCCACGAAATTAATTAATTCCGAAAATAATAAATATCTTATTTTCCACCAAAGCCCGTGTGCAATAATCCTAAATGTCCATTCATTTATTTACTAATGGGCTTTAATAATTAATTAGGCCTATTAGTAAAGATGGAGGGTGAAATGTCAATTAGCACCATATCGCTAGTTGACATGGAGGTGGAGAGTTTTTCTCCCTATATATACGTACCTACCCCTTGGGCAAAGCACACCAAAACTACCGTAGAGGAGCCACTAGTTTGGGAAATCTCTCGTGTAGTAAATTAGAATTTTCTCCCTTCTTATCATGTCGCCACCGGCTGCCTGCTCGAGCGACGAACGCTCGCTGCTTGGCCTGGCCCGGCCTCGGCCCCTGCCATCGGCCGTCTCAGCGCGTTGCCGTATCTTCGACGCCCGACACCTGCTCGACACAATGCGTCTAGGGGAAAGTAGCAAGAGATCGGTGCCTCCAGCGCTCGGCAGCGAAGGCTGCATCGACGTCTTGCCTGACGGCGTACTCGGGCACATCCTCGGCTTCCTCCCAGCGCAGGCGGCGTCCTGCCATCTGTCCGTATTTAGATCATCGTCTCAGCCTCAGGTTGATTCTGCATACCTCTTCATGCATTACGCCTTGCTCAATCTCTTAAGTGAATTCAATAACAAATTGATAGGCAAAAATCCAGCACACTCCATATTATTTGGATTCCATAATTCTTGTTAACGTTATGCATATGTTTTCTCTTTGCAAATATAATTATACGTTGACCTTAATTACCGCCAGCAGTCCAAAACTCCAACCTGATGACGTCAACAAGCTAGTACTGTATGTTCCTTTCCAATTCCAATACATGTTGACATCGTCGATGATGCCCAGTTGATATTATCATTCTTCCCATCTATACGATATGTCTTTTCTCATATTTAAATTTTATTCTGAAAATACCAATTTTGCATTTTTGCCTTAAAACTTCAAAATATCAATTCTTTTTAATGGTAGTTCGGCTTTAGGCTGTTTTTGTGCTCACACGATCGTAGCGGCGAGACCTAGATGTTAGTGACGCTTATAGTTTGTTTTTATAAGATTTGATGTATTGTTTTAGGTCATTTGTGATGCTTGTTTCCCATGACTGCTATCTCCGATCTGTCGTTGAAGGAGTCGCTTGTGAAATCCGATCTCGTCGCTCTCTGCTTCAACGCCGGCATCGCTATTCCTCGTCTGACATCGGTGGGGACCTCTGCACGCCTCCTGTTAGTCTCCCCTCCCTAACCTGCACCCTGCTGGTTCTGTTAAGCCTATACGATCATCAGTTGTTCCCGTCTGTGTAGTTGCCCAGTAAAAACAATCGGCCATGAAGAGGCAAGCCATGCTGGCCGCTGGTCATCCTCGACATAGATGCATATATCTTCTTTTTCTTGCATGAAGAGTCATTTGCCGGGAACATGTCTTCATCTACGTCTATTCGTGAGGTCTGTGCGACCTATGCCCTGTTGCTTTATCAGCTAAATATAAATACACTCCGCTGATGTCATCCCTTCATCTTACGTGTGCAATATTTTGGCTTTGTTTTTGGACACGTGGAATTTCCTTTGCCAATATATTCATCACGTATACATAGGACCTTGTGTCTCACGTTGCATGTGCGGAGCAAACCCTCCTGTGTAAATAATATAGTTTCAGCTTTTGCATCTTAAATCTTCCACTGATTCATCATCCTAGCTCTGTTTAGTCTGGTTGCGTTAGTTTTGTGTTGACGTAATTTAAACGTTAGAAGTGACCTTTACCATGCTAAATATTTCTAAATTTAAATTGTAAAGTGATTAATGTTTATGTACAACTCTAATTTTAAAAAAAGCCATATAGGTAAACATATACTGTGATGCTTTTTACACAAATATTAATATGGTTAATAGCTATCACCAATATGTTTTTAAATTATAACTTGTTTAGTTTAAACCATCTCATATGCAGTTCGAGAAGGTGCTTCACATGCCCTTTTATTTTTGCGAAGTAAAGTTAAACTTGATTAAATTATATGACATTGTTTATAAATAAAGTATAACTAAGGTTTAACTTTGGCTTTATAATTTGATTAATGATTATGAGAAAAGGTAACATAGGATAATATATTATGTTTTGCTTAGTTTAATCAAGATTCATATAAGGTCATCTTAGATGTGATTTGGTTAATGTTTAGAAGCAATTAGGGTTTATAACTCTGGTATTTCATAACCGAATGTTAATAAGATTCATATCCACATAAATGTTTTCTTTTAAAATTACAAGATGTTTAGTTCAACCTTGATTTGTAAATGTTTTCATTTAGCTTTTGCCACATGTTCCATGATTATCTAAATTATAAAATATTTACATGACTTAAAATACTATGATATGATATATTTATAAATAAAATATGGCTAAGGTATAATGTTAGCTTTTACAATTCAATGTAATTTGGTTAGTTCCACTTTAGTATATTTCTCCAAAAAGTCCAACACTTTAATTCACTAACTAAAATGAATCCAGCATATAGTTTTCCCTTTTAGTATGTTGCAAGCTTATCGATAGTCGTGTCCTATTAACGATAGCTCCGTTCTCCGTTGTTCTTGCGCTAGCATCAAGTCGTGTCGATTAGTGTGTTTTTTTTGTTTTCTCTTGTGTGGTGTATTGTTCATAGTTGTCCCTATTTGTTTGCTTGTATGCCTATTAGTGTGCTGGGTTGCTATGATCTACGAGTAGAAGAAAGACTATCCGTGAGCGCCGAAGATCCGAAGATGAAGACCAGAAGCTGAGTGCCAGAAGTTGCAAATGAAAGATTAAGTTGAGGTTTTTCAGAGCAAGTTGCTTTGGGCATAAAGTAAGTTCTAAGGCAAGTATAACATGGGACCATTCTTGTTTTCCTATTCACAATAAGCAAATAATATCATTATGCATATATTCCCTTGATAAGGATGACTTAGTTTTGATCTTATACCTTGATACCTATTATGTTGCATTGAGTAGCATTGCTAGTGCTTAACATGAACTATGATCATGTAATTTGACTAATGGAATATGCAATAAACATTAAAAGATGACTTTTGATTACTGTTTAAAGGGGGCTAGAGCATGGGGTTATTTTTGGTGCTCTAGTTTCTCTCCTTAAGGACTCATCTGTAAGCGAACATCCGGGACTTACAGTACAACTGTGAGGGCTATATGGCTCTGGCTTTAGTCAAGTATGAGGACCTTTTCTAGCTTGTTAGTGGTAACCTTCGTGGCGTAAGAATGGCTTGACGAATCGGGTATAGTGCGGCCTCTGTCCTTATGTGTATAGGCTGCGTGTCATTGTGCCATTTGGAAGGGGGGCTCTACATCTATTTGCCGAGTGAATCTAATGACCCTAACTTGTTAGACGAACCTTTGAAAGACTTCATAGTGAACCCTGCTGACCTTCCTTGGTAGTGGGTCAAGAGGCTGATCACCTCGGGCGAAAGGGTAAATCACGACTCACAGTGAAAGTGTACAACCTCTGCAGAGTGTAAAACTGGTATATCAGCCGTGCTCACGGTCACGAGTGGCCTTGGACCCTTACGGAATAGATGTTCACTAACAACTATAAATGTGTTTTTGCTATTCATTATTCATCTTTACATTGATCATATGTTTATTGTGGGATAAATGAAAACCTGATGCTACTCATATGATAAAACTGTGATAATTAAAAGCTAAATGCAGTAAACCAATGTCTATCCTTTTTGAGCCTCATGAACCCCGTGTTATATTTGTTGAGTTCGACACGGACTCACTCTTACTACTTTTCCACACTCTAGTGTGTAGTAAGGTGCTGCTTAGATGAAGAATAAAGGTGTAGTGGAGTTTTCAGAAGTCATTCAGAAGTGCTTGGCATATGGAGCCACCAGTCAGCCGTCCCTGAGAAGAATGGAGCCTGAAGTTTAGTCACCGTTCCACGATACTCTGATGTAAGTGTTAATATAGCTATGTATACGTTATATAATAACATTGTTTCTGATACTTTTTCATTCTGACATATGTGTGGACTTCCTGGGCACACATATGATTAGCCTAGTTTTGTTCTTTAGAAAACCAGGTGTGACAATATGACAAGTGGGTCCCAGGTGTCTGCGGAACCATTTACCGGTATTCTATGTATTTGACATGTATGCTATGCAAAAAATATTACTTTTATGGAACTACGGAAAATACGGAGATAAATGGTGAAATTTTTATCTTTTTCTGTAGTAAATATTTCTTTCAGGAGTTTTTACGCTCTATAAAAATTACTTATGCAGGGTCTAATTTTTACTATGCTAGGATGAATATTTTTATTTTATTTTTCTAATGCAAGTGATGAATGTAAATATGCAATGTGAAAAATAAATGCAGATAATTACCGAGTTACCTTTCGGCGAGGGTTCAGGAATTTAAAGTCCACCGAATTGGACTTTTCTGTTGTTCATGGTTCAGGTGTACTCTCCGATCCCGAAGATGGTGTTCTTGATGGTTGATCTTCTTCTATCATTTTTACAGCAGTGTTGAGCTCTGGTCTTGGCTTGAATGCGAACCATTCTTCTTTTTCATTTATGTTGAATTTGATTTCTCCTGCACTGACATTAATGTGGGCATTTGCAGTGCTCAAAAAGGGTCTCCCAAGAATGAGTGACACTTTTGAGTCTGGTTGCATGTCTAGCACCACAAAGTCCACTGGCACAAAGAAATCTCTTATCTTCAATGGGATGTTTTCAGTGATTCCTTCGGGGTAGCAGATTGATTGATCTGCCAATTGAATGCACATTGATGTAGGCTCTAGTGTTGAATAACTGAGGTTGTCGAAGACTGCCTTGGGCATCACACTAACACTTGCTCCAAGATTGCATAGTGCATTGTTAAAGTGTTGATCTTCGATCGAGCAATCAATAGTGGGGCATCCTAGGTCCTTTTTCTTTGCAAGTGAAATGTTGAGGATGGCCACACTACACTCTTCTGTCAGCTTGATCTCCTCGGTGGTGGGCAGTGCTCTCTTTTTGTTCAAAATATCTCTGAGGTACTTTGCATAGGTAGGGGCCTGTATGGCATCTAGCAGAGGTATATTGATATATAATTTCTGAATTACCTCTATAAACTTACCAAACACTCATCTGATTAAACTCTTCGACTTCTTTGTTCGAATGGTAGGAAGTTGGTGTCGTAGAAATCTTGTGTCATCTCATATGACTCTCGTGGGACAACTTCTTCCACTCCATCATCTTTCTTTTCTTCTGTTGCTACTGGTACTGTCAGTGTCCTCTCTGTCCCTTTTGGATAAGGTGGATCCCGAGTGGACTTGCCACGTCTTGTGGTTACGAAATTAACCTGCTCAGGGTTAGTGGCAAAAGGCAATGCAACAACTAACTATGCAATTTGTAAGTCTATCTTTTTATTATAGCTAAGTCGATCTTTTATAGTAGCAGAAAGATTATCCATCTTAACATTTATGTTTTCCAGAACTTTATCATGTGTAGCAAGACTTTTGGTGATGCTATCATTAATCTTAACTTGTTCTAGAATTAATTCCCTCAAGGATGGTTGGTTAGAGTAGTTACCTAGGTACTTACCTTGATAGGTGTTCCTTTGTTGACTCCATCCTTGCTTCTGTTGAGCAGCATTGTTGATGACAGTGTTTATATTTTCTTGAAAATTAGGGAATTCCACTCCCAAGTACTTTCCACTTTTGGTTTGGGCATCGAATGCATCTTGGATGGCCTGTGTAACACCTCAAGTGTTTAGTCCTTAATTGCATTGCATTTGCATAAGCATGACATGCATAATCCATGTTCAGTATTTCATGTAATGCAATTCATGTGTTTGTTTGGGGTTGGTTTGATTGACTTCATAAAGTATTTGATAGTTGGTGTAACAAAAAGGTAAAGTAGTCAATCATGACCTACAACACCTTAGCTATACTTAGGGTAACATTTGGATCAAGGTTCATGTTGACCAAAAATTACAAAATTGCCCTCCAAGACAAGTTTGACCCCCATTTGACCATAGAAGGCTCTAGTTTGACCAATTAGAAAGTCTAATTTAGAGACCTTGCATGGAAGAGCACCCTTAAGCAAAGTTGTAAAGAAATTCATGAGGAACAAAAGTCTCAATATGACCATCTCATGAAAGTGACCACAACATGCTCAAAAGTGGCCCACAAGTCAGCTAGTGGTGTAATTCCAGGACTTAGAATTTTTCTAAGTCTGGAATCTGACCCTACAGTTTCACTGGTGCCTACTTTAGGAGCTTGTAGTTTGCAAACTAGGCCAAACCAGTCTTCACTCATATTGACAAACTTGTAGATCACATGTAGCACTCCAACTTTGTCAACACTACCCAAGCCTGGTTCTCAAGGGTTCAAGAGATATTGTGTCATGAACATGAGCTGTCAGTCGGCATCATTAACTGAAACCCGGTTTCAGTGTCACTGAACACTACTTAATGTCCCTATATATCACTAACCAAACCGAATCAGCTCTGGAGGCCTATTACAAAATTGTAGAGCTTATATAGGTCTACAAGTTTGTTACTTTGAGCTTCCACTGAAACGAGCTAGTTTAAAAGATAATCAGCGTTAAAATCCTCCTGTCAGTCGACCATCGTGACCCTTCAGCCGGTTTCAGTCGCGAGCGACACCGCGCGTCGTGGCGCCCGGGCAGGAGAACGCCGCCGCGTGTCGGCCAGGTGCTGTGACCCCCTCCACGTCGCGAGCTCTGGCGCAGGTGAAATCGAGCGGCCACCTCCCTCTCTCTCTCATGCGCCACTCCATTTCTCCGCCCCCTCTCTCTTCCAGGCGCAAGAACACCGAAACCGAGCCGCCATTCCCCTTTCTTCTCCGGCGAGCTCGAGCGTGAGCTACGCCGCATCACCGGCCGCCTGACCTCGCCATCACCTCCGCCTCACCACCCTCCACCCCCTTGACCCACTGAAGCCCGCGGTTTGACCCAAGGTGAGCTGCATTGCCTTCTTCTCCGCCTCCGAGGGGTCGCCGGAGCCCGCCATGGGACCTCACCGTGGTCGGGGTGCTTCGGGTCCCTCTCCATCTTCCCTTACTAGTAAAACGGAACCGCCTAGCCTCGGTGAAGCTCGTACCGAGCCCAGACCGCGCCGTGCATCTTCACCGGCGACGGTGCGCCGCCACCGGATGTCACCGACCGCCGTGCACGGTGGCAAGCCCTCTCCACCCCATCCCCATCCATCCCACGGGCACCAATCGATGCGCCGGGTGACGGAGAGCACGAGACGGCGTTCGGTTGGCCGCGCGAGCCTTTCTCCGGCGAGCTCGAGCTCACCGGAGCTCGCGGGACGGCGTCTCCCCTGCCTTCGGTCGCTGACCGCGGGGGTCCACCCGTCAGCGTCGCGCGCGGGCGGGGGCGCTGAGCGGGCCGCGCGCGCGAGCGTGTGCGTTGTGGGCCGAGTTTCGTTTCCGGGCCGGCCCAGTCGTCCGAAGTGAAATTATTTTTATTATTTTGTCACTGATTTTTGTACAAGTTGGAAAAATAGGGATCTAGGGTTTTAATGATCCAAAAATCATGAGATAAATTTTGTTAGAATCTACTGGATGTGTAGTATTTTAGAAAAATATGGATCTGGCATGAGATGTTTAAATTCTGTAAGAATTTATTAGATCCTTTAAATGTGTTTTGGAATGCATGCAATTTTGTTTAATTTATAACTTGAGCTGTATTGTTCCATAAATCATGAAATTTGGTGGGTTGGTTAATCTATGCTAGACCTAGCTCTGGTAAAAATTTGGGCATCAGTGCTTAAGTAATTTTCAAGTTATAAGGCTATCATTTTATTCTAGGAAATAATTGAAGGAATTTTTATAATTTTTCTACATGTGCAATGTTCTTGTAACTTTTTGGAGAATGTCTTGGTACCCTAGAGTGTCTAGGAAAAATATGAAATCTGTTGTTTGATACTTTTCAATGTGATTTATGAATTATGCAAAAATCAGCCTTTTGGGCTTGTGAATTTTGTATAGAGAGGTTCTGTGAATAAAACTTGTTCAAATTTTTACTGTGGTCTATTTTGGGGTCAGAGAGTCCCCTGTAATTTTTGTAGAATTTTAGGAGCAGTTTACATATATGTTTAAAATTCCACCTAAATAATTAAGTAAATTAAGAAATGGGGTGAAATAAATATTCTAGTTGGTTCCACCTTACTTTCTGGTGTTTTTATACCTCATGTGAACTGTTAGTAACATTAGTTTGGTTTTTGGGGACTTTGGTCACATCAACAAATATTTAACCTTTGTAGTTTTAGGTTTTCTGGACAGCTGGTAGTATTTCTAAGTTTGACCTTTGATAAAATTGGTTGCTGGAAAACTTGTAAATACCAAAGTCACAGTAAACTTGATGAACTAGCTTGTGTCAAAATTTGGGAGCATTTGGCTTTGTAGTTTGAGAGTTACTGTTGTTTTAAGTGGCAGTTCAGAATCTGCTACTCTCTGTTTTGAGAGGACAGATTCTGGAACTTGTAAAATTTGACATGGAAAACTTAGGAGTTTGGAGTTGAGGTCTGAAAATGAATTGTAGAGCATTTCTTAGGCTTTCCAGATTGCCTTAGATCATATCTTTTGGAATTGTAAATCTCCAGTTATGATAAAAACAAGTAGCTGCTGTCCAGAATGCTTACTGTGGTATTTTGGCTGATTAATATGGTGTGGTATCCTAAGACAGGCTACTTTTGTAATTGTTAGGTGTTAGGGCCTTAACTGAGGATGAGCAGCTCTATCTTAGGTTAAGTAGATTAGGTGAGTACTTCTCTACCGGAGAGGAAATTTGCACCTACTCTGTTAAAGTGATTTGATTAGAGCGCTAAATTGTTGTAATGCATATTCATTCCGAGCATATTGCATCTTTCATTATGCATTCATGGGATTTATTATGCACTCATGCAATAGGTGTACCGGAGGGGGTGACACTCCTCGAGTTCGAACAAACGATTCCAGAGGAAGTACTGAGTCAACCGGAGGAGCAGACAGAACCAATCGGCGAAGGAGACGCCGTTGAAGATCTACCTGAGTGCCCGGATCACAGGCCTTCCACCTTCCTCAAAGGCAAGCCCCGGTGCATGCTGAACCCATTATTTTATAAAGATATCTTGAGTACTTTTAATTGTTTACTGCATTAAGTAGTAGGAGTTGTATGAAAACAACTGTTGCATTACACCTGTCCTTGTCCAGATATTGTGCCCTAATCCTATGTTAGGTGTAGGCACGTGTCAATGCTTAGCCCTGCTTAGTACGGTAGAAGTCGGGTGATTTCCGGTCATCCGCGAGAGATAGGACTGGGTCGCGAGTGGCTTATGGCTATCGTGATGGAACCATGCTTTAAAATGAAATTGAGACCGGGCGGGAGTTCGATGGTACATCCGCAAGACACTGCACGTCTTGGGTGTGGAGCCATGCCCGTCTGAGTCGTTTAAGGACCGATTCGCTGTACGTCCTTGAGTCATGTTGAACGCAGTCTAACACTTAGTTGGCCGGATAAGTCGTTCCGACCGCGAAGTCGAGTAGTATGGTTCAGGCCGGGAATCGAATGGTAGGTTGCTTCTTGGAGGAGAGAAAGGATGTGCTTGGGGACATTGGCGTGAGACCAAGGGGGGGTTAGAGTCCCTATCACCTGGCAGAGTGTCGCCCTTGGGGTCGTGACATCATTCGGACCCGCGATTCCTGAACTGTACGAAAGATGACCTGAGCAGCCCTCGCCAGGCGCGTCTCGGTGAGTGTTAGAAATACCCCTCCAGCTGGATAGGAATTCGATTCGAATCGCCGTCGCTCCCGGTTAGTGAGCACTTGACTTGAGCAGCGGCAACGTAGATCTCATTAATTGAACAGATGGTTAAGTGAATGATACAATGTTGCCACAATTTATACCTGCTATGGAATTAATATGAATAATTGTTTGATGATAATCAAGTGCATGTTTAGTACAGGTGCTAAGATAGATGACAGGTAAATGCTAAAAATAACTGCTAGTACAGGTTATAAGAGTTTCAACTACTTATGCCTTTATGCAAAATGTGGTGTCAGATAGCCTCTTGTGTAAGCCTTGCATAATCCTTGGTGTCATATTTATTTCTGGTTTATGACGGGTAAGTCTAGCTGAGTACATTCCAGTACTCAGGGTTTATTCCCTCCTGTTGCAGATGACATGCTTTACCAGGGCTTCTGCAAGACATGTCTCCACCCTGCGGGTGATGATGACTAGATCACACGGGCGTGATCATCTTTATGTACTTTCCTCGTGCTTTTGCGGGATGTCGATCATCCAACTGGCAGTAATTAAGTAACTAAAGTGTGTGTTATGCTTCCGCTACTTTCAAACTCGGTTTGTAATAATTGCTACTCCGTGGTGTTAACTTATTTCGGAACTACTTGTGAAATGTAACGTATGATGTGTATGTTGAATGATGCGATCCTGGTTGTAAGCAGTTTGGTTTGAAATCCTTCGTGATTTCGATTGACTACCGGGATTATATGGGCTCAAGTTTGAAAATTTGAGCGCTTCGGTGCTTGTTTTCGTACTTGTGCTCTTATAATTTGGTCGGTTCTGTTACAGCTGGTACCAGAGCATAATTCAACATTAAACACATCTTACGAGTAATTAAAAACAAAAGTATTTGTTTGCAAAAAGGGTAAACTTTAAAAAGTATTTTTATAAGTATGCCAGTGATCACATCCCTTAGCCCAAATAAGGACTCTTAGGTGGCTTATTATAAAGACTAACTTGGGGGCCTTGTTTGTTTTTGTTTCGTCATCCATACGGCGTGATATTGTATGGGTGCCATCCTTTTGGGTGGTAATGTATGGATCAATTACCTCGACGCTCTGGTAAGTGTGAGTTGTGAGAGCATGATCGTCCAACCGGTGATCTAGGGGAGAGTAGTTTTGGTGACTTGCATACTTACATGTTCAAACCATGTAACTATGTAAAAGCACTTAATTGTGGGCATCTATCCATCGGGTAGTTTTGATACTGAAATATATACATCCGGGGATGTGTATATGGAAAGTATTTAGTTTACTGCTTCCGTGTATGCTATTTTGGGAATTGTTGGGCTGCAATGGAATTTTTCTGCAGGTACACTAACAGCGTAACGTGTAGACCGATAGTTTCGCTTATATGAGAGAACGTATGTATGCCACCGTTTAGCGTTAGCACTTTAGTTTTCTGCTAAGGTGAGAGGACGTACGGAACGTGCATGCATCATGTTTAATTATATCATACATGTCATTTACTCCCTCCTTAAAAATTTAACTAGTCCCGACTAAATTAAATTTCGTATCCCCGAAATGATTCTCACTTTAAGTCACATCTTGTTGATACAGATGGCACGTACCAGGATGACAGCCCGTAAGTCAACTGGTGGAAGGGTCCCTCGCCACCAGTTAGCTCCACGCGAGCCCCGTCCTGAGCCCTCCGAGGTGGATAGGTTACGGGCTGAGCTGGCAGAGGTGACTGCTGCTAGGGATGCAGCACGGCAACAACTGGAGCAAGTGATTCATGATCGAGATCAAGAAACGCTTGCAGTCCAGAGGTTGACAGTGGCAAATCGCAACTGTCAGCGTATGTTGGTCCGTGTGATGGAACAGAGGGATGAAGCCTGGCACGAGGAGAACGTTCTGAGGGCTCGTCAGTTTGAGCTCGAACAACAGTTAGAGAATGCGGAAGAATACAATGACAACCTTCATGAAGAAGTGCACTGCCTGAACAACCAGCTTAATCCTCTGCTACCTAGGAACAACAACGTAGACGAGGAAATGGGTTCAGGAATCTTCATGGCTGAGGATGATGATGAAGTGGAGGTCGATGGACCACAAGATGCTCCACCTGCAGAAGCACCAGAGGAAGAGCCAGAAGAAGAAGAAGACGAAGAGTTAGAGCCTGTCAGTGATGAGGACGGCGGGGAGATCCTTGACACGGATTCGGAGGATGATGCTTAGAGTAGTCATCATGTACCTTTAATGTTAGGATCGTCTTTTGCGCCTCCCTGTGTAGGAGTGAGGCCTTGTAATAATTTGACGTTGGGATGTAAGGTTGAACCGTATGTTTCCTGAATGTAGTTTGAACCTGTTAATTTCGATCGCAATGGGATGTCTTATTGTGTTGTGTTCAATGATGGTGTCACGAATAGCTCCTTTCGGTGCCGCGACGAAACCGAGGGCCTCCTATGGCGCGCGACATAAGGTTGTGCTGCTTGGCACGCGCAGGTATCGAGGTGGCTAGTCCTGATCCACCATAGAACTCTCCATTGAGAAGTCACTTTGTGGTCAGTCTGAAGTAGTCTTTCACAGTCAATTGGAAATCTTGAGGTCGAATCCAAGTACCGTGCGAAAGGTCAAAAATCACGTAGATAGCAACGTAAACGATCCGATAACCGTTGTGCTCCCAGTGAGTGAGCCTTTATCAAAGAACGTCTTGATGGATTACCAAGTACGAGTTCGGCAATTGATGCGCTTGAATGGATTGTGCGGTTGTGATGAATTATTGTGCCTTAATTATTATGAGAATTCTATTCTTGAAGACAGTTTGACATTTCGCAATAATTCATCTACAAATTTCCCACATCGTCAGTGCTCATTGGCTATGCATTTTGCAGATGTCGTACAATCTACGTCGGGGTCGTGGAAATGAGGAGGAGGACCAGCCGCCCCCTCCGCCACCACCTACTCCGGCTGAGTTAATGCAATCAGTGGTTGAGGGGCAGCGTATGTTGGCCGACGCCATGCGCCAACTGGCTAATCGAGAGGCTCGGCATGGTCGTCAGGGCCCAGAGCCAAACCAGTACAGCGATTTCAAGGACTTCCTGGATACAAAGCCCCCGCTTTTTAAGGAAGCGGAAGAACCCCTGTAGGCTGATGAGTGGTTGAATACCATTGAACAAAAGTTTCGTCTGCTACGCCTGACTGATGAGCTGAAAACTGAGTATGCTTCCCATCAGTTGCATGGTCCAGCGGGCATCTGGTGGAGTCACTATCGTTCCACACTGCCTGCCAATGTTCCGATTGCTTGGGATCAGTTCAAGGCGGCCTTCCGGGGAAACTACATCCCTCCAGGTCTTATGGCAATCAAGCACACAGAGTTTATGAGGCTGTCGCAGGGAAACAAGAGCTTGACTGAGTACTTGCAGTCTTTCAACAACCTGGCGAGGTATGCCACGGAGTTTGTGGATACTGATGCCAAAAAGATTGCCAGTTTCAAAAGGGGCCTCGGCCCGAAGCTAATGAAGACTATGGGCACTAGCAAGTGTACCACTTTCAATGATTTCATCAGCGATGCTTTGACACAGGAGAACAACAATGCTATTTATTCTGCTTCTAAGAGCCGTAAAAGGGCCCTTGAGGCAAGTGCTTCTCAGTCAAGGGCCTCAGCTGCACCAAGGTCTTCTCCACGCCCGCCTACTCAGAATACGAAGTTCCGTCCGCCACAGAAAAAGCCTGCTGCAAAAACTGGGTTCCGTAAAGCTTATACTGTCGCTCTGCCAAAGGGGACTTCTGGACAGAGCAGCTCTAGTGTTCCTCCTAGCAATATGCCTTGCTGGAATTGCAACAAGCCAGGCCATTGGGCTCGGAACTGCCCGTACCCTAAGAAAAATGTCAATCAAGGTGGTCGTCAGGGACACGCTCATTATAACAGCATTGAAGAAATTCCATCTGGTGAGGTGGTCACGGCTGGTAAGTTCCTAGTTGACCAACACCCCGCAGTGGTACTTTTTGATTCAGGCGCTTCGCATTCCTTTATCAGTCCTAAGTTTGCATCCAAATTTGCACACAAGTTGCATACTGTTGAAGGTGTGGGTTATTGCATTAGTGCTGCAAGTGGGAATATTTCCACAAACAAAGTAGTGGGGAACCTTAAGTTTGAGATAGAAGGGCGAAGTTATTCGCTTGCTCTATTGGTTTTACCTGGGTTAGACATAGATGTGATCTTGGGCATGAATTGGATGAGCCAGAATGGGGTACTCATTGACACATCCGCTCGGGTAGTTATGCTCAGAGATCCTACAGATCAAAAGGGTTTTCTAGTACAACTTCCCAGAAAAGTTGAATTGTCGGGGGAAATTCATGCTGTGCAAGCAAAGGCGTTGGCTGAAATTCCCGTAGTAAATGAATTCCCGGACGTTTTTCCCGATGATTTGCCGGGACTTCCTCCGGATCGGGATGTGGAGTTTAAAATCGAGTTGCTGCCTGGTACCGCACCCATCTCTAGGAGACCCTATAGGATGCCTCCAAATGAGTTAGCTGAGCTTAAGGTACAATTGAATGAACTTTTGAAGAAGGGGTTGATCCGTCCTAGCTCATCTCCGTGGGGTTGCCCTGCTATCTTTGTAAAGAAGAAGGATCAAACCTTGCGGATGTGCGTGGACTATAGACCTCTGAATGCAGTCACTGTCAAGAATAAGTATCCTCTATCGCGTATCGACATATTGTTCGATCAATTGTCCAAAGCTAAAGTCTTTTCCAAGATTGATCTAAGGTCTGGGTACCATCAGATTAAAATCCGTCCTGAAGATGTTCCAAAAACAGCCTTCTCGACAAGATACGGCCTTTATGAGTATCTTGTTATGTCCTTCGGCCTGACCAATGCCCCAGCGCACTTTATGTGCTTGATGAATTCGGTGTTTATGCCCGAATTGGACAAGTTTGTGGTGGTGTTCATTGATGACATTTTAGTGTATTCTGGAAATGAGGAAGACCACGCTGAACACTTGCATATTGTCCTCAGCAGACTGCGTGAGCATAAACTGTATGCGAAGTTCAGTAAATGTGAATTCTGGCTTCGGGAAGTACCTTTTCTTGGGCATGTGTTGTCCGATGGAGGTATTATGGTGGATCCCACCAAGGTAGAAGAAGTATTGAATTGGAAGGCTCCTACTTCGGTTCATGAGGTCCGGAGTTTTCTTGGGTTGGCTGGCTATTATCGTCGCTTCATCCCGGATTTCTCAAAAATAGCCAAACCCATGACTCGGTTGCTGCAAAAAGACACCAGGTTTGTCTGGACTCCTGAGTGTGATGTGGCTTTTCACCAACTGCGAACCCTCCTAACCTCGGCTTCGGTTTTGGCACAACCGGATATCGAGAAACCTTTTGATGTTTACTGTGATGCCTCAGGCATAGGTTTGGGAGGTGTTTTGATGCAGGAAGGCCGAGTAATTGCATATACTTCACGGCAACTTCGGAAACATGAGGTGAATTATCCAACGCATGACTTAGAACTGGCCGCAGTTGTTCATGCTTTGAAGGTATGGCGGCATTATCTGCTGGGCAATGTCTGCAATATCTATACAGACCACAAAAGCCTCAAATACATCTTCACCCAACCCGAGCTAAATATGCATCAGCGAAGATGGCTCGAGTTGATTAAAGATTATAATCTTCAAGTGCACTATCACCCAGGCAAGGCAAACGTGGTTGCGGACGCTTTGAGCCGTAAGTCTCATTGCCATTCCTTAGTTGAAACTGATTTTCACCGATCCCGCCTGTTACATCCGGCAGTCTTGTACAACATCACTGTCAGTGGTACTCTCAGAAATAGAATCATTGAGCTCCAAAAGACTGATCCGGGTATATTTCACATAAAACGGAAGACGAAAGAGGAAGAAACTAAGCATTTCAGGTTAGATGACGAAGGTGTGCTGTGGTTTAAGGATAGGTTAGTGGTACCTAAGGACCGAGAGCTTAGAGATCAGATCCTGTCCGAAGCACATTCTTCCAAGTTGTCCATCCATCCTGGTAGTAATAAGATGTATTATGATTTGAAGCCACTTTATTGGTGGACCAAGATGCGGAAAGAGATAGCTGCATATGTTGCTAGATGTGACACCTGTTGCAGAGTGAAAGCTGTGCACATGAAAGCTGGGTTGCTTCAGCCACTTTCCATTCCAGGCTAGAAATGGGAAGAAATAAGTATGGATTTCATTGTCGGACTTCCTCCCACAGTCAAAAATCATAACTCTATCTGGGTAATTGTTGACCGTTTGACCAAATCAGCTCATTTCATCCCCGTGAGAGTGGACTATCGTCCTACTGACTATGCTGAGTTGTACTTCAATCAGATAGTCCGGCTTCATGGGATACCTCGTACGATCATTTCTGACCGAGGTCCCCAGTTCACTGCTCGCTTTTGGGAGCATTTGCATCACCTTCTGGGAACCAAGTTAGTGAGAAGCTCTGCTTATCACCCCCAGACATCTGGTCAGACGGAACGAGTTAACCAAATCTTGGAAGATCTGTTGCGGGCATGCGTCATTTCCTCCAAGGGTTCTTGGGAAAAATGGTTACCTTTAGCCGAATTCTCGTACAATAACAGTTATCAAGAGAGTATTAAGATGGCCCCATTCGAAGCTTTGTATGGTCGTAAGTGCCGAACTCCGTTAAACTGGGTAGAGGCTGGTGAGAGAAGGTATTATGGCATTGATTTTGTCCAGGAAGCCGAGGAACAAGTCCGTACTATCCAGAAACACATGGCTGCAGCCCAAGCTAGACAGAAAAGCTATGCTGATCGTCGCAGAAAACCACTCGAATTTGAAGTTGGAGACTTCGTTTATTTGAAAGTTTCTCCAATGAAGAGTGTCCAACGTTTTGGCGTTAAGCGGAAGCTTGCACCAAGATACGTGGGTCCTTTCCAGATCATAGGCAAGAGTGGAGCTGTTGCGTACAAAATCCAGTTGCCTCCTGAGATGAGAGCCATATTCAACGTTTTCCATGTGTCTCAGCTTAAAAAGTGTCTTCGAGTTCCTAAGGAACAGGTTCCTTTGGGAGATATCAGGCTTGAATCCGACCTAACCTATGAGGAAAAACCCGTCCGAGTGATCGATACTCAAGAACGAGTAACTAGAAGTAAAGTGGTTAAGTGGTACAAAGTGATGTGGAGTAATCAGGGAAGTGAGAGTGATGCTACGTGGGAACGGGAGGATTATTTGCGGGATGGTTATAAGGAATTCTATGAAAAATGGTACGCTTTCCAAATCTCGGGACGAGATTTTTATAAGGGGGGAGGGCTGTAACACCTCAAGTGTTTAGTCCTTAATTGCATTGCATTTGCATAAGCATGACATGCATAATCCATGTTCAGTATTTCATGTAATGCAATTCATGTGTTTGTTTGGGGTTGGTTTGATTGACTTCATAAAGTATTTGATAGTTGGTGTAACAAAAAGGTAAAGTAGTCAATCATGACCTACAACACCTTAGCTATACTTAGGGTAACATTTGGATCAAGGTTCATGTTGACCAAAAATTACAAAATTGCCCTCCAAGACAAGTTTGACCCCCATTTGACCATAGAAGGCTCTAGTTTGACCAATTAGAAAGTCTAATTTAGAGACCTTGCATGGAAGAGCACCCTTAAGCAAAGTTGTAAAGAAATTCATGAGGAACAAAAGTCTCAATATGACCATCTCATGAAAGTGACCACAACATGCTCAAAAGTGGCCCACAAGTCAGCTAGTGGTGTAATTCCAGGACTTAGAATTTTTCTAAGTCTGGAATCTGACCCTACAGTTTCACTGGTGCCTACTTTAGGAGCTTGTAGTTTGCAAACCAGGCCAAACCAGTCTTCACTCATATTGACAAACTTGTAGATCACATGTAGCACTCCAACTTTGTCAACACTACCCAAGCCTGGTTCTCAAGGGTTCAAGAGATATTGTGTCATGAACATGAGCTGTCAGTCGGCATCATTAACTGAAACCCGGTTTCAGTGTCACTGAACACTACTTAATGTCCCTATATATCACTAACCAAACCGAATCAGCTCTGGAGGCCTATTACAAAATTGTAGAGCTTATATAGGTCTACAAGTTTGTTACTTTGAGCTTCCACTGAAACGAGCTAGTTTAAAAGATAATCAGCGTTAAAATCCTCCTGTCAGTCGACCATCGTGACCCTTCAGCCGGTTTCAGTCGCGAGCGACACCGCGCGTCGTGGCGCCCGGGCAGGAGAACGCCGCCGCGTGTCGGCCAGGTGCTGTGACCCCCTCCACGTCGCGAGCTCTGGCGCAGGTGAAATCGAGCGGCCACCTCCCTCTCTCTCTCATGCGCCACTCCATTTCTCCGCCCCCTCTCTCTTCCAGGCGCAAGAACACCGAAACCGAGCCGCCATTCCCCTTTCTTCTCCGGTGAGCTCGAGCGTGAGCTACGCCGCATCACCGGCCGCCTGACCTCGCCATCACCTCCGCCTCACCACCCTCCACCCCCTTGACCCACTGAAGCCCGCGGTTTGACCCAAGGTGAGCTGCATTGCCTTCTTCTCCGCCTCCGAGGGGTCGCCGGAGCCCGCCATGGGACCTCACCGTGGTCAGGGTGCTTCGGGTCCCTCTCCATCTTCCCTTACTAGTAAAACGGAACCGCCTAGCCTCGGTGAAGCTCGTACCGAGCCCAGACCGCGCTGTGCATCTTCACCGGCGACGGTGCGCCGCCACCGGATGTCACCGACCGCCGTGCACGGTGGCAAGCCCTCTCCACCCCATCCCCATCCATCCCACGGGCACCAATCGATGCGCCGGGTGACGGAGAGCACGAGACGGCGTTCGGTTGGCCGCGCGAGCCTTTCTCCGGCGAGCTCGAGCTCACCGGAGCTCGCGGGACGGCGTCTCCCCTGCCTTCGGTCGCTGACCGCGGGGGTCCACCCGTCAGCGTCGCGCGCGGGCGGGGGCGCTGAGCGGGCCGCGCGCGCGAGCGTGTGCGTTGTGGGCCGAGTTTCGTTTCCGGGCCGGCCCAGTCGTCCGAAGTGAAATTATTTTTATTATTTTGTCACTGATTTTTGTACAAGTTGGAAAAATAGGGATCTAGGGTTTTAATGATCCAAAAATCATGAGATAAATTTTGTTAGAATCTACTGGATGTGTAGTATTTTAGAAAAATATGGATCTGGCATGAGATGTTTAAATTCTGTAAGAATTTATTAGATCCTTTAAATGTGTTTTGGAATGCATGCAATTTTGTTTAATTTATAACTTGAGCTGTATTGTTCCATAAATCATGAAATTTGGTGGGTTGGTTAATCTATGCTAGCCCTAGCTCTGGTAAAAATTTGGGCATCAGTGCTTAAGTAATTTTCAAGTTATAAGGCTATCATTTTATTCTAGGAAATAATTGAAGGAATTTTTATAATTTTTCTACATGTGCAATGTTCTTGTAACTTTTTGGAGAATGTCTTGGTACCCTAGAGTGTCTAGGAAAAATATGAAATCTGTTGTTTGATACTTTTCAATGTGATTTATGAATTATGCAGAAATCAGCCTTTTGGGCTTGTGAATTTTGTATAGAGAGTTTCTGTGAATAAAACTTATTAAAATTTTTACTGTGGTCTATTTTGGGGTCAGAGAGTCCCCTGTAATTTTTGTAGAATTTTAGGAGCAGTTTACATATATGTTTAAAATTCCACCTAAATAATTAAGTAAATTAAGAAATGGGGTGAAATAAATATTCTAGTTGGTTCCACCTTACTTTCTGGTGTTTTTATACCTCATGTGAACTGTTAGTAACATTAGTTTGGTTTTTGGGGACTTTGGTCACATCAACAAATATTTAACCTTTGTAGTTTTAGGTTTTCTGGACAGCTGGTAGTATTTCTAAGTTTGACCTTTGATAAAATTGGTTGCTGGAAAACTTGTAAATACCAAAGTCACAGTAAACTTGATGAACTAGCTTGTGTCAAAATTTGGGAGCATTTGGCTTTGTAGTTTGAGAGTTACTGTTGTTTTAAGTGGCAGTTCAGAATCTGCTACTCTCTGTTTTGAGAGGACAGATTCTGGAACTTGTAAAATTTGACATGGAAAACTTAGGAGTTTGGAGTTGAGGTCTGAAAATGAATTGTAGAGCATTTCTTAGGCTTTCCAGATTGCCTTAGATCATATCTTTTGGAATTGTAAATCTCCAGTTATGATAAAAACAAGTAGCTGCTGTCCAGAATGCTTACTGTGGTATTTTGGCTGATTAATATGGTGTGGTATCCTAAGACAGGCTACTTTTGTAATTGTTAGGTGTTAGGGCCTTAACTGAGGATGAGCAGCTCTATCTTAGGTTAAGTAGATTAGGTGAGTACTTCTCTACCGGAGAGGAAATTTGCACCTACTCTGTTGAAGTGATTTGATTAGAGCGCTAAATTGTTGTAATGCATATTCATTCCGAGCATATTGCATCTTTCATTATGCATTCATGGGATTTATTATGCACTCATGCAATAGGTGTACCGGAGGGGGTGACACTCCTCGAGTTCGAACAAACGATTCCAGAGGAAGTACTGAGTCAACCGGAGGAGCAGACAGAACCAATCGGCGAAGGAGACGCCGTTGAAGATCTACCTGAGTGCCCGGATCACAGGCCTTCCACCTTCCTCAAAGGCAAGCCCCGGTGCATGCTGAACCCATTATTTTATAAAGATATCTTGAGTACTTTTAATTGTTTACTGCATTAAGTAGTAGGAGTTGTATGAAAACAACTGTTGCATTACACCTGTCCTTGTCCAGATATTGTGCCCTAATCCTATGTTAGGTGTAGGCACGTGTCAATGCTTAGCCCTGCTTAGTACGGTAGAAGTCGGGTGATTTCCGGTCATCCGCGAGAGATAGGACTGGGTCGCGAGTGGCTTATGGCTATCGTGATGGAACCATGCTTTAAAATGAAATTGAGACCGGGCGGGAGTTCGATGGTACATCCGCAAGACACTGCACGTCTTGGGTGTGGAGCCATGCCCGTCTGAGTCGTTTAAGGACCGATTCGTTGTACGTCCTTGAGTCATGTTGAACGCAGTCTAACACTTAGTTGGCCGGATAAGTCGTTCCGACCGCGAAGTCGAGTAGTATGGTTCAGGCCGGGAATCGAATGGTAGGTTGCTTCTTGGAGGAGAGAAAGGATGTGCTTGGGGACATTGGCGTGAGACCAAGGGGGGGGTTAGAGTCCCTATCACCTGGCAGAGTGTCGCCCTTGGGGTCGCGACATCATTCGGACCCGCGATTCCTGAACTGTACGAAAGATGACCTGAGCAGCCCTCGCCAGGCGCGTCTCGGTGAGTGTTAGAAATACCCCTCCAGCTGGATAGGAATTCGATTCGAATCGCCGTCGCTCCCGGTTAGTGAGCACTTGACTTGAGCAGCGGCAACGTAGATCTCATTAATTGAACAGATGGTTAAGTGAATGATACAATGTTGCCACAATTTATACCTGCTATGGAATTAATATGAATAATTGTTTGATGATAATCAAGTGCATGTTTAGTACAGGTGCTAAGATAGATGACAGGTAAATGCTAAAAATAACTGCTAGTACAGGTTATAAGAGTTTCAACTACTTATGCCTTTATGCAAAATGTGGTGTCAGATAGCCTCTTGTGTAAGCCTTGCATAATCCTTGGTGTCATATTTATTTCTGGTTTATGACGGGTAAGTCTAGCTGAGTACATTCCAGTACTCAGGGTTTATTCCCTCCTGTTGCAGATGACATGCTTTACCAGGGCTTCTGCAAGACATGTCTCCACCCTGCGGGTGATGATGACTAGATCACACGGGCGTGATCATCTTTATGTACTTTCCTCGTGCTTTTGCGGGATGTCGATCATCCAACTGGCAGTAATTAAGTAACTAAAGTGTGTGTTATGCTTCCGCTACTTTCAAACTCGGTTTGTAATAATTGCTACTCCGTGGTGTTAACTTATTTCGGAACTACTTGTGAAATGTAACGTATGATGTGTATGTTGAATGATGCGATCCTGGTTGTAAGCAGTTTGGTTTGAAATCCTTCGTGATTTCGATTGACTACCGGGATTATATGGGCTCAAGTTTGAAAATTTGAGCGCTTCGGTGCTTGTTTTCGTACTTGTGCTCTTATAATTTGGTCGGTTCTGTTACAGCCTGACGGTTTTGTTTATAATTATCTCATTTGTTGAGCCAATCCAGGAGTACATCCATCTTGGTTGATAGTGCATATAATTCTTCTAATGTCTCCTCACTCTGATGACAGTGTTGAACATCACCTTGGGACTAGTTTTGATTTTTAGATATTCTTTCCATGAGTACTTGAGCTTTCCCAAGTATGAGTGACAAAAATGATCCTCCAGCAGTGGCATGCAGTTGTTCACGACTCTTATGAATTAATCCATGATAAAAACCTTGCATGAGCAACCAATTTCCATTCCATGATGGGGACAATCTGAAACATAATCTTGGAAACGCTCCCATGCTTCTGGAATGCTTTCTCCCTTCTGCTGTTGGAAATTGGAAATCTTTCCTCTTAAGGCATTGGTTTTGCCTATAGGGAAGAACTTTTCTAGGAAGGCCTTCGAACATTTTGACCGTGTATTGATGTTATCCTTGTTGGTGTAGAACCACTGCTTCACTTTTCCTAAGAGTGAGAATGGGAATAAGTGGAGTAGTATGATATCTTGAGCAACATTCTTGATGACAATTGTGCTGCCAATCTCTAGAAAATTTTGTAGATGAACACTTGCATCTTCATGTACCTTTCCACTGAACGGTGTAGCTTGCACCATGTTGATGAGGCTTGGCTTGAGCTCGAACTCCACATTGTTGGTGTTGAGTGTTGGTCCAGTGTGAATATTTGCTATACTCAGAGCAGTGAACTCACGTAGTGTCTTCTCAGCCATAGCTTCAGGAATTGATGTAGAGCTTCTTCTTCTTCTTCTTGATTGATTTGATTCTGATGAATAGAATTTGGTGAATCACAACCAACCTGCAATACCCTGTATATGATAGGAACAAAGACGAACAAGGTTAAGCCTATAAAAGCAGAGGTACTAGTTATGACTCAATCAATAAGTATGCATTTATTTATTCTTTCTTTCCAAAGCCTTAATTGCGCCTCCCCGGCAACGGTGCTAAAAATGCTTGTTGGTATTTATTAACTTGACACTTGATTCGGTAGTCACTTTCTTCTCTCCTACACTTCTAGCTATTTTATACCAGGTTGTCATCCCAGGTTAATGGAGCTAAAAATGTTTATTAGCACTTCTCATCATCATGGGACTAAAAATAATTATAAAGATATGAATGCAAAAATATATCCGCAAGCGCACAGACAATTATACCATTGTAGCATTTTACCGGAAGTATTCCAGGTATCGTTATTTATATTTTTACCATAGAGAGCAGCTAGGAGCAGGCTCAATATTTATAATGCAACTTATTGATGAGATCAGCCACATAGCACATGCTCAAATAGGGGTAAGCCAATGATAGTAAATATATGATAAATGATAAGCAAACGCGTTGATAGCCTAGAGATAGAAATAGACTACTCATGTTCTAGTTAGACATTCAGGAGATTAGTCAGGAGATTGAATGCTTATGTTATTTCTAATTTACTAAGTCTTTCATCTACACTAGCACATATATTATCATATATAGCATAATGACTCTTTATCAATGCATAAGGAACATTACTAATAAGTAAAAATCAAGACATAACTTGACCTCCCTTGGCAACCGGGTTCTACTTGGTCTATTATGTGGGGAGTGGGCTACAAAGGACTCAATGGGAGTGTCACAACCACGATCTACCACTAGGCCCGACATATAGAGTGCAACTGCAGGTAAACTATATCTAAGCACCTTGCTTACATAAAGTCGACCACCTAATCCACTTGAGTACTGAATTAAGCACTTTGCGATCTTATGCATAGACTCATTATCAATCATGACTATATCAAATATACTACTAGAGAAAACTAGGAACATATTAAATAGAAATATAATATTGAAATAGAATAAAGTCTTAGAAGGGATACAAATTATACCAACCTCTAGTAGACAAGATGAATCTAGAATTCTCGAGTCAGAACTCAAACTCTTCTTAAACCTAGCTAGTAGCCTATACTAGAACTTTGAGTAGCTAATCTAATTCTCTGGTGGAGACTTGATCTCCAGAGCTTCTGATTTCAAATGGATTTTCTGAATTGAATGGAATGCTTTAGCCTGGGGGCAGGGGCTCGACTTATATAGGGCCAAAGGATGAACCGTGACCCTCGGACCAAACCGACATGAAACGACGGCGTAGATCAAAACCCTAAGTCGGTAGAAGGAACATTCCAGAAGACGGAGGCCGATGGGGTGGGGCCACGGGCGGCCGCCCTGGCCCACCGTGGTGCCTGCTAGGTGGGCCCTGCCTTCTTCCACGTGTCTTCTTGTGTCTTCTAGATGCTTCTTAAGTCAGTGCCGCAGTAAAATATTGCAATTTATTCTGACTTGTAGGCCCACCTTGCTCCTTTTCCTATTTCATCCCTGAAAACCATAGTTTCACCAAAAGTCATGGAATTGTATCAGTTTAAACCCCTAATTCTACATTGGTGATCATTTATGTCCATTTCTATGCCTTGTTGACGTTATAATTTTAGTAGTTTTCAACCATCAACAGCCTCTGATCAAGCCCGCACACTAGTAGGTCCACCGTGTCCTCTACCTCGTCCACCCTCTCATTGAGCCAATCAAACCCAGGTAAGAGCGCATTCGCAGAATTCGCCGCTGCCATGAATTGCCCTCGCCAGAGTTCGAGCTCCCGTGGTCGGAGTAGATAGGGTCTCTCTCGTCCTCCCTTTTCTTCTCAAATAGCTCCGTTGTGACCTCGTGAAGCTCGTACTGAGCTCGATTGAGGCAATGGGGGCTCGCCGTCACTGGCACACCACCATCGGAGCTCCGCTGCCCGCCATTGCTGGCAACAAGCATTCCCTATCTATTCCTAGGGTCGCCAAAGCACCTCCATCGGTGCGAAATCACACGAGGAGCTCGATGGTGCCATCGGTTTCGCCGGTGACCTCACCGTCATTGCGGAATCGGCGGCCATCTTCCTCCCCTATTTCGTTTCACTGACCAAGGGGGCCCACTGACCCGAGGGGTCCACCAGTCAGTGGCCTACTTAGTGTTTAGGGTTATATTTAAATCCAGTTTTGTTTGCTAACTTGTAAAATTCATAACTTGAAAATGGTAGATCCAAATTGAGTGGTTCTAATTTTGCTGTGTTCCATGCAATGTCTAGTTTTTATTAAAAATATGAAACATGCCTGGTTCTTTCATAAAATATGGAGTTATTATTTATCTCTTTTATTCATGGATGAAAAAGGGAAAATCATATCTCTCATTCTATAGCTCCAAATGCTATGAAAATTTTATGAGATTCTATCTATGCCATGAGTAGCTTGTAGTTTAAAATTCAGAAATGTTTGATACTGTATGATTTAGTTATGTATTTATCTTATTTAATTAGATGGATCTTGTGCTAATTTTCATAAATTATCTATAAGTCCAATGAAGGTGAAACTTGGTGGACACTGCTCTTATGTTAGTAAGAACCTAAGAAAATATGAAATCTTTTGTTTGACACTTTTCAATAGGATTTCTCATTTATGCCAAAATCAGCCTTGCTATCTGTTATTTTTGATACAGGAAAATATACATGCTCAAATGCTATGAAAATTTTATGGTAGCCTCCTGGAAGTATGTTGTAGCTATTGAAAATTTTATAGAATATATTGTGCAGCTTTGATATTTGTTCCTTTATCCACCTGGATATCTAAATAAATTAATAAAAGGCTTTAAAGAATTTATTTAGATGTTGGCACCACACTTTCTGGTGTTTTCTTGATAGGTGTAGTGAGTTGGTGAAGTTGGTTTATTCCAAATGTGCTTTTGTACCATCTCTAAATATTTAATTTTCTAAATCTGCCAATTGTGGACAGATTTGGGGACTTGGCAAAGTTCTCCATGATATTGTGCTTTATTGTGAAACTTGTTTATACAAAAGTTGTACATAACTTATTTATCTATCTGTTGTTAAAATTTGGTATCATTTGATCATCTAGTTTAAGAGTTATAGCTGTTCAAAGTTAGGACTCAGTTATGGTTGCTCTCTGTCTTGTGCAGACCTGATTCTGTGTTTAGTTAATTTTGACCTGGTAAACTGGGGAATCATGCTGTGATGTTTATAAATGATTGGTAGAGAATTTCATAAGCTTTCCATAATGTCCTCTTGCAAGTCAATCGGAATTTTAGAACTTCTGCTGTGATTTATTTACTGAATTGCTCATTGGCATGTTACACCTGGAGTGTCTGTTAAGTGTGCCTTTGTTATACTCAAGCATGTTTGTGATGTTACTAGGTGCTTAAATTGATTAAGGTGAGTTTAGGTGCAGGTGTTAGGCCTCTAACAGAGGATGAGCATCTATATCTTAGATTGTGCAAGTTGGGTAAGTGTGTTCTTGCTCTCTAGAGAGGAGATATGCACCCACTCTTTAAAGTGATTTGAATAGAGCATTGCACTTACTCGGTCAACGAATGTCTAGTGATGCTTTGTTACTTACTTTTCTTCATCCAAGAGCATCATGTCATTCCTTATGCATCCATCATATTTATCTTGTGCATATACATGCAATTGGTGTACCGGAAGGAGTGACCCTGTTGGAGTTCGAGGGAGCGTGCCAGGAGGAGCAACAGCCAACACCAGAGGTTCAGGAGGTGCAACCCGCAGGAGAGGTGCCAGACGAGGTAATCATTGACTGCCCTGTCACACCCAGTTTTAAGAACAAAACCAGATATACACTATATGTGAAATAAAGAGTCAAATCTCACATATAGCCGCAGATAAGTGTAATACCAAGAGACAAATACTTAATATACATAACTCAATAGTATAAAATATACCTTAGAGAGCAATACAGTAAAAAGACAACTCTAAACACCGGGTGTAGACTTCACTCCAGGAACAAATTGACTGGTTGATCACAAGTCTAAACTTCTCCTGAGGTGTGGGGGAAAATAGCAAGAGTGAGTCCATGTCGAACTCCGCAAGCATAGCAAGTATAGATCCCATAAACTCATGATCAATGTAACATAATCAATATAAAGCATAATCGATAAGTAATTGAGCATCTTAAGAAAACAAGAATCATCATCTTTAATGTACATGTCTCTAAGGCCGCTCGTGTCCGTGAGCACGGCTAGTATACCAGTTTATTAAACTCTGCGCAGAGGTGTACACTTTCACTGTGAGTCGTGATTTACCCTTTCGCCCGAGGTAGCTAATCTCTTGACCTACTTCCAAGGAAGGTCGGCAGGGTTCACTATGAAGTCTTTCAAAGGTTCATCTAATAAGTTAGGGCCGCTAAGGATTCTCAATTGGAAAGTATGAACCTCCCTCCAAGGGGCGACTTACAAAAGACTGCACCCACCTTGGCAGGCCAAGACCATACTAGACATGACCCCTCTTGCGCCTTTCGGTAACCACTAACAAGCTAGAAAAGGTCCTCATACTTAACTAAAGTCAGAGCCATATAGCCCTCGTAGTTGTACTATAAATCCCGGAGGTTCACGTACAGACAAGATCTTATGTTGCTAAAAAGTCATTTCTCAACCATCATAGCTCTTATATTAATTAAGTCACAATATCATGGTCACAGAAAGAAAACCCAAGCTATACTTGCCTTAAATCAAGATCCTTTCTCTGATCCAAATCTTCAATTAATAGCTTCTTGAATCTTCACGTAAATCTCACCGACTGGACTTATCAATAAATCACCACACACGCATCGAGCAATCATACACGAAGCAAACGATAGAGCTAAATTAGAATAGTACACCAAACAATTAAAGAGATTTAAAAACTAATCTAAGTGTTACTATGAACACATAGACGCGAAATGCACGCATAATCATCGGAGCTACGGTGAAAGAGAAACAATTACCAGAAGTTTACTTTATAAGAGCTATATGCTTGGTTTATTTTGTTTACAGAAACCATGTGAAGGATATTAATTTAGTCAACTTACATTGTAATTAAAAAGTTGAGTTGATGCTACTAATCATAAAACACGTCTCATAATATTTGTTATTTAAACTTTACTTTGCCAAAAAGGAAGGAAGACATGTGAGTACACACACTATACGAATTCACTATACATGTTTAGACTATACAAATTTATAATTTAAAAGCATGTTTATAAGCGCCACATATCAGTGAAACGAATTCAGAATAGAATACAAGCTTTTTAAAAATAGCAGAAATTTATTTATAAGTTAAAACTAAACCGTAGCCTAATTAATTATATTCTAATAAAGCTCTTTAGAAAATATACCACATGTTTAAGGAAGTTAGAATTTAAAAACACATGTAATTAAGCAACTAACGACAATAATATTTAGTGTATAAATTACCAAGGTATAAAACCTATATGGCTTTTAAATTAGAAAACTCATTGCTCGTAAACATAAACATTAGTAATATTTTAATTCATAAATATTTAACGTGGCTGCTTCAAACTCTTAAATTATACCGATCCCAAAACTAACGCAAGTCAAAGCTAGGATAGTGAGTTCTTAAGCTGTAGCCGATTATTTAAAGAAAAGATCATACGGTTGATAGAATGGATTATAAACAAAACATGAAGGATTGATGTACTGGATGTGCTGTTGGTGCACGTATCGTAGTGGAATTAGGCATGCATGGCGCTTAAGATAGGTGCATGCAGGTGTGCCTTGTAGAACAACGTGATGCGCAGCTTGCTTGACACATGCTCTCGATCAGCCAAGGCAAGATGAAACTCGCGGTGCTAATTCTGGCTTCCTCCGACCGAGACGGTGGATGTACCCCGGCAGACTTAGTCATGAGGGCTCGGCAACAGGCTACGAACGACGACACGGATCCACATCGCTGTCGCAGCTTCGACGGACAAGCTCGGCTTCGACGGACAAGCTCGCCGACCATGTAAACAAGCTTCAGGCGACGGAGAAACACCGGAACGGCGGGGTGACGTCGACGGCGGCGAGCTAGGGCTAGCAACGGACGATGAGTTCAGCAACGTCGAGTCGGCGGAACGGCGGCTCGTACTTCGCAGCAGCGGCTCCATGTTCTTCTCGGAAAGATGCGAAGCAAGGGCTGCGAGTTCTGAATAAGACGGCGGCGGCGGTGCGTAGATGTGAAACAAGGGGTGCGTCACATGGTCATGGCTTATATATAGGTGCCCAGTGTGGGCAGTGTTGATGGTGTAATTGGGCTGGAGAACTTGATCAGCCAAATTATATAGGTTGTTGATTTTAATTAATCAAAATTAGTCGACATGGTCAAGAATGTGTCCAATTGTCCATATGCAGGCCGGATGCCAGATTGGCGCAACATCCTAGAGTGCACGTATTTTGCACAGATTAATCATCTATCCAAAGGAGTTTTATTCGTATTGGACAATGACGTGTCATATGTCCCAGGTTCAACCGTGCCAAGCCAAAAGAAGCAAGGAGGTTTTGGAAAGATGTATATGTATATGTGCGCTACTAGTATACGTATCTATTATAGAGTCCTAAAATTCCACGGCAAAGTCCAGCCACCTATTTAAAGGTAATGGCCGATTGCAAAAGTCTCCCTTTTTATTTTCTTTTTTTTTCAAAACCATTTTCAATCATTTTAAAAACAATTTGAATTCATTTTAAATTTTGAACCAAAACCACTCAGCACATTAAAACCAATGCAGAGGCATATATGCTCAAGCAAGTTGCTACCTTAATATAAATTTTAATTTAATGAAAATTTTTATTTTCCTATGTTTGATGAGCACAAAATACATAATTAACTCAATTTATCTCTATTTCAAAAGGGCAAATTTTACGGTGTTACAATTCTACCCCCTTAAGATGAATCTCATCCCGAGATTCAGAAGAAGTTGATCAAAGAGATTGGGATGCTCTGTCATTAAATCTTTTCTTCCTCGTGCAGTTCCAAATGAGCTATACTAGTTACCAACTAAATATCCTTGCAGCATTAGTGACATCAGTCAAGTTTCACACACATCTCCTCAAACCTTGGTGTCGTCCAAACATTCCTAGCATACTCTCACTGCTACAAGCATTGACAACGACCTTTGCTTCTCCATGTAATTGTTGACGATCCTAAAGTATCAAATTTAATTGTCAACTAAACATGAAAAAGGATCAATATGCACTAGACATCTAGAATTCCATGAGTTTTGGTGTTTGTCTATTTCTGCAGGGGGTTATCAGAAAATACGGAGAGAAGGCCCACACGTCGGGTTTACATAGAGATATTAACATGTGCGCTAATTTTCTATCATCTAGAAGACTCCAGAAGACACGTGAACGAACGGGAGGCCGAACGGGGCCTAGCCCAGGGCGCCCGCCCTAGGGTTTGGGGCGGCCGCCCTACTCCCGTGGCCAATCAGCGTCAACTTCGCGGATTATGCTCCACCGACCTAAAGGATCAAGGAAAACCGTGCGATTAATGTCGGTTTGATCCGACGGCCCACGATCATTTGAGGGGGCTATATAAGCAGGGCCTCTCCACCCCAGGGGAGGAGGAGAAATCATTATCAGAGGAAGCCATCAAGTTTAGGGTTTAGAAACTCTCTCTCCCGCAGAGAATTAGATTTAGCTACTCCCAATTCTTTCAAGTTTTATAGGATTGATTAGATAGAATTAGAGAAGTAGGGCCTAGCGCTCTGGATTTCAGATCTTCGTCAATAAAGATTGGTATTATTTCATATCTTTCTCTATGACTTTATTCTAATTGCATTATGTCTTTATTTATTATGTTCCTAGTTTGTTCTAGTTCTATAAGTGATATAGTTATGATTGATGATGAGTTCATGCATGAGTTTGCAAAGCGCTTAGCTCTTTTTCACGTGGGAGTTAAGTGGTAGATCACATGTAGGCGTGGTGCTTAGATGTTATTTACCTGCAAATGTATCCTATTGGCCGGGTCGTGTGGTAGTTCGCGATGGTGACAGCTTCATTGATTCTTATATAGTCCACCCTTTGTTGATAGGACAGGCAGAATTTGTATTGCGGAGTAAGTCTTGCTATGTTCTGATTTACTTTAGCAATGTTCCTTATACATGAATGAAGAGTCTTTTGTGCTATATATGATCTTGTAGATGCTTAGAGTAGATTATGACTTAGTAAATAGTAGATACTTAGAATCCATTCTCTTGCTAGTCCGACGTCACCTTACATTTATGTGGAGTAGTCTATTTCTAATCACTGTGTTATTTACCCATGAGCTTATATTTCATTATCTTTATTATTATGGCTTACCCCCTGCCAAAGCAAGTGACTGTGTGACGAGTTTCTCAGTAGTAATCATGTTCTTGCAAGTTTATCTCTAGTCTAAGCCTTGATAGATTTTACCCCTGTTTTCGCTTTCGCCGTTCTCTTAAGCAAAATTATAAATAACGATACCTGGAATACTTATCCCGGTGAAATGCTACAATGAGGTATTTTATCTGTGCGCTTGCGGATAGAATAGATTATTTTCTAGAGAGCCTTTATGTTTATAAATACCTTAGTACGCTCTAGCACCATGCTAGGGATGACAACCTAGTATTCAAGTGGTGTTAGCTAGTGTCAACAAGCATTTCTGGCGCCGTTGCCGGGGAACGGTAAGGAAAGTCAGGAAGTCGGTCAAGGTTATTCAAATAAAATTTTAGACTAGACTATTGAGAAATAATTGCATAACAGCTACTATATAAATGAGAAATCATAGCAAGGCACCTCTGCTTTGGCAGGTTCACCCTGTTGTTTTCCTATGTTTATATTTTTTACAGGGTATATCAGGATTGACTTTGGTGAATTAAATTCTTCATCATCAGAACCAAAGCAATCAAGGAAGAAGAAGCTAGCTACCAATTGTTGAAGTGATGGCACAGAAGACCTTACAGGAATTTTCTGCCCCAAGTCTTGAGAACATTCTTACTGGTCCAAGATTTAAAGTAGAAGAAGGAGTACCTGAGTTCGAGCTCAAGTCAAACCTCATCAACTTGGTGCAAGCTACACAATTCAGTGGGAAGGCACACGAAGATGCTAGTGCACATTTGCAGAACTTCTTGGAGATTGGAAGCACAATTAGCATCAACGGAGTTGACAAAGACGTCATATTACTTCGCCTCTTTCCATTTTCACTAGAAGGGAAGGCGAGGAAGTGGTTCTACACCAATCAAGCAAACATCAAAAATTGGACGAACCTGTCAGATGCCTTTCTATCAAAGTTTTTCCCTATAGGCAAAACAGCTGCCTTAAGAGGAAATATTGTCAGTTTCCAACAGCAGAAGACAGAAACTATTCCAGAAGCATGGGAGCGTTTTCAAGGATACATATCAGATTGTCCTCACCATGGAATGGCCAAATGGTTACTTATGCAGACCTTTTATCATGGATTAACCCAAAAGTCTCGTGAGTGCCTAGATGCATCTGCTGAAGGATCATTCTTGGAGTTTACAATTGGAAAAGCAGAGACACTTTTGGATAAGATAGCAGAAAACCAAAGCTGGTTCCAAGACAAGACTCAACATTGTCATCAAACTGAAGAAATACCAGAAGAAGTAAAAGCACTATCAACTAAGATGGAAGATTTGCTCCATTGGATTGACCAGAGGGCCAAGTTCAAAGAAGATCAAAAGGCTATAGAGACAGTATACAAATATCAAACCACCTCAAGTCAACCCAATAGCAAAGGTATGAATTCAGGTAATATTCTCAAACAACCTTCATTAAAGGAGATAATTGCTCAACAAACTAAAACTAATGATGAAGTCAAACAAAGGCTAGATACAAATGAATCATTTTTAAAAGATATACACAATAAAATGGATTTTCTATTAACTGCCTTTGATGAGCAAAACACTCTTAATAAGAGGGTAGAGCTTAAGCTAGCTGCTGTCTTGCCTGTTGCCACTAACCTTGAGCAGGTAAAGAACATAACTACTAGAGGAGGGAGATCTACCAGAGATCCCCCACACCCAAGAGAGAAGCAAAAAACACCAGCTCCAGTGCAACCAGCAATGATAGAAGAAGAGAGACCAGTTGAAGCAGAAGATCTGCTACAACCATCAAGAACTGGAGAAATGAGGAAAGATTTTCACGACACCAACTATTTGCCATTTCCCAGAAGAAACAGAGGACTACAGTCGGATGAGCAGTTTGGTAAGTTTGTAGAGGTCATTCAAAAGTTATATGTCAACATACCTCTACTTGATGCCATACAGGTACCCACATATGCGAAGTACATTAGAGATATTCTTAACAAAAAGAGGCCACTGCCCACCACTGAGGTAATCAAGCTGACAGAAGAATGTAGTGCGGCCATCCTCAACCAACCACTAAGGAAGAAGAAAGATCCAGGATGTCCTACCATTGATTGCTCAATCGGAGACCAGCACTTTAACAATGCACTTTGTGATCTCGGAGCAAGTGTCAGTGTGATGCCAGCATCAGTCTACAAGAAGCTTGAACACACAACCCTAGAACCAACATCAATGTGCCTACAACTAGCACATCAATCAGTTCGACACCCGATGGGCATCACAGAAAATATCCCAGTCAGAATAAGAGATTTCCTTGTGCCAGTAGACTTCGTGGTACTGGACATGAACCCCAACTCAAAAGTGTCCATCATCCTTGGAATGCCATTTCTGAGCACCGCCAATGCCCACATTGATGTCAGTAAGGGAGAAATCAAGTTCAGCATAAACAGACAAGAAGAACACTTCACATTCAAGCCCAGACCAGAGAGACTCTACAGTGGAGGAGGTTCACGAAGAGAAACCACTGGAGACACCATCTCCAGAGGAAGGCAATTCAGAAGTTTAAAAAGATTTGGAGGTCCAGCTTGGGGGACCTAAAATTCCCAAACCCTCGCCGGGAGGTAATTTGATATTTATCCACATCATTTAATTTTTTGCATAATTAATTCTTGCATTAGTCATACTCATCCATAGCATTATTATAAAAATCAAAAGTCCCATATAAATAATATTTGTGGTGTGTAAAAACCCATAATTATTAATTATTATGGAGGCACAAAAATATTTTTCCATGATCATTTTTTAGTTTCAATTCTCATAATTTTTCCTGCATTATATTTATTTATAGCAATCTTCTAGAAGCATGACCCACATCCTTTGGTCCCATATGTCATACACTACACCTCACATACATCATAACACATAATTTCACCCACCAACTCATCTCCACTCAACCAGACAACTTCCACCGACCAACCACCATCTATGCAGCATTATTTGGCGTAGGAGTGAAGCATGTGAGGGAGTGGGAAAGTTTCAGCCACAGAGGGCACCAAGTGGGGCGCCCGCCCTGCCCCCAGCTCCAACTATAAAAGGCCACCTCTCTACCTCATTCTCATCCCACACACATTCCAGAAAACATATGCAAGCTTGAGCTCTCGACTTTCAGAAGAAGTGATCTAGTGGGAGAGTGAGAAGGAGAGTGGAAAGGGAAAGAAAGAGTGGAAGAGAGTTTGGAAAATTTTTGAGATAGAGAGTGAGATCACCTAGTAATTAGTGTTCCCGCTGTCCCAAGCGGAAGTAAAAGTTGTTTAGGGGGAAGTGCTGCTAAAATTTATAATTCTCTCGGACGACTAACCCCTAGACGACTGACTTCTCGGATAGCTAACCACTAACATATTTTTCTCACATATTTCCATGAGTTTCTGTTTGTCCCTATTATTCTGCAGGATGTTTAAGAAAGTAAAGAGCGCGGCCAAGTCTCTCAGGAGTGGTACGAGGAGTTCGTCCCGACTCTCCTCACGCCAGTCGGAGATGAGTGTCGATCCGGCACCTCCGCAAGCTCCATCGTCTTCGTCGGGTGCACCAAACAAGGTCCTACTCAAGATAGGAGACCTTGGGCTCAGGAATCGCAGGGAGAAGGAGATTCTCTAGCAGTTGAAAAACAAGACATTCATTCACACTCCCACCATCGATTTCGCCTTACTCCAAGAGACAGGTATGGCTACTGAATTTGACTTAATTTTTCAAATGATAGGATGGACGGACTTTTGGAGTATCACTGAGCATGGTTCCCGTCTCCTTACTATTAAATTTCTTTGCACGTTACAATATTGTGAGGGGGGAATTTCTTTTCGGATGTTCAAGCAGGACATTATGCTGTCCTGGAGAGAGCTGAGTAATCACCTCGGTTTTCCTCCACGGAGCATTCTGGACCTTGACTCCGGCTTGCCCAATTTGAGAAACATCAGTTTTGGAGAGAAATCTCTAGGGACAAACTCTTTTACCAACCCCGAACCAGCGACATGGAGCATCCTACACTCCTGATGTTCCACAAATGGCTCGGGTACAATCTTTTCTTTCGTGATGACTTGAGAAAGGTGCGTGTGGGAGATCTACAACTCATTTATGCCGCCATAAACAAAATCCAAGTTTCACCTGTTACTCTTTTAGTTGCCCATTGGCTTGGCACACCTACTCTTCAGGGACCTGTCGGGTGTACTTCACTCATAACTCGTTTAGCCGTTAGCCTTAAGTTGTTAGAAAATTCATCGTTAGAATTCATTGAGGAACCTATATTTTATCATGGCTACGACACTTTTAGATACGCATGGATATTAAAAAGGGAAGCGGGGATAATGTACATGCTGTATGACAATAACACCAAGGTTCGGTTACCTAACCCAGACCTTGGCATATATTCTGTTCGAAATTATTTGATTGAGACTGCAGCACCGGTGAACCGGAGAGCTCCACAGCGCGCGGCATCCGCAAGGATGGCCACCCATCAGGAACATACATGGCAAGGAGCTGATCCTGGGCCAGAAGAGGCAGCACATCTGCACTATAATGATTACAACCCCAGAGTTCTTCAGGACCCATGGGCGCGACACGTCCAGCCAGAAGAACCACCACAAGAGACATGGCCGGAGGGACAATATCACCAGTGGGAGAACCCGCCTTTTACAAGAAGGTACTCCACTGACCCATATAGAGCTTCAGGGTCTAGGCCCCAGCCCCAGTTTGATACAGGAAGATACTCCGACGCCTCCTATGCCTTCTCGGGGGACTACTACCAAGAGACTGCCGCCTTCTACACCCGCACCGACAACACTCTCCTCGACATCCGCACTACGCAAGCAGAGCACAGAAGACTCCTGGAGGAGCAACAAAAATGGAACCAGGAGCAAGCCACTAGAGTGCAAGCAATAAGGGAAGACACCACAACCTTGAACAACAACGTCACGACCATGCTGCGCTACTTCAACATTGAGTGAAGAGAGCCACGACAACAACCAGCTTGGGGGAGTTCCTCCCCAGTTACCGAGTGAGTTTTAATTGTTTTTCCTATTTACTTTTCAGTTTTTCTTTTTCTGTTTTAGATATTTATATCTTAAAAAAAACTTAGAAAACCCAATAAATATTTTCTTTCTTAATTTACTGCATTCCTAAAAAATGAAAACCAAATAAAAAGAGTGTGTAGATAAGTGTGCTTTATTTTCCTGTTTAGTTCAATCTCTAGACACAAATGAAGAAATTCAAAAATATGTATGATGGAAATGATGAACAGTTGCTCTGTTTACTTACCTTCAAGTGCCTAGCTTTTATATTAGAGTTCTCCCAAGACTTGCTAAAATCTGAAATTTACTATCTGTGGGAACATGAGCCTAAAACTAAAGTCTAGGTAAAAGATAAGACATGATATAAAGTTTGAGCTGCTGTTTATCTTGTTCTTACAACACTAAGTTCTAGAAATTTATTTTGAAAAAAAACCTGCAAATCACATGATGAGTTTCTAGCATAACATTCTTACCACAGCCATACTTGCTATAATTGCTGTATCTTTCGAGTTTCATTGAGCTGTGTAGATCCTTAGGAGCTTTTCATGTGGTTAAATCAAGATACTCACTTGCACACATCTATTACACCAATCATTAAAAATCTATTAAAAATATTGTTATCACTCACTGTCCCAAAGTATTGTTATTCTCTCTCTCCTAAAAGATCAAATGCAGAAAGAGACATGGGCTATGCAAAAATATGCGAGGAAATAAAAAGGGGCAAGTGCCCGGAACCTCGAAAAAGAAAAGAAAAAGAGTGAGACGAGAGATAAAAATGGATAAGTGTCCGACAGTAGAATTAGGGGTACAAAGATACCCACCTGAGCGGAAAAAATGGACAAGTGTCCGACAGTAGAATTAGAGGTATTTACTACCCACCTGAAAAAAAAGAAAAAGAGATAGCCCATGTTCTCTCCCAATAAAAGATCAAGAGAGGAGGAGAGATAGCAATATGAGGAACAGTGAGCAATAAGTTTTATCATCACCACCACTATTATTTACTCCACCACACATGCACATCTTGATTTAATTGTATGTTGAGTTCCTTTGGATCCGCAGTTCGATTAAACATATGTATGGGCTGTTGAAGTGAATCATGTCTAGGAACTCTGAGCTTTATTTTGAAAACTTATGCAAAACTCCAGAACAAAGGTGAGGTATAGACAGGAGGAATAGTGCTTGGCTTAATTATTTTGTCTTTCAATTACCTAAGGCTTAAGTACAGGTGCTAATCCCCAAGACACTTCACTCTAATCTGGGAGAATTTTATATGAAAGCATGTGTGCCTATCAGGAAAGAAAACATCAAAGCAACTCCTGATCCATCTGAGTTTTAGTTGTTTGCTCAGGGACGAGCAAAGGGTAAGCTTGGGGGAGTTTGTTGACGATCCTAAAGTATCAAATTTAATTGTCAACTAAACATGGAAAAGGATCAATGCACTAGAAATCTAGAATTAGGGTTTTATCCGACAGAATTCCACGAGTTTTGGTGTTTGTCTATTTCTGTAGGGGGTTATCAGAAAATACGGAGAGAAGGCCCACACGTCGGGTTTACATAGAGATATTAACATGTGTGCTAATTTTCTATCATCTAGAAGACTCCAGAAGACACGTGAACGAACGGGAGGCCGAACGGGGCCCAGCCCAGGGCGCCCGCCCTAGGGTTTGGGGCGGCCGCCCTACTCCCGTGGCCAATCAGCGTCAACTTCGCGGATTATGCTCCACCGACCTAAAGGATCAAGGAAAACCGTGCGATTAATGTCGGTTTGATCCGACGGCCCACGATCATTTGAGGGGGCTATATAAGCAGGGCCTCTCCACCCCAGGGGAGGAGGAGAAATCATTATCAGAGGAAGCCATCAAGTTTAGGGTTTAGAAACTCTCTCTCCCGCAGAGAATTAGATTTAGCTACTCCCAATTCTTTCAAGTTTTATAGGATTGATTAGATAGAATTAGAGAAGTAGGGCCTAGCGCTCTGGATTTCGGATCTTCGTCAATAAAGATTGGTATTATTTCATATCTTTCTCTACGACTTTATTCTAATTGCATTATGTCTTTATTTATTATGTTCCTAGTTTGCTCTAGTTCTATAAGTGATATAGTTATGATTGATGATGAGTTCATGCATGAGTTTGCAAAGCGCTTAGCTCTTTTCACGTGGGAGTTAAGTGGTAGATCACATGTAGGCGTGGTGCTTAGATGTTATTTACCTGCAAATGTATCCTATTGGCCGGGTCGTGTGGTAGTTCGCGATGGTGACAGCTTCGTTGATTCTTATATAGTCCACCCTCCGTTGATAGGACAGGCAGAATTTGTATTGCGGAGTAAGTCTTGCTATGTTCTGATTTACTTTAGCAATGTTCCTTATACATGAATGAAGAGTCTTTTGTGCTATATATGATCTTGTAGATGCTTAGAGTAGATTATGACTTAGTAAATAGTAGATACTTAGAATCCATTCTCTTGCTAGTCCGACGTCACCTTACATTTATGTGGAGTAGTCTATTTCTAATCGCTGTGTTATTTACCCATGAGCTTATATTTCATTATCTTTATTATTATGGCTTACCCCCTGCCAAAGCAAGTGACTGTGTGACGAGTTTCTCAGTAGTAATCATGTTCTTGCAAGTTTATCTCTAGTCTAAGCCTTGATAGATTTTACCCCTGTTTTCGCTTTCGCCGTTCTCTTAAGCAAAATTATAAATAATGATACCTGGAATACTTATCCTGGTGAAATGCTACAATGAGGTATTTTATCTGTGCGCTTGCGGATAGAATAGATTATTTTCTAGAGAGCCTTTATGTTTATAAATACCTTAGTACGCTCTAGCACCATGCTAGGGATGACAACCTAGTATTCAAGTGGTGTTAGCTAGTGTCAACAGTAATGCACTTTTGCAAGTCATAAAGATCTTGATCAGGATCAAACCGATGATGATACTGCAACTCAAACCAAATTAGTGAGGGCGCTGTTCAGATTCTTGTGGTCCACGTAGATGGCACTCTTATAATCCATATATATGCCACACTTACAGCCTTAAGAACTTTCCACATTCAACTCTCTTGAGCTCTTCTTCATAGTAACTCCACTAGAGAATACCTATCCAAGTAGAAAACTCCCCTCACTTAAAACTTACTAAACATACTTGATGTGGGAGTGATGTCATCTAGGTTTTCATGAAACCAACTATAGGCTTCCACATCTCCTTCCTAAGTCGTCCATGCCAACTTGTATAGAGTATGTTGAGTGTTGAACTCCTGAGCTTCTCGTAGATGATTCAACTAGACACTGATCCCAAGCTAAGGACTCTTTCACATGGGTAATCTTCTAACCATAGAGATAACCACTTCTTCCAAGTGACGCTCCAACACATATGAAACCATCATTCTTGCACTCCTTTTCTATGGCTACCCCCCTTAAAAATAATTAAAGTAGGGGACACCAAAGTAACTTTCATCGTCTTCCGGGTAAGCTAACTATCATAAAGTCCTTCTATTATCCAAAGAAACTCATCTACGTAGGTATGGACAGGTAATCTGGAATTTCTCACGAGCAGAAAAACAGCAGCATAGTAAAACATCCATATATCTAGTTCTGGTAACCTAATTATGTTGCACCGGATACCATTGGAAAGCTTATCAAATTCTCCACAACTTTCATGAAGAACAAGTTTTCAGATTCTGCAGTTAACTTGGTCAAAAACAGCATATAACAGATTCTATTCTAGGTTTCAGACAACACAATTGCATCATTTTGTGATTTTTGTAACTCCCAATCCAAAACAGCTATGAGGGTGGATCTTGCGGCTAGGTAAAGATGTCGAAGCCTAATGTTGTCCAGAATTTTCTCATGATTTATGGTCGTCCAAAGACAGATGTATAAGACAAATAAGACAGACTGCTCTAAAAGGATAGGATGTAGAGAGTCAATATAAACCAACCCATCTACCTATTCACTAATCCTTATATCTTAAGCCAATATCTAAATGAAATTATGGGATCCAAAAATTCATTGTAATCATTACAAAGATCCAAAATAAGCATAGCCATAATGACAATCCAACAAGGCAATATAGGAGCACAACTCAACATTGACTCAACTTGCGATGCTATCATTTTCTTTATATTAAAGGCAGAGATTTCTAAAGCTCTTCTGATTACGCAAGAAGGTGGTAAGAAAAGATTCTAATAGCATATCAAAGCAAGGAGTAGAAGGGAACAAAGGCTTTATAACAAGCATCAAGGAGGAGACGAATGTCAAAAGTAGATATATAGTTGAGAAGAAAAATGTCAAGGTTTTTAGAACAAGGATTTTATAGCAATTTCAAAACCTTAAGACGGCCATTTTCTAACTAGGCTTGCGTCCTAAGTTTGCATTGCTCTGATACCACTCTGTCACACCCAGTTTTAAGAACAAAACTAGATATACACTATATGTGAAATAAAGAGTCAAACCTCACATATAGCCGCAGATAAGTGTAATACCAAGAGACAAATGCTTAATATACATAACTCAATAGTATAAAATATACCTTAGAGAGCAATACAGTAAAAAGACAACTCCAAACACCGGGTGTAGACTTCACTCCAGGAACAAACTGACTGGTTGATCACAAGTCTAAACTTCTCCTGAGGTGTGGGGGAAAATAGAAAGAGTGAGTCCATGTCGAACTCCGCAAGCATAGCAAGTATAGATCCCATAAACTCATGATCAATGTAACATAATCAATATAAAGCATAATCGATAAGTAATTGAGCATCTTAAGAAAACAAGAATCATCATCTTTAATGTACATGTCTCTAAGGCCGCTCGTGTCCGTGAGCACGGCTAGTATACCAGTTTATTAAACTCTGCGCAGAGGTGTACACTTTCACTGTGAGTCGTGATTTACCCTTTCGCCCGAGGTAGCTAATCTCTTGACCTACTTCCAAGGAAGGTCGGCAGGGTTCACTATGAAGTCTTTCAAAGGTTCATCTAACAAGTTAGGGCCGCTAAGGATTCTCAATTGGAAAGTATGAACCTCCCTCCAAGGGGCGACTTACAAAAGACTGCACCCACCTTGGCAGGCCAAGACCATACTAGACATGACCCCTCTTGCGCCTTTCGGTAACCACTAACAAGCTAGAAAAGGTCCTCATACTTAACTAAAGTCAGAGCCATATAGCCCTCATAGTTGTACTATAAATCCCGGAGGTTCACGTACAGACAAGATCTTATGTTGCTAAAAAGTCATTTCTCAACCATCATAGCTCTTATATTAATTAAGTCACAAGATCATGGTCACAGAAAGAAAACCCAAGCTATACTTGCCTTAAATCAAGATCCTTTCTCTGATCCAAATCTTCAATTAATAGCTTCTTGAATCTTCACGTAAATCTCACCGACTGGACTTATCAATAAATCACCACACACGCATCGAGCAATCATACACGAAGCAAACGATAGAGCTAAATTAGAACAGTACACCAAACAATTAAAGAGATTTAAAAACTAATCTAAGCGTTACTATGAACACATAGACGCGAAATGCACGCATAATCATCGGAGCTACGGTGAAAGAGAAACAATTACCAGAAGTTTACTTTATAAGAGCTATATGCTTGGTTTATTTTGTTTACAGAAACCATGTGAAGGATATTAATTTAGTCAACTTACATTGTAATTAAAAAGTTGAGTTAATGGTACTAATCATAAAACACGTCTCATAATATTTGTTATTTAAACTTTACTTTGCCAAAAAGGAAGGAAGACATGTGAGTACACACTATACGAATTCACTATACATGTTTAGACTATACAAATTTATAATTTAAAAGCATGTTTATAAGCGTCACATGTCAGTGAAACGAATTCAGAATAGAATACAAGCTTTTTAAAAAAGCAGAAATTTATTTATAAGTTAAAACTAAACCATAGCCTAATTAATTATATTCTAATAAAGCTCTTTAGAAAATATACCACATGTTTAAGGAAGTTAGAATTTAAAAACACATGTAATTAAGCAACTAACGACAATAATATTTAGTGTATAAATTACCAAGGTATAAAACCTATATGGCTTTTAAATTAGAAAACTTATTGCTCGTAAACATAAACATTAGTAATATTTTAATTCATAAATATTTAACGTGGCCGCTTCAAACTCTTAAATTATACCGATCCCAAAACTAACGCCAAGTCAAAGCTAGGATAATGAGTTCTAAAGCTGTAGCCAATTATTTAAAGAAAAGACCATACGGTTGATAGAATGGATTATAAACAAAACGTGAAGGATTGATGTACTGGATGTGCTGTTGGTGCATGTACCATAGTGGAATTAGGCATGCATGGCGCTCAAGATAGGTGCATGCAGGTGTGCCTTGCAGAACAACGTGATGAGCAGCTTGCTTGACACATGCACTCGATCAGCCAAGGCAAGATGAAACTCGCGGTGCTAATTCTGGCTTCCTCCGACCAAGACGGTGGATGTACCCTGGCAGACTTAGTCATGGGAGCTCGACAACAGGCTGCGAACGACGACACGGATCCACATCGCTGTCGCGGCTTCGACGGACAAGCTCGGCTTTGTCACCACGTCGCCGACCTTGTAAACAAGCTTCAGGCGACGGAGAAACACCGGAACGGCGGGGTGATGTCGATGGCGGCGAGCTAGGGCTAGCAACGGACGACGAGTTCAGCAACGTCGAGTCGGCGGAACGGCGGCTCGTACTTCGCAGCGGCGGCTCCACGTTCTTCTCGGCGAGATGGGAAGCAAGGGCTGCGAGTTCTGAATAAGACGGCGGCGGCGGTGTGTAGATGTGAAACACGGGGTGCGTCACATGGTCATGGCTTATATATAGGTGCCCAGCGTGGGCAGTGTTGATGGTGTAATTGGGCTGGAGAACTTGATCAGCCAAATTATATAGGTTGTTGATTTTAATTAATCAAAATTAGTCGACATGGTCAAGAATGTGTCCAATTGTCCATATGCAGGCCGGACGCCAGATTGGCGCAACATCCTAGAGTGCACGTATTTTGCACAGATTAATCATCTGGCCAAAGGAGTTTTATTCGTATTGAACAATGACGTGTCATATGTCCCAGGTTCAACCGTGCCAAGCCAAAAGAAGCAAGGAGGTTTTGGAAAGATGTATATGTATATGTGCGCTACTAGTATACGTCCTAAAATTCCACGGCAAAGTCCAGCCACCTATTTAAAGGTAATGGCCGATTGCAAAAGTCTCCCTTTTATTTTCTTTTTTTTTCAAAACCATTTTTAATCATTTTGAAAACAATTTGAATTCATTTTAAATTTTGAACCAAAATCACTCAGCACATTAAAACCAATGCAGAGGCATGTATGCTCAAGCAAGTTGCTACCTTAATATAAATTTTAATTTAATGAAAATTTTTATTTTCCTATGTTTGATGAGCACAAAATACATAATTAACTCAATTTATCTCTATTTCAAAAGGGCAAATTTTACGGTGTTACACCCTAACCATGTTCCTTTCAATTTCGTCAAAGGTAAGCCCTGAAGCATTATAAGCCTCTTAATTTCTGAAGATGCAATTAAGTATTATGTTATATATATTATTGCATTAAGTGATAGGTGTTGGGTGAAAACACTTGCTGCATATGTACCCTATTCTTGTCCAAAAAGTATACCATGAATCCTATGTAGCTCAGGCTCGAGTAGATGCTTAGCCCTGATTTAAGTGGTAGAAGTCGGGTGATTTCCTGTCCCTGTGAGCGATAGGAATATACATGTGGCACGATTGGCTATATTTTCTATCATGGAAAAGAACCTGGTATAATTTGAATGAAGACCGGGTAGAGGCTTGTAGAGTAGTAGGCTTATAGTGACTCCATCTGTGTCGCTTAAGGACCAAATTCTTCGAGCCTTTCCTTATCATGTTGAATGCATGCCTAACACTTAGTTTGCTGGGTCTAGTGACGGACCATGAAACCGGGTAGCTCAACTCAGGTCGGGAGTCGATAAGTATAAAGTGCGCCTCGAAAAGGGAGTTGTAGGTGTGAGTCCAAGGGCAGGTGATTTAAAAGTCCTGAACGTCCTGGTAGAAGGGTAATCCCTGAGAGTGCTGGTGCTGATCGAACCCGCGAAGTTGGTTCCTGAGTTGTACCGAAGGTGATCTATGGCTACCTTTAGTGGAGTTTGCCGGGTGAGTGTTAGGAATACCCCCTCAGCTAAGTTATAATTCGCTTCGAGTCATCGTCTCTCACCGGCTAGTGAGAACTTAACGAGAGTATCTCCAAAGTAGATACACTAAATAATATAATGGTTCAGGAATGATGATATGATGATGGCCTTATTATATCTGCTATGGTTAATATTATTTGCTCCTAATAAAGTGAGTGCTCTAGTATAGGTGCTAATATAGATGGTAGGTTAATGATTATTAACTTGATGCTAAGCTTTAAATAATTACTTATGATATGCTAGCTTTTATGCAAAGTGTTGTCAAGCTAGCCCACTTTTATATCAGCCTTGTATGATCCTTGGTGTCTTTTATTTTGGGTTTTTGATGGATAAGTCTAGCTGAGTATCTTCTCATACTCAGGGTTTATTTCCCACCTATTGTAGATGACCTATTCTATCACTGGTGCTGCAAGTATTGCCTTCGCCCTGCCGAGGATGAAGACTAGACCGTTGGGCGCGGCCTCTACTAGTGTTCTTACCTGAAGATGCTTTTGTGGAACATGACCTTTAACCTAGCAATGTATTTGAACTTATGAAGTTATGTATCGAACTATGTTGCTTCCGCTAATCAAACTTGGTTTGTAATATTTTATTTCAAACTTCGATGAATGTAATCCGTATGCTACTTGTGAACTGTTGTAACGAATGATGTGTTGTGTTGAATCATGTACGGTCTTGGCTTTTATGTTGAAAGTTGTTTGAAATCCTTCAAGATTTCTGGACTACCATGGTTATGAGAGCCTAAGTACAGAAATTTGATTGCTTCGGTGATTGTTTTTGTACTTACGTTCTTATAATTTGGTCAGTTCTGTTATAGCTGGCATCGGAGCAAGGTTCAACACTAAACATGTCATTTGTATATTTAAAACAAAAGCTTTTGTGAAAAATATGAATTTGAAACTAAGTATGTGTTGATATTGGTTACGCACACGAAAGAATCTAAAAGAAATAATCCGCAAGCGCACAAATATCGGTGAGCACTTCACCCGGGAGATATTTCTAGAGTATCGTATTTGTTTTATCCGCTAGGAGAAAGCGTGCGATGACTAACCTAAGTCTATGCTTAACCCCTGGGCCACACTACAAGGTAGCGAAGATATAAGCAATTAGAGAAGACTACTATGATAGTCTAGTTCCAACCTATGGTAAGCTATGCGACTACTGCTCTTTGGGGACGTACTAAAGGAAAAGAGACACCACAAAGGATACTTAACCCTGGCACACAAATCCTACGAATCCTTCTAACGGGATGTGGGGTACAAAGGAAGCAACGGGATTGTCACGTCCCGCGCTACTACCACGGATCCAGCCAGATATGGGGTATCTACGAGTATCCTAGCCCAAGCACCATGCTTACGCTACAGATGATTACTATACCCTCAACCGGAAGAGAATAAAGTAAACTCATAACCATAGAACAATAATAACATTGTACTTACTTAGTATTAGAAGTTGAATTAATGAAGAATCCTAGAACCAAGCCTCGGGTTAGGAGACTTGATCCTGTAGGTACAAGCTGGAGAGGAGACACTGACATGCCGGGCTTCCTCCAACTCATCCCTCCACTCTAACTCTCTCAATCTAGAAGAACTCTAATCTCACATAGAGACTGCAAAGCTAATCTCTCTTGTATGTGCCCTAAGAGAGAAGATCCATTCAAGGGACCCCTCTCAGCTGATCCCAACTAGAGCAAATGAATTAGGGTTTCATGGGATTGCTCCTCCAGGGTCTAGGGGCCTTGCTTATATAGCCCCCTAGGATGCACGATAGCCCTTGGATCAAACCGACTTTAATCAATGATGATTATTGATCCTCAAAGGCAGTGGAGGCATGATCCGCGAGACTTGACCTGATTGATCTATGTAGGTGGGCGGGCGCCCTACTACCATGGCAGATCGGCCTCCTATTCGTTCCGATGCCTTCTCGTGTCTTCTAAAGTCTTCCTTCATGTGCGTGGGGTCTTTTCTCTCTATGTAAACATGACATGTGGGGCTTCCTTAGTTCTTTTCAGCTGACACCCTACAAAAATAGACATTCACCAAAACTCATGGAATTCTGTCAGTGAACCCCCTATATCTATGTCGTATTTGCTTTTAGTTCCTTTTTCATGTTTTGTTGATGGCTAAAATTGACACTTATCTACCGTCAATAGTATGCCAGTGGTCATATCCTTTATGCCCAAATAAGGACTCTTAGGTGGCTTAATAAAGTACTAACTTTGGGGTTGTTGCTGGTTTTCTATTTCGTTGTTCATACAGCGTGCTATTGTCTGGATGCCATCCATTTGGGTGGTAATGTATGGATCAAATACCTCTACTCTCTGGTAAGTGTGAGTTGTGAGAGCATGACCGTCCAACTGTTGGTCTAGAGAGAGTTAGTTGTGGCTACTAGCATAATTACATGTTTAACCATGTAATTTTGAAAGTACTTAATTGTGGGTATATCTATCGGGTAGCTGTGATACCAAAGTATATGCATTGGGGGATGCATGTATGGAGAGTATTTAGTTTACTGCTTTCTTTGTGTGCTTTATTGGGGAATTGTTGGGCTAAAATGAAATCTTTTGCAGGTACACTAACAACGCATCATTGTAGATCGACTAGTTACTGTATATGAGAGAACGTATGTATGCCAGTATTAACGATAATTAACTCCTATTATAAACTATCAATAAAACATGAAAAAGGGTATAAATGTAATCACCACCATAGAATAGGGACTCAACTAACAGAATTCCACAAGTTTTGGTGAATTATGATTTTTAGGGATTAAATAGGAAAAAAGGAATTCTGTGGAGAAGAGTTGGGCCCAAGGAACCAAATCAAATCGTGTCAAACAGATCGAACCCCAACACTAGAAGACTCCAGAAGACATGAGAAGGCACGGGACCATGATGAGGACTGAGAGGACTCTAGAGGAGGCTGCCCAGCCCCTAGGCTGGCTGGCCTAGCCCAGAGGCCAACCGCCTTCTCCTTCACACAACACGTTACAACACATCTCTACGTCGCATCTTGACCATCGTTTCAAGTCAGTTTGATCTGAGGGCCGTAGTTCATCCCACTGGACTATATAACTAGACCCCAGACCCCCTGAGGTAGAGCATCCTGAAAACCTAATTCATTATCTTCAGATAGGATCAGAGAGAGGTGTCCCTCGAAAGGAAAACCTCTCTAGAGCTAGCTTTCAAGAAGAAGACTAGTTCTCCTCTAGTTTAGGTTTAGAATCTAGTCTTGAATTAGAATTATAAGAGGGAGAGAGAGGGAAGAGATTTGGAGGGAGTACCGGCCTGTCGGTGCTACTTCTATGCCTTGTACCTCAAATTCAAGTTCTTCGAGGGCTTGCGTCTAAGATTTCTTCAGTGATCAACTTCTATTTGTCAGTAAGTCTTAATGTTATTATTATTCTTCTAGTCTGTGACTCTTTTTGAGTACTTTATTCCTGGTAGCTCTAGGGGTAGAGTAGCTTTTGTAGTGTAAGTGTGGTGCTTAGACTTGATTGCTCGTATGATGTACCATATACTCCGGATCAGTGGTAGCTTGCAGGGGTGACTTTTATAGCCTTGTTGAATCTTCTATAGTCCATCTCCCATTTATAGGCCGAGCAGGATTAGTTACTTAGGAGACTACACTCTGATTGTGCTCTTCTATAGTAATCCCTAGCTGAATCATAATTAACATAACTTACTGCAATAATAGAACTAGACAACCTTAGTGATCACCTTTATCTTTTATTTTCTTTGTCCTTGTTTGCTACTCAGGGATTAGGTTTAAGACTAAAGTGTATCATTCCATTCCTTCTGGTTTAATATTAAAATTGGGTCATTCTGGTGAAATGCTACATCGGTAGATTATTTGTGCGCTTGTGGATAACTAGAGTGTGCATTAATTATACCAACAAGCATTTCTGGCACCGTTATCGGGGAACGGTTGAATTCATCTTTTGTCTTGCTCAATCTTATATTATACTTTTATCTTTTCTTTCTATTCATTCTCTCTTACCTCATGGATTTTGTAGAGTCTCATGTAGACACTATAGATTCCACCCCTATCTATCTATACCATTACCCTACAGCAGTAGACTCCTAGCCATTATAATCTACTAAGCCTATCCTTTCAGATGGCTCTGAGCAACGCCCATGTTTGATAGAGATGGTCCAAAAACAATCCTTTCCAGGCAATGAAGATGAGAATCCTCACACTCACTTAAATGAGTTTGAACAGACCTGTGCATTCCTACACATTAAAGGCATGTCTAATGAAACCTTAAGATGGAAGCTTTTTTCTTTCTCTTTGGAGGGGAAAGCTAAAATCTGGTATAAACGAACCGCCCCAAGTAAGAAAGGGAATTGGGAATCCCTCTGCTCTAGCTTTTGTCTAGACTTCTTTCCTATTTCCAAGATTGTTTGTCTTTGTTTAGAGATTTTATCTTTTAGGCAAGAAGAAGATGAGTCTCTAATTACTGCCTGGGAACGTTTTAACAATCTTGTCCATTCTGGTCCAGCCCTATCCATACCAGACCCTGTTCTTCTTCAACATTTTTATATGGGTAAAACTTTTGAATATCTTAATTTAGCATCACAAAGATCATTCCTGCATATTTGTACTACAAAAGGGAGAGAGTTTCTCCTTAATATTTCACAGGCCACTCCCACATATGAAGCTAAACCAAAGTTTTTAGAAGAGGAAGAATTCTAGATAGTTGAACATGAAATCATACCCAATCCATCATAACCTTCAGCTATCTTAATTCCTGATGAGGAGGAAACACTAGTTTTAGACTTCATCTTTGAATTCGAGGATGAGTATTTTGCTGAATTTGGTAATACCTCAAATTATCACACTATAAGGAAGCCTTAGAGTTCGAAATCATCAACTCCTAAAAAAATTTTAGATTTTACTGATAGAGCTTTCCTTAAAAAGACTACAAAAGAGCTAGTGTTTGTAATAAGCCACGAATGGTTAGAAGAATCAAAACTTTTCACTGACATAATTCGTTTAGATTCACCTTCTACTTATATTCATTGCCAAATTCATAGAGACCCTTTTTCAGCTCTTTACAATCTAGTTGTGGGTACTAATATCATGTCTGCATCTTTTGCTCATGATTTATTAGAATACATGCCATTAACCCCAATAACAAAACTTCTAAAAAGCTCCTCAGGACACATTCTTCCTAGTTTAGGAATATTGTATGTCATACCTATCTAGGTAAAAGAAACTCTGGTGCATATGAGCTTTTATATCTTTGACATCATTGAGTTTGACCTGTTGATAGGCCAACCAATTGAAAGACTTATTCAAGAAGGACAAACAGGGAAATTAAATATTTGTCTTGGGAAAATCTTAAATTGCCTATATCCATCTCTCATTCTCTAAATACTGAGAGTGAACCCTGTCCCGAGCTAGACCCAATGGAAGAGGTCAATGTAGCATCTCTTGAAGCTTTAATTAAACCTAATCTTGAAGAAGATGCTCAGTTCTTCATAGAGGAAGAAGAAGACCATTTTGTCCTTCCCAAACCTCTAGATCCATTTGAGGAAATTCCCAAACCTCCCATTGAGTTAAAACCCCTGCCTTCTAGTCTTCGTTATGCTTTTCTCAATAATTATCCGGGAACTCCTGTGATCATAAGTGATAGACTTTCTCAAGAAGAAACTTTTCACCTGATAACTGTCTTAGAGAAGCATAGATCAGTATTTGGCTACTCACTCCAAGATCTCAAGGGCATTAGCCTTGCTCTTTGCACTCATCACATCCCTATAGATCTTGATTCCATACCATCTAGGGAGCCCCAACATAGGCTTAACAATGCAATGAGAGAGGTAGTAAAGAAAGAGGTTTTGAAACTGTTGCACATCGAGATTATCTATCATGTGCCACATAGTGAGTGGGTAAGTCCTGTTCAAGTTTGTCACACCCATTTTTAAAGACAAAAATAGGATGCATAAAGTACTCATGTGCGCCCCAGGACATGATCGCACACATAAGTAGACAAATTACATAGTATCATCACAGTGCTTATTACATAGCGAATAAATATTTAAACATAGTCTTGAACGTTATATAATAATAACTAATAGTAGATCTCCAGCGGAAACTCCAAATACAGGGACACGGTTGACTGGTTGACACCAAGACTAGTACTCATTACGATAATCTTCCTCATAATCTTCATCTGTTATAGTGGAAATAGCAAGGGTGAGTCTATGTCGAACTCAACAAATATAACACAGGGTTCATGAGGCTCAAATGGCTAGACACTATTTGACTGCTTTTAGCTTTTAGTCATCATTTACTTAGCAATTGAGTAGCATGAAGGTATTCCAATTCCCGTTATTGAACAAATGATCAATTGTAATAAGAATAATGAAATAGCATTAACATAAGCATAATAATAATCAACAATAATTAAGCATGATATAATAATTATAATCAACTATTCCGCAAGAATCCCCAAGGCCGCTCGTATCCGTGAGCACGGCTAGTATACCAGTTTTTAACTCTGCGCAGAGGTGTACACTTTCACTGTGAGTCATGATTTCCAAATGCGTGGGGAGATCAAGCCCAAACACCGGAGAACCATATAAAGCCATTCAAAAGTTCGTCTAACAAGTTAGGGCCATTAGATTCACTCGGCAGGCAGATGTAGAACCCCCTTCCCAGTGGCACAACAACCGCAGCCTATACACACTAAGGACAGGGGCTCGCCCTACACCCAACGTGGCAAGCCATTCTTACGCCATTTAAGGTAACCACTAACAAGCTAGAAAAAGTCTCTTGAACAACTAAAGCCAGAGCCATATAGCCCTCACAGCTGTACTGTATATCCCGGTTATCACTTACAGATAAGTCCTTACGGAGAGAAACCAGAGCATCAAAATATTACACATGCTCTAGCCCCCTTTTAACAGTAGTAAAATCATCTTAATGGTTGATTGCTTAATCCATTAATCAAATTACAAGATCATTGTTCATAGTTTAAGCACTAGCAGTAGCTACCCATATGCATTCCCAAGGTTGACAAGGAATCAAGATAACAATCACTAAGTTATAATCTCTAAGGTTGTCAAGGTAAGCACATGCACATGTATGATAATTTCAATGTATAGGTAACAAGGTTAGTCCTGTGTTATACTTGCCTTGATCAAAACTCTCTGAGTGATACTGCTGATCTGGCTCGAAGTAATACTCCTGATCGTCCAGATACTGCTCACCTTCTAAACTCGATCATCAATCAACAACACACATGCATCCAATCAAACATACACGAAGCAACCAAAGAGATATAATTATAACAGTACACAAACAGTAGCAAAACAGTAATAAAAGTTTATAAAACTCTTCTACACATTTCTACGATCACACAGACGCAAAGATCACCAAATTCGGAGTTAAAACGTGAAAGTTATGAATTTTCTAAGATTTCCTATAGATAAATAAATACTTAATTATAAACTCAAAAAATAAATTATCAAAACTAACTGTACAACTACACTAACATGTAGAGCTCGCAAATACTAACCTAACTCAACTTGAACGGATCAAATCGGAGTTAAAATGAAGATATTATGACCAAAATAATCCTAGTGGCAAAACTGTAAATACAGGAAAACGTATTTTTGATTTAACCGGAAGAAAATACGCTTTCAAAACGCGAAAACGTATTTTCAGCTATACGCTATGGATGGCGGGTTAATTACTAAAAAGTTAAGGGGCTCTTTAAGAAGTTTACCCCGCGAAGGGGTATCTTCTAATCTCAGCCCTTCATCTCGAATCCAACGGTTCATGTTCATCATCAAGTCCACAGTGACCATCCGATCACCCCCTTCATGTCCGGCCGGCGGCTTCACCATGGCCGGCGGCGCCTCCATGGCCGGAGATGGTGGATCTCCCCACCGAGACCACCATTCGAGCCCACATTTGATCCAACAGAATGAGAAGCTTCGCGCGAACTCAATCTACACAATAAAACTAACTACAGTAGACCATACGCAACGCGCGGCAACAAAGGGCAGCGGCGCCATTACCGGCCACAGTGAGCTCCAATTCCATGATAGAAAGCACAAAAGCTCCAATGGAAAGCATTGGGAGGAAGAGGAGAAGACAACAAACTCACCCAAGCGAAGAAATTGACCTCCAATCCACCCTAGAACTCCCTAGCCGACCGTCCGCCCGCCTCCACAAACTTGAACCCTAAAAACCCTATTTCACGTGATAGAACTCGCGATTTAGGGGAAAAATGGAAAGAGGAGGGTCACGGCTTCCTATTTATAACCTCAAACCACCGAAATTGGGTAGGAGTCCCTAGTTACCACGGCAAGGACCGGCGGCTGCTTCCTAGAGTTCGGCCCGGTCACGATTCAAAAGGAAGAAGATGACTGACAAGTGGCCCCCATCCGTCAGCGACCACACAGAGAGGGGAGGGGAGGCGCGGCTGCTGGGCTCGGCCGAACTGGGCCGCGACGGTGCTGACCGACCCACGCGGTCGCAGGTGCGGAGGAAAAATAGGCCGCTCAAACGGGCCGTCGGGCCACCAGGCAGAAGGTAATGATCTTCTTCTTTTTTTTTCTTTCTTCTTTTCTTTATTTGCTTGCTTTCAAAAATATCTCAAATAAAATTTTCTAATCCAAAATAAAATAAATCCACACCACATAATAGAATAAATGCAACAGCATGAATGCAACACCAAATATTCTTTTTAAAATTTTAATTCCCCTTATCTAGATTATTTAAAATTCATTACTCCTAAAATTTGGGTGTTACAAATTCTACCCCCTTAAAAGAATCTCGTCCTCGAGATTGGACTGCTTACTCAAACAATTGCGGATATGATTTCCTCAATTCATCCTCTCTTTCCCAAGTTGTCTCTGCCTCTGAATATCGATTCCACTGAACCTTGCACATCTTAATAATCCGACTTCGAGTAACTCTCTCAGCAGTTTCTAAAATCCTGATCGGAAACTCTTCATATGTAAGATCCTCTTTCACAGTCAACTCTTCCAAAGTATCTTCTCTTCTGGCACACGCAAACACTTCTTAAGTTGTGAAACATGAAACACATTATGTACTCCAGTCAAATTCTCAAGCAACTCCAACTGATAGGCAACTTCTCCGCGTCTAGCAGTAACTTTAAATGGTCCAACATACCTTGGTGCTAATTTTCCTTTCATATTAAACCTCTTCACACTTCTCATAGGTGACACCTTCAAATAGACATAATCACCTACCTCAAAAACTAAATCTCTTCTCCTATTGTCAGCATAACTCTTCTGACGAGACTGTGCCACCCTCAAATTCTCACGAATTACCTGCACTTGATCTTCTGCGTTTCTAAGAACATCTGTACCAAACACCTAAGATTCACCTGTCTGATCCCAAAACAATGGAGTTCTACACTTACGTCCATACAAAGCTTCAAACGGTGCCATCTTAAGACTCTGTTGATAACTGTTATTATAAGAGAATTCTGCATAAGGCTAACTCTTATCCCAACTGGTTCCATATTGCAATGCACAAGCTCTCAACATATCCTCTAATACCTGGTTGGTCCTTTTAGTCTGCCCATCTGTCTATGGATGATATGCAGTACTAAAGTTCAATTTTGTTCCCAAAGATTCATGTACAGCTTTCCAAAAGTGTGACGTGAATTGCGATCCTCGATCAGATACAATCTTCTTTGGAACTCCATGCAAACATACTATCCTCTCCATATACAACTCTGCTAATTTTGGTCCATGGTAAGTAGTCTTAACTGGTATAAAATGAGCAACTTTGGTTAACCGATCTACTATCACCCAAATAGAATCATAACCTCTCTGAGTACGTGGTAACCCTACTATAAAATCCATACCAACTTCCTCCCACTTCCATTTAGGAATCTTCATTGGTTGCAATAATCCAGCAGGTCTCTGATGCTCAGCTTTCACCCTCTGACAAGTATCACACAATGCCACATACTCAGCCATATCTCGTTTCAATCCAACCCACCAATATTTCTGTTTAAGATCCAAATACATCTTAGTACTACCAGGATGAATAGAATAAGCTGACTCATGAGCTTCACGAAGAATTGCCTGTCTAACAGCTTGATCCTCAGGTACACACAACCTCTTCCCAAACCATAAAATCCCATTATCATCCATTCGAAACCCTGGTGACTTACCAATCACTATACCTTCCGCTATCTTCTTTAGTTTCTCATCCTTCAACTGACCCTTGTAAATTTCTTGCTCTAAGGTAGGCTCTATCACTAATTCCTTTGTATTAGTAACAATTCCAAATTCAGCACATAACTCACTAGTCATAGACAACGTCCGTATCTCATTGGCATAACTTTTCCTACTAAGAGCATCAGCTACTACATTTGCCTTACCAGGATGATAGTGTATCTCAATATCATAATCCTTAATCAACTCTAACCATCTGCGTTGCCTCAAATTCAGATCTGACTGAGTGAAAATATACTTCAAACTCTTATGATCAGTGTATATGTCACTCTTATGTCCAATCAAATAATGTCTCCAAATCTTTAAAGCATGAACCACAACTGCTAATTCCAAATCATGCGTAGGATAATTCAACTCATGCTTTCTCAACTGTCTAGATGCATAAGCCACAACTCTGCCTTCTTGCATAAGAACACATCCCAAACCTTGACGAGAAGCATCACAATAAATAGAAAACTTCTTACTCAAATCTGGCAAAACCAAAACAGGCGCTGTAGTCAACCTCTTCTTCAATTCCTCAAAACTAGCTTGACATTTATCAGACCACACAAACTTGGCATTCTTCTCTAACAGAGATGTCATAGGTTTAGCAAGTTTAGAAAACCCTTCAATGAACCGTCTGTAATATCCAGCTAATCCCAAGAAACTACGAATCTCACTGACATCAGTAGGTGGTTTCCAATTCAATACATCCTTTACTTTACCTGGATCCACTGATATTCCTCCATTAGAAACAATATGACCAAGGAAAGAAACTTCCTTCAACCAAAACTCACATTTACTTCGCTTCGCATACAGTTTATGCTCTCTAAGTTTCTGCAATACCAACCTCAAATGTTCAGCATGCTCTTTCTCCATCTTGGAAAATACCAGTATATCGTCAATAAATACCACCACAAACTTATCCAAATATTCCATAAACACCTTATTCATCATGTACATAAAGTATGCAGGTGCATTGGTCAAACCAAATGACATAACAGTATACTCATACAATCCATACCGTGTAGTAAAAGTTGTCTTAGGAATATCAGAGGCACGAATCTTCAACTGATGATAACCAGAACGTAAATCAATCTTAGAGAACACACAAGCACCTCTCAACTGATCAAACAAATCATCAATCCTGGGCAAAGGGTACTTATTCTTGATAGTTACCTCATTCAATGACCGGTAATCAACACACATCCTCTAACCACCATCTTTCTTATCAACAAAAATAACTAGTGCACCCCAAGGTGAAGAACTAGGTCGAATAAAACCTTTATCTTGTAATTCTTTAATTTGTTTCTTAAGTTCTTCTAATTCATCTACTCCCATCCTATATGGTCGTTTGGCTATAGGTGCAGTTCCAGGTAATAATTCAATAAGAAATTCAATGTCTCGGTCAGGTGGCATACCTGGCAATTCATCAGGAAAGACATCCGGAAATTCCTCAATCACTGAATTCTCTTTAATAGCATCTTCAAGCTGATTCACCACAGCGGTTGGCTGCTTCTGCACTACCACATCCACATTGATTTTATCTCTATTAGGTGCAGTCACAACTACCACTTTCTGCTGACACTGAATCTCTGACTGATTTTGTTTCATCCAGTCCATTCCCAATATCACATCAATACTAGATGTCCTCAACACTATAGGAGTTATCTTAAACTCTACCCCCCTTAAAATCATACTAATTGGAAGACAACGATTACTGGTTTGCATGGTACCTCCAGGTGAGTTTACTAAGAGAGGTTCTTTCATGGCAAGCATGGGTATACTATGCATTTTAACAAAAATGTTTGAAATGAATGTATGAGATGCTCCAGAGTCAAAAAGAACAGTTGCAGGAGTGGAATGTACATTGAATGTACCAATCATAACTTCCGGTGCATCATGAGCTGTATCAGAAGACACGTGATTCACCCTTCCAGTACCAGATTGCCTCTGGTTGCTCTTCTGGCTCTGAGGAGTCTGCTGGTTCTGCTTCTCAGGACAATGGTAAGACATATGTCCCTCTTTACCACAGACAAAGCATCTAGTAGGCGTGCTGGGAGCACTATTCTTCATGGGGGTAACATTGGGATTTCCAGTGCGAGGAGTCTATTGCCCAGTCTGCTGATACTGTTGACGCTGCGGATATGATGAACACTGCTGAGACTGATTACTTTGCCAATTCTGAGACCACCTCTGATTTGAATTGAGATTCCACTAACTAACTGGTCCCTGAAACTTCTAATGAAAACCATGCTGAGAATTAGTGCGCTGATGGTTGTTGCTTCCTGAGCTTTGTCCTTTCATCTTTCTCTTCCTGTCCATCTCCCTGCGCTCGTTATCAAGCACAATAGCTTTATTCACAAGCTCTTGAAAACTAGCATAGTTATTACTCTTCAATTGCAAGCGAAGATCATAATAAATCCCCTTTAAGAAAAGACGCTACCTATCTGCATCTTCCCTCACTTCATTAGGAGCATAGCGAGCCAACTGGGTGAACCTGTCATGATACTCACTAACGCTCATCTGTCCCATCCTGAGGTTTCTAAATTCTTCCTACTTCAGCTCAATTATACCTTCAGGAATATGACGAGCTCGAAAATCTCTAACAAACTCATTCCAAGTGATAGGAGGAGTATTGTTAGGACGTGCAGCTTGATACGACTCCCACCAAGTCTGAGCTGTCACCTGTAACTGACCAGATGCATATAACACCTTTTCCATATCATTGCATTGAGCGATGTTCAGTTGTTTCTCAACTGCTCTCACCCAATCATCTGCTTCCAAAGGATCAGCAGCATGAGAAAACACTGGAGGGCGTCCCTTCAAAAATTCTCCACGCTTGTCCCTCACTTGTATAAGTGGTGGTCCTCCTATAGGGGGATTGTTCTGCATATGCTGCATAAACATCTGCATCATCTGATTCTGAGTATGCATAAGTTCCTCCATAGTAATGGGTGGGTTAGCACCTCCACAACCTCTGCCACGACCTCTGCCTGACATCTGTTTCCAAAAACACAGAAAATGAAGTTCAGTATGATCCGAGATGATGTATTCAACAGATAAGCAAAATCTGATTTCTCTGGACGAACTCTAATTTCAGCAACTGAGTAAAACTGTCATATCTCGAGCTACAGACGTCCAATTTAGATGATCTTTACATGGTTGGAAAGATTACAAAATTATCTACAACTTTTGTTCACAACACTTTTTCTGATTCCATCAATAAGTTAGCCAAAAACTGAACTTAACCGAAACTGTTTCAGAATTCCAGACTGTGCAGTAACCCCAACTTGGAATAGATATATCTCTTAGCTCTTAATAGATATTAAAGTGATTCTTGCGGGGTTGGAAAGATATAGAAGTCTAATTATTCCCAGTAAAATTTCTTAAATTTCCCATTAACGAATTTTAGGTTATTTCTAAAACATCCCAGACTGATCCAGAAATCAGCAAAGGACAGAACTAAGTTTACCTCATACCCAACTATTATATTTTGATCAAACTTAATATTCTTAACCATGGAACTTGTAGGCATGTCTACAAAACTCCAGCACACATTACAAAGATCCAAATCACACATTATCATAATAACAATCCATCAATCACACAATTGTTCACACCACAAACTGACTCTCAAGACAACCAAACTTAAAATTGACTCGCAACTACCATCGTTCCTATTACATAGAGATTTTTCCTATTTCCTAATTCAGCTTCTCATAAATCTTGGGACGACCTAACTCCGCCCTTAATTGGTCAATCTCCTTGTAAGCTTGCTCCTTAAGTTCTTTTTCCTTCAGCAACTCATCCTTCAAATCCACCTCATAGAGGGCCAATTCACGAGCTAATCCCACTGTAGCTTGTAGAGTCAAGGATGAATCATCTGCAAGCGGTACAGTCCAAACACCCTTGTCATGTAAGAAACAAGGAAAATGCTGGAGTGCACCCTGTAACGTCTTGTCCGAGCGTAGACCATGGTAGTAAACGAACGCATTGTAGGCGACATCCTTCATGCTTGTTTCTACGGTTGCCCGGCTCACTCGGGTAATGAACTTTGACTCCACCTTAGGCTCCTTAGTGGTAGGATCCCTTTTCTTGACCCACAACTCCGTTTCCCAATAGGAATCCATCCATGGATGACTATACTCCGCACTGCGATACTCCAACGTAGCTTCCCAGTCGTAGTAGTAGTTGTCCAAGGTTCTTGTCAACATATCATGGAAGAAAGCATCAGCTTTAGGAACCATGATCTGAAGCTTCATGGTCCACCCCATAGCTCAATCCTCCATTGGTGTGTCACCAACTCTTGATTCAGCATCAGATAGCTCTTGGTCACCATCTTCATAGGGCTCCTGGGGTTCGAAACGGGCAACGTACTGTGCAGCTGACAGACGGGGATGAGGAGGCATCTACAAGATTTAGACATAGATTAGATAGAATCAATGTATTTTCGCAATAGAATAAAGTAGAAGAAGCATAAAAATTTAGAAATTAACAAGGTGTAAGGAGTAAGCATGAAATATGTGAAGCATGGATGCTATTAACGACCATTCTAACTAGGCCTGCGTCCTACAGTCAACACGGCTCTGATACCAATCTGTCACACCCATTTTTAAAGACAAAAATAGGATGCATAAAGTACTCATGTGCGCCCCAGGACATGATCGCACACACTAGTAGACAAATTACATAGTATCATCACAATACTTATTACATAGCGAATAAATATTTAAACATAGTCTTGAACGTTATATAATAATAACTAATAGTAGATCTCCAACGGAAACTCCAAACACAGGGACACGGTTGACTGGTTGACATCAAGACTAGTACTCATTACGATAATCTTCCTCATAATCTTCATCTGTTATAGTGGAAATAGCAAGGGTGAGTCCATGTCGAACTCAACAAATATAACACATGGTTCATGAGGCTCAAATGGCTAGACACTGTTTGACTGCTTTTAGCTTTTAGTCATCATTAACTTAGCAATTGAGTTGCATCAAGGTATTCCAATTCCCGTTATTGAACAAATGATCAATTGTAATAGAATAATGAAATAGCATTAACATAAGCATAATAATAATCAACAATAATTAAGCATGATATAACAATTATAATCAACTATTCCGCAAGAATCCCCAAGGCCGCTCGTATCCGTGAGCACGGCTAGTATACCAGTTTTTAACTCTGCGCAGAGGTGTACACTTTCACTGTGAGTCATGATTTCCAAATGCGTGGGGAGATCAAGCCCAAACACCGGAGAACCATATAAAGCCATTCAAAAGTTCGTCGAACAAGTTAGGGCCATTAGATTCACTCGGCAGGCAGATGTAGAACCCCCCTTCCCAGTGGCACAACAACCACAGCCTATACACACTAAGGACAAGGGCTCGCCCTACACCCAACGTGGCAAGCCATTCTTACGCCATTTAAGGTAACCACTAACAAGCTAGAAAAAGTCTCTTGAACAACTAAAGCCAGAGCCATATAGCCCTCACAGCTGTACTGTATATCCCGGTTATCACTTACAGATAAGTCCTTACGGAGAGAAACCAGAGCATCAAAATATTACACATGCTCTAGCCCCCTTTTAACAGTAGTAAAATCATCTTAATGGTTGATTGCTTAATCCATTAATCAAATTACAAGATCATTGTTCATAGTTTAAGCACTAGCAGTAGCTACCCATATGCATTCCCAAGGTTGACAAGGAATCAAGATAACAATCACTAAGTTATAATCTCTAAGGTTGTCAAGGTAAGCACATGCACATGTATGATAATTTCAATGTATAGGTAACAAGGTTAGTCCTATATTATACTTGCCTTGATCAAAACTCTCCGAGTGATACTGCTGATCTGGCTTGAAGTAATACTCCTGATCATCCAGATACTGCTCACCTTCTAAACTCGATCATCAATCAACAACACACATGCATCCAATCAAACATACACGAAGCAACCAAAGAGATATAATTATAACAGTACACCATCAGTAGCAAAACAGTAATAAAAGTTTATAAAACTCTTCTACACATTTCTACGATCACACAGACGCAAAGATCACCAAATTCGGAGTTAAAACTTGAAAGTTATGAATTTTCTAAGATTTCCTATAGATAAATAAATACTTAATTATAAACTCAAAAAATAAATTATCAAAACTAACTGTACAACTACAATAACATGTAGAGCTCGCAAATACTAACCTAACGCAACTTGAACGGATCAAATCGGAGTTAAAATGAAGATATTATGACCAAAACAATCCTAGTGGCAAAACTGTAAATACCGGAAAACGTATTTTTGATTTAACCGGAAGAAAATACGCTTTCAAAACGCGAAAACGTATTTTCAGCTATACGCTATGGATGGCGGGTTAATTACTAAAAAGTTAAGGGGCTCTTTAAGAAGTTTACCCCGCGAAGGGGTATCTTCTAATCTCAGCCCTTCATCTCGAATCCAACGGTTCATGTTCATCATCAAGTCCACAGTGACCATCTGATCACCCCCTTCATGTCCGGCCGGCAGCTTCACCATGGTCGGTGGCCCCTCCATGGCCGGAGATGGTGGATCTCCCCACCGAGACCACCATTCGAGCCCACATTTGATCGAACGGAATGAGAAGCTTCGCGCGAACTCAATCTACACAATAAAACTAACTACAGTAGACCATACACAACGCGCGGCAACAAAGGGCGGCGGCGCCATTACCGGCCACAGTGAGCTCCAATTCCATGATATAAAGCACAAAAGCTCCAATGGAAAGCATTGGGAGGAAGAGGAGAAGACAACAAACTCACCCAAGCGAAGAAATTGACCTCTAATCCACCCTAGAACTCCCTAACCGACCGTCCGCCCGCCTCCACAAACTTGAACCCTAAAAACCCTATTTCACGTGATAGAACTCGCGATTTAGGGGAAAAATGGAAAGAGGAGGGTCACGGCTTCCTATTTATAACCTCAAACCACCGAAATCGGGTAGGAGTCCCTAGTTATCACGGCAAGGACCGGCGGCTGCTTCCTAGAGTTCGGCCCGGTCACGATTCAAAAGGAAGAAGATGACTGACAAGTGGCCCCCATCCGTCAGCGACCACACAGAGAGGGGAGGGGAGGCGCGGCTGCTGGGCTCGGCCGAACTGGGCCGCGACGGTGCTGACCGGCCCACGCGGTCGCAGGCGCGGAGGAAAAATAGGCCGCTCAAACGGGCCGTCGGGCCACCAGGCGGAAGGTAATGATCTTCTTCTTTTTTTTCTTTCTTCTTTTCTTTATTTGCTTGTTTTCAAAAATATCTCAAATAAAATTTTCTAATCCAAAATAAAATAAATCCACACCACATAATAGAATAAATGCAACAGCATGAATGCAACACCAAATATTCTTTTTAAAATTTTAATTCCCCTTATCTAGATTATTTAAAATTCATTACTCCTAAAATTTGGGTGTTATAAAGTTGTGCCTAAAAAGGGAGGCATGACTGTTGTCAAAAATGACAAGAATGAATTAATTCCACAAAGAACCATCACTGGATGACGGATGTGTATTGATTATAGAAAACTTAACAAGGCAACAAAGGAAGATCATTTTCCACTACCTTTTTATTGATGAAATGTTAGAGTGCTTAGTAAATCACTCTTTCTTCTATTTTCTTGATGGGTATTCTGGATATCACTAGATTCCAATCCATCCTGATGATTAGAGTAAAACTACTTTTACATGTCCTTATGGAACTTATGCTTATCGTAGAATGTCTTTTGGATTATGTAACGCACTAGCTTCTTTTCAAAGATGCATGATGTCTATATTTTCTGATATGATTGAAGAAATCATGGAAGTTTTCATGGATAACTTTTCTGTTTATGGAAAAACTTTTGATGATTGTCTTAAAAATTTAGACAAGGTTTTGCAAAGATATGAAGAAAAGCACTTAGTCCTTAATTGGGAAAATGTCATTTCTTGGTTAGGGTAGGCATAGTGCTAGGACACTTGGTGTCTAAATGTGGAATTGAGGTAGATAGAGCTAAAATTGAAGTGATTGAACGATTACCTCCACCCATAAATATACATGGGATAAGAAGTTTTCTTGGCCATGCTGGTTTTTATCATCGGTTTGAAAAAGATTTCTCACATATTGTTAGACCACTTACTAATCTTTTGGCTAAGGATGTTCCCTTTGAATTTGATGAAGCATGCTTAAAAGCTTTTGAAACTTTGAAGAAAGCACTCACTTCTACATCGATCCTTCAACCCCCTGATTGGTCATTGCCTTTTGAAATCTTGTGTGATGCAAGTGATTTTGCTGTAGGAGCAATGCTAGGACAATGTAAGGATAAAAATCATCATGCAATTGCTTATGCTAGCAAAACTTTGACAGGACCCCAACTTAATTATGCATCAACTAAAAAAGAACTCCTGGCTTTTGTTTTCGCTATTGATAAATTTAGATCTTACATAGTAGGAGCCAAGGTGATTGTTTACACTGATCATGCTGCACTTAAATACCTGCTCACTAAGAAAGATGCTAAACCCTGTTTGATAAGATGGATTTTGTTACTCCAAGAATTTGATTTAGAAATAAAAGATAAAAAGGGAGTAGAAAATTTTGTTGCTGATCACTTGTCAAGAATGCAATTTGAATATCCATAGGAACTACCCATCAATGATTCACTCAGGGATGATATGTTCGAAATCTCCAGATCTGACCCCTGGTATGCAGATATTGTTAATTTTATGGTTATAGGATATGTACCACCAGGAGGAGATAAAAGAAAGCTCATCTATGAGAGTTGTCTCTACATATGGGACGATCTGTACCTCTTCAGAGTGTGCTCAGATCGGTTGCTCAAAAATGTGTACCAGCTAAAGAAGGAATCAAAATCATTGAACATTGTCACTCATCACCCTATGGAGGACACTATGGGGCATTCCGAACACATGAAAAGATTTGGTAGAGTGGATTCTTTTGGCCAACCATGTATGAAGACATGAAGGACTTTGTTCGAAGATGCAGATCATGTTAGAAGCATCGCAACATTAATTCAAGAGATGCCATGCCGCTTACTAACAACCTCCAGATCGAGCTATTTGATTGCTAGGGAATTGATTACATGGGACCATTCCTGTAACACCTCAAGTGTTTAGTCCTTAATTGCATTGCATTTGCATAAGCATGACATGCATAATCCATGTTTAGTATTTCATGTAATGCAATTCATGTGTTTGTTTAGGGTTTGTTTGATTGACTTCATAAAGTATTTAATAATTGGTGTAACAAAAAGGTAAAGTAGTCAATCATGACCTACAACACCTTAGCTATACTTAGGGTAACATTTGGATCAAGGTTCATGTTGACTAAAATTACAAAATTGCCCTCCAAGACAAGTTTGACCCCCATTTGACCATAGAAGGCTCTAGTTTGACCAATTAGAAAGTCTAATTTAGAGACCTTGCATGGAAGAGCACCCTTAAGCAAAGTTGTAAAGAAATTCATGGGGAACAAAAGTCTCAATATGACCATCTCATGAAAGTGACCACAACATGCTCAAAAGTGGCCCACAAGTCAGCTAGTGATGTAACTCCAGGACTTAGAATTTTTCTAAGTCTGGAATCTGACCCTACAGTTTCACTGGTGCCTACTTTAGGAGCTTGTAGTTTGTAAACCAGGCCAAACCAGTCTTCACTCATATTGACAAACTTGTAGATCACATGTAGCACTCCAACTTTATCAACACTACCCAAGCCTGGTTCTCAAGGGTTCAAGAGATATTGTGTCATGAACATGAGATGTCAGTCGGCATCATTAACTAAAACCCGGTTTCAGTTTCACTGAACACTACTTAATGTCCCTATATATCACTAACCAAACCGAATCAGCTCTGGAGGCCTATTACAAAATTGTAGAGCTTATATAGGTCTACAAGTTTGTTACTTTGAGCTTCCACTGAAACGAGCTAGTTTAGAAGATAATCAGCGTTAAAATCCTCCTGTCAGTCGACCATCGTTGACCCTTCAGCCGGTTTCAGTCACGAGCGACACCGCGCGTCGTGGCGCCCGGGCAGGAGAACGCCGCCGCGTGTTGGCCAGGTGCTGCGACCCCCCTCCACGTCGCGAGCTCTGGCGCAGGTGAAATCGAGCGGCCACTTCCCCCTCTCTCTCACGCGCCACTCCATTTCTCCGCCCCCTCTCTCTTCCAGGCGCAAGAACACCGAAACCGAGCCGCCATTCCCCTTCTTCTCCGGCGAGCTCGAGCGTGAGCTACGCCGCATCACCGGCCGCCTGACCTCGCCATCACCTCCGCCTCACCCCCCTTGACCCACTGAAGCCCGCGATTTGACCCAAGGTGAGCTGCATTGCCTTCTTCTCCGCCTCCGAGGGGTCGCCGGAGCCCGCCATGGGACCTCACCGTGGTCGGGGTGCTTCGGGTCCCTCTCCATCTTCCCTTACTAGTAAAATGGAACCGCCTAGTCTCGGTGAAGCTCATACCGAGCCCAGACCGCGCCGTGCATCTTCACCGGCGACGGTGCGCCGCCACCGGATGTCACCGACCGCCGCGCACGGTGGCAAGCCCTCTCCACCCCATCCCCATCCATCCTACGGGCACCAATCAATGCGCCGGGTGGCGGAGAGCACGAGACAGCGTCGGTTGGCCGCGCGAGCCTTTCTCCGGCGAGCTCGAGCTCACCGGAGCTCGCGGGGCGGCGTCTCCCCTGCCTTCGGTCGCTGACCGCGGGGGTCCACCCGTCAGCGTCGCGCGCGGGCGGGAGCGCTGAGCGGGCCGCGCGCGCGGGCGTGTGCGTTGTGGGCCGAGTTTCGTTTCCGGGCCGGCCCAGTCGTCCTAAGTGAAATTCATTTTTAATATTTGTCACTGATTTTTGTACCAGTTGGAAAAATATGGATCTAGGGTTTTAATGATCCAAAAATCATGAGATAAATTTTGTTAGAATCTACTGGATGTGTAGTATTTTAGAAAAATATGGATCTGGCATGAGATGTTTAAATTCTGTAAGAATTTATTAGATCCTTTAAATGTGTTTTGGAATGCATGCAAATTTGTTCAATTTATAACTTGAGCTGTAGTGTTCCATAAATCATGAAATTTGGTGGGTAGGTTAATCTATGCTAGCCCTAGCCCTGGTAAAAATTTGGGCATCAGTGCTTAAGTAATTTTCAAGTTATAAGGCTATCATTTTATTCTAGGAAATAATTGAAGGAATTTTTATAATTTTTCTACATGTGCAATGTTCTTGTAACTTTTTGGAGAATGTCTTGGTACCCTAGAGTGTCTAAGAAAAATATGAAATCTGTTGTTTGATACTTTTCAATGTGATTTATGAATTATGCAGAAATCAGCCTTTTGGGCTTGTGAATTTTGTATAGAGAGTTTCTGTGGATAAAACTTGTTCAAATTTTTACTGTGGTCTATTTTGAGGTCAGAGAGTCCCCTGTAATTTTTGTAGAATTTTAGAAGCAGTTTACATATATGTTTAAAATTCCACCTAAATAATTAAGTAATTAAGAAATGGGGTTAAATAAATATTCTAGTTGGTTCCACCTTACTTTCTGGTGTTTTTATACCTCATGTGAACTGTTAGTAACATTAGTTTGGTTTTAGGGGACTTTGGCCACATCAATAAATATTTAACCTTTGTAATTTTAGGTTTTCTGGACAGCTGGTAGTATGTCTAAGTTTGGTCTTTGATAAAAATGGTTGCTGGAAAACTTGTAAATACCAAAGTTGGAGTAAACTTGATAAACTAGCTTGTGTCAAAATTTGGGAACAATTGGATTAGTAGTTTGAGAGTTACTGTTGTTTTAAGTGGCAGTTCAGAATCTGCTACTCTCTGTTTTGAGAGGACAGATTCTGGAACTTGTGAAATTTGACATGGAAAATTTAGGAGTTTGGAGTTGAGGTCTGAAAATGAATTGTAGAGCATTTCTTAGGCTTTCCAGATTGCCTTAGATCATATCTTTTGGAATTGTAAATCTCCAGTTATGATAAAAACAAGTAGCTGCTGTCCAGAATGCTTACTGTGGTATTTTGCTGATTAATATGGTGTGGTATCCTAAGACAGGCTACTTTTGTAATTGTTAGGTGTTAGGGCCTTAACTGAGGATGAGCAGCTTTATCTTAGGTTAAGTATATTTGGTGAGTACTTCTCTACCGGAGAGGAAATTTGCACCTACTCTTTTGAAGTGATTTGAATAGAGCGTTAAATTGTTGTAATGCATTTCATTCCGAGCATATTGCATCTTTCATTATGCATTCATGGGATTTATTATGCACTCATGCAATAGGTGTACCGGAGGGGGTGACACTCCTCGAATTCGAACAAACGATACCGGAGGAGGTGCTGAGTCAACCGGAGGAATCAACAGAAGAACCCAACGTCGGGGAAGCTCCGTCAGACGATCTACCCGAGTGTCCGGACCACAGACCCGCAACATTTCTCAAAGGCAAGCCCCGGTGCATGCTGAACCCATTGTTTTATAAATATATCTTGAGTACTTTTAATTGTTTACTGCATTAAGTAGTAGGAGTTGTATGAAAACAACTGTTGCATTATACCTGTCCTTGTCCAGATATTGTACCCTAATCCTATATTAGGTTTAGGTACGTGTCAATGCTTAGCCCTGCTTAGTACGGTAGAAGTCGGGTGATTTCCGGTCATCCGCGAGAGATAGGATTGGGTCGCGAGTGGCTTATGGCTATCGTGATGGAACCATGCTTTAAAATGAATTTGAGACCGGGCGGGAGTTCGATGGTACAGCCGCAAGACACTTCACGTCTTGGGTGTGGAGCCATGCCCGTCTGAGTCGTTTAAGGACCGATTCGCTGTACGTCCTTGAGTCATGTTGAACGCAGTCTAACACTTAGTTGGCCGGATAAGTCGTTCCGACCGCGAAGCCGAGTAATGTGATTCAGGCCGGGAATCGAATGGTAGGTTGCTTCTTGGAGGAGAGAAAGGATGTGCTTGGGGACATTGGCGTGAGACCAAGGGGGGGTTAGAGTCCCTATCACCTAGCAGAGTGTCGCCCTTGGGGTTGCGACATCATTCGGACCCGCGATTCCTGAATTACATGAAATGGTGGCCTGTGCGACCCTGGCAGGGGTCTGCACGGTGAGTGTTAGAAATACCCCTCCAGCTGGATAGGAATTCGATTCGAATCGCCGTCGCTCCCGGTTAGTGAGCACTTGACTTGAGCAGCGGCAACGTAGATCTCATTAATTGAACAGATGGTTAAGTGAATGATACAATGTTGCCACAATTTATACCTGCTATGGAAATAAATGAATAATTGTTTGATGATAATCAAGTGCATGTTTAGTACAGGTGCTAAGATAGATGACAGGTAAATGCTAAAAATAACTGCTAGTGCAGGTTATAAGAGTTTCAACTACTTATGCCTTTATGCAAAATGCGGTGTCAGCTAGCCTCTTGTGTAAGCCTTGCATAATCCTTGGTGTCTTATTTATTTTTGGTTTATGACGGGTAAGTCTAGCTGATTACATTCCAGTACTCACGGTTTATTCCCTCCTGTTGCAGATGACATGCTTTATCAGGGCTTCTGCAAGACGTGTCTCCACCCTGCGGGTGATGATGACTAGATCACTCGGGCGTGATCATCTTTATGTACTTCCCTCGTGCTTTTGCGGGATGTCGATCATCCAAACTGGCAGTAATTAAGTAACTAAAGTGTGTGTTATGCTTCCGCTACTTCCAAACTCGGTTTGTAATAATTGCTACTCCGTGGTGTTAACTTATTTCGGAACTACTTGTGAAATGTAACGTATGATGTGTATGTTGAATGATGCGATCCTGGTTGTAAGCAGTTTGGTTTGAAATCCTTCGTGATTTCGATTGACTACCGGGATTATATGGGCTCAAGTTTGAAAATTTGAGCGCTTCGGTGCTTGTTTTCGTACTTGTGCTCTTATAATTTGGTCGGTTCTGTTACAGCTGGTACCGGAGCATAATTCAACATTAAACACATCTTACGAGTAATTAAAAACAAAAGTATTTGTTTGTGAAAAGGGTTAAACTTTAAAAAGTATTTTTATAAGTATGCCAGTGATCACATCTCTTAGCCCAAATAAGGACTCTTAGGTGGCTTATTATAAAGACTAACTTGGGGGCCTTGTTTGTTTTTGTTTCGTCGTCCATACGGCGTGATATTGTATGGGTGCCATCCTTTTGGGTGGTAATGTATGGATCAATTACCTCGACGCTCTGGTAAGTGTGAGTTGTGAGAGCATGATCGTCCAACCGGCGATCTAGGGGAGAGTAGTTTTGGTGACTTGCATACTTACATGTTCAAACCATGTAACTATGTAAAAGCACTTAATTGTGGGCATCTATCCATCGGGTAGCTTTGATACTGAAATATATACATCCGGGGATGTGTATATGGAAAGTATTTAGTTTACTGCTTCCTTGTATGCTATTTTGGGAATTGTTGGGCTGCAATGGAATTTTTCTGCAGGTACACTAACAGCGTAACGTGTAGACCGATAGTTTCGCTTATATGAGAGAACGTATGTATGCCACCGCTTAGCGTTAGCACTTTAGTTTTCTGCTAAGGTGAGAGGACGTACGGAACGTGCATGCATCATGTTTAATTATATCATACATGTCATTTACTCCCTCCTTAAAAATTTAACTAGTCCCGACTAAATTAAATTTCGTATCCCCGAAATGATTCTCACTTTAAGTCACATCTTGTTGATACAGATGGCACGTACCAGGATGACAGCCCGTAAGTCAACTGGTGGAAGGGTCCCTCGCCACCAGTTAGCTCCACGCGAGCCCCGCCCTGAGCCCTCCGAGGTGGATAGGTTACAGGCTGAGCTGGCAGAGGTGACTGCTGCTAGGGATGCAGCACGGCAACAACTGGAGCAAGTGATTCATGATCGAGATCAAGAAACGCTTGCAGTCCAGAGGTTGACAGTGGCGAATCGCAACTGTCAACGTATGTTGGTCCGTGTGATGGAACAGAGGGATGAAGCCTGGCACGAGGAGAACGTTCTAAGGGCTCGTCAGTTTGAGCTCGAACAACAGTTAGAGAATGCTGAAGAATACAATGACAACCTTCATGAAGAAGTGCACCGCCTAAACAACCAGCTTAATCCTCTGCTACCTAGGAACAACAACGTAGAGGAGGAGATGGGTTCAGGAATCTTCATGGCTGAGGATGATGATGAAGTGGAGGTCGATGGACCACAAGATGCTCCACCTGCAGAAGCACCAGAGGAAGAGCCAGAAGAAGAAGAAGACGAAGAGATAGAGCCTGTCAGTGATGAGGACGGTGGGGAGATCCTTGACACGGACTCGGAGGATGATGCTTAGAGTAGTCATCACGTACCTTTAATGTTAGGATCGTCTTTTGCGCCTCCCTGTGTAGGAGTGAGGCCTTGTAATAATTTGACGTTGGGATGTAAGGTTGAACCGTATGTTTCCTGAATGTAGTTTGAACCTGTTAATTTTGATCGCAATGGGATGTCTTATTGTGTTGTGTTCGATGATGGTGTCACGAATAGCTCCTTTCGGTGCCGCAACGAAACCGAGGGCCTCCTATGGCGCGCGACATAAGGTTGTGCTGCTTGGCACGCGCAGGTATCGAGGTGGCTAGTCCTGATCCACCATAGAACTCTCCCTTGAGAAGTCTCTTTGTGGTCAGTCTGAAGTAGTCTTTCACAGTCAATTGGAAATCTTGAGGTCGAATCCAAGTACCGTGCGAAAGGTCAAAAATCACGTAGATAGCAACGTAAACGATCCGATAACCGTTGTGCTCCCTGTGAGTGAGCCTTTATCAAAGAACATCTTGATGGATTACCAAGTACGAGTTCGGCAATTGATGCGCTTGAATGGATTGTGCGGTTGTGATGAATTATTGTGCCTTAATTATTATGAGAATTCTATTCTTGAAGACAGTTTGACATTTCGCAATAATTCATCTACAAATTTCCCACATCGTCAGTGCTCATTGGCTATGCATTTTGCAGATGTCGTACAATCTACGTCGGGGTCGTGGAAATGAGGAGGAGGACCAGCCGCCCCCTCCGCCACCACCTACTCCGGCTGAGTTAATGCAATCAGTGGTTGAGGGGCAGCGTATGTTGGCCGACGCCATGCGCCAACTGGCTAATCGAGAGGCTCGGCATGGTCGTCAGGGCCCAGAGCCAAACCAGTACAGCGATTTCAAGGACTTCCTGGATACAAAGCCCCCGCTTTTTAAGGAAGCGAAAGAACCCCTGCAGGCTGATGAGTGGTTGAATACCATTGAACAAAAGTTTCGTCTGCTACGCCTGACTGATGAGCTGAAAACTGAGTATGCTTCCCATCAGTTGCATGGTCCAGCGGGCATCTGGTGGAGTCACTATCGTTCCACACTGCCTGCCAATGTTCCGATTGCTTGGGATCAGTTCAAGGCGGCCTTCCGGGGAAACTACATCCCTCCAGGTCTTATGGCAATCAAGCACACAGAGTTTATGAGGCTGTCGCAGGGAAACAAGAGCTTGACTGAGTACTTGCAGTCTTTCAACAACCTGGCAAGGTATGCCACGGAGTTTGTGGATACTGATGCCAAAAAGATTGCCAGTTTCAAAAGGGGCCTCGGCCCGAAGCTAATGAAGACTATGGGCACTAGCAAGTGTACCACTTTCAATGATTTCATCAGCGATGCTTTGACACAGGAGAACAACAATGCTATTTATTCTGCTTCTAAGAGCCGTAAAAGGGCCCTTGAGGCAAGTGCTTCTCAGTCAAGGGCCTCAGCTGCACCAAGGTCTTCTCCACGCCCGCCTACTCAGAATACGAAGTTCCGTCCGCCACAGAAAAAGCCTGCTGCAAAAACTGGGTTCCGTAAAGCTTATACTGTCGCTCTGCCAAAGGGGACTTCTGGACAGAGCAGCTCTAGTGTTCCTCCTAGCAATATGCCTTGCTGGAATTGCAACAAGCCAGGCCATTGGGCCCGAAACTGCCCGTACCCTAAGAAAAATGTCAATCAAGGTGGTCGTCAGGGACACGCTCATTATAACAGCATTGAAGAAATTCCATCTGGTGAGGTGGTCACGGCTGGTAAGTTCCTAGTTGACCAACACCCCGCAGTGGTACTTTTTTATTCAGGCGCTTCGCATTCCTTTATCAGTCCTAAGTTTGCATCCAAATTTGCACACAAGTTGCATACTGTTGAAGGTGTGGGTTATTGCATTAGTGTTGCAAGTGGGAATATTTCCACAAACAAAGTAGTGGGGAACCTTAAGTTTGAGATAGAAGGGCGAAGTTATTCGCTTGCTCTATTGGTTTTACCTGGGTTAGACATAGATGTGATCTTGGGCATGAATTGGATGAGCCAGAATGGGGTACTCATTGACACATCCGCTCGGGTAGTTATGCTCAGAGATCCTACAGATCAAAAGGGTTTTCTAGTACAACTTCCCAAAAAAGTTGAATTGTCGGGGGAAATTCATGCTGTGCAAGCAAAGGCGTTGGCTGAAATTCCCGTAGTAAATGAATTTCCGGACGTTTTTCCCGATGATTTGCCGGGACTTCCTCCGGATCGGGATGTGGAGTTTAAAATCGAGTTGCTGCCTGGTACCGCACCCATCTCTAGGAGACCCTATAGGATGCCTCCAAATGAGTTAGCTGAGCTTAAGGTACAATTGAATGAACTTTTGAAGAAGGGGTTGATCCGTCCTAGCTCATCTCCGTGGGGTTGCCCTGCTATCTTTGTAAAGAAGAAGGATCAAACCTTGCGGATGTGCGTGGACTATAGACCTCTGAATGCAGTCACTGTCAAGAATAAGTATCCTCTACCGCGTATCGACATCTTGTTCGATCAATTGTCCAAAGCTAAAGTCTTTTCCAAGATTGATCTAAGGTCTGGGTACCATCAGATTAAAATCCGTCCTGAAGATGTTCCAAAAACAGCCTTCTCGACAAGATACGGCCTTTATGAGTATCTTGTTATGTCCTTCGGCCTGACCAATGCCCCAACGCACTTTATGTGCTTGATGAATTCGGTGTTTATGCCCGAATTGGACAAGTTTGTGGTGGTGTTCATTGATGACATTTTAGTGTATTCTGGAAATGAGGAAGACCACGCTGAACACTTGCGTATTGTCCTCAGCAGACTGCGTGAGCATAAACTGTATGCGAAGTTCAGTAAATGTGAATTCTGGCTTCGGGAAGTACCTTTTCTTGGGCATGTGTTGTCCGATGGAGGTATTATGGTGGATCCCACCAAGGTAGAAGAAGTATTGAATTGGAAGGCTCCTACTTCGGTTCATGAGGTCCGGAGTTTTCTTGGGTTGGCTGGCTATTATCGTCGCTTCATCCCGGATTTCTCAAAAATAGCCAAACCCATGACTCGGTTGCTGCAAAAAGACACCAGGTTTGTCTGGACTCCTGAGTGTGATGCGGCTTTTCACCAACTGCGAACCCTCCTAACCTCGGCTCCGGTTTTGGCACAACTGGATATCGAGAAACCTTTTGATGTTTACTGTGATGCCTCAGGCATAGGTTTGGGAGGTGTTTTGATGCAGGAAGGCCGAGTAATTGCATATACTTCACGGCAACTTCGGAAACATGAGGTGAATTATCCAACGCATGACTTAGAACTGGCCGCAGTTGTTCATGCTTTGAAGGTATGGCGGCATTATCTGCTGGGCAATGTCTGCAATATCTATACAGACCACAAAAGCCTCAAATACATCTTCACCCAACCCGAGCTAAATATGCGTCAGAGAAGATGGCTCGAGTTGATTAAAGATTATAATCTTCAAGTGCACTATCACCCAGGCAAGGCAAACGTGGTTGCGGACGCTTTGAGTCGTAAGTCTCATTGCCATTCCTTAGTTGAAACTGATTTTCACCGATCCCGCCTGTTACATCCGGCAGTCTTGTACAACATCACTGTCAGTGGTACTCTCAGAAATAGAATCATTGAGCTCCAAAAGACTGATCCGGGTATATTTCACATAAAACGGAAGATGAAAGAGGAAGAAACTAAGCATTTTAGGTTAGATGACGAAGGTGTGCTGTGGTTTAAGGATAGGTTAGTGGTACCTAAGGACCGAGAGCTTAGAGATCAGATCCTGTCCGAAGCACATTCTTCCAAGTTGTCCATCCATCCTGGTAGTAATAAGATGTATTATGATTTGAAGCCACTTTATTGGTGGACCAAGATGCGGAAAGAGATAGCTGCATATGTTGCTAGATGTGACACCTGTTGCAGAGTGAAAGCTGTGCACATGAAAGCTGGGTTGCTTCAGCCACTTTCCATTCCAGGCTGGAAATGGGAAGAAATAAGTATGGATTTCATTGTCGGACTTCCTCCCACAGTCAAAAATCATAACTCTATCTGGGTAATTGTCGACCGTTTGACCAAATTAGCTCATTTCATCCCCGTGAGAGTGGACTATCGTCCTACTGACTATGCTGAGTTGTACTTCAATCAGATAGTCCGGCTTCATGGGATACCTCGTACGATCGTTTCTGACCGAGGTCCCCAGTTCACTGCTCGCTTTTGGGAGCATTTGCATCACCTTCTGGGAACCAAGTTAGTGAGAAGCTCTGCTTATCACCCCCAGACATCTGGTCAGACGGAACGAGTTAACCAAATCTTGGAAGATCTGTTGCGGGCATGCGTCATTTCCTCCAAGGGTTCTTGGGAAAAATGGTTACCTTTAGCCGAATTCTCGTACAATAACAGTTATCAAGAGAGTATTAAGATGGCCCCATTCGAAGCTTTGTATGGTCGTAAGTGCCGAACTCCGTTAAACTGGGTAGAGGCTGGTGAGAGAAGGTATTATGGCATTGATTTTGTCCAGGAAGCCGAGGAACAAGTCCGTACTATCCAGAAACACATGGCTGCAGCCCAAGCTAGACAGAAAAGCTATGCTGATCGTCGCAGAAAACCACTAGAATTTGAAGTTGGAGACTTCGTTTATTTGAAAGTTTCTCCAATGAAGAGTGTCCAACGTTTTGGCGTTAAGCGGAAGCTTGCACCAAGATACGTGGGTCCTTTCCAGATCATAGGCAAGAGTGGAGCTGTTGCATACAAAATCCAGTTGCCTCCTGAAATGAGAGCCATATTCAACGTTTTCCATGTATCTCAGCTTAAAAAGTGTCTTCGAGTTCCTGAGGAACAAGTTCCGTTGGGTGATATCAGGCTGGAATCCGACTTAACCTATGAAGAAAAACCAGTCCGAGTGATCGATACTCAGGAACGAGTAACTAGAAGTAAAGTGGTTAAGTGGTACAAAGTGATGTGGAGTAATCAGGGTAGTGAAAGTGATGCTACGTGGGAACGGGAAGATTATTTGCGGGATGGTTAAAAAGAATTCTATGAAAAATGGTACGCTTTCCAAATCTCGGGACGAGATTTTTATAAGGGGGAGGGCTGTAACACCTCAAGTGTTTAGTCCTTAATTGCATTGCATTTGCATAAGCATGACATGCATAATCCATGTTTAGTATTTCATGTAATGCAATTCATGTGTTTGTTTAGGGTTTGTTTGATTGACTTCATAAAGTATTTAATAATTGGTGTAACAAAAAGGTAAAGTAGTCAATCATGACCTACAACACCTTAGCTATACTTAGGGTAACATTTGGATCAAGGTTCATGTTGACCAAAATTACAAAATTGCCCTCCAAGACAAGTTTGACCCCCATTTGACCATAGAAGGCTCTAGTTTGACCAATTAGAAAGTCTAATTTAGAGACCTTGCATGGAAGAGCACCCTTAAGCAAAGTTGTAAAGAAATTCATGGGGAACAAAAGTCTCAATATGACCATCTCATGAAAGTGACCACAACATGCTCAAAAGTGGCCCACAAGTCAGCTAGTGATGTAACTCCAGGACTTAGAATTTTTCTAAGTCTGGAATCTGACCCTACAGTTTCACTGGTGCCTACTTTAGGAGCTTGTAGTTTGCAAACCAGGCCAAACCAGTCTTCACTCATATTGACAAACTTGTAGATCACATGTAGCACTCCAACTTTGTCAACACTACCCAAGCCTGGTTCTCAAGGGTTCAAGAGATATTGTGTCATGAACATGAGCTGTCAGTCGGCATCATTAACTAAAACCCGGTTTCAGTTTCACTGAACACTACTTAATGTCCCTATATATCACTAACCAAACCGAATCAGCTCTGGAGGCCTATTACAAAATTGTAGAGCTTATATAGGTCTACAAGTTTGTTACTTTGAGCTTCCACTGAAACGAGCTAGTTTAGAAGATAATCAGCGTTAAAATCCTCCTGTCAGTCGACCATCGTTGACCCTTCAGCCGGTTTCAGTCACGAGCGACACCGCGCGTCGTGGCGCCCGGGCAGGAGAACGCCGCCGCGTGTCGGCCAGGTGCTGCGACCCCCCTCCACGTCGCGAGCTCTGGCGCAGGTGAAATCGAGCGGCCACTTCCCCCTCTCTCTCACGCGCCACTCCATTTCTCCGCCCCCTCTCTCTTCCAGGCGCAAGAACACCGAAACCGAGCCGCCATTCCCCTTCTTCTCCGGCGAGCTCGAGCGTGAGCTACGCCGCATCACCGGCCGCCTGACCTCGCCATCACCTCCGCCTCACCCCCCTTGACCCACTGAAGCCCGTGATTTGACCCAAGGTGAGCTGCATTGCCTTCTTCTCCGCCTCCGAGGGGTCGCCGGAGCCCGCCATGGGACCTCACCGTGGTCGGGGTGCTTCGGGTCCCTCTCCATCTTCCCTTACTAGTAAAATGGAACCGCCTAGTCTCGGTGAAGCTCGTACCGAGCCCAGACCGCGCCGTGCATCTTCACCGGCGACGGTGCGCCGCCACCGGATGTCACCGACCGCCGCGCACGGTGGCAAGCCCTCTCCACCCCATCCCCATCCATCCTACGGGCACCAATCAATGCGCCGGGTGGCGGAGAGCACGAGACAGCGTCGGTTGGCCGCGCGAGCCTTTCTCCGGCGAGCTCGAGCTCACCGGAGCTCGCGGGGCGGCGTCTCCCCTGCCTTCGGTCGCTGACCGCGGGGGTCCACCCGTCAGCGTCGCGCGCGGGCGGGAGCGCTGAGCGGGCCGCGCGCGCGGGCGTGTGCGTTGTGGGCCGAGTTTCGTTTCCGGGCCGGCCCAGTCGTCCTAAGTGAAATTCATTTTTAATATTTGTCACTGATTTTTGTACCAGTTGGAAAAATATGGATCTAGGGTTTTAATGATCCAAAAATCATGAGATAAATTTTGTTAGAATCTACTGGATGTGTAGTATTTTAGAAAAATATGGATCTGGCATGAGATGTTTAAATTCTGTAAGAATTTATTAGATCCTTTAAATGTGTTTTGGAATGCATGCAAATTTGTTCAATTTATAACTTGAGCTGTAGTGTTCCATAAATCATGAAATTTGGTGGGTAGGTTAATCTATGCTAGCCCTAGCCCTGGTAAAAATTTGGGCATCAGTGCTTAAGTAATTTTCAAGTTATAAGGCTATCATTTTATTCTAGGAAATAATTGAAGGAATTTTTATAATTTTTCTACATGTGCAATGTTCTTGTAACTTTTTGGAGAATGTCTTGGTACCCTAGAGTGTCTAAGAAAAATATGAAATCTGTTGTTTGATACTTTTCAATGTGATTTATGAATTATGCAGAAATCAGCCTTTTGGGCTTGTGAATTTTGTATAGAGAGTTTCTGTGGATAAAACTTGTTCAAATTTTTACTGTGGTCTATTTTGAGGTCAGAGAGTCCCCTGTAATTTTTGTAGAATTTTAGGAGCAGTTTACATATATGTTTAAAATTCCACCTAAATAATTAAGTAATTAAGAAATGGGGTTAAATAAATATTCTAGTTGGTTCCACCTTACTTTCTGGTGTTTTTATACCTCATGTGAACTGTTAGTAACATTATTTTGGTTTTAGGGGACTTTGGCCACATCAATAAATATTTAACCTTTGTAATTTTAGGTTTTCTGGACAGCTGGTAGTATGTCTAAGTTTGGTCTTTGATAAAAATGGTTGCTGGAAAACTTGTAAATACCAAAGTTGGAGTAAACTTGATAAACTAGCTTGTGTCAAAATTTGGGAACAATTGGATTAGTAGTTTGAGAGTTACTGTTGTTTTAAGTGGCAGTTCAGAATCTGCTACTCTCTGTTTTGAGAGGACAGATTCTGGAACTTGTGAAATTTGACATGGAAAATTTAGGAGTTTGGAGTTGAGGTCTGAAAATGAATTGTAGAGCATTTCTTAGGCTTTCCAGATTGCCTTAGATCACATCTTTTGGAATTGTAAATCTCCAGTTATGATAAAAACAAGTAGCTGCTGTCCAGAATGCTTACTATGGTATTTTGCTGATTAATATGGTGTGGTATCCTAAGACAGGCTACTTTTGTAATTGTTAGGTGTTAGGGCCTTAACTGAGGATGAGCAGCTTTATCTTAGGTTAAGCAGATTAGGTGAGTACTTCTCTACCGGAGAGGAAATTTGCACCTACTCTTTTGAAGTGATTTGAATAGAGCGTTAAATTGTTGTAATGCATTTCATTCCGAGCATATTGCATCTTTCATTATGCATTCATGGGATTTATTATGCACTCATGCAATAGGTGTACCGGAGGGGGTGACACTCCTCGAATTCGAACAAACGATACCGGAGGAGGTGCTGAGTCAACCGGAGGAATCAACAGAAGAACCCAACGTCGGGGAAGCTCCGTCAGACGATCTACCCGAGTGTCCGGACCACAGACCCGCAACATTTCTCAAAGGCAAGCCCCGGTGCATGCTGAACCCATTGTTTTATAAATATATCTTGAGTACTTTTAATTGTTTACTGCATTAAGTAGTAGGAGTTGTATGAAAACAACTGTTGCATTATACCTGTCCTTGTCCAGATATTGTACCCTAATCCTATATTAGGTTTAGGTACGTGTCAATGCTTAGCCCTGCTTAGTACGGTAGAAGTCGGGTGATTTCCGGTCATCCGCGAGAGATAGGATTGGGTCGCGAGTGGCTTATGGCTATCGTGATGGAACCATGCTTTAAAATGAATTTGAGACCGGGCGGGAGTTCGATGGTACAGCCGCAAGACACTTCACGTCTTGGGTGTGGAGCCATGCCCGTCTGAGTCGTTTAAGGACCGATTCGCTGTACGTCCTTGAGTCATGTTGAACGCAGTCTAACACTTAGTTGGCCGGATAAGTCGTTCCGACCGCGAAGCCGAGTAATGTGATTCAGGGCGGGAATCGAATGGTAGGTTGCTTCTTGGAGGAGAGAAAGGATGTGCTTGGGGACATTGGCATGAGACCAAGGGGGGGTTAGAGTCCCTATCACCTGGCAGAGTGTCGCCCTTGGGGTTGCGACATCATTCGGACCCGCGATTCCTGAATTACATGAAATGGTGGCCTGTGCGACCCTGGCAGGGGTCTGCACGGTGAGTGTTAGAAATACCCCTCCAGCTGGATAGGAATTCGATTCGAATCGCCGTCGCTCCCGGTTAGTGAGCACTTGACTTGAGCAGCGGCAACGTAGATCTCATTAATTGAACAGATGGTTAAGTGAATGATACAATGTTGCCACAATTTATACCTGCTATGGAAATAAATGAATAATTGTTTGATGATAATCAAGTGCATGTTTAGTACAGGTGCTAAGATAGATGACAGGTAAATGCTAAAAATAACTGCTAGTGCAGGTTATAAGAGTTTCAACTACTTATGCCTTTATGCAAAATGCGGTGTCAGCTAGCCTCTTGTGTAAGCCTTGCATAATCCTTGGTGTCTTATTTATTTTTGGTTTATGACGGGTAAGTCTAGCTGAGTACATTCCAGTACTCAGGGTTTATTCCCTCCTGTTGCAGATGACATGCTTTATCAGGGCTTCTGCAAGACGTGTCTCCACCCTGCGGGTGATGATGACTAGATCACTCGGGCGTGATCATCTTTATGTACTTCCCTCGTGCTTTTGCGGGATGTCGATCATCCAAACTGGCAGTAATTAAGTAACTAAAGTGTGTGTTATGCTTCCGCTACTTCCAAACTCGGTTTGTAATAATTGCTACTCCGTGGTGTTAACTTATTTCGGAACTACTTGTGAAATGTAACGTATGATGTGTATGTTGAATGATGCGATCCTGGTTGTAAGCAGTTTGGTTTGAAATCCTTCGTGATTTCGATTGACTACCGGGATTATATGGGCTCAAGTTTGAAAATTTGAGCGCTTCGGTGCTTGTTTTCGTACTTGTGCTCTTATAATTTGGTCGGTTCTGTTACAATTCCCAAAATCAAAGAACAGTGAATACATCTTAGTGGTAGTCGACTATGTTTCCAAATGGGTCAAAGCTATGCCATGCAGAGCTGCTAATTCCAGAAACTCTAAGAAGATGTTTGAAGAAGTAATATTTCCAAGGTTTGGAGTCCCAAGAATGGTGATTAGTGATGGAGGCACTCACTTTATTGATAAAACTTTCACAAGTACTTGGCAAAACATGGGATCCGTCACAATGTTGCTACTCCATACCACCCTCAGACAAGTGGCCAAGCAAAAACATCGAACAAGCAAATCAAGAACATTATATAGAAGACTGTTGACGACATGGGAGCAAAGTGGAAGGACAAGCTACCCAATGCACTATGGGCTTATCGAACGGCTTACAAGACACCGCTTGGAATGTCCCCTTATCAACTCATTTATGGGAAAACTTGTCATTTGCCAATAGAGTTAGAATTCAAAGCTCATTGGGCAATCAAGAGATGGAACATGGACCTGGAAGCAGTAGGAATAAAAAGGAAGATGCGGCTCTCAGAGCTTGATGAATGGCGTGAGAAAGCCTATCATAACGCCAAGATGTACAAGGGAAGGACCAAAAGGTGGCATGACAAGAGGATCAAGAAGAAGAGTTTCACTCCGAGAGATAAGGTATTACTTTTTAATTCTAGGGTAAAGCTATTTGATCATGGGAAACTAATAAGCAAATGGGAAGGACTATTCACGGTGATTAGCACTTCATCACATGGAGCGGTGTTGACGGTCCTTAAGTACCAAATATAGTTATCAAATAAATAAAGAAAAGGATCCAAATGCAACCAACACCTAGACTTAGGGTTTTATCTGACAGAATTCCATGAGTTTTGGTGTTTGTCTATTTCTGCAGGGGGTTATCAGAAAATACGGAGGAAAGGCCCACACGTCGGGTTTACATAGAGATAATAACGTGTTCACCGATTTTCTATCATCTAGAAGACTCCAGAAGCCACGAGATCGAACGGGAGGCCGAACGGGCCCGGAGGCAGGGCGCCCGCCCTGCTCCCTAGGGTGCCCGCCCTGGCCTGAGAGCCAATCAGGCTCCGTCTCGCGGATTATGCTCCACCGACCTAAGGGATCAAGGAAAACCGTGCGATTAATGTCGGTTTGATCCGACGGCCCACGTTCACTTGAGGGGGCTATATAAGCAGGACCCCTAGCCCCTGGAGGAGGCACTCCCTCATTCTCAATTCTTCAAACCCTAATCTCAGGAGGAGAGTCTCTGATCAAGCCCTAGAGCCACCACATCAACTAGATCTCTAGTATAGCATAGCTACATAGGATTAGAACCAGAAGGAGTCAATCTTCGAGAGGATTCTTGGTAATTCCTCTACTGTTCTTCATTGTTCATCATTGTTCTTCAATATTATGAATACAACTTTGTTCTATTTCAATATATTGATTATGACTATGCTCTACTTGATTATATTTGCGATTATATTGTTCTTAGTTTATCGTAGTTATACGCTTGGCTTAGTTAGATTGGAATTATATACATGTTTAGGATTGTATAGCGTTTATCCATCGGATCCATGGGTAAATGATAAATATTGTGTAGGCGTGGTGCTTAGACCATATTTATCTGCAATTGCACCTTATATGCCGGATCGTGGGGTGGTCCGCGATGGGGACAGCTTCATTGGTTCTTATATAGTCCCCCTCCCGTGTGTAAGGTAGGCAGAGCAACATTATTACGGGGGAGTGATTGCTATGTTTCTCATCTTCCTTGATAATATCACTATGCATGGGCATAGTCCTTTCTCGCAATGATTGCCAAGTGTACTTGCACTAACTATGATATGCTAGACTTTATAGTTAAGAATAACTTAGGAAATATCCTTGTAGTTCGTCCTAATACCATGCTAATGGCTTGCTAGAATATCTGTTGAGGTGCTTATCATTATTATATGTGGCTAGCTGATCAGATTAATTATCTTTGTCACCATTCATACTTTGTCTATATTTTATGTGACACTTACACCTGTATGCAAGAGATAGATGAATGCTCTCACTTATACATGCAATGATTGATACTCATTCCTATATTCCATTCCATAATCAACATTGATGTTAGTAATCCCTTCCCAGTGGTAAAAATATAAATAACGATACCTGGAATACTTCCCGGTTAAAATGCTACATCGGTATTAATCTGTACGCTTGCAGATCTTATTTATTATTTATTTAGAAGAGCAGTTGCATATTTCAATACCGCGTCTCTCATGTCATAATGGGGATGACAACTTGGCTTAAGTGGCATGAGGGATAGGTTCGGCATTTTTGGCGCCGTTATCAGAATTAGAAAACTAAGTCTACTTTTGGTAATGACGTTAAGAATGCCCAACAAGCATTTTTGGCGCCGTTGCCGGGGAAGGTTGATTTACTAACAAGGAATGAATACGGAATTTGAGTCATCATTCGCATCATTAAGTGATTGAGATCATCAATTCTCCCATACAGATTTACCCCTGTATTTTTTCATTCTTATTGTTTTGCATGGTGATGTATGAATAGAGGACATCTTCCAAAAAAAATTGTTGACAACCCCGAAGCATTAATCAGAGGGGCAAGAGCCAAGCTCAAGAAGTCAACACTTCGACGCAACACTTCATCCAATTCAGAAGACCGCCGAAGTTTCATCCGGAATTTGTCAACAGAGTTCACAGCCATGGTGAACAAGACGATCCGCGAGTTCTCAGCTCCCACTACGGACAACATCCGCACTGGACCTGCCGCGGCCATCGACAAGAACTTTGAGCTCAAGCCAGGGCTCATCAACATGGTACAAGCCAACCAGTTTTGTGGGAAGCCGCACGAAGATGCAAGTGCTCATCTCCAATACTTCCTAGAGATTTGCAGCACATTCACTTTATTAGATGTTCCCAGAGACGCCATACTACTTCGCCTTTTCTCATTCTCACTATTGGGGAGAGCGAAGCAGTGGTTCTACGCGACGAAGGATAAGAACACTACGTGGGCACTCTGCTCTATGAACTTTCTGGCTAAGTTCTTTCCCATGGGCAAGACCAATGCTCTCCGTGGGAAGATTACAAGTTTTCAGCAACAACATGATGAATCCGTTCCAGAAGCATGGGAGCGCTTTCAAGATTACATCCTAGAATGTCCCCATCATGGAATGGAGAGCTGGCTACTTATGCAGACTTTCTATCATGGGCTCATCACTAGTGCTCGTGAGACCATGAATGCTGCAGCTGGAGGCGCATTTCTATCACTCACCATACCACAAGCTACAACCCTTGTGGAGAAGATGGCGTCCAACCAAGGTTGGAACGAAGAGAGGACTCAAACACGCAAGAAGGGTGGAGGTATGCACCAGCTCAAGGAGGTAGACATGCTGTCTGCAAAGTTAGACCTACTCATGAAAAAGCTCGATGACAAAGCTGGAGACAAAAGAGAAGTCATGAACGTCTACGACTCTCACATGACTTGTGAGGAATGTGGAGATATTGACACTCAGGCAATCACTGCCCTGAGATGCTTGAGGATGCAAGGTACATCAACAACAACAACAACTACAACCGTCCTTAACAAAATCAAGGTTGGAATCAACAGAGGCCTAACTACTAAGGTAACTACTCAGGTAATTATCAAGGTAATAACTCTTACAACAACAATAATAATTTTCCACCCCCTGAGAGAGTTAGTGTCTAATCAAGGAAAGCTAATGGATAACTTGTCTAAGAAATTGGCATCCAATGATAAAATACTAGAAAACATAAATAATAGAATGAATAATTTCTCTACTGCCATCAAAAACCAAATTAGCTTTAATAAAATGATTGAATCTCAGTTAAATCAAATAGCTGCTGCTGTTCCTGCTACTAACCCCGGTATACCATCACAACCGGAAGGATTAGAATCTGCAAATCTTGTAGACATGTTTGATGCAGGTAACTATTGGAGTAATCCCGCTGTCGGAGTACATAATGACCTGCTAGTCAAGAGAGGCGATCCAGGACGCCCCGTCATCCCGATCTCCATCGGCATGGTGGACTTCCCAGAAGCACTCTGCGACTTTGGCTCCAACGTCAACATTATGCCCAGGGTACTCTATGAAAAATTCTTTACATATCCTTTATCAGAAACAACTATGTGTTTGCAGCTTGCAGATCGGACACTAAGCTTTCCTAAAGGAATATTAAAGAACATGTGTGTCCGAGTTGGTACCTCGTACGCTCCAGCTGACTTCGTGGTGATAGAGACCGGGTCCGATGAGAGGTCACCAGTTATTCTGGGAAGGCCATTCCTGAACACCTCGGGAGCTGTCATCTACGCCAGCGCTGCGAAGATCAACTTCAACATCAAGGGGAGGAAGGAGACGTTTTCCTTCAAGAACAAGATTACACAAATACCAGAGCAACCCCAACATGAACCAAGGAAGAGGACCAACAGGAGGAACAAGCAGAACAAGAACAACCAAGGATGGACCGAATCAGCTAAGATGGTCACTGCAGTTCAAGGAGGTCAAGATGGTCGACTCAAGTCGCCCTTCCTGAACAAGAAGGACGACCCAGGTATGCCAAGCATTGAGTGCTCAATCAATGGATACTCCTTTCAGAAGGTGCTCTGCGACACTGGATCAGGCGTCAACATAATGGCCACAGTCACCTATCAGCTCTTGTACGGGACCATGCCCTTAAAACCAACATACACTCAGCTCCAGATGGCAGATCAGACATCCCGAAAGGTCGAAGGTATAGTAACCAATGTCCCTGTTAAAATTAACGATCATTTTGTCCATACAGACTTTCAGGTCATTGACATGGGAGATGACGAGTACGATCCACCCATTATCCTAGGAAGACCGTTTCTAGGCACCGTCAAAGCAATCATCTACATTGGAACCGGAGAAGTCCATATGCATTTCCCCTCTGAGAAGGTACGCCGCTACTTTAATGACCCTAACTATATAGTTGAAGATTCTAAGCAGGTCAGGACAAGAAGAAGGCTACGTAACCGTAACCAAAGGAGGCAAACCATCAAGGACGTATGGGCAGACTATGAAGGAGAGGTCATAAGGCCCGAGGATACACAACAGGAGACCGAAGCACCAAGTCGGGTATGGAAAGCGAAGACAGTTACACAAGAAGAGGAGGCGCTGCCGGAACCACCGTCTACGCCACCCAAATCCTAGGACAACTAAGAAGAAAAGAAGTCCTGTTCGGAGGACTTAAAAACACCGAACGCCGTGCCAAGAGGTAAACTTGGTAGTTATCATTTTCCCTTTAATTATTGCTCAGTTAATCATGTTCATTCTGTCTAAAAAAATGTTGAAAACAGTAAGCCCCATGTGAGTATGCGAGTGGCATAAAACCCATAAGTACATTCACTGTGGTGGCATAAAAAAATAAATAATATATATTTTTTCTGTTCTATAAAAATGAAAATAAAAATAGAGAGTGACATTTATCAAGGAAGCTCAAACATGATAAAGGCTAGATATTTATGCTAACGCTTAATCAAGTTTCACGAAGCTTTGTTGTCTATTTGAGCTCCACAGAATTTAGGAAGACTAGCAGATGGAGGACATCCTAATCGTTGTCAGGGTGCTGCCGACATTCAAATACACCTCTGCACCTGCTAGCTACATCAAAAGAAATTACGTCAAGATCCAGCTTGGGGGAGAGCACCCCCATTTATCCCGATAAGTATTTTTATCTACATTTATACCTATGCTTTATTAAAATAAAAAGATGCATAATCATGAAAACCCAAATAAATATTTTGTGTTTATATATATTTGCTTAGTTTAATAAATAAATAAAGTAGCTATGCTAAACTGAATCTTGAAAATAAAACTCTAGCATGGATATGATGAATAGTTGCTCTGCCTAATTTTCAAATTTGTTTTCTCTCTAGTTTAGACATAACTGTTATAATTTAAAACTGGCTCTAAACCTGAACTAGTGGGAAGAGAACTTGATCTGAAGTCTAAGTTGTTAACGGATATGATATGGGAAGGTTGAGCTGCTGTTTATCTGTTCCTAGAGATGCTAGAATTCTGGAGAATTTTATCTTTAAAAATCTTTAAAATGTTAAATGATGAGTTCCTGTATGATGAGAGTTTAAATTCCTACCACAGCCATATATACATGCTTGTTAGATTAAGAGCCGCACTTTTACTACTTACTGCTTATGGGCATTGAGTGTGGTCAAGCTGTGTAGACCCTTAAGAACTTGTCATGTGGTTAAAATCAAGATTCACTTGTACGTTCACTCATACATGCTGCTTCTACTCCGGAAGTACGCATCCACATATATCCACTAATTTCCATCTCCAGATTCACCCAAAATTATTCTACTCCTGACCCGGGAGAGAATAGCCAAAAACATTATCCCATTCCTGTTATTCCCTGTGAACTAATGCTCGAGTTATTTTATCTACTACCACTTGCTATATTTTCAAAAGAGGGAGATTGCTCTAAAAAAATATAAATATGAGGAAATAAAAAGGAGCAAGTGCTCGGAACCTCGAAGAAAGAAAAAGTGAGACGAGAGGTAAAAATGGACAAGTGTCCGACAGTAGAATTAGGGGTACAAGATACCCACCTGAGAGGAAAAAGAAAAGAAAAAAAATATATACAGAGCATCTCATTCCCCTCAAAAGTTTTAAAAAGCAAGAAAGGTATGTATTCCCTCAAAAAGAGCATTAGACTTTTGTTATCACCATCATCACCATACACCACTCATTCACCACACATGCACATCTTGATTTGACTTATTGACTTGTTTCTCTGGATCCATGGTTTGACTATGCAATAAATGTTCTATGAGTATGTATACTGTATCTCCCACCTATGAGCTCCAGATATCAAAGCCTTATTAGAGTAGGGTGAGAGAGAAGGCAATGTCACTATGCCTTATACCATAAATACCACATACTTTGAGAGAGAAAGCATATAACATTACTGCCTTGGTAAGGATCCAGAAATACCACAAAAGAGAGACCCGAGAAAGTCATACAAGGAATCTCTGAGTTTTATTTGAAAAATTTGCAAAAACTCCAGAGCTATAGCTGATCAAGAATAAGAGACATGGCGTTTGACTAGACCGTTCTATCTTTTAACCACTCAAGATGCAGGTGACGGTTGCAAGCCCCATGGTGAAAGGTAAAATGAGTAAGTTTTAAGTCTTGACAGTTTACTCTAACTCAGGGATGAGACCTTATTTGAAAGCATATGTACCGTCAACGTTCAAAGGCATTGCAGCAACTTCTGATCCATAATGAGTCTATCCTTGCTCAGGGACGAGCAAGAGGTAAGCTTGGGGGAGTTTGTTGACAGTCCTTAAGTACCAAATATAGTTATCAAATAAATAAGAAAAGGATCCAAATGCAACCAACACCTAGACTTAGGGTCAGAATTCCACGAGTTTTGGTGTTTGTCTGTTTCTGCAGGGGGTTATCAGAAAATACGGAGGAAAGGCCCACACGTCGGGTTTACATAGAGATAATAACGTGTTCACCGATTTTCTATCATCTAGAAGACTCCAGAAGCCACGAGATCGAACAGGAGGCCGAACAGGCTCGGAGGCAGGGCGCCCGCCCTGGCCTGAGAGCCAATCAGGCTCTGTCTCGCGGATTATGCTCCACCGACCTAAGGGATCAAGGAAAACCGTGCGATTAATGTCGGTTTGATCCGACGGCCCACGTTCACTTAAGGGGGCTATATAAGCAGGACCCCTGGCCCCTGGAGGAGGCACTCCCTCATTCTCAATTCTTCAAACCCTAATCTCAGGAGGAGAGTCTCTGATCAAGCCCTAGAGCCACCACATCAACTAGATCTCTAGTATAGCATAGCTACATAGGATTAGAACTAGAAGGAGTCAATCTTCGATTGGTTTCCGGATCTGTCAAGAGGATTCTTGGTAATTCCTCTACTGTTCTTCATTGTTCATCATTGTTCTTCAATATTATGAATACAACTTTGTTCTATTTCAATATATTGATTATGACTATGCTCTACTTGATTATATTTGCGATTATATTGTTCTTAGTTTATCGTAGTTATACGCTTGGCTTAGTTAGATTGGAATTATATACATGTTTAGGATCGTATAGCGTTTATCCATCGGATCCATGGGTAAATGATAAATATTGTGTAGGCGTGGTGTTTAGACCATATTTATCTGCGATTGCACCTTATATGCCGGATCGTGGGGTGATCCACGATGGTGACAGCTTCGTTGGTTCTTATATAGTCCCCCTCCCGTGTGTAAGGCAGGCAGAGCAACATTATTACAGGGGAGTGATTGCTATGTTTCTCATCTTCCTTGATAATATCACTATGCATGGGTATAGTCCTTTCTCGCAATGATTGCCAAGTGTACTTGCACTAACTATGATATGCTAGACTTTATAGTTAAGAATAACTTAGGAAATATCCTTGTAGTTCGTCCTAATACCATGCTAATGACTTGCTAGAATATCTGTTGAGGTGCTTATCATTATTATATGTGGCTAGCTGATCATATTAATTATCTTTGTCACCATTCATACTTTATCTATATTTTATGTGACACTTACACCTGTATGCAAGAGATAGATGAATGCTCTCACTTATACATGCAATGATTGATACTCATTCCTATATTCCATTCCATAATCAACATTGATGTTAGTAATCCCTTCTCAGTGGTAAAAAAATAAATAACGATACCTGGAATACTTCCCGGTTAAAATGCTACATCGGTATTAATCTGTGCGCTTGCAGATCTTATTTATTATTTATTTAGAAGAGCAGTTGCATATTTCAATACCGCGTCTCTCATGTCATGCTGGGGATGACAACTTGGCTTAAGTGGCATGAGGGATAGGTTCGGCATTTTTGGCGCCGTTATCAGAATTAGAAAACTAAGTCTACTTTTGGTAATGACGTTAAGAATGCCCAACAAGCGGTAACACTTCAAAATGACGAAGGTACATAATTCAAGGTAAATGGTCAACGACTTAAGATTTTTCTTTAATCTGATAAGAGTCCTAAGGAGTTGGACATAATCCAATTCCTCCTTTTCCCATGATTTGAGTCCTCTGTCACCTCCGATGAGTTTTGTCACCTAAAAATTAGAAACCAACTTCGAAGCATTTGTTACATATTGCAACCAAAACACCCATATTGCAACCATTCTTAGGCGTGGCTTTAGGGTAAAATCCTTGTAGTGAAGACAACATGAAAAAGCAAAACCATGTTTCACCATAGAGTGGGGCTGGCCGGCCCCACCCCTAGGCCGGCCGGCCTATGGGGGACTCACCTAACCTCACGTTGCCTCCCATGTCCCTTCTGGAGTCCTTCTCGTCCAAATTCCAAAGTCTGTCAGCTGAACCAATTTTCCCCCGTTATGAACTCATCGTAGAGAGATCCGAACCCTCCTGCAAGTTGGTCCAGAGTATAAAACTAGACACCCTGCCTGCCTCCAAGCCATAACTTCCTGCCTTTCAAACCTTCAACAGCAGCCAAGCTCTCATCTTTTCAATTTCCAATGGCCGGCGACCGTGAGATCAACATCAACGAGCCTCCTTCTTCCGACAAGATCAATGCTGACAAGCTTCATCCTTCCGACAACTCCATGGCCCTCGCCATCATCCAGCCAAAGGAGCTCGCTATCACACCACCAAAGGAGATTGTGCCTGTGCCTAAACCACAAGCCTTCTACGCCTGCATCGTTCCTTGTCTCACCCTCACGCCGCTGCCAGCACATTTCACCGTTGTAGGAAAACCAGGTGAGCCGAAGGTTTTGACATTCCCTGTACCTAAGGAGCTCAACCTTTTACCACCTAGACCTGATGAGATGCTGACCAGACTAAAGACCAACAAGTTTGGTGATGTCACCTACATGAAGTATAAGAAGGCTACTCCGCGTGTCACTCTTGATGGAGTCCGGGCTATGCCAGAGTAGATCAAAGTAGTTCCTCCTAAGAAGAGTGACCTTCATCCTCCTCTGAGTCAAGTGAGCCCAAGCATCAAAAGACCACCTTAGCTACTCTGGAGAAGAAGATGGAAGAGCTCGAGTAGAAAATTACTAGGATTCAACAAGACTTAGCTTTTCTAGCTAGGGCTATTGATAGGTTGGCTGCGAGGATGGATAAAGTAACCATTAAGCATCAGGGATTGAAGTCCCATGTCAACATAATCTTATGTACCATAGCCCGTAGTCTTGGGAATTGAGAGAGTAATGGTCAATTAATAAGGCACACGTGTTTTGTTTAGTGAGTATTAAGTTTGTGAGTCTAAGTTAGAGTCTATTCGTTATTCGGTTAGTTCGTTTGAAATGTGTAATAAGGTGCCTTAAATGATATCAATAAAGTCTATTAGAGTCAAATCATTCTCTCTATTATTATTTTTGGATATGTGTTTTGTCTCCACATGTTGTGCTTAAAGATAAATAGGAAACAAATGTGGGGGAAACCCACAGAAGGAATCCGATCACGAAATTATGAAAAAACAGAAGCAATCAATGCCATGACCATGCATGACAAAGCGGGTCATGATGGGCCACAAGACCAGGCCGCCCGGCCTCATGGCCAGGCCACCCGGCCTCACCCCCCATCTTTTTGCTCCATCTTTTGTCCACGGTCTAGTACATATCTCATACTTTCTATTTTCATATATTTTGGTTTCTGCTTTGAATTAAAATTGAAGATACATTGAATAAGCAAACCCTAAGCAAGTCTCGATTAAAGTAAGATTGCTTTGCAATGAATTAAAGATAGATTCGCACACACTTTTCCTGGAAATCTTGTTACTGTTGGAAACTTTTTAGTAGGGATCCCCTATCACTTAAGTTGTTGTGGAATGTGAGATAGAAGAATAATGAAAACCAATTCTAGATGCTTTGTCATTTGGAGAATTTCTTTTCAAAAATTCTAAATGGATAGCTATACTTCTCCATTATGGTAAAGATACATTGCCTACCAAAGCCATAGATATGAAAACTAGCACATAGGCTATTTACTTTGTATTGAGTTTTGTCAAACTTTGAATGACCCTTGTTGAGAGGATTATCATGCTCCTAAGATCAAGATCACATACACACAAATATATCTACTGCTCTTACACTAAGAGTACACAAAAACATGCCTTTCACCCAAAAATCTATCTCCTACCTTGGGAGAAGACCAAAAAGATTGTTAGGACTTCAAATAAATGCTTCAAGATGGTGATTAATCTCTCAAAATTTATTGTATGACAGGCAGAGACATGAGGCTATGTAAAAAAGAGAGAATGGACAAGTGTCCAAGTGTTGAAAAAAAGAAGAGAAAGAAAAAAATGCAAAATCAAAATGATAGCTCATGATCTTCGTGCCTGAAGAAAGCTTTTCATTGTCTCAAAAGAGAGATACCTATTTCAAGGAGCAAAGTAGAGTTAGGTTAGCCACTAAATATTTCCACACACATGCACATCTTAATCTAAGGGTATGACATTCCCCTCCTCGGATCCTGACTTTGACTAGACAATATATGCATGGTAAGTATGCCATATCCTTGAAATACCTTCAACTCCATATAAGCTTTCATAGAAGTAGGATGTTTTTAAGGCATCAATCATATATGCCTCAAAGAGGATCCACAAATACCACATACAATGAGCGATCTGAGTGCACCATAGAAGGAGAAGGTAAGCTATGTTTTCTTTTCAAAATATATACAAACACTCCAGGTGACAGGATTGAAGGATGAAATGGGCTCTGTTTCACGCTGTTCCATTTTTCAACTGCCCAAAGGTTTATGGTAGACACATTGAATCCTACAGTATAGGTATGACTAGGAATGGTTTAGTGCTAATGTCTTGTCTTACAGTTATGTTTAAAGTAATCCAACCTTTTCTCAAGGATGAGCAAAAGCCTAAGTATGGGGGAGTTTGTTAACGGTAATTAACTCCTATTATAAACCATCAATAAAACATGAAAAAGGGTATAAATGTAATCACCACCATAGAATAGGGACTCAACTAATAAAATTCCATGAGTTTTGGTGAATTATGATTTTTCAGGGATTAAAGAGGGAAAACAGGAATTCTAGAGAAGAGTTGAGCCCAAAGAACTAGATCAAATCACGTCAAACAGATCGGACCCCAACACTAGAAGACTCCAGAAGATATGAGAAGGCACAAGACTGAGATGAGGACCAAGAGGACTCTAGAGGAGGCCACCCGGTTCCCCTCAGGCCAGCCGGCCTGACCCAGAGGCCAACCGCCTTCTCCTTCATGCAACACATTACAACACATCTCTACGTCATATCTTGACCATTGTTTCAAGTCGGTTTGATCCGAGGACCATGGTTCATCCCACTGGACTATATAACCAGACCCCAGACCCCTTAAGGCAGAGCATCCTAAAACCCTAATTCATTATATTCAGATAGGATCAGAGAGAGGTGTCCCTCGAAAGGAAAACATCTCTAGAGCCAGCTTTCAAGAAGAAGACTAGTTCTCCTCTAGTTTGGGTTTAGAATCTAGTCTTAAATTAGAATTAGAAGAGAGAGAGGGAAGAGATTTGGAGGGAGTACTGGTCTGTCGGTGCTACTTCTACGCCTTGTACCTACGGATTCAAGTTCTTCAAGGGCTTGCGTCTGAGATTTCTTCGAGGATCAACTTCTATTTGTCAGCAAGTCTTAATGTTATTATTATTCTTCTAGTTTGTGACTCTTTTTGAGTACTTTATTCCTAGTAGCTCTAGGGGTAGAGTAGTCGTCGTAGTGTAAGCGTGGTGCTTAGACTTGATTGCTCGTATGATGTACCCTATATTTTGGATCATTGGTAGCTCGCATGGGTGACTTTTATAGCCTTGTTGAATCTTCTATACTCCATCTCCTGTTTATAGGCCAAGCAGGATTAGTTACTTAGGAGACTACACTCTGATTGTGCTCGTCTATAGTAATCCCTAGCTAAATCATAATTAACATAACTTACTGCAATAATAGAACTAGACAACCTTAGTGATCGCCTTTATCTTCTATTTTCTCTATCCTTGTTTGCTACTTAGGGATTAGGTTTAAGACTAAAGTACATCATTCCGTTCCTTCAAGTTCGATGTTAAAACTGGGTCATTTCGGTGAAGTGCTACATCTGTAGATTATCTGTGCGCTTGTAGATAACTAGAGTGTACATTGATTATACCAACAGCCACCATATATTCCGCTAGCACTTAAATTGTTCCTATGTTGTGAGAACGTATGGACGTGCATGCATCATGATCATCATTGCCATTTCCTTCATACATTACTCCCTCCCTTAAAATTTGATTATCCTAACTAATTAAATTTTCATATCTCTTTAAATGATCTTCTCACCCTAAGCTACACCCTTTTTGCTATAGATGGCCCATACAAAAACCACTACTCGCAAGTCCACTAGAGGCAGGGCTCCTCGTCACCAGTTAGCCCCTCGAGAGCCCTGCCCTGAGCCTACTAAGGAGAGTCTGAGGGCTTAGCTAGCACCAGTGACTGCTCAAAGGAATGCAGTCCAGCAGCATTTGGAGCAGGTGACGCGGAAAAGGGATTAGGAGACACTCGAGGTTCAGAGGTTGACGGTTGCTCATTGCAACTGTGAGCGTATGTTGGTTCACATGATGAATCAGCGGAATGAAGCCTGGCATGAAGAGAATGTCTTGAGGACTCGTCAGGTTGAGCTTGAGCAACCGCTGGCAGTTGTAGAAGCGTACAATGACAACCTCCATGAGGAAGTTCATCTGCTACATAATAAGCTCCATCCAATCCTTCCTCTTGATGATGATGAGATGGGCTCCGGTGTCATCATGGCTGAGGATGATGATGATGACATCGAGATTATTGGGCCGAAGGATGTTTCGCCTGAAGAAGAGGAAGATGAGGAGTTGGAGCCTGCTAGCAATGAGGACGGAGAAGAGATCTTCGACACTGATTTGGAGGATGACGCGTAGTTTAGCTTATCACTTAATGCGTTAGAGCTAGTCTTTTGTTGACCCTCATGCATGGACAAGTAGCTTTGTTGTAAACTGATCTTTGGGATGTAATATCGAACCCTCTATTATCTTTGATGTAAGGTTGGAACCTCGATGGTTTGGAAGTAACTAATCATACATGTTGGTGCTCCATGTTATGTGAGCCTTTAATTAATTCCATTTTTGTCGTCAGTAAAAATTGTTGTTTGTTGAGAACATCGCGCTATTGTGCCAATTGATGCACTTGATGGTTTTGTGTGATTATGATGAATTATTGTGCCTCTATTTATTGTATGAATTTATTCTCTCCAATAAAATTAGTTTGGCATAATTACACAATTCATCTACAAATTTTTCACATCATTGTTGATGGTAGATAAGTATCATTTTTAACTGTCAACATAGCATGAAAAAGGACTAAATAATAATTACCATTTAGATATAGGGGGTTTACTGACATAATTCTGCGAGTTTTGGTGAATGTCTGTTTCTACAGGGTGCCAGCTGCAAATAATCAAGGAAGGCCCACATGTCAGGTTTACATAGAAACAATAGGGCCACGCATAACTTTTCTGTAATTTGAAAGATACGAGAAGACTCTAGAAACAAACTAGAGGCGAATCCGACTCGGAAGCCGGGCAGCCACCCAAGGGTTGGGGCGGGCGCCCCACCTGTAGAGCCAATCAGGCTCCACCTCGTGGATCCTGCCTCCACCGCCTTTGAGGATCAATAATAATCGTAGATCAATGTCGGTTTGATCGGGGCTGTCGTGCTTCCTAGAGGGCTATATAAGCAAGGCCCCTGGCCCCTAGAGGAGAGAGTTCAGAAACTCTAATTCATATTTTTTAGAGAGATTTCACCTGAGAGGGGTCCCTTGAATGGATCTTTCTCTAGGGCACATACAAGAGAGTTTAGCTTTGTAGTCTCTATGTGAGATTAGAGTTATTCTTCTAGATTTTGAGAGTTATAGTGGAGGGATGAGTTGGAGGAAGCCCGGCATATCAGTGTCTCCTCTCTAGCTTGTACCTACGGGATCAAGTCTCCTAACCCGAGGCTTGGTTCTAGCATTCTTCGGTAATTCAACTTCCAATACTAAGTAAGTACATTGTTATTATTATTCTATGGTTTACGAGTTTACTTTATTCTCTTCCATGGTAGAGGGTAGGGTAATCATCTGTAGCATAAGCATGGTGCTTAGGCTAGAAATACTCGTAGGTATCCCCTGTCTGGCCGGATCTATGGAAGTAGCGCGGGACGTGACAATCCCGTTGCTTCCTTTGTACCCCACATCCCATTAGAAGGATTGGTAGGATTAAGTGCCCTGGTTAAGCATCCTCTGTGGTGTCTCTTTTCCATCGGTATGTCCCCATAGACCAATAGTTTCATAGCTTACCATAGGTTGGAACCAGACTATCGTCGTAATCTTCTCTAATCGCTTATATCTTTGCTACCTTGTAGTGCAGTCCAGGGGCTAAGTATAGATTTAGGTTAGTCATCGCACGCTTTCTCCTTGCGGATAAACAAATACGATACTCTGGAAATATCTCCCAAGTGAAATGCCCACCGATATCCGTACGCTTACGGATCCTTTTCTGTGTGCATTAACAAATATCAACAAGCATTTCTGGCGCCGTTGCCGAGGAGAAAGACGTCAGCTAAGTTAACCTTAGGTCATGCTTAACCTTGTATTATACTTTTATCTTTTTCTCTTTTCCTTTTGCCTTTTCTTTTCTATCCTTATGGATAACCCAAATTCCATGCCTATCTATCAATATCCTACACCCGTGAACCAAAGCTTAGAGCCACTAGTACCCATGATTCTCACATCTAGCTATGAGCTACACCCATGTTTGGTTGCAATAGGTCAAAACCAACCCTTTCCTATAGCCAAGGTCTATCTTCTAATCAAGAAGGTAATGAACCAAAGGTCCTATGTTATAATCAAGGAGATAATGAACTTTTGGCTTCACTAAGGGAATCTTTCAAGCGTCTTATAAATTTAGGTTTAGACCTAGCCTTACAAGACACTATTCTTCTTCAACATCTTTATATGGGTCTTGATAATATTTCCTTTGGAGGAGTTTTCCTTTCTTTATCCATTAGTGGAGCAAGGTTTGTCCTTATTAGTAGACACACTCCTTACACTAACCTTCATGATAAACCCCTAGAGGTAAAGAAGGAATCATCCCCCAAACTAGAAGAGGAAGTTTTCATAGCCACATTACAAACATTCTAATCCCACGATTTGGCTATCCATCCCAAACCAGTTGTAATCCAAAATCATTTGAGGGAAGAAGTAATTCTACCCTTAGAAATCCTTTTCAATGATCATGGGAGGAGCATAAACTTCCCGCTTCATGAGAGACCTTTTAGTACATATAGTTTGAATCTTTTCAAGAAGGGATCTCTTTGGAAGCCTTTCAAATCCAATCCCTTAGAAGGACATTTAGAAAGACTCAAGGATGGCATGTCAAGTGATGCCATAGAAGGAGAGATAATACAAGGGAAATTTTGGACATTTATACCGAATCACCCTTGGAAGTTAAAAATGATGGAGACTTCAATGAACAAGGAAGCTACTTTATAAAAACCTTATCAAGTCCTTGCTCGTATAAGAAATCTCCTGATTCACTTAGTCTCTCTAACATTGCCCCACACAAGATCTTCAACCCCCTTATGCTCCCTGTTCCTAAATATTTTGAAAGGGTGATTGAAGACACATATGTTTATCATAAACATTGCAGATCTCGTTGTGTTGAATATTGTCATTAGTACACATAAACTAGTGCTAGAGGGGAAACCACTTTGCCAATTCATATCTTGAAGGTTTCCCAAGGACAAGCTTAGTGTCCTAAAACATGCACTATTCAGACCATGACATGAGTATTCACCTTTCTACTGCACTGCCCTTGTGAAATAAGCATAGAGTTATAATTGTGAAAAATTCCTTCGGGTATTCTTGTCACTTTCTAGGTTTGGAGCAAAAAGATTGAAGGAATAACAAATACAAGGTATGTCCAACCAATCATTATGCAACATTGAATTACATTCATCCAATCTTAATTTTTGCAAAATTCAAGCTTGGGGGATATACTCCCATGAAAACATCTTTTGCCATGTTGCTACATTATCTTGGTTATCCCTACCTTTAAGACATGCTCAATTTGCTAAATAACAGTCATGCTCTTTCATCGCTTTTTGAGTAAATCTATATTATGCTTTAATGCTGCCTCCATTTACTATTGTATATGTTTATGTTTGGAGTAGTTTCATTCATCTCTTAAATAAGGCATGGTGCTTAATTTAGGAGGTAGTGATCTTACTTTCAAAGGCTTTTAATTGCACGCAGTTAGAATGCCTTCCTAAATCAAATTAGATGTGGTGTCTAGGTTGATTTTTGAGCCAACAGTATGCTATAGTAGATGTTGGATATTTTTTTAGACTAACCCCTGCATAGAAACTCCCAAATTAAAATTGGGAAAGTCCTGAGATGAACTCATACTGGAGATGAAGAGAGACAGAATAATCTTGCACAAGGGAGACACAACTCATTCATAGCCAAAGAGAAAGAAGAAGAGTGCCACAAAACAAGATCCACAATCAAAGCACTCCTGGAAATTGACAAGAGGAGAGCATGCAACTTTCTGCACGCTCACTAGATTGAGAAGCTGATGCATGAGGAAGGAAGGCCAACTCCTTTAGATGATCCAACCATGACCTTCCTCCTATCATGTTCTCATTGCTCTATACGTTGGTTTGCAATCTCTCAATTAACTATTGCTTTATTTCTATAAGTTTGAGTTATTTCATAATGCCTATATATGATAATCAAATATAAGATAAAATCAATCCTCTAGAAAAGAAGTAATAGTGAATGTTTCTGTGCTAGTATGTTCAAATAAATTCTTCTATAGCATAGAAACTGACCCTTAGCTTTGTGACAACAATGCCCCTATCATTACTTGTATACTCCTTCGGTATGTGTGTCCACTAATGATATGCAGGAATAAAACAATAAGAAGAGCTAACGGTCCAAGCACAAATTGAAAAGAGAACGAAACATGGCATTACTAAATGTAAGAAAGAAGGAGTGCAACAGAGAAGACATTGGCGCATGAACAAAAGAACAAGAACGACCAATGAAGGAAAGCTTCCACAAGATGTTATAGTGCTAGCACGCTCCAACATTAAAGGTAACATCCTAAGGTTAGTGATCATCACATTTAAATCCTTTCCTTGATGTTGGTATACACATAAATAGAGAACCAACCATGTTTGAGTCACAACCTCAGTTGACCCAACCTAATTAACTCAACATGCTTAGTTTTATAATCTTTGTTCCTGTCACCGCTTTCTTGATCTTATAATCTTAACTCAATGATCTAAAATAATTGCACGTCTTTTCTCCGGAAGTTGACAGTCATAATCATAAAATTATTACACAATATGCATAGGTAGACTATCCTTCCATAAGGTTAAGAAATTTGATCTGCCCAATTGATTTAATGCTACATTCATGCTCATTGTTTGATCCTATCATCCATGTCAAGTTCAAGCAAAACACATAAACATTAACTTTATCTTGCTCAATATGCCTAAGGTTAGAGAAGAATAAACTTTTGGTTCTGTTGGTGTTTTTTTCCACCAACAGAGCCCATGCACTTGATCTCTGCCTTGTCTCTATGAGCAGTACCCACTTTAAACACAATAGTAGAGGAGCTTGTCAACTCCCCAAGAATCTTACAAGTGAAGATCCTAGACCTACGAACATGTACAATGAGCAAGATGCTGCCAGTTTCCACAACTAGTACTTCACTTCAAACTGCTGGAAGAGCAAGGAACATGGGTGACACCATCTCAAAAGGTGCAAGCTATCAAGGTCTCTACTATGGGACAAGATGGTGCACCTACAGAATGAACATGGTAGGAGGTCTTGTTCAGAGGACCTAAAAACACTGCACCCTTGCCAAAAGGTAAAATTGGTAGTTATCCATATTTATCCTTTTTCAGCATTGTATCAGTTTCCCTTTTCACATAGTTACTTTCCAGCAGTTGCATAATCATTCTCCTTTTAGCATGTTTACTTTTCTGCATTAGCATTATATTAGAAAATAAAATAAATATATGTTTGCTTTGCTGCATCATAAATTATAAGCCCCATGTGAATAATTTTGTGGCATGGACCCTTAGGAATATTCACTATGGTGGCATAAAATAAAAATAAATATGCATTCATCTTATTAGACTTTCTCTGCATTATAAAAATATAAAAAGTATTTGAGAGAAATCCTATTGAAACTCTGCTTAAAAGAATCAAGAACAATCTTAAAAACTCTGGACAATTAAGGCTTGAGTGGCCAACCACTAACGCTTAATCTATTCCACAAGTTTTGTTGTCTATTTGAGTTCCACAGGATTTGAAGGACCAAGAAGAGCCAACAAGCAAGTGGTGGAGCACTATCTCAACAATCATCAACATCAATTAATGCTCCACTAGAGGAGGAAGAACATCCCCGCTGCCAGTCTGCTACTTCATAAGATTGAACAACTACGTCAACATCCAGCTTGGGGGAAAGCACCCCCATGTTTCTAGCTAAGTATTTTCTTCTCTCAATTTTACCTTATTCTTTATGAGTTTTCTTTTTTAGTAATAATAATGTTCTAAAATAATAGAAACAAAATAAAAAGGGTGTGTCTAGTTTGCTTGTCTATGTTCTTAAATAAGTTGTTAATAAAAGAAGAATCTCGAATAATCTCTTGCATGGAAATGATGAATAGTTGCTATGCTGTAATTCCTTTCAAGTACCTAGTTTTCAACCTCGAACTCTCCTGAGTTTTGAGATACAACTGTTTTGATCTAAGATTTTCTCTGAACCTGAAACTCATGGGTAGCGAATGCTTGATCTAAGTCTAGGTAGTTGCGGATATGATATGGGAAGGTTTTGAGCTGCTGTTTATCATGCTCCTAGAGATGCTAGAGTTCTGGAGAATTTATCTTTAAAAATTAAAAATCTTGCATGATGAGTTTCTGTATGACGAGTGTTTAATTCCTACCACATCCATATATACATGCTTACTAGATTAGGAAAGACTTTCACTTGTTAGCTTAGCTGCTTGTAAGCATTGAGTGTGGTCAGTCTGTGTTGACCCTAGGGGATTAGTCATGCGATTAAAATCAAGATTCACGTGCAGTCCACCTACTTATGTTGCTTCTACCCTAGAGGTATGTATTTAAATATTTTCCATTAGACACAACCCAACAAGTTGTTCTGCTCCTACACTGGGAGTGAACAGAACCCTTCATCCATTGCTAGCCCTTTTGTTATAAGCTCCAACATTTCTGTTGCTATCTCTTATCTATGTTTCCAAAAAGATACTTGGGAATTATTCCATCGTATTCAGTTCCTTTAAAAAAAAGAAAAAAAAAGAAAAAAAGAGAGTGAGAAAGAAGAATAAAGAGAGAATAAAAGGACAAGGGTCCTAATTATGAGAGATTTTTCAGCAACCTAAGTTCTCAGCAAGTTGTTCAAAGTTTAAGAGAGGTATAAATTTCTTTCAAGGAGCAAAAGTAGAAATAGATATTTACCATTTTTCCTCTACCCCTTCATTTCCACTTACATCCACCATCATTTCCACTATATATACATATCCACTCAGCCCATATTTAGGATTACACACATGCACATCATGATTTGACTATATGGCCGGACTTGTCCCTCTAGATCCATGTGTCTGACTATGCAATAAATGTTTGCAAGTATGGATTCCTTGTCTCCCACCTATGAGCTCCAGATATACCTATTAGAAGTAGGGTGAGAGAGAGAAGGTATAATGTTACTATGCCTTATGCCAAAAATACCATATATTTTGAGAGAAGAGAGAAGGCATACACCATAAATGCCTTGGTGAGGATCTAGAAATACCATAAAGGAGAGACGTGAAAGGGTCATACACAGGAATCTCTGAGTTTTATTTGAAAACCCTACAAAACTCCAGAATAATGGTTGATCAAAGAGCTTGAGACATAGCGCTTGACTTGACCGTTCTGTCTTTCAATTGCTCAAGACCCAAGTGATGGCTACAAGCCCCGGTAATATGGGTAAGTTTGAAGTTAGGATAGTTCATTCTAATCCGGAGGAGAGTTCTTGTTTGAACGCATGTGTACTTTTGAGGCGTGAAAGCATTGTAGCAACTCCTGATTCATCACTAAGTTTATCTTTGCTCAGGGACGAGCAAAGGGTAAGCTTGGGGGAGTTTGTTGACGGTAGATAAGTATCATTTTTAACCGTCAACATAGCATGAAAAAGGACTAAACAATAATTACCATTTAGATATAGGGGGTTTATTGATATAATTCCATGAGTTTTGGTGAATGTTTGTTTCTACAGGGTGCTAGCTGAAAATAATCAAGGAAAGCCCACATGTCAGGTTTACATAGAAACAACAGGGCCACGCATAACTTTTCTGTAATCTAGAAGATACGAGAAGAGTCTAGAAACAAACCGGAGGCGAATCCGGCTCGAAAGCCAGGCGGCCGCCCATGGGTTGGGGCGGGCACCCCACCTACAGAGCCAATAATAATCATAGATCAAGGTCGGTTTGATCCAAGAGCTATGGTGCTTCCTAGAGGGCTATATAAGCAAGGCCCCTGGCCCTTGGAGGGGAGAGTTCAGAAACCCTAATTCATATTTTTCGAAGAGAATTTGCCTGAGAGGGGTCCCTTGAATGGATCTTTCTCTAGGGCACATACAAGAGAGTTTAGCTTTGTAGTCTCTATGTGAGATTAGAGTTATTCTTCTAGATTAAGAGAGTTAGAGTGAAGGTATGAGTTGGAGGAAGCCTGACATGTCGGTGTCTCCTCTCTAGCTTGTACTTGCGGGATCAAGTCTCCTAACCTGAGGCTTGGTTCTAGGATTCTTTGGTAATTCAACTTCCAATACTAAGTAAGTATATTATTATTATTGTCCTATGGTTTATGAGTTTACTTTATTCTCTTCCATGGTAGAGGGTAGGGTAATCGTCTATAGTGTAAGCGTGGTGCTTAGGATAGAGATACTCATAGATATCCCTTGTCTGGGCGGATCCATGGTAGTAGCGCGGTATGTGACAATCCTGTTGCTTCCTTTGTACCCACATCCCGTTAGAAGGATTGGTAGGATTAAGTGCCCTGGTTAAGCATCCTCTATGGTGTCTCTTTTCCATCGGTATGTCCCCATAAACCAATAGTTTCATAGCTCACCATAGGTTGGAACTAGACTATCGTCGTAATCTTCTCTAATCGCTTATATCTTCGCTACCTTGTAGTGCGGTCCAGGGGCTAAGTATAGATTTAGGTTAGTCATCGCACGCTTTCTCCTCACGAATAAACAAATACGATACTCTGGAAATATCTCGCGGGTAAAATGCTCACCGATATCCGTGCGCTTGTGGATCCTTTTCTGTGTGTGTTAACAAATATCAACAATCATCAATGCTCATTGGCTATGCATTTTTGCAAATGTATTACAACCTTCATCGGGGTCATGGCATTGGGGATGAGGAACAACCGCCACCTCCTCCGCCGCTACCCACATCGGCTGAGCTTATGTAGACTGTTGTTGAAAGTTAGCGCATGTTGACTGAGGCTATGCATCTGATGGCCAACCTAAGGATCGCCATGTTCGCCAGAGACCCGAACTGAATCAGTATAGTAGTTTCAAGGACTTCATGGACACAAAGCCTCCTATCTTCCAAGAGGCAGAAGAACCACTTCAAGCCGATGAATGGTTGAACACCATAGAACAGAGGTTTCGCTTGATCAGGTTGATAGAAGGTATGAAAGCATCGTATGCTAGACATTAGCTACAATGACTTGTAGGTATCTGGTGGAACCATCATAGGACCACCTTCCCTGCAAATGTTAAGGTTGTTTGGGACCAGTTCAAGGAAGCTTTCAAGGGACATTTTATTCCTCCTGGCCTTATGGCAATCAAGCATACAGAGTTCATGAAGCTGACCCAAGGCAACAAGAGCTTGAATGAGTACCTCCAGGCTTTTAACAACCTAGCGAAGTATGCCCCAAAATTTGTGGACACAGATGCCGAGAAGATTGCTAGCTTCAAGAGGGGACTTTCCCCTAAGTTGATGAAGTCAATGTGCAACAATATGTGTACAACTTTTAATGAGTTTATCAGTGATGCTCTAACTCAAGAGAACAACGATAATATTTATGCTGCTTCCAAGAGCCGCAAAAGGAATTATGAGGCAGGTGCTTCTCAGTCTAAAGCTTATGTGGTGGCCAAAACTCAGTATCGTTCACCTGCTACCAACATCCGATATCGCCCCCCTCCAAAGAAGAATCAGGCTAAGACTAGCTTTCGCAAGGGGTACATGGTTTCTCTGCTAAAGAATACTTCTGGGCAGGGCAGTTCCAATGTTCCACCAGCTAATAGGCCATTCTAGAATTGCAACCAGCCTGGTCATTAGTCTAAGAATTGTCCATATCCTCCCAAGCAGACTTCTCAGGGAAATGTCCGTCAGGGGCGTGTTCACTATACCACTATAGAGGAAATTCCTACTGGCGAAGTGGTCACTACTGGTAAGTTTCTTATTAATGATCATCCCGCAGTTGTGCTCTTTGATTCGGGTGCCTCGCATTCCTTTATGAGTTCTACTTTTGCATTTGAGCATAAGCGGAATGTGGTTACAATAGCCATGGGTGGCTATTATATTAGTGCTGCTGGGAACAACATCATGACTTACCAGGTAGTTAAGGATGTAAAAATTGAGATTGGTGACTAGGAGTTTCTAGCTGATCTTTTAGTCCTACCGGGTGTAGGAATCGATGTAATTCTAGGAATGAAGTGGATGAGTGCTAATGGAGTGTTGATTGACACCACAACTCACGTGGTGATGTTGAGAGATCCTGTAGATAAGAAGGGTTTTCTAGTTCAACTCCCTCATGATATCGCTATCCACAATACGGCCAATGCTACTGTTGGTATAATTAATGCACACTCTAGCTATCTGCAAGTCCACAGATAATCTATCGATGTAGCACTTCATCGAAATGACCCAATTTTAATATCGAACCTAAAGGAATGGAATGATGTACTTTAGTCTTAAACCTAATCCCTGAGTAGCAAACAAGGACAGAGGAAATAGAAGATAAAGGTGATCACTAAGGTTGTCTAGTTCTATTATTGTAGTAAGTTATGTTAATTATGATTTAGCTAGGGATTACTATAGAAGAGCACAATCAGAGTGTAGTCTCCTAAGTAACTAATCCTACTCAGCCTATAAACGGGAGATGGACTATAGAAGATTCAACAAGGCTATAAAAGTCACCCCTGTGAGCTACCAATGATCCGGAATATAGGGTACATCATACGAGCAATCAAGTCTAAGCACCACGCTTACACTATGACGGCTACTCTATCCCTAGAGCTACTAGGAATAAAGTACTCAAAAAGAGTCACAGACTAGAAGAATAATAATAACATTAAGACTTGCTAACAAATAGAAGTTGATCCTCGAAGAAATATCAGATGCAAGCCCTTGAAAAACTTGAATCCGTAGGTACAAGGCATAGAAGCAGCACCGACAGGCCAGTACTCCATCCAAATCTCTTCCCTCTCTCTCTTCTAATTCTAATTCAAGACTAGATTCTAAACCTAAACTAGAGGAGAACTAGTCTTCTTCTTGAAAGTTGGCTTTAGAGAGGTTTTCCTTTCGAGGGACACCTCTCTCTGATCATATCTAAAGATAATGAATTAGGTTTTTAGGATGCTCTACCTCAGGGGGTCTAGGGTCTGGTTATATAGTCCAGTGGGATGAACCATGACCCTCAGATCAAACTGACTTAAAACGATGGTCAAGATGCGACGTAGAGATGTGTTATAACACGTTGTGTGAAGGAGAAGGCGGTTGGCCTCTGGGCCAGGCCGGTTGTCCTAGGGGCCGGGTGGCCTCCTCTAGAGTGCTCTCGGTCCCTGTCATGGTCCTGTGCCTCCTTATGTCTTCTAGGGTCTTCTAGTGTTAGGGTCCAATCCGTTTGACGCGATTTGGTTTGGTTCCTTAGGCTCACTTCTCTAGAGTTCCTATTTTTCCTGTTTAATCCCTGAAAAATCATAATTCACCAAAACTCATGGAATTCTGTTAGTTGAGTCCCTATTCTATGGTGGTGATTACATTTATACCCTTTTTCATGTTTTATTGATGGTTTATAATAGGAGTTAATTACCGTCAACAAACTCCCCCACACTTAGGCTTTTGCTCGTCCTCGAGAAAAGGTTGGATTACTTTAAACATAACTGTAAGAAAAGACATCAGCACTAAACCATTCCTAGTCATACTTGTACTGTAGGATTCAATGTGTCTATCATAAAACTTTGAGGAGTTGAAAAACGAAACAGCGTGAAAACAGAGCCCCTTTCATCCTTCAATCCTGTCACTTGGAGTGTTTGTATATATTTTGAAAAGAAAACATAGCTTACCTTCTTCTATGGTGCACTCAGATTGCTCATTGTATGTGGTATTTGTGGATCCTCTCTAAGGTATATATGATTGATGCCTTAAAAACATCCTACTTCTATGAAAGCTTATATGGAGTTGAAGGTATTTCAAGGATATGGCATACTTACCATGCACATACTGTCTAGTCAAAGCTGGGATCCAAGGAGGGGAATGTCATACCCTTAGATCAAGAAGTGCATGTGTGTGGAAATATTTAGTGGCTAACCTAACTCTACTTTGCTCCTTGAAACAGATCTCTCTCTTTTGAGACAATGAAAAGCTTTCTTCAGGCACATAGATCATGAGCTATCATTTTGATTTTGCATTTTTCTTTTTCTTTCTCTTCTTTTTTTCAACACTTGGACACTTATCCATTCTCTCTTTTTTTACATAGCCTCATGTCTCTACCTGTCATACAATAAATTTTGAGAGATTAATCACCATCTTGAAGCATTTATTTGAAGTCCTAACAATCTTTTTGGTCTTCTCCCAGGGAAGGAGATAGATTTTTGGGCGAAAGGCATGTTTTTGTGTACTCTCAGTGTAAGAGCAGCAGATATATCTGGGTGTACATGATCTTGATCTTGGGAGCATGATAATCCTCTCAACAAGGGTCATTCACAGTTTGGCAAAACTCAATCCAAAGTAAATAGCCTATGTACTAGTTTTTATATGTATGGCTTTGGTAGGCAATGTATCTTTACCATAAAGGAGAAGTATAGCTATCCATTTAGAATTTTTGAAAATAAATTCTCCAAATGACAAAACATCTAGAATTAGGTTTTCATTATTCTTCTATCTCACATTCCACAACAACTTAAGTGATATGGGGTCCCTACTAAAAAGTTCCCAATAGTAACAAGATTTCCAGAAAAAGTGTGTGTGAATCTATCTTTAAGTCATGGCAAAGCAATCTTACTTTAATCAACAGTTGCGTAGGGTTTGCTTATTCAATGTATCTTCAATTTTAATTCAAAGCAGAGAGCAAAATATATGAAAATAGAAAGTATGAGATATGTACTAGACCGTGGACAAAAGATGGAGCAAAAAGATGGGGTGTGAGGCCGGGCGGCTTGGCCATGAGGCCGGGCGGCCTAGTCTTGTGGCCCATCGTGGCCCTCTTTGTCGTGCGTGGTCTTGGCGTTGGTTGCTTCTGTTTTTTCATAATTTCGTGATCAAATTTCTTCAGTGGGTTTCCCCTACACTTGTTTCCTGGTTATCTTTAAGCACAACATGTGGAGACAAAACACATATCCAAAAATAATAATAGAGAGAATGATTTGACTCTAACAAACTTTATTCATATCATTTAAGGCACTTTATTACACATTCTAAACGAACTAACCGAATAACGAATAGACTCTTAGACTCACAAACTTAAGACTTACTAAACAAAATGCGTGTGCCTTATCAATCGACCATCACTCTCTCTCAATTCTCAAGTCTATGGGCTATGGTACACAAGATAATGTTGACATGGGACTTCAATCCCTGATGCTTAATGGTTGCTTTATCCATCCTCGTAGTCAACCTATCAATAGCCTCAGCTAGAAAAGCTAAATCTTGTTGAATCCTAGTAATTTTCTGTTCGAGCTCTTCCATCTTCTCCAGAGTAGCTAAGGTGGTCTTTTGACGCTGGGGCTCACTTGACTCAGAGGAGGATGAAAGTCTCTTCTTAGGAGGAACTACTTTGATCTGCTCTGGCATAGCCCGGACTCCATCAAGAGTGACACGCGGAGTAGCCTTCTTATACTTCATGTAGGTGACATCACGAAACTTGTTGGTCTTCAGTCTGGTCAGCATCTCATCGGGTCTAGGCAGTATTGAGCTCCTTAGGTATGTGGAATGTTGAAACCTTCGGCTCAACTGGTTTTCCTTCAACGGTGAAACATGGTGGTGGCGGCGTGAGGGTGAGACAAGGAATGATGCGGGCGTAGAAGACTTGTGGTTTAGGCATAGGCACGATCTCCTTTGGCGGCATGATGGCGAGCTCCTTCAGCTGGATGATGGAGAGGGCCATGGAGTCATCAGAAGGATGAAGCTCATCGGCGTCGATCTTGTTGGAAGGTGGAGGCTCATTGATGTTGATCTCACGGTCACCGACTATTGGAAATTGAAAAGAGGAGAGCTTGGCTGCTGTTGAAGGTTTGAAAGGTAGGAAGTTATGGCTTGGAGGCATGTAGGGGGTCTAGTTTTATACTCTGGACCAACTTGCAGGAGGGTTCGGATCTCTCTACGATGAGTTTGTAATGGGGAAAAATCAGTTTGGCTGAAAGACTTCGGAATTTAGATGAGAAGGACTCTAGAAGGGACAAGGGAGGCAACGCAAGGCGAGGGGAGTCCCATACAGGCCAGTCAGCCTAGGGGTGGGGCCAACTAGCCCCACTCTATGGCGGAACGTGGTCTCGTTTTTTGTGTTGTCTTCTAACTCATTTCTAATTCCAAAAAACAATTTTTAGGTGACGAAACTCATCGGAGGCGACAGAGGACTCAAATCATGGGAAAAGGAGGAATTGGATTACGTCCAACTCCTTGAGACTCTTATTAGGTTCTAGAAAAATCTTAAGTCATTGACCATTTACCTTGAATAACGTACCTTCATCATTTTGAAGTGTTACCGCTCCATGTGATGAAGTGCTAATCACCGCGAATGGTCCTTTCAATTTACTTCGTAGTTTCCCATGACCGAATAGCTTTACCCTAGAATTAAAAAGTAATACCTTATCTCCTAGAGTGAAACTCTTCTTCTTGATCCTCTTGTCATACCACCTTTTAGTCCTTTCCTTGTACATCTTGGCGTTATGATAGGCTTTCTCATGCCATTCATTAAGCTCTAAGAGTTGCATCTTCCTTTTTATTCTTGCTACTTCCAGGTCCATGTTCCATCTCTTGATTGCCCAATGAGCTTTGAATTCTAACTCTACTGGTAAATGACAAGTTTTTCCCATAAACGAGTTGATATGGAACATTCCAAGCGGTGTCTTGTAAGTTGTTCGATAAGCCCACAGTGCATCAGGTAGCTTGTCCTTCCACTTTGTTCACATCTTGTCAACAGTCTTCTGTAGAATGTTCTTAATTTGCTTGTTCGATGTTTCTACTTGGCCACTTGTCTGAAGGTGGTATGGAGTAGCGACATTGTGATGGATCCCATGTTTTGCCAAGTACTTGTGAAAGTTCTTATCAATAAAGTGAGTGCCTCCATCACTAATCACCATTCTTGGGACTCCAAACCTTGGAAATATTACTTCTCCAAACATCTTCTTAGAGTTTCTGGAATCAATAGCTCTGCATAGCATAGCTTCAACCCATTTGGAAACATAGTCGACTACTACTAAGATGTATTCACTGTTCTTCAATTTCAAGAATGGTCCCATGTAATCAATACCCCAGTAATCAAACAGCTCAATCTGAAGGTTGTTAGTAAGTGGCATGACATCTCTTGAATTGATGTTGCCATGCTTCTAACATGATATGCATCTTCGAATAAACTCCTTCGTGTCTTCAACATGGTTGGCCAAAAGAATCCACTTAGCCAAATCTTTGCATGTGTTCGGAATGCCCCATAGTGTCCTCCATAGGCTAATTAGTGACAATGTTAAATGATTTTGATTCCTTCTTCAGCTGGTACACATCTTCTGAGCAACTCGTCTGAGCACACTCTGAAGAGGTACGGATCGTCCCACATGTGGTGATGACTCTCATAGATGAGCTTTCTTTTATCTCCTCTTGGTGGTACATATCCTACAACCATAAAATTGATAATATCTGCATACCAGGGATCAGATCTGGAGATTTCGAGCAACATATCATCCCTGAGTGAATCATTGATGGGCAGTTCCTGTGGATTTTCAAATTGCATTCTTGACAATTGATCAGCAACAGAATTTTCTACTCCCTTTTTATCTTTTATTTCTAAATCAAATTCTTAGAGTAATAAAATCCATCTTATCAAACTAGGTTTAGCATCTTTCTTAGTGAGCAAATATTTAAGTGTAGTATGATCAGTGTAAACAATCACCTTGGCTCCTACTAAGTAAGATCTAAATTTATCAATAGCGAAAACAACAGCTAGGAGTTCTTTTTCAGTTGTTGCATAATTAAGTTGTGGTCCTGTCAAAGTTTTTCTAGCATAAGCAATTGCATGATGCTTTTTATCCTTACATTGTCCTAGCACTGCTCCTATAGCAAAATCACTTGCATCACACATGATTTCAAAAGGCAATGACCAATCAAGGGGTTGAATGATCGGTGCAGAAGTGATTGCTTTCTTCAAAGTTTCAAAAGCTTTGAAGCATGCTTCATTAAATTCAAAGGGAACATCCCTAGCCAAAAGATTAGTAAGTGGTCTAGCAATATGTGAGAAATCTTTTATAAACCGACGATAAAAACCAGCATGGCCAAGAAAACTTCTTGTCCCTTTTATATTTATGAGTGGAGGTAATCGTTCAATCACTTCAATTTTAGCTCTATCTACCTCAATTCCACATTTAGACAGCAAGTGTCCTAGCACTATGCCTTCCCTAACCATGAAATGACATTTTCCCAATTAAGGACTAAGTGCTTTTCTTCACATCTTTGCAAAACCTTGTCTAAATTTTCAAGACAATCATCAAAAGTTTTTCCATAAATAGAAAAGTCATCCATGAAAACTTCCATGATTTCTTCAATCATATCAGAAAATATAGACATCATGCTTCTTTGAAAAGAAGCTGGTGCATTACATAATCCAAAAGACATTCTACAATAAGCATAAGTTCCATAGGGACATGTAAAAGTAGTTTCGCTCTGATCATCAGGATGGATCAGAATATGGTGATATCCAGAATACCCATCAAGAAAATAGAAGAAAGAGTGATTTGCTAAGTGTTCTAACATTTCATCAATGAAAGGTAGTGGAAAATGATCTATCTTTGTTGCCTTGTTAAGTTTTTTGTAATCAATACACATCCGTCATCTAGTGACGGTTCTTTGTGGAATTAATTCATTCTTGTCATTTTTGACAATAGTCATGCCTCCCTTTTAGGCACAACTTGAACAGGACTCACCCACTCACTGTGTGGCACAGGATAGATAGTCCCGGCTCAAAACCTCTTTCTTTACTACCTCTCTCATTGCATTGTTAAGCCTACGTTGGGGCTCCCTAGAAGGTATGAAATCAAGATCTGTAGGGATGCAATGAGTGCAAAGAGCAGGGTTAATGCCCTTGAGATCTTGGAGTGAGTAGCCAAAGGCTGATCTATGCTTCTCTAAGATTGTTATCAGGCGGAAAGTTTCTTCTTGAGAAAGTTTATCACTTATGATCATAGGAGTTTTCGGATCATTATTGAGAAAAGCATAACGAAGACTAGAAGGCAAGGGTTTTAACTCAATGGGAGGTTTGGGAATTTTCTCAAATGGATCTAGAGGCTTGGGAAGAATAAAATGATCTTCTTCTTCCTCTATGAAGAACTGAGCATCTTCTTCAAGATTGGGTTCAATTAAAGCTTCAAGAGATGCTACATTGATCTCTTCCATTGGGTCTGGCTCGGGACAGGGTTCACTCTTAGTATTTAGAGAATGAGAGATGGATATAGGCAATTTAAGATTTTTCCCAAGACAAATGTTTAATTTCCTTGTTTGTCCTTCTTGAATAAGCCTTTCAATTGGTTGTCCTATCAAGAGGTCGAACTCAATGATGTCAAAGATATAAAAGCTCATATGCACCAGAGTTTCTTTTACCTAGATAGGTAGGACATACAATATTCCTAAACTAGGAAGAATGTGTCCTGAGGGGCTTTTTAGATGTTTTGTTGTTGGGGTTAATGGCATGTATTCTAATAAATCATGAGCAAAAGATGCATACATGATATTAATACCCAAAACTAGATTGTAAAGAGCTGAAAAAGGGTCTCCATGAATTTGGCAACGAATATAAGTAGAAGGTGAATCTAAACGAATTATGTCAGTGGAAAGTTTTGATTCTTCTAACCATTCGTGGCTTATCACAGACACTAGCTCTTTTGTAGTCTTTTTAAGGAAAGCTCTATCAGTAAAATCTAAAAAAATTTCAGGAGTTGACGATTTCAAACTCTGAGGCTTCCTTACAGTGTGATAATTTGAGGTATTACCAAATTTGGTAAAATACTCATCCTCGAATTCAAAGATGAAGTCTGAAACTAGAGTTTTCTCCTCATCAAGAATTAAGACAGTTGAAGGTTGTGATGGATTGGGTATGATTTCATGTTCAGCTATCTAGAATTCTTCCTCTTCTAAAAACTTTGGTTTAGCTTCATATGTGGGAGTGGCCTGTGAAATATTAAGGAGAAACTCTCCCTTTTGTAGCAGAAATATGCAGGAATGATCCTTGTGAAGCTAAATTAAGATATTTAGAAATTTTTCTATCCAAACTCATATAAAAATGTTGAAGAAGAATTGGGTCTGGTATGGATAGGGCTGGACCAGAATATACAAGATTGTCAAAACGTTCCCAGGCAGTAATTAGAGACTCATCTTCTTCTTGCGTAAAAGATAAAATCTCTAAATGAAGACAAACAATCTTGGAAATAGGAAAGAAGTCTAGACAAAAGCTAGAGCAGAGGGCTTCCCAATTCCCTTTCTTACTTGGGGTAGTTCGTTTATACCAGATTTTAGCTTTCCCCTCTAAAGAGAAAGGAAAAAGATTACATCTTAAGGTTTCATTAGACATGCCTTTAATGTGTATGCATGCACAGGTCTGTTCAAACTCATTTAAGTGAGTGTGAGGATTCTCATCTCCATTGCCTAAAAAGGATTGTTTCTAGACCATCTCTATCAAACATGGGCGTAGCTCAGAGCCATCTGAAAGGATAGGCTTAGCTGATTCTAATGGCTGGGAGTCTACTGCCGTAGGGTAATGGTATAGATAGATGGGGTGGAATCTGTAGTGTCTAGACGAGACTCTACAAAATCCATGAGGTAAGAGAGAATGAATAGAAAGAAAAGATAAAAGTTTAATACAAGATTGAGCTAGACTAAAGATGAATTCAACCGTTCCCTGGCAATGGCACCAGAAATGCTTGTTGGTATAATTAATGCACACTCTAGTTATCCACAAGTGCACAGATAATCTACGATGTAGCACTTCACCGAAATGACCCGGTTTTAATATCAAACCCAAAGGAACAGAATTATGTACTTTAGTCTTAAACCTAATCCCTGAGTAGCAAACAAGGATAGAGAAAATAGAAGATAAAGGCGACCACTAAAGTTGTCTAGTTCTATTATTGCAATAAGTTATGTCAATTACGATTCAGCTAGGGATTACTATAGAAGAGCACAATTAGAGTGTAGTCTCCTAACTAACTAATTCTGCTCGGCCTATAAATGGGAGATGGACTATGCCACGAAACCGTCCAAATTATAAGAGCACAAGTATAAAAACAATCATTGGAGTGATCAAATTTCTGCACTTGAGCCCATATAACTCCGGTAGTCCAACGAAATCATGAGGGATTTCAAACCAACCAACATACAAGCTAAGATCATAGTGATTCAACATAACAAGCCACATGCTACATCCATTTCACAAGTAATTCAATATACATCGGAGTTCAACATAGTTATTACAACTTAAGTTGAAAAGTAGCGGAAGCAAAGTAATTTGAAACTAACATGTCTCTTATTTTTAATACATGCTAGTACCAAGGGTCACTTCCAACAAAAATATTAGAGACAAGATAACTCAGCAGGATCATGCCCATGATCACACTCTGCCACTACGGCAGGAGCCATCCAATTATTGCAGTATCCATGATACATCACAACCTGCAACAAGTGGGAATAAACCCTGAGTACGAGAAGGTACTCAGCTAGACTTACCCATCATAAACTAGAAATAAAGTGACACCAAGGAGTATGCAAGGCTGATATAAGTGGGGCTAGCTTGACAACATTTTGCATAAAAGCTTAGTACAGATAAGTAATCATTAATGCTTAAGCATCAAGTTAATAATCATTAACCGGTCATCTATATTAGCACCTGTACTAGAGCACTCACTTGATTAGGAGCAAACAATATTAACCATAGCAGGTATAATAAGGCCATCATCATATCATCATTCCTGAACCATCTTATTATTTAGTGTATCTACTTTGGAGATACTCCCGTCAAGTTCTCACTAACCGGTGAGAGACGGCGACTCGAATTGAATTACAGCTGAGGGGGTATTCCTAACTCTCACCCATGACTTCCCCCATCAGGAACCAAATTCACGGGTTTGGTCAGCGCCAGCACTCTCAGGGATTACCCTTCTGCCAAGACGATCAGGACTTTTAAATCACCTGCCCTTGGACTCACGCCTATGGCTCCCTTCCAAGGTGAAATTTATACTTACTAAAGCCTGGCCTGAGTTGAGCTACTTAGATTCACGGTCAAGCACTCGGGCCCAGCCAGCTAAGAGAGAGGCATGCGTTCAACATGACAAAGAAAGACTCTAAGAATCGGTCCTTAATCGACACAGACGGAGTCACTGTAAGCCTACCACTCTACGAGCCTCCATCCGGTCTTCATTCATATTATACCAGGTTTTTTTCCATGATAGCAAATATAGCCAACCATGCCATATCTAAATATCCCTAAAGCTCGCAGGTGACAGGAAATCACCCGACTTCTACCGCTTAAAGCAGGGCTAAGCATCTACTCGATCCTGGTCTACATAGGATTCAAGGTATGCTTTCTGGACAAGGATGGGATATCAATGCAGCAAGTGTTTTCATCCAACACCTATAACTTAATGCAACAATATATATATAACATAATACTTAATTGCATTTCAAAAATTAGGAGGCTTATAATGCTTCGAGGCTTGCCTGGGATCCGACACAAGTCAATCAAGTTATCTTGCACCATCTTGACGATGCCTCCTTTCCAGGCATGCACTCCAGGGTCCTTCCATTCTCAGGATGGATCCACCAACACCATCTTCGATTTTAGCTCCACATCATGTCCTTCATGTGGTGCATCTAGCGTACCTAGATAAGATGCAAGATGTAAGTGTATGAATACATGGAAGTGCAATGGACAGAGCATCACATATAGTAAGCAAGACAAGCACCATATTACACTACTCATGCATAGACACTTCATGTTGCTTAAATAAACATCACACAACTTAATATAATAAATAGCAAGCATATTAGACATGGCGCACAAGTTTCACAAGATCCTAGGTGTATTAACTTAACTACCTTCAAAGGCATAAGTCACAACTAACAATATACAAGCAAACAACTATAATTGGAATCTGTCAATTATTGGACATGCAAACAGCAGCTACAAGATTTAGCTATAACTGGAGTTACACAAATCCAACTGTCGACGAGATATGGTCGACAGTCTACCGAGGGGTATGCCCACGGTAGTAGATTATCGGCGGAGGTGCACAAGATGACGATCTAGATGGTGACGCAAGAGGAACACAAGATCTATCTAGGTTCGGGCCACAAATTGAGTAATACCCTACGTCCTGCGTCTTTGTGGATTGTATTGATGCGTGATGATATGTTTTGAGGAGGGTCCTTACCTGCCTTATATAGTACGGGGGCAAGGTTACAGATCTAAGGAATCTAATCCCAGCCAATTGCAACTCCTATATCCACGGAGGACACGATGTCTATCCTAACCGACTAGGTTTCATTGACTGTCAAGTAGTCTTTGCTTGCTCTGCACAGTTTGTCGAGCAGTTCAGAGACCTGTGCAGCCCTTTCTGGCGAATTGGGCCACCTCGTCTGGCGCAGCCCATGTGGAGCCATGAGGGTATACGGGTCTTTACCCCCACAGCTAGTCCCCGGGCACTATGTATTTTCAATTGACACACCGTCTTGTCCTTCTTCGACCAGTGAGGCTTGAAGCCCTGAAGCCCTAGACTAGAAGGAAGGTCTACCGAGGAATATTTCTGTCCTTCCGACTAGTTCAGCTGATAGCCAACCACCGCACTGGTCAAAAAAACGCCTTGCCAGAAAAATGCATGGTGCTTGGAGAAAAAAGTAAAATAGTTCATCCCTAATGAAGTGTGCCCACTTAAGTTTCATTGAGGAAAGTTAATGATGTGCATCACCATTGGCTCTGCCACAATGTCAAGAGACGTGATCCTTAGGATTTAATCATGTGAAGGTAGGGGTCAAGCCTCTGGCACTATGCAACAAATCATGTTTGTAAAAAAGGTAAGCACATTCACTGTAAGATGAATTGTGCCCACATAGTCCCCAAGCTTGATAGCAGGTGACTAGATCACATGGTGCCAGGGTCTAAAAGAAAAAATAGTACATAGTCAAATAAGCACATTCACCGCAAGGTGCAGTGTGCCCACTTAGTCCCCGAGCCTGACAGCAGGTGACTAGATCACGTGGTGCCAGGGTCCCAAGAACACGTTCCCAACTCAGCGGAGAACGATGCACCGTGTCTCTGTTACAGTACATTCCCCAGCTTTGCTGTGGGACCGGTCCCCAACTCTGTTATGGACCCAATCCATAGCTCTGTCGTGGATAAAAACCCATGGCTCAGCCATGTGGCAACTCTCAGCTCTGCTGCGAGATGTCCCCCAACTCAGTTACGGGCCCTAAAAATGTCCTATGGCTCTACCACAGGGCAGCTCCCAGCTCAACTGTGAGGTGGCCCATAACTCAGTTGCAGGCCCATTCCGTAGCTCAGCTGCAGATTCAGTCTCCAACTCAGCTGTGGAGCCATAACACGAACAAGGATGCTAGAATTGGACCGTATGTAACAAAACAAGCCCACTCTGGGGTTTGTACCATAGGCAAGGCCCACGTACAACGCACTTGTAGATAATAATTGAGGGAGCGGAAGTGGCGCATCGGGCGTGGTTACCCAAAAACCCTAGAAGTCAAAGAGTCATTCCGCTCTTATAAATACCCGCACGGCAGCACCTCACTTCTCCCACTACATCCATTTCATGTCAGTTCATCTTCCACACATCTCACTCCACCTTCTCCCCTAGTTCCATTGCCGCCACGTCCGCAAGCCAAACCCTAGATCCAATCACCACCAGATCCAGCCGCTCTAGCACCACCCCTCACACCGCAACCGCATTCCATGATCAAAGAAGGAAAGACGGATGGCACGCGAGAGCTGTAGAGCAAGAGCACAGCTGATGGCGGCGGAATGGAGCAAGTCGATGAGCACGGAGGCGACCCTGGCGAACCTTATAACCGCCAGAGTGATGGCAGAGGCCGCAATCGGTGGATGGAGAACGTCGGACGGTGAGAGCTATCCAGACCCCCGCCCTGGCAAAATAGTTGTATTCAAGGATTTCTATAGGCGCGGATTTGGGAATCCATGCCATCCCTTTCTTCACAAGTTGTGTGATTACTATAAGATTAGCATATGCAACCTCCACCCAAATTCTGTTCTGTTGGTGTCAATTTTCATTACCCTCTGTGAGTCGCTTCTCGACATCCAGCCCCACTTCAATCTGTGGAGGAACTTTTTTTTGCCTGAAGAGGAAAGGAGGCGTGGGAGGATCCAAGGTAGCTAGGGGAGGCTACCTGAACCTTCATGATGGAATGAAGGCCGAGTACCTCAATGTACCCCTCATCTCGTCAATGAGATTGGTACAAGAAGTGGTTCTATGTACAGCAAGAGCAAGAGCCCTTCGTCGCCTATGACATTGCGCAGATCCTCGAGCAGCAGGAGAGCTGGTCAGCAAGGCTGACCAGCACCGAAATGGTATAGGTGGAAGAGCTGCTTGGGATGGCCGACATGAGACAGCTTGATGGGCCAACAATAGCCCTAAACTTCATCTACAGGTGGGTGCAACCGTGCAAGGAGCGGGTGCACCCATTGTATGAGTATTCGGGGTCACGTGAAGAGGTGAACTGGTGGTTGGCGCAGCTATTTGACCTGACAGGGTACCGCCATCTGTCAAGCACGATGAAGGCATACAAGTTGACAACGCCGCCACCCTAGGTATGCCTAAAATCACCCCTAGTGTCAATTTTGATGTTTATAGTTACTAGGACACAACCGTAACTTTTGATCTGATGTCTGCAAGATTCATGGCTAGGACCGAGCAGCAGTGTATGTCTTTGACGTGCTCGCTGGCAACTGGCTAGCCGGCATAGACGTGCGGGAGCCTCGGATGACAAGGAAAGCATCTAGGAAATGCCCCGCACCAGAGGGGCCTTCCCAGAAAAGGAAGTCCATGAACCTCCTAGGCACGGGGGGGGGGGGGGTCCATTGATTATCGACGATGAAGATAGCAGCCAGAAACAATGCAGAGTTGTGGCTAGCTTGACCAACGACAAAGAAGACGAGGACGAAGTTCCACTAGCACGCTGGCAGAGGGAACAAGGGACGCCCTGCTTGCCGATGCCGCTTAGGGCACCCACATCATCCCGAGCAGTGATGCCTCCAAGGGCGCCCACACTGCCCCGAGCAGTGACACCCCCAAGGGCACTCACACCACCCCGAGCAGCGACACCATCCCAAACAGACATACCGAGCATGGGGTGTGCTGGCTCAGCAGTCCCCGAGGGTGTTCAAGCTAGGAGGGAGCGGGCGAGCGGTAGCCAGACGGCTGGGATCTGCACTGCAAGGAGCAGAAGCCAGAGCGGTCAGCCGTTCAGGGCCACATTTAGACGCTTAGAACTATAAGTAATTTCATAACTCCCTTTGTAATATTCGAATGCAGTAGCTTATTAGGTTGGTGTAGGCCAGAGTCCACGGAAGATGTGGAGCACCCTGCGGGCAACCAACCGCCATCAGTTGGGTAGAGCAGCCGCACTACCGAGGAGCCTGCTGGGCCCAGCGGGACTACTGACCAGAGTAGCCCTGCGCAACAGCGTGCGGAGCCCACGCCCATAGCCGAAGAGCCTAGTGCCGCCTCAAGTAGTACAATGGGCGTTGTGGTGGTCGAAGAGAGCGACACCGGGAACCCTGCCACGAAGGCTTCAGCAGCGGAGGCCGCTGCAATTGAGGAAGAGGAAGAGATTGAAGAAATCATCCGCCCAGGAGAAGAAAAGGTGGCGCCTCAATGCATCCGCATCGTGAGAAAGCGAGGCGATGAGTGGGTGTTGTATGAGGAAGACCACTCGAACCAGGCTGTCCGCAAACTACAGCGAACAATAGAAGACCTAATGGGCCAGATAAAGGTAAGAGCACTAAAACCCCAATCTTTCCTATCAAGCTTGTGCTCAGGAATTTCCATTACTGACACCTCATTGTATTGCAAAGCATTGAAAAAACATTGGAGTACTGAAAACGGTGCTTCAAAACAATCGTTCAGATAGTAGAGGAGAACAAGGCCCTGAAGGGGGACATAGTACGCTTGCAAGAGGCATTACAGCTGGTTTGAAGCGAATGGGACATGCTGCAGACCAGCGTAGATGAATAGCGCCACCTGCTTGACTAGGAAAAGAGAGGTATATGACAAAATCTTTACACATTACTCCGATTATAACTGGCTGACAGACCACGCTCTGCTCGGCAAGCATGGAGGAAGAGAAGACACTCCTTGTTGACAAGCTAGCTTAGCTAATGGAGATCAACAAGGAGCTGAGGAGAAAAACACCTAGCTCGACAAGGAGCACAAGGACAAGGTTGCTCGCCTGACCATCGAGAACACCAAGCTAAAGGAGCGGGTGACCAAACTAGACAAGGACTTCGCAAGTAAGTTGTTGACCATCCAGTCATTGATGCCCCTTAGCATATTTTATCATGCTCAGCATGGTCATATGCTCGGATGCAGACATATGCTCGGATGCAGTCGTGCGCCAAAACGCCAAGGCGCACCTTGAAACGCTGATGAAGGAAAAGGACCACTGGGCATCGAAGTGCAAAGCGATGGAGGAAGGAATCAAGCCTGTGCTAGACCTGATTGGTATGGAACTGGAAGAGGGGCCAACCGACCAGCCAGTCTGACCAGAGGCCATCGTTGAGAAATGTCGGAGCACCTGGGCCTGCTTCAAGCAATTCATTCGCGATGCTGGCAAGTATGTGGCTACCCACGTCCTAGCCGTAGTGCGGTCGCATTATCCCGAGGTGGACCTAAAAAAGGCTTGGAGCTGGTGTGTCAAGAAACACCAACCCAGTGAAGGTAGAGCAGCTCAGAGCCACCTCCCAAGCGATAGCTGCAAAGATGATTAGCGACGTAGACTTATATGGCGAGATTGGGCAGACCAGTCAATAGATTAGAGCTAGGAAAAACTTATGTTTTGCAGTTTAAGTTATAACAAAGCAGTTGGTGCTTTTGTAAATACATGGAGCACTCAGTGCCCATGTGGACCTGTTGTTATATCTCTATATAATACATAGTTGTGATGTTAGTTGTAAAAACTCTATTTTTGTCTGTTGTATGGTAAGCGTGAATAGTCATTTCATCCCAGAATTACTCTAGCCTGTGCCTAATCAACAGTCTGGAGCGTGAGGCATGGAACCTAGGCACGCGTAAGACTGTCGACCACCCGAAATGTAGTGAACGGATCTCATGCATGCGTGGGGAGAAGTCAGAGACAGCACCGGCTCTGGGAAACTCAAGTAGGAGAAAAAAACTGGTCGGCAAACCACCGAACGAAAATTTGCGATGCAGATAAGAGATGGTCACAAAAATAGGATGAAATATTTATTAAATACTTGAGGTACAAAAAGAGTACATATCTTTCTTAGTAGTGGATTAGGCATAGAAGAGCCTAAGATGATCGATATGCCACGAATTCGGGACGTCGACTCCGTCGAGATCACACAACCTATAAGAGGTAGGCTGAGTGACCTGCTTGACCATATAAGGTCCCTCCCAATGTGACGCTAACTTATGCAATCCTTTCGTCTTCTGCTTCCTTCGCAGAACCAAATCACCGACCATTAAGAATCTATCCTTGATATTACGGTTATAGTACCTACGTAAGCCCTCTAGATATTTAGTCGTGCACGCGCAAGTGTCAAGGCGGTGTTCCTCGGCACAATTAACCTCAAGCTCTCTAGCCTTGGATGACCTCTCCTCGTCATGGGTCTCGACCCGTGGTGACTGGAAAGCAATGTCAGCTAGCAACACAGCCTCAGAGCCGAAAACCATGAAGTACGAGGAGACGCCGGTATTGCGACTAGGCTGGGTCCTCAGTCCCTAGACCACGGTCGGTAGCTCCTTCAACCATCTCCCAGGATGCTTATCATTTGCCCTATACAACCGTTTCTTTAGAGCATCATGGATCATATCGTTTGCTCACTCAGCCTGCCTGTTAGCCCTAGGGTGCACCACGGAAACGTACTTAACTACTATGCCTCTGTCATCACACAAGTTCTAGAAATCATTACCGATGAATGTGGACCCCAGGTCAGTAATGATGCTGTTAGGTAGGCCAAAGCGGTGGATAATTTCATCGAACAGCTCAGCTGCCTTCTTCGTAGTCCCTGAAACTAAGGGCTTGTACTCAATCCACTTGGAGAATTTGTTGATAATGACGTAAACTCAATGGCAACCTCCCGGAGCCGGCTTGAAAGACCCGATCATATCTAGTCCCTAGCATGAAAAAGGCCATGACGCTGGAATGGTCTAGAGTTTGTGGGCTGGAACGTAAGTCTGCTTGGCGAAGAACTGGCACCCCTCACAATGACGGACTAGCTTCTGGGCATCGGCGACAGCTGAAGGCCAATAAAAACCTACTCAGAAAGCCTTACTGACCAGTGTGCATGAAGCTGCATGGTTGCCACAAGTACCAGCATGGATCTCTTCCAAAATCTTCAATCCGTGTTCCTGAGACACATTTTTGCAATAATTCCTCCTTTATATTTTTGCGCATAAGGTTCCCCTCTACCAGCACATAATGTTCGTATGAAGCATTCTATCTCGGTTTTGTCCTGAGGAACCTCTATAGGTAAGATATCTGATGAACGGTTCTCTCCAGTCTGTGGTAGAGGTCGGGATCGTAGCGACCAGCTGGTCTGTAGATGGCTGTTTGGCCACCGGCTTCTCATGTTCCTCGATGGACGGCTTGACAAGGTCATGAACGAAAACTCCATGGGGAATCGCTGCCTGGGTTGATCCTAGCTTTGACAACTTATCAGCTGCCTCATTGTCAACCCAGACCACGTGATGGAACTCAAGACCATAGAATTTGTTCTCTAGCTTTCTGATCTATGCACAATAAGCATCCATCCATTCACTGGTACAGTCCCTATAACACCCTAGGTGTTTTGCCTTGCATTTGTGCATCATTTGAGCACGATCATAGCAAGGCATTACCATAAGCATCATCATTTCATGTGCATCTTTGCTTGAAACCTGACCTTGCAACAATTGCAACCTATGTATGCTATGTGTGCTAGTGATAAGATCATGTGTGTGAACCATGCTCATGAAAAATGTGCAACACCTAAAGTTAACTTATGTAACATGTAGTTGCAACACAGTGTTGCATTAGTTAAAAGTGTATGTTTCAATGTGCTTTTGCTTGACTTTTTCTTCTATGTGATTGCTACATGGTGAATTGCGCCTTGTAAATACTTCTAAATTTTTAGTTAAGCATTTTGAGCTAGGGTCTCTATTCTTAGTTTGACCAAATTCAAATTTGGTACTGTTTGACCATAGTTTGACCTAGTTGACTTTAGAACCTCTTTTTGTTTGACCCTTTAGAATGTTTAACCTAGAGACCTTGCATGTTTGTGCAACCTTAACAAAGTTTGTGCCAAATTTCATGAGGAACAAAAGTTGTTCAATGGTCAACTCATGAAAATGGTTGGAACACACCCAAACATGGCCATCAAGTCAGGTTTAGGGACTATTTTTCAGCACTGGAATTCACCTAAGTCTAAAATGGATTTCAATTTCGAGGTACACCTCTTTGGAGCTTTGTATCTCCCAAATTGTGCTGTTTTAGGTCGGGTGCTAGTAAAGTTGTAACAAGTTCTCACGTAGCTCTAGCTTAAACCTTACTATGACTTTCCCTAACTCGAGCTAGATTAGGAGTTATACGTTGTCTAAATCACGCTGTCCGGCTCGGCTTAACTGAAACTTCATTTCAGAAGTTCAGAAACTGAACTTTGGCCGTGGTCGACCGAGCTTAGAAACTCGGTGCCGCATGTCCAACATGCGTCGACGCCACGGCCAGGATGCACGTGCGAGGTCACCACGCCGCTTGGAGATCCTCAGCTCACCCTCCATTCCTCTCCCTGCCTTGCCCCCCATCTTCTTCCTCGTGCTCAGCCGCGGCGACAGAGACGCCAGGAGCTCCACCACATGCCGCACAGCTTTGCTCCACCGCTCCTCGTTTCTGCGCACCCAACGGCTCGCCTGCACCTCCTCCACCTTTCTACCCTATCCGCTAGGCCAGTGACACACGTGCTCATCACTATCCGTCCCCATCACTGGCGACCCATGCTCATGTGGACCATGCTGCTCGGTCACTATCCGTCTCAATTAGTTACTGCCCTAGCTTCGCCAGAGCACGGTGATGCTGCTGCTCGCCTCCACCGCCTTAGCTTAGTGCCTAGCTCACTGGCGCACGACCACCGCACGCCGCCGTCCACCATCACTGATGGCGAGCATCTTCCGGTGACTCCACACCGCACTTAGGTACATCATCAAGTTTGTCTCAATGAGAGGAACATGATGGTGGGCTTACCTCTGCCGAAAACCTCGCCGGCGGCGAGGAATCGCTGGCGAGTTCCCCTCCCCTGTTCTGCATCTATGACGGCAGGGTCCCACCTGTCAGCACGGGCCCTTCCTCCTGTTCCGTAGCTGGGCCGAGCAGGCCCAATGCCCTTGCGGGCTTTGCTGGTTAAGGCCTGTTTCGTTTTAAGTTTTTCCTTTTTTCTGAAAATGCAAAGTTAGTGTTGTTCTTTGTAAATTCCTAGAAAAGTGTAGAAAAATCCAAAAATAGAAAATGTGGACTTTCTGGAATCCTTGAGATGTGTACTTTGCAGTAGTGTAATAAATATGGCATGTTAGTTTATGTTTTCTGAAGTTGGTAATTACTTTTGTTAAGCACTTCATTTAATTATGTGTTTTAGATAACTTTTGTATCTCACTATATATTGATCCTATTGCTATGAAATTTTTGTGAGATGCTAAGCATGCTTTGGTGATGCTCTAGTTAAATTTCCATGAAATTTGGATGTCATTGCTCTAGTTATAAATGTTGTTTTGTATATGCTTTATAATGCTTATCCATTTGTTTATTTTGATATCTCCTAAATTACTTGTCATATTGAGATGAAATTTTTATGGTAGCCTACTAGTACCTTGTACCTGCCTCTGTAATTCTTATGAGAATTTTCTGGGCACCTTTTATATATTTTAATATTTATGCCTATGCATTTAAATAAATAGAAAGGTCCAATTAAATAAATATTTACATAAGTAACATGACTTGATCTGGTGTTCTTTGGACATGTCCTAAATGATGGTCGAGTTGGTTTGGCCATTTGCAATGTTTTTAGATTGTGTTATTATATAATTTTATAATTCATTGATTTCTGGACAATTTTGATAGGATTACATTTTGAGTAAGGCTAGGATGGTTTTCATGCTCTATGTTGTATACAAAAGTTGTATTAAACTTTATGATGTAGTAGCTGTTCAAATTTTGGCATTTGGCCCCATGGTTTAGGAATTTTGCATGTCTTAAGAAGTGTCCAGTTAAAGTTTGCTCTCTGTTTGCCCAGAACAGATTCTAGGAATGTTTGAATTTGACCTGGTAAACTTGTGAATCATGCTTTGGTATCTGAAGCTGAAATGTAGGCAATTTCATAAGCTTTCCAAAATGTCCTCATACATGTCCATTGGAGTTATAGAACTCCAGTTATAAATTTTATAAGTTACTGCTGTTAACATGTCAATGTGCTGAAATATCTGGGAACTGGTTTTAAGTGTGCAAAGTTTGAATCTTGTGGTAGTTAGTGGTTACTTATGGATGTGTAAACATGTTAATACCAAAGAGGAGATTTGCACCTAAGCTTAAAGTGATTTGAATAGAGCACCTTGTAACTTGACTTTTATTGCTTAGATTGTTGCAATGTTCATCACATTTATCATTCATACATGCTCATAAGTTCATCATGTCACATCTGGTGCATACATGAAATTCATTGGTGCATATACATGCAATAGGTGTGCCAAGGATCATGATATGAGTGAAGTCCCACAAGGTGTGAACCCCGAAGTTGGAGTCTGTTCGGGAGCTGGAGGTCCAATCTGATGAAACCGGAGGAGACGTGGGATCCGTTCGTGAAGCTGAGCCCAAAGTCTTCCTCTGTCAGTTAAGGCAAGCCCCGGAGCATTATAAGCCTCCTACTTTCAAAGCAATTAATTATATATGATATATATGTATTGTTGCATTAAGTGTTAGGAGTCGATTGGAACCCCTTGCTGCATTATATCATTCCTTGTCTAGATATATGAATCCCTGAATCCTATATAGACAGGATCGACTTTATGCTTAGCCTTGCTGAATTAGAATGGTAATGTCAGGTGATCTCCTATAACCTGCAAGATAGGAAGTATTTGGTCATGGTTGGCTATATTTGCTATCGTGAAAAAGAACCAAGTGTTAATAATAAACTTAGACCGGGCGGGATGTCGATAGTGAAGCAACAAGGCATGGAGGTCTTGGGTGTGGATCTATCCCCATCTGTGTCGGTTAAGGACCAATCCGCTGTACTTCCTTTGTCATTTTGAACATAGCCTAACACTTAGCTGGCCGGCCTGAGGTTGCCGATCGTGAAGCCGAGTAGCTCAACTCAGGCTGCGAAGTTGAAAAGTGTAAGTCACCTCGAAGGGGAGCTAGTGGAGTTAAGGGCAGGTGAGTTAAAAGTCCTGATCATCCTGACCACTGGTATCCCTGAGAATGCAGTGCTGTTTGGGCCCACCTTGAGTTGTACCAAAGGTTACCTACAACTGCCTTTAGCGGGGTTTGTCAGGTGAGTGTCAAGAATACCCCCTCAGCTGAGTTGGAATCGATTCGAATCACCGTCTCTCCCAGATAGTGAGAAACTTGACATAGCAGAGGCAACATAGATTTCACCAAATAACTGGATGGTTTAGGAATGATGATGATGATGGCATTATTATACCTGCTATGGTTAATATTGTTTGCTTCTAATAAAGTGATTGCTATAGTGCAGGTGCTAATCTAGATGATAGGTTAATAGTGATTAACTAGATGTTTAAAGCAACAATGATTACTTATCTGTACTTAAGCTTTTATGCAAATGAGTCAAGCTAGCCCCACTTATATAAAGTCTTGCATACTCCTTGGTGTCACTTTATTTCTGGTTTTTGATGGGTAAGTCTAGCTAAGTACATTCTCGTACTCAGGGTTTATTCCCACATGTTGTAGGTAGCAAATTCGTGCTTGTTGCTGCAAGTATTGTCTTTGCCATGTGGGTGTGAAGACTAGACCATTGGGCGTCGTCTTTGTAGTGTCTCTTGTCTTATGCTTTTGCAGGATGTGACTATGTACTGGCAGTATTTGAACTTAAAATGGTTTCAGAAATTATGTTGCTTCAGCTAATCCTTACTTTGGTTTTGTAATAAAGTATTAGTACTCCGATGTATGGGATGTAATTGTGAACTGTTGTAACCAGTGAAATGTATGTTGAATCACTACAATCTTGGCTCATTATGGTTGGTTTGAAATCCCTCGAGATTTCGTGGACTACCGAAGTTATATGGGCTCAAGTTTAAGAATTTGATCACTCCAGCGATTGTTGTTGGACTTGTGCTCTTATAATTTGGATGGTTCCGTGACAGTCCCAATCCTTGTTCACCTAGTTTATGACAGGAGTAGAATCACCAAACACCATGAGCCTTTTTATGCCGAGCTCAACGGTGATACGAAGGCCATGCAGGGCCACCTCGTACTCAGTGGCATTATTGGAGGCCTTTAAATGGATGCGAAGGAAATAACTCAGCCTGTCCTCGGATGGCGAGATGAAGTACACCCCTACCCTGGCACCATCAATATTGAGGGAGCCATCAAAATACATCTTCCAATGCTCGGGGAAACTGTCGGAGACAGGCGTATTCATATATGTCCATTCGACAATGAAGTCGACCAGCGCCTATGACTTGATGGTCATGCGGCTTCAAAATTCCAACGAATATGGGCTAAGCTCCAACACCCATTTGATGATTGTTGATGGTTCTTAAGTATCAATTTTAATTATCCAATAAATAAGGAAAAGGACTTATATGCAAGCAACACCTAGAATTAGGGTTTGATCTGACAGAATTCCACGAGTTTTGTTGTTTATCTGTTTCTGCAGGGGGTTATCAGGAAATACAAAGGAAAGGCCCACACGTCAGAATTACATAGAGATATTAACGTGTTCACCGATTTTCTATCATCTAGAAGACTCCAGAAGCCACGGGATCGAACGGGAGGCCGAACGGGCCCGGGACCAGGGCGCCCGCCCTGGACCCTGGGGCGCCCGCCCTAGGTCTGCAACCAATCAGGATGAGTCTCGCGGATTATGCCCCACCGACCTAAAGGATCAAGGAAAACCGTGCGATTAATGTCGGTTTGATCCGACGGCCCAGGTTCACTTGAAGGGACTATATAAGCAGGACCCCTGGCCCCTGGAGAGGGGAATCGAAGTCCATTATTTTCATATTTTCCAGAGAGGATTCAGAGAGAGAGGTTCCCTTAGGGTTCCCACCTCATTAGGGCTTAGCATCCAATGTGATATTAGACTTAGTTCTTCTAGATTGAGAGAGATAGAGTGGAGGTATAGATCGAAGGAAGCCCGGCCTGTCGGTGACTACTTCGAGGTTGTACCTGCAGGATCAAGTTCTCCTAACCCGAGGCTTGCTCCTAGGATTCTTCAGTATTTCGACTTCTAAATTCTAGTAAGTTCTTTGTTTAATTGTTCTTTGGTTTATGAGTTTACTTTAATCTCTTCACGTAGAGTTTAGAGTAATCATCTCCAGCATAAACGAGGTGTTTGGGCTAGGATACTCATAGATATCCCCTGTCTAGCCGGACCGTGGTAGTAGCGAGGAACGTGACATTTCCGTAGCTACCTTTGTATTCCATATCCCGTTAGCAGGATCGATAGGGTTTATAGGTGCGGGTCGAACATCCTTTGAGGTGTCTAGATTCCGTGAGCCTCCCCAATAGAGTAGTAGATCATCCTTACCAAGGTTAGAACGAGAGTGCAGTTGCAGTCTTCTCTATACATCGCTCGCATCAAATCACAGTGGTTGTAGCCTAAAGGTTAGTAGTAATAGATTTGGTTAGTCAGATGCACGCTTTCTCCTAGTGGTAAAAAATAAATACGATACTCTGGATAACATCCCGGGTGAAGTGCTCACCGATATCCGTGCGCTTGCGGATCATTTCCTAATTGCGTTACCAAATATCAACAAGCATTTCTGGCGCCGTTGCCGGGGAGAAAGACGGTTTGCTGAGATAACCTTGAATCTTACTACTAGCTTGTACCTATACTTTTATCTTTCTTTATCTTTTTATTCCTTATCTTTTCTTTATTCTTACCTTATGGAGAACCAAGATTCTAAATCAATCTATCAATTTGCAACACCTTCAGAAACTGACCTTTTACCATGGGAGTCATCACAGCCTATCCAAACATCCCAGTATAGGTTAAGTTCAAGGTTAATTGCCATGATTGAGAACCTATCCTTTTCGGGAAAGGAAGACGAAAATCCTTACCTTCATATTAGAGATTTTGAGCAAACATGCGATTGTCTTCGCATTGAAGGCATTTCTGATAAGACTTTACGTTGGAAGCTTTTTCCTTTTTCCTTAAGAGGAGAAGCTAGACGATGGTATAGTCAGAAGGTAAGTCAACAACGAGGTGAATGGGGAGTCTTACGAGCCAACTTCTGTTTAGATTTTTATTCCCTCGATCGTATCGCCGACCTTAGACTCGAAGTTCTATCTTTTAAACAAAAAGAAAATGAAACTTTGTGTCACACCCATTTTTAAGGACAAAAATAGGATGCATAAAGTACTCATGTGCGCCCCAGGCCATGATCGCACACATAAGCAGACAAATTACATAGTATCATCACAGTGCTTATTACATAGCGAATAAATACTTAAGACATAGTCTTGAACGATAAGTAATAATAACTAATAGCAATCTCCAGCGGAAACTCCACACAGGGACACGGTTGACTGGTTGACACCAAGACTAGTACTCATTACGATAATCTTCCTCATAATCTTCATCTGTTATGGTGGAAATAGCAAGAGTGAGTCCATGTCGAACTCAACAAATATAACACAGGGTTCATGAGGCTCAAATGGCTAGACACTGTTTAACTGCGGTTAGCTTTTAATCATATATTTGATAATTGAATAGCTTCAAGATAAACCACTTCCCATTAAAGAACCAATGATCAATTGTAATAATGATAACGAATAGCATGAACATGAGCATAATATATATCAACAATAATTAAGCATGATATAACAGTTATGATCAACTATTCCATAAGAATCCCCAAGGCCGCTCGTATCCGTGAGCACGGCTAGTATACCAGTTTTTAACTCTGCGCAGAGGTGTACACTTTCACTGTGAGTCATGATTTCCAAATGAGTGGGGAGATCAAGCCCAAACACCCAAAAACCATATAAAGCCACTCAAGAGTTCGTCTAACAAGTTAGGGCCATTAGATTCACTCGGCAGGCAGATGTAGAACCCCCTTCCCTGTGGCACAACAACCGCAGCCTATACACACTAGGCCAGGGGCTCGCACTACACCCAACGTGGCAAGCCATTCTTACGCCATTTAAGGTAACCACTAACAAGCTAGAAAAGGTCTCTTGAACAACTAAAGCCAGAGCCATATAGCCCTCACAGCTGTACTGTATATCCCGGTTATCACTTACAGATAAGTCCTTATGGAGAGAAACCAGAGCATTCAAAAATTAATACACTTGCTCTAGCCCTCTTTTAACAATAATAAAATCATCTTAATGGTTGATTGCTTAATCCATTAATCAAATTACAAGATCATTGTTCTCAGTTTAAGCACTAGCCATAGCTACCCATATGCATTCCCAAGGTTGACAAGGAATCAAGACAACAAGCACTATGTTATAATCTCTAAGGTTGTCAAGGTAAGCACATGCATATGTATGTAACTCAATGTATAGGTAACAAGGATAGTCCTGTGTTATACTTGCCTTGATCAAAGCTCTCCAAATAATACTGCTGACTTGGCTCAAAGTAATACTCTGAATCGTCCAAAAACTGCTCACCTTCTATATTCGATCATCAATCAACATCATACATGCATCCAATCAAACATACACGAAGCAAACAAATAGATATAATTAGAACAGTACACCAACAGTAACAAAATAGTAATAAAAGTTTATAAAACTCTTCTACACGTTTCTACGATCACACAGACGCAAAGATCACCAAAATCGGAGTTAAAACGTGAAAGTTATGAATTTTCTAAGATTTTCTATAGATCAATAAATACTTAATTATAAACTCAAAAAATAAATTATCAAAACTAACTGTACAACTACACTAACATGTAGAGTTCGCAAATACGAACCTAACGCAACTTGAACGGATCAAATCGGAGTTAAAACGAAGATTTTATGACTAAAACAATCCTAGTGGCAAAACTGTAAATACCTGAAAACGTATTTTTGATTTAACCGGAAGAGAATACGCTTTCAAAACGCGAAAACGTATTTTCAGCATTACGTTTTGGACCGCGGGTTTATTTCCAGAAACCCGAGGGTCTCTTTAACAAATTTACCCCGCGAAGGGGTAAGATCTATTCTTGACCGTAGATCACGAGATGGACGGCTCGGGTTCATCAGCAGCTCTACAGTACCTAGTCCGGTCGTCCCCCTCAAATCCGGCCGGCGGCCTCCATGGCCGGCCACCCAAGGCTCGCCGGAATCAACCGGTTTTCCTCTTTCCGGCCACCGTTTTCCCCGAAACCAACTCCAATCGGACGAGGAGCTCAATGCGAATCCATCTATGCGGTACAAGCTAGCTACGGTGAATTGAACATGATACGCGACGAGAGGAGGGCGGCGGCGCCATGGCCGACTTGTCGGTGATCTTCAATACCGCACAATATAGCTCGAAAACTTAAAAGAAAGACATGAAGAGAGAGAGGAGAAGATGGCAAACTCACTCAAACGGAAAAATCGACCACCGAAGCACCCGAAGACCTCTCCCTCGCACAACCGAAGCCGCCGACGCCTCCCAAGCCCTAGAGCTCTAAATCCCGTGGCAACCCTAGCTTTTTAGTTGAAAAACGGAAACTAGAGGACCTATGCGACCTATTTATAGCATCTACTAGCCGTGTACGGTTAGGAAATCCCGGAAATCACGAAGAAGGGGCGGCGGCTGTTCTTCGGTTCGGAGTCCGGTTCGATTACGGGAGGTTGAAGACGACTGACAACTCGACCCCACCCGTCATAGATAGAAAGGAGGGAGGGCGCGCTGGCTCGGGCCGACTGGGCCAAGGCGCCAAGGTGGGCTGCTGCGGTGCGGTCCGGCCCACGCGCGCCAAGAGGAAAGCTTGGGCTCGGTTAAGCTGGGCCGCCAGGCCGAACAGGTAAGGTGAGTTTGTTTTATTTTTTTTCCTTTATTTCTTTTCTTTTCTTTGCTTGTTTACAAACTATTCCAAATAAAATTTTCTAAGCCAAATCAAAATAAAATAAATCTACTACATAACAGAAAATATATGCAGCAGCATGAATGCAACACCAAAGATAATTTATTACTATTTTAATTTTGTCATTATTTGTTATCCAATTTATTCAAAATTTGTTATCTCTAAAATTTGGGTGTTACAAATTCTACCCCCCTTAAAAGAATCTCGTCCTCGAGATTGGACTGCTTACTCAAATAACTGCGGATATGATTTCCTCAATTCATCCTCTCTTTCCCAAGTTGCCTCTGCCTCTGAATATCGATTCCACTGTACTTTACACATCTTAATAATCCGACTTCGAGTAACCCTCTCAGCAGTCTCTAAAATCTTAATTGGAAACTCTTCATATGTAAGATCCTCCTTAACAGTCAATTCTTCCAAAGGTATCTGCTCCTCAGGCACCCGTAAACACTTCTTAAGTTGTGAAACATGAAACACATCATGCACCCCAGATAAATTCTCAGGCAACTCTAATTGGTAAGCAACTTCCCCACGTCTAGCAATAACTTTAAATGGTCCAACATACCTTGGTGCTAGTTTACCTTTCATGTTAAATCTCTTCACACTTCTCATAGGTGACACCTTCAAATAGACATAATCACCTACTTCAAAAACTAGATCTCTTCTCCTATTATCAGCATAACTCTTCTGACGAGACTGTGCCACTCTCAAATTCTCACGAATCACTCGCACTTGATCTTCTACGTTTCTAAGAACATCTGTACCAAACACCTGAGATTCACCTGTCTGATCCCAAAACAATGGAGTCCTACACTTACGTCCATACAAAGCTTCAAACGGTGCCATCTTAAGACTCTGTTGATAACTATTATTGTAAGAAAATTCTGCATAAGGCAAACTCTTATCCCAACTAGTTCCATATTGCAATGCACAAGCTCTCAACATATCCTCTAATACCTAGTTGGTTCTTTCAGTCTGTCCATCTGTCTGTGGATGATATGCTGTACTAAAGTTCAATTTTGTTCCCAAAGATTCATGTACAGCTTTCCAAAAGTGTGACGTAAACTGCGATCCTTGATCAGATACAATCTTCTTTGGAACTCCATGCAAACATACTATCTTCTCCATATACAACTCTGCCAATTTTGGTCCATGGTATGTAGTCTTAACTGGTATAAAATGAGCAACTTTAGTCAACCTATCCACTATCACCCAAATAGAATCATAACCTCTCTGAGTACGCGGTAACCCCACTATAAAGTCCATACCAACTTCCTCCCACTTCCATTCAGCAATTTTCATTGGTTGCAACAATCTAGCAGGTCTCTGATGCTCTGCTTTCACCCTCTGACAAGTATCACACAATGCCACATACTCAGCCACATCTCGCTTTAATCCAACCCACCAATATTTCTGTTTAAGATCCAAATACATCTTAGTACTACCAGGATGAATAGAATAAGCTGACTCATGAGCTTCACGAAGAATTGCCTGTCTAATAGCTTGATCCTCAGGTACACACAGCCTCTTTCCAAACCACAAAATCCTATTATCATCCATTCGAAAGCCTGGTGACTTACCAATCACTATATCCTCCGCTATCTTCTTTAGTTTCTCATCCTTCAACTGACCCTTGTAAATCTCTTGTTCTAAAGTAGGCTCTATCACTAATTCCATTGTATTAGTAACAATTCCCAAATTCAAATATTCAAATTCAGCACATAACTCACTAGTCATAGACAATGTTCTTATCTCATTGGCATAACTCTTCCTACTAAGAGCATCAGCTACTACATTAGCCTTACCAGGATGATAGTGTATCTCAATATCATAATCCTTAATCAACTCTAACCATCTGCGTTGCCTCAAATTCAGATCTGACTGAGTGAAAATATACTTCAAACTCTTATGATCAGTGTATATGTCACTCTTATGTCCAATCAAATAATGTCTCCAAATCTTTAATGCATGAACTACAGCTGCTAACTCCAAATCATGTGTAGGATAATTCAACTCATGCTTTCTCAACTGTCTAGATGCATAAGCCACAACTCTGCCTTCTTGCATAAGAACACATCCCAAACCTTGACGAGAAGCATCACAATAAATAGAAAACTTCTTACTCAAATCTGGTAAAACCAAAACAGGCGCTGTAGTCAACCTCTTCTTCAATTCCTCAAAACTAGCTTGACATTTATCAGACCACACAAATTTGGCATTCTTTTCTAACAGAGATGTCATAGGTTTAGCAAGTTTAGAAAACCCTTCAATGAACCGTCTATAATATCCAGCTAAACCCAAGAAACTGCGAATCTCACTAACATCAGTAGGTGGTTTCCAATTCAATACATCCTTCACCTTGCCTGGATCCACTAATATACCTCCATTAGAAACAATATGACCAAGAAAAGAAACTTCCTTCAACCAAAACTCACATTTACTTCGTTTCGCATACAGTTTATGCTCTCTAAGCTTCTGCAATACCAACCTCAAATGTTCAGCATGCTCTACCTCTGTCTTGGAAAATACCAGTATATCATCGATAAACACTACCACAAACTTATCCAAATATTCCATGAACACCTTATTCATCATGTACATAAAGTATGCAGGTGCATTGGTCAATCCAAACGACATAACAGTATACTCATACAATCCATACCTTGTAGTAAAAGCTGTCTTTGGAATATCAGAAGCACGAATCTTCAACTGATGATAACCAGAACGTAAATCAATCTTAGAGAACACACAAGCACCTCTCAACTGATCAAACAAGTCATCAATCCGGGGCAAAGGATACTTATTCTTGATAGTTACTTCATTTAGTGACCGATAATCAACACACATCCTCTGACCACCATCTTTCTTATCAACAAAAATAACTGGTGCTCCCCAAGGTGATGAACTAGGTCGAATAAAACCTTTATCTTATAATTCTTTAATTTGTTTCTTAAGTTCTTCTAATTCATCTACTCCCATCCTATATGGTCGTTTGGCTATAGGTGCAGTTCTAGGTAATAATTCAATAAGAAATTCAATGTCTCGGTCAGGTGGCATACCTGGCAATTTATCAGGGAAGACATTCGGAAATTCCTCAATCACTGAATTCTCCTTAATAGTATCTTCAATCTGATTCACCACCGCGGTTGGTTGCTTCTGCATTGCTACATCCACATTGATTTTATCTCCATTAGGCGCAGTCACAACTACCACTTTCTGCTGACACTGAATCTCTGCCTGATTTTGCCTCATCCAGTCCGTACCCAATATCACATCAATACCAGATGTTCTCAACACTATAGGAGTTATCTTAAACTCTACCCCCCTTAATACCATACTAATTGGAAGACAACGATTACTGGTTTGCATGGTACCTCCAGGTGAATTTACTAAGAGAGGTTCTTTCATAGCTAGCATGGGTATACTATGCATTTTAACAAAAATGTTGGATATGAATGTATGAGATGCTCCAGAGTCAAAAAGAACAGTTGCGGGAGTGGAGTGTACATTAAACGTACCAATCATAACTTCTGGTGCATCATGAGCTGTATCAGAAGACACGTGATTCACCCTTCCAGTACCAGATTGCCTCTGGTTGCTCTTCTGGCTCTGAGGAGTCTGTTGGTTCTGCTTCTCAGGACAATTATAAGACAAATGGCCCTCTTTACCACAGACAAAGCATCTAATAGGAGTGCTGGGAGTACTATTCTTCATGGGGGTAACATTGGGATTTCCGGTGCGAGGAGTTTGTTGCCCAGTCTGCTGATACTGTTGACACTGTGGATATGATGAACGCTGTTGCGACTGATTACTTTGCCAATTTTGGGACCACCTCTGATTCGAATTGCGATTCCACTGACTAACTGGTCCCTGAAACTTCTGATGAAAGCTTGTGCGTTGACGGTTGTTGCTTCCTGAGCCTTGCACCTTCATCTTCCTTTTTCTGTCCATCTCCCTATGCTCATTATCAAGCACAATAGCTTTGTTCACCAGCTCTTGAAAACTAGCATAGTTATTCCCCTTCAGTTGCAAGCGAAGATCATAATAAATCCCCTTCAAGAAAAGACGCTGCCTGTCTGCATCTTCCCTAACTTTATTGGGAGCATAGCGAGCCAACTGGGTGAACCTGTCATGATATTCACTCACGCTCATCTGTCCCATCCTAAGGTTTCTGAATTCTTCCTGCTTCAGCTCAATTATACCCTCAGGAATATGATGAGCTCGAAAATCTCTAACAAACTCATTCCAAGTGATAGGAGGGGCATTGTCAGGGCGTGCAGCCTGGTACGACTCCCACCAAGTCTGAGCTGTCCCTTGTAACTGACCAGATGCATATAACACCTTTTCCATATCATTGCATTGGGCTATGTTCAGCTGTTTCTCCACTGCCCTCACCCAATCATCTGCTTCTAAAGGATCAGCAGCATGAGAAAACACTGGAGGGCGTCCCTTCAAAAATTCTCTACGCTTATCCCTTACTTGAACAGGTGGTGGTCCTCCTACAGGGGGATTGTTCTGCATGTGCTGCATAAACATCTGCATCAGCTGATTCTGAGTTTGCATGAGTTCCTCCATAGTAACGGGTGGATTAGCACCCCCACGACCTCTGCCTGACATCTGTTCCCAAAACACAGAAGATGAAATTCAGTACAATCCGAGATGATGTATACAATAGATAAACAAAATCTGATTTTTTTGGGCGAACTCCAATTTCAGCAACTCAGTAAAACTGTCATATCTCGAGCTACAGACATCCAATTCATATGATCTTTACATGGTTGGAAAGCTTATAAAATTATCTACAACTTTTATTCACAACACTGTTTCTGATTCTGTCAATAAATTGGTCAAAAACTGAACTTAACAGAAACTGTTCCAGAATTCCAGACTGTGCAGTAACTCCAACTTGGAACAGGTATATCTCTTAACTCATAATAGATATTAAGGTGATTCTTGTGGGATTGGAAAGATATAGAAGTCTAATTATTCCCAGTAAAATTTCTTAAATTTCCCATGAACGGATTTTAAGTTATTTCTAAAACATCCCAGACTGATCCAAAAATCAGCAAAGGACAGAACTAAGTTAACCTCATATTCAACTAATATATCTTGATCAAACTTAATATTCTTAACCATGGAACTTGTAGGCATGTCTACAAAACTCCAGCACACATTACAAAGATCCAAATCACACATTATCATAATAACAATCCATCAATCACACAATTGTTCACACCACAAACTGACTCTTAAAACAATCCAAACTTAAAATTAACTCGCAACTACTATCGTTCTTATTACATAGGGGTTTTTCCTATTTCCTAATTAAGCTTCTCATAAATCTTAAGACGGCCTAACTCCGCCCTTAATTGGTCAATCTCTTTATAAGCTTGCTCCTTAAGTTCTTTTTCCTTCAGCAACTCATCCTTCAAATCCACCTCATGGAGAGCCAATTCACGAGCTAATGCCACCGTAGCTTGTAAAGTCAATGAGGAATCATCTGCAAGCGGCACGGTCCAAATACCCTTGTCAAGTAAGAAACAAGGAAAATGCCGGAGTGCACCCTTTAACGTCTTGTCCGAGCGTAGACCATGGTAGTAAACAAATGCATTGAAAGCGACATCCTCCTTGCTTGTCTCCACGGTTGCCCGGCTCACTCTGGTAATGAATTTTGACCCCACCTTAAGCTCCTTAGTGGTAGGATCCCTTTTCTTGACCCATAACTCCGTTTCCCAATAGGAATCCATCCATGGATGACTATACTCTGCACTGCGATACTCCAAAGTAGCTTCCCAGTCGTAGTAGTAGTTGTCCAAAGTTCTTGTCAACATATCATGGAAGAAAGCATCGGCCTTAGGGACCATGATATGAAACTTCGTAGTCCATCCCATAGCTACATCCTCCATAGGTGTATCACCAACTCTTGATTCAGCATCAGATAACTCTTGATCACCCTCTTCATTTGGCTCATGGGGTTTGAAACGGGCAACATATTGTGCAGCTGACAGACGGGGATGAGGAGGCATCTACAAGATTTAGACATAGATTAGATAGAATCAATGTATTTTCGCAATAGAATAAAGTAGAGGAAGCATAAAACTTTAGTAGTTTAACAAGGTGAAAAGAGGAAGCATGAATTAAGTGAAATAAGGATGCTATCAACGACCATTCTAACTAGGCTTGCGTCCTACAGTCAACACGGCTCTGATACCAATCTGTCACACCCATTTTTAAGGACAAAAATAGGATGCATAAAGTACTCATGTGCGCCCCAGGCCATGATCGCACACATAAGCAGACAAATTACATAGTATCATCACAGTGCTTATTACATAGCGAATAAATACTTAAGACATAGTCTTGAACGATAAGTAATAATAACTAATAGCAATCTCCAGCGAAAACTCCACACAGGGACACGGTTGACTGGTTGACACCAAGACTAGTACTCATTACGATAATCTTCCTCATAATCTTCATCTGTTATGGTGGAAATAGCAAGAGTGAGTCCATGTCGAACTCAACAAATATAACACAGGGTTCATGAGGCTCAAATGGCTAGACACTGTTTAACTGCGGTTAGCTTTTAATCATATATTTGATAATTGAATAGCTTCAAGATAAACCACTTCCCATTAAAGAACCAATGATCAATTGTAATAATGATAACGAATAGCATTAACATGAGCATAATATATATCAACAATAATTAAGCATGATATAACAGTTATGATCAACTATTCCATAAGAATCCCCAAGGCCGCTCGTATCCGTGAGCACGGCTAGTATACCAGTTTTTAACTCTGCGCAGAGGTGTACACTTTCACTGTGAGTCATGATTTCCAAATGAGTGGGGAGATCAAGCCCAAACACCCAAAAACCATATAAAGCCACTCAAGAGTTCATCTAACAAGTTAGGGCCATTAGATTCACTCGGCAGGCAGATGTAGAACCCCCCTTCCCTGTGGCACAACAACCGCAGCCTATACACACTAGGCCAGGGGCTCGCACTACACCCAACGTGGCAAGCCATTCTTACGCCATTTAAGGTAACCACTAACAAGCTAGAAAAGGTCTCTTGAACAACTAAAGCCAGAGCCATATAGCCCTCACAGCTGTACTGTATATCCTGGTTATCACTTACAGATAAGTCCTTATGGAGAGAAACCAGAGCATTCAAAAATTAATACACTTGCTCTAGCCCCCTTTTAACAATAATAAAATCATCTTAATGGTTGATTGCTTAATCCATTAATCAAATTACAAGATCATTGTTCTCAGTTTAAGCACTAGCCATAGCTACCCATATGCATTCCCAAGGTTGACAAGGAATCAAGACAACAAGCACTATGTTATAATCTCTAAGGTTGTCAAGGTAAGCACATGCATATGTATGATAACTCAATGTATAGGTAACAAGGATAGTCCTGTGTTATACTTGCCTTGATCAAAGCTCTCCAAATAATACTGCTGACTTGGCTCAAAGTAATACTCCGAATCGTCCAAAAACTGCTCACCTTCTATATTCGATCATCAATCAACATCATACATGCATCCAATCAAACATACACGAAGCAAACAAATAGATATAATTAGAACAGTACACCAACAGTAACAAAACAGTAATAAAAGTTTATAAAACTCTTCTACACGTTTCTACGATCACACAGACGCAAAGATCACCAAAATCGGAGTTAAAACGTGAAAGTTATAAATTTTCTAAGATTTCCTATAGATCAATAAATACTTAATTATAAACTCGAAAAATAAATTATCAAAACTAACTGTACAACTACACTAACATGTAGAGTTCGCAAATACGAACCTAACGCAACTTGAACGGATCAAATCGGAGTTAAAACGAAGATTTTATGACTAAAACAATCCTAGTGGCAAAACTGTAAATACCTGAAAACGTATTTTTGATTTAACCGGAAGAGAATACGCTTTCAAAACGCGAAAACGTATTTTCAGCATTACGTTTTGGACCGCGGGTTTATTTCCAGAAACCCGAGGGTCTCTTTAACAAATTTACCCCGCGAAGGGGTAAGATCTATTCTTGACCGTAGATCACGAGATGGACGGCTCGGGTTCATCAGCAGCTCTACAGTACCTAGTCCGGTCGTCCCCCTCAAATCCGGCTGGCGGCCTCCATGGCCGGCCACCCAAGGCTCGCCGGAATCAACCGGTTTTCCTCTTTCCGGCCACCGTTTTCCCCGAAACCAACTCCAATCGGACGAGGAGCTCAATGCGAATCCATCTATGCGGTACAAGCTAGCTACGGTGAATTGAACATGATACGCGACGAGAGGAGGGCGGCGGCGCCATGGCCGACTTGTCGGTGATCTTCAATACCGCACAATATAGCTTGAAAACTTAAAAGAAAGACATGAAGAGAGAGAGGAGAAGATGGCAAACTCACTCAAACGGAAAAATCGACCACCGAAGCACCCGAAGACCTCTCCCTCGCACAACCGAAGCCGCCGACGCCTCCCAAGCCCTAGAGCTCTAAATCCCGTGGCAACCCTAGCTTTTTAGTTGAAAAACGGAAACTAGAGGACCTATGCGACCTATTTATAGCATCTACTAGCCGTGTACGGTTAGGAAATCCCGGAAATCACGAAGAAGGGGCGGCGGCTGTTCTTCGGTTCGGAGTCCGGTTCGATTACGGGAGGTTGAAGACGACTGACAACTCGACCCCACCCGTCATAGATAGAAAGGAGGGAGGGCGCGCTGGCTCGGGCCGACTGGGCCAAGGCGCCAAGGTGGGCTGCTGCGGTGCGGTCCGGCCCACGCGCGCCAAGAGGAAAGCTTGGGCTCGGTTAAGCTGGGCCGCCAGGCCGAACAGGTAAGGTGAGTTTGTTTTATTTTTTTTCCTTTATTTCTTTTCTTTTCTTTGCTTGTTTACAAACTATTCCAAATAAAATTTTCTAAGCCAAATCAAAATAAAATAAATCTACTACACAACAGAAAATATATGCAGCAGCATGAATGCAACACCAAAGATAATTGATTACTATTTTAATTTTGTCATTATTTGTTATCCAATTTATTCAAAATTTGTTATCTCTAAAATTTGGGTGTTACACTTTGGGAAAATCCTGGAAACGTTTTTCTGATCTTTTAGAATCTGGTCCAAAACTCAATATTGAAGACCCTATTCTCCTTTTTCATTTCTTTCGAGGTCTTCAGAAAGATCATAAACAAATGCTACATACAATGTCTAGAGGTTCTTTCTTTCGTATCCCTACTGATGAAGCTAGAGCGATCCTAGATAGAATCCTAGAAGCTGAGATGGATAATACCCTCCATGATGAAACCTACGAAGCCGAAGTAGACACTCTGCCGAATTCTTCACCTACTTCAGCTATCCCAAGTTTTGAGCCACAAAAGGAGGAAATTCCACCACCTGATTTCATGCTGGATATAGAATCCGATCTTTTTGCCGATTTTGGAAACATTTCAAACTACCATTCTATAGACAAACCCCAAAGCAGCCATTATAGCATTTGTTTACCAAGTGAATATCAATTGAGAGAGCTTATCTCAGTCATGAGTAGCGAATGGTTGGAGGAGTCAGAGCTTTCCTCTGAAGTGATCCGTTTGGATACACCTCCTATCACTATACGCTGTGCTTATGATTCTGATCAATTTGATGCTCTCTATAATCCTGTTGTGGGGATCAATATCATGTCTGAAGCTTTTGCACTTAAATTATTTGGAAAATTAATTTTAACCCCCACAACAAAGTTCATGAAGGAATCTTCGGGACGATTGGTCCCCAGTCTTGGAATTGTGAATTTCCTACCCTTTATGGTAGAAGGCTCCATGATTCATTTGAACTTTTATATCTTTGATACATGGGACTTCGACCTGTTGATAGGACAACCATTTAGAAGACTCCTTTATGAAGGTCAAACTGGAAAGCTACACATTTCTTTTGGAAAGGATTTTAAATTCCCTATGACAATTTCTCACTCCTTGAATAATAAGATCGAGTCATCTCTTTTGCCTGATCCTATGGAAGAGGTAAAAGCTGCGTCTCTAGAGCTTTTAAATGAATCAGACTTAGAAGAAGAAGCCCCTTTCTTCATAGAAGAGGAAGCTGAACCTTCTGAACCTGAACCTTTAGATGAGTTTGCAGAAACACCCAGACCTCCTATAGAGCTTAAAACTTTACCACCCGGTCTTATCTATGCTTTCCTAAACAATAATCCAGAGTTTCCTGTGATCATTAGTAATAAACTCACTCAGGAACAAACTCTGCGATTAATGACCGTTTTAGAAAAACATCACTCAGTCTTTGGCTACTCACTCCAAGATCTTACAGGAATCAGTCCTATGATTTGCACCCATCGCATTCCGACAGATCCTTCTGTTTCACCTTCTCGGGAACCCCAACGTAGACTCAACAACGCGATGAGAGAAGTAGTTAAAAAGGAAGTTATAAAGTTGCTGCATGCAGGGATTATATATCCTGTGCCGCATAGTGAGTGGGTGAGCCCTGTTCAAGTTGTGCCTAAAAAGGGAGGCATGACTGTTGTTACAAATGAGAAGAACGAGCTAATTCCGCAACGCACCGTCACAGGGTGGCGGATGTGCATTGACTATAGAAAACTGAATAAAGCCACGAAAAAGGATCACTTTCCTTTACCTTTTATAGATGAGATGTTAGAGCGGATAGCGAACCATTCGTTCTTCTGTTTCTTAGATGGATATTCAGGGTACCACCAGATCCCGATCCATCCTGATGATCAAAGCAAAACCACTTTTACCTGTCCATACGGAACTTATGCTTATCGTAGAATGTCTTTTGGGCTATGTAATGCACCAGCTTCTTTTCAAAGATGCATGATGTCTATATTTTCTAATATGATTGAAGAGATTATGGAAGTTTTCATGGATGATTTTTCTGTTTATGGAAAAACTTTTGATAATTGTCTTGAAAACTTAGACAAGGTTTTGCAAAGATGCAAAGAAAAACACTTAGTCCTTAACTGGGAAAAATGTCATTTTATGGTTAGGGAAGGAATAGTGCTAGGACACCTAGTGTCTGAAAGAGGTATTGAGGTAGATAAAGCTAAAATTGAAGTAATAGAACAACTACCTCCACCTGTGAATATAAAAGGAATTCGAAGCTTTCTTGGCCATGCTGGTTTTTATCGCAGATTCATAAAAGATTTTTCATTTATTGCTAGACCACTCACTCTTTTGCTAGCCAAGGATGCTCCTTTCGAATTTGATGATGCATGTTTAAAAGCTTTTGAATTATTAAAGAATGCACTCATCTCTGCACCAATCATTCAACCCCCTGATTGGTCGTTGCCTTTTGAAATTATGTGTGATACTAGTGATTATGCTGTGGGGGCAGTTTTGGGGCAAACAAAAGACAAGAAGCATCATGCAATTGCTTACGCCAGTAAAACTTTGACAGGAGCTCAACTTAATTATGCAACCACTGAAAAAGAGCTTCTGGCTGTTGTCTTTGCCATTGATAAATTTAGATCTTACTTAGTAGGAGCTAAAATAATTGTTTACACTGATCATGCTGCACTAAAATATTTGCTCACTAAAAAGATGCTAAACCTCGCCTAATTAGATGGATCTTGTTACTCCAAGAATTTGACTTAGAAATAAAAGATAAAAAGGGAGTAAAAATTCTGTTGCTGATCACTTGTCTAGAATGCACTTTAAGGATCCACAGGAAACACCCATTAATGATTCACTCCGGGATGACATGCTCTATGGAATCAACAGGTCTGACCCCTAGTATGTAGATATTGTTAATTTTATGGTTTCAGGGTATGTACCACCATGAGCGAACAAGAAGAAGCTTATTCAAGAAAGTCGTTCACACATATGGGATGAGCCATACCTCTTCCGAGTATGTGCTGATGGCTTACTCAGAAGGTGTGTGACCACTGAGGAAGGGTGGAAGATCATCGACAGATGCTATTCATCACCATACGGAGGTCATTATGGAGCATTCCGTACACATTCAAAGATCTGGCAATGTGGATTCTATTGGCCTACAATGTATGAAGACACAAGGCAATATATCAGAAGATGTGGGCCATGTCAAAGGCACGGAAACATAAATACAAGAGATGCTATGCCACTCACCAACAACCTTCAGATTGAGCTCTTTGATGTTTGGGGAATAGACTACATGGGTCCATTTCCTCCATCAAAGAAGTGTGAATTCATCTTGGTGGCAGTTGGCTACGTCTCCAAGTGGGTAGAAGCACTACCTTGCAAGCGTGCCGACAATATTAATTCAAAAAGGATGTTTGAAGAGATTATATTTCCAAGATTTGGAGTCCCTAGGGTGGTGATAAGTGATGGGGGATCACACTTCATCGACAAACGCTTTGAGCATTATCTAGCAAAACATGGAATCTATCACAACGTTGCTACCCCATATCATCCTCAGACAAGTGGCCAAGCAGAGACTTCCAACAAGCAAATCAAGAACATTCTTCAGAAAACAGTAAATAAGATGGGAACAGCATGGAAGGAAAAGTTACCCGATGCACTCTGGGCATACCGGACAGCATACAAGACCCCAATTGGAATGACCCCATACCAATTGGTGTACAGGAAGACTTGCCACTTGCCTGTTGAACTAGAGTTCAAAGCACACTGGGCCATAAGAAGATGGAATATGGACCTAGATGTTGCTGGAGATCATAGAAGAATGCAACTATCAGAATTGGAAGAATGGCGAGAGAAAGCATATCACAATTCGAAGATCTACAAAGAAAGAGTCAAAAGATGGCATGACAAGAGGATCAAGAAGGAGTTCTCACTCGGAGATAAGGTATTACTTTTTAATTCCAGGGTGAAGCTTTTCGGGCATGGAAAACTCCGGAGTAAATGGGAAGGACCATACAAGGTAGTCAATTCATCATCCCACGGAGCTATTACACTTCAAAACGACGAAGGTACGTTATTCAAGGTAAATGGTCAACGTCTTAAATTATTTTTAGAACCCAATAAAGAATTAGAAGAAATAGACGTGATCCATTTTTACCTTCCGATGGAGAATTAAAGCCCAACCTTTTTAATCTGACGTTTTTGGGCCACGTATATATTTTTTGGGATAAAAATACTTCTAGAAACATGCTTGAGCAAGCGGGCCCGCAGAGGAGGCAGGCCCAGGGCGGGCACCCTGAGGATGAGGGCGGGCACCCTGCCCTGGTGTCCCCTCAGCCTCGGCCTCTTCCGACGTGCTTTCCTCATCTATGGTTATCCAGAAAATTCCGCGAATGGGTTGTTACGCACGCCCGGCAGCGGGATGGATCTATGGAAACCCTAGAGGCACTTTTTGACCCCTATGTAAACAGACCCCTGACGTCAGCTTTCAACACCAATTCATTCAATCCTTCTCTCCTCCTCAATTAGAGGTTGTCTAGTTCCTTGCTTCTCCAATGGTCGACAAGACCCACCGCAACTAGGAGATCGTCCCTTACGACCTCAACCGCAAGCCCAAGGATGACCCCGATGCCTACGCTCTCGTCCCGGCCAACACAGAGCGACAGCTAGCAGCCCCACCATCAAACCAGCGCAGCTCAATCTCATCCTACTACGCCCAACCAGTTCTTACTGCACCACCGCAGCCCCTTCTTCTTAAGGGACCGTCGTCCAAGCAAGAAGCCATCATCAAGGTACCAGCCGGCATGAAGATCCTGCCACCTAAACCCAATGAGCGGGTTGTAGGCGTCAAGACCAACCAGAGCGGTGAGATCAGCATAGCAGATGTGGATGAGGACATCAGGACAGCAAATAGACATATTATGGAACTTCAGTCCACAGTTAGCTCTCTTAGTAGGCAGGTCTCCAACCTGAACACTACTGTGCTCGCGCTTAAATGTGACCTTTCTGATGCCCTTGCTAGGATCAGGGATTTAGAGCAACACTAAGCTATCTAGATTAGACCTTGAGGCAGTGTGTCTTAGTCTTCATCATTAGATTCAATTAGATTCAATTCAGTTTAGATTAGTTCGCTTCATTAGTCAGTGTAATAAATGCCTCAAGACAAATAAAGATTATTATTATTATTATTATTATTATGCCTCGTGTATCTCCACTTTATTTTTATGCAAGAAAGCAGGAAACAAGTATGGGGGAATCCCCCCGACATGGTAAATGCACTTCGATTGCACCACTCCACGATTCAGGTACACACTCTGCACGCTTTATTTACATATATACAAATACATATTGGGCTGTGTAGAATATTGTTCCTAACATGATAATTTAAAAAGACAAAAATATTTTTAATCATGATCAATCTCACTCTATGATATTTCTGAAAACCTGCATTTATTGAAAATCATTTTAAAAACCATGTGTTACTCAAGTCATTGTGGAATGTGAGATGGTAGAATATGAGTATCTTATTCTTGAAATCTTTGTCGCTTGGAGATTTTCTTTTCAAAAACTTCAAAAATATAGCTACCATCCTTAATATTTTATATGATAAACCTAAAAATATTAATTTGCTTTGTATTGAGTTTGTGCAAAACGAGTTAGACCCTTGTTGAGAGATTTATCATGCTCCCAAGATCAAGATATTTTTATTCAGAAAGATTCACTCTTACGAAGTATTATTGCATTAGAGACATGGGCTATGCAAAAATATAAATTTCGAGGAAATAAAAAAGAGCAAGTGCTCGACAACCTCGCAGAAAAATGGACAAGTGTCCGGAAGTAGAATTAGGGGTACCTCAGTATCCACCTGAAAAAAAATGAGATGATAAAAATATATATGGTAAAAAGAAAATGATAGCCCATGGTCCCTCTAATAAGCAATATGCCAGTAAGAGTTGACAAGTTTTAATTTTCAAAGTCTTTGATCTAAGAGTATGGCATTCCTCTCCTCGGATCCCGTTTTGACCCAGGCAATATATGCAAAGTAAGTATGCTTGAGAATTTCTACAAATTAAAACAGCCTCAGTGAGATATACAAAAGATAAATGAGTGATCTGAGAGCCCCTATGAGGATAAAGGTATGCTAAGTTTTCTATTCAAAAATATATAAAAACTCTAAGTGACAGGATGAGAAGAAAGGATCTCTACTTCAACCATATATTTCCCTGACTACAGTGCACAGTGGACATTCACAACACCCTGCAGGTATAAAAAATGCTTTACAATGTTTCAACCCCAGTTATTTTTCTGAACCATCCTTTTCTCGAGGACGAGTAAAAGCCTAAGTATGGGGGTGTTTGTTGATGGTTCTTAAGTATCAATTTTAATTATCCAATAAATAAGGAAAAGGACTTATATGCAAGCAACACCTAGAATTAGGGTTTGATCTGATAGAATTCCACGAGTTTTGTTGTTTATCTGTTTCTGCAAGGGGTTATCAGGAAATACAAAGGAAAGGCCCACACGTCGGAATTACATAGAGATATTAACGTGTTCACCGATTTTCTATCATCTAGAAGACTCCAGAAGCCACGGGATCGAACGGGAGGCCGAACGGGCCCGGGACCAGGGCGCCCGCCCTGGACCCTGGGGCACCCGCCCTAGGTCTGCAACCAATCAGGATGAGTCTCGCGGATTATGCCCCACCGACCTAAAGGATCAAGGAAAACCATGCGATTAATGTCGGTTTGATCCGACGACCCTGGTTCACTTGAAAGGACTATATAAGCAGGACCCCTGGCCCCTGGAGAGGGGAATCGAAGTCCATTATTTTCATATTTTCTAGAGAGGATTCAGAGAGAGAGGTTCCCTTAGGGTTCCCACCTCATTAGGGCTTAGCATCCAATGTGAGATTAGACTTAGTTCTTCTAGATTGAGAGAGATAGAGTGGAGGTATAGATCGAAGGAAGCCCGGCCTGTCGGTGACTACTTCGAGGTTGTACCTGCAGGATCAAGTTCTCCTAACCCGAGGCTTGCTCCTAGGATTCTTCAGTATTTCGACTTCTAAATTCTAGTAAGTTCTTTGTTTTATTGTTCTTTGGTTTATGAGTTTACTTTAATCTCTTCACGTAGAGTTTAGAGTAATCATCTCTAGCGTAAACGAGGTGTTTGGGCTAGGATACTCATAGATATCCCCTGTCTAGCCGAACCGTGGTAGTAGCGAGGAATGTGACATTTCCGTAGCTACCTCTCTATTTCATATCCCGTTAGCAGGATCGATAGGGTTTATAGGTGCGGGTCGAACATCCTTTGAGGTGTCTAGATTCCGTGAGCCTCCCCAATAGAGCAGTAGATCATCCTTACCAAGGTTAGAACGAGAGTGCAGTTGCAGTCTTCTCTATACATCGCTCGCATCAAATCACAGTGGTTGTAGCCTAAAGGTTAGTAGTAATAGATTTGGTTAGTCAGATGCACGTTTTCTCCTAGTGGTAAAAAAATAAATACGATACTCTGGATAACATCCCGGGTGAAGTGCTCACCGATATCCGTGCGCTTACGGATCATTTCCTAATTGCGTTACCAAATATCAACAATGATGCGCCTGTTGGCGTCTTTATGGTGCAAGATATGCCCCAACGGAAACTCAGTGACCACTTCGATGGGGGTAAGTATCAAAATAATGGCGTAGTTTTGCGAGAGGTGATCAAGATAGCATAAAGCAGCTTCTGGACCTAGGGGTAACGGGTCTTAGATTTGTTGAGTACCTCGCTGATGAAGTATACTGGTTGCTAGACCTTGTACACGTGCCTGACCTCCTCGCGCTCAACGATGATGGCAATACTGACTACCCAATTGGTGGCCGCAATGTAAAGCAACAAAGTCTCGCCTTCCTTGGGCGCCGTCAAGATCAGAGGAGATGTAAGAAACTGCTTGAGCTCTGCAAAAGCAGTGTTAGCTTCCTTCGACCACTCAAACTTCTCCTTTGCCTTGAGAAGTTTGAAGAATAGCAGGCCCTTTTCACCGAGCCATGATATGAATCGACTCAAGGCAGCCATGCACCCGGTTAGCTTCTGGATGTCTTGACGTACTTTGGAGGTTTCATCTTCATGACTGCTTCAACTTTTTCTGGGTTAGGCCGTATGCCCTCATGGCTATGTTGCCAAGCAGTATGCTAGACGACACACCAAATATGCACTTCTTGGGATTCAACTTCCATTGAAACTTATTGAGTGCCTTGAAGGTCTAATCGAGGTCATCGACCAGGGTAGAGGCTACTTTGGTCTTCACCACTACGTCATCAACATATGCTTCAACGAGCTGATCTCTGATCTGATCCTTGAGGCACTATTGGATGGCCTGTTGGTAGGTTGCGCCTGTGTTTTGGAGCCCAAACGACATGGTCATGTAGCAGTAAGCACCGAAAGGTGTAATAAAGGATGTCTTAATCTGGTCCTCCTCTCTCAGAGAGATCTGATGGTAACCAGAGTAGCAATCTAGAAAAGATAAGAGCTCACAGCCAGCGGTAGAATCTACGACCTCATCTATACGAGGCAAACCAAAGGGGTCCTTAGGGCAGTGTTTGTTGAGATCAGTGTTATCAATGCACATCCTCCATTCATTATTCTTTTTTCTTACAAGAACCGGGTTGGCAAGCCACTCGGGTGATACACCTCTTTGATAAAGCTGACAGCAAAGAGCCAGTTTATTCTACCCTAATCGCCTCCTTTTTGTCCCGAGCGAACCGTCGTAGCTTCTGTTTTATTGGCTTGGTGGTCTTTGAAACATCCAAGGAGTGCTCGATCAATTCCCAAGGTACTCCGGGCATGTCTGCAGGTTTTCATGCAAACATGCTAACGTTCTCCCTCAAGAAGCTGATGAGCACGTCTTCCAATTTGGGGTCTAGGGTGGCCCCAATGCGAGCCGTCTTGGACTTGTCGCCTGGTACTAGTTCCACCTCTTTGGTCTCCTTGGACTTCAAAGCAGCATGTGTGGCTTCTTTGCCAGGAATCTTGAGATCGGCGAGAGGAATCTTTTTGGCATCGGCGATGGACTGCTGCATGTGGATCGAGAGCTCGAGGGCTTTAGTAGTTGCATAGCCCTCCTTCTCGCAGTTGTAGACGATGAGAACATTGCCCTTGAGACAGAGTACGCCCTTCTCGGTTGGCATCTTCAGAAGTAGGTAGATGTAGTGAGGTATCGCCATAAATTTGGCCAGAGCTGGTCGGCCGAGTATGGCATGATATGTTCCTTTGAAGTCCGCTACGATGAAATTGACATAGTCGATACAGAAGTGGTTGGCAGTGCCAAACTAGACTACCAGTGTGATCTGTCCCAAAGGTTGAGAGGTCTGCCCCGGGAGCACTCCCCAAAAAGGTGCATCATAAGGCTCGAGGTCTTCTAGCTTAATGTCTAACTTAGTTAGAGCATTGCGAAAGAGGATATCGAGGGCATTGCCGCCGTCGATGAGCACCTTCTCGAATCGTACATTCCAAATGACAGGGTCTAAAACAAGGGGAAGTGCCCTGGCTTCGGGATATTGGCCCACTGGTTAGCTCTGCTGAACGTAATGGGTTGGTGCGACCAGTTTTGATACTTAGGGTCGGCAACTCTTCCGTCCGGTTTGTTGAGGGCCATAACAGCTCGGGCGGTAAGCTTCCTTGTCGCCTGTTCTCTAGGGCAACCTTCCCACCAAAGATGCTGCGAACACTTCTATCAGGGTCCTTATAAGTGTGACGAGGGTCCTTGTCACATTCCTCTTCGGTCTTGTCCTCCTCATCAGGCCTCTTGTCGTCCCGGCGATCATTTTTGTCACCATCTTTATCGCCGCCACGCTGCCTTTTGTGGGCGTCCAAGCGATAGATAGACTTTAGACCCCTGCAATCTCTCATTGTATGGCCGGAGTCCGGATGAGCCGAGCAGGGACCCTGAAGGACCTTGGAGTAGGCATCCTCATAATTGCGCTTGGGCACTGGTTTGACTGTATTGACGACGTTATCCACTATTCGGTTGTGGCTCTGCCACCCCCTAAAATCGTCCTGCCGACGCTGATCACAATTGTCATTGCGGTGGTCGTGGTTATCGTTGCGTTGATCGTCACGGTGGTTGTCACGATGCTGATCATCGCACCGGTCGTCGGGGTGGCGATTTGGCTGGTCGGGGCGGGGAGCCCGGCCAATGTCCTCCTTGATCTGCTGGTCGGCCTCATCAGCATCTGCCCACTTCTTCACCACCGTGAGAAGGTCCTAAACAGAGTTAGGCCTCTTGCGGAGAAGTTTGGCCCTGAGAGCATCATGGTGGCGGAGGCCTCTGATAAATGCAGAGATAGCCTCATCGCTGTTAATGTTAGGGATGGATATCCATGTTTTTGAGAAGCGGTGTATGTAGTCGTGCAATGGTTCATTCGGATAGTCTTTGACTTTCTCCAAATCATACTTGTTGCTGGGCTGCTGACAAGTGGCCATATAATTGTCAATAAAAGCCCTCCTGAGCTAAGCCTAGGTGTTGATGGAGCCTTCCTTAGGCTGAGAAGCCATTGGTTCATGGACTCGTTGATGACCATAGGTAAATAGTTGGCCATCACATCTTCATCGCCATGTGCTACTCGGACAGCGATTTCATAGAGCGTTATCCACTGTTCGGGATTAGCCTTGCCGTCATCGGTATTAAGATCATGGAGCTTGAAGTTTCTTGGCTAGATGATAGCACGGAGCCAATCAGTGAATGGTCGGAGGCCGGGGATATGGCCAGCACGCGGTGCATAGCCACGGTCGGGTGCGCCATGTGCTTCATCATATTCTCGCCTATGTTGCATCTCAAATGCACGATGCTCTTCTCAATTATTTTTGATGTGATCCCTCAAATTCAGATTGGCATTGAGATGGTCATGGAGGTCACCTTCGGGTTACTCAAATTCCTGGTCGGCACCGCGTTGTTGTCCATGGCCGCCACCGCGGTTTGCAACATGCTCCCCTCCATGACGTGCATCACGCCCGCCTTGCTGATTATGTTCACCCCCTTGATCGGTGTCATGTTCGCCTCGCTGGTTGGCATCATGCCTTCCTCCTTGATCTCAAGGACGGTGCGCCTCATAGTTCATGTTGTGGCCCTAGTAAAGATAAGGACCTCCTCATTGCCAGGGGCCTCGTTGGTGATGACTTCGGGTGGAGGACGCCGATGGAGCACGTGTACACCTCTCGTTGACCTGGACTATGGTCGCCTTCAAATAAGCCTTGACAGAGTCAAGTGCCAGGGATTCTAGGAGCTTGTTGAGTTCATTCATGGTGACAGCAATGTTGGCGCTTGGTGTCTTGAAAACCTGCTGGTTGTCTCACATGTCGAAAGTGTCAGTCAGATTGCGGTAGATATTGCGCTGGCCACCCATGGCTGCATCAGCTGCATCTTCTTCAACGTTCTCCAGGTTGACTCTTTGAGCCATATGATCGGTGTTTCTTTCCTCCCGAGCAGCCCTCTCTTGATTGGTTTCCCCGTCACAAGGGGGCTCATCATTACTAACGGCGAAGACGGCGCCTCCAAAGCCGGGTGGAAAGGCTGGGAACTCCTACCCATATGAATCGATGAGGGTGCGGGTATAGCTAGTCCCGTGAGATTCGGTGGACCCGGTACCCTCTTCCGAGATTATAGAGAGTGAATCCTCTCCGATCTACCTAATCTCCACCACATTAACAGTAGGCACAGGGTGGTCTAGTTCAGGCAGGTCTATCAGATAGAGATCCAAAATGTGGTCATGCTCGGTGGGATCCACGAACAGGTGTGGTATGCGGGCAGCATACTCGGATGCCGTGTTCACCAACCCGTATGGGTAGGTGTTGGGTGAGTGCTCTGTTAGGGCTTCGTAATCCCCCGACCTTAGGCCGGTTGCGGGTACTGGTCGGTAATGAACCGTCTGCCCTTCTGGAGTCACCGTGATCACGAGATCAGGGTTCGGGCGTCCCTGGCGGCCAGCCCGAGCTGGTTGGGAACGACGATCCTCGGCAGACCGATCTCTGATAGAATCTACTAAGGTTAGGGTTTTCAGCCAAATTCGTGGTGACCCGATCGATGGACTCGACCAGATCGGTATTGTCAAGATGCCTCCCTTGATAGTGGGGAAGCGATCGGCGGGTGGTCGGAGGAGGCAACCCTGAGACTGGTCCTGAGATTGAATTCGCCGTTGTTGATGTAGATTCGGTTCACATAGGGGGAGCCTGCACCGCCTCCACGGCTTCAGCGAGACCGTCAGAGCCGGTGGTCCAGGTGAATGTCCTGATCATCAATGTTAGTCCCACCGGAAGGACCATGGAAGCAGGGAAGTTAACCATCTGGCTCGCCATAGAGTCTGCACACACACCCCCTACCTGGCACGCCACTGTCGATAAGATATGGTCGGCAGTCTACCGAGGGGTAGCCCACAGTAGTAGATTATCGGCGGAGGTGCGCAAGACGATGATCTAGATGGTGACGCAAGAGGAACATAGGATCTATCTAGGTTCGGGCCGCAAATTGCGTAGCACCCTACGTCCTGCGTCATTGTGGATTGTATTGACGCGTGATGATATGTTTTGAGGGGCGTCCTTGCCCGCCTTATATAGTACGAGGGATAAGGTTACAGATCTAAGGAATCTAATCCCAGCCGAATACAACTCCTGTATCCACGGAGGACACGATGTCTATCCTAACCGACTAGGTTTTCTTGACTGTCAAGTAGTCTCTGCTTGCTCTGCACGGTTCGCCGAGCAGTTCGGAGACCCGTGCGGCCCTTTATGGCAAATTGGGCCACCACGGCTGGCGCGGCTTATGTGGAGCCATGAGATTATACGGGTCTATACCCCCACACCAACTGACTTGCAAGAAGATATTCTAGAAATATTATGAAATTCTCTACATTTTATTTATAATCACCTAAGCCTGATTCCCAAGTTTAATAGGTCAAAAATATGAAACTACAGAATCTGGTCCGCTCCAAACAGAGAGCAACGAAATCTGGGACATGACTTTAAACATCTGTAACTCAAAAACTACTTAGCCAAATGCCACTAAATTTTAACATAGGCTAGTTTAATGAGATATCTACAACTTTTTTATAAACAACTTTCACAGCAAACATCATTATTAAGGTGTAGTTAATTAAGTCCTAGAAACTGTCCAGAAACCACTATAATTGGATTATAAAACAAAATAATACTTCACTACACCTTTGAAATGAAACCTGAGCATAACCAAGTTTACTAATAGTTTGTACTTATCACATACATTCTAGAAAACATCATGGCTAAGCCCAAATCATTTATTTAATTGCCTTTATTAATTTATTTTAGATGCTTAGATGGAATTATAAACATAAAACAAAAGTGCACAGTAAATTCTACAAAAATTGTAGAAGCTCACACATATTCCGAATGGTCCACTGTAAAAATTTCAAGTCATTTTCATGAGTATAATAGCCTCTATGAAAAAGACAAATTGATTAAGCTAAATAAACCTAGAGAGCAAGATAAACCCATATCTGACTTGTCCAGCATCCAAAGCTCATGAAATTTTAACCACGGTCCCCACATAACCTCAGAAGACTACCATAAAAATTTCACCTAAATTGGAGCACCACAACTCAAGATATAAAAATGACAAGCAACACAATAAAGATTTGCTCATTTACTAAGATTAAATCAAAACCTTGTAAAACCATTATACCACTAATATTTTTAATATTTTTCTTAGTTAGTATATATTATTACAAGACCAACTAAACAAGAATCACAATTTTTGGACATCTAAAACTTCAGATATGGCTCTGGTCAAGTTTGTAAGCATTTTTGGAGTACTTTTCAAGGTTAAATAAAAACACCAGAAAATTTCTATAAACCTATAACATATTATGACTCTACTGCATAGATCTTTCCTCAAGGTTTCCAAAAATTCCACATTTGCTATTTTTGGAACTTCCTAGCATGAGATATGGATTTTCAAAGATTAACACCAATTTGTAATTCAAAAGACAGAATAAACAAAACCCTACTTAAATGCTAGATCCACCCGGTTGTGCACTCAGATTAGCCACATATGAAAACCGACACGTGGGACCCACTGCTTAGTTGGGCCCACCTGTCATCCAAAGAGAAAGAGAGACATAGGACCGGCTCTTCCTTCCTCTTCGCTGGGACACAGGGAGCAGGGGAGCGAGTGCCGGCCGGCCATCCCGGCGGTGAGGCGGTCGCCGGCGGCAGTAGCAGGCCCAGGGAAAACCCTGCCCTGCGTGCACCCAAGGGAGGTGGTAGCTCCACCAGAGACCACCTATGGCGTCCTGGCCGTGAGCGCCGGAGGCGAGGAGGTGGGTAGCCCGGTGGTGACCGCATCCCGATGGCCATTGCATCCGGGAGCGCGGTGCTGAGGCTTCCCCCAAGGCCAGCGCATCCGCTAGCGCTAGCAGCACGGTCAAAGGTGGTTCTTGGGCTCCTACCCACGTGCACGGGCGACATGCCGCGGTGGCGGCCTACAGCGATGGCGGAGACAGCGGCAACGGCGGCGAGCGGCTCCTGGCCCACATGTGCAAGGTGGAGAAGGAGGTCACAGGGCCGGTGGTGGCTTGTCTCGGGCTGCGAGCATGTGAACTATGGGGTGCCGAGTGGCTCTACCAGTGGCGGCCATGGCTGCGGCGTCCGCGCTCGCGAGCACAGAGTGAGGAAGAGGAGAGAGAGGAGGGCTAAGGAAGAGAGGCGGAGCGAGCGAAAGGGAGTGAGGGAGGCCGAGAGGGAGCTCGAGCGCATGGCCAAGAGATGGGGGCGTGCGCAACGCGTGGAGCAGAGGTGAGGGCATGGTGACCGCGTGTCCCCTAAGGGGCACGCCGTCGAACAGCTAGCGTGCGTCGCTGTGCCCATGTTGGAGACCGTGTTTGGGCCGGCTATGGGCCAAACTGGGCTATGGGCCTTGAATGAAAATTGTTGTCCACATACTGCTATATGAATTTCATTAAGGGGCCATGGTCATTAGGGCTTTAGATCAGCGGGTAATTAGTCCCCAAAACGAACAAGGTTTAAGCTTTGCTCGGCTTTTGTTAGCTTTAAGGGGTCAAACTTTATCAAATTGATTCTAACGTTTTGCATGCTCTTCTTCTCCATGTAAACTCTGATTTTTGTCTTTGGGTCAACTCAAGTTGCATAGCAAAATTTGGAGAACGCGCGATGCCAACGTCGATGACACTAAAATCAGGGTTTTAAATTGCTAAGTGCCGAAATCAGCCCCATTTCTGACTTGTGTGCCTTTTTTGAGCATGTTCCACACATTTTCGAAACTTGACTCTTAAACAAAGTTTGTCCCTTATAAAATTCTCTATAACTTTGTCAAAGGGTGCCACAGCCATGCAAAGTTTCTAGGTAACACTTTTTAAATGGTCAAACAAGAGTGTTCTAGGGTCCACGCATGGTCAACCATCACTTAGAAGGACAATTAGGCAAAATGATCAACATGAACATTGTTCCATTAAGTGTCCTAAGTGTAGTTAAGGTATTGTAGAGGCTAAACATACCCACCATGCATAGGTTGCACAAAAGTGTAGGCCTCACATGCACTGAAACATAGAAATTACTATAATTGATGTGCTTGTTTCAAAGCCATGTTTCAATTGTTTGATTGTTTTGTTGCATGGTACAAGTTACCAATATTTCTCTAAGTTGTTCCACATGTTTCACTTGTATGTTGCATGAGCTCTAGTTCACATATAAGTCACACATGAATTAGAAAAACATGTTTCAGTGTTTCAAGGACATTTTTCAGCTATAATCCAAACCAGACTATAACTTATCATTTCATGTGACTTTTCGATTCCAAACTTCATGAAACTTTTCCAGTGATCACTATAGATAGGGAGTGACGTGAGACATAGGAAAGAAGTGACATCAAAACTCACTTGCATTACCAAGCATGAGCATCAAACATACACACATTAAAACACAGAACAACAAGGGTATGTTGCATATGTTTCAAGGAGATGTTTCAAGCACATTCCATATATACATGTTTCACACATTGCACTAGTATGTTCCATATGTTTCACTAGTGCATCACATATGTTCCATGCTCATATATGAACAAATGACGCTTAGGCTCATGCAATGCAAGTGCCAAAATGCAAGCCTAACACCTAGGGTGTTACAGACTATAGAAGATTCAACAAGGCAATAAAAGTTACCCCTACGAGCTACCACCGATCCAGAATATAGGGTACGTCATACGAGCAATCAAGTCTAAGCACCATTCTTACACTATGATGGCTACTCTACCCCTAGAGCTACCAAGAATAAAGTACTCAAAAAGAGTCGCAGACTAAAAAGAATAATAATTTACTAACAAATAGAAGTTGATCACCGAAGAAATCTCAGACGCAAGCCCTTGAAGAACTTGAATCCGTAGGTACAAGGCGTAGAAGAAGCACCGACAGGCTGGTACTCCCTCCAAAACTCTTCCCTCTCTCTCTCTCTTCTAATTCTAATTCAAGACTAGATTCTAAACCTAAACTAGAGGAGAACTAGTCTTCTTCTTGAAAGCTAGCTCTAGATAGCTTTTCCTTTCGAGGGACACCTCTCTCTGATCCTATCTGAAGATAATGAATTAGGGTTTCAGGATGCTCTGCCTCGGGGGGTCTAGGGTCTGGTTGGATGAACCGCGGCCCTCAGATCAAACCGACTTAAAACGACGGTCAAGATGCGACGTAGAGACGTGTTGTAACGCGTTGCGTGAAGGAGAAGGTGGTTGGCCTCTGGGCTAGGCCGGCCGACCAGAGGGGGGCCAAGCAGCCTCCTCTAGAGTCCTCTCGGTCTCTGTTTCTGTCACATGCCTTGTCATGTCTTCTGGAGTCTTCTAGTGTCAGGGTCCGATCCATTTGATGCGATTTGGTCTGGTTCTTTAGGCCCAACTCTTCTCCAGAATTCCTATTTTTCCTGTTTAATCCCTGAAAAATCATAATTCACCAAAACTCGTGGAATTCTATTAGTTGAGTCCATATTCTATGGTGGTGATTACATTTATACCCTTTTTCATGTTTTATTGACGGATTATAATAGGAGTTAATTACCATCAACAGCTACTCTAGCCAAGGCCATTAAGGATATACCTATTGTCTGTGAGTTTCCAGATGTTTTTTTGATGATTTGCCTGGATTACCTCCGAACCATGAAGTGGAATTCAAGATAGAACTCATTCCAGGTACGACTCCTATCTCTCAAAGGCCTTATCGAATGCCACCCAATGAGTTGGCTGAGCTGAAAATTCAGTTGAATGAGCTATTGAAGAAAGGTTTGATTCGGCCTAGCTCCTCTTCTTGGGGTTGTCCTGCTATCTTTGTGAAGAAGAAGGATAAATCTTTGCGCATGTGTGTGGATTATCGACCACTCAATGTTGTCACCATCAAGAATAAATATCCTCTTCCTCGCATCGATATTCTTTTTGATCAACTATTCAAAGCTAAGGTATTCTCTAAGATTGATTTGAGGTCTGGCTACCATCAGATAAAAATTCATCCTGAAGACGGCTTTCTCTACTCGTTATGTCTTGTTTGAGTATCTTGTCATGTCCTTTGGGCTAACTAATGCTCTTGCACACTTCATGTATTTAATGAATTCAGTATTCATGCCGAAGTTAGACAGATTCATGGTGGTTTTCATCGATGATATTCTCATCTATTCTTAGAATGAAGAAGAGCATGCCGAGTATCGGAGAGTTGTCTTAACTTGATTGCGTGACCATAAGCTTTATGCCAAGTTCAGCAAATGCGAGTTCTGGTTGAAGAAAGTACCCTTCCTAGGTCATGTGCTGTCCAAGGATGGTATTTCTGTTGATCCTACCAAGGTGCAAGAAGTGTTGGATTGGAAGGCACCGACCTCGGTTCACGAAGTTCAGAGTTTTCTTGGTCTGGCTGGCTATTATCATCGCTTTATCCTGGATTTTTCTAAAATATCCAAGCCTATGACTCGATTGCTTCAAAAGGATGATAAGTTTGTCTAGACTCTAGAGTGTGAGGAGGCTTTCCATACTTTGTGGACTTTATTGACGTATGCTCCTGTCTTGGCATAACCTGATATCGAGAAGCCTTTTGATGTATATTCTGATGCATCAGGTACCAGTTTAGGATGTGTTCTTGTGTAAGAGGGCTAAGTCATTACTTATGCCTCATGCTAGCTTCAGAAGCATGAAGTCAACTATCCTACTCATGACTTAGAGTTAGCCGCCGTTGTTCATGCTTTGAAGATTTGGAGACATTACTTACTTGGTAATGTGTGTAACATCTATACCGATCATAAAAGTCTTAAATATATCTTCACTCAACCAGAGTTGAACATGCTCAGCGATGATGGTTAGAGTTGATCAAGGACTACAATCTGCAAGTACATTATCATCCTAGCAAAGCAAATGTTGTTGCTGATGTCTTGAGCCAAAAATCTCATTGCAATTCTCTGGTTAGTGAAGACTTTCATCTATCACATCTCCTTCATCCTGTGGTACTCCACAATATTACTATGGATTGCTCTCTCAGAAGTCAAATTATCGAGCTCCAGAAGACTGATGTGGGTGTGTTTCACATCAAGCGAAAGATGAAAGAGTAAGAAACCAAGCACTTTCGAGTGGATGACAAAGAAATTTGTAACACCCCAGTGTTACGCAAGCATTAGCATTGCAAATCATATGCATGACTGGAAAAGTTTTATGAAGTTTGGAATCAAAAAGTCACATGAAATGATAAGTCATATCCTTCTTGGAATGGCGTGATTAAGTGAATGAAATTATAGATCATCAACCAAACTTTGCAACTTTGCCCAAATTAATCTAGATGAACTCTACAACAAAAGTCATGAAGGGTTCATGTTGAGCAAATGTCAAGAAAATGCCCCGATTGGCCTAAAACCCTAGTTTAGGCTTTATCGAGTTGCTACTTTGACCAAAGTGAAAGTTTGACTTATGTACCAGTTATGAGGTTTGACCTTAAACAAAAATTATACTTCATCTTGTGTAGAACAAACTTTGTTTAATGATCAAGAGCTAGTTTGGCCTCTAACCTAGTCAAATAGTGCTCCCAAGATTCAATAAAGTGCTGTTTTGGATCTCAGAAATTTGGCTTAGTCATAATGGAGTTCAGTTTCGGGTACCCCACTTTGGAGCTTTATATCTTGCAAACCCAGCTGATCCAGACCTTGATCCCTTAATAAAAGTTGTTCTCTCTTTTGAGTACAACATAGTTTGTTTTTGGAGTATACCCTATTTTAGTTTGTAGATGATGCAAACAGAGGTTACAAGGTCGAAACTGGTGCTGTTTGCAGACCTAAGTCTGAAATCTTGGGCATCGACGATGACATTCCACGTTCTCCAAAGTTTAGTAAGAAACATGTTTGGGTCCCAAAATAAAAGATGGAGATAATTATTTGGAGAAGAGCATACCCGAAGATGGGATCAATTGGACCAGTTTGACTTCTCAAAATGAACAAAAACTGAGCTCTACTTTGATCCACATTAATCCATTGACAGTATCAAATTAGGGCTTAATTATCTCTAAATCCTTTGCTCTAATGGCTGTGAACCTTTAACGAAAATTGTAGAGCATCAAATGGAGATCAAACTTTGTTAAAGGCCCACAATCAAATTCCCAACCGAACCAGCCCAAAAATGGCTTCCAAGACGCGCTGGATCGCGCTCGCCACCTGCTCGTCAAAATGCCGACGCGTGGCCAGGGCGTGGCAGCCATGCGAGCCGAGCACCCCCACCTTCTGCTGCACGTCCTCGCCCTTCCCTCTCGCGTTGGGACAGCAAAGCGCCCTCAGCTCACTTCCCCCCTCACTTGCCTCGCCCTCCCCGCTCTCGTTCTTGCAGCGACGTGCGTGCCAGAGCGCCGCCACCATGGCCACTGGCCGAGCTCCAGGCCGCACCGCGTTCCTCGCCTCCGTGCCGCCTTGGCCCAAGCGGTGCACCCCAGCACCCCAGGCCCGTTTCCCCACCTTCCTCAGCCGTCGGAGTAGTCGACCGTCGGAGTCGCTGCCATCATCGTCGCTTGCTGTAGTGGCCACGCCACCATAGGCCACCATGGGCCAAGCCGAGGGCACTAGCGGGTGCGCACGAAACACCTGGTGCTCCTCCACCCCTCAGCTGTCACACCTGGTTTTCCAAAGAACAAAACCAGGCTAATCATATGGGTGCCCAGGAAGTCCACACATATGTCAGAATGAAAAAGTATCAGAAACAATGTTATTATATAACATATACATAGCTATATTAACACTTACATCAGAGTATCATGGAACGGTGACTAAACTTCAGGCTCCATTCTTCTCAGGGATGGCTGACTGGTGGCTCCGTATACCAAGCACTTCTGAAAGACTTCTGGAAACTCTACTACACCTTTATCCTTCTTCTAAGTAGCACCTTACTACACACTGGAATGTGGTGGAAATAGCAAGAGTGAGTCCATGTCGAACTCAACAAGTATAACACAGGGTTCATGAGGCACAAAAGGCTAGACACTATTTGACTGCATTTAGCTTTTAATCATCATATAATTAGCAATTGATTAGCATCAAGGTATTCCAATTCCCATTAACCAATGATTAATTGTAATAAGGATAATGAATAGCATTAACATGAGCATAATAATAACAATAGTAATTAAGCATGATATAGCAATGGTGATCAGCTATTCTATAAGAATCTCCAATGCTGCTCGTGTCCGTGAGCACGGCCAGTATACCAGTTTATTAAACTCTGCGCAGAGGTGTACACTTTTACTGTGAGTCATGACTTCAAAATGCATGGGTTTGCAAGGCCCAAAACATCGGAAATCATATAAAGTCATTCAAAAGTTTGTCTAACAAGTTAGGGCTATTAGATTCACTCGGCAGGCAGATGTAGGAACCCCTTTTCAAATGGCACAATTCCTTCTCGGCTATACTCATAGACTAGATGCTGTCCTACACCCAATGTGGCAAGCCATTCTTACGCCATTTAAGGTAACCACTAACAAGCTAGAAAATGTCTCTTGAACAACTAGAGCCAGAGCCATATAGCCCTCACAGCTGTACTATCAATCCCGGTTATCACTTACAGGTAAGTCCTTACGGAGAGTAACTAGAGCAACAATATAACCCCTTGCTCTAGCCCCCTTTTCAACAGTTATAAAATCATCTTAATGGTTGATTGCTTAATCCATTAATCAAATTACAAGATCATTGTTCATAATTAAGCACTAGCAATAGCTACCCAAATGCATAACCCATAGGTGACAAGGAAACAAGATATCAATAGCTAAGTTATAATTTCTATGGTTGTCAAGGAGGACACATGCATATGTATGATAATTTCAGTGAATAGGACAACAAGGATGGTCCCATGTTATACTTACCTTGATCAAAGCTTTACTGATGATACTGCTGATCTGGCTCAAAATAATACTCCTGATCGTTAAGAAACTGCTCACCGTCTATACTCGATCATCAAGCATCAACACACAATCATCCGAGCAATCATACATGAAGCAAACAAGGATATATAATTAAAACAGTACACCAATAGTAGCAAAACAGTATAAAAAAGTTTGTAAAACTTTTCTACATGTTACTACGATCACACAGACATAAAAATCATGAAATTCGGATTTAAAACATGAAAGTTATGAATTTTCTAAGATTTCCTATAGATAAAATATAAACTCGAAAATTAAATTTTCCAAACCTACTGTACAGCTACACTAACATGTAGAGCTCGCAAATACGAACCTAATGCAACTTGAACGGGTCAAATCGGAGTTAAAACGTGGAAGATATGGCCTAAACAAGATTGTACGTGTATACGTATTTCTATTGTATTTCAGGATTTGTTTTTACTAAAGAAAAACGGCCACAAATCATACCCATGACATCATGTGAAGTCATCAAGCTAGCTAACTACTATGGTCACGATAACATGAAAGAAGCTGTAACAGAACTATCGTTATAGAAAAACAACTATTGGAGAATTTATTTATATTATATAAAAGAAACAATTACACACTTGATTATTTTAATTAAATAAAACCATAAGAATGACATTAATTCAGATTAGTCACATCATATTTTAATTGAAAATCAAGTTTGAACTAGTCATATTGTTTTATTTATAAATGAACATGTCTCATATTATTTAATTTATTTAAACTTTATTTGACAAAAATAAATAAACATTTGAGAGCATCTACTCTAATTATATGGGGCACGTGTTTAAGCTAAGCATATTATAAATTAGAAACTACTTCTGTTGCGGTTAATCAAGTTAACAGTGGATATGGTAAAGGCGAATCGTTAAACCATGTGTTGCTTTTAGTTAGAAAATATTTACATGCACATTAAATCAAACTAATATTAAATTATATACACATAAACTCGTGGCATGAAGAACGTTGCTGCTAAGCCGTGGGTTACGTCAATATGATCTTAACGCAACAAAAATAGACTAACAGAACTAAAACAATCCTCTGAGATTTAGTATAAATTGGGTTAACAAGGAAACTAGATTGGGTTAACAAGGAAAACGGAGACTTCAAGAGAGAAGTAGATACGTACTATGCACATCAGACTGTTTTCTGGGCAAGTCCCGTATGTACGAGCTCATGGCCATCGGTGCTGCTGCTGCAAGCAGGGCAGGGACTCGGGCGCGGGGCCTATTGGGCGACCGACGGCAGCGCAGCGCCGGGCCAGACTCGCTCAGGCCGGAGTAGGGCAGCAGCACGCACGCCCACACCCAGGGAGATTACGTCGGCAGAGATGGCTCGAAGACGACGCAAGGCTCGGTTGCTCGAGTCTACGCTCCCGCCCCCGCTGATGCCGAACGACCAATGCTGCCCCACTCGCGTGGCTCATTGGAGTCTTCCTCAGACGCAACGCCTCCGCTTCTAGCAGGGTCCTGCGGGGACGCGGTGCGCGTCCGTGTCCTGCTCGGGCACCAGCTCTGGCGGGGAGCCGGGGACCGCACCATGGATGATCGGTAGCCGAGTCTGGTTATAGGCTTCTAGCACTCCGATCTCAGCAAGCGATAGAATCATAGAAGTGCCTTTCTGCCATCTGGAGTTTTTTTTACTATGTGGAACTCAGCACTCATGGATTTTGTGTTTGCTTTGGTGTCTCGCTTCTTGGAACGGCAGGTCCAGAGGTAGGTGACGGCGGTACATATTGAGTGTTCCTGAAACCTGGACGTGAGGCTGCAGTTAAATTCGATTGAATGAGGTTTGTGTACTTTGCTCATGGGGTAGGTATATACTTATAGGGAGAAAAACTTTTCACCTTCACATCAACTAGTAATATGGTACTAATTGATGTTGCACCGTCCACCTCCACTAATAGACCTAAATAGACATTAAGGCTCATTAGTAAATAAATACATTAGCCTTAGAGATCATGGGCTTTGAGCATTGGGGTAAAATGAGAGATTTATTATTTTCAGAATTAATTAATTTCATGGATAAAATAATTCTAGAAAAGTCCAGAATTATTATTTAAGCCATGAAAAATACTCCGAAAGCTCCAAAAATTCAGAGAAAATTTCCAGAGACATTATGAAACATGAGGAACCCAAATAAAGTATTTGGAACTCATGATAAGATAATTTGGAGCATCTAAAGATTAGATTATTCTCCTAAAAAAATAAGAAAAGGTTCCGAACAAAGCCCGAATAATTCCGGGAATATTTTAGAGATACCCTGATAGATGATGAAATGAAATGAGTGATTTCGAGTGGAAGAAAAAATTTTTGGAGAAACTCAGAATGAAATGATTAGGACTGAGAAAGCGCAAATTTGATTATAGAAAAAGACAGAGACAAGATGAATAACTAATAAAAGGCATACTAAACACGCTTTAAAACTTTTCACAATCACAACACATAGTCATGCAACAAGCAAACATTACATCAGGCAAGAGCCCACCAAATTAATTTAGAAAAGTTTGAAATACCACAATTTTCTATACTAAATTTGCTAAAATTTAAATTAGTCTTGTCAAGTCTTAAACAAATATTTAAAGCATTTGTTTTATTTAGTGTTTTCTATTAACGACCCAAAATCAGAAATTTTAGGGTGTGACATCAGCTGCGGCCGACAAGTCTCCTACGGCCGGCTTCTGCGAGCTCCGGCGACCCTTCCTCTGTAAATCCCGACCAAGGGCCTTGGTCTCGAATTTGACTAAAGCCAGGGGCCTATCTGCACAGCCGTAGACTCGTATGAATATTGTCGCGAGGACTGTTTTATGATGATTTTGCACGAACTTTGAAATTACATAGTAAATCATAGGAAATTCGTAAAATAGCAAATGAGGACTTTTTGGAATCCTTGTGAAATTGTCTATGCAGTAGATGTATAGTATGGCATGTTTTAGTTCAATGTTTTGGCTGTAAAAATGGATTTTTCAGATTAGGTTTTTAATACTAGTTGTATTTGTCTTTTTCATAACTGTCGTTGTAGGGCTCCAAATAAAATAAAATTTTTGTGGCATGCTACTCCTGCGATGTTTGATGTGTGGTAAAAATTTCATGAATTTTGGTGGTAGTATGAGTGAGTTATTGATTCATCTTGCTCTCATATTGCAATAGCTATTTGTCTTTTTCATAGAGGTTGATATACTTGTTCAAGTGGCTTGAAATTTGAACAATAGACTTTTGGGAGCATATGTAGGCCACTGTAATTCTAGTAGAATTTATTGTGCACTTTGGATATGTGTTCATAATTCCATCTAATTATCTAAATAAATTAAGAAAATATATTAAAAGAATTTATTTAGGAATGGACAATATGTTTTCTGGTGTTCATTAGTCATGTGTGACATGTTAGTAAAGTTGGTTTTGTCCAATTATATGTTTGCAACATAAGTTAATAATTATTCCTTGCAAACGAGGTTTCTAGACAGATCTAGGAACTTAGCAAAGTTCTTTGTGATAATGTGCTTTGTTGTAAAACTTTTTATACAAAAGTTGTAGATAATTTATGTATCTAGCTGATATTAAAATTTGGTGGCATTTGGCCATGTGGTTTAGGAGTTATAGCTATTTAAAGTTGGGTTACAGAATTGCTTGCTCTTTGTCTTGTTAGACCAGTTTCTGTGTTTGTGTAAATTCGACATATTAAACTTTGGAATCATGCTGTGATGATTATAAATAAAATGTATAGAATTTCATAAGCTTTCCATAATGTCTTTTTGCAAGTCACTTGGAGCAGTAGATCTCCAATTATGATTAAATTACTTAGTTTTTGCAAGTCATTTGGAGCAGTAGATCTCCAATTATGATTAAATTACTTAGCTGTTGTTCTGATGTCCAGATGGTGGCAAATTCTAGTTCTAGTGCTTTGATTAACTTTGTCATGCTAGTGTGTTGAAGTGTGACTCATATCTTTGATGATACTTGGGTTAGTACCCTGTGATCTTATGAGACTTGTGTCTTGATTAATGTGCTCGCCCTCTTCTATGTTATGTATTAAGGGAGGATCAAGTTAATTAGCTCTAGGTGCTTATGAGAACTTTGGTATGCTTGCATGATTGCTTTGTTTATTGCACTTCTATACTTTCATACATATGCATTGTTGCACCTCATTTAGGTACGCTAGCTGAAACACGTGAAGGACCTGATGTGGAGCTAACCAGAAGATGGTGTTGGTGGACCTATCTCGGAGATGGAAGGATCAGACAAGTGCTAGCATGAGAGAATGCTCGCCAAGCGAGTTTCTTCTGCCAAACTCTGACTTGAGTCGGATCCCAAGCAAGCCCCGAAGTATTATAAGCCTCCTACCTTCAAAGCAATTAATTCTATATATGTTATAAGTATTGTTGCATTAAGTGGTAGGGGTTGGTTGGAAACCCTTGCTGCATTATATGATTCCTTGTCTAGATATATGAATCCTTGAATCCTACATAGACTAGGATCGAGTAGATGCTTAGCCCTGCTTTAAGCGGTAGAAGTCAGGTGATTTTCTATCACCTGTGAGATGTAGGGATATTCATATATGGCACGGTTGAATATATTTGCTATCGTGGAAAGGAACCATGTGTTAATAAAATGAAATGAGACCGGGCGGGATGACGACAGTGAAACAACAAGGCATGAAGGTCTTGGGTGTAGATCTATCCCCGTCTGAGTTGTTTAAGGACCGATTCGCTGTACGTCCTTGAGTCATGTTGAACGCAGTCTAACACTTAGTTGCCCGGATAAGTCGTTCCGACCGTGAAGCCGAGTAATACAATTCAGGCCGGGAATCGAATGGTAGGTCGCATCTTGAAGGTGGTAAGGTGTAACAGAAACGACCAAATTATAAGAGCACAAGTACGAAAACAAGCACCGAAGCGCTCAAATTTTCAAACTTGAGCCCATATAATCCCGGTAGTCAATCGAAATCACGAAGTATTTCAAACCAAACTGCTTACAACCAGGATCGCATCATTCAACATACACATCATACGTTACATTTCACAAGTAGTCCGAATTAAGTTTACACCACGGAGTAGCAAATATTACAAACCAAGTTTGAAAGTAGCAGAAGCATAACACACACATTAGTTACTTAAATACTGCCAGTCTGGACGATCGACATCCCGCAAAAGCATAAGGAAAGTACATAAAGATGATCACGCCCTTGTGATCTAGTCATCATCACCCGCAGGGTGGAGACACGTCTTGCAGAATCCCTGATAAAGCATGTCATCTGCAACAGGAGGGAATAAACCCTGAGTACTGGAATGTACTCAGCTAGACTTACCCGTCAAAAACCAAAAAATAATCTGACACCAAGGATTATGCAAGGCTTACACAAGAGGCTAGCTGACACCACATTTTGTATAAAGGCATAAGTAGTTAGAACTCTCATAGCCTGTACTAGCATTTATTTTTAGCATTTACCTGTCATCTATCTTAGCACCTGTACTAAACATGCACTTGATTATCATCAAACAATTATTCATTTTATTTCCATAGCAGGTATAACTTGTGGCAACATTGTATCATTCACTTAACCATCTGTTCAATTAATGAGATCTACGTTGCCGCTGCTCAAGTCAAGTGCTCACTAACCGGGAGCGACGGCGATTCGAATCGAATTCCTATCCAGCTGGAGGGGTATTTCTAACACTCACCGAGACACGCCTGGCGAGGGCTGCTCAGGTCATCTTTCGTACAGTTCAGGAATCGCGGGTCCGAATGATGTCGCGACCCCAAGGGCGACACTCTGCCAGGTGATAGGGACTCTAACCCCCCCCTTGGTCTCACGCCAATGTCCCCAAGCACATCCTTTCTCTCCTCCAAGAAGCAACCTACCATTCGATTCCCGGCCTCAACCATACTACTCGACTTCGCGGTCGGAACGACTTATCCGGCCAACTAAGTGTTAGACTGCGTTCAACATGACTCAAGGACGTACAGCGAATCGGTCCTTAAACGACTCAGACGGGCATGGCTCCACACCCAAGACGTGAAGTGTCTTGCGGATGTACCATCGAACTCCCGCCCGGTCTCAATTTCATTTTAAAGCATGGTTCCATCACGATAGCCATAAGCCACTCGCGACCCAATCCTATCTCTCGCGGATGACCGGAAATCACCCGACTTCTACCGTACTAAGCAGGGCTAAGCATTGACACGTGCCTAAACCTAATATAGGATTAGGGTACAATATCTGGACAAGGACAGGTATAATGCAACAGTTGTTTTCATACAACTCCTACTACTTAATGCAGTAAACAATTAAAAGTACTCAAGATATAGTTATAAAACAATGGGTTCAGCATGCACCGGGGCTTGCCTTTGAGAAAGGTGGAAGGTCTGTGATCCGGGCACTCGGGTAGATCTTCAACGGCGTCTCCTTCGCCGATTGGTTCTGTCTGCTCCTCCGGTTGACTCAGTACCTCCTCCGGTATCGTTTGTTCGAATTCGAGGAGTGTCACCCCCTCCGGTACACCTATTGCATGAGTGCATAATAAATCCCATGAATGCATAATGAAAGATGCAATATGCTCGGAATGAAATGCATTACAACAATTTAACGCTCTATTGAAATCACTTCAAAAGAGTAGGTGCAAATTTCCTCTCCGGTAGAGAAGTACTCACCTAATCTACTTAACCTAAGATAAAGCTGCTCATCCTCAGTTAAGGCCCTAACACCTAACAATTACAAAAGTAGCATTTCTTAAGATACCATACCACAAAATCAGCAAAATACCACGGTAAAGCATTTTGGACAGCAGCTACTTGTTTTTATCATAACTGGAGATTTAAAATTCCAAAAGATATGATCTAAGACAATCTGAAAAGCCTAAGAGATGTACTACAATTCATTTTCAGACCTCAATCCTAAACTCCTAAGTTTTCCATATCAAATTTCACATGTTCCAGAATCTGTCCTCTCAAAACAGAGAGTAGCAGATTCTGAACTGCCACTTTAAATAACAGTAACTCTCAAACCACTAAGCCAAATGCTCCCAAATTTTGACACAAGCTAGTTTATCAAATTTACTCCAACTTTGGTATTTACAAGTTTTCCAGCACCCATTTTTATCAAAGACCAAACTTAGAAATACTACCAGCTGTCCAGAAAACCTAAAATTACAAAGGTTAAATATTTGTTGATGTGACCAAAGTCCCCTAAAACCAAACTAATGTTACCAAAAGTTCACATGAGGTACAAAAACACCAGAAAGTAGGGTGTGACTACCTAGAACATTTATTTATACTCATTTCTTATTTTACTTAATTAATTAGGTGGAATTTTAAACATATATGTAAATTTCTCCTAAAATTCTACAAAAATTACAGGGGGCTCTCTGACCCAAAAAGAGACCACTGTAAAAATTTGAACCAATTTTATTCACAGAAACTCCCTAAACAAAATTCACAAGTCCAAAAGGCTGATTTTTGTATAATTAATACATCACCTTGAAAAGTATCAAACAACAGATTTCATATTTTTCTTAGATACTCTAGGGTACCAAGACATTCTCCAAAAAGTTACAAGGACATTGCACATGTAGAAAAATTACAAAAATTCATTCAATTATTTCCTAGAATAACATGATGGCCTCATAACTTGAAAATTACTTAAGCACTGATGCCCAAATTTTTACCAGAGCTAGAGCAAGCATAGAGTAACATACCCACCAAATTTCATGATTTATGGAGTACTACAGCTCAAGTTATAAATTTAACAAATTTACATGCATTCCAAAACACATTTAAAGGATCTATTAAATTCTTACAGAATTTAAACATCTCATACCAGATTTATATTTTTATAAAATACTACACATCATGTAGATCCTAACAAAATTTATCTCATGATTTTTGGATTAGTAAAACCCTAGATCTACATTTTTCCAACTTGTACAAAAATCAGTGACAAAATAATAAAAATGAAATTCATTTCGGATGAACTGGGCCGGCCCGGAAACTCGGCCCACACACACTCGCGCGCGCACGGCCCGCTCAGCGCCCCCGCCCGCGCGTGACACTGACGGGCGGGCCCCCGCGGTCAGTGACCGGAGGCAGGGGAGGCGGCGACCCGCGAGCTCCGGCGAGCTCGAGCTCGCCGGAGAAGGGCTCGCTCGGCCAACCACACACCGCCTCGTGCTCTCCGTCACTCGGTGCGTCGATTGGTGCCTGCAGAAGGGATGGGGATGGGTGGAAGGGGCTTGCCACCGCGAGCGGCGGCCGGTGAGGTCCGGTGGCAGCGCATCGTCGCCGGTGAGGGTGTACGGTGCTGGCTAGGCTTGGTACGAGCTTCACCGAAGCTAGGCGGATCCATTTTGATAGGAAGGGAGGATGGAGAGAGACCCGAAGCACCCCGACCACGGTGAGGGCCCATGGCGGGCTCCGGCGACCTCTCGGAGACGGGGAAGAAAGCAATGCGGCTCACCTCGAGTCAAATCGCGGGCGTCGGTGGGTCAAGGGGATGGAGGGTGGTGAGGCGGAGGGAGTGGCGAGGTCTGGCGGCCGGTGATGCGGTGTAGCTCACGCTTGAGCTCGCCGGAGAAGAACGGAAATGGCGGCTCGGTTTTGGTGTTTTTGTGACTAGAAGAGAGGGGGCGGAGGAATGGAGGCCGGCTCGCACGTCGTGGCGTCTTGAAGGCGTCGCGGCCTGACTGGTGGGGCCAGGGCCGGCGTACGGGCGCCACCGCGCCTCCACGCGTCGGCGTGGTTCTGTGGCCGGTCGGCCACTTCATCACCGACGACTGAATCACGATGACGGTGCCTCCATCAGTGACTGACAGCGCGACTTTGGGTTTGATTAACTTCTAATCCAGCTCGTTTCAGTGGAAACTCCAATTAACAAAGTTGTAGACCTATGTAAGCTCTACAAATTTGTAACAGGCCTCCAGAGCTGATTCGGTTTGGTTAGTGAGATATAGGGACATCAAGTAGTGCTCAGTGAAACTGACAGGTGATTTCAGTGGTTAGACCGACTGAAACCCTAACTTCATGACATCAAAACTCATAAACCATGGAGAACCAGACTTGGGTGATGTTGACAAAGTTGTAGGGCTACATGAGGACTATCAGTTTGTCAATATGAGTGAAGGTTGGTTTGGCCTGGTTTGCAAACTACAAGCTCCTAAAGTAGGCATTAGTAAAACTATGGGGTCAGATTCCAGACTTAGAAAAATTCTAAGTCTTGGAGATACTTCACTAGCTGACTTGTGGGCCACTTTTGAGCATGTTGTGGTCACTTTCATGAGATGGTCATATTGAGACTTTTGTTCTCCATGAATTTCTTTACAACTTTGCTTAAGGGTACTCTTCCATGCAAGGTCTCTAAGTTAAACTTTTTAATTGGTCAAACTAGAACCTTCTAGGGTCAATTGGTGGTCAAACTTTTCTTGGAGGGCAATTTTGTAATTTTGGTCAACATGAACCTTGTTCCAAATGTTACCCTAAGTATAACTAAGGTGTTGTAGGTCATGATTGGCTACCTTACCTTTTTGTTACACCAACTATCAATTACTCATGACACAAACCAAACAAACCCTAAACAATCACATGAATTGCATTACATAAAATAGTAAACATGGATTATGCATGTCATGCTTATGCAAATGCAATGCAATTAGGGACTAAACACTTGTGGTGTTACAGCCCTCCCCCCTTATAAAAATCTCGTCCCGAGATTTGGAAAGCGTACCATTTTTCATAGAATTCCTTATAACCATCCCGCAAATAATCCTCCCGTTCCCATGTAGCATCACTCTCACTTCCCTGATTACTCCACATCACTTTGTACCACTTAACCACTTTACTTCTAGTTACTCGTTCCTGAGTATCGATCACTCGGACGGGCTTTTCCTCATAGGTTAGGTCGGATTTAAGCCTGATATCTCCTAAAGGAACCTGTTCCTCAGGAACTCGAAGACACTTTTTAAGCTGAGATACATGGAAAACGTTGAATATAGCTCTCATTTCAGGAGGCAACTGGATTTTGTACGCAACAGCTCCACTCTTGCCTATGATCTGGAAAGGACCCACGTATCTTGGTGCAAGTTTCCGCTTAACACCAAAACGTTGGACACTCTTCATTGAAGAAACTTTCAAATAAACGAAGTCTCCAACTTCAAATTCGAGTGGTTTTCTACGACGATCCGCATAGCTTTTCTGTCTAGCTTGGGCTGCAGCCATGTGTTTCTGGATAGTACGGACTTGTTCCTCGGCTTCCTGAACAAAATCAATGCCATAATACCTCCTTTCCCCAGCTTCTACCCAGTTTAGTGGGGTTCGGCACTTACGACCATACAAGGCTTCGAATGGGGCCATCTTAATACTCTCTTGATAACTATTATTGTATGAGAATTCGGCTAATGGTAACCATTTTTCCCAAGAACCCTTGGATGAAATGACGCATGCCCGCAACAGATCTTCCAAGATTTGGTTAACTCGTTCCGTCTAACCAGATGTCTAGGGGTGATAAGCAGAGCTTCTCACTAACTTGGTTCCCAGAAGGTGATGCAAATGCTCCCAAAAGCGAGCAGTGAACTGGGGACCATGGTCAGAAACGATAGTGCGAGGTATCCCATGAAGCCGGACTATCTGATTGAAGTACAACTCAGCATAGTCAGTGGGACGATAGTCCACTCTCACTGGGATAAAGTGAGCTGATTTGGTCAAACGATCAACAATTACCCAGATAGAGTTATGATTTTTGACTGTGGGAGGAAGTCTGACAATGAAATCCATACTTATCTCTTCCCATTTCCAGCCTGGAATGGAAAGCGGCTGAAGTAGCCCAGCTTTCATGTGCACAGCTTTAACTCTGCAACAGGTGTCACACCTAGCAACATATGCAGCTATCTCTTTCCGCATCTTAGTCCACCAATAAAGTGGCTTTAAATCATAATACATCTTATTGCTACCCGGATGAATGGACAACTTGGACGAATGTGCTTCGGACAGGATCTGATTTCTAAGCTCACGGTCCTTAGGTACCACTAATCTATCCTTAAACCACAGCACACCTTCGTCATCTAACCTGAAATGCTTAGTTTCTTCCTCTTTCATCTTCCGTTTTATGTGAAATATACCCGGATCAGTCTTTTGGAGCTCAATGATTCTATTTCTGAGAGTACCACTGACAGTGATGTTATACAAGACAGCCGGATGTAACAGGCGAGATCGGTGAAAATCAGTTTCAACCAAGGAATGGCAGTGAGACTTACGGCTCAAAGCGTCCGCAACCACGTTTGCCTTGCCTGGGTGATAGTGCACTTGAAGATTATAATCTTTAATCAACTCAAGCCATCTTCTCTGACGCATATTTAGCTCGGGTTGGGTGAAGATGTATTTGAGGCTTTTGTGGTCTGTGTAGATATTGCAAACATTGCCCAACAGATAATGCCGCCATACCTTCAAAGCATGAACAACTGCGGCCAGCTCTAAGTCATGCGTTGGATAATTCACCTCATGCTTCCGAAGTTGTCGTGAAGTATATGCAATTACTCGGCCTTCCTGCATCAAAACACCTCCCAAACCTATGCCTAAGGCATCACAGTAAACATCAAACGGTTTCTCGATATCCGGTTGTGCCAAAACCGGAGCCGAGGTTAGGAGGGTTCGCAGTTGGTGAAAAGCCGCATCACACTCAGGAGTCCAGACAAACCTGGTGTCTTTTTGCAGCAACCGAGTCATGGGTTTGGCTATTTTTGAGAAATCCGGGATGAAGCGACGATAATAGCCAGCCAACCCAAGGAAACTCCGGACCTCATGAACCGAAGTAGGAGCTTTCCAATTCAATACTTCTTGTACCTTTGTGGGATCCACCATAATTCCTCCATCGGACAACACATGCCCAAGAAAAGGTACTTCACGAAGCCAGAATTCACACTTACTGAACTTCGCATACAGTTGATGCTCACGAAGCCTGCTGAGGACAATACGCAGATGTCCAGCATGTTCTTCTTCATTTTCCGAATACACCAAGATGTCATCGATGAACACCACCACAAACTTGTCCAATTCGGGCATAAACACCGAATTTATCAAGCACATGAAATGTGCTGGGGCATTGGTTAGGCCGAAGGACATAACAAGATACTCATAAAGGTCGTATCTTGTCGAGAAGGCTGTTTTTGGAACATCTTCAGGACGGATTTTAATCTGATGGTACCCAGACCTTAGATCAATCTTGGAAAAGACTTTAGCTTTGGACAATTGATCGAACAAGATGTCGATACGCGGTAGAGGATACTTATTCTTAACAGTGACTGCATTCAGAGGTCTATAGTCCACGCACATCCGCAAGGTTTGATCCTTCTTCTTTACAAAGATAGCAGGGCAACCCCACGGAGACGAGCTAGGACGGATCAACCCCTTCTTCAAAAGTTCATTCAATTGCACCTTAAGCTCAGCTAACTCATTTGGAGGCATTCTATAGGGTCTCCTAGAGATGGGTGCGGTGCCAGGCAGCAACTCGATTTTAAATTCCACATCCTGATCCGGAGGGAGTCCCGGCAAATCATCAGGAAAAACGTCCGGAAATTCATTTACTACGGGAATTTCAGCCAACGCCTTTGCTTGCACAGCATGAATTTCCCCTGACAATTCAACTTTTCTGGGAAGTTGTACTAGAAAACCCTTTTGATCTGTAGGACCTCTGAGCATAACTACCCGAGCAGATGTGTCAATGAGCACCCCATTCTGACTCATCCAATTCATGCCCAAGATAACATCTATGTCTAAACCAGGTAAAACCAATAGAGCAAGCGAATAACTTCGCCCTTCTATCTCAAACTTAAGGTTCCCCACTACTTTGTTTGTGGAAATATTCCCACTTGCAGCACTAATGCAATAACCCACACCTTCAACAGTATGCAACTTGTGTGCAAATTTGGATGCAAACTTAGGACTGATAAAGGAATGCGAAGCACCTGAATCAAAAAGTACCACTGCGGGGTGTTGGTCAACTAGGAACTTACCAGCCGTGACCACCTCACCAGACGGAATTTCTTCAATGCTGTTATAATGAGCGTGTCCCTGACGACCGCCTTGGTTGACATTTTTCTTAGGGTACGGACAGTTCCGGGCCCAATGGCCTGGCTTGTTGCAATTCCAGCAAGGCATATTGCTAGGAGGAACACTAGAGCTGCTCTGACCAGAAGTTCCCTTTGGCAGAGCGACAGTATACGCCTTACGGAACCCAGTTTTTGCAGCAGGCTTTTTCTGTGGCGGACGGAACTTCGTATTCTGAGCAGGCGGGTGCGGAGAAGACCTTGGTGCAGCTGAGGTCCTTGACTGAGAAGCACTTGCCTCAAGGGCCCTTTTACGGCTCTTAGAAGCAGAATAAATAGCATTGTTGTTCTCCTGTGTCAAAGCATCGCTGATGAAATCATTGAAAGTGGTACACTTGCTAGTGCCCATAGTCTTCATTAGCTTTGGGCCGAGGCCCCTTTTGAAACTAGCAATCTTCTTTGCATCAGTGTCCACAAACTCTGTGGCATACCTTGCCAGATTGTTGAAGGACTGCAAGTATTCAGTCAAGCTTTTGTTTCCCTGTGACAGCCTCATAAACTCCGTGTGCTTGATTGCCATAAGACCGGGAGGGATATAATTCCCCCGGAAGGCCGCCTTGAACTGATCCCAAGCAATCGGAACATTGACAGGCAGTGTGGAACGATAGTGGCTCCACCAGATGACCGCTGGACCATGCAACTGATGGGAAGCATACTCAGTTTTCAGCTCATCAGTTAGGCGTAGCAGACGAAACTTTTGTTCAATTGTATTCAACCACTCGTCAGCCTGCAGTGGTTCTTCCGCTTCCTTAAAGAGCGGGGGCTTTGTATCCAGGAAGTCCTTAAAATCGCTGTACTGATTTGGCTCTGGGCCCTGGCGGCCATGACGAGCCTCTCGATTCGCCAGTTGGCGCATGGCGTCAGCCAACATACGCTGCCCTTCAACCACTGATTGCATCAACTCGGCCGGAGTAGGTGGTGGCAGAGGGGGCGGCTGTTCCTCCTCCTCATTTCCACGACCCCGACGTAGATTGTACGACATCTGCAAAATGCATAGCCAATGAGCACTGACGACGTGGGAAATTTGTAGATGAATCATTGCGAAATGTCAAACTGTCTTCATGAATAGATTTCTCATAATAATTAAGACACAATAATTCATCACAACCGCACAGTCCATTCAAGCGCATCAATTGACGAACTCGTACTTGGTAATCCAACAAGATGTTCTTTGATAAAGGCTCACTCACAGGGAGCACAACGGTTATCGGATCGTTTACATTGCTATCTACGTGATTTTTGACCTTTCGCACGGTACTTGGATTCGATCTCAAGATTTTTAGTTGACTGTGAAAGAATACTTCAAACTGACCATAAGGAAACTTCTCAATGAAGAGTTCCATGGTGGATCATGACTAGCTACCTCGATACCTGCGCGTGCCAAGCAGCACAACCTTATGTCGCGCGCCATAGGAGGCCCTCGGTTTCGTCGCGGCACCGAAGGGTGCTAATCGTGACACCATCATCGAACACCACTCAATAAGACATCCCATTGCGATCGAAATTAACAGGTTCAGACTACATTTCGGAAACATACGGTTCAACCTTACATCCCAAAGTCAAGTTATTACAAGGCCTCACTCCTACACAGGGAGGCGCAAAAGACGATCCTAACATCATAGGTACGTGATGACTACTCTAAGCATCATCCTCCGAGTCAATGTCAAGGATCTCCCCGCCGTCCTCATCAGTGACAGGCTCTAACTCCTCGTCTTCTTCTTCTTCTGGCTCTTCCTCTGGTGCGTCTGCAGGTGGGGCATCTTGTGGTCCATCGACCTCCACTTCATCATCATCCTCAGCCATGAAGATTCCCAAACCCATGTCCTCATCTACGTTGTTATTCCTAGGTAGCAGAGGATTGAGCTGATTGTTCAGACGGTGCACTTCTTCATGAAGGTTGTCATTGTATTCTTCAGCATTCTCTAACTGCTGTTCGAGCTCAAACTGACGAGCCCTCAGAACGTTCTCCTCGTGCCAGGCTTCATCCCTCTGTTCCATCACACGGACCAACATACGCTGACAGTTGCGATTTGCCACTGTCAACCTCTGGACTGCAAGCGTTTCTTGATCCCGATCATGAATCACTTGCTCCAGTTGTTGCCGTACTGCATCCCTAGCAGCAGTCACCTCTGCCAACTCAGCCCGTAACCTTTCCACCTCGGAGGGCTCAGGACGGGGCTCGCGTGGAGCTAACTGGTGGCGAGGGACCCTTCCACCAGTTGACTTACGGGCTGTCATCCTGGTACGTGCCATCTGTATCAACAAGATGTGACTTAAAGTGAGAATCATTTAGGGGATACGAAATTTAATTTAGTCGGGACTATTGAAATTTTTAAGGAGGGAGTGAATGACATGTATGATATAATTAAACATGATGCATGCACGTTCCGTACGTCCTCTCACCTTAGTAGAAAACTAAAGTGCTAACGCTAAGCGGTGACATACATACGTTCTCTCATATAAGCGAAACTATCGGTCTACACGTTACGTTGTTAGTGTACCTGCAGAAAATTCCATTGCAGCCCAACAATTCCCAAAATAACATACAAGAAAGCAGTGAACTAAATACTTTCCATATACACATCCCCGGATGTATATATTTCAGTATCAAAGCTACCCGATTGATAGATGCCCACAATTAAGTGCTTTTACATAGTTACATGGTTTAAACATGTAAGTATGTAAGTCACCAAACGACTCTCCCCTAGACCGCCGGTTGGACGATCACGCTCTCACAACTCACACTTACCAGAGCGTCAAGGTAATTGATCCATACATTACCACCCAAGTGGATGGCATCCATACAATATCACGCCGTATGGACGACGAAACAAAAACAAACAAGGCCCCCAAGCTAGTCTTTATAATAAGCCACCTAAGAGTCCTTATTTGGGCTAAGGGATGTGATCACTGGCATACCTATAAAAATAATTTTTTAGAGTTTAACCCTTTTCGCAAACAAATACTTTTGTTTTTAATTACTCGTAAGATGTGTTTAATGTTGAATTATGCTCCGATACCAGCTGTAACAGAACCGACCAAATTATAAGAGCACAAGTACGAAAACAAGCACCGAAGCGCTCAAATTTTCAAACTTGAGCCCATATAATCCCGGTAGTCAATCGAAATCACGAAGGATTTCAAACCAAACTGCTTACAACCAGGATCGCATCATTCAACATACACATCATACGTTACATTTCACAAGTAGTCCGAATTAAGTTTACACCACGGAGTAGCAAATATTACAAACCAAGTTTGAAAGTAGCGGAAGCATAACACACACATTAGTTACTTAAATACTGCCAGTCTGGACGATCGACATCCCGCAAAAGCATAAGGAAAGTACATAAAGATGATCACGCCCTTGTGATCTAGTCATCATCACCCGCAGGGTGGAGACACGTCTTGCAGAATCCCTGATAAAGCATGTCATCTGCAACAGGAGGGAATAAACCCTGAGTACTGGAATGTACTCAGCTAGACTTACCCATCAAAAACTAGAAAATAATCTGACACCAAGGATTATGCAAGGCTTACACAATAGGCTAGCTGACACCACATTTTGCATAAAGGCATAAGTAGTTGGAACTCTCATAGCCTGTACTAGCATTTATTTTTAGCATTTACCTGTCATCTATCTTAGCACCTGTACTAAACATGCACTTGATTATCATCAAACAATTATTCATTTTATTTCCATAGCAGGTATAACTTGTGGCAACATTGTATCATTCACTTAACCATCTGTTCAATTAATGAGATCTAAGTTGCCGCTGCTCAAGTCAAGTGCTCACTAACCGGGAGCGACGGCGATTCGAATCGAATTCCTATCCAGCTGGAGGGGTATTTCTAACACTCACCGAGACGCGCCTGGCGAGGGCTGCTCAGGTCATCTTTCGTACAGTTCAGGAATCGCGGGTCCGAATGATGTCGCGACCCCAAGGGCGACACTCTGCCAGGTGATAGGGACTCTAACCCCCCCTTGGTCTCACGCCAATGTCCCCAAGCACATCCTTTCTCTCCTCCAAGAAGCAACCTACCATTCGATTCCCGGCCTCAACCATACTACTCGACTTCGCGGTCGGAACGACTTATCCGGCCAACTAAGTGTTAGACAGCGTTCAACATGACTCAAGGACGTACAGCGAATCGGTCCTTAAACGACTCAGACGGGCATGGCTCCACACCCAAGACGTGAAGTGTCTTGCGGATGTACCATCGAACTCCCGCCCGGTCTCAATTTCATTTTAAAGCATGGTTCCATCACGATAGCCATAAGCCACTCGCGACCCAATCCTATCTCTCGCGGATGACCGGAAATCACCCGACTTCTACCGTACTAAGCAGGGCTAAGCATTGACACGTGCCTAAATCTAATATAGGATTAGGGTACAATATCTGGACAAGGACAGGTATAATGCAACAGTTGTTTTCATACAACTCCTACTACTTAATGCAGTAAACAATTAAAAGTACTCAAGATATAGTTATAAAACAATGGGTTCAGCATGCACCGGGGCTTGCCTTTGAGAAAGGTGGAAGGTCTGTGATCCGGGCACTCGGGTAGATCTTCAACGGCGTCTCCTTCGCCGATTGGTTCTGTCTGCTCCTCCGGTTGACTCAGTACCTCCTCCGGTATCGTTTGTTCGAATTCGAGGAGTGTCACCCCCTCCGGTACACCTATTGCATGAGTGCATAATAAATCCCATGAATGCATAATGAAAGATGCAATATGCTCAGAATGAAATGCATTACAACAATTTAACGCTCTATTGAAATCACTTCAAAAGAGTAGGTGCAAGTTTCCTCTCCGGTAGAGAAGTACTCACCTAATCTACTTAACCTAAGATAAAGCTGCTCATCCTCAGTTAAGGCCCTAACACCTAACAATTACAAAAGTAGCATTTCTTAAGATACCATACCACAAAATCAGCAAAATACCACGGTAAAGCATTTTGGACAGCAGCTACTTGTTTTTATCATAACTGGAGATTTAAAATTCCAAAAGATATGATCTAAGACAATCTGGAAAGCCTAAGAGATGTACTACAATTCATTTTCAGACCTCAATCCTAAACTCCTAAGTTTTCCATATCAAATTTCACATGTTCCAGAATCTGTCCTCTCAAAACAGAGAGTAGCAGATTCTGAACTGCCACTTTAAATAACAGTAACTCTCAAACCACTAAGCCAAATGCTCCCAAATTTTGACACAAGCTAGTTTATCAAATTTACTCCAACTTTGGTATTTACAAGTTTTCCAGCACCCATTTTTATCAAAGACCAAACTTAGAAATACTACCAGCTGTCCAGAAAACCTAAAATTACAAAGGTTAAATATTTGTTGATGTGACCAAAGTCCCCTAAAACCAAACTAATGTTACCAAAAGTTCACATGAGGTACAAAAACACCAGAAAGTAGGGTGTGACTACCTAGAACATTTATTTATACTCATTTCTTATTTTACTTAATTAATTAGGTGGAATTTTAAACATATATGTAAATTTCTCCTAAAATTCTACAAAAATTACAGGGGGCTCTCTGACCCAAAAAGAGACCACTGTAAAAATTTGAACCAATTTTATTCACAGAAACTCCCTAAACAAAATTCACAAGTCCAAAAGGCTGATTTTTGTATAATTAATACATCACCTTGAAAAGTATCAAACAACAGATTTCATATTTTTCTTAGATACTCTAGGGTACCAAGACATTCTCCAAAAAGTTACAAGGACATTGCACATGTAGAAAAATTACAAAAATTCATTCAATTATTTCCTAGAATAACATGATGGCCTCATAACTTGAAAATTACTTAAGCATTGATGCCCAAATTTTTACCAGAGCTAGAGCAAGCACAGAGTAACCTACCCACCAAATTTCATGATTTATGGAGTACTACAGCTCAAGTTATAAATTTAACAAATTTACATGCATTCCAAAACACATTTAAAGGATCTATTAAATTCTTACAGAATTTAAACATCTCATACCAGATTTATATTTTTCTAAAATACTACACATCATGTAGATCCTAACAAAATTTATCTCATGATTTTTGGATTAGTAAAACCCTAGATCTACATTTTTTCAACTTGTACAAAAATTAGTGACAAAATAATAAAAATGAAATTCATTTCGGATGAACTGGGCCGGCCCGGAAACTCGGCCCACACACACTCGCGCGCGCGCGGCCCGCTCAGCGCCCCCGCCCGCGTGCGACACTGACGGGCGGGCCCCCGCGGTCAGTGACCGGAGGCAGGGGAGGCGCCAACCCGCGAGCTCCGGCGAGCTCGAGCTCGCCGGAGAAGGGCTCGCTCGGCCAACCACACACCGCCTCGTGCTCTCTGTCACTCGGTGCATCGATTGGTGCCCGCAGAAGGGATGGGGATGGGGTGGAAGGGGCTTGCCACCGCGAGCGGTGGCCGGTGAGGTCCGGTGGTGGCGCATCGTCGCCGGTGAGGGTGTACGGTGCTGGCTAGGCTTGGTACGAGCTTCACCGAAGCTAGGCGGATCCATTTTGATAGGAAGGGAGGATGGAGAGAGACCCGAAGCACCCCGACCACGGTGAGGGCCCATGGCGGGCTCCGGCGACCTCTCGGAGACGGGGAAGAAAGCAATGCGGCTTACCTCGAGTCAAATCGCGGGCGTCGGTGGGTCAAGGGGATGGAGGGTGGTGAGGCGGAGGGAGTGGCGAGGTCTGGCGGCCGGTGATGCGGTGTAGCTCGCGCTTGAGCTCGCCGGAGAAGAACGGAAATGGCGGCTCGGTTTCGGTGTTTTTGCGACTGGAAGAGAGGGGGCGGAGGAATGGAGGCCGGCTCGCGCGTCGTGGCGTCTTGAAGGCGTCGCGGCCTGACCGGTGGGGCCAGGGCCGACGTACGGGCGCCACCGCGCCTCCACGCGTCGGCGTGGTTCTGTGGCCGGTCGGCCACTTCATCACCGACGACTGAATCACGATGACGGTGCCTCCATCAGTGACTGACAGCGCGACTTTGGGTTTGATTAACTTCTAATCCAGCTCGTTTCAGTGGAAACTCCAATTAACAAAGTTGTAGACCTATGTAAGCTCTACAAATTTGTAACAGGCCTCCAGAGCTGATTCGGTTTGGTTAGTGAGATATAGGGACTTCAAATAGTGCTCAGTGAAACTGACAGGTGATTTCAGTGGTTAGACCGACTGAAACCCTAACTTCATGACATCAAAACTCATAAACCATGGAGAACCAGACTTGGGTGATGTTGACAAAGTTGTAGGGCTACATGAGGACTATCAGTTTGTCAATATGAGTGAAGGTTGGTTTGACCTGGTTTGCAAACTACAAGCTCCTAAAGTAGGCATTAGTAAAACTGTGGGGTCAGATTCCAGACTTAGAAAAATTCTAAGTCTTGGAGATACTTCACTAGCTGACTTGTGGGCCACTTTTGAGCATGTTGTGGTCACTTTCATGAGATGGTCATATTGAGACTTTTGTTCTCCATGAATTTCTTTACAACTTTGCTTAAGGGTACTCTTCCATGCAAGGTCTCTAAGTTAAACTTTTTAATTGGTCAAACTAGAACCTTCTAGGGTCAATTGGTGGTCAAACTTTTCTTGGAGGGCAATTTTGTAATTTTGGTCAACATGAACCTTGTTCCAAATGTTACCCTAAGTATAACTAAGGTGTTGTAGGTCATGATTGGCTACCTTACCTTTTTGTTACACCAACTATCAATTACTCATGACACAAACCAAACAAACCCTAAACAATCACATGAATTGCATTACATAAAATAGTAAACATGGATTATGCATGTCATGCTTATGCAAATGCAATGCAATTAGGGACTAAACACTTGAGGTGTTACATAAGGATATGCTTGGGGACATTGGCGTGAGACCAAGGGGGGTTAGTCTCTATCACCTGGCAGAGTGTTGTCCTTGGGGATGCAGCATTAGTCGAACCCGCGACTCCTGAATTATACGAAAGGTGGCTTGTGCGACCCTGGCAGGGGCCTGCGTGGTGAGTGTTAGAAATACCCCTCCAGCTGGATAGGAACTCGATTCGAATCGTCGTCGCTCCCGGTTAGTGAGCACTTGACTTGAGCAGCGGCAATGTAGATTCAATTAAATTGAACGGATGGTTAATTGGATGATGATGTAAATGTTGCCTCAATTTATACCTGCTATGGTTAATAATGTTTGCTCCTAATAAAGTGAGTGCTCTAGTACAGGTTCTAATATAGATGACAAGTTAATGATAATTAATTTGATGCTTAAGCATTAATGATTACTTATCTATATTAATCTTTTATGCTAAATGTTGTCAAGCTAGCCCACTTTATATCAGCCTTGCATGATCCTTGGTGTCACTTTATTTCTGGTTTACGACGAGTAAGTCTAGCTGAGTACCTTGTCGTACTCAGGGTTTTATCCCCACTTGTTGCAGGTTGTGATGTATCATGGCGACTGTAAGAGTTGGTTGGCTCCTGCCTTTGTGGCGGAGTGTGATCATGGGCATGATCTTTCTTATTTACCTTATCTCTAATGCTTTTATTGGAAGTCGACCTTGGTACTGGCATATATTTGAAATAAGATTAATGTTAGTTTCAAATTACTTTGCTTCCGCTACTTTTGAACTTAAGTTGTAATAACTACATTGAACTCCGTTGTATATTGAATTACTTGTGAACTGGATATACCATGTGACTTGTTATGTTGAATTACTACGATCTTGGCTTGTATGTTGGTTGGTTTGAAATCTCTCGTGATTTCATTGGACTACCGGAGTTATATGGGCTCAAGTGCGAGAATTGGATCACTTCGGTGATTGTTTTTATACTTGTGCTCTTATAATTTATACGGTTCCGTGACAGTGGTAGTTAAGAATCTTGGATAGAGAAGCAACCAAAACAAAAGTTCAGATCTCCAAAAGTTATGGAACTTTATAGCTAACAACTTTTTCATTTGAAATCTTCTTTTGAACAAAAATTAAGTCTGAAGTCTCACATTTGAAATTCAAATTTATCAAACGACCTTAGATGGAAAAACGACCAAAACAAAAGTTGTACATCTCAAAAAGTTATGCAACTTTGTAATTGATAACTTTTTTCATTCGAAATAATCTATCCAAAAAAAATCATGTGAATTTTCTCATATTTGAAATTCGAATTTTTCAAACAACCTCGGATGGACAAATGATCAAAACCAAAGTTCTAGATCTCAAAAAGTTTTAAAACTTTGTAGCTGACAATTTTTAATTTAAATTCATTTAGAATCACAAATACTCGTTCAATTGATGTCAATAGTTATACAAAAATAATAAATTTCATTTATGTATTAATGTTAATATTAAAATTAAAATTAGTCATTACTTTAAAATAGAATAAATTGGTACATATCTATCTATATATTATTATTATATTATTATTCTTATTTCTCTATCTCTTCTTCTTCTTTCCTTTTCTTCTACTATAAAAGAGCGAGTTTTTCTAGAGGATCTCCTGTGTAATAACCGTTAGATATGGTTTTCGTGCTATATGAGACCTCCGTCATACGTGATCTTATATCTTACCTGACTCCTAGCACGATAGTACATACAGAAAAGATCTAGAAAAAAATGTTTGATAGAAAAAAAGGAAAAATAGAAAACTCCAACGACGAAGGGACACTTTACGCGTCGTTGTCTTCACGACTGCAAGCGTCTCGAGTGCATGCGACTCCTCGGATGGATTACGTGTACTTAGGACGTCGCTGCTCCTTGGTTGCATGTGCGGAGGACCTGGGCCATCGGTGCTCTTTGTTGCATGCACATTAATTAGATCACAACGATTTATTGCGGCCATCTGTGCTCCTTAGTCTCTGAGCACAAGGCTTAAACGAAGGAGATTGAGGCCGGTCTCAGTGGAGATTTTATGTCACTATTTTCAATACATCCAGATTTTAAAAATGGTGCAGAAGAGTTTTATCCCCATGAAACTCTCTACTCCTATAAAACTCTTATCATCTCTCTTCATTAATACGGTGCCACATCAGCATAATTAATGTCTATGAAATTATGATGAAACCCAATTAAAACTGGTCTAATGAACAGAGGGAGTACTAGAGAACATTAATGACGTACATATATTTTGTGGAAAAAAAGATTCTATCAGCAAAACGATAAAAGCAGTAGGATATGTAAAACAAGATGTTTTCAGTTGAGACAACCCAATTTTGACTAGCTAGCTTAAGAAGGATATATGAATTCGACGGCCACCGTCACCTTATATAGTTGATAAAATCATACTAGATTTGGGAGTGACTTTAGTAAATGGTAGCTTCATTGTCAGTTTTTGCAAGGCGGATTGACCCGCCACATTTTATTGATCGAAGCATGCACGTTTATCGACCATATAATATTGATTTTAACAGATAAATATGTGTTCGCTTCAGTGATAGTTTGTGCAAATAGAAGCAAGGCATAAAGAGAAGCTCAAAAAGCTTCTGAAATTGCGCAAGGTGGATAAACTTTAGTTTGTAATACGGAAATATGTTTATCCTACATGCTAATTTAGTGACCATGCACTGCTCTTTTTAGGAATGTCTGACGAGATTTTTCTGATAGTTTTTCATACACATGTGCGTGTCGCACGTGCATATTTGCTAGTACTATAAAAGAGCAAAAGAATTGGAAAATTTCATCTATCTAAATAATTTATGGTCATCTAATATCTAAACCGTTGATCCTGTTAATCCGACGGTGGACCATGGTAAGATATTAGTCCTGTTTTTTTTTGCACCCAAAGTTTTCTACCCGCCCACGTGTACCCGCCCTTTCCACAGCGCGATCGCCCACGCCACCGTCGCGCAACTTCGCGGTTTTTCTTTTTTCACCGCGCCGCATTCTGTAACCGTCCGCTCCCACCGCGATCTCAACCCGGTACTGGACTTTGGCCTCAGCGCCCTCGCCGATCCTCCTACCCTCGGTCAAGTCAGCCCCGAGATCGTAGCGCTGGATCCAAGCCACAGCGGCCAGCGACACCGAGTGCGCGGGGAAGGGCTACGCCTGACATCCGCCTCCACCGACCAGTGAGACGCGACACCCCGCCCGCTCCGACCCGTAGTGTGGCGCCTGCTCCCTACGACCTCCGCCGCTCTCGCCGCCACCGCCAATGTCGTCTTCACCTGGAGCCTCGGCCACCACGGCTGCTGACGACTTCCATATCAGGACTCCCGGCTCCGCCAATGCTGAAGATGTTCTCCATATCATCCCTCGTCGCCTTCTGTTGGAGATCCAATCCATATGCTGCCCCTTCGCCTCATCCCCATCCAGGTTGTCCCCAATCCACCTCTCTAACTAGATATCCACTTTTCTACTGCCACGGTGCTATTTCAATAGATGTGGAATCGTGATAGCATCATGCCAGCCGATCCCATTTGGCTTGTTCTGCATCAAGATTCTGCGTTGGCACTCAGCAGCAAAAATATCAGTATTATGCATTAGCTAATTTTGTACATATCTAACTTTTTAATCCATATTTCTATTATTTGGATTCCATCTTATTTGAATATGTGGAGACATTCAAACATGATGTGGTGTGTCGTGTTACAAGGAAATTTTTGTTAAGTGGCCGAATCTTACCAAGGCGAGTATTTTGTTGCTCCCTTGCAGCATTGGGGTAAATTTCAAAATCTTCTATCCGATATGGAGCCTATGTTGTTTCCACCTTGCATCTCAAAATGAAATGGCTATCCCCTGATTTCATCATTTATAGTCAGTTCTGTCTTCCACATTTGCCAAGGCACTTTTGATGCTTTAATTAATTATTAATTTTCACTATGGTGCTATGATCTGACAAATCTTATATTGATAGAGTGGAGGCGCAGGCGCTGGTAGTGGAGCCACAGTAGGTGCAGGAGATGCAACTGAATGCTCGGGAGAAAATAGACCTGGACAAGGCACATCTTGATGAGGCAGCAATCCCAATTGATGAGGCGGCAATCCCAAACTGACTGATGCCGGCAAACAGGACTACAAACTAACTAGGGACCCACTGGCCGCCGCCTGCCCACCTGTGGAGGCGCGGAGCTGCACAGGCTGCCTGTGGGGCTGCGCCAGGGGCCAGGCCAGATGGCCGGCAGGCCCTTCGCCCCTCCACTGCCCCTCCCCCTGCCGGCTGCCTCCTGCCTGCTCTCACACCCAATCCTCAGTGACACACTGTGAGATCCAAATCCTGTTTTATTTTTTTTTTGTTTTGAAAATTCAGTGATTCTAGTTTTCAATATTCCATATGGTAGGGATTGTTCCAAGATGAAGTTGATAGGAAAATATCTGCTCATACAGTTGTTTTGATTTTTATTATGCAACCTGAAAAGTGGTACACTACAAAGAATAGAGCTCTTTGTATAGATTATTTTAGGATACAACGAGGGGAATTATTTGAGCCAGCTGAAGCTGCACTGTGTTTTGAATGGATTTCATCAATTTTAGAAACCATAGCCTAATAGATCCGTTTTCTAAAGCTAACTCTGCCGCCTTTGGGTCTAGCGTTGCACTCAATTATCTCACATTTTTATGTACAGTAATGACATCTTTGTTTTAAGGTTCTGGGAAAACAAAGTTCTGGTGTTACATGTGGCACTGGATAACCAATTTCACATATCATATCTATTTGAACTTAGTTACTCCTTATCTTTTCTTCCTTGTCAGTTACTATTTTTATATATTTGCATCTGCAGGTTTCAGTGATTGGTTATATACCTTACTTTGGCAAGGCAATGAACTTCCTGCTCCTGTCATTTATGTATGCCTACTATTGCTTTGAGTATGTACACCTGAATGTTATTCGTCATTCCAGCTATTATTTTTCAAAGCATTATGCATTTGCAGAGCTACTTCTATAGTTCTATTATCTTGAACTTTGAGGAACTTTTTTCTACTCATTGTATTATTCTCTTTATTACTTCTGATTGGGAACAAGTTCAAAAATAAGCACAGACAAATGTTATACCTGTTCCCAGACTGCTTTTTGAAGAACTAAAAGCTTGAATCACTTATGCAGCAAACTTGACATAATAAACTCTTCTCAAATCTATCTGATGTTAGCTTACTCAGTGACATTTTATCAGCGAACTAGAAAATTGTTCCCTGAGTTTATGAATTATGATGCATAAGAATTGGCATACATCATTTAGCAACCTGGTTATACTCTGAAAATGGAACATATCACTTAGCAACATGATGCCAATGTGCAATTTATTTTGATGGGTGAATATTGGATTTTCTATCTGATGGTGATTACTTGATGCTCTTGTTCAAGCTGTCATATAGAGTGTTAGCACTTTCGCCATGATATTATGATTGCCGATTAGTCCAGCATAATTCTATGTGTGGTACTGTGCTATAAAATGGCACGTGCAAGTGCAACACTGTGTATCTTATCTAAATGAAATATTTGTTGCTAGTCAAAATAGACATAGTTTGTACTCTGAACTCTGAATTATATCTTCAGTAGTTCTTGTACTCTGAATTATTTACTGCTCTATGATCATGCCTGCTTGTAGATCTTGTACTCTGAACTCTGAATTAGATCTTCCGTAGTTCTTGTACTCTGAATTAATATTGCTCTATGATCATGCCTCCTTGTAGATCTTGTACTTTGAACTCTGAATTGTATCTTCTGTATAAGCACTAGATATCTACCAGTTATGTACATTTGAACCTGACAACATAGCTTGTTGTGTAGGGAAGTCGAGAACACACTGCTATGATCATGTACTAGAGAAGCAGGTGAGTGAGCTGCCAGGAAACCAGGGTGAGGGCCAGCTATCCACATGATTGGTAGGCATATGCTTCGTGGATGTAAATAACGAAAATGCCAGTCCCTTTCCTACAATTTTCAACTCTACAAAAATGCTTGGCATTCAGAGGAGCTTAACTTCTTTATTATTTGCGCATTTCAGTGTTGTTGCTCAGAAGGTGAATACACTTCCATTCAGTATGTGCTTGTTTCATACTTTTAATCCGATAGCTCATTTCAGTGTACTTATATTATTTAAAAATCACAGCTAGTAAGATTTTAATTCTTTTTCATGATATACGTAGTATGCATTCATACTCTTTTAGTTTTTAATCTGTCTATGCATTCTTCAAGGTACTATGCTAGAGTATCAAATAAGTTAACTAAAGTATCAAGTCAGCTGAAAAGAAAAAAAAAATCATGGGATTGATTTTTCTCTGAAAATAGACAAAAGTACATGAATGCTTAGTGCCAAGTGCACAAAGAGAAGTGAAGTGTGTGCATCATTTCAAAAATGAGCTAAGGGCCTTTTGCATTCTATATTTCAATTTATGGTATGTTCCTCCATTACACATATTATTCGTTTGGTTGGATGGTCACTTAATGCAAACACTTGAAGCTATAGCTAGATAGGAGCACAATCTAAATACAGCTAAGTTCATGCAGGATGGTCACCATGTGGATCATTATTAGCTACTGAAAATGAGTCGGTCACATTTCAATCCAATCATTACTTTGCATTTTAGCATATTTGGAATCATTATGGTCAGCATATGGTGTCATCAGAACCCTGGATCACCTGAGTTTGGCCCAACCAGGATATCACTCACTCTTTTAATTAGCCGATGTTTTTGATTTTCCATTCTAGATTTAGTTACTAATGCATCTGCCATGTGAATGATTTTATTTAGGATGAAGACGCAATTTGAATGGAGCAGTTCAAGTGATGGGATGGTCAATTCAAGCTATTCAACAATATCAAGCCAAGCTTTAATGCAGTGTTACACACGAGTGATGGGATGGTCAAATATCAAGCCAGCTTTAGTTCAGTGGTAGCTAGGCACGTTAGATTTTGATTGAATAGAAACAAATGTGTTGAACAACTTATTATGGGCTGGTTTGAACAATGTGTGTGGCTAAGCCAATTTTGATATGGGATATTTTCATTAAAGACGTGTACAGACAAATCATATTTTTATTTAATGGCTTTATAAAAATGTTTTACCGATCATATATTGTTCTAAAAAATTAATGGTGTGCCAATATTGTTTGATGCTAGTATATTGGTATAATCATTTGATGTGGCAATATATGATATAGCAACACAAAAATATCATGGCAGTACAACCTATAGCAACCAAAAATTTAGTGTGGCAACAGAGGGTTTCACCTATAGCAATCACAATGTTTATTGTGGTAATAGAGAGGTCACCTCTAGCAACCAAATATTTGTTGTGGCAATAGAGGGTTCCACCTATAGCAACCATATAGAGTGTGGCAATAGAGAGGCCACATGTAGCAACGAAATATTTGATGTAGCAATAGAAAGTTCCACCTATAGCAACCATAGAGATAGAGTGGCAATAGAGGGTCTATCTATTGCAATATTATTGATGCGTGGCAATAGACAACCGATGTAACACTAGGCAAATGTTTCGATAGATTAGTAAATGTGTTACAGACTATGCTTTCTACCAAATGTGAAGTGTCACTAGAGGAAAAAAAAAGTGTTACAATAAAATTCATTGTAACACTAGACAAATATTTCTATATATAGACAAGTAAATGTGTTATAATAAACCAGTCTATAGTAACATGGTAAATTGGAATACAAAGAAAAATATGTTACTAAGAGAGCTAGTAACACTTTTTCCAATCTATAGTAACACAAGTTGGTGTTACTATGTTCCTGTGCTATAGTAGTGGTCTTCCTAAGGAAAGAGTAGCAGTGAGGAGAATCAAATTGAAATTTGATCTCTCTTATGAGAAGCCTGTATATGTTCTGGATACTCAAGAAAGGGTGACTCGTAACCGAGTAGTTGAGCTATACAAGGTAGTTTGGAGTAACTATGGGGAGCGTGATACCACATGGGAGAGGGAGGATTATTTAAGGGACAACCATCCTACTTTCTATACTAAATGGTACACTTTCCGAATCTTGGGATGAGATTTTTATAATGGGGAGGGCTATAACACCCTAGGTGTTTGGCTTGCATTTGTGCATTTGCATTGCATAACATAAGCACCTTCATCTCATTATCACATGTGCATCATCCTATGTTTCAATGTTGCAACATGATGTTTCATTAGTGCTTATGCATAGGTGTATCATATGTGGTGTCCCTATGTTATACCTAGTACCCTAGAGGGGTTGTACGTGTCCCATGTACCATGTTTCAAGTGTTGCATGTCTCTGTTTCAGTTGTTTCAATTGAATGTTTCGTATGTTTCAAGTGAATGTTTCAGTTGTTTTGATAAGCTAGAGTACATGTATCACATGCAAATGAATGTGGTGACCCACCAAAACACCCTAGCTACATTTACAATGTCATTAGGAACAATGTTCATGAAGGTCATTAGCCCTAACTATGCTTCTAAGTACTAGCTTGACTTTGGTTGACTTCTAGACCTCGATTGCTTGACTATTCAAAAAGTGCTGCTAGACGTCAATGCATGTTGGTGCACCCTTAAACAAAGTTGTAGCAAATTTGTTAGGGGACAAAAGTTATAATATGGTCATCTCATGAAAATGGACCTAACATGTTTAAACAAGGCCCACAAGTTAGTTTTGGTATGCTATTTAGCACTTAGCCATTTTGGTTAAGTCCTAACTGCACTACAATTTCAAAGTACCCAACTTTGGGACTATGTAACTCTCTAACCAAGCCAAATCAATTCGAGCTCCAATTGACAATCTTGTAGTTCACACGTCGCTCTACATCTTGTTAATTACACTTTTTACTTACTCAAGTCGGTTTAAGAGCTAGAGGGATGTTGAGGGGATGGTTTTAGTCGGTTTCGTCAGCTCTGATTCAGAGCAGAGCTAGCCGTGGTGGCCGACCGGCCATAGGCCGTTGCCACCGCATGGCCACGCTGTGGTGACTGTACGCCGGTTGTGGGCCCACTAATCAGGCTGAGGCGCGCTCTACACCAACGCGGATGCGCTGCTACCTCCATTCGCTTCTTCTCCCCCTCGCCTTGCCATTCTCGTCGAGGCAAAAATCTGAGTCGCTTCTCTGCCATTAGCTCATCGAGCTCGTGCGCCGCCATCATCACGCCTCTGCTCAAGCCCGCACACCAGTAGCTCCACTGTGTCCTCCTCTACCTTGTCCACCCTCTCATTGAGCCAATCGAACTCGAGTAAAAGCGCATTCGCCGAATCCCTCGCCGCCATGAATTGCCCTCGCCAGAGTTCGAGCTCACCGTGGTTGGAGTAGTTAGGGTCTCTCTCGTCCTCCCTTTTCTTCTCAAATAGCTCCATTGTGACCTCATGAAGCTCGTACCGAGCTTGGTTGAGGCAATGGGGGCTCGCCGTCATCGGTGCACCACCACTGGAGCTCCGCCGCCCGTCATTGCCGGCAACGAGCATTCCCCAACAATTCCTAGGGTCACCAAAGCACCTCTGTCGGTGCAGAATCACATGAGGATCTTGATGGTGCCCTCGTTTTCGCCGGTGACCTCACCGTCATCACGGAATCGGCGGCCATCTTCCTCCCCTATTTTGTTTCACTGACCAAGGGGGCCCACTAACCCAAGGGGTCCACCAGTTAGTGGCCTGCTTAGTGTTTAGGGTTAGATTTAAATCCAGTTTTGTTTGCTAACTTGCAAAATTCATAACTTGAAATTGGTAGATCCAAATTGAGTGGTTCCAATTTTGCGGTGTTCCATACAATGTCTAGTTTTTATTAAAAATATGAAACATTCCTAGTTCTATTATAAAATATGGAGTTATTATTTATCTCTTTTATTCATGGATGAAAAAGGGAAAATAATATCTCTCATTCTATAGCTCCAAATACTATAAAAATTTTATGAGATGCTATCTATGCCATGAGTAGCTTGTAGTTTAAATTTCAGCAGTTTTTTATACTGTATGATTTAGTTATGCATTTATCTTATTTAATTAGATGGATCTTGTGCTAATTTTCATAAATTATCCATAAGTCCAATGAAGGTGAAACTTGGTGGACACTGCTCTTATATTAGTAGGAACCTAAGAAAAATATGAAATCTATTGTTTCACAATTGTTAATAGGATTTCTCATTTATGCCAAAATCAGCCTTGCTATATGTTATTTTTTATATAGGAAAATATAATTGCTCAAATGCTATGAAAATTTTATGCTAGCCTCCTGGAAGCATGTTGTAGCCGCTGTAAATTTTATAGAATACATTGTGCAGGTTTAATATATGTTCCTTTATCCACTTGAATATCTAAATAAATTAATAAAAGGCTTTAAAGCACCACACTTTCTGGTGTTCTCATGATAGATGTAATGAGTTGGTAAAGTTGGTTTAGTCCAAATGTGTTTTTGTACCATATCTAAATATTTAACTTTCTAAATCTGCCAATTGTGGATGGATTTAGGGACTTGGCAAAGTTCTCCATGATATTGTGGTTTATTGTGAAACTTGTTTATACAAAAGTTATCAATAACTTATGTATCTATCTGCTGTTAAAATTTGGTGGTTGTCGACGAGATGTGTTCGGCAGTCTATCGAGGGGTATGCCCACGGTAGTAGATTATCGGTGGAGGTGCGTAAGACAACGAACTAGATGGTGACGCAAGATGAACACAGGGTTTATCTAAGTTCGGGCCGCGAACTGCGTAATACCCTACGTCCTACGTCTCCATGGATTGTATTGATGTGTGATGATGTGCTTTGAGGGGGGTCCTTGCCCGCCTTATAAGTACGGGGGCAAGGTTACAGATCTAAGGAATCTAGTTCCAATCGGTTACAACTGTTATATCCACAGAGGATACAAAATCTATCCTAACCAACTAGGTTTTCTTTATCATCAAGTAGTCTCTACTTGCTCCGCACGAATCACTGAGCAGTTCAGAGATCCTCGCGGCCCTTTCTGATGAGTTGGGCCACCTTGTTTGGCGTGGCCCATGTGGAGCCACGAGGATATACAGGTCTATACCCCCACAGCTAGTCCCTGAGCACTATGTATTTCGATGCGACACACCATCTCGACCTTCTCCAACCAGTGAGGCTTGAAGACCTAAAACATCTGATCAGAAGGATTATCTGCCGAAGATTATTCCCACCCTTCCAACCATCCCCGCTGATAGCCGACCACCGCACTTGTCAGAAAACGCCTTGTCAGAAGAAATGCACGGTGCTCCGAGAAAAAAGAAAAACAATTCATCTTTGATGAAGTGTGCCCACATTCACTGCAAGGTGAAGTGTGCCCACTTAGTCCCTTAGTCTGGTAGCAGGTGACTTTATCATGTGGTGCTAGGGTCTAAAGAGCAACAACCCCAACTCAGATGAGAATTAAGCACCATGGCTATGTCACGGCACAGTCCCTAGCTCTGCTGTGGACCCGATCCCCGGCTCTGTCGTGGATAAGAACCCATGGCTCTGCCATGTGGCAACTCCTAGCTCTGCTATGAGACATCCCCCAACTCAGTTGTGTACCCTAAAACAGAAACAACCCATGGCTCTGCCACACGGCAGCCCCTAGCTCCGCTGCGAGGCGACCCCCAACTCAGTTGTGGGCCCACTTCATAGCTCTGCTGCAGATTCAGTCCCTAGCTCAGCTGTGGACAAAAAGGGCATCAAACTAATGCATACGGATGGCTCTGCCACGTAGCAGTCCCCAGCTCTACTGTGGGGCCACAAAATGCACTTGCGTGCTAGAATCGGACTGTATAGAAAAATGGCAAAACAGGCCCACTCTGGGGTCCATTGCAGTCAAGGCCCACGTAAAGGCCCACATGGAGATAATGATTGAGGGAGTAGAAGCGGCGTGTAGGGCATGGTTACCCAAAAACCCTAGAAGTTAAAGGGTCACTCCGTCTGTTATAAATACCCGTGTGGCGGCACCCCACTTCTCCCACTTGATCCACTTCACGTTAGTTCATCTTCCATATTGCTTGCTCCGCCATCTTCGCCATTTCCATCGTTGATATAGTCGTAAATCCAAAACCTAGATCTAGCCATACAAAGCAGTTGTAGGCATCACATCTTCGCTAGATCTAGCCACTCCAACGCCGCACCACACACCGTAGCCGGAGAAGAGGAGGATGGCACGTGGGGGCCATGGAGCGAGAGCACAACTGATGGCGACGGAATGGAACAAATCGGTGAGCACAAAGGCTACCCTCGTGAGGCTCGTCACCACTAGCATGATAGCCAAGGCCGCAATCGGTGGATGGAGGAAATCACCCAGTGAGAACTATCCAGACCCCCGTCTTGGTGAGATTGTCTTCTTCGAAGATTTCTATTGGTGCGGATTTGGAAATCCTTGCCATCCCTTTTTGTGCAAACTTTGTAAATACTATAAAGTTAGCATCTACAATCTCCACCCAAACTCCGTTCTTGCTATGTCCATCTTCATTACCCTCTACAAATCATATCTTGGCATCTAGTCCCACTTCAATCTATGGCGGCACTTTTCTGCCTTAAGAAGAAAGGGGGTGCGGGATGATCCAAGATAGCTAGAGGGCTGTACCTGAACCTACGTGATGGGGTGAAAGTCGAGTACTTGAATGTGCCCCTAAGTTCGTCCACAAGGGATTGGAACAAGATAGCAGCAGGAGAGCTAGTCAGCAAGGTCATCCAATGCTAAAATGGTGCAGGTTGAAGAGTTGCTCGAGATGTTTGACAGGAACCGACTTGATGGGCCGACGGTGGCGTTAAACTTTATCTGCAAGTGGGTGCAACCCTGCAAGGAGTGGGTGCATCCGCTGTATGAGTACTCTGGGTCGGATGACCCCACTAGGTAGTCTGCAAGGAACCTCACACGCGATGAGGTTCACTGGTGGTTGGCACAGCTGTTCGACTTGTTGGGATATCGCCTATTGTCGAACGCAATGAAGGCGTACAAATTGACATCGTCGCTGCCACAGGTATGTTCAAAGTCGCCCACAATTTTAATTCCACATCAGATAGTTGCTGGTCTATAACAGTAACGCTAAATTTGATCCTTGCAAGATCCGTGGCCAGGATCGGGCAGTAGTGTACATCTCCGACATGCCCACTGATGACTGGCCGACCAGCGTGGATGCGTGGGAGCCCCGCGTGATGAGGAAGGTTGCCGGGAAGTGCCACGCAGCAGAGGGGCCTTCCCAAAAGAGAAAGTCTACTGACCCCCTAGGCACGGGGGTCCTTTGATCATTGACAACGAGGAGAGTAGCTGGAAACGATGTAAAGTTGTGGCCAGCTTGACCGACGATGAGGAAGAGGAGGAGCAGGAGATGCCACTGACACGCCGGTAGAGGGTGCTGACACCGCCCCACGCGCTGATGCTACCAAGGGTGTCCACACCTCCTTGAGTAGTGATGCACCCAAGGGTGCCCACACCTCCCCTAGCAGCGACACCCCCTCGAGTAGCAATGCCTCCCCGAGCAGCGATGTCGGCCCAAATGGCTACAGTGAGCATGGGGCGAGCTAGCTCAGCAGTTCCCGTGCGTGTTCAAGCTAGGATGGAGCAAGCGAACAGCAGCCAGGTAGCTTTTACCCGTGCTACAGGGAGCGGGAGCTGGAGCGGTCGGTCATTTAGAGCCGCATTCAGGCACTCAGATTTGTAAGTAATTTTATAATCCCTTATTGTTGTCCTAAAGCATTAGCTTATTAGGCTAGTGTAGGCTGGAGTCCACAGAAGATGTGGAGCACCCCATTGGCAGCCAACAGCCTATAGTGGGGGAGAGCAGCCGTGCTACAGAGGAGAGCACCGGGCCCAGCGACGTCACCAATCAGCATGCCACAAAGTAGCAGCATGACGAAGAAACTATGCCTGCTGCCGAGGAGCCCACTACCACCTCAGGCGGTAGAATGGGGTTAGTACTAGTTGACGGGGAAGGGGGCATCAAGAACCCCACCATAGAGGCTCTGGCAGTGGAGGCCACTGAGGTTGAGGAGGAGCCAGAGATTGAAGAAATCATCCACCCCGAAGAAGACATCGTGGCCCCCCAATGCATCCATGTTGCAAGGAAGCGGGGTGACGAGTGGGTGTTCTACGAAGAAGACCACTCAGACTGGGCCGTCCGCAAACTGCAGAGAACAGTTGATGATCTAATGGGCCAAATAAAGGTAAGAGCGCTTGAAGCCCTATGCATCCTCATTAGGTTTTTGTAGAGATTGCTATCACTAATCCTTCATTATGTTGCAGAGCATCGAGAAGACATCAGAGTACCAAAAATGGTGCTTTGACACTATTGCCCCAACCATGGAAGAGAACAGAGCCCTGAAGGAGGACGTAGTGCATCTGCAGGAGATGCTATAGTAGACCCGGAATGAGCGAGATGCGCTGTAGGCCACCGTAGATGAGCAGCACCACTGCCTCGACCAGGAAAGGAACGGTATATGGCAAAATATTCGTGCTTTGTTCTCCTGAAGACTTGTTGACAAACCACGCTCTGCTCGGTAGGCATGGAGGTAGAGAAGATGCTTCTTGTTGACAAACTAGCTCGGCTATCAAAAAGCAACAAGGAGCTTGTGGAAACAACAACTAGCTTGACAAGGAGCTCAAAGACGAGGTTGCTTGCCTGACCAACGAGAACATCAAGCTAAAGGAGTGGGTGACCAAGCTAGATAAGGACTTCTCGAGTAAGTTATCGAAAACTTAGTTGTTGATTGTCTTCACTATTATTCATCATGCTCAACATGGTCTTCTGCATGATTGCAGTCATATGCCAGAACACAAAGACATACATGGAGGCGCTGATCAAGGAGAAGAACCACTTGATATCCAAGTGCGAGGCGTTGGAGCGGGGAATCAAGCCGGTGCTGGACCTAATTAGAATGGAGCCTAAAGAGGCACCGACCGACTGACCAGCCCAACCAGAAGCCATCGTCGAGAAGTGCCAGAGCTCTTAGACTTGGTTAAGCAGTACATCCACGGTGCTGGCGAGTACGTGGCTGCCCATGTGATAGGCGTGGTGCGGCCACACTACCCTAGAGTGGACCTGAAGAGGCTTGAGACCGGCGTGTCCAACAACACCGATCAAAGGAAGGCCAACCAGCTCAGGATTATTTCCATGGAAACAGCATTGAAGATGATAGCCGATGTGGACCTGTATGGCGAGACTGGACAAAGTAGTCAGTAGGTTAGAGCTATAAAAAACTTCTATTTGCAGTTTAAATTGTGATGGAGCACTCGGTGCTTTTGTAGAAACACTAAGTAAGTTATAGTGGAGCACTTGGTGCCCATGCGAACTAGATATTATATCTCTGTATAATACGCGATCGTGATTTTAGTCATGAAACTCTTTTTTTATCATATTTTATGGTAAGCGCGAGTAGTTATTCCATCCTAGAGTCGCTCCAGCCCTAGTCCGACCAGCAGCCCGAAGGGTGAGGCATGGAGCCCAAGCACGCGTAAGACTGTTGACCTCACCAGGGAGCTAATGCCGACCCCTTGGAACGTAGTGAACGGATCTCATGCACGTGTGGGGAGAAGTCAGAGACAGTGCCAGCTCTGGGAAACTCAAGTAGGAGAAAAAAATGGTCAGCAAACCACTTAGAAGAAATTTAGGAGATATCACGATGCACAAAAAAGATGGCAGCAAAAGCGCGATGAAACTTTTATTGAATACTTGAAGTACAAAAAGAGTACATATATTTTATTAGTAGCGGATCAAGCGTAGAAGCGCCTAAGGTGGTCAATATGCCATGAATTTGGGACATCGACTCCGTCGAGATCACACAACCTATAAGTGGTAGTCCTAGTGACCGCCTTGACCATGTAAGGGCCCTCCCAATGCGACGCTAACTCCTTCTGTCTTCTGCTTCCTTCGTAGAACCAAATCGCCGACCACGAAGAATCTGTCCTTGACGTTATGGTAATAGTACCTACGCAAGCCTTCTAAATTTTAGCCATGCACGCGTAGGTGTCAAGGCGCTGTTCCTTGGCGCAATTAACTTTGAGCTCTCTGGCTTCATTCAACCTCTCCTCATCGTGGTTCTCGACCCTTGGTGATTGGAAAGCAATGTCAGCTAGTAGCACGGCCTCAGAGCCAAAGACCATGAAGTATGGGGAAACACCAGTATTGCGACTGGGTTGGGTTCTCAGTCCCTAGACCATGACCGATAGCTCCTTCAATCATCTCCTAGGATGCTTATCATTTTCCTTGTACAATATTTTCTTCAACACATCAAGGATCATGCCGTTCGCTTGTTCAGCCTATCCGTTAGCCCTTGGGTGTGCCACCAAAACATACTTGACAACTATGCCTCTATCATCGTAGAAGTTCTAGAAATCGTTACCGGTGAATGTGGACCCCAGGTCGGTGATAAGGTAGTGGTGAATAATTTCGTCGAGCAGCTCAGCTGCCTTCTTCGCAGTCCTTGAGACTAAGGGCTTGTACTCAATCCATTTGGAAAATTTGTCGATAATGACATAAACCCAGCGAAAACCTCCTAGAGCCGGCTTGAAAGGCCCGATCATATCCAATCCCCAGCATGCAAAATGCCAGGACACTGGAATGGTCTGGAGTTCGTGGGCTGGAACATGAGTTTGCTTGGCAAAGAACTAGCACCCCTCACAATGACGGACTAACTTCTCGGCATCGGTGATGGCTGAGAGCTAATAGAAACCTGCCTGGAAAGCCTTGCCGACCAATGTGCGTGAAGCAACATAGTTGCCACAAGTGCTAGCATGGATCTCTTCCAAAATCTTCGCTCCTTATTCCTGGGACATGCATTTTTGCAACAATTCTTCCTTCGTGTTCTTGCGCATAAGCTTTCCTTCGACTAGCACATAATGCTTGCTATGCCTTATGAGGCGTTCCATCTCGATCTTGTCCTAGGGAACCTCTACAGAGGTGAGATACTTGATGAACGACTCTCTCCAGTCGATGTCCGTGCTTGGAATCGCAGCGACCAGCTAGTCTACAGACGAATGTTCAGCTATAGGCTTCTCTTCTACCTCGATGGATGGCTTGACAAGGTCATGAATGAAAACTCCATGGGGGATCTCTGCCCGGGTTGATTCTAGCTTCGACAGCTTATTAGCTGCCTCATTGTCAGCCTAGACAACGTGATGAAACTCCAGGCCATAGAATTTGTTCTCTAGCTTTCTAATCTGTGTGTAGTAAGCATTCATCCTTTCGCTAGTATAGTCCTAGTCCTTGTTCACCTGGTTTATGACAAGAGTAAAATCACCAAACACCATGAGCTGTTTTATGCCGAGCTCAACGGCGATACAGAGGCCGTGTAGAGCTGCCTCATACTCGGCGGCGTTATTGGAGGCCTCGAAGTGGATCCGAAGAACATAGCTTAGCTTGTCCCCAGATGGCGAGATGAAGTACACACCTGTCCCGGCACCATCGATGTTGAAGGAGTCGTAAAAATACATCTTCTAGTGCTCAAGGGAGCTGTCAGAGACAGGTGTGTTCATATTTGTCCATTCGACAATGAAGTCGACCAATGCCTGTGACTTGATAGTCATGCGGCTTCAAAATTCCAGCGAGTATGGGCTAAGCTCCAATGCCCACTTGATGATGCGCCCATTGGCATCTTTGTTGTGCAAGATATCTCCCAGCGGAAACTCGGTGACCACTTCAATGGGGTAAGTGTCAAAATAATGGCGTAATTTGCGAGAGGTAATCAGGACGGCGTAGAGCAGCTTCTGGACCAGTGGGTAACAGGTCTTGGACTCATTGAGTACATCACTAATGAACTATATTGGTCGCTGGACCTTGTACACATGCCCGACCTCCTTGCACTCGACGACGATGGCAGTGCTGACCACCCGGTTGGATGCTGCGATGTAGAGCAGCAAAGTTTTCACTTTCCTTGGGCGCCGTCAGGACCAGAGGGGATGTGAAAAACTACTTGAGCTTTGCAAAAGCAATGTCAGCTTCCTCCGAGCACTCTAACTTCTCCTTCGCCTTGAGGAGCTTGAAGAACGACAAACCCTTTTCTCCGAGCCGCGATATGAATCGACTCAGAGTGGCCATGCACCCGATTAGCTTCTGGATGTCCTTGATGCACTTGGGTGGTTTTATATTCATGATAGCTTCAGCTTTTTCTAGGTTAGGCCATATGCCATCATAGCTAACTATGTTGCCGAGCAGTATGCCAAATGGCACGCCAAATATGCATTTTTTGTGATTCAGTTTCCATTGAAACTTATTGAGTGCCTTGAAGGTCTAGTCAAGGTCGTCGACCAGGGTAGATGCCACTTTGGTCTTCACCACTACGTCATCAACATATGCCTCAACGAGCTGATCTCTGATTTGGTCCTTGAGGCACTGCTGGATGGCTCGTGGATAGGTTGCACCAGTGTTTTTGAGCCCAAACGACATGGTTTTATAGCAATAAGCACCAAGAGGGCATGATAAACGATGTCTTGATTTGGTCCTCCTCTCTCAGAGAGATCTGATGGTAGCCAGAGTACAATCTAGGAAAGATAAGAGCTTGTAGCCAGTGGTAGAATCTATGACATCATCTATACGAGGTAAGCCAAAGGGGTCCTTAGGGCAGTGTTTATTGAGATCGGTGTAATCAACGCGCATCCTCCATTCATTATTCTTTTTTCTTACAAGAACCGGGTTGGCAAGCCACTCTAGATGATACACCTCTTTGATAAAGCCATCAACTAGGAACCGCTTTACTTCTACCCTAATTGCCTCCTTTTTGTCCTGTGCAAACCGTCGTAGCTTATGCTTGATTGGCTTGGCGGTCTTTGAAACAACCAAGGAGTGCTCGATCAACTCCCAAGGTACTTTAGGCATGTTTGTAGGTTTCCTTGCAAACACGCTGATGTTCTTCCTTAGGAAGCGGATGAGCATATCTTCCTATTTAGGCTCTAGGGCGGCCCCGGTGCTGGTTGTCTTGGTCTTGTTGCCTGAGACCAGTTCCACCTCCTTGGTCTCCTTGGACTTCACATCAGCGCAGGTGGCTTCCTTGCTTGGAATCTCTAGATCAGCAGGAGAGATCTACTTGGTATCAGCGATGGACTACTGCATGCGGATCGAGAGCTCCAGGGCTTCAGCAGTTGCATAACCCTCCTTCTCATAGTTGTAAGTGACGAGAACATTGCCCCTGAGGGATAGTACGCCCTTCTCGGTCGGCATCTTCAGGAGTAGGTAGATGTAGTGCGGCACCGCCATGAACTTGGCCAGAGTTGGTCAGCCAAGCATGGTACGTTCCTTCAAAGTTCGCAACGATGAAGTTGACGTAGTCGATACGGAAGTGGTCGGCAATGCCGAACTGGACTGGCAGAATGATCTAACCCAAGGGCTGAGAGGTCTGCCTCGGGAGCACTCCCCAGAAAGGTGTGTCATAAGGCTCGAGGTCTTTTGGCTTAATGCCTAACTTAGTTAGGGTGTTGCAGAAGAGGTTGTCGAGGACGCTGCCTCCATCGATGAACACCTTCTCGAACCGTACGTTCCTGATGATGGGATCCAAAACAAGGGGGAAGCACCCTGGCATCGAAATATTGGCCCACTGGTCAGCTCTGCTGAACGTAATGGGCTGGTGCGACCAGTTTTGATACTTGGGGTCGGCAACCTTCTCATTGGAGTTGTTGAGGGCCATGACAGCTCGAGTGGTAAGCTTCCTCTGTCGCCCATTCTCCAAGGCAACCTTCCCACCAAAGATGCTACGGACGCTTCTATCGGGATCCTTGTAGGCGTGATGAGGGTCATTGTCATGTTCTTCTTTGGTCTTGTCGTCCTCATCAGGCCTCTTGTCGTCTTGGCAGTCATCTTTATCACCGTCTTTGTCATTGCCACACTGCCTTTTGTGGGCGTCGGAGCGGTAGATGGACTTCAGACCCTTGCAGTTGCCCATTGTATGGCCGGAGTCCGAGTGAGCCGGGTAGGGACCCTGAAGGACCTTGGAGTAGGCATCCTCATAGTTGCGATTGGGCGCTGGCTTGATGGCATTGTCATCTAGTCAGTTGCGGCTCTACCGCCCCCTAAAGTCATCCTGCCTATGCCGATCACGATTATCATTGCGGCAGTCATGGTTGTCGTTACGCCGATCATTGTGCGATCGTCGTGGCGCCGATCATCACGCTGGTTGTCGGAGCGGTGATTTTGCTGGTCGGGTCGAGGAGCCTGGCCAATGTCTTCCTTGATCTACTGGTCAGCCTCGTCAGTGTCTGCCCACTTCTTCACCACCGTGAGCAGGTCTTGGACTGAGTCGGGCCTCTTATAGAGCAGCTTGGTCCTGAGAGCATCATGGTGGTGGAAGCCTCTGATGAACGCGGAGATAGCTTCATCGCTGTTGATGTTAGGGATGGATATCCACGTTTCCAAGAAGCGACGGATGTAGTCGCGCAACAATTCGTTGGGAAATTCTCTGACTTTCTCCAAATCATACTTGTTGCCGGGCTGCTGACAAGTGGCCATGTAGTTGTCGATGAAAGCTCTCCTGAGCTGAGCCCAGGTGTCGATGGAGCCTTCTCTCAAGCTAAGGAGCCACTGGTTCGTAGACTGGTTGATGACCATAGGCAAGTAATTGGCCATCACATCTTTATCGTCGGGCATTGCTCGGACAATGATTTCATACAGTGTTATCCACTGTTCTGGATTGGCCTTCCCGTCGTAGGTGTCCAAATCATGGAGCTTGAAATTTCTTGGCCAAACACCGACACAGAGCCGATCGATGAATGGCCAGAGGCCGGGGATGTAGCCGGCACGCGATGCGTGGCCACGGCTGGGTACGCCATGTGCTTCATCATATTCACGCCTACGCTGCATCTCATATGCATGTCGCTCCTCTCGGTTGTTCTCGATGCGATCCCTCAAATTCATGTTGGCGCTAAGTGTAACATCCCGACCCAAGGCTTAATAGGATTAATAGGATACTCGTACCAACAAGTTGCAACTTCTTTTCCGGAAGCCCATCTCGAAAGAACTCCAAAGTTAAGCGTGCTTGGCCTGGAGCGATGGGTGACCGACCGGGAAGTTCTTCCCGGGTGCGCACGAGTGAGGACAAAGTACGTAGAAAAGACTTGTGTTGGTCTGTGAGGTCTTTCTATGTCCTAGAAAGCGGCCAGATGTAAGCGGGCCCGGCCTCGAGGAGGCGGGACGTTACAGAATGGTATCAGAGCCGACTCTCGCGGTTTCATGGGCGCGTGTGTCGCAGTTGCGCAGGCATGGTGCACATGGCTGGTGTGGACCCAGAGTGGTCACACAGCATGGCATATGCGCTGGCACTGGACACACGGACGTGGCCAAGAGAGGACGTTCCTGGCTTGGGATTGACCGACGAGGACGTTGGTCTCTTAAGGGGGTGAGGATGTAACATCCCGACCCAAGGCTTAATAGGATTAATAGGATACTCGTACCAACAAGTTGCAACTTCTTTTCCGGAAGCCCATCTCGAAAGAACTCCAAAGTTAAGCGTGCTTGGCCTGGAGCGATGGGTGACCGACCAGGAAGTTCTTCCTAGGTGCGCACGAGTGAGGACAAAGTGCGTAGAAAAGACTTGTGTTGGTCTGTGAGGTCTTTCTATGTCCTAGAAAGCGGCCAGATGTAAGCGGGCCCGGCCTCGAGGAGGCGGGACGTTACACTATGATGGTCACGGAGGTCACCTCTAGGGTACAACACTTCCTAGTCGCCACCGCGTTGGTTTGCAGCAGGCTCACCTCCTTGACGTGCACCACGCCCACCTTGCTGGTTGCATCCGCCCCCTTGATCAGCATCATGTTCGCCTCGACGGTCGGCATTGACTCTTCTGCCTTGATCTCGGGGATGGTGTGCCTCGTGGTTTCCATCGTGGCCCTAATAAAGATAGGGACCTCCCTGTTGCTAGCTACAATCTTGCTAAGAACCTCGTTGATGATGACTTCGGGTGGTGGACGCCGATGGGGCGGGTGTATGCCTCTCGTTGACCTTACTGTGGCTGCCTTCAAAGAAGCCTTGATAGCATCAAGTGCTGGGGATTCGGGGAACTTATTTAGTTTGTTCATGGTGACGGCAATGTTGCTCGGTGTCTTTAAAATTTGCTAGTTGTCGCCCATGTCGAATGTGTCATCCAGATCGCAGTAGATGTCACATTGGCCATCTGCACCTGCTCTTGCCGCATCCTCTTCGGTGTTCTCCAGGTCCACTCTCCGAGCCCTGCGGTTGGTGTTTCTTTCCTCTCGATCGGCCCTTTCTTGATCGGTCTCCTCGTCGTGAGGGGTATCATCATTGCTAATGGCGAAGACAGCGCCTCCAAAGCTCGGTGGAAAAGCTAGGAACTCCTCCCCATATGGATCAATGAGGGTGCGGGTATAGTTAGTTCCGTGAGATTCGGTAGATCCGGTACTTTCTTTCGAGATTGTAGAGAGTCAGTCCTCTCCAATTTGCCTGATCTCTACCACGTTAATAGTAGGCACAGGGAGGTCTAGTTTAGGCAGGTCTAACAAATATAGATCTGAAATATGGTCATGCTCAACAAGATCCATGAATAGATGTGGTATGTGGGCGGTGTACTCAGATGATACATTCATTAGCCCATATGGGTAGGTGTTGGATGAGTGCCCCATTAGGGCTTCGTAATCCCCCAACCTCAGGCCAGTTGTGAGTACTGGTTGGTAACGAACCGTCCACCAATCTAGAGTCGTCGTGATCACGAGATTGAGGTCAAGACGCCTCTGGCATCCAGGCCAAGTAGGTCGAGAATGGTAGATGGGTCCATAGCAGTCCTTAGCAGATTGATCTCTGATCGAATCTACTAAGGTTAGGGTTTCACCCAGTCCCATGTTGACCCGATCGATAGACTCGATCAGATCGGTGTTGTCGAGGCGCCTCCCTTGATAGTGGGGAAGCGGATGGCAGGTGGTCGGAAAAGATGACCCCAAGACTAGTCTCGAGATTGAATCCACCATTGTTGATGTAGATTTGGTTGGCGTAGGAGGAGCCTGCACTGCCTACATGACTTTAGCGGGGACGTCAGCGCTAGTGGTCTAGGTGAACATCCCGATCGTGAACGTTAGGCCCACTAGGAAGGACCATGGAAGCAGGGAAGTTGACCATCTAGCTCGCCATGGAGTCTGCATGCACACCCCCTACCTAGTGTGCCACTGTTGATGAGATGTGGTCGGTAGTCTACCGAGGAGTATGCCGATGGTAGTAAATTATCGGTGGAGGTGCGCAAGACAACGAACTAGATGGTGACGCAAGATAAACACAGGGTTTATCCAGGTTCGGGTCGTGAACTGCGTAATACCCTACGTCCTGCATCTTCGTGGATTGTATTGATGTCTGATGATGTGCTTTGAGGGGGTCCTTGCCTGCCTTATATAGTACGGGGGCAAGGTTACAGATCTAAGGAATCTGGTTCTAATCGGTTACAATTCCTGTATCCACGGAGGATACAATATCTATCATAACCGACTAGGTTTCGTTGATCATCAAGTAGTCTCTGCTTGCTCCGCACGAATCGCCAAGCGGTTCAGAGATCCGCGTGGCCCTTTCTGACGAGTTGGGCCACCTTGTGTTGGCGCAGCCCATGTGGAGCCATGAGGATATATGGGTCTATACCCCCATAGTGGCTTTTGATCATGTAGTTTAAGAGTTATAGCTGTTCAAAGTTAGGACTCAGTTATGGTTGCTCTCTATCCTGCGCAGACCTGATTTTGTGTTTAGTTAATTTTGACTTGGTAAACTGGGGAATCAGGCTGTGATGTTTATAAATAATTGGTAGAGAATTTCATAAGCTTTCCAGAATATCCTCTTACAAGTCAATTGGAATTTTAGAACTTCTGCTGTGATTTATTTACTGAACTACTCATTGGCATGTTACACTTGAAGTGTCTGTTAAGTGTGCCTTTGTTATACTTAAGCATGTTTGTGATGTTACTAGGTGCTTAAATTGAATAAGGTGAGTTTAGGTGCAGGAGTTAGGCCTCGAACAAAGGATGAGCATCTATACCTTAGATTGTGCAAGTTGGTTAAGTGTGTTCTTGCTCTCTAGAGAGGAGATATGCACCTACTTTTTAAAGTGATTTGAATAGCACCTACTCGGTCAATGAATGTCCAGTGATGCTTTGTTACTTGTTGTTCTTCATCCATGAGCATCATGTTATTCCTTATGCATCCATAATATTTATCTTCTGCATATACATGCAATAGGTGTACCGGAAGGAGTGACCCTATTGGAGTCCGAGGGAGCGTGCCAGGAGGAGCAGCAGCAGCCAACACCAGAGGTTTAGGAGGTGCAACCTATAGGAGAGGTGCCAGATGATGTCATCATTGACTACCCTGACCATGTTCCTTGCAATTTCGTTAAAGGCAAGCCCCAGAGCATTATAAGCCTCCTAATTTCTGAAGATGCAATTAAGTACTATGTTATATATATTGTTGCATTAAGTCATAGGTGTTGGGTAAAAATACTTGCTGCATATGTACCCTATCCTTGTCCAAAAAGTATACCATGAATCCTATGTAGCTTGGGCTCGAGTAGATGCTTAGCCCTGCTTTAAGCGGTAGAAGTCGGGTGATTTCCTGTCACCTACAAGCGATAGGAATATGCATGTGGCACGGTTGGCTATATTTGCTATCATGGAAAAGAACCTGGTATAATTTGAATGAAGACTGGGTGGAGGCTTATAGAGTAGTAGGCTTACAGTGACTCCGTCTATGTCGCTTAAGGACCAAATTCTTGGAGCCTTTCCTTGTCATGTTGAATGCATGCCTAACACTTAGTTGGTCGGGTCTAGTGACCGACCACGAAGCCGAGTAGCTCAACTCAGGCCGGGAGTCAATAAGTATAAAGTGCACCTTAGAAAGGGAGCTGTAGGTGTGAGTCCAAGGGCAGGTGATTTAAAAGTTCTAAATGTCCTGGCCAAAGGGTAATCCCTGAGAGTGCTAGCGCTGATTGGACCCGTGAAGTTGGTTTGTGAGTTGTACCAAAGGTGATCTACGACTGCCTTTAGCGAGGTTTGCCGGGTGAGTGTTAGGAATACCCCTCAGCTGAGTTGTAATTCGATTTGAGTCACCATCTCTCACTAGTTAGTGAGAACTTGACAGGAGTATCTCCAAAGTAGATACACTAAATAATATAATGGTTCAGGAATGATGATATGATGATGGCCTTATTATACCTGCTATGGTTAATATTGTTTGCTCCTAAGAAAGTGAGTCTCTAGTACAGGTGCTAATATAGATGGTAGGTTAATTATTACTAACTTGATGTTAAGCTTTAAATAATTACTTATGATATGCCAACTTTTATGCAAAGTGTTGTCAAGCTAGCCCACTTTATATCAGCCTTGCATGATCCTTGGTGTCTTTTATTTTTGGTTTTTGATGGGTAAGTCTAGCTGAGTCCCTTCTCGTACTCAGGGTTTATTTCTCACCTGTTGCAGATGACCTATTCTATCACGAGTGCTGCAAGTATTGCCTTCTCCCTGCCGGGGATGAAGACTAGACCATTGGGCGCGGCATCTACTAGTGTTCTTACCTGAAGATGCTTTTGTGGAACATGACCTTTAACTTGGCAATGTATTTGAACTTATGAAGTTATGTATCGAACTATGTTGCTTCCGCTAATCAAACTTAGTTTGTAATATTTTATTTCAAACTCCGATGGATGTAATCCGTATGCTACTTGTGAACTGTTGTAATGAATGATGTGTTGTGTTAAATCATGTACGATCTTGGCTTGTATGTTGAAAGTTGTTTGAAATCCTTCGATATTTCCGGACTACTAGGGTTATGAGAGCCTAAGTATAGAAATTTGATCGCTTCGATGATTGTTTTTGTACTTACGTTCTTATAATTTGGTCGGTTCTGTTACACCTTAGAAGAAAAAATCTTAGGTATGAATAATGTCACAGAGCCATCCAAATTATAAGAGCACAAGTATAAAAACAATCACTGAAGTGATCAAATTCTCACACTTGAGCCCATATAACTCCGATAGTCCAATGAAATCATGAGGGATTCAAAGCAACTAACATAAAAGCCAAGATCATAGTGATTCAACATAACAAGCCACATGTTACATCCATTTCACAAGTAGTTCAATATACATCAGAGTTCAACATAGTTATTACAATTTAAATTGAAAAGTAGTGGAAGCAAAGTAATTTGAAACTAACATTACTCTTATTTCAAATACATGCCAGTACCAAGGTCAACTTTCACAAAAGCATTAGAGACAAGATAACTTAGAAGGATCATGCCCATGATCACACTCCGCCTCTACGGTAGGAGCCATCCAATTCTTGTAGTCGCCATGATACATCACAACCTGCAACAAGTGGGAATAAACCCTGAGTACGAGAAGGTACTCAGCTAGACTTACCCCTCAAAAACTAGAAATAAAGTGACACCAAGGAGTATGCAAGGCTGATATAAAGTGGGCTAACTTGACAACATTTTGCATAAAAGCTTAATACAGATAAGTAATCATTAATGCTGAAGCATCAAGTTAATAATCATTAACCTATCATCTATATTAGCACCTATACTAGAGCACTCACTTGATTAGGAGCAAACAATATTAACCATAGCAGGTATAAATTGAGGCAACATTTAAATCATCATCTAATTAACCATCTGTTCTATTTAATTGAATCTACGTTGCCGCTGCTCAAGTCAAGTGCTCACTAACCGGGAGCGACGGCGATTCGAATCGAATTCCTATCCAACTAGAGGGTATTTCTAACACAAACAGTGTAGACCCCGCGCCAGAGTCGCACAAGTCACCTTTGGTACAATTCAGGAATCGTGGGTTCGACTAATGCCGTATCCCCAAGGGCAACACTCTGCCTGGTGATAGGGACTCTAACCCCCCTTGGTCTTACGCGAATGTGCCCAAGCACATCCTTACTTCCTCCAAGATGCGCGCTTGATCCCTCAATTCCCGGCCTGAACTGTATTACTCGGCTTCGCGGTCGGAATGACTTATCCGGCCAGCTAAGTGTTAGACTGCGTTCAACATGACTCAAGGACGTACAGCGAATCGGTCCTTAAACGACTCAGATGGGGATAGATCCACATCCAAGATCTCCATGCCTTGTTGCTTCACTATCGTCATCCCGCCCAGTCTCATTTTGTTTCATTAACACATGATTCTTTTCCACGATAGCAAATATAGCCAACCGTGCCATATATATGTATCCCTAAAGCTCACAGGTGATAGGAAATCACCCGACTTCTACTGCTTAAAGCAGGGCTAAGCAATTACTTGAACCTGAACCTAAATAGGATTCATGGTATACTTTCTAGATAAGGATAGGATATATGTGCAGCAAGTGTTTTCATTCAATACCTATCACTTAATGGAACAATACATATAACATACCCAATTGTATTTTCAGAAATTAAGAGGCTTATAATGCTCTGGGGCTTGCCTGGGATCCAACACTAAGTCAGTGTTTGTCTGACACCACTCGCTGAGTACTTCCATCTTCAGGATAGTTCTACCAAATACCGTCTTCAGGTTTGGCTCCAACCCCACATCCTTTAAGCATTTCAGCTAGCATACCTAAATGAAGTGCAACAATGCATATGTATAAATACATAGAAATACCACAAGCAACCACTTATGCAAGCACACCAAGTTCAATATAAGCACGTAGAGCTATGTACCTTAATCATCACTAAAGTACATCATAGGAGATAATAAGGACATCAATCATGACCAAGTCACACAAGATCTTTGGGGTATCAACTCAGTTTCATTAAAGCTATGAGTCACACTTAGCACCACACAAACATGGCAAAGTGAATCAAAGCACTAAAACTAGAATCTGCCACTTTCTGGACAGCAGAACAGCAGCTGAGAAATTTAATCATAACTGGAGATCTACAACTCGAAATGACATGCAACAAGACATTGTAGAAAGCTTATGAAATTGTCTACAATTCATTTATACCTAAGCCTGAGTCCCAAGTTTATTTGGTCGAAAAGATGAAACTACAGAATCTGGTCTGCTCCAAACAGAGAGCAACCAAATCTGGGACCTGACTTTAAACATCTATAACTTAGAAACTACTTGGCCAATTACCACCAAATTTTAACACAAGCTAGTTTAATGAGTTATCTACAAGTTTGTTATAAACAAATTTCCCAGAAAACATCATTATTAAGGTGTAGTTAATTAAGCCCTAGAACTGTCCAGAAACCACTGTAATTGGATTGTAAAAGCAAAATAATACTTTACTACACCTATGAAATGAAACCTGAGCATAACCAAGTTTACTAACAGTTTGTACTTATCACACACATGCTATAAAAACATCATGGCTAAGCCCAAATCATTTATTTAATTGACTTTATTAATTTATTTTAGATGCTTCGATGGAATTATAAACATATAACCAAAGTGCACAGTAAATTCTACAAAAATTACAGAAGCTCTCATATACTCCCAATAAACTACTGTACAAATTTTAGATCATTTACATGAGTAAAACAACCTTTATTTAAAAGACAAGTAGCTGAAGCTAACTAGCCCTAGAGAGCAAGTTAAACCCATATCTCACTCATCCTGCTTCCAAAGCTCATGAAATTTTAACCACAATTCCCATATAAACTCAGGAGACTACCATAAAAATTTCACCTAAATTGGAGCACCACAACTCAAGATATAAAATGACAAGCAACATAATATAGATTTTCTTATTTATTGAGGTCCAATCAAGAACCTTAAGAAAACAGTGAACAACTAGTATGTTTAATATTTTTCCTAGCAAGTACATGTCATAATAAAATTAAAAAAATAAGAATCACTATTTTTGGAGTTCTAAACTTCAGATATGGCTCTGGTCAAGTTTGTAAGCATTTTTGGAGTACTTTTCAATGTTAAATAAAAACACCAGAAAACTTCTACAAACCTATAACATAATATGACTCTACTGTGTAGATCTTTTCTCAAGGTTTGCAGGAAAACCAACTTAACCCTAGACCTGCTAGGAGGACCCGGACATGTACCCAACACAACCTCTCGGGGCGCTTCCATCAAGGGCCCGCTGCTCAGCCGTCCCCACCTATCACAGAGAGAAGAGAGACATAGGAGGGGTGGAACAGAGGAGGCGGAGGAGCATCGCCGCGGAGCCGGTTCCGGCCAGGGAGAAGCCGACGGCGGCAAGAGCTGGGCCGCGTGTCCATCCCAGTGCCCGAGCACCCTGGCTGGTGGTCGTGGATGACCAAGAGATGGCCCATGGCCTGCTGACCATGGCAACCGGCAGCGGTGTGCAAGCAGCTCCAGCGGCGACCGTCTGTAGCGATAGAAAATGCCGGAGAAAGGGCGCGTCGAGGGTGGTGGGTGGCGGTGGAGGTGTAGTGGTACTCGACTAGGATGGAGAAGGCATGGAGGAGCTGGTCGGGTGGTGGCCATGGAGCTCTGCTCGACTGGCAATGGCGGCATCTGCGGCCGCGAGCGGTAGCGGTGGCTCTCGTTGGAAATTGCCGCGATGAAGGCATGCGAGGGAGGTAGGGAGGTGAGGCGGACATGGTGGTATGCCCAGCTTGGCCTGCAAGCATTCAAAGCTGCGGGGTGCCAAGCGGCTCTGCTCGTGGCAACCATGGCTCGCCCGCGCTCACGAGCACAGAGCGGAGGAGATTTGAGAGAGGAGGGCCAAAGAGAGTGAGGCGGAGCAAACGAGAGGGAGTGGAGAGCTCGGGGATGACATTGAGGTCACAAGGGTGCATAGGGGCCGGGACGCTTTGACGACCATGGCAGCAATGCGGTGCGCGGTGACCATGCAGGGTAGGCACGTGTCCACTGGGGCCCAATGTCGAGCACGTGGTGTGCATCGCTGTATCCAACTTGGAGTCCATTTTTGGGCTGGCTCTAGTCAAATTTGGGCCAAGGTCCAATTACAAAGTTTGTTGTACACCTAATGATCTTCAAGTTCTATTCAAGGGCCATAGTAATTAGGGTTCTAGATTATGAGATAATTAAGTGTCAATGTGATATTGTCAATGCATTGACAAAATTTGGCAAACCTTCAAAATTGATGGGCAAAATGGATTCCAACAAGTGCCATCTTCTTGCATGCTCTTCTCCAACACATAAGCTCCAACTTTTGTTTTTGGGTCAACTTGAGTTACTCAACAAAATTCGGAGAACGTGAGATGCCAATGTCGATGACGATGAATTCTAGACTTAGAAAATGCTAAGTATTGGAAACAGCCCTAAATCTGACTTGTGGGCCCTTTTTGAGCATGTTCCACATATTTTCATGACTTGACTATTAAACAAAGTTTGTTCCTTATAAAATTCTCTACAATTTTGTAAAAGGGTGTACAGTCACGCAAAGCTTCTAGGTCACACTTTTGAAATGATCAAACAAAAGTGTTTTAGGGTCCACAAATGGTCAACCGTCACTTAGAAGCACAATTAGGCGGAATGATCAACATGAACTTGTTCCATTATGTGTCCTAAGTATAGTTTATGTGCTGTAGAGTCTAACCATGTCCACCATGCATAGGTTACATAGGGATATGAGTCTCATATGCATTGAAACATAGAAATCACTATAATGGCAATGCTTGTTTCAAAGCTCTATTATTCACTTGTTTCATAATGTTGTTGCAAGGTACATGCTACACATGTTTCACTAGGTTGTTCCACATATTTCCTAGATGTGTTGCACATGTTGGACTTGTATGTTGCATAAGCACTAGTTCACATAAAAGCCCACAAGGAATGTAAAGGCATGTTTCATTATTTTAGAAACATGTTTCATTTATAAGCCAAACAAGCATATAACTTATCATTTCATGTGACTTTTTTATTCCAAACATCACAAAACTTTTCTAGGGGTCACTATAGATAGAGAATGATGTGAGACACATAAAACAAGTGAGATCAACACTCACTTGCATTACTAGGCATGAGCATCTAACATACACACATTGAAACATAATTAATAAGGGTATGTTGCATATGTTTCAAGGAGATGCTGCAGATGTTTCAAAGCACATTCCATATATGCATGTTTCACGTTTCATGCTCATATATGAACAATTGATGCTTAGGCTCATGCAATGCAAGTGCGCACAATGCAAGCCTAACACCTAGGTGTTACAAATAATACTACTATGTTTCTTTCCAAGTTCATGCTTTCATATCTTTTTATACAGTTATGCTATAGAACTAGAGTATAGTTTTCATGTTATAATCTTAACATATGAACTAGCATATAGTTTGTGTGTGATGATCTTAACATGTCCATATGGCATGATCTTAGCATATGAACTAGACTATAGTTTCTATACTAGGGTTTTGTCATATAAAACTTTATGCTTAAACATTCGTACTATATGTCTGTCGGGGTTTAGAGCTAAGTACAGGTGGCGGTTCATAATGCCTTCGGGTACACCCAAGTTCTTTACCTGTCAAGTCGTAGGGTCGGGGACCACGGGGGGACTTGGGTGGTCACTATATACACAGGCGAGGTGCCCGAGTATACAGGGGTGGGTGATTGCATTTCCCTTTCTATGGTCGAGGGGTAGGCGGTAGGTGGTGGCAGGCCTGTCCATCCATTATACTACCCCATGTTCGTCTGGGGTGTAGGAGTCTAAATTGTCATATGAGGTTGCTAGCAGACCAGTACTCGATGGCCTCCTGACCCATTCTCATGCATAGCTCTAACTCTTAACCATGTATATGTATGATCATCAACTGTTCTTTGCACGGCTATATTAGACATGCCTGCTCCACTTAGGAACATTCTTTTATTCTTTGTTTTCCCTTTTATCCTTGAGGTTAGCCCATGTGTGTGTGTCACACTATCTTATGCTTATCATGACTTACCCCTGTATTGAGTACTTGTCTATTTTGTAGTCATATTATCTTGTCCATGTCCCTATTAGAAACTTATACACCATGTCTTCCTCTAGGAAAAATATAAATAATGATACCGTAAATACTTTTAGGTAAAATTCTACAACAATAGATCTGTGCGCTTGCGGATAACATTTGTAAACATTAAGACCTATTGGGTGTTTCTAGCATTGTTACCATGGGTTGGTCTAAACCCCCATTCTTGGTAATGACTCTAAGAAATGCCAACAAGCATTTCTGGCACCGTTGCCGGGGAAGGCATTGGTTAAAAAGAATCTAGTAGGACATATTCATGATAATGTGTATGTATGGTAGCCATTGCTCTTATAGTTTAATCTTGCATATTTTCTCCTGTTGTGGATGAAACAGGATAGTGTAAGAGTGGTTTCAACTTGTCGGACAACTTCATTCCTGATCTGGAGGCACTCCTAAGGAAGAAGGGGTCTCATGCCTCTACTTCTTCTGGCAGTCCACCGATTGACAACTGAACTACTCACCCCTGTACCAACTGCTACCACTACTATGGTCCAGAAGTCACTCCATGAGTTCTCTATCCTGGCTGTTGCCAACATGCCCATCGGGCCCGCTATCAACATTGGTGACAAAAACTTTGAGATTAGGACCGGGATGATCACCATGGTACATGCCAATCCATTATGTGGACTACCGAATGAGTAAGCCAATGCACACCTATAGACCTTCCTTGAACTATGCGACACAATCATCATCAAAGACGTTGCACCTGATGTTGTAAGGCTCTTTTTGTTTCCTTTCTCCCTTGTGGGGAAGGTGAAACTGTAGTTCTACAAGGACAAGGAAGTTGTCAATACTTGGAGCAAATGCTCCGAGGCTTTCCTCACAAAATTCTTCCCCATAGGCAAAACCAATACCCTGAGGGGAAGAATTACCAATTTCCAATAGGAATCAACAAAAACCATCCCTAAGGCATGGGAGAGACTGCAAGAATATATTCAAGCATGCCCACACCACGGGATGGAAAATTGGCTTGTGCTCTAGAACTTCTACGATGGGTTAACACCCATGTCAAAGGAGCACATTGATGCCACTACTAGAGGGGCATTCCTCTCAGTCACCCTCAATGAAGCCATGACTCTCATCGACAAGATGGTAGCCAATTGTGGGTGGGGTGAAGAGTGAAGCCTGCCCAAACAAGAAGACATGCACACTGTGAAGGAGACGGATGTGCTTGTCACAGGAATGGACCTCCTATTGAAAAGGCTTGACGAGCATGCCACCAAAAAAGAGCAATGTATGGCACTGTCAAGGCTATGGACTCACATATTGTCATAGAACCATCCAAATTATAAGAGCACAAGTATAAAAACAATCACTGAAGTGATTAAATTCTCACACTTGAGTCCATATAACTTCAGTAGTCCAATGAAATCATGAGGGATTTCAAACCAATCAACATACAAGGCAAGATCGTAGTGATTCAACATAACCAGTCACATGTTACATCCATTTCACAAGTAATTCAATATACATCGGAGTTCAACATAGTTATTACAACTTACATTGAAAAGTAGCGGAAGCAAAGTAATTTGAAGCTAACATTAATCTTATTTCAAATACATGCCAGTACCACGGTCGACTTCAAACAAAAGCATTAGATATAAGGCAAATAAGAAGGATCATGCCCATGATCACACTTCGCCACTAAGGCAGGAGCCAACCAACTCTTGTAGTCGCCATGATACATCACAACCTCCAACAAGTAGGGATAAAACCCTGAGTACGAGAAGGTACTCAGCTAGACTTACCAGTCAAAAACCTAAAATAAAGTGACACCAAGCATCATGCAAGGCTGATGTAGAGCGGGCTAGCTTGACAACATTTTGCATAAAAGCTTAATACAGATGAGTATTAATTAATGCTAAGCATCAAGTTAATCATCATTGACCTGTCATCTATATTAGCACCTGTACTAGAGCACTGACTTGATTAGGAGCAAACAATATTAACTATAGTAGGTATAAATTGAGGCAACATTTACATCATCATCCAATTAACCATCCGTTCAATTTAATGGAATCTACGTTGCCGCTGCTCAAGTCAAGTGCTCACTAACCAAGAGTGATGGTGATTCGAATCGAGTTCCTATCCAGCTGGAGGGGTATTTCTAACACTCACCAAGACACGCCTAGTGAGGGCTGCTCAAGTCACCTTTGGTACCATTTAGGAAAGCGCGGGTTCGACTGATGCCACATCCCCAAGGGCAACACTCTGCCAGGATGATAGGGACTTTAACCCCCTTGGTCTTATGCCAATGTTCCCAAGCACATCCTTACTACCTCCAATATGCGACCTACCCTTTGATTCCCGACCTGAGCTGTATTACTCGGCTTCGCAGTCGGAACGACTTATCCAGCCAACTAAGTGTTAAACTGCGTTCAACATGACTCAAGGATGTACAATGAATCGGTCCTTAAACGACTCAGATGGGGATAGATCCACACCCAAGACCTCCATGCCTTGTTGCTTCACTATCGTCATCCCGCCCGGTCTCATTTCATTTTATTAACACATGGATCCTTTCTATGATAGCAAATATAGCCAACTGTGCCATATATGAATATCCCTACATCTCGCAGGTGACAGGAAATCACCTGACTTCTACTGCTTAAAACAGGGCTAAGCATCTACTCGATCCTAGTCTATGTAGGATTCAAGGATTCATATATCTGGAAAAGGAATGATATAATGCAGCAAGGGTTTCCAACCAACTCCTAGTACTTAATGCAACAATACTTATAACATATATAGAATTAATTGCTTTGAAGGTAGGAGACTTATAATGCTCCGAGGCTTGCCTAGGATCCGACTCAAGTTAGAGTATGTTAGGTGAAACCCGCTTGATGAGCATTCCCTCATTCTAGCACTTGTCCGATCCTTCCATCTCCGAGATAGGTCCACCAACACCATCTTCTCGTTAGCTCCAGATCAGGTCCTTTATGTGTTTCAGCTAGCGTACCTAAATGAGGTGCAACAATACATATGTATGAATGCATAGACATGCAATAAACAAAGTAATCAAGTAAGCATACCAAAGTTCACATAAGCACCTATAACTAATTAACTTAATCCTCATTAAGGCATAACATAGAAGAGGCAAGCACAACAACCAAGAAACAAGTCTCACAAGATCACAGGGTACTAAACCAAGTACCATCAAAGATACGAGTCACACTTCAACATACTAGCATGGCAAAGTTAATCAAAGAACTAGAACTAGAAATTGTCTCCTCCTGGACATACATGCAGTAGCTGAGTAAATCAATCATATCTGGAGTATTACAAATCCAAATGATGTGCAATAAGACATTATAGAAATATTATGAAATTTTCTACAATTCATTTAATATCACATAAGCCTGGTTCCCAAGTTTACTAGGTCAAAAAGATGAAACTACAGCCTTTGGTCTGCTCGAGACAGAGAGCAACCAAATCTGGGACCTGACTTTAAACATCTTTAACTCAAAAACTACTTGGCCAATTGCCACCAAATTTTAACACAAGCTATATACATGAATTTTATACAACTTTGCTATAGACAAGATGCTCAGAAAACATCATTAACATGGGGTAATTTACATTGCCCCCAGAACTGTCCAGAAACTAATAATTGCAAGAAATAATTATTAACATATGTTGCAAACATATAATTGTGCAAAACCAACTTTACCAACATTTCACACATGACTAATTAACACCAGAAAAAATAGTGTCCATTCCTAAATAAATTCTTTTAATTCATTTTCTTAATTTATTTAGATAATTAAGTGGAATTATGAACACCTAACAAAATTCCACAATAAATTCTACAAATATTACAGTGGCCTAATTATGATCCCAATAGTCTACCATCCAAATTTCAAGCCATTTGGACAAGCATATAACCTCTATGAAAAAAGACAAATAGCTATTGCAATAAATCATGTGAGAGAAAATTAAACCTAAAACTAAATATTTTCTGCGAACACATGGCCATAGTATGAATCAACATGATAGAGAAACATCATACTAAGGTAATGGAACAACATTTTCTATCTTATCATTTATATATTATTTATAAGCTATTTATCAAGCCATAAACAAGTTAAATCAATAAATTGACCATACAGTAAGAAATGACCATGAAATTTATGCCATAGTACATACATAGCATAACAAGACTACCATAAAAATTTCACAACATTTGGAGCATCACAGCATCAGTTATGAATTTCCAAAACAACATATGCAAGAAATGCCTAATTAGCAAGATTAAATCACAACCTTAAGAAAACATTGAACAACTACTAGGTTTAATATTTTTCTAAGTTAGTCAATGTCATTACAAGACTAACAAAACAAGAACCATGATTTTTGGACTTCCCAAACTCTAAATATGACTCTGGTCAAGTTATAAGCATTTTAGAGAATTTTTAAAGCTTAAATAAATACATCAGAAAACATCTACAAACACCTAATATTTTATGACTCTACTGCATAAATCTCTTCTCAAGGTTTCTAAAAAGTCTTCATTTGCTATTTTTGGAATTACCTAGCATGAGATATGGATTTTAGAAGATTTACATAAAATCCGAAACTCAAAAACGAAATTAACTACTTAACCCTAGATCTGCTATGCACACCCGGTTGTGCACCCAAATCTGCCACCGTTTAACTGACGTGCGGGACCTGCTGTACACTCGGGCCCACTTGTCATTCCTAGGGAGAGACAGAGAGAGACAGGAGGCCTTCTTCCTCTTCAGTTCGCCGGGAACAGAGGAGGCGGCCGGACTTGCGGCTCCGGCCGACAGGGGCGGCACCGACGGCGAGCGGCGGGGCCGTGGCGATGCCCTGGTCTGCGCGCATCCAAGGGAGGTGGTAGCTCCCGTAGAGACCACCTATGGCGCCCTGGCCACGAGCGCCGGCGGCATGGGACGAGGGCGGCAGGCGGTGGCGGTGCTCCGGTGACGAGTGGCTTAAGGCGAGGAGCGCGGGAGGTTCAGCATGAGGTGAGGAAGGTGGTGCAGTGGTTCGTCCAGGCGGAGGGAGGCCAGAGGCCAAGAATCGCGGTGGCGGCTTGGAGCTTGGCCATGGCAGCCATGGCGAGCAGCAACCATCGGCAACGGCGAGCTCGGCTCGGGCTTAGGTCATGGCACGAGCATGGGTGGAGTGGTGAGAGTTGGGATCAGTGGTGGTGGCTAGAGGCACAGGAGATGGCTGGAGGGGCAGCAGCGGCGGCAGGCGCTCTGCTCGGGAGTCGGCTATGGCGATTGTGCGCTCGGCGAGCAGTAGCGAGGCCACGGCGAGAGCGAAGGAGGGCAGAGAAGGAGCCTAGGGCGTCCGAAATGGAGAGCGAGACAAGGAGCACGCGTCTAGCAGCGGCATGGCTCAAGTTGGATCAGAGGTGAGAAGCATGGTGACCGCGTGTCCCCGTTGGGGCCCACCGTCGAACAGCTGGCGTGCGTCTCTATGAGCATCTTAGGGTGCCGTTTTGGGCTTCCTAGGGTCCGAATTTGATCACGAGCCTTGAAGCAAAGTTGTTCCCATCCTGATACTCTCCAACTTTCGTTAAGGTCAATAAGCCATTAGAGAAACAGAGTAACAAGTAATTAGGCTCCAAAGTGGTTGCGTTAGTGTGTTGCCCATGATTAACAAACTCCACAAATGACGGTCAAAACTAAGTCAAACTAATGCCATACTTTTACATGCTCTTATCCATAATGTCTACTCCAACTTTTATTAAGGGGTCAAACCAAGTTACTTAACAAAATCTCAGTCAATCAAGTTGACTAATCTCGGCCTTCAATTATTCCAAGTCTGAAAACATTTAGCAAGTTCAAAATGGTGACCCCTATTTGACAATCTTAGAGATAGATTCAGCCTTTGGTCTTTTAACAAGGTTTGTTGTATACAACTCAAGCTACAACTTTAATTAATGGACCTTCTACTGGTTCAGCATGGTTAAGGAGATAAACATTACCAAACATGTCAACTTATTGCTGCCACTCAAGGACTTAGAATAATTTCTGCCCTTCCAAAAACAGCAGTTTATTCAATCTTGTGAGCTCTATTTGACTATGTTATAAGCCAAACTAACTCTTGATCATTACACAAAGTTTGTTCTACACAAGATGCACTACAACTTTTGTTTAAGGTCAAACCTCATAACTAGCACAGAAGTCAAACTTTCACATTGGTCAAAGTAGCAACTTAATAAAGCCTAAACTAGGGTCTTAGGCCAATCGGGACATTTTCTGGACATTTGCTCAACATGAACCCTTCATGACTTTTGTTGTAAAGTTCATCTAGAGTCTTTTGGGCAAGGTTGCAAGGTTTGGTTGATGACCTATATTTCCATTCACTTAATAGTGCAATTCAAGCACTTAGTAAAACTATTCCAATAAGGATATAACTTTTCATGTGACTTTTTGATTCCAAACTCCATGAAACTTTTTTAGAGTTCACTATCAATAGAGAGTGATGTGAGGCACATGAAAGAAGTGACATCAACACTCACTTGCATTACCAGGCATGAGCACCTAACATACATTAAACCAAAATTAACAAAGATATGTTGCATATGTTTCAAGGAGATGTTGCAGATGTTTCAAAGCACATTCCATATAGGCATGTTTCACATGTTGCACTAGTGCATCACATATGTTCCATGCTCATATATGAACAAATGATGCTTAGGCTCATGTAATGCAAGTGCCAAATGCAAGCCTAACACCTGGGTGTTACAGCCCTCCCCCCTTAAAGGAATCGCGTCGCGAGATTTAGAATGGACAACCTTTTAAGGAAGAGAGACATGTTATCTAGTTTCCAACATTTGCGATAGCATTAGACTCCTAAGCTTAAAACATCAGAAGTGTTAATCTGGTTAAGATGCTTTCGGATACTTGCTCTTCTTGGTAAACTTTGTCTAAAGAATTTCCTTCATTGACTTCCATAAAGCATTGTTACTTTGGGAGGAATCCAAGATAGCATAGTACTGCATTCTCAATGTACGGAGATCATTTGGTCCATGAGCGAACCCCTCACAAGTATCTGATTCTTTAATGGACACAACATAGGCCATATGAACTTTACACTAGACCAAAATCTTCTGAAGTATACTCGTTGAAATGACTCTTTGTTCAAATGGTTTGAAAAGCAATTCTGTAGCAAAGTGGCTTGAGCACAACCTTCCAAATGGTGAGATCCTAGATGACAAACAACCCTCAGAGGTCATATGATACTGAGTAACCAATATACAAGGGCTATGTTGGTCGTAAATGTTCATTCATTTAGACACAAACCAATGGAAAACTACTTTAGGTTCCATGTGTGCAGTTCTCTTTCTCTGATGACAACACTATATTATCTGAGTCTATCGAGGGATTAGTGAATGTGATAACTGACTCTGTCGTCTCTGTATTTCTGCTAAATGTTACCTAAGAAGATTCTCCTATCCAAAGACAATAGTTATCTGGGTTAAATCAGATGCAACCTCTTGGTAAAAACATTTATAAGGTACCAAAGTATGTCATTATTGGAAAATCATTACTAAAGAAAGATGTAGCGAGGCCTTAAGGACAACAAAAGTTGTAATATTTACTAAACCATGGGGAGTAGTCTACCACCAAGCGATTGAGTAAAATTTTCCTTGGTGACTTAGTTGTACTATAAGTTGAGTTGACTTGCAGCATAACAACTTTGTCAGGCCAACTTTCACCTTGAGGCTTCCTTTTTAGGATCAAACAACAGCTCTAAGATGGGAAATCTGTTGTTTGACACTTTTCAAATTGCTTTTGATTCACGATGGTATAAATTAATTTGCAGAAACCAAGGTTGCTCGTACATTGGGGAACGAGAAAGAAAAAGCAAATGAAAAAGTGTAAACTAGTATATGTGAGACCTCAAAAGGGCCATCCAACAACAGATCTCAACTATTAATTTCCATACCAATCCGAGGATGCACATGCTTTGAACTTGCGGGTTACTTTTGCAAGGCAAAACGCATACTCTGCCTAGAGGATCTTTCTACAAGAATAAGGAACCATTTCTGAATAGTCCTCAATACTTCATCCAATAGAGTTATGAACAAACCGTTTGTGGCACCTAAGGGCACAAGGATGCTAATTGAAACTAGGGCATGCTTTCTCTAATTCTTCACTTTAGTTGATAGAACACCTTTCACTCTCTATGTGATTGTCCAAGATGGAATTGACTTGGTCACAATGGCTGTGGAAGATAGAGTATCACTCAAGTTGTTGGCTAGTTGATCAACTTGTTGTTGGTTATTGCTCTGTAAGACATAGCCTTCGTAGCTACCAAGGAGTTGTTACCTAGCTGGAGATTTACCTTCCTATTGGTAACTAATCAGTTGTCTCTCAACACTAAAAAGTTCCAAATCTTCAATCTTGATCACAATAATCGTGGTTGACGCAGAACGAGTGGTTGCCATCGAGGTTAGTAGATAAGGAGTCACACCAGAGATGGTTGATTTCGATTGTATGGCCACTATGCATACAAAGGTTAAAACTTGCATAATGTGACGATCGAGTCTTATCCAACGAATGACTTGTCCAACAGTAATGAGATACTTTGCTCACTAGATGACGTTCGTCAATACTGGGACAACTAAGTAGAGTTACTTGTCTACAACCTATTGCAGTCTGTTAATGTTTATGTTGGTGACTTGTTCTTCAAAGGTTATCCTCTTAGCAACTTCAGAAGGAAACTCCACTACTTTCGGTCAAAGATATGGATCTTACGATACGATATGGAGAGATAACCAAGAAAGGAACACGAGAAAATAACACATCAACTGTCATTTCATAATGGATTATGACTAGAAACCATGATACCAGCGCGTGCCAAGCAGCCAACCATGTGTCTGCAGCCATAGGAGGCCCTTGGTTTCGTCACGGCACCATCAGTGGCTACTCATAACACCATTACTAAACGCACAACGAAAGTGAAATTTCAAGTGGCACCAATGGGTTGTAAGAACAAGTGCCATACAAGGAGGGATAGCAAGCAAAGGTAGTCACAAGGTTTAGAATCAAAAGGGAAGCTATTCGCAGATCAAAACTCCTCACAAGAGAACATAGCTCATTGCCGAAGGCGACTGAGGATGAGATTTTTGCGTAATTCCACGTACACTTGGCGTCGACTAAGGAAACTACCAGATAATTAATTAATGGAGATTCGATTATGTTGAGCAATAACTTGAGATCAAGACTGATAATAATTTCGAGACTTGGGAAGGTTGTGGATGGATTAAGCAAACTTCAAGTGCGAAAACCGATATGTAGTCAGAGATTGAGTTGATAAGGTAGATGCACGAATTTGCAAGCACACGATTTAGAGGCCATAGCAGAGAGATGTTGCATCACACTAGCTAACCTTTGGGAGAGGTAACCGGAAGGTCCAACATGGATTTGGGTATGGTCTCCACAACTGGCAACGTACGAACCATGGTCAAAGGCTAGAGTTGATGAGAGTTAACTTGGTTGGTCTATCGACAAGGGTCTTCACAAAAAGGGTTGCAAAACATCCACGGCTTATGCAAACGTATAGGAGAACTAAACTTTGGGCTTTTGGTCAAGCAAAGGCATGGATACAAACATTCAAGGGCTAACCACCAAGTCTATAGGCTCAGGCTCCTAAGAGAGAACCTAATTGAAGACAACAACCATACAATTACGTAACATGAGCGTTGTTCTAGAATAAAGCTATACGACCCTCATATGCTCACCGAGGACAAACGAGGTGATAACTAGGGCACTACCTAGATAACAAGCATCCATACAACATCATAGTCAAGCAGACATTTGAGAAAATTCAAACGAATGGGCTTAAGCAACCAATACAAAGCACAAGGCTCACCCAAAATAAGCATTCATCTCAAGCACGAACTAACTATAAGTTTAGCTCAAAACAAATGCTAGCTAAGGTGACTAACTTAGTGTGGGCACAGAATCTGGACAGCAGCACAGTAGTTACTTGTTTCAACCACAATTGAGGTTGTAGATATCCCACAAAGGTGATCCTAGACTTTCTAGAAAGCTTAGGAAGATTACTACACTTTAGTTATTCATACCAAAAGCTAATTCATAGATTAACATGACCAACAATGCTAATGTTTCAGATCTGTACTAATATGGACAGAAAACTGACAAGAACTTCAAAAATGCATAACTGGAGTTCTAGAGACCCAACCAGGCTGATCTTTAACTTGATGTAAAGCTTATTAATTTTTATATAACTTTATTATTATCATATTAAGATGATTCTAGAGCTAACAAGGCCAAACAAGGTAAAGAGGACATCTCTGCCCAGATTTGGACAGATTTTGTCATTCCACTTGGTAAGCTCATAACTAGAAATTTCGACCACCAAAATTAGTGCTATAGGACACTTTGGAAAGCTTAGAAAAAGTAATACACTTCTTCTATTATCTCCAAGACATGATTCCATATGCACACAGCTCAAACAAACCAAACATTCAGATCTATTCAGAGCATAAGCAAAACCTGATAGTAAACTTCTAAAATTCATAACTCTCAAATCATAAGGCCTAGTGTCATGAAATTTTTGGACAAGCTAGATGAGTAAGTTAGCTACAACTTTGGTATTATCCATGACTATGAAAGCATCACTACAATAGAAACTATTCTAGCAGCCAACGTCCAACAAGCAAAACAAAGCTTGCCTTTGTTCTACTTAACAAGAGAGCACACAACCATGTTATTCTAGTAGCTCTAAACATTATTACCTTAGACCAACCAATTTAATTCATTAATAAGAATCACAATTACTTAGGTGAGGTCTAAAGCATTTGCAAATGCTTGGGTGAACAACATATCCACCACTTGGCTAAACTAGAGAACATTTACAGGTTCAAGCATGTACCCACAATTATTCCTAACAAGACTAAGCACACACTCTTCTCAAGCAACATGGACAAGGCATTCTTGTTTTAATCCACATGAGGAAGAAAGGGCACCACATCAATCACAAGTTACGCACTATAGAACAAGGGTGAGAGGAGCATAGCTATGCATAAGGCAACAATCATGAAGATGCATGCTTCGTCCTATTCGTCCTCACAAGATTGCCAACCTAAGGTAGCGATCACGTTCTATGTCGGTGGCATAACACTCACTCTCTCGATATATAGCTAGTCAATAGCTACATTCGACTTACGCATTCGTGGTTAGCGTACCTGCAAAAAAGTTTCATTGCAGCCCAACAATTCCCCAATATAGCACACAATAAAAGTAGGAAAGTAAAATTCTAAGTACTCCCATATACATATACCCCTGTATATATACATGTAGTACCAAAACTACCCGAATCATTCGATCACCCACAATTAAGTACCTTCATATGTATATGTGGGTAACATGTAAATAATCCAGTAACCAAAACTAGCTCTCCCCTAGATCAATGATTGGACCGTCATGCTCTCACAACTCACACTGCGTAGGTGCGATGTTGCATAAAAGTAAACTAGCAACATATATGGCTATCTCATATATGAAGGCTACCTCCAATCTGACACACCGGGTAGCATAGTGTGGGAGAATCATCACACATACATACCTTGGCCTGGGTGTAGATGCATAAATGAAAAACCCCCAAGTTTGTACTTATATAAGCCACCTAATAATCCTAATATGGGCATAAGGAAATTGACCACTGGCATATTAGGTTTAGAATTCAGATTTCACAAACCTATATATAGCTATAAGTTGATAAAACTGACTTTATAAAACAAAACCTTTGTTTTAAATACACATACGACAAGTTTAATCTTGAATCTTGCTCCGATGCCAGCTGTCACGGAACCGTCCAAATTATAAAAGCACAAGTTTAACCATGATACATCACAACCTGCAATAAGTGGGGATAAAACCCTGAGTACGAGAAGGTACACAGCTAGATTTACCGATCAAAAACCAGAAATAAAGTGACACCAAGGATCATGCAAGGCTGATGTAGAGTGGGCTAGCTTGACAACATTTTGCATAAAAGCTTAATACAGATGAGTATTAATTAATGCTTAAGCATCAAGTTAATCATCATTAACCTGTCATCTATATTAGCACATATACTAGAGCACTAACTTGATTAGGAGCAAACAATATTAACTATAGCAGGTATAAATTGAGGCAACATTTACATCATCATCTAATTAACCATTCGTTCAATCTAATAGAATCTACGTTGCCGCTGCTCAAGTCAAGTGTTCACTAACCGAGAGTGACGGCGATTCGAATCGAGTTCCTATCCAGCTGGAGGGGTATTTCTAACACTCACCGAGACACGCCTGGAGAGGGCTGCTCAGGTCACCTTTGGTACCGTTCAGGAAAGCGCGGGTTCAACTGATGCCACATCCCCAAGGGCAACACTTTGCTAGGATGACAGGGACTTTAACCCCCCTTGGTCTTATGCCAATGTTCCCAAGCACATCCTTACTACCTCCAAGATGTGACATACCCTTCGATTCCTGGCCTGAACTGTATTACTCGACTTCGCGGTCGGAACGACTTATCCGGCCAACTAAGTGTTAGACTGTGTTCAACATGACTCAAGGACGTACAGCGAATCGGTCCTTAAACGACTCAGATGGGGATAGATCCACACCCAAGACCTCCATGCCTTGTTGCTTCACTATCGTCATCCCGCCCAGTCTCATTTTATTTTATTAACACATGGTACCTTTCCACGATAGTAAATATAGCCAACCGTGCCATATATGAATATCCCTACATCTCGCAGGTGACAGGAAATCATCTCACTTCTACTGCTTAAAGCAGGGCTAAGCATCTACTCGATCCTAGTCTATGTAGGATTCAATGATTCATATATCTGGACAAGGAATGATATAATGCAGCAAGGGTTTCCAACTAACTCCTACCACTTAATGCAACAATACTTATAACATATATAGAATTAATTGCTTTGAAGGTAGGAGGCTTATAATGCTCCGGGGCTTGCCTGGGATCCGACTCAAGTTAGAGTATGTTAGGTGAAACCCGCTTGACGAGCATTCCCTCATTCTAGCACTTGTCCGATCCTTCCATCTCCGAGATAGGTCCACCAACACCATCTTCTGGTTAGCTCCACATCAGGTCCTTCATGTGTTTCAGCTAGCGTACCTAAATGAGGTGCAACAATACATATGTATGAATGCATAGAAGTGCAATAAACAAAGTAATCAAGTAAGCATACCAAAGTTCACATAAGCACCTAGAGCTAATTAGCTTAATCCTCATTAAGGCATAACATAGAAGAGGGCAAGCACATCAATCAAGAAACAAGTCTCACAAGATCACTGGGTACTAAACCAAGTACCATCAAATATATGAGTCACTCTTCAACACACTAGCATGGCAAAGTTAATCAAAGCACTAGAACTAGAAATTGCCACCTCCTAGACATACATGCAGTAGCTGAGTAAATCAATCATATCTAGAGTATTAAAAATCCAAATGATGTGCAATATGACATTCTAGAAATATTATGAAATTTTCTACAATTCATTTAATATCACATAAGCCTGATTCCCAAGTTTACTAGGTCAAAAAGATGAAACTACAGCCTCTAGTCTGCTCCAGACAGAGAGCAACCAAATCTGGGACCTGACTTTAAACATCTTTAACTCAAAAACTACTTGGCCAATTGACACCAAATTTTAACACAAGCTATATACATGAATTTTATACAACTTTGCTCTAGACAAGATGCTCAGAAAACATCATTAACATGGGGTAATTTACATTGCCCCCAGAACTATCCAGAAACTAATAATTGCAAGAAATAATTATTAACATATGTTGCAAACATATAATTGTGTAAAACCAACTTTACCAACATTTTACACATGACTAATTCACACCAGAAAACATAGTGTCCATTCCTAAATAAATTCTTTTAAATTATTTTCTTAATTTATTTAGATAATTAACTGGAATTATGAACACCTATCAAAATTGCACAATAAATTCTACAAATATTACAGTGGCCTAATTATGATCCCAATAGTCTACCATCCAAAGTTCAAGCCATTTGGACAAGCATAACAACCTATATGAAAAAGACAAATAACTATTGCAATAAATCATGTGAGAGCAAGTTAAACCTAAAACTCAATATTTTCTATGAACACATGGCCATAGTATAAATCAACATGATAGAGAAACATCATACTAAGGTAATGGAACAACATTTTCCATCTTATAATTTATATATTATTTATAAGCTATTTAGCAAGCCGCAAACAAGTTAAATCAATAAATTGACCATACAGTAAGAAATGGCCATGAAATTTATACCACAATACATACATATCATAACAAGACTACCATAAAAATTTCACATCATTTGGAGCATCACAGCATCCGTTATGAATTTCCCAAACAACATATGCAAGAAATGCCTAATTAGCAAGATTAAATCACAACCTTAAGAAAACAGTTAACAACTACTAGGTTTAATATTTTTCTTAGTAAATGTCAGCACAAGACTAACAAAACAAGAACCACTATTTTTGGACTTTCCAAACTCTAAATATGACTCTGGTCAAGTTATAAGCATTTTTAGAGTATTTTTAAAGCTTAAATAAATACATCAGAAAACATCTACAAACACCTAATATTTTATGATTCTGCTGCATAGATCTCTTCTCAAGGTTTTTAAAAAGTCTACATTTGCTATTTTTGGAATTACCTAGCATGAGATATGGATTTTAGAAGATTTACATAAAATCTAAAACTCAAAAATGAAATTAACTAGTTAACCCTAGATCTGCTATGCACACCCAGTTGTGCACCCAAATCTGCCACCATTTAACTGACATTGAAAGTCCTATGTTTGGTGTTGGTAATTAGTGACAATGCCTAAGTACTAATCCTATGCCTAAGTTGTATGTAGCATATGAGGATTAGTACATTCCAAGGTTGGTGGCAAGATGGACATGGTGATCATGATGGCCACACTTGGATTTGGATGCAACCCTATGTGATCAAGGCAAATGTATATGCTTAAGGGTTGTGTTTTAGTAACCAAGACACCTAATGGGTGTGGTTACATTATAGGATAGTTAGCCGTACTATAAAGAGGGGAATGACGTGACTATTGAACTCCTAAGTGCCTCTAGGTGTGCATTTCATAATCATGTGCATTTGGATAGAACTAATAACGCCTCGAAAAATTCTTGTGAAAATGCTAACACACTCGCACATGACGTGATCACTTGGTGGTGTTAGCACATTTGCGAAGGCGGTGGAGTTTGAGCGGTAGAGAGGGTTTGGGGTCCTCTCTCCCTCCCGCCGAGCTTGCGAGGCGGCGGGATTCAGGCGTTTTCGAGGAATTAAAACGCCCATTTCCACTACGCCGGAAGTCGGAGGCAAACGGAGGTCACAGAGGTGACTGGACGCTGGACCGGACGCGGTCTCTGTTTGACCGGACGCGTCCGGTCAGTGTTCAACGTCTGCGCATGTTTCAGCTTTTTGATCGGACGCACAGCGCGTCCGGTCACTATTGACCGGATGCATCCGGTTCGTCTGGGAGCTTACTGAACTCCAACCGGACACTAGCACTGTGGTGTCCGGTCAGTTCTGCAGCGCGTCCGGTCACTATTTCGTTGGAGCGCTGCTCTGGCTTGACCAGCACGTCCGGTCAGTTACGGGACCAGCGCGTCCGGTCAAGCCCAGCGCGTCCGGTCCGCGCGACCTGCGCGTCCGGTCAGCGCAACTTCAGCTGAATCTCGTGCCTAACGGCTATATTCGAAGGGGTACGTCTATAAATACTCGTTGGCCGGCTCAAAGCTCCCTCTCTTGGACATTTGACATACTTGTGAGAACTTTGAGCTAAGAAACTTCCCTCCCACTCATCTCTCTTGCTTCTTTGCATATTCGAAGTGAGATTGAGTGATCCAAGTGCATTTGCATTGTGAGATTGCATCTAATTGGCACTTGGTGGTTGATTTACTGCGGGATTCTTGTTTCTCTTGGTGGTTGCCGCCACCTAGACGGCTTGGAGCAGCTTGGAGGCATTGGCAAGAGTTGGTGATTGTTCTTGGCCACCTCCGGTGATTGTGAGGGGTTTGTGCCTACCTCGGCGAAGCGCCAAAGGCAACATTAGTGGATTGCTCATGTCATTTGCAACCTTTTGACATTTGGTAGGTTCTTGTGGCACCTTTTGAGAGGCTTGGTGTGTGATCGATTAGCCACCGAACCACGTGGTGAAGAGGTACACAACAGGGACTAGCGTGCCGGCAAGCACGTGAACCTCGGAATAAATCTTGTGTCATCACTTTCATATTGTGATTGATTGATCCCGGTGTTCGGTTGTCTTGGTATTCATTGTTGATCATATTTGTTGGCTCAATACTTTGCCCCTCGGTGAAACTCTCCTAACTCAACTCCGCATTACCTTCTTAGTTACATTTGCTAGCTAGTTAGCTTTGCTAGAGTAGCTCTTTTGTGTAGCTTGCTAGTTGTAGTTTCCTTCTCGGTTTGACTTGTGCGGTTGAGTGCAAATATAGTAGAATTATGAATTAGATAGGTGGCTTGCAAACACCCTGTAGGCTAAGCAAAACTCGCATCTCGCTATTTATTATATTGATAAACTTGTTTAGCTTGTCTTTGTAGAAATTTTTAAAAGGCTATTCACCCCCCTCTAGCCTTCAAGACCTTTCAGACGTGCGGGACCCGCTATACACTCGGGCCCACTTGTCATTCCTAGGGAGTGACAGAGAGAGACAGGAGGCCTTCATCCTCTTCAGTTCGTAGGGAACATAATAGGCGGCCGGACTTGCAGCTCCGGCCGGCAGGGGCGGCGCCGGCGGCGAGCAGCGGGGCCGTGGTGATGCCCTGGTCTGCGCGCATCTAAGGGAGGTGGTAGCTCCCCGGAGACCACCTATGGCACCCTGGCCACGAGCGTCGGTGGCATGGGACAACGGCGGCAGGCGGTGGCGGTGCTCCGGTGATAAGCGGCTTAAGGCGAGGAGCGCGGGAGGTTCAGCGTGAGGTGAGGAAGGTGGTGCGGTGGTTCATTCGGGCAAAGGGAGGCCGGAGGCCAAGAATCATGGTGGCGGCTCGGAGCTTGGCCATGGCAGCCATGGCGAGCAACAGCTGTCGGCAATGGCGAGCCCGGCTTGGGCTTAGGTCATGGCACGAGCGTGGGTGGAGTGGTGAGAGTTGGGATCGGTGGTGGTGGCTAGAGGCACAGGTGATGGCCAGAGGGCAGCAGTGGTGGCAGGAGCTCTGCTCGGGAATCGGCCATGGCGATTGCGCGCTCGGCGAGCAGCAGCGAGGCCACGACGAGAGCAAAGGAGGGCAGAGAGGGAGCCTGGGGCGTCCGAAATGGAGAGCGAGACAAGGGGCACGCGTCTGGCAGCGGCATGGCTCAAGCGTGTGCCTTCGACGCATGGATCAGAGGTGAGAAGCATGGTGACCGCATGTTCCCGTTGGGGCCCACCGTCGAACAGCTGGCGTGCGTCTCTGTGAGCATCTTAGGGTGCCATTTTGGGCTTCCTAGGGTCCGAATTTGATCACGAGCCTTGAAGCAAAGTTGTTCCCCTCCCGATACTCTCCAACTTTCGTTAAGGTCAATAAGTAATTAGAGAAACAGAGTAACAAGTAATTAGGCTCCAAATTGGCTGCGTCAGTGTGTTGCCCATGATTAACAAACTCCACAAATGATGGTCAAAACTATGTCAAACTAATGCCATACTTTTACATGCTCTTATCCATAATGTCTACTCCAACTTTTATTAAGGGGTCAAACCAAGTTACTTAACAAAATCTCAAGAACGTGACACGTCAATCAAGTTGACTAATCTCGGCCTTCAATTATTCCAAGTCTGAAAACATTTAGCAAGTTCAAAATGGTGACCCCTATTTGGCAATCTTAGAGATAGATTCAGCCTTTGGTCTTTTAACAAGGTTTGTTGTATACAACTCAAGCTACAACTTTAATTAATGGACCTTCTACTGGTTCAGCATGGTTAAGGAGATAAACATTACCAAACATGTCAACTTATTGCTGCCACTCAAGGACTTAGAATAATTTCTGCCCTTCCAAAAACAGCAGCTTATTCAATCTTGTGAGCTCTATTTGACTAGGTTATAAGCCAAACTAACTCTTGATCATTGAACAAAGTTTGTTCTACACAAGATGCACTACAACTTTTGTTTAAGGTCAAACCTCATAACTAGCACAGAAGTCAAACTTTCACTTTGGTCAAAGCAGCAACTTAATAATGCCTAAACTAGGGTCTTAGGCCAATCGGGGCATTTTCTGGACATTTGCTCAACATGAACCCTTCATGACTTTTGTTGTAAATTCATCTAAAGTCTTTTGGGCAAGGTTGCAAGGTTTGGTTGATGACCTATATTTCCATTCACTTAATAGTGCAATTCAAGCACTTAGTAAAACTATTCCAATAAGGATATAACTTATCATTTCATGTGACTTTTTGATTCCAAACTCCATGAAACTTTTCCAGAGTTCACTATCAATAGAGAGTGATGTGAGACACATGAAAGAAGTGACATCAACACTCACTTGCATTACCAGGCATGAGCACCTAACATACATTGAAACTTAATTAACAAAGATATGTTGCATATGTTTCAAGGAGATGTTGCAGATGTTTCAAAGCACATTCCATATAGGCATGTTTCACATGTTGCACTAGTGCATCACATATGTTCCATGCTCATATATGAACAAATGATGCTTAGGCTCATGCAATGCAAGTGCCAAATGCAAGCCTAACGCCTGGGGTGTTACACATATGATGTGCGAAGTCTATGGTAGTGTTAGCCATTCTAGGAACAATTGCCCTGAAACCCGTGGAGCCACTGCCTACATCAACAACGGGTTCAGCCAACAAGAAGGCTAGAATGGGTGGAATCACCAGTCGCGCCCACAACATCAAGGAGGTAATTCGAACTTCAACTCAAAATACAATTGGAATGAACCTTCCTTGAAAGATTTAGTCTTAAGCCCAACAAAAATAATTGAAACTCTTAAAGAAAATTTAAAAATTAATGATAAAATGCTTGAGCTTATGAACTTTAAAATAGAAGGGTTAACTTCTTCTACTAACAACCAACTGAGCTTTAATAAAAGTATAGCAACACAATTAGCTCAGTCTGCTGCTATACCTATTATTGATTTGGGAGAAATTTCAGAGCAACCTGAAACTTCTCTCGAATCTGTTCAAATGGTCTCAACGAGGTTTGGTAAGCCTTTGTGTCAGGAAAGCCAAGATCATCTCACAGAATCACCATCCGTCACCAAGAAAGAAGATCCTGGCCGCCCGACAATCACATGCTTAGTCGGCCCACATGTCATCCACAATGCCTTCTGTGACCTTAAAGCAAGCATGAACATCATGTCTAAGGTAACATATGATGAAATCCTAGGTGGACCTTTGTCCACTACAAATTTTCAATTGTAGATGGCAGATCGATCACTACAAAAGCTGGAGGGAGTAGCTAAGGATGTTTTGTTAAAAATTCGAGATGCATACATCCCCATGGACTTCGTCATCCTCGACATGGGCCACAAGCAGAGGGTTCCCCCGATCCTAGGAAGACCATTTCTTAACACTAGAAATGTAGTCTTACAAGTGGGGTCAGGACATGTTAGTTTTCATATGCAAGGACAAACTATGAGATGCCCATTCAATGGGTTCAACAAAAACAAACAACCCAAGACATAACCACTAAGTAATGTTAAGCAGATATGGTAAGCAAAAAGGTCAACATCTGCATCTACTGCTCTAGACATGGATGAACCTTCAACAAGAAAGAACTGAAAGGAGAAGAGTCCTGCTCAACGGGCTTCAAACGGAGAGCCCTCGCTATAGGTAAACGGTAGTTATCTTTTTAATATTTACATACAAATAAACATTGCTAGTATAGATAGTAATGATAAAAAGGAAAAACAATAAAAATATTTCATAAATATAATAACTTGATAAAAAGGTGGTTAATCTTCATAAGTTTTATATGAAGCATATTTAAGTTTGAAGCATGGTTCGTACGATCATGTCTTCATAGGCTTTTTAAACTAGTATGGTGCTTTGGTTAAACTACCTACCTTGATTAAATTTTGAATTTGATCATTGTCCTGAAACTTGCTAAATATGAAACTTTGAATGATAAACCAAACCAAAAATATTCATCTTATTGAATAAACTTTTGTTTATACTAGCATGCTTGGGTTTGAGAATATGATTTGCTGCGATCATGTTTTCATAGACTTTTCAAATTAACCATGGTACTTAGGTTGACTAGTCTACCTTGATCAAATTGAATAATTTGCTTAATTTATCATTGTTCTAAAAGCTGATAAGTATAAAACAAGGATAAAAATATAAAAATTCAAAAACAAATAAAAAACCTACCTCGGAGTCTTCATCAAGCAAACTTGGACTTCTGGCCTCGAGCTAGCCTAGGGGAGGGCCCCGCACAGGTATGATGCATTGCATATTTACTTTCATGCATTCATTTACTTTTTGCATATTTATCATGCATAGGAAACTAAAAATAAATTAAATAATAATAGTAGTAGTAATAAAATAATATAATAAATAAAATAAAATAATAAACAAATTCCACTCCATACATATGTGTTGTAGAAATGTTGATTCCATCCTTGTTGAAAAGATGAATAGTTGCTTTGTCTTATATTTTAAACTATGCCTAGCTTATAACTTAGTCTTCTCCAATGTTTGAGTTTATTGGCTTAAAAAAATATTTACCCTAAAAAACTTGAAACTTGTGGGTGCAAAATGCTAAAGCTGTTCTAAGTAGTTGTTTGACATGACATAGAGAAATAGACTTTGCTATGACTTTGTTCTAAGAAAGACTTGACATTCGGATATTTCATTTTCAAAAACTAAAATTAAAAGTTCCTCAATGATCCAAAATTCCTACTAAAGCCATATGACACATTTGTATACAAAACCTTAGTCATATGCTACTTGTCTTCATGGTGAGCTTTGTCAAATTGTTGTGACCAATGTCCAGATTCTTTTTTCATGCACCTATGCTCAAGATCCACGTACACTTTATAAATAAAACTCTATGTCAAATATTTTTCTCCAAAAGTTATCTACAAAGTATGGGCTATGGGCTATGAAAAAAGAATATATATGAGAATAAAAGATGCCATGCTAAAAGAGCATGTGCCAAAAAATATAGAAAAAGAGAGAAAACAATGGGTACCTTGATGCCCGCCAAAAAAGAGAGAAAACAATGGGTGCTCCGACACCCACCATGAAAATAAAGATAGCCCATACTATCAAAGATTTCAAAAAGAGATAGGTATGACATTTGAGTTCATAAAAAATATTACACACTTGCACAATCTTGATCAAGGTATATGACTAGTCTCTGCTATGGTCTGGTTTTTGACTTAGCAACATGACATGATGCAAGTATGCCACTTTTATCCCTACCAAGCTCCATAAAAGTCTTATTAGATGGTAGGATGAAAGAAAGGCAAAGTCAAAAATCCTTTGGTGAGGAATACATACACTTTTGAGCGATCGAGTGTATCATTTGAGGAACTACATTTTAAATTTCAAAACTTTTTAAAACCTCTGAAAAGATAGTCAATTGAAAGAACAAATGATAAGCATGTCTGTTTATCTGTTCTGTCTTGCAACCACCTAAGACTTGGAGAAGGCCAAAAAGCTCCACAGGTAACAATGTAATAATGGGTGAGCAACAAGCCAATTCATTCAAATTGTGGTAGAAAATTTTGTTATAAACCTAGCATATTTGAAATATAATTGGTATAGTAGCAACTCCTGATCAACAATCAATCTCTTAGCTTTTGCTCGAGGATGAGCAAAGGGTAAGCTTGGGGGAGTTTGTTGGCGGTCATTATTGACAAATTTATACTGCCAACAAAGGAAAATACACATCAATACACACATATACATATGCTTCTGACCTATTTCCACTTGTACTAGTAGAATTGATGTGAATATAGAAACATGCGCTGGAAACAAGTGAAACATAGGAAAGAAGACGCTTTCTAGAAAGCGTAAAGGGGACAAGAGGAAGAAGGAGCCCAACTAGAGCCAAACCTGGGCCAACCCACCTATCCACGCTAATCCAGGCCCAAAGAAGAGGCAGCATCGTGAAGCAGAGGCCGATGTGCCCCCCCAAGCACGCGCGCCCCCTGGCGCCCCTTAGGCCCATCCTTCGCATGCTGACAGTGATCAATGTGGAGGCTGACGGTGCGGGGTGGATCTGGGGAATATTCCCCTCAACCGACCAGGCCAAGCCCCTATATAAGAGAGGGGAGGGGTGCCTCACTCTACACACACCCCACAACTTGGGAGCACACCTCACTCCACTCTCCACCTCCACTCTTTAGCTTATATTAGGAGTAGAAATAGTAGAGGAGCAAGGCTTGAGCCACCAAGGAAGGCTTGTTTCCTTGGAAGAAAGGATCTTGGGTATGAATAATACTACTATGTTTTCTTTCAAGTTCAAGCTTTGATATCTTTTATATATTTGTGCTATAGAACTAGAGTATAGTTTTCATGTTATAATTTTGACATATGAACTAGCATATAGTTTGTGTGTGATGATCTTAACATGTTCATATGACATGATCTTAGCATATAAACTAGACTATAGTTTCTATGCTAGGGTTTCGTCATATAAAACTTTATGTTTAAACATTCATACTATATGTCTGTTGGGGTTTAGAGCTAAGTATAAGTGGTGATTCATCATGCCTTCGGGTACACCCAAGTTATTTACCTGTTGATCCGTAGGGTCGGGGACCGTGGGGGACTTGGGTGTTCACTATATACACAGGCGAGGTGCCCGGGTATATAGGGGTGGCTGATTGCATTTCCCTTTCTACGGTTGAGGGGTAGGTGGCAGGTAGTGAAAGCCCTGTCTGTCCCTCGAACTCCCCCACGTTCGTCTAGGGTGTAGGAGTCTAAATTGTCACATGAGGTTGCTGGCAGACCAGTACTCGGTGGCCTCCCGACCCATTCTCATGCATAGCTCTAACTCTTAACCATATATATGCATGATCATCAACTGTTCTTTGCACGGCTATATTAGACATACCTGCTCCACTTAGGAACATTCTTTTATTCTTTGTTTTCCCTTTTATCCTTGAGGTTAGCCCATGTGTGTGTGTCACACTATCTTATGCTTATCATGACTTATCCCTGTACTGAGTACTTGTCTATTATGCAGTCATATTATCTTATCCATGTCCCTACTAGAAACTTATACACCATGCCTTCCTTTGGGAAAAATATAAATAATGATACCCTAAATACTTTCAAGTGAAATGCTATAACGATAGATCCGTGCGCTTGTAGATAACATCTGTAAACGTTAAGACCTATCGGGCGTTTCTAGCATTGTTACGGTGGGTGGGTCTAAAGCCCTATTCTTGGTAATAACGCTAAGAAATGCCAATAGCTAGAAGCGGTGGCACTCCGGATTTCATCAGACGGGGGCACGGGGAGAGACGAGGAGTCCATCGGAGGCTTGGCCGGGGTAACGAGGAAACGAGTGGAGAAGTCCGCTCGGGCGGGGCCATGGCATCGCGGGGAGACACGCGGGGTCCCGGCTTCAGGTGGGGAGTACTGGGGTGGCGGCTCGAGGGATAGCCAGATTGGGATGGGGATTAGGGTTAGAAGTCGCATAGTATATATATGCTAGGCAAGTTAGCGGGCCTTTGCCGGCCTTAGGTTATTTACGAGGCCGTGTGTGCCACCTGGTGCGCCTGGGATGTGGCCCAGGCATGGCCCGATGTGTTAGGCCGGGCTGGCTTGGGCCCACAAAATACCGTGCCATGCCATGCTTGCCCGGGCCACCGGACTGCGGGCTGCATGCTCATCTTTATGGCTGGGTGCCTTCTGGCCTCTACCCTGCTGCCCTCTTATCACTCGCCTACAGCTTGCACACGGAGGCTCGCTGATTCGCTATCTCTTAGGTAAAATTTAATCTTCTGCTCATTGTCTCTTGATAAAGACTTTTTTTCTTGATCATGATGATGATATAATCAAGACATTTATGTCCCTTCGAAAATATCGAATAAAATAGTCAGAAAAATAGCATTGTAAGTCTCTAATACTCTTATTTTAATTATTGGTATGGCTTTGAACTATTTATATTGCATTTAGTGGATGGTTTCAACTTAATCTATGAATTTAAGCCTTATTATGTTACTTAGTGCATATATACTGAATCACGATCTCAATTTTACAATTATTACCAAATTGCTAAAATGAATTTACCGAATTGTATATGAAATTTTTTCTATGCCATACCCTGAGTTAAAATCCTAGATTCGCCACTTGTTTACAATTGATAGTATAGCGGCGGTTTTTTGAACCGGTCCTAAAGATTGATTTTAAGTGCTAGTATAAAAATCATTCATGTGCTTATGTACTACGGTCCTTATAAGATCTTGGCTCGTATTGGCGCAGTTTCGTACTTTCATCTCCCTTGGAGCTTCCTAAGGGCAGCTAGGTACTAGACCCTGTCCACCCTACTGGATCTAGAGAAAATATACCGGTAATTCATGGATAATTTTTGCAATGACATCCGGTTAAGAAAGGCAATGAAGCTGTCCCTCAAGTTCGAGTGAAGTGGATAAGTTAGCTACACCCAGCATCAACCTGGGAAGATCTGTACCTGTTAACAGAAGCGTTTTTCTCGTCTGAACAATACGATGAAATAGTTATTGTTCAATGGAAGCGAGTGGCATTTGATATTACGTTTTGCAAGAGCATTTGATCGAACTACTGGCATATGTCAACTTATTTGTTCAATGTTTGTTAAATTCGCTGATATTTGGTAGGTTGCCGATGAGTGGGCAAATATGGAGCCTGTTATGTGCCCGCCTAGGCACCACGCCGCAAGTGCGGCGGCAAGCCCATGGCAGCAAAATGAACTGCTTGTGCATGGCGAGCGCTGGCAGCACCAAACCTACGGCAGCTAACCAAACATGCGACGTAGACGTGGTGTGGTGCGACGACTTCTGGCTGCGAACCAAACGTACCCTAAGTTGTAGAGTTTTGCTCCGGTGGTCCTCTTCAAAAAAGTTACGTGCATCTTAAAGCACCACTACAAAATGACAACCTCTTTTGCAATGCAAATATGTGCTGCAAAAAGTCCATATATATATGTTGGCAGGGTCTATACCAACACATCTAGTATGTGTTGCCTAAAGTGACGTTGCAAGGATCTATTGCAACATTTATTCATGTGTTGGTAACCTAAACTAATAACCGTTGCAATGTTGCAACACATAATAATGGGTTATGGCAACGCTTATATATGTTTGTACAAACCATGAGCGAATGACTTATGTGGCTTGTTGCAACATATATATTTAGTTTGTTGCAACACTTATATATGTTGCAAGGAATAAACCGTTCAGCCATTTATATAATAATTATTTATTTTTGAGTCAATATTTCTAGTATAATTTAACGAGAAATGAAAGATCATGCCACACATAGAAAATAAGCATACATAGCCATATGTTATAAAGAATATGTTGTTTACATTGTGTACCATCCACAAAATTCATGTCACAATTTTTGTTTAGATTACAAGTTCCTATGGGAGTAAAATATGAATCATAACTAGATCCCTCTTAGAATGCCAACAGCCCTCCTTTCTGGTACCAACTAAGCTGAGGATGCCATGGTTTTAGATGGTCAGAAATTGTCGATTCTACTAGTAAACAAAAGTGATAGTTCACATCCTTGAGATCCTTGTTGACAAACCGTGGATACAGATTGGTAGCAGCAGTAGGTCTGCAACACAATTATTTAGCAATATTAGGCTATAAATAAAAGATAGTCATTCCAAAAGTCTCAATTGATTTCACTGGTAGAGCAAATCATATATGATGCCTGTAGTACACAACCAAAAAAGATATCAAATAAAATAAAATTTTATGGTTCCCGTAGAAAAATTCAAATGGTCCTACTGCCTTATTGAATTGGCATGTCATCTTGCCATAATAGTCCAAAGTGATGTGACTAGACAATCTACAACAATACTAATTGTCCAGACACCAGGTAATTGATAAGATGCAATCTGACCAAGAAAGAAAATATCCAGAAATTTTTACTAGACCATACGAATGGTTAGCCCATAGAAAATTAATAAACCTGAGATAGTAAATAGCTACTACCTGTGTTCATCTATCTAGCTTTTTCAATCCTGGATATGGTCGCATTTGGTTGATCCACCTAAATAAAAGAAACCTAAGATAGTAAATAGCTACTACCTGTGTTACTATATCACTATGAAAACAAATTCAGAAGATCTACACAGGAAGTTCAGAGTCTTCACATGTACATAAATCAGTATTGTTTGATTAAGAAACAAACAAAAGAATTGGGGACGTTAGGGATTGGTGATTATTAAAAAAATAGATCAAGAATCTAAGAGTGATAAGGAAAATTTAACGGAAAAAAGGATTAAAGGATCAAAGCGAATTTAGGGTTTCGAGATATGACAGACATGTAAAATACAAACCGCCTACTAAGATTGTATATGAAGAAAGGAGATAATACCTCATGATTGGCACTGTCGACTGGAGCAGAATGGCTGCATTGATCTAAGGAGATGACGAGGATTCCCTTCAGATCCTAGCAGCACCATTGGTGCGTTGCAAATTAAGATAGGCGCAGTGTAACAGGTGTCAAGAGACAACGAAAAAAAAACAGAAGATCTGCAGAAACTGCAGGAGCACACACAAGACTGATTATGGAATGAATAAAAAATAAATCAAGAGTAGTTATGGATTTCTGCTTTTGTATATATTTCATTACTGCTGCAACAACAGTATGCATAAGAGCAGTTAGATTATTTGGTACATATACAGATCCCATCTGCAAGGCTACCGTGACCAACCATACTTCCAGATAAAAATAATGGACATGGGGTAAAAAGAGAACCATGATAAATATGGATGCAGTTAACAAAAATCAATTTGGGGATACAAAAGAATATAGGGATTTGGGATAAGATTGATGAGAACACATCTGAAGGAAGCGGAGGAGATAATACCTGCTCAGAATAACATCATCGAGGCCACTTGATCATATCTGTGTTGACCGGAGAGAAATGAGACGATAGACATCACCTTTGGATCACATCACGGCATCAACTTCCCTATATCTGCGGCTCCTTGATTGGAAAAAAATAACTGCATTGTGGAGAGCACCAGGGTGAGGGCAGCATCGAGGGTGATGTCTTCAATCTACTGCAGGTCTGGTTGCAAGATTCCAATTCGTAGTGCTACCTAATCTAATGGAACTCACCGTATGGGTTTGATTCGAGGAAGATGGTTGTGTGCCGAGGAGAGGGAGCACCAACTTGAGAGGAGGTCGAGGGTTGCTGCCGCAGGAGGAGGTTGCCGCTGGCCCTACGTTTGTGCGGATGGAATGACGGGGTAATTGCCGAAGTAGGGGTGTGCGGTGGTTATTATTGATGGGCTGCAAACCCTGCAACACATCTGATTTATGTTGCAGCCCATTCGTTGCCAAAGGGGTAATTAATTAAAATTAATTTCCTTTGGATCTGAACTCGGGCTGACCCTATTCGTGTCCAACTCAAGCCGAGCCGCAGCCCACCCCAGTCCAAAGTCATTCTCGATCTGAGTTATGCACTCACGCATATCACTCCTATCTCCTCCCTTCATTTCTCGTCGGAACAGGAACTGGAGAGGTGATGAACATGAACCTTTCTTCATTGGTGAGTTATCCTAGATTATTATATGATGAGTATGGATGTAGCCACTTCTTAACTCCCCATCCATTTTAATTACAAAATCTACCTCTCATTTTCTTTCATGTTTCAAACAAGGACATCGCTTACATCTCCCACCAAAAATGGGATGCACTGAAATAAAAAAAAATCAAGAATGACAAGTATGAACAAATTGCGCACTGGGCTTCACTGCTTGTTCCTCATCCTGCTCCCCGACTCCTCCGGCGTCCTCTCCTTCCTCGCTACCGGTGGTGTCTTGGTTGACACTGACAGCGACCTCGTCATGGCAGCGGCTGCTGCTCCATCGGCTACCCGGGCATGGTCCCGGTGTGGTCTGTGCACGTCTGACTTGTGGTCAGCAGACGATGCTGGTTCTTCAACTTTGGTTCTCGCCGCGAGCCGGGAGATGACGCCGACGGAGGCCCGATCTGCGGCGCCCCCGTCAGCAGCATGGCTGCCGCCAGCGGCACCGATGGTCCTCTCCTGCTCGACGAAGAGAAGCTGCACAATGGTTCGCAGTGGCATCTGGTCGTTGGCTATCGCCTGCGCCCGCACGTCCGGCGACAGCTTCCGGCAGTCGATCAGGCGGCATAGCCGCTTCTTGTCCGCCTTGCTCAGCTCCGGGTGCTCCTGTACGCCGTACATACGTGGCAATATATTGATCAACTCAAATCCGTCATAGAAGTTTACACATACATGTTTCTTTGAGCTTTATTTCTGACCTTGAGATAGATATCGATGGCGTAGTAGAGGCCGTCGTGGTCACTGCGGGCGATGTCCGGCAAGCATTCGACGAGGTCAACGAACTTGCCGACAGGGAAGTCGCGGTCCAGCGCGATGGTCCGCAGGTACTCGTCGAAGATCCTGGTGACCTTCTCCATGGCGGCGCTCATCCGGCGCCGCTCGTCGGCCGCCGCGGGCCGCTGGAACTGCGCCAGGAAGTGCTCCAGCACGGCCTCCGCCGCGCCGACGTCGTACGCCTGCGGGTCCGAGGGCAGCGGGATGAGCAGGTCCGCCGCCCTGGCCTCGTCGAGCTGGGAGCCGGCCTGCCGGATCAGCTGCGCGCGCGTGGACGACGACGCGCTGACGTAGTTGGCCACCCGCAGCAGCCTGAGCAAGAAGCGGCCGGTGACCGACCCCGGCTCGCCCGGGATCATCGTGACGATGGACTCGAGCACGCGCCGCTGCTTCGCCACCAGCGTCTGCGGCGATTGGTGTAGGACGCCGTTGGCGTCGCCGCTGCTGCCAACGTGCAGCGGGTCGACGAGGTGCTTGCACGCGTAGACGTGCAGCGCCTCGCCGATGAGCGGCGGCGGGAGCAGCCGCGACGCGCGCACGGTGGAGATGACGGAGCGGAAGACCTCGATGTCCAGCTCGGCGATGTCCTCCGTCCACCAGTCCTTGGGGACTGACTGGTGGGGCTTCCTCGTGTTGTACCCTGGCCTGGTGTATGTGTAGGACCACGTGACCTTGGACGGCGGCATGAGGATCTTCTCAACAATGGAGTCGATGCAGGGCTGCACGATGCGGCTCTCGCTCCAGCCGGAGATCCGCCACGCCGCCTGCAGCGCGGCGACCGAGTCCTTCCAGCCCTGCAGGACGCAGGAGTCGAAGAAGGTCTCGAGCTTGCCCACCAGGTTGCCCTTGGCGACGGCCTCCGTCATCCGGAGGAACCGCGCCGCCAGCATCGCGGGCACCAGGTTCCCGGCGCTGATGCTGATGGAGATGCCGTAGCAGAACTTGGCGCACAGCTCGAAGGCCTGCTCACCGCCAGGGATGTCGTGGAGCGCCACGGGCACCGGCTCCTCGTCGCCGTCGTCGGTGGCGGAGCAGAGGCGCTGCAGGAGGCCGCACTTGAGGAGCAGCGGGAACTACAGGTAAACAACACCTGAAATCAAGAGGCTGGAGATTGGAAATGGAAAAATTCGCTTCTTTCTTTGTCACCAGTGAACATCGCCTTCGCCCTCTTTACTACTACTAGTTAGCTAGTAATTTGTCATCAAGAAATGCCTTTGAATTCATAATCGTGAACTCAAGTCCTTTCTAAGCTATCTGATACCCAGTTCAAGGTACTGGAAAATCGCAAAATCCACCAGAACTTGTGAGACAGTTTCGTTGATTCTTTATTAATAATATCACGAAAACGAACAATATGGGCCTGCACTTGCTTCATTTTTTCCTGATGTCTATCGGTGCACCAAAAAAAAAACTTGATGATCTCTTGGTTCAGTTGAAAAAAATGCAAGCGAACAATATGAGCCTGCACTTGCTTCATATATTAAGATGACTAAAGCGAACAATATTTCCTATCTCGCTTTTGTTTTGAGAAAAAAAGGTCACTTTGTTTGCATACTTTGTAAGCGTGATTGCAATCGACGTTGTCAGACGAGCCCTGACCAAATTTCAGCGGCAAATGATTAGAACCAAGAGAATGAAAAAAGTTCATAATTCGTGGCTACTTTGCCACAGGTTAAACACCAGTACAAATGTAAAGGTGATACATATGCAAATCTGTCAAAATAGTTTCACATCGAGTTCTCTTCATGAAAGCATTAGTGGCTAAGCTCTATAACTCTTTGCTTAGTGAAATGTAAAATACCAGATGCTTGATTTAGTCTGAAGCTACTTTCTCTGCATTTATTCACCAAATATACTAGTACAAGTTAGAATTACTTTGTAGGAACCAAAAACAGGGCGCTCATGGAAAAACCAGAAGCAAGCACATAAAAACAGAGTGTCGCAGAACCACAATGGACTGTCAGTAGTTTCCAACCCTTGAAGCAGATCATAGATTTCACCACTTGATCAGTTTATGAAGAACTGGACAATCTATTCCGGCAAGGTTTGCTTTTGAAGCGTGTATCTGAAAAAGCGTGAGACGGCTATTCTTTATGCCATTGCGTGTCCGGTTCAGCATGTGAACTATGACAATCTTGCCAAAGCAGATCCTCAGTCCTATGAACCAACCGAGATTCGTTCTTCATTAAGCATTTTATTAGCTACTAGTATAAACAAAGATAGAATTACTTTGTTGCCATCATTAGGCTTTGATCTGCGCTAATCATTGCAAGCGGCGACTTAGTAAAGGTGCTTATGTTCATAGCATAATTAGATCCGTGACAGTGCCTATGAAAAGAAAGTGGCAACATGTGAATCGATGAACTATTAGAGAAAGATGGATCGAGTTCAGCACCCCCATCCTAATCTATGTTCATCGAATGCCTTAATTATTTGGATTTTTTGTAAAAGGTAGTGGCTATCAAATCTCTGAGCCTTTACAAGTGGTTGCAGCTGCAGCTGATTGACTGGAATATGTTTTCTCAATCAACTTTGTGCTTTCAGGGACAGATGTTCCTTGCATTGCATCAGATTGATACGGGTATTTCAGTTGACTTGCAAGTTCCTAGAAACTACTTTTGGGTCACTGAAACGAAGACAAATATATATCTGTCTCAAAACTTCGAAAATAAACGATGAACTATTTGATCAGCATTCCTCGAGAGAATATATGAGAGTGTTAAATAAGAGGAGACGATGATCACTTCCTTTTGCATATAAATAGAAAAAAATAACATTCGTACCTTGTGTAGCTGATACTTGGTGTTGTTGACATGGATAATGAGATCGGAGGGTATGTCTGACACTACTGACCTGACAAGCCATAACAATTCAGAACTGTTGAGTAACTGTCACAATTTTTAACAAAGCATCTGATTTGACAAGGAACAAATTTCATAATTTCCTTATAAAATGCAACATCCTACATGACAGTTACCTGACTGCTTCTTCGGTATAGAATGTATCAGGTTTTGTACCAAGCTTCATGTACTTCATTGCGATATATTGTTGACCTAGTCCTGGTAATAACATAAGATCACGGAAGATCACTTAATCCACTGCTTGCTATATCTGAATTACTAGTCCATGTCAACATATTTGAAATAAGAGGAGCATCAAAATTAGTTGAACAGTTGGTTTCCTCCATTTTCAGGGAAAAAATAGAGATGACACCAAGTTGATTGTTTCTTTCATAATCGAAATAATAGTTTTTCAGAAAAAAGAAACTCCGACAATCGCTCCAAATTATGTATTTTTTGGAAAACATAGCAAGATATCTGTGGGAAAAAAAATGAAATCCTGTGATTATTGATCAAAATTACATAAATTTTTCACACCCATGTCAAAGAATGTCGTAGTTGAATAAATAAACAAAAACTAAAAACAGAGCTAGATATCGTGTGGCAAGGATTTGCAGCAAAAAGTTCAGCAGTCAGTCACTGTCTCACTGAATATATCCAGAACACTGGCAAGAACACAACAGCTGGACTCGTATTCAGTGCACATAAAAATCTTAAATCATCCAAGACTTCACACTAATTCATTTCATTGGCAAATTCTTAGAACCTGATGCAAAAAACATGAAAAAAGTGATAAAAGCACAACTACAAAAATGCCAGTAAATTGTTCAAAATTTCCAAAACTCAAGAAAAGCTTTCTCTTGCAGCAAAACAGATGCGCTGTATCATGGTAAAGTGGATCCATACCTTGATGAGTTGAAAAGAAGAACTCTGAAGCCTTAAGATCTGCCAGCTAAAAAGCTGGACCTCAAGCCCATGGAAAATGTGAGGTGACATGGGTGTGGCCCTTTCTCATTTGGAGAAAAAGCGCAATCCGCCACTTCCATATATATATATATATATATATATATATATATATATATATATATATATATATATATATATATATATATATATATATACTCTCTAGGAAGAGAGGAGCTTTCAGGACCACACTTCCCATTGTGTGTGTGTGTTTGTGTGTGTGTGTGTGTGTGGCGTGCTCTTTCTTGATAGCTAGCTTTGGGTGAGCCCCATAGCCCATCCTACCTCTCTCCGTGCTTTCGCCTTTGTAATATCATCGTGAAAGAAGGTATATTATTGAGATGTTTCTTGTACGCACTTGTTTGTTTGGAGTTTATGCAAGCATGACTTCACAGCAAGAGAGTCACACATGCACATGATGAAGTATTAAGGGTCTTGTGGATTGATTAGGCTGACTCACCTTTTGTTGATGGTGTAGTGATGATGTGACCTGTGCCCAGACCACACAACACACACACTCATAATCCAATACAGAGACAGGGTGCTGGCCACATTAGTGACAAAGTTGTGAGTGGCAGATCAGGCCTCATTAGAGGCAGCTTTTTAAGGATGCAAAAAAAATCCAGGATAAGGTAATTTAGATTTTCCTCGAGGGATAGATGCTATGCACTACTTGGTTGATAGTGAAAATAAAAAAAAAATCCTACTATGTGATGTTTTGGGAGGAAAAGAAAAATCCAGAAGGGCAATATTTCTAGGAGCTGGAATCCCCTGAAATCTGGTGAAGTCAGTTTTGTGCTTGTGCACCTAGCAACTAGCATCTCCCCACCAGTGCCCAAAGCATCAAGGCATTAGGGAAGACATATGGGACCTCCATGCAACTCATGTCCCTGGAAGCCTCATCATGCACCAAACTCCAGCTTGTAGCATAAACATGTAGAGAGAGAAAGATGGAAAGGCAGGAGGACAAACAGTGGTGATGACACTAATACCCTGTGCTGCTTTCAGATGTAACAGTGCGCTAGTAGCTCACCTCAAGCAGGCCTCACCCCACAAGGTTCGGCTCCACCAGACACGCAGCACTGGTTGCTTGCTGTTCCCCCTCTCCTTTCTGGTCACTCTTTTTTTTTCTGAACAAGATGTTGGCAACTTGGCATGACCCCAGTGTCTATTTATGCATGCAGGCTTGCCATGAGTAGTTTGAGCTAGCACATGCAAACAATGGATGAATTTGTTTGGTTTGCTTTCAAGTATACCAACACTAGTCTCAAGTTTTGCCGAGATTGCAACGCCTTTCGGTTTCTTTGAAATACTGAATGAGCCCCTTAACTAGAGGGATGTCGACTGAAGGTCTGAAATGAACATCAAGTGCAACTAGCATCATGGAATGCATGTACAGAAGATGCCAGATTCATTGCAAGTGAGAGGGGGGGGGGGGGGGGGGTTGGTGTGGGAGAGATTTTTTTGATAAGTGTGTGGTAGAGAATTGCATGCATATCATGATGGAAAATCTTGGACCATGCGGGACACAGGGATTTAATGTTTGCATGCAGCTGGTGCCATGGCAAAATTTGTAAAGGTAGTATTCAATGAATCAACAGCTAATTCTTTTTTTTTTGGAAAATTCTTGAAGGATGGACAGAAAATGCAAAATAATATATATATATATATATGAACGTAACGCGTGTCGACTGTGGCAATTAAAGAGCATTAGTTTTCTAGCATGGGAGAAGTGCACTCCGTGGACGTTTTTTATACCTCAAATTTAAAATCGAATAACCCCTGCATGAGCATATTAAAATTGGCTGCAGCTAGCGTTTCAAAAATTAAACCACCAAGGTCATATCAAACATTTGTTTCGCGAAAATAAAATTGCCGAGAAACTAAAATCATCTTTCTGTGTATTACATACAAAACTTGGCGAGAAGTGAGCATGGTGGCGTTGCAAGGCTAATCGTCCGCGCAAACTCACCAAGGATCTAGAGCTCTATGCTGATCGAGAAGCAGGCGTGCATGGAAGCAACATGGCAGTTCTCGTAGAGAGAGAGAGAGAGAGAGAGAGAGAGAGATTGATTACCTCAATTAGGATTTGCGCATGCTGCAGCTTACAGGGGTCTGCTTGGAGGCTCTCTTTTTCCTTTGTGTGTGTGTTGAGACGAGAGAGAGTTCTTGCAGTATGAGCATCGGAGTGCGGAGAGGGTGGGTTTAGGCCTCCAATGAGCTGAGGAAGTTATATGGAGGCCACAAAAAGGGGAGGATGCTGACAACCGAGAGATATCCCCCTCTCTCAAAATGCCTCTCTCCTCCCTCGCTCTCACATGTTCTAGTTCTACACATAAGATTCCACTTCTTGTTGGACGAAATTTATCATGAGAGAGAGAAGGCCGGGATCTTCATGGCCCCACAAGTCGGCGGAGGATTGTGTATTATTGCCCTCACTAGCTTGATCCATCTCTCAATAGCTAGGCCAGGAAATAAAGCAGCATGATTATATTAGTCTGGGATGGGAAAACTATGTGTTGGTTTATTTTTCATTCTTCTATGTATTATTAGAAAATGGTTTAATTATCTCTTATATATAGTAGATAAGTTGCTGTTTAACGGCCTCAATTAAATCTAGTTGTGCCGGCCGTACCTTTTCTAAATTAACTTTCAAAAGTACACATCCCTTCGATTGCCCTGGATTACAGATGTTCTTTATTGCTATGGATGGATTAGTCGTCCTTTTTGCTAAAGTAACGTAGTTGTAGAGACAGCTACTGTACTTATTTTTCATGTATGTGCTACTTCAACCAGCAGATCATTAAAGCATTTCGTCATTCGCGCACCTCTCCACATGTGTAAAATCCATATCTTTTATTTACTTAAAACATTAACTTTTAGAGGAGCTACTCTTATATATATATATATATATATATATATATATATATATATATATATATATATATATATATATATATATATATATATATATATATATATATATATATATATAAAGAAAACTTTTAGAGGAGCTACTTATTTACTTGGTGCATTCTGATAGAAACATTGCAACGATGGGACCATCTGTATGATTGCGAGGTGGACGGGTACGGTGCTATCACTGCTATAAGTTCCATATTACTCATTTCTAATGAACATTCCATATTCCATATTTTACTCATTGTTTAAACTCCATGAAAGGATCCATTGATCATTTTTTCCCTACTACATGAATGATTTTTCTTGATCTAATTTTGTGTATACCTTTGCTAGCTTCGGGGGTGTGGCTTTACCTATTGTTCTGCTGCTAAAGCGCCTTGCACAGTGTTGTTATGGCCATCTTTGGCCATCTCCTTTTTAATTACAGGTAGCTCTCCTATCGGTTCATTCAAATAAACTTATTGATTTTTACGCCTAGGCTCACGTTTAGAAATCAATTTTCAAGGGCTCTAGACTTAATAAACTCGTCTCTATTTATAGGGGTGGTTTCCTATGCCTACCACCCTTGAAAATAGTTCAACTGCCCATAGTCCTGCGGTTTCATTGTAAATGTTTTAAATTCATTTGCATGACTGTTATTTTTATGAGGGGTTGCTTATGTCACCTCCTGTATCTAAAAATCGAGTTTCAGACGCTGTTATAGACCTGCCCCTGTAAATACCTTATTTCTGTGGCATAGGAGGCCCCTAAAAATAGATTTTGAGCATCTCTAAAAACCATGCATACTACTAGTGTTTACCATATTCTTTATGTCCAAATTGTGTACTTCTCTTTAGAAAGACATGGATACAAATATAAATAATCAGTAGCTATACTAGCTACCATGTGAAAATCTCCCACTCATTAGCCAGAAATTTACCAAGAACAAGGGATGGATTCAATATAAATGAAGATGTATGCTTTGAAATATAAATTATGAAGACATTTAATAAATTAATCTATTTTTTACAAAATACGTGCAAATTCATTTTGAGCTCAACTTTTGGTAATCCAATTTTTGTTGTCAGTATTTTAATTTTCTTGGACATTTGATCTCCCACACATGCTAGAAGTGCATTTAATTTTGAATGGAGGGATTAGTTCGGTCGTACTGACTAGAAATGAGCTATAGTACATAGCATTCTCTTTTCCTGTGATAGCTTACTGCATCCACAGGCTTCCAAGAGGTCACAACCACATTATTTGGCTGATTTCATAGCATTAGCCCGGACAGATAGGGATGCACCACCTCCTAACCTTGTCAAATCATCCATGCCTTCGTCCCCTTTCTCCTCGGCAGGTCTCTAGAACAATCGTCGTCTATGGCGGCCATTGTGCGTGAAAATAAAGGGCACTCACTAGCTAGCTTACTTTTCCTATTAACTCCCATCATTCTCAAAAGTTAAGGCGCTTTCTTGACATTTAATCTTCAGGCGCAACCAATACATCCAAACAACATGAGACATTATGTTTCGTGCTAGAGATACCTTAATTACTAGTACTAGCAAATGCCTGAGGATATGTATCTCATCATTAATTTGTGCGACATTATTTACCACCGTTGGAGGCACCTCTAATTACATCATGGGAGGTACCAAAATTTAATACCTAGATACCAAATCTCAAAGATATAATTTTGATGTATCTTGGTATATATCTATCGGAAAAACATAATTGGTTGATACGAATTTTTGTAATGGGGTAAGACTGAAAATAGTTTAACTTAGACCAGATCTAACTAGAAGTGCACTCTTTTCTAGATGGAGGTTGTATATTAAGAAACCAACTTCATTCTAATACAATTGTTCGCAACTTGCAATGCCTAGATTTTGTATCAAAACAGTAGTCCACCCAGACACGGCCTTGTTCTATTTTTAACTCTATGCTAGGTCGTGCTAGGTGGTGCGTAGAATTATATGTGGCACTCATTTAGAGCCTGTTGGAACGAGCTAGAGCTAGTTAGGATAAAAAAAAATAGCTCAAACTAGCCAAGATTAGCTAGCTAGTTGGCTAAAAAACTAGTTGAAGACTTGGCTAAAATAATTTCACTACTACTGAAAAGATTTTTAGAGGTGGTTAAAATCAGTTTTTCGAAAAACTGCTACAATGCCATCATTGTAAAAATAATGATTTTCAGAGGCGGTTCTCTTAAGACAACTGCAACTAAAAATCGATTTTCAGATGTGGTTGACTTAAGTCAACCGTCCCTAAAAATAAATTTTAAAATTTTATAAAATTTATTTAGAGTCTAATAAAAATAAGAAAAAATATTTTTAATGTAGCTTGAAGGGCTAAGGATCGGTCACAACTCACAAAATTTATTTTTCACTTGTTTTGAACAAGTGAACATAGCGGGAATCGAACCCACAACCTCACCCCCTACCATCACACCACACAATCACCTGTGACTAGTTCTACGATGCTATCTATTTGTACTAATATGTATGATTTATGTAATCAATATATTTTAACTCATAAATTCAAAAAAGGAAGGCACAAGTGATCTCGTCGAGCACTGCAACTTTCATATAGGACATTTCTTCATCCAAGGTCATTTGAAAAATTCAAAATTTAAGACTTAATTTATATATTTGGAACCCGGAATGATCTCAAACAAACATTTTATCAACTACAAAGTTTTAGATCTCGTCGATCTCTACAATTTTGATATAAAGTTTGTCTTCGTCTGACTTTATTTAAAAAGATATGAATTTATTTGTGCTATAGCTATTCCTAAGGACAGTTGACTTAGTCAACCACCCTTGAAAATCGATTTTTAGGGACAGTGGACTTAATAAAACCGTCTCTAAAAATCACTCATTTTCAAAGACGGTTGACATAAGCAACCATCCTTAAAAATAGCATTTTTAGAGGCGGTTCTCTTAACGAAACCGTCCCTAAAAATGGATACATTTTTAGAGGCGGATTTCTTAATGTGGAACCACTCTTAAAAATGGATCTTTAACGATGGTCACAGAGCTACAGTGCTCCCCGGCAACGTTAGAGGCGGCATGCTAGTTTAACCGCCTCTGATAAAAAAGTGAGGCGTTCCAAAAAAATCTTTTTTGTACTAGTGTTAGCCCGCCTATTAGCTATCCTTTTTAATGCACCAGAGCTAATTTAGGCTAATTTTTAGCCAGCTAGTGATTAGATCTAGTATCAAACAAACCCTTAATATGTATGATACTATGGAGATCCAGCGGTGGGAGCGACTAACCTAACTTGGCACATCAAAGCTTATTCATGCGATGCTGCATATTCATGGTCAATTTGAAGTGGAACGTTGGACAGAAAATTTCTAAGGAGTATTTCTGTTAATTTTCCAAAGCTTATTATGCGAAATTCGTGCATTCCAAATGGGATTGGCAATGATTAGTGAGTACCATGCCGACACTAGATTCTTAATGTCTTTGGAAAGCATGATGGGTTCTCATGAAAGAAAAGGCACGATGGGCGCATCTGAGATCATATTGCAGAGAGAAAGACTAATAAACGCTGTCTTGTCGACAATTACAGACCGATGTAAAAAGGCACTTTTTTCATGTGCTGTATGTTACAAGATGCAGGCCAATGACATCTCACAACGGCCTGCCGGCTGGGTGCATTCCCTGTCATATGCATGGTCCACTGTAGCCCGTAGCTCTTATTCCCATGGAGCATGCACCGGTTCCCGTATAGGCTGTCTTATTCTATTTCGTACCCAAAAAATGTTGATAATCTAGAAGTGATATGTTTAATGTTATAGTTCCCTCTTTTCAAACTTAAAAATAGTGTATGTATTGCGCATTTATTAATTCTCGATAATAGGAAGTGACTGGCCTACACTACTAAAAAATCATTTTCTCCAACACAACTTTCACTGTTGTTTTTTTAAACCATTGGTGACAATTTTCACCAACGCTCCATATTACAAACCGTCAGTAAAAATGATTTTTGCCAATCATTGGTGAAAACATCACCAAATGTTTAAAAACATAAGTGGTGCATTAACATTAGCAAAAATTGCCACATAGCTAGGGTCCAAGGGCGAGTGGGGCTGCATGGCCATGTGGCGACGGGCCATAGGGCCATGCCTACGTATATAGATCCCTAGCATGGTATAACACCTCAGTCGCCACAAAAAACTTAAGATGTCACTAATATTCCTTCCCACATGCTAGAGTATAAAACTCGACAGCATAAACCATAAACAATGAAAAAATGGAAGCAACAACATAACAAAAGTATACTCCCTCTGTCCCATAAAAAAGTGTCATTCTCACTTCTGAGAAGTCAAATATTTTCAACTTTGACCAAAATTATATAAGAAAAATATTAATATTTTTGGTACTGTCGGTGTCTAGAACCGCGTCCTAGACACTAAGACGAGTAAATTTGTGTCTGCGCACCCGGATGGTGTGCAATGCGGATATAAGGGTTTATACTGGTTCGGGCAAGAATGTCCCTACATTCAGTGTGTGTTGCTGCTGCTCGTGTTGTCTTGCACTGGAGTGCTCGTAGTAGGGGTTACAAGCTTTCGAGAGAGGAAACGGATCCCAGGTCTCTTTGGTGGGGTGTGTGTTCTTGAGTGCTTGGTCAGTGAGATCTGACTTAATCGGGTCCCCCTAGATGTGGCCCCTGCCTCCCCTTTTATAGTTCTCAAAGGGAGGGCACGGGTCACATTTGTGGTAAAAAGGTAAAATGGGGAAAAGACGAAAGAGAAAAACAAAACAAGTGGCCTTGGGTGTGGTCGTCTTCCTCCTTATCTGGCATGAACAGTTATCCTGTAGCACAGAGATGTAATGGGCATTGAGCTTTTGGCCTTTTTCATCCACTGTGCAATGCACTGTGGCCACGCTTCGTCCTGTGTGCTTCTGTGCCATCAGGGATGGGCAACATGTGTGTGCCTAGATGTGCGTAGAGAGGGAGTTATGTAGCATAGTCGCCGTTACCCCTGCTGCTGTAGAGGTGTGGTCGTCATTGTGGTGGAATGACCGGAGTCATGTTGGATCGTAACGCAGCTCCCATGCTCTCATTCACTGTGCGTGGTCGTGTCCGTCCCATTAGTGGGAACGGCGTCGTGGTGGGGGCCCACGTGGCTCCCCGCCTTGCCAGAGGGCCCTACGCGTCCCTCGAGCAAGGCAAAAGTATGCCAAGGGGTTCAGGCGCTCCCGTGCTTACCTTGCAGGGTCAGGCGAGGCGGAGATTGTTCCCAATGGGGCGCAGGGGTCGGGCGCTTTGATGACGTCATGGAGGCTCGGGTGAGGCGGAAACCGTCCCTAAGCCTCAGGCGCTTTAACAGCTGACACGCTATTAATGCCCTTGGTTGGGTATGCCTACTATCGATACCCAACAATAGCCCCCGAGCCTATGGAAGAGTGGAACACTCCTTCAAAGGCTTGTGGATGAGTACTCATGGGTAGTTGTTCTTTGTTTAGTTTGAAGGAAGTCATCCGGTGGGTGCGCGCGAGCGCATCCACTGGTTGTAGCCCCCGAGGCCTTGGAGGGATGAGGTATCCCTTCAAGGGCTTTTAAATCGAGTGGGCCTATCTTGAGAAGATGAGGTGACTTGGTGCGTGGGAAGTTGGAGATGTGCCTAGATTTTCACGTGCGTGGGGAGCTAGGCAACCAGCGCTCGTTTAGCTTCCCCGCATGGTTCTATACATGCAGGTGCTGACGGGGCATGGCAGCCCATTAGCTCTTCTTAGTTCCACATGGCAGCCAGCGACCTCTTGCTCCCCTCTCGCCATGGCATTTTCCCTCTACTTTCGCGATGGATCCAGGCAAACACCCTGCCGGTGACACGTCAGGAGATGGGTGGTCCACGTGGTGCCACCTGACGGGAGTAGGGTCATCCTTCGGTGGCTAACGCGGGAGGGGCTTGCCTCTAATCATGCCTGCAGAGCCGACGCAACCACCGGACGCCGCGCTGGTCGTGGCAACAGATACAGAGGTGGATAGACTTAGGAGGTACCTGGAGGTCTCCCAAGCCACTATCGAGGCGGCGGAACACGAGATGCGGGCCGTCCTCGACCAGCAGGTGGCTGTAGACAGCCGAGTGGCTGGTGAGTTCTCCGTTCGTCGTTCTGGTTTGACGGCTTGCATTTGTTTCTCCCACTCATCGTGTTCGTGTGTTGAGCAGAGCTAGAGGCAGAGCTGCTGGGGATCTAGGAGGCCACGGACGCTGGGTATGTCCATGCCCGCAGCGGGGACCGGGAGGAGCACCTCCTGGACATTCCCAACCGTGTCCGGGATGCGGTGAAGTTCAGCATCCATCGTGGGGCGGCGTGGCCCTAATGGTGGTGCAGGTGCGCATGGGGCACGCGCTCCACCACTTGGTAGGGCTCCCGTAGGGCCAGGAGCTGGATGACCATGACGGGTGTCGGGAGGATTTTGATGAGGCAGCCGATGCCGTCGTCGACCTGGTCCCCATCAAGGGGATCATCAAGGAGGACACCGGGCACCTGGGACCCTGAGCGGCAGCCAACATTAAGGTTGAGCCCTACTAGCTAGTGCTCTTTTGCTTGACTCCAAGGAAGTCGACGCCGAGGCCGCCTTGATCCCTACCTAGGATAGGTTCTCACATTTTGCATTAGAAGCAATATTGTAAAAAGACTTGTCATCTTTTAATGAAACGTGTCCTTTGTTAATGCGAGTTCCTGTGCTTTTTAGCAATGTCGTGAGGTGGTGACCGTTTGTTGGGTCATGGTTGCGGGTTGTAGCCCTCAAGCCCTTGCTCGATTGTCAGTGTCTAGAGGACCGGGTGTCTAAACAGAGTGACTAGTGAATTTGTATCTGTGCGTCTAGACCCTGATGGCTGTGCAAAGCGGACACAAGGATGTATACTGGTTTGGGCATGAACGGCCCTATGTCCAGTGGGTTCCGCTGCATTTCATGATGCCTTGCACTAGGGTGCTTGTAGTAGGGGTTACAAGCTTTCGAGAGAGGGAGTAGGTCCCAAGTCTCTTGGGTGGTGGTGGTGGTGGTTTCGAGTGGATTCTAGCTATTGTTGCTTGGTTGTCTCCGTTCGATTCGGTTCCATCGTTCTCTATCACTCTGGCCTCTGCCCCCCTTTTATAACTTCTAAGGGGAGGTCTCATGTTACATTTGCGGTAAAGTGGTGAAAACAGGGGAAATGAAAGAGAAAGACACAAAAGGTGGCCTCGGGCGTAGCCGTCCACCTCCTATCTAGTGGGAACAGTTTTCCTATAGCATGGAGTTGTGCGGGGCATTGATCTTTTGGGCTCTCTGTTCGCTGGTGCGACGTGCCGGGGCTATGCCTTGACCTGTATGTCCCTGTGCCATGAAGGTGGGCGATGTGTGCGCCAGGATTTTCATAGTGAGGTGGTTAGGTGGCATAGCTGCCATCACCCCTATTGCTGTGGAGGTATGGATGTCGTCATGGTAGAATGACCGGTGTCATGTCGAGTCAGGGCGTGCTTCTGGTGTCCCTGTTGACTCTGCACGGTCACGTCCATCATGTTGATGGAGCGAGCACTGTGCTGGGGGTCCCCGTTGCTCCTCGTTTCACCTGAGGGTTCCATGTGCCCCTCGAGCGAGGTGGAAATGCACCGCGGGGGGTTGGGTGCCTTGATGACGCCATGGGGGCTCGGGCGAGGCGAAGATACGTCACCTGAGACGTCTATCGTGCCTAAGGCCTCTCCGCAAGGCTTGGGCGAGATAGGATTAGTAGTTTGCGCCTTGAGCGGCTAATCACTGGCCCATGGAGCGGAGGGGTGCTCGAGCCCTATGTTGCGACGGGGTAACGACAGGCGCGGCATGTGAGGTAGAGGGTGCGAGGTGTAACAGAACCGTCCAAATTATAAGAGCACAAGTACAAAAACAATCACCGAAGTGATCCAATTCTCGCACTTGAGCCCATATAACTCCGGTAGTCCAATGAAATCGCGAGGGATTTCAAACCAACCAACATACAAGCCAAGATCGTAGTGATTCAACATAACAAGTCACATGTTACAACCATTTCACAAGTAATTCAAAATATACATCGGAGTTCAACATAGTTATTACACTTAAGTCCAAAAGTAGCGGAAGCAAAGTAATTTGAAACTAACATTAATCTTATTTCAAATACATGCCAGTACTAGGTCGATTTTCCACAAAAGCATGAGAGAGAAGATAACTCAGAAGGATCATGCCCGTGATCACACTCCGCCTCTACGGCAAGAGTCAACCAACTCTTGCAGCCGCCATGATACATCACAACCTGCAACAAGTGGGGATAAAACCCTGAGTACGAGAAGGTACTCAGCTAGACTTACCCGTCATAAACCAGAAATAAAGTGACACCAAGGATCATGCAAGGCTGATATAAAGTGGGCTAGCTTGACAACATTTTGCAGAAAAGCTTAATATGGATAAGTAATCATTAATGCTTAAGCATCAAGTTAATTATCATTAACCTGTCATCTATATTAGAACCTATACTAGAGCACTCACTTTATTAGGAGCAAACAATATTAACCATAGCAGGTATAAATTGAGGCAACCTTTCCATCGTTATCCAATTAACCATCCGTTCAATTTAATGGAATCTACGTTGCCGCTGCTCAAGTCAAGTGCTCACTAACCGGGAGCGACGGCGATTCGAATCGAATTCCTATCCAGCTGGAGGGGTATTTCTAACACTCACCGAGACGCGCCTGGCGAGGGCTGCTCAGGTCATCTTTCGTACAGTTCAGGAATCACGGGTCTGAATGATGTCGCGACCCCAAGGGCGACACTCTGCCAGGTGATAGGGACTCTAACCCCCCCTTGGTCTCACGACAATGTCCCCAAGCACATCCTTTCTCTCCTCCAAGAAGCAACCTACCATTCGATTCCCGGCCTGAACCATACTACTCGACTTCGCGGTCGGAACGACTTATCCGGCCAATTAAGTGTTAGACTGCATTCAACATGACTCAAGGACGTACAGCGAATCGGTCCTTAAACGACTCAGACGGGGATAGATCGACACCCAAGACCTCCATGCCTTGTTGCTTCACTATCGTCATCCCGCCCGGTCTCATTTCATTTTATTAACACATGGTTCCATTCCACGATAGCAATATAGCCAACCGTGCCATATATGAATATCCCTATATCTCGCAGGTGACAGGAAATCACCTGACTTCTACCGCTTAAAGCAGGGCTAAGCATCTATTCGATCCTAGTCTATGTAGGATTCAGGGATTCATATATCTGGACAAGGAATGATATAATGCAGCAAGGTTTTCAACCAACTCCTACCACTTAATGCAACAATACTTTATAACATATATATAATTAATTGCTTTTGAAGGTAGGAGGCTTATAATGCTCCGGGGCTTGCCTGGGATCCGACTCAAGTTAGAGTTTGTCAGATGAATTCACTTGACGAGCATCTCCCAATCTATCACTTGTCCGGTCCTTCTATCTTCGGGATAGATCCACCAACTCCATCTTCGGGTTTGGCTCCACATCAGGTCCTTCTCGTGTTTCAGCTAGCGTACCTAAATGAGGTGCAATAATGCATATGTATGAATGCATAGAAGTGCAATAAACAAAGTAATCATGCAAGCATACCAAAGTTCACGTAAGCACCTAGAGCTAATTAACTTAAACCTCATTAAGGCATAACATAGAAGGGGGCAAGCACATCAATCGAGACACAAGTCTTATAAGATTACAGGGTATCAACCTAAGTACCATCAAAGATATGAGTCACCCTTCAACACACTAGCATAGCAAAGTGAAACAAGGCACTAAAACTAAAATCTGTCACTTTCTAGACATACAAGCAGTAGCTCCGTAAATCGATCATAACTAGAGATCTACAACTCCAAATGACTTGCAAGAAGACATTATGGAAAGCTTATGAAATTGTCCACATTTCATTTATAATCATCTAAACCTGATTCTAACATTTACCAGGTTGAAATACAGAAGGTACAGAATCTGTCCTGGAAGGACAGAGAGCAACATAAATCTGAACCCAAATTAGAACAGCTGTAGTTTCTAAACCATATGGCCAAATGCCACCAAAATTTAACAGCAGCTAGATCATGAAATTCACAACAACTTTGTTATAGCACACAAGACATGAAAACATCATTTGCATAGGGAAATTAACAATATTCTCAAATCTGTTCAGAAACCTCATTTGCAAGAAATAATTATTAACTTATGTTACAAACATTTAATTGAATAAAACCAACTTTACCAACATTTCATACATGACTAAAGAACACCAGAAAATATAGTGTCAATTACTAAATAAATTCTTTTAATACATTTTCTTAATTTATTTAGATAATTAGGTGGAATTATGAACACCTATCAAAAGTGCACAATAAATTCTACAAAAATTACAGTGGCCTAAATATGCTCTCAAAAGTCTAGTGTCCAAATTTCAATCCATTTGGGCAAGTATATCAACCTCTATGAAAAAGACAAATAGCTATTGCAATAATCATGTGAGAGCAAGTTAAACTTAACATTCAATATTTTATGTGAACACAAGGCCATATTATGAATCAATATGATAGAGAAATATCATACTAAGGTAATGGAACAATATTTTCTATTTTATCATTTATATATTATTTATAAGCTATTTATCAAGCCCTAAACAAGTTAAATCAATAACTAGATCATCCAATAAGTAGTGACCAAGAAATTTATACCACAGTACATACATATCATGACAAGACTACCATAAAAATTTCACATCATTTGGAGCATCCCAACTCAAGATATAAAATGACAAGTAATAAAATGTAAATTTTCCTTATTTAACAAGGTCAAATCAAAACCCTAAGAAAACAGTGACAACTAGGGTGTTTATTATTTTTCCTAGCAAGTACATGTTATCACAAAATTAACAAAACAAGAATCACCATTTTTGGAGTTCTAAAACTCCAGATCTGGCTCTGGTCAGGTTTAAAGGCATTTATAGAGCATTTTTTAAAACTTAAATAAAGACATCAGAAAACATCTACAAACATATAACATTTTATGACTCCACTGCATAGATCTTTTCCCAAGGTTTCCAAAAAGTCCACATTTGCCATTTTTGGATTTTTCTAGCATGAGATATGAAATTTAGAAGATTTACTCAAAATCTGAAATTCAAAAACGAAATTAACTGCTTCACCCCAGATCTGCTAGGCGCACCCGGACGTGTACCCCAACTGTGCCCTCATAACGCTGACATGCGGGACCTGCTGCCCGGTTGGGTCCACCTGTCATTCACAGAGAGAGACAGGAGGCCTTCTTCCTCCTCCGTTCGCCGGGAAACAGAGGAGGCAGCCGGCCCGCGGCTCCGGCCGGCCGGGGCGGCGCTCCGGCGACGAGCGGCAGTGGAGGAGCGGCAGGAGGCCCGCGCGCATCCTTGAGAAGTCGTAGCTCGGCCAGAGGTGGTCTACGGTGGCTGGCCCACGAGCTCCGGCGGCGCACTCACAGCGGCTCCGTCGGCGGAGCCGATCGGCGGCGAACATGGCCGGAAAAAGGGCGCGTCGGGGGCGGTTCGAGGAGGGCAGGGTGGTGCTATGCACGATTGAGGACAAGGAGGCTCGTGGGGGAAGAACGCCGGCGGCCATGGAGCTCGGCCATGGCGGAGGAGGAGATGGCGTTTTCCGCCTCAGGCGTGGGTGGGCGAGAAAGGAAAAGGAGGCGTGGCTCAGGCAGCGCAGGGGGGGTGCTCCTCTTCTCGATGGACAGCAAGCCGCGGCGCTGGGACAGCCACGGCGCGTGGCGCACACGCGGCGGCAACGCTCTGCAGCCGGTCGGCACTGTAGCTACTGAAAGGATTCCGGTTTTCAGTTCATCAGGGTGACTGACGACTGATTTTTGTCACTGATCATTTCTCAAACCGACTCGAGTTAGGCCATGGTGTAATTAACAAAGTTGGAGAACTATATGAGTACTACAAGATTTCCAATTGGAGCTCGAGCTGGTTTGGCTTAGTTAGGAAGTTACAGTATTCCAAAGATGGTCACCTCGAACTGCATAGTAGTTAGGACTTAACTAAAAAGGGCTAAGTGCTAAACAACATGCCAATTCAGCCTTGTGGCCCTAGTTTGAGCAGGTTCCAAGCATTTTCATGAGATGATCATTAAAAGACTTTTGTTCCATAATAAAATTGCTACATTTTTGCTTAAGGGTGTACCAACATGCAAGGTCATCTTGATGCGCTTTTTAAATCAAGGAACAAAAGGAGTCATTTGGTCAACTAGGGTCAAACTAAGGATTAAAAGCTTAATTAGGCAACTTGGTCAACCTAAGCATTGTTCTATTAGGTATCCTAAACATAGTTAAGGTACTATAGAGCATGTTAGACCATCCCAAGTATCATTTACATAACATCCCTAGTTAACACATAATGGGAACATAGAATACAAACATCTTTTCATATGTTTCACCACTATGTTACAGGGTCTTGCTACATGATGATCATTCATCCCAAAGATGTTTACCAACATGTAAGGCAAGGACATGCATAGGGTACACATGGCCATTTCATGCCATGCATGATAACACCTAGGTACAAGTTATGTTTCAATAATTGAACAGAGATGCTGCACTAGTGAAACAGGGACGTTGCATTGGTTCAAAATAAATAATTCATCACTTTGGTTTAACCAACAAGAGGATAGGTTCATGATAGGAGTGGATCAAGCTAGGCTCCTGCAAGGTTAGTGCCTAAACAGGCAAGATAACACCAGGGTGTTACAGCCCTCCCCCCTTAAAAGAATCGCGTCCCGAGATTCGGAATGGAAGATCTTTTAAGGAAGAGAGGCACGTTATCTAGTTCTCAACATCTGCTATAGCATTCAGCTATAAAGCTTCAACATCGGAGAACAATTTGGTCAAAAGCACTTTCGGATACTTACTCTTTATGGTAAAATTTGTCTGAAGAATTTCCTTCATTGACTTCCATGAAGCATTGTTACTTTGGGAGGAATCCAAGATAGCACATACTGCATTCTCAGTGTACGAAGATCATTTAGTCCATGAGTGAACCACTCACAAGTATCTGACTCTCTAATGAGCACAACATAGGCCATATGAACTTTACACTAGACCGAAATCTTCAAAAGATACTCGTTAAAATGACTCTATGTTCACAAAGGTTGAAAAGCAGTTCTCTACCAAAATGGCTTGAGTACAACCTTCCAAAAGGGTGAGATCATAGACGACAAATATACTCTGAGGCCATAGGATACTGACTAACCAATAGACAAGGTCTATGTTGGTCGTAAATGTTCATTCATTTAGATATCAACTAATGGAAAACTACTTGCGGTTCCATGTGTGCAGTTCTCTTTCTCTGACGACAACACTGTATTATCTGAGTCTATCGACGGTCAGTGAATGTGATAACTGACTTGTTGGCTTCCTATTTCTGCCAACAGTTATCTAAGAAGATTCTTCTATCCAAAGGCAACAGTTATCTGAGTTGAATCAGATGCAACCTCTTGGGTAAGAACACCTTAAGGTACCAAAGATCAGTGAGTATTGGCAATTATTGCTAAAGAAAGATATAGCAAGGTCTGGTAGACAGCAAAAATTGTAAGTATTTACCAACTTCGGTAATTAACTCACCACCGAGCAAGTTGAGTACAATCCCCTTCGCGAGGCAGTTGCACAGTATGTTGAGTTTGACTTGCAACATAGTGAAACTAGCTTTGTCAGGCTAACTTTTCACCGTGAGGTTTCCTCTTTAGGATCAACATCAACTCTAAGCTGGGAACTCTGTTGTTTGACTCTTTTCAATTTGTTTTTGATTTGCAAATTTACTCAGAGAACCCTTGATTGTCCCAATAATTATTGATGAGAGGACATAAAATCAAGGCGAAAGGGTGTACAACAGGATCCTTAAGACCACTCAAGAGATCGTCCAACAGAGTGATGAACAAACTATTTGTGGCACCTAAGGGCACAAGGATGTTGATCGAAACTAGGGCATGCATTTCTCTAATTCTTCACCGCAGCTGATTGAACACCTTGCACTATCTGTGTGATTGTCCAGGATGGAATTGACTTGATCACAATGGCCCTAGAAGATATAATATCACTCAAGTTGTTGGCTAGTCGATTAACTTCTTACTGGTTATTGCTCTGTAAGACATAGCCTTCATAGCTACCAAAGAGTCGTTACCTAGATGGAGATTAACCTTTCTATTGGTAACCAATCAGTTGTCTCTCAACACAAGAGGTTCCCATCTTCACTCTTGACCTCAATAATTGTGGTTGATGTAGAATAGATGGTTGCCATCGAAGTTAGCAAATATGAAGTTATTCTAGAGATGGTTGATTTTGATTGTTTGGTCATTATGCATACAAAGGTTAAAACTTGCATAATATGATGATCGAGTCTTATCCAACGGATGACTTGTCCAACAGTAAGTGTGGTGTGTCCTTTTTATCCAATAGAGATGAGATACTTGCTTACTAGATGGTGGTCATCAATACTGGAACAACGAAGTAGAGTCACTTGTCTACCCCCTATTGCAGTCTGTTAATGTTTATGTCGGTGACCTGTTTTTCAAAGGTTATTCTCTTAGCAACTTCAGAAGGAAACTCCACTACTTTCGGTCTAAGATATGGATCTTACGATACAATATAGAGAGATAACCAAGAAAAGGAACACAAGAAAATAACACATCGTCTGTCGTTTGATAATGGATCATGACTAGAAACCGTGATACCAGCGCGTGCCAAGCAGCCAGCCATGTGTCTGCAGCCACAGGAGGCCCTTGGTTTCGTCGTGGCCCCATCAGCGGCTACTCATAACACCATTACTAAACGCACAACGAAAGTGAAATTTCACGTGGCACCAATGGGCTGTAAGAGCTAGCGCCATACAAGGAGGGATAACAAGCAAAGGTAGTCACAAGGTTTAGAATCAACACGAAAATGATCCGAAGATCAAAATATAGCACAAGAGAACATCGCACAATTGCCAAGGATAACTGAGCAAGAGACTCTTGCTTAAATTCTACGTACGACTTGCGTCCACCGAGTGAGTCCCAGATAAAAGATTAACAGGAGATTCATTCATGTTGGGCAACAACATGAGATCAAGACTGATAAACATCTCGAGTCTGAGAAAGCTGGGGACGGATTAAGAAAATTTTTTTAAGGGCGAAAACCGACATGTAGTCATAGATTGAGTTGATAAGGTAGATGCACGAATTTGCAAGCTCACGATTTAGAGGCCATAGCAGAGATACATTGCGTCATACTAGCAAACCTTTGGGAGAGGTAACCGGAAGGCCCAACCTGGATTTGGGTACGGTCTCCACAATTGGCCACATACGAACCATGGTCAAAGGCTAGCGTTGATGAAAGTTAACTTGATTGGTCAGTCGATAAGGGTCTCCACAAAAAGGGTTGCAAAACATCCATGGCTTATGCAAACATATAGGAGAACTCAACTTTGGGCTTTCGGTCAAGCAAAAGCATGGATACAAACATTCAAGGACTAACCATCAAGTCTACAGGCTCAGGCTCCTAAGAGAGAGAATCTAATCGACGACAACAACTATATAATTACGTAACACAATCGTTGTTCTAGGATAACGCTATGCGACCCTCGTAGGCTTACCGAGGACAAACAAGATGACAACTAGGGCACTACCTAGATAACAAGCACACATACACATCACAATCAAACAGTCGTTGGAGAAAATTCAAACGAATGGGCTTAAGCAACCAACATCAAGCACAAGGCTCACCCAAAACAAGCATGTATCTAAGCAAGAACTAACTACAAGTTTAGCTCTAAACAAACACTAGCTAAGGGAGCCAACTTAGCATGTGCACAGAATCTGGACAGCAGCACAATAGTTACTTGTTTCAACCATAACTAAGGTTGTAGACATCCCATAAAGGTGATCCTAGACTTTCTAGAAGGCTTAGAAAGTTTTCCACACGTTTGTTATTCGTACCAAAAGCTAAATCACAGGTTAACATGACCAAAAATGCTAATGTTTCAGATCTGTACCAATATGGACAGAAAATTTGACAAGAACTTCGAAAATGCATACTGGAGTTCTAGAGATACAACAAGGCTGAGCCTTCACTTTATGTAAAGCTTATTAAGTTGTATATAACTTTCCTATTATCATATTAAGATGATTCTATAGCTATCAAGGCCAAACAAGATAAAGAAGACATCTCTGCCCAGATTTGGACAGATTCTGTCATTTCCCTTTGCAAGCTCATAACTAGAGATTTAGACAACCAAACTTAGTGCTATAGGACACTTTGGAAAGCTTAGAAAAAGTACTACACTTCTTCTATTATCTCCAATACATGATTCCATAAGCACATAGGTTAAATAAAGCAAACATTCAGATCTGTTCTGAACATGAGCAGATTCTGATAACAAACTTCTAAAATTTATAACTCTCAAACCATAAGACCTAGGGTCATGAAATTTTAGGACAAGCTAGAAAAGTAAGTTATCTACAACTTTGGTATTCTCCATAACTACAGAAAACACCATTATAACCACGAAAGCATCACTACAACAGAAACTATTCTAGCAGCCAACGTTTAATAAGCAAAGCAAAGTTTGCCTTTGTTCTACTTAACAAGAGAGCACACAAACATGTCATTCTAGTAGCTCTAAACATTATTACCTTAGACCAGCCAATTTAATTCATTAATAAGAATCACAATTACTTAGGTGAGGTCTAAAGCATTGGCAAATGCTTGGGTGAACAATGTATCCACCACTTGGCTAAGCTAGAGGATATCTCTAAGTTCAAGCATGTAACCACACTTATTTCTAGTAAGGCTAAGCACACATTTTTCTCAAGCAACATGGAACAAGTCATTCTTGTTTTACTTCACTCAAGAAAGATAGTGTAACACATTGATCACAAGTTACACACTATAGAACAAGGGTGAGAGGAGTATAGCTATGCATAAAGCAACAATCATGAAGATGCATGCTTCGTCCTATTCGTCCTCACAAGATTGCCAATCCTGAGGTGGCGATCACGTTCTATGTCGGTGGCATAACACGCACTCTCTCGATATATATCTAGTCGTCAGCTACATTCGACTTACGCATTCGTGGTTAGTATACCTGCAGAAAAGTTTCATTGCAGCCCAACATTTCCCCAATATATGGCACACAATGAAAACAGGAAAGTAAAATTCTAAGTACTCCCATGTACATATACCCCTGTATACGTACATGTAGTACCAAAACTACCCGAATCATTCGACACCCACAATTAAGTACCTTCATATATACATGTGTGTAACATGTAAATAATCCAGTAACCAAAACTAGCTCTCCCCTAGACCGCAGGTTGTACGGTCATGCTCTCACAACTCACACTTACCTGAGCGTAGGTGCGATGTTGCATAAAAGTAAACTAACAACATATATGGCTATTTCATATATGAAGGCTACCTCTAATCTGACACACCAGGTAGCATGGTGTAGGAGAGTTATCACACATACATACCTTGGCCTGGGCGTAGATGCATAACTGAAAAACCCCCAAGTTAGTACTTATATAAGCCACCTAATAATTCTTATATGGGCATAAGGAAATTGACCACTGGCATACTTAGATTTAGAATTCAGTTTTCACAAACCTATATATAACTATAAGTTGATAAAAGTGATTTTATAAAACAAAACCTTTGTTTTAAATACACATACGACAAGTTTAATGTTGAATCTTGCTCCGATACCAGCTGTAACAGAACCGTCCAAATTATAAGAGCACAAGTACAAAAACAATCACCGAAGTGATCCAATTCTCGCACTTGAGCCCATATAACTCCGGTAGTCCAATGAAATCGCGAGGGATTTCAAACCAACCAACATACAAGCCAAGATCGTAGTGATTCAACATAACAAGTCACATGTTACAACCATTTCACAAGTAATTCAAAATATACATCGGAGTTCAACATAGTTATTACACTTAAGTCCAAAAGTAGCGGAAGCAAAGTAATTTGAAACTAACATTAATCTTATTTCAAATACATGCCAGTACTAGGTCGATTTTCCACAAAAGCATGAGAGAGAAGATAACTCAGAAGGATCATGCCCGTGATCACACTCCGCCTCTACGGCAAGAGTCAACCAACTCTTGCAGCCGCCATGATACATCACAACCTGCAACAAGTGGGGATAAAACCCTGAGTACGAGAAGGTACTCAGCTAGACTTACCCGTCATAAACCAGAAATAAAGTGACACCAAGGATCATGCAAGGCTGATATAAAGTGGGCTAGCTTGACAACATTTTGCAGAAAAGCTTAATATGGATAAGTAATCATTAATGCTTAAGCATCAAGTTAATTATCATTAACCTGTCATCTATATTAGAACCTATACTAGAGCACTCACTTTATTAGGAGCAAACAATATTAACCATAGCAGGTATAAATTGAGGCAACCTTTCCATCGTTATCCAATTAACCATCCGTTCAATTTAATGGAATCTACGTTGCCGCTGCTCAAGTCAAGTGCTCACTAACCGGGAGCGACGGCGATTCGAATCGAATTCCTATCCAGCTGGAGGGGTATTTCTAACACTCACCGAGACGCGCCTGGCGAGGGCTGCTCAGGTCATCTTTCGTACAGTTCAGGAATCACGGGTCCGAATGATGTCGCGACCCCAAGGGCGACACTCTGCCAGGTGATAGGGACTCTAACCCCCCCTTGGTCTCACGACAATGTCCCCAAGCACATCCTTTCTCTCCTCCAAGAAGCAACCTACCATTCGATTCCCGGCCTGAACCATACTACTCGACTTCGCGGTCGGAACGACTTATCCGGCCAACTAAGTGTTAGACTGCGTTCAACATGACTCAAGGACGTACAGCGAATCGGTCCTTAAACGACTCAGACGGGGATAGATCGACACCCAAGACCTCCATGCCTTGTTGCTTCACTATCGTCATCCCGCCCGGTCTCATTTCATTTTATTAACACATGGTTCCATTCCACGATAGCAATATAGCCAACCGTGCCATATATGAATATCCCTATATCTCGCAGGTGACAGGAAATCACCTGACTTCTACCGCTTAAAGCAGGGCTAAGCATCTATTCGATCCTAGTCTATGTAGGATTCAGGGATTCATATATCTGGACAAGGAATGATATAATGCAGCAAGGTTTTCAACCAACTCCTACCACTTAATGCAACAATACTTTATAACATATATATAATTAATTGCTTTTGAAGGTAGGAGGCTTATAATGCTCCGGGGCTTGCCTGGGATCCGACTCAAGTTAGAGTTTGTCAGATGAATTCACTTGACGAGCATCTCCCAATCTATCACTTGTCCGGTCCTTCTATCTTCGGGATAGATCCACCAACTCCATCTTCGGGTTTGGCTCCACATCAGGTCCTTCTCGTGTTTTAGCTAGCGTACCTAAATGAGGTGCAATAATGCATATGTATGAATGCATAGAAGTGCAATAAACAAAGTAATCATGCAAGCATACCAAAGTTCACGTAAGCACCTAGAGCTAATTAACTTAAACCTCATTAAGGCATAACATAGAAGGGGGCAAGCACATCAATCGAGACACAAGTCTTATAAGATTACAGGGTATCAACCTAAGTACCATCAAAGATATGAGTCACCCTTCAACACACTAGCATAGCAAAGTGAAACAAGGCACTAAAACTAAAATCTGTCACTTTCTAGACATACAAGCAGTAGCTCCGTAAATCGATCATAACTAGAGATCTACAACTCCAAATGAATTGCAAGAAGACATTATGGAAAGCTTATGAAATTGTCCACATTTCATTTATAATCATCTAAACCTGATTCTAACATTTACCAGGTTGAAATACAGAAGGTACAGAATCTGTCCTGGAAGGACAGAGAGCAACATAAATCTGAACCCAAATTAGAACAGCTGTAGTTTCTAAACCATATGGCCAAATGCCACCAAAATTTAACAGCAGCTAGATCATGAAATTCACAACAACTTTGTTATAGCACACAAGACATGAAAACATCATTTGCATAGGGAAATTAACAATATTCTCAAATCTGTTCAGAAACCTCATTTGCAAGAAATAATTATTAACTTATGTTACAAACATTTAATTGAATAAAACCAACTTTACCAACATTTCATACATGACTAAAGAACACCAGAAAATATAGTGTCAATTACTAAATAAATTCTTTTAATACATTTTCTTAATTTATTTAGATAATTAGGTGGAATTATGAACACCTATCAAAAGTGCACAATAAATTCTACAAAAATTACAGTGGCCTAAATATGCTCTCAAAAGTCTAGTGTCCAAATTTCAATCCATTTGGGCAAGTATATCAACCTCTATGAAAAAGACAAATAGCTATTGCAATAATCATGTGAGAGCAAGTTAAACTTAACATTCAATATTTTATGTGAACACAAGGCCATATTATGAATCAATATGATAGAGAAATATCATACTAAGGTAATGGAACAATATTTTCTATTTTATCATTTATATATTATTTATAAGCTATTTATCAAGCCCTAAACAAGTTAAATCAATAACTAGATCATCCAATAAGTAGTGACCAAGAAATTTATACCACAGTACATACATATCATGACAAGACTACCATAAAAATTTCACATCATTTGGAGCATCCCAACTCAAGATATAAAATGACAAGTAATAAAATGTAAATTTTCCTTATTTAACAAGGTCAAATCAAAACCCTAAGAAAACAGTGACAACTAGGGTGTTTATTATTTTTCCTAGCAAGTACATGTTATCACAAAATTAACAAAATAAGAATCACCATTTTTGGAGTTCTAAAACTCCAGATCTGGCTCTGGTCAGGTTTAAAGGCATTTATAGAGCATTTTTTAAAACTTAAATAAAGACATCAGAAAACATCTACAAACATATAACATTTTATGACTCCACTGCATAGATCTTTTCCCAAGGTTTCCAAAAAGTCCACATTTGCCATTTTTGGATTTTTCTAGCATGAGATATGAAATTTAGAAGATTTACTCAAAATCTGAAATTCAAAAACGAAATTAACTGCTTCACCCCAGATCTGCTAGGCGCACCCGGACGTGTACCCCAACTGTGCCCTCATAACGCTGACATGCGGGACCTGCTGCCCGGTTGGGTCCACCTGTCATTCACAGAGAGAGACAGGAGGCCTTCTTCCTCCTCCGTTCGCCGGGAAACAGAGGAGGCAGCCGGCCCGCGGCTCCGGCCGGCCGGGGCGGCGCTCCGGCGACGAGCGGCAGTGGAGGAGCGGCAGGAGGCCCGCGCGCATCCTTGAGAAGTCGTAGCTCGGCCAGAGGTGGTCTACGGTGGCTGGCCCACGAGCTCCGGCGGCGCACTCACAGCGGCTCCGTCGGCGGAGCCGATCGGCGGCGAACATGGCCGGAAAAAGGGCGCGTCGGGGGCGGTTCGAGGAGGGCAGGGTGGTGCTATGCACGATTGAGGACAAGGAGGCTCGTGGGGGAAGAACGCCGGCGGCCATGGAGCTCGGCCATGGCGGAGGAGGAGATGGCGTTTTCCGCCTCAGGCGTGGGTGGGCGAGAAAGGAAAAGGAGGCGTGGCTCAGGCAGCGCAGGGGGGGTGCTCCTCTTCTCGATGGACAGCAAGCCGCGGCGCTGGGACAGCCACGGCGTGTGGCGCACACGCGGCGGCAACGCTCTGCAGCCGGTCGGCACTGTAGCTACTGAAAGGATTCCGGTTTTCAGTTCATCAGGGTGACTGACGACTGATTTTTGTCACTGATCATTTCTCAAACCGACTCGAGTTAGGCCATGGTGTAATTAACAAAGTTGGAGAACTATATGAGTACTACAAGATTTCCAATTGGAGCTCGAGCTGGTTTGGCTTAGTTAGGAAGTTACAGTATTCCAAAGATGGTCACCTCGAACTGCATAGTAGTTAGGACTTAACTAAAAAGGGCTAAGTGCTAAACAACATGCCAATTCAGCCTTGTGGCCCTAGTTTGAGCAGGTTCCAAGCATTTTCATGAGATGATCATTAAAAGACTTTTGTTCCATAATAAAATTGCTACATTTTTGCTTAAGGGTGTACCAACATGCAAGGTCATCTTGATGCGCTTTTTAAATCAAGGAACAAAAGGAGTCATTTGGTCAACTAGGGTCAAACTAAGGATTAAAAGCTTAATTAGGCAACTTGGTCAACCTAAGCATTGTTCTATTAGGTATCCTAAACATAGTTAAGGTACTATAGAGCATGTTAGACCATCCCAAGTATCATTTACATAACATCCCTAGTTAACACATAATGGGAACATAGAATACAAACATCTTTTCATATGTTTCACCACTATGTTACAGGGTCTTGCTACATGATGATCATTCATCCCAAAGATGTTTACCAACATGTAAGGCAAGGACATGCATAGGGTACACATGGCCATATCATGCCATGCATGATAACACCTAGGTACAAGTTATGTTTCAATAATTGAACAGAGATGCTGCACTAGTGAAACAGGGACGTTGCATTGGTTCAAAATAAATAATTCATCACTTTGGTTTAACCAACAAGAGGATAGGTTCATGATAGGAGTGGATCAAGCTAGGCTCCTGCAAGGTTAGTGCCTAAACAGGCAAGATAACACCAGGGTGTTACACGAGGTGTGGGAGCAGATTCACAGGGGCGTGAGAGCGGTTACCAAGATACTCAGGATGCGACGAGAAGTTTTTGCAGCCGCATTAAATGCAGGTGGTTGGGGCCTCGAATCGCCCCGGTCTCCTTCTTTTTCACCTGGTGGTTTTTCTCTCCCTTGCATACCTCTGCCTCTTGCCTTTCCAGTGCCCTAGTAAGGAAGTGTGAGAGAAGGGGATAAAGAAAGATCGAAAAACTCACCCTGCGGCCGCCGCCATTGCATTCGTCGCCGGAGTGCTTTTTCAGTCATCTCGATGGATCCGTGGGGCCGTTCCAGCTTCAGTGATAAGATCACGTCATGGCTCGTCGAGGATGGGCTCCTCCATCCGGTGATGAATGCCATGTAGCCAGAGTGGATTGTCCTCGACAAAGAGAACGAAATGAACCCCCCACTGATTACGTCGTCAGCTTCGCACACTTCCATGAACGGGGGATCGGGACGCTTGCGAGCAACTTCTTCCACGGTCTTCTTCACCATTACAGGATTGAGATGCAAAATCTCGATCCCAATTCAATTTTGTAGATTGTGGTTTTTATTGCCCTGTGCGAGGGCTATCTGGGCATCAGGCCCAAGTTTGCCTTATGGAAGTACTACTTCAGCGCCACCATCTTCCTCAAGTTGGTGAGGAGGGGCGACTCGGTACCGGTGCACATCGGCAACTATGTGATCTAGATTTGATAGAGCCGGGTGGAGGAGTACATCGTCATGAAGGGGTCATCGTCGAACAAGGGGTGGCATCAGCGGTGGTTCTATCTTAGGACCAATGCCGACTCACCCCTAACTCCGTACACCGGTCGCTTCTTCGGAGAAGCACCGGAGCATTGGGGCTATGGTCCCGTTGCCTCTGAAAAGAAGAAGATCAAATCCCTTTTACAGGCAGTCAAGCGCCTGGTGGACGCAGGTGTGATCGGGGCTGGAGTCATCGCCGCGTTCCACGAGCGGAGGGTGTTGCCGCTGATGTGGCGAGCCCACCGCTTGGACGAGATGGTGCCTAATGCGCCCCTGGAGGGTACCGTACTCATGACGGGGGACTTGATCGAGAGGAGATCAAGAGGCGCATTAAGTCGGCGCTCGGGATTGTCCCTACCGATGCCATCCTCGACGTCCACCCACCAATGCGTCCTGCTAATGATTTTATTGAGATGGTGAGCGCCCCCTATTCCCCTTCTTCACCTTCTCCTCTATGGCCTCTTCATGTTTCTTTTTTCTTGACATGTAGCTCGGGAAGCTACAGGGAAATCTTTGCTTGGTCCCCGACTTCAATCCACCCCTCCCCGAGGACTTGACGCAGAGGGTGCAGAATCAGGCCCACGACAAGGGGGTGAGGAAGCAGAAGGAGGAAGGGAGGAAGAAGACTGCTGAGAAGGCCAGGAGGAAAGAGGAATGTGACAAGCGCTAGAGACTGCTAGTGATGATGATGATAATGAGGTCGACCAATATGACTAGCTGGAGTCTATGACCAAAGAGGCGGAGTTGTCTGGGGGGTCATCCCTCCCGATCGAGGGGCGATCGCCGCGGCTTTACACCTCATCGGGAATTAGGGGACCCCAATCTGGGGGGCGCCACGATGATGGGCGGGGGAACCGAGCCCCCGAGGCCACAAGAATTGGCCTGTCCTGAGAGGGCGGAGGGTCCTCAGCCTCAGGAGACGGTGGGTTTGCTGCAGCCGTCTTCCTAGGCTGACACAACCGAGGCTGTGGCGGCCAGGAAGAGGCCCTGACTTGTAACCACGGTGTCAAGCTTGAGTGAGCCATCGCGGAAACATCTCCGTCCCATGTCGCTAAGGTAAGGGACGCTTATTTTTTGTTGTTCATTAGCACCGAGGCCTGGAAGCTTTAATGCCCATTGCCCTTGCAGGATGGTTCAGCCCGACGGTCCCCTACTTGTGCCGCGGAAGGCGCTGAGGTGGCAAGGCCAACCTTCGGCTAGCGGTGTGCTGGGTCAGATGTCTCTGCCTCAGAGGCGGCCGGTGGAGTTCCTTTGGCATCTGCGGCCATGGGGGGACATGGGGCACCGAAGGCCCCAGCTCCACCTCCACCTAACGCCACCTTGTCTGCCGGGGTAGTGCTTTTGGAAGCAGAAGTGGGGAAATCCGCATAGGAGGAGATGGCGGCGCCGGAGGAGCTACCGTGATTCAGGCCAGTCCCCTCTCTCAAGTGGCGCTTCCTTAGGAGGGCGAGGCACGTTCGCCTCTAACGGCGAAGGCGCCTGCACTAATTGTGGGGGCAGGCCCAAGTGTCGGGGCTTAGGAGGCAATGAAGGAGGCCATGCCCGAGGGCCCTTCAGCGCAGGTGGGGTCCAAAGCAGGAGGCGGGTCTCGAGCGGACGATGCAGCGATGGGCGGTCTCGGCGCCGTCAAAGGGGAGGTAGTGTTGATATCCTCCGGCGAGCCTTCGGACATGGCCGAGGTAGCCCAGTCTTTAGGCGTTGGGGGGTCCATAACCCTTATGCAGATGGGGCATGATCTCTTCCAATGGGGTGGTCCGCGCCTCACCTGGTTGGATCGATGTCAGCCGGAAGCCCCACCGGTTTTTGTGTTGGACGACATTGAAGAGTTGGACGCCTAGAGCTAGATCTAGACGGGATGCCAGACCCTGAACCAAGTTATGACCATGGCGTTCAACGTGCTACATGATGGCATCCGCCTAGCTGGTCAGGTGTGTTAAGCAAGGTGAATTGTTGTTGTCTAGTGCTTTCGCCTCTTGGTGCCTTTTAACATGTTTTCCTGTGTAGGAACTGCTCGAACGGAGCCGGGCGAAGTCAGAGTTTCTTCGTCACGAGCGGGACTCCTGGGGACGCCGGTCGGAAGAAGCATAGAGGACCGCCACTACCGAGGCATGACTTTCAATAGACCAGAAGAAGATGGCCGCCCTCCATAATGAAATGGCGGATCTTCGTATTCGTTACAATGAGGCGGTCACCATTGCCAAGGAGTCAGGGGAGAAGCTAGCGTCCCTCGTCGAGTGCGCTCATAGGGACCAGGAAGAGGCCTAAAAGGTGAAGAGCGAGCAAGATGAGCTGTCGCAGGCTTCAAAATAGCTTTAGGCTGATCTTGACTCCGTCCGCCTTAAGCGCGAGCACGCTCTCGGTGAGCGTGACGAGGCCCGCCAAGAGTGTAATATAGCACAGCGAGAGAAGATCACTGCAGAGGACAAGCTGTAGGAGACCATGCGTGCGGCCGCCTGGGTTGCCGAGGAGAATCACCAGCTGAAGTTTGAGGTGGGATCTCTTCGGGCCACAGTGGCTCAGGGGCGTCAGCAAGACTTGGCCCAGGCTAAGAAGTTAAAAGGTAAGTACCTTTGGTTGACTATTGCTGAGCATTTTTCCAAAGCATTCTTCTTATCTCCTGTAATAATCAAGGATGAAGGGTAAACTCGCCATGGTGGAAGTGGAGCTTTTGTCAGTGCAGAAGGCGCTGGAGACGGAGTAGCATGAGCATTCCAAGCTTTGCGCCACCGCCGAACTGTTATGCAATGCTCTTGGAGCGGCCCAGGAGCATCCAGGAGCAGGCATATTATGAGGTCGTCTTGGTGCCGCCTTCGAGCGGGTTCGGACCCAGGTGAAGGAGGCACTCCACCATGGGATGCGGCGTGCGTTCGCCATCTTCATGTCTCATTACTAGAAGATTGATTTTGGTGGCACTTAGCGAGGGTTACGTCATTGGCCATGACGAGGAGCTCGACGTGATCGATGAGGAGGTGCTAGAGCCGGCAATGATTCTGGCGGCCAAGTTCGAAGAAGAGGTCGTCCCTTGCCTTTGAATCTGTGAACAGTGATGGGCAAGGTGCCTTTATAAGAACTTGGATATTGGATAAGTCTATGGCGCTCGGGGCCACTGTCTAAAACTTGTACTTATCTTTCATTTTAAGTTTTTACATGTTCGCCTCGATCCTTCTAATGCAGCTAGGCCTGTGGTGTTTCGAGATGAGTCTAATATCCTGGGTCGGTGTTAATGGGCGAGAGTAACATAGCTGTAGAGGTGTAGGCTTTTCGTTGTCCGATTATCCTGACCCAAGAGATAGTCGTGCTCTATTACAACCGCATTTCCTAGTTTCCACCGAAGGGCTTTTCATAAGTTTTTTCAAGTGTTATGCCCAATCCCCGCGTTGTGTTTAAGTTCATGGATTCTTTAGAAGTGCGAATCAGTCCCTTAGGCTGAGATTGGTGAGTAAAAGCACCGTAACCACGGGGGTGTATGTTTCTTTGCAATCCGACCGATCCAGCTCGAGGGGTTCTTCGCTTTTCTAAAGCATCCGTGTTTTTATACAGTGCCGTGGGCTTGGGTACGAAAAAAGTTTCAAAAAGTTTCAAAAATTTTGAAACATTAGGGGCCCCCCTCTAGCCCCCGAGGGAGGCCCGACCCTAACCGAAGGTAGGGTCAGGTCTTCCTCAGAGTAAGACAAGATAAAGAAGAACAATCAAATGCTCTTTTTATTATTCCGAGATCAAATATGTACACAACCTGGAAATCTAAGGGTAGAAACGACATAGTTGTTTCATGTTCCAGGTGTTGGTGAAGACTTCGCCATCTGCGGTGGCCAACTTGTAGGTGCCGGGTCGGAGTACTTCTGCGATGATGAACGGGCCCTCCCATGGTGGCGTCAGCTTGTGGCGGCCTTTGCTGTCCTATCTAAGGCGAAGCACTAAGTCCCTGACACTGAACGCCCGACCCCGCAGGCGACGATGGTGATACCAGTGTAAAGCTTGCTAGTATTTGGCAGAATGGAGTAGGGTGGCGTCACGTGCTTCCTCAAGTTGGTCTACGACGTCCTCAAGGGATGCTTGGTTCCCTTGATTGTCTTACACTCTGACTCTTGGCGCTCCGTACTCCAGATCGGTGGGTAGGATGGCCTCGCATCAGTAGACCATGAGGAAGGGCATGAAGCCTATTGCTCGGCTCGGGGTTGTTCTTAGAATCCAGAGGACCGCCGGGAGCTCCGTGAGCCATCGGCGGCCAAATTTATTCAACCAGTCAAAGATCCTTAGTTTGAGTCCCTGCAAGATCAAGCTGTTGGCGCGTTTGACCTGCCCATTTGTTTGAGGATGCGCCATAGCTGCCCAATCCATGTGGATGTGGTGATCGTCACAGAAGTTAATGAACTTTTTGCCGGTGAACTGTGTACCGTTGTCGGTGATGATGGAGTTTGGGACCCCGAAGCGATGGATAATATCAGTGAAGAAGAGCACCACCTGCTCAGATTTGATTTGTGCAATAGGCCAAGCCTCAATCCACTTTGAAAATTTGTCGATGGCGACCAACAAGTGGGTGAAGCCCACGGGAGCTTTCTGGAGCAGCCCGACAAGGTCTAGACCCCAGACCATGAAAGGCCAAGTAATGGGGATCGTCTAGAGCGCTTGGACTGGTAGGTGAGTCTCACGAGTATAGTTTTGACATCCTTTGTAGGAGCGTACTACCTCGGTGGCATCGGCCCTAGTAGTGGGCTAGTAAAAACCTTGCCGGAATGCATTTCTGATGAGGGCGCGTGGCGTTGCGTGGTGACCACAAATGCCCCCATGGATATCTTGCAGCAGCCACCTCCCTTGCTCTATGGGGATGCAGCGCTGCAAGATTCCAGTGGGGCTCCGCTTATAAAGTTCCTAACCCAACAAGACATATGACTTGGCACGGTGCACAAAGCGTCGAGCCTCGGTCCTGTCGGGTGGGAGTACACCATGAACTAGGCATTCGATGTACGGGATTCTCTAGTCTGGTAGAGGGTCGGGCCCTGCATCAGGGTCCTCCTCGATGTCCATGACCTTAGGATCGGGTTGAGTTGGGGTTAGGACAGCCCCCGAGCCTGGCTCAGGAGGTTCACCATCGTCCTGTACCGACCCTAGGTAAGTAACCGAGGGTTTACGTAGATCATTGATGAAGACGCCGGTGGGATCCGGTGCCTGACCGGATGCTAGCTTCACGAGCTCCTCTGCTGCCTTGTTAGATCATCAGGCAATGTAGTTGAGCTTGAGGTCATCGAACTTATCCTCTAGGAGGTGGACCGCCTAGCAGTATGCCGCCATTTTAGGGTTGTGACAGCTTGATTCTTTCATGAGTTGGTCTATAATCAACTAAGAGTCACCTTGGACATTGAGCCATCGGATCCGAAGCTCGGAGGTGATGTGGAAACTGTTGACGAGCGCCTCATACTCAGTGACATTGTTAGAGGCCAAAAAATGAATTCGGATCATATATGCGCATGCCGAGGGGGAGATGAAGACAAGCCCTGCTCCAGCTCCACTCTTCATCAGTGAACCATCAAAATACATCGTCCAGTATTCTTGCTTCACCGACGCCAGTGGTGTTTGGGTCTCGGTCCATTCTGCCACAAAGTTGGCCAGCACCTGAGACTTGATGGCTTTCTGAGGGGTATAGGTGATGCCTTCTCCCATGAGTTCAACCGCACACTTAGCGATTCTTCCCGTCGCCTCATGGTTTTGAATCACCTCCCCGAGGGGGAAGGATGAGATCATCGTGATTGGGTGCGACTCAAAGTAGTGGTGCAGCTTCCTCCGGATGACGAGGATAGCGTACAAGAGCTTCTAGATCTGTGGGTAACACATCTTGGCATCAGATAAGACTTCACTGATGAAGTAGACTAGACGCTGGACTTTGAGGGCATGACCCTCCTCCTACCGTTCTACTATGACGGCGGCACTCACTACCTAAGTAGTGGCCATGATGTATAGAGGAGCGGTTCCCCTTTAGTCGGGGGCACGAGGATCAGGGCCTTTGTTAAAAGCACCTTGAGCCTGTCCAGCGCCTCTTGGGCCTTGGGGGTCTAGGCGAACTGGTCCGTCTTTCTCAAGAGCCAGTAAAGGGAAAGGCCTCATTCGTCGAGGCGTGAGATGAAGCGGCTCAGCGTCGCCAAACACCCCGTGACTCACTGTACCCCTTTCAAATTTTGGATTGGACCCGTGTTAGTGATAGCGGAGATCTTTTTTGGGTTTGCTTTGATGCCACGCTCAGCGATGATAAAGCCAAGTAGCTTCCTCCTCAGAATCCCAAAGTCGCATTTCTCGGGGTTGAGCTTGATATTTTTGGCTCGCAAGCATTTGAATGCTTGATCGAGATTGGCAACTAGGTTATCAGTTCATTTCGACTTGACCACAATGTCATCTACATAAGCCTCAATGGTTTGCCCAATGAGGTCCCCAAAAATAGTGAGCATACAGCGCTGGTATGTAGCCCCCGCGTTCTTGAGGCCAAATGGCATGGTTACGTAGCAGTAGGTCCCGAACGGGGTGATAAAAGAGGTCGCAAGCTGGTCGGACTCTTTCATCGCGATTTGGTGATAACCAGAGTAAGCATCAAGGAAGGAGAGGGCTTCGCAACCCGAGGTGGAATCAACTATCTGATCGATGCGTGGTAAAGGGAATGGGTGCTTGGGGCAAGCCTTATTGAGACTAGTGTAGTCAACACACATTCTCCATTTACCATTCTTTTTTTACAAGTACAGGATTAGCTAACCACTAGGATGGAACACCTCCTTGATGAATCCGGCTGCCAGTAGCTTGTGGATCTCCTCCCCGATTGCTCTATGCCTTTCCTCGTCGAAGCGGTGCAGTCGTTGCTTCACTAGTTTGGAGCCAGACCGGATATCCGAGGAGTGCTCGGCGACTTCCCTCGCGATGCTAGGCATGTCCGAAGGACTCCACGTGAACATGTTGCTATTTGTGCGGAGAAAGTCGACGAGTACTGCTTCCTATTTAGGATCCAGGGTGGTGTCGATGCGCACCCTCTTACTGTTAGAGCTGCTGGGGTCAAGGGGGACTTCCTTGACCCCCTTGGTAGGCTCGAAGGAGCCGGTGGTCCATTTGGGGTTGGGTGTCTCCTTGACGCATGCTTCTAGCTCGATTGCAAGTGCCTCGGACTCAATGATAGCCTCGTCATACTCGTAGCACTCCACATTGTACTCGTATGTGTGTTGGTAAGTGGTGTGGATAGTGATGACCCCATTGGGCCCCAACATCTTGAGTTTGAGGTAGGTCTAGTTTGGAATGGCCATGAACTTCACGTAGCATGGCTGCCCCAACACGGCGTGGTAGGTGCCACAAAACCCCACCACCTCAAAAGCGAAGGTTTCCTTTCTGAAGTCGGAAGGATCCCCAAAGGTGACAGACAGATCGATCTACCCAAGGGGCAAAGCTCGCTTCCCTAGTATGATACCGTGGAAGGGTACTCTACTCGGGCGGAGTTGGGTTCGACTGATCTTCATGGCATCGAGGGTTTCGGCGTAAATGATGTTGAGGCCACTGCCTCCATCCATCAGTACCTTGGTGAGCCGTGTGTTGCCGATGATGGGGTCAACAACCAGTGGACATCATCCCGGCTGAGGAATACGATCTGGGTGGTCATGATGATCGAAGGTGATGGTCGATCCAGACCAGTTGAGGAAGGATGGTGTGGCTAGTTCTGTGGCATAGACTTCTTAGCGCTCTAGCTTACACTAATGCCAAGAATCATAGGCCGCAGGGCCGCCAAAGATCATGAAGCAATTGTTAACGACAGGGAAGTTGTCGTCTTTCACCCTGCCATCGCCCCTGTCATCCTCAGGCCCTTTGGCGGCATCACCTTTCCCCTAGGTGCCCCTAGAGAAGTAGCATTTCATCATGCCACACTGCTTGAGGGTGTGCTTGACCGGGTACCGGTGGTATGGGCACGCATTGTCGAGCATCTTGTCAAAAACTCCTGGGCCTCCCTTGGGAGGGGCCTTGGGGTTCTTGCGCTCGGCGGTGGTGACAAGGGTGTCCTTGTGCAGCTGCTTGGCCTTCTTTTTCTTTTTGAAGTTGCGGCTGGAGCCGCCTTCATCGGTGTTCTCCTGCTGCTTCTCCTTTCCTTTGGTGTCGTGAAAAAATGCCCCTACCGCTTCCTCGCTAGAAGCAAAGTTGGTGGCAATGTCCAAGAGCTCCCTGGTGGTACATGGGCCCTTGTGTCCCAACTCGTGGATGAGCTCTTTGCACGTGGTTCCCACAAGGAACACCCTAACTACATCGGCGTCAGTTACGTTAGGCAGCTCGGTGCACTGTCGGGAGAAGCATCGAATGTACTCACGAAGAGTCTCATCCAATTTTTAGCGGTAGCTCCTGAGATCCCATGAATTACCAGGGCGAACATAGGTACCCTAGAAGTTTCCCATGAAAACCTTTACAAGGTTTGCCCAGTCGTGGATGCGTCAGGCCGGGAGATGTTCTAGCCAAGCTCTTACTGAGTCGACCAAGAACAGTGGGAGATTGCGGATGATGAAGCGATCATCATCCGCACCACCTAATTGGTAGGCGAGGCGGTAGTCATCAAGCCAAAGCTCGTGGTTCGTTTCCCCGACGTACTTGGTGATGTTGGTAGGTTGCCGGAATCGTGCTGAGAACGATGTGTTGCGGATGTCTTGACTGAAAACTTGTGGTCCTAGGAGTTTGGGGGATGGGCTATGGTCCTCCCCACTGTCGTAGTGGCAGCCCCGTCGAGGGTGGTAACCACGGCTGGCTCCATCCTCTTGGTGCCTTTTACACGCATTGAGGACATTGCGCACATCGTAGTTGTGGCCGACACGGGTGTGAACGGATGGGGGCTTGTCCCCTGCTCTCGGTTGTTCCAGGTGGACCAAGGCTTCTTTTTCGTGTGCCGCCGATGGTGCGGGCTGGTCGGTCTCAAGTCTACGTTGTCGAGACGTGGAGCTTTTGGCTTGCTGCACCGTGGCGCACTCAAGAAGAGCACACAGATCTTTGTGGGCTTGCCATCCCTCTAGAGTCGATGGTTTGGGCATCTTCTGGAGGAGGATTGCTGCAGCGGTGACATTCTGGCTTGCCCTGGAGAAGAGAGGCGGATGACCGTCATCATCGTTGTCATAGATTCGGCGGTAGATGTCATGAGCTCTTCGTTGAGCCGCGCTACCATCATTGCGGTACTCGAGTTCCTGCTCGAGTGCTGCGCGTAGTTGTGCCAGTCGCTATTACTCCTCCTCGAGCTTCTTTTCAAGATCTTGGAGTTGCTCCAGCTGGGGCTATGCTTGCCCTAGAGGTGGTGGCATGGCTGTGCGTGCAGCGTTTGCGGCGTCGGGCGGGGTGCGTTTGCCCTCATTTTCATTAGGGGTTCCTTCGTGGTCTTCCCCATCGCACATGAAGCATTCTCGAGATGGGTCATGACTCTCGTCATCAGAGTCAAAACCCACGAGAGGGTAGTTGTCTCCGCAAGGGGACTGGTGCCAAGACCCCGGGTAATTAGGCTCGGGGAAGTCAGCGTTAGCCCAGGTGCCATCGTCCTCCTCAGAGTCAACACTTGAGGCTATCGCTGTGGTCGCGAGGAGCTCCGAGAGTGATGCCCAGTGGTATTGTGGCATGCCCATAAAGGAATACCCTGCAAGCTAGATGAAGTCGTTGTAAGTCCTTGCAGCGTTGTGCAGCCCATAAGGCCATGCCATTTGTGCTAGCGTGGCGCTTATGTCTAGGGAACGTCGCGACTTCCACGAGGCATCGGTGGTGTCGGGGCGAAGCAGATGGAGACCTTCCTAGGCCAGACATGGTCTTGGGATGGTATCGTGCTGACGCTCCGACCTCGGGTGGTCAGATCCATGGAGTTGGAGGCCCCCAAAAGCCTACACCTCATTGGCATGCAGGCATAGACCACCCAGTGACTTGGAGATGGAGTTGACATTGAGAAGTGCGCCAGGTGGCTCCGCAGATGGAGCACTCTCCCTCTCCATATTAATGAGGTCTAGGCCTCTGACGCGCTCGTCGAGGCCCAGAAGGAGATCGTGACGGATCGACGCGGAGGGGGGAGCTGGACCAAATCATGATCCACTCCTGTGTAGAAGAAGTCCAGGCTCCCAAAGCGAATATAGAAGCCCAGAGTGAAATGGATGCGGGGATTGGCCATCAAGACCTAGTAGATGGATTGTGACGCACAGAAGCCCCCTACCTAGCACGCCAACTGTCGGTGTCTAGAGGACCGGGTGTCTAAACAGAGCGACTAGTGAATTTGTATCGGTGTGTTCAGACCTTGATGGCTGTGCAAAGTAGACACAAGGATGTATACTGGTTCGGGCATGAATGGCCCTACATCCAATGGGTTTCGCTGCGTTTCGTGTTGCCTTGCATTGAGGTGCTCGTAGTAGGGGTTACAAGCCTTTGAGAGAGGGAGCAGGTCCCAAGTCTCTTGGGTGGTGGTGGTGGTTTTGACTGGATTCTAGCTATTGTTGCTTGGTTGTCTCCGTTCGATTTGCTTCTATTGTTCTCTATCGCTCTGGCCCCTGCCCCCCTTTTATAGCTTCTAAGGGGAGGACTCAGGTTACATTTGCGGTAAAGTGGTGAAAACCGGGGAAATGAAAGAGAAAGACAAAAAGGTGGCCTTGGGCATGGCCGTCCTCCTCCTTATCCGGTGGGAACAATTTCCCTATAGCGTGGAGTCGTGTGGGGCGTTGATATTTTGGCCTCTCTGTTCGCTAGTGCAACGTGCCGGGGCCATGCCTTGACCTGTACGTCCCTGTGCCATGAAGGTGGGCGACGCGTGCGCTGGGATTTTCGTAGTGAGGGGGTTAGGTGAGACAGCTGCCGTCACCCCTGTTGTTGTGGAGGTATGGATGTCACCGTGGTAGAATGACCAGGGTCATGTTGAGCCAGGGCACGGTTCTAGTGCCCCTGTTGACTGTGCACGGTCATGTCCATCATGTTGATGGAGCGAGCACCGTGTTGGGAGTCCCCGTGGCTCCCCGTTTTGCCTGAGGATTCCACGTGCCCCTCGGGTGAGGCAGAAACACACCGCAAGAGGTTGGGCACCTTTGATGATGTCACGGGGGCTCAGGCAAGGTGGAGAGACATCACCCGAGATGTGTATCGTGCTTGAGGCCTCTCCACAAGGTTCCGGCAAGATAGAGTTGGCAGTTTGCGCCTTGAGCGGCTGACATGCTATCAGTGCTTTTTGAGCCCCTTATGGTGGGCCTACAAATGTGCAGGGTGCCGTATTTTACCCCCTATTTGGTACCCTAGGTATTTTGATACCTGGCATCGACACAAGGGTCTGATCAGGAGGCCACTCATCTTTGATTTAGCCCCTCGTGCGTTCCTCCATGTAACGGAGGGGGTGAGCCAGATCATGATATCCTCGTTGGACGAACCATGGCGCTCGGTGGGCTGTTAGCAGGTAGGTTTGAGTGGAGTCCTGGTCCTATCCACTAGGCGCTGGCTAGTGGTCAAGCTGGTGACGCACTCTAAACTCCTGATGACCGATTCATATAGTTCTAGGGGTCGTCCGACCAGTCCCGAAGGCTCGCTGCCTTTCATCGAGGAATACCATGAATCAGATGTCGATTAGGACTCAAACATGGGTTGGAATGCCCTCGGCGCTTGCACGCTGGGGTATTGGCCACTAGTGTGCCCATTCCTCACCATCCCTGACTCTAAGTGTCCTGGGCGACTGTCGAACCCACGGTGGGCCAGCCTTCAAACCCCTGGGCCATAATTGGGCCGTAGGAGCGTATATAGCTCTGTATTCTATTCTTACCTGCCGAGGCCTATGATCGGCCCGTGGAGCGGGGATGCGCCCGAGCGTCGTGAGATGGTGGGATAATGACAGGCGTAGCATGCGAGGCGGGCGGTCCAAGGTGATTGGGCGAATTTGTAGGAGGCGTGTGCACGGTTACTAAGATATCTAGGACGTGATGAGATGTTTTCTGTGGCCGCAATTAATCTAGGTGGTTGGAGTCCAAATCGGTCCGTCTCCCCTCTTTTTAACCTAGTGGTATTTCCCTTCCCTTGCACACCTTTGCTTTTTGCCTTCCTCGCGCTCGCGTTTCCTATCTACCTCGGCAAGTAAGAGACAGAAAGAGAGAGATTGACAACTCACCCCATAGCCACCGCCGCCAACGCTATCAGAGTGCTTTCTTGCCCGTCTCGATGGATCCGTGGGGTTGCTCTAGCTTCACCGATAAGATTGCGTCATGGCTCGTTGAGGATGGGCTCCTATGTCTGGTGACGAACGTCACGCAGCCAGAGTGGATTGTCCCCGATAATGAGGATGAGCCAAATCCCCCTCGCTAGCTATGTCGTTAGCTTCATGCACTTCCATGAGTGGGGGTACAGGATGCCTGTGAGCAACTTCTTCCATGGGCTCCTGCACTACTATGGGATTGATCTGTAGAATCTCAACCCCAACTCAATTTTGTAGATCACGGTTTTTGTTGCCTTGTGCGAGGGCTATCTGGGCATCAAGCCCAACTTCGCCTTGTGGAAGTACTACTTCTATGCCACCGTCTTCCTCAAGACGATGAGGAGGGGCGAGATGGTGCCGGTGCGCATCAGCAGCTATGCAATCTAGCTCTGCCAGAGCCAGGCCAACAGGTACATCTCCATGAAGGGGTCATCGTCCAATGAGGGGTGGCACCAGAGGTGGTTCTACCTAAGGAGCGACACCGATGCGCCCCTGCCTTAGTACACCGGTCGCTAGTTCAAAGTAGCACCGGCACACTGGGGCTATGGTCCCATCGCCGTCGATAAGGAGAAGATCAACTCCCTCCTCCAGTGGTCAAGCATTTGCTGAATGTGGACGTAATTGGGGCCGGGGTCATCATCATGTTCCACGATAGGAGGGTGCTGTCGCTAATGTGGCGGGGATGCCGGCTGGATGAGTTGGCGCCTAATGCACCCCTCGAGAGGACTATGCTCATGACAGGGGTGCTTGATCACGAGGAGATCAAGAAGCACATCAAGTCGACGCTCGGGAGCATTCCTTCGAACACCGCCCTCGACGTCCACCCACCGATGCATCCTGATGATGGCTTCATCGAGATGGTGAGCGCCCCCACTCTTTCCCTCCTTTTCTCCTTGGCTTTTTTGCGTTCCCTTTCCATTGCCTGACCCGGGGCTCGGGTGACTGCAGGGAAATCTCTTCTTGGTCCCCGACTTCAACCCACCCCTTCCTGAGGACGTGATCCAGAGGGCATGGAACCGGGCTCAAGCTAAGGGGATGAAGAAGAAGGACGAGGAGAAGAAGAAGGCTGACAGGACCAAGTGGAAGGAGGAGTGTGAGAAGCGTCGGAAGATGCAGCAGCAGGCCAGAGAAGTGGAGGAGTCAAGCATCGATGAGGACAACGAGGATGACGATGATGAGGGGGACTACCCATACGAATGGCCGGACTCCATGGCCGAGGAGGAGGAACAACCTGGGGCGTCATCCCTCTTGATCGAGGGGCAGACGCCGTAGGCTCAACTACTGCACTGTGAGTCGGAGGACCCTGACCTCGGGGGAGCTGCGGTAGTGGGTGGAGGGGGAGAGCCCTTGAGGCCGCAGGGGTCAGCCCACCCTGAGGGGATGGAGGAATCCTGACCCCAAGAGACGGTAGGGTCGCCACCACCACCTCCTCAACCCAGCATGGTCGAGACAGTGGAGACTGGGACCTTGTAACAGTGGGGTCAGGCCCTAGCGAGCCATCGCAGAAACACCCCCGTTCTATGATGCAGAGGTAAGAAGTGTCTTTCTATGTTGTTCGTTTGTGCTGAGGCTTGGAAATGCTGACGCCTGTCGTTCTTGTAGGAGGGTTCAATCCAACATCTCCCTGCTTGCGCCACGGAAGGCGCTGAGGCAGCAAGGCCAGGTCTCAACTATCGGTGTGCCAAGTTCGAATGTCTCCACCTCAGGGATGGCTGGCTATGTCCCTTCAGCATCTGCGATCATAGAGGGATGTGAGGTGCTGGACGCCCCTGCTTCTCCTCTACCTAACCCCACCCTGTCAGTCAGGGCCACGCTTTTGAAAGCGAAGGTGGAGATGTCCGTCCAGATGGGGATGGCGGCACTGGAGCGGCTACCGTGATTCGGCCCGGATCTCGCTCTTGAGGGGGCACTCCCCTAGGAGAGTGCGGCACCTCTGCCTTCTTTGGCGAAGGCGTCAGGATCGACCGCAGGAGTGGGTGTAGACATCGGTGCCCAGGAGGAGGCGAAGGAGGCCGTGCCCGAGGACCCCTCGACTCAGGTGAGGTCTACTATAGGAGGCGGGTCCAAGGCAGAGGAGGCGTTGTCGCGCAAGCCCCATGTCGCCAAGGTGGAGGTGGTGTCGGTCTTGTCCGGTGAGCCTTCTGACTTGGCTGAGGTGGCTCAGCCCTCCCGCGTCAAGGGGCCCGTGGCCCTCATGCAGGTGGGGTGAGATCCCTAATAGTGGGGCAGTCCATGCCTCACTTGGTCGAATTGGAACCATCCAGGGGCGTTGCCGGTTTTTGTGCTGGATAACGTCGGGGAGCAGGGGTACTAGTACCGGCTTCAAGCGGGGTGCCAGACCTTTTATAAGGTCCAAATAGGCTAGAGGGGGTAAATAGCCTAATTAAAACTTCTACAAGAATTACTTAACCACAAGTTAGTACGAAAGGTGGCAAAGAAAAATGCACTAGCTCTAACTAATTAAGCAAGCCACCTACACAAGTCTAGTACAAGGCTATCCACTAAACACAACAACAACTAGAAGCTAGATACAAGAAGTAATGCAAGAGAAGAGCTTCGAGTGATTATACCACTGTGTAGAGATGAGAAGTACCAATCAATCAATCACACAAGAGAAATCCTCGGGAAGATAATGACACAAGAATTTATCCCGAGGTTCAATTGCTTCCCGGTAAGCTACTCCCCATTGTGGCAATACACCCACTTGTCGGTTCGTGAGTTAATTGACTATCAAGAGTCGAGCCCTCGGCGGGCGCCGCACAACCGCACACAAGATGGGGATCCTCCAAGCCACGAGATCCATTAGAGTATCCAATTCGCCAACTCCCGCGGGGAAAGATCAAGAACCCCTTACAACACTTGGTGAGGGCTCACAGCACTTGATGTCGCACTCGTAGGCGTGCTGGTAAGTGGTGCGGACTGTGATGACCCCATTGGGCCCTGACATCTTGACCTTGAGGTAGGTGTAGTTTGGAATGGCTATGAACTTTGAATAGCATGGCCGCCCCAACATGGCGTGGTAGGTTTCGCAGAACTTGACCACCTCAAAGGTGAGGGTTTCTTTCTTGAAGTTGGACGGATCCCCAAAAGTGACGGGTAAGTCAATTTGCCCAAGGGGCAAGGCCCACCTCCTAGGTATGATGCCGTGGAAAGGTGCTCTGCTTGGGTGGAGCTAGGTCCGACTGATCCCCATGGCGTCAAGGGTCTTAGCGTACATAATGTTGAGGCCGCTGCCTCCATCCATCAATACTTTGGTGAGCCATATGTTGCCAATGATAGGGTTGACAACAAGCGGGTATCGGCCCAGTTGTGGGACATGATCCGAGTGGTCATCGTGGAAGAATGTGATGGTAGACCCGGACCAGTCAAGGAAGGTTGGCGTGGTTGGCTCAATGGCATAGACCTCTCAATGCTCCAGCTTGCACTAGCGCCTAGAGTCATAGGCTATGGGATTGCCGAAGATCATGAAGAAGTTGTTGACGATGGGAAAGTCATCATCCTTCTCCTTGTAGTCACCCTCGTCCTCCTTGGGCCTCTTGCTGGGGTTGCCCTTCCCCTGGGTACCTCCAAAGAAGTAGCGTTTCATCATGCCGCACTCCTTGAGGGTGTGTTTGACCAGGCCCTAGTGGTATGGGCATGGCTTCTCGAGCATCTCGTCAAAAACTCTTAAGCCATCCTCGGGAGGGGCTCAGGGGTTCTTGCACTTGGCGGTAGCCACAAGGGGGTCCTTGCACAACTTCTTAGTCTTCTTCTTTCTAGAGTTACAGCCGAAGCCGCCCTTGTCGACGTCGTCCTGCCGCTTCTCCTTGCCCTTGATATTTTGAAAGATTGCCCCTACCACCTCCTCACCGGAGGCAAAGTTGGTGGCAATGTCCAAGAGTTCCCTGGTGGTGCATGGGCCCTTGCGCCCCAACTCATGGACTAGCTCTTTGTAGGTGGTTCCCGTGAGGAACGCTCCAACGACATCGGCGTCATTAATGTTGGGCAGCTCAGTGCACTGCCGGGAGAAGCACCAAATGTACTTGTGAAGAGTTTCATCTAGCTTTTGGTGGCAACTCCTGATGTCCTAGGAGTTACTAGGGTGCACATAGGTATCCTGGAAGTTCCCCATGAAAACCTTTATGAGGTCGGCCTAGTTGTGGATGCGACGAGCCGGAAGATGCTCCAACCAAGCTCTCGCTGAGTCGGGCAGGAACAAAGAGAGATTGTCGATGATGAAGCGATCGTCATCCACACCACCTAGCTAGTAGGTGAGGCAGTAGTCATCAAGCCAGAGCTCGTGGTTCATCTCCTCGGAGTACTTAGTGATGTTGGCAGGTTGCTGGAACTGCGCCAAGAACGACATGTTGCGTATGTCTTGGCTGAAGACCCATGATCCTGGGGGCTCAGGAGAAGGGCTCCGGCCCTCCCCACTGAAGTAGCGACCACCCCGTCGAGGGTGGTAACCACGGCTGGCACCATCCTCTTTGTGCCTTTTGCGCATGTTGAGGACGATGCACGCATCATAGTTGTGGCCAACGCGAGCGTGGATGGATGGGGGCTTGTCCCCCACTTTCTGTTGTTCTAGGTGGACCGAAGCTTCCTTCTCACATGGCACCGATGGTGCGGGCTAGTCAAACTTGGGCCTACGTCACCGAGACGCGGAGCTTTTGGCCTGCAGCACCGCAGCACAGTCGAGAAGGGCACGCAGCTCCTTATGGGCTTGCCACCCCTCTAGAGTTGATGGTTCAGGCATCATCCAGAGGAGTATTGCTGTAGTGGTAATGTTCTGGCTCGCCCGAGAGAAGAGTGGTGGATTGTCACCACCATCATCGTCGTAGATGCGGTGGTGGATGTTGCAAGCCCTATGTCGAGCCACGCCACCATCATTGTGACTCCTGAGCTCCTGCTTGAGTGTCGCGCGCACTTGTGCCAACTGCTGTCACTCTTCCTCAAGCTTTCTCTCTAGCTCGCGAAGTTGCTCTAGCTAGGGCCATGATTACCCCACAAGTGGTGGCATGGCTGCACTCCCGACATGCGCGGTGTTGCGAGTCACGGCTTCGGCCAGGGTGTGTTTGCCCTCGTTCTCGTTAGAGACTCCTTCATGGAGTTCTCCATCGCATATGAAGCACTCTTGAGATGGGTCATGGCTTTCATCATCAGAGTCAAATCCCTCGAGAAGATAGTTGCTGCTATCAAGGAACTGGCGCAGAGCACCTGGGTCGTTGAGCCTAGAGAAGTCAGCACCAACCCAGCCGCCATCGTCCTCCTCGGAGTCGACGCTTGAGGACATCGCGGTGCTCGCGAGGAGCTCCGAGAGGACTCTAGGTGGTGGCATGGCAAACCCACGGATGTGTCCTCCATAGGCCACATGAGCGACTATAAGTCCTTGCAGCATTGTGCAGCCCGTAAGGCCACGCCTGTTGCGCTGGCACGACGCTTACCTCCGAGGAGAATGGTGGTCCCCTCGAGAGCTACGATAAGGCATTGGAGAAGATGAAATCGAGGTGATGGAGATCCTCCTAGGACGGGCAGGGTCCCAGGATGGCATCAAGCTAATGCTCCAGCCATGGATAGTCAAAACCATGGGGCTGAGCACCCCCATAAGCCTGCACCTCGTTGGCATGCAAACAAAGGCTAGCCATCGACTTAGTGATGGAGTCAACGTTGGCATGTGAGTCGGGTGACTTAGCAGGGGATGGCAACACACACTCTGCCTCCACGCTGGTGGGATCCAAGTATCTGAGTGCTCGTCAAAACCTAATGGGGACACATGGTCGACCAGCATGGAAGGGGGAGCAGGACCAGGTCGTGATCCACCCTTGTGCAGAGAAAATCCAGGCTCCAAACCGGATGTGGGAGCCCAGAGTGAAGCGAACGCAATGAAAGGCCATTGTTGGCATCTCTTAGCATCGCTTAAGTTATCATCCCTAACACGACACTAGAGATGTGGTTGTACTTATGATCATGACACTTACATAAAATACAGAATAAAGGTTATCCGCAAGCGCACAGATAAAAATACACCCGTTGTAGCATTTCACCCAGGAATGTTCCAGATATCATTTTTTATACTTTACCACTAGAAATGGACATGAAATATAAAGGATATAGGATATAACTTTTACACTCACATATGATAATAGAGTAATTAGATCACTATCTTTACTCAGAACAGGGATTCAATCATATGATAAAGATAATAAGATAAATAGTTCAAGATCATCCTATAAAGGTCCTAGAGCATTCCCACCCTATAGGATTAGTGTTGATTAGAAGAAGAGATTAGAGACTAATTCCTAGTTGTTCTAATTATAAGTCATAGTATACATTGATTAGTGCAATTACATCTAGCAGTCATTGTATCAATTATATTATATTTTCACACAAGAGACATTTCTAAGGTGGATTAAGAACAGAGCATAATCTAGCCTTGAAATTAGGTCCTACTAGGCCTATATTTGGGGAGTGGACTATAGAGGACTCAACAGGAATATCACACCCGCGATCTACCACTTGACCCGGAATATAGGGTGCATCCACAGGTAAACAACGTATAAGCACCACGCTTACACAATGTCGACCACTCACCCTCTGATCACAAGAATGAGTGCTATACGAACATGTGCTTGAATATAAATATAATCTAACTATGATAGATATATAATCTAAGTAGACAACGATCATTATAACTAAGAATATATAATCGATTGAGAATAAAGTCATATCAAGTAGAACAATATGATCAACTAGAATAAGAACTAGAAGAACAATAAAAACTAGATTAAGAACACGATGAACTAGATGATGAACTAGATGAACAAAAAGAACAAATAGATCAATAATGTTGATTCAAGAGAGAAGTACAAGGCTTTACCGAGCCTCCTCGCAACACGATCCGGAATCCAAGAGAAGCTTGCCTCCTCTAATTCTATTCCATCTAGCTATGCCCTAGGTTTGGTGGAGCTCTAAGGTTATCCTTTTGAGGGACACCTCTTGCTGTGATTATGATTGATTGAATATGGAGGGGGTCTGGGGTCTGGTTATATAGTCTGAACGGATGAACCATGGCCCTCAGATCAAACTGACATTGATCAATAGTGGAGATGCGTAGTAGAGTTCGGTTAGAACGCGTTGCGTGAAAGAGAACATGATTGGTATCTCTGACAGGCTAGCCGGCCTAGGGGTGGGGCTAGCCAGCCCCCCTTGGCAGCATCTCGCCTCCCACTTCGTTCTAGTGTCTTGTGTCTTACACGTCCTTCCCGTGCTAAGGTTCGGTCTGTTTGCACAATTAATCATACCGTGATAGGTTTCTCCTTGTCCCAGATCCTATTTTAATCCCTAAAATATAATAATTCATAGAGCTATGGAATTCTATCAGTTTAGTCTATAAACTTATGGTGGTGATAGTTCTAGGATGTTCTTGAGACTTCCCAAGTTCTATTCCAACAAAGATGTGATATCTTTCTCTCCGGAACTCCAAATATAGCAAGTGCTATGCCCGTTTCGATCGTCTCGATGAGCTCTTTGCAATGGTACATCTATTTCATCACTTGAGACACTTTTATATGGTGAATTATTGAATATCCTGCAAAACAAGTGAGAACACCAACACTCGTGGAACTCGTTAGAATCAAAGCCTACAACTATGCTTTATAAGTTTTTATATCAAATTAGACATTAGTTGATGGTCTATCATTGACATTAAGGACTGTCAACAACCATCCAAAGCCTGGTGAAGCAGATCATGACGCGCAGTAGGCCCCTACCTAGCGCGCCAACTGTCGGTGTCTAGAACCGCGTCCTAGACATTAAGATGAGTAAATTTGTGTCTATGCGTCTAGGCCCGGATGGTGTGCAATGCAGACACAATGGTTTATACTGGTTTGGTCAAGAATGTACCTACGTCTAGTGGGTGTTGTTGTTGCTCGTGTTGCCTTACACTGGAGTGCTCGTAGTAGGGGTTACAAGCTCTTGAGAGAGGGAACGAATTATAGGTCTCTTTGGTGAGGTGTGTGTGTTCTTGAGTGCTTGGTTAGTGAGATCTGACTTAATCAGGGTCCCCCTAGATGTGGCCCTTGCCTCCCCTTTTATAGTTCCCAAGGGGAGGGCACGAGTCACATTTGTGGTAAAAAGGTGAAATGGGAAAACGATGAAAGAGAAAAATTAAAAAGGTGGCCTTGGGTGTGGCCGTCTTCCTCCTTATCCGGCGTGAACAATTTACCCTGTAGCGCAAAGATGTAATGGGCATTGAGCTTTTGTCCTTTCCATCCGCTGGTGTAATGCGCTGTGGCCACGCTTCGTCCTATGTGCTTCTGTGCCATCGGGGATGGATGACGCGTGTGCCCGAATGAGCGTAGAGAAGGTAGCATAGTCACCATTACCCCTACTGCTATAGAGGTATGGTCATCATTATGGTGGAATGACCAGGGTCATGTTGGATCGTAACACGGCTCCCATGCTCCCGTTCACTGTGCGTGGTCGTGTCCGTCCCATCAGTGGGAACAGGCGTCGTGGTGGGGGCCCACGCGGCTGCCCGCCTTGCCAGAGGGCTTTACGTGTCCCTCAGGCGAGGCAAAAGTATGCCAAGGGGGTTGGGTGCTCCCGTGCTTACGTTACAAGGTCGGGCGAGGCGGAGATTATTCCCGACGGGGTGTAGGGCTCAGGCACTTTGATGATGTCATGAGGGCTCGGGCGAGGCGGAAACCATTCCTAAGCCTCGAGCGATTTAACAGCTGACACACTATTAATGCCCTTGGTTGGGTATGCCTACTATCGATACCCGACAGGCACATAATTAGTACCATTAGATAGATCGTTGAATATATTTTTATAATAAACTTATTTGGAGATACACATGTTGCTAATATTTTCTTATAAACTAGACAAATTTGAGAAAGTTTGACTAGCACGAACCCCAAGGCCCAAAAACTTATGGTTTTGTGAATATGAACTAAATCCATTATTTTTTATGGATGAAAAATGTATTAAGGATGGGGTTTTCCTCCACACGGGATGCCTATGTTCCTATTCAAATGAAAGTAGATGTCGCAAGGTGATATGTTTTTTCTTATCATTTCATTTCTTGCTAGGTTTTATAAAAAGTGTCAATTGATTGGAATTTAGTGCATGGCGAAAGGTAAAGGGTTGAGACCTATGCTCAATGTTGTCTATCTTGACTAGCTAGATGGAAAAAAGAGTTCTTGATGATTGGCCTTACTAGGAGGAAACCGTTAGTGTCACATTTTATGGGATAAATGGAGTAAGAAAAGTTCCATCTCAAACATTTTTATCAAACCATGAAGAGTCACCAGGACTAGTAAATTAAGTTTACTAGACAATGCAAAACATCATTTCTATCCATGTGCTGCTAATCCTATCCTTTCAAGCAATGCATCCAATCAAGCACTTGAACATGTCATTCAAACTATAGGTCAATTGAACATCGATCTAAACATAGAAGATATGATAGGATAAGAAAATAACATTTTATAGTCAAGTTATTTATCCAACGATATCGCTGTAAAGAAGGAAATAACAGTGCAATATTCAACAAATAATCTCCTCATATCATCAACTTCAATACAAGTAAATCTCAAAGAGTGCAAATGAAATGCATATGTGTGTCAAGAGCCTCCATACCCAACAAGGTATGAAGCTGCATTGTACCTCAATGGTACAGTCACGACCAGCAAGCGACAGTATCCACAAACATTGTGCAATACAATATGATGCAACTACAAATTTACTCATTGACTGCGTCATATATATCCATCGCCATAAACATATCCCTTACCTTAGGATGATAGACAACAAATGACAAAATACTCCACAATTAAGATCATATATAAATTACTTTATAAGATAAGTAAATTCATAATTATGTATATCATCTTCATTTAGTTAATGTTTTGATAAAGTGTAGGTAGAATAAATAACTTGTCAAGATGTAGGAAACCACCACTATGTTTACTTGCCTCAAAATGACGATACAAGAACATGAGCTAAAAACAATGCAAAGGTGCACCATGTGTTCCAACATCATCATCTCACAAAACATACTCATACAAACACACAAAAATAATACATAATTCACTTCTATGGCATCTATCATCTTTTTTCTCAAAACAGCAACCAAACAACCAAACAACAACATCACCCATAATTCACATGTTTACTGTAGACAATTCACTTGTCCAAAAATATTAAATTTGTCACAATATACAAAATAATATGGTCTACAACTTTTATATTATAAATTTTCAATTTTGAACACTTTAAGATACCAAAAAAACACCACAAACTACTTGAACTTTTCTAACAACAAAAAACAATAGCCAACTAATACATGCATAACTGGAGATATACTGATCCAAAATTTATAATCTTTACCATGGTTTTTAATCAGTGGGATATAATGGAAACCATTTCATTTAGCGGTTTTGTAGAAACCAAGAACATTCCTAATTAATCATGTAGAAAACATGTGATCAAGAAAATTTTGGGAACACAATTACTTAAATGCATGTATTAATAATATCTAGAGAACAAATTTCTAGGTTCATTACTTAACATTTATTAAAACAGTCAGCATACTCATGGCTATAATCAACATACACATGGTGCACCTTTGCATTGTTCAATAGTGTGTAATTCAATAGTTCAATACATAATTTATTCATTAAATATCACAACGAAGATGCATATATTATATTCATCAAGAACAAGGAATGAATATTTGTCTTGGTCAATATTAGCGGTGCTAAACATATTTTGCAGCTAAGCCAAATAGCGGTGTTTAGCAGAGCTATTGCATCATTAGTGGCAATAACAGAACAATTGATAATACCATAGCGGGACACCCTACCAAAAAAACTATTACATGCTATTTAGAACCATGATCTTTACAAATATGGAAAGCCTATGAAATTTCCAACATCTTTCATGTAGATCATTCCTCGAGATTATATACAATATATTATAAAACTGGACACATCTAATATTGTCTAGAATTTTAACAGTAAAACTATGTCAACAAACTATAGCAGTATTTCCCAAACCACAATGGCTATAATGGTGTTCTCTATGCCAATAGAAAGATACTAAAGTATACTACTGAAATATATTTTTTAATAATTTTTCAACACATAAAAGAAGTCTTAAACAGCATATAAACAACAACTGCACAATCTAAAAACACATCATGGCTTAATTATGAGATTAGCCTAATGAGAACATCACTCCTATTGATACACACAATACTCTTTAGGTTACTACGGAGGATAAATTACTGTTGTGTGGGGATGACAAATAAATCTACAGGTGACCTCGTTCCTATGTACTTTATTTCATGATTATGTGAAGAGATTATTATTATTACTACTACTACTATTATTACTGTTATTATTATTATTAGACAATATTTTGAGGAAAAGGAAGTACTTTGGAAGAGGCATGGAGGCAAAAAGGCCAGCTTGGGCATCCAAGCCAAGATGGAGACCTAACTTTCGAGTCCCTCTCGGACTCTAAGAGTAGCCCACACTAAAACAGATGCTTAGGACACGTACTGACTCCCTTTTAGACATTCTACCTATGCATGGAAAAATAATTTCATAAGCCACCAATGGTGTTGGATTCACATCTAAATTTCACCGAATCAACAGGAATTGTCTTTTTCCATCAACTTGTGAAACCCCACATTCGAGAGTTTAATCATACATCCACAATTGTCACTTTACTTGAGTTGTGTTTCATCTCATTCTTGCTTGTGTTCTTCAATGTGCAACAAGGATTAGCCTTCTCATCAAGGTCAATCGGATTATGACATGGGTAGAGGAGATGTGGTGCTAAGGTTTGTAGGGTTTTGATCTAAAGCTAGAGCGGTGTGTCACAACAACACCAAATTGATAGTTACCTCTACCTAACGGAAGATTAGGACTGCGTCGACTAATCAAACAAAATCACCAAACCCTAGCATAAACTTCCCATCAAAACAGTGGGGAAAACCAAGATCTTACCACAACAGTGAGGGAAAAGCATGGAATTATGAGAAAAACGGAAAGAGAATAAGATGATTAACTAATCCTGGAAGAGTAACAGATGCAACATGGGATAGCAGTGAAGCACTAATTTTTCTCCTCTCCTCCCTTCACTTCTCTTGTTTTTCATTCATGCGTGAGAGAGGCAGCAGCTTAAGAGATACATTTATTAGGTTTTGAGGGAGGATAAGTCACGGAGGGATATGATATGATAAATAGAAAGAGAAAAGGACTAAAAAACCAACCAATACCTATTTGTATATATGGCCATATGGGCTGCCCAGCCCGGCATAGCCCAAACCCATCCAAGGCATGTCCCGACAACCCCCGGCTTGGTCGCGCCATGCCGCATCAGGAGCAAGCTAGGGGTTTAGGGTTTAGGGTTTAGGGCGTAGGCCTAGGGAGCTGACTTGGAGACCACCATGGCAGCATGCAGGGGGCAGCGCCGCACCACAATTGGAGCAACAGGGGCTGCGTTGCCACACTGCACTAGTAGCAGGTGGTCGCACTGCGCCTTTGCCTCGCTACTCGGGAAAACGTGATGTGAATCGGGGATGGAGAAACGCGAGGCGGCTACCGGCTAGAAAAAGTTAAGTTAGGTTTTGGAGAAATAGCTCTTATAGACTGAGAGTTAATGGATCACGTTGGTCTGCCTCTAGTCAAGCTGTGTTGGGCCAGCGCACCGTGCCGAGGGAGTGGTCGAGGCATAGGCCTTACATCAGGTTGGCTGGCACGGCAACCATTGGGTTATGACATGCCTGGGTCAGCCCAAAATGACCAGCCATGGGCCATGCCCATGGGCTTAAGCCATATGGTCATCTATACCTATTTGGGCCACAGTAGCTAGGCAAAACCCCAAGGGTTCATGCCTTTTTTATTCTTTCCCAAACCTTGTAGCAGCATTAACTTCATGATTTGAGCTCCAAACAACACGTATGAGCAATCAAATGGATGACATTCAACAAAATCTACGCATCTATGGTCTCTGATCATCCATACAAGCAATAGATAAAAATTTATTTTTTTGCCAGTCATAAAACTCCTATTTAACTATTTACCACTTGTGCTTCCCAACACATGAAACATATTCAGATGGTACATTTGGTTAGGCTTTTAGGAGCTACTTTTGCTTCCAAAAAGCTAGAAGGCAACCCAAGAGGTAGGAACCAAAAGCTACTTTTTTAGAAGTAGCTGCTTTTAGGTAGTACAGTTCTGAAAGCACCTTAGACCTACTTTTGGCTCTCTACCTTTTTAAATGGTGAAAATAGACAGCTGTTTCGTAGTTGTTTCAAGGGTGATAGAGATAGGAGATAAGTTTTATACTTATTTGAACCTAACTTCTTATAGCTTTTCTAAGCCCACAACCCACGGCAGCTTTTCCAAAGCCCCACCTCACACCAGCTTTTTTAGAATCCATAGCTCTACCAAACGCACCATGAGTGTTACACCGTATATCCTTCCCCCAGTGTGCTCCCTTGGCGACATGGGTACATGCAACTGGGTATGGGCGTGCATGCAGATCGCCGATCCTGCTCCACACTAAGTTATGGTTGTGTGTCCTTGATGCCATGAACAACTCACTCTCTTCTCCCTCATCCTCCCTCCTCATGGGGCATGGGCAGGCAGAGTGAGACCCCTTCCTTGAAAGCAATGTGTGATCTCCTAGCCACAGGACATTTGGGGCACGCCCCCCGGACACAAGTCAGCGACGTGAGGCCCCTAAGGCACGTAGTGGCGGCGACATAGCACCCTGGCCACTAGGTGTCAAGGCACAAGCCCCCAACTACCAAACTGTGTGCTCCCTCATTGAGATCTTGGCAGTAGACAAGCTCCCTCATTGAATTGTGTGGACTCAAACAGCAGCGGATGAGATCTAGGCAGCAGTCACTCTACAATAAAACTTAACCAAGGCGTTTGGTAAAGGGTCTCGGAGGTGGGCAGGCATTTCAACCACATCGGTTAATGCCTAGGATTAACCAAGGTGGTCATTTTTCATTAACCGAGGCAGTCACAGTCAACTGCCTCACAAAATCGATTTATCAAGGTGGTTAAAAAATAACCACCTCCTAAAATCTATTTACTGAGGCGGGCCTTATAAGAGGCCCGCCTAGTAAATGGCCTGATTTTCCCAGGCGGGCCTCTTATAAGGACTGCCTTGGTTAATTTGGCCGAGCCCAAGAAAAGCCCATATCGGCCTAGATACGGGTCACAGTATATAAACGGGGAAACCCTAGTCAACTCCTCATTCCCCACTTTCACTCTCTCACTCCCAACAGCCAAGGCCTCTCCCTCCCTCTCCCAACAGCCAATGCCTCTTCCTCCCCAAACCCCGGGGCCTCTCCCTCCCTCACCAAGCCTCAGCGCCTCTCCCTCCCTCCCTAAACCCGACACCTCTTCCTCTCTCCCTAAACACTGATGCCTCTCCCTCCCTCTCCCCGGCGACGGCGGCGCCTCTCCCTCTCCCCGGAGCAGTAGCGGCCTCTTTCCCTCTCCCTAGAGCAGCAGCGGCCCCTCTCCCTCTCCGTGGAGCAGCAGCGGCCTCCTTCGGCGACGTCGCTCCTCCTCCTCTAGTGGCAGTGTGGGCGAGGCGCACAAGGCCGGTTGATCGGGCGTGGGCACGGCCAAGGCATGTTGGCGGCGCTCCTCCTCAAGCGGCGCAGGTCCCTCTTCTCTCTCCCTAAGCGGCGCGTGGGAAGGCCAAATCTGGTGGCGGGGAGGCCGGATCTAGTGGCGGCGAGTGACGCTGGCGGCAATGTGTGGATGGGCTCGGTGGGCCTGTGGATGGGCTCGGCAAGTCTGTCCATGCATTTTTATTTTTTTTGTTTTTTTATTTTATTAACCGAGGTGGCCATTTCAACCGTCTCGGGAAAGATCCATTTACTGTGACCTTTCGACCGAGCGGTTGCGATGCCCGCCTCGGTGAATACTTTTGCCCGCCTTGGTTAAGTTTTTCTGTAGTAGTGAGTACCGCCGAGGGTGATGGCAACGACAACATAGGACAACAGCTGCTCCTCGGTGGGCTCGACAAGCTTGGCCCCAATTTTTTTTATTTTCTATTATCACTGCCAGTTCGTAACGAATCAGCAGTGATAATACTTCGCAGTCGGTTCAAATTGGCATTGGTAATCCATATTAACACCGCCCACTTTCACCACCCAGGATGAAAACTAGCGCTGATGGGCACTTTAGAGCTGATGGTGATGACAAATCTGCAGTAATGCTAGCTTAACAAGTTGGGTGAGAGATGTGGTTATGCATCCAACTACAAAGGTTTGCATACTCATCAACTTGAATTTGGACATCTAAAAATTGTCTAGTGCCTCTTAGATTGGTCTCACTTTTGTTTATCTTCGATAAATATATTGTTTTAAAAGCAAAGGTACACCAGTCGTAGATTCAAAACAATCGTTTACATGTTCTTGCCTTCTCAGAATAACAACAAACTTTTGCCATCCAAAATTGCACATATTTTAGATTCAACTCGAACATTTGAATGATTTTTTTTTCAATTAGTCCCTGTCCTATCATCTAGCTACATTTATGTCTCGTATGGTACCGCTCCATTTCACTAGTAAAGCCATCTTTTTTTTTTTTTGCTTCAGGTCCATAAGCAGCTCTACCAGTGGAGCTAAAGGTATTTTTGTGAACTATTTGACAACCCAACTCCTAATCTAGCTACATTGATTTCTCGTATGGCACAGCTCCACTTCACTAGTAAAGCCATCTGTTATGCTTTAGCTCTACAAGCAGCTCTACTAGTGGAGCTAAAGGTATTTTTGTGAACTGTTTGACAACCCAACACCTTACAGTAGACAAAAAAATAAAAATACCATAATGTCCTTCTCTTTTTTCCTCTTGTACTAATTTTCTTCATATTTATCCACTCGGCCTTCACTTCACGTTCTTCTTCTTCGATCTTCTTGTTGCCCACGGTTTGCGCAAACACCCGACAGCCACTCCTATGCCCTGGCCTGGTGGCTATCTCCAGCGGCAGTGCTCTCCCCGCTGCTGCTCTGGGCAAATATCAATATATGAGACATGTGTTACATGGTATTGTTTTTCATTTTAGTAGTAACACAATAAAAGTTTGCTAATTCAATAAAATGTTAAATAGTTCCTTAAAATATTACATGATATTGTTTTACATTTAAATAGTAATCACAATAATGTCAAGTTTAATCAGGGCCGTTATTTCTAGCTCATTAGAAGCTTCACTCGCTGTTGCAGGTCACTTGCATTGACCCCCTTGAAACACCCAATTTAAAAGAAACTGTGAAAACATTTATTTAAAAAGTTACATCTCTATAGCAGGTTGACAAGCGAAGTTCAGGAGATGTATAGCCTTGACCTAGGCATGGACCAAGCCCGCACCCAGCCCGGTCCAGACAACCTGCCATCTTCTAACTGGGCCTGATGCTATCTAGTGTAGTCTCAGTCTATGAGCAACGCCAATGTGCATGAAGATCTCTCAGATTATGCCAGAATACCCTGACAAAAGTGAAAAGATATCTCACGGAAGGCCACCAGCCACCAGTGCCTAGCTGCTATCATGCACATTTAGCTAAACATATATAACCCCTCCACTGCACGCAGTAGACGGCAGAGACAATCCCTGTGCCTGCCAAAGATATTTGCATCGCCAAAGAAGCTCCCCACTCATGGGAAAAGTGCTACTGCGGGTACAAAGCTTGCGGTGCAGTTCCAAAGGATCAGGCACCGCATCATGCCGCCATGGAATGGATCGGAATCATTGCATGGAAGGCAAAAGCAGGATCGGAGGTTTATGCATGATTCATTACCTATACGAGGAACGAGATGCACGGGGAAGGGAACGAGGCTGCATGCACTGCAGGCCATGAGTGAATCAAGGGCAGAGCTGACTATTTCATCGACAAGGCAACAAACAGTGCTCGCTTGCTTTCTACGGTGGTAGTGGGAGACAGTAGCAGCCTACCCGGTCCCCACCACATCGAGATCAGCTCCACCAGAACCACCACTACATGCTTCTGCCTGCGGCACCAAATGGAGGAGGGGATATTCCATGTCACCAGCCGCACACACTTGGGCCTGCTGCTGGCTAGGCTGGGCTAACTCAACGATCGTGCTGTCGGCGATCGATACCGGTGTGGGCAGGCCGAACATCGACAGCGATCGATAGGCCGCCGCAGATTCTCCCGGTCTCATGTTGTCTCCTCCCTTCTAGTGGCCTTGCTTGGAGGAGCTGGCCTTTCCCCTCCCCCTCCACTATTACTAGTCCTTCCTTGCCTCCTCCGCGCGCGTGCACTTGATGTGCAGTTGGAAAAAGGAGGTTTTGAGGGTTGCCTTATATCTTGTCCTAGGGTTAAAGGAGATCAAAAGGGAGTTTGTAGCGTTAGAATTCAACCTCTGCATAGGCCATGATGCCCTGATGATGGGTAAGTAGATCAGATTACCTCTGACCTGGAGAAAAGAAAGCAACTGCTGAGCATTGTTGCGATCGATAAACCGATTGTTTCCGTGCTTTAAATGATCTGCGCACGGGCATAGTTGAAGTGATGAGGCCAGCTAGTAGGAAAAAGCTACTAAATTTGTCCACGAAACTAAAGCAGATTCCCTGCAGAATTCTGCTTTGTTGCGGGATGGCACAAGCGTTTTCGTTATCCGTGTAAAATTGTTTGGGCTTTCAGCCAGCAGCTGGCTATGGTTCAACACATCTGGGAACATGGTATATACGATGGATGTTGTTGCCTGTTGTAGCCAGTGGCGTATCTATGAAAATAAGTTAGGAGTGGCTTCTTCCATTATCTTTTCTCTCCAGTCCCCTCCTTTTAAGCTTTCATGAGTACCAATTTGTACAGGAACACCATACTTCAAGTAGCGGCAGCACTCAAGCCCGTCCCGCCCCGGTGCCCGGGTGCTAGATCCGTCCCTGGTTGTAGCAGATCAATGGATATGATTGCGCATTGCTAGATATATATATATTTTTGAGAATGAAAGGTGTGGAGTTTAAGTTATAGACTTTCCTTGTGCTTTCGAAACGACATAATAAATCTGACGCATTTCATCACAATCCCAGTTTGCTTTTTGTTGAGTAAGTGTCAACAATTATCCACAGCTGCATTGGTCTAGTGTAGAAGATGGACGTGAGGAACTGTCCAAACCGCGCACGATCTCGGTGTAATTGGACCATGGGCTGCCTTAAACGTGAGAGCTAGTGTTCATGCCCTATTCGCTTAAATTTATAGCCATGGTACAGTATTTTTCTCTCATAATAAATTAGCGAACAATACTTTTCAGCCTAAGGAGATTTGATTTTTTTTACCATTCAAAAAAATTTGATTTTGACTTGGGAATTTGTTAGGTCATCAGAAGTGTCACGATCTCGGTGTAATTGGACTGTGGGCTGCCTTAAGCTTGAGAGCTAGTGTTGACAACAAAAAGGGGTTAGAGGAGATTTGATTTTTTTAACATTAAAAAATAATGATTTTGACTTGGGAATTTGTTGGGTCATCAGAAGTGTCACGATCTCGGTTTAATTGGACCGTGGGCTGCCTTAAACGTGAGAGCTAAAAGGGGTTAGAGGAGATTTGATTTTTTTACCGTTAAAAAAATTGATTGTGACTTGGGAATTTGTTGGTCACCAGAAGTGTCGGATGTTTTGACCCCTATCCAAAGTTCTAAAGTGCCCAAAAAACTCTTTAACTTTATAGGTTGCAATGCATCGGAAGCTCCTATGTATGTTGGAAGTTCCGATTTTGTTCTGAGGATCCCCACCATGTCAAAGGTTTCAACATGTGTTGAACTTGATCGAACCAGTGATTTTGGGTTCCAAAAAATTCATGATTGCCCTAACCACTGTACCTTGTACCATGACATTGTTGGAAGTTCATACACCACGAGGGATTAGACTGTTGGAACTTTCAACAAGCATCAAAAGTTCTAATACCCCATGTCTGAGTCCAGCTTTCTAGATTCCGACCTAAACTCTAACAATCTTATGGGAAACTTGAATATTAGGACTAGGGAAGGTTTTCTTCTGGGATAAGTCGAGCAAAGAAAACTAGCCATGCTCCCAAATAAAGGATGGTGAAAGAATCATACCATGCTATGGAATAATTTTGATTATTCTACTTCCACATGCATGCACACCTTGATCTAATGTTAGCATTTTGTTGGGAGTCAAGGTGGAGTGGGACAGTCGTGTCTCTAATTTTTGGGACGGGTTGGGGATGAGATTGATCCATTTTGTGTTTGGTTGAAGGATAAATAGGAATAAGATAGATGGCAGATTTGACGGTGTTAGCTACTATTTATTGGGCCTCACCTGCCAACTTTCTCTCCTTACAGCGTGAGGCACAATTGTTACGGCCCCCACCTTTCAAACAAGGACCCTACTTGTCATCATCTTTCTAATTACTTTTTCCTACCTTACTATTGATGGTAGTTAACATTCATCACAAACCGTCAATATAACTTGCATAAATGGCTAAAATGGATCACTAATGTAGATTTAGGGGTTTAAACTGATAAATTCCATGAGTTTTGGTGAATCTGTGTTTCCAGTAGGATTTAATCAAAAACCGCCAAGGATGACCTATTCATCAAAGGAAATCATGGAATTTTGTCACGTAAACTACGTGGGAAGACTCTAGAAGACTCTAGAAGACGAATCACCGAAGCGGAGCCTGGGACCCTGACATGTGGGGCCGGCTGGCACCACCTACAGGCCAGCTAGCCTGTGGGTCCATCTAGCGGTCCCTCATTGTTACGTTGGTTTTCCACTGCCTTAAGGATTGCATCTCTGCCATTTATTGAAGTCGGTTTATTTTGAGGGCTCACGATTGATGCTCCGGCCTATATATACCTACCTGCACCCCCTCCAAGGCATGCCAAGTCAGATCCTGAGAGCTAAAAAGCCAGAAACCCTAATCCATATCTCCACCAGGATCAGGGCTAGCAATCAAGAGAACATTAGTCCTCGATAGAATCTAGTCTTGTATTAGGGATAGTGAGATAGAGTGAGAGGGAAAAGTTTTGGAGGAGTCTCGGCCTATCGGTACTCTCTCTATGGCTTATACCCTGGCAGAATCAAGTTCTTCTTAAGCATGTTTTGGATCTCACCAGTGCGGATTTCTAGTCCTCCGAGATGGGTGTTGACGTCCTCCCACCCTTGACAGTCTGGAATAGACTGTCATGGATGCACATGCGGTGGTAGCCCCTCGGAGTCAGATGAGTGATCCAGTCTTGTCCATGCCACGTTGTCGGCTTCTTGCCAACTTGGTCCTCTAGCCTCGTGTGGCAGTGGGGTGTAATCCCAGCTTGACTGGAATTCAGGTGTGAACCCCAGCATCTACTTAGGTCATACCATCCCATGTGATGCGCTTGTGGCATGGCAGGGAAAGGTGATGCCTACGGCTGCTATGAACTGTCTGCCTTGTGTCTTGCTCTGATCCTAGTCAAGCTGCCAGACACATAATTCTTTCATGCTTCCTCTTGTGGAACAAGAGCGAAGGTTAGTGCTGGGGACTTATACAAACGGAGTTCCAGGTTAGGTAACGGAATCTCGTTTGTATACCCTGTAAAGAAATATAGAAGTTTGCTAGCAGTATTATACTTCAAATGATGTCCTTGCATTAAGTAGTTCTCATTAATAATAATGCATGGGGTTAGAATATAAACTACATCTTGACCCTCCATTCCACCAACGCCAATGGCAATACGAGTAACAAGAGATGTGCATGACATGGATGTAGAAATTTGAACAAGTCTACCAATGCTTGAATATTTCTTTGATAGGAGCAATTTTAATCTTTTTGGTCATGGCATAAAGTATTTGCATTTCAACATCATGAACAAATATTATATCTTGCCTAGAAAATAAAGTCATGGCAATCCAATGATGCATGAATCTCAAAGTAGGACGTTGGATATTCATATTGCGAAGTTAAAATTTTCCAACTACATTTTGACTAGAAATTTGGATCTAAAATTCATGAAAATTAAAACATCTAAGAGCATGATTTAAGTCAATTGAGCATTTTCTTTGGAAGCCTATGTGTTCACCGAGATATTTTCAAGTGCAAAAATATTCTATTTCAAACAAGCGGAAAGTGATCCCATTTTCAAGTTCTTGTAATGAGTATAAATTTGGATGGTTAGGAGGTGAGAACCGTCTTCCCAAAGGGGATCAACTTCCTCCCATCCAACGACTTTCCAAATAGTGGTGAATCTGACATCCATACCTATTGCTTGGAGAAGTGTGGGGTTGTACATCGGCGTGTGGACGAACTCACGTTTCTTGAGGAGGTTGTATGCCTACGTCTCCCAGTCTCCTTCCAACTCGAGGTGGGAAGCGTCATTATCCTCCTCCATTGGTTGCTCTTGCTCTTCCGTCAGCATAGTTTCTTTGTCTTCATGCATTGGGCTTTCTTCGTGCTCGGTATAGCGTGTGCTTGAGCTTCCATGGGAGCAACTTGAGCTCGAACCCGTGATCTTCTTTATGGTGCCGACGATACTTTTCCTAAACCTGCCCATGGCGAAAACAACACAACAACAAGCGAAAACTTGACCATAGGTTAAGGTTAGCACAAAATATGAATGATGAACCCGAGGACTAGCTTGAGCTTGGGATTTCTGCAGAGCTTTCTTGCACTAGAACTTGTTGGAAAATGCTTGAAAGAAACTTGGGAGCAAGTGAGTGAGTGAAAATGTGAGAGTGTGACAGGGGTGAGGGGCTCTCCCAGCCACCCTCGGTATTTATAGAGACAAAAACCAATAGGTGGGGGAGCAGAAATGGTCACGTGCCCCCTGTCCAAAAGGCACCTGCTGGGTGGGGCCGCACCCCTGGTGCACCGGCACCTGCGGTGGGCCCACTCAACATGTCCTTTGCAGGTAGTGGCCAATAGCCATTTCAAACATGTGACCATTGGGGTTCTAGTCAGATCCCCAATGGTCTGCTCCAAAATGATTTTCCAACAAAAATTTTATGAAATTTTAATTTTTATAATTTTTCAAAAATGATAACTAGTAATAATAAATTATTCTTATTCAGGAAATAATTTTTATAGAATTTTACTGAGAAGTTTATTTTAAAATAAAAATTCAAATTCTTAATTTAGAAATATTTATATTTGAGTATTTTCTAAATTTAAAGATAACTTCTGATTTACCTTCGGCAAGGGCTTGACATTTTTAGTTCATCAGGCAAGACTTTTCCTCCTTCAATGATCTGTAGCTGCATTAACAAACTCAGAGGAATTGTTGGGTTGCCCCGAGATTTTCCCTGTATTGTCGATAGAATAGCGACAGCTATTTGAGTAATTTGAGTTTCTATCATTTTGTTGAAGCTTAATTGATTTTTGACGGAGGAAGATAAACTTTCCATTTTAGAGTTGATGTTCTCTAGCATTTTATCATTGTACATCAACTTTTTTGTGACATTTTCATTAATTTTAGCTTGGCCTAATACCAAGTCTTTCAGAGAAGGTTGATTCAAATTATAATTGGAATTATAGTTTGAATTACCTTGCGAGCGAGATTGGTTGTTCCACCTGTTATTAATTTGTGGTTGGTGAAATCTGTTGTTGATGTAGGCAGGTTCTTCTCAGGTTTTGGGGCAGTCATTCCCTGAATGGCCAACATCACCATAGACCTCACACGTCATGTGTGAGTCAAAGGCCTGGACGGTGCCCTTCATTGCTTCTTTGTCTTGGGCCTGTTCCTCTAGTAATTTCATCAAAAAGATCTATTTTTGTGGCAAGCATATATGTCTCCTTCATGGTATGCATGCCTTTTGTGTTTCTATTTTCTCCCCTAGCTTTGATTTGACACCATTTTATTGATGAGAGCTGTGGCTCCATCAATGGTCAGGGAAAGGAAGGCCCCTCTAGCATCAGCGTCAATGTGCCCCCTAGACATAAGTGTTAACCCATCGTAAAAATATTGGAGCACTAACCAGTTTATCAATCCCGTAGTGCAGGCATGCTTGGATGTAGTCTTGTAACCTTTCCCACGCCTCGAGAATGGATTTCGTGACGTTTTGCTGGAAGTTGGAGATTCATCCCCTTAGGGCATTGGTTTTGCCCATGGAGAAGAACTTAGAGAGGAACACCATGGAACATTGCCCCACATGTCGACAGCTTCCCGTTCCTTGTAGGACCACTATTTTGCCCTCCCGAGAGGAAGAAGGGAAACAAGCGGAGCCTGATGCTCGCTCATGTGACGTCCTTGATGACGATGATGTCGCACAGCTCGAGGAAGTGTTGGAGATGCGCGTTCACATCCTCACTTGACAAACCAGAGAACTAGTTTGCCTGCATCATTGTGATGAGGCTAGTTCGGAGCTCGTAGTTCCTGTTCCTAGTGTTGAAAGCTGGCCCAATGGGCACATTGGCAACAGCGGGGATGGAGTAGGCACGGAGCATCTTGGCCATAGTTGGAGTAGCGGATGGTGGGTGTTGGTATTTCTTAACGCATTCACCAAGAATGGAGATAAAATCCATCCCTAGCAACAGTGCTAGAAATGCATGTTAGTATTTCTTAACGCATTCACCATGTATGAAGATAAAATTCATCCCCGATAACAGTGCCAGAAATGCTTGTTGGTATGATTTGGGAGTTATAGCTGTTCAAACTTTGGTTCTCAACTTTGGTTGCTCTCTGTTTGCACATAACAGATTCTATGTTTGCTTTAATTTGACCTAGTAAACGTTGGAATCATGCTTGGATGTTTTTAAATGAATTGTATAGAATTTCATAAGCTTTGCAAAATATCCTCTTGCAAGTCAATTGGATTTGTAGAACTCCTGTTGTGATCAATTTAATGAACTGCTCATTTCTATGTTTAACCCGAAGCTTTCGGATTAAGTGTGTCTTTACTATACTTAAACATGTTGGGCTATATTAGGAGTTTAAATTGATTAAGGTGAGTTTAGGTGCAAGTGTTAGCCCTTTAACTGATAATGAACATCTTTATCTTAGGTTGTGCAAGTTAGGTAAGTAGTCTTGCTCTTTAGAAGAAAGATTAGAGACATGTTCTAAAGTGATTTGAATAGAGCGTTGCACCTACTTGGTCAACGAATGTCTCATAATGTTTTGTTAATGACTATCATCCATCCATCATAAGCATCATGTCACTCTTATGCATTCCTTGTATCCATCTTCTGCATATGCATGTAATAGGTGTACCGGAGGGCGTGACGTTGCTAGAGTTCGACGGGACGAGCCTGGAAGCTCCTGAAGTGCAGCAGCCTGAACCCGAAGCTCAGGACATGTAGCTCGCAGTTGAGGAACCAGAAGACATGGTCTTCTTGGGCTTCTCTTCTTCTTCCTTTGGAATAGCTTCTTCTTGGGCAGCTTCTTTCTCTTTGATGGCTTGTTTCTTTTGGCGTTGAGAGCGGTGTCTCCTCTTGTTCTTTCTAGGCTGCTCACAAGTAGTGTAACTATTAAAGTAACAACATACCTTCTCTCCAGGGGATTGGAAGTGGATTTCCCCAGTTCTTATGTAGATTATCGCGCCAGTGGTGTTGAGGAAGGGTCGTCCTAAAATAAGGTAGACATCATCTTCTTCTCCCATGTCAAGAACCATGAAGTTGGTAGGAACGTAGTGATCTCTTATTTTGACCATGACATCTTTCACTACTCCCTCTGGACGTCAGAATGATTGGTCTGCCATCTGCAGCTGCACATATGTACGATACATGGGTCTAGTATTATACAAATGTTTATATGTTACATTAGACATTATGTTGGTGCTAGAGCTGATGTCGCAGAACGTCTTGTAGAAAGTACTTCCCTCGATCATACAATTGATGGTGAGTACTCCAGGATCTCCCAGCTTAGTGAGGTATGGTGATGGAAGATGGTGAGTACTCTAGGATCTCCCAGCTCTACATCTGAATCAATAGTGTTGACCATCCATGCTGTTTATACAATTGATGGTGAGTACTCCAGGATCTCCCAACTTAGTGAGGTATGGTGATGGAAGATGGTGAGTACTCTAGGATCTCCTAGCTCTACATCTGAATCAATAGTGTTGACCATCCATGTTGTTTCTTTTGATTGATGCTTAGCTTTGTTCCTCCTTCTCCTATTCTTGTTCTTCTTCTTTGTTGGGGTAGCAATTGTATCCTCGTAGAGGTACCGCATCTGTGGGTGAACTCGAATGTTGAGGGTACACTTCTTAAAATTGAATCTTTCTTTTCTCCCATTGATTGTGAAACAGATCTTGGCGCTATCTGCGTAGATGATGGCTTTGGTGGTACTCAAGAATGGTCGCCCCAAGATGATGGGTGCTTTTTCGTCTCCACCTATTTCTACAATCATAAAGTCTGCCAGCACATACGAGTGTCCAACTATGATCCAGACATCTTCAAGAATTCCCTTGGGGTAGCACAGTGTCTGATCTGCAAGCTGCAAACACATAGTTGTATACAATAAAGGATCACCATGAATTTTCTCATAGATTACCCTGGGCATGATGTTGACGCGTGCTCCAAGGTCACAGACAGCTTCTTAAAAACTGTGGGATCCAATGTGAATAGGGATGATAGGTCTCCCTAGGTCTCCTTTCTTCACTGGTAGAGTGTCATCTGCCCATGTTCCCCATTGCTTTGGAGGTGCGATGAAGTATTGCTTGGCATTATAAATGTCTACAAGATTTGTAGTTTCTAAATCCTCTAGCTTCCTCAGAATCTTACCTCTTTCGGTCACTGGTACAGAAGCTGCTAGCTGAGATATTTGTGATTCTATCATTTTATTAAAGCTATGTTGATTCTTTATGGCAGAAGTAAATCTATCCATTCTAGTATTAATATTTTCAAGCAATTTATCATTGAAAGCTATCTTTCTAGACATAGTATCAATAACTTTGTTCTGATTAGAAATCATTTCTCTCAAGGGTGGTTGATTAAAGTTATTATTAAGATTATTACCTTGGTAGTTACCTGAGTAATTAGACCTTGATTGCTGATTCCATCCTTGATTTTGTTGAGGACGATTGTTGAAGTTGTTGTTGATGTAGTTCACATCCTTTTGAATCTCAGGGCAGTTGCTCCCTGAGTGGCCAGTGCCTCCACACTCTTCACAGGTCATGCGAGAATCATGGATGTGCATGACTTCGTTCTTCTCAGTGGTGCGTTCATCGAACTTCTTCATGAGCAAGTCTATCTTGGCAGACAACATGTCTACTTCCTTCAGTTGATGCATTCCTCCTCCTCTCTTGCGAAGTTGAGTGCGTTCCTCGTTCCATCCCTGGTTAGAGGACATCTTCTCAATCAGAGTGGTTGCTTCAGTGATGTTGAGTGATAAGAATGATCCTCCAGCAGTTGCATCCACATTCTCACGGGTACTAGAAGTGAGCCCATGTAGAATGTCTGCATGAATAGCCAATTCTCCATCCCATGGTGAGGGCATTCTGATATGTAATCTTGAAGGCATTCCCAGGCTTCAGGGATTGATTCATCGTGTTGTTGCTGGAAGGTTGAAATCTTCACACGTAGAGCATTTGTCTTCCCCACTGGAAAGAATTTTGCTAGAAAAGCAGTAGCACATATTGACCATGTGGTATTCTTGTCCTTGTTGGCATAGAACCATTGCTTTGCTTTTCCCAGGAGTGAGAAAGGGAACAAGCAGAGCAATATGGCATCTCTTGCGACTCCCTTGATGGTGAAGGTGCTACAAATCTCCAAAAAGTGCTAGAGATGAGCACTCGCATCTTCATGTGCTTTTCCACAAAACTGGTTGGCTTGCACCATGTTGATCAAAGCAGGCTTGAGCTCAAATCCATTATCTCCCACATTTACTGTCGGTCCAGTCCTAATGTTAGCAGTTGTTGGAGTGGAGAATTCACGGAGTGATCGGTCGGCCATGGCTTCAAAGTCTGGTGTTAAGCTTCTTCTCAATTGGTTGATCTCAGACGAAGTGGTTGGAGCCTTCTTGAGCTTTGCTCTTGTTCTTCTGATTAGAGCTTCGGGGTTCTCAATGTAGTTTGTTGGGAGTTCAAAACCAGTCATACATCACCCTACATAAGATAAAAAATAGACAAAAGACACGGTGAGCCTGTTAGAGTAAAGGATCAAGTGATGTAATTCGAATATCACATGTGTAAGAGTGTTCCTAGATGTGGAAGTGTGTTTATGCTCTTATGAATGTTTTCTAACTTAGTGTGCCATTCCGTTGCCTCCTCGGCAACAGCGCCGGAAATTCTTGTTGACACTTTGAAAGTCCTATGTTTGGTGTTGGTAATTAGTGACAATGCCTAAGTACTAATCCTATGCCTAAGTTGTATGTAGCATATGAGGATTAGTACATTCCAAGGTTGGTGGCAAGATGGACATGGTGATCATGATGGCCACACTTGGATTTGGACGCAACCCTACATGATCAAGGCAAAGGTATATGCTTAAGGGTTGTGTTTTAGTAACCAAGACACCTAGTGGGTGTGGTTACATTATAGGATAGATAGCCGTACTATAAAGAGGGGAATGACGCGGCTATTGAACCCCTAAGTGCCTCTAGGTGTGCATTTCATGTCATATGCATTTGGATAGAACTAATAACGCCTCGAAAAATGATTGTGAAAATGCTAACACACTCGCACTTGACATGATCACTTGGTGGTGTTAGCACATTTGCGATGGCGTTGGAGTTTAAGTGGTAGAGAGGGTTTGGGGTCCTCTCTCCCTCCCGCCGAGCGTGCGAGCGCGGGATTCAGGCGATTTTGGGGAAATGAAATGCCTATTTTCCACTACGCCGGAAGTCGGAAATCAATCAGAAATCAAACGGAAGCGAACGGAGGTCACAGTGGTGACCGGACGCTGGACCGGACGCGGTCACTGTTTGACCGGACGCGTCCGATCAGTGTCCAGTGTCTGCGCGGTTTTCAGTTGTTTGATCGGACGCGAGGCGCATCCGGTCACAGGCGACCGGACGCGTCCGGTCGTCCAGGGAGCTTACTGGACTCTGACCGGACGCGGGCACTGTGGCGTCCGGTCAGTTCAAACAGCGCGTCCGGTCGCTGTTTCGTTGCGCGTGGCTCAGGGTTGACCGGCGCGTCCGGTCAGTCACGGGACCGGAGCGTCCGGTCGCGACCAGCGCGTCCGGTCGTCGCGACCGGCGCGTCCGGTCAGCGTTTCGAAAAAATAGCCGTTGCGTGACCGGCGCGTCCGGTCAGTTGGACTAGCGCGTCTGGTCAACGCGAGTTCGGCTGTTTCAAGTTTCTAACGGCTATATTCGAAGGGGTACGTCTATAAATACTCGTTGGCCGGCTCAAGGCTCTTACTCTTGGACATTTGACATACTTGTGAGCACTTTGAGCTAAGCAACTCCCCTCCCACTCATCTCTCTTGCTTGTTTGCATATTCGAAGTGAGATTGAGTGATCCAAGTGCATTTGCATTGTGAGATTGCATCTAGTTGGCACTTGGTGGTTGATTTGCTGCGGGATTCTTGTTTCTCTTGGTGGTTGCCACCACCTAGATGGCTTGGAGCAGCTTGGAGGTGTTGGCAAGAGTTGGTGATTGTCCTTGGCCACCTCCGGTAATTGTGAGGGGTTTGTGCCTACCTCGGCGGAGCGCCAAAGGCAACATTAGTGGATTGCTTGTGTCATTTGCAACCTTTTGCCATTTGGTAGGTTCTTGTGGCGCCTTTTGAGAGGCTCGGTGTGAGACCGATTAGCCACCGAACCACGTGGTGAAGAGGGACACAACGGGGACTAGCGTGCCGGCAAGCACGTGAACCTCGGGATAAATCTTCGTGTCATCACTTTCATATTGTGATTGATTGATCCCGGTGTTCGGTTGTTTTGGTATTCATTGTTGATCATATTGGTTGGCTCAATACTTCGCCCCTCGGTGAAACCCTCCTAACTCATCTTTGCATTACTTTCTTAGTTATCGTTGCTAGCTAGCTAGCTTTGCTAGAGTAGCTCTTTTGTGTAACTTGCTAGTTGTAGTTGTAGTTACCTTCTCGGTTTGACTTGTGCAGTTGAGTGCCATTATACTAGATTTGTGAATTGGATAGGTGGCTTGCAAACACCCCGTAGGCTAAGCAAAACTCGCATCTCGCTATTTGTTGTATTGATAAACTTGTTTAGCTTGTCTTTGTAGAAATTTTTAAAAGTCTATTCACCCCCCTCTAGCCATCAAGACCTTTCACACTTCTTAGCATCACTCGCATTAGGTTGTCATCCCCAACATGACACCAAGAGTGTGATTGTATTGTACTCATGCCACTTAACTATATAAAGATATTAAAGTATATATCCATAAGAGCACAGATAAATACACCCGTTGTAGCATTTTACCCAAGTTTATCCTAGGTATCATTATTTATATTTAACCAAAGGAGAACAAACAGAGGGGCACATATTAATTAAAGGCTACTCTACACATGTGATGAATATTTGAAATCACTATCCTTTACTCTCAAACAGGAATCAATCAAATAAAAAGAGATAAAATATATGATAATCAGACCATTCAGATGATATTCCTTAGAGCAGTACTACTATGGCAAGTCATTGATCAGAATATAAAGTAAGAGAATAACTCCTAAGTAATCCGTTAACTATTAGTCATAATCTACATTGATTAGTGCAGTTATATTAGGCAATCATTGGCTAGGTTATCTCATATCCATAAACAAGGAACATCTCCATTATGAAGCTGAGAAACAGAGTAACAACTAAGTAATGAGACCGCGTTCTACTAAGTTCTACACTCGGGGAGTGGACTACAAAGGACTCAATAGGAATGTCACACCCGCGATCTACTACATGGCCTAGAGTATAGAGTGCATTTGCAGGTAAACAGTGTATAAGTACCACACTTACACAATGTTGACCACCCACCCATGACTCAATAAGGTGAGTGCTTTGCAAACATGTGTATAAACATAATGATAAACTATCTATGCCAAATATATAATCAAAGCAGACTAATCTCATAATGATCAAGGATATAATATAGATTAAGAACAAGATCATATCTAATATATCAAGAATAATGATCAAGAACAATGAACTAGAACTAGACAATGATGAACTAGAACAATTACGAACTAGAACATAAACAATTAGAACATGAAGAACTAGAATATGAACTAGATCAAGAACTAGAAGAACTGATAAACTAGATGAATATCTGAAGAACAACGCTGATACAAGAGAGAAGAACTGGATTTACCATGCTCCTCTTGACTAGATCTGGAGCCTAAGGCTGCTTGACTCCTCTACTTCTAATTCTAATCTAGCTATGCCTAGATCTGATGGAGCTCTAAGGAGATGAGAGTTGCTGGTTGGTCTTCTGCTTTCTGGTTGATGATTGATTGAATGAATTCACTTTTGGAGGGGGGTCTAGGGCCTCGTTTATATAGCCAGAGCATGGAACCGTGGCCCTTGGATGAAACCAACCTTCACGTAGGGTTAGGATGCATCCTTGGAGGTGGTTGAAGTAGCTTACAAAGAAAGGAGTCGAGGGGCGGCGGCCAGGGGCCGGTGGGCCTAGGGTTGAGGCCGGTCGGCCCCACCTGGCGGCGCCTCGTGGTGGCCCTCCTCGTGGAGTCCTCTGGTGTCCTCTAGAAGCCTCTTGCGTATTCATGACATGGAGATTAGGCCGATTGACATGGGTTCCTTCTCATGGAAGATATCAATTCTTGAATTGTTCTGATAACCCCCTGCAAAATATAGATTCACCAAAACTCATGGAATTTCGTTAGTTGACACCCTAAACCTATGTTGGTGATCATTTATTAGCCCTTTATATATTTATTTTAACCCTTTATTATGGTAGATAACCATCGTCAACACCCCTCAGCTGAGTTGTAATTCAATTTGAGTCATTGTCTCTCACCGGTTATTGAGAACTTGATGGGAGTATCTCCAAAGTAGATACACTAAATAAACTGATGGTTCAAGAATGATGATATGATGATGGCCTTATTATACCTGCTATGGTTAATATTCTTTGTTCCTAATAAGTGAGTGCTCTAGTACATGTGCTAACATAGTTGACAGGTAAATGATGATGAACTTGATGCTAAGTTTAATTGGTTACTTATGCTCATAAGCTCTTTTATGCAATTGTGTCAAGCTAGCCCACCTTATAACCCTTACATGATCCTTGGTGTCCTTTATTTTTGGTTTTTGATGGGTAAGTCTAGTTGAGTACCTTCTCATACTTAGGGTTTATTTTCCACCTGTTGCAGATGATCTGTTCTATTCTATGTGCTGCAAGTACTGCCTCCTCCCAGCCGGAGATGAGGACTAGATTGTTGGGCATGATCTCTACTAGTTATCTTCTCTATGATGCTTTTGTGGGACATGACTACTATCTGGTAATGCATTTGAACTTATGAAGTTATGTATTGAACTATGTTGCTTCCTCGAAACAAACTTGGTTTGTAATATTTTATTTTGAACTCCGATGGATGTAATCCATATGCTACTTGTGAAATATTGTAACAGATGATGTGTTGTGTTGAATCACACGATCTTGGTTTGTATGTTGAAAGTTGTTTGAAATCCTTCGAGATTTCTGGACTACCGGGATTACGGGAGCTTAAGTACAGGAATTTGATCACTGCGGTGATCATTTTTGTACTTACGTTCTTGTAATTTGGTCGGTTCAGTTACAACTAGTATCGAAGCAAGTTTCAACACTAAACATGTCATTTGTGTATTTAAAACAAAAGTATTTGTGAAAACTCTAAATTAAATACTAAGTGTTGCCAGTGGTCACATCATTTATGCCCAGATAAGGACTCTTAGGTGGCTTATTTAAGTACTAACTTTAGGGGTTGTTGCTTATTTTCTGTTTCATTGTCCATATGGCATGCTATTGTATGGATGCCATCCGCTTGGGTGGTAATGTATGGATCAAAATACCTCTACGCTCTGGTAAGTGTGAGTTGTGAGAGCATGACCATCCAACCGTCAGTCTAGGGGAGAGTAGTTTTGGTTACTAGCATACTTACATGTTCAATCATGTATCTATGAGAGTACTTAATTGTGGGTATATTTGTCGGGTAGCTGTGATACTGAAGTATATACATAGGGGATGTATGTATGGAAAGTATTTAGTTTACTATTTTCTTTGCTTGCCTTATTGGGAAATTGTTAGGTTGTAGATCGACTAGTTACTGTATATGAGAGAGTATATGTATGCCACCGTATATTCTGCTAGCCGTTAATGCCACCGTATATTCCGCTAGCCTTTAATTTTCTAGGTTTGTCAGAATGTGCGGATCGTGCATGCATCATGTCCAAGTATACATGGCATTTATTGCATTACTTCCTCCCTTAAAATTTGATTGTCCCAGCTAATTAAATTTTGTATCTCTTAAATGATCCTCACCTTAAATTATACCCTGTTTCCACAGATGACCCGCACAAAAAGCACTGCTTGCAAGTCCACCGGAGGAAGGGCGCCTCATCACTAGTTAGCTCCTCAAGAGCCCCTCCCTGAGCCTACGGTGGAGGAAAGGCTGAGGGCTGAGCTGGCCGAGGTGACTGCTGAGAGGAATGTAATTTAGCAACATTTGGAGTAGGTTACGTGAGAAAGGGATCAAGAGACGCTCGAGGTTCAGAAGTTGACTGTTGCTCATCGCAACTGTGAGTGTATGTTGGTTCACGTGCTGAATCAGTAGAATGAAGCCTGGCACAAAGAGAATACCTTGATGGCTCGGCAGGTTGAGCTAGAGTAGTAGTTGGCCGCTATAGAAGAGTACAGCGACCACCTTCATGAGGAGGTTCGTCTACTACATAATCAGATCCATCCTCTTCTTCCTCCTAATGATGATGAGGAGATGGGTTGTGGTGTCATCATCGCTGAAGATGATGATGACATTGAGGTTAATGGACCTGAGGATGTTCTGCCTGAAGAGGAGGACGATGAGGAGTTAGAGCCTACTAGTGATGAAGACGAAGGAGAGATCTTCGACACTGACTCGGAGGATGATGCGTAGTTTAGCTTACCACTTAGCTAATGTGCTAGAGCTAGTCTTTTGTTGACCCTCATGCATGGACGAGTAGCGTTGTAGTAATTTGATCTTTGGGATGTAACATTGAACCCTATGTTATCTTTGATGTACGGCGGAAAACTCGATGGTTTGGATGTAATCTATCAGACGTGCTTGTGCTCCATGTATGTGGGCCTTAATAAATTATGTCCTTGCATTAATACGTCAATTGGTGCGCTTGATGGGTTGTGTGATTGTGATGAATTATTGTGTCTCTATTTATTGTGTGAATTCATTCTCTCCAATGGAATCAGTTTGGCATAATTACACAATTCATCTACAAATTTTCCACATCGTCAGTGCTCATTGGCTATGCATTTTGCAGATGGTGTACAATCTTTGGTGTGGTCGTGGAGTTGGGGATGAGGAAAAACCACCACCTCCTCTGCCACCACCCACACCAGCTGAGCTGATGCAGACAGTGGTTGAAAGTCAGTGCATGTTAACTGAGGCGATGTGCCAACTGGTCAATTGTGATGAGCGACATGCCCGCTAGGGACCCAAACCAAATCAGTATAGTAGCTTTAAGGACTTCATGGATATAAAGCCTCCTATCTTTAGAGAGGTAGAAGAACCCCTACAAGCTAACGAATGGTTGAGCACCATCGAACAGAGGTTTTGTTTGCTCTAGTTAACTAAGAGTATGAAGGCATCCTATGCAGGACATCAGCTGCAAGGACCCATAGGTATCTGGTGGAACCATCATAGGACCACCTTCCCTACAGATGTTGAGGTTGTCTAGGACCAGTTCATAGCAGCTTTCAAGGGACATTTTATTCCTCCTGGCCTTATGGCAATCAAGCATACCGAGTTTATGAATCTCACTCAAGGCAACAAAAGTCTGAATGAGTACCTCCAAGCATTTAACAACCTGGCCAGGTATGCCCCTAAATTTGTAGATACTAATGGCAAGAAGATAGCTAGCTTCAAGAGGGGGCTTTCCCCTAAACTGATAAAGTCTATGGGCAACAGTAAGTGTATCACTTTCAATGAGGTTATCAGTGATGCCCCGACTCAGGAGAACAATGATAAGATATATGCTACTTCCAAAACCCGTAAAAGAAATTTTGAGGCAGCTGCTTCCTAGTCTAAGGCTCTAGTGGTGTCCAAAACTCAATATTGTCCACCTACTGTGAATGTCCAGTATCGCCACCTTAGAAGAAGAATCAAGCTAAGACTGGGTTTCACAAGTGATACATGGTTTCTTTGCCAAAAATACTTCTGGGCAAGGCAGTTCCAATGTTCCGCCATCTAACTAGCCGTGTTGGAATTGCAACAAGCCTGGTCACTGGGCTAACAGTTGTCCTTATCCTCCCAAGCAGAACTCTTAGGCAAACGTCCGTCAGGGGCATGTTCGCTATACTATTGTGGAGGAAATTTCTGTTGGTAAAGTAGTCACCGCTGGTAAGTTTCTTGTTAATGATCATCCTGTAGTTGTGCTCTTTGATTCGGATGCTTCACATTCCTTTGTGAGTTCTACTTTTGCATCTGAGCATAATCTGAATGTGATTACAATTGCCAAGGGTGGTTATTGTATTAGTGCTGCTGGGAACAACATCTCGACAAATCAAGTAAATAATGTGAGGATTGAGATTGGTGATCGAGAGTTTTTAGTTGATCTAGTAGTTCTATCGAGGCTGGGAGTTGATGTAATCCTAGGAATGAAGTGGATGAGTGGTAATGGGGTATTGATCGATACATCAACTCTGTGGTAATGCTGAGGGATCCTATAGATAAGAAGGGTTTTCTAGTTCAACTTTCTCATGATATCGCCACCCACAACACGGCCAATGCTACTCTAGCCAAGGCCATTGAGGATATACCGGTTGTCTGTGAGTTTCCAGATGTCTTCCCAGATGACTTGCCTAGATTACCTTCGGACCATGAAGTCGAATTCAAAATAGAACTCATTCTAGGTACGGCTCCTTTCTCTTGAAGGCCCTATAGAATGCCACCCAATGAGTTGGCTGAGATAAAAATTCAGTTGAATGAGTTGTTGAAGAAAGATTTGATTTGGCCTAGTTCCTCTGCTTGGGGTTGTCCTGCCATCTTTGTGAAGAAGGATGACTCTCTGCGCATGTGTGTGGACTATCGACCACTCAATGCTGTCACCGTCAAGAACAAATATCCTCTTCCTTGCATCGACATTCTTTTTGATCAATTATCCAAGCTAAGGTATTCTCCAAGATTGATTTGAGGTCTAGCTACCATCAGATCAAAATTCGTCCTGAAGATATACCGAAGATGGCATTCTCTACTCGTTTTGGCTTGTTCGAGTATCTTGTCATGTCCTATGGTTTAACAAATGCTCCTACACATTTCATGTACCTGATGAATTCGGTATTCATGCTGGAGTTAGATCGATTCGTAGTGGTTTTCATCGATGATATCCTTGTCTATTCTCAGAATGAAGAAGAGCATGTTGAACATCTAAGAGTTATCCTAACTTGATTGCGTGACAATTAGCTTTGTGCCAAGTTCAGCAAATGTGAGTTCTAGTTGAATAAAGTAGCTTTCCTAGGTCATGTGTTATCGGGAGATGGAATATCTATTGACCCTACCGAGGTGCAAGAAGTGCTAGATTGGAAGGCACCTACTACGGTCACTGAAGTACGAAGTTTCCTCGGTTTGGCTAGTTATTATTGTCGCTTCATCCCAGATTTCTCCAAAATAGCCAAGCCCATTACTCGACTACTTCAAAAAGATGAGAAGTTTGTGTGGACTCTAAAGTGTGAAGAGGCTTTCCACAGTTTGTGGACCTTGCTAACTTTTGCTCCTGTATTGGCATAACCTAACATCGAGAAGCCTTTTGATGTCTATTATGACGCATCGGGCACCGGTTTGGGTGTGTTCTTATGCAAGAGGGCCGAGTCTTGCTTATGCCTCATGCTAGCTTCGAAAACATGAAGTCAATTATCCTACGCATGACTTAGAGCTAGCCACAGTTGTTCATGCCCTGAAGATTTGGAGACATTACTTGCTCGGTAATGTGGGCAACATTTATACTGACCATAAAAGCCTCAAGTACATCTTTACTCAACCAGAGTTGAACATGCATCAACAACGATGGTTAGAGTTAATCAAAGACTACAATCTCCAAGTGCACTACCATCCTAGTAAGGCGAATGTTGGTGCTGATGCCTTAAGTCGTAAATCCCATTGCAATTCTTTGGTTAGTGAAGACTTTCATCTGTCACATCTCCTTCATCCTGTGGTACTCCACAACCTTATGGTGGATTGCTCTCTTAGAAGTCGGATTATCGAGCTCCAGAAGACTGATGTGGGTGTGTTTCACATCAAGCGGAAAATGAAAGAGCAAGAAACCAAGCACTTTAGAGTGGATGACAAGGGAATTCTCTGGTTCAACGATAGACTTGTCATACCTAAAGACGAAGAACATAGAAATCAAATTATGGCTAAAGCTCATTCTTCTAAATTGTCCATCCATCTTGGTAGTAGTAAAATGTATCAAGACCTCAAGCCGTACTATTGGTGGACCAAGATGAAGAAAGAAATCGCAGCCTACGTTGCTAGGTGTGATAACTGTTGCAGAGTCAAGGCTATTTACATGAAGCCTGGTTTGTTGCAACCACTCTCTATTCCTGGCTGGTGAGGATCCAAAAATTATACATATATGAGTGATTCGAGAGTACAACAAGAGGAGAAGGTAAGCTATGTTTTGTTTTCAAAATTTTAAACTAATTCTCCAATTGACTTAACTGAAGGAAGAGACTAATCTTTTTCAGTTGTTCTATTCTTCAATCACTCAAAGATTTATGGTAGACACTTTGAATCCTACAGTACATGAATAACTAGGAATGGTTTTGTGTTGATGTTTTGTTCTAGAGTAATGTCTTAAATAATTTATTCTGTGAACCAACCTTTTCTCGAGGATGAGTAAAAGCCTAAGTGTGGGGGAATCTTGTTGACGGTCGTGTTGTTTTTCAAGTTTGCAGCTCTTTTGTGTACTTTGATCTTGGTAGCACCTAGGTTGAAGTTGTTTTCGTAGTATAAGCGTGGTGCTTAGGCTAGGATTACTTGTGAATGCCCCCTAATTTGCTGGATAGTGGTAGCTCACGAAGGTGACTTTATAGCTTCGTTGGATCCTCTGTAATCCACTTCCAGTTAATAGGTAAAGGTAGGCTTATGCATGCTGGTAGGGGAGAACTCTGATTTTATCCCTTATTGAAAGTTATCGCCCACTGAATGAATGATTAAGAACATAGTTTGTTGAGATTGGAATTAGATAGTCCTTAGTAGTCTCCCTATTTTCACTATTATCTGAGCTTGATTGTGAATTGGGTTAAGTTTGTAGACTCAGTCACCATCGCCAACCATTCCTTTGGGTTCGATATTAAAATCGAGATTATCTTGGTGAGGTGCTACAACGGTATTATATCTGTGTGCTTGCGGGTAGTTATCTTTTCTAGTGTGCATTTAATTTATACCAACAGTGATCATGCACATGATTCTTCTGAGTTATCTTGTCTCTAATGCTTTTGTGGAAGTTGACCTTGGTACTGGCATGTATTTGAAATAAGGGTAACGTTGGTTTCAAACTACTTTGCTTTTGCTACTTTTGAACTTGAGTTGTAATGACTCTATTGAACACCGATCTATGCTTTATTGCTTATGAAATGGATGTAACATGTGACTTGTTATGTTGAACCACTATGATCTTGGCTTGTATGTTGGTTGGCTTGAAATCCCTCGTGATTTCATTGAACTACCGAAGTTATAGGAGCTTAAGTATGGGAATTTAATTTCTCTGACAATTCCTTTTGTACTTTTGTTCTTATAATTTGGGCAGTTCCATTACAACAACCAAGCTATCGGCTCGTTTCAATTTGGGTATGATGTCAACTACGTAAGCCTCAATGGTTCGCCTGATGAGGTCCCCAAAAACGGTGAGCATACAGCGTTGATACGTTGCCCCCGTGTTCTTAAGGCCAAAAGACATGGTTACGTAGCAATAAGTCCCAAACAGGGTGATAAAAGAAGTCATGAGCAGGTCAGACTCTTTCATCATGATTTGATGGTAACCAGAGTAAGCATCAAGGAAAGAGAGAGCCTCGCAACCCGAAGTGGAGTCAACTATTTTGATCAATGCATGGTAAAGGAAATGGATGTTTAGGACAAGCCTTATCGAGACCAGTTTAATCAACACACATTCTCCATTTACCATTTTTCTTTTTTACAAGCACAGGATTAGCTAACCACTCAGGATGGAATACCTCCTTGATGAATCCGACCGCCAGTAGCTTGTGGATCTCCTCCCCGATTGCCCTGTGCTTTTCCTGGTTGAAGCGGTGTAGTTGTTACTTCACTGGTTTGGAGCCAGCTTGGATGTCCAAGGAGTGCTCAGCGACTTCCCTCGGGATGCTAGGCATATCCGAGGGGCTCGCGAACATGTCGCTATTCGCGTGGAGGAAGTTGATGAGCACTACTTCCTATTTGGGATCCAGGGCAGTGCCGATATGCACCGTCTTGCTGCCAGAGCTGCTAGGGTCATGAGGGACTTCCTTGACCCCCTTGATAGGCTTGAAGGAGCTGGCGGACCACTAGGGTTCGGGTGCCTCCTTAGCGCGCACCTCTAGATCGACTGCAAGCGCCTCAGACTTGATGATGGCCTCGGCGTACTAGCAGCACTCGACGTCGCACTCGTAGGCATGCTAGTAAGTGGTGCGGACAGTGATGACCCCGTTGGGCCCTGACATCTTGAGTTTGAGGTAGGTGTAGTTCGGGATGGCCATGAACTTTGCGTAGTACGGCTGCCCCAGCATGGCGTGGTAGGTGCCGTGGAACCCAACTACCTCGAAGGTGAGGGTTCCCCAAAGGTGATGGGCAGGTCGATCTGCCCGAGGGGCAGGGCCCGCTTCCCCGGTATGATGACGTGGAAAGGTGCTCTATAACGGAACCGCCCAAATTATAAGAACCCAAGTACAAAAAACAATCACCAGGGCAATTAATTTCCCATACTTAAGCTCCTATAACTTTGGTAGTCCAATGAAATCACGAGGTATTTCAAACCAACCAACATACAAGCCAAGATCGTAGTGGTTCAACATAACAAGTCACATGTTACATCCGTTTCACAAGTAGTTCAACATACATCAGAGTTCAACATAAGTTTTACAACTCGAGTTCAAAAGTAGCAGAAGCAAAGTAGTTTGAAACCAACATCACCCTTATTTCAAAAACATGCCAGTACCAGGCTCAATTTCCAACAAAAGCATTAGAGACGAGATAACTCAGAAGGATCATGCCCATGATCACACTCCGCCACTACGGTAGGAGCCATCCAATTTATGCAGTGGATCTAGTTGGACAACATTTTGCATAAAAGCTTAAATGGTACCAGAGATATTTAAATTCTTTAGCATCAGGTTACCATTATTATTAAACTTGTCATCTAGATTAGCACCTATACTAGAGCAATCACTTGAGTATGTAGTAACCATTTCAGGTTTAGCATTTCCAACATCATCATCATCATAACCATCATTGTGTTCCATAGCCACATTGCTACGATGATGTACTCAATCCAGTTGCTCACTATCCCGGAGTGATGGCGACTCGAATCGATTACTAACCAGCTGGTGATATATTCCTCACACAAACCACACTTCCCCCGTTGGGGTCACTTTAGGTCACCCTTGGTACTATTCGGATAACGTCACAGGACTACCACGCACCCTCTACACCTAGGGTTGTTCCAGCACCAGGTCGATCAAGTCAAGCCTGCCCACTGTACTTCGGGGTTGTCAGTGCATTCTTGCCCACGGTCAACTGGCCTGAGGTGGTCTTGGTAGCATCTCGGTCACCGGTCCGAATAGAGCTACTAGGCTTCGCAGTCAGAAAGAGTTATCCAACCAACTAAATGTGAGGCATGTGTTAAAAAAGGACTAAGGGTCGATAATGGTACTGTAACAGAACCGTCCAAATTATAAAAACATAAGTACAAAAATAATCACCGAAGTGATCAAATTCCTATACTTATGCTTCCATAATACTGGTAGTCAATGAAACCACGAATGATTTCATAACAACCAACATACAAACCAAGATCGTAAATAGTTTAGCAGCCACAGTCACATATTACATAAGTTTAAACATCGTTTGAATACATCGAAGTTTAAAACATAAAGTTATTACAAACCCAAGTTCTCAAATAAGTAGCGGAAGCAAATAGTTTTAAAGTCACATTCACACACACTTAGTTCAATACAGTGCCAGATACTGATCAAGTCCAACAAAAGCAGTAAATAAGACATAGGGTGACCACACCCATGGTCCTTGTTGTCGCCCATAGCAGGGTAGAGATAATTGATGCAATATCCATAGTACATCTGGCCATCTGCAACAACAATGGGATCAAAGCCCTAAGTATAAGAAGGTACTCAGCTAGACTTGCCTGCCATATACTAAAATAAAGTGACACCAAGGAGTATGAAAGGATTTCTATGTGGGCTAGTTGAACTCATTTGCGAAAGGCATAAGCACTATAGCTGAATCATTTTAAGTAGTGTAGCATCAAGTTAATAGTTATTAACCTATCAACTAGATTAGCACCTGTACTAGAGCAATCAATTGATTAAGGTAATCAATAGTAACCAAGTCATGTTTTACATTTCCATCATCATCCACATAACCATCCGTGTTCCATAAACATTACTATGATATCGTAGCTCAAGTTAAGTGCTCACTATCTAGGAGCGATGGCGATTTGAATCGATTCCTAACTAGCTGGTGATTTATTCCTCACACAAACCACACTCACTCGTGAAGTGAGCTACAGGTCACCAATGACACCATTCTGGTAACATCACGGGACAAACAGGGACCGTAATACCCAGGGGCCTCCCGACTGCCAGGAATCAGGCCTTGCCTGCCCTTGGGCTCGCTCTTCGTGCCCCTGTCATACCCCCATCAACACCAATATGCGCGCCTAGCAGGTCGATCCTGGCCCAAATAGTGCCACTGGCTTCGTGGTCGAAAGGTACTTTATTCGGCCAGCGAAATGTGAGGCATGCATTCAACATGACAAGAGGGACGAGCAACGATCGGTCCTTAATCGACATAGATGGAAACTATAAGCACCCTAGAACCCTGTCTGGTTGCCCAAACATTTATTTCGCCCGGTCTCCAATTATCCATCAACACTTGGTTATTTCTATGATAGCATTCATAGATAAGGTATTCTAGTAACCACCTATAGTTTTCAGTGATAGGAAATCACCGACTGCTACCGGTCTAAGCAGGGCTAAGCATTTATTCGATCCTAGACATAGCAGGGTAAAGGATATAACAAGGTAGACAAGGATATAATATATGCATCAATAGTTTCACTCAACTCCTATAACTTAATGCAAAAATATATAAAACTTATATATTAATTGCTTATAAGGTAGGAGACTTAGAATGCTCTGGGGCTTGCCTGGGATCGAACACTTAGGTTAGTGTTTGACAGATGACACTCGCTTGGCGAGCATCTTCCATCCCGGCACTTGCTTAGTCCCTCCATCTTCAGGATAGGTCCACCAAACACCATCTTTGGGTTTGGCTCCAACATCTCATCCTTCACGTGGTGCATCTAGCAAACCTAAATGAGATGCGAGATGCATGTGTATGAATATGATGAATGCTAACACAAGATGCATCACATAAGCATGCAAGCAAACACAAGATTATGCAAGACATAGACACCAATAGCTATTTAACTAACATCACACAACCAATTATAGAGGGCAAGCACATCAAGCATAACACAAGTTTAACAAGATCACCAGTATCTTAACTTGACCATCATCAAGGGCATAAGTCACACTTAGCAACACATGGAATAAACAACCACAACTAGCATCTGTCTATTCTGGACTGCAAACAATAGCTGCATGTTTGTATCATAACTGGAGTTATACAAATCCAATAGCCATGCAACAAGACATTCTAGAAATCTTATGAAATTATCTACAATTCATCTTTAATCATCTTAGCATGATTCTCAAGATAACCAAGTCAAACATGCATATTTACAGAAACTGGTCCAGTGATTCCAGAGAACAATCATTTCTGGAACCCAACTTGGAATAGGCATAACTCACAAACTACAAGGCCAAATGGCACCATAATTTAACACAAGCTAGATTAATGAGTTATCTACAACTTTGTTATAAGCATGTTTCTCAGCAAACATCATTTTCATAGTGCAATTACCAAAGTCCCAGAAACTGTCCAGGAAAGCATCAATTGCAAGAATAAATATTAACTTATATTCCAAACATACATTTGACCACAACCAATTTAACCATCAGAAAGTATATGTTAAATGAACAACATAAAGCATAGTGCTTATCAATAAATAAATTCTTTTAATGCATTTCTTAATTTATTTATATAGCAAGGTGAAATAATGAACATATACCAAAAGTGCATAAAAATTCTACAAAAATTACAGTAGCTCATACATATTCTCATAATTCTACTGTACAAATTTCAAGCCATTTGAATAAGCATAGCAACCTGTATGGAAAATACAAAATGCTAAAACAAGAAATCATATGAGAGCAAGATAAACCAATAACTCACTCATAAAGCAACCAATGACCATGAAATTTTTACCACACATGAAACATCATATGAGTAGCATGCCATAAAAATTTCACTTCATTTGGAGCTCTAGATCTGCAGTTATGAAAAAAGACAAATACAACTAGCATTGAAACCTAGATGCATAAATCTATTTTTTTACAGCTAAAACTTTAAACTAAAACATGCCATATTATATATTTACAGCATATACAATTTCACAAGGATTCCAAAAAGTCCTCATTTGATATTTTATGATTTTTCTACAATTTACTATGAATTTCCAAAGTTTCAGTAAAACCAAAACAAATCAGTCCTTATGGGCACTATTCATATGAGTCTACGGTTCGCAGTTAGACCCTTCCCTTTCTCCTAATTCTTGCTGGAAGCCCCTACGCGAATTTGACCGAGGGGGCGCGTAGGAGCTCACCGTTTTCGGTGAAGGGAGGCCATGCCGGCGGTAGAGAAGAAGCGGGGAGGCATCCCCAATACGAGGTGCACCCAGCGGTGCCCGTGGCTTGGCCCATGGTGAGCCACAGTGGCCTGGCCACAGACATCAGCGGCGACGACGGGGAATGGCCCCCATGGTCGGGCTGCTCCGGCGGTCTCCGGCTTAGCCGAGGCACGCCGACCGTAAAGGAGGAGGAGGCGAAGGTGGTGGTGGTGCTGGCTAGGTGCGGAGGCGTCTGGTTAGGTAGGGATGATGGTGGCTGCGGAGCTCCCATGGCGTTCGCGCTCTCCGTCGCCGAGTAGAGCGAGGGAGAAGCGAGAGCGAGTGAGTGAGTGCACTGGGGCTGGTGCTTGGCATCAATAACACGCGAGGAGAGGGCAGGGGCACGCGGCAAGGAGGAGGGGGGTGCTACCCTGCATGTTTGCCACGATGGCAATTCAACGAACACGTGGTGAGCGTCGGCATGGGCAAGGTGGGCGCCGAATTGGGCCGTATCTAGACCAAATTTGGACATGGGCCAAAAACAGAGTTTGCAAGCCACAAACTACTATACACTTTCTATTGAGGCACTCTGGTCATTTGAGCAATGGATTAAGAGATACTTAAGCCTTAAGTTGTCACTGTCAATGAATTAACAACAAACAAATTAGAGCCCGGTTTTGGGAGTTTTGAGAGGTCAAACTTGATCCAACAGATCCCATCTTTTGACATGGTCTTCTCCATTGAATTAGCTTAAACTCTTTTTTTTGGACCAACTCATGTTGCTTACCAAAAATTCAAGAAGGTGGCATGCCATTCAAATTGGTATTATTTCTGAACTGTTTGAGAACACCAACTGATTCAAATTTTGGTCCACTACTTGACTTTTTTCCAAGTGAATCATGGCATGCTCCAAAAATAAAGATTGTTGTCCTCAAACCAAACTACAACTTTTCTTAAAGGATCTTTGACTGATTTGGTCCGGTAAGGAAGGTACAAAGCTCCAAACTAGGGTACCCGAATTAAAACGTCAATTAGGACACCCAAAATCTTGCGCTCCAAAATAGCATTGCATTGAATCTTGTGAGCTCTGTTGGACTAGGTTATGGACCAAACTAGCTCTAGACCCTTAAACAAAGTTCGCTCTACATGACATATACTTCAACTTTCATTTAAGGTCCAACCTCAAAACTGTTATGGAACCTACCGTTCTACTTTGACCAAAGTAGGATCACGATAAAGCTTAAATTATCCTTTTTGATCCATTGGAGCATTTTCTTGGCATTTGCTCAACACGAACCTTTCATGACTTTTGTTGTAGAGTTCATCTAGAGTCATCTGGGCAAGGTTTCAAGGTTTAGTTGATGACCTATATTTCCATTCACTTAATAGTGCAATTCAAGCACTTAGTAAAGCCATTCCAACAAGGATATAACTTATCATTTCATGTAATTTTTTAATTTCAAACTTCGTGAAACTTTCTAGTGACCAATATAGATGGGTATTGATGCGAGACACATGAAGATATTACAATAACACTACCCAAGCATATATCTTGAAAAGGGCTATATGTAAAGCAAGGGTGTCATATCCACGTTTAGGTTGGAGCTCTTTTCCATAGATTTGACCTTGACATCTTCATCACCACTTAATCTATCATGTTTGAGCTCAAACCCACTGCTTAATGGGTGACAAACACCTGGGGTGTTACAACCTCCCTCTTAAAAGAATCGTGTCCTGAGATTCGGCGCAAAGAGCTTTTCAAGGGAACAGAAACATGTTATCCAATTTTCAACATCTGCGATATCATTGGGCTACATAGCTTTAAGCATTAGAGAGGCTAATTGGGCAAGACAACTTTTTGATACTCACGCTACGTAGAAACTTTTGTCTGAAGATTTTCCTTCATTGACTTCCATGAAGCATTGTTACTTTGGGAGAAATCCAAGACAACATAGTACTTCATTCTGGATATACGGAGGGTGCTACAAAGCAAAGACTATCTACTCATAACATCTACTTCTCTAGTGGCATAGCATGTACAACTTCAAATAAGAGTTGGGTCCATATATGAAGTAAACATTCTTTGAGACTCTGGGAAAACGACTAACCAATAGACAATGTCTATTCCAGTCGTAACTTATTCAGTCATTTGATGCCAACTGATGGAAAGCTACATAAGGTTTCATGTGTGCAGCTCTCTTTCTGTGATGACAACAATGTATTATCTGAGTCTATCGAGTGAGTGGTGAATGTAATAGCTGACTCTGTTAACTCGATGTTTTCGATGATCGTTATTTAAGGAAATCCTCATATCCAAACGGCAATAGTCACCTGGGTTGGATTGATGCAGCCTCTTGGGTAAAAACACATATAAAGTACTAGGGGCACGTCAGCACTGGAGAACCATTACCACAAAAGGATGATAGCTAGGTCTGAAAGACAACAAAAGTTGCAAGTATCCACCAATTTAGGGAAATAGTTCACTACTAAGTAGGTTGGGTACAATTTTCCTTCATCGTACAGTAGCGTAATAAGTTGGGTTGACTTGCACCGTAGCAAAACTAGCCTTCTTGATCTATATTTGACATTGAGGCTTCCATTCTAATGCCAATCAATACCTCAAAACCATAATCCGAAAAATCTGCGATTTGACACCTTCCCAAATGTTTTCGACTCGCAATGGCACAATTTGACTTGTAGAACACCTTGACTGCTCATGCATTGCTGATCTAAGAAGGCAAAAGCAAGGCACATAGGGGTGCAATTAGTCTTCTCAAGGGTACTGAGGGTTGTCTAACAAAAAGATACCTATCAATTGTAAGTTCTTGGCATCCATTACAAACATAACGTTCCAATGCAAAGGATGATCGCAGTCAACAGAGAAATTACAGATTCTGTACCCTTTTATTTTCTGTTCATATCTCACAAACTACTGCTCCAATTTGCACAAATTTTAGTGGGAATATAGATCCATGGGTCTTTTAACTACTTGCCAAAATTCAGCTCAAACGGACACCGTTTGTCTATCCAAACAATCCATCCACCAAAATAGCTCTGTTCTAAAATGGCAGCAAACTAAGCTGACAAGACATCTCTCAAATCCTATGTTTTACTCAACCAATACTCAAACCAACTTAAGGCATTGAAGGGTCCTAAGTGAGGAATGATATCACCAAGTTTGAGGTCAATCCAACTTCGTTTGAGTCACTAATCGTCGGCTTGAAGATAACCGGTTTAGTGCCACAAAATCTAAACGGATTTTGTGTTCTTCCTTTTCTTTGCTTTACACGTTGGGGTGTGTGTTTTGCAGTCTCTAATCTTTCTAATAGCAGCAACAACCTTTCTCCCTGAGGATGGAGGCTAGGGTTTTCCTCACATGATTCTCATGCAAGGCTTTCTTTAAGTGGAGTTGGCTGACATTTCATTTGCAGAATTGCATAAGTAGTTGTAACCCTTTTTGATGAGATACAGGCCCGATCTTCCGAGAGGTAACCGGTAAGTTCGACTTGTGGAGATCTCGACGTTGGCAATCCGGCTTCAAATCAGACATGATTCGAACCCTGCAACCGTTACACCACTGCTCCGTTAGTTATCAACCAAGCACAACTTGATTGACCTCGCCAAGAAGGCTTTTCCTGCAAGCGAATCGAAGAACACAAGCAAGAAGGTAAAACACGCAATCTGAAATTGCAAATATGAATAATGCGAATATCAATTGAGGGTTCAAGAACTCGGTTCCAAAGGACTAATCGACACAGTGGAGGAGATCAAGAACAGGGGCCCTGGATCACTGTAAAAGGATTTGTCACCACAGTTACAATGAACGATTCAGTTTCTCGATGGAAAACTAAACTCTAAACAAAACCCAATCGTCTAACAGTGGCAGCGGCTGTGTTTATAGTCTAAGACTCGACCTAGGGTTGAGGACGGCCAGGGGTTGGGCGCCCACAACTTGGGCTTAAGGCCCGACACGATACATGGCCAAGTTGGCCCAAATAGGTGACGCAGCACCTTGTCGTGGTCACACAGAATGATTCACGGACCTTCTGGAGCTGGGACCAGATCCAAAACAACGGCGTCGTCGTCCCCTTTCCAACGCATCCAAGAACGCCCGTTTCGATGTCGTATGCGAGAGTTATGACCAAAACAGTGACGACGTGTCTGCTGAATTCGAGGGTGACGTGGCAGCTGAGTTGGGGACGAATTGCAACTTGGGAAAGACCATAGCGTCGGTGTGTCCAGCGTGGCGATGTCCTCATCATCCTCCCCTTCTTGAATTGGAGTCGTCCTCGACTCCATCTTGGCGATGTCCTCATCATCCCCTCCTTCTAGAATTGGAGTCGCCCTCGACTTCATCCCATCATCAACGAACTCCTGCAAAAGGTTAGTGGTAGCAGGCAATGCACCAGACATAATAGGTTGACAAAACATAGTATAACATGGTGCATCAGGATTATCACATAACTCAGCAGTAGCAGAAGTTGTAGCAAGAAAAGTACCTCCTTTTAACTTAATCCCATTATTTTTAGCAATGTTAGTTGGAGGTTTATTTTTAATCTCTTTAGCATGTTTAATAATTTCCGTAGGAGACAAAGGCAGCAATGTAATTTTCTTATCCTTATGTACAATAGTGTATGTATTAGTTCTACCATGGTGTATAGCATCATTATCAAATTCCCATGGACGACCTAACAAAATAGAACAAGTTTGCATAGGAACAACATCAAAATCAGCAGTATCATGATAAGAACCTGTGAAAAAGCTAATGCGTGCTGATTTAGTTACCTTAGTCTTACCACTATTATTGAACCATTGAAGTTTATATGGATACGAATGTTGTCGTGTGGTCAAGCCAAGCTTCTCAACCAAATCTGAACTCACCAAGTTATTGCAACTTCCGCTATCAATGATAGTGAGAACACGACAACCCTGCACAATGAAATACATGTGGAACAAATTGTTTCGTTGGATCTTCATCTCGTCTTCATGTCCCACACGTGTACTTAACACATGCTGCACAAGAAGGCTAGGGTAATCCGCGGCAGCAGCCACAGAGTCAATGATGATAGCCTCCTTATCTTGATCGCCCTCGGTGGAATCTGCATCAATGTTAGCAGCAAGAGCTAAATCATCTAGTACTTACATATCCATCCTCGGTAGCAATGAAAGCACGACGACTGGGGCAATCCTTCATGACATGTCCCATGCCTTTGCATCGGTGGCAAATGATTTTAGCGCTGGACGAGGAGATAGTAGAAACACCTGGAGTGGCACCTTTCTTCTGCACATTAGACAATTGACTTACCCCGGAAGACAATGGAGGTGTAGATGGCTGTGATGCAACAGGAATCTTGGGTGTATCCGGCGTTGAACGCTGCTGAAAATTCCTTCCATTGTTAGACTTGAAAGGCTGGTGTTGTTTGCGTCCCTGTACTTCACGTTCTGCCTTAATAGCAAGATGATATAATTGGGAAAAATTTCGCCATTCTTTGTAATCAAATATGTTCTGTATATCATAATTTAGACCACCAAAAAATCTAGCACTAGCATCATTATCATCTTCATTTATACCACAACGGGCTAAACCAATAAGCAATTCTTGATAGTAAGCTTCTACTCCTTTATCACCTTGTTTTAAAGCTTGTAGTTTCAAACGTAAATCACGTTGGTAATAAGGAGGAACAAAACGAGATTTCATACGTTGCTTTAAAGCATTCCTAGTTTGAGGCACAACAGCAGCATTATTAGCATTGCAAAGATCACTCCACCAGAATAAAGCAAAATTAGTAAACTCACTAAGCAAGTCTAACACTATGCTCAGCAGGAACATTATGAGAATCAAATTTTTGTTGAACAGCAAGCTCCCAATCTAAATAAGCCTCTGGATCAACATTGCCAGCAAAAGGAGGAAGGCTAAATTTAACTTTAGCAAAAGGATCGTTATTACCATGATTATTACCTCCCATACCGCGACGGTTGAAGTTGAGACGACGATGGGCATAACCGTCAGCATTCACATCCGCATCATCATCACCAAAATCATCCGCATCATCATCAACAGCACGATGAGGTGGAGGATGTTGCTCGAGTTATTCAATGCGGGTGACCAGATTGTTCACATTGCGCGTCAGCTCGGTCATAAGATTGCGTTGTTCAGTCATGAACGTTGTAAGCTCGCCCTTGGACACGCAATCATTGAAGTCCATCGGAGATCCTGCCATGGTTAGAAGATAGAAAAAGACAACACCAAAGTATTATCCCTATCAACTAAAAGGAACCAAGTGGTGGTGGTGGCGGTGGTGGTGGTGAAAGTGGAATGCAAAATCACAAGCGGCTTACCACCGTCTTGCCTGTATTCTTACCAACGCCAAACAAGAGCAAAACCAACGTGGCGAAGCAATCTTTTGTTGAGCGTGGGTAACAGTTGCAAGATGAATAAAGAACAAAACCAGGCTAATCATATGTGTGCCCAGGAAGTCCACACATATGTCAGAATGAAAAAGTATCAGAAACAATGTCATTATATAACGTATACATAACTATATTAACACTTACATCAGAGTATCGCGGAACGATGACTAAACTTCAGGCTCCATTCTTCTCAGGGACGGCTGACTGGGGGTAACATATGCCTAGCACTTCTACTAGTCTTCTAGAAACTCCACTACACCTTTGTCCTTCTTCCGAGTAGCATCTTACTACACACTGGAGTGTGGGGGAAATAGCAAGAGTGAGTCCATGTCGAACTCAACAAGTATAACACAGGGTTCATGAGGCTCAAAAAGGCTAGACACTGTTTGACTGCGTTTAGCTTTTAATCATCATATAATTAGCAATTGAGTAGCATCAAGGTAATCCAATCCCATTAATGAATCAATGATCAATTGCAATTAAGATAATGAATAGCATTAACATGAGTATAATAATAACAACAGTAATTAAACATGATATAACAATGGTGATCATCTATCTGTAGATGTTCCAAGGCCGCTCGTATCCGTGAGCACGGCTAGTATACCAGTTTTTAACTCTGCGCAGAGGTGTACACTTTCACTATGAGTCATGACTTCCAAATGCATGGGTTAGCTAGGCCCAAAACACCGGAAACCATATAAAGCCACTTAAAAGTTCGTCTAACAAGTTAGGGCCATTAGATTCACTCGGCAGGCAGATGTAGAACCCCCCTTCCCTGTGGCACAACAACCGCAGCCTATACACACTAGGCCAGGGGCTCGCACTACACCCAACGTGTCAAGCCATTCTTACGCCATTTAAGGTAACCACTAACAAGCTAGAAAAGGTCCTTTAAGCAACTAAAGCCAGAGCCATATAGCCCTCACAGCTGTACTGTATGTCCCGGATGATCACGTACAGATAAGTCCTTATGGAGAGAAACCAGAGCAACAATATAACCCCTTGCTCTAGCCCCCTTTTCAACAGTAATAAAATCATCTTAATGGTTGATTGCTTAATCCATTAATCAAATTACAAGATCATTGTTCATAATTAAGCTCTAGCAATAGCTACCCAAATGCATCCCCAAGGTTGACAAGGAATCAAGATAACAATCACTAAGTTATAATCTCTAAGGTTGTCAAGGTAAGCACATGCACATGTATGATAATTTTAGTGAATAGGTAACAAGGATGGTCCCATGTTATACTTGCCTTGATCAAAGTTCTCCGATAGATACTGCTGGTCCGGCTCAAAATAATACTCCTAATCGTCGTAGTACTGCTCACCGTCTAAATTCGATCACCAAGCATCAACATACAAACATTCCGAGCAAACATACACGAAGCAAACAAAAGATACAATTAGAACAGTACACCAACAGTAGAAACACATTTAGAAAAGCTTACAAAACTATTCTACACGTTGCTACGATCACACAGACGTAAAGATCACGAAATTCGGATCTAAAACGTGAAAGTTATGAATTTTCTAAGATTTCCTATAGATAAATAATTACTTTAATATAAACTCGAAAATTAAACTTTTCAAACCTACTGTACAGCTACACTAACATGTAGAGCTTGCAAATACGAACCTAACGCAACTTGAACGGGCCAAATCGGAGTTAAAACATGGAAGATATGGCCTAAACAAAATTGTATGTATATATGTATTTCTATTGTATTTTGGGATTTGTTTTTCTAAAGAAAAACGGCCACAAATCGTACCATGACATCCGTGGTTTGCTTCTTTCCTCCACTGTGATCCAATCGTGAGCTAGTGGCAATCCAATCCTGAGCTAAGTGGCAACTGAATGCCACCACCCAATTGCGTTAGCATTACCACTGTGATCAACCCAACATCTTGGTGCCGCTTCTCTACTGCAGCAAGAACAATCTCCTCAAAGTTATACCCATGGGGGACAGGACAAATGTGAAGAAACATCTGTTAATAATCATTGAAGTGTATCTGTCCCCAACCAACAAGTTTTGCAATGAAAGCTAATTAAGGAATAGCAGTACCAAGCACAACGCTGCTCTGCCCTACTGCCTTCATGATTCCAGCCTCCTGCATCACCTCGAGAGCGCACCGCGGACGCGAGGTTCATGTGTTGCCGATCACTGATGAGTGCAGTATACGAGTAGGGTAAGACCGACTAGCTAGAAGGCCCGGAAAGGCAGTAATAATGGTGATGACTGGGAATCGTGGCTGATTGGCGGTCACCGGAGCGGCAAGGGACGGCGATGGCGGCTGCGAGGCTCTAGGTGATGTGGAGAGGCGAGGGAGGGAGACACGAGCAGCGGCGGCTATGGGCAACAGCGGCGGCGGCGGCGACAACAGCGGCGGCGGCGGCAATAGCGGCAGCGGCGACAACAGCGGCGACGGCGGCAACAGCGGCGGCGGCGACAACAACGGCGGCGGCGGCAATAGCGGCAGAAAACAGGGCTAGCTGGCAGGCCGGACATATATATAGGGAGGAAGACTCTCCACCTTCACGTCAACTAGCGATATGGTGCTAATTGACGTTGCACCCTCCATCTTTACTAATAGGCCTAATTAATTATTAAAGCCCATTAGTAAATAAATGAATGGACATTTAGGATTATTGCACACAAGCTTTGGTAGAAAATAAGATATTTATTATTTTCGGAATTAATTAATTTCGTGGATAAAATAATTCTAGAAAAGTCCAGAATTATTATTTAAGCCGCGAAAAATACTCCGAAAGCTCCGAAAATTCGAGGGAATTTTCTAGAGACATTATGGAACATGAGGAACCCAAATAAAGTATTTGGAGCTTATGAAAAGATGGATGAAGAGATCAAGGAAAAAGATTAAGCTCACGGAAATTGGAATTTTGGATCCAGAAAATACCAAAAAGTTTTCCGATGAGAAGTAAACGTCGTCCTACGGTATTTTGAAAATAATAGCACTCACCAACACCAAAGACAAGCATCACACAAACACCACATTATTAAATTAATATGAAAAAGTTTAAAACCACAATTTTCTATATTTAATTAGCAACAACTTAACTTATCTAATAAATTTATTCAGATATTGAAATAATTTATTTTATTTAGCGTTTTTCCCGCACAATCCAAAATAGGAAATTTTGGGTGTGACAATTCTACCCCACTTAACAGGAATCTCGTCCCGAGATTTGAAGAGACTAGGGAGAAGGATAAAATTGATCTGCAAGTCTTCACTCTTCTCTGATCAATTCTTATCTAATGATGATGATGCCACAAGCTTAAATCCAACTTTGTAAATATCTCCTTTAGACCCTTACGATCCTTGTAGATGGTTCTAACAGGTTACCAACCCTGAGAAGAGATACCTACGCTCGATAATGACTTTGCAACCATGTAGATAGCTGATGCTTCCAGGTGATGAAATAGAACATATAAACCTCCATCTTGTATCGTCTTTAGTTTGACAAACCCCCTTAAGAAGAGATCAATTGGAGAACACCAATGGATAGATTATATTTGTTTCTGAGTGATAACTATCATCATGTCCTTCTGACATCCCAAAGAAATTCATGAGCATATGCAAGAACGAGTAATCCTGCTCTTCCTCACGAGCAGAAAAACAGCAGTGCAGAAATACAGTTATAACTTGAGTTCTGTGAATCCGATGATATTGTAGTTTATACCGTTGGAAAGCTTATCATATTTACTACAACTTTCTTATAGAACACTTCTCCAGATTCTGCAGTTAAGGTAGTCGAAAACTGTGCACAACAGAAACTATTCCAGGTTGCTGACAGCACAGATGCGTCGTCTTGTGATTTTCATAATTCCCAAACCATAATAGCTATCAGGGTGGTTCTTACCGTCAGAGAAAGATATTGAAGTCTACTATTGTCCAGAATTTATTCATGATTTTTGAGCGTCCAAAAATAGAGATATAAGCTAAGGAAGACATATTGCTCTTTAAAAGACAGGATAAGATAAAAATGAGATTCAGAGAGATTAGAGAGATAGATAACACTAATCTTCAAGTCTTCATATTTCCTTGCTTTGCGTTGATGAGATATAAGACATAGATCAAGGATAGCCAAAAGATGATAAGAAAGATAAAGTTTGATCTTCAGTTCTTCATACCTCGTCGCTTGAGATTGATGATGGTAACGGACACTACCCCACTTAACAAAGATTTTGCTCCACCTAGCAATGTCATTGAAGGCAACACTTTCTTTAAGGCTTGCTGCTAATGATAAGTCCTTCACTTAAAACTTACTAAACATACTTGATATGGGGGTGATGTCATCTAAGTTTTCATGAAACTAACTATAAACTTCCAACATCTCCTTCCTATGTCGTCTATGCTAACTTGTATAGAGTATGTTGAATTGAATGTTGAACTCCCAACTGATGATAGCTTAAAGTGAAGACCAGTCCTAATGAATACCCGAGCTTCTTGTAGACGATCCAACAAAGCACTGATCCCAAGCAAACAACACCAGCATTTGAGTAGACTTCCAATCATAGAGATAACCACTTCTTCCAAGTGAAGCACTAGGACATACGAAACCTTTATCTTGTAACACTCACAACTTTGCTACCCCCTTAAGAAAAAGAAACTAGGGGACACCAAAGTAACTTACATCTCCTTTTATACTAGATAACCATAATCATCTCTAATGTAAGATTCCAAGGCAAATCAATGAGATTCAAAGATATCCGATGATAGATTCACTTATACAAGATAAGGATGTAATGCAGAAAATTTCTGGGCGAATTCCAATTTTAGCAGTTCAGTAAATCTGACATATCTCGAGATACAACCATCTGATTATGGTGATCTTTATATGGTTGGAAAGCTTACGAAATTATCTACGACTTTTATTCACAACACTTTTCCAGATTCTGTCAATAAGTTAGTCAAAAACTGAACTTACCCAAAACTGTTCCAGGATTCCAGACTGTGCAGTAACCTCAACTTAGAACAGGTATATCTCTTAGCTCAAAATAGATAAAATGGTAAGTCCAGTGGGTTTGGAAAGATAGAGAAGTCTAGTTATTCCCAGTAAAATTTCATATATTTCTCATGTCCATATCTTGAGACATAATAGAAACATTGCAGACTGCTATAGAAATCAGCATGCGGAGTATTACGTAAAACCTACCCCACTTATCATGGATCGAGCTACTCCTCAAGACTTATATCTTCCGAGCTACCATTGAAACACGAGAACAAGGATAACACACAAGCAACACATCAAGCAAAACAAGCACACATCACATCATCGGTACTACACGTGCTGCTTCAACAATGGTGGTCATCCTAAGGGAAAAGTATGGATGATGAAAGGCCATCGAACTTTTGAAAAAGGTGAGATCAGAAAACTTTTAGTAAAAACAACATAAAACAAAATCCAATGGAGTAAGAAATAATAGCTCAAAGGAAGCTTATCAAGGAGGAGATACAATAGGACAAGGAAGAGGAAATAGTCAAAATCAATGAGTCAAGGGATGACAAAATAGTTTTATAGTAAAATGAGTTTTAGAATACGTCCAGTGCTACTTGGCATACGTCCTACAGTCAACACAGCTCTGATACCACTCTGTCACACCCGGTTTTCTAAAGAACAAAACCAGGCTAATCATATGTGTGCCCAGGAAGTCCACACATATGTCAGAATGAAAAAGTATCAGAAACAATGTCATTATATAACGTATACATAACTATATTAACACTTACATCAGAGTATCGCAGAACGATGACTAAACTTCAGGCTCCATTCTTCTCAGGGACGGCTGACTGGGGGTAACATATGCCTAGCACTTCTACTAGTCTTCTGGAAACTCCACTACACCTTTGTCCTTCTTCCGAGTAGCATCTTACTACACACTGGAGTGTGGGGGAAATAGCAAGAGTGAGTCCATGTCGAACTCAACAAGTATAACACAGGGTTCATGAGGCTCAAAAAGGCTAGACACTGTTTGACTGCGTTTAGCTTTTAATCATCATATAATTAGCAATTGAGTAGCATCAAGGTAATCCAATCCCATTAATGAATCAATGATCAATTGCAATTACTATAATGAATAGCATTAACATGAGTATAATAATAACAACAGTAATTAAACATGATATAACAATGGTGATCATCTATCTGTAGATGTTCCAAGGCCGCTCGTATCCGTGAGCACGGCTAGTATACCAGTTTTTAACTCTGCGCAGAGGTGTACACTTTCACTATGAGTCATGACTTCCAAATGCATGGGTTAGCTAGGCCCAAAACACCGGAAACCATATAAAGCCACTTAAAAGTTCGTCTAACAAGTTAGGGCCATTAGATTCACTCGGCAGGCAGATGTAGAACCCCCCTTCCCTGTGGCACAACAACCGCAGCCTATACACACTAGGCCAGGGGCTCGCACTACACCCAACGTGTCAAGCCATTCTTACGCCATTTAAGGTAACCACTAACAAGCTAGAAAAGGTCCTTTAAGCAACTAAAGCCAGAGCCATATAGCCCTCACAGCTGTACTGTATGTCCCGGATGATCACGTACAGATAAGTCCTTATGGAGAGAAACCAGAGCAACAATATAACCCCTTGCTCTAGCCCCCTTTTCAACAGTAATAAAATCATCTTAATGGTTGATTGCTTAATCCATTAATCAAATTACAAGATCATTGTTCATAATTAAGCTCTAGCAATAGCTACCCAAATGCATCCCCAAGGTTGACAAGGAATCAAGATAACAATCACTAAGTTATAATCTCTAAGGTTGTCAAGGTAAGCACATGCACATGTATGATAATTTTAGTGAATAGGTAACAAGGATGGTCCCATGTTATACTTGCCTTGATCAAAGTTCTCCGATAGATACTGCTGGTCCGGCTCAAAATAATACTCCTAATCGTCGTAGTACTGCTCACCGTCTAAATTCGATCACCAAGCATCAACATACAAACATTCCGAGCAAACATACACGAAGCAAACAAAAGATACAATTAGAACAGTACACCAACAGTAGAAACACATTTAGAAAAGCTTACAAAACTATTCTACACGTTGCTACGATCACACAGACGTAAAGATCACGAAATTCGGATCTAAAACGTGAAAGTTATGAATTTTCTAAGATTTCCTATAGATAAATAATTACTTTAATATAAACTCAAAAATTAAACTTTTCAAACCTAATGTACAGCTACACTAACATGTAGAGCTTGCAAATACGAACCTAACGCAACTTGAACGGGCCAAATCGGAGTTAAAACATGGAAGATATGGCCTAAACAAAATTGTATGTATATATGTATTTCTATTGTATTTCGGGATTTGTTTTTCTAAAGAAAAACAGCCACAAATCGTACCATGACATCCGTGGTTTGCTTCTTTCCTCCACTGTGATCCAATCGTGAGCTAGTGGCAATCCAATCCTGAGCTAAGTGGCAACTGAATGCCACCACCCAATTGCGTTAGCATTACCACTGTGATCAACCCAACATCTTGGTGCCGCTTCTCTACTGCAGCAAGAACAATCTCCTCAAAGTTATACCCATGGGGGACAGGACAAATGTGAAGAAACATCTGTTAATAATCATTGAAGTGTATCTGTCCCCAACCAACAAGTTTTGCAATGAAAGCTAATTAAGGAATAGCAGTACCAAGCACAACGCTGCTCTGCCCTACTGCCTTCATGATTCCAGCCTCCTGCATCACCTCGAGAGCGCACCGCGGACGCGAGGTTCATGTGTTGCCGATCACTGATGAGTGCAGTATACGAGTAGGGTAAGACCGACTAGCTAGAAGGCCCGGAAAGGCAGTAATAATGGTGATGACTGGGAATCGTGGCTGATTGGCGGTCACCGGAGCGGCAAGGGACGGCGATGGCGGCTGCGAGGCTCTAGGTGATGTGGAGAGGCGAGGGAGGGAGACACGAGCAGCGGCGGCTATGGGCAACAGCGGCGGCGGCGGCGACAACAGCGGCGGCGGCGGCAATAGCGGCAGCGGCGACAACAGCAACAGCGGCGGCGGCGACAACAGCGGCGGCGGCGGCAATAGCGGCGGAAAACAGGGCTAGCTGGCAGGCCGGACATATATATAGGGAGGAAGACTCTCCACCTTCACGTCAACTAGCGATATGGTGCTAATTGACGTTGCACCCTCCATCTTTACTAATAGGCCTAATTAATTATTAAAGCCCATTAGTAAATAAATGAATGGACATTTAGGATTATTGCACACAAGCTTTGGTAGAAAATAAGATATTTATTATTTTCGGAATTAATTAATTTCGTGGATAAAATAATTCTAGAAAAGTCCAGAATTATTATTTAAGCCGCGAAAAATACTCCGAAAGCTCCGAAAATTCGAGGGAATTTTCTAGAGACATTATGGAACATGAGGAACCCAAATAAAGTATTTGGAGCTTATGAAAAGATGGATGAAGAGATCAAGGAAAAAGATTAAGCTCACGGAAATTGGAATTTTGGATCCAGAAAATACCAAAAAGTTTTCCGATGAGAAGTAAACGTCGTCCTACGGTATTTTGAAAATAATAGCACTCACCAACACCAAAGACAAGCATCACACAAACACCACATTATTAAATTAATATGAAAAAGTTTAAAACCACAATTTTCTATATTTAATTAGCAACAACTTAACTTATCTAATAAATTTATTCAGATATTGAAATAATTTATTTTATTTAGCGTTTTTCCCGCACAATCCAAAATAGGAAATTTTGGGTGTGACAGAACCTGTGCTGACAGAAGAATATGTGGAGCTATGGGTAGGCACACAATATGACAGCAAGGATTAGCAATTAACGAATACAGATTAACGATTGTTCAATCCGGATCCAAAGTACAAATCACAGCTGCTGGCTAAGACGTGTCGAGACGTAGCGCAACAAGGTGAAAACAAAGGATGATGGAAAGAACGCACAGAACAAGCAAATAACCGGATTTTTTCTTTTTCCTGAATTTTTCCCTGATTTTCCCAAAAGGCACTAGTAGGAATCAAACTTTTTTATTTTTTCACTATTTTTTTATATTTTTCTCTGAACAAGGATCACAAAAGATGCAACCACAAAAATTGGCACCTACAACTGAGGTGGGATGTGGTCTACAGAAAAATAGCACGTTCTCTGAAAAGCGTGCAAAAACTTTGACAATTTTTTTCTTTATTTTCCTGATTTTTTTTGGCAATTTTGACGAAACCAAACAGGGCAAAGAAGCTGCTGTAAAAATTTGACAGTTTGGGTCAGCTCCAAACGGTGTCAAGAAGCTGCTGTAAAAATTTCAGATTTTTCTGATAAACGAGCGAAAAGTTATGCCTGTTTTACCGAAGGTATCTCAAGTTATGTTTTGACTCGAGGCACAACACGAAAGCGGCAGTTAGGGCAAAACGTCCCTAAACTCCAACACCGATCACAAGATCGTCCCTGTGACTCCAACAGCGACAGTAGGTATGCGCCTGATGATGTAAGGAGGGCTGCGATGCAGGCAAAATAAGAGCGGCTTGCAACCTATCTAGGGTTTGCGCGGCGGCGAGAAGTTACACAAGGCGGCTAGCGGGGCAAGTCGAGTAATGTGGTGGCTTCGACTTGTTGTTTGGGAACGGTGGATGGGATAGCGGCGGAAAACAAAAATCACAGCAACGGACGATTGAACTACGACCACGAACACAGTTCTAAACCAGCAACAAGACTCGACCACGGACACAAACTCAACAATGCGAATCTGAAACGAAATTGCAAAGGCACAAAGGGTGATAGGACAGCGGAAATTGAAATATTTTTGGGCTTTTTGTGGACTCTAGGTAATGAACAAATATGAATCTAAGGCAAACGAGAATATACCACGCGGTAAACCTAAAATCTCTGATACCAATTGATGAGATACAGGCCCGATCTTCCGAGAGGTAACCGGTAAGTTCGACTTGTGGAGATCTCGACGTTGACGATCCGGCTTCAAATCAGACACGATTCGAACCCTGCAACCGTTACACCACTGCTCCGTTGGTTATCAACCAAGCACAACTTGATTGACCTCGCCAAGAAGGCTTTTCCTGCAAGCGAATCGAAGAACACAAGCAAGAAGGTAAAACACGCAATCTGAAATTGCAAATATGAATAATGCGAATATCAATTGAGGGTTCAAGAACTCTGTTCCAAAGGACTAATCGACACAGTGGAGGAGATCAAGAACAGGGGCCCTGGATCACTGTAAAAGGATTTGTCACCACAGTTACAATGAACGATTCAGTTTCTCGATGGAAAACTAAACTCTAAACAAAACCCAATTGTCTAACAGCGGCGGTGGCTGTGTTTATAGTCTAAGACTCGACCTAGGGTTGAGGACGGCCAGGGGTTGGGCGCCCACAACTTGGGCTTAAGGCCCGACACGATACATGGCCAAGTTGGCCCAAATAGGTGATGCAGCACCTTGTCGTGGTCACATAGAATGATTCACGGACCTTTTGGAGCTGGGACCAGATCCAAAACGACGGCGTCATCATCCCCTTTCCAACGCATCCAAGAACGCCCCGTTTCGATGTCGTATGCGAGAGTTATGACCAAAACAGTGACGACGTGTCTGCTGAATCCGAGGGTGACGTGGCAGCTGAGTTGGGGACGAATTGCAACTTGGGAAAGACCATAGCGTCGGTGTGTCCAGCGTGGCGATGTCCTCATCACTTTTAACCTGTGCTAGCAGTGATTTTTAGCATGTACCTATCATCTATCTTAGCACCTGTACTAAACAATCACTTGGGCATTAAAACACATTATTAACCATAGCTGGTATAAATTGAGGCAACCTTAAATCATCATCCAATTAACCATCTGTTTAATTAATTGAATCTACGTTGCCACTGCTCAAGTCAAGTGCTCACTAACCGGGAGTGACGGCGATTCAAATCGAATTCCTATCCAGCTGGAGGGGTATTTCTAACACAACCACGTAGACGCCGCGCAGGGTCGCACAAGTCACCTTTGGTACAATTCAGGAGTCGTGGGTTTGACTGATGCCACATCCCCAAGGGCGACACTCTGCTAGGTGATAGGGACTCTAACCCCCCTTGGTCTTATGCCAATATCCCCAAGCACATCCTTACTTCCTCCAAGATGCGCGCTTGACCCCCCGATTCTCGGCCTGAACTGTATTACTCGGCTTCGTGGTTGGAATGACTTATCCATCCAGCTAAGTGTTAGTTCAACATGACTCCAGGACGTACAACGAATCGGTCCTTAAACAACTCAGACGGGCATAGCTTTGCACCCAAGACGTGAAGTGTCTTGCGGCTGCACTATCGAACTCCCACCTGGTCTCAAATTCATTTTTCAAGCATGGTTCTTTCCATGATAGCAAATATAGCCAACCGTATCCCACTTTCTCCTAAAGCTCGCGGATGACAGTAATCACCCGACTTTTACCATACTAAGTATTGCTAAGCATATACCACATTCCTAAACCGTAATAGGATTTGCAGTATAATTTCTGGACAAGGAAGGATATGTGCAGCAAGTGTCTCCAACCAATTCCTACCACTTAATGCATCAAACATGTAAAAGTACTCAAATGTTATTTATAAATATTCAGGGTTAGCATGCACCAGGGCTTGCCTTTCAGAAAGGAAGAGGGATGATGATCAGGGCACTCGGGCAGCTCTTCTTCGGGAACTCCTTCGCCGGCCAGCACCTCGGGCTCCACCGGCTGCTCTTGCTCCTCCTCCTCCTGATGTGCTCCCTCGAACTCCAGAAGCATCGCCCCGTCCGGCACACCTATTGCATGGATGCATAGATAAATTTCATGGATGCATAAGAATGAATGCAACATGCTCGGTGAATGCAAACATGCACTGCAGTAACACTTAACACTCTATTCAAATCACTTTAACAATACGTGCAAATCTCTTCTCCGGTAGAGAAGTACTTACCAAGTCTATGCAACCTAATGTATAATTGCTCTTCTTCAGTTAGGGATCTAGCACCTAAACAATTAACACGAGCAAGTCACTTAAGCATATCACAATCATAAACTCATTTCGACAACCTAGAAATCTGAACAGCAGCTCGGTATTTCACCCATAACTAGAGATCCAAAACTCCAATTGACATGACACAAGACAATCTGGAAAGATTATAAATTGATCTACAAATAATTTTGAGACCTCAAGACCTGATTCCCACATTTACCTAGTCGAATTCTTATAGTTCCAGAAATCTGTCCTTTCCAAACAGAGAGTAGTCATTTCTGAACAGCAGCTTCAAACTTCTATAACTCCTAAACTACTAGGCCAAATGCCACCAAATTTTAACATGAGCTAGTATAACAAGTTTACTACAACTTTTGTATTCACAAGATTCCCAGAAAACACATTTATCCAAGCCTAATACTGGAAACGCTACCAATTGTCCAGAAGGCCTACTAATTGCTAAAATTAAATATTTACTTATGTGCCACACCAACCTTTTGGCCAAACCAATGGCACCACTAGTTCACACATGACACAAAACTACCAGAAAATGAGGTATACCAAATCAAATCATTTATTTTAATCCCTTTCTTAATTTAATTAATTAATTAAGTGGGAAAATAAACCTATATGCCAATTGCTCAAACAATTCTATAAAAATTACAAGGGACCCTATGCACTACGAATAGACTACTGTAAAAATGTAAGCTAAAGTTGCCCATAGGAACTCCCTACACTAAATTCACAAGCTAGCAAGGCTGATTCTAGCATAATTAAGAAATCTTATTGAAAAGTATCAAACAATAGAAACAATATTTTTTTCTAGAAATCCTAAGGTACCAGGACACTCTCCACAAAATTTCATGATCACAGGACATATAGAAAAATTATGAAAATTCATTCAAGTATCTCATATTATAAAATGACAAAGGCATAACTTGAAATCTACTCAGGCACTGACCTTCAAATTTTTACCAAAGCTAGTATGTACCTAGAACAGCACACTCGCCAAATTTCATAATTTTTGGAGCACTAGAACTCAAGTTATAAAATTAACAAGTTTACATCCATTTTAAAACATATTTCAATTGTCTAATTAATTCTTCCAGAATTTAAATAACACATATACATTTTATATTTTTCCTAAGTACTACACTTTACACAGAACCTAACAAACTTGGAACCACCTTATTTAGGTCTATAATCTTTGAGATATGGATTATACAAAATAGCCTACAAATCTGTGAAAAGATAAAAGAAAACAAACAAAATTGAATCCTACACGCTATTGGGCCGGCCTGCTACCCCGGCGCGGCACGCTGCTTCGCGTGGCTTGCTCAGCCAGTGCGGCCCACTTGGCCTGCGTGGCGCGTGTCGGCCACCCGCCCGCGCACGCGCTGACAGCCGAGACCCGCAGACCAGAGATAGGGGAAACAGGGGAGGAGAGGCGATGGCGAGAGCTCTCTGCCAGTGGCGACTCCGGCGAGGCTGAGTGCATCGGCGTGCTCACCTCGATAGTGTGAATCTAGGGGTGCAGCTTAGGGGGACTAGTGCAGCGGCTATGGAGGGTGGCGACGGCAATGGCGGCCCACGGCCGCCGGTTTGCCGGCTCCGGTGAGCTAGTGGCGGCATGGCCCTACTGGCCGACCCCGTGAGCACAGTGGCTCAAGGTGGACACAAAACACCAGAGAAGGAAGACGGTAAGACGCTAGAGGAGCACAACCACGACAACGGTGGCACTCTGGTGAGAAATGTCCAAGGCGGACGGTGATGGACACGGCAAATGTGCCCTTACCTCCGCGCGATTGGCCCAACTAAGTGGAGGAGGTAGAGGGGTCTAGGGCAGAGCTGTTGGTAGGGTTTGGTAAGCTGTGGTGTAGTGATGAGCGCGCGCGGCCATGGCGGAGCTAGCGGTGGCGCCTGCTCGCTGGAGAAGGCAACGAGGGAGGAAGAGAGGTGAGGGAATGGGGAAACCCGACCGGGACTTAGTATTTCACTTCCACAGACATCCAAGAGCGACGCCATGGCATCCTACACATGCGTGAGCAGCCATGTGGTGTCCGGAGCCTGGAGTCGGTCAGCCACGATGTCCAACTAAAAGTCTGAATCGGAGCCGATAGAGGTGACTAACAGCGAAACTTTGGCACCCTATTGCTCATAATCCAGGCCGATCTGATGTGAGCCATAATTAGCAAAGTTGTAGAGGGACATGAGATCTACAAGTTTGTCAATAGGAGCTAGAGCTAGTTCAGCCTGGTTTGAGAGTTACATGGCTCCACATTAGGGTACATCAAAACTGTTACTGCATATTAATTGGCCAAAATTTGCTAAGTCCCAAAACAGCCCCCTTGACTGACTTGTGGGCCTTTTTTGAGGGTGTTATGATCATTTTCATGAGATGGCCATATTACAACTTTTGTTTCCTAACAAATTTGCTACAACTTTGTTTAAGGGTGCACCTCCATGCCAGATTTCTAAGATAGACTTTTTAAACAGTCAAACGAAGGTACTCTAGAGATCAAAATCTAGTCAACATCACTTAGGAGGGCAATTTGGTCATTTTGGCCAACATGAACATTATTCCACTAATTATCCTAAGTGTAGTTAAGGTGTTATAGGACATAATCAACCACTCTACACATTGGCTACACACATTTCCAAGTGTCACATAAGTTGAAACAAGCAATACAAGCATTTCCTCCAAAATGTTTCACTACCATGTTGCATATGTTTCAAGCCCTTATTGCAACAATTCAACTTGTCATGCTATACTAACAACATTGCCATGTTTCAATGTATGAGACACTCATGTTACATCTACATGTTGCACCAACCACATTTCATAAGCCAACAAATATGAAACAAGCACAATTTAGTATGTTGCATACTCATGTTGCAGTTCAAATAAATGCATGAATGAGATGAATGATGCTCATGCTTATGAAATGCAAGTGCAAATGTGGAAGCCAAACTGCTGGGGTGTTACAATAATAAATTCTACAAAAATTATAGTAGCTCATACATATTCTCATAAGTCTACTGTACAACTTTCAAGCCATTCGAATAAGCATAGCAACCTCTATGGAAAATACAAAATGCTAAAGCAAGAAATCATATGCGAGCAAGAGAAACCAATAACTCACTCACAATGCAACCAATGACTATGAAATTTTTACCACATATCAAACATCATATGAGTAGCATGCCATAAAAATTTCATTTCATTTGGAGTGCTAGATCTGCAATTATGAAAAAAGACAAATACAACTAGCATTGAAACCTAGATGCATAAATCTATTTTTTAAGCTAAAACTTTAAACTAAAACATGCCATCTTATAGATTTACAGCATAGACAATTTCACAAGGATTCTAAAAAGTCCTTAGTTGCTATTTTACGATTTTTATATAATTTACTATGAATTTCCATAGTTTCAGCAAAACTAAAACAAATCAGTCCTTACGGGCACTATTCATATGAGTCTACAGTTCGTAGTTAGGCCCTTCCCTTTCGCCTAATTCTTGCTGGAAGCGCGTATGCGAATTTGACCAAGGGGGTGCGCAGGAGCTCGCCTTTTCCGGTGAAGGGAGGCCATGCCAGCGGCAGAGAAGATGCGGGGAGGCATCCCCAATAAGAGGCGCACCCAGCGGTGCTCGTGGCTAAGCCCATGGTGAGCCACGGCGGCCTGGCCGCAGACGTCAGCGGCAACGACGAGAATGGCCCCAATGGTCGGGCTGCTCCGGTGAGTCTCCGGCTCAACCGAGGCATGCCAGACGTAAAGGAGGAGGCGGAGGTGGTGGTGCTGCTAGCAAGGTGCGGGGCGTCCGGTTAGGTAGGGATGATGGTGGCCACAGAGCTCCCATGGCGGCCATGGTGTTTTTTGCTCTTCGGCGTCGAGCAAAGCGAGGGAGAGGCGAGAGCGAGTGAGTACACTGGGGATGGTGCATGGCATCCATAACACGCGAGGAGAGGGCAGGGTGACTGTTGGCATTTCTTAATGTCACTTAAGCTAGGTTGTCATCCCCAGCATGATGCCAGAAATGTGGTATTAAATAAATGCAAATGCTCCTCTTGACATAAATATGAAATCCGCAAGCACATAGATAATACCGATGTAGCATTTTAACCAGGAGTAAATCAGGTATTGTTATTTATATTTTACCACTGGGAAGGGATGCTAAGGATAATGAATAATGAGCAATGAGCAATATTGCATATGCTAATGGAGAGCATAACCATGTCTTTATCTCTCTTCTCATACAGGGTAAGTGTCACAAGATAAATAATATATGAATGATAATAAAGATAACTGATAAGCACATAGCCATATAATGATAAACATCTCAACAGACTACTCTAGATATATAGCACTAGCATGGATTAGGACGAACTATCAGGATAATCCTAAGTTATTCTAACTATAAAGTCAAAGCATACGATGATTAGTGCAATTACACTTGGCAATCATGGCAAGAACAGGTTATATCTACGCATAGTGATATTACTAAGGAAGATATAGAACATAGCCATAACTTCCCTGTAATAGTTGTGCTCTGCCTGCCCTATACTCGGGAGGTGGACTACAGAGGACTCAACAGGACTGTCACGCCCGCGATCTATCACACGATCCAGAATATAGGGTACAATCGCAGGTAAATACGGTATAGGCACCATGCCTACACAATGTTTACCATTTACCCATGATATCAATAAGTAAGCGCTATATGATCCTATACTTGAATATAAATCTAATCGAACTATGCCAAGCATATAATCAAAGTAGACTAAGAACAATATAATTGAGAACATAATCAAATAGAGCAAAGTCATATCCAATATGATAGAATAGACTAAAGTCATATTCATACAAATGATGAACTAGATAATGTAATATAAGAACAAATACAAAAGTAGAAGAGAATTACCAAGTATTCTCCGACAGGTCTGGAAATCAAGCAATGCTTGGCTCCTTCTAGTTCTAATCCTATGTAGCTATGCTAACTAGAGATCTAATTGAGATGGTAGCTCTAGGGCTTCTCTGAATAATGAATTCCTTCTTGTGTTGGCTCAAAAAATTAGGGTTTCTCCTAGGGCTAGGGGCCTTGCTTATATAGCCCTTTAGGAAGCACCACAACCCTTGGATCAAACCGACCTTGATGAACAATTATTATTGATCCTCAAAGGCGGTGGAGGCATAATCTGTGAGGTTGACTGTGATTGGCCACCAGAGGGGGGCGGGCGCCCAAGGGAGAGGGGCAGGCGCCCCTGCTATGGGCCCGTTTCGTCTCCCGTTTGTTTCTAGAGTCTTCTCGTATCTTACACATTCCAGAAAAGTTATGTATAGCCCCTTTGTCTCTATGTAAATCTGACATGTGAGTTTCGTTTACTTATTTCTTGATAACCCCCTGTAGAAATAGATATTCATCAAAACTCGTGGAATTCTGTCAGTGTAACCCCTATATCTAGATAGTATTTGTATTTAGATCATTTCTCATGCTATGTTGATGGTTAAAAATGATACTTATCTACCGTCAACAAACTCCCCCAAGCTTACCTTTTGCTCGTCCCTGAGCAAAGATAGACTCAGTGATGGATCAGGAGTTGCTACAATACTTTCACGCCTTACAGGTACACATGCGTTCAAACAAGAACTCTCCTCCAGATTAGAGTGAACTATTCTGATGAAAAACTTACTCATATTACCTTCCATCATGGGGCTTGTAGCTATCACTTGGGTCTTGAGTAGTTGAAAGACAGAATGGTCAAGTCAAGTGCCATGTTTCAAGCTCTTTGATCAACTATTATTCTAGAGTTTTGTAAGATTTTCAAAATAAAACTCAGAGATTCCTATGTATGACCCTTCCAAGTCTCTCCTTTGTGGTATTTCTGGATCCTCTCCAAGGCATTTATGGTGTATGAATTTTCTCTCCTCTCAAAATATGTGGTATTTTTGGTAGCATAGTAACATTATGCCTTCTCTCTCTCACCCTACTTCTAATAGGCTTATGTGGAGCCCATAGGTGGGGAAACAGTGAAACATATATTGCATAATCAAAACTATGGATCCAAAGGAACGAGTCATAAAGTCAAATCAAGATATGCATGTGTCTTGGGCTATATGGTAGATGGTTGTAAATGGTAAATGGAGTAGAAGTGGTTATAATTCAGGAAAATTTCTCACATACCTCTCTTAGAAAACTTGAAGAATTTGAGAAGAACTTGGGCTTCTAAATCTCTTTTTATTTCTAAGTGGGACATTTGTCCTCTTTCTTTTCTTTTTTCCTTCTTTTTTCTTTTTCTTTTTTTTCATTGAATACCCAAGCTTCTTTTGGAACACAATAACAAGATGTAGCATAACTAGATATTTGGAGCTTTATTGGCTAGCAAGGGATAAAATGAATAATAGGAATATTTTTTTGCAGTTCACTCCCAATGTAAGAGTAGAACTATTTTCTGGGGTGGATCTGAATGTGGATTCGTACTTCCAGGGTAGAAGTAGAATATATAGGTGGATATATATGTGTGTGGATATGGATATGAATGCGTACTTCTAGGGTAGAAGCAGCATGTAAAGGTAGGTGGATCTCGATTTTAACCACATGACAAGTTCCTAAGGATCGACACAGCCTGACCATACTCAATGCTCACAAATATTAAATATGAATGTAAGGCTTCCTAATCTACAAGCATGTATATGGCTGTGGTAGGATTTTAAACTCTCATCATACAGGAACTCATCATGTAGCAAGTTAATTTTCAGAACATAAATTCTCCCAAACTCTAGTATCTCTAGGAATATGATAGATAGTAGCTCAAAACCTTCCCATATCATATCCGTCAACTACCTAGATTTAGAACAAGCATTTGCTACCCACAAGTTTTAGGTTTAGAGCAAATCCTAAATCGAAACAATTGTATCCAAAACTCGGGAGAGTTCAAGGCTAAAAACTAGGTACTTGAAAGGAATTACAGTAGAGCAACTATTCATCATTTCCATATAAGAGTTTATTCTAGGAGTTCACTTAGAAAGATGAAACTTAGCACACACTCCTATATTTATTAAACTTAAAGATTATACAGAAAACATATATATGTATAAGAAAATATTTATTTGGGTTTCTATAGGTTATGCATCTTTTTATTTTATTTCATATATCAAAATAGGTAGGTAAGAAAATACTTAGTTGGATACATAGGGGATGCACTCCCCCAAGCTGAATGTTGACATAGTATTGCTTGGCAGACAATGAAGGTGTACTTCCCCTTATCGGACTGCTTATGATGATGATTGTTGAGACAATGCTCTGCAGGGAACAGATTGTTCTTTTTGTCTGTTTACTTTCCTTGCTCCTTCAAATTCTATGAAGCTCAAATAGACAACAAAGCTTGTGGAACTTGATTAAGTGTTAGTGATAAACCTCTAAGCTTTGAGCGTCTAGAACCTCTTAACAGATGTATCTTTTCTAGCAGGATCTCTTGTACCATATTTTTATATTTTTATATAATGCAAGGAATAAAATGACGAATGCTTCTTTATTTTATTTTTATGCCACCACAGCAAGTAGACTTATGGGTTCTATGCCACAAATTTATTTGCATGGGGCTTAGCAGTTTTATAATGCAATGCAAGACATATTTCTTTTCTTTTCTATGCAGAAATATATTATAACTAAACATATAATGAAGGAAAGTAAATATGATGCGGAAAATTAAATGTAGAACTAAAAAGGAAAATATTGATAACTACCAAGTTACCTCTTGGCGCGGCGTTCGGTGATTTGGGTTCTCCGAACAGAAGCTCTTATTTGCTCTAAATATTGTGTGGCACCTCGGATGGATCAAGTGATGCCTCTAACTGTGCTGAATCTAACTTTGAATTTACCTTTACCTTCCATACCTGTTTTGTTGGTGAGGTTGACTTTGAGGAATGAGTTGGTAGCACTATCTTCTCTTCTTTATTCTCCATGGTAACTGGTTCACTTTCTATTTGGGGTACAACTTCCTTCTTAAGATAAATCTTTTCTTTAGGATATCGATCTTCATATCTCGATACTTCTCCTTGATAGTCAGCCCATCCATCCTTGGGGATCTGATTCTTCTAGGTGCGGTTGCGATGCCTTCTTCTGATTCTGTTCTTCTTGGGTTCTTCTTCAACTATATAATTATTATTGAAATAACGATGTACCTTCTCTGAGGGAAATTGGAAATGTACTTCTCCCATTGCAATGTAAATGATAGCCTTGGTGGTGCTTAGGAACGGTCTTCCTAGGATGATCGGTGAATCGTACTCATCTTCTCCCATATCGATGACTAAGAAGTCAGTCGAGATGAAGTGGTCATCAATTTGCACAGGGACGTTCTTCGCTATTCCGTCCACGAAGCGAAATGATTGGTCTGCCATCTGTAGTTGCGCATAGGTTGGGTCTAAAGGCATAGTACCATATAGATATTCATAAGTTACCTTGGCCATTATGTTGACACCCGATCCAGTGTCATAGACAGCTTTCTAAAAGGAACTTCTGTTGATTGTGCATTCAATGGTTGGAACACCTGGGTCATCTCTCTTGAGTATATATGGGGACTTGAGCTGATGATCATGCTCTCTATGGACTGCAGTGATCATTCTCACTGACTCCATCTGTTGTGGCTTCCTATTCTTATTCTTGTTCCTCCGATTATTCTTCTTCTTTGGATCATAAGAATGTTGAGGGTGTGTAGGGAATTGTAACACTTTGTCCTTGAAGAAGAAGGTCTCTCTCTTGCCTTTGATGTTGAAACAGATCTTGGCAGTGTTGGCATACATGATAGCTCCAGTGGTGTTCAAGAACGGTCATCCCAAAATGATGGGCGACTTCTCATCACCACATATCTCTCTTACTATAAAGTCTGCAGGAACATATGAGCTGCCCACTCATACACATATATCTTCTAGAATTCCCTTGGTGTAGCAAAGTGACTGGTCTGCAAGCTGCAAGCACATAGTTGTGTATAATAAAGGATAATTAAAAATTTTGTCATAGATTACCTTAGGCATGATATTGACGCTTGCACCGAAGTCACAGATAGCTTCGTTAAATTTTATGCTTCCAATTGAGATCGGGATGACAAGTCTTCCTGGATCACCTTTCTTAATCTATAGAGTCTCGTCATTCCATCCTTTGGAGATAGGGTCACTCCAATAACTTCTTGCATATGTCTACAAGATTTGCAGTTTCTAGATCTTTCGGTTGTCCCGAAATTTTACCTTGGTTAGCAGGAACAATATTGGCAAGCTGTTGCAACTGAGATTCTAGCATCTTATTAAAACTCAGCTGATTCTTAATGGCAGTAGAGAAATTATCCATTCTATTATTAATTGTTTCTAATGTTTTATCATTGGATGCTAATTTCTTAGACAGGCTATCCATTAATTTTCTTTGATTAAGCACTAACTCTCTTAAAGGTGGTTGATTGAAAGAATTATTACCTTGATAATTACCTGAGGAGTTACCTGAGTAGTTAGGCCTCTGCTGCTGATTCCAACCTTGATTCTGTTGAGGACGATAGTAGTTGCTATTATTGTTGAGGTAGTTCACATCCTCTTGTAGCTCTGGGCAACTGCTTCCTGAATGCCCAGTGTATCCACACTCTTCACAAGTCATGCAGGAATCATAAATGTGCATGACTTCCTTCTTCTCTCCGGCTCTCTCATCAAGCCTCTTCATAAGTAGGTCCATCTTGGCAGACAACATGTCCACCTCCTTCAACTGGAGCATACCTCCACCTCTCTTGCGGGTTTGAGTTCTTTCTTCGTTCCAACCTTGGTTGGACACCATCTTTTCCACAAGAGCTGTGGCTTGATTGATTGTAAGTGATAAAAATGCTCCTCCAGTGGTAGCATCCATAGTCTCATGGGTGCTATTGGTGAGCCCGTGATAGAAGGTCAGCATAAGTAGCTAATTCTCCATTCCATGATGAGGACATTCTAGGATGTAGTCTTGAAAGCGCTCTCATGCTTCTATGACTGACTCATCATGTTGCTGCTAAAAACTTGATATCTTCCCACGAAGAGCATTTGTCTTGCCCATGGGAAAAAACTTCACCAAGAAATTGGTGGAACAGAGTGCCCACGTAGTATTCTTCTCCTTATTTGCATAGAACCACTGCTTCGCTCTCCCCAAGAGTGAGAATGGAAAGAGGCGAAGTAGTATGGCATCTCTAGGGACATCCTTGATGGTGAAAGTGCTGCAAATCTCTATGAAGTGTTAGAGATGAGCACTAGCATCTTCATGTGCCTTCCCACAAAACTGGCTAGCTTGTACCATGTTGATCAACGCCGGCTTTAGCTCAAAGTTTTGCTCAATATCTGCCGTAGGTCCAGTCCGAATGTTAGCTGTAGTTGGAGCTGAGAATTCACAGAGTGACTTATTTTCCATAGCGTCGAACTCTGGTGTTAAGTTCCGAAATATGCTTGGATGGCCTTCTGAATCAGAGAGTGGAGCTTCAAGCTGGGATGATGATGTTTTTGCTTGAACTCTCTTTAGCTTGGCTCTAGCACTCCTGAATAACAATTCTGGATTATTGATGAAATTATCTGGACGGCCAAACCTGCTCATACATTACCCTATATATGATATATAAAATAGATAGAAGACAAGGGTAAGGCGCTATGTGAAGAGAAAGACGATGGTTTCTCGATCACATTAGTGGATGCAAGTGATGGCTCATTATCCTTTGGATAGCAATTCAACCTTCTCCGGCAACGGTGCCAAAAATGCATGTTGGCATTTCTTAACGTCACTTAAGCTAGGTTGTCATCCCCAGCATGACGCCAAAAATGTGGTATTGAATAAATGCAAATGTTCCTCTAGAAATAAATATGAAATCCGCAAGCGCACAGATAATACCGATGTAGCATTTTAACTAGGAGTAAACCAGGTATCGTTATTTATATTTTACCACTGGGAAGGGATGCTAAGGATAATGAATAATGAGCAATGAGCGATACTGCATATGCTAATGGAGAGCATAACCATGTCTTTATCTCTCTTCTCATACAGGGTAAGTGTCACAAGATAAATAATATATGAATGATAATAAAGATAACTGATAAGCACATAGCCATATAACGATAAACATCTCAATAGACTTCTCTAGATATATAGCACTAGCATGGATTAGGATGAACTATCGGGATAATCCTAATTTATTCTAACTATGAAGTCAAAGCATACGATGATTAGTGCAATTACACTTGGCAATCATGGCAAGAACAGGTTATATCTACGTATAGTGATATTACTAAGGAAGATATAGAACATAGCCATAACTTCCCTGTAATAGTTGTGCTCTGCCTGCCCTATACTCGGGAGGTGGACTACAGAGGACTCAACAGGACTGTCACTCCAGCGATCTACTACACGATCCGGAATATAGGGTACAATCGCAGGTAAATACGGTATAGGCACCACGCCTACACAATGTTTACCACTTACCCATGATATCAATAAGTAAGCGCTATACGATCCTATACTTGAATATAAATCTGATCGAACTATGCCAAGCATATAATCAAAGTAGACTAAGAACAATATAATTGAGAACATAATCAAATAGAGCAAAGTCATATCCAATATGATAGAATAGACTAAAGTCATATTCATACAAATGATGAACTAGATACAACAACAACAATAACATAGCCTTTTGTCCCAAGCAAGTTGGGGTAGGCTAGAGATGAAACCCAAAAGAGACGAGAAAGCAGGGAGACACATAAAGGGACAAAAAGGACACAAGACAAAAAGAGGTCACGGTTCAGGCACGTTGATTGCCAATCTCCAAGCGCTCCAATACATAGCTAAATCCTTGGGGATATTCCACTCCTTATGATCTCTCTTAACGGACTCGTCCCAAGTTAGTTTAGGTCAACCTCTACCGCTCTTTACATTATCGGCCCGCTTTAGAACTCCACTACGCACCGGCGCCTCAGGAGGCCTCCGTTGGACATGTCCAAACCATCTCAACCGATGCTGAATCAATTTCTCCTCAATTGGTGCCACCCCAACCCTATCCCGAATATCGTCTTTCCAGACTCTATCCCTCCTTGTGTGCCCACAACACCAACGCAACATACGCATCTCTGCTACACTCAATTACTGGACATGTTGCCTTTTTGTAGGCCAACACTCAGCACCGTATAACATCGCCGGACGAATCGCCGTCCTATAGAACTTACCTTTCAGATTCTGAGGCACCCTTTTGTCACAGAGGACGCCAGAAGCTTGACGCCATTTTAACAAATGATGAACTAGATAATATAATATAAGAACAAATACAAAAGTAGGAGAGAATTACCAAGTATTCTCCGACAGATCCAGAAATCAAGCAATGATTGGCTCCTTCTAGTTCTAATCCTATGTAGCTATGCTAAACTAGAGATCTAATTGAGATGGTGGCTCTAGTGCTTCTCTGAATAATGAATTCCTTCTTGTGTTGGCTCAAAAAATTAGGGTTTCTCCTGGGACCAAGGGCCTTGCTTATTTCCTAATACCATTATGTAACATCCCCGCCCAAGGCTTAACAGGATTAATAGGATACTTATACCAACAAGTTACAACTTCTTTTCTGGAAGCCCATCTCTAAAGAACTTCAAAGTTAAGCGTGCTTAGCCTGGAGTGATGGGTGACCGACCGGAAAGTTCTTCCCGGGTGCGCACGAGTGAGGACAAAGTACGCAGAAAAGACTTATGTTGGTCTATGAGGACAGTCTATGTCCTAGAAAAGCGGCCAGATGTAAGCGGCCCGGTCTCGAGGAGGTGGGACGTTACATAATGGTATCAGAGCCGACTCTCGTTGTTTCTCACAGGCACGTGTGTCGCAATTGTGCATGGCTGATGTGGACCCAGAGTGGTCACACAGCATGGCACGTGCGCTGGCACAGGACACACGGACGTGGCTAAGAGAGGACGTTCCTAGCTTGGGATTGACCGACGAGGACGTCGGTCTCTTAAGGGGGTGAGGATGTGACATCCCGGCCCAAGGCTTAACAGGATTAATAGGATACTCATACCAACAAGTTGCAACTTCTTTTCTGGAAGCCCATCTCCAAAGAACTTCAAAGTTAAGCGTGCTTGGCCTGGAGCGATGGGTGACCGACCGGAAAGTTCTTTCCAGGTGCGCACGAGTGAGGACAAAGTGTGTAGAAAAGACTTGTGTTGGTCTATGAGGACAGTCTATGTCCTAGAAAAGTGGCCAAATGTAAGCGGGCCCAGCCTCGAGGAGGTGGGACGTTACAATAGCCCTTTAGAAAGCACCATAGCCCTTGGATCAAACCGACCTTAATGAACGATTATTATTGATCCTCAAAGGCGGTGGAGGCATAATCCACGAGGTTGACTGTGATTGGCCACCAGAGGGGGGCGGGTGCCCAAGGGAGAGGGGCGGGCGCCCCTGCTGTGGGCCCGTTTCGTCTCCCGTTTGTTTCTAGAGTCTTCTCGTATCTTCTACATTCTAGAAAAGTTATGTATAGCCCCTTTGTCTCTATGTAAATCTGACATGTGGATCTCCTTTACTTATTTCCCGATAACCCCCTGCAGAAATAGATATTCACCAAAACTTGTGGAATTCTATCAGTGTAACCCCTATATCTAGATAGTATTTGTATTTAGATCAATTTTCATGCTATGTTGACGGTTAAAAATGATACTTATCTACTGTCAACAGCTACGTGGCAAGGAGGAGGGGGTGCTACCCTGGATGTTCACCACGACGACAATTCAACAAACACGTGGTGAGCGTCGGCATGGGCAAGGTGGGCGCCGAATTGGGCCGTATCTAGACCGAATTTGGACATGGGCCAAAAACAGAGTTTGCAGGCCACAAACTACTATACACTTTCTATTAAGGCACTCTGGTCATTTGAGCAATGGATTAAGAGATACTTAAGCCTTAAGTTGTCACTGTCAATGAATTAACAACAAACAAATTAGAGTCCAGTTTTGGGAGTTTTGAGAGGTCAAACCTGATCCAACTAATCCCATCTTTTGACATGGTCTTCTCCATTGAATTAGCTTAAACTCTTATTTTTGGACCAACTCATGTTGCTTACCAAAACTTTGAGAACCTGACATGCCATTCAAATTGGTATTATTTCCGAATTGTCTGAGAACAGCAACTGATTCAAATTTTGGTCCACTGCTCGACTTATTTCCAAGATGAATCATGGCATGCTCCAAACACAAAGTTTGTTGTCCTCAAACCAAAATACAACTTTTGTTAAAGGATCTTTGACTGATTTGGTCTAGTTAGGAAGATACAAAGCTCCAAACTAGGGTACCCGAATTATAATGATAGTTAGGACAGCCAAAATCTTGCGCTCCAAAATAGCACTGCATTGAATCTTGTGAGCTCTGTTGGACTAGGTTATGGACCAAACTAGCTCTAGACCCTTAAACAAAGTTTGCTCTACATGACATATACTTCAACTTTCACTTAAGGTCCAACCTGAAAACTAGTATGGAACCTACTGTTCTACTTTGACCAAAGTAGGATCACGATAAAGCTTAAATTATCCTTTTTGATCCATTGGAGCATTTTCTTGGCATTTACTCAACACAAACCTTTCATGACTTTTGTTGTAGAGTTCATTTAGAGTCATTTGGGCAAGGTTGCATGGTTTAGTTGATGACCTATATTTCCATTCACTTAATAGTGATATTCAAGCACTTAGTAAAGCCATTCCAACAAGGATATAACTTATAATTTCATGTAACTTTTTTATTTCAAACTTCATGAAACTTTTCTTGTAACCAATATAGAGGGGTATTGATGTGAGACACATGAAGATATTACAATAACACCACCCAAGCATATATCTTGAAAAGGGCTATATGTAAAGCAAGGGTGTCATATCCAGGTTTAGGTTGGAGCTCTTTTCCATAGATTTGACCTTGACATCTTCATCACCACTTAATCTATCATGTTTGAGCTCAAACCCACTGCTTAACGGGTGACAAACACCTGGGGGTGTTACAACCCTCCCCCTTAAAAGAATCTCGTCCCGAGATTCGGCGCAAAGAACTTTTCAAGGGAAGAGAAGCATGTTATCCAATTTTCAACATCTGCGATATCATTGGGCTACATAGCTTTAAGCATTAGAGAGGCTAATTGGGCAAGACAACTTTCTGATACTCATGCTACGTAGAAACTTTTGTCTGAAGATTTTCCTTCATTGACTTCCATGAATCATTGTTACTTTGGGAGAAATCCAAGACAACACAGTACTTCATTCTGGATATACGGAGGGTGCTAAGTATTTCTATCTTTATCTTTTTATTTATATATACTTCTACCCTATAAAAATAAAAATATACATAACTATGAAAAAACCAAATAAAGATTTTGTGCTTATATATATATACCTATATCTTTTGCTTAGTGTGTTTTAATAAATAAATAAAGTGGCTATGCTAAACTGAATCTAGATAATAATAAAACTCTAGCATGGATATGATGAATAGTTGCTTTGCCTAACTTTCAAATTTGAAGTCCTCTCTCTAAGTTTACATAACTGTTATCATTTAAAGCTTGCTCTAAACCTGAACTTGTGGGAAGAGAACTTGATCTAAAGTCTAAGTTGTTAACGGATATGATATGGGAAGGTTGAGCTGCTGTTTATCTATTCCTAGAGATGCTAGAATTCTGGAGAATTTTATCTTTGAAAATCTTAAAATGCTACATGATGAGTTCCTGTATGATGAGAGTTTAAGTTCCTACCATAGCCATACATACATGCTTGCTAGACTTTAAGCCATACCTTTACTTTTTACTGCTTATGAGCATTGAGTGTAGTCAAGCTGTGTAGACCCTTAGGAGCTTGTCATGCAGTTAAAATCAAGATTCACTTGCACGATCACTCATACATGCTGCTTCTACTCCGGAAGTACGCATCCACATATATCCACTCATTCTCATCTCCAGATCCACATAAAATTATTCTACTCCTAATCCGGGAGAGAATAGCCAAAAATATTTTCCCATTCTTATCCCCTGTGAAATAAATGCTCAAGCTATTTTGGTTACTACCACTTGCTATATTGTTCTAAGGAGATGAGTGCTCTATACGAGGAAATAAAAAGGGGCAAGTGCCCGGAACCTCGAAAAGAAAAAGATACGAGGAAATAAAAAGGAGCAAGTGCTCGGAACCTCGATGAAAAAAAAGAAAAAGTGTGAGGAGAGAGGTAAAAATGGACAAGTGTCCGACAGTAGAATTAGGGGTACAAGATACCCACCTGAGAGGAAAAAAAAGAAAATATAGAGCACCTCATTCTCCTCGAGAGCTTTAAAAGTAAGAAAGGTACGTATCCCCTCAAAAAGAGCAAAAGTAGAATTAGACTTTCATCATTGTTATCATCACTACCACCATACACCATTTATTCGCCACACATGCACATCTTGATTTGACTTATTGGCTTGTTTCTCTAGATCCATGGTTTGACTATGCAATAAATGTCTTGTAAGTATGTATACTTTATCTCCCATCGATGAGCTCCAGATATCAAAAGCCTTATTAGAATAGGATGAGAGAGAAGGCAATGTCACTCTGCCTTATACCACAAATACTACATACTTTGCTTTGAGAGAAGGCAGACATCATTACTGCCTTGGTGAGGATCCAGAAATACCACAAAAGAGAGACCTAAGAGAGTCATACAAGGAATCTCTGAGTTTTATTTGAAAATCTGCAAAAAACTCCAAGAGCTATAGCTAATCAAGAATAAGAGACATGGCGCTTGACTAGACTGTTCTATCTTTTAACCGCTCAAGACAAAGGTGACGGTTGTAAGCCCCATGGTGAGAGGTATAATGAGTAAGTTTTAAGTCTTGACAGTTTACTTTAACTCAGAGATGAGACTCTATTTGAAAGCATGTGTACCGTCAAAATTCAAAGGCATTTCAGCAACTACTGAGTCTCTCCTTGCTCAGGGACGAGCAAGAGGTAAGCTTGGGGGAGTTTGTTGACGGTCCTTAAGTATCAATTATAACTATTAAATAAATAGAGAAAAGGATCCAAATGAAACCAACACCTAGACTTAGGGTTTTATCTGACAGAATTCCACGAGTTTTGCTATTTATCTATTTCTGCAGGGGGTTATCAGGAAATACGGAAGAAAGGCCCACATGTCGGATTAATGACGGGATATTAACCGAACACGTAATTATCTTACATCTAGAAGAGTCCAGAAGCCACAAGAACGAACGGGAGGCGTAACAGAGCCGGGGACAGGGCGCCCGCCCTAGTCCCTAGGGCGCCCGCCCTGTTGGCTCAGCCAATCAGGCTCCGCCTCGAGGATTATGCTCCACCGACCTAGAGGATCAAGGAAAACCATCCGTTCAATGTCGGTTTGATCCAACGGCCCAGATTCATCCGAAAGGGCTATATAAGCAAGGCCCCTGACCCTGGAGGAGAGGCGCCCTCGTCTCATACTTCAAACCCTAATTCAGGAGGAGAGCCTCTGATCAAGCCCTAGAGCCACCACATCAACTAGATCTCTAGTTAGCATAGCTACATAGGATTAGAACTAGAAGGAGTCAATATTCGATTGGTTCCCGGATCTGTCAAGAGGATTCTTGGTAATTCCTCTATTGTTCTTCAATTGTTCATCATTGTTCTTTAATATTATGAATATGACTTTGTTCTATTTCAATATATTGGTTATGACTTTGCTCTACTTGATTATATTTGCAATTATATTGTTCTTAGTTTATCATAGTTATATGCTTGGCTTAGTTAGATTGGAATTATATACATGCCTAGGATCGTATAGCGTTTATCCATGTGTACAGTGGGTGAATGATAATTATTGTGTAGACGTGGTGTCTATACCGTATTTATCTGCGATTGCACCCTATATGCCGGATTGTGGGGTAGTTCGCGATAGTGACAGCTTCGTTGATTCTTATATAGTCCCCCTCTCGTGTATAGGGTAGGCAGAGCAACACTATTATAGGGGAGTGATTGCTATGTTCTTCATCTTCCTTGCTAATATTCACTATGCATGGATATAGTCTTTTCTCACCATGATTGCCAAGTGTAATTGCACTAACTATGATATGCTAGACTTTATAGTTAATAATAACTTAGGGAATATCTTTGTAGTTCATCCTAATTCCATGCTAATGACTTGCTAGAATATCTGTTGAGGTGCTTATCATTATTATATGTGGCTAGCTGATCAGATTAATTATCTTTGTCACCATTATCACTTTACCTTTACTTAATGTGACATTTATACCTGTATAAAGAGATTGATAAATACTCTCGGTTATACATGCAATGATGTGTACTCAGTTCCATATTCTCATTCCATTATCAACCATGATACTTAGAAATCCCTTCCCAGTGGTAAAAATATAAATAACGATACCTGGAATACTTCCCGGTTAAAATGCTACATCGGTATTAATCTGTGCGCCTGCAGATCCCTTTTATTATTTATCTTGATGAGCAAATGCATATTTCAATACCGCGTCTCTCATGTCATGCTGGGGATGACAACTTGGCTTAAGTGGCATGAGGGATAAGTTTGGCATTTTTGGCGCCGTTATCAGAATTAGAAAACTAAGTCTACTTTTGGTAGTGACGTTAAGAATGCCCAACAGTAGGGAGGAGTGGGGAGCATCTGGGATAGCTTGACCTCCATTTTGGAGCAGCAGGGGAGCGGCAGGGCGGCAGGGACACGTGGCGTCTATGCACAGCATTAGGTCGAACATATGGTGGGCAGTGAACGGGGCAAGGTGGGTTGCGATTTTGGGCTGGCTCTGGTCTGAATTTGGAGATGGGCCACACATGAAGTTTGAAGCCCATCAAAAGCTCTATGATTTTCGCTAAGGTGCCCAAGTTACTAGGACAACAGATTAGGAGATAAAATCATGCCAAGATGACAATGCCAACATGTTGACGGAGATCACGAAAATTCTCATTCAGAGGTCAAAACCTGATCAAACTGAACCTAACTTTTTGTATGCTCTTCTCCATTGAGTTTGCTTCAACTTTTGTTTTTGGATGAACTCAAGTTACCTAACAAATTTTGGAGAACACGGTACGTCAACATCAAAGTCGATGACTTCTAGACTTAGAAAAATTTAAGTGCTGAAAACTGCAGCAAGTTCAAACTTCAATCCACTATTTGACTTGTTTCCAAGCAGATTCATGGTATACTTCAAAAACAAAGTTTGTTGTGCTCAAACCAAACAACTTTGATTAAAGGATCTTCGACTAGTTCAGCCTGGTTAGAAAGATACAAAGCTCCAAACTAGGGTACCCAAACTAAAACGTCAGTTAGGACTTAGCCAAAATATTGGGCTCTAAAACAGCACTACATTGAAACTTGTGAGCTCTGTTTGACTAAGTTAAGGACCAAACTAGCTCTTGACCCATAAACAAAGTTTGTTCTACATGACATAGACTTCAACTTTTATTTAAGATCCAACCTCAAAACTGGTATAGAACCTATTGTTCTACTTTGACCAAAGTAGGATCACAATAAAGCTTAAATTATCCTTTTTGATCCATTGGAGCATTTTCTTGGCATTTACTCAACATGAACCTTTCATGACTCTTGTTGTAGAGTTCATCTAGATTCATTTGGGCAAGGTTGCAAGGTTTGGTACATGACCTATATTTCCATTCACTTGATAGTGCAATTCAAGCACTTAGTAAAGCCATTCCAACAAGGATATAACATATCATTTCATGTGACTTTTTTATTCCAAACTTCATGAAACTTTTTCAATGACCAATATAGATGGGTATTGATGTGAGCACATGAAAATATTCCAATAAGACCACCCAAGCATATATCTTGAAAAGGACCTATATGTAAGCAAGGGTGCAATATCCAAGTTTAAGTTGGGCTCATTTCCATAGGTTTGACATTGACCTCTTCATCACCACTTAATCTGTCATGTTTGAGCTCAACCCCACTGCTTAACTAGTGACAAACACCTAGGGTGTTACATGCTCTGCTCGGGCAGAGCTAGGACCGAGTGATCCCCATGGCGTCAAGGGTCTCGGCGTACATGATGTTCAGGCCGCTGCCTCCGTCCATCAGTACCTTGGTGAGCCGCGTGTTGCCGATGATGGGGTCGACAACAAGTGGGTATCAGCTCGACTATGGGACACAATCCGGGTGGTCATCGCGGTAAAGGTGATGGCGGACCCAGACTAGTCGAGGAAGGCTAGCGTGGCTGGCTCAGCGGCGTAGACCTCTCGATGCTCCAACTTGTGCTGGTGCCTAGAGTCGTAGGCCACGGGACCACCAAAGATCATGAAGCAGTTGTTGACAATGGGGAAGTCATCGTCCTTCTCCTTGTCATCGCCCTTGTCCTCCTCGGGCCTCTTGCCTAGGTCACCCTTCCCCTGGGCACCCCTGGAGAAGTAGCGTTTCATCATGCCACATTCCTTGAGGGTGTGTTTGACTAGGCCCCGATGATACACTACAACACCGACCCCCCTTCAGCAACGAATGAATAGCAACGAAAAATATATGTGTTGTAGTTGTTCCGTAATAATAATAAATCCTCCCTGCACCCCACGCCCCCACCTCGTCTAGTCGTCCGCATTCAATTGCTTAGACTCCTGTAATTCCACCAAACCTACCATGCATAGAAGGGCGGGTTAAGGACTCTTAGGTGGCTTATTTAAGTACTAACTTTGGGGGTTGATTGCTTGTTTCTATTTCATTGTCCATACGGCGTGCAATTGTATGGATGCCATCTGCTTGGGTGGTAATGTATGGATCAAATACCTCTACGCTCAGGTAAGTGTGAGTTGTGAGAGCATGACCGTCCAACCGTCAGTCTAGGGGAGAGTTAGCTGTGGTTACTGGCATAGTTACATGTTCAACTATGTATTTATGAAAGTACTTAACTGTGGGTACATCTCTCGGGTAGTTGTGATACCGAAGTACATGCATCGGGGGATGTATGTATGGAGAGTATTTAGTTTACTACATTCTTTTGTGTGTTATATTAGGAAATTGTTGGGCTAAAATAAAATTTTCTGCAGGTACACTAACAACACACCGTGTAGATCGACTAGTTACCGCTATTCGAGAGAACATGTGTATGACACCTTATATTTCGCTAGAACTTAAATTTTCCTAAGTTTGTGAGAACGTACGGATCGTGCATGCATCATGTTCAAACATACATTATATTCTTGCATTACTCCCTCCCTTATAAATGCTTATCCCTTTAGTTAAATTTCTTCATCTCTCAAAAATAACTCGCTCACTAGAAGTTGCATCCTTTTTGCTACAGATGGCAGCACCCACGCTCCCTCCCCACAGTGGTACTTTTCTAGAGCAGTTTGGCACACCAACCCTATTCTAGAGAATGCTAAGCTCTATTGGCTACACCGAGGCACCTCGCTATACTTGGACATAGAAGGAGCCACTGGGGCGGCATACCTTGGTTGAGGTTGTGCTGGTGGTGCCACCGCATCCCATCAATCCACTGTGGCGTGGTTGGCGTGCGGAGTCTGATGGGCACAGCCCGTGGGAAGCAACGCAAGTTACTACTTTGGACGTGATCATGGAGATTGCTCAGAACTTTGGGGATGAGCTGGTTGGTGGACCCAAGACGTTGGTCAGAATGCTCGCGGTGCTTTGGTTCGGGGCCGCAGTGAGCGAGTGCAAAGTGACAATATGGCCATGAGTGCCATGATGGCAGTGCTGAAGGTGGACCGTGATTGCCAGTATACTCTTTCAAGGGTGATAGATGAGGCTCAGAGGGCACTAGCTGCTCAGCGCAAGTCTAGGAAGCACACCCGCAAGCTACCTAAAGAGTTAGCTGTGGCTCGTCAAGAGTTTGAAGAAAGCAGAGGCATTGCCAATTATCGCCTATAGTAGTGGGGCAAGCAGCCCGTGAGAGAGATGAGCTTCATGATCAGCTTATGAACCTCACCATAGAGAGAGATGAGGCAGTACGGGAGTTGGGCCGTGTGACTCGACACAGGGATGCAGCCCTAGAGTTGGCAGAAGAAAGGCGTTAGACCTGGATTTAGGATCACATCAATACCATGCAAATGCAAAATTACCTCAATGATCGCATCGAGGAAGGCCTAGTGGAGATTCATCACCTCAATAATGAGAGGAACCCAATTCCTCACCCTCCACCAGTTTACCTAGATCTTGGTCCTCAAGTGATTATAGCTGAAGATGATGGGATGGAAGTTGATGGTTGTAGAGTTCCCGCACCTACTGAGGTGGAAGAAGACGAGGATGAGGAAGTCGAGCCTGTTAGCGATGAGGATGGAGAGGCCATCTTTGATGCTGATTCAGATGATGATGCATAGTTTAGCTTAGCATTTAGCTAATGCTCTAGCTCTAATCTTTTGTTAACCCTCATGATTGGACATGTAGCTTTATGTAAGCTAATCTTTTGAGGATGTAAATCAAACCCTATGTTATCTCGATGTAAGGTTGGAACCTGTATGGTTTGGATGTAACCTATCAAACATGCTTGTACTCCATGTTATGTGAGTCTTTAAGTAATTCCGTCTTTGTTGTCGGTGAAATTGTCGTTTTGTTAAGTATATCGCACTATTTTGCCAAGTGATGCGATTGATGTTGTTGTGCTATTGTGATGAAGTATTGTGCCTCTGTTTGTTGTATAAATTTATTCTCTCCAATGAAATCAGTTTGGCATAATTACATAATTCATCTACAAATTTCCACATCATCAGTGCTCACTGGTCATGCATTTTGCAGATGTCTTACAACCTGCGTTGGGGTCATGGCAATGGGGATGAGGAACAACCGCCACCTCCTCTGCCGCCACCTAGACCGGCTAAACTTATGCAGACGGTGGTGGAAAGCCAGTGCATGTTAGCTGAGGCTATGCGCCAAATGGCTAATCATGATGATCACCATGTTGGTCAGGTACCTGAGCCAAATCAATATAGTACCTTCAAGGATTTCATGGATACAAAGCCTCCTATCTTCAGAGAGGCAAAAGAACCACTTCAAGCTGATGAGTGGCTAAACACCATAGAGCAAAAGTTTCACTTAGTTAGGGTAACTGAAGGTATGAAGGCATCATATGCTGGACATCAGCTGCAAGGACCCGCAGGTATTTGATGGAATCATCACCGGACCACCTTCCCTATAAATGTTGAGGTTGTTTGGGATCAGTTCAAGCAAGCCTTTAGGGGGCATTATATTCCTCTTGGCCTTATGGTGATCAAGCATATGAAGTTCATGAAGCTGACCCAAGGAAACAAGAGCTTGAATGAGTACCTCTAGGTTTTTAACAATCAAGCAAGGTATGCCCCAAAATTTGTTGACACCGATGCTAAGAAGATTGCTAGCTTCAAGAGGGGACTTTCCCCCAAACTAATGAAGTCTATGGGCAATAGCAAGTGTGCAACTTTCAATGAGTTTATTAGTGATGCTCTAACTCAAGAGAACAATGATGCTATTTATGCTGCTTCTAAGAGCCGTAAAAGAAATTATGAGGAAGGGGCTTCTCAGTCTAAAGCTCCTGTGGTGGCCAAAACTCAGTATCGTCCATCTGCTACAAACATCAAGTATCGCCCTCCACAAAGGAAGAATTAGGCCAAGACTAGTGTTCGGAAGGGTTACACCATTGCTCTTCCCAAGAATAATTCTTGGCAGGGTAGTTCCAATGTCCCACCAAGCAACAAGCCATGCTGAAATTGCAATATTCTCGATCATTGGGCAAAGAGTTGTCCCTATCCTAACAAGAAGACCAATCAAGGAAATGTCTGTCAGGGGTGGGTTCACTATACTACTGTTGAAGAAATCCCTTCTGGCGAGGTAGTCACGGCTGGTACATTTCTTGTTAACCAACATCCTGCAGTCGTGCTATTTGATTCGGGTGCTTCGCATTCTTTTGTGAGTTTAATTTTTGCATCCAAGCATGACTTGAATATGACTACAATAGCCAAGGGTGATTATTGCATTAGTGCTGCTAGGAACAATATCTCGACAAATCAGGTAGTTATGAGTGTACGAATCGAGATCGGTGATCGAGAGTTTGTAGTTGATCTAGTAGTTTTGCCAGGCATGGGATGATGTAATCTTGGGAATGAAATGGTTGAGTGGTAATGGAGTTCTAATCGATACCTCTACCCTGGTTGTTATGTTAAGGGATCCCGTAGATAAGAAAGCCTTTTTAGTTCAACTCCCTCGTGATTTTCCCTCAACAATTTGGCCAATGCTGTTGTAGCCAAGGCCATTGCGGATGTTCCTATTGTATGTGAGTATCCTAACATATTTCCTGATGATTTGCCCAGATTACCTCCGGATTGTAATGTGGAATTCAAGATCGAGCTAATCCTGGGTACTGCTCCCATCTCTAGAAGACCTTATCGTATGCCACCCAATGAATTAGCCGAGCTCAAGACCCAATTGAATGAACTTTTGAAGAAGGGTTTGATTCGTCCTAGTTCTTCTCCATGGGGTTGCCCTGCTATCTTTGTGAAGAAGAAGGATCAATCTTTGCGCGTGTGCGTGGATTATCGTCCACTCAATGCTGTCACCATCAAGAACAAATATCCTCTTCCCTACATTGATATCTTGTTTGATTAGTTGTCTAAGGCTAAGTTATTCTCTAAGATTGATTTGAGATCTGGCTATCATCATATCAAGATTCGTCCTGAAGATATACCTAAGACTGCTTTCTCTACCAGATACGGGTTGTATGAGTATCTTGTCATGTCCTTTGGGTTGACAAATGCTCCAGCACACTTCATGTATCTGATGAATTTGGTATTCATGACTGAGTTTGACAAGTTTGTGGTGGTTTTCATCGATGATATCCTCATCTAGTCTCAGAATGAAGAAGAGCATGCCAAGCATCTGGGAGTTGTCTTAACTCGATTGTGTGACCAAAAGCTTTATGCCAAGTTCAGCAAATGCGAGTTCTGGTTGAAGAAAGTACCCTTCCTAGGCCATGTGTTGTCCGAGGATGGTATTTCTGTTGATCCTACCAAGGTGCAAGAAGTGCTGGATTGGAAGGCACCGACTTCAGTTCATGAAGTTTGGAGTTTTGTTTGTTTGGCTGGCTATTATCATCGCTTCATCCTGGATTTCTCTAAAATAGCCAAGTCTATGACTTGATTGCTTCAAAAGGATGAAAAGTTTGTCTGGACTCCGGAGTATGAAGAGGCATTCCACACTTTGTGGACCTTGTTGACCTCTGCTCCTGTCCTGGCACAACCTGACATCGAGAAGGCTTTTAATGTATATTGTGATGCATCAGGCACCGGTTTAGGGTGTGTTCTCATGCAAGAAGGCCGAGTCAATACTTATGCCTTGCGCAGCTTCGGAAGCATGAAGTCAATTATCCTACTCATGACTTAGAGTTAGCCATAGTTGTTCATGCCCTGAAGATTTGGAGACATTACTTGCTTGGTAATGTGTGCAACATCTATACCGATCATAAAAATCTCAAATTTTCACTCAACCAGAGTTGAATATGCATCAATGATGATGGTTAGAGTTGATTAAGGACTATAATCTGCAAGTACATTATCATCCTAGCAAGGCGAATGTCGTTGCTGATGCCTTGAGTAGAAAATCTCATTGCAATTCTCTAGTTGGTGAAGATTTTCATCTGTCATATCTCCTTCATCTAGTTGTGCTCCATAATATCACTATTAATTGCTCTCTTCAAAGTCGAATCATCGAGCTTCAAAAGACTGATGTGGGTGTGTTTCACATCAAATGAAAGATGAAAGAGCAAGAAACCAAGCACTTCTGAGTTGATGACAAAAGAATTCTTTGGTTCAAAGATCAACTCGTAGTACCCAAGGACAAGGACTTAGAAACCAAATCATGGCTGAAGCCCATTCTTCTAAATTGTCTATCCATCCTAGTAGTAGTAAAATGTATGGTGATCTGAAGCCTTACTTTTGGTGGACCAAAATAAAGAAAGAAATCGCAGTCTACGTTGCTAGGTGTGATAATTGTTGTAGAGTCAAGGCTATTCACATGAAGGCCAATTTACTTCAACCTCTATCTATTCCCGGTTGGAAGTGGGAAGAGATCATTATGGATTTTATTATCAGCTTGCCAACAACAGAGAAGGGTTTTGATTCCATTTAGGTCATAGTCGATCGTTTGACAAAGTCGGCTCATTTCATTCCTGTGAAGAACCACTATCGTCCACACCAGTATGCTGACATTTTGTAATAGAACCAACCAATTATATGAAATTAAATAAGAAAATCACCCATCAAAGCAGATAATTTAACAAACTTAAGCCCGTATAACCCGGTAGTCCGTGAAACCACAAAGGATTTCAAACCAACCAACATACAAACCAAGATCATACAAGTTTAGCAGCCATAGTCACATATTACATAAAATTTGCAATGACAGTTGAATACATCGGAGTTTAGAACATAAAGTTATTACAAACCAAGTTCAATATAAAGTAGCAGAAGCAAAAGATTTCATAAACCATAGACACAAACTTAGTTCAAATACAGTGCCAGGAGATAGTCATTTCTTATAAAAGCATTAGGTAAGACATAGGGAGCGACTATTGCCCTTGGTCCTAGTTGTCGGCCATCGCCGGATACAAGTAGCTGATGCAATAGTCATAGTACATCTGACCATCTGCAACAACAATGGGAACAACGCCCTGAGTATGAGAAAGTACTTAGCTAGACTTACCCATCGTAAACCAAAATAAAGTGACACCAAGGAGTATGCAAGGCTTTCTTTTAGTGGACTAGCTGACTCATTTGCGAAAAGCATAATTTATCATGTCTAAACCATTTTAAGTAAGTTGCATCATGTTTATTATAACCTATCTATCTAGGTAAGCACCTATGCTATAGCAATCACTTGATTAACCAATAACATCCAGTTACCACTTGGATTTAGCATTTCCAACATCATCCACATAGCCATCAGTGTTCCATTATCATTACTATGATGCCGTAACTCGAGTCAAGTGCTCACTATCCAGGAGCGATGCCGATTCGAATAGATTCCTAACCAGCTAGTGATTTATTCCTCACACAAACCACACTCACCCGCTAAAGTGAGCTACAGATCACCAATGACACTATCTAGGTAAACGTCGTGGGACAAACTAGAGCCGTAGTACCCGGTGAAAGCCCAAGTTTGGTTTTGGTAATTAATGACACCAAGTTGCTAATGCCATGTGTTAAGTGTTTTGAGTTAGGCATAAGCAACACGTGTGATGAAGGTGTATGTGGCAAGGAGTGGTGGCCACAAGATCACAAAGAGATGGTGCATGGATCAGTAAAACAGCCCACACAAAAATCACAAGCTATAAAAATGAGCATGAAAATACTTTGTATTATGAAAAGTATAAAACAATAGATTTAGTGCTTTTCCTATGATCTACACAGTAAACAAACACTATACAAAATTTATCACATGCATGATTTATACAAAGTTTGCTCTGTAGCAAAAATAACAAAAATCAGCCAATAAAGGCACTTGAACTACACATCAAAATTTTTCTATAGAACATGCATGACATATATTTTTCATACAAAGTGCGTCACATAAGAAGAATAACAAACTTGGAGTCATATTTTTTTGAGCTTCCTATGATTTATTATGTATTTTCTAAGAAAACAGCAATTATAAGAATTAAATAAAACCCTATGCAAAAGTATCACAAATTTGACATAGAATATTTTTATATCGTAGATCTACTCATTTGGAACCTAACAAAATTTGTTTCAATAAATTTGGAGCACAAATGGGTAAGATATAATTTTTCAAAGCATTATTACTGAAATAAGGAAATCATTTCTTTTTTCCTTTTCTGAAAAACCCGAACTAAAACGTTATGCGTCCCTGGATCTATGCACCCCAGTTCTTCCTGAGCCACTGTGAGTGGGCCCCGTGACCCCACCCACCAGCCACAGGGAGAGAGGGATGTGCACCGGCAGCAACATCTTGCCGGCGACGAGGTCTCTGATGGCGAGGGTGCCACCAAACGACTCCACACACTCACGGGAACATGTGGGGGTAGAAGATGGAGGAGTTGGGGGAGTGGAGCAGGGACTGCAGCAAGAATGACGGGCGTGGCCGCGCGGTTGACGCCGGCAAGGTCAAAGCCCGACAAACCGGAGCCCCAACTCACGGCATTAGCTAGGTAGGACGCTTCTACATGACAAGGCGAGCCGGTGCGCAAGAAAACGAAGAGGAAGAGGGCGTAGGGGGCTTTGGCCACGCACGCCGGCCAACGGCGGCCATGGCGGGCAGCAGAGGAGGAACACCCAAATCAGGCTCTACCTGGTGGCAAGAGGCGGCATTGGTTCGTGCTCCGGGAAGAGGAAGGTGGTGCAAGGTGGTTTGCGAGGCAAATTGGGCAGAGATGGTTCACTGGTGGGGAAACGCCGGCAAGGCTGTGGCGGGTGGTGGTGGAGAGAGGAGATCCCGCTCGAGGTTTCCAAATGGAAATGAAGGAGGAAGCGATGGAGGAGGAGGCATTACTGCTGGCTTAAGGCGAGCACGGGTGTGCAGGGGCCATGGCCTGCCACTGGGTGGTCGACGCCGGCGACGGGCGCCATGCGGAGGCCAAGAGCTATGGCCGGTCGGAGCACAACGTGCGCGCACGGGAGAGACATGGGAGGGGGAGGCAGGAGGGGTGAACGGGCGAGGGCGTTGGGCTGGGCCGGCTTGGCCAGCTAGGCCAGAAGGTAGGCGCCGGCCCAATAAGCTAGAAAAACTCTTTTCTTTTCTATTTTCAAATCTGAATTTTTACTAAACATTCCCCAAATTCAAATTTTGAAGTAGAAAATGGCATTTTCAAAACTTGACCCCTAAAAAAAAGTTGTTCAAAATTTAATTCTCTACAACATTGCTTTAGGGCATATTTTGAAATTCCAAATAGATTTTGAAATGGGGATTCAAAGTTCATTTTAAATCAAATTTCCATTTTTCTAGATTATTTTTAAAAGCAAAATTAGAGGAAATTTTGAATACCAAACTTGCTCCAAATTTTATGCTAAACATTTCTAAATGATTTGCACTAATAACCAAACATGTATTTAATGGCCTAACAAGCATAAGCATGGCAAAATTGTATTGAAATAAGCACATGCAACGTTTATGTTTTGAAGTCATGTTTCACATGTTTCAATTCAATGTTACACTTATATTACATGTGATTATGAATGCAAGATGATGCTCATGTGCATGATTTGAAATGTTTCATGCATGCTTAACACCCGAGGTGTTACAGCCCTCCCCTCTTATAGGAATCTCATCCCGAGATTTTGAGTTATGAACCACTTGTTATAAAAATCTTTATAAGCATTTTGTATATATTCTCCCATTTCCCATGTCGCGTCTCAATCATCATGATGACTCCACTGTATCTTATATGTTCTCACCACTTTATTCTGAATGACTTGATCTTTAGTGTCCATGAAACGATCCTGCATTCCACGAAGGGAATGCCACAGATTCGACGTGTAATAGATGAACAAGTTCATGCCATTACCCAAATCTCAATCGAATAGCAGAGTTATACATGAATATATGAATGCAAATAGAAGGTTTACATTAATTATTATCATCGCCACGCAGGGCGGAACATGCTCACACACAGCATCCGGAACAGCTTCTCGAAGATAGCAGCGGAAACTAGGACTCCTCGCACCAAGCTTGAGCGCAGGGCGAACCCCTACTCCTCCTAGTCGTCCTCCTCGTCGTACTCAGGCTCCGAGCCTGCCAAAAATCTATTAGTACACTTGGTACTGGCCACACATCGCCCACCCTATGATGCATTTGCTTTGTGGAACTGGATGCAATTGGGGTTGAGAAGAGAAACCTATCTTTGGCTGTGGTTTCCTATGCGAGAACTAGTATTTTTAATAATATAAGTTCATCAAAAATTAACCCATCTCATTCACACACGATATCCCATCCCAGCACACATCTCCACATCACATCTCATCTCACTCTCTCATCGGCATGGACAACTCCCTCTCGTCCATGTCTCAACGGCCAAAGCCGGATCACACACTGAAATCCCGGGGAAGGTAGAAGGACTCCTCTCTCTAGTCAAGTGAAGCTATACTTAGGAAAGGTCCATAGCCGAAAGGTTCAGCATATGTATCGATCGATCAACCAGAAACTCTGTAGAGGTTTACACATCCCACAAGATAGCTATCCTCGATGATGCCTCGTCTAAGCTGATACTGGGCCGCCTTCCGACTAGAAATGGTACCACCCTATTACTCAGAACTAGGGCCGTGTCAAAGTACCACCGACACGCTGAGACTGTGAGACGTAGTACCTGGCCCCTGGGTACTACACTATCTTAGAAGGGTGTGGGTCCTCTTGCCCATACCTCCCTACACTATCCGCTAACCTCTCAATAGTAGTGGCACCGCACTAGCAAGTCGAACGTCCATCTCCTCCCCACATAAGCGAGGAGATGTGCAAGGATTCCTAAGACCCGGTCCACAGACGTAACAGTCCTTAGGGTGACTAAGCAGGATATCTTCACAAGGGGAAACCATTTTTCGCTCAGCGGAACACCCGGCACCCCGTGCCATCACAGCACCTCCCATCCCGGGGCTTCATCCCACGAAGACACTCCACCCCAGGACCTCTCCCTGTCACATGTACCCGCCACAGACACTTCACATGGTGAACGCCCAGGTAGCATCCTCCGGCAAGACTCATCCTCATGACTCATCATAGATCCTGCTCGGTCGACTCGACCCTCACCAAACACACCCAAGACTCACGCCAAGATCTCTCCAGGTTCATTACCAGTTTATTAACAGGTTTACAGCACCTTGTGCCTTATCTCAAACGCCTCTCACTCACCAGCATCACATCACAGATATAATGCGAGTAAGAGTAAGACAGAAGTAACAAGTAATATAGCAGTGTCTAGCCTAACAGCAAGATGAGCAGGAGTAAGGTTGCAACAAGGTAAATGGCTCAAAAGTAGTGACTACCATGCAACCTATCAGTAATAATATTGCTTGAAAGTAAAGCACTAGCAATTCTAAGTATTTGCAATGCGTAATAGGATCTACGAATGGGTGGGGCGTGGCACCTGGCAGGTCGTTACCCAAGTCGTCGGTGTAGTCCGGGTCGAACTCCTTAGTCGGTGGCTCCTCCGGTTCTATTAAACGTAACATATATAGCCGCGTTAGGGGCTCCTATAGAGGTGCACAAAGAAGCAACTGAAAACTGAAAGATCCAAATACACTCAAGCATAGGCCTATGACGTAGAGCTTATTTTTAGAAAAATTTGGACTCTGGTTTGGCATTTTTCTGAGCTACGGTTAATTAATTATGAATTTCTGAAGATTTAAATATTATCTGAAAAAGAAAAACAGTGTGATTAACCAGGGCTTGATACGTGGCAGCCTATGATTGGTCGAGCGAACAGTGCAGATGACAGGTGGGGTCTGTGAATAGTGCGGCTGACAGGTGGGGCCCAATCAACATTGACGGGTCAACGGTCAACGGTCAAAGTTGACCAGGCGGGGTCTTGGGCCTGGATGGGCCGAATCAGGGCCGGACTTGGGCCGGGTTGGGCTAGCCTGGGCCCGGACACGTGTCACCGCGAGAGACTACCCACGTGGTGCAACTGGGTCTCTACCGGGCTTGGTCTATACATGGGTGGTTCACGGTGGACTAGAGGTGGCGGTCCTATAGACCGATGGCTCAGCTCATGGTGGACCATGCCCATCTTTTCCCCTCCTCTCTCAGGTTCACGGTGAGCCCAACCCACGGACCGGTATGCCCGATCCACCCCTTTCCCCCTCTCCTCTGCTTTCACCGCACTATGATCGCCGGCGACGTGCTTGCCATGGAGTGCGGCACGGTGCCCCGGTGGCGGGGAAAACTAGGCGGCTAGGCTCGCCAGGGTTTAGCGAACTTCATCCACTCCTCCCCTTTACGTGCGATGGCCGGGTTCACCTGAAAAGGGGCACGCCACGGCGGCGCTCAACTCGTGGTGACCCCGGCGAGCTATGACAGCGTCGCGGCCTTCCGGCCTCCCTCTTTCCCCCACTACCCGCGCAGCACCCGTCCCTCGCCAAGGCGACACCGACTGCGTACCTATCTCCCATCCCTGCCACTCCGGTGAGCGAGAACGTCCTCGCCATGGCCGTGCTCTGGCCATGGCGGGCACGCTCCGTGTGCGGTGCTCGTGGTCGCGTTCCAGTGCTCTGGTGGCTTGGCACCACCCCAAAAGGGCTCGTGCGGGTGCGCGTGGGTGTGTGCCTTGTGTATGCGACGAAAAAAGGGGGCGGCTTCCACCATTCTTGGCCGGGCGTGCAGCGACGGCTATGCCGGCGGCGCTCACGGAGGAAACCAGGCGGAGAGCGAAGCGGGGAAGCATGGCTCACCGTAGTGTCGATGGCGAGAGGGTCGCGGGGCAGGGCGACTTGGTGCAGCGGTGACGGGAAGCCGTGCAGTGCCGGTCCGGTCCGCGACGGTGGCGAGTACGAGGGTGTCGCCTCTGCCTCCGGTGACACGGGCGGCTTCGGCTTTTGGCCCTCCCCTCTCTCGGCCTCCTCCCTCCCCTTCTCCCTCTTTGCTTGGTGAGGTCCGGGCGATGCCACAAGGTGGCGAATGGACGGGAATTAGGGTCGTGGGCTCGGAACTCTGGCTTTATAGCCCCGGCCCGATCATGGTGGCGGCGGACGGCTCATAGTGCATCCGGGGTACGTGTATGGCGGGGAACACCCCTAGGCTAGGGCTTCTAGGGGGTTAGGTGGCGGCCAAGGCTTCAATTTGATGCCCACCCGGTCAAAAGAGGGGGGGCGATGGCGTCACGGTGGCAGAGCTACCGGTGACGTCACCATGGCCAATTTGAAAAAGAGCAGGGGAGGTGGCACGGATTGTGGATGTGGCTAGCATCCGAGTGCGGGAGGCCAGCGGAATTTTCAAACGGATGGCGAGATCCTGCAGGGCGCCTTCGGATTCCTCCCCGCTCCCTAGCGCAACTGCTCTGCTCGCGAGGGAAAAGCAGAGGAGCGGGGGTGAGGTGGGGAAGGTGATGACGTGCGGGCCCCGCTCGTCATACAGTGTGGGTTGCTTGCTGGGTCGGCTCATGGTGATGGGCCAGAGCATAGGAGCTGGGCTCCTTAGCTCGACAGCGGGTGCTCTCGGCTGGGCAGGCCCGTGGCCGCATGGGCCAGTGCGGCTGCTTGGGCCGGTGGAGGCCGAAATGGCCTTTTCCATTTCCTAGCTTATCCTAAGTCTTTCCTATTTCTATTTCTAATTAGGTTAGGGCCATTTATGCAAATACATATGTGCCACTTATGTACTTGTCCTAAGGGGTAGACACTAGGGGTCTAGGGTAGGTTAGGGTTCCATCCAAGGGTAGGTACTTAGGTTAGTTAAATATTTCACAATTAATTGATTAGCAAGGTTAATTTAAAGGCAAGACAAGTTGTTGATTTTATTAGCAACTCATAAACCAAATAAACTCCAACTCATGAGTAGATAATTAAATGCAAATGCTCTATTTTGCTATGTAGGTGCTACTTGTGCAACTACATGGGTGTTTTTCCTATATGACACTCACCAAACATGGGCATGTTTTGCGAAAAAAATTCAGTTGTGATTTTTGGGTTTCGGTAAAACTGGGATGTTACAGTCCTCCCCCTCATTGGAATCTCATCCCGAGATTTAAAGTGTGACATACCTCTCGAACAAGTAGGGGTAATGGATCTGTAACTCTAAATCTTTCTCCCATGTTGCCTCTCTCTCAGTGTGATTACTCCATAAAACTTTGCACATTGGTATAGTGGTGCTTCGTGTGTCTTTGGTTGCTCTATCAAGAATCTAAACTGGGTACTCTCGGTACTCAAGCATGTCCTGAATATCTAGCGCATCTGCATGAACTTGTTCCTCTGGTAACTTTAGACACTTGCGGAGCTGGGACACATAGAACACGAGATGTACACCTGCTAGTTCCTCGGGCAACTCAAGCTTGTATACTAGCTTCCCAATTCTTTTGTAGATACGGTAGGGACCAATGTGACGAGGGGCTAGCTTCCCTTTCACATCAAACTGGAAGGTGCCGTGGAGAGGCGAGACCTTGAGATAGACATGGTCTCCTACCTGGAACTCGAGGTCTCTCCGACGGTTATCTGCATAGCTCTTTTGTCGGCTTTGGGCAATCCTCAAATTTTCTCACACTTGAGCTACTCCCTCCTCGGCCTCCTTGATCTTAGCAGGGCCAAAGAACATTCGCTCACCTACCTCGGACCACATCAACGGGGTTCTACATTTCCTCCCGTACAAGGCCTCAAATGGTGACATATGAAGACTAGCCTGATAACTGTTGTTGTACGATAACTCTACATGCAGGAAGCTTTTCTCCCAATCTGACCCATACTTCAGTACGCAAGCTCGTAGCATTCCCTCGAGAATCTGATTCACTCTCTTTGTTTTCCCATCTGTCTGAGGGTGATAAGCGGTGCTATAGTCGAGACGAGTGCCAATCAACTTGTGCAAACTCTGCCAGAACCTAGACGTCCACTGTGTTCCTCTATCAGATACAATGCTAACAGGCACTCCGTGAAGTCGAAGAATGTGCTTGATATACAGATCTGCCAGCTTCTCTACATAGTAGTCAACCTTGACAGGTACAAAGTGAGCTACCTTGGTTAGTCTGTCCACTATAACCCAAATGGAGTCATGTCCTTTCGGGGATCGAGGCAATCCCACGATGAAGTCCATAGATATGCATTCCCACTTCCACACGGGTACATCTAGGGGCTTCAACAATCCATCTGGTCTCCGATGTTCGGCCTTAACCCGGTTGCATATATCACATCTGGCTACATGACCTACAATATCCTTCTTCATGTCCTTCCACCAGAACATCTTCCTCATGTCGGCATACATCTTTGTACTACCAGGATGGATACAATACTTAGAGTCATGTGCTTCTGTCAGGATTTCCTTACGGATGGCCTTATCAGACGGTACACAGATTCTGTCGTTGCACCAACACACTCCCGGTTCATCTACTCGGAACTCAGGGTACTTACCAGCTTCCATCCATTCACGAAGCTGCGAGATCTCAGGGCATTTCTTTTGAGCCTTACGAATGCGATCCATTATGCCGTATTGCACTCGTAACTCGTTCAACATGCCCTTGGGTATGATCTCGAGGCGAATTTCACCCATTTCCTGACGTAGCTCGGATGTTACGACTTCCATGGATAGACTGTGGCAATAGCTCTTATGGCTCAAGGCATCAGCAACTACGTTGGCTTTCCCCGGATGATAGTGAATTTCTAGGTCGTAGTCCTTGATCAACTCCAGCCATTGATGTTGTCCCATATTCAGATCCTCTTGGGTGAAGAAGTACTTGAGGCTCTTATGATCGGTATAGATGTCGCACTTGTTCCCAATCAAGTAGTGCCTCCAAATCTTCAGAGCATGCACAACAGCAGCTAGCTCAAGATCATGAGTCAGGTAACGTTGTTCATTGTCCTTCAACTAGCGGGATGCATAGGCAATGACTCTCCTATTCTACATCAGAACGCAACCAAGTCCCTATCTAGAGGCATCACAGTAGACCACGAAGTCCTGTCAGATATCAGGCAAGGCAAGAACAGGAGTGGTGGTAAGCTTCTGTTTCAGAGTCTAGAAACTGAGCTCACACTCGGGTGTCCACTAGAACACATTGGTCTTCTTCAGGAGGTTGGTCATGGGCTTGGCTATCTTTGAGAAGTTCTCGATGAATCTGCAATAGTAACCAGCTAACCCAAGGAAACTGCGGATATCTGTCGGGTTGCGGGGTTGCTCCCACTCTTTCACGGCTTCTATTTTAGCGGGATCAACAGCAACACCCTCAGCTGTGAGTACATGGTCGAGAAAAGCGACTTCTTCAAGCCAAAACTCGCACTTGCTAAATTTAGCATACATTTGATTTTGCCTCAACTTCTCTAGAACCACTCTCAAGTGTTGCTCATGCTCTTCAGCAGTGGATGAGTAGACAAGGATGTCATCAATAAACACCACCCCAAACTTATCCAATTCGTCCATGAACACCTTGTTCATCGTGTTCATAAAATAGGCCGGAGCATTGGTGAGACCGAAAGACACAACGGTGAACTCATACTGCCCGTACCTAGTGACAAAGGCTATCTAGGAATATCATCCGGTTTGATCTTCATCTGATGGTACCCAGATCTAAGGTCAATCTTGGAAAAGAACTTGGCATCCTTTAATTGATCTAGGAGGTCATCTATCCTTGGCAGAGGATACTTGTTCTTGACTGTCACGGCATTCAAATTCTGATAGTCAATGCACATCCTCATGGAGCCATCCTTCTTCTTCACAAACAAGACAGGGGACCCCCAGGGTGAAGCACTGGGTCTGATGTACCCCTGTTGACATCATTTTTAGCACATGTCAAGATGATCAGGAAGGGCTAGTCAACAAAGGAAAGATTACCGTGTAGATTGATAGCCAAGGAGAATAAGTTTGTTTGTGAGTGGTGGCAGCGTATGGATTTAATTTGAAGTGTTGCCGATGAGGTTAAGGGTATTATTGCCGATGCCAATGAAAGAGGGTTTGGAGACTGCTGCCGATGAGACAGGGGATGTACCGATGAAGGAGGGTATAAAGACTGCTGCCGATGAAACAGGGAATGTACCGATGGAAGGAACTCGAAGGCTGCTGCTGATGGAACAGGGATTGTGCCGTTGAAAAGGAGGTCGATGAGAATACCATCGTGATTGAGGCGGACTATGGAGTAAAATAGGAGTTAATTTCCTTGTATACGTTTAGTAGAGTCTGAGTTGTATCAAAGTCATGTTTTTCCTTAGATTTGGATTTAGTGTCCTAGTCATATTTGGTTACGTTTCTATAGATCAGGATATAAATACAAAGTGAAGGGCAATGTAATAGGGGATCAATCAATACATCAAAAAACAGCTTTTACTCTTATTTACATCTACTTTCGGCGACTTTGTCAATTTGCATATTTTTTCTTTTTACGAGTTCTCATCGATTCGGCGAGTTGCATTACTCTAAGTGCAATCTTTGACGATCCTCGAGTTCCACGTGAGTACCTCTTGGCCGTGACTTCTGGGCGTATCGCTGTTGTTAGGACCAAAGTGCTCGTATCTTCGTCCTTGTCGATTAACAGGTCAAATCAACTAGCACGCTTTGGATATCGACTTCGGGTATTAGCCCTTTGTGTTTGCAGATTTACTTTTGCATCAACACATCTTTTGGCACGCCCAGTGGGACAGATCTAGTCAAGATGCTTAATCCTGAGATCGATGCTGGGAATATCATCGCAGTAACAGAAGAAGATCTTAAGGACGATCAGAAGAAGGCTATGGAGAGGGCTATAGAAGAATACAGACAGCTTTGCTTGAAGTCATTCAGCTTGAACAAAAATGGACAAGTTATCCAGAAGCAGGACTTGCCGTTGCCTCGGCAGGTTACCTTTGATTCTAATCCGGGTAAACTTCAAGAGATGGTTAATTCTGCGGTGAATCATGCTTTAATTAATCACTCCAATGTGTTGTCCAATACTGTTCATAATGCTGTGATTCAAACTTTCAAAGAAGGGCAAGTGTCACCTCGTTACGTTGGGCCTGCTTATCATCAACCAGAAGCAGCATCTGCTGTTGCTCCATCGGCTCCCCCAACCGTTGCGGGTATAGAGATTTCTTCTCCTCCAGTATCAGCAGGTTTATCTAACGTACAGTCTACTCCGATGCGTCTGGATTCAGCATTATCAGGACGAGTTCAGCTTGGTACAGATCTATCAATATCGGCTTTATCAGGTCCTGTACCACAGAATAATCAAACTCCTGCTAATTGGTGGGGATATGGTATGCCTCCAGAGCCATCTGCTTTCAATCACGGGTTATCTCAAGTGTTTGATGCAGCGGGAAAAACTCCTATGCCATCGGCTGGTTTGCCGATAGCTCAAGCGCCTCAATATACTACAACTACTGTACAACCAAATCTGGGAGGTTTTCAGGCGTCTTTGGGTCAAACATCTAGTTCAAGTCCATCGGCAAATTTGTTATCGATGCAGCAGAAGGCTCCTATCGCCAGTCAACCTGGAGTCCAGGTTATACCTCAAGTTGGATGTAATTATCCAGCAATGCCAACAAGCTACCAGCCATCGGCAAATTTTGTGCCGATGAATACTAATAATTGGTCAGGGCAGTTTCCCACTCAACATACAGTTCAGCCAAATCAGCAAGCCACAGGTGTTCATCAAGGTCACATGCATGCTGGTTTTCAGAATCAAGCATCGGCAGCTCAGCCGATGAACCCTTTTCAGCAGGTTAATGGACCACAGATAGTGGCAAATGTGCCAATTGCTGGAGATCGTGGGCTACAAAGGTATGCGGAAGGGTACCAGCAGATACCTCCAGTGGAGATTCAACAATATCGTCAACAAGATGTTGATGCTTTTTGGGCCGATAAAATAGCAGAAATTATGAAGGATCAGTTTGGGATCAAGCCCAAAGTTAATACCTATTCTTATCAGACTCCGTATCCTCCGGCATATGATTTAATTCCTCTCCCAAATCGTTACGAGGCAGCTTGTAGAGATGAATTGAGAGTTCGTCTGTTCTCATCATCTCTATCCGGATCAGCATTTACATGGTTTATTTCACTACCGCCAAATTCTATTATCACTTGGGCTGATGTGAAAAAGCAATTTCATAAGTATTTCTTTGCTGGAGTTCATGAAAAGAAGCTTACCGATTTGGTAAAGATGAAACAGCGCAATGATGAATCGGTAGAAGGCTTTGTGCAAAGGCTACGAGATGTAAAGAACAAATGTTATAGCCTAGTATTGGATGATCGGCAGCTTGCCGATTTAGCCTTTCAGGGATTGTTACCACACCTTAAGGATAGATATGCTTCTCAAGAGTTCGAAAGCCTAAGTCATTTAGTGCAAAGGATTTCTGATCAAGACACTAGGGTTTTTGAACCTAAAAGAAATTGGAACAAGAAAGTTTCATTTGTTGAAGAGGTGGAAGATTCTGATTCAGATAACGAACCAGTCATCGGTTTGGCTGAGTGGGTTAAAAATAAGAAGCCGATATCTTGTCCCTTTGGTCACAAAGAGCCAGAAATGTTTACTTTTGACGTCACCAAAGCCGATAAGATATTTGATCTTTTGCTTCAGGAGGGCCAGATTAAATTGTCACCTAATCATGTGATCCCATCAGCAGAAGAGTTGAAGCCTATGTTGTATTGCAAGTGGCATAATGCAACTTCACACAGTACCAATGAGTGCAAAGTATTTAGACAACAATTGTAGTTAGCTATTGAGTCTGGCAGAATAAAATTTGGCAATTCCAAGATTCAAAAGCCGATGAAAATTGATCAACATCCTTTTCCAGCAAATATGTTGGATGCTGAAAAGAAAATTAAGGTGTTGATATCGGAAGCTGCTGAAAAGAATGCATCAGTAGATCCCCAACATCGGATAACTACCGATGATGCAAAAGGCAAGGGGCTATTGAAGGAAAGTGGCGGTTCTGGGAGGCCTCCTCGATCTGGCATCGTGATCACTCATCGAAGACAACAAGAAGGTTGGCGTCAGCGAAGGGACCGGTATCAACGTCAATAAGAGGAAAGACGTCAAGAAGAGTGGAATCGGCATAAGGATCATTGGAATTGTCTGTTTTTTATTCATTGTTGGGAGGAAGGTATTAAGTTACCTACTGTTGAATATTGTCCAGAGTGCAATGGTTATTATGGAGTTAATCATCCTGTAAGAAGGTTTCAATCTGGTAATCAAGGTTTGTTCATTAATGAGCCGATCAGAGGGAGAGCATCAGTACATGATCGGCTGGGGGCAGGCTCAGTGTACATGAAAGGCTTGGTAAACGCGTTGCATATTTTTCGAGAAACCAAGAGGAACTTGAAGAGATGGCAAATGCAAGAGTTCCTGATGAAGAAATATTTTACAGGGATCCTAATATACGTCGTGTAGAGACAACTAGGACTTATCAGCCAGTATGGAAAAACTAAGCTTCCTCAATGGTGTCCAGAGGGTTTGACAAAGACGCAGAAGAGAAAAATGCAGCGAGAGTGTCAAAAAGATTTATATCAAGAAGAGAGTCCCTCCAATGAGAGATCTGATAATCAGCAGTGGCAGATAAGGCACAAAAATAAAGGTCCATCGGCAGATGTCAATATGGTGTTTATGTTGCCGATGGAATTTTTGGCTCTGTCTGATAGCGAAGAAAAGGCTGTTTTCTCTGACCAAATAGCTCAATTAACGCTAGATCCAATGATGGGCTATTTTTGAGAAGCCTGCCGATGAGGAGAGACAACACCTCAAGGCTTTGTTTGTTAAAGGCAGAGTTGATGGGCAGCCTGTATCTAAGATACTTATTGATGGAGGAGCTGCAATTAATATTATGCCTTATGTGATGTATCGAAAGCTTGGTAAGGGAGATCAAGACTTAACTAAGACTGATATGATGCTAAAGGATTTTGAAGGCAATGTATCAACAGCTAAAGGGGCAGTATGTGTTGAGTTGACCATCGGCAGTAAAACTTTACCGACAACTTTCTTTGTTATTAATGGCAATGGTGCATATAATCTGCTCCTGGGAAGGGATTGGATTCATGTTAATTGCTGTGTTCCTTCTACAATGCATCAATGTTTGGTACAATGGATTGGAGATAAGATTAAAGTTGTTCCTGGTGATTCTTCTTATATCATCGCATCGGCAGAATCAGACACTTATGAGCGAACCAAGTGCATATCAGGAGAAGCCTGGGAAAAAGAGTTCCTCAAGGTTGCCGATTATGAAATTCTACCAATCCAAGCAGTCGGTTCTGAAGAAGAGTTTTAATGGATAGATTTGCCAATGATGGAAAATTAGGTCAAGGATTTACATCGGCAGATGATTTAATAGAAGTAGATATTGGTGAAGGCGATAGGCCAAGGCCCACTTTTATTAGCTCTAAGTTAGATTCCAAGTGTAAATAGCAACTAGTTGATTTGTTAAAGGAATATAAAGATTGTTTTGCTTGGGATTATACTGAAATGCCTGGATTAGACCGATCTATAGTTGAACATCGGTTGCCAATTAAATCTGGATTTCGGCCACATCAGCAGCCGGCTCGCCGATGCAATCCTAATATACTTCCTGATATTAAGGCCGAAATAACCAAATTAATTGAGGCAAAGTTTATTCGGCAGTGTCGATATGCAGAGTGGATTTCTAATGTGATTCCTGTATATAAGAAAAATGGGAAACTTCGTGTTTGTATTGATTTCAGGAATCTCAATAAGGCTACACCAATGGATGGTTACCCAATGTCGATTGCTGATTTGTTGATTGATGCTGCAGTAGGGCATCAGATTATTAGTTTCATGGATGGTAACGTGGGTTATAATCAAATATTCATGGCTGAAGAAGATATTTCTAAGACTGCTTTTAGGTGTCCAGGTCATGTGGGATTATTTGAGTGGATAGTTATGACATTTGGTTTGAAAAATGCCGGTGCTACCTATCAAAGAGCTATGAACTTTATTTTCCATGAATATATCAGCACGTTGGTAGAAATCTACATTGATGACATAGTGATTAAGTCTGGAGACATCACAAAGCATCTAACCGATCTACGGAAGATACTAGAGTGCACAAGAAAACATGGATTAAAGATGAATCCTAATAAATGTGCATTTGGTGTATCGGCAGGACAATTCTTGGGTTTTATGGTGCACCAGTGGGGCATTGAAATTAGTAGAAAATCTATTGAGGCAATCAACAAGGTTGTTGCTCCTACCGATAAAACTGAATTACAGTCCTTGATCGGTAAGATTAATTTCATTAGAAGATTCATATCTAATCTGTCAGGTAAGATCAAGGCTTTCAGTCCATTATTGAAATTGAAAGCCGATCAGGAATTTAAATGGGAGGATGAACAGCAATTAGCCTTAAATCAGATTAAGAGTTATTTAACAAATCCTCCAGTGTTAGTTCCACCCCAACATGGAAAACCTTTTAGATTGTATTTATCAACTGAAGATACTGTTATCGGTTCAGCTCTTATTCAAGAATTTGAAGGGAAGGAGCGTGTTATCTATTATTTGAGCAGACGGTTAATAGATGCTGAAACTAGGTATTCGGCCATTGAGAAATTATGCTTATGTTTATACTTCTCTTGTATTAAGCTGAGGCATTATTTACTATCGGCTGAATGTACTGTCATATGCAAAGATGATGTGGTCAAATATATGCTATCAATGCCGATATTAAATGGTAGGATTGGTAAATGGATTTTAGCATTATCAGAGTTTGACCTACGTTATGAATCGGCTAAGGCAGTTAAAGGATAGGTTATGGCCGATTTTGTTACTCAACATTGCAACACGGTGGATTCTCTGGAAGTTGCTCCGTGGACACTTTTCTTTGATGGGTCTACTTGTGGTGAAGGGGCAGGCATCGGTATCGTGTTAATTTCCCCTCAGGGGAAGAAGTATGAGTTCTCATTGCCGATCGTTGCTACATCGACAAACAATCAAGCTGAGTACCAAGCCCTGATAAAAGGGTTAGAATTGCTTAAAGAAGTACAGGCTGATGCTGTTGAAGTCTTTGGTGATTCTATGCTAGTTATAAATCAGTTGATTGGGGTTTATGAATGCCGAATTGAAATTCTAATTTCATATCATGAAAAGTGTTTGGAATTGTTAAAAGGGTTTAGGAGTTTTCATCTGGAGCATATTTCCCGGATGCATAATGAAGAGGCTAACCGATTGGCTCAGCATGCTTCAGGATATCAACCTGTTCAAGAAGTATTGATATCAGTGGCTGATACCGATGACTGGAGAAAGGAAATCATTGATTATTTAAATAATCCATCTAACAAGGTTAAAAGAAGTATAAGGTTCCAAGCTACGAAGTATGTACTCCTCGATGATGAATTGTATTATCGTACCATAGATGGAGTTTTACTCAGGTGTGTTAGCATAGAGGAATCAAAAAGCCTGATGAGTGAAATTCATGAAGGAGTATGTGGTGCTCATCACTCAGCTTTCAAGATGAAATGGATGATCAGAAGAAATAGATATTATTGGCCGACTATTCTTGAGGATTGTTTTAAATATTTTAAAGGATGTCAGGAATGTCAGAAATTTGGTAATATTCAAAGGGCACCTGCATCGGCTATGAACCCCATAATTAAGCCTTGGCCGTTTTGGGGTTGGGCTATTAATCTCGTCGGTTAGATTTATCCACCATCGAGTAAAGGGCATAAGTTTATTCTGGTTGCTACCGATTATTTCACAAAGTGGGTTGAAGCAATTCCTTTAAAAAAGGTGACATCGACTAATATGATTGATTTTGTGAAGGAGCATATTGTCTACCGATTTGGCATCCCTCAAACCATCACTACCGATCAGGGCACTATGTTTACATCGGGTGAATTTGATGAGTTTGCTATAGGTATGGGAATTAAAGTTTTGAATTCTTCACCGTATTATGCCCAAGCTAATGGCCAGGCTGAAGCATCTAATAAAGGAATTATCAAACTCATTAAGCGCAATATTAAAGAGTATCCTAAGAAGTGGCATACAATATTAAATGAAGCTTTGTGGTCATATCGGATGGCATGTCATGGTGCAACCAAGGTAGCACCTTATCAATTGGTGTATGGACACGATGCAGTATTACCTTGGGAGATTAAAATTGGTTCTAGGCGAATACGCTTTCAGGATCAACTGACAGCCGATGATTATGATATTCTTATGAAAGATGAATTGGAAGATGTAGCAGGTCATCGGTTAAAAGCTTTAGTTAGCATCGAGGAGAATAAGAAAAGGGTAGCTAGATGGTATGACAAGAAAGTGAAGGTAAAGGAATTTGTTGATGGTGAATTGGTCTGGAAATTGATTTTACCGATTGGGACTAAAAGTTCTAAGTTTGGCAAATGGTCACCTAATTGGGAAGGTCCATATCGGATAAATCAATCTATTCCTGGTAATGCATATATTCTTGAAACTCTCGAAGGAGTTGTATTTCCCAGAGCATTAAATGGATAATATTTAAAGAAATATTACCCTAGTATCTGGATAGACGCATAAAAGTATAGTTGCCGATAACAATCCTATCGGCTGGAGTTAAAACAAAGTATCAATTGTTGCCGATGCGCTAATTTAACAAAGCCTGGATGGCTGATATCGCACGCAGGCGAATTTCATCGGCTTCTTTTAATTTCTTGGCGTCTTCATCGGCACTTCCTTCCACAGGCTTGAGTTTCTTTTTGAGGACCAAGGCCTTGCGAGCTTGAGCATCTCGTTCCTGTTGAAGGGCTTTGATAGCGTCAGGAAGCTGGTCTTCTTCTTGTTTAGCTTGAGTCAAAGCTGTTTCAACTTTTTCTAGTTCAGCTAACAGGGCTGCCTTCTTTGCCGATAGATCTAAGATTTTCTACCTAAGATCGGCACTGGAGGCTTGCAAGTTGTTGATATTCTTGTGCTTCTCATCGGCAGTTTGCTTTAGCTGCAGCATTTCTTCTTTAAGTTGAGCCTGAGCTGCTCTGTCAGCAATACAATGAATGGCCCTTTGATATTGAAGTTGTCTGCTCTCCAGATGGACTACTAGAAAGAAGGTTTCTTCAACATTGGCAGGGACTTGGCCGCGGATCGTTTTGAAGATAGTCCTCGCAGGGTCCGAGTCGATCACCAATTGGGCAGCATCTTGCTACAGCAGATTTAGGAGGGCTTCTAGCTTGCCATAGGTGTCTGATGATATTGTTCCCAATGCCAAGGAAGAACTCGCCTCTTCTCCGTCATCATCGGAGACATCGATAGCAAAAGAGAATAAGCTATCGGGAGAATCTTATTCCTGTGAAATAAAGAGAATTAGAAATCCTTTCTGTGATATCCGGGGATATTATAAACCAAACAATTAATTGGTTTACCTGCTTCAGGGCGATTTCTTGAGCCTGGCTTGAGGGAGCGGCTTGTAGAGGATCATTCGAAGGATCGGCAGAGGATGCCGATGGAATGTCTTCTATGATCACATCGGTAGTCGGCCCTTGGGGTGTAATGGCCGATGATGTATCTTGTGCAGAAGGAGCAGCTTGTTCAGTTACATCAGTGGGTTGACTGACAGGTGTTGGAGCAGACGCAGGGGCTGGTGTAGATTTCTGTCGTTTTTGTTGAGCTTCAGCATCGGTCAAAGCTTTACGCTTTGTTTGGGCTTCAACGACAATTGGCTGGGGGGCATCGACATCTGTTTATTGGGGAGCCTGCATGCTTGGCGTGCTTGCCGATGTGCCCGTTTGTTGCTGCAAAAACAGGTATAAGATTGGATATTTAACAGGGAAAAATGTAAAAACAAGAGAATACCTCTGAAGGAGGGGTAGAGGTCGTGGTGCTTGGTAAAGTTGCCGATGGTGATCCAGCTGCAGCTTGTACACCCTGATAGTTGTATGTTAATATAGAGTGTATCGGCAGAAAACAGAGTAAGCAAGGTTATTACCTTAAAAGCCTTGATTAGGCTTGAAGCAGCAGCCTTTGGAGAAGCCCTGGATGTTCCCAGTCTTGGTCTGGAGGTGATAGTTTTGGCGCGAGTCCTCTGGAAGGTCAAGGTCTCTAAGGATGGGGCGTTGTAGCCGATTACTGAGACTAGAGAGGCTGGGTGGAGGTTGAAGGGTTTTCTACTTTTGCTTATTGATGGAACTGGATCATCGGCCTGTTTCAAGGAAGGTTAGCTACCGATATACATATAAAAGGAAGGAAAGAGACAAAAGTTAAAAGGAACTTACTGCATTGTCAGGAACGACATAATTGGGATCGATCATGTGCCGATATGTGTGAATAGATGTTGAAAACAGTTGTTCTTTCCACTCTTGCCACCATTGCTTATATGACTCTGTGATGAAAGATGCTGGTGACCAGGCGGAGAGATCGACATTTGAGATATCGTCATCGGGAGCAAGTCTTACTATCCTGCTCCATTCAGTTCCAGCGGTAATGATTTCTCTGGGCTTGATCACATCGGCATAGCATAGCTTGATTGGTAGTTGCCCAAAGGCCAGCTGGCGAGATACTGCCGATGGATTGTAGAATTCATAAGTAATATGGGAAGCTTTCCCGCTACCAAATGTGTTGACTGGGATTGCTCTGGCGGTGATAATGGCCATCATAAGATCATTGTCTTGGTTCAGATCACTATCGGCAAAATTGAAGAGGAGAGGGAACTTGTTATCCTCATCAATGTAAGGTACCCAAGCCCTGAGGTCACGAGGGAGGCCATGGTAGAAAGTCTGAAAAAATCTGCCGATTTGGTCTTCATTGGCTTCTGTTCCGGGAAGGACAATTATGGCTTCGCCGAAGTTGAGAGGGGGGCGTGTTGCCGGTTCATCGTCTCTAAGGACGTAATCTTCGGGAATCTCTCGTGGGAATTCTTGAGCAAAGAGATCCCACTGTAAACGCTTGTGCATGTGAGCGTTTAACCACATATTGATGAACCACCATGGGCCTCCCAGATTGCCGATGGGTTCGCCAAGTATAAGCTTCTGAGATACTTGGTGGAGAAGGTGGTAGGTTGAGCTCTGGAGATATCGGCCAAGTGGGAATCTGACACCGTTGGCTAAGAGTTCTGCTGCTGGGAGAAAAGCGTTGGTTGGTCCTACCGATCGGCCACAGAAAATAAACTTCTCCAGCCACATGTTCAGGAATGTGGCGTGTTCCCTTTGATTGACAGTACCAGTCTTTTGGTACTCTTGGATGTATCCCGTCCAGCCGGCGATGTTGCGTGTACTCACTCTGTATTCAGCTTTTCTACAAAAAATGTGGCCTTTATCGACAGTTGAGATGTCCAAGCCTGTGAGCATATATACATCGGCAAGAGTAGGGGCACATGGGCCATGACCAAACATGAAGGTATTGGTGGTATCTGACCAAAATTGAGTTGCAGCTATCATCATGGATTCGTTCTTTTGTATATCGGCAATGGATAGCCTAATACATTGATCTATCTTCCGTTCTGCCCAGAACACTTGCATTGATCTGTTGACCCTCAAGAACCAGTTTTTCCACCCTTTGGTGGGTTTGGGCCAAGAATGGAACGTGTCTTTCCACAGATTCAAAGAGAAATTTTGAGATTTGAAGGGAATACGATTTGCCTCTGCATTAATCAGGTCAGTTGGATCTGGGTCGCCCATTGGACCTAGGCAATGGAGGGGAGGTTGATGGGTTGGAATCACCAGTGTGTTGCATAGTTCCTAAGTTTAGAGGACCAAGAAAATGGAAGAGATAGGAAAATGCCGACTGTAAGAACTCGCAGGGAACCAAAAGGATTAAAGTAAAAGTAATAGAGGAAGAACGAACCGCAGGGACGTCGAAGTTAACAGCCATTGCTTCGAACGGATGAGGGCACGAGCTGGGAACTTGAAGATGACGATGGCTCTGGTGAGTCGAGGATGCGCGGTTATTGGTTAGGGTTGCCGCCGGAGTGAGAATGCCAAAGGATGGAGTTTGAAGGTAGAAGATGAGCAGCCCGGAGAAATCTATTTATAGGCCATTTGGGGTAGGGGTATTCTTGACTTATCTCTATGCCGTATGCGGATGGATCGAGGTGGTTCAGTTGGATATGGTAACTGTTCGCACGACAATCAAGGGATAGTACAGAAGATTTGATGGCAAGTAATCATGACTTGAAGGATATCTCGATATAGGATTTTTCAATTCTAAAAAAAATGATGCGTTGTGGTAAGATCTTGCTGATGGATTGTTATTTTGGTATCTCAACCGTAATTAAGGCAAAGAAGGTTGGAAAATGTGCGATATTTATTGAAATACATGGATTAGATCTAGATTTGATTAAATCTAGTAACAAATCATGTTATGCTTGGAGAATGGGTTAAAAAATAGGTAATAGCAAGCATCAGCTGGAGTAAATTTCGGAGCATCAGTATCTTATACTCCGAAATTGGGGGCATGTGTTGACATCATTTTTAGCACGTGTCAAGATGATCAGGAAGGGCTAATCAATAGAGGAAAGATTACCGTGTAGATTGATAGCCAAGGAGAATAAGTTTGTTTGTGAGTGGTGGCAGCGTATGGATTTAATTTGAAGTGTTGCCGATGAGGTTAAGGGTATTATTACCGATGCCGATGAAAGAGGGTTTGGAGACTGCTGCCGATGAGACAGGGGATGTACCGATGAAGGAGGGTATGAAGACTGCTGCCGATGAAACAGGGAATGTACCGATGGAAGGAACTCGAAGGCTGCTGCCGATGGAACAGGGACTGTGCCGTTGAAAAGGAGGTCGATGAGAATACCATCGTGATTGAGTTGGACTATGGAGTAAAATAGGAGTTAATTTCCTTGTATACATTTAGTAGAGTCTGAGTTGTATCAAAGTCATGTTTTTTCCTTAGATTTGGATTTAGTGTCCTAGTCGTATTTGGTTATGTTTCTATAGATCAGGATATAAATACAAAGTGAAGGGCAATGTAATAGGGGATCAATCAATTACATCAAAAAACAGCTTTTACTCTTATTTACATCTACTTTCGGCGACTTCATCAATTTGCATATTTTTCTTTTTATGAGTTCTCATCGATTCGGCGAGTTGCATTGCTCTAAGTGCAATCTTCGACGATCCTCGAGTTCCGCGTGAGTACCTCTTGGCCGTGACTTCCGGGCGTATCACTGTTGTTAGGACCAAAGTGCTCGTATCTTCGTCCTTGTCGATTAACAGGTCAAATCGACTGGCACGCTTTGGATATCGACTTCGGGTATTAGCCCTTTGTGTTTGCAGATTTACTTTTGCATCAACAACCCCTTGTCAGACAACTCCTTGAGCTGTTTCTTAAGCTCCTCCAGCTCATCGACTGACATGCGGTAGGGCCTTTTAGCAATGGGCCCAGTACCAGGCAATAAGTCAATCACAAACTCAACATCCTAGTCAGGTGGCATACCCGGTAACTCCTCGGGGAACACATCAGGGTACTCGCACACGACGGGCACCTCCTCAACTAATTTGGCCTCCAGGGCACTCATCAAGGCATCTGTCCTTTTGTGGTGCAGCTCACATCTGATTACTCGGCCACTAGGATGTGTAATCTCCACATATCTAGATGAGCAAGATATTACTCCCTTGTGTAGAGTCAACCAATCCATACCCAAGATAACATCCAGACCTTCTGATGGAAGTAAGGTGAGGTCGGCTAGAAAGGGGCAACATTCTATAGTGATACTCACTCCCTTACAGATTCTGGTGGATTTGGTGGTACCTAAGGGGGATATGGTGTCTATGGGTACACTCCGTGGTGTAACAGGTATGAGATGCTCTCGTGCAAACTTAGATGATATATAAGAACATGTAGCACCAGAGTCAAAAAGAATTGATGCTAAAACTCCTTGTACCAAAAACATACCGTACACCGTGTTGGGGGCATCCTGAGCATCCTCCGCGGTCAGGTGGGTGAGACGGCCACGGGTGGCTCCCATGGCGGGCTTGCATGGTGCTACCGGGGTCGGTGCCTACCTCGCAGGGGTCTGCACAGGTGTAGCCTTCTGTGGACAGACCATGGACTTGTGACCCGACTGGCCACAGGTGAAGCATGCGAAGGGCACATTGCCTGCGGCGGTGGGCGCAGGTGCCTTCCACGTACTCTGGCTCGGGCTCTGAGCAGGGCGGCCCTGAGTGGGGCGGTGGTTGTTGGCAGAGTAGGTACCACCTCCATGACTCGGAGCAGCTCCCTGGGCAAAGCGAGAGCGGGACTGCAGCGGAGCAGAACAACACGGCCTCTGGGCCGGGGAGCGAGAGGAACCCTCGCCCCAACGCCTCTTCTCCTTGCGCTCCCTCTGAGCGTCAGCCTCCAGGCGATCCCTCTCCATCTCCAGCACCTTGTTGATCATCTGCCGGAGGGTACGAAACTCATGGCCCGAGAGGGCGATATTGAGGCGCGAGTTTAGCCCCTTCTTGTAGTGGTACATCTTCTTCTTGTCGGTGCTGGTCTCCTCAGGAGCATACCGCATCATGCGAATGAAGCGGGTGGGGTACTCCTACACCTTTAGAGTCCCCTGGGTGAAGTTGTGGAACTCTTCCACTTTGGCATCCATGACGCCCTCAGGCACGTGGTGCTCACGGAAGGCCTTAGTGAACTCTTCCCACGAGATGCTCCCGGGGTCATCGTGGGCATCACAGTAGCCATCCCACCATGCGAGTGCAGCGCCAGTGAGTTGGTGAGCGGCGACTCCCACACACTCATCATCAGTGCAGGTAGTGAGGTCCAGCTTCTTCTTGATCTCCCGCAGCCAGTCCTCGGTGGCGATGGGATCATCGTCGGCGTAGTCGAAGGTAGGGGGCCTTAGCTTGAGGAAACCCTCCAACTTCCTCTGGAAGTCATTCGGCTGCCCTCTGTGGCGGTGTAGGATTCCTTCAGCCAAAGTCTCCAGAAGTCAGGTCTGGCGGTCCATCACCTCCGCCAGCTGTGGTGGTGGTGGCGGCGGTGGTGCATCTCCACCAAGCGCAGCATTCTTTTCCCCAGGCTGGGCGGCTCCAGCCCCGCCTCCAGGCGGAGCGGCTCCTGCCTCTCCAGCGGGTTCCATAGGGACAAGCTCCTCCATGGCAGCGAAGACGGAGAAAGGAGCTCCACGGCCTCCACGGCCACGGCCACGGCCACGGCCCATGGGCGCTGGGGAAGGCGAACGGTTGTTCAGGCGAGCGAAACGGCGGCAAGACATCTCACTACAGGGTTAGGTCAAGATCGATAGTTTATTAAGTGGTTACACAATTTTGATCATAATTTTAAAGATTGCTATCCAACACTCAATACAAGAAGGCGATAAGAACGATAAGACGCAATAAGATCCAACAGTCAGTACATGGTTTTATTACAAAGCAATGTCTCCTGTAGCTACACTTGGCAGACTCGCGGGAATCGTGCTACTCGCAGGCAGCTCAAAAAGTGGACAATCTACTCTACTCCAAGGGATGAGTCATGTCTCGTGGCCACGCAGGGCTCGTCAAGGTTACTACTACATTATTACATGATCACGAGAGGGTAGCTACTCCTGTCCGAAAGTGACGGGTGGTGAACACAGTCCATCGGTGGAAGCGGAAGCCTCGGAAGTGCGGTCCATGGCACGAAGCTCGTCGTCGGTGTGGTGGATCCTCGCAACGCGGGCAAGAGCGTGCTCCAGCATCTCAGTCCGTGGAATCTGAGGGTAGTCCGCGGATGAACATGCTGCCAGGTTGAGCTTGGTGGGCTCAACGTGGAAAGTCTGCCTGCACGGCTTCCTGCGCGTCCCAGGCAGAATAGGGTCCTGTATCATCTCGATCTCCTGGACACGCTTAGCATCAGTGATGGCCCAGGCCTGACGGAGTCGGTTCACCTTGTCTTGGAGGAACTCGGTGCACTTGATGTAGTGGGTGAGGTGGTGCATGTTGTAGGTGGAAGCAACGACAATTCTCTCTGCCTCATCCTCCAGGGCATTGCAGTGATCCTGCAAGCCACACCTGGCGAGGGCACGCTTCTTCTCCTTCTCCTGAAGTTCTTTTAAGATACGCCTCTGACGCTTGATGTGATCCTCGTACTCTAGTAGCTAGGAGGATAGATAGTCATTGGAGAGCTCGTGTTCCAACACCTTTTCCTTGAGCTCGGCAATCTCTGCCTTGAGTACCTTCTCACAGGACTCGTGGAGGACCTCCATCTTGCGGGAGTTCTCGCGCTCCTTCATGAGGTCGTGAATCACCAACTCACGCTTCCACTCCTCCTGGGCTAAGACGTCGTCACGCTAGAACTAGAAGTCTCGAAGGCTGTGGTTCTGTGACTCCACCTCCATGATGTAGTGGTCCTGGGCAAGGATGTACTGTGTGGAGGCACTCAGACAGGGGTCAACCTTGACACGCGTAACGTAGTCAGCAGCAGCATCCTGCGGCACTGTGACCTGGTTGAGGTTGAGGGCATGGGGCAGCAGACGGTAGGGCCCAGTCTGGAGGTAGTCATGCGCGTCATGCATCACGCTACGGAGAGCCATGCACAAAATGGATTGCACGCAAGCAGCAACGGAAGTCTCCACAACCACCTCCTCGGAGGCGTGAAGCACGGGCACGTACGCGCTGGTAGGGACCCAGAGGTGGACGACGACGTGACCCTGAAGAAGTCCGTCCGGTCCAGCCTCACCTTGGCACACGCACGTGATCCTCTCAATGGGGACGCCCAACGAGTCCAGCACCCCGTACAGGATCATGGCGAACCCACGGTAGTCTCGTGCGTCAACAGCAAGCTCAACAAAGTGGAGCCATCTGCAAAACAACTGTAAAAATGGAGTTAGCAGGTTATTCCTCATAAGGTAACCAGGTAGAACTGAGTAAGTCTGAGTCACAACACGATAGGATAAGGCAAAACAAGGCAGGACAGGGGTATCACATAGGAAATCCAACTATGTGAGTCAAGTAACTCAGGGTGAAGCAGAGCGAAGTAGAGGAAAGTAGCCTGAAGTGAAGTGAAGTCGGGCGATGGAGAGTGTTGATGCAAAAGTGGATCTGCAAACACAAAGGGCTAATACCAGAAATCGATATCCAAAGCGTGCCAGTCGATTTGACCTGTTAATCGACAAGGATGAAGATACGAGCACTTTGGTCCTAACAACAGCGATACGCCCGGAAGTCACAGCCAAGAGGTACTCACGCGGAACTCGAGGATCGTCGAAGATTGCACTGGAGCAATGCAACTCGCCGAATCGATGAGAACTCGTAAAAAGGAAAAAGTATGCAAATTGACGAAGTCGCCGAAAAGTAAATGTAAATAAGAGTAAAACCTGGATTTTGATATTGATTGATTCATTATTACATTGCCCTTCACCCTATATTTATATCCTGATCTACAGAAACGTAACCAAATACGACTAGGACACTAAATCCAAATCTAAGGAAACACATGACTTTGATACAACTCAGACTCTAATAAACGTATACAAGGAAATTAACTCCTATCTTATTCCATAGTCCGCCTCAATCACGATGGTATTCTCATCGACCTCCTTTCCATCGGCACACTCCCTATTCCATCGACAGCAGCCTTCAAGTCTCTTCCATTGGCACACTCCCTGTTTCATCGGCAGCAGACTTTAAATTTTCTTTCATTGGCATCGGCAATAATACCCTTAACCTTATCGTTAACACTTCAATTTGAATCCACATGCCACCACTACTCATAAGCAGCCTTCTTTACAAGCTCATTTTCATCGGCTATCAATCTACACAGTAATCTTTCCTCTGCTGATTAGCCCTTCCTGACCATCTTGACACGTGCTAAAAACGATGTCAACACATGCCCCCCAATTTCAGAGTATAAGATACTGATGCTCCGAAATTTACTCCAGATAATGCTTGCTGTTACCTATTTTTCTAAACCCATTCTCCAAACATAACATAATCTGTTACCAAATTTAATCAAATCTAGTTCTAATCCATGTATCTCAGTAAATATCGCACAATTTTCAACTTTTTTTGCCTCAATCACAGTTGAGATACCAAAATAACAATCCATCGGCAAGATCTTATCATAGCAACATCACCATTTTAGAACTGAAAGATCCTGTATCAAGATCTCTTCCAAGTCATGATTACTTGCCATCAAATCTTCTGTACAATCCCTTGATTGTCATGCGAACAATTACCATATCCATCTGAACCACCTCGATCCACCCGCGCACGGCATAGAGATAAGTCAAGAATACCCCTACCCCAAATGGCCTATAAATAGATTTCTCCGGACTGCTCATCTTCTACCTTCAAACTTCAACCTTTGGCATTCTCTCTCCGGCGGCAACCCTAACAAACAACTACGCATCCTCAACCCACCAGAGCTCCTTCCATCGTCAACTTCAAGTCCCCAGCTCGTGCCCTCATCCTTCTCGAAGCAATAGCGGTCAACTTCAACGTTCCTGCGGTTCGTTCTTCTTCTATTACCTTTACCTTGATCCCTTTGGTTCTTTGCGAGTTCTTACAGTTGGTATTTTTCTTCTTCTTCCATTCTTTTGATCTTCCAAACTCAGGAACTACGCAACACATTGGCTATTCCAACCAACCAACCTCCCCTCCACTGCCTAGGTCCAATGGGTGACCCAGATCCAACTGACTTGATCAATGCAGAGGCTAACAAAATTCCCTTCAAAGCTCAAAATTTTTCTTTGAATCTATGGAAGGATGCATTCCAATCTTGGCCCAAACCCACCAAAGGGTGGAAAGATTGGTACTTGAGGGTCAACAGGTCGATGCAAATGTACTGGGCAGAGCGGAAGATAGACCAATGCATTAGGCTATCCATTGCCGATATGCAAAAGAATGAATCTATGATGATAGCCGCCGCTCACTTCTGGTCAGACACCATAAATACCTTTATGTTTGGTCATGGCCCATGCGCCCCTACTCTTGCCGATGTATACATGCTCACCGGCTTGGATATCTGAACCATCGATGAAGGCCACATCTATGGTAGAAAAGCTGAATATAGAGTGAATACACGCAACATCGGCGGCTAGACAGGATACATCCAGGAATACCAAAAGACTAGTACTGTCAATCAAAGAGAACACACCATATTCTTGAATATGTGGTTGGAGAAGTTTATCTTCTGTGGCCGATCGGTAGGACCAACCAATGCCTTCCTCCCAGCAGCCGAACTCTTGGCCAATGGTGTCAGATTTCCGCTTGGCCAATACCTTCTGAGCTCGACCTACCACCTCCTCCACCAAGTATCTCAGAAGCTTCTACTTGGTGAACCCATCGGCAATTTGGGAGGCCCATGGTGGTTCATCAATATGTGGCTAAACGCTCATATGCATAAGCGTCTATAGTGGGATTTCTTCACCCAAGAATTCTCACGAGAGATCGCCGAAGATTATGTTCTTGGAGATGAGGAATTGGCAACACGCCCTCCTCTCAACTTCGGCGAAGCTATAATTGTCCTCCCTGGAACAGAGGCTAATGAAGATCAAATCGGCAGGTTTTTCTAGAATTTCTACCATGGTCTCCCTCGTGATCTTAGGGCTTGGGTACCCTATATTGATGAGGATAACAAATTCCCCCTTCTCTTCAACTTTGTCGATAGTGATCTGAACCAAAATAATGAGCTTATGATGGCCATTATTACTCCCAGGGCAATCTCGGTGAACACATTTGGTAGTGGAAAGAATTCCAATACTACTCCCTCCATCCCAAATTATAAGACGTTTGGCTTTTTTGACACCAAGTTTGACCACTCGTCTTATTAAAAAATTTGTGCAAAATATCAATTCTTTTATCGTGGCTTGGTATATTAATAAAAGTTCCTCAAGAATGACTAAAATTTGACTATGTTTGCACAAATTTTTTGAATAAGACGAATGGTCAAACTTGGGATAAAAAAAGTCAAACGTCTTATAATTTGGGATGGAGGGAGTACTTATGAATTCTACAATCCATCGGCAGTATCTCGTCAACTGGCTTTTGGGCAACTGCCAAAAGCTATGCTTTGCCGATGTGATCAAGCCCAGAGAAACCATCACCACTGGAACTGAGTGGAGTAGGGTAGTAAGACTTGCCCCCGATGCCGATATTTCAAATGTTGATCTCTCCGCCTGGTCACCAGTGTCTTTTATCACAGAATCATATAAGCAATGGTGGCAAGAGTGGAAAGAACAGTTATTTTCAACATCCGTCCACACATATCGGCACATGATCGATCCCGACTACGCCATACCTGACGATGCAGTAAGTTTCTTTTAACTTTCTTTTGTCTTTCTGCCCCTTTTTATATATATCGGCATCTAATCTTTCCCGTAACAGGCCGATGATCCAGTTCCATCAGTAAGCAAGAGTGGGAGACCTTTCAACCTACACCCTATCTCTCCAGTTTCAATAATCGGCTACAACGCCCCCACCTTGGACGCCTTAACCTTCTAGAGGACCCGTGCCAAAACTATCACCTCCAGACCAAAACTGGCAACATCCAGGGCCACTCCAATGGCTGCTGCTACAAGCCTAATTAAGGCTTTTAAGGTAATAACCTTGTTTATTTTTTTTGTTTACTGCCGATACAAATTATATTAACATATAACTATCAGGGTGTAAGAGCTGTGGCTAGATCGTCATCGGCAACTCCCCCAACAACAAGCACCACTACCTCCAACCAACCTTCAGAGGTATTCTTTTCATCTTTACCTTTTATCTGTTAAATATTCGATCTCACACTTATTTTACAGCAACAAATGGGTACATCGGCAAGCATACCAATCACTCAAGCTCCCCAATCAACAAGTGCCGATGCCCCCCAGCCAATTGTCACTGAGACCCGAGCAAAGCGTAAAGCTTTAACCGATGCCGAAGCTCAGCAAAAACGACAGAAATCTACACCAGCCCCTGCATCCGCTCCAACACCTATTAGTCAGCCAACTGATGTAGTCGAACAAGTTGACCCTCTTGCTTAGAATATATCATCGGCCATCATACCCCAAGGGCCAACTACTGATGATATTGTAGAAGACATTCCATTGGCAACCTCTGCCAATCCTTCGCATGATCCCCTTCAAGCTGCTCCCTCCAGCCAGGCCCAAGAAATTGCCTTGAAGCAGGTAAACCGATTGACCTATTCAGTTTATAGTATCCGTATCTATCCTTAGGTATAAATCTCTAACTTCCTTTTCTTCACAGGAACAGGATTCTTCCGATAGCTTATTTTCTTTTGCTATCGATGTTTCTGATGATGATGGAGAAGAGGCGAGTTCTTCCCTGGCATTGGGAACAATATCAGCAGACATCTATGGCAAGCTAGAAGCCCTTCTGAATCTGCTGCAACAAGATACTGCTCAACTGATAACCAATTCAGATCCTGCAAAGACTATCTTTAAGACGATCCGTGGCCATGTTCCTACCGATGTTGAAGAAACTATCTTCCCAGCAGTCCATCTAGAGAGCCGACAACTTCAGTATCAACAGGCTGCTCACCGTATCACCGACAGAGCAGCTCAAGCTCAGCTCAAGGAAGAAATGCTGCAGCTAAAGCAAACTGCCGATGAGAAGCACAAAAGCATCCGCAACTTGCAAACCTCTGGTACCGATCTCAAGCAGAAAATTCTAGATCTATCGGCAAAGAGAGCAGCTTTGCTAGCTGAACTAGAAGAAGTTGAAGCAGCCCTGACCCAAGCCAAGCAAGAAGAAGACCAGCTTCCTGATGTTATCAAAGCCCTTCAGCAGGAACGGGATGTCCAAGCTCGCAAGGCCTTGGCCTTGAAAAAGAAACTCAAACCTGTGGAGGGAACTGCCGATGAAGACGCCAAAGAATTAAACGAAGCCGATGAAATTCGCCTACATGCAATATCGGCTATCCAAACTTTGTTAAATTAGCGCATCGGCAACAATATATTAATACTTTGTTTTAACTCTAGCTGATAGGATTGTTATCGGCAATTACACTTTTATGCATCTATCCAAATACTAGGGTAATATTTCTTTAAGTATTTTCCATTTAATGCTCTGGGAAACACAACCCCTTCGAGGGTCTCGAGACTATACGCATTACCAGGAACAGATTGATTTATCCGATATGGACCTTCCCAATTAGGTGACCATTTGCCAAACTTAGAACTTTTAGTCCCAATCGGTAAAATCAACTTCTAAACCAAATCTCCATCGACAAATTCCTTTACCTTCACCTTCTTGTCATACCATCTGGCTACCCTTTTCTTATTCTCCTCAATGCTAGCTAAAGCTTTTAACCGATGACCTGCTACATCCTCCAACTCATCTTTCATAAGGGTATCATAGTCATCGGCTGTCAATTGATCTTGAGAGCGTATTCGCCTAGAGCCAGTTTTAACCTCCCAAGGTAATACTGCATCGTGTCCATACACCAACTGATAAGGTGTTACCTTGGTTGCACCATGACATGCCATCCGATATGACAATAAGGCTTCATTTAATATTGTATGCCACCTCTTAGGATATTCTTTAATTTTGCGCTTAATGAGCTTGATAATTCCTCTGTTAGAAGCCTCAGCCTGACCATTAGCCTGGGCATAATATGGTGAAGAATTCAAAACTTTAATCCCCATACCTATAGCAAACTCATCAAATTCACCCGATGTAAACATGGTACCCTGATCGGTAGTGATGGTTTGAGGAATACCAAATCGGTAGACAATATGCTCTTTCACAAAATCAATCATATTAGCCGATGTCACCTTTTTCAAAGGAATTGCTTCAACCCACTTTGTGAAGTAATTGGTAGCAACCAGAATAAATTTATGCCCTTTACTCGATGGTGGATAAACCTGACCGATGAGATCAATAGCCCAACCCTAGAACGGCCAAGGCTTAATTATGGGGTTCATAGCCGATGCGGGTGCCCTTTGAACATTACCAAATTTTTGACATTCCTGACATCCTTTAAAATATTTAAAACAATCTTTGAGAATAGTCGGCCAATAATATCCATTCCTTCTGATCATCCATTTCATCTTGAAAGCTGACTGATGAGCCCCACATACTCCTTCATGAATCTCACCCATCAGACCTTTTGATTCATCGATGCCAACACACCTGAGTAAAACTCCATCTATGGTACGGTAATATAATTCATCATCGAGGAGCACATACTTGGTAGCTTGGAACCTTATACGTCTTTCAACCTTTTTAGATGGATTCTTTAAATAATCAATAATTTCCTTTCTCTAGTCATCGGTCTCAACTGCCGATGCTAACACTTCTTGAATAGGCTGATATCCTGAAGCATGCTGAGCTAATCGATTAGCCTCTTCATTATGCAGTTGAGAAACATGTTCCAGATGAAAATTCCTAAACCCTTTCAACAATTGCAAACACTTCTCATAATATGAAATTAAAATTTCACTTCGGCATTCATAAATCCCAGCCAACTGATTTATAACTAGCATAGAATCACCAAAGACTTCAACAGCATCGGCACGTACTTCCTTAAGCAATTCTAACCCTTTCATCAAGGCTTGGTACTCAGCTTGATTGTTTGTTGATGTAGCAACAATCAGTAACGAGAACTCATACTTCTTCCCCTGAGGGGAAATTAACACAATACCGATGCCTGCTCCTTCACCACATGTAGACCCATCAAAGAAAAGTGTCCAAGGAGCAATCTCCAGAGAATCCACTGTGTTGCAATGTTGAGTAACGAAATCAGCCATAACCTGTCCTTTAACTGCCTTAGCTGATTCGTAACATAGGTCAAATTCTGATAACGCTAAAATCCATTTCAATTCTACCACTTAATATCGACATTGACAGCATATACTTGACCACATCATCTTTGCATATGACAGTACACTTAGCCGATAGTAAATAATGCCTCAACTTAATACAAGAAAAGTATAGACACAGACATAATTTCTCAATAGCCGAATACCTAGTTTCAGCATCTATCAACCGTCTGCTCAAATAATAGATAACACGTTCTTTCCCTTCAAATTTTTGAATAAGAGCTGAGCCGATAACAGTATCATCAGTTGACAAATACAATCTCGAAAGGTTTTCCGTGTTGAGGTGGAACTAGCACTGGAGGATTTGTTAAGTAACTCTTAATTTCATCTAGGGCTAATTGCTGCTCATCTCCCCATTTAAATTTCTGATCGGCTTTCAATTTCAGTAATGGACTGAAGGCCTTGATCTTACCCGACAGATTAGATATGAATCTCCTGATGAAATTAATCTTGCCGATCAAGGATTGTAATTCAATTTTATTGGCAGGAGCAACAACCTTGTTGATTGCCTCAATAGACTTCCTACTAATTTCAATGCCCCGCTGATGTACCATAAAACCCAAGAATTGTCCTGCCGATACACCAAATGCACATTTATTAGGATTCATCTTTAATCCATGCTTCCTTGTGCACTCCAATATCTTCCGTAGATCGGTTAGATGCTTTGTGATGTCTCCAGACTTAATCACTATGTCATCAATGTAGATCTCTACCAATGTGCTGATATATTCATGAAAAATAAAGTTCATAGCTCTTTGATAAGTAGCACCGACATTTTTCAAACCAAATGTCATAACTATCCATTCAAATAATCCCACATGACCTGGACACCTAAAAGCAGTCTTGGGAATATCCTCTTCAGCCATGAATATTTGATTATAACCTGCATTACCATCCATGAAGCTGATAATTTGATGTCCTGCTGCAGCATCAATCAACAAATCAGCAATCGGCATTGGATAACCATCCATTGGTGTAGCTTTATTGAGATTCCTGAAATCAATACAAACACGAAGTTTCCCATTTTCTTGTAAACAGGAACCACATTAGAAATCCACTCTGCATATCGACACTGCCGAATAAACTTTGCCTCAATCAATTTAGTTATTTCGGCCTTAATATCAGGAAGTATATTAGGATTACATCGGCGCGCTGGTTGCTGATGTGGCCAAAATCCAGACTTAATAGGCAACCTTGAGGAACTCTTTTTCCCAAGCTTCTCCTGATATGCACTTGGTTCGTTCATAATTGTCTGATTCTGCCAATGCGATGATATAAGAAGAATCACCAGAACGACTTCAATTTATCTCCAATCCATTGTACAAGGCACATTAATGACAAAGAAAGTCGTCGGTAAGGTTTTACTGCCGATGGCCAACTCAACACACACTGCCCCTTTAGCTGGTGACACATCGCCTTCAAAATCCTTTAGCATCATATCGGTTTTAGTTAAGTCTTGATCTCCCTTACCAAGCTTCCGATACATCACATAAGGCATAATATTAATCGCAGCTCCTCCATCAATAAGTATCTTAGATACAGGCTGCCCATCAACTCTGCCTTTTACAAACAAAGCCTTGAGATGTTGTCTCTCATCATCGGCAGGCTTCTCAAAAACATCCATCATTGGATCTAGCGTTAATTAAGCTATTTGGTCAGAGAAAACAGCTTCTTCCTTATTATCAGAGAGTGCCAAAAATTCCATCGGCAACATAAACACCATATTGACATCTGCCGATGGACCTTTATTTTTGTGCTTTATCTGCCACTGCTGATTACCAGATCTCTCATTGGAGAAACTCACTTCTTGGTATAAGTTTTCTTGATGCTCTCACTGTATTTTCCTTTTCTGTGTCTTTGTCAAACCTTCTGGACACCATTGAGGAAGTTTAGTTTTCCAAACTGGCTGGTAATAGGTCCTGGTTGACTCTACACGACGTATATTAGGATCCCTATAAAATATTTCTTCATCAGGAACTCTTGCATTTGCCATCTCTTCAAGTTCCTCTTGGTTTCTCTTAAAATATGCAACGCGTTTACCAAGCCTCTCATGTACATGAGCCTGCCCCCAGCCGATCATGTACTGATGCTTTACCTCTGATCGGCTTATTGATGGACAAACCTTGATTACCAGATTGAAACCTCCTTTCTAGATGATTAACCCCATAATAACCATTGCATTCTGGGCAATCTTCAACAGTAGGTAACTTAATACCCTCTTTCCAACAATGAATAAAAAACAGACACCTCCAATGATCCTTATGCCGATTCCACTCCTCTCGGCGTCTTTCTTCTTGCTGTTGTCGATATCGGTCCCTTCGCTGACGCCAGCCTTCCTGTTGCCTTTGATGGGTAATCACAATGCCAGATCGAGGAGGCTTTCCAGAACTGCCACTTTCTCTTAGTAGCCCCTTGCCTTTTGCATCATCGGTAGTTATCCGATGTTGGGGATCCACTGATGCATTTTTCTCAGCAGCTTCCGATATCTACACCTTAGTCTTTCCTTCAGCATCCAACATATTTGCTGGAAAAGGATGTTGATCAATTTTCATCGGCTTCTGAATCTTGGAATTACCAAATTTTATTCTCCCAGACTCAATAGCTAATTGTAACTGCTGTCTAAACACTTTGCATTCATTTGTACTATGTGAAGTTGCATTATGCCATTTGCAATACAGCATTTTCTTCAACTCTTCTGCTGATGGGATCGCATGATTAGGTGACAGCTTAATCTGGCCCTCTTGAAGCAAAAGATCAAATATCTTATCGGCTTTGGTGATGTCAAAAGTAAACTTCTCTGGCTCTTTGTGACCAAAGGGACAAGATATCGGCTTTTTATTCTTAACCCACTCAGCCAAACCGATAACTGGTTCTTCATCCGAGTCAGAATCTTCTACCTCTCCGACAAATGAAACCTTCTTGTTCCAATTCCTTTTGGGTTCAGAAACCCTAGTGTCTTGATCAGAAATCCTTTGCACTAGATGACTTAGGCTTTCGAACTCCTGAGAAGCATATCTATCCTTAAGGTGTGGCAACAATCCCTGAAAGGCCAAATCGGCAAGTTGCCGATCATCCAATACCAGGCTATAACACTTATTTTTTACATCTCGTAGCCTTTGCACAAAACCTTCCACCGATTCATCATTGTGCTGTTTCAACTTTACCAAATCGGTAAGCTTCTTTTCATGAACTCCAGCAAAGAAATATTTATGAAATTGCTTTTCCAGATCAGTCCAAGTAATAATAGAATTTGGCGGTAATGAAATAAACCATGTAAATGCTGATCCAGATAGAGATGATGAAAATAAACGAACTCTCAATTCATCTCTACTAGCTGCCTCTCCACATTGAATAATTAAGCGATTAACATGCTCCATGGTTGATGTATCATCTTGCCCAGAGAACTTAGTGAAATCTAGCACCTTGTACCGATTTGGGAGAGGAATTAAATCATAAGCCGAAGGATATGGAGTCCGATAAGAATAAGTATTGACCTTGGGCTTGATCCCAAACTGATCTTTCATAATTTCTGCTATTTTATTGGCCCAAAAAGCATCAACATCTTGTTGATGATATGGCTGAATTTCGGAGGTACTTGCTGATACCCTTCATATCTTTGTGGCCCACGATCTCCAGCAATTGGCATATTTGCCACTATTTATGGTCCATTAACCTGCTGGAAAGGATTCATCGGCTGAGCTGCTGATGCTTGATTCTAAAAACCAGCATGCATGTGACCTTGATGAATACCTGCAGCTTGCTGATTTGGCTGAACTGTATGTTGAGTGGGAAACTGCCCTGACCAATTATTATTAGCGTTCATCGATACAAAATTTGCCGATGGCTGGTAACTTGTTGGCATTGCTAGATGTTGACACTAGCTAACACCACTTGAATACTAGGTTGTCATCCCTAGCATGGTGCTAGAGCGTACTAAGGTATTTATAAACATAAGGGCTCTCTAGAAAATAATCTATTCTATCCGCAAGCGCACAGATAAAATACCTCATTGTAGCATTTCACCAGGATAAGTATTCCAGGTATCGTTATTTATAATTTTGCTTAAGAGAACGGCGAAAGCGAAAACAGGGGTAAAATCTATCAAGGCTTAGACTAGAGATAAACTTGCAAGAACATGATTACTACTGAGAAACTCGTCACACAGTCACTTGCTTTGGCAGGGGGTAAGCCATAATAATAAAGATAATGAAATATAAGCTCATGGGTAAATAACACAGCGATTAGAAATAGACTACTCCACATAAATGTAAGGTGACGTCGGACTAGCAAGAGAATGGATTCTAAGTATCTACTATTTACTAAGTCATAATCTACTCTAAGCATCTACAAGATCATATATAGCACAAAAGACTCTTCATTCATGTATAAGGAACATTGCTAAAGTAAATCAGAACATAGCAAGACTTACTCCGCAATACAAATTCTGCCTGTCCTATCAACGGAGGGTGGACTATATAAGAATCAACGAAGTTGTCACCATCGCGAACTACCACACGACCCGGCCAATAGGATACATTTGTAGGTAAATAACATCTAAGCACCACGCCTACATGTGATCTACCACTTAACTCCCACGTGAAAAGAGCTAAGCGCTTTGTAAACTCATGCATGAACTCATCATCAATCATAACTATATCACTTATAGAGCTAGAGCAAACTAGGAACATAATAAATAAAGACATAATGCAATTAGAATAAAGTCGTAGAGAAAGATATGAAATAATACCAATCTTTATTGACGAAGATCCGAAATCCAAAGCGCTAGGCCCTACTTCTCTAATTCTATCTAATCAATCCTATAAAACTTGAAAGAATTGGGAGTAGCTAAATCTAATTCTCTGCGGGAGAGAGAGTTTCTAAACCCTAAACTTGATGGCTTCCTCTGATAACGATTTCTCCTCCTCCCCTGGGGTGGAGAGGCCCTGCTTATATAGCCCCCTCAAATGATCGTGGGCCGTCGGATCAAACCGACATTAATCGCACGGTTTTCCTTGATCCTTTAGGTCGGTGGAGCATAATCCGCGAAGTTGATGCTGATTGGCCACGGGAGTAGGGCGGCCGCCCCAAACCCTAGGGCGGGCGCCCTGGGCTGGGCCCCGTTCGGCCTCCCGTTCGTTCACGTGTCTTCTGGAGTCTTCTAGATGATAGAAAATTAGCGCACATGTTAATATCTCTATGTAAACCCGACGTGTGGGCCTTCTCCCCGTATTTTCTGATAACCCCCTGCAGAAATAGACAAACACCAAAACTCATGGAATTCTGTCAGATAAAACCCTAATTCTAGATGTCTAGTGCATATTGATCCTTTTCCATGTTTAGTTGACAATTAAATTTGATACTTTAGGATCGTCAACACTGGATAATTACAACCAACTTGAGGTATAACCTGGACTCCAGGTTGACTTACAATAGGAGCCTTCTGTTGCATCGGTAACAAATTTGCCAATGGACTTGAATTAGATGTTTGACCCAAAGGCACCTAGAAACCCCCTAGAGTTGGTTGCACAGTAGTTGCTATAGTATATTGAGGTACTTGAGCTATCGGTGAACCAGCCGATGGCATAGGAGCTTTTCCTGCTGTATCAAACACTTGAGGTAATCCAGGGTTAAAAGCAGATGGCTCTGGAGGCATACCGTATCCCCACCAATTAGCAGGAGTCTGATTACTCTATGGCACAGGACCTGATAAAGCCGATGCCGATAGATCTGTATTAAGCTAAACTCGTCCTGATAATGCTGAATCTGATCGCATCGGTGTAGACTGTACGTTAGATAAACCTGCTGATACTGGAGGGGAAGAAATCTCTGTACCCACAACGGCTGGGGGAGCCGATGGAGTAATAACAGATGCTGATTCTGGTTGATGATAAGCAGGCCCAACATAACGAGGTGACGCTTGCCCTTCTTTGAAAGTTCGAACCACAACATTATGAACAGTATTGGACAGCACATTGGAGTGATTAATTAAAGCATGATTTACTGCAGAATTAACCATCTCTTGAAGTTTACCCGGATTAGAATCAAAGGTAACTTGCCAAGGCAACGGCAAGTCTTGCTTCTGGATGACTTGTCCACTCTTGTTTAAGCTGAATGACTTCAAGCAGAGCTGTCTGTATTCTTCTATAGCCCTTTCCATAGCCTGCTTCTGTTCTTCCTTAAGATCTTCTTTTGTTACCATGATGATGTTCCCCGCATCGATCTCAGGATTGAGCATATTGACTAGATCTGTCCCACCGAGCGTGCCAAAAGATGTGTTGATGCAAAAGTGGATCTGCAAATACAAAGGGCTAATACCCGAAATTGATATCCAAAGCGTGCTAGTCGATTTGACCTGTTAATCGACAAGGATGAAGATACGAGCACTTTGGTCCTGACAACAGCGATACGCCCGGAAGTCATGGCCAAGAGGTACTCACGCGGAACTCGAGGATCGTCGAAGATTGCACTGGAGCAATGCAACTCGCCGAATCGATGAGAACTCGTAAAAAGGAAAAAGTATGCAAATTGACGAAGTCGCCGAAAAGTAGATGTAAATAAGAGTAAAAGCTAGTTTTTGATATTGATTGATTCATTATTACATTGCCCTAACATAACCAAATACGACTAGGACACTAAATCCAAATCTAAGGAAACACATGACTTTGATACAACTCAGACTCTAATAAACGTATACAAGGAAATTAACTCCTATCTTATTCCATAGTCTGCCTCAATCACGATGGTATTCTCATCGACCTCCTTTCCATCGGCACACTCCCTGTTCCATCGGCAGTAGCCTTCAAGTCTCTTCCATCGGCACACTCCCTGTTTCATCGGTAGCAGTCTTTAAATCTTCTTTCATCGGCATCGGCAATAATACCCTTAACCTTATCGGCAACACTTCAATTTGAATCCACATGCCACCACTACTCATAAGCAGCCTTCTTTACAAGCTCATTTTCATCGGCTATCAATCTACACAGTAATCTTTCCTCTGCTGATTAGCCCTTCCTAACCATCTTGACACGTGCTAAAAAACGATGTCAACAGAGAGCGATGATAGGTAAGAAAGCAAGCAATATTTGTGGAAAGACGTGTGAAATGAGGTGAGCCATGCAAGAAAATGCAGCATGGTCAGTAATATAACCGAAGGTGTGTAGATTCGTGCCTATTTCTATCAGCCAATCCTAAGGGTTCGTCCTAGGGTCAAGCCTGGCTCTGGTACCAACTGAAACAATACTGCATTCCGCGAAGGGAATGCCACATATTCGACGTGTAATAGATGAACAAGTTCATGCCATTACCCAAATCTCAGTCGAATAGCAGAGTCATACATGAATATTAGAGTGCAAATAGAAGGTTTACATTAATTATTATCATCGCCATGCAAGGCGGAACATGCTCACACACAGCATCAGGAACAACTTCTCGAAGATAGCAGCTGAAACTAGGACTCCTCACAACAAGCTTGAGCACAGGGCGAACCCCTACTCCTCCCAATCGTCCTCCTCATCGTACTTGGGCTCCGAGCCTGCCAAAAATCTATCAGCACACTTAGTACTAGCCACGCATCGCCCACCCTATGATGCATTTGCTTTGTGGAACTGGATGCAATTGGGGTTGAGAAGAGAAACCTATCTTTGGCTGTGGTTTCCTATGCAAGAACCAGTATTTTTAATAATATAAGTTCATCAAAAATTAACCCATCTCATTCACACACGATATCCCATCCCAGCACACATCTCCACACCACACTACATCTCATCTCACTCTCTCATCGGCATGGACAGCTCCCTCTCGTCCAAGTCTCAACGGCCAAAGCCGGATCACACACTGAAATCCCGGGGAAGGTAGAAGGACTCCTCTCTCTAGTCAAGTGAAGCTGTACTTAGGAAAGGTCCATAGCCGAAAGGTTCGGCATATTTTTCGATCGATCAACTAGAAACTCTGCAGAGGTTTACACATCCCACAAGATAGCTATCCTCGACAATGCCTCGTCTAAGCTGATACCGGGCCGCCTTCCGACTAGAAATGGTACCACCCTATTACTCAGAACTGGGGCCGTGTCGGAGTACCACTGACACGCTGAGACTGTGAGACATAGTACTTGGCCCCTGGGTACTATGCTGTCTTGGAAGGGTGTGGGTCCTCTTGCTCGTACCTCCCTACACTATCCGCTAACCTCTCAATAGTAGTGGCACCGCACTAGCAAGTCGAGCGTCCGTCTCCTCCCCACAGAAGCGAGGGGATGTGCAAGGATTCCTAAGACCCGGTCGATAGATGTAATAGTCCTTAGGGTGACTAAGCAGGATATCTTCACAAGGGGAAACCATTTTCTGCTCAGCGGAACACCCGGCACCCCGTGCCATCACAGCACCTCCCATCCCTAGGCTTCATCCCACAAAGACACTCCACCCTGGGACCTCTCCCTGTCACATGTACCCGCCACAGGCACTTCACATGGCGAATGCCCAGGTAGCATCCTCCGGCAAGACTCGTCCTCACGACTCGTCGTAGATCCTGCTCAGTTGACTCGACCCTCACCAAACACACCCAAGACTCACGCCAAGATCTCTCCAGGTTCATTACCAGTTTATTAACAGGTTTACGGCACCACGTGCCTTATCTCAAACACCTCTCACTCACCAACACACATCACAGATATAATGCGAGTAAGAGTAAGATAGAAGTAACAAGTAATATAGCAGTGTCTAGCCTAACAGCAGGGTGAGCAGGAGTAAGGTTGCAACAGGGTAAATGGCTCAAAAGCAGTGACTACCATGCAACCTATCAGTAATAATATTGCTTGAAAGTAAAGCACTAGCAATTCTAAGTATTTGCAATGCGTAATAGGATCTACAAATGGGTGTGGCGTGGCACCTGGCAGGTCATCACCCAAGTCGTCGGTGTAGTCAGGGTCGAACTCCTCAGTCGGTGGCTCCTCCGGGTCTGTTAAACGTAACATATATAGCCGCGTTAGGGCTCCTATAAAGGTGCACAAAGAAGCAACTAAAAACCAAAAGATCCAGATACACTCAAGCATAGGCCTATGACGTAGAGCTTATTTTTAGAAAAATTTGGACTCTGGTTTGGCATTTTTCTAAGCTACGGTTAGTTAATTATGAATTTACGAAGATTTAAATATTATCTAAAAAAGAAAAACAGTGCGATTAACTAGGGCTTGACACGTGGCAGCCTATGATTGGTCGAGCGAACAGTGCAGATGACAGGTGGGGTCTATGAATAGTGCGGCTAACAGATGGGTCCCAGTCAATGTTGAAGGGTCAACGGTCAAAGTTGATCGGGCCGGGTCTTGGGCCTGGATGGGCTGGGTAAGGGCCGGACTTGGGCTAGGTTGGGCCGGCCCGGGCCTAGACCCGTGTCACCGCGAGAGACTGCCCACATGGCACAACTGGGTCTCTACCGGGCTTGGTCTATACGTGGGTGGTTCACGGTGGACTAGGGGTGGCGGTCCTATAGACCGATGGCTCGGCTCATGGTGGACCATGCCCATCTTTTCCCCTCCTCTCTCAGGTTCATGGTGAGCCCAACCCACGGACCGGTATGCCTGGTCCACCCCTTTCCCCCTCTCCTCTGCTTTCACCGCACGGTGATCGCCAGTGACGTGCTTGCCATGGAGTGTGGCACGGTGGCCCGGTGGCGGGGAAAACTAGGCAGCTAGGCTCGCCAGGGTTTAGCGAACTTCATCCACTCCTCCCCTTTACGTGCGGTGGCCGGGTTCACCTGAAAAGGGGCACGCCACGGCGGCGCTCAACTCATGGTGACCCCGGCGAGCTATGACAGCGTCGCGGCCTTCCAGCCTCCCTCTTTCCCCCACTACCCGCTCAACTCATGGCACCCGTCCCTCGCCAAGGCGACACCGACTGCGTACCTCTCTCCCGTCCCTGCCACTCCGGTGAGCGAGAACGTCCTCGCCATGGCCGTGCTCTGGCCATGGCAGGCACGCTCCGTGTGCGGTGTCCATGGTTGCGTTCCAGTGCTCTGGCGGCTTGGCACCACCCCAAAAGGGCTCGTGCAGGTGCGCGTGGGTGTGTGCCTTGTGTATGCGGCGAAAAAAGGGGGCGGCTTGCACCATTCTTGGCCAGGCGTGCAGCGACGGCTATGCCGGCGATGCTCACGGAGGAAACCGGGCGGAGAGCGAAGCGGGGAAGCATGGCTCACTGTGGTGTCAATGGCGAGAGGGTGGCGGGGCAGGGCGACTTGGTGCAGCGGTGACGGGAAGCCATGCAGTGCCGGTCCGGTCCACGACGGTGGCGAGGACGAGGGTGTCGCCTCCACCTCTGGCGACACGGGCGGCTCCGGCTTTTGGCCCTCCCCTCTCTTGGCCTCCTCCCTCCCCTTCTCCCTCTCGACTTGGTGAGGTCCAGGCGATGCCACAAGGTGGCGAATGGACGGGAATTGGGGTCGTGGGCTCAGAACTCCGGCTTTATAGCCCCGGCCCGATCATGGTGGTGGCGGACGGCTCATAGTGCATCCGGGGTACGTGTACGGCGGGGAACACCCCTAGGCTAGGGCTTCTAGGGGGTGTGGGTGGTTAGGTGGTGGCCAAGGCTTCAATTTGATGCCCGCCCAGTCAAAAGATGGGGGTGATGGCGTCACGGCGGCAGAGCTGCCAGCGACGTCACCGTGGCCAATTTGAAAAAGAGCAGGGGAGGTGAAGACACGGATTGTGGACGTGGCTAGAATCTGAGTGCGGAAGGCCAGCGGAATTTCAAAACGGACGGCGAGATCCTGCAGGGTGCCTTCAGATTCCTCCCCCCTCCCTGGTGCAGCTGCTCTGCTCGCGGGGGAAAAGCAGAGGAGCGGGGGTGAGGTGGGGAAGGTGATGACGCGCGGGCCCCACTCATCAGCCAGTGTGGGTTGCTTGCTGGGCCGGCTCGCGGTGATGGGCCAGAGCACGGGAGCTGGGCTCCTTCGCTCGGTAGCGGGTGCTCTCGGCCGGGCAAGCCCGTGGCCGCATGGGCCAGTGCGGCTGCTTGGGCCGGTGGAGGCCGAAATGACCTTTTCCATTTCCTAGCTTATCCTAAGTCTTTCCTATTTCTATTTCTAATTAGGTTAGGGCCATTTATGCAAATACATATGTGCCACTTATGAACTTGTCCTAAGGGGTAGACACTAGGGGTCTGGGGTAGGTTAGGGTTCCATCCAAGGGTAGGTACTTAGGTTAGTTAAATAGTTCAAAATTAATTTATTAGCAAGGTTAATTTAAAGGCAAAACAAGTTGTTGATTTTATTAGCAACTCATAAACCAAATAAACTCCAACTCATGAGTAGATAATTAAATGCAAATGCTCTATTTTGCTATGTAGGTGCTACTTGTGCAACTACATGGGTGTTTTTCCTATATGACACTCACCAAACATGGGCATGTTTTGCGAAAAAAAATTCAGTTGTGATTTTTGGGTTTCGGTAAAACTGGGATGTTATAGTCCAAAACCTGAACTAGTTGCTCATGGTATTCCAAGTCTAATTTAATCCGAATGCCTTGAGGTTCTATTCTCTCTTTCGGGACACGCAAACACTTCTTCAATTGCGATACATGAAAGACTGAAAAGATCGAACCCATCGCTTCTGGTAACTGTAACTTATAAGCCATGGGACCCTTCTTTTCTAAGATCTTACACGGCCCTACAAACCTAGCAGCAAGCTTCTTCTTGATCCCAAATTGTTTCTTTTTTATTGGAGTAACTTTGAAATAGACGTATTCACCAACATTAAATTCTAGTGGTCTCCTTCTTTTGTCTACATAACTCTTCTGATGTGATTGTGCAGCTTTCATGTTTTGTTCGATAATACGGACCTTTTTCTCAGCCTCGTCAACAAAATTGATTTCGTAAAACCTTCTCTCTCCAGGTTCAATCCAATTCAACGGTGTCCTACACTTCCTGCCATACAATGCTTCAAATGGAGCCATCTTGATACTTTCTAGGTAACTATTGTTGTAAGCAAACTCTACCAAAGGTACCCAGGATTCCCATGAACCCCTAGATGACAACACACAAGCTCTAAGCATATCTTCGAGAACAGCATTAACTCTTTTTGTCTGCCCATCTGTCTGTGGGTGGTAAGCTGTACTACGAAGCAAACTAGTACCCAAACCTTTATGAAGATGCTCCCAAAAGTGGGTTGTAAACTATGACCCTCGATCAGACATGATTATCTTCGATATACCATGTAGCCTACTAATTTCTGCAATGTACTTCTCGGCATACTGAGAGGGTCAAAATGCCGTCTTGACTGGCAAAAAGTGAGCTGATTTGGTAAGGCGATCTACAATTACCCAAATCAAATCATTTCCCTTCGGTGTAGTGGGAAGACCGGTGATGAAATTCATACTTATATCATCCCATTTCCAATCTGGTACTGACAAAGGTTGCAACAAAGCCACATGTCTCATGTGAAGAGCTTTCACTCTACAACGTGTCACAACGAGCAACATATGCTACAGTCTCCTTCATCTTGGTCCATCAATAATGAGGTCTCAATTCTTGATACATTTTGCTACTCCCAGGATGGATGGACAACTTAGAATGATGAGCTCCATTCATCAATTGGTTCTTGAGCTCTCGATTTTTTGGTACAATCAGACGGTCCTTGAACCACAACACTCCTTGTTCATCCACTCTAAAGTGCTTAGTTGGATCTTTCTTCATTTTCTCCTTGATATGGAGTATTCCCTTGTCTATTTTCTGGCCTTCAATGATCTTGCTCTTCAAGGTACAACTAATCTGAATATTGTGCAATATAGTAGGATGCAACAGGTTGAACCCATCTTCAAACAATGGTTGCATAGTAAGAGAATGTGACTTCCTACTTAGGGCATTTGCTACTACATTGGCCTTCCCTGGATGATAGTGTACATTCAGGTTATAATCCTTAATCAACTCTAACTATCTTCTCTGTCGCATATTCAACTCAGACTATGTAAATATATATTTGAGACTCTTGTGATCTATGAAGATGTTGCACACATTCCCAAGCAGATAGTGTCTCCAAATCTTTAGAGCATGCACAACGGCAGTAAGCTCCAAATCATGAGTCGGATAGTTAACTTCGTGTTTCCTCAACTGGGGTGAGGCATAAGCAATGACTCTTCCATCTTGCATAAGAACACATCCTAAACCATTCTTGGATGCATCGCAAAACACAACAAATGGCTTTTCTATATCTGTCTATGCCAGAATAGGAGTAGTTAGCAATTCCTGCAAGGTACGGAAAGCTGCCTCACACTCCTCTGTCCAGGCAAATTTATGGTCCTTCTGTAGTAGACTCGTCATTGGTTTGGCAATCTTCGAGAAATCCGGTATGAAGCAACAATAATAATCGGCTAATCCAAGGAAACTTCGAACCTCATGAACTATGGTTGATGCCTTCCAATCCATAACATCTTGTACCTTGCTAGGGTCCACTGAGATTCCACTTTCTCACAACACGTGACCGAGAAAAGGAATTGTCTTCAGCCAAAACTCACACTTACTAAACTTGGCATATAACTGATGATCTCTGAGTTGGGTTAAGACAATTCTAAGATGCTCTGCATGATCCTGCTCGTTCTCTGAGTATACTAGGATGTCATCAATGAACACAATCACAAACTTATCCAATTCCGACATAAAGACCGAATTCATCAGATACATGAAGTAAGTAGGAGCATTTGTTAGACCGAAGGACATGACAAGATACTCATACAAACCATATCTAGTGGAAAACACGGTCTTAGGTATATCTTGGGTCCTAATCTTGATCTGATAGTATCCTGATCTGAAATCTATCTTAGAGAATACTTTGGCTTTTGACAATTGGTCAAACAAGATATCAATCCCAGGCAGAGGACACTTGTTTTTAATTATCATCACATTCAGTGGTCTGTATTCCACGCACTTCCGTAAAGAGTTATCCTTCTTCTTCTTCACCAATAGTGTGGGACATCCCTAATCAGACGAACATGGACGAATCAAACCCTTGGTTAATAGATCCTGGAGTTGCTTCTTCAACTCTAGTAATTCATTTAGAGGTATCCGATAAGGCCTTCTTGAGATCAGTGTTGTTCCAAGAATCAACTCAATGGTGAACTCAACTTCTCTATCCGGTGAAAGACCGGGTAACTCATCTAGAAACACGTCCGAAAACTCGCACACTACCAGAATCTTGGCTAGAAGAGTGGTTTGAACTGCACATGTCATGTTGGCCAGATCTATTCTCCGAGGTAAGTCTACTTGAAATGTGCCTTCTCCAATAGATTCCTTGAGAGAAATATTTCTTCCTCCAACATCAATTACTACTCCCATCTTATTAATCCAATTCATTCCCATAATTACATCCAGAACTAGCTCTGGCATAACTATCAAGTTAAGCTTATATTGTCTGTCTTTTATATTCAGGGTTACCCCTCTAACTATCTGATTAGTCAACAGATCAGCCCCAGATGAACTTATCCAATAAGCACATTCCAATTCAACTATCTTTTGCTCATACTTCCTTGTAAATGCTTGACTTATAAATGAATATGATGATCCAGAATCAAACAAAATGACTGCAGGATGGTTGTTGATAGAAAACATACCGGCGATCATGGGCCCTCCTTCTGGGATGTCATCTATGGTGGTGTGTTGCACATGAGCTTGATATTGGTTCTGCTGCTTCTTGGAAAAAGGACAAAACTTCACAATGTGACCCGATTGATTGTAGTTGAAGCATGGTCCTCTTACTAGAGCAGCAGCTCTAGACGAACTGCCTTGTCCTACCCTGGCTTGTGGTATTGCCATCTTGAATGGCTTCTAGTTCCTTTGAGGTTGCTGGGCATTCTAATTCTTCCTCTATGGTGGCCTGAACCTTGCACCAGGAGCAGGTAGACGATACGTAGAACGATTGGCCATCGAAGCTCTTGGCTGGGATGGACCTGACTCAAAAGCCCTCTTATGTGTCTTGGATGCAGCATACACATTGTTGTTCTTTTCTTGCTTCAAGCAGTCACTAACGAAGTCATTAAAACCAGTCCTCGTGTTGGTACCCACATGCTTCATCATCTTGGGATTCAGACCTCTCTTGAAACTCACGATCTTCTTAGCATCGGTATTCACTATGTTAGAGGCATAGTGACTTAGATTGTTGAATGCATGTAAGTACTGAGTCACTGTCTTGGTGCCTTGATTCAGAGATAAGAATTCTCCCAACTTCATTTATGTCAGACCTGGTGGAATGTAAACTCCACGAAAAGTCTCAGTAAATTCCCTCCAAGTAATGTGGGCATTGGGGGGAAACGTGGTGCGATGATGCTTCCACCATATTCCTGTAGGGCCTTGTAGCTAATGAGCTGCATACTTAGTCTTCAATACTTCAGTCATTCTGAGCACATGGAACTTATCTTTTATGGTGTTTATCTATTCTTCGGCATCCAGTGGCTCTGCCGCTTCCTTGAAGATTGGTGGCCTGGTGTCCATGAAGTCCTTGAAACTGCTGTACTGATTTGCCTCATGTTTGTCCTGGTTTAACCCACGGCGGGTGTTGTCCGCAATATTGCGCAAGGCAGCCTCCATATTTTGCCACATGCCCTCCATGTCTTGCTGGCTTCCAAGGAACTATGCGAAGAACTGTTCTGCGGTGTACGGTGGAGGAGGAGGTGGGGGTGGATCACGGGTCTCATTCCAAGTGGCACAACCACCTGGCTCAGTGGCGTCATACACCATACGACGAGTGTTTGACATTTGCATATTTTAGCAACAGTAATTATTAGGCAATGTTGTAATAACTATAGTCGAATGAAAAATTATGCCGTACTAAATTCACTAGAGAATAAATTCATACAATAAAATAGAGGAACAATACATCATTCCAATTAACACAACATCACTAATTAGATTACTTAAGCGCAACACACCGCGTCCATTACAACCAAGTTGCCAGCATACATACACTGGACTTTTCGACGTTCAAATATCTTCACAACTAGATCCAAGTTTCCAACATTACATCAAGGCCATAGTCTTTCTACTCAAGAGTACATGCCAGATATACCAACCATGGAAAAGATCAGCACAAAAGAAACCCTAGTAGCTAGCACACAACTACTAGCCTACTCGTCGTGGTCGCTAACTAAGTCAGAGACGTCGCCATGGTCACCATCGTCTTCATCCTCATCAGCCGGTGCTTCTGGCTCTTTGGGATCCTCGTCCTCATCAAGATCCATCTCTGTTCCTCCTAGAGGAACATAAGGGTGGAGCTGGTTGTGCAGCTGATAAAGCTCCTCGTGCAGGTTGTCGTTATACTCTTCAGCATTGGCCAGCTGCTGCTCTAGCTCAACCTGTCGAGCTCTCAGAACATCTTCTGCAGACCAGGCTTCATTCCTCTGGTGGAGCACATGGATCAACATGTGCTTAGCATTCCTGTTGGCGGTGGTCAGACACTCAAGCTGCTCTCTCAGTGCACGGATGTCTCCCTCATAGACTCCAGTCCTCTAGGTCGCCTGATCCCTCTGATGGGTCAACTGAGCCATCTCTGCATTGAGCCTCTCAATCTCAGTGTCATGCTCCCTCTGAAGCCGACGTCTCTCATCACGGGCCTGGCCAAGAGCACCAGACACACGTCTTAGGCTACCTTCTACTCCATCAAAAACCTTCATCACCACGAACATGGCACTCATAGCATGGTTATCACTGCTCTGCGCTTCTGCTGCACTAATCTCTAGAGGTCTTCCTCTAGCTTGTTGCCATGAGTCAGTGGAGGGGTTGCCCCTCGAAAAGACTCTAGCCATAGCGGCTGCCAACTCCTAAGGAAAACGATCCATGATGTCCCTCAGGATCCCAAAAGCTGCCCTGTCAGCTGCCTCCTCAACGGTCCTGCCAGTTGACTCATAGCGCCATCTGGTCCACTCAGAACCATCACCTTGGGGACAAACAATGGCCTCCATAGTGACCAACAATCCATCACCTAACTACTCATTGGTCCAAAAATAACGGGGCTCCATTCCATTAGGATAGCCTACATGACTAAGCACTCTCCATAAGAGCATAGGCATCCCAAACTCTCCAAGAAAGGTGTGTCGCTGATGGGTACGTGGAGCAAGTTGATGGCGGGGAGCTCTACCTCTAGTGGACATGCGAGCTATCTGCTTAGTGCGTGCCATCTAGCAAAGTTTTATTACCCCTGTGAGAACAGATATTAAGTTGTCATTTTTATCAAAATGGAATAATCCACTTATAAGGGGAGGAATAATGCCATGAATGATATGTAAAACAACATGATGCATGCACATTCCGTATGTTCTCACAAACTTAAAAAATAATAATCACTAGCAGTATAGACAGTGGCATACAACGGTCTCTCATAAATATGTAACTAATACATACTACACGATAGCGCTGTTATGTACCTGCAGAAGGTTCACTTCAGCCCAAACCCTGACAGTATGAATATCATGCATGAAAGCAGTAGAGTAATCTACTCGCTCTACACGCATCCCAGATACATGTACAATGGTAGCAACTACCCGAGCCATCGTCCTATTGACGGAGCCATCATCCTATTGACGGCATTGTCACCACAAGATGGAATTTCCCACACATTGGATACCTTCATATAAACATGCGTATAACATATCCATAATTTGGCATCATATAAGCATTTCCCTAGATCGGTAGTGTATCCAATCATGCTCTTACAACTCCCACTTACTGAGGCGTAGAGGCAATTGGTCCAAACATTACCACTCAAGTGAATGGCACTCATACAATAGCACGCCATATGAGCAACGAAAGTAGAAATATGATGCAAGGACCCCCAAGTCAGTACTTAAATAAGCCACCTAGAGTCCTTAACTGGGCATAAAGGATATGACCACTAGCACACTATTAAGTTGTAAATCTTAGGTTTAAACATTGTTTTGTTTTAAATACACATGTGAACAGTATTTTGCTAAACCTTGCTCCGATGCCAGCTGTAACAGAACCGACCAATTATACGAAATTAAATAAGAAAATCACTCACCGAAGCAGATAATTTAACAAACTTAAGCCCGTATAACCCGGTAGTCCGTGAAACCATGAAGGATTTTAAACCAACCAACATATAAACCAAGATTGTACAAGTTTAGTAGCCACAGTCACATATTACATAAAATTCTCAATGACACTTGAATACATTGGAGTTTAGAACATAAAGTTATTACAAACCAAGTTCAATATAAAGTAGCGGAAGCAAAAGATTTCATAAACCACAGACACACACATAGTTCAAATACAGTGATAGGAGATAGTCATTTCCCACAAAAGCATTAGGTAAGACATAGGGAGCGACTATTGCTCGTGGTCCTAGTTGTCACAAATCGCCAGATACAGGCAGCTGATGCAATAGCCGTAGTACATCTGACCATCTGCAACAACAATGGGAACAACGCCCTAAGTATGAGAAAGTACTCAGCTAGACTTACCCGTCGTAAACCAAAATAAAGTGACACCAAGGAGTATGCAAGGCTTTCTTTTAGTGGACTGACTGACTCATTTGCGAAAAGCATAAGCTATCATGTCTAAACCATTTTAAGTTACATCATGTTTATTATAACCTATCTATCTAGGTAACCACCTATGCTATAGCAATCACTTGATTAACCAATAACATACAGTTATCTCTTGGATTTAGCATTTCTAATATCATCCACATAACCATCAGTGTTCCATTATCATAACTACGATGCTGTAACTCGAGTCAAGTGTTCACTATCTAGGAGCGATAGCGATTCTAATCGATTCCTAACCAGCTAGTGATTTATTCCACACACAAACCACACTCACCCGCTAAAGTGAGCTACAGATCACCAATGACACTATCCAGGTAAACGTCATGGGACAAACTGGAGCCGTAGTACCTAGGGACCACTCAACAGCCAAGACGCACCTTGGGCTCACTCTTCGCGTCCCCGTCATACCCCCTGCAGCACCAATACGCGCACCCGTGTAGATCCCAGCCTAAATAATGCCACTAGCTTCGCGGTCGAAAGGTACTTTATTCGGCTAGCTATATGTGAGGCATGAGTTCAACATGACAAGAGGGACGAGCAACGATCGGTCCTTAACCGACACAGATGGAAAACTAACAGCACCCTAGAACCCTGTATGGTTGCCTCTAACTTTTACGTTTGGTCTCCAGTTATCCATCAACACATGGTTATTCCCGGATTTCATCCATTGCATAGCTAAAACATTTCAGTAACCACCTATAATTGCAGGTGACCGAAAATCACTGATCGCTACCGGTCTAAGCAGTATTCGATCCTAAACTTAATTAGGTAATAACGTAGGCAAGGATAGTAATAAATGCATCAACTGTTTCACTCAACTCCTATAACTTAATGCAACAATATATATACTCATATATATAAAGAATTGCTTTTATAAAGTAGGAGACTTAGAATGCTCTGGGGCTTACCTAGTTCGAAGGAACTGGGTTGGTGGTCCACACACACATGTAGATCCTCTTCTTGCTTGTCTACCTTGGGTACCTCCTATGCCTAAGTTTCTTGTGGATCGGACCCGGTCTGTTCCTCTTGCACTGCTACTAGCATTTCCTTCTGCGATCTTGTATGGTGCAAGTGTATAAGTAAATATGCAAACGGTGCATCGGATGCGATGTTCATGATTACATGATATGCAGACGAACTTATTGCGACCTTATTGGATAGCATAAAGGTAAAACCTTTCTACAAGGTAGTCAACATCATCTAAGATCAGTCACTACGGATACACGTCATCTACTGCATTCTCTTCTACTACTAGTTCTAGTTACTTTTATGCCCACTAACATATAGCCCTAACATGAGTGTTACTACACTTTATCAACACAACCACATTAACTTGTCAATCAACACCTACAAGTGATTTGGTGCTTCAAAGATACACCAAAGGTTCATTTTAAACTAAATATACATAAAGAATATTACTTGATAATCAATTTAAACTATGGTTACAACAGCAACCCATATTTCTTGCACTGAGAAAAATCTATAAAAATTACAGTAGCATAGTTGTACTCTAAGTAGCCTACCATAAAATTTTCATGTGATTTCGATCAGTAAAACAGCCTACGCAAAAATGACAAGCTATGGCATAAAAATGAGCATGAAAATACTTTGTATTATGAAAAGTATCAAACAACAGATTTAGTATTTTTTCTACGATCTACACAGTAAACAAACACTATACAAAATTTATCACATACATGTTTTATACAAAGTTTGCTCTGTAGCAAAAATAACAAAAATCAGCCAATGAAGGCACTTGAACTACACATCAAAATTTTTCTACAGAACATGTAGGACATATATTTTTCATACAAAGTGCATCATATAATAAGAATAACAAACTTGGAATCATATTTTTTTGAGCTTCCTATGAGTTATTATGTATTTTCTAAGAAAACAAAAATTATAAGAATTAAATAAAACCCAATGCAAAAGTATCACAAATTTGACATATAATATTTTTATACTATATATCTACTCATTTGGAACCTAACAAAATTTGTTTTAATAAATTTGGAGCACAAATGAGCAAGATATAATTTTTCAAAGCATTGTTACTAAAATAAGGAAATCATTTCTTTTTTTTCCTTTTCTGAAAAACCTGAACTAAAACGCTATGCGTCCTCGGATCTGTGCACCCCAGTTCTTCCTGAGCCGCTATGAGTGGGCCCCGTGACCCTACCTGTCGGCCACAGGGAGAGAGGGATGGGCACCGGTGGCAACATCTCGCCGACACCGAGGTCTCTGATGGTGAGGGTGCCACCAAACGACTCCACACACTCATGGGAACATGTGGGGGTAGAAGATGGAGGAGTTGGGGGAGTGGAGTAGGGACGGCAGCGAGAATGACGAATGCAGCCGCGCGGTTGACGCCAGCGAGGTCGAAGCCCAGCAAACCAGAGCCCCAACTCGTGGCATTAGCTAGGTTGGGCGCTTCTACACGACAAGGCGAGCCGGTGTGCAAGAAAACGAAGAGGGAGAGGGCGTAGGGGGCTTCAGCGACGCACGCCGGCCAACAGTGTCCATGGCGGGCAGTGGAGGAGGAACGCCCAAATCGGGCTCTACCTTGCGGCAAGAGGCGACATTGGTTCATGCTCTGGAAGAGGAAGGTGGTGCGGGGTGGTTTGAGAGGCGAATTGGGCGGAGATGGTCCACCGGCGGTGAAACACCAGCGAGGCTGCGGCGGGTGGTGGTGGAGAGAGGAGCTCCCGCTCGGGGTTTCCAAACGGAAATGAAGGAGGGAGCGAGGGATGAGGAGGAGGAGGCATTACGACTGGCTTAAGGCGAGCACAGGCATGTGGGGGCCACGGCGTGCCACCGGGCGATCGACACTGGCGACGGGCGCCACGCGGCGGCCAAGAGCGGTGGCCCGTCGGAGCACAGCGCGCGCGCGCATGGGTGAGACGCGGGAGGGGGAGGCAAGCGTGGTGAACGGGCGAGGGCGTTGGGCTGGGCCGGCTTGGCCAGCTAGGCCAGAAGGGAGGCGCCGGCCTAGTAAGCTAGAAAAAACTCTTTTCTTTTCTATTTTCAAATCCAAATTTTTACTAAACATTCCCCAAATTCAAATTTTGAAGTAGAAAATGGCATTTTCAAAACTTGACCCCAAAACAAAAGTTGTTCAAAACTTAATTCTCTACAACATTGCTTTAGGGCACATTTTGAAATTCCAAACAAATTTTGAAATGGGGTTCAAAGTTTATTTTAAATCAAATTTCCATTTTTCTAGATTATTTTTAAAAGCAAAATTTGAGGAACTTTTGAATACCAAACTTGCTCTGAATTTTATGCTAAACATTTATAAATGATTTGCACTAATAACCAAACATGTATTTAATGGCCTAACAAGCATAAGCATGGCAAAATTGTATTGGAATAAGCACATGCAACATTTATGTTTCGAAGTCATGTTTTGCATGTTTCAGTTCAATGTTACACTTATATTACATGTGATTATGAATGCAAGATGATGCTCATGCGCATGATTTGAAATGCTTGATGCATGCTTAGCACCCGAGGTGTTACACATTTATTTCCAACAAGTTGTACATCTTCATGGTGTGCCCAAGTTTATTAACTCTGATAGGGGATCTCATTTCACAGCTCGTTTCTAGGAACGCTTACATCAAAATCTAGGCACCCAATTAATTCGTAGTTCTGCTTATCATCTGCAAACTTGGGGCAAATTGAGCGTGTTAATCAAATTCTTGAGGACATGCTTAGAGCTTGCCTTATCTCTTGCAAAGGCTCTTAGGAGAAATGGTTGCCGCTAGCTGAATTCTCTTGTAACAATAGCTACCAAGAGAGCATCAAAATGGCTCCTTTTGAAGCTTCATATGGTCACAAATGTAGAACTCCTTTGAACTGGGTGAAACCTAGGGAAAGTAAGTACTATGGTATCAACTTTGTTAAGGAGGCTGAGGAGCAGGTCCGTACCATTCAGAAACATATGGCAGCTGCTCAAGCTAGACAAAAAAGTTATGTGGATAGGAGAAGGAAACCTATTGAGTTCAAAGTAGGTGACCACGTGTATCTGAAGGTATCACCTATGAAGGGAGTAAAGCATTTTGGAGTAAAGAGAGCTTGCGCCCTGATATGTTAGACCTTACCAAATCATTGAGAAGAATGGAAAAGTGGCTTAAAAGCTCTAGTTACCTCCTGAGTTAGGAGCTATCTTTCTGGTCTTCCATGTTTCTCAGGCGAAGAAATGTCTTTGTGTGGCTGAGGAAAGAGTCAAAGTGAGGGTATCAAATTGGAGTCTGATCTTGCATATGAAGAAAAACCCATGACTATTTTGGAAGTTCAAGAAAGAGTAACTCGAAGTCGAGTGGTCAAGTTATACAAAGTGGTTTGGAGTAATCATAGTGAGCATGACACAACGTGGGAAAGGGAGGATTATTTGCGAGACACTTATCCTAGATTCTTTAATGAATGGTACGCTTTCCAAATCTTGGGACAAGATTTTTATAAGGGGGAAGGCTGTAACAACCTAGTGTTATGCTTGCATCATTGCACTTGCATTACATGAGCATAAGCATCATTCATCCATGCATGAGCAATATACCTGAAACATTGTTATGAAACATACACATGAAACATGGTAACACATACATGGGACTAACTCATGTGAAATAGGTGAAACATACCATTGAAACATATACATATGAAACATTGATTGAAACATATGCAACATGTCTTGTTATTTTATGTTTCATTGTATGTATACTTATGATCATGTGTGTTTAATGCAAGTGTTGATTTTTGGGTCACTAAAGCACCTTATCTATGCTTAGGACACCTAATGGAACAATGTTCATGTTGGTCATTAAGTCTAATTATGTTTCTAAGTGATAGTTTGACTTTGGTTGACCTATAGACCTCTGTTGTTTGACTATTTAAAAAGTATAGCTAAGTGTTTGTATGTTTGTGCACCCTTAAGCAAAGTTGTAGTAAATTTCATGAGAAACAAAAGCTATTTAATGACCATCTCATGAAAATGACTAGAACACCTTCAAAAGTGGCCCACAAGTCAGAAGCAGGGGCTATTTTGGACTTAGCAATTTTTGGTTGTCAAAAATGCAGTTTCTAGTTTCATGAACCTTACTTTGGAGTCTTATATCTCTCTAACCGTGCCGATCTAGCTCGAGCCCAATTTGCAAAGTTGAAGATCTCGTGTAGCTCTACAACTTTGTCAACTATGGCATGACCTAATTCGAGTTGCTTTGGGAGATGGAGGCCGTCGAAATCGCTCTGACCGTCATCGTCCAAGAGCTCTGAATTAGAGCTGACCGAGGCTCGGTGGCTGACTGGTCACAGGCCGTTACCGTCGTGTGGCCACCCTGTGGTGTCCATACGCCATCGCCGGCCCCATGGCCATAGTCAGGCTCACCCTTGGGACACCATGAAGCCATCCAGCTCGCTCACTTCCCTCTCTCCCTCAACCGTTGTCCCCCTCGCTCTCTCACTCCCGCCATGGAAGAAGCCAAGAGCTAGCACCGTCGGAGCTCCGCCACCACCTAGCTGGTCCTCCACCACACCGCTTCCCGTTCCACCTCACCAATAGCTCTACTTGGAGCTCCTCTATCTCCTTATCCTCTCCGCACAACGAGCTGAGTAAGGGTGAGGCCACATTGCCCGCTACTTCGCCCCAGAGACCTCGTTGGAGTTCCTTCACGCGGGCGCTCACTGTGGTCCCACTTCTCCGGCGCATCTCGCGTCCTAGGATTTTGCATAGACATAGCCTAGGGTCCCGCGGTGGTGTTACCGCCCTCACTGGAGCACACTGTGGCTGGAGATGGTCAGCGCGCCATTGCTCTGCTCCGCCATTTGCCATGCATGCCGGCGATGGTGCTCCAGTGCCCCACCGGTCCAACTAAGGGCACCACTGGGTGCGGGTAGTCGTGGGGAGTGCAATGACGATGACCTAACCACCGATAAATGATAAATGATATCTCTTTATTCTTTTCCTAGATTTTTATACAAACATTGATAAATGATATCTCAAGTTCTAGAGCTCCAAATAAGGTGGTTCAAGTTGGGTTGTGTTCATGATAGACTCTAGTTTTTATTAAAAATATGAAATATGTCATGTTCTATAGAAAAATAAATAGCTTTTATTTATCTCTATTATTCATGGAGAAGAAGGGGAAAATCATATCTCTCATTCTACATCTCCAAATGCTATGAAAATTTTATGAGGTGCTATTCATAATGTGATTAGGTTGTAGTTTAAGTTTCATGATTTTTGGATACTATATGATTAAGTTATGAATTTCACTTTTTTAATTAGGTGATTTTTGTGCTAATTTTCATAATTAATCTATAAATCTAGTAAAGGTGAAATTTGATGAACAGTGTTCTGATGTTGGTAGGAAGCTAGGAAAAATATAAAATCTGTTGTTTGATAGATTTCAATAGGGTTTCCTATTTATGCTCAAATCAGCATGATGTTCTGTTTTTTTGGTATAGAGTGATATACATGTTCAAATGCAATGAAATTTTTATAGTAGTAGCCTACTCGAAGCATATACTAGCTGTTGTAATTTTTGTAGATTTAAATGTGCACTTTTGATGTATGTTCATAATTACACCTTGTTATCCAAATAAATTAAGAAATGCATTGAATAAATTTAATTGGTGGTGGACGCTATGTTTTTTGGTGTTCATGAGTTGTGTCAGATGTTGGTAAGGTTGGTTTGGTCTAGAAGTGAGTTTGCCACATCACTAAATAATTATTTTCTTGAATCTAGCAATTCTGGATAGTTCTGGGGACTTTGTAAAGTTCACCATGTTAAGTTGGTTTGCTGGAAAACTTGTGAATACTCCCTCCGTCCCACAAATATTTGTACGTGTGCAATTCAAAAATTTTCCCACAAATGTTGGCCACGATCGTCTGATGGAGGCAGTCTGACCGAGGGAAGCAGAGCATTCCAGCGCTTGGTGACCACTCGTTCTCTGTACCTATTCATGGATTTTTTATGAACGCTGAGCCTTATCTGTTCCCTCTGTCTCTGGATGGTTCGCGTCGCCGCTGCAACTGTTCCTCTTCCCCACCCCCTTGCACTCCATGCACAGGAAGCCCGTTCCATCCCTTCCCTTCTCCTACGAGACTCTTCCCAGTGCGTGCATAACTGGAACAGAGGCGGCGCTCTCATGAAGTCCCCGGCGACATCCTGGCCTCGTGAAGCCAGGCTCGGCTAGCAGTTGGCACGCGGGCTCAGCTCCGATCGGTGGGAGCCCCGGCCCCGGCTACCACGGGCAAGAGCCAAGACGAGCTTGTCCCCAGCGCCGCGGGATAGGGGCTTGGCTGGACACGGACGCCGATGCAGACAAGGCGCGACTGGCGCTCGACGTGCGGGCTCGGCTCCGGCTGGCAGGCGCCACGACGACGCCGCGGGTCCAGCCGCTGTGCAGGGGGCTCCCGCGCCGTCACCACGCACGAGTTTCGCGCTGCCATCGCGCTGGTGCAGTGGCTGGACCTCGCCAGGCCGCTACTGTGCACGGGTTCAGTGCCCCAGTGAGGACTTGCCTGAGGTAGCGGCAGCAAGCGGTCGAAGTCGGGGAAGACCCGAGATATTTCCTAGGGGCAGTTCGGTCATTTTGGCTTTGCCTTGGTTTTCACGCCCAAAGCTAGATGTGCGATTATTCGTGGGACAGAGGGAGTACAAAAGTTGTAGATAATTCATGTAGCTAGCTGCTGTTAAAATTGGTGGCATTTGGCCAAGTAGTTTGGAGTCACAACTATTCAAAGTTGGGTCACAGAGTTGGTTGTTCTCTGTCTTGTCAGGACTAGATTCTGTAAATGTATAAATTCAACTTATTTAACTTGGGAATCATGCTGAGGTGTCTAAAGACACAATGTAGACAATTTCATAAGCTTTCTAGATTGTTTTGTTGCAAGTTATTTGGATTTATAAATTTATAGTTATGAGTAAATTACTTAACTGCTATTGTATGCTCAGAGTTGCTGAAATTGCCTGGTGGCTTGTTTGCTTTGCTTAAGCACGATTGGGAAACTTACCACATAGAGCAGTAGTCGCATAGCTTACCACTGGTTTGAACTCGGGTGCCGTAGCAGGCTTCTCTATATCCCTTATATCAAAATACCTTGTTTGCAGCTCAGGGGTTAAGCATAGATTGGGTTAGTCATCGCACGTTTTCTCCTAGCGGATAAACAAATACGATACTCTAGAAATATTTCTCGGGTGAAGTTTTCATTGATATCCATGCGCTTGCGGATTATTTCTCTTTGATTCTTTTGTGTGCATAGCAAATATCAACAAGCATTTATGGCGCTGTTGCCAGGGAGAAAGATGGTCTACTGAGTTAACTTTAAGTCTTGCTTCACCTTGTACTATACTTTTATCCTTTTATCTTTTTATCTTTTCTTTTACTTTTCTATCCTTATGGATAACCCAAATTCCACGCCTATCTTTGAATTATCTACACCTTCGGAGACCAGCCATAGACCATGGGAACCATCAAAGCCTATCTTTGCCCCTAATTATGAGTTGTGTCCGAAGTTGGTTGCAATAGGTCATAACCAACCCTTTTCTACAGCTGGGGTCCTATCTTCTCATCAAGAAGGTAATGTACTTTTGGCTACACCTAGGGAATCTTTTAATCTTCTTATAAATTCAGGCTTGGACCTAGCCTTACAAGACCTTATTCTTCTCCAACATTTTTATATGGGTCTTAATCTTTTCACCTTTGGAGGAGTTTTCCTTTCTTTTTCCATTAGTGGAGCAAGGTTTGTCCTTATTAGTGGACACACTCCTTGCACTAGCCTTCATGATGAATTCCTAGAGGAAAAGAAGGAATCCCCCAGACAAGAAGAGGAAGTTTCCATAGCCACATTACAAACATTCCAATCCCATGATTTGGCTATCAATCCCAAACCTTTAGTACTCCAAAATCCTCTAAGGAAGAAGAAATTCTACCCTTGGAAATCCTTTCTAATGATGATTTTGGAGGAGCATAAACTTCCCGCTTCATAAGAAATCTTTTAGTACATATAGTTTAAATCTTCTCAAGAGGGGATCTCTTAGAATGCTTCTCAAACCCGATCCATTTGAAGGACATTTAGAAAGACTCAAGGATGGCATGTCAAGTGATGTCATAGGAGAGCAAAGCCATTTAGAATCCACTCTTATCTTTTCCCTTTCTATGCCCGCACCAAATATAAAATTTGAACCCATCTTTCAACCCATCCTTGACCCCTATGACTCCTCCTATGCCCTTTCTCCTGAACCTCCTGATGATCCTAGAAATCCATGTAAACATCCAACGCATAGGATTCTTCAAGACTACAAGGAAGATCGAGAAGAGCATCATCAATGGCAAAAGAGCATTAAAAACCTATGTGCTATTGCCATTGAATAAATGGATAATGCCTTATATGAGGCCAACTTGAGAGGCAATCCAATGGAAACTTTGGACATTTATGACGAATTATCCCCAAAAGTCAAAAATGATGGAGACTTCAATGAGCAAGGAAGCTACTTCACAAAGACCCCATCAAATCCTTGCTCATATGAGATATCTCCTGATTCACTTAGTCTCTCTCTAACATTGCCCCACATGAGATCTTCAACCCCCTCATTCTCCCTGTTCCTAAAGATTTTGAAAGGGTGGTTGTAGACACATATGTTTATCATAAATATTGTAGATCTCATTGTGTTGAATCTTGAGATAGTAAACATAAATTGGTGTTGGAGGGGAAACCACTTCACCGACTCATATGTTGAGGGTTTCCCAAGGACAAGCTTAGTGTCCTAAAACAAGCACTATTCAAACCTTAACATGAGTGTTCACTTTTCTGCCCTTGTGAGATGAGGATAGAGTTATAATTGTGAAAATATTCCTTCGGGTATTTTTGTCACTAACTTTCTAGGTTTGGAGCCAAGAGATCGAAGGAATGACAAATGCAAGGTATGTCCAACCCATCATTATGCAACATTGAATTACATTCATCCAAACTTGATTTTTTTTGTAAAATTCAAGCTTGGGGGAATATACTTCTATAATACATCTTTGGCCATGTTGCTACATTGTCTTGGTTATCTCTACCTTTAAGACATGCTCAATTTGCTAAACAACAATCATGCTCTTTCATCACTATTTGAGTAAATCTCTATAATGTTTTCATGCTACTCTTGTCTACCTTGGTAAGTGTTGGTTTGGAAGTACTGCACATACTTTTATTGGCTTTTAAATTAAGCGTGGTGCTTAGGTTAAATAGCCTTCCTTAATTCGATTAGACATGGAGTCTAGTTTGGTTATTGAACAAAAAAACTGCTAGTATAGACAAAGGTATATTTTGTTGGACTAACACCTGCAGAGAAACTCTCAAATTCAAATTAGGAAAGCCCTGAGATGAACTCATACTGGAGATGAAGAGAGACACAATAATCTTGCACAAGGGAGACACAACTCATTCATAGCCAAAGAGAAAGAAGAAGAATGCCACAAAACAAGATCCACAATCAAAGCACTCCATGAAAGTAGGTGAACAAATTTCCATCATGCCACTTGAAGACAAGGACCATCGTGGAGGAATTCGAGTTGCAGTTCTAGTTGCACTCTCTTGTCAACAATTAATCATGAGAAATCAAAAGAGATTAACAAGAGAAGAGCATGCAACTTTTTGCACCCTCACTTCCTAGATTGAAAAGCTGACGCATGAGGAAGGAAGGCCAACTCCTCAAGATGAACCAATCGAGCTCCTACTCCTCTCATGCTCCCATCGCTCCACACGCTACATTGCAATCTCTCAATTAACTTTGCTTTATTTCTATAAGTTTGAGTTATTCCATAATGCCAATATATGAGAATCAAATATAAGATAAAATCAATCCTCTAGAAAGGAAGTAATAGTGAATGTTTTGTGCTAGCATGTTCAAACAAATCCTTTTGTAGCATAGAAAAGTGACCCTTAGCTTTGTGACAACAATGCCCTTGTCATTGCTTGTATATTCCTTCGGGTATATGTTGTCCACTAATGATATGCAGGAATGAAACAATAAGAAGAGCTAAAGGTCCAAGCATAAATTAAAGAGAGAACAAAAGATGGCATGACTAAAGACAAGAAAAAAAGGAGTGCAATAGAAGACAGTCAACGCATGAGCAAAGACACAAGACCAACCAACAAAGGAAAACTTCCACAAGGTGTCATAGTACCAGCATGATCCAACATTAAATGTAATATCCCAAGGTTAGTGATCAGTACATTAAAAAGCTTTTCTTCGATTTTGGTATAACATAAATAGAGAACCAACCATGTTTGAGTTACAACCTTTCTTGATCTAACCTAATTAACTCAACATGTTTAGTTCTTTTAATCTTTGTTCCTGTCACCACTTTCTTGATCTCACAGTCTTAATTCAATGAGTTAAAAATGTTGCGCATCTTATCTTTGGAATATGACAGTCATAATCATAAAATCATTACATAATATGCATAGATAGACTATCCTTCTATAAGGTTGAGTAATCTGATCTGCCAAATGTTTTAAATGCTACATCTATAATTATTCATTAATCCTATCACCCATGTTAAGTTCAAGGAAAACACATAAACATCAAAATTATCTTGCTCAATTCACCAAAGGTTAGAGAAGAATAAACTTTTAGTTCTGTTGGTGTTTTTCCACCAACAGAGCCCATGCACTTGATCTCTGCCTTATCTCTTTGAGCAGGACACACTTTTTACAAAACAGCGGAGGAGTTTGTCAACTCCCCAAGAATCCTACAAGTGAAAGTCCTAGACCTACAAATATGCACACTAAGCAAGATGCTACCAGCTTCCACAACTAGTACTTCACTTCAAACTGCTGGAAGAACAAGGAATATGGGTGACACCATCTCAAGAGGTGCAAGCTATCAAGGTCTCTACTATGGGACCAGATGATGCACCTACAGAATGAATATGGTAAGAGGTCCTGTTCATAGGACTTAAAACACTGAACCCTTGCCGGAAGGTAAAATCGGTAGTTATCCATATTTATCTTTTTATCATTGCATTAATCAGTTTCCCTTTTTGCATATTTACTTTCGAGCATTTGCATAATCATTTTCCTTTTTTGCATATTTACTTTTCTACATTAGCATTGCATTAGAAAAGAAAATAAATATTTATTTGTTTGCTTTGCTGCATTATAGATTATAAGCCCCATGTGAATAATTTTGTGGTATGTAAAAACCCATAGGAATATTCACTATGGTGGCATAGTGTAACACCCTAAATTTTTGAATATTTTTAAATAGGGAATTTGATTTACTTACGCAATTTCGTGAGCATTTTAACCTAGTCAAATGATATTTTGTTTAAAATAAAATCAAATATAGGGTTAAATGAGTGTTTGTGCATACATGCTGTTGCATATTTTTAATTGTTTTGATTGGATTATTTCTAGAAGAAAATTATTTTGAAAATGCATTTGAGATATTAGAAAAAGAAAAAGGAAATAGGAATTTACTTTTCCCTGATTTCGGCCCGAAGGCCCAGCCTCTCCTCTCTCCTTCCCGGGCCGTTCGGCCTTCTCACCCGAGGCCCAGCCTCCTTTCCCACACGTAGCGCAATGGGCCGGCCCATCCATCTGATGCCGCACCAGGCCGTTGCGCCTCCTTCCCTTTTTCTGACTGACATGTCGGGCCCACGCCGCAGCACCTTCTTCAACCCCGTGCTCGGGTTGGATTCGAACCGGGAGTCCGACGCGACTACGCTCTCTTCCCTCGCCTTGACCCGCACGCCTTCGACGGCCATAAATAGCGCCCGCAGCCGCACCGTTTCTTCCCACGCCGCCACAAACTCGAATCACGCCCTCGGATAGAGCTTTCGCCGCCGCAAGCAGCCCGCCACCGCTCGAGCTCGGGAAGCACCGCTTGGAGAAGCCGCGCGCCACCCGTGCCCGATTTCCGTTGCCAAAAGCTGCCTTGGTGAGTCCGCAATGATCCCCTCTTTCTTTTTGCATTCGTCCCATCGTCAATGGTGGTCGAAGCACCGAAAACGATGAATTCCGGCGAAAACCTCGCCGCCGGCCATGTTTTCCGCCGGCCCTGGCACTGTAGCCAGTCGGAGCCTTCTTTCCTCTCTCCCTCAAGCTAATCCCGACCGTCTGTTTCCGATCCAACGGCTCAGATCTTAGGATACCCCTTCGCCTGGCTATTTTGCTTAAGAGCCCCTCTATTTCTTCGTTTTTAAACCCGCAGTCCAAGGCGTATTTGCTGAATACGTCTTGTTGTTTTGAAAACGTAAATTTCGTCGGTTTAAATGAAAATACGCTTTCAGCTATTTATAGAATTACCACTAGATCTATTTAGGTCATAAAATCTCCGTTTTAACTCCGATTTGATCCGTTCAAGTTGCGTTAGGTTCATAATTTCATACTCTACCTATTAGTACTGCTGTATAGTAGATTTTACACTTTTAAAATTCAAGGTTAGATTTAATCTATTACTTTAATAAAGTAAATCTTGTTTAAATCATAACTTTTCCGTTTTAGCTCCGATTTGCGTGAATTTCGCGTCTGTGTGATCCTAGAGCGATGTAGATTTATTTTAAAAGCTTTACATCTTATTTTACCATTGTTGGTGTACTGTTCTAATTGTAGCTTTGTTTGCTTTGCATGATTGCCCTTGGATGATTGTTGTTGATGTGCTAATCTAGAATAGGCGGTGATCAGTTCGTTGGTGATCAAGAGAACTTTTACGAGTCGGATCAACAGGATCAGCTAGATCAAGGCAAGTATAGCATGGGACTATCCTTGTTACCTACTCACTTTAATTCACTTAATTCATGCTGCATGTGTCTCCTTGTTAAGGATGCCTTAGTATTGATCTTGTTCCTTGAATCCTATGGTTATAGCATTGGGTAGTGGCAAGTGCTCACATGAACAATGATCTTGTAATTTGACTAATGATATATGCAATAACACTAAAAGATGATTTTTAGCAACAGGGAACAAGAGGGCTAGAGTTTTCTCTAGATTCCTCTCCATAAGGACTTATCTGTAAGCGAACATCCGGGACTTACAGTACAGCTGTGAGGGCTACATGGCTCTGGCTTTAGTCATATAAGAGGACCTTTTCTAGCTTGTTAGTGGTTACCTTTATGGCACAAAAGGGGTTGTGTTCCGGGTTGGGTGTAGTGCGGCTCCTGTCCCTATGAGTATAGGCTGCGTGTCATTGTGCCATATGGAAGGGGGGCTCTACATTTGCAGGCCACAGAAACCTAGCGGCCCTAACTTGTTAGACGAACCTTGGAAAGACTTCATAGTGAAACTTGATTGTCCAATGGAGAGTCATGACCTCGGACTTTTGGGGATCACGACTCACAGTGAAAGTGTACAACCTCTACAGAGTGTAAAACTGGTATATCAGCCGTGCTCACGGACACGAGCGGCCTTGGACCCTTACGGAATAGAGATCACTATTAATTTACTTGTTCTTGCTATTCATTATTCTATTTACATGATCATATGTTTATTTCGGGAATATTACCTATTTGATGCTACTTAATTGCTTAAAACATGATCAACTAAAAGCTACATGCAGTTGAACCAGTGTCTAATCCTACTTGAGCTACATGAACCCCATGTTACATTTGTTGAGTACTTTTGTGCTCACCCTTGCATTCCCCCACCACAGGATGGAATCCCAAAAATGCAAATAGTGACTACTACTACTACTTTCCTGAAGATTACTGGACTTGTGGTCAACCAGTTGATGTGCCTGTGCTATGGAGCTAGCTACCACAATATTTATACTATGTTTCCGCTTAATTATGTGAAGACTCTGTGATTCTATTCGTTATGTAATAAACATTTGTGATGATATTATTTATATTTGTCATCTTATGTGTGATTGATCTCTGGGCGCACATAAGAATATGCACTCCATTTGTTCCTTAAAAATGGGAGTGACAGATTGGTATCAGAGCTATGTTGACTGTAGGACGTAAGCCTAGTTAGTAATGGTCGTTTTAGTTCTCTTTTCTTCACTTGTTTCATGCTTATCACTTTACTCTTGATAATTGCTAAATTATTATGCTTCTTTCGCCTCATTCTATTGTGAAAATATTGCCTCTAATTTTAACTTACCCTTGGTCTAAAATCTGTAGATGCCTCGTGCCCGCAAGACTGCCCGTATCACCACTGGAGGGTACTATCCACCCCGTTCCTTGGAGGAACCAGAAGAGCTTCAGGAGGAACTAGAAGACACTACACCAACCCCGCCATCAACACCAGAATAGGCGCCAGAACCAGTTTTGCCTCAAGAGGAAATTGAACCTAAGGAGGAGGTTATCTATTTGAGTGACGATGAAGATGTTGAGCTTGCTAATAATGGAGGACAGCCCCCTTCGCCTCCACAAGGTGGTTCCGCTAAAATTGGTGTGCCGTCCCTTCCTATGGGCTGGATTACAAGGATCCATCACAAATCAAGCCATGACACTCCGTCACACCACCGACTGGGTGACATACTTAATGCCTACTTCACAGATTGGGATCCTGCAATTGAGTATGTCTGCTGGGAGCATAAACACCCTTTGGAAGCTACTTATTGGAAGTGCAGTGTGTGTATCTTCGTTAAGAACAATGAGTTGGGCACCTTTTTGCTGGACCGGTGTTTTTCCCATAGTGGACGTCGTGCCACTATAGAGGATGGCATAGAAGATGCAGCCTTTGAAGCATGCTTGGGACTTCGTCACCTTCGCTATGAGATTATGCAAGATGATCAATATCGCTATTTTCCCCGTGGAGACCCAGAGTATGGATGGGTAATGATGGACCCTGGGAATTTGGATTTAGTTCCTTGGGTCATGGTGGATTTTGGTCATGACATGATGGTGACAAATCGTCGGTTGGTAGCCCTAGTTAAAGCCTTGGGAAAAGACGTCAAGAGGTATCAAGAAGTGATAGATGGTTTAAGGATTGACCAAGGCATGGAACCGATCTATGATTATCATGAGCACCAAGCCCGTCCTTAGGAATTGGAATACCATTTATGTAATAATACGATAGTACGAGTAGTGTCAAGTTAAGTTGAGTCTGTGGTGTCGTGTGAACTTTGTGTGGTTAGATGAGTTATTATTGTGCTTATGTGTGAGTTGGTTTTTCCATGTAATGAGTGCTGGAGCTTTGTGGGCTTGTCTACAAAAGTTCCAAATTATATGATACTAAGTTTTAGTGTGATAAATAAATAATTTAGTTGGGTTAACTTTTCTCTCTGTTCTGTCTTTTCTGGAGCGGTCTGTCTTTCCTTTTATGCTTAAAATTAAATGATCAGCGAAAAATTCTGAAATTTTTATGAGAGAATCTAGACCCACGTACCTTTCCAATGCCTCTAGAATCACCTTTTTATCTATTCTGGATCATGAGTTATAATCGTTACAAGATAGAGTTACTGTGCAGTCTAGAAGTCAGAAACAGTTTCTGTTGTGTCCTGTTTTTCGGTAACTTCATGACAGAATCTGGGGTATGAGTTAAATAAAAGTTATATATAATTTCATAAGCTTTCCAACCATGTAAAGAACACCTCTACCGGATATCTGTAACTCGAGATAGGTCCGTTTTACCGAACAGCTAAAATTGGGATGTGTCCAGAAAATTTTCAGATTCTAATCTCTATCTCTAGAATTGTCTATTATGTGGTAATCTCTAAGATTTGATACTATATTGGATAACAGATGTCTGGAAGAGGACGAGGTAGAGGCCGTGGTCGTGGAGTTGGACCAACACCTACTATTCATGAGCTTTTGGCCATACAGACACAGTTAATGGAAGCTCTGGTGAACAATCAGCAAAATCAGCCGGTTGGAGGAGCGCCTGCGCGAGATAAGCGTGGAGAATTTTTGAAGGGTCATCCCCTGGTGTTTACACATGCCTCAGATCCCTTGGAAGCTGATGATTGGCTTCGTGCAATAGAGAAGCAGCTTAACATTGCTCATTGTAATGATCAGCAGAAGGTGTTGTTTGCTTCGGGACAACTTCAAGGAGCAGCTCAAGACTGGTGGGATTCATATCAGTATGGCCGTCCTGCCAATGCCCCGCCATTACTTGGCAAGAGTTTACAGAGAGTTTTAGGTCCTACCATATACCAGAGGGGGTGATAGCATTGAAGGCAGAAGAATTCCACAATTTGACACAGGGATCTATGCCTGTGGCAGAGTATAGAGACAAGTTTGCTCAGTTGTCACGTTATGCACCAAATGAGGTGGCTAATGATGCTGATAAGCAGTGACTTTTCTTGAAGGGTCTACATGATGGTCTTCAACTGCAGCTAATGTCTAATGCTTACCCGGATTATCAAACTCTAGTGAATCGCGCTATTGTGGTGGATAATAAGCGCAAGGAGATGGATGCTAAAAGAAAGAGACTTCAGGGACAGATATCTGGAAACAACACTCGTCAACGTACTGGTTATCAACAAGGTTTTCAGCAGAGGTATCCGCCCAACCAATGGAATCGTGGTCAACTTCCTCCACGTAATCAGTTTCTGCAACGTCCTCCTTATCAGTCGCAGAATGGCAATCAATGCTCTCAAGAGCAGAATGGGAACCAGAATCAGCGACAGAGTACCCCTAACAACACCCCAATGAAGACTAGTGCTCCTAATACTCCAACCAAGTGTTTCCGTTGTGGAAAGGAGGGTCACTTGTCATATAACTGTCCTGAGAAGGCCAATCAGCAAACTCCTCAGAAGCAGAACAGTAATCAGAAGCCACCATACTACGGGAAGGTGACTCATGTGTCGGAGGAGACTGCAATGTCGGAACCTGAAGTTATGCTCGGTACGTTCGATGTCCACTCCATCCCTGCCACTGTTCTTTTTGATTCTGGAGCTTCGCATTCATTCATATCTCAAATATTTGTTAAGACAAATAGCATTCCTTTGTGTGCCATGAAAAACCCTATACTAGTCAATTCGCCTGGAGGTAGTATGCAAGCTTCCAATCGATGCCTCCCTATTAGTTTAAATTTAAGGGGGGTAGAGTTCAAAGTGAGTCCTATAGTGTTGAGAACAGCTGGGATTGATCTTATTCTGGGATTAGACTGGATGAAGCAAAATCAGGCAGTGATTTAGTGTAAGGAAAAGGCTGTAGCTCTGACAACACCGAAGGGAGATCGAATTAGTGTGGAGATTGTAGTGCAGAAGCCGCAGACAGCTACAGTAAATCGACTTGATGATAATGCTAATCAAGAGGATCCAGTTGTGGATGAATTCCCAGATGTGTTCCCCAACGACTTGCCAGGTATGCCACCTGACCGTGACATTGAGTTTATTATTGAATTATTGCCTGGAACTGCACCTATAGCTAAGCGTCCATATAGAATGGGGGTTAATGAATTAGAGGAACTTAAGAAACAAATAAAAGAATTGCAAGAGAAAGGTTTTATTCGTCCTAGCTCATCACCATGGGGAGCTCCTGTGATCTTTGTGGATAAGAAGGATGGTTCTCAACGGATGTGTGTTGATTATCGGTCACTCAACGAGGTAACTATCAAGAATAAGTATCCGCTGCCAAGGATTGATGACTTGTTTGATCAGTTGAGAGGTGCTTGTGTGTTTTCTAAGATTGATCTTCGCTCTGGCTATCATCAGTTGAAAATTCGGGCCACGGATATACCAAAGACAGCATTCACCACCCGATATGGTTTGTATGAGTATACAGTAATGTCCTTTGGTTTGACTAATGCTCCTGCATACTTTATGTACTTGATGAATAAGGTATTTATGGAGTATCTTGATAAGTTTGTAGTAGTGTTCATCGATGATATCCTGGTATACTCTAAGACTAAGGAAGAACATGTGGAACATTTGAGGTTGGTCCTACAGAAGCTCAGAGAGCATAAGCTCTATGCTAAGCGTAGCAAATGTGAGTTTTGGTTAAAGGAAGTTGCTTTTTTGGGTCATGTGGTCTCTAATGGTGGAATATCAGTGGATCCTAGCAAGGTAAAAGATGTGTTGAATTGGAAACCACCAACTGATGTGGGAGAAATTCATAGTTTCTTGGGATTGGCTGGATATTATAGAAGATTTATTGAAGGGTTTTCTAAGCTGGCCAAGCCAATGACAGCGCTGTTGGAAAAGAATGCCAAATTTGTGTGGTCTGATAAGTGTCAGGTTAATTTTGAGGAGCTGAAGAAAAGATTGACAACAGCCCCGGTGTTAGTTTTGCTAGATCTGAATAAGAGCTTCTCTATTTATTGTGATGCATCTCGTTTGGGTCTTGGTTGTGTGCTTATGCAGGAAGGCAAAGTAGTAGCATATGCATCTCGACAGTTGAGGAAACATGAGTTAAATTATCCTACTCATGATTTGGAGTTAGCAGCAGTGGTGCACGCTTTGAAAATATGGAGGCATTATTTGATTGGACATAAAAGTGATATCTACACTGATCATAAGAGTTTGAAGTACATTTTCACGCAATCAGATCTAAACTTGAGACAATGTCGCTGGTTAGAGTTGATTAAAGATTATGATTTGGAGGTACACAATCATCCGGGTAAGGCTAATGTGGTTGCAGATGCCCTTAGCAGAAAGAGCTATGCTAACGAGGTGCAAGTAATGCCTATGTCAAATGAGTTATGTGCTGAGTTTGAGCATCTAAACTTGGGTATTGCTATTAATGCAGTGGAATTAGTATTAGAGCCTATGTTAGAGCAACAAATACGCGAGGGTCAGTTGACGGATGACAAAATAAAGGAGATAGTGAGGAATATACCGAAAGGTAAAGCACCTGGATTCCGGATGGATGATAAGGGAACCCTATGGTTTGGGAAATGATTATGTGTGCCTGAGGACAAAGCTATAAGAGAAGCAATCCTACGGGAGGCTCATGAGTCCACTTACTCTATTCATCCTGGAAGTACTAAGATGTATATGGATTTGCGAGAGAGGTATTGGTGGCATGGTTTGAAACGAGATGTTGCAGAGTATGTTGCACTATGTGACATGTGTCAGAGGGTTAAAGCTGAACATCAGAGACCTGCAGGATTGTTGTAACCGATGCAGATACCTGAGTGGAAGTGGGAAGAAGTTGGTATGGACTTCATAGTAGGATTACCATGCACTCAGAGGGGTTTTGATTCAATATGGGTTATAGTGGATCGTTTGACCAAAGTTGCTCATTTTATACCAGTTAGAACTACGTATTCCAGTGCAAAGTTGGTGGAGCTGTATTTGGAAAGAATAGTAAGTTTGCACGGAGTTCCAAAGAAGATAGTGTCTGATCGAGGTACCCAGTTTACATCGTATTACTGGCAGAAAGTACAAGAGTCATTAGGGACTACGCTGAATTTTAGCACAGCGTATCATCCTCAGACGGATGGGCAAACAGAAAGGATTAATCAGATATTGGAGGATATGTTGAGAGCTTGTGCTTTGCAGTATGGTACAAGTTGGGACAAAAGTTTGCCGTATGCAGAGTTCTCCTACAATAATAGTTATCAGAAAAGTCTACAGATGGCACCCTTTGAAGCTTTGTATGGTAGGAAGTGTAGAACTCCATTGTTTTGGAATCAGACGGGAGAGAGTCAAGTATTTGGTCCTGATGTGCTTAGGAATGCTGAGAAACAAGTAAGAATGATTCGAAATAATTTGAAAGCAGCTCAGTCTCGGCAGAAAAGTTATGCCGATACTCGACGGAGAGAGTTGACTTTTGAAGTGGGAGATTATGTTTATCTGAAGGTGTCGCCTATGAGAGGTGTGAAAAGGTTTAATCAGAAAGGAAAGTTAGCACCGAGGTATGTCGGTCCTTTTAAGATCTTAGAGAGATGTGGTGAAGTGGCATACCAATTGGAATTGCCTGAGAGTTTAGCGGGTGTACACGATGTGTTCCATGTGTCACAGTTAAAGAAATGTTTGCGTGTGTCAGAAGAACAAATACCATTGGAAGAACTCACTGTTAAGGAAAATCTTACTTATGAGGAGTATCCCGTGAAAATTTTGGAGACAGCGGAAAGAGTTACCAGGAGCCGAGTTATAAAGATGTGTAAAGTTCAGTGGAGCCGGTATTCGGAAGCAGAGGCTACGTGGGAAAGAGAGGAAGATTTAAGAAAAGCATACCCACAGTTGTTTGAGTAAGCATCGTCCGAATCTCGGGACGAGATTCATTTTAAGGGGGGTAGAATTGCAACACCCTAAATTTTTGAATATTTTTAAATAGGGAATTTGATTTACTTACGCAATTTCGTGAGCATTTTAACCTAGTCAAATGATATTTTGTTTAAAATAAAATCAAATATAGCGTTAAATGAGTGTTTGTGCATACATGTCGTTGCATATTTTTAATTGTTTTGATTGGATTATTTCTAGAAGAAAATTATTTTGAAAATCATTTGAAAATGCATTTGAGATTTTAGAAAAAGAAAAAGGAAATAGGAATTTACTTTTCCCTGATTTCAGCCCGAAGGCCCAGCCTCTCCTCTCTCCTTCCCGGGCCGTTCGGCCTTCTCACCCGAGGCCCAGCCTCCTTTCCCGCACGTAGGGCAATGGGCCGGCCCATCCATCCGATGCCGCACCAGGCCGTTGCGCCTCCTTCCCTTTTTCTGACTGACATGTCGGGCCCACATCGCAGCACCTTCTTCAACCCCATGCTCGGGTTGGATTCGAACCGGGAGTCCGACGCGGCTACGCTCTCTTCCCTCGCCTTGACCCGCACGCCTTCGACGGCCATAAATAGCGCCCGCAGCCGCACCGTTTCTTCCCATGCCGCCACAAACTCGAATCACGCCCTCGGATAGAGCTTTCGCCGCCGCAAGCAGCCCGCCACCGCTCGAGCTCGGGAAGCACCGCTTGGAGAAGCCGCGCGCCACCCGTGCCCAATTTCCGTTGCCAAAAGCTGCCTTGGTGAGTCCGCAACGATCCCCTCTTTCTTTTTGCGTTCGTCCCGTCGTCAATGGTGGTCGAAGCACCGAAAACGATGAATTCCGGCGAAAACCTCGCCGCCGGCCATGTCTTCCACCGGCCCTGGCACTGTAGCCGGCCGGAGCCTTCTTTCTTCTCTCCCTCAAGCTAATCCCGACCGTCTGTTTCCGATCCAACGGCTCAGATCTTAGGATACCCCTTCGCCTGGCTATTTTGCTTAAGAGCCCCTCTGTTTCTTCGTTTTTAAACCCGCAGTCCAAGGCATATTTGCTGAATACGTCTTGTTGTTTTGAAAACGTAAATTTCGTCGGTTTAAATGAAAATACGCTTTCAGCTATTTACAGAATTGCCACTAGATCTATTTAGGTCATAAAATCTCCATTTTAACTCTGATTTGATCCGTTCAAGTTGCATTAGGTTCATAATTTCATACTCTACCTATTAGTACTGCTGTATAGTAGATTTTACACATTTAAAATTCGAGGTTAGATTTAATCTATTACTTTAATAAAGTAAATCTTGCTTAAATCATAACTTTTCCGTTTTAGCTTCGATTTGCGTGAATTTCGCGTCTGTGTGATCCTAGAGCGATGTAGATTTATTTTAAAAGCTTTTCATCTTATTTTACCATTGTTGGTGTACTGTTCTAATTGTAGCTTTGTTTGCTTTGCATGATTGCCCTTGGATGATTGTTGTTGATGTGCTAATCGAGAATAGACGGTGATCAGTTCATTGGTGATCAAGAGAACTTTTATGAGTCGGATCAACAGGATCAGCTAGATCAAGGCAAGTATAGCATGGGACTATCCTTGTTACCTACTCACTTTAATTCACTTAATTCATGTTGCATGTGTCTCCTTGTTAAGGATGCCTTAGTATTGATCTTGTTCCTTGAATCCTATGGTTATAACATTGGGTAGTGGCTAGTGCTCACATGAACAATGATCTTATAATTTGACTAATGATATATGCAATAACACTAAAAGATGATTTTTAGCAACAGGGAACAAGAGGGCTAGAGTTTTCTCTAGATTCCTCTCCGTAAGGACTTATCTGTAAGCGAACATCCGGGACTTACAGTACAGCTGTGAGGGCTACATGGCTCTGGCTTTAGTCATATAAGAGGACCTTTTCTAGCTTGTTAGTGGTTACCTTTATGGCGCAAAAGGGGTTGTGTTCCGGGTTGGGTGTAGTGCGGCTCCTGTCCCTATGAGTATAGGCTGCGTGTCATTGTGCCATATGGAAGGGGGGCTCTACATTTGCAGGCCACAGAAACCTAGCGGCCCTAACTTGTTAGACGAACCTTGGAAAGACTTCATAGTGAAACTTGATTGTCCAATGGGGAGTCATGACCTCGGACTTTTGGGGATCACGACTCACAGTGAAAGTGTACAACCTCTGCAGAGTGTAAAACTGGTATATCAGCCATGCTCACGGACACGAGTGGCCTTGGACCCTTACGGAATAGAGATCACTATTAATTTACTTGTTCTTGCTATTCATTATTCTCTTTACATGATCATATGTTTATTTCGGGAATATTACCTATTTGATGCTACTCAATTGCTTAAAACATGATCAACTAAAAGCTACATGCAGTTGAACCAGTGTCTAATCCTACTTGAGCTACATGAACCCCATGTTACATTTGTTGAGTACTTTTGTGCTCACCCTTGCATTCCCCCACCACAGGATGGAATCCCGAAAATGCAAATAGTGACTACTACTACTACTTTCCTGAAGATTACTAGACTTGTGGTCAACCAGTTGACGTGCCTGTGCTATGGAGCTAGCTACCACAATATTTATACTATGTTTCCGCTTAATTATGTGAAGACTCTGTGATTCTATTCGTTATGTAATAAACATTTGTGATGATACTATTTATATTTGTCATCTTATGTGTGATTGATCTCTGGGCGCACATAAGAATATGCACTATATTTGTTCCTTAAAAATGGGTGTGACACATAGAATAAAAATAAATACGCATTCATCTTGTTATACTCTCTCAGCATTATAAAAATATAGAAATTATTTGAGAGAAATCTTGTTGAAACTCTGCTTGAAAGAATAAAGAACAAATCTCAAAAGCTCTGGACAATTAAGGCTTGAGTGGCCAACCACTAACGCTTAATCTATTCCACAAGTTTTGTTGTCTATTTGAGTGTAACACCCAAATTTTAGAAATAATGAATTTTGAATAAATTGGATAACAAATAATGGCAAAATTAAAATAATAAAATATATTTGGTGTTGCATTCATGCTGTTGCATTTATTTTGTTATGTGGTGTGGATTTGTTTTATTTTATTTTGGATTAGAAAATTTATTTGATATATTTTTGGAAGCAAGTAAATAAAGAAAAGAAAAAAAGAGAAGAAATACTTACCTGGCGGACCGATGGCCATTGGGCCGAGGCCTGCCTATTCTCGCGCGGCCCAGTCGGCCGAAACCCCAGCTCGCGCGGCCCAAGCCAGCCCAGCGCCGCAGCAGCTCTCTTCCTCCTCTTTTCTTCCGCTGACGAGTGGGGCCTCCTTGTCATAACCGTCTTCTTCCCGTGTTCGACGAGGACTCCGACTGGAGCATAACCGTCGCCTTCCCTATTTTGGTTTCCGGGATTTTCGAACCGAACAAGGCCTCTTGAGGTTATAAATAGGAAGAGGAGATCCTCTAGTTTCCGTTTTTTATCTAAAACGCAAGCTCCATCACATGAAATCGAGCCCTAGGGTTAGGGTGGTGCCGGCGGGTTTTGGCGGGCGTGGGTGAGGCTTTCGGGTGGACCGGAGGCAAAATCTTTTGCTTGGGTGAGTTTATTTTCTTCTCCTCTTACTTCCCATGCTTTCAATTGGCGTTTTGGCGAGGTATATCGAAGAATTGAAAGCTTGCCGTGGCCGGCAATGGCGCCGTCATTCCCGAGCAGCCGCGCGCCATGTTAGGTCCACTATAGCCGGTTTTTATCGGGTAGTTGAGTTCGCGTGGAGCTTCTCCACCGTTTGGACAAGTCGCGGGTTGAACGGTGGCTTTGAGGGGGAGAGTCACCAACGCCGGCCATGGAAGGGCCGCTGGCCATGGAAGAGGTGCCGGTTGGGTTTGGGGAAGAAGAGATGGAGGTGTACTGTGATGTTGCTGGTGATCGTGAACCGTCCGATTCGAAATCGACGATCCAGATTAGAAGATACCCCTTCGTGGGTAGTTTTTCTAAAGAGACCCTTGGTTCTTTTGAAATCAACCCGCAGTCCTTAGCGTAGTTCTGGAAATACGTTTTCGCGTTGTGAAGGCGTATTCTTTTCCGGTTTATTCAAAAATACGTTTTCAGGAAATTACAGTTTTGCCACTGGAACTGTTTTGGTCATAAAAACTTCGTTTTAACTCCGATTTGATCTGTTCAAGTTGCGTTAGGTTCGTATTTGTGAACTCTACATGTTAGTATAGTTGCACAGTTAGTTTTGATAATTTATTTTTCGAGTTTATAATTAAATATTTATTTATCTATAGGAAATCTTAGAAAATTCATAACTTTTACGTTTTAACTCCGATTTTGGTGATCTTTGCGTCTGTGTGATCGTAGAAATGTGTAGAAGAGTTTTATAAACTTTTATTACTGTTTTGTTACTGTTGGTGTACTGTTCTAATTATATCTCTTTGTTTGCTTCGTGTATGTTTGATTGGATGCATGTATGTTGTTGATTGATGATCGAGTATAGAAGGTGAGCAGTATTTGGATGATTCGGAGTATTACTTTGAGCCAAGTCAGCAGTATTATTTGGAGAGCTTTGATTAGGGCAAGTATAACACAGGACTATCCTTGTTACCTATTCACCGAAATTATCATACATATGCATGTGCTTACCTTGACAACCTTAGAGATTATAACTTAGTGCTTGTTGTCTTGATTCCTTGTCAACCTTGGGAATGCATATGGGTAGCTATGGCTAGTGCTTAAACTAAGAACAATGATCTTGTAATATGATTAATGGATCAAGCAATCAATCATTAAGATGATTTAATTATTGTTAAAAGGGGGCTAGAGCATGTGTATTATTTTTGATGCTCTGGTTACTCTCCGTAAGGACTTATCTGTACGTGATCTTCCGAGATATACAGTACAGCTGTGAGGGCTATATGGCTCTGGCTTTAGTTATTCAAGAGACCTTTTCTAGCTTGTTAGTGGTTACCTTAAATGGCGTAAGAAAGGCTTGCCACGTTGGGCGTAGTGCGAGCCCCTGGCCTAGTGTGTATAGGCTGCGGTTGTTGTGCCACAGGGAAGGGGGGTTCTACATCTGCTTGCCGAGTGAATCTAATGGCCCTAACTTGTTAGACGAACTCTTAGATGGCTTTATATGGTTCTCCGGTGTTTGGGCTTGATCTCCCCACTCATTTGGAAATCATGACTCACAGTGAAAGTGTACACCTCTGCGCAGAGTTAAAAACTGGTATACTAGCCATGCTCACGGATACGAGCGGCCTTGGAACATTTACAGATAGATGATCACCATTGCTATATTATGTTTAATTATTGTTGATTATTATTATGCTCATGTTAATGTTATTCGTTATCATTATTGCAATTGATCATTGGTTCTTTAATGGGAAGTGGTTTATCTTGAAGCTATTCAATTGTCAAATATATGATTAAAAGCTAACCGCAGTTAAACAGTGTCTAGCTATTTGAGCCTCATGAACCCTGTGTTATATTTGTTGAGTTCGACATGGACTCACTCTTGCTATTTCCAGCATAACAGATGAAGATTATGAGGAAGATTATCGTAATGAGTACTAGTCTTGGTGTCAACCAGTCAACCGTGTCCCTGTGTGGAGTTTCCGCTGGATATTACTATTAGTTATTATTATTTATCATTCAAGACTATGTCTTAAATATTTATTCGCTATGTAATAAGCACTGTGATGATACTATGTAATTTGTCAACTTATGTGTGCGATCATGACCTGGGGCGCACATGAGTACTTTATGCATCCTATTTTTGTCCTTAAAAATGGGTGTGACAGATTGGTATCAGAGCCGTGTTGACTGTATGACGCAAGCCTAGTTAGAATGGTCGTTGATAGCATCCTTACTTCACTTAATTCATGCTTCCTCTTTTCACCTTGTTAATTACTAAAATTTTATGCTTCCTTTACTTTATTCTATTGCGAAAATACATTGATTCTATCTAATCTATGTCTAAATCTTGTAGATGCTTCCTCATCCCCGTCTGTCAGCTGCACAGTACGTTGCCCGTTTCAAACCCTAGGAGCCATATGAAGAGGGTGATCAAGAGCTATCTGATGCTGAATCAAGAGTTGGTGATACACCTATGGAGGATGTAGTTATGGGGTGGACTACGAAGTTTCATATCGTGGTTCCTAAGGCTGATGCTTTCTTCCATGATATGTTGACAAGAACCTTGGACAACTACTACTACGACTGGGAAGCTACTTTGGAGTATCGCAGTGCAGAGTATAGTCATCCATGGATGGATTCCTATTGGGAAACAGAGTTATGGGTCAAGAAAAGGGATCCTACCACTAAGGAGCCTAAGGTGGAGTCAAAGTTCATTACCAGAGTAAGCCGGGCAACCGTGGAGACAAGCATGGAGGATGTCGCTTTCAATGCATTTGTTTACTACCATGGTCTACGCTCGGACAAGACGTTAAAGGGTGCACTCCGGCATTTCCCTTGTTTCCTACATGACAAGTGTAACAGAACCGACCAAATTATAAGAGCACAAGTACGAAAACAAGCACCGGAGCGCTCAAATTTTCAAACTTGAGCCCATATAATCCCGGTAGTCAATCGAAATCACGAAGGATTTCAAACCAAACTGCTTACAACCAGGATCGCATCATTCAACATACACATCGTACGTTACATTTCACAAGTAGTTCCGAAATAAGTTTACACCACGGAGTAGCAAATATTACAAACCGAGTTTGAAAGTAGCGGAAGCATAACACACACATTAGTTACTTAATTACTGCTAGTCTGGATGATCGACATCCCGCAAAAGCATGAGGAAAGTACATAAAGATGATCACGCCCTTGTGATCTAGTCATCATCACCGGCAGGGTGGAGACACATCTTGCAGAATCCCTGATAAAACCTGAGTACTGGAATGTACTCAGCTAGACTTACCCGTCAAAAACCAGAAACAACATGACACCAAGGATTATGCAAGGCTTACACAAGAGGCTAGCTGACACCACATTTTGCATAAAGGCATAAGTAGTTGAAACTCTTATAACCTGTACTAGCATTTATTTTTAGCATTTACCTGTCATCTATCTTAGCACCTGTACTAAACATACACTTGATTATCATCAAACAATTATTCATATTATTTCCATAGCAGGTATAAATTGTGGCAACATTGTATCATTCACTTAACCATCTGTTCAATTAATGAGATCTACGTTGCCGCTGCTCAAGTCAAGTGCTCACTAACCGGGAGCGATGGCGATTCGAATCGAATTCCTATCCAGCTGGAGGGGTATTTCTAACACTCACCACGCAGACCCCTGCCAGGGTCGCACAGGCCACCTTTTCATATGATTCAGGAATCACGGGTCCGAATGATGTCGCAACCCTAAGGGCGACACTCTGCCAGGTGATAGGGACTCTAACCCCCCCTTGGTCTCACGCCAATGTCCCCAAGCACATCCTTTCTCTCCTCCAAGAAGCAACCTACCATTCGATTCCCGGCCTGAATCATATTACTCGGCTTCGCGGTCGGAATGACTTATCCGGCCAACTAAGTGCTAGACTGCGTTCAACATGACTCAAGGACGTACAGCGAATCGGTCCTTAAACGACTCAGACGGGCATGGCTCCACACCCAAGACGTGAAGTGTCTTGCGGTTGTACCATCGAACTCCCGCCCTGTCTCAATTTCATATTAAAGCATGGTTCCATCACGATAGCCATAAGCCACTCGCGACCCAATCCTATCTCTCGCGGATGACCGGAAATCACCCGACTTCTACCGTACTAAGCAGGGCTAAGCATTGACACGTGCCTAAACCTAATATAGGATTAGGGTACAATATCTGGACAAGGACAGGTATAATGCAACAATTGTTTTCATACAACTCCTACTACTTAATGCAGTAAACAATTAAAAGTACTCAAGATATATTTATAAAACAATGGGTTCAGCATGCACCGGGGCTCGCCTTTGAGAAACGTTGCGGGTCTGTGGTCCGGACACTCGGGTAGATCTTCTTCGGAAGCTTCTCCGATGGTGGGTTCCTCTGTCGGTTCCGGTGGATTCTGAATCTCCTCCGGTGTCGCTTATTCGAATTCGAGGAGTGTCACCCCCTCCGGAACACCTATTGCATGAGTGCATGATAAATCCCATGAATGCATAGTGAAAGATGCAGTATGCTCGGAATGGATGCAATACAACGATTTCAAAGCTCTATTCAAATTACTTCAAAAGAGTAGGTGCAAATTTCCTCTCCGGTAGAGGAGTACTCACCTAATCTACTTAACCTAAGATAAAGCTGCTCTTCCTCAGTCAAGGCCCTAACACCTAACAATTACAAAAGTAGCATGTCTTAGTATACCACACCACATCAATCAGCAAAATACCACAGTAAGCATTCTGGACAGCAGCTACTCGTTTTTGTCACAACTGTAGATTTCCAATTCCAAAAGATATGATCTAAGGCAATCTGGAAAGCTTAAGAAATGCTCTACAATTCATTTTCAGACCTCAACCCCAAACTCCTAAGTTTTCCATGTCAATTTTCACAAGTTCCAGAATCTGTCCTCTCAAAACAGAGAGTAGCATATTCTGAACTGCCACTTTAAACAACAGTAACTCTCAAACTACTAAGACAAATGCTCCCAAATTTTGACACAAGCTAGTTTATCAAGTTTACTCCAACTTTGGTATTTACAAGTTTTCCAGCAACCATTTTTATCAAAGGTCAAACTTAGAAATACTACCAGCTGTCCAGAAAACCTAAAATTACAAAGGTTAAATATTTGTTGATGTGACCAAAGTCCCCTAAAACCAAACTAATGTTACCAAAAGTTCACATGAGGTACAAAAACACCAGAAAGTAGGGTGTGACTACCTAGAACATTTATTTATACTCATTTCTTATTTTACTTAATTAATTATGTGGAATTTTAAACATATATGTAAACTGCTCCTAAAATTCTACAAAAATTACAGTGGTCTCTCTGACCCAAAAAGAGACCACTGTAAAAATTTGAACAAATTTTATTCAAAGAAACTCCCTAAACAAAATTCACAAGTCCAAAAGGCTGATTTTTGTATAATTAATACATCATATTAAAAGGTATCAAACAACAGATTTCATATTTTTATTAGATACTCTAGGGTACCAAGACATTCTCCAAAAAGTTACAAGAACATTGCACATGTAGAAAAATTACTAAAAATCATTCAATTATTTCCTAGAATCACAAGATAGCTTTATATCTTAAAATTTACTTAAGCACTGATGCCCAAATTTTTACCAGAGCTAGGGCAAGTATAAATTAACCTGCCCACCAAATTTCATGATTTTTGGGACACTACAGCTCAAGTTATAAATTTAACAAATTTGCATGCATCTCAAAACATATTTAAAGGATCTATTAAATTCTTACAGAATTTAAACATCTCATACCAGATTTATATTTTTCTAAAATACTACACATCATGTAGATCCTAACAAAATTTATCTCATGATTTTTGGGTCAGTAAAACCCTAGATCTACATTTTTCAAACCTCTACAAAAATCTGTGACAGAACGATAAAATGAAATATATTTCATATGAATTGGGCCGGCCCGGAAAAGCGCGGCCCACGACACGCGCGCGCGCGGCCCGCTCAGCACCCCGCCCGCGCGCGACACTGACGTGCGGGCCCCCGCGGTCAGCGACCGGGAACAGGGGAGGCGGCGACCCGCGAGCTCCGACGAGCTCGAGCTCGCCGGAGAGGAGCTCGCTCGGGAAATCAAGCACAGCCTCGCGTTCTCCGTCACACGGTGCATCGATTTGTGCCAGCAGGAGGGATTGGGATGGGGCGGAAGGGACTCGCCACCGCGAGCGGCGGCCGGTGAGGTTCGGTGGCGGCGCACCGTCGCCGGTGAGGGTGCACGGTCCCGGCTAGGCTCGGTACGAGCTTCACCGAAGCTAGGCGGAGCTATTGAGGTAGGAAGGGAGGATGGAGAGAGACCCGAGCTACCCCGGCAACGGTGAGCCTCCATGGCGGGCTCCGGCGACCTCTCGGAAACGGGGGAGGGAGCAATGTGGCTCACCTCGAGTCCAATCACGGCCGTCGGTGGGTCGAGGAGATGGAGGGCGGTGAGGCGGAGGAAGTGGCGTGGTCTGGTGACCGGTGATGCAGTGTAACTCGCACGCGAGCTCGCCGGAGATGGAGCGGCAATGGCGACTCGGTCGGGCGTTTTGAAACCGGGAGAGCGAGGCGGAGGAAATGGAGGCCGGCTCGACGCGTCGTGGCGGTCTTGAAGGCGTCGCGGCCTGACCTGTGGGGCCAGGGCCGGCGTACGGGCGCCACCGCGCCTCCACGCGTCGGCGTGGCTCTGTGGCCGGTCGGCCACTTCCCTCTGAAGAACTGAATCGTGATGACAGTGCCTTCATCAGTGACTGACAGCGCGATTTTGGGGGTGATTAACTTCTAATCCAGCTCGTTTCAGTGGAAACCCCAATTAACAAAGTTGTAGACCTATGTAAGCTCTACAAGTTTGTAACAGGTCTCCCGAGCTGATTCGGTTTAGTTAGTGAGATACAGGGACATCAAGTAGTGCTCAGTGAAACTGAAACCGGTTTTCAGTTAACGATGTCGACTGAAAGCCTAATTTCATGACACGATATCTCTTGAACCATTGAGAACCAGGCTTGGGTGATATTGGCAATGTTGTAGAGCTACATGAGGACTACAAGTTTGTCAATATGAGTGAAAGCTGGTTTGGCCTGGTTTGCAAACTACAAGCTCCTAAAGTAGGCATCAGGAAAACTGGAGGGTCAGATTTCAGACTTAGAAAAATTCTAAGTGTTGAGGTCACTCCTCTAGCTGACTTGTGGGCCACTTTTGAGCATGTTATGTTTAATTTCATGAGATGGTCATATTGAGACTTTTGTTCCCCATAAATTTCTTTACAACTTTGCTTAAGGGTGCTCTTCCATGCAAGGTCTCTAAGTTAGACTTTTTAATTGGTCAAACTAGAACCTTCTAGAGTCAAATGGTGGTCAAACCTTTCTTGGAGAGTATTTTTGAAATTTTGATCAACATGAACCTTGCTCCAAATGTTACCCTAAGTATAATTAAGGTGTTGTAGGCCATGATTGGCTACTTTGCCTTTTTGTTACACCAACTTATGAAATATTCATGATATAAACCCAACAAAGCTTAAACAATCACATGAGTTGCATTACATAAAATAGTAAACATGGATTATGCATGCTTATGCTTATGCAAATGTAATGCAATTAAGGACTAAACACTTGAGGTGTTACAGCCCTCCCCCCTTATAAAAATCTTGTCCCGAGATTTGGAAAGCATACCATTTTTCATAGAATTCCTTATAACCATCCCGCAAATAATCTTCCCGTTCCCACGTAGCATCACTTTCACTACCCTGATTACTCCACATCACTTTGTACCACTTAACCACTTTACTTCTAGTTACTCGTTCCTGAGTATCGATCACTCGGACTGGCTTTTCTTCATAGGTTAACTCAGATTCAAGCCTGATGTTTCCTAAAGGAACTTGTTCCTCAGGAACTCGAAGACACTTTTTAAGCTGAGATACATGGAAAACGTTGAATATGGCTCTCATTTCAGGAGGTAACTGGATTTTGTACGCAACAGCTCCACTCTTGCCTATAATCTGGAAAGGACCCACGTATCTTGGTGCAAGTTTCCGCTTAACACCAAAACGTTGGACACTCTTCATTGGAGAAACTTTCAAATAAACGAAGTCTCCAACTTCAAATTCGAGTGGTTTTCTACGACGATCAGCATAGCTTTTCTGTCTAGCTTGGGCTGCAGCCATGTGTTTTTTGATAGTACGGACTTGTTCTTCGGCTTCCTTGACAAAATCAATACCATAATACCTTCTTTCACTAGCTTCTACCCAGTTTAGTGGAGTTCTACACTTACGACCGTACAAAGCTTCGAACGGGGCCATCTTAATACTCTCTTGGTAACTGTTATTGTACGAGAATTCGGCTAAAGGTAACCATTTTTCACAAGAACCCTTGGATGAAATGACGCATGCACGCAACAGATCTTCCAAGATTTGGTTAACTCGTTTCGTCTGACCAGACGTCTGGGGGTGATAAGCAGAACTTCTCACTAACTTGGTTCCCAGAAGGTGATGCAAATGCTCCCAAAAGCGAGCAGTGAACTGGGGCCCACGGTCAGAAACGATAGTACGAGGTATCCCATGAAGCCGGACTATCTGATTGAAGTACAACTCAGCATAGTCAGTGGGACGATAGTCCACTCTCACTGGAATAAAATGAGCTGATTTGGTCAAACGATCAACAATTACCCAGATGGAGTTATGATTTTTGACAGTAGGAGGAAGTCCGACAATGAAATCCATACTTATCTCTTCCCATTTCCAGCCTAGAATGGAAAGTGGCTGGAGTAACCCAGCTTTCATGTGCCCAGCTTTAACTCTGCAACAGGTGTCACACCTAGCAACATATGCAGCTATCTCTTTCCGCATCTTGGTCCACCAATAAAGTGGCTTCAAATCATAATACATCTTATTACTACCAAGATGAATGGACAGCTTGGACGAATATGCTTCGGACAGTATCTGATCTCTAAGCTCTCGATCCTTAGGTACCACTAATCTATCCTTAAACCACAGCACACCTTCGTCATCTAACCTGAAATGCTTAGTCTCTTCCTCGTTCATCTTCCGTTTTATGTGAAAGATACCCGGATCAGTCTTTTGGAGCTCAGTGATTCTATTTCTGAGAGTACCACTGACAGTGATGTTGTACAAAACTGCCGGATGTAACAGGCGGGATCGGTGAAAATCAGTTTCAACTAAGGAATGGCAATGAGACTTACGGCTTAAAGCATCCGCAACCACATTTGCCTTGCCTGGATAATAGTGCACTTGAAGATTATAATCTTTAATCAACTCGAGCCATCTTCTCTGACGCATATTTAGCTCGGGTTGGGTGAAGATGTATTTGAGGCTTTTTGTGGTCTGTATAGATATTGCAGACATTGCCCAGCAGATAATGCCGCCATACCTTCAAAGCATGAACAACTGCGGCCAGTTCTAAGTCATGCGTTGGATAATTCACCTCATGCTTCCGAAGTTGCCGTGAAGTATATGCAATTACTCGGCCTTCCTGCATCAAAACACCTCCCAAACCTATGCCTGAGGCATCACAGTAAACATCAAAAGGTTTCTCGATATCCGGTTGTGCCAAAACCGGAGCCGAGGTTAGGAGGGTTCACAGTTGGTGAAAAGTCGCATCACACTCAGGAGTCCAGACAAACCTGGTGTCTTTTTGCAGCAACCGAGTCATGGGTTTGGCTATTTTTGAGAAATCCGGGATGAAGCGACGATAATAGCCAGCCAACCCAAGAAAACTCCGGACCTCATGAACCGAAGTAGGAGCCTTCCAATTCAATACTTCTTGTACCTTTGTGGGATCCACCATAATCCCTCCATCGGACAACACATGCCCAAGGAAAGGTACTTCACGAAGCCAAAATTCACACTTACTGAACTTCGCATACAGTTTATGCTCACGCAGTCTGCTGAGGACAATGCGCAAGTGTTCGGCGTGTTCTTCTTCATTTTCAGAATACACTAATATGTCATCAATGAACACCACCACAAACTTGTCCAATTCGGGCATAAACACTGAATTCATCAAGCACATGAAGTGTGCTGGGGCATTCGTCAGGCCGAAGGACATAACAAGATACTCATAAAGGCCGTATCTTGTCGAGAAGGCTATTTTTGGAACATCTTCAGGACGGATTTTAATCTGATGGTACCCAGACCTTAGATCAATCTTTGAAAAGACTTTAGCTTTGGACAATTGATCGAACAAGATGTCGATACGCGGTAGAGGATACTTATTCTTAACAGTGACTGCGTTCAGAGGTCTATAGTCCACACACATCCGCAAGGTCTGATCCTTCTTCTTTACAAAGATAGCAGGGCAACCCCACGGAGACGAGCTAGGACGAATCAACCCCTTCTTCAAAAGTTCATTCAACTGCACCTTAAGTTTAGCTAACTCATTTGGAGGCATCCTATAAGGTCTCCTAGAGATGGGTGCCGTGCCGGGCAACAACTCGATTTTAAATTCCACATCCCGATCCGGAGGGAGTCCCGGCAAATCATCGGGAAAAACGTCCGGAAATTCATTTACTACCGGAATTTCAGCCAACACCTTTGCTTGCACAGCATGAATTTCCCCCGACAATTCAACTTTTCTGGGAAGTTGTACTAGAAAACCCTTTTGATCTGTAGGATCTCTGAGCATAACTACCCGAGCGGATGTGTCAATGAGTACCCCATTTTGACTCATCCAATTCATACCCAAGATAACATCTATGTCTAAACCAGGTAAAACCAATAGGGCAAGTGAATAATTTCGCCCTTCTATTTCAAACTTAAGGTTCCCCACTACTTTGTTTGTGGAAATATTCCCACTTGTAGCACTAATGCAATAACCCACACCTTCAACAGTATGCAACTTGTGTGCAAATTTGGATGCAAACTTAGGACTAATAAAGGAATGCGAAGCACCTGAATCATAAAGTACCACTGCGGGGTGTTGGTCAACTAGGAACTTACCAGCAGTGACCACCTCACCAGATGGAATTTCCTCAATACTGTTATAATGAGCGTGTCCCTGACGACCACCTTGGTTGACATTTTTCTTAGGGTACGGACAGTTCCGGGCCCAATGGCCTGGCTTGTTGCAATTCCAGCAAGGCATATTGCTAGGAGGAACACTAGAGCTGCTCTGTCCAGAAGTCCCCTTTGGCAGAGCGACGGTATAAGCCTTACGGAACCCCGTTTTTGCAGCAGCCTTTTTCTGTGGCGGACGGAACTTTGTATTCTGAGCAGGTGGGCGCGGGGAAGACCTTGGTGTAGCTGAGGCCCGTGACTGAGAGGCACTTGCCTCAAGGGCCCTTTTACGGCTCTTAGAGGCAGAATAGATAGCATTGTTATTCTCCTGGGTCAAAGCATCACTGATAAAATCATTGAAAGTAGTACATTTGCTAGTGCCCATAGTTTTCATCAGCTTTGGGCCGAGGCCCCTCTTGAAGCTAGCAATCTTTTTAGCATCGGTATCCACAAACTCTGTGGCATACCTTGCCAGGTTGTTGAAGGACTGCAAGTATTCAGTCAAGCTTTTGTTTCCCTGCGATAGCCTCATGAACTCTGTGTGCTTGATTGCCATAAGACCGGGAGGAATATAGTTTCCCTGGAATGCCACCTTGAACTGGTCCCAAGCAATTGGAACATTGGCAGGCAGTGTGGAACGATAATGGCTCCACCAAATGCCTGCTGGACCATGCAACTGATGGGAAGCATACTCAGTTTTCAGCTCATCAGTTAGGCGTAGTAGCCGAAACTTTTGTTCAATAGTATTCAACCACTCGTCAGCCTACAGTGGTTCTTCCGCTTCCTTAAAGAGCGGGGGCTTTGTATCCAGGAAGTCCTTGAAATCGCTATACTGATTTGGCTCTGGGCCTTGGCGGCCATGACGAGCCTCTCGATTAGCCAGTTGGCGCATGGCGTCAGCCAACATGCGCTGCCCTTCAACCACTGATTGCATCAACTCAGCCGGAGTAGGTGGTGGCGGAGGGGGCGGCTGTTCCTCCTCCTCATTTCCACGACCCCGACGTAGATTGTACGACATCTGCAAAATGCATAGCCAATGAGCACTGACGATGTGGGAAATTTGTAGATGAATTATTGCGAAATGTCAAACTGACTCCATGAATAGATTTCTCATAATAATTAAGGCACAATAATTCATCACAACCGCACAATCTATTCAAGCGCATCAATTGGTGAAATCATACTAGGGAATTCAACGAGATGTTCTTTTTTTGATAAAGGCTCACTCACAGGGAGCACAACGGTTACCGGACCGTTTACGTTGCTATCTACGTGATTTTTGACCTTTCGCACGGTACTTGGATTCGATCTCAAGATTTTTAGTTGACTGTGAAAGACTACTTCAAACTGACCACAAGGAGACTTCTCAATGGAGAGTTCCATGGTGGATCATGACTAGCCACCTCGATACCTGCGCGTGCCAAGCAGCACAACCTTATGTCGCGCGCCATAGGAGGCTCTCGGTTTCGTCGCGGCACCGAAGGGTGCTAATCGTGACACCATCATCGAACACAACGCAATAAGACATCCCATTGCGATCGAAATTAACAGGTTCAAACTACATTCAAGAAACATACGGTTCAACCTTACATCCCAGAGTCAAGTTATTACAAGGCCTCACTCCTACACAGGGAGGCGCAAAAGACGATCCTAACATTATAGGCACGTGATGACTACTCTAAGCATCATCCTCCGAGTCAGTGTCAAGGATCTCCCCGCCGTCCTCATCACTGACAGGCTCTAACTCCTCGTCTTCTTCTTCTTCTGGCTCTTCCTCTGGTGCTTCTGCAGGTGGGGCATCCTGTGGTCCATCTACCTCCACTTAATCATCATCCTCAGCCATGAAGATTCCTGAACCCATGTCCTCATCTACATTGTTGTTTCTAGGTAGCAGGGGATTAAGCTGGTTGTTCAGGCGGTGCACTTCTTCATGAAGGTTGTCATTGTATTCTTCAGCATTCTCTAACTGCTGTTCGAGCTCAAACTGACGAGCCCTCAGAACGTTCTCCTCGTGCCAGGCTTCATCCCTCTGTTCCATCACACGGACGAACATACGCTGACAGTTGCGATTTGCCACTGTCAACCTCTGGACTGCAAGCGTTTCTTGATCCCGATCATGAATCACTTGCTCCAGTTGTTGCCGTGCTACATCCCTAGCAGCAGTCACCTCTGCCAGCTCAGCCCGTAACCTTTCCACCTCGGAGGGCTCAGGACGGGGCTCGCGTGGAGCTAACTGGTGGCGAGGGACCCTTCCACCAGTTGACTTACGGGCTGTCATCCTGGTACGTGCCATCTGTATCAACAAGATGTGACTTAAAGTGAGAATCATTTAGGGGATACGAAATTTAGTTTAGTCGGGACTATTGAAATTTTTCAGGAGGGAGTGAATGACATGTATGATATAATTAAACATGATGCATGCACGTTCCGTACGTCCTCTCACCTTAGTAGAAAACTAAAGTGCTAACGCTAAGCGGTGGCATACATACGTTCTCTCATATAAGCGGAACTATCGGTCTACACGTTACGCTGTTAGTGTACCTGCAGGAAATTCCATTGCAGCCCAACAATTCCCAAAATAACATACAAGAAAGCAGTAAACTAAATACTTTCCATATACACATCCCCGGATGTATATATTTCAGTATCAAAGCTATCCGATTGATAGATGCCCACAATTAAGTGATTTCACATAGTTACATGGTTTAAACATGTAAGTATGTAAGTCACCAAACTACTCTCCCCTAGACCGCCGGTTGGACGATCATGCTCTCACAACTCACACTTACCAGAGCGTCGAGGTAATTGATCCATACATTACTACCCAAGTGGATGGCATCCATACAATATCACGCCGTATGGACGACGAAACAAAAACAAACAAGGCCCCCAAGTTAGTCTTTATAATAACCCACCTAAGAGTCCTTATTTGGGCTAAGGGATGTGATCACTCGCATACCTATAAAAATAATTTTTAGAGTTTAACCCTTTTTGCAAACAAATACTTTTGTTCTTAATTACTCGTAAGATGTGTTTAATGTTGAATTATGCTCCGATACCAGCTGTAACAGAACCGACCAAATTATAAGAGCACAAGTACGAAAACAAGCACCGGAGCGCTCAAATTTTCAAACTTGAGCCCATATAATCCCGGTAGTCAATCGAAATCACGAAGGATTTCAAACCAAACTGCTTACAACCAGGATCGCATCATTCAACATACACATCGTACGTTACATTTCACAAGTAGTTCCGAAATAAGTTTACACCACGGAGTAGCAAATATTACAAACTGAGTTTGAAAGTAGCGGAAGCATAACACACACATTAGTTACTTAATTACTGCTAGTCTGGATGATCGACATCCCGCAAAAGCATGAGGAAAGTACATAAAGATGATCACACCCTTGTGATCTAGTCATCATCACCCGCAGGGTGGAGACACGTCTTGCAGAATCCCTGATAAAGCATGTCATCTGCAACAGGAGGGAATAAACCCTGAGTACTGGAATGTACTCAGCTAGACTTACCCGTCAAAAACCAGAAATAACATGACACCAAGGATTATGCAAGGCTTACACAAGAGGCTAGCTGACACCACATTTTGCATAAAGGCATAAGTAGTTGAAACTCTTATAACCTGTACTAGCATTTATTTTTAGCATTTACCTGTCATCTATCTTAGCACCTGTACTAAACATGCACTTGATTATCATCAAACAATTATTCATATTATTTCCATAGCAGGTATAAATTGTGGCAACATTGTATCATTCACTTAACCATCTGTTCAATTAATGAGATCTACGTTGCCGCTGCTCAAGTCAAGTGCTCACTAACCGGGAGCGACGGCGATTCGAATCGAATTCCTATCCAGCTGGAGGCGTATTTCTAACACTCACCGCGCAGACCCCTGCCAGGGTCGCACAGGCCACCTTTTCATATGATTCAGGAATCGCGGGTCCGAATGATGTCGCAACCCCAAGGGCGACACTCTGCCAGGTGATAGGGACTCTAACCCCCCTTGGTCTCACGCCAATGTCCCCAAGCACATCCTTTCTCTCCTCCAAGAAGCAACCTACCATTCGATTCCCGGCCTGAATCATATTACTCGGCTTCGCAGTCGGAACGACTTATCCGGCCAACTAAGTGTTAGACTGCGTTCAACATGACTCAAGGACGTACAACGAATCGGTCCTTAAACGACTCAGACGGGCATGGCTCCACACCCAAGACGTGAAGTGTCTTACGGCTGTACCATCGAACTCCTGCCCGGTCTCAATTTCATTTTAAAGCATGGTTCCATCACGATAGCCATAAGCCACTCGCGACCCAATCCTATCTCTCGTGGATGACCGGAAATCACCCGACTTCTACCGTACTAAGCAGGGCTAAGCATTGACACGTGCCTAAACCTAATATAGGATTAGGGTACAATATCTGGACAAGGACAGGTATAATGCAACAATTGTTTTCATACAACTCCTACTACTTAATCCAGTAAAAAATTAAAAGTACTCAAGATATATTTATAAAACAATGGGTTCAGCATGCACCGGGGCTTGCCTTTGAGAAACGTTGCGGGTCTGTGGTCCGGACACTCGGGTAGATCTTCTTCGGAAGCTTCTCCGATGGTGGGTTCCTCTGTCGGTTCCGGCGGATTCTGAATCTCCTCCGGTGTCGCTTGTTCGAATTCAAGGAGTGTCACCCCCTCCGGAACACCTATTGCATGAGTGCATGATAAATCCCATGAATGCATAGTGAAAGATGCAGTATGCTCGGAATGGATGCAATACAACGATTTCAAAGCTCTATTCAAATTACTTCAAAAGAGTAGGTGCAAATTTCCTCTCCGGTAGAGGAGTACTCACCTAATCTACTTAACCTAAGATAAAGCTGCTCTTCCTCAGTCAAGGCCCTAACACCTAACAATTACAAAAGTAGCATGTCTTAGGATACCACACCACATCAATCAGCAAAATACCACAGTAAGCATTCTGGACAGCAGCTACTCGTTTTTATCACAACTGGAGATTTCCAATTCCAAAAGATATGATCTAAGGCAATCTGGAAAGCTTAAGAAATGCTCTACAATTCATTTTCAGACCTCAACCCCAAACTCCTAAGTTTTCCATGTCAATTTTCACAAGTTCCAGAATCTGTTCTCTCAAAACAGAGAGTAGCAGATTCTGAACTGCCACTTTAAACAACAGTAACTCTCAAACTACTAAGCCAAATGCTCCCAAATTTTGACACAAGCTAGTTTATCAAGTTTACTCCAACTTTGGTATTTACAAGTTTTCCAGCAACCATTTTTATCAAAGGTCAAACTTAGAAATACTACCAGCTGTCCAGAAAACCTAAAATTACAAAGGTTAAATATTTGTTGATGTGACCAAAGTCCCCTAAAACCAAACTAATGTTACCAAAAGTTCACATGAGGTACAAAAACACCAGAAAGTAGGGTGTGACTACCTAGAACATTTATTTATACTAATTTCTTATTTTACTTAATTAATTATGTGGAATTTTAAACATATATGTAAACTGCTCCTAAAATTCTACAAAAATTACAGGGGGCTCTCTGACCCAAAAAGAGACCACTGTAAAAATTTGAACAAATTTTATTTACAGAAACTCCCTAAACAAAATTCAAAAGTCCAAAAGGCTGATTTTTGTATAATTAATACATCATATTGAAAAGTATCAAACAACAGATTTCATATTTTTCTTAGATACTCTAGGGTACCAAGACATTCTCCAAAAAGTTACAAGAACATTGCACATGTAGAAAAATTACTAAAAATCATTCAATTATTTCCTAGAATCACAAGATAGCTTTATATCTTAAAATTTACTTAAGCACTGATGCCCAAATTTTTACCAGAGCTAGGGCAAGTATAAAGTAACCTACCCACCAAATTTCATGATTTTTGGGACACTACAGCTCAAGTTATAAATTTAACAAATTTGCATGCATCTCAAAACATATTTAAAGGATCTATTAAATTCTTACAGAATTTAAACATCTCATACCAGATTTATATTTTTATAAAATACTACACATCATGTAGATCCTAACAAAATTTATCTCATGATTTTTGGGTCAGTAAAACCCTAGATCTACATTTTTCAAACCTCTACAAAAATCTGTGACAGAATGATAAAATGAAATATATTTCATATGAATTGGGCCGGCCCGGAAAAGCGTGGCCCACGACACGCGCGCGCGCGGCCCGCTCAGCACCCCGCCCGCGCGCGACACTGACGTGCGGGCCCCCGCGGTCAGCGACCGGGAACAGGGGAGGCGGCGACCCGCGAGCTCCGATGAGCTCGAGCTCGCCAGAGAGGAGCTCGCTCGGGAAATCAAGCACAGCCTCGCGTTCTCCGTCACACGGTGCATCGATTTGTGCCAGCAGGAGGGATTGGGATGGGGCGGAAGGGACTCGCCACCGCGAGCGGCGGCCGGTGAGGTTCGGTGGCGGCGCACCGTCGCCGGTGAGGGTGCACGGTCCCGGCTAGGCTCGGTACGAGCTTCACCGAAGCTAGGCGGAGCTATTGAGGTAGGAAGGGAGGATGGAGAGAGACCCGAGCTATTCACCGAAGCCATGGCGGGCTCCGGCGACCTCTCGAAAACGGGGGAGGGAGCAATGTGGCTAACCTCGAGTCCAATCACGGCCGTCGGTGGGTCGAGGAGATGGAGGGCGGTGAGGCGGAGGAAGTGGCGTGGTCTGGTGACCGGTGATGCAGTGTAACTCGCGCGCGAGCTCGCCGGAGATGGAGCGGCAATGGCGACTCGGTCGGGCGTTTTGAAACCGGGAGAGCGAGGCGGAGGAAATGGAGGCCGGCTCGACGCGTCGTGGCGGTCTTGAAGGCGTCGCGGCCTGACCGGTGGGGCCAGGGCCGGCGTACAGGCGCCACCGCGCCTCCACGCGTCGGCGTGGCTCTGTGGCCGGTCGGCCACTTCCCTCTGAAGAACTGAATCGTGATGACAGTGCCTTCATCAGTGACTGACAGCGCGATTTTGGGGGTGATTAACTTCTAATCCAGCTCATTTCAGTGGAAACCCCAATTAACAAAGTTGTAGACCTATGTAAGCTCTACAAGTTTGTAACAGGTCTCCCGAGCTGATTCGGTTTAGTTAGTGAGATACAGGGACATCAAGTAGTGCTCAGTGAAACTGAAACCGGTTTTCAGTTAACGATGTCGACTGAAAGCCTAATTTCATGACACGATATCTCTTGAACCATTGAGAACCAGGCTTGGGTGATATTGGCAATGTTGTAGAGCTACATGAGGACTACAAGTTTGTCAATATGAGTGAAAGCTGGTTTGGCCTGGTTTGCAAACTACAAGCTCCTAAAGTAGGCATCAGGAAAACTGGAGGGTCAGATTTCAGACTTAGAAAAATTCTAAGTGTTGAGGTCACTCCTCTAGCTGACTTGTGGGCCACTTTTGAGCATGTTATGTTTAATTTCATGAGATGGTCATATTGAGACTTTTGTTCCCCATAAATTTCTTTACAACTTTGCTTAAGGGTGCTCTTCCATGCAAGGTCTCTAAGTTAGACTTTTTAATTGGTCAAACTAGAACCTTCTAGAGTCAAATGGTGGTCAAACCTTTCTTGGAGGGTATTTTTGAAATTTTGATCAACATGAACCTTGCTCCAAATGTTACCCTAAGTATAATAAAGGTGTTGTAGGCCATGATTGGCTACTTTGCCTTTTTGTTACACCAACTTATGAAATATTCATGATATAAACCCAACAAAGCTTAAACAATCACATGAGTTGCATTACATAAAATAGTAAACATGGATTATGCATGCTTATGCTTATGCAAATGTAATGCAATTAAGGACTAAACACTTGAGGTGTTACAACAAGGGTATTTGGACCGTGCCGCTTGCAGATGATTCCTCTTTGACTTTACAAGCTACGGTGGGATTAGCTCGTGAATTGGCTCTCCATGAGGTGGATTTGAAGGATGAGTTGTTGAAGGAAAAAGAACTTAAGGATCAAGCTTATAAGGAGATTGACCAATTAAGGGCGGAGTTAGGTCGTCCCAAGATTTATGAGAAGCTTAATTTGGAAATAGGAAAAACCCCTATGTAATAAGAACGATAGTAGTTGCGAGTTAATTTTAAGTTTGGATTGTTTTAAGAGTCAGTTTGTGGTGTGAACAATTGTATGATTGATGGATTGTTATTGTGATAATGTATAATTTGGATCTTTGTAATGTGTGATGGAGTTTTGTAGACATGCCTACAAGTTCCATGGTTAAGAATATTAAGTTTGATCAAAATATATTAGTTGAATATGAGGTTAACCTAGTTCTGTTCTTTGCTGATTTTTGGATCAGTCTGGGATGTTTTAGAAATAACTCGAAATCCGTTCATGAGAAATTTAATAAATTTTACTGGGAATAAATAGACTTCTATATCTTTCCAATCCCACAAGAATCACTTAAATATCTATTATGAGTTAAGAGATATACCTGTTCCAAGTTGGAGTTACTGCACAGTCTGGAATTCTAAAACAGTTTCGGTTAAGTTCAGTTTTTGACCAATTTATTGACAGAATCAGAAAAAGTGTTGTGAATAAAAGTTGTAGATAATTTTATAAGCTTTCCAACCATGTAAATATCATCTGAATTGGACGTCTGTAGCTCGAGATATGACAGTTTTACTGAGTTGCTGAAATTAGAGTTCGCCCAGAAAAATCAGATTTTGTTTATCTATTGAATACATCATCTCGGATCGTACTGAATTTCATCTTCTGTGTTTTGGAAACAGATGTCAGGCAGAGGTTGTGGCAGAGGTCGTGGAGGTGCTAATCCACCCATTACTATGGTGGAACTCATGCAAACTCAGAATCAGTTGATGCAGATGTTTATGCAGCATATGCAGAACAATCCCCCTGCAGGAGGACCACCACCTGTTCAAGTAAGGGATAAGCGTGGAGAATTTTTGAAGGGACGCCCTCCAGTGTTTTCTCATGCTGCTGATCCTTTAGAAGCAGATGATTGGGTGAGAGCAGTGGAGAAACAGCTGAACATAGCTCAATGCAATGATATGGAAAAGGTGTTATATGCATCTGGTCAGTTACAGGGGACAGCTCAGACTTGGTGGGAGTCGTATCAGGCTGCACGCCCTGACAATGCTCCTCCTATCACTTGGAATGAGTTTGTTAGAGATTTTCGAGCTCGTCATATTCCTGAAGGTATAATTGAGCTGAAGCAGGAAGAATTCAGAAACCTTAGGATGGGACAGATGAGCGTTAGTGAATATCATGACAAGTTCACCCAGTTGGCTCGCTATGCTCCTAATGAAGTGAGGGAAGATGCAGACAGGTAGCGTCTTTTCTTGAAGGGAATTTATTATGATCTTCGCTTGCAATTGAAGGGGAACAACTAGATGGATAGAAAGAGGAAGATGAAGGTACAAAGCTCAGGAAGCAACAACCGTCAACGCATAAATTCTCAGCATGGTTTTCATCAAAAGTTTCAGGGACCGGTTAGCCAGTGGAATCGCAATCCGAATCAGAGGTGGTCCCAAAATTGGCAAAGTAATCAGTCGCAGCAGCGTTCATCATATCCACAGCGTCAACAGTATCAGCAGACTGGGCAACAGACTCCTCGCACTGGAAATCCCAATGTTACCCCCATGAAGAATAGTGCTCCCAGCACTCCTATTAGATGCTTTGTCTGTGGTAAAGAGGGCCATTTGTCTTATAATTGTCCTGAGAAGCAGAACCAACAGACTCCTTAGAGCCAGAAGAGCAACCAGAGGCAATCTGGTACTGGAAGGGTGAATCACGTGTCTTCTGATACAGCTCATGATGCACCAGAAGTTATGATTGGTACGTTCAATGTACATTCCACTCCCGCAACTGTTCTTTTTGACTCTGGAGCATCTCATACATTCATATCCAACATTTTTGTTAAAATGCATAGTATACCCATGCTAGCTATGAAAGAACCTCTCTTAGTAAATTCACCTGGAGGTACCATGCAAACTAGTAATCGTTGTCTTCCAATTAGTATGGTATTAAGGGGGGTAGAGTTTAAGATAACTCCTATAGTGTTGAGGACATCTGGTATTGATGTGATATTAGGTATGGACTGGATGAAGCAAAATCAGGTAGAGATTTAGTGTCAGCAGAAAGTGGTAGTTGTGACTGCGCCTAATGGAGATAAAATCAATGTGGATGTAGCAATGCAGAAGCAACCAACTGCGGTGGTGAATCAGCTTGAAGATACTATTAAGGAGAATTCAGTGATTGAGGAATTTCCAGATGTCTTCCCTGATGAATTGCCAGGTATGTCACCTGACCGAGACATTGAATTTCTTATTGAATTACTACCTGGAACTGCACCTATAGCCAAACGACCATATAGGATGGGAGTAGATGAATTAGAAGAACTTAAGAAACAAATTAAAGAATTACAAGATAAAGGTTTTATTCGACCTAGTTCATCACCTTAGGGAGCACCAGTTATTTTTGTTGATAAGAAAGATGGTGGTCAGAGGATGTGTGTTGATTATCGGTCACTAAATGAGGTAACTATCAAGAATAAGTACCCTTTGCCCAGGATTGATGACTTGTTTGATCAGTTGAGAGGTGCTTGTGTGTTCTCTAAGATTGATTTACGTTTTGGTTATCATCAGTTGAAGATTCGTGCCTCTGATATTCCAAAGACAGCTTTTACTACAAGGTATGGATTGTATGAGTATACTGTTATGTCGTTTGGATTGACCAATGCACCTGCATACTTTATGTACATGATGAATAAGGTGTTCATGGAATATTTGGATAAGTTTGTGGTAGTGTTTATTGATGATATACTGGTATTTTCCAAGACAGAGGTAGAGCATGCTGAACATTTAAGGTTGGTATTGCAGAAGCTTAGAGAGCATAAACTTTATGCGAAGCGAAGTAAATGTGAGTTTTGGTTGAAGGAAGTTTCTTTCCTTGGTCATATTGTTTCTAATGGAGGGATATCAGTGGATCCAGGCAAAGTGAAGGATGTATTGAATTGGAAACCACCTACTGATGCTAGCGAGATTCGTAGTTTCTTGGGATTGGCTGGATATTATAGACGGTTCATTGAAGGATTTTCTAAACTTGCTAAACCTATGACATCTCTGTTAGAAAAGAATGCCAAGTTTGTGTGGTCTGATAAATGTCAAGCTAGTTTTGAGGAATTGAAGAAGTGGTTGACTACAGCGCCTGTTTTGGTTTTACCAGATTTGAGTAAGAAGTTTTCTATTTATTGTGATGCTTCTCGTCAAGGTTTGGGATGTGTTCTTATGCAAGAAGGCAGAGTTGTGGCTTATGCATCTAGACAGTTGAGAAAGCATGAGTTGAATTATCCTACGCATGATTTGGAGTTAGCAGCTGTAGTTCATGCTTTAAAGATTTGGAGACATTATTTGATTGGACATAAGAGTGATATATACACTGATCATAAGAGTTTGAAGTATATTTTCACTCAATCAGATCTGAATTTGAGGCAACACAAATGGTTAGAGTTGATTAAGGATTATGATATTGAGATACACTATCATCCTAGTAAGGCTAATGTAGTAGCTGATGCTCTTAGTAGGAAAAGTTATGCAAATGAGATAAGAACATTGTCTATGACTAGGGAGTTATGTGCTGAATTTGAATATTTGAATTTGGGAATTGTTACTAATACAATGGAATTAGTGATAGAGCCTACTTTAGAGCAAGAAATTTACAAGGGTCAGTTGAAGGATGAGAAATTAAAGAAGATAGTGGAGGATATAGTGATTGGTAAGTCACCAGGCTTTAGAATGGATGATAATGGGATTTTGTGGTTTGGAAAGAGGCTGTGTGTACCTGAGGATCAAACTGTTAGACAGGCAATTCTTCGCGAAGCTCATGAGTCAGCTTATTCTATTCATCCTGGTAGTACTAAGATGTATTTGGATCTTAAACAGAAATATTGGTGGGTTGGATTAAAACGAGATGTGGCTGAGTATGTGGCATTGTGTGATACTTGTCAGATGGTGAAAGTAGAGCATCAGAGACCTGCTGGATTGTTGCAACCAATGAAGATTCCTGAATGGAAGTGTGAGGAAGTTGGTATGGACTTTATAGTGGGGTTACCGCGTACTCAGAGAGGTTATGATTCTATTTGGGTGATAGTGGATAGGTTGACTAAAGTTGCTCATTTTATACCAGTCAAGACTAATTACACGGGAGTACAATTAGCTACCTTGTATATGGAAAGAATAGTCTGTTTGCATGGAGTTCCAAAGAAGATTGTGTCTGATCGAGGTATGCAGTTTACGTCGCATTTTTGGAAAGCTATGCATGAATCTTTGGGAACTAAATTGAATTTTAGTACAGCATATCATCCACAGACAGATGGGCAGACTGAAAGGACCAACCAGGTGTTAGAGGATATGTTGAGAGCCTTTGCATTGCAATATGGAACTAGTTGGGATAAGAGTTTGCCTTATGCAGAATTTTCTCCTGTGCATTGCAATATGGAACTAGTTGGGATAAGAGTTTGCCTTATGCAGAATTTTCTTACAATAATAGTTATCAACAGAGTCTTAAGATGGCACCGTTTGAAGCTTTGTATGGACGTAAATGTAGAACTCCGTTGTTTTGGGATCAGACAGGTGAATCTCAGGTGTTTGGTACAGATGTTCTTAGAAACACAGAAGATCAAGTGCGAGTGATTCGTGAGAATTTGAGAGTGGCACAGTCTCGTCAGAAGAGTTATGCTGATAATAGGAGAAGAGATCTAGCTTTTGAGGTAGGTGATTATGTCTATTTGAAGGTGTCACCTATGAGGAGTGTGAAGAGGTTTAATATGAAAGGTAAACTAGCACCAAGGTATGTTGGACCATTTAAAGTTATTGCTAGATGTGGGGAAGTTGCTTATCAATTAGAGTTGCCTGAGAATTTATCTGGAGTGCATGATGTGTTTCATGTTTCATAACTTAAGAAGTGTTTACGGGTGCCAGAGGAGCAAATACCTTTAGAAGAGTTGACTGTTAAGGAGGATCTTACATATGAAGAGTTTCCGACTAAGATTTTAGAGACTGCTGAGAGGGTTACTCGAAGTCGGGTTATTAAAATGTGCAAAGTACAGTGGAATCGATATTCAGAGGCAGAGGCAACTTGAAAAAGAGAGGATGAATTGAGGAAATCATATCCGCAGTTATTTGAGTAAGCAGTCCAATCTCGAGGACGAGATTAACACCCAAATTTTAGAAATAATGAATTTTGAATAAATTGGATAACAAATAATGGCAAAATTAAAATAATAAAATATATTTGGTGTTGCATTCATGCTGTTGCATTTATTTTGTTATGTGGTGTGGATTTGTTTTATTTTATTTTGGATTAGAAAATTTATTTGATATATTTTTGGAAGCAAGTAAATAAAGAAAAGAAGAAAAAAAGAGAAGAAATACTTACCTGGCGGCCCGATGGCCATTGGGCCGAGGCCTGCCTATTCTCGCGCGGCCCAGTCGGCCGAAACCCCAGCTCACGCGGCCCAAGCTAGCCCAGCGCCGCAACAGCTCTCTTCCTCCTCTTTTCTTCCGCTGACGAGTGGGGCCTCCTTGTCATAACCGTCTTCTTCCCGTGTTCGACGAGGACTCCGACCGGAGCATAACCGCCGCCTTCCCTATTTTGGTTTCTGGGATTTTCGAACCGAACAAGGCCTCTTGAGGTTATAAATAGGAAGAGGAGATCCTCTAGTTTCTGTTTTTTTATCTAAAATGCAAGCTCCATCACGTGAAATCGAGCCCTAGGGTTAGGGTGGTGCCGGTGGGTTTTGGCGGGCGCGGGTGAGGCTTTCGGGTGGACCGGAGGCAAAATCTTTTGCTTGGGTGAGTTTATTTTCTTCTCCTCTTACTTCCCATGCTTTCAATTGGCGTTTTGGCGAGGTATATCGAAGAATTGAAAGCTTGCCGTGGCCGGTAATGGCGCCGTCGTTCCCGAGCAGCCGCGCGCCATGTTAGGTCCACTATAGCCGGTTTTTATCGGGTAGTTGAGTTCGCGTGGAGCTTCTCCACCGTTTGGACAAGTCGCGGGTTGAACGGTGGCTTTGAGGGGGAGAGTCACCAACGCCGGCCATGGAAGGGCCGCCGGCCATGGAAGAGGTGCCGGTCGGGTTTGGGGAAGAAGAGATGGAGGTGTACTGTGATGTTGCTGGTGATCGTGAACCGTCCGATTCGAAATCGACGATCCAGATTAGAAGATACCCCTTCGTGGGTAGTTTTTCTAAAGAGACCCTCAGTTCTTTTGAAATCAACCCGCAGTCCTTAGCGTAGTTCTGGAAATACGTTTTCGCGTTGTGAAGGCGTATTCTTTTCCGGTTTATTCAAAAATACGTTTTCAGGAAATTACAGTTTTGCCACTGGAACTGTTTTGGTCATAAAAACATCGTTTTAACTCCGATTTGATCCGTTCAAGTTGCGTTAGGTTCGTATTTGCGAACTCTACATGTAGTATAGTTGTACAGTTAGTTTTGATAATTTATTTTTCGAGTTTATAATTAAATATTTATTTATCTATAGGAAATCTTAGAAAATTCATAACTTTTACGTTTTAACTCCGATTTTGGTGATCTTTGCGTCTGTGTGATCGTAGAAACGTGTAGAAGAGTTTTATAAACTTTTATTACTATTTTGTTACTGTTGGTTTACTATTCTAATTATATCTCTTTGTTTGCTTCGTGTATGTTTGATTGGATGCATGTATGCTGTTGATTGATGATCGAGTATAGAAGGTGAGCAGTATTTGGACGATTCGAAGTATTACTTTGAGCCAAGTCAGCAGTATTATTTGGAGAGCTTTGATCAGGGCAAGTATAATACAGGACTATCCTTGTTACCTATTCACCGAAATTATCATACATATGCATGTGCTTACCTTGACAACCTTAGAGATTATAACTTAGTGCTTGTTGTCTTGATTCCTTGTCAACCTTGGGAATGCATATGGGTAGCTATGGCTAGTGCTTAAACTAAGAACAATGATCTTGTAATATGATTAATGGATCAAGCAATCAATCATTAAGATGGTTTAATTATTGTTAAAAGGGGGCTAGAGCATGTGTATTATTTTTGATGCTCTGGTTACTCTCCGTAAGGACTTATCTGTACGTGATCTTCCGGGATATACAGTACAGCTGTGAGGGCTATATGGCTCTGGCTTTAGTTGTTCAAGAGACCTTTTCTAGCTTGTTAGTGGTTACCTTAAATGGCGTAAGAAAGGCTTGCCACATTGGGTGTAGTGCGAGCCCCTGGCCTAGTGTGTATAGGCTGCGGTTGTTGTGCCACAGGGAAGGGGGGTTCTACATCTGCCTGCCGAGTGAATCTAATGGCCCTAACTTGTTAGACGAACTCTTGGATGGCTTTATATGGTTCTCCGGTGTTTGGGCTTGATCTCCCCACTCATTTGGAAATCATGACTCACAGTGAAAGTGTACACCTCTGCGCAGAGTTAAAAACTGGTATACTAGCCGTGCTCACGGATACGAGCGGCCTTGGAACATTTACAGATAGATGATCACCATTGCTATATTATTTTTAATTATTGTTGATTATTATTATGCTCATGTTAATGTTATTCATTATCATTATTGCAATTGATCATTGGTTCTTTAATGGGAAGTGGTTTATCTTGAAGCTATTCAATTGTCAAATATATGATTAAAAGCTAACCGCAGTTAAACAGTGTCTAGCCATTTGAGCCTCATGAACCCTGTGTTATATTTGTTGAGTTCGACATGGACTCACTCTTGCTATTTCCACCATAACAGATGAAGATTATGCGGAAGATTATCGTAATGAGTACTAGTCTTGGTGTCAACCAGTCAACCGTGTCCCTGTGTGGAGTTTCCGCTGGAGATTACTATTAGTTATTATTATTTATCGTTCAAGACTATGTCTTAAATATTTATTCGCTATGTAATAAGCATTGTGATGATACTATGTAATTTGTCAACTTATGTGTGCGATCATGACCTGGGGCGCACATGAGTACTTTATGCATCCTATTTTTGTCCTTAAAAATGGGTGTGACATTGAGTTCCACAGGATTTGAAGGACCAAGAAGAGCTGACAAGCAAGTGGATGTTCTATCCACTATTGGAGCACCGTCTCAACAATCAACTTCAATTAATGCTCCACTAGAGGAGGAAGAACACCCCTACTGCCAGTCTGCTACTTCACAAGATTGAACCACTACATCCAGCTTGGGGGAAAGCACCCCCATGTATCCAGCTAAGTATTTTCTTTCCTTAGTTTTACCTTATTCTTTATGAGTTTTCTTATTTAGTAATAATGATGGTCTAAAATAATAAAAACAAAATAAAAAGGGTGTGTCTAGTTTGCTTTTGTTCTTAAAGAAGTTGATAATAAAAGAGGAGTCTATGAATAATCTCTTGCATGGAAATAATGAATAGTTGCTCTGCCCTAATTCCTTTTAAGTACCTAGCTTTCAACCTCGAACTCTCCCGAGTTTTGGACACAACTGTTTTGATCTAAGATTTGCTCTGAACCTGAAACTCGTGGTAGCGAATGCTTGATCTAAGCCTAGGTAGTTAGTGGATATGATATGGCAAGGTCTGAGCTGTTGTTTATCCTTCTCCTAGAGATACTAGAGTTCTAGAGATTTTATCTTTTGAAAAACATAAAAATGTTGCATGATGAGTTCCTATATGATGAGAGCTTGAATTCCTACCACAACCAAATATACATGCTTTGTTAGACTAGGAAAACTTTCACTTATATTTACTGCTTGTGAGCATTGAGTATGGTCAAGCTGTGTCGATCCTTAGGGATTGGTCATGCGGTTAAAATCAAGATCACGTACACTCCACCCATATATGCTGCTTCTACCCTGGAAGTACGCATCCACATACTTTCCATCTAGAAACATCCCATAATTATTCTACTCCTACACTAGGAGTGAGCATAAAAAATTTCCCTTCATCCATTGCTAACTCTTTTGTTATCCAATAAAGCTCCAAATATCCTTTTGTTACTACCTCCATCAATATTTCCAAAAGAGACTTGGGTGATTCATTCAAAAAAAAAGAGAAGGAGAAGAGAGAGGAAAAAGAAAAATAAAAGCAAGAGGACAAATGTCCCAACATAGAGGAATTTTGAGCAGTTCAAGTTCCCCCCAAAGTCTTCAAAGTTCAAAGAAGAGGTATGTGTTTCTTCAAAGGAGCAAAAGTAGAATTAGGTGTTCACCATTATCATCTCTTTACCCCTTCACTCATACATACATCTACCATCATCACCATTTGTCACTATCACCATATACCCATTCAACCCATATACTTAGACCACACACATGCACATCTTGATTTGACTGTATGGCTAGACTAATTCCTCTGGATCCATGGTTTGACTATGCAATAAATTTTTGCAAGTATGTATTAGTTGTCTCCCCACCTATGAGCTCCACATAAGCCTATTAGTTATAGGGTGAGAGAGAGAAGGCACAATGTTACTCTGTCTTATACCAAAAATACCACATATCTTGAGGGAAGAGAGAAGGCATACACCATTAATGTCTTAGTAAGGATCCACAAATACCACAAATGAGAGACTTGAGAGGGTCATACAAAGGAATCTCTGAGTTTTATTTGAAAATCTGCAAAACTCTGAAATAAGGGTTGATCAAAGAGCTAGAAATATGGCGCTTGACTTAACTGTTCTATCTTTCAACTGCTCAAGACCCAAGTGACGGCTACAAGCCCCATGGTGGAAGGTAATATGGGTAAGTTTGAAAGTCAAAATAGTTCGCTCTAATCCGAAGGAGCGTTCTTATTTGAACACATGTGTACTTTTGAGGCGTGAAAGCATTGTAGCAACTCCTGATCCATAACTAAGTTTATCTTTGCTCAGGGACGAGCAAAGGGTAAGCTTGGGGGAGTTGTTGACAATAGATAGTGTCAATTTTAACCGTCAACGAAACATGAAAAGGACCTAAAAGCAAATACCACATAGATATAGGGGGTCCATTGATAGAATTCCATGAGTTTTGGTGAATGTCTATTTCTGTAGGGTGTCAGCTGAAAAGAACCAAGGAAGGCCCACATGTCATGTTTACATAGAGAGAAAAGACCCACGCACGTCAAGGAAGACTCTAGAAGACACGAGAAGGCACCGGAACGAGAAGGCACCGGAACGAACGGGAGGCCGATCTGCCATGGTGGCAGGGCACCCGCTCTACCTTCTTGGGCACCCACCCACCTACGTGGACCAATCAGGTCAAGTCTCGTGGATCATGCCTCCACTGTCCTTGAGGATCAATAATCACCATTGATTAAAGTCGGTTTGATCCAAGGGCTGTCATGCATCCTAGGGGGCTATATAAGCAAGGCCCCTGGACCCTGGAGGAGTAATCCTTAGAAACCCTAATTCATTATTTCTAGAGAGGATCAGCTGAAAGGGGTCCCTTGAATGGATCTCCTCTCCAGAGCGTAGCATTCAAGAGAGATCAGCTTTGTAGTCTCTATGTAAGATTAGAGTTCTTCTAGATTGAGAGAGATAGAGTGGAGGGAGAGTTAGAGGAAGCCTAACATGTCGGTGTCTCCTCTCTAGCTTGTACCTATGGGATCAAGTCTCCCTAACCCAGGCTTGGTTCTGAGATTCTTCGGTGATTCAACTTCTAATACTAGTAAGTACAATGTTTTTATTGTTCTATGGTTTATGAGTTTCCTTTATTCTCTTCAGGTTGAGGGTAGAGTAATCATCTATAGCGTAAGCGTGGTGGTTGGGCTAGGATACTCATAGATGCCCCCTATCTAGCTAGATCCGTGGTAGTAGCATGGGACGTGACAATCCTATTGCTTCCTTTGTACCCCACATCCCGTTAGAAGGATTCGTAGGATTTGTGTGCTAGGGTTAAGCATCCTTTGTGGTGTCTCTTTTCCTTTGGTACGTCCCCATAGAGCAGTAGTCTCATAGCTTACCACAGGTTAGAACTAAGGTGTCGTCGCAGTCTTCTCTATATCCCTTATATCAAAATACCTTGTTTGCAGCTCAGGGATTAAGCATAGATTGGGTTAGTCATCGCATGTTTTCTCCTAGCGGATAAACAAATACAATACTCTAGAAATATTTCCCGGGTAAAGTGCTCACTGATATCCATGCACTTGTGGATTTTTTCTCTTTGATTCTTCTTTGTGCATAACAAATATCAACACTTGTCTAGAATGTATACCTTGAATCCTATTTAGGTTCAGGATTGAGTAATTGTATAGCCCTGCTTTAACCGGTAGAAGTCGGTTGATTTCCTATCACCTGCGAGCTTTAGGGATTTATCTGGCACGGTTGGCTATATTTGCTATCGTGAAAAAGAACCTTGGGTAAATTGAAAGAAAACCAGGTGGAGGCTTATAGGGGCTATTATGCTTATAGTGACATCGTCTGTGTCGATTAAGGACTGAGACATGGAGCCTTGCTTAATCATGTTGAACACATGCCTCTCTCTTAGCTAGCTAGATCCGGGTGTCTAACCGTGAAGCCGAGTAGCTCAACTCAGGCCAGGACCTGGCAAGTATAAAGTGCGCCTCGGAGGGGATCCGTAGGCATGAGTCCAAGGGCATGTGTTTAAAAGTCCTAAATGTCCTGGCAAAAGGGTAATCCCTGAGAGTGCTGGCGCTGATCGGACCCATGAAGTTAGTTCATGAGTGGTACCAAAGGTGACCTAAGGCTACCTTTGCAAAGTATGCCTGGGTGAGGGTTAGGAATATTTCTTCGGCTGGGTAGTAATCGATTTAGGTCACCGTCTCTCCCAGTTAGTGAGAACTTGATGGTTTAGGAATCATGATGATGATGATAGCCTTTTTATACCTGATATAGTTATTAATGTTTGCTCCTTAATTAAGTGATTGCTATAGTGTAGGTGCTAATCTAGATGACGGGTAAATGATGATTAATTCGATGCTTAAGGAACAATTGATTTCTCATGTTATTAAGCTTTTATGCAAAATGTTATCAAGCGAGCTCCACTTATATATCAGCTTTGCATACTCCTTGGTGTCACTTTATTTCTAGTTTACGATGGGTAAGTCTAGTTGAGTATCTTCTCGTACTCAGGGTTTATTCCCTCTTGTTGCAGATGACCTTCTCTACTTTGGTTGTTGCAAGTATTGCCTTCTCCCTACCGGGGATGAAGACTAGATCATTGGGGGCAGTCTCTCTAAAGTTCTTCTCTGAAATGCTTTTGTGGGAATTGACTATGAGCTAGCTATGTATCTGAACAATTGGTGTTGTGATTCCAAAACTATGTTGCTTCTGCTACTTAAAACTTGGTTTGGAATAACTTATTTGAACTCTGATGTTTGTGAGCTACTGGAAGCTACTTGTGAAATGTTGTAATAGATGGTATGTTGTGTTGAATCATGTACAATCTTGGTTTGTTGTTAGCTGTTTTGAAATCCTTTGAGATTTCATTGGACTACCAGAGTTATATGGGCTCACGTGTGGGAATTTGACCACTTCGGTGATCATTTTTGTACTTGTGCTCTTATAATTTGGACGGTTCCGTGACAATTGCCATTGGTGAGGTGCTCTCACAGCCTAATCGCTTCTGATACTACCTCCTAGACCTACCTTTCAAGATACAGAATGCGGCGGCGTCCTTCCAGCTAGAGCTAGAGCTAGAGCACCTCATTAGTCATGAGGTGTCGTGGAGCACCATCCTCTTCGGCATAGTAGGGACTGACATCCCCCCGCTTCGTGCCTTCCTCGAGGTCCTCTCGGTGAACAACCCGGAGTATGACTCTGATGCCATCGGCTACAACGGCCCTCCACGTGTGTGCTACCACATCGACGGTGAGGTTCAGCCTGAGGAGGCACCTAGGCTCACGCCATCAAAATAGAGTCCCCACAGCCACGCGGCCTACCTTCAGAAGAAGGTGGATCGCTTGCGCACTCGGCAGGAGGACTTGGAGGCCACCGAGGCAGAGCTCGAGCACCAAATGTAGGACTTTATGTGGCAGCAAACCACGCACCCTCTCAGCCATGACAGCGACACCCACACAGGGGCTCCTAGTGGACTCTGCTTCCCCCACATGGCATACAACATGGCGGCCATTGCTTGCCGCCTGGAAGACATCTCCGACACGCTAGACCCGAAGACCAAAGAGTGGCTAAATGAGGTCAAGTGGCTCCTCCACGTCGCCCTCGAGCCACAGGCTGAGAGTTCAGCCTCTCGGCACCGTGCCACACTCTCCCGGCCATCCTAGATGATGGCCACCGTCAACGGGGGGGTGCTTTGACACTCACACCCCGTAGGCGGTGGGGAGTAGCGGTGACACCTTCGACAACAGCTCCAACCGGCCGCAAACCCAGGGCGCCAAGCCTTGGCAAGAGCACAAGCATGACCTTTCTCCTTAGCATCCCCTCGCATGGCACTAGATTGGTGATGACTGCGATGTTTGTGACACAATCAAGGCCAGGCACCATGCTCAGGCGTAGTCCCATACCCCTGAGTGACGGGGTGGGGGGCCCGCCCCGGATCACATCAGTCCCCTGCATTAGGGGCAGCAATCCAGGCAGCCCCCTACCCCAAGTGTTTTTGGTCGCTGACGCACATCTCCTAGTACGACAGTGAGACCAACCTGGACCATTGGCAAGAGGACTACTGCCTTGCCATGAAGGCCCAGGGGTCAGACGATGACTTCACCATCCAGTACCTTCCTCTACTTTTGTCAAGCTCAACCAGAGCTTGGCTCGAGCAGCTCGAGCCCGGTAGCATCTGTTGCTGGGGCGATCTCCGTGCAGTCTTCATCAGCCACTTCCATGGTACCTACACCCGCCCAAGGAACTCTTGCGACCTCCACAACTACAAGCAGAGGGCCGACAAGACCCTACAGGAGTACATTCAGTGCTTCTCCAAGAAGTGCAATGAGCTCCTAAACATCACTAATGCCGACATGATCAATGCCTTCGGCATGACCTATGAGGCACTCATCCATGCGCTCGGCCATGAGACCCCATGCATGATGCGGGAGCTCCTGGACGTCGCCACCCAGTATGCTACCGATAAAGAGGCCATCCAGGGCAACTTCAGTGGGAAAGCCAAGGCCACCGACCAGGTGACGGCGCCGATGATCCCACCTCATCTCAGTGATGCCGTGATAGGCGAAACAAGGACTAGAGACACCGCAGGAAGGAGATGGTCACTATATCTAACTGCGCCACCAAACCTCAGCCCCACAGGTGTGCTGCATGACCGAAACACTTTGAGAAGGTGCTCGAGTTGCCCTGCCTGTTCCACATGGGGCACGCAAAGCATCTTCTCAAGGACTGTGCCACCATGAAGGGCTACATCCGTAGCACCCTCGCCAACAGGGCAAGGCCTAGAAGCCTGCCCTGAAGGCCAGCGAGCCAGCAAACGGTGCCTAGGAGGAAGACAATGAGTTCCCCGAGGCCGAGCGCTGCCTCATGATCTTTGAGGGCTCCTAGGCGTACGAATCCCACTGGCAACGCCGGATCACCGAGTAGGAGGAGAACACCGTCCACACTCTCGCCACCCCAATGCGACTCCGGTGGTCCTAGATGGCCATCACCTTTGACCAAGAGCACCATCCTGATTGCGTCCCTCATCTAGGGCGCTACCTGCCTATGGTTAGCCCAACCGTGGGCGCTGTTGGCAGTCTTTATCGATCAAATTTGACCGCCAATTAAGTGACAAAAAGGGGAGAAATTAGCAAACTTAGTCACATATGTATTTACTATTAACCAAATTCCACATGTATTTGGAGATTATTATTTTGTAGGTCACAAACACAAATACATGTAGGATTTCACCAAAAGGCGCTTTCCAAACACCGATTTGCGCAAGAGAGACAAGGGAGATGTCCACCAAATCAAGCTAAATTGGACGGGGCACCTGAAGGGTCGAGATGGCGGACTAGAGGGAGGCGAATAGTCCTTTCTAAAACTTAATTGCATTAGCTAACCGAAACAAGTGTGAAATTAAATCTATCGGTCTAGACAAGACTACACCCCTCTACCTATAACTCTAGCACCTTACAAAAAGATCCTAATCAAGCAAATAAGGTGCCTTCCTAGCAAGAGCCCACCTAAACAATTCTAGCTTGCAAGGTCGTACAAACCTATGCAACTAGTACTTCAAGCACTGGGGAGCTCCTACACAATTCTAGTAAGCAAAAGCACAAAGCTCCTAGGCTCACTAGCAATGCTCAATAACAAGGCAACCAATGCCAAATTAGAGAGCGCAAATTACTTAGCTACACAAACTAAGCAATGTGACTAACAAGGTTACACAAACTAAATTAGCCACGCAAAGATAATACTTCTAGCAACACAAGCAAGAAGATATCTAGCTAGCTACACAAGCACAACTAGATATAAGAGCAACAACACAAGCAATGTATATAAGAAGGTAAATACAAGCATGTGTTGCACGAAGGCAAACGACCGTACAGCCCGATAGTGCTTCATTGGGAAGACCATGTCCTCATCAGACTTAGCCTTCTTGGCGTGGTCGACCGTGCAACACCGGTTAATAACCAGAGGAGTCGTGGTGCTGCGATTGCGGGGTTCAGAGCCGAGTTGTTCGGAAGCCGGATCGAATTGTGTCGTGATTCCACCAAATCGAGAGTTATCAGAACCTTTCGGAAGATTGGGAACCCTAGTAGACATCACACCGAGAAGAGTAGATAATGTTGACACGGTGATTTTCTTTTGAGGTTCAATTGGTTGCCACCAAGCTAAGTCCCCGTTGTGTCGACCAACACTTCATAGTTCGGTGGCTAATCGGTATCCACAACTGAGCTCTCCCAAAGAGCACCGCAAGAACCCACCATCAAGTGTGGTAGCTCAATGACACGCTCTACTAGAGTTGCTCTTTATGATCCCCGCGGGGTGAGCACAATCCCCCTCACAAAGCTTCTCCGGAGCCTCGCACAGTCTTCTTGCGAGCTTCGACGGAGCCTCAAGCCATCAAGCCATCTAGGAGGTGGCAACCTCCAAGAGTAACAAGCACCACTGGCTTGCAACATGATCACCTAGTGCCACTCAATGCAATCTCACAATGCAATCGCACTAGAATCGCTCTCTCACTCGATCCGATGAACACTATCAAGCATGAGTGAGTTAGAGGGCTCCCAAGCACCACAACATAAGCCACTAAGGCTAAAGTGTGCTCAGCTACCAGCCATGGCCAGCCACTACAAGGATTCGACCCTTTTAGCACCACTTGTTTTCGCAACACCACACATTTGGTTGCAATATTTGGTTCTATGGCAACCAACGTCATAATTGGTAGCAATATGTAGGCCTTATGGCCACCAAAATTGCGTGTTGCATTAATAATAAGCTCCACTGTAAGAGGTAGGCGCTAATACCATGGTGGAAAAGGTGGTTGTGAGTATGGGTGCCTATTGCCACAGTTAGTGTTGAGTTGTGATAATATCAATGTTGCGTTGCGATAGCTATATGTTGTTGCCACCATTTTAAAGTTGGTTGCAAATAGTTGCGCATATGGCCATGATATAATAACGTTGTCTTAATCTTGACTTGCGTTGCAATAGCTCTTGCTATATTGCATCCAAAAAAGGATTAGTTGCAAGTAGTTGTGAATATAGCCACAATGAAACTATGTTGCCTTAATCTTGCCATGTGTTGCAAAAGATTGTAGTATATTGCATCGAAAAACTCATTCATTGCATCCATTGGAGTTCTATTGCCACCAACATCATATGTGGTTACATTTGAGTATATTTGGTTGCCAAAATATTTGTATTACCACTAAAATTTGTTTGTGGGAATTGTGTAAAGTATAGATGGGCCTAATGCAAAAGGGGCCAGGCCGGTCAGCCCACTAGAGCGAGCGGCCATTTTCCTCTTGTGCAACTACTCACGCTGCCCCAACCCCCTCCCTCTCGCATAACATAAACAGAGACCGCACACACCATCTAAAAAAAGAGATCGCACACGTGTCAACACTAACCGTCCTCAGTCGATAGAGGATCACTAAGAGCATGTATAATAATAGGTTGTAAGCTGGTTAAATGCTGAGGTGGAGGAGAGAGAGGAGAAGCAAGCTATAAGCTTACAGCCAACTTAAGCACAAGAACCAAGAAACTTTGTGATAGTGACAAGTGGGTCATGTATTAATAATGAAGACCTTACTACTATATAGGTGGGTTGGAAGAAGGTTACAAAAAAAAAACTTTACAGCCAGCAGCTGGCCGTAATGCCTTGCTCTAACTCCACCACCAGACTACCCATGTGCATGGCTCACCTTGCTAGCATCAATCCAGCTCGCGCCTCCTTCAGATCAAGGTGACCTTTGCTTTTAGTCCTGGGCATAATTAACCAAAGACCAAACCGAACTAACCGAGACCGAAGTGACCGAGACCGAAAATTTCGGTCACAAGTTCGGTTTTTAGTTTGAAGTAACCGAACTAACCAGACTTAGTTAGGTCATTACCCTCGGGTAACCGAACTAACCGAATTAGCCGAACATTTGAATTTTGTTGACATAATGTGTAATTTAGACTATTATTAGTGATATAATATTTATTCTAGTGGGTTTATATCAACCATCACTCTTATCACTATGTTTAATCTATATTTTGTATTGTATTTTTGCCTTGAAATAGAAAAAATATTGGTAAAATTTGCTACAAATTATAATATTTAGTAGTTGTTTTGTCTAGTTCGGTTAGTTCGGTCATGACCGAGACCGAACCGAACTAACCAAGACCGAACTTGCTCGGTCCTGAGTTTTGAAACTAACCGATCGGTTTCTATTTTTAGATGACCGAACTTTCGAAATGACCGAAGAACTGATCGGTTCGGTTCGGTCAGACCGAACGCCAGACTGATTTGTTTTGGTAATTAAATTCGCACAGCCCTACCTTATGTTGTGCCATAACACTAACAAATTTGCCCTGGACAATAACAACCTATTGATTGTTGATGCTCAAATGACCAAAAATCATTCTTCACCCCTCGTGCACAACTATTCCTATCAGTGATGTTTTGTGTTTTGTTGTCATATAATTTTCATGAGGTCCAACCGTCCAACCCAATTAATGCCTCAAGTATTTTCTTTAAAAGGGCAACTTTTGAAGGTCCAAAATTTAATCAACCCAGACCATGTTTTCGCCTGACACTAATTGGCCATATCCAATTTTTCTTTAAAAAGTAAGATGTATATTTTTTCACTTAAAATCTCTTATAGTATTTTTAACAAATACAAAATGAATTCGTTACACTTTCTTGCTCCATCAATACAAATAGATATACACATCTAACAAAAAGAAAGTTTCTAGCAAGCACAAATCTGTGTTGAATTTTCTAGCTGTATTTTCTTTAGCTGCTATTGAGCTCACATCCACCACCCAGACCACCATAACGATTGATTACTGCATAGAGTTCAAACATGGATTGCTAGTTACCACTTGAAGTCTTCTTCACATACTTTCTCATCTAGAGGTTATGGACCAAAAGAATCACAAAAGTATCAAGCTTATTCTTCATTTATTGGTATGACAACCTTTTCAAGCGGACCACCAATATCTCAGGCAAGTTCAGTTTCTTGCTAACTTGCCTCTCTTCCTTGCAGCCAACACAATACTAGATTAGATATGCAGGAGAGCAATAAAACCATCACATACTAACAAAAGGTTTGTTTCACATGACAACAGTTTGTTGTTAGAGCATCTTAGTTAACAAAGAGCAGAGAACTGCTAACCACACATATAGTCAGCTGTCAGCCCAAGAGGCATGAAAATAAATTGACTGGTTCATGGCAGATCTTTGATATAAAACAAGGCATGGAGACATCAGGAGGTTCATCCATGTAATCAATATTGTACATCCCATGCCCTCTATTAAACCAATAATGTTCATCCATTAGAAGCCGGTTAAGAAAGAGATGTAATATCTGTTCTGCCAAAAATGAGATGTATTTGCATCAATAAAAATATTAATAGTTTTTCTGTTCTTAGTCAAGTATTAAGGACCACATGACAGTGTCCTTCAACTAACAGCATCATTGTATGACATTTCTTCCAAGCATCATGAGCACACACATTTTCTGAATTTGTTCAGTAAATGAACAAACAAAGTTCTCTGAAATAATCTGGCCATATCTAGAGTTCACAATTTCTAAGGATGTGGAACCAACATCTCAATTGACTAATTGCTGATACTTCACTGATGGAATAGCATCATAGTTTTTTTTACACCAGATACATCACTTTGGTACTTGAGATAACCACAGAATCAAAACTCAATCGAATATTGCTAACTTAGCCTATAGGGTGAAAGACGACTAAATTAGTGCCCTAGAGCATAAAGCCATCAATAAGCAAATAAGTACAAGTGGAGCTGCACTACCATGCTAGTGCAGTAGAATATCAAGTCCAACAAATTTCTATAATTACTAGGACAGGACTTGAAAGATACAATAAAAAAAAGATAATGCTAAGTCCAACAGACCAACACACTCCTAAATAAACAATGATAGGAAAGACAGTAAAAAAACCAAGATGGTAATTTTTACCATCACAATAAATATGGAGTGGTTATCTGTTCTTGTTAAAAGCAGTCCTCACATTCTATTTAACTTAGCATCTACCACGTGAATTCAGATTTAGAAATCCATATCCTTCATTTGGCCATCATTAATGCAATACATAACATAAGGCTGCTAGTAATTGGCATATTTTATGGCTCTTTTCCTTTTTGTTGTATTAATCCTGTATAGATACATTGCTAGACTCACAAGAATACCAGGGAATCAATCTTCTCCACATGTATTGGCAGTAGTCCAAGTAATATTGTAAATATAATTTCCAGACCTGTCTAAAAGATATTTTCAGAAATGAGATGAAATCAGTAAAAGAAAAGGAATGAAGTAGCACACTTTAAACATCTTGAAAAGTGTCACCGTACCACATAATATCTAGCAACTGGTAGCACTGCAAACAGGAGAGAAAATATATAGTACCTGCCAAATTCTAAGCTCACAGTTGAACATATATTAGTCAAGAAAAATCTAATCAAACATATACCACATCTTGCCTAGATTTAACATTGAATATACAATCAAAATTTCTGAACTACCTATTATCTCATATTGTTCTCTTTTAGTTACCTGTATGGCTGAAAGGTTTTACCACTGAAAAGATAGCACAGTAACACACAAGTAGCATTAGCTCAAATAAAACTGATGCAGCTTCTTGAAGCAAATAATTAAACATGTCTCATATGCAACACTTCATTGAGCCAGGAAATTGATGTTCTATGCAAATCCAAAATCAGCAAGAAAATGTTACTGAAAAAACTATGATACACACATTCTGGGAGCCCTCATGCATCAAGTAACAAGGATATTATGATAGTGAAATTAAATCTAGCAAATAGTTGTTAAATAAATGCACTTTCAAAAAGAAAAACTGTGAAGAAAGTCCAATACTAAGTGGTGCTACAGTCTCAAACAGTAGTTACATTTGTCCCTTATGTTTTAGTTTGTGAATTACTTCTTTGAATGAGGATATTATGAAAGTGAAATCAAGCAAATAGTTTGTTTTCAGCAGTTAGGCATTTATTAAATAGCTGCATGGATCAAGATCACATATATTTATTGTATACTTCTATAATGGTTCAACAATCCAGACAGGGTACAGGCCACACCCTTCTACACAGCTCCGAGCAGATGTAGCTCCTGGATCTTCACAATAGGGATGCCACTTAAAAAGGAGAAAAAAAATATAGATTTCTAAACCACAAGGAGAATCCGCTATAGGAAATATTCAGAAGGCAACATTTTAGCGAACAGCTCGCGGGCGTCTCGAATCCTTTTTGCGGGTGGTCAGGGAATCAAGCGGGCTTGGGGAATGCGAGACGAATCAAGAGAGAGGGTGAGCAATATTTAGAGGCTAAGTCCAAGATTCCGATGATCAAAGCATGTAATTTGCAAAAGACTGGAATTTTGGGCGAAAACAAGTCGAGGTTCCTCTTCGGCGTACCTGAGAACTCGCCGAGCAGGAGGAATGGGGTCCAGGTTCTTGAGCTCATGCCTGCATTCGCAAGGTGCCGAGTAAAGGTAAAAGCCCGATTGAGGATCGGCACAAACGAAATTGGGGCTTGCTGGCTTTTACTTACCCGATGCTTCTCAGGAGTCAGGACCGTGGTGCCCTGTTGCTCGGGCTGCAACTCCGCAGGGACCTTCTTGACCATGGCACTGGGCTTCTCGAGGATTTTCCTAGGGGCGGCCGGAGAGGAGGCAGAGCAGGCAAGCGAGCCGCCGCCGCCGGCCTCGGAGCGTCGCGTCAAATTGGGGCAGAGGGGAGGAGATAACGGAGGAGGACGAACAGGACTCTGGAAAATTAAGGATGAAAACGTTTCGAAACGGTCGAAAACAGACTTATGATATAGAAAAATAAAAACGGTCGGTTAAGGATATTTCTACATTTAATAATTAAAGAGTATAAAAAATGGTTAAAAATGGTTATGAAACCAATTGAAACTGATAATTTTTCATGTTAAAAAACGGTTTATAATATAGAAAACGAAAACAGTCAATTCGGAATATTTCTGTTCCGTTTTCATCCCTCGAGAAAATGAATCGATTAGGCAATAGCTAGGCTTTGGTTTTCAGAGGGAAATTTTGGAGGGAAACTAATCGTTGCATATCAAAAAGAAATTTAGATTTACTAGTTTATATATTTATTTATATAATATTTTAAATTCTAAATCATATTATATATACTTGCTCTGAGTACGGCTCATGAGTCCGGATCACAGAGATACGCAGGGCACAACCCAATATTTCTTTGAATCTGACTCCGTATCAATGACACTAGATACAAGCTATTATACTTCATATGAACATGGGTCATACAAGTTCAGACAGAAAAAGAAACTCTGTACTGTCTAATAATTGGAGAAGGTGGACCAAAAAGGATAAATTTTGACTCTTTAATATTATACTAGCAAATATACTCGTGCGTTGAACGGGATATACAATTTATATCTTTGGCTACTTGCAATAATTTAAAAAATAAAAATATCAAAAAATTAAAAAAAATATGTAGCAAAATTTTAAAAAACGTAGCAATGCACGGGCATATTATCACCGGCACGCAATGCTGGAGGCGGTCTTCTACTCTTCTTCCTTGCCTCCTCCGCTCCCCCCTTCTGCATCCCAGAGTTCAAGGTGTCCGAGGGTGGCAGCACGGGCATGAGCGCCTTGTTGCTCTGCTCAGCGGACTTTTCATCGATTTTCTCCTCCATGTCATTGTGGAACTGCAGCTATATTGTTGCGGTGTCAGTAACGTCCAAGGGCTACGGCATGTCGGCTCGTCGTCGACCTCCTTCTCCTCTATGCCATGCCGCCACCGCATCACGTGGATGTCCGCAGCATCCATGGGCGGCGGGGCGGCCGTGAGCAAGCAGTGCATCCCACACTGCTCAATGTTGTCTGGCTCCAGTAGTGATTCTAGGAAGCCTACAACGGATCGAGATAGCCCCATGAGGTAAAGTGTTGTATTGTATTTACCTTGGCCAAGAAGCTGCCTATCAGAAACCTGGCCTTACCCGGCGGCCGGCCCTGCGCACAATGCCATCGTTGCTGCTTGGTTCTTGACAGCAAGGTCCAGATCCCAGACCAAGATGACGAGATCTTCTTGCTTTGAAGTTTGATTTTTATTTGATTTTGTGGCTCTATGGTTTGATTCTATGTTAGATTTTGTTTGACGATTCGTTGTGTGCATCTAACACCAGCTCAATTTGGTATCTTGTATCTTGTGGTGAGCCCACATGTCATGGATGAAGAAAAATAGAGACAGCTCATGTGACCAATGGAGTGATGCGACTTTTTTGGATCCTATGTGCAAAAGGGAAACATTAGAGAGAGATTTGTCTTGATTTAGAACGTCGTGTGGAAGTGAGATCACATGGGTTGGGTTGGGACTGGACATCTAAAAAAGAGTTGCGTGTCCACAAGAGACTGTTGATGGCACCGTACGTGCTATTGTTGTCCGATTCGAATTGACGGAGGGACGGACTGTGACTCCGGCTATGGAAAGTATAAACATATTCTAGAAGCCCCTTCACCGACGGTTTTGGCCCCCGTTGGTGTAAGTCAAAGGTGATAGTCGGCCTGATCACCACCGGTTGCACAACACACATGGGAGAATGGACCAAGGACTTCAACTCAGACGGAGCCAGAACTACTCCATGTTCAACTCGAGCAGAGCTAGAACTACTCCAAATAAGGGGGTATTTTGAACTGCTTTCACAAACTCTGCTCCACAAACTCAACTATGAAGCAGCTCCACAAAAAACTTGAAGTTTGGGAAACACTCACAATTCCAACTTTTTTTGCTAGGGCGGAGCTGCATAGAGCTGAACCTGTTTGGTAAAAAAATATATGAAGTGGAGTAGTTTCAAACACCCCTCCAGATGCATGAGACTGAATATGCTGGATCTGGAGCATGACGATGCCTTGTTCAGAAACTCCAGATGCACATTTCAGATGGATATACACCTCTGCATTTACGGTTTGAAAATTGGAACTGCTGGTTGTGGTTGCCAGATGTCTCAAGCTCTTTTGTCTTCATTCACCAGATCAGAGGGTTCGAAACACAGATGGAGAAGTGGATGGCCTCCTGTGACTGCATCGTCACAAAAGTTTGTCCTTTGCCTGTGACGCTTTGAGTTATTTGATGACTGTTTATTTTGGACTACTTGCGTGTTTGCAGTGTTTACTTGTCTTTTGCACTGATTCAATCTGAATGACACATGTTTTTCTGGCATTTGCAGGCTGGTCCTGGTACAATTGCAGAGGCTGGTCTCTGTCTGTTGTTTCAGTATAGTAGAATTTTGAGACATCCTCTACCATTCCTCCAAGTATCACTATCACTAATTTGGTTTACTGAACCTAAGCAAAGCTATTATGAAGCTAGGTGGGCTAGTTCTACAGTATGTAGGCCACTTGAGAGTGACTATTTCTGTATTCTATTGCCTAATGTTTTCTTTTACGTTGCCCAAAACTGTTTCTGTAAATTGGTTCCTGTTGGGCATTCTTAACGTCACTACCAAAAGTAGACTTAGTTTTCTAATTCTGATAACGGCGCCAAAAATGCCAAACCTATCCCTCATGCCACTTAAGCCAAGTTGTCATCCCCAGCATGACATGAGAGACGCGGTATTGAAATATGCATTTGCTCATCAAGATAAATAATAAAAGGGATCTGCAAGCGCACAGATTAATACCGATGTAGCATTTTAACCGGGAAGTATTCCAGGTATCGTTATTTATATTTTTACCACTAGGAAGGGATTTCTAAGTATCATGGTTGATAATGGAATGAGAATATGGAACTGAGTACACATCATTGCATGTATAACCGAGAGTATTTATCAATATTTTTATACAGGTATAAATGTCACATTAAGTAAAGGTAAAGTGATAATGGTGACAAAGATAATTAATCTGATCAGCTAGCCACATATAATAATGATAAGCACCTCAACAGATATTCTAGCAAGTCATTAGCATGGAATTAGGATGAACTACAAAGATATTCCCTAAGTTATTATTAACTATAAAGTTTAGCATATCATAGTTAGTGCAATTATACTTGGCAATCATGGTGAGAAAAGACTATATCCATGCATAGTGAATATTAGCAAGGAAGATGAAGAACATAGCAATCACTCCCCTATAATAGTGTTGCTCTGCCTGCCCTATACACGAGAGGGGGACTATATAAGAATCAATGAAGCTGTCACTATCGCGAACTACCCCACAATCCGGCATATAGGGTGCAATCGCAGATAAATACGGTATAGACACCACGTCTACACAATAATTATCATTCACCCACTGTACACATGGATAAACGCTATACGATCCTAGGCATGTATATAATTCCAATCTAACTAAGCCAAGCATATAACTATGATAAACTAAGAACAATATAATTGCAAATATAATCAAGTAGAGCAAAGTCATAATCAATATATTGAAATAGAACAAAGTTATATTCATAATATTGAAGAACAATGATGAACAATTGAAGAACAAGAGAGGAATTACCAAGAATCCTCTTGACAGATCCGGGAACCAATCGAAGATTGACTCCTTCTAGTTCTAATCCTATGTAGCTATGCTAACTAGAGATCTAGTTGATGTGGTGGCTCTAGGGCTTGATCAGAGGCTCTCCTCCTGAATTAGGGTTTGAAGTATGAGACGAGGGCCTCTCCTCCAGGGTCAGGGGCCTTGCTTATATAGCCCTTTCGGATGAATCTGGGCCGTTGGATCAAACCGACATTGATCGTGCGGTTTTCCTTGATCCTCTAGGTCGGTGGAGCATAATCCTCGAGGCGGAGCCTGATTGGCTCCGGGGCCAGGGCAGGCGCCCTAAGGACTAGGGCGGACGCCCTGTCCCCGGCTCTGTTACGCCTCCCGTTCGTTCTCGTGGCTTCTGGACTCTTCTAGATGTAAGATAATTACGTGTTCGGTTAATATCCCATCATTAATCCGACATGTGGGCCTTTCTTCTATATTTCCTGATAACCCCCTACAGAAATAGATAAACAGCAAAACTCGTGAAATTCTGTCAGATAAAACCCTAAGTCTAGGTGTTGGTTTCATTTGGATCCTTTTCTCTATTTATTTGATAGTTATAATTGATACTTAAGGACCGTCAACAAACTCCCCCAAGCTTACCTCTTGCTCGTCCCTGAGCAAGGAGAGACTCAGTAGTTGCTGAAATGCCTTTGAATTTTGATGGTACACATGCTTTTAAATAGAGTCTCATCTCTGAGTTAAAGTAAACTGTCAAGACTTAAAACTTACTCATTATACCTTTCACCATGGGGCTTGCAACCGTCACCTTTGTCTTGAGCGGTTAAAAGATAGAACAGTCTAGTCAAGCGCCATGTCTCTTATTCTTGATTAGCTATAGCTCTTGGAGGTTTTTGCAGATTTTCAAATAAAACTCAGAGATTCCTTGTATGACTCTCTCAGGTCTCTCTTTTGTGGTATTTCTGGATCCTCACCAAGGCAGTAATGATGTCTGCCTTCTCTCAAAGCAAAGTATGTAGTATTTGTGGTATAAGGCAGAGTGACATTGCCTTCTCTCTCATCCTATTCTAATAAGGCTTTTGATATCTGGAGCTCATCGGTGGGAGATAAAGTATACATACTTACAAGACATTTATTGCATAGTCAAACCATGGATCCAGAGAAACAAGCCAATAAGTCAAATCAAGATGTGCATGTGTGGCGAATAAATGGTGTATGGTGGTAGTGATGATAACAATGATGAAAGTCTAATTCTACTTTTGCTCTTTTTGAGGGGATACGTACCTTTCCTGCTTTTAAAGCTCTTGAGGAGAATGAGGTGCTCTATATTTTCTTTTTTTTCCTCTCAGGTGGGTATCTTGTACCCCTAATTCTACTGTCGGACACTTTCCATTTTTACCTCTCTTCTCACACTTTTTCTTTTTTTTCATCGAGGTTCCGAGCACTTGCTTCTTTTTATTTCCTCGTATCTTTTTTTTCTTTTCGAGGTTCCGGGCACTTGCCCCTTTTTATTTCCTCGTATAGAGCACTCATCTCCTTAGAACAATATAGCAAGTGGTAGTAACCAAAATAGCTTGAGCATTTATTTCATAGGGGATAACAAGAATGGGAAAATATTTTTGGCTATTCTCTCCCGGATTAGGAGTAGAATAATTTTATGTGGATCTGGAGATGAGAATGAGTGGATATATGTGGATGCGTACTTCCGGAGTAGAAGCAGCATGTATGAGTGATCGTGCAAGTGAATCTTGATTTTAACCGCATGACAAGCTTCTAAGGGTCTACACAGCTTGACTACACTCAATGCTCATAAGCAGTAAAAAGTAAAGGTATGGCTTAAAGTCTAGCAAGCATGTATGTATGGCTGTGGTAGGAACTTAAACTCTCATCATACAGGAACTCATCATGTAGCATTTTAAGATTTTCAAAGATAAAATTCTCCAGAATTCTAGCATCTCTAGGAATAGATAAACAGCAGCTCAACCTTCCCATATCATATCCGTTAACAACTTAGACTTTAGATCAAGTTCTCTTCCCACAAGTTCAGGTTTAGAGCAAGCTTTAAATGATAACAGTTATGTCTAAACTTAGAGAGAGGACTTCAAATTTGAAAGTTAGGCAAAGCAACTATTCATCATATCCATGCTAGAGTTTTATTATTATTTAGATTCAGTTTAGCATAGCCACTTTATTTATTTATTAAAACACACTAAGCAAAAGATATAGGTATATATATATAAGCACAAAATCTTTATTTGGTTTTTTTTTCATAGTTATGTATATTTTTATTTTTATAGGGTAGAAGTATATATAAATATAAAGATAAAGATAGAAATACTTAGCAAGATAATGGAGGTGCTCTCCCCCAAGCTGGATCTTGACATAATCTCTTCTGATGTAGCTAGCAGATGGCGGAGGTGTATTTGAAAGTCGGCAGCACCCTGACAGCGATTAGAATGTCCTCTTTCTGCTAGTCTCCTTGAATTCTGTGAAGCTCAAATAGACAACAAAGCTTTGTGGAACTGATTAAGTGTTAGCATAAATATCTAGCCTTTATCATGCTGAGCCTCCTTGATTTTTTTATGTTGTTTTTTTTCTTTTATAAAGCAGAAGAAAATATTTATGTATTTATTATATATATATATATATTTTTTATGCCACCACAGTGAATGTACTTATGGGTTTTATGCCACTCGCATACTCACATGGGGCTTTAGGGTTTTTAACATTTTTATTTTCTTTTTAAGATAGTATGAATATGATTAACTAAGCAAACTATTTAAGATAAAGTAAATAATTAAAAGGAAAGGATAACTACCAAGTTACCTCTTGGCAAGGCGTTCGGTGTTTTTAAGTCCTCCGAACGGGACTCTTATTCGTTCAGTCGTCCTGGGACTTGGTGGATGGCGTAGTCGGTGGTTCCGGCGGCGCCTCTTCTTCATGTACAACTGTCTTTTCTTTCCATACCTATCTCGGTGCTTTGGTCTCCTCAGGACAGTGTTGGTTGAGTGGTATGTCTTCAGATCTTACCACTTCTCCTTCATAATCTGCCCATCCGTCCTTGATGACCTGTTGCTTCTAATTGTGGTTACGCCGCCTTCTTCTTGTCCTGACCTGCTTGGATTCTTCAAATACATAGTTAGGGTCAGTAAAGTAAAGACGTACCTTCTCAGAGGGGAAGTGCATGTGGACTTCTCCAGTTCCAATGTAAATGATTGCTTTGACAGTACTTAGGAATGGTCTTCCAAGGATGATGGGTGGATCATATTCATCTTCTCCCATGTCAATAACCTGAAAGTCTGTATGGACAAAGTGATCGTCTATCTTGACAGGGACGTCAGTTACTGTACCTTCGACCTGTCGGAATGTCTGATCTGCCATCTGGAGCTGAATATATGTTGGGTTTAAGGGCATGGTTCCGAACAGAAGTTCATAGGTGACCTTGGCCATTATGTTGACGCCCGACCCAGTGTCGCAAAGTGTCTTGTAGAAGTGGGACCCATTAATGGAGCAATAAATGCTTGGCATACCTGGGTCGTCCTTCTTAGACTTGAGTTGGCGATCTTGACCTTTGTGCACGGCAGTGACCATCTTAGCTGTCTCGGTCCATACTTGCTTCTTGCTCTTGTTCCTCCTGTTGGTCCTCTTCCTTGGTTCATATTGGGGTTGCTCTGGGATTTGTGCGGTCTTGTTCTTGAAGGAAAACGTTTCCTTCCTCCCCTTGATGTAGAAACTGATCTTGGCAGCACTAGTATAGATGACAGCTCCCGCGGTGTTCAGGAATGGTCTCCCTAGGATGACGGGAGCCCTCTCATCAGAACCGGTCTCTATCACTACGAAGTCTGCTGGAGCGTACGAGGAACCCACTCGGACACAGATGTTCTTCAATATTCCTCACGGGAAACTCAGTGTCCTATCTGCAAGCTGCAAACACATAGTTGTTTCTAATAATGGTTGTGAAAAGAGTTTTTCATAGAGTACCCTGGGCATGATGTTGACGCTGGAGCCAAAGTCACAAAGTGCTTCTGGGAAGTCTCGCATGCCGATGGAGATCGGGATGACGGGGCGTCCTGGATCGCCTCTCTTGACCAGCAAACGGTCAGTACTTACTTCCACGATAGGGTTACTCCAGTAATCTCCTGCATCAAACATGTCTACAAGATTTGCAGATTCTAGTCCTTCCGGTTGTGATGGTATACCGGGGTTAGTAGCAGGAACAGCAGCAGCTATTTGATTCAACTGAGATTCAATCATTTTATTAAAGCAAATCTGGTTCTTGATGGCAGTAGAGAAATTATCCATTCTATTATTTATATTTTCTAGTATTTTATCATTAGATGCCAATTTCTTAGACAGGTTATCCATTAGCTTTCCTTGATTGGATACTAACTCTCTCAAAGGTGGATAATTATTATTATTATTGAAAGAATTGTTACCTTGGTAATTACCTGAGTAGTTAGGCCTCTGTTGATTCCAACCTTGATTCTGCTGAGGACGGTTGTAGTAGTTGTTGTTGTTATTGTTGATGTAGTTCACGTCCTCCAGCAACTCAGGACAGTGATTGCCCGAGTGTCCAGTACCTCCACACTCCTCACAAGTCATGTGGGAGTCGTAGACGTGCATGACTTCTTTCTTTTCTCCAGCTCGATCATCGAGCTTCTTCATGAGTAGGTCTAGCTTGGCAGACAGCATGTCTACCTCCTTGAGCTGGTGCATACCTCCACCTCTCTTGCGTGTCTGAGTTCTTTCTTCATTCCAACCTTGGTTGGATGCCATCTTCTCCACAAGAACTGTGGCTTGAGGTATGGTGAGTGATAGGAATGCTCCTCCAGCTGCAGCATCCATGGTTTCATGGGCACTGTTAATGAGCCCATGATAAAATGTCTGCATCAGTAGCCAGCTTTCCATTCCATGATGGGGACATTCTAGGATATAGTCTTGGAAACGCTCCCATGCTTCTGGAACGGATTCATCATGTTGTTGCTGAAAACTTGTAATCTTCCCACGGAGAGCATTGGTCTTGCCCATGGGAAAGAATTTGGCCAGAAAGTTCGTGGAGCAGAGTGCCCACGTAGTGTTCTTCTCCTTTGTAGCGTAGAACCACTGCTTCGCTCTCCCCAACAGTGAGAATGGGAAAAGGCGAAGTAATATGGCGTCTCTGGGGACTTCAGCCATGGTGAAAGTGCTGCAGATCTCCAGGAAGTGTTGAAGATGAGCACTAGCGTCTTCATGTGGCTTCCCACAGAACTGGTTAGCTTGCACCATGTTGATGAGCCCAGGCTTGAGCTCGAAGTTGCGGTCGATCTCCCCAGCAGGTCCAGTGCGGATGTTGTCCGTAGTGGGAGCTGAGAACTCGCGGATCGACTTGTTCGCCATGGCTTCGAATTCAGTTGACAAATTCCGGATGAAACTTCGGCGGTCTTCGGATTTGGATGAATCTTTGTGCTGAAGTGTTGACGATGTCTTCTTGAGCTTGGCCCTTGTTCTTCTGAATAAGGCTTCGGGATCGTCAACAAAGTTGTCTGGAAGATGTCTTCTATTCATGCATCACCCTACAATAAATAATCAAAATGGAAAATACAGGGGTAAAACTGTATAAGAGAATTGATAAGCTCGATCAGATTAGTGATGCAAATGATGACTCAAAGTTCCATATTCATTCCTACTTAGTAATCAACCTTCCCCGGCAACGGCGCCAAAAATGCTTGTTGGGCATTCTTAACGTCACTACCAAAAGTAGACTTAGTTTTCTAATTCTGATAACGGCGCCAAAAATGCCAAACCTATCCCTCATGCCACTTAAGCCAAGTTGTCATCCCCAGCATGACATGAGAGACGCGGTATTGAAATATGCATTTGCTCATCAAGATAAATAATAAAAGGGATCTGCAAGCGCACAGATTAATACCGATGTAGCATTTTAACCAGGAAGTATTCTAGGTATCGTTATTTATATTTTTACCACAGGGAAGGGATTTCTAAGTATCATGGTTGATAATGGAATGAGAATATGGAACTGAGTACACATCATTGCATGTATAACCGAGAGTATTTATCATCTCTTTATACAGGTATAAATGTCACATTAAGTAAAGGTAAAGTGATAATGATGACAAAGATAATTAATCTGATCAGCTAGCCACATATAATAATGATAAGCACCTCAACAGATATTCTAGCAAGTCATTAGCATGGAATTAGGATGAACTACAAAGATATTCCCTAAGTTATTATTAACTATAAAGTCTAGCATATCATAGTTAGTGCAATTATACTTGGCAATCATGGTGAGAAAAGACTATATCCATGCATAGTGAATATTAGCAAGGAAGATGAAGAACATAGCAATCACTCCCCTGTAATAGTGTTGCTCTGCCTGCCCTATACACGAGAGGGGGACTATATAAGAATCAACGAAGCTGTCACTATCGCGAACTACCCCACAATCCGGCATATAGGGTGCAATCGCAGATAAATACGGTATAGACACCACGTCTACACAATAATTATCATTCACCCACTGTACACATGGATAAACGCTATACGATCCTAGGCATGTATATAATTCCAATCTAACTAAGCCAAGCATATAACTATGATAAACTAAGAACAATATAATTGCAAATATAATCAAGTAGAGCAAAGTCATAATCAATATATTGAAATAGAACAAAGTCATATTCATAATATTGAAGAACAATGATGAACAATTGAAGAACAAGAGAGGAATTACCAAGAATCCTCTTGATAGATCCGGGAACCAATCGAAGATTGACTCCTTCTAGTTCTAATCCTATGTAGCTATGCTAACTAGAGATCTAGTTGATGTGGTGGCTCTAGGGCTTGATCAGAGGCTCTCCTCCTGAATTAGGGTTTGAAGTATGAGACGAGGGCCTCTCCTCCAGGGTCAGGGGCCTTGCTTATATAGCCCTTTCGGATGAATCTGGGCCGTTGGATCAAACCGACATTGATCGTGCGGTTTTCCTTGATCCTCTAGGTCGGTGGAGCATAATCCTCGAGGCGGAGCCTGATTGGCTCCGAGGCCAGGGCGGGCGCCCTAAGGACCAGGGCGGGCGCCCTGTCCCCGGCTCTGTTACGCCTCCCGTTCGTTCTCGTGGCTTCTGGACTCTTCTAGATGTAAGATAATTACGTGTTCGGTTAATATCCCGTCATTAATCCGACATGTGGGCCTTTCTTCCGTATTTCCTGATAACCCCCTGCAGAAATAGATAAACAGCAAAACTCGTGGAATTCTGTCAGATAAAACCCTAAGTCTAGGTGTTGGTTTCATTTGGATCCTTTTCTCTATTTATTTGATAGTTATAATTGATACTTAAGGACTGTCAACAGTTCCTTTCATAATTTCATTGGTGTATAAGCATCTGATACTGCGTGCTGGACTTATGCTTAGGATATGAGTTTTATAGGAAAGTAGTACAAAATTTTATGGTTAGTACTAATATCTAGTATGTTTTCTGCTCGGTTGCACTTGCTACAGTCATAGTGACAGCACAACCTAGTGGAGTTTTAACCTTAGTGGGTCAGGCCATTGTTTTGAAGAAGATAGTGGAAGATAAAATTGCAAAAGGTGATGTAAAAATAGAACCTGCCAGCAATATGAATATAGCACCTACTACCTATGTATCTATTTCTAGACCAACAATATACACTTGTGCTCATCCCGGTTCTTTGTTTGCTGCACTATGTATCTAGGTATTTTATGAGTTGTATTCACGTCCCAGTTCTTTGTTTGCTGCACTCCTGCAACTATAACAAAGTCTGAGGTTAGAACCTGCTTTGCTCATTGCTCTGAACCTGTAATTGGTTATTGCACTAAATTTGTATAAATGATTTTTTTGTTTCCAGTCACTCTCTAATGTGCGTTTTAACAATTACTATGTTTTGCACCAGATTGTCATCGGCGTGCCAACGCAAGACGCATTGAACTAATAATGTTATGTACTTATGTTCCAAATATTCTTCCTTCCTAGATAGTGTTACATACTACAGTCTGTTCTATTATTGTTAGATTAGAACATTAGAGAATTAGAAATTTATGTTGGTGGATTGATAATGATGGATAACATTACATGCTTTGTTTTCTGAATTTGTGATGCAAATGTCAGTGAGTTTACCTGATTCATTACTTGAACGTTCTGGTTCTGATTTTTTTTCATTTTTGTTCCTCTAGTGTGTTATTTTCTCTTGACAAATATCTCTTTTTTGTAATGATATTATTAATTATGTGTGGTATGTGCATGCATGAACCCTGTCCATTAAAGAATCTGCCTCCTTTTTCACATCTTTTTCTTGTTTAAGAAATGAAAACAAAAGGATGCAGTTACACATCGGCTATGGACTCATGTTTCAAAGCACTTAAAGTTATGCTACTAAAGATATATCTACAAACAAGGTTCCTATATTACATTAAATCATTTTATATTTGTTTATAAAATGCAGGGCAGCTTGGACAACCATAAGAATTAGATAAAGGATTATGCCCGCGTGCTGGTGGTTCATCAAGAGATGAATGAGTGAATCAAGATATAATTTTTTTGCTATGGCAAACATAGTTTTAGACTTTGTAGTTTGAGACGATGGTTATGCTTGTGTTCGTGGTGGTGACTTTGTAGTTTACTTTAACATTATTCTTGTTGTATAATTATTCTAGTTGAGACATAAGGTTACAATTAATGAAAGTTTGAGTTTTTATATCTGATGATGAAATCTACTCATGGCACAATTATTTCGTAACAACAATTAAATTTCTAGCTACGAAAAGAAATTAAAAAGGTGCGGGCCAAAACGCCCTCGTTGCAACAAACTACTATGCAACCACTGTTTGTTGTTGCAATGTACATTATTGCCACAAACTTTATGTGTTGCTATAGGATGTGTCTACCACCAACAATGATTGGTTGCCTTTTCCATCTACTACCACCAATAATGATTTGTTGCATTTTCCATCTATTACCACCAACAATGATTCGTTGTATTTTCTATATATTACCACCAACAATGAGTCGTTGCATTTTCCATTTATTACATCCAACAATGATTTGTTGCATTTACCTTTTATTGTCACCGGCAAATGAACGTGGCAATTGTGACTCTAGCCACTAAATTTGTTACATTGCAAGATTTATTTCATGCAATGGAGAACATTGCATGGCAATATGGCCATATCCCCACGTAACTATGGAGTGGCAAGAAAGCTATTTTGTGATAAGTTCATTCATGGCAATTCTATCATAATGCATCCACGTGTTTCGTCGCAACAGTAACTCAAGCAACCATTCTGCTGGTTGCAATATTTATGCTTGCAACCAGAACCTGGTTACGTTAGTTTTGTTATGTGCATTGCAAAATCACCATATTGCAACACCACATCCAAAAGGATGCAAGAACCTATTGCACCGTTCCAAATGCAACCACCCATCAATGACCATAAATAGATGCAATTGATCTGTATTACAACCAAATAGCCATATTGCATCCCAATATAGGCGTCACGACAGGGCTGGATCCTAGTAGTGAGCCAAAGGGCTATTTATAAGCCCCTCCATGAAATAGAGCTGTTGCCTCCTCACTGAGCTAAAAACGGGGTAACCAGACGCGTCTATTGCCCAATCAATAGGCTCGGCCAACGTCCGATGCCCCTTAGCAGCTCGCAACGGATCAACGCCATGTGTCCTCGATTGAACGAGAACCGTTGATCTCCAACAATCACTAAAACGATACTGTGCTTTAGCACCACTCGACAGACACGTCCGACACTTGAACTACTAGCGTCTAACGCTGTGTCAGACACGGTCCAGAGAGCTCGTTTCCTCACTCGGTCGTCGAACGTGTCAGACGCTCCATCACTAGATGCTGACGTCAGCGTCCAACAAGTACTCAGCATCACGCCACCTCGTGAACAGCTGACGTCACACGGAGCGGACGCTGACGTCCAGCGTCCGTCGCCACTTCACCAACGCATCTGAAGCATGCCCTCCAGCATGCGTCACCAAGGGCTAAGCACCAGACGTGGCATCGGCGTCTGACGCCACCACACCCAGCGTTTGATGCCTGGAAAACAACGATGATCACCACCATGACTTCGCCTCTGGTTCTCGCATCCGGTGCTAAGGAAAATAAGCGTTTCATCTTCATGAAAACACCTGAATCCCGCCTCGCTATCCCAAACCCCTCTCTACCACTCAAACTCCACTGCCTTCGCAAAAGGGCCAACACCAACAAGTGTTCACCACCTTGTGCACATGTGTTAGCATTTTCACAATCATTTTCTCAAAGGAGTTAGCCACTCAACTTGCCACGCCACTCGATTCTAGCAACGGTGCAAAGTTAGATCACTCAAGTGGCACTAGATGACCGATATGCAAACAAGTTTGCCCCTCTTAATAGTATGGCCATCTATCCTAAATCCGGTCATGCACTTCTCTACACAACCTTTGACCAGTGAAATGAAATGCCCTAGTATTATACCTTTGCCTTGCGCATTCTATTCCAACTCCTCCGACGTTGATGCAACACATGCACCAACCAATCACCAAATGATATGATCCACTTCATATCATCACGTGACTATTTTGGTTCATCGATCTTGACCTCACTTGCTCTTCACCGTTGCCTCGGTCCATCGGTGCCAAGTCTTGCCCAAGCTTCACCGTCACACGCGGTGCCTCGCTTCAAAGCCTCTGACTTGCCCTTCACGCTTGCAACCGGTCCATTGAGCCAAGCCACATCTCGATCTTCTCCACCTTGATCACATGACTCCCTGTCATGTCTCATATGCAATAAGCTCCTTCATGACACAATCACTTGTGGACTAATTCTCTATGTATCTCACATTAGACACAATTAGTCCACCTAAGGTTGTCACTCAATTACCAAAACCAAACAAGGACCTTTCAATCTCTCCCTTTTTGGTAATTGATGACAACTCTATAAAGATATGGAAATTAAGATCTTTTCGATTTTATGCTACTTATCCAACATTTAAGCTCTATGTTAGTTTGGATAAGCACCATCAAATCAACTCGGTAGTGATAACACCCCCTACATGTGTGCTCAAATGGTTTGGTTTCAAGCTTGCACACATGCATAAATATGGAATTTGTGGGAGGGTTAGCACTACTAAGTGATGCTAAGGTATATAGAATAAACCTTTGTAGCTTGATACCATTTGAAAAGCGCAAGTTTGCCACCATCCTTAGCATCATGAGTAGCTAGACATAAAAAACACTAGAAACCCCGTGAGATCAACATTATAAGCAAGGTTCTAGTTTTTGCATGATAAACACAAGTCTAGCTATCATCCTATGCATGCTAGTTATCAAATCATTATTCAAGTTCTATAACTAGCATACACCACACAAGCATGCATATTGAATTTAAAAACTTATGCAATGCAAGCAAGCACATGAATATGCACATATCAAATGCAATCAATCAAAGTTCATGAGCTTGCTCCCCCTACTTGTGTGCTTTTCTTGTCCAAGAATTTTGTGATCCCCTTACATTCTTCAATGTTGCTCCACATTCTTCAATGTTGCTCCCTCTTTGTCCATATCCATGTCCAATATCATCTATCTCTCCCCAAAGCAATCTCTCCCCCAAAGGAAATCCTTCATATCTTTGTCCAATCTCTCCCCCTTTGTCATCAATTTTCATAAAAGATGTGCTTCTCATTGATGTAAAGGCTTGCATTGGGGTAGATGGTTGAGACTTGAATCTTGCATTTTTTATGAACATTACCACATATGTTGGAATGACATTACTTGTATTGCTATTGAGACACCACATAGGATCTCTGACCTTGATACCAATTGGTGGGGCTCCTTTCCCGATGTCATAGCATGGGTCATTCACTTGATAAACTTGAGCTTCTTGTAGGTGAGGGGTGCATTCTTCTCTTAATGATCACTTAAAGTTGAGGATCACTTGTGGAACCATCTTCTTGCATGAATGATACCACATGTAGATACCATGTGAAGATACCATGAGTAAGAATGTGATATCACTCGAAAGAATTTTCTAGTATGGATCCACTTGTTGGATTTGTCAATAAGAACCATTTCTTGAACATTTTCTATCTTCATGAGTACCATTTGTAAGATATCACTTGTAAGTTGATCTAGACACCATTTGTAAATACCACGTGAAAAATCAATTGAGTTTAGATACCACTTGAACCACTAGATATCCATTTGCATTATTGTCTTGTTCTTGTACCCTTATCATCATCAGGAGCTTCTAATGTGACTTGAACTATTTTGACTTGCCTAAGCCCCCAAGTTCAGTTTGATCCAATGACAAGCTTCTTCACACCTCATGCTAAGGGTTATCTTGCCAATGTTGTACTTGTCACTTGTTAGCAATCCAAACTAGATCAAGTACTTGAGTTTACTAGCTCATGAACAAACTCATACACATACCACTAGATCATTTAATCATTCAAGCAATAGTGGTAGGTTATGAATTTAAACTTTTCATTTGTTATGCATGATCCTAATAAGCATTACTATATGCACTAACTGCATACTAGTAAGGGATGAAATGATCATGCACATTACAATGATACCTTTGCTATTTTGGAGTAGAGGATAGTCACATAGATTCCAATTTATTACTCCAATAGCAATGTGAAGTCCCATTTATAAGCTTGGTGAAGACCAATCATCATAGATAAATCCATCTTCACCCATATAAAATGAAAACCACTTATGATCAAGTGCACTATCTCTTGAGTTGTGGTTGGCTTGCTTCATCTTTTGACCAATGCTTGCATGAGATAACTATTTCGAGTATCACTTGAAATATCATAACTAGCTCTCTTTTTGGGTGTTGCTTGCTTTCTTGATCAACCCCTTTGATTACTTCAACTAAGCATCTCAAATGTCCCTCAGATCACCACTTCCATGTTAGCCTTCCAAGTCCTAAGCATGGTTTACCTACCAAAGGCGGCAAGCCCCTACACAAGGGAGAAGTGACCATTTTTGATACTCACTTGAATGACATTGTTTGATTGATCCACGTGATGGACTTAATTTGATGAATAACCTTGAATCCTTCTTAAGTACTCTTTTTTCTACTTGTTTAAGTCCTTTTCTTTCTTCCAAATGATCTCCAATCATCACTAGAACTTAAACTTCATCTTCATCTTGAGTTTGACCTTGATCTTCAAATTTGAGTACCAAATATGTACACCAAGTACATTCCACAATTAAATAGCTTTGTACTCATTGCTTGTCATGCTTCTAGATCAATCCAAAACCAAACTTAGGTACCTCAAACACTTGTAAACATGATTCCAACTTGAGGACCTTTCAATCAAAGTGACTCCAAGTATATCTAATAAATGTTACTTTTCTGGCAGATTCTGTACCCTTCAAAGAAAAAGTATATCTCCCAATGTACGGATCCAAAAATCATGAAATTTGGTGGAGATGTGGTTTACTAAGTTATCTAGCAGCTATAAAAATTTGAACTTCATTTGACTCCAAGATTGCTACCAGATTTTAAATTTTCCACCACTGCTACATGCTGAAAACTGCTGCACTATAGCTGACAAGATGTACTCCAAAACCAAAGCATCTCTTATCCAATTCTCATAAAATTTGTCCAGCATCTTATACCATAAGTAAAGAGCATGCATAACAAATTTCAAGCTAATCCAAATATATTTGATCACTCAAACATGTCTAAGATCACAACTAGCTCAGATTTTTAATATAGGACAGATTTGAACCAATAGAGCTATACTACATCAAATGTGAATCAAACTTGAGATCAACTTGTTTGAATACTCTCACAAGGTATATATCCATTCAATCCACTTACTAAGGGTCATCTTATGAATTTATCCAACATAAATCTATAATAGAACTGTCCCAATTATAAGAGCACAAGCAAAAAAACAAGCACCGAAACGCCTAAATTTTTAAACTTGAGCCCATATAATCCCGGTAGTCAATCGAAATCACGAAAGATTTCAAACCAACCCGATTGCAACCAAGATCGCATTATTCAACATAACACATCACACGTTACATTTCACAAGTACTTAAGAAGAAGCTTACAACATAACAGAGTCGCAATTATTACAAACCAGGTTTGGAAAGTAGAGGAAGCATAAGTTAAACACACACGTAGTTCAAATACGATTGCTAGTCATCTGCGAGAGGGTTATAAAGAATTCTATCAACAATGATATGTTTTCCAAATCTCAGGACGAGATTTTTATAAGGGGGAGGGCTGTAACACCCCAGGTGTTTGGCTTCCGCTTTGCACTTGCATTTCATAAGCATGAGCATCATTCATCTCAATTATGCATTTGTTGAACTACAACATGAGTATGCAACATACTCAAATGTACTTGTTTTATAATTGGTTGTTTATGAAATGTGGTTGGTGTAACATGTAGATGCCACATGAGTGTCTCATACATTGAAACATGGCAATGTTGTTAGTATAGCATGACAAGTTTAATTGTTGCAACAAAGGCTTGAAACATATGCAACATGGTAGTGCAACAAAGTAAGGGAATTGTTTGTTTCGACCTATGTGACACTTGGTAATATGGGTAGATAATGTGTGGAGTGGTTAATTATGTCCTAATACACCTTAACTATACTTAGGATAAGTAGTGGAACAAGGTTCATGTTGACCAAAATGACCAAATTGCCCTCCTAAGTGATGTTGACTAGATGTTGACCTCTAGAGTACTTTTATTTGACTATTTAAAAAGTCTAGCTTAGAGATCTTGCATGGATGTGCGTCCTTAAACAAAGTTGTAGCAAAATTGTTAGGGAACAAAAGTTGTAATATGGTCATCTTATGAAAATGAATGGAACACACTCAAAAGTGGCCCACAAATCAGTAAAGGGGGCTGTTTTGGAATTTGAAATTTTGGCTAAGTCATAATGCTGTTAATAGTTTCAAGGTACCCACCTTGGGAGCCTTGTAACTCTCAAAGCGTGCCAAACCAGCTTGAGCTCCTATTGACAAACTTATAGATCTCATGTCCCTTTACAACTTTGCTAATTACGGTTCTCACTGAATCGGCCTAGATTGGGAGCTCTAGAGCATCGAAGTTCGTCTGTCAGTCCCCTCTATCAGACTCCGATTCAGGCGTTCTGACAACACCATGGCCAACTGGCATCAGAGGTGGAATGCCACGTGGCTGCCCGCGCGCATGTAGGAAGCCACGACGTCGCTCTTACATGTCTGTGAAGGTGAGAAAACTGAGTCCGGTCAGTGTTTTCTCATTCCATCCCTCTTCCTCCTCCCTCGCTGCCTTCTTCGGCGAGCATGCGCCACCGCGAGCTCCGCCATGGCTACACGCACTCACCACCGCACCACCGCATACCAAATCCCACAAATAGCTCCGCCCTGAACCCCTCTACCCCCTCATCTCCTCCACGCAGCAAACCAAGCACAGGTGGGACCGCATTGCCATTTTCGCCGTCGCGGTACCTCGCCAGAGTGTGTCTGCACGGCCGTTCGCCATGGCGAAGGCTCTTCGGTCATCCTCTTCTCATGCTAGTAGGTGCGCTGGGGCTAGGGTAGTGCAGGGATGCTCGCTGAGGGTCTAGGATGGGGTCCCGCAGTCACTGCCGGCGAGGTGCGTCGCCACGTGCCCCGCCGAGCCGCCATGCTCGACGACAAGCCATCCCCGGTGTCCCCGCCCATAGTTTAACTCGGTCAATTGGTGCGGCTTGTGATGCTGGTCACACGGGTGCCCTCGGTTTCACCGGCCGACTAGCCGTTAGCGAGCTCCACCGTCGGCCGCCCGTCCTCTGCCTCTGTCTCTCTGGTCTGCGGGTCCCGGATGTTAGCAGGCAGGAGGCTGGGTGGGATGTAGTCATGGGCCAAGCAGGCCTAGCGGGCCACGCCGGGGTAGTAGGCCATCCCAGTAGTGTGTAGGGTTCGTTTTTGTTTTGGTTTTTCTTTTATTATTTTCACAATTTTGAATGCTATTTTGTAAAATCCATATCTCAAGAATTATAGATCCAAATGAGGTGATTCCAATTGTGTTAGGTTCTGTATAAAGTGTAGTATTTAGGAAAAATATAATATGTGCACTTTATGTATAAAAATTTGGGAACCTAAATAGAAACTTGAAAGGTGTTTTAAAATGGTTTCAAACTTGTTAATTTTATAACTTGAGTTCTAGTGCTCCAAAAATTATGAAATTTGGTGAGTATGCTGTTCTTGGTATATGCTAGCTCTAATAAAAATTTGAGGGTCAGGGCTTGAGTAGTTTTCAAGTTATGCCTTTGTCATTTTATAATTGGTAATACTTGAATGAATTTTCATAATTTTTCTATACGTCCAATGATCATGAAATTTTGTGGAGAGTGTCCTGATACTTTAGGATTGCAAGTAAAAATATTGTTTCTATTGTTTGATAACTTTCAATAGGATTTCTTAATTATGCTAGAATCAGCCCTGCTGGCTTGATAATTTGTGTAGGGAGTTCCTATTGGCAACTTGGGTTCAAATTTTTGTAGTAGTCTACTGGTAGTGTATAGGGTCCCCTATAATTTTTGTAGAATTTTCTGAGCAGTTTGCATATAGGTTTATTTCCCACTTGATTAATTAATTAAATTAAGACAGGGATTAAAAGAAATGATTTGAGTTGGTATACATTACTTTCTGTTGGTTTTGTGTCATATGTGAATTAGTGCTGTCATTGGTTTGGTCAAAAGGTTGGTTTGGCACAAAAGTAAATATTTAATTTTAACTCTATTAGGCTTCTGCATAGTTGGTAGCATTTCGGGGATTAGACTTTGATAAAAGTGTTTCCTAGGAATATTGTGAATACCAAAGTTGTAGTATACTTCTTAAACTAGTTTGTGTTAAAATTTGGTGGTATTTGGCCTAGTAGTTTAGGAGTTCTAGTAGTTTGAAGTTTTTGTCCAGAAATGGTTGCTCTCTGTTTGGAGAGGACAGATTTTTGGAACTTTAAGAATTCAACTAGGTAAACTTAGGAATCAGGTCTTGAGGTCTGAAAATAATTTGTAGAGAATTTCATGAGCTTTCTAGATTGTCTTGTGTCATGCAATTTGGATTTGTAGATCTCCAGTTAGGGTTAAAAGACTGAGCTGCTATCCAGATTCTAGTTTTGATGAAATATATATGTGTTTGTGAGCGCCTGAGTAATGTTGCTCTTGCTAGTTGTTTAAGTGCTAGGTCCATAACTGAGGAAGATCAATTATACATTAGGTTGTGTAGACTTGGTAAGTACTTCTCTACCAGGGAAGAAATTTGCATGTTTTGGTAAAGTGATTTGAATAGAGTGTCAAATTGATTACTGCAGTTTACATTTGCATTCACCGAGCATGTTGCATTCATTCTTATGCATCCATGAAATTTATCTATGCATCCATGCAATAGGTGTACCGGAGGGGGTGATGCTTCTGGAGTTCGAGGGAGCGCATCAGGAAGAGGAGCAGGAGCAGCCGGAGGAGCCCGAGGTGCTGGTCGGCGAAGGAGTTCCCGAAGAAGAGCTGCCCGAGTGCCCTGATCATCTTCCCTCATCCTTTTTGAAAGGCAAGCCCCGGAGCATTATAAGCCTCCTAATTTCTAAAAATATAATTGAGTATATATGTTATATGTATTGTTACATTAAGTGATAGGGGTTGGATGAAAACACTTCCTACATATATATCCTATCCTTGTCCAGAAAGTATACCTTGAATCCTATTTAGGTTCAGGTTCGAGTAATTGCTTAGCCCTGCTTTAAGCGGTAGAAGTCAGGTGATTTCCTGTCACCTGCGAGCTTTAGGGATACTTATATTTGGCATAGTTGGCTATATTTGCTATCGTAGAAAAGAACCATGTGTTAATAAAATGAAATGAGACCGGGCGGGATGACGATAGTGAAGCAACAAGGCATGGAGGTCTTGGGTGTGGATCTATCCCCGTCTGTGTTGGTTAAGGACCGATTCGCTGTACATTCTTGAGTCATGTTGAACACAGTTTAACACTTAGCTGGCCGGATAAGTTGTTCTGACCACGAAGCCAAGTAATACAGTTCAGGCCAGGAATCGAGGGGTCAAGTGCGCATTCTGGAGGAAGTAAGGATGTGCTTAGGAACATTGGTGTAAGACCAGCGGGCTTAGAGTCCCTGTCACCTAGCAAAGTGTTGCCCTTGGGGATGCGGTATCAGTCAAACCCGTGATTCCTGAATTGTACCAAAGGTGACTTGTGCGACCCTGGCGCGGGGTCTGCGCGACTTGTATTAGAAATACCCCTCTAGCTGGATAGGAATTCGATTCGAATCGCCGTCACTCCCGCTTAGTGAGCACTTGACTTGAGTAGCGGCAACGTAGATTCAATTAATTGTATGGATGGTTACTTGGATGATGATTTAAATGTTGCCTCAATTTATACCTGCTATGTTTAATAATGTTTGCTTAATAATCGAGTGATTGTTTAGCACAGGTGCTAAGATAGATGATAGGTTAATGCTAAAAATCACTGCTAGCATAGGTTAAAAATGGTTACTATGACTTATGTTTTTCTGCAAATGAAATGTTAGCCAGATCCACTTACAGAAAGCCTTGCATGATCCTTGGTGTCTTTTATTTCCATTTCGATGGGTAAGTTTAGCTGAGTACATTCTCGTACTCAGGGTTTATTCCCTCCTATTGCAGATGATATGCTTTACCAGGGTTTTTGCAAGAACTGCCTCCACCCAGCGGGTGACGAGGACTAGATCACTTGGGCATGATCATCTTTTAGCTTACTTTCCTTAATGCTTTTGTGCGAATATGATCTATAAGACTGGAAATCGTATTTGAACTATGTGTGTGTTTAACTTATGCTTCTACTACTTTCCAAAACTGGTTTGTAATAATTGTGACTCCGTTATGTTATAAGCTTCTTCTTAAGTACTTGTGAAATGTAACGTGTGATGTGTTATGTTGAATGATGCAATCTTGGTTGTAATCGGGTTGGTTTGAAATCCTTCATAATTTCGATTGACTACCGAGATTATATGGGCTCAAGTTCAAAAATTTGATCACTTCAGTGATTGTTTTTCTGTACTTGTGCTCTTATAATTTGGACGGTTTCATGACAAAATCAATCCAAACTTGGTTACTAAGCATTTATCCATTCAACCATCTTATAGCAAGCAACATTGCATATTTATCCAATTCAATCAATTCATATGCACCCAAATAAAATGATCAACAAGAGATATACCTTAGTTAGCTCATGATCATCCAATAGCAAGCTTCAACTCAATTAATTTGCAAGTCATCAAATAATTCAATAAATCACCACAACTTGATCATGACACTTGTATGTTGTAGCATTTGGACTTCACTCATTTTGACTTGGCATTGGGATAATGATCATCACTCTTCATTACTTGGCTCAAACACACGATCAACATTATGAATACCACTTGAACCAAGTCTCCAATGCCAATGGTACCTACAAACAATCATCCACTTTTTGATGATACTCAAACAAGTTTGGGTCCTCTCAAGTTAGGTGCAACATATTTAGGCAAGGCCTTAGTATGAATAGCGGGATATTTTGCAATTGCAACCATTGAGGTACTATTGCCAACCTTTCTAAGGATATTAGTATCATCAATTGAACTAGGCTTAGAATTCTCACCTAGGGGACATGAATTTGCCATGTGTCCCCTTTTCCGGTATGAGTAGCACATTCTCTTTGCTTGAGCCTTTTCTTCCTTGCTTATGTTGTGCTTCCCATTGCCTAGCCTCTCATGGGTTGCTTCTCAATGTTTGGGCAACCATTAGCAAGATGTCCTGCTTCATGGCATCGATAGCACAAGGAATGCGATAACTTCTTTTGGAGTAGCCTCTTCATCCTCTTTTCTTGCTTTCTTTCACCCTTTGTCATTTTCTTCTTGAAGCCAAGGCTACTTTTGTCACCAAAGTTTCTTTGAGTCTTTATCAAGTGCTCAAAGGTGACTTTTGAGTTGTACCACCTCTCTAACTTGTTGCTCAAATTCTTCACTTCACTTTTGAGCTCATTGTTCTCCTTCAAATGGTTAGTCTCACAAGACATAGAAGTAGAACAAGCATCTAATTGTGAAGAACATGGCATATCTAGTAAATCATCACAAGAGGTGGATATATGCTTCTTGCCTACATCACAAGGGTTAGCAATACGTGATTGATCATTTGACTCAAATGATGAGCTCTTACTAGTTTTGGTTTCTTCATTAGAAGGCTTCTTAGTGAGTAAAGCATGTTCTTGTACCAAGTTATCATGAGCAACACTAAGTTACTCATGAGCCAATTTTAGCTCCTCATGTGAACAAGTAGTAACATAAAGTGGATGCTTTTGTTGTTCACATGTGGTTTTTAGAAATGAGTTTTCATTTTTCAATTTACTTGTTTTTGCCATCTCATTTCTTAGGGCCTTTGAGAGTTTATATAGAAGATAAAAATTTGGACCATCACAATCAACAACAAAACCACCAATAGATACCTTAGTGTCACCATGTGACATGGAACAATGTGGTGATGTTGAAGAGCTTGTTGAAGCATCACTCTCATAGCCATCATCTTCACCATCAAGTGTGCATGAAGTAGAATCATCACTTGCATCACTTGTGGCATTATCATCAATCTTGTCAAGTGATCTTGTGGTATGATCATCTTTGTCATCACTTGACCATGAAGTGGAGCAATCCTCCACAACCACCTTGTTGTGGTCATTCTCAACATCCTCATTCGCCTCTTCCTTGGGCTCATCATCATTGAAGATCATCCCATATTTCTCATTGAGAAACATCCAAATCTCATGGGTAGACTTGAAATCCATGATCTCACAAAGTATGCTACTAACCATAGATTGATAGAAAATGTTAGTAGCTTGGCTATCGAGATGTAGGCATTTACTTTGCGCTTGAGTTGCATTCTTTCTATCAATCGCATAAGAAAAGCCCACATCTATGATCCACCACATTTGAGGAGAAATAAACTTAAAATTGCATTGCATTTAATTTCTCCAACGTGTAAAGTGTGTGCCATCAAAAGTGTATGGACACTCAACATCTAGCCCATAGTTCGCCATCCTCTTGGGTCGGTGAAGACCACAAATGAGAGACCTAGCTCTGATACTACTTGAAGGGTTGAGATGGTAGACTAGGGGGTGAATAGTCCTTTCTAAAACTTAACTGCGTTGGCTAACTGAAACAAGTGTGGAATTAAATCTATCAGTCTAGCCAAGACTACACCCCTCTATCTATAACTCTAGCACCTTACAAAATATCCAAATCAAGAAAATAAGGTGTCTTCCTAGCAAGAGCCCACCTAAACAATTCTAGCTTGCAAGGTCACACAAACCTATGCAACTAATACTTCAAGCACACAATTCTAGTAAGCAAAAGCACAAAGCTCCTAGGCTCACTAGCAATACTCAATAACAAGGCAACCAATGCCAAATTAGAGAGTGCAAATTACTTAGCTACACAAACTAAGCAATGTGACTAACAAGATTACACAAACCAAATTAGCCACGCAAAGAGGATACTTCTAGCTACACAAGCAAGAAGATATCTAGGTAGCTACACAAGCACAACTAGATACAAGAGCAACAACACAAGCAAGGTATATATGAAGGTAAATACAAGCTTGTGTTGCATGAAGGCAAACCACCGAGAAGAGTAGACAATGTTGACACGGTGATTTTCTCCCGAGTTTCACTTGGTTGCCACCAAGCTATGTCCCCGTTGTGATGACCAACACTTCATGGTTCAGTGGCTAATCGGTATCCACAACCGAGCTCTCTCAAAGAGCACCGCAAGAACCCACCATCAAGTGTGGTAGCTCAATGACACGCTCTACTAGAGTTGCTCTTCGCAATCCCCGCGGGGTGAGCACAATCCCCCTCACAAAGCTTCTCCGAAGCCTCGCATAGTCTTCTTGCGAGCTTTGACGGAGCCTCAAGCCACCAAGCCGTCTAGAAGGTGGCAACCTCCAAGAGTAACAAGCACCACTGGCTTGCAACACGATCACCTAGTGTCGCTCGATGCAATCTCACAATGCAATTGCACTAGAATCGCTCTCTCACTCGATCCGATGAACACTATCAAGCACGAGTGAGTTAGAGGGCTCCCAAGCACCACAACATAAGCCACTAAGGTTAAAGTGTGCTCAGCTACCAGCCATGGCAGGCCAAAGGGCTATTTATAAGCCCCTCCATGAAATAGAGCCATTGCCTCCTTACTGAGCCAAAAACGGGGTCACCAGATGCTTCTGTTGCCCAATCAACAGACGCGGCCAGCGTCCGATGCCCCTCAGCAGCTCGCAACAGATCAACGCCATGTGTCTTTGATTGAACGAGAACAATTGATCTCCAATGATCACTAAAATGATACTGCGCTTCAGCACCACATGACAGACGTGTCCGACACTTGAACTCCCAGCATCTGACGCTACGTCGGATGCAGTCCAGAGAACTCGTTTCCTTGCTCGATCGTCGAACGCATGAGATGCCCCATCACCAGACGCTGACGTCAGCATTCGACGAGTACTTAGCGCCACACCACCTTGCAAATGGCTAACGTCACACGAAGCGGATGCTGACGTCGACCGTTCATCGCCACTTCACCAGCGCATCTGAAGCATGCTCTCCAGCACACGTCACCAAGGGCTAAGCACCAGACGTGGCACCGGCGTCTAACGCCACCACACCCAGCGTCTAACGCTCAAAAAATAGTGATGATCACCACCATGACTTCGCCTCCGGTTCTCGCATCCAGTGCTAAGGAAAATAAGCATTTCATCTCCACAAAAACACTTGAATCCCGCCTCGCTATCCCAAACCCTTCTCTACCACTCAAATTCCACTTCCTTCACAAAAGTGCCTACACCAACAAGTGTTCACCACCTTGTGCACATGTGTTAGCATTTCACAATCATTTTCTCAAAGGAGTTAGCCACTCAACTTGCCACGGCACTCGATTCTAGCAACGATGCAAAGTTAGATCACTCGAGTGGCACTAGATGACTGATATGCAAACAAGTTTGCCCTTCTCTAAACCCGGTCATGCACTTCTCTACACAACCTTTGACCGGTGAAATGAAATGCCCTAGGATTATACCTTTGCCTTGCGCATTCCATTCCAACTCCTCCGACGTTGATGCAACACATGTACCAACCAATCACCAAATGATATGATCCACTTCATATCATCACATGAACCTATTGGTTCATCGATTTTGACCTCACTTGCTCTTCATCATTGCCTCGGTCCATCAGCGCCAAGTCTTGCCCAAGATTCACCGTCACACGCGGTCCCTCACTTCAAAGCCTCTGAATTGCCCTTCACGCTTGCAACTAGTCCATCGAGCCAAGCCACATCTTGATCTTCTCCACCTTGATCATATGACTCCATGTCATGTCTCATATGCAATAAGCTCCTTCATGAGACAATCACTTTTGGACTAATTCCCTGTGTATCTCAAATTAGACACAATTAGTTCACCTAAGGTTGTCACTCAGTTACCAAAACCAAATAAGGACCTTTCAACACCCTGGGGCACTGACCCATGTCTAGCCCACAGTCCACCACGCAAAGGTGGTGGCAAAATGGCCTAGTCATGGACCACCGGTCCTAGGGGGCGGCCGACCCCTTCCTAGCGTGCCTCAACCTCATCTTTCTCTAGCGGTGGCATGGCTCCATGCTGAGTCCGTATCTCCCGTGCCCCTGCGCTAAAGATAGACAGAAGCACCGCCTTAGCTCTACTATAAAAATGAGGGGCACCCCTCCTCTCTCAAAACACACACTCATATTGAGCATTGCCTCACACACCTCACGCTTTAGTTGTAGCTTTTACTTTCTTAGTGTTTAGAGTAAGGCAAAGCTACCTTGGAGAGCTTGGCTCCTTGGAAGAAGTGACTCTTGGGTATGAATAGAATTATAGGTTCTTCCAAAGCTATGCTCTCATATTATATTTATAGTCATACTTATGAACTAGAGTATGGTTTTTATGTTATGATCATGATATATGAACTAGTGCAAAGTTTATGTGCCATGAGAATAGCACATTTAACTTTATGCTTAACCAATCATATAACTTGTATAACCGGAATTAGAGTAAAGTTGAGGTGGTGGTTCATCGTGTCGTCAGGTGTGCCCAAGTTTTTTACCTATCGATCCGTAGGGTCGGGGACCCAGGGGAATTTGGGTAGTTTCTGTATACGCAAGCATGGTGCTTGGGTATGGAGAGACAGGTGATTGCATTGTCCCTTTCCACGGTAGAGGGGTAGGCGGCAGGTGGTGACAACCCTGTCCGTCTCTTGTATTCCCCCACGTTCAACTAGGGTGTAGGAGTCTAAATTGTCACATGGGTTGCTGGAAGACCAGTACTCGATGGCCTCCCGACCTGCTTCACACTTAGCTCTAATACTAATTATATAACTTGTATGATTATCAACTTATCTTTGTGTGACTATACTAGACCAATGGCTGCTCAAGTTAGGACCTTTGTTTATTCTTTCTTTTCTATTTTATCCTTGAGGAATGTCAAGTGTGTGTCCACTATTTTGAATATATCATTCTTACCCCTATTATAAACAATTGGTGTACTTGCAAGCATTATTATTCAAGTTCATATCCATACTAGACTCTTAATCAATGCCTTCCTTTGAGAAAATATAAATGAACAATACCCGAATACTTCTGGGTGAAATGCTACAATGATAGCTCCATGTGCTTACGGATAAATATCTAAATTGTTAAGAAACTATCAAGGATGTACTTAGTAGCACTAGTTAATAGTGAAGTTGCTAAATAATACCAACAATCATTTCTGGCGCTATTGCTAAGGATGGATTTAAACACAATACTTAATAGAGGTGCTAAGAAATGCCAATAGGCACCACGTGCCTCACCGAGGCACTGATGGATGGGGGTAGCAGCCTCAACATACTCTACACCAACACCCTCGACAAGATGGGCATCCCTCAGAGTAGCATGCGCCCCAGCAAGGTGCCGTTCTACGGGATCATGCCGGGGAAGGAAGCCGTACCCCTCGAGTGCATCTAGCTTAGTGTCACCTTTGGCTATCTAGATAACGTCTGCAAGGAGCCACTCACCTTCGAGGTTGTCAACTTCCCCGGTGTCTACCATGCCCTCCTCGGTCGACCATGCTGTTGACGGTCCTTAAGTACCAAATATAGTTATCAAATAAATAAAGAAAAGGATCCAAATGCAACCAACACCTAGACTTAGGGTTTTATCTGACAGAATTCCACGAGTTTTGGTGTTTGTCTGTTTCTGCAGGGGGTTATCAGAAAATATGGAGGAAAGGCCCACACGTCGGGTTTACATAGAGAATAACGTGTTCACCGATTTTCTATCATCTAGAAGACTCCAGAAGCCACGAGATCGAACGGGAGGCCGAACGGGCCCGGAGGCAGGGCGCCCGCCCTGCTCCCTAGGGCGTCCGCCCTGGCCTGAGAGCCAATCAGGCTCCGTCTCGCGGATTATGCTCCACCGACCTAAGGGATCAAGGAAAACCGTGCGATTAATGTCGGTTTGATCCGACGGCCCACGTTCACTTGAGGGGGCTATATAAGCAGGACCCCTGCCCCTGGAGGAGGCACTCCCTCATTCTCAATCCCTCAAACCCTAATCTCAGGAGGAGAGTCTCTGATCAAGCCCTAGAGCCACCACATTAACTAGATCTCTAGTATAGCATAGCTACATAGGATTAGAACTAGAAGGAGTCAATCTTCGATTGGTTTCCGGATCTGTCAAGAGGATTCTTGGTAATTCCTTTACTGTTCTTCATTGTTCATCTTTGTTCTTCAATATTATGAATACAACTTTGTTCTATTTCAATATATTGATTATGACTATGCTCTACTTGTTTATGTTTGCGATTATATTGTTCTTAGTTAGATTGGAATTATAAACATGTTTAGGATCGTATAGCGTTTATCCATCGGATCCATGGGTAAATGATAAATATTGTGTAGGCGTGGTGCTTAGACCATATTTATCTGCGATTGCACCTTATATGCCGGATCGTGGGGTGGTCCGCGATGGTGACAGCTTCGTTGGTTCTTATATAGTCCCCCTCCCGTGTGTAAGGCAGGCAGAGCAACATTATTACGGGGGAGTGATTGCTATTTTTCTCATCTTCCTTGATAATATCACTATGCATGGGCGTAGTCCTTTCTCGCAATGATTGCCAAGTGTACTTGCACTAACTATGATATGCTAGACTTTATAGTTAAGAATAACTTAGGAAATATCCTTGTAGTTCGTCCTAATACCATGCTAATGACTTGCTAGAATATCTGTTGAGGTGCTTATCATTATTATATGTGGCTAGCTGATCAGATTAATTATCTTTGTCACCATTCATACTTTATCTATATTTTATGTGACACTTACCCCTGTATGCAAGAGAGAGATGAATGCTCTCACTTATACATGCAATGATTGATACTCATTGCTATATTCCATTCCATAATCAACATTGATTTTAGTAATCCCTTCCCAGTGGTAAAAATATAAATAACGATACCTGGAATACTTCCCGGTTAAAATGCTACATCGGTATTAATCTGTGCGCTTGCAGATCTTATTTATTATTTATTTAGAAGAGCAGTTGCATATTTCAATACCGCATCTCTCATGTCATGCTGGGGATGACAACTTGGCTTAAGTGGCATGAGGGATAGGTTCGGCATTTTTGGCGCCGTTATCTGAATTAGAAAACTAAGTCTACTTTTGGTAATGACGTTAAGAATGCCCAACACATGCTTTGCCAAGTTCATGGCCATCCCTAACTATACATACCTTAAGCTCAAGATGCCCGGCCCAAAGGGGGTCATCATCGTCAAGGGCAGCTTCGAGCAAGCCTACTACTACGAGCAGGACTGTGTCACCCAAGTGTTGGTATTTCTTAATAAATACAGAAATAATCCGTAAGCGCACGGAATTATCATTATAGCATTTCACCCGGAAGTATTCAGGGTATCATATTTTCCATAGGGAATGGAGATACTCTTCTAGCTAGTTCATTTAAGGACAACACAAGGGTAGAGTTTTTAAAGGTTGAGATGGATTCCTATGGTTATAGGGTCTATGGGTAGATAAACATTACTTTTACTTGCTAACTTTGGGCACCGGGTTGCAACTAGTCTGCTAGTCGATTCTGGTCTGTAGCCGGCATTGAACTCAGACATGGGGGAATACAAGGGATAGTCAGGGCTATCATCACCTACCACCTACCCCTCAACCATAGGGAATGAGGCAAATGAAGGTAGCCTCTAGCCTAGACACCACGTCTATGCTATCAATTGCTACTCTAGCGTCGATCAGGGTTATCCGCCTTTATCTAGGCCCTCTACTAGAGTATCCAATATGAGAGCAGACAATGAACCCGCAAACAAGTAAGAGTATAGCTTAACTAATCAAAGACTTTATAACCAAAAGAACTATGACCACTCACTTAGCGGGAAAACCCATTGGAGTATAAGTGATCATTGAGGTACAAGGCAGGGAGACACCGACAAGCCCGACGCTTCCCCAAACTCTTCCTCACATCTCTCTCTTACAACTCTAGCTAGCTACTAGGGCCTAAGCCCCTTGGAGTGTTACTCTAACTCAAGTGAGGTGTGCTCTTTGCCTTATGTGTTGTGTCTTTAGAGAGAGGGGTACCCCTCTACTTATACTAGAGCCAAGGTGGTGCTTCTAGCTATATTTGGTGTGGAGGCTGTTGATATTTGGTAACGCAATTAGGAAATAGGATCCGCAAGCGCACGGATATCGGTGAGCACTTCACCCAAGATGTTATCCTGGGTATCGTATTTATATTTTTACCTTTAGGAGAAAGAGTGCATCTGACTAACCAAATCTATTACTACTAACCTTTAGGCTACAACCACTATGATTCGATGTGAGTGATGTATAGAGAAGACTACAACCGCACTCTTCTTCTAACCTTGGTAAGGATGATCTACTGTTCTATTGGGGAGGTTTACGGAATCTAGACACCACAAAGGATGTTCAACCCGCACCTATAAACCCTATCGATCCTGCTAACGGGATATGGAATACAAAGGTAACTCGGAATTGTCACGTTCCTCGCTACTACCATGGTCCGGCTAGACGAGGGGATATCTATGAGTATCCTAGCTTAAACACCACGTTTACGCTAGAGATGATTACTCTAAACCTACGCGAAGAGATCAAAGTAAACTCATAAACCAAAGAACAATAAAACAAAGAACTTACTAGAATTCAGAAGTCGAAATACTAAAGAATCCTGAGAACAAGCCTCGGGTTAGAAGAACTTGCTCCCGCAGGTACAACCTCGGAGTAGACACCGATAGGCCGGCTTCCTCCGATCTACACCTCCACTCTATCTCTCTCAATCTAGTAGAACTAATTCTACTTTCACATTGGATGCTAAGCCCTAAGAGGTGGGAACCCTAGAGGGAACCTCTCTCTCTAAACCCTAACTAGAGATATGCAACTGAATAATGAATTGGGGTCTTCTCCACCAGGGGTTAGGGGCCTTGCTTATATAGCCCTTTTGGATGAATCTGGACCGTCGGATCAAACCGACCTTCATCCTATGGTTTTCCTTGATCCTCAAAGGCGGTGGAGCATAATCCGCGAGACTCGACCTGATTGGTCCCGGGGGCAGGGCGGGCGCCCTAGGGCACAGGGCGGGCGCCCTGTGTCCTGGCCCGTTACGGCTCCCGTTCGTTCCCGTGGCTTCTGGAATCTTCTAGATGTAAGATAATTACGTGTTCGGTTAATATCCCGTCATTAATCCGACATGTGGGCCTTTCTTCCGTATTTCCTGATAACCCCCTGCAGAAATAGATAAACAGCAAAACTCATGGAATTCTGTTAGATCAAACCCTAATTCTAGGTGTTGCTTGCATATAGGTCCTTTTCTTTATTTATTTGATGGTTATAATTGATACTTAAGAACCGTCAACAAACACCCCCATACTTAGGCTTTTACTCGTCCTCGAGAAAAGGTTGGTTAATAAAACATCTGGGGTTGAAACATTCTTTCATACCTGTAGGGTGTTGTAAAAATCCACTGTGCACTTATAGTCAGGGAAATATATGGTCAGAGTAAAGAGCCTTTCTTCTTCTTAATCCCTATCACTTGGAGTTTTTACATATTTTTGAAAAGAAAAACTTAGCATACCTTTATCCTCATAGGTGCTCTCAGAGTCACTCATTATCTTTTATATTTCTCTCTGAGGCTGTTTTGATTTTGCAAAAATAATTCTTTAAGCATACATACCTTGCATTTATTGTATGGTCAAAACCGGATCCGAGGAGAAGAATGCCATACTCTTAGATCAAAGATTTTGAAAATTAAAAACTTGTCACTCTTACTGGCATATTGCTTATTAGAGGGACCATGGGCTATCATTTTCTTTCCATCATATTTTTATCATATCTCATTTTTTTTCATTTTGGGTGGATACCGAGGTACCCCTAATTCTACTGCCGGACACTTGTCCATTTTTTTCCACGAGGTTATCGAGCACTTGCTCCTTTTTATTTCCTCGATATATTCATAATTTTGCATAACCCATGCCTCTAATGCAATAATACTTCGGAAGAGTGAATCTTTCTGAATAAAAATGTCTTGATCTTGGGAGTATGATAAATCTCTCAACAAGGGTCTAACTTGTTTTGAACAAACTCAATACAAAGCAGATAGCTTTAATTAATATTTTCATGTTTAGCAGGCATATAAAACTTGAGGATGGTAGCTATAATTTTGAGATTTTTAAAACAAATTCTCCAAGCAATAAAGATACTAAGAATAAGGTACTCATACCCTTACCATCTCTTATTCCACAATGACTTTTAGCAACACAGGGTTTTGAAATAATTTTAATAATTGCAGGTTTCCAGGAAATATCACAGAGTGAGATTGATCATGATTATAAGCATTTTTATCCTTTTAATTTATCATGTTTAGAGAGATAAAATTCTGCACAAACTAAGGTGAGTGTGTAAGTGTGTAATAAAAGTGTGCAGAGTGTGTACCTGGTTCATGGAGTGGTGCGATCGAAGTGTGTGTGACATGTCAGGGAATCTCCCCCATACTTGTTTTCTGCTTTCTTGCACAAAAGTAAAGTAGAGACACACAAGACATACTAATAATAATCTTTATTAATCTTGAGGCATTTATTACAACCGAATAATAATAATAACCGAATATAATAGATCTAAACTGATATAAGCGAACCTAATCAAATCTAATAATAACTAAGACATATATAGCCCCAAGATCTAATCTAGATAGCTCAGCGACGCTCACGCCTCCTAAGACTATGCTCTAACTCATCGATCCTCTTGTTGGCGTCGGCAAGGTCATCCCGTAGCTTTAGGATCGTAGTGTTATGGTTGAAGGTCCTCCGATCCATAGAGATATTGGAGTTCTGAATTTCTATAATGCTGTTCTTGATCACCCGTAGCTCCTCATCCACATCTGTAATGGTCCTGCAGCGCTTGGGAGGTGTCTCGAAAGCATTAAGAGCATGCTTGGGTGCTTCCTTCGGAGGAACGAAGCGGACCTTAGCTGCCCTAACACCCTCGAAGTAAGGTCTCTCCTCCGTGGTATAGCGGACACTAGAGATCTCGCCGCTCCGGTTGGTCTTCACTCCGATGATCCGCTCATTGGGTTTTGGCGGCAGGATCTTTGTTCCGGCTGGTACCTTGATGATCTCCTTCCCTTTCGACGATGATGGCGAGCCTTCGAGCAATAGGGGCTGCATAGGTGCGGTAAGAACTGGGCGAGCAAAGTAGGATTGGGCAGAGCTGCGTTGACGTGGTGGCATGGCTTCTAGCTGTCGCTCTGTGTTGGCCGGGACGAGAGCGTAGGCGTCGGGATCCTCCTTGGGCTTCTTGTTGAGGTCGTAGGGGACGACTTCCCAATCGACGTGGAACTTCTCGGCCATTGGAGCAGCTAGGAACTAAGCAAGATCTAATTTGAGGAAGGAGAGAAGGCTTGAATGAATTGGTGCTAAAAGCTGACGTTGGGGGTCTGTTTATATAGGGGGTAAAAACTGCTCTCGTGCATGGTCGGGACTCTTCCCGCCGTCATGTTTGCGAAACAAACCGAGGACGGAATTTTCCAGATAGCAACGGGCGAGGTTATCACGTGGGAGAAGTCTGGGGCCGAGGGGAGACAGGGGCAGGGCGCTCGCCCTCATCCTCAGGGCGCCTGCCCTGTGTCCGACTCCTCTACAAGCCTGCTTTCTCGAGCGTGTTTCTCACCGTGTTTTTATCCCGAAAAATATATACTTGGCCCAAAAATGTCAAATTAAAAGCGTCGGGCTTTAATTTTTAATTGGAAGGTAAAAATTGATCACGTCTATTTCTTCTAATTCTTTATTGGGCTCTAAAAATAATTTAAGACGTTGACCATTTACCTTGAATAACGTACCTTCGTCATTTTGAAGTGTGATAGCTCCGTGGGATGATGAATGAATTACCTTGAATGGTCCTTCCCATTTGCTCCGGAGCTTTCCATGCCCGAAAAGCTTCACCCTGGAATTAAAAAGTAATACCTTATCTCTGGGTGAGAACTCCTTCTTCTTGATCCTCTTGTCATGCCATCTCTTGACTCTTTCTTTGTAGATCTTTGAATTGTGATATGCTTTCTCCCGCCATTCTTCTAACTCTGATAATTGCATTCTTCTATGTTTTCCGGCGATATCTAGGTCCATATTCCATCTTTTTATGGCCCAGTGTGCCTTGAACTCAAGTTCAACAGGTAGGTGACAGGTCTTTCCGTATACCAATTGGTATGGAGACATTCCAATTGGGGTCTTGTATGCTGTTCGGTAAGCCCAGAGTGCATCGGGTAACTTGTCCTTCCATGCCGTTCCCATCTCGTTCACCGTCTTCTGAAGAATGTTCTTGATTTGCTTGTTAGAAGTCTCTGCTTGGCCACTTGTCTGAGGATGATAGGGAGTAGCGACGTTGTGACGGATTCCATGTCTTGATAGATAGTGCTCGAAGCGCTTGTCAATGAAGTGTGATCCTCCATCACTTATCACTATCCTGGGGACTCCAAATCTTGGAAATATGATTTCCTCAAACATCCTCTTCGAACTGATATTGTCGGCATGTTTGCAAGGTAGTGCTTCTACCCACTTGGAGACGTAATCAACCGCCACCAAGATGAACTCACACTTCTTAGATGGGGGAAATGGACCCATGTAGTCTATTCCCCAGACATCAAAGAGTTCAATCTGAAGGTTGTTGGTGAGTGGCATGGCATCCCTTGTATTTATGTTTCCGTGCCTTTGACATGGCCCACATCTTCTGATATATTGCTTCGTGTCATCGTACATCGTAGGCCAGTAGAATCCACATTGCCAGATCTTTGAATGTGTACGGAATGCTCCATAGTGACCTCCGTATGGTGATGAGTGACATCTGTCGATGATCTTCAATCCTTCCTCAGTGGTCACACATCTTCTAAGTAGGCCATCAGCGCATACTCGGAAGAGATATGGCTCATCCCATATATGTGAGCGACTTTCCTGAATAAGCTTCTTCTTGTTTGCTCCGGGTGGTACATAACCTGAAACCATAAAATTAACAATATCTACATACTAGGGGTCAGATCTATTAATCCCGTAAAGCATGTCGTCCCGGAGTGAGTCATTAATGGGGGGTTCCTGTGAATTCTTAAAGTACATTCTAGACAAGTGATCAGCAACAGAATTTTCTACTCCCTTTTTATCTTTTATTTCTAAGTCAAATTCTTGGAGTAATAAAATTCATCTGATTAAGCGAGGTTTAGCATCTTTCTTAGTGAGCAAATATTTTAGTGCAGCATGATCAGTGTAAACAATTATCTTAGCTCCAACTAAATAAGATCTAAATTTATCAATGGCAAAAACAACAGCCAGAAGCTCTTTTTCAGTGGTTGCATAATTAAGTTGAGCTCCTGTCAAAGTTTTACTTGCATAAGCAATTGCATGATGCTTTTTATCTTTAGTTTGTCCCAAAACTGCCCCCACAGCATAATCACTAGCATCACATATAATTTCAAAAGGCAACGACCAATCAGGGGGTTGAATGATTGGTGCAGAGATGAGTGCTTGCTTTAATAAATTGAAAGAATTTAGACATGCATCATCAAATTTGAAAGGAGCATCCTTGGCTAGCAAAAGAGTAAGTGGTCTCGCAATAAATGAAAAGTCTTTTATAAATCTGCGATAAAAACCAGCATGGCCAAGAAAACTTCGAATTCCTTTTATATTCACAGGTGGAGGTAGTTGTTCAATTACTTCAATTTTAGCTCTATCTACCTCAATACCTCTTTCAGACACTAGGTGTCCTAGCACTATTCCTTCTCTAACCATAAAATGACATTTTTCCCAATTAAGGATTAAGTGCTTTTCTTCACATCTTTGCAAAACCTTATCTAAGTTCTCAAGACAACTATCAAAAGTTTTTCCATAAACTGAGAAATCATCCATGAAAACTTCCATAATCTCTTCAATCATATCAGAAAATATAGACATCATACAAATTTGAAAAGAAGCTGGTGCATTACATAACCCAAAAGACATTCTACGATAAGCATACGTTCCATATGGGCATGTAAAGTGGTTTTGCTTTGATCATCAGGATGGATAGGGATCTGGTGATACCTTGAATATCCATCTAGAAAACAGAAAAACGAGTGTTTTGCTAACCGCTCAAGCATCTCATCTATAAAAGGCAAATGAAAATGATCCTTTTTCGTGGCTTTATTAAGTTTTCTATAGTCTATGCACATCCGCCACCCAGTGACGGTGCGTTGCGGAATTAGCTCATTCTTATCATTAGTAACAACAGTCATGCCTCCCTTTTTAGGCACAACTTGAACAGGGCTTACCCACTCACTATGCGGCACAGGATATATAATCCCTGCATGCAGCAACTTTATAACTTCTTTTTTAACTACCTCTCTCATCGCGTTGTTAAGTCTACGTTGAGGCTCTCGAGAGGGTGTAACAGAAGGATCTGTCGGAATACAATGGGTACAAATCACAGGACTGATTCCTGTGAGATCTTGAAGTGAGTAGCCAAAAACAGAGTGGTGTTTTTTAAGAATGGTCATTAATCGCAGAGTTTGCTCCTGAGTGAGTTTATTACTAACGATCACAGGAAACTCTGGATTATTGTTTAGGAAAGCATAGGTAAGACCGGGTGGTAAAGTTTTGAGTTCTATGGGGGGTCTAGGTGTTTCTGCAAACTCATCTAAGGGTTCAGGTTCAGAAGGTTCGGCCTCTTCTTCAGTGAAGAAGGGGGCTTCCTCTTCTAAGTCTGGATCATCTAAAAGTTCTAGAGATGCAGCCTTTACCTCCTCCATAGGATCAGGCAAAAGATATGGCTCGGTCTTATTATTCAAGGAGTGAGTTATTGTAATTGGAAGTTTAAAATCCTTTCCCAAGGAAATGTGGAGCTTTCCAGTTTGACCTTCATAAAGGAGTCTTCTAAAAGGTTGTCCAATCAGTAGGTCGAAACCCCATATATCAAAGATATAAAAGTTCAAATGAACCATGGAGCCTTCTACCATAAAGGGTAGGACATTAATAATTCCAAGACTAGGGACCAATCGTCCCGAAGATTCCTTCATGAACTTTGTTGTGGGGGTTAAAATTAATTTTCCAAATAATTTAAGTGCAAAAGCTTTAGACATGATATTGATCCCCACAACAGGATTATAGAGAGCATCAAATTGATCAGAATCATAAGCACAGCGTATAGTGATAGGAGGTGTATCCAAACGGATCACTTCAGAGGAAAGCTCTGACTCCTCTAACCATTCGATACTCATAACCGAGATAAGCTCTCTCAATTGACGTTCACTTGGTAAACAAATGCTAAATTGGCCGTTTTGGGGTCGGTCTATAGAATGGTAGTTTGAAATGTTTCCAAAATCGGCAAAGAGATCGGATTCTATGTCTAGCATGAAATCAGATGGTAGAATTTCTTCCTTTTGTGGCTCAGAACCTGGGATAGCTAAAGTAGATGAAAAATTTGGCAGAGTGTCTACTTCGGCTTCGTAGGTTTTATCATGGAGGGCATTATCCATCTCAACTTCTAGGATTCTATTCAAGATCCCCTTAGCTTCATCAGTAGGGATACGAAAGAAAGAACCTCTAGCCATAGTATGCAGCATTTGTTTATTATCTTTCTGAAGACCTCGAAAAAAGTGAAATAAAAGAACAGTGTCTTCAAGCAAAAGTTTTGGACCAGATTCTAAAAGATCAGAAAAACGTTTCCAGGATTTCCCCAAAGTTTCATTATCTTTTTGTTTAAAAGATAGGACTTCGAGTCTAAGGTCACCAGTACGGTCAAGGGAATAAAAATCTAGACAAAAGTTGGCTCTTAAAACTCCCCATTCACCTTGCTGTTGACTTACCTTCTGACTATACCATCGTCTAGCTTCTCCTCTTAAAGAAAAAGGAAAAAGCTTCCAACGTAAAGTCTTATCAGAGATGCCATCAATGCGAAGACAATCGCATGTCTGCTCAAAATCTCTAATATGAAGGTAAGGGTTTTCGTCTTCCTTTCCCGAAAAAGATAAATTTTGAATCATCGCAATCAACCTTGAACTTAACTTATACTGGGATGTTTGGATAGGCTGTGATGACTCCCATGGTAAAAGGTCAGTTGCTGAAGGTGTTGCGGCATCAAAGATAGATATAGAACCTTGGTTTTCCATTTTTGGTAAAAAGAAAAAGAAAGAATGAAAAAGATAAGAAAATAAAAAGTATGAATACAAGCTAGTAGTAAGACTCAAGGTTATCTCAGCAAACCATCTTTCTCCCCGGCAACGGCGCCAGAAATGCTTGTTAATATTTGGTAACGCAATTAGGAAATAGGATCCACAAGCGCACGGATATCTGTGAGCACTTCACCCGAGATCTTATCCTAGGTATCGTATTTATATTTTTACCTTTAGGAGAAAGAGTGCATCTGACTAACCAAATCTATTACTACTAACCTTTAGGCTACAACCACTATGATTCGATGTGAGTGATGTATAGAGAAGACTACAACCGCACTCTTCTTCTAACCTTGGTAAGGATGATCTACTGTTCTATTGGGGAGGTTTACGGAATCTAGACACCACAAAGGATGTTCAACCCGCACCTATAAACCCTATCGATCCTGCTAACAGGATATGGAATACAAAGGTAACTCGGAATTGTCACATTCCTCGCTACTACCACGGTCCGGCTAGACGAGGGGATATCTATGAGTATCCTAGCTTAAACACCACGTTTACGCTAGAGATGATTACTCAAAACTCTACGCGAAGAGATCAAAGTAAACTCATAAACCAAAGAACAATAAAACAAAGAACTTACTAGAATTTAGAAGTCGAAATACTGAAGAATCCTAAGAACAAGCCTCGGGTTAGAAGAACTTGCTCCCACAGGTACAACCTCGGAGTAGACACCGACAGGCCGGCTTCCTCCGATCTACACCTCCACTCTATCTCTCTCAATCTAGTAGAACTAATTCTACTTTCACATTGGATGCTAAGCCCTAAGAGGTGGGAACCCTAGAGGGAACCTCTCTCTCTAAACCCTAACTAGAGATATGCAACTGAATAATGAATTGGGGTCTTCTCCACCAGGGGTCAGGGGCCATGCTTATATAGCCCTTTTGGATGAATCTGGACCGTCGGATCAAACCGACCTTCATCCTACGGTTTTCCTTGATCCTCAAAGGCGGTGGAGCATAATCCGCGAGACTCGACCTGATTGGTCCCGGGGGCAGGGCGGGCGCCCTAGGGCACAGGGCGGGCGCCCTGTGTCCTGGCCCGTTACGGCTCCCGTTCGTTCCCGTGGCTTCTGGAATCTTCTAGATGTAAGATAATTACGTGTTCGGTTAATATCCCGTCATTAATCCGACATGTGGGCCTTTCTTCCGTATTTCCTGATAACCCCCTGCAGAAATAGATAAACAGCAAAACTCGTGGAATTCTGTTAGATCAAACCCTAATTCTAGGTGTTGCTTGCATATAGGTCCTTTTCTTTATTTATTTGATGGTTATAATTGATACTTAAGAACCGTCAACAGAGGCATGGCATGCACAGCCTTAGCATGAAGCCATCCCACCGCCAGAGGAAGCTGTGGCTGAGACGCACCAGGAAGGGGCCGGTCGGTCCATGACGAAGCCGCCTCGCCACCACCTTTGCATGGTAGGCCTTGGGCTAGACATGGATCGGTGCCCTAAGGTGCCTTGCTTATTTTGAAAGGATTTGGTAGGCGTCTCCATTATTCTTTTGTGCAAATCAGCATTGGAAAGCACCTTTCACTGAAATCTCCCATGTATTTGTGTTTGTGACCTGCAAAATAATATTCTCCAAATACATGTGGAACTTGGTTAATAGTAAATGCATATGTGATTAAGTTTGCTAATTTCTCCTCTTTTTTGTAACTTAGTTGGTGGTTGGATTTGATCGGTAAAGACCGCCAACAAGCTCCCCCACACTTACCCCTTTGCTCGTCCTAGAGCAAAGCTTAGTGTTAATGGTAATCATGAGCATAGCATCCTAAGATATATGGCTTACATAAGAGTTATTCCAACACATTCCTTACACAAGTAGGATATGTGGTGTTAGCTAACATGTTTCCCTGGGTTATTGGAAAGCAAAACAGTTCTTGAAAGAAAGTCACCTTCCCAATTTCATATCTTAATAACTTGGAGTTTTGGAAGTTTTTATCAAGAAAAGCATAGTTCACTTTATACTCCTCAAATGGCACTCTCAAATCACTCAATGGTGTATAAATTCTTACCAAGGCATAGCAATGTTTTGCCGTCTTTTGTTTTCTCCTACTTCTAAAAAGGTTTATATGGAGCTTTAGGTAGGGATAAACAATATAGCGTACTTGTATTGCATATGTTGTAAAGTCAAATCGTGGATCCAAGGAGAGAAGTGTCATACTCTTAGATCAAGACATGCATGTGTGTGAAAAAATAGTAAACTAAAATTATACTCCTTTTGTAGATATGATCTCTCTCTATAGCTTTATTATTTTGAAACAAGGCTATCTTTCTTCCTTCTTTTTTTTCAATACATGAGCCTTCATGTGCTCATCATTTTTTTGTACTTGGACCTTCATGTGTCCATATTTTTTTGAAGCTTTTTTGCATAGCCCATGTCTCTTCTTTTAATTCACATATTTAGAGAGAGATCATTATCTTTTTAGAATATGGAATATTTTCCTAACAAACATATTTTTGTCTACCCCTAGTGTAAGAGCAGAATTTTTAGTGGTTCTAGATGTAAGCATGTTTTTGCATACTCCCAGTGTAGGAGCTGCATGTGTATGTGGAGTGTATATGATCTTGATCTTGGGAGCATGATAAATCTCTCGACAGGGGTCAACAAGACTTGACCAGACTCAACACAATAACAAGCAGCTTATGTAGAAGGCTTGAATTTTGCAAGATATCATATTTGGCTTGGGTAGGAATTGGTCACCAATTGAGGAGTATGTGATACTATGGTTTTATATTTTTACCAAAACAAATTCTCCAAGTATTTTGAATAGAAATGGTAGGATTTCTAAATCAGAACTATATCACATCTCACAACAACTTAGTCATCATGATTATCCTACTAGAATGTTTTCCCACAAGCATAAGTGTATGTATATGAAACAAACTTTATGCAGGCTTCTATCTTAGAGATGTCATGAACATGTCATTTTTCAAAATTTTAACGAAGTGGTTTGTAAAATAGGGGCATTGTTCATCATTAGAACCTAGCAGGGATAAATTGAGTTAAATTTTAGTGATGAAGATTTATGTTTATTCAAACTCAAAATTGTAGGGAGTTGAGGGTAGTGTTGCACAAACCATCATTTAAGATGAAGGAGCTATGGGGAGTTAGAATTCATTTGGCTCAACCAGGGGTTCAGCCAATCCTCTCGAGAGCCATCTGTTCTGTCCTTCTGTGCATTAGATCATTCGATGTTGTGCAACGTGTTGGGGGAGATCTCGAATGTGTTAGTTATGCTCGAGAGATCTCCCCCACACTTATGCTTGTACCTATTTTATTTGATAAAGAGAAACAAAAGTGGACACATACAAGGTTTCTACCAGTTGAAAACACTGGGGAGCCTTAATTTTATTATAATTATTTATTTATTATTACTATTATTATTATAATTTTTTATTTTATTTTATGTGTTCACCAAACTTTTTATCATTTAGCATAAACAAGGCTAAGGTAAAGTTTGCGACAATAATCATAGCCTTATTTTATCTCTATAGTAGATTACTTCTATTGTTTATGAAAGTAATACTCAAAGTTCATTAATCAAATTTCAACACCATGCCAAATTTTGATTAAAGGAGGCTATTTTAACTTAAGCACCATGCTTAATTTAAAAAGCCTATAGATGTACCTTAAGAATACACCCAAACCAGAGCATGTGTCATGAACAAAGGAAGCATGAACTGGTATACATTTTCATGGAGATAAACATGAGTAAAACATGTTGGTGGACATTTTATTTGCCTTTGCATACCTAAGTGTTCTTACCGGTAGTATTTATAGATGGAAGCTTTGAAGCTGCTGCTAGAGCGGCTCATAAATAGTCCATCGCAGGTTATCACCAAGGCTAGGTTACACACACTACTAGTGTGTATGGACCATGGGCTTTAGTGATAGCAAAGGTCTAGAAGAAGAGAATGCTCCTTCTTTCTCTTCTTCCCTTTTTATCTATTTTTTTATCATTCATTTTTTATTTAAAATAGATTTTTTTTCTTTTCTTTCTTCTATTCTCTCCTTTTTTATAGCAAGGTAGAGCTAACATCATCATTTCTTTTTTTATAAGCAAGATGATCATTGGTGTATATGGAACTTTGGGACTCTCACCATCCTCCCCCACACTTGGACTTTTGTGTGAAAGTCAAGTGTGCAGTATTAGGGTCTCCTTACCAAAGATAATCAAGGCATGTAGTCGATGCAGCTCCCATGTTTTCAAGCATCGTATGTCCCTATTGTTCTTGATCTTAACCTGAAAGGGTTAGTAACCAAGAATACCCAAAGGGGCATACTAACTTGATAACATGTTCTTGCTTTCATTGATAGCAAAGGAAATATTGTTTTTATTTGTTCATTTTTATTATTTATCATATGTTTGTTTTTTATGATTATTTGGGGTATCTCACAGTAGTGCTTAATTTATGGTCTTAAGCTTGATCGTGGGAACATCATCTTGCAGCTATCAATGGTGGTTTAGTTCCCAATTTAGCATTATCATTCAAGCTGCAAGGTGTTGGCGGTCCTTATCAACAGATTTGTACCACCAACATAAGCCCAAAAAGGAGGAAAATATACATCTATACACACATATACATGTGCAACTAACTTATTTCCATGTATACTAGTAGAATAATCACAATTGCAGAAACAAGAGCTGGAAAACAATGAAATAGAGTTAGAAAGGCGCTTTCTAGAAGGCATAGAGGGGCAAGGAGGAGCACAGGCCAACTTCGTGCAAAACTAGGCAGAGCCCACCATGCCATGGTGCTCTAGGAGGAAAGGAGAGGTGGCCACGCAAAGACGGGCCTGAGGGGGCCGGCCCAGGCGCGCGTGCGCCCAGGGCGTGGCCGCGCCCCCCGTGACCGCCTTGGCCCGCCTTGCTCGTGCCGACAGCATTGATGGAGAGGAGGACGGTGCAGGGGTGTGCTCGGGAATATTCCCTCCGCAACTACCTTTCTCCACCCTATATAAGAAGGGGGAGGATTCCCCTAACACACACACAACACACACAACACATACCACACTCCACACTAGCTCAAGATGTTCTTCGAATTAGCTTTGTTCTTATATTCATATAGTAGATGGTATGAACTAGAGTATAGTCATGTTGACATGTTCATGATATATGTGCTAGTATATAGTTCATATGTCATGCTCATTTCATACTTGGCTATTGTTGATGATCCTAAAGTATCAAATTTAATTGTCAACTAAACATGGAAAAGGATCAATATGCATTAGACATCTAGAATTAGGGTTTTATCTGACAGAATTCCACGAGTTTTGGTGTTTGTCTATTTCTGCAGGGGGTTATCAGAAAATATGGAGAGAAGGCCCACACGTCGGGTTTACATAGAGATATTAACATGTGCGCTAATTTTCTATCATCTAGAACACTCCAGAAGACACGTGAACGAACGGGAGGCCGAACGGGGCCCAGCCCAGGGCGCCCGCCCTAGGGTTTGGGGCGGCCGCCCTACTCCCGTGGCCAATCAGCGTCAACTTCGCGGATTATGCTCCACCGACCTAAAGGATCAAGGAAAACCGTGAGATTAATGTCGGTTTGATCCGACGGCCCACGATCATTTGAGGGGGCTATATAAGCAGGGCCTCTCCACCCCAGGGGAGGAGGAGAAATCATTATCAGAGGAAGCCATCAAGTTTAGGGTTTAGAAACTCTCTCTCCCGCAGAGAATTAGATTTAGCTACTCCCAATTCTTTCAAGTTTTATAGGATTGATTAGATAGAATTAGAGAAGTAGGGCCTAACGCTCTGGATTTCGGATCTTCGTCAATAAAGATTGGTATTATTTCATATCTTTCTCTACGACTTTATTCTAATTACATTATATCTTTATTTATTATGTTCCTAGTTTGCTCTAGTTCTATAAGTGATATAGTTATGATTGATGATGAGTTCATGCATGAGTTTGCAAAGCGCTTAGCTCTTTTCACGTGGGAGTTAAGTGGTAGATCACATGTAGGCGTGGTGCTTAGATGTTATTTACCTGCAAATGTATCCTATTGGCCGGGTCGTGTGGTAGTTCGCGATGATGATAGCTTCGTTGATTCTTATATAGTCCACCCTCCGTTGATAGGACAGGCAAAATTTGTATTGCGGAGTAAGTCTTGCTATGTTCTGATTACTTTAGCAATGTTCCTTATACATGAATGAAGAGTCTTTTGTGCTATATATGATCTTGTAGATGCTTAGAGTAGATTATGACTTAGTAAATAGTAGATACTTAGAATCCATTCTCTTGCTAGTCCGATGTCACCTTACATTTATGTGGAGTAGTCTATTTCTAATCGCTGTGTTATTTACCCATGAGCGTATATTTTATTATCTTTATTATTATGGCTTACCCCCTGCCAAAGCAAGTGACTGTGTGACGAGTTTCTCAGTAGTAATCATGTTCTTGCAAGTTTATCTCTAGTCTAAGCCTTGATAGATTTTACCCCTGTTTTCGCTTTCGCCGTTCTCTTAAGCAAAATTATAAAATAACGATACCTAGAATACTTATCCTGGTGAAATGCTACAATGAGGTATTTTATCTGTGCGCTTGCGGATAGAATAGATTATTTTCTAGAGAGCCCTTATGTTTATAAATACCTTAGTACGCTCTAGCACCATGCTAGGGATGACAACCTAGTATTCAAGTGGTGTTAGCTAGTGTCAACAAGCATTTTCAGCACCGTTGCCGGGGAACGGTAAGGAAAGTCAGGAAGTCGGTCAAGGTTATTCAAATAAAATTTTAGACTAGACTATTGAGAAATAATTGCATAACAGCTACTATATAAATGAGAAATCATAGCAAGGCACCTCTGCTTTGGCAGGTTCACCCTGTTGTTTTCCTATGTTTATATTTTTTACAGGGTATATCAGGATTGACTTTGGTGAATTAAATTCTTCATCATCAGAACCAAAGCAATCAAGGAAGAAGAAGCTAGCTACCAATTGTTGAAGTGATGGCACAGAAGACCTTACAGGAATTTTCTGCCCCAAGTCTTGAGAACATTCTTACTGGTCCAAGATTTGAAGTAGAAGAAGGAGTACCTGAGTTCGAGCTCAAGTCAAACCTCATCAACTTGGTGCAAGCTACACAATTTAGTGGGAAGGCACACGAAGATGCTAGTGCACATTTGCAGAACTTCTTGGAGATTAGAAGCACAATTAGCATCAACGGAGTTGACAAAGACGTCATACTACTTCGCCTCTTTCCATTTTCACTAGAAGGGAAGGCGAGGAAGTGGTTCTACACCAATCAAGCAAACATCAAAAATTGGACGAACCTGTCAGATGCCTTTCTATCAAAGTTTTTCCCTATAGGCAAAACAGCTGCCTTAAGAGGAAATATTGTTAGTTTCCAACAGCAGAAGACAGAAACCATTCCAGAAGCATGGGAGCGTTTTCAAGGATACATATCAGATTGTCCTCACCATGTAATGGCCAAATGGTTACTTATGCAGACCTTTTATCATGGATTAACCCAAAAGTCTCGTGAGTGCCTAGATGCATCTGCTGAAGGATCATTCTTGGAGTTTACAATTGGAAAAGCAGAGACACTTTTGGATAAGATAGCAGAAAACCAAAGCTGGTTCCAAGACAAGACTCAACATTGTCATCAAACTGCAGAAATAACAGAAGAAGTAAAAGCACTATCAACTAAGATGGAAGATTTGCTCCATTGGATTGACCAGAGGGCCAAGTTCAAAGAAGATCAAAGGGCTATAGAGACAGTATACAAATATCAAACCACCTCAAGTCAACCCAATAGCAAAGGTATGAATTCAGGTAATATTCTCAAACAACCTTCATTAAAGGAGATAATTGCTCAACAAACTAAAACTAATGATGAAGTCAAACAAAGGCTAGATACAAATGAATCATTTTTAAAAGATATACACAATAAAATGGATTTTCTATTAACTGCCTTTGATGAGCAAAACACTCTTAATAAGAGGGTAGAGCTTAAGCTAGCTGCTGTCTTGCCTGTTGCCACTAACCTTGAGCAGGTAAAGAACATAACTACTAGAGGAGGGAGATCTACCAGAGATCCCCCACACCCAAGAGAGAAGCAAAAAACACCAGCTCCAGTGCAACCAGCAATGATAGAAGAAGAGACACCAGTTGAAGCAGAAGATCTGCTACAACCATCAAGAACTGGAGAAATGAGGAAAGATTTTCATGACACCAACTATTTGCCATTTCCCAGAAGAAACAGAGGACTACAGTCGGATGAGCAGTTTGGTAAGTTTGTAGAGGTCATTCAAAAGTTATATGTCAACATACCTCTACTTGATGTCATACAGGTACCCACATATGCGAAGTACATTAGAGATATTCTTAACAAAAAGAGGCCACTGCCCACCACTGAGGTAATCAAGCTGACAGAAGAATGTAGTGCGGCCATCCTCAACCAACCGCTAAGGAAGAAGAAAGATCCAGGATGTCCTACCATTGATTGCTCAATCGGAGACCAGCACTTTAACTATGCACTTTGTGATCTCAGAGCAAGTGTCAGTGTGATGCCAGCATCAGTCTATAAGAAGCTTGAACACACAACCCTAGAACCAACATCAATGTGCCTACAACTAGCAGATCAATCAGTTCGACACCCGATGGGCATCGCAGAAAATATCCCAGTCAGAATAAGAGATTTTCTTGTGCCAGTAGACTTCGTGGTACTGGACATGAACCCCAACTCAAAAGTGTCCATCATCCTTGGAAGGCCATTTCTGAGCACCGCCAATGCCCACATTGATGTCAGTAAGGGAGAAATCAAGTTCAGCATAAACGGACAAGAAGAACACTTCACATTCAAGCCCAGACCAGAGAGAGACTCTACAGTAGAGGAGGTTCACGAAGAGAAACCACTGGAGACACCATCTCCAGAGGAAGGCAATTCAGAAGTTTAAAAAGATTTGGAGGTCCAGCTTGGGGGACCTAAAATTCCCAAACCCTCGCCGGGAGGTAATTCGGTATTTATCCACATCATTTAATTTTTTTTGCATAATTAATTCTTGCATTAGTCATACTCATCCATAGCATTATTATAAAAATCAAAAGTCCCATATAAATAATATTTGTGGTGTGTAAAAACCCATAATTATTAATTATTGTGGAGGCACAAAAATATTTTTCCATGATCATTTTTTAGTTTCAATTCTCATAATTTTTCCTGCATTATATTTATTTATAGCAATCTTCTAGAAGCATGACCCACATCCTTTGGTCCCATATGTCATACACTACACCTTACATACATCATATCACATAATTTCACCCACCAACTCATCTCCACTCAACCAGACAACTTCCACCGACCAACCACCACCTATGCAGCATTATTTGGCGTAGGAGTGAAGCATGTGAGGGAGTGGGAAAGTTTCAGCCACAGAGGGCACTCAAGTGGGGCGCCCGCCCTGTTGGCCAGGGCGCCCGCCCTGCCCCCAGCTCCAACTATAAAAGGCCACCTCTCTACCTCATTCTCATCCCACACACATTCCAGAAAACATATGCAAGCTTGAGCTCTTGACTTTCAAAAGAAGTGATCTAGTGGGAGAGTAAGAAGGAGAGTAGAAAGGGAAAGAAAGAGTGGAAGAGAGTTTGGAAAATTTTTGAGATAGAGAGTGAGATCGCCTAGTAATTAGTGTTCCCGCTGTCCCAAGCAGAATTAAAAGTTGTTTAGGGGGAAGTGCTGCTAAAATTTATAATTCTCTCGGACGACTAACCCCTGGACGACTGACTTCTCGGACAGCTAACCACTAACATATTTTTCTCACATATTTCCACGAGTTTTTGTTTGTCCCTATTATTCTGCAGGATGTTTAAGAAAGTAAAGAGCACGGCCAAGTCTGTCAGGAGTGGTACGAGGAGTTCGTCTCGACTCACCTCACGCCAGTCGGAGATGAGTGTCGATTTGGCACCTCCATCGTCTTCGTCGGGTGCACCAAACAAGGTCCTACTCAAGATAGGAGACCTTAGGCTCAGGAATCGCAGGGAGAAGGAGATTCTCCAGCAGTTGAAAAACAAGACATTCATTCACACTCCCACCATCGATTTCGCCTTACTCCAAGAGACAGGTATGGCTGCTGAATTTGACTTAATTTTTCAAATGATAGGATGGATTGATTTTTGGAATATCACTGAGCATGGTTCCCGTCTCCTTACTATTGAATTTCTTTGCACGTTACAATATTGTGAGGGGGGATTTCTTTTCGGATGTTCAAGCAGGACATTATGCTGTCCTGGAGAGAGCTGAGTAATCACCTCGGTTTTCCTCCACGGAGAATTCTGGACCTTGACTCCGGCTTGCCCAATTTTGAGAAACATCAGTTTTGGAGAGAAATCTCTAGGGACGAACTCTTTTACCAACCCCGAACCAGCGACATGGAGCATCCTACACTCCGGATGTTCCACAAATGGCTCAGGTACAATTTTTTCTTTCGTTATGACTTGAGAAAGGTGCGTGTGGGAGATCTACAACTCATTTATGCCGCCATAAACAAAATCCAAGTTTCACCTGTTACTCTTTTAGTTGCCCATTGGCTTGGCACACCTACTCTTCAGGGACCTGTCGGGTGTACTTCACTCATAACTCGTTTAGCCGTTAGCCTTAAGTTGTTAGAAAATTCATCGTTAGAATTCATTGAGGAACCTAGATTTTATCACGGCTATGACACTTTTAGATACGCACAGATGTTAAAAAGGGAAGCGGGGATAATGTACATGCTGTATGACAACAACACCAAGGTTTGGTTACCTAATCCGGACCTTGGCATATATTCTGTTCGAAATTATTTGATTGAGACTGCAGCACCGGTGAACCGGAGAGCTGCACAGCGCGCGGCATCCGCAAGGATGGCCACCCATTAGGAACATACATGGCAAGGAGCTGATCCCGGGCCAGAAGAGGCAGCACATCTACACTATAATGATTACAACCCCAGAGTTCTTCGGGACCCATGGGCGCGACACGTCCAGCCAGAAGAACCACCACAAGAGACATGGCCGGAGGGACAATATCACCAGTGGGAGAACCCGCCTTTTACAAGAAGGTACTCCACTGACCCATATGGAGCTTCAAGGTCTAGGCCCCAGCCCCAGTTTGATACAGGAAGATACTCCGATGCCTCCTATGCCTTCTCGGGGGACTACTACCAAGAGACTGCCGCCTTCTACACCCGCACCGACAACACTCTCCTCGACATCCGCACTACGCAAGCAGAGCACGGAAGACTCCTAGAGGAGCAACAAAAATGGAACCAGGAGCAAGCCACTAGAGTGCAAGCAATAAGGGAAGACACCACAACCTTGAACAACAACGTTACGACCATGCTGCGCTACTTCAACATTGAGTGAAGAGAGCCACGACAACAACCAGCTTGAGGGAGTTCCTCCCCAGTTACCGAGTGAGTTTTAATTGTTTTTCCTATTTACTTTTCAGTTTTTCTTTTTCTGTTTTAGATATTTATATCTTAAAAAAAACTTAGAAAACCCAATAAATATTTTCTTTCTTAATTTACTGCATTCCTAAAAAATGAAAACCAAATAAAAAGAGTGTGTAGAAAAGTGTACTTTATTTTCCTGTTTAGTTCAATCTCTAGACATAAATGAAGAAAATCCAAAAATATGTATGATGGAAATGATGAACAGTTGCTCTGTTTACTTACCTTCAAGTGCCTAGCTTTTATATTAGAGTTCTCCCAAGACTTGCTAAAATCTGAAATTTACTATCTGTGGGAACATGAGCCTAAAACTAAAGTCTAGGTAAAAGATAAGACATGATATAAAGTTTGAGCTGTTGTTTATCTTGTTCTTACAACACTAAGTTCTGGAAATTTATTTTGAAAAAAAAAACCTGCAAATCACATGATGAGTTCCTAGCATAACATTCTTACCACAGCCATACTTGCTATAATTGCTATATCTTTCGAGTTTCATTGAGCTGTGTAGATCCTTAGGAGCTTTTCATGTGGTTAAATCAAGATACTCACTTGCACACATCTATTACACCAATCATTAAAAATCTGTTAAAAATATTGTTATCACTCATTGTCCCAAAGTATTGTTATTCTCTCTCTCCTAAAAGATCAAATGCAGAAAGAGACATGGGCTATGCAAAAATATGCGAGGAAATAAAAAGGGGCAAGTGCCCGGAACCTCGAAAAAGAAAAGAAAAAGAGTGAGACGAGAGGTAAAAATGGACAAGTGTCCGACAGTAGAATTAGGGGTAGAAAGATACCCACCTGAGCGGAAAAAATGGACAAGTGTCCGACAGTAGAATTAGGGGTATTTACTACCCACCTGAAAAAAAAGAAGAAAAAGAGATAGCCCATGTTCTCTCCCAATAAAAGATCAAGAGAGGAGGAGAGATAGCAATATGAGGAACAGTGAGCAATAAGTTTTATCATCACCATCACTATTATTTACTCCACCACACATGCACATCTTGATTTAATTGTATGTTGAGTTCCTTTGGATCCGCAGTTTGATTAAACATATGTATGGGCTGTTGAAGTGAATCATGTCTAGGAACTCTGAGCTTTATTTTGAAAACTTATGCAAAACTCCAGAACAAAGGTGAGGTATAGACAGGAGGAATAGTGCTTGGCTTAATTATTTTGTCTTTCAATTACCTAAGGCTTAAGTACAGGTGCTAATCCCCAAGACACTTCACTCTAATCTAGGAGAATTTTATATGAAAGCATGTGTGCCTGTCAGGAAAGAAAACATCAAAGCAACTCCTGATCCATCTGAGTTTTAGTTGTTTGCTCAGGGACGAGCAAAGGGTAAGCTTGGGGGAGTTTGTTGACGATCCTAAAGTATCAAATTTAATTGTCAACTAAACATGGAAAAGGATCAATATGCATTAGACATCTAGAATTAGGGTTTTATCTGACAGAATTCCACGAGTTTTGGTGTTTGTCTATTTCTGCAGGGGGTTATCAGAAAATACGGAGAGAAGGCCCACACGTCGGGTTTACATAGAGATATTAACATGTGCGCTAATTTTCTATCATCTAGAAGACTCCAGAAGACACGTGAACGAACGGGAGGCCGAACGGGGCCCAGCCCAGGGCGCCCGCCCTAGGGTTTGGGGTGGCCGCCCTACTCCCGTGGCCAATCTGCGTCAACTTCGCGGATTATGCTCCACCGACCTAAAGGATCAAGGAAAACCGTGAGATTAATGTCGGTTTGATCCGACGGCCCACGATCATTTGAGGGGGCTATATAAGCAGGGCCTCTCCACCCCAGGGGAGGAGGAGAAATCATTATCAGAGGAAGCCATCAAGTTTAGGGTTTAGAAACTCTCTCTCCCGCAGAGAATTAGATTTAGCTACTCCCAATTCTTTCAAGTTTTATAGGATTGATTAGATAGAATTAGAGAAGTAGGGCCTAACGCTCTGGATTTCGGATCTTCGTCAATAAAGATTGGTATTATTTCATATCTTTCTCTACGACTTTATTCTAATTGCATTATGTCTTTATTTATTTTGTTCCTAGTTTGCTCTAGTTCTATAAGTGATATAGTTATGATTGATGATGAGTTCATGCATGAGTTTGCAAAGCGCTTAGCTCTTTTCACGTGGGAGTTAAGTGGTAGATCACATGTAGGCGTGGTGCTTAGATGTTATTTACCTGCAAATGTATCCTATTGGCCGGGTCGTGTGGTAGTTCGCGATGGTGACAGCTTCGTTGATTCTTATATAGTCCACCCTCCGTTGATAGGACAGGCAGAATTTGTATTGCGGAGTAAGTCTTGCTATGTTCTAATTTACTTTAGCAATGTTCCTTATACATGAATGAAGAGTCTTTTGTGCTATATATGATCTTGTAGATGCTTAGAGTAGATTATGACTTAGTAAATAGTAGATACTTAGAATCCATTCTCTTGCTAGTCCGACGTCACCTTACATTTATGTGGAGTAGTCTATTTCTAATCGCTATGTTATTTACCCATGAGCTTATATTTCATTATCTTTATTATTATGGCTTACCCCCTGCCAAAGCAAGTGACTGTGTGATGAGTTTCTCAGTAGTAATCATGTTCTTGCAAGTTTATCTCTAGTCTAAGCCTTGATAGATTTTACCCCTATTTTCACTTTCGCCGTTCTCTTAAGCAAAATTATAAATAATGATACCTGGAATACTTATCCTGGTGAAATGCTACAATGAGGTATTTTATCTGTGCGCTTGCGGATAGAATATATTATTTTCTAGAGAGCCCTTATGTTTATAAATACCTTAGTACGCTCTAGCACCATGCTAGGGATGACAACCTAGTATTCAAGTGGTGTTAGCTAGTGTCAACAGCTATGTATAGCCTACTTAGTCTATATGTGATATTTAGACTAATCTATAGTTTACATATCATGTATATGCTAAGTTGGCTTAGGAGCTTCACTCTTATATCATGTTCATGAGTAGAGCTATTTGTGTGTTGATGGGGTGGTCCATCATGCTTTCAGGTATGCCCAAGTCTCTTACCTATCAATCCATAGGGTTAGCGACCTAGGGGGACTTGGGTGGTCATTATATATGCGGGTGAGGTGCCCGGGTATATAGTGGCGGGTGAATGCATTTCATGTCCCACGGTCGAGGGGTAGGCGGCAGGTGGTGATAGCCCTGTCCATCCCTTGAATTCCCCCATGTTCGGGCATAGTGTAGGACTACATAAATTGTCACATGAGGTTGCTGGCAGACCAGTACTTGGTGACCTCCCGATCCACCTCACACATACCTAGCACTATTTTGTGTACATGTATGATAACTTAGCTCATAGCAATCTATTATAGAACCCTCTACTCCTAACTAGGACATTCTTTTATTCTTTATTCTTGAGTGTAGGAATCTCTTGACTAGTATAAGTGTGTGTCCACTATCTTGAACTACAACTGTTTACCCCTGTTATGATCATTTGGATATTATGCACATATGTTTCCTTTTCCCATACTCATGTCAGACCATTTGATATCCCTGCCTTCCCTTGGGAAAATATAAATAACGATACCCTAAATACTTCCAAGTGAAATGCTACAACGATAGATCCGTGCGCTTGCAGATTCCATCTGTAAACGTAAAGACCTATTGGGGGTTGTAATCCACCTCACATGATACATCTGGGTCCTAACAATGGTATTATGGGATGCCAATTCCACTGGCATTTCTGGCGTCGCTGCCAAGGGTAGACCATCGTGCCTGCTCTTGGTGGTGATGCCAAGAAATGCCAACAAGCATTTCTAGCTCCATTGCCGGGGAAGGAAAAGGATAACAAATGTCTAGCATGATCTGTTCAAAGTATGCATGCTTGTATGGTAGCCATTTGCTCATATAGGCTAATCTTCTATGTTTTCTTCCTTGTTGTGGATGAAAACAGGATTGTGTATGAGTGGATTCAACTTGCCAAAAAACTTCATTCTAGATCTGGAGGCATTCCTAAAGAAGAAGGGGACTCATACCTCTACTTCCTCTGCCACACCACCAACAACTGAACCACTCACGTCTGTACCGGCTACTACCATTAACATGGCCCAAAAGTCACTCTGTGAGTTCTCAGTTCTGGCTGTTGCCAACATGCCTACCGGGCCCGCTGTCAACTCGGGGACAAGAACTTTGAACTACAAACGGGCTTATAACAATGGTGTAGGTGAGTCCATTCTATGGACTACCGAGTGAGGATACCAATGCTCATCTACAACAGTTCCTTGGACTGTGTGACACCAACGTCATTAAGGACGTCACACTTGAGGCTATCAAGCTCCATCTGTTTCCCTTTTCCCTTGTGGGAAAGGCAAAACAGTGGTTCTACAAGGACATGGAAGCTGTTAACACATGGAGCAAATGCTCCGCTGCGTTCCTCACCAAGTTCTTCCCTGTGGGCAAAACCAATGCTCTTCGGGGAAGGATCGCCAATTTCTAGCAAACTCAGATGGAACCCATTCCTAAGACGTGGGAGAGGCTACAGGAGTACATCCAAGCTTGTCCCTACCATGGGATGGAGAACTGGCTGGTGCTCTAGAACTTCTACAACGGGTTAACACCCATGTCGAAGGGGCACCTTGATGCCGCTGCTGGAGGTGCATTCTTATCACTCACTATCGATGAGGCTACGGCCTTAATCGAGAAGATGGTGACCAACCAAGGCTGGGGAGGACAGAACCCTAGCTAAAACACAAAAAGGCATGCACACCATGAAGGAGGCAGATATGCTTGCCGCAAAAATAGATCTACTCCTCAAGAGGTTTGACGAGCGTGCCGCCGATGTCAACACCAGCACCTTCAAAGCCCTAGACTCGCAGATGACGTGCGAGGTCTATAGGAATGTTGGCCATTCGGGCAATGACTACCTAAAAACCCACGAGGATGGTGCCTACATCAACAATGGGTTTCGCCAATGAGGAGGAGGAAATAATGGCTGGAGTAACCAACCTCAACCACCATTCCAAGGTAATTCAAATTTCAATTCCAATCTCAATTCAAATTACAATTCGAATCAACCTTCTCTAAAGGATTTGGTACTAGGCCAAGTAAAAATAAACAAAAATCTCACCAAAAAGTTGATGAATAATGATAGAATATTAAAAAACATCAATTCAAAAATAGAAGGTTTATCTTCCGCTATTAAGAATCAACTGAGCTTTAATAAAATGGTAGAAACTCAGATAGCTCAAGTAGCTGCTTAATTCCTGATAATACAGAAATCCTAGGGTGACCTGGGAATTCTTTAGAAAATGTTAAGGCAGTGACCACGAGGGGTGGTAAGTCCACTCATGACCCACCAAACCCTAACCATGCAGCAGAAAGAGAAGGAGCGGCAAGAAGAAGAACCTTCTACGTCAACAAAAATACAAAAAGAGTCTGAAGGGGAAATGGTACCACTTGAGTACACAGATACAACATATCTACCATTCCCCACAAGAACAATAAAGCGGGTTGTGGATGAGCAATTCGCATGCTTTGTTGAGATGGTGGAGAAGGTGCATGTAAGTGTCCCACTACTGGACGTCTTACATGTGCCCTCATACGCCAAGTATATCAAGGATATCATCAACAACAAGTGACCGTTGCCATCCACAGAGATGTTGAAACTGACAAAAGAGTGTAGCGCAGCTCTACTCAACTGTCTACCGAAAAAGAAGAAAGATCTAGGGTGCCCCACCATAACCTGCTCAATTGGGACCTAGGTCTTCAATCATGCCTTGTGTGAACTTGGGGCTAGCGTGAGCGTAATGCCCAAGGCAGCCTTAGAAAAGCTGAGCTATACATATCTAACTCCTACCACCATGACACTCCAGCTGGCTGATTCATCGGTCTACTACCCGGTGGGGATTGCGGAAGACATTCCGGTGAAAATGTGGGACTATTTCGTCCACATCGATTTCATAGTGCTTGACATGGAGTTCACCAAAGAAACACCGCTCATTCTCGGGCGGCCATTCCTTAGCACTACGGGAGCTCACATTGATGTTGGAGCTAGGATAATCCACTTCAATATCAATGGAAAGAAGGAAAAGTTTGAGTTTCGGCCCAAACAACAAGAAAACTGCAAAATGATTTGCATCAAGTACGGGCCGAACCAGCAAGGCATACAAAAGGTGGAAATTCAACCCCACATTATCTTCAGGTGCTCTCAAATAACACCGAAAGGCAAGAAAGAAGATCCTGGAAAAGCTACCCACAAACCACAAAAGAAACATAAGAAGGAAAAATAGCCAACGTGGGTACCAAAAGAACCCAAGAAAAAGGAGACGCCCGTACCCATGCCCCCGGGTACGAAAAACCCTTCATCAAGCAAGCAATGAATGGGGGGAGATAGTCCTATTCATAGGACTCTAAACCATGGACCCTCGCCACAGGTAAACGGTAGTTATCCTTTTTTCTTGCATAAATAAACATTGCTAGTATAGTTAGTAATGATAAAAAATGAAAACAACAAAAATATTTTCTGTTTTCAAAACTAAAAATTTCATTCCTATACAAACCATCTAGCTTGGGGGAGTGATGCTCGATCCATCATCACCCCATAGGCTCTATCATGCAAGCATGGTGCTTGGATTATTCTGCCTAGTTTTACCATGCTAAGATTCTTACTTTGGTCATCGAGTTAGAATTGTTTGCATATGAAATGAAAACAAAAATATTTCATAAATTGATAAAATTCAGTTAATCTTCAAAGTAATATATGAAGCATGTTTTAGTTTGAAGCATGGTTTAACATGACCTTGTCTTCATAGGCTTTTTAAACTAGCATGGTGCTATGGTTAAAATGCCTACCTTGATTAAATTTTGAATTTGATCATTGTCCTAAAATTTGCTAAGTATAGAACTTTGAATAATAAACCAAACCAAAAATATTTATCGCTTTGAATAAAATCTTGTTCATACTAGTATGCTTTGGTTTGAAAGTATGGTTCTATGTACAATCATGTTTTCATAGACTTTTCAAATTAAGCATGGTGGTTAGGTTGATTAGTCTACTTTGATCAAATTGAACAAATTTGCTTAATTTGATCATTGTTCCAAAACTACTAAGTATAAAGCAAGAATAAAATATAAAAATCTAAAAACAAATAAAGTACCTACCTCAGAAACTTCATCAAGAGACCTCATACCTCTGGCATTGAGCTAGCTTGGGAGAGGGCCCCGCTCAGGTATGATGCATTGCATATTTACTTTCTTGCATATTTATTTTCCTTTAGCATATATTGTTTTATCATGCATAGAAAACTAAAACTAAAAATAATAGTAATAGTAGTAATAATAAATAAAAATAAAATAAAATAAAAATAAATAAAACAATTCCACTCCATACATATGTGTTGTAGAAATGTTGATTCCATCCTTGTTGAAATGATGAATAGTTGATATGTCTTATGTTTCATACTATGCCTAGCTTATAGCTTTGTTTTCTCCAATGTTAGAGTTTATTGGCTTAAAAATGTTCACCCTAAAAAACTTGAAACTTATGGGTAGCAAAATGCTTAATCTAGTCTAGGTAGTTGTCTGACATGATATAGAGAAATAGACCTTGATATGACTTTGTTCTAAGAAAGACTTGATATCCGGAGATTTCATTTTCAAAAGCTAAAATTAAAAGTTCCTCAATGATTCAAATTCCTACCAAAGCCATATGACACATTCATATCAAAAAATCTTAGTCATATGCTACTTATATTCATGGTGAGCTTTGTCAAATTGTTGTGACCAATGTTGAGATTCTTTTCATGCATCTATGATCAAGATTCACATACACGTTATAAATAAAACTCTATGTCAAATATTTCTCTTCAAAAGTTATCTAGAGAGTCTTGGGCTATAAAAAATAAAAAAGGATGCCATGCTAAGTGAAAGCATGAGCCGAAAAAGAGAGAGAAAACAATGGGTGCAAAGACACCTGCCAGTGAGAATAAAAGATAGCACAAGCTCTCAAAGATTTCAAAAGGAGAGAAATATGACATTTGAGTTCAAAAACACAAAAATATTCACACTTGCACAATCTTGATCAAAGTGTATGACTAGTCTCTCCTATGGTCCAGTTTTTGACTTAGCAACATGACATGAAGCAAGTAGGCCACTTTTATCCTTACCAAGCTCCATGAAAGCCTATGTAGATGGTAGGATGAAAGAAAGGCAAAGTCAAAAAGCCTTTGGTGAGGAATACACATACACTTTGAGTGATTGAGTGTATCATTTGAGGAACTACATTTATCTTGCAAAAAACTTTCAAAACCTCTAGAAAGATAGTCAATCAAAAGAACAAATGATAAACATGTATGTTCATCTATTCTGTCTTGCAACTACCCAAGACTAGAGAAGGCCAAAAGCCCCACAAGCAACAAGGTAATAACGGGTAAGCAAGAAAGCCAATTCATTCAAATTGTGGTAGAAAACTTTGTTATAAACCTAGCATATTTGAAATGTAATCAGCATTGTAGCAACTCCTGATCAACAGCCAACATCTTAGCTTATGCTCGAGGACAAGCAAAGGGTGAGCTTGGGGGAGTTTGTTGGCAGTCCTTATCAATAGATTTATACCACCAACATAAGCCAAAAAAGGAGGAAAATATACATCTATACACACATATACATGTGCAACTGACCTGTTTCCATGTATACCAGTAGAATAATCCCAATTGCAAAAACAAGGGCTGGAAAACAATGAAACATAGTTAGAAAGGCGCTTTCTGGAAGGCGTAGAGGGGCAAGGAGGAGCAACAAGCCAACTTCGTGCAAAACCAGTTCGAGCCCACCATGCCACGGTGCTCCAGGAGCAGAAGAGAGGTGGCCACGCAAACATGGGCCCGAGGGGGACCAGCCCAGGCACGCGCATGCCCAAGTCATGGTCGCGCCCCCTGTGGCACCTCCTTGGCCCGCCTCGCTCATGCTGACAGCAATGATGGAGAGGAGGACGGTGTGGGGATGCGCTCAAGAATATTCCCTCCGCAACTGCCTGTCTCCACCCTACATAAAGAAGGGGCGAGGCTCGCCCCAACACACACACACACAACACACACACAACACATGCCACACTCCACACTAGCTCAAGAGAGCTCCTCACTCCCTCTCCACCTCTTCTTTAGCTTAGGTTAGATTATGAAATAGTAGAAGAGAAGATGAGAACATACAAGGAGAGCTTGGCTCCTTGGTAGGATCTGGTGAGAATAAAGATGAATCATTTCATTCTTATATTCATCATGTTCTTCCAATTAGCTTTGTTCTTATATTCATATAGTATATGCTATGAACTAGAGTATAGTCATGTTGACATGTTCATGATATGTGTGCTAGTATATAGTTCATTTGTTATGCTCATTTCATACTTGGCTATTGTTGACGGTCGTTAACGTACATTACAAACCAATAAATTTCCTTGCACGTATGCACAAATATCATAGAATAGGAGGTTATTACTGACAAATTCCATGAGTTTTGGTGATTTATAATTTTCTAGGGTGTTATCCATAAAGTTGACAAAAGGGACCTAGGAATCAAAATAATTCATGGAATTTCACTGCAAGACATATGCTAGAAGACTATAGAAGACACCAGAAGACACTAGAGCAAGCTGAGGCCCTAGCCCCTACTAGGTGGGGCCAGTCGGTGTTGGGCATTCTTAACGTCACTACCAAAAGTAGACTTAGTTTTCTAATTCTGATAACGGCGCCAAAAATGCCAAACCTATCCCTCATGCCACTTAAGCCAAGTTGTCATCCCCAGCATGACATGAGAGACGCGGTATTGAAATATGCATTTGCTCATCAAGATAAATAATAAAAGGGATCTGCAAGCGCACAGATTAATACCGATGTAGCATTTTAACCGGGAAGTATTCCAGGTATCGTTATTTATATTTTTACCACTGGGAAGGGATTTCTAAGTATCATGGTTGATAATGGAATGAGAATATGGAACTGAGTACACATCATTGCATGTATAACCGAGAGTATTTATCAATCTCTTTATACAGGTATAAATGTCACATTAAATAAAGGTAAAGTGATAATGGTGACAAAGATAATTAATCTGATCAGCTAGCCACATATAATAATGATAAGCACCTCAACAGATATTCTAGCAAGTCATTAGCATGGAATTAGGATGAACTACAAAGATATTCCCTAAGTTATTATTAACTATAAAGTCTAGCATATCATAGTTAGTGCAATTATACTTGGCAATCATGGTGAGAAATGACTATATCCATGCATAGTGAATATTAGCAAGGAAGATGAAGAACATAGCAATCACTCCCCTATAATAGTGTTGCTCTGCCTGCCCTATACACGAGAGGGGGACTATATAAGAATCAACGAAGCTGTCACTATCGCGAACTACCCCACAATCCGGCATATAGGGTGCAATCGCAGATAAATACGGTATAGACACCACGTCTACACAATAATTATCATTCACCCACTGTACACATGGATAAACGCTATACGATCCTAGGCATGTATATAATTCCAATCTAACTAAGCCAAGCATATAACTATGATAAACTAAGAACAATATAATTGCAAATATAATCAAGTAGAGCAAAGTCATAATCAATATATTGAAATAGAACAAAGTCATATTCATAATATTGAAGAACAATGATGAACAATTGAAGAACAATAGAGGAATTACCAAGAATCCTCTTGACAGATCCGGGAACCAATCGAAGATTGACTCCTTCTAGTTCTAATCCTATGTAGCTATGCTAACTAGAGATCTAGTTGATGTGGTGGCTCTAGGGCTTGATCAGAGGCTCTCCTCCTGAATTAGGGTTTGAAGTATGAGACGAGGGCCTCTCCTCCAGGGGCAGGGGCCTTGCTTATATAGCCCTTTCGGATGAATCTGGGCCGTTGGATCAAACCAACATTGATCGTGCGGTTTTCCTTAATCCTCTAGGTCGGTGGAGCATAATCCTTGAGGCGGAGCCTGATTGGCTCCGGGGCCAGGGCGGGCGCCCTAAGGACCAGGGCGGGCGCCCTGTGTCCGGCTCCGTTACGCCTCCCGTTCGTTCTCGTGGCTTCTGGACTCTTCTAGATGTAAGATAATTACGTGTTCGGTTAATATCCCGTCATTAATCCGACATGTGGGCCTTTCTTCCATATTTCCTGATAACCCCCTGCAGAAATAGATAAACAGCAAAACTCGTGGAATTCTGTCAGATAAAACCCTAAGTCTAGGTGTTGGTTTCATTTGGATCCTTTTCTCTATTTATTTGATAGTTATAATTGATACTTAAGGACCGTCAACAAACTCCCCCAAGCTTACCTCTTGCTCGTCCCTGAGCAAGGAGAGACTCAGTAGTTGCCGAAATGCCTTTGGATTTTGACGGTACACATGCTTTCAAATAGAGTCTCATCTCTGAGTTAAAGTAAACTGTCAAGACTTAAAACTTACTCATTATACCTTTCACCATGGGGCTTGCAACCATTACCTTTGTCTTGAGCGGTTAAAAGATAGAACAGTCTAGTCAAGCGCCATGTCTCTTATTCTTGATCAGCTATAGCTCTGGAGTTTTTTGCAGATTTTCAAATAAAACTCAGAGATTCCTTGTATGACTCTCTCAGGTCTCTCTTTTGTGGTATTTCTGGATCCTCACCAAGGCAGTAATGATGTCTGCCTTCTCTCAAAGCAAAGTATGTAGTATTTGTGGTATAAGGCAGAGTGACATTGCCTTCTCTCTCATCCTATTCTAATAAGGCTTTTGATATCTGGAGCTCATCGGTGGGAGATAAAGTATACATACTTACAAGACATTTATTGCATAGTCAAACCATGGATCCAGAGAAACAAGCCAATAAGTCAAATCAAGATGTGCATGTGTGGCGAATAAATGGTGTATGGTGGTAGTGATGATAACAATGATGAAAGTCTAATTCTACTTTTGCTCTTTTTGAGGGGATACGTACCTTTCTTGCTTTTAAAGCTCTTGAGGAGAATGAGGTGCTCTATATTTTCTTTTTTTTCCTCTCAGGTGGGTATCTTGTACCCCTAATTCTACTGTCGGACACTTGTCCATTTTTACCTCTCTTCTCACACTTTTTCTTTTTTTTCGTCGAGGTTCCGAGCACTTGCTCCTTTTTATTTCCTCGTATCTTTTTCTTTTCGAGGTTCCGGGCACTTGCCCCTTTTTATTTCCTCGTATAGAGCACTCATCTCCTTAGAACAATATAGCAAGTGGTAGTAACCAAAATAGCTTGAGCATTTATTTCACAGGGGATAACAAGAATGTTAAAATATTTTTGGCTATTCTCTCTCGGATTAGGAGTAGAATAATTTTATGTGGATCTGGAGATGAGAATGAGTGGATATATGTGGATGCGTACTTCCGGAGTAGAAGCAGCATGTATGAGTGATCATGCAAGTGAATCTTGATTTTAACCGCATGACAAGCTCCTAAGGGTCTACACAGCTTGACTACACTCAATGCTCATAAGCAGTAAAAAGTAAAGGTATGGCTTAAAGTCTAGCAAGCATGTATGTATGGCTGTGGTAGGAACTTAAACTCTCATCATACAGGAACTCATCATGTAGCATTTTAAGATTTTCAAAGATAAAATTCTCCAGAATTCTAGCATCTCTAGGAATAGATAAACATCAGCTCAACCTTCCCATATCATATCCGTCAAGTTCTCTTCCCACAAGTTCAGGTTTAGAGCAAGCTTTAAATGATAACAGTTATGTAAACTTAGAGAGAGGACTTCAAATTTGAAAGTTAGGCAAAGCAACTATTCATCATATCCATGCTAGAGTTTTATTATTATCTAGATTCAGTTTAGCATAGCCACTTTATTTATTTATTAAAACACACTAAGCAAAAGATATAGGTATATATATATATAAGCACAAAATCTTTATTTGGTTTTTTCATAGTTATGTATATTTTTATTTTTATAGGGTAGAAGTATATATAAATATAAAGATAAAGATAGAAATACTTAGCAAGATAATGAGGGTGCTCTCCCCCAAGCTGGATCTTGACATAATCTCTTCTGATGTAGCTAGCAGATGGCGGAGGTGTATTTGAAAGTCGGCAGCACCCTGACAGCGATTAGAATGTCCTCTGTCTGCTAGTCTCCTTGAATTCTGTGAAGCTCAAATAGACAACAAAGCTTTGTGGAACTGATTAAGTGTTAGCATAAATATCTAGCCTTTATCATGCTGAGCCTCCTTGATTTTTTTTATGTTGTTTTTTTTCTTTTATAAAGCAGAAGAAAAAATATTTATGTATTTATTTTATATATATATATATTTTTTATGCCACCACAGTGAATGTACTTATGGGTTTTATGCCACTCGCATACTCACATGGGGCTTTAGGGTTTTTAACATTTTTATTTTCTTTTTAAGATAGTATGAATATGATTAACTAAGTAAACTATTTAAGATAAAGTAAATAATTAAAAGGAAAGGATAACTACCAAGTTACCTCTTGGCAAGGCGTTCGGTGTTTTTAAGTCCTCCGAACGGAACTCTTATTCGTTCAGTCGTCCTGGGACTTGGTGGATGGTGTAGTCGGTGGTTCCGGCGGCGCCTCCTCTTCATGTACAACTGTCTTTTCTTTCCATACCTGTCTCGGTGCTTTGGTCTCCTCAGGACAGTGTTGGTTGAGTGGTACGTCTTCAGATCTTACCACTTCTCCTTCATAATCTGCCCATCCGTCCTTGATGACCTGTTGCTTCTGATTGTGGTTACGCCGCCTTCTTCTTGTCCTGACCTGCTTGGATTCTTTGACCTGTCGGAATGTCTGATCTGCCATCTAGAGCTGAATATATGTTGGGTTTAAGGGCATGGTTCCGAACAGAAGTTCATAGGTGACCTTGGCCATTATGTTGACGCCCGACCCAGTGTCACAAAGTGTCTTATAGAAGTGGAACCCATTAATGGAGCAATAAATGCTTGGCATACCTGGGTCGTCCTTCTTAGGCAAGAACGGTGACTTGAGTTGGCGATCTTGACCTTTGTGCACGGCAGTGACCATCTTAGCTGTCTCGGTCCACACTTGCTTCTTGCTCTTGTTCCTCCTGTTGGTCCTCTTCCTTGGTTCATATTAGGGTTGCTCTGGGATTTGTGCGGTCTTGTTCTTGAAGGAAAACGTTTCCTTCCTCCCCTTGATGTAGAAACTGATCTTGGCAGCACTAGTGTAGATGACAGCTCCCGTGGTGTTCAGGAATGGTCTCCCTAGGATGACGAAAGCCCTCTCATCAGAACCGGTCTCTATCACTACGAAGTCTGCTGGAGCGTACGAGGAACCCACTCGGACACAGATGTTCTTCAATATTCCTCTCGGGAAACTCAGTGTCCTATCTGCAAGCTGCAAACACATTGTTGTTTCTAATAATGGTTGTGAAAAGAGTTTTTCATAGAGTACCCTGGGCATGATGTTGACGCTGGAGCCAAAGTCACAGAGTGCTTCTGGGAAGTCTCGCATGCCGATGGAGATCGGGATGACGGGGCGTCCTGGATCGCCTCTCTTGACTGGCAGACGGTCAGTACTTACTTCCATGATAGGGTTACTCCAGTAATCTCCTGCATCAAACATGTCTACAAGATTTGCAGATTCTAGTCCTTCCGGTTGTGATGGTATACCGGGGTTAGTAGCAGGAACAGCAGCAGCTATTTGATTCAACTGAGATTCAATCATTTTATTAAAGCTAATCTGGTTCTTGATGGCAGTAGAGAAATTATCCATTCTATTATTTATATTTTCTAGTATTTTATCATTAGATGCCAATTTCTTAGACAGGTTATCCATTAGCTTTCCTTGGTTGGACACTAACTCTCTCAAAGGTGGATAATTGTTATTATTATTGAAAGAATTGTTACCTTGGTAATTACCTGAGTAGTTAGGCCTCTGTTGATTCCAACCTTGATTCTGCTGAGGACGGTTGTAGTAGTTGTTGTTGTTATTGTTGATGTAGTTCACGTCCTCCAGCAACTCAGGACAGTGATTGCCCGAGTGTCCAGTACCTCCACACTCCTCACAAGTCATGTGGGAGTCGTAGACGTGCATGACTTCTTTCTTTTCTCTAGCTCGATCATCGAGCTTCTTCATGAGTAGGTCTAGCTTGGCAGACAGCATGTCTACCTCCTTGAGCTGGTGCATACCTCCAGCTTTCTTGCGTGTCTGAGTTCTTTCTTCATTCCAACCTTGGTTGGATGCCATCTTCTCCACAAGAGCTGTGGCTTGAGGTATGGTGAGTGATAGGAATGCTCCTCCAGCTGCAGCATCCATGGTTTCACGGGCACTGTAAATGAGCCCATGATAAAATGTCTGCATCAGTAGCCAGCTTTCCATTCCATGATGGGGACATTCTAGGATGTAGTCTTGGAAACGCTCCCATGCTTCTGGAACGGATTCATCATGTTGTTGCTGAAAACTTGTAATCTTCCCACGGAGAGCATTGGTCTTGCCCATGGGAAAGAATTTGGCCAGAAAGTTCGTGGAGCAGAGTGCCCACATAGTGTTCTTCTCCTTTGTAGCGTAGAACCACCGCTTCGCTCTCCCCAACAGTGAGAATGGGAAAAGGCGAAGTAGTATGGCGTCTCTGGGACTTCAGCCATGGTGAAAGTGCTGCAGATCTCCAGGAAGTGTTGAAGATGAGCACTAGCGTCTTCATGTGGCTTCCCACAGAACTGGTTAGCTTGCACCATGTTGATGAGCCCAGGCTTGAGCTCGAAGTTGCGGTCGATCTCCCCAGCAGGTCCAGTGCGGATGTTGTCCGTAGTGGGAGCTGAGAACTCGCAGATCGACTTGTTCGCCATGGCTTCGAATTCAGTCGACAAATTCCAGATGAAACTTCGGCGGTCTTCGGATTTGGATGAAGCTTTGTGCTGAAGTGTTGACGATGTCTTCTTGAGCTTGGCTCTTGTTCTTCTGAATAAGGCTTCGGGATCGTCAACAAAGTTGTCTGGAAGATGTCTTCTATTCATGCATCACCCTGCAATAAATAATCAAAATGGAAAATACAGGGGTAAAACAGTATAAGAGAATTGATAAGCTCGATCAGATTAGTGATGCAAATGATGACTCAAAGTTCCGTATTCATTCCTACTTAGTAATCAACCTTCCCCGGCAACGGCGCCAAAAATGCTTGTTGGGCATTCTTAACGTCACTACCAAAAGTAGACTTAGTTTTCTAATTCTGATAACGGCGCCAAAAATGCCAAACCTATCCCTCATGCCACTTAAGCCAAGTTGTCATCCCCAGCATGACATGAGAGACGCGGTATTGAAATATGCATTTGCTCATCAAGATAAATAATAAAAGGGATCTGCAAGCGCACAGATTAATACCGATGTAGCATTTTAACCGGGAAGTATTCCAGGTATCGTTATTTATATTTTTACCACTGGGAAGGGATTTCTAAGTATCATGGTTGATAATGGAATGAGAATATGGAACTGAGTACACATCATTGCATGTATAACCGAGAGTATTTATCAATCTCTTTATACAGGTATAAATGTCACATTAAATAAAGGTAAAGTGATAATGGTGACAAAGATAATTAATCTGATCAGCTAGCCACATATAATAATGATAAGCACCTCAACAGATATTCTAGCAAGTCATTAGCATGGAATTAGGATGAACTACAAAGATATTCCCTAAGTTATTATTAACTATAAAGTCTAGCATATCATAGTTAGTGCAATTATACTTGGCAATCATGGTGAGAAAAGACTATATCCATGCATAGTGAATATTAGCAAGGAAGATGAAGAACATAGCAATCACTCCCCTATAATAGTGTTGCTCTGCCTGCCCTATACACGAGAGGGGGACTATATAAGAATCAACGAAGCTGTCACTATCGCGAACTACCCCACAATCCGGCATATAGGGTGCAATCGCAGATAAATACGGTATAGACACCACGTCTACACAATAATTATCATTCACCCACTGTACACATGGATAAACGCTATACGATCCTAGGCATGTATATAATTCCAATCTAACTAAGCCAAGCATATAACTATGATAAACTAAGAACAATATAATTGCAAATATAATCAAGTAGAGCAAAGTCATAATCAATATATTGAAATAGAACAAAGTCATATTCATAATATTGAAGAACAATGATGAACAATTGAAGAACAATAGAGGAATTACCAAGAATCCTCTTGACAGATCCGGGAACCAATCGAAGATTGACTCCTTCTAGTTCTAATCCTATGTAGCTATGCTAACTAGAGATCTAGTTGATGTGGTGGCTCTAGGGCTTGATCATAGGCTCTCCTCCTGAATTAGGGTTTGAAGTATGAGACGAGGGCCTCTCCTCCAGGGGCAGGGGCCTTGCTTATATAGCCCTTTCGGATGAATCTGGGCCGTTGGATCAAACCGACATTGATCGTGCGGTTTTCCTTGATCCTCTAGGTCGGTGGAGCATAATCCTCGAGGCGGAGCCTGATTGGCTCCGGGGCCAGGGCGGGCGCCCTAAGGACCAGGGCGGGCGCCCTGTGTCCGGCTCCGTTACGCCTCCTGTTCGTTCTCGTGGCTTCTGGACTCTTCTAGATGTAAGATAATTATGTGTTCGGTTAATATCCCGTCATTAATCCGACATGTGGGCCTTTCTTCCGTATTTCCTGATAACCCCCTGCAGAAATAGATAAACAGCAAAACTCGTGGAATTCTGTCAGATAAAACCCTAAGTCTAGGTGTTGGTTTCATTTGGATCCTTTTCTCTATTTATTTGATAGTTATAATTGATACTTAAGGACCGTCAACAGTCGGCCATAGGGGTGGCCAGGCGGCCACCCCCCTCTACATCTTTCCATGAGCTTCTAGAGTATTCCTACACCACCTTTGAGGAGTCATCTAGGCCGTCCCTTAACTCAGTTTTATCGAAGGGCTCACGTGCATCCCACCAGGGTATAAATAAAGAGCCAGACCCCCTGGAGAGGGAAGCCATATCAAGAGCTGAAGAGATCGAGTTCCAATTCCATATCTAGAGATCTAGGCTAGCAATCAAGAGTAGACTAGTTTATCGTAGGATTAGTCTCAATTAGAGATAGAGTAGAAGAGCAGAGTTCTGGAGGAGTTCTGGCCTGTTGGTGCTTCTCTGCTGCTGTGTTCGTCGGGATCAAGTTCCTTTGCAGGGGGTTTGCTTCTGAGACTCTTTGGTAATCAACTTCTGATTCAAGTAAGCAATTTGTTCGTATTGTTCTTCAAGTTTGCAACTCTTTTGAGTACTTTGATCTTGGTAGCACCTAGGTTGAAGTTGTTTTTGTAGTGTAAGCGTGGTGCTTAGGCTAGGATTACTTGTGAATGCCCCCTGATTTGCTGGATAGTGGTAGCTCACGAAGGTGACTTTATAGCTTCGTTGAATCCTCTGTAGTCCACTTCCAGTTAATTGGTAAAGGTAGGCTTATGCATGTTGGTAGGGGTGAATTCTGATTTCATCCCTTATTGAAAGTTATCGCCCACTGAATGAATGATTAAGAACATAGTTTATCGAGATTGGAATTAGATAGTCCTTAGTAGTCTCCCTATTTTTACTATTATCTGAGCTTGATTGCGAATTGGGTTCGATATTAAAACCGGGATTATCTTGGTGAAGTGCTATAATGGTATTATATTTGTGCACTTGCGGATAGTTATCTTTTCTAGTGTGCATTTAATTTATACCAACTAGCATTTCTGGCGCCGTTGCCGGGAAACAGTTGTTTTCTCTTTGCTGAGTTGACTTTGAGTTTAGCTTAATCTTGTATTATACTTTTATCTTTATTTATTTTTAGTTTTAAATTTAATTTTATTATTTTACCATGGAACTTGTACCTACACCTTTATATCTATATGGAGTACCACCAGGATCGTGCCTTAAGCCACTAGAATCATCTAAACCCATCACATCATTTGGCTACGAGCTATGCCCAGAATTAATTCACTTAGTTCAGGAAAACATCTTTTCTGGTAGTGATAATGAAAAACCCTATTCCCACTTAGCTGATTTTGAGCAGACCTATGCATGCCTAAGCATTGAAGACATGTCAAATGAAACTTTAAGATGAAAGTTTTTTCCCTTTTCTTTAACGGGAAAGGCTAAATGTTGGTACAAGCATCACGTTGGGAGTAGTCAAGGAGATTGGGAAGTTTTATGCTCGAATTTTTGTTTACAATTTTTCCCTATCTTTAAAGTTGCTAAACTTCGTAGAGAAATAATATGTTTTGAGCAACAGAAAAATGAATCACTAGAGGAGCGTTCATGCATATCACTGCTGAGCGTGCGAAAACTATTCTTATGAACATTTTAAATGATCTTCCTGAAGAGAAGTTGTTAGAAGAAGAAGAAATCTCAATAGCTGAACCTGAACTTTTGCTTGAAACATCTCAACCTTTAGCTATTGTAAGAACTGAACTACCACAAAAAGAAGAGGAAGAATTTCTGCTTCCTGACTTTTTGTTTGATATTGAGGATGATTTGTTTACTGATTTTGGAAATACCTCAAATTATCATTTGATAAAGAAACCTTAGCAGCCTAGAAATTTTGCAACTATAGATCCTACACATTCTGATGAGGTAGATTTTCTTAAAAAGACAACAAAAGAATTAATGTCTGTTTTGAGTGATGAGTGGTTAGAAGAATCAGAGTTTTCAAATGAAATTATTCATATAAATTCTCCCTCTGTCACTATTCTATCAATTAGATAAATATCCATTTGAAACTCTTTATAATCCAATAGTAGGTGTTAATATTATGTCTGCTACATTTGCTGAACATTTATTAAAAGACATACCATTAGCCCCGACTAATAAATTGTTAAAAAGTCTTTCAGGCTGCATTATTCCAAGTTTAGGAATTCTGTGTGCCCTTCCTATTTATGTGAATGATTTTCGAGTCCGATTGAATTTCCACATCCTTGATGTTTGGGAGTTTGATGTGTTGATTGGGGAACCTATAGAAAGACTTATCCAAGAAGGACAAACAGGAAAAATAAATGTTAGGCTTAGGAAAGGATTTAAGCTCTCTGTGTCTATAATTCACTCTTTGAAAACTAACGTAGAGCCATTTCGTGAGTTAGAATCAATAGAAGAGGTTAAGGTAGCATCTCTTGAAGAATTAATTGAACCAAATTTAGAAGATGATGCCCAGTTTTTCACCAATGAGGTAGAGGATGATGATCCCACTAATCCTGAACCTCTCGATGAATTGCTAGAGCCACCTAAGCCACCTATTGAACTTAAATCTTTGCCTTCTGGACTTAAATATGCTTTTCTGAATAATGATCAGGATTCTCTTGTAATCATAAGTGATAAATTATCTCAAGAAGAATCTTTACACTTAATAACTATGTTAGAAAAGCATCGTGCTACTTTTGGCTATTCACTCCATGACCTTAAAGGAATTAGTCTTGTTCTTTGCACCCATCGTATTCCAACTGATCCAGAAATTACACCATCTAGAGTAGAGAGCCCCAACATAGGCTTAATAATGCGATGAGGGAGGTTATGAAGAAGGAGGTTTTAAAACTTTTGCATGCCGGGATCATTTATCCTGTGCCACATAGTGAGTGGGTTAGTCCTATTCAAGTTGTACCTAAGAAAGGTGGAATGACCGTTCTTAAAAATAAAAGGAATGAATTAATACCCCAAAGAACGGTCACTGGATGGAGAATGTTCATAGATTATAGAAAACTTAATAAAGCAACAAAGAAAGATCATTTTCCGCTACCCTTCATTGATGAAATGTTAGAGCATTTAGCGAATCATTCTTTCTTTTGTTTTCTTGATGGTTATTCAGGATATCACCAAATTCCAATCCACCCTGATGATCAAAGCAAAACCACTTTTACATGTCCATATGGAACTTATGCTTATCGAAGAATGTCTTTGGGATTATGTAATGCTCCAACTTCTTTTCAAAGATGTATGATGTCTATATTTTCTGATATGATTGAAGAAATTATGGAAGTTTTTATGGATGATTTTTCTATTTATGGAAAAACTTTCGATGATTGTCTTGAAAATTTAGATAGAGTTTTGGAAAGATGTGAAGAAAAGCATTTAGTACTTAATTAGGAAAAATGATATTTTATGGTTAGAGAAGGAATAGTGCTAGGACACTTAGTGTCTGAAAGAGGTATAGAGGTAGATAGAGCTAAAATTGAAGTAATTGAACAATTACCTCCACCTGTGAATATAAAAGGGATTCGAAGTTTTCTTCATCATTGTGGTTTTTACCATAGGTTTATAAAATATTTTTCACATATTGCTAAACCACTGACTAACTTGTTAGCTAAAGATGTTCCTTTTAAATTTAATGATGCATGTTTAAAATCTTTTAATATTCTTAAAGAAGCACTCATCTCTGCACCAATCATTCAACCCCCTAATTGGTCAATACCTTTTGAAATTATGTGTGATGCTAGTGATTATGTTATGGGGGCAGTTCTAGGATAGACAAAGGATAAAAAGCATCATGCCATTGCTTATGCTAGTAAAACTCTGACAGGAGCTCAACTTAATTATGCAACAACTAAAAAAGAACTCCTAGCTGTTGTTTTTGCTATAGATAAATTTAGATCTTACTTGGTAGGAGCAAAAGTTATTATTTATACTGATCATGCTGCTTTGAAATATTTGCTCACTAAGAAGGATGCTAAACCATGTTTGATAAGATGGATTTTATTACTTTGAGAATTTGATTTAGAAATAAAAGATAAAAAGGGAGTAGAAAATCTTATTGTCGATCACTTGTCTAGAATGCAATTTAAAAATCCACAGGAATTACCTATTAATGACTCACTAAGGGATGATATGCTTTTCAAAGTAACAAAATCAGACCCTTGGTACTCAGATATTATGAATTTTATGGTTGCAGGTTATGTACCACCAGGGGACAATAAAAGAAAACTTATTTATGAGAGTCGTCAACACTTATGGAATCCACCGTATCTCTTCAAAATATGTGCTGATGGACTACTAAGAAGATGTGTACCGACGGAGGAGGGCATTCAAATCATTCAAAAATGCCACTCATCACCATATGGAGGTCATTATGGGGCATTCCGCACTCATGCAAAATTTTGGCAGAGTGGATTCTTTCGGTCAACCATGTATGAAGACACCAAGAACTTTATCCAGAGATGTGTATCATGTCAGAAGCATGGAAACATCAACACAAGAGATGCCATGCCACTCACCAACAATCTTTAGATCGAGCTCTTTGATATTTGGGGAATTGATTACATGGGACCGTTTCCGAAATCAAAGAATTGCAAGTATATATTGGTGGTAGTTGACTATGTATCCAAGTGGGTAGAAGCCATGCCATGCAAGAATGCTGATGCAAGACATTCCAAGAAGATGTTTGAAGAAATAATATTCCCAAGGTTTGGAATGCTTAGGATGGTGATTAGCAATGAAGGAACACATTTCACTTACAGGAAGTTTCACTTATATTTGAAAGATCATGGAATTCGTCACAACGTCGCTACACCATATCATCCTCAGACAAGTGGCCAGGCAGAGACATCAAATAAGCAGATCAAGAATATTCTACAAAAGACGGTAGATGAAATGGGAACTGCATGGAAAGATCATTTACCAGAGGCACTTGGGCTTATCGGACTGCCTACAAGACACCATTGGGTATGTCACCAAACCAATTGGTGTATGGAAAGACTTGTCATCTACTTGTGGAGCTAGAACACAAGGCTCATTGGGATATCAAGCTTTGGAACATGGATTTTGAAGCTGCAGGAGAAACGAGAAAGATGGAAATATCAAAGCTAGAAGAATGGAGAGAAAAAGTTTATCATAGTTCAAAGCTTTATAAAGAAATAACCAAGAGATGGCATAATAAGAGAATCAAGAAGAAGGAATTTGCACCAGAAGACAAGGTATTACTTTTTAATTCCAGGGTCAAATTATTTGGGCATGTAAAATTACAGAGCAAATGGGAAGGACCATTTACGGTGGTAAACACGTCATCACATGGAGCGGTAACTCTATGCACAGACGAAGGTACGTTATTTAAGGTAAATGGCCAACGTCTCAAGATCTTTCTAGAACCTATTAGACCCTCTGAGGTAGTTGATGAATTAAATTTTATTATTTTTCCTCAATATTAGATATCCTTTTTTCATCATGATAAAATATGCAAAATAATACTTATCGGGTAGTAAATAATAATAGAAGACACCACGCACGAGATCACCCCGAGGGGATGACCTGTGGGGCTAGCCGGCCAGGCTTGTGGCTGCCCAGCAACCCACCTCCTTATCACCCTCGTCTCGATCCTTGCGAGTCTTCTACACCCTTCCTCATCCAAATCCCATAGATTTAATCGACAAATCACATATTCTTCCGTACATATCCATTACTCCCTAGATCTTGACCCATTATGTAAGTCAAACCCTCATATAAATACATACCCATGCTCCTTCAACCACATCCTATTCAAGCCTCCTCTCCTCTCTTTAGAGAAATTCTGCTCCTTTCCATCTCCAAGCTCCAATGGTCAGAAAAGAGATCGTTGTCTACAGATCTAACCTCAAGCAGATCTAGTCGAAGGAAGAAGCTCTGGCCATCGTCCTTGTGCTAGATCCCAAGCCTCTCACTGTCATCCTGCTAAAGCAGCTGGCGACAGTTCCTTCACGTCGTCATTATGAGCAAGCTTATTTTGCTCAAGCTCGCCAGCCCGCTCTCCCATCACCTCCTACAAAGCTGCTCCTAAAAGTCCTGAAAGTCACTGTCCCTCAAGGCACCAAGTTGCTACCTACTGTGGATAATGAGAAGCTCGTCAAGGTGACTACCAACAGATTCGGGGATGTGACTTGTGCAAAGTAAGCTACCTCTCGCGTCTCCCTTGATGGAATCTGTGCACCTCCTGGCCAAGTCAAGTATGTTGCTCCAAGAGAAACTGGCAAGAGATCTGCTGCACCCCAGATTGAGAGAGAAGCAAAGCGTCCTAGGATAACCATGGCTATGATGGAAGAAAAGTTTAAGGCTCTCAACTAGACAGTTGAAGTTATGAAGATATCTAGCAAGCTCCAAGCTAGTTCAATCACCAACCTGCAGAATTAGCGGTCCGATGATCTTAAGGAGATCTGTAGGTTGACTAGGATCATAGCTGCGCTCTCTGAGAAGAATAAGAACAAGGAGTAGATGTCTTAGTTATCTTAGCAATAAGGCACAAGTGTGTTAAATTAGTTCGATTTAGGTTCATAATTTAAAGTTAAGTTTGTGATTTGCTTGGTTTATTAATTATTAGCTCATAATGAATAAAGTGCCCTATTGTTATTATTATTTTATTATGATTACCTGTTCTCTCTATGTTTGGTATGTGCTTGTCTCCACATGTTGTGTAGAAAAGATATACAAGAAAACAAGTGTGGGGGTGACACACTACAACCACAAAAACAAAATTTATCGCGAAAATTATGCAATTCGAAAGATAATTGATCGAGGACCACTGTAACACCCCAAGTGTTTGGTTCCCATATTTGCACTTGCATTTCATAAGCATGAGCATTATTCATCCCATTCATGCCTTTGTTTTCCTTGCAACATGAGTATGCAACATACTCCATTAAGTTTGTTTCATAATTGTTAGCTTATGAAATGTGAGTGGTGCAACATGTAGATGCAACATGGGTGTCTCATACTTTGAAACATGGCAATGTTGGTAGTATAACATGATAAGATTAATTGTTGTAACAAGAGCTTGAAACACATGCAACATGGTGGTGAAATATTTTGGTGAAAATGCTTGTTTTGCTTGTTTCAACTTATGTGACATTTGGGCTTGTGTGTAACCAATGAGCACAGTAGTCAATTATGTACTATAATACCTTAATCACACTTAGGATCATTAGTGGAACAATGTTCATGTTGACCAAAATGACCAAATTACCCTCCTAAGTGTTGTTGACCAAGTCTTGACCTCTAGAATGCTTTGTTTGACTGTTTAAAAATTCTAGCTTAGAGATCTTGCATGGAGGTGCACCCTTAACCAAAGTTGTAGAGAATTTTATAAGTAACAAAAGTCTCAATATGGAAATCTCATGAAAATGACCAGAACATCCTCAAAAGTGGCCCACAAGTCATTAGAAGTGTTGTTTGACACTTAGAAAAATTTGGCTAAGTCCTCACTAGATAATAGTTTGAAGTGCCCTACTTTGGGACCTTGTAACTTTCAAACTAGACCCAACCAGCCCTAACCCATATTGACATAATTGTAGTGCTCACATAGCTCTATGATTTTGTCAATAGCACCATCACCTAGTTCTCACTAGTTAAGGAGGTAGGGAGCGTCGAAAACCGGGTTTCAGTCGGTTAACTGAAACTCAGTTTCAGTTTTCATGTGACCCACTTTGGAGAGCTATAACTCACTAACTACGCCAAATCAGTCCAAGCTCCAATTGACAATATTGTAGTACTACTATAGCTCTACAAATTTGCTATTATCACCTACCGCTAACTTAAGCTAGATTATGAATATTAGGGTTTCAAAATGTCACTGACAGTCAGCCATGGGAGCTCGGTTTCAGACAGTCAAACGTTCAATGATCGTCGTGGCCGACCAGTTTAGAAATTGGCCACCGCGTGGCGTGCATGACATGTCAGCCTCTCCACGTCACACGTGCGCGTTCACTGTGAAAGCTAGGCCAACACTCGCTCACTCCCTCTCCCTCTCTCGCCATTTCCCTCTCTGTCTTCTTCCATGCGAGCGCGGTAACCGGGAAGATAGTGACCGCCACCGAGCCAATCAACCAAACCCGAGCGACATTGCCCAATTCCTCTGAGCCATAGCACCGTCTCGAGCCCTCCACATCCTCGACCTCACTGAACGGCCGTTCTCGCCTCAGGTAGAGCTCACCGTGAGGGCGGCTCCACCGGGTTGCCATTTCTGCCGCTGGCTGAGCTTGCACGTGGCCGTGCCGCTTGAGCCCCTTACTACCTCCTGTCTCCCTTGCTTCGTGTCCAGTTGGTGATGCTAATGGTGGGGTAGGCCAATAGGGCTGTGACGTCATCGGCTCACCGGAGTCGGCCAACCCGCGGCCGTGTGCCGCCATGGCCGCCGCCATCCTCCCTAGCCACCGCGATTGCCTCAATTAGTGGTACCCCTAGGTGCGCATAGCTGTGGTGGACCCATCAGTATCGTGGACTCGCCGGAGTGGCCACTGGCAGCGAGCTACCGTCGTCACTCTTCTTCCCTCCCCTGTTCTCTCTCTGACTAGCGGGGTCCGCGTGTCAGTAGCTGCGCGCGGGCGGGAGCTGACCACGGGCCACGCGTGTGAGCAGGCCGCACCGTTGTTTTGGGCCGTGCTGGCGTGTGCAGGTCGCACACGACCGTGGGCCGCATGTAGGCGAGCTGGCCTAGTAGGATGTTAGGGTTTTTTATTTTTGTTTTCTTGTGATTATTTCATAGATTTGCATGCTATTTTGTAAATTTCAAATCTCAAGATTGGTAGGTCCATTTGAGGTGATTCCAAGTTTGTTAGGTTTTGTGTAAAGTGTAGTATTTAATAAAAATATAAAATGTATATGTGTTATTCAAATTCTGGAAGAATTAAATAGGAGTTTAAAAGGTGTTTTAAAATAGATGCAAATTTGTGAAATTGATAACTTGAGTTCTAGTGCTCCAAAAATTATGAAATTTGGAGGGTGTGCTATTTCATGTATGTTCTAGCTCTGGTAAAAATTTGGATGCTTTTGCTTGAGTAGTTTTTAAGTTATGCCTTTCTCTTTTTATATTAGGAGGTAATTGAATGAATTTTCATAATTTTTCTATATGTCCAATGATCATGAAATTTTGCGGAGAGTGTCCTGGTACCTTAGGATTGCTAAGAAAAATATTGTTTCTGTTGTTTGATATATTTCAATATGATTTCTTAATTATGCAAAAATCAGCCTTGATGGCTTGTGAATTTTGTGTAGGGAGTTTCTTTGGATAACTTTGGCTCAAATTTTTACGGAAGCCTCCAGATTGGGTATAGAGTCCCTTGTAATTTTTGTACAATTTTATGAGTAGTTTGCATATAGGTTTATTTTCTCACTTAATTAATCAATTAAATTAAGAAAAGGATTAAAATAAATAAATTAATTTGGCATACCTTACTTTCTGGTGCTTTTATGTCATGTGTAAACTAGTAGTGCCTTTGGTTTGGTCAAAAGGTTAATTTGGCACATAAGTAAATATTTAATTTTCATATTTCTAGGTTCTCTGGAGAGCTGGTAGCATTTCTGGGTTTAGACCTAGATAAATGTGTTTGCTAGGATTCTTGTGAATACCAAAGTGGTAGTAGACTTGTTAAATTATCTTGTATCAAAATTTGGTGGCATTTGGCCTAGTAGTTTAGGGGTTATAGCTGTTTGAATTTGCTGTCCAGAAATAGCTGCTCTCTGTATGGAGAGGACAAATTCTGGAACTTTAAGATTTTAAATAGGTAAATCTGGGAATCATGTCTTGAGGTCTGAAAGTGAATTGTAGAGCATTTTATAATATTTCCAGATTGTCTTGTATCATGTCATTTGGATTTTTAGATCTCCAGTTATGGTTGAAACACCAAACTGTTGTCCAGATATATGTGTTGCTAGATTGAGTTAGGATTGTGATAAGCTTAAGTAATGTTTTTCTTGTTGATTGTTTAGGTGTTAGGTCCTTAACTGAGGAAGAGCAACTATACATTATATTGAGTAGACTGGGTCCTTAACCGGAGAATAGATTTTCACATTTTATAAAGTGATTTGAATAGAGCGTTAGTGTTGTTGTAGTTCACATTTGCATTCACTGAGCATGTTGCATTCATTCTTATGCATCCCTGAGATTTATTTGTGCATTCATGCAATAGGTGTTCTGAAGGGAGTGACACTCCTGGAATTCGAGGGAGCACTTTTGGAGGAGGATCAGGAGAAGCCGGGGGAGCCCGAAGAGCCAGCCAGCGAAGAAAGCGCTGTTGAAGAGCTGCCTGAGTGCCCTGACCACCACCCTTCTTCCTTTTTGAAAGGCAAGCCCCAGTGCATGCTAACCCAACATTTTGATACTTATCATTTGAGTACTCTTACTTTTTTATTGCATTAAGTTGTAGGAGTTGAGTGAAAACACTTGTTGCACATATCCTTCCTTGTCCAGAAATTACCCTGTAAATCCTATTTACAGTCGGAAACGTGGTACATGCTTAGAAATGCTTAGTATGGTAGAAGTGGGTGGTTTACTATCATCCGTGAGCTTTAGGATGAAGTGGGTCATGGTTGGCTATATTTGCTATCGTGAAAAGAACCATGCTGAAAAATGAATTGAGACCAGATAGGAGTTCGATAGTGCAGCCGCAAGACACTTCACGTCTTGGGTGCGAAGCTATGCTTGTCTGAGTCATTTAAGGACCGATTCACTGTACGTCCTTGAGTCATGTTGAATGCAGTCTAACACTTAGTTGGCCAGATAAGTCGTTCCGACCGTGAAGCCGAGTAATACAGTTCAGACCGGGAATCGAAGCGTCAAGTGCGCATCTTGGAGGAAGTAAGGATATGCTTGGGGACATTGGCATAAGACAAGGGGGTTAGAGTCCCTATCACCTGGCAGAGTGTTGCCCTTGGGGATGCGGCATCAGTCGAACCCACGATTCCTAAATTGTACCAAAGGTCACCTGAGCAGCCCTCGTCAGGCGTGTCTCGGTGAGTGTTAGAAGTACCCCTCCAGTTGGATAGGAATTCGATTCGAATCGCCATCACTCCCGGTTAGTGAGAACTTGACTTGAGCAGTGGCAACGTAGATTCCATTAATTGAACAGATGCTTAATTGGATGATGATTTAATGTTGCCTTGATTTATACCTGCTATGGTTATTAATGTTTGCTTAATAATCAAGTGAATGGTTAGTATAGGTGCTAAGATAGTTGACAGGTTAATGCTAAAAATAACTGCTAGTACAGGTTAAAAGAGTTACTACTACTTATGCTTTTCCACTAAATATGATGTCAGCCAGCTCCACTTTAAGAAAGCCTTGCATGATCCTTAGTGTCTTTTATTTTTTTGTCTCGTTGGGTCAGTCTAGCTGAGTACATTCTCGTACTCAGGGTTTATTCCCCCTATTGTAGATGACATGTTGTATCAAGGCTTCTGCAAGAATTGCCTCCACCCAGCGGGTGATGAGAATTAGATCACTGGGACATGATTGTCTTTTAGTTCACTTTCCTTAATCCTTTTGTGGGATCATGATTTGTAAGACTGGCAATCATACTTTAACTAAGTGTGTGTGTATTTGTGCTTCTGCTACTTTATAAACTAGGTTTGTAATAATTGCGACTCCGTGGTGTTGTAAACTTTTATTTAAGTACTTGTGAAATGTAATGTGTGATGTGCTATGTTGAATGATGCGATCCTGGTTGTAAGCGAGTTGGTTTGAAATCCTTCGTGGTTTCGATTGACTATCGGGATTATATGGGCTCAAGTTCAAAAATTTGAGCGTTTCGGGTGCTTGTTTTTGCACTTGTGCTCTTATAATTTGGTCAGTTTTGTTACAACCACACATGGCAAAGTGGGCCCCGAGGGGACCCCCTGGGTGGCCGTACGGCCGGGCTCATAGCCGGTCGGCCCACCACCTCCTCTCTCGCCTCGCTTTGTCCACAGTTAGGTTTGAGCCCAATATACTTTAATTATATATATTTTGTCTTTCGTTTCGATCCGAATTGAAAATCACATGTTAAAACACTTAAACAAATAGGAAAAATTATTTAATTCATGACTTAAGAATAACTCACATAATACTTTTTCTAGTAGACATGTTACTGTTGGGAACTAATTATTAGGGACCCCATGATTACTTAAGTTGTTGAGGAATATAAGATAGAAGAATAATGAGAACTTGATTCTTGATATCTTGTCTTTGGAGAACTTTTATTTCAAAAGTAAAAATAAATAGCATTACCGCTCCTTAGTAGTAAAAGCAATGTCCTACCAGAGCCATATATAGGATAGATAAACCTTCTAAAATTCATTGCTTGTATTTGTGTTGAGTTTGGTCAAACCTTGTTGACCCTTGTTGAGAAATTTATCATGCTTTCAAGATCAAGATCACGTACACTCCACATATATATGCTGCTCCTACACTGGGAGTACGCAAAAACATGCTTGTTCATCCACTTAAAAATGTTTTACTCCTACACTGGGAGAAAACACAAAAAAATTTGTTAGGAATAAATGCTCTAAGTTCTTTGTAATTGTCTTCTCTTCAAATTCCAAGTGCAAGAGAGAGGTATGTGGCTATGAAAAAATAAAGTATAAGAAAAATGGACAAGTGTCCAAGTAAGTAAAAGAAAAAAAGAGAAAAAGAAAAAAGTATGAAAAGATAGCCCATATGCTCTAGCAAAGTTTTCAAGTTCGAAATAAGAGAGACAAGTTTCTAAAGAGCATAGTAGAATTAGGTTAGCCACTATATATATTCCACACACATGCACATCTTGATCTAAGAGTACGGCATCTTTCTCCTTGGATCTTTGTTTTGACTTTACAATATATGCAATACAAGTATGTTCTTACATTCTTCATACCTACCTGAGATCCACATAAGCTTTTTAGAAGTAGTATAAAGAAAGTAATCATCTATGTCTTGGTGAGGATCCAAAAATATGAGTGAGTCAAGAGTACTACAAGAGAAGAAGGTAAGCTATGTTTTGTCTTCAAAACTTAAAACTAATTCTCCAATTGACATGACTGAAGGAAGAGAGTAATATGTTTCAGCAGTTCTGTTCTTCAACCGCTCAAAGATTTATGGTAGACACTTTGAATCCTGCAGTACATGAATAACTAGGAATGGTTTTTTGTTGATGTTTTGTTCTAGAGTAATGTCTTAAATAATTTATTCTGTGAACCAACCATTTCTCGAGGACAAGTAAAAGCCTAAGTGTGGGGGAATCTTGTTGACAGTCGTTAATGTACATTACAAACCAATAAATTTCCTTGCACGTATGCACAAATATCATAGAATAGGAGGTTATTACTAACAAATTCCATGAGTTTTGGTGATTTATAATCTTCTAGGGTGTTATGTAGAAAGTTGACTAAAGGGACCTAGGAATTAAAATAATTCACGGAATTTCGCCGCAAGACATATACTAGAAGAATATAGAAGACACCATAAGATCTAGGCTAGCAATCAAGAGTAGACTAGTTCATCTTAGGATTAGTCTCAATTAGAGATAGAGAGATAGAGTAGAAGAGTAGAGTTCTGGAGGAGTTCCGGCCTGTTGGTGCTTCTCCGCTGCTATGTTCATCAGGATCAAGTTCCTTCGCAGGGGGCTGGCTTCTGAGACTCTTTGGTAATCAACTTTTGATTCAAGTAAGCAAATTGTTTGTATTGTTCTTCAAGTTTGCAACTCTTTTAAGTACTTTGATCTTGGTAGCACCTAGGTTAAAGTTGTTTTTGTAGTGTAAGCGTGGTGCTTAGGCTAGGATTACTTGTGAATGCCCCCTGATTTGCTGGATAGTAGTAGCTTGCGAAGGCGACTTTATAGCTTCGTTGAATCCTCTGTAGTCCACTTCTAGTTAATAGGTAAAGGTAGGCTTATGCATGCTAGTAGGGGAGAACTCTGATTTCATCCCTTATTGAAAGTTATCGCCCACTGAATTAATTGGGTTAAGTTTATAGACTCAGTCATTGTCGCCAACCGTTCCTTTGGGTTCGATATTAAAACCGAGATTATCTTGGTGAAGTGCTACAATAGCATTATATCTGTGCGCTTGTGGATAGTTATCCTTTCTAGTGTGCATTTAATTTATACCAACAGCTATGTATAGTCTACTTATTATATATGTGATATTTAGACTAATCTATAGTTTACATATCATGTATATGCTAAGTTGGCTTAGGAGCTTCACTCTCATATCATGTTCATGAGTAGAGCTATTTGTGTGTTGAGGGGGTGGCTCATCATGCTTTCATGTATGCCCAAATCTCTTACCTGTCGATTCGTAGGGTCGGGGACCCAGGGGGACTTGGGTGGTCATTATATATGCTAGCGAGGTGCCCGGATATATAGTGGCGGGTGAATGCATTTCATGTCCCACGGTTGAAGGGTAGGCGGCAGGTGGTGACAGCCCTGTCCGTCCCTTGAATTCCCCCATGTTCGGCCATGGTGTAAGAGTACGTAAATTGTCACATGAGGTTGTTGGCAGACCAGTACTCGGTGGCCTCCCGATCCACCTCACACATACCTAGCACTATTTTGTGTACATGTATGATAACTTAGCTCATAGCAATCTAACTATATAGAACCCTCTACTCCTGACTAGGACATTCTTTTATTCTTTATTCTTGAGTGTAGGAATTACTTGACTAGTATAAGTGTGTGTGTCCACTATATTGAACTACAACTGTTTACCCCTGTTATGATCATTTGGATATTATGCATGTTTGTTTGCTTTTGCCATACTCTTGTCAAACCATTTGTTATCCCTGCCTTCCCTTGGGAAAATATAAATAACGATACCATGAATACTTGTAGGTGAAATGCTACAATGATAGATCCGTGTGCTTGAGGATTCCGTCTGTAAACCTAAAGACCTATCGGGGGTTGGCGTTCCATAGTGCTATTGTTAGGGTCATCCGGGTCCTAACGGTGGTATTATGGGATGCCAGCTCCACCGGCATTTCTGGCACCGCTGTCGAGGGTAGACCATTGTGCCTGCTCTTGGTGGTGACGCTAAGAAATGCCAACACAAGGTTAGTACCACAACGCATCCATGAGATTTGCAATATTTGTGATAAACATATGCATCCATAACCATTCTCCTAAAAAGTTTTGAAACAAGGATCAGGAGATGGTTGGGGTCCTTGTTGGGGCACGGGGCACAAAGCAACAAGTCCATGGCATAAAAGTTTATGTTCCCAAGAAATACATCGGTTGAATGTAGACCACTATTGAGAACACCGTTTGGATGGGGGGACATTGCTTAAGTTCGAGCGAGGGTGATGATGGAACGAATGGGGTTACCAATTTCACCTCCTCGAATATGTCATTATTGGGATGATGCTCCACCTTTGGGATATCTAAGTGAGTGGCAGAAGCAGTCTTCCCAAATTCTTCATTAAGGCTCCCATGAGTAGGTTTTTCGTGAAAAAGCATTTCGAAAGGGCAGCCTATGAGAAGATCAAAATCAAGGATGGCATGGATGTGGAAATCTAGGTGAACCTTGGTTTCATTAATTATGATTGGCACATCCCTAGCGATCCCACAACACTCAAAAAATAGTCCCAAAAAACTTTTGAAGAGTTTATTTGTCGGTACTAGCGACATGTTGCCCAAAAGACTTTTCACAAGGAATTCTGACATGATACTAGTCCAAACTGTGGGTTGTGTAGGGCTTCTATGTTTGTTCCCCTTAATGAACAAGGCATGGTAGTGGAAGGTGAAAGAATCTGAATTGCTTCGAAAGAACGTTTCACTTCCATTATCCATTCCTTCGATGGTACTTTGGGGGAAGCTTCTATGGGAGGCTGTGTAAGCTTTTCGTGCCTAAAGAGTTTCGAGGTATTGCTATAATCCCCGAATTCGATAGGGAACTCTGAAGGATAGATCACTCTTTCCTTAGTGTTCGTGGTTCGGGTGAGGGCTCATTAGTGGAGTATAAGGATGCTATGGGTTTGGATTAGACTAATGAGGACTCCTCAACACTCTACATAACTTTTGCCTGGAGGGGTTTGGATCTTATGACAGAAGAAGTGTGTCTATCTATGAAGTTTTTAAGGAATTTTACTTGTTCCGTCATAGGTTTGTGTGTGAAATGACCTCCAACAGTCATGTCTAGGCATAGGTCAGCATATGTGTTGATACCCAAATAAAAGAGTCGTAGCAATATGCTATCGGGTAAAGACAAATCTAGGGCGGCATGTATTAACATTGAAAACCTGATAGAGCGACGATACGGGACATGGGGAAAATGCAAGACAAAACTTGTCCTTAAGTTCATCCCAATCCCTATTCGCACTTTCTATGGCGTGTGTACCATTGCCTTACCTTCTCCGTGTGAAATAAGGAAAATAGTGTCCACCTTAGTGTTTCTTGTGTCATGCCTAAGATGCTCAGCCATGAACACATCTCCTCGAACTCATATAGGTGATGGTAGGGGTTTTCAGTGTATTGCCCTGAGAAGGGTTGTGCCCGAACCATGGCTATAAAACTTGGGTGGAGTTCACTGCTAGATGAATAGTTTGGTTTTGGTGGTGGCGCAGAGAACTCACCCTTTGAAACGAACCAGTATTGGATAGGAGTGCTTTTCATGGTGAAAATATATATTTTTATATAAGAAAAAAAGATACAAATATGAGGGCGAATTAGGTTCAAATAAAATAGCAACCATTCCCCAACAATGGCGCTAGAAATGCTTGTTGGTATTTCTTAACGCATACAAAAATAATCCGCAAGTGCACGAAATTACCATTGTAGCATTTCACCGGAAGTATTCAGGGCATCATATTTTCTATAGGGAACAGAGATACTCTTCTAGCTAGTTCGTCCAAGGACAACACAAGGGTAGAGTTTGTAAAGGTTGAGATGGATTCCTATGGTTATAGGGTCTATGGGTAGATAAACTTTACTTTTACTTGCTTACTTCGAGTATCCGGTTGCAACTGGTCTGCCAGTCGATTCTAGCCTGTAGCTCGTGTTGATCCCAGACATGGGGGAATATGAGGGATGGATAGGGCTATCACCACCTGCCGCCTACCCCTCAGCCATTGGGAATGAGGCAAACAAAGGTAGCCTCTAGCCTAGACACCACATCTACGCTATCGACTGCTACTCTAGCGTTGATCAGGGTTATCCATCTTTATCAGGGCGCTCTACTAGAGTATCTGCTACAAGAGCGGACGATGAACCTGCAAACAAGTAAGAGTATAGCTTAACTAATCAAAGACTTTATAACCAAAAGAACCACGACCACTCACTTAGCGGGAAAAGCCATTGGAGTACAAGTGCTCATTGAGGTACAAGGTGGGGAGACACCGGCAAACCCGATGCTTCCCCGAACTCTTCCTCACATCTCTCCCTTACAACTCTAGCCAGCTACTAGGGGCCTAAGCCCCTTGGACTGTTGCTCTAACTCAAGTGAGGTGTGCTCTTTGCCTTGTGTGTTATGTCTTTAGATGGGGGGGTACCCTTATACTTATACTAGAGCCAAGGTGATGCTTCTAGCTATCATTGGCGTGAAGTCACAACATGCACCACCTCAGCATGAAGCCATGCCACTGCTAGAGGAAGCTATGGCTAAGATGTGCCAGGAAGGGACCGACCGCCCCCTAGGACTGGCCGGTCCATGACCAAGCTACCTCATCATCGCCTTTGCGTGGCAGGCCTTGGGCTAGACATGGATCAATGTCCCGAGTTGCCTTGCTTATTTTGAAATGATTTGGTAGGCGTCTCCCTTATTCTTTTTCACAAATCAGCGTTGGAAAGCGCCTTTCGGTGAAATCTCCCATGTATTTGTGTTGTGACCTGCAAAATAATATTCTCCAAATACATGTGGAACTTGGTTAATAGTAAATGCATATGTGATTAAGATTGCCAATTTCTCCTCTTTTTATAACTTAGTTGGCGGTTGGATTTGATCGATAAAGACCGCGAACACCAAGCGGCCGCGCTCATCGCCCCCTGTGCTCCTGACGATCTTGGCTGTGACATAGGAAGGGCGCTGGTGGAGGAAGTAGCCAAGACAGTGGCGGTGCTCAACCAACCGAGCATCTGTAAGGCGGTCAAGACCTCTGGCAGTAGCGGTGGCTCAGCTGGCCCCTCCATCCAAGCACTCGGCTCCCCAGAAGGGCTGACCTGATCGAGGTGGGTTCTGACCTTTCCCCATGAGGGAAGGCCATCGCTGAGCCATCCACCCAGAAGTGATGCCTCCCAAGCCATGCCTGCCTGCCGACCTCCTTCGTCGGCCTACCTCTCCAACAACAAAAACCAAGATAAGTCCCGTCCTCCCAACCTTCTTACTTCACTTACCTCTGTTTGCTCTATTCTGTTGTCTTCCTTGACCCAAGACATCCCAGCGATGGCTCAGCCATACTGGAGGATCGATTGAGCTAACCACTTGCCGACCTTTTTTGAAGTGGGACCACTGCAGAAGGCCCCGAGCGAGGCAAGGATAGGACGGATGAAGCAAGAGGAGCAGGCAAAAGATTAGCAAGCCACTAACGGAGTGGCCTTGGCCATCGTGTTACCAACTATATCCTCTTTTCCCTCTCTTGTGTCCATTCTGTTTTCTTTGTAGCTATCTGCCTATCTCCTGATCCTTCATCGGATCGTTCCACCCCACCACATGCTAGTCTGGGGGCCCCCAGAAGGGGCGTCGCCGAGGGTTCAAGGCTAGCCCACTGGGCTTCAAGGCCACTCGAAGCAACTAAAAGTGTGAGGGGCGTTCAAGAGGCGAGCCCAGGCGGCTATAGTCAGGGCACCCAGACATGGCCCGACCGTTATGATGAACGATGTCTGAGTACTAACTTGAGCCGCCCGTGGTGACCCTACGATGGAGGCAGCGAGCCCCTGAGTACCAATAGACAGGCTCAGGAACTATACGAGTGGCTTGGTCGGGAAGCCAAAGATCTCTCCTCTAGGGGACATGACCGGGGCATGGAACAACCGTGAACCTAGGGTTCTCACAGACTAACCTGCTAGTAGCATGGGTGCGGCGATCTTGGCCAATGAGGCCATTGTCATAAGAGCCTAGCCCAACGAGGGATCAAGTCTCTAAGAGTGACCCAAGAGCAAAATGGGATTACACATGAAAGTAATTTTATTTCATTGATTGGGAATGACCCAATTACAATATACGGCGGCAAAAACAGCTTCTACTCAGCACGGGGTCAGTCCCCTGTTGGCGGTCACTATTGCACATTTAGAACTGCCAATTATGGTCCAAAATAGGAGAAATGAACAATCTTGTAACACATATGCATATACTTTGACCTTGTTCCACTTGTTTTCGGAGAAACAAATTTAACAGGACACATACCCAGAAACAATTGAAAATGCACAAAATAAAGAAGAAAGCATAGAATAGAAGACACATTTTCAGAAATGCGCAAAGGAGGAGAAATAGAGAAAGGCCACCTACGCAATTACATGGACTGAAGCACCGATGTGGAGGAGGTCTAGGCCCAGCCCAGAGCCCACCAGAGCGAGGCGGTGGCGAGTGGAGCGCCCTGGTGTGGCCGCACTAGGGGTGTGCCTGCACCCCCCCCCCAACCGCCTCTCAGGCCCACCCTCTGCAGGCGGTTGCATGCCGCCATGCTGAGACGGTCTTGGCTAGCTACCATATTTCTAACGCTGAAATCGACCTAAAGCTAGTATAAGTAGAGGGCTAGGCTCACCTCCACAACACACACATCATTTGGAGCTCTACCTCACTACCACCTCTTGAATTCTTTTCATAGTTTTAGTCTTAGTCATTTGAGCAAGGCAAAGCTAGCAAGGAGAGCTTGTCTCCTTGGAAGAAAGAGCTACCTTGGTATGAATGCAACTATGAAGAGTTCTTCCAAGTTCATGCTCTCAATTCATTCACATAGTAGTGCATATGAACTAGAGTATAGTTGTTCCAATGTTATAATCATGATATATGAACTAGCATATAGTTTGTGTATTATGATCTTAACATGTTCAAACTTTGAGCTTAAACATTCGTATGACTTATGAGTAGAATAGGGTTAGGTCGGGGTGACGGTTCGTTGTTCCTCGGGTTTGCCTATATCCTTTGTAACACCTCAGGTGTTTAGCTTCCATAATTGCATTGCATTTCATAAGCATGAGCATCATTCATCTCATCCATGTCTTTATTTTGCTTGCAACATGAGTATGCAACATACCCTAATGTGCTTGTTTCACAAATTACTTGCTTATGAAATGTGAGTGGTGCAACTTGTAAGTACAACATGGGATGTCATACTTTGAAACATTACAATGTGGTTAGTACACCATGATAGGCTCAATGGATGCAACAAATTATTGAAACATGTGCAACATGTTATTGCAACATTTTGGTAGAAATATTATTTTGCTTGTTTCAACTTATGTGGCACTAGTAATTTTGTGTAACCAAGGGGTAGAGTGGCTAATTATATCTTATAACACCTTAATTACAATTAGGGTAACTAGTGGAGCAATGTTCATGTTGAACAAAATGACCAAAATGCCCTCCAATATGTTGTTGACCAACCTTTGACCCTAGAATGCTTTGGTTTGACCATTTAAAAAGTCTAGCTTAGAGATCTTGCATGGAGAAGCAACCTTAAGCAAAGTTGTAGAGAATTTCCTAAGGAACAAAAGTTCTAATATGGCCATCTCATGAAAATGGCCAGAACATGCCCAAAAATGGCCCACAATTCGGTTAAGGGAATGCCCAACACTTGGAAAATTTTCTAAGTCCAAAAATATGAATTTCAGTTTCAATGTGCCTCACTTTGACGCCATATAACTCACAAACCAGGCTGAACCAGTCCTTGAGCCAATTGACAAAGTTGTAGTCCTCATGTAGCTCTACAATTTTGATATTATCATCTTTTGCTAACTCGAGCTGGTTTAGGAGATAATCATCGACAAAGTTGCCATGTCAGTCACCATTGCCGGCCTCATTTAGACGTTCAGAGCGCGGGGTGGCCGACAGTTGCAGGCCATTGCCGCCGCGTGTCCTCCACGCGCCACGTGTGACCTAGCGCCTTGGCCAGCTGCTCAGCACATAGAAGGTGCCCTAGCTGCCTTCCCGACCTCGCCCTGCCATTTCCCTCCCTCCCCACGCACACCTGAGGCGGAAAAACGCTGCCTCCCTCACTGTCGTGACCTCCGACGAGCTCGGCCAGCCGTGTCGTCATGGCATTGCCCAATCCCCTCCACCCGAAGCTTCAGCACACTGCCCGCTATCTCCTCCACCCTTTGGTCTAGCGAACCGAGCCGTGGTAAGGGCCTCTTGGCCGATTCCGCCATTGCCGCCATGGGTGACCCCTCGCTGGAGTTGGGGCGCTCCGTGGCTGGGGTGGATAGAGCCTCTCTCAACCTCCCTTTTCTACCTCAATAGATCCGCCTCAGAGTGGTGAAGCTCATACCGAGCTCTGGTGTGGCCGTGCGGCCTCGGCGTTGGTGGCACACCGTCACCGGACCCCCATCGTCCGCCGCTCGCGATGGCGTGTCCCTTCCACTCGAACCCAAGCCACCCTACCTACATGAATCGATGCATTGCTTGACGGAGATCACGAGGGTGGGCTCGGTTTCCCGGGAGAGCTCCCCTTCGACGAGCTTGAGCTCACCGGAGCGCGCGGTTCGCCGCGCACCTGCCTCTCTCTCTCTGACGGTGGCTCCTGCCTGGCAGATGCCTGCGTGGGCAGGAAGACCCTTAGCGGGCCGCGCTGGCAAGCCGGGCCGGCCCACTTGCAGTAGCGTTTAGGATTTTATTTTGTGTTTTCTTTTATTTATTTCACAGATCTATAAGCCTTGTTGTGGAATTTTTATCTCCTATTTTATAGATCCATTTGATGTGATCCAAATTTTGTTGGACTCTAGATAAAGTGTAGTATTTAGGAAAAATATCAAATGCATGTGTGATGTTTATTTTCTGGAAGAATTAATTAGGGCTTTGAAATGTATTTTAAATTGAATGCAAACTTGTTAAATGGGTAACTTGAGTTGTATTGCTCCAAAAATTATGAAATTTTGTGTCTAGGTTATTTTATGTATGTGTTAACTCTGGTAAAAATTTGGGTACTTATGCTTGAGTATTTTTCAAGTTATAATGCTATCATGTTATATTAGAAGATACTTGAATGAATTTTAGTAATTTTTCTGTATGTGCAATGCTCATGAAATTTTATAGAGAGTGTCCTGGTATTCTGAGGTTGTTAAGAAAAATATGGTTTTTGTTGTTTGATACTTTTCAATGTGATTTATTATTTATGCAAAAATTAGCCTTTTTGGCTTGTGAATTTTGTGTAGGGAGTTTCTGTGGATAACTTTAGTTCAATTTTTTACAGTAGCCTCCTTGTAGGGCAGAGAGCCTCCTGTAATTTTTGTAAAATTTTCTAAGCAGCGTGCATATAAGTTTAATTTCCCACTTAATTAATTAAGTAAATTAAGAAAGGGGTCAAAATAAATGTTTGGGTTGGCACACCTTACTTTATGGTGTTTTCTTGACATGTGTGAACTAGTAGTGTCATTGGTTTGGTCATAGAGGAAGTTTGACACATGAATAAATATTTAATTTTCATATTTCTAGGTTCTCTGGACAGCTGGTAGCATTTTTGGATTTGATCCTTGATAAAAGTGTTTGATGAGAAACTTGTGAATACCAAAGTGGTAGTAAAATTGATAAACTAGCTTGTGTCAAAATTTGGTGGCATTTGGCCTAGTAGTCTAGGAGTTATAGCTGTTTAAAGTGGCTCTCCAAAAATGGCTGCTCTCTGTTTGGAGAGGACAGATTTCTGGAACTTTAGAAATTCGACTAGGTAAACTTGGGAATTAAGTGTTGAGGTATGAAAGTGAATTGTAGAGCATTTTATAAGCTTTCCAGATTGTCTTGTATCATGCCTTTTGGAATTTTGAATCTACAGTTGTGATGGAAATACGTAGCTGCTGTCCAGAATCTATTGTTGTGATATTTGTGTTTGGTTGATGGTAACCTAAGTAAGGTTGTTCTTGTGAATTGTTAGGTGTTAGGGACTTAACTGAGGAGGAACATCTATACATTAGGTTGTGTAGATTAGGTAAGTACTTCTCTACCGGAGAAGAGATTTGCACTTATTATTGAAGTGATTTGAATAGAGCATTAGGAATTGCTGTAGTGCATTTCATCCCGAGCATGCTGCATTCCTTATGCATCCATGAAATTTATTGTGCATTCATGCAATAGGTGTTCCGGAGGGAGTGACTCTCCTTGAGTTTGAGGGAGCGATTTCAGAGGAGGATCAGGAGCAGCCGAGGGAGCCTGAGGACCCAGCCAGCGAAGGAGTTCCCGTAGAAGATCTACCTGAGTGCCCGGATATCGTCCGTCCTCATTCCTGAAAGGCAAGCCTCGGTGCATGCTAACCCAATTGTTTAATAAATCAATCTTAAGTACTTTTACTCGTTTACTGCATTAAGTTGTAGGAGTTGTGTGAAAACACTTGTTGCATTATACCTTTCCTTGTCCAGATATCATACTTAAATCCTAAATTAGGTTTAGGCACGTGTCAATGCTTATCCCTGCTTAGTCCGGTAGAAGTCGGGTGATTTCCGGTCATTCGCGAGATGTAGGAATGGGTCACGAGTGGCTATGTTGGCTATCGTGGATGGAACCATGCCTTAAAATGAAATTGAGACCGGGCGAGAGTTCGATAGTGCAGCCGCAAGACACTTCACGTCTTGGGTGCGGAGCTATGCCCGTCTGAGTCGTTTAAGGACCAATTCGGTGTACGTCCTTGAGTCATGTTGAACACAGTCTAACACTTAGTTGGCCGGATAAGTTGTTCCGACCGCGAAGCCGAGTAATACAGTTCAGGCCGGGAATCGAATGGTAGGTCGCATCTTGGAGGAGAGTAAGGATGTGCTTGGGGACATTGGCGTGAGACCAAGGGGGGTTAGAGTCCCTATCACCTGGCAGAGTGTTGCCCTTGAGGATGCGGCATCAGTCAAACCCATGACTCCTGAATTGTACGAAAGGTGGATTGTGCGACCCTGGCAGGGGCCTGTGCGATGAGTGTTAGAAATACCCCTCCAGCTAGATAGGAATTCGATTTGAATCGCCGTCGCTCTCGGTTAGTGAGACTTGACTTGAGCAGCGACAACGTAGATCTCATTAAATTGAACAAATGGTTAAGCGAATGATATAGTGTTGCCGCAATTTATACCTGCTATGGATATATTGGCATTATTGTTTGATTATAATCAACTGAATGTTTAGTACAGGTGCTAAGATAGATGACAGGTTAATGCTAAAATAACTGCTAGTACAGGTTAAAAGAGTTACAATTACTAATGCTTTTCCTCAAATGTGATGTCAGCTAGCTCCACTTATGAAAGCCTTGCATAATCCTTGGTGTCATTTTATTTCTAGTTTTTGACGGGTAAGTCTAGCTGAGTACATTCTAGTACTCAGGGTTTATTCCCTCCTGTTGTAGATGACATGCTTTATCAGGGCTTCTGCAAGAACTGCCACCACCCCGCGGGTGAGGAGGATTAGATCACTCGGGCATGATCATCTGTTAAGTACTTTCCTTAATGCTTTTGTGGGATGTTGATCTGTAAGACTGGTAGTAGTATTTGAATAATGTGCGTGTGTTATGCTTCCGCTACTTTATGAACTCGGTTTGTAATAATTTGCGACTCCGTGTGTTGTAAGTGGATTTCAGAACTACTTGTGAAATGTAACGTATGATGTGTTATGTTGAATGATGCGATCTTGGTTGTAAGCAAGTTGGTTTGAAATCCTTCGTGGTTTCGATTGACTACCGGGATTATATGGGCTCAAGTTCGAAAATTTGAGCGTTTTGGCGCTTGTTTTTGTACTTGTGCTCTTATAATTTGGTCAGTTCTGTTACATCCTTTACCTGTCGATCCATAGGGTCAGGGACCTAGGGGGTTATAGGTAGTTTCTTTGTGCACAGGTGTGGTGCTCGGGTACACGGGAACCTGTGAATATGACATTATCTCACGGTTGAGGGGTAGGCGGCAGGTGGTGATAGCCCTGTCCGTCCCTTGTAATCCCCTACATCCGAGTATTGTGTAGGAGTTCATAAAGTCTCCCTGGCTTACTGGCAAACCAGTTCCCAAAGATCTCCCCACCCATCTCACACTTAGCCCTAGTTCTAATCATATAACTTGTATGATCATTAACTGTTCTTTGCACGGCTATATTAGAACATGTCTGCTCCACTTAGGAATTTTCTTTTATTCTTCATTTTTCCTTTTATCCTTGAGGTTAGCCCAGATGTGTGTCCACTATCCATGATATACCAATTTTACCCCTATCACGGACTATGGTTCATCATGCAAGTACGTAATCCTATTCATACCCATGCTAGATACATTATGCCTTGCCCTCCTTTGGGAAAATATAAATAACGATGCCTCAGAATACTCCTAGGTGAAATGCTACAATGATAGCTCCATACACTTGCAGATTTTGTCTATAATCATTAGGACTATCATCATTGGTGTTTCTTGGTGGTGTTGCTAAGGTTAACTCAATCTTAGTAATGGTGCTAAGAAATGCCAACCACGCATTTCTAGCGCCATTGCTGGTGATGAACTTAAAACCTCCTCACTTGGTGATTGCGCTAAGAAATGCCAATAAGCATTTCTGGTGCCATTGCCAGGGAGGACATAGGTTCAAAAAGAAAATCTAGCATGACATGAATAATGATCACATGCATGCAGTGGTAGCCATAGTTTATGCATGCTAATTTTGCTTGTTTTCTTCCTTTTTTGGTGGAATGAAAATAGGATAGTGTATGAGTGGTTTTGACCTGTCGAACAACTTCCTCAACAATTCGGAGGCACTCCTAAAGAAGAACAGGTCTCACACCTCTTCTTCCTCTACTACTCCGTCGACAGTCAAACCAGTCACTTCCGCACCATCCGCTACTATCGTCATGGCCAAGTCACTTCGTGACTACTCCACCCCCATTGTTGCCAATGTGCCCGTTGGGCCCGCTATCAACACCAGGACTGCAAACTTTGAGTTGAGCACTAGCCTCATCACGATGGTGCAGGCAAACCAGTTCTATGGTTTTCCAAGCGAGGATGCGAGTGCACACCTTTAGCACTTCCTTGAGTTGTGCAACACCGTTGTCATCAAAGACATCACACCAGCTATAAGGCTCCGCCTGTTTCCCTTCTCCCTCACAGGGAAGGCAAAGCAGTGGTTCTATCAGAGCAAGGAAACAGTCAACACGTGGGACAAATGTTCTATAGCGTTCCTTGTGAAATTTTTCCCCATGGGCAAAACAACTGCCCTGAGGAGGAAATTTTTGAACTTCTAGCAGACTTCACTCAAGTCCATCCTGAGGCATGGGAAAGGCTCTAGGATTGCATCCAGGCCTGCCCCCACCACGGGATGGAAGATTGGCTAGTGCTCCAAAACTTCTAGGAAGGCCTCACGGCCATGTCGAAGGAGCATGTCGATGCTGCTGCTAGAGGGGCATTCCTCTCCCTCACAGTCACCAACACCACATCTCTTATTGAGAAAATGGAGCCAAACCAAAGCTAAGGAGAGGATCGCAAAACACAAAAAGGCATGCATTCCGTGAAGGAGGCGGATATGCTTGCCGCAAAATAGATTTGCTCATGAAAAGACTGGACGATCGTGCTGCTAAAAAAGAAGCTATGAAGAGCACCATCCAGGCCATGGACTCACACATGACGTGTGAAGTCTATGGAGAAGTTAGACACTCGGTGAACAGCTACCCCGAGACCTGTGAAGATGTTGCATATATCAACAATGGGTTTTCACAACAAGGTAATAACGGGTGGAACAACCAGTCCCGCCCACAAGGAGGTAATTCAAACTTTAACTCCAACTATAATTCGAATTCACCTTCCTTGAAAGACCTGGTATTAGGCCAGACAAAGATTAATGAAAATTTGACTAAAAAGCTTTCCTTTAATGATAAAATGTTAGAAAACATAAACTCTAAAATTGATGGTCTATCTTCTTCTATCAAAAATCAATTGAGCTTTAACAAAATGATTGAAACAAAACTAGCTCAAATTGACGCTCTATTCCTATTAATAACGAAGGGAAAATCCTAGGGCAACCCGAGAATTCTCTTGAAAAAGTTAATGCAGTGACCACGCAAGGAGGTAAGTCCACTCATGATCCACCAAACCCTAACAATAAGATACAAAAAGCACAAGGGAAACAAGAGGAAGGACCCTCACCAACAACAAAAAACCAAAAAGATCATGAAGTAGAGGAAACGGCACCGAAAGACTTCGTCGACACTAGCTATTTGTCGTTTCTCACGAGAAAGAGGAAGCAAGCCGTGGACGAGCAATTTGCTTGTTTTGTTGAGATGATAGAAAAGATCCATGTGAGCATCCCCTTAATGGACGTCTTGCATGTACCTTCTCATGTAAAATACATCAAGGATATCATCAACAACAAATGGCCATTGCCATCCACAAAAGTTATCAAGCTAACGAAAGAGTGTAGTGCTGCTATAATCAACCGTCTACCCGAAAAGGACCCTGGGTGCCCCACCATCACATGCTCTATTGGCACCTAGCAGTTTGATCATGCCTTGTGCGATCTTGGGGCAAGCATGAGCGTTATGCCCAAGACCATCTTTGACAATTTAAACTTCACACACCTAGCGCCAACGCCAATGATGCTCCAATTAGCGGACTCCATAGTCCGCTATCCAACTAGGATTGCTGAAGATTTCCTGGTGAAAATCAAGGGTCACTTCGTTCCAGTCGACTTCATGGTGCTCGATATGAAACAACAAAGGAGTTGCCCCACATCCTTGGGCGACCCTTCTTAAGCACTGTAGGAGCACAAATTGATGTTGGAGTTAGAGAAATCCGCTTCAACATCAATGGCAAAGAAGAGAAGTTTGATTTTTGGCCCCGACAAGAGCAATGCTCCATGATCCGTATCAAATATGGGCCAAATCCACAAGGCATAAAGGAGGTTGAGTGTTGGCATTTCTTAGCACCACTAATAAAAATAGAATTACTCCTACTAATAGCAATGGCGCTAGAAATATATGGTAATTATTAACTTGTCACTGTTACAATAGCCACCTATCAATTAACCTTCATCTCTAATGTTAAACTAGGTTGTCATCCCTAGTGAGGAACTTAGAAATGTTTGTTGGTTCTATCTAGCATTACTACAAGAATAACACTAAATAGGAATCTATTATTTCATGTGACTAAAAAGAATATAAAGATAAGAATGAAAAGAATTCTGCAAGCGGACAGATAATTATACCATTGTAGCATTTTACCAGAGTATTACCAGGTTATCGATTTATAATTCTACCACTAGGAAGGTATGACTATGAATACAATAGTATTGATAATTTATGAATATGCATGAGAGGATGAACCAATATCATATACTCTACTCAAAACAAGGATAAGTCACAAGATAATAAATAAAGATATATAAATGATAAGTACTTGATCAATCATCATGACAAATAAATAGTAACTCAGAGCACTCTAGTTAAGCAATAGGTTAAGTCCAATTAGAATATTAGAAAGATAATTCCTAAGTAGTCTTACTAACATGTCAAATGCTTAGTCTAATTAATTATATCTAGTGATCATAGCCAAATTATGCCACATAAGGAACATCAACTTAGGAAAGTTGGAAATAGAGTCCTCCTCTCCTTCGAGACCGGGTTCTACCAACATCAATATATACGGGGGATGGACTGCAAAGTACTCAACGCAGCTATCACCTACGCAATCTACCACATGTCTCGGCATATAAGGGCATCCACAGATAAACAAATATCTAAGCACTCACATAATGTCTATCACTCACCCATGGTCCTATAGGGTGAGCGCTATACGATCTTATGCATGGTTTCCATAATCTAGCTACACTGAATATAAAACTAGAGCAAACAATGAACATTGCTTTCAATGACATAAATGATATAAAGCTTAATGTTGACATAAACATAGTAGCAAGGATACTATCTCAATGAAATAAAGAAATAGAGTAAAGTACAAGAGATATACCGAACCATGCTCTTGCCAACGTCGGGAATCCAAGCATTGCTTGATCTTCCTCTAGACCTAATCTAACTAGCCTAAGCTTTAATCTAGAGGAATTCTGAGGAACTAGGGTTAGCTCTGGACGAATTGATCTTCAACTAAATAGCTTAATGACTTGATGCTTCAGGAGGGGGGTGCAGGGGTCCTTATATAGCCCTAGGGGTTGAACGTAAGCCCTTGGATCAAACTGACTTCGGCGTAGGGTGGAGATGCATCCTAGAAGCCGGTGGAGGAATACTCTAGAAGCTCGTGGAGGAATCCCCTAACAGGGGGCCAGACAACACAAGGGTGGGGCCGACCGGCCTCACCTAGCGGCGTCTCATCCTCTCGTTCGTTCTCGTGCCTTCTGGTGTCTTCTATAATCTTCTAGTGTATCCTTCATCGCCATCAAGTTTCATCCTTTTTTCTCAATTAGGTCCCCCTTCCTACATTTTCTAGAATAATCCTGCGGAAAACATAGATTCACCAAAACTCATGGAATTTGTCAGTTTAAACCCTAGACCTATGTATATTCTTGTACTTGAACAATTTCTCTTGTTTAATCACATATAAAATGTTGACGTTATCCATTGTCAACATTGAGATACAACCTCAACTAGTGGATAGCCTCATCAAGAAGAACAAAGAAAACAAAAAGTGGCTGGAGCAGAAAAAGAACAACCTGAAGAAAAAGGAAGAAACACCTAAGGTTGTTCCCACACCACCAAAGAGGGAAAAGGTGTGGAAACAAAAAGACGAAGCTCCGAAGTCGACCTCCACACTACCCAAGTCAAACAAAATGGTGTGGAGACCGAAGGAGGTACAATCATCCGCGTCTACTCCTCCGGGCATAGATGTACCATCCTCAAGCAGAAATTGGAGGAGGAAGTCCTGCTCATTGGACTATAAACGATAAGTCCTCATCAAAGGTAATCGGTAGTTATCCTTTATATTTAGAATTATTAAAACAATAAACTATAAGTAAATTCTACTAAAAACAAATAAATACTTATCTTAAAATCTTGGTTTCTCTTCAAAGTTCTATATAAAGCATGCTTTGGTTTGAAGTATGGTTAGTGATCAATCATATCTTCATAGGCTATTTAAATTAAGCATGAGCTTAGGTTAATCAGCCTACCTTGATTAAATGATAAATTTGATCATTGTACCAAAATTGCTAAGTGTAGACTTTGAATGATAAAATCAAGGCATAAAAACTTTACCTTCAAATAAATAGTTGTTATCTTACTGTGTTCTATGCAAGTATGCTTTGGTTTGGGAGTGATCATTCTTTCATAGGCTTTCTAATTTAAGCATGGTTCTTAGATTATTTAGCCTACCTTGATCAAATTAAAACATGACATCTAATTTTATCATTGAACCAAAAAGTACTGAGTATAGACATGGCTGAGATAAACAAAGTAAAAAGTCATAAAATAAACATATATGAATAATGTACCTGTTGGTATTTATTAACTTGACACTTGTTTTAGTAGCACCTATTAATTACCTACACCTCTAGCTTACTTGTACTAAGTTGTCATCCCTAGTGTTGGAGCTAAAAGTGATTGTAGGCACTACCCAGCATTACTACTAAGTAGTTATCTTATTATTTCATGTGACTAGAAAGAATATGAAGATAAGAATGGAAAGGTATCTGCAAGCGCACAGATAATTATACCATTGTAGCATTTTACCCAAGAGTATTCCAGGGATTGTTATTTATATTTTTACCACTAGGAAGGGATGGCTAAGCACTACACTTACATAATGCATACCACTCATCTTATGGCCAAATAGATGAGCGCTATACGAACATGTGATCGAACTAAATAGCAACCTAACTATACTAGAATTAAAGTAGACAATGAACGATGCATTCAAGAACGTAATAAAGATGAAGAATAATGTTGACACTGCAATAATTGTGCAAAGATAGGATTACAATAAGAGCAGAGAACTAGAACATTACCAAAACTCCACGCTCGCCAATGATCATGAATCCAAGCTAGGTTAACTCAGCTTGACTTCCTCTAGACCTGATCTAACTATGCTAAAGCTATGAACTAGAGAAACTCTGATGATCTAGGGTTTCTGGCTCTGGATGAACTGATCTTCAAATGACTTGATGCCTTTAGGGGGGTCTGCCCCTGTATTTATACCTCGGTGGGACGCCCACAAGCCATTGGATCAAACCAACTTCACGTAGGGCTAGGATTGATCCTCAAGGTCGATACAAGAATACTCCAGAAGCTCGTGGAAGGGGGAGAAGGGGTGGCCGGGCGGCACCCCCCCTAGCCGGCCTGCCCCACCTGGTAGGCACTCATCCTCCGCGTCGATCCCGTGTCTTCTGGGGTCTTCCATAATATACTTGTACTTTATCTCGTGGCAAAATTCCAAAATTCTTTTAATAATTAGGTATATCTCTCTACTTTTCTGCACAACTCTCTGCAAACATTAAAATTCAACAAAGCTCATGGAATTCATCAGATAACACCCTAGTCTTCTATGTTTTCATTTATTTTGACCATTCTCTCATGTTTATTTCACTATATATTGTTGACGTTAACGATCGTCAACACCTCCTCACTTAGTGATTACGCTAAGAAATGCCAACACCCCCTGACCCCGTGATGATCTCCTATCCTCCTTAGGGAGGGGAAGGGGGGCCAGTGGCGAAGGCCGACCTACCACGCCAGAGGGGTCTACCTCCACAGACCTACTTTAGGTGCATGCGTGGGGGATCCCACAGGAAGAGGCTTGGCAAAGCACCACCCGGACCCCTTTTGCGGGAATCGCACCACTAGGCTCCAAAGACAAGGGCCTCCAGGGGCTTGACCGACCTCACCACAAACGAAGACTGAAGAAGATTAGCAGTCCCCCAACCTAAATGAAGCGAGATCCACGAACTCTCGTTGAGTATCTCCCACCACCTCATGTAGTTGTGGGGGCTACCACGCTGGAGTCCTTCCACCCTCAAAGAAGCAGACGCCTAGCGGACAACACCAAGCTCACCTAGAGGGAAGCATCTCACTTCATCGCCACTACCATCGTCGCCGAAGAAGTTGGATCTGAGGAAGAAGAAGAGAGAGTGGCCGGAGAAGGGATTGAAGATGTTGCGTCCCTTGGGGCCCTCCCTTTATAGCCAAAGGCAGTGCACTGTGAGCGGCTCCAGGCCCTCCGATCACCAATTAGTGGCTACAAAGGACCCTAGGGAACCAAATAGGCATCCCTTCAATCCCCGCAGCACACCTCTCGGGAGGCTGTGTGATGATGGCTGCGCAGTAAAGCTGAAGTCAGGGAACCGCTGGCAACAAGTCAAGTCCCCACTCCACTTTCCCCCACATGCGCCGCCCACTCTGCACACGCCTACTCATGGGACATGGGGGATCCGCCTCCCCTCAGGCTCACGAGCTATCGTCAACGGCTCAGATCCACGCGCACTAAGTGTCGCGGCTCCTCCACCAGATATGCTCCACGTGGCCCGGACGTCCCGTCTCCCAAATGAGATGGGATGGCACGAGGGCACGTGCATGTCATAACTCCTCCACCAGGGATGATGGCCCAGATGCCATCAACCGCCTACGCAAGGTGTCAGCAGACGGGATGCACCCAGAAGCCGCCCCCTTCACTGGCAAGGAGGCCCCACAATGGCCTCGGGGGCTACGCTAGCTCCCTGGATAGAGCAGCCCGACCAACGGGTGCTCGGGTGGCGCATCCCTCAAAAACCAACCAACTCCCTAGAGTTGGGTTGGGAGCCACTAAGTGGTAGGTCCAATGAGGACCTCCGACCGAGCCTCGGCGTGCTCCCACTTCTCCGATCTATGGCCATAGAGGGTCAGCACTAGAAGGCCAACTTGAGAGGACCGGGACCTGTTATCATAGCCCTCAAAAGGGCATGGAGCTCTGGATGATCAGGTGGCCCCGAGCCAGAGCCCAGCGCTCTTGATCACCCAGCCCATGATAGGCTCCGATCAGAAAGAAGGGTGCCCCATGCCTATAGTCAGTGACTCCTAGATGAGTTCACCGAGCTCTCACTCAAGTCAAAGACCCATGCGACATAGAATCACAAAGGGATCAGTACCATCTTCGCTCAGCCTCAATAGCCGAGCACCATCCATCACACTAGAGAAGAAGGCCCCCAGCAGGGCACAACACTCTTGCTAGCGGAAGCGATCCCCACCAAGGAGGGTTCAGTCACCAGAAGATCGAATTCAGCCCTTCGTTGCCATCACGCCAGGTGATGCCACAAAGGGCTCGAGGGCTCCTAATGAGATCCTAACATATAGCTATGTTAAGCTTCAGGTCTAATGGTTCCTGAATGAAGAAGACCCCCTGATCGACCCCTTCAGGATCACCCAGGGGCTCGAGGGCTATGCCCACCGGGCACGCTCACGTGCACCCTCTGGCATAGAGATCTGGTTGAGCCTGATTTGGCCATGGCTTCTGTCTGGGGCTCGGGGGCTTCCCTGAGCTTTGGGCTCCCAATCTACAACACCTTTGGGCCTAGCCCTTGGCTCCTGCCCGGCCAATGATGCCAGCCAAGGCCTAGACACAAGACGACAAGCCCTAGGCTATCAATGCCTAGGGGCTCCCTGGCATCACTCCCAAGGCATGCCACTATCAACTGCTCTTCTAACAGGGTCACGTCTAGGGCATGACATAAGAAGACAAAGCTTCCTGCAACCTCCAAGGGCTTGGGGGCTTCTAGGCCCGCACGTCAGCCCCTGGAGCCAACCTCCTTCACCATCAAGAAGATCCAGAAGGTCTCACCTAGGTGAGGCTGGTCCAAGCTGGCACCGCTTGACATGCAGAGTGTCAAAATAGAGCAGCCAGATGACGCCTAGGCTTCTTCGGCACCAAGACACCTTGACGGTCCACGGTGCACCGCTGCAAGCCCCTCCTAGACTCTGACAAACATAGACCATAGACTAAAACCCTCAAACGACCTTGTACCTAACCTATCACATTATATAAGGGCTAAGGTCGGACCTAGTGGGGGAGTATCCCGTTTCGATCACCAGACACTCCATTCTATTCCATTTGCCTCCGCTCTGCTCTAAGAGCAAGGCAACCCAGAGAGGGGCACCGAGAGCCTCTCCTCCACCGCATCCCACCATCTCCTTCCTCTCCGATGAAGGGAATACTCCATTGGTGGTGAGGCAACCTTAGGATTAGCAGCGAGCTAACCCCCTACCAAGTCTTCTTTCTTTACACTCTGTTGTAACCCCCTAGATTTTGGGTGCTCTTGAATATAAGGATCATCAGCTGCTGGACATAGGGACCGAATTGGCCCAAACTAGGATAAATCATTGCATCTTCTCTGCGTGATTCTTGTGTTCTTGAGTCCTCCCAAGGCACCAGAGACCCTGTACTCTAACACCAACTCGAACAACATGCTTGACGCGGTTTTGATCCCACGACAAGCTGATCGCCAGTGAGCCTTCCTCGAGGCCCCACCGTAGCACCATCGCCCTATGTCCTCTAGTGGTTTTTGTTGCCTTATATTGTAATCCTATTGTAATGAAATTACTTTTGTCTGTAATCTCATTGCTCACGAGTCATACTTGGAGACTTAGGTCCCATATTGGGATGGGCTGTTACAACAATGGCCTCGGCGGCCAAGATTGCCATGCCCATGCTACTAGTGGGTAAGTCCATGGGAACCCTAGATTTATGGTCGTTCCATGCCCTGGTCATGCCCTCTAGAGGGGTGATCCTCGGCTTCCTAACTGAGCCACTCATATAGTTCCCGAGCCCATCTTTTGGTGCTCGGGGGTTCGCTGCCTCCGTCGGTGGATCTCCACGAGTGGCTCAAGGTCGGTACTCGAACATTGTTAACCGAATGTCATGACCCAATCATGACATGTTTGTGAGCATAAGCATCATGATCATCTTTTGCATCCAAATCAAAATCTAAATTCAAGTTGTGCTAAAATCTGTGTTTAGTCTATTCCCAAGTGAACTGATGGATGATCCACTGCACTCACCGGACAATCTATCAGCTCATTTAGACCATCTAACAGAGTTAGGTTTCTGACAGATGTTGCTGACACCCACTGCATAGTCCATCACACCCACAGACAATCCGATAGCATGACCCATGCAGCAGAGTGAAGTGTCACTCACTACTACAGAAAAACTTAACCAAGGAATTTTGTTTTGGCACTTAGAGGCGGGCGGGCTAGTTTCCCACCTCCATTATTCGGTGGCTGGCAGCCTACCTAGTAAACACCTTGGTTAATCATTAATGGAGGCGGGCAACCTAACATGCTCGCCTTAATTAATATAGATTAACTGAGGCGGTCATCCTAACGCAACCACCTCGGTAAATCATTAAACAAGGTGGGCAATCTAACGCAATCGCCTTGATAAATCAGACCCAGCCCGCTAGCCCACACCAGCCCACTACCATCACCAATATATAAACAAAATCAGAAACCCTAGAGACTCCACTCTCCCTCCTCTTCTCACTCCACTCTCCCCCAGTGATGGCGCCCAAGTGACTCCCTCTTCCCCAACGATGATGCATAGAATTGTGCCCCTCTCCCTCCCCCGCACCCCTCCCTCTCTCCCACCTGACCACGCTAAAAGCCCTAGTTTGGTTTTGGGTAATTGATAAAACCTAGGGAGTAATCCTAGTGCTAAGTGTGTAGCTATGAGAGGATGGTTCCATTCCAAGTTGTGGGCCAATGAAGATGATCATGGTGCTTGGTGATGACCACAAGTGATGATCAAGTACTCAATTGGAAAAGAAGAAAGAGAAAAACAAAACCCAAAGTGGAGATCAAGGCAAAGGTATTGCTTAGGGCTTTGGTTTTGGTGGTCAAGACACCATAGAGGGTGTGATGACATTTAGGATCGTCAGCTGTACTATGAAGAGGGGAGTTTCACGATTGAAATGGTCTATCAAGTGCCACTAGGTGTCAAATGATCATGCATTGCATTTAGGAACCTAGTGAGCTAACATAACACTTGAAAATGTTTGTGAAAATATGCTAACACACGTGCACAAGGTGACAAACTTGGTGGTTAGCACATTTGAACAAGGGTTGAGAAGGTGGCAAAGTCACGCAGTGTTTCTCGCTGAGAAACACTGACTAGACATTGGCCTCTGTGTCCGGTTAGTGTTGGTCAAGCAAAGCAGTAGGCTGGTGAAGCTAAGGCATGACCGAACGCTACACAAGTAGTGCGACCAGATGCATAGAGGGAGAATCTGGTCATGAATGACATATGGTGACATCAGCAGCTGAGTCTCGCGTGGAATAGAGAGAGAGTGATCGGACGCTGTGGCGTGTCCGGACAGCATAGACTAGACACGTCTGGCCAACCTTTTTTTGGTTCTGGAACCTCTTTGTACATGATTGGACACCACGTGGTGGAGAGTTTGGTCACTTCTAATGGCACGTTCGGTTGAACATTAATCACATACTAACTAGCTAAGTGACTATTGAAATCCAATGAAAAATATTTGAATGGGGACACATGGCAGCAATTTAGGCGCTTGGACAGTGGTGATCAGATGCTAGGGCTACATCTAATCAGGTCGAGCAGTACCCCTTCATGCTCCTAATGGCTCTATTCTTTGTGGGGGCATATAAATATGTGTGGCCGGCTCTAGGGAATCTCTCTTGGTCAATTTGAACAACTTGACATCCTTGTGAGCGGAGCATACTCTCTCCCACTTATCTCTCTTGCTTGATTGCTAATCCAAAGTGAGATTGAGTGATTCCAAGTGCATTTGCTTGAGTGATTGCTTCTAGTGGCACTTGGGGATCGTTTGAACTGTGGGACTCTTGTTACTCTTGGTGGTTGCTGCCACCTAGATGGCTTTGAGCAGCGGAGGAGTTGTGGCAAGAGTTGGTGATTGTTCTTGGCCACCTCTTGGTGATTATGAGGGGTTCTTGTGCCTCCTCCGGCGGAGCACCAAAGGCAACTCTAGTGGATTGCACGTGTCATTGAGCTACCTCATTTGTGGGTAGGTTCTTGCTGTGTCCACGGGTTGCACGAGGTTCATGCTACAGCTCTTAGCCACCGAATCACCAGGTGTCAGTCGACACAATAGGGACTAGCATGCCGGCAAGCATGTGAACCTCGGGAGAAAAATCAAGCATTCATCTTGTGTATGATTGAATTTCTCCTGGTGATTGGTCTTCTTATATTGTGATTGGGTCATCCTCTATGCGGCGGTATAAAGGTCACATTCTTCTCATTTACATTTCCGCAAACTAGTTGTAACAAGCTCTTTAGTGTAATTAGTTTTGAGAGCTTGTCTTATCTTTGCTAAATGTAGCTTCTCATCTAGTTGAGCTCTTTAGTGTAGCTAGCATTTGAGAGCTCGTAGTGACTTAGTTTTTTATTGTCATAGTAATCATAGTAACTAGAATTGTTGGATAGGTGGCTTGCAACCCTTGTAAAGCTAGAGCAAAATTATTTTACGCTATTTGTCATACTAACCAATTGTTCTAGTAGGTTTGTAGATTTTTAAATAGGCTATTCACCCCCTCTAGCCATATTAGGACCTTTCAAGTGGTATCAGAGCCATGGTCACCGTTTATTGAAGGCTTAACAACCTCAGTGCTCAAATTATGGCTCAAATTATGTTCAACCATGTTGGGGGCAAACCACCTTTCTTTGATGGCACTAGTTCCTTTGACTATTGGAAAAGAAAGATGAAAATGTATCTTGGTTCAATCAATGGTAGAGTGTGGGAAGTGACCGAGCATGATTTTTGTGATTCTTGATCCCGCTAACCCCACCAACAATGAAAGAGCAAACAAGCAATGCAATACAATGGCTCTCAACACTATTTATAATGGCATTGATGCAAAGGTGTTTGAGCAAGTCAAGGATCTTGAGAAGGCTGGTGAAGTGTGGTTAAGATTAGAAGAAACATATGAGGGCACTACAAAGGTAAAGAGTGCCAAGCTCTATATGTTCAAGGACAAGCTATCTAACTTCAAGATGAAGGATGATGAGTCCATTCTAGAGATGCTCTATAGGCTCCAATATATTATCAATGACCTCAAGAGTTTGGGAGAAAAAGTGAAGGATGAGGATTTTCTCATAAGTTCTTGATGTGCTTGCCAAAGAAATTCAAAATATTGAGAACTATCATCTTTAGAGGAGGGTTGACCGGTATATCTCTCAATGAGGTACTTGGAGATGTCATAACCAATGCCCAATACAATGATAGTGAAAATGAAGATGAAGAGAAGAAAGACAAGAAATAAAAGATAGAAAAGAGTATAGCACAAGGCATCCACCTCATCCAAGAACAAGGGCAAGTCCAAGAAGGAAGCATCAAGTGAAGATGATGATGACTTTGATGATGAGGATATGGCTCTTCTAGTGCACAAGATGGAAAAATTCATGAAGAAGAGAGGCTATGGTGCAAAGAAGAGGAGAGATCACATGATGGAGCATATGTGCCTATGCTTTGAGTGCAAGAGCCCGAATCACATTACCGCAGATTGTCCTCACAAGAGAAATGATGATGAAAATGAGAAGAAGAAAAAGGACAAGAAGGAGAATAAGGAGAAGAAGATGATCTTCAAGAAGAAGAAGAAGGGAAGTGGCTATGTGGTCACTTAGGATAGTGATTGCTCCAATGATAGTGATAATGATGATTCAAGTGATGATGACAAGAGATCCGTCAAGAAGGCACTTGCAAGCATCGCCATCCACAACAAGCCATCCCTCTTTGACACTTCTTCTACATGCCTTATGGCAAAGCCTACTAAGGTAAAATATGATAAAAGTGATGATGATTGTGAAAGTGATGATTGTAGGAGTGATGATGAGGACTACTCTAAGGATGAGCTCATAAAGATATATGAGCAACTTAGCATCGGCTATGAAAAGAAGAGAAAGAAGTGCAAAGCATTGCAAAAGGAGCTCAAAGCCCATAAGCAATCCTTTAATGAGCTCCAAGCATCTTATGAGTGTCTAAAGGAAGACTATGAGGAGCTTGGCCTTGTTCACACTAAGCTTGAAAAATCTCACTCCTCTCTACTTGAGCAAGCTAAGGAGGAGACCATGATGGAGCAAGTGGAGCAAGCCAAGGAGGAGACCAAGATGGAGCAAGTGATCGTGACTTTGTGATGTGGGACTAACTTGTGATCTTATTAATGAATCTTCTTATAGTCCTATTATTATTGCTTCCACTAACCCTTCTTGTAGCACTTCCACTTCTACCTCATCTACTAGTGATGGTTTCACTTGTGATGCCTTACTAATGGTTGAGAATGAGACCCTCAAGAAGGAGGTCATTGAGCTCACTCACGCCCTAGGAAAAGCCTATGGTGGTGAGGCCCGCTTGCTAAAGTGCTTGGGTAGCCAAAGATTTTCTCTCAACAAAGAGGGGGCTATACCCCTAAGAAAACCAAGGTGGTTGTTGACGGTCCTTAAGTACCAAATATAGTTATCAAATAAATAAAGAAAAGGATCCAAATGCAACCAACACCTAGACTTAGGGTTTTATCTGATAGAATTCCACGAGTTTTGGTGTTTGTCTGTTTCTGCAGGGGGTTATTAGAAAATACGGAGGAAAGGCCCACATGTCGGGTTTACATAGAGATAATAACGTGTTCACCGATTTTCTATCATCTAGAAGACTCCAGAAGCCACGAGATCAAACGGGAGGCCGAACGGGCCCGGAGGCAGGGCGCCCGCCCTGCTCCCTAGGGCGCCCGCCCTAGACTGAGAGCCAATCAGGCTCCGTCTCATGAATTATGCTCCACCGACCGAAGGGATCAAGGAAAACCGTGCGATTAATGTCGGTTTGATCCGACGGCCCACGTTCACTTGAGGGGGCTATATAAGCAGGACCCGTGGCCCCTGGAGGAGGCACTCCCTCATTCTCAATTCCTCAAACCCTAATCTCAGGAGGAGAGTCTCTGATCAAGCCCTAGAGCCACCACATCAACTAGATCTCTAGTATAGCATAGCTACATAGGATTAGAACTAGAAGGAGTCAATCTTCGATTGGTTTCCGGATCTGTCAAGAGGATTCTTGGTAATTCCTTTACTGTTCTTCATTGTTCATCATTGTTCTTCAATATTATGAATACAACTTTGTTCTATTTCAATATATTGATTATGACTATGCTCTACTAGTTTATGTTTGCGATTATATTGTTCTTAGTTTATCGTAGTTATACGCTTGGCTTAGTTAGATTGGAATTATATACATGTTTAGGATCGTATAGCGTTTATCCATTGGATCCATGGGTAAATGATAAATATTGTGTAGGCGTGGTGCTTAGACCATATTTATCTGCGATTGCACCTTATATGCCGGATCGTGGGGTGGTCCGCGATGGTGACAGCTTCGTTGGTTCTTATACAGTCCCCCTCCCATGTGTAAGGCAGGCAGAGCAACATTATTACGGGGGAGTGATTGCTATGTTTCTCATCTTCCTTGATAATATCACTATGCATGGGCGTAGTCCTTTCTCGCAATGATTGCCAAGTGTACTTGCACTAACTATGATATGCTAGACTTTATAGTTAAGAATAACTTAGGAAATATCCTTGTAGTTCATCCTAATACCATGCTAATGACTTGCTAGAATATCTGTTGAGGTGCTTATCATTATTATATGTGGCTAGCTGATCAGATTAATTATCTTTGTCACCATTCATACTTTATCTATATTTTATGTGACACTTACCCCTGTATGCAAGAGATAGATGAATGCTCTCACTTATACATGCAATGATTGATACTCATTCCTATATTCCATTCCATAATCAACATTGATGTTAGTAATCCCTTCACAGTGGTAAAAATATAAATAACGATACCTGGAATACTTCCCGGTTAAAATGCTACATCGGTATTAATCTGTGCGCTTGCAGATCTTATTTATTATTTATTTAGAAGAGCAGTTGCATATTTCAATACCGCATCTCTCATGTCATGCTGGGGATGACAACTTGGCTTAAGTGGCATGAGAGATAGGTTCGGCATTTTTGGCGCCGTTATCAGAATTAGAAAACTAAGTCTACTTTTGGTAATGACGTTAAGAATGCCCAACAAGCATTTTTGGCACCGTTGCCGGGGAAGGTTGATTTACTAACAAGGAATGAATACGGAATTTGAGTCATCATTCGCATCATTAAGTGATTGAGATCATCAATTCTCCCATACAGATTTACCCCTGTATTTTTTCCATTCTTATTGTTTTGCAGGGTGATGTATGAATAGAGGACATCTTCTAGAAAATTTTGTTGACAACCCCGAAGCATTAATCAGAGGGGCAAGAGCCAAGCTCAAGAAGTCAACACTTTGACGCAACACTTCATCCAATCCAGAAAACCGCCGAAGTTTCATCCGGAATTTGTCAACAGAGTTCACAGCCATGGCGAACAAGACGATCCGCGAGTTCTCAGCTCCCACTACGGACAACATCTGCACTGGACCTGCCGCGGCCATCGACAAGAACTTTGAGCTCAAGCCAGGGCTCATCAACATGGTACAAGCCAACCAGTTTTGTGGGAAGCCGCACGAAGATGCAAGTGCTCATCTCCAACACTTCCTAGAGATTTGCAGCACATTCACTTTATTAGATGTTCCCAGAGACGCCATACTACTTCACCTTTTCCCATTCTCACTATTGGGGAGAGCGAAGCAGTGGTTCTACGCGACGAAGGATAAGAACACTACGTGGGCACTCTGCTCTACGAACTTTCTGGCTAAGTTCTTTCCCATGGGCAAGACCAATGCTCTCCGTGGGAAGATTACAAGTTTTCAGCAACAACATGATGAATCTGTTCCAGAAGCATGGGAGCGCTTTCAAGATTACATCCTAGAATGTCCCCATCATGGAATGGAAAGCTGGCTACTTATGCAGACTTTCTATCATGGGCTCATCACTAGTGCTCGTGAGACCATGGATGCTGCAGCTAGAGGCGCATTTCTATCACTCACCATACCACAAGCTACAGCCCTTGTGGAGAAGATGGCGTCCAACCAAGGTTGGAACGAAGAGAGGACTCAAACACGCAAGAAGGGTGGAGGTATGCACCAGCTCAAGGAGGTAGACATGCTATCTGCAAAGCTAGACCTACTCATGAAAAAGCTCGATGACAAAGCTGGAGACAAAAGAGAAGTCATGAACGTCTACGACTCTCACATGACTTGTGAGGAATGTGGAGATACTGGACACTCAGGCAATCACTGCCCTGAGATGCTTGAGGATGCAAGGTACATCAACAACAACAACAACTACAACCGTCCTCAACAAAATCAAGGTTGGAATCAACAGAGGCCTAACTACTCAGGTAACTACTCAGGTAATTATCAAGGTAATAACTCTTACAACAACAATAATAATTTTCCACCCCTGAGAGAGTTAGTGTCTAATCAAGGAAAGCTAATGGATAACTTGTCTAAGAAATTGGCATCCAATGATAAAATACTAGAAAACATAAATAATAGAATGGATAATTTCTCTACTGCCATCAAAAACCAAATTAGCTTTAATAAAATGATTGAATCTCAGTTAAATCAAATAGCTGCTGCTGTTCCTGCTACTAACCCCGGTATACCATCACAACCGGAAGGATTAGAATCTGCAAATCTTGTAGACATGTTTGATGCAGGTAACTATTGGAGTAATCCCGCTGTCGGAGTACATAATGACCTTCTGCCAGTCAAGAGAGGCGATCCAGGACGCCCCGTCATCCCGATCTCCATCGGCATGGTGGACTTCCCAGAAGCACTCTGCGACTTTGGCTCCAGCGTCAACATTATGCCCAGGGTACTCTATGAAAAATTCTTTACATATCCTTTATCAGAAACAACTATGTGTTTGCAGCTTGCAGATCGGACACTAAGCTTTCCTAAAGGAATATTAAAGAACATGTGTGTCCGAGTTGGTACCTCGTATGCTCCAGCTGACTTCGTGGTGATAGAGACCGGGTCCGATGAAAGGTCACCAGTTATTCTGGGAAGGCCATTCCTGAACACCTCGGGAGCTGTCATCTACGCCAGCGCTGCGAAGATCAACTTCAACATCAAGGGGAGGAAGGAGACGTTTTCCTTCAAGAACAAGATTACACAAATCCCAGAGCAACCCCAATATGAACCAAGGAAGAGGACCAACAGGAGGAACAAGCAGAACAAGAACAACCAAGGATGGACCGAATCAGCTAAGATGGTCATTGCAGTTCAAGGAGGTCAAGATGGTCGACTCAAGTCGCCATTCCTGAACAAGAAGGACGACCCAGGTATGCCAAGCATTGAGTGCTCAATCAATGGATACTCCTTTTAGAAGGCGCTCTGCGACACTGGATCAGGCGTCAACATAATGGCCACAGTCACCTATCAGCTCTTGTACGGGACCATGCCCTTAAAACCAACATACACTCAGCTCCAGATGGCAGATCAGACATCCCAAAAGGTCGAAGGTATAGTAACCGATGTCCCTGTTAAAATTAACGATCATTTTGTCCATACAGACTTTCAGGTCATTGACATGGGAGACGACGAGTACGATCCACCCATCATCCTAGGAAGACCGTTCCTAGGCACCGTCAAAGCAATCATCTACATTGGAACCGAAGAAGTCCATATGCATTTCCCCTCTGAGAAGGTACGCCGCTACTTTAATGACCCTAACTATATAGTTGAAGATTCTAAGCAGGTCAGGACAAGAAGAAGGCAACGTAACCATAACCAAAGGAGGCAAACCATCAAGGACGTATGGGCAGACTATGAAGGAGAGGTCATAAGGCCCGAGGATACACAACAGGAGACCGAAGCACCAAGTCGAGTATGGAAAGTGAAGACAGTTACACAAGAAGAGGAGGCGCTGCCGGAACCACCGTCTACGCCACCCAAATCCCAGGACAACTAAGAAGAAAAGAAGTCCTGTTCGGAGGACTTAAAAACACCGAACGCCGTGCCAAGAGGTAAACTTGGTAGTTATCATTTTCCCTTTAATTATTGCTCAGTTAATCATGTTCATTCTGTCTAAAAAAAATGTTGAAAACAGTAAGCCCCATGTGAGTATGCGAGTGGCATAAAACCCATAAGTACATTCACTGTGGTGGCATAAAAAAATAAATAATATATATTTTTTCTATTCTATAAAAATGAAAATAAAAATAGAGAGTGACATTTATCAAGGAAGCTCAAACATGATAAAGGCTAGATATTTATGCTAACGCTTAATCAAGTTCCACGAAGCTTTGTTGTCTATTTGAGCTCCACAGAATTCAGGAAGACTAGCAGATGGAGGACATCCTAATCGTTGTCAGGGTGCTGCTGACATTCAAATACACCTTTGCACCTGCTAGCTACATCAGAAGAAATTACGTCAAGATCCAGCTTGGGGGAGAGCACCCCCATTTATCCCGATAAGTATTTTTTATCTACAGTTATACCTATGCTTTATTAAAATAAAAAGATGCATAATCATGAAAACCAAAATAAATATTTTATTTATATATATTTGCTTAGTTTAATAAATAAATAAAGTAGCTATGCTAAACTAAATCTTGAAAATAAAACTCTAGCATGGATATGATGAATAGTTGCTCTGCCTAATTTTCAAATTTGTTCTCTCTCTAGTTTAGACATAACTGTTATAATTTAAAACTGGCTCTAAACCTGAACTAGTGGGAAGAGAACTTGATCTGAAGTCTAAGTTGTTAACGGATATGATATGGGAAGGTTGAGCTGCTGTTTATCTGTTCCTAGAGATGCTAGAATTCTGGAGAATTTTATCTTTGAAAATCTTTAAAATGTTGCATGATGAGTTCCTGTATGATGAGAGTTTAAATTCCTACCACAACCATATATACATGTTTGTTAGATTAAGAGCCGCACTTTTACTACTTACTGCTTATGGGCATTGAGTGTGGTCAAGCTGTGTAGACCCTTAGGAACTTGTCATGTGGTTAAAATCAAGATTCACTTGCACGTTCACTCATACATGCTGCTTCTACTCCAGAAGTACGCATCCACATATATCCACTCATTTCCATCTCCAGATTCACCCAAAATTATTCTACTCCTGACCCGGGAGAGAATAGCCAAAAACATTATCCCATTCCTGTTATTCCCTGTGAAGTTAATGCTCAAGTCATTTCTACTACCACTTGCTATATTTTCAAAAGAGGGAGATTGCTCTAAAAAAATATATAAATACGAGGAAATAAAAAGGAGCAAGTGCTCGGAACCTCGAAGAAAGAAAAAGTGAGACGAGAGGTAAAAATGGACAAGTGTCCGACAGTAGAATTAGGGGTACAAGATACCCACCTGAGAAAAAAAAAGAAGAGAAAATACAGAGCATCTCATTCCCCTCAAAAGTTTTAAAAAGCAAGAAAGGTATGTATTCCCTCAAAAAGAGCATTAGACTTTTGTTATCACCATCATCACCATACACCACTCATTCACCACACATGCACATCTTGATTTGACTTATTGACTTGTTTCTCTGGATCCATGGTTTGACTATGCAATAAATGTTCTATGAGTATGTATACTGTATCTCCCACCTATGAGCTCCAGATATCAAAGCCTTATTAGAGTAGGGTGAGAGAGAAGGCAATGTCACTACGCCTTATACCATAAATACCACATACTTTGAGAGAGAAGGCATATACCATTACTGCCTTGGTAAGGATCTAGAAATACCACAAAAGAGAGACCCGAGAAAGTCATACAAGGAATCTCTGAGTTTTATTTGAAAAATTTGCAAAAACTCCAGAGCTATAGCTGATCAAGAATAAGAGACATGGCGTTTGACTAGACCGTTCTATCTTTTAACCACTCAAGATGCAGGTGACGGTTGCAAGCCCCATGGTGAAAGATAAAATGAGTAAGTTTTAAGCCTTGACAGTTTACTCTAACTCAGCGATGAGACCTTATTTGAAAGCATATGTACCGTCAATGTTCAAAGGCGTTGCAGCAACTTCTGATCCATAATGAGTCTATCCTTGCTCAGGGACGAGCAAGAGGTAAGCTTGGGGGAGTTTGTTGACGGTCCTTAAGTACCAAATATAGTTATCAAATAAATAAAGAAAAGGATCCAAATGCAACCAACACCTAGACTTAGGGTTTTATCTGACAGAATTCCATGAGTTTTGGTGTTTGTCTGTTTCTGCAGGGGGTTATCAGAAAATACGGAGGAAAGGCCCACACGTCGGGTTTACAAAGAGATAATAACGTGTTCACCGATTTTCTATCATCTAGAAGACTCCAGAAGCCACGAGATCAAACGGGAGGCCGAACGGGCCCGGAGGCAGGGCGCCCGCCCTGCTCCCTAGGGCGCCCACCCTGGACTGAGAGCCAATCAGGCTCCGTCTCGCGGATTATGCTCCACCGACCTAAGGGATCAAGGAAAACTGTGCGATTAATGTCGGTTTGATCCGACGGCCCACGTTCACTTGAGGGGACTATATAAGCAGGACCCCTGGCCCCTGGAGGAGGCACTCCCTCATTCTCAATTCCTCAAACCCTAATCTCAGGAGGAGAGTCTCTGATCAAGCCCTAGAGCCACCACATCAAATAGATCTCTAGTATAGCATAGCTACATAGGATTAGAACTAGAAGGAGTCAATCTTCGATTGGTTTCCGGATCTGTCAAGAGGATTCTTGGTAATTCCTTTACTGTTCTTCATTGTTCATCATTGTTCTTCAATATTATGAATACAACTTTGTTCTATTTCAATATATTGATTATGACTATGCTCTACTTGTTTATGTTTGCGATTATATTGTTCTTAGTTTATCGTAGTTATACGCTTGGCTTAGTTAGATTGGAATTATATACATGTTTAGGATCGTATAGGGTTTATCCATCGGATCCATGGGTAAATGATAAATATTGTGTAGGTGTGGTGCTTAGACCATATTTATCTGCGATTGCACCTTATATGCCGGATCGTGGGGTGGTCCGCGATGGTGACAGCTTCGTTGGTTCTTATATAGTCCCCCTCCCGTGTGTAAGGCAGGCAGAGCAACATTGTTACGGGGGAGTGATTGCTATGTTTCTCATCTTCCTTGATAATATCACTATGCATGGGCGTAGTCCTTTCTCGCAATGATTGCCAAGTGTACTTGCACTAACTATGATATGCTAGACTTTATAGTTAAGAATAACTTAGGAAATATCCTTGTAGTTCGTCCTAATACCATGCTAATGACTTGCTAGAATATCTGTTGAGGTGCTTATCATTATTATATGTGGCTAGCTGATCAGATTAATTATCTTTGTCACCATTCATACTTTATCTATATTTTATGTGACACTTACCCCTGTATGCAAGAGATAGATGAATGCTCTCACTTATACATGCAATGATTGATAGTCATTCCTATATTCCATTCCATAATCAACATTGATGTTAGTAATCCCTTCACAGTGGTAAAAATATAAATAACGATACCTGAAATACTTTCCGGTTAAAATGCTACATCGGTATTAATCTATGCGCTTGCAGATCTTATTTATTATTTATTTAGAAGAGCAGTTGCATATTTCAATACCGCGTCTCTCATGTCATGCTGGGGATGACAACTTGGCTTAAGTGGCATGAGGGATAGGTTCGGCATTTTTGGCGCCGTTATCAGAATTAGAAAACTAAGTCTACTTTTGGTAATGACGTTTAGAATGCCCAACGGTGGTCTTTGCAACTCACAAGCCTAGCTTTGTGAAGGGCAATGGTCAGTTTTGCAATAGATGCAAGAAAGTTGAGCACCTAGAGCATAATTGCAATAAAATGAACAAGAACAAGAAAAATGCTAATGTACCTTATATTCATTTTGATTCTTGTTATATGCTTACCAAGGGTGAGAAAGGTGTGCATGCTAAGTTTGTTGGTACACTGATTGTGGGGCCCAAAGAAGATGGCCATTTAGGTACCAAAGAGATTAGTGACTATCCTCCAAGGACCCAAATAAGTATGGGTACCTAAGAAGTTGTAACATCCCAGTGTCACGCAGGCATTTAGCATTGCAAATCATACGCATGATGCATCATTGCATTTATAATCACATGTGAAGTAGAGTGCATTTTGAGTTAAAGCACTTTTGTGAAATATGATTGTTGCATATAATTGTTTAGAATTGTTCCACCTTGATTATATTTGCTAGGATACTAAAACATGTGTGGCTATAATTGTAAATCACCTAGAATTAGTTAGCACAATTTTTGGAGGAACTTTGGTATTCAAAGTTTTATCAAATTTTGCTTTCAAAAATATTATTGGAAAATGGTCAAAAACCCTCCCTATTTAGCTTTTATTCTCCAATTCAAAATATGTTGGGAATTTTGAGTTGGTCCCTTAATAAAAGTTGTAGAGAATTAAATTCTAAGCAACTTTCATTTTTGGGCCATTTTCAGAAAAAGTCATCTTCTTGCTCAAAATGGGATTTTAAAACTATTAATTGAAATTATTTGAAAATTTGTTTGGAAATAAAAATAGAAAAACATTTTCTTACCGTAGCAGGCTGCCGCTTCCCTTTCGGCCCGCTGGCCAAAGCGGCCCGGTTCCCCACCCCACACCCGCGCGCCCCCGCAGCAGCTCCACGGCCCAGCCCATGCCCGCGCGGCCTCCTCCCTCTCCCGCTCGCTCACACGCTGCTGGCCGCCGCGGCAGACCACGCTCGCCGCGTGGCGTTCATGCACCGTCGAGCTCGCCGCGTGGAGCCTCCGGCTCGCCTTAATCTCCACTCGGTCGAGCACTGCCTCCGCCTCCATCTCCTCTGTCCCTTGCTTCCCTCCGCGCTCGTGCGCTTGCTCTCTACAGCAGCAGCAAGCCAAACAGGAGCGCTCGCCACCGCACGCCGTCGCTCGGTCCACTGGCGTCTAGCTCCGCCACCGCAGCACCATTCTTCGATTACGTCTACCTCCAGCTCCGTCTGGACCTCCTCCGTCCCGTGCGCACGCTTTTGCCTTCATTTCCCCCACGGTAAGGCTAGGGCAGGCTTTTCCTTGGCACGGCAGTGCCATGGCCGCTGAGCTCGTGCTTCCATGGAGGGAGCCCTATTCCCTTCCTTTCCCTCCAATTTCTCGTGCTTTCGTGTTCACCTTGGCTCCGCGGACCTCGCGCGCGCCGAACCCACCCTCGCCATGGCCAGGACCGGTGTGTCGTCGGTGAGCCGTGCCACCGTCCCGCCATGCGTGCCGTCAAGCTCACCCGGGAGCTCCTCCGGTGCCCTAAGCTAGCACATGGAGTTCGCCTCTCCGCGAGGAAGCCGCTGCTGGTGACCTCATCGCCGGCGAGCTCACCGGCGGCGAGATCCGCACGGCCAGCGCCTCCCTCGCCTCTGTATGGCTGACGTGTGGGGTCCGGTTGCCCCCCGGGCCCACCTGTCTGTCTCCTCTCACGTGCGCGTGTGCACTGTGCCGGGTGCATGTAGCAGTTTCAGTCGATTTGTTTTAAAATGATTTTGAAAATGAATTCCAGAAAAGATATAAATGCTTTAGAAATTCATAACTTGCTCATTTTAGCTCCAAAAATTGTGAAACAAATTTTGGTAGACTTCTTAGGACCAGATCTATGATCTAAAAATATTGCATGTCAAGTTTGAAATACTTTTCTGTAGAGTTTTTATTTAATCATTGAAATTGCTGTTTTATTGAAAAAATATAATAAATCATATAGAGCTCAGAAAAATATGGTTTCAATTTTGTTAATCTTTTTGTACAATTTACTTTCTAGGAAAAATATGTGCCATGCATGTTCTATAGAAAAATTTTGATGTGTAGTGCAAGTGCTTATTATTGTTAATAATTGTTATTTTTGATACAGAGAAAAATATGAATAAAACATGCATATAATAATTTTTCTATAGTGATTTTTTATTGTGTAGCATGTAGGAAAAATGCTAAATCTGTTGTTTGATACTTTTCATAGTATAAAGTATTTTTATGCTCATTTTTAGGCCCTAGATTGTTATTTTTGTGTTCAGTTCTAGTACTCGAAATGTAATGAAATTTTTGTGGCACGCTAGATTAGATGATAGTAAGCCGCTGTAATTTTCTCAGATTTTTCTATGCTGCCAAAAGAAGTGTTGCCATTCAGACATAGTTTCAACTAGGGTTTAATTAACCTTGTTAATGCATGATTAGTTAATAAGATTTGCTTTGGTGTATCTTTGAAGCATCTTAGATTTCTGTGGTGACTTGGCATGGTAGAGAATGATTGTAGTAGTAGTATACTAGTACATGTTCTTGGATGATGTGGACTACCTCGTAGAAGAGTTGTATTCCTACTTTATACAATAAAGTAAACCTATTCATCTACATCCCATTCATCATGATCATTACATGTCATCTCTACAATGCACGTAGGCTTGAGCACTTATACATTGGCATCATACAGGATCGCAAGAAGTAACTCTGGTAGCAATTCCCGAGGAGCCGGAAGAGCAGCCCGAGTTGCAAGAGCAGGAGGTGCCCAAAGCCGACGAGGATGTCGGTGAGGATCTTCTAGAGTGCCCCGACCACCGCCCGAGCTCTTTTGAAAGAGGCAAGCCCCGGAGCATTTCTCTCTCGGTTTGCAAATATTTTATTAATGCTTTACCTTAATTAATGCATTACGTTTAGGAGTTGATTGCAACTGTTGCTGCATTATACCTTGTTTACCTTTGTTCTACCATATCCTTGTTACCTTGGTATTCGTAGTCTAGAATGCTTAGCTTGCTTAGACCGGTAGAAGTCGGATGATTTCCTGTCACCTGTGAGTTATAGGTGGTTACCTGGATCTGCTTGAAAAAGTATGTCATCTTAGAATAACTAAGTGTTAGTTTGAAATTGAGACCGGACAGAGACTTGCAGGGTTTCGGACTGTAGTGTTTTCCATCTGTGTCGATTAAGGACCGACCGTTGTTGGGCCTCGAGTCATGTTGAACGCATGCCTTACATTTAGCTAGCCGAATAATGTACCTTTCGACCGCAAAGGTGGGAGATTATTCAGGTCGAGTGGATTGCCCGCAACACAATGTACCGGAGTAGGTGTGGTAGGACACGGGGGCACGATGATAAGGCCAAAGAGTAGTCGGGCGGCCCCTGGGTACATGTGGTTTCTAGCAAACTCGAGACTTTACCTGAATAGTTGACTCGGTGACCAATATCTCACTTTAGCGGGTGAGTGAGGTTTGTGTGAGGAACAAATTACCAGCTGGTTAATAATCGATTCGAATCGCCATCGTTCACTGGATAGTGAACACTTGACTTGAGTTACTTCATCGTAGTAATATTGATGGAACACTTGGATAGTTATATGGAACATGACATGATGGGAGTTGTTAATGATCATTGGTTATCCTTACTTGTTTAATTACATGTTTACTCTAGTACAGGTGAAAATGTAGTTGGCAAGTTAATAAAGATTTAACTCGATATAAAAGCTTCTGGAAAAGATTCTTTAAATGCTAAAAATGCCTTTCTGCAAATGAGTCAGCTACCCTACCATAAAGCCTGTCATGATCCTTGGTGTCATTTTATTTTTGGTTATGTTGGGTAAGTCTAGCTAAGTACCTTCTTGTACTCAGGACTTTGTTCTCACTTGTTGCAGATGGGCAGATGTATTACGGCTATTGTATCAACTGCCTTTACCCTACGATGGGGGAAGCTTAGGACCATGGGCAGTGGTCATTCCCTATGTCTCGTCTGATGCTTTTGCTAGAGATGATCATCAGCTGGCACTTTATTTTGAACTCTATGTGAGTGTGTGTGTGGTTTGAACTAAATGCTTCCGCTACTTTTATTTGAACTTGGTTTGTAATAACTATGTTTAAACTCCGATGTATCTGTGATGTGAACTTTTATGTAATTTGTGATGGTGACCGCTAAACTTATTACGATCTTGGCTAGTATGTAAGTTGGCTTGAAATCCGTTGTGATTTCACGGACTACCGGGTTATACGAGCTTAAGTTTGCTAAATCGTCCGCTCAGTGGATGATTTTCTTACTTAATTTTGTATAATTGGTCAGTTCTATTACATAAACACTAATTTGTTTTGTCGGTCAATTACAAAGCCAGAGGAAGGCATTGGGTGCTTGATAGTGGGTGCACACAACACATGACCGGTGATTCAAGAATATTCAATTCGATCAAGTCAAATGATGGTGATGGTGTTCAAAGTATCACATTTGATGACAATAGTAAAGACAAGGTCAAAGGGCTTGGTAAAATTGCTATATCCAATTATTTGAGCATTTTTAATGTGCTACTAGTAGAGAGCTTGAACTTCAACCTTTTGTCGGTAGCTGAATTATGTGATCTTGGTTTCAAGTGCATCTTTGGTGTTGATGATGTAGAGATCATAAGTGTAGATGGCTCCAATTTGATCCTCAAGGGCTTTAGATATGAGAATCTATACTTGGTAGATTTTGATGCTAGTGAAGCTAAATTGTCAACTTGCTTGCTCACCAAATCTAGCATGGGTTTGTTATGGCATAGAAGACTTGGTCATGTTGGGATGAAGCAATTGAACAAGTTATTGAAGCATGACTTAGTGAGAGGCTTGAAAGATGTCACATTTGAGAAAGATAAGCTATGTAGTGCATGTCAAGCTAGAAAGCAAGTGGGCAACACTCGTCCAAAGAAGAGTACAATGAGTACATCCAAGGCATTTGAGTTATTGTATATAGATTTGTTTGGGCCAACAACTTATACAAGCATTGGTGGTAACAAGTATGGCTTTGTGATTGTAGATGACTTCACTAGGTACACTTGGGTGGCATTTCTTGGTGACAAGAGTGATGTGTTTGATACATTCAAGAAGTTCACCAAGAGAGTGCAAAATGAGTTTGAAACTACAATCAAGAAAGTAAGAAGTGACAATGGTAGTGAATTCAAGAATACAAGAATTGATGAGCTTTGTGATGAGTATGGCATTAGGCATCAATTCTCGGTCAAGTACACACCACAATCCAATGGACTAGTTGAAAGGAAGAATAGAACTTTGATTGACATGGCAAGATCAATGTTGAGTGAATATAATGTTAGTCATTCCTTTTGGGCCAAAGCTATCAACACGGCTTGCTTCTATAGCAACCGCCTCTATTGCCATCAATTCCTAGAGAAGACACCATATGAGATCTTAAATGGTAGAAACCCAAATATTGCATACTTTAGGGTGTTTGGTTGCAAATGCTATATATTGAAGAAAGGTACAAGATTAAGCAAGTTTGAAAAGAAATGTAATGAAGGTTTCTTTCTTGGTTACTCCACTACTAGCAAAGCTTATAGAGTTTAGAATTTGGCTAGTGGTATTCCTGAAGAAGTTCATGATGTGAAGTTTGATGAAACCAATGGCTCTCAAGAGGAAGATGAAAATCTAGATGCTGTGAGGGGAACCCAATTGGCCAATGCAATGAAGAAGATGGATATTGGTGACATAAGGCCTATAGAAGTGATAGAAGTTGATGATTACAAAGATCAAGTGCTCTCTAACTCAAATGTGCAAGCTAGTGGTTCTCATGATCAAAATCAAGCTAGTACATCATCTCAAATGCTGTAACAGAACCGCCCAATTATACGAGATTAAGTAAGAAAATCATCCAACGGACGGACAATTTACCAAACTTAAGCCCATATAACCCGGTAGTCCGTGAAATCTCGACGGATTTCAAACCATTTCACATCACAGCCAAGATCGTAATAAGTTTAGCGATTACCTTCATAAGTTACACAGTAGTTCGCGTCACAAAATACATCGGAGTTTAAACATAGTTATTACAAACCAGTTTCGAATAAAGTAGCGGAAGCATTAGTTCAAAGCGCACACACACGCACACACATGTTTTCCAAAATACAGTGCCAGCTCGCGATCATCTCCCACAAAAGCATCAGGCGAGGAGTAGTGAGTGACCATTGCCCATGGTCCTAGGCTTCGCCCATCGCAGGGTAGAGACAGTTGATACAATAACCATAGTACATCTGTCCATCTGCAACAAGTGGGAACAAAGCCCTGAGTACGAGAAGGTACTCAGCTAGACTTACCCGACAAAACCAAAACAAAATGACTCCAAGGATCATGCTAGGCTTTTTGGTGGGGTAGCTGACTCATTTGCAAGAAAAGCATTTTTAGCTTAACAAATCATTTACAAAAGCATGTCATATTTTAATTCTTTATTCCTCTGTCAACTATGTTTGCACTTTATGCTAAAGTAATCATGTAATTAAGCAAGCAAGGATTACCATTGATAATTAACCATAATTACCATGTCATTTTCCACATAACTATCCAAGTGTTTCATCAATATTACTACGATGAAGTAACTCAAGTCAAGTGTTCACTATCCAGTGAACGATGGCGATTCGAATCGATTATTGACCAGCTGGTAATTTATTCCTCACACAAACCTCACTCACCCGCTAAAGTGAGGTATTGGTCACCGAGTCAACCATTCAGGTAAAGTCGCGAGCTTGCCAGGAACCACATGTACCCGGGGGCCGCCCGACTGCTCTTTGGCCTTATCATCGCGCCCCCGTTTCCTGCCACTACTGCTCCGGTACAGTGCGTTGCGGGCAATCCACTCGGCCCGAATAATCTCCCGGCTTCGCGGTCGAAAGGTACTTTATTCGGCCAGCTAAATGTGAGGCATGCGTTCAACATGACCCGAGGCCCGACATCGGACGATCCTTAATCGACACAGACAGAAGACACTACAGTCCAGAACCCTGCAAGCTTCCGCCCGGTCTCACATTCATTTCCACACTTAGTTATTCTCACAAGACATTCTTTCACATAAAACCAGGTAATCCCCTATAGCTCGTGGATGACAGGCAATCACCCGACTTCTACCGGTCTAAGCAAGCTAAGCAAGTATTAACCGTGGACACCAGGGTAACAAGGATCGGGTAGAACAATGTGAAACAAGGTATAATGCAGCAACGGTTGCAAACAACTCCTAAACTTAATGCATCAGATTAATTAAAATTAATAAATAATTATTTGCAAACCGGGGGAGAAATGCTCCGGGGCTTGCCTCGCTCGAAGGTACTAGGACGATGGTCAGGGCACTCCGGAAGTTCTTCACCGGACTCCTCTTCTGCTTCTGCTGGCTCCGGCTCCGTCACTTCGAGCTGCTCCTCTGCGTCCTCGGGAACAACTGTCGGAACCACTTCCTGCGATCCTGTATGATGCAGAAGTATGAGTGCAACATGCATAGGTGCATTGCAGAGGTGACATGAGATGAGGATGATGCGGAATGCATGCGATGTAATGAATATGTTACGTTATCGGATTATGTGGAACTTATGACTCTTCTACAAGGTAGTCTACGTCATCCAAGAACATGTACTCGGAAACTACCACCTCTATTTTCTACCATGCGAGAGTACTTGACTATCAAGATGCTTCAAAGATACACCAAAGTATAATTTTCTAACTAACTTTGCATTAAGAATAAATATAAACCCTAATTAGTCCTAAGGTTGAACAGCAACACATATTTTAGTAGCTCAGAAAAATCTTATAAAATTGCAGGGGATTACTAATATCAAGAATAGCTTGACACAAAAATTTTACTGCATTTGGATAACTAGAACTTCCTATACAAAAATAATAAACTAAGGCCTAAAATAGATATTTAAATTACTTTACATTATGAAAAGTATCAAACAACAGATTTAGGAAATTTTTTACTATCTATTACCTAAACAAACACTATAGAAAAATTATCACTTGCATGTTTTATTCAAATTTATTTAAATAACAAAAATAACAATTATTGGTAATAGAAAGCATTTGAACTACATCTACATATTTTTCTACAGAACAATCATGATATAAAATTTCCCTAGAAAGTACATGACACAAGAAGATTAATAAATTTGGAATCATATTTTTCTGACTTTTCTAGGATTTATTAAGTATTTAACAAGAAACTAGCCATTTCACTAGTTAATTATAAACTCTACAGAAAAGTACCTCAAATTTGACATGCAATAATTTTATATCACAGATCTGGTCCCAAAGAGTCCATAGAAATTTATTTCATCAATTTTGGAGCTAAAATGAGCAAGTTACAATTTTTCCAAAGCATTTATACATTTTCTGAAAATCAATTTTAAAAATCCTTTTTAACTCCAGCCGCTGAACTGCTAGGTGCACCCGGCGATCTACACACGCGCGCACAAACAGAGACAGACAGGCGGGCCCGCGGTTCAACCGGGCCCCACGCGTCAGCCGCTCCGAGTCAAAGGAGGGCGCTGACCGCGCGGATCTCGACGACGGCGAGGTCGCCAGCGACGAGGTCACCACCGTCGTGATCACCAAGGCGAGGCGGTCCCGTTGAGGCCACTGGCATGACCGGAGGGGCTCGAAAGCGAGCTTGCCCACGGCCATGGCGGCTCGGCGGCGCTGCTCACCGGCGGGAGCACCTCTCCGGCCATGGGGCGGCACGGAAGACGGTGTCCGAGCACCGGGAGGATGAGGCGAACGAGATGCTTGCGCGAGTGAGGGAAAAGAAGGGGCGGAGGTGGGGTTTCCACGGAGCGGAGAATCACGGCGAGCTCGGCCGGAACTCCGGCGAGCAATTGACGTGGCTGTGGGGCTTACCGCGGGAGATGGAGGTGAGCACGGGTTGCGCCAGAGAGAGAGGAAGCTCGGGGCGAGATGGAGCGGTCTGCGGTGGACGGAGCTCGTCGGAACGCGCGCGTCCGGCGAGCGCGTGCGGTGGCGGAGGCGGAACGCGGCAGCCGCGTGCGGTGAACGAGCAAGGAGGCTGAGCGGAGGGGGAGAGTGGCGAGGCGCTGCGGGGGGGGTTAAGGAGTGGGCGCGCGCGCTGGTGAGGGCGACCGAGCGCCACCCGGCCGGTGTGGCCGGCATGCGGCCGCCACGCGGCGTGCTTGCTCTGCCGGAGCGCCAGCGCGCGTGGGCGCGGGCGGGAAGGAGGAAGGAGACGGCCGGCTGGGCCTGGGCCGAGGCGGGGCGACGCGGGCGCGCGCGCGCGGGTGATGCGGGCCGGTTCTGGCCATGGGCCGAACTGGAGGCGGCGGCCCGCGAGGGGAAAAATGAATTTTTGATTTTCGATTTTCAAATTTAAATGTATTTCAAACTTCAAACCATATTTTGAACAAGAAGAAGGCATTTTATGGATTTGGCCCAAAAATAAAAGTTGCTCAAAATTAAATTCTCTACAACTTTGATTAAGGGGCCATCTCAAAATTCTTGATAGATTTTGAATGACAAAATAAAAGCTAAAATAGGGGATAGTTTTGAATATTTTTCATAATTATTTTTGAACAAGTTTTTGACAAAATTTGAGCTCCAAAATTTGAACTAAGGTTCCAAGTGATGTAGAATTCATAGTTGCAAGGTTTTTGGTGCAATGTGATTATCATATTAATACAATTTATCACATACGTTAATTTCAAGCTTTTGTTTAAATCAAATTATAAATTGTCACACATGATCATGATGTTATGAATGCGGTGCACTATGATTGCTATGCAAAAATGCATTTCGTAACACCGGAGTGTTACAGCCTTCCCCCCTTATAAAAATCTCGTCCCGAGATTTGGGTTACGAACCATTTATTATAAAAATCTTCATAGGCATTCTTTAAGTATTCACCCGTTTCCCAAGAAGCATCCCCTTCATCGTGATGACTCCATTGTATCTTATATGTTTTCACCACACTGTTTCGAGTAGCCCTTTCCTTGGTATCCAATACTCGAATTGGCTGCTCACGATACACCAGATCTGACTTCAGTTTTATGCCTCGAGGTTCAATCCTTTCCTCTGGAACGCGCAAACATTTCTTGAGATGTGATACATGAAAAACTGGGAATATAGCACCCATTGACTCTGGTAACTCCAATTTGTAAGCCACAGGACCCTTGCGTTCCAGGATTTTGTAAGGTCCCACAAATCTGGCGGCCAGCTTTCTGCGCACACCAAACCTTTTCTTTTTCATTGGTGTAACTTTTAGATAAACATAGTCACCAACTTCGAACACAAGCGGTCTCCTTCTCTTATCTGCATAACTTTTCTGACGTGACTGAGCCGCTCTCATATTCTGCTGGATGATATGAACTTTCTTTTCGGCTTCCTCCACGAAGTCAATACCATAATACCTTCTTTCTCCTGGCTCAATCCAGTTTAAAGGTGTTCTACACTTCCGGCCATACAGAGCCTCAAAAGGTGCCATCTTGATACTCTCTTGATAGCTATTATTGTATGAGAACTCTGCTAATGGTAACCATGACTCTCATGAACCTCTGGAAGACAACACACAAGCTCTTAACATATCCTCTAGAACAGCATTAACTCTCTCAGTTTGACCATCTGTTTGAGGATGATAGGCAGTGCTACGAATCAGACTCGTCCCCAAACCTTTGTGCAAATGCTCCCAAAAGTGAGCAGTGAACTGTGACCCTCTGTCAGACACTATAGTCTTTGGTATGCCATGCAATCTCACAATCTCTGCAATATACTTCTCAGCATATTGAGGTGGTCTATATTCCGTTTTGACAGGCAAAAAGTGGGCTGTCTTAGTAAGACGATCCACAATTACCCAAATGGAATCGTGACCTTTTTGAGTAGTGGGTAGACCCGTGATAAAATCCATACTTATGTCATCCCACTTCCAACTCGGTACTGATAAAGGTTGTAACATTCCGGCAGGCTTCATGTGAATTGCTTTCACTCTACAACATGTGTCACACCTGGCTACATACGCTGCAATTTCCTTCTTCATCTTGGTCCACCAATAACGAGGTCTTAGTTCTTGATACATTTTACTGCTGCCAGGATGAATAGACAACTTAGAGAGATGAGCTTCATCCATAATTTTATTCTTAAGCTCTCTATCCTTTGGAACAACAAGACGGTTGTCGAACCACAACACACCTTGCTCATCCACCCTGAAGTGTTTCGAGGGTTCTTCTTGAATCTTCTTTTTGATGTGGAATATCCCTTTGTCTGCTTTCTGACCTTCTATAATCTTACTTTCTAAGGAACAACTAACCTGAATACAATGTAGCACGGCAGGGTGCATTAGATCGAAACCATCTTCAAGTAAGGGTTGCATATTCAGACAATGTGACTTTCTACTCAAAGCATCAGCTACCACATTGGCTTTCCCAGGGTGATACTGTACATTCAAGTTGTAGTCTTTGATCAGCTCTAACCATCTCCGCTGTCTCATGTTCAATTCTGGTTGGGTGAAAATGTATTTGAGACTCTTATGATCGGTGAAAATATTGCACACATTACCCAGTAAATAGTGTCTCCAAATCTTTAAGGCATGCACTACAGCGGCAAGCTCAAGATCATGTGTCGGATAATTGATTTCATGTTTTCTCAACTGCCGGGAGGCATAAGCAATGACTCTTCCTTCTTGCATTAGCACACACCCTAATCCTGTTTTTGATGCGTCACAGAACACATCAAAAGGTTTCTCGATGTCGGGCTGTGCAAGAACTGGAGCAGTGGTCAACAGTTTCCGCAAGGTATGGAAAGCTGTCTTACACTCCTCTGTCCACACAAACTTGTGATCTTTCTGTAACAGACTTGTCATTGGCTTGGCAATCTTCGAGAAGTCTGGGATAAAACGGCGATAGTAACCAGCTAACCCTAGGAAACTCCGGACTTCTGACACTGTGGTTGGAGTCTTCCAATCCATAACCTCTTGCACTTTACTCGGATCTACAGAAACTCCATTCTCAGATAGGATATGACCGAGGAAAGGAACTTTCTTTAACCAAAATTCACATTTGCTGAACTTAGCATATAACTTATGATCTCTCAGCCTGGTCAAGACAATTCTTAGATGCTCTTCATGATCTTTCTCATTTTCAGAGTATACTAGAATGTCATCAATGAAGACAACTACAAACTTGTCCAACTCTGGCATGAAAACCGTATTCATCAGATACATAAAATATGCAAGAGCATTTGTTAGTCCAAACGACATAACAAGATACTCGTACAACCCGTATCTGGTAGAAAAGGCAGTTTTCGGAACATCTTGTGGTCTAATCTTTATCTGATGATACCCAGACCTTAAGTCTATCTTGGAGAACACTCTAGCCTTAGCTAACTGATCAAACAGAACGTCGATATGAGGTAAGGGATATTTATTTTTGATGGTTACAGCATTAAGAGGTCGATAATCCACACACATCCTGAGAGTACCCTCTTTCTTTTTCTTTACAAACAAGGCAGGACATCCCCATTCAGACTTACTCGGGCGAATAAACCCCTTCTTTAATAACTCTTCCAACTGTTTCTTCAACTCAGCTAACTCATCCGGAGGCATCCGATAAGGTCTCCTCGAAATTGGAGCTGTCCCGGGGATCAACTCGATTCCAAACTCAACATCTCTATCTGGAGGAAGGCCAGGCAACTCGTCTGGAAACACATCCGGGAACTCACATACCACTTGGATCTGATGGATAGGAGCAACTTCCATGGCACAGGTCACACTCACAAGATCTGTTCTTTTAGGCAATGGTACCTGGAAAGTACCCTTTGCCTGGGGATCTTTAAGGGTAAGCATCCGACTGCTTGTATCTATGACTGCTTCCCAGTCTTTCATCTAGTTCATTCCTATTATTGCATCCAAAACTAGTCCAGGCATAACTACCAGGTTCACCCGAAACTTCCGACTACCTAACTCAAGGGTTGCCCCTCTAACCATCTTATTGGTTAACACATCAGCTCCTGCTGAACTTATGCGATAACCATAACTCAATTCTGTGCATAGTTGTTCATGCTTCCGTGCAAATGCTTGGCTCATAAAAGAATGCGAGGATCCAGAATCAAAAAGAACAACTGCAGGGTGATGGTTCACAAGAAACTTACCAGCAGTTACGGGCTCTCCCTCAGGAACTTCATCAATGGTGGTGTGGTGCACACGAGCATTGTAAGTCTGTTGCTTCTTTTTAGGCGGATAAGGGCAGAACTTTGAAAAGTGGCCTGGCTGACCACAGTTGTAGCAGGGCCCTTTCACTGTACCAGCAGACCCTATAGCTCCCTTGGAGTTGCTCTGTTCTGCAGCTGCGTTGGTCTTTGTTGGCGGCACTGCCATCTTGTACGGTTTCTGTGGCCCCTTGTAGTTCTGGGTTTTATGCTGCGGCGGCCTGAACCTCGCACCAGGTGTGGACGGACGATAAGATGAATGATTTGCAGTGACAACTCTGGACTGGGATGGTCCTGACTCAAACACTCTCTTGCGATTCTTGGATGCGGTGTAAGCGTTATTGTTCTTCTCTTGCTTCAAACAGTCACTGATAAAGTCGTTGAATCTGTTGCGGGTATTGGTACCCACATGCTTCATCATCTTCGGACTTAAACCTCTCTTGAAACTAGCAATCTTCTTTGCATCTGTGTCAACCATGTCTGGAGCATAGCGGCACAAGTTATTAAAGGCATGCAGATACTGGGTCACCGTCTTGGTACCCTGATTCAAGGCTAAGAACTCTCCAAGCTTCATCTCAACCAAGCCTGGGGGAATATAAACTCCCTTACAAGCTTCAGTGAAATCCCTCCAAGAAATCTGAGCATTAGGAGGAAAAGTGGTGCGGTGATGCTTCCACCACATTCCTGCTGGTCCTTGTAACTGATGGGCAGCATACTCTGTTTTCAGAACTTCTCTCAGCCTCAACACACGGAACTTATCTTCCATAGTGTTGATCCATTCTTCGGCATCAAGTGGCTCTGCTGCTTCCTTGAAAACAGGTGGCCTAGTATCCATGAAATCCTTGAAACTGCTGTACTGGTTCACTCCATGGCCACCACCTTGGTTATTTCCTCTTTGAACATTTTCCGCGATGGTACGCAGAAAGTCTTCCATATTCCTCTGTGACTGTTCAGTACTGCGTTGACTTCCAAGAAACTGTGTGAAGAACATCTCTGCGGTGAGCGGCGGAGGAGGGGGCAAATGTGGTTCTGGACGTGGTTCCTGGTGGTTGACATTGTTGGCACCACTTCCGCCAGCTCCTGCACCATTGCCACCAGTCTCAGCGGCTTCATACGTAGCACGACGAGTGTTGGCCATCTGCATATTTCAGCAACAAGCACAATTGAGTGAAGTTGTAAAATTGTGTCCGAATGAACAATCATGCCATACTGAATTCATTGGAGAGAACAAGTCATACAAGAAAACAGAGGTGCAATAATTTCATTCCAATTAAACAACAGCACCAATTAAGTTACTTCAAATGCAACATCACGTTCCATACAACCACGTTGCCAGCATACACACACTGGACTTTTATGCGTTCGGGTATCGCATACACAACCAAGATCCAAAAGGTCGTCAGTCTCAAGGTCGAACAGGATACAACATGATACATGGAAACCAAAAGAAGGCCACCGCGTCAAGCCTAACTACTAACGCAGGACACTATCCTACTCCTCGGGGCCATCGTCGATGTCGGAGGCGTCGCCATCGCTACCTTCAGCAGCGGCGTCGTCGTCGATGTCCATCTGAGCGGCGTTCGGAGGAGCATACGGGCCCATCCTGCTGTAGAGGGCATGGAACTCTTCATGCAAGTTGGCATTGTACTCTTCTAACTCCTCGACCCTCTGCCTCAGAAGGTCCCTCTCGCTCCAGGCTTCATTCCTTTCTTGTACTAGCTGTTCCATCAGGCGATCTGCATTTCTGTTGGCCTGAGTCAGCCTCTGTACCTGCTGCAGGGAACTCTCGCCTCTCTCGAGAGCTCGGTCCCGCTACAAACTCATGTCAGCCAACTGCTCCTGCAGGCTAGCTATGGCACGTGCTTGCTTCTTCTTCTGTTTTCTTGCTTCAAGCCGATCATCACCGCGTAGGCCAGTCAAGGTCCAATAGGTATTCTCCAGACCTTGATATGCTCTGATGGCTGCATACATGGCACTCATGGTGTGGTTGTCGCTAGCCCGTCCTTCACTGGGGCCTCTAACTAGGGCACTTCCTTGCGGCTGTACCCAAATGGCATCGCGAGGATCATCTCTCGGGAAGGTACCGGCCAAAGCTGCTGCTAACTCATTGGGAAATCTGCTCATGATGTCTCGGATGACGCGAAAAGCTGCGCCCTCTGCACCCTCGACTGGAGTGCGTCCTTCGAACTCCAAATGCCAACCATCCCATTCTGGCGCATCACCAAGAGCAGGGACGGTGATCTCTACAACAGCAAGCCCATCTTCAGCTAACTGGCTCTCGCTCCAAGAGTAAACTGGCTCTTGTCCCTCCGGGTACCCCACATCATGGAGCACTCTCCAAAGCAAGGTGGGCATGCCAAACTCGCTTAGAAAAGTGTCCGTGTTGCGGTGTTCCCGCGGGGCTAGCTGACGACGGGGTGCTCTTCCGCCAGTGGACTTGCGGGCAGTCTGCTTCGTGCGGGCCATCTGTAGCACAAGTTTTAATTACCCAGTGAGAACATATTTTAGTTGAGGTCACTTTTATCAAAATGGGATAATCCTTTTATAAGGGGAGGAATGCATGCCATGAATTGAATGCGCAGACAATATGATGCATGCACGAGTCTTACGTTCTCACAAACTTATGAAATAAAAGCATCTAACGGTGAATTCGGTGGCATACTAACGATCTCTCATATACGTAACTAATTCGGTCTACACGATACGCTGTTATGTACCTGCAGAAAATTCATTTCAGCCCATTCCCCATGAATGCATGAAAGCGGTAAATCTACCTACACGCTTTACACGAATCCCCCGATGCGTGTACAACGGTAGTAACTACCCAAACACATCGTCCTATTGACGGCATCGCCTCAACGGATGGAACACCCACACATGCGACACTTTTATAAAAACATGTGTAGAACATGTAATTATCCAAGTATCATATAAGCACTTTCCCTAGATCGGCGGTGTATCCGATCATGCTCTCACAGCTCACACTTACCGAAGCGTAGAGGTAACTGATCCATACATTACCACTCAATTAAGTGGCACTCATACAATAGCACGCCGTATGAGCAACGAAAAAGAAATATGGTGCACAACCCCAAGTTAGTACTTAAATAGCCACCTAGAGTCCTTAACTAGGCATACAGGATATGACCACTGGCACACTTTTTAGTTTCAAAATCACACTTTTTAAACAGGGTTTTGGTTTAATTACACTTATGAACAGTAATTACGCTAAACCATGCTCCGATGCCAGCTGTAACAGAACCGCCCAATTATACGAGATTAAGTAAGAAAATCATCCAACGGACGGACAATTTACCAAACTTAAGCCCGTATAACCCGGTAGTCCGTGAAATCTCGACGGATTTCAAACCATTTCACATCACAGCCAAGATCGTAATAAGTTTAGCGATTACCTTCATAAGTTACACAGTAGTTCGCGTCACAAAATACATCGGAGTTTAAACATAGTTATTACAAACCAGTTTCGAATAAAGTAGCGGAAGCATTAGTTCAAAGCGCACACACACGCACACACATGTTTTCCAAAATACAGTGCCAGCTCGCGATCATCTCCCACAAAAGCATCAGGCGAGGAGTAGTGAGTGACCATTGCCCATGGTCCTAGGCTTCGCCCATCGCAGGGTAGAGACAGTTGATACAATAACCATAGTACATCTGTCCATCTGCAACAAGTGGGAACAAAGCCCTGAGTACGAGAAGGTACTCAGCTAGACTTACCCGACAGAACCAAAACAAAATGACTCCAAGGATCATGCTAGGCTTTTTGGTGGGGTAGCTGACTCATTTGCAAGAAAAGCATTTTTAGCTTAACAAATCATTTACAAAAGCATGTCATATTTTAATTCTTTATTCCTCTGTCAACTATGTTTGCACTTTATGCTAAAGTAATCATGTAATTAAGCAAGCAAGGATTACCATTGATAATTAACCATAATTACCATGTCATTTTCCACATAACTATCCAAGTGTTTCATCAATATTACTACGATGAAGTAACTCAAGTCAAGTGTTCACTATCCAGTGAACGATGGCGATTCGAATCGATTATTGACCAGCTGGTAATTTATTCCTCACACAAACCTCACTCACCCGCTAAAGTGAGGTATTGGTCACCGAGTCAACCATTCAGGTAAAGTCGCGAGCTTGCCAGGAACCACATGTACCCGGGGGCCGCCCGACTGCTCTTTGGCCTTATCATCGCGCCCCCGTTTCCTGCCACTACTGCTCCGGTACAGTGCGTTGCGGGCAATCCACTCGGCCCGAATAATCTCCCGGCTTCACGGTCGAAAGGTACTTTATTCGGCCAGCTAAATGTGAGGCAGGCGTTCAACATGACCCGAGGCCCAACATCGGACGGTCCTTAATCGACACAGACGGAAGACACTACAGTCCAGAACCCTGCAAGCTTCCGCCCGGTCTCACATTCATTTCCACACTTAGTTATTCTCACAAGACATTCTTTCACATAAAACCAGGTAATCCCCTATAGCTCGCGGATGACAGGCAATCACCCGACTTCTACCGGTCTAAGCAAGCTAAGCAAGTATTAACCGTGGACACCAGGGTAACAAGGATCGGGTAGAACAATGTGAAACAAGGTATAATGCAGCAACGGTTGCAAACAACTCCTAAACTTAATGCATCAGATTAATTAAAACTAATAAATAATTATTTGCAAACCGGGGGAGAAATGCTCCGGGGCTTGCCTCGCTCGAAGGTACTGGGACGATGGTCAGGGCACTCCGGAAGTTCTTCACCGGACTCCTCTTCTGCTTCTGCTGGCTCCGGCTCTGTCACTTCGAGCTGCTCCTCTGCGTCCTCGGGAACAACTGTCGGAACCACTTCCTGCGATCCTGTATGATGCAGAAGTATGAGTGCAACATGCATAGGTGCATTGCAGAGGTGACATGAGATGAGGATGATGCGGAATGCATGCGATGTAATGAATATGTTACGTTATCGGATTATGTGGAACTTATGACTCTTCTACAAGGTAGTCTACGTCATCCAAGAACATGTACTCGGAAACTACCACCTCTATTTTCTACCATGCGAGAGTACTTGACTATCAAGATGCTTCAAAGATACACCAAAGTATAATTTTCTAACTAACTTTGCATTAAGAATAAATATAAACCCTAATTAGTCCTAAGGTTGAACAGCAACACATATTTTAGTAGCTCAGAAAAATCTTATAAAATTACAGTGGATTACTAATATCAAGAATAGCTTGACACAAAAATTTTACTGCATTTGGATAACTAGAACTTCCTATACAAAAATAATAAACTAAGGCCTAAAATAGATATTTAAATTACTTTACATTATGAAAAGTATCAAACAACAGATTTAGGAAATTTTCTACTATCTATTACCTAAACAAACACTATAGAAAAATTATCACTTGCATGTTTTATTCAAATTTATTTAAATAACAAAAATAACAATTATTGGTAATAGAAAGCATTTGAACTACATCTACATATTTTTCTACAGAACAATCATGATATAAAATTTCCCTAGAAAGTACATGACACAAGAAGATTAATAAATTTGGAATCATATTTTTCTGACTTTTCTAGGATTTATTAAGTATTTAACAAGAAACTAGCCATTTCACTAGTTAATTATAAACTCTACAGAAAAGTACCTCAAATTTGACATGCAATAATTTTATATCACAGATCTGGTCCCAAAGAGTCCATAGAAATTTATTTCATCAATTTTGGAGCTAAAATGAGCAAGTTACAATTTTTCCAAAGAATTTATACATTTTCTGAAAATCAATTTCAAAAATCCTTTTTGACTCCAGCCGCTGAACTGCTAGGTGCACCCGGCGATCTACACACGCGCGCACAAACAGAGACAGACAGGCGGGCCCGCGGTTCAACCGGGCCCCACGCGTCAGCCGCTCCGAGTTAAAGGAGGGCGCTGACCGCGCGGATCTCGACGACGGCGAGGTCGCCGGCGACGAGGTCACCACCGTCGTGATCACCAAGGCGAGGCGGTCCCGTTGAGGCCACTGGCATGACCGGAGGGGCTCGAAAGCGAGCTTGCCCACGGCCATGGTGGCTCGGCGGCGCTGCTCACCGGCGGGAGCACCTCTCCGGCCATGGGGCGGCACGGAAGACGGTGTCCGAGCACCGGGAGGATGAGGCGAACGAGATGCTTGCGCGAGTGAGGGAAAAGAAGGGGCGGAGGTGGGGTTTCCACGGAGCGGAGAATCACGACGAGCTCGGCCGGAACTCCGGCGAGCAATTGACGTGGCTGTGGGGCTTACCGCGGGAGATGGAGGTGAGCACGGGTTGCGCCAGAGAGAGAGGAAGCTCGGGGCGAGATGGAGCGGTCTGCGGTGGACGGAGCTCGTCGGAACGCGCGCGTCCGGCGAGCGCGTGCGGTGGCGGAGGCGGAACGCGGCAGCCGCGTGCGGTGAACGAGCAAGGAGGCTGAGCGGAGGGGGAGAGTGGCGAGGCGCTGCGGGGGGGTTAAGGAGTGGGCGCGCGCGCTGGTGAGGGCGACCGAGCGCCACCCGGCCGGTGTGGCCGGCATGCGGCCGCCACGCGGCGTGCTTGCTCTGCCGGAGCGCCAGCGCGCGTGGGCGTAGGCGGGAAGGAGGAAGGAGATGGCCGGCTGGGCCTGGGCCGAGGCGGGGCGACGCGGGCGCGCACGCGGGTGATGCGGGCCGGTTCTGGCCATGGGCCGAACCGGAGGCGGCGGCCCGCGAGGGGAAAAAATGAATTTTTGATTTTCGATTTTCAAATTTAAATGTATTTCAAACTTCAAACCATATTTTGAACAAGAAGAAGGCATTTTATGGATTTGGCCCAAAAATAAAAGTTGCTCAAAATTAAATTCTCTACAACTTTGATTAAGGGGCCATCTCAAAATTCTTGATAGATTTTGAATGACAAAATAAAAGCTAAAATAGGGGATAGTTTTGAATATTTTTCATAATTATTTTTGAACAAGTTTTTGACAAAATTTGAGCTCCAAAATTTGAACTAAGGTTCCAAGTGATGTAGAATTCATAGTTGCAAGGTTTTTGGTGCAATGTGATTATCATATTAATACAATTTATCACATACGTTAATTTCAAGCTTTTGTTTAAATCAAATTATAAATTGTCACACATGATCATGATGTTATGAATGCGGTGCACTATGATTGCTATGCAAAAATGCATTTCGTAACACCGGAGTGTTACAAATGCAAGATCAACAAGTGGCTAGTTCACCATCTCAACCAAGTGATCAATCAAATGCAAGCAATCAAGTGCAAGTTCTCTAACCGACCAATATTGCAAGAGATCATCCATCGGACTCCATAATTGGTGGCATATCAAGAGGTGTACAAACAAAATCAAGATTAACATCATTTTGTGAATATTTTTCATTAGTGTCATCCATTGAACCAAAGAAGATAGATGAAGCTTTGAAGGATGTTGATTGGGTGAATGCTATGCATGAAGAGCTCAACAATTTCAAGAGAAATCAAGTATGGGAGTTAGTTGAGAGGCCAAAGGATCATAATGTGATTGGAACAAAATGGGTCTTTCGCAACAAGCAAGATCAAGATGGGATAGTTATAAGGAACAAAACAAGACTAGTGGCTCAACGATAAACTCAAGTAGAGGGTCTTGACTTTGGTGAAACATATACCACGGTTGCAAGATTGGAAGCAATTAGGATCTTGTTAGCTTATGCTTGTGCCCACAACATCAAGCTCTATCAAATGGATGTGAAGAGTGCATTTCTCAATGGCTACATCAATGAAGAAGTTTATGCTAAGCAACCTCCCGATTTTAAAGATTACAAGAAGCCCAACCATGTGTACAAGTTGAAGAAGACATTGTATGGCTTGAACCAAGCACCTAGAGCATAGTATGAGAGATTGAGAGATATTTTGCTATCTAAGAGGTTCATCATGGGAAAGGTTGACACCACTCTCTTCACCAAGAAGATTGATAAGGACTTGTTTGTGTTGTAAATTTATGTTGATGACATCATATTTGGTTTAACAAATCAAGATTATTGTGATGAGTTTGGAAAGATGATGGCTAATGAGTTTGAGATGTTTATGATTAGAGAGCTTAGTTACTTCCTTGGTCTTCAAAACCAAGCAATTGAAGAATATAACTTTTGTAAGTCAAGACAAGTACATCAAAGACATGCTCAAGAAGTTTGGCATGAAAGATGCAAAAGGCATTAGTACACCAATGGGAACAAATGGAAGCCTATATAGTGATGCAAGTGGCAATATGGTGGATCAAACAATGTATCGGTCTGTGATTTGGAAGCCTACTCTATGTGACCGCATCAAGGCCAGATGTCATGTTTAGTGTATGCATGTGTGCAAGATTCCAAGCCTCGCTAAGAGAAAGTCATTTGAAGGCAACCAAGAGAATATTAAGGTACTTGAAGCATACAAAAAATGTTAGTTTGTGGTATCCCAAAGGAGCAAAGTTTGAGCTTATTGGATATTCCAATTTGGATTATGCTTGGATGCAAAGTTAAGAGAAGAAGCACATTGGGCACATGTCAACTATTGGGAAGATCACTTGTCTTATGGTCATCCAAGAAGCAAAATAGAGTTGCACTTTCAACCGTCGAAGCCGAATACATCGCTGCCGGTAGTTGTTGTGCACAAATTCTTTGGATGAAGGCCACCTTGAATGATTTTGGAATCAAGTTCAAACAAGTGCCATTGCTTTGTGACAATCAAAGTGCCGCAAAGCTCACCAATAATCCGGTTCAACATGTAAGAACAAAGCATATAGATGTCCGCCATCATTTCATTAGAGATCATCAAGAAAAAGGGGATATTTGCATTGAGAGTGTTGGCACTGACGATCAACTTGCCGATATCTTCACCGAGTCACTTGATGAGGAGAGGTTTTGCAAGCTAAGGAATGAAGAACATACTTGACTTGTCAAATATGTGTTGATGCACCCCCATTATATGACATGTCTCTCCTTCGAGCAAAGCAAGGTCAAGTTGGTTGGCATGTCATCCATCCATTGCTAAGGACTTGTTTAATGTATCTAGTCATTCCTATCATGTCTTAGGCTCATTCATGAAAATCAAATGAATTTAATTCTTGTATGGTACCACTATTGCTTGAATGCTTGAAATGATCTAGTGATAGCATATGACATGTTTGTGGGCTTGTGAACCTAGTGTTTGATCTAGAAAATGAGCTATAAGTGTTTAACTCGACATGGTGCATGATAACGCTCATTTGGAGGTGTTAAGAAGCTTGCCCTTGGATCAAACCGAGTTAAATATCTTTTGCAAGTGATCTAGATTGAATCAAATTGGGAAAATGATCCTCACTTCTCATTGTTTTACTCAACCTATCTAAAATTTGAGCTAACCTTTTGTGGTCATTGATGCCAAGGGAGAGAAATAATTCACAAAGATAATATGATAGGGGGAGCAAACAAATAATGACATTGTAAGGGGATCAATTAAATTTTGAAGCACACAAGTGGGGGAGCAAGCTCATAAACTTGTATGGTGCATTTCAATGTGCATTACATATGTTTGCTTGCATAGCACAAGTTTCGTTTCTCCAATACATGCTTGTGTGGTGTATGCTAGATGTAGGGTTGAATGATGAAATGAAGAACTAGCATACATAGGATGTAAGTTAGATATGCCTTGTTTGTTTTACATGTGGCACTAGAGCCTTGTTTATAATAATGATCTCACGAGGTATCTAGTTCCTATTTTTACAAGTGGTATCTAACTAACCATTGTGCTAAGAATGGTGTTCAAATGGCAACTCTAATTGGTATCACGCTTCAAAGATCCATTCTTTATACCTTAGCATCATTTGGTAGAAATTGACTCCTATATTTCCTATCTAAGCAAATGTGCAAGCTTTCAAATCCAAACTTTTAACATATATGTAGGGTGAGCAATTGCTACAAATTCAGGTTCATGAAACTTGTCCATATCATTTTACACATGGTAAAAAGCTTGGGAAAGCAACATGGATTCAAAAGAATTTTATCATAAAATCTTTGTAAATAGGTTGCCATCAATTACCAAAAAGGGGGAAATTGAAAGTCCTAGTTTGGTTTAGGGTAATTGATGAAGCCTAGGGACTAATCCTAGTGCTAAGTGTGTAGCTATGAGAGGATGGTTCCATTCCAAGTTGTGGGGAAATGAAGATGATCATGGTGCTTGGTGATGACCATAAGTGATGATCAAGTACTCAATTAGAAAATAAGAAAGAGAAAAACAAAACCCAAAGTGGAGATCAAGGCAAAGGTATTGCTTAGGGCTTTGGTTTTGGCGATCAAGACACCATAGAGGGTGTGATCACACTTAGGATCGTTAGCCGTACTATGAAGAGGGGAGTTTCATTATTGAAACGGTCTATCGAGTGCCACTAGGTGTCAAATGATCATGCATTGCATTTAGGAACCTAGTGAGCTAACATAACCCTTGAAAATATTTGTGAAAATATGCTAACACATGTGCACAAGGTGATACACTTGGTGGTTAGCACATTTGAACAAGGGTTGAGAAGGTGGCGAAGTCGTGCAAGTGTTTCTCGCTGAGAAACACTAACCGGACGCTGGCCTCTATGTCCGATCAGTGTTGGTCAAGCAGAGCAGCAGGACGGTGAAGCTAAGGCATGACCGGATGCTGCACAGGCAGTGCAACCGAACGCATAGAGGGAGAGTCCGGTCATGAATGACGTATGGTGACATCAGCAGCTGAATCTCACGTGGAATAGAGAGAGAGAGTGATCGGACGCTGTGGCGCGTCCGGACAACATAGACCAGACGCATCCAGTCGACTTTTTTCGGTTCTAGAACCTCTCTGTACTCGATTGTGAAAGGTCTTGATGGCTAGAGGGGGGGTGAATAGCCTTTTAAAATTTCTACAAAGACAAGCTAAACAAGTTTATCAATACAACAAATAGCGTGATGCGAGTTTTGCTTAGCCTACGGGGTGTTTGCAAGCCACCTATCCAATTCACAATTCTAGTATATTGGCACTCAACCGCACAAGTCAAACCGAGAAGGTGACTACAACTACAACTAGCAAGCTACACAAAAGAGCTACTCTAGTAACGCTAACTAGCTAGCAAAGAAAACTAAGAAAGTAATACAAGTGAGGGTTAGGAGGGTATCACCGAGGGGCGAAGTATTGAGCCAACCAATATGATCAACAATGAATATCAAAAACAACCGAACACCGGGATCAATCAATCACAATATGAAAGTTATGACACGAAGATTTATCCCGAGGTTCACGTGCTTGCCGGCACGCTAGTCCCCGTTGTGTCCCTCTTCACCATGTGGTTCGGTGGCTAATCGGTCTCACACCGAGCCTCTCAAAAGGCGCCACAAGAACCTACCAAATGGCAAAAGGTTGCAATGACACGAGCAATTTACTAATGTTGCCTTTGGCGCTTCGCCGAGGTAGGCACAAACCCCTCACAATTACCGGAGGTGGCCAAGAACAATCACCAACTCTTGCCAACTCCTCCAAGCTGCTCCAATCCGTCTAGGTGGCGGCAACCACCAAGAGAAACAAGAATCCCGCAGCAAATCAACCACCAAGTGCCAACTAGATGCTATCTCACAATGCAAATGCACATGGATCACTCAATCTCACTTCGAATATGCAAAGAAGCAAGAGAGATGAGTGGGAGGGGAGTTGCTTAGCTCAAAGTGCTCACAAGTATGTCAAATGTCCAAGAGAGAGAGCCTTGAGCCGGCCAACGAGTATTTATAGACGTACCCCTTCGAATATAGCCGTTAGAAACTTGAAACAGCCGAACTCGCGTTGACCGGACGCGCTGGTCCAACTGACCGGACGCTCCGGTCGCGTAACGGCTAGTTTCGCGATCCACTGACCGGACGCGCCGGTCGCAACGACCGGACGCGCTGGTCACGACCGGACGCGCCGGTCCCGTGACTGACCGGACGCGCCGGTCAACCCTGAGCCACGCGCAACGAAACAGCGACCGGACGCGCTGTTTGAACTGACCGGACGCCACAGTGCCCGCGTCCAGTCGGAGTCCAGTAAGCTCCCTAGACGACCGGACGCGTCCGGTCGCCTGTGACCGGACGCGCCTCGCGTCCGATCAAACAACTAAAAACCGCGCAGACACTGGACACTGACCGGACGCGTCCGGTCAAACAGTGACCGCGTCCGGTCCAGCGTCCGGTCACCACTGTGACCTCCGTTCACTTCCGTTTCTTTTCCGTTTGATTTTCGATTGATTTCCGACTTCCGGCGTAGTAGAAAATAGGCATTTCATTTCCCCGAAATCGCCTGAATCCCGCGCTCGCACGCTCGGCGGGAGGGAGAGAGGACCCCGAACCCTTTCTACCGCTTAAACTCCAATGCCATCGCAAATGTGCTAACATCACCAAGTGATCATCACCATGTGCATGTGTGTTAGCATTTTCACAATCATTTTTTGAGACGTTATTAGTTCTATCCAAATGCATATGACATGAAATGCACACCTAGAGGCACTTAGGAGTTCAATAGCCGCGTCATTCCCCTCTTTATAGTACGGCTATCTATCCTATAATGTAACCACACCCACTAGGTGTCTTGGTTACTAAAACACAACCCTTAAGCATATACCTTTGCCTTGATCACGTAGGGTTGCGTCCAAATCCAAGTGTGGCCACTCATGATCACCATGTCCATCTTGCCACCAACCTTGGAATGTACTAATCCTCATATGCTACACACAACTTAGGCATAGGATTAGTACTTAGGCATTGTCACTAATTACCAACACCAAACATAGGACTTTCAATCTCCCCCTTGTTGGTAATTGGTGACAACCCTTTCACAAAGATATTATGATAAAATTTTGATTGAACCCATGTCACATTGTCCAAGTATATTACCATGTGCAAGAATTATGGACAAGTGATCATGAATTCAAATTGATAGCAATGGCTCCCCCTACATGTATGCTATATGTTTGGATTTTGGAAGCATACATGTTAGATAGGAAAGATTAGGAGCATTGACTACCAATAGGTGCGAAGTGTTCTAGATTATAGACTTTGAAGCGTGATACCATCGGAGTAGCGATAAACACCATCTTAGCACCTTGTGTAGTTAGATGTCACTTGAAAAAGCACAAACAAAACTAGAAACCTCGTGAGATCAACATTGTAAGCAAGGTTCTAGTACCACTTTGGAAAACATGAAGTAAGAAAAAAATCTAACTACTTCCTATACATGCTAGTACTTCAATACACAATTCAATTGTATACTAGCAAGTCACCACACAAGCAATGTATCGGAGAAAAAGAAATGTATAACTATGCATCATACATATGAAGTGCACATGAAAATGCAACATTCATGTTTAAGAGCTTGCTCCCCCTACTTGTGTGCTCAAAATTTTAGTTGATCCCCTTCTTTTATCAATTCTCCCCTTTAGGTTTTCTCACTTTGTGAACAACATTTTTCTCTCCCTTTGTGCTTCTCCCCCTTTGAGTTCTATCTTTGTGAACAATATTTTTCTCCCCTTTGGCACCAATGACCACAAGGGATCAAATTTAGAATATCATGTTGAATTATGGGGCGAGGAACAAGTTTGTGATTCAACCTAGATTGCTTGCATAAATAAAATGCTTCGGTTTGATCCAAGGGCAAGCTTCTTCACACCTCACTAGAAGGGTTATCATGCACCATGTTGAAGCAAATATTTAGACAAGTGATTTAGATTAAACACTTAGGATCACAAGCTACTTAAACAAGTTATATGCTACCACTAGATCATACAAGTCATGGAAACAATAGTGGCACCACATAAACTTCAAATTCATTTGATTTTCATGAATGAGCCTAGAACATGTAAATTATGACTAGATGCACTAAACAAGTCCTTAGCATTGAATGTATGACATGTCAACCAATTGTACCTTGGGGCTCGAAGGAGAGGCATGTCATATATGGAGTGCATCAACTCATGTTGGAGAAGTCAAGTATGTTCAACTCATTCTTTAGCTTGTGAAATCTCTTCTCATCAAGTGGCTTGGTGAATAGATCGGCTAGTTGATCTTCGGTGCCCACACTCTCAATAGCAATGTCACCCTTTTGTTGATGATCTCTAATAAAATGATGACGAACATCAATATGCTTTGTTCTTTGATGTTGAACTAGATTATTGGTTAGCTTCACGGCACTTTCATTGTCACATAGCAATGGCACATTCTTTAAATTGATTCCAAAATCCTTCAATGTTGCCTTCATCCACAAGATTTGTGCACAACAACTACCCGCGGCGATGTATTCGGCTTCGGCGGTAGATAGTGCAATACTATTTTGCTTCTTGGATGACCATGAGACAAGTGATCTTCCCAACAATTGACAAGTCCCGGAAGTGCTCTTTCTCTCCACTTTGTCACCGGCATAGTCGGAATCCGAATATCCAACTAGCTCAAAGCTTGCACCTTTGGGATACCATAATCCAACATCTTGTGTATGCTTCAAATACCTCAAAATTCTCTTTGTTGCCTTCAAATGACTTTCTCTTGGTGAGGCTTGAAATCTTGCACACATACATACACTAAACATTACATCGGGTCTTGATGCCGTCACATAGAGTAGGCTACCAATCATTGATCTATATAGCTTTTGATCCACCATGTTGCCACTCTTATCACTATCCAAACTTCCACTAGTGCCCATTGGGGTTGTAATGCCCTTTGCATCTTCCATGCCAAACTTCTTGAGCATATCTTTGATGTACTTGGTTTGGCTCACAAATGTTCCTTCCTTCATTTGTTTGATTTGAAGTCCAAGAAAGAAACTAAGTTCACCAATCATTGACATTTCAAATTCCTTTGCCATCATTTTCCCAAACTCATCACAATACTCTTGATTGGTTGAACCGAAGATGATATCATCAACATATATTTGCAACACAAACAAGTCTTTCCCAATCTTCTTGGTGAATAGAGTAGTATCCACTTTGCCCATGACAAATCCTTTGGATAGCAAGAACTCCCTCAATCTTTCATACCATGCTCTAGGTGCTTGCTTCAATCCATACAAAGCTTTCCTTAACTTGTATACATGGTTGGGTTTCTTGTCATCTTCAAAACCGGGAGGTTGCTCCACATACACCTCTTCTTGAATGTACCCATTTAGAAATGCACTCTTCACATCCATTTGATATAACTTGATATTGTGAGCACAAGCATAGGCAAGTAAGATCCTAATTGCTTCCAATCTTGCAACCGGGGCATAAGTTTCACCAAAGTCAAGACCCTCTATTTGTGTGTAACCTTGAGCCACTAGTCTTGCTTTGTTCCTTACTACTATTCCATCTTGATCTTGCTTGTTGCGAAAGATCCATCTTGTTCCAATGACATTATGATCCTTAGGCCTCTCAACTAGTTCCCATACTTCATTTCTCTTGAAGTTGTTGAGTTCTTCATGCATTGCATTTACCCAATCCGGATCTCTCAATGCTTTATCAATGTCCTTGGGTTCTTCCATTGACACAAAAGAAGAGTGAGCACAAAATGATGCCAATCTTGATCTAGTTTGAACTCCCCTTTGTATGTCACCAATGATGGAATCCAATGGATGGTCTCTTGCAATGTTAGTTGGTTGAAGCACTTGGACTTGATTGCTTGGATGTTGATGTTGATCATGAGTTGGAGATGATGAACTAGCCACTTATTGATCTTGTTGCACTTGAGATGATGTACTAGCTTGATTTTGCATTAGAGACCCACTAGCTTGTGTAATTGGACTTTGGAGCACTTGATCTTTGTTGTCATCCACATCAATCACTTGCTTTGGCCTAATATCACCAATATCCATTTCTTTCATAGCATTGGTCAATTGAGTTCCTCTCACATCATCCAAGTTATCTTCTTCATCTTGAGAACCATTGGTTTCATCAAACTCAACATCATGAACTTCCTCAAGTAAACCACTAGCCAAATTCCAAACTCTATAAGCTTTGCTAGTAGTGGAGTAACCAAGTAAGAATCCTTCATCACATTTCTTCTCAAACTTGCTCAATCTAGTGCCCTTCTTCAAGATGTAGCATTTGCAACCAAATACCCGAAAGTATGCAATGTTGGGCTTTCTTCCATTTAAGATCTCATATGGTGTCTTCTCTAGGAACTTGTGGCAATAGAGGCGATTGCTATAGAAGCAAGCCGTGTTGATTGCTTCGGCCCAAAATGAATGACTCACATTATACTCATTCAACATTGATCTTGCCATATCAATCAAGGTTCTATTCTTCCTCTCAACTAAGCCATTTGATTGAGGTGTATACTTGGCTGAGAATTGATGCTTGATTCCAAGCTCCTCACATAGCTCATCAATTCTTGTATTTCTAAATTCACTTCCATTGTCACTTCTCACTTTCTTGATTGTGGTCTCAAACTCATTTTGCACCCTCTTGATGAACTTCTTGAATATGTCAAATACATCACTCTTGTCCCCAAGAAAGAATACCCATGTATATCTAGTGAAATCATCCACAATCACAAATCCATACTTGTTGCCACCAATACTTGTATATGTAGTTGGCCCAAAAAGATCCATGTGCAACAACTCAAATGCCTTGGAAGTACTCATAATGCTCTTCAATGGATGAGTGTTGCCCACTTGCTTTCCGGCTTGACATGCACTACATAGCTTATCCTTCTCAAATGTGACATCCTTCAAGCCTCTAACTAAGTCATGCTTCACTAACTTGTTCAATTGCTTCATGCCAACATGACCAAGTCTTCTATGCCATAACCAACCCATACTTGATTTGGTGAGCAAGCATGTTGAGAGTTGAGTGTCACTAGCATTGAAATCAACCAAGTATAGATTCTCATATCTAAAGCCTTTGAAGATTAAGTTGGAGCCATCAACACTAACTATTTCCACATCATCAACACCAAATATGCACTTGAAACCTAGATCACACAATTGAGCAACCGAGAGAAGATTGAAGTTCAACTTTTCAACTAAGAGCACATTGGAAATACTATGATCATTTGAGTTTGCAATCCTTCCAAGAGCCTTCACATCACCCTTGCTATTGTCACCAAAAGTGATACTATCAATACCACTATCATTTGATTTGAGAGAGTTGAACATTCTTGAATCACCGGTCATATGTTGAGAGCACCCACTATCAAGCACCCAATGCCTTCCTCCGGCCTTGTAATTTACCTACAAAATAAATTAATGTTTCTTAGGTACCCATACTTGTTTGGGTCCTTGGAGGTTAGTAACTAAGCTCTTTGGTACCCAAATGGCCTTCTTCTTTGGACCCACAATTGGTGTACCAACAAACCTAGCATGCACACCATTCTCACCCTTGGTAAGCACATAACAAGAATCAAAAGGAATGTAATCCATTTTAGCATGAAACTTGTTGTTGTTCTTGTTCATTTTATTACAATTAATCTCTAGATGCCCAACTTGCTTGCATCTATTGCAATAACGACCATTGCTCTTCACAAAGCGAGACTTTGGAGTAGCAAAAGCCGCCTTGCCTTTCTTAGGAGTATAGCCCAAACCCTCTTTGTTAAGAGAGAACCTTTGGCTACCCAAGCATTTTAGCAAGCGGGCATCCCCACCATAGGCATTGCCTAATGCGCGGGTGAGATCATCCACCTCTCTCTTGAGAGTCTCATTCTCAACCACAAGTGATGAATCACTAGTAGTAGAGATAGAGTTGGTTGTGGTGGATGATGATGAGCTACATGAAGCATTAGTAGGACCAACAAATAAACAATCATCAATAATATCACATGTTAGTCCAATATCACAAGTGACAATCACTTGCTCCTCCTTAGCTTCCTTCATGAGCTTCTCCAACTTGAGGTCCTTCTCCTTGATGAGCTCAAGTAGAGAGGAGTGGGCTTCCTTAAGCCTAGTGTGAGCAACTTCAAGGTCCTCGTGGTCTTCCTTTAGACACTCACGAGAGGCCTCTAGCTCATCAAAGGATTTCCTAAGAGCTTTGAGCTCTTGTTCAATTCCTTTGCACTCCTTACTCTTTTTGAGAGCAACAAGCTCCTCCATCAAGGCATCATTTTCATTGCTCTTGGCAATGAGCTCTTGTTCCAAGATTTTGTATTTCTTGGTTGTCCGCTTGTAGCCCTTGCTCATTTGATCTATTATGCCCAATAGATCATCCTTAGAGTAGTCCTCATCCTCCTCATCATCACTCCTACAACCATCACTAGCACAAGAATCATCATCACTATCATCATATTTTACCTTGGTAGGCTTGGCCATAAGGCATGTCGATGTAGTGTCGAAGATGGATGGCTTGTTGGAGAGGGCGATGCTCGCAATGGCTCGCCGAGTGGTCCTCTCATCATCACTAGAGCTATCATCATCACTATCGGAGTTATCACTATCCCAAGTGACCACATAGCCACCACCTTTCTTCTTCTTGTTGATAGTGAAGCTCTTCTTTTCTTTCTTCTCCTTCTTGTCCTTCTTGTTCTTCTTCAACTTCAACTCCCCATCATGATATCTTTTGTCTTCATAGGGGCACTTTGCCACTACATGATCGGGGCTATTGCAATTGTAGCAAAGCACCTCCTTTGCCTTCATGAAGTCCCTTCTCTTCCTTGCCCCATATCCTTTCTTCTTCATGAACCTCCCCATCTTGTGCACTAGGAGGGCCATGGTCTCATCATCGAATGGATCATCATCATCACTCTCCACCTTGCTCTTGCCCTTAGAAGATGAAGCCTTGAATGCAATGGGCTTCTCTTGCTTGACCTTGGTCTCCTTCTTCTCATCTTCATCTTCATCATCATTGTATTGGGCATCGGTCATTATATCTCCAAGCACATTGGTTGGTTTGACCTTGTCCAATCCCTCTCTAAAGATCATTCTTCTCAAGGTGGCAAACTTCTTGGGTAAGCACATCAAGAACTTGTGTGAGAAGTCCTTGTCCTCAACCTTCTCTCCAAGCCCCTTGAGATCATTGACAATGACTTGGAGCCTATAGAACATCTCCGGGATGGATTCATCATCCTTCATCTTGAAAGTGGAGAACTTGTCCTTGAGCATATATAGCTTGGCACTTTTTACCGTTGAAGTGCCTTCATATGTCTCTTCAAGCCTTATCCAAAGCTCATTTGCCTTTTCAAGATCTTTGATTTGCTCAAATACTTTGTCATCAATGGCACGGTAGATTGTGTCAAGTGCCGCCGTGTTGCATTGTTTGTTGATGCGGTCATTTGGAGTGAGATTTTCTTCATCAAGAATAATGTATCCTTCATTGGTCACATCCCAAACCTTCTCATGTATATTGCCTAGATATTGCTTCATCTTTCTTTTCCAATGATCAAAGGAAGAGACACCATCAAAGAATGGAGGCTTGCCATTAACATGATTGAATATAACTTGAGCCATCTTGCACCGAGGTTGTTAAGCCTTGCAAACGGTGACCACGGCTCCGATACCACTTGAAAGGTCTTGATGGCTAGAAGGGGGGGGGTGAATAGCCTTTTAAAATTTCTACAAAGACAAGCTAAACAAGTTTATCAATACAACAAATAGCGTGATGCGAGTTTTGCTTAGCCTACGGGGTGTTTGCAAGCCACCTATCCAATTCACAATTCTAGTATATTGGCACTCAACCGCACAAGTCAAACCGAGAAGGTGACTACAACTACAACTAGCAAGCTACACAAAAGAGCTACTCTAGTAACGCTAACTAGCTAGCAAAGAAAACTAAGAAAGTAATACAAGTGAGGGTTAGGAGGGTATCACCGAGGGGCGAAGTATTGAGCCAACCAATATGATCAACAATGAATATCAAAAACAACCGAACACCGGGATCAATCAATCACAATATGAAAGTTATGACACGAAGATTTATCCCGAGGTTCACGTGCTTGCCGGCACGCTAGTCCCCGTTGTGTCCCTCTTCACCACGTGGTTCGGTGGCTAATCGGTCTCACACCGAGCCTCTCAAAAGGCGCCACAAGAACCTACCAAATGGCAAAAGGTTGCAATGACACGAGCAATTTACTAATGTTGCCTTTGGCGCTTCGCCGAGGTAGGCACAAACCCCTCACAATTACCGGAGGTGGCCAAGAACAATCACCAACTCTTGCCAACTCCTCCAAGCTGCTCCAATCCGTCTAGGTGGCGGCAACCACCAAGAGAAACAAGAATCCCGCAGCAAATCAACCACCAAGTGCCAACTAGATGCTATCTCACAATGCAAATACACATGGATCACTCAATCTCACTTCGAATATGCAAAGAAGCAAGAGAGATGAGTGGGAGGGGAGTTGCTTAGCTCAAAGTGCTCACAAGTATGTCAAATGTCCAAGAGAGAGAGCCTTGAGCCGGCCAACGAGTATTTATAGACGTACCCCTTCGAATATAGCCGTTAGAAACTTGAAACAGCCGAACTCGCGTTGACCGGACGCGCTGGTCCAACTGACCGGACGCTCCGGTCGCGTAACGGCTAGTTTCGCGATCCACTGACCGGACGCGCCGGTCGCAACGACCGGACGCGCTGGTCACGACCGGACGCGCCGGTCCCGTGACTGACCGGACGCGCCGGTCAACCCTGAGCCACGCGCAACGAAACAGCGACCGGACGCGCTGTTTGAACTGACCGGACGCCACAGTGCCCGCGTCCAGTCGGAGTCCAGTAAGCTCCCTAGATGACCGGACGCGTCCGGTCGCCTGTGACCGGACGCGCCTCGCGTCCGATCAAACAACTAAAAACCGCGCAGACACTGGACACTGACCGGACGTGTCCAGTCAAACAGTGACCGCGTCCGGTCCAGCGTCCGGTCACCACTGTGACCTCCGTTCACTTCCGTTTCTTTTCCGTTTGATTTTCGATTGATTTCCGACTTCCGGCGTAGTAGAAAATAGGCATTTCATTTCCCCGAAATCTAGGTTCGGGGAGAGAGGACCCCGAACCCTCTCTACCGCTTAAACTCCAACGCCATCGCAAATGTGCTAACATCACCAAGTGATCATCACCATGTGCATGTGTGTTAGCATTTTCACAATCATTTTTCGAGACGTTATTAGTTCTATCCAAATGCATATGACATGAAATGCACACCTAGAGGCACTTAGGAGTTCAATAGCCGCGTCATTCCCCTCTTTATAGTACGGCTATCTATCCTATAATGTAACCACACCCACTAGGTGTCTTGGTTACTAAAACACAACCCTTAAGCATATACCTTTGCCTTGATCACGTAGGGTTGCGTCCAAATCCAAGTGTGGCCACTCATGATCACCATGTCCATCTTGCCACCAACCTTGGAATGTACTAATCCTCATATGCTACACACAACTTAGGCATAGGATTAGTACTTAGGCATTGTCACTAATTACCAACACCAAACATAGGACTTTCAGATTGGACACCACGTGGTGGAGAGTTTGGTCATTTCTAACACCGCGTTCGGTTGAACATTAACCGCATGCTGACTAGCTAAGTGACTGTTGAAATCCAACGAATGATATTTCAATAGGGACACATGGCAGCCATTCGGGCGCTTGGACAATAGTGATCGAACGCTGGGGCTGTGTCCAGTCGATCCGACCAGCGCGTCCAGTCAGGTCGAGCAGTACCCCTTCATGCTCCTAATGGCTCTATTCTTTGTGGGGGCTTATAAATATGTGTTGGCCGGCTCTAGAGGATCTCTCTTAGTCAATTTGAACATCTTGACGTCCTTGTGAGCGGAGCATCCTCTCTCCCACTCATCTCTCTTGCTTGATTGCTAATCCAAAGTGAGATTGAGTGATTTCAAGTGCATTTGCTTGAGTGATTGCATCTAGTGGCACATGGGGATCGTTTGAGCTGTGGGACTCTTGTTACTCTTGGTGGTTGCTGTCACCTAGATGGCTTGGAGTAGCGGAGGAGTTGTGGAAAGAGTTGGTGATTGTTCTTGGCCACCTCCCGGTGATTGTGAGAGGTTCTTGTGCCTCCCCCAGTGGAGCACCAAAGGCAACTCTAGTGGATTGCACGTGTCATTGAGCTACCTCACTTGTGGGTAGGCTCTTGTGGTGTCCACGGGTTGCACGAGGTTTGTGCTACACCTCTTAGGCACTGAATCACCAAGTGTCGGTCGACACCACGAGGACTAGCGTGCCGGCAAGCACGTAAACCTTGGGAAAAAATCATGCATTCTCTTGTGTATGATTGAATTTCTCCTGGTCATTGGTCTTCTTATATTGTGATTGGGTCATCCTCTATGCGGCGGTATAAAGGTCACATTCTTCTCATTTACATTTCCGCAAACTAGTTGTAACAAGCTCTTTAGTGCAATTAGTTTTGAGAGCTTGTGTTGTCTTTGCTAAGTGTAGCTTCTCACCTAGTTGAGCTCTTTAATGTAGCTAGCATTTGAGAGCTCATAGTGACTTAGTTTTTGATTGTCATAGTAATCATATATAGTGACTAGAATTGTTGGATAGGTGGCTTGCAATCCTTGTGGAGCTAGAGCAAAATTGCTTTACTCCATTTGTCATACTAATCAATTGCTCTAGTAAGTTTGTAGATTTTTAAATAGGCTATTCAACCCCTCTAGCCATATTAGGACCTTTCATGTGCCCCTCCCTCTCCCCCAATGGCAGCGAGGCATCCTCCTTGTGGCGCACAGAGCCCGACTCCTCCTCTAACGACGGTGGTGCGTGGCGAGGCCAGCTCCTCCTCCATTGGTGGGGCGGTGCACGGAGCCAGCTCCCTCTTCTCCTACCCTGACCAGCGACAGCGACGCATGGGGAGGCCAGATCCGACAGAAGCGAGTCCAAATTTGTAACACCTCGGGTGTTATAGTGACTAATTAATCTGCCATGTCATCATATTGCATCGCAAAGCATCCATGATTAGGTCAACCCTGCTACGCATTAACTAAAATGAGTTTACCTTTCTAGGTTGGATGTGCTTCTCAGTGGTGTGACTCGAACCCAAAACCCTAATTTTGAATGTCACCGCAAATGCTTAGTCCATGCCCTACGTAATTTGAGGTGTGTGACTGTGTTACACACTAGTGTCAAGTCTAGGGTATGAACTCAAGTACAACACGTAAAATGAAGCTCCAAGTTTGAGTTTGAATTGGAGTCCAAAACTTGTCGTGAGTTTTCCGATTCGAATTTGAATTCAAATTTGGGACATTATTAAAAGATTTTCAAAAGCTAAATTGGTCAACCAAGAGTGGCATTTGGTCAACTATGTGACACTTGACTCAATGATGCACTTGGATGATGGTTTGATCATTAAATAATCACCAATTAAGGTAGCAACAAATTTCAATTGGAAATTCCTCCGAAAACCCTAAAATCCAAAACCCTGATTTTACCCCTTTTCAAAGAATTCAAAATCTAAGACAAATTTGGGAAAAAGTTTAAAACCAAGTTTGAAGAACTTTTTAAGAGCTACAACTTTGGTGTTTTGAGTTTTCAAAGTTTTAGTGTAAAATGTGGAGCAATTTTGAAAATAAGCAAATTTCAAATTTGACCCCTTTTATCTGACCCAAATTTTAAAATGGAGGCAGAATTTGAAAATGGTTTGAATAGAAAAGTTGTAGGTCTTGGCTAGATGTACAACTTTTGTGTTTGGAGTTTTTGAAGTTTCAATACAAAATCCAAAGTAATTTCTAAATTACCAAATTTCCGAAAAGTGTCCCCTTTTGATTTCAAACTCAAATTTCAAAATCCATTTCGAATTTGAAAAAGTGTTCAATACAAAACTTGTAGAGCTTAAAATTCTAAAGATTCCATATCTTGGGAATTTTTCAAGTTGCTACATGAATTTGGGAGTAATTTGATAAAACTATTTGAATTTGAAAAATTGGGGGGTGCTACAATGCCGTGACCAATGGCGGCCGGCCACCGGCCGGTATGTGCGTCGGAGCGCCGCCATGGCCGTCTAGGCTCTTCTCGCGTGCGCCAGGATTGCCAGCACGACTCGCGCGTCTTCCAGTGCTGTTACCGTGACCGTTGTCTATATATAGCCCGAGTTCACAGTGGAGTCGTTTTTCTTCTCTGTTTTGCCACCGCCGCCGCTTAGCTCTGCCGCTCGCCGCTGTCGCTGTTGAGCCACCACCAGCCATGCAAATCACGTCATCATGTTTGCCTTGCCCTCGCGCATCTAGTGGTCCACCTAAACTAGCCTTTTTCCCGCCCAAATTGCCGCACCACCATTTCCCTTCCCAACTCCAGCGACTGAACGCCACTGAGCCACCTCCCGTGGCTAGCCACCTCCACCGCCGCTCCGAGCTTCCTGTGTGCTTCACTGCAATCGCGGTGAGCTCCTAATACTTCCCATGCCCTTTATTTTAACCGCTACTAGTTGATATCGCCGGGACGACGAGCACCGCGTCCACCGTGCCGCCATGACCGGTGGGGTGCTACCTCCGAGGGGTTAGCGGTCGAGAGAAGGGTTCGGTAAGGTTCATGGGGTGGTGTAGATCATTTTGGTCAAGTTAGTTGGGCGACTGACGTTGTGATCACCGGCCGGCCGCCATGCGGGCATGGCCGGGTCGCGGGAGAGAGCGAGAGAGCGGAAGAAGGGAGATGACAGGTGGGGACAGGATGTCAGCGAGAGAGAGAGAGGGAGAACGCACGCGCAGATGGGCCGCGCGTTGCTGGGCCGCACGGGCGTGAGCGAGCGCGGGCACGGGCGTGATGCAGCTGGGCCGAGCCAGAGGAAGAAAGGAGGAATCGTCCCGATCGGCGTTTTTGTTTTTCTTTTTCAAAAATGTGAATAGTAAGAGTATTTGTTTATTTCATTAGAATTTCTGTGGAGCTCAAAAAATAGTGAAACTTTTTGTGTAAGATTTTCAAGCTGTAAACTAATTAGGAAAAATATTAAATGCTAAATTTGATTACTTTTTGTAAGTTATTTAATTAGTTCAATTAAATATTAAATGCAACTTCCATGAATTTTAGTAATTAAAATATTAAACCAAAAATCATGAAAATTATTTTGACACTGTTTTTGGCCATGAGTAATCTATATAAAAAGTTTAAGCTCATTTAGATGAAGTATGATTTATTATTAATTATGCCCTAATTAATTAAATGTTTAAATAAATGTTATTTGATAATTTTAAGTGTTGTGTGCCTTTTTGATTGAGTGATGACCTTGGGTCACTAATTCTTGGTGATCTTTGGTGCCTTAATTACTTGTTTGAGCTCGTTAGTAACATGTTTAGTAAGAAACGTTAGTGTCGCTTAAGTTACCACTATTAGTTAGTAGGTTTTACTGTTTTGCGACTGTACCGCGAAGGAAAGTTGTACTCAAGTCGTAAACCATGGCATATCATCATCAAGCATCATGTTTATCACCGCATCATGTTGAAACATGTTATATGCTCGTGTAGTTCCCGCTTTCGAAGAAGTCGACGTTGGCGAGAAAGTCTCCGGAGAAGAGTTGTCTTCGGTGGGTTCCGGACCGGAAGTCAGAGTTTTTGAGCCTGAGTTAGCCGTCTCGTCAGAGCAAGGCAAGCCCTGGTGCATTTAAACCCTACCTTGAGCCTTACAAATATTTCTTATTTATACTATGGTTTACTGCATTAAGTACTTAGGAGTTGAGTGATAACTCAATTGCTGCATTGTCATCATTGATGATTGTGATATCACCCTTGATACCTGTTTACTGAAAATGCATAGTATGCTTCGCTATGCTTATGAGTTAAGCTTTTTAAATGATTGTTTACATGGCTGTGATGGCATACTTGATAGATATTGAAATATGAGAATGAATTTGTAAGATTGGGCAGGTGGTTTGGCCACTGCTAACTTGCATTGGGAAAGGAGTCTCAATGTAGTGTTTCCGCCTTATCAGTTAAGGACCGTACGTTGTTGGCCCTCGCATCATGGAGTTTTTATTAGTGCTGGCCATGTACCCATGTCAGGTAAGCCTTACTTCGGCTATTCCATTACGAGAACGTCTAACCTCGCACTGGGAGTGGAGAGATGACGAGAGTAGCGTGTACCCTCGGGGCTAGAATTGGGTCGGGTTCGAGGAGTATTGTGCTCTCGGGTGGCGATGGACACGTTCTAGTTTTGGGTTACTCGGGTAAGAGTTGATATATGCAAGATTCGATTCTACATATGTCGTGTGGTTAGGAATCCCTAGCTAGGTAAATGAAGCGGTTCGAATAGTCGTTGCTCCACGAGAAAGGAGTCTTGGCCTTGCACCAACATCGTAGTTAAGAACTAGAATTGAAAGAGAATGAGAAAGATCTTGATGAGAATTACTTTGATCTAGATTAGGATCACCTAGAATTGGTTAAGGAACCATCAATGGTAAAAGTAAAATATTAAAGGTAAGGACTTACTTTAGTAAGCTTTTCTGCAAAAGAAATTTTGATTCTTGAATACCCGTACCTTGATTCCCTAAAGCTAGCATGCCCTTAGAGTCTTTTTCTTAGTCGGGTAAGTCTTGTTGAGTACCCTCATACTCAGGGTTTGTTAAACCCCTTGTTGCAGGTGCGGGTCATGAACAAGTCTGCTTTGAACCTTGTTGCATGACCGTGGTGGCTGAAGAAAGTGACGACGAGTAGAATGTGTGGCCTCTAGGCAAGGCACTTTGTTTGTGTGTTTATAATAAAGTTACTACTGATACTTCCCAACTACCGGTTTGTAATAATATTACTTAAGGTTTGAAATTTGGAAACTGTGGTTTGTATACTTAAGTTATTGTAAGACTTCCTCTACTTTACTCTGATGATATTTTGAATAAACTGTTGTAATATTGCAATACTCCTGTGATTGGATCCTGTTCGGAGGAAAGCAGGCCTTTTAAGTTATGAGGAACTGTACGACTGTCAGAGGTCATTATGACGATGACAGGTACATGTGGGCCATCATAATTAGGAGGTTTTGTGATAGCTGGTACCAGAGCATAATTACTGGAGTTATTGTAGTATTACTTTACAAAACTTCAAAATGATTTGGATCGAGCAAATTTAAATTGATATTTTGGTCCAAATTGCTTTTGGCTTATCCCAATCTACTCTCTGTAGTTTCCTTATATCATATTTGAAAGCTTCGTAGTGAAGTATCATGTTATATTGCCCTATGTTACAAATGTTATTGCATGTGTTACTTAAACTTTTCTGTTAGTTCTTAAGTACGATGCATACGTCATGTTTAATTAACCTACTCAAGCTACCTTCCCTTTTAAAGTGGATTGGGTTAAGTAAGGTTCAATCCTGTTCATACTAACCTTCAGATCCCTCCCATCTGTCCTCATCTTTCTAATTCTGTCTTGCTTCAGGATGACACGTGTGAAGACGACTCCTCACAAGAAAACTGGTCCGCAAGGAGTGCCTCGTCATCAGTTGGCAATCAGAGGTGATGGAGCGAGCAGTAGTCACAATCCGAACCCGGTTTCACAAGCAGAGGTCACAAGGCTTACGTCAGAGATAGAGCGACTGAAGCGCAACATGCATTTTTAGAAGCAGTGCTAGAACGAGTCTCTGGAAAAGGAGACAGAAGCCAAGGCTCGTGTTCAAGAGTTGGAACTTTATGTGACACACCTGGAGCAATACAATACAATCCCGCATGAGGAAGTCCATAGGCTACATGACCTGATGAATCCCAATCATCAGCCCCAGGCGGTAGAAGATGATGTCGGTGCCATGGTCATTCTTGGTGGAGAGGATAATGAGAAGGAGGATCCGGAAGAAGATGAACCCATGTTGGAAAGTGGGGAGGAGGCAAGTCATGTCACTAGTACAAGTGCTCCAGAGAATGAGGATGGAGTGATAGTGATCAGTGACGATGAGGAGGAGTGAAGTGTCGAAATGGATGGTTATGTAATATAGTAGTCTTTCCTGTTTTCTAAGAACCTTAGCAGGGTTGGTTTGCTTGCTTGCGAACAAGTTTGTAATAAAAATAATGTAAGATAAGTTTGATGTGTGTATTGGTACTGTACTAATTGCTTTTTAATTCAATAAAGCAATGTAAATAAACATGGTTTGTATACAATAGATGGATGGTACTGGAACTTCTTAGGCTAGGGACAATGCTCCTAATCCCCCACCATTTCCACCTACTCTGGCAGAAGCTATTGCAGCACTGGTCAATGCCACTACTCCGTTGGCCCAGAATCAGAACGAAAATCAGGGTCGTCGGTGTAACACCTCAAGTGTTTAGTCCTTAATTGCATTGCATTTGCATAAGCATGACATGCATAATCCATGTTTAGTATTTCATGTAATGCAATTCATGTGTTTGTTTAGGGTTTGTTTGATTGATTACATAAAGTATTTGATAGTTGGTGTAACAAAAAGGTAAAGTCATCAATCATGACCTACAACACCTTAGCTATACTTAGAGTAACATTTGGATCAAGGTTCATGTTGACCAAAATTACAAAATTGCCCTCCATGACAAGTTTGACCCCCATTTGACCATAGAAGGTTCTAGTTTGACCAATTAGAAAGTCTAATTTAGAGACTTTGCATGGAAGAGCACCCTTAAGCAAAGTTGTAAAGAAATTCATGAGGAACAAAAGTCTCAATATGACCATCTCATGAAAGTGACCACAACATGCTCAAAAATGGCCCACAAGTCAGCTAGTAGTGTAATTCCAGGACTTAGAATTTTTCTAAGTCTGGGGTTGAACCTTACAGTTTCACTGATGCCTACTTTAGAAGCTTGTAGTTTGCAAACCAAGCCAAACCAGCCTTCACTCATATTGACAAATTTGTAGATCACATGTAGCCCTACAACTTTGTCAATATCACCCAAGCCTGGTTCTCAATGGTTCAAGAGATATCGTGCCATGAACATGAGCTGTCAGTCGGTATCATTAACTGAACCCGGTTTCAGTATTCACCGAGCACTACTTTGAGACCATGTAGTTTCCATTATAGACCGAATCAGCTCGAGCTCCAGTGGACAATTTTGTAGACGATATGTACCTCTACAACTTTACTAATTACGGATTGTACTAAATCGGCCTGGATTGGGAGTTATAGGTCGCCAAAGTCACGCTGTCAGGCTTGGCTTGACTGAAACCGCGATTCAAAATTTCAGTGAACTGAACGTGGCGCCTCGGCAGAAGAACGCCGCCGCGTGTCCTCCACGCGCCGCGCGCGACCTCGCGCTGTGGCCAGCTGCCGAGCGCATGAAGAGCGCCTCTGCTGTCGCTCCAACCTCCCCCATTCATTTCCTCCTCCTCCTCCTTCCTTCTCGTTTGCAAAAGGGAAAGAACCGAGCCGCCATTCCCCTTCTTCTCCGACGAGCCCGAGCGCGAGCTACGCCACACCACCGGCCGATTGAGCTTGCCAATTCCTCCGCCACGACACCCTCCATCCCCTGGACCTACCGAAACCCACGGTTGGACCCTAGGTGAGCCGCATTACCTTCTTCTCCGTCTCCGAGGGGTCGCCGGAGCCCGCCATGGGACCTCACCGTGGTCGGGGTGCCTCGGGTCCTTCTCCATCCCCCCTTACCAGCAAAACGGAACCGCCATGCCTCGGTGAAGCTCGTACCGAGCCCAAACCGCACTATCCTTCTTCACCGGCGACGGTGCGCCGCCACCGGAGGTCACCGGCCGCCGCGCACGGTGGCAGGCCCTCTCCTCCCCATCCCCATCCATCCCACGGGTACCAATCGGTGCGCCGGGTGACGGAGATCACGAGACCGTGCTCGGTTGGCCGCGCGAGCCCTTCTCCGGCGAGCTCGAGCTCACCGGAGCTCGCCGGGTGCCGGCTCCCCTGCCTACGGTCGCTGACCGCGGGGGTCCACCCGTCAGCGTCGCGCGCGGGCGGGAGAGCCGACCGGGCCGAGCGCGCGCGGTGTGGGAGTTGTGGGCCGGATTTCGTTTCCGGGCCGGCCCAGTTGTCCGAAGTGAAAATGAAATTTTATTATTTTGATACTAACTTTTGTGCTAGTTGGGAAAATAGGAATCTAGGGTTTTAGTGATCCAAAAATCATGAAATAAATTTTGTTAGAATCTACTGGATGTGTAGTATTTTAGAAAAATATGGATCTGGCATGAGATGTTTAAATTCTGTAAGAATTTATTAGATCCTTTAAATGTGTTTTGGAATGCATACAAATTTGTTTAATTTATAGCTTGAGCTGTAGAGTTCCATAAATTATGAAATTTGGTGGGTAGGTTACTCTATGCTAGTCCTAGCTATGGTAAAAATTTGGGCATCAGTACATAAGTAATTTTCAAGTTATAAGGCTATCATCTTATTCTAGGAAATAATTGAAGTAATTTTTATGATTTTTCTACATGTGCAATGTTATTGTAAATTTTTGGAGAATGTCTTGGTACCCTAGAGTGTCTAAGAAAAATATGAAATCTGTTGTTTGATACTTTTCAATGTGATTTATGATTTATGCAAAAATCAGCCTTTTTGGCTTGTGAATTTTGTATAGGGAGTTTCTGTGAATAAAACTTGTTCAAATTTTTACTGTGGTCTATTGTGAGGTCAGAGAGTCCCCTGTAATTTTTGTAGAATTTTAGGAGCAGTTTACATATATGTTTGAAATTCTACCTAAATAATTAAGTAAATTAAGAAATGGGTTTAAATAAATATTCTAGTTGGTTCCACCTTACTTTCTGGTGTTTTTATACCTAATGTGAACTGTTAGTAACATTAGTTTGGTTCTAGGAGACTTTGGTCATATCAACAAATATTTAACCTTTGTAATTTTAGGTTTTCTGGACAGCTGGAAGTATTTCTAAGTTTGACCTTTGATAAAATTTGTTGTTGGGAAACTTGTAAATACCAAAGTCACAGTAAACTTGATGAACTAGCTTGTGTCAAAATTTGGGAACATTTGGCTTAGTAGTTTGAGAGTTACTGTTGTTTTAAGTGGCAGTTCAGAATCTGCTACTCTCTGTTTTGAGAGGACAGATTCTGGAACTTGTGAAGTTTGACGTGGAAAACTTGTGAGTTTGGGGTTGAGGTCTGAAAATGAATTGTAGAGAAATTCTTAGGCTTTCCAGATTGTCCTAGATCATATCTTTTGGAATTGTAAATCTTTAGTTATGATAAAAACAAGTAGCTGCTGTCCAGTATGCTCTATTGTGATGCCTTGTTGATTGATATGGTGTGATATCCTAAGACAAGTTACTTTTGTAATTGTTAGGTGTTAGGGCTTTAACTGAAGATGAGCAACTTTATCTTAGGTTAAGTAGATTAGGTGAGTACTTCTCTACCGGAGAGGAAATTTGCACCTACTCTTTTGAAGTGATTTGAATAGAGCGCTAAATTGTTGTAACGCATTTCATTCCGAGCATATGGCATCTTTCTTTATGCATTCATGGAATTCTTTATGCACTCATGCAATAGGTGTACCGGAGGGGGTAACGCTCCTCGAGTTCGAGCAGACGATTCCCGAGGAAGTGCTGAGTCCACCGGGGGAAGCAACAGAAGACCCCAACGTCGAAGAAGCTCCGTCAGACGATCTACCAGAGTGTCCGAATCACGGGCCTTCCACCTTCCTTAAAGGCAAGCCCCGGTGCATGCTGAACCCATCAATTTATAAAGATATCTTGAGTACTTTTAATTGTTTACTGCATTAAGTAGTAGGAGTTGTATGAAAACAACTGTTGCATTACACCTGTCCTTGTCCAGATATTGTGCCCCAATCCTATGTTAGGTGTAGGCACGTGTCAATGCTTAGCCCTGCTTAGTACGGTAGAAGTCGGGTGATTTCCGGTCATCCGCGAGAGATAGGACTGGGTCGCGAGTGGCTTATGGCTATCGTGATGGAACCATGCTTTAAAATGAAATTGAGACCGGGCGGGAGTTCGATGGTACAGCTGCAAGACACTTCACGTCTTGGGTGTGGAGCCATGCCCGTCTGAGTCGTTTAAGGACCGATTCGCTGTACGTCCTTGAGTCATGTTGAACGCAGTCTAACACTTAGTTGGCCGGATAAGTCGTTCCGACCGCGAAGCCGAGTAATGTGATTCAGGCCGGGAATCGAATGGTAGGTTGCTTCTTGGAGGAGAGAAAGGATGTGCTTGGGGACATTGGCGTGAGACCAAGGGGGGGTTAGAGTCCCTATCACCTGGCAGAGTGTCGCCCTTGGGGTTGCGACATCATTCGGACCCGCGATTCCTGAATTACATGAAATGGTGGCCTGTGCGACCCTGGCAGGGGTCTGCACGGTGAGTGTTAGAAATACCCCTCCAGCTGGATAGGAATTCGATTCGAATCGCCGTCGCTCCCGGTTAGTGAGCACTTGACTTGAGCAGCGGCAACGTAGATCTCATTAATTAAACAGATGGTTAAGTGAATGATACAATGTTGCCACAATTTATACCTGCTATGGAATAATATGAGTAATTGTTTGATGATAATCAAGTGCATGTTTAGTACAGGTGCTAAGATAGATGACAGGTAAATGCTAAAAATAACTGCTAGTACAGGTTATAAGAGTTTCAGCTACTTATGCCTTTATGCAAAATGTGGTGTCAGCTAGCCTCTTGTGTAAGCCTTGCATAATCCTTGGTGTCTACTTTATTTTTGGTTTACGACGGGTAAGTCTAGCTGAGTACATTCCAGTACTCAGGGTTTATTCCCTCCTGTTGCAGATGACATGCTTTACCAGGGCTTCTGCAAGACTTGTCTTCACCCCGCGGGGGATGAGGACTAGATCACACGGGCGTGATCATCTTTATGTACTTTCCTCGTTCTTTTGTGGGATGTCGATCTATCCAAACTGGCAGTATTTAAGTAACTTCAGTGTGTGTTAGGCTTCCGCTACTTTCAAACTCGGTTTGTAATAATTGCTACTCCGTGGTGTTAACTTATTTCGGAACTACTTGTGAAATGTAACGTATGATGTGTATGTTGAATGATGCGATCCTGGTTGTAAGCAGTTTGGTTTGAAATCCTTCGTGATTTCGATTGACTACCGGGATTATATGGGCTCAAGTTTGAAAATTTGAGTGCTTCGGTGCTTGTTTTCGTACTTGTGCTCTTATAATTTGGTCGGTTCTGTTACAGCTGGTACCGGAGCATAATTCAACATTAAGCACATCATTACGAGTAATTAAAAACCAAAGTATTTGTTTGCGAAAAGGGTTAAACGTTAAAAAGTATTTTTATAAGTATGCAAGTGATCACATCCCATAGCCCAAATAAGGACTCTTAGGTGGCTTATTATAAAGACTAACTTGGGGGCCTTGTTTGTTTTTGTTTCGTCGTCCATACGGCGTGATATTGTATGGATGCCATCCACTTGGGTGGTAATGTATGGATCAATTACCTCGACGCTCTGGTAAGTGTGAGTTGTGAGAGCATGATCGTCCAACCGGCGGTCTAGGGGAGAGTAGTTTTGGTGATTTGCATAATTACATGTTTAAACCATGTGACTATGTAAAAGCACTTAATTGTGGGTATTTATCAATCGGGTAGTTTTGATACTGAAATATATACATCCGGGGATGTGTATATGGAAAGTATTTAGCCTACTGCTTTCTTGTGTGTTATTTCGGGAATTGTTGGGCTGCAATGTAATTTTTTCTGCAGGTACACTAACAACGTAACGTGTAGACCGATAGTTTCGCTTATATGAGAGACGTATGTATGCCACCGCTTAGCGTTAGCACTTTAGTTTATACTAAGGTGAGAGGACGTACGGAACGTGCATGCATCATGTTAATCATATCATACATGTCATTCACTCCCTCCTTAAAAATTTCAATAGTCCCGACTAAATTAAATTTCGTATCCCCTAAATGATTCTCACTTTAGTCACATCTTGTTGATACAGATGGCACGCACCAGGATGACAGCCCGTAAGTCAACTGGTGGAAGGGTCCCTCGCCACCAGTTAGCTCCACGCGAGCCCCGTCCTGAGCCCTCTGAGGTGGAACAGTTACGGGCTGAGCTGGCTGAGGTGACTGCTGCTAGGGATGCAGCACGGCAACAACTGGAGCAGGTGATTCATGATCGAGATCAAGAAACACTTGCCGTCCAGAGGTTGACAGTGGCAAATCGCAACTGTCAGCGTATGTTGGTCCGTGTAATGGAACAGAGGGATGAAGCCTGGCACGAGGAGAACGTTCTGAGAGCTCGTCAGTTTGAGCTCGAACAACAGTTAGAGAATGCTGAAGAATACAATGACAACCTTCATGAGGAAGTGCACCGCCTGAACAACCAGCTTAATCCTCTGCTACCTAGGAACAACAATGTAGATGAGGAGATGGGTTCCGGAATCTTCATGGCTGAGGATGATGATGAAGTGGAGGTCGATGGACCACAAGATGCTCCACCTGCAGAAGCACCAGAGGAAGAGCCAGAAGAAGAAGAAGACGAAGAGTTAGAGCCTGTCAGTGATGAGGACGGCGGGGAGATCCTTTTCACGGACTCGGAGGATGATGATTAGAGTAGTCATCACGTACCTTTAATGCTAGGATCGTCTTTTGTGCCTTCCCTGTGAAGGAGTGAGGCCTTGTAATAACTTGACTCTGGAATGTAAGGCTGAACCGTATGTTTCCTAAATGTAGTTTGAACCTGTTAATTTCGATCGCAATGGGATGTCTTATTGTGTTGTGTTCGGTGATGGTGTCACGATTAGCACCCTTCGGTGCCGCGACGAAACCGAGGGCCTCCTATGGCGCGCGACATAAGGTTGTGCTACTTGGCACGCGCAGGTATCGAGGTGGCTAGTCCTGATCCAACATAGAACTCTCCATTGAGAAGTCTCTTTGTGGTCAGTTTGAAGTAGCCTTTCACAGTCACTAACAATCTTGAGATCAAATCCAAGTACCGGGCCAAAGGTCAAAATCACGTAGATAGCAACGTAAACGATCCGATAACCGTTGTGCTCCCTGTGAGTGAGCCTTTATCGAAGAACGTCTTGATGGATTACCAAGTACGAGTTCGGCAATTGATGCGCTTGAATGGATTGTGCGGTTGTGATGAATTATTGTGCCTTATTTATTATGAGAATTCTATTCTTGAAGACAGTTTGACATTTCGCAATAATTCATCTACAAATTTCCCACATCATCAGTGCTCATTGGCTATGCATTTTGCAGATGTCGTACAATCTACGTCGGGGTCGTGGAAATGAGGAGGAGGACCAGCCGCCCCCTCCACCACCACCAACTCCGGCAGAGTTAATGCAATCAGTGGTTGAGGGGCAGCGTATGTTGGCCGACGCCATGCGCCAACTGGCTAATCGAGAGGTTCGGCATGGTCGTCAGGGCCCAGAGCCAAACCAATACAGCGATTTCAAGGACTTCCTGGATACAAAGCCCCCGCTTTTTAAGGAAGCGGAAGAACCCCTGCAGGCTGATGAGTGGTTGAATACCATTGAACAAAAGTTTCGTCTGCTACGCCTAACTGATGAGCTGAAAACGGAGTATGCTTCCCATCAGTTGCATGGTCCAGCAGGCATCTGGTGGAGTCACTATCGCTCCACGCTGCCTGCTAATGTCCCGATTGCTTGGGATCAGTTTAAGGCGGCATTCCGGGGGAATTATATCCCTCCAGGTCTGATGGCAATCAAGCACATAGAGTTTATGAGGCTGTCACAGGGAAACAAGAGCTTAACTGAGTACTTGCAGTCCTTCAACAACTTGGCAAGGTACGCCACGGAGTTTGTGGATACTGATGCCAAAAAGATTGCTAGTTTCAAAAGGGGCCTCGGCCCAAAGCTAATGAAGACTATGGGTACTAGCAAGTGTACCACTTTCAATGATTTCATCAGTGATGCTTTGACACAGGAGAACAACAATGCTATTTATTCTGCTTCTAAGAGCCGGAAAAGGGCCCTTGAGGCAAGTGCTTCTCAGTCAAGGGCCTCAGCTGCACCCAGGTCTTCTCCACGCCCGCCTGCTCAGAATACAAGGTTCCGTCCGCCCCAGAAAAAGCCTGCCGCAAAAACTGGGTTCCGTAAGGCATATACTGTCGCTCTGCCAAAGGGGACTTCTGGTCAGGGTAGTTCTAGTGTTCCTCCTAGCAATATGCCTTGCTGGAATTGCAACAAGCCAGGTCATTGGGCCCGGAACTGTCCGTACCCTAAGAAAAATGTCAATCAAGGTGGTCGTCAGGGACATGCTCACTATAACAGCATTGAAGAAATTCCATCTGGTGAGGTAGTCACGGCTGGTAAGTTCCTAGTTGACCAACACCCCGCAGTGGTACTTTTTGATTCAGGTGCTTCGCATTCCTTTATCAGTCCTAAGTTTGCATCCAAATTTGCACACAAGTTGCATACTGTTGAAGGTGTGGGTTATTGCATTAGTGCTGCAAGTGGGAATATTTCCACAAACAAAGTAGTGGGGAACCTTAAGTTTGAGATAGAAGGGCGAAGTTATTCGCTTGCTCTATTGGTGTTACCGGGGTTAGACATAGATGTTATCTTGGGAATGAATTGGATGAGTCAGAATGGGGTACTCATTGACACATCTGCTCGGGTAGTTATGCTCAGAGATCCTACCGATCAAAAGGGTTTTCTAGTTCAACTTCCCAGAAAAGTTGAATTGTCGGGGGAAATTCATGCTGTGCAAGCAAAGGCGTTGGCTGAAATTCCCGTAGTAAATGAGTTTCCGGATGTTTTTCCCGATGATTTGCCGGGACTCCCTCCGGATCGGGATGTGGAATTTAAAATCGAGTTGCTGCCGGGTACCGCACCCATCTCTAGGAGACCCTATAGAATGCCTCCAAATGAGTTAGCTGAGCTTAAGGTACAATTGAATGAACTTCTGAAGAAAGGGTTGATCCGTCCTAGCTCATCTCCGTGGGGTTGCCCTGCTATCTTTGTAAAGAAGAAGGATCAAACCTTGCGGATGTGCGTGGACTATAGACCTCTGAATGCAGTCACTGTCAAGAATAAGTATCCTCTACCGCGTATCGACATCTTGTTCGATCAATTGTCCAAAGCCAAAGTCTTTTCCAAGATTGATCTAAGGTCTGGGTATCATCAGATTAAAATTCGTCCTGAAGATGTTCCAAAAACAGCCTTCTCGACGAGATACGGCCTTTATGAGTATCTTGTCATGTCCTTCGGTCTGACTAATGCCCCCGCGCACTTCATGTGCTTGATGAATTCGGTGTTTATGCCCGAATTGGACAAGTTTGTGGTGGTGTTCATCGATGACATCTTAGTGTATTCTGAAAATGAGGAAGACCACGCGGAACACTTGCGTATTGTCCTCAGCAGATTGCGTGAGCATAAACTGTATGCGAAGTTCAGTAAATGCGAATTTTGGCTTCGGGAAGTACCTTTTCTTGGGCATGTATTGTCCGATGGAGGTATTATGGTGGATCCCACCAAGGTAGAAGAAGTATTGAATTGGAAGGCTCCTACTTCGGTTCATGAGGTCCGGAGTTTTCTTGGGTTGGCTGGCTATTATCGTCGCTTCATCCCGGATTTCTCAAAAATAGCCAAACCCATGACTCGGTTGCTGCAAAAAGACACCAGGTTTGTCTGGACTCCTGAGTGTGATGCGGCTTTTCACCAACTGCGAACCCTCCTAACCTCGGCTCCGGTTTTGGCACAACCGGATATCGAGAAACCTTTTGATGTTTACTGTGATGCCTCAGGCATAGGTTTGGGAGGTGTTCTGATGCAGGAAGGCCGAGTAATTGCATATACTTCACGACAACTTCGGAAACATGAGGTGAATTATCCGACGCATGACTTAGAACTGGCCGCAGTCGTTCATGCTTTGAAGGTATGGCGGCATTACCTGCTGGGCAATGTCTGCAATATCTATACAGACCACAAAAGCCTCAAATACATCTTCACCCAACCTGAGCTAAATATGCGTCAGAGAAGATGGCTTGAGTTGATTAAAGATTATAATCTTCAAGTGCACTATCACCCAGGCAAGGCAAACGTGGTTGCGGACGCTTTGAGCCGTAAGCCTCATTGCCATTCCTTAGTTGAAACTGATTTTCACCGATCCCGCCTGTTACATCCGGCAGTCTTGTACAACATCACTGTCAGTGGTACTCTCAGAAATAGAATCATTGAGCTCCAAAAGACTGATCCGGGTATATTTCACATAAAACGGAAGATGAAAGAGGAAGAAACTAAGCATTTCAGGTTAGATGACGAAGGTGTGCTGTGGTTTAAGGATAGATTAGTGGTACCTAAGGATCGAGAGCTTAGAGATCAGATCCTGTCCGAAGCACATTCTTCCAAGTTGTCCATCCATCCTGGTAGTAATAAGATGTATTATGATTTGAAGCCACTTTATTGGTGGACCAAGATGCGGAAAGAGATAGCTGCATATGTTGCTAGATGTGACACCTGTTGCAGAGTGAAAGCTGTGCATATGAAAGCTGGGTTGCTTCAGCCACTTTCCATTCCAGGCTGGAAATGGGAAGAAATAAGTATGGATTTCATTGTCGGACTCCCCCCCACAGTCAAAAATCATAACTCCATCTGGGTAATTGTTGACCGTTTGACCAAATCAGCTCATTTCATCCCTGTGAGAGTGGACTATCGTCCTACTGACTACGCTGAGTTGTACTTCAATCAGATAGTCCGGCTTCATGGGATACCTCGTACGATCGTTTCTGACCGAGGTCCCCAGTTCACTGCTCGCTTTTGGGAGCATTTGCATCACCTTCTGGGAACCAAGTTAGTGAGAAGCTCTGCTTATCACCCCCAGACATCTGGTCAGACGGAACGAGTTAACCAAATCTTGGAAGATTTGTTGCGGGCATGCGTCCTTTCATCCAAGGGTTCTTGGGAGAAATGGCTACCTTTAGCCGAATTCTCGTACAATAACAGTTATCAAGAGAGTATTAAGATGGCCCCATTCGAAGCTTTGTACGGTCGTAAGTGCCGAACTCCACTAAACTGGGTAGAAGCTGGGGAAAGAAGGTATTATGGCATTGATTTTGTCCAGGAAGCCGAGGAAAAAGTCCGTACTATCCAGAAACACATGGCTGCAGCCCAAGCTAGACAGAAGAGCTATGCTGATCGTCGCAGAAAACCACTCGAATTTGAAGTTGGGGACTTCGTTTATTTGAAAGTTTCTCCAATGAAGAGTGTCCAACGTTTTGGCGTTAAGCGAAAGCTTGCACCAAGATACGTGGGTCCTTTCCAGATCATAGGCAAGAGTGGAGCTGTTGCGTACAAAATCCAGTTGCCTCCTGAGATGAGAGCCATATTCAACGTTTTTCATGTGTCTCAGCTTAAGAAGTGTCTTCGAGTTCCTGAGGAACAAGTTCCGTTAGGTGATATCAGGTTGGAATCCGACTTAACCTATGAGGAAAAGCCCGTCCGAGTGATCGACACTCAAGAACGAGTAACTAGAAGCAAAGTGGTTAAGTGGTACAAAGTGATGTGGAGTAATCAGGGGAGTGAGAGTGATGCTACGTGGGAACGGGAGGATTATTTACGGGATGGTTATAAAGAATTCTATGAAAAATGGTACGCTTTCCAAATCTCGGGACGAGATTTTTATAAGGGGGGAGGGCTGTAACACCTCAAGTGTTTAGTCCTTAATTGCATTGCATTTGCATAAGCATGACATGCATAATCCATGTTTAGTATTTCATGTAATGCAATTCATGTGTTTGTTTAGGGTTTGTTTGATTGATTACACAAAGTATTTGATAGTTGGTGTAACAAAAAGGTAAAGTCATCAATCATGACCTACAACACCTTAGCTATACTTAGAGTAACATTTGGATCAAGGTTCATGTTGACCAAAATTACAAAATTGCCCTCCATGACAAGTTTGACCCCCATTTGACCATAGAAGGTTCTAGTTTGACCAATTAGAAAGTCTAATTTAGAGACTTTGCATGGAAGAGCACCCTTAAGCAAAGTTGTAAAGAAATTCATGAGGAACAAAAGTCTCAATATGACCATCTCATGAAAGTGACCACAACATGCTCAAAAATGGCCCACAAGTCAGCTAGTAGTGTAATTCCAGGACTTAGAATTTTTCTAAGTCTGGGGTTGAACCTTACAGTTTCACTGATGCCTACTTTAGAAGCTTGTAGTTTGCAAACCAAGCCAAACCAGCCTTCACTCATATTGACAAATTTGTAGATCACATGTAGCCCTACAACTTTGTCAATATCACCCAAGCCTGGTTCTCAATGGTTCAAGAGATATCGTGCCATGAACATGAGCTGTCAGTCGGTATCATTAACTGAACCCGGTTTCAGTATTCACCGAGCACTACTTTGAGACCATGTAGTTTCCATTATAGACCGAATCAGCTCGAGCTCCAGTGGACAATTTTGTAGACGGTATGTACCTCTACAACTTTACTAATTACGGATTGTACTAAATCGGCCTGGATTGGGAGTTATAGGTCGCCAAAGTCACGCTGTCAGGCTTGGCTTGACTGAAACCGCGATTCAAAATTTCAGTGAACTGAACGTGGCGCCTCGGCAGAAGAACGCCGCCGCGTGTCCTCCACGCGCCGCGCGCGACCTGGCGCTGTGGCCAGCTGCCGAGCGCATGAAGAGCGCCTCTGCTGTCGCTCCAACCTCCCCCATTCATTTCCTCCTCCTCCTCCTTCCTTCTCGTTTGCAAAAGGGAAAGAACCGAGCCGCCATTCCCCTTCTTCTCCGACGAGCCCGAGCGCGAGCTACGCCACACCACCGGCCGATTGAGCTTGCCAATTCCTCCGCCACGACACCCTCCATCCCCTGGACCTACCGAAACCCACGGTTGGACCCTAGGTGAGCCGCATTACCTTCTTCTCCGTCTCCGAGGGGTCGCCGGAGCCCGCCATGGGACCTCACCGTGGTCGGGGTGCCTCGGGTCCTTCTCCATCCCCCCTTACCAGCAAAACGGAACCGCCATGCCTCGGTGAAGCTCGTACCGAGCCCAAACCGCACTATCCTTCTTCACCGGCGACGGTGCGCCGCCACCGGAGGTCACCGGCCGCCGCGCACGGTGGCAGGCCCTCTCCTCCCCATCCCCATCCATCCCACGGGTACCAATCGGTGCGCCGGGTGACGGAGATCACGAGACCGTGCTCGGTTGGCCGCGCGAGCCCTTCTCCGGCGAGCTCGAGCTCACCGGAGCTCGCCGGGTGCCGGCTCCCCTGCCTACGGTCGCTGACCGCGGGGGTCCACCCGTCAGCGTCGCGCGCGGGCGGGAGAGCCGACCGGGCCGAGCGCGCGCGGTGTGGGAGTTGTGGGCCGGATTTCGTTTCCGGGCCGGCCCAGTTGTCCGAAGTGAAAATGAAATTTTATTATTTTGATACTAACTTTTGTGCTAGTTGGGAAAATAGGAATCTAGGGTTTTAGTGATCCAAAAATCATGAAATAAATTTTGTTAGAATCTACTGGATGTGTAGTATTTTAGAAAAATATGGATCTGGCATGAGATGTTTAAATTCTGTAAGAATTTATTAGATCCTTTAAATGTGTTTTGGAATGCATACAAATTTGTTTAATTTATAGCTTGAGCTGTAGAGTTCCATAAATTATGAAATTTGGTGGGTAGGTTACTCTATGCTAGTCCTAGCTATGGTAAAAATTTGGGCATCAGTACATAAGTAATTTTCAAGTTATAAGGCTATCATCTTATTCTAGGAAATAATTGAAGTAATTTTTATGATTTTTCTACATGTGCAATGTTATTGTAAATTTTTGGAGAATGTCTTGGTACCCTAGAGTGTCTAAGAAAAATATGAAATCTGTTGTTTGATACTTTTCAATGTGATTTATGATTTATGCAAAAATCAGCCTTTTTGGCTTGTGAATTTTGTATAGGGAGTTTCTGTGAATAAAACTTGTTCAAATTTTTACTGTGGTCTATTTTGAGGTCAGAGAGTCCCCTGTAATTTTTGTAGAATTTTAGGAGTAGTTTACATATATGTTTGAAATTCTACCTAAATAATTAAGTAAATTAAGAAATGGGTTTAAATAAATATTCTAGTTGGTTCCACCTTACTTTCTGGTGTTTTTATACCTAATGTGAACTGTTAGTAACATTAGTTTGGTTCTAGGAGACTTTGGTCATATCAACAAATATTTAACCTTTGTAATTTTAGGTTTTCTGGACAGCTGGAAGTATTTCTAAGTTTGACCTTTGATAAAATTTGTTGTTGGGAAACTTGTAAATACCAAAGTCACAGTAAACTTGATGAACTAGCTTGTGTCAAAATTTGGGAACATTTGGCTTAGTAGTTTGAGAGTTACTGTTGTTTTAAGTGGCAGTTCAGAATCTGCTACTCTCTGTTTTGAGAGGACAGATTCTGGAACTTGTGAAGTTTGACGTGGAAAACTTGTGAGTTTGGGGTTGAGGTCTGAAAATGAATTGTAGAGAAATTCTTAGGCTTTCCAGATTGTCCTAGATCATATCTTTTGGAATTGTAAATCTTTAGTTATGATAAAAACAAGTAGCTGCTGTCCAGTATGCTCTATTGTGATGCCTTGTTGATTGATATGGTGTGATATCCTAAGACAAGTTACTTTTGTAATTGTTAGGTGTTAGGGCTTTAACTGAAGATGAGCAACTTTATCTTAGGTTAAGTAGATTAGGTGAGTACTTCTCTACCAGAGAGGAAATTTGCACCTACTCTTTTGAAGTGATTTGAATAGAGCGCTAAATTGTTGTAACGCATTTCATTCCGAGCATATGGCATCTTTCTTTATGCATTCATGGAATTCTTTATGCACTCATGCAATAGGTGTACCGGAGGGGGTAACGCTCCTCGAGTTCGAGCAGACGATTCCCGAGGAAGTGCTGAGTCCACCGGGGGAAGCAACAGAAGACCCCAACGTCGAAGAAGCTCCGTCAGACGATCTACCAGAGTGTCCGAATCACAGGCCTTCCACCTTCCTTAAAGGCAAGCCCCGGTGCATGCTGAACCCATCAATTTATAAAGATATCTTGAGTACTTTTAATTGTTTACTGCATTAAGTAGTAGGAGTTGTATGAAAACAATTGTTGCATTACACCTGTCCTTGTCCAGATATTGTGCCCCAATCCTATGTTAGGTGTAGGCACGTGTCAATGCTTAGCCCTGCTTAGTACGGTAGAAGTCGGGTGATTTCCGGTCATCCGCGAGAGATAGGACTGGGTCGCGAGTGGCTTATGGCTATCGTGATGGAACCATGCTTTAAAATGAAATTGAGACCGGGCGGGAGTTCGATGGTACAGCTGCAAGACACTTCACGTCTTGGGTGTGGAGCCATGCCCGTCTGAGTCGTTTAAGGACCGATTCGCTGTACGTCCTTGAGTCATGTTGAACGCAGTCTAACACTTAGTTGGCCGGATAAGTCGTTCCGACCGCGAAGCCGAGTAATGTGATTCAGGCCGGGAATCGAATGGTAGGTTGCTTCTTGGAGGAGAGAAAGGATGTGCTTGGGGACATTGGCGTGAGACCAAGGGGGGGTTAGAGTCCCTATCACCTGGCAGAGTGTCGCCCTTGGGGTTGCGACATCATTCGGACCCGCGATTCCTGAATTACATGAAATGGTGGCCTGTGCGACCCTGGCAGGGGTCTGCACGGTGAGTGTTAGAAATACCCCTCCAGCTGGATAGGAATTCGATTCGAATCGCCGTCGCTCCCGGTTAGTGAGCACTTGACTTGAGCAGCGGCAACGTAGATCTCATTAATTAAACAGATGGTTAAGTGAATGATACAATGTTGCCACAATTTATACCTGCTATGGAATAATATGAGTAATTGTTTGATGATAATCAAGTGCATGTTTAGTACAGGTGCTAAGATAGATGACAGGTAAATGCTAAAAATAACTGCTAGTACAGGTTATAAGAGTTTCAGCTACTTATGCCTTTATGCAAAATGTGGTGTCAGCTAGCCTCTTGTGTAAGCCTTGCATAATCCTTGGTGTCTACTTTATTTTTGGTTTACGACGGGTAAGTCTAGCTGAGTACATTCCAGTACTCAGGGTTTATTCCCTCCTGTTGCAGATGACATGCTTTACCAGGGCTTCTGCAAGACTTGTCTTCACCCCGCGGGGGATGAGGACTAGATCACACGGGCGTGATCATCTTTATGTACTTTCCTCGTTCTTTTGTGGGATGTCGATCTATCCAAACTGGCAGTATTTAAGTAACTTCAGTGTGTGTTAGGCTTCCGCTACTTTCAAACTCGGTTTGTAATAATTGCTACTCCGTGGTGTTAACTTATTTCGGAACTACTTGTGAAATGTAACGTATGATGTGTATGTTGAATGATGCGATCCTGGTTGTAAGCAGTTTGGTTTGAAATCCTTCGTGATTTCGATTGACTACCGGGATTATATGGGCTCAAGTTTGAAAATTTGAGTGCTTCGGTGCTTGTTTTCGTACTTGTGCTCTTATAATTTGGTCGGTTCTGTTACAGTCGGGGCCGAAACAATGGAGGAGAAACCACTTATGTGGATTTCACCGATACTCGTCCACCGGTGTTCTCAAAGGCCAATGAGCAATTAGAGGCGGATGACTAGCTCTGAACAATGGAGCAGAAGTTTGATCTTATCCAGTGCATGAAATACCAAAAACCCGTGTTTGCAGAACAGCAGCTCAGGGGTGCCGCAGGGGCGTGGTGGGCGAATCTGGTGGCCGCACAGCCCACTGGCCATCGTATCACTTGGCAAGAGTTTCATGATGCTTTCGGAGCACACTACATCCCAGATGGTGTCATGGCAGTGAAGTTAGAAGAGTTTCTCTCTTTAAAATACGGAAACCAGACAATTCTTTAGTATGTTGGCAAATTCAATCTGTCACAGTATGCAGCCAAGTATGTGAACACTGATGCAAAGAAGAAGAGTTGATTCATGAGGGGTTTGAATACAAAGATTCAGATAGCGTTGGTCACATGCTATAATGCCACATATCATGAAGTAGTCAATGTCGCTATCGCTTCAGAAGAGAAGTCCCGCATTCACAAAGAGTCAAAGAAAAAGAAGTAGGTGTTGTCGAGCTCATCAGGCAGCATTAAGAAGTGCCTAAAGTTTATCTACCACCCTCAGAATCATTTTCACCCTCCTTATCGTCCACCGCAATACCAAGCTCGTCCGCAGACGTTTATCTGTCCTACCGCAACCCAGCAATATTCACAATAGCCGAATGCCCCTGGTATTCGAAATCAGAGCCCGCTAACCCATAACTTTCCCTGCTATAACTGTGGAAAGCCAGGCCACTTCTCAAAGGACTGCCCGTATCCAAGGCAATACAACCCCAATTATCCAAGAGCTCCCATACCACAACAACCGCAGCCTCAGAGTAAGAACAATAATTTGAATGTCTAGAAGGGTAAGGGTGAAAAGAAGAAGACGGGACGTGTATTCTACACTCAAGCAAGTGCAAATCCAGAGGGAGAACCTGTTATGATGGGTATGTTCCCTGTTGCTAATCATCCAGCAGTACTGTTATTTGATTCTGGTGCATCGCATACATTCATAAATCGCACCTTTGTTACAAAGCATGACATTCCAATTATGGGAACACAAGAGGATTTCTTTATTCAGTCGCCTGTGGGACGACGGTGTACTAAGGAAATGGTATGTGAAGTACCTATAGAGTTGGGTGGGCATATATTTCCTACCTCAATGATAATATTATAGAATCAGGATATAGATGTAATCCTGGGTATGAATTGGATGTACCAACGAGGAGCTATGATAGATGCACTGCATAGAACAATAAGGTTGAACTTGCTAGATAATAAATCTCATCTTCTTATCCAACTTCCTATTCCAAAGAGAAAACAATTGAGAGGATACGTGCAACCTCAGTGAAAGAAATTTGTGATATACCGGTAGTCTGTAAATTTCCAGATGTGTTTCCAGATGATCTACCTGGTCTGCCACTGGACAGAGAAGTAGAATTTGTAATTGAGTTAAAACCTGGTATTGCCCCAATATCCAGGAGAGCCTATAGAATGCCACCAAATGAATTGGCCGAACTCAAGGTTAATTGCAAGAGTTGCTTAAAAAAGGTTTCATCAAACCCAGCTCATCACCATGGGGATGTCCGGCTCTTTTTGTCAAGAAGAAGAATCAGACTTTAAGGATGTGTGTTGACTATCGTCCGTTGAATGAAATAACAATTAAGAACAAGTACCCGTTGCCTCGCATTGATATACTTTTTGATCAACTTGCGGGGGCAAAGGTATTTTCAAAGATCGATCTTCGATCGGGGTACCATCAAATCAAGATCCGACCAGAAGATATTCCAAAGACTGCATTCACTACCAGATATGGATTATATGAGTATCTGGTTATGTCTTTTGGCCTCACCAATGCATCAGCACATTTCATGTATCTGATGAACTCAGTTTTCATGTCGAAGCTTGACAAGTTTGTGGTTGTATTTATTGATGATATTTTGGTATACTCCAAAAGTGAAGAAGAGCATGCTGAGCACCTCAGAGTTGTTCTGACTCGTCTGAGAGATCATCAATTGTATGCCAAGTTTAGTAAATGTGAGTTTTGGTTAAAGGAAGTACAATTCTTAGGACATGTGTTGTCAGCCGAAGGAGTAGCAGTTGATCCTGGTAAGGTGAAAGATATTTTGAATTGGAAACCACCAATCTCAGTTTATGAAGTTCAAAGTTTTCTGGGAATGCGGGTTACTACCGTTGATTCATACCTGACTTTTCAAAAGTAGCCAAGCCAATCACGGAATTGTTGAAGAATCAAACCAAGTTCATCTGGTCTCCAAAATGTGAGAAGGCTTTTAGAATTCTAAAGAAGTCACTGACAACTGCTCCAGTTTTAGTACAACCGGATATAGAAAAGCCTTTTGATGTATACTGTGATGCCTCTAGTATTGGCCTTGGTTGTGTATTAATGCTAGAAGGCAGAGTCATTGCTTATGCCTCGAGATAGTTGAAGCATCACGAAGAGCATTATCCAACTCATGATCTTGAACTAGCAGCTATGGTTCATGCATTAAAAATCTAGCATCATTACTTGTTGGGTAATACTTGCCACATTTATATAGATCACAAAAGCCTGAAGTATATCTTTACTCAGTCAGAATTGAATATGAGACAAAGAAGGTGGCTTGAGTTAATAAAGGATTATGATCTAGAAGGGCACTATCATCCTGGAAAAGCAAATGTTGTTGCTGATGCACTCAGTAGAAAGAATCATTGCAATTGTATGACTGTGAAGCCAATGGATCATAGTTTGTGTTATGAATTGGAAAAGTTGAATATTGAAATAGTCCAACAAGGTCAGTTGACCAATGTCACTGTGGAATCAACAATCAAAAATCAGATTATATCTGCTCAGAGAAACAATTCCAGTATAGCACACATCAAAGAAAAAGAACAGGTCAACAGATAGATTTTAGTATTGATGATACAGATATGTTGTGGTTCAAGAACCGGTTAGTGGTCCCAAAAGTTCTAGAGTTACGTCAGCTCATTCTTAATGAAGCACATAACACAAGGTTTTCTATTCATCCATGGAGTAATAAGATGTATCAGGATTTGAAACAGAGATTTTGGTGGACTAAAATGAAAATTGAGATTCCTAAGTATGTTGCCAGGTGTGACACTTGTCATAGAGTGAAGGTTGTATATTTGAAGTCGGCAGGAATGTTACAACCTTTGCCCATTCCATCTTGGAAGTGGGAAGATATCAGTATGGATTTCATTACTGGATTACACAAGACCTCAAGGGGCTTTGATTCAATTTGGGTTATTATGGATCGTTTGACTAAATCAGCTCACTTTGTACCTGTGAAGACTGACTATAGAGCATCTAGATATGCAGAAATATATGTTGCCCGGATTATGAGTTTGCATGGGATACCCAAAACAATTGTTACCAACGGGGGTACTCAGTTTGTTTCGCAATTCTAGAAACAATTTTAAAAGTCACTAGGTACTAAACTTCTTTACAGCACACCTTATCATCCGCAAACTGGGGGACAGACTGAAAGAGTAAATCAAATTCTAGAAGATATGTTGAGATCTTGTGCTCTCACTTATCAAGATCAATGGGATGAATGTTTACCGTTAGCAGAATTCTCCTATAATAATAGTTATCAAGAGAGTATCAAAATGGCACCGTTTGAAGCACTGAATGGCCACAGGTGCAGAACTCCTCTGAACTGGTCAGAACCGGGAGAAAGGTGGTTTTTCGGTGTTGATCTTGTGAAGAAAATGGAAGAAAAAGTCAAGCAAATTCAAAAGAGTTTAAAAATTGCTCAATCTCAACAGAAGAGTTATGCTGACAAAAGGCGTAGACCCTTGATGTTTAAAGTGGGAGATTATGTTTATCTAAAAGTGTCACCCATGAAAGGAGTTACTCGATTTGGAGTCAAGGGCAAACTTGCACCACGTTATAATGGACCATTCCAAATCATTGAAAAATGTGGAAAGGTGGCATATAGATTAAAGTTGCCTAAACAACTATCAACCTTGCACAATGTATTTCATGTATCGCAATTGAAGAAGTGTCTTCAAGTGCCTAATCAAGTTGTTGATGTTGATGGAGTTGAACTTGAGCCGGATTTGACTTATTCTGAATATCCTGTTTGAGTTTTGGATCGAAAGGACCATGTCATCTGAAGTAGAACAATCAAATGGTACAAGATACAATGGGATCAACATTCGGAAGAAGAAGCCATGTGGGAATCTGAAGATTTCCTGTTGGAGAATTTCTGAGAGTTCTTTGCTTCTATCTAGGTTGCAATTTCTTCTTTAAATTGTAACCTATCCTTTTCAAATTTTTGTAATATAGAAAACCCCCTACCTATTTGTAGACAAGTTCTAAACGTGTTTGCTTGACACATTTTCTTTTCCATTACTTAACTCAAGGCTTTAAATCTCGGGACAAGATTTCTTTAAGGGGGAAGAGCTGTAGCACCTCGGGTGTTATAGTGACTAATTAATCTGCCATGTCATCATATTGCATCGCAAAGCATCCATGATTAGTTCAACCCCGTTAAGCATTAACTAAAATGAGTTTACCTTTCTAGGTTGGATGTGCTTCTCAGTGGTGTGACTCGAACCCAAAACCCTAATTTCGAATGTCACCACAAATGCTTAGTCCATGCCCTGCGTAATTTGAGGTGTGTGACTATGTTACACACTAGTGTCAAGTGTAGGGTATGAACTCAAGTACAACATATAAAATGAAGCTCCAAGTTTGATTTTGAATTGGAATCCAAAACTTGTCATGAGTTTTCCGATTCGAATTTGAATTCAAATTTGGGACATTATTAAAAGATTTTCAAAAGCTAAATTGGTCAACCAAGAGTGGCATTTGGTCAACTATGTGATACTTGACTCAATGATGCACTTTGGTGATGGTTTGATCATTAAATAATCACCAATTAAGGTAGCAACAAATTTCAATTGGAAATTCCTCCGAAAACCCTAAAATCCAAAACCCTGATTTTACCCCTATAGAAATAATTCAAAATCTAAGCAAAATTTGGGAAAAAGTTTGAAACCAAGTTTGTAGAACTTTTCAAGAGCTACAACTTTGGTGTTTTGAGTTTTCAAAGTTTTAGTGTAAAATGTGGAGCAATTTTGAAAATAAGCAAATTTCAAATTTGACCCCTTTTTATCCCCAAACCCAAATTTCAAAATGGAGGAAGAATTTGAAAATGGTTTGAATAGAAAAGTTGTAGGTCTTGGCTAGATGTACAACTTTGGTGTTTGGAGTTTTTGAAGTTTCAATACAAAATCCAAAGTAATTTCTAAATTACCAAATTTTTAAAAAGTGTCCCCTTTTGATTTTAAACCCATATTTCAAAATCTAGTTCCAATTTGAAAAAGTGTTCAATACAAGACTTGTAGAGGTTGAAATTCTAAAGATTTCATATCTTAGGAATTTTTCAAGTTGCAACATGAATTTGGGAGTAATTTGATAAAACAGTTTGAATTTGAAAATTTGGGGGGGGAGTGCTACAGTGTCGTGACCAATGGCGGTCGGCCACCGGCCGGTATGGGCGCTGGAGTGCCGCCGTGGCTGTCTAGGCTCTTCTCGCGTGCGCTAGGATCGCCAGCACGACGTCGCACCTCTTCTAGTGCTGTTACCGCGACCGTTGTCTATATATAGCCCGAGTTCACCGTGGAGTCGTTTTTCTTCTCTGTTTTGTCACCGCCGCCGCTTAGCTCCGCCACTCGCCGCTGCCGCCATTGAGCTGCCACCAGCCACGCAAATCGCGTCATCAGGTTCACCTCACCCTCGTGCATCTAGTGGTCCGCCTGAACTAGCCTTTTTCCTGCCCAAATCGCCGCACCACCATTTCCTTTCCCAACTCCGGCGACTGAACGCCACTGAGCCGCCTCCCGTGGCTAGCCACCTCCACCGCCGCTCCGAGCTTCCTGTGTACTTCACTGCAATCGCGGTGAGCTGCTGATACTAACCATGCCCTTTATTTTAACCGCTACTAGTTGATATCGCCGGGACGACGAGCGCCGCGGCCATCGTGCCGCCATGGCCGGTGGGGTGCTACCTCTCAGGGGTTAGCGGTCGAGAGAAGGGTTCGGTAAGTTTCATGGGGTGGTGTAGATTGTTTTGGTCAAGTTAGTTGGGCGACCGACGTCGTGATCACCGGCCGGCCGCCGTGCGGGCATGGCCGGGTCGCCGGAGAGAGAGAGAGAGAGCGGAAGGAGGGAGATGACAGGTGGGGGCGGGATGTCAGCGAGAGAGAGGGATAACGCGTCCGCGGATGGGCCGCGCGTTGCTGGGCCGCATGGGCGCGAGCGAGCGCGGGCGGGATGCAGCTGGGCCGCGCGGTTGGGCCGAGCCGGAGGGAGAAAGGAGGAAGTGGCCCGATCGGCGTTTTTGTTTTTCTTTTTCAAAAATGTGAATAGTAAGAGTATTGTTTATTTCATTAGAATTTATGTGGAGCTCCAAAAATAGTGAAAATTTTTGTGTAAGCATTTCAAGGTGTAAACTAATTAGAAAAAATATTAAATGCTAAATTTGATTAATTTTTGCAAGTTATTTAATTAGTTCAATTAAATATTAAATGCAACTTCCATGAATTTCAGTAATTAAAATATTAAACCAAAAATCATGAAAATTATTTTGACACTGTTTTTGGCCATGAGTAATCTATATAAAAGTTTAAGCTCATTTAGATGAAGTATGATTTATTATTAATTATGCCCTAATTAATTAATGTTTAAATAAATGTTATTTGATAATTTTAAGTGTTCTGTGCCTTTTTGATTGAGTGATGACCTTGGGTCACTAATTCTTGGTGATCTTTGGCACCTTAATTACTTGTTTGAGCTCGTTAGTAACATGTTCAGTAACAAACGTTATTGTCACTTAAGTTACCGCTATTAGTTAGTAGGTTTTACTATTTTGCAACTGTACTGCGAAGGAAAGTTGTACTCAAGTCGTAAACCGTGGCATATCATCATCAAGCATCATGTTTATCACCGTATCATGTTGAAACATATTATATGTGTTGATGCAAAAGTGAATCTACAAACACAAAGGGCTAATACCCGAAATCGATATCCAAAGCGTGCTAGTCGATTTGACCTGTTAATCGACAAGGATGAAGATATGAGCACTTTGGTCCTGACAACAGCGATACGCCCGGAAGTCACGGCCAAGAGGTACTCACGCGGAACTCGAGGATCGACGAAGAGTGCACTTAGAGCAATGCAACTCGCCGAATCGATGAGAACTCGTAAAAAGGAAAAATATGCAAATTGACGAAGTCACCAAAAAAGTAGATGTAAATAAGAGTAAAAGTTGTTTTTTGATATATTGATTGATTATTACATTGCCCTTCACTCTATATTTATACCCTGATCTATAGAAACATAACCAAATACGACTAGGACACTAAATCCAAATCTAAGGAAAAAACATGACTTTGACACAACTCAGACTCTACTAATCGTAAACAAGGAAATTAACTCCTATTTTATTCCATAGTCCGCCTTAATCACGATGGTATTCTTATCGACCTCCTTTTCAATGGCACAGCCCCTGTTCCATCGGCAGCAGCCTTCAAGCTCCTTCCATCGGTACATTCCCTGTTTCATCGGCTGCAGTCTTCATACCTTCCTTCATCAGTACATCCCCTTATCGGCAGCAGTCTCCAGACCCTCTTTCATCGGCATCGGTAATAATACTCTTAACCTTATCGGCAACTTTTCAAATTAAATTCATACGCTGCCACCACTCAAAAACAAACTTATTCTCCTTGGCTATCAATTTACACGGTAATCTTTCTTCTGTTGATTAGCCCTTCCTGATCATCTTGACACGTGCTAAAAATGATGTCAACAATATGCTCGTGTAGTTCCCGCTTTCAAAGAAGTCTACCTTGGCGAGCAAGTCTCTGGAGAAGAGTTGTCTTTAGTGGGTTTTGGACCGGAAGTCGGAGTTTTTGAGCCCGAGTTAGCCATCTCGTCAGAGCAAGGCAAGCCCCGGTGCATTTAAACCCTACCTTGAGTCTTACAAATATTTATTATTTATACTATGGTTTACTGCATTAAGTACTTAGGAGTTGAGTGATAACCCAATTGCTGCATTGTCATCCTTGATTATTGTAATATCACCCTTGATACCTGTTTTACTGAAAATGCGTAGTATGCTTCGCTATGCTTATGAGTTAAACTTTTTAAATGAATGTTTACATGGCCATGATGACATACTTGATAAATATTAAAATATGAGAATGAATTTGTAAGATCAGGCGGGTGGTTTGGCCACTGCTAACTTGCCTTGGAAAAGGAGTCTCAATGTAGTGTTTCCTCCTTTTCAGTTAAGGATCGTACGTTGTTGGCCCTCGCATCATGGAGTTTTTATTAGTACTGGCCATGTACCCATGTTGAGTAAGCCTTACTTCAGCTATTCTATTATGAGAACGTCTAACCTCGCACTGGGAGTGGAGAGATGGCGAGAGTAGCGTGTACCCTTGGGGCTAGAATTGGGCCGGGTTCGAGGAGTACTGTGCTCTCGGGTGGCGATGGACACGTTCTGGTTTTGGGTTACTCGGGTAAGAGTTGATATATGCAAGATTCGGTTCTACATATCTCATGTAGTTAGGAATCCCCAGCTGGGTAAATGAAGCCGTTCGAATCGTCGTTGCTCCACGAGAAAGGGGTCTTGGCCTTGCTCCAACATCGTAGTTAAGAACTGGAATTGAAAGAGAATGAGAAAGATCTTGATGAGAATTACTTTGATCTAGATTAGGATCACCTAGAATTGGTTAAGGAACCATCAATGGTAAAAGTAAAATATTGAAGGTAAGGACTTACTTTAGTAAGCTTTTCTGCAAAAGAAATTTTGATTCTTGAATACCCGTACCTTGATTCCCTAAAGCTAGCATGCCCTTGGAGTCTTTTTCTTAGTCGGGTAAGTCTTGTTGAGTACTCTCGTACTCAGGGTTTGTTAAACCCCTTGTTGCAGGTGCGGCTCATGAACAAGTCTGCTTTGAGCCTTGTTGCATGACCATGGTGGCTGAACAAAGTGACGACGAGTAGAATGTGTGGCCTCTGGGCAAGGCACTTTGTTTGTGTGTTTGTAATAAAGTTACTACTGATACTTCCCTACTACCGGTTTGTAATAATGTTACTTAAGGTTTGAAATTTGGAAACTATGGTTTGTATACTTAAGTTATTGTAAGACTTCTGCTACTTTACTCTGATGATATTTTGAATAAACTATTGTAATATTGCAATACTCCTGTGATTGGATCATGTTCAGAGGAAAGCAGGCCTTTTAAGTTATGGGAAACATAAGTATGGCTATCAGAGGTCATTGTGACGATGATAGGTACATGTGGGCCATCATAATTAGGAGGTTCTGTGACAAAATCCAGCTTATTTACCTCTTCTCCATCCCCGAGAGGCGCAGATGTGGTGGTGGCGGCGTGTAGGGAGGCCAAATCTGGCGGCGACGGCGCATAGGGAGTCCAGATCCGATGGTGGCTCCCTCTTCTCCCTCCCGAACACCGTGGATCTGAGTGTGGCTCGATAGTGGAGCGTGCGCCTTAGCACCAAATCGAGCGACGACGACGATGGCCCGAGGATGGGCTTGGCAGGCCCGTGGATGGGCTCGTTGGGATTGTCCATGGGTTTTCCTTTTTTATTTTTTTTGTTTGATTTACCAAGGTGGGTGACCAACCGCCTCGGTTAAGTCTGGATGTACCATGACCTTTCAGTGGAGGTAGTTGGCATGCCCACCTCGGTTAAGCCTTTTTGCCCGCCTCGGTTAAGATTCCTACAATAGTGACTTGCTTAGTTTCTTTGGTCCCACACATTAGCACACCTGTCCATTTCATAGAGTTGTGCTTGTGTGTTGCTCTTGTGTAGCAAAGTAGTTGCTCTCTTGTGCTAGTAGGCTTGTGTAGCTTAGTAGCCTTGCTTAGTTTATGTAGCTAAATAAGTTGAGCTCTCTAGTTTGACTTGTGTAGCCTTGCTAGTTGAGAAGCACTAGTTTGTTTAGGCTTTGTGTGCTTTGCTCACTAGTATGTGTAGGAGCTTCCTGATTGCTTGAGTACTAGTTGCTAGGTTTGTGTGACCTTACAAACTACAATTATTTAGGTGAGCTTTACCTAATCTGGCACCTTAGTTGCTCATTTACGATCTTTTTGTAAGGTGCTTGAAAATATAGATTGTGTAGTCTTGGCTATAACGAATAGTTTAATTCCACATTTGTTTTAGTTAGCCAGCGCGATTAAGTTTTAGAAAGAACTATTCACCAACTCTAATTAAACCTGCTAATGGGGATAAACCCACCCCTAACCCACCCCGACCCACACAATATTAGTTTGATCCCCCGACCCAACCCTACCCAAAAAATAAAACAAGCAACCCGCCCCAACCCGCCCGTGTAACACCCTAAATTTTGACCTAATTTGAACTTTTTAAAACTTTGCATAATAACCCACACACATAATTTAAAAACCTAGGAATTAATATAAATAGATCAACATAGGAGTAAAAAACTATAGATGTAGAATTGTGTGCTTGAGTGTTTGCTTGCTTATTGAACATATGGTGGTACACCTTGCATGCATTCATATTCAAATTTAAATTTAAAATGCATTTAAACGTAGCAAAGGAAATCTAGGAAGAAGAAAAAAGAAAAGGAAATAGAGAAATGAGAACTGGGCTCATTTTCCTCCCCTTGGCCTACGGCGGTAGCAACAGCAGCCCATGCCTCTCCCTCTTCCTCCCTCTCCCATGACTGGGCTAGCCAGTTGCCGTGCCCTGGCCCATCTCACGCCCGCCTCCCCTCCTCTCCCTCTATCTCTTGCTGGCGTGTGGGTCTCGGCTATTAGGCCTATCGTCTACCTCAGGATGACAATGCGAATATCATGTCCCCGCCTGAGTGGCCTGACCGCGCTGCCACTGCCTCGCCCCCGTGATGAAATGCGCTCTAGGATGCTCACAAGATCTTTTCCCAACCCTAGTCCACCGCTCAGTCTCTCCCCTCTTTTCTCTCCCTCATTGCTCCTTCCTCGGCACGCGGCGGTGAACCCACCTCATCATACCGCTATTAGCAAGCTCGAGCTCTCTTGGCCACATGCATGGGCAAGCCTGCCCTATGGCAAACTGACCTAGCAGAAATAAGCACATGTTGCACGCCCCGAGTGAGCTCGGTGGGCGAGAAATATTGTGTCGCCGGAACCGACATGGTCGGCCTATAAACAGGCTAGGTCATTGCCACTTGGGCCTCGCCCTCTCCACCACTAGCTCTGCCTCAAGTTGGAACACCCCATCCCCCCTCCTTTTCCCCTTTCCCCTTCTCCTCCTTGCTCTATTTTGACTTCCCCCAAATCGAGAGTTGTCGGCGCCATTGAAGTCGCCTCCCTCTTCCTCCTTCTCTGTTGTGCCATTGATCGATTGGGCTAACAGGTGAGTCCCTGAACTCCTCCTCTTCCTTTTGTTGTAGCTGGTTAGTCGTTTAAGCCTCTGTGTCATGCTACCACTAAGCACCATGCCTATTAGGCCGCCATGACCGACGACCATCATTAACAAGCTCCGGCCGGGCACAACCACCGCCACTACACTCACCACTCACTCACGTACACCCTCACATAGATAGTTGATAGATTTAGGGCTTCTAGGGCTATTTCTGTCACACGGCACCACCGCATTTTCTTCGACGAGCCGTCGCCAGCACCACGGGCGCCCACTGCCATCGGCGACCTAACCACCGACTGTTGCGTGGCCTCCTACACCTCGTACACCCATCCACCACCATCCCCGAGAACTAACACCACCGGTGAGCCTAACTCTGGTGAGCCTAGCACCTTTCCCCTACTCAACCGTCATGACGGCCACCTTCATCTGGCCACCATCCTCTTCCTCCCCCTTTTCTCTCACTGGCACGTGGGAGTGGACGCAATGGCGTTGCTGTTACCCCCGTCACCGTCCGTCCCCCTGCCCATTTCCCTTTCTCTCTTTGTCATGTGGGCCACAACCTGACGCTATCACCACCCTAACCCCACCTATTAGACACACACACGCCACACACACGCAGCACTGGGTACACGTAAGAAAATGCTAGGTACACCCGGTTGGTGTACACAGAGTTATAAATCCACTTTCCCAGCTTAGAAAAATTCCCAAAAAATTTGTAAATAAACTAGATGCATTAGGGAATTTAAATATAGCTTACACCCATTTTCATGCACCAGAAAATACCCATAAAATTCCATCTAGTTCAATTAACTATAGACTAAACTTATAAAATGGATAATTTTTACATCCTAGCTTCTTTTTAGGTGAAACCACTTCCAAAATTCATTTATCCTAGTGCCACCATATTGTTCTATGTTTGTTTTCCCTTTTTTGTTTGCTTTTGGTGGTAGTCTTATACAATAGCTACGCCAACAGACGATGGTGACTACTGGGAAAGCGAAGATCCCGATTATGTGAACGTGCCAGAAGAAGCCAATAACAAAGGTAGGTCCTAGCTCCCCCTCCCTTTACCATCTTGCTTAACTATCACTAAATGAATAACTTGCTTAATTATTATCCTAGATTATGAGCTCGGTTATGGTGAAATGATTAATGTTGAATTAAGATAAATGGTTATTTTGTTTATTTATGAGCTCCACAATATAGATGAATTTAGGTATAATAATTAATGGAACTTAAAACTTGGTAAACCTAAAACTAAACACCAATAGGGGGCGAGCGAGGATAGCTTATGCAGGATAAGTTATCTTGGTGAGAATGCTTGGACAGAGTTCCTGGGGAGATGCTCGTCTCAGTCACATAAGGACCGGTTCGTAGTCCCTCTCGCTTAGTGTGATGTTACGTATAGCCACATGTCTATATGGGTAGACTTGATCTCACACCCCCGTTAGATAGAAGTATAAATTTCTACTAGGAGGCCGATGATGGCAGCGGAATATTAGGAGCCGACACGGATGTGGATCTTCCATGGTCCGGTTGGCATGGTTGCTATGTGATCTTCCACGTTAAGCCCTTTGGTCGTGTTCGAGCCCATGACTATTATTGATTACTTTGATGATTTGGTATCATCGGTACTGTTATGATGGGAATGATGTGGTATCATCTGAGATTTTATGAAGGGATGATGTGGTATCATCCGAGATTATGAGATGGGATGATAAGGAATTCTCCTGAGTTTTAGTGTGTATTTCTAAACCCTGAGAAGCCACGGTAGAGTTATATGGAAGTCTAGGGTAGCACCCAAGTGGGTACGGGTTCTCGTTAGGCCTATTTCAACCATGGATCATGGAAGGGATTATGCCTATCACGTGGAGAAATTTGTACACCTCTGCAGAGTTACTTAAATCTATCCGAATAGCCACGTCTTTAGAATGGGCAGATGCTAGGATGGGATACTATGATTAGCTATACTTTTATGTGTAATGAAACTGGTAAAATATGACTTGACACTAACTCAGGAACTAGTTGGAATGGTAATGCTTCACTAGGACCTAACCTTTAATTATAACCACCACCACACCTCTATATTCACCCCATGGTTAGGGCTTGCTGAGTACGTAAGTACTCACCCGTTGTTGACTCATAAACTTCTGCACTGAGGAAGACCAAGACTACGACGAGGAAGTGCATCACAAAGATTAGGAGTTCTACGAAGAGTCCAAACATAGGAAATGACATCGAAGCTAGGATTTCGACCGCGCTCAAGCTTGCCTGTGGAATCGCTATGCTGTAGAATATCATCATATTGGAGACCACCATGAATAAGTGCTGCTCCACGGCAGTAGTTTTCCGCTAGCTCTGTAAGCCTATGACTATGCCCTTAAGGCTACTGTTGTAGAACCCCCTTTTTAGATATCAATAAAACTCAGAACCTTTCTCTTTAGTTGTGTACCAATTCTATTGATTTGTGCGTACTTGTGCGTGATTCTGGTGCAAGTACTGATGCACCTAGGACTCTTAGAAATGAGAGGCTGACAGCCCCACTATCGTAGTGCCTTCCACTTCACAGCCGCCTCCGGAGGTTCCACGTGAGTACGCATCGCCGCTGCACAGTCCGGAGTTCTCAATGGCAATGGTGGCGGGCATGTCCGGGGCGCAGGACAAGGCAGCACCACAGTCGCAGCCCTCGGCAGCGATAGCGTCGTCGACCTCATCATGCTGCATCATGCCACACTATGAGGCCGAGGAGGGGAGGGAGGATGCCGACGAGTGGTGGCATCGCACATGTCCGGCCGGGTGAAGCTATCGTAGCTGCAATCATCGCCATCGTTAGAGATTCGGTAAGCAGCCAAGCCTGGGACCTAGCAAAGAAGATGCTATCTGGATCTGGCTCGGAGTAGCGGTCTAACAACGTCATTCACGGCCCTGGCCAAACCTTGACCAACCACTTCTTAGACGTGGCTTGGTGCTCGCGATGTCCAACTGCATCCTCGCCGTCTCGCCATCGCCATCCTCAGGCAGGAGGGCTCATACACTAGCGCTACCGCCGCCGCTGCCGCCACCTGATGAGGCCCTGGCAATGACGAGGCTCTAGGGGAGCTGTGGCGCGGAAGACATCGGGGAAGCCGGCCGAGGCGCCAGGGGAGCCATGGCACAGATGGCATCGGGGAACCCTAACCCGCCCTAACCCATCTTCTCTATAACCCCGATCCGCCCCGACCCGTAGGCAAATAGAACCCGTTTCCACCCACCCACACACACCCCATATTAGAACACACCCCATATTAGAACCCACCCCAAAAAACCTGTTTCTCCCGACCCATTAGTAGGTTTACCTCTAATTCACGATCTCGACCTGGGCAGATGCCAAGGTGAACAGTAGCAGGGACTCCGGACGTGGCATCGAACGGCGTGCACCCCTTCCTCTAGTGCACATCATGAGGAAGCGATGAGGAGGGGCCCGGTGGTGGATGTCACGGAGCGCACATCGAATGGTGCCCTGCAACATATGGCGGTGAAGACCTCCGGCATGGTAACCACGAATCATGGCGGTCTCTATGGCATGAGTGATGTTGTCCACCATGGAGTTCATTGAAGGTAACAGAGTTGTCATCGTGTACCTTTGCAGTGGAGGCAGCGACGCTAGTGAACTTGTCTCCAGCGGTTCCTCCTTCAACAACGACTCCGGCAACACCTCTCCGACGAACTCCTTCTCTTTCTCCTCAGCGTGCGTGATAACATGTTGAGTGAAATCAAAACTTTATGGCTGAAAATGACAGATGTCTTTCATTAATGAACAGTAAAAGTATTTACATAAGCCTAGAAGGGACAGTTGTGCATCAGTGAGAGATTGAAAGCTCTATGTTTGGTGTTGGTAATTAGTGACAATGCCTAAGTACTAATCCTATGCCTAAGTTGTATGTAGCATATGAGGATTAGTACATTCCAAGGTTGGTGGCAAGATGGACATGGTGATTATGATGGCCACACTTGGATTTGGATGCAACCCTACGTGATCAAGGCAAAGGTATATGCTTAAGGGTTGTGTTTTAGTAACCAAGACACCTAGTGGGTGTGGTTACATTATAGGATAGATAGCCGTACTATAAAGAGGGGAATGACGCGGCTATTGAACTCCTAAGTGCCTCTAGGTGTGCATTTCATAATCATATGCATTTGGATAGAGCTAATAACGCCTCGAAAAATGATTGTGAAAATGCTAACACACATGCACTTGGTGATGATCACTTGGTGATGTTAGCACGTTTGCGAAGGCGGTGGAGTTTGAGCGGTAGAGAGGGTTTGGGGTCCTCTCTCCCTCTTGCCTCACGAGCTCGGCGTTTTCGAGGAATTGAAACGCCTATTTTCCACTACGCCGGAAGTCGGAAAAAGAAACGGAGGCGAACGGAGGTCACAGTTGTGACCGGACGCTGGACCGGACGCGGTCTTTGTTTGACCGGACGCGTCCGGTCAGTGTTCAGTGTCTGCGCGTGTTTTAGCTTTTTGATCGGACGTGCAGCGCGTCCGGTCACAGTCGACCGGACGCGTCCGGTCGTTCAGGGAGCTTACTGGACTCCAACCGGACGCTGGTACTGTGGCGTCCGGTCAGTTCTCCAGCGCGTCCGGTCGCCATTTCGTTAGAGCGCTGCTCTGGCTTGACCAGCGCGTCTGGTACGTTACGGGACCGGCGCGTCCGGTCGTGACCAGCGCGTCCGGTCCGCGTGACCAGCGCGTCCGGTCCGCGCGACCAGCGCGTCCGGTCGGTGCTTCGCGAAAATAGCCGTTGCGTGATTGGCGCGTCCGGTCAGTTGGACCAGCGCGTCCGGTCAGCGTGACTGCTACTGAATCAAGTTCCTAACGGCTATATTCGAAGGGGTACGTCTATAAATACTCGTTGGCCGGCTCAAGGCTCTCTCTCTTGGACATTTGACATACTTGTGAGCACTTTGAGCTAAGCAACTCCCCTCCCACTCATCTCTCTTGCTTCTTTGCATATTCGAAGTGAGATTGAGTGATCCAAGTGCATTTGCATTGTGAGATTGCATCTAGTTGGCACTTGGTAGTTGATTTGCTGTGGGATTCTTGTTTCTCTTGGTGGTTGCCGCCACCTAGACGGCTTGGAGCAGCTTGGAGGCGTTGGCAAGAGTTGGTGATTGTTCTTGGCCACCTCCGGTGTTTGTGAGGGGTTTGTGCCTACCTCGGCGAAGCGCCAAAGGCAACATTAGTAAATTGCTCGTGTCATTGCAACCTTTTGCCATTTGGTAGGTTCTTATGGCGTCTTTTGAGAGGCTCGGTGTGAGACCGATTAGCCACCGAACCACGTGGTGAAGAGGGACACAACGGGGACTAGCGTGCCGGCAAGCACGTGAACCTCGGGATAAATCTTTGTGTCATCATTCTTATTGTGATTGATCGATCCCGGTGGTTGTGTATTGTGGAATTCATCTCTTGATCATATTGTTTGGTTGGCTCAATACTTCGCCCCTCGGTGATACCCTTCTAACTCTCTCTTGTATTAATTTCTTAGTTACTTTGCTAGAGTAGCTCTTTTGTGTAGCTTGCTAGTTGTAGTTTCCTTCTCGGTTTGACTTGTGCGGTTGAGTGCAAATATACTAGTTTTGTGAATTGGATAAGTGGCTTGCAAACACCCCATAGGCTAAGCAAAACACGCATCTCGCTATTTGTTATATTGATAAAATTGTTTAGCTTGTCTTTGTAGAATTTTTTAAAAAGGCTATTCACCCCCCTCTAGCCATCAAGACCTTTCAAGTGGTATCGGAGCCGTGGTCACCGTTTGCAAGGCTTAACAACCTCGGTGCAAGATGGCTCAAGTTATGTTCAATCATGTTAATGGCAAGCCTCCATTCTTTGATGGCATCTCTTCCTTTGATCATTGGAAAAGGAAGATGAAACAATATCTAGGCAATATACATGAGAAGGTTTGGGATGTGACCAAAGAAGGATACATCATTCTTGATGAGGAAAATCTCACTCCAAATGACCGCATCAACAAACAATGCAACACGGCGGCACTTGACACAATCTACCGTGCTATTGATGATAAAGTATTTGAGCAAATCAAAGATCTTGAAAAGGCGAATGAGCTTTGGATAAGGCTTGAAGAAACATATGAAGGCACTTCAACGGTAAAAAGTGCCAAGCTATATATGCTCAAGGACAAGTTCTCCACTTTCAAGATGAAGGATGATGAATCCATCCCGGAGATGTTCTATAGGCTCCAAGTCATTGTCAATGATCTCAAGGGGCTTGGGGAGAAGGTTGAGGACAAGGACTTCTCACACAAGTTCTTGATGTGTTTACCCAAGAAGTTTGCTACCTTGAGAAGAATGATCTTTAGAGAGGGATTGGACAAGGTCAAACCAACCGATGTGCTTGGAGATATAATGACTGATGCCCAATACAATGATGATGAAGATGAGGTAGAAGAGAAGAAGGAGACCAAGGTCAAGCAAGAGAAGCCCATTGCATTCAAGGCTTCATCTTCTAAGGGCAAGAGCAAGGTGGAGAGTGATGATGATGATCCATTCGATGATGAGACCATGGTCCTCCTAGTGCACAAGATGGGGAGGTTCATGAAGAAGAAAGGATACGGTGCAAGAAAGAGAAGGGACTTCATGAAGGTAAAGGAGGTGCTTTGCTATAATTGCAATAGCCCCGATCATGTAGTGGCAAAGTGCCCCTATGAAGACAAAAGATATCATGATGGGGAGTTGAAGTTGAAGAAGAACAAGAAGGACAAGAAGGAGAAGAAAGAGAAGAAGAGCTTCACTATCAATAAGAAGAAGAAAGGTAGTGGCTATGTGGTCACTTGGGATAGTGATAACTCCGATAGTGATGATGATAGCTCAAGTGATGATGAGAGGACCACTCGGCGAGCCATTGCAAGCATCGCCCTCTCCAACAAGTCATTCATCTTCGACACTACATTGACATGCCTTATGGCCAAGCCTACCAAGGTAAAATATGATGATAGTGATGATGATTCTTGTGCTAGTGATGGTTGTAGGAGTGATGATGAGGAGGATGAGGACTACTCCAAGGATGATCTATTGGGCATAATAGATCAAATGAGCAAGGGCTACAAGAGGACAACCAAGAAATACAAAATCTTGGAACAAGAGCTCATTGCTAAGAGCAATGAAAATGATGCCTTGATGGAGGAGCTTGTTGCTCTCAAAAAGTAAGGAGTGCAAAGAAATTGAACAAGAGCTCAAAGCTCTTAGGAAATCCTTTGATGAGCTAGAGGCCTCTCGTGAGTGTCTAAAGGAAGACCACGAGGACCTTGAAATTGCTCACACTAGGCTTAAGGAAGCCCACTCTACTCTACTTGAGCTCATCAAGGAAAAGGACCTCAAGTTGAAAAAGTTCATGAAGGAAGCTAAGAAGGAACAAGTGATTGTCACTTGTGATATTGGACTAACATGTGATATTCTTGATGATTCTTTATTTGTTAATCCTACTAATGCTTCATGTAGCTCATCATCATCCACCATAACCAACTCTATCTCTACTACTAGTGATTCATCACTTGTGGTTGAGAATGAGACTCTCAAGAGAGAGGTGGATGATCTCACCCACGCATTGGGCAATGCCTATGGTGGGGATGCCCGCTTGCTAAAATGCTTGGGTAGCCAAAGGTTCTCTCTTAACAAAGAGGGTTTGGGCTATACTCCCAAGAAGGGCAAGGCGGCCTTTGGTACTCCAAAGCCTCGCTTTGTGAAGGGCAATGGTCGTTATTGCAATAGATGCAAGCAAGTTGGGCATCTAGAGATTAATTGTAATAAAATGAACAAGAACAATAATAAGTTTCATGCTAAAATGGATTACATTCCTTTTGATTCTTGTTATGTGCTTACCAAGGGTGAGAAAGGTGTGCATGCTAGGTTTGTTGGTATACCAATTGTGCGTCCAAAGAAGAAGGCCATTTGGGTACCAAAGAGCTTAGTTACTAACCTCCAAGGACCCAAACAAGTATGGGTACCTAAGAAACACTAATTTATTTTGTAGGTAAATTACAAGGCCGGAGGAAGGCATTGGGTGCTTGATAGTGGGTGCTCTCAACATATGACCGGTGATTCAAGAATGTTCAACTCTCTCAAATCAAATGATAGTGGCATTGATAGTATCACATTTGGTGACAATAGCAAGGGTGATGTGAAGGCTCTTGGAAGGATTGCAATCTCAAATGATCATAGCATTTCCAATGTGCTCTTAGTTGAAAAGTTGAACTTTAATCTTCTCTCGGTTGCTCAATTGTGTGATCTCGGTTTCAAGTGCATATTTGGTGTTGATGATGTGGAGATAGTTAGTGTTGATGGCTCCAATTTGATCTTCAAGGGTTTTAGATATGAGAATCTATACTTGGTTGATTTCAATGCTAGTGACACTCAACTTTCAACATGCTTGCTCACCAAATCAAGTATGGGTTGGTTGTGGCATAGAAGACTTGGTCATGTTGGCATGAAGCAATTGAACAAGTTAGTGAAGCATGACTTAGTTAGAGCCTTGAAGGATGTCACATTTGAGAAGGATAAGCTATGTAGTGCATGTCAAGCCGGAAAGCAAGTGGGCAACACTCATCCATTGAAGAGCATCATGAGTACCTCCAAGGCATTTGAGTTGTTGCACATGGATCTATTTGGGCCAACTACATACACAAGCATTGGTGGTAACAAGTATGGTTTTGTGATTGTGGATGATTTCACTAGATACACATGGGTATTCTTTCTTGTGGACAAGAGTGATGTATTTGACATATTCAAGAAGTTCATCAAGAGAGTGCAAAATTTGTTTGAGACCACAATCAAGAAAGTGAGAAGTGACAATGGAAGTGAGTTTAGAAACACAAGAATTGATGAGCTATGTGATGAGCTTGGAATCAAACATCAATTTTCAACCAAGTATACACCTCAATCAAATGGCCTAGTTGAGAGGAAGAATAGAACCTTAATTGATATGGCAAGATCAATGTTGAATGAGTATAATGTGAGTCATTCATTTTGGGCCGAAGCAATCAACACGGCTTGCTTCTATAGCAACCGCCTCTATTGCCACAAGTTCTTAGAGAAAACACCATATGAGATCTTAAATGGAAGAAAGCCCAACATTGCATACTTTTGGGTATTTGGTTGCAAATGCTTGTTGACGGTCCTTAAGTATCAATTATAACTATCAAATAAATAGAGAAAAGGATCCAAATAAAACCAACACCTAGACTTAGGGTTTTATCTGACAGAATTCCACGAGTTTTGCTGTTTATCTATTTCTGCAGGGGGTTATCAGGAAATACGGAAGAAAGGCCCACATGTTGGATTAATGACGGGATATTAACCGAACACGTAATTATCTTACATCTAGAAGAGTCTAGAAGCCACGAGAACGAACGGGAGGCGTAACAGAGCCAGGGACAGGGCGCCCGCCCTGCTGGCTCAGCCAATCAGGCTCCGCCTCGAGGATTATGCTCCACCGACCTAGAGGATCAAGGAAAACCGCACGATCAATGTCGGTTTGATCCAACGACCCAGATTCATCCGAAAGGGCTATATAAGCAAGGCCCCTGACCCTGGAGGAGAGGCCCCTCGTCTCATACTTCAAACCCTAATTCAGGAGGAGAGCCTCTGATCAAGCCCTAGAGCCACCACATCAACTAGATCTCTAGTTAGCATAGCTACATAGGATTAGAACTAGAAGGAGTCAATCTTCGATTGGTTCCCGGATCTGTCAAGAGGATTCTTGGTAATTCCTCTATTGTTCTTCAATTGTTCATCATTGTTCTTCAATATTATGAATATGACTTTGTTCTATTTCAATATATTGGTTATGACTTTGCTCTACTTGATTATATTTGCAATTATATTGTTCTTAGTTTATCATAGTTATATGCTTGGCTTAGTTAGATTGGAATTATATACATGCCTAGGATCGTATAGTGTTTATCCATGTGTACAGTGGGTGAATGATAATTATTGTGTAGACGTGGTGTCTATACCGTATTTATCTGCGATTGCACCCTATATGCCGGATTGTGGGGTAGTTCGCGATAGTGACAGCTTCGTTGATTCTTATATAGTCCCCCTCTCGTGTATAGGGCAGGCAGAGCAACACTATTACAGGGGAGTGATTGCTATGTTCTTCATCTTCCTTGCTAATATTCACTATGCATGGATATAGTCTTTTCTCACCATGATTGCCAAGTGTAATTGCACTAACTATGATATGCTAGACTTTATAGTTAATAATAACTTAGGGAATATCTTTGTAGTTCATCCTAATTCCATGCTAATGACTTGCTAGAATATCTGTTGAGATGCTTATCATTATTATATGTGGCTAGCTGATCAGATTAATTATCTTTGTCACCATTATCACTTTACCTTTACTTAATGTGACATTTATACCTGTATAAAGAGATTGATAAATACTCTCGGTTATACATGCAATGATGTGTACTCAGTTCCATATTCTCATTCCATTATCAACCATGATACTTAGAAATCCCTTCCCAGTGGTAAAAATATAAATAATGATACCTGGAATACTTCCCGGTTAAAATGCTACATCGGTATTAATCTGTGCGCTTGCAGATCCCTTTTATTATTTATCTTGATGAGCAAATGTATATTTCAATACCGCGTCTCTCATGTCATGCTGGGGATGACAACTTGGCTTAAGTGGCATGAGGGATAGGTTTGGCATTTTTGGCGCCGTTATCAGAATTAGAAAACTAAGTCTACTTTTGGTAGTGACGTTAAGAATGCCCAACAAGCATTTTTGGCGCCGTTGCCGGGGAAGGTTGATTACTAAGTAGGAATGAATATGGAACTTTGAGTCATCATTTGCATCACTAATCTGATCGAGCTTATCAATTCTCTTATACAGTTTTACCCCTGTATTTTCCATTTTGATTATTTATTGTAGGGTGATGCATGAATAGAAGACATCTTCCAGACAACTTTGTTGACGATCCCAAAGCCTTATTTAGAAGAACAAGAGCCAAGCTCAAGAAGACATCGTCAACACTTCAGCACAAAGCTTCATCCAAATCCGAAGACCGCCGAAGTTTCATCCGGAATTTGTCGACTGAATTCGAAGCCATGGCGAACAAGTCGATCCGCGAGTTCTCAGCTCCCACTACGGACAACATCCGCACTGGACCTGCTGGGGAGATCGACCGCAACTTCAAGCTCAAGCCTGGGCTCATCAACATGGTGCAAGCTAACCAGTTCTGTGGGAAGCCACATGAAGACGCTAGTGCTCATCTTCAACACTTCCTGGAGATCTGCAGCACTTTCACCATGGCTGAAGTCCCCAGAGACGCCATACTACTTCGCCTTTTCCCATTCTCACTGTTGGGGAGAGCGAAGCAGTGGTTCTATGCTACAAAGGAGAAGAACACTATGTGGGCACTCTGCTCCACGAACTTTCTAGCCAAATTCTTTCCCATGGGCAAGACCAATGCTCTCCGTGGGAAGATTACAAGTTTTCAGCAACAACATGATGAATCCGTTCCAGAAGCATGGGAGCGTTTCCAAGACTACATCCTAGAATGTCCCCATCATGGAATGGAAAGCTGGCTACTGATGTAGACATTTTATCATGGGCTCATTAACAGTGCCCGTGAAACCATGGATGCTGCAGCTGGAGGAGCATTCCTATCACTCACCATACCTCAAGCCACAGCTCTTGTGGAGAAGATGGCATCCAACCAAGGTTGGAATGAAGAAAGAACTCAGACACGCAAGAGAGGTGGAGGTATGCACCAGCTCAAGGAGGTAGACATGCTGTCTGCCAAGCTAGACCTACTCATGAAGAAGCTCGATGATCGAGCTGGAGAAAAGAAAGAAGTCATGCACGTCTACGACTCCCACATGACTTGTGAGGAGTGTGGAGGTACTGGACACTCGGGCAATCACTGTCCTGAGTTGCTGGAGGACGTGAACTACATCAACAATAACAACAACAACTACTACAACCGTCCTCAGCAGAATCAAGGTTGGAATCAACAGAGGCCTAACTACTCAGGTAATTACCAAGGTAACAATTCTTTCAATAATAATAATAATAATCCACTTTTGAGAGAGTTAGTGTCCAACCAAGGAAAGCTAATGGATAACCTGTCTAAGAAATTGGCATCTAATGATAAAATACTAGAAAATATAAATAATAGAATGGATAATTTCTCTACTGCCATCAAGAACCAGATTAGCTTTAATAAAATGATTGAATCTCAGTTGAATCAAATAGCTGCTGCTGTTCCTGCTACTAACCCCGGTATACCATCACAACCGGAAGGACTAGAATCTGCAAATCTTGTAGACATGTTTGATGCAGGAGATTACTGGAGTAACCCTATCGTGGAAGTAAGTACTGACCGTCTGCCGGTCAAGAGAGGCGATCCAGGACGCCCCGTTTTCCCGATCTCCATCGGCATGCGAGACTTCCCAGAAGCACTCTGTGACTTTGGCTCCAACGTCAACATCATGCCCAGGGTACTCTATGAAAAACTCTTTTCACAACCATTATTAGAAACAACCATGTGTTTGCAGCTTGCAGATAGGACACTGAGTTTCCCGAGAGGAATATTGAAGAACATCTGTGTCCGAGTTGGTTCCTCGTACGCTCCAGCAGACTTCGTAGTGATAGAGACCGGTTCTGATGAGAGGGCTCCCGTCATCCTAGGGAGACCATTCCTGAACACCACGGGAGCTGTCATCTATGCTAGTGCTGCCAAGATCAGTTTCTACATCAAGGGGAGGAAGGAAACGTTTTCCTTCAAGAACAAGACCGCACAAATCCCAGAGCAACCCCAATATGAACCAAGGAAGAGGACCAACAGGAGGAACAAGAGCAAGAAGCAAGTATGGACCGAGACAGCTAAGATGGTCACTGCCGTGCACAAAGGTCAAGATCGCCAACTCAAGTCACCGTTCTTGCCTAAGAAAGGACGACCCAGGTATGCCAAGCATTTATTGCTCCATTAATGGGTCCCACTTCTACAAGACACTCTGTGACACTGGGTCGGGCGTCAACATAATGGCCAAGGTCACCTATGAACTTTTGTTCAGAACCATGCCCTTAAACCCAACATATATTCAGCTCCAGATGGCAGATCAGACATTCCGACAGGTCGAAGGTACAGTAACTGATGTCCCTGTCAAGATAGACGATCACTTTGTCCATACAGACTTTCAGGTTAGTGACATGGGAGAAGATGAATACGATCCACCCATCATCCTTGGAAGACCATTCCTTAGTACTGTCAAAGCAATCATTTACATTGGAACTGGAGAAGTCCACATGCACTTCCCCTCTGAGAAGGTACGTCTTTACTTTACTGACCCTAACTATGTATTTGAAGAATCCAAGCAGGTCAGGACAAGAAGAAGGTGGCGTAACCACAATCAGAAGCAACAGGTCATCAAGGACGGATGGGCAGATTATGAAGGAGAAGTGGTAAGATCTGAAGACATACCACTCAACCAACACTGTCCTAAGGAGACCGAAGCACCGAGACAAGTATGGAAAGAAAAGACAGTTGCACATGAAGAAGAGGCACCGGCGGAACCACCGACTACGCCATCCACCAAGTCCCAGGACGACTGAACGAATAAGAGTCCCGTTCGGAGGACTTAAAAACACCGAACGCCTTGCCAAGAGGTAACTTGGTAGTTATCCTTTCCTTTTAATTATTTACTTTATCTTAAATAGTTTGCTTAGTTAATCATATTCATACTATCTTAAAAAGAAAATAAAAATGTTAAAAACCCTAAAGCCCCATGTGAGTATGCGAGTGGCATAAAACCCATAAGTACATTCACTGTGGTGGCATAAAAAATATATATATATAATAAATACATAAATATTTTCTTCTGCTTTATAAAATAAAAAAAAACATAAAAAAAATCAAGGAGGCTCAGCATGATAAAGGCTAGATATTTATGCTAACACTTAATTAGTTCCACAAAGCTTTGTTGTCTATTTGAGCTTCACAGAATTCAAGGAGACTAGCAGACGGAGGACATTCTAATCGCTGTCAGGGTGCTGCCGACTTTCAAATACACCTCCGCCATCTGCTAGCTACATCAGAAGAGATTATGTCAAGATCCAGCTTGGGGGAGAGCACCCCCATTATCTATTATCTTGCTAAGTATTTCTATCTTTATCTTTATATTTATATATACTTCTACCCTATAAAAATAAAAATATACATAACTATGAAAAAAAAAACTAAATAAAGATTTTGTGCTTATATATATACCTATATCTTTTGCTTAGTGTGTTTTAATAAATAAATAAAGTGGCTATGCTAAACTGAATCTAGATAATAATAAAACTCTAGCATGGATATGATGAATAGTTGCTTTGCCTAACTTTCAAATTTGAAGTCCTCTCTCTAAGTTTAGACATAACTGTTATCATTTAAAGCTTGCTCTAAACCTGAACTTGTGGGAAGAGAACTTGATCTAAAGTCTAAGTTGTTAACGGATATGATATGGGAAGGTTGAGCTGCTGTTTATCTATTCCTAGAGATGCTAGAATTCTAGAGAATTTTATCTTTGAAAATCTTAAAATGCTACATGATGAGTTCCTGTATGATGAGAGTTTAAGTTCCTACCACAGCCATACATACATGCTTGCTAGACTTTAAGCCATACCTTTACTTTTTACTGCTTATGAGCATTGAGTGTAGTCAAGCTGTGTAGACCCTTAGGAGCTTGTCATGCGGTTAAAATCAAGATTCACTTGCACGATCACTCATACATGCTGCTTCTACTCCGAAAGTACGCATCCACATATATCCACTCATTCTCATCTCTAGATCCACATAAAATTATTCTACTCCTAATCCGGGAGAGAATAGCCAAAAATATTTTCCCATTCTTGTTATCCCCTGTGAAATAAATGCTCAAGCTATTTTGGTTACTACCACTTGCTATATTGTTCTAAGGAGATGAGTGCTCTATACGAGGAAATAAAAAGGGGCAAGTGCCCGGAACCTCGAAAAGAAAAAGATACGAGGAAATAAAAAGGAGCAAGTGCTCGGAACCTCGATGAAAAAAAAGAAAAAGTGTGAGAAGAGAGGTAAAAATGGACAAGTGTCCGACAGTAGAATTAGGGGTACAAGATACCCACCTGAGAAAAAAAAAGAGAAAATATAGAGCACCTCATTCTCCTCAAGAGCTTTAAAAGCAAGAAAGGTACGTATCCCCTCAAAAAGAGCAAAAGTAGAATTAGACTTTCATCATTGTTATCATCACTACCACCATACACCATTTATTCGCCACACATGCACATCTTGATTTGACTTATTGGCTTGTTTCTCTGGATCCATGGTTTGACTATGCAATAAATGTCTTGTAAGTATGTATACTTTATCTCCCACCGATGAGCTCCAGATATCCAAAGCCTTATTAGAATAGGATGAGAGAGAAGGCAATGTCACTCTGCCTTATACCACAAATACTACATACTTTGCTTTGAGAGAAGGCAGACATCATTACTGCCTTGGTGAGGATCCAGAAATACCACAAAAGAGAGACCTGAGAGAGTCATACAAGGAATCTCTGAGTTTTATTTGAAAATCTGTAAAAAAACTCCAAGAGCTATAGCTAATCAAGAATAAGAGACATGGCGCTTGACTAGACTGTTCTATCTTTTAACCGCTCAAGACAAAGGTGGAGGTTGCAAGCCCCATGGTGAAAGGTATAATGAGTAAGTTTTAAGTCTTGACAGTTTACTTTAACTCAGAGATGAGACTCTATTTGAAAGCATGTGTACCGTCAAAATTATAAGGCATTTCAGCAACTACTGAGTCTCTCCTTGCTCAGGGACGAGCAAGAGGTAAGCTTGGGGGAGTTTGTTGACGGTCCTTAAGTATCAATTATAACTATCAAATAAATAGAGAAAAGGATCCAAATGAAACCAACACCTAGACTTAGGGTTTTATCTGACAGAATTCCACGAGTTTTGCCGTTTATCTATTTCTGCAGGGGGTTATCAGGAAATACGGAAGAAAGGCCCACATGTCGGATTAATGACGGGATATTAACCGAACACGTAATTATCTTACATCTAGAAGAGTCCAGAAGCCACGAGAACGAACGGGAGGCGTAACAGAGCCGGGGACAAGGCGCCCGCCCTAGTCCCTAGGGCGCCCGCCCTGCTGGCTCAGCCAATCAGGCTCCGCCTCGAGGATTATGCTCCACCGACCTAGAGGATCAAGGAAAACCGCACGATCAATGTTGGTTTGATCCAACGACCCAGATTCATCCGAAAGGGCTATATAAGCAAGGCCCCTGACCCTGGAGGAGAGGCCCCTCGTCTCATACTTCAAACCCTAATTCAGGAGGAGAGCCTCTGATCAAGCCCTAGAGCCACCACATCAACTAGATCTCTAGTTAGCATAGCTACATAGGATTAGAACTAGAAGGAGTCAATCTTCGATTGGTTCCCGGATCTGTCAAGAGGATTCTTGGTAATTCCTCTATTGTTCTTCAATTGTTCATCATTGTTCTTCAATATTATGAATATGACTTTGTTCTATTTCAATATATTGGTTATGACTTTGCTCTACTTGATTATATTTGCAATTATATTGTTCTTAGTTTATCATAGTTATATGCTTGGCTTAGTTAGATTGGAATTATATACATGCCTAGGATCGTATAGCGTTTATCCATGTGTACAGTGGGTGAATGATAATTATTGTGTAGACGTGGTGTCTATACCGTATTTATCTGCGATTGCACCCTATATGCCGGATTGTGGGGTAGTTCGCGATAGTGACAGCTTCGTTGATTCTTATATAGTCCCCCTCTCGTGTATAGGGCAGGCAGAGCAACACTATTACAGGGGAGTGATTGCTATGTTCTTCATCTTCCTTGCTAATATTCACTATGCATGGATATAGTCTTTTCTCACCATGATTGCCAAGTATAATTGCACTAACTATGATATGCTAGACTTTATAGTTAATAATAACTTAGGGAATATCTTTGTAGTTCATCCTAATTCCATGCTAATGACTTGCTAGAATATCTGTTGAGGTGCTTATCATTATTATATGTGGCTAGCTGATCAGATTAATTATCTTTGTCACCATTATCACTTTACCTTTACTTAATGTGACATTTATACCTGTATAAAGAGATTGATAAATACTCTCGGTTATACATGCAATGATGTGTACTCAGTTCCATATTCTCATTCCATTATCAACCATGACACTTAGAAATCCCTTCCCAGTGGTAAAAATATAAATAACGATACCTGGAATACTTCCCGGTTAAAATGCTACATCGGTGTTAATCTGTGCGCTTGCAGATCCCTTTTATTATTTATCTTGATGAGCAAATGCATATTTCAATACCGCGTCTCTCATGTCATGCTGGGGATGACAACTTGGCTTAAGTGGCATGAGGGATAGGTTTGGCATTTTTGGCGCCGTTATCAGAATTAGAAAACTAAGTCTACTTTTGGTAGTGACGTTAAGAATGCCCAACAATGCTACATCTTGAAGAAGGGCACTAGATTGAGCAAGTTTGAGAAGAAATGTGACGAAGGATTCTTACTTGGTTACTCCACTACTAGCAAAGCTTATAGAGTTTGGAATTTAGCTAGTGGTTTACTTGAGGAAGTTCATGATGTTGAGTTTGATGAAACAAATGGCTCTCAAGATGAGGAAAATAACTTGGATGATGTGAGAGGAACTCAATTGACTAATGCTATGAAAGAAATTGATATTGGTGATATTAGGCCAAAGCAAGTGATTGATGTGGATGACAACAAAGATCAAGTACTCCAAAGTCCAATTACACAAGCTAGTGGGTCTCTAATGCAAAATCAAGCTAGTACATCATCTCAAGTGCAACAAGATCAACAAGTGGCTAGTTTATCATCTCCAACTCATGATCAACATCAACATCCAAGCAATCAAGTCCAAGTGCTTCAACCAACTAACATTGCAAGAGACCATCCATTGGATTCCATCATTGGTGACATACAAAGGGGAGTTCAAACTAGATCAAGATTGGCATCATTTTGTGCTCACTCTTCTTTTGTGTCAATAGAAGAACCCAAGGACATTAATAAAGCATTGAGAGATCCGGATTGGGTAAATGCAATGCATGAAGAACTCAACAACTTCAAGAGAAATGAAGTATGGGAACTAGTTGAGAGGCCTAAGGATCACAATGTCATTGGAATAAGATGGGTCTTTCGCAACAAGCAAGATCAAGATGGGATAGTAGTAAGGAACAAAGCAAGACTAGTGGCTCAAGGTTACACACAAATAGAGGGTCTTGACTTTGGTGAAACTTATGCCCCGGTTGCAAGATTGGAAGCAATTAGGATTTTACTTGCCTTGCTCAAAATATCAAGCTATATCAAATGGATGTAAAGAGTGCATTTCTTAATGGGTACATTCAAGAGGAGGTGTATGTGGAGCAACCTCCCGGTTTTGAAGATGACAAGAAACCCAACCATGTATACAAGTTAAGGAAAGCTTTGTATGGATTGAAGCAAGCACCAAGAGCATGGTATGAAAGATTGAGGGACTTCTTGCTATCCAAAGGATTTGTCATGGGCAAAGTGGATACTACTCTCTTTACCAAGAAGATTGGGAAAGACTTGTTTGTATTGCAAATATATGTTGATGATATCATCTTCGGTTCAACCAATCAAGATTATTGTGATGAGTTTGGGAAAATGATGGCAAAGGAATTTGAAATATCAATGATCGGTGAACTTAGTTTCTTTCTTGGACTTCAAATCAAACAAATGAAGGAAGGAACATTTGTGAGCCAAACCAAGTACATCAAAGATATGCTCAAGAAGTTTGGCATGGAAGATGCAAAGGGCATTACAACCCCAATGGGCACTAGTGGAAGTTTGGATAGTGACAAGAGTGGCAACATGGTGGATCAAAAGCTTTATAGATCAATGATTGGTAGCCTACTCTATGTGACGGCATCAAGGCCCGATGTAATGTTTAGTGTATGCATGTGTGCAAGATTTCAAGCCTCACCAAGAGAAAGTCATTTGAAGGCAACAAAGAGAATATTGAGGTATTTGAAGCATACACAAGATGTTGGATTATGGTATCCCAAAGGTGCAAGTTTTGAGCTAGTTGGATATTCGGATTCTGACTATGCCGGTGACAAAGTTGAGAGAAAGAGCACTTCTGGGACTTGTCAATTATTGGAAAGATCACTTGTCTCATGGTCATCCAAGAAGCAAAATAGTATTGCACTATCTACCGCCGAAGCCGAATACATCGCTGCGGGTAGTTGTTGTGCACAAATCTTGTGGATGAAGGCAGCATTGAAGGATTTTGGAATCAATTTCAAGAATGTGCCATTGCTATGTGACAATGAAAGTGCTGTGAAGCTAACCAACAATCCGATTCAACATCAAAGAACAAAGCATATTGATGTTCGCCATCATTTTATTAGAGATCATCAACAAAAGGGTGACATTGCTATTGAGAGTGTGGGCACCGAAGATCAACTAGCCGATCTATTCACCAAGCCACTTGATGAGAAGAGATTTCACAAGCTAAAGAATGAGTTGAACATACTTGACTTCTCCAACATGAGTTGATGCACCCCAATGTTATGACATGCCTCTCCTTCAAGCCCCAAGGTACAATTGGTTGACATGTCATACATTCTATACTAAGGACTTGTTTAGTGCATCTAGTCATAACTTACATGTCCTAGGCTCATTCATGAAAATCAAATGACTTTGAAGTTTATATGGTGCCACTATTGCTTCCATGACTTGTATGATCTAGTGGTAGCATATAACTTGTTTAAGTAGCTTGTGATCCTAAGTGTTTAATCTAGAAAACTTGTCTAAATATTTGCTTCAACATGGTGCATGATAACCCTTCTAGTGAGGTGTGAAGAAGCTTGCCCTTGGATCAAACCGAAGCATTTTATTTATGCAAGCAATCTAGGTTGAATCACAAACTTGTTCCTCACCCCATAATTCAACCTGATAATTCATCTAAAATTGGTCCCTTGTGGTCATTGGTGCCAAAGGGGGAGAAAATATTTTTTCACAAAGATAGAACTCAAAGGGAGAGAAGCACAAAGGGGAGAAAAATGTTGTTCACAAGTATAGATTCTAAAAGAGGAGAATTGATAAAAGAAGGGGATCAACTAAAATTTTGAGCACACAAGTAGGGGGAGCAAGCTCTTAAACATGAATGTTGCATTTCCATGTGCACTTCATATGTATGATGCATAGTTATACATTTCTTTTTCTCCGATACATTGCTTGTGTGGTGACTTGCTAGTATACAATTGAATGGTGTATTGAAGTACTAGCATGAATAGGAAGTAGTTAGATTTTTTCTTGCTTCATGTTTTTCAAAGTGGTACTAGAGCCTTGGTTATAATGTTGATCTCACGAGGTTTCTAGTTATGTTTGTGCTTTTTCAAGTGGTATCTAACTACACAAGGTGCTAAGATGGTGTTTATCGCTACTCCGATGGTATCACGCTTCAAAGGTCTATAATCTAAAACACTTAGCACCTATTGGTAGTCAATGCTCCTAATCTTTCCTATCTAACATGTATGCTTCCTATATCCAAACATATAGCATACATGTAGGGGGAGCCATTGCTATCAATTTGAATTCATGATCACATGTCCATAATTCTTACACATGGTAATATACTTGGACAATGTGAAATGGGTTCAATCAAAATTTTATCATAATATCTTTGTGAAAGGGTTGTCACTAATTACCAACAAGGGGGAGATTGAAAGCTCTATATTTGGTGTTGGTAATTAGTGACAATGCCTAAGTACTAATCCTATGCCTAAGTTGTATGTAGCATATGAGGATTAGTACATTCCAAGGTTGGTGGCAAGATGGACATGGTGATTATGATGGCCACACTTGGATTTGGATGCAACCCTACGTGATCAAGGCAAAGGTATATGCTTAAGGGTTGTGTTTTAGTAACCAAGACACCTAGTGGGTGTGTTTATATTATAGGATAGATAGCCGTACTATAAAGAGGGGAATGACGCGGCTATTGAACTCCTAAGTGCCTCTAGGTGTGCATTTCCTAATCATATGCATTTGGATAGAGCTAATAACGCCTCGAAAAATGATTGTGAAAATGCTAACACACATGCACTTGGTGATGATCACTTGGTGATGATCACTTGGTGATGTTAGCACGTTTGCGAAGGCGGTGGAGTTTGAGCGGTAGAGAGGGTTTGAGGTCCTCTCTCCCTCTCGCCTCGCGAGCTCGGTGGGATTCAGGCGTTTTCGAGGAATTGAAATGCCTATTTTCCACTACGCTGGAAGTCGAAAAAAGAAACAGAGGCGAACGGAGGTCACAGTGGTGACCGGATGCTGGACCGGACGCGGTCTCTGTTTGACCGGACGCGTCCGGTCAGTGTTCAGTGTCTGCGCGTGTTTTAGCTTTTTGATCGAACGCGCAGCGCGTCCGGTCACAGTCGACCGGACACGTCCGGTCATTCAGGGAGCTTACTGGACTCCAACCGGACGCTGGTACTGTGGCGTCCGGTCAGTTCTCCAGCGCGTCCGGTCGCCATTTCGTTAGAGCGCTGCTCTGGCTTGACTAGCGCGTCTGGTCCGTTATGGGACCGGCGCGTCCGGTCATGACCAGCGCGTCCGGTCCGCGCGACCAGCGCGTCCGGTCGGTGCTTCGCGAAAATAGCCGTTGCGTGATTGGCGCGTCCGGTCAGTTGGACCAGCGCGTCCGGTCAGCGCGACTGCTGCTGAATCAAGTTCCTAACGGCTATATTCGAAGGGGTACGTCTATAAATACTCATTGGCCGGCTCAATGCTCTCTCTCTTGGACATTTGACATACATGTGAGCACTTTGAGCTAAGAAACTCCCCTCCCACTCATCTCTCTTGCTTCTTTGCATATTCGAAGTGAGATTGAGTGATCCAAGTGCATTTGCATTGTGAGATTGCATCTAGTTGGCACTTGGTAGTTGATTTGCTGTGGGATTCTTGTTTCTCTTGGTGGTTGCCGCCACCTAGACTGCTTGGAGCAGCTTGGAGGCGTTGGCAAGAGTTGGTGATTGTTCTTGGCCACCTCCGGTGTTTGTGAGGGGTTTGTGCCTACCTCGGTGAAGCGCCAAAGGCAACATTAGTAAATTGCTCGTGTCATTGCAACCTTTTGCCGTTTGGTAGGTTCTTGTGGCGCCTTTTGAGAGGCTCGGTGTGAGACCGATTAGCCACCGAACCACGTGGTGAAGAGGGACACAACGGGGACTAGCGTGCCGGCAAGCACGTGAACCTCGGGATAAATCTTTGTGTCATTATTCTTATTGTGATTGATCGATCCTGGTGGTTGTGTATTGTGGAATTCATCTCTTGATCATATTGTTTGGTTGGCTCAATACTTCGCCCCTCGGTGATACCCTTCTAACTCTCTCTTGTATTAATTTCTTAGTTACTTTGCTAGAGTAGCTCTTTTGTGTAGCTTGCTAGTTGTAGTTTCCTTCTTGGTTTGACTTGTGCGGTTGAGTGCAAATATACTAGTTTTGTGAATTGGATAAGTGGCTTGCAAACACCCCGTAGGCTAAGCAAAACACGCATCTCGCTATTTGTTATATTGATAAAATTGTTTAGCTTGTCTTTGTAGAATTTTTTAAAAAGGCTATTCACCCCCTCTAGCCATCAAGACCTTTCACACAGTCACTAGAGGCCTTGTCATTTTGTCCACATGAACCCGCCATTAATATTTGCTAATTACGTGATTAATCTAATTGATCACTAATTAATTAATCTTAACAGGGGCGACGTCACTTTTATACGGAGTTCATAAATCAATAACCAGCGATGTTGGTGATTTTTGTAAGTGACATATATGTTTATTATATATTTTCTAATACCTCATTTAGTTGGCACAATTGCTAGTTTTCTTTTCTGAATTCTTATATAAGGTAGACGGTTTTATAGGATTTGTATAAAAATTTCTGTAGCAAATGCGCCCTCACCCTTTTTAGACGAAAGAAGAATGATATTAGATAATAGCTGGGTACATCAAAGCACTCTGGAATACACTACATATATCCAGAAACTGATTTCCATCTAAATTGTACCAATGCCGTAAATAGCTCTATTTCTCAAAATCAAACCTGTATGACGCTTTGTATGGATGACTGCATAGGCAAACACTTGGCAAAAGGACTAAGAACATATGCCCAATGAACGACAACTAATATTCCTGTAGGTGGAGTTGAGAAATTTTTTTCTTTCTTGTGTTCTGTCACCGAAGAATAAGAAAGACTTATCTGAAAGTTATTCTCTTAGTTCTTCATTATGGGTAGATTTAACCACGATGAAACGAAGAAGAGACCGAAGAAAATTATTTATAGCGGTGACATCATCTCCGCTTTGATGTCGCTGTTCGGAAAGAAAAGTCTCTATGTTGTCAACCCGATGAAGTTGCTGATGTTGTAATTGTTGCTCTCATCATTAACAGAACCACCATAGAGAAAATGATTTCATCCTACTCCTTTGCCATCGTCGGAGAGGAGGTGGAGATAAATCTTCGATAGCTAGAAACTTGACATAGAGAGACTTAACTCACTCAATTTATATTAGAAAAACTTATTAAAAAACGATAAATTCTGACTCTCTTCGGCCTGGCGAGAAGGATGAGGACCAGCGGTGGCGGCGGCACAGCCGTGGCGCAGGGCGTCCCAACGAGAGGGGCGAGTCCGACTCGTTGATGCACAAGTTGGTTCGTGTATAAACGTGCCCTGACCCTAACAATACCATATTATTGGGATATTTAACTTATTGCCATCCTTACCGATGCCACCTCTCCGATTGCCAGTTTTACATGGGCACCTACATATTTGCCACCCAAAATAGTAAAGCTCCTACGCATTTACCACTTTAGCTGATGTGGCATGCCACGTGTTCATGCCAGCGCGACAGCGCCCCTGATAACCTCTAGGACATGCGAAATGACTTATTTACCCCTGCTGCTTCTCTCATTCCCCCTCACTGACGTATGGGCCCCACATGTCAGCTTCTTCTTCAACCTCCAGCCCTAGCTGACCACTGCTTCGGGCCTCCGGCTGCTCCGGCATCCATGCCCTGACCACCGTAGACCTGTCCTGGCACGCTGCTCGACCAGTCCTCGTACCACTTCCACTACAGCGCCCTGCTGCTACGTCCATCGTCCGAGATTTCGCTTACCTGACGCCGTCGTGCTGGCACTACTCCACGGTGCCATGGCAGTTCCGTACGCGCCCTCCGTATGCCGGGGCTCGGACCTCACGTTCCGCAAGGCCGCCCCGTACGTGGCCGCGCTGCCGTCGCTTGAGGACGCGGAAGCTGCGTGCGTGGTGTCATCCGCGTCCAGGACCAATGGCGGGTCTCCCTCCAGTTTGACCCAGGCCACACCGTGCACTTGCAAGACTCATTCCTTGGCGTGTGTCTCACGTGGACCAGCGCGAGCGGCGACGGCTGAGGACGACGTGAGCACCTGGTGCTGCGCATGCGCTACCGCAACCGCTCCCCCGTACTGCGACCCTACCAGCAGCATGGGCGAGGAGATGGAGCAGCGCCGCCGCGAGCTACGACTCTTAGCTAACACCAGCACCCATGCAGCCACAGGCGCACCTCGCTGGGCGTCGGCGCCTGCAAGTCCACGTTCGCGGTGGCCATGCTCGACACCTGCAAGTCCACGTTCGCGGTGGCCATGGTGAGGTTCCCGGGCTATGATGTCAACGTGTCCTGCGCCGCCAGCGAGGACCTCCGCGCGTTGCTCCTGCACACCACCTACGGTCGCTCGTCCTCGTTGAGGACCTGGACCGGTACCTGTAGAGTGCTGACCTTCATGGCCGGTGTTGCGTCGTGCTGCAGCGAGGAGCGCCGAGCGCGTCACGGTGTTCACCATGAGCGGCGGGAGCAAGGACGCCGGCTGGACGTACACATCCCATCACGCTTTGTGTGCTCGCGTTGCTGTCCATGCCAAAGACGTCATCTTCTTCGGTTCTTCTACCTGGCACATCGGCCGCGTCTCCACCAGCACGTCCACAGTGAGCTGCGTCCGTAGGGGATGCTACTAGCACCGCAGTGGAAAGAGCGTCAGAGTGCGGCACCCGTGGGGGAGTGTGGACGGCGCGAAGGCGAGTCTGAGCGACGCGGGGGACCATGGACGACGCAGTAAGAGAGGAGGGAGGAAGAAGAAAGCATCAATGGTAAAACAATATTTTTGCGTGCTATTTCCTCTGGGACCGTCTCTCTTCCACGCTGGCACGCTGATGTGTCGTGCCACATCAACAAAAATAGTAAAACTATAGTGCATCTACTGTTTTCGATGGCAAATTTGTAGTTGCCTGTATAAAAATGGCAATCGGAGAGGTGCCGTCCGTAAGAGTGGCAATAAGTTAAATATCCCCATATTATTATCTTATTATTGCGCTCTTAAAGCTGCACGTGATATTTCAATCGCGTCCATAATCTTTGGTTCCTCGTGTTCATTTTGCCCCTTCCCATTCCTCTCCACTGCGGTGCCACCATCTCGGGCCGGGCCCCGTGGGGAACCAGAACCACCTCCTCACCGGCGGCGGCGGAGGCGAACGGCGACCGCGACCTCCCCCGAGGCCGCACCTACTAGGTAAGCAGCCCTCTCATCCTCGTGCTGCCTCCGATTTCTTCGAGTGAGGGTGACCCTCCCACTCTCAGATCCATCCGGCTATATTTGGGCATTTCTGGGTTCTCGGTTGATTCCCGATCGGTTCGTCGATCCATCTCCGTTTCCCCCATTCTAATCGGCGCGCAATTTCTGTGGCAGGATTGGATTTTAGCTCCCCGGTTCTGGATTGGTTGGTTGCCCGCGGCAATGGGAGGAGGGCCGTGGTGGTGTCCATAGGGAATCCTCGGTCGCGTCCTTGTTGCGATGGCTTCGACCTCTGTTCCTAAGTTAGTCGCGGACAAGAAATGCGATAAAGCCATTGCGGATACCACCGCACCATTGACTTCTCAGGGACACTCTGAAGAACCGACTGGGAAAGTCAGCAAACTGGTGCCTTCTTTGCCGATTGTAATTGCAACTGGTGATGGGGCTGCATCCAGTGGGGTGAAAGAAAACAACAATGACATGAGCAGTTCTGCTGATGGTTCTGTGAAGCTGGATGACAGTGAAGATGCTGAGAAGAGCTCGCTGCGGGGGAGTGTTAAGGATAGCTCGGTGTCTGCTAAATGCAGTGACAGGGCCAGCAGCCTGTCGAAAGCCAGCGTTAGTGCCAAGGTTAGTGGTCAACCTGCTGACATGATCGAGAGTGGCAAGAGTAGCCTCTATCGGGCCAGTGGTGGCAGTGATGTGAGCGATGAGAGCACCTGCAGTAGCATTTGCAGCAGCGTCAGCAAGCCTCACAAGTCAAATGATTCAAAGTGGGAAGCGATTCAGGCGGTCCGAACGAAAGAAGGTTCCGTAGGTCTAGGTCAATTCAGGCTACTCAAGAGGCTTGGCTGTGGTGATATTGGCAGTGTATACTTATCAGAACTTAGTGGCACTAAATGCTACTTTGCCATGAAGATCATGGACAAGGCATCACTAGCAAGCCGCAAAAAGCTGCTTAGAGCGCAGACTGAAAAGGAGATATTGCAGTGCCTGGATCATCCTTTTCTTCCAACATTGTACACTCACTTTGAGACAGATAAGTTCTCATGCTTGGTGATGGAGTTCTGCCCTGGAGGTGACCTCCATACCCTAAGGCAAAAGCAGCCTGGCAAGTATTTCCCTGAACAAGCTGCCAAGTAAGTTCCCTGTTTCCATCTGTTTGTTAGTTGGGAGCTATGCCTGGAAAGTCTTTCATTCTTGAGCTCTTCTTCCTTATGGGTAAAGTATTCATTTGGCACATGCTAAACATTGTGATGGATAGTTTGGTAGCCCATTCACTGTTAATATCTCTTCCCAAAAAATCAGAGGATGACATCTAAGTTTATGTTCTTACCATGTATTCTTTAGTAGGTATGACATCATGATCAGCATCATCACCTCAATCATGATTTTTGCTCATTGAACCTACTGGGCTTACACTGTTCTCACAAAGATATAAATTCTATTTTAGTTCCTATACCTAGTTTTGATAGTTAGCTGGCATTATTTGTTCTGGACGTCACTGATATCCAGTTAAAATGCTGAATGATTAGTTTTTAGTTATGTCATCTGTATGGTTGTTCCTTGCCTATTATTTCTTCCTAGGGAGGTGCACTCTTTTGTGTGGATGATCTTTTTTGTTAACAGTTACTAATTTTTGAGATATGTTTTCGGATTGCCTTCATGGTTGAGGTTACCGAAGAACTGTTAAAATTGAGCTGTTGCCCATTGAAAATCTAATACTGTAAAGGTTTATTTTGATTAAAGGATGAAGCCGTCTGATTATTAGATTTCATAATCATAATCATAAAAACTGAAGGTACTATGAAGGCACAAAAATACTGAATATGTATATTTTTATCATTGTCAGTGACATGTTAGCATTTGATGTGGCAGTGACTTGGTTGTTAAATGAAATTATTGGAACTTGTAAGGGCTTATCATACAAGAGCTTCAAATTAGCATTGTTTGCTTAAAGGTCTTTGGACCTTCAGATTGTTCCATGTCTGAGTTTGATCTCTCTCTCTCTCTCTCTCTCTCTGAAATGATTGTTGTTGTACTCCAAGGAAAAAAGGCATCCATGTGCAACATCAAGTTATCTAGTCCCTAAAATACCTATCAGCATGGAATATTAAATCTGACAGTAGATGCTACATATTAATTATCATATCTTTATTTGCACAATGCATTTCAGTGAAATGTTCAGTTGAACTCTAATAATCAGAATTTATGAACTCAAATTTTTAGATTGGTTTGTGAAAATGAAATGTAAAATACTATAAAATGACTTTTGGCTAGAGGGAATCTTCGTTTGGGAGTTTAAATTGTGCCTTCTGTTTTAGGAGTCCATTTCCACAACATTTCCTTGGAGCATGAGCATGATTGCCATAGCGCCACAACATTTCCTTGGAACATTTCCATATGTCATGGTGAAAATTTATTGATAGATAGGATAAAAACATAAATTGCATTGTCAGCCATATGGAACAGCTTCAGTATACGAGTGACAACATATAAACTCTCAAAGTGGTAGGCGCTCATTATTTGCTACTGTTTGGGTAAATAAGTATGTTTATTGGCATATGCATATGCTATGCATCTCATCTGTATTAGGCATGCATATTTATGAATCTAGTTTCTATTTTGGTTGTACTCTCAGTTTTTACCAAGATCTTTATCAAACCTATGTTCTAATAACCTTTCGAACTACATCTCTACTATCCATCTTGTCTTGTGTTGCGCTTTCAATTTCCCCTTTTAACTCATGTGATCCTGTTTAGCATTTGGGTTTTCACGAGTAGTGTGCAGGCTCAATTGTTTACCTCATTACCTAATATCTGGTGGATGTTTATAAAGGAACGTATTTCATATTTTTTATTTCTTAAATGATGCCACTTCTGAAAGTTTGTAGCCCTTGGCTTTTGTGACACAGTTGGAGTAATTGATCCGCCCACCAGTTTCTGATATTATGTAATGTTATTCATGTGCTTTCTTGATATTTTGCATGATAGGCTGCCCTGATTCTCATGTCATTTGCAACTGCAACAAACCATGATCAAATCTATGAACTTATGTTGACATCAAAACATATGCAGGTTTTATGTAGCAGAGGTGCTTCTTGCTCTGGAATACCTGCACATGCTTGGTATCATATACCGTGACTTAAAGCCAGAGAATGTTCTTGTGAGAGAAGATGGCCATATCATGCTGTCGGATTTCGATTTATCCCTCCGATGTGCTGTGAGCCCTACTCTTCACAGATCTTCTGACCCCAGTGGGGATAGCCAAAAGGGCAACCCAGCTTACTGTGTGCAGCCTGTGTGCATTGAGCCTGCCTGTATCCAGCCTTCTTGTGTCACAACAACCACATGCTTCTCTCCTCGCTTTTTCTCTTCCAAATCCAGGAAGGAGAAAAAAGACAAAAAGGCAAAGGGAGACTTGGCAAATCAGGTCAGACCACTTCCTGAGCTCGTTGCAGAGCCGACTGATGCAAGGTCTATGTCTTTTGTTGGCACCCATGAGTACTTGGCACCTGAAATTATAAAGGGTGAGGGGCATGGAAGTGCTGTAGACTGGTGGACATTTGGCATATTCCTGTACGAACTTCTCTTCGGCAAGACACCATTCAAAGGTTCTGGGAATAGGGCAACATTGTTCAATGTAGTTGGACAACCCTTAAGGTTCCCAGAATCACCTGTAGTGAGTTTTGCTGCAAGGGATCTTATTAGGGGATTGCTCATCAAGGAACCACAGCATCGATTAGCATATAAGCGTGGAGCCACAGAAATAAAACAGCACCCGTTCTTTGAAGGTGTTAATTGGGCATTAATCAGGTGCGCCACTCCACCAGATATCCCCAAGCCAGTTGAGATCCCTCGTTCTGTAGCCTCATCAAGCCAGAAGGCTACATCAGCTGCCGAGAAAGGTTCAGATTATCTTGAATTGGAGTTCTTTTAGTGGAGTCATTCATGATCTCCCATGTGCAAGTTGTAAAGCTCTTCTTTTTCCCCTTAGACATCTTTTTTTTTTCTGGGTTTTAATAATTTATATGTAGATGCATATTGTCGTAGCACTGTTCTCTTCAGTTGGTTTCTCAGTTCATTCCTTTAGATGGGAGCCTCAACCTGGTGGAGTTTGTAATCCTTCATTGGCTATGGTTCACTAGATTCTCTCAATAACATAGAAACATTTTCGTTCAATCTGTGACTGGTTTTGCAATCTGTATGGTCACTGCAAAGCTGACCACGCCTTAATAACAAGGTAAATGCCACATAGGGCAGTTGCATGTCAACTAATGTCATCTGATGCAACTGTCATGTAGGAGGTGTAGATGCGACCTGATCTTTCGATACATATAATAGCTTCAATAGGTTGAGAACTTGATATTCACAATCTAGTCTTTCGATACGTATAATAGCTTCAATAGGTTGAGAACTTGATATTCACAATCTAGGCTTCGAACAAATTTTGATTAGGACCTCCACAATTGTTACATCACTGCTCCGTTGGTTATCAACGCGATTGATCTCGCCGAGAAAACGTTTCTACAAGCAAATCGTGAACACAAGCAAGAACAGGATGAACACAGTCTGAAATTGCAAGTATATATATGAAGTTTAAGAAACTGATAGGTGGTTCAAGTCTTGATTTGAAAGGACTAGTCGATATAGTTGAACAAGATCAAGAACATGGGTCCGCTTGTGCAAAACAATAGAGGTCCTGATTCACAACAGTTGATCTTGGCGATACAAGTGCAGTGAACAATGTCTGTTTCACGAGGAAAACAAGAACATAACAAAACCCTAAACCCTAACAAGAGTGATGACGGCTAAGGCCCCGTTTGGTAGGGCTTCTCCACCAGCTTCATAATTCATTTGGAGCCTTTTTCTACCAAATGGTGTAAGATAAAACGGCTCCACTGGTGAAGCCCCTAAAAACATGCTCTCATATAGGTTCAGAGTGGGAAGGAGCCAAAAAAAGTGGCTTCACCCAGCTCCTTCCCATTCCGTGGGCCCCATCGTGGGAGATATCATATTTGCCCCTATCAACGGAGCACGCGTAGGCCACCGAGCATGGTCGTCGGGGCTTGCGGCCGCCAAGGAGAGGACGCATACAAGCTGGGGCACGTGACCATTGAGGAGAGGGCGCACACAGGCCGGCGAACACGGCCACTAGAGGGGATATGCGGGCCGCTGAGGGACGTGCAGCCATCGGATAGCGGCGTGCGGGACGTCGGATAGGGGCGCACATGTTGTCAGGGAGGGCCGCACCGGCCACAGGGCACGCAGACTGCCGGAGAGAGTGGCGTGTGGCCACATTGGGGGCACGGTGACCATCAGAGAGCGGCGCGCGAGCCGCGGTGGGCGCGTAGGCCGCCGGGGAGGGGTGCGTAGGTCAACGGAGAGGGCCGCGCCGACTACTAGGGAAGCAGGCATGGCAGCTGCTAGAGGAGGGAGCATGGCCATCGGGGAAAATGATATCTAAACAAGATCATGCATACGGCCGGGTGAAGAAGATAGAAAAAGGGTATTTTGGTCTTTTCATTCGTTTTCCTACCGTAGCTATTTTTCCAAACGGGTCATCAAAATGGCTCTAGCTCCACTAACAGAGCTGTTTGTGGAGCCGAGGCCAAAAAAAATGACTTCACCGATGAAGTGGAGCCGTGCCAAACGGGGCCTAAATATAGTGTCTTGGGCATGCAAACCCCTATTGGACGCACCACCTAATGAGCTACCATACATGGCCCAACAAACCAAAAGACGGTATCACAGCACCGTGACAGATTCTAGACGCTGACTTGTTTCGATGCTTCCCATTGACTTTGAATGAATTTTGACACAAAAGCAAAACCATTGGTTAGCTTAGGAAATTAGCTTTTCTGGCATATGTGGTGTCGAAAACGGACTCCATATACGTCATGGGTGTTGATTTTACCCAGACTGCTCCTGGAATCCGAGATGGACTCCAACTTGAGTTGGATCGGGCCTCTGCCATGGTGTAGATGAGTTAGACGCCCATGCTGGTCCTCCTCGTCTCCTTGGCTTGTATTTGAAGGAGTGATGTCCTCAACACTCAAGTCCCCAACCTTTCACTAGTGTGGCCAGATTGCCCTTGAATGGTACAATGATGTGCCGAGGTACTGACATCTCAACTACCCCACTCCCCACCTCAAGCCAAATTCCTAGGAAACCGGTCACCACTAGCTAATTGGCTTGTCACCCCATTCAAGACATATCACTACTACAGATTGAGATACCACTATCGCCACTTTCACTGCCGTAGAGATAGAAGCGACTGTGGGTTACTTCCACCGTTGGTTATATCGATAGGGAGGCCTAGAAAGGAATCAAGCCGGTAGGTGAAACTTTTAGCACTGATGGTTGAACAATCAATGCGGTGGTGCTAATGGGGTTGAATTCCACTGTTGTTTGGAATGCCGAGCCGACTGGGATAGGTGTTATGTCCGCCAGCCCTTCATGACCATTTGGTCTATCGGAGATAAATTCAGCGTGAGTGTTGAATGTCCCAACTTCCAAAACCGTCTCACCACATCCGTAGGGAACCGTCGTATACCTCATCTTCCCTGATGCGTATGCCTAGATCACGCATCTTAACTGCTCCTTTCCACTTTTCCATCTTGAAGGTTGGCCTATTTAAGCTGGGTCTGGTGCACCACTTGGCCTCATTCCACACAGTCTTCCTCCTTCAATCTCTTTTAGAATGGATACAAATTGACAAAGCTCTTGAGCCAACCACCTTTTTTTCTTCATCGCCATGGCGCTCCTTGTCCAATTCCTCTGGCTGCTACAACAGTGTTAGCAGAAGGCCTTCAAGATTGGGTACACCTCCATCAAGGCACAGCGAGGGCAGCTTGATCTAGGTGCTAGTGGAAGTTTTGTGATTAAGGGGGGCACTTATTTGGCCGAGCCAGGGGTACTGAATGCACTTTGGTATCCGTGGTTTGGCATTGCTAGGCTTTGTCATTGGGGCTACGGGGGTTCCGATGGTGGCTCCTATGATGGCTCTGATGAGTGTAGGGCCACTAGGAAGGTGATGTCTGTATGTATAGTTGCCACCTTTCTGCCCTACGTAGCCCTGCTACTGTCGATCCTCCTTCCTCTGGAGCAGTAGCGACGATGGTGGTGCTTCTCTTCCACACCTCTACTTGCCTCTCTATCCTAAGATGTGCAGCAGGGAAGGTAAAGCACCTCACTGAGATGCTGGTGGAAGTTTTGTTAGGTGCTGCCTTGTCCTTAGCTTGCACTGCCTGTCTACGTCCTATTAGGCCAGCAGGGTACTCAACAGAAGACCACCTTGATGACCGTAGATCTTCTATTGGGATATAGACTCGACTATGGGTTGTACATGTACTCAACAGGTCTTTGTTATTGTACACCCAGTAGTCTTTGATAGGTCTTTGTTATTGTATAACTTGTGGAATGTAACTGAAGTTGTTAATGAAAATTGTCCTCATGTGGCTATGATGCTTGTTACTATGTTGTTTATATATGGTTTTTGCCTTAAAAACAATTAATAACTGAATGGTTGTGATCCTTGTTACTCCATTTTTTAAGTGTTGCAGTATTTGTCTTGGCTGCACAGATGTGAGATAAAGCACCTCACTAAGATGATGCTAGGGTTCGAGTTTGTGAGGTGCTCCTTCTTCTTGCAGCTCTCACGATCAAGAAGCAGATCAGCAGATCTCCTCCCACATGAAAACAAAACTAACCAAGAAAGAAAGATACTAAGAACGAATAGATTCATGCGTGGATACACTAAAATGATAATGAATCAAAGGGCAGACATCATAATTAAGCAAATTCTCACTATCATAATAATTAACATAACATAATTAAGATAATTACATATTTGCTTGGCAGAAGGCTCGGCCTTGCAGTTGTTGTGCAGACGCAATTCGTATTTAAGGGTGTGAGAAGGCAAGCATAGATGTGGTTTGGATCCAAAGGCATAGGGGGACCGTACCTTGCGCAAAATAGGCTAGCGGTTCATCACTTTGTCTCCCTCAAACTGCGTGGTTAGCTCTAGAGGGGCCAAGCCGCATGGTCGAGTCAATTTTCTCTGTCCAATTTCCAACACCGTTCCATCACCATTACTTTCACCGGGAGAAGTGTGCTCCACTAAGATCATGCGAGATGTGGCCTTGCCTTAACTCCTGCTCTCGCTCGGTGCAATCGAAGGGAACTCCAATGGGCGCCTACCTCACCCATCCTTTTATAAAAGCAGAGGCTAAGGCAGGGATGCAAGTACACAATTCCTTTCTAAACTCGTTACACTTACCTATCTTCTCGTTCTATCTTCGTCCAACGCTCTGCCTCAACACCCCATCTTCCAGATCTCATCTAATGGCAAATTGGGGAACAAAGCGCCTAGTGGAAGAGTCACCGGAAGTTGTCTTAGCTCGTCCTCAAATTCATGTAAGGCTACGACGGGATGGGGAGGATAGCTCGGTGGCGCTACCACCGGAGCATCGATCGCCACTTCCGGCTATCTCCTCCGACAATGATGGGGGGATGATGTCCTCATGTTGGTGGAGTAGCTAGACGTGGCCACCTCGGCCCTCCGTGAGGAGAGTCGGGAGGCGGATCGGCCGTACCTCTTTGTTGCTTCCACAAAGTGGGAAACAGCCGCGACGGAGCTTGCTGCCGCCGAGGCCTAGGCGCGCCTCACTGGTAAGGCATTCAACATGATATGATCTTGCACTTTTCACTTCATGCGACATCGTGTCTTCAATTGTAGCATTTTTTGTCTTCTTTTTGGCCGTCTAGGAGCAACTGATTGCCGTGCAGGGTGAGGCGGCGGAGATGATCTGCCTTTGCTAGGTAGCTGAGGACAACGCTTGTGTCACCTATGGGATGGTGGTGGAGAGCAATAGGCGCTAGCAGGACCTCCACGTGGCATCAATCGACATCGTCCACGTGCTTTTGCCGCCTATGCCTGCGGGAACGACCCTGGTGGACCGCCTCCACACCATGCCACCATGACCAGTGGCCATGTGCTGCATGCACCTAGGGGCCGCTTCGGCCATGGCCGCCACCTAGCTTCGGCTGGGTGAGGACCTGACCGTGGTGGAGCCAGGGTTCCCGGGAGAGACGAGCTATCAGGATCGTGAGAACCTGATCGGTGACTTCTTTTCCTCGGACCATGGCATCTTGGCCACGGTGAATGTAGAGGACATCATTCGTAATGCACCCCATGAGTAGTTTGAATGTAACCTGCCTCTGTATTCTTAATAAAAATATTCATGACTTTTAGTAGTTATTACTTTGAGTTGCAACATCTCTATTTCCTATTGACTGAAATGTTCCATTTGTGTGCCTTAGAGTTCGAGACCGTATAACACATCATTCGTTAGTAGGTGCTAACATCTCTCAATCACCATTGTCGGTAGCCTTCACCATCACTTTGGTCAATTTCCATGCCCGCGCGTGAGTCCTACGCGCCACTCATATGCATATTTACAAAGTTTTGTAGAAATTTGCATTCCCGCAGCTGATATAGTTGCTTACTAAGGACACTCCCCACTATGTCATTCTCCTCTTCACTACTGCTGTTCCTCATCACCACTCCTGCTCCCTAGTGTCGAACTGCGTGACCTTCCATACTCAGTGACATACAAGCCACTAGTCACTGCCGACAAGCTAGTGCTCCACACTGGTATGCCTCTCCGGTAGGGAGACATCATAGATCCACCGGTGACTAGGCTGGTACTCATCACCGCCGTCGCTGCTCGAGCTCAATGCTGCAAGATCTGAAGGCAATGGCAATGCTTTTGCACTTCCCTTATGCATCATTCTTGGATTTTTATTCCCTTCTCCACTCATCTGAGTATGAATGAAGCTTCCATCTGATTATTAACGAGTTCACAAACACATCCCTATAGGTGTTCCTTCTCTGATTCAGGTGACAGCGCTGCCACTTCCATTGCCGGCGCCACTCCACCAAATCCTAGTCAAGATGGAGGTGGAGGCCCCTAAGAAGAGGAATGAAGTGGCCATCCTCACAAACCATGTCTTCATCCTCATCCTTAGTTGCCTCACTGCCCACTCCTTGTGCAGCTACAAGTGTGTCTATCGCTCCTAGAACAGCCTCATCTCAGGATTTGAGTACCATAAGGAGCTGCCCTAGATTCTTGCCAAATTCTTCTACCGTAGCTGGAAAGGCAAACACAACTTCACCAGCATCACCAGTGAATACCCCTCCTGTCCTTCTTGTCCTTCCCCATTCAGGATGTTGTGATCTCATATTGCTCTCGGGGCTCAACTTCTGCTGGTGCACTAGGTTTCGCTATGTTATCTGCAATCCGGTGACTAAGAAATGGTTGCTACTGCCGAGTAGCAACCATTCTTGTGGTTTAGCTCGCTTGGGGTTCAATCCGATAGTCTCCTTGCACTTCCATGTGTTTGAATATGGGATCAACAATGATGACTCCTTAGGTGTCAACATCTACTCACTACTAGAAATATCCACTTCTATGACAAATCTTAATGACGATTCCGAAACTGTCATATAAGATCGCTTTTTATGATGAATTTTTCTGTTTTGTCATAGATCAGTGGTGACGATCCTTCAACCCTCCCTATCTATGATGAAATCAGGCATTGTCACAAAAAATGTCATAGAAGAGCATAGGGTTTCATCACAGATCACTCATGCGACTCATCTATGACAATCTTCTTTAATATTGTGACGAACAGGGCTTCGTCATTGAACTAATTACACATCTATGACGAACAATATTCGATCAACGAACGGTGCTTCATCATAGATCTCCACATGGTACTTTCTCCATCTGACGTGTACCTGTGGGACCTGCAGTTACTCATCTGTGATGTTTGCAATTCATCATAAAAGTCTTCGCCCGATCCTTTCTCCATGCGACGTGTACCTGTGGGACCCTTCTCTGTCCGACGTGTACCTATAGGACCTGTAGTTACTCATCCGTGATGCTTGCAATTCATCATAAAAGTCTTTGCTCGGTCCTTTCTCCATTTGACATGTACCTATGGGACCCTTTAGCATCCGACCTATGGGACCCGACGGCTTACGTGCCACGTATACTTGTGGGACTGTTCTCCATCTCCATCCGACCTATGGGACCCGACAGCTTGCATGTCACTTGACACTTGTAATTCATCATAAAAGTCTCTGCTCAGTCCTTCTGCATCTGACCTATGGGACCTGATGGCTTATATGTCACGTGTACCTGTGGGACCTTTATCTATCTCCATCTGACCTGTGGGACCTGACGGTTTGCGTGTCACTTGTACCATGTGTGCCGTCAGGGTTTAATTTCTCAAAAAAAGGTCTGATACCTGGGAGTCAAACATGGGTTCTGGACCAAGGATTGGAGCATCTTTACCATTGCACTAGACGCTTGGCTGTGCTTACATCTCTTTGGAGTCACTATAGTATCCAATTGGCTATGTGGATGCCCTACAGGTTGAGCTAAATTGGATATAGTCCCTGCAAGTGGAAACAAATCTGTGCCCGCTAGACTTGCGGCGGTAGTGGAGGTGGAGGATCCTAGGTCTACTGTGTTGGCTCAGGTGTCCTTTTGGTGGCGTGGCGGGGCTCTCCCGGTGGAGCATGGTGGCATTGGCATCCGCGTGATCAGGTGTGTGCCACGATAGAGGTGGCTTGTAGCCGAGTCGTGCCAGTTCATAGAACAAAGGTGAAATAATCCTGATTTTGCACGAAGGGAAAATCCATAGATATGAATTATAATGATAGTCCAGGAGATCAAGCCATCACATTATCAAATAACACTTGATACCATAGTTCATCGTGGAACTACAAGTTTACAAGGTATTACAACACTTGGTTACACAACCTAAGTACAAAGTTAATTTAGCAAAAACACACATAGAGCTTCATCAGAGTAGTTGTAGGGCGTCGATAGGTGGAGGCTCCGCCTTTACGGACTATCATCAGAGTAGTCATAGCGCGTTGGTGGGTGAAGGCTCCTCCTTCATAGGCAATCATCAGAGTAGGCGTAGAACATCAGTGGGTGTAGACTTTGTCTCCTCAACCAAACTTAAGCATAGGAACAAGACCATCTAATCCTTCTAATCTCTGTTGTCATTGTTGTAGATGACATCCAAAACCTACCAAATATCTTTCAGTACGATTATGCTTTGCGTATGCTTTGTGGTAAGTGAAATGCAAGGGTAGAGCAAATGGCCTATATACGGCTGTAGGTTTCCTATGCAAGTTCATCAATATTTTATAATAGTTCATCGAGTTTTAACCCATCTCATCCACACATTTACCCATCCCATCACACACATCTCACCACACTCTCACTCTCTAGGCAGCAAGGATGACTCCCGCTTGTACCTTGCCCCAACGGCCAAAGCTAGAGTCCACCACCAAGCCTAGGGGAGGAGAAGAAAGGACACCTCTCGCTAATCAAGGGAAGTGTAGGTCATACGAATGTCCATATCCAAGGACGCGGCTATACGTATAAATCGATCAACTCTACAGAGCGTGTACACCTGGAACCACAAGATCACCATCATCGATGGTGGCCACCATCTAGGCTGATACCAACTGCCTTCCAACCGGTATGGTGACACCCTACCACTCAGCCCTAGGTCACCCCGGAATCCACTAAAACGCTGAGACTATGAGACGTAGTACCGGGCCCCAGAGGTCACTATGCTGTCTTAGGAGGGTGTGGGCCATACACCCGTACCTCCGTACACTATCCACTTCCAACCTAGCAGTAGTGGCACCATCCTAGTTGGTCGGGTAACCGTCCCCTGCCCATTCAGGAGCAAGTGGTGTGTACGTAGGGTCCTATGATCTAGTTCTCTTGACATACTAGTCCTTTGGGGGATAAGACAGGATATCTTCTCAAAGGGGATAGCCAACACCCCATGCATTGATAGCACCTCCATCCCGTGGCTTCATCCCACAAAGACACTCCATCCTGGGATCTCCTCATCTCACATGCACCCGCCATAGATACCTCTTGTAGGGGATGCCTAGGTTGCACCCCCCGGCAAGACTCGTCCAATGACTCGTCGTAAGATCCTGCTCGATCGACTCAACCCTCACCACACACCCAAGACGCATGACAAGATCTCCCCGGTTATTACCACATTATCGGCACCATGTGCCTTAACCACTCACAAACAATCCTCCACCAAGCATCACATCACAGATATAATGCATAGTAGAAGCAGTAGCAAGTAAGTAGTAAGCGAGCATCTAGCCTAATAGCGGGTGTGCAAGAGTATAGGTTGCGACAAGGTAATAGCTTTCAAGCAAATCTACCATGCAACCTATCACAGATTATTTGCATAAAAGTAAAGCACTAGCAGCTACATTGTTGCATGTCTAATAGGATTCTATGAGGTTGGGTGGGACATGAAACCTGTTGACTGGTCATCTCCAAGATCATCGGTACACTCGTAGACATTCTCCTCAATGTTCTGTTGTCGTCCATGTTTTCCTTCCTCCAATAGGTTCTGGTCCGATCAACGCTATTCTCAATGTAACTACCTCAATAGAGTGACAAACAAGGCAATAAGCAATCAATTCACTAAAAAGGCAACAAGACTAAGAAAGATCAAACAACACCAAAAGAACACCAAGGGAAAAAAGACTTAGCCCTCATGAAGGATTTCCAATCCTTGGGCCAAAAGAGTGAAAGCCCAAGTTTGGTTTTGGTAATTAATGACACCAAGTTGCTAATGTCATGTGTTAAGTGTTTTGAGTTAGGCATAAGCAACACGTGTGATGAAGGTGTATGTAGCAAGGAGTGTGGCCACAAGATCACAAAGAGATGGTGCATGAACATGAAATGATGATCATGGTGGAGATGCACATTAAATGATGGACTTGATGATCAAGTGGAGGAAAAGGATCTAAGAGCGCAAGGCAAAGGTATAACCATAGGGTTTTCCTTTTGCCGGTCTAAGATGAGTAGAGAAGTGATTGACCGGATTTAGGATACATAGCCGACTATTAAGAGGGGCATTAGGATCTAGTTGAGAGCTAACATAACGCCTTGAAAAATGACTGTGAAAATGCTAACACACATGCACATGGTGATTTACACTTGGTGGTGTTTGAGCGGTAGTAAGGCGTTTTCAAGGAAATGAAATGCCTATTTTCTATTGCGCCGGAGGTGAGAAAAGGTGGCGAAAGTCTAAAATGATTATCACTGAAAATAAAGTGATTGGACGCTGTGGTCGAATTGACCGGACGCGGCTGGCGCATCCGGTCAGTTCAAACCATAGACAGACGCGCGTGTGAGAAGGGTCGCGGACCGGCGTGTCCGGTCCCTCGCGGAACCGGTGCGTCCGGTCACGCACCCAGGAGTTCAGCACGGAGGGCAGATGCGATCGGACGCGGTGGCGCGTCCGGTCACGTTCGACCGGACACGTCCGGTCACGAGTGGACCGTTACTGGACTCCGATCGGACGCGGCTGACGTGTCCGGTCACATGCGATCGGACGCGTCCGGTCGCGTTGGAAGCTTACTGGACTCCGACCGAACGCCAGGTGCAGCGCGTCCGGTCAGACGCTGGGGTGCGTCTGGTCAGGGCAACGGCTACTTCTAATGTGCACTGTTCACGCTTGTCCTATAGTGACCGGACGCGTCCGGTCACCCTGACCGGTGCGTCCGGTTAGCACGATTTTAACTGTGTTGTCCGGTAACGGCTAGCTGCGTACCCCTTCGCTATAAATAGAAGTTGGCCAGGGTTTGAGGGTAACTCTTGCACATTTTGAGACCTAGAGACATCCTTTGAGCTAGAGAACAACCCCTCCACTCATCTCTTTGCTTGGTTGCACATCTTGAGTGAGATTGAGTGAGATTCAAGTGCATTGCTTGAGAGTTGCATTCTAGAGGCACTTGATCTTCGAGTTGCTACGGATTTCTTGTTACTCTTCCATGTTTCCCGACATGGTAGACGGCTTGGAGCAGCGGAGGTGATTGAGCTCACAATTGAAGATTGTTGGAGCCCTCACCAAGTGTTGTAAGGGGTTCTTGATCCTTCCCCGCGGGAGTTCGCAAATTGGATACTCTAGTGGAGCTCGTGGCTTGGAGGATCCCCATCTTATGTGCGGTTGTGCGGCGCCCGCCGAGGGCTCGACTCTTGATAGTCGATTAGCTCGTGAACCGACAAGTGGGTGCATCGCCACAACGAGGAGTAGCTTGCCGGGAAGCAAGTGAACCTCGGTAAAAATCTTGTGTCATCTCTTTGTCGAGGATTTCTCTTGTGGTTGATCATTGTGATTGATTCTTCGAGTGCATTACTTCTCTACATCGTTGGTATAAGAATCAAGTCACTTGCTCTTTACCTTCTTGTACTTTTCCTAGTGTAGTTTGCTTAGTGTAGCTTTTATCACATAGGAGTAAGTAGCTTAGTGACTTAGTCTTGTTGGTGTGTATTAGAGATCATAGCCTTGCTTCACTAGAATTGTATAGGTGGCTTGCATAGTGTAGTTGAGCTAGTGCTAGAATTAGCTTAGCCATCTTTTATACAAACGTAGTTGTTTAGTGAAGCTTGTAGAATTTTTAAATAGGCTATTCACCCCCCCTCTAGCCATTTGGACCTTACAAGTGGTATCGGAGCCGAGGCACCGTTTATTTGAGGCTTAACAACCTACGGTGAAAAAGAAATGGCTCAATTAAGCTTGCACATCAACAACACCAAGAAGGCACCTCACTTTGATGGCACAAATTATGCATATTGGAAGGTTAAGATGACCGCACATCTCAAGTCAATCAATAGAGAAGTGTGGAAGGTCACCGAAACAAAATTTGAGGTTGCTAATCCGGAAGCACCTACACCGGTGGAAGAGAAGAAACTCCAATGCAATGACATTGCCATTAGTGCTCTTCATGAGGCATTAGATGACAAGACATTTGAGCAAGTGAAAAACATAGAAGTTGCACATGATGCTTGGGCCAAGCTATAAGAAACATTTGAGGGCACCGAAGGCACAAAGACCGCTAAAGCATATATCTTGCAAGAAAAGTTTTCTAGCTTCAAGATGTAAGAAGATGAGAGTGTACCGAAAATGTTTCATCAGTTGCAAGTTATTGTCAATGAGCTCAAGGCACTTGGTGAGGAGGTCAAGGACAACCAATTCTCTATGAAGTTCTTGAGAAGCTTGCCCAAGAGATTTGATACATTGATCACCGTGCTAGTGAGAACTACATTGAAGGATTCAACTCCTCAACAAATATTTCAAGAGGTGATGACCGATGATTCATATAGAGAAGATGATGAGAAGGATGAGTTGGTCAAGAAGAAGAAGAAGGAAAGTAAGAAAAAGGATGATGAGAAGAAGAAGAGTGTGGCATTCAAAGCCACCACATCCAAGGGCAAATCCAAGATTGAATCATCAAGTGATGAAGACTCAAGCTCTTGTGATAGTGATGACATTGATGAGAAGATGGCTCTCTTTGTCAAGCAATTTGGTAAGTTCATGAAGAAGAAAGGCTTTCATGCAAGAAGGAGGAAGAACTCATCCAAGAAGAATGAGCATACCATGAGATGCTTTAGATGCTATAGCTAGGACCATCTCATTGCAAAGTGTCCTTATGATAGTGATGATGAAGATGCTATCAAGAAAGAGAGGAAGAAGCAAAAGAAGAAGCAAGAAAAGAAGGAGAGCTCACATAAAAAGAAGAATGATTCTCATGTTGCTACATGGGATAGTGATGACTCCTCAAGTGATGATGAGGATGACAACAAGAGCAAGAAGAAGGGACATGCTAGCATTGCCATCCAAGAGAAGGTCTCCCTCTTCGACACTCCATCATGCTTCATGGCTAAGGCCGCTAAGGTATCATCCGATGATAAGAGTGATCATGATAATGCTAGTGATAGTGATAGTGATAGTGATGAAGAAGAATTCACTAAAGATGAACTAATCACATGATGTTGGATTATGGTATCCCAAGGGATCTAATTTTGAGTTAATTGGATATTCAGATTCCGACTATGGTGGTTGCAAGATTGATAGAATGAGCACAAGTGGCATTTGTCAATTACTAGCAAGGTCTCTTGTTTCATGGTCATCAAAGAAACAAAATAGTGTTGCACTATCTACCACCGAGGCTTAATACATTAGTGCTGGTAGTTGTTGTGCACAATTGCTTTGGATGAAAGCAACCTTGAATGACTTTGGAATCAAATTCAAGAATGTGCCATTGTTTTGTGACAATGAAAGTGCTATCAAGATGACTCAAAATCTGGTTCAACATTCAAGAACCAAGCACATTGATATTAGGCATCACTTCATAAGGGACCATCAACAAAAGGGTGATATTAGCATTGAAAGCATTGGCACCGAAGATCAACTAGCCGACATATTCACAAAGCCACTTGATGAGAAAATATTTTATAAGTTAAAGAATGAATTGAACATACTTGACTTCTCCAACTTGAGATGAGTGCACCCCCACATTCTTATATGACATGCCTCTCCTCCGACATAGCAAGGTACAGTTGTTTGGCATATCATCCATACTTTGCTAAGGATATGTTTAGAACATATAGACATATTTGCATGACAAATAGGCTCATTCATGATAAACAAATGAGTTTAATGTATATATGGTACCACTATTACTTCTATGTTTGTTTGATCTAGTGGTAGCATATGACATATTTGTGGGCTTGCAAACCTAGTGTTGAATCTAGAAAATGAGCTCATGATGTGTAATTCAACATGGTCAAGATAACCCTTATACTTTATGAGGTGTGAAGAAGCTTGTCCTTGGTTCAAACCGAATTACATATTCTAGGCAAGTGATCTAGATTGAACCATAATTTAGACTCCCTCATATTGATTGACTTATCTCTCACTAAGATTGGCACCTTTTTTGGTTATTGTTGATAAAGGGGGAGAGAAAAGTCACAAAGATAAAAAGTTAAGTCGCAAAGGGGGAGAGAATGACATTGGAAAGGGATCAATTAAATTTGAGCACACTGTTGACGGTTCTTAAGTATCAATTATAACCATCAAATAAATAAAGAAAAGGACCTATATGCAAGCAACACCTAGAATTAGGGTTTGATCTAACAGAATTCCACGAGTTTTGCTGTTTATCTATTTCTACAGGGGGTTATCAGGAAATACGGAAGAAAGGCCCACATGTCGGATTAATGACGGGATATTAACCGAACACGTAATTATCTTACATCTAGAAGATTCCAGAAGCCACGGGAACGAACGGGAGCCGTAACGGGCCAGGACACAGGGCGCCCGCCCTGTGCCCTAGGGCGCCCGCCCTGCCCCCGGGACCAATCAGGTCGAGTCTCGCGGATTATGCTCCACCGCCTTTGAGGATCAAGGAAAATCGTAGGATGAAGGTCGGTTTGATCCGACGGTCCAGATTCATCCAAAAGGGCTATATAAGCAAGGCCCCTGACCCCTGGTGGAGAAGACCCCAATTCATTATTCAGTTGCATATCTCTAGTTAGGGTTTAGAGAGAGAGGTTCCCTCTAGGGTTCCCACCTCTTAGGGCTTAGCATCCAATGTGAAAGTAGAATTAGTTCTACTAGATTGAGAGAGATAGAGTGGAGGTGTAAATCGGAGGAAGCCGGCCTGTCGGTGTCTACTCCGAGGTTGTACCTGCGGGAGCAAGTTCTTCTAACCCGAGGCTTGTTCTCAGGATTCTTCAGTATTTCGACTTCTAAATTCTAGTAAGTTCTTTGTTTTATTGTTCTTTGGTTTATGAGTTTACTTTGATCTCTTCGCGTAGAGTTTAGAGTAATCATCTCTAGTGTAAACGTGGTGTTTAAGCTAGGATACTCATAGATATCCCCTCGTCTAGCCGGACCGTGGTAGTAGCAAGGAACGTGACAATTCTGAGTTACCTTTGTATTCCATATCCCGTTAGCAGGATCGATAGGGTTTATAGGTGCGGGTTGAACATCCTTTGTGGTGTCTAGATTCCGTAAACCTCCCCAATAGAACAGTAGATCATCCTTACCAAGGTTAGAAGAAGAGTGCGGTTGTAGTCTTCTCTATACATCACTCACATCGAATCATAGTGGTTGTAGCCTAAAGGTTAGTAGTAATAGATTTGGTTAGTCAGATGCACTCTTTCTCCTAAAGGTAAAAATATAAATACGATACCCAGGATAACATCTCGGGTGAAGTGCTCACCGATATCCGTGCGCTTGCGGATCCTATTTCCTAATTGCGTTACCAAATATCAACAAGCATTTCTAGCGCCGTTGCCGGGGAGAAAGACGGTTTGCTGAGATAACCTTGAGTCTTACTACTAGCTTGTATTCATACTTTTTATTTTCTTATCTTTTTCATTCTTTCTTTTTCTTTTTACCAAAAATGGAAAACCAAGGTTCTATATCTATCTTTGATGCCGCAACACCTTCAGCAACTGACCTTTTACAATGGGAGTCATCACAGCCTATCCAAACATCCCAGTATAAGTTAAGTTCAAAGTTGATTGCGATGATTCAAAATTTATCTTTTTCGGGAAAGGAAGACGAAAACCCTTACCTTCATATTAGAGATTTTGAGCAGACATGCGATTGTCTTCGCATTGATGGCATCTCTGATAAGACTTTACGTTGGAAGCTTTTTCTTTTTTCTTTAAGAGGAGAAGCTAGACGATGGTATAGTCAGAAGGTAAGTCAACAGCAAGGTGAATGGGGAGTTTTAAGAGCCAACTTTTGTCTAGATTTTTATTCCCTTGACCGTACTGGTGACCTTAGACTCGAAGTCCTATCTTTTAAACAAAAAGATAATGAAACTTTGGGGAAATCCTGGAAACGTTTTTCTGATCTTTTAGAATTTGGTCCAAAACTTTTGCTTGAAGACACTGTTCTTTTATTTCACATTTTTCGAGGTCTTCAGAAAGATCATAAACAAATGCTGCATACTATGGCTAGAGGTTCTTTCTTTCGTATCCCTACTGATGAAGCTAAGGGGATCTTGAATAGAATCCTAGAAGCTGAGATGGATAATGCCCTCCATGATAAAACCTACGAAGCCGAAGTAGACACTCTGCCAAATTCTTCACCTACTTCAGCTATCCCAAGTTTTGAGCCACAAAAGGAAGAAATTCCACCACCTGATTTCATGCTGGACATAGAATCCGATCTCTTTGCCGATTTTGGAAACATTTCAAACTACCATTCTATAGACCGACCCCAAAACGGCCAATTTAGCATTTGTTTACCAAGTGAATGTCAATTGAGAGAGCTTATCTCGGTTATGAGTAGCGAATGGTTAGAGGAGTCAGAACTTTCCTCTGAAGTAATCCGAGTGGACACACCCTCTATAACTATACGCTGTGCTTATAATTCTGATCAATTTAACGCTCTCTATAATCCTATTGTGGGGATCAATATTATGACCGAAGTTTTTGCACTTAATTTATTTGGGAAATTTGTTTTAACCCCCACAACAAAGGTCATAAAGGAATCTTCGGGACGATTAGTCCCCAGTCTTGGAATTATTAATGTCCTACCCTTTATGGTAGAAGGCTCCATGGTTCATTTGAACTTTTATATCTTTGATATATGGGGTTTCGACCTACTGATTGGACAACCTTTTAGAAGACTCCTTTATGAAGGTCAAACTGGAAAGCTCCACATTTCCTTGGGAAAGGATTTTAAACTTCCAATTACAATAACTCACTCCTTGAATAATAAGACCGAGCCATATCTTTTGCCTAATCCTATGGAGGAGGTAAAGGCTGCATCTCTAGAACTTTTAGATGATCCAGACTTAGAAGAGGAAGCCCCCTTCTTCACTGAAGAAGAGGCTGAACCTTCTGAACCTGAACCCTTAGATGAGTTTGCAGAAGCACCTAGACCCCCCATAGAACTCAAAACTTTACCACCCGGTCTTACCTATGCTTTCCTAAACAATAATCCAGAGTTTCCTGTGATCGTTAGTAATAAACTCACTCAGGAGCAAACTCTGCGATTAATGACCATTCTTGAAAAACACCACTCTGTTTTCGGCTACTCACTTCAAGATCTCACAAGAATCAGTCCTATGATTTGTACCCATCGTATTCCGACAGATCCTTCTGTTACACCCTCTCGAGAGCCTCAACGTAGACTTAACAACGCGATGAGAGAGGTAGTTAAAAAAGAAGTTATAAAGTTGCTGCATGCAGGGATTATATATCCTGTGCCGCATAGTGAGTGGGTAAGCCCTGTTCAAGTTGTATCTAAAAAGGGAGGCATGACTGTTGTTACTAATGATAAGAATGAGCTAATTCCGCAACGCACCGTCACTGGGTGGCGGATGTGCATAGACTATAGAAAACTTAATAAAGCCACGAAAAAGGATCATTTTCCTTTGCCTTTTATAGATGAGATGCTTGAGCGGTTAGCAAAACACTCGTTTTTCTGTTTTCTAGATGGATATTCAGGGTATCACCAGATCCCTATCCATCCTGATGATCAAAGCAAAACCACTTTTACATGCCCATATGGAACGTATGCTTATCGTAGAATGTCTTTTGGGTTATGTAATGCACCAGCTTCTTTTCAAAGATGTATGATGTCTATATTTTCTGATATGATTGAAGAGATTATGGAAGTTTTCATGGATGATTTCTCAGTTTATGGAAAAACTTTTGATAGTTGTCTTGAGAACTTAGATAAGGTTTTGCAAAGATGTGAAGAAAAGCACTTAATCCTTAATTGGGAAAAATGTCATTTTATGGTTAGAGAAGGAATAGTGCTAGGACACCTAGTGTCTGAAAGAGGTATTGAGGTAGATAGAGCTAAAATTGAAGTAATTGAACAACTACCTCCACCTGTGAATATAAAAGGAATTCGAAGTTTTCTTGGCCATGCTGGTTTTTATTGCAGATTTATAAAAGACTTTTCATTTATTGCGAGACCACTTACTCTTTTGCTAGCCAAGGATGCTCCTTTCGAATTTGATGATGCATGTCTAAATTCTTTCAATTTATTAAAGCAAGGACTCATCTCTGCACCAATCATTCAACCCCCTGATTGGTCGTTGCCTTTTGAAATTATGTGTGATGCTAGTGATTATGCTGTGGGGGCAGTTTTGGGACAAACTAAAGATAAAAAGCATCATGCAATTGCTTATGCAAGTAAAACTTTGACAGGAGCTCAACTTAATTATGCAACCACTGAAAAAGAGCTTCTGGCTGTTGTTTTTGCCATTGATAAATTTAGATCTTATTTAGTTGGAGCTAAGATAATTGTTTACACTGATCATGCTGCACTAAAATATTTGCTCACTAAGAAAGATGCTAAACCTCGCTTAATCAGATGGATTTTATTACTCCAAGAATTTGACTTAGAAATAAAAGATAAAAAGGGAGTAGAAAATTCTGTTGCTGATCACTTGTCTAGAATGTACTTTAAGAATCCACAGGAACCCCCCATTAATGACTCACTTTGGGACGACATGCTTTACGGGATTAACAGATCTGACCCCTGGTATGCAGATATTGTTAATTTTATGGTTTCAAGTTATGTACCACCCAGAGCAAACAAGAAGAAGCTTATTCAGGAAAGTCGTTCACATATATGGGATGAGCCATATCTCTTCCGAGTATGCGCTGATGGCCTACTTAGAAGATGTGTGACCACTGAGGAAGGATTGAAGATCATCGATAGATGTCACTCATCACCATACGGAGGTCACTATGGAGCATTCCGTACATATTCAAAGATCTGGCAATGTGGATTCTACTGGCCTACGATGTACGATGACACGAAGCAATATATCAGAAGATGTGGGCCATGTCAAAGGCACGGAAACATAAATACAAGGGATGCCATGCCACTCACCAACAACCTTCAGATTAAACTCTTTGATGTCTGGGGAATAGACTACATGGGTCCATTTCCCCCATCTAAGAAGTGTGAGTTCATCTTGGTGGCGGTTGATTACGTCTCCAAGTGGGTAGAGGCACTACCTTGCAAACATGCCGACAATATCAGTTCGAAGAGGATGTTTGAGGAAATCATATTTCCAAGATTTGGAGTCCCCAGGATAGTGATAAGTGATGGAGGATCACACTTCATTGACAAGCGCTTCGAGCACTATCTATCAAGACATGGAATCCGTCACAATGTCGCTACTCCCTATCATCCTCAGACAAGTGGCCAAGCAGAGACTTCTAACAAGCAAATCAAGAACATTCTTCAGAAGACGGTGAACGAGATGGGAACGACATGGAAGGACAAGTTACCCAATGCACTCTGGGCTTACTGGACAGCATACAAGACCCCAATTGGAATGTCTCCATACCAATTGGTATATGGAAAGACCTGTCACCTACCTGTTGAACTTGAGTTCAAGGCACACTGGGCCATAAAAAGACGGAATATGGACCTAGATATCGCCGGAAAACATAGAAGAATGCAATTATCGGAGTTAGAAGAATGGCGGGAGAAAGCATATCACAATTCAAAGATCTACAAAGAAAGAGTCAAGAGATGGCATGACAAGAGGATCAAGAAGAAGGAGTTCTCACCCGGAGATAAGGTATTACTTTTTAATTCCAGGGTGAAGCTTTTTGGGCATGGAAAGCTCCGGAGCAAATGGGAAGGACCATTCAAGGTAATTCATTCATCATCCCACGGAGCTATCACACTTCAAAATGACGAAGGTACGTTATTCAAGGTAAATGGTCAACGTCTTAAATTATTTTTAGAGCCCAATAAAGAATTAGAAGAAATAGACGTGATCAATTTTTACTTTCCAATTAAAAATTAAAGCCCGACGCCAACAAGAGGATCGATGAGTTAGAGCATAGTCTTAGGAGGCGTGAGCGTCGCTGAGCTATCTAGATTAGATCTTGGGGCTATATATGTCTTAGTTATTATTAGATTCGATTAGGTTCGCTTATAATCAGTTTAGATCTATTATATTCGGTTATTATTATTATTCGGTTGTAATAAATGCCTCAAGATTAATAAAGATTATTATTAGTATGTCTTGTGTGTCTCTACTTTACTTTTGTGCAAGAAAGCAGAAAACAAGTATGGGGGAGATTCCCTGACATGTCACACACACTTCGATCGCACCACTCCATGAACCAGGTACACACTCTGCACACTTTTATTACACACTTACACACTCACCTTAGTTTGTGCAGAATTTTATCTCTCTAAACATGATAAATTAAAAGGATAAAAATGCTTATAATCATGATCAATCTCACTCTGTGATATTTCCTGGAAACCTGCAATTATTAAAATTATTTCAAAACCCTGTGTTGCTAAAAGTCATTGTGGAATAAGAGATGGTAAGGGTATGAGTACCTTATTCTTAGTATCTTTATTACTTGGAGAATTTGTTTTAAAAATCTCAAAATTATAGCTACCATCCTCAAGTTTTATATGCCTGCTAAACATGAAAATATTAATTAAAGCTATCTGCTTTGTATTGAGTTTGTTCAAAACAAGTTAGACCCTTGTTGAGAGATTTATCATACTCCTAAGATCAAGACATTTTTATTCAGAAAGATTCACTCTTCCGAAGTATTATTGCGTTAGAGGCATGGGCTATGCAAAATTATGAATATATCGAGGAAATAAAAAGGAGCAAGTGCTCGATAACCTCGTGGAAAAAATGGACAAGTGTCCGGCAGTAGAATTAGGGGTACCTCGGTATCCACCCAAAATGAAAAAAATGAGATGTGATAAAAATATGATGGAAAGAAAATGATAGCCCATGGTCCCTCTAATAAGCAATATGCCAGTAAGAGTGACAAGTTTTTAATTTTCAAAATCTTTGATCTAAGAGTATGGCATTCTTCTCCTCGGATCCGGTTTTGACCATACAATAAATGCAAGGTATGTATGCTTAAAGAATTATTTTTGCAAAATCAAAACAGCCTCAGAGAGAAATATAAAAGATAATGAGTGACTCTGAGAGCACCTATGAGGATAAAGGTATGCTAAGTTTTTCTTTTCAAAAATATGTAAAAACTCCAAGTGATAGGGATTAAGAAGAAGAAAGGCTCTTTACTCTGACCATATATTTCCCTGACTATAAGTGCACAGTGGATTTTTACAACACCCTACAGGTATGAAAGAATGTTTCAACCCCAGATGTTTTATTAACCAACCTTTTCTCGAGGACGAGTAAAAGCCTAAGTATGGGGGTGTTTGTTGACGGTTCTTAAGTATCAATTATAACCATCAAATAAATAAAGAAAAGGACCTATATGCAAGCAACACCTAGAATTAGGGTTTGATCTAACAGAATTCCACGAGTTTTGCTGTTTATCTATTTCTGCAGGGGGTTATCAGGAAATACGGAAGAAAGGCCCACATGTCGGATTAATGACGGGATATTAACCGAACACGTAATTATCTTACATCTAGAAGATTCCAGAAGCCACGGGAACGAACGGGAGCCGTAACGGGCCAGGACACAGGGCGCCCGCCCTATGCCCTAGGGCGCCCGCCCTGCCCCCGGGACCAATCAGGTCGAGTCTCGCGGATTATGCTCCACCGCCTTTGAGGATCAAGGAAAATTGTAGGATGAAGGTCGGTTTGATCCGACGGTCCAGATTCATCCAAAAGGGCTATATAAGCAAGGCCCCTGACCCCTGGTGGAGAAGACCCCAATTCATTATTCAGTTGCATATCTCTAGTTAGTGTTTAGAGAGAGAGGTTCCCTCTAGGGTTCCCACCTCTTAGGGCTTAGCATCCATTGTGAAAGTAGAATTAGTTCTACTAGATTGAGAGAGATAGAGTGGAGGTGTAAATCGGAGGAAGCCGGCCTGTCGGTGTCTACTCCGAGGTTGTACCTGCGGGAGCAAGTTCTTCTAACCCGAGGCTTGTTCTCAGGATTCTTCAGTATTTCGACTTCTAAATTCTAGTAAGTTCTTTGTTTTATTGTTCTTTGGTTTATGAGTTTACTTTGATCTCTTCGCGTAGAGTTTAGAGTAATCATCTCTAGCGTAAATGTGGTGTTTAAGCTAGGATACTCATAGATATCCCCTCGTCTAGCCGGACCGTGGTAGTAGCAAGGAACGTGACAATTCCGAGTTACCTTTGTATTCCATATCCCGTTAGCAGGATCGATAGGGTTTATAGGTGCGGGTTGAACATCCTTTGTGGTGTCTAGATTCCGTAAACCTCCCCAATAGAACAGTAGATCATCCTTACCAAGGTTAGAAGAAGAGTGCGGTTGTAGTCTTCTCTATACATCACTCACATCGAATCATAGTGGTTGTAGCCTAAAGGTTAGTAGTAATAGGTTTGGTTAGTCAGATGCACTCTTTCTCCTAAAGGTAAAAATATAAATACGATACCCAGGATAACATCTCGGGTGAAGTGCTCACCGATATCCGTGCGCTTGCGGATCCTATTTCCTAATTGCGTTACCAAATATCAACACACACAAGTAGGGGGAGCAAGCTCATGAATTATTTGTTGCATTTGTATGTGCATTAACATGATGAATTGTTGCATTGCAAAGCTTAAATTCATATTCATGATTGTTTGGTGTATGCTAGAAATAGAACTTGAATGATGATTTGTTGAAAGTAGCTTTACAAGTTGTATCTAGACACCTTTGCTTATAATGTTGATCTCACGGGGTATTTTTAGTGTTTGTGATCTTTACAAGTGATGTATTACAAGTGGTCTCTAGCTACATCGATGCTAAGGATGGTATATAAAGGCAACTCCGATTGGTATCACGCTTCAAAGGTCCATTCTATATACCTTAGCATCAATTTGATAGTAGTAACTCTCCTAAAATTCAAATCCATACATATGTGCACAATTGAACCAAACTCATGGAAGCATATATGTAGGGGGAGCTAATACGAAATTGAAAATTGATTTCATTTCATATCTTTGTGATGGTTGTCATCAATTACCAAAAAGGGGGAGATTGAAAGCCCAAGTTTGGTTTTGGTAATTAATGACACCAAGTTGCTAATGTCATGTGTTAAGTGTTTTGAGTTAGGCATAAGCAACACCAAGTTTCTCCATACGACGTGTACCTATGGGACCTTTAGCATCTGACCTGTGGGACCCGACGGCTTACGTGCCACGTGTACTTGTGGGACTGTTCTCCATCTCCATCCGACCTATGGGACCTGATGGCCCATCTCCATTCGACCTATGGGACCCGACGGCTTGCATGTCACTTGACACTTGTAATTCATCATAAAAGTCTCTGCTCGGTCCTTCTGCATCTGACCTATGGGACCTGATGGCTTACGTGTCACGTGTACCTGTGGGACCTTTCTCTATATCCATCTGACCTGTGGGACCCGACGGTTTGCGTGTCACTTGTACCATGTGTGCCGTCGGGGTTTAATTTCTCAAAAAAAAGGTCTGATACCTGGGAGTCAAACATAGGTTCTGGACCAAGGATTGGAGCGTCTTTACCATTGCACTAGATGCTTGGCTGTGCTTACATCTCTTTGGAGTCACTATAGTATCCAATTGGCTATGTGGATGCCCTATAGGTTGAGCTAAATTGGATATAGTCCCTGCAAGTGGAAACAAATCTGTGCCCGCTAGACTTGCGGCGGTAGCGGAGGTGGAGGATCCTAGGTCTACTGTGTTGGCTCAGGTGTCCTTTTGGTGGCGTGGCGGGGCTCTCCCGGTGGAGCATGGCAGCATTGGCATCCGCGTGATCAGGTGTGTGCCACGATAGAGGTGGCTTGCAGCCGAGTCGTGCTAGTTCATAGAACAAAGGTGAAATAATCCTGATTTTGCACGAAGGGAAAATCCATAGATATGAATTATAATGATAGTCCAGGAGATCAAGCCATCACATTATCAAATAACACTTGATACCATAGTTCATACATCGTGGAACTACAAGTTTACAAGGTATTACAACACTTGGTTACACAACCTAAGTACAAAGTTAATTTAGCAAAAACACACATATAGCTTGCTACATTGTTGCATAAAAGTAAAGCACTAGCAGCTACATTGTTGCATGTCTAATAGGATTCTATGAGGTTGGGTGGGACATGGAACCTGTTGACTGGTCATCTCCAAGATCATCGGTACACTCGTAGACATTCTCCTCAATGTTCTGTTGTCGTCCATGTTTTCCTTCCTCCAATAGGTTCTGGTCCGATCAACGCTATTCTCAATGTAACTATATCAATAGAGTGACAAACAAGGCAATAAGCAATCAATTCACTAAAAAGGCAACAAGACTAAGAAAGATCAAACAACACCAAAAGAACACCAAGGGAAAAAAGACTTAGCCCTCATGAAGGATTTCCAATCCTTGGGCCAAAAGAGTGAAAGCCCAAGTTTGGTTTTGGTAATTAATGACACCAAGTTGCTAATGTCATGTGTTAAGTGTTTTGAGTTAGGCATAAGCAACACGTGTGATGAAGGTGTATGTAGCAAGGAGTGTGGCCACAAGATCACAAAGAGATGGTGCATGGACATGAAATGATGATCATGGTGGAGATGCACATTAAATGATGGACTTGATGATCAAGTGGAGGAAAAGGATCTAAGAGCGCAAGGCAAAGGTGTAACCATAGGGTTTTCCTTTTGCCGGTCTAAGATGAGTAGAGAAGTGATTGACCGGATTTAGGATACATAGCCGACTATCAAGAGGGGCATTAGGATCTAGTTGAGAGCTAACATAACGCCTTGAAAAATGACTGTGAAAATGCTAACACACATGCACATGGTGATTTACACTTGGTGGTGTTGGCACATTTGCGAAGGCGGTGGTGTTTGAGCGGTAGTAAGGCGTTTTCAAGGAAATGAAATGCCTATTTTCTATTGCGCCGGAGGTGATAAAAGTGGCGAAAGTCTAAAATGATTATCACTGAAAATAAAGTGATTGGACGCTGTGGTCGAATTGACCGGACGCGGCTGGCGCATCTGGTCAGTTCAAACCACAGACAGACGCGCGTGTGAGAAGGGTCGCGGACCGGCGTGTCCGGTCCCTCACGGAACCGGTGCGTCCGGTCACGCACCCAGGAGTTCAGCACGGAGGGCAGATGCGATCGGACGTGGTGGCGCGTCCGGTCACGTTCGACCGGACACGTCCGATCACGAGTGGACCGTTACTGGACTCCGATCGGACGCGGCTGACGCGTCCGCTCACGTGCGATCGGACGCGTCCGGTCGCGTTGGAAGCTTACTAGACTCCGACCGAACGCCAGGTGCAGCGCGTCCGGTCAGACGCTGGGGTGCGTCCGGTCAGGGCAACGGCTACTTCTAACGCGCACTGTTCACGCTTGTCCTATAGTGACCGGACGCGTCCGGTCACCCTGACCGGTGCGTCCGGTTAGCACGATTTTAACTGTGTTGTCCGGTAACGGCTAGCTGCGTACCCCTTCGCTATAAATAGAAGTTGGCCAGGGTTTGAGGGTAACTCTTGCACATTTTGAGACCTAGAGACATCCTTTGAGCTAGAGAACAACCCCTCCACTCATCTCTTTGCTTGGTTGCACATCTTGAGTGAGGTTGAGTGAGATTCAAGTGCATTGCTTGAGAGTTGCATTCTAGAGGCACTTGATCTTCGAGTTGCTACGGATTTCTTGTTACTCTTCCGTGTTTCCCGACATGGTAGACGGCTTGGAGCAGCGGAGGTGACTGAGCTCACAATTGAAGATTGTTGGAGCCCTCACCAAGTGTTGTAAGGGGTTCTTGATCCTTTCCCGCGGGAGTTCACAAATTGGATACTCTAGTGGAGCTCGTGGCTTGGAGGATCCCCATCTTATGTGCGGTTGTGCGGCGCCCGCCAAGGGCTCGACTCTTGATAGTCGATTAGCTCACGAACCGACAAGTGGGTGCATCGCCACAACGAGGAGTAGCTTGCCGGGAAGCAAGTGAACCTCGGTAAAAATCTTGTGTCATCTCTTTGTCGAGGATTTCTCTTATGGTTGATCATTGTGATTGATTCTTTGAGTGCATTACTTCTCTACATTGTTGGTATAAGAATCAAGTCACTTGCTCTTTACCTTCTTGTACTTTTCCTAGTGTAGTTTGCTTAGTGTAGCTTTTATCACATAGGAGTAAGTAGCTTAGTGACTTAGGCTTGTTGGTGTGTATTAGAGATCATAGCCTTGCTTCACTAGAATTGTATAGGTGGCTTGCATAGTGTAGTTGAGCTAGTGCTAGAATTAGCTTAGCCATCTTTTATACTAACGTAGTTGTTTAGTGAAGCTTGTAGAATTTTTAAATAGGCTATTCACCCCCCTCTAGCCATTTGGACCTTACAAAGAGGCAGAAGTGGTTGTTTGCTAAGAACAAGCTCAAGTCATAGCCTAGCTAGTACTTCTTGGGCCAATCGTGTTGACCTATACGGCTTCAAGAATAATGGCCTAGACCCTAGCTCATCGTAAGCAGACACCACGGAAAACAAGACTAGCCCTCATGAAGTGAGTCTGTATCCTCAGGCTTAAAAAGGAGAAATTTGGCTAGGCATGTCCATGTCACATCCTTGGTAAAGATGACACTCTAAAGTTTGATCGAGTCGACTCGCCTAGTTCCAAGAGCATGACATAGACCATAGCTTTGCTAACTATAAGTGATAGTCTAGTCTTTAATCCGATGGTCATGGCTAGGATGGGATCAAACAGAGCAGGCTAAGGGAGGAAAGGAAACAGTTTTGGTCTCTCTTAATCTGTATGCCATTGCAATTGATGAGAATCGAAGAGATGGTGGAACGGGAGGAGAAAGAAAGAGGCAGTGGTCTACTTCTTCCAATCCACATGCCATGGCAAAAGCCGGGGCATCAGAAAAGGAGTAACACACAAGAGAGCACAAACGCCCAAATCCACTCATAGGGTGCCTTGACCCACGTGCACTAAATGGCACTGAGACACCCCAAGGGTCTTAGTGGTGTGGTTGTCACCGCAAGAACCTAGAGAGCGCTAAGGTCTAAAATAGGTACAAGCATACAAGGGCTTGAGCACAAAGGAGCCAAAAGAGAGGGAAGAGATACGGGATTCACCTTCCTTTGATCCACTCGCCATAGCATTCGATGGGAATAGAAGGAATACAATCAAGAAGCAACAAGGAACACCAAGCAAGCGAAGGGCTCAATCCACATCTTACTAGATCGACTGGGACCGAGAAAAAGAGAAAATAGAAGAACGGTCTCCACACTATGTAACACCCCAGGTGTTTGGGTTGCATTTGTGCATTTGCATTGCATCACGTGAGCACATTCATTCCATTATCACATGTGCATCATCTCATGTTTCAATGTCGCGACATGATGTTTCATTGGTGCTTATGCATAGGGGTATCATGTGTGGTGTCCCTATGTTATGCCTAGTACACTAGAGGGGTTGGCATGCCCCATAGGCCATGTTTCAAGTGTTGCATGCCTTTGTTTCAATGTTTCAATTGCTTGTTTCGCTTGTTTCAAGTGAATGTTTTATATGTTTCAATTCTTTGTTTCAGTTAATTTGAGAAGCTAGAATACATGGATCATGTGCAAATGAATGCGGTGACTCACCAAAACACCCTAGCTATACTTAGAGTGTTATTAGGAACAATGTTCATAAAGGTCATTGGCCCTAATTATGCTTCTAAGCACTAGTTTGACCTAGTTGACTCTAGAACCTCTTTTGTTTGACCCTTTAGAAAGTTTAACCTAGATACCTTGCATGTTTGTGCAACCTTAACTAAGTATATGCCAAATTTCATGAGGAACAAAAGTTGTTCAGTGGTCAACTCATGAAAATGTTTGGAACATGCCCAAACATGGCCCACAAGTCATGTTAAAGGCTATTTTCAGCACTTAGCTAATTCTGGCTAAACACGGGGTTGAGCAGTTTCAAAGTGCCCCTGTCACAGAACCTCCTAATTATGATGGCCCACAAGTACACGTCATTGCCATAATGACCTCTGACAGTCGTACTTATGTTCACCATAACTTAAAAGGCCTGCTTTCCTCCGAACAGGATCCAATCACAGGAGTATTGCAATATTACAACAGTTTATTCAAATATTCAACAGAGTAAAGTAGCAGAAGTCTTACAATAACTTAGGTTACAAACCAGTTTTTCAAAACTCAAACCTTATGTAACATTATTACAAACCAGTAGTAGAGAAGTATCATAGTAACTTTATTACAACACCCAAACGAGATGCCTTGCCCAAAGGCCACACAGTCTACTCGTCGTCACTTTCTTCAACCACGACGGTCATGCAACAAGGCTCGAAGCAGACTTGTTCATGAACCGCACCTGCAACAAGGGGTTCAACAAACCCTGAGTACGAGAGTACTCAACAAGACTTACCCGACTAATACAAAGACTCCAAGGGCATGCTAGCTTTAGGGAATGAAGGTATGGGTAAATCAGAATCAAGATTTTCTTTTGCAGAAAAGCTTACTAAAGTAAGTCCTTATCTTCAACATTTTACTTTTACCATTGATGGTTCATTAACCAATTCTAGGTGATCCTAATCTAGATAAAAGTAATTATAATCAAAACCTTTCTCATTCTTTCTTTCAATTCCAGTTCTTAACTACGATGTTGGTGCAAGGCCAAGACTCCTTTCTCATGGAGCAACGATGATTCGAACCGCTTCATTTACCCAGCTGGGGATTCCTAACCACATGACATATTAGAACCGAATCTAGCATATATAAACTCTTACCCGAATAACCCAAAACCAGAACGTGTCCATCGCTAGCCGAGAGCATAGTACTCCTCGAACCCGGTCCAATTCTAGCCCCGAGGGTACACATTACTCTCGCCATCTCTCCACTCCCAGTGCGAGGTTAGACGTTCTCGTAATGGACTAACCAAAGTAAGGCTTACCTGACATGGGCACATGGCTAGTACTAATAAAAACTCCATGACACGAGGGCCAACAACGTACGGTCCTTAACTGATAAGGCGAAAACAATACATTGGGACTCCTCTCCCAATGCATGTTAGCAGTGGCCAAACCACCCGCCCGATCTTACAAGTTCATTCGCATATTTCAATATTCATTAAGGATGCCGTCATGGCCGAGTAAACATTCATTTAAAAGCTTAACTTCTAAGCATAGCGAAGCATACTACGCATTTTCTGTAAAACAGGTATCAAGGTTGATATCGCAATAATCAAGGATGATAATGCAGCAATTAGGTTATCACGCAACTCCTAATTACTTAATGCAATAAACCATAATATAAATAATAAAACATTTGTAAAATTCAAGGTAGGGTTTAAATGCACCGGGGCTTGCCTTGCTCAGACACGACGACTGACTCAGACTCAGAAACTCCAACGTCTGGTCCGGAACCCACCGATGATCGCTCTTCTCCGGAGACCTGCTCGGTGACTTTGGCTTCCTCGAAAGCGGAGACTACACGAATACATAATATGCTTTAACATGATGCTCGATGATAAACATGATGCTTGATGATAACATGCTACGAGTTACGACTTGAGTACAACTTCCCTTCACGGTACAGTCGCAAACAGAAAACCTACTATCTAGTAGCGACGATTTCCAGCGATACCAGCTTTTAACCTAACAAGTTACTAACGAGCTCAATCATGAAATTAAGGTGCCAAAGATGACCAAAGGGTAGTGACCTAAGGACATCACTCAATCAAAAGGCACACAACACTTAAAGTTCTCAAATTAACATTTCTTTATTATTTAAATAATTAGGGCATAATTAGAAGTTGATCAAACTTTATCTAAACAAGTTCAAACTTTTTCTATGGGTTAAGAATGATTTATAACAGTGTCCTAATAAATTTCATAATTTTTGGATAAATAAATTAATTATTAAAATTCTTGGAAGTTGCATTTAATCTTTAATGGAACCAATTAATTCTACTGCCCAAAGTATTCAAATTCATGATTTAATATTTTTTTTGAGATAGTTTATATATTGAGAAGCTTACACAAAAATTTTCATGAATTTTGGAACTCTACAAAATTTTTAATGAATTAAACAAATAATAGCACTATTCATTTATTTGAAAAAGAAAAACAAAAACGAAAACGGGCCGATTCTCATTTTCTCCCGCGTTCCGGCCCAGCCAGATGGCCCGCGTACGCGCGCCCGCGCCCGTGCTCGCGACCGGCCCAGCAAGCGGCCCAGCCTAGCACCGGCCTGCCTCCGCCCGCGCACGACTGCCCCCCTCTCTCTCTCACTGACACTGCGTCCCCACATGTCATCTTCCTCCTCCCGCTCGACGGCTCGCTCCCACGTGCCCGCGCGCTCGCCCGCGATGGCCGGCCGGTGACCGGTGCCTCGGTCGACCAACCGAGCGATCCTACAGCCTCTACGCAACCCAGCGAACCCGTTTTGCTAACTCGTAGCTCGTCTCGAGCTCCGGTGCTACCTCACCGACGACGGTGGCGGTCGGACAACCACGGTGACCGGCGACTTGACGGTATAGCGTGGTAGCGATTAAAGCGAGGGGTCAGGGAGCATCAGGGGCGTACCACGATCAGGAAGGAGTGATCGGTTGAAGCTGAGAGGCTCTGGAGGCGGCTGGCCACGGTGGCGGGGCTCGACGGGAACGGCGGCGACCCAAGGTGGAAGACGACGGCTCCCCGGTGATCCAGGCGGAATTGGGCCAACCCAACTGGTTACGAGGTGCGCAAGGATGAGGCGGTGCGATTGGCGAGATGTAGATGGCTGTGGTGGAGTAGGGAGGGCGAATTTAGCCGGCGAAAGGAGGACGGTGGCGGCGGCGATGGTGAAACCGACGGCGACAGTGGCGGTGACGATCTTTTTATAGAGCTGTGAAGCCAAAGAAGAAGCTGGAGAGCGCGAGGCGGGCTTTGTGGTTGCGGTGGCAAGCTGGAAGACCGTGGAAGCGTCCAGCGCAGCGGCAGCGGCTCACCGGCGCCCATACCGGCCGGTGGCCGTCGGTGATTGGCGTAGCACTGTAGCTGCCCCCAAACTTTGAAATTCAAACTGATTTTTTAAATTACTTTCAAATTTGTATAACAACTTGAAAATCTTCCAATGTATGAAATCTTCAGATTTTCAAGATCTACAAGTTTGATATTGAACACTTTTTCAAATTCTCACTGGATTTTTAAATTTGAGTTTAAATTCAAAAAGGGACACATTTTTCAAATTTGATAATTTAGAAATTACTTTTGATTTTATATTGAAACTTCAAAATCTCTAAACATGAAAGCTGTATATCTTGACTGGACCTACAACTTTTCTGTTCAAAACTTTTTTAAATTCAGTCTCCATTTTGAAATCTTAGTTTGGGGACAAAAATAAATCAAATCTGAAATTTGTTTATTTTCAAAATTTCTCCACATTTTACACTAAAACTTTGAAAACTCAAAACACCAAGTTGTAGCCCTTGAAAAGTTCTACAAACTTGGTTTTGAACTTTTTCCCAAATTTTTCTTAGATTTTGAATTATTTCAAAAGGGGTAAAATAGGGTTTTGAAATTTAGGGTTTTCGGAGGGATTTTAAATTGGAATTTGTTGCTACTTTGATTCGTGATTACTTAGTGATCAAAACCTCACCCAAGGACATCATTTGGACCAACATGACATGGTTGACCAAATGCCACTCTTGGTTGACCAATTTACTTTTGAAATTCTTTTACATTTCTCCCCAGATTTGAATTCGAATTCGAATCGGAAAACTCGTGACAAGTTTTGGGACTCCAATTCAAACTCAAATTTGGAGCTTCATTTTAGATGTTGTACTTGAGCTCATACCCTACACTTGACACTAGTGTGCAACACAGTCGCGCACCTCAAATTACGCAGGGCATGGACTAAGTATTTGCGGTGGTATTCAAAATTAGGGTTTTCGGTTTCGGAGCACACCACTGAGAAACACATTCAACCTAGATAAGTAAACTTGTTTTAGTTGATGCATAACAAGGTTAACCTAACAGGGATGATTAGCAATGCATTATGATGACATGGCAGATTAATTAGCACTATAACACCCGGGGTGTTACAGCCCCTCTTGGGGAGCTTGTAACTTGCTAACCGTGATGATTTAGGTCTTGTGCCAGTGGACTTATACGAAGATCTTATGTAGCTCTATCTAAAGCCCTACTACGGTTTTCACTAACTCAGCTCGGATTAGGAGTTTTAAGGGGTTCTTAACGCGTTGTCAGACATGATTTTAACTGAACCTCGTTTTAGTTGTTGCTTTCAGTTTCTAAAACCAAGTTCGTTCATGGCCGACACTACTCAACAATTCGTTGACGCGTGGACAACTACGTGTTGAGCGGTGCTTACTCTCGCGTGCGCGAGGTTGACATGACGCCCTGGCGGCTTCTCCCTCTCCCTCATTCTCGCTCTATTCGTGTCCTTCTGCTCCTCGTGCTCAGCCACAGCGACAACAACGCCAGGGGCTCCACCTCACGCCACACCGCCTTTGCTCCACTACACCCCATTTTTGCGCACCCAGCGGCTCGCCTGCACCTCCTCCACCTTTCTACCCTAGCCGCTAAGCCAGCGATGCACAGTGGACACCGCATTGCCATTTTTGCCGTCATCCCTGTCACTGGCGAACCCGTGCTCACATGGTTAGACCTCACCAGAGCGCTGGCCGGGCAAGGGTAGGTCTCGTTAGACTTGATATAGGGTGGTGAACACGTAGCTGTGCTTAGTAGGCCTTGCGATGCCCGTTTGAACCGCCATCAACGCGAGCCGCCACCGCTGTCTGCCATTGTCGTCAACGAGCGTGCTTCAGTGTAGTAGAGATGAGGAAAGAAGGATGCCTAGGTGCGGGTTGGGATGCTAAGTACGAGGGTATGGTTGGTTTCGCCGTAGGGGTCGTCGGTGGCGAGTTTTCGCCAGCCGGAGCCGCTCCCCTGTCTACGTGTGTATGACGTGCGGGGCCCACGTGTCAGCGTGCGGGATCTCCCCTCTATTGTTTGCTAGGACGTATCGTGGGCCGTGCTGCACCATCGAGCCGGCCCAGTAGCCGAGTTGGTGTAGTATTTTTGTTTTTCTTTTTCTTTATTTCATAGAATTGAGTACTAGATTCAAAAATCCAAATATGGTAATTTAGAGATCCAAATGAAGTGATTCAAATTTTGTAGTGCTCCTTGGGAAGTCTAGTTTTTATTAAAAATAGGAAACATGCTATGTTCTATTGTGAAAAATGGAGTTTTTATTTATGCCTTTTATGCATGCATGAAAAGAGGAAAATCATATCTCTTTGTATACAGCTCCAAATGACTTGAAATCTTTATGGGGGTGTTGTTTATGCCATGAGTAGCTTGTAGTTTAAATTTCATTAATTTTGGATATTGTATGGAGTTATGTATTTATCTTGTTTGCATGGGTGGATCTTGTATGAATTTTCATAATTTATCTATAGATCGAGTAAAGGTTAAATTTGGTGAGTACTACTCTCATATTAATAAGGACCTAAGAAAAATATTAAATCTGTTGTTTGATACTTTTCAATGGGGTTTCTCATTTATGCCAAAATCAGCCCTTCTGTCTCTTATTTTTAGTATAGGAAAATATACTTGCTCAAATGCTATGAGAATTTTATGGTAGCCTCCTGGAAGCATGTGGTAGCCACTGTAATTTTTATAAATTTAATTGTACAACTTTGATATAGGTTCCTTATTCCACCTAATTATCTAAATAAATTAATAAAGTGTATTAAAAAAAAGTATTTACATATTGACATCACACTTTATGGTATTCTTTTGATATGTGTAATAAGTTGGTAAACTTGGTTTAGCTCAAATATGCTTTTGCTATGTCACTAAATATTTAATTTAGTGAATCTGCCAATTTTGGACAGATTTCGGGATGTTGTTAATTACTCTATGTAAATGATAGTTTCATGTCTTGTGGTCTATAACAAAGTTGTTTTGAATTTTATGATCTAGCTTCCGTTATATTTTGGTGGCAGTTAGCCATATAGTTTAGGAGTTATAGCAGTTCAAAGTTGACTCTCAGCTTTGGGTTGCTCTCTGTTTGCACAGAACAGATTCTGTGTTTGCTTTAATTTGACCTAATAAACTTTGGAATCATGCTTTGATGTTTATAAATGATTTGTAGAGAATTTCATAAGCTTTCCATAATGTCCTCTCACTAGTCAATTGGATTTGTAGAACTCTTGTTGTGATTGATTTACTGAATTGATCCTGTGTATGGGAAACCTAAACTTTCTGATTAAGTGTGTTTTTACTATTCATAAGCATGTTGTAATGTTCCTAGATGTTTAATTTGATTAAGGCAAATTTAGGTGCAGGTGTTGGGCCTTTAACTGAAGATGAACATCTTTACCTTAGGTTATGCAAGTTACGTAAGTTTAATCTCGCTCTTTCGAGTAAAGATAGACACATACTCTTAAAGTGATTTGAATATAGCGTTGCACCTACTCAGTCAATGACTATCTAGTGAGGTTATGCTAAGCCTTGATTGTCATTCATGCTCATCATGCCATCTTCTAGGCATTCATGATACTTATCTTGTGCATTGGCATGTAATAGGTGTTCCGGAGGGAGTCACTCTTCTGGAATTCGAGCCGAACCCAGAGGAGCAACCACCAGAGTAGGAGGTGCAGGCCCCCAAAGGAGCAACATAAGGAGACATGGTAGACTGTCCGGACCACACACCTTGCAACTTCATGAAAGGCAAGCCCCGGAGTATTATAAGCCTCCTAATTTATGAAATGCAATTAAATATTTTGTTATATATATTGTTGCATTAAATTTTAGGTGTTGGATGAAAACACTTGTTGCATTGATATCCAATCCTTGTCCAGATATTATTACCCTGAATCCTATGTAGCTCAGGATCGAGTAGATGCTTAGCCCTGCTTTAAGCAGTAGAAGTCGGGTGATTTCCTGTTACCTATGAGCTATAGGACTATACATATGGCACGGTTGGCTATATTTGCTATCGTGGAAAAGAACCTGGTTTAATCTGAATGAAGATCGGGCAAGGGCTTGTAAGGCTGTAGGCTTATAGTGACTCCGTCTATGTCACTTAAGGACCAAATTCTTGGAGCCTTTCCTTGTCATGTTGAATGCATGCCTAACACTTAGTTGGTCGGTCTGGTGACCGACCATGAAGCCGAGTAGCTCAACTCAGGTCGGGAGTCGATAAGTATAAAGTACACCTCGGAGAGGAGCTGTAGGCGTAAGTCCAAGGACAGGTGATTTAAAAGTCCTGAACGTCCTGGCATAAGGTAATCCCTGAGAGCGTTGGCGCTGATCGAACCCATGAAGTTGGTTCCTAAGTTGTACCAAAGGTGATCTACGGCTACCTTTAGCGGGGTTTGCCAGGTGAGTGTTAGGAATATCCCCTCAGCTGAGTTGTAATTCAATTTAAGTCACCGTCTCTCACCGGTTAGTGAGAAGTTGATGGGAGTATCTCCAAAGTAGATGCACTAAATAATAATTATGGTTTAGGAATGATGATATGATGATAATGGCCTTATTATACCTGTTATGGTTAATATTGTTTGCTCCTAATCAAGTGAGTGCTCTAGTACAGGTGCCAATATAGATGACAGGTTAATGATTATTAACTTGATGCTTCAGAATTAATGATTACTTACCTGTGCTAAGCTTTTATGCAAAATGTTGTCAAGCTAGCCCCACTTATACCAGCCTTGCATGATCCTTGGTGTCACTTTATTTCTGGTTTGTGACGGGCAAGTCTAGCTAAGTACCTTCCCGTACTCAGGGTTTATTTTCCACCTGTTGCAGATGACCTATTCTATTCTGGGTGCTGCAAGTACTGTCTCCTCCCAGCCGGAGATGAGGTCTAGATCGTTGGGCGCGATCTCTACTAGTTACCTTACCTAAGTTGCTTTTGTAGACATGACTACTATCTAGCAATGTATTTGAACTTATGAAGTTATGTATCGAACTACGTTGCTTCTGCGAAAGAAACTCAGTTTGTAATATTTTATTTTGAACTTCGATGGATGTAATCCATGCTACTTGTGAACTATTGTAACAAAAGATGTATTGTGTTGAATCACTACGATCTTGGCTTGTATGATGAAAGTTGTTTGAAATCCTTTGAGATTTTTGGACTACCGAGATTATGGGAGCTTAAATACAGGAATTTGATCACTTCGGTGATTGTTTTTGTACTTATGTTCTTATAATTTGGACGGTTCTATTACAGCTAGCATCGAAGCAAGGTTCAACACTAAACGCGCCATTTGTGTATTTAAAACAAAAGTATTTGTGAAAACTCTAATTAAATACTAAGTGTTGCCTGTGTTCATATCCTTTATGCCCAATTAAGGACTTTTAGGTGGCTTATTAAAGTACTGACTTGGGGGTTGATTGTTTGTTTTCTATTTCGTTGTGCATACGGTGTGATATTGTATGGGTGCCATCCGCTTGGGTGGTAATGCATGGATCAAATACCTCTACGCTCTGGTAAGTGTGAGTTGTGAGAGCATGACCGTCCAACCATCAGTCTAGGGGAGAGTAGTTGTGGTTACTATTGATATTTGGTAACGCAATTAGGAAATGATCCGCAAGCGCACGGATATCGGTGAGCACTTCACCCGGGATGTTATCCAGAGTATCGTATTTATTTTTTTACCACTAGGAGAAAGCGTGCATCTGACTAACCAAATCTATTACTACTAACCTTTAGGCTACAACCACTGTGATTTGATGTGAGCGATGTATAGAGAAGACTGCAACTGCACTCTCGTTCTAACCTTGGTAAGGATGATCTACTGCTCTATTGGGGAGGCTCACGGAATCTAGACACCTCAAAGGATGTTCGACCCGCACCTATAAACCCTATCGATCCTGCTAACGGGATATGGAATACAAAGGTAGCTACGGAAATGTCACGTTCCTTGCTACTACCACGGTCCGGCTAGACAGGGGATATCTATGAGTATCCTAGCCCAAACACCTCGTTTACGCTAGAGATGATTACTCTAAACTCTACGCGAAGAGATTAAAGTAAACTCATAAACCAAAGAACAATAAAACAAAGAACTTACTAGAATTTAGAAGTCGAAATACTGAAGAATCCTAGGAGCAAGCCTCGGGTTAGGAGAACTTGATCCTACAGGTACAACCTCGAAGTAGTCACCGACAGGCCGGGCTTCCTTCGATCTATACCTCCACTCTATCTCTCTCAATCTAGAAGAACTAAGTCTAATCTCACATTGGATGCTAAGCCCTAATGAGGTGGGAACCCTAAGGGAACCTCTCTCTCTGAATCCTCTCTGGAAAATATGAAAATAATGGACTTGGATTCCCCTCTCCAGGGGCCAGGGGTCCTGCTTATATAGTCTCTTCAAGTGAACCTAGGCCGTCGGATCAAACCGACATTAATCGCACGGTTTTCCTTGATCCTTTAGGTCGGTGGGGCATAATCCGCGAGACTCATCCTGATTGGTTGCAGACCTAGGGCGGGCGCCCCAGGGTCCAGGGCGGGCACCCTGGTCCTGGGCCCGTTCGGCCTCCCGTTCGATCCCGTGGCTTCTGGAGTCTTCTAGATGATAGAAAATCGGTGAACACGTTAATATCTCTATGCAGAAACAGATAAACAACAAAACTCGTGGAATTCTGTCAGATCAAACCCTAATTCTAGGTGTTGCTTGCATATAGGTCCTTTTCCTTATTTATTGGATAATTAAAATTGATACTTAAGAACCGTCAACAGTTACTAGCATAATTACATGTACAACCAAGTAATTATGAAAGTACTTAGTTGTGGGTATATCTGTCGGGTAGCTGTGATACTGAAGTACATGCATCGGGGGATGTATGTATGGATAGTATTTAGTTTACTGCTTTCTTCATGTGATATTTTGGGTACTGTTGGGCTGAAATAAAATCTTCTACAGGTACACTAACAACGCACTGTTGTAGACCGACTAGTTACCATATATGAGAGAACGTATGTATGCCACCATATATTCCACTAGCCTTTAGTTTTTCCTAGGTTTGTGAGAACGTATGGGCCATGCATGCATCATGTTCAAGCATACATTACATTCTTGCATTACTCCCTCCCTTAAAAATTTGAATGTCCCAACTAATTAAATTTTTGTATCTTTGAAATGATCCTCACCTTAAGTTACATCCTTTTGCTACAGATGGCCTGCACCAAGACCACTACTCGCAAGTCCACCGGAGGCAGGGCTCCTCGTCACCCATTAGCTACTCATGAGCCCCGCCCTGAGCCTACGGAGGAGGAAAGGCTGAGGGCCGAGTTAGCTAAGGTGACTACTGAAAGGAATGTCATTCAGCAGCGTTTGGAGCAGGTTACACGGGAAAGGTACTAGGAGACACTTGAGGTTCAGAAGTTGATTGTTGCTCACCGCAACTGTGAGCATATGTTGGTTCACATGATGAATCAGCAGATTGAAGCCTGGCACAAAGAGAATATCTTGAGGGCTCAATAGGTGGAGCTGGAGCAGCAATTGGCAGCTATAGAAGAGTACAACAACAACCTCCATGAGTAAGTTCATCCGCTACACAATCAGCTCTATCCGATCCTTCCTCATGATGATGATAAGGAGATGGGATCTGGTGTCATCATGGCTGAAGATGATGATGACATGGAGATTAATGGACCTAAGGATGTTCCACCTGAAGAAGAGGAAGATGAGGAGTTGGAGCCTGCTAGTGATGAGGATGGAGGAGAGATCTTTGACACTGACTCAAAGGACAACACATAGTTTAGCTTACCACTTAGCTAATGTGCTAGAGTTAGTCTTTTGTTGACCCTCATGCATGAACAAGTAGCTTTGTATTAAGCTGATCTTTGGGATGTAACATCGAACTCTATGTTGTCCTTGATGTAAGGTTGGAACCTTGAGGGTTTGGATGTAACCTATCGGACATGCTTGTGCTCCATGTATGTGAGCCTTTAATAAATTCCATCTTAGTTGTCGATAAACATCGTTGTTTGTTGAGAACATCACACTATTGCGTCAATTGATGCGCTTGATGGTGCTATGTGATTGTGATGAATTATTGTGCCTTTGTTTATTGTATGAAATTATTCTCTCCAATGAAATTAGTTTGGCATAATTACATCATTCATCTACAAATTTTCCACATCATCAGTGCTCATTGGCTATGCATTTTGCAGATGTCTTACAATCTTCGTCACGGTCGTGGCATTGGCGATGAGGAACAACCACCACCTCCTCCACCATCGCCCACACCGGTAGAGCTGATGTAGAGGGTTGTCGAAAGTCAGTGCATGTTAGCTGAGGCTATGCGCCAGTTGGTCAACCGTGATGATCGACATGTTCGCTAGGGACCCGAACCAAATCAGTGTAGTAGTTTCAAGGACTTTATGGACACAAAGCCTCCTATCTTCTGAGAGGCAGAAGAACCACTACAAGCTAATGAGTGGTTGAGCACCATAGATTAGAGGTTTCATTTGCTCAGGTTGACTGAAAGTATGAAAGCCTCATATCCAGGACATCAGCTACAAGGACCCGTAGGTATTTGGTAGAACCATCATAGGACCACCTTCCCTGCAAATGTTGAGGTTGTTTGGGACCAGTTCACGAAAGCTTTTAAGGGCCATTTTATTCCTCCTGGCCTTATGGCAATCAAGCAAACAGAGTTCATGAAGCTGACCCAAGGTAACAAGAGCTTGAATGAGTACCTCTAGGCGTTTAACAACCTAGCGAGGTATGCCCCTAAATTTGTGGATACTGATGCCAAGAAGATAGCTAGCTTCAAGAGGGGACTTTCCCCTAAGTTGATGAAGTCTATGGGCAACAATAAGTGTATAACGTTCAATGAATTTATAAGTGATGCTCTAACTCAAGAGAACAACGATAAGATTTATGCTGCTTCCAAGAGCCACAAAAGGAATTTTGAGGCAAGTGTTTCTCAGTCTAAAGCTCCTGTGGTGGCCAAAACTCAGTATCACTCACCTGCTGCCAACATCCGGTACCATCCACCTCAGAAGAAGAATCAGGCTAAGACTAGCTTTCGCAAGGGGTACACGATTTCTCTACCAAAGAGTACTTCTGGGCAGGGTAGTTCCAATGTTCCACCAACTAACAGGCCATGCTAGAATTGTAATAAGCCTGGTCACTGGTCCAAGAATTGCTCATATCCTCCCAAGCAGAATTCTCAGGGAAATGTCCATCAAGGCATGTTCACTATACCACCATTGAGGAAATTCCTACTGGGAAAGTGGTCACTGCCAGTAAGTTTCTTGTTAATGATCATCCTGCAGTTGTGCTCTTTGATTCAGGTGCTTCACATTTCTTTGTGAGTTCTACTTTTGCATTTGATTATAAGCTGAATGTGATTACAACTGCTAAGGGTGATTATTGTATTAGTGTTGCTAGGAATAACATCATGACTAACCAAGTAGTTAAAGATGTAAAAATTGAGATTGGGGATCGAGAGTTTTTAGTGGATCTTGTAGTCCTACCGGGGGTAGGAATCGATGTAATTCGAGGAATGAATTGGATAAGTGGTAATGGAGTGTTGATTGATACCTCAACCCATATGGTAATGTTGAGGGATCCTATAGATAAGAAGGGTTTTCTAGTTCAACTTCCTCATGATATCGCTATCCACAATATGGCCAATGCTACCCTACCCAAGGCCATTGAGGATATACCTGTTGTCTGTGAGTTTCTAGATGTGTTCCTAGATGACTTGCCTAGATTACCTCTAGACCATAAAGTGGAATTCAAGATAGAACTCATGCCGGGTATGGCTCCTATCTCTCGAAGGCCTTATAGAATGCCACCCAATGAGTTGGCTGAGCTGAAAATTCAGTTAAATGAGCTGTTGAAGAAAGGTTTGATTTGGCCTAGTTCCTTTCCTTGGGGTTGTCCTGCTATCTTTGTGAAGAAGAAGGATGAATCTCTGTGCATGTGTGTGGACTATCGACCACTCAATGCTATCACCATTAAGAACAAATATCCTCTTCCTCGCATCAACATTCTTTTTGATCAACTATCCAAAGCTAAGGTATTCTCCAAGATTGATTTGAGGTCTGGCTACCATCAGATCAAAATTCATCCTGAAGATATACTCAAGACGGCGTTCTCTACTTGATATGGTTTGTTTGAGTATCTTGTCATATCCTTTGGATTGACAAATGCCCCTGCACACTTCATGTACCTGATAAATTTGGTATTCATGCCAAAGTTAGACAGGTTCGTGGTGGTTTTCATTGATGATATCCTTGTATACTCTCAAAATGAAGAAGAGCATGCTAAACATCTGAGAATTGTCTTAACTCGATTACGTGACAAGTAGCTTTATGCCAAGTTTAGCAAATACGAGTTCTGGTTGAAGAAAGTACCTTTCCTAGGTCATGTGCTATCTGGAGATGGAATCTCTATTGATCCTAGTAAGGTACAAGAGGTGCTAGATTGGAAGGCACCTACTACGGTCTCCGAAGTTCAAAGTTTCCTCGGTTTGGCTGGTTATTACCGTCGCTTTATCCCAGATTTCTCTAAAATAGCCAAGCCCATGACTTGATTACTTCAAAAGGATGAGAAGTTTATTTAGACTCCGAAGTGTGAAGAGGCTTTCCACACTTTGTGGACGTTGTTAACTTCTGCTCCTGTTTTGGTGCAACCTGACATCGAGAAGCCTTTTGATGTATATTGTGACACATTGTGCACCAGTTTAGGGTGTGTTCTTATGCAAGAGGGCTAAGTCATTGCTTATGCCTTGTGCCAACTTTGAAAGCATGAAATCAATTATCCTACTCATGACTTAGAGCTAGCCGCAGTTGTTCATGCTCTGAAGATTTGGAGACATTACTTGCTTGGTAATGTGTGCAACATTTATACTGACCATAAAAGTCTTAAGTACATCTTTACTCAGTCAGAGTTGAACATGCATCAATGACAATGGTTAGAGTTAATCAAAGGCTACAATCTCCAAGTGCACTACCATCCTGGCAAGGCAAATATTGTTGCTGATGCCTTAAGCCGAAAATCTCATTGCAATTCTTTGGTTAGTGAAGACTTTCATTTGTCACATCTCCTTCACCCTGTGGTACTCCAGAATATCACTGTGGATTGCTCTCTGAGAAGTCGGATTATCGAGATCCAGAAGACTGATGTGGGTGTGTTTCACATCAAGCGAAAGATGAAAGAGCAAGAAACCAAGCACTTTCGAGTGGATGACAAAGGAATTCTCTGGTTCAACGATAGACTTGTCGTACCCAAAGACAAGGAACTTAGAAACCAAATTATGGCTGAAGCCCATTCTTCAAAATTGTCTACCCATCCTGGTAGTAGTAAAATGTATCAAGATCTCAAGCCTTACTATTGGTGGACCAAGATGAAGAAAGAAATCACAGCCTACGTTGCTAGGTGTGATAACTATTGCAGAGTCAAGGCTATTGACATGAAGCCTGGTTTATTGCAACCACTCTGTATTCTTGGTTGGAAGTGGGAAGAAATTATTATGGATTTAATTATTGGATTACCCACTATGGAGAAGGGTTTTGATTCAATCTGGGTTATCATGGATGATTTGACCAAATCTTCTCACTTTATTCCTGTCAAGTCTAACTATCACCCTCACATGTATGCTAACGTTTACTTTCAACAAGTGGTACATCTTCATGGTGTTCCTAAGTCTATTATTTATGATAGGGGATCTCAATTCACAGCACGTTTCTAGGAGTGCCTAGATCATAATCCTGGTACTAATCTGATCCGTAGTTCTGCTTATCATCCACAGACATCTAGGCAGACTGAGCGGGTGAATCAAATCCTTGAGGACATGCTCAGGGCTTGTCTTATCTCTTGCAAGGGTTCTTGGGAGAAATGGTTGCCCCTCACTAAATTCTCTTATAACAACAATTATCAAGAGAGTATCAAGATGGCACCATTTGAAGCTTTGTATGGGCGCAAGTATAGAACTCCTTTAAACTGGGTGGAACCTAGAGAAAGGAGGTTCTATGGTATTGACTTTGTAGAAGAAGCCGAGGAGCAAGTCCAAGCTATCTAGAAAAATATGGCAGCCGCTCAGGCTAGACAAAAGAGCTATGCTAATAAGAGAAGGAAACCTATTGAGTTGGAAGTAGGTGACCATGTTTATTTAAAGGTCTCACCTATGCGAGGCGTAAAACACTTTAGAATCAAAAGGAAGCTTGAGCCTTGATATGTTGGACCCTATCGGATTATCGAGAAAAGTGGAAGAGTAGCTTATAAGCTCAATCTACCTGGTGAGTTGGGATCTATCTTTCCAGTTTTCCATGTTTCTCAATTGAAGAAATGTCTCCGTCTTCCCGAGGAAAGAGTAGCAGTAAGGAGAATCAAATTGAAATCTGATCTCTCTTATGAGGAGAAGCCTGTATATGTTCTAGATACTCAAGAAAGGGTAACTCATAGTCGAGTAGTCAAACTATACAAAGTGGTTTGGAGTAATCATGGGGAATCTGATGCAACATGGGAGCGGGAGGATTATTTAAAGGAAAATCATTCTGCTTTCTATACTAAATGATACACTTTCCAAATCTCAGGGCGAGATTTAAAGGACGAGATTTTAACTGAACCTCATTTTAGTCGTTGCTTTCAGTTTCTAAAACCGAGTTTGTTCGTGGTCGACACTGCTCAGCAATTCGTTGACGCATGGGCGACTACGTGTTGAGTGGTGCTCGCGTTCGCGTGCGTGAGGTCGACATGACGCCTTGGTGGCTTCTCCCTCTCCCTCATTCTTGCTCTGTTTGCGTCCTTCTGCTCCTCGCGCTCTGCTATGGTGACAGCGACACCAGGAGCTCCACCACACACCGCACTGCCTTTGCTCCACCGTTTCCTGTTTCTACGCACACTGCGGCTCGTCTGCACCTCCTCCACCTTTCTACCCTAGCCGCTAAAGGCTAGCAATCATACTTGAACTAAGTGTGTGTATGTGTTTATTCTTCCGCTACTTTATAAACTTGGTTTGTAATAATTGTGACTCCGTGGTGTTGTAACTTTTTATTAAGTACTTGTGAAATGTAACGTGTGATGTGTTATGTTGAATGATGCGATCCTGGTTGTAAGCGCATTGGTTTGAAATCCTTTGTGGTTTCGATTGACTACCGGGACTATATGGGCTCAAGTTCAAAAATTTGAGCGTTTCGGGCACTTGTTTTTATACTTGTGCTCTTATAATTTGGTTGGTTCTGTTACAAGAAATACCCGACATGAGCCAAAGGGGAAGGAGGCCCACAATGAAGCAAAGTAGGGCCTAAAACAAGTGGAGAACAAGCCCAAAATAAAAATCAAACCAACTCATCCCTACGTGAAACCACCATAGGCCAAGTCTAGAAGATCACAGGAGGTAGCCCAACGAAGATGGGTTGATTTGGACCAGGCCATGGTGTGCACCCCCACTAGCCCCGTTTGGCCCAGAATTTGGTCGGTTGATGCTTACTGCCTGGCCCAATGTTGGTATGGTGGTTTCATCCAGGTGCAATGAATCTATACGTTGGTTTAGTGCATTAATGAGGGGATAATGGAATATTCTAAGGATCAACCCCCTCCTCTCCAACTATAAAAGGAGGATTCCCCCTCCTCATCTAACAACACCTCAAGGAAGAGAGCAAGAAGCAAGAGCAACACTCCAAGGCTTAGGCCATAGCTATATAGAATTGAGTAGTAGCGAGAGATGTGAGGGAGAGTTCGAGGAAGCGTCGAGCTTGTCGGTAGTCTTCCCCCGCTTGTACCTTGTGAACACTTGTACCCCGATGGAATATTTCAATAAGTGTTCATGGTTCTTATGGTATAAGTCTTTTTTTAGTTAAGCTTTATTCTTACTTATTTGCGGGTTCGTCAACCGTCCCCATGGAAGATGCTCTAGTAGAGGGCTCCTGATAAAGACGGATAACCCTATACAGCGCTAGAGTAGTAGTCAATAGCATAGATGTGGTGTCTAGGCTAGAGGCTACTTTCGTTTGCCTCATACTCCACGGTTGAGGGGTCGGCGGCTAGTGGTGACAACCGTATGTCCCTTGTAATCCCCCACATCTGGGTATAGCATAGAGCTACAGGTCAGCAACGCTTGGCAAACTAGGTGTTCACTGGTGCCCGAAGTAAGCAAGTAGAAGTAGAGTTTATCTATCCTTAGACCCAAAGCCATAGGAATCCTTCTCAACCTCTACCAACTCTAGCCTTGTGTTGTCCTTGGACGAACTAGGTAGAGGACTACACTCGTTCCTTGTGGAAAATACTATGTCCTGAATACTTCTGGGTGAAATGCTACAATGGTAGTTCTGTGCGCTTGCAGAATATTTCTGTATGTGTTAAGAAATACCAACAAGCATTCCTAGCACCATTGCAGGGGAACAGTTGTTATTTTCTTCGAACCTAGTTCATCCTCATATCTTGTATCCTTTCTTTTATAAAAAACATAAATATTTTCTTTTATCTTTTTCACCATGAAGCCAAATCCAATAGAAAACCTTGAGTTCATTGAGCCATCATCTATTTCAAAACCAAACCTTTCATCTGGTAGTGAACTCCACCCTAGTTTAAAGGCCATGGTTTGGGCACAACCCTTCTCTGGGCTTGACAGTGAAAACCCATGCAATCACCTACTAGATTTCGAGGAAATGTGTTCATGCCTAAGCATCTCTGGCATGACACAAGAAAATCTAAAGTGGACATTGTGTAACACCCCTGGTGTTTGCCTTGCATCATTACATCAAACATGAGCATTCCATGATCATGTGCATCATCATTTCATCCTGAGCTTATGCATCATGCTTGTGCTTTGTAATGATTCATTAGTTTTGTAATAGTGTTCCTTTGTATGTTTGCTTAATTATCATGCTTATGTGATGTAATGTGTGGTTAAGGTCTTGATCATGTTTGTACCATGTTTGTAGGACTAAATAAGCTAGGGTTCATGTTCATGTCTTGGCCAAACTCCTAATGTTCCTTATCTTGACTTTAGTTGACCATATAAGCTTTCTTGTTTGACCCAACTTAAAGTATAACTTAGAGACCTTGCATGTGTGGGCCACCTTAACAAAGTTTGTGCACAATTTTGTGTAGAACAAAAGTTGTTCTTGTGCTATCTCATGAAAATTGCTGGAACATGCTCTAACATGGCCCACAAGTCACATATAGAGTGCTGTTTCAGCACTTAGCCAATTTGGCTAAGTCTTAACTGCACGTTAGTTTCCATGTACCCTCTTTCAGAGCTCTTTATATCACTAAGCATGATGAATCAGCTCAAGTGCTAGTAGGCTTGCACCTAGATCTCACTTAGCTCTACCTAAAAGTATTCTATGACTTCCTCTAACTCTAGCTAGTTTTAGAGATACAGCTCTTTGGAAATCAACTGTCAGTCATCTTTTGACTGAACCTCACATGTAGTCCTTTTTGGAGCGCTGTAACTTGCAAACCGTGCAGATTTAGGTCAAGTGCCAGTAGGGTTGTATGAAGAGCTAATGTAGCTCTACTCGAAACTCTGCTACGATGTTGGCTAAATCGAACCAGTTGAGAAGATAACCATCAACCAATATAGACTGTCAGGCTATCTGGTTTTGATGTCGGATCCTTCAGTGAGCTGTAGTTTCAAATGGAGGCTGAACTAGACCAAACCTATATAATCTTGTTTGTTGTCCTCATGTAGCTCCACAGCAAGGTGAAAATGGTTTAGTTTTTGGATGAGTGGATCGGGAGATAGAGGTGGAAGAAAATCGCTGTTCAGAGAAATGTTTGCAGTAGAATTGCAGCTTCTTGTGGTTTTGAATCTGAAATTTCACATGTCGTGGCCGACCGGCTTCAGAGCTTTGCTACCACGTGGCTCTCCCATCGCACGAGCGAGTGCCATGGCGTCGGTGTGCGCATGTTGGAGTGGTAAATCGAGTGCTTGCCTGCTGCCTCCATCGTCCATTCAATTGCTGCTCTTCTTCCCCCTGCCTGTTCTTCTCCTCTGCCACAAACAGCAGTAGTAGGAGCAGCGACGCCACCACTGGAATCCATCGCAAGCACCGCACCTCGCCCTAATCCACCTCGCCAGCAGCACCTTGGCATCCTCCTCTCCACCTCAGACCTAGCAGCACTGTCGTTATTCGCAGAGGCGAGGAGCCTTGTCGTTAGCGGCTGCCATGGCCGCCATTATCGCCGCGAGATCGACCTCGCCATGGCCATGCTCATCTCATCACCCTCTTTCCTCTCTTGCACGTGTTCTAGCTTGGAATTAGGTCGCTGATGGTTGAGTCGAAGTCCGTTGGCCAATCTGCTTACCGAGCTTGCCGGAACGCCTCGCGTTCTTACCTTGCCATGGTCGCCAGTCGCCGTGTCCGTGGCCATCCACCTTGCTGCGACTTTATTGGTGCTGGACCTAGCCCTAGCTCTCCATCCCGAGTCCCCTAAGCCGTCCCTATGCCGCACCGGTGGTCTCCTTCGTTGGACACAGCGAGACCATCACTGTAGCTAACTGCCGCCGCACGCACAGCTCAGCCATGCCGCCTTTGACGCCGCTGTCTGAGCCCGGAACCCAAACTCGGTTAACCATCTAGCCTAGTAGATGTGCGGGGTTGTGGGGAACAAGCTGGTGCTCGCCCCTTCACCGGAAAGTTCGCCGCCGGCGAGCTACGGCCGGTCAAAGTGCCGCCCTGCCTCTATCACTATGACGTGTGGGTCCAGGTTGACCTCGGGTCCCAGCCGTCAGCCCCTGGGGGTACACAGAGTTGGGTACATGTAGCTGCATCTAGGGTTTAGATGTTTTCGTTTTAATCTTTTCCAGATTTGAGATCCAACTTTGAAAATTCATATAAAATTGTAGAAAAATCATAAAAAGGTAAATGAGGACTTTTTGGAATCCTCATGATGTGTACTATGTAGTGGTGTATTAAAACGTTACATGTTAGTTGATGTTTTCTGGAGTTTGAAATTACTTTTGTTAGGCACTTTATTTAATTGTGTGATTTTGGTAATTCGATATTTCACTGTACGTTGATCCTTTTGCTATGAAAATTTGGTGGGGTGCTAATCATGATATGTAGATTCTACTGTTAAATTTTCGTCATGTTTGGACAACATATGCTTCAATTATAAATACTTCTTTGTATATGCCTTATATTGATTACCCATTTGTTTATTATGATATCTCTTAAACTACTTGTCAAATTGAGATGAAATTTTTATGGTAACCTACTGGTACCTTGTGCATACTCCTGTAATTTTATTAGATTTTCGGAACACATTTTATAATTATTAATTTTTAAGCCTATGCATTTAAATAAATAGAAAAGTCCAAGTAAATAAATGTTTACATATGTTACATGATGTGATCTGGTGTTATTTTAACATATTCTAAATGTTGGTCAAGTTGGTTGGCCATTTTCCATGTTTTAAGGATATGTTATCATATAATTTTATAATTCGTTGATTTCTGGACAGTTTTAAAAGAATTACAATTTGAGCAATGCTATGATGGTTTTCATGCTCTAAGTTGTATACAAGAGTTGTAGTAAACTTCTTGAAGTAGTTTCTATTCAAATTTGGTGGCAATTGGCACCATGGTTTAGGAACTATGCATGCTTTAAGAAGTGTCCAGTTGCAGTTCGCTCTCTGTTTGCCTAGAACAGGTTCTGGGAATATATGTTTTTGACCTGGTAAAGTTGGGAATCATGCCTTAGTATCTGAAGATGAAATGTAGGCAATTTCATAAGATTTCCAGAATGTCCTCATGCATGTCCATTGGAGTTATAGAACTCCAGTTATTAATTTTCAAGTTTGCTGCTGCCAGCATGTCAATGTGTTGAAATTCTGGGAACTTGTTATATGTGTGTTAAGTCTTAACTTTGTGGTGCTTAGTGGCTGCTTAGGGATGTTTAAACATGTTAATACCAGAGAGGAGATTTCCATCTAAGCGTGAAGTGATTTGAATAGAGCACCACATGACTTGGTCCTTGTGCTTATGATGTTGCTATGTCATTACTTTCATCTTTGCATCATTCGTGCATGTTCATAAATCATCATGTCATCCTTCGTGCATACATGAAATTCATTTGGTGCATATACATGCAATAGGTGTGCTAAGGATCATGTCACCAGTGTCCCGCAAGGTGTGAACCCCAAAGTTGGAGTCCGTTCAGGAGCTGGAGGTCTAGTCCGACGAAGCCGGAGGAGACACGGGAGCCGTTTGTGAAGCCGAGCCTGAAGCCTTCCTTAACGGTTAATGCAAACCCTGGAGTACTATAAGCCTCCTACTTTCAAAGTAATTATCTATATATATATATGTTATATATATGTATTGTTGCATTACATTATAGGAGTTGGTTGAAAACCCTTGCTGCATTGATAACACTCCTTGTCCAGCAATATGAACCTTGAATCCTATGTAGACAGGATCGTATCTATGCTTAGCCATGCTTAATTAGACCGGTAGAAGTCGGGTGATTCTCTGTCACCTATGAGATATAGGGCATTACCTGGTCATGATTGGCTATGTTTGCTATCGTGGAAAAGAACCATGTGTTAATATGAATAATAGACTGGGCGGCGTCTTATGATTGTAGTGATGCCGCCTGTGTCGATTAAGGACTGAGGCCTAGAGCCTTCTATGTTATTTTGAACGCATGCCTAACACTTAGCTGGCCGGCCTGAGGTTGCCGACCACGAAGCCGAGTAGCTCAACTCAGGCTGCGAAGTCAAAAAGTGGAAGTCGCCTCGGAAGGGAGCCACGGGAGTCCAAGGGCAGGTGAGTTAAAAGTCCTGATCATCCTGGCCAGTGGTATCCCTAAGAACGCGGCGCTATTCGAGCCCACCCTAAGTTGTACCAAAGGTTATCTATGGCTACCTTTAGCAGGGTTTGCCAGATGAGTGTCAGGAATACCCCATCAGCTGAGTTCGAATCGATTCGAGTCGCCGTCTCTCCCGGATAGTGAGAAACTTGACTGGTTATCTCCAGCGTAGATACACTAATTATATTGATGGTTCGAAATTGATGATATGATGATGGCCTTATTATACCTGCTATGGTTAATATTGTTTGCTCTTAATAAGTGAGTGCTCTAGTACAGGTGCTAATATAGTTGACATGTTAATGATGATGAACTTGATGCTAAGTTTAATTGGTTACTTATGCTCATAGCTCTTTTATGCAAATGCGTCAAGCTAGCCCCACCTTATAAAGTCTTGCATGACCCTTGGTGTCCTTATTTCTGGTTTTTGACGGGTAAATCTAGCTGAGTACATTTTCGTACTCAGGGTTTATTCCCACCTATTGTAGGTAGCAGATTCTTATATGTTGCTGCAAGTATTGTCTTGGCCACGTGGGTGTGAAGACTAGACCATATGGGCGTGGTCTCTGTAGCTTCTCTTCTAATATGCTTTTGCAGGATGTGACTATGTATTGGCCGTACTTAAACTAAGAATGGTTTCAATGTATATTGCTTCCACTAATTCCTATTTTGTTTTGTAATAACTTATTCGTACTCCGATGTATGAGATGACTATTGGACTGTTCTAACAAGTGGTGTGTTATGTTGAATCACTATAATCTTGCCTCGTTATGGTTTGGTTTGAAATCCCTCGTGATTTCATGGACTACCAGAGTTATATAGGTTCAAGTTTGAGAATTTGCTCGCTTCGGTGATTGTTTTTGGACTTGTGCTCTTATAATTTGGACGGTTCTGTGACACATTGTTTTCCTTCTCTCTCATGGGGAAGGCAAAGTAATAGTACACTCTTGCCGTGGGAAGTACGGATGGAGATTGGGACGAACTTAAAGACAAATTTTGTCTTGCATTTTTTCCTATGTCCCATATTGGCTCTCCACCAAGTGCAATCCTTGACTTTGAGTAGTATGAAGAGTCTATAGGTGCAGCCTGGGCTAGATTTTCAGCATTAATACACGCTGGCCCTGACTTGTCTTTACCCGATAGCATATTGATGTGACTCTTTTGTTTGGGTTGTTAATATTTGGTAACGCAATTAGGAAATAGGATCCGCAAGCGCACGGATATCGGTGAGCACTTCACCCGAGATGTTATCCTGGGTATCGTATTTCTATTTTTACCTTTAGGAGAAAGAGTGCATCTGACTAACCAAATCTATTACTACTAACCTTTAGGCTACAACCACTATGATTCGATGTGAGTGATGTATAGAGAAGACTACAACCGCACTCTTCTTCTAACCTTGGTAAGGATGATCTACTGTTCTATTGGGGAGGTTTACGGAATCTAGACACCACAAAGGATGTTCAACCCGCACCTATAAACCCTATCGATCCTGCTAACGGGATATGGAATACAAAGGTAACTCGGAATTGTCACGTTCCTCGCTACTACCACGGTTCGACTAGACGAGGGGATATCTATGAGTATCCTAGCTTAAACACCACGTTTACGCTAGAGATGATTACTCTAAACTCTACGCGAAGAGATCAAAGTAAACTCATAAACCAAAGAACAATAAAACAAAGAACTTACTAGAATTTAGAAGTCGAAATACTAAAGAATCCTGAGAACAAGCCTCGGGTTAGAAGAACTTGCTCCCGCAGGTACAACCTCGGAGTAGACACCGACAGGCCGGCTTCCTCCGATCTACACCTCCACTCTATCTCTCTCAATCTAGTAGAACTAATTCTACTTTCACATTGGATGCTAAGCCCTAAGAGGTGGGAACCCTAGAGGGAACCTCTCTCTCTAAACCCTAACTAGAGATATGCAACTGAATAATGAATTGGGGTCTTCTCCACCAGGGGTCAGGGGCCTTGCTTATATAGCCCTTTTGGATGAATCTGGACCGTCGGATCAAACCGACCTTCATCCTATGGTTTTCCTTGATCCTCAAAGGCGGTGGAGCATAATCCGCGAGACTCGACCTGATTGGTCCCGGGGGCAGGGCGGGCGCCCTAGGGCACGGGGCGGGCGCCCTGTGTCCTGGCCCGTTACGGCTCCCGTTCGTTCCCGTGGCTTCTGGAATCTTCTAGATGTAAGATAATTACGTGTTCGGTTAATATCCCGTCATTAATCCGACATGTGGGCCTTTCTTCCGTATTTCCTGATAACCCCCTGCAGAAATAGATAAACAGCAAAACTCATGGAATTCTGTTAGATCAAACCCTAATTTTAGGTGTTGCTTGCATATAGGTCCTTTTCTTTATTTATTTGATGGTTATAATTGATACTTAAGAACCGTCAACAAACACCCCCATACTTAGGCTTTTACTCGTCCTCGAGAAAAGGTTGGTTAATAAAACATCTGGGGTTGAAACATTCTTTCATACCTGCAGGGTGTTGTAAAAATCCACTGTGCACTTATAGTCAGGGAAATATATGGTCAGAGTAAAGAGCCTTTCTTCTTCGTAATCCCTATCACTTGGAGTTTTTACATATTTTTTGAAAAGAAAAACTTAGCATACCTTTATCCTCATAGGTGCTCTCAGAGTCACTCATTATCTTTTATATTTCTCTCTGAGGCTGTTTTGATTTTGCAAAAATAATTCTTTAAGCATACATACCTTGCATTTATTGTATGGTCAAAACCGGATCCGAGGAGAAGAATACCATACTCTTTAGATCAAAGACTTTGAAAATTAAAAACTTGTCACTCTTACTGGCATATTGCTTATTAGAGGGACCATGGGCTATCATTTTCTTTTCATCATATTTTTATCATATCTCATTTTTTTCCTTTGGGTGGATACCGAGGTACCCCTAATTCTACTGCCGGACACTTGTCCATTTTTTCCCACGAGGTTATCGAGCACTTGCTCCTTTTTATTTCCTCGATATATTCATAATTTTGCATAGCCCATGCCTCTAACGCAATAATACTTCGGAAGAGTGAATCTTTCTGAATAAAAATGTCTTGATCTTAGGAGTATGATAAATCTCTCAACAAGGGTCTAACTTGTTTTGAACAAACTCAATACAAAGCAGATAGCTTTAATTAATATTTTCATGTTTAGCAGGCATATAAAACTTGAGGATGGTAGCTATAATTTTGAGATTTTTAAAACAAATTCTCCAAGTAATAAAGATACTAAGAATAAGGTACTCATACCCTTACCATCTCTTATTCCACAATGACTTTTAGCAACACAGGGTTTTGAAATAATTTTAATAATTGCAGGTTTCCAGGAAATATCACAGAGTGAGATTGATCATGATTATAAGCATTTTTATCCTTTTAATTTATCATGTTTAGAGAGATAAAATTCTGCACAAACTAAGGTGAGTGTGTAAGTGTGTAATAAAAGTGTGCAGAGTGTGTACCTGGTTCATGGAGTGGTGCGATCGAAGTGTGTGTGACATGTCAGGGAATCTCCCCCATACTTGTTTTCTGCTTTCTTGCACAAAAGTAAAGTAGAGACACACAAGACATACTAATAATAATCTTTATCAATCTTGAGGCATTTATTACAACCGAATAATAACCGAATATAATAGATCTAAACTGATTATAAGCGAACCTAATCGAATCTAATAATAACTAAGACATATATATCCCCAAGATCTAATCTAGATAGCTCAGCGACGCTCACGCCTCCTAAGACTATGCTCTAACTCATCGATCCTCTTGTTGGCGTCGGCAAGGTCATCCCGTAGCTTTAGGATCGTAGTGTTATGGTTGAAGGTCCTCCGATCCACAGAGATATTGGAGTTCTGAATTTCTATAATGCTGTTCTTGATCACCTGTAGCTCCTCATCCACATCTTAGCTGCCCTAACACCCTTGAAGTAAGGTCTCTCCTCCATGGTATAGCGGACACTAGAGATCTCGCCGCTCCAGTTGGTCTTCACTCCGATGATCCGCTCATTGGGTTTTGTCGGCAGGATCTTTGTTCCGGCTGGTACCTTGATGATCTCCTTCCCCTTCGACGATGATGGCGAGCCTTCGAGCAATAGGGGCTGCGTAGGTGCGGTAAGAACTGGGCGAGCAAAGTAGGATTGGGCAGAGCTACGTTGACGTGGTGGCATGGCTTCTAGCTGTCGCTCTGTGTTGGCCGGGACGAGAGCGTAGGCGTCGGGATCCTCCTTGGGCTTCTTGTTGAGGTCGTAAGGGACGACTTCCCAATCGACGTGGAACTTCTCGGCCATTGGAGCAGCTAGGAACTAAGCAAGATCTAATTTGAGGAAGGAGAGAAGGCTTGAATGAATTGGTGCTAAAAGCTGACGTTGGGGGTCTGTTTATATAGGGGGTAAAAACTGCTCTCGTGCATGGTCAGGACTCTTCCCGCCGTCATGTTTGCGAAACAAACCGAGGACGGAATTTTCCAGATAGCAACGGGCGAGGTTATCGCGTGGGAGAAGTCTGGGGCCGAGGGGAGACAGGGGCAGGGCGCCCGCCCTCATCCTCAGGGCGCCCGCCCTGTGTCCGGCTCCTCTATAAGCCTGCTTTCTCGAGCGTGTTTCTCACTGTGTTTTTATCCCGAAAAATATATACTTGGCCCAAAAACGTCAAATTAAAAGCGTCGGGCTTTAATTTTTAATTGGAAGGTAAAAATTGATCACGTCTATTTCTTCTAATTCTTTATTGGGCTCTAAAAATAATTTAAGACGTTGACCATTTACCTTAAATAACGTACCTTCGTCATTTTGAAGTGTGATAGCTCCGTGGGATGATGAATGAATTACCTTGAATGGTCCTTCCCATTTGCTCCGGAGCTTTCCATGCCCGAAAAGCTTCACCCTGAAATTAAAAAGTAATACCTTATCTCCGGGTGAGAACTCCTTCTTCTTGATCCTCTTGTCATGCCATCTCTTGACTCTTTCTTTGTAGATCTTTGAATTGTGATATGCTTTCTCCCGCCATTCTTCTAACTCCGATAATTGCATTCTTCTATGTTTTTCGGCGATATCTAGGTCCATATTCCATCTTTTTATGGCCCAGTGTGCCTTGAACTCAAGTTCAACAGGTAGGTGACAGGTCTTTCCGTATACTAATTGGTATGGAGACATTCCAATTGGGGTCTTGTATGCTGTCCGGTAAGCCCAGAGTGCATCGGGTAACTTGTCCTTCCATGCCGTTCCCATCTCGTTCACCGTCTTCTGAAGAATGTTCTTGATTTGCTTGTTAGAAGTCTCTGCTTGGCCACTTGTCTGAGGATGATAGGGAGTAGCGACGTTGTGACGGATTCCATGTCTTGATAGATAGTGCTCGAAGCGCTTGTCAATGAAGTGTGATCCTCTATCACTTATCACTATCCTGGGGACTCCAAATCTTGGAAATATGATTTCCTCAAACATCCTCTTCGAACTGATATTATCGACATGTTTGCAAGGTAGTGCCTCTACCCACTTGGAGACGTAATCAACCGCCACCAAAATGAACTCACACTTCTTAGATGGGGGAAATGGACCCATGTAGTCTATTCCCCAGACATCAAAGAGTTCAATCTGAAGGTTGTTGGTGAGTGGCATAGCATCTCTTGTATTTATGTTTCCGTGCCTTTGACATGGCCCACATCTTCTGATATATTGCTTCGTGTCATCGTACATCGTAGGCCAGTAGAATCCACATTGCCAGATCTTTGAATGTGTACGGAATGCTCCATAGTGACCTCCGTATGGTGATGAGTGACATCTGTCGATGATCTTCAATCCTTCCTCAGTGGTCACACATCTTCTAAGTAGGCCATCAGCGCATACTCGGAAGAGATATGGCTCATCCCATATATGTGAACGACTTTCCTGAATAAGCTTCTTCTTGTTTGCTCCGGGTGGTACATAACCTGAAACCATAAAATTAACAATATCTGCATACCAGGGGTCAGATCTGTTAATCCCGTAAAGCATGTCGTCCCGGAGTGAGTCATTAATGGGGGGTTCCTGTGAATTCTTAAAGTACATTCTAGACAAGTGATCAGCAACAGAATTTTCTACTCCCTTTTTATCTTTTATTTCTAAGTCAAATTCTTGGAGTAATAAAATCCATCTGATTAAGCGAGGTTTAGCATCTTTCTTAGTGAGCAAATATTTTAGTGCAGCATGATCAGTGTAAACAATTATCTTAGCTCCAACTAAATAAGATCTAAATTTATCAATGGCAAAAACAACAGCCAGAAGCTCTTTTTCAGTGGTTGCATAATTAAGTTGAGCTCCTGTCAAAGTTTTACTTGCATAAGCAATTGCATGATGCTTTTTGTCTTTTGTTTGCCCCAAAACTGCCCCCACAGCATAATCACTAGCATCACACATAATTTCAAAAGGCAACGACCAATCAGGGGGTTGAATGATTGGTGCAGAGATGAGTGCTTGCTTTAATAAATTGAAAGAATTTAGACATGCATCATCAAATTCGAAAGGAGCATCCTTGGCTAGCAAAAGAGTAAGTGGTCTCGCAATAAATGAAAAGTCTTTTATAAATCTGCGATAAAAACCAGCATGGCCAAGAAAACTTCGAATTCCTTTTATATTCACAAGTGGAGGTAGTTGTTCAATTACTTCAATTTTAGCTCTATCTACCTCAATACCTCTTTCAGACGCTAGGTGTCCTAGCACTATTCCTTCTCTAACCATAAAATGACATTTTTCCCAATTAAGGATTAAGTGCTTTTCTTCACATCTTTGCAAAACCTTATCTAAGTTTTCAAGATAATTATCAAAAGTTTTTCCATAAACTGAAAAATCATCCATGAAAACTTCCATAATCTCTTCAATCATATTAGAAAATATAGACATCATGCATCTTTGAAAAGAAGCTGGTGCATTACATAACCCAAAAGACATTCTACGATAAGCATACATTCCATATGGGCATGTAAAAGTGGTTTTGCTTTGATCATCAGGATGGATAGGGATCTGGTGATACCCTGAATATCCATCTAGAAAACAGAAAAACGAGTGTTTTGCTAACCGCTCAAGCATCTCATCTATAAAAGGCAAAGGAAAATGATCCTTTTTCGTGGCTTTATTAAGTTTTCTATAGTCTATGCACATCCGCCACCCAGTGACGGTGCGTTGCGGAATTAGCTCAATCTTATCATTAGTAACAACAGTCATGCCTCCCTTTTTAGGCACAACTTGAACAGGGCTTACCCACTCACTATGCGGCACAGGATATATAATCCCTACATGCAGCAACTTTATAACTTCTTTTTTAACTACCTCTCTCATCGCGTTGTTAAGTCTACGTTGAGGCTCTCGAGAGGGTGAAACAGAAGGATCTGTCGGAATACGATGGGTACAAATCATAGGACTGATTCCTGTGAGATCTTGAAGTGAGTAGCCGAAAACAGAGTGGTGTTTTTCAAGAATGGTCATTAATCGTAGAGTTTGCTCCTGAGTGAGTTTATTACTAACGATCACAGGAAACTCTGGATTATTGTTTAGGAAAGCATAGGTAAGACCGGGTGGTAAAGTTTTGAGTTCTATGGGGGGTCTAGGTGTTTCTGCAAACTCATCTAAGGGTTCAGGTTCAGAAGGTTGGCCTCTTCTTCAGTGAAGAAGGGGGCTTCCTCTTCTAAGTCTGGATCATCTAAAAGTTCTAGAGATGCAGCCTTTACCTCCTCCATAGGATCAGGCAAAAGATATGGCTCGGTCTTATTATTCAAGGAGTGAGTTATTGTAATTGGAAGTTTAAAATCCTTTCCCAAGGAAATGTGGAGCTTTCCAGTTTGACCTTCATAAAGGAGTCTTCTAAAAGGTTGTCCAATCAGTAGGTCGAAAACCCATATATCAAAGATATAAAAGTTCAAATGAACCATGGAGCCTTCTACCATAAAGGGTAGGACATTAATAATTCCAAGACTGGGGACTAATCATCCCGAAGATTCCTTTATGACCTTTGTTGTGGGGGTTAAAACAAGTTTTCCAAATAAATTAAGTGCAAAAGCTTCGGACATAATATTGATCCCCACAACAGGATTATAGAGAGCGTTAAATTGATCAGAATTATAAGCACAGCGTATAGTTATAGAGGGTGTGTCCACTCGGATTACTTCAGAGGAAAGCTCTGACTCCTCTAACCATTCGCTACTCATAACCGAGATTAGCTCTCTCAATTGACGTTCACTTGGTAAACAAATGCTATAATGGCCGCTTTGGGGTTTGTCTATAGAATGGTAGTTTGAAATGTTTCCAAAATCGGCAAAGAGATCGGATTCTATGTCTAGCATGAAATCAGATGGTAGAATTTCTTCCTTTTGTGGCTCAGAACCTGGGATAGCTAAAGTAGATGAAAAATTTGGCAGAGTGTCTACTTCGGCTTCGTAGGTTTTATCATGGAGGGCATTATCCATCTCAGCTTCTAGGATTCTATTCAAGATCCCCTTAGCTTCATCAGTAGGGATACGAAAGAAAGAACCTCTAGCCATAGTATGCAGCATCTGTTTATTATCTTTCTGAAGACCTCGAAAAAAGTGAAATAAAAGAACAGTGTCTTCAAGCAAAAGTTTTGGACCAGATTCTAAAAGATCAGAAAAACGTTTTCAGGATTTCCCCAAAGTTTCATTATCTTTTTGTTTAAAAGATAGGACTTCGAGTCTAAGGTCACCAGTACGGTCAAGGGAATAAAAATCTAGACAAAAGTTGGCTCTTAAAACTCCCCATTCACCATGCTGTTGACTTACCTTCTGACTATACCATCGTCTAGCTTCTCCTCTTAAAGAAAAAGGAAAAAGCTTCCAACGTAAAGTCTTATCAGAGATGCCATCAATGCGAAGACAATCGCATGTCTGCTCAAAATCTCTAATATGAAGGTAAGGGTTTTCGTCTTCCTTTCCCGAAAAAGATAAATTTTGAATCATCGCAATCAACCTTGAACTTAACTTATACTGGGATGTTTGGATAGGCTGTGATGACTCCCATGGTAAAAGGTCAGTTGCTGAAGGTGTTGCGGCATCAAAGATAGATATAGAACCTTGGTTTTCCATTTTTGGTAAAAAGAAAAAGAAAGAATGAAAAAGATAAGAAAATAAAAAGTATGAATACAAGCTAGTAGTAAGACTCAAGGTTATCTCAGCAAACCATCTTTTTCCCCGGCAACGGCGCCAGAAATGCTTGTTGATATTTGGTAACGCAATTAGGAAATAGGATCCGCAAGCGCACGGATATCGGTGAGCACTTCACCCGAGATGTTATCCTGGGTATCGTATTTATATTTTTACCTTTAGGAGAAAGAGTGCATCTGACTAACCAAATCTATTACTACTAACCTTTAGGCTACAACCACTATGATTCGATGTGAGTGATGTATAGAGAAGACTACAACCGCACTCTTCTTCTAACCTTGGTAAGGATGATCTACTGTTCTATTGGGGAGGTTTACGGAATCTAGACACCACAAAGGATGTTCAACCCGCACCTATAAACCCTATCGATCCTGCTAACGGGATATGGAATACAAAGGTAACTCGGAATTGTCACGTTCCTCCCTACTACCACGGTCCGGCTAGACGAGAGGATATCTATGAGTATCCTAGCTTAAACACCACGTTTACGCTAGAGATGATTACTCTAAACTCTACGCGAAGAGATCAAAGTAAACTCATAAACCAAAGAACAATAAAACAAAGAACTTACTAGAATTTAGAAGTCGAAATACTGAAGAATCTTGAGAACAAGCCTCGGGTTAGAAGAACTTGCTCCCACAGGTACAACCTCGGAGTAGACACCGACAGGCCGGCTTCCTCCGATCTACACCTCCACTCTATCTCTCTCAATCTAGTAGAACTAATTCTACTTTCACATTGGATGCTAAGCCCTAAGAGGTGGGAACCCTAGAGGGAACCTCTCTCTCTAAACCCTAACTAGAGATATGCAACTGAATAATGAATTGGGGTCTTCTCCACCAGGGGTCAGGGGCCTTGCTTATATAGCCCTTTTGGATGAATCTAGACCGTCGGATCAAACCGACCTTCATCCTACGGTTTTCCTTGATCCTCAAAGGCGGTGGAGCATAATCCGCGAGACTCGACCTGATTGGTCCCGGGGGCAGGGCGGGCGCCCTAGGGCACAGGGCGGGCGCCCTAGGGCACAGGGCGGGCGCCCTGTGTCCTGGCCCGTTACGGCTCCCGTTCGTTCCCGTGGCTTCTGGAATCTTCTAGATGTAAGATAATTACGTGTTCGGTTAATATCCCGTCATTAATCCGACATGTGGGCCTTTCTTCCGTATTTCCTGATAACCCCCTGCAGAAATAGATAAACAGCAAAACTCGTGGAATTCTGTTAGATCAAACCCTAATTCTAGGTGTTGCTTGCATATAGGTCCTTTTCTTTATTTATTTGATGGTTATAATTGATACGTAAGAACCGTCAACATGGGTATCGGCATACATGTTGACCTATGCCTAGACGTGACTGTCAGAGGTCGTTTGACACACAAACCTATGATAGAACAAGTAAAATTCCTTGAAAACTTCATAGACAGACACACTTCTTCTATCGTAAGAACTAAGAACCAAACCCCTCTAGGCCAAGGTTATGTCGAGTGTTGAGGAGTCTCCATTAGTTGAATCCAAACCCATACCATCCTTAGATTCGACTCATGAGCCCTCTTTCGAACCACGGACATCAAAGGAAGAGTACTTCATCCTTTAGAGTTCCCTATCAAATTTGAGGATTATGGCAATACCTCTGATGGGGACGAGATTCCCGATCTTCTGTCAGGTTCAAGATAACTATCGATTTGGTCAGAAGCGACACACCGATCCGGCTTCAGATCACAAAGACCCGAACCCTGCAACCTTAGCACCATGTCTCCTTTGGTTATCAACCATGTCACAATCTGGTTGACCTCACCATGAAGGCTAATCCCTACTGCGAATCGAAGAACACAAGCAAGAACAAGATAAAACGCAACTCAATTGAAGTGACAATTGCGGATATATGATTAAGCACTCGAAGTTGGGGTCTCGCAAACTGATAACGGCGACTGTTCAAAGATATAATGATCTAAAGCAAAACCCAAACCCTAACATAGATGGTGGCTACAGATTATAAAGCCTAAGGGGCATCAAGGACCCCTACTCACGTCGCTAAGAAGTCTCGACACGTTACAAGGGCCAAACGGTCCAAAAGACGGCGACACGAGTTGTAAATTAAACTCTTGTTCTACAGCTGTCTCACAATCAAAATATTTTCTCCATCATAAAATCCAGAATAGAATGGTATGGTTAATTTACCTCTCATACCTTGATGATTATAGTCAATATGTGATGGCAGATTGTTAGTCATGCGGTCCATCCTTGCTAACATCTGGGCCATGATTTCCTGCAATTCACTCTTAAATAGAAACACATTGTTTGATAAATGTTAGAAATCAAAAGAAATTCCTATCAACTATTATATGTGTCGGTGGAAACACACTCTCACACGTCTTACCAAGTTCTTACAAGGTTCTTACCAACGCAATGTAGTGGATGGTAAAACCGGTGGCTAGTTCGTGATACCTGTGAGGGCGTGGCACTAAGATTGCAAGGATCTTTTTCTATGCTGATCTGGAGTATATATGTGGAGCTTGGAAGGCACACAAAGAACAAATATATATATATATATATATATATATATATATATATATATATATATATATATATATATATATATGTGGCACACAATTCAGTAACATATATCAATATTGAATAAATGTCCAGAGCACTTGTCCTAGTTGCTGGCGTATACGTGTTCCTACACCAATTGTGACAAACAAGAGAGTAAAACAAGTATGTAAGATAGCAACGGAAATACAGACAAGGTAAAAAGGCACCACAAATAATAGAGCTATTGAGGTGTTCCTTATGTGTTCCCTTTTCTTTTATCTTATCTTTTCTTTTACTATTTTTTCTTTTCTTTTTTTTTGTCCAAACTTTTTTTTAGATTTTGCTCTTTTGATATTTTTCTCATCAAGAAGCACACAAGAACAAATCTTTAAAAAAATTTGAGTTCAATTAGACAAAAGATGTGACCTATACAAATTCAGGACTATGATCTAAAAAGCTGATCAAAACTTGTGGGTCCTGAAACTCAATGATCCTAATCAAATTTTGCAATTCTAAATTTTGCAAACCCAGCTTTGCTAGGATGAAACAGATCTAAAATTTTTTGGCGTTCTCCGTAGATATAAAATTTGCCCCGATTCGAGTTCGGATGCAAAAGTTATTACTGTTTTATGAAAACTGCTTGAATCAGGGTTTTTTGGACACAAGATGCAAACTGATGATGAGACGGGATGATAGCAGATGGAGGGATCAAAACAAACTAGAAAAGAACACAATCTAAACCAGCAACAAGACCTTGACTTAGGACACAAACTCAACACGGCGGACTCTGAAACTGAAATATGCAAAGGCTATGACGCGGATAGTTGTAGGACAGGAAACAAATATGGCGGTGGACTATGGGACGAAGGCAAAAAATCAACTAAACTAGGGTAAATATGAACTTGACGGTATACCTTAGCTCTGATACCACTTTATGGGGACGAGATTCCCGATCTTCCGTCAGGTTTAAGATAACTATCGATTTGGTCGGAAGCGACACACTGATCCGGCTTCAAATCACAAAGACCCGAACCCTACAACCTTAGCACCACGTCTCCTCTGGTTATCAACTGTGTCACAATCCGGTTGACCTCACCACAAAGGCTAATCACTGCTGCGAATCAAAGAACATAGGCAAGAACAAGATAAAATGCAACTCAATTGAAGTGACAATTGCGGATATATGATTAAGCACTCGAAGTTGGGGTCTCGCAAACCGATAATGGTGACTGTTCAAAGATAGATTTATCCAAAGCAAAACCCAAACCCTAACATAGGCGGTGGCTACTGATTATAAAGCCTAAGGGGCATCAAGGACCCCTACTCACGTCGCTAAGAAGTCTTGACACGTTACAAGGGCCAAACGGTCCAAAAGACAGCGATGCAGCACCCTGACAGATTCTGGATGTCAACTTGTTTCATCGATTTCTGTTGACTCCAATGGAATTTAGGCCTCAAACCAAATCCATTGGTTATCTTATGAAATTATCTTTCCAACAACCCTAACTTAGCATCTTGGTTTGTTCGGCACTTGTACTTTAATTTGATTATGTCGCTGTAAATGCAAAGCGAGGCATGCAAGACAAGTTTCGGGTCTGTGCAAGGGAGGTGCTAGCTAATGAAGCATAACATGCACAACCTTTTCTTTTGTTTATTTATGACTTGATTATGTGGACACATGATTCTTGATGACTGTGCGGCATGCAAGGTTTGTGTAAAAAGCGGATGCTGGCCAGTACATGATATGCATGCCTAGCTAACGGACTGAATATGCAGTATGTTGTCAATGTCTTGTTTTTGACATAATTTCATTTGCACATATGATTGTTTCTTTGATTTGATAGAAACCCATGCATGATCTTTCTTCATGGCAGTAGCATGCAGATGTAGGCTAGCTAGCTTTATGCATGAAAACGCTAACTAGCTAGAGGACTGAATATACATTATATGGCCACTTTTTAGGCAGCATTTGGCCTAGAATTTTTTGGTTTCTCCCGTGCAACTCATGGTAGGTGTTCTTGTTGATTTGAACCCATGCGTGGAATGCAGCGAGGAGTATCTTTGACATGTTGGTGGACCTAGCTCTTGTTCATGGGAACAATACTCTTCCCTGTCCGGTTTGTATGACAAATCCGGCATGGGGCCATGAGAATGATGATGAACATAGCTCTTGTTCATGGGAACAAGGCTCTTCCCTGTCCAGTTTGTATGACAAATCTGGCATGGGGTCTTGAATCATCTCATGGCAACTAACTCAATAGAGTGAAGCTACGCATGAGGCCTTGATCATGGTGTTGATGAAGTTGATTTGTTGTTGTCGAGCACGCCGTGGAGATGAAGAGAGGAGGGAAGAGATCAGCTGTCACACCCGATTTTCTAAAGAACAAAACCAGGCTAATTATATGTGTGCCCAGTAAGTCCACACATATGCCAGAATGAAAAAGTATCAGAAACAATGTTATTATATAACGTATACATAGCTATATTAACACTTACATCAGAGTATCGTGGAACGGTGACTAAACTTCAGGCTCCATTCTTCTCAGGGACGGCAGACTGGGGGTAACATATGCCAAGCACTTCTGAAAGACTTCTAGAAACTCCACTACATCTTTATCCTTCTTCTGAGCAGCACCTTACTACACACTGGGGTGTGGGGAATAGCAAGAGTGAGTCCATATCGAACTCAACAAATATAACATAGGGTTCATGAGGCTCAAAAAGGCTAGACACTGTTTGACTGCGTTTAGCTTTTAATCATCATATAATTAGCAATTGAGTAGCATCAAGGTAATCCAATCCCATTAATGAATCAATGATCAATTGTAATAAGGATAATGAATAGCATTAACATGAGCATAATAATAACAATAGTAATTAAGCATGATATAACAATGGTGATCAACTATTCTGTAAGAATCTCCAAGGCCGCTCATATTCGTGAGCACGGCTAGTATACCAGTTTTTAACTCTGCGCAGAGGTGTACACTTTCACTGTGAGTCATGATTTCCATATGCTAAGGGGTCATGAATCCCTAAGCACAAGAAACCATATAAAGCCATTCAAAAGTTCGTCTAACAAGTTAGGGCCATTAGATTCACTCGGCAGGCAGATGTAGAACCCCCCTTCCTAGTGGCACAACAACCGCAGCCTATACACACTAGGTCAGGGGCTCGCCCTACACCCAACGTGGCAAGCCTTTCTTACGCCATTTAAGGTAACCACTAACAAGCTAGAAAAGGTCTCTTGAACAACTAGAGCCAAAGCCATATAGCCCTCACAGTTGTACTGTATGTCCTGGTTATCACTTACAGGTAAGTCCTTACGGAGAGTAACTAGAGCATTAAAATAACCCACATGCTCTAGCCCCCTTTCAACAGTAATAAAATCATCTTAATGGTTGGTCGCATAATTCATTAATCCAATTACAAGATCATCGTTCATAATTAAGCACTAGCAATAGCTACCCAAATGCATAACCCATAGGTAACAAGGAAACAAGATATCAATAGCTAAGTTATAATCTCTATGGTTGTCAAGGAGAACACATGCATATGTATGATAATTTCAGTGAATAGGACAACAAGGATAGTCCCATGTTATACTTGCCTTGATCAAAGCTTTCCTGATGATACTGCTGGTCTGGCTCAAAATAATACTTCTGATCGTCAAGAAACTGCTCACCGTCTATACTCGATCATCAAGCATCAACACACAATCATCCGAGCAATCATACATGAAGCAAACAAAGAGACATAATTAAAACAGTACACCAACAGTAACAAAACAGCATAAAAAGTTTGTAAAACTCTTCTACACGTTACTACAATCACACAGACATAAAGATCTCGAAATTCAGATTTAAAACGTGAAAGTTATGAATTTTCTTAAGATTTCCTATAGATAAATAATTACTTTAATATAATCTCGAAAATTAAATTTTCCAAACCTACTGTACAGCTACACTAATATGTAGAGTTCGCAAATACGAACCTAACGCAACTTGAACGGGTCAAATCGGAGTTAAAACGAAGATTTTATGGTCAAAAAAAGTTTAGTAGCCAAATTGTAAATAGTATCATCTTCTACCTGGGGCTGTCTGGTGCCTGTACGGACGTAGAAGATGAAGGGCTACTGCTGCTCGTACGTCGTAGGGAAAGGGAGAGGCCTGGCCATCCAGCTGGGCAGCGTGGCGGCGCTGGCCACGACAGCCGCGGCGGCGACGGCGCTGCTGCTCCACGGAGTCTCGCAGGGGCGCACAAGGAACGGGGCGAGGGGTCGATGAGTCATGATGGATGATTTAGATACACCGAGACATAAACATACAATACAATACTAAAATAGAATTAATGGATTAGGACTTAGCTTGTGAACAAGCCGCCGGGCGAGTTTCTGCTTGCGACATCCAGGCATGTTGAATATGTATAGATGTATAATATACTCCCGTAAGCATAGGACTGTGTAGATCATGCGTCCTCGTGACTGTGAGCCTGAGCCAGACTGCGATGTCGCCGTTGGCGTGGCACACCTTAGATACGACCTTTGCGCCGCGGGACTATACATGCTAACGCTCGGCCGTCGTTGCGGGTCCTCCGCCAGATGACCCATCAGAGACGTAGTGATGAGCGAGGTAGAGACGTGACCGTCGGCTTCTGATCGAGACCTTGCTTGTTACCGACCGTCGTCGACTCCGTTAACGATAGGCCTTCATCGATCGATCGTAGCTGCCACTTGACACCTTGCCATAGATGATGTCCTCTCACCACTCATCTTCATCGGTTCGTAACCAAGTCATCTCCACTGATACTTGTCCGAGTGGGTGGCGGAGCTATTGGTGAGCAGGCACCTGCATTCGACGGGGATGTAGGGGTTTGCGGTCTTCATGTATGGGTGGGAGGGCGATGGTCTCTCCTGTGACCGGATGCCACAACCAGGCGTCAGAGACTTGTCCGAGGATGAGCAGCCATCCTTGAGTCGTCCTGAAGCAGGAGTTGTTTTTCGTGCATCGCGTAGACGATGAGTCTGCTGGATCAACGTACAACAGGAGAGCATCATCGTATTCATAGACGAGCAAAGGCAGGAAGGCAAGGACCTGTCTCAGTGGCTGCTGGATGTAGCTGCTATTCCCGCTCCCGCTTCGTTCATCATCATGCCCATGATGGCTGGTTTCTGTACCTGCTGCCATACCTTCCAACTCGCGCTCGCCATCAGCGCCAATATTGGCTCCAGCGCGACATCCAAGATCCATCGGCAACCCGCAGAATCTGGTCATCGCCTTCAACAGCAGGATCACCTTCCTCAAATTCTTCTTCGGCATCCTGCCGGCCATGCTCGCCGAGATGGGCGTCAACACGGTCACGCTGCTCCATATGTACTGGAAGGACCTCCAGGGCCTTGCGCAGCGGCACCTGCACCTCGCGGCGGAGCCGGTCACGGACGCGGTAGGCATAGTGCTTGTCCGAGATGTTAAGGTACTCCTGGCTGGACTCGCGCGGGAGTATGCGGCGGGCTATGGCCTCGCAGAGCAGGGTCACACGGTCGTAGGACGAGCGGAGCGACGGGCAGCACTTGGCCGCGAGCCTGATCTTGGTGGTGTCGCCCATGCGCAGGTGCTCGACGTCGGACTTCAGCATCTCGGCGAACATCTCAGCCACGCCATCGTAGAGGAAGCGGAAAGCCTCGTCGGACTCGTAGCGCGAGAGCGCCGACCGCGCGAGCTGCGCCTCCTCCTGGCGCTTCGTCTCCTTGGCAGCCAGAAACTCGCGGTCGCTGCGCCGGCGCTTCATGCCGTGGCGGTGTACGTTCTGCTGCTTGCGACGGTCGCCGTGGAGTACGCGGTAGAGGATCTCGGGCAGGTCCTTGATGCAGCTGAACGTGGCGAAGATGGCCAGGTTCCCGGCGAGCGTCTTGGGATGGCGCGCGTGCATCCAGAGCGCGGCGGCGTAGAACTGCGTGGGATTTGATCAAATAGATTAAGGGTTGCAAGGGTTTGGAAAAAGGATGCGATGGGGGCCTTGCTATTTATAGACGAGCATGTTACGATTGTTCTGGAGTCTTTGCTGTGTACGGCGTACAGATTAGACCAATCACCCAAAGGAAAAAGAAACAAAGGTTATTCTACTAGCCAGCTACGAATAAAGGAAAGTTGGCTTGCTTCCTACACACACAGATATATATATATATATATATATATATATATATATATATATATATATATATATATATATATATATATATATATATATATATATATATATATATATACGGCGAGAGATAGAGGGAGTTACGAGCGATAGCTCGCGATAAGAGTTGTACTTCTGGAACCAGGGCGTCGAGGGCTACACCGGTAGATATATGGTCGTAGGGTTTAGAAACTTTTCGGAATTTCTTAATTTCAGGATTATTTTAATTCCGCGAATAAAATAATTCCAGAAAATCTAAAATTACCTTTTTGGCCGCGAAAAATAGCCTGGAGCTCAGAAAAATCACGAGAAAAATCCTGGAGACTCTCGAAGAGATAAGGAACTCAACTAAATAGGTTTGGGCTCATGAAAAGATTGATGAAGAGATCAAGGAAAAAGATTAAGCTCACGGATATTGAAATTTTAAATCCAGAAAATGCCAAAAAGTTTTCCGATGAGAAGTAAACGCCGTCCTATGGTATTTTGAAAATAATAGCACTCACCAACACCAAAGACAAGCATCACACAAACACCACATTATCAAATTAATATGAAAAAGTTTAAAACCACAATTTTCTATATTTAAATTAGCAGCAACTTAACTTATCTAATAAATTTATTTAAATATTAAAATTATTTATTTTATTTAGTGTTTTTCATGCACAACCCAAAATAGGAAATTTTGGGTGTGACAAATCTATCCCACTTAACAGGAATCTCGTCCCGAGATTCGGAGAGACTAGGGAGAAAGATAAAGTTGATTCTGCAAGTCTTCACTTTTCCTTCATCAACTCTTATCTAATGATGATGCCACAAACTTATAACCACTTTGTAAAGGTGTCCTTTAGACACTTACGATCCTTATAGATGGTTCCAACAGGTTACCCACTCTGAGAAAAGATACTTGCGCTCGATAATGACTTTGCAACCATGTAGATAGCTGATGCTTCCAGATGACGAAAATAGAACGTATAAAACCTCCATCTTGTATCGCCTTTAGTTTGGCAAACCCCCTTAAGAAGAGATCAACTAGAGAACACCAAAGGATAACTTGCATTTGTTTCTAAGTGATGACTATCGTCATGTCCTTCTAGCATCCCAAAGAGATTCATGAGCATATCCAAGATCAAGTAACCTACACTTCCTCGCGAGCAGAAAAATGGCAGTGCAGAAATACAGTTATAACTCAAGTTCTACGAATCCGATGATATTGTAGCTTATACCGTTGGAAAGCTTATCAAATTTACTACAACTTTCTTATAGAACACTTCTCCAGATTCTGCAGTTAAGGTGGTCGAAAACTGTGCACAACAGAAACTATTCCAGGTTGCTGACAGCACAGATGCGTCGCCTTGTGATTTTCATAACTCCCAAACCATAATAGTTATCAGGGTGGTTCTTACGGTCAGAGAAAGATATTGAAGTCTACTATTGTCCAGAATTTATCCATGATTTTTGGGCATCCAAAAATAGAGATACAAGCTATGGAAGATAGACTGCTCTAAAAAGACAGGATAAGATAAAAATGAGATTCAGAGAGACTAGAGAGGTAGATGACACTAATCTTCAAGTCTTCATGCTTCTTTGCTTTGCGTTGATGAGATATAAGACATGGATCAAAGATAGCCAAAAGATGACAAGAAAGATAAAGTTTGATCTTCAGTTCTTCGTACCTCATCGCTTGAGATTAATGATGGTAGCGGACACTACCCCACTTAACAAAGATTTTGTTCCACCTAGCAATGTCATTGAAGGCAACACTTTCTTTAAGGCTTGCTGCTAATGATAAATTCTTCACTTAAAACTTACTAAACATACTTGATATGGGGGTGATGTCATCTAAGTTTTCATGAAACTAACTATAGACTTCCAACATCTCCTTCCTATGTCGTCCATGCTAACATGTATAGAGTATGTTGAATTGAATGTTGAACTCCCAACTGATGATAGCTTGAAGTGAAGACCGGTCCTGATGAATACCCGAGCTTCTTGTAGACGATCCAACAAAGCACTGATCCCAAGCAAACAACACTAGCACATGAGTAGACTTCCAATCATAGAGATAACCACTTCTTCCAACTGAAGCACTAGGACATACGAAACCTTCATCTTGCAACACTCACAACTTTGCTACCCCCTTAAGAAAAAGAAACTAGGGGACACCAAAGTAACTTGCATCTCCATTTATACTAGATAACCATAATTATCTCTAATGTAAGATTCCAAGGCAAATCAATGAGATTCAAAGATATCCAATGATATATTCACTTATACAAGATAAGGAAGTAATGCAGAAAATTTCTGGGCGAATTTCGATTTTAGCAGTTCAGTAAATCTGGCATAACTCGAGCTACAAAGATCCAAATGAAGTGATCTTTACATTGTTGGAAAGATTATTAAATTATCTACAACTTTTATTAACAACACTTTTCCAGATTCTGTCAATAAGTTAGTCAAAAACTGAACTTAACCGAAACTGTTTCAGGATTCCAGACTGCGCAGTGACCCCAACTTGGAACAGGTATATCTCTTAGCTCATAAAAGATAAAAAGGTAAGTCTAGTGGGTTTGGAAATATACAGAAGTCTAGTTATTCCCAGTAAAATTTCATAAATTTCTCATGTCCATATCTTGAGATATAACAGAAACATTGTAGACTGCTATAGAAATCAGCATGCAGAGTATTACGTAAAACCTACCCCTCTTAACATGGATCGAGCTACTCAAGACTTATATCTTCCGAGCTACCTTTAAAACACGAGAACAAGGCAACACACAAGCAAGACATCAAGCAAAACAAGCACACATCACATCATCGGTACTACACGTGTTGCTTCAACAATGGTGGTCATCCTAACGAAAAATTATGGATGATGAAAGGCCATCGAATCTTTGAACCAGGTGGGATCAGGAAACTTTTAGTAAAAATAACATAAAGCAAAATCCAAGGGAGTAAGAAATAATAGCTCAAAGGAAGCTATATCATGGAGGGGATACAACAAGACAAGGAAGATGAAATAGTCAAAATCAATGAGTCAAGGGATGTCAAAATAGTTTTATAGTAAAATGAGTTTTAGAATACGTCCAGTGCTACTTGGCATACGTCCTACAGTCAACACCGCTCTGATACCACTCTATCACACCCGGTTTTCTAAAGAACAAAACCAGGCTAATCATATGTGTGCCCAGGAAGTCCACACATATGCCAGAATGAAAAAGTATCAGAAACAATGTTATTATATAACGTATACATAGCTATATTAACACTTACATCAGAGTATCGCGGAACGGTGACTAAACTTCAGGCTCCATTCTTCTCAGGGATGGCTGACTGGGGGTAACATATGCCAAGCACTTCTGAAAGACTTCTAGAAACTCCACTACATCTTTATCCTTCTTCTGAGCAGCACCTTACTACACACTGGGGTGTGGGAAATAGCAAGAGTGAGTCCATGTCGAACTCAACACGTATAACATAGGGTTCATGAGGCTCAAAAAGGCTAGACACTGTTTGACTGCGTTTAGCTTTTAATCATCATATAATTAGCAATTGAGTAGCATCAAGGTAATCCAATCCCATTTATGAATCAATGATCAATTGTAATAAGGATAATGAATAGCATTAACATGAGAATAATAATAACAATAGTAATTAAGCATGATATAACAATGGTGATCAACTATTCTGTAAGAATCCCCAAGGACACTCGTATCCGTGAGCACGGCTAGTATACCAGTTTTTAACTCTGCGCAGAGGTGTACACTTTCACTGTGAGTCATGATTTCCATATGCTAAGGGGTCATGAATCCCTAAGCACAAGAAACCATATAAAGCCATTCAAAAGTTCGTCTAACAAGTTAGGGTCATTAGATTCACTTGGCAGGCAGATGTAGAACCCCTTCCTAGTGGCACAACAACCGCAGCCTATACACACTAGGCCAGGGGCTCGCCCTACACCCAACGTGGCAAGCCTTTCTTACGCCATTTAAGGTAACCACTAACAAGCTAGAAAAGGTCTCTTGAACAACTAGAGCCAGAGTCATATAGCCCTCACAGTTGTACTGTATGTCCCGGTTATCACTTACATGTAAGTCCTTACGGAGAGTAACTAGAGCATCAAAATAACCCACATGCTCTAGCCCCCTTTCAACAGTAATAAAATCATCTTAATGGTTGGTCGCATAATTCATTAATCCAATTACAAGATCATCGTTCATAATTAAGCACTAGCAATAGCTACCCAAATGCATAACCCATAGGTAACAAGGAAACAAGATATCAATAGCTAAGTTATAATCTCTATGGTTGTCAAGGAGAACACATGCATATGCATGATAATTTCAGTGAATAGGACAACAAGGATAGTCCCATGTTATACTTGCCTTGATCAAAGCTTTCCTGATGATACTGCTGGTCTGGCTCAAAATAATACTTCTGATCGTCAAGAAACTGCTCACCGTCTATACTCGATCATCAAGCATCAACACACAATCATCCGAGCAATCATACACGAAGCAAATAAAGAGACATAATTAAAACAGTACACCAACAGTAACAAAACAGCATAAAAAGTTTGTAAAACTCTTCTACACGTTACTACAATCACACAGACATAAAGATCTCGAAATTCAGATTTAAAACGTGAAAGTTATGAATTTTCTAAGATTTCCTATAGATAAATAATTACTTTAATATAATCTCGAAAATTAAATTTTCCAAACCTACTGTACAGCAACACTAATATGTAGAGTTCACAAATACGAACCTACCGCAACTTGAACGGGTCAAATCGGAGTTAAAACGAAGATTTTATAGTCAAAACAAGTTTAGTGGCAAAATTGTAAATAGTATCATCTTCTACCTGGGGCTGTCTGGTGCTTGTACGGACGTAGAAGATGAAGGGCTACTGCTGCTCGTACATCGTAGGGAAAGGGAGAGGCCTGGCCGTCCAGCTGGGCAGCGTGGCGGCGCTGGCCACGACAGCCGTGGCGGCGACGGCGCTGCTGCTCCACGGAGTCTCGCAGGGGCGCACAAGGAACGGGGCGAGGGGCCGATGAGTCATGATGGATGATTTAGATACACCGAGACATAAACATACAATACAATACTAAAATAGAATTAATGGATTAGGACTTAGCTTGTCAACAAGCCGTCGGGCGAGTTTCTGCTTGCGACATCCAGGCATGTTGAATATGTATAGATGTATAATATACTCCCGTAAGCATAGGACTGTGTAGATCATGCGTCCTCGTGACTGTGAGCCTGAGCCGGACTGCGATGTCGCCGTTACGACCTTTGCGCCGCGGGACTGTACATGCTAACGCTCGGCCGTCGTTGCGGGTCCTCTGCCAGATGACCCATCAGAGACGTAGTGATGAGCGAGGTAGAGACGTGACCGTCGGCTTCTGATCGAGACCTTGCTTGTTACCGACCGTCGTCGACTCCGTTAACGATAGACCTTCATCGATCGATCGTAGCTGCCACTTGACACCTTGCCATAGATGATGTCCTCTCACCACTCATCTTCATCGGTTCGCAACCAAGTCATCTCCACTGATACTTGTCCGAGTGGGCGGCGGAGCTATTGGTGAGCAGGCACCTGCATTCGACGGGGATGTAGGGGTCTGTGGTCTTCATGTATGGGTGGGAGGGCGATGGTCTCTCCTGTGACCGGATGCCACAACCAGGCGTCGGAGACTTGTCCGAGGATGAGCAGCCATCCTTGAGTCGTCCTGAAGCAGGAGTTGTTTTTCGTGCGTCGCGTAGACGATGAGTCTGCTGGATCAACGTACAACAGGAGAGCGTCATCGTATTCGTAGACGAGCAAAGGCAGGAAGGCAAGGACCTGTCTCAGTGGCTGCTGGATGCAGCTGCTAGTCCCGCTCCCGCTTTCGTTCATCATCATGCCCATGATGGCTGGTTTCTGTACCTGCTGCCATACCTTCCAACTCGCGCTCGCCACCAGCGCCAATATCGGCTCCAGCGCGACGTCCAAGATCCATCGGCAACCCGCAGAATCTGGTCATCACCTTCAACAGCAGTTTCACCTTCCTCAAATTCTTCTTCGGCATCCTGCCGGCCATGCTCGCCGAGATGGGCGTCAACACGGTCACGCTGCTCCGTATGTACTGGAAGGACCTCCAGGGCCTTGCGCAGCGGCACCAGCACCTCGCGGCGGAGCCGGTCACGGACGCGGTAGGCATAGTGCTTGTCCGAGATGTTAAGGTACTCCTGGCTGGACTCGCGCGGGAGTATGCGGCAGGCTATGGCCTCGCAGAGCAGGGTCGCACGGTCGTAGGACGAGCGGAGCGACGGGCACCACTTGGCCGCGAGCCCGATCTTGGTGGTGTCGCCCATGTGCAGGTGCTCGACGTCAGACTTCAGCATCTCGGCGAACATCTCAGCCACGCCATCGTAGAGGAAGCAGAAAGCCTCGTCGGACTCGTAGCGCGAGAGCGCCGACCGCGCGAGCTGCGCCTCCTCCTGGCGCTTCGTCTCCTTGGCAGCCAGAAACTCGCGGTCGCTGCGCCGGCGCTTCATGCCGTGGCGGTGTACGTTCTGCTGCTTGCGATGGTCGCCGTGGAGTACGCGGTAGAGGATCTCGGGCAGGTCCTTGAGGCAGCCGAACGTGGCGAAGATGGCCAGGTTCCCGGCGAGCGTCTTGGGATGGCGCGCGTGCATCCAGAGCGCGGCGGCGTAGAACTGCGTGGGAGTTGATCAAATAGATTAAGGGTTGCAAGGGTTTGGAAAAAGGATGCGATGGGGGTCTTGCTATTTATAGACGAGCATGTTACGATTGTTCTGGAGTCCTTGCTGTGTACGGCGTACAGATTAGACCAATCACCCAAAGGAAAAAGAAACAAAGGTTATTCTACCAGCCAGCTACGAATAAAGGAAAGTTGGCTTGCTTCCTAGATTGTCATCACGTCAAAGCACTTGCATGCACGTGTATATATATATATATATATATATATATATATATATATATATATATATATATATATATAAGATACGGCGAGAGATAGAGGGAGTTACGAGCGACGGCTCGCGATAAGAGTTGTACTTCTGGAACCAGGGCGTTGAGGGCTACGCCGGCATATATATGGTCGTAGGGTTTGGAAACTTTTCGGAATTTCTTAATTTCGGGATTATTTTAATTCCGCGAATAAAATAATTCCAGAAAATCTAGAATTACCTTTTTTGGCCGCGAAAAATAGTCCGGAGCTCAGAAAAATCACGAGAAAAATCCTGGAGACTCTTGGAGAGATAAGGAACTCAACTAAATAGGTTTGGGCTCATGAAAAGATTGATGAAGAGATCAAGGAAAAAGATTAAGCTCACGGAAATTGAAATTTTAAATCCAGAAAATGCCAAAAAGTTTTCCGATGAGAAGTAAACGTCGTCCTATGGTATTTTGAAAATAATAGCACTCACCAACACCAAAGACAAGCATCACACAAACACCACATTATCAAATTAATATGAAAAAGTTTAAAACCACAATTTTCTATATTTAAATTAGCAACAACTTAACTTATCTAATAAATTTATTTAAATATTGAAATTATTTATTTTATTTAGTGTTTTTCATGCACAACCCAAAATAGGAAATTTTGGGTGTGACATCAGTGGAGCACCATGATGCGCCGCTCACCTTCTCTAGTGCTGCAACCGGTGCAGTGACGACGGCGATGCGGACTCCTGTGGCTTTCCGCGATGCAGCGGCGGAGAGGCAGCCTTGCAGTGGCAACTCCTCGATCAGCCCTCCGGCAGCCTGACGGTGGTGTTTTGCGGTGGGCGGTTGGCAGCCTGACGGCGATGCTTCTGGTGGCCTTCAGCACGGCGGCAGCCTGGTGGCGTCTTTGGTGTTGCAGCGATGCACTTTCTTTGCTGCAGCCTGACAGCACTATGAATGGGAGAGCGGGGCCTGAACGGTGCGCCATAGCCTGCTATTTATAGAGCAAGTGGTGAGGCGGTTCCTGCATTTTGAAATCACGTGCAGGTCTAGAGCGGCGGGAATGGTTGCCTTGCCGCTCTTGAGTTTAATGCCATGCTTAAGCGGTGCCGGCGGGAGTAGTTGCCTGCAGATTTGGCGCTCTTCTTATTTGATTTCAAATGATCGCTATAAGCGGCGCCCGGCGCCTCTCTTCGCTTTGCTGCGCGCGCTGCCCAGGATCGTGACTTCATTTGAATTTGTTCAGAGCAGTTCACGATGAGCCCAGTCAAGGCAGTAGCGTGACGTGCTTGACTCTGTTTGAACATTTTAAGCGCGCACGCACAGCAGATTCTTTACCAAGCATATTTAAATGGTTTGTCATTTATTTATTAATTGCTTTTCCTATATCTTTTTTTCTTTTGCAGTGATTAAGGAAAGCGGGAAATATCTCATTTGTTAGGCCGACGTGCACGTAAGTGTGCTATAAGCCTTGCTGTGTATATGTGTGTATATGTTACACACACCTACGTTGCATGGACCATGCATGTCTTTGATTAATCCATGCATCTATATGCAATCGCGTATATGTGTAATAGGGCAGATGGGCCACACTTTGTCGCTTCCAAGGTACTCCCTCTATCCCAAATTATAAGACGTTTGACTTTTTTGACATCAAGTTTGACCACTCGTCTTATTCAAAAAAATTGTGCAAAATATCAATTTTTTATCGTAGCTTGGTATATTAATAAAAGTTCTTCAAGAATGACTTAAATTTGACTATATTTGTACAAATTTTTTGAATAAGACGAGTGGTCAAACTTGAGGTAAAAAAAGTCAAACGTCTTATAATTTGGGATGGAGGGAGTACATGTTTATCGAGGCATAATCATGCTCATGCATACATATATATATTACATGTCCTCCTTTCCTTTTCCTTATTTTTCTCTTCCTCTTCTTTCCCACCAATCACCACGTCATTTCCTTTCTTTTTTTTCTACATGAAAAATATTTGGCTATTTAGTCAACCAACAAAATATTTTCTTCTTCCATGTATCACCGTATCTAGAGAGTGCTCATATGGCATACGCCGCCTTCCACTAATGTATTCTTGAGTGTACTAAATTTCGTAGCCAATATCATTTTGACTATTATTTTATTTCTCATTTATGTGGAATTTAACCATATACATTATTTACATTTATTCACGGCAAATATTGCACATATTCTCGGTGAGCCAAAAACTGTGTCAACAGATGCCCCCTCGAGGTCCAGATGCGAAAACTATTCCGTGTATGTTGACAATCTGGAGCTCGAAACTTGAGATTTTTTTTATTTGTGATCTCTCTATTTTCTTTTAGAAAACATATTTGGGGCACTTGACGCACAAGCTGATCTGCACATATATGGCATTTTTTCTAGCTTTGGCACAGTCTCATTTTTATACGGAGGCTATATGTGCAAGTGTTGTACCTGCTGCCGTCCTGATCCTAGATTTCAGGGTCTTAGAAGCTGCAACGTTTGAAATGTTCCCTCCATGGTCATGATTTAAAATCTAAAGACCTTAAGGCATTTTTTTGTATTAAGCTCTTGATGTATGGGAGCATTTTTTATGCAAACAGTTCATGGTCATCTCGCAATGGAGCTATGTTTTTTTCAGTTTAAGCTCATGAAGGAGCATATTTTCTTTCCTTTTACAGTTTAGGCTCATGAAGGAGATTATTTTTCCTTTACAGTTTAGGCTCACGCAGGAGCTATGTATACTTTTTTTTTGGCGCTAACAGTTTAGGCTCATGTAACGATGGAGCATTTTTCTTTTTGTTTAGGCTTCAGTTTAAACTCGTGAAGCAATGGAGTGTGTCAATCTTTTTTTTTAAGCTTTGGCTTCAATTTAGCCTCGTGAAGTGATGGAGGACATTTGATCTTTTTTTAAAAAAGTTTTGGCATCAGTTTAGCCTCATGAAGCGATGGAGGATCATGATATATATTTTTTTTTATTGACACTACAGTTTAAGCTCATGGAGTTATGGAGCATATGACTGATTTTTTTTAGCTTCAGTTTAGGCTCGTGAAGCAATGGAGCATCACGATATTTTTTTATCGACACTACAGTTTAAGCTCATGGAATAATGGAGCATTGTTATTTTTTTTCTTGACGCTACAGTTTAAGTTCATGAAGTAATGGAGCACCGTGATTTTTTATTCTTGACGCTACAGTTTAAGCTTATGAAGCAATGGAACATTTTTTTTCAGCTTCAGTTTAGGCTCATGAAGCAATGGAGCATCGTGATTTTTTTATTCTTGACGCTACAGTTTAAGCTCATGGAGCGATGGAGCATTTTTTTTAACACTGCAGTTTAAGCTCATGAAGTGATGGATCGCTTTAGAAATTTTCCATTAATCGGCGGTGGGCAATATTCACCATCCGGGGATATGATTTTATAAGCGCCACTAGAGTAGACATCCTTCACGATATAAGGACCCTCCCATTTAGGCTCGAATTTGCTTTGCATTCGATGAGTAATATTCATAGGTCGAATGACCGCGAGAACCAAATCCCCTTCTTTGAACGACCTTCTTTTTACGCGCTTATCAAAAGCTCGAGACATTCTAGCTTGATATGCCTCCAAGTTCTGTAATGCACGAAGTCGCTTTTCTTCGAGATTGTCTAATTCCTCTAAGCGTAATTTTGCCGATTGATCTTCATTGAGTTTCTCTTGGATAGCGACTCTTAAGGAGGCAATTTGCACCTCCAGTGGCAGGACCGCCTCTCGTCCATACACAAGTGAGTAAGGAGTCATTTTCGTAGGCGTCCGAGTCGTGGTCCTATATGCCCACAAGGATTCGAGTAACTTTTCATGCCAGTGTCTCTTATTTTGCAAGACCATCTTTTTAAGCAACTTGCATAGCACTTTATTGAATGCTTCTGCTTGACCATTAGCAGCTGGATTATAACTCGTGGAGAAGTGATGCTTAATTTTGAATTTAGCACACATCTTCTCTATTTGTTTATTTTTAAAAGATGTTCCATTATCAGATATCATTCGGGCTGGAACCCCAAATCGATATATAAGGTTCGTTCTTATAAAATTTTCAACATTTTCCGCTTTGACTTCTTTTAGAGCTACGGCTTCCGCCCACTTAGAGAAGTAATCAGTAGCGGCAAGAATGAACTTGTGTCCCTAGGAAGACGGGGGATTTATTGGCCCAACTACATCCATTCCCCACATTTCAAAGGGCCAAGACATATTGGTTGGATGTAATGGTTCATGTGGCTTATGTATGAAATTACCATGTATTTGACATTCATGGCATTTCTTTGCAAATTTCATAGAATCATCAAACATTGTAGGCCAATAATAACCTAAATGTCTCAGTTGGTAATGCAGCTTGGGTCCAGATTGGTGTGCGCCACACACTCCGGAATGCAGTTCATTCAAGGCTTCAATCACCTCATTGCCTGCAAGGCAGCGAAGTAAAATACCATCGCATGAACGCCGATAGAGCACATCATTTATACACGTATAATTTATTGACCTTTTTCGAATCCTAGACCTTTCACTAGAATCCAAGGGTAAATATCCATGAAGCAAATAATCTAGAAAAGGTGTTCTCCAATCACCCATCTCTATTTCGCACGCATCTATAACCATGGCCGAAGTAGATGGTATGTACTCTTCCTCAGTTAGTATGGGGAGGACTCTCCGTTCTTCTACATGGACATCCACGGTTTGATACGAATTTAATGACATGCTGGCAGCTAAACTTGCCAATGCATCTTCTTTCTCATTTTGGCTTCTTACAACATGCTGAATTTTGAGATCAACGAACATAGCCATTAGTTCTTTTGCCCTTTTGAAATATGGCAAAAGCCCTTGCTTTTTTACCGTATATGTTCCCAACAATTGATTGATTATCAATTGGGAATCTCCGTATATAGAGACTGCAGTTAGGCCCATATTGTGGGCAATTTCTAGCCCAATAATTAGAGCCTCATACTCAGCAGCATTATTTGAGACCGCCGAAGTTAAAGTGAAAGAATATGGGAGTATTGCCTCATCGGGAGTGACAAACACGACTCCCGCACCTACTCCAGACTTTCGGCAAGCACCATCAAAATACATTTGCCATGTCGATTTAGACATGGTAGTGGTGAGGACTACCTCATCTGGTAGATCATCATCAATGGGAAAGTCATCAGGTATAGGATGTGCGGCTAGAAAATTAGCCAAAGCTTGGCCCTTAACGGCTTTTTGAGGCACAAACACAATATCAAACTGTGAGAGGAACATCGCCCACTTGGCCAATCTACCAGATAATGTCATTTTACTTAAAATATGTCGGAGTGGATCAGCTCTCGAGATGAGATGTACCGTATGTTCTAGCATGTAATGGCGAAGCTTTTGAGCTGCAAATACAAGCGCTAGGCATATTTTTTCTATATCTGGGTAATTGCATTCTGCCCCCAGTAGGGTGCGGCTTAAATAATATAGGGAGACTTCTTTCCCTTCATCATTGGTTTGTGCTAAAAGAGCGCCCAATGAAGTTGGCATGGCTGTGTTATAGAGGATTAGTGGCCGCCCCTTGATTAGCACACATAAGATAGGAGGATTTGTTCGATACTTCTTTATATCATCAAATGTGTTTTTGCATGCTTGATCCCATTGGAATAGGACTCCTTTTTTCATGAGCTGGGAGAAAGGTTTGCATCTCCCGGACAGATTTGAGATGAACCTCCTTATGTATGCCAAATGGCCTTGGAGGCTCTTTAATTCATGCAAGTTTGTTGGTTGAGGCATGTCGACTATTGTCTTTATTTTGGTAGGGTCAATTTCAATGCCATGTTTGGTGACCACAAAACCAAGGAATTTCCCTGAGGATACCTCGAAGGCACATTTCATTGGATTCATTTTCAGTTTGTGCTTTCTAAGCTGCTCAAACACCATTTCCAAGTGTTTTAAGTGATCTTTCTCACGCTTAGATTTGACGACAATATCATCTATATAGCACTCAACGATTTTGTACAATAACCCATCTAGAATAATGGTCATTGCACGTTGATATGTGGCACCCGCATTTTTTAATCCAAAGGGCATCACTTTATAGCAATATATGCCCTTAGGTGTGTGGAATGCTGTTAACTCTTCATCTTCTGGCGACATTTTTATTTGGTTGTAGCCAGAAAAACCATCCATCAAGGAGAATATTTCATATCCCATAGTTGCGTCAATAAGGATTTCAGAGATCGGAATTGGAAAGTCATCTTTTGGACATGCTTTATTTAAATCTCTAAAATCAACACATACATGTCTCTTCCCATTTTTCTTTTTAGTGGGTACAATACTAGACACCCATTTGGGATATTTTACTTCTCGAATAAACCCAGCGGTTATGAGTTTATCAACTTCAGCTTCTATTTGTGGGAGAAGTTCTGGACGATATCTTCTTTGTCCCTGCTTCACCGGAGGAACATCTTTTCGGACAGCCAATTTATGTACAGCCACCGCGGGATCTAGACCTGGCATTTCTTCATAAGACCAAGCAAACACATCTCTATTTGCATAAAGAAATTTATGGTATTCTTCCTTACTTTCTTTAGATAGATGCTTGCTAATGAAGAATGGACGAGGATCCTCATCCGTGCCAATATTAATTTCTTCCAACTCATCAATGGTTGGCTGATTTCCATCTTCCATTTGTGGAGATGCTTTGGCAGCATCAAAAGGTTCAGCTGAAGTCATATTAACTTCATAGCCTAATCCATATTTTTCTTCTTTCAATACTTCGTCTTGATGTAGAGCATCAAGTTGAGCCTGGGACAACAGCTTTTCAAAAGGTGCGAGCTGCCCCCGGCCATCACAAAGAGATGGACCAGTAGATATATCATATCCCATCTGTTACATAATGTAAAGAACTTTGTCATCATATAAAGAGATAGGCAATGTTTGATCATCTCTATTTAACAAAGTAACATGTGCAGACATTTTTCTCTTATCATCCCTCTCAATTTGGGCTTGTTTTATTTTATATTGCACCAAAGGAGGTAAGGGAGTTAGAAATGAAATACCTCTATTTTGAGGGGGCTTCTTATTTATGATGCGAAATATTGGATCGCCTTCCTTTCTTTGATTGCTCGGTATATACCAGTATACCTTTTGGCTTGACGTGGTCTCACCAACTTCTATTTTTGGGATATTTTGTTCCAATGTTAATGTTGATTTTGGCATTGAGACTTTATCAACAGGCTCAAAGTAGAACTTTGCATCAGCGTAGAAGGTTTTGGCTGTAGTGAACGGCTTTTTATCCGCAAAAATCCTTACTATGTCTCCTGAAGGATCTTTGTATTTGATACATTGATGGAGGGTAGATGGAATAACCCCATTTTCATGCAGCCAAGGGCGACCAATGAGAGCATTATATGAGGTTGCCGCATCAATCACATAAAACTTTACATATGTCATGAAGTTTTCAAACTTCAGAACTAGAGATATGGTACCCAACGCTTCTTGGCCTGATTGGTTGAAGCCATGAATAACAACATTTGAACGACATAAGTCTCCTTTAGAATACCCTATCCTTTTGAGAGTGCACATAGGCAGCAATTTTATGGCTGAACCACCATCAATCATTATACGATTAACGAGAAGATCATCAATCTCGCCGAACATAAAAAGCGGTCTGTTATGCTTTTAATTTCCTAATAACAGATCCTCATCATTGAATGTGATACTTTGAGTTTGAGATAATTTTGTTTCTGCTTGTGAAACCTCAACCCTATAATCTTCAGGGAACGAAAGTGTAGTAATAAATGCTTTTTGTAAATCAGAAGAGAGACACAAAGCATCATACATAGACAACATAGCTGGTATTTTCTTCAAGTGCGAGATTACATCATATTTGACCGACACATCAGGAACATGGTCAGTCACATCATTCGGAGTTACATTTGGGGAATTTCTTTGTTGAGGAGATGGTCTAGGCAGTTGACGGCCTGATCTAAGAACTTCATCAACTTCTAATGTATCTTCTTCAGGGAAGTGAAGAGACTCTTCATCATCATCCTCAAAAACTCCGATGGGGAAGTGATGAGGACATGGCCTCCACACATATAACCATGCTTGGAGAATTACATGGAGGCCAAGGAGATCAGCAAGGGCATCCAAATCAAGAAGAAGGCCCAAAGCTTATCCGGTTCGAGTCACCAAGGTGGAGGCCCAAATCAAGTTCGAGTCCACCACGGAATCCAGGACCAGTCTACCTTGAACTGGTCACCCAGGATGCATCCGGACTCCGTTTTCGATGATCCATATATGTATGGAAAGCTTACTTGATAAGGAAGCCAACCCAAGTGGTCCCACGTCAAAAGCTGTTCGAAATCAACGGGAATCGTCGAAACAAGTCACCGTTCAGAATCTGTCAGGGCGTTGTGTCGCCGTCTTTTGGGCTGTTTGGGCCTTGTAACGTGTCGGCACTACCCAGAGACGTGAATAGGGGTCCTTGGACATCCCTTAGGCTATATAATAAGTAGTCACCGCCTACATTAGGGTTGGGTTTTGCTTAGATTATTCTGTTGATAACAGTTTCGCCGCCGTCGTCGGTTTGTGAGACCCCAACTTTGTGAGATTAATCATTCATCTGCAATTTGGTTGCATTCCTTTGTGTTCTTGCGTGCGTTCTCGATTCACAGGCAAGGATTTAGCCTTCTTGACGAGGTCGACCGTGCAACGCTGGTCGATAACCAGAGGAGTCGTGGTGCTGCGATTGCGGGGTTCAGAGCCGAGTTGTTCGGAAGCCGGATTGAATTGTGTCGTGACTCCACCAAATCGAGAGTTATCAAAACCTTTCGGAAGATCGGGAACCCTAGTTCACATCAATTGGTATCTGAGCTTCAGGTATACCGTTAGGTTCAATTTTATCCTAGTTTAGTTTGATTTTGCCTTCGCCCTAGAGTCCACAGAAAAGCCAAAAAAAATTAGTGTTTTCCTATCCCAGAAACCACGTTTAGCCTTTTGCATAATTCTTTTCAGATTCTGTCGTATTGAGTTTGTGTCCTAATCAAGGTCATGTTGCTGGTTAGGTTGTGTTAGAGTCCAGTTCGTGTGTTTTCCCCATCGTTTCCTTGAAACCCTAGCCACCGTGACCACTTTTGTACACATTGTTCCAGTTTTATCCTCTATTTCGGAGTCCAAACTTGAAACTGGTCCAGTTTTCGCGTACGAACTCGGATTTTGATGTTCCAGATATCAAAATCGATCAAAAAAATTTCAGATCCGACCATCCTCCGCTTTGCTGGGGTTCAAAAATTTTATTTTGGCCAAAAACTGGTCACAAGATCCTCTTTTCGTGGTCACAAGCTTTTCCTCAATTTTGGACCCATCTTCTGAATTTTCCACAGACCACGTCTTTCACTTGTTTAAGCTCAAATTTTTTGTGGTTACTTCTTGTGTGCTCCTAAGTGAAGAAAAAATATCAAAAAAATAAAAAGAAAAAGTCAAAGTTTTCCAAAAAAACAACGACAGCCCAAAAAATAGAAAAATTGAGAGGGGCAAAAGAGGAATAATATTTATAGGAGCACATAGAGGAGACAGTTTGTTATAATTGTGGGCATGTGCTATCTTGTGTTTGTTTCTTATCACTCTTGCTATCCATCATACTTGTTTCTCCATTTTGTTATCACACATCTGGTATTTGGAACACGTTAAACCAGCAACGAGAGCAAGTATTTAGGACTATAATTCAGCATTACTTTCTGTTTTTGAATTGTGTTCCACTTACATATTTGGTCTGCCTACCTTAACTCCACATACTTCTTCTGGACAGTATAAATTTTGATCCCTGTAATCACATTGCTACGCCTTCCAGGTATCCTTGACCTTGCTGGTAAGAACCTTGTAAGAGCTTGAGAAGGGATCTCCTTTTGTTGTGATCTTGAGAGGCACTACTACACCTACTTAGTAGATTATTAGGGATACCTTTCACTGTTTGTTCCTGTTTTGTGTCTACAATGACAGGTTACAACACTCACTGATACGAGACATCAATGATGCATGAGCCACGCACTATTGCTACTACACCTCCTTTCGCAGGTCGTTCTATTCTTTCTTCTCCACCTACTTATGATGGTATTGGTGCTGATGAGTACATTGAGTGGGAAAGTAAAATAGATAATATTTTTGCACACTGTCATATGTGTGAACGGAGGAATATTAAGAATGCATCTAGTGTTTTGAGACATTTAGCATCAATTTGGTGGGAGTCTTTAAGTTCTTCAGATAAACCTCATACATGGAATGATATGAAAATTCTTATGAGAGAAACTTTTGTTAATCCATCTCTTGTAATTAATTCATATGATGAGGAACATCAACTAGACCAATCTCCTATTATTCCTCCTGCTGTGCCTAACCTTTTGCAGGATAATGCACAAAAGAGCAGGGATGACATGACAGAAAATGAGGTGCTCCCAGTCTCATGTAAAAATTCAACACGTGATACTTCCGCTGACAGTGAGAGCAAAGGTAATGCCAATGATGCTAATCTCACAGAAGATGAGAGTTCTCTTGATGTGCTAAATTTTTCCACCAATCATGTTATGATAGAGCAAATATTAGTGGAACCTTCGCTTGATTTACCTTTGTCACAAGATGATTTGCTTGATGTTCCTTGTGATAAAGATGACTTGAATGATGATATTTATATTATTCCAATGCAACCATTAATGAATGATCATGCTATATGTATGTTGGAATCGAACACTACTGCTAAAAATAGACATGTTATTCATAATGTTAGTAATGTTGATGAGTTGAAATTGATGTCTTCTTTCAATACTTTGGGATACATTGAATTTGATGTTCTTTGCAATCTTAATTATATAGAGGAGAAACTTTATGCATATGCTGATTTGCCATGGTTATCTAGACATACATATCATGTTTTTGGCAAATATAGCAACCAAGGACAATATATGGTACAACGAGTTTACATTTGTACAAATCTGAATTCTTCTTTTGTTGTGCAAAATAATGATCAATTAGAGGACTATAAAATCAACAATGTTGTCATGCCATATTCCTCTAGTTTTGCTTTATAATTCCAAGTGGAATCCAAAGAAGGGGAGCATATGTTTCTTGTTACTACTAATCTTTTATAGGATAGTATTGACAAAGATCGTCTGTATTTTAATCGACGAGACTACATGTTTGTAGGAGAAGGCGTGCTGCAAACCGAAACATGTGGTCATATTCTTTCTCCCAACATTGTCAATTTCCAATATTTTGGCAACCTCGTTTGTCTTCATGCTGTGCAGAATGGACTTCAAGCAACATCGACGCCGAGGACGGCTTTTCATCAAGAAGGGGAGGATGATGAGGACATGGCCTCCACACATATAACCATGCTTGGAGAATTACATGGAGGCCAAGGAGATCAGCAAGGGCATCCAAATCAAGAAGAAGGCCCAAAGCTTATCCGGTTCGAGTCACCAAGGTGGAGGCCTAAATCAAGTTCGAGTCCACCTCGGAATCTAGGACCAGTCTGCCTTGAACTGGTCACTCAGGACGCATCTGGACTCCGTTTTCGATGATCCATATATGGATGGAAACCATATTTGATAAGGAAGCCAATCCAAGTGGTCCCACGTCAAAAGCTGTTCGGAATCAACGGGAATCGTCCAAACAAGTCACCGTCCAGAATCTGTCAGGGCGCTGTGTCGCCGTCTTTTGGGCTGTTTGGGCCTTGTAACGTGTCGGCGCTCCCCAGAGACGTGAATAGGGGTCCTTGGACGTCCCTTAGGCTATATAATAAGTAGTCGCCACCTACATTAGGGTTGGGTTTTGCTTAGATTATTCTGTTGATAACAGTTTCGCCGCCGTCGTCGGTTTGTGAGACCCCAACTTTGTGAGATTAATCATTCATCTGCAATTTGGTTGCATTCCTTTGTGTTCTTGCGTGTGTTCTCGATTCGCATGCAAGGATTTAGCCTTCTTGGCGAGGTCGACCATGCAACGCTGGTCGATAACCAGAGGAGTCGTGGTGCTGCGATTGCGGGGTTCAGAGCCGAGTTGTTCGAAAGTCGGATCGAATTGTGTCGTGACTCCACCAAATCGAGAGTTATTAGAACCTTTCGGAAGATCGGGAACCCTAGTTCACATTAGGAAGGCATCATACTTTTCGGGGGAGTCGGCCTCGCGCTTCTTGGTATTTTGGTAGAAGCACGGGCCTTCGCCTTCTTCCATCATTCGTCGTAGAGCAAGTCATCTTGAGAGTTGCTGTCGACGCTCTCCTGATCTTTGGGAACTTGATGGTCCACCTTTTGGGGAGTGGATCCACTAAAGGAAAGCCTTGCATTCATGCTGGCGCTCAGCTTGCTGTTTTGGATATCCTGAGAAAGACATATTAACATGCTCAGGTTTTGATATCACATATTGATCATAAGTTGGCCACATTTTTGGAGTTGCACAACTCATTGAATCATTTTGGAAGGTGGCGACATTTGATGTAGCCGTTTCCTTTCCACCCTTCATGCTTTTTTGTTGATTATCATCTATGGTGCCATCATCTATGAGCTTTTGTATCACGTTCTTGACCACAAAGCAGTCCTTAAGCGTATGACCTAGGATGCGATGATAGTGGCAAAAATTTGGATCATCACACTTAGAAGCTTCTTCAGGCCTTTTTGGTTTGGGGAGCTCAATAAGTCCCAATTCCCTTAATCCTATGAAGAGATCATCCACTTCTTCAACAGGGAAGGAGTATTTCTTATTTTGGCGCTCACTAAGAGTTGGCCTCCTAGGAGTGGGTGCACCTCCTTTGCTTGGTATTCTTGTGGCCGTGCCCCTAGTTTGGAATTTTTGGGGTGCCACACTCGCCTCCATGGCTTGCATTTGCTTTGGCTTTGAGGAGGTTGGATTGTCTCGTTGGTTATTTTTGTCCAACGGTGCCTTACGGAACGTCCTTGGCGGACGGGACAGGTGATGCATGTAGTTTTCTATGTCCGTAGCCTTTGAGGACAATTCTTCAAATGTTATTGGCCTCACACCCTGCAGGTGAATGGCCATGTCTGGACTTAAGTTGTTCATACACATACGAACCGCTTCAGGTTCGGTGATTGGCTGTGGGCAGTGGAGGCTTAAATTCCTCCACCTGTTTATGAAGTCTGCTGCCATCTCATTTGGCCTTTGCAATGTTTGAGTTAGCTCAGTTATTCCCACCAACCTTTGAGTGCTATAAAAGCGCTTTAGGAAGGCATCTTGCATTTGTTCCCATGTACGGATTGAGCCTGGTGCCAACTTACTGTACCATGTGAAAGCTGGACCTGATAGCGTTTGCACAAACTGACGGAGGAGAAGAGCTCCATTGTGGGCTGTATCTTGACAAACAGCAAGGAAATGGGCCACATGTTCATGTGGTGACCTAGTCCCATTAAATTTACTAAATTGCAGTTGACGATAGTTGTTCGGAAATGGTACCATGTCCACCTCCGGAGGATATGGTTTCACATACCCCGGGCGCATGGAGTAATGTGTTTGCATATATTGAGCCTTTACCCCTTCGGAAATCATCCTCTGTATGGATTCGAGTGTAATTTTAGGTTGGGGATGGGGATGGGGACCATTATGACTGGTCGAAGCATTCACATCACTTGTACGATTTCTGGTGTTGGCCACCTGCTCGCGGAGAGTGGCTAATTCTTCTTCTTTTTGTTGCAGAGCAACCATCATTTGGTTCATCTGCTCTTCAACAGATTGTCCGTGATTGGTGGCAAGTACTTGTTCAGCACTGCCAGACTCACTCTCACTATGCGGAGAGGGTGAGCCATCATCACCTGAGGCTTGTGGATCGTCACCATTTGGGGGGTTTGGATCCGCCGAGCCTGCAGTATCCAATAATTCATTTTCAAAATTAGAATGATCATCAAATAGGGGATTATAAGACCCTACATAGATCTCATGATTTTTTGAATTATCAAAGTTTGTTTGGCTTCGAGTCACAGGGCGATGACCTAGTGGAATTTGCTTGCGAGGCTTCTTCCTTTTGAAGTGCGCAGAAGCTGAGGAAGCATCACTTGTGTTGCAAGCTTCTTCCTCCACACTCACCGGCATCGAAGAGAACACCTCGAGACGATTGCTCACCACCCTTTTATGAGGGGGTTGATAAGGCATTATTGTTGTACTCTCTATTCTTGGAGTGTTTGATTGTATCTCATTTCGGGTGCCATCAGCATGGCTTGATGATGCAGCCCCTTGTACCTTACTAGATGTAGAGTTGGTCGGGATTGCTAGCTCTCTTTGCTTCAAGCTGGCACGTCTTGCACGTACATTGGCAGCTTGCTTGGCATACTTGCTACGTTGTGAGTCCTTTTTATGAACTCTTTATGCTCGGGCAATTTGGCCAGGGCTTCAGGCAACAAGCTCCAGGCAACAAGCTTCTTAGGTCCTGGCATATTACCCTTTCCATGGACGCTTGAAAAGCTTGCCTCGCAGCATTTTGGACCCTGTGATATTCTCTGCTTTGTTGGGCCAAAATTGAATCCACTACATAAGCACATTGTGCATTAGTCATGGAATCAATTGAGTTGTTGAAGTTCACCCACGCTTCATGGATGTTGCGTTGCATTCGGCGGCAACGCTTTGGAGATACAGAATCTTGTACAGAAGGCCGCGATGGTTCCACCTCTGATGATATGGGATCAGAGAGTGTTGCGGCAGGATCTACGTATCCCCTTCTTATATCATTGAGGGAGAGGTGAATCCCTTGCCACCGTAGCTCATGCTTGGGTGGCTCATTGCTGGGATTATAGACCAGCATGGGGATGAACTCCGGGGCTTCAACCCGAAGTCGGCTCTTGATGGATGAATCACTGTCAGTGGATGACGTGTCATCTTTCGTCGCCACGGCCTTTCCTTTGTGTGAGTGATCTTTTTCTTCCACCACTTTGATTCTTTCCTTGTTGTTGGGCTGTGGGCATTGGAGTGGATCCCGCAACACAATTCCCCTATGTGGAGGTGGGAAAGTTGTTGTCGATGCGGTCTTTGTTGGAGGTGCCCCCAATATGCTTAAGGCAGCTTTGGAGGAATCAACCCCTAGCTTGTCAGGAGCAGTCGATGATGGCAATGCCTCCTTTGTCTTTGGTGTCGATGAAGAGGACACCATTGGTGGTGTCGGCTTAGTTGGCGACGCCTTTTTGGCACAAATAGGCCACTCCCCAAGCGTGGCGGGGCGGAACTTTGGCACCATCTTAGAACTAGAGAGCTTGGCGCCCTTGGGCTTAGAGGAGCTAGGAGCTACCGAGCTGGTAGGTGCGGCCTTGTTGACAGGTGTGGCCTTGCGTCAGCTGGTAGCACGTTCATTGGAGGCCATCATCCTTGCTTTGGCAGCAACCTTCCTCGCCCGCCGCTTGGCAGCTTTGGACATGACAGGAGTGAAGCCTTCTTCAGGCTTGGAGTTAACTTCTTGGTCTTGAGCAACCACAGCTGGAGAGGCAGCTGTGGTGTCGAGTGAATTTGCACTGTTGGAGACTTGAGCAGGACCTATGGGAACATCGATCCAAAGGGAACCAATGCGGATGGTGACGAACTCTTGGATGCGTCCGGCCATACCTTCGTATAAGAAAACAATATATGAGTTTTCTTGAATGCAAAATATGTATGCATATAGTATAATTTCATTTGACAATTTTGGTCAAAGCCATATGATGTAAACATGTTGGAACTCAAAGATGAGGGGAGAAGTAGGTCCCACTGGGCGTGCCAGAATCTGATGGCGGGGAAACGCGCGGCTAAGACCCGCCTCCACGTCAGCAGAGACAAATATAAATTTAAATGGGACAATATAAAAAGAACAGGTATTGTGAGTCCATACTTCCATAATTCTTATATTTACATAAAAATTATGTTAATTATATCTCTGAAGAGAACACCCCTGATTAAGAGTTCCAACATGAGTACATGAAAAATAAGATTACATCATATGGTGTGCTATTACAAACTACACAAGAAAACAAAGTCTTCAGTCTTGTAGCTGCGGATAAATAAATTTGCATACTTGGGCTTCATGAATGTCATTTTATTAACCATGACATGAGTCCATTTGTCGAGGAGTAACATATACTCCTTATATGATTGGTTCACAGCGTGTTTAGCTTCTTAGCGGACCAAGATATATATGTATTTAATTCGTCCACTACGTGGTGCAACACGTGTATATGTCGGCTAAGAGGAACTGATATGTTAGAATGATAAACATTTCTTTGGTGCATCATATCATATATGTATGCACGTAATTTACTTTGAAGACTAAATTTGACATAGTCTCTTTGGATCATTTAAGATCATGATTTAGCATGTTTTGATATGCATGTTTATGGATGCACTCGGGATTTGGTGCAATATTTTGTTTAGGCTAGGACAAAATATTTATTTGCCATGGCCTAAAAAGATATGTTGCATCATCGACACGGCCGAGGCGCATTCAATTAATTTATTTTATCAAAGTTAACATGCATACTCATAGCATGGTATTTGGCCACGCACTAGCATGTATCATGCAATTTAATTTAATTTATTAACAACTTAACTAGGCCTAGTCGTTTATGGATGTGACTATGTGAGCTAACTAAGATGCAATATTTAATTGACCTATACATGATGCGCGGCATTTGGAGGGCCTATGCCGGGCATAGATGACATGTTTGGAAATTATGATGAACATGACAAAGCCTATTTAGTTTGGGCTAAGTTCATGGGTTTGTAACGTTTGGTTATTTTATTTTACCATGGCGCCGCAACAGGCTAATTAGCACTAGCGGTCATGACATGGTATTTAGCACGAAGAAACTAATTTTCTTCAGTTTCTTATTTATTTAAATCCACCTGTTTTGGGTGAATGCAACGTAAATAAGATGCAAGATGCATGCAATCTTTACGCTAACCTTTGCTTCTATTTGCATGGTGCGGCAGATGTGACAGTTTTGATGCAACCCTAACTTAGCATCTTGGTTTGTTCGGCACTTGTACTTTAATTTGATTATGTCGCTGTAAATGCAAAGCGAGGCATGCAAGACAAGTTTCGGGTCTGTGCAAGGGAGGTGCTAGCTAACGAAGCATAACATGCACAACCTTTTCTTTTGTTTATTTATGACTTGATTATGTGGACACATGATCCTTGATGACTGTGCGGCATGCAAGGTTTGTGTAAAAAGCGGATGCTGGCCAGTACATGATATGCATGCCTAGCTAACGGACTGAATATGCAGTATGTGGTCAATGTCTTGTTTTTGACATAATTTCATTTGCACATATGATTGTTTCTTTGATTTGATAGAAACCCATGCATGATCTTTCTTCATGGCAGTAGCATGCAGATGTAGGCTAGCTAGCTTTATGCATGAAACACTAACTAGCTAGAGGACTGAATATACATTATATGGCCACATTTTAGGCAGCGTTTGGCTTAGAATTTTTTGGTTTCTCCCGTGCAACTCATGGCAGGTGTTCTTGTTGATTTGAACCCATGCGCGGAATGCAGCGAGGAGTATCTTTGACATGTTGGTGGACCTAGCTCTTGTTCTTGGGAACAATGCTCTTCCCTGTCCGGTTTGTATGACAAATCCGGCATGGGGCCTTGAGAATGATGATGAACATAGCTCTTGTTCATGGGAATAAGGCTCTTTCCTGTCCAGTTTGTCTGACAAATCTGGCATGGGGTCTTGAATCATCTCATGGCAACTAACTCAATAGAGTGAAGCTACGCATGAGGCCTTGATCATGGTGTTGATGAAGTTGATTTGTTGTTGTCGAGCACGCCATGGAGATGAAGAGAGGAGGGAAGAGATCAGCGGAGCACCATGATGCGCCGCTCAACTTCTCTAGTGCTGCAACCGGTGCAGTGACGATGGCGATGCGGACTCCTGTGGCTTTCGGCGATGCAGCGGCGGAGAGGCAGCCTCGCAGTGGCAACTCCTCGATCGGCCCTCCGGCAGCCTGACGGTGGTGTTTTGCGGTGGGCGGTTGGCAGCCTGACGGCGATGCTTCTGGTGGCCTTCAGCACGGCGGCAGCCTGGTGGCGTCTCTGGTGTTGCAGCGATGCACTTTCTTTGCGGCAGCCTGACGGCACTATGAATGGGAGAGCGGGGCCTGAACGGTATGCCATAGCCTGCTATTTATAAAGCAAGTGGTGAGGCGGTTCCTGCATTTTGAAATCACGTGCAGGTCTAGAGCGGCGGGAATGGTTGCCTTGCCGCTCTTGAGTTTAATGCCATGCTTAAGCGGTGCCGGCGGGAGTAGTTGCCTGGAGATTTGGCGCTCTTCTTATTTGATTTCAAATGATCGCTATAAGCGGCGCCCGGCGCCTCTCTTCGCTTTGCTGCGCGCGCTGCCCAGGATCGTGACTTCATTTGAATTTGCTCAGAGCAGTTCACGATGAGCCCAGTCAAGGCAGTAGCGTGACGTGCTTGACTCTGTTTGAACATTTTAAGCGCGCACGCACAGCAGATTCTTTACCAAGCATATTTAAATGGTTTGTCATTTATTTATTAATTGCTTTTCCTATATCTTTTTTTCTTTTGCAGTGATTAAGGAAAGCGGGAAATATCTCATTTGTTAGGCCGACGTGCACGTAAGTGTGCTATAAGCCTTGCTGTGTATATGTGTGTATATGTTACACACACCTACGTTGCATGGACCATGCATGTCTTTGATTAATCCATGCATCTATATGCAATCGCGTATATGTGTAATAGGGCAGATGGGCCACACTTTGTCGCTTCCAAGGTACATGTTTATCGAGGCATAATCATGCTCATGCATACATATATATACTTACATGTCCTCCTTTCCTTTTCCTTATTTTTCTCTTCCTCTTCTTTCCCACCAATCACCACGTCATTTCCTTTCTTTTTTTCTACATGAAAAATATTTGGCTATTTAGTCAACCAACAAAATATTTTCTTCTTCCATGTATCACCGTATCTAGAGAGTGCTCATATGGCATACGCCGCCTTCCACTAATGTATTCTTGAGTGTACTAAATTTCGTAGCCAATATCATTTTGACTATTATTTTATTTCTCATTCATGTGGAATTTAACCATATACATTATTTACATTTATTCACGGCAAATATTGCACATATTCTCGGTGAGCCAAAAACTGTGTCAACAGATGCCCCCTCGAGGTCCAGATGCGAAAACTATTCCGTGTATGTTGACGATCTGGAGCTCGAAACTTGAGATTTTTTTTATTTGTGATCTCTCTATTTTCTTTTAGAAAACATATTTGGGGCACTTGACGCACAAGCTGATCTGCACATATATGGCATTTTTTCTAGCTTTGGCACAGTCTCATTTTTATACGGAGGCTATATGTGCAAGTGTTGTACCTGCTGCCGTCCTGATCCTAGATTTCAGGGTCTTAGAAGCTGCAACGTTTGAAATGTTCCCTCCATAGTCATGATTTAAAATCTAAAGACCTTAAGGCATTTTTTTGTATTAAGCTCTTGATGTATGGGAGCATTTTTTATGCAAACAGTTCATGGTCATCTCGCAATGGAGCTATGTTTTTTTCAGTTTAAGCTCATGAAGGAGCATATTTTCTTTCCTTTTACCGTTTAGGATCATGAAGGAGATTATTTTTCCTTTACAGTTTAGGCTCACGCAGGAGCTATGTATACTTTTTTTTTGGCGCTAACAGTTTAGGCTCATGTAACGATGGAGCATTTTTCTTTTTGTTTAGGCTTCAGTTTAAACTCATGAAGCAATGGAGTGTGTCAATCTTTTTTTTAAGCTTTGGCTTCAATTTAGCCTCGTGAAGTGATGGAGGACATTTGATCTTTTTTTTAAAAAAGTTTTGGCATCAGTTTAGCCTCATGAAGCGATGGAGGATCATGATATATATATTTTTTATTGACACTACAGTTTAAGCTCATGGAGTTATGGAGCATATGACTGATTTTTTTTCAGCTTCAGTTTAGGCTCGTGAAGCAATGGAGCATCACGATATTTTTTTATCGACACTACAGTTTAAGCTCATGGAATAATGGAGCATTGTGATTTTTTTCTTGACGCTACAGTTTAAGTTCATGAAGCAATGGAGCATCGTGATTTTTTATTCTTGACGCTACAGTTTAAGCTTATGAAGCAATGGAGCATTTTTTTTCAGCTTCAGTTTAGGCTCATGAAGCAATGGAGCATCGTGATTTTTTTATTCTTGACGCTACAGTTTAAGCTCATGGAGCGATGGAGCATTTTTTTTAACACTGCAGTTTAAGCTCATGAAGTGATGGATCGCTTTAGAAATTTTCCATTAATCGGCGGTGGGCAATATTCACCATCCGGGGATATGATTTTATAAGCGCCACTAGAGTAGACATCCTTCACGATATAAGGACCCTCCCATTTAGGCTCGAATTTGCTTTGCATTCGATGAGTAATATTCATAGGTCGAATGACCGCGAGAACCAAATCCCCTTCTTTGAACGACCTTCTTTTTACGTGCTTATCAAAAGCTCGAGACATTCTAGCTTGATATGCCTCCAAGTTCTGTAATGCACGAAGTCGCTTTTCTTCGAGATTGTCTAATTCCTCTAAGCGTAATTTTGCCGATTGATCTTCATTGAGTTTCTCATGGATAGCGACTCTTAAGGAGGCAATTTGCACCTCCAGTGGCAGGACCGCCTCTCGTCCATACACAAGTGAGTAAGGAGTCATTTTCGTAGGCGTCCGAGTCGTGGTCCTATATGCCCACAAGGATTCGAGTAACATTTCATGCCAGTGTCTCTTATTTTGCAAGACCATCTTTTTAAGCAACTTGCATAGCACTTTATTGAATGCTTCTGCTTGACCATTAGCAGCTGGATTATAACTCGTGGAGAAGTGATGCTTAATTTTGAATTTAGCACACATCTTCTCTATTTGTTTATTTTTAAAAGATGTTCCATTATCAGATATCATTCGGGCTGGAACCCCAAATTGATATATAAGGTTCGTTCTTATAAAATTTTCAACATTTTCTGCTTTGACTTCTTTTAGTGCTACGGCTTCCGCCCACTTAGAGAAGTAATCAGTAGCGGCAAGAATGAACTTGTGTCCCTAGGAAGACGGGGGATTTATTGGCCCAACTACATCCATTCCCCACATTTCAAAGGGCCAAGACATATTGGTTGGATGTAATGGTTCATGTGGCTTATGTATGAAATTACCATGTATTTGACATTCATGGCATTTCTTTGCAAATTTCATAGAATCATCAAACATTGTAGGCCAATAATAACCTAAATGTCTCAGTTGGTAATGCAGCTTGGGTCCAGATTGGTGTGCGCCACACACTCCGGAATGCAGTTCATTCAAGGCTTCAATCACCTCATTGCCTGCAAGGCAGCGAAGTAAAATACCATCGCATGAACGCCGATAGAGCACATCATTTATACACGTATAATTTATTGACCTTTTTCGAATCCTAGACCTTTCACTAGAATCCAAGGGTAAATATCCATGAAGCAAATAATCTAGAAAAGGTGTTCTCCAATCACCCATCTCTATTTCGCACGCATCTATAACCATGGCCGAAGTAGATGGTATGTACTCTTCCTCAGTTAGTATGGGGAGGACTCTCCGTTCTTCTACATGGACATCCACGGTTTGATACGAATTTAATGACATGCTGGCAGCTAAACTTACCAATGCATCTGCTTTCTCATTTTCGCTTCTTACAACATGCTGAATTTTGAGATCAACGAACATAGCCATTAGTTCTTTTGCCCTTTTGAAATATGGCAAAAGCCCTTGCTTTTTTACCGTATATGTTCCCAACAATTGATTGATTATCAATTGGGAATCTCCGTATATAGAGACTGCAGTTAGGCCCATATTGTGGGCAATTTCTAGCCCAATAATTAGAGCCTCATACTCAGCAGCATTATTTGAGACCGCCGAAGTTAAAGTGAAAGAATATGGGAGTATTGCCTCATCGGGAGTGACAAACACGACTCCCGCACCTGCTCCAGACTTTCGGCAAGCACCATCAAAATACATTTGCCATGTCGATTTAGACATGGTAGTGGTGAGGACTACCTCATCTGGTAGATCATCATCAATGGGAAAGTCATCAGGTATAGGATGTGCGGCTAGAAAATTAGCCAAAGCTTGGCCCTTAACGGCTTTTTGAGGCACAAACACAATATCAAACTGTGAGAGGAACATCGCCCACTTGGCCAATCTACCAGATAATGTCATTTTACTTAAAATATGTCGGAGTGGATCAGCTCTCGAGACAAGATGTACCGTATGTTCTAGCATGTAATGGCGAAGCTTTTGAGCTGCAAATACAAGCGCTAGGCATATTTTTTCTATATCTGGGTAATTGCATTATGCCCCCAGTAGGGTGCGGCTTAAATAATATAGGGAGACTTCTTTCCCTTCATCATTGGTTTGTGCTAAAAGAGCGCCCAATTAAGTTGGCATGGCTGTGTTATAGAGGATTAGTGGCCGCCCCTTGATTAGCGCACATAAGATAGGAGGATTTGTTAGATACTTCTTTATATCATCAAATGCGTTTTTGCATGCTTGATCCCATTGGAATGGGACTCCTTTTTTCATGAGCTGGGAGAAAGGTTTGCATTTCCCGGACAGATTTGAGATGAACCTCCTTATGTATGCCAAATGGCCTTGGAGGCTCTTTAATTCATGCAAGTTTGTTGGTTGAGGCATGTCGACTATTGTCTTTATTTTGGTAGGGTCAATTTCAATGCCATGTTTGGTGACCACAAAACCAAGGAATTTCCCTGAGGATACCTCGAAGGCACATTTCATTGGATTCATTTTCAGTTTGTGCTTTCTAAGCTGCTCAAACACCATTTCCAAGTGTTTTAAGTGATCTTTCTCACGCTTAGATTTGACGACAATATCATCTATATAGCACTCAATGATTTTGTACAATAACCCATCTAGAATAATGGTCATTGCACGTTGATATGTGGCACCCGCATTTTTTAATCCAAAGGGCATCACTTTATAGCAATATATGCCCTTAGGTGTGTGGAATGCTGTTAACTCTTCATCTTCTGGCGACATTTTTATTTGGTTGTAGCCAGAAAAACCATCCATCAAGGAGAATATTTCATATCCCATAGTTGCGTCAATAAGGATTTTAGAGATCGGAATTGGAAAGTCATCTTTTGGACATGCTTTATTTAAATCTCTAAAATCAACACATACATGTCTCTTCCCATTTTTCTTTTTAGTGGGTACAATACTAGACACCCATTTGGGATATTTTACTTCTCGAATAAACCCAGCGGTTATGAGTTTATCAACTTCAGCTTCTATTTGTGGGAGAAGTTCTGGACGATATCTTCTTTGTCCCTGCTTCACCGGAGGAACATCTTTTCGGACAGCCAATTTATGTACAGCCACCGCGGGATCTAGACCTGGCATTTCTTCATAAGACCAAGCAAACACATCTCTATTTGCATAAAGAAATTTATGGTATTCTTCCTTACTTTCTTTAGATAGATGCTTGCTAATGAAGAATGGACGAGGATCCTCATCCGTGCCAATATTAATTTCTTCCAACTCATCAATGGTTGGCTGATTTCCATCTTCCATTTGTGGAGATGCTTTGGCAGCATCAAAAGGTTCAGCTGAAGTCATATTAACTTCATAGCCTAATCCATATTTTTCTTCTTTCAATACTTCGTCTTGATGTAGAGCATCAAGTTGAGCCTGGGACAACAGCTTTTCAAAAGGTGCGAGCTGCCCCCGGCCATCACAAAGAGATGGACCAGTAGATATATCATATCCCATCTGTTACATAATGTAAAGAACTTTGTCATCATATAAAGAGATAGGCAATGTTTGATCATCTCTATTTAACAAAGTAACATGTGCAAACATTTTTCTCTTATCATCCCTCTCAATTTGGGCTTGTTTTATTTTATATTGCACCAAAGGAGGTAAGGGAGTTGGAAATGAAATACCTCTATTTTGAGGGGGCTTCTTATTTATGATGCGAAATATTGGATCGCCTTCCTTTCTTTGATTGCTCGGTATATACCAGTATACCTTTTGGCTTGACGTGGTCTCGCCAACTTCTATTTTTGGGATATTTTGTTCCAATGGTAATGTTGATTTTGGCTTTGAGACTTTATCAACAGGCTCAAAGTAGAACTTTGCATCAGCGTAGAAGGTTTTGGCTGTAGTGAACGGCTTTTTATCCGCAAAAATCCTTACTATGTCTCCCGAAGGATCTTTGTATTTGATGCATTGATGGAGGGTAGATGGAATAACCCCATTTTCATGTAGCCAAGGGCGACCAATGAGAGCACTATATGAGGTTGCCGCATCAATCACATAAAACTTTACATATGTCATGAAGTTTTCAAACTTCAGAACTAGAGATATGGTACCCAACGCTTCTTGGCCTGATTGGTTGAAGCCATGAATAACAACATTTGAACGACATAAGTCTCCTTTAGAATACCCTATCCTTTTGAGAGTGCGCATAGACAGCAATTTTATGGCTGAACCACCATCAATCATTATACGATTAACGAGAAGATCATCAATCTCGCCGAACATAAAAAGCGGTCTGTTATGCTTTTAATTTCCTAATAACAGATCCTCATCATTGAATGTGATACTTTGAGTTTGAGATAATTTTGTTTCTGCTTGTGAAACCTCAACCCTATAATCTTCAGGGAACGAAAGTGTAGTAATAAATGCTTTTTGTAAATCAGAAGAGAGACACAAAGCATCATACATAGACAACATAGCTGGTGCGAGATTACATCATATTTGACCGACACATCAGGAACATGGTCAGTCACATCATTCGGAGTTACATTTGGGGAATTTCTTTGTTGAGGAGATGGTCTAGGCAGTTGACGGCCTGATCTAAGCTGAACTTCATCAACTTCTAATGTATCTTCTTCGAGGAAGTGAAGAGACTCTTCATCATCATCCTCAAAAACTCCGATGGGGAAGTGATGAGGACATGGCCTCCACACATATAACCATGCTTGGAGAATTACATGGAGGCCAAGGAGATCAGCAAGGGCATCCAAATCAAGAAGAAGGCCCAAAGCTTATCCGGTTCGAGTCACCAAGGTGGAGGCCCAAATCAAGTTTGAGTCCACCTCGGAATCCAGACCAGTCTGCCTTGAACTGGTCACCCAGGACGCATCTGGACTCCGTTTTCGATGATCCATATATGTATGGAAAGCTTATTTGATAAGGAAGCCAACCCAAGTGGTCCCACGTCAAAAGATGTTCGGAATCAATGGGAATCGTCGAAACAAGTCACCGTCCAGAATTTGTCAGGGCGCTGTGTCGCCGTCTTTTGGGCTGTTTGGGCCTTGTAACGTGTCAGCGCTACCCAGAGACGTGAATAGGGGTCTTTGGACGTCCCTTAGGCTATATAATAAGTAGTCGCCGCCTACATTAGGGTTGGGTTTTGCTTAGATTATTCTGTTGATAACAGTTTCGCCGCCGTCGTCGGGTTGTGAGACCCCAACTTTGTGAGATTAATCATTCATCTGCAATTTGGTTGCATTCCTTTGTGTTCTTGCGTGCGTTCTCGATTCGCAGGCAAGGATTTAGCCTTCTTGACGAGGTCGACCGTGCAACGCTGGTCGATAACCAGAGGAGTCGTGGTGCTGCGATTGCGGGGTTCAGAGCCGAGTTGTTCGGAAGCCGGATCGAATTGTGTCGTGACTCCACCAAATCGAGAGTTATCAAAACCTTTCAGAAGATCAGGAACCCTAGTTCACATCAATTGGTATCAGAGCTTCAGGTATACCGTTAGGTTTAATTTTACCCTAGTTTAGTTTGATTTCGCCTTCGCCCTAGAGTCCACAGAAAAGCCAAAAAAATTAGTGTTTTCCTATCCCAGAAACCACGTTTAGCCTTTTGCATAATTCTTTTCAGATTCCGTCGTATTGAGTTTGTGTCCTAATCAAGGTCATATTGCTGGTTAGGTTATGTTAGAGTCCAGTTCGTGTGTTTTCCCCATCGTTTCCTTGAAACCCTAGCCACCGTGACCACTTTTGTACACATTGTTCCAGTTTTATCCTCTATTTCAGAGTCCAAACTTGAAACTGGTCCAGTTTTCGCGTACGAACTCAGATTTTGATGTTCCAGATATCAAAATCGATCAGAAAAAAAATTTCAGATCCGACCATCCCCTGCTTTGTTGGGGTTCGAAAATTTTATTTTGGCCAAAAACTGGTCACAAGATCCTCTTTTCGTGGTCACAAGCTTTTCCTCAATTTTGGACCCATCTTCTGAATTTTTCACAGACCACGTCTTTCACTTGTTTAAGCTCAAATTTTTTGTGGTTACTTCTTGTGTGCTCCTAAGTGAAGAAAAAATATCAAAAAAATTAAAAGAAAAAGTCAAAGTTTTCCAAAAAAACAACGACAGCCCAAAAAAATAGAAAAATTGAGAGGGGCAAAAGAGGAACAATATTTATAGGAGCACATAGAGGAGACAATTTGTTATAATTGTGGGCGTGTGCTATCTTGTGTTTGTTTCTTATCACTCTTGCTATCCATCATACTTGTTTCTCCATTTTGTTATCACACATCTGGTATTTGGAACACGTTAGACCAGCAACGAGAGCAAGTATTTAGGACTATAATTCAGCATTACTTTCTGTTTTTGAATTGTGTTCCACTTACATATTTGGTCTACCTACCTTAACTCCACATACTTCTTCTGGACAGTATAAATTTTGATCCCTGTAATCGCATTGCTACGCCTTCCAGGTATCCTTGACCTTGCTGGTAAGAACCTTGTAAGAGCTTGAGAAGGGATCTCCTTTTGCTGTGATCTTGAGAGGCACTACTACACCTACTTAGTAGATTATTAGGGATACCTTTCACTGTTTGTTCCTGTTTTGTGTCTACAATGACAGGTTACAACACTCACTGATACGAGACAACAATGATGCATGAGCCACGCACTATTGCTACTACACCTCCTTTCGCAGGTCGTTCTATTCTTTCTTCTCCACCTACTTATGATGGTATTAGCGCTGATGAGTACATTGAGTGGGAAAGTAAAATAGATAATATTTTTGTACACTGTCATATGTGTGAACGAAGGAATATTAAGAATGCATCTAGTGTTTTGAGACATTTAGCATCAATTTGGTGGGAGTCTTTAAGTTTTTCAGATAAACCTCATACATGGAATGATATGAAAATTCTTATGAGAGAAACTTTTGTTAATCCATCTCTTGTAATTAATTCATATGATGAGGAACATCAACTAGACCAATCTCCTATTATTCCTCCTGCTGTGCCTAACCTTTTGCAGGATAATGCACAAAAGAGCAGGGATGACATGACAGAAAATGAGGTGCTCCCAGTCTCATGTAAAAATTCAACACGTGATACTTCCGCTGACAGTGAGAGCAAAGGTAATGCCAATGATGCTAATCTCACAGAAGATGAGAGTTCTCTTGATGTGCTAAATTTTTCCACCAATCATGTTATGATAGAGCAAATATTAGTGGAACCTTCGCTTGATTTACCTTTGTCACAAGATGATTTGCTTGATGTTCCTTGTGATAAAGATGACTTGAATGATGATATTTATATTATTCCAATGCAACCATTAATGAATGATCATGCTATATGTATGTTGGAATCGAACACTACTGCTAAAAATAGACATGTTATTCATAATGTTAGTAATGTTGATGAGTTGAAATTGATGTCTTCTTTCAATACTTTGGGATACATTGAATTTGATGTTCTTTGCAATCTTAATTATATAGAGGAGAAACTTTATGCATATGCTGATTTGCCATGGTTATCTAGACATACATATCATGTTTTTGGCAAATATAGCAACCAAGGACAATATATGGTACAACGAGTTTACATTTGTACAAATCTGAATTCTTCTTTTGTTGTGCAAAATAATGATCAATTAGAGGACTATAAAATCAACAATGTTGTCATGCCATATTCCTCTAGTTTTGCTTTATAATTCCAAGTGGAATCCAAAGAAGGGGAGCATATGTTTCTTGTTACTACTAATCTTTTACAGGATAGTATTGACAAAGATCGTCTGTATTTTAATCGACGAGACTACATGTTTGTAGGAGAAGGCGTGCTGCAAACCAAAACATGTGGTCATATTATTTCTCCCAACATTGTCAATTTCCAATATTTTGGCAACCTCGTTTGTCTTCATGCTGTGCAGAATGGACTTCAAGCAACATCGACGCCGAGGACGGCTTTTCATCAAGAAGGGGAGGATGATGAGGACATGGCCTCCACACATATAACCATGCTTGGAAAATTACATGGAGGCCAAGGAGATCAGCAAGGGCATCCAAATCAAGAAGAAGGCCCAAAGCTTATCCGGTTCGAGTCACCAAGGTGGAGGCCTAAATCAAGTTCGAGTCCACCTCGGAATCCAGGACCAGTCTGCCTTGAACTGGTCACTCAGGACGCATCCGGACTCCGTTTTCGATGATCCGTATATGGATGGAAAGCTTATTTGATAAGGAAGCCAATCCAAGTGGTCCCACGTCAAAAGCTGTTCGGAATCAACAGGAATCATCGAAACAAGTCACCGTCCAGAATCTGTCAGGGCGCTGTGTCGCCGTCTTTTGGGCTGTTTGGGCCTTGTAACGTGTCGGCGCTCCCCAGAGACGTGAATAGGGGTCCTTGGACGTCCCTTAGGCTATATAATAAGTAGTCGCCGCCTACATTAGGGTTGGGTTTTGCTTAGATTATTCTGTTGATAATAGTTTCGCCGCCGTCGTCGGTTTGTGAGACCCCAACTTTGTGAGATTAATTATTCATCTGCAATTTGGTTGCATTCCTTTGTGTTCTTGCGTGCGTTCTCGATTCGCAGGCAAGGATTTAGCCATCTTGGCGAGGTCGACCATGCAACGCTGGTCGATAACCAGAGGAGTCGTGGTGCTACGATTGCGGGGTTCAGAGCCGAGTTGTTCGGAAGTCGGATCGAATTGTGTCGTGACTCCACCAAATCGAGAGTTATTAGAACCTTTCGGAAGATCGGGAACCCTAGTTCACATTAGGAAGGCATCGTACTTTTTGGGGGAGTCGGCCTCGCGCTTCTTGGTATTTTGGTAGAAGCACGGGCCTTCGCCTTCTTCCATCATTCGTCGTAGAGCAAGTCATCTTGAGAGTTGCTGTCGACGCTCTCCTGATCTTTGGGAACTTGATGGTCCACCTTTTGGGGAGTGGATCCACTGAAGGAAAGCCTTGCATTCATGCTGGCGCTCAGCTTGCTGTTTTGGATATCCTGAGAAAGACATATTAACATGCTCAGGTTTTGATATCACATATTGATCATAAGTTGGCCACATTTTTGGAGTTGCACAACTCACTGAATCATTTTGGAAGGTGGCGACATTTGATGTAGCCGTTTTCTTTCCACCCTTCATGCTTTTTTGTTGATTAGCATCTATGGTGCCATCATCTATGAGCTTTTGTATCACGTTCTTGACCACAAAGCAGTCCTTAAGCGTATGACCTAGGATGCGATGATAGTGGCAAAAATTTGGATCATCACACTTAGAAGCTTCTTCAGGCCTCTTTGGTTTGGGGAGCTCAATAAGTCCCAATTCCCTTAATCCTATGAAGAGATCATCCACTTCTTCAACAGGGAAGGAGTATTTCTGATTTTGGCGCTCACTAAGAGTTGGCCTCCTAGGAGCGGGTGCACCTCCTTTGCTTGGTATTCTTGTGGCCGTGCCCCTAGTTTGGAATTTTTGGGGTGCCACACTCGCCTCCATGGCTTGCATTTGCTTTGGCTTTGAGGAGGTTGGATTGTCTCGTTGGTTATTTTTGTCCAATGGTGCCTTACGGAACGTCCTTGGCGGACGGGACAGGTGATGCATGTAGTTTTCTATGTCCGTAGCCTTTGAGGACAATTCTTCAAACGTTATTGGCCTCACACCCTGCAAGTGAATGGCCATGTCTGGACTTAAGTTGTTCATACACATACGAACTGCTTCAGGTTCGGTGATTGGTTGTGGGCAGTGGAGGCTTAAATTCCTCCACCTGTTTATGAAGTCTGCTGCCTTCTCATTTGGCCTTTGCAATGTTTGAGTTAGCTCAGTTATTCCCACCATCCTTTGAGTGCTATAAAAGCGCTCTAGGAAGGCATCTTGCATTTGTTCCCATGTACGGATTGAGCCTGGTGCCAACTTACTGTACCATGTGAAAGCTGGACCTGATAGCGTTTGCACAAACTGACAGAGGAGAAGAGCTCCATTGTGGGCTGTATCTTGACAAACAGCAAGGAAATGGGCCACATGTTCATGTGGTGACCCAGTCCCATTAAATTTACTAAATTGCGGTTGACGATAGTTGTTCGGAAATGGTACCATGTCCACCTCCGGAGGATATGGTTTCACATACCCCGGGCGCATGGAGTAATGTGTTTGCATATATTGAGCCTTTACCCCTTCGGAAATCATCCTCTGTATGGATTCGAGTGTAATTTCAGGTTGGGGATGGGGATGGGGACCATTATGATTGGTCGAAGCATTCGCATCACTTGTACGATTTCTGGTGTTGGCCACCTGCTCGCGGAGAGTGGCTAATTCTTCTTCTTTTTGTTGCAGAGCAGCCATCGTTTGGTTCATCTGCTCTTCAACAGATTGTCCGTGATTGGTGGCAAGTACTTGTTCAGCACTGCCAGACTCACTCTCGCTATGCGGAGAGGGTGAGCCATCATCACCTGAGGCTTGTGGATCGTCACCATTTGGGGGGTTTGGATCCGCCGAGCCTGCAGTATCCAATAATTCATTTTCAAAATTAGAATGATCATCAAATAGGGGATTATAAGACCCTACATAGATCTCATGATTTTTTGAATTACCAAAGTTTGTTTGGCTTCGAGTCACAGGGCGATGACCCAATGGAATTTGCTTGCGAGGCTTCTTCCTTTTGAAGTGCGCAGAAGCTGAGGAAGCATCACTTGTGTTGTAAGCTTCTTCCTCCACACTCACCGGCATGGAAGAGAACACCTCGAGACGATTGCTCACCACCCTTTTATGAGGGGGTTGATAAGGCATTGTTGTTGTACTCTCTATTCTTGGAGTGTTTGATTGTATCTCATTTCGGGTGCCATCAGCATGGCTTGATGATGCAGCCCCTTGTACCTTACTAGATGTAGAGTTGGTCGGGATTGCTAGCTCTCTTTGCTTCAAGCTGGCACGTCTTGCACGTACATTGGCAGCTTGCTTGGCATACTTTGTAACACCTCAAGTGTTTAGTCCTTAATTGCATTGCATTTGCATAAGCATGACATGCATAATCCATGTTTAGTATTTCATGTAATGCAATTCATCTGTTTGTTTAGGGTTTGTTTGATTGATTCCATAAAATACTTGAGGGTTGGTGTAACAAAAGGTAAAGTAGTCAATCATGACCTACCACACCTTAGCCATACTTAGGGTAACAATTGGATCAAGGTTCATGTTGACCAAAATTACAAAATTTCCCTCCAAGACAAGTTTGACCCCCATTTGACCATAGAAGGCTCTAGTTTGACCAATTAGAAAGTCTAATTTAGAGACCTTGCATGGAAGAGCACCCTTAAACAAAGTTGTAAAGAAATTCATGGGGAACAAAAGTCTCAATATGACCATCTCATGAAAATGACCACAACATGCTCAAAAGTGGCCCACAAGTCAGCTAGTGGTGTAACTCCAGGACTTAAATTTTTTCTAAGTCTGGAATCTGACCCTACAGTTTCACTGGTGCCTACTTTAGGAGCTTGTAGTTTGCAAACCAAGCCAAACCAGTCTTCACTCATATTGACAAACTTGTAGATCACATGTAGCACTCCAACTTTGCCAACAGTACCCAAGCCTGGTTCTCAAGGGTTCAAGAGATATTGTGTCATGAAAATGACCTGTCAGTCGGCATCTTTAACTGAAACTCGGTTTCAGTTTCACTGAACACTACTTAATGTCCCTCTAGATCACTAACCAAACCGAATCAGCTCTGGAGGTCTATTACAAGATTGTAAAGCTTATATAGGTCTACAAGTTTGTTACTTTGAGCTTCCACTGAAACGAGCTAGTTTAGAAGATAATTAGCGCTAAAATCCTCCTGTCAGTCGACCATCGCGGACCTTCAGCCGGTTTCAGTCAAGTGACACCGCGCGTCGTGGCGCCCGGGCAGGAGAACGCCGCCGCGTGTCCTCCACGCGCCGCGCGCGACCTGGCGCCTTGGCCAGCTGCCGAGCGCGTAGAAGGGCACCCCTGCTGTCGCTCCGACCTCACCATCCATTCCCTCCTCCTCCTTCTCTCTCTCGTCTGCAAAGGGGAAAAACCGAGCCGCCATTCCCCTTTTCCTCCGGCAAGCTCGAGCGTGAGCTACGCCGCACCACCGGCCGCCTGAGCTCGCCATTTCCTCCGCCTCGACACCCTCCACCCCCTGGACCTACCGAACCCCACGATTTGACCCAAGGTGAGCCACATTACCTTCTTCTCCGCCTCCGAGGGGTCGCCGGAGCCCGCCATGGGACCTCGCCGTGGTCGGGGTGCTTCGGGTCCGTCTCCATCTTCCCTTACTAGTAAAACGGAACCGCCTTGCCTCGGTGAAGCTCGTACCGAGCCCAGACCGCACCGTGCTTCTTCACCGGCGACGGTGCGCCGCCACCGGATGTCACCGGCCGCCGCGCACGGTGGCAGGCCCTCTCCACCCCATCCCCATCCATCCTACGGGCACCAATCGATGCGCTGGGTGACGGAGAGCACGAGACCGCATTCGGTTGGCCGCGCGAGCCTTTCTCCGGCGAGCTCGAGCTCACCGGAGCTCGCGGGACGCCGGCTCCCCTGCCTACGGTCGCTGACCGCGGGGGTCCACCCGTCAGCGTCGCGCGCGGGCGGGAGCGCTGAGCGGGCCGAGCGCGCGGGTGTGTGCGTTGTGGGCCGAGTTTTGTTCCGGGCCGGCCCAGTCGTCCGAAGTGAAAATGATTTTTATTATTTTGTCACTGATTTTTGTACAAGTTGGAAAAATAGGAATCTAGGGTTTTAGTGATCCAAAAATCATGAGATAAATTTTGTTAGAATCTACTGGATGTGTAGTATTTTAGAAAAATATGGATCTGGCATGAGATGTTTAAATTCTGTAAGAATTTATTAGATCCTTTAAATGTGTTTTGGAATGCATACAAATTTGTTTAATTTATAACTTGAGCTGTAGTGTTCCATAAATCATGAAATTTGGTGGGTAGGTTAACCTATGCTAGCCCTAGTCCTGGTAAAAATTTGGGCATCAGTGCTTAAGTAATTTTCAAGTTGTAAGGCTATCATTTTATTCTAGGAAATAATTGAAGGAATTTTTATAATTTTTCTACATGTGCAATGTTCTTGTAACTTTTTGGAGCATGTCTTGGTACCCTAGAGTGTCTAAGAAAAATATGAAATCTGTTGTTTGATACTTTTCAATGTGATTTATGAATTATGCAGAAATCAGCCTTTTGGGCTTGTGAATTTTGTATAGAGAGTTTCTGTGAATAAAAATTGTTCAAATTTTTACTGTGGTCTATTTTGAGGTCAGAGAGTCCCCTGTAATTTTTGTAGAATTTTAGGAGCAGTTTACATATATGTTTAAAATTCCACCTAAATAATTAAGTAAATTAAGAAATGGGGTTAAATAAATATTCTAGTTGGTTCCACCTTACTTTCTGGTGTTTTTATACCTAATGTGAACTGTTAGTAACATTAGTTTGGTTTTAGGAGACTTTGGTCATATCAACAAATATTTAACCTTTGTAATTTTAGGTTTTCTGGACAGCTGGAAGTATTTCTAAGTTTGACCTTTGATAAAATTTGTTGCTGGAAAACTTGTAAATACCAAAGTCACAGTAAACTTGATGAACTAGCTTGTGTCAAAATTTGGGAGCATTTGGCTTTGTAGTTTGAGAGTTACTGTTGTTTTAAGTGGCAGTTCAGAATCTGCTACTCTCTGTTTTGAGAGGACAGATTCTGGAACTTGTAAAGTTTGACGTGGAAAACTTATGAGTTTGGGGTTGAGGTCTGAAAATGAATTGTAGAGTATTTCTTAGGCTTTCCAGATTGTCCTAGATCATATCTTTTGGAATTGTAAATCTCCAGTTGTGATAAAAACAAGTAGCTGCTGTCCAGTATGCTCTACTGTGATGCTTTGCTGATTGATATGGTGTGATATCCTAAGACAAGTTACTTTTGTAATTGTTAGGTGTTAGGGCCTTAACTGAGGATGAGCAACTTTATCTTAGGTTAAATAGATTAGGTGAGTACTTCTCTACCGGAGAGGAAATTTGCACCTACTCTTTTGAAGTGATTTGAATAGAGCGCTAAATTGTTGTAATGCATTTCATTCCGAGCATATTGCATCTTTCATTATGCATTCATGGAATTTATTATGCACTCATGCAATAGGTGTACCGGAGGGGGTAACACTCCTCGAGTTCGAGCAAACGATTCCAGAGGAAGTACTGAGTCAACCGGAGGAGCAGACGGAGCCCATCGGCGAAGGAGACGCCGTTGAAGACCTACCGGAGTGCCCGGATCACAGGCCTTCCACCTTCCTCAAAGGCAAGCCCCGGTGCATGCTGAACCCATTGTTTTATAAAAATATCTTGCGTACTTTTAATCGTTTACTGCATTAAGTAGTAGGAGTTGTATGGAAATAACTGTTGCATTATACCTGTCCTTGTCCAGATATTGTGCCCTAATCCTATGTTAGGTGTAGGCACGTGTCAATGCTTAGCCCTGCTTAGTACGGTAGAAGTCGGGTGATTTCCGGTCATCCGCGAGAGATAGGACTGGGTCGCGAGTGGCTTATGGCTATCGTGATGGAACCATGCTTTAAAATGAAATTGAGACCGGGCGGGAGTTCGATGGTACATCCGCAAGACACTTCACGTCTTGGGTGTGGAGCCATGCCCGTCTGAGTCGTTTAAGGACCGATTCACTGTACGTCCTTGAGTCATGTTGAACGCAGTCTAACACTTAGTTGGCCGGATAAGTCGTTCCGACCGCGAAGTCGAGTAGTATGGTTCAGGCCGGGAATCGAATGGTAGGTTGCTTCTTGGAGGAGAGAAAGGATGTGCTTGGGGACATTGGCGTGAGACCAAGGGGGGGTTAGAGTCCCTATCACCTGGCAGAGTGTCGCCCTTGGGGTCGCGACATCATTCGGACCCGCGATTCCTGAACTGTACGAAAGATGACCTGAGCAGCCCTCGCCAGGCGCGTCTCGGTGAGTGTTAGAAATACCCCTCCAGCTGGATAGGAATTCGATTCGAATCGCCGTCGCTCCCGGTTAGTGAGCACTTGACTTGAGCAGCGGCAACGTAGATCTCATTAATTAAACAGATGGTTAAGTGAATGATACAATGTTGCCACAATTTATACCTGCTATGGAATAATATGAATAATTGTTTGATGATAATCAAGTGCATGTTTAGTACAGGTGCTAAGATAGATGACAGGTAAATGCTAAAAATAACTGCTAGTACAGGTTATAAGAGTTTCAACTACTTATGCCTTTATGCAAAATGTGGTGTCAGCTAGCCTCTTGTGTAAGCCTTGCATAATCCTTGGTGTCTCATTTATTTCTGGTTTCTGACGGGTAAGTCTAGCTGAGTACATTCCAGTACTCAGGGTTTATTCCCTCCTGTTGCAGATGACATGCTTTACCAGGGCTTCTGCAAGACATGTCTCCACCCGGCGGGTGATGATGACTAGATCACACGGGCGTGATCATCTTTATGTACTTTCCTCGTGCTTTTGCGGGATGTCGATCATCCAAACTGGCAGTAATTAAGTAACTTAAGTGTGTGTTATGCTTCCGCTACTTTCAAACTCGGTTTGTAATAATTGATACTCCGTGGTGTTAACTTATTTCGGAACTACTTGTGAAATGTAACGTATGATGTGTATGTTGAATGATGCGATCCTGGTTGTAAGCAGTTTGGTTTGAAATCCTTCGTGATTTCGATTGACTACCGGGATTATATGGGTTCAAGTTTGAAAATTTGAGCGCTTCGGTGCTTGTTTTCGTACTTGTGCTCTTATAATTTGGTCAGTTCTGTTACAGCTGGTACCGGAGCATAATTCAACATTAAGCACATCTTACGAGTAATTAAAAACAAAAGTATTTGTTTGCGAAAAGGGTTAAACTTTAAAAAGTATTTTTATAAGTATGCCAGTGATCACATCCCTTAGCCCAAATAAGGACTCTTAGGTGGCTTATTATAAAGACTAACTTGGGGGCCTTGTTTGTTTTTGTTTCGTCGTCCATACGGCGTGATATTGTATGGATGCCATCCACTTGGGTGGTAATGTATGGATCAATTACCTCGACGCTCTGGTAAGTGTGAGTTGTGAGAGCATGATCGTCCAACCGGCGGTCTAGGGGAGAGTAGTTTTGGTGATTTGCATATTTACATGTTTAAACCATGTGACTATGTAAAAGCACTTAATTGTGGGCATCTATCAATCGGGTAGCTTTGATACTGAAATATATACATCCGGGGATGTGTATATGGAAAGTATTTAGCCTACTGCTTCCTTGTATGTTATTTTGGGAATTGTTGGGCTGCAATGGAATTTTTCTGCAGGTACACTAACAACGTAACGTGTAGACCGATAGTTTCGCTTATATGAGAGAACGTATGTATGCCACCGCGTAGCGTTAGCACTTCAGTTTTCTGCTAAGGTGAGAGGACGTACGGAACGTGCATGCATCATGTTTAATTATATCATACATGTCAGTTACTCCCTCCTTAAAAATTTAACTAGTCCCGACTAAATTAAATTTCGTATCCCCTAAATGATTCTCACTTTAAGTCACATCTTGTTGATACAGATGGCACGTACCAGGATGACAGCCCGTAAGTCAACTGGTGGAAGGGTCCCTCGCCACTAGTTAGCTCCACGCGAGCCCCGTCCTGAGCCCTCCGAGGTGGAACGGTTACGGGCTGAGCTGGCAGAGGTGACTGCTGCTAGGGATGCAGCACGGCAACAACTGGAGCAAGTGATTCATGATCGAGATCAAGAAACACTTGCAGTCCAGAGGTTGACAGTGGCAAATCGCAACTGTCAGCGTATGTTGGTCCGTGTGATGGAACAGAGGGATGAAGCCTGGCACGAGGAGAACGTTCTGAGGGCTCATCAGTTTGAGCTCGAACAACAGTTAGAGAATGCTGAAGAATACAATGACAACCTTCATGAAGAAGTGCACCGCCTGAACAACCAGCTTAATCCTCTGCTACCGAGGAACAACAATTTAGATGAGGAGATGGGTTCCGGAATCTTCATGGCTGAGGATGATGATGAAGTGGAGGTCGATGGACCACAAGATGCTCCACATGCAGAAGCACCAGGGGAAGAGCCAGAAGAAGAAGAAGACGAAGAGTTAGAGCCTGTCAGTGATGAGGACGGCGGGGAGATCCTTGACACGGACTCGGAGGATAATGTTTAGAGTAGTCATCACGTACCTTTAATGCTAGGATCGTCTTTTGAGCCCTCCCTGTGAAGGAGTGAGGCCTTGTAATAACTTGACTCCGGGATGTAAGGCTGAACCGTATGTTCCCTAAATGTAGTTTGAACCTGTTAATTTCGATCGCAATGGGATGTCTTATTGTGTTGTGTTCGGTGATGGTGTCACGATTAGCACCCTTCGGTGCCGCGACGAAACCGAGGGCCTCCTATGGCGCGCGACATAAGGTTGTGCTGCTTGGCACGCGCAGGTATCGAAGTGGCTAGTCCTGATCCACCATAGAACTCTCCATTGAGAAGTCTCTTTGTGGTCAGTTCGAAGTAGCCTTTCACAGTCACTAACAATCTTGAGATCAAATCCAAGTACCGGGCAAAAGGTCAAAATCACGTAGATAGCAACGTAAACGATCCGATAACCGTTGTGCTCCCTGTGAGTGAGCCTTTATCGAAGAACGTCTTGATGGATTACCAAGTACGAGTTCGGCAATTGATGCGCTTGAATGGATTGTGCGGTTGTGATGAATTATTGTGCCTTAATTATTATGAGAATTCTATTCTTGAAGACAGTTTGACATTTCGCAATAATTCATCTACAAATTTCCCACATCGTCAGTGCTCATTGGCTATGCATTTTGCAGATGTCGTACAATCTACGTCGGGGTCGTGGAAATGAGGAGGAGGACCAGCCGCCCCCTCCACCACCACCTACTCCGGCTGAGTTAATGCAATCAGTGGTTGAGGGGCAGCGTATGTTGGCCGACGCCATGCGCCAACTGGCTAATCGAGAGGCTCGGCATGGTCGTCAGGGCCCAGAGCCAAACCAGTACAGCGATTTCAAGGACTTCCTGGATACAAAGCCCCTGCTTTTTAAGGAAGCGGAAGAACCCCTGCAGGCTGATGAGTGGTTGAATACCATTGAACAAAAGTTTCGTCTGCTACGCCTAACTGATGAGCTGAAAACGGAGTATGCTTCCCATCAGTTGCATGGTCCAGCAGGCATCTGGTGGAGCCACTATCGTTCCACGCTGCCTGCCAATGTCCCGATTGCTTGGGATCAGTTTAAGGCGGCATTCCGGGGGAATTATATTCCTCCCGGTCTTATGGCAATCAAGCACACGGAGTTTATGAGGCTGTCCCAGGGAAACAAAAGCTTGACTGAATACTTGCAGTCCTTCAACAACCTGGCAAGGTATGCCACAGAGTTTGTGGACACTGATGCAAAGAAGATTGCTAGTTTCAAAAGGGGCCTCGGCCCAAAGCTAATGAAGACTATGGGCACTAGCAAGTGTACCACTTTCAATGAGTTCATCAGCGATGCTTTGACACAGGAGAACAACAATGCTATTTATTCTGCTTCTAAGAGCCGTAAAAGGGCCCTCGAGGCAAGTGCTTCTCAGTCAAGGTCCTCAGCTGCACCAAGATCGTCTCCACGCCCGCCTGCTCAGAATACAAGGTTCCGTCCGCCACAGAAAAAGCCTGCTGCAAAAACTGGGTTCCGTAAGGCATATACTGTCGCTCTGCCAAAGGGGACTTCTGGTCAGAGTAGTTCTAGTGTTCCTCCTAGCAATATGCCTTGCTGGAATTGCAACAAGCCAGGCCATTGGGCCTGGAACTGTCCGTACCCTAAGAAAAATGTCAATCAAGGTGGTCGTCAGGGACACGCTCATTATAACAGCATTGAAGAAATTCCATCTGGTGAGGTGGTCATGGCTGGTAAGTTCCTAGTTGACCAACACCCCGCAGTGGTACTTTTTGATTCAGGTGCTTCGCATTCCTTTATCAGTCCTAAGTTTGCATCCAAATTTGCACACAAGTTGCATACTGTTGAAGGTGTGGGTTATTGCATTAGTGCTGCAAGTGGGAATATTTCCACAAACAAAGTAGTGGGGAACCTTAAGTTTGAGATAGAAGGGCGAAGTTATTCGCTTGCTCTATTGGTGTTACCAGGGTTAGACATAGATGTTATCTTGGGCATGAATTGGATGAGTCAGAATGGGGTACTCATTGACACATCTGCTCGGGTAGTTATGCTCAGAGATCCTACCGATCAAAAGGGTTTTCTAGTTCAACTTCCCAGAAAAGTTGAATTGTCGGGGGAAATTCATGCTGTGCAAGCAAAGGCGTTGGCTGAAATTCCCGTAGTAAAGGAGTTTCCGGACGTCTTTCCCGATGAATTGCCGGGACTCCCTCCGGATCGGGATGTGGAATTTAAAATCGAGTTGCTGCCTGGTACCGCACCCATCTCTAGGAGACCCTATAGAATGCCTCCAAATGAGTTAGCTGAGCTTAAGGTACAGTTGAATGAACTTTTGAAGAAGGGGTTGATCCGTCCTAGCTCATCTCCGTGGGGTTGCCCTGCTATCTTTGTAAAGAAGAAGGATCAAACCTTGCGGATGTGCGTGGACTATAGACCTCTGAATGCAGTCACTGTCAAGAATAAGTATCCTCTACCGCGTATCGACATCTTGTTCGATCAATTGTCCAAAGCTAAAGTCTTTTCCAAGATTGATCTAAGGTCTGGGTACCATCAGATTAAAATCCGTCCTGAAGATGTTCCAAAAACAGCCTTCTCGACGAGATACGGCCTTTATGAGTATCTTGTTATGTCCTTCGGTCTAACTAATGCCCCAGCGCACTTCATGTGCTTGATGAATTCGGTGTTTATGCCCGAATTGGACAAGTTTGTGGTGGTGTTCATTGATGACATCTTAGTGTATTCCGAAAATGAGGAAGACCACGCGGAACACTTGCGTATTGTCCTCAGCAGACTGCGTGAGCATAAACTGTATGCGAAGTTCAGTAAATGTGAATTCTGGCTTCGGGAAGTACCTTTTCTTGGGCATGTATTGTCCGATGGAGGTATTATGGTGGATCCCACCAAGGTAGAAGAAGTATTGAATTGGAAGGCTCCTACTTCGGTTCATGAGGTCCGGAGTTTTCTTGGGTTGGCTGGCTATTATCGTCGCTTCATCCCGGATTTCTCAAAAATAGCCAAACCCATGACTCGGTTGCTGCAAAAAGACACCAGGTTTGTCTGGACTCCTGAGTGTGATGTGGCTTTTCACCAACTGCGAACCCTCCTAACCTCGGCTCCGGTTTTGGCACAACCGGATATCGAGAAACCTTTTGATGTTTACTGTGATGCCTCAGGCATAGGTTTGGGAGGTGTTCTAATGCAGGAAGGCCGAGTAATTGCATATACTTCACGACAACTTCGGAAACATGAGGTGAATTATCCGACGCATGACTTAGAACTGGCCGCAGTTGTTCATGCTTTGAAGGTATGGCGGCATTATCTGCTGGGCAATGTCTGCAATATCTATACAGACCACAAAAGCCTCAAATACATCTTCACCCAACCCGAGCTAAATATGCGTCAGAGAAGATGGCTCGAGTTGATTAAAGATTATAATCTTCAAGTGCACTATCACCCAGGCAAGGCAAACGTGGTTGCGGACGCTTTGAGCCGTAAGTCTCATTGCCATTCCTTAGTTGAAACTGATTTTCACCGATCCCGCCTGTTACATCCGGCAGTCTTGTACAACATCACTGTCAGTGGTACTCTCAGAAATAGAATCATTGAGCTCCAAAAGACTGATCCGGGTATATTTCACATAAAACGGAAGATGAAAGAGGAAGAAACTAAGCATTTCAGGTTAGATGACGAAGGTGTGCTGTGGTTTAAGGATAGGTTAGTGGTACCTAAGGATCGAGAGCTTAGAGATCAGATCCTGTCCGAAGCACATTCTTCCAAGTTGTCCATCCATCCTGGTAGTAATAAAATGTATTATGATTTGAAGCCACTTTATTGGTGGACCAAGATGCGGAAAGAGATAGCTGCATATGTTGCTAGATGTGACACCTGTTGTAGAGTGAAAGCTGTGCACATGAAAGCTGGGTTGCTTCAGCCACTTTCCATTCCAGGCTGGAAATGGGAAGAAATAAGTATGGATTTCATTGTCGGACTTCCTCCCACAGTCAAAAATCATAACTCTATCTGGGTAATTGTTGACCGTTTGACCAAATCAGCTCATTTCATCCCCGTGAGAGTGGACTATCGTCCTACTGACTATGCTGAGTTATACTTCAATCAGATAGTCCGGCTTCATGGGATACCTCGTACGATCGTTTCTGACCGAGGTCCCCAGTTCACTGCTCGCTTTTGGGAGCATTTGCATCACCTTCTGGGAACCAAGTTAGTGAGAAGCTCTGCTTATCACCCCCAGACATCTGGTCAGACGGAACGAGTTAACCAAATCTTGGAAGATCTGTTGCGGGCATGCGTCCTTTCATCCAAGGGTTCTTGGGAAAAATGGCTACCTTTAGCCGAATTCTCGTACAATAACAGTTATCAAGAGAGTATTAAGATGGCCCCATTCGAAGCTTTGTACGGTCGTAAGTGCCGAACTCCACTAAACTGGGTAGAAGCTGGGGAAAGAAGGTATTATGGCATTGATTTTGTCCAGGAAGCCGAGGAAAAAGTCCGTACTATCCAGAAACACATGGCTGCAGCCCAAGCTAGACAGAAAAGCTATGCTGATCGTCGCAGAAAACCACTCGAATTTGAAGTTGGAGACTTCGTTTATTTGAAAGTTTCTCCAATGAAGAGTGTCCAACGTTTTGGCGTTAAGCGAAAGCTTGCACCAAGATACGTGGGTCCTTTCCAGATCATAGGCAAGAGTGGAGCTGTTGCGTACAAAATCCAGTTGCCTCCTGAGATGAGAGCCATATTCAACGTTTTCCATGTGTCTCAGCTTAAAAAGTGTCTTCGAGTTCCTGAGGAACAAGTTCCGTTAGGAGATATCAGGCTGGAATCCGACTTAACCTATGAAGAAAAACCAGTCCGAGTGATCGATACTCAGGAGCGAGTAACTAGAAGTAAAGTGGTTAAGTGGTACAAAGTGATGTGGAGTAATCAGGGTAGTGAAAGTGATGCGACGTGGGAACGGGAAGATTATTTGCGGGATGGTTATAAAGAATTCTATGAAAAATGGTACGCTTTCCAAATCTCGGGACGAGATTTTTATAAGGGGGGAGGGCTGTAACACCTCAAGTGTTTAGTCCTTAATTGCATTGCATTTGCATAAGCATGACATGCATAATCCATGTTTAGTATTTCATGTAATGCAATTCATCTGTTTGTTTAGGGTTTGTTTGATTGATTCCATAAAATACTTGAGGGTTGGTGTAACAAAAGGTAAAGTAGTCAATCATGACCTACCACACCTTAGCCATACTTAGGGTAACAATTGGATCAAGGTTCATGTTGACCAAAATTACAAAATTTCCCTCCAAGACAAGTTTGACCCCCATTTGACCATAGAAGGCTCTAGTTTGACCAATTAGAAAGTCTAATTTAGAGACCTTGCATGGAAGAGCACCCTTAAACAAAGTTGTAAAGAAATTCATGGGGAACAAAAGTCTCAATATGACCATCTCATGAAAATGACCACAACATGCTCAAAAGTGGCCCACAAGTCAGCTAGTGGTGTAACTCCAGGACTTAAATTTTTTCTAAGTCTGGAATCTGACCCTACAGTTTCACTGGTGCCTACTTTAGGAGCTTGTAGTTTGCAAACCAAGCCAAACCAGTCTTCACTCATATTGACAAACTTGTAGATCACATGTAGCACTCCAACTTTGCCAACAGTACCCAAGCCTGGTTCTCAAGGGTTCAAGAGATATTGTGTCATGAAAATGACCTGTCAGTCGGCATCTTTAACTGAAACTCGGTTTCAGTTTCACTGAACACTACTTAATGTCCCTCTAGATCACTAACCAAACCGAATCAGCTCTGGAGGTCTATTACAAGATTGTAAAGCTTATATAGGTCTACAAGTTTGTTACTTTGAGCTTCCACTGAAACGAGCTAGTTTAGAAGATAATTAGCGCTAAAATCCTCCTGTCAGTCGACCATCGCGGACCTTCAGCCGGTTTCAGTCAAGTGACACCGCGCGTCGTGGCGCCCGGGCAGGAGAACGCCGCCGCGTGTCCTCCACGCGCCGCGCGCGACCTGGCGCCTTGGCCAGCTGCCGAGCGCGTAGAAGGGCACCCCTGCTGTCGCTCCGACCTCACCATCCATTCCCTCCTCCTCCTTCTCTCTCTCGTCTGCAAAGGGGAAAAACCGAGCCGCCATTCCCCTTTTCCTCCGGCAAGCTCGAGCGTGAGCTACGCCGCACCACCGGCCGCCTGAGCTCGCCATTTCCTCCGCCTCGACACCCTCCACCCCCTGGACCTACCGAACCCCACGATTTGACCCAAGGTGAGCCGCATTACCTTCTTCTCCGCCTCCGAGGGGTCGCCGGAGCCCGCCATGGGACCTCGCCGTGGTCGGGGTGCTTCGGGTCCGTCTCCATCTTCCCTTACTAGTAAAACGGAACCGCCTTGCCTCGGTGAAGCTCGTACCGAGCCCAGACCGCACCGTGCTTCTTCACCGGCGACGGTGCGCCGCCACCGGATGTCACCGGCCGCCGCGCACGGTGGCAGGCCCTCTCCACCCCATCCCCATCCATCCTACGGGCACCAATCGATGCGCTGGGTGACGGAGAGCACGAGACCGCATTCGGTTGGCCGCGCGAGCCTTTCTCCGGCGAGCTCGAGCTCACCGGAGCTCACGGGACGCCGGCTCCCCTGCCTACGGTCGCTGACCGCGGGGGTCCACCCGTCAGCGTCGCGCGCGGGCGGGAGCGCTGAGCGGGCCGAGCGCGCGGGTGTGTGCGTTGTGGGCCGAGTTTTGTTCCGGGCCGGCCCAGTCGTCCGAAGTGAAAATGATTTTTATTATTTTGTCACTGATTTTTGTACAAGTTGGAAAAATAGGAATCTAGGGTTTTAGTGATCCAAAAATCATGAGATAAATTTTGTTAGAATCTACTGGATGTGTAGTATTTTAGAAAAATATGGATCTGGCATGAGATGTTTAAATTCTGTAAGAATTTATTAGATCCTTTAAATGTGTTTTGGAATGCATACAAATTTGTTTAATTCATAACTTGAGCTGTACTGTTCCATAAATCATCAAATTTGGTGGGTAGGTTAACCTATGCTAGCCCTAGTCCTGGTAAAAATTTGGGCATCAGTGCTTAAGTAATTTTCAAGTTGTAAGGCTATCATTTTATTCTAGGAAATAATTGAAGGAATTTTTATAATTTTTCTACATGTGCAATGTTCTTGTAACTTTTTGGAGCATGTCTTGGTACCCTAGAGTGTCTAAGAAAAATATGAAATCTGTTGTTTGATACTTTTCAATGTGATTTATGAATTATGCAGAAATCAGCCTTTTGGGCTTGTGAATTTTGTATAGAGAGTTTCTGTGAATAAACCTTGTTCAAATTTTTACTGTGGTCTATTTTGAGGTCAGAGAGTCCCCTGTAATTTTTGTAGAATTTTAGGAGCAGTTTACATATATGTTTAAAATTCCACCTAAATAATTAAGTAAATTAAGAAATGGGGTTAAATAAATATTCTAGTTGGTTCCACCTTACTTTCTGGTGTTTTTATACCTAATGTGAACTGTTAGTAACATTAGTTTGGTTTTAGGAGACTTTGGTCATATCAACAAATATTTAACCTTTGTAATTTTAGGTTTTCTGGACAGCTGGAAGTATTTCTAAGTTTGACCTTTGATAAAATTTGTTGCTGGAAAACTTGTAAATACCAAAGTCACAGTAAACTTGATGAACTAGCTTGTGTCAAAATTTGGGAGCATTTGGCTTTGTAGTTTGAGAGTTACTGTTGTTTTAAGTGGCAGTTCAGAATCTGCTACTCTCTGTTTTGAGAGGACAGATTCTGGAACTTGTAAAGTTTGACGTGGAAAACTTATGAGTTTGGGGTTGAGGTCTGAAAATGAATTGTAGAGTATTTCTTAGGCTTTCCAGATTGTCCTAGATCATATATTTTGGAATTGTAAATCTCCAGTTGTGATAAAAACAAGTAGCTGCTGTCCAGTATGCTCTACTGTGATGCTTTGCTGATTGATATGGTGTGATATCCTAAGACAAGTTACTTTTGTAATTGTTAGGTGTTAGGGCCTTAACTGAGGATGAGCAACTTTATCTTAGGTTAAATAGATTAGGTGAGTACTTCTCTACCGGAGAGGAAATTTGCACCTACTCTTTTGAAGTGATTTGAATAGAGCGCTAAATTGTTGTAATGCATTTCATTCCGAGCATATTGCATCTTTCATTATGCATTCATGGAATTTATTATGCACTCATGCAATAGGTGTACCGGAGGGGGTAACACTCCTCGAGTTCGAGCAAACGATTCCAGAGGAAGTACTGAGTCAACCGGAGGAGCAGACGGAGCCCATCGGCGAAGGAGACGCCGTTGAAGACCTACCGGAGTGCCCGGATCACAGGCCTTCCACCTTCCTCAAAGGCAAGCCCCGGTGCATGCTGAACCCATTGTTTTATAAAAATATCTTGCGTACTTTTAATCGTTTACTGCATTAAGTAGTAGGAGTTGTATGGAAACAACTGTTGCATTATACCTGTCCTTGTCCAGATATTGTGCCCTAATCCTATGTTAGGTGTAGGCACGTGTCAATGCTTAGCCCTGCTTAGTACGGTAGAAGTCGGGTGATTTCCGGTCATCCGCGAGAGATAGGATTGGGTCGCGAGTGGCTTATGGCTATCGTGATAGAACCATGCTTTAAAATGAAATTGAGACCGGGCGGGAGTTCGATGGTACATCCGCAAGACACTTCACGTCTTGGGTGTGGAGCCATGCCCGTCTGAGTCGTTTAAGGACCGATTCGCTGTACGTCCTTGAGTCATGTTGAACGCAGTCTAACACTTAGTTGGCCGGATAAGTCGTTCCGACCGCGAAGTCGAGTAGTATGGTTCAGGCCGGGAATCGAATGGTAGGTTGCTTCTTGGAGGAGAGAAAGGATGTGCTTGGGGACATTGGCGTGAGACCAAGGGGGGGTTAGAGTCCCTATCACCTGGCAGAGTGTCGCCCTTGGGGTCGCGACATCATTCGGACCCGCGATTCCTGAACTGTACGAAAGATGACCTGAGCAGCCCTCGCCAGGCGCGTCTCGGTGAGTGTTAAAAATACCCCTCCAGCTGGATAGGAATTCGATTCGAATCGCCGTCGCTCCCGGTTAGTGAGCACTTGACTTGAGCAGCGGCAACGTAGATCTCATTAATTAAACAGATGGTTAAGTGAATGATACAATGTTGCCACAATTTATACCTGCTATGGAATAATATGAATAATTGTTTGATGATAATCAAGTGCATGTTTAGTACAGGTGCTAAGATAGATGACAGGTAAATGCTAAAAATAACTGCTAGTACAGGTTATAAGAGTTTCAACTACTTATGCCTTTATGCAAAATGTGGTGTCAGCTAGCCTCTTGTGTAAGCCTTGCATAATCCTTGGTGTCTCATTTATTTCTGGTTTTTGACGGGTAAGTCTAGCTGAGTACATTCCAGTACTCAGGGTTTATTCCCTCCTGTTGCAGATGACATGCTTTACCAGGGCTTCTGCAAGACATGTCTCCACCCGGCGGGTGATGATGACTAGATCACACGGGCGTGATCATCTTTATGTACTTTCCTCGTGCTTTTGCGGGATGTCGATCATCCAAACTGGCAGTAATTAAGTAACTTAAGTGTGTGTTATGCTTCCGCTACTTTCAAACTCGGTTTGTAATAATTGATACTCCGTGGTGTTAACTTATTTCGGAACTACTTGTGAAATGTAACGTATGATGTGTATGTTGAATGATGCGATCCTGGTTGTAAGCAGTTTGGTTTGAAATCCTTCGTGATTTCGATTGACTACCGGGATTATATGGGTTCAAGTTTGAAAATTTGAGCGCTTCGGTGCTTGTTTTCGTACTTGTGCTCTTATAATTTGGTCGGTTCTGTTACATACTTGCTACGTCGTGAGTCCTTTTTATGAACTCTTTATGCTCGGGCAATTTGGCCAGGGCTTCAGGCAACAAGCTCCAGGCAACAAGCTTCTTAGGTCCTGGCATATTACCCTTTCCATGGACGCTTGAAAAGCTTGCCTCGCAGCATTTTGGACCCTGCGATATTCTCTGCTTTGTTGGGCCAAAATTGAATCCACTACATAAGCACATTGTGCATTAGTCATGGAATCAATTGAGTTGTTGTAGTTCACCCACGCTTCATGGATGTTGCGTTGCCTTCGACGGCAACGCTTTGGAGATACAGAATCTTGTACAAAAGGCCGCGATGGTTCCTCCTCTGATGATATGGGATCAGAGAGTGTTGCGGCAGGATCTACGTATCCCCTTCTTATATCATTGAGGGAGAGGTGAATCCCTTGCCACCGTAGCTCATGCTTGGGTGGCTCATTGCTGGGATTATAGACCAGCGTGGGGATGAACTCCGGGGCTTCAACCCGAAGTCGGCTCTTGATGGATGAATCACTGTCAGTGGATGACGTGTCATCTTTCGTCGCCACGGCCTTTCCTTTGTGTGAGTGATCTTTTTCTTCCACCACTTTGATTCTTTCCTTGTTGTTGGGCTGTGGGCATTGGAGTGGATCCCGCAACACAATTCCCCTATGTGGAGGTGGGAAAGTTGTTGTCGATGCGGTCTTTGTTGGAGGTGCCCCCAATATGCTTGAGGCAGCTTTGGAGGAATCAACCCCTAGCTTGTCAGGAGCAGTCGATGATGGCAATGCCTCCTTTGTCTTTGGTGTCGATGAAGAGGACACCATTGGTGGTGTCGGCTTAGTTGGCGACGCCTTTTTGGCACAAATAGGCCACTCCCCAAGCGTGGCGGGGCGGAACTTTGGCACCATCTTAGAACTAGAGAGCTTGGCGCCCTTGGGCTTAGAGGAGCTAGGAGCTACCGAGCTGGTAGGTGCGGCCTTGTTGACAGGTGTGGCCTTGCGTCAGCTGGTAGCACGTTCATTGGAGGCCATCATCCTTGCTTTGGCAGCAACCTTCCTCGCCCGCCGCTTGGCAGCTTTGGACATGACAGGAGTGAAGCCTTCTTCAGGCTTGGAGTTAACTTCTTGGTCTTGAGCAACCACAACTGGAGAGGCAGCTGTGGTGTCGAGTGAATTTGCACTGTTGGAGACTTGAGCAGGACCTATGGGAACATCGATCCAAAGGGAACCAATGCGGATGGTGACGAACTCTTGGATGCGTCCGGCCATACCTTCGTATAAGAAAACCATATATGAGTTTTCTTGAATGCAAAATATGTATGCATATAGTATAATTTCATTTGACAATTTTGGTCAAAGCCATATGATGTAAACATGTTGGAACTCAAAGATGAGGGGAGAAGTAGGTCCCACTGGGCGTGCCAGAATCTGATGGCGGGGAAACGCGCGGCTAAGACCCGCCTCCACGTCAGCAGAGACAAATATAAATTTAAATGGGACAATATAAAAAGAACAGGTATTGTGAGTCCATACTTCCATAATTCTTATATTTACATAAAAAGTATGTTAATTACATCTCTGAAGAGAACACCCCTGATTAAGAGTTCCAACATGAGTACATGAAAAATAAGATTACATCATATGGTGTGCTATTACAAACTACACAAGAAAACAAAGTCTTCAGTCTTGTAGCTGCGGATAAATAAATTTGCATACTTGGGCTTCATGAATGTCATTTTATTAACCATGACATGAGTCCATTTGTCGAGGAGTAACATATACTCCTTATATGATTGGTTCACAGCGTGTTTAGCTTCTTAGCGGACCAAGATATATATGTATTTAATTCGTCCACTACGTGGTGCAACACGTGTATATGTCGGCTAAGAGGAACTGATATGTTAGAATGATAAACATTTCTTTGGTGCATCATATCATATATGTATGCACGTAATTTACTTTGAAGACTAAATTTGACATAGTCTCTTTGGATCATTTAAGATCATGATTTAGCATGTTTTGATATGCATGTTTATGGATGCACTCGGGATTTGGTGCAATATTTTGTTTAGGCTAGGACAAAATATTTATTTGCCATGGCCTAAAAAGATATGTTGCATCATTGACACGGCCGAGGCGCATTCAATTAATTTATTTTATCAAAGTTAACATGCATACTCATAGCATGGTATTTGGCCACACACTAGCATGTATCATGCAATTTAATTTAATTTATTAACAACTTAACTAGGCCTAGTCGTTTATGGATGTGACTATGTGAGCTAACTAAGATGCAATATTTAATTGACCTATACATGATGCGCGGCATTTGGAGGGCCTATGCCGGGCATAGATGACATGTTTGGAAATTACGATGAACATGACAAAGCCTATTTAGTTTGGGCTAAGTTCATGGGTTTGTAACGTTTGGTTATTTTATTTTACCATGGCGCCGCAACAGGCTAATTAGCACTAGCGGTCATGACATGGTATTTAGCACGAAGAAACTAATTTTCTTCAGTTTCTTATTTATTTAAATCCACCTGTTTTGGGTGAATGCAACGTAAATAAGATGCAAGATGCATGCAATCTTTACGCTAACCTTTGCTTCTATTTGCATGGTGCGGCAGATGTGACAGTTTTGATGCAACCCTAACTTAGCATCTTGGTTTGTTCGGCACTTGTACTTTAATTTGATTATGTCGCTGTAAATGCAAAGCGAGGCATGCAAGACAAGTTTCGGGTCTGTGCAAGGGAGGTGCTAGCTAACGAAGCATAACATGCACAACCTTTTCTTTTGTTTATTTATGACTTGATTATGTGGACACATGATCCTTGATGACTGTGCGGCATGCAAGGTTTGTGTAAAAAGCGGATGCTGGCCAGTACATGATATGCATGCCTAGCTAACGGACTGAATATGCAGTATGTTGTCAATGTCTTGTTTTTGACATAATTTCATTTGCACATATGATTGTTTCTTTGATTTGATAGAAACCCATGCATGATCTTTCTTCATGGCAGTAGCATGCAGATGTAGGCTAGCTAGCTTTATGCATGAAACACTAACTAGCTAGAGGACTGAATATACATTATATGGCAACATTTTAGGCAGCGTTTGGCTTAGAATTTTTTGGTTTCTCCCGTGCAACTCATGGCAGGTGTTCTTGTTGATTTGAACCCATGCGCGGAATGCAGCGAGGAGTATCTTTGACATGTTGGTGGACCTAGCTCTTGTTCTTGGGAACAATGCTCTTCCCTGTCCGGTTTGTATGACAAATCCGGCATGGGGCCTTGAGAATGATGATGAACATAGCTCTTGTTCATGGGAATAAGGCTCTTTCCTGTCCAGTTTGTATGACAAATCTGGCATGGGGTCTTGAATCATCTCATGGCAACTAACTCAATAGAGTGAAGCTACGCATGAGGCCTTGATCATGGTGTTGATGAAGTTGATTTGTTGTTGTCGAGCACGCCATGGAGATGAAGAGAGGAGGGAAGAGATCAGCGGAGCACCATGATGCGCCGCTCACCTTCTCTAGTGCTGCAACCGGTGCAGTGACGACGGCGATGCGGACTCCTGTGGCTTTCGGCGATGCAGCGGCGGAGAGGCAGCCTCGCAGTGGCAACTCCTCGATCGGCCCTCCGGCAGCCTGACGGTGGTGTTTTGCGGTGGGCGGTTGGCAGCCTGACGGCGATGCTTCTGGTGGCCTTCAGCACGGCGGCAGCCTGGTGGCGTCTCTGGTGTTGCAGCGATGCACTTTCTTTGCGGCAGCCTGACGGCACTATGAATGGGAGAGCGGGGCCTGAACGGTATGCCATAGCCTGCTATTTATAGAGCAAGTGGTGAGGCGGTTCCTGCATTTTGAAATCACATGCAGGTCTAGAGCGGCGGGAATGGTTGCCTTGCCGCTCTTGAGTTTAATGCCATGGTTAAGCGGTGCCGGCGGGAGTAGTTGCCTGCAGATTTGGCGCTCTTCTTATTTGATTTCAAATGATCGCTATAAGCGGCGCCCGGCGCCTCTCTTCGCTTTGCTGCGCGCGCTGCCCAGGATCGTGACTTCATTTGAATTTGTTCAGAGCAGTTCACGATGAGCCCAGTCAAGGCAGTAGCGTGACGCGCTTGACTCTGTTTGAACATTTTAAGCGCGCACGCACAGCAGATTCTTTACCAAGCATATTTAAATGGTTTGTCATTTATTTGTTAATTGCTTTTCCTATATCTTTTTTTCTTTTGCAGTGATTAAGGAAAGCGGGAAATATCTCATTTGTTAGGCCGACGTGCACGTAAGTGTGCTATAAGCCTTGCTGTGTATATGCGTGTATTTGTTACACACACGTACATTGCATGGACCATGCATGTCTTTGATTAACCCATGCATCTATGTGCAATCGCATATATGTATATTAGGGCAGATGGGCCACACTTTGTCACTTCCAAGGTACATGTTTATCGAGGCATAATCATGCTCATGCATACATATATATACTTACATGTCCTCCTTTCCTTTTCCTTATTTTTCTCTTCCTCTTCTTTCCCACCAATCACCACGTCATTTCCTTTCTTTTTTTCTACATGAAAAATATTTGGCTATTTAGTCAACCAACAAAATATTTTCTTCTTCCATATATCACCGTATCTAGAGAGTGCTCATATGGCATACGCTGCCTTCCACTAATGTATTCTTGAGTGTACTAAATTTCGTAGCCAATATCATTTTGACTATTATTTTATTTCTCATTCATGTGGAATTTAACCATATACATTATTTACATTTATTCACCGCAAATATTGCACATATTCTCGGTGAGCCAAAAACCGTGTCAACAGATATAATTCTGATTTAGAAATTCTACTGTTTCTATTCAAAGTACTTGCAGAATTTGTTTTCATAAAAAATGATATAAAACCATAGTATCACGTACTCCTCAATTAGTGAGCAATTCCTACCAAAGCTAAATATGACATCTTGCAAGTTTTAAAGCCTTCCACATACGCTGCTTGTTATTGTGTTGAGTTTCGTCAAGTCTTGTCGACCCTTGCTAAGAGATTTATTATGCTCCTAAGATCAAGATCACGTACACCCACATATACATGCTGCTCCTACACTAAGAGTACGTAAAAACATTCTTCCATCCACTAAAAACTCTACTCCTACACTAGGAGTAAGAAAAAAAATATTTGTATAAATATGTGGTTTAGAAGAAGAGACATGGGCTATGTAAAAAAGTTAACATGAAGGTCCAAGTACAGACGAAAAAAGTGATGAGCACATGAAGGTTCATGTATTGAAAAAAGAAAGAGAAAGATAGTCATGTCTAAAAAATAATAAGTTATAGAGAGAGATCATATGTACAAAAGGAGTATAGTTTTAGTTCACCTTTTTCCACACACATGCACATCTTGATCTAAGAGTATGGCACTTCTTTCCTCGGATCCTCGATTTGACTTTATGACATATGCAATACAAGTATGCTAGTTTGTTTATCTCTACCTAAAGCTCCATATAAACCTTTTAGAAGTAGGAGCAAACAAAAGAAGGCAAAACATTGCTATGCCTTGGTGAGGAAGTATACACCATTGAGTGATTTGAGAGTACCATTTGAGGAGTATAAAGTGAACTATGCTTTTGCTTGAGAAAAACTTTCAAAACTCCAAGTTGCTAAGATGTGAAATTGGGAAGATGACTTTGTTTCGAGAACTGTTCCACTTTTTAACAACCCAAGGAAACATGTTAGCTAACACCATATATCCCACTTGTGTAAAGAATATCTTGGAATAATTTTCATGTATAGCCATATATCTTAAGATGTTATGCTTGTGACTACTTTTATCCCTAAGCTTTGCTTGAGTATGAGCAAAGGGCTAACTGTGGGGGAGTTTGTTGGTGGTCCTTAACTCACACTTTTATCCGCTAACACTTGCATAAAATCCTAGCGTACAGACACCAAACATAGACATAGGGCTTTAGAACTAACACTTTCCACAAGTTTTGGTGTTTGATCATTTGAAGGACATGTCGAGATTACACAAGAAATATACCTAAAGTATACAAGAAATACAACAATACAAATACCCGACATGAGCCAAAGGGGAAAGAGGCCCACAACCAAGCAAAGCAGGGCCCAAAACAAGCGGAGAACAAGCCCAAAATCAAACCAATCCAACTCAACCCTGCGCGAAAGCACCATAGGACAAGTCAAGAAGATAACAGGAGGCAGCCCAACGAAGATAGGCTCATTTGGACCAGGCCATGGTGCGCACCCCTACTAGCCCCATTTGGCACAGAATTTGGTCGGTTGATGCTTGTAACAGAACCGACCAAATTATAAGAGCACAAGTACAAAAACAAGCACCGAAGCGCTCAAATTTTCGAACTTGAGCCCATATAATCCCGGTAGTCAATCAAAACCGCGAAGGATTTCAAACCAAACTGTTTACAACCAGGATCACATCATTCAACATACACATCATACGTTACATTTCACAAGTAGTTCCGAAATAAGTTTAGACACACACGGAGTCGCAATTATTACAAACCAAGTTTGGAAAGTAGCGGAAGCATAAAACACACACCAGTTGTTTAACTACTGCCAGTCTTGTTGATCAACAACCCACAAAAGCATGAGGAAAGTACATAAAAGATGATCACGCCCTAGTGATCTAGTCTTCGTCACCCATAGGGTGGAGACATGTCTTGCAGAAGCCTTGATAGAGCATATCATCTGCAACAGGGGGGAAATAAACCCTGAGCACTGGAATGTACTCAGCTAGACTTACCCGTCATAAACTAGAAATAAGAAGACACCAAGGATTATGCAAGGCTTACACAAGAGGCTAGCTGACACCACATTTTGCATAAAGGCATAAGTAGTTGAAACTCTTATAACCTGTACTAGCAGTGAATTTTAGCATTTACCTGTCATCTATCTTAGCACCTGTACTAAGCATGCACTTGATTATCATCAAACAATTATTCATATTTTATCCATAGCGGTATAAATTGTGGCAACATTGTATCATTCACTTAACCATCTGTTCAATTAATGAGATCTACGTTGCCGCTGCTCAAGTCAAGTGCTCACTAACCGGGAGCGACGGCGATTCGAATCGAATTCCTATCCAGTTGGAGGGGTATTTCTAACACTCACCGTGCAGACCCCTGCCAGGGTTGCACAGGCCACCTTTCCATATGATTCAGGAATCGCGGGTCCGAATGATGTCGCGACCCCAAGGGCGACACTCTGCCAGGTGATAGGGACTCTAACCCCCCTTGGTCTCATGCCAATTTCCCCAAGCACATCCTTTCTCTCCTCTAAGAAGCAACCTACCATTCGATTCCCGGCCTGAATCACATTACTCGGCTTCGCGGTCGGAACGACTTATCCGGCCAACTAAGTGTTAGACTGCGTTCAACATGACTCAAGGACGTACAACGAATCGGTCCTTAAACGACTCAGATGGGCATAGCTCCACACCCAAGACGTGAAGTGTCTTGCGGCTGTACTATCGAACTCCCGCCCGGTCTTAATTTCATTTTAAGGCATGGTTCCATCCACGATAGCCATAAAGCCACTCGTGACTCCTTCCTACATCTCGCGGATGACCGGAAATCACCCGACTTCTACCGTACTAAGCAGGGCTAAGCATTGATACGTGCCTAAACCTAAATTAGGATTTAAGTACGATATCTAGACAAGGACAGGTATAATGCAACAATTGTTTTCATACAACTCCTACTACTTAATGCAGTAAACAATTAAAAGTACTCAAGATATATTTATAAAACGATGGGTTCAGCATGCACCGGGGCTTGCCTTTGAGAAAGGTTGAAGGCCGGTGGTCAGGACACTCGGGTAGATCTTCTGCAGGAGCTTCTCCACCGGTTGGTTCTTCTGCTGACTCCTCCGGCTGGTTCTGGATCTCCTCCGGTATCACTTGTTTGAACTCGAGGAGTGTTACCCCCTCCGCAACACCTATTGCATGAGTGCATAATGAATCTCATGGATGCATAGTGAAAGATGCAGTATGCTCGGAATGAAATGCGTTACAACATTTTTAAAGCTCTATTCAAATCACTTCAAAATAGTAGGTGCAAATTTCCTCTCCGGTAGAGAAGTACTCACCTAATCTACTCATCCTAAGATAAAGCTGCTCTTCTTCAGTTAAGGCCCTAACACCTAACAATTACAAGAGTAGCATTTCTTAGGGTACCACACCACATCCAACAGCAAAATACCACAGTAAAACATTCTAGACAGCAGCTACTTGTTTTTAACATAACTGGAGATTCCCAACTCCAAAAGATATGATCTAAGACAATCTGGAAAGCTTAAGAAATGAACTACAATTCATTTTCAGACCTCAACCCCAAACTCCTAAGTTTTCCATGTCGAATTTCATAAGTCCCAGAATCTGTTCTCTCTAAACAGAGAGTAGCAAATTCTGGACTGTCACTTTAAACAGCAATAACTCTCAAACTACTAAGTCAAATGCTCCCAAATTTTGACACAAGCTAGTTTATCAAGTTTACTACAACTTTGGTATTTAGAAGTTTTCCAGCAACCATATTTATCAAAGGTCAAACTTAGAAATACTACCAGCTGTCCAGAAAACCTAGAATTGAAAGGATTAAATATTTATTTATGTGGCAAACATCCCTTAAAACCAAACTATTGCTACCACAAGTTCACATAGGTCACAAAAACACCAGAAAGTAGGGTGTGCCCACCTAGAACATTTATTAATACTCATTTCTTAATTTACTTAATTAATTAAGTGGAATTTTAAACATATATGTAAACTCCTCCTAAAATACTACAAAAATTATAGGGGACTCTCTGACCCAAAAAGAGACAACTGTAAAAATTTGAACTAATTTTATTCATAGGAACTCCCTATACAAATTCACAAGTCCAAAAAGGCTGATTTTTGTATAATTAATAAATCATACTGAAAAGAATCAAACAACAGATTTCATAATTTTCTTGGACACTTTAGGGTACCAAGAAATTCTCCAAAAAGTTACAAGAACATTGCACATGTAGAAAAATTACTAAAATTCATTCAATTATTTCTTAGAATAACAAGATAGCCTTATAACTTCAAAAGTATTTAAGCAATAATGCCCAAATTTTTACCAGAGCTAGGGAAAGTATAAAGTAACCTACCCACTAAATTTCATAATTTTTGGGATAATACAGCTCAAGTTATACATTTAACAAATTTGCATGCATTTCAAAACACATTTAAAAGATCTATTAAATTCTCCCAGAATTTAAACATCACATACCAGATTTATATTTTTCTAAAATACTACACATCATGTAGATCATAACAAAATTTATCTCATGATTTTTGAGCAAGTACAACCCTAGATCTACATTTTTCCAAACTACCACAAAAATCTGTGACAAAAGAAAAAGAAAAACATTACTACACCCTAACCGCTACAGTGCTGGGCCGGCCCGAGACCGACGCGGCCCAAGACGCGCGCGTGGCCCGCTTGGCTCCCGCCCGCGCGCGGCAACCGACAGGTGGCCCCCGCGTGTCAGCGAAAGAGAACAGGGGCGCGGCGGCAGTGAGCTCCGGCGAGCGATTTCTCGCCGCCGGTTGCTCCTCCAACCAATCCACGTTCACCGTTGTCTTGCCCAAACCAAACCACACCGAGGCTACCACTGTTCCCCAAAGTTGATGCACCGCAGCACCCAGACCGACGGCAATGGCGGATGGCCGCGGTGCCTAGCGGTACGCCGGCGAGTCCCGGCCATCGCACGACCTACTGAATGGTGCATCACCTTCCTGGACTCCTAGCGGACCTACCGAGACCACTCCCACAGACGGGGATGGAGCGGAACCGCTGGACCGCATGAGCACCCGGCCGGCGGCCATGGCACGGCCGTGCACAGTCTCGTTCCGGCCTGGCTATCCCGGTGCTGGCGGTAACATCTTCATCCTAGCATCTACACGTGACAGGGAGGGGGAAACGTGGGTGAAGGCAAACGGAGAACTACTGTGTGGTGCTGGCCACGGTGACCCGAACATGGCAGAGCTCCGGTGAGCTTCTGGGAGCGGGCGGAAATGGCAATGCGGCTCACCTCGGGCTCAATCCAACCTACCGACGAGTCGAGGAGGTGTAGGACGGGGAGGCGGAGGGATGGACGTGGTTTGGCGAGCGGTGGTGAGTGCGCGAGCTCGGAGACGGCTGCGGCGGCAATGGCGTCCCGGTTTCCGCCTCGGTGAGCCCGGCCAGAGCGAGAGGAAGGGAGAAGAGAATGAGCCCGAGCGAGGGGGTGGAGGTGGCCGCTCGGTGTTCAAACTGGCGCCTGGGCTCGCGACGTGGAGGGATGGGCAGCGCTCGGTCGCCACGCGTCGCCGGTCTTCTGCCCGCACGCCACAACATGCCGGTGTTCGAGCTCATTGACTGAAACCGAGCCTCCAAAGGCCGACTGACAGGGCAACTTTGGCGATGATTAACTCCTAAACCAACTCGAGTTAGTGAAACCTCCAAATATCAAAGTTGTAGACCAATGTGAACACTACAAGTTTGTAAAAGACATCATGAGCTGGTTCGGCTTCGTTGGTGAGATACAGTGCCCTCAAGTGGTGCTCGGTGAAACTGAAACGCAGTTTCAGTGATAACAGCCGACTGAAACCTTAACTTCTTGACACTATATCTCCTAAACTATTGAGAACCTGGCTTGGGTGATGTTGGCAATGTTGGAGAGCTACATGAGGACTACAAGTTTGTCAATATGAGTAGAAGCTGGTTTGGCCTGGTTTGCAAACTACAAGCTTCTAAAGTAGGCCACAGTAAAACTGGAGGGTCACTTGAAGACTTAGAAAAATTCTAAGTGTTGAGGCAACCCCTCTAGCTGACTTGTGGGCCACTTTTGAGTATGTTCTGGTCAGTTTCATGAGATGGTCATATTGAGACTTTTGTTCCACATAAAATTCCCCACAATTTTTCTTAAGGGTGCTCCTCCATGCAAGGTCTCTAAGCTAGACTTTTTAATTGGTCAAACTAGAGCATCCTAGGGCTAAATGGTGGTCAACCATCTCTTGGAGGGCATTTTTGTGATTTTGATCAACATGAACCTTGCTCCAAGAGTTACCCTAAGTATAACTAAGGTGTTGTAAGAGATAATTGGCTACTCTACCTTTTCGTTACTCCAACTATCAAGTATCACATGATGTGAGCCAAACAAAACTTCTAAAAACAATCACATGTGTTGCATCACATAAAATAACATGAATGAGGCATGCTTATGCTTATGCAAATGCAATGCAATTATGGAGCTAAACACTTGAGGTGTTACAGCCCTCCCCCCTTATAAAAATCTCATCCCGAGATTTGGAAAGCGTACCATTTTTCATAGAATTCCTTATAACCATCCCGCAAATAATCTTCCCGTTCCCACGTAGCATCGCTTTCACTACCCTGATTACTCCACATCACTTTATACCACTTAACCACCTTGCTTCTAGTCACTCATTCCTGGGTATCAATCACTCAGACTGGCTTTTCTTCGTAGGTTAGATCGGATTCAAGCCTGATATCTCCTAAAGGAACTTGTCCCACAGGAACTCGAAGACACTTTTTGAGCTAAGATACATGGAAAACGTTGAATATGGCACTCATTTCAGGAGGTAACTGAATTTTGTACGCAACAGCTCCACTCTTGCCTATGATCTGGAAAGGACCCACGTATCTTGGCGCAAGTTGTCGCTTAACACCAAAACGTTGGACACTCTTCATTGGAGAAACTTTCAAATAAACGAAGTCCCCAACTTCAAACTCGAGTGGCTTTCTACGACGATCAGCATAGCTTTTCTGTCTAGCTTGGGCTGCAGCCATGTGTTTTAGGATAGTACGGACTTGTTCTTCGGCTTCCTTGATAAAATCAATACCATAATACCTTCTTTCACCAGCTTCTACCCAATTTAGTGGAGTTCGACACTTACGACCGTACAAAGCTTCGAATGGGGCCATCTTAATACTCTCTTGATAGCTATTATTGTATGAGAATTCGGCTAGGGGTAACCATTTTTCCCAAGAACCCTTGGATGATATTACACATGCCCGCAACAGATCTTCCAAGATTTGGTTCACTCGTTCCGTCTGACCTGACGTCTAGGGGTGATAAGCAGAGCTTCTCACCAACTTGGTTCCCAGAAGGTGATGCAAGTGCTCCCAAAAGCGAGCAGTGAACTGGGGACCACGGTCAGAAACGATAGTACGAGGTACCCCATGGAGCCGGACTATCTGGTTGAAGTACAATTTGGCATAGTCAGTGGGACGATAGTCCACTCTAACGGGAATGAAGTGAGCTGATTTGGTCAACCGATCAAAAATTACCCAAATGGAGTTATGATTTTTGACAGTAGGAGGAAGTTTGACAATGAAATCCATGCTTATCCCTTCCCATTTCTAGCCTGAGATAGAAAGTGGTTGAAGTAACCTAGCTTTCATGTGCACAGCTTTATCTCTTTCCGCATCTTGGTCCACCAATAAAGTGGCTTCAAATCATAATACATCTTATTACTACCAGGATGGATGGACAACTTGGAAGAATGTGCTTCGGACAAGATCTGATCTCTAAGCTCTCGGTCCTTAGGTACCACTAATCTATCCTTAAACCACAGCACACCTTCATCATCTAACCTGAAATGCTTAGTTTCTTCCTCTTTCATCTTATGTTTTATGTGGAATATACCAGGATTCGTCTTTTGGAGCTCAATAATTCGGTTTTTGAGAGTACCACTGACAGTGATGTTGTACAATACTGCTGGATGTAACAGGCAAGATCGATGAAAATCAGTTTCAACTAAGGAATGGCAACGAGACTTACGACTTAAAGCATCCGCAACCACATTTGCCTTGCCAGGATGATAGTGTACTTGAAGATTATAATCCTTAATCAACTCGAGCCATCTTCTCTGTCACATATTTAACTCGGGTTGGGTGAAGATGTATTTGAGGCTTTTGTGGTCCGTGTAGATATTGCAGACATTGCCCAGCAGATAATGCCGCCATACTTTCAAAGCATGAACAACTGCAGCCAGTTCTAAGTCATGCGTTGGATAATTCACCTCATGCTTCCGAAGTTACCGAGAGGTATATGCAATTACTCGGCCTTCCTGCATCAAAACACCTCCCAAACCTATGCCTAAGGCATCACAATAAACATCAAACGGTTTCTCGATATCCGGTTGTGCTAAAACTGGAGCCGAGGTTAGGAGGGTTCGCAGTTGGTGAAAAGTCGCATCACACTCAGGAGTCCAGACAAACCTGGTGTCCTTTTGCAGCAACCGAGTCATGGGTTTGGCTATTTTTGAGAAATTTGGGATGAAGCGACGATAATAGCCAGCCAACCTAAGAAAACTCCGGACCTCATGAACCGAAGTAGGAGCCTTCCAATTCAATACTTCTTGTACCTTGGTGGGATCCACCATAATTCCCCCATCGGACAACACATGCCTAAGGAAAGGTACTTCACGAAGCCAGAATTCACACTTACTGAACTTTGCATACAGTTGATGTTCACGCAGTCTGGTGAGGACAATACGCAAGTGTTCAGCATGTTCTTCCTCATTTTTAGAATATACCAAGATGTCATCAATAAACACCACCACAAACTTGTCCAATTAGGGCATAAACACCGAATTCATCAAACACATGAAGTGTGCAGGGGCATTTGTCAGGCCAAAAGACATAACAAGATATTCATAAAGGCCGTATCTTGTCGAGAAGGTGGTTTTTGGAATATCTTCGGGACGGATTTTAATCTGATGGTAACTAGACCTCAGATCAATCTTGTAAAAGACTTTAGCTTTGGACAACTAATCGAACAAGATATCGATACGTGGCAGAGGATACTTATTTTTGACAGTGACTGCATTCAGAGGTCTATAATCTACACACATCCGCAAGGTCTGATCCTTCTTCTTCACAAAGATAGCAGGGCATCCCCACGGAGACGAGCTAGGACGAATCAACCCCTTCTTCAAAAGTTCATTCAACTGTACCTTAAGTTCAGCTAACTCATTCAGAGGCATCCTATAAGATCTCCTAGAGATGGGCGCCGTGCCAGGCAACAACTCAATTTTAAATTCCACATCCCGATCCGGAGGGAGTCCCGACAAATCATCGGGAAAAACATCCGGAAACTCATTTACTATGGGAATTTCAGCCAACGCCTTTGCTTGCACATCATGAACTTCCCCAGACAATTCCACCTTTTTAGGAAGTTGTACTAGAAAACCCTTTTGATCTGTAGGATCTCTGAGCATAACTACCCGAGTGGAAGTATCAATGAGTACCCCATTCTGACTCATCCAATTCATGCCCAAAATAATATCTATGCCTAAACCCGGCAACACCACTAAGGCAAGCGAGTACTTTCGCCCTTCTATCTCAAACTCAAGGTTTCCCACTACCTTATTTGTGGAAATATTCACACTTGCGGCACTAATGCAATAACCCCACCTTCAACAGTATGAAATTTGTGTGCAAACTTTGATGCAAACTTAGGACTGATAAAGGAATGCGAAGCACCTGAATCAAAAAGTACCACTGCAGGGTGTTGGTCAACTAGGAACTTACCAGCAGTGACCACCTCACCAGATGGGATTTCCTCAATACTGTTATAATGAGCGTGCCCCTGACAGCCACCTTGGTTGACATTCTTCTTAGGGTAAGGACAGTTCCGGGACCAATGGTCTGGCTTGTTGCAGTTCCAGCAAGGCATGTTGCTGGGAGGAACACTAGAGCTGCTCTGACTAGAATTTTCCTTTAGCAGAGCGACTGTATAAGCCTTGCGGAACCTAGTTTTGGCAGCAGGCTTCTTCTGTGGCGGATGGAACTTGGTATTCTGAGCAGGTGGGTGTTGACGGTCCTTAAGTACCAAATATAGTTATCAAATAAATAAAGAAAAGGATCCAAATGTAACCAACACCTAGACTTAGGGTTTTATCTGACAGAATTCCACGAGTTTTGGTGTTTGTCTGTTTTTGTAGGGGGTTATCAGAAAATACGGAGGAAAGGCCCACACGTCGGGTTTACATAGAGAATAACGTATTCACCGATTTTCTATCATCTAGAAGACTCCAGAAGCCACGAGATCGAACGGGAGGCCGAACGGGCCCGGAGGCAGGGCGCCCGCCCTGCTCCCTAGGGCGCCCGCCCTGGCCTGAGAGCCAATCAGGCTCCGTCTCGCGGATTATGCTCCACCGACCTAAGGGATCAAGGAAAACCGTGCGATTAATGTCGGTTTGATCCGACGGCCCACATTCACTTGAGGGGGCTATATAAGCAGGACCCCTGGCCCCTGGAGGAGGCACTCCCTCATTCTCAATTCCTCAAACCCTAATCTCAGGAGGAGAGTCTCTGATCAAGCCCTAGAGCCACCACATCAACTAGATCTCTAGTATAGCATAGCTACATAGGATTAGAACTAGAAGGAGTCAATCTTCGATTGGTTTCCGGATCTGTCAAGAGGATTCTTGGTAATTCCTTTACTGTTCTTCATTGTTCATCTTTGTTCTTCAATATTATGAATACAACTTTGTTCTATTTCAATATATTGATTATGACTATGCTCTACTTGTTTATGTTTGCGATTATATTGTTCTTAGTTTATCGTAGTTATACGCTTGGCTTAGTTAGATTGGAATTATATACATGTTTAGGATCGTATAGCGTTTATCCATCGGATCCATGGGTAAATGATAAATATTGTGTAGGCGTGGTGCTTAGACCATATTTATCTGCGATTGCACCTTATATGCCGGATCGTGGGGTGGTCCGCGATGGTGACAGCTTCGTTGGTTCTTATATAGTCCCCCCTCCCGTGTGTATGGCAGGCAGAGCAACATTATTACGGGGGAGTGATTGCTATGTTTCTCATCTTCCTTGATAATATCACTATGCATGGGCGTAGTCCTTTCTCGCAATGATTGCCAAGTGTACTTGCACTAACTATGATATGCTAGACTTTATAGTTAAGAATAACTTAGGAAATATCCTTGTAGTTCGTCCTAATACCATGCTAATGACTTGCTAGAACATCTGTTGAGGTGCTTATCATTATTATATGTGGCTAGCTGATCAGATTAATTATCTTTGTCACCATTCATACTTTATCTATATTTTATGTGACACTTACCCCTGTATGCAAGAGATAGATGAATGCTCTCACTTATACATGCAATGATTGATACTCATTCCTATATTCCATTCTATAATCAACATTGATGTTAGTAATCCCTTCCCAGTGGTAAAAATATAAATAATGATACCTGGAATACTTCCCGGTTAAAATGCTACATCGGTATTAATCTGTGCGCTTGCAGATCTTATTTACTATTATTTATTTAGAAGAGCAGTTGCATATTTCAATACCGCGTCTCTTATGTCATGCTGGGGATGACAACTTGGCTTAAGTGGCATGAGGGATAGGTTCGGCATTTTTGGCGCCATTATCAGAATTAGAAAACTAAGTCTACTTTTGGTAATGATGTTAAGAATGCCCAACAGTGGGCGAGGGGAAGACCTCGGTGCAGCTGAGGCCCGAGACTGCGAAGCACTCGCCTCAAGGGCCCTTTTACGGCTCTTAGAGGCAGAATAAATAGCATTATTATTTTCCTGGGTCAAAGCATCACTGATAAAATCATTGAAGGTAGTACACTTGCTAGTGCCCATAGTCTTCATCAGCTTTGGGCTGAGGCCCCTTTTGAAGCTAGCAATTTTCTTGGCATCGGTATCCACAAACTCTGTGGCATACTTTGCCAGGTTGTTGAAAGACTGCAGATATTCAGTCAAGCTTTTATTTCCCTAGACAGCCCCATGAATTCTGTGTGCTTGATTGCCATAAGACCTGGAGGAATATAGTTCCCACGGAATGCTGCCTTGAACTGGTCCCAAGAAATCGGGACATTTGCAGGCAGTGTGGAACGATAGAGGCTCCACCGAATACCCGCAGGACCATGTAGCTGATGCGAATCATATTCAGTTTTTAGCTCAACGGTCAAACGAAGCAGACGAAACTTTTGTTCAATAGTGTTCAACCACTCGTCGGCCTGCAGTGGTTCCTCCGCCTCCTTAAAGAGCGGGGGCTTAGTATCAAGAAAGTCCTTGAAATCACTGTACTGATTGGGTTCTGGGCCCTATCAGCCTTGACGAGCCTCCCGATTTGCATGTTGGCGCATAGCATCAGCCAACATGCGCTGCCCTTCTACCACGGTCTGCATCAGCTCAGCCGGGGTAGGTGGTGGCGGAGGGGGTGGCTGTGCCTCATCCTCATTGCCACGACCCCGACGGAGATTGTACGACATCTACAAAATGCATAGCCAATGAGCACTGACGATGTGGGAACTTTGTAGATGAATTATTGCAAATATGTCAAACTGACTTCATGAAATGGACTTCTCAAAACAATCAAGGCACAATAATTCATCACAACCGCACAATCCATTCAAGCGCATCAATTGATGAAATCATACGAGGGAATCCAACAAGATGTTCTTTGATAAAGGCTCACTCACAAGGAGCACAACAGTTACTGAACCATTTACGTTACTATCTACGTTATTTTTGACCTTTCGCATGGTACCTGGATTCGATCTCAAAATTTTTAGTTGACTGTGAAAGGCTACTTCAAACTGACCACAAAGCGACTTCTCAATGGAGAGTTCCATGGTGGATCATGACTAGCCACCTCGATACCAGCGCGTGCCAAGCAGCACAGCCTTATGTCGCGCGCCATAGGAGGCCCTCGGTTTTGTCGCGGCACCGAAGGGTGCTAATCGTGACACCATCATCGAACGCAACACAATAAGACATCAAATTGTGATCGAAATTTAACGGGTTCAAACTAAACATCCCAGAAACATAGGGTTCGACCTTACATCCCAAAAGCCAAGTTATTACAAAGCCTCTCTCCAACACAGGGAGGGCACAAAAGATGATTCTAACACCGTAGCTACGCGATGACTACACTAAACATCGTCCTCAGAGTCGGTGTCAAGGATCTCCCCGCCATCCTCATCGCTAACAGGCTCTAACTCCTCCTCTTCTTCTTCTTCTGGTGCGGCATCTTGGGGCCAATTGACCTCCACTTCATCATCATCTTCAGCCATGAAGATTCCCGAACCCATGTCCTCATCTACGTTGTTGTTTCGAGGTAGCAGAGGATTAAGCTGGTTATTCAGGTGGTGCACTTCTTCATGAAGGTTGTCATTGTATTCTTCGGCATCCTCCAACTGTTGTTCGAGCTCAAACTGACGAGCCCTCAAAACGTTTTCCTCGTGCCAGGCTTCATCCCTCTGGTTCATGACATGGACCAGCATACGTTGATAGTTGCGATTTGCCACTGTCAACCTCTGGACCGCAAGCGTTTCCTGATCACGGTCACGGATTACTTGCTCTAGTTGCTGCCGCGCCACATCCCAAGCAGTAGTCACTTCGGCCAACTCAGCCCGCAGCCTTTCCACCTCAGTGGGCTCGGGGCGAGGCTCACGTGGAGCTAGCTGGTGGCGAGGGACCCTTCCTCCGGTCGACTTACGGGTTGTCATCTTAGTACGTGCCATCTGTATCAACAAGATATGACTTAAAGTGAGGATCATTTAGGGGATATGAAATTTAATTTAGTCGGGACTATTGAAATTTTTTTAAGGAGGGAGTAAATGACATGTATGATATAATTAAACATGATGCATGCTCGTTCCGTACGCCCTCTCACCTTAGTAGAAAACTAAAGTTCTAACGCTAAGCGGTGGCATACATACGTTCTCTCATATAAGCGAAACTATCGGTCTACTCGTTACGCTGTTAGTGTACCTGCAGAAAATCTCATTGCACCCCAACAATTCCCAAAATAAACATACAAGAAAGCAGTAAACTAAATACTTTCCATATACACATCCCCGGATGTATATATTTTAGTATCAAAGCTACCCGATTTATAGATGCCCACAATTAAGTTCTTACATAATTACATGGTTTGAACATGTAAGTATGCAAGTCACCAAAACTACTCTCCCCTAGACCGCCGGTTGGACGATCATGCTCTCACAACTCACACTTACCAAAGCGTCGAGGCAATTGATCCATACATTACCACCCAAGTGGATGGCATCCATACAATATCACGCCGTATGGACGACGAAACAAAAACAAACAAGGCCCCCAAGTTAGTCTTTATAATAAGCCACCTAAGAGTCCTTATTTGGGCTAAGGGATGTGATCACTGGCATACCTATAAAAATAATTTTTATAGTTTAACCCTTTTCGTAAACAAATACTTTTGTTTTTAATTACTTGTAAGATGTGTTTAATGTTGAATTATGCTCCGGTACCAGCTGTAACAGAACCAACCAAATTATAAGAGCACAAGTACAAAAACAAGCACCGAAGCGCTCAAATTTTCGAACTTGAGCCCATATAATCCTGGTAGTCAATCGAAACCGTGAAGGATTACAAACCAAACAGTTTACAACCAGGATCGCATCATTCAACATACACATCATACGTTACATTTCACAAGTAGTTCCGAAATAAGTTTACACACACACGGAGTCGCAATTATTACAAACCAAGTTTGTAAAGTAGCAGAAGCATAAAACACACACCAGTTGTTTAACTACTGCCAGTCTTGTTGATCAACAACCCACAAAAGCATGAGGAAAGTACATAAAAGATGATCACGCCCTAGTGATCTAGTCTTCGTCACCCGCAGGACGGAGACATGTCTTGCAGAAGCCTTAATAGAGCATATCATCTGCAACAGGGGGGAAATAAACCCTAAGTACTGGAATGTACTCAGCTAGACTTACCCGTCATAAACCAGAAATAAGAAGACACCAAGGATTATGCAAGGCTTACACAAGAGGCTAGCTGACACCACATTTTGCATAAAGGCATAAGTAGTTGAAACTCTTATAACCTGTACTAGCAGTGAATTTAGCATTTACCTGTCATCTATCTTAGCACCTGTACTAAGCATGCACTTGATTATCATCAAACAATTATTCATATTTTATCCATAGCGGTATAAATTGTGGCAACATTGTATCATTCACTTAACCATCTGTTCAATTAATGAGATCTACGTAGCCGCTGCTCAAGTCAAGTGCTCACTAACCAGGAGCGACGGCGATTCGAATCGAATTCCTATCCAGCTGGAGGGGTATTTCTAACACTCACCGTGCAGACCCCTGCCAGGGTCGCACAGGCCACCTTTTCATATGATTCAGGAATTGCGGGTCCGAATGATGTCGCGACCCTAAGGGCGACACTCTGCCAGGTGATAGGGACTCTAATCTCACGCCAATGTCCCCAAGCACATCCTTTCTCTCCTCCAAGAAGCAACCTACCATTCGATTCCCGGCCTGAATCACATTACTCGGCTTCGCGGTCGGAATGACTTATCCGGCCAACTAAGTGTTAGACTGCGCTCAACATGACTCAAGGACGTACAGCGAATTGGTCCTTAAACGACTCAGACGGGCATAGCTCCACACCCAAGACGTGAAGTGTCTTGCGGCTGTACTATCGAACTCCCGCCCGGTCTCAATTTCATTTTAAAGCATGGTTCCATCCACGATAGCCATAAAGCCACTCGTGACTCCTTCCTACATCTCGCGGATGACCGGAAATCACCCGACTTCTACCGTACTAAGCAGGGCTAAGCATTGACACGTGCCTAAACCTAAATTTGGATTTAAGTACGATATCTGGACAAGGACAGGTATAATGCAACAATTGTTTTCATACAACTCCTACTACTTAATGCAGTAAACAATTAAAAGTACTCAAGGTATATTTATAAAACGATGGGTTCAGCATGCACCGGGGCTTGCCTTTGAGAAAGGTCGAAGGCCGGTGGTCAGGACACTCGGGCAGATCATCTGCAGGAGCTTCTCTGCCGGTTGGTTCTTCTGCTGACTCCTCCGGCTGGTTCTGGATCTCCTCCGGTATCACTTGTTCGAACTCGAGGAGTGTTACCCCCTCCGGAACACCTATTGCATGAGTGCATAATGAATCTTATGGATGCATAGTGAAAGATGCAGTATGCTCGGAATGAAATGCGTTACAACATTTTTAAAGCTCTATTCAAATCACTTCAAAATAGTAGGTGCAAATTTCCTCTCCGGTAGAGAAGTACTCACCTAATCTACTCAACCTAAGATAAAGCTGCTCTTCTTCAGTTAAGGCCCTAACACCTAACAATTACAAGACTAGCATTTCTTAGGGTACCACACCACATCCAACAGCAAAATACCACAGTAAAATATTCTGGACAGCAGCTACTTGTTTTTAACATAACTGGAGATTCCCAACTCCAAAAGATATGATCTAAGACAATCTGGAAAGCTTAAGAAATGCACTACAATTCATTTTCAGACCTCAACCCCAAACTCCTAAGTTTTCCATGTCGAATTTCATATGTCCCAGAATCTGTTCTCTATAAACAGAGAGTAGCAAATTCTGGACTGTCACTTTAAACAGCAATAACTCTCAAACTACTAAGGCAAATGCTTCCAAATTTTGACACAAGATAGTTTATCAAGTTTACTACAACTTTGGTATTTACAAGTTTTTCAGCAACCATATTTATCAAAGGTCAAACTTAGAAATACTACCAGCTGTCCAGAAAACCTAGAATTGAAAGGATTAAATATTTATTTATGTGGAAAACATCCCTTAAAACCAAACTAATGCTACCACAAGTTCACATAGGTCACAAAAACACCAAAAAGTAGGGTGTGCCCACCTAGAACATTTATTTATACTCATTTCTTAATTTACTTAATTAATTAAGTGGAATTTTAAACATATATGTAAACTGCTTTTAAAATTCTACAAAAATTACAGGGGACTCTCTGACCAAAAAAGAGACAACTGTAAAAATTTGAACTAATTTTATTCACAGGAACTCCCTATACAAATTCACAAGTCCAAAAAGGCTGATTTTTGTATAATTAATAAATCATAATGAACAGTATCAAACAACAGATTTCATAATTTTCTTGGACACTTTAGGGTACCAAGACATTCTCCAAAAAGCTACAAGAATATTGCACATGTAGAAAAATTACTAAAATCCATTCAATTATTTCTTAGAATAACAAGATAGCCTTATAACTTGAAAAGTATTTAAGCACTAATGCCCAAATTTTTACCAGAGCTGGGGCAAGTATAAAGTAACCGACCCACCAAATTTCATAATTTTTGGGATACTACAGCTCAAGTTATACATTTAACAAATTTGCATGCATTTCAAAACACATTTAAAAGATCTATTAAATTCTCCCAGAATTTAAACATCACATACCAGATTTATATTTTTCTAAAATACTACACATCATGTAGATCATAACAAAATTTATCTCATGATTTTTGAGCAAGTACAACCCTAGATCTATATTTTTCCAAACTACCACAAAAATCTGTGACAAAAGAAAAAGAAAAACATTATTACACCCTAACCGCTACAGTGCTGGGCCGGCCCGAGACCGACGCGGCCCAAGACGCCGCGCGCGGCCCGCTTGGCTCCCGCCCGTGCGCGGCAACCGACAGGTGGCCCCCGCGTGTCAGCGAAAGAGAACAGGGGCGCGGCGGCAGTGAGCTCCGGTGAGCGATTTCTCGCCGCCGGTCGCTCCTCCGACCAATCCACGTTCACCGTTGTCTTGCCCAAACCAAACCGCACCGAGGCTACCACTTTTCCCCAAAGATGATGCACCGCAGCACCCAGACTGACGGCAATGGCGGACGGCCGCGGTGCCTGGCGGTACGCCGGCGAGTCCCGGCCGTCGCACGACCTACCGAATGGCGCATCACCTTCCTAGACTCCTAGCGGACCTACCGAGACCATTCCCACAGACGGGGATGGAGCGGAACCGCTGGACCGCGTGAGCACCCGGCCGGCGGCCATGGCGCGGCCGTGCACGGTCTCGTTCCGGCCTGGCTATCCCGGTGCTGGCGGTAACATCTTCATCCTAGCATCTACACGTGACAGGGAGGGGGAAACATGGTTGAAGGCAGACGGAGAACTACTGTGTGGTGCTGGCCACGGTGACCCGAACATGGCGGAGCTCCGGTGAGCTTCTGGGAGCGGGCGGAAATGGCAATGCGGCTCACCTCGGGCTCAATCCAACCTACCGACGAGTCGAGGAGGTGTAGGACGGGGAGGCGGAGGGATGGACGTGGTTTGGCGAGCGGTGGTGAGTGCGCGAGCTCGGAGACGGCTGCGGCGGCAATGACGTCCCGGTTTCCGCCTCGGTGAGCCTGGCCAGAGCGAGAGGAAGGGAGAAGAGAATGAGCACGAGCGAGGGGGTCGAGGTGGCTGCTCGATGTTCAAACTGGCGCCTGGGCTCGCGACGTGGAGGGATGGGTAGTGCTCGGTCGCCACGCGTCGCTGGTCTTCTGCCCGCGCGCCACGACATGCCGGTGTTCGAGCTCGTTGACTGAAATCGAGCCTCCAAAGGCCGACTGACAGGGCAACTTTGGCGATGATTAACTCCTAAACTAGCTCGAGCTAGTGAAACCTCCAAATATCAAAGTTGTAGACCTATGTGATCACTACAAGTTTGTAAAAGACATCATGAGCTGGTTCATCTTCGTTGGTGAGATATAGTGGCCTCAAGTGGTGCTCGGTGAAACTGAAACGCAGTTTCAGTGATAACAGCCGACTGAAACCTTAACGTCTTGACACTATATCTCTTAAACTATTGAGAACCTAGCTTGGGTGATGTTGGCAATGTTGTAGAGCTACATGAGGACTACAAGTTTGTCAATATGAGTGGAAGCTGGTTTGGCCTGGTTTGCAAACTACAAGCTTCTAAAGTAGGCCACAGTAAAACTGGAGGGTCACTTGAAGACTTAGAAAAATTCTAACTGTTGAGGCAACCCCTCTAGCTGACTTGTGGGCCACTTTTGAGCATGTTCTGGTCAGTTTCATGAAATGGTCATATTGATACTTTTGTTCCACATAAAATTCCCCACAACTTTGCTTAAGGGTGCTCCTCCATGCAAGGTTTCTAAGCTAGACTTTTTAATTGGTCAAACTAGAGCATCCTAGGGCTAAATGGTGGTCAACCATCTCTTGGAGGGCATTTTTGTGATTTTGATCAGCATGAACCTTGCTCCAAGAGTTACCCTAAGTATAACTAAGGTGTTGTAAGACATAATTGGCTACTCTACCTTTTCGTTACTCCAACTATCAAGTATCACATGATGTGAGCCAAACAAAACTTCTAAAAACAATCACATGTGTTGCATCACATAAAATAACATGAATGAGGCATGCTTATGCTTATGCAAATGCAATGCAATTATGGAGCTAAACACTTGAGGTGTTACAGCTCTCCCCCCTTATAAAAATCTCGTCCCGAGATTTGGAATGCGTACCATTTTTCATAGAATTCCTTATAACCATCCCGCAAATAATCTTCCCGTTCCCACGTAGCATCGCTTTCACTACCCTGATTACTCCACATCACTTTATACCACTTAACCACCTTGCTTCTAGTCACTCGTTCCTGGGTATCAATCACTCGGACTGGCTTTTCTTCGTAGGTTAGATTAGATTCAAGCCTGATATCTCCTCAAGGAACTTGTTCCTCAGGAACTCGAAGACACTTTTTGAGCTGAGATACATGGAAAACGTTGAATATGGCACTCATTTCAGTAGGTAACTGAATTTTGTCCGCAACAGCTCCACTCTTGCCTATGATCTAGAAAGGACCCACGTATCTTGGCACAAGTTTTCGCTTAACACCAAAATGTTGGACACTCTTCATTGGAGAAACTTTCAAATAAACGAAGTCCCCAACTTCAAACTCGAGTGGCTTTCTACGACGATCAGCATAGCTTTTCTGTCTAGCTTGGGCTGCAGCCATGTGTTTCTAGATAGTACGGACTTGTTCTTCGGCTTCCTTGACAAAATCAATACCATAATACCTTCTTTCACCAGCTTCTACCCAATTTAGTGGAGTTCGACACTTACGACCGTACAAAGCTTCGAATGGGGCCATCTTAATACTCTCTTGATAGCTATTATTGTATGAGAATTCAGCTAGGGGTAACCATTTTTCGCAAGAACCCTTGGATGATATTACACATGCCCGCAACAGATCTTCCAAGATTTGGTTCACTCGTTCCGTCTGACCTGACGTCTGGGGGTGATAAGTAGAGCTTCTCACCAACTTGGTTCCCAGAAGGTGATGCAAGTGCTCCCAAAAGTGAGCAGTGAACTGGGGACCATGGTTAGAAACGATAGTACGAGGTACCCCACAGAGCCGGACTATCTGGTTGAAGTACAATTCGGCACAGTCAGTGGGACGATAGTCCACTCTAACGGGAATGAAGTGAGCTGATTTGGTCAACCGATCAACAATTACCCAAATGGAGTTATGATTTTTGACAGTAGGAGGAAGTCTGACAATAAAATCCATGCTTATCTCTTCCCATTTCCAGCCTGGGATAGAAAGTGGTTGAAGTAACCCAGCTTTCATGTGCACAGCTTTAACTCTACAGCAGGTGTCACACCTAGCAACGTATGCCGCTATCTCTTTCCGCATCTTGGTCCACCAATAAAGTGGCTTCAAATCATAATACATCTTATTACTACCAGGATGGATGGACAACTTAGAAGAATGTGCTTCGGACAAGATCTGATCTCTAAGCTCTCGGTCCTTAGGTACCACTAATCTATCCTTAAACCACAGCACACCTTCATCATCTAACCTGAAATGCTTAGTTTCTTCCTCTTTCATCTTACGTTTTATGTGGAATATACCAGGATCCGTCTTTTGGAGCTCAATAATTCAGTTTTTGAGAGTACCACTGACAGTGATGTTGTACAATAATGCTGGATGTAACAGGCGAGATCGATGAAAATCAGTTTCAACTAAGGAATGGCAATGAGACTTACGGCTTAAAGCATCCGCAACCACATTTGCCTTGCCAGGATGATAGTGTACTTGAAGATTATAATCCTTAATCAACTCGAGCCATCTTCTCTGTCGCATATTTAACTCGGGTTGGGTGACGATGTATTTGAGGCTTTTGTGGTCTGTGTAGATATTGCAGACATTGCCCAGCAGATAATGCCACCATACTTTCAAAGCATGAACAACTGCAGCCAGTTCTAAGTCATGCGTTGGATAATTCACCTCATGCTTCCGAAGTTGCCGAGAGGTATATGCAATTACTCGGCCTTCCTGCATCAAAACACCTCCCAAACCTATGCCTGAGGCATCACAATAAACATCAAACGGTTTCTCGATATCCGGTTGTGCTAAAACCGGAGCCGAGGTTAGGAGGGTTCGCAGTTGGTGAAAAGCCGCATCACACTCAGGAGTCCAGACAAACCTGGTGCCTTTTTGCAGCAACCGAGTCATGGGTTTGGCTATTTTTGAGAAATCCGGGATGAAGCGACGATAATAGCCAGCCAACCCAAGAAAACTCCGGACCTCATGAACCGAAGTAGGAGCCTTCCAATTCAATACTTCTTGTACCTTGGTGGGATCCACCATAATTCCCCCATCGGACAACACATGCCCAAGGAAAGATACTTCACGAAGCCAGAATTCACACTTACTGAACTTCGCATATAGTTGATGTTCATGCAGTCTGGTGAGGACAATACGCAAGTGTTCAGCATGTTCTTCCTCATTTTTAGAATATACCAAGATGTCATCAATAAACACCACCACAAACTTGTCCAATTCGGGCATAAACAACGAATTCATCAAACACATGAAGTGTGCAGGGGCATTTGTCAGGCCAAAAGACATAACAAGATACTCATAAAGGTCGTATATTGTCGAGAAGGCGGTTTTTGGAATATCTTCGGGACGGATTTTAATCTGATGGTAACCAAACCTCAGATCAATCTTGGGAAAGACTTTAGCTTTGGACAACTGATCGAACAAGATATCGATATGTGGCAGAAGATACTTATTTTTGACAGTGACTGCATTCAGAGGTCTATAATCTACACACATCCGCAAGGTCTGATCCTTCTTCTTCACAAAGATAGCAGGGCATCCCCACGGAGACGAGCTAGGACGAATCAACCCCTTCTTCAAAAGTTCATTCAACTGTACCTTAAGTTCAGCTAACTCATTCGGAGGCATCCTATAAGGTCTCCTAGAGATGGGCGCCGTGCCAGGCAATAACTCAATTTTAAATTCCACATCCCGATCCGGAGGGAGTCCCGGCAAATCATCGGGAAAAACATTCGGAAACTCATTTACTACGGCAATTTCAGCCAACGCCTTTGCTTGCACAACATGAACTTCCCCAGACAATTCCACCTTTTTAGGAAGTTGTACTAGAAAACCCTTTTGATCTGTAGGATCTCTGAGCATAACTACCCGAGTGGAAGTATCAGTGAGTACCCCATTCTGACTCATCCAATTCATGCCCAAAATAACATCTATGCCTAAACCCGGCAACACCACTAAGGCAAGCGAGTACTTTCGCCCTTCTATCTCAAAATCAAGGTTTCCCACTACCTTATTTGTGGAAATATTCCCACTTGCGGCACTAATGCAATAACCCCCAACTTCAACAGTATGAAATTTGTGTGCAAACTTTGATGCAAACTTAGGACTGATAAAGGAATGCGAAGCACCTGAATCAAAAAGTACCACTACAGGGTGTTGGTCAACTAGGAACTTACTAGCAGTGACCACCTCACCAGATGTGATTTCCTCAATACTGTTATAATGAGCGTGCCCCTGATAGCCACCTTGGTTGACATTCTTCTTAGGGTAAGGACAGTTCCGGGACCAATGGCCTGGCTTGTTGCAGTTCCAGCAAGGCATGTTGCTGGGAGGAACACTAGAGCTGCTCTGACCAGAATTTTCCTTTGGCAGAGCGACTGTATAAGCCTTGCGGAACCCAGTTTTGGCAGCAGGCTTCTTCTGTGGCGGATGGAACTTGGTATTCTGAGCAGGTGGGCGAGGGGAAGACCTCGGTGCAGCTGAGGCCCGAGACTGCGAAGCACTCGCCTCAAGGGCCCTTTTACGACTCTTAGAGGCAGAATAAATAGCATTATTGTTTTCCTGGGTCAAAGCATCACTGATAAAATCATTGAAGGTAGTACACTTGCTAGTGCCCATAGTCTTCATCAGCTTTGGGCTAAGGCCCCTTTTGAAGCTAGCAATTTTCTTGGCATCGGTATCCACAAACTCTGTGTAATACCCTGCCACGTTGTTGAAAGACTGCAGATATTCAGTCAAGCTTTTATTTCCCTGAGATAGCCTCATGAATTCTGTGTGCTTGATTGCCATAAGACCTGGAGGAATATAGTTCCCACGGAATGCTGCCTTGAACTGGTCCCAAGAAATCGGGACATTTGCAGGCAGTGTGGAACGATAGTGGCTCCACCAAATACCCGCAGGACCATGCAGCTGATGCGAAGCATATTTAGTTTTTAGCTCATCGGTCAAGCGAAGCAGACGAAACTTTTGTTCAATAGTGTTCAACCATTCGTCGGCCTGCAGTGGTTCCTCCGCCTCCTTAAAGAGCAGGGGCTTAGTATCAAGAAAGTCCTTAAAATCACTGTACTGATTGGGTTCTAGGCCCTGTCAGTCTTGACGAGCCTCCCGATTTGCAAGTTGGCGCATAGCATCAGCCAACATGCGCTGCCCTTCTACCACGGTCTGCATCAGCTCAGCAGGGGTAGGTGGTGGCGGAGGGGGTGGCTGTTCCTCATCCTCATTGCCACGACCCCGACGGAGATTGTACGACATCTACAAAATGCATAGCCAATGAGCACTGACGATTTGGGAACTTTGTAGATGAATTATTACAAATATGTCAAACTGGCTTCATGAAATGGACTTCTCAAAACAATCAAGGCACAATAATTCATCACAACCGCACAATCCATTCAAGCGCATCAATTGACGAAATCATACGAGGGAATCCAACAAGATGTTCTTTGATAAAGGCTCACTCACAAGGAGCACAATAGTTACTGAACGGTTTACGTTACTATCTACGTGATTTTTGACCTTTCGCACGGTACCTGGATTCGATCTCAAAATTTTTAGTTGACTATGAAAGGCTACTTCAAACTGACCACAAAGCGACTTCTTAATGGAGAGTTCCATGGTGGATCATGACTAGCCACCTCGATACCAGCGCGTGCCAAGCAGCACAGCCTTATGTCACGCGCCATAGGAGGCCCTTGGTTTCGTCGCGGCACCGAAGGGTGCTAATCGTGACACCATCATCGAACGCAACACAATAAGACATCAAATTGTGATCGAAATTTAACGGGTTCAAACTAAACATCCCGAAAACATAGGGTTCGACCTTACATCCCAAAAGCCAAGTTATTACAAAGCCTCTCTCCTACACAGGGAGGGCACAAAAGACGATTCTAACACCATAGCTACGTGATGACTACTCTAAACATCGTCCTCAGAGTCGGTGTCAAGGATCTCCCCACCATCCTCATCGCTAACAGGCTCTAACTCCTCTTCTTCTTCTTCTTCTTTTGGTGCGGCATCTTGGGGCCCATTGACCTCCACTTCATCATCATCTTCAGCCATGAAGATTCCCGAACCCATGTCCTCATCTACATTGTTGTTTCGAGGTAGCAGAGGATTAAGCTGGTTATTCAGGCGGTGCACTTCTTCATGAAGGTTGTCATTGTATTCTTCGGCATCCTCCAACTGTTGTTCGAGCTCAAACTGACGAGCCCTCAAAACGTTTTCCTCGTGCCAGGCTTCATCCCTCTGGTTCATGACACGGACCAGCATGCGTTGACAGTTGCGATTTGCCACTGTCAACCTCTGGACTGCAAGCGTTTCCTGATCACGGTCACGGATTACTTGCTCCAGTTGCTGCCGCGCCACATCCCAAGCAGCAGTCACTTCGGCCAACTCAGCCCACAGCCTTTCCACCTCAGTGGGCTCGGGGCGAGGCTCACGTGGAGCTAGCTGGTGGCGAGGGACCCTTCTTTCGGTCGACTTACGGGCTGTCATCTTAGTACATGCCATCTGTATCAACAAGATACGACTTAAAGTGAGGATCATTTAGGGGATACGAAATTTAATTTAGTCGGGACTATTGAAATTTTTTTAAGGAGGGAGTAAATGACATGTTTGATATAATTAAACATGATGCATGCTCGTTCCGTACGCCCTCTCACCTTAGTAGAAAACTAAAGTTCTAACGCTAAGCGGTGGCATACATACGTTCTCTCATATAAGCGAAACTATCGGTCTACTCGTTACACTGTTAGTGTACCTGCAGAAAATCTCATTGCAGCCCAACAATTCCCAAAATAAACATACAAGAAAGCAGTAAACTAAATACTTTCCATATACACATCGCCTGATGTATATATTTCGGTATCAAAGCTACCCGATTTATAGATGCCCACAATTAAGTGCTTACATAATTACATGGTTTGAACATGTAAGTATGCAAGTCACCAAAACTACTCTCCCCTAGACCGCCGGTTGGACGATCATGATCTCACAACTCACACTTACCAGAGCGTCGAGGCAATTGATCCATACATTACCACCCAAGTGGATGGCATCCATACAATATCACGCCGTATGGACGACGAAACAAAAACAAACAAGGCCCCCAAGTTAGTCTTTATAATAAGCCACCTAAGAGTCCTTATTTGGGCTAAGGGATGTGATCACTGGCATACCTATAAAAATAATTTTTATAGTTTAACCCTTTTCGTAAACAAATACTTTTGTTTTTAATTACTCGTAAGATGTGTTTAATGTTGAATTATGCTCCGGTACCAGCTGTAACAGAACCGACCAAATTATAAGACCACAAGTACAAAAACAAGCACCGAAGCGCTCAAATTTTCGAACTTGAGCCCATATAATCCCGGTAGTCAATCGAAACCGCGAAGGATTTCAAACCAAACTGTTTACAACCAGGATCGCATCATTCAACATACACATCATACGTTACATTTCACAAGTAGTTCCGAAATAAGTTTACACACACACGGAGTCGCAATTATTACAAACCAAGTTTGGAAAGTAGCGGAAGCATAAAACACACACCAGTTGTTTAACTACTGCCAGTCTTGTTGATCAACAACCCACAAAAGCATGAGGAAAGTACATAAAAGATGATCACGCCCTAGTGATCTAGTCTTCGTCACCCGCAGGATGGAAACCTAGAATTGAAAGGATTAAATATTTATTTATGTGGCAAACATCCCTTAAAACCAAACTAATGCTACCACAAGTTCACATAGGTCACAAAAACACCAAAAAGTAGGGTGTGCCCACCTAGAACATTTATTTATACTCATTTCTTAATTTACTTAATTAATTAAGTGGAATTTTAAACATATACGTAAACTGCTCTTAAAATTCTACAAAAATTACAGGGGACTCTCTGACCCAAAAAGAGACAACTGTAAAAATTTGAACTAATTTTATTCAAAGGAACTCCCTATACAAATTCACAAGTCCAAAAAGGCTGATTTTTGTATAATTAATAAATCATATTGAAAAGTATGAAACAACAGATTTCATAATTTTCTTGCACACATTAGGGTACCGAGACATTCTCCAAAAAGTTACAAGAATATTGCACATGTAGAAAAATTAGTAAAATTCATTCAATTATTTCTTAGAATAACAAGATAGCCTTATAACTTGAAAAGTATTTAAGCACTAATACCCAAATTTTTATCAGAGCTAGGGCAAGTATAAAGTAACCTACCCACCAAATTTCATAATTTTTGGGATACTACAGCTCAAGTTATACATTTAACAAATTTGCATGCATTTCAAACCACATTTAAAAGATCTATTAAATTCTCCCAGAATTTAAACATCACATACCAGATTTATATTTTTCTAAAATACTACACATCATGTAGATCATGACAAAATTTATCTCTTGATTTTTGAGCAAGTACAACCCTAGATCTACATTTTTCCAAACTACCACAAAAATTTGTGACAAAAGAAAAAGAAAAACATTATTACACCCTAACCGCTACAGTGCTGGGCCGACCCGAGACCGACGCGGCCCAAGACGCGCGCGCGCGGCCCGCTTGGCTCCCGCCCGCGCGCGGCAACCGACAGGTGGCCCCCGCGTGTCAGCGAAAGAGAGCAGGGGCACGGCGGCAGTGAGCTCCGGCGAGCGATTTCTCGCCGCCGGTCGCTCCTCCGACCAATCTACGTTCACCGTTGTCTTGCCCAAACCAAACCGCACCGAGGCTACCACTTTTCCCCAAAGTTGATGCACCGCAGCACCCAGACCGACGGCAATGGCGGACGGCCGCGGTGCCTGGAGGTACGCCGGCGAGTCCCGGCCGTCGCACGACCTACCGAATGGCGCATCACCTTCCTAGACTCCTAGCGGACCTACCGAGACCACTCCCACAGACGGGGATGGAGCGGAACTGCTGGACCGCGTGAGCACCCGGCCGGCGGCCATGGCGCGGCCGTGCACGGTCTTGTTCCGGCCTGGCTATCCCGGTGCTGGCGGTAACATCTTCATCCTAGCATCTACACGTGACAGGGAGGGGGAAACGTGGTTGAAGGCAGACGGAGAACTACTGTGTGGTGCTGGCCACGGTGACCCGAACATGGTAGAGCTCCGGTGAGCTTCTGGGAGCGGGCGGAAATGGCAATGCGGCTCACCTCGGGCTCAATCCAACCTACCGACGAGTCGAGGAGGTGTAGGATGGGGAGGCGGAGGGATGGACGTGGTTTGGCGAGCGGTGGTGAGTGCGCGAGCTCGGAGACGGCTGCGGCAGCAATGACATCCCGGTTTACGCCTCGGTGAGCCTGGCCAGAGCGAGAGGAAGGGAGAAGAGAATGAGCGCGAGCGAGGGGGTCGAGGTGGCTGCTCGTTGTTCCAACTGGCGCCTGGGCTCGCGACGTGGAGGGATGGGTAGCGCTCGGTCGCCACGCGTCGCCGGTCTTCTGCCCGCGCGCCACGACATGCCGGTGTTCGAGCTCGTTGACTGAAACTGAGCCTCCAAAGGCCGACTGACAGGGCAACTTTGGCGATGATTAACTCCTAAACTAGCTCGAGTTAGTGAAACCTCCAAATATCAAAGTTGTAGACCTATGTGATCACTACAAGTTTGTAAAAGACATCATGAGCAGGTTCATCTTCGTTGGTGAGATATAGTGGCCTCAAGTGGTGCTCGGTGAAACTGAAACGCAGTTTCAGTGATAACAGCCGACTGAAACCTTAACGTCTTGACACTATATCTCTTAAACTATTGAGAACCTGGCTTGGGTGATGTTGGCAATGTTGTAGAGCTACATGAGGACTACAAGTTTGTCAATATGAGTGGAAGCTGGTTTGGCCTGGTTTGCAAACTACAAGCTTCTAAAGTAGGCCACAGTAAAACTGGAGGGTCACTTGAAGACTTAGAAAAATTCTAAGTGTTGAGGCAACCCCTCTAGCTGACTTGTGGGCCACTTTTGAGCATGTTTTGGTCAGTTTCATGAGATGGTCATATTGATACTTTTGTTCCACATAAAATTCCCCACAACTTTGCTTAAGGGTGCTCCTCCATGCAAGGTCTCTAAGCTAGACTTTTTAATTGGTCAAACTAGAGCATCCTAGGGCTAAATGGTGGTCAACCATCTCTTGGAGGGCATTTTTGTGATTTTGATCAACATGAACCTTGCTCCAAGAGTTACCCTAAGTATAACTAAGGTGTTGTAAGACATAATTGGCTACTCTACCTTTTCGTTACTCCAACTATCAAGTATCACATGATGTGAGCCAAACAAAACTTCTAGAAACAATCACATGTGTTGCATCACATAAAATAACATGAATGAGGCATGCTTATGCTTATGCAAATGCAATGCAATTATGGAGCTAAACACTTGAGGTGTTACAGCCCTCCCCCCTTATAAAAATCTCGTCCCGAGATTTGGAAAGCGTACCATTTTTCATAGAATTCCTTATAACCATCCCGCAAATAATCTTCCCGTTCCCATGTAGCATCGCTTTCACTACCCTGATTACTCCACATCACTTTATACCACTTAACCACCTTGCTTCTAGTCACTCGTTCCTGGGTATCAATCACTCGGACTGGCTTTTCTTCGTAGGTTAGATCGGATTCAAGCCTGATATCTCCTAAAGGGACTTGTTCCTCAGGAACTCGAAGACACTTTTTGAGCTGAGATACATGGAAAACGTTGAATATGGCACTCATTTCAGTAGGTAACTGAATTTTGTCCGCAACAGCTCCACTCTTGCCTATGATCTAGAAAGGACCCACGTATCTTGGCACAAGTTTTCGCTTAACACCAAAATGTTGGACACTCTTCATTGGAGAAACTTTCAAATAAACGAAGTCCCCAACTTCAAACTCGAGTGGCTTTCTACGACGATCAGCATAGCTTTTCTGTCTAGCTTGGGCTGCAGCCATGTGTTTCTGGATAGTACGGACTTGTTCTTCGGCTTCCTTGACAAAATCAATACCATAATACCTTCTTTCACCAGCTTCTACCCAATTTAGTGGAGTTCGACACTTACGACCGTACAAAGCTTCGAATGGGGCCATCTTAATACTCTCTTGATAGCTATTATTGTATGAGAATTCGGCTAGGGGTAACCATTTTTCGCAAGAACCCTTGGATGATATTACACATGCCCGCAACAGATCTTCCAAGATTTGGTTCACTCGTTCCGTCTGACCTGACGTCTGGGGGTGATAAGTAGAGCTTCTCACCAACTTGGTTCCCAGAAGGTGATGCAAGTGCTCCCAAAAGTGAGCAGTGAACTGGGGACCACGGTTAGAAACGATAGTACGAGGTACCCCATGGAGCCGGACTATCTAGTTGAAGTACAATTCGGCATAGTCAGTGGGACGATAGTCCACTCTAACGGGAATGAAGTGAGCTGATTTGGTCAACCGATCAACAATTACCCAAATGGAGTTATGATTTTTGACAGTAGGAGGAAGTCTGACAATGAAATCCATGCTTATCTCTTCCCATTTCCAGCCTGGGATAGAAAGTGGTTGAAGTAACCCAGCTTTCATGTGCACAGCTTTAACTCTACAGCAGGTGTCACACCTAGCAACGTATGCCGCTATCTCTTTCCGCATCTTGGTCCACCAATAAAGTGGCTTCAAATCATAATACATCTTATTACTACCAGGATGGATGGACAACTTAGAAGAATGTGCTTCGGACAAGATCTGATCTCTAAGCTCTCGGTCCTTAGGTACCACTAATCTATCCTTAAACCACAGCACACCTTCATCATCTAACCTGAAATGCTTAGTTTCTTCCTCTTTCATCTTACGTTTTATGTGGAATATACCAGGATCCGTCTTTTGGAGCTCAATAATTCAGTTTTTGAGAGTACCACTGACAGTGATGTTGTACAATACTGCTGGATGTAACAGGCGAGATCGATGAAAATCAGTTTCAACTAAGGAATGGCAATGAGACTTACGGCTTAAAGCATCCGCAACCACATTTGCCTTGCCAGGATGATAGTGTACTTGAAGATTATAATCCTTAATCAACTCGAGCCATCTTCTCTGTCGCATATTTAACTCGGGTTGGGTGAAGATGTATTTGAGGCTTTTGTGGTCTATGTAGATATTGCAGACATTGCCCAGCAGATAATGCTGCCATACTTTCAAAGCATGAACAACTGCAGCCAGTTCTAAGTCATGCGTTGGATAATTCACCTCATGCTTCCGAAGTTGCCAAGAGGTATATGCAATTACTCGGCCTTCCTGCATCAAAACACCTCCCAAACCTATGCCTGAGGCATCACAATAAACATCAAACGGTTTCTCGATATCCGGTTGTGCTAAAACTGGAACCGAGGTTAGGAGGGTTCGCAGTTGGTGAAAATCCGCATCACACTCAGGAGTCCAGACAAACCTGGTGTCTTTTTGCAGCAACCGAGTCATGGGTTTGGCTATTTTTAAGAAATCTGGGATGAAGCGACGATAATAGCCAGCCAACCCAAGAAAACTCCGTGCCAGGCAATAACTCAATTTTAAATTCCACATCTCGATCCGGAGGGAGTCCCGGCAAATCATCGGGAAAAGCATTCGGAAACTCATTTACTACGGGAATTTCAGCCAACGTCTTTGCTTGCACAGCATGAACTTCCCTAGACAATTCTACCTTTTTAGGAAGTTGTACTAGAAAACCCTTTTGATCTATAGGATCTCTGAGCGTAACTACCCGAGTGAAAGTATCAATGAGTACCCCATTCTGACTCATCCAATTCATGTCCAAAATAACATCTATGCCTAAACCCGGCAACACCACTAAGGCAAGCGAGTACTTTCGCCCTTCTATCTCAAAATCAAGGTTTCCCAGTACCTTATTTGTGGAAATATTCCCACTTGCGGCACTAATGCAATAACCCCCACCTTCAACAGTATGAAATTTGTGTGTAAACTTTGATGCAAACTTAGGACTGATAAAGGAATGCGAAGCACCTGAATCAAAAAGTACCACTGCAGGGTGTTGGTCAACTAGGAACTTACCAGCAGTGACCACCTCACCAGATGGGATTTCCTCAATACTGTTATAATGAGCGTGCCCCTGATAGCCACCTTGGTTGACATTCTTCTTAGGGTAAGGACAGTTCCGGGACCAATGGCCTGGCTTGTTGCAGTTCCAGCAAGGCATGTTGCTGGGAGGAACACTAGAGCTGCTCTGACCAGAATTTTCCTTTGGCAGAGCGACTGTATAAGCCTTGCGGAACCCAGTTTTGGCAGCAGGCTTCTTCTGTGGTGGACGGAACTTGGTATTCTGAGCAAGTGGGCGAGGGGAAGACCTCGGTGCAGCTGAGGCCCGAGACTGCGAAGCACTCGCCTCAAGGGCCCTTTTACGGCTCTTAGAGGCAGAATAAATAGCATTATTGTTTTCCTGGGTCAAAGCATCACTGATAAAATCATTGAAGGTAGTACACTTGCTAGTGCCCATAGTCTTCATCAGCTTTGGGCTGAGGCCCCTTTTGAAGCTAGCAATTTTTCTTGGCATCGGTATCCACAAACTCTGTGGCATACCTTGCCGCGTTGTTGAAAGACTGCAGATATTCAGTCAAGCTTTTATTTCCCTGAGATAGCCTCATGAATTCTGTGTGCTTGATTGCCATAAGACCTGGAGGAATATAGTTCCCACGGAATGCTACCTTGAACTGGTCCCAAGAAATCAGGACATTTGCAGGCAGTGTGGAACGATAGTGGCTCCACCAAATACCCGCAGGACCATGCAGCTGATGCGAAGCATATTTAGTTTTTAGCTCATCGGTCAAGCGAAGCAGACGAAACTTTTGTTCAATAGTGTTCAACCATTCGTCGGCCTGCAGTGGTTCCTCCACCTCCTTAAAGAGTAGGGGCTTAGTATCAAGAAAGTCCTTGAAATCACTGTACTGATTGGGTTCTAGGCCCTGTCAGTCTTGATGAGCCTCCCGATTTGCAAGTTGGCGCATAGCATCAGCCAACATGCGCTGCCCTTCTACCACGGTCTGCATCAGCTCAGCAGGGGTAGGTGGTGGCGGAGGGGGTGGCTGTTCCTCATCCTCATTGCCATGACCCCGACGGAGATTGTACGACATCTGCAAAATGCATAGCCAATGAGCACTGACGTTGTGGGAACTTTGTAGATGAATTATTGCAAATATGTCAAACTGGCTTCATGAAATGGACTTCTCAAAACAATCAAGGCACAATAATTCATCACAACCGCACAATCCATTCAAGCGCGTCAATTGACGAAATCATACGAGGGAATCCAACAAGATGTTCTTTGATAAAGGCTCACTCACAAGGAACACAACAGTTACTGAACCGTTTACGTTACTATCTACGTGATTTTTGACCTTTCGCACGGTACCTGAATTCGATCTTAAAATTTTTAGTTGACTATGAAAGGCTACTTCAAACTGACCACAAAGCGACTTCTCAATGGAGAGTTCCATGGTGGATCATGACTAGCCACCTCGATACCAGCGCGTGCCAAGCAGCACAGCCTTATGTCGCGCGCCATAGGAGGCCCTCGGTTTCGTCGCGGCACTGAAGGGTGCTAATCGTGACACCATCATCGAACGCAACACAATAAGACATCAAATTGTGATCGAAATTTAACAGGTTCAAACTAAACATCCCAGAAACATAGGGTTCGACCTTACATCCCAAAAGCCAAGTTATTACAAAGCCTCTCTTCAACACAGGGAGGGCACAAAAGACGATTCTAACACCGTAGCTACGCGATGACTACTCTAAACATCGTCCTCAGAGTCGGTGTCAAGGATCTCCCCGCCATCCTCATCGCTAACATGCTCTAACTCCTCTTCTTCTTCTTCTTCTGGTGTGGCATCTTGGGGCCAATTGACCTCCACTTCATCATCATCTTCAGCCATGAAGATTCCCGAACCCATGTCCTCATCTACGTTGTTGTTTCGAGGTAGCAGAGGATTAAGCTGGTTATTCAGGCGGTGCACTTCTTCATGAAGGTTGTCATTGTATTCTTCGGCATCCTCCAACTGTTGTTCGAGCTCAAACTGACGAGCCCTCAAAACGTTTTCCTCGTGCCAGGCTTCATCCCTCTGGTTCATGACACGGACCAGCATGCGTTGACAGTTGCGATTTGCCACTGTCAACCTCTGGACTGCAAGCATTTCCTGATCACGGTCACGGATTACTTGCTCCAGTTGCTGCCGCGCCACATCCCAAGCAGCAGTCACTTCGGCCAACTCAGCCCGCAGCCTTTCCACCTCAGTGGGCTCGGGGCGAGGCTCACGTGGACCTAGCTGGTGGCGAGGGACCCTTCCTCCGGTCGACTTACGGGCTGTCATCTTAGTACGTGCCATCTGTATCAACAAGATACGACTTAAAGTGAGGATCATTTAGGGGATACGAAATTTAATTTAGTCGGGACTATTGAAATTTTTTTAAGGAGGGAGTAAATGACATGTATGATATAATTAAACATGATGCATGCTCGTTCCGTACGCCCTCTCACCTTAGTAGAAAACTAAAGTTCTAACGCTAAGCGGTGGCATACATACGTTCTCTCATATAAGCGAAACTATCGGTCTACTCGTTACACTGTTAGTGTACCTGCAGAAAATCTCATTGCAGCCCAACAATTCCCAAAATAAACATACAAGAAAGTAGTAAACTAAATACTTTCCATATACACATCGCCTGATGTATATATTTCAGTATCAAAGCTACCTGATTTATAGATGCCCACAATTAAGTGCTTACATAATTACATGGTTTGAACATGTAAGTATGCAAGTCACCAAAACTACTCTCCCCTAGACCGCCGGTTGGACGATCATGCTCTCACAACTCACACTTACCAGAGCGTCGAGGCAATTGATCCATACATTACCATCCAAGTGGATGGCATCCATACAATATCACGCCGTATGGACGACGAAACAAAAAAAACAAGGCCCCCAAGTTAGTCTTTATAATAAGCCACCTAAGAGTCCTTATTTGGGCTAAGGGATGTGATCACTGGCATACCTATAAAAATAATTTTTATAGTTTAACCCTTTTCGTAAACAAATACTTTTGTTTTTAATTACTCGTATGATGTGTTTAATGTTGAATTATGCTCCGGTACCAGCTGTAACAGAACCGACCAAAATATAAGAGCACAAGTACAAAAACAAGAACCGAAGCGCTCAAATTTTCGAACTTGAGCCCATATAATCCTGGTAGTCAATCAAAACCACGAAGGATTTCAAACCAAACTGTTTACAACCAGGATTGCATCATTCAACATACACATCATACGTTACATTTCACAAGTAGTTCCGAAATAAGTTTACACACACACGGAGTCGCAATTATTACAAACCAAGTTTGGAATGTAGCGGAAGCATAAAACACACACCAGTTGTTTAACTACTGCCAGTCTTGTTGATCAACAACCCACAAAAGCATGAGGAAAGTACATAAAAGATGATCACGCCCTAGTGATCTAGTCTTCGTCACCCGCAGGATGTAGACATGTCTTGCAGAAGCCTTAATAGAGCATATCATCTGCAACAGGGGGAAATAAACCCTGAGTACTGGAATGTACTCAGCTAGACTTACCCGTCATAAACCAGAAATAAGAAGACACCAAGGATTATGCAAGGCTTACACAAGAGGCTAGCTGACACCACATTTTGCATAAAGGCATAAGTAGTTGAAACTCTTATAACCTGTACTAGCAATGAATTTTAGCATTTACCTGTCATCTATCTTAGCACCTGTACTAAGCATGCACTTGATTATCATCAAACAATTATTCATATTTTATCCATAGCGGTATAAATTGTGGCAACATTGTATCATTCACTTAACCATCTGTTCAATTAATGAGATCTATGTTGCCGCTGCTCAAGTCAAGTGCTCACTAACCGGGAGCGATGATGATTCGAATCGAATTCCTATCCAGCTAGAGGGGTATTTCTAACACTCACCGTGCAGACCCCTGCCAAGGTCGCACAGGCCACCTTTTCATATGATTCAGGAACCGCGGGTCCGAATGATGTCGCGACCCCAAGGGCGACACTCTGCCAGGTGATAGGGACTCTAACCCCCTTGGTCTCACGCCAATGTCCCCAAGCACATCCTTTCTCTCCTCCAAGAAGCAACCTACCATTCGATTCCCGGCCTGAATCACATTACTCGGCTTCGCGGTCGGAACGACTTATCCGACCAACTAAGTGTTAGACTGCGTTCAACATGACTCAAGGACGTACAGTGAATCGGTCCTTAAACGACTCAGACGGGCATAGCTCCACACCCAAGATGTGAAGTGTCTTGCGGCTGTACTATCGAACTCCCGTCCGGTCTCAATTTTATTTTAAAGCATGGTTCCATCCACGATAGCCATAAAGCCACTCGTGACTCCTTCCTACATCTCGCGGATGATCGGAAATCACCCGACTTCTACCGTACTAAGCAGGGCTAAGCATTGACACGTGCCTAAACCTAAATTAGGATTTAAGTATGATATCTGGACAAGGACAGGTATAATGCAACAATTGTTTTCATACAACTCCTACTACTTAATGCAGTAAACAATTAAAAGTACTCAAGATATATTTATAAAACGATGGGTTCAGCATGCACCGGGGCCTGCCTTTGAGAAAGGTCGAAGGCCGGTGGTCAGGACACTCGGGTAGATCTTCTGCAGGAGCTTCTCCGCCGGTTGGTTCTTCTGCTAACTCCTCCGGCTGGTTCTGGATCTCCTCCGGTATCACTTGTTCGAACTCGAGGAGTGTTACCCCCTCTGGAACACCTATTGCATGAGTGCATAATGAATCTCATGGATGCATAGTGAAAGATGCAGTATGCTCGGAATGAAATGTGTTACAACATTTTTAAAGCTCTATTCAAATCACTTCAAAATAGTCGGTGCAAATTTCCTCTCCAGTAGAGAAGTACTCACCTAATCTACTCAACCTAAGATAAAGCTGCTCTTCTTCAGTTAAGGCCCTAACACCTAACAATTACAAGAGTAGCATTTCTTAGGGTACCACACCACATCTAACAGCAAAATACCACAGTAAAATATTCTGGACAGCAGCTACTTGTTTTTAACATAACTGGAGATTCCCAACTCCAAAACATATGATCTAAGACAATCTGGAAAGCTTAAGAAATGCACTACAATTCATTTTTAGACCTCAACCCCAAACCCCTAAGTTTTCCATGTCGAATTTCGTAAGTCGCAGAATCTGTTCTCTCTAAACAGAGAGTAGCAAATTCTGGACTGTCACTTTAAACAGCAATAACTCTCAAACTACTAAGCCAAATGCTCCTAAATTTTGACACAAGCTAGTTTATCAAGTTTACTATAACTTTGGTATTTACAAGTTTTCCAGCAACCATATTTATCAAAGGTCAAACTTAGAAATACTACCAGCTGTCCAGAAAACCTAGAATTGAAAGGATTAAATATTTATTTATGTGGCAAACATCCCTTAAAACCAAACTAATGCTACCACAGGTTCACATAGGTCACAACAACACCAGAAAGTAGGGTGTGCCCACCTAGAACATTTATTTATACTCATTTCTTAATTTACTTAATTAATTATGTGGAATTTTAAACATATATGTAAACTACTCCTAAAATTCTACAAAAATTACAGGGGACTCTCTGACCCAAACAGAGACTACTGTAAAAATTTGAACTAATTTTATTCAAAGGAACTCCCTATACAAATTCACAAGTCCAAAAAGGCTGATTTTTGTATAATTAATAAATCATATTGAAAAGTATCAAACAACAGATTTCATAATTTTCATGGACACTTTAGGGTACCAAGAGGTTCTCCAAAAAGTTACAAGAACATTGCACTTGTAGAAAAATTACTAAAATTCATTCAATTATTTCTTAGAATAACAAGATAGCCTTATAACTTGAAAAGTGTTTAAGCACTAATGCCCAAATTTTTACCAGAGCTAGGGCAAGTATAAAGTAACCTACCCACCAAATTTCATAATTTTTGGGATATTACAGCTCAAGTTATACATTTAACAAATTTGCATGCATTTCAAAACACATTTAAAAGATCTATTAAATTCTCCCAGAATTTAAACATCACATACCAGATTTAGATTTTTCTAAAATACTACACATCATGTAGATCATAACAAAATTTATCTCATGATTTTTGAGCAAGTACAACCCTAGAACTACATTTTTCCAAACTACCACAAAAATCTGTGACAAAAGAAAAAGAAAAACATTACTACACCCTAACCGCTACAGTGCTGGGCTGGCCCGAGACCGACGCGGCCCAAGACGCGCGCGCGCGGCCCGCTCGGCTCCCGCCCGCGCGTGGCAACCGACAGGTGGCCCCCGCGTGTCAGCGAAAGAGAACAGGGGCGCGGCGGCAGTGAGCTCCGGCGAGCGATTTCTCGCCGCCGGTCGCTCCTCCGACCAATCCACGTTCACCGTTGTCTTGCCCAAACCAAACCGCACCGAGGCTACCACTTTTCCCCAAAGTTGATGCACCGCAGAACCCAGACCGACGGCAATGGCGGACGGCCGCGGTGCCTGGCGGTACGCCGGCGAGTCCCTGTTGTCGCACGACCTACCGAATGGCGTATCACCTTCCTGGACTCCTAGCGGACCTACCGAGACCACTCCCACAAATGGAGATGGAGCGGAACCGCTGGACCGCGTGAGCACCCGGCCGGCGGCCATGGCGCGGCCGTGCACGGTCTCGTTCCGGCCTGGCTATCCCAGTGCTGGCGGTAACATCTTCATCCTAGCATCTACACGTGACAGGGAGGGGAAACGTGGGTGAAGGCATACGGAGAACTACTGTGTGGTGCTGGCCACGGTGACCCGAACATGGCGGAGCTCCGGTGAGCTTCTAGGAGCGGGCGGAAATGGCAATGCGGCTCACCTCGGGCTCAATCCAACCTACCGACGAGTCGAGGAGGTGTAGGACGGGGAGGCGGAGGAATGGACGTGGTTTGGCGAGCGGTGGTGAGTGCGCGAGCTCGGAGACGGCTGCGGCGGCAATGGCGTCCCGGTTTCCGCCTCGGTGAGCCTGGCCAGAGCGAGAGGAAGGGAGAAGAGAATGAGCGTGAGCGAGGGGGTGGAGGTGGCCGCTCGGTGTTCAAACTGGCGCCTGGGCTCGCGACGTGGAGGGATGGGCAGCGCTCGGTCGCCACGCGTCGCCGGTCTTCTGCCCGCGCGCCACGACATGCCGGTGTTCGAGCTCGTTGACTGAAACCAAGCCTCCAAAGGCCGACTGCAGGGCAACTTTGGCGATGATTAACTCCTAAACCAGCTCGAGTTAGTGAAACCTCCAAATATCAAAGTTGTAGACCTATGTGATCACTACAAGTTTGTAAAAGACATCATGAGCTGGTTCGGCTTCGTTGGTGAGATACAGTGCCCTCAAGTGGTGCTCGGTGAAACTGAAATGCAGTTTCAGTGATAACAGCCGACTGAAACCTTAACTTCTTGACACTATATCTCCTAAACTATTGAGAATCTAGCTTGGGTGATGCTGGCAATGTTGTAGAGCTACATGAGGACTACAAGTTTGTCAATATGAGTGGAAGCTGGTTTGGCCTGGTTTGCAAACTACAAGCTTCTAAAGTAGGCCACAGTAAAACTGGAGGGTCACTTGAAGACTTAGAAAAATTCTAAGTGTTGAGGCAACCCCTCTAGCTGACTTGTGGGCCACTTTTGAGCATGTTCTGGTCAGTTTCATGAGATGGTCATATTGAGACTTTTGTTCCACATAAAATTCCCCACAACTTTGCTTAAGGGTGCTCCTCCATGCAAGGTCTCTAAGCTAGACTTTTTAATTGGTCAAACTAGAGCATCCTAGGGCTAAATGGTGGTCAACCATCTCTTGGAGGGCATTTTTGTGATTTTGATCAACATGAACCTTGCTCCAAGAGTTACCCTAAGTATAACTAAGGTGTTGTAAGACATAATTGGCTACTATACCTTTTCGTTACTCCAACTATCAAGTATCACATGATGTGAGCTAAACAAAACTTCTAAAAACAATCACATGTGTTGCATCACATAAAATAACATGAATGAGGCATGCTTATGCTTATGCAAATGCAATGCAATTATGGAGCTAAACACTTGAGGTGTTACAATGCTAACCGCATAGCCCAACGTCGATATGGTGGTTTCGTCCAGATGCAATGAACCTATACATCGGTTTAGTGCATTAATGGGGGAAATCATGGAATATTCCAAGGATCAACCCCCTCCTCTCCACCTATAAAAGGAGGACTCCCCCATCCTCATTTAACAACACCTCAAGGAAGAGAGCAAGAAGGAAGAGAAACACTCCAAGGCTTAGGCCATAGCTATATAGAGTTGAGTAGTAGGGAGAGATGTGAGGGAGAGTTCGAGGAAGCGCCAGAGTCTTTCTTTATTTAAGCTTTATTCTTACTTGTTTGTGGCTTCGTTGTTCGTCCCCATGGCGGATGCTCTAGTAGAGGGCTCCTGATAAACACAGATAACCCTGTACAATGCTAGAGTAGTAGTTGATAGCGTAGATGTGATGTCTAGGCTAGAGGCTACCTTTATTTGCCTCGTACACCACGGTTGAGGGGTAGGCGGCAGGTGGTGACAGTCTTGTCCGTCCCTTATAATCCCCCATGTCTGGGTACAACATAGAGCTACAAGCTGACAACGCTTGGCACCAGGTGTTCACCGGTGCCTGAAGTAAACAAGTAGAAGTTGAGTTTATCCATCCTTAGACCCAAAGCCATAGGAATCCTTCTCAACCTCTGCCACCTCTATCCTTGTGTTTTTCTTGGATGAACTAGCTAGAGGACTACACCCATTCCCTATGGAAAATACGATACATTGAATACTTCTGGGTGAAATGCTACAACAGTAGTTCTGTGCGCTTGCAGAATATTTCTGTATGCATTAAGAAATATCAACAACTATCTAGGCCCTAGGCCCTTGAAATGGTGCTCAAATGTGGGCTCTTGCTCCTTGGTGTGTTGTTGGAATGAGGGGGCTCTCCTCCTTCTTATACAATGCTCAAGAGTTCGGTTGAGGGGGGAATATTTACCGGATACACCCCGCACCGCCATGCATGTCATTAATTGTACCGTCATGCCAAAACTAGGCCTAAGGCGAGCCAGTGCTGGTGCGGCCGCACTAGCCGCACCCAAATGATCCTAGTTTTGGCTGGTGACCTCCAATGACCTTCTAGAGTGGGCCTGCAAAGTTTGGTGCTGTTTGAAGCACGTTTGCTTTGGGTTTGGGGCATTTTTCTCCATGTGACTGGGCCCTGATTTATCTAGTTGTGGGCCTCCTCCCCCTTGGGCTCATGTTGGGTGTTTGCATTGTTGTATTTCTTGTACACTTTAGGTACATTTTCCATGTTATTCCGACATGTCTTCCTGCAAATGATGAATCACCAAAACTTTTAGAACTTGTTAGTTATAAATCCTAATCCTAAGTTTGTGTTCATTTGGATAAATTTTATATAAATGTTGGCGGTTAAAAGTGTGATTTAAGGACCACCAATAAACTGCCTGTTAGCAGTCGTTATGCACGTATTTCCAACCGCCAACGTATTAAAGAATTGCCTAGTTTAAATAATGCAATGTAGGGAATTATGTTTATACTAACAAATTCCACAAGTTTTAGTGCTTAAATATTTTGCAGGATATATATGTCTAAAATATGCTGGAATCAACTCTATATGGGATACATGCAAGATCGGTACAAATAGGATGAGAAATAAATTAAATATATCATCATCGCAAATATTCTCAAATGCCAAATTGGAGGACATCATGCCGAAGAGCTCATCGAGACGATTGAGATGAATATATAGTTTGCTATTTTTGGACGCCGGATGAAAAGATACATGCAAACTAAAATGGGACACCGATGCACGCTGATGTCAGCACCCTAAATGTCGAACTGCAGCAGCAACTCCATCCACGTCCACGTGAGCAAGGAGCAATACATGCATGTTTGCTACGCATAGACTCATGGAGCAAGGGGCCCAACATGTTCACCACGCAGCAGTAGCACTAGCATGCTCGACGCACAGCAAAAGGATGGGGACCCATGCTCTTCGAAGCCCAGCAGGCATTTGGTTTGTGCACAGCCAAGACATGGCGGTGCATGTTTGTGCAGAGTGGAGGTTTTGTTTAGTACCAAGTTGCTTAGACAGGATAGTTTTCACTTGTGGCATCCTATAAATAGGGAAAAAATTCGGTGCAGCCTGGCTACACCCTCCCGCCGTGTCACTAGATCTAAGCATGTCTGCACGGCGGGAGGGTGCAGCCAGGTTGACATGTGTCAGCAGATCCAAGCAGGTCTGCACGGCGGGAGGGTGCAGCTAGGCTGCACCGAATTTTTTTCCATAAATAGAGACCCCTCTTCACCTGTAAACCCGTACCTCATTGTATCACACTTTTCCCCCTTAGGAGGTGCCCCTTGGGTGGTGCTTCCATCCCATTGTAAAACTTTGTACCTGGTGATGCGGATTCTGGTATGATAAATTTAGTTCTTTTATTTAATTAAGCATTTTAGTATTTATTTAAGTTGTTTACTGGTTCCTAGTCTATTGCATAGTTTATACTTTGCATAGATACGTTGCTTTGTCTACGAGTAAGGTAGTAATCAAACGTGTAGACTAGTGGTTACCTTGGTTTGCATTCAGTTCAACACATAGTAGTGGTAGCCGGCAGGTGATGACAGCCCCGTCCGACCTAAGTATTCCACCACATTAGTTCTGTTCTATAGGACTTAAGGGTGGGCTCGCCACTCCCCTTCTCATCCCTATCTGTGAGTTGGCTGGTCCCAGGTGCCCAAAGTAAACAACATTAGTAACTCTGATCTGCTTGGTTATCTAGAAGAGCTTAGTGCTATCATTCCAGTACTTTGCCAACCCGTATATTTATCTTTATCTTTACCATCACTACCCCCATACGAACTAGTTCAGGATTAGTACACTTCATGTTCCCCATGGAAATCTATACTTTAGAATACTCCCGGGTGAAACCTACGACGATATTCGTGCACTTGTGAATTTATATATGTGAGGCGTAAGAATCGCCAACAAGCTTTCTAGCACCATTGCCGGAGAATGGTAGCGGTGCTAATTCCGAGCAAAGTTCGCCCGTGTACCATCCCACCTACCATATGGATTCCACTCCTACCCTTTTGAAATATCTGCTCCAAAGGGCGAGAAATTGGAGCCACCAACATCATCACACCCCCATCCAAACACCCAGCTATGAGCTACGTCTTGGCTTCATAGCCACGGTTCGAGAACAATCCTTTTCTGGATTGGAAGAGGAGAATCCATATACCCACTTGCTTGAGTTCAAGCAACTTTGTTCGTTTCTCATAATTGCGGGTATGGCTCAACAAACTTCGAGATGGAAGCTCTTTCCATTCTCACTATCTAGAAGGGCAAAGCAATGGTATTCCCTCTCCATTAGAAGTGTTGAAGGGAGTTGGGAAATGCTAAGGGAAAAATTATGTCTAACCTTCTTCCCAATCCCAAAAGTTGCTAGTCTCCGATGTGAAATCCTTTCTTTCGAACAAAGGGAAAAGCAATCACTGGGAGCTGCTTGAGCATGCTTTGCCAAACTTTTAGCTTCCGGTTTGGAACTTGGGATCCAAGAACCTGTTCTTTTGCAACATTTCTATCTGGTCTCAATTCCAAATCTGCTAAATTTTTGGATTGTTCATCTAGGGGCTCTTTTGCCAATTTAACCCCAAGTGAAGGGTGGATAGTCCTTAATAAAATCCTTGAGAACACTCCTTACACTAGGATATATGATGAGTTCCCTGATGAAGCGCCAGATGAGCCCATAGAAGAAGAGCAGACGCCTTTAGAATTCAAATATATTGACTCCTTTAACACCTACCTTTGACACGTTCTCAGAACCCATCGTTCAGCCCAACCTAGACTCCTTTGATCCCCCATGTGCTCTTCACTATGAGTGTTACGATGAGTTATTTCAAGATTATTGGAATGCATCGAAAGAACCGATAGAGGAGAAGCACTCGAGGCATGCGTGCCATGAAATTCATAAATCCGATCAAGAAGAGCGACAAAAATAGATGAAACATATCGAACACCTTTTTGCAGTCATGAGTCAAGAATGGTTGGATGAGGCAGAGGCCTCAGTAGATGTCATTAAACTGCCCACTCAGATCAAGAGAATTTACTGTCAAGTTGTGGGCATAAACGGTGAATATGCTTATGATCCTAGCCTTGGGATCAACATCATCTCTCATTTCCTAATCCAAGATCAATGTTCAAAGGAGCATCTTTCTAACTCACCAAAGTGTCTCAAACTCCACTCCAGTCAAATTCTTGATTGTCTTGGAGTTCTTCGAGCTATAGCCATCAAGATAGATGATCCTAAAATTTTCTTAGATTTCCATGTCTTTGACCTTCCAAAAGCTTCCACTCATCCCATCATCATTGGAAGGCCAATCATGAAATTTTTTGAAAAAGTACCAGGAAATGAGTGGTTGGAGCTCAAGATAGGCAAGGAATATCTACCCGTGTCTTTTTCACAATCACTTAACACACGAGTAGAATCTACACCTGAACCTAATCCAATAGAGGAGGTTATGTTGACCACTCTAGTGGACATGGCCCAACCAAGCTTTGAGGAGGAATCTAAGCACTTTAGTGAGGAAGAAGACTCTAATCCTCTCATTAAGCTCAAAAATTCTAAAAATCCTCAACCTTCTCCTGTCGAGCTTAAGCCACTTCCTCCTAGTCTAAAGTAGGCTTTCTTCCATGGAAATCAAGAGACTCCAGTTATCATTAGTGATAAGCTCTCCGATGTAGAAACTCAACAACTTCTCACTATTTTGGAATCACATCGATCTATCTTAGGGTATTCGCTTCAAGATTTAAAAGGTATTAATCCTACACTCTGCACTCATCGAATCCCGATCGATCCCAATTCCACACCATCAAGAGAACCACAATGACGACTAAATAATGTCATGAGAGAGGTAGTAAAGAAGGAAGTCCTCAAGCTGTTGCATGCTGGGATCATTTACCCAGTGCCGTATAGTGAATGGGTTAGTCTCATTCAAGTTGTTCCAAAGAAGGGAGGAATGATGGTAGTATGTAATGAGAAGAATGAGCTTATTCCTCAATGTACTATGACCGGGTGGCGTATGTGCATCGACTATCGCAAACTCAACAAAGCCACCAAAAAGGATCACTTCCCCCTTCCCTTCATCGATGAGATGCTTGAACAACAAGCCAAACATTCCTTCTTTCGCTTCCTCGATGGTTACTCTAGTTACCACCAAATTCCAATCCATCCAGTAAGACAACATTTACATGCCCCTACAGTACATATGCTTATGGGCGAATGTCCTTTGGGTTATGTGATGCACCCACTTCCTTCCAACGCTGCATGATGTCTATCTTCTCTAATATGATCAAAAACATCATGGAAGTGTTCATAGATGACTTCTCTGTCTATGGAAAGACCTTCACCGAATGCCTAATGAATCTAGATAGGGTTCTACAAAGGTGTGAGGAGAACCATCTTGTCCTAAATTGGGAGAAGTGCCACTTCATGGTGCAGGAAGGAATAGTTCTTGGACACCGAATATCAGAACGAGGGATTGAGGTGGATAGAGCAAAAATTGAAGTAATCGAGCAACTTCCACCACCCACAAATGTTAAGGGGATTCATAGTTTCCTTGGGCATGTCGGGCTCTATCGACGTTTCATCAAAAACTTCTCTCATATAGCCTGACCTTTCACCAACCTCCTTGCCAAGGAAACCCCCTTCGTTTTTTATGAAGAGTGTTATGAATCCTTTTACACTCTCAAGCAAGCACTCATTTCTGCGCCCATCATACAACCACCTGACTGGAATCTTCCCTTCGAGATCATGTGTTATGCGAGTGACTTTGCCGTAGGAGCTGGTTTGGGCCAATTAAAGGATCAAATGCATCATGCCATAGCTACGCAAGCAAAACACTGACTAGCTCTTAGCTAAACTACACAACCACTAAAAGGGTACTTTTGGCAGTGGTGTTTGCCATTGACAAGTTCCATTCCTCTCTAGTGGGGGCAAAGGTAATTGTGTATACAGATCATGCTGCTCTCAAGTACCTCCTCACCAAGAAGGATGCAAAGCCAAGGCTTATCCGTTGGGTACTGCTACTCCAAGAGTTTGACATTGAAATTTGAGATAAGAAAGAGGTAGAGAACTCGGTGGCTGATCACTTATCACGGTTGCAAGTAAAAGGAGATTCGTTGCTGCCCATTGATGACTACCTATGAGACGACACTCTCCTTAAGGTAACAACATTAGACCCTTGGTACACTAACATTGTAAACTTCATGGTTGCTAGATATGTCCCACCTAGAGAAGACAAGAAGAAACTCCTATGCGATAGCCATTGTCACTTGTGGGATGACCAATACCTCTACCGAGTCTGTTCTGATCGACTATTATTTGTTAATGGCTCGGTTGTTTTCCTCAGGTTACTGCTAGTGCTAGTGCCTTGTATGCTCTGAATCTTTGCTCTTTATTTCTCTTATCTGTTAGTCCTGAGTTCCTAATTAGATAATCTCCTATTTTTGTAGTTTGTAGTGAACTGTTATTGTCAATGGAATTTGACTTTCTGTCAAATGGTTTAGAATCCAATATGCAAAACCTGCGCTAGAATAATTTAGATATCTGCTCCCAGATAATTCAGAATCCAATCTGCTCTCAATGATGTGTTATTAGCTTGTTCAAATTATTTACGCTTCCTGTATTCACATGTTCAGTGCCATTCAATCGAACCAATCTAAGGTCAACCCTATGTGCTGATGCATAAATCAATTGGCTTCCTTTTTTGTTCTTGTGTTTTCCAACCCAAAATCTTAATCACAGATTAATTTTGTGTGAATTTTTTCTACAGGCCAGCCTCCACATCAGGTAGCTTGCAGCGGGAGAGAGGAACATGAGTTGAATCCGTGAGCCTTCTTAGACACCATGTTGCACAGGTAATTAGTTAGTTGAAATGCCAAATAAATGTCTGTGAATTCTTGTTGCACAACGCTTAGATTGATATCTTATTTGTGGGACTTGAGTGCTTGCTTGTTAGGCCATATCTATTTTCTACTGCTGTGATGACAAATGATATTTAGACATGATGTATTCTGAATTTATGCACTCATGTCATGTTATGTGCTACTGTACTAATCTGATAACATGTTAAGTAGCAGCCATTTGTTAATTGTCAATTGTTATATGGTCCACCATGTACGTACTAATCTCTCCATTAATCAACTCATATGCTTCAACATGTGTGTAGTGCTCCATTCTCCTTCCTAGAAATTACCATGTAATTTTTGATTGGTTCCACCAAGCTGCAGTTCAACATTGGTTCCACCAGACTTCAGGTCCATTACTTAGGTCATATCTTTTGAAATTTCACTGTAAAAGAAATTGTTCTCTATGCAACTCATTAATCTATCTTGTGTTTAGGCAGGATGTTGCAGTCCACCAACGGGTTGCAACTTCAACTACCAAAGAGAGACTGTTAGGATCAAACCCACTGGCTTCAACACTATAATTGTTCCCTTCTTATTGCAGTAGGACTTGTTTTAGTGAATAAATTAGTGTTGATGTATGCAAATGTATGGTTGTTGGTGAATTTTATAATCATGAACATTCTGTTGTCTATTGATTTTTTATATATGCAAATGTATATGGTAGAATAATATTTTATATGAAATTATTTTAACTATGAAGATTGACTAAATGAGCTGGGCCCATTGTAAATAGGCTTGATATTACAAGTGCACCAAAGAAAGGCTAGCCTATATGGGCTAAGCCCAATTTATAGTGTAAAAAACTAGCCCATGCTATATGGGCAATAGGGCCAAATTCGTTTTTATGACAATTATTTTTGTCATACTACCTATGTCACATCACATGCCACGTCAAGTGCCATGTCAGATCACTTGACACTTGTTATCATCCCGTCTAATATATTATGATAAATACAGTGGCAAATACCATTGTCATAACCTGGTGACAAACATGAAAATGTCACTAAGATTATTGACAATGGGGTCTGTTACTAACAGAAGGGGGATAATGACCCACCTTCTATGACCATAGCCATATCGTCACTGCTATGTCATAGAAGGGTACAATGACAAGAAAAGACTATAATTGTCACATTCTGTTAGTCATGGAAGGACTAATTTCTTGTAGTGATAGTTTAGTGTGGGAGTTAGAGAGAGTAGTGAGCTATGCTTGGGTTTCCTAGTCTGGCCTTCTAGAGAGTCTGGTATAGCTCTTGTACCTTTTTCTTTTCAGTAAGACCTTTACTTTATTCAATATATTTATATTCTTTCTTTACCTTACAACATTATACTTGTTATATTGTTGTGGCCTATCTTAGCATATAGTTGCTACATATTAGATTGTGATCCTAGCCCACACCTGCATATGATCATCGCCTTTCATTAGGTGTGCTAATTGGCTTGTGTGTACACAATTAGAGTAGTGAGAGAGTGTAAGCGTTGTGCTTATACTCTATCTTGCCTTTGGTTACTGCTTGTTGCACGGATAGATTGTGGATGCTACAGGAGGTGACATCCATGTCTAGTCTTTGTATTCCACCACATAGTCGAGACGAGTTCAAAGGTAAGGTTAGTGTCAACTGTGTAGCCACTTCTGGTAGGAACTACTGTTCCTAATATCTCACCTACCGCCTAGTACACCTGTTGTGTGGACTCAATCTTTGTGTTGCGATTATGTGATTAAGGCAGAACCATAAAAATAGAGTTTGAATTAGAGGAATCTTTTACTCTCTCGTTGTCCTCCCACCTAACTATACCTTACTAATTATCTTGAGCTATCTTTATCTTGGATTGTTGCATCAACCCTTTCTCATATTTTGTTTTACCCCCTGCACTAGTTGAAACTAAGTTGTGGTAAACATAAATATCTCGTATTATCATTTATATCTACAGTTTTCCCTTAGGATTAAACAAATGACGATACCTTGGAATACTGTTTGGTGAAGTGCTACAATGGTATTATGTGCGTCTATGGAATTCTCTACTTCAGCATAAGAAATAATAATAGATACCTCTTACTAATCGGTGCTTGCGCACTATTGTTGTACTCGAAGGGGCCTGTAGTCTTGCGAGACCACACCAATTGCATTTATGGTGTGGCTACCAATGTGTGCTGGAGAAAATGGGGCTCGTGATGTTTTGGCCGGAAGCTTGATAGTGAAGATTGTAGGGAGCGGTCCGAAAGGCCATCTCGGAGTCCTACTTGCGCATGGTGAAGGCCCTATGGATGGCAACAGGGCAGATTTGGATCGGGGAGTCTCTGGGCACCCAAAACTGAAACCCAAACTGAAAACCCAAACCTGCCCTGAACACCCTTTTGGGTTGGAAATCCATCCCCGAAACCGAAACCCGCGGATCTCTGAAGTCTAACGGATTACGAGGAAGCGTGAGATTTTTTTACCCCTCCGAGGGCATCCTTGTGAGGGGATCCAATGAGGATTAGGAGAAAGCGTGAGATTTTTTATACCTCTATAAAAATACTAAAGTCTCTGATCGGCGTTTCCATCTTTATCTCAATTAAGCTTCGACATTTATATTGTGTACCTAGATTGTGTGCTTACTATTCTAGTTTAGTTAGCTAAGCTAGTTGATACTTGATAGGATTAGAATCTAGGTTGCATAACTCTTTCGCGGTAGAAATAACAACATACCTAGCCAAACCTTATTTGCACATGTAAATAGACTACTTTATTGTATAGGTTTTGGTAAGTGGAAATTAGAGGCCAAATTTAGAGTAAAAGTTTTTGGAAAGTCTAATTCACCCCCTCTTAGGTGTCACGGTTCCTACAGCAATAATGAAAACATTCCTAGGTAATACCAGGCCATATTGAGAAACCATACAAAAGGAAGAGAACCCAAACTCCAAAAATACCATCAAGTTGCCAGAAAAATGGATCGGAGTTGTCCTAGGCATCACAACCAAAAGCATCCCTCAAACAAAAAACGATGAGCTAGCGTAGCCAACAACTCAATCCTTGTGCTTCCCACCTCATGTGTTCTATGAATTTGTATACCAAGAAACCATAACTATAGGCTTCAAGCAAGCGAAGCTAATAAACGTAATTGAGTCTAATGATTGGAGAGCTCCGATAATGGCACACAACAAAGGCCATTACGAGCTAGAAACCGTAGAAGAACTGAAGCACATGCAACAAAGAAACCGAGGGTACAAGATCATATACAACACTCTGTTTAAGGCAGGCGTCTGCACGCCACTCCTAGATCCGCCCTTGGTTTATATACTGGCATTCCTAGCTGTTGGAAAAGTAAAGAAAGTTTTAGTGCTTTGGCGCTGCTTTCGGATGATGATTATGCCAAAACAATAAGCATCTCGGCAGAAAACTAATAATAGAAGGTGCTAAATTAGCTATCATGAACATTCGCTGTGCACACTTCACACCCATTTTTCTAACCACTTGAACTTGTTTGCGTCTTTAAGAAAAAATGCCCTAGATTTTTGCGCTTTAGAGACTAGCCAAAAAAAGGAAACATGAATGGTCATGGCTAGATGGCCCTAATGCTTTCCAAAAAGTGTGTGGCTTCCCTTAGGCTCCAACCACACCCTTTCCTTGCTCCATTCCCGTAGCATGCATGCATGCTTTCCTCTTGGTTTGCTTTGTCAGTTTCTCCATTCCTCTTGCAGACCTTTAGTTTTGTTTTCTCTGTTTTGCCCTCTGATTTGGGACAACTCCCACCGATCCCCCCCCCCCCCCCCCCCCCCCCCCCACCACCCCGCCCCCACTTTCTTTTACGTAGCATTCTTTACAGTGAATTGTCGATGGAATTACCCATGTAGGGTAAGTTTCCCACTTGAATGGGGGGAAGAGGAAGGTGCGGATCCTTGTTGCCCAGTTTCTCTTTCCCATATCTCAATTTCTTTGTTGTTGTTCCTGCTGCAAATTTTGTATATATCAATCTTTATATAAAGAAGGCTGGAAGAAGATACAACAAATCTTGATTCGTTCCTGAAAGAAGAGTCAAGAGGGGCCAAAAACAAGTTGAAGCCCATTTATTTGGCCAGAACAGAAGAAGAGGCACATTGTAAATTGGATTGGAAGCTGCCATATATATATATAGTTACATACATACATCTGAGGTATGGGGAAGACACCAAAGAAGAAGAAACTAAGTGAATCAGGATCGAGGCAGAGCCTAGGCGGCAGCCCAAGGACCAGCAGGTGCAACTCAAGGACCAGCCAATGCAGCGGTGGAGAACAGACGAGCCCCCATCATCCAGCTGCAGCGCTAGCAGTGGACGAGGACGATGCCCTCTTCGTTGGGCTGTCCTCCGAATTGAAGGAGGAAGGCACGAGGCTTTTCCAAACAAGGGACTATGAGGGGGCAGCGTTCAAGTTTGACAAGGCCATCAAGCTATTGCCACAGGGGCATAACGATATGGCCTTCCTGCACTGCAACATCGCAGCATGCTACATGCACATGAATCCTGAGGAATATCGTCGTGCCATCGACGAGTGTAACTCGGCGCTAGAGGCGTCACCGATGTACACGAAGGCACTGCTCAAGAGGGCCCGGTGTTTCGAAGCCCTGGACAGGCTGGATCTAGCCTGTAGGGATGTGGAGAAGGTTCTGAGCTTGGAGCCCAACAACGTGACGGCGTCAGAACTCTATGAGAGTATTAAGGAGGTGATGGAGATGGAGGAGCAGGTCTCGTCGCTGGAGAAACGTCAGGTTGACGAGTCTGCCGCGATCAATATCGCAAAGGAGAGGATACAGAGGAGGGTGTCGCGGAAATTTAGAAATTCCATAGTCGAGGAGGAGGTATGGGAGATGATGATTCATGAGAATAATGAGGAGCATGAGGAGGAGGAGGAGGATCATGGGAATAATAACAATAATAATAACGAGGATGGCGAGAAACACAGCAGCAGTAAAGAGGACGCCGTTAGCGAGATGCAGGAGAAGCGCAGCAGCCTGCAGCACAGGCACCCTGAAGAGACCAAAACCTTCAGGAGCGCCGACTACAACAAGCAAGGTGGCGTAACAAACACTAACAAGGAAGCCGGGGGAGGGGGGAGGAGGCATGCCCAAGCCCAAGATAGCCATGAAAAGCATCTCAAGGAGATACTGGTGAAAGGCATCCAGCCTGAGAAGCCGGGAAAGCACACGACGACACAGAATCAAGCAGCCATCAGCGTGGAGAGGCGTAATAAGAAGCATTTTGAGGTCGGCAGCCATAGCAAGCAAGAGAAGCAGCAGCAGGATAAGCAGCAGTATGAGAGGTACACCAACGCCAACGTCAGCCTGCAGGGGAAGCACTCTTTGGTGGAGGAAAAGTACGAGATGAGGTATATGCCGCCAGAAAAGCAGATTACCACCATCAAAGCGGCAAATAACTACGGTAGAGAAAAGCATACGAAATACTGTGCTAGTAGGGAGAATCAGAATCATGAAGCTGCTGCTGCCAGCAGAGAAGTGGTAAAGAAGAAATTTAAGTTCGTCCACGGGGACGACATACGGATCGTTTTAATTCCAGAAAGCTGCAGCCTGTTGCATGTGATGGACATCGCTCGGTACAAGTACAACCCACACCTCAAGTCGTTCCTTCTGAAATTTATGGACAAAGAGGGGGACCTGGTGACCATCACCTCCACCGAAGATTTAAGGTGGGTCGAGGATCTCTACCCGCACGTTCCCGTGCGGCTGCATATAAAAGAGGTCAGTCCCGAGCGGGAGATCACTAGGGACCTGGTGATGCCCATGTCCTCCTCTTTCGCGGAACACCGAGAACAGAACCATTACAGCAGCACCTCCGACGACTATGAGTGTGAAAGCTCGAGGAAGGAAGCAGACGAACGAAATAATCCTCCCTGCACCACCGATGACTGGATGATGCAGTTCGCTCGCCTGTTCAAGAACCACGCTGGCTTCGATTCCGATGCATGCGTGGATCTCCGTGACCTTGGCATCCGGCTGTACTACGAGGCGATGGAGGACACCATCACAAGTGAAGAAGCACAGGAGATATTTCAAGCGGCAGAGGCCAAGTTTCAGGAAATGGCGGCGCTGGCATTGTTCAACTGGGGTAACGTCCACATGTCCCGTGCAAGGAAGCGACTGATTTTTTCTGAAGATACCTCTAAGGAGTCCATACTTGCCCAGGTAAAGTCTGCGTACGAATGGGCCTGCACTGAGTACGTCAAGGCCGGGAAGAAGTTCGAAGATTCTGTGGATGTGAAGCCGGACTTTTATGAAGGCCTTATTGCGCTTGGGCAGCAGCAGTTTGAGCAAGCCAAGCTTTCTTGGCGTTACGCTGATACGTGCAAAGTAGACATGGGAACCGAAGTGTTAGAACTTTTCAACCATGCTGAAGACAACATGGAAAAGGGAATGGAGATGTGGGAAGGGATCGAGTATCTGCGAGTCAAAGGGCTGTCTAAGTCAAGGAAGGGGAAGATCGTAGTGGATAAACTGGGTCTCAATAAGCAGGGAAAAGATTTATCTCCGGATGAAGCCTTTGAACAGGCCTCAAACATGCGCTCGCAGCTAAACATTTCGTGGGGCACCATTCTTTATGAACGCTCAGTAGTAGAATTCAAGTTAGGACTCTCTAGCTGGGAGGAGAGTCTTCAAGAAGCCATTGAAAAATTTAAGACCGGAGGAGCTTCGGTAGCAGACATCAGTGTGATGGTAAAGAATCACTGTGTCAACGGAAACAATCAAGAAGGTATGACGATGTATCCATTTGTTCTTTAATTTCTCCTGTGCAGTTTTATCTTCTTGCTAAATTGGATTGTCTACCTTCAATCATCTATATGTACAGTATAACGCAAGAACAATTTATGATCGGAATTCAGATTCTATGTGTAACTAACTCATGTTATGCCACAAACTGAAACTAGTCAATTCAATGAGTTTTAATGCTAATTGTGTGTAACTATAATTTTACCATTTCTCCCCACAAAATTAGGATGCTAGCTAGACTGCTACATCCTCTTAGCTAGCTCTACAGGAGTATTTCTAATGCATGTGATTTTTCTATATTACGCAGGATTAAGCTTCAACATTGATGAGATAGTCCAAGCATGGAACGAAATGTACGATGCTAAAAAGTTAAAAAATGGTAGTTCTTCTTTCCGGCTCGAACCTATATTTCGAAGGAGGCCTTCAAAGCTGCATAATATACTAGAGCACATACACTACACGTGAGCTTGTATCAATCATTGGACTTGGATTCTGTACACTTGGATAAGAATGTTGATACATTTTCTTGTGCAATAGGTAAATCTATTCTCTATCAGCAATAATTTGTGCACTTATTCCCAAATATAATAAGTACTCCCTCCATCCCAAATTATAAGACGTTTGACTTTTTTTACCTCAAGTTTGACCACTCGTCTTATTCAAAAAATTTGTACAAATATAGTCAAATTTAAGTCATTCTTGAAGAACTTTTATTAATATACCAAGCTACGATAAAAAATTGATATTTTGCACAATTTTTTTGAATAAGACGAGTGGTCAAACTTGGTGTCAAAAAAGTCAAACGTCTTATAATTTGGAATGGAGGGAGTAAGTTTTTATACACCACTCAGACCACCAATTTACTTGTTTGGCAACCCGATACTAACAGTTATGTGTGTGGCATTAAGAGACCTGGTGCTGCCTGAGTGTGCAGTATTCTAAAATTTTGGACAGTTAGTTATCATTTAGTGAGATGTTGACCACAAAAGGATCATTGTGGGAAATATATCTTTGCATTATTTCTCACAAAAAACAAGTGGAGCTGTCAAATTAGAGCTTGTTTGGTAAAGCTTTAGGAGCAACTTCTAGGCAAAATCTAGCAAAAGGTCTACCAAAAAGTGATTTTTTGTAATGAACTAGGAGGCTCGGAGCAAAAAAAAAAAGTAGCTTCTCTTGATTTACTTTTGACGTAGGATTACCTTTTATCAATAGTTTATCTTAGAAAATCCAAGAGAGTCACTTCATTTAGAGAATTAGTGGGAGGAGCTATTCCAAACTAACTCTTCCTTTCATCCCAAAATGCTCCCTCCAGTTCATCTCTAATATGGTAATATCACAACGAAGCTCAGCTCATTCACTGCCTCCAGTCTGCTCCCCCCTCCAACCCCCAACACACCTCCAGTGTGGGGCCGTGGGGAAAAAGTCTAATTGACCCCTCAACTATAGGGGTGGTCTAGTTTACCCCCCGAACTATGAAATGGTCTAATTTACCCCCTGAACTTTGCAAAACCGGCCAAATCACCCCCTCGGGCGGTTTTGGGCGGTGGTTTTGCTACAGTGTCAGCTGTTTTGCTACAGTAACATCGGTTTTGCAAAGTTTCTTTAATTGTGTAAAAACTTTGTACTAAAGCATACTATATTATATATTCACTGTGTAGATCTACTCATGTGGAGTCCAACAAAATTGGATTTTCCATTTTATGATTTTTCTGTGATTTACTATGATTTTTCAAAGATTCAGACGAAATAAATAAAAAAGAAAAAGACAAAACCGCTGTTACTGTAGCAAAACCGCTGACACTGTAGCAAAATCACCGCTCAAAACCGCCCGAGGGGGTGATTTGGCCGGTTTTGCAAAGTTCAGGGGGTAAATTAGACCATTTTATAGTTCAGGGGGTAAACTAGACCACCCCTATAGTTGGGGGGGTCAATTAGACTTTTTCCGGGGCCGTGGCATCTCCGCAAGTTGAATTAAATATTTTTAGTTGTACTTCTCTCGTAGTTTTCCCATGTTCCCAAAGGATCTCCTAATCAAAAGAAAATAAGGACAAAAGGATAAGAGTTAGTTTAAGATATATAACCTAAACAGGACATACCTTGTGGAAATTATGGTTTAGAAGCAATGGTTTAGCACTCACTTATATATACGAAATACCCTATGTATGGATTTGTGTGGACTTATCATTTTCTTTAAAAGTTTCTTTAAGAGAACATTATGATATAGTCAGTCGCTAAATGAGAATGGTTTTAACATGGTTTTGCAGACTAGTATTTGGATTTGTGCTGCATTAACACATCCAAAGCGGCGTTTTAATTTCCAAGTCGAGCCAACAGCCAAGTGAGTTGCTCAGAATGCTGTTTTCTAGAGTTAAGAATATAGCATCAAGTTTCACCTGTACAAATGCCCTAAGTTTGTATTGTAGAAACATAGAGAACCTCAGCTGAATTGTACCTTTGGTAGATGAAATGAAACACACATGAGTGAAAAGTTCGAAGTCATGGATTCTCCGGAAGATTTCTGTAAATTTTTTAATCCATTGTATGTCATCCGTTGTGTCATTGACTTGTGGGTGCTGGGTGCAGACCCACCATGTCGGAACCGCAGCACGTAAGAAAGCAGATGCATTTGAGAGATTATTCCCTCCAGGTTTGCAGGTCACAGAATTTAGCACGATACGAAAAGAGATATAATAAACAGTCGAGTTATCCAAAGGAGCGACTATTATTCCTTTCTCATAAAAAAAAAGGTAGAGGTTGAGAAACATGTCTGCACAAGGTCCATCTGTATATTCATATTTTGTGATTTGCAACCTGTTCGGTAATTCCAAGTTTAAAAAAGAAAACTAATGGATTAAATGCATCTTAGCCACTCAAGCTGTATGATGAGTGTTTACCGTTGTTAAATCTGGCACAACAATATAGTTAACATATAATCACATTCTTTGAATAATTAATCGGCTAGTCAGATCACGAATTGCTAATGGTTAATTAGCCTTGTTAGAGATTAATGCACTACGTAAAAAAGGGTCATATCAACCGGCGAATCTACAGACGCCGGACGAAAGCACGTCTGTAATAATAATCTACATACGCGCGTTACCCAACAAGCGTCTGTAGTAACTCCTGGACCGAGGTGACCGGTCCGGCCGGGTCAACACGCATCTGTAATAATGAAATTCTACAGACGCGTGTTCTCAAAACATGTCTGAAAGAATTCCACAGACGCGTGTTATATGAATGCATCTGTAGTTGTTTACTTATTACATACGCGTGTTTAATTTCAGACACATGTTTTAAAGACTTGTCTGCAGTAATTTTATTTGTTCAGACGCGTGTTGTGAAGCGCGTCTGTACAACTTTTGGCGCGTGCTACGTAGTTGGCCAGTACCGCATACATTCAATTCAATTCATTAACTGCGCCACTGCTCTACTCATCACGCGCCGCGGCTCCGCCTCAGCTCCAGGTCTAGGCGCGCGTGACGCTAGCTCCCCGGCCAGCGGCGAGAGGCTCAGAGAGCTCAGCTCATCAGCTCCAGGGCGGTGGCCAGCCTGGTGCTCGCAGCAGGTGCGCGCGGTCCTCTGAGGCGGGCGGCGGGCGAAGGCCGGGGGCGCGCGCGGCGAGGCGGGCCGGCAAAGGCCGGGGGCGCCGGACATCACGGGCGGCACCTATAGACGCGACACGCGCGCACATGTGGCCGTGGCGGGTGTGACGCAGCAGTGCGACACCGGCTGGCACGACGCATGCGGCGGCACTGGCGCCGGCGGCTGCGGGCAGCCTGGTGCGTGCCCAGGCGAGCTAAGGCCACCGACCGGCCATTCCCCTTCAGCTCAGCTCTGCTCTCGATCCATATCCATCCTTCCAGCGGCCGCATACCGTTCGTCCACTGACGACATCCTCTCCTTGTTGATTGGTCCCCGGCGTGCTCAGCTTAGCTCAGCTCAGTTAGTGACCAAATTCATTCCTAATAATAGAATCATAATTTTTGTGTGAGCATGATTAACTCAACTGCCAGATGGAATCCATGTGCTTAATTCTATCTCGATCTCAGTAGGGTGCGCTCATGCTTACTCTTCTCGATCTCTTCAGTGCTTCGCTATCGCCATAACAGTGCTTCACCGTCCAGCAGTGGCCAGAGGTGAGCTCCGCAACTACTTGTAGTGCAACTAATTAACTTGCATTCTAAACTTTGATGAGCTTGTGTCAAACTCAACATGCTACTGAATTGTGCCAAAATTGTTGTGTTGTGACAATTTCTTGATATGATTCACTTATTATTCTTCTATTTTCAATTTTCTTTTGTAGACTATAGAGGATGCTCTTCATATATTTCCTTGCTAAATTGTTCTTCATATATTTCCTTGCTAAATTGCTTTTGTATATATGCTTCTTTATTCTTATATGCCTGATTGTAGAAGTTAGGGACACTTCTATATCGGTTGCCCTTCTTGATCCAGATCCATTGTCAATAGACAACATGACCAGGGATAGAGGTTTTAGCGTGGGGTGTCCGAAAAAAGCCTAAGGAACCATGCCAAGAAAGACTATGTGATGTTTGCACATAACTGTGGTGAGCACTGGATTGCTGTCATCATCATTCCCAAGTGGCAAAAGGTGTTGTACCTCTACTCCAATAGAGGCAGGAAGACAAATTTGAGTGGGTTGAAATCTGTGATAGATGAGTGAGTGTTTTCTAACCTACTATTGACACATTTGTTTCTTTCTTAATTATGTTATTCAAAGTCAAAAAAAATATGACAACAACTCATGTCTGTGTAGGGCTTTTGGCAAATCTGTACCCAAGGCGAAGAACAGGCAGAAAAATGTGAAGTTGACCCATGCCACCAAATTTGCAGTAAGTACTGCTTCACTTCGAAATGCGATCGAAGTAGTGTTTCAATTCCATAGCTTACCATGTGTTTGATATGTTCGCAGTGCTAGCAGTAAGGTCTGGACAACACTTGTGGGTTCTATGCGGCCCACAACTTGATGCTTGCGATGGGACAGACCAAATTGGATGATCCGAAGGTACGACAGATATATTTACTTATTAGTTGTTGTTTGACGTTGATTATGATACACTAGGATCCTCCAATGCTGAAAACTCCAAGGCTCAGCATCCTTGTCTTGTGGCTAGGTCCAATCTAGATGGTACTTTGCATTTGTCTAGGAGAAAGTGTAGCCACCTTAATTATGTTGTTGTTTAACCACTGCCAGCTAGGCTTTGTATGTGTGTTTATATAGCTAAGTAGGTAACATGCATCTAAATAGGTAAGCAACACGTAGGAAATATTTGAGAAGAACCTAGCTAAGTCAATTGAACAACTTTGGATGAGCGTAAACTGAAGCAAGGAGACTAAACTCAGTGAAACACCATGTAGAACTTGTGAACTCTACATTTTCCACAACCACAACAAAGAGGTCCAAAATGTTAGTTTTTAGTCAATCTCCTCTACTTACTGCTTCCAAATTAGTGTTGTTTGTGTCGTTAAGAGAGCTTTTACATGTGCCTTATCTACTTATTGCTGCTTTAATTCATATGAGCTTTTACAAGTTCTTTTGAACGTTGAATTCATATGAGCTTTACAATTGGCTACTTACTGCATGAAAATCAGTGATGTTTGCTGCTGATGTTTACTGCTGCTGCTGTTGTTAGTTAGTGATTTGCTGCTGCTGGAATAGCCTTGTTCACATAGTTAATGTGCTGCTGCTATCATCGCTGCATATATATTAGTCTGACTTAAATGTGCTAGCTAATATAGCCTTTTCCATAGTATTTAGATGTATGTTTCTGAGAGTTGTTTCAAATGCAATGCAAGTAAACTTATGCACCTTCATTTTATGGCTACATTACAGGAATTTGAAGTGCTGACCACTCCAATCAATTTAAAGGACATTAGAGAGAAGATCCCCATGTTCATTGTGTCGCATATCATCGACAAAAAGGTGAGTTTCATGAATCAGTTTAGATGCATTGGAAGTATATGCAAAAGCCTTTTATAACATATGTTCATGGTGTGTGTTTGGAGCTTGATCTGTTTGTGAGGAGCTATTGAATTTGTGAACATCTTTTTAATTTGTTTGTGTGATATACAAAGCAGTGTATAATTTTTTATCTTATTCAGTGAACAATTTTGATATGTGATGTTATTTTTGTGAGATCTACTGATCTGATATTTGTATATATGTATATATAGTGTGATATTAGTGGTATGTGAGTGGGCAGACGTCTGCATGCTGTAGACACGTCAATGGTAAATAAATACTACAGACCCGCGCTAAGTACACACTTTTGTAGTATTCAAATTAATGCAGTCGCATGTTATGAACGCGCGTCTACACTATTTTATATAATACAGACGTATAGACACACCGAGCATATGTAGAACTTTAAAAACTATAGACGTGTTTTGGTAATACAGGTCTGAATAAATATTAGTATAGACGCGCTTTCAAATTTTCGCAGACGCGTGCAAAAGTTATCTCAAATGTGTGTTTGAAATATGTCATATGCTTGTATACAACAAGCGACTGAAGTAGTTTCTTATTACAGACGCGCGATACAGGTCTGAATAAATATTAGTACAGACGCACTTTAAAATTTTCACAGACACGTATTTGAAATATGGCAGACGCCTATATACAACAAGCGTATGAAGTAGTTTCTTATTAGCACATTTGTAATAAGGTCTTATTACAGACGCCATATTACAGATGTGCCGTTGTGCGTCTGTAATATCCCTGAACACGCGTCTATAATGTACTTTTTTTACATAATGATGACCAAGACATGTTTTATGCATACTCGCTATTACACATGCCACAACAGAACGAAGAACCGGGAGATCAGAACACTGTTGCTCATTTGGCACGCGAAGGACCCAAACCAGATGAGCCCAGAAAGAGCGCACAAGCCAAGCATCCGAATACACGAGTGGTTGGTCCAAGTTGGGCTTATTCCCTAGGCTCTAGAAGCAATTGCGTTGCTAGGAACAGGCCGTAAAAAATCCTATTGTATAAAGTGAGAGGAGGGCAACTATGAAGACGATAAACTACTTTTACTTCTAAGCAATCTGTCCTCTGAAACCCCATCTCACGTTCTTCTTCTCTCCATCTCCTATCCTACCTCCTAACCTCTAGTACCAAAGACTGTCGATCCATGATCGTGGTTGTGGATCCCTGTTCCACCGGTCGATGACAATCGCCACAGGTGTGATTGAGTTCCCGACGACCAATGAGTTGCTAGTCACCGACAATCTCCTGTAATTCCTAGGCACGCTGATTCATTTGTGGGGATCTTCTTGATCTGGAGCGTTGCCACCGCCACCTCCTCCCCCGACACCAGGCCACCACTATACTCACCATCAATGTTGTCGTGGCGCCATGAATCTAGAGCAGAGGTTGTTGTTGGATGAGATGCGGCGCTATAGGGTCGAGATGGCGGACTAAAGGAGGGTGAATAGCCTTTTCTAAAACTAATTGCTAGCTAGCTAATATAAATGTAGAATTATACTAATTGGTCTAGCCAAGACTATACCCATCTATCTATCACAAGCACCTTATAAAAAGATCCTAATTGATGCAACTAAGGTACGTACCAAGCTCGTGGGAGCTCACCAAAACAATTCTAGTTAGCAAGATCACACAAACCTAAGCAACTAGTCAACTAAGCATACCAGGAGCTTCTACACATGCTAGTAATCAAAGCGCACAAAGGACAAACTCAACTAGCACTACACTAGCACTACTCACTAGCTACACTACACAAGCACAACTAGAGAGCTAAACTACTTAGCTACACAAGCTAAGTCATGCTACATAGCTACATAAGCTAACTAGCACAAGAAGCAACTAATTTGCTACACAAAGCTAACTAGTTAGACAAGAGAGCAATAACACTAGCACACTAATGAACAAGTAATATAAGCTAGTTTAGGGATTGCAAACCAACATTAAGAGGATGACATGGTGATTTTTCTCTTGTGTCGCGGGTTCATAACCGCGGCAAGCATTGTGGTTGTTCGTTGGAAGTCAGAAGTGTGGGTCTCTGTTGTATTGGGTACTCAAAAACACAAGGGAGACACAATGCAAGGGACTCGTTGTCCACCGGCGTGGACTCCTTTAGGGGGTGAAGTTCATTGTAGCAGTCGGCGACATAGGCCAAGCTCTCAAAGTTGAGAACTTGTCCCGAGACGAAGGTGCCAGTGGTGATGGCAGCCCTGCCAGAGAAGCAGACGCCACCTTCTAGGGTGACGCCGCCTGCTCCAGTGACGAGGCAGGTGGCTCCTGCCACTATAGAGCCAAAATCACACTTGACGTGTGCCCCTACCTTGCGCGCCAGCTATCACGGGTTCATGCCGCGGCAAGCATCATGGTTGTTCATCGAAAGTCAGAAGTGTGGGTCTTTGGTGGCTCGGGTACTTAAAAACACAAGGGAGACATAGTGGTTTATCTTGGTTCGGGCTATCGAGGCCCTATGTATAGCAGTGAGGTGTTCTTTGTGTTCAGGAGCACCCAAATCGGGGGTTGCAATGGAGGAGAATGACAGTTTGGCAAGGGATCGCTCAGCGCTATCCTACAGCTCATAGGCGGTGAGGTTCTTCCCAATGAGTAAGGGACTGACCCTCTCTCTTGCTGGGTTGCCGTGGGAGGAACTCGCTCGTTCCTCTCTCATTGCTTTGTCAAGCCGATGGTTCTACTGTCTAATCGGCCTTCCCTCTTTGGGAGCTGACCTCCCCCTTATATTCCAAGGAAGGTCGGGCACAATTGCTTTAGTCTATGGTATACATGCACTGGGTGTAGCTATGTAGGAGGGTGCGGTCGCGGCATCGATGGACCTCAGCTTTGTCATGTAGGGGAGTCGGAGGAGCTATACACGCCACCTGGCATCGCTACCGCATGACACTTGATCTTCAGGGGTGGTCTGTCGCGGTCCATCCTCCCCTAGGCGAGCACCTTCTTGAGGCTTCATCGGTCGAGGGGCTGATGAGTGGGCCCTAGCGCCCGCTGCCCCTAGAGTTGGTGAAGTCGCTTGTCCTATTGTGTCACACCGATTGTGTGACCCTATTGAGGGAGTGGCAGACAGTGCCTCGCGTCCATTGAATGATCTATTTTCATGGAATCTCCATACCTGCTAGGGCCTTAAACGCCGAGCAAGTTGCCTATTGCTCGAGGCATTGGTTCACCGTTCAAGATCTGGCTCGGGTCAGTGCAGGGTTTGAGTCAGGCTCAGATGCCATTGCTTAGGAGCCTGGGGCCCTAGCGAGCCCTGGAGCCCTAAGCAGTGGCCACAGCCATGCTCGGGCTCTGCCCAACTCTATCTACAGGGTGTGCGCGAGCGTACTCAATGGGTATGGCCCCCCAAGTGATCTTGTGAGGTCGATTGAGGGGTCCATCGGTCAGCACCTTGGTACCCGAGGACTTAACATACCCCTATGTTTGACTCTCGTCATCGAGGCTTGATGGTTTGCCAACTAGTTAATCCCCATTGAGGCAAGCCTAAGGTTGTCGTCGATCCTCTTGCTAGTGGTGAGCCCACAAGCTCACTCTCACACCTCGAGACATCCTCATACAAGAGCTATAGCACTTCGTCTGGATGGAACACTTGGTGCTCTTTGCACCTCGCTTCTACTAGAGTTCCTCTTTGTGATCTCCTACGGGGTGAGTGTTGACGGTCCTTAAGTACCAAATATAGTTATCAAATAAATAAAGAAAAGGATCCAAATGCAACCAACACCTAGACTTAGGGTTTTATCTGACAGAATTCCACAAGTTTTGGTGTTTGTCTGTTTCTGCAGGGGGTTATCAGAAAATACGGAGGAAAGGCCCACACGTCGGGTTTACATAGAGATAACAACGTCTTCACCGATTTTCTATCATCTAGAAGACTCCAGAAGCCACGAGATCGAACGGGAGGCCGAACGGGCCCGGAGGCAGGGCGCCCGCCCTGCTCCCTAGGGCGCCCGCCCTGGCCTGAGAGCCAATCAGGCTCCGTCTCGCGGATTATGCTCCACCGACCTAAGGGATCAAGGAAAACCGTGCGATTAATGTCGGTTTGATCCGACGGCCCACGTTCACTTGAGGGGGCTATATAAGCAGGACCCCTGGCCCCTGGAGGAGGCACTCCCTCATTCTCAATTCCTCAAACCCTAATCTTAGGAGGAGAGTCTCTGATCAAGCCCTAGAGCCACCACATCAACTAGATCTCTAGTATAGCATAGCTACATAGGATTAGAACTAGAAGGAGTCAATCTTCGATTAGTTTTCAGATCTGTCAAGAGGATTCTTGGTAATTCCTTTACTGTTCTCCATTGTTCATCTTTGTTCTTCAATATTATGAATACAACTTTGTTCTATTTCAATATATTGATTATGACTATGCTCTACTTGTTTACGTTTGCGATTATACTGTTCTTAGTTTATCGTAGTTATACGCTTGGCTTAGTTAGATTGGAATTATATACATGTTTAGGATCGTATAGCGTTTATCCATCGGATCCATGGGTAAATGATAAATATTGTGTAGGCGTGGTGCTTAGACCATATTTATCTGCGATTGCACCTTATATGACGGATCGTGGGGTGGTCCGTGATGGTGACAGCTTCGTTGGTTCTTATATAGTCCCCCTCCCGTGTGTAAGGCAGGCAGAGCAACATTATTACGGGGGAGTGCTATGTTTCTCATCTTCCTTGATAATATCACTATGCATGGGCGTAGTCCTTTCTCGCAATGATTGCCAAGTGTACTTGCACTAACTATGATATGCTAGACTTTATAGTTAAGAATAACTTAGGAAATATCCTTGTAGTTCGTCCTAATACCATGCTAATTACTTGCTAGAATATCTGTTGAGGTGCTTATCATTATTATATGTGGCTAGCTGATCAGATTAATTATCTTTGTCACCATTCATACTTTATCTATATTTTATGTGACACTTACCCCTGTATGCAAGAGATAGATGAATGCTCTCACTTATACATACAATGATTGATACTCATTCCTATATTCCATTTCATAATCAACATTGATGTTAGTAATCCCTTCCCAGTGGTAAAAATATAAATAACGATACCTGGAATACTTCCCGGTTAAAATGCAACATCGGTATTAATCTGTGCGCTTGCATATCTTATTTATTATTTATTTAGAAGAGCAGTTGCATATTTCAATACCGCGTCTCTCATGTCATGCTGGGGATGACAACTTGGCTTAAGTGGCATGAGGGATAGGTTCGGCATTTTTGGCGCCGTTATCAGAATTAGAAAACTAAGTCTACTTTTGGTAATGACGTTAAGAATGCCCAACATGCATTTTTGGCGCCGTTGCCGGGGAAGGTTGATTTACTAACAAGGAATGAATACGGAATTTGAGTCATCATTCGCACCATTAAGTGATTGAGATCATCAATTCTCCCATACAGATTTACCCCTGTATTTTTCCATTCTTATTGTTTTGCAGGGTGATGTATGAATAGAGGACATCTTCCAAAAAATTTTGTTGACAACCCCGAAGCATTAATCAGAGGGGCAAGAGCCAAGCTCAAGAAGTCAACACTTCGACGCAACACTTCATCCAATCCAGAAGACCGCCGAAGTTTCATCCGGAATTTGTCAACAGAGTTCGCAGCCATGGCGAACAAGACGATCCGCGAGTTCTCAGCTCCCACTACGGACAACATCCGCACTGGACCTGCCGCGGCCATCGACAAGAACTTTGAGCTCAAGCCAGGGCTCATCAACATGGTACAAGCCATCCAGTTTTGTGGGAAGCCGCACGAAGATGCAAGTGCTCATCTCCAACACTTCCTAGAGATTTGCAGCACATTCACTTTATTAGATGTTCCCAGAGACGCCATACTACTTCGCCTTTTCCCATTCTCACTATTGGGGAGAGCGAAGCAGTGGTTCTACGCGACGAAGGATAAGAACACTACATGGGCACTCTGCTCTACGAACTTTCTGGCTAAGTTCTTTCCCATGGGCAAGACCAATGCTCTCCGTGGGAAGATTACAAGTTTTCAGCAACAACATGATGAATCCGTTCCAGAAGCATGGGAGCGCTTTCAAGATTACATCCTAGAATGTCCCCATCATGGAATGGAGAGCTGGCTACTTATGCAGACTTTCTATCATGGGCTCATCACTAGTGCTCGTGAGACCATGGATGCTGCAGCTAGAGGCGCATTTCTATCACTCACCATACCACGAGATACAGCCCTTGTGGAGAAGATGGCGTCCAACCAAGGTTGGAACGAAGAGAGGACTCAAACACGCAAGAAGGGTGGAGGTATGCACCAGCTCAAGGAGGTAGACATGCTGTCTGCAAAGTTAGACCTACTCATGAAAAAGCTCGATGACAAAGCTGGAGACAAAAGAGAAGTCATGAACGTCTACGACTCTCACATGACTTGTGAGGAATGTGGAGACATTGGACACTCAGGCAATCACTGCCCTGAGATGCTTGAGGATGCAAGGTACATCAACAACAACAACTACTACAACCGTCCTCAACAAAATCAAGGTTAGAATCAACAGAGGCCTAACTACTCAGGTAACTACTCAGGTAATTATCAAGGTAATAACTCTTACAACAACAATAATAATTTTCCACCCCTGAGAGAGTTAGTGTCTAATCAAGGAAAGCTAATGGATAACTTGTCTAAGAAATTGGCATCCAATGATAAAATACTAGAAAACATAAATAATAGAATGGATAATTTCTCTACTGCCATCAAAAACCAAATTAGCTTTAATAAAATGATTGAATCTCAGTTAAATCAAATAGCTGCTACTGTTCCTGCTACTAACCCCGGTATACCATCACAACCGGAAGGATTAGAATCTGCAAATCTTGTAGACATGTTTGATGCAGGTAACTATTGGAGTAATCCCGCTGTTGGAGTACATAATGACCTTCTGCCAGTCAAGAGAGGCGATCCAGGACGCCCCGTCATCCCGATCTCCATCGGCATGGTGGACTTCCCAGAAGCACTCTGTGACTTTGGCTCCAGCGTCAACATTATGCCCAGGGTACTCTATAAAAAATTCTTTACATATCCTTTATCAGAAACAACTATGTGTTTGCAGCTTGCAGATCGGACTCTAAGCTTTCCTAAAGGAATATTAAAGAACATGTGTGTCCGAGTTGGTACCTTGTATGCTCCAGCTGACTTCGTGGTGATAGAGACTGGGTCCGATGAGAGGTCACCAGTTATTCTGGGAAGGCCATTCCTGAACACCTCGGGAGCTGTCATCTACGCCAGCGCTGCGAAGATCAACTTCAACATCAAGGGGAGAAAGGAGACGTTTTCCTTCAAGAACAAGATTACACAAATCCCAGAGCAACCCCAACATGAACCAAGGAAGAGGACCAGCAGGAGGAACAAGCAGAACAAGAACAAACAAGGATGGACCGAATCAGCTAAGATGGTCACTGCAGTTCAAGGAGGTCAAGACCGACGACCCAAGTCGTCGTTCCTAATCAAGAAGGACGACCCAGGTATGCCAAGCATTGAGTGCTCAATCAATGGATACTCCTTTCAGAAGGCGCTCTGCGACACTGGATCAGGCATCAACATAATGGCCACAGTCACCTATCAGCTCTTGTACGGGACCATGCCCTTAAAACCAACATACACTCAGCTCCAGATGGCAGATCAGACATCCCGAAAGGTCGAAGGTATAGTAACCGATGTCCCTGTTAAAATTAACGATCATTTTGTCCATACAGACTTTCAGGTCATTGACATGGGAGACGACGAGTATGATCCACCCATCATCCTAGGAAGACCGTTCCTAGGCACCGTCAAAGCAATCATCTACATTGGAACCGGAGAAGTCCATATGCATTTCCCCTCTGAGAAGGTACGCCGCTACTTTAATGACCCTAACTATATAGTTGAAGATTCTAAGCAGGTCAGGACAAGAAGAAGGCGACGTAACCATAACCAAAGGAGGCAAACCATCAAAGACGTATGGACAGACTATGAAGGAGAGGTTATAAGGCCCGAGGATACACAACAGGAGACCGAAGCACCAAGTCGGGTATGGAAAGCGAAGACAGTTACACAAGAAGAGGAGGCGCTGCCGGAACCACCGTCTACGCCACCCAAATCCCAGGACAACTAAGAAGAAAAAAAGTCCTGTTCGGAGGACTTAAAAACACCGAACGCCGTGCCAAGAGGTAAACTTGGTAGTTATCATTTTCCCTTTAATTATTGCTCAGTTAATCATGTTCATTCTGTCTAAAAAAATGTTGAAAACAGTAAGCCCCATGTGAGTATGCGAGTGGCATAAAACTCATAAGTACATTCACTGTGGTGGCATAAAAAAATAATAATATATTTTTTCTGTTCTATAAAAATGAAAATAAAAATAGAGAGTGACATTTATCAAGGAAGCTCAAACATGATAAAGGCTAGATATTTATGCTAACGCTTAATCAAGTTCCACGAAGCTTTGTTGTCTATTTGAGCTCCACAGAATTCAGAAAGACTAGCAGATGGAGGACATCCTAATCGTTGTCAGGGTGCTGCCGATATTCAAATACACCTCTGCACCTGCTAGCTACATCAGAAGAAATTACGTCAAGATCCAGCTTGGGGGAGAGCACCCGCATTTATCCCGATAAGTATTTTTATCTACATTTATACCTATGCTTTATTAAAATAAAAAGATGCATAATCATGAAAACCCAAATAAATATTTTGTGTTTATATATATTTGCTTAGTTTAATAAATAAATAAAGTAGCTATGCTAAACTAAATCTTGAAAATAAAACTCTAGCATAGATATGATGAATAGTTGCTCTGCCTAATTTTCAAATTTGTTCTCTCTCTAGTTTAGACATAACTGTTATAATTTAAAACTGGCTCTAAACCTGAACTAGTGGGAAGAGAACTTGATCTGAAGTCTAAGTTGTTAGCGGATATGATATGGGAAGGTTGAGCTGCTGTTTATTTGTTCCTAGAGATGCTAGAATTCTAGAGAATTTTATATTTGAAAATCTTTAAAATGTTACATGATGAGTTCCTGTATGATGAGAGTTTAAATTCCTACCACAGCCATATATATACATGCTTGTTAGAATAAGAGCCGCACTTTTACTACTTACTGCTTATGAGCATTGAGTGTAGTCAAGCTGTGTAGACCCTTAGGAACTTGTCATGTGGTTAAAATCAAGATTCACTTGCACGTTCACTCATACATGCTGCTTCTACTCTGGAAGTACGCATCCACATATATCCACTCATTTCCATCTCCAGATTCACCCAAAATTATTCTACTCCTGACCCGGGAGAAAATAGCCAAAAACATTATCCCATTCCTGTTATTCCCTGTGAAGTTAATGCTCAAGTCATTTCTACTACCACTTGCTATATTTTCAAAAGAGGGAGATTGCTCTAAAAAAATATAAATACGAGGAAATAAAAAGGAGCAAGTGCTCGGAACCTCGAAGAAAGAAAAAGTGAGACGAGAGGTAAAAATGGACAAGTGTCCGACAGTAGAATTAGGGGTACAAGATACCCACCTGAGAGGAAAAAAGAAAAAAAATATAGAGCATCTCATTCCCCTCAAAAGTTTTAAAAAGCAAGAAAGGTATGTATTCCCTCAAAAAGAGCATTAGACTTTTGTTATCACCATCATCACCATACACCACTCATTCACCACACATGCACATCTTGATTTGACTTATTGACTTGTTTCTCTGGATCCATGGTTTGACTATGCAATAAATATTCTATGAGTATGTATACTGTATCTCCCACCTATGAGCTCCAGATATCAAAGCCTTATTAGAGTAGGGTGAGAGAGAAGGCAATGTCACTACGCCTTATACCATAAATACCACATACTTTGAGAGAGAAGGCATATACCATTACTGCCTTGGTAAGGATCCAGAAATACCACAAAAGAGAGACCCGAGAAAGTCATACAAGGAATCTCTGAGTTTTATTTGAAAAATTTGCAAAAACTCCAGAGCTATAGCTGATCAAGAATAAGAGACATGGCGTTTGACTAGACCGTTCTATCTTTTAACCACTCAAGATGCAGGTGACGGTTGCAAGCCCCATGGTGAAAGGTAAAATGAGTAAGTTTTAAGTCTTGACAGTTTACTCTAACTCAGGGATGAGACCTTATTTGAAAGCATATGTACCGTCAACGTTCAAAGGCGTTGCAGCAACTTCTGATCCATAATGTGTCTATCCTTGCTCAGGGACGAGCAAGAGGTAAGCTTGGGGGAGTTTGTTGACGGTCCTTAAGTACCAAATATAGTTATCAAATAAATAAAGAAAAGGATCCAAATGCAACCAACACCTAGACTTAGGGTTTTATCTGACAGAATTCCACGAGTTTTGGTGTTTGTCTGTTTCTGCAGGGGGTTATCAGAAAATACGGAGGAAAGGCCCACACGTCGGGTTTACATAGAGATAATAACGTGTTCACTGATTTTCTATCATCTAGAAGACTCCAGAAGCCACGAGATCGAACGGGAGGCCGAACGGGCCCGGAGGCAGGGCGCCCGCCCTGCTCCCTAGGGCGCCCGCCCTGGCCTGAGAGCCAATCAGGCTCCATCTCGCGGATTATGCTCCACCGACCTAAGGGATCAAGGAAAACCGTGCGATTAATGTCGGTTTGATCCGACGGCCCACGTTCACTTGAGGGGGGCTATATAAGCAGGACCCCTGGCCCCTAGAGGAGGCACTCCCTCATTCTCAATTCCTCAAACCCTAATCTCAGGAGGAGAGTCTCTGATCAAGCCCTAGAGCCACCACATCAACTAGATCTCTAGTATAGCATAGCTACATAGGATTAGAACTAGAAGGAGTCAATCTTCGATTAGTTTCCGGATCTGTCAAGAGGATTCTTGGTAATTCCTTTACTGTTCTCCATTGTTCATCTTTGTTCTTCAATATTATGAATACAACTTTGTTCTATTTCAATATATTGATTATGACTATGCTCTACTTGTTTACGTTTGCGATTATATTGTTCTTAGTTTATCGTAGTTATACGCTTGGCTTAGTTAGATTGGAATTATATACATATTTAGGATCGTATAGCGTTTATCCATCGGATCCATGGGTAAATGATAAATATTGTGTAGGCGTGGTGCTTAGACCATATTTATCTGCGATTGCACCTTATATGCCGGATCGTGGGGTGGTCCGCGATGGTGACAGCTTCGTTGGTTCTTATATAGTCCCCCTCCCGTGTGTAAGGTAGGCAGAGCAACATTATTACGGGGGAGTGATTGCTATGTTTCTCATCTTCCTTGATAATATCACTATGCATGGGCGTAGTCCTTTCTCGCAATGATTGCCAAGTGTACTTGCACTAACTATGATATGCTAGACTTTATAGTTAAGAATAACTTAGGAAATATCCTTGTAGTTCATCCTAATACCATGCTAATGACTTGCTAGAATATCTGTTGAGGTGCTTATCATTATTATATATGGCTAGCTGATCAGATTAATTATCTTTGCCACCATTCATACTTTATCTATATTTTATGTGACACTTACCCGTGTATGCAAGAGATAGATGAATGCTCTCACTTATACATGCAATGATTGATACTCATTCCTATATTCCATTTCATAATCAACATTGATGTTAGTAATCCCTTCCCAGTGGTAAAAATATAAATAACGATACCTGGAATACTTCCCGATTAAAATGCTACATCGGTATTAATCTGTGCGCTTGCAGATCTTATTTATTATTTATTTAGAAGAGCAGTTGCATATTTCAATACCGCGTCTCTCATGTCATGCTGGGGATGATAACTTGGCTTAAGTGGCATGAGGGATAGGTTCGATATTTTTGGCGCCGTTATCAGAATTAGAAAACTAAGTCTACTTTTGGTAATGACGTTAAGAATGCCCAACAGTGAGCTCAATCCCCCTCAACATGCAATCTCCTTTGGAGCACCGCACCAACTCTAGGCATGCTACACAGATAAAACTACAAGCACAAGGTTCTCACTATAGCCTTCATTCAAGAGTATTCCAAGTTATTGACTTCCATGGGAAACGTGGAGTGAAATACCTAAGAATCAAGATCATCCTCTGATAGAAACAAAGGGTAAAGGATGATCTGTAGAGAGGATATCTATGGTCCCAAGATACTTTTGAAGAATCAGGCAAGATTATACTACTATTGTTTACTTCATGGCACAAACCAAGGCAACAACAGAAAGATATGATAAGGGAATTTGGCTTGATTCGCAAAGGCTATCACCACCTCCTATCTACCACACTGTGGAGTAGGCCGTATCAACAAGTAAATTATAGCCTAGACACCACGTATATGCAAGAGATTTACTACTCAAGCCATATCCCAATGATTAATTAGAGCCCTCTATAAGAGGCGTGAACCTGTAAATGGCAATAATATGAATCACATCTTAAGCTATAAAAGAGACTAGAGTTACCATAGAATATCCCAGATTTCACTCAAACAAGAGCTGCATCTGTCGTGGTACAAGTGGAAGACGAATCCGACAACCTAGGCTCCTCTTCTAGCTCCCCCTAATCTCCCCCTATTTTCTAGAGACTAATTGGTACTGCTCCGCCAAGTATCGGAGTCTTCTCCTTGCTTCCATGCCCAAGAGTGGTGCCAACATAGGTGTATATAGGGTCAAGAAGTAGACGAGGTATTGTAGACAAGTGTGAGGTGGTGGAGTTCCTAAGTGAGGTTGGGCGACCTCCACTTAGGTTAGTTGACCATTGGATCCACCGTCCTAGTACATCATGGCTCCTGGTCACTTTCAACAATGGTTGGAAGGTATTTGAGGTTGGCTGAGGTGGTGGTCTATTTGTGGGTTCGACTGATCTCATTGGGCTTCGCCCAAAGTGACCCAGCCAACTTTCTCATTCGTCCTCCTCAATGCGTTGATTTATGATCCTTATGAAGTGTGGTACTCGGTGCGGTTGAAGTAATATTGGCCTGTTGGATGGGTCCTTGGAACCTTGTACTCTCCACTTGGCTTGATTCAGACAATCAATGTGTGAACCATCATTCAACCAACACATGAGATGATTTTTTACTGTGTCTTATGTCATAGGATGATGTGGTGGGCTTATACGGGGCATGGGTAAGTCACCCAACCTCCCAGTATCAATCCACATCTTTTATTCCTACACTCATGTAGTCACCAAAACTGTTGCAGTTGATTAGAATGAAGTCCTTTACCTATGGCGGTGGATGTCATTTCTATTCCCTGATTTAGTATGGTTAATGGTATGAAATAATGAGTTAGCAACCATCAACACCATCACCGTCGGAGTTTCAAATCAAAAGGTGATACATGTATCACTGGCGGTTTGTATGCAAAAGGAATATTACTGACATATTTTAAATTCAACCGGGTACAACCCGACAAATATTAGTACCACTAATAGATTTTAACTCAAACCAGTAGTCATCTAGTCCCTAGATCCAAAACTAAAATAAAAAATGTAGTTAATATAGCCTCATGTTCAACACCTAAAAATGGTTAAGTCTGAATGCTCTCAAACTGTTCCCTTTGTCATCTCTCTCCCTAGTACTCTCCCCTTCTATACTTATCTCTATCTCACTACTACATACATGATTTGTAGGGGCGGCTCATGAGGGTTTGTAGGGGTCGTTTGCCTAGCCACCCTTACACAGGTGCTTCTACAAATCACTGATTTGTAGGGGCGGTTGACGATTTATAGGGGCGACTAAAAAACGAGCTGCCCTTACAAATCTATTTTGCAAAAATCACAAATCTTGGCAAAAAAAATAGCAATTCTTGTAATCTCAGGAGAGTCCCACTGGGTAGCCACACACCCGCGCGAAAACACAGATCCATTTTGCAGAAATCAAAAATCCATTTTGCAAAAAAAAATTGCGCAAAAACTGGGTCAACCTCAACCTCACAAGATCCCTCCTCTAACCACTAAACCCAACACTCACTTATGTCTATATTAGATATTCTTTCTACTCATATTATCCTGAACCGAACTTGAAATGAGTGTTTCAGAGTCTAAACGAATTCAAACGAAAAAGTTGTCAACTACAAAGTTCCATAACTTTTTGAGATCTACAACTTTCTTTTTTGTTGTTTCTCCATCGGAGGCTATTTGAAAAAATTGAATTTCAAATATTGGAAATTTAGACGTAATTATCCTCAACTAGATGATTTAAAATAAAAAGTTGTCAACTACAAAGTTGTATAACATTTCGAGATTTACAACTTTTGCTTTTGTTGTTTCTCCTTGAGGCAATCTGAAAAATTCAAATTTCAAATGTGAAATTCAAACGTAGTTTTTCTTGATAAGATGATTTTAAATGAAAAAGTTGTCAACTACAAAGTTGTATAACTTTTTGGGATCTACAACTTTTGTTTTGGTTGTTTCTCCATCGAGGTCGTTTGAAAAATTCAAATTTCAAGTTTAAGAAATTTAAACATAGTTTTCTTTGACAAAATGATTTCAAATGAAAAAGTTATCAACTACAAAGTTCTATAACTTTTCGAGATCTACAACTTTTATTTTAGTTATTTCTCTATCTAAGGTCATTTAAAAAATTTGAATTTTAATATTTAATTTTTACTCTTCAACGTCTATTTGTAGCAGCGGCTGATAACACCAGCACCTCTACAAATGGATTTATAGAGGCAGCTCGTTTTGGGAACCATTTGTTGGGTGGCTCAATCCCTTAAAAAAAAAGAGAGAGAATGGAGGCGTTGCTACAAATCCGGCCTTTTTGTAGTAGTGCCTCTCCCTGGCAGCTTGACTCAACAGCAGTGCTCCCTCATGCCACTTGCTCGTATGGGTGGCATAGGCTTCAGTGCGGTCTATATCCCCCTCTCTCTCTCTCTCTGCCTCCCCCTGACAACTTGCCTATTGGCGGTAGCCCCCTTCAGCTCAGGCTTCGCAAGTGGCTTGGTGGACGGCACGGCGCAAGCGAGTGGCTTCTTTGTGAGGGACGCCTTGGTGGGGGTAGCGTGGGCGGACAGAGCGGCCTTCTCCCCTCCATTTTCTTCCTCCCCCTCAAGGGTAGGTGTCCCAGACGCGGAGGTGTGAGTGCGCCCCGTTGTGCGATGGCAGCGAGCAGACAGATCTAGGAGATCTGAGTTTTTTTTCTTTTTAAATGCTCATCATTATAAGTTGTAGCACCAGCAGTGGTAGCCTTGCACCAACACTGCGGACTATGCATTGCTAGATCAAAAGTCCGGCAACGATAGGCTTTTGGAATCGGCACTGTTTGGCTTTTAAGTACTAGTATATGTAGTTGCCTCTGCAAATCCGTGATGAACCAGTATTTGTTCCTATAAGGCCTCGTTTAGATGGGAGAATTGGGGAGAAAAACACTGTATCAGAATTCCTGTAGCATTTCGCTTGTATTTGGTAAAAATTATTCAAATTTTGACTAACTAGGCTTAAAATGTTCGTCTCTCAAAGTACAACAAAACTATGCAATTAGTTTTTGATTTCATCAATATTTAGTACTCCATGCATTTATCGATATTTTGATATGACGGAGAATCTTCTTTTTTATAGTGGAATTTGGGGAGAGAATTGGGGAACTAAACAAGGGGTAAATACTGCTCCCTCCATTCCAAATTACAAGTCATCTTGGTTTTTTTAGATTCATAGCTTTTGCTACGCACTTAGATATATGTTATGTCTAGATACAAAGTAAAAGCTATAAATCTAGAACTGCAAAAATGTCTTATAATATGTTTGAGAGTGGGATCATAAAAGTTTTGGAAAGCTGTTTCATTTTAGTTTTTTAGTTTTTTTTTAGAATCTGCTTCATCTTAGTTTGGTATGAAACGCAAACGTGATTTGATGGCTGCACCTAATTTTGCCATCCATATACCTGCATGCATTTGTCTACCAGGTAAATAAGGTGCCCACTTAACTATTGCTCAGAATATAGGTGATCTATTTTACAACACACGGAGTATTATTTTATAGATAAATTATCCAAAGGGATATATTGCATGTGTGCGTCATCGAGCACTGGTATATGCATGGGTCGGTGGCACTCGGCAGGAAAGCATATGCACCAATTAAAGTTACCACGCGTACATCATTTATATATATTGTGGATAAAAAAGGTTAATTATATCAATCCGCTATAGCTTATATATATATGATATGTGGTAGCAGTATCAGCGTTGGAATAATCATGATTTGTGGAGTTGGTCCTGGTCGTCTTTTGGCGGAAGCACGGGCAGCATGCCTTTCTCCTGGAGGCTCTTCACTGTCTCGTAGAGGCACTGCAGCACCGGCACAAAGTCCATCCCCAGATCCTTGAGCCGCTGGTTCGTGAACTTGTATCCTATCACCGGAGGGTTCACCTCGTCCTTGCACCTGCGTACGTGTGCGCGTGCTACAGCGTTAGCTAGGAATCATCATCATCATCATCGTCATTTTATATATATATATATATATATATATATATATATATATATATATATATATATATATATATATATATATATATATATGTGTGTGTGTGTGTGTGTGTGTGTGTGTGTGTAATTGATACTGTAACTACATCTCTCGATCGATCGACCTACGCTACGCACTTTGTGGGTATGGGGTACTCTGGGAAGAGCTTAGCGAGGATGCGGCAGAGTTCGCCGCGGTGGAGGGTGCTCTCGGCGCAGATGTAGCGCCCGTGCGCGTCGGGTGCCTCGTACACCCGGACGTGCGCCTCCGCGACGTCCTGGACGTGCACGTACGCCTGCGCGGCGTTCACGTACGTCTTGGCCGACCCCGTCAGGTACTTCATCACGTGGTCCGTGCTCGCGTTCACCGTCGGCTGCAGCAATGGACCCAGCACCAGCACCGGGTTCACCACGATCAGGTCCAGGCCTCGCTTCCGCGCCACCTCCCATGCGCCCTGCTCCGCCACTGTCTTGGCGTAGCAATACCAGTTCTGCATGCACCATATATATATATATATATATATATATATATATATATATATATATATATATATATATATATATATATATATATATATATATATATATATATATATATATATATATATATATATATATATATATATATATATATATATATATACATATATCACCATGCATCAAGCACTATATTAATAATAATTTGTGATTCATATTTTTGTCATGTAAATGCATGCATGGTTTTAATTGAAATCCAATATAGTATGTAAATGATCTGACCTACACAGTGTGGATCCTAGATATATCTCTGGGGTAGTAGGTATATAGGCACAAAAGTATATTTGGAGCAGTTAGAAATATATGGTGGAGAAGAATGGTCTGCTGGTTGGTATTTGATGCGTGCCTAGACCAATAACAAGAAACTGAGTACACCTCACGAGCTTTGTAGTTGACATATCAACGTCGTTCTTTTCCCTTTTCATCCACACATGCATGTTTGGTGAGGATTGACAAGTGCGCGACAACAGAAGCACCATCTAGCTACATCGACACTCACTGATATGTTACTTATTTTCTTTCGTACTATCATTATTAGTTCTCTCATTCTGCAGTCATCTATCGTCTCATTATTATTTATTGGGAATAATATATCATAGGAACATTCTTTACTTTTACTCGTAAGCATGCATAAAAAGATTGCGAAACTAGCTAGTTAAGCTAGCTGTCCTAGCTCGCTCGCTTCAAAGCAAAAACGAAGTACTCCAAAAGGAAAAGAAAGTGTAGGTATTTGGATGGATGCACCCATCACCCATGATGCATGAGTGTGTACCTGGGTGTTCTTGCAATACTCAAGGTCGCTCCAGCAGGTGTCGTCGACAGGCTTGTTAGGGTCACGGTACGGGTTCATGTACACCGTACCGATGGAGGACGTGAACACGACCCGCTTGACGCCGGTATCAGCCGCCGCCGTCATCACGTACCGTGTGCCCCGGATTGCTGGCTCGATCATCATCTCCTGCAGCATGCATGCGAGTGTTCATGCATTGGGCCGGGCAGATCGGAGCCAAATAATTTAATTAATTCCATGCATGGACTGATGAGAAGAAATATATATGTGTCCTAGCAGCAGCTTACAGGATCATCGGTGACCGGGGAGGCGGCGTGGAAGACGCCGTCGCAGCCGGAGAAGGCCTCGACAAGGCTTTCTGGATCCAGCAGATCGGCGCGGAGGAGGACGAGGCGATCGGCGGCGCCGTCAAGGGCCCTCAGGTGGTCGTTCTTTGGATCGACTGATCGAGAGTTACGTTCGTTGTACAAAAGGACCAAAGGACAATATGCATGCATCGTTAGTTACATTATATATATGCAAATTAAATAGATTTGTTGATATATACCACATATATATCAACGACACGAATGCATGATCGGATGGGATAACCCATGCACGCACCAGGGTTCCTGACCGTGCCGCGGACTGTATAACCCTTCTCGAGGAGGCGCTTGACGAGCCATGAGGCGATGAATCCTCCAGCTCCGGTGACGCAAACTGTCCGGCCTTGCCCGGAGAGCGCCGGCACGGGCGTCGTCGTCTCTGCTGCTGGCATCCTAGCTATCTCGAGCGGCCCTTCGATCGATCTCAGCTCTTCAAGGAGAATAGATAGATAGATAGATGTTTGTTTCTAGTCTAGACTAGAGGTTATATATATATATTGGTGGATAGATAGATAGCTAGGCGGTTATTAGTCTGACATGTATGCTCTCGCTAGGTGGGTAAGCAGCCGAGGACAGTAGTGTACTAGGATGTGTGTGTGAGGAGCTGAGGCACATATCTGTCTGTGTATATATAGTGCTAGGGGCACCGAGACTTCGAGAGCCAGAGTGGTTGAAGACAGTTGCAAAGTGTGGAGCCACGTGAGCGGGAGAATTGTAACACTATTCCCGTAGGAGTTGGTGGGAAATTTTCTTTATATCTGCACATGAATGAATATGCAAGTTTGGTTAGGACTGATATACGTACATTTGTTCAATCAATGTAGTAACAATAGATTAAAAAATTGTCAAGAAGCTTCTACTATCTTTGTCAAGGTGGGAAGGTAGCCGAGATAATCAGCCAGTAGTATTTTTTAGCTGGACCTGTTCGCTTTGCTGAAAAGAAAAGCTAAAAAGTACTGTCGACTGATTTATTGTAAGAGAAAAACACTTCACTGAAAAAGTACGGTCGATAAGATAAGCGAACAGGGCAGCTAGTACATGGAGACTGGAAGATCCTGATCGAACCGGTAAAGCTAGCAAGCTAGTCGAGTCGCGCGTTGGCCACCTAGCAGCTCCGGAGATCAGCGCAGGGTTGGTAGCAGCTACTGTAGTCGGGAGCGAATGGCTTGCATGGACTGATGGACGAACGATTTGTTTGGTTTCAGGCTGGGGCCGTCACGCTTTCGGTTCAGCCACTGGCTACGCTTCCACCATGCCCATTCGTAGCAGTAGGGGTAGTTTGGAGATGACAATTGCCTGCTTGCTTGTATAAGTTCTTTGTTGATTACTTTTTTCTCCACTCAGTCGGCAGTTAGGCTGGGTGTCTGGGTTTTGTCGCCTAATGGCGTCCCCAACGGTGGTGAAATCGTCGGCTCAGCTAAATTTCTATTGGTCACAGAGGAGGGACTGTGACGCGATAGCGATGAGATACTCGGTAGTCTCGCACAAACCCCAAGGAGGCATCCCCTCTCAGTTCTAAACTCGTGTACTTGGGGGGGGGGGCTGCTTATATTTGGAGCTAGGCTTGATGACATGACGCCGAGTTGGACCAATCACCGATTTCGGGGAGACGTGGCCCGGCCGGGCGAATTCCGGGCGACGTGGCCCAAAAAACGTAGACGGGGTTTGCCTCCGGCTTGTTAGGTTAAATTTCTTTTCTTTCGTTTATTGTTTTTGGCCACCAGCCCAGCTGACGATTTGACAATGCCATTGAGGATGCCCTTATAGTAGACTCCTCCACATTATTCTCCCTTTTAAGTTTTTTAATGAAAAACATGTACACATGTTTGTTGTGGACACATTCAGAAAATGAATATGTTGTTCGGTACACTATCTGCGTGGACAGCAGCTCATGAATTATGACAGCATGTTTAATCTGGTGCAATAGATCGAGAAAATCGTTTCAGGTTTGATTACATTCAATGAATAGTGGAAAAACTCAAAATGTGACGTAATTGCTGACTGTGCCCCTCTTCTTCCAAGAATCAAGAGGGGTGAAGCTGTGATATATATAACTCCGACTATAATATTTATCTAATAAAAAATCTAAAACGCCTTATACAACACAAAAATCTGTGGTTGATATTTGTATAGTTACTGTGATGACGGCTAGTCCTAGCTAGGACTGGTAGCCGATCATGCGGGCTTCTAGAAAAGCAGATGGTATCCGATGTGTTTACAATTAATCTCCACGCGAGCAACGCTCTCTGGACGATCATGGGCGATGTGAACGTGACAATTTAGGAAGCAGATGCTTCGACTTTACTACCGGTTTTCCTTGCATCCTGGACGTCATTTTCAAAAGACACCATCTCTCAAGTATTCACATGACATATACTAGCTCAATGATTGACACGGTCACCACTTCTTGCGTTCTATGCTGACTATGGCAAGAAAGGAAGGGTAGAAAAACACGGACAGAGGGGAAAAAAAAAGGCGAGGCCCAAGATCACTTGCGTCGTATCAAAAACACTGTCTGCAAAGCGTCGCACAATGATGGCTCTCGTTTTGTTACTCCCTCCGCCCGGGAAGCTTGCAAGTATGGGTTTCAAGTAGTTAATCAGGAAGTAAAAAGTTATTATACTACAAAAAAACTATCTCTAGATGAGGCAACTAGAATAGATTTGTTGAGCTGGCAGAATTGTCTGCCTCTACTTATGTGTCTCTAGAAATCATCAAAACCCAGCCACCCTTACAGATTGATTTCTAGCGCCAAAAAAATAGCACAAAAAAATAATCCTAGGAAAAGCCCACTATAGCCAACTCCCTAAGTCTTTCATACATGCGTAGCTGCGGGGAATCAAACTCAAGACCACTATCCTTGGGGAGTATTTTTACCTCTAATTCACTTGTAAGTGACTCATACAATCCTTTTACATTATTTTCCCAAAAATTACAACAAATATTTGCCACCATAAATGAATTCAAATGAAAAATTCAGAAAAATGCACTAAAAACTTTCAAATCTCTTCGATTATTACAACTTTGCTTTAGATGGTTTCTCCGTTCGAGGTTATTTGAAAAAATTAAAAAAAAGTCAATTTCAAAGATTCCAAAATTTAAAATAAAATTTTCAAGGCCTAACTGAGTTCAAGTGAAAAAGTAGCAAACTATAAATTTGTAGATCCCTTAATTTGAGTGCTACAACTTTTGTTTTAATCGTTTCTACATTCGAGGTCATTTGAATATTAAAAATGTTGAATTTCAAAATCCAAAAAAATAAAGTAGAATTTCTAGACCATAATTTGATTTCAGATGATAAAGTAGTGAAAGCTGCAGATCTATTTGGGTGCTACAACTTTGGTTTAGGTCATTCTCCATCCAATGTCATTTGGAAAAATTTAAAAATGAATTTCCAAATGTAAAAACTTAAAATAGAATTTTGGAGCCATAAATAATTTCAAATGAAAAATTAGTCAACTAAAAGTTGCATATCTTTCTAGTACTACAACTTTAGTATAAAGTTTGCCTTCATCAAATTTGATTTGGAAAAGTTATGAATTTTACTGTATTGCACCTAATTTTGAAGGCAGACCTAATTGCCAGCCGCCTCTAAAAATGCTTCCTTTTCCATCTTTCCAACTATATCTCTAAAAATCAATTTCTACAGATGGACCGGCTCAGAAACCATTTTTTAGAGGCAGTTCTTTATAGAACCACCTCTTGAATAAAAGGGAGACACCTCTAAAAATAGTTTCTATAGTAGTGAAAGACACATGTACCCCAATACATCTGGTCATCTCACCCGTGTGCTATGCAAGTGGTTATAGTTACTCATTGGAATCTATAAACCAACAATAGCCACCGCTGCACAGATGGTTTTCGCCAACACTACTTTTGCCATTGGTTCTCTTAAAAACCTTTCGTGAAAATATATCCCTCCAACTCATAATGAATTGGCCGTGAGAATCATTTTCACCACCAAATTATGTCATGAATCAATAGTAAAGATCAGCATACTTTTGAATGCCAGTTCAAGATGCAAAATGACAATGAAAACTAGTCTCGAGTACACAAGCGGTCACGAACCCTACTCTGCTATCTCTTCCTTACCCACAGTCCTCCCTAAGCGGCGCACTCCCTCCTGGCCCTCTCTCTCTCTCAATCGGTAGTGTAATGGCCCTCGGTCTTGATCCTTGCCTTGTTTTTGCGTCGCCACTCCTTTTCTACTCTGGACTCTCCTCCATGGCTCGGTGAACCAGATCTAACCAATTGTTAGGCCTAGGGTGTCATGAAGGAGGTGGCTATGGCAAGGTGACCCAACTATGCATCAGTAATGGTGAGGTTGTTCTACGACATGGCCACGATAAAGCCTAGGGTGAAATGCCAGCGATGTCCCTACGGTGCATGCAGAGCTGGTGGCCTAGATCTAGCCAAGGATTGTGTCCCTATGAGGCATGTGTATATTTTGGCCTAGATCCTAGCATGGGCAGTGACAGACCTTGGACTTGGGTTTTTTAATATTTTAATCAATTTTCACTAGTGGCGACAAAACTGGCCATTACTTCCTATTGGGTGGAGATATGCCATCTAGGCACCCCTCTCTGCCCTTCGTCGTTCCAGCCTTTTGGCTGAACATGTGAAGCAACAGAAAGGGCTCTCTAGCTAGTTCACTCAAAGACGAGTAGGAGAGCACATCTCACGAAGGCATTCGGTGTTTTTCTTCGCCTATGCCACCATTTTTTGCTAGGAGCGAGTGCAGCGTGGTTGCAAGAGGTGTACAACATGGTGAAAAGGAGGGCAAACAAGAAGGAGCGAAATGAAGACAAACAAACCAGAGGTGAAAGGGGCGTCTGACGAAGATGAAGGCAAAAGCGTCGTCAGGGGAAGACGAAAAGATGTCCGCTGCTGCCGGTCCCCAAACATGATGTCAAGTGAGGGCCAGGTTAGTCTGGGGGCGGTGGCATCCGGGGAAGGTAGTCGTCGCCTTTTAGACCAACCCGCCCCGATCTGGATAGGATATGCCCTGAATCAAGGGTGGTTGTAAGGGTGTTTTGGTCATGTAAAACCCTACAGGTATGTATAAATATCACCTGAAAGAGGGATGTAAAAGACAAGAAAAAAAGGAATGAAATGAACAGTTCTTGAACTCACTTCACATATCTACTTTCGCACTCCCTTCGTTTCATCCGTTCTAAGGGTTTTCGACAGCTTGGCAACAACCATAGTTTGAAGGCTAAGGCCTAGAACAACATTAGTGCCCACCGACGTTGTTGGTCAAGCTAATCATGCCACCAAAGAAGGAAGTGAAGGGTGGAAGCGACGCAACCAAAAGTTTGAAGGCAGCGGAAACAGCAGCGGCAACCAGGGAAGCAACCACAGCGAAAGAGGCCGCCACAGCTAAACATCCACCCACGGCTACAGCGGTCCTCCTAGGCACGATCATTTCGCAGCTGCGCGAGCTAACAACACCTCAAATACCAAGTGACGTTGAAATGATTATGTTTGTATGGTGTGTGTTTAGTAAGCTATTAAGACCCAACTGAATTAGTAAATGTATTGTGAAAACCGGTTGCAATTCTGTCACCGTCGGATATGCATTTAAGCATCGTTGATTGTTTTGCCATCACTGCTGCCACATACCACTTGCCGTTGGTGAAAAACGCTTGTCACCGTCAGACTACCAATAATTGATGGTGAAGCAAACATCCAACAAAACTGCTATACATATGATGCAGTGGGGATCAAAAGTGTACACCACCGAATAGTTTAGTAACCTGACACCGACTATAGGATCATCAGAGGCGGATCATACTACAAGATGTGATGACCATCACCTTTGAATAGACGGTTCATACACACCCAAGCGACGGTGATGTTCACCTCGACACAGACATGTCAGCCATCAAAGCGATAGTGAACTGACACTACACACAGTCGGGTCATGGTCAAGGCGACAATGATCATGACCAATACATAGACATATCATTGACCAATGCGGCAGTGTTTGGGGTCCATCATAGTCGGTTGTTCACCGACAGTGATGACCTGGACCATCACCATCAACTATTTACTGCCGAGGCCAAAAAACGGCTATGATGGGGGTTACGAACCGACCGCGATAGGTATGTTGTACTAGTGTCAAGATAAGGTATGCAAGCTAATTTTTTTATGATTATAGTTTCACAAATGCTATTAATTCAGATCTTGTGCATGCATTATCTTTATCTACGTGGAGGCTTCCAACGCTACATTATATGCAATGGATGAATCAAAGTGATGTACTAAAAAAATACTCATAAGGCGCAAGTTAAATTCTCCAATGGAAATTATGTTGATACTATGAATTGTGATATTGCACCATTGAGTGCATGCTATTTATTATTGGGTCGACCATAGCAGTTTGATCTTGACGCTACTCATGGTGGCCGTTCTAATAATTATTTATTTATGCGCAAGGGAGTTCATCATGCGCTCAAGCATGCCGGATGGTTATATTAAGGCTGGAATGTTTTTCCTACTATGAAAGTGAAGCAAAAAGCTGCTGGCATTACCCCAAAGCCGAGGACTTCATGAGGGAGAGAATGACGTGGCAGTAAACTCTCAAAGCATTGCTCACGAGATAGTTCCTGCACCAATGATTACTGCTAGCGTCCCTGATGTCCCGACAATTATTGATGATATCACTCATGGTGTTCGTATACCGACTGCTATTGTTTCTAAAATTAAATCCATAGATGACGTGGCTTCTGAGTCTCCTATTTACGATAATGTGAATTCTTCGAAAGGTTCAACTCCCACTATCGAACATGTTTTTGTTTTGCCACCTGAGACTGGAGTTAAATATTGTAATCAACTCAAGCATGCCACAACTAGAAATATGCCGAAGCCGAGGACGGTTTTGCTTCGAGGAAGGAAGAATAATGAGCCAGACTGCTCAAGATATTCATACAAATCAGTCTCGCATTATTTTGAATAGCAGCTAGTAATCCTTTGAAATACTCTGATCTTAAATTTGGTGCTATTATTTTTAATGAGAAATATAGCGACAATATGGACAAATTTACTACTACTGGCCTACGGTCGCAGGGTATCTCAAAAATTTGTGTAAAATATCACTTCTTTTTGCTATGGCTTGCTTTATTAACAAAAGTTATTAAAAAATGACTTAAATTTAACTATATTTGTACAAATGTTTTGAATAAGACGAGTGGTCAAATTTGAGGTAAAAAAAGTCAAACGAATTATAATTTAGGACGGAGGGAGTGTTATATATATGCTGCACTATGTCAATGTGTGTGGTCGTTGCTTCTCAGAGGGACTGGTGCTGAACAAATCATATCTGGCTGCATCGTACTCGTCAGGTTTGGTTTGGAGTCAGACCAATCGTGTTTGTGTCGAGCCAGGTATGACGCCTATGTGCTCAGTGTCAGGTGGGCGCCAGAGTCGGATTGCCGTGCCTGCGCCCACGTATAAGGCTAAGGCTTAGCTTTGTAATTTTCATATTGGATTTTATTTGTATCGTTCATCTAGGTTGCTCCTACCAATAACGAGAGGACGTCTCCTCTCATCTACTCTTCTGAATTGAGAATTGCTCATGATCAAGTTTCGTCTTAGGCGCATCCTGAATTTCTAAGAAATCCCCGTCTTGTGATCATGATTCGTCGTGGCTGTGGGTGGAAGATTTATCTAGGATTTGGATTGCATCTTATTACAGGTTGATCCCTGTGTCATGGGTCCATCATTCCTACTGCTCGTAATATAATTGCCGTGAGTTTTGTCAGCTCCATCTGTTGCTTATTCCAACTGTATTGCCGTGTTTTTTAGATTGTTTCAAAAAACTGTTGCCTTGAGTCTCGTCTATTCAGACTACACCTACTACACGTGTTGGGCATATTGACGGTATGTTTGGTTGGGCCTTTCACCCTACTTTTGCTTTTACAAAAGCTAAAAGCCAATTAAAAGGCTCAAAAGCCACAACTGCTTTTGCCCAAAAGCAGCTTTTGCTCTAGTACAAAATTCAAAGTAGGCTCCCCTGCTTTCAACTGCTTTTGGGCCAAATATTTACTCACTTGCCACTAATTATGATGGATTCTGGTTCATTCTTTTCCCTTTCTTTCCGATCAGTGACATCTCCCCCTCGGCAACTTCGCGACTCCTCCTATCCGCGCCGCTCAGCGACCTCGCTGGCGCCCCGCTCCTCCGCTGCCCGCTCCTCCTCCAGCTCCGGCGTGCTCCTCCTCGATCGCCAACGGTGTGGGTTGGGATCTCACGGAGCAGGTGGCACATGTGGCTTCCCCACCTCAGTCCCGGTGGTAGAGCTCTGCCCAAGATCGGGAAGCACCACGCGGATCCATCAAAGAAGACAAGGAGAGGCCCAAGGTCAAGCGCCTCCTTCCCCTTCGATCTTCGGCATGGTCCCTTCGAACTCTGGCACTGGATCTCCGGCATGACCCCTTGGGCTCCGGCGTGTTTCGAGCCCCGGCGTCACGTTCCTATGCACGCATGGCAAGAAGAAGAGGGAAGAGGCTGACGAGCAGGGTCTGCTTGTCAGTGTATTATTTTTTGGAAGCCATAGCTGCTGAACCAAATGGGCTTTTGACTTTCTCACAGCTACTTTTTCAAAAGTCACGGCTTACAATTGCTTTCTCAAAAGCCACAACCCAACCAAATAGGGCCTGATTAATCTATAGCTAGCTTGTTCTACCGTGAAATATCAGAAGTGGATAGCAATTGCTAGTACTTTTGTTGCTGTGGAGACCTGCTGGATTAGTGCAGCTACTAGAGGACGTCAATACAATTACTTGCCAACCAAAATTAGTTCAGTTCTAAAACTTTGTTTTCTGTTGCAACTGTTATACTTATTGTTGTCTATCAAAGGAAAAATCAGAGAAGCTATTTTATTTTATCTCTTCCCGTGAAAGATTGGAATAAATGTTCGGACATAGTCTCTCCCATGAATGAATATGAAACCAGGAAAAAAAATTGGGTGGATACAGTATCCACCCAGCCTAGCGTACACCCTCATCAGGCACCACGTGTCCCATCTAGAGGACTCGATGATTGTGCTTCATCTGCTGTTCACCCTGCTTTGCCTCTGGTCCCACGCGGTTGTGCGCGGCTCCGGTCTCCCAGGCTCCCATGCGCTATGGTTGCCATCAAATCCCTGTGACGTCCACATGGCACCATCTGACGTATGTATGCACGGCTACCCACGTGCATACCTTCTCCCTAAGAAACTGGATGCCAAGCACGTCACGGGGATTACAAACCAATCAATCTCATAAATAGCTTTGCCAAACTCTTCCCCAAGCTCCTCACAAATAGTCTAGCACTGTTACTAGACTCTTGGTCTCTAAATGCCATAGCACATTCATCAATAAAAGAAGCATACATGATAATTTTATATATGTTCATAACACCGTGAGAAGACTACACAAGACAAAGACACCAGCCCTTTTTTGAAACTAGACATCTAGTCAGCATTCAACACCGTTAACTGGAGCTATCTACTGGAGGTTTTGAGGCACTTGATTTTGGGCCTCATTGGTGCGAATGGGTATCTATCCTATTCCGTACGACAACCTCCAGAGTGTTGCTCAATGGTAAACTAGGACCAAAGTTCAACCACACTAGAGAGGTGCAACAGGGTGACCGCCCTTGCTTTTCATCTTGGCAACAGGCCTAGTGCAGCGACTGTTTAACCTCGCCATTGGTCAAAATGTCCTCATGGAGTTGCCTCTTGCGACAAAATGGAGCACGTCCATGTACACCGGCGACGTGACAATCTTTATAAGCACAAAAAAGGAGGACAAGGAGGTCATAAAAATTATTCTTGAAGCCTTTGGTAAGGCATTGGGCCTGCGCATAAATATGGACAAAAGCTCCATCCATTCAATCAGGTGCAAGAACATTGACCTTGATCATGTGCTCTCGGCTTTCGTAGGAACTAGGGGCACATTCCACCGCCGATACCTTGGACGGCAGCTGCACACTAGGCTGCTCCAAAAGGTCCATGTGCAGCCTCTCATAGAATGCTTTGGCCAAAGATTCCTAGGCTGGAAGGGCAAGTTGCTAAACAAAGTTGGATGCCTAATGCTGGTCACTTCAGTACTCTCGTCCATGCCTACATGCCACCTTACTGTTTTCCCATTAGCCACCTGGACCGAGAACCAGATCAACAAAATCCGATGGTCCATTCTTTGGAAGGGAGAGGAGAACGCAAATGGGGGACATTGCCTAGTCAATTGGCCAATGGTGTCCAAACCAAAGGAGTTTGGTGGCCTAGGCATGTCTGACCTGGACAAAGTCAGGAGAGTGCTGTGTTTACGATGGCTATGGCAGGATTGGGTGGATGGCTAGCTCCAAGCCTGGGCCAGGTCTGACTTGCCTTGCAAATCGACTAACAGATTACTATTTAATGCCTCAACCATTGTCACAATTGGAAATAGAATAAAATCACAATTCTGGCATCATAGCTGGCTTGATGGAGAAGCCACCAGAAACCTAGTGCCATATCTCTTTGAGCTAATCAGAAGGAAGAATAGATCAGTCCAATAGGAACTTCACAACAAGTGGATTCGCTTTCTCAAAGACAAGATCACGGTGGCCACCCACATGGAAGAATTCATATCCCTATATCAGAATATAGAGCATGTAGTTGCAACCAGAGGTGCAAGACTTCATCGCATGGAAATGGACTCTTGATGGAATATACTCTACCTGATTGGCATATTGCATCCAGTTCCACAGGAGCTTCAAGAGATTCAGGCAAGACCTTATATGGAGTCACATTTGGAGAACAAATGCAAATTATTCGCATGGATCCTCATACACAACAGAATTCTCACAACAGACAACTTACAATTGAAGAATTGGCCACACTAGGAGAATTTTGTTACGTGTGTCAGATGAATCAGAGGGCAGGTGGAGGAACGCCAGCCCCTATCTTGGGTACCAGGCGGATGCGTGTTGAATCAATTGATAGTTGGAAAAGGCCCAACAGTGGCATACAAATAGGTGTACACAGATCACAGTCCATAACTCAAGGAGCTATATTTGGTAGCCTATAATTACATGCCATTCTATTCTCAATGAGATCCTAAAAGTCTGGACTGTTCTCTGTATACACGGTTTGTTACACAAGGCAAGATACGCATAGTAGATTCTTCTAGAACTCTTTCATCTAACATCCTCCCTCAATCACAGCTGAGATAGGTTGAGATTGAACTTGAATTGTTCCAGAGACCGAACTGGCAATGGCTTGGTGAAACCGTTTGCAACTTGATCACCTGAGGATATAAAATCAATATCCAGAAGTCTTCTAGTTACTCGTTCTTTGACAAAATGATAATCCACTTCTATGTGTTTAGTCCTAGCATGAAAAACTGGGTTTGCTGACAAGTACTTTGCACCAATATTATCACACCATAGTTTAGCTGCTCTTGGGCAATTAATCTTGAGTTCATATAGTAAAATCTGGATCCACATCACCTTAGCAATAGCATTGGCAATTGTTTTGTATTCAGACTCAGTACTAGACCTTGATACAGTGGGTTGTTTCCTTGAACTCCAGGATACTAAGTTTGATCCTAGAAAGACAGCAAAACCACCTGTAGATCGCATGTCATCTATATTACCAACCCAGTCTGCATTAGAAAAGGCACTCACCAAGGTAGATTGTGACTTATGTATTCTTAGTCCCAGCTATGTACAATACTTTATATATCTCAAAATCCTCTTTACTGCTTCCAAATGCACAGTAGTTGGTGAATATAAGAACTGATAGACTTTGTTAACAGCAAATGCAATATCAGGTCTAGTAAGAGTAAGGTATTGCAATGCTCCTACAACACTTCTATAATTAGTTGCATCTCTTGGACCGAGAGGAGTACCTTCATATAAGGACAATTTCTCACTTGATGCCATAGGTGTAGTTATAGGTTTACATTCGGCCATATTAACTCTCTTAAGCAAGTCTGTAGCATATTTCTCTTTGAGTTAGAATAATTCCATCCCGTACCTTATTCACCTCAATGCCCATAAAATAGTGAAGCTCCCCTAGATCTTTAAGTGCAAATTTTGCTTTTAGATCTTGTAACAGGGCTGATGTGTCCTTTTCTGTAGAGCTAGCTACAATGATGTCATCCACAAAAACTAGAACAAACATAGTGACATCACCTTTGTTATAAAAGAATAAAGAAGTGTCAGCCTTTGATGCCTAAAATCCCAGCTTCATCAATTTAGCACTTAGACGTGAATACCAGGCTCGAGGAGCTTGTTTAAGGCCATAGAGAGCTTTGTCCAACTTACAAACATATTTGGGTCTGGTAGAGTCTTCAAAGCCTGGTGGTTGCTGCATATACACCTCTTCATCTAAATAACAATGCAAGAAGGCATTTTGAACATCAAGTTGCTTCAGACTCAAGCCTCGAGAAACAACAATAGACAGAATAATTCTTATGGTTGCCGCCTTTACTACATGACTGAAAGTATCCTCATAATCAATGCCATATTGCTATTTAAATCCCTTAGCAACCAGCCTCGCTTTATATCTATCTAGACTACCATCAGGTTTCCTCTTAACTTTGTACACCCATTTGCATCCTATTATATTCATGCCTTTTGAGGAGGAACTAAATGCCATGTTTAATTCTTCATAAGAGCATCATGTTCTAATTGCATAGCTTGCTTCCAATCATCATTTGCTAAGGCTTCATCAAGACTATTGGGTTCACCAGTACTAGCCAGGAGGCCATACCTAACAGTTCCATCAGTGTAGACCTTGGGATGCCGGATGCCATGCTGTAATCTAGTTCTTGGCAATGAAGGACCGGCTGCAGGCGACGGCACAGAGGATCCCAGCGAATCACTATGCGCAGGATCCAGTGGAGCAGAGAATCCGGGTTGACGCCGTCCCCCTCGGTCGCATGTGCGAGCGCTGGTGCAGTCTGTGTCGGCCGTGTGTCGCCTCTAGACAGGGCCTCCGTCGCCCCCTGAAGGCAGCAACGATCCAGACTCCACTCCCAAAGACGATGCAACCATTGGTGCTGCAACAGTAGGAGGCAAATCCTCCTCGTGCTCAGTGATCGGAGGCAGCGTGATGTTAGCTACGCCGGTGAGCTCTTCTGAGTTGTTTTCTACAGGATTTTGCGCTAAGTTTTCTTCCTTCTCATCAGACAACTCAGTAATACGATTAGATGAAACATTAGCATATGGGTTAGCCATAGATTCACCCCTAAAGAAGGAACTTGGGACCCAAACTTTCGGTGGTAGTTGAATAACTTCAGCATGTAACTTTGCTCCAGCAGTAGGATTGAGGTAGGAAAAAGGATATACTGTCTCATCAAAGATCACATCACGTGAGACATAGATACGTCCCGAGGTGACATCTAAACACTTGAAACCCTTGTGGAGGACGCTATATCCTAAGAAAACACATTATTTCGATCGAAATTGGAGTTTGTGAGAATTATAGGGTCGTAGGTGAGGCCAACATGCACATCCAAAGGTGTGCATGGATGAGTAGTCAGGTTCCTGGTTGGAGAGGCACTCAAGGGGAGTTGTGAAGTGAATGACACAGCTAGGTAGGCGATTAATAAGATGTACGGCAGCAATGAAAGCCTCATCCCAATACTTTTGAGGCATGGAGGCATATGAGAGGAGAGAACGGCCGACTTCAACGATATGGCGATGTTTACGTTCTGCGTCGCCATTTTGTTGATGGGTATGAGGGCAAGACACGTGATGAACGATGCCAATTTTAGTAAAAAAAGAATTAAGTCTGTCATATTCTCCCCCCAATCACTCTGCACAGCAAGGATTTTCTTATTGAATTGTCATTCTACCATGGCTTGAAAATCTTGAAACTTATGAAAAACATCAGACTTGTGCTTAATAAGATAGATCCAGGTAAATTTGCTAAAATCATCAATGAAGCTTACATAATAGTGATATCTCCCTACAGACTCAATGGTAGGACCCCATACATCAGAGAAGATGAGCTCCAAAGGAGAACTAGACTTGCTATCAGATCTAGTGTAGGGTTTTTTATTGGATGGTGCTGGGAAAGGGTAAAGACCATGGCGACACTCCCCTTCAAGAATGACCTTCTTTGTGTCCTAATCCTTTACCAAAAAATAATTCGGGTGAAACTCAAGAAAAGCATTGTTATTAGTGGCAAGACGATGAACGAAAATAAGATTTTTTTGAGCTTCTAGAACATGGAGAATATTTCGTAGATGAATATCATGATTACTAGGGGTGTGAATAGTGGCATGCCCAATATGGCTAATGTTCATACCAGAACCGCTTGTGGTGTGAATCTGATCCGTGCCGTAGTACTTGTCACAGATGTGCAGCTTCTCAAGTTCTCCGGTGATGTGGTCGGATGCTCTAGTGTCGGTGTACTAGGTAGGATCTACTGGTGCACGATTAGTAGTAGCAACAAGTCTTTTGTCGGGGACGAAGTCTTCCTCGAAGCGATGCCAACATTCAACAACGGTGTGATTTGGCTTGAAGCACACCTGGCAGAGCGGCTTGTCATTGGTGGTGTTGTAGAGGTTGCACTGATTATAATTGCTGCTGTTGCTGCCACGGTTGTAGCCACCATGGCGCCCACCATTGCTGAATTGGCGTGGCGGTTGATGCTGACGAAAGCCGCCATCACCTCTTGCTGGCCCCCATCCACGTCCACGAGAGGACGAGCGCCCGCAGCGTGATCCACCGCGACCACGCTCGGAGTAGTTTGCTGAGCCGCCATGATTATGGCGCCCGCCATACAATAGCTCCAGATGTGTCTCAAATGCAAGGAGCTATGAGAAAAGTTCCTCAAGAGAAATTGGTTCCGTCCTAGTGATCAAGGACGAGACCAGCGGAGAGAACTCCTCATCAAGTCTAGCGAGGATATACTCGACGAGTTCGTCGTGAGCCGCTGTCCTGCGGCCGCCATGTCGTCGCCATAATTCTTCATCTTGGTGTAGTACTCCATGGCAGTCATGCTGCCCTTCTTTGTGCTGGAGAGAGCCATGCGCACATTCACAGCCCTCGCTCGGGACTGAGATGAGAACGCACCCTCAATGATTCTCCAAGCCTCGGCTGCTATTTCACTTGCGTTAACCTGAGTCAAAACGCTAGGTGACATATTTGACAGCAAATAACTTAGAACCTGCTGGTCCTGAGCTCGCCACAGTGCATAGGCCGGGTTCGGCTTCTTCTCTTCCTTGTCGTCGGCTCCCTTGATGATGATCTCTGCATCAGGAGCCTTTCTTGCTCTGGTGAGGTAGACTTCAAGCATGGCGCCGCACACGGCAGACTTCACTTGTGCTTTCCATGAGGCGAAGTTCGTCTTCGTGAGCTTCTCAGCCATGGTGAGTCCTGCGAGCGGATTGATGTTGGCAGTCGAAGAAGAACTCGCCATGGCAAGAGCAGATCTACACAATGAACTCTAGTGTTTGTTGGCTCTGATACCATGTCAGATGAATCAGAGGGCAGGTGGAGGAACGCCAGCCCCTATCTTGGGTACCAGGCGGATGCGTGTTGAATCAATTGATAGTTGGAAAAGCCCCAACCGTGGCATACAAATAGGTGTACACATATCACAGTCCATAACTCAAGGAGCTATATTTGGTAGCCTATAATTGCATGCCATTCTATGATATCCTAAAAGTTCGAACTGTTCTCTGTATGCACGGTTTATTACACAAGGCAAGATACGCACAACAGATTCTTCTAGAACTCTTTCATCTAACAACGTGCAATGGACCTTTAGAATTCGGCCTCCACTTGAGCTTGTTGCACCCCTTCCTAAAGAGGTCTAGAGCCTCGTGTTGACTTCAGAGCACTTTGACGTAGATCTAATCCAACCGCATGTCCAACCAACATAAATCAGCACCTAGTGGAACTTGGGAGGAAGCGGATGCCACTCCCAAGACAGCGTTAATGACACTTCAACAGGGTGGTAACATACACGATTTGGAACATTTGAAAAGAAACAAAATAAATGGATTCTCAAAAACAATTCGTTGGACGCACAACATGTGGCCTTCTTAGCGAAAGATGACACTATTGGTCTACATGTGAGGATATTAACTAAATTCTTTTAGCATTCCTTTTAGTTAGTTTATTATGACCTTTCAGCTGGTTCTACCCATGAGATCAGAACGTGTTTCTCAAGCCTTTAGGAATTCTGTACATAAACTCTTGTTACTATCTTAATTAAGACTTCTTAACTGAGACTGCACCTTATAGAGCCTTCAGGCTCGTTAGTATCTTAATTGAGACTTCTTAATTGCGATTGCGCTTTATAGAGCTTTCAGAGCAAACTCTCTAGTTCCTATCTTAATGGAGACTATGTCTTATGGCCTGCTTGGCACAGCTCAGTTTTACTAGTGAGACTGTTTTTTTTTTGGAAAATAACTTTGAAATTGAGCTATTTTAGAAAAAAGTATTTGGCAAATTAGCTTCACCAACAGCTCATGAGGGAAGAGCTATGATAATCTATTATTTTCAGCTTCATTTCAACTCATGTCTTTATAAGAGGAGAAGAAAACTTCGTCCATAAAATTGTTTTGATAATGAGTGGTTGGCAAAAAAAAAACAGTGTTGTGCCAAACAAGCCCTTATAGAGCCTTAAGGCCTTCTGTAGAGCTTTCAGACATTCTGTACGTAAACTCTTGCTACTGTCGATCTCATTCCTATCTTAATCTCATTTCTATCTAATCTTTTTTTTGAGAATTACATAGAGACATAGCTTATACCATATTTTAAAAAAATACTTTTGGCACCGCTATCGATCTCGTTCGTATCTTAATCGAGAGACATAGCTTCTTCTACCATATTTTTTATTTAAAAAAATACTTTTGGCAACGGCCGGTATCAATGCACCGACACAAAACATAGATCTAGTATGATAATATTTTATAATTCTAAATTATAAGTCTAGTATGATAATATTTTATAATTCTAAATTATAAGTCATTTTTGCTTTTCTATTACTTTTCTAAATACATAGCGTTTATTATACGTCTAAACTAATATCTGACAGAATAACAATATTTTATAATTTTAAATTAAGTAATTTTTGCTTTTCTATTGCTTTTCTAAATAGATAGCGTTTAATATACATCTAAACATATGTGTTGTTTGTTTCTTTCAGTGATAACGCAAATAGAAACGAAATTAGTTCAAATCCCATGTCGTCCACCGGTCTAACTTGTTTCCATTTACGTTACTGATTAATCAACCACCAAACAGCACGTAAGTACATAGAAAAACAATGTAACCAAGAAAGTGAATACACTCACAAAGGGGGAAAAAAAGGAGAGGAGATATTTGCTTCCAGGGTCATTTTCAACTGAAATCAAGAGTTGAGCTTCTATATTCTGGAGCGATAGAGAAATCTTTATTCAGTTGGATCTACCACGACCTAGTCTTTCGCAAAGCAGAATGTGGCTCCTCGACACAGGCAGAGAAACAGAGATGAACACGAGCAACAGAAGTAGCTATATACTATTATTATATTACATCCTGTTACAGCTACCACGGACGACCGAGCTACTTCGCTTCACGCGAGCCCTCAGCAGGATGCTTCTCTGGGTCACGGCCGGCGGTGGGGTCCCCGTGGCCGACGGCGACCTTGGCCACTTCGGTGGCGGGCGTGCCGGGCCTGGCCTTCTGGTACAACACGAGGTAGCCAATGACGCCGACGATTCCGAACCCAACCAGCGCCATGGTGCCGGGACCATACGGCAGCCGGCCGCGCTGGTGCAGCACCTCTCCGGGGCCCCGGCCCGGCGGGCGCATGGACGCCTCCACCCCTGCCGCACGCACCTCCTCCGGGCTCATCTTGTGCGTGTCGGCGTTGCGGCGCCACTCCTCCGTGCCGCTCTTGGCCATTGCGTTTGTGGGGTCTCCCACCCCCCTCCGTGCCACTCCGACTCCGTGCTGCGAGACAAGTGCTGGTGGGATACGGCAACAAGCTTTGTAAACTGTAGTATCGGGGTTCATTAAAGATCACTCGGGATTCCTCGCACCACAGAATTTGAGGCATCCGTGGCTCATCCGCAGCTCGACACGCGTCTCTGTATCTTTTACAGAAAAGCCCTCTGCCTTTGTGACAATCAACCCGCGATCCAACACAATTGCTGTTTTGCGAAGAGCCCCCTGCAGCCCAACCCTAGCGTAACACCCCCATGGCCCATCCCGTCTCTACCTCAGTTTGTCTGATCTCCTCTATCCTTTCCGCCGCCGCCGCGCTGCGGTGCCCAGCGCGCGCGCCTCCCTGCTTACCGCCGTCGCTAGAGCATGGGGACCCACACGAGCATGTCGGAGTTTGGTAGACATAGCATCCAGATGGAGGCATGAAAAGCTGCACGACACGGCAAGGGGAGCTCGGCGAACTCCTCTCGTCGGCATAGCGCGACCTCATCCATGGCGCCGCCACCACGGGTATCGCTTCCACCCTCCCAATGGTGGACCTAGGTCCTCCTCCTCCAGATCCCCTACTCCATTTCCTCCGCCTCTTACCTCTCCCTTCATCCTATCCTCCTGAGTCCTGACCTAGGTTTGTCGCTGGCATCGAGGTGTCCACAGGCCTCACCTGCGGACGAGGGCTCCCATGTCCGGAGGCCCTAGGAGCACACCCTGCGGATCCGGCTGGCCTCCACCACTTGCGTCCAGTGGCAGCGAAGAAGGTTAATGGAGGATTCTATCTAGATTAATATGCGGTCTCCTATACTCAGGTACTAAATCTGCAGCTTATGGTTGGACTGCTCGTACCAGTGCTGCTACTTCCTCTTTCAGTATGAACTATCAGCAAGCACAAATTCTTTCCTGACAATTTAATTTTGCACATTCTCTGACTCGCATAAAAATGTATTTCCTTCTACAGATTGGGGACCCTGCATTATCTGTATCACTGTATGGCTTGCTGATGCGGGTGAAATAGTAATTCCAGATCCTAGGTGACATGTATATTGTTAAGTCCAAGATGTTGTGAAAAAAAGTCCAAGATGTTGTGAAAAGAAGTTCAAGATGCCTTCATCATGTGTGGCCCAGGTTATCTCTAACTTCAAGTGTTTGCTTTCTTTTACCTGTGGATGCTGCAGGCTAGATAATACCACATAAAAGTGACAGTGTCTTAGTTTACAACTATCAGATTAATATGATTATAGAGTAATAGAATGCAGCCTGAAAGCTCTACTGACGTAAGTATCATCTCCTTGAAATATCGCTAAATTCTAATTCTATATTAACCTATTAGTATAGTCATCAGCAATATAACATAGTTGTCAGTTGTGGTATAAGATAAGCTATTATTCATACCATTAAAATTCGGGCTCTAATTTGTTGTAGTTTTTAACTCTTCAGTGATCTCTTTCAACTTTTCAGATGTATTTCTTTTCTTTCTTTTGAAAAGTTTCATTTACCAACAAATGGTGCCACAAAACAGTTTGAAATTGTATAGGTTATGCTTACTGGGGAACCAAGCATTGTTGAAGCAGCTGCCTCATTGCTTAAGGCTATTGTTACAAGGAACCGAAAGCTATGTTTCAATTATATAGTACTGGTGCCTTTTATTTTGCATTAGCGTATCCTGGTTCAAATCTCCTATCAATTGCATAGTTGTTTTCGTCCATACATAGTTACATAATCATCAAGCTTTTCATGGTAAGAGGCAGACAATGGTGTCTGATTCCGACACAAAAAAAAATTATATGCTTTCACGTGATGCTGGCAGAAAACCGTATTTGTTAGGTCTTTTACCTATATCCTTTATTTTTATTTGTAAAAACATGTTATCCACCCTACATCAAGGATGACGTGGTAGTGTTTCTCTTGCATTAATTTGCCCTTCTGCTTTGGTTGCTCTTCATATGCCCACTTCTGAAAATTGGGATAGTTTTTTTTGGGTCAGAACTATAAGATGTTAATATTACTTTAGACCTTTGGTTGTTAATTTGGTTTCCCACTTTCGCTTCTCCAGTTAAACTAATATCCATTCGATTGATAGTTCCAAGCCTAAACAATGTCATATTTGCTGCTTTATTTCCTTATGTATGGTAGCAAAGAACACGAGTGGGTTGTGCTACTTAATACTAAATGCATTATATTAGTTAATTGTTGTTGTGGTTCATTTCCCATCATTGAGTTTACGTTATATATTATTGCACTAGATAGATGGAAACATATGACAATTCCTGTGACAGTACTCGTATTAGCCATTGGATGACTGAAAATTATAGCTACGCGGGAACAGTGACAACATGGGCCATGGGGCGTGCCTTTTACATCTGGGACAATTGGATAACTGCAGTTTGCATGGGGCATCATTTTTATCTGATCTCTGTACGCATATATCTTATGGTCGTGGTTAACCTATACAAACTACTTTTGTGTTCCAGCAGATGTCATTGGTGTTTTCACGATGCTCTTGAATGTTTTGGCTCTGTGAAGCAGAGCACGCCAAGCTGAAATACTGAAGAGGACAGTCACTATAAGCGATGCAAGGTCGGTACCACGCGACTATTCATGACATGTTTTTTGATTTCCTGTATAGTATGGTTGTGTCAAGTTCGAGGACATATGTCCTTGCTTCGAACTGATGTTAAGTTATGTTTCACTGGTGACAGCAGCGCCTCAATGGATATTGCACTTTGGGGCGAGCGGGCAACCACATTCCCAGCTGAACAGGTCCATAAGGATGGGCAGACCACCCCGCAGGTCATGATATTTGTTGGCACTCTTGTCAAGTGTTACACAACCACGCAGGTATATGTGTGCCTGGTTAATAGTGACCCATTTAATAGTGACTGATTCTATCATGTGCTCATGTGTGCTTGTTTAGCATATTGCATAGTGACTATAGCATTCCATATATAAAAGGTCTAAAATATATTTATAATCTTCATGCATATACTTCCTTTTTATGTTCATTTATATGTTTTTTTTGAAGCATGTTCATTGATATGTTCGTTAGGCAGTGCATAGTTCGTTATATAGTTGGAAGTCACACTTTTACACGCTCTCAGTTTTTATGTGTACCCTCCCCTTTAATTAGGGTGAAGTGTTAACTTTTAAAATAACTAGGAGAATTCCCCACGCGTTGCCGCGGAAAATTAGTGATGGTTCTTATATTATTGTTATTGAGCATTGCGTATTGCGTATACTGAATTTTTAGATATAATTTGGAAATGTAAGCAGCAAGCTGGACAACCAAAAAATTACAAAAGCACTCTTTGCTATTGTGTAAAAAGATCAGAGTAACTAATAAACATGGGAGATGAAATGGAAAAGTAGAAACTAAACTAAATGGAACAAAGCAATACATAATACATGAGAAGCATCGATAAAGATAAATAATGATGATACTATAGGAAGAGCCCTCATCCACTGATGATTAATCATGGGAAAAAAAATTTCGGACGCATGCCTGTGGCAACCACACCGCTTATTAACATGGGGTTTGCGCGGCGGTCTGTTTTTTCCATCGTGCTTATGCACGGAAGCAAATTAGTCTACTTTAATCCCCCGCTATCTCTATTTCTCACCTTCATTGCTTCGACCTTTCGAGCATCCTTTCCTGATGCGTGCAGCTTTTCCTAGATTTTGTCATCATCGATGCAGCAGCCAGGAGCAAACAACTACGTGCGGCAGGGGAAAGCGCCCCTCACCATGGCCACAGAGCATGCAGGTATGTTGCCATGGCCATCATGGATTGGAGAAGCTTCCTTGCCGCTACCGGGCCAGCTACGTGCGACTGGGGAAGGCGCCCCCACTCGCCATAGCCGTGGAGCATGCAGGTACGACGCCATGGCCATGGAGATCAGTGGAAGATTTCTTGCCATTGCCAAGCCGAGAGGCAGCACCGTGGAGGGCTCAGCGGCGATAGCTACTTCCTGGAGGCGTGGTGTGGGGATGAGTTGTCGCACGACGATAGGAGAGGTATATATGAACCCTATTAAGGAAAATGAAGAGACGCTACCTCTCATATTCTTGGCAAGAGTAATACACGCTAGGCTTCCAATAGTCTGGTGGTGGGAGAGGACGAGATAGGTGATGGCAGTTTCTTAGGCCTTAATGCTCATCATTGGATTTGTTGGGCATGGCAAGAGGTAAGGCTGGACATGATCGGACACCATTCACATGCAGCGTGAGTGGATGGACAAATTTGTGGTGATGGATGGCGGTTTAGATTAGTTGATGACATGGCTTAAGGAGATGCTAGAGAAATAAGATAGCAGGATTTTGCTTTATAGGAGTTATAGATTTGATGGAGGGTAACTATTGACTTTCACTTTTGTTCTATACATTAGCCCCTGCTAAAATCTATAAACATCATGGCTGATGACCTTTCTTTACAATGCAGTTAAGGATACCTGGTCACCGAAGTGGAAGGTCACAATACTTGTCTGTACAAGTTGCAGCCAGATATTTATGTGCTAAGTGCTAATTGACATGATCAGCTGTCTTTGAAAACCTCATGTCTGAAAACTGTAGTTCCCCACTATTTTGTATCTAGCGTTATTTACCTACTATAATGGTCTCTATATATTTGAATCGACATTCTAAGCTACCGACTATTTCGGTAGCCATGAATTCCAATTGTGAACTGTAATGTACATCTATGTAAGGTTTGGCTGGATAGAACCATAATGACCACAATAGCCTTGCATGTAGTGAATGACTGTGTAATGTATGGCTGAACAAAACTATGAAGGTTGCAATGGCCAACAAACCATACTATAGGCAGATGCTTTTAGATTTGTGCTAAGTATGTGATATCTTTGATATTAGGTACTGATGCTCTGAGAATAGTGATAACGGTTCTGCTTAGTACCTTGGCTATTTCTTTGGTCATAAGATTTTGTTTCTAGAGTCATTGTAGGGCGCCCAAAGGGCGCCTGATGTTCTAGTAATATATAAGGTGCAAAGCGAGGTGGCGACGTGGCTTCAAGAATGGAACACGTAGCAAACACGTGTTGGACATCCAAGCTGACACCACGACCAGATAGTGCTGGCTGGTATTAGAAAGAGAGGAGCACGACGGGATTGCTTATAGTTATTCGGTGCAATGCGTACTAAACAAGAACAGAAGACGCACACGTATGGTATGATGCATCGACGTGCGGACCCACGCTATGTTTTTTTGTGGATACGTCGTCTTGAGAGCAGAAAGACAATAATCGATCATGCTAGTCCGGTGCGACGTTAGAAGTATATGTTTGCATATATTTGTTTTAGACAAAGGCTATTTTTCACCCTTTAATTTACACGATAGTTTTCCATTCTCCAACTTACATGTACGTCTGATTTTCAGCTTTAAAGTACAAAATTAGATTTCGGACGCCTTGAACTATTAAAGCTGGATAAATTTGGTTTTTCTATTTCCTAAAAAACTATATCTATACATCTATATCTATATCTATATCTAATATTTAATTGTGAAAATTTCTGCACTACTTTTTGTTTCCGCTTCAAATTTTCTGTCTGCCAGCCAAGTTATGTAATGAGGTAGCCAGGTTACGTGAGGCAGGAATCAGCGGAGATTCCAATCTAACAAGAATCGAACGCAATAGAGATTGGAAAGAAAAAAATTGGAGCTAAGGTACAATACGGGCATACCTTCCAATTGTCTCTCCGTGTTTTGTCCGTTTTTCATCTTCTCTTTCGGGCATCAGTCTGTCTCTGTAAAAAAGAACACAGAACTACATTGCTTCAATCCGTCTACCGAAAGAAGTTTAAATCAGATCCGGAAAACAACAAAACTTCATCGAATCCAATCCATCTACCGAAAGAAGTTTGAATCAGATCCGGAAAACAACAAACTAAAAATAAAATGCACGAGCTAAGTTATATGCCCAAATCAGCATCTGATCGATGTAATCAGCCTATCAGTGCTGTGTACATGATTCAATAACAAAAAAAATATAAGCAGAGAAATAGATCGAAGTTCACAGCGTCCAAAAATATCAAGAACCAATCAGATTAGCACCATGTACAAAGTCGTAACCAGATGCTTCCGAATCAAAGGATGGAAGACCTGCTAACCTGTCCGCGCGACCAGGACCACCGAGCCCACGCGGCCTGCCGGAGCTGCAGGTGTTCAACCCGGCGCCCCGCTGGGAGGCGCAACGACCCGGCGACCCTCCTGCAGACGCGCCGCCGCCATCTGCAACGGCCTCCAAACGCGCCGTCGCTAGCCTCGCACGAGCAACCGCCGCCACGTCTGGAGCCACTCCGTGCGCAGCCCCCGAAGTCCACCGTGCAGGCTGCCGTTAAAACCCCGTGAGCACAACATCGCCGCGTGAGGAGGCCGCCGCCGCCGCGGTGATGGTTCCGTGCGCCGTCCTCCTGGGCACCGCCTGGGAGCCCTCGATGGGACCGCGCGCACCTGTGCCGCACGCGCGCGCCAGCGAGAGGCCCCATGCCAGCGCCGTTTCTTCCCTGCGCCGCTGCACACGAGCTCCCGGTAGCCGCTCGCGAAAAACATGGAGGGAAGAGAACAGCAAGTGAGTTAGGGTTTGTGCTGGATCCCGGTTTTGCTCCTCGCCGAGGTGTTTGCAGCCGTTCGATCACAATCAGTAGCCGGGATCTATTGGCCGATTAGGCCACGACTGGAGGGCGCATTCGCGGCGAAGCCCAGGTCGCCGGCCTTAGCCCATGCGCAGGGCTGTGGTGAGATTAGTGCCTGACTTATTAGGCTGTGCGTCTTAATGTTTTTTATACATTTATTTTGGACTCATGGGCTGAATAGTAAAAGGCCTCTAATGTGTACAGGCTGAATTCATAAGGTTTTGGGGCTTCTTTTATTATATAAATGCATAATTATTTACTGTTTTATGTTTCCCATGCAAGTAAATAAGCTATAATGCTTCATTGACCAAATTACTTTAATTGGGTTAAGTAAATGCACAATATTATTGTCATCATTTTGAGATAATTTTAGCCCATTAGAAATCATGCAGTGTTTTATTTCGGTGTTATAGCTGCTTCGGCAAAATTTTAAATTTCAATGGGGCACTAATTTCTAATTTTGCCAAAGCGAATTATGATTATGTCTTAACTAATTTCTATGCAACTTAATGTGGGTCCTTTTATTATTTTCATGGGCCAATTTTTGAGATAAATTTTAAACTTATTGTTTTTAGTGTGTCTCATCTATGACGTCTCATTTTGCCCACATCATGTTAATTTTTGCCACTAAGTTATTCTTTTTAAAACCTGTACTACCTAATTGATCAAATCATGGACTAAAATCTTAAACAATTTGTTGTTCAATTCAATCCAGTATAATATAAATATATATATATCTCTGCAATCCCAATGAGGACTGTTATGAGGAAAATCGATAGACATCTCCCATCATAATCAACAGCGGATAGGTCAACCATTGACACGTCGACAACTAAATCCTTGCTAAATTTACTGAAAAAAATTAAATTACAAGGTTCTATGATATGCAAAGGAAGTCACGAAACTTGATATTAACTGTAGCGACATACATATGCTATGAAAATAATGCTAAGATAAATTTACTTATAAATATTTTTGATATTTGCAATGGAAAAAATATATATCAAGGTTGTATTTTAATTGCCATCTTACCGTAACAATCAACTTATATTACGAATGTCATAGTTACCATAAAATAAAGTATAACCGTAAATAAATGTATATCATTCATGCTGTTGTTTTCGACAAATGTTTGATAGTTTTTCTTCTCCCGTTGCAACGCACGGGCAATTTTGCTAGTAATAATAAAGAGGTATAATTTCTGCCATACTTTTTTTTTCTGACTCCTCTCAATTCCTTTTTGGTCCAGGTTCGAATTCCTTTTCCAGTTCGGTTTCCATCCGTATTTTTACGGCTACTCGCATGTGTTCCGTCTTCCAGCACGTCTGCTCCTTGGAACTTGGTAGTCCCAGCGACAAAAACAACTAGCCTATGAAAAATACGCCTAAAACTTCATGCCACAGGACCTGGACCCAGGTCTCCAATAACAGAGAGTGACCACACAATGAGGCACCATATGCTTTACATGATATAAAACAAAATTTTATATTTGATTCTCCTTTGAGCTGCATTGATTCGAAAAATCTAGGTTGATACATAAATACTTGATTTCTTTTTTTGTCTCACCTCAGCTGTGGAACAGTACAAGATGAAATGTTATAAATGATTAGGTCAAAGTAATTTTGAAGTGCTTGATGATCATCTTGATTGCGCACTACAATAGCTAAATTGCATTATAGTTCAATAAAGAATCTTGACACGAAGATACTTTTAGGCTTGGTTAGTGCCGTAGTTTGGTTGCCACGGATATATCCTGTTTGAAACCGCTTAAAAGTAGATTCTCAGTTGCAGAATGCGACAATCATGCAAACACGTCATGGTTGTGGTGATTTCCTCCTCGCATCAGGTAGAGATGAAAACAGATCGGATACGAACGGATAACACTGATATCATATTTGTTTTTATATTTCTGTCCGGATTCGGATTCGAATACGGATAGTGTCAACTATGTTGGATAAGATATGGTTGGATATCGACATCATAAATATGCGATTTGAGTATTCGAATACGGATACGGTATCGGATGTTGAATATCGGACTCAGATATGGACAGATCTAAATCCCTCTAAACGAATTCGGTCTCGAATACGGTCAGAAAATATCCGTACCATTTTCAACCCCGGCATCAGGCCACGGGCCATGGGATTTGAACTAGAGTCTTTTTTTTGTACCGCAACTCATGCCATAGACGCACTGCGCGATGTGCATGCACAAGCCGAGCCAAACATGATCAAAGTACGGTGAGCAAAACAAAAGCTACACTTTCGGCAAAGTTTGCCAAGAAAATGAGACTATAACATGTGAAAATAGTGCTAAGAAAGTGTGGCACATCGTAGTTATGATAGTGAACCACACAATTACATTAAAAACTATGGCGTGACTAACTTATGATGTGGCAAGTTGTGGTTATAAACCAAACACCCCTAAGCCCCGCATCTGTTCTTGGACTCTCAAGAAAAAAGGACTCCCATTGCAACGCACGGGTATATTTGCTACTAATAAGAAAAGACAGATTTAATATCTAAAAATTCGTAACTAATTTGTTTGAAATAAAAAATGTAAACTAGTACCATTTTTCCAAAAATGTTACCTATTGGGTGAGCTAGTTTTGAAACTTATTTACTCATCATTTGTTTAAATAATCATTCTGTACTGTATCAAATCTAGGTATGGACTAAGAGGATCTGGTAGACTATGTGTCGGTATTTCGTACCACCATCAAGTAGAATTTAATATTGCACACTAGGTCTCAGATGGGATAGTACCTAACTTGTAAATTCCGTTTTGGAGGCCATTCTGGTTTTGCTGTTGGAATGGTATGTTCCAGTACCAGCTTATTCCGGTGTACCATTTCAGATTTTATTATCCATTAAAAAATTTATAATTATTCTTTGGTAGAAGCTTTCCTAATATGAGAAATCATACAACAAGTGCATATTTTAATAAAATAGAAGGAGGCTTGGTTCGGCCTGTACGTACACAATTGGGCTTTTGGGCCGGCCTGGTGAGTGGTGATCTGGTGGGTGATTGCTTCTTCAATCAATCAGATTTAAGTGTGGCCATACGTCCACATATTTATCAAACGCACCGCTGCCACCTACCTCTGTTCCAACCAGAAGCAAAAGCAAAGTCCTCTGTCCTTTCTATGGCTGGCCGCTCGTCTGCCAGGAAGAGAGATGAGGCAAGGGAAGAAGAACCAGCGACATTTCTATGGCTGGCTCCAAGGCGATAATGCGGTCAAGGTACTGGCATCACCGAGACTCCCAATCCGGCTCGGAACGGCCGGAATCACACGAGACGGCCGGTATCACCCAAGATTTTGGTCGGTACGGGATGTGGCCTTTTCTGTGCCGGCTTAGACGACGGTACAAGTTAAACCGGTCAGAACGGCCGGTACCAGAATGGAATTCATAACTATGGATAGTACACAAGACACTAAGGGTATGTTAGAAATGTATGTCACAAAAAATTATGGAAAAATTCAACATGAATTAATTTAATTTTAAAGAAATATGTAGGAATAGAGAAATTTTCCATCATTCCAAACAAACCCTAAGGTTTGTACTAACTCGGGCAAGCGCACTACATCTGTCCTGAGTATTTGAGAGTTTGATAGGGGGTATTCGAGTGCTTCACGTGTGTAGGGTCGAGATGACGGACTAGAGGGGAGGGTGAATAGTCCTTTCTAAAACTAATCCCATTGGCAAACCAAAACAAATGTGGAATTGTAACTATTGGTCTAGTCAAGACTACACCCCTCTATCTATGTTCATAAGCACCTTACAAAGATCCTAAACAAGCAACTAAGGTGCCGGGCTAGCTAGAGCTCACCTAACCAAATCTAGGAGCAAGATCACACAAACCTATGCCACTAGTACTTCAAGCATGGGGGAGCTCCTATACAACAAGTAAGTAAAAGCACAAAGCTCCTAAGTTCACTAGCAATGCTCATTAACAAGGTAACTAATGCCAAATTAGAGAGCACAAATTACTTAGCTACATAAACTAAGCAAAGTGACTAACAAGGTTACTCAAACGAAATTAGCTACACAAGGGAGCTACCTCTATGCTACACAAGCAAGAAGGTAACTAGCAAGCTACACAAGCTAACTAATTACAAGAGCAACTACACAAGCACAATGTAAAAAGAAAGTAATACAAGCTTGTGTTGCACAGAATGCAAACCACCGAGAAGATGATGAAGATAATGTTGACACGGTGATTTTCTCCCAAGGTTCACGTATTTGCCAATACGCTAGTCCCCGTTGTGTTGACCGCTCACTTGGTGGTTCGGCGGCTAATTGGCATCACTCGCCAAGCCCGCACGTTGAGCACCGCAAGAACCTACCCACAAGTGAGGGTAGCTCAACGACACGCTCTACTAGAGTTGCTCTTCGCGGCTCCCGTGGGGTGAGCACAATACCTCTCACAATCTCTTCTCTAGAGCAACGCACAAGTTTCTTGCATGCTTCGACGGAGACCACCACCAAGCCATCTAGGAGGTGGCAACCTCCAAGAGTAACAAGCACCACCGGCTTGCAAGACGACCACCCAGTACTACTCGATGCAACCTCATGATGCAATCGCACTAGAATCGCTCACTCACTCGATCGGATGAACACTATCAAGCTAGAGTGAGTTAAAGGGCTCCCAAGCACTCTCAAACATGGACACAAAGTCCCCTTAGGTGCTCAACCTCAGCTATGGCCGAGACACCCCCTATTTATAACCCAAGGGCCAAATAGAGCCGTTACCCCTTCACTGGGCAATCTGTGACGTGACCGGATGAGCAGATCAATAATGACTAGACGTAGCATAATGGAGTCCAGTCGTTACGATGCTGCCATGTGTCACTGTGGTTCAACCTCACGCGTTGATCTCCAACGACTACTTCGCCCACGCGTGTGCCTCAGAGATGATCGGACGCACCAAACCGATGATCGGACATGGCCGCACAGTGTCAGATCACACGCCCCTATGAGCAACACAGTAAATGATCGGACGCGACACTCGATGACCTGACTCGTGCCCACCAGGCATCCGATTGGGTCCAGAGGGGTCTCAAGGAGGCCAAACGATGATCAGATGCGTCAGACCATTCATGACCGGATGCAGCGTGGAGTCAAGTCCTCTCTGCTTCAACGCCCTTACACCAGAACACCGCCACATCAGCTATGACTGGACGCAAACACTGCACGTCAGATCATCTCTTCGCCCAACATCAGATCATGTGAAGCCAGAGCCATGCCACCTCTACTATGGGTGACCGAATGCACCGTCACGACAGGTCCAACATCTGGTCACTCACAATGACCACTTTCTCCTCCGTTCCTTCACCGAGCTGATCCGTTTCAACTCCAAACACTTGTCGTTTGTAAATGTGCCAACACCACTAAGTGCACAACACCATGTGTATGTGTGTTAGCATTTTCACAATCATTTTTATGGAGTTAGCCACTCAACTTGCCATGCCACTCGATCCTAGAAATGATGTAAAGTTAGATCACTCGGGTGACACTAGATGATCGATATGCAAACAAGTTGGCCCCTCTTGATAGTACGACCATCTATCCTAAATCCGGTCATCAACTTCTCTACATATCTATGATTGGTGAAATGAAATGCCCTATAGATTATACCTTTGCCTTGTGCATTCCATTCCATCTCCTCCAATGTCGATGCAACACATACACCAACATGATCAACAATGATATGATCCACTCCATATCATCACGTGACCATATTGGTTCATTGATCTTGACTCCACTTGCTCTTCGCCGTTGCTTCAGTCCATCAGCGCCAAGTCATCCCTCAACTTTCCCTTCACACTTACAATTGGTCCGTCGAGCCAAGTCATGTGTTGATCTTCTCCACCTTGATCACATGACTCAATGTCATGTCTCATGTGTAATGAGCTCCTTCATCACATGTGTAAGCTTTGCAACATCTCCAAGCCATCTTCACCGTCATAGCATATGTTGCTCATACACATGTACTTGTGGACTAATCACATGTGTATCTCACTCAAACACATATTAGTCCACCTAAGGTTGTCACTCAATTACCAAAACCAAACAAGGACCTTTCAATCTCCCCCTTTTTGGTAATTGATGACAACTCTGCAAAGATATGGAAATTAAGCTCAAATGGATTCATGTTGCTTGCCCAAGCAATTTTACCATGTTTAAATGATTTTGGACAAGTACCACAAACCCGAATTGGTAGTATTAGCTCCCCCTACATATATGCTAGTGTGTTTGGTTTAAAGCTTGCACATATGTATATATTGGAATTGTGGGAGAATAATTACTACCAATGATGCTAAGGTGTATAGAATAAAACTTTGAAGCGTGATACCAATCAGAGTGCATATTTTAACACCATCCTTAGCACCATGAGTAGCTAGACAACAAAAACACTAGAAACCCCGCGAGATCAACATTATAAGCAAGGTTCTAGTATTACTTGAAAACATACCAAGTGTCTAGCTATTATCCTATGCATGCTAGTTTTCAAATCATCAATCAAGTTCTATAACTAGCATACACCACACAAGCATGCATATTTTTTGATGCAACACACAAGCATGCATATTAAATTTAAAAACTTATGCAATGCAAGCAAGCACATGAATATGCATATATCAAATGCAAACAACCAAGTTCATGAGCTTGCTCCCCCTACTTGTGTGCTTTTCTTATCCAAGAATTTTTTATCCTCTCACATTACCCAATGTTGCTCCCTCTTTGTCCATGTCCATGTCTAACCTCTACTTCTTTGTCTCAATCTCTCCCAAGGCTTTCAATCTTTGTATAATCTCTCCCCCTTTGCCATCAATTTATATACAAGGTGTGCTTCTTATTGATGCAAAGGCTTGCATTGGGGTAGATGGTTGAGTCGTGAATCTTTATTTTTTATGGACATTTCTAAGTGTTGGAATGACACCACTTGTATAGCTCTTGAGACACCACAAGTAGGATCTTTGACCTTGATACCAATCGGTGGTGGGGCACCTCCCTGTCACACCCATTTATCGACCAAATGGAATGTTTACCCTTATGTGCGCCCAGAGATCAATCACACATAAGTTCACAAATTATAACAGAAGTATCATGGCAAATGTTATTACATCACGATATTTAAACACTTAGTCTGAACACAAATGTAGCGGAAGTATAAATAAAAATCTCTCGGGGTAGCTCCAGTCACAGGTACATTGACTAGTTGACAGCAAGACTAGTAATCCTCAGGGAAGTAGGCATAGTAGTCACCATTACCTCCATCTGTTACCCATCCGGGATTTTTATCCAAATAAGAAAAATAAACAAGCGTAAGTACATCTCGTACTCAACAAGTGTAACATGGGGTTCATGAGGCTCAAAAAGGCATAATCATTGGTTTATCAGCATGTAGCTTTTAGTTAACATGATTTTAGCATATCAATAGCATCAAAAGGTCTCAATGTAAACAATAAACATATGATCCATGTGAAATGATTAATGAATAGCAAAAACATAAACATAAACAATTATTCAACTATTCCATAAGGGTCCAAGGCCACTCGTGACCGTGAGCACGGCTGTTATAACAGTTCTACACTCTGCAGAGGTTGTACACTTTCACTGTGAGTCGTGTTACCCAAATGCCCGGGTTAATTACTCCCAAAACACTACCAAGGTGAGCAGGTAGGGTAAACACTATGAAGTCTTTCGAAGGTTCATCTAACAAGTTAGGGCCATTAGATTCACTCAGCAAACAGATGTAGAGCCCCCCTTCCAAATGGCACAATAACCCGCAGCCTATACACATAAGGACAGAGGCCGCACTATACCCGATTCGTCAAGCCATTCTTACGCCAAAAAGGTTACCTCTAACAAGCTAGAAAAGGTCCTTCTATATGACTAAAGCCAGAGCCATATAGCCCCCACAGTTGTACTGTAAATCCCGGATTGTCGCTTATAGATGAGTCCTTATGGAGAGCAATTAGAGCATCAAAAGTAACACACATGCTCTAATCCCCTTTAAACAATAATCAAAATCATATTTTAATGTTTATTGCATATTCCTCTAATCAATTTACATGATCATAGTCCATGTTTAAGCACTAGCCATACTACTCAATGCATCACAATAGGTACCAAGGTATAGGATCAATTACTAAGTCATCCTTAACAAGGAATAAATGCATAATGATATTAATTGCATAAGGTGAATAGGACAACAAGGATAATCCCATGCTATACTTGCCTTGCTCAAACTGGTCCTGAAGATCTTGCTCGTAGTAAGGCTCTTGATCTCCAACGAATTGCTCACCGTCTATACTCGATCAACCAATATCAACAACACACATCCAGAGGCAATCATGCATAGACAAACAAGGCTATAATTAGAACAATACACCAACAGTAAGAAAATAAGATAAAAAGTCTTTAAAATGAATCTACAACTCGCTAGGATCACACAGACGCGAAGATCACGAAAAACGGAGCTAAAACGACAAAGTTATGAATTTCCAAAGATTTCCTATAGAAAAATAAATACTTTAATTAAAACTCGAAAATAAATTAATCCAAACCTACTGTACAGTTGTATCATTAGATAGAGTTCGCAAATATGAATCTAACGCAATTTGAATGGATCAAATCGGAGTTAAAACGAAGATTCTACGACTAAAACAAACTGAGTGGCAAAACTGTAAATATCAGAAAGCGTATTTTTCTTTTTCCGAAACGAATTACGTTTTTATTTAATCAAAACGTATTTTCCCGGTTTACGCTTTGGACCGCGGGTTAGATAACACAAAAATCCAGGGTCTCTTTTACAAAAGTTCACGCGAACCGGTATCATTAAATATGATCCGTCCGTTTTGGATCGGACGGTCCAGATCGATCGGGGGAGGGAACGGGCGGCGCGCCGGCCGGAAACAACCCGACGGCGACCCTCCGCGGCGGCGCCATGGCCGGGACATCGCCGGAGTTGGCTTCTCGGCGATTTTGACCACCAAACGACACGCGACCGGTACCAACAGAAAGAGGACCTCGACGCGAACTCACCCGCGTAGAAGATAGGACCGGAGGACGGGCTGAGGGCGGTGGTTAGCTCGGGATGGCGGCGGTGGAGCTCGAGCTCACGGTGACACCCCCCGAGACCTACAACTGCTTCGAAACGGCCGAGATGGGATCGACGAGGGTGCGGCTCAGCTTTTATAGCCCAAGGATGCACCGGGTTAGGAAAGGGGAAGGATTTGGTGACGGATTTGAGCTCCCGTATCCGACGGAAAAGATGAAGGTGGCGGCGTCATTTTGGTAAGCTCCGGAGGAAGAAGATGGAAAGGGGAACGGTCGCTGACAGGCAGGCCCAGTAGGTCAGAGGCTCAAGGCGGGACGCAGGCGCGCGCGGGTGACGACGGGCCGACAGGCCGCGGCTTGGGCTCGGCCCAAGAACTTCCGAAGCGGGCGCGGGGTGCAGGAGTGAGCGGGCCGCCGCAGTGGGCCGAGGCCGACGCGGGTGAGCGGGCCGAAAGCCGAGAACAAAAGAAAAACCCTTTCCTTTTTCTTTTCCAATTTTTCAAATCTATTTTTCAAATGATTTTCAAATCAAATTTGAATTTGATTTAAACCACTCAATACAAAACTCCAAATGCAGCAGCATGAATGCTCAATCATGTTTCTACCCTTATATTTGATTTTAAATTTATAAAATTATTCTTATTCTAAATTTGCATGCTTCACAAAAATAAATATAAAAATCACATTTTCCTATTTTTCTTCTCTTCAAATTTTAGGGTGTTACAATTCTACCCCCCTTAAAATGAATCTCGTCCCGAGATTCGACCGATGCTTACTCAAACAGTTGCGGGTAAGTTTTTCTCAGATCCTCTTCTCGTTCCCAAGTAGCCTCTTCTGCGGTATACCGATTCCACTGCACTTTACACATTTTGATTGTTCTACTTCTTGTGACTCTGTCTGCAGTCTCCAAAATTTTAATCGGAAACTCCTCATATGTAAGATCCTCCTTAACAGTGAGTTCCTCTATCGGAATCTGTTCTTCTGGTACTCGTAAACATTTCTTCAATTGAGACACATGGAACACATCATGTACACCTGCCAAACTTTCGGGTAATTCCAATTGATATGCCACTTCACCACGTCTCTCTATAATCTTGAAAGGTCCAATATATCTTGGTGCCAATTTACCCTTCATGTTAAATCTCTTCACACTTCTCATGGGTGACACTTTCAAGTAGACATAATCCCCTACCTCAAAAGTCAACTCCCTTCTGCGAGTATCAGCATAACTTTTCTGTCTGGACTGTGCTATTTTTAGATTATCTCTAATCATTCTCACTTTCTTTTCAGCATCCTTTAATACATCAGGCCCAAACACTTGACTCTCCCCTGTCTGATTCCAGAACAACGGGGTCCTACACTTTCGTCCATACAGAGCTTCAAACGGTGCCATTTGAAGACTCTTCTGATAACTATTGTTATAAGAGAACTCTGCGTATGGCAAACTCTTATCCCAGCTAGTCCCATATTGTAAAGCACAAGCTCTCAACATATCTTCCAATATCTGATTAATTCTCTTTGTTTGACCATCTGTCTGGGGATGATAAGCTGTACTAAAATTTAGTTTGGTCCCCAATGATTCATGTATCTTTTGCCAATAATGAGATGTAAACTGAGTACCTCGATCAGACATAATCTTCTTAGGAACTCCATGTAGACTCACTATTCTTTCCATATACAACTCTGCCAGTTTCGCACTGCTATATGTAGTCTTCACAGGCAGAAAATGAGCAACCTTAGTCAGACGATCCACTATCACCCAAATTGAATCATATCCTCTTTGAGTCCGTGGTAACCCAACTATAAAGTCCATACCGACCTCTTCCCATTTCCACTCGGGTATCTGCATAGGTTGTAACAATCCTGCAGGCCTCTGATGTTCTGCTTTCACCCTTTGACAAGTGTCACACAAGGCAACATACTCAGCTACGTCTCTCTTTAGACCATACCACCAATATTTCTCTTTCAGATCTAAGTACATCTTAGTACTCCCCGGATGTATGGAATAAGCTGACTCATGAGCTTCACGCAGAATTGCCATTTGGATATCCTTATCTTCGGGCACACACAGCCTTTTCCTAAACCATAGCGTACCATTTTCATCCTTACGGAATCCTGGAGATTTACCTTTCGCTATATTTTCAGCTATCTCTCTCAACTTTTCATCCTTCTGCTGACCTTTACGGATTTCTTGCTCCAGAGTAGGCTCTAATACTAGTTCCACTGCATTAGTAGTAAATCCCAAGTTCAGGTGCTTGCACTCAGCACACAATTCTTTTGGCATAGGCATTACTTGTATTTCATTTGCATAACTTTTCCTACTAAGAGCATCAGCAACAACGTTGGCCTTTCCAGGATGATAATGCACCTCTAGATCATAGTCCTTTATCAACTCCAACCATCTACGCTGCCTCAAGTTCAAATCCGTTTGAGTGAAGATATACCTTAGACTCTTATGATCAGTGTATATATCACTCTTATGTCCAATCAAATAATGTCTCCATATCTTTAATGCATGAACTACTGCAGCTAATTCCAAATCATGAGTAGGGTAATTTAACTCATGCTTCCTTAACTGCCTCGATGCATATGCCACAACTCTACCTTCTTGCATCAGAACACATCCCAAACCCAATCGAGATGCATCACAATAGATAGAGAAAGGTTTATTTAGATCTGGCAAAACTAAGACGGGTGCAGTAGTCAATCTTTTCTTTAATTCCTCAAAATTAGCCTGACACTTCTCGGACCACACAAACTTGGCATTCTTCTCCAACAATGCAGTCATTGGTTTTGCAAGCTTGGAAAATCCCTCTATAAATCTCCTATAATAACCAGCCAATCCCAAAAAGCTACGAATCTCACTTGCATTGATAGGTGGTTTCCAGTTCAATACATCTTTCACCTTGCCAGGATCTACTGATATTCCTCCATTTGAAACAATATGACCCAGAAAAGAAACTTCCTTCAGCCAAAACTCACATTTACTCCTTTTTGCATATAATTGGTGTTCTCTGAGCTTTTGCAAGACCAACCTCAAATGTTCAGCATGTTGCTCCTCCGTCTTGGAAAACACTAGTATATCATCAATGAATACCACTACAAACTTGTCCAGATATTCCATGAACACCTTATTCATTAAATACATGAAGTATGCAGGAGCATTAGTCAAAACAAAGGACATCACTGTATACTCATATAACCCATAACGTGTGGTAAATGCTGTCTTGGGTATATCCCTGGCACGAATCTTCAATTGATGATATCCAGAGCGAAGATCAATCTTGGAGAATACACAAGCTCCTCTCAACTGATCAAACAGGTCATCAATTCTAAGCAATGGATACTTGTTCTTAATAGTAACCTCATTAAGAGACCGATAATCTACACACATCCTCTGAGTTCCATCTTTCTTATCCACAAAAATCACTGGTGCTCCCCATGGTGAAGAACTAGGACGAATAAAACCCTTATCCTGCAACTCCTTAATTTGTTTCTTAAGTTCTTCTAATTCATTTACTCCCATTCTATATGGACGCTTAGCTATAGGTGCAGTTCCAGGTAATAATTCAATAATAAATTCAATGTCACGGTCTGGTGGCATACCTGGCAATTCCTCCGGAAACACATCTGGGAACTCCTCCACAACTGGATCCTCCTGGTTGGCACCATCATTGAGCTGGTTCACTGTAGCGGTCTCTTGTTTTTGCACTTTGACTTCAACCCTGATTCTATCACCCTTTGGTGTTGTCAGCACAACTGATTTGTCCTTACACTGAATCTCTGCTTGTTGTTGCATCATCCAATCCATTCCCAATATAAGATCAATCCTAGCTGTTCTCAATACTATAGGGCTAACTGTAAACTCTACCCCCCTTAAGTTGAGACTAATTGGAAGACAGCGATAAGATGCTGGCATGCTTCCACCAGGTGAGTTTACTAAGATAGGGTTCTTCATGGCACACAAATGGATTCTATGTATTCTAACAAATGATTGTGATATGAAAGAATGTGATGCTCCAGAATCAAAAAGAACAGTGGCGGGAGTAGAGTGGACATCGAACGTACCAAGCATAACTTCTGGCTCCTCCACTGCAGTTTCCTGGGACAAGTGATTCACCCTTCCCGAGTTAAGTGCGGGCTTCTGGTGGCTGCCCTGTCTCTGCTGGTTAGGCTTCTCCGGGCAATTGTAAGACAAGTGACCTTGTTTTCCACAATGGAAACACCTGTTGGGAGTATTGGGAGCACTAGTCTTTGCAGGAGTGTTGTTGGAAGGACCCTGACGCTGCGCTTGATTCCCATTCTGCTGTGGTGGACGTTGGTTGCTACTCTGTGGCTGGAATGGGGGACGTTGCGGGAACTGTCCACGGAATGGGGCCTGACCACGATTCCACTGTCCAGAAGGAGGCCTCTGCTGAGTATTCTGTTGAAAGCCAGTGCGTGGACGGGTGTTGCTATTGGAGGCTTGTCCCTGTAACCTCTTCCTCTTTGCATCCATTTCTTTACGTTTGTTATCTACCACGATAGCGTGGTTCACAAGCGTTTGAAAGTTAGGATAGGTATTGGACATCAACTGCAACTGTAGTCCATCATATAATCCCTTCAAGAAGCGGCGCTGCTTATCATTGTCATTGGCCACCTCATGTGGAGCATATCGTGACAATTGAGCAAACTTGTCACGGTACTCAGCTACAGTCATTGACCCTTGGGTCAGGTTCCTGAATTCCTCCGCCTTCAATTCTATCATTCCTTCAGGTATATGGTAAGCCCTGAAGTTCTCTCTAAACTCCTGCCAGGTGACTGCAGGAGCATTGGCAAGACGACCATACTCATATGACTCCCACCAATCTTGAGCTTCTCCCTGAAGTTGCCCAGAAGCGAACAACATCTTCTGTCAGTCATCACATTGTGCAATGGTGAGTTGTTTCTCCACAGCACAAAGCCAATCATCGGCCTCCAAAGGATCAACAGCATGTGTGAACACTGGGGGATGACCCTTCAAAAATTCACCACGCTTATCACGTGGTTGAACCCCAGCAACTGGCTGATTCTGCACTAGTTGTTGCATCAACTGCGTCTGTACTGCCAGCAGCTGCTCGATAGTTGGTGGCGGTGGTGGTGGTGGATTTGGGGGAATGTTTCCACGACCTCTGCCTCTTCCTCTTCTGGCCATCTGCCACCCATAAACATGCAAACTTTAAGAAATCCAGGTTACCAACCACTTATAAGATTAAGAATGAGATCTGAAAGTTTTCTGGACGAGTAGCAATATTGATAGTTCAGTATTTCAATCATATCTCGGGCTACAGAAGCCCAAAAGAGGCGTGCTTTATATGGTTGGAAAGCTTATGAAATTATCCACAATTTCTATTCAGACCTCAAGACCAGATTCTGTCATTAAGTCTATGAAAAATAAGGCGTAACAGAAACTGTTTCAGATTCCAGACTGTGCAGAAACTTTAACTTGTGAAAATTATATCTCTCGAACAAGATTAGATAAAAAGGTGATTCCAGTGGAATTTGAAAGATGCTTGAGTCTAATTTCTCTCATAAAAATTTCATAAATGTTGCACGAACCGTTTTTAAACTAAAGCAGGAACATTAGAGACTGCTCCAGAAAACAGCAAGGACAGAAACGAGATAATATCAAACCCAACTATTATTCCTTGACTATTAAACTTATTATTCTTAAGAATGGAACTTGTAGACATGCCTACAAGTCCAGACACTCAAACAAAGATCCAACTCACACATAAGCATAATAATAAAGCAACTAGCACACCAAGGTTCAAACCACACGACAGACTCGACTGACTCAACTGACGTTACTAAGAACGTTCTTATTACATAAAGGACTCCTACTTCCTAAGGAAGTGGCTCATGCTCTAATGTCTCGTAGATCTTGGGCATGCCTTGGTTTGCTCGTAGCTCATCAATGGTTGCTTGGCACCTCTTGATAGTCTTCCCTTGTGCCCTCACCATCTCTTCTAGTTGCAGCTTCCTGTCCATCATATCATAGACAAAGTTCACCATCACCCGAGGTAGTGGCTCTAGCTGCACTGGATCTGTCATAGCCCATCCAAGCTTGGGGTGTGCACGAGGAAGGAAGCGATGAATGTCATGCTTCATAAGGTTAAAGCGAAGATAGCGGAGACCCATACATGCTTCAAAAGCAGCATCTTCAATGCTATCCTCTATAGTAGCTCGATGTCCCACATGAGAGAACATCCTGTCCAGCTGATATGCCCCCTTGTCTTGCTTGTGTGCAAAGATGCTTGCCCTTGCCTTCCAGTACGTGTTCTCCAGTGGATGAGTGTACTCCCAGCAGACGTACTCCACGGCTGGATGCCAATTAGCGAAGTAAGCAGTGAGCATCCCCACTAGGCGAATATGAGAGACAGCATCCCCTCCATTCCTGTGGTAGATCCTCACAGTCCACCCCATTGGAGGAGGTGGCATATCTTCAGGAGCTTCACGTGGTGGAGGCGGGGTTGTACTCCTCCATTAGCTTCCTCCTCACCATCTTCAATCTCGACGATTTCTGGATCTTCTTCAGGCTCAGTCTCTTCCTGGGGAGGTGCTGGTGCTTGGACTGGTGCTACAGGTGTCTGCTCCTATTCCTGAGGTTCTGGCTCTTGTGGCTCTTCAGTTGCAAGCAGGGCACGAGGTGGGTAGTATCCTCCAAAGCTGATGCGGGCAGTCTTACGGTCACGGGTCATCTACAGAATTTTTAGATGAAGTTAGAATAGAGGCAAAATTTCATAATAGAATGAGACATAAGAAGCATAAAAATTTATCAAATAACAAGAGCAAGATAGTGAGCATAAAAATAGTGTAAAGATGATACTAAATCGACCATTTCTAGCTAGGCTTGCGTCCTACAGTCAACAAGAGCTTTGATACCAATTTGTCACACCCATTTATCGACCAAATGGAATGTTTACCCTTATGTGCGCCCAGAGATCAATCACACATAAGTTCACAAATTATAACAGAAGTATCATGGCAAATGTTATTACATCACGATATTTAAACACTTAGTCTGAACACAAATGTAGCGGAAGTATAAATAAAAATCTCTCATGGTAGCTCCAGTCACAGGTACATTGACTGGTTGACAGCAAGACTAGTAATCCTCAGGGAAGTAGGCATAGTAGTCACCATTACCTCCATCTGTTACCCATCCAGGATTTTTATCCAAATAAGAAAAATAAACAAGCGTAAGTACATCTCGTACTCAACAAGTGTAACATGGGGTTCATGAGGCTCAAAAAGGCATAATCATTGGTTTATCAGCATGTAGCTTTTAGTTAACATGATTTTAGCATATCAATAGCATCAAAAGGTCTCAATGTAAACAATAAACATATGATCCATGTGAAATGATTAATGAATAGCAAAAACATAAACATAAACAATTATTCAACTATTCCATAAGGGTCCAAGGCCACTCGTGACCGTGAGCACGGCTGTTATAACAGTTCTACACTCTGCAAAGGTTGTACACTTTCACTGTGAGTCGCGTTACCCAAATGCCCGGGTTAATTACTCCCAAAACACTACCAAGGTGAGCAGGCAGGGTAAACACTATGAAGTCTTTCGAAGGTTCGTCTAACAAGTTAGGGCCATTAGATTCACTCGACAAATAGATGTAGAGCCCCCCTTCCAAATGGCACAATAACCCGCAGCCTATACACATAAGGACAGAGGCCGCACTATACCCGATTCGTCAAGCCATTCTTATGCCAAAAAGGTTACCTCTAACAAGCTAGAAAAGGTCCTTCTATATGACTAAAGCCAGAGCCATATAGCCCCCACAGTTGTACTGTAAATCCCGGATTGTCGCTTATAGATGAGTCCTTATGGAGAGCAATTAGAGCATCAAAAGTAACACACATGCTCTAATCCCCTTTAAACAATAATCAAAATCATATTTTAATGTTTATTGCATATTCCTCTAATCAATTTACATGATCATAGTCCATGTTTAAGCACTAGCCATACTACTCAATGCATCACAATAGGTACCAAGGTATAGGATCAATTACTAAGTCATCCTTAACAAGGAATAAATGCATAATGATATTAATTGCATAAGGTGAATAGGACAACAAGGATAATCCCATGCTATACTTGCCTTGCTCAAACTGGTCCTGAAGATCTTGCTCGTAGTAAGGCTCTTGATCTCCAACGAATTGCTCACCGTCTATACTCGATCAACCAATATCAACAACACACATCCAGAGGCAATCATGCATAGACAAACAAGGCTATAATTAGAACAATACACCAACAGTAAGAAAATAAGATAAAAAGTCTTTAAAATGAATCTACAACTCGCTAGGATCACACAGACGCGAAGATCACGAAAAACGGAGCTAAAACGACAAAGTTATGAATTTCCAAAGATTTCCTATAGAAAAATAAATACTTTAATTAAAACTCAAAAATAAATTAATCCAAACCTACTGTACAGTTGTATCATTAGATAGAGTTCGCAAATATGAATCTAACGCAATTTGAATGGATCAAATCGGAGTTAAAACGAAGATTCTACGACTAAAACAAACTGAGTGGCAAAACTGTAAATATCAGAAAGCGTATTTTTCTTTTTCTGAAACGAATTACGTTTTTATTTAATCAAAACGTATTTTCCCGGTTTACGCTTTGGACTGCGGGTTAGATAACACAAAAATCCAGGGTCTCTTTTACAAAAGTTCACGCGAACCGGTATCATTAAATATGATCCGTCCGTTTTAGATCGGACGGTCCAGATCGATCGGGGGAGGGAACGGGCGGCGCGCCGGCCGGAAACAACCCGACGGCGACCCTCCGTGGCGGCGCCATGGCCAGGACATCGCCGGAGTTGGCTTCTCGGCGATTTTGACCACCAAACGACACACGACCGGTACCAACAGAAAGAGGACCTCGACGCGAACTCACCCGCGTAGAAGATAGGACCGGAGGACGGGCTGAGGGCGGTGGTTAGCTCGGGATGGCGGCGGTGGAGCTCGAGCTCACGGTGACACCCCCCCGAGACCTACAACTGCTTCGAAACGGCCGAGATGGGATCGACGAGGGTGCGGCTCGGCTTTTATAGCCCAAGGATGCACCGGGTTAGGAAAGGGGAAGGATTTGGTGACGGATTTGAGCTCCCGTATCCGACGGAAAAGAGGAAGGCAGCGATGTCATTTTGGTAAGCTCCGGAGGAAGAAGATGGAAAGGGGAACGGTCGCTGACAGGCAGGCCCAGCAGGTCAGCGGCTCAAGGCGGGACGCAGGCGCGCGCGGGTGACGACGGGCCGACAGGCCGCGGCTTGGGCTCAGCCCAAGAACTTCCGAAGCGGGCGCGGGGTGCGGGAGTGAGCGGGCTGCCGCAGTGGGCCGAGGCCGACGCGGGTGAGCGGGCCGAAAGCCGAGAACAAAAGAAAAACCCTTTCCTTTTTCTTTTCCAATTTTTCAAATCCATTTTTCAAATGATTTTCAAATCAAATTTGAATTTGATTTAAACCACTCAATACAAAACTCCAAATGCAGCAGCATGAATGCTCAATCATGTTTCTACCCTTATATTTGATTTTAAATTTATAAAATTATTCTTATTCTAAATTTGCATGCTTCACAAAAATAAATATAAAAATCACATTTTCCTATTTTTCTTCTCTTCAAATTTTAGGGTGTTACATCCCCCTATGTCCAAGCAAGGGTCATCCACTTGATAGACTTGAGCTCTTGTTGGTGAGGGATGCATTCTCCATTTGATGATCACTTAAAGTTGAGGATCACTTGTGGAACCATCATCTTTGTAGATGTGATACCACTTGGAAGAACCTTCTACCATGGAACTAGAAGTCCGATTTGGCAATAGAAACCATTTCTTGATCATTTGCTATCTTATGAGTACCACTTGTAGGATATCATTTGTGAGTTGATCTAGACACCACTTGTGAATACCACTTGTTAAATCAATTGAGTCTAGATACCACTTGAAATAACCAAACTAGATATCCATTTGTATTGTTATCTTGTGCTTATACTCTTGTTACTATCATTGTCATGAGCCTCTAATATGACTTGAACTAAATTAATTTGCCTAAGCTTCCAAGTACGGTTTGAACCCTCTCTAAGCTTCTTCACACTCATTTGGAGGTTATCTTATCGAAGTTGTACTTTTCACTTGTTGGGAATCCAAATTAAGTCAAGTACTTGGGTTCACTAGCTCATGAACAAATTCATATACTAAACACTAGATCAATTAATCATTCAAGCAATAGTGGTAGCCTATGAATTTTAAACCTTCATTTGTCATGCATGATCCTAATAAGCATGTACTATATGCACTAACTGCATACTAGTAAGGGATGAAATGATCATGCACTTTACAATGATATCTTTGATATCTTGGAGTAGATGATAGACATATAGATTCTAATTCATTACTCTAATAGCAATGTGAAGTCCAATTCATAGCTTGGTGAAGACCAATCATCAATAATGAAATCCATTCTTCACCCATATGATTTGAGAACCACTAATGATCAAGTACATTATCATGATGTGGTTGACTTTGCTTCATCCTTTGATCAATGCTTGCATTAGAGAACTATTTGAAATACCACTTGAATTACTATGATTAGCTCTCTTTTGGGTGTTGCTTGCTTTTCTTGAACAACCCTTCTGATTGTTTCAACTAAGCATCTCAAATGTCCCTCAGATCGCCACTTCCATGTTTGCCTTCCAAGCACCACACTTGGTTTACTTACACATAGGTGGCAAGCCCCTACACTAGGGAGAAGTGACCTCTCTCCAAAGAACCATTCTTGATACTCACTTGAAATAACTTGATTGATTGATTCAAGTGATGGACTTAATTTGATAAGTAACCTTGATTCCTTCTTTATGTCCTTTTCTTTCTACTTGTTTAAGTCCTTTTCTTTCTATCAAATGATTTACAATTGTCAGTAGAACTTAAACTACATCTTCATCTTGAGCTTGGTCTTGATCTTCAATTTTGAGTACCAAATATGTGCCAAGTACACTCCACAATCAAATGCCTTGTACTCTTTGCTCGTCATGCTTCTAGATCCATTCAAAACCAAACTTAAGTGCCTTAAAAACTTATAAATGTGATTCCAACTCGAGAACCTTTCAATCAAAGTGACTCTAAATCAATCCAATAATTGTTACTTTTCTAGCAGATTCTGTACCCTTCAAAGAAATATCGATATCTCCCAATGTACAGATCCAAATACCATGAAATTTGGTGGAGATGTGCTTCACTTGGTTATCTAGCAACTAGAAAAAGTTGAGCTTCATTTAACTTCTAAATTGCTACCAGATTTTAATTCTTCCACCATTGCTACATACTGAAAACTGCTGCACTATAGCTGACAAGATCCACTCTAAAACCGAAGCATCTCTTATCCAATTCTCATGAAATTTGTACAGCATTTTATACCATAAGTCTAGAGCATGTATAAATAATTTCAAGTCAATCCAAATAGATTTGATCACTCAAACATGGTAAGATCACATCTCACTCAGATTTTGCAATATAGGACAAATTTCAATCACTTGAGCTATACTTCATCAAATGTAAATCAAACTTAAAATAGACTTGTTTGAATACTTTCACAAGACATAAATCCATTCAATCCACTTACTAAAGGTCATCTCATGAACTCATACAATCAAACCAATCTAAACTTGATTACTAAGCTATTTATCCATTCAAACATCTTATAGCAAGCAACATTGTATATTTATCCAATTCAATCAACTCATATGCACCCAAATAAAATGATCAACAAGAGATATACCTTAGTTAGCTCATGATCATCCAATTAGCAAGCTTTAACTCAAATATTTGCAAGCCACCAAATATTTCCAATAAATCACCACAACTTGTATGTTGTAGCACTTTGGACTTCAATAACTAGACTTGGCATTGGGATAATGATCATTGCTTTTCAATACTTGGCTCAATCATGTGATCAACAAAATGAATACCACTTGAACCAAGCCTTCAATGCCCATGGTACCTACAAACAATCATTCACTTTTTGATGGTACCCAAACTAGTTTGGGTTCTCTCAAGTTAGGTGCAACATGCTTAGGCAAAGCCTTAGTATGAGTAGCGGGATGTTTTGCAATTGTAACCAATGAGGTACCACTGCCATCCTTCCTAAGCATAGAGTCATCATCAAATGAAATAGGCTTAGGAGTGTTACCTAGGGGACATGAATGAGCCATGTGTCCCCTTTCCTAGCATGAGTAGCACTTTCTCTTTGATTGAGCCTTCTCTTCCTTGCTTATTTGGTGCTTCTCATTGCCTTGCCTCTCATGAGTTTCTTGAACCTTCTTCTCAAGCTTGGTAGGACACCTTGAGGTGAAGTGCCCCATATCTTCACACTTGAAGCACTTGATGTGAGCAAACACCTTCTCATCTTGAGTCTTGCTCATCATCTTGGCATCTTGATCTAGCATTGGATGCCTTGCTCTTCCACCCCTTCTTGTTTTCTTCTTCTTCATCATCAAGTCACCACCATCTTTATGGTTGATCTTGATTTGCTCTTGGGGTGTTTCTTCTTGCTCAACTTGTGGCTTTGGTTGAGGCTCTTCTTGTTGCTCTAACACTTGTTTGGTTAGGCACATAGAGGCGAGGTGACCCCATGTGAAGCACTTGAAGCATTTGACATGCTTCAGCCTCTGTTCTTCTTTCTTCAACTTGAGCTTGTCTTCATTGGGACAACCATTAGCAAGATGACCCACTTCATGACATTTGAAGCACATGAAATGAGATAGCCTCTTTTGTTCTTGCTTTTTCATCTTTCTTTCTCTTTTTCTTTCCCCCTTGGTCATGCTCTTGTTGAATCCAATGCCACTCATATCACCATAACTTCTTTTGTTGCTCAACATGTGCTCGAAGATGATTTTGGTATTGTAGCACCTCTCTAGCTTGTTGCTCAATTTCTTCACTTGAGCTCATTGTTCTCCTTCAAAATGTTAGTCTGAAAGCCCAAGTTTGGTTTTGTAATTAATGACACCAAGTTGCTAATGCCATGTGTTAAGTGTTTTGAGTTAGGTATAAGCAACACATGTGATGAAGGTGTACGTGGCAAGGAGTGGTGGCCACAAGATCACAAAGAGATGGTGCATGGATATGAAATGTTGATCATGATGGAATGCACATAAAATGATGGACATGATGATCAAGTGGAAGAGAAGGATCTAGGAGCGCAAGGCAAAGGTATAACCATAGGGTTTTCCTTTTGCCGGTCTAAGATGAGTAGAGAAGTGATTGACCGGGTTTAGGATACATAGCCGACTATCAAGAGGGGCAATCATGGTTAGCTCGGGAATCAAGTGCCACTAGATCATTGTCTTGAGCATATGCATTAGGATCTAGTTGAGAGCTAACATAACGCCTTGAAAAATGTTTGTGAAATGCTAACACACATGCACATTGATGGTGTACACTTGGTGGTGTTAGCACATTTGCGAAGGCGGTGGTGTTTGAGCGGTAGTAAGGGGTTTGGGGTTCGCTCTCCCTCCCGCCGAGCTTGCGAGCACGGGATTCAGGCATTTTCGAGGAAATGAAATGCCTATTTTCTATTGTGCCGGAGGCGAGAAAAGGTGGCGAAAGTTCGAAATGTTTTTCACTGAAAATACAGTGACCGGACGCTGCACCGGACGCGGTCTCGGTTTGACCGGACGCGTCTGGTCAGTTCAACGCGGCGTGGGCGCTAGGGTTTGTGACCGGACGCTGGTCTGGCCTGACCAGCGCATCCGGTCAGTTCTTCTGTGCGCTGAAGTAGAGCGCGCGACCGGCGCGTCCGGTCCCTCACGGAACCGGAGCGTCCGGTCAGGCGTCCAGAAGGGTAGAGTGTTGATCGGACACGCGGCGCGTCCGGTCACGTGTGATCGGACGCGTCCGATCTCGACGGGAGCTTACTGGAACACAACCGGACGCTGGCACTGTCGCGTCCGGTCAAACGGTTGAGCGCGTCCGGTCACAGCAACGGCTAGTTCTGACACGCACTGTTCACGTTTGTCGTGTAGTGACCGGACGCGTCCGGTCACCCTGACCGGAGCGTCCGGTCAGCGCGTTTTTAACTGAGTCGTCCGGTAATGGCTAGCTGCGTACCCCTTCGTTATAAATAGACGTTGTCCGGGGTTTGAGGGTATCACTTGCATATTTTGAGACCTAGAGACATACTTTGAGCTAGATAACAACCCCTCCACTCATCTCTTTGCTTAGTTGCACATCTTGAGTGAGATTGAGTGAGATTCAAGTGCATTGCTTGAGAGTTGCATTCTAGAGGCACTTGATCTTCGAGTTGCTGTGGATTTCTTGTTACTCTTCCGTGTTTCCCGACACGGTAGACGGCTTGGAGTAGCGGAGGTGATTGAGCTCGCAATTGGAGATTGTTGGAGCCCTCACCAAGTGTTGTAAGGGGTTCTTGATCCTTCCCCGCGGGAGTTTGCAAATTGGATACTCTAGTGGAGCTCGTGGCTTGAAGGATCCCCATATTGTGTGTGGTTGTGCGGCGCCCGCCGAGGGCTTGACTCTTGATAGTCGATTAGCTCCCGAACCGACAAGTGGGTGCATCGCCACAACGAGGAGTAGCTTGCCGGGAAGCAAGTGAACCTCGGTAAAAAATATTGTGTCATCTCTTTGCCGAGGATTTCTCTTGTGGTTGATCATTGTGATTGATTCTTCAAGTGCATTACTTCTCTACATCGTTGGTATAAAAATCAAGTCACTTGCTCTTTACTTTCTTGTATTAGTCCTAGTGTAGCTTTTTTCACATAGGAGTAAGTAGCTTAGTGACTTAGTCTTGTTGGTGTATATTAGAGATCTTAGCCTTGCTTCACTAGAATTATATAGGTGGCTTGCATAGTATAGTTGAGCTAGTGCTAGAATTAGCTTAGCCTTCTTTTATACTAACGTGGTTGTTTAGTGAAGCTTGTAGATTTTTAAATAGGCTATTCACCCCCCCTCTAGCCATTTGGACCTTACATAGTCTCATAAGATAGAAGTAGAACAAGCATCTATTTGTGAAGAACATGACACATCTAACAAATCATCACAAGAGGTGGATACATGCTTCTTCCCTACATCACAAGAGTTATTCACATGTTGCGTTTGATCACTTGACTCATGTGATGAACTCCCATTCTTTTTAAGTTTCTTTGAAAATGCTTTAATGAGAGAAGCATGTTGTTCTAATAATTCTCCATGAGACACAAGTAGCTTCTCATGAGTCAATTTTAGCTCAACATGTGAAGATTTAAGAACATCAAGTAAGTGCTTATGATCTTCACATGAATTATTTAGAAATGAGTTTTCATTTTCCAATTTCAATGTTTTAGCTTTCTCATTTTTAAAGACATGGTCATGCTAGCAAGTCTACTAACAAGCTCATCATATAAATCAACATGATCGACCACATTTGCACTAGATACCTTGGTGTCACATTGTGACATGAAGCAATGTGGTATAGTGGATAGGCTTGTAGTAGCATCATAATCATGGCCCAAGTATGAACCATCATCATCAATATCACCAAGTGTGCTCGAGGTAGAATCATCATTTGCATCACTTGAGACATCATCATCAACCTTGTCAAGTGAACTTGTGGTAGATACATCATCGTCCTCATCACTTGACCATGAGGTGGAGCAATCTTCCATAATCATCAAATTGTGATCATGCTCGACACACTCATGCATCATCTCCTTGGGCTCCTCCTTTTTGAACTTGCCATCATCCCATGTTGAGGAATCATCGAAGGTGTGCTTGATTGATTCCCATATCTCACAAGTGGTTCCCACATAGTTTATCCTTTTCATCAAATCAAAGCTCAAAGCATCCATTAGATAACAACAAGCATGTGCATCAACTTCAAAGAGAACTCTTTGGGCTTTGGTGAGATTTCTATGGTCCAAGACATGAGTGAGACCACTAGTGACAATCCACCAAAACTTAGGTCCCTTTGCACCAAAATGATCAAGCCTGTGATTTTTCCAATGTGCAAAGTTTGTGCCATAAAAATGTGTGTCTCACAATCATCTAGCCCACTAGACGCCATCCTCTCGGGTTGGTGAAGACCACAAATAAGAGACCAAGCTCTGATACCACTTGTAGGTTCAAGATGGCGGACTAGAGCGGGTGAATAGTCCTTTTTAAAACTAATCACGTCGGCTAACTGAAACAAATGAGGAATTGTAACTATCGGTCTAGCCAAGACTACACCCCTTTACCTATGTTCACAAGCACCTTACAAAGATCCTAAACAAGCAACTAAGGTGACGGGCTGGCTAGAACTCACCTAACCAAATCTAGGAGCAAGGTCACACAAACCTATGCCACTAGTACTTTAAGCATGGGGGAGCTCCTACAAAACTAGTAAGCAAAATCACAAAGCTCCTAAGCTCACTAGCAATGCTCAATAACAAGGCAACTAATGCTAAATTAGAGAGCACAAATTACTTAGCTACACAAACTAAGCAAAGTGACTAACAAGGTTACTCAAACCAAATTAGCCATGCAAGGGAGCTAATTCTATGCTACACAAGCAAGAAGGTAACTAGCAAGCTACACAAGCCAACTAATTACAAGAGCAACTACACAAGCACAATGTAAAAGAAAGTAATACAAGCTTGTGTTGCGTGGAATGCAAACCACTGAGAAGATGATTGTTGACGGTAGTTAACATCTATCACAAACCGTGAACCTACCTTACATAAATGACTAAAATGGATCACCAATGTAGACTTAGGGGTTTAAACTGACAAAATCCATGAGTTTGGTGAATCTGTGTGTCGGTGTTCGAAATCACCGGCTAGTAAATTTCTATTATTGCACGTTTAGTCTCGGATGGTGTGCAAAGAGGACAAGAAAATGTATACTAGTTTAGGCTGAATGTCCCTACGTCCCGTGGCTAGCTGCTCATGTTACTTGCACTTTGGTCTGTAGCAAGGGTCACAAATAGTCGAGAGAGGGATGAGCTCTCAGGTCTCTGGTGAACGTGAAGTGGAGTTGAAGTACCTTTTGTTGGTTTTTGAATTCGATCTGCCTAGTGGGGTGCCTAGCCTTCCCTTTTATAGTTCAAGGGAAGGAACCGGGGTACTAGGGCGAGAGAGATAGAAAAAGAAGAAGTAGATAGAGAGGAACAATGGGGTGGGCAGTCCCGAAGCTGCACCTCCCTTCCCTCCGCATGCGGGTCCTATCGGTCCTGCCGATGACAATGGGTGCACGCGCGTGCTGTGGTTATGTCCGCCTCTAGCGCTATAGGCGAGCGTCGTCGTTCTGGTCATGATTTCTTCGTCCGTCACTAGTGCTACAGATGGGCGCCGTCGCTCGACCATGCCGCCTAGTCCATCCCTGTCATATGATATGGCTAACCGATCTAGAATCGCACGGGAATCGAGCCGCACAGTGCCTCTGCTCGGCACTGTTGGAGACGTGGGTGTCTAGGTATAGCCAGCAGCAGCTGCTAGTCACGTCAAGGTGCCCCTACCTCCTCTAGTGTTAGGGGCACAGTCTGGGGCCCATCGCTCGTGTCCGTGGTGGTCAGGGGCTGGCGGGGGGGCCGCAAGGGCCTGCGCCCGAGGCTGACCCCGTGGCACCCGGGTCAGGCGGGGCGGTTCTGCTCCCTAGGTGTGGAGCGAGACGAAACCTGTGCCCCTAGGGTCTGATGAGGCGGAGCTTCCTCCTAGGGTTTGGATGAGTCAGAGCCCCCACTCTTGGGGTTGATCAGGATGGAGTTCTACGCTGAAGGATCGGTCAGGTCGTGATCACATTCCTAATCTGCCGTTAAGCTCACTCTTAGTGTTGTCTTTGGGCGTGGGGATTATTGATACCTAACAGTAGCCCCTAAGGCCCTGGGGAGCTAAGCGCTCCTTTAGGGGCTTCTTTTGGTTGCGGAGGCTCGCTCCTCCGGTTGTTATTTGGATTGTCTAGTGGGTGCATGCGAGCACACCCGCTGGATGTAGCCCCTGAGCCTCTGGAGGAGTAGCGCACTCCTTTGAAGGCTTTCTCTATCATTAGTCATCGGTCGTGCTTCTTGGCCCTTTCTGTGAATTCCGCTCCTGAGCTTCGGCACGCTGTGGGGGCGTAATCGGTGGCCAATCGATTCTAAGCCCCTGGCAGCAGAGGACCGTAGTCCCTTGGTTCGTCCAGTTGGTTCTGGAACCTATCAGCTTTGCTTTAAGGGTGTTCCTTCGACTGGTAGTGGTGAGGACCTAGTCGTGGGCCGGGATGTCCACGATGCATAGCTATCTGCATACTGGCCATAATCGAGCTAGTTCTTCATTGCCCCTTTCTTAGGGGTGTTCCGGGATAGTCGAAACCGTAGCTAGGCCATATCACGCGCCCTTGGGCCTTAACAGGCCATAGGAACATTTTTGACTCCACACTCCCTTCATTGCTACGATTACAAGAGTCATGCATGGTCCCCGGATGGGGAGGAGTCGAGGCGCCGCTACTTGAACCGCCCAATTCGGGTGTGTGAAGGAAACTGAAGGGGCGCCCGTGCCGCACCTGCTGCGATGGTTGGTGTTGACGCTGGTTGGGATTCTCGCCAGTCCTTTATAAGTCATGTCTTTCATTGTGCGTCACTGTCCACTTCCACTCCAGTCTCATCCAGTGGATCCCTGGCAGTTGCCTTCTCCTCCTCGTCACTTCTTCCATGGACCGTGGCAAGCACTCCGCTGATGGCGTGCCTGAGGAAAAGAGGCCCCTCTGGTGACACCTATTTGACCAAGGGTGAGAGAGGTGTCTCCCCTTCTTCATCTACTGTTGTTGTGGGTTTACTCCTGACTTTCTCTTGTCTCCAGGGCTGCTTCTGATGTGAACCCGGTCCTGGAGTCAGAGTGACTCTGGGAGTGCCTTGAGGCCGCCTAGGCCGCGCTCTGGGCCACCGAGGTGGAGGCAGAAACCGTCTATGCCTAGCTGGCGGATGGCGACGGTCGAGTGGCTGGTGAGTCTATTTGGTGATCACCATTTTGCTCCTTTTCTGGCTTGTCTGTTCTCTAACCTCTCATGTGTTTTTCCTAGAATTGGAGACAGAGCTGTAGACGCTCAGCTAGGCCATGGACACCGCCACTAGTTACATGCGCGCTCGACGGGAGTGCCTCGAGGAGCATCTCCTCGATGTTCCCAAGTGTGTCAGGGACATGGTGGAATATGGTGTCCACCGTGGAGCGGCCATTGCCCTGACAGCGGTCTAGGTCCAGTCAGGCCACAAGCTCCGCTTCCTGATTGGCTTTCTAGAAGGCGAGGTGGTGGCCAACCACGAGAGGCTCATCGAGGACTTTGACGAAGCCACGGACACCATCACCACTAAGGTGCCCACAGAGGAGGTTATCCTCAAGGCCCTTTAGTTTGTACTTAGGGCCCTCGTCTCATGAATAAAGATTACCCATTTAGTTTTTTGTTGTTTCTGAGAGTTTATCTAGCCTATATGTTTTGAATGACGTTTGTCATAGTAGGACCCCCGAAATCAACGGTGGCTTAGAAAGCGTTGGCTGTCTCTTGCGATCTTAGCAATTCCGACCCTTATTTATGATGTTATCATTTTCCTGTTTCTCGGTGTCTTGGCACCGGATATGTCAACCCCCATGCCCTGCGTGCCATGGGGGTTGAGCCAAGGGGTTAGGACGCCCACAATGTTCTAGCGCCTGGGTACTTGCTCCACAGTTGGCCTGTACCCTTATACCGGGTCCCTTTGTGGGCTTGAGCCCTCGAGCCCCCACACGCAGCAGGGGTCTAGTCGAGGGGTCAGCCTGTCTTGTGATCGTTATCCCTCAAGCGTTTTCTTCAACAAAACAGAGGGGTTGAGCCATGCCATGATTCTCCTCGCTGGGCGAATCATGGTGCTCGGTGAGCTGTTAACGGGTTAGTCCAAGTGGGGCCCTAGCTCCCATTCATGAGGATCCGGCTTGGGTTGGCTAGCGACCGACTCCATGTTCCAAACGGCCAGTACATATAGTTCCCGGGTCCATTCGACCGGTCCCGGGGGCTCATTGCCTTTCTTCGAGGAAAAACCATGGTTCGGCTTTAGTCAAGACTCAAACGTGGTCCGGGATGCCCGTGGCACTCGGACGCCTAGGTATCGGCCACTAGTGAGCCCATCCATTGCCACCACTCACTCTAGTGAGTGCCCCGGAGCGGTTGTCGAACCCGTTGCTGGGCCAACCTGCGAACTCCTAGGTCTTATTGGGCCATGGAATGTTCTTAGCCCTACGGCCTTACTCGCATATGGTGGTTCTTGGCCTGGCAGCTATCTATCCATCGTCCGGTGCATCCTACGAGGGAGCAGCTTGTAACATCCTAGGTGTTAAGCAAAAACTAAAAATTGGCATGTCATCATAATGCACTTTTTTCATCATGTTTTAGTAGTTCACATGGATGCTTTCACTAAAAGAAAGTTTACTTTATAAGTGTTATGCATGGTTGATGTTTGTGTTGGAACCAAAAACCCTATAAGATTCACTTTTGGGACCTCATAATTTTTAATGGAACCTAAAGGTACTTGGTATTGTGTCCTAACTCAAATGAAGTGAGAATTGTATACCTCACACTTGTGATTGTTGGTGGGACATGAAAACAAGTCAAAAATAAAAGATGGAGCTTCAAGTTTGGATTTGAAACTTGAATTTCAATGGTTGACCATGAGGTCAACTAGTGAGGTCAAGAGTCAAGTTCAACTTGAAAGTTCAGATGATAAATGTTTTGCAATAATTTGATTCAAATTGTGGTGCCATCATTGTAACCCAAATGTGGTCCACAGAATGGTGTCATATTGTGGATAAGTGTGCTTGCCAATCAAACTCACTAATTACTCATCAACTCACTAACATAAAGTAATTAAGCTAATTACTTTTGAAACCCTAGGTTAAGGAGCTAGTGTTTCAACTAGTGAAACACATGTTTCAAGCTATAATTCTTCTTCTATTTTCTCATCTATTCAGTTTCATGCTTGGTCACCTACATAAGAGTTGTAGAGTAGAGTGTGAGGATCATTTCATCTTCGATCAACTTTGTCTAATTCTTCTTCTATCTTGCTCTAATTGAGGGAACAAGTTGTTGTTTCTACTGAAACATGGAAACATGTTTCATGTTTTAGCTCTCTGTTTCAAGGAGCCAGTAGAAGCAGCTCGCCACCTCCTCCTTGCCGCCCACTGCTCAGTCGAAGCCACGCAACAGCTTGCCACCATAGCTGGAAGCAGGAGTTGGTCATCTCGAAGCCGACCGTGACCCCTCCTTCCTCCTCTCAAGTACCAGAAGCACCCCCTCCGTTCTCCTTTCGCCTGACGCCATCGCCACTGTGAGGATCTTGAGCTCGATTCATCCTCCTCACTCAACCTCTGTCCAATTCACCTTGCCGTCATGCTTGCCACAACCTCGCATCCTGATTGAACCCACCAGAGCCACCCCTCCCATGTCAGTTTAGCCACGCGATGTCATCTTCCCCATCAGAGATCCCCACGCCGCCCTGAGCCCCCTCTACGTGGCTAGAGCACCACAGAGTCTCGCAACTCCATCTTGTGCTCGTTTCTAGTCTTTGTTATCATGTTGATGCTCGTGCTCGCGTTTATTCTTTTAGTGCATGGGTAGACGTATCGGAATGTCGCCGCCTTTCCTGGTTCATGCCGCCGGAGCTACTGCCCTCGACGACCATCGTCAACCACCATCTTCTGGAGCCAACCAGCCACTATTTCTATCTTAGGGTGAGCTCTTGAGGGAACTCGTGTGTTTAATTTTGATGCTATCACGCCCTATAGGGCGGAACGCCTAGTCGTCATCGTGCACTGCCCGGTCATGCCGCCATGGCTGCATTGGTTGACCTTCGCGCTAGAATTCACCTGATTTACCCCTTGGATGGGTACACGAGGTATAGAGGAACGTGCTGACACTTTTAGCAGCGTCAGAGGCATGCTCTAGAGCGAAGCCGACCTCGTTGGAGTTTTGCTAGGTCGCCATGCTCGCCAGTGTGGAGCCATGGTGTTCTAAGTTGTTTGGTTCGCTAGGAGAGGGCTGAGTGGAGCAGAAGGGAGGGGAATAGGGAGATAGTACAACCGAAGGAGCCACCATTCGTTGGATCTATCTTCGCCACCGTTGCTATGTCACTGGAGCTGTGGGTGCGCTCACCACCGATCACTGAAGAAGGAAAAGTTGTACCGGGGAGTGCGGAAGGGAGAGGTGATGACAGATGCATCCTTGGCTTCGTCAAAAAGTTCACCGGCTGTGAACTCTGGTCGGTCAGGGGTGCCATCACCGACTGAGGCAAGAGCAAAGGAGGAGGAAGAGAGAGCTAGGCTGGTTCGGGCGGGACCTAGTGAGGGAAAGGGGAGAAGCAGCTAGGCCGACTCGGTTTGGGCCGCTGCTGGAAGTTGGGCCAGCTTAGGCCAGGAGAAGGGAAAAGAGAGGGGGAGAAAGAGCAGCTAGGCCGAGGCCATAGCTGGGCCGCCAGCATCGACTGGATCGGGCGGAGATAGAGTAAAGGAGATTTTCTCCTTTTCTATTTTCTAAAAAGTAATTAAGTAATGAACTTTATTAATTCCATAACTAAATAAATAATGGTGATAAAATTATGAAACTTTGTGAGTAAGCTATTCTTGGTATGTTGAACATAGGAAAAATATAAATCTAAGAAAAATAGTAAGTTTTGGATGACTAAAAAATTACATGCTTTAATTAAGAAATGTAACTTCCATGATTTTTATAGTTTAAAATATAACTCCAAAATTCATGAAAATTTATGAGCAACCTTAATCTACTGTTGTGAAGCTACACAAAAGGTTGGTACTATTTTGAGTTAAAATAATTGTTTCACTTAAGAAGGCTTGATTTATGAATTGATAAAATTATGAAAATGATTTCGAAAATATCATTAAGATGATGATGTGTATTTTTGGATTGATTGTGGGCCTTGGAATATTTTACCCTACTGTTCCAAGGCAATGGAAATTGATTATTTAAATCTATGCTTTTTCATGATAGTCTCTACTTGCTTAAGATAATAAATACCTTTCAATTATGAGGTGTTAGTAGTTGCTATAAGAGAAGTATTTAACTTAATTTTAGTAAATGATAGATAGATGTTAATGAACCTATTTAACTCTTGGATGCAACCTCTTGGGTAAAAAGTGAAATGTTTTATGATAACTACTTCCAACTCTACGACGAAGGAAAGTTGTAGTCAAGTAGTTAACGAATGTTTATCCTTTTCAAATGTCTCTTTTATGTTATGCCATGTTAGCATCATCCTTAAGCATGCATCCTTTTAACGTATAGTGAATGAAAGTGGAGACCCGTTAATTTAGCAGACCTTTGAGGTGGGTGTTCACTCAGAGGGTGTTGAGTTGGAGAGTGGGGTTAATCTTGAAATAGCTGACAACCCCGACACTGCAGGCAAGCCCCGGAGCATCACCATTACCTTGTGTTTTATAAAATGTTTATCACTTAAGTCTAATAAAATGCTGCATTTAAGTAATAGGAGTTGTATGTAACCTTAATGTATGGCTACCTTGTATCTTTCCTCACCCATGGTAATTATGTTAAAGTATTATTTGCAAAATGCTTAGCCCTACTTAGATGGAAAAATGATGTTAAGTAAGTTTTCTAAAGCTATATATGGGAACCTGAAGTATAAGGATAATCATGTTTTTATAAATCTAGATCGGGCGGAATCTTGGCTTGCGCCTAGTATGGATCTGGACGTAGTGACCCCGCCTATGTCGATCAAGGACCGATCATTGTTGAGCTTTCTGTGATCGTGACTTGCAGTACTAGCCACATACTCCGGTATGCCCAACATCTAGGCTATTCTTGTATGGGAAATGATAACCGTGCACTGGGAGTGGAGAGATAGCGGGAGTACCGTGTAACACACTTCTGTGAATCCGTCACGGATGAACGACATAGTAAAATTGGTACTGTACTCTCAGGTAGCGCTGGACCGGTTCCTGTATAGGAAGATCCGAGTGAGGGTTGATGTATGTAGGCATGGGTTTGGGCCCAAACCTACATATATTGTGTGGTAAGGAAAACCTAGCTGGGCCAAACCGATTCGAATCGCCGTTGCTTCTCGGTGAAGAAGACTCGATCAACTGTGCTACATCGTAGTTAATCAACTAGAACTTTAGTGATGAGAACATATTGTGTTGGTTTATAAGAAGTTCTTGGAATTAGAATAGAGGCTAATGATAGTTCTTAATATTAATTGGAAGTACAAAACTTGGAAAGTAAGGACCCACTTTAGTGCAGTTTTCCACAAAAGTGTTCTTAATCTTGCTATAGACTCACCTTGATTCCCCTTACCTTGCATATCCTTGGAGTCTTTCCTATTCATCAGTTAAGTCTTGTTGAGTACCCTCTATAACACCCTAGGTGTTTGGCTCCCACAAAGTGCATTTTCATTTCATAAACATGTGCATCATTTATCTCATCATGCCATTGTTACTTGAAACATGTGTATGCAACATTCTCAATTTTGTTTGTTTCATATATGGTTGCTTGTCAATTGTAGTTAGTGCAACATGAGTTTCTCATGCCTTGAAACATGATGACAATGTAGTCTAACATGGCAAGCTTGAGTTGTGCAACAAGACTATGAAACATGTGAAACATGGGTTTGCAACATAGGGTACTATGAGTGCTTTGTTTGTTGCATCACATATGGTACTTAGAAGTTGGTGTAATACTTGTGTAGAGTGGTTAATTATGGTATAATACACCTTAAGTACACTTAGGGTAATTAGTCGAACACTGTTCATGTTTGCCAAAATGACTAATTTGCCCTCTAGGTGAGGTTTGACCTTGAGGTGACCTTTAGAGTGCCATAGTTTGACTGATTACAAAGTCTAACCTAGAGGCCTTGCATAGATGTGCACCCCTTGACAAAGTTGTAGCCAATTTATCAAGGAACAAAAGTCTCAATATGACCATCTCATGAAAATGGATAGAACATGCTCAAACAGGGCCCACAAGTCGGTTAGAGTGTTGATTCAACACTTAAAAAAATTTCTAAGTCTTGCTTCTGACTTACAGTTTTGAGGTACCCCACTTTAGGGCTATGTAGTTTCAAATCTAGGCCGAACTAGGTCAAGTACATAGTGACAAAATTGGAGACCTCACATAGCTCTATATTTTTGCTAACTATGGCTCTCCCCGAATTGACCTAGATTATGAGCTAAGAGGCGTTGAAATCGCACAGTTAGTCGTGCCACCGGACGCCGATTCAGTCTCGATTTAGAAGTTTCAGTCGGACAGTGGCCGATCGGCTCTGGGCCCAGCCACCACATGGCGTGCATGCCCAACTAGCACCTCCACGTCATGCGCCAGTGCTCACAGATGAAGGCTAGGCCAACACCTCGCTCACTCCCTCTTCTTCTCGCCATTTCCCTCCCTGTCTTTCTCCTCCACGCGAGCGCGGTGACCGGGATGGCAGTGACCGCCACCGAGCAAATCAACCAAACCTGAGCGCCATTATCCAATTCCTTTGAGCCACAGCACCGCCTTGAGCCCCCACACGTCCTCGACCACACCGAGCATCCGTTCTCACCCTAGCTAGAGCTACCGTGAAGGCAGCTCCACCCTGTCACCATTCTTGCCGCCGGCTGAGCTCGCACGTGGCTGTGCCACTCGAGCCCCTTACTGCCTCCTCTCTCCCTTGCACTGTGTCCAATTTATGATGCTGATGCTCGCTAGGCAAGCCACTAGGGCCGAGACGCCGTAGGCTCGTCGGAGCCGGCCAACCCGCGGCCGTGTGCCGCCATGGCCGCCACCATCCTCCCTAACCACCGCTATTGCTTCAATTAGTGGCACCCCTAGATGTGCACGGTTGAGGTGAACATGTCGGTACCCATGGCCTCGCCGGAGTCGCCACCGATGGCGAGCTACCACCGTCACTCTTCTTCCCTCCCATGTTCCCTCTCTGACTATCGGGGTCCGCGTGTCAGCGGCCGTGAGCGGGTGGGAGCCCGACCACGGGCCAGGCAGGCCGAGCGGGCTGCGCCGTTTGCTTGGGCCACGCTGGTGTATGAGCGCCATGCCATGATTAATGGGCCGCGGAGGTTTTCCTAGGCCGGCCTAGTACCAGGTGGTTGTAGTTAGGGTTCCAAATCCGTTTTGTTTTATTCTTTTTCCAGATTTTTGAGTGCAACTTTGAAAATATGTAACTCAAGTTTGGTAGATCCAAATTATGTGGTTCCAATTTTTTTGAGTTCCAGGTAATTTCTAGTTTATATTAAAAATATAATATGTGCCTTGTTCTGTTACAAAAAATAGGGTTACTAATTATCTATTTAAATCATGTGGGAAATAGGGGTAATTATATCTTTTCTATGTAGCTCCAAATAGCATAAAATTTTTATGGTGTACTGCCCATATCATGAATAGCTTGTAGTTAAATTTTCATACACTTTGGACATTGTATGTAGGAGTTATGTAATTCTCTTGTTTGCATGGCCTGTGTGAATTTTCATAATTTTTCTATAGATGCAGTAAAGGTAAAAATTGGTGAGTGTTGTTTGTATGCTAGAAGGGTACTAGGAAAAATATTAAATCTATTGTTTGATACTTTTCAAAAGGGTTTTCTATTTATGCTAGAAATAGACATTCCATCTATTATTTTTGATACAGCAAGTTCTGCTTGTCCAATTGCTTTTAAATTTTTATGGTAGTCTATGTGACGCATGAGATAGCTACTATAATTTGTGTAGATTTTTCTATGTAGTTTTAATATATGTTGCTTTAATCACCTAATTAACTAACTAAATTAGAAAAGGATATTAAATAATTTATTTAGAAGTTGGTACTATACTTTCTGATGTTATTTTGATATGCACAAGTTAGCAAACTTGGTTTGGTCCAATTATGCTTCTACATCATCACTAAATATTTAATTTAGTGAATCTGCCATTTCTGGACAGATTCTGGGGTACTGTTAATTACCCTATGAAAATGATGATTTCATGTCTTGGGGTTTATAACAAAGTTGTTTTAAATTTCATGATCTATCTTCTGTTAAATTTTGGTAGCATTTGGCCATGTAGTTTAGAAACTACAGCTGTTCTAAGTTGGGTTCAGAGTTGAATCGCTCTCTGTCTACACACGACAGATTCTGTGTTTACTTGAATTCGACTTGGTTAGTTTAAGAATCATGCTTTGATGTTTATAAATTATTTGTAGAGAATTTCATAAGCTTTCCAGAATATCATCTTGCAAGTCATTTTAATTTGTAGAACTCCTCCTATGAGTGATTTCATGAACTATTCCCTGCATGTGAAACTTGCAAATTTCTGTGATAAATGTCTTTACTTTTATTAGCATGTTGTGATACAAATAAACACTTAAGTTGATTAAGATACGTTTAGGTGCAGGTGTTAGGCCCTTAACTGAAGATGAATATCTTTATCTTAGGTTATGCAAGTTAGGTAAGTTAATCTTGTGCTTCCAAGTTAAAATACATACATGTTTAAAGTGATTTGAATAGAGCTAGTAGTACTTAGTAAACGAGTGTCCAGTAATGTTTTGGTTAAATACTTACTTAATGTTATCCATTCATCATGAGCATCATGTCATTCCTTATGCATCCATAATATTTATCTTGTGCATATGCATGCAATAGGTGTACCGGAAGGAGTAACACTGCTGGAATTCGAGGAGCCGAGAGAGGAGCAGCAGCCAACATCGGAGATTCAGGAGGTGCAACCTTCAGAAGAAGTACCAGACGAGGAGGTCAACATTGAGTGCCCGGACCATCGTTCGTGCAACTTTGTGAAAGGCAAGCCCCGGAGCATTATAAGCCTCCTAATTTCTGAAATGCAATGAAAGTATTATTGTATATATATATATATATATATATATATATATATATATATATATATATATATATATATATATATATATATATTGTTGCATTAAATTTAGGTGTTGGATGAAAACACTTGCTGCATTGGTTATCCAATCCTTGTCCAGACATTTGATACCCTGAATCCTAAGTAGCGTAGGCTTGTGTAGTTGCTTAGTCCTACTTTAATGCGGTAGATGTCAGGTGATTTCCTATCACCTATGAGTTATAGAAAAATACATGTGGCACGGTTGGCTATATTTGCTATTGTGGAAAAGAACCTGTCTTAATTTGAATTAAAGACTGGCCCGAGGCTTGCTGGTTTACAGTGACTCCGCCTGTGTCAATTAAGGACCGATTCTTGGAGCCTTTCCTGTTCATGTTGAACACATGCCTCTCTCTTAGTTGTCCGGGTCTGGAGACCGACCACGAAGCCGAGTAGCTCAACTTAGGCCGGGAGTTGGCAAGTTTAAAGTGCGCCTTGGAAGAGAGTCATAGGCATGAGTCCAAGGGCAGGTGATTTAAAAGTCCTGATCATCCTGGCAGAAGGGTAATCCCTGAGAGTGCTGGCGCTGACCGAACCAATGAAGTTGGTTCCTGAGTCGTACCAAAGGTGACCCACGGCTAATCTTGCAAAGTATGCCAGGGTGAGAGTGAGGAATACCACCTCAGCTGAGTTGTAATTCGATTCGAGTCATCGTCTCTCACCGGTTAGTGAGAACTTGACGGGCATATCTCCACAGTAGATACACTAAATAAAATGTTGGTTTAGGAATGATGATATGATGATGATAGTCTTATTATACCTGCTATGGTTAATATTGTTTGCTCCTAATAAGTGAGTGCTCTAGTACAGGTGCTAATATAGTTGACAGGTTAATGATGATGAACTTGATGCTAAGATCAATTGGTTACTTATGCTCATAAGCTCTTTTATGCAATTGTGTCAAGCTAGCCCACCTTATAAGCCTTACATGATCCTTGGTGTCCTTTATTTCTGGTTTTTGTCGGGTAAGTCTAGCTGAGTATCTTCTCGTACTTAGGGTTTATTTCTCACCTGTTGTAGATGACCAGTTCTACTTTGGTACTGCAAGTATTGCCTCCTCCCTACTGGAGACGAGGATTAGATTGTTGGGCACGATCTCTGCTAGTCATCTTCCCTGAGATGCTTTTGGTTGGACATGACTAAGATCTGGCAATGTATTTGAAACTTTGAAGTTATGTACTAAACTATGTTGCTTCTATGAAATGAACTTGGTTTGTAATATTTTATTTGAACTCTGATGGATGTAATCCATATGCCACTTGCAAAATGTTGTAATGAATGATGTGTTATGTTGAATCACTACGATCTTGGTTTGTATGTCAAAAGTTGTTTGAAATCCTTTGAGATTTTTGGACTACCGGGATTATGGGAGCTTAAGTACAGGAATTTGATCACTTCGGTGATTATTTTTGTACTTACGTTCTTATATTTTGGTCGATTCTGTGACAGCTGGCATCGGAGCAAGGTTCAACACTAAACATGTCATTTGTGTAATTAAAACTAAAGTATTTGTAAAAACTCTAAATTAAATACTAAGTGTTTCCAGTGGTCATATCCTTTATGCCCAAATAAGGACTCTTAGGTGGCTTATTAAAGTACTAACTTGGGGGTTCTTGCTTGTTTTCTGTTTCGCTGTCCATACGGCGTGCTATTGTATGGATGCCATCCGCTTGGGTGGTAATGTATGGATCAAAATACCTCTACACTCTCGTAAGTGGGAGTTGTGAGAGCATGACCGTCCAACCATCGGTCTAGGGGATAGTTGTGGTTACTCACATACTTACATGTTCAATCATGTATCTATGAGGGTTCTTAAATGTGGGTATAACTGTCGGGTAGCTGTGATACTGGAGTATATACATCATGGGATGTATGTATGAAAGTATTTAGTTTACTGCTTATTTTGCATGTCTTTTTGGGAAATTATTGGGCTAGGATGAAATTTTCTGCAGGTACACTAACAACGTATCGTTATAGATCGACTAGCTACCATATATGAGAGAACGTATGTGTGCCACTGTATATTCCGTTAGCCTTTAATTTTTCTAGATTTGTGAGAATGTACGGATCGTGCATGCATCATATTCAAGCATACATTGCATCTTGCATTACTCCCTCCTTTAAAAAATTGTTGGTCCCGACTAAGTAAATTTTTGTATCTCTTAAATGATTCTCACCTTAAGTTATACCCTATTCTACAGATGGCCCGCACGAAAAGCACCGCTCGCAAGTCCACCAAGGGCAAGGCTCCTCGGCACCAGTTAGCTCCTCGTGAGCCCCCTCCTGAGCCTACTTTGGAGGAAAGGCTGAGGGCGGTGTTGGCCCAGGTGATTGCAAAGAGAAATGCGGTCTAGCAGCACTTGGAACAGGTCACACATGAAAGGGATCAGGAGACGTTGGAGGTACAGAGGCTGACAGTTGCTCACCACAACTATGAACGTATGTTGATTCACGTGCTGAATCAGCAGAATAAAGCCTGGAACGAATAGAATGCTTTGAGGGCTCGATAGGTTGAGCTGGAGCGGCAGTTGGCAGCCACAGAAGAGTACAATGACCATCTCCATGAGGAAGTCCACCTGTTACACAATCAGCTTCATCCTCTCCTTCCCCCTAAGGATGAGAATGATAATGATGATGAGATGGGCTCTAGTGTCATCATGGCTGAAGATGATGACATGGAGATTAATGGACCGGAGGACGTCCTGCCTAAAGAGGAGGAAGATGAGGAACTAGAGCCTGCTAGTGATGAAGATGGAGGAGAGATCTTCGACACTGACTCTGAGGACGATGCATAGTTTAGCTTACTACTTAGCTAATGCGCTAGAGCTAGTCTTTTGTTGACCCTCATGCATGGACAAGTGGTTTGTAGTAAGCTGATCTTTGGGATGTAACGTTGAACCCTATGTTATCTTTGATGTAAGGTTGGAACTTCGATGACTTGGATGTAGCTTATCAGATGTGTTGTGCTCCACGTATGTGAGCCTTTAATAAATTTTGTCTTTGTTGTCGATAAATGTCGTTGACTGTTAAGTACATCGCATTAATGTGTCGATTGATGCGCTTGATGGGTTGTGTGATTGTGATGAATTATTGTGTCTCTATTTATTGTATGAATTCAATCTCTCCAATGAAATCAATTTGGCATAATTATCCGATTCATCTACAAATTTTCCACATCGTTAGTGCTCATTGGCTATACATTTTGCAGATGGCTTACAATCTTCACTGTGGTCATAGCCTTGGGGATGAGGAACAACCACCACCTCCTCTGCCACCGCCCACCCTAGCTGAACTATTGTAGACAGTTGTCGAGAGTCAGCGTATGCTAGCTGAGACAATGTGCCAGCTAATTAATCGTGATGATCGCAACGTCCACCAAGGACCCGAGCCAAATCACTACAACAGCTTTAAGGACTTCATGGACACAAAGCCTCCTATCTTTAGAGAGGCAGAAGAACCTTTACAAGCTGATGAATGGTTGAGTACGATAGAGCAAAGGATTGAATTTCTTAGATTGACCGAAGGTATGAAGGCTTCGTATGCAGGACACCAGCTCCAAGGCCCTATAGGCATCTGGTGTTACCATCACAGGACCACCTTCCCTGCCAACGTTGAGGTTGTTTGGGACCAGTTCAAGGAAGCTTTCAGGGGGACATTTTATTCCTCCTGGTCTCATGGCAATCAAGCACACTGAGTTCATGAAGCTAATGCAAGGCAACAAGAGCCTTAGTGAATACCTCCAGGCATTTAATAACCTGGTGAGGCATTCTCCTGAGTTTGTTGATACTGATGCTAAGAAGATAGCAAGTTTCAAGAGGGGACTTTCCCCTAATCTGATGAGGTCTATGGGCAACAGTAAGTGTGTCACTTTCAATGAGTTTATCAGTGACGCCCTAGCTCAGGAGAACAACGATAAGATCTATGCTGCTTTCAAGACCTGCAAAAGAAACTTTGAGGCAGGTGCTTCTCAGTCTAAGGCGCCAGTGGTATCCAAGACCCAATATCATTCACCTACTACTAATGTCTAGTACCGCCCACCTCAGAAGAAGAAGAATCAAGCTAAAACTGATTTTAGCAAGGGATACACAGTTTCCTTGCCAAAGAATACCTCTGGACAGGGCAGTTCCAATGTCCCACCAGCTAACAGGCCATGCTAGAACTGCAACAAGCCTAGTCACTGGGCTAATAATTTTCCTTATCCTCCCAAGTAGAATTCTCAGGGAAATGTACGTCAGGGGCGTGTTCACTACACTACTGTGGAGGAAATTCCTGCTGGTGAAGTGGTCACCGCTGGTAAGTTTCTTGTTAATGATCATCCTACAGTCGTGGTCTTTGATTCAGGTGCTTCACATTCCTTTGTGAGTTCTACTTTTGCATCTGAGCATAAGCTAAATGTGATTACAATTGTCAAGGGTGGTTATTGTATTAGTGCTACTAGGAACAATATCATGACTAACCAAGTATTTAAAGATGTAAAGATTGAGATTGGGGATCGAGAGTTCCTTGTGGATCTTGTAGTTCTACTGGGAGTAGGAATCGATGTAATTCTAGGAATGAAGTGGATGAGTGGTAATGGGGTGTTGATCAATACATCAACCTGTGTGGTGATGTTGAGAGATCCAGTAGATAAGAAGGGTTTTCTAGTTCAGCTACCTCGTGATATTGCTATCCACAACACGGCCAATGCTACCCTAGCCAAGTCCATTAAGGATATACCGGTTGTCTGTGAGTTTTCGGATGTCATCCCAAATGACTTGCCTAGACTACCTCCGGACCGTGAAGTGGAATTCAAGATAGAACTCATTTCGGGTATGGCTCCTATCTCTCGAAGGCCCTATAGAATGCCACCCAATGAGTTGGTTGAGCTGAAGATTCAGTTAAATGAGCTGTTGAAGAAAGGTTTGATTCGGCCTAGTTCTTCTCCTTGGGGTTGTCCGGCTATCTTTGTGAAGAAGAAGGACGAGTCTCTACGCATTTGTGTGGACTATCTACGCATGTGTCTCTACGGTCATCCTAGGATGGCATGGTAGGTACCGCAAAATCTGACCACCTCAAAGGTGAGGGTCTCAGTCCTAAAGTTGGTCTTGTTCCCAAAAGTGATGGGCAGGTCGATTTGCTCGAGGGGTTTGGCCTGCTTCCCCAGTACAATCCCATGGAATGGTGCCCCGGTCGATCAGATACGTGACCGGTCAATGCCCATGGCATCGAGTGTCTCGATATACATGATGTTGAGGTCGCTGCCCCATCCATCAGCACCTTCCTGAGGCGCTTCTTGTCAACAATCGGATCAACGACGAGTGGATACCAGCCTGGATGCAGAACGCTATCTGGATGGTCTGAGTGGTCGAAGGTGATGGCGGACCTTGACTATTGGAGGAAGGCAAGGGTGGCTAGCTCGGTCGCATATAGCTCGTGGCATGCGAGCTTCTGCTGGTGCTTGGAGTCATATGTGGTTGGCCCGCCGAAGATCATGAGGCAACCAGTCTCTTCTAGGAAGGTGTCCTCCTTCTCTTCGGTGTCATCCCTCGGGAGGTCTGGCTTCTTCTTCCCGTCCCCTTTCTTGGAGCCCCTGAACAAGAACTTCTTCATAAGCCCATAGTCCTTGTAGGCGTGCTTAATAGGGTAGGCATGATTTGGGCTAGGTCCCTCGAGCATCTTCTCGAAGTGATCTAGGGTGCCCTCAACGGACAACTTTTTGCCCTTACGCTCAGCGGTGGCCACAAGTGAATCCCCAGACCGCTGCTTGCCCCTCTTCTTCTTCTTCTTTGAGCGGTTAAAGGTGCCTTCACTTGCATCCTCATCCCACTTGGCCTTGCCTCAGGCGCAGTCAAAAATCGCTCTGACCGCCTCCTTGCTCGAAGAGTGGTTGGTGGTGATGTCGAGGAGCTCCTTGGTAGTCCATGGGCACTTGCGCCCCAATTTGTGGACCAAGCACTCATAGGTGGTCCCTAACAAGAAGGCCCCGATCACATTGGCGTCGGTGACGTTGGGCAGCTCATTGCACTATCGGCAGAAGCATTGGATGTACTTGTGGAGAGTTTTGTCTGGCTTCTGCCAATAGTTCTTGAGGTCCCAAGGGGTTCCAGGGTGCACATAGGTGCCCTAGAAATTACCCATGAAAATCTCTTTCAGGTTTGCCCAACATCTAATCTCGTTGGGCAGGAGATGCTCCAACCATGTACGCGCCGAGTTGGCAAGGTATAAGGGGAGGTTGTGGATGATGAACGTATCACCATCTATGCCGCTAGCTTGACAAGCAAGCCAGTAGTCCTCAAGCCATAGGCCTGGGTTTGTCTCCCTAGTGTACTTTCGGATGTTCATCGGTGAGTGGTACCGCGTCGAGACGGGCGCACTAAGGATCTGCCGACTGAAAACCTAGGGCCCTAGCGGTGGGGGGCTCCGACTCTAGTCCTCACCGCTATCGTAGCGGCCGCCATGGCGAGGGTTGTAGCAATGGCTGGCCTCTCCCCTATGCTCCTCTCATCCACGCCTGTGGGCATTCAGTGTGTCACGTGCGTCACGGTGGTGGCCAAGCCGGTCATGTACCGGGGCTGAGACAGTCTTTCCACTATCATACGTCGGCTGGTGGATGGAGGTAGCCTTGCCACGGTCCCCGACGGGTCTTTCCCTATAACGGAACCGTCCAAATTATAAGAGCACAAGTACAAAAATAATCACCGAAGTGATCAAATTCTCACACTTGAGCCCATATAACTCCGGTAGTCCAATGAAATCACGAGGGATTTCAAACCAACCAACATACCAGCCAAGATCGTAGTGATTCAACATAACCAGTCACATGTTACATCCATTTCACAAGTAATTCAATATACATCGGAGTTCAACGTAGTTATTACAACTTAACTTGAAAAGTAGCGGAAGCAAAGTAATTTGAAACTAACAACACCATTATTTAAAATACATGCCAGTACCAAGGTCAACTTCCAACAAAAGCATTTAGAGAAAAGATAACTCAGAAGGATCATGCCCGTGATCACACTCCGCCTCTACGGCAGGAGCCAACCAACTCTTGCAGCCGCCATGATACATCACAACCTGCAACAAGTGGGGATAAAACCCTGAGTACAACAATGTACTCAGCTAGACTTACCCGTCATAAACCAGAAATAAAGTGACACCAAGGATCATGCAAGGCTGATATAAAGTGGGCTAGCTTGACAACCTTTTGCATAAAAGCTTAATATGGATAAGTAATCATTAATGCTTAAGCATCAAGTTAATTATCATTAACCTATCATCTATATTAGAACCTGTACTAGAGCACTCACTTTATTAGGAGCAAACAATATTAACCATAGCAGGTATAAATTGAGGCAACCTTTCCATCGTTATCCAATTAACCATCCGTTCAATTTAATGGAATCTACGTTGCCGCTGCTCAAGTCAAGTGCTCACTAACCGGGAGCGACGGTGATTCGAATCGAATTCCTATCCAGCTGGAGGGGTATTTCTAACACTCACCGCGCAGGCCCCTGCCAGGGTCGCACAAGCCACCTTTCGTACGATTCAGAAATCGCGGGTCCGAATGATGTCGTAACCCCAAGGGCGACACTCTGCTAGGTGATAGGGACTCTAACCCCCCTTGGTCTCACGCCAATGTCCCCAAGCACATCCTTTCTCTCCTCCAAGAAGCAACCTACCATTCGATTCCCGGCCTGAACCATATTACTCGGCTTCGCGGTCGGAACAACTTATCCGGCCAACTAAGTGTTGGACTGCGTTCAACATGACTCAAGAACGTACAGCGAATCGGTCCTTAAACGACTCAGATGGGGATAGATCCACACCCAAGACCTCCATGCCTTATTGCTTCACTATCGTCATCCCGCCCGGTCTCATTTCATTTTATTAACACATGGTTCCATTCCACGATAGCAATATAGCCAACCGTGCTATATATGGATATCCCTATATCTCACAGGTGACAGGAAATCACCTGACTTCTACCGCTTAAAGCAGGGCTAAGCATCTATTCGATCCTAGTCTATGTAGGATTCAGGGATTCATATATCTAGACAAGGAATGATATAATGCAGCAAGGTTTTCAACCAACTCCTACCACTTAATGCAACAATACTTATAACATATATATAATTAATTGCTTTTGAAGGTAGGAGGCTTATAATGCTCCGGGGCTTGCCTGGGATCCGACTCAAGTTAGAGTATGTCAGATAAATTCACTTGGCGAGCATTCCCTCCATCTAACACTTGTTCGGTCTTTCTATCTTCGAGATGGATCCACCAACTCCATCTTCGGTTTGGCTCCACATCAGGTCCTTCACGGGCTTCAGCTAGCGTACCTAAATGAGGTGCAATAATGCATGTGTATGAATGCATAGAATTGAAATAAACAAAGTAATCAAACAAGCATACCAAAGTTCGCATAAATACCTAGAGCTAATTAACTTAATCCTTATTAGGGCACAACATAGAAGATTTGCAAGCACATCAGTCAAGACACAAGTCTTATAAGATCCTAGGGTACCAACCCAAGTACTTTCAAAGGTATGAGTCACACTTCAACACACTAGCATGGCAAAGTTAATCAAAGCACTACAACTAAAATCTATCACTTTCTGGACATCCATACGGTGGCTCAGTAAATCAATCCTAACTGGAGATCCCTAAATCCAAATGACTCGCAAGAGACATTCTGGAAAGCTTATGAAATTGTCTACAATTCATTTAATATCCACTAAGCCTGATTCCCAAGTTTAATTGGTCGAAAAGATGAAACTACAGACTCTGGTCTGCTCCAAACAGAATGCAACCAAATCTGGAACCTGACTTTAAACATCTATAACTCAAAAACTACTTGACCAAATGCCACCAAATTTTAACACAAGCTAGATACATGAATTATATACAACTTTGTTATAGACAAGGTGCTCAGAAAACATAATTAACATGGGGTAATCTACATTGCCCCCAGAACTGTCCAGAAACTAGTAATTGCAACAAATAATCATTAACATATGTTGCAAACATATAATTGTGTAAAACCAACTTTACCAACATTTCATAAATGACTAATGAACACCAGAAAACATAGTGTCCATTCCTAAATAAGTTCTTTTAATGCATTTTCTTAATTTATTTAGATAATTAGGTGGAATTATGAACACCTATCAAAAGTGCACAATAAATTCTACAAAAATTACAGTGACCTATATGTGCTCCCAGTAGTCTAATGTCCAAATTTCAAGCCATTTGGACAAGTATATCAACCTCTATGAAAAAGACAAATAACTATTGCAATAAATCAAGTGAGAGTAGGTTAAACCTAAAACTCACTCATACAGCACCCAAAATTCATGAAATTATTACCACACATCAATCATCACATGGGTATAACGCCACAAAAATTTCACTTCATTTGGAGCCCTACAACTGCAGTTATGAAAATGACAAATACAACTAACAAAGAAAACCTAGATGCAAAGATCTATTTTTAGAACTAAAACTTTAAACTAAAACATGCTATATTATAGATCCGCTGCATAGAGAATTTCACAAGGATTCTAAAAAGTACTCATTTGTTATTTTAAAAATTGTCTATGATTTACTATACATTTTCAAAGTTTCAGCCAAATAAAAGGAAAAACAGAAAAAGGAAAAGGCAAAACACTTTCCCCTCGAACCCCCTGGACTTTTCTGGAATTAGGCGAGCCCAGATCTGAAATTATCTCTCTCAGGCCATCTTGCATTTGGACCCAGAAAGTGAAATCAAATCACGTAACTACCCTTCTTCTTCGTCATGCCGTTGGCCGAGAGCAGGGGAGGGAGGACGCCGGTCGGTCTCCGGCGAGGAGGGTCGCCGGCGACGGTGGCTAAGGGCGGCATGAGCATCCAGGGGCCCTTGCGCACCCACAGAGCTACACGGCTCGGCCCGCGGCAGTCCCCAGCGCTGTGGCCACAGGAGCAGGCGGCGGCGATGGCGGTACCCCGATGGCAGCGGCCTCCGGTGAAGGTCAAGGCCGGGGAAGAGGTGCTGCGCGTGCGGCATGGCGTGGCGAAGGTGGTGCGGCGGTCCATTCAGGCGGAGGGAGGCTGGAGGTAGGAGAACGTTGTTGGCCATGGAGCTCAGCGGCGGCGCCCATGGTGGAGCGCGCTTGCGAGCTACAGCAGCGCGAGAGGGCGAGAGCGAGTGAGAGACTGAGAAGGAGCTAGGGCGTTCACTTTGGAGGAGCAGCGCGTGTCACCCGTTGAGTTATTTCGTCGAGCGCGTGGCAGGTGATGCTGTGGGTAAAATGGACACCAGTTTTGGGCCTCTTACGGGCCGAATTAGCGAACGTGCCTTAAACGAAGTTCGAAGCCCACATGAATACCTACAATTTCTATTTAAGGTGCACTACAATTAGGGTTATGGATTAGTGGATAATCAAGTCCAATGTTGACACTGTCATCTTGTTGACAGCGGTTAAGTAAACCCAAAATTGATGACCAAAATGGAGTCGAACTTCATCCATCTCTTCACCTGATCTTCTCCAAAGAATATACTCCAACTTCTATTTTTGGGTCAACTCAAGTTATGTAACAAAATTTGGAGAACGTGGAATGCCAATGTCCATGTTGGTTGAGTGACAAAGTAACATTTTGCTATTTTGGAAACTGTTTTCGAGGATCCAAATGAACTCCAAACTTGATGAGACTTGATTCATTGGCTCCACCATGAAAAGTACTTCAACCCATAGAAAGGAATGAAATTGAGCTACCACATGAATTTGGATGATAAAATGTCGTAAAGAAGCTACCTCACTGTTGTCACTTCGGGGACTTAGAATTATTTCTAGGGCTGGAAAACAGCAGCTGAATCAATCTTGTGAGCTTTATTTGACTAGGTTAGAGGCCAAACTGACTCTTGACCATTAAACAAAGTTTGTTCTACACAAGATGAACTACAACTTTTCTTTAAGGTCAAACCTCATAACTTGTACAGAAGTCAAACTTTCACTTTGGTCAAAGCAGCAACTTAATAAGGCCCAATCTAGGGTTTTAGACCAATTGGGGCATTTTCTTGGCATTTGCTCAACATGAACCCTTCATGACTTTTGTTGTAGAGTTCATCTAGAGTCATTTGGGTACATTTGCAAGGTTTGGTTGATGGTCGATAATTCCATTCACTTAATGGTGCAATTCTAATAGGAATAGAACTTATCATTTCATGTGACTTTTTTATTCCAAACTTCATGAAACTTTTCCAGGGATCAATATAGATAGGTACTAAGGTGAGACACATGAAGATATTGCAATAACACCATCCAAGCATATATCTTGAAAATGGCCTATATGCAAAGCAAGAGTGCAACATTCAAGTTTAGATTAGGCTCATCTCCGTAGGTTGACCTTGACATCGTCATCACTTAATCTATCATGTTTGAGCTCAAACCACTGTTCCCCACCGTGAGGTGGTTGGAGGATAGACGCGTCGTTACCGTGTCACGCTGTCGGTGCTCGTTGGCTGGCATTGCGTCATCGAGACGCCGAGCTTTTAGCCTGCTACGTTGCCGCATGCTACGCTGCTACGTTGCCGCTGGCGTCCCTCAGGCATCGTAGGCTCTGAGAGCCCTCGAAGCAAAGCTACTGCTATGGCTGTGTTCTGGCTTGCTCGCGCAAAGCGTGGAAGGCTGTCATTGTCCTCAATGATTCTCCAATGCACATCACGGGCCCGAGCATGCACCTTGTCATGGTGCTGTGCAATCTCATGCTAGAGTGCCGCACGCTCCTCCTCCAAATGGAGTCACGTGGTTTTGAGCTCCCATTGTTGCTCCTGCAGTTGGCTCATACGAGGGTGGGGCGGGACCTCCACGTCTACCATAGCCCCATGCCCATCGGTAGGATGTGGGGCAGTCTTGTTTTCCCCCTGAGAGGTACCATCGTTGGCACTCTCACCACGTCCCTCAGGGGTTGCCTCTCTATGAAGGTCATCAGCGATCTTCGCCATGAAACATTCACACGAGGGGTGGTAGCTCCCCTAGCTGGAGGCAGAATCATAGATTGTCTCTAAATCGCTTGCGAGGAGTTCATGGATCGATTCCATGACTTAGTCAGCCATACCCACGAACTTGTCGTACACGGGTGGCGGACCAGAGTGTCGCGTCGTATGGTGACCGACAATCTACGTGGTGTTGTGCAAACCATAAGGGAACACTATCGAAGTGCTCTAGGTCAGGATGTCTAGGGAGAGCGGCCCTCCACTGGCAAGCAACGTCATGATGTTGATGAAGGATAAGGTCAGAACCCGCAGGTCCTTTCAGGATGGATGGGGTCCTAGGTACACGGCGAGCTAGTGCTCCAACCTCCCGAAGTCAAAGTCAAGGAGCTGGTCATGCTCCGGGGCACAGGCCCCTGGGGCGCTTAGCTGTAGCTCCCCGAGAGCCTCAACGATCGCGTCAAGGCTAGTGGGGGAAGGCAACTAAGTGGGTACGATAGCCCGCACCAGGTCTCCCTCTGTGGTGATGATGAAGTCTAAGCTCCCAAAATGCACGTGTGCACCTGGGGTCCAGTTGATTCCTTGGCTGGCCATTCAAAGCCTGATGAGGGCGACAAAATGTGCAAAAGCCCCTACCTGGTGCGCCAACTTCAGTGTTCGGAATTACCAGCTAGTAAATTTCTATTATTGCACATTTAGGCTCGGATGGTGTGCAAAGAGGACACAAAAATGTATACTAGTTCGGGCTAAATGTCCCTACGTCCAGTGGCTGGCTTCTCGTGTTACTTGCACTTTGGTCTATAGTAGGGGTTACAAATAGTCAAGAGAGGGATGAGCTCCCAAGTCTCTGGTGAACGTGATGTGGAGTTGAAGTACCATTCATTGGTTTTTGAATCCGATCCCCCTAGTGGGGTGCCTGGCCTTACCTTTTATAGTTCAAGGGAAGGAACCATGGTACTAGGGTGAGAGAGAGAAAGAAACAGAAGGAGATAGAGAGGAATGATGGGGTGGGTAGTCCTAAAGCTGTGCCAGCCTTCCTCCCATGGGCGGGTCCTACGTGTCCTACCGACGATAATGGGGGCACGCGTGTGATGTGGTTATGTCTGCCTCCAGCGCTACAGGCGAGCATCGTTGTTTTGGTCATGATTTCTTCATCTATCACTAGTGCTATAGACGGGCATCGTCGCTCGACCACATCGCTCGGTCCATCCCTATCATATGATATGTCCAACAGATCTAGAATCGCATGGGAATCGAGCCACATAGTGCCACTTCACCTGGCACTGTTGGAGACATGGGTGTCTAGGTATAGCCAGCAGCAACCGTTGGTCATGTCAAGGTGCCTTTGCCTCCTCTAGCATTAGGGGCATGGTCTGGGGCCCACCGCTCATGTCCGTGGCAGTTAGGGGCCGGCGGGGGCCTCCGTAAGGGCCCACGCCTGAGGCCAACCCCATGGCCTCCTGGGTCAGGCGGGGCGGTTCTGCTCCCAAGGGGTTGGGCAAGATGGAACCCATGCCCCTAGGGTTGGACGAGGCGGAGCTTTCTCCTAGGGGTCGGACGAGCCTGAGCCCCCACTCACATGGGTGGATTTAGGGGTATTCCCCTATATTCTTGGGAATACCCAACATTTTTTGTACACCCTTAACTATATATGTGTCTATACTTGTATATATGTGTGTATAATACTACATTTTGTGCTATTTTCATAACATTTCAGCCCAAATCAGCAAAACAAATGCCCTTTTAGCCTGGCTTCCAACTCCTCCCTTCCCAGGCTAGCCCAATAGGCCCACTTAGCAATTCCACCTCACTTCACAGGCTTCCTCCGCACCCCCTCGTTTTTGTCTAGTTGTCCCGCATGGCCACACAGAGGCATGAACACGGCATCGGGCATCGCCGCACGAAGCCACACAACCCTAGCCCTAGGCAGTGCCGCTGCAGCTGACGGCGAGCCAGCAGGCGAGGCAGCGCCACGGCGGCCAGCGGCAAGCCAGCAAGCAAGGCGGCGAGGCTGCTGCCGGTGCTGAGCAGGTTGCGGCTGGCGCTCGGCGGTGCACGCCATGCGCGGGCGGCTACGGCGGGCCAGCAGGCCAGCAGGGGAGCAGCAGCGGCTGAGCACCAGGTCTCTTCTTGAACTAGAACTCAAATTATTCTTGGATGATTGAATCTTGGATTCATGTTTGCTGGTTGCAATTTTAGAGACATAGAGTTTAGTAGTTTATTGATTTGCAGTGATTTTGTCTATTGCAGTAATAGTATTGCTATTGGAGTATTGGTTTGCAAAATGAAGAACAAATCAAAATCGGTTGATTTGAGGACTTTGTGGGATAGAGCAGCTAAAACAAGGAAGGTGGAGTTAGGATCTACATCAGTGCCACATTATAATATTTTGTAAGTTCTCTTTATTAATTATTAGTTTGTTTCATGCATATTTTAGAGCCAATTAGCTGAACAATTTGTTACTCAACTATTTTTATGACTTTAATTATCGGTAGTAGGCTACTATAATTATATTTGAAACCTATGGATGTGTTATTTTCTTTGGAATATGGAAGTGGGAATACCCAACTTTTAAATCCTAGCTCTGCCACTGCCCACTCATGGGGTCGGTCGAGACGGAGTTTCACGCTGAAGGGTCGATCAGGTCGTGATCACGTTCCTGATCTATCGCTAAGCTAACTCTTAGCGTTGTCTTCGAGCATAGAATCATTGATACCTAACACTGTGTTTCTAGGAGGATTTAATCAGAAAACCGCTAAGGTGGACCTATTTGTCAAAGGAAATCATAGAATTCCACCGCATAACCAACGTGGGAAGACTCTAGAAGACTCCTGGAGGTACTCCATAGAAGCAGAGGCCATGTCACTGACATGTGGGGCCGCTTGGCCCCACACACAGGCAGTCCGACCCCTGTGGGTCCCACCTATCGGCCTCCTTGCTACATCGGTTCTCCACCGCCTTAAGGATTGCATCTTCGTCGTTTATTCAAGTTAGTTTGATCTGAGGGTTCAGGATTGATGCCCTGGCCTATATATACCAACGTGCACCCCCCTCAAGGCATGCCAAGTTAGATCCTATGAGCTGAAAAGCCAGAAACCCTAATCCATATTTCCACCAGGATCAGGGCTAGCAATTAAGAGAAGATTAGTCCTCGATAGGATTTAGTCTTGTATTAGAGATAGTGAGATAGAGTAAGAAGGAAGAGTTTTGGAGGAGTCCTGGCCTGTCAGTGCTCTCTCAATGGCTTGTACCCTCGTGGAATCAAGTTCTTCTTGAGCTTGCTTCTGAGATTTCTCTGGTAATCAACTTCTAATTCAAGTAAGCATCTTGTTCATATTGTTCTTCATGTTTGTGACTCTCTTTTGAGTACTTTATTCCTTGTAGCTCCTGAGTTAAAGTAGTATTCGTAGTGTAAGCTTGGTGCTTAGACTCAGTTACTCGTGGATGTACCCTACTTTTTAGATCGGTGGTAGGTCATGAGGGTGACTCTTATAGCCTCGTTGAATTCTCTATAGTCCACCTCCCATTAGTAGGCCTAGCAGGACCTTGATATCATAGAAAACATACTCTGCCTGTGTTTTCTCTAGTAATATCCCTAGAATTGAACAATAGAAGACAAAGTTTACTGAAGTTAGAACTAGAAGACCTCAGCAGTCTCCTCTACGCTCCTATTATCTAGCCATGATTGTGAAGTTGGGTTAAGTTAGATTTGGTTTATCTCACACACGCTTCCTCAAGTTCGATATAAAACTAGGTACTCCTGATGAAGCACTACATCGGTATAATATCCATACGCTTACGAATTATTCTATGTGCATTAATTTATACCAACAAGCATTTCTGGCGCCGTTGCCGGGGAAACGGTTGCTAAATTAACTTTGAACCTAGATTAACCTTGTATCTTTATTCTTTTATCTTTTTTGTTTTATCATGGATCTAGAATCCACCCCTATCTACCAATACAGTGCACCTACAAGCGCACGCCTACAGCCACAAGAATCTGCAAAGCCTATCCTAGCACCTGACTATGAGCTGCGCCCACGCTTAATCAACATGGTTCAAGATCAACCATTTTCGAGCAAAGATGATGAAAACCCCTATTCCCACCTAAATGAGTTTGAGCAAACCTGTGCATGCCCACACATTGCAGGTATGTCAGATGAACTGTACAATGGAAGCTCTTTCCTTTCTCTTTGATGGGAAAAGCTAAACGTTGGTACAATCTCACCATAGGGAGTAGACAAGGAGATTGGGAAGCCCTATGGTCTAGCTTTTGCTTGCAATTCTTTCCCATCTCTAGGGTAGTTAGATTTCGTTTAGAGATTCTATCTTTAAAACAAAAGAAAAAAAGAATCTCTAGGCATGGCATCGGAACATTTTAATGCTCTCATTAATACTAGTCTTGACCTTGCCATTCAAGACCCTATTCTTCTTCAACACTTTTATATGGGTCTTGATAGGAAAAACTTGAAGCTTCTTAATATGGCCTTAGAAGGTTCATTCTTGCATGTCTCCGCTAATTCAGAGAGAAACATCCTTACCATTAGAGAATATCCCTGAAGATGTAGAGGAGAAGCCACAAGAGGAAGAATCCCAGAGAGCTAAACCCAAATCTTTGCCAAACCTATTAACAACTTTAGCTATCCCTGATCCCAAACCATCGGAAAAAGGAGGAAACTCCAATTTTGGATTTCATGCTTGAATTCGAGGATGAACTTTTTGATGACTATGGAAATACCTCGAATTACCATAGTATGAGGAGAACCTAGAAATCTAGGAAATCATCATTTCATGAAGAACCTTTAGACCCTTCTAAGGAAGCTTTCCTTAAAAAGACTATGAAAGAGCTAGTGTCCATTATAAGCAATGAATGGTTAGAGGAATCAGAGCTTTCCTCTGATGTGATTTATTTAGACTCACCTTCTATATCCATTCATTGCCAAATTAAAAAAGCTCCTTTTATACTCTTTACAATCTAGTTGTGATTGTTAATATCATGTCTTCATCTTTTGCTCATGATTTATTGAAACAAATGCCATTAACCCTGACAACAAAGTTATTGAAAAGTCTTTCAGGAGTTTGGGAATTTTGTATGTCCTCCCTATCCAGGTAAAAGGAGCCAAAGTTCATTTCAGCTTTTATATCTATGATATCATAGAGTTTGACCTGTTGATAAAACAACCAATCAAAGACTTATCCAAGAAGGACAAACGGGGAAGTTGAATATAAGACTTGAGAAAAACTTTAAGCTTTCTATACCCATTACTCATTCTTTAAATGCTGAGATTGAGCCAATTCTCGAAGAAGACCCAATGGAAGAGGTTAAGGTTGCATCTCTTGACTTGATTGAACCCAACCTTGAAGATGATGCCTAGTTTTTCATCGAGGAGGAAGAGGAAAATCCTACAGAGGCTAAACCTATAGATGAATTACTAGAACCACCTAAGCCCACCATTGAGCTTAAACCCCTGCCTTCTGGTCTTAGATATGCTTTTCTCAATAATGATCAGTTTTCTCCTATGATCATAAGTGATAAACTCTCTCATGAAGAATCCCTCTGCTTGCTAATTATTTTAGAAAAGTATCGTTCTGCCTTTGGCTACTTGCTCCAAGACCTTAAGGGAATCAGCCCTCCTCTTTGTACCCATCGCATCCCTACATATCTGAATCCTACACCTTCTAGAGAGCCACAGTGTAGGCTTAATAATACGATGAGAGTGGTAGTTAAGAAAGAGGTTTTGAAACTCCTGCACACCAGGATCATCTATCTTGTGCCGTATAGTGAGTGGGTAAGCCCTATTGAAGTTATGCCTAAAAAGAGAGCCATGACTATTGTTAAACATGAAAAAAATAAATTAATCCCCAAAGAACCGTTACTAGATGGCGGATGTGCATTGATTACCAAAAACTTAACAAGGTAACAAAGAAAGATCACTTTCCATTACCTTTCATTGATGAAATGTTAGAGCCACTAGCGAATCACTCTTTCTTTTGTTTTTTTTATGGGTATTCAGGTTATCACCAAATACTGATCCATCCAGATGACCAAAGCAAAACCACCTTTACATGTCCATATGAAGCTTATGCTTACCATAGAATGTCTTTTAGATTATGTAATGCCCCAGCTTCTTTCCAAAGATGATGTCTATATTTTCTAATATGATTGAAGAAATCATGAAAGTTTTCATGGATGACTTTTCTGTTTATGGAAAAACTTTTGATGATTGTCTTGAAAATTTAGACAACATTTTGCAAAGATGTGAAGAAAAGCACTTAGTTCTTAATTGGGAAAATGTCATTTTATGGTTAGAGAAGGCATAGTGCTTAGATATTTGGTGTCCGAACAAGCGATAGAGGTAGACAGAGCTAAAATTGAAGTAATTGAATAGTTACCTCCTCCCGTAAATATCAGAGGAATCCGTAGTTTCCTTGGTCATGCTGGTTTTTATCGCCGCTTCATAAAGGATTTTTCACATATTGCTAGACCACTAACAAATCTTTTGGCAAGGATGTTCCCACTACAAGACAAACCCCCCTCTAGCATCGGATAGGCTGCAACGCACGATGCTAGTGTTGCTGGGCTCATTCTCTAAACACAGATGGAATCCGCGGCCCACTCCACCTGCACACCCATGTTATTTTTTTATTAAAGGGAAAACTCCCGTCCATAGAACCAAGGGTCGAAACTGCCGCAGCCCTTGCGCCTCCCTATTCTTCCTCGCCACCACCCACGACCCACATCTGGATCTTCTAGGAGTCTTATTATCACCATGATACTCCATCATAGATCCACTAATTTGCATCTCCAGAATCATTTGTTTTGGTTGAATTGACCAGGTATCTGAGGGATGTTGCTGGTGGCCGGTGGCGGCTCTCCGATGCGCGGCGGAGGCGGCGGCTCCTGGAACTGCACGATGTCAGTTCAGCGGCGGCGGCGACTACTGGATGTGCAGTGGCAGCGCATGATGTATCACGAGTGGTTAGTTATCTACCCTCATCTCCAATCCCTGTCAACTGTCATTTGTTTCACCTGGATGGATATTATTTAGGGTTTTTTTTTTCTGGATTACAAGGATTCATCCCCGATCTGTATGTCTGATATATCCTTTTCCTCTCTAACAATTTCAATATCCTCTATTTGTATCCCGTTCCCGTTATTATTAGTTGAGATGAATGTGACCCTAGATGAAACAATTTGAAGTTACCTATTTAGATATTGTTTGGTGACGATGTTAGGGCCATTAGTACTGTAGCTGTATTATTAAATAGCAAAGTAAAAAGTGCCCGTCTTTACCCTAGAGTGTCAAAAAGCCTCAGTGTTGTATTTCTTGCATCGGACTATGTTAGTTAACATATTATAAATAAATATATGAAGGACCTTTTCACTTTGTAAATATTTTATTCTCTGAATGACCTATGCTGCAGGTTTAAAAAATTTCAACATTCCAAGGAACTTAAATGCCGTATCTCTTATGTTTATGTACCTGAAATATTATGGTGCTCCGCTTTCCAACTCTGAATGAATAAACATTTGCAGTGCTGTTGAGTTGTACAATTATTTTTGTACAAGTGCAAATTAGATCTTTACTTGCAGAAGTGATAGTTATTCATTAAGAAGATGACCATGGGCACTATTATGGATCTACTACTTGCTTGAACTATGTCCTATTGACAATAATTGGGCTACTTACAATCTGCTCTATCAATTTCTGCAACTTATGAATTTTCTATAAAATTTTCTCTTCTGTAGGAATCACAAATCAGTGAGCTACATAGATGTTCAGATATCTTGAAACTATAGGAGATCAGAAGTGATATATTTGAATCACTACATGGGCGGCCCCTAGCGGACTGAAATTTCTGTTGTGATCATACATTCATACCAGGGCATCTTGGACTGAAATTTCTTGTTTAAAGCATCACATCTATCACTTGTTTAAAGTATTCTGAAATTTTCATCCTCATCATCAGTAGTCAGTACTCAGTACAAACTTTGGTGCAAATATTTGTGTGATTCTGAATACAACATTTTCAGCAAATAAAAATTCTAGCTTATGTTCTAATGATGAAGTATTTAACTAAGCATCAGGAGGATATAACTCTCAAAGGGTATGGTATATATTAGCTTAAGCTTTGATGCCTTGCATAATCAGAGAATATGATGAGAAACATTAGAGACGTAAGAGTACTGCTCCTGATGATGTGTCCTAGTGCATTTGATTCTTTATCTCTGGAAGTCACTGATGTCAATGACTGGACCATTGTAGTTATAATACATTGCAATTTTTGCTTTGCAGGCAAATAGGATGAAACTGATTCCAATCCCAACATTAATCATCACGATCAGTTAGGGTAAGAAAACTTTTTATATATCCTATATCCTGAACTTGTAGTTTTGCATATGATACTTGGTTTTATTATTAATTATACCTAAGTCTGCTACATTTAATTTCATTCTTTTTTGCGAGAATTTAATTTCATACTTTAACTCACTTTACTTTGGATTACAAGCCATATTGTTGATTTAACTTCTGAATTATCATTGCCAAGCCATGTGTCATGCAACCTGAAACATAAAACTCATATTCTATTCATGTTTCATGGCGGTGGCTCATGTGGTAGGGCACACCGACAGCTGCTTGCTGGAGGCTGTCGTCAGTGGTGGCAATTTGTGCAGCGGATTGGTGACGAAGGCTAGCATTTGGCTAGAGCAGGATGTTGTGCTGGTAGTGCTTTCAACCATAACTATCCCTCGCTACTTTAGATCAGGTTAGATTCTTGCACATGTCACACCTGTGTATATCCAGCCAGGATCCATAGTGCTAGATCAACACGGGTACTAGCTGTTTATTATTTCACGTTTATTAATTTTCTATGGGATAACCATTCTTATTGGTCTAGATAAAAAATTCTGGATGGTTTCTTTCTTGACCATATTACATCTTATTAGTTACCTAGCACCCCTGGACCCTTAGTATTGTTGCAGATTGTCTAGTCATATCACTTTGGACTAATGCGGTGAGATGGCATGCCAATTTAATGAGGTAGGACCTATCTGAATTTTTATATAGGCACCATAAAATTTGATTTTATATTTGTGCTGTTGCAGTCACAAGATTTTAGCTCCTATGAATTTGTGCTGTCATATTAAAGTAATCCAACATTTATCTGTAGGTCGAGAAGATAAATGGATGATCACATCAGTGGAATGCTAGACTAAACCGAAGGAAGGAGAAAGAAGGGATGGGCATTCTAAGAAGGATCCTTTATGTTTTATAGTTGATTCCTATAGGAACTTGTACTATGAACAAAAGTCGTGTCATGAATTATGTGGATGATACTCATTGTAATGAAATAAATTCTTTATACTATATGGCTGAGTGCTTATTTTCTATGTGTCGGATGGTCTTGCATTTTCCATTAAATGGTGCTGGCATTATCCCTATATTTGTCTCAACAATTAAATGTTTATGATATTAATGACTTTATGGTTTATTCCTTGCAACACATATAAGTGTTGCAACAAAGTAAATCAGTATGTTGTAATAAACCATAGAAGTAGTTCGCCAATGGTTTGTACAAACACATATAAACGTTGCTATAACCCATCATTATGCGTTGCAACTTTGCAACGGTTATTAGTATGTGTTACCAACAGATAAATAAGTGTTGCAATAGATCCTTGCAACGCCACTTTAAGCAACGCATATTAGATGCATTGGTATAGACCCTGCCAACGCATATACGGACTTTTAGCAACGCATATTTACGTTGCAAAAGAGGGTGTCATATTGTAGTGTCCCTTTGAGTTTGATGATACATACTTGAAATCTTTTAACATTCTTAAGAAAGCACTCATCTCTGCACCAATCATCCAACCCCTAATTGGTCGTTATCTTTTGAAATTATGTGTGATGCTAGTGATTATGCTGTGGGGGCAGTTTTGGGACAAACAAAAGATAAGAAGCATCATGCAATTGCTTATGCTAGCAAAACTCTGACAAGACCTCAAGTTAATTATGCAACAACTAAAAAAGAGCTCCTAGCTATTGTTTTTGCTATTGAGAAGTTTAGATCTTACTTAGTAGGAGATAAGGTGATTGTTTATACTGATCATGTTGCTCTAAAATACTTGCTCACTAAGAAAGATGCTAAACCTAGACTTGTAAGATGGATTTTGTTACTCTAAGAATTTGACTTAGAAATAAAAGATAAAAAGGGAGTAGAAAATTCTATTGCCAATCACTTGTCCAGAATACAATTTGAGAATTCATAGGTACTACCCATCAATGATTTATTGCAGGATGACATGCTCTTCAAAGTCATGAAATCTGACCCCTAGTACGCAAATATTGTCAATTTCATGGTTGCGGGTTATGTACCACCAGGGGAGAACAAAAGGAAACTCATCTATGAAAGTCATCTCCACATATGGGATGAGTTGTACCTCTTCAGAGTCTGTTCTGATGGCCTACTCAGAAGATGTGTACCGACAGAGGAAGGCATTAAGATTATAGAGCGATGCCACTCATCACCATATGGAGGACATTATGGCGCATTCTGCACTCATTCGAAAATCTGGCAAAGTGGATTCTTCTGGTCGACCATGTATGAAGACATGAAGGATTTCATCTAGAGGTGTGGAGCATGTCAAAGGCACAAGAATATCAATTCAAGAGAAGTCATGCCACTCACCAACAACCTCTAGATCGAACTCTTCGATGTTTGGGGAATTGACTACATGAGACATTTCCTAAAGTCAAAGAACTATGAATACATCTTGGTGGTAGTTGACTATGTCTCCAAGTGGGTTAAAGCCATGCCATGCAAAGCTGCTGATGCGAAGAACTTCAAAAAGATGTTTGAAGAAATAATACTTCCAAGATTTGGAGTTCCAAAGATGGTGATTAGTGATGGAGGAACTCACTTCACTGACAAGAATTTTCACAACTACTTGTCAAAGCATGGGATTCGTCACAATGTCGCTACTCCATATCACCCTCAGACAAGTGGCCAAGCAAAAACATCAAACAAACAAACAAATCAAGAATATTCTACAAAAGACTGTCAACGAGATGGGGACTGCATGGAAGGATAGACTACCCGATGCATTATGGGCTTATAGAACAACCTATAAAACACCGTTGGCATGTCACCATATCAATTGGTCTATGGGAAGACCTGTCATCTACCTGTTGAGCTATAATTCAAGGCTCACTGGGCCATCAAGTGATGGAACATGGACTTTGAAGCCACAGGAACTAATAGGAAGATGCAACTCTCTAAGCTTGATGAATGGCATGAAAAAGCATATCACAACGCCAAGATATACAAGGAGAGGACTGTTGGTGGTCTTTATCAATCAAATCCGACTGCCAATTAAGTGACAACAAGGGGAGAAATTAGCAAACTTAGTCACATATGCATTTACTATTAACTAAGTTCCACATGTATTTGGAGATTATTATTTTGCAGGTTACAAACACAAATACATGGAGGATTTCATCAAAAGGCGCTTTCCAAACAATGATTTGCACAAAAGAATAAGGGAGACACCCACCAAAACATTTCAAACAAGGTGAAACACAATGGAGCAGTGGTCCATGTCCAGCCTAGAGCCCACCACACAAAGGCGGTGGCGAGGTGGCTCAGTCAGGGGCCAGCCGCTCCCCTGTCGGCACTTCTCGGCCACTCCTTCCTCTGGCAGTGGCTTGGACACATGCTGAGGCGGTGCATCATGTGTCTCCATGCCAAAGATAGCCAGAAGCACTGCCTTAGCTCTAGTATAAAATGAGGGGCACCCCCCTCTCTGAACACACACTCATCTTGAGCATTGCCTCACACACCTCACTCTCTAGTTGTAGCTTTTACTTTCTTAGTTGTTTAGAGCAAGGCAAAGCTACCTTGGAGAGCTTGGCTCCTTGGAAGAAGTGACTCTTGGGTACGAATAGAATTATGAGTCCTTCCAAAGCTATGCTCTCATACTACATTTATAGTCATACTTATGAACTAGAGTATGGTTTTTGTGTTATGATCATGATATATGAACAAGTGGAAAGTTTAAGTGTCATGAGAATAGCACATTTAACTTTATGCTTAATCAATCATATAACTTGTATAACTGGAACTAGAGTAAAGTTGAGGTGGCGGTTCATCATGCCATCAGGTGTGCCCAAGTTCTTTACCTATCAATCCGTAGGGTTGGGGACCCGAGGGAATTTGGGTAGTTTCTGTATACGCAAGCATGGTGCTTGGGTATGGAGAGACAAGTGATTGCATTGTCCCTTTCCACGGTAGAGGGGTAGGCGGCAGGTGGTGATAGCCCTGTTTGTCCCTTGTATTCCCCCACGTTCAAGTGGGGTGTAGGAGTCTAAATTGTCACATGAGGTTGCTGGCAGACCAGTACTCGGTGGCCTCCCGACCTGCTTCACACTTAGCTCTAATACTAATTATATAATTTGTATGATTATCAACTTATCTTTGTATGACTATACTAGACCAATGCCTGCTCAACTTAGTACCTTTGTTTATTCTTTCTTTTCTATTTTATCCTTGAGGAATGTCAAGTGTGTGTCCACTATCTTGAATATATCATTCTTACCCCTGTTATAAACAATTGGTATACTTGCAAGAATTATTATTCAAGTTCATATCCATACTAGACTCTTAATCAATGCCTTTCTTTGGGAAAATATAAATGAACGATACCCGAATACTTCTGGGTGAAATGCTACAATGACAGCTCCGTGCGCTTATAGATAAATATCTAAAATTGTTAAGGAACTATCAAGGATGCACTTAGTAGCACTAGTTAATAGTGAAGTTGCTAAGTAATACCAACAGTCATTTTTGGCGTCGTTGCTAAGGATGGATTTAAACCCCATACTTAGTAGAGGTGCTATGAAATGCCAACAAGGACCAAAAGATGGCATGATAAGAGGATCAAGAAGAAGGAGTTTGCCCGGGAGATAAGGTATTACTTTTAAATTTTAGGGTTAAATTATTCGGGCACGAAAAACTTCAGAGCAAATGGGAAGGACCATTCAAGGTGATAAGCACTTCGTCACATGGAGTGGTAAGACTTCAAAATGATGAAGGTACGTTATTCAAGGTAAATGGCCACCGTCTCAAGATATTTCTAGAACCTGAACTATCTAAGGATTTGGATGAGGTAGATTTCCTGATTTTACCATAGATTTACACCACTGCCATCTTCTTTACATTTCATAACACAAAAATATACTTTTTGGGATTAGATAGGGATAAGAAACCGTCGTGAGAAAAACCCGTGCAAGATGATGAAGTGTGGGGCCGGCTGGCCCCACCTAGAGGCCACCTGGCCCACTGTCAGCCCCCTCACATCCAGTTGATTCTCTCATGTCTTCCATATCCTTCCTTGTTAGAATCTCATAGTTTTTTGTTGCATTCGCATATTCCTTCGTTATGAGACCTTTATGGATAGATCTTGACCCCTGCTGCAAGTTCTTCCCCTATATAAATGAGCCTCTACTTGCCTCCATAGACATCTCATCAAAGCCTTCTTTCTCCAACAGCAACAAAGCTCTCCTCGTCTCTAGTCCCCATGGCCAACAAAGAGATCATCCCCTACGGTTTTGATCTTAGCAAGAAGCCCGACGCACTTGTGCTAACCGTCGTTCCTCCAAAGGTCACCCCCATTCACTCAAGCCAATCTTATTTTGCCCAAGCCATCTGTCATCCGGTGATTCCTCTGCTGCTGCCATGTCCACTTCTTGAAGACAAGCCACACCAAGAGCCTCATCTAGACATCTCGAAGCTGATCAAGGTGACGAAGGAGATCAATCTCCTTCCTCCAAAGGGACATGAGGTGTTGACCGAAGTCAAGACCAACAAGTTTGGAGACGTCACATGTGCAAAATATAAGTCGGTCACCCCATAAACAACCATTGATGGAGTCCAGGCTATGCCAGAGCAGATCAAGGTTGTTCCCCCGAAGGAGAAGAAGAGGAAAGTGTCATCGATTCTCCTAGAAAATGATGAGAAGCATCCTCGGATGACCATTGCTCTCTTAGAGAAGAAAATTGAAGATCTTAGTGATGTTATCTATACCCTAGAGCAAAGGATCTATGAGGAACACGTCTACCGCAAGAGCCTACAACACGATCTTAACGCTTTAAATCATTTTGTTGCTAAGATGAGGAAGTAAAAGAGAGATAGATTTTTGATAAGGCATGAGTGTTAGGTCAAGTGTTTAATGTTTAGGTTACTCACTTAGCTCAGATTGTTAGAGTGATTAAAGTTTGTGCTTGTCACGGAGCCGTCCAAATTATAACTCCGGTAGTCCACGAAATCACGAGACATTTCAAACCAAACCATAACAGGCCATGATCGTAGTGATTCAACATAACACACCACTTGTTACAATAGTCTAAAAGTAATCTCATACATCGGAGTATGAATAATTTATTACAAAACCAAAGTAAAGATTAGTGGAAGCAACATAATTTCTGAAACCATTTGAAGTCAAATACTGCCAGTACATAGTCACATCCTGCAAAAGCATACCAGAAGAGATACTACAGAGACCATGCCCATATGGTCTAGTCTTCGTGCCCACATGGCAAAGACAATACTTGCGGTAACAAGTACGAATCTGCTACCTGCAACAGGTGGGAATAAACCCTGAGTACGAGAAGGTACTCAGCTAGACTTACCCATCAACAACTAGAAATAAAGTGACACCAAGGAGTATGCAAGGCTTTGTAAAGTGGGCTAGCTTGACAAATTTGCAGAAAACCTTAATACAGATAAGTAACCATTATTTGCTTAAGCATCCGGTTAATCATTATTACCCTGCTAACTATATTAGCACCTGTACTATAGCAATCACTTGATTAAGCTAAGCAAGCAATAATAACCATATCCGATTTAATCATGGTTGTCATCATCATCCTTATCACCAATTCTGAACCATCAATATAATTAGTGTATCTATGCTGGAGATAACCAGTCAAGTTTCTCACTATCCGGGAGAGACAGCGACTCGAATCAATTCCAACTCAGCTGAGGGGGTATTCCTAACACTCACCCGGCAAACTCCGCTAAAGGCAACCGTAGATAACCTTTGGTACAACTCAGGGTGGGCCCGAACAGTGCCGCGTTCTTGGGGATGCCAGTGGCCAGGATGCTTAGGACTTTTAACTCACCTACCCTTGGACCCTCTGGCTCCCTTCTGAGGTGACTTCCACTTTTTGACTTCATAGACTGAGTTGAGATACTCGGCTTCGTGGTCAGCAACCTCAGGACGGCCAGCTAAATGTCAGGCATGCATTCAAAATGACATAGAAGGCTCTAGGTCCCATTTAGAGCTACACAGGCAGCATCACTACAACCGTAAGACCCTGTCCGGTCTTTTATTCATATTAACACATGGTTCTTTTTCACGATAGCAAATATAGCCAACCGTGACCAGGTAAAGCCCTATATCTCGCAGGTGACAGGAAATCACCCGACTTCTACCGGTCTAATTAAGCAGGGCTAAGCATAGATACGATCCTGTCTACATAGGATTCAAGGTTCAAATTGCTAGACAAGGAGTGATATCAATGCAGCAAGGGTTTCCAACCAACTCCTATAACGTAATGCAACAATACATATATAACACATATATATAGATAATTGCTTTGAAAGTAGGAGGCTTATAATGCTCTGGGGCTTGCCTTAACCGAAAGAAGATAGTTCAAGGTTCGGCTTCAAGAACGGTTCCCACATCTTCTCTGGCTTCATCGGACTGGACATCCGGCTCTCAAACGAACTCCAACTTTGGGGTTCATGCCTTGAAGAGCTTTACGGTCATCACGATATTCAGTGCACCTATTGCATGTATATGCACCCAATGAATTTCATGTATGCACCAAGGATGACATGATGATTTATGAACATGTATGAATGATGTGAAGATGGAAGTAATGATATTGCAACATCATGAGCACAAAACCAAGTCATGTGGTGCTCTATTCAATCACTTCAAGCTTAGGTGCAAATCTCCTCTCTGGTATTAACATGTTTAAACATCCCTAAGCAACCACTAAGTGCCACAAAGTTAAGACTAAACATACACATAACAAGATTCCAGAAATTTAGCATTTCTAACATGTTAACAATAGCAGCTAAGAAAATTCATAATTGGAGTTCTATAAATCCAAATGACTTGAAAGAGGACATTCTAGAAAGCTTATGAAATTCTCTACAAATAATTTATAAATATCAAAGCACGATTCTTAAGCTAACCAAGTCGAATTAAAGAAAACACAGAATCTGTTCTACGCAAACACAGAGCAACCAAATCTAAGAATCAACTTTGAACAGCTATAAGTCCTACACCATATGGACAAATGCCACCAAAATTTAATAACAGCTAGATCATGAAATTTACAACAACTTTGTTATAAACCACAAAACATGAAATCATCATTTTCATAGAGTAATTAACAACCTTGTATTAGTCCTCGATAGGATTTAGTCTTGTATTAGAGATAGTGAGATAGAGTGAGAAGGAAGAGTTTTAGAGGAGTCCTGGCCTATTGGTACTCTCTCTATAGCTTGGACCCTAGCAGAATCAAGTTCTTCTTGAGCTTGCTTCTGAGATTTCTCTAGTAATCAACTTCTAATTCAAGTAAGCATCTTGTTCATATTGTTCTTCAGGTTTGTGACTCTCTTTTGAGTACTTTCATCCTTGTAGCTCCTAGGTTAAAGTAGTATTCATAGTGTAAGCATGATTCTTAGACTCGGTTACTCGTGGATGTACCCTACTTTCTGGATCGGTGGTAGCTCATGAGGGTGACTCTTATAGCCTCAGTGAATCCTCTATAGTCCACCTCCCGTTAGTAGGCCTAGAAGGACCTTGTTACTATAAAATAGACTATGCATGTGTTTTCTCTAGTAATATCCCCATAATTGAACAATAGAAGATAAAGTTTACCGAAGTTAGAACTAGAAGACCTCAGTAGTCTCCTCTACGTTCCTACCTAGCCTTGATTGTGAAGTTGGGTTAAGTTAGATTTGGTTTATCTCACACACGTTTCCTCGAGTTCGATATAAAACTAGGTACTCCCGGTGAAGTGCTACATCAGTAAATTATTCTATGTGCATTAAGTTATACCAACAATGATGAAGACAATGTTGACATGGTGATTTTCTCCCGAGGTTCACGTATTTGCCAATACGCTAGTCCCCGTTGTGTCGACCGTGCACTTGGTGGTTTGGCGGCTAATTGGCATCACCCGCTAAGCTCACACGTCGGGCATCGCAAGAACTAACCCATAAGTGAGGGTAGCTCAATGACACGCTCTACTAGAGTTGCTCTTCGCGGCTCTCGCGGGGTGAGCACTCACAATCTCTTCTCTAGACCAATGCACAAGCTTCTTTGTTGTGCTTTGACAGACACCACCACCAAGACATCTAGGAGGTGGCAACCTCCAAGAGTAACAAGCACCACTAGCTTGCAAGATGACCACCTAGTGCCACTCGATGCAACCTCATGATGCAATCACACTAGAATCGCTCACTCACTCGATTGGATGAACACTATTAAGCTAGAGTGAGTTAGAGGGCTCCCAAGCACTCTCAAGCATGGACACAAAGTCCCCTTAGGTGCTCAACCTCAGTCATGGCTGAGACACCCCTCTACTTATAGCCCAAGGGTCAAATAGAGTGGTTACCCCTTCACTAGGCAATCTGCGACGTGACCGGACGCGCAGATCAATAATGACTAGACGCAGCACAGTGGAGTCCGGTCGTTACAATGCTACCACGTGTTACTGTGGGTCAACCTCTCGCGTTGATCTCCAACAGCTACTTCGCCCACGCGCGTGCCATAGAGATGATCGGATGCACCAAACCGACGACTGGACACGGCTGCACAGCGTCAGATCACGCGCTCCCACGAGCAACGCAGTAAATGATTGGACACAACACTCGGTGACCTGACCACCTAGCAACCGATCAGGCCCAGAGAGGTCCAGAGGAGGCCAGACGATGATCGGTCAGATCATTCACAACCGAACACAGCACGGAGTCAGGTCCTCTCTTCTTCAACGCCCTCACGCTAGAACGCCGTCACGTCAGCTATGACTAGACGCGGCCACTGCACGTCAGGTCATCTCTTCACCTAGTGTCAGATCGCACGAAGCCAGAGCCACGCCACCTCTACTGTGGGTGACCGGACGCACCATCAGTGATAGGTCCAGCGTCCGATCACTCACAGTGACCACTTTCTCCTCCATTTCTTCACTGAGTTGACACGTTTCAATTTCAAACACTTCTCCTTTATAAATGTATCAACACCACCAAGTGCACACCACCATGCGTATGAGTGTTAACATTTTCACAATCATTTTTAAGGAGTTAACCACTCAACTTGCCATGCCACTCGATCCTAGCAACGATGTAAAGTTAGATCACTCGAGTGGCACTAGATGACCGATATACAAACAAGTATGCCCTTTTTGATAGTATAGCCATCTATCCTAAATTCGGTTATCAACTTCTCTACACACCTATGACCGGTGAAATGAAATGCCCTATAGGTTATACCTTTGCCTTGCGCATTCCATTCCATCTCCACCAATGTCGATGCAACACATGCACCAACACGATCAACAATGATATGATCCACTCCATATCATCACATGACCATATCTTGACTCCACTTCCTCTTCACGGTTGCTTCGGTCCATCGGTGCCAAGTCATCACTCAACTTGCCCTTCACACTTGCAATCGGTCCGTCGAGCCAAGTCATGTCTTGATCTTCTCCACCTTGATCACATGACTCAATGTCATGTCTCATGTGTAATGAGCTCCTTCATCACATGTGTAAGCTTTGCAACATCTCCGAGTCATCTTTACCATCATGGCATATCTTGCTCACACACATGTTCTTATGGACTAATCACTTGTGTATCTCACTCAAACATATATTAGTCCAACTAATGTTCTCACTCAATAACCAAAATCAAACAAGGACCTTTCAACGTGTGAAATTGGGTATCTTTTTATGCAGTTTTGGTATAGTGATGGCTCTATCGGCCTTGCTTTTACTCCCTTCACGTTTCTAAAGAAAGTCGTTTTGAGGTTGTCTTAAATCAAATATTTTAAACTTTGACTACAAATATATTTTTTGGGGATGAGTTTGAAAATATGAAAGTAATGCAAGTAGAGTCATCTCGAAATGTAGTTTTATAAAAGTATATATTGACTATATTTTACAAATATTTTATAGCAAAAAGTAGCAGTCAAAGTTATTTTTGGAGATCGTGTCAATGTCCAAAACAACTTTCTTTAGAAACATGGAGAGAGTACCTACTTAGTTCTATCTTTAAACTCGATGATTATGCACGGGTCTAGATATCCATCACTATGAGTACCTAGAAATATGTGAAAGTCAATACCAACCCTCACTGATGCCACTATCGACCACATATATAAATCTTATTAGGCATTGCATGGCTAGCAATACAAAGGAGCGCCTTCAACATCATGCAATCAAGCAGCGATGCCATCAATATAAACTAGAGCGTAAAACAATAAGTGACTACAAGCAATTTAAAACAATAGAAATATGGACAAAAAATACACAATCTCCCTGGAAAAAATAGTACCAGTTTTATATTTTCTAATTTAAATGGATTTTAGATTAATTCAGATGTTTATTAGTTTTAAAAACTTCAAACCACTTTTCTAACCAACCAGAGGAAAATTGGTGATGCCATTAAGTTGTTTTGCAGGTAGTTAAAGGACATCGGTGGCCATGTTATCTCACCGATACCGACAAGGTGGGTGAATGGCAGAAGCCGTCCAAGCTATGGCGATAACGTCCATGAGCAAGCCAGTAGTCTCTTAATGCATCGGGTGTTAGAGCTGAGTATCCTAACCAGCTAGACTACAACGGATGCTCCACCTACGCCTATGGCCATTTGATCTCTTTTGACATGTGTAATTCTGTATAAGGCAAAGTCACTATCAGGTATAAGCAACACATTGCATGGCCATGACTGAATCTAGCCCCATCGCTCCATAAAGTATACCCAGCTATTAGCAGCACGGTTTAGCATAAATGCTACCAACAAAATCTTAGAAACACCTCATTCTTTGAATTCAAATTGTAACTGATAGGTTGTAAAAAAGTACTCCCAAGAATTTGCTTGAACTTTCCTTGCACAGAACACCACATATGAGTTAGGAGGTCAAACATTACATGTTGGGCAGTAAAACACATTGAAGATGTCGGCAAAGCTAAAGGATGGACCATCCTCCTATTAGATGTATAGATGTACTTTGTATTTTTTCCTCTACTTGGAGGGTCTTTGCATGTGTACACACATGTATATTTGCCCCTTTGGGCCTGAAATAGAACGAGTTGGCCAATTCTAACATGGTATCAGAGCTCATGCTTAGAATGGTGTTGCTGAGCGCAAGTATCGCCACATTCTTGAGACTGCTTGTGCTCTCTTAATCTCTTCTGCACTTGCTCCTCTTTTCTAGGTTGAGGCAGTTTCTACGGCTGTTTTCCTCATAGGCTGCAGTCTACTTCTTGGTTCTCCAAGTAATTAAGGAGGAGCCAAGGAAAACACAATAAGCTAAGAGAGAGAGTAGCGATTAGTGGGATCACTTGCCCAGGTCGCGTCAGAGTACGCCTAAAGCTGAAGAGAACTAGAGTGAGAGAAGAAAAGGCGGTGGGAGATGGTTCCACGAAGGTATCGTAGAACATGAAGTAAGTGAGCATAGTGGAGCTAGGTAGGAGCCAAGACAAACTAACTCGAAGATATTAACAGAGTGAGTAATATCAGGACGGGTGATCCCAAGATAGTCAAGGCTCCCAACATGTTGACGATAGCGAGTGGGATCAGCAAGTGGTGCACCGTCAGTGGGTCAGAGGTGAACACTGAGCTCTATAGGAGTGTCAACAGTGCAGTGATCAGTGAGTGTAGCACGAGAAAGGAGGTCCTGAGTGTACTTCTCCTAAGAGAGAAAAATACCATCAGATGTGGAGGTGACCTCAAAACCAAGGAAGTAACGAAGAGGACCTAAATCATACATGAGGAATGTCTCATCGAGACGCTGCTTCACAAAGGCAATGTACTGAGAGTTGTCACTCGTGATGATCATGTCATCGATATAGAGAAGGAGTGTGCGACCACGAGGAGTAGTGTGAACAAAGAGAGCAGGATCATGGTCACCAGGCTTGAAGCCAACATCAGTGACAATAGAGGAGAAACACTCGAACCAAGCACGAGGAGCTTGCTTAAGACCATAGAAGGAACGATGCAACCGACAAACCATCCCATCCGGAATGGAGTACCCTGGAGGTGGCTGCATATAGACTTCCTCACGGAGCTCGCCATTGAGGAAGGCGTTCTTGACATCCAACTAAGAAATCGACCACTGATGGACAAAAACAACTACAAGTAGAGTCTGAACAGTAGTCATGTGAGCAACAGGAGCGAAGGTCTCCTCATAGTCACGACCTTGCTCCTATTGGAAGCCACGCGCCACAAGACGAGCCATGTAGCGCTCAAGAGAGCCTTGTAGCGCTCAAGAGAGCCATTCGAGTGGATCTTTACCTTGTACACCCACTTGCAAGTGATAGGAGTGACATGAAGTGGTAAAGGAACAAGATCCCAAGTGCCAATACGCTTAAGGGCAGCAACCTCCTCAGCCATAGCATGCTGCCACTCTTGGTGAGCAACAACTTCCCGATAGGTCTCGAGCTTTGCCAAAACGGCAACAATGAAGCCAAGGTGATCGGGAGGGCGAAGGGTACTGCGGTAACGAAGAGCATAGCGAGGAGGAGACTTAGGATGAGGTCCAAGGACGGACGGGGAAGAGTCAAGTGATGGTGCAGGGTGTGGAAGACGAGTGTAGTAGTGAGTGATCTCACGGGAAGGACGCAACGGTGATGGTGGAGGAGAGACTGGTGGTGGAGAGGTAGGAGGAGGTGGTGAAGGTGGAGAAGTAGGAGAAGGTGGTGGAGGTGGAGAGGTAGTAGGAGGTGGCGGAGGGGGAGAGTAGGAGGAGATGGCAGAGTTGGAGATGACTTCTTGAGGATTTTGGTGTGCCTGCTACTGCACCCACTCCTCTCTCTACTAACAGCACCAGTGCGATCAGTATTGCTCGGGACCCGGTCAAGCATGAGCTCACCAAACACATTGGTGTTGATGCTTCCTACATGAGATTGCAGGTGCGTGATCAGATTGTGTCCCTCCATCACGTGCCTTCAGAGGTTCAGCTAGCCAATTTCTTCACCAAGGCACAGACACGGTCCCATCATAGATTCTTGCTCTCCAAACTCAGTGTTGTAGATCCACCATGAGTTTGAGAGGGGGTATTAGATGTATAGATACACTTCGTATTTTTCCTCTACTTGGAGGGGTTCTTTGCATATGTACACACATGTATATTTGCCCCTTTGGGCCTGGAATAGAATGAGTTGGCCAATTCTAACACCTCCAAGGTTTTGATACATTTCTGCACATACGACTAGCGAACAATTATCTTATTTGTTGGATGAGCCATGGAAAACATGTTACATATATATGTACATGATGCAAGAAACAGAGCTGCTGCTTTCTGGCTGCAATATGGATTACATTGCACATGGAAGATGAAAGTCCTGATTTCACATTTGGTCAGCAATCCGTAGTGCACAATATACAGATTAAAAGTGTGGATTGATATAGGGGAACAAGTCTCTGCATTACATCACAATACTCCTATCATAACCAAATTAATGTCACTTGACTTCTCTCATCTTTAGTATCAACAAACAAAAGAAGGCGGCAAAAATAGACTATCACTCGAGCACAAAAAGCATTCAACTTTCGGTTAATACCCTTCACACAAATCTATCACACAACAGCACAACAAGAAAGACTTTACAAGGCGCCTTCCTTTGACAGATTCCTTTATGAAGACGAACACCAACTATTGACATGTCACCGTCAGAGAAGGCTGAAACATTAAGCATTATGCTCAGTATTTGCATGAAAGAATGCCCATTCACTCTGCTCACTCACCCACTAACTACTTTTTTTCTCTACATTGACATCTCACTTTATACGCACGAATTTACATCCATAGACAACAGTCACCCAATCAACACATACTTGTCGATCCCGTGGCCCAGTAAAAACAAGCACGAAGGAGATCTCATGGAGTATTAACTGCTTTGTTACCTTGTGCAGGTAGTTAGCTGTGTAGGTTTGCAAACCGTGTCAGTTCATGTTGAGACAAAAACAAGTCCCTTTCACATCACTTATGAGGTTTATGTGGAAGAAGTTGAGGTCTGGGCCTAATCCTCGAGATTGTTTCATCACTGTTTCGGATCATCTCAGACAACTTCCATGGCTTCTGCCACTTCCACTTGAACTGCAGCAGCCACTGGTGATGGCTCCTTTTCCACCTCCAGAGCTTTCCTGATTGCCCTGCTATTGAAACTTTCCTCCCCACAGACAACTGTGCAATAGGAACCATCTGCATTGAAAATTGCCAATGAAGGTATTAAATAGAGACATATGGCAACAATGATGATGAGATACAATATGATACTAGTAGATACCTTAAGTTGCTCTTTTTTTATCGCAGCAATCCCTTTGCTGGGGCTATTTACAATACCAGCAGAATACTTAAGCTGCTTCTGTGCAGGAACGGCGACAGGGGACAGTGGTGTGTTGGGGTCATCAGCAGAGTGCTTTGCTGTGCCATTTCCACTTTTCTGTAAGCAGTGAAATTAGTAGCTTGAATGTCATATGTTCATTGTTGCTTTTTATTTATTATATTGTTAAGGTCAAAGTGAATCGTTTATACATTACATTGTTAAGGTCAAAGTGAATTGTTTATATATCAGTTTGCTCATCTATTGTATCCTAGGACAAGCAATGATTTTCTCCTGCTTAAAACTGTACATATTGATTGGCATTGCACGTCAACATTGGTTAAAATCATGCACGATGCTGGGAGGAATCATACCGGAGGTGTAGTGGCCATTGGAGCTGTCTGTTCTCTTTGCTTGAGCTGCTTTTCCATTTCTCTTCTGCGTGACTCACTGTGTCGAAGAATGCCCACAAGCTCTGTCATTTGTTCCTTCATTTCCTTGATCTCCACTTCCTTCTCCCTTACTTGGCATCTGAAAAAATATTTTAACATTTTAGAGGATTATCACTGATTTTTTGAAGGCAAAAGTATGGCAAGAACTTGGCTTTGCAAAACAGCCATGGGCATCTTCCCGTGGTTGAGTCTTTTCCCCCAATAGGTGTCAAACAAAAATAAGAGAACAGGTAACCATTATACTTTAAAGTGGTATCAGATTCTAAGAAAAAGCATCAGTGTAATGAATTTTCATCTATTTCTTTTTTAAGGGACGATCTTTTAGTTCCAAACTTTAGTAGTTGAGAACTTCGAGAGGGATAGGTCATGTCATAATATGAAATGAAGAACCAAAACTAAAAAAACAAAAAGATAACCTTGCATCAGCAGCAACATTAAAGATATACTGCAGTAAGCTCTTTGCCTCCCCCATTGACCGCAATTGATTCCAACGACTACGGCCAGAGAAGGCACGCTCTCTTTCTTCAGCTTCTGAGAGTTGAGAAGCCATTGCAACAAGAGTATTTGAAGAGATTGTCACCATGCTCTCAAGTGATGCTATCCTAGCTTGTCTTGCATTTGGTGACAAGGTATTTGTCCTGAGAAATAAAAATGCAGTAAAAAATGCATTAGTATTTGGATACCCTAATTGTCACTTAAGATAAGAAGCAGATTAAATATGTTCAAAGCGTATTAGAGGACTGCATTGGACATCTTGCTGTGTGTAATGGGTATACTGTTTTTCCTTATGCGAATTAAATACAAGCAATGGATACCTAGTATCAAACAAAAGAGGAGATAACAATCACCTAGTGTTTCCGTTCTTCCCTCTTTGGGGACTAGATCCATCAGCTCGTATATCGTCTTGTTTCAAAATGGCAAGCTCCTCACCAAGTGCAGCGCGCCTTCAATAACAAAAAAAAGCTTCCGGTGAAAAATGCATAAAGCCTAAAAGTCCATATAATGACAGAAAAAATAAGAGTTACATACAGTTGGCTTTGTTTTTCGTATTCATTTCGGACTTCATGCACATGCACCATAACTTCAAGCTCTTGATCAAACCATTTTTGCAGTGATCTCTCACTCATCTGTGTTATATCAAGAATGGCTTTAGGTATAAATTGTGTAAATAAACTTAAGAACATTAGGTATGGATAATCTTACGTTAGAGCCTGGAGATGTACCATTGGTGCCAGCTATGTTTAGAGGGAAGGAGAACAGTGGAACCATTAGATTGAAACTATTTTTATTATACACAAATACATAATGTCACGATGCAGAGAAAGGTACCAGAACTGTCACGGGCGGAAGATTTCCTAGCTTCTAGTATCTCTTTTAGCCTTTTGGTAGCCATAGCAGCCTCTTCAGTTTTCCTTTGCAAAACCTGCAAACAAAATTTTGTCGACTCTAGCAGTTAGTATAAATTGAAATGCAAAATGAAAATGTTTTAGAAGGGAGCTTTAGAACAAAAGAATTGAAAATTAGAAAAAATGAAGGAAAGTGTTTAGAAGGAAGCTGTTTTGTGGGAAAAAGGTACTGTAGAAATATTGGCTAGTGCCTAATATGTAATAAGCTTTTTTTATTCATTTTTTCTTTTGTAATTTTCATAGAACAACATTTCTTTTGTCATCACTTCAGGAAAGAAACTGACCAATTTCTGCCGCTGATTAAGTGCTTGAAGCTTGTGGCGTTCATACTCATTTCTCCGTCCCTCTTTGCGTAACTGTTTATAGAACAAATTGGCAGAATTAGTGAATCTTGCTTCTTAAAATGGTCTTACTTCAACTATTAAAGATTTAAGTCAAAAGCCTGAATAATTATATAACTACTGGAGATTAAAGCGGGCGGTAGGAAATAAATACGAGCATGGATCAGCAAGTACATATGGTCATCAGTTTAACCTCAATCTTGTGTTGATTGATTATACATTTCTGAATTATCATTTTGCATTTAGTTTTGGTGACTACTATTATAGTATAAAGCCTCGCATATAGTAGTTCTGGTGAATACTATACATGAGGTTGTATACGATAATAACTAAAATTGATAGTTCATACCTGAAGAAGTTCCTTCTCACGGGTAGCTTTCCATTGCCTGAACTGTTCCGCTTCCTGTTTAATTTTGTGTTGTAGTTGAACCTGACAACATCAATAATTGGATTAATGCAAATGAGTTCATATTATTATGATGTATAAAGAATGAGACAAGTGACAAATCAAAATTACAGAAGAGATGAGAAAAGGAAGGGAACCTTTTGCGCTTTTATAAAATGAATTTCTTCTTGCAGTTTCTTAGCAGCTTCATCGCTCTTTTGCTTTTCCTTCAAAAGCTGAACTTGGTTCTCCTGTTTTTTCTTTAGGTCTAGAATCTGAAGACAATGTTTTGTTGAGTAAGAAGTATCAAAGAAGGTAAAAATTTTCAAATGCAATGTGAAATGCTATTCACCTGGGATTCAAGGGATTTTAGTTTCTGCAGCTGCGCATCTCGGAGTTTATGCATTTGGCCATCAGCATTTAGGCTTTCAACTTCAGCCAACAATCTGTCCCTCTCTTGCTGAAATTATTCAGAATTTCCTTTGTAAGATCAAAAGTATTCATTTGCATGGCCTAGCAACATACCACTCCGTTGTGGTCTTCTATAGTACAATAAAATAATTTTACAGACCTGTACTGCCCTTTTCTCTTCTTCAAGCTCCATAAGTTTCTTTCCGAAGTGCTGCTTAAGTGCAACAGTATCACATCCGTACATTTTCATCTCAGACTGCAGGCGTTTGATAAATCTCAGTAAGTTTCTTGGAAACCACAACAATTAACTTCAGTTTTACAACCTAGATTCAAACTTTACAATCATTGACCCAACATTTGGCCAATAATTTTTAACTATCGTAAATACATTGTTGATGTAATTAGATTTTTAATCAAATTTGCTATCCAATAATCATAATCTTATAATGATAAACAATATAATATAAAATGAATTAATTGTCAAAGTGTAACTTGAGAAACAGTGCATGTCAAACTGCAACTTATAAACTGGTCGTAGTCCAAAGGGAGTAACTTACAAGAATAAAAATGGTGCAGTTAATGATGCCTTTCAAAGTCAGAGTTTTGCACATTTACGAACCATTGTAAGCGTAACATTTTAGATGAATACATTAGTGTAATTCCTTATTATTTTATTTACTTCTAAAAAAATGATAAAGGAAGGATTTTATTAATTCACAATTATTACATCGAGTTGATACAATAATCATGAACTCACTTCCAGCCTCTGCATAAAAGCACCCAGCCTAAACAAAACAAAGAAGTCTGGCACTATAATGACTATCAATCCTAAGAGTTTGTACTTCTAAGAAATTGACTTTGTACTTTCAGCCTTCAATCTTTTGCTTTACTGGTCAGATAGGAACCCTACAGCTGTCAGATGCTATAGGATCATACACGAGAGTGCAACATGTTGGTTGGATGTGTGAATTTACACCCCCACCTCTAGTTTGATTCCTCTTCTGCTTGAAATTGACCAAGTTCTTTTATTATATACACAACACGATGACACAATATGTGGTAATGTGGAATAGTCCTCCAGAAACAATGCTAAAAATATATTGCAATAAGAAGCACAAGGACCTTTAACCAAATGTACATTGACTAGAAATTTATAATCATGAACATAATTCTTATTGTTAGATATCCAATACCTCCTTTTGCTCAAGTTGTCGGTTTAATTCATTCAACTCCTTGCCCATGCTATCCTGCAGCATTGTGTGTTCCCATTCTTTAGCTTCTTCATCTTCAATATCCTTAGGGTTGCCTGCAGCAGGAAGGGAACATCAATGGATATGCAGAAATCAATATAACTACACAAAGAACATGTTAATGGTATCTTCTTGATGTTAAGAGCCATGGTGAAAAGGAAGCAATACCTCTGAATACTATGATGAAGAAATCATAGAGGTACCAAGAAATTACCTCTTACTGAGTCAGTCATCGGGACATCAAATGGATCTGTGCTTTGCAAGCTTCTTTTGAGCCCTTCGCTTTTGGTAAAGCCATTTAAAGTTCTCTGGAACAAAGAGCAAAATTTGTTATGGTCTAGCCCAAGCACTATGTGACTTGAGAGAAATTCCGTGGAGAAAACAAATGTCTAGTAGGCGCTTTGTTAAGTCATTGTTTCTCTCTGTCTACAAGTGAGGGGAAAAAACTTATCATCAAAGAACAAGAGGTGCAAGTCATGTGGTTGCCTAAATGTTCAACATACAAAAGAGTGCACAAGGACTCTGTGACATACTTGTATTTCAGGTTCACATGGATCATTCTGAGACCGGCTGCGAAAATCATATAGTTCCCTGCAAAGGTCTTCATTTGTTTGTTCAAGCCATGAAATCCTCTCTCTGAGACCCTGAAAATTGAAGTCTTGTTATTATGATTCTTATTGCTATTGGATGTCTTTTACAATCTTAGTTTGTTGAGGATATTTACCTGAACATCATCTGATGCGACTCCTCCTCGAGCCGAAACAAGCTCTGCCTGCAAATATTCAATCTGCTGGCGCATTCTTTTCATCTCATCAGCAACAGGATTTCTATTGACCTGAAAATTCAGTTTCATCAACACATCAGACATTGAATGAGAAGAGAAATCAAGATACATCCTGGATAAGAAACAACTAAGAACATGTCAATTAGGTTTCTGAGGAGACAAGAAGTAACAGACTCACAATTGGTTTATTTTGGATATTACGTGCCCGGTTAGCATATTTCAAAGTGTTTAATGTCTCTTCAGCATTAATATCTGCTGGACTTATGCAAGCTGCAGGAGAAAAAGATGTATTAAAGTCAGGCGAGTGTAAGCTGAAGCAACACTTTTTTAAGTCTTTTTTGTAGTGAAACAAATATTCTTGGACTGCTATTTTCAATGCCACTTATATTAGCAAATTCTAGGTAGAAGGAAAGAAAATGGAGCAATCTCTGACAAGATAAATTACCTATCATGACAGTCTTGCTATTTCCACCTAGGGAGTCCTGTATAGACAAAGATGATGATACAGGAGTAGTCAGTAATATGAATTCCTTGAACACACTACAGATGAAAATATCAAAAGCATGTAGTAATATGAATTCCATGAACACGCTGGAGACCAAAAATTATACCTGCAAAAGACGAGTGAGTTTGCTGTCCCGATAAGGAACGTGAGCACCTTCTTTCCTTTTTTTCTCATCTCCAAGAGCACTTATGACATTGCCGAGAGCGAGAAGTCCTCGGTTGATGTGAACACCTATATCACATAGTATAAATAGCCTTTAATTAGTTTGGTGTGTGTAGAGTGTGTGTGGGTGTTTGGGTTCTTGTCCCGTATTTTCTTCTTAGTATAATGAAGCGCAGCTCTCTTGCGTTTTCGAGAAAAAAAAATGTAGGATAAGAGTTTGGATAAACAAGAAGCAAGCATGCCTTCCTTGAAGCGCAGGCCATCTGAACCCGTTCTCTTAGCCCGTTCTGATCCAGCAAGATCTACTAAATGCAGTTTGGCACAGAGATAGTCTTCATTCATCTCTTCAATAGGCATTCCATCTGCAGTCATGATGGGATCTGTTTTGCGCATCTGCTCCAATGTGATTGTGAAGATGGCATGGGAACGACTATTACATGGTGAAACCAGAGTATAAGGTTAATTGAAAACAAGCATCATAATGATAATAGAATATCAAGGAATGTTCTTAATCTTAACACATGGAACACCAAGGTAAACATAAAAAGCAATAAATTACAACTTCTCATGCATCAATTATGAATTTGACAGGCTTAATGATCTGCTTATTGTCATTCATTATAATTGGTAAATATTCTCCGTCCATTGTACAAAGATAAAGTCAGGTTAGGATGATGTGGCCAACCTTGACTGGTTGTTCATGTTGGTACTTCCAGTTGCGCGACTCAGGGAACCTTGTTCGAGGCATGCAGTCATTTCCTTCTGAGTGCTGACATGCACTTCAGTCGATCCAGCTAGCGTTATGACTCCATTTGATGCCTCTCGGATCTGCACAGGGGGTTTCCCTGGCACAGACAGTTTTGCGTGCCCATTGCCACTCTCAACTTTGCCCACAGTAGCAGCAGTAGAGTCAAGCAGATCCCTCACCTCTTCTTTCAGAATCTGCGAAAAACATATGCACACCAGGGTTCCACATATTACATTAAAAAAAAACAAAGTTCCACATATAAGATCTCAATAGAACAGATTTGACATTTTATTCACATGCAAGAGTATGGAACAATTCTTGTACCTCGATGAACGATACGCGTAACTGGAACTCCACTTGGCTTTTCAGGTTCTCAATCTTGTCAAACAGTACAGCCATGGCTCGTGGGATGATCCCGATATGCGATCCCTCCTTGCAGGCAGTCCCCATGGTATACGTCTTCCCTGATCCGGTCTGGTGAGGACAAAATGAAGAAAAAAATGTATTAAAGCTAAGCATCATGATTTGATGGATTGATTAGGATCCAAATGCCCTCTATATATCCAAACAGGCTGAAACTGAAATGATGAGCATTTGGGGGTTCTGGGAGCACAGAGACACAGTCGACCCCATCATCATCGTGTCACAAACAGCTGGAGAAAAAAAAAACAAAGAAGCAGGTAATTGGTGCTCCATCCCAGGCCCAGCACCAGACCACATGTTGTGCTGCTGGCTTTTGCCGTGTGCTAGGCCCCAACTCGGTGGTCCAAGCTTTTCAGCTCCTTTGGCCGCATCAATGGCACATGGGATGCGAGCCAAATGATTGAGGGAGGGGAGGACCGACCAAGGGCAGGGCATGCGTGGTGGTCGACGAAGAAGATAGATAGAAGGATACGAACCTGGCCGTACGCGAGCACGGTAGCGTTGTAGCCCTGGAAGAGTCCGTCGACCAGCGGCGCCACGCACTCGTCGAACATGGCTGCCGACGGTGTGCCTGTGCTGCCGTAAACATGGTCGAAGGTGAAGGAGTGGCTGCCGATCTGGACCTGCACGATGGAAAACAAAAATGGTGGTCAAATCAAATGTCAACCTGCCTGTCTAATGATGATGAGCATGAGCATACTGTAGTAGTAGGGTACTAGACAGAAACCCAGTTTGTAAAAGCAACAAAGTCATGGAAGCCCACACATGACACGTGCATGTGCTGCATATCATCATCATCATTGGTATGGGTATGGGAGGCAAGGAATGAAAGTTCCTTTTCATCTTCACCACAAAATGCATCAGCCAAAAACAATCGTTAAAAAACAACAGAGAGATCATCATCATTGGTATTGTGAGGAACCCAAGAAAGAAAGGTACGGTGACAATGCTGCCTGGCTGGCTGGCAGCTGGAAATGGAGAGGAAGAGCATCTAGAGAACCCAAACACAAGTGTAAAGTCTGATCCAACAGATCTCAGGGTTACTCATCCACTTACCGGACGATTAGTAAGTATTACACATTTTTTCCTAAAAAATGATTAAATTTTGGTGAAAGAAAAAAAGGAAGCAAGCAATAGTGGAGAGAAGTGGAGAGTCTGATCAACAAAAGTTGGCCAAAAAAATAATGACAAATCGGAGTTGTGATATAATATTACTGCGCGATGCTGACAGGACTCCTGCCTAGCTAGACAAAGGAAAGCAAGAACATGAGCAAGATTGGGCACAAGTTCGCACCAAAAATGTGCAAGATTTGGCCCTGCCGACACTTTTTTTTTCTTCCTAAAACTGAATTAATGAAAAGAAAGAAGAGCAATTCTGGGCATCTCTGTCAGAGGCTACTCAGAGCTAGGGATGGACCTAGTAGAACGGAAGAAGCAACCTAGATTCCATTCCTCCTTGATTTTTTCACATCTTGATTTTTCCAAGAATGGGGGGAAGGTTTCGACATGGTCAGTTTATCTCTGCTCTGCTGTGCTCTTGTTGGCGAAACAGACTCTCATCGGTGCAAGATAGAATAGAAAAAAAAACATCCTGAAACTCTGCAAGACAGTGTCAAAATGTCTCTGAAAATTGTACTAGAAAACAGAGGAAAATACCAGGACAGACAGATTTCTAAAAATATTGATTGGCAGGAGTCAATACAGAGTCTGAACTGAATTGGGTCATGCACATACAGATAAACAAGGAACACGCTGGCCGCAGGAAGAGGCAGACAGGGCCAGAAACACCCAAAGAATTCAGAATTCAACCATCCCCAGCAACGAAACAAGAATTCGCAGTCCAAAAAGGGCAGAAACTGATGATACATACCTGTGGTTTGCCCGGCACGACGGCGACGCAGTCCTTACAGCCCTGCAGCTTCTCGTCGCCGATGAGCGGGCGCACGTGGACCGCCACCTTGACGCAGCAATCCTCGCCATGCTCCATGGTCATCGTGCCCACCGACGACCATACAATTAGCGACCACTTTCTATCTCTCTTCTCTTTCTCTCAATGCAAGCAGCACCAAGAACAGGGAGGGCAATAAGACAGGGGAGGATAGAAAGAGGAGTGAAGCAAAGGACTAAAGGAGGTGGATGGTGAGTGGCGAGTAACAGCAGCCACTACCACCAGTCCACCACCGCCGACGGATAGATGGATAGATGGGTGGATGAATGGATCAATCCTCCTCCTCCGCCGCCTGCCACACCATCATGGTTCCTTTCCTTGGGTTACACTGCAATTCCCCCTCACTCCCTCTCTCTGTTCGTGCAGGGTAGATAGAGATGGAGCTGGAGATGTTGGTAGCCTCAGGCGGCTCGGCTGGCCAGACCCAGGTGAAGCAACGAACGAGGAAAACTTCACCGGCACTTCTGCAACCACCACCACCACCGCCTTGCCTTGCCGCCGATCCAATCCAACCGCAGATGCGACTGCAATTGAGCTGAGGCTACAAATGCTGCCTGCCGCTCCTGCTCGGATCTTGCTGCCTTGATGATTCTCCCTCCCAGCTGTGTTGGTGCTCTTAGTTGGGACGGCAGGCGAGGCGAGCGCGGGGCGAGAGGAGGGGGGATCCTTTGGCCTGGTGTTTGGTGGTGGGTGGAGACGGAGACGGAGACGACGGACAAAGCAAGCCAAGGTGAGGGAGCCGAGTGTGTGTAGGTGAAGGAGGGAGAGCTGTGGGGTGCCCCTGCCGCTCTCTTGCCTTGCCTTGGAGTATTTTATTTCCTTTCCTCCTTTTCCGGCGAAGGTGAGTGAGTGCAAGTTGCTGTGAGACTGGTTCTCACTGCCTGCAGCTGCTGTGAGAGCGACCACAACGTTTGCCATAAGGTAGTCCATAGATTAAAATATTTGGTATCAGGTAGCTAAAATATTGTGAGATCAGTCCATAGAGTAGTCCCTAGCAAAAGGTACCCATAAGCTTACGGACTACCCATAAGAAATAAAAAATACTACTTTTTCTCACTCCTTCCTCTCTCTTTCTTGGTTTTGCACAGGATTGTAAAGAGAAATATTTTTTTATTTCATATGGGACCCACCTTATGGACTACTTGTTGGTTGAAACATTGTGGAGACAACAATAACTATAGTCCACTGACATAAAAACTGTTCATATAGACTGCTTAACTCATATACATTATGGTTGCTCTGAGACTGGTTCTCACTGCTCGTCCGCTGCAACAAGGACGTGGCATCTTCTTGGTTGTTAGTGACCCAAGCACAATTGACCGACCTGACCTGTGACCTGACCACCTCTCTCTCTCGTCTTGACGTAAATTCTATCTATCTGCTAATTTATCTTTTTACAGCTCCCTGTCAAGCAAGACGTATTACTGCATCTGTAATAATCCTTCTACCTACTGTACAGTCTTTTTGGTTTCATATTTTTCGCATTGGCATTCGCTTGCTCGGACATTGTCATCTCAAGAAATAGTAGTAAAATGAAAACAACGACTGTTGCTCCGATTCAGTGCCTGTCAGTCAGTCGGGAGCCAGAAATCAGAACTGGCACCTGCTCTCTGCTACTAGTAGTCTGCTGATTGTTAAGGCCACTGCTCACCCTGGGTACTCTAAATGATACTCTAAAGCTTTAGAGTACGAATATAGAGTAAAAACTGTTGCACTGGGTACTTTAAAACGATATTCTATCATTTCTCTCACTCTATATTTAGAGTGGTACAGTGCTTACTCTATAGTGGGCAGTGGCGGACCCCACTAGCTAAACAAAGGGAAAAAATGCTATAACTCACAAACCAAAAATCCAAATTAAATTTTTATTGCACCATTAAATTCGTCTCAATAAATCCTTCAAAACTAGATCACACATGGATATATTTAGATACAGTAAAAAGTGGGTCCCACAGTGGATAGAGTGGATAGAGGATGATATAGAGGATGGATGGGTGCGGAAGAATTGAGTATAGAGGAGAGAATCTTGCTGACTAGAACGTATAGAGGATGAATATAGAGGTCCATGAGTGCGGATAGCCTAAGACGACACTACGACAGGCAAGAAAAGCAAGCGGCATCAGCTGACCGGAAGCAGGCAAGTCGCGAGCAACTTTTGGTGAGACTAACCGCAGTGGGTACTCTAAAGCTTTAGAGTATGAATATAGAGTAAAAACTGCTGCACTGGGTACTCTAAAAATGATACTCTATCATTTCTCTTACTCTATATTTAGAGTGGTACAGTGCTTACTCTATAGTGAGCAGTGGCGGTTCCACTAGCTAAACAAAGGGAAAAATGCTATAACTCACAAACCAAAAATCTAAATTAAATTTCGATTGCACCATTAAATTCGTCTCAATAAATCCTTCAAAACTAGATTACACATGGATATATTAAGATAAGTGACAAGTGGGTCCCACAGTGGATAGAGTGGATAGAGGATGATATAGAGGATGGATGGGTGCGGGAGAATTGAGTATAGAGAAGAGAATCTTGCTGACTAGGACATATAGAGGATGAATATAGAGGTCCATTAGTGCGGATAGCCTTAGATGGCAAAATGATTTTGAAAAAACACTATAGCACTTTTCGTTTGTATTTGACAAACTTTGTCCAATCATGGATTAATTAGGCTCAAAAAATTCGTCTCGACATTTACAGATAAACTGTATAATTAATTATTTTTTACCTATATTTAATACTCTATACATATGTCGGCATATGCGATGTGATGAGGAATCTTAAAATCTTTTTGAATTTTTGATGGATCTAAACCTGGCCTAAATTGTAACGGACAAGGCAAGGGAAAGCAACAGCAGGACAAGACAAGCTACGTACACCACCGCCACCGCACTGCATGTGGAGTCACGCATACTGTAACGTTACTCGCCCCGCCCCGTTGCAACCAACACAGCTCGCGCGCGCGTGCGTGAGTGCGATGCTTAATCTAACATAACAGAAGCCATACTTATTTGCATGCATTTTACGTATTTGCTTAGGGATGAAAACGAGAATGATAATCTCTGATTTTTAGAGATCGTTTTCGAGTTTTTTTTTTTCTGATTTTTAGGCCTAAACGAAAATGGTAGCGATAATCAAAAAAACGAAAACAATAACGGTAAAAATAATCAGAAATCAAAACGAAAATGATTTTGTCCTCTTCCAATCGTTTTCGAAGATTTCCGTATTTAATCGGTAATCTACCGTAGGTAATTACCGATTCAAAGGCCTTCAATTAATGAATCCTAATTTATTTATAGACTATACAATGCATTACGATCTACACACGCAAATACATAAGGCAAATATTTTTTTAGAAAGGAACCCATCTGCACATGCAAGCATATAAGGCAAATGTTTTTTTGAAAGGAACTACCTATACAGAAGTATTTCATCTATATAACAAGAAGGCAATCAGCCCATCACCCAATCACTTGTTGCACCTATAACTCCAATAATTCATGTGTTGATTACTATGCTATGTCGAGTCAATTTATTAGAACATGATCGTTTATTTGTGTCTTTGTCAAGAATTGTCGTACTGTTGCGTGACTTGCTACTGTTTGAGACCTAAGATGATGTGAACTGTGTGGTTTCAGCTTGTGATCTTGTTAATTGTGGCTTTATTTATCATTATCATATGAGATAGATCGAGTTATATGGATCTTCTCTTGTTCTATGATTTGGGGTGTTTATCGTTTTTGAGGATATCGTTCTCATAGATTTCAATCGTTATCGATGTATTTTCTGATTGACTACTATCGTTTTCGAAATTACCGGAATACCGGCGCCATATTCATTTCCGACAATATCGTATCGATTTCATTTTCGAGAAAAAAATGAAAATAAAAGTGATTTGGCCTCCTATCGATCGTTTCCGATCGTTTTCATCCCTATATTTGCCAAACAAGCATGATTTAGTTTGGAAATGTCACTTGTGTATATATGGGTTACTTATTTATGCATAACAAATGTCAGCATTGGTTTGTTAGTTCAATCAGGAAGTGATGGGCACCACCAATATAATCCACCATGGTCCATGGTCGTCCACCAACTCACACATTGGCTCCCAAATGTATTCTATTATTTCGCCTTCGGTCTAAACGCATTTCTTTTCCCGTTCCCAAATACTCCTGAAAAATCATTGTATTTAATATTTAATTTGCATCAATTATTGTAGTCAACAAGTTTGGCAGTTTTTTTTTCTAATATCTAGTATCATCTCTCATAGTTGTTTACACTTCCTTTTAGTTGCTCTTTTTAGCTTAGCTTCAATTCAAATATGAAAGCAGTTTTTCCTAAAGGAATTAATAACCTTAAGGTTTATTATTATTTAACTAGCCTTTTTTTTTTCATACTTCTCAAGGGGGTTAAAGGCCACTTTGACGATGATTGACAAGCTATGAAGTACACAATGCAAGACATTGGTAGCAAACATATGCATTAAGAGCAGTCACTTAAGCTGTTAGATCCAACAATCTTGTTTCATGTAACTTTGGCCTTCAATTGCTAATTATGAAAGCACTGTCCACATCTTCTCTCCATACTTGGACCTCCGTCCCTAGCTTCACCACTGCCCTATCTCTATCATTCACCAAAACAGAAACCCACATTGGAAGCTTTGGCTCTTTCACTAAAGGACATAGTCTAATTTCCTTCTCACAGGAATCATATTTTTAGTTAGCAGGCTGTTTTCTTAGATTATTATATTATGATCTATCGGTTATATATTCACACGAATTTAGGGCAGATCTAGTTTGTATGCAATATAAGTACCAGTTTAGCATAGCCAATGATTTTTTTTCCCAAAATCGCGAAAAAAAATTTTGCTGCAAGTTTTATTGGAAGGATAAATTAAAAAAGGCACAAGCTCCGGCCTAGTTTTTGAATGAAAACTGGCTCCGAAAACCACATGATTAGGATGAAAAACCGAACAAATTGATAGTAAGACCGTCCCATTAAAACTTATGATTTTTCAAATCACAGCTCCAGTACCAAGTTACGATTTTTGAAGTTACGCACTATACCATGACCTACTTTTGCCGACACTTTTTATTGTAGGCGAAGGGTACCTTTCCCGACACATAGCCTCCCATGAAAGGTTTCACCGACAGTTTAGAAACAGTCGCGCTAGAAGCAGTCAGCAAAACTTTTGCCGACAGTTAATAGAATCCCCGACATTTTTTGTGTAGCCCAATGGTATACCTACGCCGACAGTTAAACCCTTCGCCGACAGTTAACCTTTTGCCGACAGTTAAGACTTACGCCGACAGTTAACACCTTTTCCGACAGTTTGTGTGTAGGCAAAACCGTTTCCAAGGTATTTTATGAACCATACCCTGTCCAGCCACTAAACTATCGTCAAAACTGCATTGCAGATGTAGATATAAATACAATTTGAATAAATTGACAAATCCATTGTTGTTCGTAGAGAAGGCATCACATTGAGCAAATTCACATGGCTTTACAGAAATAATATATCAAATCTTCCATACATACACCAACTGGATATTATATATATAGCAGGTCAAGTGGTGATCGTCATAGTACACAGATAAGTCTTCCATACATATACAGGTCCAAGATATAGATTAGTCACTAGGAGACATACATGACATATACTATAGTCTTGTACTAACTGGTTATAGCTAAAGCTAAGAGATCAATAGATCATGACTCTTGGGCACAAAAGTGGCATTGAACACTCAATGTCTTTGGCCGACAGTAGGTGCAACAAAAGAACAGAACTGCAATTCATGTCTTCCTGCAGCAATTCTCGGACACTTGTTGCCACTCCAAAATACTTGAACACCAACTTGGTACACACATATGGTTGCTGCCACTCCAGAAAGCATGTAACAACTCTCTAAATGAACCTCAAAAGGTTGCCAATCCAAAATACTTGCAACACCACATAGCTTAAGTACCTAACATGAAAAGAAGGCAAAATATCAGTGAAATGTGATCTGTATCATTAACTCTTGCTTTGTTATTGGGTGCAAATAGATAAACAATATTCGTTACTGCTGACAACAGTGCTACCCTGATTGGTTAAAAAACTAGTGTAAGTGGTTGTTAACTAATAGGCCAATTGCATATTTTCTAGCTGTGACTGTGACAAAGCTTAACCAACTACAAGTTTTTGGTTGTGTGTGGTACTCTAATGCTGATAACAACTTCTGTGCATTGATTGGATCAAAATCGAGTGTACGCTGTTGTTTAGCCCAGGTGTCCCAAATCCCAATGTTCATGGATTAAGTTAACGGTTCTAGCAGTTTAATGTTTCAAACAAATACATTTAGAAGGCAAAAATTGATGTAAGCTGTTCTTTACTGAATCAGCACCTCAGTGTATATAGAAGATCAGAGGATGATCAAGTAAAACAAAAAAATATGGCAGATCAAGGGAGTACACATAATTAAGTTAATCATATATAGGACCACAACCTCTTTGTTTTTCCAGAAATTCTTCAACCTATATAATATAGTCAAATTTTAAATTTGGCAGCCAACACAGTCTCATTGCTTTCCCACAATGCAATCAATTTGGATCACATACATGAATCAAAATGTTCAAGTAAAATACCTTCAAGCTGTGATGGCCTTCCTGTGCCACCACCTTTTGAGTGCTGCAGTGACTTCTTGTCATCCTTCATCTAGTAGAAAACAAATATATTACTAATCAGCAAAATATAATGATAATTTTTCAAGAATATAGAGAGGTGGGACCATTACTCTGTCATGTGGCCATGCAATGCATCTCCCACGAGCCTCTAGAATGGTGGTGACCCCTTCATATGGACGAGGCAGTATAGCGTTCCTCATAAACACATGGTTAACAACCACTTCACAGAACTGCACGCCAAGAGCAGTACCCCCAACAATAGCCCTTGGGTTCTTTGTTTGAACGGTAGCCTTTGCCACAGCGACATCATAGGGCCTTACTACATTATACAGTATCACATCTCTGCCACCCTGAAATATGAAATATATTTCAGAACACCATACAAAACTGATTCTAAAAATCTATTGCTGCTGATTCATTATATCAAAAATATCCTGCTTGAACCCGTGTTCTTTATCTCCCACGGGCATTTTCTATTCATCCCTGGAACCGAGCAGGCAGCGGCTGAGCAGACCGGGGGGGAGCAGACTTGCTAAGGATTCACACGCAGCAAAGCGCAGGGCAGCGGGAGTGCAGGACCACCACGCTGAGCACCTGCACGTTAGTTCCATGAAGCAGTACATCCCAAGCCAATGCAGGAAACCCACCCGTGACCCACCATGCTGGTAGCGCCAACCACACATATTACTACAATTTGAATACTCCCAGATTAGTTCTCACTGAATTACTTTTTTTCACCTAAGTGGCATTAAAATTTTAGCATCAGGAATGTTTAGACTATAGCCAAGCCAAATTGTAGCAATATTTGTAACTTTATCAGTGCTTTACGGAGGGAGTGCTACTCTACATGCATGCAGCAACTTTATCCCAGGAGCAGCAGGCTTGCTCGCTCACACGCTTGTTGGATGATGCCAAAATCAAGAGAGAAGGCCAACGCCCAAAAGAGGTGGACCCCCGTATATAGATACAAAAAAGACCAGGATGCATGCAAAAACTTTAGAAGGTATTTATTTCCTAAACCACATAACTAATTTTTCATTTTGTTTGCATCATATTATTTGCATTAATTTTGTCTAGAATTAATTAGAACTGGATGTGGCAAAGGTTGTTCCTGTAGATGAAATTGTGATTCTACGTCAATTTCTAATGAGAAAAACTATGCAAAATAGCAGTAGAAGCCCACCCCTCCCCACCGACTGACACAAACACCGCATTAGCAGTAGCAGCCCACCCACGCACATTAGCTGTCAGCCATATAGCAGCATCCAACACGGTCACCACACAGTGTGAAAACGTGCAGTCGTCAGTGTGAAATGAGGACAAGGAAATTACCTCATTATTTTCCTCCTCTCCAAGGACCACTCGTCTACTTAGAAAGTCATTATCATCATGTAAGTGCATATCAGCCATATCATCCCCTGCATATGATCTAGCATCTTCTTCTTCTTCTTCTTGTTCATGTACTTCTTCATCATGAAAGGTTGGTGCAGCCCTCAAGTTCTAAATCAAAGTAAAAACCATTAAGCAGTTATTGCACAGACAAAGAAAAAAATATAAGAGATAAAGGTTAACAGTTACCACCTGTGGTGCATTATTAGATCCATGGGGAGTGCTATTGGCATTTTGTTGCTGCAGCAATCTATCCAGAGTTTCTTGAATTATGTTCATACGATTTGTCAGATCTTCCACTCTCTTATCAGATTGCCGACGAGCTTCTATCTCCATTTGAAGCCTTGTTGATGTGTATTTTCTAGCTCCAGGCATTTCCAAATCTGCTGGACTTGGCCCCAAACCCACAACACGAACATATCCATTCTTCTCTGGCCCACAAACATAGGAATAAGCATCACCTTCCTGGATACTCTTATCTCTCAGTGCAGGATTATCTCTAATTGCATCTTGAAGTGCATTCTGCAGCAAACAAAAAAATTAGCAAAATATGATGGCATAAGAAATTGTTGTGTTTATCGCACTTACAATTGTTGTTGCAGCTCCTTTATGAGGCAGTCCATTCTTGTGTGTGAGAGTTTTGATATACAATTCATCTCTACGAGTGGGACGCCCTAGCTCCTCACCCTAAACCATATTTATGTTAACAGTTACAGGATACAAAGAAAGGGAAAACAAACTAAAAATAGACGTTGCATACCATTTCAGTACCAACACGTGCATGACTCTTACTCCCAGTTGTATGGTTTTGGGTTAGCTTTGAACGATTTGCTTTCCCCCTCAATGAACGGGCCTACCAAATTATTTCATGACTATAATTTTGTGCCACATACATTATGAAAATGAGCAAGCAATATAACAGCGGCCTCCGGAGTCCTCCAATGATTAACTAGCCACTTCCAGTCATCCATATGAATTCTGTCATCGCATAGAGCATATAGTTCATCATCTTCCATGTCATCATCATACACCTTTTTCAATTCTGCTTTAAACTCCTTCCACTTTGTAGCTGCTGTCTTCAAAAACCAATGGAAGACGCGGCTGTCTACTTGCCAATATAGCTATACAACACACAAATAATAAGTTAGGACTCAATCACATGACTACAGTATGTAGATTTGCAACTAATTTCAGTACCTGTGCATCTGTCCAAAGCTTATACTTTTGACATGGACAAACCTTCCTCCAATCATCATGTGCAATTGGGAAACCCTTTGTTCTCACAAGTGTTCCAATGAAGTTAGCAAATTGAGTGCCTGATGATCCACAAGGTTGACCTTTATCATTGACTTCTAATTGGAGTTTAGGCTTATTTTGCCTTGCATAGATATCAGCCTTTGTAGTAGGTCCTCGAACATTTTTTTGGGCTGTTCGGGAACATCTGGAGAACAAATACAGCATAGTACACCCAAATTAAGTATGCATGATGCATTGCATTAATAGTTGTCACAGCATAGAGAAAAATACCTTCATTAAGTTGATTCTCAGGATGTTCATTCATAGCCAGTGTATCAACATGTGGGGCACTTATTCTAGAGCTGGATCGTAAGTTATGTCCAGTTGCAGTTGCCTCAGCAGTAGTTGGGGTCTACATTTGGGGACACAATTATTTCAGATTTTCATAGACATTTCATAGAATTGTTTGAGAACATTTATTCAGAGCATTTTAGATTCATGGGAATACATACCTTTTTCTTTTTCTTTGTTTGCTGCATTGAGTTAAGTTGTTGTAAAGTAGGCTGAATATTCAATTCTTGCATTTTCTGTATCCTTAGCCTGATGTTTTCATTCCTTTCAGCTTCATAAACAGTTGGCACCACAGATTTTCTTTTTCCCCCTGCTTTTGACATTGTTTATCCTGAAAAAAAACAAAAATGAATGAATACAAGATTCTCATAAAAAAGTAGTGCAAGTATGTAAGCAATCAACAATTAGTTCAGACCAACAAAGCAATAATGTCAAAGAAAAATCTGCATAGCAGTAGCAACAATTGATGGCGTTTGAGACTTACTTCCTCTTTCTTTCAGCAACAATGACCCCATCTATATCAGTCCGTACATGTACAACATCTCCAAAAAGACCACTAAGATCAACATTTGTATCCAAATCAGGCATTGGGTTACGTATTTCATTCTCAACCGCCATATCATAAAGATCACGTGGTTTTGACTAGGCAACAACATACCAATCTGATTCAGGACCTTCCTTAACATAGTAAACCTGTACAGCTTGTGATGCCAAGATAAAAGGTTCATCTAACATATTTTCTCCAGTATTGAATAAATGCTTTAAATTAACACTTGTAACCCCAAATTGATCTTTTTTACCCATTTATCTCGAATGCGATTGTCCACCCAATCACATTTAAACAAAACTATGTTTCCTTTGTTGCGATAGTTTAACTCAATGATTTCTTTGATGATGCCATAGTATATCATGTTTCTCATAACCGGGTCCACATTGTTTCCATTTTCAAAGCAACAGGTCTGGGCAACCAAAGCTACCCCACTGCCTTGAACTGGTCTACCCTCATCATAGGAAAACGTATGGAATTTAAATCCATTAATTGCATAGCTATTGTATGTTGTTGCAATCATGAAAGGTTCATTTGCCAAAATGTGTATCTCTTCCGGTACTTCTACACTACTTCCATCTAACCCTTCCACCTGTAAATATCACATTATGTCTAGTTAATTTAAGTGTATTAGATCTGAACAGAACTATGTTAATCACGCCATTACTTACATGCTTTCTAAACCAATCATGAAACATTTCATGATGGATATGAGTCATTTGTCGCTGATTGTGGCGACCAAACGAGGAAAGGTACTCCACATGTTTGCTGCAAAGGTGTGGTACCCATTGAGAAATGTATAGATAAGAACACGAGAAATGCAATATGTGTCAAGTTGTGTGGATTGCTTACTTCAAGTATGGTTCTATCTTATCATAGTTGAACAATACATATCTATGTGCTTGAACCCAAGTCTTGTATTCTAAGGATACAGTGCACTTGCCACTCAAAGCTTGCCCTGTGCTCTGGAAGAATGGTGTAGTACAAATTTCACAGTCCATATTTTCACCATTTCCTGCTTGTCCAATCTCACAACCTTTCAAAAATTTGGAGCAGAAAGTAAGACTCTCATCAAATTTGTAGGCCTCACAAATTGATCCCTCTGGATGACTTCTAGTACGAATAGAGCCCTTCAACTTCATCAAATACCTATGAAGTAACAGTTTTAGTGTGGAATCGAACTACAAATATGTTCAATAGCAATTGAAAATAGTTTGGTACCTCTCTACTGCCCACATGCTACGATAGTGTACAGGACCAGCAAGTCTTGCTTGAGTAGGCAGATGCACCATCAAATGTACCATGATATCAAAAAAAGATGGCAAAAATATAGTCTCCAGGACACTTAGTGTCTCAGCTATTTCAGCCTCTAGTTTTTGCATATCACTGATACGAATAGTGGGTGAGTAGATCTTCTTGAAGAAATTGCTCACACGAATTAGTGCTGCACTTACTCTTTCTGGCAGTATATTCGGGAAGTAAGTGCTGCAACAATATGTGGTTGTCATGGCTCTTTAATCCAATTATCTTCTTCTCCTTAACTTGCACATTACGACGCATATCAGATGCATAACCATCTGGAAACTTCACATCCTTCAATACTTGGCAAAATGCTTCCCTATCATCAGGACTCATTGTAAATTGTGCTGGAGGTAAATAGAAGTTGTCTTCTACACTAACAGGATGAAGATCACTTCTAATGCCAAGTTTCTGGATGTCCAAGCGAGCATTTAAGTTATCCTTGGATTTTCCATCAGTGTCCAAAAGTGTGTCAATAATATTCTGACACACGTTCTTTTCTATGTGCATAACATCAAAATTATGTCGTAGAAGTAGGTCTTTCCAATATGGCAACTTAAACCAAATGGATTTTCTTTTCCAAACAATTGGTGGCTCATTAACTTTCTTGCGTTTTCGCTTGGATGACTCCTCTGTAGTTGGATCGCACTGACGCTTGGCTGCCTTCTTGGTTACTGGGTCCTTTCCAAAGGTTGTGCATATATTGGCTGTCAGGTCCAATATTTCCTCTCCACTAAGAGGTCTAGGTGCTGGCCTAAGTTCTGTGGTACCATCAAATGAATCTGCATCAAACCGAAATTTGTGTTCGGCATCTAAGAATCTACGATGGCCCATGTAGACACACTTGCCTCCCTTTTTCAATTGGACAGAACATGTATCTAAGTGGCATTCAGGACAAGCAACTTTGCCAGAAGTGACGCATGCCACCAAATAACCTAGACCTGGAAAATCAGATATGGTGCAAACTATGGCAGCACGCAGTTGGAAGGGTTTACGCTTAGAAGCATCATATGTTCTTACACCATGAACAAACATTTCTACCATATCATCCACCAACGGCTCAAGAAAGACATCCATATCACCACAAGGTGCCTTAGGTCCAGGGATCAACAAGGATAGGATGAAATTTGATTGCTTCATACACTTCCAAGGTGGAAGGTTGTATGGGATCAGAATAACAGGCCAAATGCTATAAGTTGATTTCATGGTCCTAAAAGGATTAAAGCCATCGCTAGCTACAGCAAGTCTAAGATTTCGACTCTTTGAGGAAAATACTGGATGCTTAGAGTCAAAATCTTTCCAGAAAGGAGCATCAGCAGGATGCCTCAGCAAACCATCTTGTGTGCGTCCTTCATCGTGCCACCTTGTGTCACTTGCTGTTTTTGAGCACATAAAATACCATTGCAGCCTTTTCTTTACAGGAAAGTAACGCAAAACTTTCCTAGGAACCCTATGCACAAGTTTTCCACTAGGACTACTGTTTTCTGATTTCCATCTTGAAGTATTACATTTTGGACAAACATCTTTCTTCGCATGCTCCTTCCAAAACAGTATGCAGTCATTCTCACATGCATGAATTTTCACGTACCCAAGTCCTACACCTTTTGCCATTTTTAGCAGCATTAAAGTTTTTAGGAAGTAATGACTCTTCAGGTAATACATCCTTAAGTAACTCTAATAGCATGTCAAAGCTTTTGTTACTCCATTGTCCAACAAATTTGATATGGAGTAATCTTACAATAAAACATAGCTTCGAGTACTTGCAACCTGGATATAGTTCCTTGCTAGCATCTTTTACCATTTTGTAAAAAGCTTCCATATCCTCAACATGCTGCTTCGGGTTGTCTACTTCTAAGTCCCCCTGGACATCTAAACCCCCTGCTATGTCTTGAAGCAAACCAGAAATATCATCCTCTTCATCTGGGTCCCCTACTTCTACCCTTTCATGTTGGCTGCTATTTGTGAAAAAACTGGAACTAGGTTCACCATGATTCACCCATGTTATATATCCATCCGTAAATCCCTCACATATCAAGTGCTCAAGGACAATACTACGGACCCTCCAACAAGAGTTCTTGCATGCCTTGCAGGGACACAAAATCTGATTTCCTTTTGCTGAATTACTAAAGGCAAACTCTAAAAACATATCCACTCCTTCTCTATACACATGGGTGTGCCTACATATGATTATCAAGATATCAGACCAAACACCCTATGCATGCAGATTCTAGTATATGGTCATAAGTTTATAATGTACCTAGGCTGAGCCATCCATGATTTATCCATGGCGCACCTTTACAAAATGCAGTGTCAAAATAGTGAAATATTACTCCCAAAATAAAAATCATTCAATTCAGATTGGGTTGTTCAACAAAAAAATAAAGATCTTGCCAAAACAATTGTCCAAATTAAATCAATTTGACCACACTTGATGCTAAAAAAATCCTCTCACCACAAACCATCAACAGGATCTATTGGGGAAATTTAGTCCAGTTTTAGAATCTAAAATCATTATATCACAAATCACACACAACCTGCAATTCTGTGCCAAATGCAGAGACAAAGTTCAAAAGAAAAGAGAAAACATACCACTCAAGCAATGACACAGATGAAGATTCAAAGGCCAACTTGCTTGTGCTCCCTGTAGGTAATATTACCAACGCTAATTAATCACACAAGACAATACAAATAAGTCAAAAACCTGAGCACAAGCAAACTTACTTCCAAGCTACAGTTGGTGACGACTTGTGTAGAAAGAAAAATCAAAGACTTGAATCCTTTAGTGCTTCCTTATTGAATATTTTGCAACATGCACAAGAAAGAAAGAAATATTCAGATCTGATCTTTTTGCAACAATGAGACATGTATGCATTTGCCTTCACATACTAGAAATAAGTTGCACATCTAGCGTAAAAAAACTTACATGCAACCTGATGGATTGTGCCGTGTACAAGATCTTGAATCCTGTTGGTTCCTCTCTACAAAGTCAAGTAAGGCAGTAAACAACACATCTAAATCGAGTTAAATATGTTCCTTCTCCAAAGAGGGGAAGAGATGGTGGATCTAAAATGAATGGAAGTTTGGAAAGAGAAGTAACCCAAACCTTGAATATTTCAGCCTTTCTCACCGTCGTGTACTGCCTTCAGTCCTTCTGCAACCAAGAAAAAAATACAAGAAATTAAGCTGTGCCCAAACCCTAGCACGCAGGGGAATTGGGATGAGAGGAAAGGGATGAGGAAAACTACGCACCTGTAGATGCGGCGGCGACACTGCTCCTGCTATCCGGCGGTGGTAGGCTAGGGCAACAGTGGGGTTGGGCGGCGGTGGGCTGAGGCAATGGGGGGCTGGGGCTCCAGCGAGCGTTGGATTTGGCGGTGGGGTCCTTGGGCGGGAGGTGGAGGGGCTTCGGCCAGGGTCTTCGGCAGCGGCTCCTGACGGCGCCAGGCGGCGGCGGCCGGCGGCGGAACCCTCCTGGCGGCGGTCAGGGCGGGCGTCGGAGCGGTGGCCGTGCTGGGTGCTGGCCTCCAGCAGCGGCTCCTCGCGGTGGCCGGCAGCGGAGCCCTCCTGGCGGCGCAGAACCCTCCTGGCGGCGCCCGGCGTCGGACCTCTGCTGGCGTGCGGCTTGTGGCATTTTTTTCGAGTCACTTGAGTGGGAGAGACCGATAACCTGTATGCGGGCCTGTTTTAGTGGGCTCTGTTTTAGTTCCCGCGCGCGGGCCTCTGTTTTGGCGCGCATCCCGCCCACACTGGCATTTTTGCGCATACCCCTTCGACGACACTTCCACAGTCGTTGGGTTAGGCTTCGACGACAGTTTCATTGTCTCAAAACTTTCACCAACACTTTTTGGGTGGGAAGGACAAACGCCGACAGAAAACATGTAGCCTTACATCATTATTGGCGACAGTTTAGTTGACCCTAAAAAGGTATAGAATTGCCGACATATTATGTGTTGTCAAAAGCCTAGTTTTACCAACACATAACTGTAGGCAAAAGTAGGTCGTGGTGTAGTGATGTTATCACTTGCATTGGGCTAGCTAGAAGTGGTTAATTGCAACCATCCCATAAGTCAGTGTTATTTCTGCTTAATCTGCTTTTGATGTGCTCATCAAGTTTGACAAGTCCTGTTTTTTGGATTGAATTTTGATCCTGAATTGTCTTCAATAATTATTTCAATATTTATAATTATTTAAATATTTTTTAATTCCACATTTTAGTGTGCGGCCTGTTATTTATTATCATACCTGATTTTGTATAAGATAAGAAGAACTGGGGAAAACATATCGTCAAACTATCGTATCATTGCCTTGTTTATACTACCATTTAACGACGATGCTAAAAGCTAATTTGACCGAGGCTAGCTTAAAGTAGACAAGAAATTTGGGTGCCAAAAAGCATTAACTCGTGCCGTTAGATAGACGGAGGAAGAATCTTGTTTCATGTAACTTTTTCCCTTGAATTGCTAACAAACGCTGTCCCCATCTCCTCCTTCTTGATCTGAACCACCCTCGTAATAAGCTTCACCGCCACTCTACCCACCCACCGTTCATCACCAAAGTAGTAACTAGAAAAACACAGAGCAGTAACGCTATGACAACACACAATTTTGGTATTATATACTGTAGTATTAATTGCAGCAGGATATTGATGAATGGAGCAGCTAGATGTGGTCTGGAGTCAGAAGCAGGTACTCTCTCCATTCCAAATTATAAGTTATTCAAACTTTCTTAGAAAATGAAAGCCGTCTCAAGTTTGACTAAATTTCTGTAATAAAGTAGTAATAATATTTATGATAACAAATAAGTATCATTAGATTCTTCATTAATTATATTTTCATAGTATATTTATTTGATATTATAAATCTTTGGTAACTTTCTTTATTATTTTAGTCAAACTTGAGATTATTTGACTCTTTAAGAAAATCAGAATAACTTATAATTTGAAATGAGTGAGTAATAATTAAGTCGCAAGGCATTGAGCATGTCGACGTCACTCGCTCATGCGACATACTACAGTAGCTGAAACAACACTCCTAACTCGATCGATCGGAGGCTGATGAGGCGTCAATTCTGCTGCCGTTAGCTACCAGACCAGGGAGGAGGCGGCCAGGCGGAGGAGCCGGAGGCGTGATGGGTTTCCACACAGTACAGGCCACATTTGGTCCGGGGAGAGTTACGTTGCTGATGCCAACTCTTCACCTCCCCTAATAGCGACTTAATCCCGTAGTTTATGCAGGGCAGGTGGCCCTCTCGATCGCACACACATCACACTATCTCATTCTCATATTGTTTTGTAAAAAGTGCTGGATCCCTTTCACGTCGTCTGAGGTGCAGCAGCTGGTGGTTAGCCAGTCCCATGTGGCTTCAAGAACAATTTAAGGATTATTTTTTTTATTTCACTTTGGATTTTGCATATCCCTTTTCTCTGCAGTAATAAAGTTGTATATATTTCATCCAAGGGCAAACTTGTTGGTGAGATTTGGTTGGGGACTGCCACTGCCTAAAGTTAGCTGTACCAGAATACATACAGCCTGCAGCAGCATGGCATGGGCTAGACGACCGACCGACCGACCGACCTCTCTGCACTTTTTTTCTTAACCGCTTCTTTTTCGCTGTTGCGTTGCTCTTTCTTATATGATTTTTTTAGTAAACCTAGTCATGGACATTATATTATTATTACCTGGTAATGTCGTATGTGGATGGGAAGACCCCACTATGCTACTAGCTTCTGAAATTGTCATTTAAAAGGGCCGTGTAGTATGTATAAGATTTACCAGAAATTTCCTGGATCATGTATATAATTAACATCCATTTTTTTGAAATTATTGATGGATTTGTTAGGTGGCAAAATAGAATTTCATCGGTTCTCTGTGTACAGAATGGAGTGCACTATGACAAGAAAAACCATTATTAATTATTTTACTTACTTATGCTTTCAAGTTTCAAAGAATGATCGACTACGCCTATCATGGAACAAAATACACCCTCCAGTTTGGTAAACAAGTCGTTTTGGACAAGGTTTGGGTCAAACATTGGGAATATAAATCATGAATAACTTTTAAGTGTTGAGTTTGGAAATGTGAAAATCATATGAATATATTTGTCTTGAAATGTACTTTCATAAAAATATACATATATCACTTTCTAATAAATATTTTTATAAAACTAAAAAGTCAAAGTTATGTTTTGAAGACTGTTGCTGTCTAAACTGACTTCTTTTAGGGTCTGTTTGGCAGAGCTCCACGTAGCTCTAGATCTAAAAAACAGCTTCGTTTCCAATTTTTCTAGCCAAATGCTCCAGCTCCGTGAACTCCAGATCCGCAAAAAACGTGGATCAAGCTCCCAGATCCACCAAATCCATGGAGCACCTCATAGGGTGCTCTGAAAACTCATGGATCTATGGAGTTGACTAAAATTACTCACCATGCCACTCATTGGTGGAAAATGAACGGTTCATTTTTTTTCCCTCACATCTCTTTCCCGGTTGCTCCAATCCCCGCGCTTCTTCTTCTCTCGTAGGTGCGGCAAGGACCACCATGGCCACATGGTGATGAGAACATCCCAACCATGCACGCTATCTCAAGTCCAAAAGATACAAATCAAGGGCCACTCATTAGAAGCCGCACCAAGAAACTATAAGAACAAGTGAAATCATTCCTAGTTGAAATTAACTTTGACATATTTGAGAATGTTATACTAACTAAATTTTTTATCTTGATGTTGCTTAGGTTTACACATAAAAACATGAAAGGCACATGGCCGAAGGATCAAGACACGGTGCTACAAAATAGCTTCGTCGAAAAAGTAACACAGATGGACAACCGGACCCAGGAAAAAGTGACATGAATGGTCGATCGGACCCTGGAAAGAAACATCCATAACTTTTGATTCTCAAAGGTGATGAAGGTCCATGAGGACATTTTAGAAATCTTATCAAGTCTAGTTTCCAATGGCACAAGTTTCAAGTGTTTTGGATTCCCCAATGCTGAGATACATCCAGATTTGTGAAGACTACTCAGAAGGTCAACAGTATTCCAGGGGCCGAATGTTTTTATAATTTCCATGCAAAACTGTACCAATCTACAAGGTTTCGTGTTGCATGCTACACATGGCTGGAAAGCTCTTTGAGTCTAGTTTCACACCCAACAAACAATTCGTCATTTGGACTTCCCGATATGGAGTTATGGCCAGATTAGCGGAGCCTACTTAGGAGGCCAACAGTCACGCGAGACCACTTCAGGAATCCATCTTGTGGTGACCTTTCACATAGCCTATCTTCAGAAACTCCATTTTGTTTTCACATCCAACTAGGAGGTTTAGGTTTGTTCCTAGTATAAATATCCCCTGCCTCTATGCTTTTAGAAACATTTTGATGAATTGATAAACCCCTCATATTGTAGCCGAGTTGCCGAGTGCCTTACTCAAACCTTTGTTCTTTCTTGTTCTTCTTGGACCTGTGAAGAGATCCATCTGGGTTCCCCTAGTTCATGCTATATGGTTTTCAGTACGGTTGCACCGTTTTGTGTGGATTAGTTCCGGATTGTGGTTCTGCGGTCGTTTGAAGATCGATTCGAAGTCTTTGCGATTTTGGTGTCTCTCTCCCCGTTGTTTGGTCACATCCAACCTTTGTCAGGTAATAAAGCTAGTTATCCCGCTGTTCGCAGCAATTTATCTTTGATTTATGACCTACTGTCACAAAGATTGGGCCACCCTCAAGGACGTTCCTTATCAACTGGTATCAAAGCTTTTGTTGTCACGGTAGGTCTCACCATCATCCACATATTTACTTTTGATTTATCCATTTTTTGTTACTGTTTTGTTCATCTCCTAAAGTCCACTAAAAGCCACAGAAAAAATTCTATAGCCTTTTGGCGGTACTGTTACCTTTGTGTTGTTTTGTTCATCAAGTTACTAGTCACCATCTTCACATATATCGTGTTGTTTTAATTTGTTACCCGCACCCCTGTTAGTGCTAAAAAAATCAAAAAAAAAGAAAGAAGAAAAGAAAGATTCAGAAAAAAAAGAGAAGGGAAGAAGTTGAAAGGGGTTGTGTGGAGGTTTGCTTGCTGAAAATTTTAGTTCCACATATTCAGATTTTTGGTGATCTAAATAGCAGCAACTTCATATTTTTGAATGATAACATCACTTGGTTTATAGTACCATAGCCTCCCTTGATTAGCCACCCATAACTACACCAAAATCTGAAACCGAGACATTCGACTCGTAATCCTTGCGACCTCTCAATCACATCTGTTGAACTGCTGCACTAGCATGCTCACTATCCTTGAGAATAGGAAAGAGCATGGGTAAGTAACAAGTGAGGTTGTGTAATTCCACAAATTTACCTATTCCACTTTTCTTACATAAGTGCTAATATGGCAGGATCTAAATCGAGTGTTCGTGGTGGTCGATATGGAAAAGAAGAACCACCGATATCACGATCTGAGTTATGTCAATTTGAAAACTCGCTGTTGCACGCCATAGAGAGGATGTTCAATGAACATCTTCCTGTAGTGGGAACTCGGGCTCCACAACAACATAGCTCGATCAACTCTCATGGTGATCTCTTTGGCCATAGTGGACAGCATGGGGGAGGCGCCCGTGGGCATAGTTTTCGCCCCCGTGTGCTCATTGGTGATGAAGATTATTGTGTGTCCGCCAAAAGAAAATTTCAGCAAGAGACACGAGGAAGGCCCTATGGATAGCAAAACCCATGTGAGAAAGAGTACCACCAACCAAAATTGAGTGTGGGAGTTCAAAATGAAAAGATGAGAGATTCCACCATATGTGAGAAAGAGTGCCACCAACCAAAATTGAGTGCGAGAGTTCAAAATGAAAAGATGATAGATTCCACCATATGTGAGGAGGAGGGCCACAAAATTCTATGGGAGAGAGAAACACAAAAATTGAGTGAAAAAGAAGATGAATCAAGTGAGGAATTATTTACTACTAACATGATAATACCTTCTTCTAGTCTTCTTCCTTGTGTGATGCAGGTTCATGAAGAAAAAGATGTGGTGAAGTATGACACGTATGCATATGTTGCTTCCCAAGACATTGAAGTGATTGTGCAACAAAACCTTTGTGAGAATGAGAGCCACTTAGCCAAACTGAGAGAGAGTGAAAACAACAGAGAGTTATGTGATTCCACCCACTGCGACGTTGAGAGTATCAATAATGCGAATGTGAGGGATATACCACAGAAAAATAGAGAGTTAGAATGCAAGTCATGTGAGGATATTTTTTAAACTAACACTCTCATCTCTACTTCTAGTGTCGTCTTTCCAAATGTGCAGGTTTATAATGAGAATAAAGAAGAGAGGGCTTCTCATGACATCACCATACGTGTTGAGAGAAGTGAGAAGGTACCATTCATCCAAACCAATTGTGTGCTGCCCAAAACATGAACCATGACGAGAAAAATGGTAAGATTTCAGAAGCATCATCCATGATACTTGCATGACCAACAAGTCTAAAAGGTAATGAAAATAATTCAGATCTGAGTTTGCAAAATAAAATGGTGAGCAGTTATGATGAAACACATGGTCCAAATGGAATTGACCCTACACAAGTTATTCATGTTGATTTGGTAGATTCACAAGTTCATACATGTGCTGAAATTTTGCAAGTTGATAAACAATGTTCAATAATACATGATCTTTTCTATGATATGGTTCATACACATGATAGTTTGCACTCATATATCTGATACTTTGCATGCAAAAAAATTTGATATTGTGCAAATAAATACTCATGATGATTTCTTTGCAAAAATATCTCATCCTCCATGCGTGGGCTATGTCATGTTTGATAAATGTGTTGAGATCAATAACATACTTGAGAACGTTTTTCGAATATCATCCATGAAATCTTTGAATACTACCTACAGTTGCAAGTTTATATTCAATTTGATTGGACATCATGCTGCAAGTAAATTCTATGTTTGTGCTATTTGCATAACTTGTGATAAGCTTGCTGGTTTGAAGATAAATAGACTTTGTAACAATTTTTATGAGCCATATTTTTTTGAATTTGAGATGAAAAGTTTGTTTAGTGACTTCCATACAGAACCAAAAATGTTGTTCCCTTGTTCACATGTTCTATTGGCAGAAAGAAATCTTGTGCAAACATATTTCATTCATTCATTAGAATTTTTTCCATCGTCATCTGGAACTATTGAGTTTGACAGGGCGTGCAATAAGAATGTCAAGAATGTTTCTTTCTTATCTCTTGGTATATGTGATCTTTCAAACATAAAAAAAATAATAACATGAATCAGATTATTGGTTTGAAATAAATTTTTGTGCTCCCATCTTCAAAGCTTTTTGCAGTTTACCAAAGTTGAGAGAATGTTTCTTACTTGGAAAAGGAAATAATGTAAATACCAATCATAAAGAAACAAATGAACAAACCAAAATAAAAGATTATTGGAATTATCATGTACATCCACCCTCTGTTTTGTCTAGGCTATTTTCAGGTAAACAAAAGTTGTGGATGACTTTTCTTAAAGGGAGGGAGGATGATGAGACCGTGCTAAGGCAATCAACTTTCATCATTTGTTCTAAGCATCCATTCAAGGTGAAAGCTAAACTTGGTTCCAAATCATTTAGGTTTCTACCTACAAGGCTACTACTTGGTTTATATGATTACAGATTCAAACACCTTGCTGTGATGGAAGAAGAAGATCGTGATGTTATCACAACACTACAAGTTGATGGCCTAGCAAAATTCTATGGATTGGAAGAGTTAGAGTCGAGGATGACTCCTTTTCAAGAGGGGGAGGATGATGAGGACATCCCAACCATGCATGCCATCTCAAGTCTAAAAGATACAAATCAAGGGCCACTGACAAGAAGCCGCACCAAGAAACTACAAGAGCAGGTGAAATCATACCTAGCTGAAATTAACTTTGACATATTTAAGGATGTTATACTACCTAAATTTTCTATCTTGATGTTGCTTAGGTTTACACATGAAGATGTGAAAGGCACATGGCCGAAGGATCAAGACACGGTGCTACAAAACGGCTCCATTGAAAAAGTAACACGGACAGATAATCAGACTCAGAAAAAAGGGACACGGATGGCTGACCGGACCCCGAAAAGAAACATCCATAACTTTTGATTCTCAGAGGTGATGAAGGTCCATGAGGACATTTTGGAAAGCTTATCAAGTCCAGTTTCCAATGGCGCAAGTTCCAAGTGTTTTGGATTCCCCAATGTTGAGATACATTCAGATTTGTGAAGACTGCTCAGAAGGTCAATAGTTTTCTAGGGGCAGAATGTTGGTATAACTTCCGATGCAAAACTGTACCAATCTACATGGTTTAATGTTGCATGCTACACATGGCTAGAAAGCTCTTCAAGTCTAGTTTCACACCCAACAAATGGTTCTTCATTTGGACTTCCCAATAAGGAGTTATGGCCAGATTAGTGGAGCCTGCTTAGGAGGCCAACAGTCACACGAGACCACTTCGGGAATCCATCTCATGGTGATATTTCACGTAGCCTATCTTTAGAAACTCCATTTTATTTTTACACCCAACCAGGAGGGTTGTTGCTAGTATAAATATCTCCTACCTCTATGCTTTTATAAACCTTTTGATGAATTGATAAACCCCTCATATTGCAGCTGAGCTACCGAGTGCCTCACTCAAACCTTTGTTCTTCCTTGTTATTCTTAGACCTGTGAAGAGATCCATCTGGGTTCCCCTAGTTCATGCTCTATGGTTTCCAGTACGGCTGCACCGTTTTGTGTGGATTAGTTCTAGATTGTGGTTCTGCGGTTGTTCGAAGATCGAGTCGAAGTCTGTGCGGTTTCGGTGTCTCTCTCCCCGTCGTTTGGTCGCATCCAAACTTTGTCAGGTATACAGTTAGTTATCCCACTGTTCGTAGCAAGTTATCTTTGATTCGTCACCTACTGTCGTGAAGATTGGGCCACCCTCAAGGACGTTCCTTATCACCTGACTGGAGGGGCAAAGTCTGATGCGCTTCCCGTAGGGAGCCCTACCACGCTGAACCGTCGCCCCGGAGGCTAGGCATGGCCGCGCCCGCCATGGCCGGTGTGCGATGCGTAGCCATGGCAGCACCTCCGGCCTGCAGTCAATGCCCCTCCGGCCGGCGGCCCCTCCCCACGCCCCTCCCACCGGCGGCCCGTCCCCAGCGTTCCTCCTCAGCCCATCTGAACCGCGCGGCCCGCCCAGTGCCGCACGGGAATGCCTGCATGATCGTATCAAGAGATCGAGAGAGAGACAAAGGAAGGAGATATGTTTTTTATTTTGGTCCCTGATTAGGTTTCAATAATTAAATATAAGCCCATCAAAGAGTTGGAGCTTTATCAAACAGTTTGGTAGGAGATCAGCTCCACCGTAGAGCTACTCTATAGTGGAGCACTTGCTCTGGAGCTATGTTTTCGGAGCTGGAGCCCTGCCAAACAACCTGGAGGGAGTATTTTATTAAAGAATAAGATATCCTAATTTTGTCACATTCAGAAATGATGACCATCATAGCCAGATCCACTAGGAACATAATTATTTGTCAAACTAGAGGAGATTTGAACTACGCACCCCATGTGTCAATGACACATTGATGACCGTTTTGGGATTAGAAAAGTTCTCTCCAGGAAATAACTAATTGGCCCTAGGAAATAATAATTCTAGTGACCTAGAAGCATCTCTACGAGGCTCTCTACATTGCGCTTTATCCAAAATTAAGAAAACAAACCAATGCAAAAAAAGGATCCCATAAACTCTAAGTCATTCTATGTCTTTTCCACTCTCCAAAATCACCACTCTCGCTCTCTAATAATGGAGATGCTACATGGATCTTTAAATTCATTTTATAGTAGTTCTTTTATGAATTTATTTCACATAAGGAAAATAAAGATAAACCATAAGAGTAGAGAAATGAAACTTAAAATGTCTATTAGAGACATGCATGAGAGAGATATATAAAGAGAATAGTCATGGAATGACTGCATAGAGATATATAGATTAGTGTTCAGAGAGGCCCTTGGAATTGCTATTAAATCTGTTATTAGGAAGATATATCAATTTGCTCCACAAGCCCAATATATAAACTCATACAGTAGTAGTTCATGTTTGCCTTAATGTGTAAATATAAGAAGTACAAGTGTTCAACTAATTGTTTTTATACACTACTATTTGCTTGCTTCTACAAGTTAAGTCACAAGTGATACTAGCTACCTTCAAGAAAAAAAATTCACTCCAAACAAACACCAGTTTTGCCTAGTTTATAGCCACAAAAGGGCAACTTAATCTTTGTGTCTGATCAGCATCTTGTGTCAACCAGGGGTGTTTGGATGCTAATCAGAAAGACTAAGGCCCTGTTTGGTTTTCATTTGTTAAAGTTTAACTCCCGTCACATCGAATTTGCGGCAAATGCATGAAGTACTAAATGTAGACTAATTGCATGCATGTCGGCATAGATTAGGAGTAATTTATGAGACGAATCTATTAAGTCTAATTAGTCCAAGATTGGAAACTTTTTGTCAAATAAAACGAAAGTGCTACAATGTTTGTTAAACTTTAACATGTATAAACAAGCAGGGCCTAAATATGAGCTAAGTATAAAACTAATTGCATAGATAGAGACTAATTTGTGTGACAAATCTATTAAGACTAACTAATCCATCATTAGCACATGTTTACTGTAGCACCACATTGTTAAATCATAGACTCATTAGGCTTAATAGATTGGTCTCGCAATTTAGTCTCCATCTATGTAATTAGTTTTATAATTAGTCTATATTTAATACTTTAAATTAGTGTCTAAACATCCGATGTGACATGAACTAAACTTTAGTGAGGGGTATCTATAGTAATTCTTTCTATAAGCAAATTAATTGACGATTTGATCACTAATGTACTAGTCTTATTATAGTACCATACAGAAGAGTTGCTTAAATCTTGGTCCGCGGATACGATTTGTTGGGTACAAATAGTACTTTGACTACGTGTGCACGTGTCCACGAGAGTGAGTACGGAGTAGTTTATATTGCCTCAGTTCCAAAATTATATGCATTTTAGAATACGAATACTGACCATAGTCACATCACAACGAACTTCTCTGTTCTTTTTTTTCCCGACAGTAGAGACACGCATACACACTTTATCTTTATGAATACCTATAAAAATTAAACCATATATCTTGATTGAAGTCATCATAAACAGCTCCCTATCGAGTAGCATGTTGCTGTGTTGCCAACCACTTTTAGATTTTTTTTAAAAAAATCAAACACCCACCTTGAATCACAAACTTAAACTCAAATAAATAGATTCCACAAAAAAAAAACTAGTTAAGCTACACTTAGTTCTCATCAAATTTTTCTGTGTGGCTGTGAAAGGCCTGTAGCTCAGAGGTTATAAGAGTCTCAGTAGCACGTCAGGTCTGGGTTCGACTCCCCGTGGAAGCGAATATTCCATGATTTAAGGCCGCTTTGTGCTTTTAGTGGTAGATGATGTTCTCGTCAACAGCGAGATGTTTATGGTGACTTCGTTAATCTTGAGGATTTATCGGCTCAGTCCTCGAAGATGCTCACAGAGTATGCGTGCGTTCATAGGGGTTGGTGTGCATGTGTTGTGAGTGTCTACGTTATACTTTGTAATTGCAAAAAATTCATGTGTGACTAACTATTTGTCATTACTTGATTTGTGTGACAATTGATTTCACTATTGCGGCAACATATTAAGCCAAACATAACTTTTTCCAAAAACAAAATGGAAAAAAGAGAAGAACGTAGTCAATAATTTGATAGGATCCATACAATGATTCTTCAAATTCATTTACCGTTGTTTATGTATTCCCTTTGATTTTATAATTTCTATCACTTTGGACATTGATAGGGTCTAAAAATATCACACCTATTTTTAAGGACAAAAATAGGATGCATAACGTACTCATATGCGCCCCAGGACATGATCGCACACACAAGTAGACAAATTACATAGTATCATCACAGTGCTTATTACATAGCGAATAAATATTTAAGACATAGTCTTGAACTATAAATAATAATAACTAATAGTAGATCTCCAGTGGAAACTCCAAACACAGGGACACGGTTGACTGGTTGACACCAAGACTAGTACTCATTTCGATAATCTTCCTCATAATCTTCATCTGTTTTGGTGAAATAGCAAGGGTGAGTCCATGTCGAACTCAACAAATATAACACAGGGTTCATGAGGCTCAAAAGGCTAGACACTGTTTGACTGCGTTTAGCTTTTAAACCATTACATAATTATCAATTTAAGTAGCATCAAGATACTCCAATCCCTTTAATGAAACAATGATCAATTGTAATATAGATAATGAATAGCATTAACATGAGCATAATAATAATCAACAATAATTAAGCATGGTATAACAATTATGATCAACTATTCCGTAAGAATCCCCAAGGCCGCTCGTATCCGTGAGCACGGCTAGTATAGCAGTTTTTAACTCTGCGCAGAGGTGTACACTTTCACTGTAAGTCATGATTTCCAAATGAGTGGGGAGATCAAGCCCAAACACCGGAGAACCATATAAAGCCATTCAAAAGTTCGTCTAACAAGTTAGGGCCATTAGATTCACTCGGCAGGCAGATGTAGAAGCCCCCTTCCCAGTGGCACAACAACCGCAGCCTATACACACTAAAGACAGGGGCTCGCCCTACACCCAACGTGGCAAGCCTTTCTTACGCCATTTAAGGTAACCACTAACAAGCTAGAAAAGGTCTCTTGAACAACTAAAGCCAGAGCCATATAGCCCTCATAGTTGTACTGTATATCCCGGTTATCACTTACAGATAAGTCCTTATGGAGAGAAACTAGAGCATCAAAATAATACACATGCTCTAGCCCCCTTTTAACAGTAGTAAAATCATTTTAATGGTTGATTGCTTAATCCATTAATCAAATTACAAGATCATTGTTCTTATTTTAAGCACTAGCAATCGCTACCCATATGCATTCCCAAAGTTGCCAAGGAATCAAGATAATAATCACTAAGTTATAATCTCTAAGGTTGTCAAGGTAAGCACATGCATATGTATGATAATTTCAATGTATAGGTAACAAGGATAATCCTATGTTATACTTGTCTTGATCAAAATTCTCTGAGTGATATTGCTGATCTGGCTCAAAGTAATACTCCTGATCGTCCAGATACTGCTCACCTTCTAAACTCGATCGTCAATCAACAACACACATGCATCCAATCAAACATACACGAAGCAACAAGGGGCGGCGGCGCCATTACCGCACCGTTGGTGCTCTTCAAAATCGTGACTAGAACCACCCCCACCCAAAAGAAAAGCATAGAACTAAAGAGGAGAAGAGTGCAGTCTCACCAATGCAACGAAATCGGCCTCGAATCCACCCGACGGCTCCACCCACGTTCAACCGACAACTCCAACTATCTCAAACCCTAAACCTCGATTTCTTGCGGTGGAGTTCACGGTTTAGATGAAAAATAGATATAGGAAGGTCAAGGCGTCCTATTTATAGCTTCTAATGGCCGGGTTCGGGTAGGTTTCCCCGGGAATCACGAAGCCGACCGACATTGTCGTTTCTGGTTTGGAGTCCGGAGCTCTTACGGAAGGTAGGAGACAACTGACCACCGGGCCCCACCGGTCAGCGAAGGGAGGGAGGGGCGCAACTGCTGGGCTCGACCGAACTGGGCCAAGACGCCGAGATGGGCCGCTTCTCCGAGACGGCCTACTGCGCTGCCGATCGGCCCACCAAGCCAAGAAGGAGAGCGGGCCGCGGTTTACCAGGTGAGTAAACTGTTTTCTTTTTCTTTTTTTTATTTGCTTATTTAATAAATGATCTCAAATAAGAGTTTCGAACCAAAACAAAATAAAATAAAACCACTATTCAAAATAAAATAAATGCAGCAGCATGAATGCAACACCAAATTAGTTTTAAAATTTTAATTCCCCATTAATTGTTATCTAAATTATTTGAAATTCATTATTCCTAAAGTTTAGAATTTTTGGGTGTTACAAATTCTACCCCCTTAAAAGAATCTCGTCCTCGAGATTGGACTGCTTACTCAAACAACTACATATATGATTTCCTCAATTCATCCTCTCTTTCCCAAGTTGCCTCTGCCTCTGAATATCGATTCCACTGTACTTTGCACATCTTAATAATCCGACTTCGAGTAACTCTCTCAGTAGTCTCTAAAATCTTGATCGGAAACTCTTCATATGTAAGATCCTCCTTAACAGTCAATTCTTCCAAAGGTATCTGCTCTTCTGGCACACGCAAACACTTCTTAAGTTGTGAAACATGAAACACATAATGTACTCCAGACAAATTCTCAGGCAACTCCAACTGATAAGCAACTTCTCCACATCTAGCAATAACTTTAAATGGTCCAACATACCTTGGTGCTAATTTGCCTTTCATGTTAAACCTCTTCACACTTCTCATAGGTGACACCTTCAAATAGACATAATCACCTACCTCAAAAACTAAATCTCTTCTCCTATTGTCAGCATAACTCTTCTGACGAGACTGTGCCACCCTCAAATTCTCACGAATTACCCGCACTTGATCTTCTGCGTTTCTAAGAACATCTGTACCAAACACCTGAGATTCACCTGTCTGATCCCAAAACAATGGAGTCCTACACTTACATCCATACAAAGCCTCAAACGGTGCCATCTTAAGACTCTGTTGATAACTATTATTATAAGAGAATTCTGCATAAGGCAAACTCTTATCCCAACTGGTCCCATATTGCAATGCACAAGCTCTCAACATATCCTCTAATACTTGGTTGGTCCTTTCAGCCTGCCCATCTGTCTGTGGATGATATGCTGTACTAAAATTCAATTTTGTTCCCAAAGATTCATGTACAACTTTCCAAAAATGTGACGTAAACTACGATCCTCGATCAGATACAATCTTCTTTGGAACTCCATGCAAACATACTATCCTCTCCATATACAACTCTGCCAATTTTGGTCCAGGGTAAGTAGTCTTAACTGGTATAAAATGAGCAATTTTGGTTAACCGATCTACTATCACCCAAATAGAATCATAACCTCTCTGAGTACGTGGTAACCCTACTATAAAGTCCATACCAACTTCCTCCTACTTCCATTCAGGAATCTTCATTGGTTGCAACAATCCAGCAGGTCTCTGATGTTCTGCTTTCACCCTCTGACAAGTATCACACAATGCCACATACTCAGCCACATCTCGTTTTAATCCAACCCACCAATATTTCTGTTTAAAATCCAAATACATCTTAGTACTGCCAGGATGAATAGAATAAGCTGACTCATGAGCTTCACGAAGAATTGCCTATCTAACAGCTTGATCCTCAAGTACACACAGCCTCTTTTCAAACCACAAAATCCCATTATCATCCATTCGAAACCCTGGTGACTTACCAATCACTATATCTTCCGCTATTTTTTTAGTTTCTCATCCTTCAACTGACCCTTGTAAATTTCTTGCTCTAAGGTAGGCTCTATCACTAATTCCATTGTATTAGTAACAATTCTCAAATTCAAATATTCAAATTCAGCACATAACTCCCTAGTCATAGACAACGTCCGTATCTCATTGGCATAACTTTTCCTACTAAGAGCATCAGCTACTACATTAGCCTTACCAGGATGATAGTGTATCTCAATATCATAATCCTTAATCAACTCTAACCATCTGCGTTGCCTCAAATTCAGGTCTGACTGAGTGAAAATATACTTCAAACTCTTATGATCAGTGTATATATCACTCTTATGTCCAATCAAATAATGTTTCCAAATCTTTAAAGCATGAACCACAACTGCTAATTCCAAATCATGCGTAGGATAATTCAACTCATGCTTTCTCAACTGCCTAGATGCATAAGCCACAACTCTGCCTTCTTGTATAAGAACACATCCCAAACCTTGACGAGAAGCATCACAATATATAGAAAACTTCTTACTCAAATCTGGCAAAACCAATACAGGCACTGTAGTCAACCTCTTCTTCAATTCCTCAAAACTAGCTTGACATTTATCAGACCACACAAACTTGGCATTCTTCTCTAACAGAGATGTCATAGGTTTAGCAAGTTTAGAAAACCCTTCAATGAACCGTCTGTAATATCCAGCTAATCCCAAGAAACTACGAATCTCGCTAACATCAGTAGGTGGTTTCCAATTCAATACATCCTTTACTTTATCTGGATCCACTGATATCCCTCCATTAGAAACAATATGACCAAGGAAAGAAACTTCCTTCAACCAAAACTCACATTTACTTCGTTTCGCATACAGTTTATGCTCTCTAAGCTTCTGCAATACCAACCTCAAATGTTCAGCATGCTCTTCCTCCGTCTTGGAAAATACCAGTATATCATCAATAAACACTACCACAAACTTATCCAAATATTCCATGAACACCTTATTCATCATGTACATAAAGTATGCAGGTGCATTGGTCAAGCCAAATGACATAACAATATACTCATACAACCCATACCTTGTAGTAAAAGCTGTCTTTGGAATATCAGAGGCACGAATCTTCAACTGATGATAACCAGAACGTAAATCAATCTTAGACAACACACAAGCACCTCTCAACTGATCAAACAAATCATCAATCCTAGGCAAAGGGTACTTATTCTTGATAGTTACCTCATTTAGTGACCGGTAATCAACACACATCCTCTGACCACCATCTTTCTTATCAACAAAAATAACTGGCGCACCCCAAGGTGAAGAACTAGGTCGAATAAAACCTTTATCTTGTAATTCTTTAATTTGTTTCTTAAGTTCTTCTAATTCATCTACTCCCATCCTATATGGTCGTTTGGCTATAGGTGCAGTTCCAGGTAATAATTCAATAAGAAATTCAATGTCTCGGTCAGGTGGCATACCTGGCAATTCATCAGGAAAGACATCCGGAAATTCCTCAATCACTGAATTCTCTTTAATAGCATCTTCAAGCTGATTCACCACAGCGGTTGGCTGCTTCTGCACTGCTACATCCACATTGATTTTATCTCCATTAGGTGCAGTCACAACTACCACTTTCTGTTGACACTGAATCTCTGCCTGATTTTGTTTCATCCAATCCATTCCCAATGTCACATCAATACCAGATGTCCTCAACACTATAGGAGTTATCTTAAACTCTACCCCCCTTAATATCATACTAATTGGAAGACAACAATTATTGGTCTGCATAGTACCTCCAGGTGAGTTTACTAAGAGAGGTTCTTTCATGGCAAGCATGGGTATACTATGCATTTTAACAAAAATGTTTGAAATAAATGTATGAGATGCTCCAGAGTAAAAAAGAACAGTTGCAGGAGTGGAATGTACATTGAACGTACCAATCATAACTTCCGGTGCATCATGAGCTGTATCAGAAGACACGTGATTCACCCTTCCAGTACCAGATTGCCTCTAGTTGCTCTTCTGGCTCTGAGGAGTCTGCTGATTTTGCTTCTCAGAACAATGGTAAGACATATGTCCCTCTTTACCACAAACAGAGCACCTAGTAGGTGTACTGGGAGCACTATTCTTCATGGGGGTAGCATTGGGATTTCCAGTGCGAGGAGTCTGTTGCCCAGTCTGCTAATACTGTTGATGCTGCGGATATGATGAACGCTGCTGAGACTGATTACTTTGCCAATTCTGAGACCACCTCTGATTTGAATTGCGATTCCACTGACTAACTGGTCCCTGAAACTTCTGATGAAAACCATGCTGAGAATTAGTACGCTGACGGTTGTTGCTTCCTGAGCTTTGTCCTTTCATCTTTCTCTTCCTGTCCATCTCCCTGCGCTCATTATCAAGCACAATAGCTTTATTCACAAGCTCTTGAAAACTAGCATAGTTATTCCCCTTCAATTGCAAGCGAAGATCATAATAAATTCCCTTTAAGAAAAGACGCTACCTATCTGTATCTTCCCTCACTTTATTAGGAGCATAGCGAGCCAACTGGGTGAACCTATCATGATACTCACTAACGCTCATCTGTCCCATCCTGAGGTTTCTGAATTCTTCCTGCTTCAGCTCAATTATACCTTCAGGAATATGACGAGCTCAAAAATCTCTAACAAACTCATTCCAAGTGATAGGAGGAGCATTGTTAGGGCGTACAGCTTGATACGACTCCCACCAAGTCTGAGCTGTCCCCTGTAACTGACCAGATGCATATAACACCTTTTCCATATCATTACACTGGCGATATTCAGCTGTTTCTCAACTGCTCTCACCCAATCATCTGCCTCTAAAGGATCAGCAGCATGAGAAAACACTGTATGGCGTCCCTTCAAAAATTCTCCACGCTTGTCCCTCACTTGCACAGGTAGTGGTCCTCCTACAGGGGGATTGTTCTGCATGTGCTGCATAAACATCTGCATCATCTGATTCTGAGTATGCATAAGTTCCTCCATAGTAATGGGTGGGTTAGCACCTCCACGACCTCTGCCACGACCTCTGTCTGACATCTGTTTCCAAAAACACAGAAAACAAAGTTCAGTACGATCCGAGATGATGTATTCAATAGATAAGCAAAATCTGATTTCTCTGGCGAATTCCAATTTCAGCAACTCAGTAAAACTGTCATATCTCGAGCTACAGACGTCCAATTCAGATGATATTTATATGGTTGGAAAGCTTTCAAAATTATCTACAACTTTTATTCACAACACTTTTTCTGATTCTGTCAATAAGTTGGCCAAAAATTGAGCTTAACTAAAACTGTTTCAGAATTCTAGACTGTGCAGTAACCCCAACTTGAAACAGATATATCTCTTAGTTCTTAATAGATATTAAAGTGATTCTTGCGGGGTTGGAAAGATATAGAAGTCTAATTATTCCCAGTAAAATTTCTTAAATTTCCCATTAACGAATTTTAATTTATTTCTAAAACATCCCAGACTGATCCAAAAATCAGCAAAGGACAGAACTAAGTTCACCTCATAACCAACTAATATATTTTGATCAAACTTAATATTCTTAACCATGGAACTTGTAGGCATGTCTATAAAACTCCAGCACACATTACAAAGATCCAAATCACACATTATCATAATAACAATCCATCAATCACACAATTGTTCACACCACAAACTGACTCTCAAAACAACCCAAACTTAAAATTGACTCGCAACTACTGCCACTCCTATTACATAGGGATTTTTCCTATTTCCTAATTAAGCTTCTCATAAATCTTGGGACGACCTAACTCCGCCCTTAATTGGTCAATCTCCTTATAAGCTTGCTCCTTAAGTTCTTTTTCCTTCAGCAACTCATCCTTCAAATCCACCTCATGGAGAGCCAATTCACGAGCTAATCCCACTGTAGCTTGTAGAGTCAAGGATGAATCATCTGCAAGCGACACGGTCCAAACACCCTTATCATGTAGGAAACAAGAAAAGTGCCGGAGTGCACCCTGTAATGTCTTGTCCGAGCGTAGACCATGGTAATAAACGAACGCATTGTAGGCGACATCCTCCATGCTTGTTTCTACGGTTGCCTGGCTCACTCGGGTAATGAACTTTGACTCCACCTTAGGCTCCTTAGTGGTAGGATCCCTTTTCTTGACCCATAACTCCGTTTCCCAATAGGAATCCATCTATGGATGACTATACTCCGCACTACGATACTTCAACGTAGCTTTCCAGTCGTAGTAGTAGTTGTCCAAGGTTCTTGTCAACATATCATGGAAGAAAGCATCAGCTTTAGGAACCGTGATATGAAGCTTCGTGGTCCACCCCATAACTACATCCTTCATTGGAGTGTCACCGACTCTTGATTCAGCATCAGATAGCTCTTGGTCACCATCTTCATATGGCTCCTGAGGTTTGAAACGGGCAACGTACTGTGCAGCTGATAGACGGGGATGAGGAGGCATCTACAAGATTTAGACATAGATTAGATAGAATCAATGTATTTTCGCAATAGAATAAAGTAGAGGAAGCATAAAAATTTAGTAATTAACAAGGTGAAAGGAGGAAGCATGATATAAGTGAAGCATGGATGCTATTAACGACCATTCTAACTAGGCTTGTGTCCTTGATACCAATCTGTCACACCCAATTTTAAGGACAAAAATAGGATGCATAACGTACTCATGTGCGCCCCAGGACATGATCGCACACACAAGTAGACAAATTACATAGTATCATCACAGTGCTTATTACATAGCGAATAAATATTTAAGACATAGTCTTGAACTATAAATAATAATAACTAATAGTAGATCTCCAGCGGAAACTCCAAACATAGGGACACGGTTGACTGGTTGACACCAAGACTAGTACTCATTCCGATAATCTTCCTCATAATCTTCATCTGTTGTGGTGAAATAGCAAGGGTGAGTCCATTTCGAACTCAACAAATATAACACAGGGTTCATGAGGCTCAAAAGGCTAGACACTGTTTGACTGTGTTTAGCTTTTAAACCATTATATAATTATCAATTTAAGTAACATCAAGATACTCCAATCCCTTTAATGAAACAATGATCAATTGTAATATAGATAATGAATAGCATTAACATGAGCATAATAATAATCAACAATAATTAAGCATGGTATAACAATTATGATCAACTATTCCGTAAGAATCCCCAAGGCCGCTCGTATCCGTGAGCACAGCTAGTATACCAGTTTTTAACTCTACACAGAGGTGTACACTTTCACTGTGAGTCATGATTTCCAAATGAGTGGGGAGATCAAGCCCAAACATTGGAGAATCATATAAAGCCATTCAAAAGTTCGTCTAACAAGTTAGGGCCATTAGATTCACTTGGCAGGCAGATGTAGAAACCTCCTTCCCAGTGGCACAACAACCGCAGCCTATACACACTAAGGACAGGGGCTCGTCCTACACCCAACGTGGCAAGCCTTTCTTACGCCATTTAAGGTAACCACTAACAAGCTAGAAAAGGTCTCTTGAACAACTAAAGTCAGAGCCATATAGCCCTCACAGCTGTACTGTATATCTCGGTTATCACTTACAGATAAGTCCTTATGGAGAGAAACCAGAGCATCAAAATAATACACATGCTCTAGCCCCCTTTTAACAGTAGTAAAATCATTTTAATGGTTGATTGCTTAATCCATTAATCAAATTACAAGATCATTGTTCTTAGTTTAAGCACTAGCAGTAGCTACCCATATGCATTCCCAAGGTTGCCAAGGAATCAAGATAACAATCACTAAGTTATAATCTCTAAGGTTGTCAAGGTAAGCACATGCATATGTATGATAATTTCAATGTATAGGTAACAAGGATAGTCCTGTGTTATACTTGCCTTGATCAAAATTCTCCAAGTGATACTGCTGATCTGGCTCAAAGTAATACTCCTGATCGTCCAGATACTGTTCACCTTCTAAACTCGATCATCAATCAACAACACACATGCATCCAATCAAACATACACGAAGCAAACAAAGAGATATAATTAGAACAGTACATCAACAGTAGCAAAACAGTAAAAAAAAGTTTATAAAACTCTTCTACACGTTTCTACGATCACACAGATGCAAAGATCACCAAATTCGGAGTTAAAACGTGAAAGTTATGAATTTTCCAAGATTTCCTATAGATAAATAAATACTTAATTATAAACTCGAAAAGTAAATTATCAAAATTAACTGTACAACTACACTAACATGTAGAGCTTGCAAATACGAACCTAACGCAACTTGAACGGATCAAATCGGAGTTAAAACGAAGATTTTATGACCAAAACAATCCTAGTGGCAAAACTGTAAATACCTGAAAACGTATTTTTGATTTAACTGGAAGAGAATACGCTTTCAAAACGCGAAAATGTATTTTCAGCTTTACGCTATGGACGGCGGGTTAATTATTAAAAAGTTCAGGGTCTCTTTAGAAAGATTACCCCGCGAAGGGGTATCTTCTAATCCGAGCCGCTGATTCAAAAACGGACGGCTCACATTCATCTTCAACCTCACAGTGCACATCCGGCCTCCTTCCTCAGGTCCGGTCGGTGGCTTCCCCATGGCCGGCGGCCCCTCCATAGCCGGAGATGGTGGATCTCCCCACCAAGACCACCATTCGAGCCCGCATTTGATCCAACGGAATGAGAAGCTTCGCGCGAACTCAAATACGCTAAAAAAACTAGCTACGTAAACCACACGCGACGCGCGGCAACAAGGGGCGGCGGCGCCATTACCGCACCGTCGGTGCTCTTCAAAATCGTGACTAGAACCACCTCCACCCAAAAGAAAAGCATACAACTAAAGAGGAGAAGAGTGCGGTCTCACCAATGCAACGAAATCGGCCTCGAATCCACCCGATGGCTCCACCCACGTTCAACCGACAACTCCAACTATCTCAAACCCTAAACCTCGATTTCTTGCGGTGGAGTTCACGGTTTAGATGAAAAACGGATATAAGAAGGTCAAGGCGTCCTATTTATAGCTTCTAATGGCCGGGTTCGGGTAGGATTCCCCGGGAATCACGAAGCCAACCGACATTGCCGTTTCCGGTTTGGAGTCCGGAGCTCTTACGGAAGGTAGGAGACAACTAACCACCGGGCCCCACCGGTCAGCGAAGGGAGGGAGGGGCGCAGCTGCTGGGCTCGGCCGAACTGGGCCAAGACGCCGAGATGGGCCGCTTCGCCGAGATGGCCTACTACACTGCCGATCGGCCCACCAAGCCAAGAAGGAGAGCGGGCCGCGGTTTACCAGGTGAGTAAACTGTTTTCTTTTTTTTATTTGCTTATTTAATAAACGATCTCAAATAAGAGTTTCAAACCAAAACAAAATAAAATAAAACCACTACTCAAAATAAAATAAATGCAGCAGCATGAATGCAACACCAAATTAGTTTTAAAATTTTAATTCCCCATTAATTGTTATCTAAATTATTTGAAATTCATTATTCCTAAAGTTTAGATTTTTTGGGTGTTACAAAAAACATAACTTTCACTACGATTTTCTATTTACTATTCAAAGTCACAACAGACATATAGTATTATGAAAGTACTTTTAAAATTAATATATACATGTTACCCTATCATCTTGAAACTAACTATTTTGAAAGTTATTGTTAATCAGAATTCAAAACTTTAACCAAAACCTTGTCCAAAATGATAGAAATTATGAAACTAGAGGGATACATCTTTGAAAGCATGAATTGAAATTAGGATGGTGTTTGTTTCAGTGCTTTCAGCCTGTTATCCATTCACAGCGTAAATGGATCGCATTGTTTTTCGTTTGGAACAGCTAGCCCGTAACAGATCACGGCGTGAACTGATCCGATCTAATAGAACGCCCCACGCCAGGTCTTCATAAAAGCTTTAAATTCTTGTAAGAAAATAGATTGGTAACTTATTTTTGAATGCCTTTCCTAAGGATAGTTGAAGCAATAATAGTCGTCTACCGCTGAGTTTTTACTTCCATTTGTGTACTCTTTCTCTTTATTTGTGTACTCATGTAAGAAAATAGTTTGGTAACTTATTTTTGAATGCCTTTTCTAAACAGAAAGAGTACACCGCTGAGTTTTTACTTCCGTTTGTGTACTCTTTCTCTTTATTATCAGCAATTAAGCTGAAAACTTTGTAAGAATTGGCCGTGTGGCTGTAGAGACCAGAACTATTTCATTTTTCTAAAACAAACTTATTCTCGAACTATTTTTACACACCTTATTATACTGACCATAAACAAACTATTTCTCGAACAATTTTTACATACCTTATTGTAGTGACCATATCTTGCGTTTTGCAAAAAGTTTCAGGAAGAGAAGGAAGTGTACAAACATCATAGCTTGCTGGGCACAAAAAGAAATTCAACACACCTGAAAGGTGGGGCAAATGAGCGTTAAGTCATAATGGACAGTTCACTGTGTGCTTGTGCCAACAGAGACACAGAGTGTGAAGGTTTCCATCAATCGCACGATTCTTCTTAAAAATACGAACAGTGATGAGAGTCATATACTTAAAATGGCGGGCCAATTCTTCAATGTCGACTGCTGATTTCTAGTAAGTGCAGTTAGTGAGGCACCAATGTTTTAGTCCCGCGAGCTGCATATCAGCTTTTGTTCCTATAATGAGCATTACAAATTATAATTACTAGAAAAAGTGCCCGTGCGTTATAACGAGATCGTTATTGATTTCTAACTTTTGTCCCTCCCATGGTTTACAATCGGCAGTGGTGGCCTCGAGCTTGTCGTACGATAGGCAGGGACAATGGCCTATTGACTTTACTAGGTGAAGGCGCATTGAAGATGCGACTGAGGTAAACTACATGAGGACGGGTTATCATTTCGTGGATACAACACAGGTGTATCAGAGCCGAAGAGCCCCTCACCTGCCAAGGCTAGGGTCAGAGGCTTGAAGGCCGCCATTGTCGATCAGACAAGGGGATAGGTAAGGCATTGGTTTTTTTGGAGATCGGGCACACAGACTATGTAAGGGGAGGCCAATGGGTGCAGGCTTTTCTCTCTCCCCGGCGCTATTCCTCTTCCTCTTCTCTGGCACCTTCTTCTCTCCTAATGGCGGGCACGTTGGCAGGCAAAGCCAAGCAACGGGCAAGGTCGGGCTCCATTGGCGAGATCTGGCCATTTGCTCATGCCGGCGGAGCAGTAATGGCGGAGGACGGGGCAGCGGCGGCATCGGACGGAGTAGAAGCGGTGCGGCGGAAGGAGTAGAAGCAGCGCAGCAGGTGGAGGAGCAGCAGTGGCACACATCATAGTGTGGCGAGTGGGCGGCCTCAGGCGCGCGAGGAGCCATATCTGGTGGCTGGCGCTGGGCAGAGGGCGTGGTTGGCGAGGGCTGAGGGGCCACGGTCGCACAGCGGCGTGGGGAGAAGAAGAAGATGAGGGTGATGAAAATAAAGAAAAAAATGCGAGAAGAGATGGGGAACGATGTTGCTTGGCCTTGGAGGGAGTGAATAAAAAAGATATTGACATATGGGTCCCACTAAACAGTAGCTAATGACGTTGAATTCACAATCCATCCCATTCCTATTTATCCCGTCAACCAAACACAAATGGGATCAATCCCGTCCCTTGTCAACAAAATAGAAAATGGAGCGATCACATCCCCGTCCCATCCCAGAAATCAGAGATGTGATCGTCCCACCCCACTGACTCCTAACCCAACACTACCTAACTACATGGTGTAGTGGAAATGGTTGAGTCTTTTCCTACTATTTTTAGTTTGATTCCTCACCATAACCTTTTTGCTTCTATTCTATTTCCTCACTAGAGAAAAAGAAAAATGATACCGACATTAATTTACCTACGCTACTTGTCTTATTGTCTAATTATTTGGTTTTTGGAGCCGATGGTTTTTTGTGATAAAATCTTGTGCCCCAAGTGACACAATGTGTATTTCTTTTTTTTAAATCCTATATCGCGTGCCATTGATATAGAAGATGAACGTAGTTGTATTCGGAAGGAATCTAATCTATTAGAACTTATTTCTTAGTATTATCTTATTCTTTACCTTTTCCTTTTATATAAAAAGTAGCCTTTGTTTGATAGAACTCGTGTCCTAGTTTGATTCTATTTTGTGTTGCCGCCCGCAAGTTGAGCTGCGTCATCCTGCCTATCGGTGGTTCTTTTTTTTGCAGAGCTGATGCTGAGACCGAGCCATTTTAGGCTAAGTTGGATGAAGAATTATTAGTGCCAGAAATTTTACCTCTTTAATATTAGGTATAGATATAGATATAGTTGACGTCCATTTAGAGTAAAATTCAGCAGCAATCCTCAAAATTGTCTGGGGTATCATATAGGTATCCAAAGTCCCAAAGTGCAATTTGGCTTCATAAAATTGTAACAGGTCTCATCTAGGTCCAAACGGGTGTTTAACCTGACCTGCTATCCTATGTGGCATGTTGATTTAGTCACGTAGGATAGCGGGTCATGTAAACACCCATTTAGATCTGGATGAGACCAGTTACAACTTCAGAAAGCCAAAAATGCATTTTGGAATTTTGGAGACCTAGATGACACTCTAGACAACTTTGAAGAATGCTTGTGAATTTTACTCTTTAAATCAAAAACTTCTCAAACACAATGTTGTAGATCGCGTCGTGAGCTATAATTTTGATATAAAGTTTGTCTCCATCTTGATATAAAGTTGTCTCCACCCTAGTTTTTATGGAAAAGTTTTGAAGTATTTTAGATACTCTATTTATCAAAGACTAAAAATCAATTTATGGAGATGGGTGTCCATGACTGTCTCTTAATCGTTGATTTTTAGAGATGGTTGGCTTAGGATGCCCACAGAGGCGAAAACTTTCCTAGAGGCCGCTTGACTATTTACAGAGGCTGTCTCTACATTTGCGGTCTCTGTTAATCAGGGTTGCTGTTTTCTAAAATTTTTTTGTGGTAGTGTGTACCATTTCTCCATGCAACATTATGTCAATCTAGGGTTAATGTTTCTATGAAATCTATCGGAACCACAACTTTAACTGGATGGCACCATGAATAGAAGGCTATGACATAGGAGAAAGAAGAGCACTACTGAGAAAACATAGAGTTTGTTTGGTATAATTTATAAGTTGCTTATGCAAAAATATGCTAAAACTAGGAACCAAACTATGCGCTGTTCAGCAGCTCCTCTTGGTCATGCTTCTCCCTGTCACTTCCATTTGTATTGAAAAGCACAATATGGATCAGACCTGCTTCTCTTGACCATGCTTTTTCTCTGTTTGTGCAGCTTCAAAGGGAAGCGCTTTTCTCCGCCACCCTACCAAATAGGGCCTTAGTTTACGGAGAAAAGGACATCCAAAGAGAACATGCAATCCACACCCTGCATCGCTTGTCATAATAGACTAGTGTCTACTGAACAATTTTTACTCATTTTTTCTTTCATGTATGAGTTTTTAAAAAGAAATAAATTAAAAAAGAATATCGCATATACACATCACAGGTACCAGCTGCTGTACACATGGAAATTTCCACACCCTTTCTTTCAAAGGTGGTATAACTAAGGGGGCAAGTAAAGCATAAATGGGTGCATGTGGAGGGTAAAATGCCCAGCCCAGCACACCACACCACACCATATGTACCCACTGGCACCTGTAGCAAAGTGAACAAATGGTGGGGAGTGCAGTGCTCCTCTCCTTTCTTTAAAGCATTCATGACTGACCACCGAGGGGAGGAGCTGAGGAGAGAATTGAGAAGCATCTCCTATCCTATCCTATCTTTTGACAGCTGGTCAAGAGAGGTTGAATAGGCACAGGAACAGCTAGTACACAGCCCAGCATGCACATGACCACTAAATATGTCATGACCCAACATGACCCTCCCCTCACATGCATCTGATCAACCAAGCAACCAAAGATCGTTGCATGTTCTCTGCTCTCCCCCACTCTTACTGAAAAGGGTTTGTTGGATGGATGGGGCGGCAAGGAATGTTAACTTTCCCCCCTTTATTTAATAATTTCCAGCTGGGATGAAAAGATGAAAAAAGGCTATTTGCTTCCCAGCAGAAGTCACCTTCCAATCTGATTCACTTCCATGTGTGCCTCGGTCAAGTAGAGGTATATCGTGTAGTGCTAGCCACTATTCTGACCTTTATTTCACAAACTACAGGACCAAGCATAATAATTGGAATTAGCGACCATGGATTCATTGAAGAAAAAAAACTGGGATTAATTTAATTCCAAGAACCTGGATTTACCAGTGCATTCTAACCATTGAAGTCGAGTTTGATCTGGCACTCAAGGATCTTGACTTGTGCACATGCATGTGTAACAGTCAGGGCAGCCTTTATGAGCTTGTTTGCCAGTACGCTGCACGTTTTCCTCTCTCATGAATACGCTTGCAGGTGTTTCAGTACATTTGCTGATGATGCTCATCTCCACTCCAAGGATCCTGAAAGCTGAAAAATAAAATCTGTAGTACTATATAAATATATATAAAAATCAACAGCTAGATTGTGCTACACGCTGTAGCTAGCTGGGAGTGTTCGGCTGCACTTTAGGATACACGGTACGATGGCTGCTGCTGCATCAGCCGTGGGAGTGATACCCTGTAGAATGGTTGAGGCTGTAACCAGCAGCCGAATATGTCTTGACAAAATATGCATGTTGAAATGCGAATTCGAGAGAACTCATGTTGAAATGCGAGCAACAAAACCATGATGATGATGATGCCCAACCCAAACACGACACAACAGCGAGGTGTGGTCCTCAACTGGCCTTGTTGGTGTACAACATCAGTGGTCCATTGAAACGAACCCAGTCGCGCATTGCTGAGACACATAATGTGCAACAAACTATGACGGCAACCAAAGGCCCCGTCACGTTCATTATGATTTGATTTGCTGCCAGTTTATTTCAAAATCGATGCTAGTGCTTGAGTCACTCACGCTTCAGTCATTGGCATGTCAGTAGTCACAGATCAAAACTATCACGTTCATCAACTGTGTAATTGTTATATTTTCTTTTGCGGTTCCGTAAGCCTAGCTATGCTCATCAGCGAACATATTCTCTATTAGACAACTCATGATGTTTCGTCAAAGCGGTGTTATTAATTTAAAATTAAAAGGCCATTGACTACAATTTGGTTGAGGCCTTGAGGGGAATCGCAGAGGATATATTCTTAGTGAATCTAGAGATACGACACATTTCTATGGAGGATTCTTGGACCTAATATAAGCCTATTATTAGAGCCGTCATGTTAGGCACGGGTTAAAACCATAGATCATGCTAGCCCTTCCATCATCGATAATTTATCATTTAACTGGAGTATGGATGAAGTTCGGTAGGGAATGGAGTAGTGTGCATCAATACTAGAAGCTCAAGTTCACTCTCGCACCAATATTAGTAAGTTAAAGCATCTGGAATCGAACAATACCTGACAAATATAGTCTTGAAAGGATGGTCTATGAACCTAGTCAAAGATCATTGGGTTCTATTTGGTGCACTCGTATCCACCTTAGGCCTTCTTTAGATGTCCATGTATCTACCTCATTCCAGGAATGTTAGAGTAGTTTGGTGTGGAATTTAATTTAAATTCTACCCCAGACCAATTCAACACACATAGATTGAGATGGATACACGAAAATCTAAATAAGGCCTTAATCCACATCTATTTGAATGAATTAGAGTGCAAAATCATCTCAATCCGATTGAACACATATGGATTCAGATGGCTAAACAAATACTTGGGTGGAACCCCCTTCTACCATCAGTTTCCAAAAATTGCAGCCAAAAAAATTGCTGCCATGTCATGCATAATCTGTGGCCTGTGGGTCGAGTGGCTGATCATCTTTTATGTAGATCTTGTTGACATACTGAACGCTGTTTCCTAGTAAAATCAAACTCCCAAGGTTGGAGTGTAGCATGCTGCGTATAGCGGCAAGGGACGTGAGTAGGCGGCCAAGGGCAGCCTGCAGAGTAAGCTTAAAAAGTTCAGAATCAATTAATGAATGAAATCAAAGTTTCCCTACACTTCTTTATGCACCATGATCATTTGATGGGTCCTGGATTAATGCTTCAGGTCTATGCTGTGACTAATGACTTTGTGGCTGACTACTTTTGGCTGTCATCTTCATCTATGACTGAACCTACAATCAAAGTTTCAGAAAATGGCCATACAAAAATTACCATCTTGTCCTGCAAGAATCCGATCAATTGACATGGATGAATCACCTAGCCAGCAAGATTTTCACTTACCTCAGAGATGTTGAGCAGCATGTCCAAACACACAGTGCTCTCTCTGTTGACGTTGAAATCGATCCAAGCCAACACACCAGTAGGGCCTTGATGCCCAAAGAGGTTGTAGATCAACCTGCAACGCAGCAAGGACGTAGCGTAATCGACCAAACCAATCTAGAGACCGATAAGGCCAATGTAAAGCCCATTCTTGGCTGAAAACGCTCCCGAACTTCTCTCGGGAAGACCCACGGGGAGGAGTATGTGGAGGATCTCCTAGGACCAGCAAGGCTGCCTAGGATTTCGTTGAATCTCGTGAGGAAACTCAACAACAGCAGGAGGGGTTGAGAGAAGAGAATTAGGAAAAAGGAGTTGATAGGTTGTGTTTTTGACGATTGGATAGATAGGAACTCAATCAGTCATGATCCTCTCATATATATAGAAGGGAGTGGTCTTATCCCAGTAGGAAACCTCTACAAGATTTATTTTCCAAGTTTTCCACGAGCTTGAAAGAGTTGGGATCGAGTTTGGACTCTCCCTGATTCGGACTGCGAAAATCAGAAGTTCTGACAGGGAATCAGAAGTTCTGATTTTTGCGTAAAGCTAGCACCTCCTGGCGAGCATCAGAAGTTCTTACAGGGGGTCAGAGGTTTTGAGTTTCACGCAAAGCTAGAACTCCCATGCAAAAGTCAGAAGTTCTGGTAGGAGGTCAAAAGTTCTGATTTCCACATAAAGTCAGAATTCCTATGTAAAAGTCAGAAGTCCTAGTAGGGGGTTAGAAGTTCTGATCTTCGCACAATGGACAATTTTGGTTGTCAACATATGCCCCAATTTTTAGGTGAATGATGCATAAACCTAAAAACATCTGTCAAAACAAAACCAAACAGCGACGATACCCATCTCATCGGTTGCTCAGTGTCTAAGGGCGATGTAACCATTTTTTTGTTCTAAGGGCGATACATGTATTGGCCATTGTTTGGTGAGCACTTAGGTTTCTTGCCAAACACTTGAAAAATACTTTTTCAAGTACCTTTCGTTGAATGCTCTGTTGAGACGTTCACCTTTCAATGTCTCTAGCAAATAAGCATTACCGAATATCACTTTGATCACTTTATAAGGACCTTCCCAATTTGGTGACCACTTGTTGAACTTGTTGCTCTTCGATCCAATTGGTAATATGGTTTTTCACACTAATTCTCCCACTTGAAATGATTTGCTCTTAACTTTCTTGTTGTATGTCTTGGCAACTCGAGCTTTGTCTTTCTCTATTTCCTTGAGAGCTTTTAATCTTACAGTAATCACCTCGTCGGTATCATCCATCATCAAATCATGATATGTAACAACAGATAGATCATTTTGTTTAGCAAGCCTATATGCATCAAAATTCACCTCAACGGATAACACGACCTCTTGACCATATACCAACTCAAAAGGAGTAACTTTTGCAGTACCATGCCTTGAAATGCAATGTTCCCATAGGGCTTTAGACAAAACTTCATGCAACCTCCTTGGATTCTCCTCGATCCTTTTTTAATAAGCTTGATCAAAATCTTATTACTAGACTCAGCCTGGCCATTGGCTTGAGCATAGTACAGAGATGGATTGAGCAACTTGATTTTATATAATTCGGTAAATTTTCTTACGTCCTTAGACACAAATGATGTCCCTTGATCTATAGTTAATGTTTGAGGGATACCAAATCTATGGATGATATGCTTAGTAATGAACTCAATTACCTCCTTGTGTGTCGTATTCTTGAAAGGAACTGCCTCCTTCCACTTAGTAAAGTAATCCGTAGCAACCAACACAAATCGGTGTACCTTGGAAGATGGGGATGAATTTGGCCAGTGAAGTCTAGCCCCCAACCATGAAAAGGCCATGGTTTGATGATAGAATGAAGCATAGCAGTAGGCACAAGCTAAATATTTCCAAACCTCAACACTCTTAGCAACCCTTATAGTAACGAAAACAATTGGTCACCATAGTAGGCCAATAGAAACCGGCTCTACACAATAACCACTTCATCTTCAAGGCCAATTGATGCGTACCACAAATGCCTTCTGGACTTCTCCCATAGCCACTCTTGCTTGATCAGATTCCAAGCACTTAAGCAACAAATCTTTGGTAGTTCTCCGATAGAGCTCATGGTTATGCAACACATGTTTGAAAGCACTCTGCCAGACACTCTTATCAACTTTAGCACTTGGATCACATAAATATCTCAGCAAGGGAGTCCTCCAATCATCTAAATCAGCCTCAACATCAGTGGAAGTTACGTTGGGCCGATTTGGGAGCTTCTTAGACAAATTGACCAGGCTGGTCATAGGGGAGTTGGCTAAGCCGACTGGGGCAGTCGGCTTATTCGACTTGGAGGTGTCGGCCTAGCTGACTTGGCTGCTGTAGAGAAGGAGTCGGCTGAGCCAACTTGATTTGCACCTGCATGGAAAAATTCTAGAGTTTTATGCATCGACTTTTATTGAACATGAAAATTACACCCACCAACATCATAGCTAGATGCTTGTTGAGCTAACATGTTGGTCTTACAATTTTCATACCTTGGAACATGCTGAATTTGGAATTCGGCAAAAGAACCAATAACATCAAGGCAAGCTCTTAGTGATCCTTCTAAACATTGAAATTCACCGGCAACTTGCTGTTCCACCAGCAAGGAATCACCATAGGCTTCAACATGTTTTACTTCCATGGACCGTAACATGATCAACCCGAATAATAGAGCTTCATATTCGGTTTGATTGTTGGTACAAGAGAAATCTAATCGGCTTGACATCTCAATTTCAGCACCATTAGGAGAAACAAGAATAATACCAACACCTTGGCCATCTTTACTAACCGATCCAAGTATAATTTCCGTAGAGTAAAAGTAAAGTAATTGACTTCATCTTTTAAATCAATACCATGCTCAACAATAAAATCAGCAAGAACTTGACCCTTAAATGCTTTCAATGGTTCAAAAGTCAAGTCATATTCTATTAGTGTGTATGCCCATTTGCCTATCCTTCCACGAAGAATTGGCTGATATAACACGTGCCTTATCACATCGACCTAGCAAGCAACAACACATGTACTAGACAAAAGATAATGCCTCATCTTAGCACAAGCATAGTACAGTGACAAGCATAATTTCTCTATATAGGCATACCTTATCTCCGGATCAAGAAGATGGCGACCAAAATAAGCAATCACATATTCTTTACCTTCATCTTGTGTCAAAACAGCCCCGGTTATCTTCTCTTCGGCAGCAATATATAATTTGAAAGGAACTTCCCTTCTAGGTGCACAAAGAGTCGGTGGTGTTGACAAATATTCCTTTATCTTCTCAAATGCTTCTTGTTGCTTTGCCCCCCAAGTGAATTCAGATTCATCCTTTAGCTTCAATATGGGAGTGAAAGGAATAATTTTCATGGACAAGTTAGCAATATATCTTCTCAAATAGTTCACCTTCCCTAGGAACTTTTGCAAGTCCTTCTTACATATAGGCGCCTGAACTTTCTTGACCTTCTCTATCCTCTTAAGATCAACCTCTATGCTTTTATCATGAATTATGAAGCCCAAGATCTTCCTAGCCAATACTCAGGCGGCTGATTCTTTCAATCCATAATGGTGCATTCTTTCAAAAGCAAGACGTAAATCAGCCAAGTGAGATCCATGGGCGGCCAATTTAATCACAATATCATCAATATATACTTCCATGATCACCCCAATTAGATCATGAAAAATCAAATTCATAGCTCTTTGATAAGTAGCACCTGCATTCTTCAGCCCAAATGTCATCACAACCCGCTCAAAGAGACCAACAAACCTAGGACATATGAAGGCCATTTTAGACATGTCTTCCTCAACCATAAAATCTGATTATAACCGGCATTACCATCAAGAAAGCTAATAACCCGGTGTCTTGAGGCATCATTGATAAGCATATCGACTATAGGCATAAGATATTCATCTTTTGGAGTAGCTCTATTCAAATCTCTAAAATCAGTATAGACTCTAATCTTCTCAGAATCCTTTTTCTCAACAGGCACAATATTAGAGACCCACTCCGCATACCTGCATGGCTGAATAAACCCCGCTTGCAACAACCGATTAATTTCTTCTTTAGTCCTATCATAATTTATAGAATTAAATCAGTGGGGGTTTTGCTTGAAAGGCCTGAATCCTTTCTTAATGGGGAGCCAATGCTCAACAAGCTCTCGGCTCAATCCAAGCATCTCTGTATAATTCCATGCAAAACAATCAACAATTTCTTGAGAAGCGTTATTAACTCAGCTTTGTAATCGGCTTCCAAATTTTAATTTATAAACATCGGCCAGGCCACAGGGCCATCTCCAATATCAACTTGTTCTAAAGGGTTGGCCGACGTAAAACCTTGGCCCAACTTATCAAGTTCATAAAATCATCAATAGCTTCGCAGGCATCGGTCTTATTAGCCCAATACTGTTCAACACGGTGTTTTAACCATTCAACGTTGGCATCCATTACAATAATGATTACATGATGATATTGAGCCAATTATCAATCGACTTCAAGGACACAGGAACAAAACCTTGCCTGATAACACTAATAAACTCAAAGTTAGAAAGATCTCTATCAGACAAGCAAGCAATAGCATCATGCCCCCCAAGCGAAGGAGCATCGGCTGAAGCAACATCAGTTGATGAATCTAAATGCACAACCTCAATAGCATCTCCCACCCATTAGATGAGAAATTGGTGCAAGCTAGATGGTATGCAGCGATTGGCATGGATCCAATTACATCCAAGTATCAAGTTGTAGCTACCTTGCACGTGGGTGATGAAGAAAGCCGTGGCCAAAGTCTTGCTTCCAATGGTAAGCTCCATGTTAGCAACTCCTCTAGCTAGAATGGGAGCACCTCCTTCAACACCATTGATCGTCATGTTTGTCTTGATCAGCTCCTCATCAGTGCCACTAAGCTTCTTATAAAGCAGATACGACATCAGGTTCACAATCGCCCCACTGTCCGCTAACATGTTATGAACCAGTGTGCCATTAACATGGCCCTTCACATGTAGAGGCTTGAGATGGTTGATGGAGTCATCTGGGTTCTAGAATACAACACTCTTCGTCGCAAAGTTAAACTCTACTGTTGTCGAATCATCTGCTACGATATAGTAATCGGCAGACAAAACAACCACATTGATCTCTACTCTTTCTAGGGTGGCCTCATAGTCAACCATCTCCTCATCGGGAACCTCATGAACCTCCATGCCAACTAGAGCAGCTACAGTAGTAGCAAAATCATCGGAGGAGACCTTGGAGGAACCTAGGATAGCAGGAGTCGACTTAGCCGACTCGGAAGTCGGCTTAGCCGACTCTGGAACTTCTAGAGCAACGTTAGCAGGGGAAATTGGCTTAGCTGACTCATGAATCGGCTTAGCCGACTCTGGCGTATCCAGAGCAGCTGGAGTAGGCAAAGTCAGCTTAGCCGACTACTCCGACATAGGGGTCGGCTGAGTTGACTGGCCAGCAACAACAGCGACATTCTGATCTTTCAGAGGGATTTCGACATGTATAGGGTTGAGAATTTCATCCTCCATCTTGGCAAGCTTCTCCCTCTTCTATTACTTATGTCGAGCACATTGCAACTTATGTCTTTGAGTTTTATTCAACCCAACAAACGAGCACCGACCGCAACAGCAAGGAACTATGACCAATATGGGCTGCTGGTATTTGGAATCTCCTTCGACGTGTTTCTTTTCATCAACTCCAGCAACTTCTTTAGGAGCTTCATTCTGCTTTAGTACTGGAATTTCTTCGATTACAATCGGCCCATCATGGTTAGTGACGGGAGCTTCCATGGAGCTGATTGTGATAACCGGTTGAGGCCTAGCTCTTGGTGGGGGAACGACAGGAATCTCAACCTTCTTAGGCGCATAAACTTGCTGCATTGGCGCCTTTTTCGACTATTGTGGAGTCAAAGTCCTAGAGGTAATCACATGATCTTGACTTGCACCGCTAGAGCTTGATTGACCATTGTTCAATCAGCTAAAGACGGACGGTCTTGGAACTAAACCAGCAAGCTCTCCCCACCTTTGTTGGCTATGCACGAGCACCACCGGAGGATACGACACCCAAACTCCATAAGGACCCCATTGCAATGTAATCAGAGGCGAAATCGGGGGGACTCCAGCGAGAAACACAAGGAGCAACTCTATGAGCTGGAGCTACAGGTTGCATCACCACCAATTGCTTGATCTTATCATTTTCTCGCTTAGGTGGAGTAGACTCTTTTTTAACGGTCGATTTTGGGAATCAGCCTTTTGTTGTTTATATTTAATCATAAGTCTATCAAAAGTGCATTGCTTCTTCACAAGCTCTCCCTGGTTCTTCTTTTCATTTGTCTTCTAGGTACCAATCTCCGGCTGCTGTGGAACAAACGTGTGCAAAACACGAGCACTGGAGGCGGCGGTTCTGCTGGAACCAGGGAAGTCAGCTAAGCCGACTGGGGGCAGTCAGCTCAGCCGACTTGGCTGCTGGTGAGGTGGAGTCAGCTAAGCCGACTCTCTGAGTTGGCTGAGCCAACTAACTCTGCTCTGTGCTAGAGTTAGCTTGGTCGACTGGTGAAGTTGACCTGGCCGGTCCCTGCTATGCCACCGCTGTTTCGTACCACCACTACCTTCTTAAATATTGCGATGATCCAGCAGTGATCTTCAACTTATTCTTGCCTTTATCATCCTTCTCAAGCACCACCTTGCACCCCAAATTCGCTTCGACATTCAGTGCTTGTCTTGAGTTGTATCGGCTTGCTCTAGACGAATCAAAATAGCGGGTGCCCTTACTTCAACCATGTGCATTGGAAAAGGAGTCTTATCAACTTGCATATTAGAAAGACTCAATTGTCCCTCGTTAAGGGTTGATTGGACTTGCCGATGGAAAACATTGCAATCGTTAGTGGCATGAGAAAAAGAGTTATGATATTTGCAATAAGCCCTTCTCTTTAACTCATTAGCTGAAGGCAATGTATAATTAGTTCAAATATAACCGAATTTCAATAATTCATCAAAGATTCAGTCACATTTAGAGAAGTCAAAAGTAAATTTCATCTCCACATTTCGATTCTTATGAATCGGCTTGAGAGAAGGACAAGTAATCATCTTATTCTCTGCTAGCCATTTAATTTCAGCAGCTAAACATTCTTTATTATCATCATCAAAACCATCAGAATAATTACCAATAAAATGCACATTCTGATGATTAGACTTGTAAGCATCACGAGACTCTTTAAGGCACGATTCAACCGAAACAGCCTTTTGTAGCAATTGATCAATATTAACAAATTCATAATGCTCAAGTTTCTCCCTAATGCTAGGACATAAACCAACAAAACATAAATTAGTCAAATCCCTTTCTGAAATCATCAAATGAAATCATCTGTTCTAGATTTCTCTAAATCATTTGAAAAAATCAAGGACAAGCCCATCATGCCCTTGACGAACCGATGTAAGGTGAGACAATCTAGTTTCATAGTACCATTATAAAAGTGATTATAAAATTTTTCTTCTAATTCAGCCCATGAACCAATAGAACAAAATGGTAATGAAGTAAACCAAGCAAAAGCTATGCTGGTAAGTGACAATGGAAAATTATGAATTTTCATAAAATCAAAAGCACTAGCTTCACCTAATTGTGCAAGAAACATGCTAATATGCTCCATGGTTGACTTACTATCATCACCACTAAATTTATTAAAATCGGGTACCCTCCATCCATCAGGTGCTTTCATGAAATCAAAATGTCAAGCGTACAGCTGGCGATATGTAGTCCTACTAGGCTTGATTTGTACACCTAAACTTTTCTCAAGTGATTTAAACAATTCTTCTCTAAGCCAATTCAAAGTATCACTAAAATCAGTAGTAGGAGCAGCAGGTGTACTATCAAGTATAGGAACTTGACTTGATGACTTCGGCGGGTTAGGAAGAATGTTTTGCCCCACCGAAGCTTAGTTTGCTACTGATCTTTGATCGGTTCGAGTGTTTCAAGCTAAATTTTGATCATAGATAACCACTTGTGAAGATGGAGCACTACCGGCTAAACTTGCCTTATTGGTTTCAAGTGCCGAAGAGGCCGATTTTCCTTTGTTTGCTGCTGCATATAATCCTTAATTATCATAAAAATTTAAAGGCATGCCAAACTCAGGTTGTTTAGAAGAAGATGAAGCAACACATGATTGATTACCATCGGTTGTTTTTCCTTCTAAGTTATCAAAACGAGCCATGGTCATATTCATTGTAGCTAAACGATTATTATCTATTACTCTTTTATGATCATCCATCATAGTAGCATAATTGGCATGCATAGGATAAGGATCAACAATGTCATCATACTTAGGTTCGTTGGTCCTTACCTCAGGTGCAGCGGGTGCAGATGATGTAGAAGCAATCAACTCGCTGAAATCTGGCTCCTTGTATTGGGTGACCTTGTCCCGCCGATCTTTAGTGCAACTCTGAAGAAAAGCCTTCAAAACAGCATTGAACTTGGCCTCCACTTGCTACTTCAGCTCCTCAGGAAGCTCATCAATTGTCTCAAGATGGTTGATGTTAGCACCGTGAGGAACGCTAGTCCTATTGCCCTTCTCACCAGCATCATCACTGTTGCTTCCTATGTCGACCTTGGATTGAATCTTGGATCGCTTCGCTGTCCCCAGTGGAGTCGCCAAAAAGTACATGTTGACGTTGAAATCGATCCAAGCCAACACATCAGCAGGGCCTTGCACACCTAAAGAGGTTATAGATCAACCTGCAACACAACAAGAACATAGCGTAATCGACCAAACCGATCTAGAGACCGGTAAGGCCGACGTAGAGCCCGTTCTTGGTTGAAAACACTCCCGAACTTCTCTTGGGAAGACCTGTCGGGGAGGAGCACATGGAGGATCTCCTAGGACCAGAAAGGACACCTAGGATGCCACTGAATCTCGTTGGAAAACTCAACGAACAGCAGGAGGGGTTGAGAGAAGGGAATTAGGGCAAAGGAGTTGATAGGTTGTGTTTTTTGACGATTGGATACATGGGAACTCAATCGGCCATGATCCTCTCATATATTTAGAGGTGGTAGTCTTATCAAGTAGGAAAGCTCTCTAAGACTTATTTTCCAAGTTTCCCACGAGCTTGGAAGAGTTGGGATCGAGTTTGGACTCTCTCTGATTCGGACTGCGAAAATCAGAAGTTCTGACATGGAGTTAGAAGATCTGATTTTCGCACAAAGCTAGCACCTCCAGGCGAGCATCAAAAGTTCTTATAGGGGCCAGAAGTTCTGAATTTCGCGCAAAGCCAGAACTCCCATGTGAAAGTCAGAACTTCTGGTAGGGGTCAGAAGTTCTGATTTCCGCATAAAGCCATAACTCCTATGTGAAAGTCAGAACTTCTGACAGGGGGTCAGAAGTTTTGATCTTCACACAATGGACAATTTTGGTTGTCAACACTCTCTAATGTAACTTCAAAGATGCAGCTCACTTTGAGACAAGTTGTTCGGCCAGTAACTCTTGCACCAAGGCAGGACAAGAACAAGGTTTTTTTTAGGGGAGGTGGCACCATGGACAGACGGACCCCGCGCCATGGACACCAGGGACCAGCCCTCCTGTGTTAATGGTTAGGGAAGCGGGTACCACGTAAGTACCCTTATCAAATGATGAGATTTGAGACCCCACTAGAGACTTCAGAACCTTTAGGCCTTGTTTGGATGCGTATGTATTTATCTCAATTCATGTGTATTGAAGTGAATTGGAGTGGAATTAAACTAATTTTGATTCCAATCTACTCCAACATATATGGATTGGAGTGGATACACATGGATCCAAACAAGGCCTTAGTGGAGCGCGGCGGCTCCGTCGAAGTCTTGGAAACTCTTGCGCATGCTCAGCACGACGTTGGCGAGTCTGGCTTATATAGGGTAAATTTAAATAGAAAACAAATCTTGGATATTTTCAGTGATTAGATGACTAAACAAATCTTTTGACTTGAGATATGGAGTTTGTTTTACTATAAATTATAAAGAGCCAATTCCCTCAGTGCCATTGCAAAATTTACCTCTTTTCTCACTGCCATAAAAATTTTTGAACTTCCCTCACTGCCATCGGAATAATTCACACTTCCCTCATTGCCATTTCCGTCAAAATCCATTAAGTTTGGTGTTAAGTTGATCTAAAAATGACCATTTTGCCCCTCTCAAGTAAATGATGTGAAAATTAGGAAAAAAATTGGGTGACAAGCACTTGTACGTGATTAGGAAATGACCATTTTCTAACCTAACCCGTTTGGCCACGCTTAAGTGAGATATGATTTTCCCAAGGTGACAAGCACTTGTACGCGATTAATATGCTGCTAAAATTTTATATTTATTTTTTTAGTATCTTAATGATCTTAAATGAAAAAAACCCAAAATTATGTATTCGTAGATCCCATCAAGAGCTATAACTTTTATATAAAAAGTACCTCCATTTCACACCATATGAGAAAGATATGATTCTTCCAAGACGGCAAGCGCGTGTACGCGATTAATATACTGCTAAAACGTTGTTTAATTTTTTGAGCATCTTAACGACCTCAAATGAAAAAACTCAAAACTAGAAAGTTTTAGATCTCATCGAGGGCTATAATTTTCATATAACAATCATCTTCGTCCAAGATTGTATGAAAAAATATGATTTTTCCCTAATTTTCGAGCATCATTTACTTGGGAGGTGCAAAATGGTCATTTTCAGATCGACTTAACAGCAAACTTAACCGATTTTGACTTAAATGGCAATGAGGGAAGTGTGAATCATTCTGATGGCAGTGAGGAAAGTTTGAAAATTTCGATGACAGTGAGCGAAGAGGTAAAATTTCCAATGGCATTGAGGGAATTGACTCAATTATAAACTTTTAGAATTCTCATTTTATAACGGTCCTTGACTTTATATATATAGTAACTTGTTGGTTAATGGTCACATGTCCTGGCGGTTGGCGATGCATTTTTTCTTCTAAAATGCACTAGTGCCCAGTGTACGTTCAAAAAAAAACAGTGCTAAGTGTTCTATCTGTATCAGTTGGTAGACGCATTTGGCCACCAGGAGGAAAGGTTCAGGGGATGTCAGAACTCAGAAGAGTTTGGTCAGCAGACACGTGAGAACAACGTGGCCACAAAGCTTGAAGCTGGCAGATGTTCCTCTCTAGCTTTTGCCCAAAGCAAACCAATCCATGATGGATCAAGCCAGCCTTTTAGTTTTTGTGTCCTAATCCCATCATGATCGGATTAAACTGCTGCAAGAACCAAAATTTAGCCGCGGTTGTTAGGCTTCTTTTGTTGAGGTATGTTCTTTGCTACCCAAGGGCCTCTAGAAATGGATTATTTGTAGGGTCCCCAAGCAACAACCCCTAGAAATCTGAAAAATCAATTTCAAGGATAAGCCAAAACTTCAGTCACCTATAGAAATCTATTACAAGGGGCAGTTGACAACACCAGTCATCAAACGAAGTTCAAGTGACACGAAATTTTGCACATAGCTTCCCTAGTACATGGTGAAGGTATCCCCAAGAGTTGTTGTCCAAACGCTCAAAGCTTGGTTGGGAATCTTGAATTTTCTCTATCAAATTGGGATTTTCACAATTTTCTTCAAATGAAAGATTTCAGGGTGCTCATAGGAAATCTGTTGGAGGCAAAGCCTAGGCATGTTCCCAATACATATGATACCTAAGAACCAATCAAGAACGCCTCAAAGATTTCCTAGAATTTCACCAAAAGAGGCTTGAAAAGATAAGTTTTGGGGATTGGAACTTTGGCGATAGGTCTAGGCTTCAAGCTATGATTTGATCAAGTTTCAAGGGTTCCAAAACACTCAAATATCAATCCTACAACTCAGCCAAAGCTGCAACTTGAAAATAACCCAAAAATGGCTCAGAAATTCACTGAAAAATAGAAAAACGAGAAGGGGAATAGATGAACTCGAGAATTTCTGCAAAACTTCAGTTACTTAATCATAAATTCATGTGCCATCAAGCTCGAGATAATAGAATCATCATCGGACTCATCCTCCTTGAAGAATTGGTTTAAAATGTTATATTCGTTGTCCTCAAACAAAGCCATCTACAAATGGCCATAGTACATATAAAATTCACACAATTTCATAACATGACGAGCGTGCGGGGCTCTAGGGCCGACTAGGAGAAAAAACTGCTTATATGGCCTAACTCCGCAGGTGAACGGGTCTGCATACGCTTGTAGCAGCTCGATTATACTTTTGTCCTCGCTTCGTGTAAAAGTATTAACCCGGAGTGCTATGTTTGGACCAACAAGAATTATAAGCTGGCCCTCACCCTTCTAAAATTTTAAGGTGGTACTAAACCCATCAACCACAACCACATATGTGTCTTAGGCCACATGAGCCAACTTCACAACTATTACAGGCTACTAATGGGCTGGGGTGTTACATTCACTCCTCCTTAAGGGCTGACGCCCTCGGCAGTTCATCACATATATGTGGCAGATGTCCCTATAACACCTCACATCCAAAACTGTTTATATGGCCCAGCTCCACACGTGGAATGGACTTGCATACGCGTAGCACCCCGCATCCAAAATTGCTTATATGGCCCCAGCTCCGCACGTGGAATGGGCCTGTATACGTGTAGCACATTGCTTACACTTTTGTCCTCACTTCGTGTAAAAGGGTTAGCCCGTAGGTGCTATGTTTGGACCAACAAGGATTATAAGCTGGCCCTTACCCTCCTAAAATTTCAAGGTAGTACTAAACCCATCAACAACACCCACATATGTGTCACTTAGGCCACATGGGCCAACTTCATAACTATTACAGGCTACTAATGAGGCTGGGGTGTTACAACTAGTAGCGTCGGCGTCAGGCATGGAGGAGGGGACAAAATCGGTCTAGGAGGGATGAGGCGCGTCAGCCTTAGTGTCGGGCGGGGAGGCTGGACATTGGTGTCGACGTCAGTTAGGGACACCGGGAGGACAAGCAGTGAGGCGTCGACGCTGGTGTCGGTGTGGCGGAGGGGAGGCGGTGGTGCTAGGAGATGTTGGGACAGAGGAGAGGTGTCGGCGGCGTAGAGGGGAGTCGACGTCGGCGGAGGGCCTCTGAATTCAACCGAGGGGAGGTCCTCCGGCGAGCGCCCAAAGGGATGACTCGAACGCATGGGATGGAAAATTGACGAACTACAAAATGGTACTCACTTGTTGGGACAACAGAAATGGACAATGGGGGAAGGATTTGGGGGACCAACTAACAAATATGGATGGTACAGTAGGTAGTCTGTTGGAGCTGTTTTATTTTCTCGATGCTTTTTTTCTTCACTACTCAATAATAGAACAGAGGTTTGTTTATTAAGTCTGCTGGAGAGGCTCACCCCTTTATTTTCAAGGACTAGGATTTGAACTTGGTGGGTGGCATTGGCGTCATCGCTGGACGCTCCACTACGGTACTACCATGTTATTCTCGTACCGGTTTGTACAGATCAAAGTTTAATGGGTCTAGCTGTTAAATACAAAATCAGCATTAGAAATTACGTTTGTACATGTACACTCTCCATTATCAGATTTGACTGTGGGCATGGCGAAATTATTACATGCGACTTCACGTAGACAACATGCAAGGAAGCCAGCCCGAGAAGTCTCCTCAGGATCCGTACCATGTTACTTCCTCCTTTCCAAAATAAGTGGCGATATGGTATTCCTGTCACGGAACTGTCTAAATTATAAGAGCATAAGTACAAAACAATCACCAAAGTGATTAAATTCTCGCACTTGAGCCCATATAACTCCGGTAGTCCAATGAAATCACGAGAGATTTCAAACCAACATACAATCCAAGATCGTAGTGATTCAACATAACAAGTCACATGTTACATCAATTTCACAAGTAATTCAATATACATCGGAGTTCAGCGTAGTTATTACAACTTAAGTTCAAAAGTAGCAGAAACAAAGTAATTTGAAACTAACAACACCCTTATTTCAAATACATGCCAGGACCAAGGTCGACTTCCAACAAAAGCATTAGAGAGAAGATAACTCAGAAGGATCATGCCCGTAATCACACTCCGCCTCTACGGCAGGAGCCAACCAACTCTTACAGTCGCCATAATACATCACAAACTGCAACAAGTGGGGATAAAACCCTAAGTACGACAATGTACTCAGCTAGACTTACCCGTCATAAACCAAAAATAAAGTGACACCAAGGATCATGCAAGGCTGATATAAAGTGAGGCTAGTTTAACAACATTTTGCATAAAAGCTTAATATAGATGATCAATCATATACTAGAGTACTCACTTGATTAGGAGCAAACAATATTAACCATAGCAGTATAAATTGAGGCAACATATATATCGTCATCCAATTAACCATCCGTTCAATTTAATTGAATCTATGTTGCCGCTGCTCAAGTCAAGTGCTCACTAACCAGGAGTGACGGCGATTCGAATCGAATTCCTATCCAGCTGGAGGGGTATTTCTAACACTCACCGAGTCACGCCTGGCGAGGGCTGCTCAGGTCACCTTTGGTACCATTTAGGAAAGCGCGGGTTCGACTGATGCCGCATCCCAAGGGCAACACTCTGTCAGGATGATAGGGACTTTAACCCCCCTTGGTCTTATGCCAATGTTTTCAAGTACATCCTTACTACCTCCAAGATGCGACCTACCCTTCGATTCCCGGCCTGAACTGTATTACTCAGATTCGTGGTCGGAATGACTTATCTGGCAACTACGTGTTAGACTGCGTTCAACATGACTCAAGGACGTACAACGAATCGGTCCTTAAATGACTTAGACAGGGATAGATCCACACCCAAGACCTCCATGCCTTGTTGCTTCACTATCGTCATCCTGCCCGGTCTCATTTCATTTTATTAACACATTGTTCTTTTCCATGATAACAAATATAGCCAACCGTGCCATATATGAATATCCCTACATCTCACAGGTGACAGGAAATCACCTGACTTCTACCGCTTAAAGCAGGGCTAAGCATCTATTCGACCCTGGTCTATGTAGGATTCAGGATTCATATATCTGGACAAGGAATGATATAATGCAGCAAGGGTTTCCAACCAACTCCTATCACTTAATGCAACAATACGTATAACATATATAAAATTAATTGCTTTGAAGGTAGGAGGCTTATAATGCTCTGGGGCTTGCCTGGGATCTGACTCAAGTTAGAGTTTGTCAGGTGAATTCGCTTGGCGAGCATCCTCCAATCTATCACTTGTCCGGTCCTTCTAGCTTCGGGATGGATGCACCACTCCATCTTCGGGTTTGGCTCCACATCAGGTCCTTCACGTGCTTTAGCTAGCGTACCTAAATGAGGTGCAACTGTGCATATGTATGAATACATAGGAATGCAATAAACAAAGTAATCATGCAAGCATACCAAAGTTCTCATAAGCACCTAGAGCTAATTAACTTAATCCTCATTAAGGCATAACATAGAAGAGGGCAAGCACATCAATCAAGAAACAAGTCTCATAAAGTACCCTCAAAGATGTAAGTCACACTTCAATACACAAGCATGGCAAAGTGAATCAAAGCACTAAAACTAAAATCTGTCACTTTCTGGACATACATGCAGTAGCTCAGTAAATCAATCATAACTGGAGATCCCTAAATCCAAATGACTTGCAAGAAGATATTCTAGAAAGCTTAAGAAATTTTATATAATTCATTTAATACCAACTAATCCTGATTTCCAATTTTAATAGGTCGAAAAGATAAAACTACAGAATCTGCTCTGCTCCAAACAGAGAGCAACTAAATCTGGGATCTGACTTTAAATATCTTTAACTCAAAAACTACTTGGCCAAATGCTACCAAATTTTAATAGAAGCTAGATACGTAAATTATCTACAACTTTTGTATAAACAAGTTTTACAACAAAGATCATTATCATGAAGAACTTTGCTAAGTTCCCAGATCTGTCCAGAAACCTCATTTCCAAGAAATAATTATTAACTTATGTTGCAAACATATAATTGGACAAAACCAACTTTACTAACATATCACACATGACTAATGAACACCATAAAACATAGTGTCCATTCCTAAATAAATTCTTTTAATACATTTTCTTAATTTATTTAGATAATTAGGTGGAATTATGAACACCTATCAAAAGTGCACAATAAATTCTACCAAAATTGCAATGGCCTACATATGCTCTCAAAAGTATATTGTCCAAATTTTAAGCCATTTTAACAAGTATATCAATCTCTATGAAAAGAACAAATGGCTATTGCAATAAATCATGTGAGAGCAAGATGAATCAATAACTCACATTACAACCAAAATTCATAAAATTTTTACCACACATCAACCATCACATGAGTAGCATGCCACAAAAATTTCATTTCATTTGGAGCCCTACAACTGCAGTTATGAAAATGACAAATAGAACTAGCATTGAAAACCTAGAAGCATAGATCTATTTTTACAGCTAAAACTCTAAACTAAAACATGACATATTATAGATCCACCGCATAGAGAATTTCAAAAGGATTCCAAAAAGTTTCACCCGATTCACCACAAATAGGTCCCTCGAGGCACTTCATATGAGTCTATGACATTGCAGTTAGGCCCCTGCCTTGAGTCAAATTCTTGCATGCAGTCCTTGGTCGCGAATTTGAACAGAGGAGGCGGCTGAGCTCGCGGTTGAGGCCGGAAGAGGGCTCGTCGGCGGCATTGGAGTGGTGTGGAAGCATCTCCATCATCGGGCGCATCCACCGGTGCCCGTGGCTGGGCCCGAGATGGCCCAAGGTGGCCCGGCCAAATGCGTCGGCGGCCAAGCCTGCGGCATCTCCGGCGGCGGGGCGCTCCGACGATGCTTGGTCCGGGCGAGCGTGTGCACGAGGTGGAGCGCGACAAGGCAAAGGCGGTGGTGTATGCGGTAGTGGCTGTGGTGGGGTGCCGAGACGGAAACGGCAGCGGTGGCCGAAGCTCTAGCTCGGCCATGGCGGCGGCCATGGCGAGCGCGTGCTCTGGCGCGGCAACGGCCAAGCAAGGGCGCTACGTGAGTGGCGCAAGGTGGGGAGCAACTAGTGCGGCCGATATTGGAAGAGGAGGAGGGAGTGACGATGGCTGCGAGCGACGCAACAGCTTGGCTGCTCGGCCATGTCGAACTGGAGGCAGGGTGAGAGAGAATAGCGGAAGAGCGAGTGAACAAGAGAGACCGAGGGAGAGCAGTGCGACGCGCTGTTTCTATTCCCACTAGAGCGCATGCAAGGGCAAGATGGCGAACGGGCGTGGGCATGGGAGGCCACGCGGCAGCGAAGCGCTGTACCAGTCGGCCATGACCCTCCCTGTGGACTCTGATTCAAAGAAACTGATGAGCTGCTAATACTACCTCAAATGTACCACTGAAATTTGATTTTTGTCCCCCTCCATCTCCCAATCCGGTTGTCCATTGATCTTGGTGCAAGAGACAAAATTATAGAGCTTTGCACGGTGAACAATATTGGTTTAATAATCAAGAGCTAAATCTGCCCATATTAGAAGATATCGAGCTCCAAAGGAGGGTACCTCAAAACTGAAATCTGCAGTCCTATTGAAGGCCGACTGAAAGTGCATTCTTCTCCCCCTTCTCACTCTTAATCCGCTTGGTGTTAGCAAAACCTTCACTAATAAAAGTTGTAGAGCTACATGTAGCCTCCAACTTTCCTTATACATGTTTGGCCTGGATCACCATGGTTTTCATGCTACAAGGCTCCAAAGTTACGTACTCTGAAACTGTATCAAAAGTTTCAGTTTGAAGCGGACTGAAACTGCTATCTTTTCCCACCTCTAATTCCCAAATAGATCAATAAAAGCTAAACCAAATCACAACATTGTAGAGCTGTATGAGGATGACAAATTTTCTTAAGAAAGTATGGCCAAATTCGGCATGGTTTGCAAACTAAAATTCACCAAAGATGGCTTCATGAAAACTGAAAACCAAAACTGCAGTTCCAACACTTAGCCGATTTTTGGAGCTTCAAAACAGCACTGAGTTCAATCTTTGAGCCTCGGTTTGACTAGGTTAGAGACCAAACTAGCTTTTGACCGTTAAACAAAGTTTGTTCTACACAAGATGAACTACAACTTTTGTTTAAGGTCAAACCTTGAAACTTGTACAAAAGTCAAACTTTCACTTTGGTCAAAGCAGCAACATAATAAATCCTAAACTAGGGTTTTAGGCAAATTGAGGCATTTTCTTGGCATTTGCTCAACATGAACCCTTCATGACTTTTGTTGTAGAGTTCATCTAGAGTCATTTGGGCAAAGTTGCAAAGTTTGGTTGATGATCTATAATTCCATTCACTTAATCACGCCATTCCAAGAAGGATATGACTTATCATTTCATGTGACTTTTTGATTCCAAACTTCATGAAACTTTTTCAGGGATCAATATAGATAGGTACTAAGGTGAGACACATGAAGATATTACAATAACACCATCCAAGAATATATCTTAAAAATGGCCTATATGTAAAGCAATGGTGCAACATCCAACTTTAGGTTAGGCTCATGTTTATAGATTTGGCTTTGACATCTTCATCACCACCTAACTTGCCATGTTTGAGCTCAAACTCATTCCTTGACTAGTGACAAACACCTGGGGTGTTACAATTCATGCCGGTCAAACTTTCTTAAATTTAACTAGGTTTATAATAGAAAATATTAGCAACATTCTATTCCAAATAAGCTTGTTATGAAAATAGATTGAATGATCTATCTAATAGTAGTAATTATGTACTATAAATATTAATATTTTTATACTATAAATATTAATATTTTCTTGTATATCTTTGGCCATAGTTGAAAGCACTTACTCGAGAAGTGAGAACAACACTTATTTTGAGACGGAGGGAGTACACAATTGAAGCATATGCAAGAATCTTTCTAAAATTTACTCTATAAATTATCATTTGGATTGTTATTGAAGTAAAAATTGTTTTTTATATCTTCGTATTGTTGACAACCTATTTTGTGAAGTTGTTAAAATGTGAAATAGACTTCATCATTATGTCTCTCTAGTCAAGATGGTAAAAAAATATGGAACATCCAATTTGGTGTCCAGATGGAGAAGTTACACCTTCAGAAAGATGCTCCAACGATGGAACTTCCAAGAAACACAAAAATCTGTTTGGGTGCCTTGGGTCATCCCCACGTCGTCGGAGATTCTGACAAATGTCAGAAGTTGTTCGGACATCGGAACTTCGAACAAACCTAAAAAAATACCTATTTGGATCCAACCTTTTGGATTCCGATGCAAACTATTATAGACTCGGGGGAAACTTGAAAATTACATCTTGCAAAGGTTTCCTACTAAGACCATCCCTCTATATATATTGAAGGATCAGAGCCTCCTGAGGTATCCAACACACAATCATTAAAAAAACCAACCTAATACCTCTCTTTAACCCTCTCTTTCCCATCTACAACATCTCCTTGTTCTTCGTTATTGCTGCATGGGCGGTGGATCAATGACAATGAGACCCTACAGCGGTCAGATCGACTAGGGCCCACATGCCCTGATGGGGTCATTCCTGGGTGTGTGGGGTTTTGGGTTTCAAGAGACCTTGTCGGCGTGTCTTGCATATCGCACTCTCGACGGGACTCCTCCTTGATGTGTCTTATGTATCACGCTCATCGCTGGACGCACCAGGTTCAAGTGCGAGCATACCTTAGGCACCGACCGACCTAAAAGTCAGCTAGGCCCTACATTGAATGATCTACCTCATTATCAGTATGGTGACCTAATTAAGCATCATCAATTTCTTCTAACAACTTTTCTATATCTTGTGTGCACTCTAGAGATTCATTCTTGCTCTCTTTGACTACCAAGAAATCTAAAATAGAGGATGTCTTTTGAGATCCACTTAAAGAGACTGTTGGATGGAATTTTTTCACCAAAATCTTTATCTTTATTTCAATAAATTAATAAAGAAATAAAGAGTCTCTTGGAGTTGCTTTTAGTCTAAACAACAATTCTACTCCTTTAATTATAAATTGTAACTAATTTTATACTTTTTGGTATACAATTTTTGCTAAGCATCTAGATATATATTATGTTTAGATATATACTATGTTCATATATATAATTTTTTCTACGTATTTGAATATACACTACATTTTTTATACAATTTTTGCTATGCATTTAAACTTTTTTACTACGCAGCGTGCTGATCCAACCGTAGCGTGAAGACATTTGCTTTGGACTAGGATTCTACTACTTTAATAGATTAGGGACCCATAATAGTAATTTTATAGTTTGTAACCTAAGTGAGAATCACATGATAGTTTAGAGACTGGCTCTGTAATTATAAGCTACTGACCCACATGTTGGTTCTACACTGGAGCGCTACGTCAGCTAATGAACTGTGACAACTATTTTGAACTAAAATGGTAAATAGTTTAGGAATCTGTCTATGCAATTTCATAGTTTGAGAACCCGAACGAGAATCAGATAATAGTTTAGGGATCGCCAATGTAATTTCCTCTAATAAAAAACTGAATCTGTAAAACCAAAACAACTTACAATTTATTACATATGGTTGTTTCTCTGATCCATCACACATAGTACGTCTAGTGCTTAGATTTCTCATCGCATCAATTCTCAAGCTTTACTTCTTCGTCCATAGTTTAATTTAATTTCTTTAATTTGTCATATCTCAGCTCTTTTCGGTCAAAACTAAACTCAGGGTGTTTGGTCACCACCTCCTAAAGCTTAGTCCTGTTACATGGAATGTTGGACACTAATTTGGAGTATTAAATATAGACTAATTACAAAACTAATTATACAGATTGAGACTAATTTGTGATATGAATCTATTAAGCCTAATTAGTCTATGATTTGATAATGTGGTGCTATAGTAAACATATGCTAATGATGGATTAATTAGGCTTAATAGATTCATCTCGTAAATTAGTCACGGCTTCTGTAATTATTTTTATTATTAGTATCCGAATGCCCGATGTGACATCTCCTAAACTTTAGTCCCAAGACTAAAGTTTAGGAGTTGTCACATCGGGTGTCACATCAGGTGTTCGGATACTAATAATAAAACATGTACTAAAGTTTAGGAGTTATCACATCGGGTGTGCAGATACTAATAATAAAACTAATTACAGAAGTCATGACTAATTCGCGAGATGAATCTATCAAGCCTAATTAATCCATCATTAGCACATGTTTACTGTAGCACCACATTATCAAATCATGGACTAATTGGACTTAATAGATTCATCTCGCAAATTAGTCTCAATCTATGCAATTAGTTTTATAATTAGCCTATATTTAATACTCTAAATTAGTGTCCAACATCCGACGTGACAGGGACTAAACTTTAGTAGGTGGGAACCAAACACCTGGAGCATAGCACACTGACTGATGGGTGGACAGACAGACCACACGTCCATATATAGGTGAATCGACATGACACCACAAAAGGCTCACTGCCATTTTGCTCATTTTTCCTTCTTTCCTTTTTCCTTCTCCCTCTTTTCCCTAGTTGGCCTAATACCACTCTGCAGTTTTATGCCCTGTGTTAATTGTACCTGCACCTACAAATTACAATTCCATGTTATCGCGATTCATCATCGACATATGGGTTAATTTTTACCATCGGAGACAAAAACATACACAATATATGAATAAAAGAGGAGACAAGTTCTATTAAATCACTTAGGTCTAGCCTACCAATAGATCAAGTTCACCATCATATGGAGTAAGAAACAAATCTTTTATAGTGCTAATGAAGCCAAGAATGAAAGTGATATTTCAGACAGCTATGCAGTGGACATGAGATTGCTGCATGTATCAGATCAGACTTAGAGCAAATATACATAACGGCTAGATGAATCCGTTGGCCCGCGCTAGATAGATCTATGTGTGGTCTCTTGTCTGTCGGCAAGGACGGTTGTGATGGCCCAACTAAACCGTTGGAATTTGCATGCATGCATGGCATGCCGGCAAAATAGTTCCATCATTGACTGCATGCATGATAGATTACGGCTAACCTTAGTTGCTGGCAGGTTAATTACCCAGGCGCTGAGATATTACACGCCAACTAACATTTAGGTACCTAGATTATACCTTGAAATTATGTTGAGTAGAACAAATTATTGAAAACGATATTATGGTCCTTTTTTATAACAGGTCCTTTTCTTTTGATGCCTACTCCAGACAATTCAAAATCACACGTAGCGGCGCTGTTGAACTTACATATGTTTTTCTGTTGGTTGAACTGTAATAATTGTTTGGAATTATTTATGACAACATAGTCTAACACTATACATCGAAACAGTTTTTAGAGACGCCTCTATTTCTATAGAAATGGTTCAATTTACGGCTCTCTACAAATAGGGTAGAGAACCCTAGCTTTTTAGGCGCCTCTAAAAATACCTTTCTAGAGGTGGTCGTATTTTTAGGCGTGGCTTAATTCCTAGCCACATCTAAAAATAGAGCCCTATTTATAAATATAGAGGAAACTGCTAGCCATCAGCATAATTTAAAGTTTTGCAAATATCATATTACTCATTGCCATCCTTATCTTCTCGTGCTCCGTGCCCCATCTTACACCTTTATCACCAACACCCACACCTTGGCATCTCTATCTTCACCACACATATCTCTCGCACCTCCCCTCCTCTCTCTTCTCTTCTCAAGATAGTGGCTAGCTTCACACGAGTCTAGACAGTAGTGCAGCCCAAGTGAGTGGTGTGGCTCCCGACGACGAACACTCTATGTAGGGACGTTGAAGGGACCGTGACACCTAAGAGGGCCGTCAATTAGGCAACTTAAAATCTATCTCTTAGAACTATGGCCTCTAATTTTCACCTAATCAAAACCTATGCAATAAATAATCTATCTAGATGTGCAACTAAGATTTTGCTAGGTGTGCTGCTATCTCTACTATAAAAGAGTTATGTAACTTAGGTTTCAATCCTATCACTAGCCTATCCAACTAAGTTAGTGTGCGGGGTCAGAACCGTGGCAAGCGTTGTTGTTCGAGTTGGTGTCACATGTCTATGGTGGCTCGGGTGGACTCAAGGACACAAGAATCGCAGAGAGGACACAACGGTTTATCCTAGTTCGGGGCGATCGATGCCCTACGTTCAGTAGCTGATGATCCTTATACTCAAGAGCACCCAAAATCGAGGGTTACAATAGAGTGTACAAGAGAAAGAGAGAGATTTGGTAGGGGGTTAGCTCGGTGCTAATCCTGAGGTTGCCTCGCCACCGGTGGAGCCTTCCCCTCGTCGGAGAGGAGGAAGATGATAGATATGGTGGAGGAGCTCTCAGTGCCCTTTTCTGGGTTGCTCTGCTCTCGGTGCTGAGCAAGAGAAGATGGATGGTGAGGAATGGAATGATCTGTCTAGGATCGTCCTCCCCCCTCTAGGATCTGACCTTATGAAAGTCCTATGTTTGGTGTTGGTAATTAGTGACAATGCCTAAGTACTAATCCTATACCTAAGTTGTATGTAGTATACGAGGATTAGTACATTCCAAGATTGGTGGCAAGATGGACATGGTGATCATGATGGCCACACTTGGATTTGGACGCAACCCTACGTGATCAAGGCAAAGGTATATGCTTAAGGGTTGTGTTTTAGTAACCAAGACACCTAGTGGGTGTGGTTACATTATAGGATAGATAGCCGTACTATAAAGAGGGGAATGACGCGGCTATTGAACTCCTAAGTGCCTCTAGGTGTGCATTTCATAATCATATTCATTTGGATAGAATTAATAACGCCTTGAAAAATGATTGTGAAAATGCTAACACACTCGCACATGACGTGATCACTTGGTGGTGTTAGCACATTTGCGAAGGCGGTGGAGTTTGAGCGGTAGAGAGGGTTCAGGCATTTTCGAGGAATTGAAACACCTATTTTCCACTACGTCGGAAGTTAGAAATCAAACGGAGGTGAACGGAGGTCACAGAGGTGATCGGACGCTGGACCGGACACGGTCTCTGTTTGACCGGACGCGTCCGATCAGCGTTCAGCGTCTTCGCGTGTTTCGGTTTGTTGATCGGACGCGGTGGCGCGTCCGGTCACAGTCGACCGGACGCGTCCGGTCGATCAGGGAGCTTACTGGACTCCAACCGGACGCTGGCACTGTGGCGTCCGGTCAGTTCTCCAGCGCGTCATGTCGCTGTTTCATTGTGCGCTGCTTAGGCTTGACCAGCGCATCCGGTCGTTGCGTGCAGCGCGTCCGGTCGGTGGTTCGCGAAAGTAGCCGTCAATGGCTCCTGACCCAACTCCAGAGAGTTGGTTGGTTTTGGGGGCATGCCGCCCGAGCGCCCGTCGATCGGGGGGGTCGGGTTGCTTCGTCTAGGGAGCCAGTGTAGTTCCTGAGGTCGTCGTGGGGCCTCCTCATTAGCGAGTGTGGTAGCTTCTAGGCACATCCCATCGGCTGACACTCTTGTGCAGGCGGTTGATGGTGCGTGGGGCATCGTGCCCAGCGAGGAGTTATAGCGTGCACTCCCATGCCGTCCCACTTCGTTTGGGAGATGGGACATCGGGCCACATGGAGGGGATCTGGCAAAGGAGAAGCCACGACACTTGGCATGCATGGATCTAGGCCGTTGACGGTGATCGGTGGGCCCAAAGGGAGTCAGATCTCCTCAAGTCCTATGAGGTGGCATGCGTAGAGTGGGCCGTGTGCGTGGTGAAAAGTGGAGCGGGGACTTGACTCGTTGGCAACGTCCACCTAGCTCTGCCATTACTGCGCGGCCTCCATCATGCAACCACCCTTGGCCAGGTAGCAGGGATTGAAGGGACACCTAGCTGGTTCCCCAAGGCCTCTTCTATCCATTGATGGCTGATCGGACGACCTGGAGCCGCTCGCTACACATCGACCAAGGCTATAAAAGGGGAGTCCTAGGGACGCGGTGCCTTCTATCACTCCTCCGGCTCCTTTTCTTCTTCCTCTCAAATCCAACTCCTAGTGGCCATGGCGACAATGAAGTGTGATGCCTCCCTCCGAGTGAGCCTGACTCCCTCCGCTGGGCACAACGATGCATCTATTAGGGAAGGGGAACAGTGACGCATCGGTCGCTGCCCCTCTGTCCTGGCGAAAGTAGGGACTCAGTCCCGTTAGCAGGGTGACGGTCAACGTCACCCGGCCTCAGACCTTGGGGAGGAGCCCCAAGGTTAGTCCGCTGGCCAGAGCCACATGCGCCATAGGGCCCCGACCCAGAGGTCAGGCATGCCCTGAGGTCTCTACTGCTGTATAAGTGGCAACAAATCATGGTTTTTGCCACCGTATATTGCAATTGGGTTCTTTCCAATTAATCAAATGAAATTACTTTCGCTTGTAATCTCATTGCTCATGAGTCATGCTCGGGGACTTAGGTCCCTCGTTAGGATGGGCTATTACGACAATGGCCTCAGTGGCTAAGATTGCCGCGCCCGTGCTGCTAGCTGGTGAGTCTATGAGAACCCTAGGTTTACAGTCGTTCCATGCCCTAGTCATGTCCCCTAAAGTGGAGATCCTCAGCTTCTCAACTGAGCCACTCATATAGTTCCCGAGCTCGTCTATCGGTGCTCGGGGGCTCGCTGCCTCCCTTGTTGGGTCACCACGAGTGGCTCAAGGTCGATACTTGGAAATCGTTCGAAGGTCAGCTGGTTTCACTTTGGAGCACCCAACTAAGGCCTCTGGTGCCCAACCTTGAATGTCTCTCACACCTTTGGATGCTTTGGGTGACCTTGAAGCCCGATGGGCTAGCCTTAGAACCCTCAACGATGCCCCTCCTGCGAGGCCCCATGTCGTCGTGTGGCTAGAGACATGATATGTTGAAGGATCAGGAAACAGGGAGATAGCTACGAATGAACGAAATAGACACAAGAGAAGGGAGAGAGGACATAGCCGGTAACATAGCAGTCAGGGCCATTAGTTAGCGCTTTTGTCGATCTCTTGCCCGATCCTCCTATCCTGTCTGTCCTGTCCTCGCCTCGCTCGAGGGGCCTTGCAGTGCAGTTCTCCTTCAAAGAGGGCAATAGGTGGTTAGCTTAGTCAATCCTTCAACTTAGCCATGCCACTACGGAAGCTGCTCGGGATAAAGGAGACAGCAGTAACGATAAGCAAAACAAGAAGGTTGGGATAATGAGACTTATCTTGTTTTTGTTGTTGGAGAGGTAGGCTGACGAAGGAGGTCGGTAGGCGGGTACTAGCTCGAAAGACGACGCTTCTAGGAGGATGGCTCGGTGGTGGCCTTCCCTCATGGGGAAAGGTTAGGACTCACCTTAATCGGGTCAACCCTTTTTGGGGGGCCGAGCACCTAGATGGAGGGGCCAACTGAGCCATCGCTGCCACCAAAAACCTTGGCCGCCTCACCGATGCCCGGTTGGTTGAGCATCGCCGCTGCCTTTGATGAGGACATGGCCTCCACACATATGACCATGCTTGGAGAATTACATGGAGGCCAAGGAGATCAGCAAGGGCATCCAAATCGAGAAGAAGGCCCAAAGCTTATCCGGTTCGAGTCACCAAGGTGGAGGCCCAAATCAAGTTCGAGTCCACCTCGGAATCCAGGACCAGTCTGCCTTAAACTGGTCACCTAGGACACATCCGGACTCCGTTTTTGATGATCCATATATGGATGGAATGCTTATTTGATAAGGAAACCAACTCAAGTGGTCCCACGTCAAAAGCTATTCGGAATCAACGGGAATCATTGAAACAAGTCACCATCCAGAATCTGTCAGGGCGTTGTGTCGCCGTCTTTTGGGCCGTTTGGGCCTTGTAACGTGTTGGCACTCCCCAGGGACGCGAATAGGGGTCCTTGGACGTTCCTTAGGCTATATAATAAGTAGTCACTGCCTACATTAGGGTTGGGTTTTGCTTAGATTATTCTGTTCATAACAGTTTCGCCGCCGCCGTCGGTTTGTGAGACCCCAACTTTGTGAGATTAATCATTCATCTGCAATTTGGTTGTATTCCTTTGTGTTCTTGCGTGTGTTCTCGATTCGTAGGCAAGGACTTAGCCTTCTTGGCGAGGTCGATCATGCAACACCGGTCGATAACCAGAGGGGTCGTGGTGCTGTGATTGCGGGGCTCAGAGCCGAGTTGTTCAGAAGACGGATCGAATTGTGTCGTGACTCCACCAAATCGAGAGTTCTTAGAACCTTTTGGAAGATCGGGAACCCTAGTTAACATCAATTGGTAATCAGAGCTTTAGGTATACCGTCAGGTTCAATTTTACCCTAGTTTAGTTTGATTTCACCTTCGTCCTAGAGTCCACAGAAAAGCCAAAAAAATAGTGTTAGGTTTTTCCCCTATCCCAGAAACCACGTTTAACCTTTTGCATAATTCTTTTCAGATTCCGTCGTGTTGAGTTTGTGTCCTAATCAAGGTCTTGTTGCTGGTTAGGTTGTGTTAGAGTCCAGTTCGTGTGTTTTCCCCATCGTTTCCTTCAAACCCTAGCCACCGTGACCATTTTTGTACGCATTGTTCCAGTTTTGTCCTCTATTTCGGAGTCCAAACTTGAAACTGGTCTAGTTTTCGCGTACGAACTCGGATTTCGACGTTCCAGATATCAAAATCGATCAGAAAAAATTTTTGGATCTGACCATCCCCACTTTGTCGGGGTTCGAAAATTTTATTTTGGTCAAAAACTGGTCACAAGATCCTCTTTTCGTGGTCACAAGCTTTTCCTCAATTTTGGACCCATCTTCTGAATTTTCCACAGGCCACGTCTTTCACTTGTTTCAGCTCAAATTTTTTGTGGTTACTTCTTGTGTGCTCCTAAGTGAAGAAAAAATATCAAAAAAATAAAAAGAAAAAGTCAAAGATTCCCAAAAAAACAACGACAGCCCAAGAAATAGAAAAATTGAGAGGGGCAAAAGAGGAACAATATTTAGAGGAGCACATAGAGAAGACAGTTTGTTATAATTGTGGGCGTGTGCTATCTTGTTTTTGTTTTGTATCACTCTTGCTATCCATCATACTTGTTTCTCTATTTTGTTATCACACATCTGGTATTTGGAACACGTTAGACCAGCAACGAGAGCAAGTATTTGGGACTATAATTCAGCATTACTTTCTGTTTTTGAATTGTGTTCCACTCACATATTTGGCCTGCCTGCCTTAACTCCACATACTTCTTCTGGACAGTATAAGTTTTGATCCCTGTAATCACAGTGCTACGTCTTCCAGGTATCCTTGACCTTGCTGGTAAGAACCTTGTAAGAGCTTGAGAAGGGGTCTCCTTTTTGCTGCGATCTTGAGAGGCACTACTCCACCTACGTAGTAGATTATTAGGGATAACTTTCACTGTTTGTTCCTGTTTTGTGTCTACAATGCCAGGTGACGGTGAGGATATGGCGCCCAAAGAATGGTCGGAGTGCGTCAGCCAAGACCAACTACAATCTGTTGTAGATAATGCTCAGAGGGAGATGACTGAGGCAATAGCCAAAGCTATCACCGACGCGCTCATTGATCTCAAGCTCGGCAACACCCTTGAGAGATTGGACAAACGTTTGTCCGCACTAACCGACAGGGTAGCTGCCTTGGAAGTGCAGCAGCCACCCGTCTAAGAAGTCCATGCTGGCAGCAACACCGGAGGACACGATGATGTAGTATATGACACCGATGGTAATGTTGATCAAGCAGCAACAAGACAAAACAGATTATGCCATCGTCTACGCACAAACGCCACAAGTATGGGTGGCGCTCAACACTTCAACCGCCACCAAGGTAATCGTAATCGTGCTCCTGATGATCCTTATGCTAAGGTTAAATTTAAAATACCCTCCTTTTCGGGCCATTATGATGCTGATTGATACCTTGATTGGGAGATGATAGTCGAGCAGAAATTTAGTTCCCACCTAGTGCCTGAGGAACATAGAGTTAGACAAGCCACTAGTGAGTTTACAGATTTTGCTATCATTTGGTGGACTGGTTTAGCTGCAGACAATGCGACACCTAGTACCTGGGAAGAGCTTAAGGTTGCTATGCGTGATAGATTTGTGCCACCATCATATCATAGAGACCTCCGTAAGAAACTGATGCGTTTAGAACAGGGAGATAAAGTTGTGCAGGATTACTATGGTGACCTTCAAAAAGGATTGATGCGTTGTGGCATAGTGGAGGGGCCTGAGGATTCTATTGTTCATTTTTATTCGGGTTTGAGGTGTGAAATTCAGGACATAGTTGATTATAAGGAATTTAACACTGTCAACCAGTTGTTTCAGTTTGCTATGCTTGCAGAGAAGGAGTTGTAGGGGCGTGACTTGCAGGGCAAGAACAAGATTGGCACCACATACACACCGCGATCTTCGGGGCTTCCCAAGGCATCTTCCTATCAGATGCAACCAACCGCGAGCAAGGATAAGTCTGGAGTCAAATCATCTTCTCCACGACCTTCCGGTTCTGGTAAAAATTCTATGCAGGAACCTTTGAAGAGTGCATCCTCTGTCGCCTCAACGGGACACACTCCTGGCGTTTAGTGCCACCGCTGCCATGGATTTGGGCATATGCAGCGAGAGTGCCCTAGTCAGCGAGCATACATTGCTACAGACGATGGGTACATCAGCACCTCTGACATTGAAGATGATGAGGATCAAGAACAAGCTGTTCAGGAGGACGGCGAAGTCTTTGGTAGCGATGACACGGCCGCCTACATGAACATCATTGTGCAGCGAGTGCTTAGCACACAGATACAACAACCTGAGAAGCTGCAACGCCACAATTTATTCCAGATTTTCTTCGTAATCAACAATCGACGAGCACGTGTCATCATTGATGGAGGTAGCTGCAATAACTTGGTGAGTACATATTTGGTCAAGAAGCTTGGCTTGACCACACGACCACACCCCCATCCATACCATATTCAGTGGTTGAATGATTCAGGTAAAGCTAAGGTAACACAAACTTGCAGAGTCTCTTTTTCCATTGGTACCTATGTTGATTATGTTGATTGTGATGTAGTACCTATGAAAGCTTGTTCACTTTTATTGGGTCATCCTTGGGAATTTGATAAAGATGCTATACACCATGGTAGAAGTAATACATACACTTTTGTGCATAAAGGAAAGAAAATTACTTTGGTTCCCTTGACCCCAGCTGAAATTGTACAACATGATAAAGCACGAACTGCTAGTTTGCATGAGGTTAAATCTGAAAATCAGCAAGTAGCAAATTCTATTTACCCACCTAAACAGGAGAAGTTAGCACCTAATGTTCAGGCTCAGGGAATTAAATTGAAGGGTGCTGTTATGCTTGCAAGAAAAAGTGACCTTGCTGAAATTTCTGATGACGATGTATGCTATACTTTGGTTTGCAAACGAACCTTGTTTTCTCTTGATGATGATGTTAGCTCGGTACCGCCTGCTGTCACTAACCTTTTACAGGAGTATGAGGACATTTTTCCAGCTGAGATACCCTCGGGGCTTCCACCTATGAGAGGGATAGAGCATCAAATTGCTTTGATTCCGGGAGCATCATTGCCAAACCGCGCTGCTTATCGAACCAACCCCGAGGAGACTAAGGAAATTCAGCGGCAAGTACAAGAGCTTTTGGACCGTGGGTACTTACGTGAAAGCCTTAGCCCTTGCGCCGTTCCTGTAATTTTGGTTCCTAAGAAAGATGGTTCTTGGCGTATGTGTGTTGATTGTAGAGCCATTAATAATATTACCATTCGATATCGTCACCCTATTCCTAGGCTTGATGACATGCTTGATGAATTATGTGGTTCTGTAATTTTCACAAAGATTGACTTGCGTAGTGGCTACCACCAAATTAGAATGAAACTTGGAGATGAATGGAAAACAGCTTTCAAAACTAAATTCGGATTGTATGAATGGTTAGTAATGCCTTTTGGGTTGACTAATACACCTAGTACATTCATGCGCCTAATGAATGAGGTTTTAAGAGCTTTCATTGGTCGATTTGTGGTAGTTTACTTTGATGATATCTTAATTTATAGCAAGTCTTTGGATGAACATATGGATCACTTACGTGCTGTTTTTAATGCTTTACGTGAGGCACGTTTATTTGGTAACCTTGAGAAGTGCATCTTTTGCACGGATCGAGTCTCTTTTCTTGGCTATGTTGTTACTCCACAGGGAATTGAGGTGGATGAGGTAAAGATTGAAGCCATTAAGAGCTGGCCGGTTCCCCAATCCATCACACAGGTGAGGAGTTTTCTTGGTCTTGCAGGATTTTACCGCCGCTTTGTCAAGGATTTCAGCACCATTGCTGCCCCTTTACACGAGTTGACAAAGAAGGGTGTGGTGTTTCATTGGGGAAGGGCACAAGAGGCGTCCTTAGACACTTTGAAGGACAAGCTTACACACGCACCATTGCTGCAACTTCCAAATTTTGGTAAGACTTTTGAGCTAGAATGTGATGCTAGTGGAGTTGGCATTGGAGGTGTTTTGATGCAAGATGGTAAGCCCATTGCATACTTTAGCGAAAAATTGCATAGCCCTGTTTTGAATTACTCCATATATGATAAGGAATTGTATGCTCTTGTACGTTCTTTAGAGACGTGGCGTCATTATTTGTGGCCTAAAGAGTTTGTTATTCATTCGGATCATGAATCGCTTAAGTATCTTCGTTCACAACATAATATGAATCGTAGACATGCTAAGTGGGTTGAATTTATTGAATCTTTTCCTTATGTTTTCAAACACAAGAAAGGGAAGGATAATGTGATTGCAGATGCTTTGTCTAGGCGATACACTTTGCTGTCCCAACTTGAATGTAGAATTTTTGGACTTGAAACAATAAAAGAACAATATGCGCTTGATCCTGATTTTAAAGATGTGTTGCTGAATTGCAAAGGGGACGTTCATGGAACAAGTTTGTGGTCAATGATGGTTTTGTATTTAGAGCTAACCGCCTATGCATTCCAGTAGGATCCGTTCGTCTTTTGTTGATGCAGGAAGCGCATGGAGGAGGGTTGATGGGACATTTTGGTGCTAAGAAGACGGAAGATGTTTTGGCCACACACTTCTTTTGGCCAAAGATGAAGAGAGATGTTGAGCGATTCGTGGCACGCTGTACCACATGTCAAAAAGCTAAGTCTCGCTTGAATCCACATGGTTTGTATATGCCTCTTCCTGTTCCTTCTATTCCTTGGGCAGATATTTCTATGGATTTTGTTTTGGGATTGCCTAAGACTAAGAGGGGGAGGGATAGCATTTTTGTTGTGGTGGATCGATTTTCTAAGATGGCACACTTTATACCATGTCATAAAAGTGATGATGCTATTCATATTGCTGACCTCTTTTTCAAAGAGATTGTTCGTTTGCATGGTATGCCTTCTACTATTGTTTCAGATCGCGACGCTAAATTTTTGAGTCACTTTTGGCGCACTCTATGGAATAAGTTGGGTACAAAACTGTTGTTTTCTACAACTTGTCACCACAAACCGATGGGCAAATAGAGGTAGTTAACCGCACTTTGGGTGCATGTTGAGAGCTATTCTGAAGAAAAATTTGAAGATGTGGGAAGAATGTTTGCCTCATGTGGAGTTTGCTTACAATCAGGCAACACATTCTACCACCAAGGTAAGTCCTTTTCAGGTAGTGTATGGATTCAATCCCCGTACTCCAATTGATATTTTGCCTCTACCTACTATAGTGATAGAATTCATGTTGATGCTAAGGAACATGCTGATTTTATTTTGCGAATGCATGAAACAACTAAGCATAACATTGAAAAAATGACTGAAAAGTATAGAATTGCTGGTAGTAAAGGTAGACAAGAAGTGAAGCTTGAACCGGGTGATTTGGTTTGGTTGCACTTGAGAAAGGATAGATTTCTAGATTTGAGAAAGTCTAAGTTGATGCCTAGAGCTGATGGTCCATTTAAAATTGTTGAGAAGATTAATGATAATGCATATAAGCTTGAGTTACCCCCTGAATTTGGGGTTAGTCCCACTTTTAACATTTCAGATTTGAAGCCATACTTGGGAGATGAAGATGAGTTGGTGTCAAGGACGACTCCAATTCAAGAGGGGGAGGATGATGAGGACATCACTCCTTCACATACACACAATGATCCACTGCTGGACATTCAAGGTCCAATCACTAGAGCTCGCGCGCGTCAATTAAATTTAGAGGTGAGCTCGTTCCTAAGTAACTCTTTATATGATTCTGAGAATAGATTGCTACCTAATGATTATATTGTGCTTAGGTATGAAGGAGAGGTCCAGGAGACACATGGAGGAGGGCTTGGAGGCGTGGAGGACCAGCGAGGGCGCCCGGATAAAGATGGAGGACCAAACCAAACCAAGTTCGAGTCCACCTCGGAATCCAGGACCAGTCTGCCTTAAACTGGTCACTCAGGACGCATCCGGACTCCGTTTTCGATGATCCATATATGGATGGAAAGCTTATTTGATAAGAAAGCCAACCCAAGTGGTCTCACGTCAAAAGCTATTCGGAATCAACAGGAATCATCAAAACAAGTCACCGTCCAGAATCTGTCAGGGCGCTGTGTCGCCGTCTTTTGGGCTTTTGGGCCTTGTAACGTGTTGGCACTCCCTAGGGACACGAATAGGGGTCCTTGGACGTCCCTTAGGCTATATAATAAGTAGTCGCCGCCTACATTAGGGTTGGGTTTTGCTTAGATTATTTTGTTGATAACAGTTTCGCCGCCGTCGTCGGTTTGTGAGACCTCAACTTTGTGAGATTAATCATTCATCTGCAATTTGGTTGCATTCCTTTGTGTTCTTGCTTGTGTTCTCGATTTGTAGGCAAGGACTTAGCCTTCTTGGCGAGGTCGACTGTGCAACGCCGGTCGATAACCAGAGGAGTCGTGGTGCTACGATTGCGGGATTTAGAGCCGAGTTGTTCGGAAGCCGGATCGAATTGTGTCGTGACTCCGCCAAATCGAGAGATATCGAATTGTGGAGGGGCCTGAGGATTCTATTGTTCATTTAGCGGAGTCAAGACACAATTCGATCCGGCTTCCGAACAACTCAGCTCTGAACCCCGCAATCACAGCACCACGACTCCTCTGGTTATCGACCGGCGTTGCACGGTCGACCTCGCCAAGAAGGCTAAGTCCTTGCCTGCAAATCGAAAACACAAGCAAGAACACAAAGGAATGCAACCAAATTGCAGATGAATGATTAATCTCACAAAGTTGGGGTCTCACAAACCGACGACGGCGGCGAAACTGTTATCAACAGAATAATCTAAGCAAAACTCAACCCTAATGTAGGCAGCGACTACTTATTATATAGCCTAAGGGACGTCCAAGGACCCCTATTCACGTCCCTGGGGAGTGCCAACACGTTACAAGGCCCAAACGGCCCAAAAGACAGCGACACAGCGCCCTGACAGATTCTGGACGGTGACTTGTTTCGACGATTTCTGTTGATTCCGAATAGCTTTTGACGTGAGACCACTTGGGTTGGCTTCCTTATCAAATAAGCTTTCCATCCATATATGTATCATCGAAAACGGAGTCCGGATGCATCCTGGGTGACCAGTTTAAGGCAGACTGGTCCTAGATTCCGAGGTGGACTCGAACTTGATTTGGTTTAGTCCTCCATCTTTATCCGGGCGCCCTCGCTGGTCCTCCGCGCCTCCAAGCCCTCCTCCATCTGTCTCCTGGACATCTCCTTCATACCTAAGAACAATATAATCATTAGGTAGCAATCTATTCTCAGAATCATATAAAGAGTTACTTAGGAACGAGCTCACCTCTAAATTTAATTGACGCGCGCAAGCTCTAGTGATTGGACCTTGAATGTCCAGCAATGGATCATTGTGTGTATGTAAAGGTGTGATGTCTTAACTAGGGTTCCTGATCTTCCGAAAGGTTCTGAGAACTCTCGATTTGGTGGAGTCACGACACAATTCGATCTGGCTTCTGAACAATTCGGCTCTGAGCCCCGCAATCGCAGCACCACGACCCCTCTGGTTATCGACCGGTGTTGCACGATCGACCTCGCCAAGAAGGCTAAGTCCTTGCCTGCGAATCGAGAACACACGCAAGAACACAAATGAATACAACCAAATTGTAGATGAATGATTAATCTCACAAAGTTGGGGTCTCACAAACCGACGGCGGCGGCGAAACTGTTATGAACAGAATAATCTAAGCAAAACCCAACCCTAATGTAGGCAGTGACTACTTATTATATAGCCTAAGGGACGTCCAAGGACCCCTATTCGCGTCCCTGGGGAGTGCCAACACGTTACAAGGCCCAAACGGCCCAAAAGATGGCGACACAGCGCCCTGACAGATTCTGGATGGTGACTTGTTTCGACGATTCCCGTTGATTCCTAATAGCTTTTGACGTGGGACCACTTGAGTTGGTTTCCTTATCAAATATGCTTTCCATCCATATATGGATCATCGAAAACGGAGTCCGGATGCGTCCTGGGTGACCAGTTTAAGGCAGACTGGTCCTGGATTCCGAGGTGGACTCGAACTTGATTTGGGCCTCCACCTTGGTGACTCGAACCGGATAAGCTTTGGGTCTTCTTCTCGATTTGGATGCCCTTGCTGATCTCCTTGGCCTCCATGTAATTCTCCAAGCATGGTCATATGTGTGGAGGCCATGTCCTCATCAGCCTTGACTGCTTTCTTCACCAGTGCCCTTCTTGTGTCACGGCTGGGGCCATCGAGAGCATAAGGCGTGATCAGTGCGGCTGCTTGGGCGATGTAGTCTTGCTCGCAGTAGTAGGCATGCTCAAAGCTGCCCATGACGGTGATGACCCCTTTGGGGCCAGGCATCTTTAGCTTCAAATACGTGTAGTTGGGGACGACCATGAACTTGGCAAAGCATGGCCAGTCTAGGAGGGCGTGGTAGACTCCGGGGAAGTCAACCACCTAGAAGGTGAGCGGCTCCTTGCAGAAGTTGTCCGACTGGCCGAAGGTGACGCTAAGTCGGATGCGCTCGAGGGGCACTGCTTCCTTCCTTGGGACGATCCTGTAGAATAGCGCCTTCCTAGGGCATAGGCTACTCCACAAAATGCCCATCCTATCCTGGGGTCTAGCATAGAGTATGTCAAGGCTGCTGCCCCCGTCCATCAACACCTTGGTGAGGCATGTGGTGCCCACGATTGGGCAGACCACGAGCGGGTAGCGCTCTGGTTGAGGATCATGATCGGGGTGATCCCCTTGGTCGAAGGTGATGGCCATCTAGGACCATCGGAGCTGCATCGGGGTGGTGAGGGTGTGAACGGCGTTCACCTCTTGCTCAGTGATGCTGTGCTACCAGTGGGATTCATAAGCCTGGGAGCCCTCGAAGATCATGAGGTAGCGATCGGCCTCGGGGAACTCGGTGTCGGCCTCCGAGGCGGTGTCCATTGGCTCACTGGCCTTTGGGGCCACCTTTTGGGCCTTGCCCTACTGGTCTAGGGTGCTGCAGATGTAGCCCTGATGGTGGCATAGTCCTTGAGGAGGTGCTTTGCTTGCCTCCCGTGGAACGAGCAGCGGGCATCGAGCGCCCTCTCAAATTGCTTGGGGCGCGTGGCACGCCTGTGGGCTAAGGCGGTGTGGTGCGTGTAACACCTCAGGTGTTTAGCTCCATAATTGCATTGCATTGTATAAGCATGAACATTCATCATCTCATTATGTTTTACTTTGCTTGCAACAAAATTTGGGGGTTTTAGGGTTTTGATTTGTTCCCAATCTTGTGACCCTAGGATTTTTGTGTAGCTAAGGGGTAGAGTGGCTAATTATATCCTACAATACCTTAATCTCACTTAGAGTAACTAATGGAGCAATGTTCATGTTGACCAAACTTACCAAAATGCCCTCTAATGTGTTGTTGACCATCATTAGGCCCTAGAATGCCTTAATTTGACCAATTAAAAAGTCTAGGTTAGAGATCTTGCATGGAGGAGCAACCTTAAGCAAAGTTGTAGAGAATTTCCTAGGGAACAAAAGTCTCAATATGGCCATCTCATGAAAATGACTAGAACATGCTCAAAATTGGCCCACAAGTCAGCTAGAAGGGCTGCCCCAGCACTTAGAAAATTTCTAAGTCTAGAAAGTGATCCTTCAGTTTGATGGTGGCCTACCTTGGGAGCTTGTAGTTTGCAAACCAGACCAAACCAGCCCCAACTCATATTGACACTTTTGTAGTACCCACTTAGCTCTACAATTTTGTCAACATCATCATCACCTAGTTCTAAATGGGTTAGGAGATATGGTGTTTGGAAAATTGGGTTTCAGTCGGTTAGTTAACTGAAACTCGGTTTCAGTTTTTAGGTATCTCACTTTAGGACGCTATATATCAATAACTAAGCTGAACCAGCCCTGGAGCCAATTGACAAAGTTTTAGGCCTCATGTAGCTCTACCAAATTGATGTTGTCATCCTCTGCTAATTCGAGCTCGTTTGCGAGTTAATCGACGTCGAAAATGCGCTGTCAGACCACAGTCGGGCTCCGTTTCAGAAGACCGACAGCGACGCTGTCGTGGCGACCGTGCAGAGCAAGGTGGCCGCGTGGCGCTCGTGCCCTGCCGTCGCCTCCACGTCGCAAGCACGTGCACGGGCATGAAGATGGAGCCGACACCTTGTTGACACTAGCTAACACCACTTGAATACTAGGTTGTCATCCCTAGCATGGTGCTAGAGCGTACTAAGGTATTTATAAACATAAGGGCTCTCTAGAAAATAATCTATTCTATCCGCAAGCGCACAGATAAAATACCTCATTGTAGCATTTCACCAGGATAAGTATTCCAGGTATCGTTATTTATAATTTTGCTTAAGAGAACGGCGAAAGCGAAAACAGGGGTAAAATCTATCAAGGCTTAGACTAGAGATAAACTTGCAAGAACATGATTACTACTGAGAAACTCGTCACACAGTCACTTGCTTTGGCAGGGGGTAAGCCATAATAATAAAGATAATGAAATATAAGCTCATGGGTAAATAACACAGCGATTAGAAATAGACTACTCCACATAAATGTAAGGTGACGTCGGACTAGCAAGAGAATGGATTCTAAGTATCTACTATTTACTAAGTCATAATCTACTCTAAGCATCTACAAGATCATATATATAGCACAAAAGACACTTCATTCATGTATAAGGAACATTGCTAAAGTAAATCAGAACATAGCAAGACTTACTCCGCAATACAAATTCTGCCTGTCCTATCAACGGAGGGTGGACTATATAAGAATCAACGAAGCTGTCACCATCGCGAACTACCACATGACCCGGCCAATAGGATACATTTGCAGGTAAATAACATCTAAGCACCACGCCTACATGTGATCTACCACTTAACTCCCACGTGAAAAGAGCTAAGCGCTTTGCAAACTCATGCATGAACTCATCATCAATCATAACTATATCACTTATAGAACTAGAGCAAACTAGGAACATAATAAATAAAGACATAATGCAATTAGAATAAAGTCGTAGAGAAAGATATGAAATAATACCAATCTTTATTGACGAAGATCCGAAATCCAGAGCGCTAGGCCCTACTTCTCTAATTCTATCTAATCAATCCTATAAAATTTGAAAGAATTGGGAGTAGCTAAATCTAATTCTCTGCGGGAGAGAGAGTTTCTAAACCCTAAACTTGATGGCTTCCTCTAAACCCTAAACCGACATTAATCGCACGGTTTTCCTTGATCCTTTAGGTCGGTGGAGCATAATCCGCGAAGTTGACGCTGATTGGCCACGGGAGTAGGGCGGCCGCCCCAAACCCTAGGGCGGGCGCCCTGGGCTGGGCCCCGTTCGGCCTCACGTTCGTTCACGTGTCTTCTGGAGTCTTCTAGATGATAGAAAATTAGCGCACATGTTAATATCTCTATGTAAACCCGACGTGTGGGCCTTCTCTCCGTATTTTCTGATAACCCCCTGCAGAAATAGACAAACAGCAAAACTCGTGGAATTCTGTCAGATAAAACCCTAATTCTAGATGTCTAGTGCATATTGATCCTTTTCCATGTTTAGTTGACAATTAAATTTGATACTTAAGGATCGTCAACAAACTCCCCCAAGCTTACCCTTTGCTCGTCCCTGAGCAAACAACTAAAACTCAGATGGATCAGGAGTTGCTTTGATGTTTTCTTTCCTGACAGGCACACATGCTTTCATATAAAATTCTCCCAGATTAGAGTGAAGTGTCTTGGGGATTAGCACCTGTACTTAAGCCTTAGGTAATTGAAAGACAAAATAATTAAGCCAAGCACTATTCCTCCTGTCTATACCTCACCTTTGTTCTGGAGTTTTGCATAAGTTTTCAAAATAAAGCTCAGAGTTCCTAGACATGATTCACTTCAACAGCCCATACATATGTTTAATCGAACTGCGGATCCAAAGGAACTCAATATACAATTAAATCAAGATGTGCATGTGTGGTGGAGTAAATAATAGTGATGGTGATGATAAAACTTATTGCTCACTGTTCCTCATATTGCTATCTCTCCTCCTCTCTTGATCTTTTATTGGGAGAGAACATGGGCTATCTCTTTTTTCTTCCTTTTTTTTCAGGTGGGTAGTAAATACCCCTAATTCTACTGTCGGACACTTGTCCATTTTTTCCGCTCAGGTGGGTATCTTTGTACCCCTAATTCTACTGTCGGACACTTGTCCATTTTTACCTCTCGTCTCACTCTTTTTCTCTTCTTTTTCGAGGTTCCGGGCACTTGCCCCTTTTTATTTCCTCGCATATTTTTGCATAGCCCATGTCTCTTTCTGCATTTGATCTTTTAGGAGAGAGAGAATAACAATACTTTGGGACAGTGAGTGATAACAATATTTTTAACAGATTTTTAATGATTGGTGTAATAAATGTGTGCAAGTGAGTATCTTGATTTAACCACATGAAAAGCTCCTAAGGATCTCCACAGCTCAATGAAACTCGAAAGATACAGCAATTATAGCAAGTATGGCTGTGGTAAGAATGTTATGCTAGGAACTCATCATGTGATTTGCAGGTTTTTTTTCAAAATAAATTTCTAGAACTTAGTGTTGTAAGAACATGATAAACAGCAGCTCAAACTTTATATCATGTCTTATCTTTTACCTAGACTTTAGTTTTAGGCTCATGTTCCCACAGATAGTAAATTTTAGATTTTAGCAAGTCTTGGGAGAACTCTAATATAAAAGCTAGGCACTTGAAGGTAAGTAAACAGAGCAACTGTTCATCATTTCCATCATACATATTTTTGAATTTTCTTCATTTATGTCTAGAGATTGAACTAAACAGGAAAATAAAGCACACTTATCTACACACTCTTTTTATTTGGTTTTCATTTTTTAGGAATGCAGTAAATTAAGAAAGAAAATATTTATTGGGTTTTCTAAGTTTTTTTAAGATATAAATATCTAAAACAGAAAAAGAAAAACTGAAAAGTAAATAGGAAAACAATTAAAACTCACTCGGTAACTGGGGAGGAACTCCCCCAAGCTGGTTGTTGTCGTGGCTCTCTTCACTCAATGTTGAAGTAGCGCAGCATGGTCGTGACGTTGTTGTTCAAGGTTGTGGTGTCTTCCCTTATTGCTTGCACTCTAGTGGCTTGCTCCTGGTTCCATTTTTGTTGCTCCTCTAGGAGTCTTCCGTGCTCTGCTTGCGTAGTGCGGATGTCGAGGAGAGTGTTGTCGGTGCGGGTGTAGAAGGCGGCAGTCTCTTGGTAGTAGTCCCCCAAGAAGGCGTAGCAGGCGTCGGAGTATCTTCCTGTATCAAACTGGGGCTGGGGCCTAGACCCTGAAGCTCCATATGGGTCAGTGGAGTACCTTCTTGTAAAAGGCGGGTTCTCCCACTGGTGATATTGTCCCTCCGGCCATGTCTCTTGTGGTGGTTCTTCTGGCTGGACGTGTCGCGCCCATGGGTCCCAAAGAACTCTGGGGTTGTAATCATTATAGTGCAGATGTGCTGCCTCTTCTGGCCCGGGATCAGCTCCTTGCCATGTATGTTCCTGATGGGTGGCCATCCGTGCGGATGCCGCGCGCTGTGGAGCTCTCCGGTTCACCGGTGCTGTCTCTTGGAGTAAGGCGAAATCGATGGTGGGAGTGTGAATGAATGTCTTGTTTTTCAACTGCTAGAGAATCTCCTTCTCCCTGCGATTCCTAAGCCCAAGGTCTCCTGTCTTGAGTAGGACCTTGTTTGGTGCACCCGACGAAGACGATGGAGCTTGCGGAGGTGCCGAATCGACACTCATCTCCGACTGGCGTGAGGAGAGTCGAGACGAACTCCTCGTACCACTCCTGAGAGACTTGGCCGCGCTCTTTACTTTCTTAAACATCCTGCAGAATAATAGGGACAAACAGAAACTCGTGGAAATATGTGAGAAAAATATGTTAGTGGTTAGCTGTCCGAGAAGTCAGTCGTCCAGGGGTTAGTCGTCCGAGAGAATTATAAATTTTAGCAGCACTTCCCCCTAAACAACTTTTAATTCCGCTTGGGACAGCGGGAACACTAATTACTAGGTGATCTCACTCTCTACCTCAAAAATTTTCCAAACTCTCTTCCACTCTTTCTTTCCCTTTTCACTCTCCTTCTTACTCTCCCACTAGATCACTTCTTCTGAAAGTCGAGAGCTCAAGCTTGCATATGTTTTCTGGAATGTGTGTGGGATGAGAATGAGGTAGAGAGGTGGCCTTTTATAGTTGGAGCTGGGGGCAGGGCGGGCGCCCTGGCCAACAGGGCGGGCGCCCCACTTGAGTGCCCTCTGTGGCTGAAACTTTCCCACTCCCTCACATGCTTCACTCCTACGCCAAATAATGCTGCATAGGTGGTGGTTGGTCGGTGGAAGTTGTCTGGTTGAGTGGAGATGAGTTGGTGGGTGAAATTATGTGTTATGATGCATGTAAGGTGTAGTGTATGACATATGGGACCAAAGGATGTGGGTCATGCTTCTAGAAGATTGCTATAAATAAATATAATGTAGGAAAAATTATGAGAATTGAAACTAAAAAATGATCATGGAAAAATATTTTTGTGCCTCCACAATAATTAATAATTATGGGTTTTTACACACCACAAATATTATTTACATGGGACTTTTGATTTTTATAATAATGCTATGGATGAGTATGACTAATGCAAGAATTAATTATGCAAAAAAAATTAAATGATGTGGATAAATACCGAATTACCTCCCGGCGAGGCTTTGGGAATTTTAGGTCCCCCAAGCTGGACCTCCAAATCTTTTTAAACTTCTGAATTGCCTTCCTCTGGAGATGGTGTCTCCAGTGGTTTCTCTTCGTGAACCTCCTCCACTGTAGAGTCTCTCTCTGGTCTGGGCTTGAATGTGAAGTGTTCTTCTTGTCCGTTTATGCTGAACTTGATTTCTCCCTTACTGACATCAATGTGGGCATTGGCGGTGCTCAGAAATGGCCTTCCAAGGATGATGGACACTTTTGAGTCGGGGTTCATGTCCAGTACCACGAAGTATACTAGCACAAGGAAATCTCTTATTCTGACTGGGATATTTTCTGCGATGCCCATCGGGTGTCGAACTGATTGATCTGCTAGTTGTAGGCACATTGATGTTGGTTCTAGGGTTGTGTGTTCAAGCTTCTTGTAGACTAATGCTGGCATCACACTGACACTTGCTCCGAGATCACAAAGTGCATTGTTAAAGTGCTGGTCTCCGATTGAGCAATCAATGGTAGGACATCCTGGATCTTTCTTCTTCCTTAGTGGTTGGTTGAGAATGGCCGCATTACATTCTTCTGTCAGCTTGATTACCTCAGTGGTGGGTAGTGGCCTCTTTTTGTTAAGAATATCTCTAATGTACTTCGCATATGTGGGTATCTGTAGGCATCAAGTAGAGGTATGTTGACATATAACTTTTGAATGACCTCTACAAACTTACCAAACTGCTCATCCGACTGTAGTCCTCTGTTTCTTCTGGGAAATGGCAAATAGTTGGTGTCATGAAAATCTTTCCTCATTTCTCCAGTTCTTGATGGTTGTAGCAGATCTTCTGCTTCAACTGGTCTCTCTTCTTCTATCATTGCTGGTTGCACTGGAGCTGGTGTTTTTTGCTTCTCTCTTGGGTGTGGGGGATCTCTGGTAGATCTCCCTCCTCTAGTAGTTATGTTCTTTACCTACTCAAGGTTAGTGGCAACAGGCAAGACAGCAGCTAGCTTAAGCTCTACCCTCTTATTAAGAGTGTCTTGCTCATCAAAGGCAGTTAATAGAAAATCCATTTTATTGTGTATATCTTTTAAAAATGATTCATTTGTATCTAGCCTTTGTTTGACTTCATCATTAGTTTTAGTTTGTTGAGCAATTATCTCCTTTAATGAAGGTTGTTTGAGAATATTACCTGAATTCATACCTTTGCTATTGGGTTGACTTTAGGTGGTTTGATATTTGTATACTGTCTCTATAGCCTTTTGATCTTCTTTGAACTTGGCCCTCTGGTCAATCCAATGGAGCAAATCTTCCATCTTAGTTGATAGTGCTTTTACTTCTTCTGGTATTTCTTCAGTTTGATAACAATGTTGAGTCTTGTCTTGGAACCAGCTTTGGTTTTCTGCTATCTTATCCAAAAGTGTCTCTGCTTTTCCAATTGTAAACTCCAAGAATGATCCTTCAGCAGATGCATCTAGGCACTCACGAGACTTTTGGGTTAATCCATGATAAAAGGTCTGCATAAGTAACCATTTGGCCATTCCATGGTGAGGACAATCTGATATGTATCCTTGAAAACGCTCCCATGCTTCTGGAATGGTTTCTGTCTTCTGCTGTTGGAAACTGACAATATTTCCTCTTAAGGCAGCTGTTTTGCCTATAGGGAAAAACTTTGATAGAAAGGCATCTGACAGGTTCGTCCAATTTTTGATGTTTGCTTGATTGGTGTAGAACCACTTCCTCGCCTTTCCTTCTAGTGAAAATGGAAAGAGGCGAAGTAGTATGACGTCTTTGTTAACTCCGTTGATGCTAATTGTGCTTCCAATCTCCAAGAAGTTCTGCAAATGTGCACTAGCATCTTCGTGTGCCTTCCCACTGAATTGTATAGCTTGCACCAAGTTGATGAGGTTTGACTTGAGCTCGAACTCAGGTACTCCTTCTTCTACTTCAAATTTTGGACCAGTAAGAATGTTCTCAAGACTTGGGGCAGAAAATTCCTGTAAGGTCTTCTGTGCCATCACTTCAATAATTGGTAGCTAGCTTCTTCTTCCTTGATTGCTTTGGTTCTGATGATGAAGAATTTAATTCACCAAAGTCAATCCTGATATACCCTGTAAAAAAATATAAACATAGGAAAACAACAGGGTGAACCTGCCAAAGCAGAGGTGCCTTGCTATGATTTCTCATTTATATAGTAGCTGTTATGCAATTATTTCTCAATAGTCTAGTCTAAAATTTTATTTGAATAACCTTGACCGACTTCCTGACTTTCCTTACCGTTCCCCGGCAACGGCGCCAGAAATGCTTGTTGACACTAGCTAACACCACTTGAATACTAGGTTGTCATCCCTAGCATGGTGCTAGAGCGTACTAAGGTATTTATAAACATAAGGGCTCTCTAGAAAATAATCTATTCTATCCGCAAGCGCACAGATAAAATACCTCATTGTAGCATTTCACCAGGATAAGTATTCCAGGTATCGTTATTTATAATTTTGCTTAAGAGAACGGCGAAAGCGAAAACAGGGGTAAAATCTATCAAGGCTTAGACTAGAGATAAACTTGCAGGAACATGATTACTACTAAGAAACTCATCACACAATCACTTGCTTTGGCAGGGGGTAAGCCATAATAATAAAGATAATGAAATATAAGCTCATGGGTAAATAACACAGCGATTAGAAATAGACTACTCCACATAAATGTAAGGTGACGTCGGACTAGCAAGAGAATGGATTCTAAGTATCTACTATTTACTAAGTCATAATCTACTCTAAGCATCTACAAGATCATATATATAGCACAAAAGACTCTTCATTCATGTATAAGGAACATTGCTAAAGTAAATCAGAACATAGCAAGACTTACTCCGCAATACAAATTATGCCTGTCCTATCAACGGAGGGTGGACTATATAAGAATCAACGAAGCTGTCACCATCGCGAACTACCACATGACCTGGCCAATAGGATACATTTGCAGGTAAATAACATCTAAGCACCACGCCTACATGTGATCTACCACTTAACTCCCACGTGAAAAGAGCTAAGCGCTTTGCAAACTCATGCATGAACTCATCATCAATCATAACTATATCACTTATAGAACTAGAGCAAACTAGGAACATAATAAATAAAGACATAATGCAATTAGAATAAAGTCGTAGAGAAAGATATGAAATAATACCAATCTTTATTGACGAAGATCCGAAATCCAGAGCGCTAGGCCCTACTTCTCTAATTCTATCTAATCAATCCTATAAAACTTGAAAGAATTGGGAGTAGCTAAATCTAATTCTCTGCGGGAGAAAGAGTTTCTAAACCCTGAACTTGATGGCTTCCTCTGATAATGATTTCTCCTCTTCCCCTGGGGTGGAGAGGCCCTGCTTATATAGCCCCCTCAAATGATCGTGGGCCGTCGGATCAAACCGACATTAATCGCATGGTTTTCCTTGATCCTTTAGGTCGGTGGAGCATAATCCGCGAAGTTGACGCTGATTGGCCACGGGAGTAGGGCGGCCGCCCCAAACCCTAGGGCGGGCGCCCTGGGCTGGGCCACGTTCGGCCTCCCGTTTGTTCACGTGTCTTCTGGAGTCTTCTAGATGATAGAAAATTAGCGCACATGTTAATATCTCTATGTAAACCCGACGTGTGGGCCTTCTCTCTGTATTTTCTGATTACCCCCTGCAGAAATAGACAAACACCAAAACTCGTGGAATTCTGACAGATAAAACCCTAATTCTAGATGTCTAGTGCATATTGATCCTTTTCCATGTTTAGTTGACAATTAAATTTGATACTTAAGGATCGTCAACACACCTCAACCCCCACCACTCGCGCTTCCCCCCCCTCCATTCCATCGCCCTCCATCTCCGACGAGCAGCACCACCCCAGACCTTGCCGTGGCCGTGCGAGCTCACCACCGCACTCCAGCCTACCAAACCTCACCCACAGCTCTGCCTTAGGCTCCTCGACCTCCTCTACCTCTTGCTTGAGTCAATCTCGTGGAGGTAAGGACGCATTGTCGACTCTTTTTCCACCCGGAGCTCACCGGAGCATCGCCGTCGCCACGGTCCACCGTGGCCAGCTCACCTCCATCGTTCTCCTCCTTCCCTGACCCCTGTTCCCACTTCCTCAACCCGTGTGGATGCTCGTGGTTAGACGTTATCGCCGGAAACCGTCCATGCGAAACGGAACGGCCCGCGGGTGTGTCGCGCTCTGGCCGCGCCCGCCATGGCCGCCCATGGCAAGCCGCCACAGCTAGCCTCGTCGTGGCCGTCTCTGCCATCCCTAGTGTGCACATGGGGATCTCCTTGAGCTATAGTACGCCCTTGGATCATGTAGCCCCGTATCTCTTCGTAGTTCGTCGGGAACACGGGCCTCGCCGGAGCGCTCTGTGCGCCGCCGCTGCTCGGTGCACGTGGACCGGCCTCTCTGTCGCGCCACCATCCCTCTTGAGCACCTCATCTTCTCCGTCATCGCTCACTGATCCTTTCCCCTCGCTGTTTTGTCGTTCGGGGTCATCGGAGATGACCGGAGCACGACAGCCTACCTCCGCCGTCCGCCATGAACGACGGCGAGGTAGCTCCGGTGCAGTAGAGTTAGGGATGCCTAGATTCGGGTTGGCCCGGGGAGCACGCTAGGGCGTCCATCTCCGTCGGGTGGGTCACCGGTGGCGAGATACGCCGGTCGGAGCTCCTCCCCTGCTTGCTGTCACTGAAGAGTGGGACCAGCCTGTCGGCGCACGCGCGCGGGCGGGAGCTGGAGCAGGCCGCATGTGTTGGGCCGTGCCGACAGGTTGGGCTGGCCTAGTAGCATTCATATCCTAAGCCATATAGCTCCAAATGAGGTGATTCTAATTGTGTTTCGTTCTAGATAAAGTGTAGTATTTAGGAAAAATATTAAATGTATATGTGATGATTAGCTTCTAGGAGATTTAAATAGGTCTTTGAAATGTGTTTTAAAATGAATGCAAACTTGTTAAATGGATAATTTGAGTTGTAGTGTTCCAAAAATTATGAAATTTGGTGGGTATTCTATTTCATGTCTATACTAGCTCTGGTAAAAATTTGGGCATGAGTGCTTGAGTACTTTTCAAGTTATGATGATATCATGTTGTTTTAGGAAATACTTGAATGAATTTTAGTAAATTTTCTACATGTGCAATGTTCATATAAATTTTTGGAGAGTGTCCTGGTACCCTAAAGTGTTTAAGAAAAATATGAATTCTGTTGTTTGATACTTTTCAATGTGATTTGTTAATTATATAAAAATCAGCCTTTTTGGCTTGTGAATTTTGTGTAGGGAGTTTCTGTGAATAACTTTAGTTCAAATTTTTACAACAGCCGCTTTTGGGTCATAGAGTCTCCTGTAATTTTTGTAGAATTTTATGAGCAGTTTACATATATGATTAAAATTCCACTTAATTAATTAAGTAAATTAAGAAAGGGGTGTAAATAAATATTCTAAGTGGGGTGTTTTTGTGACCAATGTGAGCTTTTGGTAACATTAGTTTGGTCTCAGAGGAAGTTTGCCACATAAATAAATATTTAATCTTCCTAATTCTAGGTTTTCCGAACAGCTGGTAGTATCTTTGGGGTTGACCACTAATAAAGGTGTTTGCTGGAAAACTTGTGAATACCAAAGTTGTAGTAAACTTGATAAACTAGCTTGTGTCAAAATTTGGGGGCATTAGGAGTTATTGCTGTTTTAAGTAACTGTCCAGAAATGGCTGATCTCTGTTTAGAGAGGACAGATTTCTGGAACTTGGGAAATTTGACCAGGAAAACTTAGGAATTAAGGGTTGAGGTCTGAAAATGATTTGTAGAGCATTTTATAAGCTTTCCAGATTGTCTTGGATCATATCTTTTGGAGTTAGGAATCTCCAGCTATGATAGAAAAATTCAACTGCTGTCCAGAATGTCTTGCCTTGATATTTGTGTTGGATGTGGTAACATAAGTAAAGTTGTTCTTGTGATTGTTAGGTGTTAGGGCCTTAACAGAGGAGGAACAGCTTTACCTTAGGTTGAGTAGATTAGGTGAGTACTTCTCTACCGGAGAGGAAATTTGTAGTTAATAATTGAAGTGATTTGAATAGAGATTTAGCAGTGGTTGTAATGCATTTCATTCCGAGCATGTTGCATCCTTCACCATGCATCCATGAAATTTATTATGCACTCATGCAATAGGTGTTCCGGAGGGGGTGACTCTCCTCGAGTTCGAGGAAGCGATCCCGGAGGAAATCTAGGAGCAGCCCAGGGATCCCGAAGAAGCAGTCAGCGAAGGAGGCGCCACTGAGGAATTGCCTGAGTGCCCGGATCACCGGCCGTCCACTTTTCTGAAAGGCAAGCCCCGGTGTATGCTGAACCTATTGTTTTATAAATCAATCTTGAGTACTTTTAATTGTTTACTGCATTAAGTTGTAGGAGTTGTATGAAAACACTTGCTGCATTATACCTTTCCTTGTCCAGATATCGTACTTAATCCTAAATTAGTTTAGGCACGTGTCAATGCTTAGCCCTGCTTAGTCCGGTAGAAGTCGGGTAATTTCCGGTCATCCGCGAGATGTAGGAATGGGTCACGAGTGGCTTTATGGCTATCGTGGATGGAACCATGCCTTAAAATGAAATTGAGACCGGGCGGGAGTTCGATAGTACAGCCGCAAGACACTTCACATCTTGGGTGTGGAGCTATGCCCGTCTGAGTCGTTTAAGGACCGATTCGCTGTACATACTTGAGTCATGTTGAACGCAGTCTAACACTTAGTTGGCCGGATAAGTCATTCCGACCGTGAAGTCGAGTAGTATGATTCAGGCCAGGAATCGAATGGTAGGTTGCATCTTGGAGGAGAGAAAGGATGTGCTTGGGGACATTGGCGTGAGACCAAGGGGGGTTAGAGTCCCTATCACCTGGCAGAGTGTCACCCTTGGGGACGCGACATCATTCGGACCCGTGATTCCTGAACTGTACGAAAGATGACCTGAGCAGCCCTCGCCAAGCGTGACTCGTTGAGTGTTAGAAATACCCCTCCAGCTAGATAGGAATTCGATTCGAATCGCCGTCGCTCCCGGTTAGTGAGCACTTGACTTGAGCAGCGGCAACGTAGATCTCATTAATTGAACAGATGGTTAAGTGAATGATACAATGTTGCCACAATTTATACCTGCTATGGATATAATGTTATTAATTGGTTGATTATAATCAAGTGCATGTTTAGTACATGTGCTAAGATAGATGATAGGTAAATGCTAAAAATAACTGCTAGTACAGGTTATAAGAGTTTCAATTACTTATGCCTTTCTGCAAAATGTGATGTCAGCTAGCCTCTTGTGTAAGCCTTGCATAATCCTTGGTGTCATCTTATTTCTGGTTTTTGATGGGTAAGTCTAGCTAAGTACATTCCAGTACTCAGGGTTTATTCCCTCCTATTGCAGATGATATGCTTTATCAAGGCTTCTGCAAGACCTGTCTCCACCCTGCGGGTGACGAAGACTAGATCACTAGGGTGTGATCATCCTTTATGTACTTTCCCTAATGCTTTTGCGGGATGTTGAACAGTAAGACTGGCCATAGTATTTAAACAACTGGTGTGTGTTATGCTTCCGCTACTTTATGAACTTGGTTTGTAATAATCTGCGACTCCGTGTGTGTAAGCGTATTTCGGAACTACTTGTGAAATGTAACGTATGATGTGTATGTTGAATGATGCGATCTTGGTTGTAAGCAAGTTGGTTTGAAATCCTTCGTGGTTTCGATTGACTACCAGGATTATATGGGCTCAAGTTCGAAAATTTGAGCGCTTCGGTGCTTGTTTTTGTACTTGTGCTCTTATAATTTGGTCGGTTCTGTTACAGCTGGTACCGGAGCATAATTCAACATTAAACACATCGTACGAGTATTTAAAACAAAAGTATTTGTTTATGAAAAGGGTTAAACTCTAAAAATTATTTTTATAGGTATGCCAGTGATCACATCCCTTAGCCCAAATAAGGACTCTTAGGTGGCTTATTATAAAGACTAACTTGGGGGCCTTGTTTGTTTTTGTTTCGTCGTCCATACGGCGTGATATTGTATGGATGCCATCCACTTGGGTGGTAATGTATGGATCAATTGTCTCGACACTCTGGTAAGTGTGAGTTGTGAGAGCATGATCGTCCAACCAGCGATCTAGGGGAGAGTAGCTTTGGTGACTTGCATACTTACATGTTCAAACCATGTAATTATGTAAGCACTTAATTGTGGGAATATATATCGGGTAGCTTTGATACTGAAGTATATACATCAGGAAATATGTATATGGAAAGTATTTAATTTACTGCTTTCTTGTGTGCTTATATTGGGAAACTATTGGGCTGAAATGAGATTTTCTGCAGGTACACTAACAGTGTAACGAGTAGACTGATAGTTTCGCTTATATGAGAGAACGTATGTATGCCACCACCTAGCGTTAGAACTTTAGGTTTCTACTAAGGTGAGAGGGCGTACGGAACGTGCATGCATCATGTTTAATTATGTCATACATGTCATTTCACTCCCTCCTTAAAAATTTCAATAGTCCCGACTAAATTAAACTTCGTATCCCCTAAATTATCCTCACTTTAAGTCGTCTCTTGTTGCTACAGATGGCACGCACTAAGAAGACCGCTCGCAAGTCAACCAGAGGTAGGGTCCCTCGCCACCAGCTCGCTCCACGTGAGCCCCGCCCCGAGCCCACTGAGGTGGAAATGTTGAGGGCTGAGTTGGCTGAGGTGACTGCTGCAAGGAATGCGGTGCAGGAGCAACTGGAGCAAGTAATCCGTGACTGAGATCAGGAAACACTTGCAGTCCAGAGGTTGATAGTAGCCAATCGCAACTGTCAACGCATGCTGGTCCATGTGATGAACTAGAGAGATGAAGCCTGGCACGAGGAGAACATCCTGAGAGCTCATTAGGTGGAGCTCGAACAACAGTTGGAGAATGTAGAAGAATACAATGACAATCTTCATGAAGAAGTGCATCGCCTGAACAACCAACTCAATCCTCTGCTGCCTCGGGACAATAACGAGGATGAGGAGATGGGTTCAGGAGTCTTCATGGCGGAAGATGAAGATGAAGTGGAGGTCAATGGGCCACAGGATGCCCCACTAGAAGAAGAAGATGATGAGGAGTTAGAGCCTGCTAGCGACGAGGATGGCGGGGAGATCCTTGACACCGACTCCGAGGACGATGCTTAGCATAGTCATCACATAGCTATGATGTTAGAATCATCTTTTGTGCCCTCCCTGTGTTGGAGTGAGGCTTTGTAATAACTTGACTTTTGGGATGTAAGGTCGAACCCTATGTTTTCCTAGATGTTAGTGTGAACCTGTTAATTTCGATCATAAATGGATGTCTTATTGTGTTGCGTTCGATGATGGTGTCATGATTAGTACCCTTTGGTGTCGCGACGAAACAGAGGGCCTCCTGTGGCACATGACATAAGGCTGTGCTGCTTGGCACGCGCTGGTATCGAGGTGGCTAGTCATGATCCACCATGGAACACTACCGTTAAGAAGTCTCTTTGTAGTCAGTTTGAAGTATCCTTTCTCATTCGATTAGAAGTTTGGATCGAATCCGAGTACCCGTACGGAAGGTCAAAAGTAATGTAGAGATTAAAGTAAACGGTTCAAACACGGCTGTGCTCCCTGTGAGTGAGCCTTATATCAAAATACATCTTGTTGGATGCCCACGCATGATTGCGTCAATTGATGCGCTTGAATGGATTGTGCGGTTGTGATGAATTATTGTGCCTTGATTCTTTGCGAAGTCATTTTTCATGAAGTCAGTTTGAAATATTTACAATAATTCATCTACAAATTTCCCACATCGTCAGTGCTCATTGGCTATGCATTTTGCAGATGTCGTACAACCTCCGTCGGGGTCGTGGCGTGGAGGATGAGGAACAGCCACCCCCTCCGCCACCACCTACCCTAACTGAGCTGATGCAGACCGTGGTGGAAGGGCAGCGCATGCTGGCAGATGCTATGCGCCAGCTTGCCAACTGGGAGGCTCGTCATGGCTGCCAGGGACTAAAACCCAATCAATATAGTGATTTCAAGGATTTCCTTGACACTAAGCCCCCGCTCTTTAAGGAGGCGGAGGAACCGCTGCAAGTCGACGAGTGGTTGAACACTATTGAGCAGAAGTTCCGTCTGCTTCGCTTGACTGATGAGCTAAAGACTGAATATGCTTCTCATCAACTGCATGGTCCAGCGGGTATTTATTGGAGCCACTACCGTTCCACCTTGCCTGCAAATGTCCCGATTGCTTGGGACTAGTTCAAAGCAGCATTCCGCGGGAATTATATTCCTCTAGGCCTTATGGCTATCAAGCACACAGAATTCATGAGGCTGTCACAGGGTAATAAAAGTTTAACTGAATATCTGCAATCTTTCAACAATCTGGCAAGGTATGCTACAGAGTTTGTGGATACCGATGCTAAAAAAATTGCTAGCTTTAAAAGGGGCCTCGGCCCAAAGCTGATGAAGACCATGGGCACTAGCAAGTGTACTACCTTCAATGATTTTATCAGTGATGCTTTGACTCAAGAGAACAATAATGCTATTTATTCTGCCTCTAAGAGCCGTAAAAGGGCCCTTGAGGCGAGTGCTTCGTAGTTTCGGACTCCAGCTGCACCGAGGGCTTCCCCTCGCCCACCTGCCTGGAATGCTAAGTTCCGTCCACCGCAGAAGAAGTCTGCTGCTAAAACTGGGTTTCGCAAGGCATATACAGTCGCTCTGCCAAAGGGTAATTCTAGTCAGAGCAGCTCCAGTGTTCCTCCCAGCAACATGCCTTGCTGGAACTGCAACAAGCCAGGCCATTGGTCCAGGAACTGTCCTTATCCTAAGAAGAATGTCAATCAAGGTGGCTGTCAGGGGCATGCTCATTATAACAGTATTGAGGAAATCCCATCTGGTGAGGTTGTCACCGCTGGTAAGTTCCTAGTTGACCAATATCCTGCAGTGGTACTATTTGATTCAGGTGCTTCACATTCCTTTATCAGTCCTAAGTTTGCGTCAAAGTTTGCACACAAATTACATACTATTGAAGGTGGGGGTTATTGCATTAGTGCGGCAAGTGGGAATATTTCCACAAATAAAGTAGTGGGGAATCTTGAATTTGAGATAGAAGGGCGAAAGTACTCGCTTGCCTTAGTGGTTTTGCCTGGTTTAGGCATAGATGTTATTTTGGGCATGAATTGGATGAGTCAGAATGGGGTACTCATTGATACATCCACCCGGGTAGTTATGCTCAGAGATCCTATAGATCAACAGGGTTTTTTAGTGCAACTTCCTAGAAAAATTGATTTGTCTAGTGAAGTTCATGCGGTGCAAGCAAAGGCGTTAGCTGAAATTCCCGTAGTGAGTGAGTTTCCTGACGTTTTCCCCGATGATTTGTCGGGACTTCCTCCGGATCGGGATGTGGAATTTAAAATCGAGTTGTTGCCTGGTACGGCACCCATCTCTAGGAGACCTTATAGGATACCTCCGAATGAGCTAGCTAAACTTAAGGTACAGTTGAATGAACTTTTGAAGAAGGGGTTGATTCGTCCTAGTTCGTCTTCGTGGGGATGCCCTGCTATCTTTGTAAAGAAGAAGGACCAGTCTTTGCGGATGTGTGTAGATTATAGGCCGCTGAATGCAGTCACTGTCAAAAATAAGTATCCTCTGCCACGTATCGATATCTTGTTCGATCAGTTGTCTAAAGCTAAAGTCTTTTCCAAGATTGATCTGAGGTCTGGTTACCATCAGATCAAAATCCGTCCTGAAGACATTCCAAAAATAGCTTTCTCGACAAGATACGGTCTTTATGAGTATCTTGTTATGTCTTTCGGCCTGATGAATGCCCCCGCACACTTCATGTGCTTAATGAATTCGGTGTTTATACCCGAATTGGACAAGTTTGTGGCGGTGTTTATTGATGACATCTTGATATATTCTGAAAATGAGGAAGAACACGCCGAACACCTTGCGTATTGTCCTCACTAGACTGCGTGAACATCAACTGTATGCGAAGTTCAGTAAGTGTGAATTCTGGCTTCGTGAAGTACCTTTCCTTGGGCATGTGTTGTCCGATGGGGGAATTATGGTGGATCCCACCAAGGTACAGGAAGTATTGAATTGGAAGGCTCCTACTTCAGTTCATGAGGTCCAGAGTTTTCTTGGGTTGGCTGGCTATTATCGTCGCTTCATCCCGGATTTCTCAAAAATAGCCAAACCCATGACTCGGTTGTTGCAAAAAGACACCAGGTTTGTCTAGACTCCTGAGTGTGATGCGGCTTTTCACCAACTGCGAACCCTCCTAACCTCGGCTCCGGTTTTGGCGCAACCGGATATCGAGAAACCATTTGATGTTTATTGTGATGCCTCAGGCATAGGTTTGGGAGGTGTTTTGATGCAGGAAGGCCGAGTAATTGCATATACCTCTCGACAACTTCGGAAACATGAGGTGAATTATCCAACGCATGACTTAGAACTGGCTGCAGTTGTTCATGCTTTATCTGTTGGGCAATGTCTGCAATATATATACGGACCACAAAAGCCTCAAATACATCTTCACCCAACCCGAGTTAAATATGCGTCAAAGAAGATGGCTTGAGTTGATTAAGGATTATAATCTTCAAGTGCACTATCATCCTGGCAAGGCAAATGTGGTTGCTGATGCTTTAAGCCGTAAGTCCCATTGCCATTCCTTAGTTGAAACTGATTTTCATCGATCTCGCCTTCTACATCCAGCAGTCTTGTACAACATCACTGTCAGTTGTACTCTCAAAAGCAGAATTATTGAGCTCCAAAAGAATGATCCTGGTATATTCCATATCAAGCGTAAGATGAAAGAGGAAGAAACTAAGCATTTCCGGGTAGATGAAGAGGGTGTGCTATGGTTTAAGGATAGGTTAGTAGTGCCTAAGGACCGAGAGCTTAGAGATCAGATCCTGTCCGAAGCACATTCTTCAAAGTTGTCCATCCATCCTGGTAGTAATAAGATATATTATGATTTGAAGCCACTTTATTGGTGGACCAAAATGCGGAAAGAGATAGCTGCATATGTTGCTAGGTGTGACACCTGCTGTAGAGTTAAAGCTGTGCACATGAAAGCTGGGTTACTTCAACCACTTTCTATCCTAGGTTGGAAATGGGAACAGATAAGTATGGATTTCATCGTCGGACTTCCTCCTAGTGTCAAAAATCATAACTCTATCTGGGTAATTGTGGATCGTTTAACCAAGTCAGCTCACTTCATTCCTGTTCGAGTAGACTATCGTCCCACTGACTATGCTGAGTTGTACTTCAATCAGATAGTCCGGCTCCATGGGATACCTCATACTATCATTTCTAACCGTGGTCCCCAGTTCACTGCTCGCTTTTGGGAGCACTTGCATCACCTTCTGGGACCAAGTTAGTGAGAAGCTCTGCTTATCACCCCCAGACGTCGGGTCAGACTGAATGAGTGAACCAAATCTTGGAAGATCTGTTGCGGGCATGTGTAATTTCATCCAAGGGTTCTTGGGAAAAATGGTTGCCTCTAGCCGAGTTTTCGTACAATAATAGTTATCAAGAGAGTATTAAGATGGCCCCATTTGAAGCCTTATACGGTCGTAAGTGTAGAACTCCACTAAATTGGGTAGAAGCTAGTGAAAGAAGGTATTATGGTATTGATTTTGTCAAGGAAGCTGAGGAACAAGTCCGTACCATCCAAAAACATATGGCTGCAGCTCAAGCTAGACAGAAAAGTTATGTTGATCGTCGTAGAAAGCCACTCGAGTTTGAAGTTGGAGACTTCGTTTATCTGAAAGTTTCTCCAATGAAGAGTGTACAACGTTTTGGTGTCAAGCGGAAACTTGCACCGAGATACGTGGGTCCTTTTCAGATCATAGGCAAGAGTGGAGCTGTTGCGTATAAGATCTAGTTACCTCTTAAAATGAGTGCGATATTCAATGTTTTCCATGTATCTCAGCTAAAGAAGTGTCTTCGGGTTCCTGAGGAAAGAGTTCCTTTAGAAGATATCAGGCTTGAATCTGATCTAACTTACGAAGAAAAGCCAGTCCGGGTGATCAATACTCATGAACGAGTAACTAGAAGCCAAGTGGTTAAGTGGTATAAAGTAATGTGGAGTAATCAGGGTAGTGAAAGTGACGCTACGTGGGAACGGGAGGACTATTTGTGGGATGGTTATATGGAATTCTATAAAAAATGGTACGCTTTCCAAATCTCGGGATAAGATTTTTATAAGGGGGGAGGGCTGTAACACCTTAGGTGTTTGGCTCCATAATTGCATTGCATTGCATAAGCATGAACATTCATCATCTCATTATGTTTTACTTTGCTTGCAACAAAATTTGGGGGTTTTAGGGTTTTGATTTGTTCCCAATCTTGTGACCCTAGGATTTTTGTGTAGCTAAGGGGTAGAGTGGCTAATTATATCCTACAATACCTTAATCTCACTTAGAGTAACTAATGGAGCAATGTTCATGTTGACCAAACTTACCAAAATGCCCTCTAATGTGTTGTTGACCATCATTAGGCCCTAGAATGCCTTAATTTGACCAATTAAAAAGTCTAGCTTAGAGATCTTTCATGGAGGAGCAACCTTAAGCAAAGTTGTAGAGAATTTCCTAGGGAACAAAAGTCTCAATATGGCCATCTCATGAAAATGACTAGAACATGCTCAAAATTGGCCCACAAGTCAGCTAGAAGGGCTGCCCCAGCACTTAGAAATTTTCTAAGTCTAGAAAGTGATCCTTCAGTTTGATGGTGGCCTACCTTGGGAGCTTGTAGTTTGCAAACTAGACCAAACCAGCCCCAACTCATATTGACACTTTTGTAGTACCCACTTAGCTCTACAATTTTGTCAACATCATCATCACCTAGTTCTAAATGGGTTAGGAGATATGGTGTTTGGAAAATTGGGTTTCAGTCGGTTAGTTAACTGAAACTCGGTTTCAGTTTTCGGGTGTCTCAATTTAGGACGCTATATCTCAATAACTAAGCTGAACCAGCCCTGGTGTCAATTGACAAAGTTTTAGGCCTCACGTAGCTCTACCAAATTGATGTTGTCGTCCTCTGCTAATTCGAGCTCATTTGTGAGTTAATCGACGTCGAAAATGCGCTGTCAGACCACAGTCGGGCTCCGTTTCAGAAGACCGACAGCGACGCTGTCATGGCGACCGTGCAGAGCAAGGTGGCCGTGTGGCGCTCGCGCCTTGTCGTCGCCTCCACGTCGCAAGCACGTGCACGGGCATGAAGACAGAGCCGACACCTCAACCCCCACCACTCGCGCTTCCCCCCCTCCATTCCATCGCCCTCCGTCTCCGACGAGCAGCACCACCCCAGATCTCACCGTGGTCGTGCGATCTCACCACCGCACCGCAGCCTACCAAACCTCACCCACAGCTCCGCCTTAGGCCCCTCGACCTCCTCTACCTCTTGCTTGAGTCAATCTCATGGAGGTAAGGACGCATTGTCGACTCTTTTTCCACCCGGAGCTCACCAGAGTGTCGCTGTCACCACGGTCCACCGTGGCCAGCTCACCTCCATTGTTCTCCTCCTTCCCTGACCCCTGTTCCCACTTCCTCAACCCGTGTGGATGCTCGTGGTTAGACGTTATCGCCGGAAACCGTCCATGCGAACCGGAACGGCCCGCGGGTGTGTCGCGCTCTGGCCGCGCCCGCCATGGCCGCCCATGGCAAGCCACCACAGCTAGCCTCGCCGTGACCGTCTCTGCCATCCCTAGTGCGTGCATGGGGATCTCCTTGAGCCGTAGTACGCCCTTGGATCATGTAGCCCTGTATCTCTTCGTAGTTCGTCGGGAACACGGGCCTCGCCGGAGCGCTCTGTGCGCCGCCGCTCCTCGGTGCACGTGGACCGGCCTCTCTGTCGCGCCACCATCCCTCTTGAGCACCTCATCTTCTCCGTCATCGCTCACTAATCCTTTCCCCTCGCTGTATTGTCGTTCAGGGTCACCAGAGATGACCGGAGCATGGCAGCCTACCTCCGCCGTCCACCATGAATGACGGCGAGGTAGCTCCGGTGCAGTAGAGTTAGGGAAAAAGGGATGCCTAGATTCGGGTTGGCCCGGGGAGCACGCTAGGGCGTCCATCTCCGTCGGGCGGGTCACCGGCGGCGAGATACGCCGGTCGGAGCTCCTCCCCTGCTTGTTGTCGCTGAAGAGTGGGACCAGCCTGTTGGCGCACGCGCGCGGGCAGGAGCTGGAGCAGGCCGCATGTGTTGGGCCGCGCCGACGAGTTGGGCTGGCCCAGTAGCCGGTTTAGATTTTTGTAAATCTTATTTCCTTATTTATTTCACAGTTCTGAATATTGTTTTGTAAAATTCATATCCTAAGCCATATAGCTCCAAATGAGGTGATTCTAATTGTGTTTCGTTCTAGATAAAGTGTAGTATTTAGGAAAAATATTAAATGTATATGTGATGATTAGCTTCTGGGAGATTTAAATAGGTCTTTAAAATGTGTTTTAAAATGAATGCAAACTTGTTAAATGGATAACTTGAGTTGTAGTGTTCCAAAAATTATGAAATTTGATGGGTATGCTATTTCATGTCTATACTAGCTCTGGTAAAAATTTGGGCACGAGTGCTTGAGTACTTTTCAAGTTATGATGATATCATGTTGTTTTAGGAAATACTTGAATGAATTTTAGTAAATTTTCTACATGTGTAATGTTCATATAAATTTTTGGAGAGTGTCCTGGTACCCTAAAGTGTTTAAGAAAAATATTAATTCTATTGTTTGATACTTTTCAATGTGATTTGTTAATTATACAAAAATCAGCCTTTTTGGCTTGTGAATTTTGTGTAGGGAGTTTCTCTGAATAACTTTAGTTCAAATTTTTATAGTAGCCTCTTTTTGGGTCAAAGAGTCTCCTGTAAGGTTTGTAGAATTTTATGAGCAGTTTACATATATGATTAAAATTCCACTTAATTAATTAAGTAAATTAAGAAAGGGGTGTAAATAAATATTCTAGGTGTGCACACCTTACTTTCTAGTGTTTTTGTGACCAATGGAAACTTTTGGTAACATTAGTTTGGTCTTAGAGGAAGTTTGCCACATAAATAAATATTTAATCTTCCCAATTCTAGGTTTTCTGGACAGCTGGTAGTATCTTTGGGGTTGACCACTAATAAAGGTGTTTGCTGGAAAACTTGTGAATACCATAGTTGTAGTAAACTTGATAAACTAGCTTGTTTCAAAATTTGGGGGCATTTGGCTTATTAGTTTAGGAGTTATTGCTGTTTTAAGTAACTGTCCAGAAATGGCTGCTCTCTGTTTAGAGAGGACAGATTTTTGGAACTTGGGAAATTCGACCGGGGAAACTTAGGAATTAAGGGTTGAGGTCTGAAAATAATTTGTATAGAATTTTATAAGCTTTCTAGATTGTCTTGGATCATATCTTTTAGAGTTAGGAATCTCCAGCTATGATAGAAATATTCAACTGCTGTCCAGAATGTCTTGCCTTGATATTTGTGTTGGATGTGGTAACTTAAGTAAAGTTGTTCTTGTGATTGTTAGGTGTTAGGGCCTTAACAGAGGAGGAACAGCTATACCTTAGGTTGAGTAGATTAGATAAGTACTTCTCTACCAGAGAGGAAATTTGTAGTTAATAATTGAAGTGATTTGAATAGAGCTTTAGTAGTGATTGTAATGCATTTCATTCCGAGCATGTTGCATCCTTCACTATGCATCCATGAAATTTATTATGCACTCATGCAATAGGTGTTCCGGAGGGGGTGACTCTCCTCGAGTTCGAGGAAGCGATCCCGGAGGAAATCCAGGAGCAGCCCAAGGAGCCCGAAGAAGCAGTCAACGAAGGAGGCGCCACTGAGGAATTGCCTGAGTGCCCGAATCACCGGCCATCCACTTTTCTGAAAGGCAAGCCCCGGTGCATGCTGAACCTATTGTTTTATAAATCAATCTTGAGTACTTTTAATTGTTTACTGCATTAAGTTGTAGGAGTTGTATGAAAACACTTGCTGCATTATACCTGTCCTTGTCCAGATATCGTACTTAATCCTAAATTAGGTTTAGGCACGTGTCAATGCTTAGCCCTGCTTAGTCCGGTAGAAGTCGGGTGATTTGCCGTCATCCGCGAGATGTAGGAATGGGTCACGAGTGGCTTTATGGCTATCGTGGATGGAACCATGCCTTAAAATGAAATTGAGACCGGGCGGGAGTTCGATAGTACAGCCACAAGACACTTCACGTCTTGGGTGTGGAGCTATGCCCGTCTGAGTCATTTAAGGACCGATTCGCTGTACGTCCTTGAGTCATGTTGAACGCAGTCTAACACTTAGTTGGCCGGATAAGTTGTTCTGACCGCGAAGTCGAGTAGTATGGTTCAGGCCGGGAATCGAATGGTAGGTTGCATCTTGGAGGAGAGAAAGGATGTGCTTGGGGACATTGGCGTGAGACCAAGGGGGGTTAGAGTCCCTATCACCTGGCAGAGTGTCGCCCTTGGGGACGCGACATCATTCGGACCCGTGATTGCTGAACTGTATGAAAGATGACCTGAGCAGCCCTCGCCAGGCGTGACTCGGTGAGTGTTAGAAAATACCCCTCCAGCTGGATAGGAATTCGATTCGAATCGCCGTCGCTCCCGGTTAGTGAGCACTTGACTTGAGCAGCAGCAACGTAGATCTCATTAATTGAACAGATGGTTAAGTGAATGATATAATGTTGCCACAATTTATACCTGCTATGGATATAATGTTATTAATTGGTTGATTATAATCAAGTGCATGTTTAGTACAGGTGCTAAGATAGATGACAGCTAAATGCTAAAAATAACTGCTAGTACAGGTTATAAGAGTTTCAATTACTTATGCCTTTCTGCAAAATGTGATGTCAGCTAGCCTCTTGTGTAAGCCTTGCATAATCCTTGGTGTCATCTTATTTCTGGTTTTTGACGAGTAAGTCTAGCTAAGTACATTCCAGTACTCAGGGTTTATTCCCTCCTGTTGCAGATGATATGCTTTATCAAGGCTTCTGCAAGACCTGTCTCCACCTTGCGGGTGATGAAGACTAGATCACTAGGGCATGATCATCCTTTATGTACTTTCCCTAATGCTTTTGCAGGATGTTGATCAGTAAGACTGGCCGTAGTATTTAAACAACTGGTGTGTGTTATGCTTCCGCTACTTTATGAACTTGGTTTGTAATAATCTATGACTCCGTGTGTGTAAGCGTATTTCGGAACTGCTTGTGAAATGTAACGTGTGATGTGTATGTTGAATGATGCAATCTTGGTTGTAAGCAAGTTGGTTTGAAATCCTTCATGGTTTTGATTGACTACCGGGATTATATGGGCTCAAGTTCGAAAATTTGAGCGCTTCGGTGCTTGTGTTTTGTACTTGTGCTCTTATAATTTGGTCGGTTCTGTTATAGTGCGGTTGGCCGCTGTTGACGGTCCTTAAGTACCAAATATAGTTATCAAATAAATAAAGAAAAGGATCCAAATGCAACCAACACCTAGACTTAGGGTTTTATCTGACAGAATTTCACGAGTTTTGGTGTTTGTCTGTTTCTGCAGGGGGTTATCAGAAAATATGGAGGAAAGGCCCACACGTCGGGTTTACATAGAGATAATAACGTGTTCACCGATTTTCTATCATCTAGAAGACTCCAGAAGCCACGAGATCGAACGGGAGGCCGAACGGGCCCGGAGGCAGGGCGCCCGCCCTGGCCTGAGAGCCAATCTGGCTCTGTCTCACAGATTATGCTCCACCGACCTAAGAGATCAAGGAAAACCGTGCGATTAATGTCGGTTTGATCCGACGGCCCACGTTCACTTGAGGGGGCTATATAAGCAGGACCCCTGGCCCCTGGAGGAGGCATTCCCTCATTCTCAATTCTTCAAACCCTAATCTCAGGAGGAGAGTCTCTGATCAAGCCCTAGAGCCACCACATCAACTAGATCTTTAGTATAGCATAGCTACATAGGATTAGAACTAGAAGGAGTCAATCTTCGATTGGTTTCCGGATCTGTCAAGAGGATTCTTGGTAATTCCTTTACTGTTCTTCATTGTTCATCATTGTTCTTCAATATTATGAATACAACTTTGTTCTATTTCAATATATTTATTATGACTATGCTCTACTTGTTTATGTTTGCGATTATATTGTTCTTAGTTTATCGTAGTTATACGCTTGGCTTAGTTAGATTGGAATTATATACATGTTTAGGATCGTATAGCGTTTATCCATCGGATCCATGGGTAAATGATAAATATTGTGTAGGCGTGGTGCTTAGACCATATTTATCTGCGATTGCACCTTATATGCCGGATCGTGGGGTGGTCCGCGATGGTGACAGCTTCGTTGGTTCTTATATAGTCCTCCTCCCGTGTGTAAGGCAGGCAGAGCAACATTATTATGGGGCAGTGATTGCTATGTTTCTCATCTTCCTTGATAAAATCACTATGCATGGGCGTAGTCCTTTCTCGCAATGATTTCCAAGTGTACTTGCACTAACTATGATATGCTAGACTTTATAGTTAAGAATAACTTAGGAAATATCTTTGTAGTTTGTCCTAATACCATGCTAATGACTTGCTAGAATATCTGTTGAGGTGCTTATCGTTATTATATGTGGCTAGCAGATCAGATTAATTATCTTTGTCACCATTCATACTTTATCTATATTTTATGTGACACTTACCCCTGTATGCAAGAGATAGATGAATGCTCTCACTTATACATGCAATGATTGATACTCATTCCTATATTCCATTCCATAATCAACATTGATGTTAGTAATCCCTTCCTAGTGGTAAAAATATAAATAACGATACCTGGAATACTTCCCGGTTAAAATGCTACATCGGTATTAATCTGTGCGCTTGCAGATCTTATTTATTATTTATTTAGAAGAGCAGTTGCATATTTCAATACCTCATCTCTCATGTCATGCTGGGGATGACAACTTGGCTTAAGTGGCATGAGGGATAGGTTCGGCATTTTTGGCGCCGTTATCAGAATTAGAAAACTAAGTCTACTTTTGGTAATGACTTAAGAATGCCCAACAAGCATTTTTGGCGCCGTTGCCGGGGAAGGTTGATTTACTAACAAGGAATGAATATGGAATTTGAGTCATCATTCGCATCATTAAGTAATTGAGATCATCAATTCTCCCATACAGATTTACCCCTGTATTTTTCCATTCTTATTGTTTTGCAGGGTGATGTATGAATAGAGGACATCTTCCAGAAAATTTTGTTGACAACCCCGAAGCATTAATCAGAGGGGTAAGAGCCAAGCTCAAGAAGTCAACACTTCGACGCAACACTTCATCCAATCCAGAAGACCGCCGAAGTTTCATCCGGAATTTGTCAACAGAGTTCGCAGCCATGGCGAACAAGACGATCCGCGAGTTCTCAGCTCCCACTACGGACAACATCCGCACTGGACCTGCCGCGGCCATCGACAAGAACTTTGAGCTCAAGCCAGGGCTCATCAACATGGTACAAGCCAACCAGTTTTGTGGGAAGCCGCACGAAGATGCAAGTGCTCATCTCCAACACTTCCTAGAGATTTGCAGCACATTCACTATATTAGATGTTCCTAGAGACGCCATACTACTTCGCCTTTTCCCATTCTCACTATTGGGGAGAGCGAAGCAGTGGTTCTACGCGACGAAGGATAAGAACACTACGTGGGCACTCTGCTCTATGAACTTTCTGGCTAAGTTCTTCCCCATGGGCAAGACCAATGCTCTCCGTGGGAAGATTATAAGTTTTCAGCAACAACATGATGAATCCGTTCCAGAAGCATGGGAGCGCTTTCAAGATTACATCCTAGAATGTCCCCATCATGGAATGGAAAGCTGGCTACTTATGCAGACTTTCTATCATGGGCTCATCACTAGTGCTCGTGAGACCATGGATGCTGCAGCTGGAGGCGCATTTCTATCACTCACCATACCACAAGCTATAGCCCTTGTGGAGAAGATGGCGTCCAACCAAGGTTGGAACGAAGAGAGGACTCAAACACGCAAGAAGGATGGAGGTATGCACTAGCTCAAGGAGGTAGACATGCTGTCTGCAAAGCTAGACCTACTCATGAAAAAGCTCGATGACAAAGCTGGAGACAAAAGAGAAGTCATGAACGTCTACGACTCTCACATGACTTGTGAGGAATGTGGAGACACTGGACACTCAGGCAATCACTGCCCTGAGATCCTTGAGGATGCAAGGTACATCAACAACAACAACAACTACAACCGTCCTCAACAAAATCAAGGTTGGAATCAACAGAGGCCTAACTACTCAGGTAACTACTCAGGTAATTATCAAGGTAATAACTCTTACAACAACAATAATAATTTTTCACCCCTGAGAGAGTTAGTGTCTAATCAAGGAAAGCTAATGGATAACTTGTCTAAGAAATTGGCATCCAATGACAAAATACTAGAAAACATAAATAATAGAATGGATAATTTCTCTACTGCCATCAAAAACCAAATTAGCTTTAATAAAATGATTGAATCTCAGTTAAATCAAATAAGCTGCTGCTGTTCCTGCTACTAACCTCGGTATACCATCACAACCGGAAGGATTAGAATCTGCAAATCTTGTAGACATGTTTGATGCAGGTAACTATTGGAGTAATCCCACTGTCGGAGTACATAATGACCTTCTGCCAGTCAAGAGAGGCGATCCAGGACGCCCCGTCATCCCGATCTCCATCGGCATGGTGGACTTCCCAGAAGCACTCTGTGACTTTGGCTCCAGCGTCAACATTATGCCCAGGGTACTCTATGAAAAATTCTTTACATATCCTTTATCAGAAACAACTATGTGTTTGCAGCTTGCAGATCGGACACTAAGCTTTCCTAAAGGAATATTAAAGAACATGTGTGTCCGAGTTGGTACCTCGTATGCTCCAGCTGACTTCGTGGTGATAGAGACCGGGTCCGATGAGAGGTCACTAGTTATTCTGGGAAGGCCATTCCTGAACACCTCGGGAGCTGTCATCTACGCCAGCACTGCAAAGATCAACTTCAACATCAAGGGGAGGAAGGAGACGTTTTCCTTCAAGAACAAGATTACACAAATCCTAGAGCAACCCCAACATGAACCAAGGAAGAGGACCAACAGGAGGAACAAGCAGAACAAGAACAACCAAGGATGGACCGAATCAGCTAAGATGGTCACTGCAGTTCAAGGAGGTCAAGATGGTCGACTCAAGTCGCCCTTCCTGAACAAGAAGGACGACCCAGGTATGCCAAGCATTGAGTGCTCAATCAATGGATACTCCTTTCAGAAGGCGCTCTACGACACTGGATCAGGCGTCAACATAATGGCCACAGTCACCTATCAGCTCTTGTACGGGACCATGCCCTTAAAACCAACATACACTCAGCTCCAGATGGCAGATCAGACATCCCAAAAGGTCGAAGGTATAGTAACCGATGTCCCTGTTAAAATTAACGATCATTTTGTCCATATAGACTTTCAGGTCATTGACATGGGAGACGACGAGTACGATCCACCCATCATCCTAGGAAGACCGTTCCTAGGCACCGTCAAAGTAATCATCTACATTGGAACCGGAGAAGTCCATATGCATTTCTCCTCTGAGAAGGTATGCCGCTACTTTAATGACCCTAACTATATAGTTGAAGATTCTAAGCAGGTCAGGACAAGAAGAAGGCGACGTAACTGTAACCAAAGGAGGCAAACCATAAAGGACGTATGGGCAGACTATGAAGGAGAGGTCATAAGGCCCGAGGATACACAACAGGAGACCAAAGCACCAAGTCAGGTATGGAAAGCGAAGACAGTTACACAAGAAGAGGAGGCGCTGCCGGAACCACCGTCTACGCCACCCAAATCCCAGGACAACTAAGAAGAAAAGAAGTCCTATTCGGAGGACTTAAAAACACCGAACGCCGTGCCAAGAGGTAAACTTGGTAGTTATCATTTTCCCTTTAATTATTGCTCAGTTAATCATGTTCATTCTGTCTAAAAAAATGTTGAAAACAGTAAGCCCCATGTGAGTATGCGAGTGGCATAAAACCCATAAGTACATTCACTGTGGTGGCATAAAAAATATAATAATAATAATAATATATTTTTTCTGTTCTATAAAAATGAAAATAAAAATAGAGAGTGACATTTATCAAGGAAGCTCAAACATGATAAAGGCTAGATATTTATGCTAACGCTTAATCAAGTTCCACGAAGCTTTGTTGTCTATTTGAGCTCCACAGAATTCAGGAAGACTAGCAGATGGAGGACATCCTAATCGTTGTCAGGGTGCTGCCGACATTCAAATACACCTCTGCACCTGCTAGCTACATCAGAAGAAATTACGTCAAGATCCAGCTTGGGGGAGAGCACCCCCATTTATCCCGATAAGTATTTTTATCTACATTTATACCTATGCTTTATTAAAATAAAAAGATGCATAATCATGAAAACCCAAATAAATATTTTGTGTTTATATATATTTGCTTAGTTTAATAAATAAATATAGTAGCTATGCTAAACTGAATCTTGAAAATAATACTCTAGCATGGATATGATGAATAGTTGCTCTGCCTAATTTTCAAATTTGTTCTCTCTCTAGTTTAGACATAACTGTTATAATTTAAAACTGGCTCTAAACCTGAACTAGTGGGAAGAGAACTTGATCTGAAGTCTAAGTTGTTAGCGGATATGATATGGGAAGGTTGAGCTATTGTTTATCTGTTCCTAGAGATGCTAGAATTCTAGAGAATTTTATCTTTAAAAATCTTTAAAATGTTGCATGATGAGTTCCTGTATGATGAGAGTTTAAATTCCTACCACAGCCATATATACATGCTTGTTAGATTAAGAGCCGCACTTTTACTACTTACTGCTTATGGGCATTGAGTGTGGTCAAGCTGTGTAGACCCTTAGAAACTTGTCATGTGGTTAAAATCAAGATTCACTTGCACGTTCACTCATACATGCTACTTCTACTCCGGAAGTACGCATCCACATATATCCACTCATTTCCATCTCCAGATTCACCCAAAATTATTCTACTCCTGACCCGGGAGAGAATAGCCAAAAACATTATCCCATTCCTGTTATTCCCTGTGAAGTTAATGCTCAAGTCATTTCTACTACCACTTGCTATATTTTCAAAAGAGGGAGATTGCTCTAAAAAAATATAAATACGAGGAAATAAAAAGGAGCAAGTGCTCGGAACCTCGAAGAAAGAAAAAGTGAGACGAGAGGTAAAAATGGACAAGTGTCCAACAGTAGAATTAGGGGTACAAGATACCCACCTGAGAGAAAAAAAAGAGAAAAAAATAGAGCATCTCATTCCCCTCAAAAGTTTTAAAAAGCAAGAAAGGTATGTATTCCCTCAAAAAGAGCATTAGACTTTTGTTATCACCATCATCACCATACACCACTCATTCACCACACATGCACATCTTGATTTGACTTATTGACTTGTTTCTCTGGATCCATGGTTTGACTATGCAATAAATGTTCTATGAGTATGTATACTGTATCTCCCACCTATGAGCTCCAGATATCAAAGCCTTATTAGAGTAGGGTGAGAGAGAAGGCAATGTCACTACGCCTTATACCATAAATACCACATACTTTGAGAGAGAAGGCTATACCATTACTGGCTTGGTAAGGATCCAGAAATACCACAAAAGAGAGACCCGAGAAAGTCATACAAGGAATCTCTGAGTTTTATTTGAAAAATTTGCAAAAACTCCAGAGCTATAGCTGATCAAGAATAAGAGACATGGCGTTTGACTAGACCGTTCTATCTTTTAACCACTCAAGATGCAGGTGACGGTTGCAAGCCCCATGGTAAAAGGTAAAATGAGTAAGTTTTAAGTCTTGACAGTTTACTCTAACTCAGGGATGAGACCTTATTTGAAAGCATATGTACCATCAACGTTCAAAGGCGTTGCAGCAACTTCTGATCCATAATGAGTCTATCCTTGCTCAGGGACGAGCAAGAGGTAAGCTTGGGGGAGTTTGTTGACGTTCCTTAAGTACCAAATATAGTTATAAAATAAATAAAGAAAAGGATCCAAATGCAACCAACACCTAGACTTAGGGTTTTATCTGACAGAATTCCACGAGTTTTGGTGTTTGTCTATTTTTGGTTATCAGAAAATATGGAGGAAAGGCCCACACGTCGGGTTTACATAGAGATAATAATGTGTTCACCGATTTTCTATCATCTAGAAGACTCCAGAAGCCATGAGATCGAACGGGAGGCCGAACGGGTCCGGAGGCAGGGTGCCCGCCCTGCTCCCTAGGGCCCCCGCCGTGGCCTGAGAGCCAATCAGGCTCCGTCTCGTGGATTATGCTCCACCGACCTAAGGGATCAAGGAAAACCGTGCGATTAATGTCGGTTTGATCTGACAGCCCACGTTCACTTGAGGGGGCTATATAAGCAGGACCCCTGGCCCCTGGAGGAGGCACTCCCTCATTCTCAATTCTTCAAACCCTAATCTCAGGAGGAGAGTCTCTGATCAAGCCCTAGAGCCACCACATCAACTAGATCTTTAGTATAGCATAGCTACATAGGATTAGAACTAGAAGGAGTCAATCTTCGATTGGTTTCCGGATCTGTCAAGAGGATTCTTGGTAATTCCTTTACTGTTCTTCATTGTTCATCATTGTTCTTCAATATTATGAATACAACTTTGTTCTATTTCAATATATTGATTATGACTATGCTCTACTTGTTTATATTTGTGATTATATTGTTCTTAGTTTATCGTAGTTATATGCTTGGCTTAGTTAGATTGGAATTATATACATGTTTAGGATCGTATAGCGTTTATCCATCGGATCCATGGGTAAATGATAAATATTGTGTAGGCGTGGTGCTTAGACCATATTTATCTGTGATTGCACCTTATATGCCGGATCGTGGGGTGGTCCGCGATGGTGACAGCTTCGTTGGTTCTTATATAGTCCTCCTCCCGTGTGTAAGGCAGGCAGAGCAACATTATTACGGGGGAGTGATTGCTATGTTTCTCATCTTCCTTGATAATATCACTATGCATGGGCGTAGTCCTTTCTCGCAATGATTGCCAAGTGTACTTGCACTAACTATGATATGCTAGACTTTATAGTTAAGAATAACTTAGGAAATATCCTTGTAGTTCGTCCTAATACCATGCTAATGACTTGCTAGAATATCTATTGAGGTGCTTATCATTATTATATGTGGCTAGCTGATCGGATTAATTATCTTTGTCACCATTCATACTTTATCTATATTTTATGTGACACTTACCCCTGTATGCAAGAGATAGATGAATGCTCTCACTTATACATGCAATGATTGATACTCATTCCTATATTCCATTCCATAATCAACATTGATGTTAGTAATCCCTTCCCAGTGGTAAAAATATAAATAACGATACCTGGAATACTTCCCGGTTAAAATGCTACATCGATATTAATCTGTGCGCTTGCAGATCTTATTTATTATTTATTTAGAAGAGCAGTTGCATATTTCAATACCTCATCTCTCATGTCATGCTGGGGATGACAACTTGGCTTAAGTGGCATGAGGGATAGGTTCGGCATTTTTGGCGCCGTTATCAGAATTAGAAAACTAAGTCTACTTTTGGTAATGACGTTAAGAATGCCCAACAGCCCCGGCCACCATATCCTCCCTGTGGTGTTTTTGGTCCTTGTTTCTTTTGTTGCAGCGATGCTGGGATAAAGCAGGGTCATCGCCGCCGTCCCGGCCACTAAAGTCGCCGGCGACCTTGGCCTTGCCACTGAAGTTGGCCTAGATGGCCTCCTCACCGGTGGCGTACTGGGTGGTGACACCCATGAGCTCCCACGTCATGCACGGGGTCTCGTGGCTGAGTGCATGGACAAGGGCCTCGTAGGTCATGCCGCATTTGAAGGCGTTGATCATGTCGGCGTCGGTGATGTTGGGGAGCTCATTGCTCTTCTTGGACAAGCGCTGGATGTACTCTCGAAGGGTCTCATCAGCCCTCTGCCTATAGTTGCGGAGGTCCCATGAGTTCTCAGGCCAAGTGTACGTGTCCTAGAAGTGATCGATGAAGACAGAGTGGAGGTCACCCCAACAGCGGATGCTGCCAGGATCGAGCTGCTTGAGCCAAGCTCTGGTTAAGCTCAACACAAGCAGGGAAGGTACTAGATGGTGAAGTCATCATCTGACCCCTGGCCTTCATGGCGAGGTGGTAGTCCTCAAGCCAATGGTCTAGGTTGGTCTCGCTGCCGTACTTGAACATGTACGTCAGCTGCCGAAACCGCCTGGGGTAGAGGGCCGCTTGGATCGCTGCCCTGAATGCCTAGGTGTGGTACCTGGCTTCGATGGTGTCACGGATGTCGCAGCCGCCTCTAACCTGGTGATGCACGGGAGGTCACCGTGGGGAAAGCTCATGCCTTCGCTCCTGCCAGGGCTTGGCACCTATGGTCCACGGATGATCGGAGCTACTTCCAGAGGAATTGCCACCACTTCTGCCCATAGGCGGGGCGTGAGCGTCGGAGCAATCCTCATTGGCGGTAGTCATCGGTTGGGATGGCCTGGCATGATGCTAGGAAGAAAAGCTATCAGCCTACTACTCGAGGGTGACACAGAGAAGCCACTCGCCTTGTGCAGCCGCTCATTGGTCATCGGGTCTGGCGTGTCATAGATGTCCTCTAGCCGGTAGGTGGTGGGCATTATGTTGTAGGCCGCTCAAGGGAAGTGCAAGGCACTAGGAGCCCCCGTGCAGGCGTCATCGTCATTGGTAGGCGGCTGTGCAACTTGCTAATGCACAAAGTCCTGCCTTTGGCGCTCGAGCTCTGCCTCGGCGGCCTCCAGGTCCACCTGCCAAGCTCGCAAGTGATCCACCTTCTCCTGAAGGTAGTTTGCACGTTGCGGGGACTCAAGTCCGGTGGCGTGAGCTTAGGCACCTCATCGATGAGAGGATCTCGAGGAAGGTGCGCGGCGAGGGGATGCCATCAATGTAGTAGCACATGCATGGCGGGGCATAGTAGTCAATGTCATCGGAGTCATACTTCGGGCCGTTCCCCGAGAGGATCTCGAGGAAGGTGTGCAGCGAGGGGATGTCTGCCCTGCTGGCGCCGGAGAAGATGGCGCTCCATGGCGTCTCACGGCTGATGAGGTGCTCCAGCTCTAGCTGGAAGGATGCCGCTACATTCTGGATCCCAAAAGGCAGGTCCGAGAGGTAGTACCAGAAGCGATCGGGCGAAGAGAACACCTCATCGGTGGTGATCTGGTGGTGGACGTTGGCCAGCATGTAGAATATCTTGCATCGGTTCAGCATGGTGGGGGACGGACCTAGACTGTGCTGGATTTGCTAGGCTAGGACCACGAGATCTACTCCTAGGAGGCCCGTCGAAGGGGGTGACGCCGGGAGCTCGTTGCCCACCCGTGTGGCCCCATCGAGCAAACAAAGCTCGCCGAAGCAGTTGACAATGTAGGCTAGGCTCCCAAAGTTGAGGACTTGGCCCAAAGCGAAAGCGTTGGCTATGATGAAGAACACACCAGGGAAGTAGACACCATCGTCTAGGGCTGTGCCGCTGACTCTGGCGATGAGGTGGGTGGCTCTGACCACCGTAGGGCCCGAATCGCACTTAACGCTGCCCCCTACCTGGCGTGCCAGTTGTCGTGGAGTTAGAACCACGACAAGCATTGTTGTTTCAGTTAATGTTAGAGTATGTGTCTGCGGTGGCTCGGGTGGACTCAAGAACACAAGATTCATAGATAGGACGCAATGGTTTATCCTAGTTTGGGCCGATCGATGCCCTACGTCCAGCAGCTGATGATCCTTATACTCAAGAGCACCCAAAATCGTGGGGTTATAACGGTGTGTACAAGAGAAAGAAATTTGGTAGGAGGTTAGCTCAATGCTAATCCTAAGGTTGCCTCATCGCCGGTGGAGCCTTCCCCTCGTCAAAGAGGAGGAAGAAGATGGATACATTAGAGGAGCTCTCGGTGCCCCTCTCTAGGTTGCTCTGCTCACGGTGCTGAGTAGGAGCCGATGGATGGTGAGGAATTGAATGATCTATCTAGGATCGTCCTCTCCCTCTAGGATTCGACCTTACTCCTTATATATTGAGATAGGTCAGATACATGGTGGTTTGGTTTGGGGTTTGAGCCTATGGTCTACTTGCGCTGAAGTCTAGGAGGGTCTTGCAGCGACGCTCTGTGGACCATGGTGATGTCATGGAGTCGAAGAAGACTTGGTGTCATCCAGCTGCTCTGTTCTAACACTCTACGTGTCGTGATGTGTCAACATGGACTGCCTACCCCAGGTGGACCTTCTGGTGTCTTCTTGGTGGCAAAGGAGGTCGGCTCCAGGAGCTGACGAGCGGGCCTAGGAGCCCCCGAGCCCCAGGAGGCCAAGGGAAAGCTTGTCCTCTTGTGTCATGCCCCGTGCATGACCCTGTCGGGGTAGCGGTTGGCAAGGCCGTGCCCAAAGTGCTGCATCGAGGAGCCCTCAAGCCTTGGTGGCTCAGGGCGTGTTGCCTTGTGCTTGGGCCTTGGCTAGCGTCGTAGGCTAGGTAGGGGACGAGGGCTAGGCTTAGGTTTCCCGTTGATCGGGAGCCTGAGGTTCGGGCAAGCCCCCGAGCCCTAAGCAGAGGCCTTGGCATGTTCAGGCTCAGGCAAATTCCTTAGTTTGAGGGTGCGCGCAAGCATGCCCAATGGGTATAGCCCCCGAGCTCCTGGCCAATTGTTGGCAGTCACTATTGCACATTTAGAACCGCCAATTATAGTCCAAAACAGGAGAAATAAGCACACTTTGACACATATGCATATATTATTAACCTAGTTCCACTTATATTCCGAGAAAACATGTTTTGCAGGCAAATACTCGGAAACAAGTGGAAATGCACAAAATAAAGGACAAAGCGCGGTGCACAATGCGTATTCTAGAAATGCACGAACAAAGAAAAATGGAGAAGTCCACCTTCACGAATCAACTGGGCCGAGACACCACCACAGGAGGGGCCTATGCCCACCAGGCAACTAACCAGAGGAAGGTGGTGGCGCGGGGGGGCCACCAGGGTGTGGGCACACACTGGATGTGGCCGCACCCTCCTCCTGCCTCTCGGGCCCATGCTCCTCTAGCGGTTGCATGCCTCCATGCAATGACGGTTTTCGGTGGCTTCCAAAAATACCTATGCTAAACCATCCTTCATCCACTATATAAGCATGGGTGGTGCTCCTCTCCACACACACACACACCATTTGGAGTCAAACACCTCACTACCTCTTGTACTCTTTTTACTTTTAGTAGTCTTTTGGAGTTAGGCAAAGCTTCATTGGAGAGCTTGTACTTTGGAGAAGGATCTTGGTATGAATAAGATAAAGCTTTTCTCCAAAGTCTTGTTCTTTACTTATTACTATAGTTATGCTTATGATTTATAGTATAGTTGTCAACATGTTATAATCATGACTTATGAACTAGCATATAGTTTGTGGATTATGATCATGACATGTTCAACTTTATGCTTAACCTTTCAAACTATTATATGATGACGATTAGAGCTAAGTTGAGGTGGCGGTTCGTGGTGCCTTCGGGTATGCCCATGTCCTATGCTTGTCAATCCATAGGGTCGGAGTCCTAGGGGGTGTGGGTAGTTTCCTTGTATACGGGCATGGTGTTTAGGTACACGGGAACCTTCGGATATGACGGTACCCCCCGGTTGAGGGGTAGGCGGTATGTGGTGACAACCCTGTCCGTCCTTTGTAATCCCCCATGTTCGGGTATTCATGTAGGAGTTCGTAAACTCTCTATGGCCTGGAAGACCAGGCTCGAGGATCTCCCTGTCCATCTCACACTTAATTCTAACTCTTAACCATGTATATGTATGATCACTCACTATTCTTTGCATGGTTATTGTTGACAGTAGTTAACCATCAACTTTATAAGCCAACAAGAATCAAAAGAAGGGTTAAAATGAGCTTCACCTTAGACTTAGGGGTTTTAAACTAATAATTTCCATGAGTTTTGGTGAATGTCTATTTTTGTAGGGGGTTATCAGGAAAAGAACAAAGGAGACCCACATGTCAGATTTACATATAGAGAAATCAACCCTACTACGAAAAAGAATAATCTAGAAGACTCGGGAAGGCACCTCCTCGAAGGGGAGGGCCAAATGGGCTGACAAGTGGGGCGGCCGCCCCTTGCCCTGGGCGCCCGCCCCACTCAGGTGGCCAATCAGCTTCCACCTCTTGGATCCTGTCTCCACTACCTTTGAGGATGAATAAAAACCATATATCAAGGTTGGTTTGATCCGAGGGCTGTGGTGCTTCCTAGAGGGCTATATAAGCAAGGCCGCTCACCCCAGGAGAAACCCTAATTCATTAGCAGAGGGAGCCATCAGCAAAGCTAGGGTTTAGAGAGTTTCTCTCCATCAGAGAATTAGAATAGCTACTCTAATTCTTCAACTTCTACATAGGTTTAGATTAGATAGAGGAAGAGTCGGGCGACTTGTGCTCATAATTTGGATCTTCATCATCAAAGTATTGGTACTATTTTGTATCTTTGCTCTACTACTTTATTCTAATATGATTATGTTTCTATTTATTATGTTCCTAGTTTGCTCTAGTAGTACATATGATATGGTTATGATTGATAATGAGTGTATGTATAAGTTTGCAAAGCGCTTAGTTCTCTTCGCGAGGGGGTTAAGTGGTAGATCACATGTAAACGTGGTGCTTAGATGCTATTTACTTGCAAATGTATCCTATTGGCCTGGACATGTGGTAGTTCGTGGAAGTGACAGTTCTATTGAGTCTTATATAGTCCACCCCCCGTTGATAGGACAGGCAGAAACAACGTTACGTAGGAAGTCTTGCTATGTCCTGGCTTTCTTTAGTAATATTCCTTATACATAGATGAAGAGTCTTTATGCTATATATGATGGTGTGTTTGCTAGAGTAGATGAATGACTTAGTAGATTAGAACCTACCTAGAATTCAATCTCTTGAACTAATCAGACGTCAACCTACCTTTATGATGAGTAGTCTATCTCTAATCTCTGCGTGATTTATTCCCTATGCTTTACAATTCAATTATATTTATTTATCATGGTTTATCCCCCTGCCAAAGTAAGTGACTGTGTGATTGATTTCTCATAAGTAGTTATATTTTGCAAATCCATCCCTTTACGTTTAAGTCCTTAGTTCTTTCCCTTCAGCTAAATATAAATTAACGATACCTGGAATATTTTCTGGTGAAATGCTACGATGGTATTTTATCTGTACGCTTGCGGATCCCATTTTTATTCTAAGAGGAGCAGTTCTATACCAACACTTCTGGCGCCATGCTAGGGATGACAACTTAGCTTAAGTGGTGTTAGAAGTGTCAACAAGCATTTCTAGCGCCGTTGCCGGGGACGGAATAAACCTTTAAGAAAAATTGCGTAAATAGATACTTAGGAAATGAGAAATCATAACAAGGCACCTCTGCTTTGGCAAGGTTCACCCCTGTTGTTTTTCTATGGTTATATTTTATACAGGGTATTAGCAAGATTGATTATGATTCACTCAAATCTCCATCATCAGAATCGGATCAACCCAAGAAGGAGCTTATCACCAATTCCTGAAGCTATGGCTACAAAAACCCTACGTGAATTCTCTGCTCCTACAGTTGAGAATATCTATACAGGTCCAGCACTGGAAACAAATAATCTTGAGTTTGAGCTTAAGCCAAGCCTCATTAATATGGTGCAAGCTACCCTATTCAATGGAATGGTACATAAAGATGCAAGTACACATTTGCAGAATTTCCTAGAAATTGGAAGCACTATCATCATCAAAGAAGTTAATCAAGATATCATACTACTTCCCCTTTTTCCATTCTCACTAGTGGGAAGAGCGAAGCAGTGGTTTTATGCCAACAAAGAAGACATCAACACATAGGCGAAGTGTTCAAAGGCATTTCTAGCAAAATTCTTCCCAATAGGCAAGACCAATACCTTAAGAGCAAAGATTACCAATTTTCAACGGCAAAAGATAGAAACCATTTCAGAAGCATGGGAGCATTTGCAAGAATACATCTCAGATTGTCCTCATCATGGAATGGAAGAATGGTTACTCATGCAAGACTTTTATCATGGATTAACTCAGAAAGCACGTGAGCACCTAGATGCAACTACTGAAGGATCATTTTTGTCACTTACAGTTGGGAAAGCCAAGTTAATTATGGAGAAGATATCAGAAAATCAAGGGTGGTCCCAAGACCACACTCAACATTGTCATCAGAGTGAAGAAACGATTGAAGAAGTGAATGCACTGTCTACCAAGATGGATGATTTTCTCAACTGGCTTGACCAGAGGGGTAAATACAAGGAAGATCTAGGGTGATTGAAGCAGCATACAAACATGATACAAACTTCGCAGACAAGAAGCCTTTGTATCAGCCAAATTGGAGACAGCAACAAATTCAAAAATCGAGTCGACAGCCCACATTAAGGGATTTAGTCGGGCAGCAGATCAGAATGAATAGTGAAATCAAGGTAAAGCTTGCCACTAATGATATAATCCTGGAGGATATAAATGTCAAAATGGACGGTTTCTGAGTTGCCATTGAAGATCAGCTCAAGTTTAACAAGAAGATAGAAGAGAAGATAAAACAGCTAGTTGCGGTATTGCCTACTGCCACTGATCCTGAGCAAGTAAGAGCTATTACTACGAGAGGAGGGAGATCCACCAAGGATCCTCCCTATCCAAAAGGAGCAAGAAGAGCACCAGCAGTACTACCAGTGGCAGAAGAAGAGAATAGTACTAAACCTAAGCAAGATGTACAACCTCAAGACATATTACAAGATCATGAGATGAGACAGAATTTTCATGATACAAATTATATACCATTTCCTCATAGAATTAGAAGATCACAATCGGATGAGCAGTTTAGCAAGTTCATGGAGGTTATTCAGAAGTTATATGTCAACATAGCTCTATTGGATGCCATTCAAGTCCCTTCATATGCCAAGTATATCAGAGACATTTTGAACAAGAAGAGACCACTGCCATCCACTGAAGTGATCAAGCTAACTGAAGAGTGTAGTGCACCTATCCTGAATAAATTGCCAGAGAAGAAGAAAGATCCAGGATGCCCCACTATTGATTGCTCAATTGGAGATCAACATTTCAACAACGCACTATGTGACCTTGGAGCAAGTGTTAGTGTGATACCTGTTGCAGTCTATCACAAGCTTGACCACTCAGCATTAGAGCCAACATCAATGTGCCTATAGTTAGCAGATCAATCAGTTCGGTAACCATTGGGTATCACCAAGAATATCCTAGTCAAGATACGAGAATTTTTTGTTCTAGTAGACTTTGTGGTACCGGGTATGCATCCAGACTCAAGAGTGTCACTCATCCTCGGGAGACCCTTTTTGAGTACCGCCAATGCACACATTGATGTCGGGAAAGGAGAAATCAAGTTCACCATAAATGGGCAAGAAGAGCAATTTGCATTCTAGTCAAAACAAGAACTCAATGCCTCTGCGAAGATGGTAGATCAAGAAAAAATGGAAAAATCATCAGAGCCATCATCTCTAGGATCGTCAGAAGAATAAAATATTGGAAGGTCCAGTTCGAAGGACTCTAAAAAAATTCAAACCCTTGCCGGAAGTAACTCGGTATTTATCTGCATAATTTTTCTTAAGCATATTTACATTCTCAAGTACTACATTATAAAAATTCTAGCCCCATGTAAATAATTTTTACGGTGTGTAAAAACCTGTTAAAAGTATTTACCATGGTGGTACAAAAATATTTACTCCATGCATTTTAAGCATTTTAGTTTCTACTCTTTTATCTCCTGCATTATATATATAGTTTATAGTGGACCCACCACCATGGGACCCACATGTCATACACTCCACCTCACATACATCACATCACATTATTTCATCCACTTCCACTCACCTCCACCATTTTCTCTTTTCCACCGCCAAATCCACCCACACACCTCTTTTTCATACTTAGCACTTAAGCAAGGTGGAGAGTTGAAAATTTCAGCCAGAAAGAGGACAGAAGTGGGGCGGCCACTCCATCCACTTTGGCGCCCACCCGGCCATCTCTTTCTCTATAAAAACCCTTTCTCCCATTGCTTCTATGCACCATCAACACTCAGAATTTTTAGTGTACAAGCTGTTTTCAGTTTCAAGTTTCCTGCAAGAGCATAGGAGAGAAGGAAGAGAGTGGAAAGAAAGAAGAAAAAAGAGGGAAGAGAGAAGAGTGACCTAGAGCTTAGAGTTGAGAGAAGGAAGTTTTTTTAGTGCTGCTATAATCTTTTAGTGGTAATGCTGCCCAAGTTAAGCTAGAGAAATTAAAATTTGAGGGGAGGTTCTGTCGAAAAACCAACTAAGAATTGTTCTCTTGGACGACTAACCTCTAGACTGCTAACTCTAGACGGCTAACCAACTAACCCCTTCCTTAACTCTCTCCCCGAGTTTTGTCTTTGTCAGTTTTGCAGGATGAGCGGATTAAAGAAGCTTGCCAAGGGAGCTGTGGGGACGATCAAGAACATCAGAACCAGGAGTTCGACCCGAGCATCATCAAGAGCCGGCTCCAACATGAGCGTCGACCCTCCTACGGCCCCTGCACCTGCTTCCTTTTCATCACCAGCACCCAAGATCCTTCTCAAGCCAAATCAGCTTGGCTTGCGTGATTCCCGCGAGAAGGATGTGTACAAGAAAATCAAGGACAAAGAGTTCACCCATACACCTGCATTCGATCTAGCACTACTCCAAGAGGCAGGTATGAGCTCTAAATTTGATATTATTTTCTCATTACTAGGATGGGCTTCTGCTTGGGATGTCGCTGAAATAGGATCTAAGTTGTTAATCACAGAATTTCTTTGCACCCTAGGGACCACAGAGTTGGGAGTTTACTTTAGGCTCTTTAAGCAAGAGTTTTACCCCACATGGAGAGAGCTTAGTGACCTCCTTAATTTTCCTTCCAACATTTCAGTAGATATTGATGATGCTTTAGAAGATTTTGAGAAGCACAAGTTTCAGACTGAGATTTCTAAGCATACAGTTTTCTACTTGCATCGTACTAGTGACATAGAACATCTAATGCTTAGGTTTTTCCATAAATGGTTGGGCTTTACTTTCTTTCCACGTGATGATACTAGCAAGGTCATGATGGCAAACTTGCAGCTGATGTATGAAGCCATCAAAAAGATCAAAGTCTTGCTTGTCTGTCTTATAGTTGCCCATTGGTTGATTGTTCCCTCTTATCGAGTAGGACCTGTTGCTATCTGTTCGCTTGTTACTCGCATTGCTACTAAATTAAACATGTTGCAAGGAGCCTCTCTTAATTTTATTGAAGATCATCGTGATACTTTTGGTTATGAACATTTTTATCATGCTCACCTTTTGAAAAGAATAAATAATAAACTTTTTATGACATATAGTGAGACCAAGCTCCGGTTACCTAACCTGGAGTTGGCCCTTTAATCTGTTCAAACTTTTCATGTTGAGTTACAGACTCAACCAGTGAACACTAGAGTGCCCTAGAGAACCACCTCTGAAAGAATCGCACGTCATCATCAAGAACCAGTTTGGCACAGTGCTGACCCTGAACCAGAACAGCCAGCTCATGCCAGCTATGATGAGTGGATGGATCACAACTATAGGGTTCTGAACCCGTGGGAGTATCCTCCTCATCAGCCGCATGATAGCTACGAGCAGCAGCCACCATCGACTAGACCATTCCATCCCTATGGAGAGGGAACTTCATCAGGGGGTGCCAGGCACTCATTTGATTACCATGGTAGAAGAACATCATCTGATGGAACACGTCAAGAATTCGAGCACAGACGTAGGTCCGATGCTACTGGGTTCCACTACACCCCGCAGTACCATGAAGAACATATGGCACACCACCAGTGCACTGACAACGCTCTCCAGATCCTCCAACAAGGCCAAGCACGCCATGACCAGATGTGGGAGGAGCAGCGCCAGTGGAACTACAACACCACTCAGACCTTAACCAGCATTCGAGAAAGTCAAGAACAAGAGGCCAAGAACATTGAAACATTGTTGGGATTTTCCCTCTAAATTGAACGACTACGGTAAAATCAAGCTTGGGGGAGGACCCCCGTTATCTAAGGTAAGTTTTCTTTTCCTTTTTACAATTTCCTTTTGTTATCTATATGCATCTAAAAAATCAGCAAAACTTGATAACAAAATAAATATTTACTGCTTTTTAGTAAAGTTTGTTCTAAAAACATAAAAACCAAATAAAAAGAGTGTGTTTTTAATCTTGTTACTTTAATTTGTTAATAAGTTTGTAAACTTGAAGAATGCATGATGGAAATGATGAGCAGTTGCTCTGTTGTAATTCTTTTCAAGTACCTAGTTTTCAAACTAGAATTCTCCCAAGGATTGGTTAAACTGATGACACATGAATTTACTCTACACTTTAAACCTGTGGGAGCATATGCTTAATCTAAGTCTAGGTAATTGACGAATATGATATGATATAGTCTGAGCTGCTGTTTATCTTGTTCCTAGTGACACTAAATTCTGGAGATTTATTTTGAAAACTTGAAATGCCACATGATGAGTTTCTTATATGACGAGTGTTAAATTCCTACCACAGCCATACATGATTATTAGAATAGGAAACCTTCCACATATTTACTGCTTGTAATTGTATTGAGTTTGGTTGGCTGTGTCAACCCTTAGGGGCTTGTCATACGGTTAAAATCAAGATTCACACACACATCATGCATCCTTGCTACTTCTACCCTGGAAGTACGCACCACATATTTGTCCCATTTAGATCCACCAAAAATATTCTACTCTTACACTAAGAGTGAACACCAAAAATTTTCCCCATAAGATTCCTTTTTCTACTAGCCAAATACCTTTATAATTGCTCCAAGTTTTCATCATCATTTCTCTCATATTAATTTTGTTCTTTGTATAAGAGACTTGTTATCTATTTTCTATGTAAAAAGGGAAGAGAAGAAAAAGCAAAAGAAAAAGATGGGCAAGGGTCCCAATAAAAAAAGAAAAAAAAAGAGAAAGATATTTATGCAGCCAAGTTTCTATTTATTTTCAAGATTTAGAAGAGAGAAGTTATTTTCAAGTATCAAGCATTGTAGAATTAGACTTTCACCTTTTTTCTTTCTATCTCATTTATTCCCCATCATTTTAGCCACCATATCAAACCACACATGCACATCTTGATTTGATTGTATGATGAGTTCCTCTGGATCCATAGTTTGACTAGGCAACATATGCATTACAAGTATGTATGAGCTATCTCCATACTCCTGAACTCCACATAAGCCTTATTAGTTATAGGGTGAGAGAGAGAAGGCATACCCAAGATTTCCCTTAGTAAGGATCCAAAAATACCACATATTGAGAGACTTGTGAGAGTCATATTCAAGGAACTCTGAGTTTTATTTGCAAATATTTATGAAAACTCTAGGACAGAGGTGGGACAAAGAGCATGAGACATAGTGCTTGACTTAATTGTTCTGTCTTTCAATTTCTCAAGACCCAAGAGCAGGTAAAAGCCCTATGGATAAAAGAAACATGAGTAAGTTTGGAAGTAAATGCAGTCCACTCTAGTCCAAAAGAAGAATTCTTGTTTGAACGCACATGTACTTTTAAGGCATAAAGCATTGCAGCAACTCCCGATCCATCTTAGGTTTAGCTTTTTGTTCAGGGACGAGCAAAAGGTAAGCTTGGGGAGTTTGTTGACGGTAGTTAACCATCAACTTTATAAGCCAACAACAATCAAAAGAAGGGTTAAAATGTGCTTCACCTTAGACTTAGGGGTTTTAAACTAATAATTTCCATGAGTTTTGGTGAATGTCTATTTCTGTAGGGGGTTATCAGGAAAAGAACAAAGGAGACCCACATGTCAGATTTACATAGAGAGAAATCAACCCTACTACGAAAAGAATAATCTAGAAAACTCGGAAAGGCACCTCCTCGAAGGGGAGGGCCAGATGGGCTAACAAGTGGGGCGGCCGTCGCTGGCCCTGGGCGCCCACCCCACTCAGGTGGCCAATCAGCTTCCACCTCTTGGATCCTGTCTCCACCGCCTTTGAGGATGAATAAAAACCATAGATCAAGGCCGGTTTGATCCAAGGGCTGTGGTGCTTCCTAGAGGGCTATATAAGCAAGGCCCCTCACCCCAGGAGAAACCCTAATTCATTAGCAGAGGGAGCCATCAGCAAAGCTAGGGTTTAGAGAGTTTCTCTTCACCAGAGAATAAGAATAGCTACTCCAATTCTTCAACTTCTACATAGGTTTAGATAAGATAGAGGAAGAGTTAGGCGACTTGTGCTCGGAATTCGGATCTTCGTCATCAAAGTATTGGTACTATTTTGTATCTTTGCTCTACTACTTTATTCTAATATGATTATGTTTCTATTTATTATGTTCCTAGTTTGCTCTAGTAGTACATTTGATATGGTTATGATTGATAATGAGTTTATGTATAAGTTTGCAAAGCGCTTAGTTCTCTTCGCGAGGGGGTTAAGTGGTAGATCACATGTAAGCATGGTGCTTAGATGCTATTTACCTGCAAATGTATCCTATTGGCCCGGACATGTGGTAGTTCGTGGAAGTGATAGTTCTATTGAGTCTTATATAGTCCAGCCCCCGTTGATAGGACATGCAGAAACAACGTTACGTAGGAAGTCTTGCTATGTCCTGGCTTTCTTTAGTAATATTCCTTATACATAGATGAAGAGTCTTTTATGCTATATTTGATGGTGTGTTTGCTAGAGTAGATGAATGACTTAGTAGATTAGAACCTACCTAGAATTCAATCTCTTGAACTAATCAGACGTCAACCTACCTTTATGATGAGTAGTCTATCTCTAATCTCTGTGTGATTTATTCCCTATGCTTTACAATTCAATTATATTTATTTATCATGGTTTATCCCCCCTGCCAAAGTAAGTGACTGTGTGATTGATTTCTCATAAGTAGTCACATTTTGCAAATCCATCCCTTTAGGTTTAAGTCTTTTGTTCTGTCCCTTGAGCTAAATATAAATTAACAATACCTGGAATATTTCCCGGTGAAATGCTACAATGGTATTTTATCTGTACACTTGCAGATCCCATTTTTATTCTAAGAGGAGCAGTTCTATACCAACACTTCTGGCGCCATGCTAGGGATGACAACTTAGCTTAAGTGGTGTTAGAAGTGTCAACAGTTATTTTAGAACATGCCTGCTCCACCTAGATGTGTGTCACACTATCTTAAAACCTATCATGGCTCACCCCTGTATTGAGTATGAGTCTGGTATACAATCATGTTTCCTGTTCATATCCATGCTAGACTCTTAACACCATGCCTTCCTTTGGGAAAATATAAATAACGATACCCTGAATACTTCTGGGTGAGATGCTACAATGAAATTCTGTAACAGAACCAACCAATTTATACGGGCTTAAGAAAATCACTTGCTAGAGCAGATGAATTAATGTACTTGAGTCCGTACAATCCCAGTAGTCTGTGAAATCACGAAGGATTTCAAACCAACGAACATATAAGCCAAGATCGTACAAGTTTAGTAGCCACAATCACATATTACATAAAGTTCGCAACATCATTTCGAATACATCAGAGTTTAGAATATAAAGTTATTACAAACCAAGTTCATAATAAAATAGCGGAAGCAACTAGTTTCGAAACTACACACGCACACTTAGTTCAGATATAGTGCCAGATAATGATCAAGTCCCACAAAAGCAGTAGATGAGACATGTGGAATGACCACGCCCTTGGTCCAAGTTGTTGTCCATCACTGGGTAGAGACAGTTGATGCAGTAACCATAGTACATCTGACCATCTGCAACAACAAGGGGAACAAAGCCCTGAGTACGAGAATGTACTCAGCTAAACTTACCCGCTTTAAACGGAAATAAAGTGACACCAAGGAGTATGCAAGCTTTCTTTTATTGGGCTAGCTTTACTCATTTGCGAAAAGCATAAGTTATCATGACTAAACCATTTCAAGTACTTTTGTATCATCTTTGTTATAACCTACTAATCTAGGTAAGCACCTATGGTAAAGCAATCACTTGATTAACCATTAACATCAAGGTTACCATCTCAGGCTTAGCATTTCCAGCCTCATCCACAAAACCATCCGTGTTCCATCATCATTACTACAATGTCGTAGCTCGAGTCAAGTGCTCACTATCTAGGAGCAATGGTGATTTGAATCGATTCCTAACCAGCTGGTGATTTATTCCTCACACAAACCACACTCACCGATCAAGTGAGCTACAGGTCACCAATGACACTATTCTGGTAAACATCGTGGGACAAACTGGGGCCGCACTACCCAGGGACCGCCCGACAGCCTTACCGCCCTTGGGCTCACTCTTCATGTCCCGTTAGACCCCCTTCAGCACCAGTCTATGCACCCGTGTAGATCCCGGCCTGAATAGTGCCACTAGCTTCGCGGTCGAAACGCCTTATTCGGCCAGCTAAATGTGAGGCATGCCTTCAACATGACAAGAGGGATGAGCAATGATCGGTCCTTAACCGACACAGGGAAACTACAAGCACCCCAGAACCCTGTTTGGTTACCCACTACTTATTCCGTCCGGTTTCCATTTATCCATCAACACTTGGTTATTTCCATGATAGCATCCATAGCTAAGTATCCAGGTAACCACCTACAGTTGCCGATGAAAGGAAATCACTAACTGCTACCAGTCTAAGTAGGGCTAAGCATTTAACTCGGTCCTAGACCTAGCAGGTAAGATATATTAAGGTAGACAAGGATATAATATATGCATTAATAGTTTCACTCAACTCCTACAACTTAATGCAACAATATACATATAACTTATATATAGTCAATTACTTTATAAAGTAGGAGACTTAGAATGCTCCAGGGCTTACCTCTTTTGAATGAGCTAGGCTGGTGGTCCACACACTCCGGGAGTTCCTCGCCTAGCTCCTCGGCCTCAGGCACCTCCTATGCCTAGATCTCCTAAGGATCTACTCCCACCTGCTCTTCTAACACCACTATCAGAACTTCCTCCTGCGATCCTGTATGATGCATAGGTATGTGTGATTATGAAAGTCGTGCATAGGATGGAATGAGGTATGATGATCATGAATGTTTGCATGCAGATGAGCAATTTTATTTCTATTTTACCGAGTAGGTGCAAATCTCCTCTCCGATAAAATAAAGCATGTGACAACAAGACATGCATATATATATCACTACTATATTAATCATACCAGCAGGTTATTTAGTGCTTCAAAGATACACCAAAGCTACATATTCCACTAAACATGCATTAATGAATTCAAATTAACTCTAATTTAAACAAAGGCTAGAATAGCAACATATATTTCCTAAGCTCATAAAAATCTAAGAAAATTACAGTAGCCTCATTAGATCTACTGAAGTATATCATAAAATTTTCACTTCAATTGGATAAGTATAACAGCCTATACTAAAAAGGAAAAAAGCACAGCAATTAAGCACCTAAAAATACTTTGTACTATGAAAAGTATCAAACAACAGATTTCATATTTTTCCCATAATCTACATATCATAGGAACATGTAGAAAAAGTTTCACATGCACATATTATTCATGTTTTTGGCCCTAGCAATTTTACAAGAAATTAGCATTTAATCCACCAAAATTACTTGGCCATAATTTTCTAGAGAACATGTATGTCATATATTTTTTAAAGAAAGTACATCACATAAGTATATCAACAAAATTGGAACCACATTTTTTTGATACACACATTTTACTATGCATTTCCTAAGATAACATCATTTTTAAGAATTAAATAAAGCTCTATATAAAAGTATCTCAAAACTAACATGCAATAATTTTATACTGTAGATCTACTCACAAGAAACCTAACAAAATTTGTTTCATCAAATTTGGAGCAATATTTTTTGAGTTATGAATTTCCAAAGCATTTAAAAGATTTTCTGGAAATCATTTTCCTCGTTTCTGAAAACCAGCCGGCCCTATACGCTACAGGCACCCCAAATCCAACCCTGAGCTGTACTCGAGAAACAGATAGGCGGGGGCCGTGGTCAAGCTGACCCCACCGGCCAGTCAAACTCGAGTAGAGCTCGTGGTTGACCTGCGAGATCTCGCCGTCGGCGAGGATGCCGGCGACGTGGCCACCACCATCATGACCATCGTGACGCTGCGCACCCATGGAGGTAGGAAAGGGAGCCAATGGCTCATCGGTGCATGCTTGTCAGTGGCACGGTGGCACGGCTCGATGGCGTATATGCCGTTTTCGGCCACGACACGGCGCGACGAGGTGCGCACCTACACCGTGGGGTCGAGGCGGACCCAGCGTGCACAAAAAGAGAGAAGAAGGGAGGCGGAGGTGGGCTGGTGGCGTAGGCCGGGAGCTCACCGGAGCTCCGGCCAAGGCGGGGAAGAAGAAGGCGGCCGCGGTGGCCTTTACCTGGGTCAATGGCGCAAGTGGGCGGTGCAGCGGGGTGAAGCGGCTCGGCAAGGCTCGGGGTGCACACCAGAGCGACTGCGGCACACGGTGGTGAGCTCGGACGGCAACGGCAATGGCTCGGCCACCAGAGCTACTGCTGGGAGGCGTAAATGGAGGAGGGAGGAGTGAATGGAGGAGGCAGTGCGGCTTGGGCGGCTCATGAAGGCGCTATGGGACCGGCTGGTCTGCCACCTACCCACTCTCGCTGGCGTATGGCCACCACGCGGCGAGCTCGCCCTGACGGCAGTCAGGCATAGCGTGGCGCGATGCGCGGGAGCGAGCGTGGGCGCGCGGGGAAAGCAGAGCCGGCTTCGGCCATGGGCCGAGAAGCGAGGGCACGACCCAAAAATGAAATAAAATTTCTTTTCTTTTTCTCCTCAACTGTGCAGCCACAAAAGTGCCATTTTGAGAAATTTCCAAAAGTTTTCAAGGTGTGACCCAAAAATACAAGTTGTTCCAAATTTTATACTCTACAACTTTGCCAAAAGAAGCAAAGTCAAATTCCAAATAGATTTTTAATTATAGAATTAAAGCCAATTTAATCCAAAACCCTAATTTTGAAAGATTATTTTAAAAACATAATTTGGTAAAACTATGAATATAAACTTTGCTCCAAATTGCATACTAAATATTTATAAGTTATTTTAGTGGTCAAACATCCAGCACTTGTGCTATTGTAAGCAAGGTACTAAACAACAGAGCATTTTATTAACTAAAACAAGCACTCACATGAAACGATATGCATAATGATGCTTATGCTCGTGATTTGCAAATGCTTAATGCATGCTTAACACCAGGGTGTTACAAATTCCATGCGCTTCCAGACTCGTTCTGTGATCGTTCAGAACTATCGTAGTTGGTGTTCCTTGGCAGCGTTGCTAAGATTAACTCAATCTTAGTAATGGTGTCAAGGACCAGCAACTGGCGTTTCTAGCGTCGTTACCTAGAAAGGTATTAAAACCTCCTTACTTGGTGATTGCATTAAGAAACGCGAACACCGATCCTGGGAGGATCGGTCAGGGGTCTCTTTGGTTAGGATCCATAGATCCCGAGGCTTAATATACCCATATGTTAGGATCTCATCAACTAGGAATATTAATCACACAACCTAAGTATATAATATAATCTGGAAGCTAAACGGTGGTAGATACGCAAATTCCCATCAACGACTTTGGTATTTTTATCGAGGTATCGAGAGGCTCCTCACTTCTCCCTAGTTCTTATTGGAAACCCTTGCAAGGAAGTTCTTGCAAGTACAAAGCTCTCGGTCAGATAACTCCACGGATAGCCCTTGTGCCTTCTCCACGTGTGTTGACGATCCTAAAGTATCAAATTTAAATGTCAACTAAACATGGAAAAGGATCAATATGCACTAGACATCTAGAATTAGGGTTTTATCTGACAGAATTCCACGAGTTTTGGTGTTTGTCTATTTCTGCAGGGGGTTATCAGAAAATACGGAGAGAAGGCCCACACGTTGGGTTTACATAGAGATATTAACATGTGCGCTAATTTTCTATCATTTAGAAAACTCCAGAAGACACGTGAACGAACGGGAGGCCGAACGGGGCCCAGCCCAGGGCACTCGCCCTAGGGTTTGGGGCGGCCGCCCTACTCCCATGGCCAATCAGCGTCAACTTCGCGGATTATGCTCCACCGACCTAAAGGATCATGGAAAACCGTGCGATTAATGTCGGTTTGATCCGACAGCCCACGATCATTTGAGGGGGCTATATAAGCAGGGCCTCTCCACCCCAGGGGAGGAGGAGAAATCATTATCAGAGGAAGCCATCAAGTTTAGGGTTTAGAAACTCTCTCTCCCGCAGAGAATTAAATTTAGCTACTCCCAATTCTTTCAAGTTTTATAGGATTGATTAGATAGAATTAGAGAAGTAGGGCCTAGCGCTCTGGATTTCGGATCTTCGTCAATAAAGATTGGTATTATTTCATATCTTTCTCTACGACTTTATTCTAATTGCATTATGTCTTTATTTATTATGTTCCTAGTTTGCTCTAGTTCTATAAGTGATATAGTTATGATTGATGATGAGTTCATGCATGAGTTTACAAAGCGCTTAGCTCTTTTCACGTGGGAGTTAAGTGGTAGATCACATGTAGGCGTGGGGCTTAGATGTTATTTACCTGCAAATGTATCCTATTGGCCGGGTCGTGTGGTAGTTCGCGATGGTGACAGCTTCGTTGATTCTTATATAGTCCACCCTTCGTTGATAGGACAGGCAGAATTTGTATTGCGGAGTAAGTCTTGCTATGTTCTGATTTACTTTAGCAATATTCCTTATACATGAATGAAGAGTCTTTTGTGCTATATATGATCTTGTAGATGCTTAGAGTAGATTATGACTTAGTAAATAGTAGATACTTAGAATCCATTCTCTTGCTAGTCCGACGTCACCTTACATTTATGTGGAGTAGTCTATTTCTAATCGCTGTGTTATTTACCCATGAGCTTATATTTCATTATCTTTATTATTATGGCTTACCCCCTGCCAAAGCAAGTGACTGTGTGACGAGTTTCTCAGTAGTAATCATGTTCTTGCAAGTTTATCTCTAGTCTAAGCCTTGATAGATTTTACCCCTGTTTTTGCTTTCGCCGTTCTCTTAAGCAAAATTATAAATAACGATACCTGGAATACTTATCCTGGTGAAATGCTACAATGAGGTATTTTATCTGTGCGCTTGCGGATAGAATAGATTATTTTCTAGAGAGCCTTTATGTTTATAAATACCTTAGTACGCTCTAGCACCATGCTAGGGATGACAACCTAGTATTCAAGTGGTGTTAGCTAGTGTCAACAAGCATTTCTGGCGCCGTTGCCGGGGAACGGTAAGGAAAGTCAGGAAGTCGGTCAAGGTTATTCAAATAAAATTTTAGACTAGACTATTGAGAAATAATTGCATAACAGCTACTATATAAATGAGAAATCATAGCAAGGCACCTCTGCTTTGGCAGGTTCACCCTGTTGTTTTCCTATGTTTATATTTTTTACAGGGTATATCAGGATTGACTTTGGTGAATTAAATTCTTCATCATCAGAACCAAAGCAATCAAGGAAGAAGAAGCTAGCTACCAATTGTTGAAGTGATGGCACAGAAGACCTTACAGGAATTTTCTGCCCCAAGTCTTGAGAACATTCTTACTGGTCCAAGATTTGAAGTAGAAGAAGGAGTACCTGAGTTCGAGCTCAAGTCAAACCTCATCAACTTGGTGCAAGCTACACAATTCAGTGGGAAGGCACACGAAGATGCTAGTGCACATTTGCAGAACTTCTTGGAGATTGGAAGCACAATTAGCATCAACGGAGTTGACAAAGACGTCATACTACTTCGCCTCTTTCCATTTTCACTAGAAGGGAAGGTGAGGAAGTGGTTCTACACCAATCAAGCAAACATCAAAAATTAGACGAACCTGTCAGATGCCTTTCTGTCAAAGTTTTTCCCTATAGGCAAAACAGCTGCCTTAAGAGGAAATATTGTCAGTTTCCAACAGCAGAAGACAGAAACCATTCCAGAAGCATGGGAGCGTTTTCAAGGATACATATCAGATTGTCCTCACCATGGAATGGCCAAATGGTTACTTATGCAGACCTTTTATCATGGATTAACCCAAAAGTCTCGTGAGTGCCTAGATGCATCTGCTGAAGGATCATTCTTCGAGTTTACAATTGGAAAAGCAGAGACACTTTTGGATAAGATAGCAGAAAACCAAAGCTGGTTCCAAGACAAGACTCAACATTGTCATCAAACTGAAGAAATACCAGAAGAAGTAAAAGCACTATCAACTAAGATGGAAGATTTGCTCCATTGGATTGACTAGAGGGCCAAGTTCAAAGAAGATCAAAGGGCTATAGAGACAGTATATAAATATCAAACCACCTCAAGTCAACCCAATAGCAAAGGTAAAGAACATAACTACTAGAGGAGGGAGATCTACCAGAGATCCCCCACACCCAGGAGAGAAGCAAAAAACACCAGCTCCAGTGCAACCAGCAATCATAGAAGAAGAGAGACCAGTTGAAGCAGAAGATCTGCGACAACCATCAAGAACTGGAGAAATGAGGAAAGATTTTCATGACACCAACTATTTGCCATTTTCCAGAAGAAACAGAGGACTACAGTCGGATGAGCAGTTTGGTAAGTTTGTAGAGGTCATTCAAAAGTTATATGTCAACATACCTCTACTTGATGCCATACAGGTACCCACATATGCGAAGTACATTAGAGATATTCTTAACAAAAAAGGCCACTGCCCACCACTGAGGTAATCAAGCTGACAGAAGAATGTAGTGCGGCCATCCTCAACCAACCACTAAGGAAGAAGAAAGATCCAGGATGTCCTACCATTGATTGCTCAATCGGAGACCAGCACTTTAACAATGCACTTTGTGATCTCGGAGCAAGTGTCAGTGTGATGCCAGCATCAGTCTATAAGAAGCTTGAACACACAACCCTAGAACCAACATTAATGTGCCTACAACTAGCAGATCAATCAGTTTGACACCCGATGGGCATCGCAGAAAATATCCTAGTCAGAATAAGAGATTTCCTTGTGCCAGTAGACTTCGTGGTACTAGACATGAACCCCGACTCAAAAGTGTCCATCATCCTTGGAAGGCCATTTCTGAGCACCGCCAATACCCACATTGATGTCAGTAAGGGAGAAATCAAGTTCAGCATAAACGGACAAGAAGAACACTTCACATTCAAGCCCAGACCAGAGAGAGACTCTACAGTGGAGGAGGTTCACGAAGAGAAACCACTGGAGACACCATCTCCAGAGGAAGGCAATTCAGAAGTTTAAAAAGATTTGGAGGTCCAGCTTGGGGGACCTAAAATTCCTAAACCCTCGCCGGGAGGAAATTCGGTATTTATCCACATCATTTAATTTTTTGCATAATTAATTCTTGCATTAGTCACACTCATCCATAGCATTATTATAAAAATCAAAAGTCCCATATAAATAATATTTGTGGTGTGTAAAAACCCATAATTATTAATTATTGTGGAGGCACAAAAATATTTTTCCATGATCATTTTTTTAGTTTCAATTCTCATAATTTTTCCTGCATTATATTTATTTATAGCAATCTTCTAGAAGCATGACCCACATCCTTTGGTCCCATATGTCATACACTACACCTTACATACATCATAACACATAATTTCACCCACCAACTCATCTCCACTCAACCAGACAACTTCCACCGACCAACCACCACCTATGCAGCATTATTTGGCGTAGGAGTGAAGCATGTGAGGGAGTGGGAAAGTTTCAGCCACAGAGGGCACTCAAGTGGGGCGCCCGCCCTGTTGGCCAGGCGCCCGCCCTGCCCCCAGCTCCAACTATAAAAGGCCACCGCTCTACCTCATTCTCATCTCACACACATTCCAGAAAACATATGCAAGCTTGAGCTCTCGACTTTCAGAAGAAGTGATCTAGTGGGAGAGTAAGAAGGAGAGTGGAAAGGGAAAGAAAGAGTGGAAGAGAGTTTGGAAAATTTTTGAGATAGAGAGTGAGATCGCCTAGTAATTAGTGTTCCCACTGTCCCAAGCGGAATTAAAAGTTGTTTAGGGGGAACTGCTGCTAAAATTTATAATTCTCTCGGACGACTAACCCCTGGACGACTGACTTCTCAGACAGCTAACCACTAACATATTTTTCTCACATATTTCCATGAGTTTCTGTTTGTCCCTATTATTCTGCAGGATGTTTAAGAAAGTAAAGAGCGTGGCCAAGTCTCTCAAGAGTGGTACGAGGAGTTCGTCTCGACTCTCCTCACGCCAGTCGGAGATGAGTGTCGATCCGACACCTCCGCAAGCTCCATCGTCTTCGTCGGGTGCACCAAACAAGGTCCTACTCAAGATAGGAGACCTTGGGCTCAGGAATCGCAGGGAGAAGGAGATTCTCCAGCAGTTGAAAAACAAGACATTCATTCACACTCCCACCATCGATTTCGCCTTACTCCAAGAGACAGGTATGGCTGCTGAATTTGACTTAATTTTTCAAATGATAGGATGGACGGATTTTTGGAATATCACTGAGCATGGTTCCCGTCTCCTTACTATTGAATTTCTTTGCACGTTACAATATTGTGAGGGGGGATTTCTTTTCGGATGTTCAAGCAGGACATTATGCTGTCCTGGAGAGAGCTGAGTAATCACCTCGGTTTTCCTCCACGGAGCATTCTGGACCTTGACTCCGGCTTGCCCAATTTTGAGAAACATCAGTTTTAGAGAGAAATCTCTAGGGACGAACTGTTTTACCAACCCCGAACCAGCGACATGGAGCATCCTACACTCCGGATGTTCCACAAATGACTCGGGTACAATTTTTTCTTTCGTGATGACTTGAGAAAGGTGCGTGTGGGAGATCTACAACTCATTTATGCCGCCATAAACAAAATCCAAGTTTCACCTGTTACTCTTTTAGTTGCCCATTGGCTTGGCACACCTACTCTTCAGGGACCTGTCGGGTGTACTTCACTCATAACTCGTTTAGCCGTTAGCCTTAAGTTGTTAGAAAATTCATCGTTAGAATTCATTGAGGAACCTAGATTTTATCACAGCTACGACACTTTTAGATACGCACGGATGTTAAAAAGGGAAGCGGGGATAATGTACATGCTGTATGACTACAACCCCAGAGTTCTTCGGGACCCATGGGCGCGACACATCCAGCCAGAAGAACCACCACAAGAGACATGGCCAGAGGGACAATATCACCAGTGGGAGAACCCGCCTTTTACAAGAAGGTACTCCACTGACCCATATGGAGCTTCAGGGTCTAGGCCCCAGCCCCAGTTTGATACAGGAAGATACTCCGACGCCTCCTACGCCTTCTCGGGGGACTACTACCAAGAGACTGCCGCCTTCTACACCCACACCGACAACACTCTCCTCGACATCCGCACTACGCAAGCAGAGCACGGAAGACTCCTGGAGGAGCAACAAAAATGGAACCAGGAGCAAGCCACTAGAGTGCAAGCAATAAGGGAAGACACCACAACCTTGAACATCAACGTCACGACCATGCTGCGCTACTTCAACATTGAGTGAAGAGAGCCACGACAACAACCAGCTTGGGGGAGTTCCTCCCCAGTTACCGAGTGAGTTTTAATTGTTTTTCCTATTTACTTTTCAGTTTTTTCTTTTTCTGTTTTAGATATTTATATCTTAAAAAAACTTAGAAAACACAATAAATATTTTCTTTCTTAATTTACTGCATTCCTAAAAAATGAAAACCAAATAAAAAGAGTATGTAGATAAGTGTGCTTTATTTTCCTGTTTAGTTCAATCTCTAGACACAAATGAAGAAAATTCAAAAATATGTATGATGGAAATGATGAACAGTTGCTCTGTTTACTTACCTTCAAGTGCCTAGCTTTTATATTAGAGTTCTCCCAAGACTTGCTAAAATCTGAAATTTACTATCTGTGGGAACATGAGCCTAAAACTAAAGTCTAGGTAAAAGATAAGACATGATATAAAGTTTGAGCTGCTGTTTATCTTGTTCTTACAACACTAAGTTCTGGAAATTTATTTCAAAAAAAACCTGCAAATCACATGATGAGTTCCTAGCATAACATTCTTACCACAGCCATACTTGCTATAATTGTTGTATCTTTCGAGTTTCATTGAGCTGTGTAGATCCTTAGGAGCTTTTCATGTGGTTAAATCAAGATACTCACTTGCACACATCTATTACACCAATCATTAAAAATCTATTAAAAATATTGTTATCACTCACTGTCCCAAAGTATTGTTATTCTCTCTCTCCTAAAAGATCAAATGCAGAAAGAGACATGGGCTATGCAAAAATATGCGAGGAAATAAAAAGGGGCAAGTGCCCGGAACCTCGAAAAAGAAAAGAAAAAGAGTGAGACGAGAGGTAAAATGGACAAGTGTCCGACAGTAGAATTAGGGGTACAAAGATACCCACCTGAGCGGAAAAAATGGACAAGTGTCCGACAGTAGAATTAGGGGTATTTACTACCCACCTAAAAAAAAGAAGAAAAAGAGATAGCCCATGTTCTCTCCCAATAAAAGATCAAGAGAGGAGGAGAGATAGCAATATGAGGAACAGTGAGCGATAAGTTTTATCATCACCATCACTATTATTTACTCCACCACACATGCACATCTTGATTTAATTGTATGTTGAGTTCCTTTGGATCCGCAGTTCGATTAAACATATGTATGGGCTGTTGAAGTGAATCATGTCTAGGAACTCTGAGCTTTATTATGAAAACCTATGCAAAACTCAAGAACAAAGGTGAGGTATAGATAGGAGGAATAGTGCTTGGCTTAATTATTTTGTCTTTCAATTACCTAAGGCTTAAGTACAGGTGCTAATCCCCAAGACACTTCACTCTAATCTGGGAGAATTTTATATGAAAGTATGTGTGCCTATCAAGAAAGAAAACATCAAAGAAACTCCTAATCCATCTGAGTTTTAGTTGTTTGCTCAGGGACGAGCAAAGGGTAAGCTTGGGGGAGTTTGTTGACGATCCTAAAGTATCAAATTTAATTGTCAACTAAACATGGAAAAGGATCAATATGCACTAGACATCTGGAATTAGGGTTTTATCTGACAGAATTCCACGAGTTTTGGTGTTTGTCTATTTCTGCAGGGGGTTATCAGAAAATACGGAGAGAAGGCCCACACGTCGGGCTTACATAGAGATATTAACATGTGCGCTAATTTTCTATCATTTAGAAGACTCTAGAAGACACGTGAACGAACGGGAGGCCGAACGGGGCCCAGCCCAGGGCGCCCGCCCTAGGGTTTGGGGCGGCCGTCCTACTCCCGTGGCCAATCAGCGTCAACTTCGCGGATTATGCTCCACCGACCTAAAGGATCAAGGAAAACCGTGCGATTAATGTCGGTTTGATCCGATGGCCCACGATCATTTGAGGGGGCTATATAAGCAGAGCCTCTCCACCCAGGGGAGGAGGAGAAATCATTATCAGAGGAAGCCATCAAGTTTAGGGTTTAGAAACTCTCTCTCTCTCCCGCAGAGAATTAGATTTAGCTACTCCCAATTCTTTCAAGTTTTATAGGATTGCTTAGATAGAATTAGAGAAGTAGGGCCTAGCGCTCTGGATTTCGGATCTTCGTCAATAAAGATCGGTATTATTTTATATCTTTCTCTATGACTTTATTTTAATTGCATTATGTCTTTATTTATTATGTTCCTAGTTTGCTCTAGTTCTATAAGTGATATAGTTATGATTGATGATGAGTTCATGCATGAGTTTGCAAAGCGCTTAGCTCTTTTCACGTGGGAGTTAAGTGGTAGATCACATGTAGGCGTGGTGCTTAGATGTTATTTACCTGCAAATGTATCCTATTGGTCGGGTCGTGTGGTAGTTCACGATGGTGACAGCTTCGTTGATTCTTATATAGTCCACCCTCCGTTGATAGGACAGGCAGAATTTGTATTACGGAGTAAGTCTTGCTATGTTCTGATTTACTTTAGCAATGTTCCTTATACATGAATGAAGAGTCTTTTGTGCTATATATGATCTTGTAGATTCTTAGAGTAGATTATGACTTAGTAAATAGTAGATACTTAGAATCCATTCTCTTGCTAGTCCGACGTCACCTTACATTTATGTGGAGTAGTCTATTTCTAATCGCTGTGTTATTTACCCATGAGCTTATATTTCATTATCTTTATTATTATGGCTTACCCCCTGCCAAAGCAAGTGACTGTGTGACGAGTTTCTCAGTAGTAATCATGTTCTTGCAAGTTTATCTCTAGTCTAAGCCTTGATAGATTTTACCCCTGTTTTCGCTTTCGCCGTTCTCTTAAGCAAAATTATAAATAACGATACCTGGAATACTTATCCTGGTGAAATGCTACAATGAGGTATTTTATCTGTGCGCTTGCGGATAGAATAGATTATTTTCTAGAGAGCCTTTATGTTTATAAATACCTTAGTATGCTCTAGCACCATGCTAGGGATGACAACCTAGTATTCAAGTGGTGTTAGCTAGTGTCAACAACGTGCAAGTGGGTCTCTAAGATGACCTCTCGTGGACTGCTTATTGACAATGTTTATATGCATTCTAGATGGCCCACTAACCTTAGAACAACCCTAGATGCATCTCCCTAATGAGCTCCTTCTTGGGAGAGTGGGAGATATTCATGTCTTCACAAGAAATCCACTGAAACCAACAACTTCTAAAACTGGCCAGGATGGTTTTTGTCAGTTTGTCAAGAAGTGATCTTTGTTGTGCATCCAAGGATTCTAGCTCTTCTACTATATATATAGGACCAAGTTTACATTAACGCACATTTTGATGATTATGATTGGGAAAAGCTAAAGAATTCACTGGCTATAATCACTACTACACTCGGACCTTTCACAGCCACATCGTAACCCCCATCGTAGTTGCATTTTGGCCTGGCGGTAAGCTGTCGATAGTGATGGTCATAGCTTTCACCATTGTTATCTAGGACTGACTGCGGTGTACACTAACACCGCCGTATTGGCCTATGATCCATCCATGATTAGGTCCTTACTTCCGTCACATTGGAGCATGACCCGGCTGTGGATGTACACTAATACTACCGCATTGGCAAATGATCCACCTGTGTCGAGGCAATCAAAACTGTCGTGTGGGCCCATCAACCGCCTGTGTAGTGGTCACCAGCATCGTCGCCTTGTACTTTGACCCAACTATCAGTGGTGTGGGTTCACTATCACTTCAATGGCTGAGATGCCTCTATAGAGGTTAACACCACCATCACTTCAATGTATGATCCACCAGTACAAAGGTCATGGTCACCGTCGCCTTGCACCACGATCTGCCTTTGATGATCGTTTAGTCGGTGTCGGGTTACTAAAGGATTCAGCGGTGATATACTTTTGATCCCTGCTGCATCATACATATAGTGATGGTGATAGAATTTCATCTGGTTTCATAATAGTTACTAATTCAGCTGGGCCCTTAATAGCTTCATGAACAAAAAGCATACAGATATATAATCATTACATCCATAAATCATGTTCACAAACAAGAGTACTTTTTACAATAACAATGGATGCTACCATAACATCTTTCTCAACTGATGTCCTAATACAAGCGGTACATAGAGCATACTAAAGGTATTGATGTATACAGACTTACATAACGGAACGATGTAGTTGTGCTCCTTCTACGTGGCACTCCTGCTTGCGAAGCAAAATGAATATAATTAGTGCATCCTTCGGACTGGTAGCCAATGCACCATGGAACCCCTCTTATTCATCTTTGATCCACAACCTGAACAAAGCAGCAGAATTAATAATGTTGAACATACCCTTAGTTAACAAGCCGAATTGGCCTATACATACATAGATGAAAACAACTCACTACCTGAACAAAGACTGTCGTGATGATGAAATGCAGGAAATACACCTTTACTGCTCTGCTAATGACTCCATGAATAAGGGAACATTGTTGACGGTAGTTAACAACCATTATAAATGTTGGTGGTCACTAACGGCAACATTCGACCACCGATTATAGTCCAAAACAGGAGAAATAAACATATTTTTAACACATATGCATATACTATTGACCTAGTTCCACTTGTATTGGAGAAAATATGTTTTGCAGGTCACACATTCAAATACAAGTGGAAAATAAACAAAACCAAGCAAAAGGCGCCATCCAGAAAGCGTAATGCAGAAACACGCAAAAGAGAATAAGAAGAGAAGCCCATCTACGCAATTTACCTGGAAGAATATCGATGTAGGAGGGGCCCAGGCCTAGCCACCAGCCCACCTGGCAAAGGCGGTGGCCAGGGGAGCCTGCCAGGGTGCGGCTGCACCTAGATGCGCCCGCACCAGAGGCAGCATGGCCTAGGCCCAACTTCCTAAGGCGGTTGCATGCCACCATCCTGAGGTGGTTTTGGCCGGTTTCCTAATTTTCCAGTGCCAAACCGTCCCACTCCACTATATAAAGAGGGCTAGAGCTCACCTCACAACACACATTCATTTGGAGCCTCAACCTCACTACCTCTCTTGTATTCTTTAGTTCTAGTAGTTGTTCGTGAGCAAAGGCAAAAGCTACTTGGAGAGCTTGTCTCCTTGGAAGAAGAGCTACTTTGGTATGAATAATACTATGAAGAGTTCTTCCAAGTTCTTGCTCTCATATCATTAATATAATAGTGCATATGAACTAGAGTATAGTTTTTATGTTATAATCATGATATATGAACTAGCATATAGTTTGTATGTCATGATCTTGACATGTTCAACTTCACGCTTCAACATTCAATGACTTGTTTGAGTAGAGGTAGGGTTAGGTTGGGGTGGTGGTTCGTTGTTCCTTCGGGTTTGCCTATATCCTTTACCTATCGATCCATAGGGTCAGGGACCCGGGGGGTTCTTTGTACACGGGCGTGGTGCTCGGGTACACAGGAACCTGCGGATATGATGGTATCCCACGGTTGAGGGGTAGGCGACAAGTGGTGACAGCCCTATCTGTCCCTTGTAATCCCCCACGTTCGGGTATTGTGTAGGAGTCTTAAAGTCTCTCATGCTTGCTGGCAAACCAGTGCTCGGAGATCTCCCTGTCCATCTTAAACTTAGCTCTAACTCTAGTCTTATAACTTGTATGATTATCAACTACTCTTTGCACGGCTATATTAGAACATGCCTACTCTACATAGGAACATTCTTTTATTCTTTGTTTTCTTTTATCCTTGAGGTTAGCCAGATGTGTGTCCACTATCCATGAAATACCATTTTTACCCCTGTTATGAACTATGGTTAACTATGCAAGTATGTAATCATGTTTATATCTATGCTAGAGTATGTATACCTTGCCCTCCTTTAGAAAAATATAAATAATGATACCCTAAATACTTTCGGGTGAAATGCTACAACGATAGCTCTGTACGCTTGCGTATATTATCTGTAAACTTTAAGGACTATCGTAGTTGGTGTTCCTTGGCGGCGTTGCTAAGATTAACTTAGTCTTAGTAATGGTGTTAAGAAATACCAATAGGCATTTCTGTCATTGTTATCGGTGATGGACTTAAAACCTCCTCACTTGGTGATTGTGCTAAGAAATGCCAACAACAAACCGTTAATATAACATGTGTAAGGGCATGAAAGTAATCACCAACATAGACTTAGGGGTTTAAATTAACAAATTACATGAGTTTTGGTGAATCTGTTTTTGAAAGGGTTTATCCAGGAAACCGTCAAGGTGGACCTATATGTCAGAATTAATTGCACTTATCTGTGGCATAAACAACACTAGAAGGATCTAGAAGACACTAGTGGATACCACACCGCGGCAGTCCCACCTGCAGGCTAGCTGATCTGTGGGGGCCACCATCAGCCTCCGCCTCGTGACGTCGGTTCTTACCGCCTCCTAGGTTGCATCCATGCCATCCATTCAAGTCGGTTTGATCCGAGGGCTCAGAATTGATGTTTCGGCCAATATATACCAGCCCCTGCCACCCCCTAGGGGCATTGCATTCAATCAAGAAGATAGAAACCCTAATCATCCTCAAAGCTCCACCATATTTTAGGGCATAACTAGCTAGGCTGGGTCTAGAGGAAGGCAAGCTTCACTTGGATTCCAGATCTTATCAAGAGCGTGGCTTAGTATAGCCCCTTGTATCCTCTTTTTGTATCTTTCATTATTTATATGTTTGCTACAATTGATTCGACATTGTTCTTAATATTATTCATGTTCCTAGTTATCATGTTCATCGTCTACTTTGATTATATGCTTAGTATAGTTAGATTATCATCATGTTCAATCATAAGTTCGTATAGCGCTCACTCTAAGGTACCAGGGGTGAGTGGTCGACATTGTATAAGCATGGTGCTTATAAATTGTTTACCTATGGATGCACCCTATATTCTGGGCTATGTGGTAGATCGCAGATGTGATAATCCCATTGAGTCCTTTGCAGTCCACTCCCTGAATATAAAACAAGTAGGATCTGGTTACAAAGGAAGACAAGCTCTATTCTTAATCTTCCTTAGTAATATCAATTATGTGTAGATATGAAGTTGATCTTAGCCATGACTACTAAGTGTAATTGCACTAATCAATGTATGCTTTGACTTGTAATTAAGAATGACTTAGGAATTATTCCTCTAATATTCTATCTAGCCATGCTGATGCCATAGAAAGGAGTACTTTGAGTGATCATTTATCATTTATCATTACTAACCATTCATATGCATTTATCTCTTGACTTACCCCTATTATGAGTAGAAGTTTGGTTATGGTTTATTTCTCCATCATGCGTATAAGTTATCAAATAATTCGATTCGCTAGTCCTTCCCTGTGGTAAAAATATAAATAACGACACCTGGAATACTTCCGGGTGAAGTGCTACAATGGTATAATTATATGTGTGCTTGCAGATCCCTTTCATTTATATATTCTTTCTAGTCACATAAAATACTAAAGTACTTCTTAGTGTCATTCTAGAAGTGGCACTAGGTAGTACCGACAAACATTTCTGGCATCATAGCTAGGGATGACAATTTAGTAAAAGTGATGCTAAGAAATGTCAATAAACTTTAGGTGGCTACTTAAACAAGTGACAAGTTAATAAATACCAACAAACATAAGGAAGATAGTAAGGCCTATTCATATGGAAATGCCCTCTTGATCTACAAAAGCGGATGACACGGGCATGGATCCATGAACCTTTTTGCGCTCCATGTCATATGCAATCAATGTTCTATCCTCCCCAACAAGGAAAATGAAATTTCATTTTGGGTGAACTGTAATCACTCTGTACTCCTCATCACAAAGCTCAGAACCAACTTTAATACTCATGCATCTAAACAGTTCCTCTGTGTCCACAGCATGCTTCAAACTCCAATTATCAGTACCATAGTCTTCAAGTATCCACACTAAAAGCCAAGACCTGTTGCGAAAATCAACACAACACACACATAGGTGACCCTGAGCTTGATGGATGGATATTTCAGCACCATCTAGTTTATGAATTGTCCTCCATGTCTTTCCCTCCATATCCACAGCAACTATCACAAAGTACTCAATAATGTGCATAAAACCATTAAGAAAAACACTTCTCGATTTTGAACGTAGAACAATACTACCCTTGCCCCATTCAGATTCCTTAAAGATCCTTGTTGTAGTTTTAGATGAGTAGATCTCCACACCTATGCACACACCCTCCACCTCAACAAATTCAATCACATGAAAGTACGAGGATGTTGGGTCTAAACCTAAGCGAGCCTAACTAACAGAACGGATGCTACGTGACAGTACATGCCATTTGTGGGTCGCCTGATTGCAAACAACATAGCGACATAATCCATCAAGCCTAGCACACCAACAAAGGACGAGGCCGCTTCCACAATCTGAGGCTAGGACTTTTTGAAGGGGGAAAGGCAAGAAGGACAAGGAGGGCCGTTCACCAGTGATGCTGGTGAAGTGGCGATTGCCCTTCCACCAGCTGCCATAGAAGAAGCCGACAAAGTCTATGAAAGATTCTTACATTGATAGGAGTTAGAGATGACACGCTTCTAGGAGCGACAAACACACTTGCAGCAGCATAAGGACCGAATGGGGAGGTAGCGGAAGATGTTGGCAAGCACATCGTCTGAGAGATTGTCCACTGTGTTCCTCATGTTGGGGGACTCCATCTAGAAGGACACCACCAGCCAAAGAGATGAGGCCGCTCTGCCGTGGAATTGCATCAATAAACATTAGTAAGGAGATGAGTTTTGAGGAGAAGGGACGGTGATGCAAGTAAGGCCTTTATTACACTTGCCTTTGGATCTGGCGGCTATGAGCATGAGTGGCAACACCGGTGATAGCAACAGCTCATTCACCGGTGGATCTATGTGGGTGTTGACACCAGAAGTGGCAAACAGATATACTGCAAGCATATGGTAGTCAATGTAGCCTTCACCGGGAGTATTCTAGGTATTGTATTTCCACAGGGAACGTGAAGTGAAATAATTAAGGATCAAGATCGTCCTATGATGATATAAAGATCCTATGGAACTTGGGTAGAGAGGATCTAGATAGCAATGACATCTGGTAAAGATAGTAGTTATAAAGGGTTAGTCACTCACCCGCTTACAAGAGGCGATAGGAGAGACAATAGGGAATGAAACCCTATCCAAAGCGGCTACCATGTTGTATTGAGGCCCTACCTTTTAAGAACTTGTCTAACACACGTGGTGGAATACAAAGGCGAGACAAGGCTGTCACCACCTGCTAGCTACCACAAACTATCTGTGTGACAAGCGGTCTACACAGGCAAGATATAGTCTAGACACCACATCTATACTATACTTACTACTCTAACCTTCTCGAGAGGTTAGAGCACTCTACTAAGCAAAGCGGTGTACAGGTAAGAAGGCTATATAACTACTAGCAGAGACGGAATATCAAATACTATAAAGAACTCAGATGTATCACTTACAAGAAGATTTCATCCACCGAGGTACAGCTTGGAGAAGACACCAGACAGCCCCGGCTCTTCTCCACACTCCTGTCACTACTTATAGCCCCAAGGGCTAAAAGAGCCGTTGCATGAAAATAGGCTTCGGGGAGGTCCAGACCTAGGCTATGGACCCATGTTCTAGACCATGTATAGTGAAGGTCCAGACCCCTAGATCGTGCCACGTGTCCTCACGTTCAAGCGCGCCCCTTAGATCCCAATGGTTACTAAAACACCATGTTGTCTACATGGAATGGGACCCCTAGATCCAGACCGAGGTTCGGACCAACTCCCATCAAGGTCCGGACCCTAACAAAGAGGTTCCATAGAGGAGAAATGGATCTGAACCCAGCTTTTAGACCAAATCCCTAGGGCTCGAACTACTTTCTGGCAAACACCGAGCGTCCACGTCACCCCTACCTATGCGTTCAGTCAAGCGGACCAACAAGGGCACCGATCGGACCTGCTACTCCCTTGGTTTGAGGAACAACATGCGTGTGCTCCCGAGCGGCACCGTAGAGACAGACTCACACACACGCCTTAGGTCTGATGATCTGCACCGCTGAATCTAAGGACTCCTTGCCTCGCCTGCTGCTTTTGAGCCGCATAGTGCTGAGCCAACCAGAATCCATGCCAGAATCCTAAGAGCCTAACCGCAAGAGACCAAGGCGACCAAGCCACACGCTAGCAGCTACAGCGGGCCGATGGCTTCTTCGAAACTGCGACGCCCTTCTGTCAAACCTATAGGGAATCAATGGTCCATTATGCTGTGTCGCGCACCTACCAAGAGTCGAGACTATGGACCCACCTGGCCCTCCTCAAAACCACAAAGGAAGCCGGATCGTGATGATGTCATGGTTCGAAGCCGCTGAGCCACACGCCCAAGGGACTGAGGCCACGAGGGCCATGCGCAACCTCCTACCGCTACTGCTCGCACTCTGTAGCTGAAGTCATGCCTCCTGTGACCATGCACTGCTGCCCGTTGCTACTTTCCTGCGCCATGCCGCTTTCTTGGACCTGCAAGGCCTGATGTCAACCCATAGTCGTTGCGTTTCGAGCACATGCTCATCCTTCAGTGGCACCGCACCGTGGAGCCGAACCCACAAGGGATAGTCTGAGGACGTGTGCCTACAGGGTCTGAGCCCCCTGCTTGGCCATTTAGTCCCCAGATAGCATGCCCCCCATTGGTTGGTTAGGACCAGACTCTCCCTTCCTAGGGTCCAGTACTCTTCTTCTTTCGCTTTCTCTTTTTCTAATACTTCAACTACGTCACCCTTGATTCCAAATTGCCAACAACGAAGTGTCTCACCGTAGTGCACGTGTGTTAGCATTTTCCAAATATTTTTCAAGGGTTAATCACTCAACTTGCCACACCACTCAATCCTAACAATGATACAAAGTTAGATCACTCGAGTGGCAGTAGATGATCAATGTGCAAACAAGTTTGCCCTCTTGATAGTACGACCATCTATTCTAAACCTAGTCATAAACTTCTCTACACATCTATGACCAGTGAAATGAAATACCCTACAAATATATCTTTGCCTTGCGCATTGTTGACGATCCTTAAGTATCAAATTTAATTGTCAACTAAACATGGAAAAGGATCAATATGCACTAGACATCTAGAATTAGGGTTTTATCTGACAGAATTCCACGAGTTTTGGTGTTTGTCTATTTCTACAGGGGGTTATCAGAAAATACGGAGAGAAGGCCCACACATCGGGTTTACATAGAGATATTAACATGTGCGCTAATTTTCTATCATCTAGAAGACTCCAGAAGACACGTGAACGAACGGGAGGCCGAACGGGGCCCAGCCCAGGGCGCCCGCCCTAGGGTTTGGGGCGGCCACCCTACTCCCGTGGCCAATCAGCGTCAACTTTGCAGATTATGCTCCACCGACGTAAAGGATTAAGGAAAACCGTGCGATTAATGTCGGTTTGATCCGACGGCCCACGATCATTTGAGGGGGCTATATAAGCAGGGCCTCTCCACCCCAGGGGAAGAGGAGAAATCATTATCAGAGGAAGCCATCAAGTTTAGGGTTTAGAAACTCTCTCTCTCCCGCAGAGAATTAGATTTAGCTACTCCCAATTCGTTTAAGTTTTATAGGATTGATTAGATAGAATTAGAGAAGTAGGGCCTAGCGCTCTGGATTTCGGATCTTCGTCAATAAAGATTGGTATTATTTCATATCTTTCTCTACGACTTTATTCTAATTGCATTATGTCTTTATTTATTATGTTCCTAGTTTGCTCTAGTTCTATAAGTGATATAGTTATGATTGATGATGAGTTTATGCATGAGTTTGCAAAGCGCTTAGCTCTTTTCACGTGGGAGTTAAGTGGTAGATCACATGCAGGCGTGGTGCTTAGATGTTATTTACCTGCAAATGTATCCTATTGGTCGGGTCGTGTGGTAGTTCGCGATGGTGACAGCTTCGTTGATTCTTATATAGTCCACCCTCCGTTGATAGGACAGGCAGAATTTGTATTGCGGAGTAAGTCTTGCTATGCTCTGATTTACTTTAGCAATGTTCCTTATACATAAATGAAGAGTCTTTTGTGCTATATATGATCTTGTAGATGCTTAGAGTAGATTATGACTTAGTAAATAGTAGATACTTAGAATCCATTCTCTTGCTAGTCCGACGTCACCTTACATTTATGTGGAGTAGTCTATTTTCTAATCGCTGTGTTATTTACCCATGAGCTTATATTTCATTATCTTTATTATTATGGCTTACCCCCTGCCAAAGCAAGTGACTGTGTGACGAGTTTCTCAGTAGTAATCATGTTCTTGCAAGTTTATCTCTAGTCTAAGCCTTGATAGATTTTACCCCTGTTTTTGCTTTCGCCGTTCTCTTAAGCAAAATTATAAATAACGATACCTGGAATACTTATCCTGGTGAAATGCTACAATGAGGTATTTTATCTGTGCGCTTGCGGATAGAATAGATTATTTTCTAGAGAGCCTTTATGTTTATAAATACCTTAGTATGCTCTAGCACCATGCTAGGGATGACATCCTAGTATTCAAGTGGTGTTAGCTAGTGTCAACAAGCATTTCTGGTGCCGTTGCCGGGGAACGGTAAGGAAAGTCAGGAAGTCGGTCAAGGTTATTCAAATAAAATTTTAGACTAGACTATTGAGAAATAATTGTGAATTAAATTCTTCATCATCAGAACCAAAGCAATCAAGGAAGAAGAAGCTAGCTACCAATTGTTGAAGTGATGGCACAGAAGACCTTACAGGAATTTTCTGCCCCAAGTCTTGAGAACATTCTTACTGGTCCAAGATTTGAAGTAGAAGGAGTACCTGAGTTCGAGCTCAAGTCAAACCTCATCAACTTGGTGCAAGCTACACAATTCAGTGGAAAGGCACACGAAGATGCTAGTGCACATTTGCAGAACTTCTTGGAGATTGGAAGCACAATTAGCATCAACGGAGTTGACAAAGACGTCATACTACTTCGCCTCTTTCCATTTTCACTAGAAGGGAAGGCGAGGAAGTGGTTCTACACCAATCAAGCAAACATCAAAAATTGGACGAACCTGTCAGATGCCTTTCTATCAAAGTTTTTCCCTATAGGCAAAACAGCTGCCTTAAGAGGAAATATTGTCAGTTTCCAACAGCAGAAGACAGAAACCATTCCAGAAGCATGGGAGCGTTTTCAAGGATACATATCAGATTGTCCTCACCATGGAATGGCCAAATGGTTACTTATGCAGACCTTTTATCATGGATTAACCCAAAAGTCTCATGAGTGCCTAGATGCATCTGCTGAAGGATCATTCTTGGAGTTTACAATTGGAAAAGCAGAGACACTTTTGGATAAGATAGCAGAAAACCAAAGCTGGTTCCAAGACAAGACTCAACATTGTCATCAAACTGAAGAAATACCAGAAGAAGTAAAAGCACTATCAACTAAGATGGAAGATTTGCTCCATTGGATTGACCAGAGGGCCAAGTTCAAATAAGATCAAAAGGCTATAGAGACAGTATACAAATATCAAACCACCTCAAGTCAACCCAATAGCAAAGGTATGAATTCAGGTAATATTCTCAAACAACCTTCATTAAAGGAGATAATTGCTCAACAAACTAAAACTAATGATGAAGTCAAACAAAGGCTAGATACAAATGAATCATTTTTAAAAGATATACACAATAAAATGGATTTTCTATTAACTGCCTTTGATGAGCAAAACACTCTTAATAAGAGGGTAGAGCTTAAGCTAGCTGCTGTCTTGCCTGTTGCCACTAACCTTGAGCAGGTAAAGAACATAACTACTAGAGGAGGGAGGTCTACCAGAGATCCCCCACACCCAAGAGAGAAGCAAAAAACACCAGCTCCAGTGCAACCAGCAATGATAGAAGAAGAGAGACCAGTTGAAGCAGAAGATCTGCTACAACCATCAAGAACTGGAGAAATGAGGAAAGATTTTCATGACACCAACTATTTGCCATTTCCCAGAAGAAACAGAGGACTACAGTCGGATGAGCAGTTTGGTAAGTTTGTAGAGGTCATTCAAAAGTTATATGTCAACATACCTCTACTTGATGCCATACAGGTACCCACATATGCGAAGTACATTAGAGATATTCTTAACAAAAAGAGGCCACTGCCCACCACTGAGGTAATCAAGCTGACAGAAGAATGTAGTGCGGCCATCCTCAACCAACCACTAAGGAAGAAGAAAGATCCAGGATGTCCTATCATTGATTGCTCAATCGGAGACCAGCACTTTAACAATGCACTTTGTGATCTCGGAGCAAGTGTCAGTGTGATGCCATCATCAGTCTACAAGAAGCTTGAACACACAACCCTAGAACCAACATCAATGTGCCTACAACTAGCAGATCAATCAGTTCGACACCCGATGGGCATCGCAGAAAATATCCCAGTCAGAATAAGAGATTTCCTTGTGCCAGTAGACTTCGTGGTACTGGACATGAACCCCGACTCAAAAGTGTCCATCATCCTTGGAAGGCCATTTCTGAGCACTGCCAATGCCCACATTGATGTCAGTAAGGGAGAAATCAAGTTCAGCATAAACGGACAAGAAGAACACTTCACATTCAAGCCCAGACCAGAGAGAGACTCTACAGTGGAGGAGGTTCACAAAGAGAAACCACTGGAGACACCATCTCCAGAGGAAGGCAATTCAGAAGTTTAAAAAGATTTGGAGGTCCAGCTTGGGGGACCTAAAATTCCCAAACCCTCGCCGGGAGGTAATTCGGTATTTATCCACATCATTTAATTTTTTGCATAATTAATTCTTGCATTAGTCATACTCATCCATAGCATTATTATAAAAATCAAAAGTCCCATATAAATAATATTTGTGGTGAGTAAAAACCCATAATTATTAATTATTGTGGAGGCACAAAAATATTTTTCCATGATCATTTTTTTAGTTTCAATTCTCATAATTTTTCCTGCATTATATTTATTTATAGCAATCTTCTAGAAGCATGACCCACATCCTTTGGTCCCATATGTCATACACTACACCTCACATACATCATAACATATAATTTCACCCACCAACTCATCTCCACTCAACCAGACAACTTCCACCGACCAACCACCACCTATGCAGCATTATTTGGCGTAGGAGTGAAGAATGTGAGGGAGTGGGAAAGTTTCAGCCACAGAGGGCACTCAAGTGGGGCGCCCGCCCTGTTGGCCAGGGCGCCCGCCCTGCCCCCAGCTCCAACTATAAAAGGCCACCTCTCTACCTCATTCTCATCCCACACACATTCCAGAAAACATATGCAAGCTTGAGCTCTCGACTTTCAGAAGAAGTGATCTAGTGGGAGAGTAAGAAGGAGAGTGGAAAGGGAAAGAAAGAGTGGAAGAGAGTTTGGAAAATTTTTGAGATAGAGAGTGAGATCACCTAGTAATTAGTGTTCCCGCTGTCCCAAGCGAAATTAAAAGTTGTTTAGGGGGAAGTGCTGCTAAAATTTATAATTCTCTCGGACGACTAACCCCTGGACGACTGACTTCTCGGACAGCTAACCACTAACATATTTTTCTCACATATTTCCATGAGTTTCTGTTTGTCCCTATTATTCTACAGGATGTTTAAGAAAGTAAAGAGCGCGGCCAAGTCTCTCAGGAGTGGTACAAGGAGTTCGTCTCGACTCTCCTCACGCCAGTCGGAGATGAGTGTCGATCCGGCACCTCCGCAAGCTCCATCGTCTTCGTCGGGTGCACCAAACAAGGTCCTACTCAAGACAGGAAACCTTGGGCTCAGGAATCGCAGGGAGAAGGAGATTCTCCAGCAGTTGAAAAACAAGACATTCATTCACACTCCCACCATCGATTTTGCCTTACTCCAAGAGACAGGTATGGCTGCTGAATTTGACTTAATTTTTCAAATGATAGGATGGACGAATTTTTGGAATATCACTGAGCATGGTTCCCGTCTCCTTACTATTGAATTTCTTTACACGTTACAATATTGTGAGGGGGGGTTTCTTTTCGGATGTTCAAGCAGGACATTATGCTGTCCTGGTGAGAGCTGAGTAATCACCTCGGTTTTCCTCCACGGAGCATTCTGGACCTTGACTCCAGCTTGCCCAATTTTGAGAAACAACAATTTTGGAGAGAAATCTCTAGGGACGAACTCTTTTACCAACCCCGAACCAGCGACATGGAGCATCCTACACTCCGGATGTTCCACAAATGGCTCGGGTACAATTTTTTCTTTCATGATGACTTGAGAAAGGTGCGTGTGGGAGATCTACAACTCATTTATGCCACCATAAACAAAATCCAAGTTTCACATGTTACTCTTTTAGTTGCCCATTGGCTTGGCACACCTACTCTTCAGGGACCTGTCGGGTGTACTTCACTCATAACTCGTTTAGCCGTTAGCCTTAAGTTGTTAGAAAATTCATCATTAGAATTCATTGAGGAACCTAGATTTTATCACGGCTACGAAACTTTTAGATATGCACGGATGTTAAAAAGGGAAGCGGGGATAATGTACATGTTGTATGACAACAACACCAAGGTTCGGTTACCTAACCCGGACCTTGGCATATATTCTGTTCGAAATTATTTGATTGAGACTGCTGCACCGGTGAACCGGAGAGCTCCACAGCGCGCGGCATCCGCACGGATGGCCACCCATCAGGAACATACATGGCAAGGAGCTGATCCCGGGCCAGAAGAGGCAGCACATCTGCACTATAATGATTACAACCCCAGAGTTCTTCGGGACCCATGGGCGCGACACGTCCAGCCAGAAGAACCACCACAAGAGACATGGCCAGAGGGACAATATCACCAGTGGGAGAACCCGCCTTTTACAAGAAGGTACTCCACTGACCCATATGGAGCTTCAGGGTCTAGGCCCCAGCCCCAGTTTGATACAGGAAGATACTCCGACGCCTCCTACGCCTTCTCGGGGGACTACTACCAAGAGACTGCCGCCTTCTACACCCACACCGACAACACTCTCCTCGACATCCGCACTACGCAAGCAGAGCACGGAAGACTCCTGGAGGAGCAACAAAAATGGAACCAGGAGCAAGCCACTAGAGTGCAAGCAATAAGGAAAGACACCACAACCTTGAACATCAACGTCACGACCATGCTGCGCTACTTCAACATTGAGTGAAGAGAGCCACGACAACAACCAGCTTGGGGGAGTTCCTCCCCAGTTACCGAGTGAGTTTTAATTGTTTTTCCTATTTACTTTTCAGTTTTTTTTCTGTTTTAGATATTTATATCTTAAAAAAACTTAGAAAACCCAATAAATATTTTCTTTCTTAATTTACTGCATTCCTAAAAAATGAAAACCAAATAAAAAGAGTGTGTAGATAAGTGTGCTTTATTTTCCTGTTTAGTTCAATCTCTAGACACAAATGAAGAAAATTCAAAAATATGTATGATGGAAATGATGAACAGTTGCTCTGTTTACTTACCTTCAAGTGCCTAGCTTTTATATTAAGAGTTCTCCCAAGACTTACTAAAATCTGAAATTTACTATCTGTGGGAACATGAGCCTAAAACTAAAGTCTAGGTAAAAGACAAGACATGATATAAAGTTTGAGCTGCTGTTTATCTTGTTCTTACAACACTAAGTTCTGGAAATTTATTTTGAAAAAAAAAACCTACAAATCACATGATGAGTTCCTAGCATAACATTCTTACCATAGCCATACTTGCTATAATTGCTGTATCTTTCGAGTTTCATTGAGCTGTGTAGATCCTTAGGAGCTTTTCATGTGGTTAAATCAAGATACTCACTTGCATACATCTATTACACCAATCATTAAAAATCTGTTAAAAATATTGTTATTACTCACTGTCCCAAAGTATTGTTATTCTCTCTCCTAAAAGATCAAATGCAGAAAGAGACATGGGCTATGCAAAAATATGCGAGGAAATAAAAAGGGGCAAGTGCCCGGAACCTCGAAAAAGAAAAGAAAAAGAGTGAGACGAGAGGTAAAAATGGACAAGTGTCCGATAGTAGAATTAGGGGTATTTACTACCCACCTGAAAAAAAAAAGAAAAAAGAGATAGCCCATGTTCTCTCCCAATAAAAGATCAAGAGAGGAGGAGAGATAGCAATATGAGGAACAGTGAGCAATAAGTTTTATCATCACCATCACTATTATTTACTCCACCATACATGCACATCTTGATTTAATTGTATGTTGAGTTCCTTTGGATCCGCAGTTCGATTAAACATATGTATGGGCTGTTGAAGTGAATCATGTCTAGGAACTCTGAGCTTTATTTTGAAAACTTATGCAAAACTCCAGAACAAAGGTGAGGTATAGACAGGAGGAATAGTGCTTGGCTTAATTATTTTGTCTTTCAATTACCTAAGGCTTAAGTACAGGTGCTAATCCCCAAGACACTTCACTCTAATCTGGGAGAATTTTATATGAAAGCATGTGTGCCTGTCAGGAAAGAAAACATCAAAGCAACTCCTGATCCATCTGAGTTTTAGTTGTTTGCTCAAGGACGAGCAAAGGGTAAGCTTGGGGGAGTTTGTTGACGATCCTTAAGTATCAAATTTAATTGTCAACTAAACATGGAAAAAGGATCAATATGCACTAGACATCTAGAATTAGGGTTTTATCTGACAGAATTTCACGAGTTTTGGTGTTTGTCTATTTCTGCAGGGGGTTATCAGAAAATACGGAGAGAAGGCCCACACGTCAGGTTTACATAGAGATATTAACATGTGCGCTAATTTTCTATCATCTAGAAGACTCCAGAAGACACGTGAACGAACGGGAGGCCGAACGGGGCCCAGCCCAGGGCGCCCGCCCTAGGGTTTGGGGCGGCCGCCCTACTCCCGTGGCCAATCAGCGTCAACTTCGCGGATTATGCTCCACCGACCTAAAGGATCAAGGAAAACCGTGCGATTAATGTCGGTTTGATCCGACGGCCCACGATCATTTGAGGGGGCTATATAAGCAGGGCCTCTCCACCCCAGGGGAAGAGGAGAAATTATTATCAGAGGAAGCCATCAAGTTTAGGGTTTAGAAACTCTCTCTCCCGCAGAGAATTAGATTTAGCTACTCCCAATTCTTTTAAGTTTTATAGGATTGATTAGATAGAATTAGAGAAGTAGGGCCTAGCGCTCTAGATTTCGGATCTTCGTCAATAAAGATTGGTATTATTTCATATCTTTCTCTACGACTTTATTCTAATTGCATTATGTCTTTATTTATTATGTTCCTAGTTTGCTCTAGTTCTATAAGTGATATAGTTATGATTGATGATGAGTTCATGCATGAGTTTGCAAAGCGCTTAGCTCTTTTCACGTGGGAGTTAAGTGGTAGATCATATGTAGGCGTGGTGCTTAGATGTTATTTACCTGCAAATGTATCCTATTGGCCGGGTCGTGTGGTAGTTCGCGATGGTGACAGCTTCGTTGATTCTTATATAGTCCACCCTCCGTTGATAGGACAGGCAGAATTTGTATTGCGGAGTAAGTCTTGCTATGTTCTGATTTACTTTAGCAATGTTCCTTATACATGAATGAAGAGTCTTTTGTGCTATATATGATCTTGTAGATGCTTAGAGTAGATTATGACTTAGTAAATAGTAGATACTTAGAATCCATTCTCTTGCTAGTCCGACGTCACCTTACATTTATGTGGAGTAGTCTATTTCTAATCGCTGTGTTATTTACCCATGAGCTTATATTTCATTATCTTTATTATTATGGCTTACCCCCTGCCAAAGCAAGTGACTGTGTGATGAGTTTCTCAGTAGTAATCATGTTCTTGCAAGTTTATCTCTAGTCTAAGCCTTGATAGATTTTACCCCTATTTTTGCTTTCGCCGTTCTCTTAAGCAAAATTATTAATAACGATACCTGGAATACTTATCCTGGTGAAATGCTACAATGAGGTATTTTATCTGTGTGCTTGCGGATAGAATAGATTATTTTCTAGAGAGCCTTTATGTTTATAAATACCTTAGTACGCTCTAGCACCATGCTAGGGATGACAACCTAGTATTCAAGTGGTGTTAGCTAGTGTCAACAAGCATTTCATCCCATTCCTCCAATATTGATGCAACATATGCATCAACCATATCACCAAATGATATGATCCACCTCATATCATCACGTGATTGCATTGGTTCATCGATCTTGACTTCACTTGCTCTTCACCATTGCTTTGGTCCATCGGCACCAAGTCATCACTCAACTTGCCCTTCACACTAGCAAGCGATCTGTCAAGCCAAGCCTTGTCTTGATCTTCTCCACCTTAGTCACATGACTCCATGTCATGTCTCATATGCAATGAGCTTCTTCATCACATGTTCACCTATCGACTAATCTCCTATGTATCTTTTATAGACACATATTAGTCCACCTAGGTTGTCACTCAATTACCAAAACCAAACAAGGACCTTTCAGTCTCCCCCTTTTTGGTAATTGATGACAACTCTATAAAGATATGGAAATTAAGCTCTTTTGGATTCATGTTGCTTGCCCAAGCAATTTTACCATGTGTAAATGATTTTGGACAAGTACCACAAACCTGAATTTGGTAATATTAGCTCCCCTACATATGTGCTATAGAGTTTGGTTCTAAGCTTGCACATATACATAGACTGGAATTGTGGGAGAGTAATTACTACCAAATGATGCTACTGTGTAAAGAATAAACCTTTGAAGCGTGATACCAAACGGAGTTGCACTTTTAACACCATCCTTAGCACCATGGTTAGCTAGACATCACTTGGAAACAAAAACACTAGATACCCGGTGAGATCAACATTAGAAGCAAGGTACTAGCATTACTTGAAAGCATACCAAGTGTCTAGCTATCATCCTATGCATGCTAGTATTCAAATCATCATTCAACTTCTATTACTAGCATACATCATACAAGAACGCATAAAAAAACTTATGCAATGCAAGCAAGCACATGAATATGCACATATCAAATGCAACGAATCAAATTTCATGAGCTTGCTCCCCCTACTTGTGTGCTTCTCTTGTTCAAAAATTTTGATCCCCTTCCATTCTTCAATATTGCTCCCTCTTTATCCATGTCCAACTTCTTCTCCCTAATGATGCATTTACATATCTTTGTTCCAACTTCTCCCTCTTTGTCATCAATTTCCATAAAAGGTGTGTTTCTTATTGATACAAAGGATTGCCTTGGGGTAGATGGTTGATACTTGAATCTTACATTTTTTATGGACACTTCTAAATATTGGAATGACACCACTTGTAGCCCTTGAGATCACTCATGTAGGATCTTTGACCTTGATACCAATCGGTGGGGCACCTCCCCATGTGTCATAGCATGGGTCATCCATTTGATAGACTTGAGCTCTTGTATGTGAGGCAACTTGCTTCACTTGATGATCACTTAAAGTTGAGGATCATTTATGGAACCACCATTTAATATGCTAGATACCACTTGTATGAATACCACTTGTAACTATGTGATAATCTAGATACACCTCTTGTAGCAACTATCATGGAACCACTTGTAGGATTTGTTAATTATAACCATTTCTTGAACATTTGTCATCTTTATGAGTTTCTATGTTTGAGTTGAACTAGATTGATTAGCCTAAGCTTCCAAGTCCGGTTTGAACCCTCTCAAGATTTTTCACACTCATTTTGAGGTTATCTTATCAAGATTGTACTTATCACTTGTTACTTGTTGGCAATCCAAAATAACTCAAGTACTTGGGTTCACTAGCTCATGAATCAAACTCATACACTACCACTAGATCAATTAATCATACAAGCAATAGTGGTAGGCTATTAATTTAAAATTTCACTTGTAATACATGATCCTATTAGTCATGAACTATATGCACTAATCACATACTAGTAAGGGATGAAAATGATCATGCACATTATAATGATACATTTGCTATCTTAGAGTAGAGAATAGTCACATAGATTCCAATTCGTTTCTCCAATAGCAATGTGAAGTCCAATTTATAAGCTTGGTGAAGAACAATATCAATAATTGAATCCCATTCTTCACCCATATGATTTGAGAACCACTAATGATCAAGTGCACTATCTTGATGTTGTGGTTGGCTTGCATCTTTATTTAACCATTGCTTGCTTGAGAGCATCATTTATGAGAATACCACTTGAATTTTTACGATTTCCTCTCTTTTGGGTGTTGCTTGCTTTTGAGATCAACCCTTTTGATTTGCTCCAACTAAGCATCTCAAATGTCCTTTAGATCACCACTTTCATTTTAGCTTTCCAAGCACATTGCTTGGTTTACCCATACATTGGGCGGCAAGTCACTATACTAGGGAGGAGTGACCTCTCTCTAAAGAACCATTCTTGATACTCACTTGGAATGACTTGATTTATTGATCCAAGTGATGGACTTAATTTGATGAATAACCTTGAATCCTTATTTAAGTCCTTTTCTTTCTACTTGTTTAAATTATTTTCTTTCTACCAAAATATCTTCAATAATCACTAGAACTTAAACTTCATCTTCATCTTGAGTTTGATCTTGATCTTCCAGTTTGAGTACCAAATATGTGCCAAGTACACTCCACAATTAAATGACCTTGTACTCTTTGCTTGTCATGCTTCTAAATCAATCCAAAACCAAACTTAGGTGCCTCAATCACTTATAAACATGTTTCCAACTTGAGGACCTTTCAATCAAAGTGACTCTTGGTCAATCCAATAAATGTCACTTTTCTAACAGATTTTGTACCCTTTAAAGAATTATCTATAACTCCCAATATAAAGATCCAAAAACCATGAAATTTGGTGAAGATGTGACTCACTAAGTCTTTTAGAAGCTGTAGAAATTTGGGCTTCATTTGACTTCTAGATTGCTACCATATTTCACATCTTCTCACACTGCTACGTGCTGAAAACTGCTGCACTATAGCTGAAAAGATCCACTCCAAAAATGAAGCATTTATTATCCAATTCTCATACATCAACTAAAACCATAAGTCTAGAGCATGCATACCAAATTTCAAGCTGTTTCAATAAGATTTGATCACTCGAATTCAGACTTGATCTCAGCTAGCTCAGATTTTCAATAAATAACATATTTCAACACATTGAGCTATCTATCTTCAATTTGGACCAAACTTTAAATCAACTTGTTTGAATACTTTCATAAGACATATATCCATTCAATCTACTTACTAAAAGTCATATTATGAAGTTATTCATTCAAACCAACTCAAATTTGATTACTAAGCAATTAATCCATTCAATCATCTCATAGCAAGCAACATATGCATATATATCCAATTCAATCAACTCATATGCACCTAAATGAATTAGATTAACTAGAGATATACCTTGGTAGCTCATGACCTTTCAACTAGCAAGATTCAACTCATATATTTGCAAGCCATGAAGTATATCCAATAAAGTGTTTGGTGCACTTCGATATACCGAGCAGGCAACTCATATATTTGCAAGCCATGAATTAGATTAACTAGAGATATACTGAGCAGGCAGCACCCAGGGGCGGATCTTTTCCCCACTGAGTAGGCAGCACCCAGGAGTTGGCAGCACTTCGATTTCTTCTTTAATCAAATTCAAAGGTAAATATCAGTTGCCATTTCGTCTTTGCTCAATTTGGTACTGGGTGCTGCGCCTACCTGGGCGAGGACACACATACATGTTTGGTCCTGTTGACGATTTGGGCGGATTTGATTGTGTGCTTGCTTCTGTCGGTTGACGGATTTCTTGGGGCTCAACAACAGCTAATACAAACATCTTGTATTACAAAAATTTTTTAAGTAACTGTTAAGTATATACATATTTCTACATTACACACTTCTCATAATATTGATACACTAGCCAGTACCTTGCACGGTTGTGCGGGCAATAATAGCAAGCAATCGGCGTAGAGACAATGCTATTTGTTAGCTTTGACATGCAAAAGAATTATGAGAACTTTAATATAGCCAAGTATTTTGAGATGAAATGCCGGAACAAATAAAATAAGAAAGTTGCATTTTATTGAAGGATATATATATATACACACACACACAATTATACATCACTATTCTGGCATCCTAATCTAGAAGTATGAGTTAAGTGTAGGAAAATCTAATCCTAAACTTATAGGATCGGCATCCCTGCAAGATAGGTAGCCTTGTTGGATAGTACAACCTATAGATGAACCAAAAACGACTAATGAAACCGATAAAACATAGTAGAACATGTAATGATTGTAAGACAGGCTAATATGTATGAGGTCTTAAGTCTTCAGGTAAGCAGCATACATTTATAGAAAGGCAGGTTAATCAGAAAACACATTAAATAGGTTGCAGATTTGTACATCTCAATTTTATAGGGAACCACTCCTTCCAGTAAGCCACCATTATAGTGGTTGGGAGATTCGTGAAATGTTTGTTTATTAAGATTTATTGATCTTAGCGACAAATAACAATGGCTACAAAAGCACATCAATATTAGTTATTAAAATATATATGAAGTGTTTGGTGCTCATCTAAAATAGTGATCGGTAAAGCATGAACATTTAGTTTGATGTCAAAAGATGGTAAATCTAAGGCTAATGTGGACAGGACATGCGTGCTGATTATGGAAGTATTATTGGTGTCAAAAGAATGGAGGCAACCCACCTGAAGGCAATTTTCATATACACTAATAAATATAGGGGCATACTCAAAATTACTTGTTGTCTGAATATTACACTAAGTCACTAACTTTATTTTCTATGGGAAAAAGGTATGGTGCTATATATTACCTCTTCATGGAGTTCAGAAATAATGATCATAGGTATGTCCTGAGTGGTAGCTCCGACAAACTGAACAACGTTTACAATCACTTCATGCCTGAAAGAGTTTCTGAAACAAAAGAGATATTTTGGTTTTAAAAAGTCAGAGTGACAGGTATTTCTCCAGTACAATAACTACTTGGCAACTTGGATGTACAAAAAAGTCAGACTTATAGTTTGGAATGGAAGGAATATATCATTATTTTTGAAAACATCATTGGTAACTGAGTATAGATATTTATTTCCAAAACGGCTGAGCAAACATGTTGTAATAGTCCTTTTAACATCACAGGATTTTTTATTTCCAAAACGGCTGAGCATGTTAAGCATGTGATGAAAAGAGATGCTGTGTTGCCTCGCCCTTATGTTGGTGTTGAAAATATGGCCGATGCAAAGGACCTGGGAATTGCATGGCCATACAATTGGGTAATAAGCAACTCCTCTTCTTGTTTCTTATTTTCATATGTGATGAATTAATTAGTGATGTCTCTAACAGCTGAAGCTTTGCAAGACATCAAAATCATCCCAATCTGGTGAGGCTGCTGGGGTGGAGTACATGGCCAAGGGCAGCCTGGAGAACCATCTCTTCGGAAGTGAGCCACACAGTAAGTTTGTTGCCTTCTTTTCTAATGCCCGATGCTACCTGCTTGCTACAAGCATATCATTTGTGTCTAAACATTGTGATGGTCCTTTTAGAAAAACGATTGCAAGTCGATGTGAAGGATAACTGGGAAAGGTAAACTGTAACATGTCGATGCCATATACATCCTTTACCGTTGTAGTAGCTGCTGTAGTAAACTGGAGCTGAGCATCGCTGCTGCGTAGCTGGTACAACTTAGTCTTCTGAAAGAGAGATCAGTTGACTATCCATTACTTGTAGCAGCTTGGTTGAACCAATAAAAAATTACACATTGATTTCTATGAAGGAGAATGTACCACTACTAGAGTATAGTGCGCACATGTTGGAGAATATATGAGTTGATTAATGGAGATTAGTACAGTGTACACATTCTGGACCATATAACAATTGACAATTAACAAATGGCTGCTACTAAACATGTTAATGGAGATTAGTACTAGTACGTACATTCTGGACCATATATCTCTAGTTTTCAGTTTACATATGTTTATTTCAGCTTATATCTCTAACATAGCTGAGAAAATGAGTGGGCAATTAGAAGTGCTGCTCAGTATATATGTTTATTGTGTCCATGGATAGGCTAAGTTTTATTTGTTTGGCAACAAAGAGGTAGCAGTAGTTCTGGAAGAACTCATGGATGTAATCTTTTATTTGCAGGTGTGGGAGAGGTAATGGCTAGGGGGACCTGATGCATGCAGGAAGCAGTTGGATGGAATTTCGCATAGCCAGTGCATTATTTTGGACATCCTAACTAGAGATGAATGATTTTGGACATTCTAACTAGAGATGAATGCTTTTGTTAAGACTTAAGTGATGAATTGTAATGAGTGGAAGCAAACCATATGAGATGTGAACTTTGCAACTAGTGCAAACATATGAGCTATGCATTATTCTATCTTGATGGCCAAACTGCCTTGATGTAACTTGTTTCTCCAAGTTGTGAGCCTATGAATATGATATAATTGTGAGCTATGATGAGCTTCACTGTCATGGTTGTTTATGATTAGTACTTGATTCTAAGATTAATGAATAATTATGATGTTATTTTTTTGGTATTGATAGTGTCTTACAGACTAATGGTCGCTATAAGTTTGTAACTGGCGTCGAACGGTTGGTCGCTATATCTTTAACATGCTGTCGAACGGTCGGTCGCTATAAGTAAGGTCAGACGCTATAAGCTATAGTGACGCCACTTATAGCGACCGGTCAAGTCGAACGCTATATATTTATAGCGACCTACCATAGGTCGCTATACCGACTTATAACGACAGTCCGTAGGACGTTGTAGATAGGTTGTCGTACAGTGAATATTGTTGACAATTTATTCCTACCATTTGCAATGTCGACGGTTTGTTCCTGGCAATTTTTGTGGTAGTTCACTGGTGCAACTGCAGCTGAAAACAACTGCTACAAAATGGTTGCTTGTCTTGCAACTGCTGGTTGTAGCTGTAAGCTGCTGCTGCTGCAATTGAAGCTTGGCTGCTGCGGCTATAGGCAGCAATACGTAGCTTTTTTTTTTGGTCTTCTATCCTCAACTATATGAAGTGTATATTATCTAGCTTTAGTCTGCTAGGATCATGCAAAAAATCTTAGAGCTTATATACACAAAAAAATCTTAGAGCTTATATACACAAAAAAAATTAAAAATATTTTTTCCTTTTATGAAGCAAGAACATCTTTGCTATAATTTTGGCCATATAGTTTTATAGTTATTATAGGTTTTTACCAAACTTTGAACGCCTTATGTTCTAGAGTAACAAGCTGTATTAGATTGACAGTAACCAGTTGTATAGCTTGTTGCTGAGCCTGCTGAAATTCAAGCCTGATGTCCTAGTCTGTACTATTTCTCCCTTGCTACTACTCTTCCTTATTGTGGTGTGCAAATTCCTATATGTGGTGATCTACTGATCGATTTGATCTTGCTCTTGTGGTGTCAAGACGAGATGAACATACCGTCTTTAACACCCGCATTGGAACTTATGGATGGAGGGTTATTGTGTAGTGCTTTATTATATCAGTGAACTATGAATTGATGAACTATATATTGCTTAGTTCTATATGTGTGACGCGCTTATTAGCCAAATATATTTAAACAACGTTTTCAGGTATAGCTGTTTCAACTGGCGATAGGTACTCAGTAGGCAAATCCACATCTCATTCCATGTCATTTTAAGGCAACGTGTTCTTCCACTACTTCAATCAACGATTTAAATTACACTCATCTAAATTGGTGGTATTAAATGTAGTCATTTGAAATGTCTGAAAGTAATATAGCTTTACTGTTTTTAGGGGTTTTTTTTGGCAAATAGATATAATAAAAAACAATAAAAAAAAGATAATTCCAAACCTGTTAATGGATTGGGCCTAAACAACCGTGGCGGGTTGTCAAAAAAAAAAGATACCAGCTCTCCGACAGTCCCTGAGCCGCATAGTAAGAATTGATCACGAATCTCCGAGTGCTCGAGTTCCAGACGAGACAGAGCCCACTATGGCCGCCGCCGGCGACCAGCCGGAGACTGTGGAGGTGACGCTGCGCGCCGTCGGCCCGTCCCGCCCAACCACCCTCCGCCTCCCTCCGCTTCTCTCGGTCGGTAAAACCAACCCCACCTCCTTTAACTTTCGTCTATAGGCTGAATCCCTCCCTGATGTTTGTCTCCTTATAGGTCGCCGAGCTTCGCGGCCGCATCGCGCGCGAACGCCGTCTGGCAGGCACAGAAGAGGTTCGACTCCGCCTGGTCCTGCGGGGGAAGACGCTCCCGCACCAAGACGATACCCGTGTCAATCTCCGCGATGGGGGTGGGTGCCCTAATCCTGAATCCCTCTATGTCTTCGTTGGCGATTTGCGAGATATGTTGCTAACATCGCGTATCATTTCATTCTTAGTAGTTTTGTATTTTCTTATATAAAATCCGTGCTGTCCTCTAGTATGGGGCTGTCCAATTGAGTTTGTCATGATCCATTTACACACAGGTTTGTTCATATGAGAGTTTTTTTTATATATGTTTCGCGATTTCTGCAGATACTCTAATAGTGGCTGTGGCACCTAAGCCTCCTGCTAATCATCTCCTTGACAATGACGATGAGGAGGAAGAAGAGGAAGAACTGGTACAATTTTCTTGCAGTACTTCCAAAAGATCTGTAATGTTAGATATCTTTGTGTTGTTAGTAAAAGTCCACCTCTCTCTTTTCATTTCTGTAGAAGTTCAAAATACCACAAACGACAACCTTGTGGAAGAGGAAAATTTTTATGTTTCTTCGAGACAAGTTGAGATTACCTGGTAATGTGCATGCACGGTGCTCATCTATTTTCTTGTAAAATAAAATGACAGTGTGCTCAATGTAACATGCATTCTACTTCTTCAGATATCATTTTGATGGCCCTGTTTTCTCTCAGTATGAAAGCGTGGATTATCATTGCAATGTGGTTCCTATTGGCACCGATTGCTCAGAAGTACGGCATTGGACCTTTATATGTAAGTAACTTATTTTCAGTTCCAGAAACTCAACCAATTATTATCAGTGATATTACATTATGCTCATCCTGACAATGAAGTACATCTAAGCATTCAAAACACATCTAGATAGTTATTGAAGAATTGAACAGATCAATTTCTAGCCCCAGCCAAGGTTATACTGATATTGTGCTGAACCTTGATGCTACTATTATGTGTAGTAAAATTTCAGGTTTGGAATGATCAAACTTATGGAGTTTGTTTCTATGTTTCAACTCATTGGCAAATGCTACGTTTTCTGTATACTCAGATACTTGGTACCGGTTTCTTGATCATACTTCTTAATCTCGGAAGACGACAACAAGGTGATGTTAGGTATGCCATCTTATAACTTCAGTTTGTGTTCTTGCTCAGTTGTTGACAGTGAAAGCCTTGTATTATGTTTTGACCAATATTGCGTTCTTATGTACCATGCAATAGCTTTTGCTTACAACTCAGATGTTTAGCATCGAGATATGATATGTAATGATACATTGCATACTTCGGTCTTCTTATTGGTTGGAGTGCTGGATAGAAGTAGTACAGCTAAAATGTGCTCCATTTCTTGGGGGCGAAATATGTCTTCCTAAAGTTCTCCAACTGCAATATTAGCTAAAAAGCTGCTTGTACTGCAGCATAAAAGTTCCTTTTCTTTTGGTCAACAGCTGATTAGTGGCTACAAAGTAGTCGCACTGTCAGCTACCAGACTATGCGCTTGTTTTTGCTAGAATAGCTGTGATTTACTTCTGGTATGTCTGGGCTTATCATGATGATCAACGAAATCGATGCTTCTGTATTGTGAAACTGGAGATAAATTGTTCTCTTTTTTCATTGGTGCTAGTATTTTTTTTTCATCAGTGCAACTCACTTTTTTCATTGGTGCTAGTATTTTTTTTTCATCAGTGCAACTCATAAGTTGATTTTGTTGAGTTGTAGTTTGTCTGGGCTTGTCATGCTGATAAGCCAAATAGATGTTTCTCTGCTAAGAGTCTAAGACCATTAAAAATAAAAAAGGAAGGTGGCCATTCAGACACAAAGATCTTGTAACAAATTTAGTTGTATTATTAGATGACGAAAAAGTTTATGAATTGTATATTGGGAAGTCACAGCTTATTCTTTTCTGACTTTAAAGTTTAAACTTTCTGTTTGTTCTACCCTCCACGCAGTGCATACTCCATATTTAATGAAGATTTTAGGGAGCTGCCAGGAACACTTAATGCAGATCGCATTGATCGAGATATTCGGGCAGGTCAATTTTAAGCCAAGTCTGGGTGATAGACCATGGTATGCTGAGATTTGTACAGAAGCGTACTGTGTGTTGCCTTTGTTTGTACATGGAAAGCACTGTGGAGATGAAGGCAGTGCTCCTCTAAGGGTCAATGCCCAATATATTTCTTACCTTTAAGTGAAACAGCGTTGCTTGGTTACAATTGGAAATTACCATCACACTTTGCAGATCTGTACTTGTGAAACCAAAACAGCAAAGTTCGTTTAAGATTGGCAGCCACATAGTGATATTCCTAATGCAAGTTCTTGTATCTGCTATGAGCCACAAAGTCCTACATATCTACTTACAATTGGTACTGAGGTTCTTGCACTACAGGTTAGTCATTTCGTTAGGTGAGAGCTGCATCAAGACTACTACATACTTGAACATGTTCATTCTCTGAGCAGCTCAGAACTATATGTGAAATCAGACATACATAGGACGCAGAAAAGGATGGAAGTGGAAGATTACTTCGACTGCATATGTTTGACTAGCATATGTGCATTTTTTACTGACCGAGTGACTGACTAAAAATTATACGTCAAACCAGATGAGGCTGAAAAGTGAATATTCTACTGATAGTTCGAGCTAATATGGCTGAGATAGAGGAGCGCATATATGTATGACAAGGAATTTTCACTTCAATTCATTTCGCAGTTAGGAATATTTGCACGTGTTGTCTAACAAACCGTACTTCAGTTACATGATACCCGTGCGGCCGTGCTCCCAACATATATAAAATAAAAATCCTTACCCCAACTACTGGTGTATTCCTAAAAAAAAAACTACCACAGCTCACACAATGGCAGGACTAAATCCTACAGAAGAACCACTGCAAAGTTTCTATGCCCAGCTCAATGCCACTGGCTGAAGGATCTGCCATCATATAATATACCCATTTGAAATGAATCCAGGATTGAAGTTCAATACCCTTTCGAGTTTTTGTTGATTGAACACTTCAACTTCGACCAAGAAGACGGCGCTGACTGGCCGGTGATCTGACAGGTTCAAACCAGAGCTCCCATATGATAGTTGTTTGGTACCCTTCCCCAACCATATTACACGATCGCACCTGATTCATTGGCAATACACTGAACAGCTGAGCATCTTCGAAAGGACATTGAATTACTGGAATAGATAGTAGCTGGAATTCTGACAAGAAATTTCAAGTTCAGAAACATGGCAAAATAGACTCTTAAGAATGCTAGAAGAAATCTCAAGTTCAGAAACATGGTCATGGTTTGCATGCTTTAACTTGGTATATGTGGAATTGTGGATATATGCATACTTGATATTTTTCTAATCTTAACCAAAAATACTAATATAATCAGAAAGAGACTTAACCATGCTGGAGATCTTTTTTTCTCTGCTTCATTATGAAGCTCACCAACATATCTGTTTGAATTCCTTTCATACTTGTAAGTTGGTGGGAAGTTAATCAAGCCTTCCTTCCAACCAATAAAAGTATTCCCACTTATTAGCTCCTTCGTTAGCTGAAATATATGTGAATAGCTGTCAATTAATTTTCAGAAATTGTCAGACTGTGAATTGTGGAGCAATAAGAAGTAATCGTCAAACCTGATCTGACTTCAAAAGATCATCCCACTTCTTCATAGCCACCAGATATCGTACTTCAGAATCCGGCAGGTCAATGCGGTAGTTAAGATCCCCGAACCAGAAAATTTGACTGCACCAAAATGAAATTCTGACATCCGACATAAAAACTTTCATCCGATGAAATCATGGTAGATGTAACATTAAACTAACAAAATGCAATGAACTTTTTTTTTCAAAAGATACCATGAGAAATAAACTATATTAACCACAAAATTAACATCTACCATTAAAGAAGCAAACTTAAAAATGGATCATGGCATCTCCTTCGTGGCAAAAATTTACATATGAGGGTGTTGTATGGGCACAAATGTAATCAAATTCATTATTGGTGTGTTGTTTGGGGGCAGCGTGTTTGGCCTGAGCTGATTAATTACTTTGTAAAATTACAGTCCATAGCATGCATTAGTTCTTTCACCAAAATAAGTGTATAGAGATTCCTTGTTAGCTATGAAATTGGTAACACTGGCACTGCATCATAAAAGTTGCTGAAAAATATACTTGTGTCCACAACAAATCTATATTTTTCAGTTTTACGTGCAATACAATTTAATGAACCCAATAGCTTTTCTGAGTTAGGCATATTTCTCATCTCAGGAGTAACTATTTTTCAAGGAAAATAGCATCATGGGGACAAAAGTGGTCTTTACATACTCATGAGAAGGAATCTTTTGTGGACGACCAGCAGCAAACAGGGAAGAAAACCTTGTTCTTTGTAAAATCTCATAAACATCAGCGTTCCTTTTTTGTTGATCCCCTGATTTATGACCAGATGCAAGATGAGAGCAGACAAAGCACAATCGAGTTTGGAAAAGAGTCATGCTGATGGAAATCGATCCCTGCACAAGGAAAAACAAGATTGACGAGCTAAAATCAGCATCTTCATTCAACTCTGTACATCAACAGACAATATAAATGTACATTATCCTGTAGGATTAAGGATGACCTTGTTGCCCATGTATCCCAAAAGTCCAACCCCAACCGGTGATACCTCCAAGTTGTTAACATGTTGCCTCAATTTTCGGGAAACCCATACAGAAACATATATTCCAACCATTTGTTTGCTAACAATGCGCACATAATTTGCACGATGCTTGGAAGATTCTCTTTTCCCAAGAGTAGCACAGTCCTCAACAGTGTCATCAAAAGTTGAGTCTTCTTCTGATGCCAAATCAGATAACTGATCAAGCGAATTTAAAACATCAAGCTTCTCCTGCTGTTCAGACCATAACATGCTAAGATTTCCTGAGCTATGATACTGCCTTCTCATCCCAGCATGCAAATCTACATCCTGGAGCTCAAGACCTCGAGAGTTTTCCACAAAGTTGGCGCTAAATAACCCCAAGCTCGTGACTCGCCTCAATCCTGTACCTGATACCAAAACCTTTGATGGAGTGTCGAGTGGATATTCTGGCCACTCCAATGAACTGGTCTCATCGAACCAGTTGCAATGAAGCTTACTCTTACTAGTTTGCCAATCTCTAAGCTGAGTTAAACTTCCTGTCACTCTATCTTCAGGTTTGGATTTTGTATATTCGTGCCCATCGCCTGAAGCAAAAGGTCTTAGTAATGGTGAGAGTGGAGCACTGTAGCTTTTGCAGATTGTCTTGATGTTTTGAGACCTGTTAAGTGTTTGGCGGATGAGAGCTTCCCATTTCTGTATTGGTCTACTGTCCTCTGCTCCCAAGACATTACCAGCGCTTAATGGGACAACTTCCTGGAAACTGAAACACAAGTGAAGCAATTTAAATAGGATATCCTGAACAGTAATTAGCCTTGTTTAGTATCATGGTCAATGGACCAAAGGACCACCACAATATGCCAATCAAGCATCAGCAGTCAAGCATACAAAAACAAGTCCACATTGAATGATACATTTTCATATTTTTGCGGAGGTACATACCCTAAAACATACAAGTCTGCTGGCTCTTGGGTACAAAGCCACTGATCAAGATCAAGGTCATCACTAGGCACTCTTCCAGCAACATTCCATGTTCCTATCATCACCCTGGAGGATGGTGTCAACCTCTATTATCTAAGTGCACTGGATGCTTGACTCATAACACGTTAAATAATACAGATGAAATCATAAAAGCCAAACCTCACATCTTTGTTACTGATGTAGCTAACACGTAAACTCTCTGATTTCCTTCTCTGAAGCCTTCGCAGAGGAACTGTTTTCTCTCCTAGCAAGAGAGAACACTTGAAATCAAGCACATAACAATATCAAACAAATTTCATGACCAGAAAAGGTTTGAAAAACCCCAATAGGCATGAGACATGACACGAATTTGCATTGTACTGAAATTATGTGTTATGGTGGGCCGCGTCTACGAGCGCCGCAAGCGGAGCCGTGGTTGAACGGGCCAAACGACGTACGCGGAGGAGATGCAGCTGCATGGTGATCACGGCCACGGGCTCCAGCAGCCGTGGCTGAACGGGCCAAACAACGTACGCGGAGGACATGCAGCTGCATGGTGATCACGGCCACGGGCTCCAGCAGTACCTTGAGTCTAGGATCTCAGATTCACGTTTGTTATTCATTTGAGTTTGTTAGTCAGTTAGTAAAGTATGGAACACCCGGCTATATAGCCTAAACGATGGAATAATGAAAAGCTAGCTGGAGATTGAATTAATCTCTCCTGCTCCTAAACCCCTTGTCGCTCTGTGTTCGACGCCGGCCTTCAGGACGGCGTCACGTGCTCGCCGCCGAGAACCCAAGCCACGTCCTCCCACCTCCCACGATTACTTCTTGAGAGGAACGAGTAGTGATCCCAACAATCTGGTATCGGCAATGTCAGGTCCGATGACAGGTCCGATGACCGGTGTGCCCACCTCTGGCCTTTCCACCACCACCACCGCACCCACCACCACTGCGTCGCCTGCCACGGCGGCGTCCTCCGCCTCCGATCCGCTCACCGCCGCCATCCTTGGACTGCAGCGCCAGATGGAGCAGTTCGCCACGCGCCTCTCCACTCTGGAAGGGCGTGCATCGCCGTCCGTCACTGGACTGTCCGCGAGCAGTCCACCCCTTGTGTCCTTTCCCTACGGCATCCCGGGCTACGGTGGCCTTCCGGCGGCGACGGCGGTGGCAGCGGCCACCACCGGGTCCGTCGTGATCCACACCACGGCGCTCCCTGCGCCCCAGGTACCGCCCGCTCCGCTGCCCATTACCCAGATCCCTTTTCCGCATTCGCCATCGCCGCTGCCGACGTTCAGTGCACCGCCACCGCCAAACCACGACGACGGCTACTCCGACGGTCGTGCCTACTCCGACGGCCGCGGCGCGCTGGGGCACTATGAGGGCCACCCAGACGGCCGCGGCGTACCCCGCTTCCAGAAGCTGTCCTTCCCGACGTTCGACGGGGCGGACGACCCTCTAGCGTGGCTGAACAAGTGTGAGCACTTCTTCCGCGCCCAGCGCACGCCGGAGGTCGACAAGGTGTGGCTCGCGTCGTTCCACATGAACGGCGTGGCTCAGCACTGGTACTGCATGCTGGAGCGCGACGCCGGCGACGTCAGCAACATCTCCTGGCCCCTCTTCAAAGCGCTCTGTCACCAGCGCTTCGGACCGCCGCTCGCCACCAACCACCTCGCCGACTTGGCGCGGCTGCCGTTTCCGGGCTCGGTGGCTGGGTACCAGGAAGCGTTCCAGGCCCGGATGGCGCATGCCGGGCCACTCTCTCCGCTCCAGCAAGTCCAGCTCTTCACCGGTGGCCTTCCAGACCCGATCCGCACCGACGTCGAGCTACAAGGCCCTACGGATCTTCAGCGCGCCATGGGCTTGGCCCGTGCCTACGAACGGCGCGCCGGAACACAGGCGACGCCCGTTGCTGCTCGCCCACCGCGCCCTCCGGCGCGTCCTCAGCTGCCCGCGCTGCCGGCACCAGCGCCTCCGGCCGCGGTCGCGGCCGTGAACGCGGCACCGGCGTCGCTGCCCACGCCTCCACGTCCGTTCCGTCGCCTCTCACCCACGGAGATGGCGGAACGTCGGCGGCAGGGCCTGTGTTACAACTGCGATGAGCAGTACGTGCGCGGGCACAAGTGTCAGCGCCTGTTCTACCTGGAGGTCACCGACTTCGACGACACCGAGCCTCCCCTGCCGGATGAAGACCACGCCCCCGGGGAGCCGCGGGACGAGCTTCCGCCGCTCATTTCCCTCTCGGCGATCACCGGCATCCGGACTGCAGACACGATGCAGGTCCGGGTGTCTATTGGCAACTACGAGCTCACGGCCCTCATCGACTCCGGGTCGACACATAACTTCATCAGCTCGGGGGCGGCGTGCCGCATAGGCCTCCACTTCAGCGACAGCCAAGGCGCCCATGTGGTGGTCGCTAACGGGGACCGCGTCGCTTGTCGCGGCCTCGCCCACGACGTCGCCATCCGCATCGGCGACGAGTACTTCAACGTCGACTGCTACGCCATACCGCTCGACTGCTATGACATGGTGTTGGGCGTCAAGTACCTGCGCACATTGGGCCCCATTCTATGGGACTTTGACGACCTCTGCATGGCCTTTTGGCACCACGGCAAGCGCGTCTTGTGGAAGGGGATCGGGTCCACGCGGACCGACATTCCTCCCACTGGGCGCCTCCACGTCGCGCACGGCACCGAGCCCGCCCTCCTCGACCGTCTACTGGAGTCCTTCGCCGACATCTTCGAGCCACCGTCGGGCCTGCCGCCACCGCGCGCCTGTGACCATCGGATCCACTTGCTGCCCAACACAGTGCCCGTGGCGGTCCGTCCGTACCGCTACCCCCAGCTCCAGAAGGACGAGCTGGAGGCGCAGTGCAAGACCATGCTGGAGCAGGGCCTCATACGTCCCAGCACGTCGCCCTTCTCCGCGCCCGTACTCCTCGTCAAGAAAGCCGACGCGACGTGGCGCTTTTGCGTGGACTACCGCGCTCTCAACGACCACACGGTGAAGGACAAGTTCCCCATCCCCGTGGTGGAGGAACTCATCGACGAGCTGCACGGTGCACGGTTCTTCACCAAGCTTGATCTGCGCGCCGGCTACCATCAGGTGCGCGTCCACCCGGATGACATCGAGAAGACCGCATTTCGGACGCATCACGGGCACTTTGAGTTCCTCGTGATGCCGTTCGGCCTCACCAATGCGCCGGCGACGTTCCAAAGCCTGATGAACGCGGTCCTGCAACCCTTCCTTCGTAAGTGCGTCCTGGTGTTTTTTGATGACATATTGATTTATAGTAAGACATGGACCGAGCACCTGCAACACCTGCGTGCCGTCTTCACCGTCCTACGCGAGCACCAACTCCGGATCAAACGCTCCAAGTGCACCTTCGCCACGTCCTCTGTGGCCTACCTCGGCCATGTCATCTCGGCGTCTGGGGTGGCCATGGACGGTGACAAGGTGGAGGCCGTGGCCTCCTGGCCACAGCCAGCGTCGGCGCGCGGCCTGCGCGGCTTCCTCGGCCTCGCCGGGTACTACCGGCGCTTCATCAAGGACTTCGGCACGGTGGCTGCGCCCCTCACCAAACTCCTTCGCAAGGAGGGGTTCTGCTGGACCGACGAGGCGACCGCGGCGTTCGCCGCGCTCAAGGAGGCTTTGTCCACGGCGCCAGTGCTGCACCTCCCCGACTTTACCAAGGCCTTCATGGTGGACTGCGACGCCTCCGGGACAGGCTTCGGCGCTGTGCTCCACCAAGGCGCTGGACCACTGGCGTTCTTCAGCAAGCCCTTCGCCGCGCGGCACTTGAAGGTGGCGGCGTACGAGCGTGAGCTCATTGGGCTCGTGCAGGCGGTTCGCCATTGGCGGCCCTACCTCTGGGGTCGCCAGTTCGTCGTGCGCACGGATCACTATGCGCTGAAATATATGCTCGACCAACGCCTATTGACGGTGCCTCAGCACCAATGGATCAGTAAGCTTTTTGGTTTTGATTTCACTGTGGAGTACAGGCCGGGGCGATTGAACACAGTAGCAGATGCTTTGTCTCGGCGCCAATCCGATGTCGAGCACCTGGCCATGCTGTCCGCACCGACGTTCCGCCTCTTCGACGACCTCCGCGCGGAGCTGCAGGCTGAGGCGCAGCTGCGCCAGCTGCGCGACTCCATCGCCACAACGCGCGGCGAGCCATGGCACGTCCAGGACGGCCTAATCCTCAAGGGCGCGTGCGTCTATGTGCCCCCGACGTCGAACCTGCTCCAGGTGGTGCTTCAGCTCGCGCACACGGCGGGGCACGAAGGCGTCCAGAGGACGCTCCAACGACTACGCCGCGACTTCGCCGTGGATCACGACCGCGTCGTGGTCCGGGACTTCGTCCGCTCCTGCCCGACGTGCCAGAAGAACAAAACGGAGGCCCTGCACCCGGCCGGGCTACTGCAGCCTCTCGACGTCCCCACACAGGTCTGGTCTGACATTTCGATCGACTTTGTTGAAGGCCTTCCCAAGGTGAACGGCAAGAGCGTGATCCTCACTGTGGTGGACCGTTTTTCAAAGTACGCGCACTTCCTTCCCTTGGGCCACCCTTATACGGCGTCATCAGTCGCGCGCGCGTTCTTCAACGACGTGGTTCGCCTTCACGGGTTTCCGGTCTCGATCGTGAGCGACCGCGACCCCGTCTTCACAGGACATGTCTGGAGGGACCTCTTCAAGATGGCCGGGGTGCAGCTCCGCATGAGCACCGCCTTCCACCCGCAGACGGACGGGCAGTCCGAGGCGGTGAACAAGACTATCGCAATGTACTTAAGGTGCATCACCGGCGACCGGCCTCGTGCGTGGCTCGACTGGCTCCCCTGGGCCGAATATTGCTACAACACGGCGTTCCACTCGGCGCTGCGCACGAGTCCGTTTCAGGTGGTCTACGGGCGGCCGCCACCGGCGCTACTCCCCTACGCACCGGCCACAGCACGCACTGCAACGGTGGACGGTCTCCTGCAGGACCGCGACGCCTTCCTCGCCGACGTCCGTGACCGTCTTCTCCAGGCTCAGAACTACGCCAAGCGCTACTACGACGCGCACCACCGTGCCTTGACGTTCGACGTCGGGGATTGGGTTCTACTCCGCCTTCTTCATCGTCCGGCCCAATCCCTTGTGCCTGGCCGGCGCGGCAAGCTTAGCCCGCGCTACGCCGGGCCGTTCCAGGTGCAGGAGCGTATCGGCGACGTCGCCTACCGCCTGCAGCTACCGGACGGTGCCCGCATCCACGACGTCTTCCACGTCGGCGTCTTGAAGCCCTTCCATGGTGTGCCTCCGACAACCCCTCTGGCGCTGCCTCCCCTGCGCAACGGTCAGCTTCTGGAGGGTCCCGAACGTGCCATGCGTGCTCAGCTGCGCCGTGGGGTGTGGCACGTGCTCATCCAGTGGGCAGGGCTGCCGGAAGCTGATGCCACCTGGGAGCCGGTTGAGGAGTTCCGTGCGGCCTACCCGGACTTCCAGCTCGCGGACGAGCTGTTTGTCGACGGCGGGAGTGATGTTATGGTGGGCCGCGTCTACGAGTGCCGCAAGCGGAGCCGTGGTTGAACGGGCCAAACGACGTACGCGGAGGAGATGCAGCTGCATGGTGATCACGGCCACGGACTCCAGCAGCCGTGGCTGAACGGGCCAAACAACGTACGCGGAGGACATGCAGCTGCATGGTGATCACGGCCACGGGCTCCAGCAGTACCTTGAGTCTAGGATCTCAGATTCACGTTTGTTATTCATTTGAGTTTGTTAGTCAGTTAGTAAAGTATGGAACACCCGGCTATATAGCCTAAACGATGGAATAATGAAAAGCTAGCTGGAGATTGAATTAATCTCTCCTGCTCCTAAACCCCTTGTCGCTCTGTGTTCGACGCCGGCCTTCAGGACGGCGTCACGTGCTCGCCGCCGAGAACCCAAGCCACGTCCTCCCACCTCCCACGATTACTTCTTGAGAGGAACGAGTAGTGATCCCAACATTATGACTATCAATTGTATCCTGACCCTTCAGGATTTTGTTACCTAGTATCATTCTGTCCCTACAGGCTAAAGCACAAGCCTACAATGAACGGAAAAAAAAACACGAAATAAACTATAGGAAATATTCAAATATTGTTATGACTGTACAACTGAACAAGATAAGAGATCAGATGAAAAGTAGCAACAAGTGACTAACTGTCTGATCACTAAAAAATGGTGTCTGGACTGGCTCATGAAACCTAAGTTAGTCACTTGGGACCAATAAGGTTACCTAACATGAGCTGCCAGCAAGGAGTTTCTTTTTTCCTTGTTATCAGCATGTGTTGGGTTTGATTTCATCTCTCAACTCACTTGGGACCAATAAGACTTTCTTATTACTGTTGCTGTAGTATAGACTGGCCATGAAAATGTATATCGGCAGATGTCTTGCTAGAACTGCTGATGGCATATTAAAATTTAAGTTGCGAAACATTATGTGCTCAAGGAGGGCATAAGCGTGCCTTTGATTCTTTAAAGATAATATTATTACATTTCTAATCAACACTAGCATATTGTTCTGATGATCAGGCCTCTAAATCAGATATTATGAAAGTACATAAACCATTATCAATTTATTTCTCGTTTCTAAACTCTATTTATAGAGTATCACTATATCAACATAAATCTGAGCTTTGCAGGTTAAAGTTAGGATATTATTTTGCAAATCTAAAGCTGCAAGAGAATCATTGTTATGCCACCACTAGGAACAGTAAGATATATATATATATATAGAACTACTACCCTATAGCTGGCTACAAAATAACTTATTCTGTGGCCACCTTGAGTCGATAATTACTATGCTAATTTACGATATTATAGTAATTCCTTACTATGTGATTTACTATAACGTTACGGTAAATATCCCCATGTGTTATAGTAACTCAACTATCGTAAATATGTATTGACATTATCGTAAATTAGTACATAAAATTATCGTAAATAGAGGTGGCTACAAAATAACTTATTTTGCAGCTGGCTGCTGAATATACTCACTCTCCCTATATATACATACATACAATGTCGTAGCAAGCAAGGAGGAAAACTGAAGCTCCACTAGCAGTACTAGTCAACTAGTTATAATGAATGCAACTATAAACTTACAATATATGCCAGAGTGGTGCTATTACATCAAACTTGAAAGCATTGTTCACACAGTCATTGAGCCCGTTTAAACACTACATGATAGTACACCATTTCTATTTAATAGGCTATTTATCCTTTTTAAACGACTGTTTTTCCCATTTAAATGGACATTTAGCCAAAATAGTGACTATACGGTAGGTGACCCATTGTTTAGCGTTTAGGAAAACACTGCTTAAAACGTAGTCAAGATATAGACATCATTGTAGGCCTTTATGGAAACAATCTTACCTGAGGATTTGCTAATCATGTATTTGACATTTCCATGTATCTCAAAGAAGTTATCATCTCCAGAGTTACTACCATCTAAGAAAAGGTGTAAAATTCTAATTCCAAATGGAAGTATTGAGAATACAAGCAAAGAAATTTCTTGAGAATACTCATGCAATTTCCCATACCATTGTCTTCACCGCCTGTATCAAACTCGTCTTCGCTGAAATCATTTAACTTCGGCCTGATGTTTAGCCATTTTTTCAGCACCATTGAAGGCCAAAATGGCTATAATTTATACCACGTCAGATAACTCGACGTTATCAAGAACAGTAAAATGGAAAATATAATCCATCATAATTCATACAAGCATATACTGAAGCTGCCCATTTCTACAAATTACCTCTGACTGTTTTCTTCTTTGGTCTCTCATCATCTGCTTTGCTACAAGGAAGGCTAAGAACAAAACTTCAAATCTCCCTTGATTTCAAGGAAAAGTCAGGCCCATATGTTCCAACGAGCTACTAGGGGGGTATGTTCCAACGAGCTACTAGGGGGGAAGCAGATGCAAGATTAAGTACATACAGGAGAGATGCAACTAGACAAGGTGGAAGTCGGCATTAAGTTTCCAGCAAGTTCACTGTTACCTCTCGTCCTTCAAATTGCAGGATAACTTTTGCAGCAGAAAGATCCATATTGAATACTTCCACTGCTGTCCATTTGGTCATGGAGAATATGTAAAGTAGACATCAATATAAGAATTGTTGCTTTCCGGTACAAGAAAATTAATAAAAGGGTAGATGCGAAAATTTTATCACAATTGGTGGACAAGATCCAGCGTTTGTCCTGTATGAACTTCTACCAAATGCACATGGTCCAACAAGACATTACCAAGTGACAGGGACAAGCACAGCACCATCATACTGTTTGAAAGAGATGGACAGGTCCACATATGTATGGATCATACTGGATTTGATGGGCTTTTCAGCGTGTTTGAGAAAAAAATACTGGATTTGATGGTTCAAAACAGCCTTACTTATTAGCAGAGACACTACTTCAGGGCAAACTGCATAGAAGCAAAGAATTGGTGGAGATAGGCACTATCTGTGGTCCTTGGGCCTGTTCGCTTTACTATGGAAATAGGAAGACACTAGGCTCTTGGTTCCGAATCAAAGAATAGGAAGGCCTCTAACCATCTAGGACAGCAAGAATAATTCTGGAAGTGAAACAGAGTGGGACTGCTGACATAAGGAGTTAAGAGCTACATCAGAGTGAAATATTATGTCAATATGCCATAAAGTGGAGAAGACGGCAGTGGGACATATAGGAAGCAAGGGTTTTGGAATGGAACTTGAACACCTTTGACAAGTGTTAACTGTTAAAATCTAGTGTTATCTAGCATTTGATGGATACAGGACACATCAGGAGTGACAAGCAGACAAAAATATTTTTTCTTTAAAAAATGCTTCCAGATTGATGACTGCGACTTAGTACCTACTATTTGCCACAAGGTCAAATGCAAGCACAATTAGTCAATCATTCCTAACGAAAATATGGCACCCAGCGTAGACAAAATTACGGGAATTAAAATCTAGGACACCAAGGATAGAGAGTGTCATTAAAAGGAATGATTGGTTGTGCCCTGTTACGTTAGGCTAAAGGTGAAGAAGACATAATAAGGGTATTCTGTTATGTGCAGACTGCAATATCACTTTTCCTGTATGGATGATGAAGAATCCTTTGGAAAAAGTAACCCACTATATGCACGGGATACGTTTCTCGAGCCTGCAAGTTGGGAGAACATAATCGTGATGTATAACGACAAGAGCATCGTTTAGTTAGCTTTTCACTTTTCTAGATTCCTCAATACATTGTATGTTGTCAAGCGTATTTGTGATGGTTTTAACAAGTGCAGCCATAACTAGTTGAGCATACTTCAAAAATGAGTCATCGCCTTCATACGTAGAAAACCAAGCAACCCATGAGAAATATGAAACGCTAGAATATACCTGGGGTACTACCTCCGACAATTCATGACAGGGTGGAAATCCTTGCAGATTCTTGAGTTCTTCTTTGTTCGGCGGACACATGTTAATGAGATGCACTATGAGATACAATACAAACATGAGTTCCAGGATTGTGTGCTGTGGTGAGGCTCAAAAAGTCCTTGCAAAGGTCCATTCCGTAAACATCTGACAGGAACACAGGTAGCAAAGCATAAACATTTGACAGGAAGCAGAAAGGCAACAAGCACAGGCCATTTGTGCCATGACAACATTCTTGTGGACTCCCCCTGCAACCGGATAGTCCTAGTGAGAGCCAGACGCGGGCCAGTTCCTCCTCCAGGTGGACGGCTATGCTCTGCTCTCCTCTGCCTCTGTGGTGTGTTGCGCCATTGCGGATGTCAATCGAGAGGCATACTGTCCAGGATGTGGCCTCGCCAGCAGAGAGCAGCCGGAGAGCAAGCCTTTGGTTTCTGCAGCCTGAGGTCGAACACCTGATGGGTGTGTGGCGGGTGCGTAGATACTCCACTGCGCCATGATGAAGCAAGCACCAAGTGGTGGGGACTGGGGAGTGGACAAGGCCCGACCGGAAGCGGCGCCGGAAGAGAAGCGAGGAGGAGAATGGGCTGGCGACGGCGGGCCGGGCCTGCGCGTGAAGGAGGGGGGATCTTGGGATTCTGAGAGATGGGAACGTTGTACTGGCGTCTGTCGGTACTCCTTGTTTGCTGTTTATTATGACGGAGAAATCTGTGGCTATTAGTATGCAGAAAGAAAGAATGAAAAAAAAGAAAATACAGAAGAAGTTTAGAGGGACCTTCCTCTACAGTAGCATTTGGTGATTCTCGGGAAATCAATCTCTGTGTTCAGCAACTGATGGTGCAGTTTAACAATCCAACTTCCGTCAAGGTTCGGTCAGTTCGGGACATGTGCATGTCATCGCTTTTATATCAAATATATAAGACTATGGAGAAGCACTATCGGCATCCGTTGTAGATACTCGGCTCTCACCCGAGAGACTCGGTTCGAGTCCCGGCAACGGAATTTTCGTACTCCTTTTGCCTATTGCACTGATAGTAAAAGAGAAATTAGCATCTTCTTACTCCTTTTGCCTTTTGCATGACAGAAAAGAGAAATTAGCATCGAATGCAGCGAGAGATTACGTTATTCCTTGAATTCTAACGCCTAGATTACACTGAAAGAAAGAGAAATTAGCATCGAATGCAGTGAGAGATTACGTTATTCCATGAAATTCTAACGCCTAGATTACAGGATAGTACGCTTAGAATAAGAAAAACAATTTTATCAGATTAGCAATTAGCATAGAATAGATGGCGATTCTGATATACAGAATACAGAGCACAAACACACAGGTCCCTCTCTCCACTCAGGGTGTGTTTAGTGGATGAGAATGGACGTGAAGAATAATCGACTAATTATATCTATTATTTAAACTAATAGTAACTAATTGTACACTAATAAATATGCAATAACACTATTTTGTTCAAAATAATCACTAACTAAAAATAAAATATGTCAATTAGCATTACTACTACACTAATTGGCACACAAAATGTATGCTAAACAACATATTAGAACTTACCAAAACTAATTTTGTCATCATAATTACTAATTAATAATATAACATACTAATAATCCTTAATTTATTTGCTGATGACGAAGATTAGAAAATATGAATAAGCTCATTCCCCAGTTTTTTATAGGCACTACATCCAACATCTAGCAGGAATATTCCCTGCAATGAATATCAATGTTTAACCCATCCATCGAACCAAACACCACCTATGCTTTGTGCATGGATGGTCATCTCCCATCTTCGGATATGGATTCAAACAAACACACCCTCACTCACGTCAGGCTCAAGGTGACCCTGTGGCCAAGAATGACGTGCGGCGAGCAGAAGCACGCATGAGCATGTGGGTGGCCATTTGTGTGCTGCGGTAAGCGGGCGTCTACAGGGTGCAGCGGCACACCTGCATCAATGGCGACCTCACGAGCGGATCTACCGGCGTGGGTCGCATGATGGAAATGGCTCGGTTCATCCGGGTTATAATCCGTACTTTTCAACTTATTTTTTTAGTTAAAATAGGATTTTCTCTCACAACAAATCAGTCAACAGTGTTATTTAGCCGGCTTATCAGCACAGCCGAACGGGCCTACGGCGCTCGGCTTCCAACACAAAATCCACGGTTCCTTCTGTGTTGGGAGATCGAGCGTTTCTCACCTGAGAAACAATTTCTTCATATTTTATTCTTTCTCTTCAATAAATATCTTGTCACATCAATATTTTTGCTTATCTATCATGGTATTTAATGTTATGAAAACCACCCGTTGTTTCAGATTGAGACTGCCCTTAGGCTATCCGCACTCATCAACCTCTAAATCCATCATCTATCCGTCCTCATCAAGATTCTTTCCTCTATACCCCTTTCTTCTGCACCCATCATCCTCTATATCTCATACTCTATACCAACTACCAACAGTGGGGCCCACTTACCAGTTTATCTAAATATATCAATGTGAGATCTAGTTTTGAAGAATTTATTGAAACGAATTTAATGGTGCAATCGGAATTTAATTTAGTTTTTTGGTTTATGAGTTATAATATTTTTTTAATTAGTTGAATTAGTGGACCCCGCCGCTGGATGTGATAGCCGTGCATGCATCTCTCCTGCTTCCGCTCCCGCGCTGCTTTTGGTGGGGCCTGTGGCTAGTACCGGTTCATCGCTACTGCGCTAGAAACAGCGTGTGCTACGTCTATAGCGTGAGCTTTGCAGTATCCGGTGCGGACTTTTTCTTCCTGTAAACAATGATGTGGATGGGGTAGCGGGTGGGATCCCTTAACCAGCGTAGACGGTCTTACAGCTAAACATTCAGGAGCATGAGACAATTATACTATCGTAGATAGAAGTTGTTGCTATGCAACTCGCAAAATTATTTTTTGTGTACAAAATAGTGACTATAGAACTGTACGAGACAACTCAAAATACAATATATAGATTGTCAGTTAAATCATCTCAAATTAGGTGGCAATAAATAATAAGACTTCATATAAGACATCGTTCACCAATACGTATATGCCTATACATAAGAGGGAAGAAAAAAAAAGGCTCATAATGACCAAGCGGGAATTGAAGCAACACAAACCAAAAGCTATGACCAAATTAAAGTTTGATGTTATCAACACCCTAATCATGCTCGCTCCTTTTGATGCTGGGCCACTCGGGTCTCGAGTCTGGTCACGAAGGCTGCTACTGCTAGCCTGCTACTCCACTTGAACCTTTTTGACACCAGATTAGTGGTCAAGGATGTGATTCGATTCATAGCAGCAACATTATATCAAGGGAAAATTGGCTAGCGGACACTAAAAATAGAGGTCGTTTGCTGACGGACACCTAAAGTAGATTTATTTGCTGAAAGACACTCTCGTTGTTGACAATTATGCTACTGGACACCATGCCTCTTATTTTATTCATTTCTAGTTGTTGAGGAGAGAGCAGAGCGGTGAAATAACATTCTTGCCCTTGCCGCTTTCTTCTTCCTCTCTCCTTTCTCTTTTTTTTCCGTTTCCTGTGTCAGGTCGGCGCACGGAGGCGAAGCTGAGGCTGTGGCTGCCAGTGCAGCGGCTATGGCGGTCGAAGCCCCGCAGCGGCTAACCTCGCCTCTGTCCCCCATGCACTCAAGCCTCAGAGCTCAGAGCTCGCCGGCCTCCATGGGCGCGACCTCCATGGCCGCTAGCTCAGAGCGTGTCCGCTCGTGCATCCACTCCGCCGCTCAGAGCTCGGAGCTCGAGCGCGCCTGCTCCATTGCTCCGTCACGCCGTCATGCCTGTGTCCGCTTGACCGCTCCGCTCGTCCGACGCGCCGTCGTGCCTGCGTCCGTTCATCCGCTCTGCTACGTTGCTCCTGCCCACGCCCGCTCGAGTCCACCATGTCACGCTGCCACTTGTGCCTGCATCCATTTGTTCGCTAGCGCCTTAGGCCTAGGCAGGCTGGTGCCCGGCTCGTTGTTGGCGTAGCTCACCAGTGTCCGCGCGGCCGACACATCCTGCTTCTCCAACTGCCTCTTTGCCCCAGACCAAGCGGGCACGCACGGGTTCCTCCACTTCGGCGGCGACATCCCCGCGGGCCCGGCGTGGTACGCTGCCGGCGAGGCCGCGTACCATGTGTGCCTCGTCGGCGTCGGCGTGAATGGGGCCAAGGTCGTGGCCGTGACGCCGCCCATGTTCGCGAGGAGCGCCGACGGGTTCGGTGACTGCATGATGGACGCGGGCTTGCGGCTCACATGGGTGCCCCGACAAGCGCTGTCCACATCCAGGCGGCCGTGCTGCAGCACCTGCAGCACTGGGGCACAGAGTGTGTGTAGCGGAATGGCTCGAGCCTCTGCGTCCGTTGCACGGCGAAGGTGGCGCCGCCGCTCGTGCCCAGCGTCCGCTAGCCCGCTCACGGCCACTCGCATTCGCTCTGCCACGCCGCCGCTCATGCCCACGTCCACTAGCCCGCTCGTGGCCACACATCCGCTCGCACTCGCTTGTAGGTCGCCGTCGTCCACTAGCACTCGCCGCTCGTCCTCGGGAGTGGCCGGCAAGCCCGCCCGACCTACCTAGCCGCCTGGCAAGCCCGCACTGGCAGCCGCCGCCTCAGCTTCACCCCCGTGCACCGATGTGGCAGAACCGTCTAATCTAATGTTATCCCAAGAGTACTCGTCTTCCATTAGACCCTAAGTACCCAAGAGAGAACACTAAACTATGCGATTTCGTCGAGCACACCTCAAGGGAGAACTCGAATGTCCACATTTTTATATCAGGATAACAAATGAGAGAGTAAAGTTTACAACATCCTTGCCATTTCTTACATCACTTATAGTACAACATCAGAGTAATTTATTATTTGATTATAACAGCGGAATACAAAATGTTATCAGAGTTCAGTGGAAATGAAACCATTTAATGATAAGTTAAATATTGACATGATGAGCTTTTATAAGCATGAAATAGTGACAAGTTGCAAGTATTTTCTTTGGAAAAACTTTTGGTGGGATTTTTGTTAAATAAACTCTACTCCACATCGTAAAGGAAATCCTTGTTGAGCCCACCAAGGGGTTTCCACACGCAAGTGTCAGTTTATCAGCACCTATCACCTGCAACAGGGTAGAGCGTACTGTGCAAGAGGACGAGGCGAGTGCGGCACCATGCCACGGCCACACGAGAGTGGCATAAGTGGACCCAGGTACTGATGGCGTTTGCAGGCGTGCAGCGATAGTGACCCGACGTGTGCAGTGTGGGCAATCCGGACACAGAAAAAGTCGGCACTTCAATCACTCCAGACTACTAGAGGCTAACTTTTCCTTGTCACTCTTTTATTTCTTCTTTTTTCCTTTTAAATTCAACATGCACCGGTCTTTCGTGTAGACTGAGATCAGGACATATGTGCTTCTTCCAACATCCTGCTATCTCAGTCACCCTTGTGAGAGCACTACTCCATCAACTAGTTGTGGATATCCCGTTAGAACACAAGGATATTTTTACCAAGAAGAATGTTTGTAGCTGAAAGCCCAAGTTTAGTTTTGGTAATTAATGACACCAAGTTGCTAATGCCATGTGTTAAGTGTTTTGAGTTAGACATAAGCAACACATGTGATGAAGGTATATGTAGCAAGGAGTGGTGGCCACAAGATCACAAGAGATGGTGTATGGACATGAAATGACGATCATGGTGGAGATGCACATGAATTGATGAACATGGTGATCAAGCATGAGAAGATGGACATGGAATAAAGTAATCAAGACAAAGGTATAATCATAAGGTTTTGCTTTTGCCGGTCAAAGATGAGTAGAGAAGTAGTTGACCAGGTCTAGGATTGATAGCCGACTATCAAGAGGGGCAATCACGGTTAGCTCGTGAATCAAGTGCTACTAGGTCATCATCTTGAGCATATGCATTAGGATCTAGTAGAGAGCTAACATATCGCCTTGGAAAATGATTGTAAAAATGCTAACACATGATGGTGTTGGCACATTAGTTTGAGTGGTAGAGAGGGATTTGGGGTTCTCTCTCCCTCCCGCTGAGCTTGCGAGTGCGAGATTCAGGCGTTTTCGGTAAAATGAAATGCCTATTTTCTATTGCGCCGGATGCGAGAACCAGAGGCGAAGTCGCGGTGGTGGTCGTCGCTGTTTTACAAGCGACAGACGCTGTCCTCGGGACCAACAGATGCTGCCCTCAGCGTCTGTCGGCTTACCCTAGCGATGGCCTGCTGTGGTGGTGCGACAGATGCGATGGTGGCCACGCGACGGACACACGACATCAGCGTCCGTCGACAGTGGCGTCAGCTGGGCGCAGGAGCGAGCGAAGGCGTGTTGTGCGCGACAAACACTGGCAGGGTCTGGTGTTGGCGCGTCGGACGCGTCTGTTGAGTCACGCGCGTTGCAGGGCTCTCTGGATCGCGTCTGTCGATGCGACAGACGCTGGGTCTCGGGCGCGATGGACGCGTCTGTCGAAGGCAAATTCGACCGTTGGCTTTGAGCGCGCGGGAACACGTGGCGCACAGAGGTGCAACGGATGCGGCACTACAATATTTGTCGCCTTGGCATGGCCGCGTCTGTCGCCCTTGAGAGGGGTATAACGGCTAGTGGATTTTCATTCGCTATAAATAAGAGGTGGCCGGCTCTTGGGGGTTCTCTCTTGCACATTTGAGATATTGAGGCACACTTTGAGCTAGAGAACTTCTCCTCCACTCATCTCCTTGCTTGGTTGCATACTCTAGAGAGAATGAGTGAGATTCAAATGCATTGCATTGAGAGTTGCATCTAGTGGCACTTGATTCTTGAGTTTGCTGCGGATTGCTTGTTACTCTTGGGTGTTTCCTGACACCCTAGATGGCTTGGAGCAGCGGTGGTGTTGAGCTCATGATTGGAGATTGTTTCGAGCCTCACCAAGCGATTGTGAGGGGTTCTTGAGCCTTCTCCGTGGGAGTTCGCAAATTGACTACTCTAGTGGAGCTCGTGGCTTGGAGGATTCCCATCTTGTGAGTGGATGTGTGACACCCGCTGAGGGTTTAACTCTTGATAGTTGATTAGCTCGCGATCCATCAAGTGGGTGCATCGCCACAACAAGGAGTAGCTTGCCGGGAAGCAAGTGAACCTCGGTAAAAAATCTTGTGTCATCTTATTGGCGAGGATTTCATTTGTGTATGTAATCATATTGATTGATTGGTACATTGGACATATCTCTTCTCATCAACGTTGGTATATCTATTCAAGCTCTTTTCTTTACTTATTGTTCTTTGCCTTGTTTAGTTTGAGTAGAATAGCTTATCTCATAGGAGTAATTAGCCTAGTAACTTAGGTTGTTGGTATGAGCTAAAGATCATAGCCTTGATGTTTACTAGTATGGTGTAGGCGGCTTGCATAGATTAGTTGTGCTAGTGCTAGAAGAGCTTCGCCATCTTATTTGCTAACTTGTTTAGTAAAGCTTGTAGAAAATTTAAATAGGCTATTCACCCCCCTCTAGCCATTTGGACCTTACAGTAGCAAGAGCGGTACTGCGGTGTAACTTGGTAAAAGTGCTTGGTCAACAACCTCGATACCAGCGCGTGCCGAGCGGCACAACCATGTGGTCGCAATCCACAGGTGGCCCTTGGTTCCGTCACGGCACCATAAGCTATTAACCATGCAACTATTACCAACTTACTTGCAGTAAGGTAGTGGGGTCATAGACCATGGAATTAGAATGGTATTGCAAGGGAAGATTCAAGCAACAAGGGTTCCTTTCAAAACCAGGAACAAGAAAATTAAATCCCAAGGCAGATTTAAATCAAGAAAATTCAAGTGTCCTGCTGGGACATCCACAATTAGTTGATACATTGTCCTCTGTCATCCAATCACGGCTGACCTGCTGCGTCTAAATAATGGTTCCTCTTGTAACCTGCTTATTGTCGGCTCAAGAACCCTAAGCAAGTCTACCGAGGCCTACAGGTAAATCGGTGAAACAAACACAATGGATAAAAGCAGATACTCGTTCCAAATGGCCTTACATGGGTGCAACATACAGGCATTCACTCTCCCACTCTCGACACATCGCTTACATCCTACAACCAGACGGTCTTAACAACTACGGACGAAACACAACAGAAAGATTACAACACTGGAGGACAATGAAGAAAAGCACTACTAGCTACGGCTACATCTCCCCTAAGACAACTAATCTACTTCATCAGGCCAAACGACTTCATTCTTGGTCTCTCGGGGTTCTTCTGCTACACTAAGTTGTGGATCTGCTTCTTCTCTTGGTAGAGGCTAGGTGAGGGGAAGGAAAGACTCTATCTCCGATGCTTCCATGGGCGGAGGTGCTAGCGGTACTGCAACACCAGTCCCCCTCCTCTCCAGCGGATGGACAGGGATTCCCTCCAAGATCAAGGGTTCCTGCCTTTCCATGGCAAGCGTCCTACGCTTGGCCCTTGTGGCAAGATAGGCGTCCTCCAGCTCCTAGGCATGTCGGTCTTGGTCCACCTTAATGGCTTCTGCCATGGCAGTCTCTCGACTCTCAGCGGCCGCTATATTGGCATGGGCTTCAGCAAGCTACACTTCGAGCATCCTGGAGCAGATCTCGGCTTCCTCAGCAAGGTGGAGGCACTCCCTCAGCTCTGAGGTCTGTCGATCGTACTGCTCATCTAGAGCAAGCAAGTATGTGATCAGGTGCATCACGGTCGGGTTGTCTTCTTGCACGTCCTGACCCTGCAAGGCCTCCATGCGAGCCCTCCATACTCGCCGATTCTTGTCCAAAGGTGGAAAGAACCGCATGGGGGTACGAGCAATGGGCCCTTCATAGATCTGGTAGAGATGTCATAAGGCTTTACGGGCCGCAACTTGGTAGGTGTCGCCGAAGCGAAACCCGATTGCAGTCACATTCCAGGCTTCAATGATGTCGGGAAACTCCTCACTCTTACCAATGTAGACGGTGACCTTACATCGCTCAGTGCCATGCTTCATGTACTCACGGCCCTCATACTCAGGACAATCCTTAACGTAGAGCTTTTGTAGGGTGGCATATAAGATTTTTAGAAAACCCTCGGTGTTTAGGCAGTAGCTGCTAACCTAGACTCCTACCATTCTTGATGAGTGGTGGTTGCAAGGAAGGCTTGAAGAGAACTGGCTCAAGGGAAAAGGGCCAAGTGAGCTGGACTGCTCCGAATGATGGTTCCAAGTGGCTAGACCTGTCCCTTTTTAAAAGGGCAGCACGGCTAGTGGTCCTAATGCAGTCCACCCTCGAGCATTGCACAAGGGCCAGAAAAAGTAAACAGCAAGATCTTTACACGCACGCGACGAGTGGTGTCCAAGGTCATAAAGGGTTAGTACGGCTGTAGGGCAGAGGTTCGACAAGAGCGCAGAAAGAGGTAGAAAAATCTTATGAGCCAAGGTTGGCGTGAACCAACATGTGTACGCGACACACGAGGCTACAGTACCATAGTGACTACACGGACCATGACTGGTCGACCTAAACACATGCACAAATAGGGTATGCACGATGCACGTCCTATCCGTCCTCACACTGTTAAAGACATATAGGGCAACCGTTCTCATACTTTTGGCATGTCGTGCTCTTCTTATAGCTAGTCAATGCTATTGAACTATGCTCGGGGTTAGGGTACCTGCAAAAAACTTGATTAAACCCAACTAAATCAGCAGAGTGTCTTGTATCCTGGATATATAACCATAGTAATAGGGCTACTTATATAACTTCGCATGCAACCATCCTAACTTTTTGAAAAGAATTTGTTGTCAAATTTTAATTTAGAAAGGATTTCAAAGCTTTATTACCTCATTTATGCTTTGATACCACCTGTGGCAGAACTGCCTAATCTAATGCCCTCCCAAGAATACTCATATTTCATTAGACCCTAAGTACTCGAGGGAGAACACTAAACTATACGATTCCATCAAGCACACCTCAAGAAAGAACTCGAAGGTCCACATTTTTATATCAGTTACAACATCCTTGTCATTTCTTACATCACTTTTAGTACAACATCAGAGTAATTTATTATTTGATTATAACAGTGGAATATAAAATATTATCAGAGTTTAGTGAAAATGAAACCATTTAATGATAAGTTAAACATTAAAATGATGAGCTTTTATAAGCATGAAATAGTGACAAGTTGCAAGTATTTTCTTTGGAAAAACTTTTGGTGGAATTTTTGTTAAATAAACTATATTCCGCATCGTAAAGAAAATCCTCGCTGAGCCCACCAGGAGGTTTCCACATGCAAGCGTCAGCTTATCAGCACCTATCACCTGCAACAGGGTAGAATAAACCCTGAGTATTCAATTGTACTCCGCAAGAATTACCTGTCAGGAGGAAAGAAAATGACTCCAAGGATTATGCAAGGCTTTCTAGCTTATGGGTTTATTGCATTTGTAGGAAACATTACTAAATGTGCATCCTTATAATCAACTTTTATTAGCAATCATAATTAGTTCCTTAACTAACCATTCTATGTAAGCCCTATGCTACTTTCAAGCAGGTGGTAAGCAATCAGAACTATTTTACCATCTTTCATATTCTTGTTCTTACTACGATGCCACACTGTAGTCATGTCGTACTGTCAAGTTGACGGCGATTTGTGAATCAATGTGCTCAGCTAGGTGCCCCGAAAACACATGTCACGCTTGTACCCTGGGCACAAGCAAAACCAACCTGTTCCACTCCTGTCAAGGGGTCTAAGTCCCCGTCCAAGCTCGGACTCTAAGCCCCTAACACTATAGGCCCGGCCTCAATATGGTGCTTAGACCTCCTCAACCCCATATATATATGGTGCTTAGACCTCCTCAACCCCATATATATATATATATAACCACCTAAACAGCCGATCCAGAAAGAACCGGAACCCATGACAAGAGAGAAACAAGTCTTCCCACTCCCATAAGCAAGTATATGCTCGGGACAAATAGGTCTGTGACCTGACTATGGAATCCAATGCAACGGACGATCCTTAATCGACACAGGCAGAACAAGCGCACCAGAGCCTAGCTCTGTTGCCCAACCCAGTCCACATCCATCCAAGCCCAGTCCCACCCGATGTCCAATTATTATCTATATATATTCCATATGATAGTAGCATGATAATAGTAACAATAATATAATTCCTATCTCTCGCAAGTGACAGGTGATCACTCGGCTTCTACCGGAATCCTATAGCATAGCAAGCTATGCGATCTTGACATACTAGTAAGACTCATAGGATAAGAATATATATATGCAAGTGGATTTCATTCAACTCCTTAAAACTTAATGCACAAGCATAAACTAAAGTGCAGAATAATAGAGGTTATGCATTGGGGCTTGCCTGGGTAAAATATAACCAGGTTAGCATTTCGTCATGGCGGTACGATCCTCTGGACACCATCCTTCCGGCCACTCCAGACGACTTTGCGATCCATCATCGCTCCTATTGTGATATATGTGGATGCAATGTAGAGATGTAAATAATCAAAGGCAACCACAAGCTTAACCTACAATTTTGTTCTCTCAACCTGACGAGCTAGCTCTAATGGCTAACCACTAGGCCACGTACCCTCGTCGTCGAATAAGACGTTATTCTCAATAAGTGTTTTGTAATACAATCGAGGTGTCGCTTTAGCATTTTACCGATTAAACACATATATTCAAATTAGGGTTCATCGGCTACCCTAACAAATTAATTATTATGGAGCCACCGAAACTACAATGAATAGATAATAATATTATAAAGCTACTGTAAAATTTTCGAGGCTAACACTATCACCATATTGCCACAAAAATTCCTACAAATTTATATTCCAATAATATTAAACATCTCAATTTAATTGGAGACCCCCCGAAAATACTGTACAACTATGTGAACAAGATAGACCATCAGATATATCATGATTTTTGGAGTGCAATAAAATTGGTTTCATAATTTTTGAACACCCACAAGATTCTATTTTAATTATACAAGTTTAGCTTAGAAACTAATTAGGAATAGTTAGAAATCGAAACGGGCCAGCGGCAACCAATCCGGCCTAGCAGTCCAGTGCAGCTCGCGCGGGAGCGGCCGCGCGCAGCAGGCCGGCCCAACAAACGGCCCAAGGCGGGGAGCCCGTGCACGCCCGGCGAATTTGCAGAAAAGACCCCATTCCTCGATCAATTTCGATCGAAGTCCAAACTCTATTTATAGCTCTCTTAGACGTTCGCACTTAACCCCCTGAGTTAAACCCAATTTGAGCACGTGTGTCCCTGGCGACTCCACGAGGCAGCGGCATGGCGCCCGCTGGCACGCGACGGCCACCCAGGGCACCGGGGCCCACAGTGGCTTCACTGAGAAGCGGACCACCATCCTAAGCTAGCCCAGTGAACTGAGACACGGTTGGGGACTTGGAGGGTACCCTAGCTTGGCCAACCGCGGTGGCAACCGAAGCGACTCGTTTGCGACGACGTCAAAACCATTCCGGCGAGTGAGGAGGACAGGGAAGGAAAAGAAGTGGTGCGCGAGCACCAGAGGCATACCGCGCATACAGCCGACGTGTTGATGCGGACGGGGAGGCCCCGTGTGGTGCTGGCCACGTGCAAGCTGCAGAGGTGGCGGCGTTCCGGGCATGCCATCACCGCGTCACGTCATTGCCGGCGAGGTTTTTGGCCAAACGGGGATGAGCAACCGCGCGAAGGGACCAAGGCGAGCTTATAGGAACAACTAATTGAACCTCCACTGCAGAATAGAACCTTACCCCCAAACTTGCTCTGCTTCGACGGCGAGATGACCGACGGCTCGGAAAACCAAAATTGGCCGGTTGTGGCACACTACTGACTCCCGACAGGGGCTGGGCAGCTAGCTGGTTAAAAGGGAAAGCTGCAGACAAGCTGAACCGGGAAGAAAGGGGCCGGGGCTGCACGAATTTAACTGCGCCATGGGTTCACTTCGCCAGTGGTCGTCTATGCTGACAGCGACAGCTCGACCGCGCTGAGCACGGCAGTGGAGACGCTGGGGGTCGAGTGGGGTCCCAGGGTGCCAATCATGGCTCGGTTGGCTCCTAGTGCGCTGCACGGTGAGGGAGTGCGTGACCGCGGACCCGCGTCAACGCCGCACAGGGTGGCCGTGTAGCAGCGGCACCACGCGCACGCACATGGGCAGCCTCATAGGCTTGCTCGGCCCCGGCAAGGACGTGAGGACGTAGTGCAGCGCCCATGGTGCAGACGCAGCAGGGCGACAGCGGTAGCACGATGGCCCGCGGCGTGGCTTGCACGCCACGGCCACAGACACGCGCGGCCAGGGCATGGCTCGGCGGAGCAGCGCGCGGCAGTAGCGATGCCTAGCAGCCGGCCTCGCGAGCTGTGGCACGCGCGCGCAGCACAGCGGCGGCCAGGCCGCAGCCAACCGGAGCCGGCCAACGCTGGCAGTGGCTGGGTGTGGCGCACGGGCGGCAGCGCGTGCCCAGCGGCCGTGTCGCGACAAGCTGCGCGGTGATCGCGGCCACAAGACCAAAAGAGGCTGAACCGAGACGCTTCTATTCCGAACCGGCACTAAAGGCTGCTCAACGAAACAACAACAACCACTCGAAGGTGACCAGAGAGGGGGAACAGGGAATGCCAACATGGGCTTGTCCGACTGCGTTCCTGAGCACGAACTGGATTGGACAGAGGGGGTTTAACTCCCTTGGTTCATTTAACAAGCGCCCAAACATACACTAACAAGGCCAACCACTACATCATTACAAGGCACTTACTAAGTTGCAAACCACAGTGCAAAAACATGACTCAGGTGCTTACTCAATTTTTCAGAATTAAATACTAAACATTGCAAGGTCGCACCAAAATTTTGACTGCCGATTTTTACGAGAAAGGGCGATTTTTGAGTTAGCAAAATACTGGTTAACATTATTTATCCTCCAGAATTAAAATTACATCTTCGACTACTAAACCAATACTTCAAATCTTATTTAAACACTACACACAAGTTGTATTTTAGTTTTGTCTATAAAAATTGTTTTTCACGTCTAAACAAATAAAATCACTTATTTTCTTTGGTTTGTTAGAATTTCTATCGAGCATTTTTAAGCACTAAAGTAGATGGACTTGCTTATTTATTTGATTCCTTTTAATCACAAGAGTGAGCCCTATACGGTCTGCTTCATCATTTCATGTGCAATTAAGTTTAAAGACCCGAGAAGCTCGTTACGAATATTTCTTAGGTCCTAATCCAGGTGCTAAGCGAGGTCGTAACACCAGGGTGTTACAGCCGACCTGACACAGGAAACAAAAAAAGAGAGAGAAAGGGAGAGAGGAAGAAGAAAGCGGCATGGGCAAAAATGTCATTTCACCACTCTTCTCTCTTCTCAACTACCGTAAATGAATAAAATAAGGGACACGGTGTCCAGTAGCATAATTATGAGCAACGAAAGTGTTTTTCAATAAATGACTCCACTTTGGGTGTCCGTCAGCAAACGACTTCCACTTTCAGTGTCCGCTAGCCAATTTTCCCTTATATCAAATGCACTGTATGTAATGTAACCTGTACGGGTTAAGGGCTGCTTAGTCGTGTATATTAACCATCCGCCTACTAGGGAAATGCAATGTGCGCAGCAGTATATATAAGCCGACCGTGTAGTATACCTGGCAAGTGACAAAACTTATTATGTGCGAGCAATACAGAGACCATATAATTTCTACTATCAGCAATTGTAGTCAGGCTATAAGGTAATACATACACACGTACTCACCCCTATAAACAAAATTACCATAGTCGTATCATTATCGATGGCACATCACCTAACGCTGAAAAAATAGCTGTTAAATCTTAGAATAAATTCAAAAAAAACATGAACACCTACATTAAATCGATGACTTAAATTCAGATAGACAATTTACATCACAAGAAACCTAACTAGCTCTCTCGATTCTTTGTATAGTGATGTAGTTTTGAGTGCGTAAAATCCACGTCAGGTTCATATCCCCTTTCTATGTTCTAGAAGATGAAAAAAAATGTGTGCGTCGTTAATATTTCGCTTATGCTGAAATTTGGCTTATGCTGATGTTTATGCTGAAATGTTGTGAGAGAGAAGTACTGTTCCATAACTGAAAAGTAGCTCAAGCGAACAAGGTAATTACTTCTTGTTGGTGCAGAGACTAAACGAACGTCTTTCTTCCGTCTGGTATTTCATTTTTCCTTTATAACTCAGGTGCTTGGAAACAATGCATATAGGGAAAATGTTTTTTCCCATGACAAGTGTAGGTAAGGTACCTGTTGCAATGGGCTGTGAAAACTTGCAAACTAGAACTTGAAGGACATATGATTGCCGGATCATATACCATGTTGAGAAAAGAGGCTCAGATGGAGTTTCTTGAATAAAGAGATACTCTTTTTTCTCATTTATATGTAGGGTTTGTAGAAGTCTTTAGAAATACTAGGATTTGTAGCCTTTGATCAATGATTTCATGTATAGTATATTATCAATTGCTACAAAAAATCAATATCATATTAAACTATATGCGAAATGTAAATATAAGTACATGCAGAGCTGCAAACTGAGAGCCGGTTATGTTCATTAAGTAGAACCTGTCCACCTTGGTTAAGTCATTGACTTGGCATGAGTGCTTATATTTTTTTTTAGGATTTAACAACACTATTAGTTCAGTGACCATCGATGTGCTCATTGAAAATGAGGCGCCTGTGATGACTTTCTCGACTTCAAGATATTTCGGCTCGGTCTTTCGAAGGTGCTCACAGGGGTAGGATTTGTTTGTGTGTATTCATAGGGTGTGTATATGTGCATGTTTGTGAGTGTCTATGTCTATAGTGTGTAATTTGAAAAAGAAAAATAATTATAGAGAGTTCCTGGCAAAGAATGAAGAAGAGTAATCGTAGAGGTTGACTTTTGAAATATGAATATGAAGAAACATATAGTGATTTAGAAATACCATGGTTTTCAAGATGCTCTGTTCAATCCAAAGTGTAGGTCGCTTAGAGCATCCTAAAAATCACTTGGTAATTTAATGAGTTTTTCAAATGACTAAAAAAATTGGGTACATATTTGTTGGCTTCCTCCAACAGATTCTAAAATCTCACTCCTAAAAGATAGAAGGTAATTTTACATCAGAAATCACAAACTATTTCTAAATCACACCAACCACTTTTATACTTTTTCTCTCTTGTAAATTTGCATTAGAAACCTTGTCTTACTTATTTTTCTTCCTCACATCCTTCTACCTTCAGACTGCCACGATGAACGCGCACATATATATCCGCGCCTAGGGGTGCTTTTCCAAGTGCTAAAAGATAGAGAGGTGGGTTTGAGAGTTGTTGGAGATGTTTTTTTTTTCAATCTCGCCAAAAATCCTGTATTGAGAAATTGTTTTGGGTACTCTCGGAGATGCTCTTAGTTATATGTTAAGTCAAACTTCTCTAACTTTTATCAAGTTTATAGAAAACGCAACAAGATCTACAACATCAAATCAGTTTTATAAATCCACCATAAAATTTCTTAATGTATTTGTTTGTGTTTCGTATTTATTATGATTTTTTATATAGTCAAAACTATAGGAGTTTGACTTTTAAGACATAAAGCTAAAAAGAATTGTAGTTTTTTGGAACGGAGAGGGTTAACAAAATTTGTCATGTCTACACCTCAAAGAATTCTTAAAGCAACGTATTTTGTAAATCCATAGGTTTTTAACATGACTTAAAAGAACACTTTGTATCTAAATAAGGCTTAAAATCATATATAGTTGTTCGATATCTAAATTGACTGGTAGAGTACATATCCAAACGGCTGCAGAAAATACTATCAAGTTCACTAAACTATGTAGAACAAGAAGTACTTGCCTTCAATCTTAAAGACTTGTTTGGTAGAGCTTTTACTATTCCGATTCTCTGTGGAAGTTGATGCTTCATGAGAAGTGAGTCTCTGGTTTAAATTGATTCTCAGTAGGCAGTAACTATGTTCTAATTCCTAGATGTTGCATGTTCCACGTCTTAAAGAACTTTATTTATGTGCTTCTTGCCGTCAGACAATCATTATTTTGGTTTACGTAGTCAGCCCCAACAGGCTGATTGCATGTGCTTTCATGAACAATGTGTGTCTGAGCGTGCTTTCATGAACAATGTGTCTGGCCACGCTCAGCAGCCATGTGTAATTATTTTTTCCAAACTTCGTTCATGGCCGGCACTACCTCACGCAAATGTTCACTTGCACAAGAGTCAATTGATGTTTAAATTGCTTATAAAAATATTATATATTTATATATGATGATAGAACTTGAACATGGAAAGGGATCTCCTTTGAAGACCTGCTTGGTTTGTGGCAATTGTTGGCCAAAGACAAAATTTGGTCTGTCCAGGAAATTCTGCTTCTTTCTGATTGGAGGCCAGAAATTAGCTTGCCCCCAACAAATTTTGATACATAGGGCAACATAGTCTATATCCTTCCTAATTGTTAATAACAGAGATTTTGTTGAAAAAATACCCTCCAACAACTTCTTTATTTGGTTATCCAAATATTCTATTCTGAATTTCTCGCTAGCTAAAAATAAAAAACAAGAATGACTTTTTTTAGTGCAAATAGAATATAGAAAAATTGTTGGAGAGCAGAAAGATATAGAAAATTAATTTTATATAAATGGATTTTTAAATAATGATTTAAAGGAGATTTAGAAAAACTGTCGAAGGCGCTCTAATAAAGCTACGGTAGCAGACGGCCGTTGGCGGCAAGACTTCGGTTGCCTGCATATTACATATTAGTAATAATGACGTGGAAGAAGGGCATTGGTTGGTTAACCAACTTTAAAGTACGATATCTCTTCAGCTCAGAGATGTTTATCCAAATTTCAAAAGGTTGCACCATAATTTTATCAAGAAAATATGATCCATGTTGGATATATTTTGATGGAAAAGAAATTTAGTGACATTTGGACCCCCAAATACAATCCAAATGCATTTTACTCTCTTAGTTTTGGCACTACCCTTGATTTGGCATTGACCACAATCCAAACATCACCTTTTCTTGTTGAACCTTGCCTGGATTTGGCATTGCCAAATTTTGGTTTGGCTCGTGTACGTTTACAAACCAAATAGGCCCACAGTGCCAAAATTCAAACCAAACATGAAGAACGCATTTCAGAAAAGCAGTTCACACCTGACTTGAAGAGAACAGAAGATGGTCATCGCCGTCCATATAATTGTTGTGCTGCAAGCTAATAGTGACACACTGCTAAACTGGAAGCAGTGGCAGGCACAAAGATATTGACTTAGGACGCTCTTCTGTCAGCAACAACCTTAACCACTCCTTGTCAAAAAAAAAAAAAAAAACCTTAACCACATTCTCAAAACCTCCATGAATACAAGTTGCAAGTAATCAAGCACCACCGGTACTCACCAAATTCCTTGACCAACAGCGTTGCATCTTCCAGAAGGAAGAATCTTAGTTGAAGGAGCAGGGAATTGGTGTCTATTACTGGTCAGCTTCAAAGTCAACCGATGGTGAGTGGCCTAGGAAATGGCCAAACTTCCAGAGAGGAAAAACGATTCCAACTGGTGCCCGTGCTCCACCACATTGAACATTCTACATGCAAGATTGAGTAGACCCTTTGTTCCAACACCGTGTGTAAGACGTCATGACAAAAAGGAGCAGAAGCACAAATGAAATGGGTGAAAGTTCAGAAAACCATTCAGGTCTATGTCAACAAAGTCAGTGGAGCAGAATAGTCCGACAGAAACATTTACAAGTGACAAGAACACGGTATGTAGGAAAAGAGAAGCCATCAAACCTCAGAAACAAATTGGAGAAAGATAAGGCTTGCCGGTAATGTTAAACAGACTGTGGTACCACCTATTATTTTTCAGACCATCTAGCGTATATGTTACATTCAGATCCCAGATAACACCAGAACAAGATTTCTGATTGAATGAAGAACTGCAGAATGTTGTTCACAACCAACAAACTAGCGTGTAACTGTAACAGAACAAACAGAAGAATAAAACCTATCAGTTGAACCCCCCTGCCGAGTCTATGAATTGAACACCATCTAATAAATTTCAATGACATGAAAGACATAGGCAAAGTTATTCATATTCTACATATCCTCAGAATGCTTCCTTACATAGATCGTCTTACTAACTACAGAAGAGAATGCAACCAAATCTGTAAAAATGCACAGGCAAGCATGCCCACTTTAGTACCTGCAGATCAAATTTTTACACTCCACTCATATTTCCCATGTTTGCATCTTACTGTGATACTATTTGATTAATTGACCCTGTTCTAGTTATGCTAAAAGTACACATCCCATAATCAGGATCCATATCAGACATCACAATCACATCAACATAGGACAACCTCTTTAGTGTATGATGAAGATGAGTAATTAACTCCCATCATACCTTGTCTCCAAAAAAAGGTTTATGCATACATCCCTTCTGAAGCTACAATATCACAGAATGAAATGACAAGGTAATTTGACTTCATATCCAATGCCATTTTTTTCCCATAATCAATAGTTTATGAATGGAAAGAAAATAGATGTTGTAACTTCTGAACACAGACGAAGAACAAGTGGCACGAAAACATCTTCACCTTCCAAACTTACTATTCGGAGCTTCTTTGCTATGTAGAGCAGTTGATATCTAAGCATAGTAGTATTTATGTCGTAAGTACAAAAGGGTTTTCAACAATGGACAGTAATATCCAAAGAAAATCATACTTTTAAAATGATGATCTGATGGCCTTGTTTACACATCATATTTTTCAACCCAACCAATTGTTTCTAAGAAGATTACAGCATGCAATTGCATGAATCCCTACTACTAGGACGAAAATCAATAATAAGTATCCTCCAACCGAAAAGTCTAGCAATATAAACTAAATTCTTTAACTGAAATAAGAATGAACAGCATGGTACCATCCATAACAACAAACAGCGATACAAGAAATAGCAGCACCAATTAATTTAACATACAAATATAAAAGAATTTAAGGGGCTCAAGGAGCGACCATGGCATCTAATTTTCATGACTCATGACTTGTAGAGCAGGCTCCACGTGGTTGCCTTCGGAATATGGAAACAGACAAGCTCCTCGACATCAAAGCACCCATCCGTGCTTTCCATCTTGACGGCCTGCCACTACTTCCACTCGAAAGCTCCGGTACTATCCGATCATCCAAATCCTCTGGCAGCACATCACTCCCGGCATTGTCTAGCGCACCACTCTCATCCACACTCCGACCATCCTGCAACTCACCAGCTCCACCAGGAGTGTCAAAATTCACAGCGAGAGCTCCATTCCTGCTAGCCCGGAGGCGCTCAGCACACTCGGAGGTCACCTGACGGCACTTCTTCACCTTAACCTTGACAAGGCGTGGGCAGCCTTCAGCAAGCTTATTCATCCCTGTGTCAGACACCGGACATGCCTTGATGCACAGCTTACGCAAAGCAGCACATTTGGCAGCAACACATGAGATCTCCGCATCACCAAACGTGTCGGACCCACACAGCGCAAGCCGCTCTAAGGTGGGACAGTTGGCAGCAATCAATTCAAGACTGGATGATGTCAAATTCACACCAATGAGGACCAGTTCCTGCAAGCTGGCACATTTCTGTGCAACGGCAGCAAGCCCCCGGTCACCAATCCTGTTTGCTTTCCATCCATCAACATGCAGCTTGCGGAGGCGTGGCGACTTGGCGGCAAGCTCGGCTAATCCGACATCTGTGACCTCAGGTGCCTTGGCAAGGTAGAGTACCTCGAGCCCAAATAAGGCGGCTACACCCCGGTCGCTGACCTGCAGCTTCTCGAGGTGGAGCTCAGCTAGGAGGGAATCCCTTGGGACGTCCTGGAGCACGATGTCCCAGTCACCCGAGCATCTGATAATCTTGAGGGTTTTGAGGTTGGGCGACTGGGTGATCAAATAGGAGAAGCACTGGCCGTTGTAGAGCTCCTTGAGCGATAGAGATTGGAGGCGCGGGCCGGAGACGGAAATGGGCTCTGACTCAGCGAGGCCACGGAGACGCTTGACGGACAGCTCCTCGAGGTGGAGGCAGGAGCGGAGGATAGCCTCGATTCCCTTGGCTCCGAAGGAACAGGAGCCGACGGAGAGCTTGCGGAGGTTAGCGGCCGCGGCGGCGAGCGCGGCGACCCCATCGTCGGTGACCGCGCGCAGGGAGCGGAGTTTGAGGCGACGAAGGCCCGGGCCGAGGCGGTCGGCAACTTGCGCGAGGGCCGGGTCGCCCACGCTCTCAGCGCGGCGGTCGCACTTTAGCGCGAGCTTGGAGACGGCGGGGAAGCGCGCGAGGAGGCGGGGGAGGGCCGAGTCGGCGAGCAGCTGTGCCCTGGCGTCGAGCGCGAGGCGGAGGCGGGAGGCGGCCTCTACGGCTAGCCAGCGGCGGCACACGAGGGAGCAGCGCTTGCGGTCGCCGGAGCCGAGGAGACCGAAGACGAGGGCAAGGAGCTCCTCGGGGAGGTCGGCGGTGTGGTCCTCCCCGGCGGCCTCGGCGATGGAGGAGAGGACCTGCGGCGGCGCGGAGAGCGCGGGGGACGGAGGCAGGAGCGGGGGCTTGCGGCGGCGCGGGACGGAGGGGCACTGGCCCATGGGGCACGGGGCGGCGGCGGATCTGCCGAGGAAGGGGAGGAGAACGGGGAGAGGAGTGGGTGGGTGGGAAGGTCAGGGATTCAGGGCGCTGCGGATGCCACCGAGGGATTCAACCCGATTAAATGCTGCTGTCCGTGGGCTGCGCGCACGCCATTTTCTTTTTCTTTTTTCTTTGTATTATTATTGTTACTATTAATCACTGCATTTCTGTGGTTTGGGTAAAACAATGACATAAGCCATTAACGCCGCTACTCCCTACGAATTCCATAATTTCCACCGCAAATCCTTTTCTCTAAATTTCCCATACGGTGAAAGCTTTGTTTGACCTTCTAATAAGAAGGATTTTTTTTAATAAAGGGATTGAACCCGGCTTCATCCCTTAGCACTATGGAATCGGACCACTTTTTTAATTATATTATATTAGATATAATAGCTGGGTACATCAACACGCTACGAGTACTCTGGATTACATAAATATTCAGAAACTAATTTTCATATAAATTATACCCACAATGTGAATAGTTTCATATCTCAAAACCAAACTTGTACGACGCTTTGCAGTATGGATGACTGTACAGGCAAACACTCGCCAAAAGGCCTGAGAACAGATACCCAACGAACGGCGGCCAACATTCATGTAGGCGGAGTTGAGAAACTTCTTCTCTCTTCTTTCGGTGAGGATGCTGACGCCATAGTTGTCGCCTCCATCTTCAACAGAGCCACTATGGAGAAAACGGTTTCACCCTACCGTCTCACTGTTGCCGGAAGAGGAAGAGAAGATAAATCCTCAAAACAAAGATGGAGAGACTCTAACACTAAGAACTCAATTTACTGGAAAAAAAAATTATTAAAAACGATGGATCCCCACTCCCTCCGGTCTCCGGCGATATGCCGAAGGGGGAGGGGAACCAGCGGTGGTTGAGGTGGGGAGCGACGGCGACGGCAGCGCTCTTATTCGCGAGTCACGTGGGAAATCAGACCACTTAGTATCATAAAACATGTTCAACTTAAAACTCAATTCTTACATTATTTGGCTATCAAAGCACTATTTTGGTTTTGTCTAATTAATAAAATCTTAGTACTAACCTCTATGCTAAATGTGTAGATTAGATGAGGTTGGTACAATCCAGGTGATGGAGCTAAGAAGATGATTATGATGCATAGTGAAACCAAGAGATGATCAAATGCTCAACTTGGAAAAGAAGAGAGAAAAATAAAATCCAATGGAGATCAAGGCAAAAGTATTGTTTAGGGTTTTGGTTTTGGTGATCAAGACACCATAGAGGGTGTGATCACATTTAGAATCGATAGTCGTACTATAAAGAGGGAAAATCTTTGGCTAAACGGTTTATCGAGTGCCACTAGGTGACATGATTCATGCATTGCATTTAGAAACCTAGTGTGCTAACATGTGACCCTTGTAAAATGTTTTGAAAAATACTAACACACGTGCACATAAGTTCTACACATTGTGGTTAGCAAGTTGGAAGCAAGGGCAAAGTGGTTGCGCACTTAAAAAAAGAAAAAGAGGAGAAGGTGTATAACCTGACGCTGGCCGAGGGGTGACCGGACTCACCCTGGCGCGTCCGGTCATTGTTGAGCGCGGCTGGCCGAGAGCGGCAGGGCATGACCGGACGTTGGCTTCGGTGCGTCCGGTCATTTTTTGAGGTCGAGCAGACGTTGTGGATTGGACGTTGGGCGATCACTGTTGATCGTTAGGTCCAGCTGATGTGGCACGTGAGCTAAGAAGCGATGTACTGACCGGATGCTAGGCGCGTCAAGTCAACCCTAACCGGATGCGTCTGGTCAATAGAAAATGACTCTGGAACCCCTCTATACTTGACCTAACACCGCGTTGTGGTGAGTCCAGTCGATTCTAGCAGCGCATCCGGTCATGGCTCTGACTACACATTGAACGTTTTGTTACCGTTGGAATCGACGAATGAAATTTAAAATGGGGACACGTGGCAAGATCCGAGCGATCGGACACTGGCTCGGGCGCGACCGACGCGCTCGGTCAGCGCGCAGAGAGCCCCTTCATGACCCTAGCGGCTCTTTTATTTGTGGGGGCTCTATAAATAGAGTTTGGCCGGCTCCAAGCCATCTCTCTTGGTACTTTGACATACTTAACATCCTTATGAGCCTAAGCAAACATCTCTCACTCATCTCCATCCTTGATTCATCATCAAAGTAAGATTGGGAGTGATTCTTAGTGCATTTGCTTGAGTGATTGCATCTAGTGGCTCTTGGAGATTGTTGTGGCTGCAGAGTTCTTGTTACTCTTGGTGGTTGCCACCACCAAGATGACTTGGAGCAGCTCTGGAGGTCTGGCACATGTTGATTGTTGGTATTTATTAACGTACACAGAAAATTTCACAAGCGCACGGATACCGTTATAGCTTTTACCCGGGAGTAATCCAGATCATCGTATTTATCCATAGGGAAGCAATGGTTAAAGAAACTGATAAATCACCGTCATGTATCTGCTAACTTAATATACCAACTAGACTAAAGTAAGGGTAAGTGGTAAATGATATGAGTTATGAATAACGACACACACATAGAAGAATTCCATAAAGAAATAAAAGAGCAGTTTAGCACTAATGAGAGAACAATGGGAGAGTTCAAGGTTCTTAAATACTTCTCTATTACTTTGGTTCTATAAGGTATAACTAATCATCGGTAGATATAGTGAGTACACAATAACACTTTAGAGCAACAGTACCTTTCTAACTCTCGAGGAGGGTGAGAAAGCATAGTTAGGGAAGGCTGCCTAAAACTCTACGAACATCAATCGAACGTGGTGGATTACAACGGCATGATAGAGCTGTCACCTCTGGGGCTACCACAACTAACCGTAGGATTGGGCGCAATCTTAGGTAACCTATAGTCTAGACACTATGTCTATACTATCGATTACTAGTCTAATCATGTACGATAACTAGAGCACCCAATGCGAGCGGAGATCCCATGCTAAGGTGTAACAACTATCCTAACCATACACATGAAAGCATAAAGTAAATAGAGAAGATAAATATAGTAAAGCATAAGTCTTGCAAGGATATACCAGACCTCCAAAGAATTCTCCAGAACCTGAGCACAGCTCGACTCTTTCTAACTCTCAACTAAAACTAATCTACTACATTAGAGAGTCTAGCCCTAATTCTCCTGGTGTTGTGTCTTGATCTGAATGAGAGATGGCCCCCTAGAGGGGGTTTGGGCATCCTTATACAGGGGGAGATGGAGTAGCAGCCAAGAAATTGCCACGTCATAGATCTGTGTCACCTCCCTCGACCATTGTTGGATAAACCGATCTAAAACCGTCTTAAAATCAACGAAGTAGATCATAGGAAGGAGTACGAGGCGGTGGAGGGTGAGTGGGCTCTAGACTGGGCTAGGTGGCCTCCCCCATGGGCCGACCAGCTGTAAGGTCCAAATGGCTAGAAGGGGGTGAATACCCTATTTAAAAATCTACAAGCTTCACTAAACAACCACGTTAGTATAAAAGATGGCTAAGCTAATTCTAGCACTAGCTCAACTATACTATGCAAGCCACCTATACAATACTAGTGAAGCAAGGCTATGATCTCTAATACACACCAACAAGACTAAGTCACTAAGCTACTTACTCCTATGTGAAAAAAGCTACACTATGCAAACTACACTAGGACTAGTACAAGAAAGTAAAGAGCAAGTGACTTGATTCTTATACCAACGAAGTAGAGAAGTAATGCACTCGAAGAATCAATCACAATGATCAACCACAAGAGAAATCCTCGGCAAAGAGATGACACAAGATTTTTTACCGAGGTTCACTTGCTTCCCGTCAAGCTACTCCTCGTTGTGGCGATGCACCCACTTGTCGGATCACGAGCTATTTGACTATCAAGAGTCGAGCCCTCGGCGGGCGCCGCACAACCGCATACAAGATGGGGATCCTCCGAGCCACGAGCTCCACTAGAGTATCCAATTTACAAACTCCCGCGGGGAAGGATCAAGAACCCCTTACAACACTTGGTGAGGGCTCCAACAATCTCCAATTGCGGCTGTAACACCCCTGGTGTTATAGTAACTAAAAAACCTGCCATGTCATCATTTGCACTGCAAATCATCCATGATTAGGTTAACAATGTTGTGCATAAACTAAAATGAGTTTAAATTCTTAGGTTGGATGTGTTTCTCGTTGTGTGGCTCGAAATCCGAAAACCCTAATTTCGACTATCACCGCAAATACTTAGTTTATGCCCTACGTAATTTGAGGTGTATGACGGTGTTATACACTAGTGCCAAGTGCAGGGTATAAGCTCAAGTCCAACTTATAAAAATAAAACTTCAAGTTTGAGTTAGGGTTTGGAATCCAAAACTTGTTACAAGTTTTCCGATTCAAATTCGAATTCAAATTTGAGGAATTATTAAAAGAATTTCTTAAGTCAAACTGGTCAACCTAGGGAGCCATTTGGTCAACCATGTGAGGCTTGACTCAATGATGCCCTAGGGTGAGGGTGTGATCCCTAAGTAACCCCAAATTAATAAAGAATCAAGTTTCAATTCAAAATCTTTCCGAAAACCCTGAAAAGCAAAAACCCTAGTTTTACCCCTTTTGGTATAGATAAAAATCTAAGCAAAATTTGGGAAAAGTGTAAAACCAAGTTTGTAGATCTTTTCAAGGGCTACAAGTTTGATGTTTTGAGTTTTCAAAGTTTCAGTGAAAAATTTGAAGTAATTTTGAAAAGATTCAAATCTCAAAATTGTCCCCTTTTCATTTTCCCTATCCAATTTCAAAATAGAGGCATAATTTGAAAATATTTTGAATAGCAAAGTTGTAGGTCTGCCCTAGACGTACAACTTTGGTATTTTGAGTTTTTGAAGTTTCAATACAAAATTCAAAGTAATTTTGGTTTTTCAGAATTCCAAAAAATGTCCCTTTTTGAATTCAAATTCGAATTTCAAAAACTAAGCCGAATTGGAAAATGTTCATATTGAGAAAGTTGTAGATCTTTGAAAATGGAACAACTTTTGTATTTACAAATTTTCAACTTCTATTGAAGATTTGAAAGTAATTTGAAATTTTCCTCTAGTGGCAATTCTGTAATTTGTTTGAAATCATCGCCAACCACCGCACGCCACCTCCCGCCGACGCCGGCGAGCTTCGAATGCCTTCCAGGCGCGTTTTTGACCACCAGCTCTTGCTTCAGCGCCTTCTTGACTGGCCACACGTCGCCTGGAGCCCATCTTCTTCGCCCTATATATACCAGACACCGTCGACGGCTTGTTTTTCTCTTCCTCGGTTTCCGCCGCCACCATTGCTCCACCGCTCGCCATAGCCCTCGTCGAGTCCCCTCTGGTCACGCCAACCGCTCCACTGCAACCGCCTTGCTCCAGAGCCCCTTCCCCGTTCGCTCGCGTCCACTGCTACCGCCCGGAGTGCCCGCACCGCCGCTGTCTTCTTCGCTGCCGAGCAGAGGGCCGCCGTGTCACCTCGCCGTGGACCGGCCACTCCCGAGCATCTCCATCTTCGCCAAGATCACCTATAGGATCGTTGTGAGCCCCTCGTCGTTTTTCACGCCTCAATTTAGACGTTACTTAGCCGGTGACGCATTTTCGCGGCTTGCCGTTGGCGGTGGTCCGCCATAGCCGTCGGTAAGGGGTCGCCGATGCTTGAGTTGTGTGGTTGAGAGGTGGAGGGGGTCCGTAGGATGGTGTAGGTCATGTTAGTGGAGAAGAAGTAGGGCGCTAAGGTCGCGGTCGCCGGACGGCCACCGTGCCGCAGCGACGGGCAACGAGAGCGGAAGGTGGGGGATGACATGCTGGGCCCGTGCGTCAGCGAGAGAGGGAGGAGTGGGAGCGCAAGCAAGGCTCGGCCGCGCAGCTGGGCCGAGCGGGCGAGCGCGCGGGGAGAGAACGCGGGCCGCGCACGTGCGAAGCAGGTCGGGCCGAGAGAGAGAGAGGGAGAGAGGAAACAGCCCGCGATGGAAAATTTTGTTTTTCCTTTTTCAAAAATGTAAAATGATTTCCAGTTTTGTTTATTTTGTTATAAATTATTTATAATTCCAAAATTTGTGAAATTTTTGAGTAACCTTTATACACTGTGTACTATTTAAGAAAAATAATAAATATCAATTTTAATTACTTTTTGTAGGTTAATTAATTAGTCCATTTAATTCTTAAGTGGCCCTTACTTAATTTTTTTCTAGGCTTATTTAATTATCCAAAAATCATGAAAATTGTTTTATCATCTAATTATGATATAAGCTTCCTAAATTAAAAATTTTAGCTTAATTAGATTAAGCTAATTTTTATTCTTGAAAATAAGCTTTATTAATTAATTGTTTAATTAGGATATGATGGTTAGGGTTGCTTGACTTTATGATTGAGTGTTGACTTTAGATCATTAACCCTTAATGATCTTTAGCATTCCTAATTGGTTGCTTAAGCTTTCTTAATCATGTTGTTAATTCTTGATTAGTGTTAACGAAATCCTTTATTAATTGATTAGCGTAATCGGACCCTAGGTTAGGGTTAGGTTAGAAGCTTTTGTTGTTCAACTGTACCGTGAAGGAAAGTTGTAGTCAAGTTGTTAACTCTGTTAAGCATCCATCGAGCATCATGTTTATTATCTCATCATCCTAAAGCATGCATTATCGTTACGTATAGTTCCCGTAAAAGAGGAGGGTACCGAAGCCGAACCCGTCCCCGAAGAAGAACCGACGTCCGTGGAAGTAGGGTTTGACATCTGCGGTACTGAACCCGAGCCTGAGTTTCCCGTCGACCAAGGCAAGCCCCGGTTACATCTAACCTTCCCTTGCAATTTGAAAAGTTTTACTTCACTTATATTACCGTTCTATTGCATTAAGAGCTAGGAGTAGAGTGATAACCTAATTACTGCATTATCATCCTTGATCTTTTAATACCATCCTTGTTACTATTTTTATTTAAAAATGCTTAGTATGCTTAGCATTGCTTAATGCGAAAACTTTAAAACTTTTAAACAAAGTTTGAAGGGTTGTTAGACAATCACTTGATGAATATTAATGCTGATAATTTGGGACCGGTCGGTGGACTTGCATCAAGAAAGGAGTCCCCCTGTAGTGTCTCCGACTGAGTCAGTTAAGGACCGTACCATTATTTGAATTGTGTGCGTCGAGACTTTGTAACTGATCACATGCTCCGGTAAGCCTAAGACCTCGGTAACGCCAACATGTGAACGGCCAACCGCGCATTGGGAGTGGAGAGATGGCGAGAGTAGTGTGTACCCTCGTAGCCAAGGGCTGGATTGGAGGTGTACTATACTCTCGGGTGGCGCTGGACCCGGTCATATTTTGGAGGATCCGAGTGAAGGTTGATATATGTCGGTTAGAGTCCTACATATGTCGTGTGATTAGGAATCCCAGTACGCCAACATGTGATTCGAATCGTCGCTGCTCCTCGGTTAAGGAGACTCGATTCTCTGTTCAACATCGTAGTTAAGAAATGGAACTTTGGTCGGAGAATCAGAAAGATATTGAATGGGTTATACGATCTAGATCAGGATCACTTACATTCTGTCAATAAATAATACTGAAATAAAAATCATGATCTTAAGGATTCACCATTAGTAGCTTTTATGCAAAAGAACTTGACTTCCTGCTGGAACCTCACCTTGATTCCCCTGAGCCTGCATTCCTGAGTCGTTCCACTGGTTTTGTCGGTTAAGTCTTGTTGAGTACTTTCGTACTCAGGGTTTGTTAAACCCCTATTGCAGGTGCGTCTCATGAGCAAGTGTGTTTTGGACCCTGTTGCATGACTGTCTTTGCGGCAAGCGACGACGAGTAGAGATGTTTGGCTTTTGGGCAGAGCATCGTGTTTTGGTGCTGTAATAATGTTAATAATGCTACTCCACTACTATGGTTGTAACACTAAACTTAAGTTTGTAAGTTTGGAACATCAAGTTTGTAAACTTATGTTATGTAAGACTTCCGCTTTTGTACTCTGATGTAATTTATTATATAAACTATTGTAATATTGTGATGCCTCTGTAATGTGATCCTGCTCGAAAGATTGTGGATGATTCGGGTTTCCCGAGGACACTCGACAGGCTTCTTAAGATCTGTGGTACACTTGTACAGTGGTTAGAAGTCTTTAAGACAATAACAAATACAGGTGGGCCATAGTAATTAGGAGGTTCTGCCACAGCTAGTATCAGAGCGATCATTAACGGGGCTATTGCAGTATTACATTTCAAAACTTCAAAACGATTGGGTCAAATAAATGTAACTGACTATTTTGGTCCAAATTGCTTATCACCTATCTCTATTCCTCTGGTAGATCTTTAGTCATGTTTAAAAACTTTTGGTGGAATAGCATATTAAAATTGCCCTATAAATAAAGTTTATGTTCTGTTACCCTTGTGTTTTTAATTACAAAAATCTTTAATGTTAGTTCGTATGTTAAATCATGCATCATGCTTAATGAATCTGTTAATTTACCTTCCCCGTTAATGAGGTTTGGGTTAAGTAGTATCAATCCTATTCTTGCTAACCTTCAGATCCTCCCCAGCTATCCTTACCGAATTCTACCTTTTCCCGCTACAGGATGGCCCGTACTAAGTTGACACCTCGCAAGTCCACCGGACCAAAGGGAGTTCCTCATCGCCAGCTTGCTCCCAGGGACGAAAGTGCTAGAGGCAGCAGGACTGTCCCTCAGATGGAGATAGAGAGGCTTTCCGCTGAGTTAGCCCAGGCCACACGTGATAGAGCTACGGACGCTATCCAGGTCGGAGAGTTACAGAATCAGCTACGAAGGCTCACTAGGGCTCATCTGAGCTGTGAGCGGATGATGGGTCGCTTAGTGGCAGAAAGGAATGAGGCGTGGCACCGAGAGGATGTTGCCAGGGAATGTGCTGAGGAGTTACAGTTCTATGTTAACGATCTGGAGGGAGATAACCAGGTTCTCCATGAGGAAGTACATTAGTTGTTCTATCAACTGCATCCTCCACCTGGTGCAGCTGAGCTAGACCCTGGTGTTATCCTCCCTGATGGTGGGGAATCTGCAGAGGAGTCAGAGGAAGAAGAAGATCCAGAGGAGATGGAGCCTGTGGACGAGAGTGACGATGAAGGAGGTCACGTTTCAGGAATGGACACTGACCGTGAGAACTGAGTTGGTCAAGTGCAGTGTGTAGCTAGAAATTTATGTTTGTTGTCAGCCTTAGTTAACCGGGAAGTCCGGCATGTGTGCGGACCTGTGTAATAAATAAATGCATCTGCGTGATGTGTTTGTAATCGTTTTGTAAAAGTTCAATAAAAGTTTGTGAATAAAGTTTGGTTTGTTATCAACAGATGGCTCATAATGATGATGGTACGGGAACTTCACAGGGTGGGAATAGTGTTCCTAATCCACCCCCCGTTCCACTAAATATGGCAGAGGCTATGTTCGCCCTTGTCAATGCTACTGCAGAAAATGTTAGGTTACTAAGGGAAGTGGTTCAGAATAATCACAATGCACCACCAGGCAATCGGGGTCGGAATAACCACCGGAATGAGACCACTTATGTGGATTTCACTGATACCCGGCCCCCAGTGTTTACCAGAGCCGATGAACCGTTAGAAGCAGATGACTAGCTCCGCACTATGGAGCAAAAGTTTGAACTCATAGATTGTAGTGACTACCAGAAGCCGGTGTTTGCAGCCCAACAGCTTCGGGGTGCTGCCGGAGCATGGTGGGGAAATCACCATGCTGCACAGCCAGCTGGTCACTAGGTGACCTGGGCGAAATTCCGTGCGGCTTTCCGAGCTCACTTTATTCCAGAAGGAATTATGATCAGAAAGTTGGAGAAATTTCTTGCACTGAAGCAGGGAGACCAGACAGTAATGCAATATGTGGGCAGGTTCAATCATCTATCACAGTATGCTGCTAACCAAATCAACTCTGATCGAAAGAAGCAAGCTTGTTTTATGAGGGGTCTGAACTCGAAGATTCGCACTATGATGACTGGTTGCCTCAATGTGACTTATCATGAGGCCGTTGATATTGCTCTTTCGTCAGAAGAAGAATACCGGAAGCATAAAGAGGCTAAGAAGAAGAAGGTGTCGTATGGACCATCTGGTGCCAATCAAAAGCGCCAGAAGATAGTATATCGTCCTCAAAATCATTTCTGTTCTCCTTTTCGTCCACCGCAATTCCAAGCCCGGCAACAGGCATTTGTCCGTCCTGTTGCAGCTCTATCCTATCCACGTCAGCCGAATGCCCCTGGCATTTGTCCCCCACTTCAGCAGGGCAACAATATCAATAATTATCCCTGTTATAACTGTGGAAAGACAGGGCATTTCTCGAGGGAGTGTCCGTACCCGAGGCAGTATAATCAGAATTATCAGAAAGCTGTTGTGCCCCAACAACAGAACCAGAATCAGCAGAGGGGCAATAACCAGAATGCTCAGAAGGGCAAGGCCGAGAAGAAAACTGGACGAGTCTTTTACACGCAGGCCGGGGCAATACCTGAAGGAGAGCCCGTCATGATGGGTATGTTTCCTGTCACAAATCACCCTGCAGTTATGCTTTTTGATTCAGGCGCATCACATACATTCATCAATCGTACATTTGTTATGAAACATGCAATTCCAATTGGGGAAACGAAAGAGAACTTCTTTATACAGTTGCCCAGGGGTCGTCTGTGTACTAAAGAAATGGTACATCAGGTACCTATAGAATTGGGTGGGCATACTTTTCCCACGTCCATGATAATTTTGAAGGATCAGGATATAGATGTGATCCTAGGTATGAACTGGATGTATCAGCGTGGAGCTGTAATAGATACTTTGAATAGAACAATAAGACTGAACTTATCTGATAGTAGTTCTCAACTTCTTATCCAACTTCAAACACCAAAAAGGGCAGTCAAAAGAGTTTGTGCAACTTCTGTGAAAAAAATCAGTGATATACCTGTAGTTTGCGAGTTCCCGGATGTTTTCCCAGATGATCTACCTGGATTACCTCCTGACAGAGATGTGGAATTTGTAATTGAGTTGAAACCTGGCACTGTCCCAATCTCTAGAAGAGCATACAGAATGCCACCGAAAGAATTAGCAGAGCTCAAGATACAGTTACAAGAGTTGCGTGATAAAGGTTTTATTCAACCCAGTTCTTCACCATGGGGATGTCCAGCCATATTTGTGAAAAAGAAGGACAAAACCTTGAGGTTGTGTGTTGATTATCGTCCGTTGAATGAAGTGACTATCAGGAATAAGTATCCCCTTCCTCGTATTGATCTACTCTTTGATCAACTTGCTGGAGCCAAAGTATTTTCTAAGATCGATCTCCGATCTGGCTACCACCAAATAAAAATTCGCCCTGAGGACATTCCAAAGACTGCTTTCACTACTAGATATGGTCTTTATGAATATCTAGTCATGTCCTTTGGTCTTACCAATGCACCCGCTCATTTCATGTATCTCATGAATTCGGTTTTCATGCCCGAGCTCGACAAGTTTGTCGTTGTCTTCATTGATGATATTTTGGTTTACTCCAAAAACAAGAAAGAACATGCGGAACATTTACGCATCATTCTTAGTCGTTTGAGGGAACATCAGTTGTATGCTAAGTTCAGCAAATGTGAGTTTTGGCTTAATAAGGTGCCGTTTCTTGGACATGTTTTGTCGGCGGAAGGTGTTGCTGTTGACCCTAGCAAAGTAAGGGATATATTAGATTGGAAGCCCCAAGTACTGTTCATCAGGTTCGTAGTTTCCTGGGAATGGCGGGTTATTACCGTCGATTCATTCCTGATTTCTCGAAGATATCAAAACCTATCACTGAGTTGTTGAAGATTCAGGTTAAATTTATTTGGTCATCAGAATGTGAGAAGGCTTTCCAGACTTTGAAAAGGTTGTTAACCACTGCTCCAGTGTTAGCTCAACCAAATATTGAAAAGTCATTTGACGTCTATTGTGATGCTTGTGGTACTGGTATTGGATGTGTGTTAATGCAAGAAGGTCGAGTGATTGCTTATGATTCTCGCCAACTCAAACAACATGAAGAGCACTACCCAACCCATGATTTAGAGTTAGCGGCAGTTGTTCATGCCTTAAAGATATGGCGGCATTATTTGTTGGGGAATATATGTCACATCTATATAGATCACAAGAGTTTGAAATACATTTTCACTCAGTCTGATTTGACTTAGAAGTACATTATCATCCGGGTAAGGCAAATGTGGTTGCCGATGCCCTCAGTCGAAAGACTCATTGCAACTATTTGACAGTGAAACCGTTGGATCTTTCTTTGTGCCATGAGATAGAAAAGTTGGGTATTGAAATAGTTCAGCAGGGTAGTGTTGCCAACATCACAGTGGAAACAACTATAAGAGATAAGATTATTTCTGCTCAAAAGGAAAATAAGGGTATAGTCCACATAAAGGAAAAAGTTAGAAAGGGAAAAGGTTTATGTTTTAGAATTGATGAAGCAGATGTCCTCTGGTTCAAAGATCGTTTGGTTGTACCTAAGGTTCCGGAGTTACGTCAGTTGATTCTGGATGAAGCACATTTGACCAAATTCTCTATCCATCCTGGAAGTAATAAGATGTATCATGATCTGAAACAAAAGATTCTGGTGGACCAAGATGAAGATTGAGATTGCCAGATATATAGCCAGGTGTGACACTTGTTGGAGAGTGAAAGCTGTACATCTGAAGTCAGCCGGAGCATTGCAGCCGTTACCCATTCCAGCCTGGAAATGGAAAGATATCAATATGGATTTCGTTGTGGGTTTGCCCAAAACTTCAAAAGGGTTTGATTCTATCTGGGTTATTCTGGACCGCCTCACTAAATCTGCACATTTCATTCCAGTTCAAACTATATATCCAGCTATCCGATATGCTAAGATATATTTTGAAAGAATTGTCAGTCTGCATGGGATACCCAAGACAATTATATCTGATAGAGGTACACAGTTTGTTAGCAATTTCTAGAGGCACTTACATGAGTCACTGGGTACTAAACTTCTGCATAGTACCGCTTATCATCCTCAAACAGATGGTCAGACTGAAAGAGTCAATCAGATTCTAGAAGATATGTTGAGGTCTTGTGTGCTCAATTACTCGAATTCTTGGGATGATTGTTTACCTTTAGTAGAATTCTCTTACAATAACAGTTATCAAGAAAGTATCAAAATGGCACCGTTTGAAGCACTGTATGGACGCCGATGCAGAACTCCACTGAATTGGTCAGAATCAGGAGAGAGATGGTTTTTCGGGGTTGATTTAGTAAAAGAAACTGAAGAGAAAGTCAGACGTATACAAAATAATATAAAGATAGCACAGTCTTGTCAAAAGAGTTATGCAGATAAGAGACGACGAGCACTGGTGTTTGATAAAGGAGATTATGTATACTTGAAGGTATCACCCATGAAAGGAGTTAACTGATTTGGGGTTAAAGGCAAATTGGCACCCAGATACATTAGACCGTTTCAAATTTTGGAACGATTTGGTAAAGTGGCTTACCATTTAAGGTTACCTGAACAACTCTCTGCAGTGCACAATGTGTTCCATGTGTCACAACTAAAGAAGTGTCTACAAGTACCTGATCAAGTGATTGATTTCGAGGGGGTCGAGCTTGAGCCAGATCTAACATATTCAGAGCATCCTGTCAGAGTTTTGGATAGGAAAGATTGTGTTACACAGAGTAGAACAATCAAGTGGTATAAGATTCAATGGAATCAACATTCAGAAGAAGAAGCAACCTGGGAATCTGAAGATTATTTGCTGGAGAACTTTCCCGACTTCTTTGCTTCTATCTAAGTTACAATTTCCTCTCTAGATTGTAACTCGTTCTTTTTAAACTTTGGAATGTAAAACACCTACCTGTTTTATGAACAAGTCTTGAATGTGTTTGTTTGACACGTTTCCTTTTCCATTACCTAACCCAAGGCTTTAAATCTCGGGACGAGATTTCTTTAAGGGGGAAGGGCTGTAACACCCCTGGTGTTATAGTAACTAAAAAAACTGACATGTCATCATTTGCACTGCAAATCATCCATGATTAGGTTAACAATGTTGTGCATCAACTAAAATGAGTTTAAATTCTTAGGTTGGATGTGTTTCTCGTTGTGTGGCTCGAAATCCGAAAACCCTAATTTCGACTATCACCGCAAATACTTAGTTTATGCCCTGCGTAATTTGAGGTGTATGACGGTGTTATACACTTGTGCCAAGTGTAGGGTATAGGCTCAAGTCCAACTTATAAAAATAAAACTTCAAGTTTGAGTTAGGGTTTGGAATCCAAAACTTGTTACAAGTTTTCCGATTCGAATTTGAATTCAAATTTGAGGAATTATTAAAAGAATTTCTTAAGTCAAACTGGTCAACCTAGGGAGCCATTTGGTCAACCATGTGAGGCTTGACTCAATGATGCCCTAGGGTGAGGGTGTGATCCCTAAGTAACCCCAAATTAATAAAGAATCAAGTTTCAATTCAAAATCTTTCCGAAAACCCTGAAAAGCAAAACCCTAGTTTTACCCCTTTTGGTATAGATAAAAATCTAAGCAAAATTTGGGAAAAGTGTAAAACCAAGTTTGTAGATCTTTTCAAGGGCTACAAGTTTGATGTTTTGAGTTTTCAAAGTTTCAGTGAAAAATTTGAAGTAATTTTGAAAAGATTCAAATCTCAAAATTGTCCCCTTTTCATTTTCCCTATCCAATTTCAAAATGGAGGCATAATTTGAAAATATTTTTAATAGCAAAGTTGTAGGTCTGCCCTAGACGTACAACTTTGGTATTTTGAGTTTTTGAAGTTTCAATACAAAATTCAAAGTAATTTTGGTTTTTTAGAATTCCAGAAAATGTCCCTTTTTGAATTCAAATTTGAATTTAAAAACTAAGCCGAATTGGAAAATGTTAATATTGAGAAAGTTGTAGACCTTTGAAAATGGAACAACTTTTGTATTTACAGATTTTCAACTTCTATTGAAGATTTGAAAGTAATTTGAAATTTTCCTCTAGTGGCAATTCTGTAATTTGTTTGAAATCGTCGCCAACCACCGCACGCCACCTCCCGTCGACGCCGGCGAGCTTCGAACGCCTTCCAGGTGCGTTTTTGACCGCCAGCTCTTGCTTCAGTGCCTTCTTGACTGGCCACACGTCGCCTGGAGCCCATCTTCTTCGCCCTATATATACCAGACACCGTCGACGGCTTGTTTTTCTCTTCCTCGATTTCCGCCGCCACCATTGCTCCGCCGCTCGCCGTAGCCCTCGTCGAGTCCCCTCTGGTCACGCCAATCGCTCCACTGCAACCACCTTGCTCCAGCGCCCCTTCCTCGTTCGCTCGCGTCCACTGCTACCGCCCGGAGTGCCCGCACCGCCGCTGTCTCTTCGCTGCCGAGCAGAGAGCCGCCGTGGTCACCTCGCCGTGGACCGGCCACTCCCGAGCATCTCCGTCTTCGCTAAGATCACCTACAGGATCGCTGTGAGCCCCTCGTCGTTTTTCACGCCTCAATTTAGACGTTACTTAGCCGGTGACGCGTTTTCGCGGCTTACCGTTGGCGGTGGTCCGCCATAGCCGTCGGTAAGGGGTCGCCGGCGCTTGAGCTGTGTGGTTGAGTGGTGGAAGGGGTCCGTAGGATGGTGTAGGTCGTGTTAGTGGAGAAGAAGTAGGGCGCTGAGGTCACGTTCGCCGGCCGGCCACCGTGCCGCAGCGACGGGCAACGAGAGCGGGAGGTGGGGGATGACATGCGGGGCCGGTGTGTCAGCGAGAGAGGGAGGAGCGGGAGCACGAGTGAGGACGGGCCGCGCAGCTGGGTCGAGCGGGCGAGCGCGCGAGGAGAGAACGCGGGCCGCGCGCGTGCGAAGCAGGCCGGGCCGAGAGAGAGAGGGAGAGAGGAAACAGCCCGCGATGGAAAATTTTGTTTTTCCTTTTTCAAAAATGTAAAATGATTTTCAGTTTTGTTTATTTTGTTATAAATTATTTATAATTCCAAAATTTGTGAAAAATTTTGAGTAACCTTTATACACCGTGTATTATTTAAGAAAAATAATAAATATCAATTTTAATTACTTTTTGTAGGTTAATTAATTAGTCCATTTAATTCTTAAGTGGCCCTTACTTAATTTTTTCTAGGCTTATTTAATTATCCAAAAATCATGAAAATTGTTTTATCATCTAATTATGATATAAGCTTCCTAAATTAAAAATTTTAGCTTAATTAGATTAAGTTAATTTTTATTCTTGAAAATAAGCTTTATTAATTAATTAATTGTTTAATTAGGATATGATGGTTAGGGTTGCTTGACTTTATGATTGGGTGTTGACTTTAGATCATTCACCCTTAATGATCTTTAGCATTCCTAATTGGTTGCTTATGCTTTCTTAATCATGTTGTTAATTCTTGATTAGTGTTATTTCATGTGTTTAACGAAATCCTTTATTAATTGATTAGCGTAATCGGACCCTAGGTTAGGGTTAGGTTAGAAGCTTTTGTTGTTCAACTGTACCATGAAGAAAAGTTGTACTCAAGTTGTTAACTCTGTTAAGCATCCATCGAGCATCATGTTTATTATCTCATCATCCTAAAGCATGCATTATCGTTACGTATAGTTCCCGTAAAAGAGGAGGGTACCGAAGCCGAACCCGTCCCCGAAGAAGAACCGACGTCCGTGGAAGTAGGGTTTGACATCTGCGGTACTGAACCCGAGCCTGAGTTTCCCGTCGACCAAGGCAAGCCCCAGTTACATCTAACCTTCCCTTGCAATTTGAAAAGTTTTACTTTACTTATATTACCGTTCTATTGCATTAAGTGCTAGGAGTTGAGTGATAACCTAATTACTGCATTATCATCCTTGATCTTCCAATACCATCCTTGTTACTATTTTTATTTAAAAATGCTCAGTATGCTTAGCATTGCTTAATGCGAAAACTTTAAAACTTTTAAACAAAGTTTGAAGGGTTGTTGGACAATCACTTGATGAATATTAATGCTGATAATTTGGGACCGGTCGGTGGACTTGCATTGGGAAAGGAGTCCCCCTGTAGTGTCTCCGACTGAGTCAGTTAAGGACCGTACCGTTGTTTGAATTATGTGCGTCGAGACTTTGTAACTGATCACATACTCTGGTAAGCCTAAGACCTCGGTAACGCCAACATGTGAACGGCCAACCGCGCACTGGGAGTGGAGAGATGGCGAGAGTAGTGTGTACCCTCGTAGCCAAGGGCTGGATTGGAGGTGTACTATACTCTCGGGTGGTGCTGGACCCGGTCATATCTTGGAGGATCCGAGTGAAGGTTGATATATGTCGGTTAGAGTCCTACATATGTCGTGTGATTAGGAGTCCCCAGCTGGGTTTAATCGATTCGAATCGTCGCTGCTCCTCGGTTAAGAAGACTCGATTCTCTGTTCAACATCATAGTTAAGAAATGGAACTTTGGTCAGAGAATCAGAAAGATATTGAATGGGTTATATGATCTAGATCAGGATCACTTACATTATGTCAATAAATAATACTGAAATAAAAATCGTGATCTTAAGGATTCACCATTAGTAGCTTTTATGCAAAAAGAACTTGACTTCCTGCTGGAACCTCACCTTGATTCCCCTGAGCCTGCATTCCTGAGTCGTTCCACTGGTTTTGTCGGTTAAGTCTTGTTGAGTACTTTCGTACTCAGGGTTTGTTAAACCCCTGTTGCAGGTGTGTCTCATGAGCAGGTGTGTTTGGGACCCTGTTGCATGACTGTCTTTGCGGCGAGCGACGACGAGTAGAGATGTTTGGCTCTTGGGTAGAGCATCGCGTTTTGGTGCTGTAATAATGTTAATAATGCTACTCCACTACTATGGTTGTAACACTAAACTTAAGTTTGTAAGTTTGGAACATCAAGTTTGTAAACTTATGTTATGTAAGACTTCCACTTTTGTACTCGGATGTAATTTATTATATAAACTGTTGTAATACTGTGATGCCTCTATAATGTGATCCTGCTCGGAAGATTGTGGATGATTTGGGTTTCCCAAGGACACCCGACAGGCTTCTTAAGATCTGTGGTACACTTGTACAGTGGTTAGAAGTCTTTAAGACAATAACAAGTACATGTGGGCCATAGTAATTAGGAAGTTCTGCCACAGAGCTCAATCACCTCCGCTGCTCTAAGCCGTCTACCCTGTCGGGAAACACGAAAGAGTAACAAGAAATCTGCAGCAACTCGAAGATCAAGTGCCTCTAGAATGCAACTCTCAAGCAATGCACTTGAATCTCACTCAATCTGACTCAAGATGTGCAACCAAGCAAAGAGATGAGTGGAGGGGTTGTTCTCTAGCTCAAAGAACGTCTCTAGGTCTCAAAATGTGCAAGAGTTACCCTCAAACCCCGGACAACTTCTATTTATAGCGAAGGGGTACGCAGCTGTTGACACCGTTTTTAGTACGTGTCAAAATGATCAGGAAAGGCTGATTAGCAAGGGAGAGATTGTCGTGTGAATTGATGGCCAAGGAGAATAAGTTTGTTTTAAGCGGTGGCAGTGTATGAATTTGATTAGGAATGTTACCGATGAAGTCAAAGGTGTTATTGCCGATGCCGATGGAAGAAGGTTTGGAGACTGTTGCCGATAAGGGAATGTATCGATGAAGGAAGGTGTGAAGACTGCAGCCGATGAAATAGGGAATGTGCCGATGGAAGGAGATCGAAGGTTGCTGCCGATGGAAAAGGGGCTGTGCTGGTGAAAAGGAGACCGATAAGAATACCATCGTGATTAAGGCGGATCATGGAATAAAATAGGAGTTGATTTCCTTGTTTACGATTAGTAGAGTCTGAGTTGTGTAAAAGTCATGTTCTTTTTCTTAGACTTGAGTTTAGTGTCCTAGTCGTATTCGATTATGTTTCTATAGATCAGGATATAAATATAGAGTGAAGGGCAATGTAATAGGAATCAATCAATACATCAAAAAACAACTTTTACTCTTATTTACATCTACTTTTCGGCGACTTCGTCAATTTGCATATTTTTCCTTTTTTACGAGTTCTCATCGATTCGACGAGTTGCATTGCTCTAAGTGCAATCTTTGTCGATCCTCGAGTTCCGCGTGAGTACCTCTTGGCCGTGACTTCTGGGCGTATCGCTGTTGTCAGGACCAAAGTGCTCGTATCTTCATCCTTGTCAATTAACAGGTCAAATCGACTGGCACGCTTTGGATATCGATTTCGGGTATTAGCCCTTTGTGTTTGCAGATTCACTTTTGCATCAACACATCTTTTGGCACGCCCAGTGGGACAGATCTAATCAAGATGCCTAATCATGAGATCGATGCTGGGAATATCATCGCAGTAACAGAAGATCTTAAGGACGATCAGAAGCAGGCTATGGAGAGGGCTATTGAAGAATATAGACAACTTTGCTTAAAGTCATTCAGCATGAACAAAAGTGGACAAGTCATCCAGAAGCAGGACTTGCCGTTGCCTCGGCAGGTTACCTTTGATCCTAATCCTGGTAAACTTCAAGAGATGGTTAATTCTGCAGTGAATCATGCTTTAATTAATCACTCCAATGTGCTGTCCAATACTGTTCATAATGCTGTGATTCGAACTTTCAAAGAAGGGCAAGCGTCACATCATTACGTCGGACCTGCTTATCATCAACCAGAAGCAGCATCTGCTGTTGCTCCATCGGCTCCTCCAGCTGTTGCGGGTATAGAGATTTCTTCTCCTCCAGTATCAGCAGGATTATCTAATGCGCAGTCTACTCCGATTCGTCCAGATTCAGCATTATCAGGACGAGTTCAGCTTGGTACAGATCTATCAGCATCGGCTTTATCAGGTCCTGTACTACAGAGTAATCAAACTCCTGCTAATTGGTGGGGATATGGTATGCCTCCGGAGCCATCTACTGTCAATCACGGATTATCTCAAGTGTTTGACGCAGCAGGAAAAACTCCTATACCATCGGCTGGTTTGCCGATAGCCCAAGTGCCTCAATATATTACAACTACTGCACAACCAAGTCTGGGAGGTTTTCAGGCGTCTCTGGGTCAAACATCTGGTTCAAGTCCATCGGCAAGTTTGTTACCGATGCAGCAGAAGGCTCCTATAATCAGTCAACCTGGAGTACAGGTTATGCCTCAAGTTGGATATAATTATCCAGCAATGCCAACAAGCTACCAGCCATCAGCAAATTCTGTGCCGATGAATACTAATAATTGGTCAGGGCAGTTTCCTACTCAACATACAGTTCAGCCAAATCAGCAAGTCACAGGAGTTCATCAAGGTCACATGCATGCTGGTTTTCAGAATCAAGCATCGGCAGCTCAGCCGATGAATCCTTTTCAGCAGATTAATGGACCACAGTTAGTAGCAAATATGCCAATTGCTGGAGATCGTGGGCAACAAAGGTATGCAGAAGGATATCAACAGATACCTCCAGCAGAGATTCAACCATATCGTCAGCAAGATGTCGATGTTTTTTGGGCCGATAAGATAGCAGAAATTATGAGAGATCAATTTGGGATCAAGCCCAAGGTTAATACTTATTCTTATTGGACTCCGTATCCTCCAGCATATGATTTAATTCCTCTCCCAAATCGTTACAAAGTGCCAGATTTCACTAAATTCTCTGGGCAAGACGATACATCAACCATGGAGCATGTTAATCGTTTTATTATTCAATGTGGAGAGGCAGCTTGTAGAGATGAATTGAGAGTTCGTCTTTTCTCGTCATCTCTATCTGGATCAGCATTTACGTGGTTTATTTCACTACCGCCAAATTCTATTATCACTTGGGCTGATCTGGAAAAGCAATTTCATAAGTACTTCTTTGCTGGAATTCATGAGAAGAAGCTTACCGATTTGGTAAAGATGAAACAGCGCAATGATGAATCGGTAGAAGGCTTCGTGCAAAGGCTACGAGATGTAAAGAATAAATGTTACAGTCTGGTATTGGATGATCGGCAGCTTGCCGATTTAGCCTTTCAGGGATTATTGCCACACCTAAAGGACAGATATGCTTCTCAGGAGTTCGAAAGCCTAAGTCATTTAGTACAAAGGATTTCTGATCAAGATACTAGGGTTTTTGAACCTAAGAGAAATTGGAACAAGAAAGTTTCATTTGTTGAAGAAGCGGAAGATTCTGATTCAGATAATGAACCAGTTATCGGTTTGGCAGAGTGGGTTAAGAATAAGAAGCCAATATCTTGTCCCTTTGGTCACAAAGAGCCAGAAAAGTTTACTTTTGATGTCACCAAAGCCGATAAAATATTCGATCTTTTGCTTCAGGAGGGCCAGATTAAATTATCACCCAATCATGTGATCCCATCAGCAGAAGAGTTGAAGCATATGCTGTATTGCAAGTGGCACAATGCAACTTCACACAGTACCAATGATTGCAAGGTGTTTAGACAGCAATTACAGTCAGCTATTGAGTCTGGCAGGATAAAATTTGGCAATTCCAAGATTCAAAAGCCAATGAAAATTGATCAACATCCTTTTCCAGCAAATATGTTGGACGCTGAAGGAAAAATTAAGGTGTTGACGTCGGAAGCTGCTGAAAAGAATGCATCAGTAGATCCCCAACATTGGATAACTACCGATGATGCAAAAGGCAAAGGGCTATTGACAGAGAGTGGCGGTTCTGGGAGGCCTCCTCGATCTGGCATCGTGATTACCCATCAAAGACAACACGAAGGATGGCGTCAGCGAAGGGACCGGTATAGACGACAACAAGAGGAAATGCGTCAAGAAGAGTGGAATCGGCATAAAGATCATTGGAATTGTCCATTTTTTATTCATTGTTGGGAAGAAGTTATTAAGTTACCTACTGTTGAAAATTGTCCAGAGTGCAATGTCTATTATGGAGTTAATTATCCTGCAAGAAGGTTTCAATCTGGTAATCAAGGTTTGCTCATTAATGAGCCGATCAGAAGGAGAGCATCAGTACATGATCGGCTGGGGGGCAGGCTTAGTGTGCATGAAAGGCTTGGTAAACACGTTGCATATTTTCCAAGGAATCAAGAGGAACTCGAAGAGATGGCAAATGCAAGAGTCCCTGATGAAGAAATATTCTACAGGGACCCTAATATACGTCGTGTGGAGACAACTAGAATTTATCAGCCAGTTTGGAAAACTAAGCTTCCTCAATGGTGTCCAGAAGGTTTGACAAAGACACAGAAGAGAAAAATGCAGCGGGATCGTCAAAAAGATTTATATCAAGAAGAAAGTCCCTCCAATGAGAAATCTGGTAACCAGCAGTGGCAGATAAGGCACAAGGATAAAGGTCCATCGGCAGACATCAATATAGTGTTTATGTTGCCGATGGAATTTTTGGCTTTGTCTGACAGTGAGGAAGAGGCTGTTTCCTTTGATCAGATAGCTCAATTAATGTTAGATCCAATGATGGCTGTTTTTGAGAAGCCTACTGATGATGAGAGACAACACCTCAAGGCTTTGTTTGTAAAAGGCAGAGTTGATGGGCAGCCCGTATCTAAGATACTTATTGATGGAGGAGCTGCGATTAATATTATGCCTTATGTGATGTATCAGAAGCTTGGTAAGGGAGATCAAGACTTAACTAAAACCGATATGATGCTAAAGGATTTTGAAGGCAATGTGTCACCAGCTAAAGGAGCAGTATGTGTTGAGTTGACCATCGGTAGTAAAACTTTGCCGACAACTTTCTTTGTTATTAATGGCAAGGGTGCATATAATTTACTTCTGGGAAGGGATTGGATTCATGCTAATTGTTGTGTTCCTTCTACAATGCATCAATGTTTGGTACAATGGATCGGAGATAAGATTGAAGTTGTTCCTGGTGATTCTTCTTATATCATTGCATCGGCAGAATCAGATACTTATGAACAAACCAGGTGCATATCGGGAGAAGCTTGGGAGAAAGAGTTCCTCAAGATTGCTGATTATGAAATTCTACCGATCCAAGCAGTCGGTTCTGAAGAAGAGTTTTAATGGATAGATTTGCCAATGATGGAAAATTAGGGCAAGGATTTACATCGGCAGATGATTTAATAGAAGTAGATATTGGTGAAGGCGATAGGCCAAGGCCCACTTTTATTAGCTCTAAATTAGATTCCAAGTGTAAACAGCAATTAGTTGATTTGTTAAAGGAATATAAAGATTGTTTTGCTTGGGATTATACTGAAATGTCTGGATTAGACCGATCTATAGTTGAACATCGGTTGCCGATTAAATCTAGATTTCGGCCACATCAGCAGCCGGCTCGCCGATGCAATCCTAATATACTCCCTGATATTAAGGCCGAAATAACCAAGTTAATTGAGGCAAAGTTTATTCGGCAGTGTCGGTATGCAGAGTGGATTTCTAATGTGGTTCCTGTATATAAGAAAAATGGAAAACTCCGTGTTTGTATTGATTTCAGGAATCTTAATAAGGCCACACCGATGGATGGTTATTCGATGCCGATTGCCGATTTGTTGATTGATGCTGCAGCAGGGCATCAGATTATTAGTTTCATGGATGGAAATGCGGGTTATAACCAAATATTCATGGCTGAAGAAGATATTTCCAAAACTGCTTTTAGATGTCCAGGTCATGTGGGACTATTTGAATGGATAGTTATGACATTTGGTTTGAAAAATGCCGGTGCTACTTATCAGAGAGCTATGAACTTTATTTTCCATGAATATATCGGCACATTGGTGGAAATCTACATTGATGATATAGTGATTAAGTCTGGAGACATCACGAAGCATCTAACCGATCTGCGAAAGATATTGGAGTGCACAAGAAAACATGGATTAAAGATGAATCCCAATAAATGTGCATTTGGTGTATCGGCAGGACAATTCTTGGGTTTTATGGTGCATCAGAGGGGCATTGAAATTAGTAGAAAATCTATTGAGGCAATCAACAAGGTTGTTGCTCCTGCCGATAAGACTGAATTGCAATCTTTGATCGGTAAGATTAATTTCATCAGAAGGTTTATATCTAATCTGTCAGGTAAGATCAAGGCTTTCAGTCCGTTATTAAAATTGAAAGCCGATCAGGAGTTTAAATGGGGGTATGAATAGCAGTTGGCTTTAGATCAGATTAAGAGTTATTTAACAAATCCTCCAGTGTTAGTTCCACCCCCAGCATGGAAAACCTTTCAGATTATATTTATCAACTGAAGATACTGTTATCGGTTCAGCTCTTATTCAAGAATTTGAAGGAAAAGAGCGTGTTATCTATTATTTGAGCAGACGATTAATAGATGCTGAAACCAGGTATTCGGCTATTGAGAAATTATGCTTATGTTTATATTTCTCCTGTAGTAAGTTAAGGCATTATTTACTATCGGCTGAATGTACTGTCGTATGCAAAGATGATGTGGTCAAATATATGCTATCTATGCCGATATTAAATGGTAGGATTGGTAAATGGATTTTAGCGTTATCAGAATTTGACTTACGTTATGAATCGGCTAAGGCAGTTAAAGGACAAGTTATGGCCGATTTTGTTACTCAACATTGCAATACAGTAGATTCTTTGGAAGTTGCTCCATGGACATTGTTCTTTGATGGGTCCACTTGTAGTGAAGGGGCAGGCATCGGCATCGTGTTGATTTCTCCTCAAGGGAAGAAGTATGAATTCTCATTGCCGATCGTTGCCACATCAACAAACAATCAAGCTGAATACCAAGCATTGATAAAAGGGTTGAAGTTGCTTAAAGAAATACAGGCTGATGCTGTTGAAGTCTTTGGTGATTCTATGCTAGTTATAAATCAGTTGATTGGGATTTATAAATGTCGAAGTGAAATCCTGATTTCATATCATGAGAAATGTTTGGAATTGTTAAAAGGGTTTAGGAGTTTTCATCTGGAGCATATTTCTCGGATGCATAATGAAGAGGCCAACCGATTGGCTCAGCATGCTTCAGGATATCAACCTGTTCAAGAAGCATTGACATTGGTGGCTGATGCCGATGACTGGAGAAAGGAAATCATTGATTATTTAAAGAATCCATCTAAAAAGGTTGAGAGACGTGTAAGATTCCAAGCGACAAAGTATGTACTCCTCGATGATGAATTATATTATCGTACCATAGATGGAGTTTTACTCAGGTGTGTTAGCATAGAGGAATCAAAAAGCCTGACGAGTGAAATTCATGAAGGAGTATGTGGGGCTCATCAGTCAGCATTCAAGATGTAGTGGATGATCAGAAGAAATGGATATTATTGGCCAGCTATTCTTGAGGATTGTTTTAAATATTTTAAAGGATGTCAGGAATGTCAAAAGTTTGGTAATATTCAAAGAGCACCCGCATCGGCTATGAATCCTATAATTAAACCATGGCCGTTTAGGGGTTGGGCTATTGATCTCATCGGTCAAATTTATCCACCATCGAGTAAAGGGCATAAATTTATTCTGGTTGCTACCGATTATTTCACAAAGTGGGTTGAAGCAATTCCTTTGAAAAAGGTGACATCGGCTAACATGGTTGATTTTGTGAAGGAGCATATTGTTTACCGATTTGGCATCCCTCAAACTATTACTACCGATCAGGGCACTATGTTTACATCAGGTGAATTTGATGAGTTTGCTTTGAGTATGGGAATTAAAGTTTTGAATTCTTCACCATATTATGCCCAAGCAAATGGCCAAGCTGAAGCATCTAATAAGGGGATTATCAAACTTATTAAGCGCAAAATCAGAGAATATCCTAAAAAGTGGCATACCATATTGAATGAAGCTTTGTGGTCATATCGGATGGCATGTCATGGTGCAACCAAGGTGTCGCCTTATCAATTGGTGTATGGGCACGATGCAGTATTACCTTGGGAGATTAAGATTGGATCTAGGCGGATGCGTTTTCAGGATCAACTGACAGCCGATGATTATGATATCCTTATGAAAAATGAGTTGGAGGACGTAGCAGGTCATCGGTTAAAAGCTTTGGTTAACATCGAGGAAAACAAGAAGAGAGTAGCTAGGTGGTATGATAAGAAAGTGAAGGTAAAGGAATTTGCCGATGGTGAATTAGTCTGGAAGTTGATTTTACCGATTGGGACTAAAAATTCTAAGTTTGGCAAATGGTCCCCTAATTGGGAAGGTCCATATCGGATAAGTCAGTCTGTTCCTGGTAATGCGTATATTCTTGAAACTCTCGAAGGAGTGGTATTTCCCAGAGCGTTAAATGGAAAATATTTAAAGAAATATTACCCTAGTATTTGGATAGATGCATAAAAAGTATAGTTGCCGATAACAATCCTATCGGCTGGAGTTAAAACAAAGTATCAATTATGCCGAATTTAACAAAGCCTGGATGGCTGATATCGCACGCAGGCGAATTTCATCGGCTTCTTTTAGTTCCTTGGCATCTTCATCGGCATGTCCTTCCACAGGTTTGATTTTCTTTTTCAATGCCAAGGCCTTGCGAGCTTGAGCATCCCGTTCCTGTTGAAGGGCTTTAATGGCGTCGGGAAGCTGGTCTTCTTCTTGTTTGGCCTGGGTCAGAGCTGTCTCAACTTATTCCAGTTCAGCTAGTAGGGCTGCTTTCTTTGCCGATAGATCTGAGATCTTCTGTCTAATATCGGCACTGGAGGCTTGCAAATTATTGATGTTCTTGTGCTTCTCGTCGGCAGTCTGCTTCAGCTGTAGCATCTCTTCTTTAAGTTGAGATTGGGCTGCTCTGTCAGCAATACGATGAACGGCCCTTTGGTATTGAAGCTGTCTGCTTTCCAGATGGACTGCTGGAAAGATGATTTCTTCAACATTGGAGGGGACTTGGCCGCGGATTGCCTTGAAGATAGACTTCGCAGGATCCGAGTCGATTACCAATTGGGCAGTTTCTTGCTGAAGCAGGTTTAGGAGGGTTTCCAGCTTGCCATATGTGTCTGATGATATTGTTCCCAACGCCAGGGAGGAGCTCGCTTCTTCTCCATCGTCATCAGAAATATCGATAGCAAAAGAAAATAAGCTATCGGGAGAATCTTGTTCCTATGGGATAAAGAGAATTAGAAATCTTGTTTATAATATTCTGAAGATATAATAAATTAGGTAATTGACTGGTTTACCTGCTTCAAGGCTATTTCTTGAGCTTGACTTGAAGGAGCGGCTTGTAAAGGGTCCTGTGAAGGATCGGCAGAAGATGCCGATGGAATGTCTTCAATGACCACATCGGTAGTCGGCCCTTGAGGTACAATTGCCGATGATGTATCTTGGGCAGGAGCAGTTTGTTCAGAAGGCTGATCGACGGGTGTTGGAGCAGACGCAGGGGCCGGTGTAGGTTTTTGTCGTTTCTGTTGAGCCTCAGCATCGGTCAAAGCTTTACGTTTTTGTTGTGCTTCGACAACAACTGGCTGGGGGGCATCAACATCTATTGGTTGAGGAGCTTGTATGATCGGTGTGCTTACCGATGTATCCATTTGTTGCTGCAAAAACAGGTATAAGATTGGATGTTTAATGGGAAAAATAAAAAATAATGAAAGAATACCTCTGAGGAAGGAGTAGAAGTTGTGGTGCTCGGTAAAGTTGCCGATGATGATCCAGCTGCAGCTTGTACACCCTGATAGTTGTATGTTAATATAAAGTGTATCGGCAGAGAAAATAGTAAACAACATTATTACCTTAAAAGCCTTGATCAGGCTTGAAGCAGTAGCCTTTGGAAAAGCCCTAGATGTTCCCAATCTTGGTCTAGAAGCGCCAATTTTGGTACGAGCTCTTTGGAAAGTCAAGGCTTCCAGGGTGGGGGCATTGTAACCGATTGCTGAAATCGGAGAGGCTGGATGGAGATTGAAGGGTTTTCCGCTTTTGCTTATCGGTGGAACTGGATCGTCAGCCTGTTTCAAAGGAGGTTAGTTACCGATACACATAATAAAAGAAAAGGGAAGGGACAAAAGTTGAAAGGAACTTACTGCATTATCAGGAATAGCATAATCGGGGTCAATCTGGTGCCGATATGTGTGAACAGATGTTGAAAATAGCTGTTCTTTCCATTCCTGCCACCATTGCTTATATGATTCTGTTATGAAAGAAGCTGGTGACCAGGCGGAGAGATCGACATTGGAAATATCGGCATCAGGAGCAAGTCTTACTATCCTGTTCCATTCAGTTCCAGAGGTGATGATTTCCCTGGGTTTAATTACATCGGCATAGCACAGTTTAATGGGCAGTTGCCCAAAAGCCAGCTGGCGAGATACTGCCGATGGATTGTAAAATTCATAAGTAATGTGGGAGGCTTTCCCACTGCCAAATGTATTGACTGGAATTGCTCTGGGGGTGATGATGGCCATCATGAGATCATTATCTTGGTTCAGATCACTATCGGCAAAATTGAAGAGGAGGGGAAATTTGTTATCCTCGTCAATATAAGGCACCCAAGCCCTGAGATCACGAGGGAGGCCATGGTAGAAAGTATGAAAAAATCTGCCGATTTGATCCTCATTGGCTTCTGTTCCGGGAAGGACGATGATTGCTTCACCAAAGTTGAGAGGGGGGCGTGTTGCCGATTCATCATCCCTGAGGACGTGTTCTTCGGGAATCTCTCGTGGGAATTCCTGAGCAAAGAGATCCCATTGTAAACGCTTATGCATGTGGGCGTTTAACCACATATTAATAAACCACCATGGGCCTCCCAGATTGCCGATGGGTTCGCCAAGTATAAGCTTTTGGGATACTTGGTGGAGGAGATGGTAGGTTGAACTCAGAAGATATCGGCCAAGTGGAAATCTGACACCGTTGGCCAAGAGTTCTGCTGCTGGGAGGAAAGCATTAGTTGGTCCTACCGATCGTCCGCAGAAAATAAATTTTTCTAGCCACATGTTCAGGAATGTGGCATGCTCCCTTTGATTGACAGTACCAGTCTTCTGGTACTCCTGGATATATCCCGTCCAGCCGCCGATGTTGCGTGTGGTTATTCTGTACTCAGCTTTTCTGCCGAAAATATGGCCTTCATCGACAGTTGAAATGTCTAGGCCTGTGAGCATGTACACATCGGCAAGGGTGGGGGCACATGGACCATGACCAAACATGAAGGTGTTGGTGGTGTCAGACTAAAATTGAGCAGCAGCTATCATCATAGATTCATTTTTCTGCATATCGGCAATGGACAGCCTGATACATTGATCTATTTTTCGCTCTGCCCAGAATACTTGCATTGACCTGTTGACCCTCAGAAACCAATTTTTCCACCCTTTGGTGGGTTTAGGCCAAGAACGGAATGTATCTTTCCACAAATTCAAGGAGAAATTCTGAGATTTGAAGGGAATACGATTGGCTTCTGCATTAATCAAATCAGTTGGGTCTGGGTTGCCCATCGGACCTAAGCAGTAAACGCTTATTACTTTTCCCCGCGAATTCTGCATTAATCACCAATGTGTTGCGGAGTTCCTAGGTTTGGAAGACCGAGAAAATGAAAGAGAAAGAAAATGTCGACTGTAAGAATTCGCAGGGAACCGAAAGGATTAAAGTAAAAGTAATAAGAAGAACAAACCGCAGGGACGTCGAAGTTGACAGCCATTGCTTCAGGAGGATGAGGGCACGAGCTGGGAACTTGAAGATGATGATTCAGATGAGTTGATGACGCGCGGTTGTTGGTTAGGGTTGCCGCCGGGGTGAGAATGCCAAAAGGTGGAGTTTGAAGGTAGAAGATGAACAGCCCAGAGGAATCTATTTATAGGTTATCTGGAGTAGGGGTATTCTTGACTTATCTCTATGCCGTATGCGGATGAATCGAAGTGGTTCAGTTGGATATGGTAACTGTGCGCACGACAATCAAGGAATAGTACAGAAGATTTGACAGCAAGTAATCATAGCTTGAAGGATATCTTGATACAAGATTTTTCAGTTCTAAAAATGATGCGTTGCGGTGAGATATTGTTGAAGATTTGTTATTTTGGTATCTCAACCATAGTTAAGGCAAAGAAGGTTAGAAAAATGCAATATATATTGAGATACATGGATTGGATTTAGATTTGATTGAGTTTGGTAACAAATCATGTTATGCTTGGAGAATGGGTCAAAGAAATAGATAATAGCAAGCATCAGTTGGAGTAAATTTCGGAGCATCAGTATCTTATACTCCGAAATTGGGGGGCATGTGTTGACACCGTGTTTAGTACGTGTCAAAATGATTAGGAAAGGCTGATTAGCAAGGGAGAGATTGCCGTGTGAATTGATGGCCAAGGAGAATAAGTTTGTTTTAAGCGGTGGCAGTGTATGAATTTGATTAGGAATGTTACCGATGAAGTCAAAGGTGTTATTGCCGATGCCGATGGAAGAAGGTTTGGAGACTGTTGCCGATAAGGGAATGTATCGATGAAGGAAGGTGTGAAGACTGCAGCTGATGAAATAGGGAATGTGCCAATGGAAGGAGATCGAAGGTTGCTGCCGATGGAAAAGGGGCTGTGCTGGTGAAAAGGAGACCGATAAGAATACCATCGTGATTAAGGCGGATCATGGAATAAAATAGGAGTTGATTTCCTTGTTTACGATTAGTAGAGTCTGAGTTGTGTAAAAGTCATGTTCTTTTTCTTAGACTTGAGTTTAGTGTCCTAGTCGTATTCGATTATGTTTCTATAGATCAGGATATAAATATAGAGTGAAGGGCAATGTAATAGGAATCAATCAATACATCAAAAAACAGCTTTTACTCTTATTTACATCTACTTTTCGGTGACTTCGTCAATTTGCATATTTTTCCTTTTTTACGAGTTCTCATCGATTCGACGAGTTGCATTGCTCTAAGTGCAATCTTTGTCGATCCTCGAGTTCCGCGTGAGTACCTCTTGGCCGTGACTTCCAGGCGTATCGCTGTTGTCAGGACCAAAGTGCTCGTATCTTCATCCTTGTCGATTAACAGGTCAAATCGACTGGCACGCTTTGGATATCGATTTCGGGTATTAGCCCTTTGTGTTTGCAGATTCACTTTTGCATCAACAGCAGCTAGCCGTTACCGGACGACATAGTTCAAAACGTGCTGACCGGATGCACTGGTCAGGGTGACCGGACGCGTCCGGTCACTATAGGACAAGCATGAACAGTGCACATGAGAACTAGCCGTTGCTATGACCGGGCGCGCTCTAGCGTTTGACCAGACGCGACAGTGTCAGCGTCCGGTCGTGGTCCAGTAAGCTCCCGTCGAGACCGGACGCGTCCGATCGCACGTGACCGGACGCGCTAGCCGCGTCCGATCGGAGTCCAATAACGGTCCACTCGTGACCGAACGTGTCCGGTCGAACGTGACCGTACGCGCCACCACGTCCGATCGCATCTGACCTCCGTGCTGAACTCCTGGGTGCGTGACCGGACACGCCGGTTCCGCGAGGGGCCGGACGCGCCTGTCCGCGACCCTTCTCACACGCGCGTCTGTCTGTGGTTTGAACTGATCGGACGCGCCAGCCGCGTCCGGTCAATTCGACCACAGCGTCCGGTCACTGTATTTTCAGTGATAATCATTTCGGACTTTCGCCACCTTTTGTCGCCTTCGGCGCAATAGAAAATAGGCATTTCATTTCCTCGAAAACGCCTGAATCCTAATGCGAACCCCAAACCCCTTGCTACCTCTCAAACACCACCGCCTTCGCAAATGTGCTAACACCACCAAGTGTACATCACAATGTGCATGTGTGTTAGCATTTTCACAAACATTTTCAAGGCGTTATGTTAGCTCTCTACTAGATCCTAATGCATATGCTCAAGACATTGATCTAGTGGCACTTGATTCCCGAGATAACCGTGATTGCCCCTCTTGATAGTCGGCTATGTATCCTAAACCCGGTCAATCACTTCTCTACTCATCTTAGACCGGCAAAAGGAAAACCCTATGGTTATACCTTTGTCTTGCGCTCTTAGATCTTTTTTCCTCCACTTGATCATCATGTCCTTCATTTTATGTGCATCTCCACCATGATCGACATTTCATGTTCATGCACCATTTCTTTGTGATCTTGTGGCCACCACTCCTTGCCACGTACACCTTCATCACATGTGTTGCTTGTGCCTAACTCAAAACACTTAACACATGGCATTAGCAACTTGGTGTCATTAATTACCAAAACCAAACTTGGGCTTTCACCGGCCCACTATAGTGGAGTCTCAGCCCACGCTTCGTCGTGGTGTCTTCTAGATGCTTCTAGAGTCTTCCCATGTTGGTTTCGTTGTGGATTTGATATCTTTTTATTCCGAACTCCAAACATAGCAAATAATATATCCATTTTGATCGTCTTGATGAGCTCTTTGTAATGGTGCTCTCCATTCCATCATTTGATATAGTTTTATTTGATAAAAAATTAAATATCTGAAAGGCAAGTGAGAGCACTAAAACTCATGGAACTTGTTAGTTTAAAACACTTTACCTACATTGGTGATCGAATTTAAGCATGTATGTATGGTAAAATGATAATTTCTGGTTGACGTTAACTACCATCAATAAGTTCCCCCAAGCTTAACCTTTGCACGTCCCTAAGCAAAGCTAAACTTAGCAATGGATCAGGAGTTGCTACAATGTTTTCACACCTCAAAAGTACACATGCGTTCAATCAAAAATTCTCCTCCGAATTAGAATAACTGATCGAACTTACCCATATTACCTTCAACCATGGGGCTTTTTAGCCTTCACTTGGGTATTGAGCAATTGAAAGGCAGAACGATCAAAATCAAGCTCTATTTCTCGAGTTCTTTGTTTCATCATTGTTCCGGGGTTTTTATAAGTTTTCAAAATAAAAATCAGAGATTTCATTGTATGACATTCTCAAGTCTCTCAATATATCTAGTATTTGTGGATCCTTACCAAGCCAACAAAGATGTTATGCCTTTTTCTTCCTACCACTAAGGTTTATGTGGAGTTCATAGGTAGGGAGAAAGCTAGAGCATACTTACAATGCATATATTGTAAAGTCAAACAATGGATCCAAAGAGGGTTAAGTCATATAGTTAAATCAAGATGTGCATGTGTGTGTATGGTGAATATATATATGGTGGCTAACCTTATTCTACTCTGCTCCTTGAAAACATATCTCTCTTTTGAAATTTAGAAATATTTGCTAGAGAACAGGGGGCTATCTTATTCATCTTTTTTTCAGACGGGCATCTAAGTACCCATTGTTTTAGATATCTCGAACAATTATCCATATTTTTTTGAACTCTTTTTTCTTTACTTTTTTGAATAACTTTTGCATAGCCCCATGTCTCTTTTCTGCAACAAAACTTTTGAGAGATAGCAACAAGAACTTGGAGCATTTATTTGGGGATATCCTATAAGGAATATTTTTGGTGTTCACTCTTGGTGTAGCAGTAGAACAATTTTTGGGTGAATCTAGATGAAATGGCATGTCCTTTCGCCTATCCCCAGTGTAGGTGTAGTGCATATGTGGGTGGTGTGTATGTGATCTTGATTTTAAGAGCATGACAAACCTCTCATAAGGCATCAACAAAGCTCGACAAAACTCAATGCAAAAGCAAGCATCATATATATATGAAAGTTTTTCTAGTCTAAATAACATGTATGGCTCTGGTGAAAATTCAAGCTTTGTCATACAGGAACTCATCATAGCATTTCTATGTTTTTCAAAAAGATAAATCTCCAGAACTTAAGTGTCACTTAGAACTAGATAAATAGTAGCTCGGACCTTCTCATATTATATCCATCAATTACCTAAACTTTGATCATGCATATGCTACCCACGAGTTTTAAGTTCAGAGTAAATTCTTATATTAAAGTAATCTTATCCAAAACTCGGGAGAATTCAAGACTAAAAACTATGTACTTGAAAGAAATTAGAACAGAGCAACTATTCATCATTTCCATTTTAAGAAATTATCTTCGAAGTTCTCTTTTTGTTTATTTAGCTCTTAAAAGAAATTAAAGCAAACTAGACACACCCTTTTATTTTGTTCTCAATTTTACTTGATCACACATTATTACTATTAGTGTAAAGATAAATTTTTATTTTGTTTTTCATCCACCATTTTTTAACATAAAAAACTAAGAATAATAAAAGGAAAAGAAATACTTACTGGATACATGGGGAAGCCTTCTCTCCTAAGCTGGTTGTTGTCGTGGTTGCTCAATAAGGTGGCCGGATGGGGAGATGTTGGAACAGAGCCTCCAAATTTTGATTTTGTTGTTGCTGTTGTTGCTGGAGGCTGGCCATCTCACGTCCTATGCCTACCTACCATTATGTATGATTATATAGTATACCTTGGACGACAGCTGTCCTCTCATCAATGGTTGTGAGCTTGTTGTCGATTCAGAACTTCCACTTGTAAAATTTGGGGAATCGACTCCCCTACACATTACTCGAAGTGTGTTCTGCTCATCAAGACAAGGTAGAGATCAAGTGTATGGGCTCTGTTGGTGGAAAAACACCAATAGAACCAAAACTTTATTTACTCTTCTCTAGCCTTAGGCATATTAAATCATGATAAGATTGATATTGTATGTATTTTTCATTTATAACATGAGTGATAAGATCAGAAAGATGAGCATGAAAGATAGAGCGGAGTTGCTTAACCTATGGAAGGATTGTCCATCTCTATATAATGTATCAAACTTTTTATGACTATGACTATCATCTTCCAAAGATAAGATATTCAACATTTTAGCCATTTAGTTAAGACTATGAGATTAAGAAAATGATGCTACAAACATACTTAAGGAACAAGTCATGTTGAGCTATTCAGGTTGAATTAAGCAAAGTTATAACTTGATCATGTTTGTTTCTTCGTTTATGTTGTTGGGCATTCTTAACGTCATTACCAAAAGTAGACTTAGTTTTCTAATTCTGATAACGGCGCCAAAAATGCCGAACCTATCCCTCATGCCACTTAAGCCAAGTTGTCATCCCTAGCATGACATGAGAGACGCGGTATTGAAATATGCAACTGCTCTTCTAAATAAATAATAAATAAGATCTGCAAGCGCACAGATTAATACCGATGTAGCATTTTAACCGGGAAGTATTCCAGGTATCATTATTTATATTTTTACCACTGGGAAGGGATTACTAACATCAATTTTAATTATGGAATGGAATATAGGAATGAGTATCAATCATTGCATGTATAAATGAGAGCATTCATCTATCTCTTGCATACAGGGGTAAGTGTCACATAAAATATAGATAAAGTATGAATGGTGACAAAGATAATTAATCTGATCAGCTAGCCACATATAATAATGATAAGCACCTCAACAGATATTCTAGTAAGTCATTAGCATGGTATTAGGACGAACTACAAGGATATTTCCTAAGTTATTCTTAACTATAAAGTCTAGCATATCATAGTTAGTGCAAGTACACTTGGCAATCATTGCGAGAAAGGACTACACCCATGCATAGTGATATTATCAAGGAAGATGAGAAACATAGCAATCACTCCCCCGTAATAATGTTGCTCTGCCTGCCTTACACACGGGAGGGGGACTATATAAGAACCAACGAAGTTGTCACCATCGCGGACCACCCCACGATCCGGCATATAAGGTGCAATCGCAGATAAATATGGTCTAAGCACCACGCCTACACAATATTTATCATTTACCCATGGATCCGATGGATAAACGCTATACGATCCTAAACATGTATATAATTCCAATCTAACTAAGCCAAGCGTATAACTACGATAAACTAAGAACAATATAATCACAAACATAAACAAGTAGAGCATAGTCATAATCAATATATTGAAATAGAACAAAGTTGTATTCATAATATTGAAGAACAAAGATGAACAATGAAGAACAGTAGAGGAATTACCAAGAATCCTCTTGACAGATCCGGAAACCAATCGAAGATTGACTCCTTCTAGTTCTAATCCTATGTAGCTATGCTATACTAGAGATCTAGTTGATGTGGTGGCTCTAGGGCTTGATCAGAGACTCCTCCTGAGATTAGGGTTTGAAGAATGAGAATGAGGGAGTGCCTCCTCCAGGGGCCAGGGGTCCTGCTTATATAGCCCCCTCAAGTGAACGTGGGCCGTCGGATCAAACCGACATTAATCGCACGGTTTTCCTTGATCCCTTAGGTCAGTGGAGCATAATCCGTGAGACGGAGCCTGATTGGCTCTCAGGCCAGGGCGGGCGCCCTAGGGAGCAGGGCGGGCGCCCTGCCACCGGGCCCGTTCGACCTCCCGTTCGATCTCGTGGCTTTTGGAGTCTTCTAGATGATAGAAAATCGGTGAACATGTTATTATCTCTATGTAAACCCGACGTGTGGGCCTTTCCTCCGTATTTTCTGATAACCCCTGTTGACGGTCCTTAAGTACCAAATATAGTTATCAAATAAATAAAGAAAAGGATCCAAATGCAACCAACACCTAGACTTAGGGTTTTATCTGACAGAATTCCACGAGTTTTGGTGTTTGTCTGTTTCTGCAGGGGGTTATCAGAAAATACAGAGGAAAGGCCCACACGTCGGGTTTACATAGAGATAATAACGTGTTCACTGATTTTCTATCATCTAGAAGACTCCAGAAGCCACGAGATCGAACGGGAGGCCGAACGGGCCCAAAGGCAGGGCGCCCGCCCTGCTCCCTAGGGCGCCCGCCCTGGCCTGAGAGCCAATCAGGCTCCGTCTCGCAGATTATGCTCCACCGACCTAAGGGATCAAGGAAAACCGTGCGATTAATGTCGGTTTGATCCGACGGCCCACGTTCACTTGAGGGGGCTATATAAGCAGGACCCCTGGCCCCTGGAGGAGGCACTCCCTCATTCTCATTCTTCAAACCCTAATCTCAGGAGGAGAGTCTCTGATCAAGCCCTAGAGCCACCACATCAACTAGATCTCTAGTATAGCATAGCTACATAGGATTAGAACTAGAAGGAGTCAATCTTCGATTGGTTTCCGGATCTGTCAAGAGGATTCTTGGTAATTCCTTTACTGTTCTTCATTGTTCATCTTTGTTCTTCAATATTATGAATACAACTTTGTTCTATTTCAATATATCGATTATGACTTTGCTCTACTTGTTTACGTTTACGATTATATTGTTCTTAGTTTATCGTAGTTATACGCTTGGCTTAGTTAGATTGGAATTATATACATGTTTAGGATCGTATAGCGTTTATCCATCGGATCCATGGGTAAATGATAAATATTGTGTAGGCATGGTGCTTAGACCATATTTATCTGCGATTGCACCTTATATGCCGGATTGTGGGGTGGTCCGCGATGGTGACAGCTTCATTGGTTCTTATATAGTCCCCCTCCCGTGTGTAAGGCAGGCAGAGCAACATTATTACGAGGGAGTGATTGCTATGTTTCTCATCTTCCTTGATAATATCACTATGCATGGGCGTAGTCCTTTCTCGCAATGATTGCCAAGTGTACTTGCACTAACTATGATATGCTAGACTTTATAGTTAAGAATAACTTAGGAAATACCCTTGTAGTTCATCCTAATACCATGCTAATGACTTGCTAGAATATCTGTTGAGGTGCTTATCATTATTATATGTGGCTAGCTGATCAGATTAATTATCTTTGTCACCATTCATACTTTATCTATATTTTATGTGACACTTACACCTGTATGCAAGAGATAGATGAATGCTCTCACTTATACATGCAATGATTGATACTCATTCCTATATTCCATTCCATAATCAACATTGATGTTAGTAATCCCTTCCCAGTGGTAAAAATATAAATAACGATACCTGGAATACTTCCCGGTTAAAATGCTACATCGGTATTAATCTGTGCGCTTGCAGATCTTATTTATTATTTATTTAGAAGAGCAGTTGCATATTTCAATACCGCGTCTCTCATGTCATGCTGGGGATGACAACTTGGCTTAAGTGGCATGAGGGATAGGTTCGGCATTTTTGGCGCCGTTATCAGAATTAGAAAACTAAGTCTACTTTTGGTAATGACGTTAAGAATGCCCAACAAGCATTTTTGGCGCCGTTGCCGGGGAAGGTTGATTTACTAACAAGGAATGAATACGGAATTTGAGTCAACATTCGCATCATTAAGTGACTGAGATCATCAATTCTCCCATACAGATTTACCCCTGTATTTTTCCATTCTTATTGTTTTGCAGGGTGATGTATGAATAAAGGACATCTTCTAGAAAATTTTATTGACAACCCCGAAGCATTAATCAGAGGGGCAAGAGCCAAGCTCAAGAAGTCAACACTTCGACGCAACACTTCATCCAATCCAGAAGATCGCCGAAGTTTCATCCGGAATTTGTCAACAGAGTTCGCAGCCATGGCGAACAAGACGATCCGCGATTTCTCAGCTCCCACTACGGACAACATCCGCACTGGACCTGCCGCGGCCATCGACAAGAACTTTGAGCTCAAGCCAGGGCTCATCAACATGGTACAAGCCAACCACTTTTGTGGGAAGCCGCACGAAGATGCAAGTGCTCATCTCCAACACTTCCTAGAGATTTGCAGCACATTCACTATATTAGATGTTCCCAGAGACGCCATACTACTTCGCCTTTTCCCATTCTCACTATTGGGGAGAGCGAAGCAGTGGTTCTACGCGACGAAGGATAAGAACACTACGTGGGCACTCTGCTCTACGAACTTTCTGGCTAAGTTCTTTCCCATGGGCAAGACCAATGCTCTCCGTGGGAAGATTACAAGTTTTCAACAACAACATAATGAATCCGTTCCAGAAGCATGGGAGCGCTTTCAAGATTACATCCTGGAATGTCCCCATCATGGAATGGAGAGCTGACTACTTATGCAGACTTTCTATCATGGGCTCATCACTAGTGCTCGTGAGACTATGGATGCTGCAGCTGGAGGCGCATTTCTATCACTCACCATACCACAAGCTACAGCCCTTGTGGAGAAGATGGCGTCCAACCAAGGTTGGAACGAAGAGAGGACTCAAACACGCAAGAAGGGTGGAGGTATGCACCAGTTCAAGGAGGTAGACATGTTGTCTGCAAAGTTAGACCTACTCATGAAAAAGCTCGATGACAAAGCTGGAGACAAAAGAGAAGTCATGAACGTCTACGACTCTCACATGACTTGTGAGGAATGTGGAGATACTGGACACTCAGGCAATCACTGCCCTGAGATGCTTGAGGATGCAAGGTACATCAACAATAACAACAACTACTACAACCGTCCTCAACAAAATCAAGGTTGGAATCAACAGAGGCCTAACTGCTCAGGTAATTATCAAGGTAATAACTCTTACAACAACAATAATAATTTTCCACCCCTGAGAGAGTTAGTGTCTAATCAAGGAAAGCTAATGGATAACTTGTCTAAGAAATTGGCATCCAATGATAAAATACTAGAAAACATAAATAATAGAATGGATAATTTCTCTACTGCCATCAAAAACCAAATTAGCTTTAATAAAATGATTGAATCTCAGTTAAATCAAATAGCTGCTGCTGTTCCTGCTACTAACCCCGGTATACCATCACAACCGAAAGGATTAGAATCTGCAAATCTTGTAGACATGTTTGATGTAGGTAACTATTGGAGTAATCCCGTAGTCGGAGTACATAATGACCTTCTGCCAGTCAAGAGAGGCGATCCAGGACGCCCCGTCATCCCAATCTCCATCGGCATGGTGGACTTCCTAGAAGCACTCTATGACTTTGGCTCCAGCGTCAACATTATGCCCAGGGTACTCTATGAAAAATTCTTTACATATCCTTTATCAGAAACAACTATGTGTTTGCAGCTTGCAGATCGGACACTAAGCTTTCCTAAAGGAATATTAAAGAACATGTGTGTCCGAGTTGGTACCTCGTATGCTCCAGCTGACTTCGTGGTGATAGAGACCGGGTCCGATGAGAGGTCACCAGTTATTCTGGGAAGGCCATTCCTGAACACCTCGGGAGCTGTCATCTACGCCAGCGCTGCGAAGATCAACTTCAACATCAAGGGGAGGAAGGAGACGTTTTCCTTCAAGAACAAGATTACACAAATCCCAGAGCAACCCCAACATGAACCAAGAAAGAGGACCAACAGGAGGAACAAGCAGAACAAGAACAACCAAGGATGGACCGAATCAGCTAAGATGGTCACTGCAGTTCAAGGAGGTCAAGATGGTCGACTCAAGTCGCCGTTCCTAATCAAGAAGGACGACCCAGGTATGCCAAGCATTGAGTGCTCAATCAATAGATACTCCTTTCAGAAGGCGCTCTGCGACACTGGATCAGGCGTCAACATAATGGCCACAGTCACCTATCAGCTCTTGTACGGGACCATGCCCTTAAAACCAACATACACTCAGCTCCAGATGGCAGATCAGACATCCCGAAAGATCGAAGGTATAGTAACCGATGTCCCTGTTAAAATTAACGATCATTTTGTCCATACAGACTTTCAGGTCATTGACATGGGAGACGACGAGTACGATCCACCCATCATCCTTGGAAGACCGTTCCTAGGCACCGTCAAAGCAATCATCTACATTGGAACCGGAGAAGTCCATATGCATTTCCCCTCTGAGAAGGTACGCCGCTACTTTAATGACCCTAACTATATAGTTGAAGATTCTAAGCAGGTCAGGACAAGAAGAAGGCGACGTAACCGTAACCAAAGGAGGCAAACCATCAAGGACGTATGGGCAGACTATGAAGGAGAGGTCATAAGGCCCGAGGATACACAACAGGAGACCGAAGCACCAAGTCGGGTACGGAAAGTGAAGACAGTTACACAAGAAGAGGAGGCGCTGCCGGAACCACCGTCTATGCCACCCAAATCCCAGGACAACTAAGAAGAAAAGAAGTCCTGTTCGGAGGACTTAAAAACACCGAACGCCGTGCCAAGAGGTAAACTTGGTAGTTATCATTTTCCCTTTAATTATTGCTCAGTTAATCATGTTCATTCTGTCCAAAAAAATGTTGAAAACAGTAAGCCCCATGTGAGTATGCGAGTGGCATAAAACCCATAAGTACATTCACTGTGGTGGCATAAAAAAATAATAATATATATTTTTTCTGTTCTATAAAAATGAAAATAAAAATAGAGAGTGACATTTATCAAGGAAGCTCAAACATGATAAAGGCCAGATATTTATGCTAACGCTTAATCAAGTTCCACGAAGCTTTGTTGTCTATTTGAGCTCCACAGAATTCAGGAAGACTAGCAGATGGAGGACATCCTAATCGTTGTCAGGGTGCTGCCGACATTCAAATACACCTCTGCACCTGCTAGCTACATCAGAAGAAATTACATCAAGATCCAGCTTGGGGGAGAGCACCCCCATTTATCCCGATAAGTATTTTTATCTACATTTATACCTATGCTTTATTAAAATAAAAAGATGCATAATCATGAAAACCCAAATAAATATTTTGTGTTTATATATATTTGCTTAGTTTAATAAATAAATAAAGTAGCTATGCTAAACTGAATCTTGAAAATAAAACTCTAGCATGGATATGATGAATAGTTGCTCTGCTAAATTTTCAAATTTGTTTTCTCTCTAGTTTAGACATAACTGTTATAATTTAAAACTGGCTCTAAACGTGAACTAGTGGGAAGAGAACTTGATCTGAAGTCTAAGTTGTTAGCGGATATGATATGGGAAGGTTGAGCTGCTGTTTATTTATTCCTAGAGATGCTAGAATTCTAGAGAATTTTATCTTTGAAAATATTTAAAATATTGCATGATGAGTTCCTGTATGATGAGAGTTTAAATTCCTACCACAACCATATATACATGCTTGTTAGATTAAGAGCCGCACTTTTACTACTTACTGCTTATGGGCATTGAGTGTGGTCAAGCTGTGTAGACCCTTAGGAACTTGTCATGTCGTTAAAATCAAGATTCACTTGCACGTTCACTCATACATGCTGCTTCTACTCCGGAAGTACGCATCCACATATATCCACTCATTTCCATCTCCAGATTCACCCAAAATTATTCTACTCCTGACCCGGGAGAGAATAGCCAAAAACATTATCCCATTCCTGTTATTCCCTGTGAAGTTAATGCTCAAGTCATTTCTACTACCACTTGCTATATTTTCAAAAGAGGGAGATTGCTCTAAAAAAATATAAATACGAGGAAATAAAAAGGAGCAAGTGCTCGGAACCTCGAAGAAAGAAAAAGTGAGACGAGAGGTAAAAATGGACAAGTGTCCGATAGTAGAATTAGGGGTACAAGATACCCACCTGAGAAAAAAAAAGAAGAGAAAAAAATAGAGCATCTCATTCCCCTCAAATGTTTTAAAAAGCAAGAAAGGTATGTATTCCCTCAAAAAGAGCATTAGACTTTTGTTATCACCATCATCACCATACACCACTCATTCACCACACATGCACATCTTGATTTGACTAATTGACTTGTTTCTCTGGATCCATGGTTTGACTATGCAATAAATGTTCTATGAGTATGTATACTGTATCTCCCACCTATGAGCTCCAGATATCAAAGCCTTATTAGAGTAGGGTGAGAGAGAAGGCAATGTCACTACGCCTTATACCATAAATACCACATACTTTGAGAGAGAAGGCATATACCATTACTGCCTTGGTAAGGATCTAGAAATACCACAAAAGAGAGACCCGAGAAAGTCATACAAGGAATCTCTGAGTTTTATTTGAAAAATTTGCAAAAACTCCAGAGCTATAGCTGATCAAGAATAAGAGACATGGCGTTTGACTAGACCGTTCTATCTTTTAACCACTCAAGATGCAGGTGACGGTTGCAAGCCCCATGGTGAAAGGTAAAATGAGTAAGTTTTAAGTCTTGACAGTTTACTCTAACTCAGGGATGAGACCTTATTTGAAAGCATATGTACCGTCAACGTTCAAAGGCGTTGCAGCAACTTCTGATCCATAATGAGTCTATCCTTGCTCAGGGACGAGCAAGAGGTAAGCTTGGGGGAGTTTGTTGACGGTCCTTAAGTACCAAATATAGTTATCAAATAAATAAAGAAAAGGATCCAAATGCAACCAACACCTAGACTTAGGGTTTTATCTAACAGAATTCCACGAGTTTTGGTGTTTGTCTGTTTCTGCAGGGGGTTATCAGAAAATACGGAGGAAAGGCCCACACGTCGGGTTTACATAGAGATAATAACGTGTTCACCGATTTTCTATCATCTAGAAGACTCCAGAAGCCACGAGATCGAACGGGAGGCCGAACGGGCCCAGAGGCAGGGCGCCCGCCCTACTCCCTAGGGCGCCCACCCTGGCCTGAGAGCCAATCAGGCTCCGTCTTGCGGATTATGCTCCACCGACCTAAGGGATCAAGGAAAACCATGCGATTAATGTCGGTTTGATCCGACGGCCCACGTTCACTTGAGGGGGCTATATAAGTAGGACCCCTGGCCCCTGGAGGAGGCACTCCCTCATTCTCATTCTTCAAACCCTAATCTCAGGAGGAGAGTCTCTGATCAAGCCCTAGAGCCACCACATCAACTAGATCTCTAGTATAGCATAGCTACATAGGATTAGAACTAGAAGGAGTCAATCTTCGATTGGTTTCCGGATCTGTCAAGAGGATTCTTGGTAATTCCTCTACTGTTCTTCATTGTTCATCTTTGTTCTTCAATATTATGAATACAACTTTGTTCTATTTCAATATATTGATTATGACTATGCTCTACTTGTTTATGTTTGTGATTATATTGTTCTTAGTTTATCGTAGTTATACGCTTGGCTTAGTTAGATTGGAATTATATACATGTTTAGGATCGTATAGCGTTTATCCATCGGATCCATGGGTAAATGATAAATATTGTGTAGGCGTGGTGCTTAGACCATATTTATCTGCGATTGCACCTTATATGCCGGATTGTGGGGTGGTCCGCGATGGTGACAGCTTCATTGGTTCTTATATAGTCCCCCTCCCGTGTGTAAGGCAGGCAGAGCAACATTATTACGGCGGAGTGATTGCTATGTTTCTCATCTTCCTTGATAATATCACTATGCATGGGCGTAGTCCTTTCTCGCAATGATTGCCAAGTGTACTTGCACTAACTATGATATGCTAGACTTTATAGTTAAGAATAACTTAGGAAATATCCTTGTAGTTCGTCCTAATACCATGCTAATGACTTGCTAGAATATCTGTTGAGGTGCTTATCATTATTATATGTGGCTAGCTGATCAGATTAATTATCTTTGTCACCATTCATACTTTATCTATATTTTATGTGACACTTACCCCTGTATGCAAGAGATAGATGAATGCTCTCACTTATACATGCAATGATTGATACTCATTCCTATATTCCATTCCATAATCAACATTGATGTTAGTAATCCCTTCCCAGTGGTAAAAATATAAATAACGATACCTGGAATACTTCCCGGTTAAAATGCTACATCGGTATTAATCTGTGCGCTTGCAGATCTTATTTATTATTTATTTAGAAGAGCAGTTGTATATTTCAATACCGCGTCTCTCATGTCATGCTGGGGATGACAACTTGGCTTAAGTGGCATGAGGGATAGGTTCGGCATTTTTGGCGCCGTTATCAGAATTAGAAAACTAAGTCTACTTTTGGTAATGACGTTAAGAATGCCCAACAACCCCCTGCAGAAACAGACAAACACCAAAACTTGTGGAATTCTGTCAGATAAAACCCTAAGTCTAGGTGTTGGTTGCATTTGGATCCTTTTCTTTATTTATTTGATAACTATATTTGGTACTTAAGGACCGTCAACAAACTCCCCCAAGCTTACCTCTTGCTCGTCCCTGAGCAAGGATAGACTCATTATGGATCAGAAGTTGATGCAACGCCTTTGAACGTTGACGGTACATATGCTTTCAAATAAGGTCTCATCCCTGAGTTAGAGTAAACTGTCAAGACTTAAAACTTACTCATTTTACCTTTCACCATGGGGCTTGCAACCGTCACCTGCATCTTGAGTGGTTAAAAGATAGAACGGTCTAGTCAAACGCCATGTCTCTTATTCTTGATCAGCTATAGCTTTGGAGTTTTTTGCAAATTTTCAAATAAAACTCAGAGATTCCTTGTATGACTCTCTCAGATCTCTCTTTTGTGGTATTTCTGGATCCTTACCAAGGCAGTAATGGTATATGCCTTCTCTCTCAAAGTATGTGGTATTTATGGTATAAGGCGTAGTGACATTGCCTTCTCTCTCACCCTACTCTAATAAGGCTTTGATATCTGGAGCTCATAGGTGGGAGATACAGTATACATACTCATAGAACATTTATTGCATAGTTAAACCATGGATCTAGAGAAACAAGTCAATAAGTCAAATCAAGATGTGCATGTGTGGTGAATGAGTGGTGTATGGTGATGATGGTGATAACAAAAGTCTAATGCTCTTTTTGAGGGAATACATACCTTTCTTGCTTTTTAAAACTTTTGAGGGGAATGAGATGCTCTATTTTTTTCTCTCAGGTGGGTATCTTGTACCCCTAATTCTACTGTCGGACACTTGTCCATTTTTACCTCTCGTCTCACTTTTTCTTTCTTCGAGGTTCCGAGCACTTGCTCCTTTTTATTTCCTCATTTTTTAGAGCAATCTCCCTCTTTTGAAAATATAGCAAGTGGTAGTAGAAATGACTTGAGCATTAACTTCAAGGGAATAACAGGAATGGGATAATGTTTTTGGCTATTCTCTCCCGGGTCAGGAGTAGAATAATTTTGGGTGAATCTGGAGATGGAAATGAGTGGATATATGTGGATGCGTACTTCCGGAGTAGAAGCAGCATGTATGAGTGAACGTGCAAGTGAATCTTGATTTTAACCACATGACAAGTTCCTAAGGGTCTACACAGCTTGACCACACTCAATGCCCATAAGCAGTAAATAGTAAAAGTGCGGCTCTTATTCTAACAAGCATATATATATGGCTGTGGTAGGAATTTAAACTCTCATCATACAGGAACTCATCATGCAACATTTTAAAGATTTTCAAAGATAAAATTCTCTAGAATTCTAGCATCTCTAGGAACAGATAAACAGCAGCTCAACCTTCCCATATCATATCCGCTAACAACTTAGACTTCAGATCAAGTTCTCTTCCCACTAGTTCAGGTTTAGAGCCAGTTTTAAATTATAACAGTTATGTCTAAACTAGAGAGAGAACAAATTTGAAAATTAGGCAGAGCAACTATTCATCATATCCATGCTAGAGTTTTATTTTCAAGATTCAGTTTAGCATAGCTACTTTATTTATTTATTAAACTAAGAAAATATATATAAACACAAAATATTTATTTGGGTTTTCATGATTATGCATCTTTTTATTTTAATAAAGCATAGGTATAAATGTAGATAAAAATACTTATCGGGATAAATGGGGGTGCTCTCCCCCAAGCTGGATCTTGACGTAATTTCTTCTGATGTAGCTAGCAGGTGCAGAGGTGTATTTGAATGTCGGCAGCACCCTGACAACGATTAGGATGTCCTCCATCTGCTAGTCTTCCTGAATTCTGTGGAGCTCAAATAGACAACAAAGCTTCGTGGAACTTGATTAAGCGTTAGCATAAATATCTAGCCTTTATCATGTTTGAGCTTTCTTGATAAATGTCACTCTCTATTTTTATTTTCATTTTTATAGAACAGAAAAAATATATTATTATTATTTTTTTATGCCACCACAGTGAATGTACTTATGGGTTTTATACCACTCGCATACTCACATGGGGCTTACTGTTTTCAACATTTTTTTAGACAGAATGAACATGATTAACTGAGCAATAATTAAAGGGAAAATGATAACTACCAAGTTTACCTCTTGGCACGGCGTTCGGTGTTTTTAAGTCCTCCGAACAGGACTTCTTTTCTTCTTAGTTGTCCTGGGATTTGGGTGGCGTAGACGGTGGTTCCAGCAGCGCCTCCTCTTCTTGTGTAACTGTCTTCGCTTTCCATACCCGACTTGGTGCTTCGGTCTCCTGTTGTGTATCCTCGGGCCTTATGACCTCTCCTTCATAGTCTGCCCATACGTCCTTGATGGTTTGCCTCCTTTGGTTACGGTTACATTGCCTTCTTCTTGTCCTGACCTGCTTAGAATCTTCAACTATATAATTAGGGTCATTAAAGTAGCGGCGTACCTTCTCAGAGGGGAAATGCATATGGACTTCTCCGGTTCCAATGTAGATGATTGCTTTGACGGGCCTAGGAACGGTCTTCCTAGGATGATGGGTGGCTCGTACTCGTCGTCTCCCATGTCAATGACCTGAAAGTCTGTATGGATAAAATGATCGTTAATTTTAACAGGGACATCGGTTACTATACCTTCAACCTTTCGGGATGTCTGATCTGCCATCTGGAGCTGAGTGTATGTTGGTTTTAAGGGCATGGTCCCGTACAAGAGCTGATAGGTGACTGTGGCCATTATGTTGACGCCTGATCTAGTGTCACAGAGCGCCTTCTGAAAGGAGTATCCATTGATTGAGCACTCAATGCTTGGCATACCTGGGTCGTCCTTCTTGATTAGGAACGACGACTTGGGTTGTCGGTCTTGACCTCCTTGAACTGCAGTGACCATCTTAGTTGATTCGGTCCATCCTTGGTTGTTCTTGTTCTGCTTGTTCCTCCTGTTGGTCCTCTTCCTTGGTTCATGTTGGGGTTGCTCTGGGATTTGTGTAATCTTGTTCTTGAAGGAAAACGTCTCCTTCCTCCCCTTGATGTTGAAGTTGATCTTCGCAGCGCTGGCGTAGATAACAGCTCCCGAGGTGTTCAGGAATGGCCTTCCCAGAATAACTGGTGACCTCTCATCGGACCCGGTCTCTATCACCACGAAGTCAGCTGGAGCATACGAGGTACCAACTCAGACACACATGTTCTTTAATATTCCTTTAGGAAAGCCTAGTGTCTGATCTGCAAGCTACAAACATATAGTTGTTTCTGATAAAGGATATGTAAAGAATTTTTCATAGAGTACCCTGGGCATAATGTTGACGCTGGAGCCAAAGTCGCAGAGTGCTTCTGGGAAGTCCACCATGCCGATGGAGATCGGGATGACGGGGCATCCTGGATCGCCTCTCTTGACTGGCAGAAGGTCATTATGTACTCCGACAGTGGGATTACTCCAATAGTTACCTGCATCAAACATATCTACAAGATTTGCAGATTCTAATCCTTCCGGTTGTGATGGTATACTGGGGTTAGTAGCAGGAATAGCAGCAGCTATTTGATTTAACTGAGATTCAATCATTTTATTAAAGCTAATTTGGTTTTTGATGGCAGTAGAGAAATTATCCATTCTATTATTTATGTTTTCTAGTATTTTATCATTGGATGCCAATTTCTTAGACAAGTTATCCATTAGCTTTCCTTGATTAGACACTAACTCTCTCAGGGGTGGAAAATTATTATTGTTGTTGTAAGAGTTATTACCTTGATAATTACCTGAGTAGTTACCTGAGTAGTTAGGCCTCTGTTGATTCCAACCTTGATTTTGTTGAGGACGGTTGTAGTTGTTGTTGTTGTTGATGTACCTTGCATCCTCAAGCATCTCAGGGCAGTGATTGCCTGAGTGTCCAGTATCTCCACATTCCTCACAAGTCATGTGAGAGTCGTAGACGTTCATGACTTCTCTTTTGTCTCCAGCTTTGTCATCGAGCTTTTTCATGAGTAGGTCTAGCTTTGCAGACAGCATGTCTACCTCCTTGAGCTGGTGCATACCTCCACCCTTCTTGTGTGTTTGGATCCTCTCTTCGTTCCAACCTTGGTTGGACGCTATCTTCTCCACAAGGGCTGTAGCTTGTGGTATGGTGAGTGATAGAAATGCGCCTCCAGCTGCAGCATCCATGGTCTCACGAGCACTAGTGATGAGCCCATGATAGAAAGTCTGCATAAGTAGCCAGCTCTCCATTCCATGATGGGGACATTCTAGGATGTAATCTTGAAAGCGCTCCCATGCTTCTGGAACGGATTCATTATGTTATTGCTGAAAACTTGTAATCTTCCCACGGAGAGCATTGGTCTTGCCCATGGGAAAGAACCTAGCCAGAAAGTTCGTAGAGCAGAGTGCCCACGTAGTGTTCTTATCCTTCGTCACGTAGAACCACTGCTTCGCTCTCCCCAATAGTGAGAATGGGAAAAGGTGAAGTAGTTTGGCGTCTCTGGGAACATCTAATAAAGTGAATGTGCTGCAAATCTCTAGGAAGTGTTGGAGATGAGCACTTGCATCTTCGTGCGGCTTCCCACAAAACTGGTTGGCTTGTACCATGTTGATGAGCCCTGGCTTGAGCTCAAAGTTCTTGTCGATGGCCGCGGCAGGTCCAGTGCGGATGTTGTCCGTAGTGGGAGCTGAGAACTCGCGGATCGTCTTGTTCGCCATGGCTGCGAACTCTGTTGACAAATTCCGGATGAAACTTCGGCAGTCTTCTGGATTGGATGAAGTGTTGCGTCGAAGTGTTGACTTCTTGAGCTTGGCTCTTGCCTTTCTGATTAATGCTTCGGGGTTGTCAACAAAATTTTCTGGAAGATGTCCTCTATTCATACATCACCCTGCAAAACAATAAGAATGGAAAAATACAGGGGTAAATCTGTATAGGAGAATTGATGATCTCAATCACTTAATGATGCGAATGATGACTCAAATTCCGTATTCATTCCTTGTTAGTAAATCAACCTTCCCCGGCAACGGCGCCAAAAATGCTTGTTGGGCATTCTTAACGTCATTACCAAAAGTAGACTTAGTTTTCTAATTCTGATAACGGCGCCAAAAATGCCGAACATATCCCTCATGCCACTTAAGACAAGTTGTCATCCCCAGCATGACATGAGAGACGCGGTATTGAAATATGCAACTGCTCTTCTAAATAAATAATAAATAAGATCTGCAAGCGCACAAATTAATACCGATGTAGCATTTTAACCGGGAAGTATTCCAGGTATCGTTATTTATATTTTTACCACTGGGAAGGGATTACTAACATCAATGTTGATTATGGAATGGAATATAGGAATGAGTATCAATCATTGCATGTATAAGTGAGAGCATTCATCTATCACTTGCATACAGGGGTAAGTGTCACATAAAATATAGATAAAGTATGAATGGTGACAAAGATAATTAATCTGATCAGCTAGCCACATATAATAATGATAAGCACCTCAACAGATATTCTAGCAAGTTATTAGCATGGTATTAGGATGAACTACAAGGATATTTCCTAAGTTATTCTTAACTATAAAGTCTAGCATATCATAGTTAGTGCAAGTACACTTGGCAATCATTGCGAGAAAGGACTACGCCCATGCATAGTGATATTATCAAGGAAGATGAGAAACATAGCAATCACTCCCCCGTAATAATGTTGCTCTGCCTGCCTTACACACGGGAGGGGGACTATATAAGAACCAACGAAGCTGTCACCATCACGGACCACCCCACGATCCGGCATATAAGGTGCAATCGCAGATAAATATGGTCTAAGCACCACGCCTACACAATATTTATCATTTACCCATGGATCCGATGGATAAACGCTATATGATCCTAAACATGTATATAATTCCAATCTAACTAAGCCAAGCGTATAACTACGATAAACTAAGAACAATATAATTGCAAACATAAACAAGTAGAGCATAGTCATAATCAATATATTGAAATAGAACAAAGTTGTATTCATAATATTGAAGAACAAAGATGAACAATGAAGAACAGTAGAGGAATTACCAAGAATCCTCTTGACAGATCCGGAAACCAATCGAAGATTGACTCCTTCTAGTTCTAATCCTATGTAGCTATGCTATACTAGAGATCTAGTTGATGTGGTGGCTCTAGGGCTTGATCAGAGACTCTCCTCCTGAGATTAGGGTTTGAAGAATGAGAATGAGGGAGTGCCTCCTCCAGGGGCCAGGGGTCCTGCTTATATAGCCCCCTCAAGTGAACGTGGGCCGTCGTATCAAACCGACATTAATCGCACGGTTTTCCTTGATCCCTTAGGTCGGTGGAGCATAATCCGTGAGACGGAGCCTGATTGGCTCACAGGCCAGGGCGGGCGCCCTAGGGAGCAGGGCGGGCGCCCTGCCTCCGGGCCCGTTCGACCTCCCGTTCGATCTCGTGGCTTCTAGAGTCTTCTAGATGATAGAAAATCGGTGAACACGTTATTATCTCTATGTAAACCCGACGTGTGGGCCTTTCCTCCGTATTTTCTGATAACCCCCTGTAGAAACAGACAAACACCAAAACTTGTGGAATTCTGTCAGATAAAACCCTAAGTCTAGGTGTTGGTTGCATTTGGATCCTTTTCTTTATTTATTTGATAACTATATTTGGTACTTAAGGACCGTCAACATATGTGCATACCAAAATCAAGAGGAAACTGATGACCATTTAGCTTAAGATGTTACCTTCATCTTTAGAGCATGATAACACCATGTGATGAAGGGTAGACAACTTTTGATGGTCCTTTCCTTCCTTGCATCTTGAGTTGTTCATGAGCATCTTGTCTCATATGTTGCACTCGTTGTCATTCTTTTATCATGCTATCTGTTTGTTCTTTCTTTGTGTTTGGACCTTTTGCTCCACTTATTATTTTATTCCTGCAAGCATTAGTGGACAACACATACCCGAAGGAATAATAACAAGGGTAGTGTTGTTATCGAGCTGAAGATCACTTTCTATGCTTCCGAAAAGTTGGTTTGAACATTTTAATCAGCATAGAACATTTATCCCATATTAATAACATGTCTTTGTTGTTCACCATTACTTCTTCTCTTGAGGGTTGATTTTATTTTGTATATTAAGTTTGATTTTTATGTATAGAATTTGTAAAATCATTCAAACTTATAAAGACAAAGTAATAGTGAGTAGAGGGATTTGCAAACTAGCATGTCAGAGTGACAGAAGCTTGAGGGGAGGAAGAGCATTATCGGATCATCTTTAGAGGAGTCGATTTTCCTCCCCCACGCTTGAACCTTGCTGTCACTCAACACTTAAAGTTAAGTGTGAATGTTGAAACATCCCTCAGAGTGTGTTGTAACTCTCATGTCCTCATACATTGTTTATCCTTTGTTCTTAAATTTTAACCTGCAATGGTTAGTGACCAAGAATACCCGAAGGGGCTGTCCTAGGAACATGTTTTTTTCAGTCATGAGCCTTCATGTGCTCATATTTATATATATATATATATATTTGGACCTTCATGTGTTTATATTTTTTTATATATTTGGACCTTTATGTGTCCATATATTTTTTTTTTCTTTCCATAGCTTAAGATAAGATTATTTATGCAAAATTCAAAAGGTGGTATGGAAATAAAATGCAAGATAAATACCGATTTACCTGTTGGCGAGGACTCATGATTTTAGGTCTGTTGAGCAAGACCTCTCCCTTGCAATCAGCCTTTCTTTGGACTATCTGATCCAAGAGATGAGGATGCAGACAGTTTCATGATCTTCTTTTGTCAACATTTCTTGATTTTTGTTGATTCTTGGTCGACGAATTGGTGTTCACTGAAGATGCAAACTCGTGTTCCTCCTTGATTATCTTTGTCCTCTAACAGTGTGGTGAAGAGCTATTCTTCGTGTTTGTCAGTGATACGCCAGCCGTCTTGATGGTCAAGGAAGGAACCTCAATGACATAGTCTGTAGTCCACCAATGATTGATGCTTGTTAACATAAGGATGGATGTCATGATGTAGTGTCATCTTCTCATCCTTGTCCTTATCGTCGACGTGCAAGATGGTGTCTTCGAAGATTATGAAAGCAGGTTTTAGATTGGCTAATGTGAGATGAGTTACACCTAGTTTCACATCGTCATCCTAGCTTGAGTTTTGGGAAAACTCAATGCTAGGATGTCTTCAACATTACTCATGGCCTATCGCTTTGTTCATCCACTTCCTTTGAGTGAGTGTTTTTTGTTGTAGATCCGTTTTATGGCACTCATCTTCTTTCTCTTTGTTCCACAGCTGAAGTGGTGGTTAGGTTTCTGTTTGCAGGTTCATACTAAACCACAAACAGTTAGATCTTATATTCTTTCATCCTGCAGAATGTTAATGGACACATACCTGAGGGAATACAACAAATTTAAAGTACGGGTTATTGTCCATAACTTTTGTAGTTTTCCTCTATGTTAATAAAAAAGATATTTTTAGAATTGCTTTAGCATAGATTTTATTTATCATGTTTTATAAAGAATTTTATTTATTCATTGCATTCTAGCATGGTTCAAGGCAAATGTAACTTGCAGCAAAAGACAAAGTGAATGATCTTTGATACTTACAGTTCTTCCTTCCATGAAAAATGAGCTATGTCTTCTTTTCACGAAGTTAGAGTTCATCATATGCCTTGCTTCATCTCTAGTGTGAGTTCATCTTGGTAATTTTCCAAATTGAATTTGAATGTTTTCTGCATTGGTTAGTCTAATGAAATAACCAGTATCTACACAAGCAATTTTTAGTTCAATAACCAAACTAGACTCTATGTCTAATTGGATTAAGGAAGGCTATTTAACCTGAGCACCACGCTTAATTTAAAAGCCTTTGAAAGTATAGCTAGTACTTCCAAACTAAAGCATATTATAGCAGACAAAGGTAGCTTGAAAATATTAAAGAGATTTACTCATATAGAGATGAAAGAGTGATCATGGTGAGGAATATATATATATTTCTTTTTTAGATGCAAGCGACATGAATGCATGCAAAGAACTAAACATGTTGTGGATTTGATTATGAGAAAATTTAAACTAAATAGAGTGAATGCATGAGTTATTTAAAGTAAATATGCGGTGGAAAAAATTAAAAAGATAACTACTCATCAATGTTTAAAGTCCATGAGCAAGACTACCTCACCTTTCTTGATCAAACTTACCATGACTCACATGATGGAATTTGAGAGTATTGCAGCGTCTATATTCATCACTTGAGATGTGATTTGAATTCCTATGACGGTGACCTTTTCTCCAATCTACACATGGTTAGAATAATATATATATGTATGCAAACCTATGAGATCACTGCGCTCCAATGTTGATGAATCATGAATGTTCAGGTACCCTGGGTTCTTAATGTTTCTTCTTCTTTCTTTTCTTCCTGTGGAATCTTGCCAGAAGGTCACAACGGTGTCTGATGTCATGTCTATTTTACAACTCAATAGAACAAGGGTAATCCTACTAAAGCTAGTGGTACACTACATTAGCAGACATGAAGATCATTTTCAAAATCTTTACGCCAATTTCTTCCCCAGCAACGACGCCAAAAAGCTTGTTGGTATTTATTAACACACACAGAAAATTCCGCAAGCGCACAGATACCGTTATAGCTTTTAGCCGGGAGTATTCCAAATCATCGTATTTATCTACAGGGAAGCAATGGTTAAAGAAATTGATAAATCACCATCATGTATCTGCTAACTTAATATACCAACTGGACTAAAGTCAGGGTAAGTGGTAAATGATATGAGTTATGAATAAGGACACACACACATAGGAGAATTCCATAATGAAATAAAAGAGCAGTTTAGCACTACTGAGAGGACAACGGGAGAGTTTAAGGTTCTTAAATACTTCTCTATTACTTTGGTTCTATAAGATTGTCACGCCCGGTTTTCCAAAAAAGACCAAGCACTCGTTATATGTGTGCCTAGGAAGTCCACACATACAACAACAGAATAGAGATATCAAAATAATGTTTATATAAAGCAGAATATTTACTATATTAACACTTACAACTATCAGAGTATCGCAGAACAGTGGCCAAGCTTCTGCTCTTGCTCCATTCTTCTCTGGGACGGCTGACTGGGGGCTTCGTATGCCAAACACTTCTAACAGACCTCTGGAAACTCCACTACACTTTCATTCTTCTTCTAAGCAGCACCCTCACTACACACTGGAGTGTAGGGAAATAGCAAGGGTGAGCACATGTCGTACTCAACAAATATAACACGGGGTTTATGAGGCTCAAAACGGATAGACACTGGTTTACTGCATTTAGCTTTTAATTATCATAATTTTATCATATGAGTAGCATCAAGTTTTCATTTATCCCACAATAAACATATGATCAATGTAAAGATGAATAATGAATAGCAAAAACACATTTATAGTCATTAGTGATCATCTATTCCATAAGGGTCCAAGACCACTCGTGACCGTGAGCACGACTGTTATAAATAGTTTTACACTCTACAGAGGTTGTACACTTTCACTGTGAGTCGTGATTTACCCTTTCACCCGAGGTGATCAGCCTCTTAACCCACTACCAAGGAAGGTCGGCAGGGTTCACTATGAAGTCTTTCAAAGGTTCGTCTAACAAGTTAGGGCCATTAGATTCACTCGGCAAACAGATGTAGAGCCCCCCTTCCAAATGGCATAATGACGCGCAGCCTATACACATAAGGACAGAGGCTGCACTATACCCGATTCATCAAGCCATTCTTACTGCATGAAGGTTACCACTAACCTGCTAGAAAAGGTCCTCATACTTGACTAAAGCTAGAGTCATGTAGCCCTCATAGTTGTAATGTAAGTTCCAGATGTTCGCTTACAGATGAGTCCTTATGGAGAGAAACTAGAGCACCAAGAAAAATAGCATCATGCTCTAACCCTCTTTAAACAGTAATCAAAATGTCATCTTTTAGTGTTGTTGCATATTCCATTAATCATATTACAAGATCATAATTTATGCTTAGCAATAGCAAAAGCTATCCAATGCAAAATCCCATATGTGACAAGGTATAGATCAAAAACTAGGAAAATCCTTAATGACAATTCAATACAGACACATGCAATATGATTTTATGTGATTAAAGTGAATAGGACAACAAGGAAATCCCATGTTATACTTGCCTTGATCAAAATTAGCTACTTAGAATCTTGAGCTGCTATCTTCTGGTCTCTAGCTTTTGCTTCAACTGTCGATCCTTAGCTCCTGGCCTTCAGCGCTAACAAACCGCGCTTCATCTACTCGCAGCAACCAAGCACAGTAAATAGACAACAAACACACCTAAGAACAAACATAATACAAAGGAGACACTTTAAAAGAAAGCGTACTAAACGTCATGACTTGTTGCTACAGTTACAAGAACGTAGGAACGACTAAGGACGGAGCTATCGTTACCGAGGACACGTCTATCGAGGTTTATAATATAACAGAAAGGATAAACTATATGCTTGATGTATTTTAGTTAGTGAATTAAAGTGTTGGACTTTTTAGAAAAATATACTAAAGTGGACTAACCAAATTATGTTAAATTATAAAAGCTAATGTTGTACCTTAGCCATATTTTATTCATAAATATATCAGAGTATTTTAAGTCATGTAAATATTTTATAATCTAGATAATTATGGAACATGTGGCAACGCTAAACAAAAACATTTATAAATCAAGGTTGAACTAAACAGGTCATAAATGAAAAGGCATTCACATTGATATAACTCATATTAACATTTACTTAGGAGATACCGAGGTTATAAACCTAAGTGGCTTTTAATGAATCAATAGTCATTAGATAAACATTAATCAACTTAATTATATGTTTCATGTTTAACTAAACAATAATTAACAAAGAAATATTTAAGTTGTTATTTACCAAGTTAACATTTTATTATTTATAAAAGACCGAAGATAAACCTAAATTAACTTTGATTCAAAAAGACATTGAATATATATTTAAGTTGAAAGATAATCATAAAAGATCAATATTGTCCTATGTTGCTTTTATTTAGAAACAAGTTTGTGTAATCATTAATCGAATTAATAGGATTAATTTAATTGACAAGTGACATGGTAAATATTGCCGCTAGCATGTAGGTTACATCGACACGATCACATCGCAACGATAACGAAATTATAACTTTATGTTGCTTTTAACAATAAAATTATGTGCATATATTTATTAATTAAATATTCAACTATATATTCAAAAACATGTGACACAAAAAACAATGTTACTACTGTGTAGAGCACGTCGACACGAATCTAATGCAACTTGAACCAACTAAATCGGAGCTAAAATGAGGAAACGGCAGAGGAAAAACGATGGATGACAAAACTGTAAATATGTTGTCTTTTACCTTTGCGTACGTCGTACAAAACAGACGTGGAGGCCATGTCATCGATGGCTGACTGCTGCGGTAGAGCTCATGCCAGGCACAGAAGCGGCTCCTATCGGGCTTGGGGATGGCTGGGCTAGGCAGCCGACGGTGCGGAGGTGCTCGCCCGCGGCCATGCCTGGGCCTGCGGGTAGGCCACACCGGCCCGCGCGGTGGTGCCCGAACAACCACCAGGGCGGCACGGCGGCCACGCCTACCCTCACGTGGGGCTGGGGTCAGGGTGCGGACTGCGGAGTCTACGCGATGGGGGCGCAGGGGTAGGATTGAGGGCCGAAGACGATGTTGTAGCGCGGATCGACGAAAAATGACGAAGCTCTGGTCAACAATGGAGGTTCGCCGGAAACCTGACCGGAACACAGATAATGGTAAGGGAACGCGGTCAACCGGTGATGAATTCGCGAAATGAAAAGCATGACAGCGAAGAGAATGACGAGGGCTACCTTACAACAGTGACAATTTTCAACGGAATGCCATAGTTTCGCCGAAAAAGCTCACCGAAGTGTTCGCTGGAACCCTAGTTGTAGCGAACTTCGGCGTTCGATCTAGAACGCTACGAGTGGCGGCTCGGAAAAAGGTTGTACTTTTGAAATCAGCGCGATGAGACGAACACCAGCATATATATAGGTGTAGGGTTTGGAAACTTTTCAGAATTTCTTAATTTCAAGATTTATTTCCTATTTTAAAAAAATAATTCTAGGAAAATCCTGAAATCATATTTAAGCCACGAAAAATCACGGAAATTAGAGAAAATTCTAAGAAAATTTCCCAAGGTATATATGAATGTGATGGATCAAAATTAAGAGTTTAAAACTCAAGAAAAGATTGTTGAGATGATCGAGAAAAAAGATAAAGCTCAAAGAAAAAGGAATTTAATTCTAGATAAGGTTGGAAAATCTCTCTGGAGTTCCTCTAGAGCGAACGAAATGTCATCCTATCGTATTTTAAAACTGTTTGCACTCACAAACACCAAAAACAAGCATCACATCAACCAGAGTGCATCAAATTAATTCATAAATAATTAGAAAAGCACCATTTTCTTTAATAAAAATATATAGAAATTTCAAACTAATATTGGCAAACTTTATCCAATTATTAATAACATTCATTTGATTTATTATTTTCTATTCACAACCCAAAATAGAAATGTTGGGGTGTGATAAAGGTATAACTAATTCATGGGTAGATATAGTGAGCACGCAATAACACTTTGGAGCAACAATATTTTTTCAACTCTCAAGGGGGGTGAGAAAGCGTAGTTGAGGGATGGCTGCTTAAAGCTCTACAAACACCAATTCGAACATGGTGGATTACAATGGCCTGATAGAGCTCTCACCTCTGGGTCTATCACAACTAACCATAGGATTGAGCGCAATCTCAAGTAACCTATAGTCTAGACACTACGTCTATACTATCGATTAGTACTCTAAACATGTACGATAACTAGAGCACCCGATACGAGCGGAGATCCGATGCTAAGGTGTAACAACTATCCTAACCATACACATGAAAGCATAAAGTAAATAGAGAAGGTAAATATATTAAAGCATAAGTCTTGCAAAGATACACCAGACCTCCGAAGAATTCTCCAGAACCTGAGTGTAGCTCGACTCTCCCTAACTCTCAACTAGAACTAATCTACTACATTAGAGAGTCTAACCCTAATTCTCCTAGTGTCGTGTCTTGATCTGAATGAGAGATGGCCTCCTAGAGGGGGTCTGGGCATCCTTATATGGGGCGAGATGGAGTAGCAGCCAAGGAATTGCCACATCATCGATTTGCATCACCTCCATCGACCATCGTTGGATAAACCGACCTAAAACTGTCTTAAAATCAATGAAGTAGATTGTAGGAAGGAGTACGAGGTGGTGGAGGGTGAGTGGGCTCTAGGCTAGGCCGGGCGGCCTCCCCCATGTGCCGGCCAACCCACTATAGTGGAGTCTCGGCCCACGCTTCATCGTGGTGTCTTCTGAATGCTTCTAGAGTCTTCTTATGTTGGTTTCGTCGTGGATTTAATATCTTTTTATTCTGAACTTCAAACATAGCAAATAATATATCCATTTTGATCATCTCAACGAGCTCTTTACAATGGTTGTATCATTCTATCATTTGAGATAGTTTTATTTGGTGAAAAAGTAAATATGTTGTAAGGCAAGTAAGAGCACCAGAACTCGTAGAACTTGTTAGTTTAAAATACTTTACCTACATTGGTGATGGAATTTTAAGCATGTATGTATGGTAAAATGATGATTTATAGTTGACATTAACTACCATCAACATTGGTGATTGTTCCTGGCCGGCTCCGGTGATTGTGAGGGGTCTCGTACCTTTCCCGGCGGAGAGTCGAAAGGTAACTCTAGTGGATTGCTTGTGTCATTGAGTTACCTCATTTGTGGGTCGATTCTTGCGGTGTCCAATGTGTGGACGAGGTTTGTGCAACACCTCTTAGCCACCGAACCACGAAGTGTTGATTGACATAACGGGGACTAGCATGCCAGCAAGCATGTGAACATCAGGAGAAAAATTATGTCTCCATTGTGATTGATTCATTGGATTCTCCCGGTGATTGGTATTCCTCCTATTGTGATTGGTTTATTTCTCGACGTGGTAGTATAAAGATCACACTCCTCTTATTTATATTCTTGCAAACTAGTTATAACAAGCTCTTTAGTGTAATTAGTTTTGAGAGCTTGCCTTACCCTTGCTAGTGTAGCTTCTCACCTAGTTGAGCTCTTTAGTGTAGCTAGCTTTTCAGAGCTCATAGTGACTTAGCCATTGATTGACTTAGAGATCATAGCAACTAGAATTGTTGGAATAGGTGGCTTGCAACACTTGTTAGAGCTAGTACAAAAAGCTTTATAGCTAATTAGTTGTCTAACAAGTTTGTCTAGTATTTTGTAGATTTTAAATTAGGTTATTCGCCCCCCTCTAGCGAATTAGGACTTTTCAAGTGGTATCGAAGCCGTGGTCACCATTTAAGCAAGGCTTAACAACCTCGGTGCATAAAAGATGGCTCAAATTGTATTCAACCATGTTGGGGGTAAACCACCGTTCTTTGATGGCACATCATTCGACTATTGGAAGAGAAAGATGAAGATGTACCTTGGTTCCATCAATGACAAGGTGTGGGATGTGGTAGAGAATGAGTTTGTGATTCTTGACCCTACCAATCTCATCGACAATGACAAGATCAACAAGCAATGTAATACCATGACACTGAACACCATATACAATTGCATTGATTCAAAGTTGTTTGAGCAAATCAAAGATCTTGAGAAAGCAAGTGAAGTTTGGGTGAGATTAGAGGAAACATATGAGGGCACTTCAACGGTAAAAAGTGTCAAGCTCTACATGCTCAAGGACAAGCTATCCAACTTCAAGATAAAGGAGGATGAGTCCATACCGAAGATGTTCTATAGGCTCCAAGTAATCATCAATGATCTCAAGAGTTTGGGTGATGTTGACGATAGTAATTGTTCATCACAAACCGTCAATTTAACTTAAAGAAATACTTGAAAAGGATCATCAATAGAAACTTAGGGGTTTAAACTGACAATTTCCATGAGTTTTGGTGAATCTGTATTTTCAGTAGGGTTATTGTAGAAAACTAGCAAGAAGGATCAAAACATGAAATAAAACCAAACTTAACCACGACGAAAACTACTACAGAAGGTTCCAGAGGAACCAGAAGACACCACACCGCGGTGGACCCCGAGAGGCTGCCAAGTGGGGCCGGTTGGCCCTACCATGGTGCCGCCCGGTCTGCCATGGTGGCCTCTGCCTGTCAGCTTCCAAAAGCTTCCACCACGGCCTCCTAGGATTGCATCTACACCATTCTTCAAGTTGGTTTGATCCAAGGGCTCACATTCCACCCTTAGGCTATATAACCAGGCTCTACCCCCCTGGAGTAGACCTCTACATCTGCCATAAGTCAAGAATAGACCAGAAATTAGGGTTTCTAGAGATTAGAGAGAGAGAGAGAGTTCTAGTTCTTCAAGTTCTTAGTATAGGCTTTCTAGCAAGGTTTAAGTAGAGTTTGGGCTACTGCTCAGGATTCTGGATCTGCCGTCTGGAGACTGGTATTAGCCATTGTATCTCTTTACTTATGACTTTGTGCTACTTCAATATTATGTTGCTATTTATTATGTTCCTAGTTTGCTCTAGTTTATTGCTTGATATAGCTATGATTGATGATGAATTTATGCATATGTTCGTAGAGCACTTAATTCAATACTCGAGTGACTTAAGTGGTCGACACTATGTAAGCATGGTGCTTAGATATTGTTTGCCTGCGGATGCACTCTATATCCCGGATCATGTGGTAGATCACGGATGTGACACTCCCGTTGAGTACTTTGTAGTCCACTCCCCGTATATAGAACAAATAAAACCTCGGTTACGAAGGAAGGGAAAGCTCTTTTCTCGAACTTCCCTAAGTAATGTTTCTTATACATAGATCCAAAGTTAGTTATACTATAGATGAGAGTAAATATACTTGAGTGTACAAAAGACTTAGTAATTAGGAATGATATAGGAATCTTTTGCTCTTACCAAATCTCGAGCTTAGTCATACTACAATCGTGAGTCTCTATTTCTATCTCTGGAATACCTTTGTTGCCTTTTATTTATCATTTATTTATCACTTGACTTACCCCTACTAAAGTATAAGAGTGGTTGGAATCATAAGTATTCATATTAGTTAATGTCTCAATGTCAACTCAACCCCATAGCTCTTCCTTGTGGATTAAATATAAATAACGATACTCGGTATACTCCTAGGTGAAATGCTACAATGGTAATTTATTTGTGCGCTTGCGGATATATAACTTTAATATTATTTTCTCAGAGTTTACAAGTGGCATTCATAATTTACTAACAAAGCATTTCTGGCATCATCTAGGGATAACTTAGTAAGAGTGATGCTAAGAAATGCCAACAGGTGAGAAAGTGAAGGATGAGAATTTCTCTCATAAGTTCTTAATGTGTTTGCCTAAGAGATTCAAGACATTGAGAACTGTCATCTTTAGAGGTGGATTGAAGGATGTACCTCCCAATGAGGTACTTGGAGATGTCATGACCAAAGATCAATACAATGATGATGATGATGAGGTTGTAAAGGAGGAAGACAAGAAAAAGAAAAGTGTGGCATTCAAAGCCGGAACTTCATCCTCCAAGAATAAGAGCAAGGGCAAAGCTAAGAAGGAAGATTCAAGTGATGAGGAGTGCTCCAATGATAATAGTGATGATGAAGCTCTAGCTCTATTTGTTCACAAGTTTGGCAAGATGGTGAAAAAGAGGGGATATCATACAAGAAAGAGAAGAGATCACTCCAAGAACAAGGAATATGCTAGATTATGCTAAGAGTATCGATCACATTGTGGCGGATTGTCCTTACAATAGTGACAATGAGGACAATGAGAAGAAGTGCAAGAAAGAAAAGAAAGAAAAGAAGGAGAAGAAGATGAACTTCAAGAAGAAGAAGGGTGAATCCTATGTTGTCACATGGGATAGTGATGCCTCTACCGATGATGATTCAAGTGATGATGACACGGCATCAAAGAAGAAGGCTCTAGCAAGCATTGCTATCAACAACAAGCCTTCACTATTTGACTCTTCATCATGCTTCATGGCTAAGGGCTCTAAGGTAAAATACGATGAGAGTGATGATAGTGAATATGAAAGTGATAGTGACGATGATAATGAATTTTCTATTGAACAACTCATGAACATGCTAGAATAAGCTAATTCAATTATTAACAGGAGCAACAAGTTCAAAGATTTGCAAAGAAGCTTGATTATCTTGAGCAATCCTTTGATGAGTTTAATGCTACTCAAGAGAGGCTAGAGGAAGCCCATGAGAAGCTTGGCAAAGCTCACACCATGCTTGAAAAAGCTCACTCCTTGCTTCTTGAACAAGATAAGGAAAGGGTAATAGTATCATGTGATGTGAGCATAACATGTGACTTGATTGATGAATCTTTTTATGAACCCATAGTTATTGCTCCCACTAACCCTTCATGTAGCTCATCATCCACTACCACCACCACTTGTACCTCTACTACTAGTGATGGTTTCACTTGTGATGCCTCACTAATGGTTGAGAATAAGACTCTCAAGAGAGAGGTAGATGAGCTCACTCATGCCCTAGACAAGGACTATGGCAGTGAGGCCTGCTTGCTAAAGTGCTTCGGTAGCCAAAGGTTCTCCCTTAAAAAAGAAGGATTACGCTATACCCCTAAGAAAGGCAAGGTGAACTTTGCTACTCCCAAAGCTAGCTTTGTAAAGAGCAATGATCGGTTTTGTAATAGATGCAAGAAAGTTGGGCACTTAAAGCAATATTGCAAGAACAAGAACAAGAATCAGAATGCTAATGTATCCTCAATCAAGTTTGATTCTTGTTATTTCCTTACTAAGGGTGTGTTGACATTTCTTACATCACTATGTACTAAGTTGTCATCCCTAGCATGATGCTAGAAATGCTAGTAATTATAACTACACTTGAAAACACCAAATAATATCGAAACATAAGTATCTGCAAGTGCACAGATAAATCACCATTGTAGCATTCTACTCAAGAGTATACCAAGTATCGTTATTTATTTTAATTCCAAAGAAAGGACCATGAGACAAATGCTCATAGGGCTAACTATAAATGTGCAGACCTATGATAAACCAACCACTCTTATACTTTAGTAGGGGTAAGTCAAGTAAAAGATAAATACATGATAATGAATACAACATGATAATGGTATTCCAGAGATAAAGAACCGAGACTCAACTAATGTAGATGGCTAAGCTCGAGATTCAGTTAGAGTAAAAGATTCCTAAGTCATTCCTAAATACTAAGTCTTTCACACACTCAAGCATATATAATTTCATCTATAGCACAACTAAATCAGAAAATAAGCATAAGGAACATCAACTAGGGAGGATCAGAAACATAGTCATCCCCCTCTTTCGAGACCGGGTTCTACAAGTCCTACACAAGGGGGATGGACTACATACGACTCAACGGGTCTGTCACACCCGCGATCTACCACACGACCCGGCATGTAGGGGGCATTCGTAGGTAAATAATATCTAAGGACCATGCTTACATAATACGTACCACCTAACTCTCTCGAGAACTGAATTAGGCGCTCTACGTACATATGCATAAATTCATCATCAACTATAACTATATCAAATATACAACTAGCAAGCTAAGAACATAATAAATAGCAACATAATAATGAAATAGAACAAAGTCATAAATGAGATACAATGGCTAATTACCAGTCTCTAGACAAAGAGATCCGGAATCCCGAGCAAAAATAGCCCAATTCTACTTGGACCTTGCTAGAAAGCCTATACTAAGAACTTGAAGAACTAGAGCTCTCTCTAATCTCTAGAAACCCTAATTTCTAGTCTACTCTTGACAAATGAATTGCAAGATACAATGATATATCTCAAGGGGGTCAGGGCGTGTAATTATAGTCCTAAGGGTGGAACGTCAGCCTTCGGATCAAACCGACTTGAAGCAATGGTGTAGATGCGACCCTAGGAGGCGGTGGAGGAATGTTCTAGAAGCTCATGGCTAGATCTCTCTATGGGGGGCCAGGTGGCCTGATGGTGGGGCCGGGCAGCCCCCACCTGGCATTCTTTGCTCCTCCGCTTTGGTCTGGTGTCTTCTACAGTCTTCTGGTGCATATTTCATTGCGGTTAAGTTTCGTTCCTTTTTGACATTTCAGTCCTCCTTTTCTTATTTTCTAGAATAACCTGCTGAAAATATAAATTCATCAAAACTTATGGAAATTGTCAGTTAAAACCCCTAAGTTTCTATTGGTGACCGTTTCTATACACAAAGTTGACGGTTTAAGATGGATGATAACTACCGTCAATAAGCTCCCTCAAGCTAAATCTTTGCTAGTCCCTTAGCAAAACGAACTTTGTTGACACCATTTTTTGGCACGTGTCAAGATAATCAGAGTGGGCTAATCGGCAGAAGAAAAGTTATTGTGTATGTTGATAGCCGATAAAAGACAGCTTGTGAAGAAGGCTGCCGATGGATGGTGGCGGTGTATGGAGAAGCTAGGTTGGATTGGGGTGTTGCCGATAAGGTTAAGGGTATTATTGCCGATGTCGATAAAGGAGGTTTGAAGATTGCTGCTGATGAAATAGGAAGTGTGCCGATGAAAGAAGACTTGAAGGCTGCTGCCGATGAAACAGGGAGTGTGCCGATGGAAAGAAGGTCGATGGGAATTTCATCGTAATTTAGGCGGACAAGGGAATAAGATAGGAATTAATTTCCTTTTCTATGTTTATTAGAGTTTGATTTGTATAAGAGTCATATGTTTCTTTAGATTTGGATTTAGTGTTCTAGTCGTACTTGGTTACGTTTCTGTAGATCAGGATATAAATATAGAGTGAAGGGCAATGTAATGAGGAATCAATCAATATCAAAAACCAGCTTTTACTCTTATTTACATCTATTTACTTTCCGGCGACTTCGTCAATTTGCATATTTTTCCTTTTTACGAGTTCTCATTGATTCAGCGAGTTGCATTGCTTCAGTGCAATCTTCGACGATCCTTGAGTTCCGCGTGAGTACCTCTTGGCCGTGACTTCCGGGCGTATCATTGTTGTCAGGACCAAAGTGCTCGTATCTTCATCCTTGTCGATTAACAGGTCAAATCGACTAGCACGCTTTGGATATCGATTTTGGGTATTGGCCCTTTGTGTTTGCAGATCCACTTTTGCATCAACACATCTTTTGGCACGCCCGGTGGGACCAGATCTGATCAATATGTTCAATCCTGAGATCGATGCGAGGAACATCATCGTGGTATCAGAAGAAGATCTTAAGGAAGAACAGAAGCAGGCTTTGGAAAAGGCTATAGAAGAATACAGACAGCTTTGCTTGAAGTCATTCAGCTTGAACAAGAGTAGACAAGTTATCCAGAAGCAAGATTTGTCGTTGCCTCGGCAAGTTACCTTTGATTCTAATCCGGGTAAACTTCAAGAGATGGTTAATTCTGCAGTAAATCATGCTTTAATTAATCACTCCAATGTGTTGTCCAATACTGTTCATAATGTTGTGGTTTGAACTTTCAAAGAAGGGCAAGCATCACCGCATTATGTTGGGCCTACCTATCATCAACCAGAGTCAGCATCTATTATTACTCCATCGGCTCTCCCAACCGTTGTGGGTACAGAAGTTTCTTCCCCTCCAGTATCAGCAGGCTTATCTAACGTACAATCTACACCGATGCGATCAGATTCAGTATTATCAGGATGAGTTTAGCTTAATACAGATCTATCGGCATCGGCTTTATCAGGTCCTGTGCCACAGAATAACCAGACTTCTGCTAATTGGTGGGGATACGGTATGCCTCCAGAGCCATCTGCTTTTAACCCTGGGTTACCTCAAGTGTTTGACACAGCAGGAAAAGCTCCTATGCCATCAGCTGGTTCGCCGATAGCTCAAGTGCCTCAATATACTACAGCAACTACTGTGCAACCAACTCTAGGAAGTTTCCAGATGCCTTTGGGTCAAACATCTAATTCAAGTCCATCGGCAAACTTGTTACCGATGCAACAGAAGGCTCCTGCTGTAAGTCAACCTGGAGTCCAGTTCATGCCTCAAGCTGGTTGTAATTATCCAGCAATGCCAGCAAATTACCAGCCATCGGCAAATTTTGTACCAATGAACGCTAATAATAGTTGGTCAGGGCAGTTTCCAACTCAACATACAGTTCAGCCAAATCAGCAAGTTACAGGGATTCATCAAGGTCATATGCAAGCTGGTTTTCAGAATCAAGCATCGGTAGCTCAGCCGATGAATCCTTTCCAGCAGGTTAATGGACCACAAGTAATGGCAAATATGCCGATTGCTGGAGATCGTGGGCCACAAAGATATGCAGAAGGATATCAGCAAGTACCTCCTGTAGAAATTCAGCCATATCGTCAACAAGATGTTGATGCTTTTTGGGCCAATAAAATAGCAGAGATTATGAAGGATCAGTTTGGGATAAAACCCAAGGTCAATACTTATTCTTATCGGACTCCATATCCTCCGGCATATGATTTAATTCCTGTCCCAAATCGGTACAAGGTACCAGATTTCACTAAGTTCTCTAGGCAAGATGATACATCAACCATGGAACATGTTAATCGCTTCATTATTCAATGTGGAGAGGCAGCTAGTAGAGATGAATTAAGAGTTCGTTTGTTTTCATCATCTTTGTTTGGATCAGCATTCACATGGTTTATTTCATTACCGCCAAATTCTATTATTACTTGGACTGATCTAGAAAAGCAATTTCATAAATATTTCTTTGCTGGAGTTCATGAAAAGAAGCTTACCGATTTGGTAAAATTGAGACAGCGTAATGATTAATCAGTGGAAGGCTTTGTGCAAAGGCTACGAGATGTGAAAAATAAGTGTTATAGCCTGGTACTGGATGATCAGCAACTTGCCAATTTGGCTTTCCAAGGATTGTTGCCACACCTTAAGGACAGATATGCTTCTCAAGAGTTCGAAAGCCTAAGTCATCTCGTGCAAAGGATTTCTGATCAAGATACTAGAGTTTTTGAACCCAAAAGGAATTGGAGCAAGAAGGTTTCATTTGTCGGAGAGGTAGAAGATTCTGATTCAGATGAAGAGCCAATTATCAGTTTGGCTGAGTGGGTTAAAAATAAAAAGCCGATATCTTGTCCCTTTGGTTAGAAAGAGCCAGAAAAGTTTACTTTCGACATCACCAAAGCCGATAAGATATTTGATCTTCTGCTTCAAGAGGGCCAGATTAAGCTATCACCTAATCATGTGATCCCATCGGCAGAAGAGTTGAAGAAAATGTTGTATTGCAAATGGCATAATCAACTTCACACAGTACAAATGAGTGCAAAGTGTTTAGGCAACAGTTACAATTAGCTATTGAATCTGGGAGAATTAAATTTGGTAATTCCAAGATCCAGAAGGCGATGAAAATTGATCAACATCCTTTTCCAGCAAATATGTTGGATGCTGAAGGAAAGACTAAGGTGTTGACATCAGAAGCTGCTGAGAAAAATGCATCAGTGGATCCCCAACATCGGATAACTACCGATGACGCAAAAGGCAAGGGGCTACTAGGAGAAAGTAGCAATTCTGGAAAGCCTCCTCGATCTGGCATTGTGATTACCCATCGAAGGCAACAGGAGGGCTGGCATCAGCGAAGGGACCGATATCGACAACAGCAAGAAGAGAGACGCCGAGAGGAGTGGAATCGGCATAAAGATCATTGGAGGTGTCCATTTTTTATTCATTGTTGGGAAGAAGGTATTAAATTACCTACTGTTGAAAATTGCCCAGAGTGCAATGGTTATTATGGAGTTAATCGTTCAGAAAGGAGGTTTCAACCTGGCAATCAAGGTTTGTCCATCAATGAGCCGATTAGGGGTAAAGCATCAGTACATGATCGGCTGGGGGGCAGGCTTAGTGTACATGGAGGCTTGGTAAACGCGCTGCATATTTTCTGAGGAACTAAGAGGAGCTTGAATAGATGGCAAACGCAAGAGTTCCTGATGAAGAAATATTTTACAGGGATCCTAATATATGTCATGTAGAGTCAACTAGGACCTATTATCAGCCAGTTTGGAAAACTAAACTTCCTCAATGGTGTCCAGAAGGTTTGACAAAGACACAGAAAAGGAGGATGCAGCGAGAGCGTCAAGAGGACTTATACCGAGAAGAGAATTCCTCCAATGAGAGATCTGGTAATCAGCAGTGGCAAATAAAGCACAAAAATAAAGACCCATCGGCAGATGTCAATATGGTGTTTATGTTGCCGATGGAATTTTTGGCACTCCCTGATAATGAGGAAGAAGTTGTTTTCTCTGACCAAATAGCTCAATTAACGCTAGATCCAATGATGGCTGTTTTTGAGAAACCTGCCGATGATGAGAGACAGCATCTCAAGGCTTTGTTTGTGAAAGGCAGAGTTGATGGGCGGCCTGTATCTAAGATACTTATTGATGGAGGAGCTGCGATTAATATTATGCCTTATGTGATGTATCGGAAACTTGGTAAGGGAGATCAAGACTTAACCAAAACCGATATGATGCTAAAGGATTTTGAAGGCAATGTGTCACCGGCTGAAGGGGCAGTGTGCGTTGAGTTGACCATCGGCAGCAAAACCTTACCGACGACTTTCTTTGTTATTAATGGCAAGGGTGCATATAATCTGCTTCTAGGAAGGGATTGGATTCATGCTAATTGTTGTGTTCCTTCTACAATGCATCAGTGCCTCGTACAATGGATTGGGAATAAAATTGAAGTTGTTCCTGGTGATTCTTCTTACATCATCGCATCGGCAGAATCAGATACTTATGAACGAACCAAGTGCATATCAGGAGAAGCTTGGGAAAAAGAGTTCCTCAAGGTTGCCGATTATGAAATTCCACCGATCCAAGCAGTCAGTTCTGAAGAAGAATTTTAATGGATAGTTTTGCCGATGATGGAAAATTAGGTCAAGGGTTTACATCGGCTGATGATTTAGTAGAAGTAGATATTGGTGAGGGTGATAGGACAAGGCCTACTTTTATTAGTGCTAAGTTAGATTCCAAGTGTAAACAACAATTAGTCAATTTGTTAAAAGGGTATAAAGATTGTTTTGCTTGGGATTATACTGAAATGCCTGGATTAGACCGATCGATAGTTGAACATCAATTGCCTATTAAGTCTGGATTTCGGCCACATCAGCAGCCAGCGCGCCGATGCAATCCTAATATACTTCCTGATATTAAGGCCGAAATAACTCAATTAATTGAGACAAAGTTTATTCGGCAGTGTCGATATGCGGAGTGGATTTCTAATGTGGTTCCTGTTTATAAGAAAAATGGGAAACTTCGTGTTTGTATTGATTTCAGGAATCTCAATAAAGCCACACCGATGGATGGTTATCCAATGCCAATTGCTGATTTGTTGATTGATGCTGCAGCAGGACATCAAATTATCAGCTTCATGGATGGTAATATGGGTTATAATCAAATATTCATGGCTGAAGAAGATATTCCCAAGATTGCTTTTAGGTGTCCAGGTCATGTGAGATTATTTGAATGGATATTTATGACGTTTGGTTTGAAAAATGCCGGTGCTACTTATCAAAGAGCTATGAACTTTATTTTTCATGAATACATCGGCACATTAGTAGAGATCTACATCGATGATATAGTGATTAAGTCTGGAGATATCACAAAGCATCTAACCGATCTACGAAAGATACTGGAGTGCACAAGGAAGCATGGACTAAAGATGAATCCTAATAAATGCGCATTTGGTGTATCGACAGGACAATTCTTGGGTTTTATGGTGCATCAACGGGGCATTGAAATTAGTAGGAAGTTTATTGAGGTAATCAACAAGGTGGTTGCTCCTGCCAATAAAACTGAATTACAATCTTTGATCAGCAAGATTAATTTCATCAGGAGATTCATATCTAATCTGTCGGGTAAGATCAAGGCTTTCAGTCCATTACTGAAATTGAAAGCCGATCAGGAATTTAGATGGAGAGATGAGCAGCAATTAGCCCTAGATGAAATTAAGAGCTACTTAACAAATCCTCCAGTGCTAGTTCCACCTCAACACGGGAAACCTTTCAGATTGTATTTGTCAACTGATGATACTGTTATCGGTTCAGCTCTTATTCAAGAATTTGAGGGGGAAAGAATGTGTTATTTATTATTTGAGCAGACAGTTAGTGGATGCTGAAACCAGGTATTCAGCTATCGAGAGATTATGTCTGTGTCTATACTTTTCTTGTATTAAGTTGAGGTATTATTTACTATTGGCTGAGTGTACTGTCATATGCAAAGACGATGTGGTCAAATATATGCTGTCGATGCCGATATTAAGTGGTAGAATTGGCAAGTGGATTTTAGCGTTATCAGAATTTGACCTATGTTATGAATCGGCTAAGGCAGTTAAGGGGTAGGTTATGGCTGATTTTGTCACTCAACATTGCAACACAGTGGACTCTCTAGAGATTGCTCCTTGGGCACTTTTCTTCGATGGGTCTACATGTGGTGAAGGAGCAGGCATCGGCATTGTATTAATTTCTCCTTAGGGGAAGAAGTATGAGTTTTCATTGCCGATTGTTGCTACATCAACAAATAATTAGGCTAAATACCAAGCTTTGATAAAAGGGTTAGAATTGCTTAAGGAGATACGTGCCGATGCTGTTGAATTTTTTGGTGATTCTATGCTAGTTATAAATCAGTTGGCTGGAATTTATGAATGCTGAAATGAAGTTTTAATTTCATATTATGAGAAATGTCTGCAATTGTTGAAAGGGTTTAGGAATTTTCATCTGGAACATGTTTCTCGATTGCATAATGAAGAGGCTAATCGATTAGCATAGCATGCTTTAGAGTATCAGCCTATTCAAGAAGTATTAACATCGGCAGTTGATACCGATGACTGGAGAAAGGAAATTGTTGATTATTTAAAGGATCCATCTAAAAAGGTTGAAAGACGTATAAGATTCTAAGCTACCAAGTATGTGCTCCTTGATGATGAATTATATTACCGTACCATAGATGGAGTTTTACTCAGATGTGTTAGCATTGATGAATCAAAAAGCTTGATTGGTGAGATTCATGAAGGAGTATGTGGGGCTCATCAGTCGGCTTTCAAGATGAAATGGATGATCAGAAGAAATGGATATTATTGGCTGACTATTCTCGAAGATTGTTTTAAATATTTTAAAGGATGTCAGGAATGTCAAAAATTTGGAAATATTCAAAGAGCACCCGCATCGGCTATGAACCCCATAATTAAGCCTTGGCCGTTCCGGGGTTGGGCTATTGATCTCATCGGTCAGATTTATCCACCATCGAGTAAGGGTATAAATTTATTTTGGTTGCTACCGATTATTTCACAAAATGGGTTGAAGCAATTCCTTTGAAAAAATGACATCGGCTAATATGATTGATTTTGTGAAAGAGCATATTGTTTACCGATTTGGTATTCCTCAAACTATCACTACCGATCAAGGTACCATGTTTACATCAGGGGAATTTGATGAGTTTGCTGTGAGTATGGGGATTAAAGTTTTAAATTCTTCTCCATATTATGCCCACGCTAATGGTCAGGCTGAGGCTTCTAACAAAGGAATTATCAAGCTCATTAAGCGCAAAATTAAAGAATATCCTAAGAGGTGGCATACGATATTAAATGAAGCCTTGTGGTCATATCGGATGTCGTGTCATGGTGCAACCAAGGTAACACCTTATCAGTTGGTATATGGACACGATGCAGTATTGCCTTGGGAGATTAAAACTGGCTCTAGGCGAATACATTCTCAAGATCAATTGACAGCCGATGACTATGATACCCTTATGAAAGATGAGTTGGAAGATGTGGCAGGACATCGGTTAAAGGCTTTAGCTAGCATCGAAGAAAATAAGAAAAGGGTAGCTAGATGGTATGACAAGAAGGTGAAGATAAAGGAGTTTGTCGATGGGGATTTGGTTTGGAAGTTGATTTTATCGATTGGGACTAAAAGTTCAAAGTTTGGCAAATGGTCGCCTAATTGGGAGGGTTCATATCGGATAAATCAATTTGTTCCTAGTAATGCATATATTCTCGAAACTCTCAAAGGGGTTGTGTTTCCTAGAGCATTAAATGGAAAATATTTAAAGAAATATTACCCTAGTATCTGGATAGATGCATAAAAGTGTAATTGCCGATAACAATCCTATCGGCTAGAGTTAAACAAAGCATCAATGTGTCATTGCCGATGCACTAGATGAGAATTATAGATTTAACAAAGATTGGATAGCCGATATTGCACGCAGGCGAATCTCATCGGCTTCCTTCAATTCTTTAGCGTCTTCATCGGCAACCCCCTCCACAGACTTGAGTTTCTTTTTCAAGGCCAAGGCCTTGCGAGCTTGGACATCCCTTTCTTGCTGAAGGGTTTTGATGACGTCAGGAAGCTGGTCTTCTTCTTGCCTGGTGTGAGTTAAGGCTATTTCAACTTCTTCCAGTTCAGCTAGAAGAGTTGCTCTCTTTGCCGATAGATCCAGGATCTTCTGCTTAAGATCGGCACCTGAGGTCTGCAAGTTGTTGATGCTTTTGTGCTTCTCATCGGCAGTTTGTTTTAGCTGCAGCATCTCTTCCTTGAGTTGGGCTTGAGCTACTCTATCGGCGATACGGTGAGCAGCCCGTTGATATTGAAGTTGTCAGCTCTCTAGATGGACTGCTGGTAAGAGAGTTTCTTTAACATCGGCAGGAACTTGGCCACGAATTGTCTTGAAGATGATTTTTGCAGGATCTGAATCGTTTACCAACTGAGTAGTATCTTGTTGTAACAGATTCAGAAGGGCTTCTAGCTTGGCATAAATTTCTGCTGATATCGTCCCCAGTGCTAAGGAAGAACTCGCTTCTTCTCCATCATCATCGGAGATGTCAATAGCAAAGGAAAACAAGCTATTGGGAGAATCTTGTTCCTGTGAAGAGGAAAGGAAGTCAGAGATCCTACCTAAGGATAGATATGAATATTATAAATCGAATAGGTCAATCGCTTTACCTGCTTCAAGGCGATTTCTTGGGCCTGGCTGGAAGGAGCAGCTTGAAGGGGGCCATGTGAGGGATCGGCAGAGCTGGCCGATGGGATGTCTTCTATGACTTCATCAATAGTTGGCCCTTGGGGTATGATGGCCGATGATACATTTTGTGCAGAAGGGTCAACTTGTTCAACTACATCGGTTGGCTGACCAACAGGTGTTGGAGCAGATGCAGGGACTGGCATAGATTTCTGTCGTTTTTGCTGAGCCTCGGCATCGGTTAAAGCTTTACGCTTTACTTGGGTCTCAGCGACAGTTGGCTGGGGGGCATCGGCACTTGTTGATCGTGGAGCTTGAGTGCCTGGTGCGTTTGCCGATGTGCCCATTTGCTGCTGCAAAATAAGTGTAAGATTGGATGTTTAACAGATAAAATGTAAAGTTGAAAGAATACCTCTGGTTGACTGGAGGTAGTGGTGCTTGGTGCTGGAAGAGTTGTCGATGATGATCCAGCAGCGGCTCTTACACCCTGATGGTTACATGATTAATATAGTTTGTATCGGCATAAGTGAAAATAAACGAGGTTATTACCTTGAAAGCTTTGATTAGGCTTGATGCGGCGGCTAACAGAGTAGCCCTAGCTGTTGCTAGCTTTGATCTAGAGGTGACGGTCTTGACACGGGTCCTCTGAAAAGTTAAAGCGGCTAAGGTGGGGGCGTTGTAGCCAGTCACTGAAATTGGGGAGATAGGTTGGAGGTTTAAAGGTTTCTAACTCTTGCTTATGGATGGAACTGGGTCATCGGCCTGTCACAAGAAAGATTAGCTGCCGATATATGAAAAAGGAGAAACAAAAGAAAGTTAAAAGAAACTTACTGCATCATCAGGAATGGTGTAGTCGGGATCGATCATGTGCCGATATGTATGGACAGATGTTGCGAATAATTATTCCTTCCATTCTTGCCACCATTGCTTATATGATTCGGTAATAAAAGATGCTGGTGACCAGACGGAAAGATCAATGTTTGAGATATCGGCATCGGGGGTGAGTCTCACTACCCTGCTCCACTCAGTTCCGCTGGTGATTGTTTCTCTGGGCTTGATCACATCAGCAAAGCATAGCTTGATTGGCAGTTGCCCGAAAGCCAGTTGACGGGATACTGCCGATGGATTGTAGAACTCATAGGTGGTATTGGAATTTTTCCCACTACCAAATGTGTTCACTGGGATTACCCTGGGAGTGATGATGGCCATCATAAGCTCATTGTCTTGGTTCAGCTCATCATCGGCAAAGTTGAAGAGAAGGGGAACTTGTTCTCTTCATCGATATAGGGTACCCAAGCCCTATGATCGCGAGGGAGACCATTGTAGAAGTTCTAGAAAAATCTGCCGATTTGATCTTCATTGGCCTCTGTTCTAGGGAGGACAATTATGGCTTCACCGAAGTTGAGAGGGGGGCGTGTTGCCGATTCCTCATCTCCAAGAACGTAATCTTCAGCAATTTCTCGTGGGAATTCTTGGGCGAAGAAATCCCACTGTAGACATTTATGCATATGGACATTTAGCCACATATTGATAAACCACCATGGGCCTCCCAAATTGCCGATGGGTTCACCAAGCAAAAGCTTCTGGGATACTTCGTGGAGGAGGTGGTAGGTGGAGCTCAGAAGGAATCGACCGAGCGGGAACCTTACACCATTGGCCAAGAGTTCGGCTGCAGGAAGGAAGACGTTGGTTGGTCCTACCGATCGACCGTAGAAGATAAATTTCTCCAACCACATATTCAAGAATATGGCGTGTTCCCTCTGGTTAACAGTGCCAGTCCTTTGGTATTCCTGGATGTATCCTGTCCAGCCGCCGATGTTGCGTGTGTTCACTCTATATTCAGCTTTCCTACCATAGATGGAAGCCTCATCGACAGTCAAGATGTCCAAGCCAGTGAGCATGTATACATTGGCAAGAGTAGGGGTGGATGGACCATGGCCAAATATAAAGGTGTTTGTTGTATCTGACCAGAAGTGAGCGGTGGCTATCATCATGGATTCATTCTTCTGCATATCGGCAATAGACAGCCTAATGCATTGGTCTATTTTTCGCTCTGCCCAGTACACCTGCATCGACCTATTAACCCTCAAATACCAATCTTTCCACCCTTTGGTGGGTTTGAGCCAGGATCGGAATGTATCTTTCCATAGATTCAAAGAAAAAATTTGAGCTTTGAAGGGAATTCTGTTAGCTTCTGCGTTGATCAAATCAGTTGGATCTGGGTCGCCCATTGGACCTAGGCATTGGAGGTGTGGTTGGTCGGTTGGAATAACCAGTTTGTTGCGTAGTTCCTAAGTTCGGAGGATCAAAAGAATGAGGAAAAAGGGAAAAATTACTAACTATATGAACTCACAAAGATCAAAAGAGTCAAGGTAAAAGTAACGGAAGTAGAATGAACCGCGGGGACGTTGAAGTTGATCGCCATTGCTCTGAGGAAGGTGAAGGCGCCGGCTGGGAACTTAAAGGTGATGCTGAAAGGAGTTCTTGTTGGTTGAGATTGCGTGGTTGTTCGTTGAGGTCTCCGTCAGAGAGAGAGGATGCCAAAGGTTGGAGTCTGAGGGTAGAAGATGAGCGTTTCGGAGAAATCTATTTATAGGCTGCTTGGAGTAGGGGTATTCTGGACTTATCTCTATGTCACGCGCGTGTAGGTCGAGGTGATTCAGATGGATATGGTAACTGTTCGCACGACATTCAAGGGATTGTACAGGGGATTTGATGGCAAGTGATCATGACTTGGAAAAGATCTCAGTACAAAATCTTTTGATTCTAAAATGGTGGCGTTAATTATGTTAAGATCTTGCTGATGGATTGTTATTTCGGTATCTTAACCGTAATTAGGGCAAGAGTAGTTGGGGATTGAGCGATATTTGCTGATATGTGTGAATCAGAACTAGATTTGATTAGATTCAGCAACGGATTATGTCATGCTTGGAGAATAGGTTGAGAAAATTAGGTAAAGGCAAACATTATCTGGAGTAAATTTCAGAGCATCAATGTTTTATACTCCGAAATTGGGGGGCATGTGTTGACACTGTTTTTTGGCACGTGTCAAGATAATCAGAGTGGGCTAATCGGCAGAAGAAAAGTTATTGTGTATGTTGATAGCCGATAAAAGACAGCTTGTGAAGAAGGCTACCGATGGATGGTGGCGGTGTATGGAGAAGCTAGGTTGGATTGGGGTGTTGCCGATAAGGTTAAGGGTATTATTACCGATGTTGATAAAGGAGGTTTGAAGATTGCTGCCGATGAAATAGGAAGTGTGCCGATGAAAGAAGACTTGAAGGCTACTGCCGATGAAACAGGGAGTGTGCCGATGGAAAGAAGGTCGATGGGAATTCCTTCGTAATTTAGGCGGACAAGAGAATAAGATAGGAATTAATTTCCTTTTCTATGTTTATTAGAGTTTGATTTGTATAAGAGTCATATGTTTCTTTAGATTTGGATTTAGTGTCCTAGTCGTACTTGGTTACGTTTCTGTAGATCAGGGTATAAATATAGAGTGAAGGGCAATGTAATGAGGAATCCATCAATATCAAAAACCAGCTTTTACTCTTATTTACATCTATTTACTTTTCGGCGACTTCGTCAATTTGCATATTTTTCCTTTTTACGAGTTCTCATCGATTCGGCGAGTTGCATTGCTTCAGTGCAATCTTCGACGATCCTCGAGTTCCGCGTGAGTACCTCTTGGCCGTGACTTCCGGGCGTATCGCTGTTGTCAGGACCAAAGTGCTCATATCTTCATCCTTGTCGATTAACAGGTCAAATCGACTGGCACGCTTTGGATATCGATTTCGGGTATTAGCCCTTTGTGTTTGTAGATCCACTTTTGCATCAACAAACTTAAATGATGGGATTGAGATTTCAGGGTTTCACAAATTTTATACAACTCCTCAAAAGTACACATGCATTCAAGCAAAAAATCTCCTCTGGATTGAAATTCATTGATATAACTTTTAAACTTACTCATACTTCGACCATGGAGCTTTTGAGCTTTTACCTGATCTCGAGCAATTGAAAGATAGAATAATCAAGTAAGCACTATGTCTCAAATTCTTTGTTCAACCTTCATTCCGTAGTTTTTTGCAAGTTTAAAAAAAATAAAACTCAGAGATTCATTGCATGACACTCTCAAGTCTCTCATTTATGTAGTATTTTTGGAACCCTCACCAAGGCAACAAATGGTATGCCTTTCTTCCTACACTAAAGTTTATGTGGATTTCATAGGAATCGTAATTGTATAAGAGAGCATACTTGCAAACATATATTGTAAAGTCAAACAATGGATCCAAAGAGAGTTAAGTCATACAATCAAATCAAGATGTGCATATGTATGGAATGAGGTGGATATTTATGGTGGCTAATCCTAATTCTACATTGCTCCTAGAAAACATATCTCTCATTAGAACTTAGAAATAATTGCAAGAAAGCATGAGCTATCTTTTTCTTCTCTTTTCTTCTTCTTTTTTTTAGGCGGGCATCAAAGTACCCATTGTTTTGATACTATGGACACTTGTCCCTTTTTTAATTATTTATTTTGCATAGCCACATGCTTCTTTTCTTACACAAAATATTTTTGAGAGATAACAACAAAGACTTTGGAGCATTTATTTGATGGAAACCTAAGTGGAATATTTTTTGTATTTTCTCCTAGTGTAGGAGTAAAACATTTTTTATGGAACAAGATGGAATGGTATGAGTGGTGGTAGGTGTAGTGTAATCTTGATTTTAAGAGTATGACAAACCTCTCATAAGGCATACAACAAAGCTTGACTAAACTCAATGAAATACAAATAGCATGAAAGTAGAAATTTTTCTAGCGTAAATATATTTATTTTGGCTCTGGTAGGAATTCAAACTTTGTCTTGTAGAATCTCATCATATGAATTTTAGATTTTAAAGATAAATCTCTAGAAATCAAGTGTCACTTAGAAAAAGATAAATAGCAACTCAAACTTTCTTATATCATATCCGTTAATTACCTAGATTTAGTTCAAGCATATGCTACCCACATATTTCAAGTTTAGAGCAAATTCTCATGCTAAATCAACTTCATTCAAAATGTAGGAGAATTCAAGACTGAAAACTAGGTACTTGAAAAGAATTGTAATTTGAGCATTTTTTTCATTGAGAGAGACTATCTTCAAATTTTATTTTTTTACTCAACTCTTAAAAACAAGAAAAACACACTAACTTAGACTTAAGCAAATTTAAGTAAACTTATATACTCACTCTATTTTTGGGTTTTCATTTTATATGTTGACATTAAAAGATAAATACTGGTAGGAAACAAAGATAAATTTTTGTTTTGTTTTCTAGTTATGCATTTTTTTAAACTGAAACTAAGAAAGAAATAACAAACTTGCATAGAATTAAAAGAGGGGGAGAGGAAAACTCACCTTGATCCGGGGGTCCTCCCCCAACCTAGTTGGTGAAACGGGTCTCACTGTTGCGATGGCGGCGGGAAATCCAAGCCAAGACCACTGAACAAATAGTTGAGGTTCGCTTGTTGTTGCTGCTCATACTGCTAGATCTCTTCAAGTGTTTGTGATGTCTGCTGCTGCCATTGTGCTTGTTGGTGCATAGTGGTTCTTATCTCTTGTTGACCCTCCTTAGGAGTGGCCAGATGGTTTTTGAAGCGTCTATAGAAGTCTTGTTGATCGTGGTCCATGGGCGGTGGTTGGTGATGCGGTTGAGGCGGAGGCTGGTAGTATTGCTGAGGATGAGGCGCGTGATACGGGAACAGGCCGTGGAAGCTTGCGTGGTTGTGGATGCCCCGTGCAGAGAAGGACATGTGTCTCCTCTAGACATTGCTTGTTGCCTCCTTATACTCCTGCGGATGATAGTTAGTGAAATTATCTTGCCCCCATGGTGTGCCTAATGACGTTTCTGACTGATAGGGAGATTGGTCCTCCCAGCCCGGATGATGTGCTTGTGATGGTCCTTCTTAGTCGAATCCGAAGTAGTCGGTGAAGGTTGGCTCTGGAGGAGCAGTATCCTTACCTTGATACCTCGGGTTCTGGTTCCTTGTGAAACGGGCAGAGGTACTCCTGCCTACTGCTGGACTTGGTTTCTGTAGTTCAAAAATAAAGTTTTTCACCACATATAGACCGAAAGTTCGGTCTGGCAATTCGTACTCGTTGGTGTAGCTTTTGTACATCATTACTGTGTTTCTACTTTTCCCTTTTTAAGCATATGGGCTTTATTAAAGAAAGTGTAGCCAAGGATCCGATGAGGTGTATCAATGAAAGTAACATAAGTATTTTCTAGCAGGCCTAAATTATTTATAAGACGAGTCACCCATGAAGTACAAGTTACACTCCCCTTTAACCCAGGAATAGATAGCCAATAATTCATCATTAGTTTTACTGGAGAAACTTTTCTTGATTATAGCATATATGAGTTTCAATTCCTCTATTCTAGCTATCTGAAAATTCTCTCTAGGAAAGAAAGTGATACCCAACCATTTATGAATAAATCGTAAAGTAGGGTGGTGTATTTCATTAGTGCATGGTTATGACAAACTGTCTCCTTAGAAATATCCTACCAGAATCGGGTCTTATCAAAATCATTATGTCCACATTACAAAGTTTAGGGAATCCTAGGAATGTACTAAAGTTTTTCCATGATGGGGAGAATGGCTTATTAAATAATCTAAAAGATACTTCATTTTCTCCAAGTTGCAGAGTGCATAAAAATTCTATAGTGAGCAGCCTACACCCTAATTCATTCATTTCCTAGGCATTTTCCAATCCAATATTGTGAAAAATAAGTTCAAATTCAGAGTCCATACCAACTGACTGTAGAAGGTCCGGGTCGATGACAGGGGTCAGCGTGAACTCCCGATCCTTCAACTGCTTGTATATCTTCTTCTCTTTATCATCTTCGAGCTTGATGTGGTTGTCCCTCAGGAGAGTGTAGAGTACTTCCTGACATTGGCGTGATGAAGAACCAACGGCGAAAGTCGGCGGATCAACCTCCATGTCAGAGCTAGCATGGGATGAAGTACGGCTACTTGTCCGACGGAAGGAAACCGAACCGAGCGCGCTCTTGGCCTTGCTCATGAACTTACTCATCTTCGTACAAAATAGTCACAAACACAACATAACTAGTGGAAATAGTAAAGGTTAGAAAAAAGTTGGAGTGTCAGCTGTCTAGAAAGTTAGTAATCCGAGAGTCAGTAGTTCAAGTTGAAAATTGATTATTTCTCCCTAACTTCTTTTAATCTTTGCTTTTAATGTGGACAGCACCTACCCTCTAATATTTAATTCTTTCACTAAGATTTCAGCAGCACTTCCACTAATCTCTTACTCAAACTCTTGCACCAAGATCACTCTCACACTTCTCTTCTACTCACTCAAAACTCCCCAAATGGAGTGGATTTCAACTATGAAATTTAGAACTGAAATTTCAAGCTTGTAGTAGCAAAATGCAATGTGTATGAATAAGTTTGGCAGCCAGGAGGAGTGGCTTTTATAGAGGAGGAAGAGGGAGGCCGGGTAGCATGGTGGTGGGGCTGGCTAGCCCCACCCCTTGGCCATTTGCCCTCTCCATTTTCCTAGTGGTTCTTTGCTTCGTATCTAAGTAAGTGCTTGCCTCCTTGGTGCTCCTTTTGGTGGAAAAGATGATAGGAAGAGATGGGAGTGAGAATGGTGGTGAAATAATGGAGATGGTGGGTGATGAAGTGATGTAAGTGGAAGTGATAGGTGGTGGTTGAGTGGAAGCCACATGTTCCCCGTATTTATTCCATATAAACACATAAGTATGAAAAAAGAAAATACTTTTATGATACTATGGAAATAAGAATTCAAATGTTGGTATTTTTATATTTTTCTGCCACCACAGTACATATTATTCACGGGGGTTTTATGCTTCATAAAAATTATTTATATGGGGCTTAAATTTTATTAATTCCATGATGCTAATTTTTATTTTGTTTTCTCTAATGCACTTATTAGGAAAGTAGATATGCAAATGCAATGCGCAAAATTAAAGTATGGATAACTACCGAGTTGCCTCCGGTGAAGGGTTCTGGAATTTTAAGTCCACTGAACTGGACTTCTCCAGTTGATTTATTCTTTGGGTGTATTCTCCGGTCCCGGAGATGATGACCTGATTCTTGTTCTTCATGACACTCCAGATTGAGCATTGCTCCGGTTGTGGCTTAAATGCGAATCGCTCTTCTTTTCCATTGATGTTGAATTTAATTTCTCCAGCTCTGACATCAATGTAGGCATTTGTGGTACTCAGAAATGGTCTCCCAAGGATAAGAGGTGTCTTCATATCTTCCTGCATGTCAAGTACTACAAAATCTACAGGAACGAAAAAGTTTCAGATTTTTACCCGAATATTCTCAGCGATTCCTACAGGATAGCGAACCGATTGGTTGGCTAGTTGCAGACACATTGAAGTTGGTGTTAGCATAGAGTAGCTGAGCTTGTCAAAAACCTTCTTGGGCATGACACTGATGCTTGCGCCAAGATCGCATAATGCATTCTCAAAATTCTGGCTTCCGATTGAACAATCAATAGTGGGGCATCCTAGATCCTTCTTCTTGATAGGTGAAGTGTTGATGATGGCCACACTGCACTCCTCCATTAGCTTAATCACTTCGGTAGATGGCAGGGGTCTTTTATTGTTGAGGATGTCTCGGAGATACTTCGCGTATGTAGGTACCTGGATGGCATCTAGCAACGGAATATTGATATATAACTTTTGAATTACCTCCATAAACTTACCAAATTGCCCTTCCATTTTGGCCTTTCTATTTCTGCGTAGAAACGGTAGGAGAGTGGTGTCACGAAAATCTTGCTGTAATTCTTGCTCTTGTGGTAAAATTTCATCGTCTTCCTTTTCTTCTTCTTGCACTACCACCGGTGTCTTACCTACCCCTTTTGGATATGGTGGATCACAAGTAGACTTGCCACCTCTTGTGGTTATAGCTTTGACCTTCTTAAGGTTAGTGGCAAAAGGCAGAGTAGAAGCTAACTGGGCTAATTGCACTTCTATCTTTTTATTAAAAATGATTTGTTCTTTAACAGCAGAAGAAAAACTATCCATTTTAGTATTTATACTTTCTAGGATTTTATCATTAAAAGTAAGTCTTTTTGCAATGTTATGATTAATTCTACCTTATTCTAAGATTAAATCTCTCAAGGGTGGTTGTCTAAAATTGGTAGAATTATAATAATTACCTTGGTACCTACCTTGGTTGGTCGATCGAGGTTGACTCCATCCTTGCTTCTGTTGTTGTGGAGCAGAGCTGTTGATGATGGTGTTAAAATCTTCTTGTGACTCAGCGAACTCAACTCCTAAATATTCTCCACATTTGTTCTGAGCATTGAATGCATCTTGAATGGCTTGACAATCTTTCTTGTAACTGTTTTGCTGTTCGAGCTAATTCATCAGCACATCCATCTTGCTTGATAGTGCACAAACTTCTTCTAGAACTTCTTCACTCTTATGGCATGATTGAATATTGCATATTGTGCAGTTTTGATTTGCTGCTATCTTTTCCATAAGAACATCAGCTTTCCTAGTAGTGAGTGACATAAATGATCCTCCAGCAGTGGCATCAAGTTGTTCACAAGATTTCTGAATTAATCTATAATAGAACGTTTGCATGAGCAACCATTCTTCCATTCCATGATGAGGATAATCTAAGATGTATTCTTGAAAATGCTCCCATGCTTCTGGAATAGGTTCACCTTTTTGCTGATGGAAATCTGTAATCTTTCTTAAGGCATTGGTCTTGCCTACTAGGAAAAACTTTTCTAGGAAGGCTTTTGAACATCTTGCCCATGTGTTGATATGATCTTTGTTGGTGTAGAACCATTGCTTCGCTCTTCCCTCTAGTGAGAATGAAAACAAACGAAGTAGTATGATATCTTGAGCAATGCCCTTAATGACGATGGTGCAGCAAATCTCTAGAAAATTCTGCAAATGAGCAGTAGCATCTTCATGTGGCTTTCCACTGAATGTAGTAGCTTGCACCATGTTGATGAGGCTTGGCTTGAGCTCAAATTCATGGTTGTTGGTGTTGAGTGTTGGTCCAACACGAATGTTCTCAGTGCTTGGAGCAGAGAATTCACGTAGAGTCTTCTCAGCCATGGCTTCACAAACTGATGTTAAGCTTTCTCTTGATTTGGTTGATTCTGATTGATAAAAGTTGGTGGATCACAACCAATCCTGCACTTATCCTGTATAAAATACATAGACAAAGACAAAGTAAGGGTAAGCCTGCTAAACCAAAGGTTATGGTTTATCTATAAGTATTTATTTCTATTGCCATATCACTCTTCCTTCCCTAGCAACGACGCTAAGAATGCTTTTTGACATTTCTTACATCACTATGTACTAAGTTGTCATCCCTAGCATGATGCCAGAAATACTGATAATTATAATTATACTTGAAAACTCTAAATAATATTGAAACATAAGTATCTGCAAGCGCACTGATAAATCACCATTGTAGCATTCTACTCAAGAGTATACCGAGTATTATTATTTATTTTAATCCTAAAGGAAGGACAGTGAGACAAATGTTCATATGGCTAACTATAAATGTGCAGACCTATGATAAACCAACCACTCTTATAATTTAGCAGGGGTAAGTCAAGTAAAAGATAAATAAATGATAATGAATACAACATGATAATGATATTCTAGAGATAAAGAACAGAGACTCAACTAATGTAGTATGGCTAAGCTCGAGATTCGGTTAGAATAAAAGATTCCAAAGTCATTTTTAAATAATGTCTTTCGCACACTTAAGCATATATACTTTCATCTATAGCATAACTAAATCAAAAAATAAGCATAAGGAATATCAACTTGGGAGGATCAGAAACATAATCGTCCCCTCCTTCGAGATCGGGTTCTACAAGTCCTACACACAGTGGATGGACTACATAGGACTCAACAGGTCCGTCACACCAGTGATCTACCACATGACCCGGCATGTATGGGGCATTCGCAGGTAACTAATATCTAAGCACCATGCTTACATAATACGTACCACCTAACTCTCTCGAGAACTGAATTAGACGCTCTACGAACATATGCATAAATTCATCATCAGCTATAACTATATCAAATATACAACTAGAGCAAACTAAAAACATAATAAATAGCAACATAATAATAAAATAGAACAAAGTCATAAATGAGATACATTGGCTAATTACCAGTCTCTAGACGAATAGATCCGAAATCCCAAGCAAAAATAGCCCAACTCTACTTGGACCTTGCTAGAAAGCCTATGTAACACCCCAGGTGTTTGCCTTGCATTTGTGCATCCATATGAGCATGAGATGAGCATGTGCACCATCATTTCATGTGCATTGTCTTTGAAACATAACACTGAAACATCTGTAACATTCATGTTGAGTGTATGTATTATGTGTATTCCTACTTGCAGTAATAGCTCATGTATGCCTTAGACTTGTATTATTATGATGGGTGACACAACATCTTGAAACATGATCATGCAACACATGCAACATGCTTAGTTAAACTATGCAACACAATGTTTCAATAGGGTTTTTGTGTAGATGACACTTGTGATGCTCTAACATGCTCTCTAGTAGCTTAATTTTGCTTAGGACACCTAATGGATCAATGTTCATGTTGACCATCTCATCCAAATAAGCCTCTAACTCATAGTTGCCTAGTTGACCCACAAACCTCTTTTGCTTCCTAGTTTCAAAAGTGTTACCAAATGTTGTTTAAAGGTTGGGCAACCTTTAATAAAGTTGTAGCAAACTTGATAAGGAACAAAAGTTGTAATATGGACATCTCATGAAAATGCCAAGAACCTGCTCAAACAGGGCCCACAAGTCAGTTAGAGGGCTGCCCAACACTCAGAATTATTTCTAAGTCTGAAATGTGACATTGTAGTTTCATGTGCCCACCTTTGGAGCATTGTAACTCACTAACTATGCCGAACCAGCTCTAACCCATATTGACATTTTTGTAGCACTCACTTAGATCTACAATAGTGTCAATAGCACCATCACCTAATTCTCACTGGTTTAGGAAATATAGAGTGAGGAAAAATCGGGTTCAATCGGGGTTTAACTGAAACTCAGTTTCAGTTTCCGTGTGACCTACTTTAGGGCACTATATCTCACTAACCAAACCGAGTTAGCTCATGATCCTATTGACAAACTTGGAGATCTCACTTAGAACTACAGTTTTGTCATTAACACTTTGGCCCAATTCAAACTCGTTTGTGAGATCTTGAGCTCCAAATTTGGCCTGTCAGTCGCTCTGATCGGGCGTGGGTTCAGACAGCAAGTGCTGTCGTGGCGGCCGGCTCAGAGCCGAGCCATCATGTGGCGTTCACGCTCTACCGGTGCCTCCATGTCGCGAGCGCATGCACAAATGTGAAGACCGAGCCGACACCTCACCCCTCGATCTCGCTCGCCATTCCTTTCCCTCTCTGCTGTCTCCACCAAAGTAGAAAAACTCCGCACCATCACCACTGCGAACTCCGACAAGCTCGTGCGTGTGAACCACCGCGCCACCGCACCCCTGAGCTCACCCACAGCACCACTGTGAGCTCACACGTGTCCTCGACCACACCAAGCCGCCCTTCGTCCCCCCAAGTAGCGCTCACCGCGAAGGCGGCTCCACCGGCTCGCCATGTCCGCCACCGTCGAGCCCGCATGTGGCTGGGCCGCTCGGGCGCCTAACTACCACTTCCTTCACGTGATCTAGATGTGGTTAGGGTTAGTGATGCTCACTGAGCAGGCCGTTAGGGCCAAAACCCTGTGAGCTCGCCGGAGCTGGCCAAACCGTGGTCGTGAACCACCATGGCCGCCGCCATCCTCCATAGCCACCAAAAATGCTTCAATTAGTGGCCCCCTAGGTGCACAAGGGTGAGGTGAACACGCCTGTACCCTTGGCCTCGCCGGAGCTGCCGCCGGCGGCGAGTTACCGCCGTCGCCTTCTCCCTCCCCTGTTTCTCTTGCTGACCAGCGGGACCCGCATGTCAGCTGCACGCGTGAGTGGGCCACGCCGTGTTGCTAGGCTACACTGGCGCGTGTGCGGACGCGCGCGTCGTGGGCCGCAGGGGCTGTTGGGCCGGCCAGTTTAGTTAGGTTTTTGTTTTGTTTGAATTATTTCAAATGTTTGATTTGTACTCAAACTTTGTAAATCCATATCTCATGTTCTAGAAGTCCAAATTAGTTGGTTCAAGTTGTGTTGTGCTCTCTGTAAGGTCTAGTTTATTTAGAAAATATAATATGTGGTATGTTGGTTAATAATTTCTGAGGTTTGCAATTAATCTTGTGATGCACTTTATTTAAACATGTGTTTTTAGTAATTTTGTATCTCTCGGTGTTTTAACCCAATTGCTATGAAATTTTTGGGAGATGCTATTCATTATATAAAGGTCTCTAATTAAATTTTCAGCCTTGTTGGAGGTCAATTGCTCCAGTTATGAAATTCCTTTGTTATAGGCTTTATTAGCACTTATCTTTTTGTTATTTTGATATCTCCTAAAATACTTGTCAAACTAAGCTCAAATTTTTATGGTAATCTTCTGGTAGTATGTGTGTGTTAGTGTAATTTTATTAGAATTTTCTAAGTAAATTTTATATGTGATGCCATTTATGCTTATGCACTCTAAATAAATAGAAAAGGGTGATTAGATAATTGTTTAGGCTAGTGCCATGACTTGATTTGGTGTTACTTAAACATGATCTAACTGTTAGTGAAGTTGGGTAGGTCATTTGTGATGTTCCCAACATCACTCAATATTTAATTATATAAATCTACCTTTTCTGGACAGATTTGGTAGTTAAGCAAAGTAGGCTATGTTAATGATGTTTTCATGCTTGGTGATCTATAGCAAAGTTGTTGAGAACTTCATGAACTAGTTGCTGGTAAATTTGGTAGCATTTGGACTTATAGTTTAGAAATGATAGTTGTTCCAAGCTGGGTTCAATTTTGAAAGTGCTCTCTGTCTTCTAGAACAGATTCTGTACAAGTGCTATTTCAACCTGGTAAATGATGAAATCATACTTAGATGTTTATAAATAAAATGTAGACAATTTTATAAGCTTTCCAGAATGTCCTTTTGCAAGTCATTTGGATTTGTAAAACTCTAGCTGTGAAATTTCTTAGCTACTGCTGTTAACATGTTGGAAAGACTAATTTTCTAGAATCTTGTTATGTGTGTGTTCAGTCTTAACTTTGTGACACTTAGTGGTTTCTTAGGGATGTTTAAACATGTTTATACCTGAGAGGAAACTTGCACCTAAGCTTGAAGTGATTTGAATAGAGCACCACATGACTTGTTTTTGTGCTCATGATGTTGCAATATCATTACATTCATCTTCACATCATTCATACATGTTCATAAATCATTATGTCATCCTTGGTGCATACATGAAATTCATTGGGTGCATATACATGCAATAGGTGCACCGCGGATTGTGACGACCGTAAAGCTCCGCAAGGTGTGAACCCCTAAGTTGGAGTCCGTTCGAGAGCCGGAGGTCTAGTCCAACGAAGCCGGAGAAGGCGTGGGAACCGTTCATGAAGCCGAACCTTGATCTATCTTCTTTCGGTTAAGGCAAGGCCCGGAGCATTATAAGCCTCATACTTTCAAAGCAATTATCTATATATACATGTTATATGTATTGTTGCATTACGTGATAGGAGTTGGTTGGAAACCCTTGCTTCATTGATAACACTCCTTGTCCAGCAAATTTGAACCTGGAATCCTATATAGACAGGATCGTACCTATGCTTAGCCCTGCTTAATTAGACCGGTAGAAGTTAAGTGATTTCCTATCACCTGTGAGATATAGGGCTTTATCAGGTCATGGTTGGCTATATTTGCTATCGTGGGAAAGAACCATGTGTTAATATGAACACAAGCCCGGGTGGGGTCTTACGGTTGTAGTGATGCCGCCTATGTCGATTAAGGACCGAGACCTGGAGCCTTCTATGTCATTTTGAACGCATGCCTGACATTTAACTGGCCAGCTTAAGGTTGCCGACCGCGAAGTCTAGTAGCTCAACTCAGGCTACGAAGTCAAAAAGTGGAAGTCACCTCGGAAGGGAGCCAGAGGGTCCAAGGGCAGGTGAGTTAAAAGTCCTGAGCATCCTGGCCACTGGTATCCCTGAGAACGCGGCGCTGTTCGGGCCCACCCTGAGTTGTACCAAAGGTTATCTATGGCTGCCTTTAGCGGGCTTTACTGGGTGAGTGTTAGGAATACCCCCCTCAGCTGAGTTGGAATCGATTCGAGTCACCGTCTCTCCTGGATAGTGAGAAACTTGACTGGTTATCTCCAGCGTAGATACACTAATTATATTCATGGTTCAGAATTGAGGACAAGGATGATGATAACAGCCATGATTAAACTGGATATGGTTATTATTGCTTGCTTAGCTTAATCAAGTGATTGCTATAGTACATGTGCTAATATAGTTAGCAGGTTAATGATGATTAACTTGATGCTTAAGCAAATAATGGTTACTTATCTGTATTAAGCTTTTCTGCAAATGAGTCAGCTAGCCCACTTTATAAAGCCTTGCATACTCCTTGGTGTCACTTTATTTCTGGTTTTTGATGGGTAAGTCTAGCTGAGTACCTTCTCGTACTCAGGGTTTATTCCCCCTGTTACAGGTAGCAGATTCATACTTGTTGCTGCAAGTATTGTCATCGCCATGTGGGCATGAAGACTAGACCGTATGGGCATGGTCTCTGTAGTATCTCTTCTGGTATGCTTTTGCAGGATGTGACTCTGTACTAGCAGTATTTGACTTCAAATGGTTTTAGAAATTATGTTGCTTCTGCTAATCTTTACTTTGGTTCTGTAATAAATTATTCATACTCCGATGTATGAGATTACTTTTGAACTATTGTAACAAGTGTTGTGTTATGTTGAATCACTACAATCTTGGTTGCTTTCGGTTTGGTTTGAAATCCCTCGTGATTTCGTGGACTACCGGAGTTATATGGGCTCAAGTTTAAGAATTTGATCACTTCGGCGATTATTTTTGGACTTGTGCTCTTATAATTTGGACGGTTCCGTGACAGCCTATACTAAGAACTTGAAGAACTAGAGCTCTCTCTCTAATCTCTAGAAACCCTAATTTCTGGTCTACTCTTGACAAATGAATTGCAGAATACAATGATATATCTCAAGGGGGGTCAGGGCCTGTAATTATAGTCCTGAGGGTGGAACGTCAGCCTTCGGATCAAACTGACTTGAAGCAATGGTGTAGATGCGACCCTAGAAGGTGGTGGAGGAATGTTCTAGAAGCTCATGGCTAGATCTCTCTATGGGGGGCCAGGTGGCCTGATGGTGGGGCCGGGCGGCCCCACCTAGCAGCCTTTGCTCCTCTGCTTCGGTCTGGTGTCTTCTACAGTCTTCTAGTGCATATTTCGTCGCGGTTAAGTTTCATTCCATTTTGACATTTCAATCCTCCTTTTCTTGTTTTCTAGAATAACCCTGCTGAAAATATAAATTCACCAAAAATTGTGGAAATTGTCAGTTAAAACCCCTAAGTTTCTATTGGTGACCATTTCTATAGACAAAGTTGACAGTTTATGATGGATGATAACTACCGTCAGCAGGGTGCAAATGGTGTGAAGGCTAAGTTCATTGGTACACGAATTATGGGCCCAAAGAAGAAGGCCATTTGGATGCCAAAGACCTGAGTAACTAACTTTCAAAGACCCAAGCAAGTTTGGGTACCTAAAAGGAATTGATCTTCTTTTGTAGGTCAATTACAAAGCTATTTTTTTTGAGGGAGTCAATTACAAAGCTAGAGGAAGGCATTGAGTGCTTGATAGTGGGTGCACATAACACATGACCGGTGATTCAAGAATGTTTAATTCAATCAATGAAAATGATGGCAATGGGGTTGATAGTATTATATTTGGTGACAATGGCAAAGGCAAGATCAAGGGGCTTGGTAAGATTGCAATATCCAATGACCTGAGAATTTCCAATATGCTACTAGTAGAGAGCTTGAACTTCAACCTATTATTGGTAGCTCAACTTTGTGATTAAGGTTTCAAGTGTATATTTGGAGTTGATGATATTGAGATCATAAGTGTAGATGGCTCTAATATTCAAAGGATTTAGATATGAGAATCTATACTTGGTTGATTTCAATGCTAGAGAAACTCAATTGTCAACATGTTTGCTCACTAAGTCTAGCATGGGTTGGTTATGGCATAGAAGGCTTGGTCTTGTTGGAATGAAACAATTGAATAAGTTGATTAAGCATGATCTAGCTAGAGGCTTAAAAGATGTCATATTTGAGAAGGACAAGCTATGTAGTGCATGTCAAGCCAGAAAGCAAGTTGGCAACACACATCCTATGAAGAGCATGATGAGTACATCCAAGCCATTTAAGTTGTTACATATGGATTTATTTGGACCAACCACATACACTAGCATTAGTGAAAATAAATATGGATTTGTGATTGTGGATGATTTCATTAGATATACATGAGTGTTCTTTCTTCTTGACAAGAGTGATGTGTTTGTAACCTTGAAGACATTCATCAAGAGAATTCATAATGAGTTTGAGACCACCATCAAGAAAGTGAGAAGTGATAATGAAAGTGAATTCAAGAACACAAGAATTGATGAGATTTGTGATGAATTTGGTATTAGGCATCAATTCTCGACCAAGTACACTCCTCAATCAAATGGCCTAGTTGAGAGGAAGAATAGAACCTTGATTGACATGGCAAGATCAATGTTGAGTGAGTACAATGTGAGCTATTCATTTTGGGCTGAAGCAATCAACACGGCTTGCTACTATAGCAACCGACTCTATTGTCATCCTATGATGGAGAAGACACCATATGAGCTCTTGAATGGAAGAAAGTCTAACATTGCATACTTTCTGGTTTTTTGTTGAAAATGCTACATATTGAAGAAAGGCACAAGATTGAGCAAGTTTGAGAAGAAATGTGATGAAGGTTTCTTGCTTGGTTACTCAACTACTAGCAAGGCTTATAGAGTTTGGAATTTAGCTAGTGGTACTCTTGAGGAGGTTCATGATGTGAAATTTGATGAAACCAATGGTTTCCAAGAGGAAGATGAGAATCTAAATGATGTGAGAGGCACTTAATTGACTAATGCAATGAAGAAGATGGATGTTGGTGATATAAGGCCTAGAGAAGTGATTGAAGTTGAAGATGACAAAGATCAAGTACACTCTAACTCAAATATGCAAGCTAGTGGTTCTCATGATCAAAATCAAGCTAGTTCATCATCTGAAGTGCAAGATCAACAAATGACCAGTACATCATCTCAACCAAATGACCAACCGAGTGCAAGCAATCAAGTTCAAGTGCTCCAACCTACTAATATTGCAAGAGATCATCTATTGGACTTCATGATTGGTGATATATCAAGAGGTGTACAAACAAGATCGAGATTGGCGTTATTTTATAAACACTTCTCATTTGTGTCATCCATTGAACCACAGAAGATTGATGAAGCTTTAAAGGATGTTGATTGGGTCAATGCTATGCATGAAGAACTAAACAACTTCAAGAGAAACCAAGTATGAGAATTGGTTGAGAGGCCTGAGGGACATAATGTGATTGTAACCAAATGAGTCTCTCACAATAAGCGAGATCAAGATGGGATTGTTGTAAGGAACAAAGCAAGACTAGTGGCTAAGGTTACACTCAAGTTGAAGGTCTTGACTTTGGAGAAACATATGCTCCGGTTGCAAGATTGGAAGCAATTAGGATCTTATTAGCCTATACTTGTGCCCACAATATCAAGTTGTACCAAATGGATGTGAAAAGTGCATTTCTCAATGGGTACGTCAATGAGCTTGTGTATGTTGAGCAACCTCCCGGTTTTGAAGATGACAAGAAGCCCAACCATGTTTATAATTTAAGAAAGGCTTTGTATGGTTTGAAGCAAGCACCTAGAGCACGATATGAGAGGATAAGGGATTTCCTACTCTCTAAAGGGTTCATCATGGGCAAGGTTGACACCATTCTCTTCACCAAGAAGATTAGAAAGGACTTGTCTGTATTGCAAGTCTATGTTGATATCATATTTGGATCAACCAATTAAGACTTTTGTGAGGAGTTTGGAAAGATAATGGCAAATGAGTTTGAGATATCTATGATTGGAGAGCTTAGTTACTTTCTTGGTCTTTAAATCAAGCAATTGAAGAATGACACATTTATAAGTCAAGGCAAGTACATCAAAGACATGCTTAAGAAGTTTGGTATGGAGGATGCAAAGGGAATTAGTACAACAATGGGAACAAATGGAAGCTTAGATACTGATGCAAGTGGCAATATGGTGGATCAAAAGATGTATCGGTCTATAATTGGAAGCCTACTCTATGTGACCGCATCATGGCCGGATGTGATGTTTAGTGTATACATGTGTGCTAGATTTTAAGCCACACCAAGAGAAAGTCATTTAAAGGCAACCAAGAGAATATTGAGGTAGTTGAAGCATACACAAAATGTTGGAATGTAGAATCCCAAAAGAGTAAAGTTTGAGCTAATTGGATATTCCAATTCGAATTATGTAGGATGCAAAGTTGAGAGAAGAAGCACATCGGGCACATGTCAACTATTAGAAAGATCACTTGTTTCTTAGTCATCAAAGAAGCAAAATAGTGTTGTACTTTCAACCGCCGAAGCCGAATACATTGCCGCCGATAGTTGTTGTGCACAAATTCTTTAGATGAAGGACACCTTGAATGATTTTGGAATCAAGTTCAAACAAGTGTCGTTGCTATGTGACAATGAAAGTGCCATGAAGCTCACTAACAATCCGGTTCAACGTGCAAAAACAAAGCACATAGATGTCCGCCACTATTTCATTAGAGATCACCAACAAAAAGGGGACATTACAATTGAGAATGTGGACACCGATGATTAACTTGCCGATATCTTTACCAAGCCACTTGATGAGAAGAGGTTTTGCAAGCTAAGGAATGAATTGAACATACTTGACTTCTCAAATATGGTTGATGCACCCCATTATATGACAAGCGTCTCCTTCGAGCAAAGCAAGGTAAAGTTGATTGATATGTCATTCATCCATTGCTAAGGACTTGTTTAGTACATCTAGTCATTCCTATCATGTCTTAGGCTCATTCATGTAAATTAAATGAATTTGATGCTTGTATGGTGTTGACGGTAGTTATCGTTCATCACAAACCGTCAATATAACCTAAAGAAATGCTTGAAAAGGATCACCAATAGAAACTTAGGGGTTTAAACTAACAATTTTTGTGAGTTTTGGTGAATCTATATTTGCAGCAGGGTTATTCTAGAAAATAGGAAAGAAGGATCAAAACGTAAAAAGAACCAAACTTAACCACAACGAAAACTACTCCAGAAGGTTCCAAAGGGCACCAGAAGACACCGTGCCATGGCGGACCCCGAGAGGCTGCCAGGTGGGGCCGACCGGCCCCACCATGGTGCCGCCTAGTACCTGGTGGTGGCCCCTGCCTCTCAGTTTCCAGAAGCTTCCTCTACCGCCTCCTAGGATTGCATCTATGTCGTTCTTCAAGTTAGTTTGATCTAAGGGCTCATGTTTCACCCTTAGGGCTATATAACCAGGCTCTACCCCCTGGAGCAGACCTCTACATTTGCCATAAGTCAATAATAGACTAGAAATTAGGGTTTCCAGAGATTAGAGAGAGTTCTAGGTCTTTAAGTTCTTAGTATAGGCTTTCTAGCAAGGTTCAAGTAGAGTTTGGGCTCCTCTCAGGATTCCGGATCTACTGTCTGGAGACTGGTATTAGCCATTGTATCTCTTTATTTTTATGACTTTGTGCTACTTCAATATTATGTTGCTATTTATTATGTTCCTAGTTTGCTCTAGTTTATTGGTTGATATAGTTATAATTGATGATGAATATATGCATATGTTCGTAGAGCGCTTAATTTAGTACTCGAGTGAGTTAAGTGGTCGACACTATGTAATCGTGGTGCTTAGATATTATTTGCCTGCGGATGCACTCTATATGCCGGGTCATGTGGTAGATCACGAATGTGACACTCCCATTGAGTCCTTTGTAGTCCATTCCCCGTGTATAGAACAAGTAGAACCTCAGTTACGGAGGAAGGGAAAGCTTTGTTCTTGAACTTCCCTAAGTAATGTTTCTTATGCATAGATCCAAAGTTAGTTATACTATAGATGAGAGTAAATATGTTTGAGTGTACAAAAGACTTAGTAATTAGAAATGACATAGGAATCTTTTGCTCTTACCGAATCTCAGGCTTAGTCATACTACAATTGTGAGTCTGTTTCTATCTCTGGAATACCTTTATTACCTTTTATTTATCATTTATTTATCACTTGACTTACCCCTGCTAAAGCATAAGAGTGGTTTGGATCATAATTATTCATATTAGTTAAAGTCTCAATGTCAACTCAACCCCATAGCTCTTCCTTGTAGATTGAATATAAATAACGATACTCGGTATACTCCTAGGTGAAATGCTACAATGGTAATTTATCTATGTGCTTGCGGATAGTTAACTTTAATATTATTTTCTCAGAGTTTATAAGTGGCATTCATAATTTACCAACAAAGCATTTCTAGAATCATGCTAGGGATGACAACTTAGTTAGAGTGATGCCAAGAAATACCAACATATGGTACCACTATTGCTTCTATGCTTAAAATGATCTAGTGGTAGCATATGACATGTTTGTAGGCATGTGACCTAGTGTTTGATCTAGAAAATGAGCTATAAGTGTTTAACTCAACATGGTGCATAATAACCCTCATTTGGAGGTGTGAAGAAACTTGCCTTTGGATCAAACCGAGTTAAATATCTTTTGCAAGTAATCTAGATTGAACCAAATTGAGCAAATGATGCTCACTTATAATGGTTTCACCCTAACCTATCTAAAATTTAAGCTCACCTTTTGTGGTCATTGATGCCAAAGGGGGAGAAGTAATTTACAAAGATAATGTGATAGGGGGAGCAAACAAATGAAATGACATTGTAAGGAGATCAATTAAAATTTGAAGCACACAAGTAGAGGGACCAAGCTCATAAACTTGTATGTTGCATTTGAATGTGCATTACATATGTTTGCTTGCATGACACAAGTTTCTTTTCTCCAATACATGCTTGTGTAGTGTATGCTAGTTGTAGGTTTGAATGATGAAATGAAGAACTAGAATGCATAGGTGGAGTAACTAGACAAATGCTTATCGTGTAAAAACTAGACCCTTACATATAATATTGATCTCACGGGGGTTCTAGTCTTTATGAATGTCTAGTTACTAATAGTGCTAAGAATGGTGTATATTGGCAACTCCAATTGGTATTACGCTTCAAAGGTCCATTCTTTACACCTTAGCATCATTTGGTAGAAATTGACTCCTATATTTCCTATCTAAGTATATGTGCAAGCTTTCAAATCCAAACTCTTAGCACATATGTAAGGGGAGCAATTGTTACCAATTTGGGTTTATGAAACTTGCCCATATCCTTTACACATGGTAAAATGCTTGGGAAAGCAACATGAATCTAGAAGAATTTTATTGTAAATCTTTGTGAAAAAGGTTGTCATCAATTACCAAAAAGGAGGAGATTAAAAGCCCTTATTTGGTTTTGGCTAATTAATGAAACCTTAGTACTAACCTCTATGCTAAGTGTGTGGATTAGATGAGGTTGGTACAATCCAAGTGATGGAGCTAAGAAGATGATCATGGTGCATGGTGATGACCAAGAGATGATCAAGTGCTCAACTTGGAAAAGAAGAAAGAGAAAAACAAAACCCAATGGAGATCAAGACTAAGGTATTGCTTAGGGTTATGGTTTTGATGATCAAGACACCATAGAGGGTGTGATCACATTTAAGATCGATAGCCGTACTATAAAAAGGGGAAATCTTTGGCTAAACGGTTTATCGAGTGCCACTAGGTGGGAGTTGATGCTGAGTTTTCATGCTCTGGCATGTGGAAAGGGACGTTGGTGACATCCTAGCCTTTTGTGGGACCTAGGGCGTTACAGTTGTGTACTTTGAAAAAGAAAAAGAGGAGAAGGTGCGTGATTGGACGCTGGCCGCGGGGTAACCGGACTCACCCCGGCTCGTTCGGTCAATGTTGAGCGCGGCTGGCCGAGAGCAGCAGGGTGCGACCAGACGCTGGCTTCGGCATGTTCGGTCACTTTCTGAGGTGAGCATACGCTGTGGATCGGAAGCTGGGTGATCACTGTTGATCGTCAGGTCCAACTGACATGGTGTGCAAGCTGAGAAGCGATGTACTAACCGGACGCTAGGTGCGTCAGGTCATCCCTGACCGAACACGTCTGGTCAATAGAAAGTGACTCTAGAACCTCTCTGTACTTGACCTGATGCCGCGTTGTGGTGAGTCCGGTCGATTCTAGCAGCGCGTCTGGTCATGGCTCTGACTACGCGTTGAATGTTTCGTTACCATTGGAATCAAACAAATGAAATTTAAAATGGGGACACGTGGCGAGATCTGAGTGATCGAACGCTGGCTTGGGCGCCTTCGGTGATCCCGGTCGGCGCATCCGGTCAGTGCGCAGAGAGCTCCTTCGTGACTGTTGGTATGAATTAAATGTACACAAGATAATAAGGTTATCCGCAAGTGCACATATAGTATACCGATGTAGCACTTCACCCCGGAGTATTCCAGAGTATCGTTATTTATATTTTACTATAGGGAGGAACGTGTGAGAAACTAAACCTAAGTTTAAACCCCTGAGAAGCAAGCAAGGACGAAGAGTATAGGGCTATAGAGAAGATCACTAGGGTCTCTAGTTCTAACCTTCGAAAGATATGTTATGATTGTTCCAATGGGGACATTACTTAAGAAAAGACACCAGCAGAGGATGTTTTTCTTAGCAACCAGGTCCCACTAGTCCTACAAACGGGAGGTGGACTATGAAAGATTCAACAACGTAAAGTCACCCTCGCGAGCTACCACCGATCAGGAAAGTAGGGTGCATCTACGAGTAATCAATGTCTAAGCGCCATGCTTACACTATGAATACTACTTCAATCAAGGAGCTACCAAGATTAAGCACTAAAAAGAGTCACAGACCGAAAGAACAATAATATCAATGTTACTTACTCGAATTAGAAGTTGAATACCAAAGAAATCTCATAAGCAAGCTCCAATGGAACTTGATTCCGTAGGTACAAGCTATAGAGGAGGCACCGACAGGTCAGCAACTCCTCCAAACTCTTTTCCAACACTCTATCTCTAAATAAGACCAGTCCTAATCTTTAGAAGACTATAAGACTAATCTTCTCTTGAATGCTTGACTCTTGATCCTATCTAGAGTTTCTTAATTATAGAGGAGGCTTAGGGTTTCTACCCAGGATTGAGGATGCTCTGACCCAAGGGGTACATGCCTACTTATATAGGCCGGTGGGATGCACCGGAGCCCTCGGATCAAACGGACTTGAATCAACGGCAAAGATGAAAACCCTAAGGCGGTGGAGAACTGACTTACGAAGGAAACTGATAGGTGGGACCCACCTAGGTCACCCGACCTAGGGTGGGGTCAGCTGACCTGGGTGAATGCCAAGTGGGCCCTCCTTTGGTGGCTCGCCTTCTCGTGTTCTCTAGAATCTTCTTGACTTGGGGTCACAGTGGAATATGACTTTTAGTCCGACATATGGACCATCTTGGACTCTTTTCCTGTTTAATCCCTGCGAAACACAGATTCATCAAAACTCATGGAATTATGTCAGTTTAGCCCCTATTCTATGTTGATGATTCGTTTTATGCAGTTCTTTTGAGTTAAGTTGACGGTTCATAATGATTGTTAACTGCCGTCAACAGTTATCCTAACGGCTTTTTTTATTTGTGGGGGCTCTATAAATAGAGTTTGGCCAGCTCCAAGCCATCTCTCTTGTCACTTTAACATACTTGACATCCTTGTGAGCTTAAGCAAACACCTTCCACTCATCTCCATCCTTGATTCATCATCAAAGTGAGATTGGAAGTGATTTCTAGTGCATTTGTTTGAGTGATTGAATCTAATGGCACTTGGAGATTGTTGTGGCTGCGGAGTTCTTGTTACTGTTGGTGGTTGCCGCCACCTAGATGGCTTAGAGCAGTTGTGGAGGTCCGGCATGTGTTGGTGATTGTTCATGACCGACTTCGGTGATTGTGAGGGATCTTGTACCTTCCTCGGCGGAGAGCCGAAAGGTAACTCTAGTGGATTGCTTATGTCATTGAGTTACCTCACTTGTGGGGCAGTTCTTATGGTGTCCAACATGTGGACGAGGTTCGTGCAACACCTCTTAGTCGCCAAACCACCAAGTGTTGGTCGACACAACAGGGGCTAGCGTGTCGGTATACACGTGAACCTCAGAAGAAAAATCGTGTGTCTCCATTATGATTGATTCATTGGATTTCTCTCGGTGATTGGTATTCTTCCTATTGTGATTGGTTCATTTCTTGACACGGCGGTATAAAGATCACACTCCTCTTATTTATATTCCTGCAAACTAGTTGTAACAAGCTCTTTAATGTAATTAGTTTTGAGAGCTTGTCTTACCCTTGCTAGTGTAGCTCCTCACCTAGTTGAACTCTTTAGTGTAGCTAGCTTGTGAGAGCTCATAGTGACTTAGCCATTGATTGACTTAAAGATTATAACAACTAGAATTGTTGAGATAGGTGGCTTGCAATACTTGTTAGAGCTAGTGCAGAAAGCTTTATAGCCAATTAGTTGTCTAACAAGTTTGCCTAGTGTTTTATAGATTTTAAATTAGGCTATTTATCCCCCTCTCTAGCCAGTTAGGACCTTTCACTATCCAAAGGAAGAAAAAAATGCATAGTCGCCGCTTCTAGCTCCTGGCATACTTGGATCTAAAAAGAAGGATACTCGCGTTGCTACATGTATTGTAAATGAATTCGAATAAAATTAGGGCCTGTGTAGGACTACTCGGTTCTAATTTTTTCCAGCTCTGCTCCACCGCATAGTAGCTGCACTCTGGAGTTACTAGAGCAGGTGGACCTGGGTTTGGCATTTAGCTTTGCTCTGCTTATAGGAATGGGAGGTTTTGGTTGTAATGGCCAATTTTGCCCTTGGACATTGTATGTTGTATTTTATTATTTTAAAAATCATTTGCAATGAAATGATCAATTTTATAAAAAATAAACTCTTTCATATCTGCAGTATCACATATGAATGCCCGGTAATAAAAGAAACTATATAAATAAATGTTGTGTACTCTGTCAGTTCACATTAGTATGTCATCCAAAGAATAATGAACGCACTCTGCCGTGGTAATTTCCATGAAAACGTTTTCAAAAAAAAAATTCCATGAAAACGAAAAGGCAGCAACGTGATCATCCCAACCCCACCCCCCACCCCCAAAAAAAAGAAAAGGCAGCAACGTCTATCTCCACTGCTGCAATTCGTTGAACAGATAGCATGCGCTAGTAGACAAGATCTTGCATCTGGTGAGCGCGGAGGCAGTATCTGCACCGTCCCAGGAACAATCCACGGGGAGTGTCGCGGTGCAGCCATCGGGTTCCCATGCGCCAACCTTGATGCTTGTGTTGCGGCCGGCAACGCTTCTAGCGCGTGGCACGGAAGCACGTCGTGGCGTGGTGCGCTCGGTGCGCGGAGGAGGCTAGTGTCTAGCTCATGGCCCAAGCGGAGGTTGCGTGTGCATGCTGCGGCCGTGAGGAGCGCCGTCGCTCCGGTGGCCATTGCAGAGAGGGGAGGGGCGGATGATGGCTATGGCGCTATTACCGGTGGCGGCGCGGCGGTGCTTTTTCCCGTGGATGAGAGAGAAATGTGCGGAGGAAGGGGGAAAAGAAAAGAAAGAACCAAGGGTACGTTGCGTAACCGGTAGTAGTGGTGGTACGAAAGTCTGGCTTCTAGAGGACCTCTTGGAGAGCTCCACCAAAAATGTGGAGTTAAGGTCTAACTCTACCTTTTTTAGCAGAGTTCTTGAACTTGGATCTGTTTAGCGACAGTTTAGGAGTAGAGCTGAGAAACCTAGCGCAGAGTAGTCTCAAACAGACCCTTAGACTACGTATAATTACTTACATGATGAAAGGATTGACTATCATAAATGATTATTAAATTGTTAGTAAATAGTGTCATGCGTCGATGTGGCAGCTAAATGTATCTTACTGGATGATATGTAATTCGTTGGCATGGACAATATTGTAGAGATAGCTATTATAATTACATGCGCTAGTGGACTACTAACGTGAATAGCTTGCATAGAGATAGACATGTCAGTAGGGTTTGCTAATATAACATACTAGAAGGATTCTTCGTGCGTTGTTGTATGTGTTTAAGAAAAATTACACATGGATTTGGATATTAACTTCTGAAAATTAGGAGTACACGTATATATGTTGTTGATAATGGAGGTACATTTATGAACTTGTGATGTAAGTAAATTACAAAACAAATAGATCACAGATGTATCAACATATAACACATAGCAAAAAAAATACGACTGATTTATGTTTTTGAGAGGAACTTGATTTGCAAACGCAATAATTGAATAGATCAATAAAACATATGGCACCAACAGTTGATGTACTATGTAACATGTACAAAATTACACGGCAATCGACGATGAGTGTGTATATTTGATAATTTTCAAATTGCAAATACGGATACAATAGAACATGCATTTGAACTCACATGGGCGATGATAATTTGAGGGGACAGCCACATAGAGCATAGCATATATATAAATAAATCCGTGGGTATAATCTACCTCTATGTTTGACACTCAACACATCTACTAGCAAATAAGCATCAAAAGGATCCTTATAAGATTCAATGAATTCCAATTTAAGCACAATAAGATAGAGAATGATTTTACAAAAAAATATGTAACCAGTTTCATATTTTTGAGCTAAGTCAAAGATTTTTTAATTGCATAATGTTTTTTTTTCAAAAATATATTCATATTTTTAAGAAATTATAGTCCTATTTATCTCCAAACTATCAACATAATCCAATTTATATCTCTCTTAACTGATATGGCGCCACATAGGAGGACATACGTGATGCCGTGTTAGCAAAACCGCTATTAAGACTACAGGAGTGTAAAATTAAATGGATCAAGTTAACATGTCAGAAAACCGGATGTAAATGAGAAAAGGGAAATGGGATAGCCGCGGGAGATGAGAGAGGTTGCAAACATAGTTGGGTGCAAGTCTTCATGAAAAATGAAGAGTGCGATTTGTAGGGATCGAAGTCGTGCCGTCAGTGTGTCCATCGAACGCTGCTAGTCACCCGAGAACTAGCTCAATTCTCTTTATCTTTTTTTTTTAGAATTACACAGTACACTGTAGGCGCCCACAACACTGCAAAGTTGGGAAACTTTTTTTTTAACGTAAAGTTGTGAAACTTTGAGGAAACTTCGTTACAAATTTGGGTCCAACTTATTTACTGTACAAACAAATTATGGGCTTCAGGCCCATTCTCATATGTGGCGCAGCCGCCCAGCTTCACTTTCCAAGTCAGTTAAACCCCAGGAGACTGTTTGTCGCGTCGTTTCATTCTCGCCGGCCGCCGCCACACCAAACTACCAAAGCAACCATGGCCTTGTCTGCCGCCCTCGCCCGGGCGCAACTCCTCCGCGGGGGCCTCCGTCCTGCCGCATTCGCCGCCGTCGTCTCTCCTCTCTCATACCGCAGCCACCGCCAACTCTGCGGTACCCCTACCGCGAACGAGCCCTCCGCCGCTGGACCGTGGGACGAGGCCGAGGCGGAGATCCTCCGCGACGTCGAGCCCGTCGTGAACCTCGTCAAGGACATCATCCACTCCCGCAGGTCAACTTCGGTTTCCAGTACCTACTGTTGGCTATCTTCTCCTCAGGATCTTCAGGATGATACATAAGATTGCCGTGTATTTATTAGCATTTCTTTGCGTCGCGAATTTGTCATTAAGTAATGTGTAGCCAGTGTCGGATGGACTCTGCACATTGGGAGCTTAATCCTGGACACGACGCATGGTTCCATGGCATTAAGTGATATAGGCTCTACTTTGTCACCTGATTTGGGGATTCAGCTTTAGTTTGTTTGTTCGTATTACAAATCCATATGCAGAAACTCCCTAGTGGTGTTGGACACATTCACATGTAGCTGAGTCCTGTGGTTTCCGTTATTGTCAGACTTGTGGTTCTTCTTTTTCAGATGGGGATAATGTGGATATGATTGGGAAAGCTTTTGGAATCTTGTGAGACTAGAAACACTTGTGAAAAGCACGAATCTACTGCTATCTGGGAAGATTAATTCAGGGAAAATATGGAATGAGCTTGCCCCTGTTTCTTGTGTAAATGCTTATGTTTGTAATAAAGAAGCCCATTCTTCTTGGAATCTTATTTCCTGTTCCATGGAAATTAGCTGTAATAGAATATTATTGCCAGATATTGCTACACTACAACAGTGGAATTATTCTTCAAAATGGAAGAGTGGTCATATGCCTTAGGTCACTGCAGAATCGAGTTGGTTTATAATAATATGAGTTATTCGTTTTACACAAGCTCCATTCCTTTATCTAGAAGCACAGAGGCATAAGCAAAACTAGATTTTTTATTTGGTCAATTGAGTTGTGAACTAGTATAGAAGAAGAGTGACACTACAAGTCAGAACACAAAAAATGTTAATGTAGATAATCTTGTAGTTCTTGGGTATTCCTGTCTATTGAACTTTTGCATTATTTCCATCAAACGATATGCTGTTGTTAGGGGTTAGATCTGTAGAAGTGATGGTCTGGTGGGTTGTTGCTTGAGAGGTGAGAGGAGGGGCGTAAGGCCTCAGCGATGGCAACCCACAGCTGGCTGTCCGTGGGGTAGGGTTGGGGGTGCGGCTAGCTAGGGAAGTAAGGTGGCGTACTAAGAGATGAGTGAGCCTTTTTTATTCTTTCTTGATCAACCGTGACTTTTGCCTTGTGTTTATGTTCAGGTATCTTTACTTAGGTAGCACTTTTGAAAGTCATAACTGAAATAGATATACTTCCCTCTTCCCAGTTAAGATAACTTGTCGGTGTGCGTCAGAGGGGATGGGGCGGTGGCTGATTCTCCCTGGGCCCCGCTGGGCCCATGGGACAGGCCTGTAACATGTCCACCCTCTTCCGACACCAGCTTATCCTTCAGCTGGATGTGAAGACATACAATCAGCTATCATGCTGCCTGCATGGTAGAGTTCCTCAGCATCCGAATGTCATATTATTGTGTGAAGCTTGCTGATGATAAGAAATGATGGTGCAGTCAGGGACTCATGGTCTTTATGGCTGCTAAGCTGAAAGTCACAGCCAAGATTTTCCAACTCATCCCTTTATATTAAAGAATCATTGAGTTAGGTTTTACATGCTATGAATTGCATGCATGATGATATGAAGGCCCCAGTAATGACATTATGTGTTGCCCCTAGTCCACAATAGCTGTCAATGCTTCTTCCCCATGGTGCAGCAGCTTCACTGTGTGCCTTGCTGTTAGGGTACTAGTGTTCGCTGAACAGGGATGTCAAATTGTTAATGCTGTAACCCCATTATCGTTGATAGTTTTGTTGTTGAGTACCTCTATGTGAAAGAGATGCTTGCTGAGTTGCAGTGATGACCCTTGCTAACTGCTCACCAAAATATTGAGCCAGTGATATGTTGCCATCCCTTTAGCAGTCGATTGCTTGGTGACCTCTGAGAGCTAGGTGTTGGCCAGGTAACACAAATGGATCTCAGATTTGGGAACTGCCAGTGGGCAGGTTGGCCTTGGCCGCTTGTTGGAATTGAAAAGCAAAACTTGGGATACAAGATGGTCCATGCCACTGCTACTTTATATAGCAGATAGCTACTCTCCTCCTTACCTGCTCTAGCATATTCTAACCACTAAAGTGGATGCTGAGCATATTCCTGAGCATATTCCTAATACTAGGCTTAACAAAGCCGACAATAGTTTTACAAGAAATAGTAAGATACATAGAGAAGCACTAGGCTTTACTCTCATGTCTCCCCCTAAGCCTTGTGCTAAGCCTTGGAGGTGATCTGCCTCAGCCCAATCCTCTGTCTCATCTCTTGGAACTTGGTCTTTCCCAGCGACTTGGTGAGAATGTCTGCCAGCTGATCACTAGTGGCGATGTGGTCGGCCTTGATGCTTCCATCTTCTAGACAGCTTCTGATGATGTGATATTTGATGCGGATATGTTTGCTCCTCTCATGGAAGACTGGATTCTTGTCCAGAGCTAGAGCACTGTCCATTTTTAGCTCAACCACTTCGACATTTCTGCCGAGGAGCTCTCCCAGTAACCTTGACAGCCACAATGCTTGAGTAACTGCAGTGGTAGTGGCAATGTACTCGGCTTCACAGCTTGACAGGGCCACCACCTTCTGCTTCAGAGATCGCCAACTGACCAAGCAATTGCTGAGGAAGAACATGGTTCTGCTCGTGCTCTTGCTTTTGTCGATGTTGCTAGCGAGGTCGCTGTCACAGTAGCAGACGAAGCGTGCCATGCCGGGAGCCCTTGTGTAGTGCAGACCACAGTCGAGGGTGCCCGCCACGTACCGGAGTATGCGTATGACCACCTACAGGTGCTCCACCGTGGGCCGCTCACGGACCCGACCGCGAAAGCCAAGTCTAGCCGAGTGTGCACCAGGTAACGGAGGCTGCAGATGAGCCACCGGTAGTGCGTGGAGTCCACCTCTTCCGCCGTGCTGTGACGGCTGAGCCTGAGCCTTTCCTCCATCGGGGTGTGAGCTTGGTTGTAGCCAGCCATGCCGCCGACCTCGAGGATGCGCTTGGCGTAGTGAGTCTGACGGAGGGTGATGCCACTGGCATCTTGGCGCACTTCGATGCCGAGATAGAAACAGAGGAGGCCGAGGTCGCTCATGTTGAGCACCTTCTTCATCTGCGCCTTGAACGCCTCCACTTCATCTTCTTCAACGCTGGTGATGATGAGATCGTTGGCGTAGACGCCGACGAGGAGGACAGAGCGCCTGCTGCCTTGCCGGTATATCGCCGCCTCGTGTGGGCTCTGCTAGAAGCCCATCTCCTTGAGTACGACATCTAGTTTCGTGTTCCAGGCACGCGGAGCCTGCTCAGTGCCTTGCGTAGGCGTACACCTTGCCTTCTTCTCCAACGACGGCGAAACCTGGTGGCTGGCGCACGTACACCTCCTCCTTGAGGTCGCTGTTGAGGAAGGCGGACTTCATGTCCATGTGGTGGACCGCCACCCTTCTTGAGCCGCCAGCGTGAGGAAGACCTGAATTGATTCCATGCGCGCCACCGGAGCGAATGTGAAGTCATAGTCGACCCCTTGTTGCTGGATGAAGCCGCGCGCTGCCAATCGCGCCTTGTGCTTGATCACCACGCCCTACTCGTCCTTCTTGAGCTTGAACACCCATTTCAGGGTAATGGGTCGGCGGCCATCGGGCAGATTGACTAGCTCCCATGTGCGGTTCTCCTTGACGTACTTGAGCTCCTGCTCCATTGCCGCCTGCCACGCCGGATCACCTTGCGTTTTAGTGTAGGTGGTAGGTTCGCCAGCGTGCGTCACGTGCACCTGGGCGAAGAGACGCCGCGCCGGTCCTGGTGGAGGCTGATCGCCAATGATGTTGGTCATCGTGCGGTAGCGGAGGGGCTCGTTGACGTAGAAGGCGTCTAGACGATCCTTGCATCCTCCAGTGGCGTGGGGTACTCAATTTGGGGCTTCCCACCATGTGCTGGTGTTGCAGTTGGCGGTGTAGGGGATGCAGCAGCCGGGGACACAGGTGGTGTAGCCGGCTGAGGCATTGATGGAGTGTCCGCTGCTGTCACGATCACCCTTGGGCTTGCCTTTCTTGCCGCTGTGTGGACGCCAGCGATGCTCCTTGGACGTGCTGGAGCCTTCATCCTCCTTCCTTCTTCTCCAGAGCACACCACTGCTGCACCTTGTACAGCAGCTTGCCACCGACGGCGCTCGGCTCGGCGTGAGGTGCTCCCTCGCGATCTTGCACCGCCTTCAGCCTCCTGGTCACCTCCTCGATAGAGAGCGCCAAAAAATTAAAGAGCGTCTCTATCGCGAGCATGATCTGGGTGTAATTCTTCAACATGCAGCGCAAGAGCTTCTCCACCGCACACGCCCCCATGAGGTCCGCGTCGCCGTTGCGTGCCATCTGCTGCATCAAATTGGAGAGCCGGAGGGCAAAGTCCTCAATTTGCTTACTGGGGAGAAAGGCGAGGGCTTCCCAGTCCTAGCGGAGTCGCTGCAGAGTCACGTAGCGGACACGATTGCCGCCGATGCGGACTGTAGCGATGGACTCCCATGCCAGCTTTGCCGTGGCCTTGTCGGCGAGGGCTCCGAGCTCTGGAGGTACGGCGGCACAAATAGCCTCGAGCGCTCGCCGATCGTCGTGGAAGTCGACACTTCTGACCTCAACGACATCCTAGAGTTGCCGAGCTTGCATCTTTACCTTCATCAGGAGACTCCACTCGTGGTAGTTCGTCTTGGTTAGCATCGGCCGCGGCGTCCGTGCTCCCGAGTCCTGGTAGACCGTCTACACCACAGGTGAGCGGCCGTGTTGCCCACAACGCCGCTCTGGTAACCGCGACTGGTGGCGTGGCATGGCTGTGGCTGCATCTCCGCGCGCAGAGCCTCGGCAGCAGCCGCTGCAGCCTGGGCTGCGGCCGCTGCCTCCCTGGCCGTCTCAGCGGCGTGAGCAGCTGCTGCCTCCGCGGCTGCGATGCGTGCAGCGTCGTCCGGCAGCGTGCCAGTGGCGCGGCGCCAGCAGATCCTCCAAAGACACCGGAGTGGTTGGATATGGTGGCTAACTACTACTACAAGACCTAGCTCTAGATACCAATTGTTGGCTAGGTAACACAAATGGATCTCATATTTGGGAACTACCAGAGGGCAGCTTGGCCTTGGCCGCTTGTTGGAATTGAAAAGCAAAACTTGGGATACAAGATGGTCTATGCCACTGCTACTTTATATAGCAGATGGCTACTCTCCTCCTTACTTGCTCCAGCATATTCTAACCACTAAAGTGGATGCTGAGCATATTCCTAATACTAGGCTTAACAAAGCCGACAATAGTTTGACAGGAAATATTAAGATACATAGAGAAGCACTAGGCTTAACTCTCACTAGGCATCTCGGCTTACATGTCAGTTCCTCACACAGCTCCTTCAGCAGAAGCAGTGTTTCCAGCCATATAAGATGTGGGAAACACAGCCAACGAAGCATGAGGTATTGATGCCTCCTGCTGCTTGGTCTCTACAACCATGTTGGTTCGATGCTTGTAAGCGTGAGCTAAGCTGGGGGCTAAATCACACATCATTGGGCACTAGAAGCTCCACATCTGTTTTCAGACGCACTATTAATATGACGGTGTAGATATTGACTTGGTGGTGTTTGTCCAGCTTTCTACCTTCGCCATCAAGGCGTCAAAATGGCTGTTGTACTGTAGACATACAGCAACCTGCTAGGATAGCTGGCTATAGTACGTGGTACTAACATGGTGGAGTACACTGGTCAGGTGCATATATCAGTGCTCTGCAGCCTCTGTCAGATGTGGTATGTGGCAAACCAAACCTTCTTGCCTTCAGGTGTATGTTGTGCTGAAAGTTGTTGGCCACCATTTTTTTATTGGAAGGACAACCTTTGTTAAGGTTCAACACTTAACAAACCTCTGCTAAAACATGTAGCCTTCACTAGGGAGTTTGCCGTGCTGCGTTATACCAGCATGGTGGAGAACTACACTGAGCAGTTCTTTGCCTTGGGCAAGAGGAAAAGTTGGATGGGGGCCAACAGATCAATATCTATACTTCTGGACTACTGGAGCATCCAAATGGCACCACCCAACAGGGAGAATCGATTTGTACTGCAGCATGCCTCCGTTCGAAGCCATCGTACCAGTCTACCTCCAAATCATTTCACTGTCTCAGATTTGAACTTAATTGAGCTCATGATTAGGGAGAAGGATATTCCCTAAAAAAAGATTTGGGAGAAGGATAGAAGGAAAAGGAAAACCAAATAGGGGAGGAAGAGATGCTGAGGCGCTCATCTCTCGGTGTCACAGACCCAGTTAGGCCTAATTGTGTTCTTCGTGGCAGCACTAATCTGACCTTGATTTGTTTTGTATGGAAACTGTATTCCTTTGCTGTATTTGATCTGCTCATGCTAACTAGAATGCATGCTAGCTAATGTAAATGAAATCACTATCCACTCTTAGTAAACCACTACATACTACTTCTGTCTACACGCAGATTGCTTTCTTCGTTTATGTACTCGAATAGTCTGTTCTGACAAAGCACTAAAGCAGTCAATTTGAGGCACATGGCATGTCCTGGCTTAAGTGCCAGAATGCATGCTTTATTATGGCATCAATGGAGCAATACAAGGATTCTTGGTGGGAGAATGCTGCTAGATCGTATACATAATAAGTTGACACCTACGTAAATTGTTTGTTCCAGGAAAACATTAGGTCCAGTTGTATTTTCTATATTCCTAGTTTAACTTTAAAAAGTTTGACTCCTCGAGAAGCGAGATGTGCATTTATTTTGGGACGGAGGGAGTTTATGCTACCAAATTAATATCCTAAGCTGAAACAGAAACTTCACTAGCATTGCTTTATGCTCTTGATTAACAACACTCCACAAAACACCCTCCTAAATTGTTTTTATGCTGTCATACTTCCATTTTGTGAAGATGTACCATTTTACGCCTTGCATCAATAGTTCCTTCTGTTCTGACTCTGTTGTGCTATAACAGGTATAGAAATGGCGGATTTCTAAGCCCAGATGAAGAAAAGGTTGTTACAGAAAAGCTTCTTTCCCATCATCCTCGTGCAGAAGAAAAGATTGGTTGTGGGCTTGATGGTATAATGGTGAGCATGATTACCTAACCTATTTACCAAAATAGATGTTAGCTCCTCAAACAAGTCTGTTCCTTGTCTTCTATTATCTTCTAGACTTTTCCCCTTTTTGGCACAAAGCCTTCATGGTTAGCTGTGTTTTACTCAGGAATTTTGTTACTTGTTTGCTGTTGAAACTGCTACAAAAGCTAACTACTTCCTCTGTTCCAAATTGTAAGTCATTCTGGCTTTTCTAGGTACATAGCTTTTGCTATGTATCTAGACATAACCTATATCCAAATGCGTAGCAAAAGCTTTGTTCCTAGAAAGCCAAAACAACTTACAATTTGGAACGGAGGGAGTCTTTGGCTATTTGCACTACTTTTGGTTTATATAGAGGATCTCTGCTGTTCCTAATATTGGACAGCGCCTTTGACCGCCTTGATTGAACTTGATTATGTCATATTCTCTATCTTATTTGTTGCACTTGTAGATGGTATTATTAACTTATGTTATGTGCGCATCTGCATATAGTAAAACTAACTGCTGTAGATAGTGTGGAACATGTGTTCTTACACTGGCTTGGCCTTAGAAAAGAGTGCATATATAATTAGTCATGGTGCCACAAAACGATGATGGCTCTCTGGATTGAGTTGAATAGCTTCAAGGAGAGCTGCATATCATTATACTAAGAGGAAGAGACAGTTTAGGCGACTCGTACAACCCTTATAGGGGCAAGGCCTGACAACTGAAATGTCAGGAAGAAAAATTAGAAATGACCTAACACCCATACAGTCAAGGTCATATGCTAAGGAGCCCTTTGGCTCCCACCATACACCACAATTTGACCTCATCCCTGATATCCTGCATTACGGTATTCAAACTAGGCCGACATCCCTCAAAAACACAATCACTTCTATGCTTCCAAATCTACCATGCCACCAGGACGACCAATGACTTGATACCCTTGAGATGATCTTTAGTTACAGTTTCAATGAGCTAACTTAGGCACCCCTTGTGCATTTTAACCACAAATTTATTAAGCTGCAAACTATCATTCTTAATATGCTGTGCTTACTGCTAACTTAGGCACCCCTTGTGCATTTTAACCACAAATTTATTAAGCTGCAAACTATCATTCTTAATATGCTGTGCTTACTGTACTCCTGTTCATACACGTCTTTCTAGTAATTCTCAGAGTAAAGTGCATGACTAATCCTTAGTGTTAGATGGATACTTGGATAGCCCATTAGGCTGCAGGGTATGTGACACACCTGTCTCATAGCTGGTGCGCCTCCTATGAAAGGCAAGGATAACCAATGGTGGCCGTACTTCTATAAACCGACCTTGGGTCATCCTTGCCTATATATGTGTTTGTACCCTACAACTCATAATAATCAATCTATTAATCTTCCCCGCAATGCTTGCTTAAACTTGACTGGCCATGTCATCCTAGCTTTATCACCCCGGTATCCGAACTCCCAAAATGCAATTTTGATATATTGGTCTCGTTGGTGGTCCAATTGGATCTAGACCTGCATGACGTGCTGGCGTGGTTTGCCATGATGGATCTGTCATGGAGCACCTTCTCCTCCCATGTGTTCTTACCCTTTCTTCTGTCCAAGTGCAGCTGCTACCTCTGTTCAGGTGGTCACTAGCAACAGCCTCCGTATGCTTCCTTTCCACAGCAGCAGCCTCACTCTGATGCCCTGCCCCTCCATTGATGTTTGCTGGATCCCAACACAAGCACGGCCACCATGCACCCATTGATCTCCCTCTTTTTTGAATCTGAGCAGAGGAACAACTAGCTGCTTTCACTGATGCTCCACCCAGCTCCTCCATGCGAGCAACCAACAAACCCGCAGCAAGCTGCAGACACATGGCCATCCGGTGCATAGAGGCACAGTTGGTTGATGCCCACAGGATGTGAAGGTGTATGGGCAGGGCAGGCAACAGAGGCAGCATCGAGATGGGGGCATGTGGTGCAGCATTGGTTTGTGGATGTTTGTGGTGGTTAGGGACTCCCCCTCCGCATGGTCTGTAACACCATTTGCAGGCACCACTGAGATCCACAGCTATCAGCTCCTCTGCGTCCCATCCAACTGCATTCACGGTGAATGCCTCGCACATGGACACCACATCCTCCATCTCCCTCATGTCTGGCCACTGTGCTTCTGCGCCATGAGCAGCTCCCTTGCCTTGACGCGCAGCCGCCTTGGGCATCCCAGCAACCGCTGATTGCTTCCACCTTCTAGCCTTCTTGGCCCTGCGTCATCTCTCCACACTCCCTGTTTTCCCTGCAGGACATTGGCAGCGGACAGGGTGACCATACTGGACTTGCAAACGATGAACAAGTCGAGGGCCCTTGATCTTTCCCCACAGGTGAGCAGCGAGCTCACCAGCACCCACACAACACCTTTGGCTGGAGGTAGAAGAAGAGAGAGTGAAAACAGAGCACACACACACACACACAAGGAAAGTGCTGCACTTTCCTTGATGCTGCTGCTGCTGCACGCTAGTGCTGCTACTGTGCTTCTTGAGAACAGAATACTCACACTCACAGCACTCTCAAGTTTGCAGGTGTAGCAAACTGAACTAAATATTACATTTCACACAGAGGTAACTAGTGAAGGTTGACTGCTGTAGCAGTCAAGTCTAGTCTACTCTACAGTCCTACAGAGGTAGCTAGTGAAGGCTGACTGCCGTAGCAGTCATGTCTAGTCTACTCTACAGTCCTAGGAACTTGCTAGGAAGTTGCTCTGCAGTTGCAAGGAAGTTGCACTGCACTAGCAAGGAAATTGGTCTGCAATCCGCAGACTTCTGTGCAAGACCAGCAGCAAATTATTCAACAATTCTTCCCCTAATCTTGCTTCTCTTGCATGATTTCCACCATTCCAATCTTGGTCCTCAGCTCCATGAACCGAAGATGGCCAAGTGGCTTGTTGAGGATGTCCAAGCTGTCGTCCAGATTCAACAAACTCCAGAACAATCTGTCCTCCATCGACACAATCACGGATGAAGTGAAAACGGGTGTCGATGTGCTTGCTCTGGTTGTGGAGGACTGGATTCTTTGCATGGGCGATGGCGGGCTGATTGTCCACCATCAATGTCGGTGGGCGAGCTTCTTCCCTGATAAGCTCGCCCAGCAGCCGGCGCAGCCAGACCGCCTGGCATGCCGCTATGGCCGCAGCTACGTACTCCGCCTCGCACGTAGATAGCGCCACGATCTTCTGCTTCAGTGACTGCCACGAAATCGGGGCCAAACCAAGAAAGATGAGCATGCTAGATGTGCTCCGTTGTCCATCAATGTCGCCTGCCATGTCAGCATCGCGAAGACTGAGCCACAGCCCACCTTCGTCGTTGATCTTGGGGAGTGCCTCGCTGAAAACTATGAGCCGCAGCCCACTTCCGCCGCCATGCTTGGGGAAGATGATCCCCTGATCCATCGTCCCCTTGACGTAGCGCAGCAGCCGCTTCACTGCAATCCAATGATCCTCGCGAGGATCCTCCATGAACCGACTGACATACCCGACCGCGAACGTGATGTCCGGCCGGGTAGGAGTCAAATAGCGAAGCCCGCTGATGATGCTCCGGTAGCGCGTCGCGTCCACTTTCGCCGCGGTGCTGTGCTTTGACAGCTTCAGCCTTTCCTCCATCGGAGTTGCGCACGGCTTGCAGTCCGCCATGCCGCCACGCTCCAGCAGCTTCTCCGCGTAGGCGCGCTGTCCTAGGGAGATGGAATCGCTCCCCTGCTTCACCTCGATGCCAAGGTAGTAGGAGAGCTGTCCGCGAAACCGAGCAGCCATCTCACGCTTGAAGCCGTCGATGTCCTCCGTGCGCGCTCCGATGATGATCAAGTCGTCCACATACACACCGACGACAAGCTCCCCCTTCCCCGTCGCCGCGTGTAGAGCGCATGCTCTGTTTTGCAGCGCGCCCAGCGTGGCGTTGAGCTTGGCGTTCCATGCCCGCGGTGCCTTCCTCAGCCCGTACAGGGCCTTGTGCAGCCGCAGCACCTTGTGCTCTGCTCCCTTGATAGCGAAGCCCGGAGCTTACTTGATGAAGACCGTCTCTGCGAGCTCGCCATTGACGAAGGCCGACCTTCGTCCAGGTGATGAATGCGCCAGTCCTTCACTGTTGCCATGGCCAGCAGCAGGTGAACCAACTCCATGTGCGCTATCGGCACAAAGACTTCCTCAAAGTCGATGCCCTCGCGCTGGACGAAGCCGTGGGCAACAAGGCGCGCATTGTGCTTGACAATGGCACCACGCTCGTCCTGCTTGACCTTGTAGACCCATTTAGGCCTGATCAGATGATAGCCTGGAGGTGGATCAACGAGCTCCCAAGTCCCATTTTCTTCGATCGCCTTCACCTCCTCCAGCATCGCCTGCCTCCAGTTTGCGTCCCACTCGGCCTGCGCAAACGTGGGCGTCTCCTCCGCACTCACCAGGAGCAGCTCCTGATCGTCAAGCAGTCTGCTTGCTAGGCCTGGTGCAGCCGAGTCCTCGACAAGGTTGTCCACCCTGCGGAACCGCACCTCCTCGCCGTCGTGGAAGGCGTCCACATCAATGTTTTCAAATCGTCTGGTCGGACCTGGTCGACTTGGGACCGACCAGGACGATTAATCACGATTAATCGCGATTAATCGGACGACTTGTACAGGTCGACAGTACCCCTGATCGGTCACCTGAGACCGACCAGGACGATTAATCGCGATTAATCGTGATTAATCGGACGACTTGAAAACAATGGTCCACATACTCGTCGATGTCGCTCGGAGGAGAGGCAAGCTGAACCGGTGTCGCCGGAGGTGTCCCCTGTCCTGCCGCAGCAGGGGAGAATGGTGGAGGTGTGGGCGGCCGCTGGTGGAGTCTGTTCACCTGCGCCCGTCATGGCCGGACTTAGCGGTTCACCTGGCGCCGCCACAACTGCTGGACTTGGCGCGCGTCCACAGCTGGCTCCTTTGTTCCAGCATCTTCGCTTCCGCAGATGACCATGTGCTCGATGACGAATGTCTCGCCAATGCCGTTGGCTTCCCCCGTGCCCTGATCCTTCCAATCACAGGCCATCATTTCATCGAACACCACATCCAGCGAGACCACCACCTTGCCTCCACACGGATCAAACATCCGGTAGGCCTGGAGCACCATTGGAGTGCTCCTATCCTTCAGCTTGGCGAGGTTCGGCTTCGTCTTCTTGACATGGCCGATGCACCCGAATGTCCTGAGAAAGGAGATGTTGGAACCGCTTGATCGCTGCCGCCACCTCGTCCTTGCTTGTCAGGAGATGTAGCCACATGTAGCGGCTGCAGTCATCCACGAGCAGCAAGAAGTAGCGCCGCCCACCATGCGTGGCCGGCACGATAGGCCCGCAGAGATCGCCGTGGACGAGCTCCAACACGTTCCCCACACGATACTTGGCCGCCTTTGCAAATGGCTGACTCCTCTGCCTCCCCGCTAGGTAGCAGTCACACAGCTCGCCGGCGTGCTCAATGTAGGGCAGCCCTCGCACCATCTTCTCCAACTACCCGAGCACGTCGAAGCTCAAGTGCCCGAACCGCGCATGCCACAGCCACGGTTCCTCGGTGTGCCGCGCCACCAGGCACACCGGCTGCTCCACCTTTGAATCGAGCAAGTACAACCTGTTATGGGAGTACTTTGGCGAGAAGACGCTGCTCCCAATCCCCAATCCGCAGCACGCCGCTCTTGACGAGCACTTCACAGTCACGCTCGTCCAGCTGGCCGATGTTGACGATGCTCGAGCACAACTGAGGGATGTAATAGACATCCGTCAGCGCGTGGTGCTCCCCGTTCTGGCACCGGAAGATTATGGTGCCACGGCCTCGAATCTCCACCTTCGAGCTATCACCGAACTTCACCGACCCTGTCACGCCGCCGTCGCGCTCGGAGAAGGCCTCCCTGGAGCCGGTCATGTGGTTGCTGGCGCCGGAGTCCAAGAACCACCTCTGCTCCACGCCGCCGGCCACTCGTCCTGGGTGAACTTGGGCGCGCGACTCTTCGAGATGGATGGCCTGCGGTGCCTTCCCCTCCTCCGCAGCCACCACCACCTCCTCCTTTGCCTCTAACTCTGGCTCGACGTCATGCAGCGCACAAAACGTCGCCATCAGGAGAGTAGGCTCGTCGTCGTCCACCCGTGCAAGGTGTGCCTCAGCCTTCTTCTCCTTCAGGTTCTTGCACTCCTTGGCCCAATGGCCAGTCTTCCCGCAGCACCAGCAAGTGTTGGGGTCTTCCTCCTCCTCCTCTTCCTCTTCCTCTTCCTCTCCACCACCCGCAAGCGCCCAGTCAAGGTAGCTAGTGAAGGTTGACTGCTGTAGCAGTCATGTCTAGTCTACTCTACAGTCCTAGGAACTTGCTAGGAAGTTGCAAGGAAATTGCACTGCAGTAGCAAGGAAATTGGTCTGCAGTTGCAGACTTGTGTGCAAGACCAGCAGCAAATTATTCAACATCGAGGGTGTCCATGCCTCGGCAGAGGCTATCTAGTGCGACGAACAAGTAAAAGGACATGACCATCTGGGAGCAGGTGCACAGTGTGGGTTTTGCCTACCGTTGTCACTGCCGAGCAGGAACACAAGCGAGTTGATGATGGACCTTGTGAGGTCAAGGATGAGGAGTGTTTGGGGCCTCCTTTTATGTCCGAGAGGGGGGAGATGATAGGTGGGTGTAGAGATAGGGGAGGCATGGGTACCTGAGGAGTTGGAGGCCACAGTGGGGTAAGAGTGGGACATTGGGAGCAGGTGCGGCCACACAGGAGAGTGCGAGGAGTTGAGGCTGGTGCCTTGGGGAGGGGGGGGGGGTGACGGCCATGGTGGCGTCGGCACTGGCACCCGTGTGAATGTGATGCACAGGTGGGGACGCGAAGCTGCATGACGGATCTATCATGGCGAACCATATCAGCGTGCCATGTTAGTCTAGACCCTATTGGACCATGAAAGAGATCCATATCAAAGTCAGTGAGTCAATTCTGCATTTTGGGAATTTAGGGACTTGGATGACACAGCAGACAAGTTTATTGACCATCCACACAGTTTTTTACTCTAATTCTCACATTGTGACCTTCCATCATACCTTCCCCTAGCTTTAACAAAACATTCTCATCCACTCAATCCCATTGCATTCTCTTGCGAGCAACTCCAGCAGGGGCACCCAAATCAGGGCCCCAAATCTGGTGCTTCCCCCCATTTTTGTTGGCTCAGTTTTCTGCTTCTACTTCAACAGCAGCACCCAAATTTGGGCCCCCAAGTCTATTCCACTAGACAATGACAAATGGGACCCGCTCGTCATCCTCTCTTCCTCTTTCTTCTTCCTTCTTCCTCTGGACCGGTGGATCTGGCCACGCTGCCCCGAGCAGGAGACGCCGGCAGCCCCAGAGCAGGAGATGCTGACGCCGCCCCTGCCGCCACCGCCACCTACGATCCTGCTTGACCCGTCCGCACTGCCCCGAGCAGGAGACGCCAGCAGCTCCAGAGCAGGAGATGTCGGCGCCGCTCCTGCCACCGCTGCCCACGAGCCTGCTCGACCCGTCCGCGGTGCTTCTCATCCGTGGTGCCCCTGCCACCCACGGGACAGCGCGGCCTGCCTGCAGTGCCCCTGCCACCCATGGGAAGGGCCGCCGGAGAGAGGGGAAGGGCCGCTGGAGGGCGCGGCAGAGGGAAGGGATGGAGCAGAGGAGGTTGCCGGAGTGGAGGAGGTCATCGGGGCGGAGGGAGTTCCTGCGAGCGCGCGTGGAAGCCGCAGGATGGGGGCCAGGGTTGTTGGGCCAACGGGAATGGGGTCTGGTGGGAGGATTTGGGTGCCCACACAAATTTGGGGTCCGTAGTAGGGGCCCTGCTGGAGTTGGATTTTTTATGTGAGCTCCCATATTTAGCTATGGGGCCTCAAGTATAGGGCCCTGCTGGAGTTGCTCTAAGTCATTCATAATCAATTAAAAAGCAAACACACTTGGGCGCTGTTAATGAGAATTTGGAAACCTATGTAGTGTAACAGATCACAGATTTATGTTGGTCATTTTTAGTGCCTTATTTGTTGGAAAAAAGAGTTAATCTTCTGCTCTTGTTTATCTGCTACCACAGTGTATACACATTGGGATTGGTCAGAAATCATTGCTGATCCACTAGCAGTAACAGTGTCTGTTTTTTTCTCTCTGCTAATTTGTAGTGCTGATTCCTCGAAGCAATACAAAAGGCATATAATGTGTTTTCAGTCCATAGAATTGGGTTTGGTCCAGGTGTTACACTTCTGTTTTGACCTAATGGTCTCGCAGGTGAGCCCAGTGTTGAGAAATTCCACAATGTTAAGGGCTTTATGTGAAAAAAAGGATTGAAAAGTGAGATGTAGGATTTAGGATAAGTGAAACAGATCATTCTTGCATCATGGATACCAATAAGTTAGGATGAAAACTGTGGTGAAGCAGCTCTTGATTTTCTGTGTAGGACATGTGATACTTCTGTTTGCATACTGCATTCATGGTAACGGCATGTTCTCCTGTGTGCTCTTCCAATTGAAACTGCTGGGTTTTTTTTTCCTAAACACTGTTTTGAAAAGGTTGACAGGCACCCTGAGTACAATTCAAGATGTCTCTTTGTCGTTAGAACAAATGGCGATTTGGAGGATTTCTCATACCACAAGTGTCTCCGGGCATACCTTCAAGAGAAGTATCCATCCTATGCAGACAAGTTTCTGAAGAAACATCTCGTTGAGAAGCGCTCAAAACTTTTCCGTGTTCAGAAGAAGGCCACGATGGATTCTTTGCCTGCTGGGCAGTCGCCAGGATCTTAGGTTTCCCTGCTTATGATGATGCTATGGTTAGGGCTGGCTTGACATTGCTAAGTAAGCAGTTTCGCCTCTATAGCTGACCTGTCAAGTGAAAGGCCGTTTCTCCTGTCTTTGGTGATGGGCTTGGAAGTGCTGTATGGTCTTTGGTGAACAGATTTAACGTGTTTTTTTTTGGATAAATAAAAATTAGATTAGTTATGACCATGGCCCAAATATATATCAGCCTATTTGCTGGTTCGTTTTCTGGCCGGTGCTGATTTGTATGGCTGATTTGTTATAAGAGAAAAACACTGTTCGATGGCTGGCTGATACAAACAAGGGAATTGGGCTGGGATCGTAAGGGTGTTGCATGGTTGATTGCAAGGGACGATGTTATGTTTTTGACGTCCGAAAGTGAGCGGTCAATTATATTTTTAGAGGTGGTATACATGCATGGATCGTTTAGATACTTGGTGTTGCATGATTTGCCCACCTTTGGTTCTACACGATTTAGACCTTGTTTATTTCCCCTTCTAAACTTCTATCACATTAGATGTTTGATACATGTATGGAGTATTAAATATAGATTAATTATGAAACTAAATGTATAGATTGGGACTAATTTGCTAGATGAATTTTTTAAGCCTAATTAGTCTATGATTTGATAATGTGGTGCTACAGTAATCATATGCTAATGACGGACTACTTAAGCTTAATAAATTCGTCTCACGGATTACCGAGGACTTGTATAATTTGTTTTATTATTACTATCGGAACACTTTCATATAATCTCTATGTGACACCTTAAACTGTAGCCCTGTTAGCAATCTTGATGCTAACACTCTGTTGATCTTCACCTGTCCTATTTATTGCAATCGCTGTACCCGTCGCTGTGCATCTCCAGGAGGGTGGGTGCCTGACAGCTTAGACTCCTTATCAAACTGCCATGTGTTAATCATGTCCTGCTGCATTTCCTTGCCGTGTTTGATCATTGCCCATTGGGATGACCATTTGAGTTTTTAAAGAAACCGTGCAGAAATCAGCTGCTGTGGTAGTCGAATCTGTTCAAACTTGTGTAAACGTGTAGCAAACCCATTGGGTGTATTTCTAGGCCCTGTTTACTTTAGCAGTATTTTTCAGCGAACGAACGTCATTTTTCTCATAATAAATCAGCATAAGGATCAGTGTAAGCTAAATTTTAGCATAACTAATCTATTTTCTTTATAAAAAAAACACAGTACAGGAGAGAAGACGACGTGAATCTCTACTAAAGAAAGCCTTCGCCACCCAACGATCGGTGCTCACTCACTGTTTCCTGCTCTTGTGCGAGATCATAAGCGTACATGCATGAGCTAAGAGCTTGTTGCTCATCACAACCGCGTGCACCTTATGCCTTCTATTGTCTTCCTCGCGCACGCCGGTCAAAACTGAAATCATACATACCATGGCAATGGATGACCACTCGCTCGTGTCAGACGCATGGCATTGATGCATGTGATGCCATGGTGGACTTTGAGGGCCTGGCCCATGCACTATCATCGATGATAGACGCTCCAAGATTTGGAATGGTCGTGCATGTGACGCTTGCCTAGCTAACTGTCCTTTTTTTTTCATATATCCTGCTATGTTACATTATGTTCGGTGAAAATTATACATGTCAGACAGATTATAAACTTCCGATAGCAGAAGGTAAAACCCTTATGAATAGTTAGAAATGTCACTACAACAAAAAGAAAAAAGAAACACAACGTAATAGAAGAGTGGAAGGAGTGGCCGATATGGCTGTGTCTCTTGTAAAATCATGCGATAAATTAGGGTTTTTTTTCAGGTCCTCAAGAGAAAGCAAGAGACAAGGTTTTCATGGTTTCTCCATTATCTATACCTATACATATACCTAAAGTTAAAAACGGTAATTTTGTTCCTTCCGTCTCTCACTCTCTCCCCCATCCGTCCATTACTCACTCATCTTCAGTCCCTTGGTCTGTCATCTCTCGTTCTCAACCTTCTTGATTTGAGTTAGGAGCCATAAAATATTTGTTGGTGTCACACCACTCATGTCAATGTATGGCCGCCCGAAACTATTCACGTTGCGGCCAGTGGCGGACCCAGCTGGGTTTTGGGTAGGCTCAGGACTACCCCAGATTTCCGGTGACCAAGGTAACGGAGCACTGTAGCGAGAACTGTAGCGTACTGTGGAGCACTGTTTCTATACTGTGTGCCTACCCAAAGAAATGATTCTGGGTCCGCCACTGGTTGCGGCATGTGAGCATGTGTGTAGCTTGCTTTCTATCTTTCTTAAACTCACAACAGGTGCACAATAGCCATATATTTAAATTAAGTCAAACTCCCATCAATTTTCCATACAAGATTAATCCTTTATTGCACTAGCATTTATTATGGATCTTGAAATTTATTTTATTTAAAGTTAGGCTAAGCCCAATTAAATCTAACAAAAATGCTACCGCATTACCATTGACATGAGCACCGCACAACAAATTGTATATCCCATTGCAATGCTTGGTCATGTTTAATAATACAATGCAAAAATGGAGAAACTAACATTTCAACAATTTTCTATTTTGAAAAACATACTTGGGATTGAATTGTTTGGTAGGGCTTATATATGGCTTATGCCAATGCAAGAAACTAAAACTAGAAACCTGAGTGGACCTTTAGAGTACTTTGATATGGATTCATTTGATGCACAAACGATCATTTAGCCATTTAAATAACCTACAAGTAAGAATAAATTCTCTTTTTGCCAAGGCCCAAGAAAATGAATCCAAATGAATCACAATTAAATTGTTTGACGCTTTTTTTGGTCAAAAATCACATCATTTCGTCTCAACTAAATAGATCAAATAATTGCACTTGCTCCCACACAAACTTAGGATGGCAATTTAGAGTCTACTTGTCTTTGCCAAGGCCCAAGAATCTTTTGTGTTTCTTGGTGGTCGTAAAACCAAAAGCAACCTAGGCCACTCTCCAAACAAAATGTGCCATATATATAACAATAAAAAACAAGTGTTGAAAAGTTTCTTTATTGTTGCAAAAGCAACAAGTTTCAACACCTTTCCAATTCTTCTTGATAAGATTATCTTCAGTTTAAATTACCTCCTTCATAAAGAACCAAATGAAAACCTTAATTTTAAGTGGCAATTTTAACTTCCAAAACTTCCAACTGTTGTGCCCATTGGTGTGCAACCTGTACGACCGTGAAGGGCCCCAAAAATTACAGGGCCTCAAAAAATAAGCCCAGTAGTACAAGGCTGCCTAAGCGTCAGACCCAGTTCGAGTCCGCGTACTCGTCTCCATTCTCCGCAAGTCCACAGCCCTCGCGGCAACTTCGCGTGTGTGGCGACAGCGCGACGCTTCATGTTCATCTGATCATCTCGTCTTCGGCCGGTGCTCGTCCGTTCATCTTGCAAGCAGGAAGCAGGCACCAACTAGGAAGAGATCCGAGGCGGAGGCCCCTGCAGGACTGAAGATATTTTTTTTCAATTCCATCTGTATTGTACTAATTAAATCCTTCATATAAAAGTCTAGAACTGCTTGTATAATTTTAATTTTATTCTTTTCATCTTTTGAAGCCATGTCTTCTACAAATCGATTTAGAAAATATGAATCCGGTTACCAAAAGCGTAAGAAGAAACAAAGAATTGAGGAGTTAATTTAATCCCAAAGGAATTATTTAGAATCACCTATTTTATACCTATTGTTGATCAAGCAATTGCCTCGCTTACAAGAAGATTTGAACAATATCAGGAGTACTAAAAGAATTTTGGTTTCTTATTTACTTCCGACTCATTGCAGTCATGGGATAGTAAGAGCTTGAAATCTTCTTGTGACAATATTGAAGCAGTCCTTAAAAGAGATGGGAAATCTGATACTGATGCCAATGAACTATATACAGAGTTGAGATTTCTTCAGGATTTCATTCCAAAAGAAAATATAGGTCCTCTTGAAATCCTTAAGTTTCTAAAGCGGCATAATTGTTTTCCGAATGCAGCTATTACATGTAGAATTTTATTGACCATTCCTGTGACTGTTGCATCAGCGGAGTGAAGCTTTTCTAAGTTGAAGCTATTGAAGTCATACTTGCCTTTTACAATAACACAAGAAAGAGTTAATAGTTTGGCTATGATAGCACATGAGAGTGGATTGCTCGAGAAGATTAACTATGGGCATATTATTGAAGATTTTATTTCAAAGAACACTAAGAGAATGATGTACAGGTAAAGATTAGTTCAAAAGGTACTATTCTTATATATCACATTTACTCTACAGTGTATACATTATTTTGGCTATATTTGGAACTTTGATTCAGGCCTGCACTTAGAGCTTCGAACGAGGCCTGTAAATCTGACAGCACGGCCCTGCCCACTACCGTGCCTGACAATTTCAGCAGCTTACTATCACTGTTCAGCTGATGGTTTTTGCGGCTAATAAGCCGGTTGATGCTGTTTTATTGTGAGAGAAAAATACTATATCATATCTGATAAGTCGGATCGATAAGTTCTAGTGAACAGGGCGTATAGAGAGGTGATGTGAAGAAGAAGCTGCTGCATGCTCATCGACGTGGACGGGTACGGCACGAGAACATGTGGGGCCATCGCTACCTCTTTCTTTCTCCGTTCCCGCCAAATTCCAGCAGGCATTGACTTCCTTTCCACTGGTAAAGCACTCTCTCTATATACGCTGTTGGTGCATGCATTGTGTTCCCCCGACAGTGTTGCTGGTAATTCCGAAGTCTTTTTACACTTTCAGCAGCAAAATGTGGCCGTAAAAAAGTCACAAAAGGAATTGTTATCTACATGTATCCAACTAGTTTTGGGTGTTGGAGCCCTGGGCAACGCGCATATATATGGAAATGGAAAAATAGAAGAAAAATGCATGCAATCTAAGTTTACAAATTTTACTCACGTCATTTCCAATAATCTTTTTGGATTTGGCAAATTAATGAAGTTCTCGCAACTTTAACTATCAAAATCATTTTAGTTTAGCACCACGTGCTCGATCGAGACCATCGACGTACATCGATGGGCCTGACCTGATGAAATGCAGCAGCTTTAATCAATCCTGTTGATAATCTTTGGCTTTTGCAGGAAGTAGCTAATCCCCTGTTCGGCTGAGCTTATCAGCACGGCTTATCAGCCGTGGAACAGTGTTTTTCTCTCACAGCAAATCAGCCACAGCCGGCTTATAAGCCAAAAAAACAGCCTGCCGAACAGGGCCAATGATTCATTCCACGTGCCGGGATCTTCATGTGGACCCTCCATACCCTTCCCGGCCCAAAAAGAAAGAAAAAGCCTGTCTAAGCTGCGCGTTGCAATCGACCATACATTAAGGGAAAAGTCAATTTTAACTCCCTTAATTATTGATTTGTTAACGGAATTTCAAAACATCTTATACCTTCTTAAAATCATTTAAATTACCTCCACACCCGTTAGAAGCGGTTATAAAGGCTGTTTCATATATATTTTTTAAAGTTTTAGTAAAAAAAATTCTGTAGATAGTAAATAAGATTTTTAAACCATGAAAATATCTAGTTTATAAAATAATGAGAAAAAACCTAGAGAAAGACTGGGACACAACAAACATAAATAAAATATTTAGATATCATGAAAGGATATCTAAAAGCTCCCAAAAAAATTAGATTTAGCTCTAGTAAAATCTAGAAATTCCCTAAACATTATAATCGACATCTAAACGTGTTTTGAAAATTGTTCCACAAGAGAACAAAAGGTGCAACTAGCATGAATGAACAATACATGCTCTAAAATTTGGTAGAGGTTAATATATTTTATCGTGCAGTGCCACAAGCAACCGCCCAAGTCATCTCTAGATGGATTCTACAATTATTAGTTGATCAGACAGAACCCAGGATATTCAGCAAGAGAATCCTGGAGTTAAAGAATACACGTGCATGGACACAACAGGGCCCTTTTTTGACGAAGCATGCAACAATGATTGTAGTGAACTTCTACCACTTCATCATGCATGAAGATGCTCATCGACATGGAAAGTGCTTCTGTGACATTAGCACGAACCATAGAGGACAAGTTTAATGATCTTAGAGTGTGGGAGCTCCTACGGATCAAAGGTTATAAGATGTTGGGGCGTTGTTTAGAGCTAACTAGAGCATAATCATGCCAGGATTTTGTACAAAATTATATGAAATCATGTATATGGCTTTGTTTAGTTTTGTTTGTACAATGTTAGTGTTGATGAGACATAAAATATGAATCCGGTTACCAAAAGCGTAAGAGGAGGCTATTGGGAGCCCAGGGCTACAAATGGGTATTGAAAGCGCTAGCCAACCATCCCACCCAACCCCTAACGAAGCTGACGCGCGCGCAGATGGGACCCCCTGGGGACCCAACCGATGGGACGCATAAAATTCTAGTTCAGGCTACGCATAAAGGTTTTTATCATGATAATGCATAAAATCTAGTGGTTGCATGAAATAAAACCAATTCGTTACCGCATAAAAACCTTTCCGCGAGCTAAACGTTCCACCTAACAACAGCTAACCTAGGCTGACACGCACTAACACAAGCTAACACATGCATGCATGTATACATCAATTCTAATCTCTTCTATTTTTTCACAATAATTCATCAACGAAGCTTCCGATTCTAAAACGGTTTTCACCATTGAACAGCTGACATTTTTGTGCACGATTCAAGATCCACTGTGAATATTTTTTTTTCAAAAAAATAAAATTCATAAATTTGAAATTTGAATCATGGCACGTGATGGCTGATTGGATGCATAGAATCAATAGTCAAGATGTGTAGAAAAGTTTTTGGCGCTGACGTTGCATAGAAATTAGTGGTTTGATGAATGAGAAATAATTTCATTACCGCGTAAAAACCTCTCCGTGATATGAACATTCCACCTGACATAACATTGATTACCTCCACCAACATCATGACACGTGATGACCGATTAGATACATAGAATCACTGGTCAAGATGCGTAGAAAGATTTTTGGCACCGACGTTGCATATAAATTAGTGGTTGGATGAATAAAAATTAATTTTGTTAGCACATAAAAATATCCCTGTGAGATGGACATTCCACCTGACACAACAATGATTGACGCCACCAACATCATGTGTTTCCACTATAGGGGTTGTGTAATTAACATGGGAATGAACAATGCATAGAACATAGAGGTTGTAATCGTAAAACATGTAGACGATCTCATCTTCTTCAAAATTTGAAATTTGAATCAAGACATGTGATGGTCGAGTGGATGCATAAAATCAATGGTCAAGATGCACAGGAAAGGTTTTAGCGCCGACGTTATATATAAATTAGTGGTTGGATGAACAGAAATTAATTTTGTTACCACCTAAAAACTTCTCCGCGAGATGGACATTCTATCTGACACAACCGTGATTATCTCCGCCAACATCATACGTCTCACTATGGGGATGTATAATTAACATGAAATTAATGCATAAAACCCTCACAAATAGGTATTAGGCTTTCAAAAAATGTATGGGATGTTTATTTAATAGAGGAACAATGTATAGAAACCCAGGAGATGTTTATTTAATAGAGGAACAAGATGTATAATTAATAGAGATACAGTGCATAGAAATATATAAAACACTATCCACTAAGTGTGGACTATCCATAATGGTCCCAACTCACACAACATGCATAGAAACCCAGTCAAGAAAATATTGAAGCCCAGCTAAGGTTACATAGAAACCCATAGTTTTGCTCATCTCATCCAAGAATATAAACACAACATATGAAAAACTACGCCGCCACCACAAGCCAAGAAAGTCGCTCCAACAACGCATGTCAAAAGTGTTAACAATGCATAGAAGTGTGCTCCAACAATGTATACATACTTTTTTGGAATTTGAAATTTGAATTCAATTGGGGTGAAAACCTATGCAACTAAGTATAAATCATAGTTTCACCATGCATATAAACCTATGCTTACAAGTATAAAAACTATTATATTTCCTTTGGATCAGCATCCCACCATCATGTGGTCTTGGCTAACAACGAGCTCATTGGTGAGGATGTTGAGCACCTCTATGTCGACGAGAGAGCGTACAACCCTGTCCCGAAGTCGGCTAGGCTACCAAGTAGCGAGCCAGCGGAACTCTACAATCCACATCTAAGTAATTGAATCAATGCAAGCAGACACCAGGTAAATAAAAAATTAAAGATGTAGTACCAACTTTTTGATATGCATAGAAACTCACTAATGCTAGAACAGAAACATTGATGCAAATATTTTCTATGCATCCAAAAAATTTCTGTGCATCTAACAAAGTACAAGCTACTAGCATCACCAAATCCACATGTCAAGAGGAGCCCAGGAGCAAGCCTAGAAGGCTAGAATGTTCCCCCTAAATTGCCAAGTGGGTGCATAGAAACATACATACAAGTTTTTTTATCAGGTTCGAAAACACAATTTCACCGTACGTAGAAAACTATGCATACAAGCAAAGTAACCAAAGGACTAGGTACTTGACCAATAGCAACTCCAGGTAAAATATCACACACATAAACTGGATGCATAAAAACCTAACTCATCAAGCAAAGAACAAAAGATTAAGATTTTAATTTCATAGCAGACCACTAATACAAGTATAGAAACTTACATTGATGCAACTACTACAAATTGGAAGATGCAAGCATAGCAGACCACTAATGCAAGCATACAAATGGGTAGAGTAAATAACTCACAAAATTGGTAACCAAACTCTTGGTCAGTACATCACAAAAAAAAAGTATCGGAGTTTCGTTGAAATTGGGCAAGCAGGATGTTGTGACAGTATGGCAGGTGCCGATACGAACAAACATGGCACAGCATGGCAGGTGCCAAAGTGAACAAACATGCTTCCATGTTCAGCTCAGTATGATATCCGATCCATTGCTTTCTAGTTCCTATAACTAGCATATAATGTTTCACAAAGAATAAAGAATTATCTTTGCAACCATGAGTATTTCCAATATATAAGAAAAAAATAGTGATGGACTAATGGCATAGTTAATCTGAAGCATTAGCTGAATAAAAACTAAAAAGAGACTAGCATGTTATATAGCTCTGCAAAACAAGTAGTATTCATGTTCTATTTTGCAAGAAATACAATCACCTATGCATAAGTTATATAACAAAAAAAGGAGCACTAGAACACTGGATACTGACCTGGTATTGCACGCTATTGATAATCTACCACTTTGTCAGCGGTGCATGTGGAATGGATTCAGTGATACCACAAGTCATTCGGATAGAAGGTAGCCGATTAATCAAGTTGCACATCTTGTGTTCTTATTCACAAATAAAAAATAATAAATCTCTAATTATGCTCCTCAGCCAGCGTACAACCAACATATCAAATGATGTTAGCAAACGTGGATCTTTGTATCTCCTGCTGAGATTCAAATGCGAGAGGATCATATCGAACATCTGAGCAACTTGTGTGGAAACCTATGCATCTAAGCATACAAATCACCAAGCATCTTCAAAAATCACAATTCCACCATGCATAGAAACCAATACAACTAAGCATACAAATCACCCAACTGCCGGATCTCGCTGCTGCTCCACACCCTGCTCCTCCGTCGGATGAGGGCGAGTGGGTGCATAGAAACATACATATAAGTTTTTTATCAGGTCTGAACTGAACGCATAAAAACCTAACTCATCGAGCATAGAACCAAAAATTAAGATGGATGCTTGTTCACAGGGTTGGTTTAAGATGCATAGGAATAAAAAATGAAATGCACATAAACCAAGATCCACTCCGTGATGTCGAGGAAAGCACACATTTTCCATTTTATTGTGTTACTGAGCTAAAATTATTTTCCATTTTATTGTGTTACTGAGCTAAAATTATGCACAAACTGTTCTACTTGGAGTACCAATGTAGCATCACTACATCAAGGCAGTGTAAGAGTAATAACATCAGGTTTAAGTGTAACAGAAGGCAGTCTGATCTCCTAGAACTTGAGGAAGCAACCAACCAACTGAAGAGACACAACTTTGCACCCATTCTATGTGAACGAAAGTTGCCGAATTTCTACTGCAAACAAAACCACGGGAATCAGAATCACCACAATCAGGTAGGCCAGTTCCGCAGAAAGCAAAACCTAGGCATCACGTGACAAAAACCAGCAATCTACCGGCAAGCCGACGCCAATCGAAACCTCCTGTTGTTTTCATCCAAGGGTTGCCTGTGTTGGATGCTCTTTATTTCCTACAAGCCACCTATTCATCCAAGGGTTTAGTCCAAAAGTCAGATAAAAACATCATGAAAAAACAATTGTCATAAAAATACATCATGGCTACTCAATGCATAAAAACCAGGAATAATTTTTATGCATATTAATCAACAAGCAAACAGGACTACTAGAGCTAGCAAAAATATAAAAAATGGGCCACAATTTTTTATGCAGATTAATCAACGTTCTCACCATACATTGATGTCCTCTAGGAAAAAACCTCCTTGGTCATGTCATGGAAGCCACCAGCGATCCTAGTATAAGCAAGTAGTCACCAGTTGCTGGATCTTCATCGTCTACATAGGGCAAAAAAATGCAAAAATAAAATCAAGATGCGGCTTTGATGTCCTCCAGAAGCCTTAAAAAGTTCATAGAAACCATATTTGGAGAGTAGATAACGGAGAAGCAAGTCACCAGCACGAACATCATAAACAGGCGGTCGCATAAAAAGCAAGGACAACATTCATAGTAATTATACACCATCACACAAGACGGTGATGCCGCATCTCCTGCAGCCAAAAATCAGAAGAAAATGCATAAAAATTCAGCCACAAGCAAATATTGTTGGAAGCACAAAATCAATTACGTGCACATGACTGAATTGGCAAGCATTGAGTGCAAAGTAGTATTCATTATGCGAGAATGCGTCAGAAGTAATTCTACTATGTTAAAAAAATACTACTATACCACCCAAAACTACTGCTAATGTGCTCCGATAATGTATTGAATTGTGTTCCGATAATGCATAGAAATTTGTTCTAATTATGTATAAAAAGAAGCATGAATAACTATTGCTAGGGCTTCTGTCGTCACTAAAGGAAAACAGTAGCTGTTGTCTGTCTAGAAACCTACAATGTGTACTGCTTACCTAGTGATAAAGCGAACAAAATAACTGCTACTATGAAAAAAGAAACTACAGATGGAGGAGCCCTGCTAAATTCATCACAGTTTTCAGCACTCTCTGGTGATCCAAAAAACGTAAGGAAACATTTTGCAGCAGAAAAATCACCATACCTTCTCCATAATGAGCAGCCAATACATGTGCATGGATTCCCTGCATTCCAAATATCTCGATCTCCGTTGACTCCCTATCAGGCTTTGCCACTGTTTTACAGCAGCGACAAGGTCATCATTTCGTCCATTGCAACAAGGTTGATTGATAGATAGATAGATACAACCCAACTTTCATGCACCACAAACTTCCCTTGATGAACCATCACAAAACCAAACGTAGTCTAGGCAAGACGCTAGTACTAGTACTAATCCAAGAAACCTTTCACCCACAAAATGCAGATCCAAGCAAGAGCAGGCACAGTAATTAACACATCTGAAGTTTGGCATTCTCATGTACTTAAATGTTTACGTCCACCAGAGTATTTCAATATTAGAAACTTGGGACAGTATATCAACTACTAATCACACCATTTCATCAATATCAGAAAATTATGCTGAAATACTTTACTCAAGTGTAAATCTGTAGGTTGGCTTAACAAAGTATGTCTGTTATTGTTTTGATCAACCATTTCCACGAAAATAAAAGTTGATATATGCCCTCGGTTTTGCCACATTTACACAATGCATAAACTATGCCAATGCGGAACGTGCTCATACTAGAAAGGATGCTGATGCTAACTCAACTAGTACTTGTGCTTGCTCTAACTACTTGCCTGAATATTTTGGACAATCAAAGTAGAAATTGAAAATCCATGCTTGCTTCCCGATTCAGTGATATTGACCCCTTTCAGAGCTGATATAGCCTTGCACTGCTCTAACCACGCCACCAGCCGCCATCGCCGATTCACACCACACACCGCCGGCATCATGCACCGGACCACCACGGCTCGCCTACATACAAATCATTGTCTTTGAAGCAAAAACCAATTGCTTGCTTGCTTACACAATTGGTACGTACATAGCCACCAGGAGATCCTCAGCAATCAATGATGCCGCATCACTTGCAGCCAACAATAATATATAGAAATGTGCTCCGATAATATATAGAAATGTGCTCCGATAATGCATAGAAATTTGTTCCAAGAATATATAAAAAGAAGCATGAATAACTAACGAGAGAGGAGGAAACGTCGAACCTTGTCGATCTGCTCACCTTGCTAGACACTATAGATGTCCAATCAGAATTCAGACGCTGCCAAAATGCTGGCTAGTAAATATACATACCGGAAGAAGAGACAGGCTGACCTTGCTAGACATTAATTTCTTAAAGCTGAATTCAATTACCTGGTACCTCTATATCTGTCAACGGAAGTTTAGAAGATATGCCTTGTTCTGAAAGTTAAAAAAATGAATAAGCACAACCAACAATCACACAAAAATAATAGCACTTCATGAACTAGTCTACGGAAAGAGAATCTGAGAGAAGACAAATTATTGAATCATAAGAAATTGGTAGGTAGCGGTGCTTCTAATCTGCTACTCCGTCATGGCTTCTACTGTAAGAGTTAGTCACATGTTTCCATTGATCATTTGACTCATGTGATGAGCTCTCATTATTTTTAAGTTTATTTGAAAAAGCTTTAATCAGAGAAGCATGTTGATCTAATAGTTCTCCATGAGATGCAAGTAGTGTCTCATGAGTCAATTTTAGCTCACCATGTGAAGCTTTAAGAACATCAAGTAAGTGCTTATGTTCTTCACATGAGTTCTTTTAGAAAAAAGTTTTCATTTTCTAATTTTATTGTTTTAACTCTCTTTCTAAAGACATGGTAATGCTAGCAAGTCTACTAACAAGCTCATCATATGAATCAACATGATCAACCACATTAGCATTTTATACCTTTGTGTCACCTTGTGACATGAAGCAATGTGGTGATGTAGGAGAGCTTGTAGAAGTATCACTCTCATAGCCCGAGCATGAGCCACCATCATCATCAAGTGTGCATGGAGTAGAATCATCATATGCATCATTTGAGACATCATCATCAACCTTGTCAAGTGAGCTTGTAGTAGATCGATCATCAACATCATCACTTAACCATGAGGTGGAGCAATCTTCCACAATCACCAAATTGTGGTCATGCTCGACACACTCATGCACCTCCTCCTTGGGCTCTTCCTTCTTAAACTTGCCATCATTCAATGTGGAGGAATCACCGAAGGTGTGCTTGATTGACTCCCATATCTCACGAGCGGTTCCCACGTAGTTTATCCATTTCATCAAATCAAAGCTCAAAGCATCCATTAGATAACAACAAGTATGTGCATCAAGTTCAAAGAGAACTAGTTGAGCTTTGGTTAGATTTATATGGTCCAAGACGTGACTGAGGCTACTAGTGACAATCCACCAAAACTTAGGTCCCTTTGCATGAAAATAATCAAGCATGTGATTTTTTCAAAGTGCAAAGTTTGTGCCATAAAAATATGTGTCTCACAATCATCTAGCCCACTAGTCGCCATCCTCTCAGGTCGGTGAAGACCACAAATGAGAGACCTATCTCTGATACCACTGTAGGGTCAAGATGGCGGACTAGAGGAGGTGAATAGTCCTTTCTAAAATTAAATGTGTCGGCCAACCGAAACAAATCAGGAATTAAAACTATCGGTCCAGCCAAGACTACACCCCTCTATCTAAGTTCACAAGTATCTTATAAAGATCCTAATTAGGCAAAAAGGTGCCAGGCTAGCTAGACCGCACCTAATCAATTCTAGCTTGCAAGGTCACATAAGCCTATGCAACTAGTACTTCAAGCAAACCGGGGGGCACCTACACAATCTAGTAAGCAAAAGTACAAAGCTCCTAAGCTCACTAGCAATGCTCAGTAACAAGGCAACTAATGCCAAATTAGAGAGCGCAAAATACATAGCTACACAAACTAAGCAATATGGCTAACAAGGTTACTAAAACTAAATTAGCCACGCAAGGGATCTACTTCTATGCTACATAAGTAAGAAGGTAACTAGCAAGCTACACAAGCTAACTAATTACAAGAGCAACTACACAAGCGCAATATATGAAATGCAAATAAATTAGCCACCGAGAAGATGATGAAGACAATGTTGACACGGTGATTTTCTCTCGAGGTTCACTTGGTTGCCACCAAGCTATGTCCCCGTTGTGTCAACCGCTCACTTGGTGGTTTGACAGCTAATTGGCATCACCCCCCAAGCCCACACGTCGGGCACCGCAATAACCTACCCTGAAAGTGAGGATGGCTCAATGACAAGCTCTACTAGAGTTGCTCTTTGCGACTCCCGCGGGGTAAGCACAACCCCCCTCACAAATCCTCCTCCGGAACACCGCACAATCTTCTCGCGTGCTTCCATGGAGTCTCAAGCCACCAAGCCATCTAGGAGGTGGCAATCTCCAAGAGTAACAAGCACAACTGGCTTGCAACTCGATTACCTAGTGTCACTCAATGCAACCTCACAACGCAATGCACTAGAATCACACTCACTCGCAATCGGATCGCACTCTTGCAAGCATAAGTGAGTTAGAGGGCATCCAAGCACACCTACACAAGCCACCAAGGCTTAAGGTGCTCAGCAACTAGCCCAAGGCCGAGCTCCACCTCTATTTATAGCCCCCAAGCCAAATAGAGCCGTTGGAGCAAAGTTGTTGGTTTCTGTGAGGGCATCGGACACGGCAGTGCCCCTCCCAACGGTCAAATTCCAACTGCTAGAAACTAGCCATTGGTCACTAGACAAGGGTGGCAGTGGCACTGCCCTAGGGGTGGCGATGACCACCTTGGCCAACCCCCGTGAAACCCTTGCCCTTAGGAAAAACAGGGCGGTGCGTCTCCCTAGGCATGGAGGTGCCTAGGCAGTGACCATGCCCACTTCCCTCACTCTCTGCCGAAAAGAGGCGGTGGCACCAGACAGCACCCGGCGGTGCACCGCCCACACCATGGTGGTGTACACCATCACCAGCAGTGACAACCTCCACTGCTGCTGTAACACCCCTGGGTGTTAAGCATGCATTATCATTTCAAAGCATAAGCATTCAACATCATTGCATGATTAGCATTATTTGAATTGTAGCCCTTTCAAATTAAATTTGAAAAACAAATAAATGGGAACCCTAAGTTTGATATAAGTGTCAAAAAGTTGGTGTGCTTTTGAGGAGTAGCAATTTTAAATAATCTAGAATAAATCAACATGATTATTGGAGCAAATTTTGAATTCAAGTTTTCCTCAAATTCTATTTTAAAAATATTCTAAAATAATGAGTTTTTGATTTTTAAATTAGCTTTAAATCCCAAATTCAAAATCTATTGAGAATTTTGAAAAATGCTCTATATGAAAGTTGTAGAGAATAAAATTTTGAACAACTTTTATTTTGGGCCAAAATTCTAAAAACCCCTTTTTCATCTCTAAATTCAAATTTGAAACCAAGAAATAATCTAAAAATATTAATTATAAAAGAAAAATCGGATTTTTCACTTAGTGGGCTTCGGCTTCCCATTCGGCCCATCTTCGCTGGTGGCCCGGCCCGCGTCCGCGTCGTCCCCCTCCCGCTCCCGCGCGCGCGCACCCGCGCGCGACGTCGTGGCACCGCGGCAGCACTCGGCCGCCGCGTGGCCGAGCGACGGCGACACCGCGCGACACGCGCCCAGTGGCCCCCACCGCCTCGCCACGCCTCCAGGTCGACCTCCAGCACCCGCTCCTCCCCGTGCGCTCACATTTCGCATCTCCCCGCGCTAGCAGCGACCGCAGCAGAGCCGCGGCCACCGCGCCATTGCCGCCGCCCTCCGAGCTCCGCCACCGCCGTTCGCCACCCCTACTGCTCTCGCGTCCGATTCCTCCCAGCCTCAGCTCCGCCCCGCTCCCCTCCACCGCGTGCGCGCCTCCACTCCGCCGCTCGAGCTCAGGTGAGGGCCAATTGGCCGCCCCCTCTCCTCCGCTGCCACCATCGCCGCCGTTGGCCGGCGTGCGTGGCCGGAGCTCCCTGGCCCTCCTTGCTTCCTCCGGTCTCGAGCAATCGCTTTCCCTTCGCCTTGCGGTGCTCGCGCTCACCTTCTCGGCCGCCCCCGTGGCCTGCATTGGCCGACCGACGAGCTCCAGCGCCGCCGTGCCGCCATCTCCGCCGGTGAGCCCCCTCTGGAGCTCCCGCGCCGCTCGGAGTTGGTGCGCTGGGTGTGCCTCGACGCGGGGAACACGTTGGTGTCCTCCCCGTCGCCGGAGACCTCACCGGCGGCGAGTTCGCCACCGGTCAGCGCCTCCTCCGCGCTGCTCTGGCTGGCCGGTGGGCCCGTTGACCCGTGGGTCCCGTCAACGCGTGCGGGTTCACTGCACCGGGTGTAGTTAGCGTTTTCACCGGCGAATTTTTAAAGGAATTAAGGAAAATGATTTCTCAGAAATTATGAAATAGCTTTGAAAAATCATATCTCAAGATTTATAGCTCCAAAAATCATGAACTAAATTTTGAAATGTTCCTTTTGAATAGATCTACAGTTTAAAAATATATCATGTTATTTTTGTGACTTTTTACTGTGCAATTTTATTTAATTGTTATAATTGCTGTTATCTTAAAAAAAATGTAGTAAATAAAATAATAAAGGGAAAAAGGTGATTCTTGTTGCATTAATCTTTATTAGTGATGTACTTTCTAGGAAAAATACTAGTGAAGCATGTTCTGTGGGAAATTTTTGAAGTGTAGTTCAAATGCTTTTAATTGATAATAATTGTTATTTTTAGTAGAGAGCAAAAATTGTATGCAACATACATGTGATAATTTTTGTAGTGTGTTAGTTTACTGTTGGTAACCTAGGAAAAATGTGAAATCTGTTGTTTGATACTTTTCCTAGTATAAAACAATTTCATGCTCACATTTAGGCTATAATTTGTTTATTTTGTACTGGTAGTTTAACACATGCAATTCCCATGAAAATTTAGTGGTAGGTTAGTTAGGGTAAAAATACTCTACTGTAATTTTTGTAGATTTTTATCTACACCAGAGATAGGTGTTGCTGTACGACCCTAGTTAAATAAGGAATAAATGATTATTCTTTATGAGAAAGTAAGAATAATAAAATATGTTTGGTGTATCTTTGAAGCATCACTATGTCTTGCTGATGTTGTAGATGAGTTAGGTTGGTAAGGTTTGGTCATTTAGGGTCACTTGCTTGTGCAAGGTGTATGATAATTAGTGGAATCACAATGTGCAAGCTTTAGGGTACATGTTCTTGGATGACGTAGACTACCTTGTAGAAGATGTAGTTATATCTTAACTGCTCATTCCATGTGCTCATCTGCATCTCATGTCATCAAAGCACCCCATCATAATCCGATGCATCATTCGCATGTACTTATGCACTTGCATCATACAGGATCGCAGGAGGAGTTGCAGGCAGCAGTACCGGAGGAGCAGGCTTGGACGGACCAGCAGGAGTCCCAGGCACAGGAGGTGCCCGAGGAGGAAGAGCCAGGCGAGGAACTGCCAGAGTGCGTCGACCACCATCCTAGCTCGTTCGAAAGAGGCAAGCCCCGGAGCATTATAAATCTCCTATTTTACAAAAGTTATTCTTTATTAACTGAATTATGATTATTTATTGTTGCATTAAGTTATAGGAGTTGAGTGAAACCGTTGTTGCATTACTATCCTTGTCCACCAGATTAATGTTACCTTATTAGGTCAGGATCGAGTAAATTGCTTAGCCATGCTTAGATCGGTAGAAGTCGGGTGATTTCCTGTCACCTGCGAGCTATAGGTGAATACCTGGCTATGGTTAGCAGTATTTGTGAAAAATAACCAAGTGTTATGGATAAGCGGAGACCGGGCGGAGTCTTATAGGGTTTTGGACTATAGTGATTCCGTCTGTGTCGATTAAGGACCGATCGTTGCTCGTCCCTCTTGTCATGTTGAACGCATGCCTCACATTTAGCTGGCCGAATAAAGTACCTTTCGACCGCGAAGCTAGTGACACTTTTCGAGCCGAGATAAACTCGGGTTGGCAGACTGGTGTTGAAGGGGGTGTACGGGGACGCGAAGAGTGAGCCCAAGGTGTGTCCTGGCAGTTGGGCGGTCCCTGGGTAGTGGGATCCATGATTGTTATCCCGCGGCTTCTTGGAAAGTGTCATTGGTGATCTACGTGACCCTGACGGGGGAAGCATGATTTGTGTGAGGAATAAATCTCCAGCTGGATAGGAATTCGATTCGAATCGCCGTCGCTCCCGGTTAGTGAGCACTTGACTCGAGCTACGGCATCGTAGTGTTAATGATGAAACACGGATGGTTATATGGTTAATGTTGGAAATGCTAAACCTGAGATGGTAACTTTGGATGTTAATGGTTAATTAAGTGATTATTTTAGCAATAGGTGCTTACCTAGCATGAATAGGTTATCTTAAAAATGATGCTAAAAGTACTTATCTTTAGTTACTCATAATAACTTATGCTTTTCGCAAATGAGTCAAGCCAGTACACTATATAAAGCCTTGCATGCTTCTTGGTGTCATATTATTTCTGGTTTATAACGGGTAAGTCTAGCTGAGTACATTCTCGTACTCAGGGCGTTGTTCCCATTGTTGTTGCAGATGGTCAGATGTACTACGGGTACTGCTCCAACTGTCTGTATCCGGCGATGGGTGACAACTAGGACCTTGGGCAGGGGTCGTTCTGTTTGTCTTATCTACTGCTTTTGTGGAACATGACTATCTATTGGCACTGTAACTGAACTAAGTGTGTGTGTAAAATTATTTGCTTCCGCTACTTTATGTGAACTATGTTGTAATAACTTTTATTTCCGAACTCCGATGTATCCTACTTTTATGATCAACTTTATGTATCGTGTGAACTGTGGCTGCTAAATCAGTACGATCTTGGTTGTATGTTGGTTGGTTTGAAATCCTTCGTGATTTCACGGAATCTCTAGTTATACGGGCTTAAGTTTGTTAAATTAACCGCCTCGGTGGAAGATTTTCTTACTTAATCTCGTATAATTACGTTGATCCGTTACAGCTAGCATCGGAGCATGGTTTAGCATGTTACTGTTCACATGAGTATTTAAAAACAAAACTGTGTTTTCAAATAAGCTTTTGAACTTAAAAGTGTGCCAGTGGTCATATCCTTTATGCCCGATAAGGACTCTAGGTGGCTTATTTAAGTACTAACTTGGGGGGTTGCATCATATTTTAAATTTCGTCGCTCATACGACGTGCTATTGTATGAGTGCCATTCACTTGAGTGGTAATGTATGGATCAAATACCTCTACGCTTTGGTAAGTGAGAGTTGTGAGAGCATGGTCAGATGCACTGCCGATCTAGGGGAGTGCTTATGTGATCCCGAAGTACTTACGTGCCATGCGCATGTTTGTATGAGGGTATCCAAATTGTGGGGGAATTCCGTCATGCAGTGACGATGCCGTCAATAGGACGATGATTCGGGTAGTTGTTACCGTTATACTCGTATTTGGGGATGCGTGTAGAGCGAGTAACTTACTTTACTGCTTTCTTGCATGATTTCATACTGTGAGGTTTGGGCTGAAGTGATTTTCTACAGGTACATAACAGCGCTTTCGAGTAGCACGTATTAGTACGTTACGAGAGATCGTTGTATGCCACCGTTTACTCTGTTAGTAGTTATTGATTTTCTAAGTTTGTGAGGACGTACGGAACATGCATGCATCATGTTATGCATTTCATTCATGGCATTGTTCCTCCCCTTATAAGTTGCTTATCTCATTTCGATAAAAATGCCAACTTAAAAATCTGTTCTCACCCTTGTAATAAAAATTTTGCTACAGATGGCACGTACCAAACAGACAGCCCGCAAGTCCACCGACAGAGCTCCCCGTCATCAGCTTGCTCCGCGCACTCGCCAGCGCCACACTTTTCTTGGAGAGTTTGGAATGCCTACACTCTTGTGGAGAGTGCTCAGCTATGTAGGCTATCCTGATGGAATGGAGCCCCGTTACTTTTGGTCAAATGAGCGGTTGGGTGAAGGACTTTTGGTGACTGTGGAGGCAGTAGTTCGTCCCCGAGGTGATGGTTCTGAGTGGACCGGTTGGCGTTTTGAGTCAACTGGCAGGACCCCTGAAGAAGCCACTGAGAGGGCAGCCTTTAGGATCCTGAGGGATATCATGGATCGCTTTCCTCAGGAGTTGGCAGCAGCTATAGTTGGAGTCTTTCTGAGGGGCAACCCCTCCACTGACTCGTGGCAGCAGGCAAGGGGCAGATCTCTAGAGATTAGCGCAGCAGAGGCACAAAACAGTGACAACCCTGCTATGAGTGCCATGTTCGCAGTAATGAGGGCCTTCGATGGAGTGGAAGGTAGTCTGAGACGTGTTTCTAGTGCTCTTGGACAGGCTCGTGATGACCGCCGTCAGCTTCAGAGAGATCATGACGCCGAGATTGAGAGGCTCACTGCTGAGATGGCTCAGTTGACTCATCAGAGAGATCAGGCCACTCAGAGGACTGTGGTTTTTGAGGGAGATGTACGTGCCCTGAGAGAGCAGCTTGGGCGACTGACCACCGCCCACAGGAATGCGGAGAGCATGTTGGCTCATGTACTTCATCAGAGGAATGAAGCCTGGTCCGTAGAAAATGTGTTGAGAGCTAGACAGTTTGAGCTCGAGCAGCGGTTGGCTGATGCAGAAGAGTACAATGATAACTTGCATGAAGAAGTCCATCGGCTGAACAATCAGCTTAACCCTTATGACCTTCCTGGCACAGCAGAGATGGATTTGGATGAAGACGAAGATCCTGAAGAACTCGTGGCGCCAGCTGAGGAGCACGACGACGCTGCAGTTGGCGACAATGCCAACGTCTCTGACCTAGACAGCGACCACGATGAGTAGGCTAGTAGTTGTTGCGCTAGCTACTAGGTTCCGCTTGCATGATATTTTGTGTTGTTGGCACTTTGGGCATGTAATAATAAGTAGAAAGACTAAAGCTTGGATGTGTTTGTGACGATATCCGAACGTCATAAAGTCCAGTGTATGTATGCTGGCAACTTGGCTGTAATGAACGCGATGTGTGTGCTTTAAGTAATAAAATTAGTGATGTTGTGTTAATTGGAATGACTTATTGTGCCCCTGTTTTATTGTATGAATTTATTCTCTCCAGTGAATTCAGTTCGGCATAATTTTTCATTCGGTTGCAATTTCTACAACATCACCTAATAATTACTGTTGCTGAAACATGCAGATGCCGAACACTCGCCGTACCGTGTATGGTGCCGCTGAGGCTGGTGGCAGTGCAGCTACTAATGATGACCGTGATCCACCACCGCCTCCTCCACCCTACACTGTAGAACAGTTTTTCGCACAATTTCTTGGAAGCCAACGCAACATGGAGAGCATGCAACAGAATATGGAAGCTGCGTTGTGCAGTATCGCAGATAACACCCGTCGGGGGATAAACCAGGGTGGGCACGAAGCAAATCAGTACAGTAGTTTTAAGGACTTCATGGATACTCGTCCACCGATCTTCAAGGAAGCCGCAGAACCTTTAGATGCAGAAGAATGGATTAATACGATGGAAGATAAGTTCCGTGTCTTGAGGATGACTGAAGTATTGAAGACTGAGTATGCAGCTCATCAGCTTCAAGGTCCGGTAGGAATGTGGTGGAAACATCACCGCACCACTTTTCCTCCCCACGCCCATATTTCTTGGAGGGAGTTCACTGACGCCTTCCGTGGAACATACATTCCACCTGGTCTGACCGAAATGAAGCTTGGGGAATTCCTGGCTTTAAATCAAGGCACGAAGACTGTGACTCAATATCTGCATGCATTCAATAACCTGAGCCGTTATGCCCCTGACATGGTGAATACTGATGCTAAGAAGATCGCTAGTTTCAAGAGAGGCCTGAGTCCCAAGATGATGAAACATGTGGGTACAAACATGAGAACTAGTTTCAACGACTTCGTTAGTGACTGTCTGAAGCAAGAAAAGAACAACAATGTTTATGCCGCTTCCAAGATCCGTAAGAGGACTTTCGAGTCGGGTTCGTCGCAGTCCAGGGCCCCAGTGGCCAACCGCCCGGCTTGTCGATCGTCTGCCCCCGGTGCAAGGTTTAGGCCACCGCAGAGGAAGAATCAGAATGCTCAGCCACCCCAGAGAAACCAGAAGCCGTTCAAGATGGCATTGCCTCAAGCAAAGACAGGACAAGACAGTTCATCTGGAACTGTGGCTCAAGTGAAGGGACCGTGCTTTAACTGCAACCAACCTGGACACTTTGCAAAGTATTGTCCCTACCCTAAGAAACAGCAAACGCAGTATCAAGCTCGTGTGCACCACACCACTGTGGATGACATCCCTGAAGGAGAACCGGTGACAGCTGGTATGTTTTCTATCAACGATCATCCTGCAGTAGTTTTGTTTGATTTCGGATCATCCCATTCCTTTGTAAGTCAAGCATTTGTTAAGAGGCATGAGCAAAAGATAGTTGAATTGGAATGTGCATATAAAATCAGTTCAGCTGGGGCTGATCTGTTGACTAATCAGATAGTTCAGGGAGTAACCCTAAAAATATCAAACCGACAATATAAGCTTAATCTGATAGTCATGCCAGGATTAGCTTTGGATGTGATCATGGGTATGAACTGAATGAATCTTATGGGAGTTGTAATTGATGTTGGAGGAAGAAGTATCTCTCTTAAGTAACCCAGTGGGGAAGGCACCTTTCGGGTGGTCCTACCTCGGAGGGTAGACCTAGCTAGCACCTCTTGTGCGGTCCAAACTACTCTGCTAGCCCAGATTCCAGTGGTCTGCGAGTTTCCGGATGTATTTCTAGAGGAGTTACCTGGACTTCCACCAGACCGAGATGTTGAGTTTGCCATTGAGTTAATCCCAGGAACAGCACCGATCTCGAGAAGGCCTTATCGGATGCCTCCCAATGAGTTAGCAGAATTGAAGAAGCAACTTCAGGACTTGTTAAAGAAAGGTTTGATTCGTCCCAGCTCGTTCGAATGGGGATGCCCCGCTCTGTTTGTGAAAAAGAAGAAGGATAACTCCTTATGCATGTGCGTGGATTATCGGCCACTGAATGCAGTGACCATTAAAAACAATTATCCTCTTCCTCGGATTGATATCTTGTTTGACCAATTGTCCAAAGCCAAAGTGTTCTCTAAGATAGATTTGAGATCAGGGTACCATGAGATAAAGATTAGGCCGCAAGATGTGCCTAAGATTGCGTTCTCTACCAGATATGGTTTGTACGAGTATCTTGTCATGTCTTTCGGATTGACAAATGCTCCTGCATACTTTATGTACCTGATGAATTCGGTTTTCATGCCCGAATTGGACAAGTTTGTGATCGTGTTCATTGATGACATTCTAATATACTCAGAGAATGAAGAAGATCACGCAGAACACCTCAGGATTGTCTTGACTAGACTCAGAGAACATCGACTGTATGCTAAGTTCAGCAAGTGTGAGTTCTGGCTTAGGACAGTTCCTTTTCTCGGTCACGTGCTGTCTGAAAATGGCATATCCGTAGACCCTAGTAAGGTGCAAGAGGTTATGGAATGGAAGTCACCAACTTCAGTTCATGAAGTTCGCAGTTTTCTTGGTTTAGCCGGTTACTATCGTCGCTTCATACCGGATTTCTCGAAGATTGCCAAACCAATGACAAGCCTGTTACAGAAGGATCATAAGTTTGTATGGACAGAAGAGTGCGAAGCAGCTTTCTGTACCTTGCGAAAGTTGTTGACCACTGCTCCTGTTCTGGCCCAACCAGATATAGAAAAGCCGTTTGATGTTTTCTGTGACGCATCCAAGAATGGGTTAGGATGTGTGTTAATGCAAAATGGAAGAGTCATTGCTTACGCCTCACGACAATTGAGGAAGCATGAAGTTAACTATCCTACACATGATTTAGAGCTTGCCGCAGTGGTGCATGCTCTAAAGATTTGGAGGCACTACCTATTGGGTAATGTGTGTAATATCTTCACAGATCATAAGAGTCTCAAATACATCTTTACCCAATCCGAGTTGAACATGCGACAGAGGAGATGGTTAGAGCTGATAAAAGACTATAATCTGAACGTGCACTATCACCCTGGGAAGGCTAATGTAGTAGCAGATGCACTGAGCAGAAAATCTCATGCTATTGATGTGCAACCATTGATTGAAGAAGGGTTCAATTTGTTACACCCTGCTGTGTTGCATAATATTCAGATCAGTTGCACTCTAGAAAGCCAGATCATTGATGGTCAGAAAACAGATAAGGGAATCTTTCATATCAAAGAAAAGATGAAGAGAGAACCCACCAAACACTTTCGATTGGATGACCAAGGGGTGTTATGGTTCAAGGATCGACTGGTAGTACCTAAGGATAGAGAGCTTAAAAACAAGTTGATGGATGAGGCCCATCGTTCTAAGCTATCTATTCACCCCGGAAGTAGTAAGATGTACCAAGATTTGCGACCCTATTTTTGGTGGACTAAGATGAAAAAGGAGATTGCAGCATATGTTGCTCGTTGCGACATGTGTTGTAGGGTTAAAGCTCTTCACATGAGACCTGCAGGACTTCTGCAACCTTTGTCGGTACCCGATTGGAAGTGGGACGATATAAGTATGGACTTTATCACTGGTCTCCCCACCACACAGAAGGGCCATGATTCCATTTGGGTAATAGTCGATCGCCTTACCAAGTCGGCTCACTTTCTGCCAGTCAAAACCAGTTTTTGACCACCTCAATATGCAGAAAAGTACATTGCTGAGATTGTCCGATTGCATGGGATACCAAAAACGATAGTGTCTGATCGTGGTTCACAGTTTACCTCTCACTTTTGGGAACATCTTCATCAAGGTTTGGGTACTAGTTTGATTCGTAGCACTGCTTACCATCCACAGACAGATGGGCAGACAGAAAGAGTGAATGCAGTACTAGAAGATATGCTTAGAGCTTGTGTGTTATCATCCAGAGGCTCATGGGAATCCTGGTTACCGTTGGCAGAATTTGCTTATAACAACAGTTACCAAGAGAGTATCAAGATGGCACCTTTTGAAGCCTTGTATGGTAGGAAGTGCAGGACGCCGTTAAATTGGGTAGAGCCCGGAGAAAGAAGGTTTTACGGAATTGATTTTGTAGATGAGGCAGAGAAGAAGGTTCGTGTTATTCAACAAAACAGGCAAGCAGCACAGTCTCGTCAGGAGAGTTATGCGGATAAGAGAAGAAGACCATTGGAGTTCCAAGTAGGTGACTATGTTTATTTGAAGGTTACCCCAATGAAGAAGAAATTGTTTGGAATTAAAAAGAAGCTGTCCGCTAGATACATAGGGCCATACCAGATCATAGAGAAAAAGGGTCCCGTGGCGTATAAGTTGCAGTTGCCAGAAGAGATGAGTTCGATCTTTCCCGTCTTCCACGTATCCCAATTGAAGAAGTGTCTACGTGTTCTAGAAGAGAGAATAGAACCTCAGGGTATTCGGATCAAGGCAGATTTGGAATATCGTGAGCAACCAGTTCGAGTCCTGGATACCAAGGACCGAGTCACTCGAAATAAAGTAGTCACAACCTACAAGATTCAGTGGAGTCATCATGACGAGAGCGATGCTTCTTGGGAAACGTGAGAATATCTTCAAACCGCTTATAAAGATTTTTACGATAAATGGTTCGTAACTCAAATCTCGGGACGAGATTCTTATAAGGGGGGAGGGCTGTAACACCCCTGGGTGTTAAGCATGCATTATCATTTCAAAGCATAAGCATTCAACATCATTGCATGATTAGCATTATTTGAATTGTAGCCCTTTCAAATTAAATTTGAAAAACAAATAAATGGGAACCCTAAGTTTGATATAAGTGTCAAAAAGTTGGTGTGCTTTTGAGGAGTAGCAATTTTAAATAATCTAGAATAAATCAACTTGATTATTGGAGCAAATTTTGAATTCAAGTTTTCCTCAAATTCTGTTTTAAAAATATTCTAAAATAATGAGTTTTTGATTTTTAAATTAGCTTTAAATCCCAAATTCAAAATCTATTGAGAATTTTGAAAAATGCTCTATATGAAAGTTGTAGAGAATAAAATTTTGAACAACTTTTATTTTGGGCCAAAATTCTGAAAACCCCTTTTTCATCTCTAAATTCAAATTTGAAACCAAGAAATAATCTGAAAATATTAATTATAAAAGAAAAATCGGATTTTTCACTTAGTGGGCTTCGGCTTCCCATTCGGCCCATCTTCGCTGGTGGCCCGGCCCGCGTCCGCGTCGTCCCCCTCCCGCTCCCGCGCGCGCGCGCCCGCGCGTGACGTCGTGGCACCGCGGCAGCACTCGGCCGCCACGTGGCCGAGCGACGGCGACGCCGCGCGACACGCGCCCGGTGGCCCCCACCGCCTCGCCACGCCTCCAGGTCGACCTCCAGCACCTGCTCCTCCCCGTGCGCTCACATTTCGCGTCTCCCCGCGCTAGCAGCGACCGCAGCAGAGCCGCGGCCACCGCGCCATTGCCGCCGCCCTCCGAGCTCCGCCACCGCCGTTCGCCACCCCTACTGCTCCCGTGTCCGATTCCTCCCGGCCTCAGCTCCGCCCCGCTCCCCTCCACCGCGTGCGCGCCTCCACTCCGCCGCTCGAGCTCAGGTGAGGGCCAATTGGCCGCCCCCTCTCCTCCGCTGCCACCATCGCCGCCGTTGGCCAGCGTGCGTGGCTAGAGCTCCCTGGCCCTCCTTGCTTCCTCTGGTCTCGAGCAATCGCTTTCCCTTCGCCTTGCGGTGCTCGCGCTCACCTTCTCGGCCGCCCCCGTGGCCTGCATTGGCCGGCCGACGAGCTCCAGCGCCGCCGTGCCGCCATCTCCGCCGGCGAGCCCCCTCCGGAGCTCCCGCGCTGCTCGGAGTTGGTGCGCTGGGTGCGCCTCGACGCGGGGAACACGTTGGTGTCCTCCCCGTCGCCGGAGACCTCACCGGCGGCGAGTTCGCCACCGGTCAGCGCCTCCTCTGGGCTGCTCTGGCTGGCCGGTGGGCCCGTTGACCCGTGGGTCCCGTCAGCGCGTGCGGGTTCACTGCACCGGGTGTAGTTAGCGTTTTCACCGGCGAATTTTTAAAGGAATTAAGGAAAATGATTTCTCAGAAATTATGAAATAGCTTTGAAAAATCATATCTCAAGATTTATAGCTCCAAAAATCATGAAATAAATTTTGAAATGTTCCTTTTGAATAGATCTACAGTTTAAAAATATCTCATGTTATTTTTGTGACTTTTTACTGTGCAATTTTATTTAATTGTTATAATTGCTGTTATCTTAAAAAAATTGTAGTAAATAAAATAATAAAGGGAAAAAGGTGATTCTTGTTGCATTAATCTTTATTAGTGATGTACTTTCTAGGAAAAATACTAGTGAAGCATGTTCTGTGGGAAATTTTTGAAGTGTAGTTCAAATGCTTTTAATTGATAATAATTGTTATTTTTAGTAGAGAGCAAAAATTGTATGCAACATACATGTGATAATTTTTGTAGTGTGTTAGTTTACTGTTGGTAACCTAGGAAAAATGTGAAATATGTTGTTTGATACTTTTCCTAGTATAAAACAATTTCATGCTCACATTTAGGCTATAATTTGTTTATTTTGTACTGGTAGTTTAACACATGCAATTCCCATGAAAATTTAGTGGTAAGTTAGTTAGGGTAAAAATACTCTACTGTAATTTTTGTAGATTTTTATCTACACCAGAGATAGGTGTTGCTGTACGACCCTAGTTAAATAAGGAATAAATGATTATTCTTTATGAGAAAGTAAGAATAATAAAATATGTTTGGTGTATCTTTGAAGCATCACTATGTCTTGCTGATGTTGTGGATGAGTTAGGTTGGTAAGGTTTGGTCATTTAGGGTCACTTGCTTGTGCAAGGTGTATGATAATTAGTGGAATCACAATGTGCAAGCTTTAGGGTACATGTTCTTGGATAACGTAAACTACCTTGTAGAAGATGTAGTTATATCTTAACTGCTCATTCCATGTGCTCATCTGCATCTCATGTCATCAAAGCACCCCATCATAATCCGATGCATCATTCGCATGTACTTATGCACTTGCATCATACAGGATCGCAGGAGGAGTTGCAGGCAGCAGTACCGGAGGAGCAAGCTTGGACGGACCAGCAGGAGCCCCAGGCACAGGAGGTGCCCGAGGAGGAAGAGCCAGGCGAGGAACTGCCAGAGTGCGTCGACCACCATCCTAGCTCGTTCGAAAGAGGCAAGCCCCGGAGCATTATAAGTCTCCTATTTTACAAAAGTTATTCTTTATTAACTGAATTATGATTATTTATTGTTGCATTAAGTTATAGGAGTTGAGTGAAACCGTTGTTGCATTACTATCCTTGTCCACTAGATTAATGTTACCTTATTAGGTCAGGATCGAGTAAATTGCTTAGCCATGCTTAGATCGGTAGAAGTCGGGTGATTTCCTGTCACCTGCGAGCTATAGGCGAATACCTGGCTATGGTTAGCAGTATTTGTGAAAAATAACCAAGTGTTATGGATAAGCGGAGACCGGGCGGAGTCTTATAGGGTTTTGGACTATAGTGATTCCGTCTGTGTCGATTAAGGACCGATCGTTGCTCGTCTCTCTTGTCATGTTGAATGCATGCCTCACATTTAGCTGGTCGAATAAAGTACCTTTCGACCGCGAAGCTAGTGACACTTTTCGAGCCGAGATAAACTCGGGTTGACAGACTGGTGTTGAAGGGGGTGTACGGGGACGCGAAGAGTGAGCCCAAGGTGTGTCCTGACAGTCGGGCGGTCCCTGGGTAGTGCGATCCATGATTGTTATCCCGCGGCTTCTTGGAAAGTGTCATTGGTGATCTACGCGACCCTGACGGGGGAAGCATGATTTGTGTGAGGAATAAATCTCCAGCTGGATAGGAATTCGATTCGAATCGCCGTCGCTCCCGGTTAGTGAGCACTTGACTCGAGCTACGGCATCGTAGTGTTAATGATGAAACACGGATGGTTATATGGTTAATGTTGGAAATGCTAAACCTGAGATGGTAACTTTGGATGTTAATGGTTAATTAAGTGATTGTTTTAGCAATAGGTGCTTACCTAGCATGAATAGGTTATCTTAAAAATGATGCTAAAAGTACTTATCTTTAGTTACTCATAATAACTTATGCTTTTCGCAAATGAGTCAAGCCAGTACACTATATAAAGCCTTGCATGCTCCTTGGTGTCATGTTATTTCTGGTTTATGACGGGTAAGTCTAGCTGAGTACATTCTCGTACTCAGGGCGTTGTTCCCATTGTTGTTGCAGATGGTCAGATGTACTACGGGTACTGCTCCAACTGTCTGTATCCAGCGATGGGTGACAACTAGGACCTTGGGCAGGGGTCGTTCTGTTTGTCTTATCTACTGCTTTTGTGGAACATGACTATCTACTGGCACTGTAACTGAACTAAGTGTGTGTGTGTAAAACTATTTGCTTCCGCTACTTTATGTGAACTATGTTGTAATAACTTTTATTTCCGAACTCCGATGTATCCTACTTTTATGATCAACTTTATGTATCGTGTGAACTATGGCTGCTAAATCAGTACGATCTTGGTTGTATGTTGGTTGGTTTGAAATCCTTCGTGATTTCACGGAATCTCTAGTTATACGGGCTTAAGTTTGTTAAATTAACAGCCTCGGTGGAAGATTTTCTTACTTAATCTCGTATAATTACGTTGATCCGTTACAGCTGCTGCTCTAAAACAGGGTTAGGTAGGCACCGCCCTAGGGGTGGCAGTGCTAAGGGACAGGCAGTGGTGGTGCCCCTCCTAGGGCACTAGCCAACTCCTCTCTCTCGGCCTCTAGCCGGTCACCACCATAGGGGTGGCGGTGCACTAGACAGGGGGTGGCAGTGCCACCCAGGTAGCACCCCGAGCCCGGTTTCACCTCTTTTACTTTACTAACTTCTTCACCTTTGCAAATGTACTAACACCACCAAGTGTTCACCAACTTGTGCATATGTGTTAGCTTTTCACAAACATTTTCCAAAGGGTTAGTCACTTCCTTCACCACGTCACTCGATCCTAACACGTATGCAAAGTTAGATCACTCAAGTGGCACTAGATACTAATATGCAAACAAGTTTGCCCCTCCTGATAGTATGGCCATCTATCCTAAATCCGATCATAAACTTCTCTACACACCTATGACCGGTGAAATGAAATGCCCTAGGTTATACCTTTGCCTTGCGTATTCCATTCCATCTCCTTCAATGTCGATGCAACACATGCACCAACATGATCAACAATGATATGATCCACTCCATATCATCACGTGACCATATTGGTTCATCAATCTTGACTTCACTTTCTTTTCACCGTTGCTTCGGTCCATCGGCACCAAGTCATCACTTAACTTGCCCTTCACACTTGCAACCGGTCCATCGAGCCAAGTCTTGTCTTAATCTTCTCCACCTTAGTCACATGACTCTATGTCATGTCTCATATGCAATGAGCTCCTTCATCACATGTGTGAGCTTCACAACATTTCCAAACCATTTTACCTCCATGGTATATGTTGCTCACACACGTGTACTTGTGACTAATCACCTATGTATTTCACTTTGAACGCAATTAGTCCACCTAGGTTGTCACTCAATTACCTTTCACACGGCTATGGTGTTCTTCGCGCCACCACTAGGAGGAGGTCGCCACCGATGCGCCTGCGCTTGGGTGTACGTTGGGCCATTGTTCTCGGTGTCCCCTTGACCTGAGCATGCCGCTTACTATAGTTTCTCACCAGGTAGGTCGTGGCAGCCGATGACACCATTTTTAAGTGTTTCAGATGTTTTCAGATAGATGTAAGTGTTTCATCTGTATGTTGCAAAAATATATCTGAGATGTTGCATATGTTGCAATGACAATATATGCATATTGCAAGCGTATATTTTCCAGTGTTTCAAGTGTTTCAGACATATGTTTCAAATGTTTCATCTGAATGTTGCATAAGTAGATTTGGATGTTGCATAGCATGCATGTTACAAGCATTTGTTTCAAGTGTTTCAGGTGTTTGATACGTATGTTGTAATTGTTTAATCTAGCAGTTGCATATGTTTTGCAATTGCTACACACGTGTTTTCAAGTGTTTCAAGTGTTTTTGCAAGCGTTTCAGGTGTTTTTGCAAGTATTTCATCTATTTTGGACGTATGTTGCAAGTGTTTCATCTGAATATTTCAAAAGTAGATCGGGATGCTCCACATGTTGCAATGTACCCCACCTGCCACAACCTTCTACTGCAGTTCCTGGGGTGTCGTGCATACGCGTGGGAAACGAAGGCATAGAGCGCTACTCAGTGGCGGGTAGGGAAAGCGGAGGGAGATGACAGCAGGGGCGCACATGGTCCCCACATGTGTACAGGAAGCAAGGGAGCAGTGCAACGTAGCGCAGCAGGTGTGGAGGGGAGTGGTGACACAGGGAAGCGCTTGGAGCGGCAAGGACAGGAGGGGCGAGGGAAGTAGGAAGCATAGGGAGTAGTGTGGGTGGTCCCCTGCCTATGCGTGCAGCAGACTCTAGCATGGGCATGTACCAGGCCCGGGTGTCCAAACACACATGTTTGTCTAGACGTTCGGGGGCTAGCAATATCGTTTGTCTTATCATATGAACACTCCACGAGGCTACATAGTCCCTCCATCTCATCAAAATAAAAATACATGTAAATTCGAGGAGAGCAACTTACGTAGAAAATGACACTATTAACTCCATAAAGAAATACATCCGACCATTAGAACATCTCTAGCAGGCTACCTAAACACACTACTTATCCTATATTTGGGTACTAGAGGATAGAAAATGCACTCTAGCCTGCTACCTATCAGACTACCCAAATTTGTTGCCCAAAAATTTCTCCTCTCACTACCTATTTCTATTGACCCAATAAATGGGCAGCTAAAAATTTGTTCGATCGTTCCACCTCACTCATGTGTGCCTGACTCTTGCCTCCACTGCTGCCAAGAGCTAGGTCACCATCGTGCCCTTCCACCAGCGCCAGGAAGAGATGACTGGCACCACCTCGTGTCCTTACCGGCATCGTCCCGTGATCTTCCTCCAACTTGGCCCGTGCCCTCCTCTGTCGAACACACCCCACCATCGCTCCCCGTCGGCCCTCCTTGTCCTCTACATCTGGTGCGCCGCCCCGTGCTTGGCCCTTCTCTCGACCGGCATCACCATGTGCATGGCCATCACCTGATCTATGCTGCCTATGACCCACCGGTGAACAGCCCTGGTCCCACCGATCGGGTGTCCAATCTTATCATCACCCACCTTGCGATCATCATCCCACCATGTCAAGAGTGCAGCTGCCTTAGGGTTTAGGAACATACGCCTCAAGCGGTCAACCATTGGCAGGTGCCACACTACGAAGGTAGGAATCTTCTCCGCTTTGCATCGTTGTCTAATGGAGTGTCCTCTAGGGGTTGAGAATCTTATTCCATCTTTTTCCCACCCTTCTTTCTCCTGCTCCTTGTGGAGGCTTCGTCCCCATTGTAAAGGTCATTGTTCTTGTACCGACTGGCCCCACACCTAGGACATTTATCTAGTGACTTGAATGTATCACCATGAAAAAGGATATAGTGGTTGGGGCATGCATGGATTTTTTTTCAAAACCCATTGTCAATGGAATTGTAACATTTTTCGCTTGGTATGTGTTAGCAGGAACTGAGTTTGGCTATGGTAGCAGCCATGAAAGGAGACGCAATAGATCATTAAAAACTACAGTCTGACCAAACATACTTAGCCTTCAGGATGAGTAGATCAAGCACAAAACATAGCACTGTCCAGTGTGACAGACAACCCTTTTCAATACCATACAAACTCTCCGTTGATGCTTTTTTCACCCTTTCTAATTTTTTTAGACCTTTTGTGCTCTTTAGTAAAATCTCTGGTCCAATGGCCTGAGCATTTTCACCAAACAATCACCATCATCTTCATCCCTGACACATCCTCCACCATCATTATTGGCACCACCTTCATCGTCACCATCCCAGCCACCAGCATCACCACTGTTTTCATGGTCATTATCATCCATTTGTGCATCAAGCTTTGCTACATATTGGTCCAGGTAATCTAGGGTTTTGACATCCTCTTGTGCATTAACATTAATAAAAATTGTTTTACCATGATGAATCCACACTATGTAGTCCTACATGGACAAATAATTGAATCATTATTCTATATCAACATCATTGCATGCTTCTTTGCGGCTTTAAGAAATTTATCCACTGCTTCTCGGAAACCTGACTTAAACCTTAATGAACCATACATCCAAGAGTTCTTGTACTCCATCTTTTAGGAAAGCAATCAAAGAAAAAATTTGAAGGACTAATTATTTAGATATATATACAGGAATCAAATTAATAATTACTTGAAAGAATATAACTAGCAGTTTTATGGAAAACCATTCTTATTGTTCCTGTTAGCAAAATAAATACATGATGCATATCAAACACCATTCTAGAGAATAATTAACGACCAATTTATCCATAACTAATTAAAAAATATATATTTCTCCACTTTAATTTCTTGATTACAATAAAAAATTTTAAAGACAACAATTAGCAACAATTAATATTTTACCTAGTATCCTTCATGCAAACTTAATCCATGTCATCAAACAAAAAATTACAAAAATGTAATTAATAAAAAACAAACCCTTGTTCTAGATCTAGATGTACATGAAACATCCATAAAACTAACTAATAGTCCACTAAATCAAGCAAGATCCACTAAATAAGGGTATAATCTTATTCCACAAACTAATTTATCCAATTTCCTTCAAAATTTTGGTCTAATTTGCTTCATAAATGGCTCAAGAACCATATAAGAGAGAGAAAAGCAAAACTCCAATTAATCACTAACCAACCATTAAAACTTAAAAATGTTTGAAATAGCATTTTCTTACCATCTACAACCTCTCAACAAAAAGAATTGAGATCAAAACCTCCCCCATGAAAGAGCAATTTTTATAGGTGCCCAAGACCTCCCCTCCTTCCTCTCTCGATCTACAGTAGTTGGCTCGAGGAGGAAGAAGGGGGCTGGGCTTTTTTTATGTGCGTGCTGTGTAGAGGTGGCTGGTGATTGAGCCACCCCTACAAATTGAACCGTAGGGGTGGCTCATGAGTGAGCTGCCCTTATAAATCGATCCATTTATAGGGGAGTTCGTATCATAGCCGCCTGTACTATTCCATTTATAGGGGCAGGACTTTGTTGGCGTTTCTTAACGTAATCACCAAGTAAGGAGGTTTTAAGTCCTTCCTAGGTAACGATGCTAGAAACGCCAGTTGGTAATCCTTGTCACCATTACTAAAATTTAGTTAATCTTAGCAATGCCGCTAAAAAACACCAACTACGATAGTTCTGAATGATCACAGACTAAATCTACAAGCACATGGAATTATCGTTGTAGCATTCCACCAGAAAGTATTTAGGATATCGTTATTTATATTTTTCCAAAGGAAGGCATGGTGTTAAGAGTCTAGCATGGATATGAACAAGTTAATATGACTGTATACCAGACCAATACTCAATACAGGGGTAAGCTATGATAGTTTTAAGATAGTGTGACACATATTTGGGACAACCTCAAGGATAAAAGGAAAATAAAGAATAAAAGAATATTCTTAAGTGGAGCAGGCATGTTCTAAAATAGCCATGCAAAGAACAAGTTAATGATTATACAAGCTATATGACTAGAATAAGAGTTAAGCATGAGATGGACGGGGAGATCTCCGTAGCTGGTCTGCCTGCTGATAGAGACTTTACGAACTCCTACACAACACCCGAATGTGGAGGAATACAAAGGATGGACAAGGCTGTCACCACCTGCCGCCTACGCCACTACCGTGAGATGCCGTCATATTTGCAGGTCCCCGTGCACCCGAGCACCATGCTTGCATACAAGGAAACTACTCGTGTCTCCCATGGACCTAACCCTACGGATTGACAGACTAGAACATGAGCAAACCCGAAGGCACAATGAACCGCCACCTCAACTCCATCATATATATTATATGAAAGGTTTAAGCTTAAAGTTAAACATGTCATGATCATAACACACAAACTATAGACTAGTTCATATATCATGATTATAACATGTATAAAACTATACTCTAGTTCATATGCATTGCTAAGAAATAAATATGAGAGCTTGAATATGGAAGAACTCTTCATAGTATTCATACCAAGAGTTGCTCTTCCTCCCAAGGAGATAAGCTCTCCAAGTACCTTTGCCTTGCTCTAAAAGACTACAACTAAAACTATGAAAAAGACTATAAGAGGTGGTAGTGATGTAGGGCTCCAAATGATGTTGTGAAAGGTGAGCCTCTCCTCTTCTTATATACTGAAGCTTGGTCGGTTTGGCGTCGATAAATAAGGAAACCATCGGAAACTGACCCAGCATGCCGCCATGCAACCGCCTGCAAAGGCTGGGCTCGGGCTGCGCCGCCTTGGGTGCGGGTGCACCCAGGGTGCGGTCGCACCCTGGGTGGCCTGCCTGGCCACCGCCTTTGCCAAGTGAGCTGGGGGCTGGGCCTGGGCTCCTGCTATGGTGGTGTCTTGGCCCATATGTCACGTGAAGGTGGACTTCTCTATTTCTTTGGTTCACGCTTTTCTGAAATACGCTTTCGGCTCTGTGCTTTTTCTTCTGTTTTTGTGTATTTCCACTTGTTTCCGGATGTTGTCCTGCAAAACAAGTTTTTCTAGAATATAAATAGAACTAGGTTAATAGTATAAGCATAAGTGTCAAAGTTTGCTTATTTCTCATGTTTTGGACATTAATTGGCGGTTATAATTGTGCAATAGTGATCGCCAACAGACTTGTCTCATGGGTCTTGAGCACGCCCACTGTAGGGGCGGCTGGTGATTGAGCCACCCATACAAAAAAAGGAGTCGTTGCTACAAATCCTTTCTGTAGTAGTGACATAGTGTTGCTCCTACCAAGCGTCATTGGGTTGAGTCCAGAATATTTTTAGGTATCTTAACGGTACGAGAGATCTTGGACTATTTTACATGAAAAATTGAGGTCAGAATTTATTGGGTTATCATGCTGGCTATCTATTAGAAATGCCAGGTCTCATACAGGCTTGACATTTTTAAATGGTGGAACAACTATTTTTTGAAAATCGTCCAAACAGACTTTATTATCTACTTCCACTAACCATTCTAAGATAATTGCATTATATTAAGCATCACGTGAGTGTGTATGGCTTTATAGAATGGTAGACCAAATATTGAAATCATGTGGAATTGGTGCAATTGATACATCGACTATTATCTTTGAAGATAATGCTATTTGTGTTGTGCAAATGGAATTAGGTTATATCAAAAGTAACATGACGAAACATATTACTCCAAACTTATTTTATCCTCATGAGTTGCAAAAGAATGGGGAAAATTGAGATTTTGTAAACTAAGTCATGTGATAATCTTGCTGATTTATTCACAAAGTCTCTACCACATTCTACATTTTATAAATGTGTTGAAGGGATTTGTATGAAGAGAGTTTGGCAGTGTTTGGTTGGTGGGATATGGTGGGATGTGATGGGATGGTCCCTGTTTTCAGGCTGTTTGGTTGGGAGTCACATAGGAATGAGGACATCCCGGAGGGAATATTTTGCCGATATGCCGGCCGCCCCCGTAACCAAAAATTGAGAGGACGAGGAGGGGCGAAGTGGGACGAGCAGCACATGCACATGTCGGAAGGAGAGAGGCGTGCGAGGACAAGGTCAGGTGGGGCGGCAACGACGGCGTGGATTGCTCCTTAGCGAGCTCCGGTGGGTGGGGGAGGCGAGATCCGATAGTCAGGGAAGCGAGCTCCAGCTGTCGGGCGGAGGAGGTCAGATCCAGCAGGCGTGAGAGGGAGACGAGCTCTGGTGGGTAGGCGAGGGAGACGAGCTCCATTAGCACCACACACAGCGCGGCCCCGCTCATCCTTGCCGTCGGCTAAGGCCGCAACAGCTGCTGTGGCGGCCGGGCTCACTGGGGAATGAGGAGCGGGGCAGGCTCATTGAGGAGGAGATGCGGGGTGGACTTCCTAGGGAAGGAACGAGGAGCGGGGTGGGCTCACTGAGGAGGAGACGCAGGGCAGACTTCCTGGGAAGGAGGCACCGGCGGAGGAGGTGAGGTGCACGTGGTCCATGGTTGGGGATGAAGAGAAAGGATATGAGAAAGAAAAGGAGAAAAAAATAAAAAAAACTAAAAATTGGGTCTCACCTGTCACTACCATATCCACTTTTATTGTCTGTGGTCCAAACTGAAAACGGGTTCATCCCATCCCTCGTTAACCAAACAGAGAATGGAGCCGTCCCGTCCCACAAACTAGAGTCAGGACCATCTCACTCCACTTTCACTCTCAACCAAACGTTACCTCAGGGACTTGCAAAGAATCAGGGGTATCTTTTAACCCATCCCTCGTCAACCAAACAGAGAATGGAGCCGTCCCATCCCACAAACTAGAGTCGGGACCATTCCACTCCACTTTGACTCTCAACCAAACGCTACCTTAGGGACTTGCAAGAATCAGGGGTATCTATTAATAAATAATCTATTCTATACTATGTTGTACTATTTTCTCTGTATAAGTTTTCCTTTAAAGGTTTTTCATATAAAGTTTTTAATGAGGCAATATCAGCACAATGTTGTATGTCATATCATCAAGTTTTTCCCCATAGGGGTTTTTAGGAGATGGTATTTTAAGACAAATTTAATATCAGATTTTATTGTTATTATTTAGACTAAGACTATGAATTTACATTCATGGGTCTAAATAAAACAATATCAATTGATTATTATGGTGTTTTCTCCTTTATTTTTCCATTGGGTTTTTAGTGAGCTTTATCCTAATATATGAAGTATCCCTTAGTTTTTCCCACAAGATTTTGAAGGAATTATAATGGTTACAATTATGATAAACATTAGAGTTCCGAGGACATGGAGATCTTGGGAGCGAGGCTCTCCCACGAGTCTGAAAACTACCCAAAGTGGGGCTTGCCGGGGCCGGTACACAAACCTAATAAACAAAGCGTTCGTCCGCCGGATGCCCTAATTTTATTATTATCGTAAGACTTCTGTTGGGACAAACTTAATTCTGAAGTGTCAATTTTTTTGGACGCATGTAGTAATGAATTTAGAAATTATCTTGGTGCTTATTAGTGTCATTTTATAAACGTATTTCTATATTTTAATTAAAGTTTATGGCTGAAAATAACCAATGGAAAGCTAGCACCGGGCTACCTGCTGGTGTGTGTGAATTGGAACGGACAGTTGGGACGAGAAAGAGAGGAGGTCAAGGCTGCGTGTTCGCGAAAAGAAAATTTTTGGATGTCATATTGGATTATCGGAAGGATGTTGGGATGGGTTTTTGATACTAATAAAAAAACAAATTACAAAACCCGTCAGGAAACTACGAGACGAATCTAATGATACTAATTAATATGTCATTAGCACATGGTGGTTACTATAGTACTTAAGACTTTTCATGGGTTAATTAGGCTTAAAAGATTCGTCTCGCGATTTCCCCGAGAACTGTGCAATTAGTTTTTTTCGTCTACGTTTAGTACTCCATGCATGTGTTCAAACATTCGATGTGATGTGTGGAGGCAACAAAATTTTTTTGCCTCCACATATCACATCGAATGTTTAGACACATGTATGGAGTACTAAACATAGACGAAAAAAACTTATTGCACAGTTCTTGGGGAAATCGCGAGACGAATCTTTTAAACCTAATTAGTCCATGAAAAGCCTTAAGTTCTATAGTAACCAACATGTGCTAATGACGGATTAATTTGATATCATTAGATTCGTTTTGTAATTTATTTTTTATTAGTATCCGAAAACCCCTTCTGATATTCTTCTGACACATCCGATGTGACACCTAAAGATTTTCTTTTCGCGAACTAAGGGTGCGTTTGGTTTCCCCCACTAAACTTTAGGTGTCACATTGGATGTTCGGATACTAATTAGAAGGATTAAATATGAGTTAATCATAAAACTATTACAGAACCCGTGACTAATTCGCGAGACGAATCTATTAAGTCTAATTAATCCATCATTAGCACATGTTTACTGTAGCATCACATTGTCAAATCATGGACTAATTAGGCTCAATAGATTCGTCTCGTAAATTAGTCTCAATCTATGTAAGGGTTTTATAATTAGTCTATGTTTAATACTTCAAATTAATGTCAAACATTCGACGTGACCCCACTAAAATTTAGTATTTAGCAGGGAAAACCAAACACAGCCTAGGCCTAAGGTGGGTTTAATTGGGTGAAAAGTTTTTAAGAAAATGTCACATCGAATATTTCATGCGATGTCGAAAGGGGTTTTCGGATACTAATAAAAAACTAATTACATAGCTTGTCTGGAAACCGCGAGACGAATTTAGTAAGCCTAATTAATCCGGCATTAGCACATTTGTACTGTAGCACTTTAGTGTCAAATCATTGACTAATTAGGCTCAAAATATTTGTCTCGTGATTTTCGATCAAATTGTGCAATTTATTTTTTTCATCTATATTTAATACTCCGTGTATATGCCGTAAGATTTGTTATCGTAGTTTTTTTTGTAAAAAAAAATTTTGATCTCAACACATCCTAAGCTTGTCCAGATGTTTGGAGTCTGTAGACAAGCAAGCTAGGCACGAAAAGACCCTACTCACTGGTCATTCGGTGACGGATAGAGAGGCACCGGCTAGGGCTTGTTGGGTTTGGGTGCTCAATTTTAGTCTATGTCATATTAAATGTTAATAGAGCTTAACTATGGGGTGTTCAGATTATTAATAAAAAACAAATAATTTATTCCGTGAGTAAACCGCGAGACAAATTTATTAAGTCTAATTAATTTGTCATTAACACATAATTTTTACTGTAGCAATTAGTGCTAATCATGGACTAATTAGACTTAAAAATCGTCTCGCAAATTATCCTCACCCTATATTTTTAGTTTCATAAATAGTCTATATTTAGTATTTCATGTATGTGTTAAAGATTTGATGTGATGGACACTAAAATTTCGTTCGCGAACCAAACACCCAGCCTAAGGGCCTGTTTGGTTAGAGATGTTAAAGTTTAACGAACACTTTCGTCTTATTTGACAAAAAGTTTTTAATTTTGGACTAATTAGGCTTAATAGATTCGTTTCGTAAATTACTCCTAATCTGTGCCGATATGCATGCAATTAGTCTATATTTAGTATTCTATACATTTGCCATAACATTGATGTGATGGATGGATACGAGAAAACTGTATATTTTATAATGATTAAGATAAAATATTTTTTTAGAGAACGAATACAGAGGTGCATGAGAGAGCGAACACCCTGTTCGTTTCGCTGGTTTATAGTGCTGAAAGTACTGTTCACTAGTTTGTTATGAGAAAAAAAACACTGTTGGATGGCTACTGATTCTGCTAATAAGGCATTGTTTAGTTCGCGAAATATTTTGGAAAATGTAACTGTAGCGCTACTGTAGCACTTTCGTTGTTATTTGGTAATTATTGTCCGATCATGGCTTAACTAGGTTTAAAAGATTCGTCTCGTTCATTTCGTCTAAACTGTGTAATTAGTTTTATTTTTTATCTATATTTAATGCTTCATGCATGTGTCCAAAGATTCGATGTGACGGGAATCTGAAATATTTTGGGAAATATTTTGGGAACTAAACAAGGCCTAAGACTGTCCGCAGTGGTATACTCTAAATGATACTCTAAAGCTTTAGAGTATAAATATAGAGTAAAAACTGCTGCACTGGATACTCTAAAACGATACTCTATCTTTTCTCTTACTCTATATTTAAAGTAGTACAGTGTTTACTCTATAGTGCGCAGTGGCGGGCCCTGCTAACTAAACCAAGGAAAAAATGCTATAACTCACAAACAAAAATCCAAATTAAATTTCGATTGCACCATTAAATTCGTCTCAATAAATCCTTCAAAACTAGATCACTCATGGATATATTTAGATAAAGTGACAAGTGGGTCCCACAGTAGATAGAGTGGATAGAGGATGATATAGAGGATGGATGGATGTGGAAGAATTGAGTATAGAGAAAAGAATTTTACTGACTAGGACATATAGAAGATGAATATAGCCATGAGTACGGATAGCCTAAGTCCAAACTAACAGGGTGGGAGATGTGCAGCTGTTGCGCGTCCCTTCTCCTGTCTGGGGAACCCAAAAAGATGTTGGAGGGAAGCCCAAAAAATCAAAGGCCTGAACTGGACACAAGCGCCCTCGGCCCCTCTCCCTCGCCACGCCGCGGCAATAAAGAAGCCGCTGTGCTGCATGCGTGTCACTCTCTCGCTCCTCCCTTCCTCAGTCTCTCTCTATCTCATCGTCTTCCTCTCCTCTCAAACCCCAATAAAACCACAGCTTTCCCTCCTCTCCACTTCGGATTCTCCTCTGTCCTCGCCTCGTCACTCCCCACGCCACGCCAAAGACCAAGAAAAAAGGAAGAATTTTTCCTAGTAGCTGCAAGCAACCTCACGCCATGGAGGAGGAGATGCCGCTGCAGCTGCTCTCCTCTTCCTCCTCCGCCGTCGCCGCCTGAGCTCTCCTTTTTTTCGCTGTCTCAATCGGGCCTACGGTACCTCTCCCAGAGCAGCAAGGATGGCGGCTTTCGCCGCGCTGTTCGACCCCCTCTACTGCCCGGAGGAGCACCTCGATCTGTACCACGAAGAACCCGGCGAGGGTGCGGACGAGCAGTGGCCGGACCAGCACGGACAGCAGCAGCAGCAGCCGGCGGCTCTTGACGACGAGCTGCCGGCGCTGTTCGAGGCGCTCCGGACCAAGGAGGGGGTGGTGCTGGCGGGCGAGGGGGAGAAGGACGGGTACGGCGGCGCGGCGGGCCGGGAGGCCGCGGTCGGCTGGGCGTCACGCGCCGCGGCGCGGCTGGGCTTCTCCGCGCTAACCGCCGCGCTCGCCGCCGCCTACCTCGACCGCTGCTTCCTCCCCGGGGGCGCGCTCCGGCTCGGCGACCAGCCCTGGATGGCGCGCCTCGCCGCCGTCGCCTGCGTCGCGCTCGCCGCCAAGGTCGAGGAAACGCGCGTGCCGCTGCTTCCGGACCTCCAGCTCTGCGCCGCCGCCACCTCCGACGCCGACGCCGCGGACCCGTACGTATTCGAGGCCAAGACGGTGCGCCGGATGGAGCTGCTCGTGCTCGCCGCGCTTGGGTGGCGGATGCACCCTGTCACGCCCTTCTCCTACCTGCAGCCTGTCCTCGCCGACGCTGCGATGCGCCTGCGCAACTGCGAGGGCGTCCTGCTGGCGGTCATGGCCGGTGCGTGCTTCTTCATCTTTCTCTACGAGTTCCAGGCTTCCAGCCGGTGCAGTGTAGTAGTTGCATTTCCGTGCCAAAGACTTGATTTTTATGTATATTCCAAAAAAATATGGCAGATTGGAGGTGGCCTCGGCACCGGCCTTCGGCGTGGGCCGCCGCCGCGTTGCTGACCACAGCCGGCGGCGACGACGGCGACACGGAGCTCCTGGCGCTCATCAATGCCCCCGAGGTCAGCGCAGTACAATGCCATTGCATCAGCATAATACCTGTCGTTGTGAGACCGCGTTGCTTACCAGCCCGCTGGACGCGTCGCAGGACGAGACCGCGGAGTGCGCCAAGATCATCTCCGAGGTGACGGGCATGAGCTTCCTCGCCTGCGATGTCGGCGTGAGCGCCGGGAATAAGCGCAAGCACGCGGCGGCGCGGATGTACTCGCCGCCGCTGAGCCCGAGCGGTGTGATCGGTGCGCTGTCCTGCTTCAGCTGCGAGAGCTCGACGTCCACCGCTACTACGGCTGCGGGGGTCGTCGGCCCGTGGGCACCGTCGGCGCCCGTGTCCGTGTCGTCCTCCCCGGAGCCCCACGGTCGGCCCCCCAAGCGCGCTGCGGCGGTCCCGCACCCGCTTCCCCCCGACGAGGAGAGCCGCGACGCTTGGCCGTCCACCTGCGCCGCGTGACGCACCGTGCCGGAACGGTGCCTATGGCGAGACCCCCGCTCCTCAGGTGGCGGTGGAGGTAAAGGAGCATCATCAGATCAGAGGCTCGCGCCGGTGACCAGAAGAACGAACCATTTTGATAAGAAAAGAAAGTGTAATGTTTGCGTGTTTATGGCAGCACATTTTGCAATGATGGTTCTTGTTCAATGCTGTTAGGGGGGATCGTCGGAGAACTGAGCTGGTGGTGGAAGATGATTAGCGGATAATTTGCCGTCGAGATCGATGGATGGCGATTTATTATTAAGATTATTATTAGTTGCATTGCAATTGTAGTGATGCTAGTTGTTGCCATGTTCTTGTTGGTTCTTGGCATTGCTTGCTTGGAAGGGCAATGGCAGGGGCCTCCTTTGTCCTAACTGTGCTGCACTGCCACTGCTGCGACCACTACTGTAGCTGTATCCGCACTGCTCTTCCCCTGTGGCTGCGCCTGCCTGCGTCGCCGTCGCGTCTCTCTCCACTACCATCTCGATTTCATTTCCCTCCTCTCTCTCTCCTCTCTCTGGCTGGACCTTTCTTTCCTCCTTCGATGCAAATGCTGCAGCTCCTCGCTACGCTCCATGAAAATGCAACGAAGGGGTGATTAGTTGCAGGGGTGAAAATTTCTGGGTGTTGGATGCTTTATGGGATATTAGAAAGAGTGTTTGGATACTAATAAAAAAATTAATTATAGAACTTGTCTGGAAACTGTGAGACAAATTTATTAAGCCTAATTAATTTATCATTAGCACATGTTTACTGTAGCATGACATTATCAAATCATTGATTAATTAGGCTTAAAAATTCATCTCATAAATTTATCGCAATCTATGTAATTAGTTATTATTTCATCTATATTTAATACTCTATGCATATATCCAATATCCGATGAAACGGGGTGAAAATTTTCAGGAAGAAACTAGACAAGGCTGGAATGCAATGCTCCGGTCGAGAGATGAGCCTCCATTAATGCCTTCAAATCATTGTTCCTTTGTAACGATAATTAAATAAATGTGGCAGCCCACTTAAGGCTGTGTTTAGATCCAAAATTTGGATAGCCAAAATACACTGTAGCATTTCGTTTGTATTTGGTAATAATTGTCCAATCATTGACTAATTAGGCTCAAAATGTTCGTCTCGTAAAGTACAACCAAACTGTGCAATTAGTTTTTGATTTTATCCACATTTAGTACTCCATATATGTATCGCAAGTTTGATGTGACGGGGAATCTTATTTTGCATAGTGCACTTTTCAGTGCATCTAAACACAGCCTAAATCCTTGTTTATTTGTACTACCGAGGTCAGTCTTAGTGAGGTTTCGTCAGAATTTTATGGGCATTAAATAGATTGATGTGACACCGTATTGATAAAGAAAGAGATGATAAGAGTTTTATAGGAGTAAAAAGAGTTTTATGGGAATGAAACTCTTCTGTACTGTTTCCAAATTATACATGCACTGGTAACAGGGCCATAAAATCCTCACCGAGACCGGCCTTAGGAGCGCATGTGCTAGGCGTATTAATGAGCACGGAGTGAGGGAGGGAGTGAGCAAAATTAAAATTATGGCACGAGGGAAATGTTTCTTGTGTCATTAGTGCTTTGTCAATTTAATTGTGATGTACTAGGATCAAACACATGATGGCGCGTGGATTGTTCACATTAAGTTCTAAAATCTTGGATAAATCCTCGTGTTATTCGAACGTACTAACATCAATATTTACCTAGTTAATCTATAGGACGTGTTATTCGAATGTACTAACATCAATATTTACCTAGTTAATCTATAGGAGAAAGTAATTTTGTTGATGTTGATGATCAAATCAAAAGTTTTAAGATCAGAAAAGGGTGTAATATATTGTTCTTAATCTGTTTCACTAATTGAATGTATAGTATTAAGTATTGAGTTGACAAGAGGCTCCAGGAAAAGCAATGGCAAAAAAACAACCTTTGGTTGATGAGTCATCAGTTCAGCACACCTGGCGTGTGAGATGAGGTGGCGTTCAACGTGGACTTTTTGACTTTTCTCGCGCCAACCCAAAATGTCTAACCACAGCAAGCATACGTCCAAAGAAAAAGCAATGGGCAATGTTCACGCACGCAAAAGAAAAGTTGTAGAGAGAGAATGAGAAACAACGCAAGTAAAGAGTACTGCTACTTAAGGCTGGACGAAAAACTCGAAGCTCGTTAGCTCGCTCGGCTCGTGGCTGGCTCGACTCAGCTCGGCTCGGCTCGTTACGATAACGAGCCGAGCCGAGCCAAGATTTTAGCTCGTTAGTTATAACGAGCCAACTCGAGCCAGCTCGCGAGCCGCTCGTGAGCTAAACGAGCCAAGCTTTCAGGAAAAAAAGTATCAAAACTTGTATTAGTTTTTGTATTACTTCATGTCTTGTACTTTACAATTGACTAGTAACTGGTCTAGACCCTATAAATTGACTGGTAACTGGTCTAGATACATTTCTTTTGTATTATTATTATTCTCAAACTTTAAATAAATACAAATATTATATTTTGTGTATTTTTTATACCTGGCTCGCGAGCTTAACGAGCCAGCTCGAGCTTTTAACGAGCCGAGCCGAGCTGGCTTTCTGGCTCGTTAGGATAACGAGCCGAGCCGAGCTGGCTCGTTATCCTAACGAGCCAGAACGAGCCGAGCCCAAACGAGCCGAGCCAGCTCGGTATCCACCCCTACTGCTACTACTGGAGCTAGAGAAGACAAACGGAGCGACGTGTACTGTAGCTCTAGTACTGCTGCGCCATGCGAGGAGAGAGAGACTGTGAGAGAGAAACCATTTTTTCTATCTTTTTTTTTGCAAAGGCACAAAGGCAAAGTGGATATATGTTGGGAAAAAGACCTATTCCATGGTATGGTGGGGGCAATGATTTGGAGTATCTTGGTGGATTAGTTTCTTATTATTGCCAAATCTGGAGCGCCAGGCTTATCGGTGGATTTGCCGCTATCTATCTTCATGCCATCAATATAAAAAAAATATGGCAAAGTGGAGTAGTATCATCGTTCCTGAATCCTGATGGAATCATGATCAACTCATTCGCTTCTTGTCCCAAAGAAAATGCTGCTATTTGTTTATGAAATTAAACCTAGTACGTACTAGAACACAATTTTGTCGTATAAAAAAAATCTATCGGCTGTAGTCGTACAAGAGTAGCACTACGTGTATCCTTTCTGACGTTTCACAAATTCATTATTTTTTTCTGCCCTGCATACCGAGGGAGCGTATTATCTCAGCGTATAAAAGTTTCCAGCGTCTATACCGCACCACCCAACTGTTTTAATGAAACTTCTAACCTTTGATTTTCAATCCATCCCTTTAGGGTCCTTCGGAACACAGGAATCCCATATGAATCAGATATAAATTTTATTGGAATTAATTGAATTTCTCAGAAAGAACAAATCCTACGTCTCAGATAGGCTTAGGACCTACTCCCTCTGTCACAAAATACATGATGTTGTAAGATTCAAATTTTGTCCCAAAGTAGTACTTGATATTCTCACTTGCCAATGCACCTTCTCTTCTGTCAATACACATTTTTCTTTTTTCAATACATCTATATCTCTATTTCTATCTGTCTCCCTCCTTATTTTCTGACACAACACTTTTTCACTTTTCCTTAATTCCTGTGTTCATGCCTAAAACGTCCTCTATTTTAGGATGGAGGGAGTACGACTCTCCAACTTTGACTTTACCATATCATGTTGAACGTTCAGCTTTGGTGTGAATATTTGTACAAATAAATAAAAACATAAGATATGCTTAAAATAATTTTGATGACAAATGCAATTATACTTTTCTTGCATTACTTAACTAACTTAAATATTGCTAGGCACAGTGTGAATAATACATGTTAAGTTTGCCAATTATTTTGAAAAATATGTTAGTACATGCTTTATTCATTGCTAGGCACTTACACAAATGGAGTAAACTAACACTCTAATGAAATTTCTTTTCTCTCCCCCACCTTCTAAAATTTGAGCTTAAGTTTAAATAATGTGCAAAGAAGGATGGCATCATGAGTTCATGACCAATGTTAGGAGGAAAAAAAACACCAAGAACGCTTTCATGCAATTTTCATATAATTAAAAAACAATTTAAACAGACATACTAATATATGCCTTCGGGTGAATAATACAACTACTGATAAAGGTTTTTTTAATAAACATGTTTTATGCCGATTTGTTTGATGTGAAAGGTCATGTTTCAAGTAAGAGGTAAGTAGAAACTTGGTACATTTATAGTTTTGAAAAACAGAGCTAGTACATTTTTTTTATCGGGCATGTAGTACTAGTCGTAGTAATACATGATTAGTTGTGCAAGTATAGTGTAGGTAACCGTTAAGATAAAAGCAAAGCCAACAAAAAAAAAGAGATGAGCTGCAAATTGAGCTTTGAGCTTGACTTGGGTCTTGGGAATCGGCCATTTAGTATTTGCATTGCATGTGAAAGAGCACACAGAGAGACGACGACGTCGCTTGCAATCCACGAAGAACACACATACTAGTAGTACATAATTATACTAGCATGTCCATGTGGTTTGTGGTAGACGACGATGGATCAAAGCTAAAGCAACGTGTAAACAAAAGCGCAAGCAGGCTAGGTAGATGCGCTGCATGGTTACGTTTTTAGCCGGATCAGCATGTCCCAAGGGAAGCCATCCGGATATGCAAAGGGCTTTTCTCGTAGTCTCCTTCTTGAACTCTTGTAGGCTTTGACCTCGATGGTAGAGAGCGACGGTGGTGCCGAGGCGAGGCCGATGAGCTGAGCCTTGCATTGCTTGCTGCTCGGATCCATGGGTCGCTTTCCTCCAAAGGCTAGACGCCTGCCTCAAAGGAGTGAGTGTCACCCTGTCCCCCCCCTCTCCATGGCACATTCTCGGTGGTGGTGGTACTGCTGCTACACACATGACACGAGCTAGCTAGCAACATTTGTCTTGGTTTTGGCAAGTTGTCCCTGGAGGCTGGAGTAGTCGTGGTATCTTTTTTGTTTGCCTTTGGAGAGCATATACGGAGTACTTATGAAATGACAAGGATAAAAAGAAGAGTGTGGATATCAAGACAAAGTGCATGTTGCCACTAAACAACTTTAATTTGCCAGTCATTCACCCCCACCACCAAAGGTAGTACAGCAGTAGTATAAACCAATTCCTCCTGATCGTTCTATTCTCTTGGCGCCCTCACAAGTCACAATTGCCCAAATGTTTTTTTTTGAGCAAGCAATTGCCCAAATGTTGCTTGCTTCTCCTCACTTTTTATGCAAACTATTTGAGATGGAGACTTTGAGTCATTACCTTCATCCACGATCTTCTTCCTTTCCACACTACTCCTACTACACTACGACACATAATATCATTATTTGCGCAAATGAAGCCTGAAATGATTGACAAAAATGTCAGTCATGTTGTTGACCGCAAGACCATGCCTTGACCAATGTCTCCATGGCCATGTTTAGATTCCAAAATTTGGAACCAAATTTTGCATAGTAAATGTCACGTCACACTGTAGTAATTTTTATTTTTATTTGGTAATAATTGTCCAAACATTGATTAATTAGGTTTAAAATGTTCGTCCCGCAAAGTACAATAAAACTATGCAATTAGTTTTTTATTTCATCTATATTTAATACTCTATATATATGCCGGTGTATTTTGATGTGACGGGAATAGAAATTTTGTATAGTAAATTTGGTGGGCAAACTTTAAAATCTTAACCAGGCCCGTGATGTGCGTTGATTGGCACTGTATTTCTACATCAGTCGGCGCTTTTAATTTGTCTGACATCTGTCAACAACGTTGGGTTTCCTACCGTTCAGGCCGTGTGCAGTACCCACGTTAAAACTTTAGGTCCTATCACAGATATTTGACATATGTATAAAGTATTAAATATAGACTAAAAAAATTAATTACATAGATTATGAGTATTTTGTGAGAAGAATCTTTTAAGCCTAATTAGTCCATGATTTGACAATAAAGTGCTACAGTGACACATGCGCTAATAATAGATTAATTAGACTTAATAAATTCCTCTAGCGGTTTACTGACGGATTCTGTAATTTGTGTTTTTATTAGTATCAAACACCCCATGCAACACCTCTATATAACACTCAATGTGACATCCCAAAATTTTACGCCATAAAACTAAGGTTGTGTTTAGTTCCTAAATTTGGAGTGCCAAAATTCACTATAGCGATACTGTAGCATTTCATTTGTATTTGGTAATAATTGTCCAACTGTTGACTAATTAGGCTCAAAACATTCGTCTCGCAAAGTACAACCAAACTGTACAATTAGTTTTTGATTTTATCCCCATTTAGTACCTCATGCATATATCACAAGTTTAATGTGACGGAGAATTTTTTTTTACATAGTGCACTTTTCAATAGAACTAAACACAGCCTAAATAAAACCTGAGTTGAGAGCACCTACACCTACTCCCTCAAGTGCCACTGCAGATACAAAAGAGCTTGCAAGGTAACCATCATGTAGATATTTGCACATGCACACACAAAACAATTTGGGGTGTGTTTAGATTCTTCATACTTCCAAAAATTTTACAAGATTCCCCGTCACATCGAATCTTTAGACGCATGTATGGAGCATTAAATATAGGTAAAAAAACTAATTGCACAATTTGTCTGTAAATGTCGAGACGAATCTTTTGAACCTAGTTAGTCTATGATTGGACAAATTTTACCAAATAACAATGAAAAGTGCTACAAGAACTTTTTTCCAAAATTTTTGATCTAAACACTGCCTTGGTCCAGTTTGTAACTACAACTGTACAATTCACCTAGGCCTAAATGTGATTTGTGGAAAACAGAGCATTAGGGCTTTGGGACCAAAACAGAGCATGAAACTACTGCTAACTACTATCCCCCTGTTCGGCTGAGCTTATCAGCACGGCTTATCAGCCGTGGAACAGTGTTTTTCTCTCACAGCAAATCAGCCACAGCCGGCTTATAAGCCAAAAAAATAGCCTGCCGAACAGGACCTATATGCAATTGGCATGAGAAAGACAAACCATGACAAAGCTTCTCCCCAGTTTGAAGTCTGAACTCCTGAAATGAGAAGGCAAAGATAGGCATACGTACACACACACAGAGAGAGAAGTCTTCTTCCCATGTGCTAGCTAGCTGCTTTCCCTCTACCTTTTCCCTCTCAAATCATGTGTTTACCTGCTTCCAAGGCATTATTGTATACCCAATCACTTGTCCATGGGTAAAAAATCACTATTTGTCACAGCTGGTTGGTGCTTTACTTGGACTAATTAAACAAATGCTACTACTCATGGTTTATGATAATTAAAAGGTGCAGCTTTGTTTAATTGTTTTGTCCTGTGATGGAGCAGACCAGACAAGTCAGGCTTAGAAAGGCAGTGCAGTGGGCAGAGCATGCATGCAGGACACAGGCGCCTCTGCCTGCCTGCCCTGCAAAGCTGCTGGTCAGCTGCACTGCACTGCTTGGTGTTACCAGCACACTCCAGTAGAGTACGGAGAAGTAAAAACTCTAGGCCTACCACCATGGTGTACTCCGCTACTGCAGGCAGGCCCCTACAGCTCCTACAGGGTAATACTGATAATTTTTTGTTAGTGTCGACGAGAATACTGTTTCTCACTTGTTTCAAAACATATTACTACTGTATGTTCCGGTATCGGCCCTCTTCGGCTAGTTAGAAATTTAGCTACCGACGATGATTTGTCGTCGGAGAGAAATACTGTGTTGAATTAATGTAAAAAATAAGCATCCTATTCGCTTGGCTGATAAGATATAACTGAAAGTACTGTTCATTGATTTGTTATGAAAAAAAAATACTACTAATGATTGACTGATTTGACTGATAAACTCAAATGAACATGACGAATGTCATCATAAGCAAAACTACTACCACAAGTCAAGTACTAAAGTACGTATATATTATTATATACCATCTTGAATGGATTGATGCCATTTCCCCTTCACAATTCTAACCATTATGTTGCTCGGAACACACACACACACACACATATATATATATATATATATATATATATATATATATATATATATATATATATATATATATATATATAGTAGAAAAATGGTAAAGTTGTGGTGGTATTGAAGCTTTTTTTCTTGAAATAAGCTCCAAATGATTTACATGTAAGTTCGACTACACATCGTTAGATTTAATATGGGTTTGGCCCATATTTTGTTTAATTAAATAAAATAAATCCTAGACCCATATAATATGCTACGGTGCATTATAGTTTTAATCTCGTATTGGATTTTGACTATTGGTTGACTCAACTTAAATGGGTAAACTTTTGTGCTTCTATTGAGAAGTTGAGACTTAAGAGAGCCTAAGGGCATGCCAGCAGTGGCGAGCAAGACGTGCACGTGCGCGTGCTTGTTTTGCCACTTGGACTTAGGTTTGGATATCGAGCTGGTTCGGCTCGGTCGATATGGCTCGGTAGGATAACGAGCTGGCTCGGCTCGGTTCATTATAGTTATAGCTAACAAGCTAAAAAGTTAGCTCGGCTCAGCTCGGGAAAAAGCTCGAGCTAGCTCATTTGGCTCGTGAGCTAGGGAAAAAATATATTAATGTAAAATTGAATCATTGCTATTGCATTGAAAAATTAAGTATGATATTCTTAATTTTTGGGGATAAATTCATTATCTGAATAGCACTAATTGAATAATCTGGATAGCAATAATTAAATAATCTGGATAGCAATGATTCTTATAACAACATAACCTACAGACCAATCAATGAATCAAGCAAATTCAACATTCAAGTCTGCACTATATGAACTAACTAATATTTGGAAATTAGATAACATACCACCATGTCTATGGACAGAGTGGGATTCACCGAAGACTCCTCGACTCCAAACTTGGAGGCACAGCTCGTTGAGCTCGCGAGCTAGCTCGGTTTGGCTCGTTATACTAACGAGCTAAAACATTGGCTCGGCTCGGCTCGGCTTGTTATCCTAACGAGCCGAGCCGAGCCAGCCATGAGCCGAGCGAGCTAACAGACTTTGAGTTTTTCATCCAGCCTTACTTGGACTGGTGAATGAAGGAGTAATTGTGATTGATGGAGTGCAATGGAGCTGTAATGGGAATAAGTTACGGACATTACTAACCGCTTGGTTACGGCAACGTACGAAGTAATTCCAGCGAGTAATTGTGATGGATGGAGTGCAATTGACCTGTAACGGGAATAAGTTACGGACATTACTAATCGCTCGGTTATGGCAACGTACGAAGTAATTCCAGCGCTAATTGTTCATTACGCAATCGTAAGAAAGTAGGTTTTTTAGTGCTAGGCCTAGCAAAAGAGAAAATCTCGATCAAGTTGCATTAGAGTTTCCCCGTCCCAATCCTTTGTGCGCACATAGAGTTAGGAGAGCAGGCCTCTGAAATCGCTCGAGTGTGCGGACGATCAGGTTTTTGGGGAGCGTTATAACACCCCTGGTGTTACGACCTTACTTGGCACCTAGGTTTAGATCTAAGAGAAATTACCGAAACGAGTTTCGGTGATTTTAGATTTAAAATTTACCGGAAATGATAAACAAATCTTTTGTGGCTCCCTTATGCTGTTGAGAGAAGTCAAATTAATATAGTAAGTTAGTCTACTTAAATGCAGGTATGTGTTAATGAAAACTCCTAACGAGGAGAGCAGAATAAATAGTTTTAATCATTGGCACGTAAACAATTTTTATAAACCAAAAATAAAATACAACTTGTATATAGTACTTAAATAAAAATTCGAAGTGTAAGTTTAGTAGATGAAGATGCAACTTTTGTTCCGGAAAATAAATGTGTTCTATAGTATTTTTGATGGCTCAAGAATTGAATTTGGAATTTAATTCCAGTTTCTAGAACTAAAGTGGTCAAGTCTTACAACCTAATGACAATGCTGTTTTGGGCATTTAAATTTTGAATAATTTTCTGAAACACTGATCCATGTTTTCTCGCTATTGGTTGCACCATAGTGAGTACCTTAGCATGGGGTAGTTCATGGGCTAGTTCGAATTTGTGTTGGTGTTTCAATAACTGCTCCAATTTCCATAGAATGTGCTGTTGGTCTTGTTTTGGGCTCCGTCCATGAACCGACGCTCAGTGTGGCGAACCCATGTTGGCGCTTCCTTATCTTCCTTGCTGATCACCCTCTGGCCATGGTTGTTGTCGGGTTTGGAAGCCCTTAGGGTCTACTAGAGCCTTGAGTCTTCGTTTTAACCTCAACCGAGCTCTAATTTGTTGATCATCATGCTTTAAAATCTGTGCTCACCTCTGTTTCAACTGTTTGGCCCCGTGGGCCGCGGTCACCCCGCACGTGATGTTGCGGGCGTCGGGTTCGCGTCGTGGCCGGGCTGTGACCGCTGGCCAATGGCCACTGGCCACCCTGTGTGCTTGTCTGTTGCCATGTGGCCTTGCCTAGGCGATGGCCGGCCCTGGCTGGCTGTGGCCTAGTTCCGCTGATGCGTGCGCGCCACCTTCGTGTGGTGAGCCGCTATGCCGGGCGCTGGGTGGAGCCGAAGCTGTGGTTGCCATCGCCCGGTCGACGTGGCGCCGTGCCACCCTTTCGATTCGCCTGCCATGCCATGCCCCTGGGTGTATGCCACTGTGAAAGCCCTAGTTTGGTTTTGGATAATTGATGAAACCTAGGGACTAATCATTATGCTAAGTGTGTAGACATGAAACGATAAGTTCCCATGCCAAGTGATGGAGCTAGATGATGGTCATAGTGATGGAGGTGACCAAAACATAATCAACTGCTTCACATTTGGAAAAGAAGAAAGAGAAAAACAAAACCCGATGGAAATCAAGGCAAAGGTATTGCTAGGGTTTTGATTTTAGTGATCAAAATACCTAGAGGGTGTGATCACGTTTAGGATCGATAGCCGTACTATAAAGGGGGAATCCTTTGGCTATTTGGTCTCATAAGTGCCACTAGATGATGACTTACATGCATGTGCATTAGGATCTAGTGGAGAGCTAACATAACCATTGAAAATGTTTGTGAAAATATGCTAACACACGTGCACAAGGTGATACACAAGGTGGTTGGCACATTTGCAAGGGTTTTGAGAGGAAGAGAAAAGTGGAGACTGAAAGCCCTAGTTTGGTTTTGGATAATTGATGAAACCTAGGGACTAATCATTATGCTAAGTGTGTAGACATGAAATAATAAAGTCCTATGCCAAGTGGTGAAGCCTAAATGATCATGGTGATGATGGTGATGACCACAATGTGATCAAGGGCTTACTTGAAGAGGAGAAGAGGCAAAATCCTATGGAGCTCAAGGCAAAGGTATAGATAGGATTTGCTTTTGGTGATTAAGACACCATAGAGGGTGTGATCACAATTAGGATCGATAGCCATACTATAAAAAGGGGAATTTCTGGGGCTATTGATTACTTAAGTGCCACTAGATGAGGATTCATTTGCATATGCATTTAGATCTAGTGGAGAGCTAACCTAACTCTTTCAAAATAATTGCGAAAAATGTTAACACACATGCACATAGTGATATACACTTGGTGGTGTTAGCACATTTGCGAAGGAGGTGGAGTTTGAGCGGTAGAGATGGGTTTGGGGCTTGACGGGATTCGGCGATTTTCGAGAAGTGAAATGCATATTTTCCATTGACCGGACGCTGATCTCGGGGTGACCGGACGCACTAGGCGTGTCTGGTCAGTTCTCAGTGCATGCAGTGAGCGCGCGCATCGGTGCGTCCGGTCGGTCATGGGATCGGCGCGTTCGGTCAGGCACCTAGAGAAGAAGCGCGTTGAGCAGGGTTGATCGGACGCTGTGACGCGTCCGGTCAGTCACGATCGGATGCGTTCAGTCACGAAAAACCCTCTCTAGTAGCTCTCTGTACTCAACCGAATGCCATGTTATGGCGTGTCCGGTCAGTACAAGCGGCGCGTCCGGTCAGGCCTCTCAGCAGCGCGAGCATCTGGCGACCCGATGCTAGGGCATGTCCGATCAAACCAAGTGGCACATCCGATCACTTCTGAGCATGTGAGCCTTCGTTTAAGTGACCGTTATGATCGAATGAACGAGATTTAAAACTTGACACGTGGCAAACATTGGGCGGTGGTGCGAGACGTGACCGGACGCTGTGTTCGTGTCCGGTAAGATCGACCGACGTGTCCGGTCGGCACGACAACAGCAGCAACTTGTCCCTAATGGCTCTATTCTTTGGGGCTGCTTATAAATAGTTGTTGGTTGGCTTTGATGGAGCTCTCTTGGACATTTTGACATCGTAACATCCTCTTGAGCTGAGCATACTCCCTTCCACTCATCTCCCTTGCTTGATTGACAAATCAAAGTGAGATTGAGTGATCTCAAGTGTATTTGCTCGTGAGTTTGTATCTAGTTGGCACTTGGGTGAGCATTAGCTGTGGGATTCTTGTTACTCTTGGTGGTTGCCACCACCTAGACGTCTTGGAGGCAGCGGACGAGTAGTGGCAAGAGTGGTGCTTATTCTTGGCCACCTCCCGGTGATTTGTGAGGGGTGTTGTGCCTTCCCCGGCGGAGCGCTAAAGGTAACTCTAGTAAATTGCTCGTGTCATTGAGTTACCTCACTTGCGATGGGTTCTTGCGGTGCTCTTGGGGAGCTTAGCTTTGGATTGCCAATTAGCCACCGAACCATAAAGTGGTGGTCGACACAACGAGGACATAGCGTGCCGGTAAGCACGTGAACATCGGGAGAAAAATCATGTGTCTCCATTGTGATTAATTTATTAGATTTCTCCCGGTGATTGGTCTTCATATTATTATGATTGGTTCATTTCTCGACGCGGTGGTATAAAAATCACATACCTCTCTTTTACATTCCGTAAACTAGTTGTAACAAGCTCTTTAGTGTAATTAGTTTTGAGAGCTTGTATTATCTTTGCTAGTGTAGCTTGTCACCTAGTTGAGCTCTTTAATGTAGCCAACTTTTGAGAGCTCGTAGTGACTTAGCCATTGATTGTTATAGTGATCATAGTTACTAGAATTGTTGGATAGGTGGCTTGCAACCCTTGTTGAGCTAGAGCAAAATTGCATTTCGCCATTTGTTATACTAACCTTTTGCTCTAGTGAGTTTGTAGATTTATTAAATAGGCTATTCACCCCTCTAGCCATATTAGAACCTTTCAGAGACTCCCTCTCCCTCCCGCCTCACAAGCTTGGCAGGATTCGGCGAAGAAATAGAGGTGAAAAAGGTCACTAGAAAGTGACCAGACGCTGGCCTCAGGGGCACCTACGCGTCCGGTCAGTTCAGGCAGAGGCGCGCCCGAAGGGCTTCAGCGAGCATACGCTGGCTACGGTGCACCAGTGTGTCCGGTGCATGGCAGGGCGGCAACGGACGTAGACCACCGGACGTGTGTCGTCAGCGTCCGGTGCAAATGACGTAAGCGCGTGGCGAGGCCGAGTGATCACTGGACACTAGGGTGCGTCCGGTCGCCCCCCAACGGACACGTCCGATGTGTGTTTTCCCTCTCTGGTACCTTACTAGAGTTGACCGAATGCGGACCGTCTGGCGTCTAGTGCATCCCTCCTGCGCGTCCGGTGCATCTGTGTACGCAAGTGCGACATTAGTTGACCGTTGGTGATCGAACGACGAGGATTCAAAAGGGACACATGGCGATCATCGAGTGGGCGAACATGTTGGTGACCAAATGCTGAGGAGCATCAGGTGCTTTGGCACCAGCACATCTGGTGCAGTCGGGGTGTGCTGGAATGTGAGCCTAACAGCTCTATTCTTTTGGGACCCCTATAAATATGTGTTGGCCAGCTCTTGGGGAACTCTCTTGGACTATTGATCATCTTGACATCCTCTTGAGCTGAGCATACTCTCTCCCACTCATCTCCCTTGGTTGGTTGCTAATCCAAAGTAAGATTGAGTGATCTAAGTGCATTGTGCTTGTGAGTTTGCATCGTAGTGGCACTTGGGTGATCTTTGGCTGCGGGATTCTTGTTTCTCTTAGTGATTGCCGCCACCTACGGCTTGGAGACAACATAGGAGTTATGGCAAGAGTGGTGCTTGTTAGTGGCCACCTCCCGGTGATTTATGAGGGGTGTTGTGCCTTCCCCGGCGGAGCGCCAAACACAACTCTAGTAAATTGCTCGTGTCATTGACTTACCTCACTTGTGGGTCGGTTCTTGTGGTGTCCAATGTGTGGACGAGGTTCGTGCAACACCTCGTAGCCGCTGAACCACCAAGTATTGGTCGACACAATGGAATTAGCGTGCCGGCAAGCACATGAACCTCAGGAGAAAAATCTTGTGTTTATCTTGTGTATGATTGGATTTCTACCAGTGATTGGTCATCATATATTGTGATTGGTTCATCCTCTACGCGGCGGTATAAAGATCACATACCTCTCATTTACTTTTCGGCAAACTAGTTGCAACAAGCTTTTTAGTGTAATTAGTTTTGAGAGCTTGTATTATCATTGCTAGTGTAGCTTCAAACCTAGTTGAGCTCTTTAGTGTAGCTAGCTTTTGAGAGCTCGTAGTGACTTAGCCATTGATTGTTATTGTAATCAAGTGACTAAAATTATTGGATAGGTGACTTGCAATCCTTATAGAGCTAGAGCAAAATTGTATTTCGCCATTTATTATACTAACCTTTTGCTCTAGTGAGTTTGTAGAAATTTTAATAGGCTATTCACCCCCCTCTAGCCATATTAGGACCTTTCACACTACCACCATGCTTGGTCATTGACCCGATCACAGTGGCTATGGGACACCTCCCTGTCTCGCCTTGTCCCGCTAGTCGACACCGGAGACCCCGCTCGGTCTTGCAACTTCGTGTCGTGTGTGTCGCGCCAAGCCCTCCCCATCTCATCAACTGCACCACGTGCTCACTTTGCCACCAATCGGTGCTACCCACCTTAACTGCTCGGCTCGCTCGTAGGCCACTCCATAGCCTCACGTGCGCTGAGCCGCCATCCTTTCTCCATCTCCCCATCGCCAAGCTATAGCTTCGCAACACAATTCCTCGCTTCTATGGATAGCTTATACGGTTAGCTAAGCACCTTGTTCTTCTCTGGTTTGTCGGTGTGCTATGGGCCGCCAATTTGGCATTTCATCGTCGCTGGTCAGCTCGCCGCCAGAGCAGAGCGTGATTTGGGGATAAAGCCCTATCCCTTAGTAGAGGTTCATCTAATCATCCCTTTGCGTTCGCCTTGGTCCCCTCGTGCTGTTGCTCACCTCGGTTTGGCAAGGAACGGCGTGGGCGAGGACCTAATGCGGTCATGCCATGCTTGGAGCACCGCCGCATCACCGCCCACACGTGGCCAGCACTGCTCTGCTCCCTCGCCTCCGAACATCGCCTCGGCCAGCACCAGGGTAAGCCATAGGTGCTCGCACGCCATCTTCATCACTCGCTCGCTGTTTAGGCTCATCGGAACAACTACACCGCCATCGCGATTAGCTGCTTGCTGCTGCAACTCGCACCAGTGCATCCCTGATGCCCTAACCGCCACCTATCCTCGCTCATTAAACTAGGGATGGTGGTCAGTCTCTTAGTTTATGTCGTTGTGGGCCTAGTCTGCCCGGCATAACCACCTCATGCCATCGACCGCCGGGCCGGTGGGCACGAGGAGTCCCCGGGACCTCCCCGTTGTGAAGACAAAAACATCTAAGGGCTGATTTGCAAAATTGCTGGCCATGGGAATAGTGAGCATAGTGGACATGCGTTTGCGTAGAAGTGCAGGGTTTCTTCTGCAAATTTGCCAGCACACGCGCGGGCTCTCCGCCCTGGGCCGGCTGGCCGCACGCGGTCGTGCCTCACGTGGGCCGCAGTGGGACGCTGGGTCGCTTAGCTGCTGTTGTCCTTTTCGAAAAAGCACTTTCTAATATAGTTTCTAGCTTAAATTTTAAATTCCATAAAAAATTATGTAGAAGTCCAAAAATTATGAAACAAATTTTGTTAAGTTTCTAAAATCATGACTATATGCTAGTGTATCTTATTCACACTGTTTAATAATATTTTCAGGGGTTCTCTAATTAGTCTAAGACGCTTAATATTCTTGAAATATAAACTTGTAAGAATTTTTGCAAGAAATTAGTGATAGTGTCGGTCCTAAAAATTTCACAGCAACTTCATAATATTATTAGGTACTCATATAATTTTGTAGCTCCATAATAATTAGTTTGATAAGATAGCTAATGAGCTCTAGTTAGAATAAATATTAAATCAATAAAATGAACCAAGCAACACCTTGGTTGGCATAACTTAAATACCTATTGGGAACTAGCGCATTATTAAAAAAATGTCGGTACGAAGCCTAGTGCATTAGTTGTGAAGATAGCTCGTTAGTTAGGAGGTGTAACCATATCTAAATAGTTGCGATCGCCGTTGATTAATTACGTCTCTGCGTTGTATCCATGTACATCATAATAGGAACAACGATGGGTCATGGAGTTGACCGAAGTAGCAGGAAAGATGTTGCCTTGCTCATCGTGTCGTCTTGATGGAATGCTAACTGGAATGATAACTTTTGGTCATATCTTACCCAGGTAAGCTCCGGTGCGTAACCCCTATTATTCCGCACTTTATTTTATGCTTGTGCTTTAAGTTTTAAGGAGTTGAATGAAATCCACTTGCATATATATATATATATATATATATATATATATATATATATATATATATATATATATATATATATATATATATATATATATATATATATATATATATATATCCTATGAGAATTACTAGTATGATAGGTTCGTGTAGCTTGCTATGCTGTAGGACCTCGGTAGAAGTCGAGTGATTTCCTGTCACTCGTGAGAGCTAGGAAAAATATGTTATTACTATTATTATCATGTTACTATCATATGGAACATTTATGAATAATAATTAGAGACCGGACGGGACTGGGCTTGGATGGACTTGGTCTTGGTTGGAAAACAGAGCGGGGCTCTGGTTGTATTTGTCCCGTCTATGTCGATTGAGGACCGTCCATTACTGTGGATGGTAGTCAAGTCACAGACCTATTATCCTGAGCACATACTTGCCTATGAGAGCAGGAAGATTTGTTACTCTCTTGTCGTGAGTTCTGGCTCTTTCCGAACCAACTGTTAAGGGTGGATTATTGGGTAGGAGGTCTAAGCACCGCACTGAGGCCGAGCCTTAGGTGTTGGGGGCTTAGAGTCCCAGTTTGGACGGGGACCTGAACCCCTTAACAGGAGTGGAACGGGTTGGTCTTATTTGTGTCTGGGGTACAAATGAGACATGTGTTTCGGGGTACCCAGCTAGATTACATTGATTTGTAAATCATCATTTCTATGGGACGGTATGACTTGACTATGGTCTAGCACCGTAGTAAAAACTGGAACTTAGAAGGAGGTAAAAATTGTTCTGATTGCTTACTACCTGCTTGAAAGTAGCATAGGTGCTTACCTAGAATGGTTAGTTAATGAACTAATGATGACTGCTAATAAAATTTGAATGTAAGGATGCACGTTTAGTAACGCTTTCTGCATATGCAATAACCCACAAGCCAAAAAGCCTTGCATATCCTTGGAGTCGTTTCTTTCCTTCTGACGGGTAAGTCTTGCGGAGTACAATTGAGTATTTAGGGTTTGTTCTACCCTGTTGCTAGTGACAGAAACATGAAGAGCTGATACTTATGTGTGGAAACCTCTTGGTGGGCTTAGCGAGGATTTCCTTTACGTTGCGGACCTAGAGTTTATTTAAAGTTTTCACAAAAATAATTACAAAGAAAAACTTATAACCTGTTATTATTTCATGTATATAAAATGTTCATCATGATAATATTTTTAAATGGTTTTTTATTTTTGCTGAAACTCTGATAATATTTTACATTCCGCTGTTATTAACAAATGATGAATTACTCTGATGTTGTATTAAAAGTGATGTAAGAAATGGTAAGAATATTATAAGCTTTATCTCTCATTTATGATCCTAATGGAAAAATATAGATTTTTGAGTTTTCTCGTTGGGTGTGCTCGACGGAACTGCATAGTTTAGCGCTCTCTCTTGGGTACTGTTGATATTTCTTACATCACTATGTACTAAGTTGTCATCCCTAGCATGATGCTCAAAACACTGGTAATTATAACTATACTTGAAAACTCTAAATAATATTAAACATAAGTATCTGAAAGCGCATAGATAAATCACCTATTGTAGCATTCTACCCAGAGTATTCTGAGTATCGTTATTTATTTTAATCCCAAAGGAAGGACCGTGAGGCAAATGTTTATATGACTAAATAAATGTGTAGACCTATGATAAACCAACCACTCTTATGCTTTCGTAGGGGTAAGTCAAGTAAAAGATAAATAAATAATAAATGAATGTGACATGATAATGGTATTTTAGAGATAGAAAACAGAGACTCACTAAAAGAAGTATGACTAATCTCAAGTTTGGTTAGAGTAAAGAATTCCTAAATTATTCCTAAACATTAAGTCTTGCTGCTCACTCTAGCATATATATCTTCATCTATTAGTAAAACTAAATCAAAGCAAAATTATAAGGAACATCTGCTAGAGAGAATTGGAAACAGAGTCTTCTTCTTCTTCGAGACTAGGCTCTACCATGTCATCTATATATGGGGGATGGACTATAAAGGACTCAACCAAGCTGTCACCTTAGCGATCCACCACACATCGTGACACATAGTTGGCATTCACAGGGAATTTCATATCTAAGCACCACGCTTACATAATCAAAGCTACCTAACTCTCACGCGAACTGAATTAGGTACTCTACGAACATATGCAAATGGAAATCATCAAATAATACTATATCCAATATATAATTAGAGCAAACTAAGAACATAATAAAGAGGAACATATTATTGAAATAGAACAAAGTCTTAAATGAGATACAAAGGCAAATTACCAATCTCTAGAAAAATAGATCCAGAATCCTAAGCAATCGCCCAACTCTACTTGAACCTTGCCAGAAAGCCTATACAAAGAAATTAAAGAACTAGAGCTCTCTCTATCTAATCTCTGAAAACCCTAATGTCGGTGTTCGGTCCCGTGGGGGCCCTAAGCCGACGAGTGAGTGTTGCGTATCCCTAACCCGGATGGTGATGCAAGGGGAATACTCGGGGAATTATCCTGGTTCGGGCAAAAGAAGGCCCTACGTCCAGCGGGGAGGGGGGAGTATTGTATTTCCTTGCACCTAAGTGCTTGCATAGGGGTTACAAGCTGTGAGAGTGGGGACTGAGCCCAGGTCTCAAGGGAAATGAAAGAGTACAAAGGTGATTGCTTGAGATGTTGGTCTGTGGATTGTGTGCCTTTGCTTGCCAGCGCCTGACTTCTGGCTTGTGTCTTTTTTCTGCCCCTTGTAGAGCCCTGGCCTGCCCTTTTATAGGGTAAGAGGAGGCCGGGGCACCGGGGTACCTTGAGGTGAAGTTTTGTCGATCCCTGCGGGGGTGGCTGTAGCGACGTGCCCCAGGAATGGCCGGCCATCCCTAGACACCGTGATGACGTCGGGGACGAGACGGCGAAATGACCCTGAGTCCTGTGCCACGTTGGCCTTTCTTTCTTGCTAACTGGCAGTGGACGTCGAGGCCAGGTCGAGTCTGGGTCGAGGCCGGGCGGATAAGGCCGAATCCCCGAGATCGTGGAATACGGACCTTGTCGTTGTTGACGGTCCTTAAGTACCAAATATAGTTATCAAATAAATAAAGAAAAGGATCCAAATGCAACCAACACCTAGACTTAGGGTTTTATCTGACAGAATTCCACGAGTTTTGGTGTTTGTCTGTTTCTGCAGGGGGTTATCAGAAAATACAGAGGAAAGGCCCACACGTCGGGTTTACATAGAGATAATAACGTGTTCACCGATTTTCTATCATCTAGAAGACTCCAGAAGCCACGAGATCGAACGGGAGGCCGAACGGGCCCGGAGGTAGGGCGCCCGCTCGGCTCCCTAGGGCGCCCGCCCTGGCCTGAGAGCCAATCAGGCTCCGTCTCGCGGATTATGCTCCACTGACCTAAGGGATCAAGGAAAACCGTACGATTAATGTCGGTTTGATCCAACGGCCCACGTTCACTTGAGGGGGCTATATAAGCAGGACCCCTGGCCCCTGGAGGAGGCACTCCCTCATTCTCAATTCCTCAAACCCTAATCTCAGGAGGAGAGTCTCTGATCAAGCCCTAGAGCCACCACATCAACTAGATCTCTAGTATAGCATAGCTACATAGGATTAGAACTAGAAGGAGTCAATCTTCTATTGGTTTCCGGATCTGTCAAGAGGATTCTTGGTAATTCCTTTCCTGTTCTTCATTGTTCATCTTTGTTCTTCAATATTATGAATACAACTTTGTTCTATTTCAATATATTGATTATGACTATGCTCTACTTGTTTATGTTTGTGATTATATTGTTCTTAGTTTATCGTAGTTATACGCTTGGCTTAGTTAGATTGGAATTATATACATGTTTAGGATCGTATAGCGTTTATCCATCGGATCCATGGGTAAATGATAAATATTGTGTAGGCGTGGTGCTTAGACCATATTTATCTGCGATTGCACCTTATATGCCGGATCGTGGGGTGGTCCGCGATGGTGACAGCTTCGTTGGTTCTTATATAGTCCCCCTCCCGTGTGTAAGGCAGGCAGAGCAACATTATTACAGGGGAGTGATTGCTATGTTTCTCATCTTCCTTGATAATATCACTATGCATGGGCGTAGTCCTTTTTCGCAATGATTGCCAAGTGTACTTGCACTAACTATGATATGCTAGACTTTATAGTTAAGAATAACTTAGGAAATATCCTTGTAGTTCGTCCTAATACCATGCTAATGACTTGCTAGAATATCTGTTGAGGTGCTTATCATTATTATATGTGGCTAGCTGATCAGATTAATTATCTTTGTCACCATTCATACTTTATCTATATTTTATGTGACACTTACCCCTGTATGCAAGAGATAGATGAATGCTCTCACTTATACATGCAATGATTGATACTCATTCCTATATTCCATTCCATAATCAACATTGATGTTAGTAATCCCTTCCCAGTGGTAAAAATATAAATAACGATACCTGAAATACTTCCCGGTTAAAATGCTACATCGGTATTAATCTGTGCGCTTGCAGATCTTATTTATTATTTATTTAGAAGAGCAGTTGCATATTTCAATACCGCGTCTCTCATGTCATGCTGGGGATGACAACTTGGCTTAAGTGGCATGAGGGATAGGTTCGGCATTTTTGGCACCGTTATCAGAATTAGAAAACTAAGTCTACTTTTGGTAATGACGTTAAGAATGCCCAACAGTCGTATCCTCCCTCGAGGGTGATCGGTGGCAAAACAGTGCGTGGTAAGGTGTGTACAGTGACAGGTTTCACCTCCCATCACGGGATGGGCAGTAAAAAGTGAGGACTAACACTGGCGTTGCTCCCACATCGATCACGGCTGTAGCCATGTTTGTAGATGGTAGCAGGTAATCGCATTGAATGCTCTGACTTTTGTCTCAGGGTAGGTGAACAGAGTGGGTCGAGCGTTCTGACCCGGGGTCATGTGAGTCGGAGTTTTGCCGGTAGTCGAGATGCCTTGTCGTACGGGCCTTGTACGAGTCGGGACGCGGTCGAGGCGTCCCGTCGAGGGTGCCTCGTACGAGGCAGAGCCGGCCTCGTGCGAGTCGGAACGCAGTCGATGTACATCGTCCGCTATTTTTTGTTCTTGCTGTGTTTGCGCATTAATATTTTGTTCGTTTTAACCGTTGATTGTGGGTACCCCTATACTATTGGTACCGACAGTAGCCCCCGAGCCTTTGGGTGAGTGTGTGGTCACTCTCTCAGAGGCTCATCAGTTAATGAACTGGAGTCATAGCGTCGTGGTTTTTTTCCCGGTGGGGGCATGCGAGCGTACCCGTCAGGTGTAGCCCCTGAGGCCTCGGTGGAGTATTGGGACTCCTCTGAGGTCTTTTATGCGTTCTATTGGGGAATAGTCTCGAATTGTAGCGTGATTCGTGTCTCCTCGTTCGAAGTTTGGTCTGTTGCGGTCGAGCCCCCGAGCCTCGTACGTACGGGGTCGATCAGAGTCTCGGCCGTCTTCTATCGTTCGACCCTCACGCTCCCTTTTTTAGGAAAGAGGAGGAGGGGTGGGGAACGTCATACTACCCTCATTTGGGCGAGTCCCGATGGTCTCCGGCGAGCTACTAGTGGGGGAATTCGAGTGTGAGCCCGTGCTCCATTCGATAGGAGTCGGCTAGTGGCCTAGCGGTGCTCTCAAGAATGCCAAGGAGTGGTCATGAGGATCTCGATTCCCTGCGATGGGATTTGAGGGCTCGACGCCTCCCTCCGAGGGGATTCCTACGTCGACCTTCTCCTGCAGCCTCGAATACGTCTTGGGGTGCCTCGAGAGCGTGGCTCGAGCCCTGGCCATGTATGGGCGCACCCCTAGTCGTCCCTAACTCCGTCACTCGAGGGCAGCTGTCGAACGCTAGTCGAGGGCCAGCTTCTGCTCCCTCGAGATTCATATCGGGCTCAGAGCCCGTTTCCCGGGTGTCTGGGAATATCCGTCTGTGGATCCTTCCCCTGCCCGTTTGTTGGGTGCGCCTTTTTAGGAGGGGAAGCGAGATCAGCGCGGTAGTGGGCGACGTGGTGTGACGGTTACGACATGGATAGCGGCCACGTGCCCATATCTGCGAGTTTTGAGGAAACGGTTAGGTAAGGGCATTAAATGCAAAAACTGCTCCTACCTTTTCGCGCGGCCATTGGGCTTCTGTCGGGGCTATAAGAGCAAGGCCCGGGGGTCCGTTTTCCACCATAGGCCCTTTGCATCCTTGCCTTCCTCACCCTAGATTGTTTTCTCTGCTCCCTTGCGCCCTTCAGCCCTCATTCAGCGCCACCGCTGTCGCCTTTCCTTGCCCACGTAGCTTCCTGGCGGCAATGGCAAGCAAGAGCCAGCTCCTCCCTGCTGACGAATGGACCGCCTCCTCGGTGACGGAGAGGAGGTTGGAAGAGCTGGTCCGCGATGGACTGCTGCGGTCGAAGACGAGCCGGTCGCAGCTGGAATGGATCGTGCCGCCGTCCAACCACCGGGAGTTGGCGCCCCCAAGGCTATGTGGTCAGCTTCATCTGCTTCCACGAGCGGGGGTTTGGCGTGCCGGCCAGCCCCTTCATGCATGCGCTCCTCCACTACTACAAGGTGGAGCTGCACCACCTCGCCCCCCACACCGTCGCACAGGCCGCCATTTTCGTGGCGGTCTGTGAGGGGTACCTGGGGATAGATCCACAGTGGAACCTATAGCTCCATCTCTTCAGGGCGGAGTTCTTCGCCAAGAAGGCGGAGGAGCGAGGGACGCAGCATGCGGTGCGTCTGGGGAGTTGTGTGTTGCAGGTTCGGTCTGGTCGCCGCGTCTGGGGAGTGGGCGTCGAGAAGCCACGGCTGGACCCGCTGCTCGTAGCGTTGCGACAGCTCTGCCAGCGTGGTTTGACGGCAGCGGCAGTGGCCACGGCGTTCCACCGTCGGTGGGTGATGCCGTTGTCGCTACGTCGACTCTGGCTTGACCAGATGACGCCGGAAGCGTCGTTGGAGGGGGGCAGGATGTCGCACAAGTCCCTCCCCCTCGACGAGGTCATTTGGTGCGCGCGTCGGATGGTGGTGAACTTCAAGCCGGAGGACGTCGACAAGGTGCCGATGCGGCCTACCCAGGGATTCGAGCCCCTGATAAGTGCTACTGCTAGTATTTTTCTAGTTTGTCTGTTTTCAGACTCTTTTTACTGATTGAGTTGAGGTCGATGCATAGGATTTGTCGATAGTGAGGGAGACGCGGCCGCCGCTCCCAGAGGACCAGCCTGCTCTGGAGGTTCGATGCCAGCAGGCGTCCTAGAAAAAGAAGAAGGACGCTGCCAAGAAGCGCCAGGTTCGCAAGGCTAAGGATCGGGAGGAGCTGAAGAAGCGTCGGCGTCAGCAGAGCCTTGATGGGCTTCCCCTCGAGGAGTCTCCCTCCGAGACCGTCTCAGGGGAGGACGACGACGACGACGACGATAGTGACAGGGACGACCATGCCCTGTCGCAGTATGATGCCGCGATTGGGCTGGCAGACCTCCCCGACGTGCGCCCCTTTCTGGAGCCCATCGGGGGGTCGACCTCCCAGGCATCGGGGCTTGCCCCCGTGACCGTCGAGGTGGAGGAGGAGATGGAGGAGGCGGGCGAAGATGCGGGCCCCTTGACGGGAGGGCCCGCCTCATCTCGGACCCCACAGGAGGGGTCGACGACGCTGCCCCCGCGAGCCCAGGCTCCACGGGTTCAGCCGGTGGTTGGGACAATGCCGCCAGTGTCGTCATCTGGGGCACCGCCTACGGGAGTGAGGACCCGAGGCCAGCTGGCCTTGGAGGCACATTGGGCTCAGGGCGGCCAGTCAACTAGGGCCCAAAGGAGCATCCGGCCCGCAGGGGGGCCGGCGACAAGGCCACCGCAGGCGCCATCGAGGGTCTCCATCGGCCGGGGTCGAGGCCCCTGTTGCCCCTTTCTGGGTAAGCTTTTCTGCCCTGTTTTTGTATTTAGCAGTCCTATTTCTTATTCTGACGTACTTACCTATTCCTTAGGCACAAGCGCAAGGCGGAGCTCGCGGGGCCGACCCCCGTGAAGGCGCTCCGGTCAAGCGCTGCCGTCATAATGCGGATGGTGGATGATGACATTGCCTAGGTCGAAAGACCCCAGGCCACGACGAAGCGTCTGAGGCAGCGGGAGGCGGCCACTCAGGCAGAAGCGGGCGCCCAAGAAGCGGCGGCGCAGGGGTCGGGGCCGTAAGAAGCGGCGGCGCCCAGCACGGGTGGGGCGGAGCCTGGGTCGACGTCGATCGCCCAGGCTTTCGTCGAGGCCACAGAGGCCGAAGCATCTGCCCGCAACGCGGGGTGGGCGGATGTCAAAGAGGTGGTGGTGGAGGTCTCGCCAGAGGCGGGACAGGAGGCGGCGCAGCCGGGGGAGCTACAGTTGCGGCAGGACCCGCCGGTGGAGCCGGTGGTTGAGGTGGAGGGTGGGGCGGTCGTGCCCCCGCTCGTGGTCCCGGTGGTGGCGCCGGCGATCGAGGCGCCAGCCTTGGCGGAAGGGTTGACCCCGGCCGTGGTCGACCTTACCCTTGACGATTCCCACGTCGACAAGGGGAAGCAGGTGGTGGGTGCTGAGGGGGTCGAGGCCACGGACCAGGCCGGTCCCTCCGCGGCAGTCGAGAGGGCCGAGGCTGCGGACCAGGCTGGTCCATCCACGGCACCAGAGAGTGCCCCGGTCGGGTCGCCGGCCGTATGGCCGAACCTTGCCAGGCTGGCCCTGGTATGGGTGGAGGAGGAGCTACCGCGCTGGGGGGTCGTCCCTTGAGTTCAGGGACGCATCCAACCCTAGCGCGGAGCCTGTCTTTGCGCTAAATGATGGAGACGAGGTGCATCATTGGCAGTACCTCGAGGGTCTCCGGCAGCACACGGTACGATCACTTCATGTGGCCTCGGAGGCCCTGTCACGAGGCATGCTAGACGCCCTTGAGGTAAGTCGGGTTTGGTGGTTTTTCGCTTTCTTTTCATCCCCTTTCTCTGGTTCTAATTTCTTTGATTTCGAACCATGGTCAGGAGCTTAAGGAGCGTTCTCGCCGCAAGTCACTCTTCATTCGTAATGAGAGCGGCGTGTGGGCGGCGCTATCCCGGCAACGGGCTCTAGTCGAGGAGGCCAACCAGCGGCTCTCCCATCAGAGCGCGGAGGCAGCCGAGCTTCGCGTCGCCTGTGCGGCGGTCAAGGAGGAGGCGGCGCAGGCCCGGGCGGCCGAGGCCACGCGCGTGAAGACGCGACAAGGGCCCAGGAGGAGGCTGCCCAAGCCCGCGAGGCCCTCGTGTTGTTATCTGCGCGTGTTAAAGAGCATGAGGAGGACGTCACCCTTGTCAGCAGGCATCGCGACACCCTCAACGTTCAGATCGGGCAGGTGACTGCTCGCTTTGAGGCCTTGAAGAATGAGGTCGTGATGCTGAGCGGAGCCGTCCGGGAGAGGGACGAGGCTCTCTCAAACACCCGCCAAGAGATCGAGACGTTGAGGGCGGCCGTTCGTGACAGGGATGGCGCTCTCCAAGCGCTTGAGAAAACGTGCGGGGGACTTCACGACGAGGTCATGGGCTGGCAGACCCACTCCGAGGGTAAGTTTTTTGTCGTACAATGGCCTTGGTGTCGAGGTCCTAGACTTGTGCTAATGTAACATCCCGGTCCAGGGCTTAACAGGATTAATAGGATACTCATACCAACAAGTTACAACTTCTTTTCCGGAAGCCCATCTCGAAAGAACTCCAAAGTTAAGCGTGCTTGGTCTGGAGCGATGGGTGACCGACCGGGAAGTTCTTCCCGGGTGCACACGAGTGAGGACAAAGTGCGCAGAAAAGACTTGTGCTGGTCTGTGAGGGCAGTCTATGTCCTAGAAAGCGGCCAGATGTAAGCGGGCCCGGCCTCGAGGAGGCGGGACGTTACAGAATGGTATCAGAGCCGAATCTCGCGGTTTCATGGGCGCGTGTGTCGCAGTTGCGTAGCCATGATGCGCATGGCTGGTGTGGACCCAGAGTGGTCACACAGCATGGCATATGCGCTGGCACTGGATACACGGACGTGGCCAAGAGAGGACGTTCCTGGCTTGGGATTGACCGACGAGGACGTCGGTCTCTTAAGGGGGTGAGGATGTAACATCCCGGTCCAGGGCTTAACAGGATTAATAGGATACTCATACCAACAAGTTGCAACTTCTTTTCCGGAAGCCCATCTCGAAAGAACTCCAAAGTTAAGCGTGCTTGGTCTAGAGCGATGGGTGACCGACCGGGAAGTTCTTCCCGAGTGCACACGAGTGAGGACAAAGTGCGCAGAAAAGACTTGTGCTGGTCTGTGAGGGCAGTCTATGTCCTAGAAAGCGGCCAGATGTAAGCGGGCCCGGCCTCGAGGAGGCGGGACGTTACAGCTAACTTGATACTTGTGTTCTAGAATTGGAGAAGGAACAGCAGGCGGCTCCAGCGACGGCCACCTCCTTCCAGAGCCTCTTCGAGGCCAAGGCCTAGTGGACTCAGTTGCTCTAGGGCGCCATCTCCTCCGTGTGTGACGGCCTGGGGGTCGAGCCCGATGCCGTTACTGAGGAGGACGCCCTGGGGAACTCCTTTGTCCGTCGGATGGTGGCGCTGGGGCGCCTTGTCCGAGAAAGGATACGAGGCGGCCTTCATCATGGCGTGAAGAGGGCCCTGGCCGTTGTTCGATCAGGGTTTGTATACGACATGGAGCTCGTCACCGACGGCTTTATCATGGACCTGGATCAGATGGACGAGGAGAACGAAACCGTCTGCCTGGACCTGATTCAAGCTGCTGAGGAGCCTGGAAGTCGCCTGGCCAAGCTCTTCAAGGTCGAGGTGGTTCCGCCTGCCGACGACGAGGGCCTGTGAGCCAAATCTGGGCGCGAAGGCCCATGTAATAGTTTAGTGTTTTTGACTTTGGTTGCGGTGGCCTCGAAGGCCTCGAACACTCAAAATGTAAACCTGCATCGGTCGTTTTAAGTTTTGTTCAAGTTTTCCTTCCCTTTTTTTGCTTGAATCATGTCCTTGCAGGATGTACTTAGCACGCCGTCGCGCCCCTTGGTGCAAGGGAGTGAGTGGAGGTACCATAGCCTCAGAGGCATAGGTGATCTCGCGGCTCGACTGCCCTCGAGCTTCAGGGAGCTCCTGCGGCCTTGCAGATCGTGTAGGAGCTTCACTCAAAGCGACCGGGGATGTATTGTTTTCCAAAGTTATAAATTGTCATTAGGTCCTCTTAGCGTGCGGTTGCACACCTAGGCTTGAGGGGTGAGTGGAGGTACCGTAACCTCGGAGGCACAAGTGATCTCGCGGCTCAAGTGCCTTTTGAGCCTTAGGATGCTCCCGCGGCGTTGTCGACTTAAGTGATAGTTTTCTTTTTTTGAAAAAGAGAACGAGTTTTTTCGAGGACAGGGGGTTCCCCCCTTGTAGCCCCCGAGGGAGGGTCGATTCTAGGAGAACAGAGTCGATCCTTCCTGGTTGTTATGAAACGAAACTTTGAACACTGCTGTTTTCTTTATTGATGAGATTGAAAAGAATTTACAGAGCCTCGAGGCTTTTTAAGGGAAAAAGCGACGTAGCTGTTCATTGTTCCAAGCGTTGGTGAAGATTTTGCCCTTCTCATTGGATAGCTTGTAGGTGCCCAGCTTTAGTACTTCTGCGATGATGTACGGCCCTTCCCATGGGGGCGTGAGCTTGTGCCTTTCCTTGGTGTTCTGGCTTCGACGTAGCACTAGGTCACCGACGTTGAGGTCACGCCTGCAGACGTGTCTGTCGTGGTAGCATCGGAGACTGTTGATATCTGGTAGAATGTAACAGAGCCACATCTCGGGCTTCCTCAAGCTGGTCGAGGGCGTCCTCTCTTGTGGCGTCGTTATTTCTTTCATTGTAGGCCTTCAACCTCGGGGATCCGTATTCTATATCAGTTGGGAGTATAGCCTCAGACCTGTAGACTAAGAACGGAGTGAACCCTGTGGCTCGACTCGGTGTTGTTCTTAGGCTCCACAGGACCGAGGGAAGCTCGGCAGCCCATTTCTTGTCGTGTTTATTTAACTTGTCCAAGATTCTAGGTTTCAAACCTTGTAGAATCATGCCGTTGGCACGTTCTACTTGGCCATTTGTTTTTGGATGGGCTACGACCGACTAGAGCACACGAATGTGGTGGTGGTCACAGAAATCCAGAAACTTTATTCCAGTAAATTGGGTGCCATTGTCCGTGATGATACAGTTGGGAACCCCAAAGCGGTGGATGATGTCGGTGAAAAAGAGCACAGCTTGCTTAGACCTGATGCTGGTGATAGGACGGGCCTCGATCCATTTGGAAAATTTGTCAATGGCAACGAGCAAGTGGGTGAAGCCACCAATTGTCCTTTTCAAGGGTCTGACAAGGTCGAGCCCCCAAACAGCAAACGGCCATGTGATGGGGATGGTTTGCAGGGCATGAGCTGGGAGATGAGTTTGACGAGCATAGTACTGGCAGCCTTTGCAGGAGCGTACTAGCTCGACGGCGTCGTAGACTGTGGTTGGCCAATAAAAACCCTGTCGGAAAGCATTTCTGACAAGAGTGCGAGGTGCCGCGTAGTGACCACAAGCCCCCAAGTGCAGATCATTTAGCAGGCCTCTGCCTTCCTCGTTTGTGATACAGTGTTGGAGGACACCTGTAGGGCTGCGGCGATACAGCTCTCTACTGTCGCCAAAGATCACAAAGGACTTAGTTCGGCGGGTGACCCGTCGAGCCTCGATCTCATACCGGGGGAGGTCCCCTCGAATGAGATGGTCGAGGTATGGAGTGCGCCAGTCCGGCTCAGGATCAGATGGTGGGGCCGGGCCTTCCACCTGCATGGCCTCAGCCCCGGTCGAGGGGGCTTCGGCCTCAGGCGGGGGGTCGAGTGACGGCCCATCGACCCCTCTGTCTGGCCCAAGGTCGATGGATGGTTGGTGGAGGTCTCTCACGAAAACGTCTGGTAGGACCGTAGCTCGGCTGGATGTGATTTTTGTGAGTTCATTTGCGGCCTCATTATACCTGCGTGTGATGTGGTTGAGTTCGAGACTGTGAAACTTGTCCTCAAGCTGACGTACTTCTTCACAGTAGGCTTCCATCTTAGGGTCACGGCAGCTCGAGCTCTTCATGACCTGATCAATCACAAGCTGGGAGTCACCTCGAACATCGAGGTGTCGGACCCCTAGTTCGACGGCGACTTGCAAGCCTGTAACGAGTGCCTCGTATTCGGCAACGTTATTTGATGCAGGAAAATGAAGCCGAATGATGTAGCGCATGTTAACTCCGAGGGGTGAGATGAAGAGCAAGCCCGCGCCTGCTCCTGTTTTCATCAATGACCCATCAAAGTACATGGTCCACAGCTTAGCCTGGAGCTGTATTGGGGGAGTTGAGTGTTGGTCCACTCTGCCAGGAAATGTGCTTGTGCCTGAGATTTGATGGCCTTGCGCGGCGCATACTAGAGGGTCTCGCCCATGAGCTCTACCACCCACTTGGCTATTCTACCCGAGGCTTCCCGGTTCTGGGCTATCTCTCCTAGGGGGAAAGAAGAAACCACGGTCACCGGGTGGCCCTCGAAGTAGTGACGGAGTTTGCGTCGTGTCAAGACGATGGCATATAGCAGCTTCTGGATCTGCGGGTAGCGTACCTTAGTTTCTAAGAGCACCTCGTTAATGAAATAGACCAGTCTCTGAACGAGCAAGGTACGTCCTTCCTCAGCCCTCTCGACAACCAAGACTGCACTGACTACTTGTGTTGTGGCGGCGACATAAAGTAGGAGCGGTTCCCTTGGGGTCGGAGGGATGAGGATCGGTGAGTTAGAGAGCGTAGCTTTGAGTTTTGCAAGAGCTTCTTTGGCCTCGAGGGTCCATGAGAAGTGTTCCGATTTCTTCAGGAGACGGTACAGAGGGAACGCTTTTTCGCCAAGGCGTGAGATGAAGCGACTGAGTGCTGCCAAGCAGCCCGTTACCCTCTGTACGCCCTTCAGATCTCGGATGGGGCCCATCTTGGTTATCACAGTGATCTTTTCTGGGTTGGCCTCGATGCCATGCTTGGACACGATGAACCCTAAAAGCATACCTCGAGGAACGCCGAAAATGCATTTCTCAGGATTGAGTTTGAAGTTCTTTGCCTGGAGGCATTTGAACGCAACGTCGAGGTCGTTTACTAAATTATCAGCTTTTTTTGGTTTTGACGACGATGTCATCGACGTAAGCTTCGACGATCGGTCCGATGTGTTCCCCAAAAATGTGTTGCATGCATCACTGGTACGTAGCCCCGCGTTTCGGAGACTGAAGGGCATAGTATCGTAGCAATACATGCCAAATGGGGTGATGAACGAAGTCACGAGCTGATCGGACTCCTTTATTTTGATCTGGTGGTAACCGGAATACGGATCTAAAAATGAAAGAGTTTCACACCCCGCAGTGGAATCAACGATTTGATCAATATGTGGCAAAGGAAAGGGAACTTTTGGATATGCTTTATTTAAACTGGTATAATCTACACACATCCTCCACTTCCCACTCTTTTTCTTAACTAATACAGGATTAGCTAGCCACTCGGGATGATGAACCTCCTTGATGAATCCGGCCTCCAACAGTTTGTGTATCTCCTCACCGATGACCTTGCACTTTTCCTCGTCGAAGCGGCGCAAGCGTTGCTTCACCGATTTGGAGCCGGCTCAGATCTCCAAGGCGTGCTCAGCGACCTCCCTGGGTATGCCCGGCATATCCAAGGGACTCCACGCAAAGATGTCGATGTTTGCGCAGAGAAAGTCGACGAGCACTGCTTCCTATTTGGGATCGAGGGTGGCGCTGATGCTCAACGCCTTTCCCTTTGGATCAGCAGGGTCGAGAGGCACGAGCTTGACGTCCTCTGTGGGCTCGAAGTTGCCCGCGTGGCGTTTGGGGTCGGGGATCTCGTTGGCTAGACCGTCGAGGTCCGCTGCCAAGGTCGCTGACCCCAGAACGACTTCTTCGTGTTTGACCCACTCGATGTCGCACTCGTAGGCGTGCTCGTATGAGGGCCCAACGGTTATGATGCCGTTAGGGCCTGGCATCTTGAGCTTAAGGTAAGTGTAGTTTGGGACCGCCATGAACCGGGCATAGCACGGGCGCCCAAGGATAGCGTGGTACGTCCCACGGAATCCGACCACTTCGAAAGTAAGGGTCTCCTTTCTGAAGTTGGTGGGAGTGCCAAAGCAGACAGGCAGGTCGATGCGGTCGACAGGCTCTGCCCACTTCCTTGGCACGACTCTATGGAAGCCCCTGACGCTGGGTTGGAGGCAGGTCCACCCGATCCCTAGGAGGTCGAGGGTAAGGCTGGATAATGAGCCGAGTTGGCTCGGCTCGGCTCGGCTCGTTCTGGCTCGATAGGATAACGAGCCAGCTCGGCTCGGCTCGTTATCTTAACGAGCCAGAAAGCCAGCTCGGCTCGTTATGAGCTCGAGCTGGCTCGTTAGGCTCACGAGCCAGGTATAAAAAATACATAAAATATAATATTTGCATTTATCTAAAGCTTAAAAATATTAATAATATAAAAATAATATATTTAATAACCTTAAATCGAATAAAATATTCATATGAGCTAACATATCATCCATTTGTGAAGTGCAAGATATGAAGTAATACAAAACTAATATAAGTTATGATGACTTTTTCCCTAAAACTACGGCTCATTTAGCTCGCGAGCGGCTCACGAGCCAGCTCGAGTTGGCTCGTTATAGCTAACGAGCTAAAATCCTAGCTCGGCTCAGCTCGTTATCATAACGAGCCGAGCTGAGCCGAGCCAGCCACGAGCCGAGCGAGCTAACGAGCTTCGAGTTTTTCGTCCAGCCTTAGTCGAGGGTCTGAGCATAGATGATGTTAAGGCTGCTGCCGCCATCCATGAGCACCTTGGTGAGGCGCGTGTTGGCGATGATGGGGTCGACAACAAGCGGGTAGACCCCTGGATTAGGGACGTAGTCGGGATGGTCATCACGGTTGAAAGTGATGGCCACCTCGGACCAGTCAAGGAAGTGGGGGATCGCCGGCTGCACGGAGAAAACCTCTCGCCGTTCTCGTTTGCGTTGGCGCGTCGAGAGGCTGGTCGAGGGCCCTCTGTAGATCATAAAGCAGTCATGGATTTTGGGGAAACCCCCATCCTTGTCGTCGCCCTTGGGATCTTCCTTCTTGTCATCCTTCTTGGCACCTATGCCTTCAAAGTACCTACGAAGCATGTGACAGTCCTCGAGGTTGTGGTTTGTGGGCCCCTTGTGGTAGGGACACGGCTCCTTGAGCATTTTGTCGAAGATGCCCCCGCTGGGGGGCCCTCGAGGTTTCTTGTGCTCAGTGGCAGCAACAAGTTCGTCGGCCGGGGCCTCGAGCTTGCCCTGCTGGTTCTTCTTCTTCTTTCAATTGTTCCTTTTGGAGCCCTGGCTAGAGCCCGTGGGATCGTCGACCTTCTGCTTCCCTTTGTCCTGATCACCACCAAAGATAGCGCCAACTACCTCCTCGCTAGCGGCAAAGTTGGTGATGATGTCCATCAATCCATTGGCAGTGAGGGGGGTGTTATGGCCCAGCTCTCGGACCAACTCTTTGCAGGTGGTTCCAGAGAGGAAGGCCATGATTACGCCAGAGTCGGTGATGTTGGGGAGCTCGGTGCGTTGCCTGGAGAAACATCAGATGTAATCCCAAAGGGATTCGCTCGGCTTCTGCTTGCAACTCCGGAGGTCCCATGAGTTGCCGAGGCGCATGTAGGTCCCCTTGAAGTTTCCCTCGAACACCCTTACGAGATCGTCCCAGTCGTGGATCTGTCGAGGCGGAAGATCCTCGAGCCAGGCTCGAGCGGTGTCGGATAGGAACAGGGGGAGTTGTCGGATGTTGACTCGGTCGTCGGTGGCCTCGCCCAGCTGACACGCCATGCGGAAATCAGCGAGCCAAAGTTCAGGTTTGGTCTTGTCGTTGTACTTGGTGAGAGTCGTGGGAGGGTGAAACCGTGGTGGGAGTATTGTTTCTCGTATGGCCTTGCTAAAGACCCTGGGACCCGGTGGTTCAGGTGACGGGCTTCGATCTTCTGAGCTATCATAGCACCCGCCTCTGTGCACGCGATAACCTCGAGCCACGCCATCACCGTGTTTGCGCGTGCGGTGCTCGACGATGTTGCCACGGGTGTCTCGAGGTCCGCGGTCGTCGGCGACGTGCTCAGGGGCAGGAGCTGCCTGGTTCCATCGGGCAGGCTCGGGATGAACCGAGGCCTCTCTCTCCTGTCTGGAGGGCTCGATGAGATGCTCCGAGGCTGGCTCGCGCCGCCTCGAGGCAGAGCTCTCGGCCTACTGCATAGCAGCGGTCTTGAGGTGTTCTCAGATTTCATCTCTAGCTCGACGGGCATCAGGGTTTGACGGCTCGGGCATGTTGCGGAGGAGCATGGCAGCGGCGACAACGTTCTGGCTGGCTCGACCGAAAACCGGGGGGTCGATCGCCCGATCCTCGTCGATGTGACGATTGACATCGCGAGCTCTCTCTCGAGCTCTCCCACCTTGTGCGTGTGCCGCACGCTCATGCTCGAGGGTTTGTTGGAGTAGGCGTAGGTTTTCTCGTTCCTCGTCGAGCCTGTCCTGCAACTCGCGAATTTGCTCGAGCTACATTCCTTGATCAGCAAGGAGTTGAGCCTCGTCCTGTTCGTCAGGTAGCTCGACATGGGGTGGTGTGTTCCTTCCTTCGATAGGTTCCTCGTCCTCCAAATCCGACGTGCTTGCCCCATCGATGTTGAAGCACTCGCGAGTCGGATCATAGGTGTCGTCAGCAGAGTCAGAGTCAGGAGCGCCAAAGTAGTAGTATGATAGAGGTATGTGAGGTCATCGCCAATCATCTCTGGGATTGTAACATCGAGAAGCGGTCACACGGGGCTCTGTTTCTAGGGTCTCCGTAGAGTCCAGATACTCAGAAGCCGGCGTGGATGCAACAAGGTCCAGAGTGGAGCGTAGATGGTGCCCGGGGAGTTCCTCGTAAGCGCTCATGCTAGTGCTCACGGAGGAAGCGTACGCCCAGGCAACCGAATCTAGCCCAAACAGGAACGCTGATGGAGACATCGCTGCTCGTGCCGAAGTGGTCGGACCGGATAGTGGCGGTGTTACACCAGACAGGGGAGCGGTGGAATTCTCCGTCGGCATCTTTCCCTCATCCAAGCTCATCCTACTCAGACCCTCAATGAGGAAGCCTGGGTTGGCGTCTGGGTGAGGGGCGCCGAACCGGGGAGTCCCATCGCCCTCCATGAGGTGATGACGGCGGTTGCGCCGGGCTCGTCGTCGTCTGGCGGCTCGTGCCTGAGAGTGGTGATGCCGGAGCAACGCTCCCCCGGGCTGGGAGAGCTCGTAATCCCCGTCGGTCAGGTGCTTGGGCGGGAGGAGGACCATGTCGTAGCCATGGCCAAGCGACATGGACGCCAAACTCCCAAACCAGATCACCGTGGCCAATGGGAGTGGGCGTTCGGGGTTAGCCATCCTGAAATATGGTGGGAAAACGATATTGGCACGCAGCGTCCCATACCTGGCGCGCCAACTGTCGGTGTTCGGTCCCGTGGGGTCCTAAGCCGACAAGTGAGTGCTACGTGTCCCTAACCCGGATGGTGATGCAAGGGGAATATACAGGGATTTATCCTGGTTCGGGCAAAAGAAGGCCCTACGTCCAGCGGGGAGGAGAGAGTATTGTATTTCCTTGCACCTAAGTGCTTGCGTAGGGGTTACAAGCTGTGAGAGTGGGGACTGAGCCCAGGTCTCAAGGGAAATGAAAGAGTACAAAGGTGATTGCTTGAGATGTTGATCTGTGGATTGTGTGCCTTTGCTTGCCAACGCCTGACTTCTGGCTTGTGTCTTTTTTCTGCCCCTTGTAGAGCCCTGGCCTGCCCTTTTATAGGGTAAGAGGAGGCCGGGGCACCGGGGTGCCTTGAGGTGAAGTTTTATCGATCCCTGCGGGGGTGGCTGTAGCGACATGCCCTAGGAATGGGCGGCCATCCCTAGACACCGTGATGACATCAGGGACGAGACGGCGAAATGACCCTGAGTCCTGTGCCACGTTGGCCTTTCTTTCCTGCTAACCGGCGGTGGACGTCGAGGCCAGGTCGAGGCTGGGTCGAGGCCGGGCGGATAAGGCCGAATCCCTGAGATCATGGAAGACAGACCTTGTCGTATCCTCCCTCGAGGGTGATCGGTGGCAAAACAGTGCGTGGTATGGTGTGTACAATGACAAGTTTCACCTCCCATCACGGGATGGGCGGTAAAAAGTGAGGACTGACACTGGCGTTGCTCCCATGTCGGTCACGGCTGTTGCCATGTCTGTAGATGGTTGCAGGTAATCGCATTGAATGATCTGACTTTTGTCTCAGGGTAGGTGAACAGAGTGGGTCGAGCGTTCCGACCCGGGGTCATGCGAGTCGGAGTTTTGCTGGTAGTCGAGATGCCTTATCGAACGGGCCTTGTACGAGTCGGGACGCGATCGAGGCGTCCCGTCGAGGGTGCCTCATACGAGGCGGAGTCAGAGCATGGTCGAGGTGTCCTGTCGAGCCAGCCTCGTGCGAGTCGGAACGTAGTCGAGGTACATCGTCCGCTATTTTTTGTTCTTGCTATGTTTGCGCATTAATGTTTCGTTCGTTTTAACCGTTGATTGTGGGTACCCCTATACTATTGGTACCGACACCTAATATTTGAACTACTCTTGACTTTTGATCAGGTGCTTCAGGGGGGTCAAGGCCTATATTTATAATCCTGAGAAAGAACTGTCATCCCTTGGATCAAACCGACTTCATGTACGGCGGAGATGCATCCTAAGAGGCGGTGGAGGAATACTCTAGAAAGGTGTGGAAGAATCCCATAGGGGGGCTGGGCGACATGGTGGTGGGGCCAGTCGGCCCCACCTGGCAGCTGCTGGTCCTCCACTTTGGTCTCGTGCCTTCTAGTGTCTTCTAGAGTCTTCTGGTGCATATTTCTGTCGGCGTTCGGTCCCGCGGGGGTCCTAAGCCAATGAGTGAATCAAATGCTGCGTGTCCCTAATCTGGATGGTGATGCAAGGAGGGTACACGGGGTTTTATCCTGGTTTGGGCAAAAGAAGGCCCTACGTCCAGCGGGGAGGAGGGAGTATTGTATTTCCTTGCACCTAAGTGCTTGTGTAGGGGTTACAAGCTGTGAGAGAGGGAACCGAGCCCAGGTCTCAAAGGGAAAATGAGAGTACAAAAGAGATCGGTTTTTTGTGGTCTGTGGTTTGTTGTTCTTCTGCCCTTGCTCGCTTGCACTTGGCCACTCTTTTCTTGTAGAGCCCCGTCCTGCCCTTTTATAGAGTCAAAGGAGGCTAGGACGCCGGGGGTGCCTTTGAGGTGAAGTTTTGTCGATCCCTGTGGGGGTGGCTGTAGCGACGTGCCCCAGGAATGGCCGGCCATCCCTGGACACCATGGTGACGCAGAGGATGAGACGGTGAAAAGACCCCGAGTCCTGTGCCACGTCAGCCTTTTCTCCCTGCTGACCGATAGTAGGTGAGGCTGGGTCGAGGCCAGGTCGAGGACGGGTCGTGGGCAGGTGGATAAGGCCAAATCCCCGAGATCGTCGGGGTACGGTCCTTGTCGTATCCTCCCTCGAGGGTGATCGGTGGCAAAACAGTGCACGGTATGGTGTGTATAGTGACAGGTTTTCACCTCCCATCCCGAGATGGGCAGTAAAAAGTAAGATTCGACACTGATACTGCTTCCACGTCGGTTACTGTTGTGGCCATGATGGTACGAAGTAGTAGGTAGTCACATTAAATGCTTTGACTTTTGTCTCAGAGTAGGTGAACAAGGTGGGTCAAGCGGCCCGACCCGGGGTCGTGTGAGTCGGAGATTTCCCGATAGTCGAGATGCCTTGTCGAACGAGCCTCGTGCGAGTCGAAACACGGTCGAGGCGTCCCGTCGAGCATGCCTCATACGAGTCGGAACGTAGTCGAGGCGTTCCGTCGAGCAAGTCTCGTACGAGTGGGAACAGAGTCGAGGCGTCCCGTCGAGCGAGTCTCGTATGAGTCGGAACGTAGTCGAGACGTTCCATCAAGCGAGCCTCGTACGAGTCAGAACGTGGTCGAGGTGTCTCGTCTGCTATTTTGGCTCATTTCATTTGCGGGTAGCGTTTTGTTTTTCTTAATCGCTAATTGTGGGTACGCCTAGTTTTAGGTACCCGACAGTAGCCCCCGAGCCTTTGGGTGAGTGTGGATCACTCTCACAGAGGCTCAGCAGTTCATGAACTGGAGTCGTAGCGTCGTAACTTTTTCCGATGTGGGCGCGCGAGCGCACCCGCCGGGTGTAGCCCCCGAGGCCTCGGTGGAGTATTTTGACTCCTCCGAGGTCTTTTATACGCTCTTTTGAGGAATGTTCTCGGATCGTGGCGTGTTCTGTCTTTTTTTGCTCAAGGTTTGGCTTTCTGTGGCCAAGCCCCCGAGCCTCGCGCGCATGAGGTTAATCAGAGTCTTGGCCGTCTTTTATCGTTCGACCCTCATGCTCCCTTTTCAGGAAAACATTAGGAGGGGTGGGGAACATCGTACTACCCTCGTTAGGGCGAGTTCCGACGGTCTCCGGTGAGCTATTAATGGGGAATTCGAGTGGGAGCCCGTGCTCCTTTCGATAGGAGTCGGCTAGCGGCCACGGAGGGGCTCTCAATTCCTTGCGATAGGATTCGAGGGCTCGATGCCTCCCTCCGAGAGGACTCCTCCGTCGACCTCTCTTTTAGCCTCGAATACATCTTGGGGTGCATCAAGAGCGTGGCTCGAGCCCTGGCCTTGTATGGGTGCATCCCTAGTCATCCCTGACTCCGTTACTCGAGGGCAGCTGTCGAACCCTAGTCGAGGGTCAGCTTTCAATCCCTCAAGGTTTATATCGGGCTCGGAGCCCGTTACCCATGCGTCTGAAATATCCGTCCATGGATCCTTCTCCTACCCATTTTGGGCGTGTCTTTTCAGGAGGGGAAGTGAGATCGGCATGGTAGTGGGCGGCGTGGTGCGACGGTTACGTATAGCAGACATGTGCCCATATCTGCGGATTTTGAGGGAGTGGTTAGGTAAGGTCATTGAATGTAAAAACTGTTCCTACCTTTTTGCCCGCCCGTTGGACTTCCATCGGGGTATAAGAGCAGGGCCCGGGGTTCCGTTTACCCCTACAGGCCTTTTGCATTCTCGCCTTCCCTGCCTTTCTTCGCCCCCTTTGCCATCTTGTGCCCTTCAGCCTCCGTCCAGCGCCGTTTCTTCGACAACAATGGCAGGCAAGAGCCAGATCCTCCCTGCCGATGCTTGGGCCCATTCCTCAGTAATGGAGAGGAAGCTGGAGGATCTGGTCCGCGATGGGCTTCTGCGGCCCAGGGCGAGTCGGACCCAGCCGGAGTGGAGAGTGCCGCCGTCTGACCACCGGGAACCGGCGCCCCCAGAAGGTTACGTGGTGAGCTTCATGGCCTTCCACGAGAGGGGGTTCGGCGTGCCAGCAACCCCTTCATGCGGGCGCTCCTCCACTACTACAAGGTGGAGCTGCACCACCTCGCCGCCAACTCCATCTCGCAGGCCGTCATTTTTGTGGCGGTCTACGAGGGATACCTGGGGATGGAGCCACAGTGGAATCTGTGGCTCCACCTCTTCAGGGCGGAGCACTTCGCCAAGAAGGCGGGCGAGCGAGGGGTGCGGCGCGCAGTGCACACGGAGAGCTGCACCCTCCAAGTCCGTTCGGGTCACGGCGACTAGTACATCCCTGCGCAATTGATCTCTTCGAACTACGACTGGCACAACGGCTGGTTCTACCTCCACAACGACGGCGACCAGCTACCGAGGTACTCCAGCCGGGTGCTGATGGCGCGAGAGAACTAGACGTACGGCGTCGTTGAAGACGACAAGCCGAAGCTGGAGCCGCTCCTCGACGCGCTGAGGAGGCTCCGTCAGCACGGGCTGACGGCGGGGATGGTGGCTGTGGTGTTCCACCGCCGGAGGGTGCTGCCTCTGACGCAGCGCCGGCTCCAGCTCGACGAGATGACGCCGGAGGCATCGTTGGTGGGGAGCAGGATGTCGCATGAGTCCCTCCCCCTCGACGATGTCGCCCGGTGTGCGCGGGGGATGGTGGAGAGCTTCCGGTAGGAGGACATCGATAGGGTCCCGATGCGCCCCACCCAGGGATTCGAGCCCCTGGTAAGTGTTGTTTTTGACGATCTTAAGTTCTTTTGCTTCCAGATTCCTTCCACCGACTTGGTCGAGGTCCGTGTATAGGATCTGTCGACGGTCAAGGAAACACAGCCGCTAGTTCTGGAAGATCGGGTCGCTCGGGAGGCTTGATGCCTCTTGGCGGCAAAGAAGGAGGAGAAAGATGCTGCCAAGAAGCGTCAAGTCCGCAAGGCCCTCGAGCAGGAGGCGTTGAAGAAGCATCGTCGCCAACAGAGCCTCGACGGGCTCCCACTCGAGGAGTCTCCCTCCGAGATGGTCTCAGGGGAGGACGACTACAGCGACGACGACGACGCCTGGTCGCGGTACGACATCGCGACTTCTCTGGCGCACCTCCCCAACGTGCGGCCCCTGCTGGAGCCCATTGGGGGGTCGACCTCCCAGGCGTTGAGGGAAGCCCCGATTCCCATTGAGGGGGAGGGAGAGCCAGGGGAGAGAAGGGCCAGGGGCGAGAGGAGCCGCCTCGTCTAGGGCCCCGCAAGAGGGGTCGATGGCGCCGCTCCCGCGAGCCTAAGCGCCTCGGGCTTAGACGGCGGTCGGGGCAGCGGCGTCAGCATCAGAAGCTGAGGCACCGTCGACGGGCGTGAGGACCCGAGGCCAGCTAGCCTCGGTAGCACAGAGGACCTTGGACGCCCCGCTAGCCAGGGCTCCGAGTAGCACCCGATCAGCAGGAGGCTCGACGGTAGGGCCGTCGCAGGCGCCGTCGGGTGGCTCTGGCCTACCGGGGCCTAGGCCCCTGGTTCCCTTATTTGGATAACTTTTCCGCCCTATTTTTAGTGATTGGTGATCCCGTTTTCTATTCTGACGTGCTTGTTTATCACTCAGGCATAAGCGTAAGGCGGAGCTCGTGGGTCTGACTCCCGTGAAGGTGCTCACGTCGGGTGCCGCCGTAATGATGCGGACGGCGGCCGACGACGCCGCCTGGGTCGTGAGGTGCCAGGCTGTGACGGAGCAGCTTAGGCAGTGGGAGGCGGCTGCCCAGACGGGGGCAAGCGCCTAGGAGGTCACCGGCTCTGATCCCGCCGCGCGGGGGTCAGGGCCGGCCGAGGCGGTCCCGGGCGATGCCGGGCTCGAGGTGCCCGGCACTGGTGGGTCAAAGTCTGGGTTGACCGCGATGACCCAGGCGACCATCGAGGCCGCTGAGGCCGACACATCCATCCGCGACGCGGGGCGGGCGGATGTTGACAAATTGAAGGAGGTGGTGGAGGCCCCGCCAGAGGCGGGGCAAGAGGCGGGCGCGGCCAGAGGAGCCGCAGCCGCAACAGGACTGGCCGACAGAGCCGGCGGTCGAGGTGGAACAGGGGGCGGTCGTGCCACCACCTATCGTTCAGGCGGTGGTGCCGACGGTCGAGGCACCAGCCCCGCTGCAAGGGTCAACCCCGGCTCTGATCGACCTCACCTTTGACAATTCCCCTGCGGACAAAGGAAAGCAAGAGGCGGACGTCGAGACGGCCGAGGCCTTAGATTGGGCCGGTACCTCTGCGGCGTTAGGGGGAGACCAGGCCGAGGCATCAGCCAAGTGGCCAGACTTCACCGGGCTAGCACTCATGCGGGCGGAGGAGGAGCTTCCACGCTGGGGTAGGTCGACCCTTGAATTCAGGGACGTGTCCAACCCTAGCGCTGAGCCCTTCTTTGCGCTCGACGACAAGGACGAGGTGCAGCATTGGGAGTACCTCGAGGGACTTCGAAAGCACTCGTTGTAGTCCCTGCGCATGGTCTCGGACACCCTGGTACGGAGTATGTCTGAGGCCTTTGAGGTAAGCCGGGTTCGTTAGTCTTTTTTGTGTCCTTTATCCCACCCTTTTCCTTGGTTCTGATTGTTAGATTTTAACTGTGGTCAGGAGCTCAAGGAGCGTTCCCGCCGCAAGTCACTCTTCATTCGTCATGAGAGTGGCGTGTGGGCGGCGCTTGTTCATCAACGGGCCCTGGTCGAGGAAGCCAACAAGTGGCTATCCCAGAAGAGCGCCGAGACGGCCGAGCTCTGCGTCGGCCACGCAGTGGTTAGGGAGGAGGCGGCGCAAGCCCGGGAGGCTGAGTCCAAGGCGCGTGAAGATGCGGCAAGGGCTCGGGAAGAGGCTGTCAAGTCCAAGAGAGAGACGAGGCTCTCTCGGGCGCTAGCCAGGAAATTGAGGTGCTGAGGGCGACGGTCCATGATAGGGACGTGGCTCTTCGAGCATCTGAGAAGACGTGCGGGGAGCTGCGTGACGAGGTCGTGGGTTGGCAGCCCCACTCTGAGGGTAAGCTTCTTATTATGCTGTGGCCTTGGCGTCGAGGTCCCAGGCTTACGCTAACTCGGTGCTTATGTTTTAGAGTTGGAGAAGGAGCAGTAGGCGGCTCAGGCAATGGCCACCTCATTCTAGAACCTCTTCAAGGCCGAGGCCAGGTGGACTCAGTTGCTCCAAGGCACAATCACCTCAGTGTGTGACGGCCTGGGGGTTGAGCCCGATGCCGACACCGAGGAGGACGCCCTGGGGAACTCCTTCATCTGTCAGATGGTGGCGCTGGGCTGCCTCGTCCACAAGAGGATACGAGGTGGGCTGCATCACGGCGTGAAGAGGGCTCTGGCGGTCATTCGGTCTGGGTTCATATATGACATGGACCTCATCGCTGATGGCTTCATCATAGATCCAGATCAGACGGACGAGGCGAGGGCCTATGAGCCAAACCTGGGCATGAAGGCCCGTGTAATAAGTTAGTATTTATAACTTTGGTCATGATGGCCTCAGGGGCCCTGAAATGTTTGAATGTAAACTTGTATTGATCGTTGAGTTTTGTTCGAGTTTTTTTCTCGCATGATTTACTTAGCGTGCCGTCATGCCCCTTGGTGTAAGGAAGCGAGTGGAGGTACCATAGCCTTGGAGGCATAAGTGATCTCGCAGCTCGACTACCCTCGAGCTTTAGGGTGTGTTTGCGGCCTTGCAGATCGTGTAAGAACTCGATCCGAAGCGAACGGGAATGTGAGCTTTTTCAAAGTCATGAACTGTTACTAGGTCTACTTAGCGCGCGGTCGCACCCCTAGGCGTGGGGGTGAGCGGAGGTACCGTAGCCTCGGAGGCATGAGTGATCTCACGGCTCGACGACCCTTGAGCCTTAGGGTGCTCTTGCGGACTTGTCAACTTATGTGACAGTTCTTCTTTTTTGAAGAAGCTCAAAAAAATGCAATTTTTGAAAAAATGCGAGTTTTTTGGGGACAGGGGGGTTCCCCCTTGCAGCCCCCGAGGGAGGGTCGACCCTGAGAAAACAGGGTCGATCCTTCCTGGTTGTTATGAAAACAAAGCTTTGAATACCGCTGTATTCTTTATTGATGAGATTGTGAAACAATTTACAGAGCCTTGAGGCTTTAAGGAAAAAAGCGACGTAGCTGTTCAATGTTCCAAGCGTTGGTGAAGATTTCACCTTTCTTGTTTGATAGTTTGTAGGTGCTGGGCTTCAACACTTCTGCGATGATGTATGGCCCTTCCCACGGCGGCGTGAGCTTGTGTCGTCCCTTGGTGTTCTGGCTTCGCTGTAGCACCAGGTCACCAACATTGAGGTCACGCCTACGGACGTGTCTATCATGGTATCATCGGAGACTCTACTGATACCTGGCAGAATGCAACAGAGCCACATCGCAGGCTTCCTCGAGCTGGTCGAGGGCGTCCTCTCTTGTGGCGTCGTTATTTTTCTCGTTGTAGGCCTTCAACCTCGGGGATCCGTATTCTACATCAGTTGGGAGCATAGCCTCGGATCCGTAGACTAAGAAGAACAGAGTGAAGCCTGTGGCTCGACTTGGCGTTGTTCTTAGGCTCCACAGGACCGAGGGAAGCTCGGTGGCCCATTTTTTTCCGTGTTTGTTTAGCTTGTCAAAAATTCTTGGCTTCAGGCCTTGTAGGACCATGCCGTTGGCACACTCTACTTGGCCATTTGTTTTTGGATGAGCTATGGCCGACCAGAGCACACGGATGTGGTGGTTGTCACAGAAATCCAAAAACTTTTTACCAGTGAATTGGGTGTTGTTGTCCGTGATGATGCAGTTAGGAACCCCAAAGCAGTGGACGATGTCGGTAAAAAATAGCACAGCTTGCTCAGACCTGATGCTGGTGATAGGGCGGGCCTCGATCCACTTGGAACATTTGTCAATGGCGACGAGCAAGTGGGTGAAGCCGCCAGTTGTCCTTTTCAGGGGTCCGACCAAGTCGAACCCCCAAACAGCGAACAGCCACGTGATGGAAATAGTTTGCAGGGCGTGAGCCGGGAGATGGGTTTGTCTTGCATAGTACTGGCAGCCATTGCAGGAGCGTACTAGCTTGACAGCGTCGGAGACTGCGGTTGGCCAATAGAAACCTTGTCGAAAAGCATTTCCAACGGGGGTTCGAGGTGCTGCGTGATGAACACAAGCCCCTGAGTGTAGATCATTGAGCAGGTTTCTGCCTTCCTCATTTGTGATACAGCGTTGGAGGACGCCAGTAGGGCTGCGGTGATACAACTCTCTACTGTCGCCAAATATTACAAAGGATTTGTCCCGACGAGCGATCCGTCGAGCCTCGATCTTATCCGAGGGGAGGTCCCCTCGAGTGAGATGGTCGAGGTACAGAATACGCCAGTCAGGCTCGAGGTTGGCTGGTGGGGTCGAGCCTTCCACCTGCATGGCCTCAGCCCCGGTCGAGGGGGCTTCCGCCTCAGGTGGAGGGTCGAGTGACGGCCCATCGACCCCTCCGTCTGCCCGGATGTTGACGGACGGTTGATGGAGATCTTTTGCGAAAACGTCCGGTGTAACTGTAGTTCGACTGGAACTGATTTTTGTGAGTTCATCGGTGGCCTCATTATACCTGCGTGTGATGTGGTTGAGCTCGAGGCCGTGAAACTTGTCTTCAAGGCGTCGTACCTCCTCATAGTAGGCCTCCATCTTGGGATCGTGGCAGCTCGAGCTCTTCATGACCTGGTCGATTACGAGCTGAGAGTCACCTCGAACATCAAGGTGTCGGACCCCTAGTTCGACGGCGATTTGCAAGCCCGTGACGAGCGCCTCATATTCGGCGATGTTGTTGGAGGCAGAAAAATGAAGCCGGATGATATAGCGCATGTGGACTCCGAGGGGTGAGATGAAGAGCAAACCCGCGCCTTCTCCCGTTTTCATCAGCGACCCGTCGAAGTACATGGTCCAAAGCTCAGCCTGGAGCTGAACCGGAGGAAGTTGAGTGTCGGTCCACTCTGCCAGGAAATCTGCTAGTACCTAGGATTTGATGGCTTTGCACGGCGCATAAGAGAGGGTCTCACCCATGAGCTCGACGCCCACTTAGCTATCCTACCAGAGGCTTCCCGGTTCTGGGCTATCTCTCCCAGAGGGAAAGAAGATACCACAGTTATCGGGTGGCCCTCGAAATAGTGACGGAGTTTGCGCCACGTTAAGACGATGGCGTACAGCAGCTTCTGGATCTGCGGGTAGCGAACCTTGGTTTTCGAGAGTACCTCGCTGACGAAGTAGACCGGTCTCTGGACGAGGAAGGTATGTCCTTCCTCTGCCCTCTTGACCACCAAGACCGCACTAACTACTTGTGTCGTTGCGGTGACATAAAGTAGGAGGGGCTTCCCTTGGGTTAGAGGGACGAGGATCGGTGAGTTGGAGAGCATAGCTTTGAGCCTTGCAAGGGCTTCCTCGGCCTCGAGGGTCCACGAGAAGTGTTCCGATTTCTTTAGGAGATGATACAGTGGGAGTGCTTTTTCATTGAGGCACGAAAAGAAGCGACTGAGGGCCGCTAGGCAGCCCGTGACCCTCTGCACGCCCTTCAGATCTCGGATAGGGCCCATTTTGGTTATCACGGTGATTTTTTCTGGGTTGGCCTTGATGCCATGCTTGGAAATGATGAACCCTAGAAGTATGCCTCGAGGAACGCCGAAAATGCATTTCTCGGGGTTTGTTGGGCATTCTTAACGTCATTACCAAAAGTAGACTTAGTTTTCTAATTCTGATAACGGCGCCAAAAATGTCGAACCTATCCCTCATGCCACTTAAGCCAAGTTGTCATCCCCAGCATGACATGAGAGACGCGGTATTGAAATATGCAACTGCTCTTCTAAATAAATAATAAATAAGATCTGCAAGCGCACAGATTAATACCGATGTAGCATTTTAACCGGGAAGTATTCCAGGTATCGTTATTTATATTTTTACCACTGGGAAGGGATTACTAACATCAATGTTGATTATGGAATGGAATATAGGAATGAGTATCAATCATTGCATGTATAAGTGAGAGCATTCATCTATCTCTTGCATACAGGGGTAAGTGTCACATAAAATATAGATAAAGTATGAATGGTGACAAAGATAATTAATCTGATCAGCTAGCCATATATAATAATGATAAGCACCTCAACAGATATTCTAGCAAGTCATTAGCATGGTATTAGGACGAACTACAAGGATATTTCCTAAGTTATTCTTAACTATAAAGTCTAGCATATCATAGTTAGTGCAAATACACTTGGCAATCATTGCGAGAAAGGACTACGCCCATGCATAGTGATATTATCAAGGAAGATGAGAAACATAGCAATCACTCCCCCGTAATAATGTTGCTCTACCTGCCTTACACACGGGAGAGGGACTATATAAGAACCAACGAAGCTGTCACCATCGCGGACCACCCCACGATCCGGCATATAAGGTGCAATCGCAGATAAATATGGTCTAAGCACCACGCCTACACAATATTTATCATTTACCCATGGATCCGATGGATAAACGCTATACGATCCTAAACATGTATATAATTCCAATATAACTAAGCCAAGCGTATAACTACGATAAACTAAGAACAATATAATTGCAAACATAAACAAGTAGAGCATATTCATAATCAATATATTGAAATAGAACAAAGTTGTATTCATAATATTGAAGAACAAAGATGAACAATGAAGAACAGTAAAGGAATTACCAAGAATCCTCTTGACAGATCCGGAAACCAATCGAAGATTGACTCCTTCTAGTTCTAATCCTATGTAGCTATGCTATACTAGAGATCTAGTTGATGTGGTGGCTCTAGGGCTTGATCAGAGACTCTCCTCCTGAGATTAGGGTTTGAGGAATTGAGAATGAGGGAGTGCCTCCTCCAGGGGCCAGGGGTCCTGCTTATATAGCCCCCTCAAGTGAACGTGGGCCGTCAGATCAAACTGACATTAATCGCATAGTTTTTCTTGATCCCTTAGGTCGGTGGAGCATAATCCGCGAGACGGAGCCTGATTGGCTCTCAGGCTAGGGCGGGCGCCCTAGGGAGTGTTGATATTTGGTAACACAATTAGGAAATAGGATCCGCAAGCACACGGATATCGGTGAGCACTTCACCCGAGATGTTATCCTGGGTATCGTATTTATATTTTTACCTTTAGGAGAAAGAGTGCATCTGACTAACCAAATCTATTACTACTAACCTTTAGGCTACAACCACTATGATTCGATGTGAGTGATGTATAGAGAAGACTACAACCGCACTCTTCTTCTAACCTTGGTAAGGATGATCTACTGTTCTATTGGGGAGGTTTACGGAATCTAGACACCACAAAGGATGTTCAACCCGCACCTATAAACCCTATCGATCCTGCTAACGGGATATGGAATACAAAGGTAACTCGGAATTGTCACGTTCCTCGCTACTACCATGGTCCGGCTAGACGAGGGGATATCTATGAGTATCCTAGCTTAAACACCACGTTTACGCTAGAGATGATTACTCTAAACTCTACGCGAAGAGATCAAAGTAAACTCATAAACCAAAGAACAATAAAACAAAGAACTTACTAGAATTTAGAAGTCGAAATACTGAAGAATCCTGAGAACAAGCCTCGGGTTAGAAGAACTTGCTCCCGCAGGTACAACCTCGGAGTAGACACCGACAGGCCGGCTTCCTCCGATCTACACCTCCACTCTATCTCTCTCAATCTAGTAGAACTAATTCTACTTTCACATTGGATGCTAAGCCCTAAGAGGTGGGAACCCTAGAGGGAACCTCTCTCTCTAAACCCTAACTAGAGATATGCAACTGAATAATGAATTGGGGTCTTCTCTACCAGGGGTCAGGGGCCTTGCTTATATAGCCTTTTTGGATAAATCTGGACCGTCGGATCAAACCGACCTTCATCCTACGGTTTTCCTTGATCCTCAAAGGCGGTGGAGCATAATCCGCGAGACTCGACCTGATTGGTCCCGGGGGTAGGGCGGGCGCCCTAGGGCACAGGGCGGGCACCCTGTGTCCTGGCCCGTTACGGCTCCCGTTCGTTCCCGTGGCTTCTGGAATCTTCTAGATGTAAGATAATTACGTGTTCGGTTAATATCCCGTCATTAATCCGACATGTGGGCCTTTCTTCCATATTTCCTGATAACCCCTTGCAGAAATAGATAAACAGCAAAACTCGTGGAATTCTGTTAGATCAAACCCTAATTCTAGGTGTTGCTTGCATATAGGTCCTTTTCTTTATTTATTTGATGGTTATAATTGATACTTAAGAACCGTCAACAGGGAGCAGGGCGGGCGCCCTGCCTCTGGGCCCGTTTGGCCTCCCGTTCGATCTCGTGGCTTCTAGAGTCTTCTAGATGATAGAAAATCGATGAACACGTTATTATCTCTATGTAAACCCGACGTGTGGGCCTTTCCTCCGTATTTTCTGATAACCCCCTGCAGAAACAGACAAACACCAAAACTCGTGGAATTCTGTCAGATAAAACCCTAAGTCTAGGTGTTGGTTGCATTTGGATCCTTTTCTTTATTTATTTGATAACTATATTTGGTACTTAAGGACCGTCAACAAACTCCCCCAAGCTTACCTCTTGCTCGTCCCTGAGCATGGATAGACTCATTATGGAGCAGAAGTTGCTGCAACGCCTTTGAACGCTGACGGTACATATGCTTTCAAATAAGGTCTCATCCCTGAGTTAGAGTAAACTGTCAAGACTTAAAACTTACTCATTTTACCTTTCACCATGGGGCTTGCAACCGTCACCTGCATCTTGAGTGGTTAAAAGATAGAACGGTCTAGTCAAACGCCATGTCTCTTATTCTTGATCAGCTATAGCTCTGGAGTTTTTGCAAATTTTCAAATAAAACTCAGAGATTCCTTGTATGACTTTCTCGGGTCTCTCTTTTGTGGTATTTCTGGATCCTTACCAAGGCAGTAATGGTATATGCCTTCTCTCTCAAAGTATGTGGTATTTATGGTATAAGGCGTAGTGACATTGCCTTCTCTCTCACCCTACTCTAATAAGGCTTTGATATCTGGAGCTCATAGGTGGGAGATACAGTATACATACTCATAGAACATTTATTGCATAGTCAAACCATGGATCCAGAGAAACAAGTCAATAAGTCAAATCAAGATGTGCATGTGTGGTGAATGAGTGGTGTATGGTGATAACAAAAGTCTAATGCTCTTTTTGAGGGAATACATACCTTTCTTGCTTTTTAAAACTTTTGAGGAGAATGAGATGCTCTATTTTTTCTCTCAGGTGGGTATCTTGTACCCCTAATTCTACTGTCGGACACTTGTCCATTTTTATCTCTCATCTCACTTTTTCTTTCTTCGAGGTTCCGAGCACTTGCTCCTTTTTATTTCCTCGTATTTATTTTTTTAGAGCAATCTCCCTCTTTTGAAAATATAGCAAGCGGTAGTAGAAATGACTTGAGCATTAACTTCACAGGGAATAACAGGAATGGGATAATGTTTTTAGCTATTCTCTCCCGGGTCAGGAGTAGAATAATTTTGGGTGAATCTGGAGATGGAAATGAGTGGATATATGTGGATGCGTACTTCCGGAGTAGAAGCAGCATGTATGAGTGAACGTGCAAGTGAATCTTGATTTTAACCACATGACAAGTTCCTAAGGGTCTACACAGCTTGACCACACTCAATGCCCATAAGCAGTAAGTAGTAAAAGTGCGGCTCTTATTCTAACAAGCATGTATATATGGCTGTGGTAGGAATTTAAACTCTCATCATACAGGAACTCATTATGTAACATTTTAAAGATTTTCAAAGATAAAATTCTCCAGAATTCTAGCATCTCTAGAAACAGATAAACAGCAGCTCAACCTTCCCATATCATATCCGCTAACAACTTAGACTTCAGATCAAGTTCTCTTCCCACTAGTTCAGGTTTAGAGCCAGTTTTAAGTTATAACAGTTATGTCTAAACTAGAGAGAGAACAAATTTGAAAATTAGGCAGAGCAACTATTCATCATATCCATGCTAGAGTTTTATTTTCAAGATTCAGTTTAGCATAGCTACTTTATTTATTTATTAAACTAAGCAAATATATATAAACACAAAATATTTATTTGGGTTTTCATGATTATGCATCTTTTTATTTTAATAAAGCATAGGTATAAATGTAGATAAAAATACTTATCGGGATAAATGGGGGTGCTCTCCCCCAAGCTGGATCTTGACGTAATTTCTTCTGATGTAGCTAGCAGGTGCAGAGGTGTATTTGAATGTCGGCAGCACCCTGACAACGATTAGGATATCCTCCGTCTGCTAGTCTTCCTAAATTCTGTGGAGCTCAAATAGACAACAAAGCTTCGTGAAACTTGATTAAGCGTTAGCATAAATATCTAGCCTTTATCATGTTTGAGCTTCCTTGGTAAATGTCACTCTCTATTTTTATTTTTATTTTTATAGAACAGAAAAAATATATATTATTATTATTTTTTTATGCCACCACAGTGAATGTACTTATGGGTTTTATGCCACTCGCATACTCACATGGGGCTTACTGTTTTCAACATTTTTTTAGACAGAATGAACATGATTAACTGAGCAATAATTAAAGGGAAAATGATAACTACCAAGTTTACCTCTTGGCACGGCGTTCGGTGTTTTTAAGTCCTCCGAACAGGACTTCTTTTCTTCTTAGTTGTCCTGGGATTTGGGTGGCGTAAACGGTGGTTCCGGCAGCGCCTCCTCTTCTTGTGTAACTGTCTTCGCTTTCCATACCCGACTTGGTGCTTCGGTCTCCTTTTGTGTATCCTCGGGCCTTATGACCTCTCCTTTATAGTCTGCCCATACGTCCTTGATGGTTTGCCTCCTTTGGTTACGGTTACGTCGCCTTCTTCTTGTCCTGACCTGCTTAGAATCTTCAACTATATAGTTAGGGTCATTAAAGTAGCGGCGTACCTTCTCAGAGGGGAAATGCATATGGACTTCTCCGGTTCCAATGTAGATGATTGCTTTGACGGTGCCTAGAAACGGTCTTCCTAGGATGATGGGTGGATTGTACTCGTCGTCTTCCATGTCAATGACCTGAAAGTCTGTATAGACAAAATGATCGTTAATTTTAATAGGGACATCGGTTACTATACCTTCGACCTTTTGGGATGTCTGATCTGCCATCTGGAGCTGAGTGTATGTTGGTTTCAAGGGCATGGTCTCGTACAAGAGCTGATAGGTGACTGTGGCCATTATGTTGACGCCTGATCCAGTGTCGCAGAGCGCCTTCTGAAAGGAGTATCCATTGATTGAGCACTCAATGCTTGGCATACCTGGGTCGTCCTTCTTGATTAGGAACGGCGACTTGAGTCGACCATCTTGACCTCCTTGAACTGCAGTGACCATCTTAGCTGATTCGGTCCATCCTTGGTTGTTCTTGTTCTGCTTGTTCCTCCTGTTGGTCCTCTTCCTTAGTTCATGTTGGGGTTGCTCTGGGATTTGTGTAATCTTGTTCTTGAAGGAAAACGTCTCCTTCCTCCCCTTGATGTTGAAGTTGATCTTCGCAGCGCTGGCGTAGATGACAGCTCCCGAGGTGTTCAGGAATGGCCTTCCCAGAATAACTGGTGACCTCTCATCAGACCCGGTCTCTATCACCACGAAGTCAGCTGGAGCATACGAGGTACCAACTCGGACACACATGTTCTTTAATATTCCTTTAGGAAAGCTTAGTGTCCGATCTGCAAGCTGTAAACACATAGTTGTTTCTGATAAAGGATATGTAAAGAATTTTTCATAGAGTACCCTGGGCATAATGTTGACGCTGGAGCCAAAGTCGCAGAGTGCTTCTGGGAAGTCCACCATGCCGATAGAGATCGGGATGACGGGGCGTCCTGGATCGCCTCTCTTGACTAGCAGAAGGTCATTATGTACTCCGACAACGGGATTACTCCAATAGTTACCTGCATCAAACATGTCTACAAGATTTGCATATTCTAATCCTTCCGGTTGTGATGGTATACCAGGGTTAGTAGCAGGAACAGCAGCAGCTATTTGATTTAACTGAGATTCAATCATTTTATTAAAGCTAATTTGGTTTTTGATAGCAGTAGAGAAATTATCCATTCTATTATTTATGTTTTCTAGTATTTTATCATTGGATGCCAATTTCTTAGACAAGTTATCCATTAGCTTTCCTTGATTAGACACTAACTCTCTCAGGGGTGGAAAATTATTATTGTTGTTGTAAGAGTTATTACCTTGATAATTACCTGAGTAGTTACCTGAGTAGTTAGGCCTCTGTTGATTCCAACCTTGATTTTGTTGAGGACGGTTGTAGTTGTTGTTGTTGTTGATGTACCTTGCATCCTCAAGCATCTTAGGGCGGTGATTGCCTGAGTGTCCAGTATCTCCACATTTCTCACAAGTCATGTGAGAGTCGTAAACGTTCATGACTTCTCTTTTGTCTCCAGCTTTGTCATCGAGCTTTTTCATGAGTAGGTCTAACTTTGCAGACAGCATGTCTACCTCCTTGAGCTGGTGCATACCTCCACCCTTCTTGCGTGTTTGAGTCCTCTCTTCGTTCCAACCTTGGTTGGACGCCATCTTCTCCACAAGGGCTGTAGCTTGTGGTATGGTGAGTGATAGAAATGCGCCTCCAGCTGCAGCATCCATGGTCTCACGAGCACTAGTGATGAGCCCATGATAGAAAGTCTGCATAAGTAGCCAGCTATCCATTCCATGATGGGGACATTCTAGGATGTAATCTTGAAAGCTCTCCCATGTTTCTGGAACGGATTCATCATGTTGTTGCTGAAAACTTATAATCTTCCCACGGAGAGCATTGGTCTTGCCCATGGGAAAGAACTTAGCCAGAAAGTTCGTAGAGCAGAGTGCCCACGTAGTGTTCTTATCCTTCGTCGCGTAGAACCACTGCTTTGCTCTCCCCAATAGTGAGAATGGGAAAAGGCGAAGTAGTATGGCGTCTCTGGGAACATCTAATAAAGTGAATGTGCTGTAAATCTCCAGGAAGTGTTGGAGATGAGCACTTGCATCTTTTTGCGGCTTCCCACAAAACTGGTTGGCTTGTACCATGTTGACGAGCCCTGGCTTGAGCTCAAAGTTCTTATCGATGGCCACGGCAGGTCCAGTGCGGATGTTGTCCGTAGTGGGAGCTGAGAACTCGCGGATCGTCTTGTTCGCCATGGCTGCGAACTCTGTTGACAAATTCCGGATGAAACTTTGGCGGTCTTCTGGATTGGATGAGGTGTTGCGTCGAAGTGTTGACTTCTTGAGCTTGGCTCTTGCCTTTCTGATTAATGCTTCGGGGTTGTCAACAAAATTTTCTGGAAGATGTCCTCTATTCATACATCACCCTGCAAAACAATAAGAATGGAAAAAATACAGGGGTAAATCTGTATGGGAGAATTGATGATCTCAATCACTTAATGATGCGAATGATGACTCAAATTCCGTATTCATTCCTTGTTAGTAAATCAACCTTCCTCGGCAACGGCGCCAAAAATGCTTGTTGGGCATTCTTAACGTCATTACCAAAAGTAGACTTAGTTTTCTAATTCTGATAACGGCGCCAAAAATGCCGAACCTATCCCTCATGCCACTTAAGCCAAGTTGTCATCCCCAGCATGACATGAGAGACGCGGTATTGAAATATGCAACTGCTCTTCTAAATAAATAATAAATAAGATCTGCAAGCGCACAGATTAATACCGATGTAGCATTTTAACCGGGAAGTATTCTAGGTATCGTTATTTATATTTTTACCACTAGGAAGGGATTACTAACATCAATGTTGATTATGGAATGGAATATAGGAATGAGTATCAATCATTGCATGTATAAGTGAGAGCATTCATCTATCTCTTGCATACAGGGGTAAGTGTCACATAAAATATAGATAAAGTATGAATGGTGACAAAGATAATTAATCTGATCAGCTACCCACATATAATAATGATAAGCACCTCAACAGATATTCTAGCAAGTCATTAGCATGGTATTAGGATGAACTACAAGGATATTTCCTAAGTTATTCTTAACTATAAAGTCTAGCATATCATAGTTAGTGCAAATACACTTGGCAATCATTGCGAGAAAGGACTACGCCCATGCATAGTGATATTATCAAGGAAGATGAGAAATATAGCAATCACTCCCCCGTAATAATGTTGCTCTGCCTGCCTTACACACGGGAGGGGGACTATATAAGAACCAACGAAGCTGTCACTATCGCGGACCACCCCACGATCCGGCATATAAGGTGCAATCGCAGATAAATATGGTCTAAGCACCACGCCTACACAATATTTATCATTTACCCATGGATCCGATGGATAAACGCTATACGATCCTAAACATGTATATAATTCCAATCTAACTAAGCCAAGCGTATAACTACGATAAACTAAGAACAATATAATCGTAAACATAAACAAGTAGAGCATAGTCATAATCAATATATTGAAATAGAACAAAGTTGTATTCATAATATTGAAGAACAAAGATGAACAATGAAGAACAGTAAAGGAATTACCAAGAATCCTCTTGACAGATCCGGAAACCAATCAAAGATTGACTCCTAGTTCTAATCCTATGTAGCTATGCTATACTAGAGATCTAGTTGATGTGGTGGCTCTAGGGCTTGACCAGAGACTCTCCTCCTGAGATTAGGGTTTGAGGAATTGAGAATGAGGGAGTGCCTCCTCCAGGGGCCAGGGGTCCTGCTTATATAGCCCCCTCAAGTGAACGTGGGCCGTTGGATCAAACCGACATTAATCGCACGGTTTTTCTTGATCCCTTAGGTCGGTGGAGCATAATCCGTGAGACGGAGCCTGATTGGCTCTCAGGCCAGGGCGGGCGCCCTAGGGAGCAGGGTGGGCGCCCTGCCTCCGGGCCCGTTCGGCCTCCCGTTCGATCTCGTGGCTTCTGGAGTCTTCTAGATGATAGAAAATCGGTGAACACGTTATTATCTCTATGTAAACCCGACGTGTGGGCCTTTCCTCCGTATTTTCTGATAACCCCCTGCAGAAACAGACAAACACCAAAACTCGTGGAATTCTGTCAGATAAAACCCTAAGTCTAGGTGTTGGTTGCATTTGGATCCTTTTCATTATTTATTTGATAACTATATTTGGTACTTAAGGACCGTCAACAGGGTTGAGCTTAATGTTCTTTGCCTGTAGACACTTGAACGCAACGTCGAGGTCGTTTATCAAATTATCGGCCTTTTTGGTTTTGACAACGATATCATCGACATAAGCCTCGATGGTTGGTCCAATGTGTTCCCCAAAAACATGTGGCACGCACCGCTGTACATAGCCCCTGTGTTCCAGAGACCGAAGGGCATTGTAACATAGCAATACATGCCGAATGGGGTGATGAACGAAGTCGTGAGCTGGTCGGACTCCTTCATTTTGATCTGGTGGTAACCGGGATATGCATCTAAGAACGACAGAGTTTCACATCCTGCAGTAGAATCAACGATTTGATCAATGCGTGGCAAAGGAAATGGAACTTTTGGACATGCTTTATTTAAACTAGTATAGTCTACACACATCCTCCATTTCCCATTCTTTTTCTTAACTAATACGGGATTATCTAGCCACTCGAGATGATGAACCTCCTTGATGAATCCGGCCTCCAACAGTTTATGGATCTCCTCGCCGATGACCTGGCGCTTTTCCTCGTCGAAGCGGCGCAAGCGTTGCTTCACCGGCTTGGAACCGGCTCAAATCTCCAAGGCGTGCTCGGCGACTTCCCTGGGTATGCCTGGCATATCCGAGGGACTCCACGCAAAGATGTCGATGTTTGCACGGAGAAAGTCGACGAGCACTGTTTCCTATTTGGGATCGAGGGTGGCGCTGATGCTCAACGCCTTTCCCTTTGGGTCAGTGGGGTCGAGGGGCACGAGCTTGACGTCTTCCACGGGCTCGAAGCTGCCGGCGTGGCGCTTGGGGTCGGGGATCTCGTTGGCCAAACCGTCGAGGTCCACCGCCAAGGTTGCTGACTCCAAGACAGCCTCTCCATGCTCGACGCACTCGACGTCGCACTCGTAGGCGTGCTCGTAGGAGGGCCTGATAGTTATGACACCGTTGGGGCCTGTCATCTTGAGCTTGAGGTAGGTGTAGTTTGGGACCACCATGAACCGGGCGTAGCATGGGCGCCCAAGGATGGCGTGGTATGTTCCACGGAATCTGACCACTTCAAAAGTGAGAGTCTCCTTTCTGAAGTTGGTGGGAGTGCCAAAACAGATAGGCAGGTCGATCCGCCCGACGGGCTCTGCTCGCTTTCCTAGCACGACTCCATGGAAGCCCCCGACGCTGGGTTGGAGGTGCGTCCTCGTGATTTCTAGAAGGTCAAGGGTATGGGTATAGATGATATTAAGGTTGCTACCGCCATCCATGAGCACCTTGGTGAGGCGTGTGTTGGCGATAATGGGATCGACAACAAGTGGGTAGACCCCAGGACTGGGGACGTAGTCTAGGTGGTCATCACGGTCGAAAGTGATGGCCACCTCGGACCAGTCAAGGAAGAGGGGGGTTGCCGGCTGCACGGAGAAGACCTCTTGACATTCTCGCTTGCGCTGGCGTGTCGAGAGGCGCGTCGAGGGTCCTCCGTATATCATGAAGCAGTCGTGGATCTCAAGGAACCCCTCGTCCTTGTCGTCTCCCTTGGGATCTTCCTTCTTGTCATCTTTCTTGACGCCTATGCTTTCAAAATATCTTCAGAGCATGTGGCAGTCCTCGAGGTTGTGGTTCGTGGGCCCTTTATGGTAGGGACACGGCTCTTTCAGCATTTTGTCGAAAATACCCCTGCCGGGGGGCCCTCGAGGCTTCTTGCGATCGGCAGCAGCGACAAGGTCATCGGCCGAGGCCTCGAGCTTGTCCTGCTGGTTCTTCTTCTTCTTCCTGTTGTTCCTCCTTGAACTCTGGCTGGAGCCCACGGGATCCTCCTCCTTGTGCTTCCCCTTGTCCTGATCGCCACCAAAGATGGCACCAACTGCCTCCTCGCCGGCGACGAAGTTGGTGATGATATCCATCAAACCGTTGGCAGTGATGGGAGTGTTGCGGCCTAATTCTCGGACCAACTCTTTGCAGGTGGTACCAGAGAGGAAGGTCATGATGACATCAGAGTCGGTGATGTTGGGGAGCTCGGTGCGTTGCTTGGAGAAACACCGGATGTAATCCCGGAGGGATTCACCCGGCTTCTGTTTGTAGCTTCGGAGATCCCACGAGTTGCCGGGGCGCATGTAGGTTCCCTTGAAGTTCCCCTCGAACACTCTCACGAGGTCGTCCCAGTCATGGATTTGTCGAGGTGGGAGGTCCTCGAGCCAGGCTCGAGCGATGTCCGATAGGAATAGGGGGAGTTGTCGAATGATGACCCGGTCGTCGGTGGCCCCACCCAACTGACAGGTCAAGCGGAAGTCAGCGAGCCAAAGTTCGGGTTTGGTCTCACCGTTATACTTGGTAAGAGTCATGGGGGGGCAAAACCAAGCCGGGAGTATCGTTTCATGAATGGCCTTGCTAAAGACCTAAGGACCCGGTGGCTCGGGTGAAGGGCTTCGATCTTCCAAGCTGTCGTAGCGCCCGCCTCTGTGCTCGTGGTAGCCTCGAGCTACACCGTCACCATGCTTGCACCTCCGGCGCTTGACGATGTTGTCACGGGCATCTCGAGGTTCACGGTTGTCGATGATGCGCGCACAGACAGAGACCACCTTGTTCCGTTGGGCGTGCTCGGGATGAACCGAGGCCTCTCTCTCTCCTATCGGGAGGGCTCGGCAGGCTGCTCTGAGGCCAGCCCGCATCGCCTCGAGGCGGAACTCTCGGCCTGCTGCATGACAGCGGTCTCGAGGAGCCCTCGAATTTCATCTCGGGCTCGACGAGCGTCGGGGTTCGACGGCTCGGGCATGTTACGAAGGAGCATGGCGGCGGTGACCACGTTCTGGCTGGCTCGACCAAAAACCAGGGGGTCGACCGCTTGATCCTCGACGATGCGACGATTGACGTCACGAGCTCTCTCTCGAGCTCCTCCGCCATGTGCGCGTGTCGTGCGCTCTTGCTCGAGGGTTCGCTGAAGTAGACGTAGGTTTTCTCGTTCCTTGTCGAGCCTATCCTGCAACTCACGGATTTGCTCGAGCTGCATTCCTTGATCTGCAAGGAATTGAGCCTCATCCCGCTCGGCAGGGAGCTCGACCTGAGGCGGCGTGTTCCTTCCTTCAACGGCTGCCTCATCCTCCGAATCTGACATGCTAGTTCGATCGATGTTGAAGCACTCGCGAGTCGGGTCGTAGGTGTCATCGGCAGAGTCGGAGTCTGGAGCGCTAAAATAGTAGTATGATGGGTGCATGTGAGGTCATCTATCTCTGGGGTCGTAATGTCGAGAAGCGGTCGCACGGGGCTCCGTATCTAGGGTCTCCGTGGAGTCCAGGTATTCGGAAGCTGGTGTGGATGAAACAAGGTCGAGAGCGGAGCATAGATGGTGTCCGGGGAGTTCCTCGTAAGCACTCATGCTGGTGCTTACAGAAGAAGCATATGCCCGGGCAACCGAGTCTAGTCCAAACAGGAATGCTAATGAAGGCGTCGTTCCTCGTGCCAGTGTAGTCGAACTGGGTGGTGGTGGCGTCGCACCGGGTGGTAGAGCGATGGGACTCCCTGTCGGCATCTTACCCTCAGCCAAGCTCATCCTACACAGATCCTCAGTGAGGGAATCCGTGTCGGCGTCTGGCTGAGAGGCGCCGGATCAGGGAATACCATCACCCTCCGCAAGGCGATGACGGTGGTTACGCCGGGCTCGCCGTCGCCTGGCGGCTCATGCCTAACGAGAGCGACGATACCGGCGCAGCGCTCTCCCGGGCTGGGAGAGCTCGTGGTCCTCATTGGTCGGGTGCCTGGGTGGGAGGAGGACCATGTCGTAGCCGTGGCCAAGCGACATGAACTCCAAACTCCCAAACCAGATCACCGTAGCCAACGAAAGCGGACGTTCGGGGTCAGCCATCCAGAAAAATGGTGGGAAAACGATGTTGGCACGCAACTTCCCCTACCTAGCGCGCCAACTATCGATGTTCAGTCCCGCGGGGTTCCTAAGCCAACAAGTGAATCAAATAATGCGTGTCCCTAATCTAGATGGTGATGCAAGGAGGGTACACAGGGATTTATCCTAGTTCGGGCAAAAGAAGGCCCTACGTCCAGCGGGGAGGAGGGAGTATTGTATTTCCTTGCACCTAAGTGCTTGTGTAGGGGTTACAAGCTGTGAGAGAGAGAACCGAGCCCAGGTCTCAAAGGGAAAATGAGAGTACAATAGAGATCGATTTTTCATGGTTTGTTGTTCTTCTGCCCTTGCTCGCTTGCGCTTGGCCTCTCTTTTCTTGTAGAGCCCCGTCCTACCCTTCTATAGAATCAGAGGAGGCTGGGACACCGGGGGTGCCTTTGAGGTGAAGTTTTGTCGATCCTTGTGGGGGTGGCTGTAGCGACGTGCCCCAGGAATGGCCGGCCATCCCTGGACACCATGGTGACGCAGAGGACGAGACGATGAAAAGACCCCGAGTCCTGTGCCACGTCGGCCTTTTCTCCCTGCTGACCGATAGTAGGTCAAGGCTGGGTCGAGGCCAGGTCGAGGACTGGTCATGGGCGGGTGGATAAGGCCAAATCCCCGAGATCGTGGGGCATGGTCCTTGTCGTATCCTCCCTCGAGGGTGATCGGTGGCAAAACAGTACACGGTATGGTGTGTATAGTGACAGGTTTTCACCTCCCATCCCGTGATGGGCAGTAAAAAGTAAGATTCGACACCGATACTGCTTCCACGTCGGTTACTGCTGTGGCCATGATGGTAGGAAGTAGTAGGTAGTCGCATTAAATACTCTGACTTTTGTCTCAGAGTAGGTGAACAAGGTGGGTCGAGCGGCCTGACCCGGGGTCGTGCGAGTCGAAGATTTTCCGATAGTCGAGATACCTTGTTGAACGAGCCTCGTGCGAGTCAAAACGCGGTAGAGGCGTCCCGTCGAGCGTGCCTCGTACGAGTCGGAACATAGTCGAGGCGTTCCGTCGAGCGAGTCTCGTACGAGTCGGAACGGAGTCAAGGCGTTCCATCGAGCGAGTCTCGTACGAGTCGGAACGTAGTCGAGGCGTTCCGTCGAGCGAGCCTCGTACGAGTCGGAACGCGATCGAGGTGTCTCGTCCGCTATTTTGGCTCGTTTCGTTTGTGGGTAGCGTTTTGTTTTTCTTAATCGTTAATTGTGGGTACCCCTAGTTTTAGGTATCCGACAATTTCATCGCGGTTAAGTTTCATGCCTTTTTGACAATTCAATCCTCATTTTTATTCTTTCTGCAATATCCCTGCTGAAAATAATAATTCACCAAAACTCGTGAAAATTATCAGTAATAACCCCTAAGTTTCTATTGGTGACCATTTCTATTCACAATGTTGACGGTTTATGATGGATGATTACTAACGTCAACAGGTACTTAGTGTCTAATGGAAGACAAGTACGCTTGGGAGGGCATTAGATTAGGCAGTTCTGCTGCAAGCGTCTCCACCTGCAGACGTCGTCTTCTTCTTCTTCCTCGGATCGTCTACTTCTCGGTGGACGTTCAAGGGACTGTAATGCGAACATCGTCTTGCACCGACTGTGGTCCATGACATTGAGCAATGACTATGTCGACTAGTGTGCGTGGAGCCACCGGTGCTTTGAGCATGGGTCCCTTCGCTGCATATAATTCTATATGAATTTGTTAAATTCAATATCTTTTCTGCTATGATCTGTATTCATGTTCATATATGCTACTAGTGCAAGTAGTAATTTCACAAACGTGCACATACATGTTGTCACCAATTTGCTATGTATTTTCTAGATTAAACTAAACATGAAAATGCCTAAATTCCTAATACACCGTTGATAGTAAAAGTGCGCCGAAGTGCATAGCGGACTCCACCGTTATGTTCCACTCATCAAGATGATCAGAAAATATATTTGGATCGCCCCATTTGAAGTTCTAATGAAGAAGATATGATTTTTAGTACTAAACCATCCAAAACTGACATGGTCGGATTCCAGAACCGGCCAGGCCAGTTTCCTGTGCCAACAAGGTGAGCTCAGTCCCATGAAAACTATCTGGAATCTAGCCCGATGAAACTTGCTTTTTGTCAGGGGAAACTTGTATATTTTGGTTTAGAGATGTTTTCTACTAGGATAAGACCAACCCATTTACGTATATTAGAGGATCACAGCCAATTAAGGTCTCCAACATCCAAACATAAAAAAATACATCTAGTACCATTATCTCCTAACTCTAGCTTTTACAAACCTTGTTGTTCGACATGTCTCTAAACGAGTGTTGGCGTTATAGGTGGTCTTACCGACCCTAGATCAACCGTTGTGCCCCTCCCCGATGGGTCTTGCCAGAAAGTTTTCAGGAGCTTATAAGGCTAAGAACGAACATCAGATTTGTCGTGACCGTCTTGATGATGGTCGTCGATTCTTGTTGTTATAGGATGTTCTCGCTGTGTGCTAGGTTGTGTGTGGCCTCGGACATGCTAGCCTTTATTGGTATGTGGCACGAATCGGCATCAATACACACATTGTAGTTGCTATTTATTTTCAACAGGATACCGACAATCTCTCATATCATGTGATATGTTCATATTATTTTCTCAAAATGCAGTGGAAGCTTAGTCATTTGGGAACTTTTGCACCGTTTGCACCACTCTATGGAGTAATCAAATTATTCATCGCTCGCAAGTTTTTGGAAAAAGTTAAAGACGGTTGTCAAAGTGTAAGTATATTGTTTAGTACACATTAACAATTATTAAAATTTTTAAACAATAATGTCCTATGAAATAAATTGGCAATATATAAGTAGATCCATAATTTTTGAAGTACTTTCACAACTATATTTTGTGTAGATATAAACATATGTCATATGATTAAACAATAGGCTAATTTGACATCAAATACCATGCCCAAACAAAATGCTCCCATGCAGTACCGGACTTGGAAATATGGAGCATCTTTTTTTTTTATTTCGTCACATTGAGGCCCTATTTAGTTGCACCCCAAAATGCTAAATTTTTCGAGATTCTCCGTCACATCGAATCTTTGGATGCATGCATGAAGCATTAAATATAAATAAAAAATAAAACTAATTACATAGTTTAGACAAAATTTACGAGACGAATCTTTTAAGTCTAATTAGACTATGATTAGACACTAATTACCAAATAACAATGAAAACGCTACAGTAGCGTTTTGCCAAAAATTTTGGCATCCAAACTGGCCCTGAGCCCATTCTATTTCCTTCCTGGGAACAAAAGGTAGTAAGACTACTCTCACTGGATACTCTAAAACGATACTCTAAAATTTTAGAGTGTAAATATAGAGTAAAAACTGCTGCACTGGGTACTCTAAAACGATACTCTATTCTTTCTCTCACTCTATATTTAGAGTAGTATAGTGCTTACTCTATACTCTATAGTGGCGGGTCCCACTAGCTAAACAAAGGGAAAAATGCTATAACTCACAAACCAAAAATTCAAATTAAATTTCGATTGCACCATTAAATTCGTCTCAATAAATCCTTCAAAACTAGATCACACATGGATATATTTAGATAAAGTGATAAGTAAGTCCCACAGTAGATAGAGTGGATAGAGGATGATATAGAGGATAGATGGGTGCAGAAGAATTGAGTATAGAGGAGACCATCTTGCTGACTAGGACGTATAGAGGATGAATATAGAGGTCCATGAGTGCGGTTAGTCTAACCTCAGGGTTACTCATGTCTAGAGAAACATTTGCTCTTTTTGGAGATTATGGTAGCAGTAGCACTGATTGGAACGGGTGCTGTGTGTAGGCTCTCTAGGCGGCGCATTCAATTTTGTAGTGGGTGGGGGCATGGGGCAGTTGAGACTGGATTTTGTTCAGGCCAGTAGGAGTGGTTTTTTTTTTTGCAGTGGAAGCGAAAGAACAGGCCCATCTTAGAGGGAGGGGCAGGCTGTGCGACGGCCGGGGGCCCACGACGCTAGGGGGCCCATGAGTATTAGGCATGTATAGTATACGTATTTGCCTATTTGGCCCATACCAGCACCAGCCATACGGAGTCCACTTGATTCTGCGCGGCCATGGCGATCGACGAGGCGACGGGTATTATTCACGCGTCCCTTCGACTAGCGTGATGACGTGCTGCACTACTGCTGCGGCATTCGTCCTTGATCGACTGCGACTGATCGAATTTGGCCAGCAGTGGCAGCCAGCAACTAACGCAGCGGTGCAGGCGCTGCAGTCCCTCCGTCCCTCTCCCTGTCCCAGTAACTGTAACTGTAAGTGATTTTAGACTTTAGTTTATCAGGTATAAGCCTTAGGGCTTAGGGCATGGTGGCCTGCGCTTGCAGTTGCTGCAATTTTGTGTTTATTTGATCTGAATCTGACAAGTGACATCTTCAATTTGCTTTGCGACCTTGCAATTCAATCCTTACAAGCTATCAGGCATGAATAAGCCTGGGCACAAAAAACCGAAACCGAGAAACCGAACCGAAAGAACCGGAACCGAAACCGAAAGAACCGAAACCGAAAAATTCGGTTCCTTGTTCGGTTCCTAATTTTGAGGAACCGAAATAACCGAAGAAAATTCGGTTCCTACTCTCGGTTAACCGAACTAACCGAAAAAACCGAATTACATGTATCATACTTCATCTACTCATATTTTGAAAGATTATTTTTTGTTTATGTGTGATATTTTATATTTCAAAAGCTATGTATTTGTGTTAGTATATTGCTATTATTGCCTTATAAGTTATTATTAATAAAAATGGATATAGTGTTGCATAAATTTGCCTTGAAACATGTATATTTATTCTTGTCTTGACCTATGCTGCAAAATTTCGCTTAATTCGGTTAGAACCGAAACCGAACCGAAATAACCGAGAACCGAAATTGTCGGTTCCAAGAATTTTTTGGAACCGATCGGTTCCTATTTTCTGAGAACCGAATTTCTTCAGGAACCGAAGAACCGAACCGAGGAACCGAATGCCCAGACTGAGGTATGAAGCGATTGAAGCGAATAGTTGATCCATTAATTAATTATTTAATTCATCGAGCCATACAGACCGCAGGTAATTTGTTCTAAATTTAAGTCATTTCATATTACCAAGATAGGGTTCTAATTTTCTAAATTTCTAATTCAATTTATTTTTTTCAAGCATGTTAGATGTTGCCTAAGAATCATTTAAGTTATTTTACCGTTCTTTTAGCTTCTTTGATGCACAGTTGTTTTTTCATAAACAAAATATACGTTGCAAATTAACTCTTATTAATAGTATTATATCCTTCTATCGTCATATCAGAACATTAGATTGTCGGGTCCTTAGTCTCTTCCTTGCTCACGGGCCTTAAAAATTGTTGAGACGGCCCTGCGAAAGAAAGAAGAGAGGGCCACGCTACCCAGCAGCAGCAGGCCACCCAGCACACGCTGCAAGGACCAGACTACAGTGGTTGGGTACAGGGAAACACTGCCCAAAGCGAAGGGAGGGCGCTACCTTCGAAGCAAATAAGCACAGTGTAAGGCTATCCGTAGTGCTCCTCTATATTCATCGTCTATACGTCTAGTTATCAAGATTATCTCCTTTATATCTCATTTTTCCGCACCCATTCATTCTCTATATCATCCTCTATCCATTATGCGACCCACTTGTTACTTTCTCTAAGTATATCCATGTGTGATCTAGGTCTGAAGGATTTATCGAGACGAATTTAATGATACAATCGGAATTTAATTTGGATTTTTGGTTTGTGAGTTATAACATTTTTCAACGTTAAATAAGTGGGGCCCACGCTGCTCTCTCACACGTGCGCATGCTGGCTCCTACTGCCAGACGTCCTCTATATGAACTGTATAGCGCCAAATAGAGAGCAATCCAACCGATACCGTAACATTTAGAGGCCTCCGATCAGGGTTAAAAAAACCGGTCGGTTTACCGCGGTTAACCGCGGTAACCGCCCTAACCGGGTCGGTCCGGTCCGGTTAGGTATTCCCCAAATTCAAATTTAAATTTTTTTAAAAAAAAATGCTGAAAAAATTCCTAAAAATAGTTCATGATTTATAGAAGCCAATGGTGTAAAATTTTTTTAAATTGAAGTTCGTTTAGTATTTATTTATACGAATAGAAGTTTGAAAAAAAAAGAAAAAAAACCGGTCCCGGCCCGTTAAGGCCCATGAGGCCCATTAGGCCGCCACGGGCACAAAACGAGCCGGGAGCTCGCGGGGGGGGGGGGGGGGGGGGGGGGGGTCAACGCGCCGAGGCTCCTTTCCTCTCCCGTCCACCCCCCGTCTGACCCTCACCCGCGCCGACCGGCCGCCGCCGCCGGCTTACCGACCCTACGCGTCGGTTTACCGACCGGTCAGGGCGGCTTACCGAGCCCGCGACGCGCGTTCGGTTAACCGGACGGATCTAGCGGCTAACCGGTCGGTTAGCCCGGTAAACCGACCAGATCCGCGGCTAACCGCCTAGGTAAGTTTTTTTATTTTTTTTATTTAGAGTAGTATTAGGATTTAGGTAGAATTTGTGTTAGGATTTAGGATAGTTTTTTGGTTAGGTTTTAGGTAGGATTTATTTTAGGATGTTTTTTTTAGGATTTAGGATTAGAGGTAGGATTTGTGGTAGGATGTATATTTTAGGTATATATTGTGTGACTTTGTGTATATATTGTGACTTTGTGTATGTGAGGTATAGATTTTAGGTATATTTTAGGTATATATTGTGGAGGATTTGTGGTAGGATTTAGGATACATTTTATTTAGGTGTGAATTTGTGTTGTCCGTTTTTGCAGGTAGAGTAGACAATGTCAGGCAGAAACAGAGACGTTGTATGGGAGCATGGTGAAAATCTTGCTCCTGGATGGAGATGCAATTATTGTCATGTGACGAGAGCAGGAGGTGGTTGCACTAGATTTAAACAGCATTTGGCTGGGTACGGGGCGGACACCTTGCATTGCGCCCGTGTGCCACCAGATGTGCGTGCGTACTTTCGGCGAGATCTTGACAGAGCTAAGAAGACGACTGCTGACCGGGCTCGACAAAGGTTGGCACAAGAAAAAGCTGCAGCGGAGGGAAACCATCCCCTCGGTGATGATGAATATGAGGCTCAGATGAAGGAAGCACTAAACCAGTCGAGAGCAGAATATGACTACGAGCAGAGGGTGCAACAGAGAGGAAGTAATTACCACCGTGGAGGGGGTAGTGGTGGTGGTGGTGGTTCGCAAGGTGGGAATCCTATTGACAGGTTGTTTAGAAGAGCAGGATCACGGAGGGAGACTCCAGTGGAGGTGGAGGACTATCATGTGGCAGCGGGTGGGAGGAGAGGAATGCAACAACAAAGGATTGATACAGGGTCTTGGATGCAGAAGGGGAAAAATACAAAGGAAGCTATTGGTAAAGCTTGGGGAAAGTTTTTCCATTATGTAGGAATCCTAGGACGAAATGCCGACAATCCGTACTTTGTCAGTGCGGTGCGAGAGACACAGAAGTGGGGTAAGTACCTATACTTGGAGACCTATGGCCTTATGTATCATTCCATATTCTCATTGTTTGCTTATGGTTTCAGGTGAAGGCATCGCGTCACCCACTGGAAGGGATATTGATTGCAAGTACCTAGAACAGAATGAGAAAGACTTGAAGGATAGATATACGAAGTTTCAGAAGGAGTGGCCCAACTTTGGCGTCACGTTGATGTGTGATTCATGGACTGGCCCCACAAAAATGAGTGTCATAAACTTTCTGATTTATTGCAATGGGGTCACATGGTTTCACAAATCCATTGATGCATCTGGAAAAAGTCAAGATGCTAACTATTTGTACAGGGTACGTCCTAAACATAGTTGTCATGTGTTTCTTTTTATTTATATATATATGTGTGTATATATAATATGTTATGCATTTTTTCAGGAGATTCAGAAGGTGGTGGAGGAGATTGGTGCCGAGCATATTGTACATGTGGTCACCGACAATGGCGCCAACTACAAGAAAGCTTGCACCTCACTGAAAGAGGAGTATGGACACATTGTTTGGACACCTTGTCTGGCACACACCATCAACTTGATGTTGAAGGATATTGGTAATGTTGATATTTGGTAACGCAATTAGGAAATAGGATCCGCAAGCGCACGGATATCGGTGAGCACTTCACCCGAGATGTTATCCTGGGTATCGTATTTATATTTTTACCTTTAGGAGAAAGAGTGCATCTGACTAACCAAATCTATTACTACTAACCTTTAGGCTACAACCACTATGATTCGATGTGAGTGATGTATAGAGAAGACTACAACCGCACTCTTCTTCTAACCTTGGTAAGGATGATCTACTGTTCTATTGGGGAGGTTTACGAAATCTAGACACCACAAAGGATGTTCAACCCGCACCTATAAACCCTATCGATCCTGCTAACGGGATATGGAATACAAAGGTAACTCAGAATTGTCACGTTCCTCGCTACTACCACGGTCCGGCTAGACGAGGAGATATCTATGAGTATCCTAGCTTAAACACCACGTTTACGCTAGAGATGATTACTCTAAACTCTACGCGAAGAGATCAAAGTAAACTCATAAACCAAAGAACAATAAAACAAAGAACTTACTAGAATTTAGAAGTCGAAATACTGAAGAATCCTGAGAACAAGCCTCGGGTTAGAAGAACTTGCTCCCGCAGGTACAACCTCGGAGTAGACACCGACAGGCCGGCTTCCTCTGATCTACACCTCCACTCTATCTCTCTCAATCTAGTAGAACTAATTCTACTTTCACATTGGATGCTAAGCCCTAAGAGGTGGGAACCCTAGAGGGAACGTCTCTCTCTCTAAACCCTAACTAGAGATATGCAACTGAATAATGAATTGGGGTCTTCTCCACCAGGGGTCAGGGGCCTTGCTTATATAGCCCTTTTGGATGAATCTGGACCGTCGGATCAAACCGACCTTCGTCCTACGGTTTTCCTTGATCCTCAAAGGCGGTGGAGCATAATCCGCGAGACTCGACCTGATTGGTCCCGGGGGCAGGGCGGGCGCCCTGTGTCCTGGCCCGTTACGGCTCCCGTTCGTTCCCGTAGCTTCTGGAATCTTCTAGATGTAAGATAATTACGTGTTCGGTTGATATCCCGTCATTAATCCGACATGTGGGCCTTTCTTCCGTATTTCCTGATAACCCCCTGCAGAAATAGATAAACAGCAAAGCTCGTAGAATTCTGTTAGATCAAACCCTAATTCTAGGTGTTGCTTACATATAGGTCCTTTTCTTTATTTATTTGATGGTTATAATTGATACTTAAGAACCGTCAACAAACACCCCCATACTTAGGCTTTTACTCGTCCTCGAGAAAAGGTTGGTTAATAAAACATCTGGGGTTGAAACATTTTTTCATACCTGCAGGGTGTTGTAAAAATCCACTGTGCACTTATAGTCAGGGAAATATATGGTCAGAGTAAAGAGCCTTTCTTCTTCTTAATCCCTATCACTTGGAGTTTTTACATATTTTTGAAAAGAAAAACTTAGCATACCTTTATCCTCATAGGTGCTCTCAGAGTCACTCATTATCTTTTATATTTCTCTCTGAGGCTGTTTTGATTTTGCAAAAATAATTCTTTAAGCATACATACCTTGCATTTATTGTATGGTCAAAACCGGATCCGAGGAGAAGAATGCCATACTCTTAGATCAAAGATTTTGAAAATTAAAAACTTGTCACTCTTACTGGCATATTGCTTATTAGAGGGACCATGGGCTATCATTTTCTTTCCATCATATTTTTATCATATCTCATTTTTTTCATTTTGGGTGGATACCGAGGTACCCCTAATTCTACTGCTGGACACTTGTCTATTTTTTTCCACGAGGTTATCGAGCACTTGCTCCTTTTTATTTCCTCGATATATTCATAATTTTGCATAGCCCATGCCTCTAACGCAATAATACTTCGGAAGAGTGAATCTTTCTGAATAAAAATGTCTTGATCTTAGGAGTATGATAAATCATCTCAACAAGGGTCTAACTTGTTTTGAACAAACTCAATACAAAGCAGATAGCTTTAATTAATATTTTCATGTTTAGCAGGCATATAAAACTTGAGGATGGTAGCTATAATTTTGAAATTTTTAAAACAAATTCTCCAAGCAATAAAGATACTAAGAATAAGGTACTCATACCCTTATCATCTCTTATTCCACAATGACTTTTAACAACACAGGGTTTTGAAATAATTTTAATAATTACAGGTTTCCAGGAAATATCACAGAGTGAGATTGATCATAATTATAAGCATTTTTATCCTTTTAATTTATCATGTTTAGAGAGATAAAATTCTGCACAAACTAAGGTGAGTGTGTAAGTGTGTAATAAAAGTGTGCAGAGTATGTACCTGGTTCATGGAGTGGTGCGATCGAAGTGTGTGTGACATGTCAGGGAATCTCCCCCATACTTGTTTTCTGCTTTCTTGCACAAAAGTAAAGTAGAGACACACAAGACATACTAATAATAATCTTTATTAATCTTGAGGCATTTATTACAACCGAATAATAATAATAACCGAATATAATAGATCTAAACTGATTATAAGTGAACCTAATCGAATCTAATAATAACTAAGACATATATAGCCCCAAGATCTAATCTAGATAGCTCAGCGACGCTCACGCCTCCTAAGACTATGCTCTAACTCATCGATCCTCTTGTTGGCGTCGGCAAGGTCATCCCGTAGCTTTAGGATCGTAGTGTTATGGTTGAAGGTCCTCCGATCCATAGAGATATTGGAGTTCTGAATTTCTATAATGCTGTTCTTGATCACCCGTAGCTCCTCATCCACATCTGCAATGGTCCTGCGGCACTTGGGAGGTGTCTCGAAAGCATTAAGAACATACTTGGGTGCTTCCTTCGGAGGAACGAAGCGGACCTTAGCTGCCCTAACACCCTCGAAGTAAGGTCTCTCCTCCGTGGTATAGCGGACACTAGAGATCTCGCCGCTCCGGTTGGTCTTCACTCCGATGATCCGCTCATTGGGTTTTGGCGGCAGGATCTTTGTTCCGGCTGGTACCTTGATGATCTCCTTCCCCTTCGACGATGATGGCGAGCCTTCGAGCAATAGGGGCTGCGTAGGTGCGGTAAGAACTGGGCGAGCAAAGTAGGATTGGGCAGAGCTGCGTTGACGTGGTGGCATGGCTTCTAGCTGTCGCTCTGTGTTGGCCGGGACGAGAGCGTAGGCATCGGGATCCTCCTTGGGCTTCTTGTTGAGGTCGTAGGGGACGACTTCCCAATCGACGTGGAACTTCTCGGCCATTGGAGCAGCTAGGAACTAAGCAAGATCTAATTTGAGGAAGGAGAGAAGGCTTGAATGAATTGGTGCTAAAAGCTGACGTTGGGGGTCTGTTTATATAGGGGGTAAAAACTGCTCTCGTGCATGGTCGGGACTCCGTCATGTTTGCGAAACAAACCGAGGACGGAATTTTCCAGATAGCAACGGGCGAGGTTATCGCGTGGGAGAAGTCTGGGGCCGAGGGGAGACAGGGGCAGGGCGCCCGCCCTCATCCTCAAGGCGCCCGCCCTGTGTCCGGCTCCTCTACAAGCCTGCTTTCTCGAGCGTGTTTCTCACCGTGTTTTTATCCCGAAAAATATATACTTGGCCCAAAAACGTCAAATTAAAAGCGTCGGGCTTTAATTTTTAATTGGAAGGTAAAAATTGATCACGTCTATTTCTTCTAATTCTTTATTGGGCTCTAAAAATAATTTAAGACGTTGACCATTTACCTTGAATAACGTACCTTCGTCATTTTGAAGTGTGATGGCTCCGTGGGATGATGAATGAATTACCTTGAATGGTCCTTCCCATTTGCTCCGGAGCTTTCCATGCCCGAAAAGCTTCACCCTGGAATTAAAAAGTAATACCTTATCTCCGGGTAAGAACTCCTTCTTCTTGATCCTCTTGTCATGCCATCTCTTGACTCTTTCTTTGTAGATCTTTGAATTGTGATATGCTTTCTCCCGCCATTCTTCTAACTCCGATAATTGCATTCTTCTTGTTTGCTCCGGGTGGTACATAACCTGAAACCATAAAATTAACAATATCTGCAAACCAGGGGTCAGATCTGTTAATCCCGTAAAGCATGTTGTCCCGGAGTGAGTCATTAATGGGGGGTTCCTGTGAATTCTTAAAGTACATTCTAGACAAGTGATCAGCAACAGAATTTTCTACTCCCTTTTTATCTTTTATTTCTAAGTCAAATTCTTGGAGTAATAAAATCCATCTGATTAAGCGGGGTTTCACATCTTTCTTAGTGAGCAAATATTTTAGTGCAGCATGATCAGTGTAAACAATTATCTTAGCTCCAACTAAATAAGATCTAAATTTATCAATGGCAAAAACAACAGCCAGAAGCTCTTTTTCAGTGGTTGCATAATTAAGTTGAGCTCCTGTCAAAGTTTTACTTGCATAAGCAATTGCATGATTCTTTTTATCTTTAGTTTGTCCCAAAACTGCCCCCACAGCATAATCACTAGCATCACACATAATTTCAAAAGGCAACGACCAATCAGGGGGTTGAATGATTGGTGCAGAGATGAGTGCTTGCTTTAATAAATTGAAAGAATTTAGACATGCATCATCAAATTCGAAAGGAGCATCCTTGGCTAGCAAAAGAGTAAGTGGTCTCGCAATAAATGAAAAGTCTTTTATAAATCTGCGATAAAAACCAGCATGGCCAAGAAAACTTCGAATTCCTTTTATATTCACAGGTGGAGGTAGTTGTTCAATTACTTCAATTTTAGCTCTATCTACCTCAATACCTCTTTCAGACACTAGGTGTCCTAGCACTATTCCTTCTCTAACCATAAAATGATATTTTTCCCAATTAAGGATTAAGTGCTTTTCTTCACATCTTTGCAAAACCTTATCTAAGTTCTCAAGACAACTATCAAAAGTTTTTCCATAAACTGAGAAATCATCCATGAAAACTTCCATAATCTCTTCAATCATATCAGAAAATATAGACATCATGCATCTTTGAAAAGAAGCTGGTGCATTACATAACCCAAAAGACATTCTACGATAAGCATACGTTCCATATGGGCATGTAAAAGTGGTTTTGCTTTGATCATCAGGATGGATAGGGATCTGGTGATACCCTGAGTATCCATCTAGAAAACAGAAAAACGAGTGTTTTGCTAACCGCTCAAGCATCTCATCTATAAAAGGCAAAGGAAAATGATCCTTTTTCGTGGCTTTATTAAGTTTTCTATAGTCTATGCACATCCGCCACCCAGTGACGGTGCGTTGCGGAATTAGCTCATTCTTATCATTAGTAACAACAGTCATGCCTCCCTTTTTAGGCACAACTTGAACAGGGCTTACCCACTCACTATGCGGCATAGGATATATAATCCCTGCATGCAGCAACTTTATAACTTCTTTTTTAACTACCTCTCTCATCGCGTTGTTAAGTCTACGTTGAGGCTCTCGAGAGGGTGTAACAGAAGGATCTGTCGGAATACGATGGGTACAAATCATAGGACTGATTCCTGTGAGATCTTGAAGTGAGTAGCCGAAAACAGAGTGGTGTTTTTCAAGAATGGTCATTAATCGCAGAGTTTGCTCCTGAGTGAGTTTATTACTAACGATCACAGGAAACTCTGGATTATTATTTAGGAAAGCATAGGTAAGACCGGGTGGTAAAGTTTTGAGTTCTATGGGGGGTCTAGGTGTTTCTGCAAACTCATCTAAGGGTTCAGGTTCAGAAGGTTCGGTCTCTTCTTCAGTGAAGAAGGGGGCTTCCTCTTCTAGGTCTGGATCATCTAAAAGTTCTAGAGATGCAGCCTTTACCTCCTCCATAGGATCAGGCAAAAGATATGGCTCGGTCTTATTATTCAAGGAGTGAGTTATTGTAATTGGAAGTTTAAAATCCTTTCCCAAGGAAATGTGGAGCTTTCCAGTTTAACCTTCATAAAGGAGTCTTCTAAAAGGTTGTCCAATCAGTAGGTCGAAACCCCATATATCAAAGATATAAAAGTTCAAATGAACCATGGAGCCTTCTACCATAAAGGGTAGGACATTAATAATTCCAAGACTGGGGACTAATCGTCCCGAAGATTCCTTTACGACCTTTGTTGTGGGGGTTAAAACAAGTTTCCCAAATAAATTAAGTGCAAAAGCTTCGGACATAATATTGATCCCCACAACAGGATTATAGAGAGCGTTAAATTGATCAGAATTATAAGCACAGCGTATAGTTATAGAGGGTGTGTCCACTCGGATTACTTCAGAGGAAAGCTCTGACTCCTCTAACCATTTGCTACTCATAACCGAGATAAGCTCTCTCAATTGACGTTCACTTGGTAAACAAATGCTAAATTGGCCGTTTTGGGGTCGGTCTATAGAATGGTAGTTTGAAATGTTTCCAAAATCGGCAAAGAGATCGGATTCTATGTTTAGCATGAAATCAGATGGTAGAATTTCTTCCTTTTGTGGCTCAGAACCTGGGATAGCTAAAGTAGATGAAAAATTTGGCAGAGTGTCTACTTCGGCTTCGTAGGTTTTATCATGGAGGGCATTATCCATCTCAGCTTCTAGGATTCTATTCAAGATCCCCTTAGCTTCATCAGTAGGGATACGAAAGAAAGAACCTCTAGCCATAGTATGCAGCATTTGTTTATTATCTTTCTGAAGACCTCGAAAAAAGTGAAATAAAAGAACAGTGTCTTCAAGCAAAAGTTTTGGACCAGATTCTAAAAGATCAGAAAAACGTTTCCAGGATTTCCCCAAAGTTTTATTATCTTTTTGTTTAAAAGATAGGACTTCGAGTCTAAGGTCACCAGTACGGTCAAGGGAATAAAAATCTAGACAAAAGTTGGCTCTTAAAACTCCCCATTCACCTTGCTGTTGACTTACCTTCTGACTATACCATCGTCTAGCTTCTCCTCTTAAAGAAAAAGGAAAAAGCTTCCAACGTAAAGTCTTATCAGAGATGCCATCAATGCGAAGACAATCGCATGTCTGCTCAAAATCTCTAATATGAAGGTAAGGGTCTTCGTCTTCCTTTCCCAAAAAAGATAAATTTTGAATCATCGCAATCAACCTTGAACTTAACTTATACTGGGATGTTTGGATAGGCTGTGATGACTCCCATGGTAAAAGGTCAGTTGCTGAAGGTGTTGCGGCATCAAAGATAGATATAGAACCTTGATTTTTCATTTTTGGTAAAAAGAAAAAGAAAGAATGAAAAAGATAAGAAAATAAAAAGTATGAATACAAGCTAGTAGTAAGACTCAAGGTTATCTCAGCAAACCGTCTTTCTCCCCGGCAACGGCGTCAGAAATGCTTGTTGATATTTGGTAACGCAATTAGGAAATAGGATCCGCAAGCGCACGGATATCGGTGAGCACTTCACCCGAGATGTTATCCTGGGTATCGTATTTATATTTTTACCTTTAGGAGAAAGAGTGCATCTGACTAACCAAATCTATTACTACTAACCTTTAGGCTACAACCACTATGATTCGATGTGAGTGATGTATAGAGAAGACTACAACCGCACTCTTCTTCTAACCTTGGTAAGGATGATCTACTGTTCTATTGGGGAAGTTTACGGAATCTAGACACCACAAAGGATGTTCAACCTGCACCTATAAACCCTATCGATCCTGCTAACGGGATATGGAATACAAAGGTAACTCAGAATTGTCACGTTCCTCGCTACTACCACGGTCCGGCTAGACGAGAAGATATCTATGAGTATCCTAACTTAAACACCACGTTTACGCTAGAGATGATTACTCTAAACTCTACGCGAAGAAATCAAAGTAAACTCATAAACCAAAGAACAATAAAACAAAGAACTTACTAGAATTTAGAAGTCGAAATACTGAAGAATCCTGAGAACAAGCCTTGGGTTAGAAGAACTTGCTCCCGCAGGTACAACCTCGGAGTAGACACCGACAGGCCGGCTTCCTCCGATCTACACCTCCACTCTATCTCTCTCAATCTAGTAGAACTAATTCTACTTTCACATTGGATGCTAAGCCCTAAGAGGTGGGAACCCTAGAGGGAACCTCTCTCTCTAAACCCTAACTAGAGATATGCAACTGAATAATGAATTGGGGTCTTCTCCACCAGGGGTCAGGGGCCTTGCTTATATAGCCCTTTTGGATGAATCTGGACCGTCGGATCAAACCGACCTTCGTCCTACGGTTTTCCTTGATCCTCAAAGGCGGTGGAGCATAATCCGCGAGACTCGACCTGATTGGTCCCGGGGGCAGGGCGGGCGCCCTAGGGCACAGGGCGGGCGCCCTGTGTCCTGGCCTGTTATGGCTCCCGTTCGTTCCTGTGGCTTCTGGAATCTTCTAGATGTAAGATAATTACGTGTTCGGTTGATATCCCGTCATTAATCCAACATGTGGGCCTTTCTTCCATATTTCCTGATAACCCCCTGCAGAAATAGATAAACAGCAAAACTCGTGGAATTCTGTTAGATCAAACCCTAATTCTAGGTGTTGCTTGCATATAGGTCCTTTTCTTTATTTATTTGATGGTTATAATTGATACTTAAGAACCGTCAACAGGTAACAGGACCGATCATGCAGGTATGTTGCAAGTATGCAAGCGAATTTCAACTTGGTTGCACAACCATTCTCAGTTGAATCATATGATGAAGAAAGCAATTGGTGGTGAGTTGGTCAAGTGGAATGGCACTAGATTTGGAACCAACTACATATTTCTAGAGAGCTTTCATCGAAAACGTGAACAATTCATGTAGTGGATGGCATCTACTGAGTTTTTGCAAAGCAAGTGGGCACGCACTGAAGAAGGTCACTATGCTCATGTAAGATTGTCAAATATTCAGTGGTGGGAGGGATTGGAATACATCATAAATATAGTTCAACCAATTTACAAGTTCCTTCGTTTCGCTGATCAAGACAAGCGACCCAACATGTGCGACGTGGTGTACGAGTACCAGAATTGCAAACAGGAGTTGGAGTCGTACTTTGGAAGGAATACGCAAACATAGAATGAGTATAGAGAGATTATGGATGCAAGGATTTGTGATGTGTACATAGGGACGTATGTGGGTGCAGGTATGATAATGACTTATGTTGATTTAGCAAGCTGTATATATTGAATATTTCCCGTATACTTATTTGAATCATATGTTGCAGCTGCTGTTCTAAATCCAAAGCTTACATATAGTATGGATCCAACTCCAACAATGTTCGGTGGCCTGAAGGAGACATTTCAGCAGATGACGGATGTGGAGTGCGCCGTGCAGGCATTGCAGGAGGCTGAGATTTTTCGAGAGAAGCGTGGTGAGTTTGGTTCAGAACTGGCAATGAAAATGACGATGGATCCAAGGACAACCCCATGTAAGAGATACTCTAAATCTGCACCAATTTGGTTTCGTATATTGAAACATATAGCTAACATAATATGTTCCACTTGCAGCGGCCTGGTGGATGATATTTGGTAGAAATACTCCAAATTTGCAGCGCCTTGCTTTGCGGCTTGTTTCACAATGCATCTCCTCCAGTGGATGCGAGTGGAACTGGAGTACTTTTGCGTTGCTGCATACTAAGGTTCGCAATCGGTTGTCGCACAAGAAACTAAACAGGCTTGTTTATGTCAATTACAACCTTCGGCTACGACTAGCGGATGTGAACCCATGAAGGTATGATGAAGAAGATTTTATCGACCGGTTCACCGAAGTCTCATTCTATGACCGGAGCAATCCGGTTAGGGAATGGATGGAGTACGGTAGATCTAACCTGTCTCCTGTTCTTGATGAGAATTCTGACGAAGTGGACGTCCCTCTGCCATCACATCTTGTTAGGTACATTATATTTATATATATACAAATGTGTGTGTATGTCTCACCCTGTATTATGTGATTCATTTGTTTGTGTTGGCAGTGACCAAATAGACCCCGAGGATCTACGTCAGGCTACGGGGCATGATTGCATTAGTGATTGGGCCCGTAGAAATGTGGGTGGAAGTCACCTCGGGAAGAGGAAGATGCAGATGGTGCCTCCGAAGGGTCACGGCAAGCGTCACCGAGGAAAAGGAAAAGCAGTGACCAGCGACACAGAGACTGAGGATGAGCAATACCAGTCCCAGGATAGTGGTGACGATGACAGTAGTGACGATGACAGTGACAATGACGGTGCTGGTGGGAGTGACGGTGGCGGTGCTGGTGGGACAGACGGTGGTGGTGGTGGGAGTGGGGATGGTACTATTGGTGCTGGTGGTAGTAGTTATGTAGGTCTTCATTTCACAGGTATCCATTGCACCTACATACACACAATTATTTCTGTCTATGCCTACTAATTATGGTTGATTGCAGGCGAGACCCAATTCACACATGCTACTCAAGACCGTGACCATGGACAACCGACATCGCAGAGGAGAGCATATGCACCGACGGACTATGACACTCCACAGTACTCTTCTTCCTCCTACAGCGATACCTCACAGCCTACTTATAGCTATCCTATTCCTGACATGACCATGCAGACTCAGACTAGATGGGTGTATGAATGGGAAGACCCCAGTTTTTACAATATGTTAGTTCAAGAATGGAAGACAACAACAGCATGGACAAGTCAAACTTGGCAAGATTACAAGGCTGACCTGCTTAGACAGCAAGGTATCTCTCTTATGTCCACCGCCGAATATGAAATGTCGTGCCAACAAGGGGTCTTCCCATACATCCTACGTAGTTGACCATGTGAGCGGAAACTATATCTTTGTTTGTGTAAGCGACTATATATTGTATTTGTATGTGACTATATATTGTTGTTTTAGTGACTATATATTTAAGCGAATATGTATTTGTATGCGACTATATATTGTTTCTTTAGTGACTTATGTTATTTTTTACCACATTGTGTGGTCTTTTTACATTAATTTGTGCAAAGAAAGTACCAAAATTTCTTTTTATTTATGAAAAAAAAATCACAGTTTGGAGCAGTAAACCGGTCAAACCGGCCGGTTACCGCTCCAAACCGGCCGGTTTACCGGACCCGAACCGAACTGAAGCAGGGTTTGAATTTGATTTTGAATTCAGCCGGTTACCGACCGGTTACCGGAAACCGGTCGGTAAAAAAAACCTGCCTCCGATGCGGCTCTTTTCTATTCCGCTAAAAGATGAGGTAAACAGGTAGCGTACGTTTTGCAATCCCCAGTGCGGTTCGTCTAACCAAACCTTCCGCCCTCCATGGCTACATGGCTCGGCTCCATCGGAGTAATAAGTGGGACGAGATGAGACGATGCGTGCTGCTGCTGCCGTCGAGTTGGCATGCACGGCCTAGTTATTTGCCACCTAGGCTTTACATCCTATTACATCGGATGTTTGACATATACATAAAGTATTAAATATAGACTAAAAAATAACTAATTATACAGATTGCGAGTACTTTACGAGACAAATCTTTTAAGCCTAATCCGTCTATGATTCAACAATAAAGTGCTACAGTAACACATGCACTAATGACGAATTAATTAGACTTAATAAATTCGTCTCCCGATTTACTAGCGAATTCTGTGATTTATTTTTTATTAGTTTTAAACACTCCATGTGATACCGGACGTGACATTTCATCTTTACCCCTCGCAACTAAACAAAAGCCATTCGAATGGATTCAGTTCACGAGCCCCAGTAGACAGCAAGAAGCATGCAGTAGGACAGCACAACACTATGCGATGCTGCCCGAGCCGTGCGTCAGTGTGCCAATGCCATGGGCAGGCAGCCAGGCAGCTCAAGCTTCTGGGCGTGCTAAGGATGAAAACGGTCGGAAAACTGCTCAACCATTTTCTATTTTTATATTTGAATACTGGGCGCGTGCGCGCGCACACACACCATAGGAGTACATGTTAACTGGTTATGCTGTTGTATGATTTTTGTATATATATATATATATATATATATATAGCTAGCTGGTGTCACATGGCTTGGGAAGTCCTGGTTGGTTCTCATACCCATTATATTATCAAAATATGGATATATAGTGGTTATAGATTATAAAATTTTGTGTCAAAAATTATAAAACGTTGGGCTGTTTAGATTCTTCGATTTAGGTTGGATGGTTGGTTGTGTTCATAGTAGTTTCAAAATAGCCGAGTGGATAGTGGGATAATAAGAATATAGGTGGTTGGATTCTACGATCCACAGAAGAATCAGGGCTGTTTGGACCAGCTATGGATTTTTTTTTCTTAATATGTATTTCATAATCAATAGGCGGATCAAGTTGATGATAGGCAAGGTCTATCTGTTGGTGACTCAAAACTATATATTTTTGAAAAAACTCCCGCGGGCAGGCAGACAGCCCACGCGACTTTGCGCATAGGTAGAAGACCTTCTCATGCAGGTCTAGAAAACCACCGAACTCCATGTCCCGCCCTCACACAGAGGCCCGTTACCCGTGAGTGGGCCGGTCTATTTATCTGTACTTTGAAAAACGTGGGATAGGCGAGGGGTTTTTTTCTGCACAAACTGCAAAATACTGCAGCAGTGCCGCGACACGCAGGAGTCGAACTCCCGACCTCTAGCATCCCACGATGGAGACGCCGCCAACCGAGCTGAACCTCGTCTGCGAACTATATATTTTTGGATTGGCAAAGACCCAAAGTGTATGTAGTCATGCTTACCCTAGATTTCATTTTGCATTTTGAATTTGACATGCAGGTAGTGGTGTACCTAGAACCTTAATTTGTGCTTTGGGGAAAACGGAGAAGTCAGACAGACCACGTGCGTGCCATTGCTTTGTCCAACATTGAGAATCGCCATTGTATAATTAAGCCCAATGTGCCGATCATATCTACTGGTCAAAGTTAAAGAAGAGGTAAAGACAAGAGTAGCGCCTTGTTTAGTTTCTCTCAAAATTCCAAGTTTTTTCACTCTCTCTCCATCACATCAATTTTTAGCCGCTTGTATAGAGTATTAAATATAGGTAAAAAAATAACTAATTATACAGTTTAGTTGGAAATCACGAGATGAATCTTTTGATCCTAGTTGGTCTATGATTGGACAATATTTATCAAATAAGTCGAAAGTGATACTATTTATCGGTTTGAAATTTTTTTTCGATCTGCCTAGGTACCAAAGGGAACACTGGTACGATCGACAATCTAAAAGGTTGCCCATGCCCCACATTTGACTTAGGGTGTGCATCGAAGAAGAAACAACACTGTCGACTTTGGGCGATCGAGCATACCTATATGATCGGGGACAGAGATTGACCTCCATAGATGCATGTTGGAGTTCACTTGTCTCAACCAGCGCCTATCATGGAACTGTGTGGAGAAATTTGGGCCTGTCTTGTTGACATCGACAAGATGATACCGATTGATGGAGAAGCTTAGGGCGGGTTTAGTTGGTGAAAAGTTTTTGAAAATATGTTACATCGGATATTTCATGTAATGTTGAAAGGGGTTTTCAGATACTAATAAAAAAACTAATTACATAGCTTGCTTGGAAACTGCGAGACAAATTTATTAAGCCTAATTAATCCATCATTAGCACATTTGTTATTGTAGCACTTTAGTGTCAAATCACGGACTAATTAGGCTTAAAACGTTCATCTCGCGATTTCCAACCAAATTGTGCAATTAATTTTTTTCGTCTATATTTAATGCTCCATGCATGTGCCGCAAAATTCATTACTGTAGTTTTCGTGAAAAGTTTTTGAAACTAAACACAGACAAAATTCATAACTGTAGTTTTTCGTGAAAAGTTTTTGAAACTAAACACAGACTTAATAGTATACTTTGAGCGTCTTTGCCATGGCTCCGTCGGTCAGGGCTTCATCTCTGGATGGACTGTGCTGAACTGTAGGGCAAAAAAAAAAGAGGCTCCGGCTCCTCAGCTGTGTCAAGGGACCAGCAAAGCAGGCAAAGCTGCATTTCCGGGCTCCCCTGGCTCCGCGCTAGAGTGTGCTATAGGGCGGGACCCGGAGCCGGAGCTGGGGAGTGCCTTACCAAACAAACATATAGCCTGGGCAAACTTAACAACTAATACCAAGTTTAAATCGCAAAAAAAATCTAACACCAAGTTTACACAAACACATCACCTACTAAGAGAAGCAAAATCGATAACATAGGTACTTTTGGAAATGCATACATTAAGAATTAATGTTCTAGAACTGAAAAAAAGTCTACAAAAGTTGAACTGTATTGCAGTCCATCTTATTATGAATATATGTTCTGTCATGCAGCAACCAGCAAGCTTAAAAGGCTGATGCATTTTTCTCCCAGTCTCGCTACCTGTGTGCTACTTTTCTTTGCTTGCATGACCTGTACTCGTTGTCTGTGTTGCTCCACTGTCGCTCGTGAATGAATGAGCCCGGGGCAGGCACCCAGGGTCGCCAGGACCTGGATCCGCCTATGCAAACAAGCCCTCTAACAAACAATACGTACCAGAGAAGCAAGCATATACGATTTCTGCCTTTGCTCCCGAAATGGTCGACGTGAGAGGCATTTGCATTTACTCTCTCTGTTCCAAAATGATAAGCATATTTCATTATGAAGAAGTTATACAAAATATATTTAGATAGTTTGATCCTTAGTTTCTCTTACAATACATTGCTATTTACTAAAGAATTAAATATCATTTCAGTGCTACTTTGAATAGAAATCTATGGATACAAGTTTTATGTCAGAATTTACATGTTTATTGAATAGTAGTTGGTTAGAATTTATACAATTTGATTTTTCTATATACAAAATACGTTCATGGTTGTTCTAAGACAGAGAGGAAGGACGTGAAAACATGAATATAAAAAGATGCGAGGAACACCTACCTTGGCAGGAGGCAGCAGACACCAGTACGCTGGTGGGTTACAATCCTGGTTCTGGTTGGCAACTAGTTTTAGTCCCGGCAGTGGTACACTGGTGGGTTTTAATTCGGTTGGGAACTTGTTTTAGTCCTAGTTTTTCAACTGGGATCGTGAATCCAGAACTAAAGGTCAGGACCTTTAATCTCGGATCACGTAACCGGGACTAAAGCCCATCTTAGAACGAAAAAATAGTTTAAATCTTGGAAGACCTCTCTTGCGGTGCGTGAGATTCAAACTAAGACCCCTTGTCTCGTGCGTAGCTTCCTTACCAACTCAACTACATACCACATGTGACAAAGTTCTAGGTGCTCTCCTTTTAAATTTATCCGTGGGGGACCTTTAGTCCCGGATACGAAACCTTTAGTGCGGGTCGGTGACACCAACCGGGACTAAAAGTCACCTTTTATTTCCGTTGGTGTTACCAATCGGGACTAAAGGTTGGAGGACCTTTAGTCCAAGATGGTAACACTAACCGGGACTAAAAGGTCACCCACCAACCGGGATTGAAAGTTGGAGGACCTTTAGTCCGAAATGGTAACACAAACCGGGACTAAAGAGTGATTTTTAGTCCTAATTGATGTTACCAACTAGGATAAAAAGGGCCTTTAGTGTCTGTAAAATTTAGATCCAGGACTAATGCGCATATTAATTCCGAACCCCAATACAATGAAGACCGAAGGTGCGAGCCGAAAGTTGTTTGTCTGCTAGCGAGGCACGAACATAAGCTTTTGCAAAAGGTAGCTAGCCGCAAGGAACAATATCATGCAATACGTGCACTAGAGTCATCCGTCGCAGGCGGGAAAAAGATTGCCTTGTGTGCAGATAGGTCTTCTCCACCCACACAACACGACGAAAACGCCAACCGGCAGGCAATGATATATGATAACGCACGGCTAAATACAAAGCTCAGTTCGTTGAGGGTTTCTTTTTCTGTTGAAGTTTATAAGCTCATCCAAATGCAAATTTTTGTTAGATATCTTGTGATGAAATATATCCATTTGGGTTTCCACTCTTGACGTCACTGCTTGTATTTATTTGGATTTATTCTAATGTTTAATAGCATTGTTTTTTCAAGCAGATGATGTGCCTATCGATAGTAATAAGATACATGTGGTGGCTTGGTCAATATGTACTGATTAGCATTAAATTTTAAAGGTGTTTATAAGGGTAAAGTGTGTGAGTGCGTTAATATAAGTAAGGATTAAGCAACGTAAACATTCATACGACGTGTTGTTTGGTTCGGTCATTTACCGGTGTCATTATATTGCGCTGTCAATAGTGAACTAGTCATAGATCAATTGGTTCTTTGTGGTGGAACCTACCCACCCAGGTTCAAGTCCTCGACTTGACATAGGTACTCACATTTTTTTGGATTTTCTAGGCGCTATGCTTTCAGTAGTAGGTGATGTCTTCGTCGACAGCGAGACACCTATGGTGACTTTGTAAATCTCGAGATCTGCCGGCTTAGTCCTTCAGATATGCTCATAAGGGTAGCGTTACGGTATTGTGTTCATAGTGGTGAGTGTGCGTACATGTCGTGGACGTCTATGTTGTACTGTGTAATTCTAAAAAAAAAAAGAGGGATTGCGCTGTCAACCAATCCCATTAGTTTGCGTTTGTTTAACGTGCAATGCAATCTGGTGCCATGGGGTAATGGGTCCGCAACTTCAAAGGCCTGGTTACGCTCGATTTTGAGAGTCAGCAGATCGTAGGAATAATTTGAACATCTAGCTCCTCAACCAAACAAAACAGGTAATCAAACCTTCCTTGCCCATTACCTCTGATATCCATTCCTTGCATTGGCGTTGCCGTTTGTTGAACGAAATAGCATCTAAGTAAGAAAGTCGAAGACATATAGTAAAAAAAAAACAGAGTCTAAATCAACACAATGAGTTCAACTAAGGGTTTGTTTGGATGTACTCATATTCACATCAATTATACGTGTTGGAATGAATTGAGATGGAAAATTATCACCTCAATCCATTTTAATGTATGTGGATTAAAATAGAGTGTATCAAATAACCTGTAGCCACCCGACGTGCGCATACTGAGGTAAGGAAAAAAACCGTACAGATTTCTGGGACGCTCCGCTTTTCTTTTTAGGCATGATGCTCTTTTTTTTAAGGTCAGGCACGATGCTTTTCGCTCTGACCTTCTTTCCCTTTAATCTCGCATTGGCTTGGACAGGTCCATTTCGGGAGGAGATCGAGGCAGTGGAAGCAGCGAGTGATGCTGAATAATATGATGGCAATCTATGCTTTTCTTGTGTTGTGTTGACCCCTCCTCTCATCTCTCGCCTGAGGAGACAATCCCTGTATATCCGTGTAGACACACTAGTGCATCTCGCTTTCAGCAGCTTAGGCCTAGGCCACAGCGCCTTTGGACTAAAACCGTGAAGCGATGATTTCTTACATGTCTAGAGATGCAGGTCCGGAGTAAGGTTGCAATTCTAGATTTTGTTTAAGTCAAAATATTTTAAGTTCAATTGAGTTTATAAAATTTAACATTTATGCGGTATGATAAATTTTTGATTAGCCAAAATTTTTTTATCTATGGCTCAAAATGATACTAATATTTATGGCATACCACTGTTCTTGGGTGTCTTGGTCACAACCTTGTCCATATCCTCTTGTACCATGCATCGAAAGGATCAGACAAGGGCTACATGGGAGGGGTGAATAGGACTATATAAAAACTTAAAACTCAATGCAGGTTTTTCACTTTTTTTTTGAAAGCATATGACAGTGACACCTCCAAGTTTTTGAAGAAGTGATATGTGACCTATGTATGTTAAAGTTTGAAATGCAAATATAAGAAACATATTAACTATATTAGATCTTTCCAAAACAAGAAATGTGACATGGTTGTAGACAGACCTTTGACTCATGATGGAATCGGTGGCCGGAAGAGACACGGGTGCAGTTCATTGACAAAAATTTCTGGAGAAAAGGAGATGGAGAGAATAAGATTAGTTAGAGAAAAGTTAGCTGGTAATTTTAGGATGCAAATGTGGTATATATGGCCGACGATGGTAATATAATTTTTCATCCAAAACTAATAATTTGGCTAGTTATTTTATTTTTTACCTTTAGTTAATTGTTTTGTTTTTTCTAAAATAAAGGGCTCAGATTTACTTGGCCTCTTGTGTCCTAGAAAGTAATATAAGTACTGTAGCAAGGCTCAAAATATATATTTTGAGAATACTATGATCTGAATGAGAACGCGGGACAAGTTTAAAGACCATTACTAAAATTATACTCTTTAAGGATTTTTCTTGGCTATCCATATATATGATAGTTGGGAGCACCTAAAACCGGTCTGACACTGGACATATGGAGTAATTAACTATCATTTTTGTTAACATGGATGGTGTTGACGTCAGAAGTTATCCGAATCAAACACCAACAGGGTCTTAGACGCTCGAATCGTCACGGACCGAAGAACGCAGCAGATAATCAACACGCTTTCGCGGTGAAGAGCAGCGAGGTTTACAAGCAAACCAACGAAGGATAACCAATCGTGCTTGCGTGACGAAGAACCGACTAGTTTCCGAGCAAACAAGTAAAGAAACCATCGAAGCTCTCGCCCAGAAGGGATCCCGTCAGAACAAGGACGTCGTCAGGTTGCCCTAGGTAGGCCGGTGAGCCTAGAACTCCATCCTTGGTCGTTAGATAAGGGATGAACAGTATAAGGGCTGGAAAAGAGGATAAAAGGGTTGGAGTAGATTGATTTGTGTTTTTGATGATCGTGTAGTTGGAATACCTCGATCGATCATCACCCTTTATATTTATATAAGGTGGCTGGTCTTTCCGTGAGAGTACAAGAATATTCCCAGAATTATAGTTGGAATCACGTTTCCTTGTGCTAAAGCAATAAAACGTCCGTGGCCGTAGCTTCCCCGTGAACGCTTCACAATTGCCATATCTGACTTCAAACAAACAATTTGCTTTCCTTGCTTGAAAACAATGAACGTACCATGTTTGGACTCCTTGTCAGGTTGGCCTGTACAGAACCGTAGGCGGCAGGCGTATCTCCCGTGCATCCAGCAAGTATCCTGCTCCAGCCTATATATGTTATTTTCCTGAACGTGAACAACTCGGTAGAGTACTGCTTCTGGACTTGTCCACGTATGATCAACGTACAGCACTTGTCCATAAGCGATGTACTCCCATGTTTCAACACTTAGAAAACCCTTTAAGCAATTTATTTATCAAATAATCAGCCAATAGTCTGATTAAATTGGTACGGACTAAATTTGAGTGTCAACGTATGCCCCCCTGTTATTAGATGAGGTTTATGCGAACCTAAAAGCATAAAGCATCAAACAGCGACGATGTCTAACTCATCGGCTATCCGGAAACTAAGAGCGATGTATACATCACTATGTTGTTTTAGGGGCGATGTTGTATATCGGCTGTTATTTGGGCATCACTTGGGCTTCTTCTATTGTATGAAAATTACGTCCTCTGACACTGAAGCCTAACGCTTATTGAGCCAACATGATAACTTTACTAAGCTATTAGGCGATCCTTCAATATTAAAACACACCAATGACTTATTGTTTCACCAGTAAAGAATCACGAAAGGCTATAATATGTTTCACCTTTATGGATTGTAATATTCCCAAGCCGAATAAGAAACTTCACATTTGGCTTAAAAGTTGGTGTAGATGTGATTTAATCTCCTTACATCTTAACAGGACCATTATGAGAAATAATGATATATCAACACCATGGCCTTGTTGGCAAGCCGATTAATAATATTATCACACCCATGAGGCAAATCTAAAACACATAAATCATGCCCTTAAAGCCAACAGAGCAAATTTTGTGAAGGGTCCTAAGGACGATAATAAAATATCGGCCATATTTTTTGGCAAAGCTTGCATGCCAAAAATCATTCCGACTTATCATATCACTTAAGATGATGATCTTCATCAACCATTAAAACATGTTTCCGAGGGTGATAAAGGCTTACTGATCCGGTTGCAATTTCAGCAGAATGTTAAAACATCACTGCCTCGTTCGGTCAGAATATTCAATGGTGACTGTACGATAGTAGAATCTCTGTGATCTTCCAACATACAGACTTCAGTAAGTATTTTGGACATCAGGCTGCATAACAACAGCCTTGTCGATGCCTTGCCTAGTGTGCATATTCCAGTACGCATAATTCAAATCAGGCTGTATGCGTGACTTCATGAATAGACACCAACAACACCTTGGAAACTAATAAGTCCCATGTCAAATCGGCTCAATGGTAGGACTGGACCCTTGCTGATCATCTATATGCAAGCAGCTAGAAAGCATGATTATGTTTAATCGGCCAAATTTGATTAATGAAGTAGTGGCCACCATTAAAGCATGCATACATAATCGGCTAATTTTAATAAAAACAAACGTCGGACATATAACTTTCTGATAAGGACTAGCAACCAGGCTATCGCCCGTTTTTGTTCAGCCATACGTTATCGTGCCCCCCGTCTTAAAGCCACAAAAGTAAATTTCTGTGGATGTTCTTCTCATAGCAGGATGGTTACCGGCATTCATCGGCTATAATTTAATGCTAAGGACGATAACAAAGTATCGGCCATATGAATCCATCCACAAAGATATGCATAGCCAAAATACAATATTTCAGCTCTTGAAATATAAGTCATTGATAAGTAAAATAATTTGGCAACCCTGCTATAACACCCTGGTGTTACGAGCTTACTTAGCACCCTGATTAAGGTCAAAAGAAATTAGGTAAACAAGTTCTCGGGTTTAAAATTTTTACCTCATATAAATGTTAAACAGATAACGTCGAGTAGTTGGTTCTATGGGGAAAACATGCTAAAGAGACCCTAATTAGGAAGTAGAACAATAGGTTGTTTTTATTGTTTGGCTTGAAAAACAATTTTTATAACAAAAATAAAATGTAACTTGAGCCTTGCGCTTAAGTAAAAATTTGCGAGCAGGTTCTGCAGCTAAAAGTGCAACTTTCATTTTTGGGGGATAAATGTCGTCAACTAGTGTTTTGCAAGCTCGGTAATCGAATTCGAAATCCAACTCCACCTAATTCTAGGTCTTGTCCAGGTCGGAAAGAGAGGATGACAAGGTTAATTTGACAATTAAATTCTATTGAAAATGCCTAAGCACTAACAACATGTTTTTTGCGTAGTTGATTGCTCCTCACCGGGCTCTTGAGCTTTGTGTAGGTCGTGGTGGTGTTGGAGATCGACTTGCTCTCGCAAAAATTACTCAAACTTGGTTGAAGTGCGCTGCGAGCTCTCATTTGATGCCCTACTCGTGAACTGACATTCCTGTGATGAGTGGACCTTGGCAGTCCTATATCTCCCTCTCTGGCCTCTCTTTACTCATGACGATTACTCCGATGGGTAGCTGGTTTAACCGGCTACAGGCTAGTGTCTTTGTTTGAACCTTAACCGAGTCAGAGTAGGCGTTGGGCATGCTTTAAAATGCATGCACGGTCTTAGTTCGGTCAGTCGGGCTCATGGCCACGGTCACCGCGTCTTTGACACTGCGCTGCCGCGCTCTGGCGTGTCGTGCATGCCTCCGCCTTGCGGTGCTGCTGCCACCTGGCCGAACCATTCCGGTCCCTCCCCGCTGTGACTTGTGCCGCTGCCCTCTGACTTTGCCCCGACACGGCCACACCTCATCGTTGCCTTGTGTGCCGCCCTGCCCTGCTTGTCCCGCTAGGCGCCATCAAGGGCACTGCTCGGGTTGACCTCTCCAAATTCGTGCATGTCTTCCCAAGCTGCTGCTCTCGCCCCGCTCGCCACTCTCTCAGTCCCCCCTCGTGCTCACACTGGCCCAGGGCATGGTCGCTGCCCCCTGCCATGCCGGGTCCGCACGCGCCATTTTTTTTGCGACGCAACGCGGCCGTGCCGCTCTGCTTTCCCCCTCCCTGTTTTCTTTACCTCGCCTCGGTCCGACTATACCACAGGGTACGAGGTCATCGTGCACTGGGGTCCCCTTCCTCGCTAGCCAACGTCGCCGCGCTGTCCATCCTCTGCCGCGTGCACGTGAACCGGTCGCCTCGCCGCTGCCCTTTTCAAATAGGAGAAGCACAACGATTTCCACTTCAATTACTCGCTCCTGTGGGTAGCTGAGAGAGCCAGCTTTGCGTCTCGCCACACCGAGCCTCAGTCGTGCACACCATGGCCGCCATTTGGGCGTTTGGGTCGTCGCCAGTCATCTAGCCACCGGAGTAGAGCGTGTTTTGGGGGTAAGCCCCTCCTTCGTTTCGGTTCCAATTAATTGGTATCTTTAGACCCGCCTTGACCTCCTCTGTTGGGTGCTCGCCTCAGCCAGGTCTGGACGCTCACCGGCGACGTGCTGACGCGGCACACCACACTCGGAGCGCCGCTGACCTCGCTGCGCGCGCATGGCCAAGTCACCTCGGCACCCCTCCGCGCCAACGGTCGCCACCGTGGGCATCTTGGTGAGCCCCTACTACTTTTCCGCCATCGCGTTAGTCCTGTTAGGGACTTAGCCTACCGGTATGGCCTCGCCGCCGGCGTGAATCGCCACTCGCCGCTGCAGCGCGCGCTTGTGCGTGTCCCGGTTTCCCGTGACCTCCCAGCGTCGTTGCTCGAACCATAGATGGCGGTCGGTTTCTTAGTCATGTCTGAGCGGGTCCCTAGTGGCCGGCGCAACCGTCCCATGTCAGCCGATGTCGCGCCGGTGAGCGTGGGAACGGCGGGGACCAGCCGATGTGAAGACAGGTTTCTCTGGGGGTCTGCCTGCAATGCATCTCTCTACATGAATAGTGCGAGCAGTAGGAGCCAATTATGCCTGGTCATAGGGGCCTTTCTGCTTAAATATCATCACACGCGGGCCTTCCGGTCTTGGGCCGGGATGGGCCGCTTGAGCGCGTGTGCGGCCGCGTCCGCCACTGGGCTGCTAGGCTGTTTTGGCTGTCGCCGGCCCTTTTTGCTTTCTAAAGTCTTTCCTAAATTAATTCTAGGGTAAAACTTGTAAATGCAATAGAAAAATGTGTAGGAATCTAAAAATTGTGAAACGAACCTTGTTTGGGTTCTAAAATCATTCTCTATATGTTAGTGCATTTATTTTGCGTAAGCTTATAATGTTTGCAGAAGTTCATTAATTAATCTGAGGGGCTTAACATTTCTAAAACATGAACTTGTACGAAATTCCAAGGTTAATCTATACCAGTTAAAATTCCAGAAATTTCACTATAGGTTCCTGGCATTACTAAGTACCCACTATAGTTTTTGTAACTCCAGAATGCTTAGTTGTTAGAATAGTTAATGAGCCCTAGTTGGAATATATACGTTAAATCAATGAAATAACTAAAGCAGTATCTTGGCTGGTATAACCAAAATATTTGTCGGGGTTTAGCGCGTTGCGGGTAGCATGGATATGTGGCTTAGTACGTTAGCCGTTAAGCTTGTTTGTGTGAGAGACGAAAAGCGTATTTAAGTTGTGACTGTCGTTGATTACTTACATCTGTGTGTTGTATCCGCAGATATCACAATAGGAACGCTGATGGATCGCGAAGTCATCCGGAGCAGCCGGAAAGATGGTGCCATGAGGATCGTGTCACATCGATGGAATGCTAACTTGGTTATATGTTACCCAGGCAAGCCCCGGTGCATAAGCCATATTATTCTGCACTTTAATTTATGCTTGTGCATTAAGTTTAAAGGAGTTGGATGAAACCCACTTGCATATATATATATATATATATATATATATATATATATATATATATATATATATATATATATATATATCCTATGAGTCTTACTAGTATGATAGGATGATGTAGTGTGTTATGCTATAGGATTCCGGTAGAAGTCGAGTGATTACGTGTCACTCGCGAGAGATAGGGAATACATTATTGTTACTATTATCATGTTACTATCACATGGAATAAATATGTATAATAATTGGAGACCGGGCTTGGATGGACTTGGACCGATTGGGCAACAGAGCGGGGCTCTGGTTGCATTTGTTCCGCCTGTGTCGATTAAGAATTGTTCATTGCATTGGATTCCATAGTCAGGTCATAAACCTACTTGTCCCGAGCATATACTTGCTTATGAGAGCGGGAAGACTTGTTTCTCTCTTGTCATGGGTTTTTACTCTTTCAAGACCGGCTTTTTAGGTGGTTATATATATGGGTTGAGGAGGTCTAAGCACCATACTGAGGCGGGGCCTGCAGTGTTGGGGCTTAGAGTCCGAGCTTGGACGAGGACCTAGACCCCTTGATAGGAGTGGAACGGGTTGGTCTTTCTTATGCCCGGGGTACAAGCAAGGCGTGTGTTTTCAGGGCACCCAGCTGGGCACATTGATTCATGAATCGCCATCAATTCGACGATCCGACATGACTATAATCTGGCATCGTAGTAAGGACTATGGAAAATGGTGAAAATAGTTCTAATTGCTTACCACATGCTTGAAAGTAGTTTTGGTGCTTACATAAAATGGTTAGTCAATGAAATGACGATGACTGCTAATAAAAAGAAATATAAGGATCCACCTTTAGTAATGCTTCTCGCAGTTGCAATAAACCCCCAAGCCAAAAAGCCTTGCATAATCCTTAGAGTCTTTTTCTTTCCTCCTGACGGATAAGTCTTGCGGAGTACAATTGAGTACTCAGGGTGTGTTCTACCATGTTGCAGGTGATAGGTGCTGATAAGTTAACACTGGTGTGAGGAAACCTCCTGGTGGGCTCAGCGAGGATTTCCTTTGTGATATGGAGTAGAGTTTATTTATTAAAACTCTCACAACAGTTTTACAAAGAAAATATTGGCAACTTGTTATCACTTCATGCTTATATAAGTTCACCATGTTAATGTTTACCTTATCATTAAATGATTTTATTTCCACTGAACGCTGATAACCTTTTATCTTCCGCTGAATTACTCTGATATGGTACTAAAAGTGATGTAAGAAATGGCAAGGATATTGTAAGCTTTACTCTCTCATTTGTGATCTTGATGTAAAAATGTGAATCTTTGAGTTCTCCCTGACGGTGTGCTCGACGAAATCGAGTAGTTTAGTGTTCTCCCTTGGGTACTTAGTGCCTAATGGAAGGCAAGTACTCTTGGGAGGGCATTAGATTAGGCGATTCTGCCACACCTGCATAATATAAAGATCCATACCCAAGATCAAAATAAGGATCTGAGGGATAACCATGCATATCTAGGGATGAATTCTACGTCGATATAGGTAGAGAATATGGATGATGCCATGACCAATAATTTTGATTATTTGGTGCAAACCCCAAACGTTTCTTGAATCTCCTTTCCTTCGCCTTTGTTGCACCACTTGCTTGAGCATCATCCTTCTGAGCTTAAACACTCCTTTTAGGAACCCACGCCAAGCCTTTTTCTTTAAGCTTCTCTGCGCTAAGTTTTCGTAACTTCTTTTCTTGCCACTTTGGTAAACCGAGTGAGCATCTCAGTTTTATTTCTATATTGGATAGCGGCAACTCTTTCTTGATTTTGGGTACTCCAATCTTCTTTTGTTCAGATTTGGCAGCTATAATGTTAAGAGGTGAATTCCCTACTTCTTTGCCATCAATAGCCGAATTTTTCAATAATGCAATCGGCTTTTCAATAGTTGCATTCAGATCTAAACTTTTATCCTTGCAGCCATCATACATCACACGGTAAAATTGCTTAACACTTTCTTCTTTGGTTGAGCTCTGGACCGATTTTGATCAAAACGGTCTTTATAAGATGATGATCTCTCTAAGTATCTAGGAGCTGCATACTCTATGTATTGTGGCCCAAAATATGATGGAACATGTGCCTCTTGATCAAACTAGCCCCAAGACGAATAAGGATAAAAATTTATGGGTCGTGGTCCATATGATATGGAAATTGGCTGCTCAAAAGAAGAATGCGTTCCTACTGTATGAGATCTATCTCCTTACTAATTCCACTCTTAAGACTTACGCTTTGGAGGCAATCTTGATGATTGGGCCTTCTTTGGCCGATTGGCAACATTTGCTTCTGCTTCATTCTTGTATTTAGCTCAAAGTTCCTCAAAGCTGAGCTTCAACCTTCTACTCTTTTGCTTGTTACGGTCTTTACCTCCAATAGCTATGTGAGCATCCACCCTTTTCTCCTTGTCTTGACAAACATGCTTCTTTAGCCATTCCCCTTCTCAATGGGATCAATCAGCCTTTGCTTCGGTTGGAGAGATTTCACCAGTCCTCCAATGTCTTCTGGAATTGCGATAATTTTGTTGTCCTCTAGAATATCTTCTATTTGCAATTCATGAACAACTTTGTCTCCACTTGAGGGCTCCACATCTCTCTCAAGCATTTGAGCCTTGAGCTTTGAGTGAATCGGCTAATGCAAGCCGATTCAAAACCTGTTTGCCATCAAGACCAATTGAATCCAATTGGTCCATTTGTTGAGCTTCAGAAAATCTCAATTGTCCTTTATCAATGGTCGATTGGATCATTCGACGAAACATATTACAATTTCAAGTATTATGCTCAAATGAGTTATGCCACTTGCAATATGTAAGGTCTTCTAAGTGCTGAATAGATAGCAAAACATTGTGATCAATGATTCTAATAAATTATTCTTGAGCAAGATATCAAAGACATGATCACAAAAAGTAAAGTCAAAGGTGTACTTTGATTTCTTCGGCCGATTCTTTTGTGCAGTCAACTTTAAAGCTAGACAAATGAAAAGATCAGATTTAATATCAATTCATTCGGCCATACTTTTGCAATTGCTTTTGGAAAGTCTCAACTTTGACAAATTAGCACTATCGGCCTTGCCATATGGTATCATATGTTGGCCGATAGAATCTGAGTTTGTTTTATCATCAACAAATAAAATGTCATTCTCAATCGGTCTTTTATAACTATTAGCAATGATATCTCTAATAGATATAGAAATTGAAATAGTATGACCAGATAGCAATTTGAGCAAAATATTTGTGTTTTCTACCTTGTCGATCGTGTTGGAGAAGTGCACGTCTTTTTGATTTGAATGATGTTGCTCTTCATCTTCAGAGAACGATCAACAATAGGTGCCGAATCATTCGAAGGCACATTGATGGCTGCAGGAACCAAGAAAGTTGGCTTAGCCGACTGAAAGTCAGCTAGGCCGACTTTGGCACTAGCAGGGGCCGTCGGCCTAACGTACTGGGAAGTCGGCCTAGCCGACTCGGGGTAGGCAGCAGTTGGCTCAGCTGACTTTGAAGTCAGCTCAGACGATTTTGAACAAGCAGGCAGCCTTCCTTTCTTGCTTGTAGGGGCTTGATCTCCATCAATGATGTAGTAATCACTAGATAAATATATAACCTCTTTAGCTCCTAAAAAATTAAGTCTACAAGGTTTCTTATCCTTCTATGTTTTTCTGTAGTAAGACTTGTTTCTTGAGATGTGATTGATTCGAAAGGCATATTGTGTTGTTCGGCTCAATTTTGACTTTACTCAACATGCTAATGGGTGAAGCTTCTTTTTTCTTACTCAAAGCCGATGACGCTGATCAGCCTCTTGCTAATAATCCTAGTCAGAGCGCTGATTCCAAGTAGACATGCTGCTGTAGACGTGCGTTAGGGGAAAGATTCCATATACGAAACTGCTGATGCTTTGATGTATGAACCTTAGCTCTCAAACAATTGAATGCATTGCATTGCATGCATGTTGGGGTAGCTGCACCAGAAGATAAAGAGCTGTTTAGTTTGTAAAAAGCAAACCCAAAAAGTGCTACAGTATCTGTCACATCGAATCTTACGGCATATGCATGGAGTACTAAATATAGGCGAAAGAAAAAAACTAATTACACAGTTTGGTTGTAAATCACGAGACAAATTTTTTGAGCCTAATTAGTCTATGATTGGACACAAATTGCCAAATAAAACGAAAAATGCTACGGTAACCGAACCTAAACTTTTTCACCAACTAAAAAGCCCAAAGAGCTAGGATTGAGCTCTACTCCTGTGTATGTATATGCCGTCCAGCAATATTGCAAGCCTCGGCAGGCGAGGCGATGGCTCCCGAGTGAGTCCTGAGACAGACGATGGCGGGCATGGTCGCTCTTGGATTCAGGTCTGGTTTATATCTCAAAATTTTTTGGAAAAATTTTCTATAGCATTTTTATTGTTATTTGGCAAAATTTGTCTAACTATAGACTAACTAGGCTTTAAAGATTCGTCTCGATATTTACAGACAAACTGTGCAATTAGTTTTTTTTACCTACATTTAATGTTCTATGCATACGTCTAAAGATTCAATATGACATGTACTGTGCAAAAATTTTTGAAACTTTTTGGAAACTAAAGAGGACCTCAATTCAATTCAGGCTGTGTTTAGATCACTTGAAAAGTATACTATGCAAAAAAAAATTCTCCGTCACATCAAACTTGCGATACATGCATGGAGTACTAAATGTGGATAAAATCAAAAACTAATTGTACAGTTTGGTTGTACTTTGTGAGACGAATGTTTTGAGCCTAATTAGTTAATGGTTGGACAATTATTACCAAATACAAACGAAATGCTACATTGTATTTTGGCACTCTAAAATTTGGATCTTAAACACATCCTCAATTCAATTCGTGGCTAGCAAACTGCAACGAAGGAAAGCTGCGAAAGCTACTACACCGACGGGCGCGGTAGAGCCGGAACAGGAAGAAGGAAGGCTGAAGCGCGGAAGCAACGCGGCATAAATACTCACGCATGCAGCGACAGGCAGCCAGCCTGCTTGTGCAGTGCAGGCGTGCATATTGTCAGGCACCCGGCCGGCATGGGTAGCTCGTGTCGTGTGGTGTGTACTGTGTTGTGTTGCAACAAGACTGGCTGGCTGGTTGCCTTCCTCAACTCGCCTCACAGTGCCTCTCCTCTCCTAGGCATGCATGCATGCATGCATGCCATTTGCCAGTTGCAGTTGCAGTCGCACGACACGATCGACAGACAGGTCCTGATCGATCCGTCGGTGGTCGATGGTGGGCAGTGGGCAGTGGGCAGTGGGCACTCAGGCCTCGTTTAGATGCACTCAAAAAGTTGAAATTTTTTCACTCTCTCTATCATATCAATCTTTGAGCTCATGCATGAAGTACTAAATGTAGGTAAAAAAATAACTAATTACACAGTTTAGTTGAAAATCACGAGATGAATCTTTTGAGCCTAGTTGGTCCACGATTGGACAATATTTGTCAAATAAGACAAAAGTGGTACTATTCATCGGTTTGAAATTTTTTCAGCATCTAAACTAGGCCTCATGCTGGGTATACAAGGAAATGATGACCCACCATGCGGTGCCTTTGCAGCGGCCGCGGCGAGTGGCCTGCAGCTTCCCGTGCCAGCTCGTGTAGCCCGTGTACCGTGCAACAGGTTTTGCTCTTGCATGCATGCAGCACGCTACCTACACTACAGGCCTCGCTTATACAGTGACGTCTTCAGGTCACTTTGGCCAGTTTTAGGTTCTTGTTCATTCATTCATTCATTCAGGGGCTGTTTAGTTGGCAAAAATTTTAGCGAAACGCTACTGTAGCAATTTCGTTGTTATTTGGCAAATATTGTCCAATCATGGTCTAATTAGGTTTAAAAGATTTGTCTCGTCCATTTCGTCTAAATTGTGTAATTAGTTTTATTTTTTATCTATATTTAATGCTTCATGCATGCGTTCAAAGATTCGATGTGACGGGAAATCTGAAAAATTTGGCAAAATTTTTGGCATCTAAACGGTGCCTCGTTCTAATGGACAAATAATACTACACGTGTTTATTGCTTTTTTTTTGCATGGAACATCCATTCATCCAACATAGTAGCTACTAGCTAGTCACGCAGATTGGACGACGGGAAGAGCTGGACCAGGCCAGCCGCCCAGCAATTAAGACCTTGTTTTGTTCCAAAGTTAGTTGGTTCCATAAATACTTTTGCATTTCATTTGTATTTGTCAATTATTATCCAAACATTGAGTAATTAGGCTCAAAAGATTCGTCTCGTAAAGTACAAGCAAATTGTATAATTAGTTATTTTTTTACCTACATTTAATGCTCCATATATGTGTCAAAGATTTGATGTAACGGTGATGTGATAGAGAATTTTTGCACTTTTTGCATTTTGGAGGAAAACTAAATAAGGGGTAAAATGGGTTGGGTTTTATTGCTACGGTCTACGAGTACGAGCTAGGGCACCCACAATAGTATAAGTAACTAGCTCTAAGCCAACCTCTTTAATAGTGCTAGCTCTTAGCAATGACTCATAATATGATTAGACTCACATAACACTCTCACATAATTTTAAAATACGTGTATGAACCTAGCTCTTGGTCAAGAGCTAGTTTTTCTCTTTTTTTCTATTAAAGTATGAAAAAATGCTAAGAGCTAGCTTATGAGTCGGGCACTGCAGATGCCCTTAGTTATAATAATTCTTCCATCATTTAAACGTACCGTACGTATGGGCCCGCAGTAGTACGTAGGACACGACACAATCTAGGCCGTCGTCATGTATACGCAATCTCACGCCGGTAATAATTACATATATCTCCTGGCCCGACCTCATTGATTAAGACTATCCGCACTCATGATCCTCTATTTTTATCCTCTATACATCATAGTCATCAAGATTCTCTCTTCTATACTCATTTCTCCTGTGCTCATCCATCCTCTATATCATCCTCTATCCACTGTAGGACCCACTTGTCACTTTATCTAAACATATCCATGTGAGATCTTGTTTTGAAGAATTTATTGAAACAAATTTAATGGTGCAATCAAAATTTAATTTAGTTTTTTTGGTTTGTGAGTTATAACATTTTTTACTTACTTACAAGTGTGGGGCCCGCGCATGATTCTCTCTCCTCCCTCCTCCCGCACATGACTCTCTGCCTTACTACGCGCGCGGCAGCACTGCCCGTAGGCCCCACGCCTTTTGGCGCACGTATTGGAAATGTTCTAGAAGACGCTAGATTTGGAGGAACTGCGCCCGTTCAGGAATCTCTAGCGTACCCCGGTGCAACTTCTCCATCCGACGTGTGCTACGCTATATGTGTTTACCGGACTGTTTCCAGGTCTCGGTGTGGACAGTCTAAGGCCGGTATCGACCAAAAACTATGAGGTGGTTTTTATTCATATCATTACTAAATCATATAAACACTGCAGACGGAGTACATAGGAAAAATATTCTTGATTAATAGTTCTTTGAAGTTTTGCATGGCCACAAGTCTTTCCTCCTATCATATCTTTTTTATCCTGGTTCTCGTGTAGACATAGGTCCTTGTCTAAGAAATAATTTTCTTCTCACTTCTTTAATTCCAATGCTATGTCTAATTGACAGCTAATTAATGAACGTAGAAACCATCCTAGTTTCTAGGTTGGGACTTCTTAAGCACCCTTTTAGATGGATTAGGACTAGTTGTTAGCTTTCTCTAAAAATTACCAAGCAAGTTATTAATTCATGTACGTTTGGATACTAGAGCAAGTTATTAGTTCATGTCTGGATCCCTATCTAGTATGTGCATGCATACGTGCAAATTGACAAAATACCCCTTCAGTTTTTCTCTCTCCTCACTCGGTCTCTCCCACATGGTATCTCTCTCCCGCACCTCGCTTTTGTCTCTCATGTGGCATAGTGGAGCCACGAAGGCAAGGCATTGAAGCCGAGCGAGGCGAGGACGTGGATAATTTTTTAACTAAGGGTGTGTTTAGTTTCCTATTTTATCTAAAAAAATTTAAATTTTAGTCTATCATTTTACAGAATGGAACTAGACATTATGAAAAATTTTTAGTAAAAAGGTATCTATTCTTCATTTTAGATTTTAGCTTCAAGAGACAAAAAAAAACCAAAAAGCCCTCACCTACCCCATGAAAAATTTAACATTTTGGATGGAACTAAACACACCTATGAAAATTTTGACATTTTGCATTTCATCATTTCAAAGTAGTTGGCATTTTGTATTTTGCATTCGACGCGGAACTAAACACAGCCTAAATTGAAAATTATTTGAGTGAATTATCAAAGAAAGAGAATTGTATAGGAGAATATATTGATTGATCCGGCCCGATTGTCCATGCATCTATCGTGCATTCGGGCCATCACTCGCAAACTGTGTGAACCCTTGGGCGTGGAAATAGAAACGGGAATTTAAGGCGGCAACAAGAGAAACGGGCTTGGTGTGTGTGCTTGTGCTGCGCCCTTTGCTCATTCAATACGTACGGCAGCACCTGGATACAGTGCCGTGTCATTTTCCATGGCCACCCCCAAGTGATCTGAACCTTTGTTGGCGTCCGTTGCTCATGGGTCATGGCATTTTTGTGTTCCCTATAGCTGTTGAGGACATTGCGGAAGCAGACCAGTACGAGCAAAGTATAATTGAAGGCTGTAAGTTGGTTAAATGCTGATATGGAGAAGAGAGGAGAGGGAAGAGAGCGGAAGTGGGTTGTAAGGTTACAGCAAGCTTAAGCACAAGAACTAAGAAAGTTTGTGAGAGAGATAAGTGTGACATGTATTAATAGTGATGAGCTAACTACTACAGTATATAAGTGGACTAAGAAAAGGCTACAAAGAAACATTACAGCCAGCAATCGATTGTATTATTAGGCTTGCTCTAATGGACTGCCTTTAATAATCGCTAAAAAGAGCACACGTTTAAACATTTTAAATTTAACTAACTTTATAGGAGCTTCTAAAAAAACTAAATTTATTGAAAATAATATAAATAATTATGTTTCTAAAAAATACACTACAAAAATATATTAAATAGTTGAAATGAAGATAATTTGATTTAGCAGTACATAGCTACAAATGCACTTCTTTTCAGGAGTGGGGTAGTAGAGAATTGGCTTGTTCTTGTTCCACCAGGAGAATGTTAAACCAGCGGTGTGTACCATTAAAGACCAGACGGATACTACTGCTTGCATTACGTGAACAAAAGTAAGAAAGAGAGAGAGGCAGCTAAGAAAAAGCATCAGGGCTGTGTTTACTTCTAAAAAAAATACTGTGCAGAAAAAGATTTCCCATCACATCAAACTTACGATACATGCATGAAGTACTAAATATAGATGAAATCAAAAACAAATTATACAGCTTGGTTGTACTTTGCGAGACGAACATTTTAAACCTAATTAGTCAATAGTTGGACACTATTTACCAAATAAAACCAAAACGTGCTATAGTACTTTTTTTACACCTTTTCACACCTTTTCGCGAAACTAAACACAGCCGGGCATCATTTGGCGATTACTACATTATTATACACCAGGCTTATCTCCGGCAGGATGACGAACTGAAATTCTCTGATAATACAATAGGGCCCTGTTTAGTTCCCAGAAAAAACACTATGTGAAAAAAGATTCCCCGTCACATCAAACTTGCGATACATGTATGAAGTACTAAATGTAGATGAAATCAAAAACTAATTGTACAGCTTGGTTATACTTTGCGAGACGAACGTTTTGAACCTAATTAGTCAACAGTTGGACACTATTTGCCAAATAAAACCAAAACGTGCTACAGTATTTTTTACACCTTTTTACATCTCCCGTGCTGTGCATGCATGACAATGACAAGCAAGTGGAAATTTAGCATTAGGCCTTGTTTAGATTGCAAATTTTTGCAATCTGGACACTGTAGCACGTTTCGTTTGTATTTGACAAACTTTTTTCAATTATGGACTAACTAGGCTAAAAAGATCCGTCTAGTGATTTACAATTAAACTGTGCAATTAGTTATTTTTTTACCTACATTTAATGCTTTATGTATGTGTCTAAAAATTGATGTGATAGAGAGAGAGCGAAAAAACTGGAATTTTGAGGCAATCTAAATAAGGCCTTAGTTGCGTACGAGGCCACTCGTCTCGAAGCAAGGTACAGACGCCTAGCTGGCCAGGCCGTAGTTTTCGTGCCCGCAACAGTATAAATCATAATTCCGATCTAATCCAAGTCCAACGAGGTAATAAATTACATGGTGACATTTGCGTGCAACAAGCATGCATGGCTCACTCACTGCCTCCTCACAGGCTTTGCGTGGCCGGGAGACTAGGCAGCAGTTACTGTACCGGCTCCCATGTCGAAGGAAAGTGTTGTGTGTGCTTCCTGGCTGCCTGCCTCATCACAGTCATCAGTTGTCACACACACACACACACGGCTTCGTCATGCGTTGCGTCGTGTGGGGAGGAGAGCAGAATGATGAGCCTTGAATTGGGCGCACCTGAACCTGATGGATGAATCCACGCTGCGCCATTCATGTCATCTGCTTTCCAACTTTCCCCCACCATCGCTCACCATGCGTGCCGCAACATGCCATTGCCATGCCACCCCGTTTCATCAAAATTTAAGCGCTGGGCCGGGGTGGCGCCAAAGCAAAATCATCCGTATCATCATAACACAAGCGAGGATGACGATGATTGCTAAGCCAAATTTCTAGGGTTAGGCCACGTTTAGTTTCCAAAATTTTTTAAAATTCCTCGTCACATCAAATGTTTAGCACATGCATAGAGTATTAAATATAAATAAAAAGACTAATTACACAGTTTGGTAGAAAACTACGAGACGAATCTTTTGAGCTTAATTAGTCTATTATTAGACACTAATTGACAAATACAAACGAAAGTGCTACAGTAACCAAAACAAAAAAATTCATGACCTAAGCACACCCTTAATGCAAAACAATATCATCCGTATCATCATAGCACAATGATGATGCAAACCCTGTGCCTCGTTGGCAGACAGTGGGCCTTCGTTCGTGTCAATCTCAATCTGTGTCGTGTACTCATGTGGCGGGTCAATCAAAACTGCACAGCACCGGAAAAGCGCGTGCACCGCTGCACATGTAGGGGACGCCACTGACGAGTCAGTCAGTCAGTCGCCCAGCACCCGTATCAGCGCGAATCTGGCAAGCTGATGCTATAGGATTCGCATTCACTAGTGGAGTACGGAGTACGTGGCCGGCTGCCTGCTAGCGTTAGCGGTAGAACGGGGCGCGGGCTTCATGGACGAAATCCAAAGCGAGCATGCGCTCGAGTAGATGTATGGTGTGTTGCAGATCGATCGATCAATCGATCCATTCTGCTCCTCTCCATGCTGCCTTAGATCTATATATTTGGAGAATTGGAGCAACTTTAGTTACGATATTTAGCTTATTCGTTTGGCTGATCTGGCTGGCTGAAAATACTGCTGGCTGATTTTTTGCAAAAGAAAAATACTGTCGGCTGGCTGGCTGATTTGACTGCAAACAGACTGATTATTATCATAGGCTCTCATCAAATCAAATCGCGACGAGAAGGCTCGGTCCTCCGGTGACTCTTGACACCGTCGGTGAAAATGGCAGGCACGCATCACACACGATCACACAAGATGAAGATTTGTTGTACCTACTAATCTCAAATCTGTCGAGGAAACAGCCGCACTAGTTTCACGGGCGCCGCGGCGCATCTCGTGCTCACGCTCCAGAAGCTGATGGATAATACTATAGGCAGCTCAGCTCAGCGAACAGAGGACTCTCTCGGCCTGTGCAAAACCAAACGATCCATCCATAGCCCATTTTCCCACATGGATTCAGCAGGGCAGCCCAGCAGCGAGTCACGCAGACATTCAACTCATCCCCGTATAAGGCTATCCACACTCTCTATATTCATCTTCTATACATCCTCAGGAAGATTCTCTCCTCTATACTCAATTCTTCGGCACCCATCCATCCTCTATATCATCCTCTATCCACTGTAGGACCCACTTGTCACTTTATCTAAATATATCCATGTGTGATCTAGTTTTGAATGATTTATTGAGACGAATTTAATGGTGCAATCGAAATTTAATTTGGATTTTTGGTTTGTGAGTTATAGCATTTTTTCCTTTGTTTAACTAGTGAGGCCTGCCATTGCTCATTATAGAGTAAGCACTGTACCACTCTAAATATAGAGTGAGAGAAAAAATAGAGTATTGTTTTAGAGTATCCAATATAACAGTTTTTACTTTATATTCGTACTCTAAAGCTTTAGAGTATCCTTCCCGCTGCGGGTACTCTAACCAACCGTCTCCGTGTCCGTCACCGTCACCCAGCCACCCAGGACGCGTACGTACGCACCTACCAACGACCGTCCGTCCGTCCGGCCCCGATACCGGTACAGCAGCAGAGGAGAAGGTGCGGAGACAAAAACAAGCACAAACAACAAACCCATCCGTCCACGGACGGACGGACACACGACGCGGCAGATGCAACGGCAGTCGGCAGGCAGACACGGGGATCCAGACCCAAACCAACCCAACCCGGCATTTACTCCAGAAATCACCAAATCTCAGCACCCGCGCATCGCATCGCATTCAGCGCACCCACGGCCAAGGCCAATCCGATACATCCGCCAAATCACTCACCTCCCGGCACACGTATAGTACCCTCATCAAAGCACATAAATTTACTGCTACTGTTTGGGAATCAGCCCCTCCAGGACAAGATATTAGTATGTACGGGTAATACGGCCTGGTTGAGTTTCTTCTAAAAACTTACACCCTATCTCATCGAATATTTAGACACATGTATAAAATATTAAATATAGACTAAAAAACTAACTAATTATACAGATTGCGACTACTTACAAAACTTTTAAATCTAATTAGTCCACGATTTAACAATAAAGTGCTACAGTAACACATGCTAATAACAGATTAATTAGACTTAATAAATTTATCTCACGGTCTAACGGATTCTCTAATTTGTTTTTTATTAATATCCAAACATCTCATGCAACACTCTCGTGTGACGGCCAATATGACACTCCAAACCTTTACAACCTAAAGGAGGCCTACGTCTACCTCATCAAAGGTCGTCTTGCATACAGCATATCAATCTAGGCCTGGGGAACCAGCAAATAAATCTGCATTCACCTCACAAAACAGTGGGACACTACGCACCACATCAATCAGACGCACAAGAAAACATCACGGCCAAACAGTACCACCTCCCATAATTAACTACAGGTTCGAAAACGAGCATAATAACTAAATCGATGCTGCAAAGCCACGGTGCAGAGGTCACACAGCCCAAACAGGGACTGCAATTCAGTACTGGACCCTTTGGAAATCCATAATCTGGAGCTTAGACACCATAGGGTTATCAGACTGTTCGACTAGCATGGCAGTTAGATAAAGGCCTACATAGACACCGAGGGCAGTTCTTGCAAAGCTCCTAAGGCCCGCCAAGGTGGGCGCCGAGCTCGCCAAGGTCACCATCATCATCCTGAAGGCGGACAGCATCCAACTTCTGCCTCAGGACCGTGATTGCGTTCATGATCAGCTCGTAGGCCGTGATGGCGCCGGTTGTTTCTACCGTGAAGATGAAGCTGTCCTCCTTTGCGTTGATCTCAACTAAGCCTGGCTTTCCCATGGCCTCAGCGTGCTTGATCACCTCATCATCATAGGTGTACGCCTCAGCATTGTCCACCACCACCTGATAATTTACACAAAATAAAATGCAGCTGCTCAACACCATGGATTTATTTTATTATAAAGGAAAAAATACGCTAGTGAAAGAGACACAAGCAGCTCTGTCAGATGTTGCGCCAAGTGGCCCAGCATTGGTGATCAAATTACAAGATTGATTTTCACTAAAGCTGATTAACGACGGATAAATCATTCAAGCTGAACAAGGAACAAAGCGAGCATGAGCCAAATTTGTATTTGCACAGTTGCCATGATACAGAAGCTGAACAGCCTGAATTAAACAAAACTGGCATGATGAAACAACAGTAAAAACATGCAAGGCTCGACCTCGCATTATCTCTGCCAACAAGACCAATGAGTTGTGCCAAGCACTTGGCTGCAATTGTTGTCCTACCAAGGTATTCTATAAAAATTGCTGCCTCATAACTTACCTACAATATTTACCGTGAAATTCCCCCCTTAGATTTCAGGTGAAGCCTTCATGTGTCATTTAAATACCCTAATTCTACATTACGCTGTTGTTTCTGCTGAAAGGGACAATTTATGGTCAACCTAAGTGCTCTGCATACCCCATCATTTCAGAAAGCATAACTGCAAAGCTGGTGGGCTGCGTTCGTTGCCTTTACAGGGAAGAACCTACATTTGCAAAATAAAAATTGTAACATAAAGGTGATTCACGGTTCTAATACATGTTAAGAGTTGATTAGCTTTTACGATGATCAAGATCAGCTTTCGAAGAAATTTGGCAGAAAAATTATTGTTGGTGTGATGCGACAAAGGGACATTTCTGAACCATCCACAAGATACCCTGCCTGTTATGGGTTAACAAGTCTGCACCTCAATCATCGTAAAAGCTAATCATATTGGATGGTTTTCATATCAAATATCATCATATGACAGGTTAATCATATTGTATTTTGCCTGTCCCCAAAATCCATAAACATGTTTTCAAATGCTGCTATAAGAAACAATCACCAAAGCAGCAAGTGACTAGCAACTATATATTTTATTATGCTAAATTAAATTTACAAAAAGAAGATCAAATATAAAATAGTGCATGCATAGGATGATTTAAGAACAGTTCAACACAGTATAAGGTGTGCTTGCATTAATTCTAAGGTGAGCCCGATGCGGTGTGGGCGGGAGGAGTGCGCAGGGGGGTCTGAGGACCAGTTGAGACTGAGAGCTAGAGCGCAGAGGGTAGCGAGGAAGTGGCGAGGTGGATTCGTCGCCGGCGGCTGCGGCAGGATTGCCGGTAGCCACCGTATAAGGGGAAACCCACCCGCATGGGAGGTTTATTCCTTCTTCGATAGTTTCTTTACAGCAAGGAAAGTGCCCTTCATACTCAGGTGCACTATTAACAAACTTGGAAACAAACTCCTAACAATCCTCTCAATTAATGACTTCCTAACCAACCCACGGGCTGGGCTCGGTGGATGTCGAGGGTGCCGCTGCATATATTGGCCCCTACAAACGAGCCCACAACAGAGCCACAGTGCAACTAGGAATGTCTGAAGTCGCCACACCAAAGCAACACACAGCTAGAGGCAAAGACCTAAGGAATGAGCCTCTCAGTCTTTTAGAATATCAGAAATTGAATTAGATGTTAACTAGTTTTTTTTCTCTCAAATACACAAGAGAGCTTGGAGATTGGCAATCAACGTGCCGGAACCGTGACCTCTTTTTGTCTCCCTTTATGTCTTTTTTGTGTCTCCCTGTTTCTCGTCTCTTTTGGGTTTCATCTCTAGCCTACCCCAACTTGCTTGGGACAAAAGGCTATGTTGTTGTTGTTGTTGTTGTTGTTGTTGTAAATACACAAGAGAGTTGGTACATTCCTTTCTCAAAAAAAAGAAAAGGTCAAGTGCAAAATAAGGCCCATTAATGGTAACAAGGTGGTCTGGTGGCTTCTCTGTGGTGACCTTACGAGTCAATAAACAGTGTAAACTGCATTTGCACAATCACTTGCTGATTTCCCCCAAATGATATATTCTCAATACTGAGTCTTAATGCCCAAAAAGCAGGAAATAAAGAAATATAACCTTTGATTAAATATTACTGATGCAAGCTACGATAATCTTTAAGTTCCATTAGAATTTGTACGTGGCTATCCAATTATGGAAGTGTTTTTTATACTTTTTGCATTTGCGTGTACACTTTACACTGCAGCTCAATCAATTTTCAGGACATACATGTCCTTAACTGCATGTCAAAGCACAGGGTGCGTCGTGTGGCTAGACCTGGTAATGGATTAAAATCCAAATCCAAACTAGAAGAATCCAAGAAAAATCCAAACATGAAGAGTCCACCTCCAGTCCAGTTTAAAACATAGAAAATCCAATCCAATCCACCTGCAGAACATCCAAGGTCCATCCATAATCCAATTAAGACCCAGCCGACGATGGGCCCTTGTCCTGGAGGTTGGCCTGGTGGTGGGTGGCGTAATCCGGCGCGGCGCCAGGTAGCTGGTAACATTAGAGAGGAGAAATCCAGAGAAGGAACAGAGCTGGATGGAAGTCTGCTTTAGTCATGGACAGGAGCGTCCGGTGGGGAAGTCTACTTGGAGGTGGCCGGGGAGCAGCTACTCCAGGCGTCACACAGACGAGGCAGCCTTTACCTGTCGCTGCAGTGGGAGACCGGGACAGAGAAGACGCGACATGTGAGGGCACGTGGGCACAGATGAATATCCAATGGATTTTTGGACATCACGTTCTGGTTATCCATAACCCAAAACATTTTCCGGACTTTAGGTACAAATATTATAGAACTCCAACCCAATCCAATCCAATATAGTCCATGAAGAACAATTCCAATTAATCTTTGCACAATCCAAGTCCACTTCCACGTCTACATGTAGCTAGGCGACCTGGACGCCCAGAAATTTTTCTCGCCTAGACTCCTAGGCAAGGCCCTCCCTCCCTCCCCCTCCCTCCCTCCCTCTCTAACCACCAATCCCTAGAGAGCATAGACCACAAGCTGTCTTACAATTAGGCTCACGAAACTGATATGACAGATTTTGAAATACAGTACAATCAAAATGCATTAGTGAAAGCATACGATTACCACTATACAAGAAACTAGTGGTTGAATAGTATCATAGTTGCAGCGTGGAACTATAAAGTACTACATACTGACAAATATTTAATTCTACGGATCACATCAATGATAGGTCAAGACAAGAAAATAATTCAGAATTACTAGAGAAAACAAGCTGACCTGATTAGCAGAATCAAGCTTAAATACTTTTGTAGGGCTGCTTTCAATCAAGCTTCTTCTCTCTTCCACTGTCAATGTTTCCATTAGTTCTTCATTGATACGTATGTCAGGCTCATACATGAAAGTCACGGTAGCAGCTGGTGACCATTTGGCATGGTCCTTGCCAATTCCTTTCCTAGCAATGGCACGAAGCCTTAGTTCTTGCCCCCGGCGCAGCTTTACAATAAGTATGCCCCTGAAATCAGCAACAAACAATACGCTGACCACTCAATAGCTAGTACACTAACAAATTTCAGGCTTCCTAAATGCCAAATGCATCCATATTCAAGGCAAAAAAAACATTTTTTGAGGAAATAGAAATTATCGTTTCTAAGCAAACAAATCTGATTCAATTGTCTTCCCTCCAGATTCCCAGTAAAACAAATTCCTAGCAAAAGTTTGTCCAGTACAAAGTGCACTGATTTTATATACCCCATGAAAACATCTATACAGGCATAACATGCATCAGTAGCAAGTGTTTTACATTTTTTTGGTGGAAGAAACTTTTGAAAGGTTTTGACACTGAACATAAGAGTTGAAAACAGCTACTAAACAAAAGATACATCTAGAACCATGCTTTGTTATACCTCCAATTAGAACAGAGACAAGAGCATCTCCAACAACACTACCTATCCCCAATTTGGGTAGTGGAGGGCAAAAAATCCACTCCAGCAGACTACCTACTACACTCCCCAGATTTGTTGGCTACCCAAATCCCCCCCCCACTACCCATTCCTGTTGGGCCATCGGTGACTACCCAAATATTTTTCCCCACCACGCGCTTGGTCTTGCAAGGAAATCGAAGCCGTCCACCTGCAGGGAGCCCGTCGCCGCCCTTCTCCGCCGCAGTCACCGGCCCTCCTCCACCGGATCTGGAGGTCCGCCACCGCCACTGACCCTCCTCCGCCACGGCCCGCGGCTCTCCTTGGCCAGAGATGCGTGTTCCTGGCTGCTCCTCGTCCTCTTCGACAGAAGCCCGCCTCCTACTCCCCACTGGTGCCCCCACTGGTCCTTCACCAGCGAGGCCGCTGCCTCCCCACCGGCCGCGCCGCTGCATCCTCTTCAACCCTCGAGGCCTCGACCGGCACCCCCGAGCACGGCCCTCCATCTCCGTTTCGACATGGCTGAGTTCATCAATGGTGACGAGTGGATGACATGTGGATCCCACATGCCATTCTCTAGAAGAATGGATTTGGGAGGCCTGTTTTAGGTAGTATTGCTGGAGACAACAGCAAAATATGGGTAGTACAAAAATGGGTGGCTACCCAAACAGAGTAGGTAGTCTGTTTTAGGTAGCGCCGCTGGAGATGCTCTTACTATATGCTCATAATGTAGCTGCCCTAATAAACAGTGTGGTACAGGGATATTTCTTTTGCCCCCGCTATTTCAACATATATTAAATTGATCTAACCATTAACACTTATAAAGTACAAGATTGGTTAAACATGGTTAAAAGACAGTTTAATAACAGTCATATATTGTCCATTGCAACCCTAAGTGTGGAATGTTGATGGCACCAATTTCTTTGTAACAAGAGAATGTGCACAAGAAGCTAAGGGGGAAATGACTGCAGAAGTTTCACCTTTTAACCAGCTTAAATTTAGGCATCAACCAATTAATATTTATGAATGAAATTTGAGGATACTAATGCAACCATTAAGATCCATCACATATAGACTACGGCCCTATTTGGAGCCACCTTTCCCTCTTCACGGTGAACAAAAAAAGCATACGGGACCCCCCAAACGGCGCGATTCCAGCGCAGCTTTCTCCCCCCGCTATTTCCCCCACCACACCCTTTCAACGTTGAAGCCGAATCAGTTCCCAGGGAGCCATGGGAGGATCTCCCTCGACTCTTCTTCGACCTCTCCCTACCCCGCCTCACAGACCGTCCCCCTCCCCGTGCCACCACAATGCACCCATTCCTCGCGCCGGCAGCCTTCCTCCTTCCTGCACTGGCGTCTGTCCCCAAACGGCCACCCAGGACTCGCCGGAGGAGAAGACGAAGCCTGGTCAGTGCGTCTCCCACGGCGGAGAAGACGAAGCCATGGCCACAGCCCATGGATCCCCAAAACAGTATGATTCTTGCCACTGGATTCTTAGGGAAACGAGTTGTGAGAGAAAGCCAGCTTCGATTCAAAGCGTGGCTGAAAAAATCTGTCCCAAACAGGTCCTACAGCAGTGTATAGGCTGTTGCTGATATAATGAGGCACCACATGACACAAATTTAGCATTCTTGAACACCAAAAGGTCAGAGACAATTAACAGGGGTATAAATAAGTTCCAACCAACTTAGTATAACAAATTGAAAAATTACAGAAGGTGGGCCACGGTTGCTAGGAACACTGAAGGAACTAGAATATCTACACCACTCTAGAACAAATAAATTTATCCACTAAAAAGAGTCCAATTGTCTGCCAAAGCAAGGAGACATGTTCAAATCTAACCCATGCAGATAACACAATGATAAATGGAGATCTCAGATTCAATTGATTCCAAGCCTCAAATGACATTACACATTCTGATGGACCCATCATTCAAATCAAGATTATAAATTATTAAGCATGACTAATAGCAGAATGAATTGAGCAACACACAATAAGACCACAAGCAGGTGGGGCAACTAGCTAAACGATGGATGACTTGCCTATTTTCGTTCGAGGTATTCGCTCCAAAGGGGTCGGTGCCACCGAGCGCCTGCTGGTAGGCGCGTGCTTGGTCGACTGGGCAGACCTTGGGATCCATGGACCTCAGGTCGTTGGATGTGACCTCGAGCGTCTGGTCGGAGTCGGTGGCGCGCGCGGCGAGGTGAAACTCGACGGAGCAGTACTCGCAGGAGCCGTCGCCGTCGCAAGCGTCGCAGTCCCGAGAGAAGCGCATTTGCATGGCGGCGGCGGAGGTGAGCGGGATGAGCCCCAGGCGGTGGGCGATGAACTCGTCGTTGAGGACGGAGGAGTTAACCTCGATCTCGACGAGATCGATGGCGACGGTTGGGACCTCAGCGATCATGACGCGGCGGAGGGCATTCGCCATGCTGGCGTCAGTGTCGCGGAGCTCGAACTTGGCGTAGTCGTCCTTGAGGTCGCGGATCCGAACGCGGGGGAAGCGCTGATACGATGCGCCGGCAGGGCGGTCCATCTCCCTCGCGCGCGCCGGCCGCCGCCGGAGAGGAGGGTCCTGGGGTTGGTTGCTAGCGTGAGTGCGACGCCGCGAGGGTTTTGGGGCGGGGCAGGGTAGGGTCGGGTGGGGAATTGGGAATTTGGGGGGGAATACGGCGACAACGCCGAGAGACGAGCCTCAGAAATTAGAAAGGCCCTGTTTAGGGCATGTTTAGTTACAAAAATTTTCTCAAAAATTTTCAGATTCCCTATCACATCAATTATTGAGACATGTATAAAGCATTAAATATAGATAAAAAAATAAAACTAATTATACAGTTTAACTGTAAATCACGAGATGAATCTTTTAAGCCTAGTTAGTCCATGATTGGACACTAATTACCAAATAACAACGAAAATACTACAATCTGCTACAGTGATTTTTTACAATTTTTTTGCGAACTAAACTGGCCCTAGATGCTTCAAAGTTCCAAAAATTTTATAAGATTCTCTATCACATCGAATCTTTGGACACATGCATGGAGCATTAAATATAGGTAAAAAAATAATTAATTACACAGTTTGGTTGTAAATCACGAGACGAATCTTTCAAACCTAAGTAGTTCTGATTGGACACTAATTGCCAAATAAAAACGAAATAGTTATTGTGCTTCCAAAAAATTTTACACCCCCATCTAAACACAGCCAAAGAAGAAACATGGATTCGTATTTGTTGCACCTAGGGTCTGTTTAGTTCGCGATTTTTTTTTGAAATAGTACCGTATCACTTTCGTTGTTATTTGGTAATTAGTATCCAATTATGATCTAATTAGGCTTAAAAGATTCGTCTCGTGAATTTTGTCTAAATTATGTAATTAGTTTTATTTTTTATCTATATTTAATACTTCATGCGTGCGTCCAAAGATTCGATATGATGGGAAATCTTGAAAAATTTTACAAAATTTTAGTAACTAAACAGGCCCTAGTAATCGTATTCACGGTGAAACAAAATATCCTACCGAAACGCTTTGATTATGAGTTATTATCACTAACATGTGAGCTGAATCATGAGTGTTAATATTTGCATACCTGGCTGATTTTTTATTGATTCGATTATAATTGTTGGTAACCTAGAAAGCCGAATCATCAACATTAGCATCTGCATTCCTTGCTGAATTTTTATTAATTCGGCTACAGCTGTTAACAACATAGGAAGGCGAAACATGAGAATTGCCATTTGCATATGATGCTGAATTTGCAAGTTGAACATTTGTTCTATTAGCAAATTGCACACCATCTAGTTATTATTTTTGTAGCCAATTTTCTCATTTATTGGCATGTTTTATGGTGGAACTACATATTGTGGACTTATAGCCTATGAATAAGTATATGCATGTTGTATGTTGCTAGTAGCATTAAAATTCGAAAAATTCATAGTTGTCATCGGCTTTGCAAACATGATGGTTAGAATCACGATATATGTGATATGCGATGAGGACCATTATCAAAGAGGAGCATTAGCCGCTGCAACAAATCTACTTTTGTTATGACTAGCAACATCAACATGAGAATTCTTAGGACTCGCAAAATAATTATTAGAATTATAAGATGTATTTGCAAGTTGTATGTTGGGATAGTTATAGTAGTATTGTAATGAAACAGCTTGGTATTCCATGATCTACAACTTGACCGTTTTGCTGAATTTTTCAATGACAAGCAACATGTCGTAAAACCGCAAGTAAGATCATAAGAGGTCAAAATGTAGAATAAAGCCGAAGCAACCGTTCTCCAGTGGAGTTAAAAAAATATGTTGATATAAAAGTTTTTTTTCTTAAGCCTTAACTCTTCATGTACAAGTTGTAGTATCTGAACTCACACACTAACTCACATCATTACACACATAAACTCACACATGTACACCCTAATGCGCAAGTAGACCTACATCTATACGAAGAGGCTTACACGTGGCTGAGAGATATCTGAAGTCTTCGAGGCTTCACACATGACGAGCACGTCATCTTGATCATTATGGAACATACGAAGAGGCTTACACGTGGCTGAAGAGGCTTATACATGGCTGAGAGATATCCGAAGTCTTCGAGGCTTTACACATAATGAGCACGTTATCTTAATCATTATGGAGCATCGAGACAAAATGAAATTATTCAGTAACTGCTGTTTCCGGGTAAGACATCAGCGTCGAAGCCAGGCTTCCAACGCGGGCGGGCAGGACGCTCACCGGCGTACCTTGCCAACTGAGCTACGGCTCAGTTCTCGTTGATACAAAAGATTGATCATACATCAAGATTGCCCGGACCGTGCAGACCGAAGAACACAGAGGAGCGTGGTGAACAACGGGAGGTTCCGCGTACTGGGCTTCAGACGGCGAGAGTATTAGGTGGGCCGGCCTGGCAAATGGCAACTAAAAAAGGCCCAATTGCTAGGTTGGGCGCTAATCCTAAAATCCTCATCTGTCTAAAACCCTAGTTCGGTGAGGCACTAGCTCTGAGCGGCGGCGCGGCGACCGGTGAGACGACTGGCCGAGCGAGTGCACCAGGGAGCTCCCTGCAAACCACGCCGCGCAGTAAATGGAGCGCAGCCCTGCAGACAAGGAAGAGGTTGAGGCAGAAGAGCTGCTAAGGTCCGAGGAGGAGGAAGATGAAGAGGAAGGAGAGGAGGGGTGGGACGACTGGTGCTCCGACGGCGAAGATGTTGCCGGCGGGCTGCTGTGCTTGTTCTGTAGCTCGCATTTCGACGCCGAGAGCTCACTCTTCGAGCACTGCGCCGCCGAGCACTGCTTCGATTTCCACAGGATTGTGAAGGAGCTGGGGCTGGATTTTTACAGCTGCATCAAGCTCATCAACTTTGTCCGCTCCAAGGTGTGTCAGCAACACCCTTCTGCTGACAGTAATTTTTTTTGGGCCACGTTAATGCCTGCAGTAGATTATCAGCTCAATTGCTTTGCTTACGTAAATGGTTCTATGGTGGTATGAAGAGCTGATTAAGGTTGCAATTTTGTTAATTTTTACGTAAATGGTTCTATGGTGGTATGAAGAGCTGATTATGGTTGCAATTTTGTTAATTTCTGTGCGTACTCTGCTTGATTTCTAGCCGTTGCTGATTCATAGGTTGCAGAGAAAAAATGCTGGAGCTGTGGCCAAGCATTCTCCTCCAACACCGAACTCTGCAGTCACTTGCACGCAGTGGAGAATTACCAAATTGAGGGAAAGGTGCCATGGGAGGACGATGTTTACTTGAAACCTTTCATGGAAGATGACTCCCTTTTGCACAGCTTGTCAATCACTGACGATGAAGATGAAGATGAGGACTATGGCATGTCAGTGGAAAGAGGACAATGTTCAGCAGGGAATGGGGTTTTAGCTGAACCACGGGGGAACAAGCTGAGCACCATATCGGAAAGAAATGGTTCTGATATCAGTACTCAATTTCAGCAAGAGTGTACTATTGGGAGTACAAAAGGGGAGGGCAGGGAGTCTCTTGCTCATGAGATGAATGATAGCCACCTAAAGGTTGCACGTGCTACTGTTAATGCCAAAGCAATTAAAATTGTGGATGATAACTACTTTGGATCTTACAGTTCATTTGGTATCCACAGGGAGATGCTCGGTGATAAAGTAGGTGAACTCTTTCTGGATTTGTGGTCAACATGTTCATGTTAAATATGTATGTCTATTCATGTCCCATATGTATTTGTGTGGTCTGAAAACACCGAATGTTCTGAATAACCTTTTTCAGGTCAGAACAGATGCTTACAGAGATGCAATTTTAGGCAATCCTAGCCTATTAAGTGGAGCAACTGTACTGGATGTTGGTTGCGGCACAGGAATTTTAAGGTATCTAAGCATTCACCATATGATGGTCACCTACTAATTACTTATACGTATGGGGGTTAGTTTATGTTAATTCTTAACCATGAAACTCAATGATGCAAGCCATGGATCCTGTAAAAGCAAATAGGCTTCATACTGCTCATCTGGAAAACATAACCACTGGAATAATAGTTCACAAGAAAGGTCTGGGTTGGATTACTGTACTCAACTGACTGGTTATGGATAATTTTGACTTGGTTGCACATTAAGGTCCTAAGTATGTAAAGTTGACAAGCCTGATCTAGTTCACGATTTAACTCGACCATCTATGTCTAAAGTTAGATATAGATTCATTGTGGAAATTGATATTTATCGATTCATTGTGAAAAGTATTTTGATGACATATAACTGTTTTGATTTAGATGGTCGAGTTAACAAAATTGACATTTATCGATTCATTGTGAAAAAGTATTTTGATGACATATAACTGTTTTGATTTAAGATGCTTCTGTAGATATTGCTAGTCAGATTTTGAAAAATGGACTAAGTAGTTAGGCAAATCTAAATGGACTTATGCTTGTGATCAGAAGTAAGTACTAAATCTAGAACACCTTTCCTACCGTGACCAGGAAGCGCTGCATGTTATGTAGTGATCAGTCCAAGGCTGGTCATAAAAATGAGTAAATGACTACTTTTGATGCATGGTGAATTGTCAATTTTGCATGTGCAGCTGTTGATATGCTTCCTATCTACAGTCTTTTTGCAGCAAAGGCTGGTGCATCTAGAGTTGTTGCTGTTGATGGGAGTGCAAAGATGGCTTCTGTGGCTACCCAAGTATGTCTCTTTTCTCTTCAATATTGTATTAAAATACGAACCTCTTTGCACCATGAGTATCTTATAGGTATTGCATGATGCAGGTTGCAAAGAATAATGGTCTGTTGTATGATGAAAACGTGAAAGCAGAACAAAAGCAAGGTAGTGCTCAAGTGATTTGCATTGTACATACAAAGGCTGAAGAGCTAAACCAGAAAATACAAGTCCCACAAAATGGCTTTGATGTGTTAGTGAGTGAATGGATGGGATATTGCCTGCTGTATGAATCCATGCTAAGTTCTGTCCTATATGCACGTGATCATTTTCTAAAACCTGGTGGTGCTATCCTCCCAGATACTGCAACGATTGTAAGTCCTCAGTTGCTTGCTTGTATTCTGTCCTGTATTTTCTTCTGTTTGATAACTCGTGCCTGAGCAACCTTGTAGCTTGGTGCTGGCTTTGGGAAAGGTGGAACTAGCTTGCCATTTTGGGAAAACGTATACGGCTTCGATATGTCATGTATTGGCAAAGAAGTAACTTCAACTTCAGCTCGATTTCCTGTAGTTGATGTACTGGTTTCTCAGGATATTGTGACAGAGACTGCTGTACTCCATGTAAGTTCCTGTAACTGTACATATTTACTTAGTTTCACTTCTGATCATCCTTGTCTTGTTGAATTTGTTAAATGTCTGTAGAGATAGATATCAATCTGGGTGTTAAGTGTTAACTACCTTAATGTGATGAATGGGGTTTCTTCATACAGGGCAAATTTCGCAAAAGACACTAAAGTTGTAGTACTTATCGCAAATCTGCACTTTTTAAAAACCACCTTGTAGCTCCACAGAACTACACTTTATTTAACAGCCTTTTTCTTTTGCAAAGTTACACTTTGAGGAATTAAGTTTAGAAAACTAAACCTCTATTATAATGCTCTATCACAACTACACATTTATTGTCATCTGTATGGCAAAACTACACTTTTGAGACCTGATTACCTGAATAGTGTAGTTATGAAATGAAGTGAGCACAAATGTGTAGTTTTGTGGCATTAATAGACAAGAAATAATAAGGTTGGGTGACCCTAAGGGTAACTACCGATCAGGTGGAGGTGACTCTTGTGATCTGACTATGAACGAACAGATCATGTGTGCCTTAGTAATCGCAGAACCAACTCCGCATGGTTATTGACGTTGCTATCAGAAAACAAGGTTCAATTCCTGCAACCTGACTTAGGCAAAACTGGAATACAAAAAGAACAATCTCGTTCAACACGTGGAATTCTCAAAGGCTGTCTTTGCATGGGTCATCTGACACAACTGAAGAACAATGTTTGCACAATCCTCTTCCATCCCTTCCAAATCTGCCTAAACGTGGTCTTTATTATATGGGCCCAGCCCAAGGAAAGGTGGCGCAGCATCCCTTTTATTTCGCTCTCATTTTTTTGATGTCTTGACCTCCATTCCTTACAAGAATCGCAGAATCGAGTTCGTGTGCACAAGACCGAGTGGCTAGTCGTTCCATATCTGTTGTTGTGGCTGGCGATGTGGTTGAATTGAAGGATTGATGTCCTCATCAAGAAAAGTGTAGTTTTATCAAAATGATTCAAGTGTATATTTTGATACCTATGTTGATAAAAGTTTAGTTTTTTGAAACTGGTTTTAGAAAGTGTAGTTTTGTAAAAAAAAAATGAATGGTACTCTTTCAAAATTTTATATTGAGTATTCTGTAAAATGTGCTCAAATGCCACTTTGAATTAAGGGATTTATACTAACATCTTGCTTCTATTTCTTATATTCAGTCCTTTGATCTTGCAAGTATGAAGGAAAGTGAGATGGATTTTACTGCAAGCATTGAGCTGAGGCTCAGCGAAAGTAGTGCCACTGTGCCTGGAGTGACCTGGTGCTATGGCATTGTCTTGTGGTTTGACACGGGATTTACCAACAGATTCTGCAAGGAGAAGCCTGTTGTCCTCTCCACCTCTCCCTTCTCTACACCAACTCACTGGTCACAGACAATCTTCACCTTTGAAGAGCCCATTGCAATGGTTAAGGAGGAATCAACCCTGGGTTCATCTGCATCGGCTGGCACAGATGAGTGCCCAGCTACGATGCTCAGGTCTCGGATAAGCATTGTGAGGGCATCTGAGCACCGTAGCATAGACATATCGGTTGAAACCACAGCAATCAGTTCAGATGGCCGGAAGCGCAGCTGGCCTGTTCAGATATTCAACTTGTGACCGATCATTGTACCTCTTTGGATTCCCTACCATCTTATTCCATGTGCAGCAATTGTTATTACAGTTTGTTTTGGTCGTTTAAGTTTTGCACACTGAATGGAGCACTTTGTGCAACCGATTTTGGTAAAATGATGATCGTGAGGATCAGATTGGAAGGCTTTCTGGAATGGTAAATATTTAATGCTTCATGCATGTATCTAAAGATTCGATGTGACGGGGAATTTACTGTTCTTTTGCAAAATTTTTGGCAACCAAACGCTGCCTAACACTTGTTCAACACGATCGTAAGCAATGATGTGGAAATATTTGACTTCCGCGGCACATCAGGCAGCCGTAGTGTGCTTTATTTAGCTGCTGGGTGTTGACACGTACGTGGCATCTGCACTGCGCTGGGCAGTCCAAGTCCAAGGCATATCCATTCCATGGATCTCGCGCCCTTGCTCCTCACCCAGCTGCTGCTGCTTCCGGCGGTGGCAATTGTCTCCGGCGAGCCCGTCGCGCACCCGGGCTACGCACACGCTGAGGAGGCATGCGGCGGCGTGGCAGGGGCAGAGGCAGCAACGGTGCTGGTGCCGGCGCCGGAGCGGCGCGAGGAGTTCGACGGCGGCCGGATCGTGGACATCAGCCACTACTACCGCGAGGACATGCCGGGGTGGGAGTCGTCGGAGGGCACGGGCGGGTTCCTGCAGCTCACGCGGTCCATGCGCAACGGCTCCGACATCGCCAACTTCTCGGAGCTCCGGCTCACCGCGCACTCCGGCACCCACGTCGACGCGCCGGGACACGTCTTCGAGCACTACTACGACGCCGGCTTCGACGTCGACACGCTCGACCTCGCCGTCCTCAACGGTATATTGCTATTATGATGCTTTAAGTATATACTCCCTCCATCCCAAATTATAAGACGTTTGACTTTTTTTATCCCAAGTTTGACCATTCGTCTTATTCAAAAAATTTGTGCAAACATAGTCAAACTTAAGTCATTCTTGAGGAACTTTTATTAATATACCAAGCCACGATAAAAGAATTGATATTTTGCACAAATTTTTAAATAAGACGAGTGGTAAAATTTGGTGTAAAAAAAGTCAAACGTCTTATAATTTGGGATGGAGGGAGTACTGTAGTTAAGCAGGATTTCTTTATCTCGAAAAGTAAGTAGAAATGAATTAAACTAATTAGTTTCATTTGAGGTGTGAAATTCAACTTGTGAGTTGAAACGGTGTGCAGGGCCAGCGCTGTTGGTTGACGTTCCCAGAGATAAGAACATCACAGGTAAAATAGACAGACACAACAGACCAGCATATACTTTTTTTTGACTAGTATAATTGCAAACACTACTGCAGTACATACTTTGCTGGTAAATTAGCATTAGCCAAGATCCTCACCTTTCCTTTTTTTTGTAAGATTATATAATTTGGCTTAGAGAATGTATTTAGAACAAAATAATAATAAGATTGCCCAATCAAATACTTTCAGTATGCCTGCAACTTTATGAAACTTGAGATGACTAGCTCTAAGATTTCTTAGAGTTGTAGCTGTGTCAAACATTCTAACTCTAGCTCCTTACATATGTCCATCCATAACCCTGCTATGTTTAGTAAATAGTAGATAATATTGAAAACCTGATGTAGAGCTTTGATAAATAAGATCTATTGATTAAACAATCTCATGTTAGTTGTCATATACTGTGTATACCCTACTTTTCCTCACCAAAAGAGGTCCCTACTTTCGATAGCCCTTAACACCATCGCACAACTATAAAAATGATTTTCCCATACACCCTCTCATATATCTCTATAAGCGGTTAAAATTCTAAATTGCAGGTGGATATCATGGTGTTTAGCTTAGGTTTTCAATGACCAAGCATTATCTAACATCCCGTAGTGTAGAGTCGTCTATCTGCTTTCAATTGATGATTACAAAAAAAGGCTTCTGAAATGGTTAACAAAACTCACAAGCGCTTTTAGATTAAAAATGGTCTTAATATGATAGATGTGTAACATGAGTTTAATTCAGGACAAGTCACAAGATATTTCCTCTTTTTCTCAATGTAGCTGATGTTATGGCATCCCTAAACATTCCTAAAGGTGTTCGACGTGTACTCTTTCGAACCCAAAATACAGACAGGTATGTTTTACCTCCATATTACATAGTCCAAAGAACATGCATAGGCACATGCAAACACATCCATTTCTACATTTCCCTTATCAATGGATTCAACATACCAAGCATGACAGTGGCTAATCTGTTTTTGATTTTCATGGTTTTGGACATAGTGCACGTAGTTGTGATATCACCAACAACAGTTCCAACCTAATTAAATTAGATCCATTTGGAATAATGTCGACCCAATGAAGATTACCTGAATTTAATACCCCCTTCAATTCAAATTATAGGTCATTTCAGGATTCTAGTTTGCCAAACTTCTTCAACTTGGCCATAAAAAGATGCATATATTGATAATGCATTTTCATCATGGAAAATGCTTTCATAGTATATAACTTTCTGTATTTCAGATACTAATTTCAGATACTAAACTTTTACCAAACAATTACACAAGTCAAAGTGTTATATTGGAGATAGTGTGAATGTCCTAAACGTCTTACATTTGGAATCAGAGGGAGTACCTTATTAATCTTGCAATAGCCTCTTCATTAATGATCTTGTTCCCTTTTTAATAGTTGAGTAGTCTAAGTGAAAAAAAATTCCATATTCATGGGTGACAAAAGTAGGGCTGAAATTTGTGTTAGTTGTCGAATGTGTTAAAAAGACCACATTTTTTTATGCAGAAAGCTTATGTGGAAGAAAGAATTTGATACAAGTTATGTTGGCTTCATGAAGGATGGTGCACAATGGTTGGTTGATAATACTGACATCAAACTAGTTGGTAAGTTAGTTCCATTTAGAGGGTCACTTGTGGCCTTGCAAAAAATGTTTCTATTGAATTTAGAATATTTATGGCCCTTTTATCAGTACTAGTTAATTGTAGGTATTAGCAGTTGCCTATGAAAATGAACGACAGATACAAGTGATATTTTTTTATTCCTAAAGAGTCCATTATCTGAGTCATTTCTGCACTTCAATATTTTAGATCTTTTATTGAGTGAAATAGGTCAATATATGAACAATTACTTCAAGTTTAAGCAAATGGTTTAAATAATGTTTATACATGAAAGACTCGGACATTGTTAACAACATTTTCTAAGTCCAATCATACAAAGATGTACACTTTTGATCCTGTTGTTTCTTCATATGGTCTGAGCTTTTGTGCATGATCTGAGCTCACAATATATATATAGATCATGCTGGCTAATACAAGTTACAAAACTGTGATACAATTGTTAGTAGTAAGAGTAAGTTAATTTAGTGGCATGTTTGCACCAAGCTTATTTGTGTTACTATGTGATCCTTTTGTTTTGCTGGTACAAAATTATCTACTTCGCCTAACTAAAATTGCATGGATGGTTGGAGATCTTGATTTATTGTGAGAGGAAGAAAAATACACATGAATGAAGAGCATAGCAAGATGTAACAAATTAAACGGATTTTTTGGGTACAGAAATAATCACAAAATACGATCTGGATGGCGAATGTGTACTAAATTATGCTAAGCGTTTAATATCAGCCCATGTTTCCCTCCTACTCATCTCATGTTTCTTCTCGTATAACATCCTTTAGTTCATGCAGGAGTCGACTACTTGTCAGTGGGCGCATTTGATGAATGCATTCCAGCTCATTTAGTATTTCTTGAAAAAAGGGTAATATTTCCATCATATACACTTAATTTTTTTAGCAATCTGATATACACACACTTTGAGACTTACAGATTAGAAATATCCACACCCATAATTAACTGAACTTGATATTTTTCATCTGTTTAGGAGGTCATCCTTGTGGAAGCCTTAAATCTGGAGCGTGTTAGCCCTAGAATATACACCTTGCATTGCTTGCCACTAAGATTGCGGGGTGCTGAAGGTTCTCCTGCAAGATGCATCCTCATCAAGTGACATGGTTATAACCATCTCAAAAAGCATTGTATAATCGATCTTAAAATCTACCTACTCAGTTTTTTGGAGGTGCTTATAGAGATATGGTTTTTGTGCATGTGTTCATAGGGATAGGGGATCTGAGGACCCAACAATATGGAGCTGGGCTGGGACTAATCCAGTGGACACTAATATGAGCTGAAGCTATCACGGCTAGTGTGGAGCAACAATTTAATAATCTACACTAAATAAAATTTGAACGTATATGAAGTTTTATAGACTGAACCCCGTCTGGGTTCTAGATCCGCCCCTGCAAAGGGGAGGAGTATGTGTGCGTGTTTGGGAGTGTAAATTTAGGTACTGTAGTTTGAGAAAATATTATGTATATGATGAAATAAGAATAGATCGATGCATCCACATGACAATTGGAAACCGTGTCTCCCATCACTCTTCCACCATTTTCTCCTAATATTATCTCATATTCTATAGAGTTGTTCTAAATTAATACTATCTTAATTTTAACCGAATCTATGGTGAAGGACCTCGGCTCGGCTCCGATACCACTTGTAAGGTCCAAATGGCTAGAGGGAGGGTGAATAGCCTATTTAAAAATCTACAAGCTTCACTAAACAAACACATTAGTATAAAAGATGGCTAAGCTAATGTCACAGAACCTTCTAATTATGATGGCCTACAAATACCCGTCATCGTCATAATGACCTCTGACAGCCGTACTTATGTTCCTCATAACTTAAAGGCCTGCTTTCTTCCGAACAGGATCCAATCACAGGAGTATTGCAATATTACAACAGTTTATTCAAAATATTCAACAGAGTAAAGTAGCGGAAGTCTTACAATAACTTAGAGTTGCAAACCAGTTTTCAAACTTCAAACCTTATGTAACATTATTACAAACCAGTAGTAGAGAAGTATCGGTAGTAACTTTATTACATCACACAAGCGAGATGCCTTGCCTAAAGGCCACACAGTCTACTCATCGTCACTTTCTTCAGTCACAACGGTCATGCAACAAGGCTCAAAGCAGACTTGTTCATGAACCACACCTGCAACAAGGGGTTCAACAAACCCTGAGTACGATAGTACTCAACAAGACTTACCCGACTAAGACAAAGACTCCAAGGGCATGCTAGCTTTAGGGAATCAAGGTACGGGTAATCCAGAATCAAATTTTCTTTTACAGAAAAGCTTACTAAGGTAAGTCCTTATCTTCAACATTTTACTTTTACCATTGATGGTTCATTAACCAATTCTATGCGATCCTAATCTAGATCAAAGTAATTATCATCAAAACACTTCACATTCTTGCTTTCGATTCTAGTTCTTAACTACGATGCAAGTCAGGTGATCAAGTCTCCATAACTGAGGAGCAACGACGATTCGAACCGATTATACCCAGCTGGGGATCTCTAACATCACGACATATGTAGAACCGAATCTTACATATATCAACCCTCATTTAGATCTCCCAAAACCAAAACGTGTCCATCGCCACCCGAGAGTATAGTACTCCTCGAACCCGGCCCGATTCTAGCCCCGAGGGTACACGCTACTCCCGCCATCTCTCCACTCCCAGTGCGAGGTTAGACGTTCTCGTAATGGAATCACTAACATTTTGGGCTTACCCAAGGCATGAGGTGTAACAGAACCGACCAAATTATAAGAGCACAAGTGCGAAAACAAGCACCGAAGCGCTCAAATTTTCAAACTTGAGCCCATATAATCCCGGTAGTCAATCGAAATCACGAAGGATTTCAAACCAAACTGCTTACAACCAGGATCGCATCATTCAACATACACATCGTACGTTACATTTCACAGATAGATCCGAAATAAGTTTACACCACGGAGTAGCAATTATTACAAACCAAGTTTTGAAAGTAGCGGAAGCATAACACACACATTAGTTACTTAATTACTGCCAGTTTGGATGATCGACATCCCGCAAAAGCATGAGGAAAGTACATAAAGACGATCACGCCCTTGTGACCTAGTCATCATCACCCGCAGGGTGGAGACACGTCTTGTAGAATCCCTGATAAAGCATGTCATCTGCAACAGGAGGGAATAAACTCTGAGTACTGGAATGTACTCAGCTAGACTTACCCGTCATAAACCAGAAATAAATAAGACACCAAGGATTATGCAAGGCTTACACAAGAGGCTAGCTGACACCACATTTTGCATAAAGGCATAAGTAGTTGAAACTCTTATAACCTGTACTAGCATTTATTTTTAGCATTTACCTGTCATCTATCTTAGCACCTGTACTAAACATGCACTTGATTATCATCAAACAATTATTCATATTATTCCATAACAGGTATAAATTGTGGCAACATTGTATCATTCACTTAACCATCTGTTCAATTAATGAGATCTACGTTGCCGCTGCTCAAGTCAAGTGCTCACTAACCGGGAGCGACGGCGATTCGAATCGAATTCCTATCCAGCTGGAGGGGTATTTCTAACACTCACCGTGCAGACCCCTGCCAGGGTCGCACAGGCCACCATTTCATATGATTCAGGAATCGCGGGTCCGAATGATGTCGCAACCCCAAGGGCGACACTCTGCCAGGTGATAGGGACTCTAACCCCCCCTTGGTCTCACGCCAATGTCCCCAAGCACATCCTTTCTCTCCTCCAAGAAGCAACCTACCATTCGATTCCCGGCCTGAATCACATTACTCGGCTTCACGGTCGGAACGACTTATCCGGCCAACTAAGTGTTAGACTGCGTTCAACATGACTCAAGGACGTACAGCGAATCGGTCCTTAAACGACTCAGACGGGCATGGCTCCACACCCAAGACGTGAAGTGTCTTGCAGCTGTACCATCGAACTCCCGCCCGGTCTCAATTTCATTTTAAAGCATGGTTCCATCACGATAGCCATAAGCCACTCGCGACCCAATCCTATCTCTCGCGGATGACCGAAAATCACCCGACTTCTACCGTACTAAGCAGGGCTAAGCATTGACACGTGCCTACACCTAATATAGGATTAGGGCACAATATCTGGACAAGGACAGGTATAATGCAACAGTTGTTTTCATACAACTCCTACTACTTAATGTAGTAAACAATTAAAAATGCTCAAGATATCTTTATAGAGCAATGTGTTCAGCATGCACCGGGGCTTGCCTTTGAGAAACGTTGTGGGTCTATGGTCCGGACACTCGGGTTGATCTTCTGACGGAGCTTCCCCGGCGTTGGGTTCTTCTGCTGATAGAAAGGGAGGATGGAGAGATACCCTGGCCACGGTGAGGGTCCATGGCGGGCTCCGGCGACCTCTCGGAAACGGGGAAGGAAGCAATGCGGCTCACCTCGAGTCAAATCACGGGCGTCGGTGGGTCGAGGGGATGGAGGGTGGTGAGGCGGAGGAAGTGGCGAGGTTTGGCGGCCGGTGATGCGGTGTAGCTCGCGCTCGAGCTCGCCGGAGAAGAGCGGCAATGGCGGCTCGGTTTCGGCGTTTTTGCAACTGGAAGAGAGGGGGCGGAGGAATGGAGGCCGGCTCGCGCGTCGTGGCGGTCTTGAAGGCGTCGCGGCCTGACCGGTGGGGCCAGGGCCGGCGTACGGGCGCCACCGCGCCTCCACGCGTCGGCGTGGCTCTGTGGCCGGTCGGCCACCTCACTCTGAAGACTGAATCGCGATGACGGTGCCTCCATCAGTGACTGACAGAGCGATTTCGAACGTGATTAACTTCTAAACCAGCTGGTTTCAGTCCAAGGTGGAAACATCAAGTTTGTAGAGCTATGTTAGGGCAACAACTTTGTCAATTAGTGTTTGGGCTGGTTCGGCCTATATTTGAAACTACATGGCCCCAAAGTGGTGCTCGGTGAAACTGAAACCGGGGTTCAGTTAACGATGCCGACTGAAAGCCTAAGTTCATGACACGATATCTCTTGAACCATTGAGAACCAGGCTTGGGTGATGTTGTCAAAGTTGTAGGGCTACATGTGAACTACAAGTTTGTCAATATGAGTGAAAGCTGGTTTGGCCTGGTTTGTAAACTACAAGCTCCTAAAGTAGGCATCAGTAAAACTGTAGGGTCAGATTCCAGACTTAGAAAAATTCTAAGTCTTGGAGCTACTTCTCAAGCTGACTTGTGGGCCACTTTTGAGCATGTTGTGGTCACTTTCATGAGATGGTCATATTGAGACTTTTGTTCCCTATGAATTTCTTTACAACTTTGCTTAAGGGTGCTCTTCCATGCAAGGTCTCTAAGTTAAACTTTTTAATTGGTCAAACTAGAACCTTCTAGGGTCAAATGGTGGTCAAACTTCTCTTGGAGGGCAATTTTGTAATTTTGGTCAACATGAACCTTGTTCCAAATGTTACCCTAAGTATAACTAAGGTGTTGTAGGTCGTGATTGGCTACCTTACCTTTTTGTTACACCAACTATCAATTACTCATGACACAAACCAAACAAACCCTAAACAATCACATGAATTGCATTACATAAAATAGTAAACATGGATTATGCATGTTATGCTTATGCAAATGCAATGCAATTAAGGACTAAACACTTGAGGTGTTACAGCCCTCCCCCTTATAAAAATCTCGTCCTGAGATTTGGAAAGCGTACCATTTTTCATAGAATTCCTTATAACCATCCTGCAAATAATCTTTCCGTTCCCACTTAGCATCACTTTCGCTACCCTGATTACTCCACATCACTTTGTACCACTTAACCACTTTACTTCTAGTTACTCGTTCCTGAGTATCAATCACTCGGACTGGCTTTTCTTCATAGGTTAGGTCAGATTCAAGCCTGATATCTCCTAAAGGAACATGTTCCTCAGGAATTCGAAGACACTTTTTAAGCTGAGATACATGGAAAACGTTGAATATGGCTCTCATTTCAGGAGGCAACTGGATTTTGTATGCAACAGCTCCACTCTTGCCTATGATCTGGAAAGGACCCACGTATCTTGGTGCAAGTTTCCGCTTAACACCAAAACGTTGGACACTCTTCATTGGAGAAACTTTCAAATAAACGAAGTCTCCAACTTCAAATTCGAGTGGTTTTCTACGACGATCCGCATAACTTTTCTGTCTAGCTTGGGCTGCAGCCATGTGTTTCTGGATAGTACAGACTTGTTCCTCGGCCTCCTGGACAAAATCGATGCCATAATACCTTCTTTCCCCAGCTTCTACCCAGTTTAACGGAGTTCGGCACTTATGACCGTACAAAGCTTCGAATGGGGCCATCTTAATACTCTCTTGATAACTGTTATTGTACGAGAATTCGGCTAAAGGTAACCATTTTTCCCAAGAACCCTTGGATGAAATGACGCATGCTCGCAACAGATCTTCCAAGATTTGGTTAACTCGTTCCGTCTGACCAGATGTCTGGGGGTGATAAGCAGAGCTTCTCACTAACTTGGTTCCCAGAAGGTGATGCAAATGCTCCCAAAAGCGAGCAGTGAACTGGGGACCACGGTCAGAAACGATAGTACGAGGTATCCCATGAAGCCGGACTATCTGATTGAAGTACAACTCAGCATAGTCAGTGGGACGATAGTCCACTCTCACTGGGATGAAGTGAGCTGATTTGGTCAAACGATCAACAATTACCCAAATAGAGTTATGATTTTTGACTGTGGGAGGAAGTCCGACAATGAAATCCATACTTATCTCTTCCCATTTCCAGCCTGGAATGGAAAGTGGCTGAAGTAGCCCAGCTTTCATGTGCACAGCTTTAACTCTGCAACAGGTGTCACACCTAGCAACATATGCAGCTATCTCTTTTCGCATCTTAGTCCACCAATAAAGTGGCTTCAAATCATAATACATCTTATTGCTACCAGGATGGATGGACAACTTGGACGAATGTGCTTCGGACAGGATCTGATCTCTAAGCTTTCGGTCCTTAGGTACCACTAACCTATCCTTAAACCACAGCACACCTTCGTCATCTAACTTGAAATGCTTAGTCTCTCCTTCATTCATCTTCCGTTTTATGTGAAAGATACCCGGATCAGTTTTTTGGAGCTCAATGATTCTATTTCTAAGAGTACCACTGACAGTGATGTTGTACAAGACTGCCGGATGTAACAGGCGAGATCGGTGAAAATCAGTTTCAACTAAGGAATGGCAATGAGACTTACGGCTTAAAGCGTCCGCAACCACGTTTGCCTTGCCTGGGTGATAGTGCACTTGAAGATTATAATCTTTAATCAACTCGAGCCATCTTCTCTGACGCATATTTAGCTCGGGTTGGGTGAAGATGTATTTGAGGCTTTTGTGGTCTGTATAGATATTGCAGACATTGCCCAGCAGATAATGCCGCCATACCTTCAAAGCATGAACAACTGCGGCCAGTTCTAAGTCATGCGTTGGATAATTCACCTCATGCTTCCGAAGTTGTCGTGAAGTATATGCAATTACTCGGCCTTCCTGCATCAAAATACCTCCCAAACCTATGCCTGAGGCATCACAGTAAACATCAAAAGGTTTCTCGATATCCGATTGTGCCAAAACCAGAGCCGAGGTTAGGAGGGTTCGCAGTTGGTGAAAAGCCGCATCACACTCAGGAGTCCAGACAAACCTGGTGTCTTTTTGCAGCAACCGAGTCATGGGTTTGGCTATTTTTGAGAAATCCGGGATGAAGCGACGATAATAGCCAGCCAACCCAAGAAAACTCCGGACCTCATGAACCGAAGTAGGAGCCTTCCAATTCAATACTTCTTGTACCTTTGTGGGATCCACCATAATTCCTCCATCAGACAACACATGCCCAAGAAAAGGTACTTCACGAAGCCAGAATTCACACTTACTGAACTTCGCATACAGTTGATGCTCACGAAGCCCGCTGAGGACAATACGCAGATGTTCAGCATGTTCTTCTTCATTTTCCGAATACACCAAGATGTCATCGATGAACACCACCACAAACTTGTCCAATTCGGGCATAAACACCGAATTCATCAAGCACATGAAGTGTGCTGGGGCATTGGTCAGGCCGAAGGACATAACAAGATACTCATAAAGGCCGTATCTTGTCGAGAAGGCTGTTTTTGGAACATCTTCAGGACGGATTTTAATCTGATGGTACCCAGACCTTAGATCAATCTTGGAAAAGACTTTAGCTTTGGACAATTGATCGAACAAGATGTCGATACGCGGTAGAGGATACTTATTCTTAACAGTGACTGCGTTCAGAGGTCTATAGTCCACGCACATCCGCAAGGTCTGATCCTTCTTCTTTACAAAGATAGCCGGGCAACCCCACGGAGACGAGCTAGGACGGATCAACCCCTTCTTCAAAAGTTCATTCAACTGCACCTTAAGTTCAGCTAGCTCATTTGGAGGCATCCTATAGGGTCTCCTAGAGATGGGTGCGGTGCCAGGCAAAACTCGATTTTAAATTCCACATCCCGATCCGGAGGGAGTCCCGGTAAATCATCGGGAAAAACGTCCAGAAATTCATTTACTACGGGAATTTCAGCCAACGCCTTTGCTTGCACAGCATGAATTTTCCCTGACAATTCAACTTTTCTGGGAAGTTGTACTAGAAAACCCTTTTGATCTGTAGGATCTCTGAGCATAACTACCCGAGCGGATGTGTCAATGAGTACCCCATTCTGACTCATCCAATTCATACCCAAGATAACATCTATGTCTAAACCAGGTAAAACCAATAGGGCAAGCGAATAACTTCGCCCTTCTATCTCAAACTTAAGGTTCCCCACTACTTTGTTTGTGGAAATATTCCCACTTGCCGCACTAATGCAATAACCCACACCTTCAACAGTATGCAACTTGTGTGCAAATTTGGATGCAAACTTAGGACTGATAAAGGAATGCGAAGCACCTGAATCAAAAAGTACCACTGCGGGGTGTTGGTCAACTAGGAACTTACCAGCAGTGACCACCTCACCAGATGGAATTTCTTCAATGCTGTTATAATGAGCGTGTCCCTGATGACCACCTTGATTGACATTCTTCTTAGGATAAGGGCAGTTCCGGACCCAATGGTCTGGCTTGTTGCAATTCCAGCAAGGCATATTGCTAGGAGGAACACTAGAGCTGCTCTGACCAGAAGTTCCCTTTGGCAGAGCGACAGTATACGCCTTACGGAATCCAGTTTTTGCAGCAGGCTTTTTCTGTGGCGGACGGAACTTTGTATTCTGAACAGGTGGACGCTGGGAAGACCTTGGTGCAGCTGAGGCCCGTGACTGAGAAGCACTTGCCTCAAGGGCCCTTTTACGGCTCTTAGAGGCAGAATAAATAGCATTGTTGTTCTCCTGGGTCAAAGCATCGCTGATGAAATCATTGAAAGTGGTACATTTGCTAGTGCCCATAGTCTTCATTAGCTTTGGGCCGAGGCCCCTTTTGAAACTAGCAATCTTCTTTGCATCGGTGTCCACAAACTCTGTGGCATACCTTGCCAGGTTGTTGAAGGACTGCAAGTATTCAGTCAAGCTTTTGTTTCCCTGCGACAGCCTCATAAACTCCGTGTGCTTGATTGCCATAAGACCTGGAGGGATGTAGTTCCCCCGGAAGGCCGCCTTGAACTGATCCCAAGCAATCGGAACATTGGCAGGCAGTGTGGAACGATAGTGGCTCCACCAGATGCCCGCTGGACCATGCAACTGATGAGAAGCATACTCAGTTTTCAGCTCATCAGTTAGGCGTAGCAGACGAAACTTTTGTTCAATTGTATTCAACCACTCGTCAGCCTGCAGTGGTTCTTCCGCTTCCTTAAAGAGCGGGGGCTTTATATCCAGGAAGTCCTTGAAATCGCTGTACTGATTTGGCTCTGGGCCCTGGCGGCCATGCCGAGCCTCTCGATTAGCCAGTTGACGCATGGCGTCAGCCAACATACGCTGCCCCTCAACCACTGATTGCATCAACTCGGCCGGAGTAGGCGGTGGCGGAGGGGGCGGCTGTTCCTCCTCCTCATTTCCACGACCCCGACGTAGATTGTACGACATCTGCAAAATGCATAGCCAATGAGCACTGACGATGTAGGAAATTTGTAGATGAATTGTTGCGAAATGTCAAACTGTCTTCATGAATAGAATTCTCATAATAATGAAGGCACAATAATTCATCACAACCGCACAATCCATTCAAGCGCATCAATTGACGAACTCATACTCGGTAACCCAACAGACGTTCTTTGATAAAGGCTCACTCACAGGGAGCACAACGGTTATCGGACCGTTTACGTTGCTATCTATGATTTTTGACCTTTCGCACGGTACTTGGATTCGATCTCAAGATTTTTAGTTGACTGTGAAAGGCTATTTCAAACTGACCACAAAGAGACTTCTCAATGGAGAGTTCTATGGTGGATCAGGACTAGCCACCTCGATACCTGCGCGTGCCAAGCAGCACAACCTTATGTCGCGCGCCATAGGAGGCCCTCGGTTTCGTCGCGGCACTGAAGGTGCTAATCGTGATACCATCATCGAACACAACACAATAAGACATCCCATTGCGATCGAAATTAACAGGTTCAAACTACATTCAGAAAACATACGGTTCAACCTTACATCCAACGTCAAGTTATTACAAGGCCTCACTCCTACACAGGGAGGCGCAAAAGACGATCCTAACATTAAAGGTACCTGATGACTACTCTAAGCATCATCCTCCGAGTCAGTGTCAAGGATCTCCCCGCCGTCCTCATCACTGACAGGCTCTAACTCCTCGTCGTCTTCTTCTTCTTCTAGCTCTTCCTCTGGTGCTTCTGCAGGTGGAGCATCCTGTGGTCCATTGACCTCCACTTCATCAGCATCCTCAGCCATGAAGATTCCCGAATCCATGTCCTCATCGACGTTGTTGTTCTAGGTAGCAGAGGATTAAGCTGGTTGTTCAGGCAGTGCACTTCTTCATGAAGGTTGTCATTATATTCTTCAGCATTCTCTAACTGCTGTTCGAGCTCAAACTGACGGGCCCTCAGAACGTTCTCCTCGTGCCAGGCTTCATCCCTCTGTTCCATCACACGGACCAACATACGCTGACAGTTGCGATTTGCCACTGTCAACCTCTGGACTGCAAGCGTTTCTTGATCCCGATCATGAATCACTTGCTCCAGTTGTTGCCGTGCCGCATCCCTAGCAGCAGTCACCTCTGCCAGCTCAGCCCGTAACCTTTCCACCTCGGAGGGCTCAGGACGGGGCTCACGTGGAGCTAACTGGTGGCGAGGGACCGTTCCACCAGTTGACTTACGGGCTGTCATCCAGGTACGTGCCATTTGTATCAACAAGATGTGACTTAAGGTGAGAATCATTTAGGGGATACGAAATTTAATTTAGTCGGGACTATTGAAATTTTTAAGGAGGGAGTGAATGACATGTATGATATAATTAAACATGATGCATGCACGTTCCGTACGTCCTCTCACCTTAGTAGAAAACTAAAGTGCTAACGCTAAGCGGTGGCATAGATACGTTCTCTCATATAAGCGGAACTATCGGTCTACACGTTACGCTGTTAGTGTACCTGCAGAAAATTCCATTGCAGCCCAACAATTCCTAAAATAACATACAAGAAAGCAGTAAACTAAATACTTTCCATATACACATCCCCGGATGTATATATTTCAGTATCAAAGCTACCCGATTGATAGACGCCCACAATTAAGTGCTTTTACATAGTTACATGGTTTAAACATGTAAGTATGTAAGTCACCAAAACTACTCTCCCCTAGACCGTCGGTTGGACGATCATGCTCTCACAACTCACACTTACCAGAGCGTCGAGGTAATTGATCCATACATTACCACCCAAGTGGATGGCATCCATACAATATCACGCCGTATGGACGACGAAACAAAAACAAACAAGACCCCCAAGTTAGTCTTTATAATAAGCCACCTAAGAGTCTTTATTTGGGCTAAGGAATGTGATCACTGGCATACCTATAAAAATAATTTTTAGAGTTTAACCCTTTTCGCAAACAAATACTTTTGTTTTTAATTACTCGTAAGATGTGCTTAATGTTGAATTATGCTCTGATACCAGCTGTAACAGAACCGACCAAATTATAAGAGCACAAGTGCGAAAACAAGCACCGAAGCGCTCAAATTTTCAAACTTGAGCCCATATAATCCCGGTAGTCAATCGAAATCACGAAGGATTTCAAACCAAACTGCTTACAACCAGGATCGTATCATTCAACATACACATCGTACGTTACATTTCACAGATAGATCCGAAATAAGTTTACACCACGGAGTAGCAATTATTACAAACCAAGTTTTGAAAGTAGCGGAAGCATAACACACACATTAGTTACTTAATTACTGCCAGTTTGGATGATCGACATCCCGCAAAAGCATGAGGAAAGTACATAAAGACGATCACGCCCTTGTGACCTAGTCATCATCACCCGCAGGGTGGAGACACGTCTTGCAGAATCCCTGATAAAGCATGTCATCTGCAACAGGAGGGAATAAACCCTGAGTACTGGAATGTACTCAGCTAGACTTACCCGTCATAAACCAGAAATAAATAAGACACCAAGGATTATGCAAGGCTTACACAAGAGGCTAGCTGACACCACATTTTGCATAAAGGCATAAGTAGTTGAAACTCTTATAACCTGTACTAGCATTTATTTTTAGCATTTACCTGTCATCTATCTTAGCACCTGTACTAAACATGCACTTGATTATCATCAAACAATTATTCATATTATTCCATAACAGGTATAAATTGTGGCAACATTGTATCATTCACTTAACCATCTGTTCAATTAATGAGATCTACGTTGCCGCTGCTCAAGTCAAGTGCTCACTAACCGGGAGCGACGGCGATTCGAATCGAATTCCTATCCAGCTGGAGGGGTATTTCTAACACTCACCGTGCAGACCCCTGCTAGGGTCGCACAGGCCACCATTTCATATGATTCAGGAATCGCGGGTCCGAATGATGTCGCAACCCCAAGGGCGACACTCTGCCAGGTGATAGGGACTCTAACCCCCCCTTGGTCTCATGCCAATGTCCCCAAGCACATCCTTTCTCTCCTCCAAGAAGCAACCTACCATTCGATTCCCGGCCTGAATCACATTACTCGGCTTCGCGGTCGGAATGACTTATCCGGCCAACTAAGTGTTAGACTGCGTTCAACATGACTCAAGGACGTACAGCGAATCGGTCCTTAAACGACTCAGACGGGCATGGCTCCACACCCAAGACGTGAAGTGTCTTGCAGCTGTACCATCGAACTCCCGCCCGGTCTCAATTTCATTTTAAAGCATGGTTCCATCACGATAGCCATAAGCCACTCGCGACCCAATCCTATCTCTCGCGGATGACCGAAAATCACCCGACTTCTACCGTACTAAGCAGCGCTAAGCATTGACACGTGCCTACACCTAATATAGGATTAGGGCACAATATCTGGACAAGGACAGGTATAATGCAACAGTTGTTTTCATACAACTCCTACTACTTAATGCAGTAAACAATTAAAAATACTCAAGATATCTTTATAAAGCAATGGGTTCAGCATGCACCGGGGCTTGCCTTTGAGAAACGTTGCGGGTCTGTGGTCCGGACACTCGGGTAGATCTTCTGACGGAGCTTCCCCGGCGTTGGGTTCTTCTGCTGATTCCTCCGGTTGGCTCTGCACCTCCTCTGGTATCGCTTGTTCGAATTCGAGGAGTGTCACCCCCTCCGGTACACCTATTGCATGAGTGCATAATAAATCCCATGAATGCATAATGAAAGATGCAATATGCTCGGAATGAAATGTATTACAACAATTTAAAGCTCTATTCAAATCACTTCAAAAGAGTAGGTGCAAATTTCCTCTCCGGTAGAGAAGTACTCACCTAATCTACTTAACCTAAGATAAAGCTGCTCATCCTCAGTTAAGGCCCTAACACCTAACAATTACAAAAGTAGCATGTCTTAGGATACCACACCATATCAATCAGCAAAACACCACAGTAAGCATTCTGGACAGCAGCTACTTGTTTTTATCACAACTGGAGATTTACAATTCCAAAAGATATGATCTAAGGCAATCTGGAAAGCTTGAGAAATGCTCTACAATTCATTTTCAGACCTCAACCCCAAACTCCTAAGTTTTCCATGTCAATCTTCACAAGTTCCAGAATCTGTCCTCTCAAAACAGAGAGTAGCAGATTCTGAACTGCCACTTAAAACAACAGTAACTCTCAAACTACTAAGCCAAATGCTCCCAAATTTTGACACAAGCTAGTTCATCAAGTTTACTATAACTTTGGTATTTACAAGTTTTCCAGCAACCAATTTTATCAAAGGTCAAACTTAGAAATACTACCAGCTGTCCAGAAAACCTAACTTTGCAAGGGTTAAATATTTGTTGATGTGACCAAAGTCCCCTAAAACCAAACTAATGTTACCAAAAGTCCACATGAGGTACAAAAACACCAGAAAGTAGGGTGTGACTACCTAGAACATTTATTTATGCTCATTTCTTATTTTACTTAATTAATTAGGTGGAATTTTAAACATATATGTAAATTTCTCCTAAAATTCTACAAAAATTACAGGGGGCTCTCTGATTCAAAACGAGACCACTGTAAAAATTTGAACAAATTTTATTCAGAGAAACTCCCTATACAAAATTCACAAGTCCAAAAGGCTGATTTTTGTATAATTAATAAATCACATTGAAAAGTATCAAACAACAGATTTCATATTTTTCTTAGACACTCTAGGGTACCAAGACATTCTCCAAAAAGTTACAAGAACATTGCACATGTAGAAAAATTACAAAAATTCCTTCAATTATTTCCTAGAATAAAATGATAGCCTTATAACTTGAAAATTACTTAAGCACTGATGCCCAAATTTTTACCAGAACTAGGGCTAGCCTAGAGTAACCTACCCATCAAATTTCATGATTTATGGAACACTACAGCTCAAGTTATAATTTTAACAAGTTTGCATGCATTCCAAAACACAGTTAAAGGATCTATTAAATTCTTACAGAATTTAAACATCTCATACCAGATTTATATTTTTCTAAAATACTACACATCATGTAGATCCTAACAAAATTTATCTCATGATTTTTGGATCAGTAAAACCCTAGATCTACATTTTTCAAACTTGTACAAAAATCTGTGACAAAATAATAAAAACAAAATTTATATATCACAGGAGTTGGGCCGGCCCGGGACACGCGGCCCACACACTCGCGCGCGCGGCCCGTTCAGCAACCCGCCCGCGCGCGACACTGACGGGCGGGCCCCCACGGTCAGTGACCGGAGACAGGGGAGGCGGCGACCCGCGAGCTCCGACGAGCTTGAGCTCGCCGGAGAAGGGCTCGCTCGGCCAATCAAGCACTGCCTCGTGCTCTCCGTCACACGGTGCGTTGATTGGTGCCCGTAGAAGGGATGGGGATGGGGCGGAAGGGGCTTGCCACCGCGAGCGGCGGCCGGTGAGGTCCGGTGGCGGCGCACCATCGCCGGTGAGGGTGTACGGTGCTGGCTAGGCTCGGTACGAGCTTCACCGAAGCTAGGCGGAGCCATTTAGATAGGAAGGGAGGATGGAGAGAGACCCGAGGTACCCTGGCCACGGTGAGGGTCCATGGCGGGCTCCGGCGACCTCTCGGAAACGGGGAAGGAAGCAATGCGGCTCACCTCGAGTCAAATCACGGGCGTCGGTGGGTCGAGGGGATGGAGGGTGGTGAGGCGGAGGAAGTGGCGAGGTCTGGCGGCCGGTGATGCGGTGTAGCTCGCGCTCGAGCTCGCCGGAGAAGAGCGGCAATGGCGGCTCGGTTTCGGCGTTTTTGCAACTGGAAGAGAGGGGGCGGAGGAATGGAGGCCGGCTCGCGCGTCGTGGCGGTCTTGAAGGCGTCGCGGCCTGACCGGTGGGGCCAGGGCCGGCGTACGGGCGCCACCGCGCCTCCACGCGTCGGCGCGGCTCTGTGGCCGGTCGGCCACCTCACTCTGAAGACTGAATCGCGATGACGGTGCCTCCATCAGTGACTGACAGAGCGATTTCGAACGTGATTAACTTCTAAACTAGCTGGTTTCAGTCCAAGGTGGAAACATCAAGTTTGTAGAGCTATGTTAGGGCAACAACTTTGTCAATTAGTGTTTGGGCTGGTTCGGCCTATATTTGAAACTACATGGCCCCAAAGTGGTGCTCGGTGAAACTGAAACCGGGGTTCAGTTAACGATGCCGACTGAAAGCCTAAGTTCATGACACGATATCTCTTGAACCATTGAGAACCAGGCTTGGGTGATGTTGTCAAAGTTGTAGGGCTACATGTGAACTACAAGTTTGTCAATATGAGTGAAAGCTGGTTTGGCCTGGTTTGCAAACTACAAGCTCCTAAAGTAGGCATCAGTAAAACTGTAGGGTCAGATTCCAGACTTAGAAAAATTCTAAGTCTTGGAGCTACTTCTCAAGCTGACTTTTGGGCCACTTTTGAGCATGTTGTGGTCACTTTCATGAGATGGTCATATTGAGACTTTTGTTCCCTATGAATTTCTTTACAACTTTGCTTAAGGGTGCTCTTCCATGCAAGGTCTCTAAGTTAAACTTTTTAATTGGTCAAACTAGAACCTTCTAGGGTCAAATGGTGGTCAAACTTCTCTTGGAGGGCAATTTTGTAATTTTGGTCAACATGAACCTTGTTCCAAATGTTACCCTAAGTATAACTAAGGTGTTGTAGGTCGTGATTGGCTACCTTACCTTTTTGTTACACCAACTATCAATTACTCATGACACAAACCAAACAAACCCTAAACAATCACATGAATTGCATTACATAAAATAGTAAACATGGATTATGCATGTTATGCTTATGCAAATGCAATGCAATTAAGGACTAAACACTTGAGGTGTTACATGAGGCTAGTTGCAAAGTCTCGAAACACAAGCAGGCTTACAACGAACGGTCCTTAACTGACAAGGCGGAAACACTACATTGAGACTCCTTTCCCAATGCATGTTAGCAGTGGCCAAACCACCCGCCCGATCTTTCAAGTTCATTCTCATCTTTCAATATTCATTAAATATGCCGTCATGGCTTTGTAAACATTTCATTTAAAAGCTTAACTTCTAAGCATAACGAAGCATACTACGCATTTTCCGTAAAACAGGTATCAAGGTTGGTATCGCAATAATCAAGGATGATAATGCAGCAATTAGGTTATCACTCAACTCCTAATTACTTAATGCAGTAAACCATAATAATAAATAGAACTTTTGTAAAAACTCAAGGTAGGGTTTAAATGCACCGGGGCTTGCCTTGCTCTGACACGACGACCGACTCAGACTCGAGGACTCCAACGTTTGGTCCGGAACCCACCGACGATAGCTCTTCCCCGGAAGCTTGCTTGGTGACTTCGACTTCTTCGAAAGCGAGAACTACACGAGTACATAACATGCTTTAACATGATGCTCGATGATAAACATGATGATTGATGACGTTATGCCATGAGTTACGACTTGGGTACAACTTCCCTTCACGGTACAGTCGCAAAACAGAAAACCTACTAACTAGTGGCGATAACTCCAGTGATACCAGCTTTTTATCACTAAGTAAGTTACTAACGAGCTCAAATATGGAATTAAGGTGCCAAAGATCACCAAAGAGTAGTGACCTAAGGACATCACTCAATCAAAAGGGCACACAACACTTAAAGTTCTCAAATTAACATTTATTTACTATTTAATTAATTAGGGCATAATTAATAGTTGATCAAACTTTATCTAAATAAGCTAAAACTTTTTCTATGGATTAAGAATGATTTAAAACAGTGTCATAATAAATTTCATAATTTTTGGATTAATAAATTAATTATTAAAATTCATGGAAGTTGCATTTAATCTTTATTGGAACTAATTAATTATACTACATTGTGGAGCTCTACAAAATTTCCTAGATAGTTTACATATTGAGAGACTCACACAAAAATTTTCATGAATTTTGGAGCTCTACAAAATTTTTAATGAAATAAACAAATAGCATTACTATTTAAAATTTTGAAAAAGGAAAACAAAAACAAAAACCGAACCAGGCCGACTCTCCTTCTCTTCCTCCGGCTCGGCCCACTGAGCGGCCCGCTCGCACGCGCCCGCGTGCTCGCGCCTGCGCTCGGCCTAGCATCGCGGCCCAGCCCGCTCGCTTGCCCGCGCGCGCTCGCTCTCTCTCTCTCCCGCGCTCGCTGACAGGACGACCCCACATGTCATCGCCTTCCTCCGCCTCCCTCGCTCTCTCCCGTGACCCAGCCATGCCCGCATGGTGGCCGGCCGGCGAGCGCTGCTTCGGTCACCTAACCAAGCGACTCTACAGCACCAGCACAACATGGCGAATCCATTTTCCCACCTAGCAGCTACCCTACGGCCTTGGAAGGATCCTCCCGACGGCCATGGCGGCACGGCGGCCACGGTGACCGGCGTCCCGACGATCTACCACGGTAGTGTCTAAAGCAAGGGCATGGGAAGCAGCAGGAGCTCACAGCGGTTGCAGCGAAGTACTCGGGAAGCTCGGAGCGGGGGTGGAAGATGCTGGCCACGTGAGGCGGCACGGTCGCCGGAGTTGGGCACGGGGACGGGTGGCTGCGGTGATTCAGACGAAATTGGGCTAGCTCAAATGGTTCACGAGGTGCGCGAGGCCGAGGCGAACGTGATGACGCGCTTTGCGTGGCTGGAGGTGGCTCGACGGCGGCAGCGGCGAGCGGCGGAGCTGCGGTGGCGGCGGTGGCGAAAACGGGGAAGAAAAAGAAGAACACGGCGACCTCGACATATATATAGACACGACCACGGTGCTCGGCTCTAGAAGGCGTGCGTCGTCGCGCTGGCGGTCCTGGCGCGTGCGAAGGCCGTGGAAGTCGTCCGACGGCTCGCCGGCGCCCATACCGGCCGGTGGCCGGCCGCCATTGGTCGGGCACTATAGCTGCCCCCCCCCAAAAATTGAATTTTAAACTGTTTTCTCAAATTACTTTCAAATTCATGTGGAAACTTGAAAAACTTCCAATATATGAAATCTTCAGAATTTCAAGCTCCACAAGTTTTGTATTGAACACTTTTTCAAATTCTAACTGGATTTTGGAATTTGAGTTTAAATTCAAAAGGGGACACATTTTTGGGATTTGGTAATTTAGAAATTACTTTTGATTTCATATTGAAACTTCAAAATCTCCAAACACCAAAGTTGTACATCTTAACAAGGCCTACAACTTTCCTTTCAAAACATTTTCAAATTCTGCCTCTATTTTGAAATCTTAGTTTGGGGACAAAAAATGAATAAAAACTGAAATTTGTTTATTTTTAAAATTGCTCCACATTTTATATTAAAACTTTGAAAACTCAAAACACCAAAGTTGTAGCCCTTGAAAAGTTATACAAACTTGGTTTTGAACTTTTTCCCAAATTTTGCTTAGATTTTGAATTATTTAAAAAGGGGTAAAACAGGGTTTCGAAATTTAGGGTTTTCGGAGGAATTTTACATTGGAATTTGTTGCTACTATGATTAGTGTTTACTTAGTGATCAAACCATCATCCAAGGGCATCATTTGGACCAACATGACATGGTTGACCAAATGCCACTCTTGGTTGACCAATTTAGCTTTTGAAATTCTTTTACATTTTTCCCCAAATTTGAATTTGAATTCGAATCGGAAAACTCGTGACAAGTTTTTTGGACTCCAACTCAAACTCAAACTTGGAGCTTCATTTTAGTGTTGTACTTGAGCTCATACCCTACACTTGGCACTGGTGTGCAACACAGTCACACACCTCAAATTACACAGGGTATGGACTAAGTATTTGCGGTGGCATTCGAAATTAGGGTTTTCGTTTCGGATCACACCACGGAGAAGCACATCCAATCTAGATAAGTAAACTTGTTTTAGTTGATGCATAACAAGGTTGACCTAATCATGGATGCTTTGCGATGCATTATGATGACATGACAGATTAATTAGCACTATAACACTCGGGGTGTTACAACCCTTCCCCCTTAAAGAAATTTCGTCCCGAGATTTAAAGCCTTGAGTTAAGTAATGGAAAAGAAAATGTGTCAAGCAAACACATGCAAGACTTGTCTACAAAACAGGTAGGGGTTTTCTACATTACAACGATTTGAAAAGGATAGGTTACAGTTTAAAGAAGAAATTGCAACCTAGATAGAAGCAAAGAACTCCGAGAAATTCTCCAACAGGTAATCTTCCGATTCCCAGGTGGCTTTCTCTTCTGAATGTTGATTCCATTGTATCCTGTACCATTTAGTTGTTCTACTTCGGGTAACACGATCCTTTTGATCCAAAACGCGGACAGGATGTTCAGAATATGTCAAATCTGGTTCAAGTTCAACTCCATCAACATCAACAACTTGATCATGTACTTGCAGACACTTCTTCATTTGTGATACATAAAATACATTGTGCACGGCTGACAGTTGTTCAGGCAACTTTAACTTATATGCCACTTTTCCACATTGTTGAGTGATTTGAAATGGACCAATATAACGTGGCACGAGTTTGCCTTTGACTCCAAATCGGTTAACCCCCTTCATGGGTGATACTTTCAAATAAACATAATCTCCTACTTTGAATACCAAGGGTCTACGCCTCTTATCAGCATAACTCTTTTGTCGGGACTGAGCAACTTTCAGATTATTCTGGATCTTCCTAACTTTTTCTTCTGTTTCTTTCACAAGATCAACACCGAAAAACCATATTTCTCCTGGTTCTGACCAATTCAATGGAGTTCTGCATCTACGGCCATACAATGCTTCAAACGGTGCCATTTTGATACTCTCTTGATAACTATTATTGTAGGAGAATTCTGCTAAAGGTAACCACTCGTCCCAAGTGTCTGAATAATTAAGTGCACACGACCTTAACATATCTTCTAGAATTTGGTTGACCCTTTCAGTCTGACCACTTGTTTGTGGATGATAAGAGGTACTGTGTAGAAGTTTTGTATCTAGGGACTCATGTAAGTGTCTCCAAAAATTGTTGACAAACTGCGTACCTCTATCAGATACAATGGTCTTTGGTACCCCATGAAGACTCAGGATTCGTGCTATATATATTCTTGCATAATTATAGCAGGATAGTTCACCTTAACTGGAATAAAATGAGATGACTTTGTCAGTCGGTCCACAATGACCCAAATTGAATCAAAGCCTCTTGAGGTCTTGGGTAACCCAGTGATGAAATCCATACTGATATCTTCCCATTTCCAGGATGGAATGGGCAAGGGTTATAACATTCCTGCCGACTTCAAATGTACAGCCTTCACTCTACAACAAGTGTCACATCTGGCAACATACTTGGCGATCTCAATTTTCATTTTGGTCCACCAGAATCTCTGTTTCAAATCTTGATACATCTTATTACTCCCTGGATGAAGAGAAAACCTTGTACTATGTGCTTCATCAAGAATGAGCTGACGTAACTCTGGAACCTTTGGGACCACTAGCCGGTTCTTAAACCACAACACATCTGCATCATCAATACTAAAATCTGTTTGTTGACCGGTTCTAACTTTTTCCTTGATGTGAGCTATTTCGGAATTCTTTTCCTGAGCAGATATAATCTGATCTTTGATTGTTGATTCTACTGTGAAATTAGTCAACTGACCTTGTTGGACTATTTCAATATTCAACTTTTCCAATTCGTAACATAAACTGTAATCCATTGGCTTCACAGTCATGCAATTGCAATGATTCTTTCTACTGAGTGCATCGGCAACAACATTTGCTTTTCCATGGTGATAGTGTACTTCTAAATCATAGTCCTTTATTAATTCAAGCCACCTTCTTTGCCTCATATTCAACTCTGACTGAGTAAAGATATACTTTAAGCTCTTGTGATCTGTATACATGTGGCAAGTATTACCTAACAAGTAATGACGCCAGATTTTCAATGCATGAACCACAACTGCTAGTTCAAGATCATGTGTCAGATAATGTTCTTCATGGCGCTTCAACTGTCTCGAGGCATAAGCAATGACTCTGCCTTCTTGCATCAATACACAACCAAGGCCAATACCCGAGGCATCACAGTAAACATCAAATGGTTTTTCTATATCTGGCTGTGCCAAGACTGGAGCAGTTGTCAATGACTTCTTTAGAATTCTAAAAGCTTTCTCACATTTTGGAGACCATATGAACTTAGTTTGATTCTTCAACAACTCTATGATTGGCTTGGCTACCTTTGAAAAGTCAGGGATGAATCGACGGTAATAACCCGCCATTCCCAGAAAACTTCGGACTTCATGAACTGAGATTGGTGGTTTCCAGTTCAGAATATCTTTCACCTTGCCAGGATCTACTGCTACTCCTTCGGCTGACAACACATGTCCTAATAATTGCACTTCTCTTAACCAAAACTCACATTTACTGAACTTGGCATACAATTGATGATCTCTCAGACGAGTCAGGACTACTCTGAGATGCTTAGCATGCTCTTCTTCACTTTTGGAGTATACCAGAATATCATCAATAAACACAACCACAAACTTGTCAAGTTCCGGCATGAAAACTGAGTTCATCAGATACATGAAATGTGCCGGTGCATTGGTGAGACAAAAAGACATAACTAGGTACTCATACAGTCCATATCTGGTGGTGAATGCAGTCTTTGGGATATCTTCAGGTCGAATCTTGATTTGATGGTACCCTGATCGAAGATCGATCTTTGAAAATACCTTTGCCCCCGCAAGCTGATCAAAGAGTAGATCAATGCGAGGTAACAGATAATTGTTCTTAACAGTTACTTCATTCAATGGTCTATAGTCAACACACATCCTTAAAGTCTGATCCTTTTTCTTAACAAAAAGAGCCGGACATCCCCATGGTGAGGAACTGGGTCTGATAAAACCTTTGTCACATAACTCTTGCAATTGATCCTTAAGTTCTGCCAATTCATTGGGTGGCATTCTATAAGCTCTCCTAGATATTGGGGCAGTACCCAGTTTTAACTCAATCACAAACTCTACATCTCTGTCTGGTGGCAGACCTGGTAGATCATCTGGAAACACATCTGGAAATTCACAGACTACCGGTATATCACAAATCTCCTATACTGAAGTTGCACATAACCTTTCAACTATTCTCTTAGGAATAGGAAGTTGGATAAGAAGATGAGATTTATTATCTGGCAAGTTCAACCTTATAGTTCTGTGCAGTGCATCTATAATGGCTCCTCTTTGGTACATCCAATTCATACCCAGGATTATATCTATATCCTGCTTCTATAATATTATCATTGAGGTAGGGAATATATGCCCACCTAACTCTATAGGTACGTCACGTACCATCTCCTTAGTACACAGTCGTCCCCCGGGCGACTGGATAAAGAAATCTTCTTGGGTTCCCATAATTAGAATGTCATGCTTAACAACAAAGGTGTGATTTATGAATGTATGCGATGCACCTGAATCAAATAATAATACTGCTGGATGATTAGCAACAGGGAACATACCCATCATAACAGGTTCTCCCTTTGGAATTGCACTTGCTTGAGTGTAGAACACACGTCCAGTTTTCTTCTTCTCACCCTTACCCTTCTGAACATTCAGATTATTATTCTTGCTCTGAGGTTGTTGCTGTTGCGGTACGGGAGCTCTGGGATAATTGGGATTGTACTGCCTTGGATATGGGCAGTCCTTGGAAAAGTGGTCTGGCTTTCCACAATTGTAGCAGGGAAAGTTATGGGTGACTGGAGTCTGGTTTCGAATACCAGGGGCATTCAGCTATTGTGTAAATTGCGGGGTTGCGGCAGGACGGAAAAACGTCTGCGGCTGAGCTTGGTATTGCGGTGGGCGATAAGTTGGGCGGAAATGGTTTTGAGGGTGGTAGATAAACTTCTGGCGCTTCTTAATGCCGCCGGACGGGCTAGACAACACTTGCTTCTTTTTCTTCGACTCTTTGTGAAGGCAGGACTTTTCTTCTGACGCGATAGCCACATTGACTATCTCATGGTACGTGGCATTATAACAGATGACCAATGCTTCCTGGATCCTGGTACTCAAGCCCCTCATGAAACAACTCTTCTTTTTCGCATCGGTGTTCACATACTCAGCTGCATACTAGGACAGATGATTAAATTTGCCCACATACTGTAGAACTGTCTGGTTCCCCTGTTTCAGCGAGAGAAACTCTTCTAACTTCATGGCCATGACACCATCTGGAATGTAGTGTGCTCTGAAAGCATCCCAAAACTCCTGCCAAGTGACACGGTGGCCAGCAGGCCGTGCGGCGACCAGATTCGCCCACCACGCCCCTGCGGCACCTCTGAGTTGCTGTGCTGCAAACACGGGTTTCTGGTACTCCGTGCACTGTAGAAGTTCAAACTTTTGCTCCATGGTGCGGAGCTAGTCATCCGCCTCTAACGGCTCATGTGCCTTTGAAAACACCGGTGGACGGGTATTGGTGAAATCCACATAAGTGGTTTCTCCTCCATTATTATGGCCTCGACGACCCTGATTTCCATTCTGATTCTGAGCCAACAAGGTAGTGGCATTGACTAGTGCGGCAATAGCTTCTGCCAAAGTAGGTGGGAATGGTGGGGGATTTGGAGTATTGTCCCCATCCTGGGAAGTTCCAGTACCGTTCATCTGTTGTACACAAACCATGTTTATTTACATTGCTTTATTGAATTAAAAAGCAGTTAGTACAGTACTTGTACACACATCAAACTTATCTTACATTAATTTCATTACAAACTTGCTCGCAAGCAAGAAACTACCCACTAAGGTTCTTAGAAAGCAGAAAAGACTGCTATATTACATAACCATCCATGTCGACACTTCACTCCTCATCATTATCACTGATCACGATCACTCCATCCTCATTCTCTGGAGCACTTGCACCAGTGACATGACTTGCATTATCTCCACTTTCCATCATGGGTTCATTTTCTTCCGGATCTTCTTCCTCGTTGTCCTCTCCACCAGGAACAACCACAGCACCGACATCATCTTCTACTGTCTAGGGCTGATGATTGGGATTCATCACATCATGTAGCCTATGGACTTCCTCATACAGAATGGTGTTGTACCGCTCCAGGTGTGTCGCATATAGCTCCAACTCTCGAACACGAGCCATGGCTTCTGTCTCCTTTTCCAGAGACTCGTTCTGGAACTGTTTCCAAAAACGCATGTTGCGCTTCAGTCGCTCTACCTCTGATGTAAGCTTTGCAACCTCTGATTCCGAATCCGGGTTCAGATTGCGACTACTGCTTGCTCCATCACCTCTGGCGGCCAATTGATGACGTGGCACTCCTTGCGGACCACTTTTCTTGCGAGGAGTCGTCTTCACACGTGCCATCCTAAAGCAAGATAGAATTAGAACGATAAGAACAGATAGGAGGGATCTGAAGGTTAGCATGAATAGGATTGAACCTTACTTAACCCAAACCACTTTAAAAGGGAAGGTAACTTAAGCAGGCTAATTAAACATGATGCATGCATCGTACTTACGATCTAGCAGAAAAGATTAAGTAACACATGCAATATTTATAACATAGGTCACTATAGCATGATACTTCACTACGAAGCTTTCAAATATGAGCTAAGGAAACTATAGAATAGATTAAGATAAGCAAAAGCAATTTGGACCAAAATATCAATATTAAGTTTATTCGACCCAAATCATTTTGAAGTTTTGTAAAGTAATACTACAATAACTCGAGTGATTATGCTCTGGTACCAGCTGTCACAGAACCTCCTAATTATGATGGCCCACAAGTACCCGTCATCGTCATAATGACCTCTTACAGCCGTACTTATGTTCCTCATAACTTAAAGGCCTGCTTTCTTCCGAACAGGATCCAATCACAGGAGTATTGCAATATTACAACAGTTTATTCAAAATATTCAACAGAGTAAAGTAGCGGAAGTCTTACAATAACTTAGAGTTACAAACCAGTTTTCAAACTTCAAACCTTATGTAACATTATTACCAACCAGTAGTAGAGAAGTATCGGTAGTAACTTTATTACATCACACAAGCGAGATGCCTTGCCCAAAGGCCACACAGTCTACTCATCGTCACTTTCTTCAGCCACAACGGTCATGCAACAAGGCTCGAAGCAGACTTGTTCATGAACCGCACCTGCAACAAGGGGTTCAACAAACCCTGAGTACGATAGTACTCAACAAGACTTACCCGACTAAGACAAAGACTCCAAGGGCATGCTAGCTTTAGGGAATCAAGGTACGGGTAATCCAGAATCAAATTTTCTTTTGCAGAAAAGCTTACTAAGGTAAGTCCTTATCTTCAACATTTTACTTTTACCATTGATGGTTCATTAACCAATTCTATGTGATCCTAATCTAGATCAAAGTAATTATCATCAAAACACTTCACATTCTTTCTTTCGATTCTAGTTCTTAACTACGATGCAAGTCAGGTGATCAAGTCTCCATAACCGAGGAGCAACGACGATTCGAACCGATTATACCCAGCTGGGGATCTCTAACATCATGACATATGTAGAACCGAATCTTACATATATCAACCCTCATTTAGATCTCCCAAAACCAAAACGTGTCCATCACCACCCGAGAGTACAGTACTCCTCGAACCCGGCCCGATTCTAGCCCCGAGGGTACACGCTACTCCCGCCATCTCTCCACTCCCAGTGCGAGGTTAGACGTTCTCGTAATGGAATCACTAACATTTTGGGCTTACCCATGGCATGAGGCTAGTTGCAAAGTCTCAAAACACAAGCAGGCTTACAACGAACGGTCCTTAACTGACAAGGCGGAAACACTACATTGAGACTCCTTTCCCAATGCATGTTAGCAGTGGCCAAACCACCCGCCCGATCTTTCAAGTTCATTCTCATCTTTCAATATTCATTAAATATGCCGTCATGGCTATGTAAACATTTCATTTAAAAGCTTAACTTCTAAGCATAGTGAAGCATACTACGCATTTTCCGTAAAACAGGTATCAAGGTTGATATCGCAATAATCAAGGATGATAATGCAGCAATTAGGTTATCACTCAACTCCTAATTACTTAATGCAGTAAACCATAATAATAAATAGAACTTTTGTAAAAACTCAAGGTAGGGTTTAAATGCACCGGGGCTTGCCTTGCTCTGACACGACGACCGACTCAGACTCGAGGACTCCAACGTCTGGTCCGGAACCCACCGACGATAGCTCTTTCCCGGAAGCTTGCTCGGTGACTTCGACTTCTTCGAAAGCAGGAACTACACGAGTACATAACATGCTTTAACATGATGCTCGATGATAAACATGATGCTTGATGACGATATGCCATGAGTTACGACTTGGGTACAACTTCCCTTCACGGTACAGTCGCAAAACAGAAAACCTACTAACAAGTGGCGACAACTCCAGCGATACTAGCTTTTTATCACTAAGTAAGTTACTAACGAGCTCAAACATGGAATTAAGGTGCCAAATATCACCAAAGAGTAGTGACCTAAGGACATCACTCAATCAAAAGGGCACACAACACTTAAAGTTCTCAAATTAACATTTATTTACTATTTAATTAATTAGGGCATAATTAATAGTTGATCAAACTTTATCTAAATAAGCTCAAACTTTTTCTATGGATTAAAAATGATTTAAAACAGTGTCATAATAAATTTCATAATTTTTGGATTAATAAATTAATTATTAAAATTCATGGAAGTTGCATTTAATCTTTATTGGAACTAATTAATTCTACTGCACAAAGTACTCAATTTCATGATTTAACATTTTTCCTAGATAGTTTACGTATTGAGAGACTCACACAAAAAAATTCATGAATTTTGGAGCTCTACAAAATTTTTAATGAAATAAACAAATAGCATTACTATTCAAAATTTTGAAAAAGGAAAACAAAAACAAAAACCGAACCGGGCCGACTCCCCTTCTCTTCCTCCGGCTCGGCCCACTGAGCGGCCCGCTCACGCCCGCGCTCGCCCGCGCTCGGCCCAGCAACACGGCCCAGCCTGCTCGCTTGCCCGCGCGCGCTCTCTCTCTCTCACGCGCTCGCTGACAGGACGACCCCACATGTCATCGCCTTCCTCCGCCTCCCTCGCTCTCTCCCGTGACCCGGCCATGCCCGCACGGTGGCCGGCCGGTGAGCGCTGCTTCGGTCACCCAACCAAGCGACTCTACAGCACCAGCACAACATGGCGAATCCATTTTCCCACCTAGCAGCTACCCTACGGCCTCGGAAGGATCCTCCCGACAGCCATGGCGGCACGACGGCCACGGTGACCGGCGTCCCGACGATCTACCACGGTAGCGTCTAAAGCAAGGGCATGGGAAGCAGCAGGAGCTCACAGCGGTTGCAGCGAAGTACTCGGGAAGCTCGGAGCGGCGGTGGAAGATGCTGGCCACGTGAGGCGGCACGGTTGCCGGAGTTGGGCACGGGGACGGGTGGCTGCGGTGATTCAGACGAAATTAGGCTAGCTCAAATGGTTCACAAGGTGCGCGAGGCCGAGGCGAACGTGATGACGCGCTTTGCATGGCTGGAGGTGGCTCGACGGCGGCAGCGGCGAGCGGCGGAGCTGCGGTGGCGGCGGTGGCGAAAACGGGGAAGAAAAAGAAGAACACGGCGACCTCGACATATATATAGACACGGCCACGGTGCTCGGCTCTAGAAGGCGCGCGTCATCGCACTGGCGGTCCTGGCGCGCGCGAAGGCCGTGGAAGCCGTCCGACGGCTCGCCGGTGCCCATACCGGCCGGTGGCCGGCCGCCATTGGTCGGGCACTGTAGCTGTCCCCCCCCAAATTGAATTTCAAAATGTTTTCTCAAATTACTTTCAAATTCATGTGGAAACTTGAAAAACTTCCAGTATATGAAATCTTCAGAATTTCAAGCTCCACAAGTTTTGTATTGAACACTTTTTCAAATTCTAACTGTATTTTGGAATTTGAGTTTAAATTCAAAAGGGGACACATTTTTTGGATTTGGTAATTTAGAAATTACTTTTGATTTCATATTGAAACTTCAAAATCTCCAAACACCAAAGTTGTACAACTTAACAAGACCTACAACTTTGCTGTTCAAAATATTTTAAAATGCTGCCTCCATTTTGAAATCTTAGTTTGGGGACAAAAAATGAATAAAAACTAAAATTTGTTTATTTTCAAAATTGCTCCACATTTGATATTAAAACTTTGAAAACTCAAAACACCAAAGTTGTAGCCCTTGAAAATTTATACAAACTTGGTTTTGAACTTTTTCCCAAATTTTGCTTAGATTTTGAATTATTTAAAAAGGGGTAAAACAGGGTTTTGAAATTTAGGGTTTTCGGAGGAATTTTCAATTGGAATTTGTTGCTACTATGATTAGTGTTTACTTAGTGATCAAACCATCATCCAAGGGCATCATTTGGACCAACATGACATGGTTGACCAAATGCCACTCTTGGTTGACCAATTTAGCTTTTGAAATTCTTTTACATTTTCCCCAAATTTGAATTTGAATTCGAATAGGAAAACTCGTGACAAGTTTTTTGGACTCCAACTCAAACTCAAACTTGGAGCTTCATTTTAGTGTTGTACTTGAGCTCATACCCTACACTTGGCACTGGTGTGCAACACAATCACACACCTCAAATTACACAGGGTATGGACTAAGTATTTGCGGTGGCATTCGAAATTAGGGTTTTCGTTTCGGATCACACCACGGAGAAGCACATCCAATCTAGATAAGTAAACTTGTTTTAGTTGATGCATAACAAGGTTGACCTAATCATGGATGCTTTGCGATGCATTATGATGACATGGTAGATTAATTAGCACTATAACACTCGGGGTGTTACAACTAATTCTAGCACTAGCTCAACTACACTATGCAAGCCACCTATACAATTCTAGTGAAGCAAGGCTATGATCTCTAAGACACACCAACAAGACTAAGTCACTAAGCTATTTACTCCTATGTGATAAAAGCTACACTAAGATTAGAACAAGAATAAAGAGCAAATGACTTGATTCTTATGCCAACGATGTAGAGAAGTAATGCACTCGAAGAATCAATCACAATGATCAACCACAAGAGAAATCCTCGGCAAAGAGATGACATAAGATTTTTACCGAGGTTCACTTGCTTCCCGGCAAGCTACTCCTCGTTGTGGCGATGCACCCACTTGTCAGTTCGCGAGCTAATCGACTATGAAGAGTCGAGCCCTCGGCGGGCGCCGTACAACCGCACACAAGATGGGGATCCTCCAAGCCACGAGCTCCACTAGAGTATCTAATTTGCGAACTCCCGTGGGGAAGGATCATGAACCCCTTACAACACTTGGTGAGGGCTCCAACAATCTCCAATTGCGAGCTCAATCACCTCCGCTGCTCCAAGCCATCTACCGTGTCGGGAAACACGGAAGAGTAACAAGAAATCCACAGCAACTTGAAGATCAAGTGCCTCTAGAATGCAACTCTCAAGCAATGCACTTGAATCTCACTCAATCTCACTCAAGATGTGCAACCAAGTAAAGAGATGAGTGGAGGGGTTGTTCTCTAGCTCAAAGGATGTCTCTAGGTCTCAAAATGTACAAGAGTTACCCTCAAACCCCGGCCAACTTCTATTTATAGCGAAGGGGTACACAGCTAGCCGTTACTGGGCGACGCAGTTAAAAACGAGCTGACCGGTCACTACAAGACAAGCGTGAAGAGTGCACGTCAGAAGTTACCGTTGCCGTGACCGGACGCGCTCTAGCGTTTGACCGGACGCGCTACACCTGGCGTCCAGTCAGAGTCCAGTAAGCTCCCACCATGACCGGACGCGCCGCGCATCCGATCGTGTCGCGTTACTAACCGGACGCTTCGGTCCTGAGGACCAACGGACGCGCCCGTCGCGCATTCTGCGTGCACCTTTCCTCTGCGCCCAGGTGAACTGACCGGACGCGCTGGTCAGGCCAGACTAGCGTCCGGTCACAAACCCTAGGCGCGCTGTGCCTCTACCCTCGACTTGAGCTGACCGGACGCGCAGGTCCACCCTGGACCGCGTCCGGTCCAGCGTCCGGTTGACGTTTTTCAGTGATAAACACTCCGGACTCTCGCCTCCGTTTCTCCGCCTCCGGCGTAGTAGAAAAAAAGGCGTTTCACTTCCCCAAAAAGCACCGAATCCCGCCGAGCAAGCTCGGTGGGAGCAAGAGAGGAACCCAAACCCCTCTCTACCTCTTAAACTCCACCGCCTTCGCAAATGTGCTAACACCACCAAGTGTAAATCACCATGTGCATGTGTGTTAGCATTTTCACAGTCATTTTTCAAGGCGTTTTGTTAGCTCTCAACTAGATCCTAATGCATATGCTCAAGACATTGATCTAGTGGCACTTGATTCACGAGCTAACCGTGATTGCCCCTCTTGATAGTCGGCTATATATCCTAAATCCGGTCAATCACTTCTCTACTCATCTTAGACCAGCAAAAGGAAAACCCTATGGTTATACCTTTGCTTTGCGCTCTTAGATCCTTCGTTCTATGTCCATCTCCTCATGCTTGATCACCATGATCATCATTTCATATCCATGTACCATTTCTTTATGATCTTGTGGCCACCACTCCTTGCCACATACACCTTCATCACATGTGTTGCTCATGCCTAACTCAAAACACTTAACACATGGCATTAGCAACTTGGTGTCATTAATTACCAAAACCAAACTTGGGCTTTCAATCTCCCCCTTTTTGGTAATTGATGACAACCATCACAAAGATATGAAATGAAATCAATTTTCAATTTCGATAGTATTAGCTCCCCCTACATATGTGCTTCCATGAGTTTGGTTCAATTATGCACATATGTATGGATTTGAATATTGGGAGAGTTACTACTATCAAATTGATGCGTATAAAGAATGGACCTTTGAAGCGTGATACCAATCGGGGTTGCCTTTATATACCATCCTTAGCACCAATGTAGCTAGACACCACTTGTAATGATCACCTGTAAAGATCACAAACACTAAAATACCTCGTGAGATCAACATTATAAGCAAAGCTGTCTAGATACCACTTGTAAAGCTACTCTTAACAAATCATCATTCAAGTTCTATTTCTAGCAATCACCATACAATCATGAATATGAATTTAATTTTTGCAATGCAACAATTCACCATGTTAATGCACATACAAATACAACAAATCATTCATGAGCTTGCTCCCCCTACTTGTGTGCTCAATTTTAATTTCTCTCCCCCTTATTATATCTTTCTCCCCCTTTGCAACTTAACTTTTTATCTTTGTGACTTTTCTATCTTTGTGACTTTTCTCTCCCCCTTTGTCAATAATCACCAAAAAGGTGCCAATTTTAGTGAGAGTCAAGTCAATCAATATGAGGGAGTCCAAATTATGGTTCAATCTAGATCACTTGCCTAGAATATGTAATTCGGTTTGATCCAAGGACAAGCTTCTTCACACCTCATAAAGTATAAGGGTTATCTTGACCATGTTGAATTACACATCATGAGCTCATTTTCTAGATTCAACACTAGGTTTGCAAGCTCACAAACATGTCATATGCTACCACTAGATCAATCAAACATAGAAGCAATAGTGGTACCATATATACATTAAACTCATTTGATTTTCATGAATGAGCCTATTTGTCATACAAATATGTCTATATGTTCTAAACATGTCCTTAGCAAAGTATGGATGATATGCCAAACAACTTTACCTTGCTATGTCGGAGGAGAGGCATGTCATATAAGAATGTGGGGGTGCACTCATCTCAAGTTGGAGAAGTCAAGTATGTTCAATTCATTCTTCAACTTGTAAAATCTTTTCTCATCAAGTGGCTTTGTGAATATGTCGGCTAGTTGATCTTTGGTGCCAATGCTTTCAATGCTAATATCACCCTTTTGTTGATGGTCTCTTATGAAGTGATGCCTAATATCAATGTGCTTGGTTCTTGAATGTTGAATCGGATTTTGTGTCATCTTGATAGCACCCTCATTATCACAAAACAAAGGCACATTTTTGAATTTGATTCCAAAGTCATTCAAAGTGGTCTTCATCCAAAGCAATTGTGCACAACAACTACTGGCACTAATAAATTCGGCCTCGGTGGTAGATAGTGCAACACTATTTTGTTTCTTTGATGACCATGAAACAATAGACCTTCCAAGCAATTAACAAGTGCCATTTGTGCTCATTCTATCAATCTTGCATCCACCATAGTCGGAGTCTGAATATCCAATCAATTCAAAATTAGACCCCTTTGGAAACCATAATCCAAAGTCATGAGTGCCCTTAAGATATCTCAATATCCTCTTGGTTGCTTTCAAGTGACTTTCTCTAGGTGAAGCTTGATATCTTGCACACTTGCACACACTAAACATCACATCCAGCCTAGAAGCGGTGACATAGAGCAAACTTCCAATCATAGACCGATATTGCTTTTGATCTACCATGTTTCCACTAGCATCAACACCCAATTGATCATTTGTGCCCATTGGTGTACTCATTGGTTTAGCATCTTGCAATTCAAACTTCTTGATCATGTCCTTGATGTACTTGCCTTGACTTACAAAAGTGCCATTCTTCATTTGCTTAATTTGAAGTCCAAGAAAGTAACTAAGCTCTCCAATCATAGACATCTCAAACTCTTTTGCCATCATATTTCCAAACTCTTCACAAAAGTCTTGGTTAGTTGATCCAAAGATAATGTCATCCACATAGATTTGCAACACAAACAAGTCATTTCCAAGCTTCTTGGTGAAGAGAGTGGTGTCAACCTTTCCCATCTTGAACCCTTTAGAGAGAAGAAAATCCCTCAATCTCTCATACCATGCTCTAGGTGCTTGCTTCAAACCATACAATGCCTTCTTTAGCTTGAAAACATGGTCGGGCTTTTTGTCATTTTCAAAACCAGGAGGTTGCTCAACATAAACTTCTTCATTGATGTAGCCATTGAGAAATGCACTCTTGACATCCATTTGATAGAGCTTGATGTTGTGTGCACAAGCATATGCTAATAAGATTCTAATAGCCTCCAATCTTGCAACCGGTGCATATGTCTCTCCAAAGTCAAGACCCTCAACTTGAGTGTATCCTTGTGCTACTAATCTTGCTTTGTTCCTCACAACCATGCTGTCTTGATCTTGCTTGTTTCTAAAGACCCACTTAGTACCAATCGCATTGTAGTTCTTTGGCCTCTCAACAAGTTCCCAAACTTGATTTCTAGCAAAGTTGTTTAGTTCTTCATACATGGCATTTACCCAATTGGAATCCTTCAAAGCATCTTCTATTTTCTTAGGTTCTTCAAGTGACACAAATGAGTAGTGCTCACAAAAGGATGCTAATCTTGATCTAGTTTGAACACCACTTTGAATTCCACCAATGATTTGGTCCAATGGATGATCTCTTGTAATACTAGTAGGTTGGAGTATTGGGAGTTGATTGCTTCTACTTGTTTGACCTTGATATTGAGCTCCATCATGAGTACCACTTGAGCTTGCTTGATTTGTATCAATTTGCACATCTTGATTAATCATTTGAATGTCATCATCATCATCAACTTGCCTTGGCCTAACATCACCAATATCCATGTTCTTCATTGCTTTTGCCAATTGATCTGCTCTCACATCATCAAGGTTTTGAGCTTCATTTTGAGACCCTTGGGTTTCATCAAACTCAACATCATGAGCTTCTTCCAAGGTGCCATTTGTGAGATTCCAAACTCTATATGCCTTGCTTGTGGTAGAGTAACCAAGTAAGAATCCTTCATCACATTTCTTTTCAAACATGCTCAATCTAGTGCCTTTCTTGATAATATAGCATTTGCGGCCAAACACTCTAAAGTATGCAATGTTAGACTTTCTTCCATTTAATAGCTCATATGGTGTCTTCCCAAGCTTCCCATGGCAATAGAGACGGTTGCTACAATAGCAAGCCGTGTTGATGGCTTCACTCTAAAATGAATGACTCACATTGTATTTACTAAGCATTGATCTAGCCATGTCAATCAAAGTTCTATTCTTCCTTTCAACTACACCATTGGATTGAGGAGTGTATGTTGGAGAGAATTGATGTCCAATACCAAGATCATCACACAATTCCTCAATTCTTGTGTTCTTAAACTCACTACCATTGTCACTTCTAATCTTCTTGATGGTGATTTCAAACTCATTTTGCACTCTCTTGACAAAAGACTTGAATAGATCACAAACATCACTCTTGTCATAGAGAAAGAACACCCAAGTGTATCTAGTGTAGTCATCCACTATCATAAAACCATACTTGTTTCCACCAATGCTAGTGTATGTTGTTGGCCCAAACAAGTCCATGTGCAATAGCTCAAATGCCTTAGAAGTGCTCATTTCTCTCTTGTTAGAATGTGCATTTCCAACTTGTTTACCGGCTTGACAAGCACTATAAGGTTTATCTTTCTCAAATGTGACATCCTTCAAGCCTCTAACTAAGTCATGCTTCAAAAGTTTGTTCAATTGTTTCATTCCAACATGACCAAGCCTTCTATGCCACAACCATCCCATACTAGATTTGCTAAGCAAGCATGATGTCAATTGTGTCTCACTATCATTGAAGTCAACTAAGTATAAGCTACCGTATCTAAATCCTTTGAATATCAAATTTGATCCATCAACACTTATGACTTCAACATCATCACTACCAAATATGCACTTAAAGCCAAGATCACAAAGTTGTGCCACCAACAAAAGATTGAGATCCAAGCTCTCAACTAGCAACACATTAGATATGCTCATGTCATTTGAAATAGCTATTTTACCAAGCCCCTTGACCTTGCCTTTCTTATTGTTGTCGAAAGTGATAGCATCAAAACTACCATTTTGACTTGTATCAATTGATTTGAACATACATGAATCCCCGGTCATATGTTGAGTGCACCCACTATCAAGCACCCAATGCCTTCCTCCGGCTTTGTAATTGACCTACAAGACAAGATCAATTCTTTTTAGGTACCCAAACTTATTTGGGTCCTCCAAGGTTAGTGACCAAGCTCTTTGGTACCCAAATGGCTTTCTTCTTTGAGCCCATCCATGATGCACCAATGAACTTAGCATGAACACCATTTATACCCTTGGTAAGTATATAGAAAGAATCAAACTTAATTGAGGATACATTAGCATTGAATTTCTTGTTCATGCAATGTTGCTCTATGTGACCAACTTGCTTGCAACTTTTGCAATAGCTACCATTGTTCTTCACAAAACGAGTCTTGTGAGGAGCAAAAGCGGCCTTGCCTTTCTTGGGGTTATAGCCCAATCCCTCTTTGTAGAGAGAAGCCCTTTGGCTACCCAAGCACATAAGCAAGCGGTCCTCACCACCATAAGCCTTAGCTAAGGTGTGATTGAGCTCTTTTACCTCCTTCTTGAGATTTTCATTCTCAACTATTAGTGTGGAGTCACAAGTGAAACCGTCACTACTAGATGAGGATGATGCAGATGAGCTACATGAAGGGTTAGTGGGAGCAATAACAATAGGCTTATGAAAAGATTCATCAATTATATCACATGATATGCCTATGTTGCAAGTTTTAGCCTTCTCAACATTAGTTGGCATGTTTTCACATTTTTCAACTAGAGAGGAATGAGCTTCTTCAAGCTTAGTGTGAGACTTTTGAAGCTTCTTATGGTCTACCTTTAGACTCTCATAAGATGCTCTAAGTTCATCAAGTTCTTGCATAAGGTTTTTCTTTTCCTTAAGCAAGCCCTTGCACTCCTTTCTAGATTCTTTAAAATGTTGAGTGCAATCTTCTAGCATAGTGATTAGTTTATCTTTAGTGAATTCTTCTTCATCACTATCACTATCACTAGCATTATCATGATCACTCTCATCGTCGGATGATACCTTAGCGGCCTTAGCCATGAAGCACGATGGAGTGTCAAAGAGGGAGACCTTCTCTTGGATGGCAATGCTAGCATGTCCCTTCTTCTTGCTCTTGTTGTCATCCTCATCATCGCTTGAGGAGTCATCACTATCCCATGTAGCAACATGAGAATCATTCTTCTTCTTATGAGAACTCTCCTTGTTTTCTTGCTTTTTCTTTTGCTTCTTCCTCTCCTTCTTGATAGCATCTTTATCATCACTATCATAAGGACACTTTGCAATGAGATGGTCCTTGCTATGGCATCTAAAACATCTCATGGTATGCTCATTCTTCTTGGATGAGTTCTTCCTCCTTGCACAAAAGCCCTTCTTTTTCATGAATTTGCCAAATTGCTTGACAAAAAGAGCCATCTTCTCATCAATGTCATCACTATCACAAGAGCTTGAGTCTTCATCACTTGATGATTCAATCTTGGATTTGCCCTTGGATGTGGTGGCTTTGAATGCCACACTCTTCTTATTTTCATCATCCTTCTTCTCACTTTCCTTCTTCTTCTTTTTGACCAACTCCTCTTTCTCATCATCTTCTCTATATGAATCATCGGTCATCACTTCTTGGAATACTTGTTGAGGAGTTGAATCCATCAATGTAGTCCTCACTACACGGTAATCAATGTATCAAATCTCTTGGACAAGCTTCTCAAGAACTTCATAGAGAATTGGTTGTCCTTGACCTCCTCACCAAGTGCCTTGAGCTCATTGACAATGACTTGCAACCGATGAAACATTTCCGGTACACTCTCATCTTCTTGCATCTTGAAGCTAGAAAACTTTTCTTGCAAGATATATGCTTTAGCGGTCTATGTGCCTTCAGTGCCCTCAAAAGTTTCTTCTAGCTTGGCCCAAGCATCATGAGCAATCTCAATGTTTTTCACTTGCTCAAAGGTCTTGTCATCTAGTGCCTCATGAAGAGCACTAATGGCAATGTCATTGCATTGGAGCTTCTTCTCTTTCACCGGTGTAGGTGCTTCCGGATTAGCAACCTCAAATTTTGTTTCGGTGACTTTCCACACTTATCTATTGATTGACTTGAGGTGTGCGGTCATCTTAACCTTCCAATATGCATAATTTGTGCCATCAAAGTGAGGTGCCTTCTTGGTGTTGTTGATGTGCAAGCTTAATTGAGCCATTTCTTTTTCACCGTAGGTTGTTAAGCCTCAAATAAACGGTGCCTCGGCTTCAATACCACTTGTAAGGTCCAAATGGCTAGAGGGGGGTGAATAGCCTATTTAAAAATCTACAAGCTTCACTAAACAAACACGTTAGTATAAAAGATGGCTAAGTTAATTCTAGCACTAGCTCAACTACACTATGCAAGCCACCTATACAATTCTAGTGAAGCAAGGCTATGATCTCTAAGACACACCAACAAGACTAAGTCACTAAGCTATTTACTCCTATGTGATAAAAGCTACACTAAGATTAGAACAAGAAAGTAAAGAGAAAGTGACTTGATTCTTATACCAACGATGTAGAGAAGTAATGCACTCGAAGAATCAATCACAATGATCAACCACAAGAGAAATCCTCGGCAAAGAGATGACACAAGATTTTTACCGAGGTTCACTTGCTTCCCGGCAAGCTACTCCTCATTGTGGCGATGCACCCACTTGTCGGTTCGTGAGCTAATCGACTATCAAGAGTCGAGCCCTCGGCGGGCGCCGCACAACCGCACACAAGATGGGGATCCTCCAAGCCACGAGCTCCACTAGAGTATCCAATCTGTGAACTCCCGCGGGGAAGGATCAAGAACCCCTTACAACACTTGGTGAGGGCTCCAACAATCTCCAATTGCGAGCTCAATCACCTCTGCTGCTCCAAGCCGTCTACCGTATCGGGAAACACGGAAGAGTAACAAGAAATCTGCAGCAACTTGAAGATCAAGTGCCTCTAGAATGCAATTTCAAGTTATGCACTTGAATCTCACTCAATCTCACTCAAGATGTGCAACCAAGTAAAGAGATGAGTAGAGGGGTTGTTCTCTAGCTCAAAAGATGTCTCTAGATCTCAAAATGTGCAAGAGTTACCCTCAAACCCTGGCCAACTTCTATTTATAGCGAAGGGGTACGCAGCTAGCCGTTACCGGGCGACGCAGTTAAAAACGAGCTGACCGGACGCACCGGTCAGGGTGACCGGACGCGTCCGGTCACTACAAGACAAGCGTGAACAGTGCACGTCAGAAGTTACCGTTGTCGTGACCGGACACGCTCTAGCGTTAGACCGGACGCGCTGCACCTAGCGTCCGGTCGGAGTCCAGTAAGCTCCCACTGTGTCCGGACGTGTCCGATCGCACGTGACCGGATGTGCCACGCGTCCGATCGTGTCGCGTTACTAACCGGACGCTCCGGTCCTGAGGACCAACGGACGCGCTGGTCACACATTCTGCGTGCACCTTTCCTCTGAGCCCAGGTGAACTGACTGAACGCGCTGGTCAGGCCAGACCAGCGTCCGGTCACAAACCCTAGGTGCGCTGCGCCTCTGCCCTCGACTTGAGCTGACCGAACGCGCAGGCCCACCCTGGACCGTGTCCGGTCCAGCGTCTGGTTGACGTTTTTCAGTGATAAACACTCCGGACTCTCGCCTCTATTTCTCCGCCTCCCGCGTAGTAGAAAAAAATAGGTGTTTCACTTCCCCAAAAAACACTGAATCCTGCCTCGCAAGCTCGGTGGGAGGGAGAGAGGAACCCAAACCCCTCTCTACCGCTTAAACTCCACCGCCTTCGCAAATGTGCTAACACCACCAAGTGTAAATCACCATGTGCATGTGTGTTAGCATTGTCACAGTCATTTTTTCAAGGCGTTATGTTAGCTCTCAACTAGATCCTAATGCATATGCTCAAGACATTGATCTAGTGGCAGTTGATTCCCGAGCTAACCATGATTGCCCCTCTTGATAGTCGGCTATGTATCCTAAATTCGGTCAGTCACTTCTCTACTCATCTTAGGCCAGCAAAAGGAAAACCCTATGGTTATACCTTTGCCTTGCGCTCTTAGATCCTTCGTTCTATGTCCATCTCCTCATGCTTGATCACCATGATCATCATTTCATGTCCATGCACCATTTCTTTATGATCTTGTGGCCACCACTCCTTGCCACATACACCTTCAACACATGTGTTGCTCATGCCTAACTCAAAACACTTAACACATGGCATTAGCAACTTGGTGTCATTAATTACCAAAACCAAACCTGGGCTTTCAATGGTGCATGGCACTGGTCGGCATGCACCGCAAGGCTTGGATACTTGTACTGCAAGGCTCTTAGAAGATATCTTGAAGATAGAGATAGATTTGATCGGATATGCGAGATATGGTATTCCATATAATGATTATCATGCAATCGAGTAGATTTAGATCTAACCAACCTGTAACCCTACCCTAGCTATATAAGGCAGATAGGGGACCCCCTTGAAACTCATCTCTCATTATTCCATCCAACATGCAATCAATACAATCCAGTAGCACATAGGACGTAAGGTGTTACGTTGTATTGACAGCCTGAACCGGTCTAAATCCTATGTCTTTGTTGCCTTCTAGTTCCTAACCACGCGCACCTCCACCTCACAATCTACTATCGTGGGTATACCCCTCGATGGACTATTGACGATATTCCATCGACAGTTAGCACGCCAGGTAGGGGTGTGCGTGCTGATCCTCATGGTGAACTAGATGATGTGTTTCCCAAGCTCTCCGTTCGCCCCCAGGCCCGGCCAATCCTTCACGGTTGGATCCATCTCCTGGGTCATCAATGCCAACAGCGAAGGGGAGATCGTGGAGACGATGCAGGATAATCCTGTGCCAGTCATGCCAATGTTTGTGTCAGCAGATCTGATCTTGGAACCTGTCCTAGGGTCATCCTCCTTGCTGAGAGCTCACCGTCTGGCGCCTCGTTAGCCGAGGAAATCCATTGATAAAGATGATCTGATCGCATCTATCGATCGGGTCGACAAAGGCTTAGCCAATTGCTTGTCCCTTGTGGAGTTGGTCTTAGATCGATCTACCGAAGGCGATGGGTTTCCCATAGTCCAGCATCACTAGGTGGCTACGACTGAATGCTCCACTCGTCCACTTCATCCGAGGTGGCAAGATGAAGACTTGGTGATCATGGCTACTCCAGAAGGGCGTACGGTTCATTGCCGACCACTCCCCAAGTTAGATATGCCTAAGGCCGATTGGGAAGCCCCATCGAAGGATGTCGTGATGGCCCATCCCTTCGGGCTAACCAATGCGGCTACCATCTATTAGAGCACCATGCAAGAGCGCTTCACCGACCAAATCCAATGCCACTACGATCTCCCCGGATCCAATCTGCCTAAGGCTGATCAGGTCGCGCCAACGGTGAGATCCGTCCACTTGACGAGGATTCCATGCTCACCATCTTGGAGGAAAGTCCAGAGTCGAATTCAGAGAATTCCACCGCCACCACCGTCAGCTACACTATCATGCCTAGGCGCTTTGCTGGTGAACTTTTTATGGTCAGCCATGATAGCGTCGCCCCTGAAGGAGAAACCAGTGCCCATCAAGGCGCTCGTGAAGGCAGGAACACCGACTACGCGAGACACCATCGAGAGGAAGCAAATGTTGTTGCTGTTGCTGCCGCCCAAGGGGACCCGAACAATGTAGCAAGTAATCCACGACCTTTTCGTCGTAACCTTGAGCAAGAATTTTTTGCATTGGCGACCAGGAAGTTGAGCAGACACCGAGCGCCAACCTAGCCATGGCCGCTCACGAGTTGAACAGGCTCCAGGAGACGCCAGGATCGCCAAGGTCAAGGCGCTGCTTAAAGCAGCCTAGGTGCAAGTCAACCAGTTCTGCAACGACCCGGCGCCTTGCCACTCCACCGTGTTGAATCACCATCGACAACCTTCCCGTTCTCTCTGAGCAGGGGGAATCGTGACTCTGGTTGGTTGGCTCGCCAACAGGGCGACGGACAGTACCTCATGATGGGGTCGAGAGGCAACAACCCTGTCAATCCTGGCCAGCAAGGAGCTAGGAATCAGCGCGGCCAGCGAGGAGCCAAGAACTGACCTCCCCAGCCAAACTGGGCCAATCACGGCAATGCCAACAAAGAAATCAATCAGCCTATCGGCAATGTTCACAATGTCCTCAACGCCCATCATGACGTTCGCAACCGCATCAAGAGGCAACACAATGAGTGCCATGAACAGGAGGCCCTTCACGAACAGTAGTATGACGACGAATTCAATAATCCCGACGCCACTCTCTTACCAGTTGCTGCTGCTGATCCCGCCAACGCTCCCTTGCCCGCCACTGGTGATCTCTAGGGACCTCGCCCCTTCACAGCGAGGCTACGAGCCATCTAGTGTGAAAGGTCTAAGTTTGGTTTTGGTAATTGAGTGATAATCTAGGTGGACTGATATGTGTATATGTGAGAATACATAGGAGATTAGTGTAGAAGTGAATATATGATGAAGGAGCTCATTGCATATGAGACATGACATAGAGTCATGCGACTAGGTAAAGAAGATCAAGATGTGGCTTGGCTTGATGGACCGGTTGCAAGCGTGAAGGGCAAGTTGGAGGCTTTGAAGCGATGGACCACATGATGATGAAGCTTGACCAAGACTTGGCACCGACGAATGAAGGCAACGATGAAGATCAAGTGAGGTCAAGATCGATGAATCAATAAGGTCACGTGATGATATGAAGTGGGTCATATCATTTGTTGATCATGTTGGTGCATGTGTTGTGTCGACATTGGAGGAGATGGAATGAAATGCGTAAGGTAAAGGTATAACCTATAGGGCATTTCATTTCACCAGTTATAGGTGAGTAGAGAAGTTTATGACCGGATTTAGGATAGATGGCCGTACTATCAAGAGGGGCAAACGTGTTTGCTTATCGGTCATCTAGTGCCACTTGAGCGATCTAACATTGCGATATTCTAGGATCGAGTGGTGTGGAAAGAGCAAGTGAAAAATCCTTTGGAAAATATTTTGAAAATGCTAACTAAGGCTTAATGGTGTTGATCATCCCATGGGAGATCATTTGGAGTTGGCATTCTTTGGAAAAAGGTTGTTCAGTGTGCTCCTTTTGTGGGATGAATCTTGTATTGGAATTCTAGGGTTGATTCATTGTGTTTTGGATCACCACAACCCATTTTTATCTGACTAACTAACCCCTCCGGGGGACAACTTCACCTCTATCTTATCCGATAAGTTTCATGCAGGGGCAGTCGCCATCTCCTCGATCCGCTCCAGCTCGTTGTCCTCATAGCCAAGCGCGAAGCCTTGGCCCATCGCCGCCAGATTAATATTCCTATAATGAGAGCGGGTGACTACGAACACCTGTTGAACACCGAAGCAGACTGCGTGCCTCACGTTCTTCTATGCTCGGTCCATGATCCTAAGGGAGCGAACCGCAAGCGAGCTCGCCTCCTGCGCCGGGGCCACCTCGAGGTCCTCACACACCAGTCTGGTGGCAACATGCAGTGCTTGTTGCTCTCCTTCTGGAGGGTGCCCTTCACCACGGTGAGCTCCGTCCCCTGGCCGCAGGTCTTCAACACCTCTGTCGCAAGCTTATCATCGGGACCTGCTCAAATCGCACACCAACCACGTTAGGACACCAACGGTGGATCCCAGAAGAAAGCCAACGAGGCAAACCAGAGTCTCACCGTTCACTTGCTCTAGGAGTTTGCATGCCTCTTCATGTTGCTAGACCAGCTCAGACTCCAGGGTCTGGATCCTTGCCCGGTGCTGATCAACCTGCACGGCGAGCTCGGCAGACATGTTCTCGACCTCTATCTTTGACTCCCTCTCCTGCTCAACCTCGCCTAGGAGGTCGTTGATTCATTGATGGGCGTCGGCACATTCCTGTTGGAGCCTCATCGTGGTTTGAAGCAGCTCGTCCCGTTCCTTCTGAATCCACTTGATTTCCGTGGCATCTAGACGCGCCCTCTTGGCTAGAGCCGTGAACTTCTCCTCAGCCTTGTTGGCATGCCGACGAGTGTCCGCCTCCCTGATTCGAAGGCTGGCGAGTGGCATTAAGCTACTCACTCAGCCTTCCATGCAGCTATGCCTCTTCGGCAAGGCGGTCCCAAGCATTATTCTAGCCGTGGAGGAACTAGGATTTCTCCAGGCTGCGTGCCATGAGAGACTGCAGAAAAACATGAGTTAGAAGCACAAAAAGAGGAAATCAAGGCTAGAAGCGCGGACATGTCGTACCTAGCTAGTCAGGTTGATGACGTCACGTAGAGACCCTAGCGTCGTGGTCAGAGCAAAAACCATAATCTCAACCCTCGTGTCAACTCTCTCCTAGTCCCTCACCTCAGCGGCGTCATCAAGGGTGAAGAGTGTCGCCTCTGGGTTTTGCCGGTCAGCGCACCGGAGCGCGGGTCCTCCCCACGCGTGTGGGTCACTGCTTGCACTGACCAGAGGCTAGGATGATCCTGCATCAGCCCCAAGCAACGCCAACCCCTCCTGCTGTACCGCCTCCTCCAGAACGCCCCCTTCGATGGTAGAATCGACAGGCGGTGTGGACACAGAGGCCTGTCTCATTGTCACAACCATTAGGGATGCCTCAGATGTGTCCCCCTCTGTTTGCTCCATCACGGACACGGCCACCTGTGTGGGTGGCGACATCGGTTATGTTGTCTACATCTGCGGCATTGCGCCCTCACCTGGCCGCACCACCTCCATCACGAGCATCGCCATCCTCGTCTGTAGCATCATGATCGCACTGGCTATGACCCGTCTGCCCTAGGGCCACCGTCTCTGCCTGCGGTGTCACGACCACACTTGGCCATGCCACGTCCTCCATGGCCGCCCCCTGCTCGCCCTCCTCCACCTGCTCCCTTGAGGCCACTACCGATAGCACCTCTCCAGTCGGCGTCACGGCAGCCCCAACGCTGCTCTAGCTCAGCACGACACCAACTGACCCCCAATGTGCTGACTAGAGGGCGAGGGTCTTCCTTGGTGCAATTTGCAGGGAGCCTTGCGTTCACCAGCACTACAAAAGGCGCAACTATTAGCCTATGATAAAATCCAATCGAAGCGAAGGAATGAAGAAGTTCCTGACTCACCTGGGCGCCACCGGGCGGCGATGCTTTGGGGCTAGCCTACATGACCCCGGTTGTGCCTCATCGACCTACTACTGCTTCGAGCCATCCCTCTACTCGGATGGCCCGGATGGCATAGCATGGCTCATCTTCATCAGCTCCAAGGGCTCGCCCTCCCCAACATGAAATAGGAAGGGTCATCCCAGGGGCGCATCATCGTCTGCTGGCTTGTCCTCATTCGCCAGATCCTCCCATGGGATGGGCAACACACAGTCGTAAGCTCCCTCCTCTTCCTTTTCTTCCTCTTCTTCCTCTTCCTCATCCTCTTCCTCCTCTGAGCCTTGGTGCCATTTACCTCGATCCAGCCTCGCCTGCTTTCTCTGCTTCTTCTTCTTCCTGTCATCCTTCTCTTTCTTCATCCTCCCATTCTTGGCATGATTCGCCACCCTCATGACCGCGTCCTCCGGTAGTGGCACAATGATGTGCCGAAAGACAAGACCCAGCTACGAATCCTAGATTTCAGAATCAAATCATGGGGTCAGGAGGTCGAAAAGGGGGAAAACCAAATGGGACTTACAAACTCAACGAAGCCCGCATCCAACCGCATCGCGGGGTGTCCAGGGATTAGGAAGACAAAATCGAGATCATCCAAGGCCGCCACATCCCTAGGACGCGACATGGCCTCGGTCGTGTCCTTGATACGCTACGCGATCTGGTTGTCACGGAGCAGCCCCTTGGTGACCATCGTCCCATCGAGCTACGCGTTGGGCATCATCTCATATTGCGGGAGGGTGCGCCATTAGCGGTGCCACCCTCCTCACGTGGTACGCCTCGATGACACTAGTCTCGCAGAGACCGCAGTCTTTTAGGAGCGCGATGGCCTTCAAGTGGTCGGAGAGCTTCTTCTTCTCCTTATCGGGGGCCGCCCACACCCACACTTACGGTGCCTCCTCGATGAGGCAACTGGTGAACTCTGGCAGAGGGGCGGCGGCATCATTCTTTAGGTAGAACCACTGCGTGTGCCACCCCTTTTTGGACTGGGACAGCTAGAGTGACATATACTCGGAGGACCGGTTGCTTCGAAGATGGATACTAGCGCACCCCATCAGCATCAACAGGTCCACCCTACCCTTCTCCCTCTTCTTCTGTAGGGTGATGGAGAAGAAATACCTCTAGAGCTCAAAGTAGGGCTCGATCCCCAGGTACCCCTCGCACAACATGATGAAGGCCGCGATATGCTAGATCCCATTGGGGTTCAGGTGCTATAGCTCGATCTTGTAATGATACCATAGCCCTAGAAGAAGCGGTGGGGAGGACTCGCGAGCTCATGCTCGTGGAAGGGGATGAAGGAGATGACGTAGCCGTTGGGCGGTGTCGGCACATCCTCACTTTTGAGCATGAGCCACTCCATCCCCGTGGTCATCGCACGGAGAAGATTGCGCTTGACCAAGCTCTCCATGTGACTGTGGGTGACGTCGGAGTGGGGCCACGGCTCCATGGGAAGCAAGGGCGGAGGAACAAGAGCTTTGCCAGTGGCGGAGGAGTGGGAGCGAGAAACCCTAAACACAGGTGGTGGCAGAGCGAAGGAGATGAAGTTGCGGCCAGGTGTACCAAAGATGGGAGGTAAGGCTTATATTTATAGGGGAAGGTGGAACAAGAGGTGAACCATCTGCCTCGATCTGCGCACCTACCGCGTCCTGTCATCACGCCTCTTCGGGTAATCGTGCACATGCCACCCCTGGCCGCTCTCTCGAAGGACACACTAGATGATGGTTTGCCTACCCAATGGGCTGCGAACCGCCATAGGTAAGAGGGATACAGAGCTGAAAACACTCCTACGACCCATTAAGGCCTAGGAGTTTGAAGGCTGGTCCACTGACGGGTTCGATAGCCGCTTAGGGCACCTTTTAGAGCAATGGGTGGAAAAGGATGGGCCGGCTAGTGGCCAGTACCCGGGCGCACGAGCACCGAGGGCATCCTAACCCATGTTTAAGTCTTGATCGTGCACGGTCCATGGTTTTTTCTCGAAGAAAGGCAACGAGCCCTCAGGACCGGCCGAACGGACTTGAGAACTATATGGATGGCCGTTAGGAATTTAGAGTCGGTCACCAACTAACCCATGCCGGATCCCCATGAATGGGAACTAGGGCCCTACTTGAACTAGCCCATTAGCAGCTCACCGAGGATCATGATTTGTCTAATGAGGAAAACATGGTACGGCTCAACCCATCCGTTTTTTGAGAAAACGCTTGAGGGAGAATGATCACAAGATGAGCCGACCCCTCGACCAGACCCCTGCTACACGCGAGGGCTTAGGGGCTTGGACTCGCAAAGAGACCTGATTGATGGTCACATACGAAAAGCAAATCGACCATCACAACCTAACTAAAGAAGCCCTACGAGCTGCAACAGGCAAGCTAGCACTTGAAGTCTCCCCATACGGAAAAGCCTACGTAGGAGTATCCAACTCCTCTATAGGCTCGGGGGCTACTGTCGAGTACCATATTAGGGTACCCAAAGATGGGAAACTGATGGTCAGCAATGATCAATTCACTCGGATGATTATGGGGCGTGACCACAGCTTCATCCAACCCCTAAAGCATAGGTTCTGCCTTGCCCGATCCCATGGGCATGGGTTCCATCTCATCCGACCCCTTGGTGGAGGCCTCTGCCTCGCCCGATCCTAAGGGAGCGGGCTACATCTGGCCTGACCCCTTGGGTGCAGGCTCCCCTCACCCGACCCTCCAAGGGGGAACCCCACCTCGCCCGATCCTTGGAAGCACATCCAGCCTCGGGCGGGAATGCATGCCCTCGCGGGGGGCCTGTGCTGTCTCTAACTGCTACAAGTGTGACGGTGCAGGGCCGCAACCTTGCTCCTAACATCATAAGGGGAGCGGGCATGCCTCGACGTGACTCGTGGCCTCGACAGGCCATACTAGGGCACCCACATCGCCTACAGCGCTAGGCGTACCAGCACTGTGCTACCAAATCCTCGTATGGCCCCAATCAAGGGAGCATGTTGATCATGTCGTGCATAGGGATGGAATGGAGCACCACGACCATCTAACGACGCCCACCTATAGCACCAGTGACAAATAGGACCACGACGTGGAGTCACCTCCGCCATAATTTATAGGACTGGCGGGACCCACCTATCGAAGAAGAAGAGCGACGCAACTCTAGGGCTCTCTTCTTCTCTGCTTTTTCTCTTTCTTCTTTTCATTCTCTCTCTCGTGTACCCTCAGCCTTTCCCTTGATCTATAATGGGGAAAGCTGGGTGCCCCATCAGGGCATGTCTTTCTAATGCTCTCAAGCCATTGGAAAGCAACTCAACCCTGTTTGACACACTCACTAGAGACTTAGGACCTTTTGTCTCTCTCACCCGTTTGTAACCCCTACTACAAACAAAAAGCTAGTAACATGAGTAGCCTCGAATAGGATGTAGGGGCATTCAGTCCAAACCAGTATAATCCCTTGTATCCTTCGAGCTCACCATCCATCGCAAACGCGCAAATACAAATTTACTAGTCGGCGGTTAGAAACACCGACACCATTGGACAAAAATCTTTCACAAAACCATCTGTGACATTGGATCGGGTGTCAATATAATATCCAAGGTAACGTATGAATACTTATTTGGTGATGAACCTTTGTTCCCTACATACATGCAATTGCAGACAACGGACCAATCAATTCAATTTTCGGAGGGGATAGCTAAAGATGTTATAGTAAGAATACATGATCACTATGCCTTTGTTGACTTCATGGTTCTAGACATGGGAGAAGAAGAAGATGGTACACCTAGCATCCTTGGAAGGCCATTCCTCAATACCACAAATGCGATCATCTACGTCGGATCTGGACAAGTCCACTTCCAATTCCCTAGACAAAAGGTACATTGCTATTTCAATAGTTATACCACTTATGAACAGCCAAAGAAGACCGGCTCCAATCGAAGACGCCGACCATCTCAACGCCAAAGGAATCAATCCCCAAGGAATGAAGAAGAAGAAGAAGTTGTGAAGAATGAACCAACTACGTGTTGATATTTGTTAATGCACACAGAAAAGGATCCGCAAGCATACGGATATCGGTGAGTATTTCACCCAGGAGATATTTCCAAAGTATCATATTTGTTTATCCGCAAGGAGAAAGCGTGTGATGACTAACCTAAATCTACACTCAACCCCTGGGCCGCACTACAAGGTAGCAAAGATATAAGTGATTAGAGAAGATTATGACGATAGTCTAGTTCCAACCTATGGTAAGCTATGAAACTATTGGTCTACGGAGACATACCGATGGACAAGAGACACCACAGAGGATGCTTAACCAGGGCACTTAATCCTACCAATCCTTCTGATGGGAGGAGGCTCCAAAGGTAACAATGGGACTGTCACTTCCCACGCTACTACACACTGATCCGGCCAGACAGGGGATATCTACGAGTATCTCTAGCCTAAGCACCATGCTTACGCTACAGATGATTACCCTACCCTCTACCATGGAAGAGAATAAAGTAAACTCATAAACCATAGAACAATAATAACAACGTACTTACTTAGTATTGGAAGTTGAATTACGGAAGAATCCTAGAACCAAGCCTCGGGTTAGGAGACTTGATCCCACAGGTACAAGCTGGAGAGGAGACACCGACATGCCGGGCTTCCTCCAACTCTCTCTCCACTCTAACTCTCTTAATCTAGAGGAAGAACTCTAACCTCACATGGAGACTACAAAGCTAATCTCTCTTATATGTGCCCTCTTATATGTGCCCTAAGAGAGAGATCAATTCAAGTGACCCCTCCCTACTGATCCTCACAGGAAATAATGAATTAGGGTTTCAAGGGATGCCTCCTCTAGGGGCCAGGGGCTTGCTTATATAGCCCTCTAGGAAGCACCATAGCCCTCAGATCAAATCGACCTTGATCTACAATTATTATTGATCCTCAAAGGCGGTGGAGGCATTATCTAGGAGCTTGTTCCTCATTGGCTACCTAGGTGGGGCGCTCGCCCCCACCCTTGGGGCGCTCGCCTGGCTTTTGGGTCCGTTTTGCCTCCGATTTGTTTCTAGAGTCTTCTCGTATCTTCCATATTACAGAAAAGTTATGCGTGGCCCTGTTGTCTCTATGTAATCCTGACATGCGGGCCTTCCTTGGTTCTTTTCAGCTGACACCCTGCAGAAATAGACATTCACCAAAACTCATGGAATTATGTCAGTAAACCCCCTATATCTAAGTGGTAATTATTGTTTAGTCCTTTTTCATGCTATGTTGATGATTAAAAAATGATACTTATCTACCATCAACACTATGCTGAAATCAAGTCCACAGTCCAAGCAGATGTGGAAAGAAAAGGTGACATCAAGAAAGTCACTATCACAAGTGGTGCAACCATCAAGGTCTCCATCTCCAAGACCATCAGATGCACCTAAGAATTAAACAAGATTGGAGAAAAGTCCTGTCTAGAGGACTGAAAATCTGAACCCTCGCTAGGAGGTAAAATTGGTAGTTATCTGTCGGGGTTATAACCCTAGGGTGTCTCAAGGCACCGATTAGTTAGCAGGCCACGCGACCCTCAATTCACAAGTTAGCAAAAGCTCAAACAACTGAGGCCCAACTCAGCCAAGTAAACCAGGCCAGATGCTAAGGCCAGGGTCAGCCATGACCCCTTCCTCCTGCCTTCGCCACACAACACCCAGAGGGAGCATGATCTCTCCCTCATCATGACCCCTAGGAAGAACAGGGAGAGGTCGAGCCTAGACAAGCATGCCTATTCTAATGGGAACAAGCCCACCACACTGACCCCTTAAGGACTTTGGGGACAATAGTCACCTCGGTCTAGTCAGACGCCATCTCTGTGCCACACCGCACAGACAAGACAATATTGCCCTAAAGCGGTGACGATAGGTGCAATGACCACCGGCCAGATACGGTCCGATAAGACACAGGTATGATCTCACCAACTACGGGATGGGATCCATGATGGGGGCCTTGACTTAAAGGCCACCCAGACCAATGAGAGTTACGAGCCCAATGATCATGATTGCGGCCCTCAACTCCTCGAGCTAACGAGGCGAATGATGATAGGGGACAACTACCCACCCTCATATGACACCCTAGGAAACTAGGAGACAATGATGAAGACCATGGCGAAGACCATGTCGCGTAGGATGGTTGGCGAACCACCACTGTGCTGACAGTGCTGCCATGGCCGGCACAGTGAGCACCACGCGGCACCATGCCACGATGTGGCCATAGGACCATGACGACACGCCCATACGTGCACCACTAGATGACGTAGCTTGCAAGCCAAGTTAGGTAGGACTGCTCTCAGGCTCATGACCCTTCGGTCAGGAGAACCTCCTCCATTGTATGTGCCCTAGCCCTAAACTCTATATAAGGGCAGCCAGGGCACCCATCTCAACACATTTTGAGTCTCCTACTCATTCACTCTCCATCATAGCAGGTCTCCTGAAGCTTTCCTTTGGGCTACCCATCTCCTAGCTTAAGCTCTTCTTCCTCCTCCACCATTCTTGCACCCCCATTATAAGAACTTCAGAGCATTCAAGCAAGGAACACGCACTCAATCATCTCTGAGGCTGGACATAGGGCTTCAATCTGAACCTAGTATAAATCCTCGTGTCTTTTGGATGCTTCCATCGTCTTCCTAGAGCAGCACGACAATCATATAAATTTACTAGTCTGGTTTCCAAAACACTGATTGTTGAGAAGGAAGAGATGGCTACCTGGTCAGACTTGCCTTAGTGCGGTCCCTAGTGGCTGCATCCGCTTTGGAAGCCTTGAGTTCACCGACATCGACGGGCCAACTCCTATTATTGGTCTTCTCTCTGGCCAAGCCCTACGCTTCAGGGACCTAGACTTCGTGGTCGACCGTCTGGGTCAGCTACGGCTCAGCGAAGAGAATGTGGCTCTCCACCACAAATCTCGATGCCTGAGCATGGACTAGCTCGAGCTGGTCCCACGATCATTGACTCTGATGCGCTAGCATGCAAAGTCGACACCTATCTCGAGGTGAATCCCATGCCAGAGCGGAGCCGACATGTTTTCTATGTGTTGACGAATGCTTTTGCCCAACTCTCTAGAAGCAAGCCCCTACCACTAGAGGCCAAATTCTAGAACCCTAGCACCGTACTGCCCTCTGAGATGAGGGAGGCGATCATGCTCTTTGAACGAGAGCTAGCCAGGTGTTGGGCATTCTTAACGTCATTACCAAAAGTAGACTTAGTTTTCTAATTCTGATAACGGCGCCAAAAATGCCGAACCTATCCCTCATGCCACTTAAGCCAAGTTGTCATCCCCAGCATGACATGAGAGACGCGGTATTGAAATATGCAACTGCTCTTCTAAATAAATAATAAATAAGATCTGCAAGCGCACAGATTAATACCGATGTAGCATTTTAACAGGGAAGTATTCCAGGTATCGTTATTTATATTTTTACCACTGGGAAGGGATTACTAACATCAATGTTGATTATGGAATGGAATATAGGAATGAGTATCAATCATTGCATGTATAGGTGAGAGCATTCATCTATCTCTTGCATACAGGGGTAAGTGTCACATAAAATATAGATAAAGTATGAATGGTGACAAAGATAATTAATCTGATCAGCTAGCCACATATAATAATGATAAGCACCTCAACAGATATTCTAGCAAGTCATTAGCATGGTATTAGGACGAACTACAAGGATATTTCCTAAGTTATTCTTAACTATAAAGTCTAGCATATCATAGTTAGTGCAAGTACACTTGGCAATAATTGCGAGAAAGGACTACGCCCATGCATAGTGATATTATCAAGGAAGATGAGAAACATAGCAATCACTCCCCCGTAATAATGTTGCTCTGCCTGCCTTACACACAGGAGGGGGACTATATAAGAACCAACGAAGCTGTCACCATCGCGGACCACCCCACGATCCGGCATATAAGGTGCAATCGCAGATAAATATGGTCTAAGCACCATGCCTACACAATATTTATCATTTACCCATGGATCCGATGGATAAACGCTATACGATCCTAAACATGTATATAATTCCAATCTAACTAAGCCAAGCGTATAACTACGATAAACTAAGAACAATATAATTGCAAACATAAACAAGTAGAGCATAGTCATAATCAATATATTGAAATAGAACAAAGTTGTATTCATAATATTGAAGAACAAAGATGAACAATGAAGAACAGTAAAGGAATTACCAAGAATCCTCTTGACAGATCCGGAAACCAATCGAAGATTGACTCCTTCTAGTTCTAATCCTATGTAGCTATGCTATACTAGAGATCTAGTTGATGTGGTGGCTCTAGGGCTTGATCAGAGACTCTCCTCCTGAGATTAGGGTTTGAAGAATTGAGAATGAGGGAGTGCCTCCTCCAGGGGCCAGGGGTCCTACTTATATAGCCCCCTCAAGTGAACGTGGGCCGTCGGAATAAACCGACATTAATCGCACGGTTTTCCTTGATCCCTTAGGTCGGTGGAGCATAATCCGCGAGACGGAGCCTGATTGGCTCTCAGGCGAGGGCGGGCGCCCTAGGGAGCAGGGCGGGCGCCCTGCCTCTGGGCCCGTTCGGCCTTCCGTTCGATCTCGTGGCTTCTGGAGTCTTCTAGATGATAGAAAATCGGTGAACACGTTATTATCTCTATGTAAACCCGACGTGTGGGCCTTTCCTCCGTATTTTCTGATAACCCCCTGCAGAAACAGACAAACACCAAAACTCGTGGAATTCTGTTAGATAAAACAATAAGTCTAGGTGTTGGTTGCATTTGGATCCTTTTCTTTATTTATTTGATAACTATATTTGGTACTTAAGGACCGTCAACGAACTCCCCCAAGCTTACCTCTTGCTCGTCCCTGAGCAAGGATAGACTCATTATGGATCAGAAGTTGCTGCAACGCCTTTGAATGTTGACGGTACATATGCTTTCAAATAAGGTCTCATCCCTGAGTTAGAGTAAACTGTCAAGACTTAAAACTTACTCATTTTACCTTTCACCATGGGGCTTGCAACCGTCACCTGCATCTTGAGTGGTTAAAAGATAGAACGGTCTAGTCAAACGCCATGTCTCTTATTCTTGATCAGCTATAGCTCTGGAGTTTTTGCAAATTTTTTAAATAAAACTCAGAGATTCCTTGTATGACTTTCTCGGGTCTCTCTTTTGTGGTATTTCTGGATCCTTACCAAGGCAGTAATGGTATATGCCTTCTCTCTCAAAGTATGTGGTATTTATGGTATAAGGCGTAGTGACATTGCCTTCTCTCTCACCCTACTCTAATAAGGCTTTGATATCTGGAGCTCATAGGTGGGAGATACAATATACATACTCATAGAACATTTATTGCATAGTCAAACCATGGATCCAGAGAAACAAGTCAATAAGTCAAATCAAGATGTGCATGTGTGGTGAATGAGTGGTGTATGGTGATAACAAAAGTCTAATGCTCTTTTTGAGGGAATACATACCTTTCTTGCTTTTTAAAACTTTTGAGGGGAATGAGATGCTCTGTATTTTCTCTTCTTTTTTTTTTCTCTCAGGTGGGTATCTTGTACCCCTAATTCTACTATCGGACACTTGTCCATTTTTACCTCTCGTCTCACTTTTTCTTTCTTCGAGGTTCCGAGCACTTGCTCCTTTTTATTTCCTCGTATTTATATTTTTTTAGAGCAATCTCCCTCTTTTTGAAAATATAGCAAGTGGTAGTAGAAATGACTTGAGCATTAACTTCACAGGGAATAACAGGAATGGGATAATGTTTTTGGCTATTCTCTCCCGGGTCAGGAGTAGAATAATTTTGGGTGAATCTGGAGATGGAAATGAGTGGATATATGTGGATGCGTACTTCCGGAGTAGAAGCAGCATGTATGAGTGAACGTGCAAGTGAATCTTGATTTTAACCACATGACAAGTTCCTAAGGGTCTACACAGCTTGACCACACTCAATGCCCATAAGCAGTAAGTAGTAAAAGTGCGGCTCTTAATCTAACAAGCATGTATATATGGCTGTGGTAGGAATTTAAACTCTCATCATACAGGAACTCATCATGCAACATTTTAAAGATTTTTAAAGATAAAATTCTCCAGAATTCTAGCATCTCTAGGAACAGATAAACAGCAGCTCAACCTTCCCATATCATATCCGCTAACAACTTAGACTTCAGATCAAGTTCTCTTCCCACTAGTTCAGGTTTAGAGCCAGTTTTAAATTATAACAGTTATGTCTAAACTAGAGAGAGAACAAATTTGAAAATTAGGCAGAGCAACTATTCATCATATCCATGCTAGAGTTTTATTTTCAAGATTCAGTTTAGCATAGCTACTTTATTTATTTATTAAACTAAGCAAATATATATAAACACAAAATATTTATTTGGGTTTTCATGATTATGCATCTTTTTATTTTAATAAAGCATAGGTATAAATGTAGATAAAAATACTTATCAGGATAAATGGGGGTGCTCTCCCCCAAGCTGGATCTTGACGTAATTTCTTCTGATGTAGCTAGCAGGTGCAGAGGTGTATTTGAATGTCGGCAGCACCCTGACAACGATTAGGATGTCCTCTATCTGCTAGTCTTCCTGAATTGTGTGGAGCTCAAATAGACAACAAAGCTTCGTGGAACTTGATTAAGCGTTAGCATAAATATCTAGCCTTTATCATGTTTGAGCTTCCTTGATAAATGTCACTCTCTATTTTTATTTTCATTTTTATAGAACAGAAAAAATATATTATTTATTTTATTTTTTATGCCACCACAGTGAATGTACTTATGGGTTTTATGCCACTCGCATACTACTTCGAGGTTGTACCTGTAGGATCAAGTTCTCCTAACCCGAGGCTTGCTCCTAGGATTCTTCAGTATTTTGACTTCTAAATTCTAGTAAGTTCTTTGTTTTATTGTTCTTTGGTTTATGAGTTTAGATTAGTTCGCTTCATTAGTCAGTGTAATAAATGCCTCAAGACAAATAAAGATTATTATTATTATTATGCCTCGTGTATCTCCACTTTATTTTTATGCAAGAAAGCAGAAAACAAGTATGGGGGAATCCCCCCGACATGGTAAATGCACTTCGATTGCACCACTCCACGATTCAGGTACATACTCTGCACGCTTTATTTACATATATACAAATACATATTGGGCTGTGTAGAATATTGTTCCTAACATGATAATTTAAAAAGACAAAAATATTTTTAATCATGATCAATCTCACTCTGTGATATTTCTGAAAACCTGCATTTATTGAAAATCATTTTAAAAACCATGTGTTACTCAAGTCATTGTGGAATGTGAGATGGTAGAATATGAGTATCTTATTCTTGAAATCTTTGTCGCTTGGAGATTTTCTTTTCAAAAACTTCAAAAATATAGCTACCATCCTCAATATTTTATATGCCTGATAAACCTAAAAATATTAATTTGCTTTGTATTGAGTTTGTGCAAAACGAGTTAGACCCTTGTTGAGAGATTTATCATGCTTCCAAGATCAAGACATTTTTATTCAGAAAGATTCACTCTTCCGAAGTATTATTGCATTAGAGGCATGGGCTATGCAAAAATATATTTCGAGGAAATAAAAAGGAGCAAGTGTTCGACAACCTCGCAGAAAAATGGACAAGTGTCCGGAAGTAGAATTAGGGGTACCTTAGTATCCACCTGAAAAAAAAATGAAATGATAAAAATATATATATGGTAAAAAGAAAATGATAGCCCATGGTCCCTCTAATAAGCAATATGCCAGTAAGAGTTGACAAGTTTTAATTTTCAAAGTCTTTGATCTAAGAGTATGGCATTCCTCTCCTCGGATCCCGTTTTGACCCAGGCAATATATGCAAAGTAAGTATGCTTGAGAATTTCTACAAATTAAAACAGCCTCAGTGAGATATACAAAAGATAAATGAGTGATCTGAGAGCCCCTATGAGGATAAAGGTATGCTAAGTTTTCTATTCAAAAATATATAAAAAACTCCAAGTGATAGGGTTGAGAAGAAGAAAGGATCTCTACTTCAACCATATATTTCCCTGACTACAGTGCACAGTGGACATTCACAACACCCTGCAGGTATAAAAAGAATGCTTTACAATGTTTCAACCCCAGTTATTTTTCTGAACCATCCTTTTCTCGAGGACGAGTAAAAGCCTAAGTATGGGGGTGTTTGTTGACGGTTCTTAAGTATCAATTTTAATTATCCAATAAATAAGGAAAAGGACCTATATGCAAGCAACACCTAGAATTAGGGTTTGATCTGACAGAATTCCATGAGTTTTGTTGTTTATCTGTTTCTGCAGGGGGTTATCAGGAAATACAAAGGAAAGGCCCACACGTCGGAATTACATAGAGATATTAACGTGTTCACCGATTTTCTATCATCTAGAAGACTCCAGAAGCCACGGGATCGAACGGGAGGCCGAACGGGCCCGGGACCAGGGCGCCCGCCCTGGACCCTGGGGCGCCCGCCCTAGGTCTGCAACCAATCAGGACGAGTCTCGCGGATTATGCCCCACCGACCTAAAGGATCAAGGAAAACCGTGCGATTAATGTCGGTTTGATCCGACGGCTCAGGTTCACTTGAAGGGACTATATAAGCAGGACCCCTGGCCCCTGGAGAGGAGAATCCAAGTCCATTATTTTCATATTTTCCAGAGAGGATTCAGAGAGAGAGGTTCCCTTAGGGTTCCCACCTCATTAGGGCTTAGCATCCAATGTGAGATTAGACTTAGTTCTTCTAGATTGAGAGAGATAGAGTGGAGGTATAGATCGAACGAAGCCCGGTCTGTCGGAGACTACTTCGAGGTTGTACCTGCAGGATCAAGTTCTCCTAACCCGAGGCTTGCTCCTAGGATTCTTCAGTATTTCGACTTCTAAATTCTAGTAAGTTCTTTGTTTTATTGTTCTTTGGTTTATGAGTTTACTTTAATCTCTTCGCGTAGAGTTTAGAGTAATCATCTCTAGCGTAAACGAGGTGTTTGGGCTAGGATACTCATAGATATCCCCTGTCTAGCCAGACCGTGGTAGTAGCGAGGAACGTGACATTTCCGTAGCTACCTTTGTATTCCATATCCCGTTAGCAGGATCGATAGGGTTTATAGGTGCGGGTCGAACATCCTTTGAGGTGTCTAGATTCTGTGAGCCTCCCCAATAGAGCAGTAGATCATCCTTACCAAGGTTAGAACGAGAGTGCAGTTGCAGTCTTCTCTATACATCGCTCACATCAAATCATAGTGATTGTAGCCTAAAGGTTAGTAGTAATAGATTTGGTTAGTCAGATGCACGCTTTCTCCTAGTGGTAAAAAAATAAATACGATACTCTAGATAACATCCTGGGTGAAGTGCTCACCGATATCCGTGCGCTTGCGGATCATTTCCTAATTGCGTTACCAAATATCAACAAGCATTTCTGGCGCCGTTGCCGGGGAGAAAGACGGTTTGCTGAGATAACCTTGAATCTTACTACTAGCTTGTACCTATACTTTTATCTTTCTTTATCTTTTTATTCCTTATCTTTTCTTTATTCTTACCTTATGGAGAACCAAGATTCTAAATCAATCTATCAATTTGCAACACCTTCGGAAACTGACCTTTTACCATGGGAGTCATCACAGCCTATCCTAACATCCCAGTATAGGTTAAGTTCAAGGTTAATTGCCATGATTGAGAACCTATCCTTTTCGGGAAAGGAAGACGAAAATCCTTACCATCATATTAGAGATTTTGAGCAAACATGCGATTGTCTTCGCATTGAAGGCATTTCTGATAAGACTTTATGTTGGAAGCTTTTTCCTTTTTCCTTAAGAGGAGAAGCTAGACGATGGTATAGTCAGAAGGTAAGTCAACAACGAGGTGAATGGGGAGTCTTACGAGCCAACTTCTGTTTAAATTTTTATTCCCTCGATCGTATCGCCGACCTTAGACTCGAAGTTCTATCTTTTAAACAAAAAGAAAATGAAACTTTGGGAAAATCCTGGAAACGTTTTTCTGATCTTTTAGAATCTAGTCCAAAACTCAATATTGAAGACCCTATTCTCCTTTTTCATTTCTTTTGAGGTCTTCAGAAAGATCATAAACAAATGCTACATACAATGTCTAGAGGTTCTTTCTTTCGTATCCCTACTGATGAAGCTAGAGCGATCCTAGATAGAATCCTAGAAGCTGAGATGGATAATACCCTCCATGATGAAACCTACGAAGCCGAAGTAGACACTCTGTCGAATTCTTCACCTACTTCAGCTATCCCAAGTTTTGAGCCACAAAAGGAAGAAATTCCACCACCTGATTTCATGCTGGATATAGAATCCGATCTTTTTGCCGATTTTGGAAACATTTCAAACTACCATTCTATAGACAAACCCCAAAGCGGCCATTATAGCATTTGTTTACCAAGTGAATATCAATTGAGAGAGCTTATCTCAGTCATGAGTAGCGAATGGTTGGAGGAGTCAGAGCTTTCCTCTGAAGTGATCCGTTTGGATACACCTCCTATCACTATACGCTGTGCTTATGATTCTGATCAATTTGATGCTCTCTATAATCCTGTTGTGGGGATCAATATCATGTCTGAAGCTTTTGCACTTAAATTATTTGGAAAATTAATTTTAACCCCCACAACAAAGTTCATGAAGGAATCTTCGGGACGATTGGTCCCCAGTCTTGGAATTGTGAATGTCCTACCCTTTATGGTAGAAGGCTCCATGATTCATTTGAACTTTTATATCTTTGATACATGGGACTTTGACCTGTTGATAGGACAACCATTTAGAAGACTCCTTTATGAAGGTCAAACTGGAAAGCTACACATTTCTTTTGGAAAGGATTTTAAATTCCCTATGACAATTTCTCACTCCTTGAATAATAAGATCGAGTCATCTCTTTTGCCTGATCCTATGGAAGAGGTAAAAGCTGCGTCTCTAGAGCTTTTAAATGAATCAGACTTAGAAGAAGAAGCTCCTTTCTTCATAGAAGAGGAAGCTGAACCTTCTAAACCTGAACCTTTAGATGAGTTTGCAGAAACACCCAGACCTCCTATAGAGCTTAAAACTTTACCACCCAGTCTTATCTATGCTTTCCTAAACAATAATCCTGAGTTTCCTGTGATCATTAGTAATAAACTCACTCAGGAACAAACTCTGCGATTAATGACCGTTTTAGAAAAACATCACTCAGTCTTTGGCTACTCACTCCAAGATCTTACAGGAATCAGTCCTATGATTTGCACCCATCGCATTCTGACAGATCCTTCTGTTTCACCTTCTCGGGAACCCCAACGTAGACTCAACAACGCGATGAGAGAAGTAGTTAAAAAGGAAGTCATAAAGTTGCTGCATGCAGGGATTATATATCATGTGCCGCATAGTGAGTGGGTGAGCCCTGTTCAAGTTGTGCCTAAAAAGGGAGGCATGACTGTTGTTACAAATGAGAAGAACGAGCTAATTCCGCAACGCACCGTCACAGGGTGGCGGATGTGCATTGACTATAGAAAACTGAATAAAGCCACGAAAAAGGATCACTTTCCTTTACCTTTTATAGATGAGATGTTAGAGCGGTTAGCGAACCATTCGTTCTTCTGTTTCTTAGATGGATATTCAGGGTACCACCAGATCCCGATCCATCCTGATGATCAAAGCAAAACCACTTTTACCTGTCCATACGGAACTTATGCTTATCGTAGAATGTCTTTTGGGCTATGTAATGCACCAGCTTCTTTTCAAAGATGCATGATGTCTATATTTTCTGATATGATTGAAGAGATTATGGAAGTTTTCATGGATGATTTTTCTGTTTATGGAAAAACTTTTGATAATTGTCTTGAAAACTTAGACAAGGTTTTGCAAAGATGCAAAGAAAAGCACTTAGTCCTTAACTGGGAAAAATGTCATTTTATGGTTAGGGAAGGAATAGTGCTAGGACACCTAGTGTCTAAAAGAGGTATTGAGGTAGATAAAGCTAAAATTGAAGTAATAGAACAACTACCTCCACTTGTGAATATAAAAGGAATTCGAAGCTTTCTTGGCCATGTTGGTTTTTATCGCAGATTCATAAAAGATTTTTCATTTATTGCTAGACCACTCACTCTTTTGCTAGCCAAGGATGCTCCTTTCAAATTTGATGATGCATGTTTAAAAGCTTTTGAATTATTAAAGAATGCACTCATCTCTGCACCAATCATTCAACCCCCTGATTGGTCGTTGCCTTTTGAAATTATGTGTGACGCTAGTGATTATGTTGTGGGGGCAGTTTTGGGGCAAACAAAAGACAAGAAGCATCATGCAATTGCTTACGCCAGTAAAACTTTGACAGGAGCTCAACTTAATTATGCAACCACTGAAAAAGAGCTTCTGGCTGTTGTCTTTGCCATTGATAAATTTAGATCTTACTTAGTAGGAGCTAAAATAATTGTTTACACTGATCATGCTGCACTAAAATATTTGCTCACTAAAAAAGATGCTAAACCTCGCCTAATTAGATGGATCTTGTTACTCCAAGAATTTGACTTAGAAATAAAAGATAAAAAGGGAGTAGAAAATTCTGTTGCTGATCACTTGTCTAGAATGCACTTTAAGGATCCACAGGAAACACCCATTAATGATTCACTCCGGGACGACATGCTCTATGGAATCAACAGGTCTGACCCCTGGTATGCAGATATTGTTAATTTTATGGTTTCAGGGTATGTACCACCAGGAGCGAACAAGAAGAAGCTTATTCAAGAAAGTCGTTCACACATATGGGATGAGCCATACCTCTTCCGAGTATGTGCTGATGGCTTACTCAGAAGGTGTGTGACCACTGAGGAAGGGTGGAAGATCATCGACAGATGCCATTCATCACCATACGGAGGTCATTATGGAGCATTCCGTACACATTCAAAGATCTGGCAATGTGGATTCTATTGGCCTACAATGTATGAAGACACAAGGCAATATATCAGAAGATGTGGGCCATGTCAAAGGCACGGAAACATAAATACAAGAGATGCTATGCCACTCACCAACAACTTTCAGATTGAGCTCTTTGATGTTTGGGGAATAGACTACATGGGTCCATTTCCTCCATCAAAGAAGTGTGAATTCATCTTGGTGGCAGTTGACTACGTCTCCAAGTGGGTAGAAGCACTACCTTGCAAGCGTGCCGACAATATTAATTCAAAGAGGATGTTTGAAAAGATTATATTTCCAAGATTTAGAGTCCCTAGGGTGGTGATAAGTGATGGGGGATCACACTTCATCGACAAACGCTTTGAGCATTATCTAGCAAAACATGGAATCCGTCACAACGTTGCTACCCCATATCATCCTCAGACAAGTGGCCAAGCAGAGACTTCCAACAAGCAAATCAAGAACATTCTTCAGAAAACAGTAAATGAGATGGGAACAGCATGGAAGGAAAAGTTACCCGATGCACTCTGGGCATACCGGACAGCATACAAGACCCCAATTGGAATGACCCCATACCAATTGGTGTACGGGAAGACTTGCCACTTGCCTGTTGAACTAGAGTTCAAAGCACACTAGGCCATAAGAAGATGGAATATGGACCTAGATGTTGCTGGAGATCATAGAAGAATGCAACTATCAGAATTGGAAGAATGGCGAGAGAAAGCATATCACAATTCGAAGATCTACAAAGAAAGAGTCAAAAGATGGCATGACAAGAGGATCAAGAAGAAGGAGTTCTCACCCGGAGATAAGGTATTACTTTTTAATTCCAGGGTGAAGCTTTTCGGGCATGGAAAACTCCGAAGTAAATGGAAAGGACCATACAAGGTAGTCAATTCATCATCCCACGGAGCTATTACACTTCAAAATGACGAAGGTACGTTATTCAAGGTAAATGGTCAACGTCTTAAATTATTTTTAGAACCCAATAAAGAATTAGAAGAAATAGACGTGATCCATTTTTACCTTCCGATGGAGAATTAAAGCCCGACCTTTTTAATCTGACGTTTTTGGGCCACGTATATATTTTTCAGGATAAAAATACTTCTAGAAACACGCTCGAGCAAGCGGGCCCGCAGAGGAGGCAGGCCCAGGGCGGGCGCCCTGCCCTGGTGTCCCCTCGGCCCCGGCCTCTTCCGACGTGCTTTCCTCATCTATGGTTATCCAGAAAATTCCGCGAATGGGTTGTTACGCACGCCCGGCAGCGGGATGGATCTATGGAAACCCTAGAGGCACTTTTTGACCCCTATATAAACAGACCCCTGACGTCAGCTTTCAACACCAATTCATTCAATCCTTCTCTCCTCCTCAATTAGAGCTTGTCTAGTTCCTTGCTTCTCCAATGGCCGACAAGACCCACCGCAACTGGGAGATCGTCCCTTATGACCTCAACCGCAAGCCCAAGGATGACCCCGACGCCTACGTCCCGGCCAACACAGAGCGACAGCTAGCAGCCCCACCATCAAACCAGCGCAGCTCAATCTCATCCTACTACGCCCAACCAGTTCTTACTGCACCACCGAAGCGCCGCAGGACCATAGCAGATGTGGATGAGGACATCAGGACAGCAAATAGATATATTATGGAACTTTAGTCCACAGTTAGCTCCCTTAGTAGGCAGGTCTCCAACCTGAACACTACTGTGCTCGCGCTTAAACGTGACCTTTCTGATGCCCTTGCTAGGATCAGGGATTTAGAGCAACACTAAGCTATCTAGATTAGACCTTGAGGCAGTGTGTCTTAGTCTTCATCATTAGATTCAATTAGATTTGATTAAATTCAGTTTAGATTAGTTCGCTTCATTAGTCAGTGTAATAAATGCCTCAAGACAAATAAAGATTATTATTATTATTATTATTATGCCTCGTGTATCTCCACTTTATTTTTATGCAAGAAAGCAGAAAACAAGTATGGGGGAATCCCCCCGACATGGTAAATGCACTTCGATTGCACCACTCCACGATTCAGGTACATACTCTGCACGCTTTATTTACATATATACAAATACATATTGGGCTGTGTAGAATATTGTTCCTAACATGATAATTTAAAAAGACAAAAATATTTTTAATCATGATCAATCTCACTCTGTGATATTTCTGAAAACCTGCATTTATTGAAAATCATTTTAAAAACCATGTGTTACTCAAGTCATTGTGGAATGTGAGATGGTAGAATATGAGTATCTTATTCTTGAAATCTTTGTCGCTTGGAGATTTTCTTTTCAAAAACTTCAAAAATATAGCTACCATCCTCAATATTTTATATGCCTAATAAACCTAAAAATATTAATTTGCTTTGTATTGAGTTTGTGCAAAACGAGTTAGACCCTTGTTGAGAGATTTATCATGCTTCCAAGATCAAGACATTTTTATTCAGAAAGATTCACTCTTCCGAAGTATTATTGCATTAGAGGCATGGGCTATGCAAAAATATATTTCGAGGAAATAAAAAGGAGCAAGTGTTCGACAACCTCGCAGAAAAATGGACAAGTGTCCGGAAGTAGAATTAGGGGTACCTTAGTATCCACCTGAAAAAAAATGAAATGATAAAAATATATATATGGTAAAAAGAAAATGATAGCCCATGGTCCCTCTAATAAGCAATATGCCAGTAAGAGTTGACAAGTTTTAATTTTCAAAGTCTTTGATCTAAGAGTATGGCATTCCTCTCCTCGGATCCCGTTTTGACCCAGGCAATATATGCAAAGTAAGTATGCTTGAGAATTTCTACAAATTAAAACAGCCTCAGTGAGATATACAAAAGATAAATGAGTGATCTGAGAGCCCCTATGAGGATAAAGGTATGCTAAGTTTTCTATTCAAAAATATATAAAAAACTCCAAGTGATAGGGTTGAGAAGAAGAAAGGATCTCTACTTCAACCATATATTTCCCTGACTACAGTGCACAGTGGACATTCACAACACCCTGCAGGTATAAAAAGAATGCTTTACAATGTTTCAACCCCAGTTATTTTTCTGAACCATCCTTTTCTCGAGGACGAGTAAAAGCCTAAGTATGGGGGTGTTTGTTGACGGTTCTTAAGTATCAATTTTAATTATCCAATAAATAAGAAAAAGGACCTATATGCAAGCAACACCTAGAATTAGGGTTTGATCTGACAGAATTCCATGAGTTTTGTTGTTTATCTGTTTCTGCAGGGGGTTATCAGGAAATACAAAGGAAAGGCCCACACGTCGGAATTACATAGAGATATTAACGTGTTCACCGATTTTCTATCATCTAGAAGACTCCAGAAGCCACGGGATCGAACGGGAGGCCAAACGGGCCCGGGACCAGGGCGCCCGCCCTGGACCCTGGGGCGCCCGCCCTAGGTCTGCAACCAATCAGGATGAGTCTCGCGGATTATGCCCCACCGACCTAAAGGATCAAGGAAAACCGTACGATTAATGTCGGTTTGATCCGACGGCTCAGGTTCACTTGAAGGAACTATATAAGCAGGACCCCTGGCCCCTGGAGAGGAGAATCCAAGTCCATTATTTTCATATTTTCCAGAGAGGATTCAGAGAGAGAGGTTCCCTTAGGGTTCCCACCTCATTAGGGCTTAGCATCCAATGTGAGATTAGACTTAGTTCTTCTAGATTGAGAGAGATAGAGTGGAGGTATAGATCGAACGAAGCCCGGTCTGTCGGAGACTACTTCGAGGTTGTACCTGCAGGATCAAGTTCTCCTAACCCGAGGCTTGCTCCTAGGATTCTTCAGTATTTCGACTTCTAAATTCTAGTAAGTTCTTTGTTTTATTGTTCTTTGGTTTATGAGTTTACTTTAATCTCTTCGCGTAGAGTTTAGAGTAATCATCTCTAGCGTAAACGAGGTGTTTGGGCTAGGATACTCATAGATATCCCCTGTCTAGCCGGACCGTGGTAGTAGCGAGGAACGTGACATTTCCGTAGCTACCTTTGTATTCCATATCCCGTTAGCAGGATCGATAGGGTTTATAGGTGCGGGTCGAACATCCTTTGAGGTGTCTAGATTCTGTGAGCCTCCCCAATAGAGCAGTAGATCATCCTTACCAAGGTTAGAACGAGAGTACAGTTGCAGTCTTCTCTATACATCGCTCACATCAAATCACAGTGGTTGTAGCCTAAAGGTTAGTAGTAATAGATTTGGTTAGTCAGATGCACGCTTTCTCCTAGTGGTAAAAAAATAAATATGATACTCTGGATAACATCCCGGGTGAAGTGCTCACCGATATCTGTGTGCTTGCGGATCATTTCCTAATTGTGTTACCAAATATCAACAGCCGTCGGATCAAACCGACATTAATCGCACGGTTTTCCTTGATCCCTTAGGTCGGTGGAGCATAATCCGTGAGACGGAGCCTGATTGGCTCTCAGGCGAGGGCGGGCGCCCTAGGGAGCAGGGCGGGCGCCCTGCCTCCGGGCCCGTTCGGCCTCCCGTTCGATCTCGTGGCTTCTGGAGTGTTCTAGATGATAGAAAATCGGTGAACACGTTATTATCTCTATGTAAACCCGACGTGTGGGCCTTTCCTCCGTATTTTCTGATAACCCCCTGCCGAAACAGACAAACACCAAAACTCGTGGAATTCTGTTAGATAAAACCCTAAGTCTAGGTGTTGGTTGCATTTGGATCCTTTTCTTTATTTATTTGATAACAATATTTGGTACTTAAGGACCGTCAACACCAGGTGATGATGCCAAATATAGTTATCAAATAAATAAAGAAAAGGATCCAAATGCAACCAACACCTAGACTTAGGGTTTTATCTGACAGAATTCCACGAGTTTTGGTGTGTGTCTGTTTCTGCAGGGGGTTATCAGAAAATACGGAGGAAAGGCCCACACGTCGGGTTTACATAGAGATAATAACGTGTTCACCGATTTTCTATCATCTAGAAGACTCCAGAAGCCACGAGATCGAACGGGAGGCCGAACGGGCCCGGAGGCAGGGCACCCGCCCTGCTCCCTAGGGCGCCCGCCCTCGCCTGAGAGCCAATCAGGCTCCGTCTCGCGGATTATGCTCCACCGACCTAAGGGATCAAGGAAAACCGTGCGATTAAAGTCGGTTTGATCCGACGGCCCACGTTCACTTGAGGGGGCTATATAAGCAGGACCCCTGGCCCCTGGAGGAGGCACTCCCTCATTCTCATTCTTCAAACCCTAATCTCAGGAGGAGAGTCTCTGATCAAGCCCTAGAGCCACCACATCAACTAGATCTCTAGTATAGCATAGCTACATAGGATTAGAACTAGAAGGAGTCAATCTTCGATTGGTTTCCGGATCTGTCAAGAGGATTCTTGGTAATTCCTCTACTGTTCTTCATTGTTCATCTTTGTTCTTCAATATTATGAATACAACTTTGTTCTATTTCAATATATTGATTATGACTATGCTCTACTTGTTTATGTTTGCGATTATATTGTTCTTAGTTTATCGTAGTTATACGCTTGGCTTAGTTAGATTGGAATTATATACATGTTTAGGATCGTATAGCGTTTATCCATCGGATCCATGGGTAAATGATAAATATTGTGTAGGCGTGGTGCTTAGACCATATTTATCTGCGATTGCACCTTATATGCCGGATCGTGGGGTGGTCCGCGATGGTGACAGCTTCGTTGGTTCTTATATAGTCCCCCTCCCGTGTGTAAGGCAGGCAGAGCAACATTATTACGGGGGAGTGATTGCTATGTTTCTCATCTTCCTTGATAATATCACTATGCATGGGCATAGTCCTTTTTCGCAATGATTGCCAAGTGTACTTGCACTAACTATGATATGCTAGACTTTATAGTTAAGAATAACTTAGGAAATATCCTTGTAGTTCGTCCTAATACCATGCTAATGACTTGCTAGAATATCTGTTGAGGTGCTTATCATTATTATATGTGGCTAGCTGATCAGATTAATTATCTTTGTCACCATTCATACTTTATCTATATTTTATGTGACACTTACCCCTGTATGCAAGAGATAGATGAATGCTCTCACTTATACATGCAATGATTGATACTCATTCCTATATTCCATTCTATAAACAACATTGATGTTAGTAATCCCTTCCCAGTGGTAAAAATATAAATAACGGTACCTGGAATACTTCCCGGTTAAAATGCTACATCGGTATTAATCTGTGCGCTTGCAGATCTTATTTATTATTTATTTAGAAGAGCAGTTGCATATTTCAATACCGCGTCTCTCATGTCATGCTGGGGATGACAACTTGGCTAAGTGGCATGAGGGATAGGTTCGGCATTTTTGGTGCCGTTATCAGAATTAGAAAACTAAGTCTACTTTTGGTAATGACGTTAAGAATGCCCAACACCGTGTGGTTGGAAGACTTCTGCCTTGCCTGTCGAGCAGGCGGGGCGAACAACGTTCTCTTCATCATACAATACTTACTACTCTACCTTGCAAAAAGCACTCGAGCATGGCTCGAGCATCTCCCCATGCACAACATCCATTCATGGGCAGACTTCAAGCACATCTTCGTAGGGAGCTTTCAGGGCATGTATGTGCACCCTGGAAATTCTTGGGATCTCAAAGCCTGCAAGCAAAAAGCTAGAGAGACTCTGTGTGAGTACATCCGCTACTTTTCCAAGCAATGCAATGAGCTCTCCGATATCACAGATGCAAACATGATCATAGTGTTCATCTCTGGCATGACTAACGAAGCGCTCGTCCATGAGCTCGGACGCTACAAACCGCGGACTACACGGGAGTTGCTCAACCTTGCAACAAGCCACGCCCCTGGCGAGGAGGCTTTCCGTGCAATATTGGAAGCACAAGGGCAAGGCTCAAGTTGAACCTGTGGATGAGGCTAAGGACCACAACCGATGAGTAAAGGGCAAGAAGGATAGCTGGAGGTGCCGCGATAGTGAGTTCATCGCGGCAGTCGACAAGGTCCACAAATAGAAGATTGGAAAGTTCAACCATGTCAGTTTCGACAAGATAGTCAAGACACGGTGTCGTAACCATGGCTATCCAGTCAAGCACACCCTTAAGAAATGCAACCTCATCAAGCTCTACTTTAGCGGCGACTACAAGGTGACCGGCACGGGCGCACCATCCAGGCCTACCGGCAATGAGGAGAAGGGGGATGCATATCTTGACCCGAGAGGGTGTCTTATGATCTTCGGCAAACCGATGGCGTACGAGTCAAAGCGCTGGTAGAAGCTCACATCTTTGGTGGTTAATGCAACAGCCCTAGGTGAAGCCATCCAGGCCTTCCTGAAATGGTCGAAAACAACGATCACTTTCGATAGAAAGGATCACCCCGGCCACATTCCGCAGCCGGGGTGCCTCCATGTTGTCGTTGATCCGATTATTGGTAAGACCCGCCTATCTCGAGCCTCATGGGCGGCGGGAGTGTTGATGGTCACTAAATGCCTATTTTGACCATCAACATTGCACCAAAAATGGGAGAAAACAACAACATAGGTAGTGATTTATGTTTATAATTCACATATTTCCACTTATACTTGGAGATTTATTTATATGCAGGAATTTTGGAAAAATGGCACAAAACATGTTCATAGGAGGCAAGTGGAAGTGGCAGGAGGGGCTAGGCCCACTTGGTGGGGTCAGCTAGCCCCACTTAGGCACCACCCGACACCCCTTGGCCCCCTGCCACGTCACTGATCCTCCCCAAGTACAAGAAACACACTCCCAAGCTTTGTCCACCGTTGATTTCATGTCGGTTCAAGATGAAGGGTTGAGAAGAAGCATCACATGGATTACTGACTCACCATGCATATGATGGTGCTCAAACGGACAAAATCTTGTGCATACACACACTCTACATACCTATGGGGCCACCACACAGAAGGAGGAGAGCCCACTCCACAGTGGGCCATCGGCCAACGTGGTTGGGGCATTGCCCAGAGCCCAACTTCCACTCCACCACCTCTCCTTTGGACACATGCAAGGAAACATACTTGAGAGCAATCCTATGCATCAGTTTAAGGCGGTTCATTGGTAGTTTCATCCAAGGGCAAGGAGAGGATGTCACACAGATCGCTGACATGGCGATGGAGTAGCCCCTACTCCACCTTAGGCTACAAATAGGACCCTCACCCCTCCCTTGTAACTTGTACCAACACATAGAAGAGATGTAGCTCTCTCTACTCTCTTAAGATGTAGCTCTTCTAGTAGTAGCTTGTCTTGGTGGGAGCTCTAGAGCAGTCTTCAGGAGTCTAGTATAGCTTTGTCTTTCTCTTGTAAGTACTTTATTTATTTTAGTGTGTTACTTTCTATGCAAGTATTATTTCAAGTCTTTTACTTTAAGTATTAGTCTTGTGCTCTAGTTATGCTTTGGTTATGCTTATGTTCCTATGATAAGTGGGCTCTCAGTAGCATGGGTTGTTTGTCACTAGTTAATGCTCTAGTCTTATCATGAGGCTAGGGTAGTATCAAATAGTGTAAGCGTGGTGCTTATACTATGGGGTACCTTGCAATGTGGCTAGGCCTTTGGTTAGATCAGAGTAGTTGACAGGTGGTGACAACCCTATCCATCCTATGTATTTCCCCACGATAGGTCCAGTTGTTAAATCATAGGGCTCGTGGTGCTTTGTGCCCAATCAACCCTCTGGGTGAGTTTGGGGCAGGTACACCTCAAGTGCTATTGCATCCTACCTTGCATTATCTTAGTTTATCTGTATAGTCATAGTCACTAGCTAGAATAGTGCTTGAATAGAAGTAACGTAGGATTCTAGTGTTCTCTTATTATTAGTCCTGCTATTTAGTTATGTTTCCAATTTACCTTTCCATGATTGGATCAATGTGTGTCACCCATTTTAGTGTATATCACTTACCCCCACATTAGTCTAGTCGATATATTATTTAGTAGAAACATGATGGTTAACTATCACTCTCTTTAACCCTTGCTTTCCTGTGATAAAATATAAATAACAATACCTAGAATACTCCCGGGTGAAATGCTATAATGATATTCTATGCGCTTGCGGAATTATCTACTTGAGCATAAGAAATATCAATAAGCATTTCTAGTGTTATTTCTAGAAAATACAAAACCTAGTAGCGACACTTAGAAATGTCAACAGGGAGTAGCCTCAACCTTCTCTATGTCGAGACCAATGATGCCATGGGACTTTCATGGGCCCATCCGGTGCTCTGTTCCACGAAGTCATACCCGAGCTCCAGGCTGTCCCCTTCGGGTAGGTTGACTTACCCGTGATGTTCGGAGGTTGAGCCAACTTCCACATAGAAATGCTCACCTTTGAGATAGCGAACTTTCCTGGCACCTACGACACCATTCTGGGCCGGCCATGCTGCGCTAAGTTTATGGCCGTCCCCAACTACACTTATCAGAAGCTCAAGATGCCTGGCCCTCATGGGATCATCACTATAGGGGGCGACCTCCAGCAGGCCCACCTATGTGAACGGGAGAGTTATGACATCGCAACAGCCATGTGCCGACCCCCGAGGGCTGAACTCGAACATGAGTTCCCTATGTGGTAGGGGAGCACATGGAGGTCGCGCTCTGTGACCTCAGTCATGGCATGTGACGAGGTAGGCAATGACACGGCGTGAGGGTGGCGCGATCGATGAGCGTCAGAGGGCTTGCGACACAACGCATTCCTTGACTCAATGAGCCGTGCACTCCAGGCCTTGCCACATCAGGCACCGCGAATGATGAAGGCCATGACCAGTGGCACGAACACCTAGTGTTCACATCAAAGCTATTCTTGGCCAACTGAAAATTTGTATATAACAACCAATGGGTCTTTCTTACGCCAAGAAATCACAACATGCCTCAATGAGCACACGACAAAGCGACATTTTGATGACGCGTGGAATCCCAAATAACCCGTGTTGATCGGCACGTGCCAATCGACATGACTCTCTCACAAGAGCCACACCACGACATATTATGCTCCGATGTTCACCAAAAGAAAGATCATCATGACCCAAAGGAAAGAGGACAACGAAAGGCACGCTGCCATCAAATCTGTTCCATGACGCCTCGGTCACCAAAATAGACTCGCACTAAACTAAGCTTCGCGGGTCGATCCCCAGGCAAGGTCATGACTATGGCATTCAAATGATCGAATTAACAATGGACATGTGAAAGAAAAAGAAGCACAAGATACAAACTAAAGAATTTTATTCATTAAAGGACCATTGTTACAACCTAAGGCCCCTGGCCATCGACACGGAGGATGTCATCCACATTTACAGCGGCTACAACAGTGGCTGCAGCGGCAGTGAAGCCACCGACTAGCTCCGCTTGCCTAGCATGATCCAGGAACCTAGGCACCACCTAACGGAAGTCCTGGCCGGTGCGGAGCTGTATGGCGGCGAGGTGACGTCGGCTTCCTACCGGATTCTAGCCACCATCACGCGTTCATGGTCCTCCATCAAGAGAACCTCACGAAGGTGAGTCTCCTCCATCTTGTGGCGAGAGGATGCCAACTACTCCTCCAATGCTGGCAACAAGAAGACAAGAAGATCAAAGGAGGATCAGGAATGGCGAGCCATGAACAGAACAAGATGAAGAAGCACCCTTACCCATGATGCGGGCCTGGGTGTCAGTGATCGCCACCTATGCGGCAGCGGTCTCCCTCTCCGAGGGCTTGAGCACCACCCGGACGGTGTCAAGATAGTGTTCTAGCTAGCTCACCTCACAGGTGGTGTCGAAGTAGCGCTAGCGAGCCTCATCTGCCCCGGGAACGAGCTCGAGAAACTCACGCCAATCCTCCAAAGAAGACGATGATGATGAGCTCGACCCCCAGTGGGTAGGGTCACAGCACGAGCGACGTTGGCGGCCCCTGTGGACATGGCATAGGAGGTAGCCCTACAAAATGCACACAATCAACACAGGTCAAACCCTCAAACTCGAGCATCATCTGAATGCACTTACCCCTAATTGCGCAGGCAAGGACAGATAGGTGGCGGTGCCCCGCCGGCACTCGACGACCCCTCCAACGGCCATTTGCCATGACTCATCCCCAACGGCAAGAAAGGAACTCCAGATGTGCAAGAGCGAGAATAGTGAAGTAGTGGGGCAGGTGACTCGAAGCAAATGACTCCCCACCGTACGGCTCTGAGTGTATTTATAGCCATCAAGGACACTCAAGGCACATGCGCGCTCATCCACATTTACTAACTGCTTGGAAAACCTCGCAGAGCTTGTGAAGCGATAAGAGGGAAGGCAAAGCGATGGTTGCTCACACAATGGCGTGAACCTAGTAAGCCGCACACACCTAGACTCTTTCCATATCATTTCGATTTGCACACCCATGTTTTGCGATGCACGACTGCTTGGGAGTGGGCACCATTTTGCCATGATGTGACCGGGGAGGCCAACTGCCCCACGTCGTGTTTAGGAAACCCAACCTTAGGATGGTCCTTAGAAGGGCTCGAGGCCACAAAAGGGATAGGGGCAGGGAGGAGATGGGCCCATGCGGCTCTAATCGGTGGTGCAGAGCCACATGACCATATCTCTCTGTGTCTGAGTCGTCCGCTTCGAAGTCTCCCAAGTTGACCCTCTCTAGGGGGAAGGCATCTTGCCCTCTGGCCGCTGCGAAGGCGGTTGGGGACCGACGGGATTGATGGCCGATGATTTATGTGACGTCTCTCAATGAGGCACAGCCGAACTCCATATCGATTGGGGAGGATATCGGTTCCCGCTCGGATTACTCATCGACCCTAACGAGGCGCACCACTTTGACCGTGTGGTTACGGTGGACATGCCTCTCCTCGCGTGAGGCAAAACTAAACCCGCCTATAATAGGGCAACGCGACCTCTTGAGGTCGACAAAACACTAGGGAAAATTGGAGTCGGGTCACCGCGACCCTAAAAGCAAGTCAAGGCTAGTCCACGACCAGACTCATCCCTGCATTCTAGGTCCAAGACCTAAGGTCAGCTCCGGGGACTCATAAAATGGCTGAAGTAAATGACTTCTCTGAGAGAGATCAATGAAGCAAATGACCAAGGCAACACAACAGAGTCTTCTTGATGCAACAATGCAAAGCCTAAAGCATTATGATGGCTCAGTCATGTGGAAAAATCTAAGGTCCAATGACCCACGAGCCAATGCACGGTCGCAAAAAAACCTCACGACCGCACAAAAAGAGGTCGAGGAGACGCATCCTCACATCACTAAGGCACGAAATGCCTCTAGGTGACCCTAAAACAAAGATGCGACCCTGACCCAATGGCTCGGGGGCTTGTCAGGGGAACCAAAAACACATAGAAAAGAACACTCTTTTCACCTAACTTCAGGCAGTATAAGAGCAGTTGAGCCTCTTGAAATGTTCATGAACCATGACACCGTTTCGTAGGCAGCATCATTGGGGACCCCGGAGGCGCCTGCTACAAGTGCAGGAGGGAAATCACCTCCCATCCTTCCCTGTAGCACCTAGCCTCATGGGCAGGGGTGCGTAGGGAAGAAAGAATGGGGTGGGGTCAAGCCCACTGGCCACCACAATCTTGCCCTGAAAGGCATGAAGGGAACACCATGGGATGGCAATGCCTCCCCCAAACCTAAAGCGGCTTCCAAAAGCCATCTACAAGTATGGGGAAAAACTGGAAGTTGTCATTGGTGCTTGTGCTTCAGCAACCCAAAGCCTAGGGGTTCAGGGAAGCTCTTGAATCACAAGATCCTATGGTTGGCCTGAACACCACCCCAATCCTTCCCTGCTCGCAAAATCCCTTCTAGCACTAGTTATTGAAAGGGCAACGCTGGCTCTGGCCACCACGGACAATCCCCAAAGGAACACACGATGGGAACCCTGCGGTTCTCCCCAAGATTTTCTCTCCCATTTCCTCGCTCTCTCAACAAGAAGGCTGGGAATGATTTGTAGACACAACCATGAATGGTTCGAACGGTAGAGGACCCATATTTATAGGCCCAAGGGCAGACCAAACAACCTGAAACTCTCATGCCATGTGGCAAACCATGGGAGGTCACAGCCGGTGTCAAGATGCCATGTGAGGTTGGGCAAATCGAGACTCTCACAAAGGCAGACTGGTACAATGTCGATGAGACTACACGGTCCCGCCTAGCTCACGAAACCCGACTCGCAACACACTGACATGGCAAGGCTCGACAGTCACGTACCACATCGTCAGGGCATCCTAATGAGGCAAAAGCACAATAGCCACCGACCGCATTGAACGCACCTGCTCACAAGGGATCAAGCAACAAAGCTCGAATAAGCCAAGAATATGACCCCACGCTCTAAGGCGCACACATATTAGCGCTTTCACGATCACTTCGTGATCATAAAAATGCTCAGGGGCTACTATCGGGGTTATAACCCTAGGGTGTCTCAAGGCACCGATTAGTTAGCAGGCCATGCGGCCCACAATACGCTAGCTAGCGAAAGCCCAAATGACCGAGGCCCAGCTGAGCTAAGCAAACCAGGCCGGACGCTAAGGCCAGGGTCAGCCATGACCCCTTCCTCCTGCCTTAGCAGCACGGCGCCCAGAGGGAGCATGACCTCTCCCTCATCACAACCCCTGGGAGGAATAGGGAGAGGTCAAGCCCAGCCAAGCACACCTATTTTGATGAGAACAAGCTCGCCGCACTGACCCTGCAAGGACCGGGGGGACAGCAGACACCTCGGTCCGGTCAGACGCCATCTCTATGCCACACCACACAGACAAGACAATACTTCCCTAAAGCGATGATGATAGGTACGATGACCACTAGCCAGATACGGTCTGACAAGACATAGGTACGATCTCACCCACTACGGGATAGGATCCACAACGAGGGCCTTGACTTAAAGGTCACCCAGACCAACGAGAGGTACGACCTCAATGATTGGGATCATGGCCCCCAACTCCTCAAGCTAACGAGGCGAATGATGACCTGGCGACGGCTACCAACCCTCATACAATGCCCTAGGAAATAAGGAGATGATGACAAGACCACATCACGCAGGACGGCTGGCGAACCACCACTATGCCTACAGTGCTGCCATGGCCGACAAAGTGAGCACCATGCCGCGACGTTGCCATTGGACCATGATGACAACCACACCCGGATGTGCACCATAAGATGGTATAGCTTGCAAGCCAAGTTAGCTAGGACCTCCCTTAGGCTCACGACCCTTCAGTCAGGAGAATCTCCTTTATTATATGCGCCCTGGCCTTGAACTCTATATAAGGGCAGCCAGGACACCCATCTCGACACATTTTGAGTCCTCTACTCATTCATTCTCCATCATAGCAGGGCTCCTAAACCTTCCCTTTGGGCTGCTCGTCTCCTAGCTCAAGCTCTTCTTCCTCTTCTACCATTCTTGCATCCCCATTGTAAGAACTTTAGAGCATTCAAGCGAGGAACATGCACTCGATCATCTCTGAGATTGGACGTAGGGCTGCAACCAGAACAAGTACAAATCCTCGTGTCTATTGCATGCTACCATCGTCTTCCTAGAGCAATATGGCAATCGTATAAATTTACTAGTCTAATTTCTAAAACACCGACATTATCCATATTTACTCTTTAGTATTGCATGAATTATTTTTGTTTTAGCATATTTACTTTTCTGCATTAGCATTGCAGTTAGAAAAGAAAATAAAAATTATATCATTGCATTATAAAAATCATAAGCCCCATGTGAATGATTCCTTGGAGTGTAAAAACCCGCAAGAACATTCACCATGGTGGTATAAAAAAGTAGTAAATATTATACATACATCTAGTTATATTGCATTCTGTATAAAAAAAACTAGATAGACATCCTACTACAATTCTATCAAATCAGAAATATTTCTAAACCTTAAGAACAATTAGTCTCCTAACGGCTACCCACTAACCTTTTATCCTAATCTGTTCCACGAGTTTTGATGTTCTTGTTGGTATTTTGCATGAGGATCCACAAGATCAAGAGCAAGTTTCACCCAATCGTATCCATCTCACTTCACCCGATGAATAAGAAGGACATCCGTTGGCAAAATCGCTCTAAGAAAGACCACAACAACATTTAGCTTGGGAAAAAGCATCCCTCGTGTATCTTGCTTAGTATTTCATTGTAGTTAAAAAATGCAAAACTAAAAACAAAAATAAAAATTTCATCTTTGTTATATATATTAGTAAGGTGTGATTTAAAAAAAATAAAAGGTGTGTGTAGTTTTCTTTAAATTTGATTTTTAAGAGCTGAATAAATAAAAGGACTCTAAAAATAATCTTTTGAATGGAAATAATGAATAGTTGCTCTGTTATAATTTCTTTCAAGTACCTAGTTTTTAGCCTTGAATTCTCTTGAGTTTTGAATAAGACTGTTTTGATATAAGAATTTACTCTGAACTTGAAACTCATGGGTAGCATATGTTTGATCTAAAGTCTGGGTAATTGACGGATATGATATGAGAAGGTTTGAGCTGCTGTTTATCTTGTTCCAAGTGATACTAAAGTTCTCAAGATTTATTTTTTGAAAAACATAAAAATACTACATGATGAGTTCCTGTATGACAAAACTTGAATTCCTACCAGAGCCATACATGATATTTAGACTAGGAAAACTTTCACTCATATATGTTGCTTGTTTTGCATTGAGTTTAGTCAAGCTTTGTTGACCCTTATGAGAGGTTTGTCATGCTCTTAAAATCAAGATCACATACACACCACCCACATATGCACTACTCCTACACTGGGTTTAAGCGCAAAAACATGCCATTCCATCTAGATCCACCCAAAAATATTTTACTCCTACATTGGGAGTAAACACAAAAAATATTCTTGATAGGATATCCATTGAATAAATGCTCCAAGGTTTTTAATGCTATCTCTCAAAAGTTTTATTGCAGAAAAGAAACACGGGCTATACAAAAGTTATTCATAAAAAAGAGAAAAAGAGTTGAAAAAATGGATAAGTGTCCGAGATATCTAAAACAATGGGTACTCAGATGCCCGTCTAAAAAAAGAGATATGAATAAGATAGCCCATGTTCTCTTACAAAGTTGTTTTCTAGTTTTAAAAGAGGGATATGTTTTTAAGGAGCATAGTAGAATTAGGTTAGCCACCATATATATATCCACACACATGCACATCTTGATTTGATTGTATGACTCAACTCTCTTTAGATCTAAGGTTTGACTTTATAATATATGTATTATAAATATGCTCTTTCATGCTATTTCTATTCCTATAAGCTCCACATAAGCCTTAGTTGTAGGATCCATAAATACCACATATATTAAGAGACTTGAAAGTATCATACAATGGAAGTTCTAAGTTTTATTTTGAAAATCTATAAAAACTTTGGAATAATGGTAGAGCAAAGAACTTGAGACATAGTGCTTGACTTTCATTCTGTCTTTCAATTGCTCAAGACCCAAGTGAAGGCTAAGAAGCCCCATGATTGAAGGTAATATGGGTAAATTTAAAAGTCAGATTAGTTTATGCTAATCCGAAGGAGAATTCTTGTTTGAACGCATATGTACTTTTGAGGAGTGAAAACTTCGTAGCAACTACTATTCTATTTATTGAGTTTAGCTTTGCTCAGGGACGAGCAAAGGTTAAGTTTGGGGGAGTTTGTTGACGGTAGTTAACAAACATTATAAACCATCAATACAACTTGTATAAGGTCATGAAAATAATCACCAACATAGGTTTAGGGGTTTAAACTAACAAATTCCATGAATTTTGGTGAATCTATTTTTAGCAGGGTTTATTCAGAAAACCGTCAAGGTGGACCTAGATGTAAGAAATAATTGCGCTTAATTATGGCATAAACAACTCTAGAAGGTTCCAAAGGACACCACACTGCAGCGGAGGGCGAGAGGCCACTAGGTGGGGCCGGCCGGTCCCACCTGCAGATCAGCCGGCCTGTGGGGCCACCTATCAGCCTTTGCCTTGCTACGTTGGTTCTCCACCACCTCTTAGGTTGCATCTACGCCATCCATTCAAGTCTGTTTAATCCGAGGGCTCAGGATTGAAGCTCCGGCCTATATATACCAGCCTCTGCCACCCCCTAAGGCATAAGTAATTTGAGAAGATAGAAACCCTAATTATCTTTAGAGCTCCATCATATTCTAGGGCATAACTAGCTACACTAGGTCTAGAGGGCGGCAAGCTTCACTTGGATTCTTGACCTTGTTAAGAGCGTGGCTTGGTATAGGCTTTGTACCCCCTCTCTTTTGTATCTCTCATTACTTTTATATGTTGCTACAATTGTTATGACATTGTTCCTTATATTAATCTTGTTCATCGTCTAATTTGATTATATGCTTAGTATAGTTAGATTATTATCATGTTCAACCATAAGTTACTATAGCGCTCGCTCCAAAGTACAATAGGTGAGTGGTCGACTTGTGTAAGCATGGTGCTTATACATTGTTTACCTGTGGATGCACCCTATATTCTGGGCCATGTGGTAGATCGCGGATGTAACACTCTGTTGACGGTAGTTATCATCCATCACAAACCGTCAACTTTATGCATAGAAATGGTCACCAATAGAAACTTAGGGGTTATTACTGACAATTTCCATGAGTTTTGATGAATTATTATTTTCAGCAGGGATATTTCAGAGAGAATGAAAAGAGGATTAAATTATCAAAAAGGCATGAAACTTAGCCGCGATGAAATATGCACCAGAAGACTCTAGAAGACACTAGAAGGCAAGGGACCAAAGCGAAGGACTAGTAGCTACCAGGTGGGGCTGCCTGGCCACACCCTAGTGCTGCCCGGCCCCCCACAGAGACTTCCTCCATCGCCTCCTAGGATGCATCTCCACCGTTCGTGAAGTCGGTTTGATCCAAGGGCTGACGGTTCTTCATCAGGGCTATAAATAAAGACCCAGACCCCCCTCCTGAGAGACATCATCACCTGATCATAAGTCAAGAGTAGTCCAGATATTAGGGTTTTCAGAGATTAGATAGAGAGTGATGAGGACATGACACCAACAGATACGACCATTTATTATAAGGTGCACTCATTCCTACATTTGCATAGTAATTTTGGGTACAATTCACTTGGTTCCACATGTACATGTCGTTATTTGAATGTAGGTACAAATGTGTCTCAAAGTACAAATCCATCAAAGTTGAACTTTCGGTTCGTCGGCAGCCCGATAGTGCTTCATTGGGAAGGCCATAACTCATCCATCCGGAGTGCGATCGAAGTCAATGAGCACTTGATAGAAAGCTTATTTGATAAGCTTTCAAATAGATCTGGTCCCATCTCAATATCACATTGGCAAGGCCTCCAAATTATCAAGACATTCTGCCGCTATTTCTGTCGGGTGCTACAGCGTCGTCACGGGCTTATTATTCACACTTGGGACCCAGGACCAAGTTGGAGCATGCCCCAAGAAGATAGAGAACACCTAAGAGATGCCCAAAGACGTCCTCCTCCTTGGCCACCACCTTAGGAGGCCAGCAAGAACGTCCAAGCCAAGCCGGAGGCCCAGTCCAATTCGAGTTCGAGTCTGCTTCGGCCTTCTGGACCAGTCTGCATTAAAACGGACGCCCAGGACGCATCCGGACTCCGTTTTCGATGATCCATATATGGATGGAAATCTTATTTGATAAGGAAGCCAACCCAAGTGGTCCCATGTCAAAAGCTATTCGGAATCAACGGGAATCGTCGAAACAAGTCACCGTCCAGAATCTGTCAGGGCGCTGTGTCGCCGTCTTTTGGGCCGTTTGGGCCTTGTAACGTGTCGGCGCTCCCCAAGGACGCAAATAGGGGTCCTTGGACACCCCTTAGGCTTTATAATCAGTAGCCGCCGCCTACGTTAGGGTTTGGGTTTTGCTTAGATTATTCTGTTGATAACAGTTTCGCCGCCGTCGTCGGTTTGTGAGACCCCAACTTTGTGAGATTAATCATTCATCTGCAATTTGGTTGCATTCCTTTGTGTTCTTGCTTGTGTTCTCGATTTGCAGGCAAGGACTTAGCCTTCTTGGCGAGGTCGACCGTGCAATGCCGGTCGATAACCAAAGGAGTCGTGGTGCTGCGATTGCGAGGTTCAGAGCCGAGTTGTTCGGAAGCTGGATCGAATTGTGTCGTGATTCCACCAAATCGAGAGTTATCAGAACCTTTCGGAAGATCGGAAACCCTAGTTCACATCAATTGGTATCAGAGCTTCAGGTATACCGTCAGGTTCAATTTTACCCTAGTTTAGTTTGATTTCACCTTCGTCCTAGAGTCCACAGAAAAGCTAAAAAAAATAGTGTTAGGTTTTTCCCCTATCCAAGAAACCACGTTTAGCCTTTTGCATAATTCTTTTCAGATTCCGTCGTGTTGAGTTTGTGTCCTGATCAAGGGCTTATTGCTGGTTTAGTTTGTGTTCTTTTCTAATTTGTATTGATCCCTCCATCCGCCATCATCCCGTCAGATCATTAGTTTGCATCTTGCGTCCACATAAAACCCTGATTCGAGCAGTTTTCATAAAACAGTCATAACTTTTGCATCCGAACTCGAAACGGGGCAAATTTTATATCTACGGAGAATGCCAGAAAATTTTAGATCCGTTTCATCCTAGCAAAGCTAGGTTCGTAAAAATTAGATTTGCGAAATTCGATCAGGAAAATCGAGTTTCCAGGCCCACAAGTTTTGATATGCTTTTTGGAGCACAATCCTAATTTTCTATAGGCCACATCTTTTATCCAATTGAGCTCAATTTTTTTGTGTTTATTGTTGTGTGCTCCTTGCTGAGAAAAAATATCAAAAGAGCAAAAGCAAGAAAAAAATTTGGACAAAAAAAAGAAAAAAAATAGCAAAAGAGAAGAGAAGATATCAAAAAGGAGCACATAAGGAACACTCGATAGCTCTATTGTTTGTTGTGCCTTTTGCCTTGTCCGTATTTCCATTGCTATCTATCATACTTGTTTCTCCATTTTGTTATCACACATCTGGTATTTGGAACACGTTAGACCAGCAACGAGAGCAAGTATTTGGGACTATAATTCAGCATTACTTTCTGTTTTTGAATTGTGTTCCACTCACATATTTGGCCTGCTTGCCTTAACTCCACATACTTCTTCTGGACAATATAAGTTTTGACCCCTGTAATCGCAGTGCTACGCCTTCCAGGTATCCTTGACCTTGCTGGTAAGAACCTTGTAAGAGCTTGAGAAGGGGTCTCCTTTTGCTGTGATCTTGAGAGGCACTACTCCACCTACTTAGTAGATTATTAGGGATAACTTTCACTGTTTGTTCCTGTTTTGTGTCTACAATGACAGGTTACAACACTCATCGATACGAGACATCAATGATGCATGAGCCACGCACTATTGCTGTTACACCTCCTTCTACAGGTCGTTCTATTCTTTCTTCTCCACCTACTTATGATGGTATTGGTGCTGATGAGTACATTGAGTGGGAAAGTAAAATAGATAATATTTTTGCACACTGTCATATGTGTGAACGGAGGAAGATTAAGAATGCATCTAGTGTTTTGAGACATTTAGCATTAATTTGGTGGGAGTCTTTAAGTTCTTCAGATAAACCTCATACATGGAACGATATGAAAATTCTTATGAGAGAAACTTTTGTTAATCCATCTCTTGTAATTAATTCATATGATGAGGAACATCAACTAGACCAATCTCCTATTATTCCTCCTGCTGTGCCTAATCTTTTGCAGGACAATGCACAAAAGAGCGGGGATGACATGACAGAAAATGAGGTGCTCCCAGTCTCATGTAAAAATTCAACACATGATACTTCTGCTGACAGTGAGAGCAAAGGTAATGCCAATGATGCTAATCTCACAGAAGATGAGAGTTCTCTTGTTGTAATGAATTTTCTCACCAATGATGCTAATAATTCTATACTAAAACCTTCTATTGATTTACCTTTGTCACATGGCGAATGTTCTACTGATCTTTGTGATAAAGAAAAGTTGTGTGATAGTGATATGATTATTCATGAGCAGCAACCAGTGAATGAGAATGATTCTTTTGTTTTGGAACAAAATACTTGTGCTAAAAATAAACAATTGCTTCCAATTGCCACTGAACAAGATGAGCTAAAATTGTTGACTTCTTTAAATACTTTGGGATATATTGAGTTTGAAACACTGTGTGCTCTGAGTAGTTTGGAGGAGAAATTTTTATGTGCTGAATTACCATGGTTGTCTACATGTATATATCAATTTATTGGCAAATATAATTGTAAAGGAGAATATATGGTACACCGAGTTTATATTTGTTCAAATCTGAAATCTCCTTTTTATGTGCATCAATATGACCAATCAAAGGGTTGCATTAGATATAATCATGTCATGTCAAGATCCCCAAGTTTTGTTATAAAGCAACAGGTTAAATTTCAAAAAGAGAAGCAATATTGGCTACAACCTACAATCTGTCCTCCAACTAAGCTCAAACCGAGGACGGTTTGTTGTCAAGAAGGGAAGGATGATGAGGACATGACACCAACAGATACGACCATTTATTATAAGGTGCACTCATTCCTACATTTGCATAGTAATTTTGGGTACAATTCACTTGGTTCCACATGTACATGTCGTTATTTGAATGTAGGTACAAATGTGTCTCAAAGTACAAATCCATCAAAGTTGAACTTTCGGTTCGTCGGCAGCCCGATAGTGCTTCATTGGGAAGGCCATAACTCATCCATCCGGAGTGCGATCGAAGTCAATGAGCACTTGATAGAAAGCTTATTTGATAAGCTTTCAAATAGATCTGGTCCCATCTCAATATCACATTGGCAAGGCCTCCAAATTATCAAGACATTCTGCCGCTATTTCTGTCGGGTGCTACAGCGTCGTCACGGGCTTATTATTCACACTTGGGACCCAGGACCAAGTTGGAGCACGCCCCAAGAAGATAAAGAACACCTAAGAGATGCCCAAAGACGTCCTCCTCCTTGGCCACCACCTTAGGAGGCCAGCAAGAACGTCCAAGCCAAGCCGGAGGCCCAGTCCAATTCGAGTTCGAGTCTGCTTCGGCCTTCTAGACCAGTCTGCATTAAAACGGACGCCCAGGACGCATCCGGACTCCGTTTTCGATGATCCATACATGGATGGAAAGCTTATTTGATAAGGAAGCCAACCCAAGTGGTTCCATGTCAAAAGCTATTCGGAATCAACGGGAATCGTCGAAACAAGTCACCGTCCAGAATCTGTCAGGGCGCTGTGTCGCCGTCTTTTGGGCCGTTTGGGCCTTGTAACGTGTCGGCGCTCCCCAAGGACGCAAATAGGGGTCCTTGGACACCCCTTAGGCTTTATAATCAGTAGCCGCCGCCTACGTTAGGGTTTGGGTTTTGCTTAGATTATTCTGTTGATAACAGTTTCACCGTCGTTGTCGGTTTGTGAGACCCCAACTTTGTGAGATTAATCATTCATCTGCAATTTGGTTGCATCCCTTTGTGTTCTTGCGTGTGTTCTCGATTCGCAGGCAAGGACTTAGCCTTCTTGGCGAGGTCGACCGTGCAACGCCGGTTGATAACCAGAGGAGTCGTGGTGCTGCGATTGCGAGGTTCAGAGCCGAGTTGTTCGGAAGCCGGATCGAATTGTGTCGTGATTCCACCAAATCGAGAGTTATCAGAACCTTTCGGAAGATCGGAAACCCTAGTTCACATCAGAGAGAGCTCTAGTTCTTCAATTTCTTAGTATAGGCTTTCTAGAGAGTTTAGAGTAGAGTTGGGCAATTTGCTCAGGATTCTAGATTTGTTCGTCTGGAGATTTGGTAATTTACCTTTGTATCTCATTTATGACTTTGTTCTATTTTAATATTATGTTTCTCTTTATTATGTTCTTAGTTTGCTCTAGTTATGTATTGGATATAGTATTATTTAATGATTTACATTTGCATATGCTTGTAGAGTACTTAATTCAGTTCGCGCGAGAGTTAAGTAGCTTTGATTATGTAAGTGTGGTGCTTAGATATGAAATTCCCCTGCGAATGCCCGCTATGTGCCGAGAGGTGGTAGATCGCGTAGGTGACAGCTGCGTTGAGTCCTTTGCAGTCCATCCCCCATATAGATTAATTGGTAGAGCCCGGTCTCGAAGGAGATGAAGACTATGTTTCGGATTCTCCCTAGTTGATGTTCCTTATAATTTTGCCTTGATTCAGTTTTACTAGTAGATGAAGATATATATGCTAGAGTGAGTAACAAGACTTAGTGTTTAGGAATAACTTAGGAATTCTTACTCTAATTAGTGTTTAGGAATAACTTAGGAATTCTTACTCTGACCAGATCTTTAGATTAGTCATACTACTTTTAATGAGTCTCTGCTTTCTATCTTTGGAATACCATTATCTTGTTGAACTTATTTATCATTTATTTATCTTTTACTTGACTTATCTCTGCTAAAGTATAAGAGTGGTTGGTTTATCATAGGCCTGCATATTTATTTAGTCATATAAACATTTGCCTCACGGTCCTTCCTTTGGGATTAAAATAAATAAATGATCCTCAGAATACTCTGGGTAGAATGCTACAATAGGTGATTTATCTGTGCACTTGCGGATACTTATGTTTTAATATTATTTACAGTTTTCAAGTATAGTTACAATTACCAGCATTTTGAGCATCATGCTAGGGATGACAAATTAGTGTATAGTGATGTAAGAAATGTCAACAAACATTCTTGGTATCATTGCCGGGGAAGGAAGAGTAATATGGCAATAGAAATAAATACTTATAGATAAACCATAACCTTTGCTTCAGCAGGCTTACCCTTGTTTGTTTTGTTTATGTAAGTTATACAGGGTAAGTGCAAGACTGGTTGTAATCCACAATTCTTTATCAATCAGAATCAATCAAATTAAGAGGAAGCTTAACATCAGTTTTTGGGAGCCATGGCCGAGAAGACTCTGCGTGAATTCTCTACTCCAAACACCGAGAACATTCACGTTGGACCAACACTCGACACCAACAATCATGAATTGAGCTCAAGCCAAGCTTCACCAATATGGTGCAAGCTAATACATTCAGTGGAAAGCACATGAAGATGCTAGTGCTCATTTGCAGAATTTTTTGGAGATTTGTAGCACCGTCGTCATCAAGGACATTGCTCAAGATGTCATACTACCTCGTTTGTTTCCGTTCTCATTGGAGGAAAGAGCGAAGCAATGGTTCTACACCAACAAAGATCAAATCAATACATGGGCAAGATGTTCAAAAAAGCTTTCCTAGAAAAGTTTTTCTCTGTAGGCAAGACCACTACCTTAAGAGGAAAGATTGTAGATTTCCATCAGCAAATAGGTGAACCTATTCTAGAAGCATGGGAGTATTTTTAAGAATATATCTTAAATTATCCTCATCATGGAATGGAAGAATGGTTGCTCATGCAAACATTCTATCATGGATTAATTTAGAAATCACATGAACAACTTGATGCCACTGTTGGAGAATCATTTATGTCACTCACTCTTGGAAAAGCTGAAGTTCTTGTGGAGAAGATAGCAGCAAATCAGAGCTAGATGTCATGTAATACTCAATCATGCCAAAAGACTAAAGAAGTTCCAGAAGAAGTATGTGCATTGTCAACTAAGATGGATGTACTATTGAATTGGCTTGAACAGATATAATTACAAGAGAGATTGTCAAGCCATTCAAGAAGCATTCAATGTGCAGAACAGATGTGAAGAATATTTAGGAGTTGAATTTGCTAAATCACCAGAAGATATCAACACCATCATCAACAACTCCACTCCACAACAACAGAAGCAAGGATGGAATCAACCTCGATCAACCAATCAAGGTAAGTACCAAGGTAATAATTATTATAATTCTTCCAATTTCAAACAACCATCCTTGAGAGATTTAATCTTAGAACAAGCTAGAATTAATGATAACATTAAAGGCTTGCTTTTAATGATAAGATCTTAGAAGGTATAAGTGCTAAAATAGATAGTTTTTCTTCTGCTGTTAAAGAACAAATGATTTTCAATAAAAAGATAGAATTGCAATTAGCCCAGTTAGCTTCTGCTATGTCTGTTGCCACTAACCATGAGAAGGTCAAAGCAATAACCACAAGAGGTGGTAAGTCGACTCGTGATCCACCATACCCAAAAGAAGCAGGTAAGACATCGGTGATAGTGCAGACAGAAGAAGAGAAGGAAGACGATGAACTTTTACCACAAGAATATAAAATACAGCAAGATTTTTGTGACACCACTCTCCTACCGTTTTCACGTAGAAATAGAAAGGTCAAAATGGATGACCAATTCGGTAAGTTTGTAGAGGTAATTTAGAAATTATATATCAATATTCCGTTGCTAGATGCCATTCAAGTACCTAAATACGCGAAGTATATTCGAGCCATCCTCAACAACAAGAGACCTTTGCCCTCTGCAGAAATGATCAAGCTAACGGAGGAGTGTAGTGCGGCCATCCTCAACACATCACCTATCAAGAAGAAGGATCCAGAATACCCTACTATTGATTGTTCAATCGAAAGCCAGAATTGTGAGAATGCATTATGTGATCTGGGAGCAAGCATCAGTGTCATGCCCAAGAAGGTTTTTGACAAGCTCAACTACTCTACTCTAATACTAACTTCAATGTGTCTACAACTAGCCGACCAATCAGTCCGCTACCCCGCAGGAATTGCTGAGAATATTCTAGTAAAAATCTAAAACTTTTTCGTTCCTATAGATTTTGTAGTACTTGATGTGTAGGAAGACATGAAGACACCTCTCATCCTTGGGAGACCATTCCTGAGTACCACAAATGCTCACATCGATGTCGGAGCTAGAGAAATTAAATTCAACATTAATGGAAAAGAAGAGCGGTTCGCATTCAAGCCAAGACCGGAGCAATGCTCAATTTTGGAGTGTCATAAAGAACAAAAAAATAAGGTCATCATCTCCAAGACCGGAGAATACACCCAAAGAATAATTTAACTGGAAAAGTTCAGTTCGGTGGACTTAAAATTTCTGAACCCTTCGCCGGAGCAAGGATGAGCAAGAAGGTGAAGAAAGCCCTCACTTCCAATGCTTTCTTTCCGTTTGACGAGAAGCCGTACTTCGTCTCGGGCAGACTCTTCTTGCGCTGACTCTGAGATGGAAATTGACCCACCATCTCCTGTTGTTTAAGGATCGTCTTCGCGCCAGCAAGCTGAGGTCTATACCCTTCTTAGGGATAACCAAATTAAATTTCAAGATGACCAAGAGAAAGAAGTCTACAAGCTGCTAAAAGATAAGGAGTTCACATCCACTCCAGTCATGGACCCAGACCTCTTGCACACCATAGGTATGGACTCTGAATTTCAACTTATTTTTAGAAATATTAGTTGGGAAGATGCCTGGACTATAACTGAGAATGGCTGTAGATTACTCACAATAAAATTTTTGTGCACGCTGCAATTAGGAGAAAAATGAGATTTCATTTAGACTTTTTAATGAATCATTTTCACCTAGCTAGAAAAATTTTAGCAACATGTTAGGATTTCATGAATCATGCAATGTTGATGTTGATGATGCTTTAGAAGAATTTGATAGAACCCGTTTCTAGCAAGATATATCTAATGAAACAGTTTGTCATAGACCTTGTACTAATGAAATTCACAACCCCACTCTGAGATTTATTCATAAATAGTTAGGAGTTACTGTTTTTCCTAGAGAGAACTTTAGGATAGCAAGAGTAGAGGAACTTACTTTAATGTATGCCATGGTCAAGAAAGAAAAGTTTCACTTGTTAAATTGATAGCACATTATTGGCTAACCATTCTTGGGTTAAAGAAAGAGAGAGTAATATTGATGCTCCTTAATGTCAATTATAGACCATCAACTATTGCCTAATCTGATAAGAATTGATCCATAAAGCATAGTTATAGGGTTTGATTCTAACGAGTTCCACGAGTGTTGGTGTTCTCACTTATTTTGCAGGATATTCAATATTTTACCATATAAAAGTATCTCAAGTGATGAATTAGAGTGCACCATTGTGAAGAGCTCATCGAGATGATCGAAACGGAAATATCACTTTCTATATTTGAAGTTCGAGAGAGAAAGATATCACATCTTTGGTGGAATTCAACTTATGAAGTCTCTAGGACATCCTAGAACCATCACACCATAAGTTTTAAGGACTAAACTGATAGAATTCTACAGCTCTATGAATTATTATATTTTAGGGATTAAATAGGATCTAGAACGAGAAGAAACCTATCATGAAATGATTAATTGCGCAAACGGACGGGACCTCGGCACTAGAAGGATGTAGAAGGTTCTAGAAGACACCAGAACAAAGCGGGAGGCAAACGGCTGCTAGGCGGGCCAACCGGCCCCACCCCTAGGCCAGCTGGCCTGTCATAGAGCCCAATCACGCTCTCCTTCATGCAACGCATTCCAACAGGACTCTACTCTACAGATCCACCGTCGATCCAAGTTGGTTTGATCCAAGGGCTGCAGTTCATCCCATCGGACTATATAACTAGACCCAGACCCCCTTGGGGCATTGTTGACGGTAATTAACTATCATTTTTAACCATCAACTTAAATAAAAGAATGCTACAAAATTAATTACCACCATAGACTAGGTGTTTAACTGACAAAATTTCAAGAGTTTTGGTGAATATCTATTTCTACAGGGTGCCAGCTGAAAATAATCAAAGATGGCCCACATGTTAGGCTTACATAGAGAGAAAGGGCCACAGATGGAAAAAGTATAATCTAGAAGGTTCGGGAAGCCAAACCCTGGGAGGTGGGACCCACTTGTCACTGTGACAGGGGCGGGCGCCTAGCCCCAGGGGCGGTCGCCACACCCAGGGAGCCAATCAGCTTCCACCTCACGGATCCTGCCTCCACCGCCTTTGAGGATGAATAAAAATCGTTGATCAAGGTCGGTTTGATCCGAGGGCTGTGGTGCTTCCTAGGGGGCTATATAAGCAAGGCCCCTGGCCCCTAGAGGAGAGAATTCAGAAACCCTAATTCATATTTTCCAGAGAGAATTCGCCCGAGAGGGGTCCCTTGAATGGATCTTTCTCTAGGGCACATACAAGAGAGTTTAGCTTTGTAGTCTCTATATGAGATTAGAGTTATTCTTCTAGATTGAGAGAGTTAGAGTGGTGGTAGAAGATTGGAAGAAGCCCGACCTGTCGGTGTCACCTCTCCAAGCTTGTATCTACGGGGTCAAGTCTCTGAACCTGAGGCTTGGTTCTAGGATTCTTCGACAATTCAACTTCTAATACTAAGTAAGTTTCTTTGGTTTACGAGTTTACTTTATTTGCTTCACGTAGGGAATAGAGTAATCATTCGTAGCGTAAGCGTGGTGCTTGGGCTAGGAATACTCGTAGATACCCCCTATCTGGCCGGATCAGTGTGTAGTAGCGTGGGAAGTGACAATTCCATTGTTACCTTTGGAGCCCTCCTCCCGTCAGAAGATTTGGTAGGATTTAAGTACCCTGGTCAAGCATCCTCTGTGGTGTCTCTTTTCCATCGGTATTTCCCCTAAGACTAATAGTATCATAGCTTGCCATAGCCTGGAACCAGACTATCGTCGTAGTTCTCTCTAATCGCTTATATCTTCACTACCTTGTAGTGCGGCCCAAGGGTAATAGTAAAGACTGGATTAGTCATCGCACGCTTTCTCCTTGCAGATAAAACAAATACGATACTCTAGACTTATCTCCTAGGTGAAGTGCTCACCGATATCCGTGCGCTTGCGGATTATTTCTCTTGAATTCCTTCGTGTGCGTATCTAGTATCAACAAGCATTTCTAGCGCCGTTGCCGGGGAGAAAGACATCAGCTAAGTTAACCTTAAGTCTTGCTTTATCTTGTACCTATACTTTTATCTTTTCCTTTTTTATTTCTTACCTTATTCTTCTTGACATTTTCTATCCTTATGGATAACATAAATTCAATTCCTATCTTTCAATTTTCTGCACCCACGGAGACCAGCCTAGTGCCATGGGAGTTATCACAACCTATCCAAACCCCTAACTATAGGTTGAGTCCGCGGTTGATTGCATTGGTCCAAAGCCTATCCTTTTCAGGAGGAGTAGATGAAAACCCTTACCTTCATATCCGAGACTTTGAGCAAACATGTGACTATCTTGACGAGCATGTCTGATCAAACTTTACGTTGGAAGCTATTTCCTTTCTCTTTAAAGGGAAAAGCAAGATAATGGTATGATAAAGCCGTAGGTAAGCAACAAGGAGATTAAGGATCCTTATGTTATAATTTTTGCCTAGATTTCTACCCTATCTCCCAAATCATCGACCTTAGAGTCAAGGTTCTAACTTTTAACCAAGAACCTAGTGCATCTTTGGCCTCATCCTGCATTCATTTTACTACTCTTTTAGCATCTAGCCCGGATCTTAGTTTACAAGACCCTATTCTTCTTCAATATTTTTATAAAGGTCTTCATAGAAAGAGTAAGCAATTGCTCGATACAACTTCTAGAGGACCATTCTTGCATGTTTCGTCAGAAAAAGCAAGATCAATCTTAGATCAAATCCTATCCTCTGAATTAGATAATATCCTAGAAGAAGAACCTCAAGTAGTTGAAGCAAATTCTTTGCTAGATATACCATCTACTTCAGCTATTCCAAGCTCTGAGCAAGAAGAAGAAATTCTATTTTCTGATTTTATGCTTGATATTGAACCCGATCTTTTTTCCAATTTTGGAAACATGATGAACCATCATTCTATAAAGAAACTATAGAATCAGAATCACCGTAGAGAATCTTTGAATCCTTCTGAGGATATTTCTTATAGAAGCACTTCAGCAGAGCTAGTGTCAGTCATAAGCAGTGAATGGTTAGAGGAATCAGAGCTTTCTTCTGATATGATCCGTTTGGATTAACCCTCTCTTCCAATATGTTGCTCAATTGATTCTAACCACATAAATGCTCTCTATAATCCAGTTGTGGGTATTAATATCATGTCTGCTTCACTTGCACAACATCTAATGAAGCACATGACATTAACCCTAACTACAAAATTGATGAAAAGTCTTTCAGGACATATTGTCCCCAGTTTGGGAATTTTACATATTCAACCAATCCAGGTAGAAGGAACCTTGGTTCATTTGAGCTTTTATGTCTTCCTCATATGAGGCTTTGACCTGTTGATAGGACAACCTTTTAGAAGACGCCTTTATGAAGGACAAACAAGAAAATTAAACATTTGTTTTGGAAAGAAACTCTAATTTCCGGTGTCCATATCTCATTCTCTAAGTACTAGGACCGAATCTTATCCAGAATCTGACCCGCTGGAGGAATTTAAGGCTGCTTCTCTACAGTTTTTATCCAACTCAGGTCAAGAGGATGATGCTCAATTCTTCATAAAAGAAGAGGCTGATTACTCTGAGCCTGAACCTTTAGATGAGTTTGCAGAGCCACCTAGACCTCCTATAGAGCTTAAACCTTTACCAACCGGTCTTAGATATGCTTTTCTAAATGATGATCTAGAGTTCCCTGTGATCATAAGTGATAAACTCACTCAGGAACAAACTCTTTGCTTAACGGCTGTTTTAGAGAAACATCGATCAACTTTTGGCTACTCACTCCAAGATCTTAAAGGAATTAGTCCTGCTCTTTGCACCCATCGCATACCTACAGATCCCACTGTTCCACCTTCTAGAGAACCACAAAGAAGACTTAACAATGCGATAAGGGAGGTTGTTAAGAAGGAAGTTTTGAAACTATTACACGCCGGGATTATCTATCCTGTGCCACACAGTGAGTGGGTAAGCCCTGTCTAAGTTGTGCCTAAAAAGGGAGGCATGATTGTTATTAAGAATGAGAAGAATAAGTTGATCCCTCAACGTACCATCACAGGATGGCAAATGTGCATAGACTATAGAAAGCTTAATAAATCTACTAAGAAGGATCATTTTTCGTTGCCTTTTACTGATGAGATGTTAGAACGGTTAACCAATCATTCTTTTTTTTGTTTCCTTGATGGATATTCGAGGTATCACCAGATTTCTATCCATCCTGATGATCAAAGCAAAACCACTTTTACATGTCCCTATGGAACATATGCTTATCGTAGAATATCTTTTGGGTTATGTAATGCTCCAGCGTCTTTTCAAAGATGTATGATGTCTATATTTTCTAAAATGATTGAAGAGATTATGGAAGTTTTCATGGATGAATTTTCTGTTTATGAAAAAACTTTTGATGATTGTCTTGAAAATTTAGATAGAGTTTTGCAAAGATGTGAAGAAAAGCACTTAGTCCTAAATTGGGAGAAATGCCATTTTATGGTTAGAGAAGGAATAGTGCTAGGACACTTAGTGTCTAAAAGAGGTATAGAGGTAAATAGAGCTAAAATTGAAGTAATTGAACAGCTACCACCACCTGTGAATGTGGCCATGCTGGTTTTTATCATAGATTTATAAAAGATTTCTCGTTTATTGCTAGACCTCTTACTCGTCTGCTAGCCAAGGATGTTTCTTTTGAATTTGATGATGCATGTTTAAGATCTTTTGAAATTTTAAAGAAGGTGCTCATCTCAGCACCAATCATTCAACCCCCTGATTGGTCTTTACCTTTTGAAATTATGTGTGATGCAAGTGATTATGTTGTGGGAGTAGTTTTAGGAAAAACTAAAGATAAAAAGCATTATGCAATAGCCTATGCTAGCAAAACTTTAATAGGACCTCAGCTTAATTATGCAACAACTGAAAAAGAGCTCATTGTTGTTGTTTTTGCTATCGATAAGTTTAGATCTTACTTAGTGGGAGCTAAAGTAATTATTTATTCTGATCATGCTGCTCTAAAATATTTGCTCACTAAGAAATATGCTAAACCTCGCTTAATACGATGGATTTTGTTACTCCAAGAATTTGACTTAGAGCTAAAAGATAAAAAGGGAGTAGAGAATTCTGTTGCCGATCACTTGTCTAGAATACAGTTTGAGAATTCACAGGAACTGCCCATCGACGATTCGCTCCGGGACGACATGCTCTATGGGATCAACAGATCTGACTCCTGGTATGCAGATATTGTTAATTTTATGGTTTCAGGATATGTACCACCAGGAGCAAACAAAAGGAAACTCGTACTCACATATGGGATGAATTGTACCTCTTCCGAGTCTGCTCAGATGGCCTACTCAGGAGATGTGTACCTGTTGAGGAAGGAATAAAAATTATTGAGAGATGCCATTCATCACCATATGGAGGACATTATGGGGCATTCCGCACACATGCAAAGATCTAGCAATGCGGATTCTTTTGGCCAACAATGTATGAAGACACAAGAGAATTCATCTGAAGATATGGACAATGTCAGAGGCATGGCAATATCAATACAAGAGATGCCATGCCACTCATCAACAACCTTCAGATTGAACTCTTTGATGTCTGGGGAATAGACTACATGGGACCATTCCCGCCATCAAAGAAATATGAGTACATTCTGGTGGCAGTAGATTATGTCTCCAAGTGGGTTGAAGCTCTGCCATGCAAGAATGCTGATAACATAAATTCCAAGAAGATGTTTGAAGAGATAATAGTTCTAAGATTTGGAGTCCCAAGGATAGTGATAAGTGACGGAGGATCACACTTCATTGACAAGCGCTTTGAGAACTACTTGTCTAAGCATGGAATACGTCACAACGTTGCTACCCCCTATCATCCTCAGACAAGTGGACAAGCAGAAACATCCAATAAGCAAATCAAGAACATTCTGCAGAAGACAGTAAATGAGATGGGTACTCGATGGAAGGGCAAGCTTCCTGAAGCACTCTGGGCGTACCGAATGGCATACAAGACACCTATTGGGATGTCTCCTTATCAGTTGGTGTATGGGAAGACTTGTCACTTACTAGTGGAATTAGAATTCAAAGTTCACTGGGCTATCAAGAAATGGAACATAGACCTTGATGTTGCCGGAGTAAGAAGGAAAATGCAACTCTCAGAACTAGATGAATGGAGAGAAAAAGCATATCACAATTCAAGGATTTATAAAGAGAGAGTCAAGAGATGGCATGACAAGAGAATCAAGAAGAAGGAGTTCGCCCCAGGACAAAAGGTATTACTTTTTAATTTCAGGATAAAGCTCTTTGGACATGGAAAGCTACAAAGTAAGTGGGAAGGACCATTTAAAGTGGTAGACGCATCATCACATGGAGCGGTCACACTTCAAAATGACGAAGGTATGTTATTCAAGGTAAATGGTCAATGCCTTAAATTATTTTTAGAGCCCAATAAAGAATTAGAAGAATTAGATGTTATTAATTTCTTTAATACTTAAGTATTGTTGGGCCTGACCTTTTTAGTTTTCGTTTTTCAGGACCTAACATATTTTTTGAAATAACAAAAATATTTAGAAAATTCTGCGAAAAAGTGGACCGGAGCCGGGCTCGTGGGCCGAGCGCCGGCCCCTAGGGCTGGGCGGCCGCCCCACCCCCTGCGCCGTTTCGCCTCCACCTTTTGCCTTCGCGATTCTTCTACATTCTTCTTCTAGAAAAAGTTTATTCCTAGCTTATTCGGGTGTTTTTATCACGAGATACCATTTAGGTGCCATTTTGGTCCTCCGAGCCCTCCTATATAAATAACCCATGACGTCAGTCATCCTCATTCCATTAGATCATTCCTCTCTTCCTTTTAGAACCTTGCTAGCTCTCCCTCCAAAGCTCCAATGGCCAACCATGACAAGAGGATCATCCCCTATGGACTCGACCTCAACTCTATTCCTGAGGAAGATCCAGATTGCAAAGCTCTCATCCTAGTTAGCGATGCTCAACCCCTCGCTGCCATTCCACCAAAGCCTAATAGCTACAGCAAATCCTACTTCGCTTAGCCAGTTCTCGCAGCACCTCCGCAGCCTCTCCTGCTAGAAGATAAGTCACTGAAGGGGCCCGTCGTCAAGCTACCGGCTGGAACCAAGCTCCTGTCGCCAAAGTACAATGAGATGCTTGTTGGTGTGAAGACCAACAAGAGTGGCGAGATCATCTACGCCAAGTACAGCACTGGGGAATGCACCTACCTCGAAGGAGTCCGCGCTCATCCCAGCAAAGTCAAATTCCTTCCACCCAAAGAAGCTCCTAAGCACGCCCTTGCTAAATCTGAAACTCCACGCAAGCGTCGTAAGACTTTAGCTGATCTAGAGAAAGTGATAGAGGCTCAGCAAGCGACTATCTCCTCTATAGAAGCCACTCTACACCTTCAGAGTAGATGCTTTCTTCGCACGCATGAGAGAGTAGAGGGCATAGAGAAGGACAATAAGAAAATAGACAAGCGCTTAAGTGCCTTAGAGCCTCCAAAGCCAAAGAAGTAGATTGATCCTGTCTAGCAGTTGATAAGGCACCTTCGAGTTTAGTCACGAGATTGTTTAGATTCTTTTGCTTAGTTCAATTCCTTTATTTATAATTCATTGTAAACATGTGCCTTACATGATACTGAATAAAGAGTTGGTTTCTATTATTGTTGGACATATTTTTCTTGTGCTTTTGTCTTCACCATGCTTTATAAAGGAAAACAGGAAATAAGAGTGGGGGAAGCAACCGACGATATAACGAACAGATTTTACTGTACAAACGAAAAATTTTGAAGATATATGACACGAGGACCCTGCGCGTCGAAGCGGGCTTCAAAAAGCCACCCAAGTGGGGCGGGCACCCAGAGCATGGGGCGGGCGCCCAGGTGGTAGGCCCTCCTTGCTCTGTCCTTCGATCACGGTCAGGTATGCTCCCTACACGTTTCAATTTTTATATATACACTTTTTGTTATGATTCACATTATGAAATCTTGAGTACAACCTATTTAATGCTGAAATTAAAAAGGATAGATTATTTTAGTCATGATCTCTTTATAGACTCACACCATGATTCTTTCCTGGGAGTCCTGTTGCTATTGGGAACTTAATTTTTTAGGGACCCCATATCATTTAAGTTGTTGTGGAGTGAGAGATAGTAGAATCATGAGAACCTGATTTCTGAAACTTTGTCACTTGGAGAATTTCTTTTACAAAAATGTTAAAATTATTAGCTATGCTTCTCCTCTGTGGTAAGAATGAAATGCCTAGTAGAGCCTTATATGTATAAAACTAGCACATAAGCTATTTACTTTGTGTTGAGTTTGGTCAAGCCGTGCTAGACCCTTGTTGAGAGGTGGGCCATGCCCCCGAGATCAGGATTCACACTAATTTTTGCACCCCTTGCTACTTCTACCCTGGAAGTACGCACCACCATATTACCTATTTAGATCCACTCAAAATTTGTTCTGCACCTACCCTGGGAGTAAACAATTAAAAAATATATTCCCTATAGGTTTTCCTTGATTTCTAGCCATGATTCTAAAATGCTCCAGAATGTTATTATCTTCTCACAATGTTCCATCAAAGTTCAGTGTATCTCATTGTTAAAAAAAAGAGAAGAAAGAAGAAGAAAGCGTTGGTCTTGTCTTTTGAGAAGTATAAGTTTCAAGTTGTAACTCTCCAAATCAAGGTTGAATAAGTGTATCTTTTGTAAAGGAGCATTAAAGAATTATTGTGCACCCCTTCTACCTTCCACAAATATTTTCTACTGCATTTATTCTTTTGAAACCACACCACATGCACGTCCTGATCTAGGGGTATGTCACTCCCCTCCTTGGATCCCGATTTGATTGGGCAATATATGCAAGGTAAGTATGCTACATCCTTGAAATACCTTTAACTCTAGATAAGCTTTTGTAGAGTAGGATGTGCTACAAGGCATTCATTATACATGCCTTAGTGAGATTCCCAAATACCATACATATTGAGTGACTTGAGAGTGCCACATGAGGTAGAAGATAAGCTACGCTTTTATTTCAAATGCATACAAAACTCCAAGTGACAGGTTGAAAGGAGAAAGGGGCTCAGTTTCAAGCTATTCCATTCTTCAACTGCCCAAAATGGTATGGTAGACACTTTGAATCCCGCAGTGCAGGTATGACTAAGGAATAAATCTACTATTGATGTCTTGTCTAGAGATTATGCCTAAGGTAATCCATTATTTTCTTGAGGACGAGTAAAAGTCTAAGTGTGGGGGAGTTTGTTGACGGTAATTAACTATCATTTTTAACCATCAACTTAAATAAAAGAATGCTACAAAATTAATTACCACCATAGACTAGGTGTTTAACTGACAGAATTACTCAAGTTTTGGCGAATATCTATTTCTGCAGGGTGCCAGCTGAAAATAATCAAAGATGACCCACATGTCAAGTTTACATAGAGAGAAAGGGCCACGGATGAAAAAGTATAATCTAGAAGGTTCGGGAAGCCAAACCCTAGGAGGTGGGACCCACCTGTCACTATGATAGGGGCGGGCGCCCAGCCCTAGGGGCGGCTGCCCCACCTAGGGAGCCAATCAGCTTCCACCTCGTGGATCCTGCCTCCACCGCCTTTGAGGATGAATAAAAATCATTGATCAAGGTCGGTTTGATCCGAGGGCTGTGGTGCTTCCTAGGAGGCTATATAAGCAAGGCCCCTGGCCCCTGGAGGAGAGAGTTCAGAAACCCTAATTCATATTTTCCAGAGAGAATTCGCCTGAGAGGGGTCCCTTGAATGGATCTTTCTCTAGGGCACATACAAGAGAGTTTAGCTTTGTAGTCTCTATGTGAGATTAGAGTTATTCTTCTAGATTGAGAGAGTTATAGTGAAGGTAGAAGATTGTAGGAAGCCCGGCCTATCGGTGTCTCCTCTCCAAGCTTGTATCTACGGGGTTAAGTCTCCGAACCCGAGGTTTGGTTCTAGGATTCTTCGGTAATTCAACTTCTAATACTAAGTAAGTACGTTGTCATTGTTCTTTGATTTATAAGTTTACTTTATTCGCTTCGCGTAGGGAATAGAGTAATCATTCATAGCGTAAGCGTGGTGCTTGGGCTAGGAATACTCCTAGATACCCCTATCTGGCCAAATCAGTGTGTAGTAGCGTGGGAAGTGACAATCCCATTGTTACCTTTAGAGCCCTCCTCCTGTCAGAAGGTTTGGTAGGATTTAAGTACCCTGGTCAAGCATCCTCTGTGGTGTCTCTTTTCCATCGGTATTTCCCCTTAGACCAATAGTATCATAGCTTGCCATAGGTTGGAACCAGACTGTCATCGTAGTTCTCTCTAATAGCTTATATCTTCACTACCTTGTAGTGCGGCCCAAGGGTAATAGTAAAGACTGGGTTAGTCATCGCACGCTTTCTCTTTGCGGATAAAACAAATACGATACACCCACTTGTCGGTTCACGAGCTAATCGACTATCAAGAGTCGAGCCCTCAGCGGACGCCGCACAACCGCACACAAGATAGGGATCCTCCAAGCCACGAGCTCCACTAGAGTATCCAATTCGTGAACTCCCACGGGGAAGGATCAAGAACCTGTTACAACACTTGGTGAGGGCTCCAACAATCTCCAATTGCGAGCTCAATCACCTCCGCTGCTCTAAGCCGTCTACCGCGTCGGGAAACACGGAAGAGTAACAAGAAATCCGCAGCAACTCGAAGAACAAGTGCCTCTAGAATGCAACTCTCAAGTAATGCACTTGAATCTCACTTAATCTCACTCAAGATGTGCAACCAAGCAAAGAGATGAGTGGAGGGGTTGTTCTCTAGCTCAAAGGATGTCTCAAGATCTCAAATGTGCAAGAGAGAGCCCCCCAAACCCGGCCCCCATCTATTTATAGCCCCCACGAATGAATATGGCAGTTACCCCTTCACTAGGCAAATTTTCGGATCGACCGGACGCGTAGATCACGAGCGTGCTCCAACGGCTAGTTTTCGCACGTATAAACTTGTATTGACCAAACACGCAGGTCACTAATGGGACCGGACGCGCAGGTCACAGAGAAACAGCGAACAGAGTGGTTCCAGCAAGCTCCTAAAGCGACCGAACGCATCCGGTCATCACTGACCGGACTCGCAGCAGCGTCCAGTCACTTTCGCATGTGAAAAACACTGACCGGACGCGCAGGTGCTGACCGGACGCGTCCGTTCACGAGTCCGGTCATATACCACTCTTCGAAAAAATGATGATAACTCTTAGCTCCGAACTCCGATTTCGATGATCTTGGACATTTTAGAAAGCTTACTCAGAGGGCTACACAACCCATATAGACACTTTATCCAAATCACAATGGATCAAACTAGTATTCCACTCCAAGTGCCATCCTAGTGTCCGAAGAACACCGAAAAACATTTCTCCCTTCACCAAGTTGATCAAAATCAACTCCAACACCTTCTCCTTTGTAAATGTGCCAACACCACCAAGTGTACACCACCATGTGCATATGTGTTAGCATTTCATAAACATTTTCAAAGGGTTATGTTAGCTCTCAACTAGATCCTAATGCATATGCTCAAGACATTGATCTAGTGGCATTTGATTCCCGAGCTAACCGTGATTGCCCCTCTTGATAGTCGGCTATGTATCCTAAACCCGGTCAATCACTTCTCTACTCATCTTAGACCGGCAAAAGGAAAACCCTATGTTGTCTTGCGCTCTTAGATCCTTCTCCTCCACTTGATCATCATGTCCATCATTTTATGTGCATGCACCATCTTTTTGTGATCTTGTGGCCACCACTCCTTACCACATACACCTTCATCACATGTGTTGCTTATGCCTAACTCCAAATACTTAACATATGACATTAGCAACTTGGTGTTATTAATTACCAAAACTAAACTTAGGCTTTCAACTGCATGAAAATCTAATTCGACCTCTAGCCACACAACTCGTGCATATTATCCTTTTCTAGGAAATATTTCTATTTGTTTAGTTTTATTGCCAAACCATGGTTCACACTTCGCCATAGGAAAACTTTATTTTGTACGGTATATTCAGTATCAAGATTGAATTTCATAAGGTTTAGGCCCCATTTCGATTGTAGGATTTTCAAAGGAAAAGTACATGAATCAAGATTCCTCTATTTTTCTGCACTGTTCATGCATTTGGAATGTAGGATTGAGCGAATCCTTTCGTATGGAAAGTTTTCTTCACCCATGCATTTTGAAGGAAAGAAAACATCTGGTCTAAGTTAAGAGAAATTTGAGTGATTGACCTGTAACGGATCAACGTAATTATACGAGATTAAGTAAGAAAATCTACCACCGAGGCGGTTAATTTAACAAACTTAAGCCCGTATAACTCGAGATTCCGTGAAATCACGAAGGATTTCAAACCAACCAACATACAACCAAGATCGTACTGATTTAGCAGCCACAGTTCACACGATACATAAAGTTGATCATAAAAGTAGGATACATCGGAGTTCGGAAATAAGGTTATTACAACATAGTTCAACATAAGGTAGCGGAAGCGAATAGTTTTTACGCACACACACTTAGTTCAATTACAGTGCCAGTAGATAGTCATGGTCCACAAAAGCAGTAGATAAGATAATCAGAACGACCTCTGCCCAAGGTCCTAGTTGTCACCCATCGCCGGATACAGACAGTTGGAGCAGTACCCGTAGTACATCTGACCATCTGCAACAACAATGGGAACAACGCCCTGAGTACGAGAATGTACTCAGCTAGACTTACCCGTCATAAACCAGAAATAACATGACACCAAGGAGCATGCAAGGCTTTATATAGTGTACTGGCTTGACTCATTTTGCGAAAGGCATAAGTTAATTGTGAATAACTAAAAATAAGTACTTTTAGCATCATTTTATGATAACCTATTCATGCTAGGTAAGCACCTATTACTAAAACAATCACTTGATTACACATTAGCATCAAAGGTTACCATCTCAGGTTTAGCATTTCCAACATTAACCACATAACCATCCGTGTTCCATCATTAACACTACGATGCCGTAGCTCGAGTCAAGTGCTCACTAACCGGGAGCGACGGCGATTCGAATCGAATTCCTATCCAGCTGGAGATTTATTCCTCACACAAACCATGCTTCCCCCGTCAGGGTCGCGTAGATCACCAATGACACTTTCCAAGAAGCCGCGGGATAACAATCATGGATCGCATTACCCAGGGACCGCCCGACTGCCAGGACGCACCTTGGGCTTACTCTTCGCGTCCCCGTACACCCCCTTCAACACCAGTCTGCCAACCCGAGTTTATCCCGGCTCGAAAAGTGTCGCTAGCTTCGCGGTCGAAAGGTACTTTATTCGGCCAGCTAAATGTGAGGCATGCGTTCAACATGATAAGAGGGACGAGCAACGATCGGTCCTTAATCGACACAGACGGAATCACTATAGTCCAAAACCCTATAAGACTCCGCCCGGTCTCCACTTATTCACCAACACTTGGTTACTTATCAAGATTCACAAATACTGCTAACCATAGCCAGGTATTCGCCTATAACTCGCAGGTGACAGGAAATCACCCGACTTCTACCGATCTAAGCATGGCTAAGCAAATTACTCGATCCTGACCTAATAAGGTAACAGTAACTCTAGTGGACAAGGATAGTAATGCGACAACGGTTTCACTCAATTCCTATAACTTAATGCAACAATATATAATTATAATTCAGGTAAATAAGAAGAGCTTTTATAAAATAGGAGACTTATAATGCTCCGGGGCTTGCCTCTTTCGAACGAGCTAGGATGGTGGTCGACGCACTCTGGCAGCTCCTCGCTTGGCTCTTCCTCCTCAGGCACCTCCTGTGCCTGGGGCTCCTGCTGGTCCGTCCAAGCCTGCTCCTCGGTTACTGCTGCCTGCGACTCCTCCTGCGATCCTGTATGATGCAAGTGCATAAGTACATGCGAATGATGCATCGGATTATGATAGAATGATGAAGTGACATGAGATGCAGACGAGCACATGGAATGAGCAGTTAGTGCAAAACTTCATCTTCTACAAGGTAGTCCACGTCATCCAAGAACATGTACCCCAAGGTTTACTTAATTTGATTACACTAACTAACATACACCTGTCACAAGCAAGTAACCCTAACTAACCAAACCTTACCAACCTAACCCATTCACAACATCAGCAATACATAGTGATGCTTCAAAGATACACCAAACACATTTTATTCCTCTTAAATTCTCATAAAGAATAATCATTTATTCCTTATTTAGCTAGGGTTGTACTGCAACACCTATCTCTGGTGTAGATAAAAATCTACAAAAATTACAGTAGAGTATTCTTACTCTAACTAAGCTACCATTAAATTTTCATGGTAAAAGGAACTGTAAAACTACTTGTACAAAATAAACAAGTTATGGCTTAAATGTGAGCATGAAATTGTTTTATACTAAGAAAAGTATCAAACAACAGATTTCACATTTTTCCTAGGTTACCAACCATAAACTAACATACTACAAAAATTATCATAAGTATGTTATATACAAATATTGATTTCTACTAAAAATAACAAATATTAACCAATAAAGGCATTTGAACTACACTTCAAAAATTTCCCACAGAACATACTTCACTAGCATTTTTCCTAGAAAGTACATCACTAAAGAAGATTAATGCAACAAGAATTACATTTTCCCTTTATTAGTTTATTTACTACAATTTTTCTAAGATAACAGCATATATAACAATTAAATAAAAATGTACAGTAAAGTGTCACAAAAATAACATGGGATATTTTTAAACTGTAGATCTATTCACAAGGAACATTTCAAACTTTGTTTCATGATTTTTGGAGCTATAAATCTCAAGATACAATTTTTCAAAGCTATTTCATAATTTCTGAGAAATCATTTTCTTTAATTCTTTTGAAAATCGCCGGTGAAAACGCTAGCTACACCCGGTGCAGTGAACCCACACGCGCTGACATGCGGGACCCGCGGGTCAACGGGCCCACCGGCCAGCCAGAACAGCGCGGGGGAGGCGCTGACCGGTGGCGAACTCGCCGCCGGTGAGGTCTCCGGCGACGGGGAGGACACCAATGGCTTCCCCGTGTCGAGGCGCACCCAGCGCATCAACTCCGAGCGGCGCGGGAGCTCCGGAGGGGGCTCGCCGGCGGGGATGGCGGCACGGCGGCGCGGGAGCTCGTCGGCCGGCCAATGCAGGCCACGGAGGCGGCCGAGAAGATGAGCGCGAGCACCGCAAGGCGAAGGGAAGGCGATTGCTTGAGACCGGGGGAAGAAAAGAGCGCCAGAGAGCTCCGGCCATGCACGCCGGCCAACTGCGGCCATGGCGGCAGCGGAGGAGAAGGGCGGCCAAATTGGCCCTCACCTGAGCTCGAACGGCGGAGTGGAGATGCGCACGCGGTGGAGGGGAGCGGGGCGGAGCTGAGGCCGCGAGGAATCGGACGGGGGAGCGGCCACGAGCGCGAACGGCGGTGGCGGAGCTCCGGGAGCCGGTGATGGCGCGGCGGAGCGCTGCTGCGGCTGCTGCGAGCGGGCGAGCGAGAATGGAGGGAGTGGCCGAGGCGGACGCGCGCGCGGAGGGGGGGTAAGCGAGCGCGATGCTGCGGGGGCCACAGGGGCGCGTGTCGCGCGGTGCCGCCGGCGTACGGCCACGCGGCGGCCGAGCCCTGCCGCGACGCCACGGCGTCGCGCGCGGGCGCTCGCGCGCGCGGGCGGGAGGGGAAGACGCGGCGCGGGCTGGGCCGGCTTCGGCCGTGGGCCAAGAAACGAAGCCGGAGCCCAACAACGAAATTCCAGTTTTTCCTTTTTCAAATAAATTCTAGATTTAAATGTTCTGTTTGAAATTCAAATTTTGAGGATGAAAACGAGGTTTTCAGAAAATTGTCCCAAAACAAAAGTTGTTCAAAATTTTATTCTCTACAACTTTCATATAGAACATTTCTCAAAATTCCCAATAGATTTTAAATTTGAGATTTAAAGCTAATTTAAAAATCAAACTCATTTATTTAGAATAATTTCAAAAACAGAATTTGAGGAGGATTTGAATCCAAATTCTTGCTCCAAATAATCAAGTTGATTTATTCTACATTATTTAAAATTGCTACTTCTAAAAAGTACACTAACTTTTTAACATTTATTTTAAACTTAGGGTTTCCATTTATTTGTTTTTCAAGTTAATTTGAGAAGTGCTAAAATCCAAACAATGTTAAATATGCAATGATGTTGAATACTTATGTTTTGAAATGATAATGCATGCTTAACACCCAGGGGTGTTACATGACCATGCACGTCACTTGTGTTCTCACCATGCACAAACTCCAGTGCTCCATTGACCTACCCATGCTAATATGAAGCTATCAAGTTTAGCAAAACATGCACATCATTAGTCCAAAATATAAAATAAGATTATTCTACTATCTCATTTCTGCATTCGGAACGCCCATTCCTAACAAAATCCTTTGTTTTTCTATTCCTCTGTTTTACCACCACGTTCCTTTCCTATTCATGTATTTTCTCTCATTCCTACGTTTTTTTATTCATGCGTTCCAAACAACCCCTTATCCTCCACAGAGTTCAGGCTGCTGCTGCGTGCATAATTATCTTTATCATAAGTTACATGTTTTGTGCATAATTAATCAAAAAAATTCAATTTATAAAAATAATAAATGAAATAGTTTCCTCTATATACCATTATAACTTTTTATGTCAGTATAAATCACTTAGCCCTCTATTTAAAATTCTTGCTTTATTCTAGAAAACGTAGTGCTATTTCACTCGTGTGTAATTCCTTTTGAAAACTTATGGCCTGTCTATAAAGTTTGGGCCCGTGAATTTTGAACTGAAATTTGATCCTGATCGCAATGCAAAACGGAATTTTGACAAAAAGAAGAAAAATAAAGGAGGGCCCAACTTAATCAATCAGTTTGATCCAGCGAAGCCCTCGCTCCCCGAGCTCCGCCTCCGCCCTGTCTTCGCCGCCCACTCCACCTCTCCCACTCCTACCGGCGCCGCCGCCGCAATCCGCCTCCGTCCGCCTCGACCTCGATCCACCTCGATGACCTTATGAGATGTGCGGCGGCGGTACGCTCCCTCCTCCCACTACCCCACCCCGCTCCCGCCGGCGCCGCCCCTATCCACACCTCCGCCCCTCACCTCGCCGCCGAGCTCGAAGCCGGCGACGCCCTCCACGCGCTCCTCTCCACGCTCCCGCCGTCGCTCCCTTCCTTCTTCCCTTGCCTCTCCCTCCTCTCGCGCCGACTCACCCCGCACTCCGTCGCCGACGCCCTCCTCTGCGCCGCGCTCCCGCCCGCGTCCCGCCTCCGCCTCTTCCTCTTCTCCGCGCTCACCCCGCGCCTCCGCTCCCCGCTCCTCCACTCCCGCGCCGTCGTCCCCATCCTCCTTGCCACCGACGCGGATGCCGCCATGTACGACGCCATCGCCGACGCCCAAGCCGCCGGCCTCCAACCCCCCGCTGCCGCATTCGAGGCGCTCATATTCGCCCACGCCTCCGCCGGACGGCACCACGAGGCGGTCGAGGCCTTCTCCCGGATGGAGGGCGAGTTCGGGTGCCGCCCCACCACCTTCGTCTACAACGCCGTCCTCAGGGTCCTCGTCGCCAGCGGTGGTGTCATTCCCCTTGCCCTGGCGCTATATAACAGGATGGTCGCCGCCGGCTGCCTGCCCAACAGGGCCACGTACAATGTGCTCATTGATGGCCTCTGCAAGCGGGGAACGGCCGTGGACGCTCTCAAGCTGTTTGACGAAATGCTCCAGAGAGGTATCACTCCCAACGTCAAGACACACACCATCTTATTATCGTCGATGTGCAATGCCGGACAGCTGAAGGAAGCTGAGAACCTGCTACATTCCATGGAAGACAAAGGCTGTCCGCCTGATGAAGTCACATACAATGCATTCCTTAGCGGGTTATGCAAGGCTGGCAGAGTTGACGAGGCCATTGAGCGGCTTGAGGCACTCCGTCGTACTGGGACCTTTGTACTTGGCTTGAAGGGGTTCAGTTGCTTGATTGACGGTTTGTTCCTGGCAGGTCGGTATGAAGAGGGATTCCAGTGTTACATGGAGGTGTTGGAGCAAGCTGATTTCTCACCGGACATTGTTCTGTACACTATAATGATCCGTGGGTGTGCAGAGGCTGGAAGAACCAATGATGCCTTTGCGTTCTTCGATGAGATGAAAGAGAAAGGCTTTACTCCTGATACCTTCTGCTACAACACGCTGCTGAAGGCCCTCTGTGAAGCCGGTGATCTGGATGGAGCTCGTTCGTTAATGTCAGAAATGGCGCAGAATAACGTGGTCCTAGACACCAATACACATACTACCATGATACATGGGTTGTGCAAGAAACAGCTTGTAGATGAGGCAATGCAGGTTTTTGATGGGATGGTGGAAGTTGGTTGCCATCCAACTGTTATGACATACAACGTGCTCATCGATGGACTCTACCGGGCACACAGGCTTGAGGAAGCTCGGATGCTTTTCTATAAGATGGAGGTGGGAAATAACCCTTCCTTGTTCCTTCGGTTAACACTTGGTGCAAACCAGGTGAGGGACAGTGAGAGCTTGCAAAAGCTGGTTGACAGTATGTGCCAGTCTGGGCAGGTGCTTAAAGCTTACAAGCTTCTTCGAGGTATAATAGACAGTGGTGTGGTTCCTGATGTTGTCACGTATAACACACTGCTAAATGGACTGTGTAAAGTGAGGAATCTTGATGGAGCACTGAGGCTCTTCAGAGAGCTCCAAGTCAAGGGGTTCTCTCTTGATGAGATCACGTATGGGACTCTTATCGATAGCCTCTTGAGGGCACACAGATATAATGATGCCATGACATTGTTCCAGGACATATTACACAGTGGTGGCATCCCTAGTCTGTCAATCTACAATAGCATAATGAGATCGCTTTGTAGGATGAACAAATTGTCACAAGCAATCAACCTCTGGTTTGATCACCTGCCCAAAAAGTACAATCTCCCAGCCCAAGATGAAGTAATCGCTAGTGCCCGAAAAAAGTTTGAAGAGGGTTCCCTGGATGAAGCAGTTAGGGAGCTAATCAAGATTGATCAAGAATATGGTTCGGTAAACTCATGTCCTTACACCATTTGGCTCATAGGCCTCATTCAAGCAAGGAGAATAGATGATGCCCTCAAGATTTTTCATATACTTGAGGAGTTTGGCATTGATATCACACCAGCTTGCTGTGCTCATCTTAGCAAATACCTATGTTGGGAAAGAAATCTAGATTCAGCAGTTGATGTTATGCTCTATACATTGAATAAACGATTCATTATGTCAAGACATGTAGGCAACCGGTTACTTAGTAGTCTTTGTATCCGTCACAGGAGGAAGGACGCACAGGCCCTTGCGTGGCGAATGCATCTTGTAGGTTATGATATGGATGCATATCTTCGTGAGTCTACAAAAGGTTTGTTATACAATCAATAGAAATGTCAGTAGTGTTTGTAGGGCTACAGAGCTTGCTCTTCGAGAGGGCTGCTGATATTTTGAACTTTTTATCTGTACCAATTTGTTCTAGGTAACCCCAAAGTAGGGTTTGATTCACTGAGTTCTTAGCTCTTGCAATGGATTTTGTAACCCACTAATTCAGTTGTAACTTCAATAATGAGAAGCATATTGATATCCTGCAACATATTATTACACTCTCCGAGCTTCTATGCAATTAAAGTTGGGAAATATTCATCCATACCACCACTTGAGCTCCCCTTCTTATTAATACCACCAAGCTAGTGAATTGCATGTGGGCAATTGTCCTACATGTCATTCACAAATGCTGATGGTGTATATGAAAAGTGCACCTCAAGTGGTGGTACAGATGAACGTATTCCATTAAAGCTCATTATGCAGTTGCTTGGTTGAGGCTGCAACATTTTGGTACTGTTGCTAATCTTGCTTTTTCTCTTCTATAAGCGAAGAATGTGGTGCACCCTTCATGCATTAACAGTGCTCGTACTAATAGTTGAGCTATCTTAAGTTCCCATGTATTTTTTTTGCTGATGTTGTTACTACCTTTTTTCTTTCGCTTTATAGATTGTTCATTGTTCTGCTTTTATCAAACTGGTTAACTCAGTGTTTGGGGGGGGGGGGGGGGGGGGGGGGGGGGGGGGGGGGTGGATTTAGCTGGATATGGTGCTTTGCAAGTAACACTGAACCAGATTGGGCTGCACTCTTAGTTTACCTATTTGTAATGAGGCTGCTTAGGACTCTTATGTCAGTGTGTTGATATATCAGCTGTTTTTGCGCTTTCTGTTTCTGGAGTTGCAACTAAACTTCCCTTATGTTCATTAGTTTGATACAGAACTAGGCATCACATATTCTGTTTACATATTTTTCATTCTAGATGTATACAGCCAGTCAATAAAGTTCCGGACTAGAGAGTGCCCTCTAGATGTATGCTTACATTTTTTATCTGTACCGATTTTATTTTGGGTAAAACGGTGTAATAGGGTGTGTTCACTGCTTTCATATCAGTATATCACTTGAAGTGGTTTGTGTGGCCCATCAGCTCCGTTTTTAACTTTAACAGTGAGGGTGTGAGGCAAAAATTCATATTCCATGATACATTACACCCCTTTTCTTGCTTCTCTGCAGTAAAAAAAATTATGTAGACTTAGTTGTGTCGCACTTTTTGCCTATCTTGTTACTACTTTTAGTTTACTGTAGAAACTAACATTATTTCTTTTCTATGATCCTTCTTTGGTCAAGTTTGTTAGCATATCATCATTCTAAGACGCAACTGGGCTATATTCATGTTATTTGTGAATGCCTGCTAAATATAAACTTCGATGTATTTATCTTCATGGAGACTTGGGATGAGATCTCTTCATCTATCAATCTTTGAACAGTAAAAAAACGACATGCTAGCATTAAGATTGAATTGAAGTCTTTAATGGTGAATTTGATGTGTCCACTACTTCCCTGTACTAGTATCTTCCTTTTTACATATTGAACTGTAGGTTCACCGAATCAAGAGAACTGATTGAAATCTTAGGCAAAGACCTTAGTGTGTGTGTGTATTCATTTGCAGTCCTATGGATGATTGCAGTCCTATGGATAATTGCAACAGAAATGGCTTAGGTTTACATTCATTTGTGCTTCTGTCCTCTGTAGATGAAAGTGGCTGAATGGTACATCTAGGGAGTTCAATTAAATCATTCAAGTCCAAACAGAGTCCTCATTAGCGAAATTTGATTCTGGCACTCCAGCCTTTTGATGTGATGCTACAAGTAAAGTCCATTAGAGGACAATTTTTTTTGCACTGGTTGCATGTATTGTCTACGTGATTCTCACAGTTGTTGCTTGTTAAAGTATTACCATCTTTGTCGGCCTGTTGACTGTGGCTGACCGGTAATTTTGATTTATAACCAAGCCTCTGCTCATGGTTTCTAGAAACCTGCATGTAGTCTTAATATGTTCTGTGGTAATTCTTGTTTGTATATCTTGATATTGTTCCCATTAGGCCATTAATAGTTTCTGAAATAATGGCAGCAATCACTTCAGTCGCAGCTGAAAGGTTCCTGAACTTTAGTAATCAGTAGTCACGCAAGAGAATCCCTTAACTTGTAAACTAAATTAAAAAGATAAATAAGATATTTTAACCATCTGTCTAACCAAATTTCAGTAGAATGTTACAAAAAGAAATCGCTTAAATTGTGGTGGCCGGGGGCTATGCACATTTTTCTTTGCTTGTGTACACACGGTCCCTTTTTTTTTTTTGACAAGGAACAGCAATATATTAGCAGCATGTCGCTGCGAGTACCCTTATATTGTTCAGGGTTACAGAGGTCAGTGCGTCCATGACAGGGCACTGATGATCTTGATCATTGTACAGACATACAAGTTGCATAGCCTGTTGAGGAGCAGGTACAGTATGGAGAGCTTCTCTAGCTAAAGCATCAGCTGTGGAATTAATAGTCCTACTAATCCTGTAAATGTTGGCTTGATGATTGGAGGCGAAGTTATGAAAGACCTAAGTGAAGGCTTGTATTCTCCAATCGGGAATGTTGTCACGATCATGAGAGTTGAGGAAATTCACCAGCTGACTGCAGTCTGACAGGAATGATATGGTGTCGAAGTGAAAGTTGTGAGCCAGTTTTACTGCAAGAGCAAGAGCAGCTGCCTCTGCCATGATGACCGATTGAGTCATAGTCATTATGGCTTTGATTTGTATTTTTTGCTCTGGCTGCACCTAGGAATTGAGAAAGATTATTCAAATACCTGCACTCCGACTAGTTTGGGGTTGCTGATTTGGTGCGGTAGAGGCATCCACAAAGCAACGGATCCCTGGTAGGAGGTCTGGATCCTGGATCAGGCACCTGTCCATCTGTTGATGAGATGTGTCTGCATATGCAAGATTCATATCTTGGAAATGATGGTTAGTTGAAGGTCCTGGATCGGCTAGACTCCTGAGATCAATGTGTGCAGACTGATAGTGAGTGGATCCCTGGCTTCCATCGTCGTGGACCTGTGAACCTGCTGTAGAGGCCTCGGCAAGAGTAGTCGTGTGTTGATGATGAGGGACAGGAGTGGCCTGAGTGTTGAGGGCAGCAATATGAGATTGCAAATGAGCTTGAGCTGCATGATGCACCTGAGTTGGCTTCCACTGTCTCCTGTTGAAGTGAAAATCATTCCTAGCCTTTCAAAGATACCAAAGAGTGAAGAGGATTTTTAAAAAGTCAATTTCAGTACTGGAGTTAGTAATAATATTTGATAAGGTTGTTTGGATCCCATCATCTTCAGGCACTATGATTTGAGTATTTATAGGAGTTTGAAAGGTGGACCATACCTATGTTGGGAGAGAGCATTGGAAGAAGATGTGGAAATCGGTTCACCTTGATAGATACAACTCGTTTGACTTAGCTCTCCTCGGCTCAACGCAGGCCACGATCTGCGCGTGGTTTCTCCGCTAGGACATGCGTCGATCATTTGGATGGTATGACATTAGGCACGATGTGTGGCACCATCACAGAAATTTTTTTTCCAGCCCCAACGGAGATGGCACAATCAAATAAGAGCATGCGTGGTTGATCGTCAAATCTTAGTTGCCAAAACTTAGGTAAGCCAAGATTTTAACAGCCATTTAGTTTGTATCAAAATTTACCAACATCGCACAATCGATATACCAAATCTATGACAAATATTTTTCTTATGTTTTGGCAACCTTTTCCTGCCAAAATCTTTGACACAAATTCAGATAGGCAACCAAACAGGTCTTAAAAAAAAACACACCCACAGCGTCAAGGCCTCACGATTACTACGGCCCATTAACTCGAATTTACGGCCCAAAATGGAGAGGCAGGCGGAAACGGTGACGGAGCTTTGTATCTCCTTTGTATCCCTAGCCGCGCCACCGGCAGCAGAGAGAAACGCCGCCGCCCGCTCGCCCCGTGCACTGCTCCTCCACCTTGGCCCCGTAGCCACCAGATCCTAGGCGCACCAGGCCTCCCATCACGGCGAGCTCATGCCTCCGCTTTAGCTCCCTGTCATCTCTAATTTCTCGTACTGGTTAGGGCAGGGGATGTCAAATCTCGATTCCACGACGCCGCCGGCTGCAGCTGCGGCGGAGATGGGGACGACTGAGCCGGCGGAGCGGGACTCTACCACCTCTTCTGTTTCAGGTACGCGAGCGCCCATGCCCTCAACTCGGCCCCTGCTATGTGCCGCAGCAACATAGCCGTTATTTGGTAGGCCTTAGAGCTAGGGTTCATGGTATCAACTTGGGATGTGTGCTTCGGTTTGTGTTCATGGTCACATAGTTCCTTAGACGAGCGTTTGCTTAACGAACTTGCTGTACGCTTCCGCATGCTATGTGTTGAAGGTTACATTGCAAATATCTAGAAGCTTTTACACCTCTCCTGATGCTGATATTTGGCCTCTTGATGCTGATATTTGGCATGAAGATACTAGGTATTATCACCATGGAAAAATAGAATAATGTGAAGATAGATATTTATCTTGGAACTGAAGGGGGACACATATCCTCCTCCTATGAGCTCCTACAACGTATAAATAGAGGCACCCCTCCTTACCATGCTATACCATTCAAGAGCATAATATGGGTGATGTAAGAAGGATGATAGATGCTATGATAGCCAATTAAAAGTACGTGTTCTTGTGTAACTCTTTGACATAGTAATAAAGAGTGTTTCACTTGTATAAGTGGCTAAGTGCTAGTCTCCTAGTTAGGCCGTATAATATTTAACTACTAGTGCATAAGTTGTGATTCATCAAAAGTTGGCTCTATCACCCGGGTTCATAAGGGTCTGGGCTTGGCTCTGTCACTCGGAAGCTCTGTTGTCGAAAGAACCCGCACACTAAGTAACTAGAAATTAAAAGGCCTGACTGACTATAAGCTGAGTTAGTGTGTCTTATGTGTAGGTCCTTAGTGTGTCTTATGTGTAGGTCCTCAGTGGGTCTTAGTGCCACCCTGTTTTTTAACACTATGCAATTCATTCTTGTTCTTGTTACTGCCTGTGGAGAGATCGTACGAGATCGTACTAATTGGGTTGTTTTCTGGTTCGTAGCTTTGAATGAGACACATAAATGCAAGAAGAAGAAGATAAATAAAAAGAAGACAAGGAAAAAGAAGATAAAGAAGAAGAAGAATAAGACTAGAGAGCAACAGGAGTTACCATCTGATTTGGATTCCACAGTGGTAGCCGATGGACAAGTCGAGGTGGAGGAGCAGGAGGCTACCGATGCTGCTGCTTCTGGTATTTGTGGTGCATGCACCCTTTGACCTTTTTATAATGTGGCTACAATGATTAAGATAAAGATCATAGCTAGGTTTATTAACTAGGCAGCAGGTGCTCTGGTTCAGTCTCTGTTCACCTTTATATGGTTACACCACATGCTAAGTCGATTCAGTTTCTTTTCGGGTTTACACTGTACAGAGAGAGTTCTGATTATAGTTGATTTTTTTATTTTAGCGATGGAGGGGACACCAAAATGTAATGAGGAGGATGCCAAGGTGAGTGTCAATCTGATGCCTGAGAAGGAAACCAACACCACGGTTGTTTCAGGTATGCCTGTCCTAACTCCCAACACCCTTTGATCTTACCATACGTCATGTCGGTGTTCTTACCTGGCCTTAGAGTTAAGGTTTATCATATCAAATGGCAATGGTTACTTCTTTTTAATAGTTCAATTCATGCCTCAGGTTCACATGCTTGATAGATTAGTGTTTTCTTCTCAAGCATATTTAATTTCTATTAAGAGAATGCTCTGATTAGAGTTGTCTCCCAATTTTAGTTTCGGAGAGTACACCAAAACGCAAGAAGAGGAGGAAAAAGAAGAACAAGATGCAGGGGCAACTAGATTCCGCAAAGGCATCATCTAGTGTTGTTGCCATGGATATAATTGTGGCTGATAAATCTGAAAATGGTTGCACAGATGTGGTAGGGGCATCAGGACATGCTGACGTTAATATGGATCCCACAAATGGTGATGATCCAAGTAGTGCTCAATCAAAGGCAAATGATGCTGATGTTTTATTGAAGAATAAGGACGGAAACAAGGGGAATAAGAATTGCGCTGAGAACAACGACTTGTTGCAGGAGAGCTCTGCCGGAAGAAAAAGACGGAGGGGAAAAAGAAAGTGGGCTTTAGCTAATGGAGGACCAGACTTTTCTGATGATGGAGGCGTGTTTGCTAAGCATAGCCTGCATTCTTCAGCAAATCATGGTCTTAGCTGCATATGTGCTTCATGTTTAGTTGAGGCACATGAAGAGAAGATCCGAAATATCTACTCACCAAGAGGATCGCTGGTAAGGTTTCAAAGGAAGAAACTTCTGATCTTGGACCTTAATGGTCTGCTAGCAGATATAAATCAAGATTACTGTAATGCACACTTGGCACATGCAAAGGTTCGAACCAAATTAGGTAAACTTGATATCTTAATGGTTAAAACTGTTGTTCTTTTAGTAGCAATGTAGGGTATAGGATTGTAAACATACTAATTTGCAATTTGCCTCATGTTCCAGTTTTCAGAAGACCATACTGTGATGATTTTCTGAGATTCTGCTTCCAGAATTTTGAACTAGGAATATGGTCATCAAGGAAAAGGTTAATTTTGCTCCCTCCTTTATTTTTATTAATATTTATACAATAAATGGCACTAATTGTAATATTCTAACTCACCAGGGAAAATGTCAAATCGGTTGTTGATATCCTTATGAGGGATCTCAAGCAATACCTACTATTTTGTTGGGTAAGTAATAGAAAAGCGTTATCTTTTTTGTATCTGATCATGAATTTTCCTTTTTGGTCATTGTTTCCATAGGTGAAATGGTGGCAGGTAATCACCTGGTAATGCTGTGTCATTTAGCTCATTGTACTATAACTATGCATTTTTTAGGCAGCTAAAGTACGATTAGTGAGCCATTAGTTGGCCTAGTTCATGCCAAGGTTCGAAAAAATGCAATTAAATGTCGTTTAATTGAGATTACACGCTAAACGGAGGCCCAACATCTCGCTTAGGGCCTAGGCACCCAATTAAGCGCTGGGCGCGCCTAGATGCTGCGTCTACGCGCTAGGTGGCATGGGCGCGTGAAAAATCGGCGCTAGGCGTCGCTGGGCGGGCGGCGGCCACGCGCGTGCGGAAAGCGTGAGCGGGAGAGTGCGCGCTCGCGTGGGAAAAAAGCACGGGCTGCGGGCGCAAACAGAGCGGGCGGGCTGGATTAGATAGGTATGGCAATATTACTCTTGACCCGCCGCCGCTCTTGCTGCTGGTAGCGAGCGGAGCCCCTGCTCGAGAAATCCCACAGCCTGGAGGGGAATCGAGGGAACTGCTCAAGAAATCAGCACATCCTGGAGGGGAATCGAGTGGTGCAGTTGGTGCAGGCCGCGGTGTTCTCCTGCGGTCTGGCCCCTTGCGTTGTTGCCGGCAAAGCCCTGCGCCCCTGCTGCACACCCGCATCCCTCCTCGGTTCACTACTTAGTAGTGTTATTACTTAATACTTAGTACTTACTAGTTACTACTAATCTTGCTCTCAGCAGCACAAAAATAAAAACACACACAAACGATTAATCATGTTTAATCTATGTTTAATCTTCCTAGGCGCTAGTCAGTAGGCTAGCGCCTGCCTAGCACCTAGCGTTTTCTTGAACCTTTTGTGTCATTTGGTGTTTTCATAGCAGCCACATCAGTTACTAGATTACTACCTAAGCCATTGGCAGTGTGTCCTCATGGATGTTTTTTTTGCATAGAAGACCCCTGGTTAATCAATTTAGTTTGTCCCTTGGACTATGTGAAGCCCAGTCAATATCTCATTCTCCTCCCCGTTTTCTGTGTATTTCAGATTCTCTCTGCATTTTGTTTGTGTAATTTCAGATTGTAGACTTTTCTCCATAGTTATATGTCTGCTTAGATTATCCCTGGGGTCTGGGCTACATAAACTTTGGACTATGGGTGAAGGTTTATGAACTTGTCACCAAATTATGAAAGTAATGCAGTGGGTGTATATATGTGTGGCACCAATAAATCAAAATAAACATGAAACTTCAGTTTGTCATGTCAGGTCAGGTAGCATCTGTGCACACAACAACATAAAGAAAAGGAATTATTTAATTTGACCAAAAAAAAACACCACGATGTCAGCATTTCAGCTCAAGTCTTTTAGGAGTTTTAAATCCAGAATACATTTAATTCACAGAAGCTAATTAACATAACTTAAAATACATATGGTGGCATGGAATATTTTTGCTGCTTGTAGGTGAGGTTCAAAAGTGTTGAAACTCTCCAATAGGGATGAAAATAGACGGATATTTCCAGATGTCCGTTTGAAAATGGTTCAAATACTAAATGGCTAATCTGTATATGAATCTGGACATTTAATATCCATACCGTTTCCAAATCTGAATACTCAAAGTCAGATTTCTGATACGTATACAGGATGGTATCAATACTCGATGCATCTGACACTATTCATGTCTGACTCCGAAGTCCGAATCCCCAAAAGAAACAACTACTTGTATTCGTATCTGTAATATCCATTCATATCTGATCCCAGTCTCCAATGCTTAGCTGTTGAATGAGGTTTGATGAACTACTCCCAATAAACTTCATCCTTCACAACTGAGACCTTTTCCTTGCAACAAAAAGATAATTTCACTGAACAAAATGGATCAGGCTCCTCCACGCCTCAAACGTGGAAATAGGAGGGAGGAACAATTATATTTTATTTAATTGCACCTGCGCTAGCTGATACTATATGGAGTTGTATGCATCGGCTAGTTCTACCCAAAAGCTTAAGCTGATGAGGAAAGGTGGACAATTCACTTATACTTCAATAATAACATTAGTGCTTTGTTGGTTCTATACTGGTAATGACAACTAGAGAATCTCAATGAGCTGCTTCCTTCTACACTTCTTTGGCATCAATCCTTTCTGCCATATATGGAGACATTTGGGCTGTTGACTTTTTGCCATTTGGTTTTCTCTCAAGAGCCAAATGTTAAACCCATTTGAAGTTCTGAACGCATCAAGTGAGTAGCATATAGATACCAATGTCTTCAGACTGGATCCTCACATCTCTAAAGCATTAAGTGGCATGGCTGCATGGGAGGCCACTTAGCTGCCAATGGCTTCAGTCACACTTAATTGTGAGGGCTAGTGGGCTACTATTGATATGTGAATACTTAGTTCTTTTTATAATTCAAAAGGACATCTAGGGCACCCCTTTTCTGAGGTTGACTGCCACACGAGCAGTTCAGCATGTTGGCCTTTTTAGACCCACCAATGACCCACTAAACGTACTTTAATTACAGGACAGTGTAGCATCAAAGAACAGTGACCCATCATAAACTTACTCTTACCTTTAATATGATAATGGATGTTATGGTTGTCACTGTAAATCTCCAGGTCAAAATAATCAGTTCCAACTTTTCTTATTGTTATTTGAAGTTGGGTGATGATAGTTCATATCTTTTGTTGGAATGCTGTCGGCTGTTGCCTGTGTTGTCCAAGGTTCAAAAAGGCGACAGGCGGCCGCCTAGGCGCGACTAAGCGGTAGGCAAGGGGGTTCTGCCTGGCCTATGGGGGTAGGCGGACCCCTAGGCGAGCGGAGGTCGCCGGTGAGGGAGGAGCAGCCTCGGGCGGAGTCGGACGGCGGGAGCGGTGTAAGGTCCAAATGGCTAGAGGGGGGGTGAATAGCCTATTTAAAAATCTACAAGCTTCACTAAACAACCACGTTAGAACAAAAGATGGCTAAGCTAATTCTAGCACTAGCTCAACTACACTAAGCAAACTACACTAGGGTAAGTACAAGAAAGTAAAGAGCAAGTGACTTGATTCTTATACCAACGATGTAGAGAAGTAATGCACTCGAAGAATCAATCACAAAGATCAACCACAAGAGAAATCCTCGGCAAAGAGATGACACAAGATTTTTTACCGAGGTTCACTTGCTTCCCGGCAAGCTACTCCTCGTTGTGGCGATACACCCACTTGTCGGTTCGCGAGCTAATCGACTATCAAGAGTCGAGCCCTCGGCGGGCGCCGCACAACCGCACACAAGATGGGGATCCTCCATGCCACGAGCTCCACTAGAGTATCCAATTTGCGAACTCCCACGGGGAAGGATCAAGAACCCCTTACAACACTTGGTGAGGGCTCCAACAATCTCCAATTGCGAGCTCAATCACCTCCGCTGCTCCAAGCCGTCTACCGTGTCGGGAAACACGGAAGAGTAACAAGAAATCCGCAGCAACTCGAAGATCAAGTGCCTCTAGAATGCAACTCTCAAGCAATGCACTTGAATCTCACTCAATCTCACTCAAGATGTGCAACTATGCAAAGAGATGAGTGGAGGGGTTGTTCTCTAGCTCAAAGGATGTCTCTAGGTCTCAAAATGTACAAGAGTTACCCTCAAACCCCGAACATCCTCTATTTATAGCGAAGGGGTACGCAGCTAGCCGTTACCGGACGGCGCAGTTCAAATCGTGATGACCGGACGCACCGGTCAGGGTGACCGGACGCGTCCGGTCACTACAGGACAAGCATGAACAGTGCGCGTCAGAAGTTACCGTTGCCGTGACCGGACGCGCTCTAGCGTTTGACCGGACGCGACAATGCCAGCGTCCGGTCGCGTTCCAGTAAGCTCCCGTCGAGATCGGACGCGTCCGATCACACGTGACCGGACGCGCCGCGCGTCCGATCGACACTCCGCTGCTCTCTGCCCCTCTGGACGTCTGACCGGACGCTCCGGTTTTGTGAGGGACCGGACGCGTCAGTCGCGCGCTCTACTTCTGCGCACAGGTGAACTGACCGGACGCGCTGGTCAGGCCAGACCAGTGTCCGGTCACAAACCCTAGTGCCCGCGCCACGTTGAACTGACCGGACGCGTCCGGTCAAACCGTGACCGCGTCCGGTGCAGCGTCCGATCGCCGTTTTTCAGTGAAAAACAATTTGGACTTTCGCCACCTTTTCTAGACTCCGGCGCAATAGAAAATAGGCATTTCATTTCCTCGAAAACGCCTGAATCCCGCGCTCGCAAGCTCGGCGGGAGGGAGAGCGAACCCCAAACCCATCACTACCGCTCAAACACCACCGCCTTCGCAAATGTGCTAACACCACCAAGTGTACACCACCATGTGCATGTGTGTTAGCATTTCACAAATATTTTCCAAGGCATTATGTTAGCTCTCAACTAGATCCTAATGCATATGCTCAAGACATTGATCTAGTGGCACTTGATTCCCGAGCTAACCGTGATTGCCCCTCTTGATAGTCGGCTATGTATCCTAAACCCGGTCAATCACTTCTCTACTCAACTTAGACCGGCAAAAGGAAAACCCTATGGTTATACCTTTGCCTTGCGCTCTTAGATCATTCTCTTCCACTTGATCATCATGTCCATCATATTATGTGCATCTTCACCATGATCGTCATTTCATGTCCATGCACCATTTCTTTGTGATCTTGTGGCCACCACACCTTGCCACGTACACCTTCATCACATGTGTTGCTTATGCCTAACTCAAAACACTTAACACATGGCATTAGCAACTTGGTGTCATTAATTACCAAAACCAAACTTGGGCTTTCACGCGGGCGTATGCGGGTGCTTACTGAGAGTGCGGGAGAGGGAGAGGAACCGGCGGCGGCGGGCGCAGAGACGCGGGCGAGACAGAGAGATGCGAGAGAGGGAGAGGAACTGGCTGCGGGCGGGCGCAGAAGAGATGCGGGCGAGAGAGAGAGAGAGAGATGCGGGAGAGGGAGAGGATGTGGGAGAGGAACTGGCGGCGGGCGAGCGAGAGAGAGATGCAGGAGAGGCTGTAGTGTGGAGAGTTGGGCCGTTAAATGGGCCTTCTTCTCTTTCTCCCTATTTCATGATCCCTAGTCTCCTATTTTTTCTTTTCTTTTAAGTATTTATGCATGTATTAGCCATCGCCTAGAAAAACGCCTTGAAACGCCTAGGCTAGCCTAGACTCGCCCAGGGGCTGTGGGTCGTCACCTAGAAACCGCCTAGCGCCTTCTTGAACTTTGGTGTTGTCATATTATTTTCTATTATGATTTCTATATCTGGTTCACTAGTTACTCATGTGCTAATGTTTTTATTGATCTTGTTTGTCAGGACATGTCTTACTGCACTGTTACGGGGTGCAAAACAATTGACAACAAGGACAAACCGTTAGTGCTGAAGGAACTAAAAAAGGTTTGGAATAAGGATAAGCCAAATCTCCCATGGGATCAGGGAGAGTTTTCACCTTCAAATACATTACTGGTGGATGATTCGCCCTACAAGGCTCTGTGCAACCCGGTATTAAGTTCACCTTTTTTTATAGTATGTCTGTGATTTCTGTTAAATGTATGGTCCATTTTTGTAATTCATGCACTTTGCTTCTGTTATTTGTTTTGTGCAGCCAAACACTGCAATCTTCCCTGAACCCTACAGTTACCTGAACCAGAGGGATGATTATTCCTTGGGTATGTTTTAGCATGTCACAATGCTGTTTACGTTTTGTAATATCATATATTCTAATGTTCAGTATACACTAAACAGGACCTGGTGGAGACCTTCGGGTTTATCTGCAGAGAATTGCTGCTGCAGACAATGTTCAAAATTTTGTTCGGGATAACCCATTTGGTCAGAAGTCCATCACAGAGAGTGATCCAAACTGGAATTTCTATGTGAAAATAGTTGATAAGATGGAGAAGCAAATTGTTGATAAAGCGGAAAAGGAAATAGTTGATAAAGTGGAGAGGTCCTTAGGTTAATAGGAACGAAGGTTCAATCAAGAGAAAGTTTTGTATTTGTTTGCGTTGCTTAGCAGAAGTTTTGCATTGTGTAATCTAGTTTAGTAATTGTTGTTTCATAGACAAAACTTGATTTGAAGAATTTTGATAGGTTTTGTTCTTCTGGCTGAGGGACGAATCATTGTTTGTCCTGTATCGAGTATTACAGGCTTTCTGGTTTGCTGTAACTACTGTAACTTAGTTACTGTTGAAAGTTTTGATGACTATGCTGCAATGATGTTTCAGTTCGATGGAGCTGTAATATATATTTGAATTGTTGTAAATCATCTCAGTTTCATGGTCTCTTGCCTTGCCTTGCCTTTCTTATGTTTAAACTTTAAACCCTTGACCTTGCTTTCCTTGCGCAATGCCTGCTCAATTCAGAAAGGTTTGTCATTTTGTTGGTTATAGACCATGGTCTCCCCTCGTTTTTAAAACTATAATGTTCAAGACAAGCTAATTTGGCCCTTATTTAGTTCCCAAAATATTTCCCAAAATATTTCAGATTCATGTCACATCAAATCTTTAGACACATGCATGAAGTATTAAATATAGATAAAAAATAAAACTAATTATACAGTTTAGACGAAATAGACGAGACGAATCTTTTAAGCCTAGTTAGGCCATGATTGGACAATAATTGTCAAATAACAACGAAAGTGCTACAGTAGCGCTACAGTTACATTTCCTAAAATATTTCGGGAACTAAACGAGGGCTTGCTTGTCCTAAGTGTCATTCGAAATCTATAACATTTAGGACAAACTAATTTGCTCAGCTGTTTTGCCAATTAATTTGTCCTGGATGTCTTATTTCAATAAAGAGATAGTTTATAAAAACAAAGTATGGATGGAGTATTTTGTGGAAGTAAAAAGGTCTATGCATGAAAAGATTATCAATTCATGCAAAATCTGATTTTTCCTCCTTGAGAGGTAAACATTTTCATGCAAAATCTGGTTTTTTCCTCCTTGAGAGCGGTAAACATGTTTTCAACTGTTGGCAGCACGCTGTATGGACCAGCATGCCACCAAGATGAACTCTCTGTTTCCTGAATCATTCCCTTGTACTGTCTGATAATGCATCTCTAGCTCTTTTATATACGCGTGTATATGCAACTCTTCTGAAGATTCAGTCTAACGGTGAGCAGTCACTACATCTGAGGTGCAGCTTGTCCAGGGTACTGAATAATGCAGCATGAAGTGCCTGATGTGCCTGTTTGATGTTTAGTGCCGGTTGCAGAGTCACGAGTCCCTTGTTGAATTGCTGCGTGGCACAACTCTGCAGCACATCCTGGAGCGCAAGGAGTTCCCACCTGGTCCAGTTGAAACCTTCAATTGCCAGTGCCAGGCCATTATGAGTTTCTGGTATCCAAAAGAGACATGCTGTAAGTATTCTGATTTTTTTGGTTTGCACGCTGGCCTGTCTGCATTAATCTAAGCATACCATCCTTGGTGCTGAATATTGCTCAAGCTTCTTTTCTGATGTTACCCACAACTGGCAAGGCTAATATCTAGAAAACATAGAAGTTGGTTTTTGATGAGAGATTTAAACAAAAAAAACCTATGCATATAAATTCGAATCCTGGGTTATAGAAGGTCTCGTTTGCTTGTTGCATATGCCAAAAATGCTGCTGACTTGCTTACAGTTACATCTAACAACCCATGTGGTACACTGTATATTAGCAATGTCACGTACACTAGTGGCACAAGGAGACCTGATCAAGCAAGATTCTGCAGAGCACAGAGCACTCCACCAGACCACCAATAAATTGGTGCCCCCATATATACTTCTCGCTACACCACACTACAATACTAAAGGGATCCTTAGGCTGATGATGCCTAAACTGGTGCTGCAAACTGTGCTGCATTGGTCATGCACTCGTCGATACGATATATTGGTGTGGATGGCTATGCTTCATGAGCACGATGAAAAAAACATCTACCTTGGTGACTTGGACCACACATCATCACGAAGATGTGGCCGCAGCTTGTCTGGGCTGGTAACAACAAGCACATCACCTTCAGAGATGATGATGCCCTGCTTGTGAGGTTGGTACCGGCTGTCTCATGCGGCTTGTGAAAGTCGTCCTTTTCTTGTTTCCCTTTCGCCTTTGGTGATATAGGCCGGGTTTAGTTCTCAGAAAATTTTGCAAAATTTTTCAGATTTTTCGTCACATCGAATCTTTGACACATGCATGAAACATTAAATTATAGATAAAAAATAAAACTAATTACACAGTTTAGACAAAATCGACGGGACGAATCTTTTAAGCCTAATTATATCATGATTGGACAATATTTGCCAAATAACAACGAAAAAAGCTACAGTGCCATTTTGCAAAAAAATTTGCATCTAAACGCAGCCATAGCAAATTTTGCTCTTCTCTGTTCTGGACGACTAACTCTTGGGGCTCCCCCTGACCACTGTTCTAGTGTGGTAGTAGTACACAGCAACCCCGTCCCGTTTCACCTGATTTTTATGGTTTAATTGTTTAGCAGCAACAGCAGTACTTAGAGCAGTTGATTATTTTTTGCCTTATTTTTTTCGAGACTGTGATAGATTTTCTTTTCATATTTGTTGCGCCTTTCGAAGACCCAATGTCGATTGTTGAAGCAAAGGGGGAAGCCGTAAGACATGCCATTGCATACGGCCAAATGCATGGTTTACTACATCGAGAAGTGGAGCTGCAAAGAAACTAATTCCATCGAAGTAAACAAATCATCTTGATACCTTGAACAACTAAATAAACAAATATCCAGTTCTAACGGTATTGCTCAAATCTCGATACGTCATCTGAGCAAGCAAGGCCTTGTTTACATTCCAAAATTAGAATCCAAACTTTGCAGAGTAAGTGTCACGTCACACTGTAGCAATTTTGTTTTTATTTGGTAATAATTGTCCAAATATTGATTAATTAGGCTTAAAATGTTCGTCTCGCAAAGTACAATAAAACTGTGCAATTAGTTTTTTATTTCATCTATATTTAGTACTCCATATATGTGCCGATATTTTGATGTGATGGGGAATATGAATTCTGCATAGTGAATTTGGTGACCAAATTAGGAATCTAAACAAGGCCCAAAAATATTTAGATATGATACTACTAGCAGTAGAACCAGTCTCCATCCACATGTGCATGTGATAGATGGCTGCCATGTGCGCTGCAATATATTTCTGACAGCTACAAATATCGGTTCTTTTGACTGGACTCATACTGCATGCAAGGAATCAAAGAACAAAGAGCTAGTTCCTCCCCCAACTAAAAAAAAGTTTACGCAGTATCCGTCACATCGAATCTTTGGACGCATGCATAGAACATTAAATGTAGGTAAAAAAATAACTAATTACACAGTTTGTCTGTAAATGTCGAAACGAATCTTTTGAGCCTAGTTAGTCCATAATTGGATAAATTTTGTCAAATAAAACGAAAAGTGCTACAGTAGCCGAACCCAAACTTTTTCACCAACTAAACAACCCCAAAGAATTGCTTGGTTTGTTTGATACTGTACCAACTAGTCTGTTTGTTAAGGGAATCAATCCGTCCGCTATGGATCAACAGATCAAGAAGAGGAGGAGGAGCCATGGCCTACCATGCTGCTGCTCAGACTCTGCTGTTCATATAGGTAGAGGTCACATGGGAGCTGGTGGAACCTTCTGATGACTTATGATGGGGAAAAGGGAAAACTATATGGATGCAGGTAGCAGCATCATGTGCATCCAGCCAGTCTAAGTAGGTCTTTTCTCTTTTGTTTGTGCCCTAAACATGCACTGCAATTACGGCTGTTTTTAGTTGCCTGAAAAGGCTGAAAAATATACTGTAGCATATGTTGGCTTTATTTGGCAAATAGTACCCAATCACGGACTACTTTGGTTCGAAAGATTCGTCTCATGATTTTACACCTAACTATGAAATTAGTTATTTTTTATCTATATTTAATACTTTATGTATACATCCAAACATTCGATGTGACGGAGAATCTTGTAAAATTTTTAAAAGTTTGAAGCAACTAAACACAGCCGTAAGATTATTGGTGTTGCCTCAGCCTCCTGTCCCTGTCCTGCCTTGATAGCCTTGCTTGCCACAGTAATAGCCTTGCGTTGCCAGTTTGCCACCACCAACTCCTTTTTCCCCCATGTGGGGGTGACATCCCAAATACTAGTACAAATCACCTTTTAATCCCATCCCTAGGTACGCTACAAAATTCTTCATTCCCGTGACAGTTACTAGGCCCCGTTTAGTTCCAAATTTTTTGGCAAAATAGGCACTGTAGCATTTTCGTTGTTATTTGGCAAATAATGTCCAATTATAGTCTAATTAGGCTTAAAAGATTCGTCTCGTGGATTTCGTCTAAACTGTGTAATTAGTTTTATTTTTTATTTTTATTTAATGCTTCATGCATGCGTCCAAAGATTCGATGTGACGAGGAATGTGAAAAATTTTGCAAAATTTTTTGCAAACTAAACTGGGCCTAGCTGTTACTGACCCTTTCCTTACAGAAGCCGTAGATTTGGCGTAAAGGACAATGGGCAGTCAGAGGTGAAAGGAGCAGCGAGCATCTGAATGTAATCTGACCTTCTGCAGATGTTAGTACCCTGAATTTAGTTCGTGAAAATTTTTGATTTCGGGTACTGTAGCTTTTTTGTTTTATTTGATAATTATTGTTCAATCATGGACTAATTAGGCTTAAAAGATTCGTCTCGCAATTTCACGGTGAACTGTGCAATTAGTTTTTTTGTTTCATCTACATTTAATGCTTCATGCATGTGCCGCAAGATTTGATGTAATGTTTTGAGGTGAAAACTTCTGGGAACTAAACACCCCCGCACCTCCGTCGACTACCAGTAGTACCAAGATCAAATGAATGGCACATCATGATTCCCACCCAGGCCTTTTTTTAGTTCCCTAATTTGGGATGGACAAATTACTGTAGTTAATTGTAGCATTTTGTTTTTATTTGATAATAATTGTCCAAACATTGATTAATTAGGCTCAAAATGTTCGTCTCGCAAAGTACAACAAAAACTGAGCAATTAGTTTTTGATTTTATCTACATTTAGTACTCCATACATGTGCCGGTATTTTGATGTGACGGAGAATTTCCTTTTTATAGTGAAATTTAGCCCTAAAGGTGGGAAACTGGGCCCCAGTAAAGATAGGAAAGGTGCTGGAAAAGGACGGAGACAAGCATCAGATCTTGCCCACCACCTAGAATTCTTTGGTCATCATATTTTACTTCATGCTGAGCTAGCCTAAGCTAGCAGTGATGTGGATACTGTCAGGATCACCACGTGTTTGGTGCAAGGGGAAGATGCATGCATGATAAAAAATGTTCTTATTACTTATTACCACCATCAATCTACAAAAATCGCTGCATTAGTGCATATAGTAATTAGTAGCAGTACCTGTAGTAATCCATATGGTACATCTTATTTATTTATTTTATATTTTCATCATTAGCTCATGTTTAGTAGTCAAGAGGCTTGTCCTATGTAGAATACAGATGGCGTATCTCTTTCATCCTGAATGCTCATCAATAATGTTTTATTTTCTAGAAAATTAGAAGCTGGACTGAAACATTCATATATATGCATCCAATAACTGGAGAAACCGAAGCAATAAGTGTCAGTTGTTAATGAGTGCTGCTAATTATTATTGCAAGTACTGGTGAGGCAAATGAAAGTTAGGCTGCCTCTTTCAGTTTAGTCGATACTGGGATCCAGTCCAGTCCATGGGCAAATGAATCATTACACCTGCAGCGTCTTCTTTGCACCGTCCATGTACATACGAAGGGACTCTTGCTCACCTTTGTCAAATCAGTTTAAATTTTGGGTTAAATTGATCTGTATATGCAACTTAATATGATATCGGTGATAGAGGTTTTCAGTTTAAATGTTGACTAGTGTAATTGAATAAAATAATCGTTGTTCGTTTCTATTTCAAATCTGAAGCATGAGGGTGCCAAATTCTTATCATATAACCAGAAAAGAAATATGACCGGTGTAATTAAATAAAATAACCTACACATGAGGGGGGGGGGGGGGGGGGGGGGGTTGTTCAAGTATAAGTTAGCCACCCACCTTTCTACATCAATTTCAACTTCTGGGTTGAATTTGGTCAGTACATGTAACTCAATAAAGTTCCAGCTATATATATGTATGTTGTTTTGAAGTAGCACCTAACCTGTCAAAATCTAATAATCTCTAGGTAACCGAGAAACATGTCTGCTGTGTTTCCCTTAATTTGCTGCTCATTAAGATTATGTACTCCATATCCCTTATTTCATCTTTTGATTCAGTTGCACCTATTTACCAGGTAGGTTCAAGCTCTAACTAGTAGGACTGCTTCATGTTGGGTCAACTCACCATAGCGGGCTAGCGGCAGCATGCATCAACAGTGAACATTTGTTTTTTGCTGTGTGTAAGGTCACTGGTCACATTAGTTTGTGTATATTCAACAGATCAGCAAGTTTCTTCTTCAGCCAAGATGGGTGAATGTTTATACAAGGTGGCAGGAGAGATGAAAATGACATGGTACTGTAGGTGTCGATTGGCGTTGCTCTGTACAGCTGGCAGTCCTCGCTGCATATATCCTGCAATGCTTCAACGGCACGATGCCCTGTTTAGTTGCAAAAAATTTTGCAAAATTTTTCAACATTTTCCGTCACATGCATGCATGAAGCATTAAATATAGATAAAAAATAAAACTAATTACACAGTTTAGACGAAATGGACGAGACGAATCTTTTAAGCCTAATTAGATTATGACTGGACACTAATTGCTAAATTACAATGAAATTTGATACAGTATTATTTTGCCAAATTTTTAGCCACTAAACTGGCCTTTGGTAGTGTGGTGTGGACGTATGGTCTTCACGGATGAACACCATGAATGCAATGTTGGTTAGGACAGTCCAAATAAAAGAAACTAGTAGTTTCTATAATATAGGATACCGCACCAAAAAAGTACTGATTTTCAACCCATAGTTTCTATGAGTAATAATTATTTTCTCTTTCTCCTCCCAACTCTATCTTCTTCCTCCAATGGGAGTGCGACATGAGCTCCCTAGAAACTGGTGGTTTCTCCCCAATGATGATTTTATGGTTTCTTGGTGCATTGGATCAAGAGTAGACCTGATTTCTTCATGAAGAAACCATTTCTATGATTTTTGCTCTCTTTCTTCATTAATTACGTTGCTATGTCAGCATTTTGCCTATGTGACAAATCATTTAATGAGGATAGAAATCATCATCATTGTACCATTGGGACTGCCCTTAGTGGCAGCTCCCTGCTCGTTTCGTTCGGTGGCCCGTGCATTCAATGCCTCCTTGGCCCTAAACCAAAATTAGAAGATAATGCAGTGCAGTGTAGGCGTGCATATGAAGATTATTACTAGCAGTAATCCAAACAGCGAATCCCACCGGTAGATAGCTTTTACCGAGCCCACAGCCCAGCAACTAGGCGGTCAGGACTCGCGAACACCAGGATTTTTCTTCCCAACGAACCAAATTCTTAACAGGTCTTGGTTGCCGCCTTCACAGTTGTCGCCACCGGCACCAGATGCCAAATCGGTGGGGGTGTACACGTACACACGAGCAGAGGGAGGGAGAGAGACGGGGCACATGGGGTGCTGCTGCTGAGGACAGAAGAAAGAGAGAGCGCGCGCTTGCGCTTGCAATGGCTGGTCTGGTCCCAGCAAGCACAGGAGTAGGCCATGGCAGTGCTGCAATCCAACCATATTTTGTCTGTCACGTCTTCCCCCACGCAGCCACGCCCCACCTCCTCTCTCTGTATCCTTGACCATGAGGCTGAGAGGTACCTTCCTTCTGTAACTGCAGCTATCAAGAGCATTATTTGACTTGTCACCTCACCTTAATATCCATGGTTATTAAAGCTCCCATCTTTTATTTTTTAGATTAGAGATAGAAAAAGGAAGGTAAGGTCATATGCAGCAGCGCGATGCCGGCCTCACTTACTCCGTAATCATCCTCAGTCACAAGGCTGCCTCCTCCCGGCCATACGCCATAGGAACAAGACACGGAAGCAGAGGAGGAGGGCACCGGAAATCCTGCCATCCTGCTAGCTGGAGGGCTGGAGCTGGACAGTGACTGAGAGTGAGAGGCAGCAGCGGTCCGGTGGCTGGCCTCCTTGGTTGATGCTCACCGTCAGGGAGGCACGAGCACGACCGTCTCTCCCTCCCGGGAGCGTTCCCTCTCCGCTCCGGTGAGGTCCCCCAAACTCTTCCGGGAAATGCGGCGGGGCAGCTACAGATGACATCTTCTTCTTCCTGACCTGCTGCAAAGGAGGGCAGCCTCCTGCATTTCCGGATTCCCTTGCGCCGCCTCCTCTTTCCACGAGAGGGGAAGGGGAAGGGAAGCCGTACCGGAGGATGCCGGCCAAGTACCTGGGCCTGGGGGCGTTGGCGGAGGACAGGCGCCCGGACCTCCATCGCCAGGTGGGATGCGTCACCGGGATCTTGCAGGCCTTCGACCGCCGCCACCCTCTCGCCTCCTCCCACAAGAGGCTCCTTCCTCCCCCAACAGGTTCGCTTCCTTGCTCAGCTTTCTCTTCTCTTTCTTGCAAGGTTGGAGATCCCCTGTGCGGCTGTGCCCTGCGTCTGTATGTGCAGCCTTCGCATGCCATTCTAGTTCTACGTTTTATTCCAGCCGTGATCTATGCCGTCTATTTCTACCCCATCTCTTTGCCTTGTGATCTTTTACTTGGGATGTGCCTAACAAAGAACTCAGCTTTTTGAAGACACAAATTAGATTAGATCAGGTTGTATTTGTGTTTTTTAGTATGGAGAAAACAGCCTGTACCCAAGTGCTCCGCAGGTTTAAGTCCCTGCAGATGCATGCTCCAGTCCAGAGTTGTGTGTTAATTGCACTCAACCTGCAGTGAATTGCTGCTATAGGTGCTGTTGGTAACTGATGAGTTACCACTTTTTCCAGCCAAGGTGTTGGTTGGTTGTATGATGCTGACCCGCCTCTTTTTTTGGACGAAAAGTTGGTGCTTGCTCATGATATACCAAGAACCGTCCTTTCGCAGCCCCATTAACTATCTCCAAATCAGCCACCGACAAAAACCAGTCCTTTTCCCTTTTTGCAATGTTGTCCTTTTCCCATTTTGTTTTAAGAAAGGCATGCTCTTCTTTTGCAGCAGGCCATGCACTATCCAGCAGACCAAGCAAAGGGGGAGAGTGCACAAGATATTCACCCCAGATTGTTCTGGTAAGTTTCTGAATTTTTATCTGCAGCAGAGTAGTTATACATGTTTTCAACTGACACCCAAATCCTGACTTGAGTTACTGCAAACTGCATTCAGGAGAAGAACTCGAGTAAAACATGGGCTGATAGCCAAAGAGCACCAGCAACAGAACTGTCTCAAACCTCATATTCGTCATCACCCACTTCGTCATTCTCGTCCCTTGATGGCAACAGGTCAACACAACAAGACCTATCATCCACTGACCGAATGCTATTTCCAGAGAGGCCGTTCAAGAGCTCGCCGAAGCTCAAGAGTTCTTTTGACAGTGACAATGGACTTGACTACCCTGATGATGCGCCTACCAAGTCCAAGAACATGCCCATAGTTCAATCCAGCCTGCCAACTCTTGGTATAAGAAATCTTGTGAAGGATTCAATCTATAAGGATAACCGTGAATTGTCAGCCAGAATTTGCACTGAAGAAGTAAAAGATCACCCATCCAACTGTGGAGATCAACCTAGGCAATTGAATGGGCCTCCCTGTGACAGTACACATGGAAAAAGCAAGGGTCTTGTGGACATCAACGAATCGCTTCGAGTGCTAGCCAAGCTCAGGGAAGCTTCGTGGACTCCTCCCGAATCTGCCCGTCATGCAAGACTTTCATATGATGCTCCTCGGTTCTCATACGACGGGAAGGAAGCAGCATCAAAACTGAGGGAGGTACCAAGGTTGTCACTGGACATCAAGGAAGGTCACCTTTGGAATCGTGAAATTGACTCTAGATCAAACCCAAGCTTGAGTTCTGCAGACAGAAGCAGCAACACTGTTACTGGGTCCAATGCAGCTTTCGAGACCCAGCAGGAACAACCTGCCTGCAAGCGGCTTCCTAGTGTTGTTGCAAAGCTCATGGGTTTGGAAGAGTTGCCTGAGCATAATCAAAGTACAGCATCATCACATGCATGCAAAACCGTTCAAGAGAGCAAGCAAGAGAACATGTTGAACCCCTTGAGCATCTCATCCCACAACGAGCATGCTCTTCGACAACAGAAACATGATTCAACTGTAAGAAATTTACCCAACAAGTTTCCTGTCGAAACTGCACCATGGAAGCAACAAGAAAGGATTGTCCTTCCTTGGAAACTACCAAAGGGATCAAAAGGAGCCCATGCAAGAGAACAACCTGCTGCATCAGTTTTCCGTGATATAGAGAAGCGGCTCAAGGATCTTGATTTTCAACAATCGAACAAGGATCTTAGAGCGCTTAAACAGATTTTGGATTCCATGCAAGCAAAAGGACTATTGGAAAACAAGAAACGGGAGGAAGCATCTATGCCAAAGTTGTATGATGGAAACCATGATGACCAAGAGATAGCCAGTGTGAACATGAGACTGAACAGTAACACCAACAACATGTGGATGCCAGAAGAGAGCAACGCTGAAAGCTCTTTCAAATCGCCTATTGTGATCATGAAACCTTCAAAATCTGCAAACCTTTTCAGCGAAGTGGATTCTTCTGTCTTACCATTAGGGGGTTCATCTGATCCCCCACAGCCGCAAACAAACAATAGCACTGATAGAAGGAAAGCTTCAATGATCAATAGAACAGCTAAAGAGCAACATGCGAAATTTAGTCAAAAGGTGCCTACTTCTCAACCCCTTGTTTCTTATGACAGGAGATCATATGGAAGGACTGACGATAGCAGCAACGACCAAAAATCTAGTTCACTGCTGGTTACTGAGAGCTCATCCAGAAGACAGCAGCTGCCAAGAGACAGTAGCATAAGTATGCATAAAAATAAAAATTCCACTAGCCCAAGGTTACTACAGAGAAAACTTGATTCAGAGCGGAGGGCTAGACCACCTATTCCTTTTGCTGAGTCTAACAAAATCCAAAGGCAATCTGGAGATAGGAATAATTCAGAAACAGTGTCACCCCGAAGCAAATTCAGAAGGAAACTTGTGCGTCCACAAGAAGGTGATGATGGCATGCCCAATGGATTGAACAACAGGACAAGGAGCCTGAATCAGCATGTCAATGATATGTCCACAAGGTCAGATGGCAGTATAAGTGTTGCTTCAGAGCTGGATATTATAAGCAATGACAGATCTACAGAAGTTAATATTTCTAACTTTGAGCAAGGCATTGGAACTCCATCTGGAAGGAACCCACAAAAAGTGGTAAAGAATTTTCTTGCAATTATGTCTTCAGTAATTTTAATATGAAAATTTTTATTTCCAATACTTAACTAATATGAAGAAAATAATAATATGTAATGGAAATAGTAGATGGTTTTGGTCTTCTATAAATCTCCAAGGCTAGCTGTAGTTGGTCAGGACACGAGAATGACAAACTAAATCATACGACATACGATGCTGCATATCTCATTTTTATGGTTTGTGTCTTCTCTTTAGAAAACCTCATATGATGCAAGCAAGGACGTGCCATCTGTAGACCCTTCAGCTGCTATTCCGGAACGGCCCAGTCCAGTTTCTGTGTTGGACTCTTCATTTGATCAGGAGGATTTGTTCCCTACCAGCAGGACTCCAAATTCACTTGCTGTTGGTACGATAACCTTTTTACAATCTCTCCAAACTTTTGTTTGTTAATAACCATAGCAACTGGAAGCTCAAATATGATTCTTTGTTTCACTTCTTTAATGTTTCAATTTACCATTTGTCCATTCTAGCTGGCCGTTGCACTATCGAAGCAACATTTGAACTTAGTTTTTATGTGTACTCCATTTTGCACAGCCCCAATGCTTATACTGATTCCACTGTAAATTATTGTGCACAATTTGATGCCAAAATTCATAGGTGGCAGTGTTTTATCACATGGATTTTGTGGTACATGCTTCTAGCACACATCAACATGGCTTTCTGTGTGTTTGAAGCACAATAACGCACATTGCATCAATTCTTAAATTCTTGGCAGTGTAAATTTTCAGTGATACTGCACCATCTTGTTTGGTGGACACACATTCAAAATTTTACTACTAGTACATTAATACTCCTGCACTATAATTGATGTCATCAAATCATCACGGATGTGTAAATAAATCAGCTTGTGCAGTGCGAATTCAATTCTCAAGTATTGCATAGGTTATTATAATAGATTTGCAAATTTGACAAAAGTGAGTGAAATTTACACGACCTCAATATTAGAGACCCCCTAAGTGAAAATGAGTAGGAGAATGTTTGAGCTCTTTGCTAAGTTCACTTGCTATTTGTAAACTGAGATGTGCTAGAACGATTAACTAGCGTGCATGATTGTTTACTGAAATTTTTGTCACCCAGACATTGACTTAAGCATTGTTCCCTGAAACCTGCAGATGATGTGCACCGAACATTAGAGGAACCCTGGAAACCTTCTGATACAAAGCCAACAGAGGTCGCTATGCAGTCCAAGAACAATAAACTCGCTAATGTTGCGAGCTTGCTTGAGAAGCTCCAACAGCTTAGCATGAACAAGGATGAGGATGCACCTCCGGTTGACCATATTGCTTTCTTGTGTGAGACAGAAAGCCCAGACCACCGCTACGTGTCTGAGATACTGCTGGCCTCGGGTCTTCTGATGAAAGACCTAGGTTCAGGACAGGCAGGTCTCCAGCTCCACTCTTCTGGCTACCCGATCAACCCTGACTTGTTCCACGTGTTGGAGCAAAGAAAGTCAGGATGGGTCAGTATACCTGATGGCATCCATCAGAGCAGGAGCAGCGCAAAATCTGATCCCAAGAGAGCGCACCGGAAGCTGATGTTTGACACTGTGAATGAGCTTCTGCTTCAGAAGTTTGAGAAGGAAACCGCCGTTTATTCGGTCAGTTCCTTCACCAGAGCGAAGGATCCACCTACAAAGACTCCTAGCGGGCAGCAACTGCTGAAGTTCATATCCTCAGGAATCGAAGACCTGGACATGGAGCGATCGTCCATCTGGCAGAAGGAAGGCAGCGTGATACCTGATGCAGAGATCCTGCAGAGGCTGCAGGGATGGACGAGCTTCAGCAAGGAGCTGCCGGGGATGGTGCTGGAGATCGAAAGGTCGATATTCAAGGAGCTGGTGGACGAGATGGTGCATGGGGAATCTGCTGATGGCCCGGAGATGAAGGTGGCAGGCAGGCGGAGAAGGCGGCTCTTTGCTTGATACGGTTTGTTTGACCATCACCATCCACCAGGTTGTCCAAGTGGATGGGCCTGATTTGTGAAGCTTGTAACTTTCTTTGTTTTGCCATGAGAGCCCTTTTCCTCTGAAGAGAGATACACACGTTGTATAAGCAGCGCAGATTTGCAGAGACCAGAAAACGGGCATTCGTTTGTGCTATATATACCACTGCTTTTTAACTCCTGTGTTTCACTGTGGATGATGCTATTTCAGTCAAAGATGTTCAAATGGCAGGTGTTTTGCCTCTCCTAATACTCAATTCTGAATGAACCACTTTGTATTAAAGCTGATACTGCTGTTATGCTGTAGCCGTTTTGGTCGCAGAGTCTCGCACAGCTGCAAAAACCTTTTTTTTTCCTGCGATTAGCTGCAAAACCTGTTGTATGGGTAATCCGATTTACCCCCTTTAATTAGGGCTCTAACTAGAGAACTGATTTATTACCTTCTCTAATTAGGAAGCCAGACGTTTACCTTCTCTCTGGTTTACTTTTTTTTTTGCGAAAAAAAAATGCGGGAAAAGGAAAGAAAGACCAAGCGGCCGGACACGAAACCGAAAGAGAAATGAAAGGTTTGTTCGCTTGGGTTGAAAATAAGCGGCTAAAAGTATCGTTGGCTGATTTATGTGAGAGAAAAATACTACTGGCAGCGCTGAAAGCTTAAGGGAACAGGCTGGAAAACTAAAAAGTCCGGACCGAACACTCCACGCTGGATGCGGATAAATAAATCATCATGGATTCATCCTATATACACATCATTTGGGCCGCAAGAGGAAGAGGAATCTGATCGATCGCGCCATGCCCTCGTCAACTCTTGTGGCCGCAGCGGAGGCGGCGCCTCCTCTTCGCCGGCGCCAGCGCAGGCCCTTTGAATCCGTGACTCTTCACCTCCCGGTGTTCCGCTCCCTGGTGCTGCCGCCGCGGAGGGACTGGGCGGGGCTGCCGCCAGAACTGCTGTCCTGCATCCTCCACAGGCTCGACCACGTGCAGATCATGTTGGGAGCCGACAAGGTGTGCTCTTCCTGGCGCCGCGCAGCGCGGGACGAACCCGAGCTCTGGCGCCGCATTGACATGCGAGGGTACAAGGCGCTCTCTGACCGGAACCTTGTTGACCTCAACCAGATGGCAGTGGAGGCCGTGCGGCGCAGCCAGGGGCAGTGCCAGGCGTTCTCGGGAGAGGGCGACGGCCTCCACGACGAGTTCATCCACTACCTCGGCGACCAGTGAGCGTTTATATTTATTCTGTGATTAGTTGTTACTATAATAAAGTTAATTAATCCCATACATATACGTATACCTTTTCCTAAAAGAAGATTGAATACTTGCAGCGCACCATTGCTAAAGCGCCTGATCCTCGTCTGGTGCGGCAAACTCTCGGGTCAAGGATTCATGCAGGCAATAAAGGGATTCCCTCTGCTCGAGGAGCTCCATCTTTCCAAGTGTTGGTATTTGCAACGTGCAGGAGTGTTTGAGGTTATTGCCAAGGAGTGCCCACGCCTGAAACACTTGACAGTTTGCGATGCAGGATCAACTCCCATCCCCTATGGCTATGACAACAAGGAAGCCATGGCGATCGCCGGAATGCACGAGCTACGTTCCCTGCAGCTCACCCACAACAAGCTCAGCAACCAAGGTCTTGAGGCAATCCTCGACAACTGCATTCACCTAGAGTCGCTCGACATGCTCAACTGCTACAAGATCCACATGACTCCCGAGGTGAAAGCTAGGATCAAGACAAAGAAGCTGCTCATGAGTTATAGCTCAGATGGAAGATTCGTCGACTTTGAGCCGGGCAGACCTGCCCCTTCCAGTGAATGTTCTACCTGTCTCAATTACTTTAGCTGTTTCAGGCCTGCCCCTAATGAAGAAAGGTACCAGCAGCTCTGTCCCAGTGACGAGAAGGAAGCCATGGTGATCTCGGCAGTGGACAAACTGCGCTCCCTTCAGCTCCACCGCAATCATCTCACCAGCAAAGGACTCGCAGCTGTCCTAGACAAGTGCCCTCTCCTGGAGCCCCTCGACGTGTGGAACTGCCTCAATATCGTCAGGAACAGTAATAATGCCCTACGAGGTAAGTGGCACCGGATTAAGACCAAGAAGGTGACCACCAAGCTGCTTATGGACCGCTCTAAGCGTAACGTATTTAACCCCAGGGGCCTCGACATACGCAACTGCCGCAATATTGTCATGAACAGCTGCCATGGACGTCGCATCATCATGGACAACGCCCTGGGAGCAAAGTACAAGCGGTTAAAACTCAGGAAAATGGCAAAAAATTACCATGAAAGGACCAAGCAGGCAATGAAGACCAGGATTGAGGAATACATGGCCACACTACCCGGGGCCAACATTGTTTATATGGAGTTTGAAAGTGTGGACTTGGATTATGGGCTATTCAATCCTAACAGGTTTGAGCCCGGCAGTCCTATTAGTGAATGCTCTACCTGCCTTATGTTGGAGTACTTCGCCGAACGTTGGGGAGTGTTGGACCTTGATGACTATGCCGATTACTATGATTCATCTTATGGCCTTGATAAGCATGATGAGACCAAATTTCAAGTGCATGATAGGATGCTTGGAAAGAAATTCCGCAGGTACCTGAAGATGAAATGAGAATTATGCCCATCTGGATGTGGATGTTATGCTCAAATCACTTGGCACCCTTCGATCCGGCCTGGCAAGTGTTTTTTTTTGAGAAAGTTCCCGTGGAACAAGTGGCAGTGTTAGGCAGATGCCCAGCATTCGAGCAAAGTGGTATTGTTGTTTGTTGGTTTTTCATAGGTTGGGTTATTTGTAAGGTATAAGGAAGTTATTGCAAAGCTGAATTTGGGGCAATGGTTATTGCAAGGCTGAATTGGGGGGCAATGGTCATCGATCGATTCCTGAGCGTGAAATGTGAAATATGGAGCCGGATTTAGGTCACAAATATGAGAGACGATGCTTATATGTATCAAATATTCTACTTGTAGGTTAAGTGTACTATTCTACTTGTAGGTTTTTTTTTGTGACAATGGATGCAATGTACGATTGTAATGATGGTTCCAAAATCCAAATTAGCTATAGCTAATTCTTTTTACTTTACTGCAAAGGTTCTAAATTGCTAGCTATAACTGTTTCTGGAACTATGCCAGATGCCACGAAGATGTGAAAACCATGATTTAAATTCTTGGTTGTGATGCTTCTTGGAGAGCAAAACAGGCACTCGAGGGCATCGCGTGTAAAGGCTAAAATTTCGACCAAAGGGACACCAAATTCGCTGATTAGTTGGAAGATAAAATGGTGAGAATGAGACAGTGATGTGTTCATCCTCCCTGGCTGCTGAAGTAGAAATGGCGACAGGTATATATTAGACCCTGTTTCGATGTTTGGAATTAAATTCATTTTAATAATCAATTAAGCTAATATAGTTGTATATGATCTATATTTGTATATTATTATTGGCTATACAAGAGATACTTGGAAAGCATGTTATAAGTTATAAAATAAAAAACATAGAATAGTAATCTATAGAATCAATTTCCATCTCTCACCCTATGAATCTGAGATAGCCTTATACATGAATTTTAGAAAGTGGTGGAATGTCAAATTCCAAGCCAAATAGTCTAATTTATTAAGTACATTTTAATTCCTTGAAATGAAAGATCCAAACGGAAACTACTATCAAGTATCAACCTCAGCATTTGAGACAAACAGTAAACTGGCATAGATGAGTAATTGACCAACGGAACATTGCATTGTACACTATGCTTCGTTAGTTGATTCCTGATGATAACCAAGACCCTAAAATCAGCGGTCAAGCCAGGGCTGCTGAAGATACATGAAACATTCGAGTTGGTTCTGACCTTCAGGAAACCACATCGAAATGAATCCCCAGGAATTCACAAACTGCATGGTTCGTTGCATAGAAGACTCAAACTTTGTCAGCGGCATCCAGTATGTGCCCTCTGAACTTCTGACTGCAACCAGCTTCTCAGCTAATCTTCGCTCCAGTGCCCGTTGACGGTTGTCCCCTCTCTCTACAATGAGATAAACAACATTATGCCTGACAAAATAGAACCAAGGCTTGCACACTACTAGCAAGTCATGTGATATGAAGCCACCTGCAGACCAATTCTTGACACAATAGTTCCATAGGCTGCTTTGTGGAAGATTAGGAAGTTCTGATGCCAGGGGACAAACATTAGATACATCATCATTGCCTGGTTCAGATTCGGTTGAGGCGAACAAGATGAGGTAAGCTTGTGGCTTTGTTTCCAATTTTATCAGTGCATAATGTTTTCCTGCTCAGTACCATTTTGTTCATATGTAAGCTACTGCAATAATAGAGCAAAGACTGAGTCTGACAGGAACAAATGGCATGACTCAAGTCTAGCTCACGGACTTCATAACTGCAGTTATGGAGTGTCTGGAACCCTGAACCCATCACCATGAGGTAGAACACAGTATCACCACGAGGTAGAACACAGTATCACCACATGAATCCAGAAGTGATACAAGCATACTCCAGAAATGCTAGTTTGTGAAAAAGCAGGACAATACAAGTAATATGCTTGGACCAAAGGATTACATATGAACAAAATGGTACGAGCAGGAAAACATTATGCACTGATAAAATTGGAAACAAAGCCACAAGCTAACCTCATCTTGTTCACCTCAACCGAATCTGAACCAGGCAATGATGATGTATATAATGTTTGTCCCCTGGCATCAGAACTTCCTAATCTTCCACAAAGCAGCCTATGGAACTATTGTGTCAAGAATTGGTCTGCATGTATTGATAACTTTGTCAGAATATGCTTCAGCGATCTGCAAATAGTCTAGAGCTTCTATAAAGGGAAAATGAACTTGTGCTAAAAATTGAACTTCCTTGCAAATTCAGAGAAGAAGCTCAAGAAATCGAACTCCACACTTGGAAGTTGGATCTCCTTTAAGGCCGGTCTCAAGTCTCTTTTTAAAGTAACGGAGGTAGATCCAACTCATATAAATGCCAAGCAACAGAACTGGGAGGTACGACATCAAGTTGTTTACGAAGAGGCTTACAACAATGCAGATCAATGCAACAAAAGACAGAATCCACTGTGTAGCCAGCAAAAAATAAGATCGTCAGCAAACATTAACGGTAGCATGAAAATTAGGGTTACTTGATCTTTAGCACAAAAAAGATTACGCTCTAGATCAGGTAAAAGCTGTTTAATGCCCACCAACAATCCTGATAGAACCCCATGAATCCAAAAATAGGAGTATTGCTGAAATATCAGATAGTAAGAACACCAAGGCCAGACCTAATATAAATGCCTAAGTACCTATTTTCTAGAGATAAGAGAAATACAGTACTTACAGTTACAGCACAATAGCAGTCATGAAGACACAAGAAGTTGAAAAGTAGACAATAAAGATGAACTTTGATATCTCTTTTGAACCCCATAAAGGTTCTAACAACTTCCAAAACAAAAAGAAGACCAATGATGCTGTCATGCTGACAACCACCGGCAGAAATATTGGTTATGTGAGTTGAAGGAGCTCTGATACGTTAATAAACATGATATATTTGTCAAAATGTTTATAATACTCGAAAGAACCAGTAAACGGATGCATAAACAAATGTGATGATATATTTTATTTAGCACAAAAACAGCACACAGCAGATCAAATACTCCAGGGAAAAAACATCTATAAAATAGAACAGCAGTAGTTTCCATCGCCTAGGGTGACATTCAAGTATACAATAAACATCTAGAAGAATCCTAAGTAATAATTAACAAGAACCATTTATGGTTGCAGCTTATAAAGTGTGAATCTCATTTTGTCCGAAGCATCAAACAGTAAAACAAACTGCTAGAAGTTGTGATTCCTTGATTTGGGCTAACCCTAGAAGGGTAGCTATATAGGTACCATACATGGGCCACATGGGCCTAGCCTCATGGGCCTAATACATTCACACTCCAACACCCCCCCGCAGTCTGAACTACCGGCGCAGCGGAGTTCAAGGCTGAACAAGAAAGAAAACAAGTAGGAGCACAACACACAGGACCCCCCGCAGCCACAACTAGCCACTGGAGACGTTGAGGCTGGAACGAAACTCGGAGAAGGTCGAGGAAGGGAGGCCTTTGGTGAAGATGTCCGCAAACTGGGAGGTGGTCGGGACGTGAAGAACCCGGACGTCGCCGATGGCCACCCGGTCGCGGATGAAGTGAAGGTCGATCTCCACATGCTTGGTCCTCTGGTGCTGCACGGGGTTGGTGGAGAGGTAGACCGCACTGACGTTGTCGCAGTAGACGAGCGTGCTCCTGGCGAGTGGGCGGTGAAGCTCAGCCAGGAGCTGGCGGAGCCAGGCGGCCTCGGCCACGCCGTTGGCCACGGCACGGTACTCCGCCTCGGCACTGGAGCGGGAAACCACGGGCTGGCGCTTGGACGACCAAGAGACCAGGTTGCCGCCGAGGAAGACCGCGTAGCCGGAGGTGGACCTGCGGGTGTCCGGGCATCCCGCCCAGTCAGCGTCGGTGTAGACAACCAGCTCGGCCGTGGAAGACCGGCCGAGGAGCAGCCCGTAGCCAAGGGTGCCACGGAGGTACCGGAGAAGCCGCTTCATAGCAGCCAGGTGAGGCTCCCGCGGAGCATGCATGTACAGGCAGAGCTGCTGGACGGCATAAGTGATGTCCGGCCGCGTGAAAGTGAGGTATCGAAGCGCGCCTGCAAGACTCCGGTAGGCGGTGGAGTCTGCCGGCCCAAGCATCGGACCCCCAGCCTCTGACAGCTTGCCCTGGGTGTCCACCGGTGTAGAACAGGACTGGCAGGCGGTCATCCCGGCTCGCTCCAGAATGTCACAAGTGAACTGCCGCTGGTGGAGGAACAGGCCAGAAGGTCGGGGCTCAACAGTGACGCCGAGGAAGTGGTGGAGCACCCCAAGATCCTTCATAGCAAATTCCTTCTGGAGTGAGGCAATGATGCGGTGGAGCAGAGATTCGCTGGAGGCAGTGAGAACAATGTCATCCACATAGAGGAGCAGGTAAGCAGTCTCACCCCCATAGTGGTATATGAACAGGGAGGTGTCAGACTTGGCCTCCGTGAACCCAAGAGTCTGCAGGAAGGTGGCGAAGCGAGAGTACCAAGCCCGGGGTGCCTGCTTGAGCCCGTAGAGAGATTTGTTGAGCCGGCAGACGAAGTCAGGACGAGAACCATCCACAAAACCTGCCGGCTGACTGCAGTAGACCGTCTCAGTCAGAGTGCCATGAAGGAAGGCATTCTTGACATCCAGCTGATGCACAGGCCAGGAGCGCTCGAGAGCCAGGGAGAGGACGGTGCGGACTGTAGCTGGCTTCACCACGGGACTGAACGTCTCAGCATAGTCAATGCCAGGCCGCTGAGTGAAGCCGCGGAGGACCCAGCGAGCCTTGTAGCGCTCCAAGGAACCATCAGCCCGCCTCTTGTGCGTCCAGATCCACTTGCCGGTGACAATGTTGGCACCCGGCGGACGAGGCACGAGGTCCCACGTCTGGTTGGCGAGGAGGGCCGCGTACTCCTCGTCCATCGCGCGGCGCCAGTGAGGATCCGCCAAGGCCGCGCGAACGGAAGAGGGTACCGGAGAGATCTCCGGCTCGCAGGCGGCGGCGGTGAGGGCCTGCGGGCGAGACGCCTGCCTCGTCACCATCGGGTGAGTGTGACGAGGGTCCCGGTGAAGAAGAGGTGGGTGGTACACCGGCGGGTCGACGCGAGATGCCGGCGGAGAAAGCACCGGCGACGACGGCGCTGGGGACGAGAGCGGCGGAGCCAGCTCACGCCGGCGCTCGTAGACGATCCCGAAACGCCCGGGAGGAGGTGAGGGCGGACGCGGCTCCCGCCGGCGCTGGTAGACGAGTCCGAAGCGCCCGGGCGGAGGTGGCGTTGGTGTGCGCGGTCCCGCGATCGGAACGGCAGCATCCGGCACAACGGGAGGCAGCGAAGCCACAGGGAGCGAGGGTGGAAGCTCCGGGGCTGCCTCGACCGTGTCAGGCACTGGAAGGTCCTGGGGCGACGCGGGACCACCAGGAGAGCGCGCCGGAGCAGTACCTGCAGGGTAGGGGAAGAAGGGTGGCGGAATCGCCGGTTCAGTGGGAAAGAAGGAAGCCTCCGCAGGGTCAGCGGGAGGTGTGGGTGGAGAGGTGGTGGAGTAAGGGAACGCCGACTCATCAAACACGACATGGCGAGAGATGAGGACACGGCGAGAGGTAAGGTCAAAGCATCGGTAACCCTTGTGATCCGGAGAGTATCCGAGAAAGACACAGAGGGTCGACCGGGGGGCCAGCTTATGAGGAGCGGTGGCGGCGGTGTTAGGGTAACACGCACACCCGAAGACCCGAAGGTGGTCGTACCGAGGAGGGGTACCGAAAAGAGCGTGGTGAGGCGTGGGAGCTGGGCAGGCAGTAGAAGGAAGGCGGTTAAGGAGATAGGTGGAGGTGTGCAGACACTCAGCCCAGAAGCGAGCGGGTAGAGATGCCTGGAGCAGAAGGGTGCGCATGATGTCGTTGGTGGTGCGGATCATACGCTCTGCCTTGCCGTTTTGAGAGGAGGTATACGGACAAGACATGCGCAGGTGGACACCGGAAGAAAGGAAGAAGGCACGGGAGGTTGAGTTATCGAACTCACGGCCATTGTCGCACTGGACAGCCTTGATGGTGAGGCCGAACTGAGTGGAAACCCAAGCAAAGAGGTTGCTAAGCGTGGGGAAAGCCTCGGACTTAGCACGCAGAGGAAAAGTCCAGGAATAATGGGAGAAATCATCGACAACCACCAAGTAGTACTTATAGCCAGACATGCTAAGAACAGGAGAAGTCCACAAGTCGCAGTGAATAAGATCAAATGCACGAGAGGCATGTGAGGATGAGGACTGAAAGGGAAGGCGAACGTGACGGCCCAGCTGGCACGCATGACACAAGTGATCATCGTGAGCCTGAGAGCAACGAATGTCGGAACTACGACGGAGCTGCATCAGGGCATCCCGGCCAGGATGGCCGAGGCGACGGTGCCAAGTGGTGGAGGAAGGAGTGGCGGCGAAAGCGGCGGAGGAAGGCGAAGAAGGTGAAGCAGAAGCCGGAAACTGAAGGGTGTAGAGAGGCCCAGTGCTGTTACACCGGAGCAGAGAAGCCCGGGAGGCCAAATCCCGCACGGTGAGGCCAGAGGGGTCAAACTCAACCGAACAAGAGTTATCAGTGGTGAAACGGCGAATAGAGAGAAGGTTGTGAACCATCCCGGGAGCCACAAGAACATCAGAAATATGAAAGGAGCCGTGGGAACTGGCAGTGCCCACGGAGGAGACAGGAATGCAGGTGCCATTGGCAACCATGATGGAAGAGGGACAGGAAGGGTGGGGAGGACGAAGAGAGGAAAGAAGACTCGCATCGGGCGTGGTGTGGAAAGTGGCGCCCGAGTCGGCGATCCAATTAGGGCTGGCGGTGGTGCCGAAGGAGTAGGCCAAGGGAGGTGTAGGACACAGGGATGTGGTGTTAACCCTAGGGTTGGCGACTCTTGGGCCCCCCGCACCGGCAGCCCCGGCGATGGCTTGCCAGGTGGTAGGGGCACCCCCCGAGGCTAAGCCAGCCATGGCTGGGAGGGCCGTGGCAGGGACCGGAGTTGGAGGTCCCCCCTCCGCCAGGGCAGCAGCATGGGCGAGATCCGGCCAAAGGACGCCGGGACCTGCACGCGGTGGAGCCTGAAAATCAGCCGCAGGAGATGCGTCGGCGGCCGTAGCAGGCAGAGAAGTGGCGCCTGGGACAAGGGGCAGGTGCTGCTGGGACAGGGGCTGAACGCCGGCAGGAAGGAGACCTGCGGCATCCAGTCCGGCGCTGAGAAGGTAGACGGCGTCGGCGGGCTGCGCAGTAAGGGCAGCAGCAGCAGCAGCACCCCCTGCAGTAGTAGCGGCAGCAGCAGGGGCAGCAGGGGCAGGAGCAGCGGGGGGAAGGCCGGTGGGGAGGTGAGCCGCCGGGAGGAGGGCCGCGACGTGTGGGGACGGCGTGGCTCCAGGAGGCGCAGCTGGGTGTCCAGGAGGCGCGGCTGCTCCAAGCAGGTGGGCGCCAGGGGCAGGGGGCCCAGGCGCGGCGGGCGTGCACCAGGGGCGGAGGGGCAGGCTCGCACCAGGGGCGGGCGGCCCAGGCAGCATGGCGCCAAGGGGAAGCGGCTGCAGCTGCTGGGGAAGAGAGGAGGAGTGCCCGGCGGAGCCAGCAGCGGTGGCCTGTGCGGCGCCCAGAACAGGGCCGCCAGGTGCGGGAGCTTGCAGCCCCCTGGATGCGGCAGGGGAAGGGGCAGGGAGCGCCTGCGTCCATGTAGAAGAGGAGGAGGAGAGGGAAGGGAAGGGGTTGTAGAGGGAGGGGTGGGGAGGAAGGGCGCCGGCCATGGCCTCCTGGCCGGCGGCGGCAGGGACCAGGAGGGGGCGGCGGCTGGACAGGGAAGAGGAGAAAAAACTAGGCTCCGATACCATGCTAGAAGTTGTGATTCCTTGATTTGGGCTAACCCTAGAAGGGTAGCTATATAGGTACCATACATGGGCCACATGGGCCTAGCCTCATGGGCCTAATACATTCACACTCCAACACAAACAGCTACCTTAGCGTGTCATTCATCTGTCCTTTTTGGCAGTTCACATGCTGTTTAAGTAGTCTTTTCTTTGTTCTGTGGGTATGAGCGTCTAAAGGGAGAGCTTGTGTTGTCTAATGTCATTTTATCATCTTCTTAATGAAACCTGAGTATTCTTTATAAAAGAAAAAGAAAAAGACAAATGAACAAGAGTAATAATATTAGCAGGTCTTGTGCTTGACAAATTTGTGTAGCTTCACAATAATGTACCATAGATATATTGTCATGTGGGGAAAGCCGTTCACCCGCAGGTTTAAGAAGGCAGGGACAGCAAGCCAGGAAAGTGGCTAATCTGCTGTCAATTACGGCGCACCATTAACTGGTGCTAATTTAGAAACATATTAAGGAGTGATTGAGAGATTTGAGGAGGAATTAGGCAGCCTTATGGCTATGTAAGCCAAATGGCTCTTGGAGAATAATCAGGAATGAATTAGTCTTCTTCCCTGTCTCTCTTCTCCAACATAGGGAGCCGAGGGGTAAAACCTCGCTCCAACTCTACCCGCGGCTACACTCTGCATAGCCAAGGATCGCTGTCGACGGCACCACCACTACCCACTTACCAGCATCACAAAACCTTGGTATTAGTGACCACTGGATCCTCGTCCCTGGACCTCCCTGCCCCTGCACCTTCATCAACGCCGTCCACCTCCGCCACCATGCCCGGCTCTGACCAGGATGATCTCAAGAGCCTCATCCTCGTGCCCTCTGAGAATGTGAAGACCCTCCAGGCTGCGGTCAAGGGCAATGCTCAGGCTATTCAGCGCCTCGAGAAGCAGCCGCCCACCTCATCTTCAACAAGTTCCGACGGCATTCCCAAGCAGACCCACGAACACCACAATGATCGGCCGCCGCGGTTCTAGACGATGGATTTCCCAAAGTATGATGGTAAGCCGGATCCACTGGCATTCATAAACCAGTGCGATTCTTACTTCCATCAGCAGTGCATTATCGAAGAGAAGGCATGGATGGCCTCCTACAACCTGGAGGACATCGCGCAGATGTGGTTCATCTAGGTGCAGCACAAGGGCAATCCCCGTTGGCGGCGCTTCACCGAGCTGTTGAACCTCCGCTTTGGGCCGCCCCTGTGCTTCAACCCACTGGGGAATTGATTGCCTGCAAGCGCACAGGCTCGGTGGTTGACTTCCAGGGCCACTTGCCGGCACTCCTGCCGCGCGCAGGATGACTTACGGAGGCTCAACACGTTCAGCTCTTCACTGCCGGCCTCCAACCACCACTGAGCCTCAATGTGGAAGTCCACACCCCTCAGTCCCTTGCGGAGGCCATGAGCCTTGCTAGAAAGCTGGAGCTCCGAGAGCAACTGGCAGCCCTGGCGGCTCCCCTACTATGCCCATAGCTGTCGCCGTAGTCAAGAAACTCTCCCAGGCGGTGATGGAGGAACGCCGCCGGCTCGGCCTCTGCTACAACTGCAAATTGCAACGACAAATTCAGCTGTGGCCATAATAAAGTCTGCCCGCGGCTCTTCCTGCTGGACCTGGCCGAAGCAAAGGACGATGGTGACACTGAGGAGACCGCCTGCCTAGAGGACGAGCCCCTCATCTCCCTCCGTGCAATCGCCGAGGTCCGGGCCAGCGAAACCATGAAGATCCACATCTTGGCGGGCGCTGCCACTCTCCACGCGCTGCTGGACTCAAGTTCCACCCACAACTTCATCGCGGAAGACAGCGCCTGTGATCGGTCCCCTCCTCCAGCAGCACGACAAGCTCACCATCACGGTCGCCAACGGCGGGCGCGTGCCCTGCCCCTTGCCGGCTATGGCGTCGTCCTGGACACTCAGTGGCTGGCCACGCTAGGCCCTATTCTCTGGGATTTCGGCCGCCTCACGCTGTCGTTCTGGCACCTGCACCTAGCATGGCATCGCCAGCCCTGCCAGCCTGCGCCTACACGCGTCGGCTGCCAGCAACCTCCTCGACGAGTTCCAAAACGTCTTCTATGAGCCCCAGGGTCTGCCGCCTCCCCGCTCCCACGACCACGACATCAACTTGCTGCGAGGAGCGGCACCAGTGGCCATGCGTCCGTACCACTCGTCGCGGCACAAGGACGATCTGGAGCGGCAATGTCGCACCATGCTAGTGCAAAGCCTCATCTGCCCCAGCTCCTCGGCCTTCTCCCCTCCGTACTACTCGTCATGAAGGCAGATGGCTCGTGGTGCTCCTGCGTCGACTATAGAGCAGGCGCTAAGGATGCTTTTCCAATACCGGTGGTCAACGAGCTCCATGGCGCGCGCTTCTTCACCAAAGTGGACCTCCGCTCATGGTACCATCAGGTGCGTATATTCCTTGACGACATCCACAAGACCGCGTTCTGTAACCACGGCAGCTTGTACGAGTGCTTGGTGATGTCGTTCAGCCTCTCGAATGCACCGGTGATGTTCCAAGCTCTAATGAATGAAGTCCTGCGGCCGTTTCTGCACTGTTTCGTTTTGGTGTTCTTTGACGACATTCTGATCTTCAGCAACACCTAGGCGGATCACCTTCGCCATGTCTGTGTCGTCCTACAGCAACACCGGCTCTCAAACGCTCGAAATAAGCTTTTGGCGAGCCCAGGATCTCCTACTTGGGGCATGTCATCTCCCAATGGCGTGGCCATGGATGCTAGCAAGGTCCAGGCGGTGCCGGACTGACCGACGCCCACAACGGTCCACACCCTCCGCGGCTTCCTGGGCCTCGCGGGCCACTACCGTAAATTCGTGCTGTGCTGCTCCAGGACAAGCAGCTCATCGCCTTGTACAGCCGGCCGATGGCCCCGCGTCATAGCTCCCTGGCAGGTACGAGAGCTCATCGGCCTCGTCCAGGTGCTCCGCCATTGTAGACCCTATCTCTGGGGCCGTCACTTCCTGGTACGTACAAACCACTATAGTCTCAAATTCCTCCTCGGCAAGCTGCTCGGGTTCAACTTCGCCGTCGAGTACAAGCCCGGCAGCCCCAACATCATTATCGACACCCTGTTATGTCGCAACGTCGACGTAGTCTCGGCGTTCCTCCTAGCGACACCACAGTTCTCATTCATCTACCGAATACATCAGGCCAACGACGCCGACCCGGCTCCGGTGGCCCTTTCGGAGGATATCCAGACCGGCCGCCGCGCTACCCCATGGCCAATACTGGATAGGATGGTCACGTTCCACAATGACGGCCACGGAGGCATCCAACACACCCTGCATCGTCTTCGACGGGATTTCCATACCCCCAATCTGCGCTCGGTGGTGTAGGCCTTCATCTGCGGCAGTACCACCTGCCAAAGGTACAAGACAGAGCACCTCTTGCCCGCCGGCCTGCTACTGCCCCTCGGTGCCCACCACGGCCTCGGCCGACGTCGCATTAGACTTCATCGAAGGCCTGCCCAAGGTGGGTGGCAAATCCATCATCCTCACCATCATGGATCGCTTCTCGAAGTACTGCCACTTCATCCCCTTGGGGCACCCATACACCACAGAGACCGTCGCCAAGCTGTTCTTTGCCGAGATCGTTTAGCTACACGACATCCCGCGGTCACTGGTCTCCAACTGTGACCCCATGTTCACCTCCACGTTCTGGAAGGAGATCCTTACCCTCTCCAGCGCCAAACTGCACATGACGATGGCTTTGCATGCACAAGCCGAAGGCCAGGTTGAGGCTGCCAACAAGGTGATCACCATGTACCTCCGTTGTTTCACAAGGGATCGACAGCGGCAATGGCTCTGGTGGCTTCCGTGGGCCGAGTATGCCCACAACACGGCGTTCCAAAGCTCCCTCCGCGACATGCCATTCAAGCTCGTCTATGGACGCAACCCGCCAATGATTCGCTCCTATGAACCAGGCGAATCTTGGGTCGTGGTAGTGGCTAAATCCATGGCGGAACGCGAGGAGCTGCTAGGTCACGTCCACTACCGGCTCAATCAAGCCCAAGTGGTCTACAAGTTCTATGATCGCCGTCACCGCCAAGGTCGGCGACTGGGTGTGGCTGTGGGTTCGCCACCGCACGCCCCTCTCTGCCATCAGCGACAAAAGGCAAACTCCGATCACAATACTATGGGCCCTATCAGGTCTCAGAGGTGGTCGCTGTTCGTTTGGAACTCCCGGCCAGGGCCCGCATCCATAACGACTTTCACATCGGTTTTCTCAAGCAGTTCACTTGCCATCCACCGGATCACCTCCACCTCTGCCTCCAATGCATCACGGCGCGGCAATTCCGGTTCCTGAGACGGCGGTCAAGGCTTGTCTGGCACATGCGCCAGGTGCTGATCCAATGGCACGGTGAACCCCCATCTGCGGCCACCTGGGAGGATGTTGAAGACTTCGTCCAGTGCTATCCAACATTTCAGCCCGCGGATGAGTTGTTCGTCCAGGGGGGGGGGAGAGATGTCATGTGGGGGAAGTGGTTCACCCGCAGATCTAAGAAGGCAGGGACAGCAAGCCAGGAAAGTGGCTAATCTGCTGTCAATTTGGGAGCACCATTAGCTGGTGCTAATTTAGAAGCATATTAAGGAGTGATTGAGAGGGATTTGAGGAGGAATTAGGCAGCCTAATGGCTATGCAAGCCGAATGGTTCTTGGAGCATAATTAGGAATGAATTAGTCAGCAGCGAAACAACTTCATCTTTGATAGGGGTCGGCCCTCTTTTATCTCTTGGAAGAGCTCCTTCTGTGAAGAAGCCAGACTTCAAGCCCATAGGTTCAATGATCTAAAGCGTCTAGAATTCCTTTCCTGTATAGATCCTGTAGCCTAGCTCTTCTGCCTCCCCAGGGCTTGCTTAGCCCTTCTTTTTCTCTTGTAGTGTTTCCTCTGTACAGTGCTGTTTATCGTTTCATTTTAATAAAATCCACAGTGGGGGCCTCCCCTGCTGTATATTTCGCTCAAAAAAAAAAAGGAATGAATTAGTCTTCTTCCCTGTCTCTCTTCTTCTCCAACAACATAGGGAGCCTAGGGGTAAAACCTCACTCCGACTCTACCCGTGGCTACTCTGCGTAGCCAAGGATCACCGTATCCGGCACCACCACTACCCCCTTACTGGTGTCATATCATATATTAAAAAATCACAGAAATAGGTGTTGCTTGTGACACAAAGAACTATATTATTTCATCGACAAACATTTATTTCCAGTTCCGTAACTCACTTGTAAGATGAGCAGTAGACAATTGTGAAAGTGCATAAGGTTCAAAAGGTACACATGCATTATCTTAGTAACTCACTTGAGGTAATAAGCAATATAAACTAAGAGGAAATAACTAATTCTTGAAAGGTCAGCTAAAAATTCACATAAGTTTTCCTGCGTAGTTCGAGATAAAAAAATCACATAAGTTCAGTAAGCAGATAACCCATTATAGATGCTGGACTGCGGATAGACTGCCCAAGAGAGGTTTACCTCATCCTGCTCAGTGTCCCCTATGTGACCAGGAAGATGAGACCATCCAACATATCCTATGTGGGTGCATGGTTGCAAGACAAATCTGGTCTCTTGGACTACCAGATTTCTCTCCACTCCCTGATGACAAGGTCCTCCATGTCTGGTGGATGCGTATTCTAGATTTGTTCCCTGACAACTGCAAGAGAGGGCTGAATTCGCTAATTATTTTGGTCGCCTGGTCCTTGTGGAAGCACCATAATGATATAGTGTTTAATGGAGCTGTTCTCAATGTGCAACTTGTTCTTAAGCAGATTTGTGAAGAAGCTAATCTCTGGTGTCTAGAGTGCTGCTTTAGGTGGCCTTAACTTCTTCGCTAGTTATGACGGCTTACATGACAAGTGAACTGGAAATAGATAAAGGGAGGCTGTTGAAAAAGGAGTGACAACGCATGCAAGAACAGGAAGTGACCAACAAACAAAAAGGATATGCATATTTTGTCACTTGTACTAAAAGGGCAGACCCAATGCCGGAGGCTCCCACACGAGTGGGGTCTGGGGAAGGGAAAAACCGAGGCAAGCCTTCCCTCCACAAAATCTGCGGAGAGGCTGCTTTGAACCCACGACCTGGTGACTCAGTGAGACAGCTCTCACCACTGCACCAGGCCTGCCCTTCTATTTTGTCACTTGTACTAACTGCTAATTTTAGATAAAACTTCAAAGACAAATTGCCAGTCCAATTGTAAATCCACAATAAAACCATGAGGGCTAACCTCCTCAGATTGGTCTAAAATATAACTCCTCAGATCAAAATGGCTATAGAATGAAGTACTAAAAATGAAATGATCTGATTGTCATCTAGTTATTGATACAAGTGCAATAAAAATTAACTATACAAAAAGAAATAAAGTAAAAAAGTAACCTTAAAGTAGACATTCTGAATGTCAACATGGAACCATAATACTCCAAGAAGGTCATCTATGCAGCACTAGCCATGAAGTCTCTGTTTCATGAAAACAATCATTTCCATTGTCTATCATATCACCTGATCATATCACAACTGAAAGTGTTGTACGCATCCTCTGTGTCATCTTCATCACTCTGCTATGCCTTCAAAGCTCCCATTGGTTTTTTTCTCATGCTGAACAGTCTCCGCTGCTTTAGATTCAGTATCAACAATTTATGATTCACACAGTGCTCAAGTTCAGTAGGAAAGCACTGTTTTGTTGCAGGAAGCAAGAAAGTGCGGAGAAAGTGGGGGAAATCCGGATGGTGCAATTGCACATCATTATGCAAAGAAAAATTAGTTTAACTCTCTCGTCAGTTGAGTAACCCACTAACCCCATTGTAAACTTTCAGTGGCAGAAACTAGCAACTTAGGCTTTTCATGCTAGATGCAGAGCATTGGAAAGGCATAGTCTCATTTAGACCATAGAGACAGGAGTTCCATGTGGAGTCAAAAGTTTATTAAGAATTTGCCACTATTCCTTGGGGAGACGCCTTAAATAATTCAATGCAAGAAGAGAACAAGACTGCCGCCATGCTCTGACAATTGGGGATTCTCCCATAACTCACCACCCTGCTTCATGGACCTCGGCCTCTTCGGCTGGCTCTTCGTCTTCGGTCCTGCAAGTACATTAACTACAGCAACAATAACACAAGGGAAAGCATGCTAAGACAACAAAAATAGAGGGAAGAAGGTGGTGCTAAATTGGTTCGGGCATGGCTTCATACCTCAAGCGGGGGTGGAAGGCATGGGCTTGCACTTTCCAATTTTCCGTGAGGATGGCACTGGGAGAAGCAGGGGAAAGATCCTCGAGGTAGCTTGCCAGGCAAATCTTTAGTTGACGAGAATGTAACAAGTTGGCAAAAGAAGAATGTAAATTGTTTAGAATTTGATTGCCCATTAGCTATATACAAATTCCTTGCAAGGGTGTCTCAGTGAAACTAATAAACACCATAAAGAGTCTTTGGTGTACATTAAAACCTTCAATCACAATTTCAAGTTGGCTTAAACCAAAATTGATCCTGGTATTTAAAGATTTTAGTTGCATGTACAAAGCTCACATGACTATGTTCCTAGATTATCATGGATAATTTACAACAACAACAACATAGCCTTTTGTCCCAAGCAAGTTGGGGTAGGCTAGAGATGAAACCCAAAAGAGACGAGAAACAGGGAGACACATAAAGGGACATAAAGGGCACAAGACAAAAAGAGGTCACGGTTCAGGCACGTTGATTGCCAATCTCCAAGCGCTCCTGTCCATAGCTAAATCCTTGGAGATATTTCACTCCTTAAGATCTCTCTTAACGGACTCGTCCCAAGTTAGTTTAGGTCGACCTCTACCGCTCTTTACATTATCGGCCCGCTTTAGAACTCCACTACGCACCGGCGCCTCAGGAGGCCTCCGTTGGACATGTCCAAACCATCTCAACCGATGTTGAATCAATTTCTCCTCAATTGATGCCACCCCAACCCTATCCCGAATATCGTCGTTCCGGACTCTATCCCTCCTTGTGTGCCCACAACACCAACGCAACATACGCATCTCTGCTACACTCAATTGTTGGACATGTCGTCTTTTTGTAGGCTAACACTCAGCACCGTATAACATCACTGGACGAATCGCCGTCCTATAGAACTTACCTTTCAGCTTCTAAGGCACCTTTTTGTCACAGAGGACACCAGAAGCTTGACGTTATTTCAACCAGCCGGCTGAAATTCTATGCCTAACATCTTCATCAATGTCTCCATCCTTTTGTAGCATCGACCCTAAATACCGAAAAGTATCCTTCTTGGCCACCACTTGCCCATCGAGGCTAACGTCTCCCTCCTCATGCCTAATCGCGCTGAAATCGCACCTCATGTACTCGGTCTTAGTCCTACTAAGTCTGAACCCTTTCGACTCTAACGTGTGCTTTATCCAAAAAAAAAAGATTAAGTTTGGCAGCAGTCACAAACTAAGGAGTGGTGAAATGTGTTGTGGAAACTTATGAGCAATATATCTTCTTGAAAATTTTGAGACCAGATAAAAAACAACACTTTTCAACTCCTAAAACATGAATGCAAGGAAACAGTTGAGTTTGTAGTTAGTAAAAAAAAAGGATCCTAAAAGATCAATAACAGCAACAAAAGGTGATTACAAGACTCATCTATTCAAGTTGGCATCATTCATCATTTAATATTTGAATACGATTACAATGATATTGCTTTCCAAGTGTATCACTAAAAACTTTCATGGTAGGAAATAACCAATCATCATGTTCAAAAGTCTAGATTTTTAATGATACAGATAAAGAATAACAAACAGATGAAGTTCATTTACCTGAGTTTTCAAAGCCGACCATGTTGAAAGGCAAAATATTAAAGTAGATTCAGGCTACTGAGAACAGAAAACTAAAATGTATGTCTATAACCATTTAGTCTCAAACTCAAACATTTCAAGAGTGAAAATGAAAATGCAGGGGACCATGAAAAAGGATGTAAATCTTGAACACAATCTAATGTACACAGAAGATAAACTTCACAAAATTCCTTTTCTCTGGTGTCCATGGTTCAGCATAGACCGCTTTTTTCTGTTCTTCCAAAACTCATCTTTCTTTTCCTTCCTAGGTTTTATGCTAGACTTGCCTTTAATCATCCCTTGTATGGCACTCTTATCCTTTATGTTCTTTCTTGCAGCCTTCACATCCAAAGTATTCAACAACTTTCTATATGACCTAGGATCAGGTATTTGCCCACTTCGAACCATCTGCTTGTGGTAATAGAACGCCCTTGAGAAGTCACGAACACGGGCATATGCATATATCATTGTACAATATGTAATGGAGTCTGGTTTTAGTTCCAAAGCTGCCATCTCTTTCAGGAGTTGGGGCAATTTGTAATGCTGCCCGCCTCTTCCATAAGCATTCATCAAAATGTTATATGTCATGACAGTAGGCTTTAAGCCAATCTTTCCAAACTCATATATAACATCCCTCGCCTGAAGATACAGCCCATGTTTTGCTAAACAATCGAGTACCACATGGAATATGACTCGTGTTCCACCAACCTTTTCATCAACCATAGTTTTCCATGTCTCCATTAGCATCTCTGTGTCACCTGCTCTCCTAAGAGCGTCGAGTAAAGCTGTATATGTTTCTAAGGTAGGTTTAAGTCCTTCTCTTTTCATATCCACATATATGGTATGAGCTTTTTCATGCAATCCATTAACTGCATATGCAGAAAGTAGTGCATTATATGAAGAAGATAATGGCTTAATACCATCCCTCTTCATCCTCAAGAAAGCATCTTCAGCCTTTCCACTCATTTTCTTCTGGCGCCCATAGGCGCTTATGAGACAATTATATGATGCAGCACTCGGTCTTATACCTAAATCTTGCATCTCAAGAAGTAAGGATTCAACAACTTCTGCCTGCAATCTTCTACTGTAAGCGTCCATAAGGATATTATAAGTTGTGGTTGTTGCTTGCAAACCTTTTTCTTTCATCTCAACAAAGAGCCCCTCAGCTTCTTCAATTTGGTTGGATTTGCAATATGCCTTCATCAGAGTTTCATATATGCTTGTGTTTGATGCAATACCTCTCTTCTCCATTTCTGACTGAATGATTAGAGCTTCCTTTTTTAGCCCATCAAAACAAAAGATATTTATCAAAGCCGCACCAACATCAAAGCTCCAGTTGACTCCTTTTCTGTTCATCCGTTGGAAAAATTCCCATGCATCCTTGGCAGATGCCTTACTCTTCTTCATAATATTAAGCATGATTGCGGATGTCCTGTGATCAGGTTGAACATTGTTCTTTTCCATTAGCTCAAAAATTTCCCAAGCACCATCATATCTGAAGAAAGGTAGAAACAGGTTCATCATAATGAATGTTGGAGTGTGTTTGTATTAGGCCCATGAGGCTAGGCCCATGTGGCCCATGTATGGTACCTATATAACTACCCTTCTAGGGTTAGCCCAATTAAAGAATCAGACATTCTAGCATGGTAATCAGAGCCAGTGCTTCTTCCCCTGTCCAGCCGCCGCCCCTCCTGGTGGCTGCCGCCGCCGGCCAGCCAGCCATGGCCGGCGCTCCCCCTCCCCACCCCTCCTTCTCCTGCTCCTCCCCTGTCACGTGGGCGCAGCAGCCCCCTTCCCCTGCCCCTGCACACGCCCAGCCGCCGCTCCTCCTGGAGCCGGCCATGGCTGGCCGTCCACCTGCACACGCCCAGCCGCCGCTCCTCCTGGAGCCGGCCATGGCTGGCCGTCCACCCTCCCCTCCTCCTTCTACCTCCATCCTTTCCCCTCCTCTTCCCTTTGCCCCTGCACACGCCCAGCCGCCGCTCCTCCTGGAGCCGGCCATGGCTGGCCGTCCACCTGCACACGCCCAGCCGCCGCTCCTCCTGGAGCCGGCCATGGCTGGCCGTCCACCCTCCCCTCCTCCTTCTACCTCCATCCTTTCCCCTCCTCTTCCCTCCCCTTGGTCTCACCTCTTGGATCCCCTCTTCTCCACCACCACCGACGCCCAGCAGCCCAACCACCTGCCATGTGCCGCCGCTGCCAGGTCTGCAGCCGCCGCACCCACCTTCTCCATCCTGGCTCAGCCTGGGCGTCCTCCCCAACCGGCCCTCCCTCTTCTTCTCATCTGGCCCTCCCTTTCCCGGGCTTCCCCATCCCCTGCTGCGGTGCTGCCGCACGCTCCCTGCCCTTCCCCTGCTGCCGCCCTTCCTGCTGCTGCGGGCCTGCTAGCTGCAGCCCCTGCTGTTTGCCACGCCGCCACCCTTGCCGCGGCAGGTAGTCCTCCTGCTGCTGCGGCCACTGCTGCGGGTGCTGCTGCGGGCGCGGGCGTACGCCGTCCCAGGGCCGGCGCCACTGCCGCTGCATCTCGTGTCGCGCGCCGGGCCTTGTCGGCTCCCTACCCTCTGGCATCGGCTCCATCTCCCCCGCCGTCGCAGCCGGGACATCCTCCTGGCGCCGCTAACACCATGGCCGCCACCGCCGGGGCCGCTGGTGCGGGGGGGCCGGGAGTCGCCACTCCGGGGTTTCCCCCCAAATCCCTGTGGGCTACCGTGGCCTCCTCCTTCAGCACCACCGCCAGCACTCCACCAGTGAGTCCTGATTGGATCGCCGACTCGGGCGCCACTTTCCATACCACGCCTAATGCGAGTCTACTTTCCTCTCTTCGTCCTCCCCACCCTTCCTGTCCCTCTTCCATCATGGTCGCCAATGGCACCTGCATTCCTGTCTCCTCCGTGGGCACTGCCAGTTCCCACGGCTCATTTCATATCTCTGATGTTCTTGTGGCTCCCGGGATGGTTCACAACCTTCTCTCTATTCGCCGTTTCACCACTGATAACTCTTGCTCGGTTGAGTTTGACCCCTCTGGCCTTACCGTGCGGGACTTGGCCTCCCGGGCTCCTCTGCTCCGGTGTAACAGCACTGGGCCTCTCTACACCCTTCAGTTTCCGGCATCTGCTTCACCTTCTTTGCCTTCCTCCGCCGCTTTCGCCGCCACTCCTTCCTCCACCACTTGGCACCGTCGCCTCGGCCATCCTGGCCGGGATGCCCTGATGCAGCTCAGTCGTAGTTCCTACATTCGTTGCTCTCAGGCTCACGATGATCACTTGTGTCATGCGTGCCAGCTGGGCCGTCACGTTCGCCTTCCCTTTCAGTCCTCATCCTCGCATGCCCCTCGTGCATTTGATCTTATTCACTGCGACTTGTGGACCTCTCCTGTTCTCAGCATGTCTGGATATAAGTACTACTTGGTGGTGGTCGATGATTTCTCCCATTATTCCTGGACTTTTCCTCTGCGTGCCAAGTCTGAGGCTTTCCCCACTCTTAGCAACCTCTTTGCTTGGGTATCCACTCAGTTCGGCCTCACCATCAAGGCTGTCCAGTGCGACAATGGCCGTGAGTTCGATAACTCAACCTCCCGTGCCTTCTTCCTTTCTTCCGGTGTCCACCTGCGCATGTCTTGCCCGTATACCTCCTCTCAGAACGGCAAGGCAGAGCGTATGATCCGCACCACCAACGACATCATGCGCACCCTTCTGCTCCAGGCATCTCTACCCGCTCGCTTCTGGACTGAGTGTCTGCACACCTCCACCTATCTCCTTAACCGACTTCCTTCTACTGCCTGCCCAGCTCCCACGCCTCACCACGCTCTTTTCGGTACCCCTCCTCGGTACGACCACCTTCGAGTCTTCGGGTGTGCGTGTTACCCTAACACCGCCGCCACCGCTCCTCATAAGCTGGCTCCCCGGTCGACCCTCTGTGTCTTTCTCGGATACTCTCCGGATCACAAGGGTTACCGATGCTTTGACCTTACCTCTCGCCGTGTCCTCATCTCTCGCCATGTCGTGTTTGATGAGTCGGCGTTCCCTTACTCCACCTCTCCACCCACACCTCCCGCTGACCCTGCGGAGGCTTCCTTCTTTCCCACTGACACGGCGATTCCGCCACCCTTCTCCCCCTACCCTGCAGGTACTGCTCCGGCGCGCTCTCCTGGTGGTCCCGCGTCGCCCCAGGACCTTCCGGTGCCTGACACGGTCGAGGCAGCCCCGGAGCTTCCACCCTCGCTCCCTGTGGCTTCGCTGCCTCCCGTTGTGCCGGATGCTGCCGTTCCGATCGCGGGACCGCGCGCACCGACCCCACCTCCTCCCGGGCGCTTCGGACTCGTCTACCAGCGCCGGCGGGAGCCGCGTCCGCCCTCACCTCCTCCCGGACGTTTCGGGATCGTCTACGAGCGCCGGCGTGAGCCGGCTCCGCCGCTCCCGTCCCCAGCGCCGTCGTCGCCGGTGCGTGCTCCGCCGGCATCCCCACGCTCTCGCGCCGACCCGCCGGTGTACCACCCCCCTCTTCTTCACCGGGACCCTCGTCACACTCACCCGATGGTGACGAGGCAGGCGTCTCGCCCGCAGGCCCTCACCGCCGCCGCCTGCGAGCCGGAGATCTCTCCAGTACCCTCTTCCGTTCGCGCGGCCTTGGCGGATCCTCACTGGCGCCGCGCGATGGACGAGGAGTACGCGGCCCTCCTCGCCAACCAGACGTGGGACCTCGTGCCTCGTCCGCCGGGTTCCAACATTGTCACCGGCAAGTGGATCTGGACGCACAAGAGGCGGGCTGATGGTTCCTTGGAGCGCTACAAGGCTCGCTGGGTCCTCCGCGGCTTCACTCAGCGGCCCGACATTGACTATGCTGAGACGTTCAGTCCCGTGGTGAAGCCAGCTACAGTCCGCACCGTCCTCTCCCTGGCTCTCGAGCGCTCCTGGCCTGTGCATCAGCTGGATGTCAAGAATGCCTTCCTTCATGGCACTCTGACTGAGACGGTCTACTGCAGTCAGCCGGCCGGTTTTGTGGATGGTTCTCGTCCTGACTTCGTCTGCCGGCTCAACAAATCTCTCTACGGGCTCAAGCAGGCACCCCGGGCTTGGTACTCTCGCTTCGCTACCTTCCTGCAGACTCTTGGGCTCACGGAGGCCAAGTCTGACACCTCCCTGTTCATATACCACTATGGGGGTGAGACTGCTTACCTGCTCCTCTATGTGGATGACATTGTTCTCACTGCCTCCAGCGAATCTCTGCTCCACCGCATCATTGCCTCACTCCAGAAGGAATTTGCTATGAAGGATCTTGGGGTGCTCCACCACTTCCTCGGCGTCACTGTTGAGCCCCGACCTTCCGGCCTGTTCCTCCACCAGCGGCAGTTCACTTGTGACATTCTGGAGCGAGCCGGGATGACCGCCTGCCAGTCCTGCTCTACACCGGTGGACACCCAGGGCAAGCTGTCAGAGGCTGGGGGTCCGATGCTTGGGCCAGCAGACTCCACCGCCTACCGGAGCCTTGCAGGCGCGCTTCAGTACCTCACTTTCACACGGCCGGACATCACTTATGCCGTCCAGCAGCTCTGCCTATACATGCATGCTCCGCGGGAGCCTCACCTGGCTGCTCTGAAGCGGCTTCTCCGGTACCTCCGTGGCACCCTTGGCTACGGGCTGCTCCTCGGCCGGTCTTCCACTGCCGAGCTGGTTGTCTACACCGACGCTGACTGGGCGGGATGCCCGGACACCCGCAGGTCCACCTCCGGCTACGCGGTCTTCCTCGGCGGCAACCTGGTCTCTTGGTCGTCCAAGCGCCAGCCCGTGGTTTCCCGCTCCAGTGCCGAGGCGGAGTACCGTGCCGTGGCCAACGGCGTGGCCGAGGCCGCCTGGCTCCGCCAGCTCCTGGCTGAGCTTCACCGCCCACTCGCCAGGAGCACGCTCGTCTACTGCGACAACGTCAGTGCGGTCTACCTCTCCACCAACCCTGTGCAGCACCAGAGGACCAAGCATGTGGAGATCGACCTACACTTCGTCCGCGACCGGGTGGCCATCGGCGACGTCCGGGTTCTTCACGTCCCGACCACCTCCCAGTTTGCGGATATCTTCACCAAAGGCCTCCCTTCCTCGACCTTCTCCGAGTTTCGCTCCAGCCTCAACGTCTCCAGTGGCTAGTTGTGGCTGCGGGGGGTCCTGTGTCTTGTGCTCTTACTTGTTTTCTTTCTTGTTCAGCCTTGAACTCCGCTGCGCCGGTAGTTCAGACTGCGGGGGGGTGTTGGAGTGTGTTTGTATTAGGCCCATGAGGCTAGGCCCATGTGGCCCATGTATGGTACCTATATAACTACCCTTCTAGGGTTAGCCCAATTAAAGAATCAGACATTCTAGCAATGAATATTAAATGTTTTCGAGAAAAAATAATGAATATTAAATCACAAATACAAAGAATAAATGTGCCACATTTTCTACCACTCCTATTCATCATTAGTTACAAATGTCCCTACTTCATCTGAGGAGCCCTTGCATCATTATAAACTAGTCACTAAACTATGTTTCTGCTAGCAGTTTGCTATCTCAAATGATATATAACTCCATATACATTATTAATATTCTAAACAAATGGAAATAGTGATACATTGAATTAACATAATCTGATAATTAGTTAACACCACCCATCTGAACTTTATTATCATGTTTTTCAAAGACAAGTAATGGGCATGAATTTACCAGCAGTTACTAACACAAAGTTCTAGAAATAGTCTAGATTCTTACTATAAAAACAGCCCAAAAACACTTAAAATTGCTCTTCCTTAGTGGACTTGACAAGCAAGTGGAAGGCAGTTTTGGGTCATGTACACAGTGAGGGCAAAAGGACATTAGGATGTTCTAGCATCGACATTCTTTCCTCTTATAAACGATAGTAAAGAATTGTCAAGGTCCAGTTCTTAACTTCAAATTAAGCATACGCCTCTTAGTTGTTGTACTAATCTTCTTTTGTCTTGTGTACTCTGTTACCCCGATGCTCCAAGATAGGGAGGTATCCCATATCGGATACGTATCCGTATCCGATACAGCATGGATACGCATTGGATACGTATCCACGGAGTATCCGTAAAAAAAATAAATCAACAATAATTCGGATACTCTTTATGGATACGTTAACCTTGTTTGATACGTTAGTCCAATACGGCCCAGCCCATCAACAGCTAGTTGGATGACTCCAGACTCCCTCGTGCGGGCATGCCTGCTGCCTCTTGTCCTCTAAGGCTCTAACCCTACACAGCCGTGATAACACACCCGCACGCAAGAGCTCCTCCACAGCCTAGCGGCGGCAGCGAGGAGGTCCTCTGCTCCACCACTGGTCCTGTGAACTGTGGAGGCTAGGCCGGTGAAGGGAGCTAAGGCCACCAGATCGCTTGCTGGTCATGGCCAGCAGTTAGGCCAACTTAGTGAGCTTTCCCATTTTCCCTTTCTCTAATCCCCTTTTGGTTTAATTTCTCTCCAGATCTTGATATTATATAGATGCAGCATTGTGATATACCTGAATAATTTAATCCTCCCTCAAGCTGACTAGTTCTACTTCTGCACTAAACACCTGTACATTCTTAATTGGATTTTGATGAGTGGATGGAGATGCTTGGCAAGCTTCTGTTGGAACGTTGGCTAGATGGAAATGCGGAAAACATGAGCAAAACAACACAATTACAAGAATACGTTTTATAATGCCTTGATAATCTGAGCTTAACCTATTCTTTTTTCTCAAAGAGGCAGGAGAGCCGAGCATCTTTATATCATAGAGAGAGAATGGAGCTTTATCTATCAAGCTCTGGCATGAAAAATATTTCTGCCCAAACTTTTCACAAGTAAACTTCTCTTCCTTTCAGCCGGCTGGTTGAAATGGCGTCAAGCTTCTGGCGTCCTCTGTGACAAAAGGGTGCCTCAGAAGCTGAAAGGTAAGTTCTATAGGACGGCGATTCGCCCGGCGATGTTATACGGTGCTAAGTGTTGGCCTACAAAAAGGCGACATGTCCAGCAATTGAGTGTAGCAGAGATGCGTATGTTGCGTTGGTGTTGTGGGCACACAAGGAGGAATAGAGTCCGAAATGATGATATTCGGAATAGGGTTGGAGTGGCACCAATTGAGGAGAAATTGATTCAACATCGGTTGAGATGGTTTGGACATGTCCAACGGAGGCCTCCTAAGGCGCCGGTGCGTACTGGGGTTCTAAAGCGGGCCGATAATCTAAAGAGCGGTAGAGGTCAACCTAAACTAACTTGGGACGAGTCCGTTAAGAGAGACCTTAAGGAGTAGAATATCTCCAAGGATTTAGCTATGGACAGGAACGCTTGGAGACTGGCAATCAATATGCCTGAACCGTGACATCTTTCTGTCTTGTGTCCTTTATGTCCTTTTATGTGTCTCCCTGTTTCTCGTCTCTTTTGGGTTTCATCTCTAGCCTACCCCAACTTGCTTGGGACAAAAGGCTATGTTGATGTTGTTGTTGTAAACTTCTCTTCCTTTCAAACTTTCAACTTAATACACAAATTCGTCCTGAACTCCCAAAACATTTCAGAAAGTTGACCACAGTTTTCTAATTAGAATCTCATACACTTAGTCTGATAATATGAACTAATTAAAAGGACATAAGACATCTGTAGAGTATAGATATAGTCCTATTTATTACCAAATCAAAATTTCCTTCTCCCACGTTTCATAGTACTAAATAGCCATCACATGGTTCCAAAATAGGCCCACAAATCTTCAACCAAGTGATTATCTAATCTACATAACATGTGCCAAGAAATTTAAACTCCCAATCAATGTTTTCAAATCGTCTGGTCGGACCTGGTCGACCTGGGACCGACCAGACGATTAATCACGATTAATCGCGATTAATCGGACGACTTGTACAGGTCGACAGTACCCCTGATCGGTCACCTGAGACCGACCAGGACGATTAATCGCGATTAATCGCGATTAATCGGACGACTTGAAAACAATGCTCCCAATTTTCCACCATGCAGTGGTATTCACGATGAGAAGCCCACTAAATTTTGCACTATCAATCCCTGACACCAAACAAGACAATGCTCACCTCCTGCAGTAGGCAACTGCAGATATCGCGGCATTATAAAGAACTGCCTCGTGGAAATCCCTCTCCAAGGGTAACCTTGCCACAATCTCCAAGACCACATCAGCCATGTCGCACCGTCCAAGCGAAACAAAAGCCGTCAACCACGCCATTGGCGATACAGGCACCGGCTGCTTCTCCCGCAGCCACTGGAACAGGCGTGCACAGCCCAACGCCAGCCCCTCTTCAGACATCCTCCACATCAATTCCACGCACTCCTCCTCGCTGAGTTTCCCGTGGTTGTATCCGGCCATGAACTCGGCGAATGCTTGTTCCCCCGCCGCAGCCGGGCACCCTGCAAAGGCTAGGATTTCTTCCATGGCTGCCGTGGTGGTGCAAACACCGCTTACCCCATCTTGGCTTCGCAAGAAGGAGGCCGGGTCCAACCACTCGCATTCTTCATCCTTGTTCTCCTCTTCTTCTTGGTGTGGTTCCTCGCGCTGGGCTCGAAAGAGGCTGACAGGCGGGTCCCACTGGCCCACCTCCTCACCACCTCCCTCGTCTTCATCCTCCGAGGCGCCGCCACGGGTCGGGCCCAACCAGCTGCCCTCGTCATCCGTATCCTCCCTGGTGGCATGTGTGGCAGGTCCGCCCCAGAATCCCACCGCCTCCTCCCCATAGTCGTTGCCTTGGCTTCCTTGTCCCTCGATGAAACGATGCGGAGGGTAAGCAGCTGGGCGACTTCGAGGCCACCAGGTTTGGAATTGGGAATGGGAATGGAGGAAGCATTTGGAGGACGGGGAGGATTTGAGGGGGCAGCCAAGGTGGAGGGTGCGGAGAGTGGGGCAGGCGAAGGAGAAGGAAGGTAGCTGCTGGGCCAACAGCGCCATCTCCGGCGAGTGGCAAACACTGTGGCGGCAAGTCACAGTCACGGGAGAACACAGAAGGCGCCGCTCGTGGACGCGGATGCAACAGCGGTGTTGCTCACGCGCGCGTCGAGGAGCGGCGGAGAGTGTGCAGAGATGCGAGGATCCGGGGGCCGGGGGCCGGGGGCGGGGGGCGGGGCGCGGGTGGCGGTGGAGGATATCGAGTTGGCCAAAGAGAGGGATAGCGCTCCCGGAACCGCTCCGGGAGCCGCTTCACCTCGTCGCCAACCAAACGGGTCTTCGCTAGGATGAAAATAGGATAAAAATGGTACGGATATTTTCTGACCGTATTCGACGCTAAATTCGTTTAAAGGAGTTCAGATCTGTCTGTATCTGAGTCCGGATATTCAATATCCGATACCGTATCTATATCTGAATACTTAAATCACATATTTATGATGTCGACATCTAATCGTATCCTATCCGGCATGGCTGACACTATCCGTATTCGAATCCGAATCCGACCAGAAATATGAAAACAAATATGATATCAGTGATATCCATCTGTATCCGATCCGTTTTCATCCCTAGTTTTCACCACTCCGCTCCTTCGAAGAATCCCCGGAAAACGCGCTGAGAGGAGCCACGAGAGAGAGAGTCGGAGCTGGAAATACTGACTTCCTCCGGCTCCTCCGTCCAGGCGCATGGGCCCTCCCCAAACTGCCCTTCCTCCGAGCGTGGGCGAGCGGAGGCAGCCTGAGCAGACGCGCCGGAGCTCGGGCAAGGTAGAGGCGGCGGAGAAGCCAAACTGGAGTGCCAGTGAGGCGCAGGCAGCCTTGCGAGCTCGCCGGAGCGCGGGCAAGGCGGGGGCGGCTGGAGGAGGTGCGTTGGAGCCTGGGGGCCGCTGGGGCGTGGAGGCGGAGGGGCGCGGGGGCGCGCGGCTACCCGGGACGCCGTGGCCGACGGGGCACGCGGCCGCCGAGGCACGAGGACGCGCGGTCGCCTCGAACCGTCGGTGCTTGGCTGGTGCCGTAGATTTGGGCGGAGAAGATACACGTCTACAGAATGCCGGACGGTGGTTTCGTTTTTATTTTATTATAATTATACGTGGGTCCCACTGAAATTCCTATCCCAAATCCTACGTAACTCAGGCTCGAGTAGATGCTTAGCCCTACTTTAAGCGGTAAAAGTCGGGTGATTCCCTGTCACCTGCGAGCTTTAGAGATATACATATGATACGGTTGGTTATATTTGCTATCGAAGAAAAAAAAACCTAATATAATATGAATAAAGAACGGGCGGGGGTTTGTAAGGTTGTAGACTTACAATGACTCCGTCTGTATCGTTTAAGGACCGATTCTTGGAGTATTTCTTTGTCATATTGAACGCATGCCTCTCTCTTAGCTGACCGAGCCCGAGTGCTTGACCGCGAATCCGAGTAGCTCAACTCAGGTCGGAAGTTGGCAAGTATAAAGTGCACCTTAGAAGGGAGCCGTAGGCGTGAGTCCAAGGACACGTGATTTAAAAGTCCTGATCGTCCTGACAGAAGGGTAATCTCTAAGAGTGCTGACGCTGATCGAACTCGCAAAATTGGTTCCTGAGTTGTCCCAAAGGTGACATAATGCTCTTCGACGGGGGAAGTCATGGGTGAGAATTAGGAATACCCCCTCATCTGAGTTTTAAGTCGATTCGAGTCGCCATCTCTTACTGGTTAGTGAGAACTTGACGGGAGTATCTCCAAAGTAGATACACTAAATAATATGATGGTTCAGGAATGATGATGGTCTTATTATACCTGCTATGATTAATATTGTTTTATCTAATATAGATGACAGGTTAATGATTATTAACTTAAAGTTAAGGTTTAAATGGTTACTTAGACTATGTCAGCTTTTTATACAAATTATGTCAAGCTAGCTCTACTTTATATCAGCCTTACATGATCCTTGGTGTCATTTATTTCTAGTTTACGATGGGTAAGTCTAGCTGAGTATATTCTCATACTTAGGGTTTATTCCTACTTGTTACAGGTTGTGATATATCATGGATACTGCAAGAATTAAATGGCTCCTGCCGTAGTGGCGGAGTGTGATCATGGGCATGATCTTTCTGAGTTATCTTGTATCTAATGCTTTTATTGAAAGTTGACCTTAGACTGGTATGCATTTAAAATAAGGGTGACTTAGTTTCAAACTGTTTTGCTTCCGTTACTTTTCAACTGAAGTTGTAATAACTATGTTGAATTTCGATGTATGTTGAATTACTTATAAAATGAATGTAGCATGTGGCTTGTTATGTTGAATCACTACGGTCTTGGCTTGTATGTTGGTTGGTTTGAAATCTCTCGTGATTTCATTGGACTACCGGAGTTATATGGGCTCAAATGTGAAAATTTGATCACTTCGGTGATTGTGTTTTGTACTTGTGCTCTTATAATTTGGATGGTTCTATTACAACTTTCATCCTTGTGTTTAGCTTGTTTTGGAAAACATGTCTATATACCAATAAGCTGCTCCACGGAGTACGCGAATTCCAGCCTATATCTTTCGATAGTTATGCTCCCTGGTTTCATAACCAAAGTTGAGGAACATATTTTCTCTGGAGATAAGAAAGAAAACCCATACATTCACTTACATAAATTCAAGCAAGTGTGCTCATGCTTGCATATTTTAGGCATGTCACAAGAGACCCTTAAGTGGAAGCTATTTCCATTCTCTTTGACGGGATTAGCCAAACTGTGGTACATTCAGAACGTAGGAAGTGTACATGGAGAATGGGAGGTTTTGCAAACTAAATTTTGCATAGCTTTTTTCCCTATCTCCTAGGTAGCTCAACTTCGTGGTGTTCTTCATTTCCAACAAAAGGAAAAAGAAACCTTAGGTGCAACCTAGGCCTGTTTTAATGATTTAATATTTTTGGGGCCCGACCTAACTATTCCTGATCCGATATTGTTACAACACGTATATCTAGGACTTAGTAAGGAGACTACCCATTATTTAGATATTGCTTCAGGAGGATCATTCCTTCATCTATCTCCCCAAGGAGGGAAGGATGTTCTTAACAAAATTGCTGAGAACACTCCCTATACTGGTATTTATGGTGAATATCCTGAAATAGATGATTACCAACCACAATAACTAGAAGCTCTAGAGGCCAAAGCATCAACTCCTAGTCCCGCTCAACCCTCTAGTAGCCCTCCTAAACCAACTCGTGAACCAATTCCTAACCCCTAGAGGTGGAAGAAGAATCTCCTTTAGAGTTTTCCTTTGAAATTGAAGATAATATGTTTGAAGATTTCAGAAATGTTAAAAACTATCCTCTTCAAGCAAAACCATCTTTCAGACAATGTTTTGACCTTTCCAATGAGGAATTTAGCCATGAAGATCTACAACACCTTTCTGCCATCCTTAGTCATGAGTGGACTATGGAGACTGAGGTAGCAAAGAACGTTCTTTGAATTGATGGAGCATCAGATTCGGTGCATAGTCAAATCGGAGGAAGGGATATAGAAGCCTCTTATGACCCTGTCATAGGTTTAAACCTAATATCCACATCCCGCATATCTAGGAATCTAACCTATATTCCTCTTTGTCCAATGAACCAATGTCTTAGAGACCCGGAGGGAAATATTCTTGAAAGCCATGGATTAGCCAAAACAATTCTAGCCATCATTGATGGTGTAGAAGCCTTTTTTTGATTTCTATGTCTTTGAAACTATCAACTTTAATGTCATCATTGGACAACCTTGGTCAAAATTTTTATCGTAAGGATCTACTAAAGGTCAATTAGATGTCCGTTTTGGTAGGAAAGAATATTTTGTCCCTATCACTCGGGCAGTAAATGCTATTGCCGAGCAACATCCCGATCCTGACCCTTTAGAACAGGCAATAATGGGTGTTTCACAAGAAACAACCCATCCTGATTTCGATGAGGACACTTAGTTCTTTACTCAAGAGGAAGCCAAAACTAACGAACCCTTTTGTCTAGACGAATCCGAGAGGCCACCTTGACCTCCAATCGAGTTGAAACCTCTCCCTTTTGGACTTAAATATGCTTTCCTTAACCATGATCCTAAGACTCCCATGATCATTAGTGATAAAATATCTAAGGCCGAGACCTATAGACTCATCACGGTATTAGAAAAACATAGATCTGTCTTTGGCTATTCGCTCCAAGATCTAAAAGGGATTAGTCCTACTCTTTGCACACATCATATTCCCATTGACCCTAACTCAATCCCATCTATGGAACCTCAAAGATGACTTAACAACGCAATGTGTAAAGTTGTCAAGAAAGAGGTCTTAAAACTCTTGCATGCAGGGATTATTTATCCAGTTCCTTATAGTGAATGGGTAAGCCCTGTACAAGTAGTCCCTAAGAAAGTGGAATGACAGTCATTTAGAATGATAAGAATGAACTCTTATATCGCAACATATTGTCATGGGTTGGAGAATGTGAATAGATTATAGGAAGCTAAATAAAGCTACGAAGAAAGATCATTTACCGCTACCTTTCATAGATGAAATGTTAGAAAGATTAGCCAATCATTCTTTCTTCTACTTTTTAGATGGATATTCATGTTATCACCAAATACCCATCCATCCCAAAGATCAGAGTAAAACCACTTTTATTTGTCCATATGGAACCTACGCCTATAGACATATGTCTTTTGTACTATATAATGCTCCTGCATCTTTCTAACAATGCATGATATCTATCTTTTCTGACATGATCAAAAAGATCATGGAAGTCTTTTTATGGACGATTTTTCTGTTTATGGCAAGACATTCGATGACTGCCTAGAAAACCTAGATAAAGCCTTATAGAGATGTGAGGAGAAGCACTTAGTCTTAAATTGGGAAAAGTGCCACTTCATGGTTAGAGAAGGGATAGTTCTAGGCCATAGAGTGTCAGAGCATGGGAAAGAAGTGGACAAAGCAAAGATCGATGTGATAGAGCAACTTCCACCTCCCACTAGTATTAAAGGAATTAGAAGCTTCTTAGGCCATGCGAGTTTTTATAGAAGGTTCATAAAAGACTTCTCTCAAATTGCGAGACCCTTAACTTACTTGCTAGCAAAGGATATTCCTTTCAACTTCGATGATGAATGCTTAAATTCCTTTTATATTTTGAAAAAGGCTCTAGTTTCAGCCCCAGTCATACAACCCCTTGACTAGAGCTTACCTTTTGAAATGTGTGATGCAAGTGATTTTGCTATGAGTGTTGTTCTTGGTCAAACTAAAGATAGGAAGCATTATGCAATTTCCTATGCTAGTAAAACTTTAATAGGACCACAACTTAACTATGCAACCACTGAAAAAGAGTTTTTGGCTGTTGTTTTTGCCATAGATAAATTTAGATCTTACTTAGTATGGGCTAAGGTAATTGTTTATACGGATCATGCCGCTTTGAAATACCTCATTGCTAAGAAAGATGCTAAACCCCGTTTGATCCGATGGATTTTGTTATTCCAGGAATTCGACTTAGAAATAAAAGATAAAAAAGGAGTACAAAATTCTATAGGAAATCACCTTTCATGCTTGAACTTTCATGATAATGATAGCCTTCCCATAAATGATTTCTTGTGTGATGATACTCTTCTAAAAGTCACGCACAAATCCTTGGTATGCAGCCATTGTTAATTTCATAGTAACAGGCTATGTCCTACCGGGTGAAAATAGGAAAAAGTTGCTATACCAGAGTAGAACCCACTTGTGGGATGACCCTTATCTCTATAGAGTCTGTTCAGATGGACTCCTTAGAAATTGTGTCCCTTTAGAAGAAGCCACTAAAATTATAGAAAGATGTCACTCTGCCGAATATGGAGGCCATTATGGAGCCTTTAGAACACATGCAAAAATTTGGCAAAGCGGTTTCTTTTGGCCCTTCATGTATGAAGACACAAAAGAATTTATTAGAAGGTGTACTAGATGCCAAAAACATGGAAATATAAATACCTGAGATGTTATGCCACTTACTAATAACCTATAAGTAGAGTTATTTGATGTTTGGGGAATAGACTTTATGGGACCCTTCCAAAAGTCTTATGATTCTAAATATATTTTAGTGGCCGTTGACTATGTTTTAAAATGGGTAGAAGCTATACCATGCCGAGCAGCTGATGCTAAGCATGCTAAAAAGATGTTTCAAGAAACTATCTTCTCCTGTTTTGGTGTCCCTAGGATGGTCATTAGCGATGGAGGACCTCATTTCATTGATAAGAACTTTAGACGCTATTTAACTGACCAAGGAATCTGACATAGCATAGCCTCACCTTACCATCCTCAAACTAGTGGGCAAGCAGAAACCTCTAATAAGCAAATTAAAAATATAGTTTAGAAAAACGTTGAGGAAATGGGGACAGTGTGGAAAAATAAGTTGCTAGAAGCACTTTGGGCATATATAACTGCTTATAAACACCCATTGGTACGTCTCCATACCAACTAGTATATGAGAAGACTTGCCACCTCCCCATAGAACTAGAATTCAAAGCTCACTGGGTCATTAAAAAATAGAACATGGACCTAGATCTAGCAGGGCAAAATCAAAAAATGCAAATCTTTGAATTGGAAGAACGGAGAGAAAAAGCTTATCATAGTGCCAAACTATATAAAGAGAGAATAAAACGATGGCATGATAAGAGAATTAAGAAAAAGGAGTTTAACCCTGGAGTAAGGTATTACTCTTTAACTCTAGGGTATGACTTTTTGGGCATGGAAAGTTACAAAGTAAGTGGGATGGACCATTCAAAGTAGTTGCCACTTCACAGCATGGAGCCATCACACTAGAAAGCGATGAAGGTAACATTTTTAAAGTGAATGGTCAATGCTTAAAACTTTATTATGAACCCGACATGCAAGAATTAAAGGAGCTAGACATAGTGGAGTTTATAACCTTCTAGCACTCATGCATGTTGTTCTAGAGTGGGCCTGATAGTCCATATGTATAAAAAGGGCTATAAGACCTATTCTAATGTGAGGAAAAGGTATAGTCGGGACTCTTGACCCCCCAAATGGTATGACTAAGGCAAGAGGGAAGCAAGGGCCACTTGGGCCACGCCGCCCGACGCCTTGGGCCGCCGCTCGGTGTCTAGATGCATTCTTTGTTATCCCACATGTGAGGGATAATGATCTTTGGCATATCCTTCGTTATCCCCACGTGTTTATCTGAGATTCCAAGTGGTTCTTGTGATCCAAAGCATGAGATAATCATGAGAAGCCTCATCTCATCCACCTACCTCCCTATTTATACCACCGACCATCCCTTCTATCTCTATAAGCATTCCTTCCATTTCTCCACTTCCAAGGCATAGACTCTCTAGTCTTTCCACCATGGGTAGCAACTCTCCTAGGAATAGCCCCACCGCTCACTGTTGACGGTAGTTTACAACCATATTAAACCGTCAACATAACATGTATAAGGGCATAATTGAAATCACCAACATAGGTCTAGGGACTTAACTAACAAATTTCATAATTTTTGGTGAATCTGTGATTTCTACAGGGTATATCCAGAAAACGTCAAGGCAGACCTACATGTCAGAAGTAATAACGTAATTCCATCATGAAACCTATGTGAGAAGGTTCTGGAAGACTCTAGGAGGCTCTCCATCGAAGCGGACCCTGAGGAGGTGACATGTAGGGCCGGTCGGCCCTACCTATAGGCCAACCAGCCTATGGGCCCCTCCGTTAGTCTCCCAATTGCTATGGCGGTTCCCCACTAACTCCTAGGTTGCATCTACGTCATTCCTTAAGTCGGTTTCATCCAAAGGCTCACGTTGCAAGCTCTGGGCTATATGAGCAGACCCCAAACCCCCTGAGGCATAAGTCATTTGAGAAGATAGAAATCCTAATCATCCTTAGAGCTCCTCTAGTTTCTAGAGCATAGCTAGTTAGGCTAGGTCTATAGGAAGGCAAGTAGATCTTCTCTTGGATTCCCAACATTGTCAAGAGCGTGGTTCAGTATAATCTTTGTACCCCTCTCTTATTGTATCTCCATTACTTTTATATGCTTGCTACAATTGTTATGACAATATTAGTATTCATCTTATTCATGTTCAAGGTTGCAATGTTCATCGTCTACTTTGATTATATACTTAGTATAGCTGGTTTATTATTATGTTTATGCATAAGTTCGTATAGCACTTACTCCAAAGTACACGGGGTGGGTGGTAGAGATCATGTAAGCGTGGTGCTTATATGCTATTTACCTACGAATACACTCTATATTCCGGGTCATGTGATAGATCGCGGGTGTGACACTACCGTTGAGTCCTATATAGTTCACTCCCCGAATATAGGTCATAGAAGTAGGGCTCGGTTACGAATGAAGGGCAAGCTCTGTTCTTAAACTTACCTAAGTAATGCCCCTTATGCATAGATATAACGGTGATCTTAGCAATGACTAGGTGTAATTGCACTAATCAATGTATGCTTTGACTTGTAATTAAGAATGACTTAGGAATTATTCCTCTAATATTCTACTTAACCATGCTAATGTTATAGATAGGAGTGCTCTAAGTGATTTATCATTATACTTAAGCAATGCTTATCATATATATATATATATATATATATATATATATATATATATATATATATATATATATATATATATATATATCTTATCTTGTGACTTACACCTGTGTGTGAGTAGAGAGATTAGTTGTGGTTTATTTTGTCCATCAATGTTATAAGTTATCAATACATGTCCAACGCTACACTTTCCCTGTGGTAAAATATAAATAATGATACCTAAAGTACTCTCGGGTGAAGTGCTACAATGGTATAATTATCTGTCCGCTTGTAGAATTCTTTTATTTATATCTTTATATTCTTTCTAGTCACATGAAATAATAAGATATCTACTTAGTAGTAATGCTAGGTAGTACCAACAAGTATCTCTGGCACCATCACTAGGGATGACAACCTAGTACTAGTAATGCTAAGAGATGTAGGTAAATAATAGGTGGCTACTAAAACAAGTGATAAGTTAATAAACATCAACACTCGCCAAGCCGCTCACGCTGTGATCGATGAAATCGATCGAGAGGGGATCTTGGAGGTGCTGCCACTAGCCTACGCCACACCACCGAAGAGCCTGCTGGGGACTCCACCTGCTGGGAGCCCGAGGGGAGCCACCACGGTGCCGCTTGGCACCCTAGCCTCACCCCCCGGTGCCACAGGCTGCCAACCGACCCCCGTGAAGCACCCCCTGAACTCTCCTTCTCCCAGGCTGTGCCCCCAACCATTGTACTTCTTCGGCAAGAAGCTCCGTAATGATCAGCCCTCTCGTCCAACCACCGGGGACATCACCCTAAAGAAGTCGATCACGGTGCGCCTCTACCCCGCGCTGGATCTACCTATGCCCACTCTAGCCAATGAACAGCATGCCCTAGTGATCTCCGACAAGTCAGAGGATAGCCTCTCTCTCACCAACAGCGGAAGCACCCGAACCACACCTAACCCCAAGAGGGTAAAGGATGAGATCACCGGGCGCTAGCTTCCTTCAGGACGCTACGAGAAGGTGCTCATTCACCTCAACTCTAGCGATGCCAAGGCGATGGATGGGTCATTGTTTGCTCCCTCTGTGCGCTGCCATTTAACTCCTCCACCCATTCACAGACCGCTTGGGTAGATGGAGCACAGTGATGATGAGAAGGAGCTCACCCTTGAAGGGCTTTAGGCTCAGCTGAACGCCCTCAAGGAGGAGAACCTGACCCTAGGGGAAAGGGTGGTGGAGCAGGAGCTCTAGCGCTTCGACATCGAGGACAAGATGTACGTACTCCACAAGGGGCTCACCTCGAAGCTCAAGCGCTTGTTTGAGGCCACGAGGAATGAGCACCTGTATGAGGCGCCACTCCCCTAGACCCTGTGGCCACTTAGGTTTTTAGATTAGGTGCTCTTTAGTTTATATTTGTTTTCCTTAGTTCGTTATAGGTTGTGTTAGGTTTGAATTGTTTGTGTTAGATTTGTTTTTCATTATTCTAAAATTTCATCATTGTAAACAACGCCTAATGAATAAAAAGTCAAGTTAGTTTAATTCGTGTCCCATCCTTTGGTGTTTTCCCACTAGTAGGACCTTGCTATTTTACTTGTTGGCTATTGTGAATAAAAAGAACAGATTACCGATGAAGATAGTGTAGGGGAAGCCTCCTTCGGATATTGACGGCTTCCCACAATCACAAAAATGACATCACTAAGTTACATACACGTCGTGCATCACCATGAACAAAAGACTGACATGAGGGGACACCTGGGCCTACCGCCCGGCGCCTTGGGCCACCGCTCGGCGCTCCTCTACCGTCGTCCGATGTGGCAAGGTTGGCTCGTGCGCCCACCTTGATCCACAGCGCAGGTATGCACCTCTACTTCTTTCCTGTATGTGATTTTGATGTTAAAATTAATTATTTCTACCCTTATACAACAACAACATAGTCTTTTATCCCAAGCAAGTTGGGGTAGGCTAGAGATGAAACCCAAAAGAGATGAGAAACAGGGAGACACAAAAAGGGACATAAAGGACACAAGACAAAAAGAGGTCACGGTTCAGGCACGTTGATTGCCAATCTCCAAGCGCTCCTGTCCATAGCTAAATCCTTAGAGATATTCCACTCCTTAAGATCTCTCTTAACGAACTCGTCCCAAGTTAGTTTAGGTCGACCTCTACCACTCTTTACATTATCGGCCCGCTTTAGAACTCCACTACGCACCGGCGCCTCAGGAGGCCTCCGTTGGACATGTCCAAACCATCTCAACCGATGTTGAATCAATTTCTCCTCAATTGGTGCCACCCCAACCCTATCCCGAATATCGTCGTTCCGGACTCTATCCCTCCTTGTGTGCCCACAACACCAACGCAACATACACATCTCTGCTACATTCAATTGTTGGACATGTCGCCTTTTTGTAGGCCAACACTCAGCACCGTATAACATCGCCGGACGAATCGCCGTCCTATAGAACTTACCTTTCAGCTTCTGAGGCACCCTTTTGTCACAGAGAACGCCAGAAGCTTGACGCCATTTCAACCAACCGCTGAAATTCTATGCCTAACATCTTCATCAATGCCTAACACCAATGCATCAATTTTGTTCATATTACGAATTTCTTCATTGCAATAGATGTCTAACTTCGGAAGAAGCCATTTCAATACGAGCAACCTTGTGTTTTGGTGGCTAGGGTGGCACCAGGACCCCAGATGATGTTGTTTGCTACTTGGGGATGGAGCATTCACCCGGACCGACTGTTGATTGTTGAATCCGTTGTTCGTCACCTTCTCGGACCACAAAATTTGACAAGAAAAGTTCAAGACCATGTTTGTGGAGAGATTTTTGTGCTTTGTAGGACTGGACAAGAAGTAGACATACTTTATAGATACAATTGTCTGTGGACTAAGATGCTATCATCTTCGCTACAGTTCACTACCTCTGGCTTTCGGGACCGCATCAACCAATTGAGTACCTTAGCAACTGCCTACCCATCCGACATTAAGTCTTAGAATTAGTGAAACTTTTATATTAATGATGTTTATATGTACTGATAAAACCTCTAGATTAGTATGTATGAGTACTGCATAATCATTGAACTATTACTTTGGTTGGTTAATTGAATCAGTTCGTCATGATTGTGGTCCATGTGTACACCTCTGTGTAAGCACAGAGAATGCAAAACAAGCCTTCACTCAGTGGCAGAGATTCACTTCTCCTAGATCAAAGGGCCCACTGTCATACAAAGAGGAAGCTCCAACCGACCTAAGCACTGACTTACAGTGGAATTCTTGGCACGTGTTGTCTTTTCCACCGCCATTGAGGGCCATCTAGCACCCTATGATGTAGAGGTGGTGGGATCAAGGGCCGATCGGCGCCCCCTTCCATGATAAAGTCCTTATTTCCATCGCATTAGAGCACAGCTCGCCTGTGTAGGTATGCACTAACACCGCCGCATGGCATATGATCTGTTCGTGATCAGATCCTTATTCCATCGCATTGAGGACTAACCCGCATGTATAGGTGTACACTAACACCACCATGTTGGCTTATGATCCGTCCGTGATCAGGTCCTTATTTTTAGCGCATTGGAGCATGACCCGCCTGTGTCGAGGCGAACATCACCGCCACTTCAATGAATGAACCGCCTGGTCATAGGGCATCATCACGATCGCGTTACAGTACGATCTGCCTGTGATGATCCTTTAGTCAATGTCCCGTTACTAAATGATTCGGTGGTGATACACTATTGACCCCTGCCACATCTGACGAATAGCGGCAGTGATGGCCATCTGCTTCACCAATGGCAAGTGGTACGACAGTGATGACAAAACAACCAATGGCCTGTATATCCGATGGTGATAGAATTGCTTTTGGTTTTCATAATGTATTTACTAATTCAGCTGGGCCTTAATAACTTACTAAAGACACACCATACAGATATAATCATTACACATCATTCATCATGTCCATAATGAAGAGTACTTGTTATAATATCAATGCTAGACACTAACATAACAACTGTGTCAGCCACTACTACAAATTGATTTATCACTGTCCCCACTTTCACTATTGTAGCGATAGAAGCGACAGTGCGGTTGGAACGACAGCGAGGCCTCCTAGGAATAAAACTGGCAGTTTAGACTTCTACCACCGACGGGTTAACGATAGATGCGGCGGTGGTATTGGGGTTGCATTTCCTCTGTCACATGAAAAGCTAGGCCGACTGGGATACGCATTTTGCCTACCAGCCCTAAAGTAGTGTTTGGTCAACCGGCGGTAAATTCAGCGTGAGTGTTGACTTACCTCAACTTCCAAGGCCGTCAAATCACCATTACTTCTGCTGCCCGAAGCCTAAGAGCCGCGTACCCACTGCTCTACATATACTCCAGGCCCGATGCCCTCTGAAACAACCCCTCTTCTTCATCCATCATCCCTTTCTCTTCCAATCTACAAAGAAAATATTGAATAGCCCCATCAAGTTTCCAAGCAGCCCGTTGTCCAGTGAGGATAAATTGCCTTCCCACCACTCCTCCGAGGAGAACATCTCCTCCGATGATGGGAGTCTGATTAGTCCTCCGTGGAGTTTCAAGGAGGACCCGGAGGAGGACGAGGACGATGCCGACGCCGACGCCGAAGACGATGACGATGACTCCAACGACTCCAACTCTAACTCCGACTTCGCCTTGCCTCCTCCCAAGTGAGCGAGAATTAAGTAGTTTATAGTTAGTATAGGTAGTTCTAATAGTTTAGGTTAGTTATTATGCTTCTAGACGAGTACAATCATATACTCATCCAAATTGTATCTATATGTTAGATATATATATATATATATATAAACTATCAATGAAAAAATTCTATTCACGCATATTTGATCTCTTCAATGCCACCTTTTTTATATGTAATGCAAAGCAAGTTCTTTCCAATACTACTTCCAAATGCTAGTGCACGGATTTGATCTCTCGACGAATGTTTTTTTAAATTTTTTTGTATATTGTGAATGAAAAGGGAAAAAACTATCATGTATGGTTGCGGTTGTTTCCAGGAGCACCTAAAAGCTGTTTAACTGCTGATAATTGCCGTATTATAGCAATGGATTAGTGTGGCAATGGTCGGCTTAATACAGACACTGTTTAACTAATCACGTGTCGTCCGTTCTCGCTATCGATCAATCTAGATCATCAGTTTGGCAACAAACCTAGAAGCGCCTGGCCCATTCCCAACTCCCCTCAGGTCCTGTCAGCACCTTGGCGGTGGTTCCACCAACTAAAAAACTCCAATACGATTTAGTTCTCTCCACCCGTTGTTGCTTCATCTTCATTCTCCCCACCCATTGATTCATCTTCATTTTGACCCATCACCTGTACTTTGCCTACCTCAAGCACCTTGTATTGTCGTCATGGACAATGCCCCATGAAGGTTAGACGGATTCAGTCACCCTCCTGTTTGCATTTAGTTCCAATTGGTTTTGGGTTTGGAATCAATTTTGTTCATATTACGAATTTCTTCATTGCAATAGATGTCTTACTTCGGAAGAAGCCATTTCAATACGAGCAACCTTGTGTTTTGGTGGCTAGGGGTGGCACCAGGACCCCAGATGATGTTGTTTGCTACTTGGGGATGGAGCATTCACCTGGACCGACTGTTGATTGTTGAATCCGTTGTTCGTCACCTTCTCGGACCACAAAATTTGACAAGAAAAGTTCAAGACCATGTTTGTGGAGAGATTTTTGTGCTTTGTAGGACTGGACAAGAAGTAGACATACTTTATAGATACAATTGTCTGTGGACTAAGATGCTATCATCTTCACTATAGTTCACTACCTCTGGCTTTCGGGACCGCATCAACCAATTGAGTACCTTAGCAACTGCCTACCCATCCGACATTAAGTCTTAGAATTAGTGAAACTTTTATGTTAATGATGTTTATATGTACTGATAAAACCTCTAGATTAGTATGTATGAGTACTGCATAATCGTTGAACTATTACTTTGGTTGGTTAATTGAATCAGTTCGTCATGATTGTGGTCCATGTGTACACCTCTGTGTAAGCACGGAGAATGCAAAACAAGCCTTCTTCTATAGGCAGATAGTACCCTAAACCGTCGGTGATACAACATTTCATCTTAGCAAGAGTGCGAGGGTTTTGAAGGACGTTTTGGCGCCTTGGCAAGAGGCAAAAGCATAGATAAAAGACCTAGGCCGACCTCTTTACTCAGAGTGTGCAACACTTTGAACCCTGACTACTCCATGGCTGCATCTGGCTCCAACTCCTCCATGTGGTCAGCACCATCCTAGGGTGTCGTCACAAGAACACCGGCTTCTAGTGGAGGAGGTTACAATGGGAGGGGGCCACCCATCCCAGCCGTGTTGAGAACCACCCTTACGCATATCAGCCACCACTTTTGTGTCATTGCGGCTTGAAGATGCCTTGGTGGATTTCGTGGAGTGATGGAAACCCAGGACGTCAGTACCACAGATGTTGCAGGGCAAATAATGTAACTTGATTTCTTTCTTGTTCATTCTATTTTCACAATGCAAATGCTAAAATCTCCCTGTACTTATGATAACTTGATTTTTTCGTAGCCCGACTTAGATTGTGGGTTCTTTAAGTGGCATGATCCCTAATATGGAAATTTTTTTGGATTTTGATTTTTGATTTACGTAACAAGATTTGGGAGTTGAAGGTAGAGGCCAATGTTACAACAGATGAAGAATATCTACAGGAGGAGGAAGAGATTATGCCACAGATTGAAGAAATGGCCAGGGTTCCAATGAAGATGATGGAAGATTTCGTACCTTTGAGAAAGAAATGTGCTTCCTGTTCTAGTTTCACCTAATTTGTACTTACCTTAGTTCTTGGTATGTTCATTGGTAAGTTGCTTAGTTCACTGCAGTAGATTCAAGTATCAATTTATGTATCAGATTGAAATATGTCAATTTTGTAAAACTATTGTTGAACTAAATACAAGGTGATTAACCAGGTGTTCAACTTATTAAACTGTAAATGATAGTAGATCCAAGTATCAATTGATGCGTCGGACTAAAATCTGTCACTTTTATACAACTATTGTGGAACTAAATGCTTGTGATTAACCAAGTGTTTAATTTATTGAACTATAAATGATAGTAGATCCAAGTATCAATTGATGTGTTGGAGGCATCCTACTTCCCTGGACACTAAGCCCTGTTACAGGGCAACCAATTTATTGAACTATATATACACTCTCCTACGGTCCTACCACACCTTCCTCCTATCCATTTCCCACTCTGCTCCCTTGCTCTACTTCACCCTGCTAGCATCGGACGAAAGGCAGCCTCTCGCGTGCTCACTGCTCCTTCACCTTCAACCTCACCAGCACACAAATCTTTAGCGCATCGTCCCTACTTCTCTGCTCCATCCGGATCTAAGGTAACTGCACTGGATTTGCTCCTTTATCGGATTCTATATTCCTTTGTATTGTTCTCTTGTGCTCTCTGGTCCTTCACCTCCAACCTAGCTACAGTAATTTTGTTGGATCTATAGATGAAAATACATCTTCATGTTTTGGAGTTTGTGGCCTTGTATATCCGTGGAGTGCAGCTTGTGAGCCTTATTGTCGAGCATCTAAAAATTGGATTTTGCTCGCAGTGAGAAAAAGTTTCAGAAAAAGGTGAAATACTTCCCGAGAAGTTTTTAGAGAAAGGTTGATGGATGATAAACTCAAAGGAATAATTTGGAGCAGAATAAGAGGATCTTAGGGTACTCCATACGAAAAGATATCAAGAAAACAAAGATTTAATTACAAAAAAGACAGAGACAAGCTGGACAAAGATAAACGACTTACTAAATGCGTTTTGAAAAATCCTACTCACTCATAACACCAAGTCAAGCAACAAGCAAACATCACATCCAAACGGCCATCAAAATTAGAAAACTTCAAAAAATTCACATTTTTCCCATAACTAAATTTGCGCTAGCTCAAACTAAACTTGGTAAATTTTATCCAAGTATTTTAAACATTTGTTTTATTCGGTGTTTTCTATGCATAACCCAAAATAAGAAATTTTGGGGTGTGACAAGAACTACACTATTACTATTACTATTACTAAGAAATTTTATCCAAGACAACAATGTTGATATTACATTTCCCATAAACTACACTATTACTATTACTAAGAAGTTTCTTGCATTTTGAGTGTAGGAACATGTTGGCAACACCAACTCTTCTGTTTACTTCAACTATCCCAACTACCGCATTTTGTTTCCAATTTGGGCTCTTGGGGAGTATCGTCATAAACTATTTGCCAAGAATAATTAAAAGGAACTCAAGAAAAGGATAAATATCATACACAAGATTGAGTTTTACTAGAGCAAGATTGAGTGGAATCAATAAAAGCACTTGTATTTATCGTTGTTTGTAATTTTGGATCCACTTAGAAGGTTACAATTCTAGCTAGAAATTAGTAACATGTATATTTTAATACTTCATAAACATGCTTTTGAATGCATGATTGTAGTTAATGTTGTTTTGTGTTGGTCTTGTTTATTTCCAATGTGCCCATTTTTCCAAGGTTGAGACATTATAGAATTTGTATGTTGCCAATACACTTATGTGAATTGATTTGGATGACACTTGGATACAATGTGGAAATATATTAAATAGATCACACACTAGCCATATTAAACTCCACTTGAACATTTTAGAAATTATGAAGCAACCCCCTTGAAATATGAAACCACTACTACCGAAGCGTTTTTCCTAGCGGCCAAAACTCATTTTTGTAGGTGGGCAACACGTTAGCCTCGCCTATGTTAATTTCCATAGTCGGCACAAAAGTCCACCTCCGTTAACCGAGGTTTACATATAGTCTACACAAATGCCCACCTCCGAAAAGAAACTAAAAAACAAAAAAAATCCTCTAGCGAACCCATCAAGGCCACTGAGCCCATTGAGCCCGCTAGTGAGCTCGTCGCCGTCGTAGCCTGTTGATGGTGGGGAGGCGGTGGTGGTGGATATCTGTCGGCCGTCGTTCGATCCGGGAGATCCACCGCCATGGCGCGAGCGGCCCTCTAGCTCACCGCGAGCGGTGTGCCGCCAGGGTGCGAGTGACCACCGTCGCTGGGGCGCTGCCTTCGCTGCTGGAGGGGAATGCCATCGTTGCTCGTGAATTTCGCTCGATGCACATAGAGAGAGAGAAGAGATTTGGGGCTGGTTTTGATCGAGTGGAGGCTTGCGGCCGGGGGTGTGGGTGGTGAACACTATTATAGATGCTAGGGTTTGGTTGTGGGCTGAGTGGGCCAAATGGGCTTCACTTGATTAACCAAGACGGGTCAATTAAGAGGTCCGCCTCTGAAATGGATTTTGGGAGACGGGCCTATGTTAATGGATTTTGAGAGACGGACTACTTTTGACAGCCTCCGTAAATCCGTTTTGTGAGATGGTCAATATGCGACGACCTCCGTAAATAAAGTGATTGTCTCTAAAAATCTTCAGGTATTTTAGGAGACAATTTGTGATGGCCTCCGTTAATAATTGGGTGGTGTCTCGCAAAATCATCTATGTAGTAGTGAACACCAACATATTACGACCCAAAATATTCCTTGTGAACATCACTATTTTCAATAAGAGAATATTTTATTAAATTACAAAGCAGTTACATCAAGTATGATATAACCCTCTTGAAAGCACTATCGATCTGAAATCGCATGCACTCCAGGAGTGATCAGTCCAAAAACTAACCATGTGCCTAATTGGCTACTGCGCCAATTGCTAACATGCCATTGCAACCAAATCATTGGAAACTGACTTTTATAGTATAGTCTAGGTACAGAGCCATATCTTGATTTGCCATGATGGCCAACACGTTGCAGGTGCCCGGCAAGATGTGTTTCGCTACAACCTCCTTCCAAATGGACAGTTCTTGGTGGAATCATTGCATTTGCATCAAAACAACATTAGCAATGCAAACCGATCATAGATCAGTTGATTGAGTTCCTTATGGTGAAACCTGTCTACCGGGTTTAAGTCATCGATTTGGCACGGGTGTTCGCATTTTTCTGGATTTATTCAAGGATTTAACGATGCTATGCTTTTAGTGGTAGGCGACGTCCCCGTCGACAGCGTGACGCCTGTGGTGACTTCGGGGGTGAGTGTGTGTGCGTGTTATGGACATCTATAGTTGTACTGTGCCGTGTAATTCTAAAAAAACAACATTAGCAATATGAGGACAGAAGTGATTCCATCATGCTAGCTTAAGTTCTATCAAATCTCATCACAATGAAAAAATTTTAAGGTGAGGTATTGGAAAAATAGTTTTTTATTGTTTCAGATGCACTTTAGATTGATTTCGAAACATTGGATCTTAGATATATGTTCAATGTTTTGAAATTTAATAATAATATTTGACATATGGGTTACACTCTAGCTTCGGTGTTTAAAAAGTTTTTGTTGATCTAGAACAACGAATGCGTCGAGAAAAAACATTATATCTTATTGATTTTGTAAATTTAATATTAATTTAGGGATATATCCCCTATTAAAGAAAGTTAAGTAAGTTTGATGGACATACTGAAATCCTTCATGACTTAGGGCAACCACAATGTACAGTAAGTAGTCCATGTATATAGGACCTATGTGATCAGTTCATAGCACTATTTTCTTACAATGTTGAGTCAACATGTATTATAAGAAGAATCCCACTAGAGATTAAAAAACTTCCTCTTCCACCCTTTTAGCCAACAAAAGACAGAGAAGTAAGAAATGATAATATTTTTTATTGTTTGTACGTAGTTCATAATCTTATGAGTAGCTTTTGCTACACTTTAGAGCCTATTTTGGTTCCTTCCTCTAAACTTTAGAGCTCTAAAAGCTTTATAGCACTTTAGATCACTTTTGAGCTATAAAGCTCTAATGTGAGATAGATTAAAATTTAGAGCTAACTCTAGACCATTTGTTTGGAGCTTTGGCTCTAAAATTTAGAGAAGGAAATCTAAACATGACACGTAAATCGAACAATAGCCCGGTTTGTTTTTCCCACTCCTTTCAATGACATGTAAATTGAACAATTAGCCCGGTTTGTTTTTCCCACTCCTTTCAATCTCCTGGAAAGGTAGTAAAGGCACATAGGAGAATGCGGGAGGAGCAAAGCTGGAGCAGGAGTTACCTTTCTACCAATGCGTCCAAATCATGAAAGAGGGGTCGAAAAAGCTGACAAACAAAACAAAAGTACTCAAGCGTGATGCATCAACATCTTCTCTTTCTTCTTGGCCATTGCACACGCACCATGGGATTGGGGAGTAGGGTACCGTATCCATGTAAGATCCCTCTCTACTCCGTCTCGTTCGGACGATATATCCCTTTCACCCCATTCCCTTTAGCCCCTTTTGATACGATACCTCAAAGACAGGGAGGGAGGGAGGGGAGAGGTCTCCGGTGATCCAGTCTCCATTGCTATCAGTATCGTACTTTCCTCACTCTCCTCTGCTCCATTGGTAGTCTCCACTCCACTCGTTCTCATCCCCCTCCAAAGTCCTCTCCTTCCTCCCTTTGCCATTGTTTTGGTGAACCACCTTCTCAACAAATCCAAGCGAGCCAAAGCAATACCCGCACCACCATTGCCATTGCTGACCACACCTCTTCTTAACCTCCATGCATGCTGCATGCCACGGCACCACCGCTTCACCTCACCTCCACCGCCATGGCCGGCACCAATGGCGCCCCTCGCCTTCTCCGGCTCCCTACTACTGCTACCACCTCGTTGCCGCTGCTGCAACTGCTAATGCTCCTACAGCTACTATGCCTCACCTCGGCGCTTAACCAAGACGGCATACTGCTGCTTTCCTTCAAGCAATCGCTCGCCTCCGACCCCCTCGGCTCCCTCTCCGGCTGGGGGTACGCCGACGCCACGCCCTGCGCATGGAACGGCGTCGTCTGCTCGCCGGACTCGCGAGTCGTCAGCGTCGTCCTACCCAACGCGCAGCTCGTCGGCCCCGTCGCCAGGGAGCTCGGCTTCATCGAGCACCTCCGCCATCTTGACCTCTCCGGCAACGCGCTCAACGGAACCATCCCGCCCGACCTGCTCCGCGCGCCGGAGCTACGCGTGCTCTCGCTCGCTGGCAATGGCATTACCGGCGACCTGCCGGAGCAGGTCGGCCAGCTGCGCAGCCTCCGCGCGCTCAACCTAGCTGGCAACGCGCTCTCCGGCACCGTTCCGCAGAACCTTACCCTGCTCCCCAACCTTACCGCCGTCTCGCTCGCCAGCAACTTCTTCTCCGGCGAGCTCCCCGGCGGGGGTTTCCCGGCACTGCAGGTGCTCGACGTCAGCGCCAACCTGCTGAACGGCACTCTCCCGTCGGATTTTGGCGGGGCCGCGCTCCGGTACGTCAACCTCTCGTCCAACCGCATCGCCGGCGCCATACCGCCGGAGATGGCGTCGCATCTGCCGGCCAATGTCACCATCGACCTGTCCTACAACAACCTCACCGGCGCCATCCCGGCGGTGCCGCCGTTCTCGGCGCAGAGGCCCACGGCGTTCGAGGGCAACGCCGAGATCTGCGGAAGGCCGCTGGACAGCCTCTGCGGCTTCACGTCCTCCTCTGCCGTGGAACCCCCGAACAGTACCGCGAAGTCGCCGCCGGCCATCGCGGCGATCCCTAGGGACCCGACGGAGGCGCTTCCTGGCGACGCTACCAGCAGTGCCGCTGGAGCGTCGGCGTCCGGAGAGCAGCGCGGCAGGATGCGTCTTGCTACCATCGTCGCCATCGCCGCCGGTGACGTGGCTGGCATCGCCGTTCTATTCGTGGTGGTCCTGTACGTGTACCAGGTGAGGAAGAGGAGGCGGCGTCAGGAGGTGGGGAAGCAGAGGATGGGCGTCGTGTTCAAGAAGCCGGAGGCGGACGAGTCTCCGGACGCCGTCGGCCGGAGCCTTTCCTGCTGCCTGCGCAAGAAGGCCGGCGACGACAGCGATGACACGGATCAGGAAGTCACGGACACGTCGGCCTCCTTCGCCGCCAAGGAGGGCATCACAGACGATAAGAGCAAGGCGGGAGTTGCCGCGGCGAGCAATAAGAAGGGCGGCGACGGCGCGGTGCTGGTGACGGTGGACGGCGGCGCGGAGCTGGAGCTGGAGACGCTGCTGAAGGCGTCGGCGTACATCCTTGGCGCGGCCGGCAGCAGCATCGTGTACAAGGCCGTTCTGGCCGACGGCGCGGCGCTGGCGGTGCGCCGGATCGGCAGCGACTGCGCGGGCGTTCGGCGGTTCAGCGAGCTGGACGCGCAGATGCGCGCCGTGGCGAAGCTGCGGCACGACAACATCCTCCGGCTGCGCGGCTTCTACTGGGGCCCTGACGAGATGCTCATCATCCACGACTTCGCCGTCAACGGCAATCTCGCCAACCTCTCCATCAAAAGTACGTTCTTTCTTGTGATCAAATATGTAGTGTCGTCGTTATATACATAATTAATGTTGCTAATACTGACGCACATTGTTATGTTATGCCATTCATCGATCCGCAGGGAAGCCGGGGTCGTTGCCGATCAACCTCGGGTGGAGCGCTCGTCTCCGCATCGCGCGCGGCGTGGCGAGAGGCCTCGCGTACCTCCACGACAAGAAGTGGGTGCACGGCAACGTGAAGCCAAGCAACATCCTGCTGGACGCGGATATGGAGCCGCTGCTGGCCGACCTCGGCGTGGACCGGCTGGTCCGCGGCGCGTGCGGCGGGCTGATGAAACCGTCGGGGGCGACGTTGGCGGGGCGGTTCGGGAGCAAGCGTTCGGCCAAGAGCCTCCCGGACCTGTCGCCGCCGCCCAGCCACGTAGGCACGACGACCGCGCCATCAGCGAGCCCGGTCGGGGGCGCTCCCGCCGCCGACACGACGGCGGCGCACTACAGGGCGCCCGAGGCCGTGAGAAGCCCCAACAAGGCGAGCGGCAAGTGGGACGTGTACTCGTTCGGCGTGCTGTTGCTGGAGCTGGTGGCCGGGCGCGCGCTGTCGAGCCTGGAGCTGTGCCAGTGCGCGGCGGAGGAGAAGGCGCAGGCGCAGGCGCTCCGGGTGGTGGATCCCGCGCTGCGCGGCGAGATGGAAGGGCGGGAGGAGGCGGTGGCGAGCTGCCTCCGGCTGGGCGCCGCGTGCTGCGCCATGGCACCGAGCAAGAGGCCGTCCATCAGGGACGCGCTGCAGGCCATGGAGAGGATACCTGCTGCCGCTGCCGCTTCCTCCTCTTCGTCGTCGACATCCACGGCAGCACACCATCATCAGTGAAAAAAAAAACATGTCTTGCATTGGTTGCGATTGTTGATTCGTGCAGTCAAAAATTTATTTTTCATGGATTCGTGCTTGTAGCTTCTCTTATCTTCTCTGTACCATACCATCATTCACGGTTTTGTAAGTCCCAGCTCCTGAAAGGAATTGGTTTGCATGGTTGCATCTCACTCGGATTTTGATGGCAAATCCAACACATACAGCAATCGCTTCTTCATCGATCCAACACATACAGCGGTAGCGTGGGGATGGGCTCGCGTGACTCGTGACGATCGTCGACTGAAATAAAACTGCGACAGACCCTTACGCCCTGACCGCCCCGCCGCTGCCGCCGCCGCCAGCGTCCCCACCCCCACCTCCTCCTCCCCCCGGCCTCCCTCTCTCTCTCCCCTTCCCCTCCCCTGCCCTCCGCTGTTGGCGTCACTGCTTCGCCGTCTCTGGGCGAGCTGCCGTCGCCGCTGTTGGAAATAAACCTGAACTTGATCGGTGTATGTGCGCCGGATTAGAATGCACGTGTGCACGTGTGTGAGCATGGCAGCTTGATGCATGTGTGTACTACGTCAAGTGTTATTTTTAGGGTCTAGTTAGTTGATTCAAGGAAGCATTGGAGGCATGCAGCGTAGGTGCGGGAGAACAGCTCACTGTATGTTCGTGTGACTGAATCCGTGGATGAGAAAGCGCTGACATGAAAAGTGTGACCGGTTCATGTGGATGGTGTGCGTCCGTTGCGCACACATGAGTTCGTAGCTCTTGCATGAGCTCAGGGCGTGGACTATATTAGCCGATATAATAATTCAGCTCAACTTGTCTCGAGTTGTGTTGTATTTTATTAATAATAGCCAAGATACAGGCGTTCGACGCCGCGGCGTTCGTCGCCGAGTTGTTCATTGTCTATTGTTCATGTTACGATGATTGTTTGGTGATCTTCGATTCCAACAATTGGTACCAGAGTCTAGGTTAGGGAGGAAAGGCAGCTGAAGATGTCGACGCTGGCACCACATACGGTTGTGGTGGAGCATGTCATCGACGGCATGGCAGAGATCCCAAAGCCTCGTCGTGCGATCTGTTCGTGCTGGCGGCGGCTAGCACGTGGTGACGATCAACGGCGGTGGGGTGCTCAAGCTCCAGACCGTGTGTCGGTCTATGGAGGTGTGGAATACGGCGCGTGACGCCGGCCGAAGAAAACGGCGTGTGCCGCCAAGAAGACGGTGGCGTTGCATGGAGACGAGGCATGTAGAGGTGGCGGCGTCATGTCACAAGGCCGTAGCGGCGGGCGTGGCGATGAAGACGATGGCAACTGCAGCACTCCAGCAACGGCAAGTCAAGATTAGGAGGAGGCGTTGTTCGGCGACGCTGAAGAAGGGGCGCTCCTGTAGGAGCAGGACGCGCAGCGAGAATAAACTACGTCATGTTCGTGCGTGGCGTGTGAATCGTCAATGGTGCACGTGTTCGAGCTCACGTTGGAGTCTATTGACTGGGTCGAGTTTGTCGTATGTGTGACATGATGTCGTGTCCGTGCATGGCGTGTGAGTCGTCTATGGTGCGCGTGTTTGAGCTCGCGTTGGAGTCCATTGACTAGGTCGACTTTGTCGTGTATGCGACATGTCGATGATGAGTTCAGGTTTAGGAGGAGATTGTTGGAAATAAACCTGAACTTGATCGGTGTATGTGCGCCGGATTCAAACGCGCGTGTGCGCGTGTGTGAGCATGGCAGCTTGATGCATGTGTGTACTGCGTCAAGTGCTATTTTTAGGGTCTAGTTAGTTGAGTCAAGGAAGCATTGGAGGCATGCAGCGTAGGTGCGGGAGAACAGCTCACCGTATGTTCGTGTGACTGAATCCGTGGATGAGAAAGCGCTGGCATGAAAAGTGTGACCGGTTCATGTGGATGGTGTGCGTCCGTTGCGCACACATGAGTTCGTAGCTCTTGCATGAGCTCAGGGCGTGGGCTATATTAGCCGATATAATGCTTCAGCTCAACTTGTCTCGAGTTGTGTTGTATTTCATTAATAATAGCCAAGATACAGGCGTTCGACGCCGCGGCGTTCGTCGCTGAGTTGTTCATTGTCTATTGTTCATGTTACAATGATCGTTTGGTGATCCTCGATTCCAACAGCCGCAGGGCCCTGCCGCCACCGCTCCCGGCTTCCAGCTCGCCAGATCCGGTTGTCCGGCAGCGGCAGACGCCGGTTCGCGGGCCACTCCTCCCGTGATGCCCGCGGCCGCATCCTGGGCGTCGCTGCTCCTATAGAGGTCGGGCAGTGATGTGGACGCCGGCGATGGCGCGGCCGCCGGGTCGCTGCTGCAGATGCAGCCACCTTCGCCTTGCACGGGGATGGGTGGAACCTCTGCAGGGGGTGCTCCGGCGGCCAGGCCCTCGTTCGCATTCGACGCCGTGCCGCCGAGGTCTCCGACGCCTGCAGCGACGGACACCGGGCCGCGCACGGTCGGGCCCCGAGCGGACGGATACGCCAACTCCCCGCAGTCGACTCCGCCTCTAGCGACGGGGCCAGACGCCGTGGCCACTCCTGCAACGGGCGCCCCTAGATCTTGCTCGGGGTGCACCCTCGGCTTCACCTCAGCATCGGCGCCGGACGCCTCCTACTCGCCCCATCTCTCACCGGGTGTCGACGCTCAGGCCGTGGCCGTGTCACGGTCGTTGGAGGACGTGGTCCTCGTTGAAGATGCCTCGGATGACGAGGATGCCTTGGCGTCAGGCTCGCCGCAACGGCCTCACCTGGCAGCTGGGCCTGACACCTACCTCGTCCGCCCATCCGCACCCAGCCCATCGTCCTCTCTATCCCCCACGCCTCCCCCTTCTACCCAGGGGATGGCCCAGTGGGGCGTTCCAAGGCTCGTCGCTGGGCGGATGAGGACTCCGAATGCTCCGAGGCTATGGTGACGCCGGTCAGCTCCTCAACATTCTACCTCGACGCAGTCCTCCGGGGGTCGCTGGTCCAGACGTCATCTTTGCCGGTGTGGGTCGTGCCACAACCCACCGTCGAAGGCTCTCGCGGCTGCGCCGCTGCTTGGCGGGGCAGGCTCGTCGCCGGTGGTGCACGCTGCAATGTTCCTAGCGCAGGCGCAATGCTCAGGCGGCGCAGCCGCGGGCCTCGGCGGCGGCGGCCGCTCCCCGAGCTGGTGCACGGTCTGCCTGCCCGACCTGTGGAGGGCCGCATCCTCGCCCCATAGCGCCTCGGGCGTCGTGAACGGGGCTCCGCTCGCCAGCGCATCTCCGCTCTAGACGCCGATGGCTGGCGTGAGGTATTGCCACTGGAGTCGGTTCGTGGTTCCGGTGGGGCACACCCCGCTCGCCCCGCACCGACTAGCCTGCGGCCCCCCAGCCGTTACCCAGCGGATCTTTATGGGAAGTGCTTCAACTGCCTCTCCACCGCGCATAGGGTGGCAACCTGCAGGCTGCCTCTGCGTTGCCTCCGCTGCAAGGGGTTTCGGCACCTCGCACGGGACTGCAAGCGGCGGCGAAAGGTCACATTCGGTGCCCCCGATGGCCGATCACGATACCCTGTACAGGAGCCTACCCCGGGCAACCGGCCGCGTGCCCAGGGCAGCGCATCGGATGCGACTGGGTGGGGCCGGGCATGGTTGCTGATGTGCCTGGTGCGGCCACTTGCGGCGACAGTGGGCGCAAGCGATGGAGGCGCCGTCAACGTCGGCCCCGAAGGCGGGGGGGTGGCGTCGCGGCGGCAATGGGTGTCGCCACTGACGGCAACGGCAGTTCGGCCGGGTCCGCCCAAGCGACGTCAAGCTCCACCATGGGTGCGCCCACGCTTTGCCTCTCTGTGCCCGACCCGCTTGTGGAGGCGATGTGCCCACACTGCTCACTCCTCCTCGGGTGGGTCATCCCGATGTCGACTTCGGCGACGTGGACGCCCCACCGGGGATCGCGGAGACGACCCCGGTTGTGGCTGTCCCCTCGCCTCAGCCGTCGGCACAGGAGTTGGCACTACTCACGCCTCCTCGGGCAAGTCAGCCCGACGTCCAGAGTGGTGACGAGATGCCCACGCCACGCGAGGCCGGTCAGCGCCTCACACGGTTTCTGGATGAGGTGCAGGTTGAGCGAGAGTTGTCCCTAATTGCCTCTCCACCACGACAGAGGGTGAGAGCCAACCGGCCCCTGCGCGCAAGAGCACACGGATTGCCACCTAACCGTTGGCACACATTCCGGCCTCCCAACGGGGCGAGGTACTCCTCAAGCAGCGGTTGGGAATTGCGCCGCCGGCCGCTACGGCTTCACCTGCGCCCGAGGGGATACTCGACGACTTGCGTTCTGAAACCTTGTCGTCGAGTCAGGTGGTGACCCTTGAGGCGCTGTTAACAGCGTTCAACGGGCGCGCGTGCATGCTCTTCATGGAAGATCCGTAGAGCGCGGAGGTGTTGGCACGTTGGTTATTTCATTATGTAATATTGAACCAGAGAGCAGTCTCTTAGATTGGTTCGGATGTTAGACCACTTAGCACGCTAGATGCGCGTTGTTTGTGCTGAAGAGTGTGTGTGGTGGTATGCGTGTTGTATTTTACAACTCTTCTTCTTTTTGCAATGATACACAACTCTCCTGCGTATTCGAGAAAAAAATCGTGCACTATAATAATGTATAGTACTACAAATAAGTACGGCTCCCTGCGACAAGTGTTAGTTGTCATCAGTCTTGCTCTAAACAAGGTTAGAGCGCCCGTGATAGATTCCTCTTCGAGCGCGGGAACGGGGAAGACTCCAAAAAGGCGTCTGCGCCTCACATGGCATGGATGGGTTTTGGCGCTAAGCCCACCCGCATGGCAACAAAACATACATCTGCTGGCTGCTGCCCACCACACCACCACTCGGTACGGGAGATGCCATCATTTCATATCAGACACTCCTTGTACGTACGTGCAATAACATTTTTTTTACAAGCAATTTGGGATAAAAAAAGAAAACCATACAGCTTTACTTTAGTGGTCGTCGAGGACCAGACCCGTCGCTAAGACTAACATGCATGCCTGACGCTCACAAAATGCAGCTAATCACCAGGGGAGGGGATGTCCGAAGCGGCCAGGCCTCCGGGCTCGTCGTCACTCATGGGCTGTGCACGCCGCTATTCCAGTGGCTGCAGGAGAAGCAGCCGGGTGTACGTGTACAGTGTACTCTCACCATATACTATACTCTAGTACTGGTAGTATAGTACGTATGGTTGCCGCCTAGGACTATATTGTTGCGCTTGGGCGGTGCCACGTGACTGATGATGGGGTTGATTCAGAGATTATTTTTGCACGGTTACCCAGTTACCCTCGATGAGAGGGAGTTCCACGCATATAGGACCTGTTTGGATCGCGCCCTGGTAGACATCTGCCTGGGCCTGCAAGCAACTGATCCTACCTCAGGCATCCAAAATCGAACGCTTGAGAGCTCTGCTTGGGTTCAGAGCTGCCTGAGAGGCAGCATCCAAACAGACCCATATACTAAGTATGTGTTTCATTTGTGTTCGCATATGTTCTTCTGAAGGCAATAATATCCTTTAAAGCATGTGCACAATACATAATTAAGATAGTAAGGACCACACATTTCAAAGGAACCAACTTCACGCACGGTATGAAAGTAAGGTCTGAGTGGACTTGGACAGTAAGCTGCTAAGAGAGAGAGGGCATATCCGCATATGGGCTATGGCGGTCGGTTCGTTCCATTAGGATGGTTCGTTCTAAGCCACTTTATGAACCGAGCATCGAATCTGGTCAAATATATCACCACAGTAGTAATTGGATGGTAGATGTACCCGTTTCTCAAAATTATCACACCAAATTAGCTAGATTACATGTTGATTGGTCACAGGCATCGGTGGCGCATCCGTAGAGCGACACACGTCTATGCATTTTGCAAAAAAGCCCTTTACCATTTAGGGAATCAACTCGCAGTCCATCTGAGTATATGTGGCAATTTTGCAGAGAGCCGTCCGGAGCCAAACCCTAGCACATTTCCCCGTCCTCATCTCCTCTCTTCTCAGGTTTTCTTCCCACTTTCTTCATCCCGCCGCCGCCGCCTCCTCCTCCCCACGATGCTCCACCGCGCGCCTCACCGTTGTGCTCCTCCCCGTCCACCACGGACCACGGGGCGTGGCACGGCACCGGTCGACGCGGTCCTCGCGGGCGGGGATCCGGCGGGCACGTGGCCTCGCCGGCCGGGGAGCGCGACGGCTGTGCCAGGGAGGTGTAGCCGCAACAACCTGCACATGCTCCGGGAGCCCTACAGCAGCCTGCACGCGCTCTGGATCTACGGGGGGCCACCACCGCCAACCTTCCACCATCACGTTCCGGGAGCCCTGCAACAACCTGCACGCGCTCGCGTTGATCCCCGTCGACGCCGCGCTCTCCGCCGCGGACTCGCCCACGTCAGCGCACGCGTTCGTCGGCGCCTTCGCAGCGTGCATCATGCTCAGCCAGCAGTAAGATCGAGTTTCTTTCCCTCTCCTACCATCTGCCCACTTGTGTCCGCTTGACTCCTTGGCCCCTCGCAGATCCGTCATCGGTCGTCCCATGATGCTATTTGCGGCTCTAGATCTCACACCGGTGATGTGCTTCTCGAGGTGGGCATGAAATAGGTGAATGGGTCGGCCGTTGTGAATGATGCCAGATCTAGCAGTTTCGAGGCCGCTGCCCCTACACCCACCCACGCCCATCCCCCAAGCACGGGAACGCGTTCTCCTCCAGGCATCGCCGTTCTAAATTCTTCTCCAAGCCTCCAGCGTTGACGAATTCCACATGCTGCTGACCGCGTCCCCCGCTCCTCCATGCTACTGACGGCACCCAGCAAGGTCCCTGTTGTGGATCCACACATCAGGCTGTGCGGTGCTGCTCCCTGCAAGGCTGCTCGTCGTCGATCTGCGAAGCAGACCATCAGCATCGCCCCCTGCAAGCCAGGTCTAAAGGTGGATGCTACTCTTTGCTCCAGAGCACTCCATGTCCTTCAAATCAATCGATGGTGAGAAGGGGAGGCAGCAACCAGGTCGAGTTGGATGCTACTCTCTCCTCCCATTTGCGTTGTATTTATCTATTACCCTCCATCCTTGAGGTATCTTCCACCACCTTCTCCTTATTTGACCTATGGATTTTAATGCTCCAGTTGTATTCAGGCTCTGATGAATTTTCTATAAGAGGTGCAGGATAGACAACTATTGCATCTGAATATATTTGACTAACCACGCCAGAGGTACTACAGATATCTCTTCCCTGTTGCCATTTTGTTGATCTGACTTTAGTGAGATTGTTTTGAAAGTAGCGTATTTGTGTCATCTGTAAGGGCTAGATAATAGAGTTGGTCTGCACAACAATAGCTATTTCAGTAACTGTTCTTACTTTTGGTCTAAATTTTATTGCATAGTTTTATTAGAGTAGAAATCAATACTATTGGACTGAATAACGATAGAAATCTAATGTCTATTGCTTGCGGTGTCAGTTGTTGACCATTCTTACAACGTATGAAAAACTGAATTTTATTGGTAATTTACGGGACACGTCAGTATACTATTTTCTTTCATAGAGATATAGCCTCAACGTTTCATTGGCCTTCTTTGCATGAGCTTTATAAGTTGCTTGGTGCTCTTTCATGATTGAATAAGCATTTAAGTTGTATCCTCAGATTGTAGAAGGAACATCTAATGACTGGACTAAGGATTCAACTATTTGTTTCATGTGAATATTTTTTATGCATAAATGGTGAGCTGAACTTTTCATTGATGTGTTCGAACAAATTCTGCAGTTTGAAATTATTCTGCGCTATCTTAAGTTATAATGAGCTTTCTTCTATACCTGTTTGCAGATTGCAATGTTAATGTTGATGCACAAACTCAAACAAGACAAAGCTTAGTTATTAACTATTTTCAGATTTTGTTTTTTCCCCTTATTTAGTTGTGTTGTTCACTGTGCATTAAAATGTTTTATTGTTTTCCTTTGCTATCAAGTTATGTGAGCACTAAGCAGATCATGATTGGTGCATTCGCACATGTAGTTCCACTATGGGACCACAAAGGTTAGTTTGTATGATAAAAACTATAGCTAACAATTGTTTTTACAGAAAAAACATTGTAGTAAAAGAAATTTTTAGGGTGATACTTTGGCCAATATAAATACATCGGTTTACATTGCTTGAAATGTCTGAGTAATCTATTTTGTTCATTGGCACATGCTCACTGAAATACTCATTCACATGTGTTAAATTCATGTACTACTATTTATGATTTATTTTACGGCTTTTGACGATGCATGGAAGGATCTATAGATTGCAGTTTCTTATTTCAAAAAGAATTTTCATATTGCACAGTGAAATGCTGAGATGTGAATGAAGTGTATATATGCATCCAGCTGCCTGTTGTTTTAATGACTTGTTCTGATTATATTTTTATAATTAAAACATGTGTACCAAATTTTAGGCTGTCCAAAATGATTATTTCTTGTATGGATGAAAGGATGGAGATGAGTGCAAAAGGAAGTAACAAGATTATGTTGAATGAGCGTGGAGAATTGAGATATAGGAAATAGGATTGTAAAAACATATATGTTTATTTGACGATCCTTATGTACCGTACAATATATTGGGATGGTTCTAATTTAGTTGATTGTATCCGCAAAGTATGTTGGGCATAGTAGAATTATTATTAATGAAATAGCCTTTGAAGCTTTTATGATGTGTCATGTCTAACCAGCATGTATACTATTCTTCATATCACGACATATATGCTTTTGTTCATCAAATTACAGCAGGGCGCCCGAAGGGCGCCAGATGTTCTAGTATAGTTGATGTAAGGGCGTCCCCAACAGGCAATCGTTGGCTGGCGTGGAGATCAGAAACGATTAAAAAAGAGAAAAGTTGGATAGCGCAACGGTGCTGCAGAGATGTCATCAGAAACTATGGGTGTGTTCAGTTTCTCATTTCACCTAAAAAATTTTAGGTTTTGACTTATTATTTTGCAGAATACAACTAAACACTATAAAAATTTTTTGGCAAAAAAAGTATCCATTCTCCATTTTGGATTTTGGCATCAAGAGGCCAAAAAATCCAAAAAGCCAAAAAGCCCTTACCCACCCTACGAAAAATTTGGCATTTTGGATAGAACTAAACACACCCATGAAAATTCATGAGTAAAGTCTATCACCGGTCCCTAAACTTGTACCGCTGTGTCATCCGGGTCCCTAAACTCATAAATTGACCGTTTAGGTCCTCAAACTTATTCATCTGTGTTATCTCGGTCCCTAAACTTGTTTGGCTGTGTCACCCCGGTTCCTAAACTTGAAAATCACCCGTTTAGGTTCTCAAACTTGTTCAGTTGTGTCATCCCGGTCTCTAAACTTGGTTTTGAGTCTCATCTGAGGTTAAAACAGGGCGATCTAAAAACTCTATATCAAAAATTAATTCATAACTTTTTTATATGAGCTCAAATGAAGATAAACTTTATATCAAAATTAAAGCCCTCAACGCGATCTACAACTTTGTAGTTGAAAAGTTTTTGAATTAAAACTATTTAGGGTCCCAAAATATTGTTATAAGTTTATATATTTTGAAATTTAAAATTTAAAATTATCAAACAATCTTAGGTACAGACATAGTCTATATGAAAGTTATACTTCTCAATATGATCTACAACTTTGTAGTTGAAAAGTTTTTTATTTGAAGTCATTTAGTGTCCCAACATTTAATTTTAAATTTTAAATTTTAAAATCTATAAACTTGCAACAATATTTTGGGACCCTAAACAGTTTTAATTCAAAAAAAATTTCAACTACAAAGTTGTAGATCGCGTCAAGGGCTACAATTTTGATACAAAGTTTGTCTTTATTCGAGCTCATATAAAAAAGTTATGTATTAATTTTTGATATAGAATTTTTAGATCGCCCTGTTTTGACCCAGAAGAGACTCAAAACCAAGTTTAGAAACCGTGGTGACATAACTCAACAATTTTGAGGACCTAAATGGGTGGTTTTCAAGTTCAGGGACCGGGATGACATAGCTGATCAAATTTAAGAACCTAAACGGTCGATTTGCGAGTTTAGGGACCAGGATGACACATCCAAGAGACTGGTGATGGACTTTACTCTTTTTCATTTTATGATTTCAAAGTAGTTGGCATTTTACATTTTGCATTCCATGGGGAACTAAACACAGCCTAAGAAAATTTTAGGAGACATTGAGTCCTCGCTAGCGCTGTAAGTTTCCTTTCTATTTCTCCTGCTGATAATGATAACACTAGATATTACCTGGATCCCCCGATCTGTAAAGATGATACCAAATAAATAGCAGATTTGTTGAGATCCTACTTGGATCTACGAGGCTAGCAACGGGGTGCATATTATGATTATAAGGGTCGTGGAAATAGCTAGGTTATATATGTCAAAAAGCGGAAGGGGGGTTTTTCCGGGTTCTCAACATAAATAGTTGTTTTTCCACATCTTAGAACTCTTTTTTTTACATAAAGTGAATCATATACAATTTTTTAAACACATAAAACGATTTAAAACAAAGGAAAATGAAAGTTCAAATGATCTGAATCATAATGGATCGAATTTCTAGATAAGCCCTACTGAACAAAGGATCAAGCTTTTATAAATCCTATGAAACTCTTATACAATGGCTTAGTCCACATACATTTTGGATAATTCTACCAAGACACTTAACCATAATATATGGAATATTTCTTTTTTAATCTGTCACTCTTTCTCATTGAATTCAGTTTTTCTTCCCTTACGCGCGCCATCTATCCAATGGTCATTCTTGTTGTGTCTTGTTTCTTCCTTTCATAGAGTATATTTTTGACAGAGTAGCTGTGCACAATTGCATACTGTACATAGCTCGACCCATTGCCCATTGGCGTGATATGCATTCATTATCACTATATTGGATCACCCGGACTAAACTTTAATTCATATCACATCAAATGTTTGATACTCTATCCGTTCCAAATTACGTCGCTGTGATTTTTTAGTACATCTATTTTGCTATGTATCTAGATATAATAATATGCCTAGATACATAATAAAATGGATGAACAAAAAAAATCAAAGCGACTTATAATTTGGACGGAGGGAGTACCAATTAGGAGTATTAAATATAGACTAATTATAAAACTAATTGCATAAATAGATGCTAATTCGGAGAGGAATCCATTAAACCCAATTTGTCCATGTGAAGCTACAATAAATATATGCTAATATTTGCGAACACAAGGTTGACAAGTACCTTTGTATGTTCGTTTTGTGATGGGTGATTGTCAATGTGATCCACGAAGTAGGTTGAGTGGTAACTAATCCTACCATGACGAAAGCTATGTGTGCGACATGTCTTTTGGCTTGTGTTGTGCAGGAGTGAAGCTGAAAGTGCATTTGCCCCCTATGTGGGTTTTGGTGTATTGATGACATCCAAATTAGGGACTAATGTGATCTTAATGAGATATGTCGCAGCTATTAGTCCCATGAAAGAATTAAAGAGTTGATAAAGATGAAATGGTATCCCTCAATTCGTCTTGTTGAAAAAGGCATCAAACTCAAGCGGAGCTTCAAAGTTTATCTTTTCGCTTCTTGGGTTTAGGTATGCCGCACTATAAAGAAGGATGCAAAACTTAGTTGGTCTGAGGAAGATAGAGTGCTCAAGTACAAAAATAAAATCAAAAGAGAGACACTCTAGCACTTCACAAGCACGTAGAATAGTTTTGATGACTTTTGGTGTTAGAAGTCCCGACGTATGTCGGGAGTCCCGACGGTCGGAAGTGCTGACTTGCGCCGGGAGTCCTGACGTCTAGTCACTTAGCCTGTGCGGTGACTGAGGACGTCGGAAGTCCTGACGTGAGTCGGGAGTCCCGACCCTCACCAGGAGTCCCGACGCCAGGCCCATCGGCTCGCTCTGCTGACTGCTGCGTCGGGAGTCCCAACGTACGTCGGAAGTCCCGACGGTCAGCAGTCCTGACGTAAGTCGGAAGTCCCGACATTGACCTTTGCACGGTGTTTTTAACCTTGCATGAATAGTGTTTCTATATACGTCAGCAGTCCTGAGATCTACGTCAGCAGTCCCGACGTAGATCTGAACGGTTAGATTTCTACTACGAGTATAAATAGCACTCTCTTCACTTCTAACCGTTACTCACTCATTCTTTGCTCACCAACTCACGACCAAAACATCTCTCAAGCATTCAAGAGCTCTCTCTCCTCTCCCCTTTGCTCCTAACTTTAATTCCCCACGGATTTGAGTGATAGGAGTGTGGTTTGAGTGAGAAAATCATCCTTGTAAGCTTGAGCACTTGATTTCTTCGTCAAGACGGTTGGATTTGCGTCTATTACTCTTGGGTTCTTGGAACCCTAGCCGGCTAGGCGTCGCCCAAGAGCTTCCATCTTGTGGAAGAGCCTTGGGAAGTTTGTATTACCCTTGATTTCTTAGTGGAGAACTCAAGTGACCTTTGTGGTTGCTTTGAGAGAGGCAAGGAGGTGAAATAGACTCCGACCTAAGTAGTCACCTCAACAACGAGGACGTAGGCGCTCCTTTATGGGGTTGTCGAACCTCAGGATAAATCCTTTGTCCTACATGTTTGTTGTTGTTGGTGTGATTTGCTTGGTATCACTTGTATTTGCTTGTCTCTCTCTCTCAACCTCCCTCTTAGGGTTTGGTCTTGATCTACGACTTGGAGAGTTCTTGGCGTCAAGGAAGTGGCCTAACATCTTCATCTTACCACTAGGAAGTGGTGTTGTAAGTTACCGGTCTCACAAAGTTCATTTGAGCACTAGTAGTTCATTTCTCGTAGGCGTCGGGAGTGCTGACAGTTTGCGCCGGAACTTCTGACACGTCGGGAGTGCTGACTCAAACTGTCGGGACTTCCGACAGTTGCTGACAAGTAACTTTGAGATTTGTGTAGAATTTTTTAGATACGCCTATTCACCCCCCTCTAGGCATTGTTTAGATCCTTTCAATTGGTATCAATGCGAGGTCTTCTCGTAGCGTTTCACCACGTGAGAAGAAATAATGTCGGAGACTGACAAGACACAAGAGTTGGCTAAAGAAATAGCCAAAGAGTTGATGGCAGCTCAAGCAAAGCTTTTTCAAGATGAAATGAAGAAAATGCAAGATGCGATGAGCAAGTTAAAAGAAGAGTTGAGTAAGAAGGTCGATGATGATATAAGTGGCAAGAAATTTGAAGAAGCAACTAGTGGCAAAATTGACAACGGTCAAGATGGTGCAAGTGATGTTGGAGCCGGAGAGCATAGTCAACCAAAAGGAATATACTCTACCATGAACTTTGATTATTCACAACTCATTAAAGCCCCACTTCATCATACTCCATCCGTCAATCTTGGCAAGCCACCTCACTTTGATGGATCAAGATATCCCGATTGGGCATACAAAATGAAGATGCACCTCATTGCCGTAAATCTTTGGGAAGTGGTTGATGTTGGTGTGACATTTCCCACCGAAGAAAGAGAGATCACTCCAAAAGAGGCACACAACTTCTGTCAAAATGCACAAGCCGTAGCCATGCTTGTTTTAATTCTAGCTTCGGATGAGTTCAACAAGGTCAATGGAAGAGAAATTGCTAAGGACATTTGGGAAGTCTTAAGGACTTCATTTGAAGGAGACAAGAGTGTGAGAAAAGGCAACATCGAGTTACTTCATGGTGAATTGGAGATATTTGTGTTCTTGGAAGGTGAAACAACTCAAGCTATGTTTTATAGGATGATGACTTTGGTCAACCGCATAAGATCTATTGGAAGCACCGAATGGGATGACAACAAGGTTGCTAGAAAGATTTTGAGAACATATAGAGCAAAGAACAATATGCTAGCATCCGTGATCATGGAGAGGCCCAACTATGATTACATAACACCTCAAGAAGTTCTCGTGAAGCTCAAGCATCATGAATGCCTTGATCAAGATGCAATCAATGCTCATAGTCAAAATCCTAGTGCAATGGGATACAACAAGAGTGCAGCCCTAAAAGCAACTCATGTTCATGATGGCAATGGGTGTTGTCAAGAAAAAAAGAAGAAAGTGAAGGATGATTCCTCAAGTGAAGAAGAAGATTCCGATGCGGAGGTTGCATTTGTGATTAGAAATCTTAGAAAATTTATGAAGAAGAAGAGCAACCACAATACTTATGGTGATGGTAAGAAGAGATACAAGAAGAGGTTTTGCTATAGGTGTGGTAAAACCGGTCACTTCATTGCCGATTGTCCCGAAGAAAACAAAGACAAGAACAACAAGAATAATGATAAGAAGAACAAAGGCAAGAAGAAAGGTGAAGCTCATCTTGGTGACGAATGGGAGTCAAATGATGATAGTGACTCAAGTGATGATGAGAAGAAGAAGAAAGGAGCCGCGAACATTGCCATCCATCACTCTTCATCACCAACCATGACCCTCCCTGACTCGGCTTCATCACCAAAGCTCTTCCCCAACTTGGATTCATCACCAAGGCTTTTCTCCAACCTCATTGACAACGAATACTACACTCCAACTTGCCTTATGGCCAAGGGGGAGAAGGTACAATCCCCATCCAACTCCTCTAGTGATGAGTATGATAGTTGTGATGAGAACATAGAACAACTTGAAGCAACCATGATAAAGAAATTTGGTAAAAAGGCCTACACTAAAATAAAAATGCTAATGAAGAAATTAGAAAAGAGGGATAGATGCTTGGAGATGCAAGGAGATATAATCACTCAAGAGCGAGAAAAGAACCAAGCTCTTGAAGCATCTATCGTCGAGGAAAAGATGAAGGTTGAGAAGTTAACCGTTGAATTGTCTTTAGCCAATGACTCAATTGGGAAATTGACTAAAGAACATTCCTCGGTTAATGATCAAATAGCTAGCCTCAAGAATGAGAAAAGTATTGCTCAAGAAAGCCTTACACGCTTGGAAGAAAAATATCAAAATGTTGAGCAAAACTATAGCACACTTTGGGCTAGCACTTCAACTTCTCCTAAGGCAACCGAAGACTCTAATGTCTCCACTAGCAATGGTTGTAAAAGATGCTATAAAATTGATGTAAATGCATATACTACTAACCTTGTTGAGCTAGAGAAGAGAGACAAGGAGATCAATAGGTTGAAGATGGCCTTGAAGAATGGGTGCAAGTGTCAAGAGCAATCCAACAAGACTATATACAAGGCATTTAGGCACCCATCTATCAAGGAAGGTATTGGCTACAATAGGTATGATGGGAAGGCCAATGGAAGGAACATGGTCAATGGTGTGCCTTGTGTGAAGTTCAACAAGGGTGTTGCCCTTGATGAGCTTATATGCAAGGCCAACAACAAGGTCTACATTCCCAAGATCCAACCTACAAGCAACAAGACGAAGCAATCCGAGGCCCCCAAGCCACAAGCACCACTTCCACGGTGTTATGCTAGTGACTGCATGTGTTGTTGGGGCAAGGATGGCAAGATTGTGGTGAAGTATGTTGGTGCCCTTAAGAGGAAGGAGATTATGAGGAGTGTTTGGGTGCCGAAGTTTTATGTGACTAACCCCCTAGGACCCAAATCTCTTTGGGTACCTAAAACGCAAGCTTGATTTGTCTTTGTAGGAATACTCCTCCGGTGGAACAAGTTGGGTGGTGGATAGTGGATGCACCAATCATATGACCGGAGAGAAGAACATGTTCACATCATTCCAACCTAGTAATGATGAAAGTGGAAACATTGTGTTTGGTGACAATGGAAAAGGAGAAGTACTTGGTTTGGGTAAAATTGCTATCTCAAATGACAACTCTATCTCTAATGTTTTACTTGTGAATTCGTTGAGATACAATTTGTTATCCGTTTCGCAACTTTGTGAGATGGGTTACAATTGTCTCTTTATGGATAAGGGTGTGGAAGTCTATAGAAGGAAGGATTCCTCTATTGCATTTACGGGTCATTTAAAAGGGAAACTCTATCTAGTTGATTTCACATCAAATAGAGTCAATCCCGAGACTTGTTTAATGGCAAAATCTAGCATGGGTTGGCTATGGCATCGCCGACTTGCCCATGTTGGGATGAGGAACTTGGCCAAACTTCAAAAGGGCGAACACATCCTTGGACTAATAAATGTTTCTTTTGAGAAAGATAGGATTTGTAGCGCATGCCAAGCAGGAAAATAAGTTGGAGCTAAACATCCCGTCAAGAATGTGGTGTCAACCGAAAGGCCATTAGAATTGCTTCACATGGACATATTTGGACCCATCGCTTACATAAGCATTGGTGGTAACTGTAACAGAACCGTCCAAATTATAAGAGCACAAGTACAAAAATAATCACCGAAGTGATCAAATTCTCGCACTTGAGCCCATATAACTCCGGTAGTCCAATGAAATCACGAGGGATTTCAAACCAACCAACATACAAGCCAAGATCGTAGTGATTCAACATAACAAGTCACATGTTACATCCATTTCACAAGTAGTTCAATATACATCGGAGTTCAATATAGTTATTACAACTTAAGTTCAAAAGTAGCGGAAGCAAAGTAATTTGAAACTAACAACACCCTTATTTCAAATACATGCCAGTACCAAGGTCGACTTCCAACAAAAGCATTAGAGAGAAGATAACTCAGAAGGATCATGCCCGTGATCACACTCCGCCTCTACGGCAGGAGCCAACCGACTTTTGCAGTCGCCAAGATACAACACAACCTGCAACAAGTGGGGACAAAACCCTGAGTACGAGAAGGTACTCAGCTAGACTTACCTGTCAGAAACCAGAAATAAAGTGACACCAAGGATCATGCAAGGCTGATATAAAGTGGGCTAGCTTGACAATATTTTGCATAAAAGCTTAATATGGATAAGTAATCATTAATGCTTAAGCATCAAGTTAATTATCATTAACATGTCATCTATATTAGAACCTGTACTAGAGCACTCACTTTATTAGGAGCAAACAATATTAACCATAGCAGGTATAAATTGAGGCAACCTTTCCATCGTTATCCAATTAACCATCCGTTCAATTTAATGGAATCTACGTTGCCGCTGCTCAAGTCAAGTGCTCACTAACCGGGAGCGACGGCGATTCAAATCGAATTCCTATCCAGCTGGAGGGGTATTTCTAACACTCACCGCGCAGGCCCCTGCCAGGATCGCACAAGCCACCTTTCGTACGATTCAGGAATCGCGGGTCCGAATGATGTCGCAACCCCAAGGGTGACACTCTGCCAGGTGATAGGGACTCTAACCCCCCCTTGGTCTCACGCCAATGTCCCCAAGCACATCCTTTCTCTCCTCCAAGAAGCAACCTACCATTCGATTCCCGGCCTGAACCATATTACTCGGCTTCGCGGTCGGAACGACTTATCCGGCCAACTAAGTGTTAGACTGCGTTCAACATGACTCAAGGACGTACAGCGAATCGGTCCTTAAACGACTCAGACGGGGATAGATCCACACCCAAGACCTCCATGCCTTGTTGCTTCAGTATCGTCATCCCGCCCGGTCTCATTTCATTTTATTAACACATAGTTCAATTCCACGATAGCAATATAGCCAACCGTGCCATATATGGATATCCCTATATCTCGCAGGTGACAGGAAATCACCTGACTTCTACCGCTTAAAGCAGAGCTAAGCATCTATTCGATCCTAGTCTATGTAGGATTCAGGGATTCATATATCTGGACAAGGAATGATATAATGCAGCAAGGGTTTCCAATCAACTCCTACCACTTAATGCAACAATACTTATAACATATATATAATTAATTGCTTTGAAGATAGGAGGCTTATAATGCTCCGGGGCTTGCCTGGGATCCGACTCAAGTTAGAGTATGTCAGATGAAGTCACTTGGCGAGCAACCTCCAATCTACCACTTGTCCGATCCTTCTATCTTCGGAATGGATCCACCAACTCCATCTTCGGGTTGGATCCACCTCACGTCCTTCACGTGTTTCAGCTAGCGTACCTAAATAAGGTGCAACAATGCATATATATGAATACATAGAAATGCAATAACACAACATTCATGCCAGCACACCAAGTTCACATGGGCACTAGAGTTAATCAACTTAACTATCACTTAAGCATATCCTTAGAAGATGACCAGCATATCAATCAGGACACAAGTCATACAAGATCTCAAGCACACTTAACACTAACAAGATTTATATCACTCTTAGAAATCAACATAGCAAAGCAAGTCAAGATGAAGCAACAACGATAACTGGAATATGTCAATTTCTAGACTTGCAACCAGTAGCTTCATAAATCAATCATATCTGGAGTTCCATAAGTCCAAATGACTTGCAAGAAGACATTCTCGAAAGCTTAGGAAATTATCTACATTTCATCTTTAATCATCTCAACATGATTCCTAAGTTATCATGACCAAACATGCCAATCTTTAAAGTCTGCACAAAAGGTAATTAAAATCTGATAGTAGACTTATTAAGCATGCAACTCTTAAACTATCAGACCTGGGATCATGAAAATTTAACACAAGCAAGATAATATAATTATCTACAACTTTTGTATTTACCAAAACTACAGTAAACATCATTTACACCATGAAACTAGTTGCACGAGTAACACCACACATGCAGCCCAACAGCAATGGTACAATTATAAACAGAAAACTGATAGAAACTTCAGCGAAACATAAATGGAGTTCTAGACCTCCAACAAACATGATTCTCAACTTTATGGAAAGCTTATAAAGTTACCTACAACTTTCTTGTAATCATCTTAAGATGATTCTACAGTTAACATGGTCAATTAATTAAATCATTGCATCTCTGTCTAAAATATGGACAGAATCTGATATGCCACTTTAAATCGTTATAACTTGAGTTTCACAAATCCAATAATTATGGTTCTGGACTTTTTAGAAAGCTTAACAAGTTGTGAACAATTTTGTTATAAATATCTAGGGCTAATTGTGCTACTAACTAGGTCACACATTATAAACAATGCAACCCTGTCTGGGTTTGGACAGAAACAGCTACAGCACTTTAGACTACTATAGTTAAACATATACTTAGCCAAAAATTGTGCTCTTTAGCTTTTTGAAAAGCTTAAGAAAAGTAATACAACTCATTTATTGTCATCAAGGCATGATTCATAACTTAACTAAGCCAAATAATGCATACATGCAGAACTGTCCAGAATAGAAGCAAAGCAACATATAGCATTTGTTATTTTTATAGCTCCTAAACTATCAAGCCTAAAATCTTGAAATTTTTACTAGACATCATACATCACAAGAGTAACATGTCACAAAAATTTCACTTCATTTGGAGTTATATATTTACAGTTATTAAAAATAACAAATCCAACAAACATTCGAAACCTAGTTGCATAAATATATTTTTACAGCTAAAATTTTAAACTAAAACATTACATATTATAGATCCACTGCATAGATAATTTCACCAGGATTCTAAAAAGTCCTTATTTGCTATTTTATGATTTTTCTACTAATTACTATGAATTTCCAAAGTTCAACACTGAAATCTGTAAAATAAAATAAAAAAATTAAACCGAAAAAGAAAAGCACTTTTGCCTGGCCCCTGAACTATTCGCAAATCAAACCACACAAAAAGGTCCTTCCCTGTACTATTCATATGAGTCTGTGTTTTTCATTTAACTCCCTCCCTTCTCCCGAATTCTCGCGCGAAGTCCTTCTCCTCTTTCAAAACAGAGGAGGCGGGTGAGGTTTGTCGGCCGGCCGATTTCCGGCCGGTGAGATGGTCGCCGGCGGCGAGGGTGCCCGTGCGGCACCAGGGGGCCCACGCGCACCCACCGGTGCACCCAGTCTTGCTTGAACGGCTCGGAGGAGGCGGGACCACGGGCGCCTGCGGTCGGCGGCAGCGCCACCGCGGCCGGCCGTGCCCCGGCGACGGCCTTGGCCCGGGGAGGAGCGCGCACGCGCAGAGGGGCACAGCTCGGACAATGAAGGACCGAGGCGACATACCCACATCGAGCTCGAGCACGAACGGCAATGGCGGCCATGGCCGGTCACCGTGACGATTTCCCCTACCTCAACGGCTTACTATGGCGCGGGTAGGTTAGCGAGATTGAGGAGGCCATGGTGTAGCTATGGTCGCAGCGAAGGAAGATGGAGGCGCTGAACCGCGGGAATACGGCAGCGGCCGGAGCTCTGCTCGCAGCGGTAATGGCGACAGCGGCCGCGTTCGCGCGAGGAGAAGCCGCTCGAAGCCAAGGAAGAGGCAGAGGGGGCGAGCGAGGGCGCTGGGGGCGCGGGGCACGCGTCCAGGGAGTTGGGGCCGCGGCTCGGGCATGGCGGCCACGTACTGGGCACGCATCGGCCGTTGAGGCAATGGCGCGAACAGGTGGCGTGCGCCCGAAAGGACCGGTTGGAGCTCCAATTTGGGCCTGATCTGGGCCGATCTGGGTCTTGGACCTAAAGGCAAAGTTGTAGCCCGTACCATGCTCCACATTTCCTATTTAGGGGTCATAGTCATTAGAGCTGTAGATTAGGAGATAATCAATCCCCAAATTACCAGTGTCAACATGTTAAGCTAGGACTCGGTTTTGGAATTTTGCAATGCCAAACTTGGTCAAATTGATCCCAACTTTTTACATGTTGTTCTCCAACAAATTATTTCCAACTTTCATTTTTGGACCAATTTAAGTTAGTAAAAACTCGAGAACGCGGGATGTCAATGTCGAAGACACTGAAATCGGGGTTTTAAAATTGTTAAGTGTTGGAAACAGTCCCAATTCTGACTTGTGGGCCCTGTTTGAGCATGTTACACACATTTTCATGACTTGACTCTTAAACAAAGTTTGTTCCTTATAAAATTCTCTATGACTTTGTCAAAGGGTGCACAGTCATGCAAAACTTCTAGGTCACACTTTTAAAACGGTCAAACTAAAGTGTTCCCAGGTCCATACATGGTCAACCATCACTTAGAAGCACATTTAGGCAAAATGATCAACATGAACATTGTTCCATTAAGTGCCCTAAGTGTAGTTAAGGCGTTGTAGAGGCCAAACATACCCACCATGCATAGGTTGCACAAAAGTGTAGGCCTCACATGCCTTGAAACATAGAACTCAAGTGAAATGCTATAGTCATTTCATGTGGTTGTTTTAAGATACATGCTACACATGTTCCACTAGGGTGTTCCACATGTGTCCAAGATGTGTTGCACATATCGCATTTGTATGTTGCACAACACTAGTTCCCATGGGATGTAAGGCAGGTTTTAGTCATAATCCAAACAAGCATATAACTTATCATTTCATGTGACTTTTTGATTCCAAACTTTACGAAACATTTCCAGGGATCAATATAGATAGTTATTGATGTGAGACATGTGAAGATACTTTGATAACAAAACCCAAGCATATATCTTTTAATTGAGCCTATATGTAAGCAAGGGTGCAACATCCAAGTTTAGGTTAGGGCTTATTTCCATAGGTTTGACCTTGACATCGTCATGTCCACTAATCTATCATGTTTGAGCTTAAACCCACTACTTAATTGGTGATAAACACCTAGGGTGTTACAGCCCTCCCCCCTTAAAAGAATCGCATCCCGAGATTCAGAATGGAAGATCTTTTAAGGAAGAGAGACACGTTATCAAGTTCCCAATATCTGCTATAGCATTCAGCTATAAAGCTTCAACATCGGTAAACAATTTGGCCAAAGGCACTTTCTGATACTTACTTTTCATGGTAAAATTTGTCTAAAGAATTTCCTTCATTGACTTCCATGAAGCATTGTTACTTTGGGAGGAACCCAAGATAGCATGTACTGCATTCTCAGTGTACGGAGATCTTTCGGTCCGTGAGCTGACCACTCACAAGTATCTGATTCTTAAGTGAGCACAGCATAGTCCGTATGAACTTTACACTAGACCGAAATCTTCAAAAAGATACTCATTGAAGTGATCCTATGTTCACAAAGTTTGAAAAGCAGTTCTCTACCAAAAATGGCTTGAGCACAACCTTCCAAAATGGTGAGATCATAGACGACAAACATTCTCTGAGGCCATAGGATACTGACTAACCAATAGACAAGGTCTATGTTGGTCGTAAATGTTCATTCATTTAGACACCAACTAATGGAAAACTACTTGTGGTTCCATGTGTGCAGTTCTCTTTCTCTGACGACAACATTGTATTATCTGAGTCTATCGATGGTCAGTGAATGTGATAGCTGACGCTGTCGGCCTCATATTTCTGTCAAATGTTACCTAAGAAGATTCTTTTATCCAAAGACAACAGTTATCTGGGTCGAATCAGATACAACCTCTTGGGTAAAACCATTTATAAGGTATCAAAGTAGGCCATAATTGGGAAAAATTATTACCAAAGAAAGACGTAGCGAGACCTTAGGAACAACAAAAGTTGTAAATATTTACTAAACCGCGGGGAGTAGTCTACCACCAAGCGATTGAGTAAAATTTTCCTTGGTGACTTAGTTGTACTGTAAGTTAAGTTGACTTGCAGCATAACAACTTTGTCATGCCAACTTTCACCTGAGGCTTCCTCTTTGGGATCAAACAGCAGCTCTAAGATAGGAAATCTGTTGTTTGACACTTCTCAAATTGCTTTCGAATCTTCCTCAACACTTTGTCCAATAAAGTTATGAACAAACTGTTTGTGGCACCTAAGGGCACAAGGATATTGATCGAAACTAGGGCATGCTTTCTCTAATTCTTCACCGTAGCTGATTGAACACCTTGCACTATCTGTGTGATTGTCCAGGACAGAATTGACTTGATCACAATGGCTCTAAAAGATAGAATATCACTCAAGTTGTTGGCTAATTGATTAACTTCTTGTTGGTTATTGCTCTGTAAGACATAGCCTTCGTAGCTACCAAAGTGTCATTACCTAGCTAGAGATTAACCTTCCTATTGGTAACTAATCAGTTGTCTCTCAACACTAAAAGTTCCAAATCTTCACTCTTGACCACAACAACTGTGGTTGATGCAGAATAGATGGTTGCCATCGAAGTTAGCAAATACGAAGTTATTCTAGAGATGGTTGATTTCGATTGTACGGTCATTATGCACCCAAAATTGCAGCTTGGATAGCTCCGGTCATATGCACAATGCGACAATCGATTCTCATCCCACAGATAACTTGTCCAACATTAAGGGTTGTGTGTCCTTTTTATCCAATAGATATGAGATACTTGCTTACTAGATGACGTTCATCAATACTGGGATAACTACGTAGAGTCACTTGTCTACCACCTATTGCAGTCTGTTAATGTTTATGTCGGTGACCAATTCTTCAAAGATTATCCTCTTAGCAACTTCAGAAGGAAACCCCACTACTTTCGGTCTAAGATATGGATCTTACGATACGATCTGGAAAGATAACCAAGGAAAAGTTCACATGAGAATAACACGTTGATGTTGTTCCGCAATGGATCATGACTAGAAACCACGATACCAGCGCGTGCCGAGCAGCACAACCTTGTGTCGGCCGCCCACAGGAGGCTCTCGGTTTCGTCGCGGCACCGTTAGTTGCTACTCATAACACCATTACCGATCACATCACCAAGGTGAAATTTCAAGTGACACATTTTGGGTGGTAAAAACAAGCATTATACAAGGAAAGAATAGCAAGCAAAGGTAGTCATAAGGTCTAGAATCAATAGGGAAGCTATTCGTAGATCAAAACACCTCACAAGAGAACATAGCTCCATTGCCGAAGGCGACTGGGCATGCAATTTTTACGTAATTCCACGCACACCTAGCATCGACTATGGAAACTACCAGATAATTAATTAACAGAGATTCAATCATGTTGAGCACAACATGAGATCAAGACTGATAAACATCCTGAAACTTGGGAAGGTTGAGGATGGCTTAAGCAAACTTCATGGACAAAATTGAGGTACCACTCAAAAATTGAGTTGATATGGTGGATACACGAATTTGCAACACACGATTTAGAGGCCATAGCAGAGAGACATGGCGTCACACTAGCTAACCTTTAGGAGAGGCAATCGGGAGGTCCAATATGGATTTAGGTATGGTCTCCACAACTGGCAACGTACGAACCATGGTCAAAGGCTAGCGTTGATGAAAGTTAACTTGGTTGGTCAGTCAACAAGGGTCTTCACAAAAAGGGTTGCAAAACATCCACGGCTTATGCAAACAGATAGGAGAACTAATCCTTTGGATTTTTGGTCAAGCAAAGGCATGGATACAAACATTCAAGGCCTAACCACCAAGTCTACAGGCTCAGACTCCTAAGAGAGAACCTAATTGAAGACAACAACCATATAATTACATATGTGAACTTTGTTCTAGGATAAAGCTATGTGACCCTCATGCTCACCGAGGACAAACGAGGTGACAACTACGGCACTACCTAGATAACAAGCACACATACAACATCACATCAAGCAGTCATTTGAGAAAATTTAAATGAATGGGCTTAAGCAACCAATACAAGGCACAAGGCTCACCCAAACTAAGTATTTATCTCAAGCATGAACTAACTACAAGTTTAGTCCAAACAAACGTTAGTTAAGGAGGCCAACTTAGCATGTGCCCAGAATCTAGACAGCAACACAGTAGTTACTTGTTTCAACCATAACTGAGGTTATAGACATCCCACAAAGGTAATCCTAGACTTTTTGGAAAGCTTAGGAAGTTTTCCACACGTTTGGTATTCATACCAAAAGCTAAATCACAGGTTAACATGGCCAAACATGCTGATATTTCAGATCTGTACCAATATGGACAGAAAACTGACAAGAACTTCAAAGATGCATAACTGGAGTTCTAGGGACACAACAAGGCTGAGCCTTAACTTTATGTAAAGCTTATTAAGTTGTCTATAACTTTATTATTATCATATTGAGATGATTCTATAACTAACAAGGCCAAACAAGATAAAGAAGACATATCTGCTCAGATTTGGACAGATTCTGTCATTCCACTATACAAGCTCATAAGTAGAGATTTAGATCACCAAAAGCAGTGCCATTAGGCATCTTGGAAAGCTTAGAAAAAGTACTATACTTCTTATATTCCCTCCAAGACATGATTCCTTATGCACATAGGTCAAACAAACCAAACATTCAGATCTGTTCTAAACATGAGCAGATTCTGACAATAGACTTCTAAAATTTATAACTCTCAAACCATAAGGCCTAGGATCATGAAATTTTAGGACAAGCCAAATAAGTAAGTTAGCTACAACTTTGGTATTCTCCATAACTATAGAAAACACCATTATGACTACGAAAGCATCACTGCAACAGAAATCGTCCTAGCCGACAATGTTCAACAAGCAAAACAAAGCTTGCCTTTGTTCTACTTAACAAGAGAGCACACAAATATGTTATTCTAGTAGCTCTAAATTTTGTTATCTTAGACCAACACGAATTTAATCCATTCATGGGAATCCACAATTACTTAAGTGAGGTCTAAAGCATTTGCAAACGCTTGTAAAAACAACATAGAGTAAGACATTCTTGTTTAGCTTCACACAAGGAAGATATTGTAACACATTGATCACCAGTTACTTATCATTTGAACAAGGGTGAGAGGAGCATAGCTATGCATGAAGTAACAATCAGGATGATGCATGCTTCATCCTATTCGTCTCACAAGACTGCCAACCTAAGGTGGCGATCACGTTCTATGTCGGTGGCATACACGCACTCTCTCGATATATATCTAGTCGTCAGCTACATTCGACTTACGCATTCATGGTTAGCGTACCTGCAGAAAATTTTCATTACAGCCCAACAATTCCCCAAATATAGCACACAATGAAAGCAAGAAAGTAAACTTCTAAGTACTCCCATATACATATACCCCCGTATATATACATGTAGCACCAAAACTATCCGAATCAATAATCACCCACAATTAAGTACCTTCATATATACATGTGTGTAACATGTAAATAATCCAGTAACCAAAACTAGCTCTCCCCTAGACCGCAGTTTGTACGGTCATGCTCTCACAACTCACACTTACCTGAGCGTAGGTGCGATGTTGCATAAAAGTAAACTAGCGACATATATGACTCTCTCATATATGAAGGCTACCACCAATCTAACACACCAGGTAGCATAGTGTGGGAGAGTCATCACACATACATACCTTAGCCTGGGCGTAGATGCATAAATAATAAAATAAAAAAAACCCCAAGTTAGTACTTATATAAGCCACCTAATAATCCTTATATGGGCATAAGAAAATTGACCACTGGCATACTTAGATTTAGAATTCAGTTTTCACAAACCTATATATAGCTATAAGTTGATAAAACTGATTTTATAAAAAACCTTTGTTTTAAATACACATACGACAAGTGTAATATTGAATCTTGCTCCGATACCAGCTGTAACAGAACCGTCCAAATTATAAGAGCACAAGTACAAAAACAATCACCGAAGTGATCAAATTCTCGCACTTGAGCCCATATAACTCCGGTAGTCCAATGAAATCACGAGGGATTTCAAACCAACCAACATACAAGCCAAGATCGTAGTGATTCAACATAACAAGTCACATGTTACATCCATTTCACAAGTAGTTCAATATACATCGGAGTTCAACATAGTTATTACAACTTAAGTTCAAAAGTAGCGGAAGCAAAGTAATTTGAAACTAACAACACCCTTATTTCAAATACATGCCAGTACCAAGGTCGACTTCCAACAAAAGCATTAGAGAGAAGATAACTCAGAAGGATCATGCCCGTGATCACACTCCGCCTCTACGGCAGGAGCCAACCGACTTTTGCAGTCGCCAAGATACAACACAACCTACAACAAGTGGGGACAAAACCCTGAGTACGAGAAGGTACTCAGCTAGACTTACCCGTCAGAAACCAGAAATAAAGTGACACCAAGGATCATGCAAGGCTGATATAAAGTGGGTTAGCTTGACAATATTTTGCATAAAAGCTTAATATGGATAAGTAATCATTAATGCTTAAGCATCAAGTTAATTATCATTAACCTGTCATCTATATTAGAACCTGTACTAGAGCACTCACTTTATTAGGAGCAAACAATATTAACCATAGCAGGTATAAATTGAGGCAACCTTTACATCGTTATCTAATTAACCATCCGTTCAATTTAATGGAATCTACGTTGCCGCTGCTCAAGTCAAGTGCTCACTAACCGGGAGCGACGGCGATTCGAATCGAATTCCTATCTAGCTGGAGGGGTATTTCTAACACTCACCGCGCAGGCCCCTGCCAGGGTCGCACAAGCCACCTTTCGTACGATTCAGGAATCGCGGGTCCGAATGATGTCGCAACCCCAAGGGCGACACTCTGCCAGGTGATAGGGACTCTAACCCCCCCTTGGTCTCACGCCAATGTCCCCAAGCACATCCTTTCTCTCCTCCAAGAAGCAACCTACCATTCGATTCCCGGCCTGAACCATATTACTCGGCTTCGCGGTCGGAACGACTTATCCGGCCAACTAAGTGTTAGACTGCGTTCAACATGACTCAAGGACGTACAGCGAATCGGTCCTTAAACGACTCAGACGGGGATAGATCCACACCCAAGACCTCCATGCCTTGTTGCTTCAGTATCGTCATCCCGCCCGGTCTCATTTCATTTTATTAACACATAGTTCAATTCCACGATAGCAATATAGCCAACCGTGCCATATATGGATATCCCTATATCTCGCAGGTGACAGGAAATCACCTGACTTCTACCGCTTAAAGCAGAGCTAAGCATCTATTCGATCCTAGTCTATGTAGGATTCAGGGATTCATATATCTGGACAAGGAATGATATAATACAGCAAGGGTTTCCAATCAACTCCTACCACTTAATGCAACAATACTTATAATATATATATAATTAATTGCTTTGAAGATAGGAGGCTTATAATGCTCCGGGGCTTGCCTGGGATCCGACTCAAGTTAGAGTATGTCAGATGAAGTCACTTGGCGAGCAACCTCCAATCTACCACTTGTCCGATCCTTCTATCTTCGGAATGGATCCACCAACTCCATCTTCGGGTTGGATCCACCTCACGTCCTTCACGTGTTTCAGCTAGCGTACCTAAATAAGGTGCAACAATGCATATATATGAATACATAGAAATGCAATAACACAACATTCATGCCAGCACACCAAGTTCACATGGGCACTAGAGTTAATCAACTTAACTATCACTTAAGCATATCCTTAGAAGATGACCAGCATATCGATCAGGACACAAGTCACACAAGATCTCAAGCACACTTAACACTAACAAGATTTATATCACTCTTAGAAATCAACATAGCAAAGCAAGTCAAGATGAAGCAACAACGATAACTGGAATATGTCAATTTCTGGACTTGCAACCAGTAGCTTCATAAATCAATCATATCTGGAGTTCCATAAGTCCAAATGACTTGTAAGAAGACATTCTAGAAATCTTAGGAAATTATCTACATTTCATCTTTAATCATCTCAATATGATTCCCAAGTTATCATGACCAAACATGCCAATCTTTAAAGTCTGCACAAAAGGTAATTAAAATCTGACAGTAGACTTATTAAGCATGCAACTCTTAAACTATCAGACCTGGGATCATGAAAATTTAACACAAGCAAGATAATATAATTATCTACAACTTTTTTATTTACCAAAACTACAGTAAACATCATTTACACCATGAAACTAGTTGCACGAGTAACACCACACATGCAGCCCAACAGCAATGGTACAATTATAGACAGAAAACTGATAGAAACTTCAGCGAAACATAAATGGAGTTCTAGACCTCCAACAAACATGATTCTCAACTTTATGGAAATCTTATAAAGTTACCTACAACTTTCTTGTAATCATCTTAAGATGATTCTACAGTTAACATTTTCAATTAATTAAATCATTGCATCTCTGTCCAAAATATGGACAGAATCTGATATGCCACTTTAAATCGTTATAACTTGAGTTTCACAAATCCAATAATTATGGTTCTGGAATTTTTAGAAATCTTAACAAGTTGTTAACAATTTTGTTATAAATATCTAGAGCTAATTGTGCTACTAACTAGGTCACACATTATAAACAATGCAACCCTGTCTGGGTTTGGACAGAAACAGCTACAGCACTTTAGACTACTATAGTTAAACATATACTTAGCCAAAAATTGTGCTCTTTAGCTTTTTGAAAAGCTTAAGAAAAGTAATACAACTCATTTATTGTCATCAAGGCATGATTCATAACTTAACTAAGCCAAATAATGCATACATGCAGAACTGTCCAGAATAGAAGCAAAGCAACATATAGCATTTGATATTTTTATAGCTCCTAAACTATCAAGCCTAAAATCTTGAAATTTTTACTAGACATCATACATTACAAGAGTAACATGCCACAAAAATTTCACTTCATTTGGAGTTATATATTTACAGTTATTAAAAATAACAAATCCAACTAACATTCAAAACCTAGTTGCATAAATATATTTTTACAGCTAAAACTTTAAACTAAAACATTACATATTATAGATCCACTGCATAGATAATTTCACCAGGATTCTAAAAAGTCCTTATTTGCTATTTTATGATTTTTCTACTAATTACTATGAATTTCCAAAGTTCAACACTGAAATCTGTAAAATAAAATAAAAAAATTACACCGAAAAAGAAAAGCACTTTTGCCTCGAGGCCCCTGAACTATTCGCAAATCAAACCACACAAAAAGGTCCTTCCCTGTACTATTCATATGAGTCTGTGTTTTTCATTTAACTCCCTCCCTTCTCCCGAATTCTCGCGCGAAGTCCTTCTCCTCTTTCAAAACAGAGGAGGCGGGTGAGGTTTGCCGGCCGGCCGATTTCCGGCCGGTGAGATGGTCGCCGGCGTCGAGGGTGCCCGTGCGGCACCAGGGGGCCCACGCGCACCCACCGGTGCACCCAGTCTTGCTTGAACGGCTCGGAGGAGGCGGGACCACGGGCGCCTGTGGTCGGCGGCAGCGCCACCGCGGCCGGCCGTGCCCCGGCGACGGCCTTGGCCCGGGGAGGAGCGCGGTGGCTTGCCTGGAGGAGCGCGCACGCGCAGAGGGGCGCAGCTCGGACAATGAAGGACCGAGGCGACATACCCACATCGAGCTCGAGCACGAACGGCAATGGCGGCCATGGCCGGTCACCGTGACGATTTCCCCTACCTCGACGGCTTACTATGGCGCGGGTAGGTTAGCGAGATTGAGGAGGCCATGGTGTAGCTATGGTCGCAGTGAAGGAAGATGGAGGCGCTGAACCACGGGAATACGGCGGCGGCCGGAGCTCTGCTCGCAGCGGTAATGGCGACAGCGGCCGCGTTCGCGCGAGGAGAAGCCGCTCGAAGCCAAGGAAGAGGCAGAGGGGGCGAGCGAGGGCGCTGGGGGCGCGGGGCACGCGTCCAGGGAGTTGGGGCCGCGGCTCGGGCATGGCGGCCACGTACTGGGCACGCATCGGCCGTTGAGGCAATGGCGCGAACAGGTGGCGTGCGCCCGAAAGGACCGGTTGGAGCTCCAATTTGGGCCTGATCTGGGCCGATCTGGGTCTTGGACCTAAAGGCAAAGTTGTAGCCCGTACCATGCTCCACATTTCCTATTTAGGGGTCATAGTCATTAGAGCTGTAGATTAGGAGATAATCAATCCCCAAATTACCAGTGTCAACATGTTAAGCTAGGACTCGGTTTTGGAATTTTGCAATGCCAAACTTGGTCAAATTGATCCCAACTTTTTACATGTTGTTCTCCAACAAATTATTTCCAACTTTCATTTTTGGACCAATTTAAGTTAGTAAAAACTCGAGAACGCGGGATGTCAATGTCGAAGACACTGAAATCGGGGTTTTAAAATTGTTAAGTGTTGGAAACAGTCCCAATTCTGACTTGTGGGCCCTGTTTGAGCATGTTACACACATTTTCATGACTTGACTCTTAAACAAAGTTTGTTCCTTATAAAATTCTCTACGACTTTGTCAAAGGGTGCACAGTCATGCAAAACTTCTAGGTCACACTTTTAAAACGGTCAAACCAAAGTGTTCCCAGGTCCATACATGGTCAACCATCACTTAGAAGCACATTTAGGCAAAATGATCAACATGAACATTGTTCCATTAAGTGCCCTAAGTGTAGTTAAGGCGTTGTAGAGGCCAAACATACCCACCATGCATAGGTTGCACAAAAGTGTAGGCCTCACATGCCTTGAAACATAGAACTCAAGTGAAATGCTATAGTCATTTCATGTGGTTGTTTTAAGATACATGCTACACATGTTCCACTAGGGTGTTCCACATGTGTCCAAGATGTGTTGCACATATCGCATTTGTATGTTGCACAACACTAGTTCCCATGGGATGTAAGGCAGGTTTTAGTCATAATCCAAACAAGCATATAACTTATCATTTCATGTGACTTTTTGATTCCAAACTTTACGAAACTTTTCCAGGGATCAATATAGATAGTTATTGATGTGAGACATGTGAAGATACTTTGATAACAAAACCCAAGCATATATCTTTTAATTGAGCCTATATGTAAGCAAGGGTGCAACATCCAAGTTTAGGTTAGGGCTTATTTCCATAGGTTTGACCTTGGCATCGTCATGTCCACTAATCTATCGTGTTTGAGCTTAAACCCACTACTTAATATGGTTTCGTAATTGTTGATGACTATTCTCGTTTCACTTGGGTATTCTTTTTGTGTGACAAGAGTGAAGTACAAGGCATCTTCAAGAAGTTTGCAAGAAGAGCCCAAAATGAGTTTGATGTCAAGATCAAGAGAGTTAGAAGTGACAATGGGACGGAGTTCAAGAACACCAACATTGAAGAGTTCCTTGATGAGGAAGGAATTAAAGATGAGTTTTTGGTTCCATACACTCCACAACAAAATGGTGTTGTGGAGAGGAAGAATCGAACACTCATGAAGCCGCAAGAGCGATGTTGGATGAATACAAGACTCTGGTCAACTATTGGGTGGAAGCGGTTCACACGGCTTGTCATGCTATCAACCGCCTATATCTTCACAAGATGAGAGACAAGACCGCCTACGAACTTCTAACCGGTAAAAAGCCCAAGGTGCACTACTTTAGAGTTTTTGGATCTAAGTGTTTCATACTTAACAAGAAATCCAAAAGCTCAAAGTTTGCACCAAAGGTTGATGAAGGTTTCATGCTTGGTTATGCTACTAATGAACATGGATATCGTGTTTTCAACAAAACCACTGGTTTGATTGAGATCGCGGTAGACGTGACTTTTGATGAAACCGACGGCTCTCAAAAGGAGCAAGTCAATGTTGAGATTGTAGGTAATGAGGAAGCCCCACATAAAGCCATCAAGAAGCTTGCCATTGGCGAGATAAAGCCCGTGAAAGCATCTAGGCCCCGAGAGTTGGTTTCGGCAATTAATGACAACACTTTATTACCATGACTAACGTGTGTTTTGCAGAAACTTTGGTAAGTTAGGTCATGGAGTTGATAACTGCTTTGGGCACTATTGAAAGGTCTTGATGGCTAGAGGGGGGTGAATAGCCTTTTCAAACTTTCTACAAGACAAGCTAAACAAGTTTATCAATATAACAAATAGCGAGATGCGAGTTTTGCTTAGCCTACGGGGTGTTTGCAAGCCACCTATCCAATTCACAATTCTAGTAAAATGGCACTCAACCGCACAAGTCAAACCGAGAAGGTAACTACAACTACAACTAGCAAGCTATACAAAAGAGCTACTCTAGCAAAGCTAACTAGCTAGCAAAGATAACTAAGAAAGTAATGTGGAGTTGAGTTAGGAGAGTTTCACCGAGGGGCGAAGTATTGAGCCAATCAATATGATCAACAATGAATACCAAGAAAACCGAACACCGGGATCAATCAATCACAATATGAAAGTGATAACACGAAGATTTATCCCGAGGTTCACGTGCTTGCCGGCACGCTAGTCCCCGTTGTGTCCCTCTTCACCACGTGGTTCGGTGGCTAATCGGTCTCACACCGAGCCTCTCAAAAGGTGCCACAAGAACCTACCAAATGGCAAAAGGTTGCAATGACACGAGCAATTTACTAATGTTGCCTTTGGCGCTTCGCCGAGGTAGGCACAAACCCCTCACAATCACCGGAGGTGGCCAAGAACAATCACCAACTCTTGCCAACGCCTCCAAGCTGCTCCAAGCCGTCTAGGTGGCGGCAACCACCAAGAGAAACAAGAATCCCGCAGCAAATCAACCACCAAGTGCCAACTAGATGCAATCTCACAATGCAAATGCACTTGGATCACTCAATCTCACTTCGAATATGCAAAGAAGCAAGAGAGATGAGTGGGAGGGGAGTTGCTTAGCTCAAAGTGCTCACAAGTATGTCAAAAGTCCAAGAGGGAGAGCCTTGAGCCGGCCAACGAGTATTTATAGACGTGTCCCTTCGAAAATAGCCATTAGAAACTTGAAACAGCCGAAGTCGCGTTGACCGGACGCGCCGGTCACACAACGGCTCTTTCGCAAAACACCGACCGGACGCGCTGGTCGCAACGACCGGACGCGCTGGTCACGACCGGACGCGCTGGTCCTGTGACCGACCGGACGCGCTGGTCAACCCTGAGCGGCGCACAACGAAACAGCGACCAGACGCGCTGAAGAACTGACCGGACGCCACAGTGCCCGCGTCCGGTTGGAGTCCAGTAAGCTCCCTGAATGACCGGACGCGTCCGGTCGACTGTGACCGGACGCGCTGCGCGTCCGATCAACCAACTGAAATACGCGCAGACGCTGAACGCTGACCGGACGCGTCCGGTCAAACAGTGACCGCGTCTGGTCCAGCGTCCGGTCACCACTGTGACCTCCGTTCGCCTCCGTTTCTTTTTCCGACTTCCGGCGTAGTGGAAAATAGGCGTTTCAACTCCTCGAAAACGCCTGAATCCCGCCTCGCAAGCTCGGCGGGAGGGAGAGAGGACCCCAAACTCTCTCTACCGCTCAAACTCCAACGCCATCGCAAATGTGCTAACATCACCAAGTGATCATCACCATGTGCATGTGTGTTAGCATTTTCACAATCATTTTCCGAGGCGTTATTAGTTCTATCCAAATGCATATGACATGAAATGCACACCTAGAGGCACTTAGGAGTTCACTAGCCGCGTCATTCCCCTCTTTATAGTACGGCTATCTATCCTATAATGTAACCACACCCACTAGGTGTCTTGGTTACTAATTAAGCATATACCTTTGCCTTGATCACGTAGGGTTGCATCCAAATCCAAGTGTGGCCATCATGATCACCATGTCCATCTTGCCACCAACCTTGGAATGTACTAATCCTCATATGCTACATACAACTTAGGCATAGGATTAGTACTTAGGCATTGTCACTAATTACCAACACCAAACATAGGACTTTCAACTATGGTATTCATGCCCCTTGATGGAAATCATTTCGGTTTTCAAAGGATTGATGTCAAGATTAAGGACGGTTAGTTCTGGATGTCAAGGTGTTGAGTTACATTCGGAATAGTTGTTAGGATCTTCGTTTTCTCTTTTGGCCATACTATAAAGGGGGGCATGAGCAAGTAGCTTGACCTAGGTGAGTCTTGTGTTTAGGTGTGGTGCACACTTGTCAAACTTAGTACTAGGAAGCTCTAGAATATCTCAAAGTTCAGTTGGAAGCAACTTGGTTCAAGTTGCGTCGCGTTTCGGAGTGTTTAGAGACGTTTTCCCTTGACCGGACGCGGTGTCTGGTATGACCGGACGCGTCCGGTCAGTTCTAAACTGCTACTGTGTCTCAGTTCTGACGATCGGACGCTGTCCCTGCGAGGACCGGACGCGGTGTTCAGACTAACACGTGTCACTTGAGGGAATTCACCTAATCGGACGGACTGGGATGTGATCGGCGCGTCCGGTCACGTTCCAGTAAGGTACTCTGACGACCGGACGCGTCCGGTCATCACTGATCGGACGCGGTCGTGCGTCAGGTCAGAGTACAGTAAGCTCCCTGCACGATCGGTTGCGTCCGGTCACCCCTGACCGGCGCGTCCGATCACTCAGCCGAAATTTCAGGTTTTCGACCGTTACGAGCGACCGGCGCGTCCGGTCACTTCGACCGATGCGTCCGGTCACCTCGTATTTTGCTGAGTTGGCAGGTAACGGTTGGATTTAACTGTAGGGTGTATAAATACATCCCCACCACCTCTTTTAGAGGTCTCTTGCCGCAACCCAAGGGCTTCCCACTATCAAGGATCCCGCCAACCCAAGTGGTGACGAGGAGAAGTACGACCGGTGGAATGCAAAGGCCAAAAATGCACTCTATCGGGGCTTAGGCAAGGATATCTTCAATCATGTGCGTAATGCAAAGAACGCTCATGAATTATGGGAAAACCTTTGTGCTCTCCATGAGGGAACTAAGAGTGAGCGTGAGGAACGCTATCATATTGCTTTAAAGAAAATCAATTCCTTTGAGATGCTTCCCAAAGAAAGTGCTAATGACATGTACACTCGATTGAATGTTCTTGTAGAGGACCTCAATGCTCTTGGGCTCACCCAAATGAGCCAATCGACTGTTGCAAGGAAGATCTTGAGTGTTCTTCCCGTTGAGAAGTATGGTCACATTGTGACCGTGCTTCACCAAAGTGATCTCTCCACCGCAACACCGACACAAGTATTGGGGAAGATCAATGCACATGAGATGTACATGCACATCACTCTGGAAGAGGGCTCATCATCTTCCAAGAAGAAAGACTTGGCCTTCAAAGCTAGCCATGACAAGAAGAAGAAGAAGGGCCAAGCAATGATGGTGCAAGAGAGCTCAAGTGAAAGTGATATTGATGATGCATCACTTGCACTCATGGTGAGGAAGACCACCAAGATGCTAAAGAAGCTCAACAAGAGTGGCATCAAGTTCGATGGCAAGAAAAAGAAATTCTTCACAAGTAGCAAAAGGAAGCCAATCTCGGAGATGGATTGCTACAATTGTGGTGACCTTGGCCACTTAGCTCATCAATGCCCTACACCTCCAAAAGATAAGTACAAGAACAAGAACAAGGGCAAGAAGAATAATTCAAGTGATGAAGAAGAAGAGAAGAAGAAAAACAAGCCATACAAGAAGAAGGATGGCAAGAAGAAAGAGTTCCACAAGAAGAAGAAGGGAGGAAAAGCATACATTGTTAGTGATTGGCTCACCGACATTGAATCATCTTGTGAGTCCTCCGGTGATGAGAGCAATGATGAGAAAGAGAAGGTTGCCGCATTTGTGATGGGGCCATCATCTTCACCGACATCTTCATCACCACCTTCACCGCCACCTTCACCATCATCGTCCACTACTCACCTATGCCTTATGGCCAAGGGTGAACGAAAGGTACAAAACCATGATAGTGATGATGATGATAGTGATAGTGATGATGAATATGACGCACCTTCTTATGATGAACTTGTAAAATTGTTGAACAAATACACTAAAGTCATAAGAAGAACTAGAAATGAAAATGATGAACTTCAAAATGAAAATGAATCACTCTCATCCAAGCTTGAAAGTGCACAAAAGGCTAGTGGTGAGCTCAAAGATCAAAATGAAATTATGTCTTCCACTCTCAAGGAGCTCAAAACTTCTAACAAAGAGCTTAGAGATCAACATGATAAACTTGAGAAGAAGCATGATGAGCTCATCACTAGGCATAACTCTCTAAAAGACAAATATACTACATTGAAAATTGACTATGATAGTCTTGTGGTTGCTAATGAACTTTCTCTTGAGACACATGATGTTACTAACAAAGTTGTTAAGTTTGATATAGCTACATCATGTGATGACTTGATCATTGAAAGCATTGAGCAAGGTTCTAGTAGCAAAGGCAAGAGTGTGGTTGAGTCAAACAACTATGATGATTATGCCAAGATCAAGAGTGAAAATGAGAAGCTTGCAAATGAGAACAAGAAGCTAAAAGGGTTGATGGCTCTTGAGAAGCAAACAACAAATGAGTCACTTATTAAAGAAAACAAAAAGCTCAAGCAAGAGAAAGAGCATCTCAAGACCGGCCTAAGCAAGTTCACAAGAGGCCAATATTTGCAAAGTGAGCTACTCATGAACACTGTAATGAAGATGGATAGAAGTGGCATTGGTTATTTGGCAAATCAAGAGAAGAAGGCTAAAGCTCAACAACAACAAAGCAAGTCAAAGCCCAAGCCAAAGAGATGTGTTGAGTGTGGACAAGAAGGCCATTTTGCTCATGAGTGCAATACCCCACCACCACAACCCTTGCCCAAGTATGCTAGACCCTTTGCCTTCAATGCTCATTACATGCTAAGAAAAGATTCAAGTGGAAAGATGAAAGTTATGTTCTTGGGTCCCCCAAACAAGAATAGGACTAAGAAAATATGGGTTGCCAAGTCACTAGTTGAGAAAGTCAAGGGTCCCTCTCAAGTGTGGGTCCCTAAACAAAAAGCTTGATCTCTTGTGTGTAGGTGAACTACAAGACTGGTGGATCTCATTGGGTTATTGATAGTGGTTGCACTCAACATATGACCGGTGATCCTCGTATATTCACCTCCATTGAAGAGAATGGGGTATGTCAAGAGAAGATCACATTTGGAGATAATTCAAAGAGCAAAGTCAAGGGTATAGGCAAGATTGCAATATCAAATGATCACTCACTCTCAAATGTGCTCTATGTTGCTTCATTGAGTTTCAACTTATTATCCGTTGGGCAACTTTGTGACCTTGGCTTCCAATGCTTGTTCACACCTAATGAAGTGGTAGTTTCAAAGATAGATGACAAGCAAGTGATATTCAAAGGTTTAAGATACAATAATCTTTATCTTGTTGACTTCACCTCCGAAGATGCAAACTTGATGACATGCTTGTTCACCAAGACCTCACTTGGATGGCTTTTGCATAGGAGGCTTGCTTATGTTGGAATGAACACTCTCAACAAGCTATTGAAGAAAGAACTAGTGAGAGGATTGAAGGATGTAAAGTTTGAAAAGGACAAACCTTGTAGTGCATGTCAAGCGGGCAAACAAGTTGCAAACACTCATCCAACCAAAGCTTACATGTCAACTTCAAGAGTGCTAGAACTCCTACACATGGATTTGTTTGGGCCTACAACCTACAAGAGCTTGGGTGGAAATCTCTATTGTCTTGTGATAGTGGATGACTACTCAAGGTACACATGGACCTTCTTCCTTCATGACAAATCTGAAGTGGCAAATTGCTTCAAGAAGTTTGCAAAGAGAGCTCAAAATGAATTTGAAGTCAAGATAAAGAAGATTAGAAGTGACAATGGGAAAGAGTTTGACAACACAAACATTGAAGCTTATTGTGATGAAATTGGAATCAAGCATGAAGTCTCTTCAACCTATACTCCTCAATAAAATGGTGTAGTTGAGAGAAAGAACCGGACTTTGATCACCCTTGCAAGAACAATGTTAGATGAGTACAACACTCCGGAGAAGTTGTGGGCCGAGGCAATCAACACCGCATGCTATGCTTCAAATCGCCTCTTCCTACAAAAGTTTCTTGGCAAGACCCCCTATGAGTTGCTAAATGGGAAAAAGCCGGACGTCTCATTCTTCCGGGTGTTTGGTTGCAAATGCTACATCTACAAGAAGCGTCAACACCTAGGGAAGTTTCAAAGACGTTGTGATATTGGTTTTCTTGTTGGTTACTCATCAAAGTCCAAAGCATATAGAGTATTTAACCATGCCACCGGTTTGGTTGAAGAAACATATGATGTGGAATTTGATGAATCTAACGGCTCCCAAGGAGCAATTGAGAATTGTGATGATGTAGGTGATGAACCCTTGAGGGAGGCAATGAAGAACATGCCGGTGGGAGACATCAAGCCAAAAGATGATGAAGGCAATGTACAAATTGTTGATCCACCATCTTCATCGCATGTGCCTCAAGATGATGACAAAAATGAGAGAGTTGAAAATAAAGACACTCATGTCTCTCATGAACAAGCCGAGGCACAAGCTCAAGATGTTGATGCTCCCCATCCTCCTCCTCAAGTGGTTGATAGAAGAAACTCACCTCTACTTCAAGCACATCCACAAGATCTCATCATAGGGAGTCCTACTAAGGGAGTAATGACTCGATCTCAAAAGCTTGCTTCTTTTGTTGAACATCACTCTTTTGTCTCTTGTGTTGAACCTAAGAATATAGAAGAATCTCTTCAAGATTCGGATTGGGTGAATGCTATGCATGAAGAATTGAACAACTTCACCCGCAATCAAGTATGGACACTTGAAGAGCATCCAAAAGGTGCAAGAGTCATTGGAACCAAGTGGGTGTTCCGCAACAAGCAAGATGACCAAGGCATAGTAGTGAGGAACAAGGCAAGACTAGTTGCAAAGGGGTTCTCTCAAGTTGAAGGTCTTGATTTTGGAGAGACCTTTGCACCCGTTGCAAGACTTGAAGCCATTCGTATCCTCCTTGCATATGCATCACATCATGATATGAAACTATATCAAATGGATGTAAAAAGTGCATTCTTAAATGGCTTCATAAATAAACTAGTCTATGTTAATCAACCTCCCGGGTTTGAAGACCCTAGATATCCTAATCATGTTTATAGGTTGTCCAAGGCGCTATATGGGCTCAAGCAAGCCCCTAGAGCGTGGTATGAGCGCCTCTGGGACTTCCTCATTGAGAAGGGCTTCACCATTGGGAAGGTCGACACCACACTATTCACCAAGAAGCTTAATGGGGAGATCTTCATTTGTCAAGTTTATGTTGATGATATCATCTTCGGATCAACAAATGAAGAATATTGCAAGGAATTTGGTGAATTGATGTCGAAGGAGTTCGAGATGTCTATGATTGGTGAGCTCACATTCTTCCTTGGTTTTCAAGTCAAGCAAATGAGAGAAGGGATTTTCATCTCTCAAGAAAAGTATACCAAGGATCTTCTCAAGAGATTAAAGATGGAAGAATGCAAACCAATCAAGACCCCAATGCCATCTAATGGACATCTCGACCTAGATGAGGGAGGTAAACCGGTTGATCAAACTCTCTACCATTCTATGATTGGTAGTTTGTTGTACCTTACCGCATCTAGGCCCGATATCATGTTTAGTGTGTGCATGTGTGCTCGCTTTAAAGCGTGCCCTAAAGAACCTCACTTAAGTGCCATAAAAGGAATCTTAAGATATCTTAAGCACACCCCAAGCATTGGTCTTTGGTATCCCAAAGGAGCTAGATTCCAACTAGTTGGCTATTCCGATTCGGATTATGCCGGTTGCAAAATTGATAGAAAAAGCACATCCGGTGGGTGCCATTTGCTTAGGAGGTCTTTAGTATCTTGGTCATCTAAGAAGCAAAATAGTGTGGCTTTGTCCACCGCCGAGGCGGAATACATTGCCGCGGGGGCTTGTTGTGCACAAATCTTATACATGAAACAAACCCTCCTAGACTATGGAATTGTTCTTGAAAAGGTGCCACTTTTATGTGACAATGAAAGTGCCATTAAAATTGCTAATAATCCGGTACAACACTCTCGCACCAAGCACATTGATATCCGCCACCACTTTCTAAGAGATCATGGTGCTAAAAATGATATATCACTAGAAGGTGTAAGAAGTGAAAATCAATTAGTGGATATCTTCACTAAACCCTTAGATGAGGCTACTTTTTGTAGGTTGAGAAGTGAACTTAATGTGCTTGACTCTAGTAACTTTAAAAAATGAGCTTGTGTTGTCCCTTGCATTGCATTGTATTATATGTCATGTTTAAATTTCCCGCAATGCATCTAGGGCTTGTCTAACACGGTTACGATAGCCCTCCTTTGGAGGAGTGAAGAAGCCTAACCGTGGATCAAACTTGACAAGCAACCTAGCTTTACTTACTTGTATTGCATTGCATATGCATGGTTGTTGCTTTATCGTTTCTTTCCGGTTTGGCTTTGAGCAACCTCTGTGTTCGTCCATGAATAGAGAGAGCATTTGACGCTCCTAAGGGTTCACAAACTCTATTGCATGGCCATACGTTGCTCCTCGGGTGTTTATTGCTTATTTTCCTAAAAACAATACTAGCCTAAGGCAAATTATTTTGAAAAATTTGAGGGTTTGAGTGAGGTCACTCATATCAGGTTCCAATTGGTGTTTATTTGTGTCTCTTTGAATTGGAACTTGATTGGGAGAAGTCGCGTCGAAGATCGGATTGAAGAATGGCGAAAAACAGTGACCGGACGCTGGACCAGACGCTGCACCGGACGCAGTGATGCTTCACCACCGCGTCCGGTCCCGGTGACCACCAGCGCGTCCGGTCATCCCGAAGACTTTCTCTTGACCTTGTGACCGGACGCTGCACCGGACGCGTAGTTGTTGACCACCGCGTCCGGGCCCGGTACCCACCACCGCGTCCGGTCATGCGGGATGAATTTCCCGGATGACCCTCGACCGGACTCTGTCCGCGTCCGGTCAGTCCTAACCGGACGCGTCCGATCACTCCAGGAGCTTACTAGAGTGTGACCGGACGCTGCACCACCGCGTCCGGTCATTCGACCACCGCGTCCGGTCAGTGCGCGCCGAGCGGATCTGAGTTCTCATATAAGCTTTCGTCTTCGATCTATTTTTTCCCATCCGCCGCCCGCGCTGCGCCCGTTCTCGCTGATTCTCTGCCCTAACTCGCCGGAGCACCGCCACGCCATCTCCACCGCCGCTCGCCCTCCTCCTCCGCCGCGCCGAGCCACCGCACCGCCCCTGCCAGCGCTGCCGCACTGCCCTCACCTGCGCTATCGCCTCTCGTCGCGTCACCGCGCCGCGCTGCCTCGCGCCGCCGCTGTGCCGCGCTGCCGCTGCCTGGCCACGCCGTGACTGCCTTGCCGCGCCACCACCGGCCCCTTGCCTGCCTTGCCTCACGCATGCCCCATCGAACCCTGGCTCCATCTTTCCTCCGATCGGCCACCGTGTCCACCTCTCGTTTTTGCCCTAACCCTAACCCTAGGGTTCGCGCAACTTCGTTTTAGTCATTCGTCATCGAGGCTCCTTCGCGCGACGTCTTCTCCGTGAGGTTCCTTCGCGTTACCCTAATCTACTTCTTAGGGTTTGCCGTAATTTCGTTCATGAAATTCTAACTATCTCTTGTTTCGGCAAATCAGCGCTCTTCCGGCATTTTCGGGAAATCTCGTGAACTAGGTCATCTCATCTCGTCACCAGTTTCTCGTCGATCCGAGGTAGCCATCGCTGTTTGATTCACATCTCATCTTATATGCTTGCTATCCTTAGGGTTTCGTACCTTTTAGATTATATATGTTGCTTATAGTAGATCCATCTATTCCGTCTTTTCAGCGAGTTTGTCGGTGTGTCGGGGTGACAGCAGTTCAGTGCTTTAATTCGAGGCCAAGCCTGCAGATACGGATTGAGGCCAAGCCTCTTGAGTGACAGTACATCATCTTTCAGAGGTTCCCGACAGTCGTCAGTATGGTTCGCTGCAAGAACGCCGGGGGTGCTCCTAGTGATGGGGACGAGAGTCCTCCTCGTCTGTCTGAGGTTGCGCGTGGTAAGCGCATAAAGGTTATGGCCAGAAAGAAGAAGAAGACTCTTACTGATGCAGAGATCGCTCAGGCAGTTGCTGATGCAGCAGAGCAGGCAGAGAGGGGAGGCAGGAGCAGTGGTATTCGCATTGGCGAGCGTCGCTTTCATCTTGAAGGTCGACAGCTTGCTACAGAGGCCACAGAGGGGACAGAGGATGCAGAGGCTATGTCAGTTGATCCACCTGCAGAGGCACCAGAGGAGACAGAGGAGCAGCCAGTCCAGACTCCACCGCGTCATCGCTCCGCACGTACGCGAGCTCAGGTGACTCCTAGGCCAGAGGGCCAGCGTCGTGGAGGACGTCCACCACCCAGGGCTCGAGGTTCGCCCCCAGTCGAGCACTTTGACTTGAGGGGAGCTACAGCACGTTAGGTGCAAGCTCTGAGGTTCGTTGAGGTCAGCCGGTGGTTCCCACCTGTGAGGGATTCCAGAGCGTCAGAGGGATTCTATACACCTCTACAGGAGGATTTCTATAGAGCATATGTCGACAGTGGGATTGCTTTTCGACCACAGAGGGTCTGTCGTATTGAGACTCTTGTTGAGGTAGTGGGTGAGCAGCTTCGTCCGCACCTGTCCTTTCTTCCGGGCTTATCTGATTTTCTTGGACGGACAGGAGCCTACTGTGGCACTTGGGTCAGGGAGTTCTATGCCTCACTATAGATTGATCCGGCACATGAGTTCATACACTTTGCATTCCGAGGCCGTGACCACAGACTATACAACACCAGAGTGCGGGAGATTCTCAGACTCCCAGCTTCAGACACGAAGATACATCAGCTTTGCTTTGGTCAGACTGCTCCACCTAGACGCCCTCACGGTGGGACAGTACGCCCTACTGATCTGATCCGACCCTGCTTTCGTGAGCCTTTTGGCGAAGGGTCCCGTCGCACACCTGCCAGCTTGACACCTCTTGCCAGAGTCTTGGATGCCATTGTCAGACGTACACTTCTTCCTAGGCTGGGCTACAGAGAGGGACTGACCCGGATGCAGTTATGGGTAGTACACCATCTTCTCTCACAGACATCGTTTGATATATGGGATCTTATGCTATGTGAGATGGAGGACACCTTGGCAGAAGGCTTCAAGGGACACTGTCAGCTGCCCTATGCTCATTGGATATGCTTCATCATCAGATCTTCATTTGAGCTGCCTTCTGAGATTAGAGCTGAGATATCAGACACTACCACGTCCTTTCCAGAGTATGATATCCGTCAGCTATGGGCTTCTGTCACCAGAGAGCAGGCCCCAGTGCCAGGACAGCGAGAGAGACCTGAGGTGCCAGAGACAGCGGCTGAGCAGGACGCGACCGTTGAGGGTCTTGCTGAGGCAGAGCTTGCAGATCTAGATGCTCAGCCTGCTGATCCAGCTGAGGATGAGGCCTCTGACAGCACTGATGAGGATTATCAGCCCATCCCCAGGTATCGGTCTCCTCGGCCTCACGACCATGAGGCCGGTGGCTCTGGTTCAGCCTCCCGCTCAGACCCAGCTATGGTGGCTATTCTTGAGAGGCTGACCCAGGCACAGGAGAGATAGGAGCTTCAGCTACAGAGACAGGCTCAGGACACTGCTGTCGCTTTTGCTCAGATACAGACTCGACAGGACGAGTTCCAAAGACAGCAGCTTGAGATACAGCGTCAGCAGGTCGAGATGCAGCGTCAGCAGTACGAGATGCAGCGACAGCATGCAGCAAGCCAGCAGCAGTACTTAGAGCTCCTGCGTCACTTGGTCACAGTTGAGGTTCCTCCACCTGCATCTGTCTTGACTCCAGCCTTACAGTCTAGTGGACCTTCGAGTCAGGGACAGCCGAGCTTTCAGTTCACCTCTCCACAGCAGCAGGTCCCCCAGTCATTCCAGTCCCCGAGCTACACGCCTATTCAGACGGGGTTCACTCCTTCAGACCAGCCTCGCCCTCACCTACTGACAGGCACACCGTTTGCTGATTTGAGTGCCACCTACAGCGAGTTGACTGGTCAGCCGACGCCCTCGCACACTACTCTAGCTACTTCTTTAGGGTTGTCCGCTTCAGAGGCAGCTGTTCCTCTTGTGACAGGGACGTGCACTACAGAGACTGTACATTCGTCAGTTGCCTCGACAGATCCCCCAGCTGTTGGCTCACTTTAGGCTCAAGTCACAGAGACTGCTCCACTTGTTGCTACTTCTTCGTCAGTACCTGCTCCTGTTGTTCAGACCTAGACCGCTTCACAGCCGTGTGTTTCTTTAGAGGGTCAGCCTGACAGCTCCGAGTCCGAGGAAGATACTTCTCAGTTTGTGATCACTCCGCGCTCCTCGGCACCCGACTCGACTCCGTCTGTTCCCCCGTCAGATCCTTAGATTAGTTTTTGGCGGTTGATGCCAAAGGGGGAGAGAGAGAGTAGATTCATGGGGAGTTTTGATAGAGGGTTTTCATTTTTATTTGTTTGCTACATTCATGCATCATGTTTACATTCCAGTACTTGCATTCTTGTGACATGTGGTCGTGTGAGATACTTTGAGTCTATGTGGTCTATCTAGTCACCTTTTTTAAATCATGTCACTTGGTTGGTTATAGCTCATAAGGTTGTGCTTCCGTGCCTTACTCCGATTTCTTTTGAGCTATGTCTTTATGTGTACTAACGCTTTATGTTTTATCTTATGAGTACACACTGTTGGTTTGAGGCACATAAGCAATTCCTAACCCTTTGTGCTTATTGCTTCTTGCTTATGTGAACCAAGCATGTTCGAAAACCTCAACTCTTATCTTCTGAATCATAGTGTTGTCATCAATCACCAAAAAGGGGGAGATTGAAAGCATCTAGGCCCCGAGAGTTGGTTTCGGCAATTGATGACTACGCTTTATTACCATGACTAACGTGTGTTTTGCAGAAACTTTGGTAAGTTAGGTCATGGAGTTGATAACTGCTTTGGGCACTATGGTATTCATGCCCCTTGATGGAAATCATTTTGGTTTTCAAAGGATTGACATCAAGATTAAGGATGGTTAGTTTCGGATGTCAAGGTGTTGAGTTACATTCGGAATAGTTGTTAGGATCTTCGTTTTCTCTTTTGGCCGTACTATAAAGGGGGGCATGAGCAAGTAGCTTGACCTAGGTGAGTCTTGTGTTTAGGTGTGGTGCACACTTGTCAAACTTAGCACTAGGAAGCTCTAGAATAGCTCAAAGTTCAGTTGGAAGCAACTTGATTCAAGTTGCGTCACGTTTCGGAGTGTTTAGAGACGTTTTCCCTTGACCGGACGCGGTGTCTGGTATGACCGAACGCGTCCGGTCAGTTCTAAACCGCTACTGTGTCTCAGTTCTGACGACCGGATGCTGTCCCTGCGAGGACCGGACACGGTGTTCAGACTGACATGTGTCACTTGAGGGAATTCACCTAATCAGACGCGACTGGGATGTGATCGGCGCGTCCGGTCACGTTTTAGTAAGGTACTCTGATGACCGGACGCGTCCGGTCATCACTGATCGGACGCGGTCACGCGTCAGGTCAGAGTACAGTAAGCTCCCTACACGATCGGACGCGTCCGGTCACCCCTGACCGGCGCGTCCGGTCACTCAGCCGAAATTTCAGGTTTTCGACCGTTACGAGCGACCGGTGCGTCCGGTCACTTCGACCGGCGCGTCCAGTCACCTCGTATTTTGCTGAGTTGGCAGGTAACGGTTGGATTTGACTGTAGGGTGTATAAATACATCCCCACCACCTCTTTTAGAGGTCTCTTGCTCATTTGTTCAGCTGAGAAACACCTTTGGAGTGCAAGGGAGTGCAAGAGCTCTAGTGAGGAGTGTGATTTGAGAATCAAAGCTTGAGATTTCCTCACTAGTGAATAGAGAGTAGCAAGTGTGCATCCATCTTCTCATTAGGCTCATTGTGGTCAAGTGAGAGTTCTAGCTTGTTACTCTTGGTGATCGCCATCACCTAGATGGCTTGGTGGTGATTGGGAGTTTGGTGATCATCCGGCGGAGCTTATGGATGACCCAACTCATCTTGTGAGCGGTTTTGGGTGATTCACCGCGACGGAGTGTCGAAGAATCAGCCCGTAGAGAGCACTTGATCCTTGCGCGGATCAAGGGGGAGCTACACCCTTGCGCGGGTGCTCCAACGAGGACTAGTGGGGAGTGGCGACTCTCTGATACCTCGGGAAAACATCGCCGTGTTCCTTGCCCTTACTTTCAAGCATTTACTTTCTCGTATTTACTTTCATTGCTTGATTTACTTTCCTAGAATTGCCATGCTAGACTAGGATTGGAAACTAGGGTGCAAAACTTTTACTGGTAGAATCTCTAGGAACACAAGTAGGCACTAGGGGTGAATTCCGGCTTGTAGGATTTAATTCTTGCAATTAATTTTTAGAAAAGCCCAATTCACCCCCCCTCTTGGGCATCTTGATCCTTTCAGCCCGTCGAAGAAGAAGATGAAGACCATGTTGTACATGTTGATCATGATCCTACCACTCATCATGTTCCATCCAATGGGGATGGTGAAGCTTCCGCAACAAGAAACATTCAAGATGGAAGATCAAATGATGCACAAGGTCATTCTCATCAAGATGGTGCCAACAATGTGCAAGCTCAACCTCAACTCAACAATGAAGAAAGAAGTGAAGCCAACCCTCCACAAGCTCATGATTGTGATTCTTCATTCGATCATGACCACGATGATGAAGATAATGGCCCCATTCAAAGACCAACTCAAGTGCCACATCCTAGAGTGCATCAATCCATTCAATAGGATCGTCCAGTTGATAATATATTGGGGAGCATTCGACGAGGGGTAACTACACGTTCTCGTTTAGCAAATTTTTGTGAACATTACTTGTTTGTTTCTCCTTTGGAACCTAGCAAGGTGGAAGAGGCACTTGAAGATGAGGATTGAATGATAGCCATGCAAGAGGAGTTGAACAACTTCACTCGGAATGAAGTCTGGTCCTTGGTGGAAAGGCCCAAGCAAAATGTGATTGGAACCAAATGGGTCTTCCGCAACAAGCAAGATGAGCATGGCATGGTGACAAGGAACAAGGCTAGGTTGGTGGCTCAGGGATTTACTCAAATTGAAGGCTTGGATTTTGGGGAGACCTATGCACCGGTGGCAAGGCTAGAATCCATTCGTATTCTTCTAGCCTATGCCACTCACCATGATTTCAAGTTATATCAAATGGACGTGAAGAGTGCATTTCTCAACGGCCCCTATCCGAGTTGGTGTATGTAGAGCAACCACCGGGCTTTGAAGACCCCAAGTATCCCAACCACGTCTACAAGCTCGACAAGGCGCTCTATGGGCTCAAACAAGCCCCTAGAGCTTGGTACGATTGCTTAAAGGACTTCCTACTCAAACAAGGGTTTGAGATAGGAAAGGTCGATCCCACTTTGTTTACTCGCAAAGTTAATGATGATATCTTTGTTTGCTAAATATATGTCGATGACATAATATTTGGTAGTACTAATGTGGCTTTTTGTGAGGAATTTAGTAGGATCATGACAAATAGGTTTGAGATGTCCATGATGGGAGAGTTGAAGTTCTTTCTTGGATTTCAAATTAAGCAACTCAAGGATGGTACGTTCATAAGTCAAACCAAGTACACCAATGACATGTTGAAGAAGTTTGACATGGACAAGGCCAAGCCCATCAAGACACCCATGCCAACCAATGGACATCTTGACCTTGATCAAGGAGGAAAGGACGTGGATCAAAAGGTATATCGCTCCATGATTGGATCCCTCCTTTACCTTTGTGCATCTAGGCCCGATATTATGCTTAGTGTGTGCATGTGTGCAAGGTTTCAAGCTAATCCAAAAGAATGTCATTTGATGGCTGTTAAGAGAATTTTTCGGTATTTAGTGCACACTCCTAATCTTGGCTTGTGGTATCCCAAGGGCTCCACTTTCGAGTTACTTGGCTATTCTGATTCGGATTATGCCGGTTGCAAAGTAAATCGAAAGAGTACTACCGGGACTTGCCAATTTATTGGTAGGTCTTTGGTGTCTTGGAGCTCTAAGAAGCAAAACTCCATTGCCTTATCCACCGCCGAAGCCGATTATGTGGCGGCTGGTGCATGCTGTGCCCAACTACTTTGGATGAAGCAAACCCTTAAGGACTACGGTTGTGAGTTAACCAAGATTCCCCTTTTGTGTGACAACGAGAGTGCCATTAAAATGGCAAACAATCCCATAAACCACTCTCGAACAAAGCACATAGACATCCGGCATCACTTTTTGAGAGACCACGAAGCCAAAGGAGATATCGCAATCCATCATGTGAGCACCGAAAAGCAACTAGCCGATATCTTTACAAAGCCCCTAGATGAGTCAAGATTTTGTGCTTTGAGGAGTGAGCTAAATATCATTGATTCTCATAACGTGGCTTGATGTCTTGCACATATTTTTGTTTGACCTAGTTAGGAAAAAAAATATTGAGAACAAATATTGTGTGACGTCTTCAAAATCTATTTTGTAGTTTTCATGAGTGACTATTGCTTTGTGTTGGTTGAATGAAATCTAGTCACCTGTGAAAACATTAGTGTGTCCATCATATTTGTGCCCCACATAGCATGGTGAGTTCTGGTTTGAGAGGTTTTCTGTCTCTCTGCGTCGGAAGTCCTGGCGTACGTCGGAACTCCCGACGGCCAGCAGTCCTAGCTGGCACCAGCACTTCCGGCTACCAGCAGTCCCGGCTTGCACCAGCACTTCTAGCTGCCAGTAGTCCCGATGTCTATGCCAGCACTTCCGACATGGATCTGGGTCGCGCGTCCTTGTTTTAACCGCGTCCCAAGCCTTTCACCGCAGCAACTTCTTTCACCGCAGTCTTTTCCCTATCTCTTCCCCTCCCGCACCCGCCCCTCCGCACCCCTGACTCCCCTCGCAGCCGCCTTCGCCCGGCCACCGTTGTGCCCGTGCCCCGGCAGCTCTGGCCATCCTCGTCGTCGGGGGTTCCGACAGCCACCTCCGGCCCTTCTTCTCGTCGCATTTTTTCTCCCTCTCCACCATGGCTCTCCACGTTTGAAGCTCGTCGCTGTCCAGTGGTGGGATTCTGGTGTGGTGGTGCTCCCTGTGACGTGCTGCGCATGGATCTACTCCTGGACATCGCTACTGCCCCAGATTTGCCGCTTCTCCATCTTCTTCCCTCTTTCCTAAGGTACTACGGTGTCTCTCAAACCCTACTTCAATGTACCTTGGATTTTGCTTATTTCCTTCTTCCCTCTCTGCTCCTCTATCTTACTTGGTTGTGTGTGTGCATCGATGTGGAGCCCCATGCCTCGGATGGCATTCATTTGTGTCGGAACTCCTGGCGTCTGCCAGCAGTCCCGACCGTCGGGAGTCCCGGCGTAAGCCAGCAGTCCTGACGGCCAGGAGTCCTGGCTCATGCAAGCAGTTCCGACTCTGTGACTGTCCGTCCATGCATGTTTCTCTGCATCGCCGCGCCCATGCTACGTTGCTCCTTGTTTCTTAGTTTCGCTCCATGTTCTTTTGCAGCCATGGAGGGTGGCAGTCCCTCACGCCATTTGGAGAAGCGGTCCAAGCTCAATCAAGACCGCGCTGCTGCCAAGTCGTCTAGGCGCACCAAGGCAGCCTATCTCCGTGACGATACTGGTGCTCCCCGGCGGGCAGCTGCTCGTGCCCGTGGTGGACGGGGCTCATCTTCTGCTGCTCCTCCTCTGCCTCCGGCCCAGGCTTTTGGTGCGATGGATCCGGTTGTCGATGCAGATGAGGAAGCCCTTGAGCGTGCTGGCCGCACTATCGGAGTTCCAGTGCTGCAGTCACCATCCCGTGGTCCCTCGCATCCCGTCCATGAGTTTGTCCCTTTTGATGGTCCTCCGCCTTTTATCCGGGAGCCTGAACTTGCTCCAAACTTTGGTGGTTGGGCTCCTCCTCGTCCTGTCGACTACCGCCACAACGTTCGTGAAATCCGGTCACAGCGTGCTCAAAATTTATATGCTGAGGAAGAGAAGGATCTCTGGCTTGAGGCTCGGTTCTGGCACTCTTTTCACTTTGATTACTACCAGTCCATCCTTTACAGAAAAATCCTCAAGAAGGAGCCAGTCGTTCAGATGAAGTATATTCTTTCATATGACCTTGGTTTGCTCACCGAGCCTCCTGAGCTACCACAGATGGTTAAGGACTTGAACTCCATGGGCCTGCTTCGCCTGACGGAGTTTCAGAAGCATTGGAATAATGAGATTATCCTGCAGTTTTATGCTTCCTATCATCATGAGAAGGACAAGACCGGTGCTACTGACATCATCCACTGGACCACGGAGGGCAAGCATTATAAGGTCGACTTTATTACTTTCTCTCGCTTGCTTGGTTTCAATGGTTATGACCGTCATGCTACTGAGCTCATTGAGTATGAGGATGTTGAGATGGAGGAGTACCAGCACATGTATCTTGAAGGATATCCTACAGATGGCAAGACCGTGTACCTGAAGCCCTATTTCTATGTCTTGAACAACATCGTGAGGCAGATCTTGTATCCGAAGGTTGGTGATTCCACCTATCTTCGTGATGACTCTCAGAAGGATCGCTTTGGTGCTGATTTTCAGAAGTTCTCCATCAATCGCTACATCTGGAACAAGATTCATGACACTTCTGAGGATCCTGTCAGAGGTCTTCCTTATGCTCCCTACCTTATGCATGTCATTAAGCAAGTGTCTGGCATCCGCTTTCCCTCAGATGGTTCAAATCACAAGCTTCTCAAGATCTCCAACAAGATCTCTATTACTACTGCCAAAGAATTGAAGAGGGCAGCTGATGTTGCTAGAGGCAAGGGCAAAGGCGCTTCGACTTCTCGTTCTCATCGTGCTGCCACTTCACCTCTTGCTGCTCCTTCGCGCTCCACCAGTGCCGAGCCCCTCTCTTCTTCCTCCTCTGGTAAGAGCAAGAAGCCTAGCAAGTTAAAGTTTCTCATGAACTACATGTTTGGACAGTGTTGTGCTAGTGCTCAGCGGGAGCATGACATGCAAGAGAGGCTTTACCGTATGGAGCAGCGGGCTGGTATTGTGTCTTCTCCTCCGCCGCCGTTTGTGCCTCCCCGTGACCCTATGCAGCTTTATGATGAGGCTTGTGCGGCATATGCGGATGAGGCTTCCTCTCGCCGTCATGGCAAGAGCACTGCTCCTCTTGCGGATGAGGACTACATCCAGGAAGATGATGACGATGATGATGGAGATGATGGTGATGATGGTGATGACGAGGACTACGATGATGAGTAGCTTGCTTCTCTTACGTGGCCTACCCCTTTTGGCACTTGTTGACAAAGGGGGAGTGTTAGGCTTTGATCTATCATGTAATAGTTTGTTGGTAGCCTAGCTTCGAGACTTTAAAACCTTTAGCTTGTATGAACTATGTTGTGTGGTGGGACTATGTGATGGACAACTATATATTTGTGTGTGATGGATGATTGTAGGACAAGTAATGGTTATCTATCTACCTCATTTAGCTTATGTTTGTTTTGTGATGATGTATGATATTTTCGATGGCCATGTGTTGTTTCAAGATTCACATTGAAATCTTGGCCATCATTTTCTCTTCACTTGTTGTGTGAATATATCTTGTCATAGTGCATCTCTTTTCACGGATTTATTCTTGTTCACACACACGTGTTGCACCCCACGAATTGCAAAATTTAGGGGGAGCTTTTCTCTTGATATATGCAAGTGATGGATAAATGATCATTATTGAAATTCAAGTTCATGCATACATCAAGGGGGAGCTCTTCATAAATTTTGGGGTTCAAAAGCTTTAAATTCTTACATTCTTATAAAAGCCTAAGTTAGTTGTCATCAATTACCAAAAAGGGGGAGATTGAAAGTGCATTTGCCCCCTATGTGGGTTTTGGTGTATTGATGACATCCAAATTAGGGACTAATGTGATCTTAATGAGATATGTCGCAGCTATTAGTCCCATGAAAGAATTAAAGAGTTGATAAAGATGAAATGGTATCCCTCAATTCGTCTTGTTGAAAAAGGCATCAAACTCAAGCGGAGCTTCAAAGTTTATCTTTTCGCTTCTTGGGTTTAGGTATGCCGCACTATAAAGAGGGATGCAAAACTTAGTTGGTCTGAGGAAGATAGAGTGCTCAAGTACAAAAATAAAATCAAAAGAGAGACACTCTAGCACTTCACGAGCACGTAGAATAGTTTTGATGACTTTTGGTGTCAGAAGTCCCGACGTATGTCGGGAGTCCCGACGGTCGGAAGTGCTGACTTGCGCCGGGAGTCCTGACGTCCAGTCACTTAGCCTGTGCGGTGACTGAGGACGTCGCAAGTCCCGACATGAGTCGGGAGTCCCGACGGTCAGGAGTCCCGACCCTCGCTAGGAGTCCCGACGCCAGGCCCATCGGCTCGCTCTGCTGACTGCTGCGTCGGCAGTCCCGATGTACGTCAGAAGTCCCGATGGTCAGCAGTCCCGACGTAAGTCGGAAGTCCCGACGTTGACCTTCTGCGCAGTGTTTTTAACCTTGCGTGAACAGTGTTTCTATATACGTCAGCAGTCCCGAGATCTACGTCAGCAGTCCCGACGTAGATCTGGACGGTTAGATTTCTACTACGAGTATAAATAGCACTCTCTTCACTTCTAACCATTACTCACTCATTCTTTGCTCACCAACTCACGGCCAAAACATCTCTCAAGCATTCAAGAGCTCTCTCTCCTCTCCCCTTTGCTCCTAACTTCGATTCTCCACGGATTTGAGTGATAGGAGTGTGGTTTGAGTGAGAAAATCATCCTTGTAAGCTTGAGCACTTGATTTCTTCGTCAAGCCGGTTGGATTTGCGTCTATTACTCTTGGGTTCTTGGAACCCTAGCCGGCTAGGCATCGCCCAAGAGCTTCCATCTTGTGGAAGAGCCTTGGGAAGTTTGTATTACCCTTGATTTCTTAGTGGAGAACTCAAGTGACCTTTGTGGTTGCTTTGAGAGAGACAAGGAGGTGAAATAGACTCTGACCTAAGTGGTCACCTCAACAACGTGGACGTAGGCGCTCCTTTGTGGGGTTGCCGAACCTCGGGATAAATCCTTTGTCCTGCGTGTTTGTTGTTGTTGGTGTGATTTGCTTGGTATCACTTGTATTTGCTTGTCTCTCTCTCAACCTCCCTCTTAGGGTTTGGTCTTGATCTACGACTTGGAGAGTTCTCGGCGTCAAGGAAGTGGCCTAACATCTTCATCTTACCACTAGGAAGTGGTGTTGTAAGTTACCGGTCTCACAAAGTTCATTTGAGCATTAGTAGTTCATTTCCCGTAGGCGTCGGGAGTGCTGATAGTTTGCATCGGAACTTCTGACATGTCGAGAGTGCTGACTCAAACTGTCGGGACTTCCGATAGTTGCTGACAAGTAAGTTTGAGATTTGTGTAGAATTTTTTAGATACGCCTATTCACCCCCCTCTAGGCATTGTTTAGATCCTTTCAGAAGCTCGGAGGCGGTGGTCAATGGCAAAGTGAAGGTCAAGTAGGGACGTGCCGTGCTGATAGACTGGGAGCGGTGAAGGGCGGACGTGAGGCTTGGACCGAGGGACCAGGAGGTTGGGTGATCAGCCGCGGTGGCTGACATATGGGACATCGGTAAGCTCAAGTGTACATGGGAGTGACTGTGTTGACCAAGTCAAGACGAAGGACGTGCAAGTCGAGCGGGGCTCAGAGGACTTGGCGGCTGGCCGGTCGAGGACGACGGTGACACGTGTCAAGCGGCGGAGGACACATATGGAGTACGCTACTCGCGAGCGAGTTTGGTGATTGAGGCCTCGAAACCATCGGTGGCGGGTTTACGGGTTTAGGCCTCAAAACCCAGACGGAGGTTCCGAGGAGGAACGGACGACACGTGGCGGCATCGGGGAGTTTGTGTCGAGGTGAAGCTATTGATGAGGAGGCGTGGTGGCCGTCGGATGAAGATGACACTGGGTTGGACCATAACGTCCTTGGGCTAAGTGGTTTGACTCAATTGTATCCAGGGGCAAAACTGGGATTGTGTAATAGCCCTGTTAAATAGGATGAGGGAGCCCCCATCTCCCTCACCATCTCATTTGCATTTTCTTTCATCCTTATTAGGGTTTCGCCTCCCCTTAGGTGCTTGTGAGAGAGAGGTCTTTAACTCTTGTTGAATCCGAGTTTATCAAGTGGGAATGGTGGCCTGTACCACCTCTTATCCTCTGGGGTTCATTTTTGAGTTGTGTTTATAGTGTTCTTCGGGTTCTTCATGTTCCTCTTTTCCCCCTCCTCTTTCGTGGCTTGATTCATCGATTTGAGACCGTTTTGATTCGTTCTTTTTTGCGTTGGTTTGATCTATGATGTGAGTTGAGCCTTTTCACCAAAGAAAATCAACCAATTCCTCACGAGCTCGCAGATCAGGGCGTTTCTTGGTCTAGGTCTCTAGAACCGGTGTTTCTCGTTCTCCTTCGATTTCCCGTTGATTGGCTTTAATTTGAGCAATGATCTCTTAGAAGTAGCTCACCCATTGGCTTGTGACCATGTGGTCCAAATTTGGTTCTAATTGGGTTTGATTTGTCCAAAAATTGAATTTTTCCTTGTTCCAGGCGATTTTCGGGCGATTCTGTTCGTGCTGATTTCGCGACCCGCGGACAGTCCGCCATCGGATCAGAGACAGTCCGCCATTACTGTTCGCAGCGCGTACAGCAGCCCTCTCGGGTGCCCCGTCACAGACAGTCCACCATGGGGTCGTGGACAGTCCGCCAACCCTTCGCGAGCAGCGTCCAATACCTATGTTCCGAAGTTGTTTTTCGTTGTTTTGAACGCCGGACCGTCCGCCCCTAACCCCGGACAGTCCGCAGTTCATTTTTCAGCAGCGTACAGAATCAGTTTCAGTCACTGTTCTTAGTCATGTTTTGCCGCCGGACTATCCGGGACTTGTTGCAGACAGTCCGGGACCCTAAGTGGAGATAGTCCGCAGTTATTGTCCGGATAGTCCGCGACTGCACAGTCAAGGCTGTTTTCACTTATTTCTTCACGTGTTCGTTTCCACCGGTTCTCGAGTGTTCTCAAGTGTGTCTAAGAGTTCTTATGAGATATCTTGCTACATATTAGCTCGTGTATCTCACGGCTTTGGTGTGAGTCGAAGTTTTGGGGTTGTGTGTTGAGCCGAGGACCAAAGTTTCGAAAAAAATTTGTGGCTCTCATTCACTCTTCTCTAGTCGCCATTTTCGGTCCTTCAATATTGATTAATTAGATGTAATAAATTCGTCTCCCGCATTAGCCACCACTTATGCAATTAAGTTTATAATTAATTTATATTTAGTCCTCCTACTCCAAACATGGACTAAAGTTTAGGTCTAAACGATCAAACAAACCTAACGAACGATCGGTTGATGGGCACTCTGAATATTGTAGCCGGCGTGACAGAGTGGAGCAGGCGAGCAGCGGCACATGTACCACAGTGGCACAGAGCTACTAGTGGAGTGGAGTTGTCCATCAGCTCTTGTTTTGGAGCAGATAGAATACATGCAGGGCCGGCACGGCGCAGCAGACATGCAGGAGCAGAACTTTTGTTTTGTCCAAGTCTCGAAAAGCACATAAATATATGCTTGGACATGACCACATGCAGGACCAAGCAATCAGAATACAAAAAGAAACTCTCTCTATCAAAAAAAAGCGTAATTCTAGATTTAACCTTGAACAAGGCGCCCTGAACAGCGTAATTCTAGATTTAACCTTAAACAAGGCGTCCTGTTCAGGTTCAAAACTAGAATTGTGTTTTTTTACGGAGGGAGTGCCTACTTGTATGACTGCGTTGGCATTGACCTTGGCCCCGTTCGGCTGTGCTGATAAGCCAGCTGAAAATACTGTTGGTTGATTTGTTGTGAGAGAAAAATACTATTCCAGTTAAAAAAACAAGCTGAAAAGTACGGATTATAAGCCGGATGAACAAGACGCTTGATACCAACGATCTTTATCTGCACAGCATAGATTGAACAGGTGAACTTCCTCAAAAAAAAGAACAACAAGAAAGAAAGAAACAAGAAAAAAAGAAAGAAAAAGAATTTGAACCGGTGAAAAGTGAACTGCACTTGCGTACGTTATATGGCGTTAGCCGTTAGGTACTTAGGCTTAGGCGTTTAGCATCAGATTTTCTTGTTTTTCTCAAGTTATAAAATAAAGATTCCAACTTCATAAATTTTTGCTAAGAATTCGTCGGACTATAGCTATAGTAGGTTTAGAATATTGAAGTCACATCAATATATTCATATCTTCAATACATAGCAATTAATCTATATCTATAGACCTAATACTAATCTATACCCATTTTTTTTGTCTATCCCTCCGCTAACTAACTTTGTGAATGTAGAAATTGTCTGTGTTCGCTTATATATAGCCCACCTGTTTTATATTTGATATACATATAGGGCTTTTTAAGATAATCTGGATAGCAAGAAATTCTAATCAAATAGATCCATCCACTCCGAGATATGGAGCCAAGGTACCTCACCACCTATATAATCGCCCAATATAGACAAGATGGGCTGAATACAGTAAGGATGAGGCCCACTAGAACCAGGGTACGTCATTCAACATGGTGGACGAGAAATCTACGAGGAAGATTTGGATGCCGACTCCTTCGCTGAGTTCACCCGGGAGTTCATCCTCAACAAGATCTACATGCTCCTAGCAGACCCGCGTTGGGTTCCGGATCGACATGGATCCAACACTGCTACCGGATTGCATCATGACCGGTTTCCCAACTGGGCATAGGAACACAGCTGCAACCTATAGCTTCTGGCTCCACCAACTGGGCATAGGAACGCAGCCCTAGTTTGATTTTGGCTAATTGATGAAACTTATTTGGACTAGCCCTATGCTTTAAGTGTGTTATTGAGATAGGTTGGTTCAAGTCCAAGTGATGGAGCTAGATGGCACTCAAGTGAAGGAGATGGCCAAAAGATGGTGAATCAAGTGCTCCAACTTGAAAAAAAAAAGAGAAAAGCCAAAAATAGGCTCAAAGCAAATATATCAGCAATAGGGCCATTTTTGTTTTATCGGGCAAGACACTATAGAAAGTGTGACTGGGTTTAGGATAGATGGGAGCTCTATTAGACAATTTGGTCATCTAGTGCCACTAGGTGTTGAAATATTATGCATTGCATATAGGCCTAGTGCACATTGGTGAGCAAGCAAAAATATTTATGAAAAATGTTTTGGAAATACTAATTTGGCTCTAAATATGTTTCTAAAAATATTTGAGAGTTAGCATCGCTTACAAGGACAAGTTTGGGATGTCGGTGTCGCCACATGGGTGGCACCGGATAGCTGTCTGGTGGGGCCTGACAAGCAGCCAAATAGCAGCGCGCGTGCCCAAGTGCTGGAGGTGGCACCGCCTTTGACCGGTGTACACCGGACAAGGCAACAGACACCCTGTCCGGTGCACCGCCATGGGCACCACCATAAAAATCTAGAGAGATTTTATTTTGGGACTTTGTAAAAATGGTCACCGGACAGGCCGTCCGGCGCACCACCAGGGGCATTGCCCTATTTTTTCCAGAGGGTATGGAAAACTGGAAGTCATGGGCTAGGGTCACCGCTAGGGCTGTCAAGTGCATCGGACAAGCTGTCCGGTGGCTCTAGGCACCTAGGCGCTGGAATTCGACCGTTAGGGTCACCGGATAGGCTGTCCGGTGTGCCACCGCCCTATCCGGTGACCACACAGAAATCAGCTCCAAGGGGCCAACGGCTCTATTTGATGTGTGGGCTATAAATAGGTGGTGTGGCCGGCCTTGGCCGCCCTCTTGGCATCCGATAAACTTGTGCAAACACTTTGAGAGCCGAGATACAAACTCCATTTACTTGTGCACTTGATTTCATCATTTGAGTGAGATTTGGAGAGCCTCTAGTACATTGCTTAGTTTTCTTGCATCTTGTGGCACTAGAAGAGCACATTGGGCTGGTGGAATTCTTGTTACTCTTGATGTTTGCTGTTGGCATTTCTTAGCGCAATCACCAAGTATGGAGATAGAATCCATCCCCTGCAACGGCGCCAGAAATGTCTGTTGGTATTTCTTAGCACCATCACTAAGATTTAGTAAACCTTAGCAATGCCGCCAAGAAACACCAACATGATAGTTCTTAACGATTACAGAAAGAATATCCACAAGCGCACGGATCTATCATTGCAGCATTTCACCTGAAAGTATTCAGGGCATTGGTTTTGCCCATGGGGAAGAACTTCGCGAGGAACGTCGTGGAACACTTGTTCCACGTGCTGACAACTTCCTTGTTCTTGTAGAACCACTGCTTCACCTTCCCCATGAGGGAGAAGGGAAATAGACGGAGCCTAATGACATCTGGTGCGACATCCTTGATAACAATGGTGTCGCATAACTCAAGGAGGTGTTGAAGGTGGGTGTTTGCGTCCACGCTAGGCAAACTATAAAATGAGTTTGCCTGCACCATCGTGATCAGCCCAGTATGAAGCTCGAAGTTCTTGTCACCCACGTTGACAGCGGGGCCAACGGGCACGTTGGCAATGGCAGGGACGGAGAACTCGTGGAGTGACTTCTGGGCCATAGTGGTAGCAGCAGATGGTACGTGGGCGGCTGGTTCGCTTGATGGAGGAGTAGCAGAAGAAGAAGTTGCACAAGACCTGTTCTTCCTTAGGAGTGACTCTGAATTTTCGGTGTAATTTTTCGGCAAGACAAAACCGGTCATACACTATCATGTTTTCATCCACAAGAGGAGAAAACAAGCAGAGTTAGCCTACATAAATAATGGCTACCGTTCATGCATATGATCATGATCATGTCCTACTAGATTCTTTTTAACCATTGCCTTCCCTAGCAACAGCGCCAGAAATATTTGTTGGCATTTCTTAGCGCAATCACCAAATATGGAGATGGAATCCTTCCCCAGCAACGGCACCAGAAATGCTTGTTGGTATTTCTTAGCGCAATCACCAAGTATGGAGATAGAATCCATCCCCTGCAACGGTGCCAGAAATGCCTGTTGATATTTCTTAGCACCATCACTAAGATTTAGTAAACCTTAGCAACGCCGCCAAGAAACACCAACATAATAGTTCTTAACGATTACAGAAAGAATATCCGCAAGCGCATAGATCTATCGTTGCAGCATTTCACCCAGAAGTATTCAAGGCATCGTTATTTATATTTTTCCCAAAGGAAGGCATGGTGTAAAGATTCTAGTATAGACATGAACAATATTACATGCTTGAAAAGTGAACCAAGGTTTATAATAGGGGTAAGCATGGTATACTTAGGATAGTGGACACACATTTGGGCCAACCTCAAAGATAAAAGATAAACAACAAATAAAAGAATGTTCCTAAGTGGAGCAAGCTTGTTCTAATATAGCCACGCAAAGAAAAGTTGATGATCATACATGTACATGAACAAGAGCTAGAACTAGGCTTGAGTTGGGTCGAGAGGCCACCGAGTGCTGGTCTGCCAGCAACCTCATGTGATAATTTAGACTCCTACAGCCTACCCGAATGTGGGAGATTACAAGGGACGGATAGGGCCATCACCACCTACCACCTACCTCTCAACCGTGGAGGAGGAAATGCATTCACCTATTCCAATGTACACGGGCACCACACCCGTTTACACAGAAACTACCCAAGTCCCCCTAGGACTCCGACCCAATGGATTGATAAGTAAAAGACTTGGGCACACCCGAAGGTACGATGAACCACCACATCAACATAACTCTAATCTTACTCAAATACATTGCATGAAAGTTTAAGCATAAATTTCTACATGTTAAGTTCATAACATAGAAACTATATGCTAGTTCATGTGTCAAGATCATAATATGAAAACTATACTCTAGTTCATAAGCATAACTATATTGATAAAGTGAGAATAGGACTATGGAAGAATTCTTCATATTATTCATACCAAGATTCCTTTCTTCCAAGGAGCCAAGCTCTCCATGGTAGCTCTTGCTAGCTCTAAAAGACTACTAAAATGTAAAAGAGTACAAGATGTGGTGTGAGGTGTTTGGCTCCAAATGAGATGTGTGTTGAAGGTAGAGTTCTACTCCCCTTTTTATACATGATTGAGGTTGGTTTGGCGAGAGAAAATATGGAAACTATCCTAAACCGACCCTAGGCATCATCAATGGACCGCCTGTGCAAGGTAGGGCCAGGAGGTGGTGGGGGCGGTGCGGCCGTACCACTGGTGCGGCCGCACTAGGGCCGGCCCACCTTGGCACCACCTTCACGCTGTGGGCTTTTAGTTGGGCCTGGATCGCTTCCACGTTGGTGCTTGGCCTAGATTTGACAGTTGATTGGGCTTTCTCTTGGTTTCTTTGCGCAATATCTGCTTTACGCTTTGCCTGATTGCGTCTTTTGTCTTGTTTTCCACTTGTATTCAAATATATGTTTTGCAAAATGTTGTCTTTCCAATACAAGTGGAACTATATCAATAGTAAAGGCATATGTGTTATAAGTTTGTTTATTTCTCCTGTTTTGGATCTTAATTGGCGGGCAGATTTGGTTGTAAAGGACCACCAACATTTGCCGACACCTAGATGTCCTGGAGTTTGTGGGATCGTTGAGTGGCTATTGGTGATTGTTGTCGGCTCCGATTATGGTGATTGTGAGGGGTTCTTGTGCCTTCCCTATGAGACAATCACAAAAGACAACTCTAGTGGATTACTCGTGGCCTGTGTAGCCTCACTTGTGTGGTTCTTACAACACCCTTGTGTAGGGCTAGGCATGTGTGGCCTATTAGTGCGTGAGCCACCTAGTGAGTATCTCTCCACAACGTGGACTAAGTTGCCGGCAAGCAGCTGAACCACCAGATAAATCATTGTGTTAATTAGAATTCTAGGTATTCATTTGATTGACGCTTGGCTGGCTCGGTTTGCACACTTGTTGGTAGCCTTGCTAGTTGAGTAGCGTAGTGTAATTAGTTGTAAATTGTTTTCGCTAGCTCATTAGTGATAGAAGTAGCAACTTATCCTAGTTGTTTGATTGATTGACATAGAGATCATAGATAACTAGAATATTGGTAGGTGGCTTGCTTCTTGGGTAGAGCTAGAGCAAAACACAATTATCACCGTATAATTCTCTAACCATTTGCTCTAGTGGTTTGTAGAAAATTTTAATTAGGCTATTCACCCCCCTCTTGACATTTAGGACCTTTGAGTTTGGCGATGACGACCCATATAAATTTGTGGGGATGGCGACCATCCGCAGCCTTGACAACGGGGCTACAAGTGATGACCCCTCAGATAATGCCTACCATGACATCAAAAACTCTGACGGGGGCATCACCCTACCCATCGACTCCACCAAGTATGATCAGATCATGGCCGAATTCGCCTTGAATAGATAAAAGATCGAAGACTATCACAAAGACAACCTCTCTCCTCCACATGAGTGCTACATGGCTTGCACCCAAGACGATGATCGCCGCTAGAGGGTTGATGATGAACAATACAACGCACACCATTACCGCGGCTACAACAATGTCAAGTCTCCTTACGAGACCAGTGGACAGATCTAGGAGCGCCTCCTCAACATCAATGATGAGTTGGTCGCTGAAAACACTCGTCTTCGGCTATGACTCATTGACGAGATGCATTTTTGAGGGTGCGATGTCTACAACGAGATCCAACATGAAGGCCGTCCACAGCCGAGAGCGAGAAAACTTGGTCGCGACAATGCGAGTGGTAGACGCCCTTTTTAGCGAGTACCCAAAATGATAGTCCACTAGGGGGCTATTAAGTTTGACACATCCCTAAATAGGTCATCCCGGTACACCTCTCATAAGATGTACTAAATGTCCGCCGTCATCTAGGATCACCAGAGAGAGAATACATCACAACCATGCTTAAGTTACAACATAAGTTCAACAAACTTTTGTTTACAATCCAAGGGTCACAAATTTAGTTCATAACACAATCCACACATCACAAACTACATCGAAGTTTCCACCACTCCTGATCAGAGAAAGGGTTGGGAGCATAGAAGAAACCTTTATTGGCGCAACATCTCCTGCAAAACTCAAAATCATACAGGGTGAGTACTTGAATGTACTCTATAGGACTTACCCAATATAATAAACAAGGATTATGCAGTTTGGGTAGTAGCAAGGAGTACTTTGATTTGCAAAAAATCCTTTGAACAATAAATAACAAAAGGTGATCTATAGACTTAGCAACTACAAGCGTAGCATAGGTAAATGCATAAAAGCGGTTAGCAACTGGAGCTCGATCTTCCATGAGTCCTAGTTCCTTCCAAACAACACTAGTCCGTATCTAGAAGTTTAGAACTTATAGCTTTCAAAAGACACTCTACAGAGGGGACACATCAGAAACAAGGGATATCGCCCATACGACCCGTCGGTACATAAGGGATACCTCGATGTCTCAACCTTTCCCCAATTCGGCCAAGATGTTCATGAAAGGTTTGATTGGTTCCCAGGTAATGCTACCATGATCTACCTAGTGCCACCTTCGCATGCCAGTTTCTTGAACAAATCGGTCGCAATCGGTTACTTGGCTTGTCACCCCCATTTGTGACTAGTGGTTTGTACAATTTTGTGTTCGAAACTCGCTATTACGAATGCACGGCCCTTAATTGGTTAGCAAGCTATGTCATTCAAGATTCCACCCTCTTGACATGACCATACCCCTTGCCAACCATCACTCAACTCATATTCAACTCATTACACAGCCACTTCTCTCCTTGGGCCTCCTCGAGAACTTCATCACCTATTCATGCACGATGCTTGATGAGTACAATGCATGCATGTAAATGACATGCTATGCAATGCTTTGATGTTTGTTGGTTAACTTTATCTCTTAGGTATTAAGTGATCAAGTGTTGTACTAATAGGCTATTGGAGTGAGTTATCGGATAGTCCGATGTGCGCGGTGGACAGTCCGGTGACTCAGGGACTTAGTGAAACAGAATAGCTAAGTCGACGGACCTTCCGTGGCGATTCACGGACACTTGGTGGTACTTGGTGACTTCGAGAAACTTAAGTGATTATACAATAAATCAATGGAACAATATGCTGGGGTGACGGACCATCCGTCGGGCTAGGTCTAGGTTTCCTTAAATGACTAGGTGCTTAGGTTCCATCAGAACGTACCGCCAAAGGTGACGGAGCTTCCGCCACTACTTGGTTATCTTCGAGTTTTTTTGTGAAGTGAGCCTATAAATCAACGGACACTCTGGTGTGATCCACAAATTCTCCGCTCTAACAAGTCTGTAGCCTAGACTCTCTGGTTTTGGTTTAAAATTCCATGGACACTCCGCTAGTCATGACGAATGCTCTGGTGAATTATAAAGTGCTCTGCCCAAGTTAATAGACAAGTGGCTGTGTTGACAGACACTCCACCGGATACGACAGACACCTGTTAGTACACTGATAGTGAACTATGCTTGCTACTTCAAAATGTAAATCTTCACCTCAAACATTTGCATGGCCAAACATCACTAGGATAAGTTTCTAGTGTCCTATGGAGCATATCTAGCTAGTTGGTTCTAGCTCCAAAGTGTGCAAACTTGGATTTGGCCAAAAGGTGATATTTCCTAGGGTTAGTGCTCATGAAAGTGAAAACTAAGGATTGGGCTCAAATCAAAGTATCAAACCATACCAAAGCGGCAAAAAGATAGATACATGCTCCTCAAAGGTGGTGGAGAAGCTGGATCTAGCCTTGGTGACTTGGTTCTTGCTTCCTGCCTTCTCCTCCTAGCTCCAAATACCAAGGGTGAGAGGGCTCCTCCCCCTTCAACCCTAACCTCTTGTAGTGCACGCCTTCTAGGTGATCTCCATCTCCATCCTAGCAGCTGCAAGCTCCAATCCCCTTCTCCTTTCCTCTCCTTTCCTTCTCCTCTTCTAGCTTGAATGTGGGTGAGAGTAGAGAGAGAGAGGGAGTGTGAGAGTGAATGGGTGAGCTGCCTAGGCTGCTGGTTTGGGTGCTCCACAAAATGGATAGGCGTGTTGGCGTGTGGGACCAAAGGAGCTAAGCAAGTGACACTTCAACTCTGCTGCATGGGTTGTGCTGACGGACCGTCCGGTGGTACGACAGACTATCCAGTAGGTGTCGGCAAAATTGACAAAAACCTAACTCTGTCAAATGGTTTAAATGAGTTGATGGATTGTCTGGTGAGTGTGGCGGATCATCCATCAATTCACCTATGAGCAAACTAAAAGTAGATTTTAGCACAACCTGAATTTAGATTTTGATTTGGGTGCAAAAGATGATCATGATGCTTATGCTCGCAAACTTGTCATGATTAGGTCATGACATGCCATGCCCGAGCTATCATCAAAAGAAGGGCGCCGCAAGCTTTGGGAAATCAGAGATCTGCTTGCGACAGCAGCCACACTACCTGAGGCATTAGAAACTCCGAGCCGGCAACACTTAGGGGCTCGTGACCACCCAAGGGAAGGACACAATGAACACCAGCCTCGATGTCACTCTATTCATGATTGTGTGGGTGGCAAACAGAGATCTTTACCCACCGTCAATACTCAAGGGCGCGAGGTCGAAGCTAACAACTACGAGCATGGTAGAAGATATAGGGAGAACAATGAGCATTCACGCTCGCCAAGCGAAAGGCACCCGAGGAACATCCAGTCACCCTAAGGACAAACCGCTCTCTAGACCAGGTTGATCCAGTTGCCTTTGGAAGTGAGATTCAGGCAATGGCAACCCTCCAGGGGTTCCGTGCACCTCATCACATTGAGAAGTATGACGGACACTCCTACCCAAAAAAGTAGCTCAAAAACTACTAACTAGCAATGAAGGCGGCTTCAGCTTTGGATCTAGACTTCATGGTCTAGTACCTTCCAATCTTCCTCATAGATTCAGCTAGGTTGTGGCTGGACCACCTCAAAGAAGGTACCATTAGGTGCTGGAGGGACCTCGAGCAAGCATTCTACAACCACTTTGAAGGGGCTTATACTAAGCCTGGTTCGACATGAGAACTCGTTGGTTGCCAGCATGACGAGAATGAGTCGCTAAGTGACTATGTTAGACTTTTCACCGATGGAAGAACAAGTTTCACCATGCCCCCCGAGACTAACATCATCAGCGTGTTCATGTCTAGGTTCAAAAATAAGGAACTTGTCCACGAGATCAAGAGGATGGGAATAACCAACGCCAAGAAAATGTTCAAGCTCGCCAACTAGTTTTGCTGATGTAGAAGATGTCGTCAATGCCATCCTAGACAAGTACAAATGGCACACCAATGAAAGAACCGATAAAGACGGCCCCTCTTCCTTGAAGAGGAAGGAACACAAATGCAAGGGTGACTTCAGCAGCAACACTGAGAAAGGTGGTGGTGGCAGGAAGATGATGAGCAACAATAATTGGTTTGAGAAGATCATCAATAGCCCTTGCTAGAATCGTGGCTTTAAGGTAGCTATTGCGGGTTCATAACCACGGCAAGCATCATGGTTGTTCATTGAATGTTGGAAGTGTTGGTCTCCGGTGGTTCAAGTACTCAAAAACACAAGGGAGACACCGAGATTTAACCTGGTTCGGGCTACGAGGCCCTACATCTAGTAGTGAGGTGTTCTTTATGTTCAGGAGCACCCAAATTGGGGGCTTACAACAAAGGAGAATGAGAGTTTGGTAGGGGATCGCTTGGTGCTATCCTATGGCTCATCGGTGGTGAGGTTTCTCCCTAGCGAGTAAAGGACTGGCCCTCTCTCTTGCTAGGTTGCTAGGGGAGGAATGATCTAATGTTCCTCTCGGTTGCTCTCTTAGCCGATGGTTCTCTTGTCCAATCAGTCTCTGAATATCTAATCTATCGCTCTCCTCTCTCTAAGCGGACTCTCCTTCTATGGGAGTCGACCATCCCCTTATATTCTAAGGAAGGTCAGGTACAAGTCAATTTAGGGGTTTCATCTATGGTCTTTGTGCATCGGGTGCAAGAGGGTGCTGTCGCGGCTTGGATGGACCTTACCTTGTCATGGTGTTGGAGGAGCCACAAGCACCGCTGATGTCACTGATTGCCCTGACACTTGACCGTTAGGGGTTGTCTGCTGTGGTCTGGCCTCCACCAGGTGAACCTGCTGAAGGCCTTCTTGGCTGCGAAGGAGCGCCGACTCAGGGGGCTGACAAGTGGGCCTTGGAACCTGGGTCCAGCAGTAAGGGTTGCCTCATGGTTCTAACCTTTCCTCGATGTGGCTCTCAAATCGACGAATGGATGGAATGGGTATCAGTGTAAAGCCATCGCATCTACACCGCGTCACCCCACGCATCGAATCCACACGATGAGCGAGTCACCACCAAGTAGTCGGCTTATCGCCCCCATTTGTGATATCTTGTCTGTCTAGGTGGTTACTCAGACTCGCTCTCCCATGAATGGTCCTTAGCTACTCCATGAGCTATGCCACTTGAGATCCCATACTCATAGTGACCTTACCCCTCGCATGAGTAGAGATTATCCAAATTTATCATCATTTAGTTTTCGCAAGTTGAGGTTGGTCCTTAGTCATATTGAGAAATCTTAGTCAAGTTGACACCCTTGAAAATTAACTAAGCCTCTAGATGAGTCAAGGGTTTGTGCTTTAAGGAGTGGTAAGGTCACCCTTGCAAATTGACACCCTTGCAATACAACTAGCCAATATCTTCACTAGGCCTCTAGATGAGTCAAGGGTTTGTTCTTTAAGAAGTGAACTAAGTATACTTGACTCTCGTAATGTGGTTTGAAAGGTTGCACGCCTATGTTTGTTATTTGCATTTAAACTAGTTAGCCTTGAAAAATACTTATAAGTGTTTCAAAATGTTAGGTCTTATGTCTAACCTTGTCTCAAGTAGCTACTGCTATGATTGATGATCTACTGGATATCTATAAGAGACAAGGAGTCCATGACCTTAATCAAAACACTAAGAATATTTCCTTGAAAGCACAGACCTAATCCTTGTTGTCTGCTAGATTGCAGAGGCTCACGTGGAGGCCCCACGATGTCTGAGCCATTAGGGTAAAAAACAAATATTTTCATCCTTCCCGTTTTACCCATCCCAGTTACTTCCCAAAGTTATTGGGACTTGGCCATGAGCTCTCTCTCTCTCGTGTGTGCTCCCTCCCTCCTCCCTTGTTTTCACCATCGCTGCCATTGCCGCCGTTGTCCTCGCCATCATGATTGCCCTCCTGGGCAGTGCGCATGTGCACAGGGCTCAGGTGGACAAGATAGGGATCAGGGGAGTCCACAGGAGAAGAAGTAGTTGTCACCATCCTCACCATCGTCACTGCCCACTCGGGAAGGTGGGAACTACGCATGTGAGCAGGGCTCGAGTGGATGAGCTAGGGCTCAGGGGGAGCCTGCAGGAGAAGAAGCAATCATCGCTACCATCCCTAAGGTTCTTGTCGATGGATGTTCTTCCTAGGCTCCTCCCTTGTTGTACCCACAGTGGAGGAAGTCCTTGTTGCCGATTGAAGTCATGCCATCCCGTCTTCTCTCCTCTCTACCACATCCAAGGTGATAACCCTAATCTACCTTGGATTCAGTTCAATCTATCGTTTGTTCTCAAATTCCTTGTGTAGACAAGTTTGTTCTTGCTTGCTAGTGCTAATTTTGATAGTGTTTTCACTAGGTTTGAGTAGACAGGTTAATCAAATTTAGGGTTGTTCGCCAAAACATAGAGGCTCTGTGCTAGAGCATGGAGGCTCCGTGGTCTGGAAGGACTACAGACTCTTGGTTTGATTCAAACATCTACTCAACCCTCTCTTAATGTTGTTGTTAGCTTTGGCATTAGATGCTTATATATTATATGATCCTTTTGAGATAGATGGAAGGTATTCCAAGCCGAAGGGGTGAGAAGAGGTCCAAGCAAGCTCATGATGTAGTCGATCAAGAGATTCTAGGAGTTGTTACTAGAGAGCTTGCTCAGGGCAGTGGTACTAGCAGTGCTGGCAGAGGTAGAGGAGGTGGCCACTTGCCACCTAGGGGAGGTGGAGGCCAAGGCAGAGGTGCAGGCAGAGGCTTAAGGGCACATGATGATGATGATGGAGGAAGAGAAGGGAAGACTATTCCAGCTGCAGTAGCACCAAGCACACCCCTCCCTTCCTAGATTTTGACCCTTCCTATATGGAACATCATCATGAGGCTCCAATCAAAAGAGAGCAGAGGGATGGTAGAGAGATCGCAGGAGCTACAAGAATTTGGCTATCCAAATAAAGAATGCAAGAGCTGCTAATCCCTATGTATGGCTAAAGAATCAAGGCATTGATTGTAGTTTCTAGTCACTATTCCACTATGACTTCTACAACTTAGTTGCTTATGTGAAGGACAAGCACATTGTTCCAGTGAAGTACATATATTGGTGGCACATTGAGAGTATGGACACATCAATGTCTAGGAGAGTGATTTAGATAGTGACAGATCATGGGATGAAGGACATCATGGGCTTCAAGTATGACTAGAACAAGGAGATCCTAGCTCAGTTCCATGCTACTTTCTTCCATGGCATACATGAGGAGACCTTCCATTAGATGACAAAGGGAAGTTCACTACACCACCTTTGCTCCGTTTATGAACTAGGATCAAGACATTATTTTTTGCTTATAAGAGTAGAGAGTTGACGGTGGAAGGACTATGGCACTCAATTCCTTCTATGATGTGATGTGATGAAAAGCTTGTTCAGAAAGACCATCAACCCCAAGGGTGGAGACTCAAATGCATTTAACAGATACGCCAATAACTTGGTAGCTAGGATGGCACCTAGGAGTGATGGCCTTTTAGTTAGCTGGTTCATGTGAGTTGAGCTCAATACATCTTTGGATGATGCCCATAATGGACTGCCCTACGCTCCTTATATTATGTATGATATGAGGGGCGTCTGGGCTGATCTTCAAGAAAGATGTGGAACATAGGCCCTACAAGCTCATGCAGATGCTGCACAACGCCTATGAGGCGAGGGATGCAACAGCTAGAGCTGCCCCTACCTCAGCTAGACCCAGCAGCAGCAGGTCATCTTCTTCCCACTCTAGGTCCAAGGGAGCAAGATGAAGAACTTGCTCAAGAACATGTTTTCTATGTGCTCCTATGCAGTGACTGTTGACATTTCTTAGCATCACTTAACTTAAGTTGCCATCCCTAACATGACACTAGAAATGTGGTTGTACTTATAATCATGACACTTACATAAAATATAGAATAAAGGTTATCCATAAGCACACAGATAAATTACACCTGTTGTAGCATTTCACCTAGGAATGTTCCAGGTATCATTATTTATACTTTACCACTGGGAGCTTAATAGGGTTTAAAATGAAAGAATGATATGGCTAGAAAGAATACCAAATATACATACTCATGATAAAGATCAAATAACCACTCTTATCTTTACAGGGGTAAGGCAATAGATAAATGATTGATATAAAATAAGATAACAATGGGTATTCTAGAATGAGAGAGACTCATAAATCAAGTAGAGCTAATCAAGAGATAAGTTAAGAGGTAAGAATCCTAAGTTATTTCATATTTACCAAGTCTTTTGTACACTCTAGTATATACACTATCATCTATAGCATAATCAATCATTTATCTATGCATAAGGAACATTATTATGGAATATCAAAAACAGAGCAATCCTTTCCTTGTAACCAGGTTCTACTTGGTCTATATTCAGGGAGTGGGCTACATAGGACTCAATAGGAATATCACACCCATGATCTACCACTTGATATCCCAGAATATAGGGTGCATTCACAGGTAAATTTAATATAAGCACCACGCCTACATCATATCTACCACCTAATCCAATCCGAAATTGAACTAAGTGCTTTGCAAACATATGCATAAAATCATTACTAATCATGACTATATCAAATATACAACTAGAATAAACTAAGAACAAAATAAATAGAAACATAATGATATTATTGAAGTAGCACAAAGTCAAAAAAAATGAGATTACAATATAATTACCAAACCTCCCGACGGCAATCTGGAATCCTGAGCAACGCCCAACTCTTCTTATATCTAGCTAGATCTAAACCCTAAACTTGAAGTAGAGCTCTAATATCTTTTTGGAAACCCTAATTTTAATCTTGTCTCGACCTTATGATGATGGATGCCTCAAGGGGGGTCTGGGTCTGGTTGTATAGTCCGGTAGGATGAACCGCAGCCCTCGGATCAAACCGACTTGAAACAAGGGTCAAGATACGACATAGAGGTCGGTTGGATTGCGTCACACGAAGGGGAAGGCAGTTGGCTTCTGGACCAGGGCAGCCAGCCTGAGGGGGGCCGGGCAGCCTCCTCTGGTGGCCTCTCGGTCTTCGCCTCGGTCCTGTGCCTTCTCGTGTCTTCTGGAGTCTTCTGGCACGTCCTTTCGTCACGATCAAGTTTCGTGGTGTTTTGTCAATTTAATCCTTATTTTTGTTCTCTCTGAATAATCCCTATAGAAAATAGTAATTTACCAAAACTCGTGGAAATTGTCAGTAATAACCTCCTATGTTTCTATTGGTGATCATTTTCTTGTACAAAGTTGACGGTTTGTGATAGGTGATAACTACCGTCGACAGTGACCATGACCTATGAGGGGAGCAAGGACATAAATGACATCAGGAGGCAACTCAGGCTTTATGTTATAGAGAGATAGCACTGCCTCTAGTGTTTCCTCCATATTCAAACTCTAGTCAGGAGGACTCAGAGGAGAGAGGACTAGCTGAACAGGAGACTCTTGGTGAGAGGTTGAATATACTCAGGCGTCAGCAGGCTTCCTCCAAGCCACAAAGAGACCACTACCACACACCATGCGGGCCATGCTAGAGTGAGTGATAGTGGATACTAAGGAGGAGGAGGATCCTAGAGGCAAAGGGGCAACAACAACAGATGACGATGGCAGTGACTGGAGCCAGCAGCAGGACGATAACTGAACTTTGCCTCTCTTGTTCCGTCCCTTTTTGGCACTTGTTAACAAAGGGGGGGAGAGCTAGATTGAGATGTATCCATTGTTGTAGTCGTCAGTAGGTGTGAGATGTGAGAGTTGATTTCGTTTTTGAACTCTCTTTTGTTAGTGGTCTATAATATACTTTGCATCACCTTTATGTGGCTATTATGGCCATGGACATGTGTTGGAACTTGTGTGGCTTCTAATAGATGCTAGAATGCTTAATTATGTATCTACTATTACTAGCTTGCTTAGGTATGTGCTATTTGTTTGTGTGAGTTGTGATGCCTTTCTTTTTTGTGTAAGTGCTTTGTGTGCATAGCGCGAAGTCTCACGCCTTGGTGCGGAGGCTCTATGGCCTAGAGGCTTCATGGTCTGTAGACACAGAACACTTACCTATGCGCATAAATTATCGTACACATCACGTATCTTCATGATACAGACCTGTTGCATCCCACAATTGTATGGATACAATATTCCTTTCACATTAGCTTTAATATATGCAATATATGTCTTGGAGAGACATTTTTTTGGAATTCATATCTAAGGATTGCATATATTAAGGGGGAGCACTTGTATCCATACTTTCAAAAGCTCAATCTTAAATTAAATGTGCTTAAATTGTGTTGTCAACAATCACCAAAAAGGGGAAGATTGTAAGTGCAATCAAGCCCTAAGTGGGTTTTGGTGATGTTAACCACATAATTAAAGGTCTAATGGCTTTTGTAATTATTTGGCAATGTATCATTCATCGTAAGAAACACTATAGAGACCCCCCGACTCAAAAGGATGGGCTTGGAAAGGCTAAAAGAACTAGTTTAATTCATTTTATATTTTAAAATTGAGTTTAGGACAAGCCTTACTATCAAGGGGGATATTAAAGGTGTGTTGGGATGAACCAAGATCTCAAATCCATCTCTACATCAAATACACCTAGCCACAAAAAGCTAGATGCTCATATATCCTATTCTTCTCTGGCGTTTGTCGAATCTCCGCACGTTATGGGCACCTCATCGCTCTATTTGTCGGCCGGTTGTGAGAGCTGAGGGGGAGTATTTAAACTCTCCCCTCTCTCCCCCAACAATCATCTACTTCATTCAATCACTCCACCCAACCAGCTGCTCTCTCTCCCCTCCATTGATGCACCCTTTGTCCAAAATCTAAGTGATTCCTTGAGGTGTTTGGCAAAAGAGAGGTGAGATAGCAAGAGAAGATCAAGCTCCCTTGTTCTTGAGCACTTGGTGAAGCCCTAGCCATCCGGTGTGTTTGTTACTCTTGGAGCTTTGCTCCAAGACAGCTCGAGGTTGCTTAGGAGCTCCCCGTTTATTGTGGTTGAGCACCGAGACATTTGTATTGCCCTTTGTGACTTAGTGGAAACCTCTAAACTACTACTTTGGTGGTGGGTTGGAGAGGAGGATTAGGTTGGCCTTGGTGGCTTCCTCAACAATGTGGACGTAGGCAAGCCTTTATGGCGAGCTGAACCACGAGATAAATCCTTATGTCACTTGTGTTGTGCTCGTTATTTGTTATTACTTGTATTTGATTTGAATTTTAGGGTTTTCACTCGATCTACTTGCTCCATGGGTTCTAGCTACAACCACTGTTTTTAGAATCTCAACACACTCGTAGGAAGGTTGGTATCACATTCGATCTAATTTTCATTCAATAGATTTCACTGTAGTTTGTTTTATTCTCTAATGCATGGAGGCTCTGCGTATCTATCCGGGGCTCCATGGCACAGAGGCTCCATAGGGATACACTGAGGCTCTATGATTTGATAGTTTGTTCAAAGTTTGTGAGTTCAAGAAAAATAGGCCTATTCACCCCCCTCCACTCTAGGCCCTTGCTAGATACTTTCAGGTATTCATCACCTATGCACTCTCCCCATTGGTGTTATGGGAGCGAGCCTAGGCATCGTCATGAGCACTGGTGTGGATGTGGCATGGGGTTGTGGCGCCGGGCATCAGAGTGCACGTGCTGTGGGGCTATGGTGTTGGCCACCGGGGGCGGTGGACATGCACGGGGTGAAGTCACGGATCAGAGTCAAACTAGATTAAATCAAGGCGATGCGGAGTTGGAGTCACCGACAGGGGCAAGGAGGTGGATGGGGGCAACGGAATAAGTGATAGGATCTAGATGGCTAGAGGGGGGTGAATAGCCTATAAAATTTTTCTACAAACTAAAAATTTCACTAGAGCAAATTGGTTAGTATAACAAATGATCCTAACTATCTTATACTTTGCACTAGGTCTATTTCACTCAAGCAAGCCTCCTACTCAATTCTAGTTGCTAGGTCTCTAGGTTGAATCACACAAACACACAAGCTAGCAACTACACAACTACACAAGAGAGCTAACTAGAGAGCTTATTACAACTAGTTACAACTACAAGCTACTCTAGCGCTACACTAAATAAGAGAGCTACAACTACTCAAAATACACAAGCAAACAAGAACCACAAGTATACTAATAAATGAATTCGAAGTGTAAGGCTTTATATCGAATCGGGCAAAAGAGATGACACAAGATATATCCTTAAGGTTCAGTTACTTGTCGGCAACCTACTCCTCATTGTGGTGAGTTCCAACTTGGTTATTCTTGTGCTAATTGGCTTCACACATCAAGCCCACCACACGGGCACCGCAAGAACCACACAAGAAGTGCACTTGTCACACCCATTTAAAGACCAAATGGAATGCATACTCTTATGTGTGCCCAGAGATCAATCACACATAAGTTAACAAATTATAACAGAAGTATCATCACAAATGTTATTACATCACGATATTTAACACATAGTCTTAACACAAATGTAGCGGAAGTAAAAAATAATAAACTCTCGTGGTAGCTCCAATCACAGGCACATTGACTGGTTGACTGCAAGTCTAGTAATCTTCAGGGAATTAGGCGTAGTAGTCACTATTAGCACCATCTGTTACCCATCCGGGATTTTTATCCAAGTAAGAAAAATAAACAAGCGTAAGTACATCTCGTACTCAACAAGTGTAACATGGGGTTCATGAGGCTCAAAGGCATATCATTGGTTTATCAGCATGTAGCTTTTAGTTAACATAATTTTAGCATATCAATAACATCAAGATGTCTCAATGTAAACAATAAACATATGATCCATGTGAAATGATTGATGAATAGCAAAAACATAACCATTAATAATTATCAACTATTCCATAAGGGTCCAAGGCCACTCGTAACCGTGAGCACGGCTGTTATAACAGTTTTACACTCTGCAGAGGTTGTACACTTTCACTGTGAGTCGTGTTGCCCATACGCCCGGGTTAATTACTCCCAAAACACTACCAAGGTGAGCAGGTAGGGAAAACACTATGAAGTCTTTCGAAGGTTCGTCTAACAAGTTAGGGCCATTAGATTTACTCGGCAAACAGATGTAGCGCCCCCCTTCCAAATGGCACAATAACCCGCAGCCTATACACATAAGGACAGAGGCCGCACTATACCCGATTCGTCAAGCCATTCTTACGCCAAAAAGGTTACCACTAACAAGCTAGAAAAGGTCCTTCTATATGACTAAAGCCAGAGCCATATAGCCCCCACAGTTGTACTGTAAATCCCGGATGTTCGCTTACAGATGAGTCCTTATGGAGAGTAATTAGAGCATCAAAAATAACCCCATGCTCTAATCCCCTTTAAACATTAATCAAAATCATCTTTTAATGTTTGTTGCATATTCCATTAATCAATTTACATGATCATAGTCCATGTTTAAGCACTAGCCAAACTACTCAATGCAATATAAGGGGTATCAAGGTGTAGGATCAACACTAAGTCATCCTTAACAAGGGAATAGATGCATAATGATATTATTTGCATAATGTGAGTAGGACAACAAGGATAATCCCATGCTATACTTGCCTTGCTCAAACTGGTCCTGAAGATCTTGCTCATAGAAAGGCTCTTGATCTCCAACGAATTGCTCACCGTCTATACTCGATCAACAACAGCAACAACACACATCCAAAGGCAATCATGCATAAACAAACAAGACTATAATTAGAACAGTACACCAATAGTAAGAAAATAATATAAAAAGTCTTTAAAACAAATCTATAACTTGCTAGGATCACACAGACGCGAAGAGCACGAAAAACGGAGCTAAAACGACGAAGTTATGAATTTACGAAGATTTCCTATAGAAAATAAATACTTTAATAAAAACTCGAAAATAAATTAACCCAAACCTACTGTACAGTTCTATCATCATGTAGAGCTCGCAAATATGAATCTAACGTAATTTGAATGGATCAAATCGGAGTTAAAACGGAGATTCTACGACTAAAACAAGATTAGTGGCAAAACTGTAAATATCAGAAAACGTATTTTTCAATTACCGAGACGAAATACGCTTTCAAAAGATCAAAACGAACACGGGATATTACGTTTTGGACTGCGGGTTCTAAACTAGAAAAGGGCAGGGACTCTTTAGCAAAACGAGCGACGAAAGGGTACGTTCTAATCTGGATCGTTCATCACGGATCTGACGGTCGAGATTAGAAGGGAAAGAAGGGGTTGCCGGTGCATAGGAAACCGACGGTGGCGCCATGCCCGGAAAATAGGGGACCTCGCCGGCGTTCAGCGATTCGACGCTATCAGGCATCATCGGCCACGGGGAACACATGGGGAGGGAGAGAAGGAAGCGGCGAACTCGAATAGGGGATCAGAGGCGGCTGCGACGGCATAGAGACGAGCTCAGGCTCGATTTGGCGGCTCGGCTATGACGGTGAGCTCGTGCAGGCTCAAAGGAGCGAGAGAGGGAGCACAGAAGATACGGGCGGCTTCCTTACCTTCACGCGCAACTTGGGAACACAGTCGTGGTGGCAGGAGAGCAACGACGTTGGAGATCAAAGCGGCAGCGGCGCTTCTAGGGTTTGGGAAGCTCGAGAGGACTACGGCTGCCGCGAAAGCTCGAGATGGAGAGCGGAGGGTGCGGGGCACCGGCTTTTATAGCCCCGGGTTGCGCCAGGAATGGAAAGGTGAAGATTGGGAGAGATTTGGCGGCAGCGAGTATGGAAGGCATCGACTACGTCGGCTTGAGGAAGAAGATGACGGCGGCATCGCTGACGTGTGGACCCGAGAAGGCAGCGACTCAAGGCGCGGGGCCGCAGACAGCCAGAGAGAGGGAGGGGAGGCGCCGACGTGGCCTCCAGCTTTGGTTGGGCCGGCATGGCAACTGGGCCGGTGGGGTGGAGTGGGCCTGCGGTAGAAAAACGGCCCGAAAGCAGAAAGGAGAAGAAGAATTTCTTTTCTTTTTCTTTTTCTAATTTTTCAAAGCCATTTTTCAAAAGATTTTTAAATCCAATTTGAATTTGATTTAAACCACTCAATACAAAATTTCAAATGCAGCAGCATGAATGCTCAATCATGTTTCTACCCTTATATTTGATTTTAAATTTATAAAAATTATTATCATTCTAAATTTGCATGCTCACAAAAATATATAAAAAATCATATTTCTCATATTTTTCTTCTTTTCAAAATTTTAGGGTGTTACAGCACTCCAACGAGCCATGATTCTACTCTCTTTGCGAATCTCCCATGGGGAATGAGCACAAGAGCCCCTTACAATCAATCGATCGGAGCCAGGAATAATCATCAAAGCCGCACAATGATCCTTCACTGCCTCCAAGCCATCTGGGTGGCGACAGCCACCACGAGTAATAAGAATCCCGCAACTCAAATGATCACTAGTGCTACTGGATGCCTCAACTTAATGCACATGCACTAGGATCACTCCTAATCTCACTTAGGATGATGAAATCAAGAAGGAGATGAGTGGGGGGCGAAACCTTATGCTCACAAGGTGTTTCAATATGTTGGGGAGCCAAGAGAGCCAGCCCAAGGCCGGCCAAGACCTTTTTATAAGTCCCAACACCACCTACTAGCTCTTGCCCCTTGCTGAAACTTTTTCAGGAGCATCAGACCATCTTCGCTCAGCATCGGTCAAAAATGCATTGTCTGATGTGCCATGTGTTGCCACCATGTCAACTAGCCATTTGTATTTACCGTTGGCGCTCAACGGCTCGCTGATTGCTGCATTCGACGCCCTAGCATCCGATGGTCATCGGACTAGTTTTGCCCAGCGTCTGACGCACAACACAGAGGTTCCAGAGAGCGATTTTCGTCGTCGGATGCGTCTGATGCCGCGCATTAGACCAGATCCCAGCGTCTGACACTTGCGCTTGAGCTGAGGTTTGAACTGGCAGGTGTGTCCGTCACATTCCATGAGTGTTGGACGCAAATCATCGGACTAGTTGTCCGCGTCCGATGTGACTCAGCTCTTGCCCACGCATGCCAGCCAGGGTTTGGTCATCGGACGCTACTGTAGCATGTGTCCGACGCTTCGCCTACCGTCCGATGACCCTAGTGGCCATCCTCCTCTCTATTTCTTCCACCCTTTTTCAAATATGCCAACTCCAAAGTGTCTCAAACTCTTTGTTCACGTGAGTAGCATTTTTCAAAGGGTTTTTAGCGCATTCACTAGGTCCTAATGCACACGCATGAAATTAATTCACCTAGTGGCACTTAAATAACCATTTTAGACTTCGAGTTTCTCTCTTAATAGTACGGCTATCTATCATAAACCGAATCACGCACTTTATTGTTTCTTGACCGGCAAAACAAACACACTATCTTATACCTTTGCCTTGAGTCTATAGGGTTTTGTTTTTCTCTTTCTTCTTTTCCAAAAATTGAGCACCTGATCACCATTTGTGGCCATCACCAACACCATGTCACCATGTGTGGCATGCTTGCTCATCCTTGGACGTGGACCTAACCTATCTCATTCACAACACTAGAGTAAAGGTTAGTCCACTTGGTTGTCTCAATTATCCAAAACAAAACATAGGGCTTTCAATAAGCTAGGAGAATGGCAGATGTGGTGCGGAGTTGGAGAAACAGATGGTGGACGAGTGAAGAAGAGGATAAGGGGAAATAGGGAGGACAAATAAATAAATGAAGAAAAAGAAAAGAAAAAAAAGAGATGGGCTCTACGGACATTTAACCATTTTTATTTATCAAGAGAAACTCTTCAGCCAAACATTTCACCAAAACTGATTCAGCTCCACGAGCAGAGCTGCTTGAAGCGGCGAAGTCAAAAAAAAAGTTCCACTAGCCAAGCAAAATTGTACCAAACGAGCTATATATATAATGAATGAATGCGCATGACCAAAGTTCAATGTCGGTTTGGAAGACACGGCTTCTGAACGGGTGTATCAATGGTGCTAAGAGCGCCTCCAAAAGACTCTTTATACATTTTCTAATTTATAAGAATAGAGATTTGAAAAAAAAAATATCATTCAACAACCTCGTTAATTGGATATCTAAATATAGATATTCTTTATTCCGGATTTCTCACTAGCCGATAATGGAGAGCGAGGAGGATGTCTGTCTAGACTGTGCACAAGATATAGAAAATAGAGATTTTAGTGAAAAAAATACCCTCCAACAGTCTCTTTAAATATATATCTAAATATAGATATCCTCTATTCCAGATTTCTCGCTAGCCGAAGATGGAGAGCAATGATAGTTTTCTAGATTGCGCACAAGATATAGAAAAGTCAAATATATAGAAAGCGATTTTTACTCAAATGATTCTCTAAATGACGATTTAAAGAGTAGATTTTAGAAAGTCTTTTGGAGGTGCTCTGAGACGATATAATTGGCGTCTGATTTTCCGGATGGTTTGAGCTATTGCCTAATCACTATTCAGTGTGCTCCTTGATCGATAGGATGAGATCACTTCTCTGCGAGTGGTTCTTTTAACAAGCTATAAACGATGGAACTGCTAGAGCTGGCCACGAGTAATCTCAAACATTAATCTGTCACAGCTCACTAACAAAGCGTAGCGCCAGGTGGGAGCATGTGCTGCCCCGTTGCATTTGTAACACCAAAAATTTCAATAATTAGAATTTGTGGGTTTAAAATAATTTAGATAATAATTAATGGGGAATTAGGATTTAAAATTTTAGATAGAGTATTTGATGATGCATTCATGCTGTTGCATTTATTTTATTTTGTGATGTGGAATTTATTTTATTTGATTTGGATTAGAAATTCTCTTTGAAAAAGGTTTTGAAAAACAAATAGAAAAAAAAAGAGAAAGAAGTACTTACCTGCTGGTGGCCCGGTTAACCCGGCCGGCATGTTCCTTCCCTCCCCGCGCTGGGCCGCGAAAACAGGCCGCTGCCGCTCTCTCTCCCGCGTCGGTGGGCCGGCCCAGGAAGCCAAAGCCGCACACCTCATCCTCCCTTCAGCCGCGACGGGTGGGCCCCAGGTGGCAGCCGCGTCCTCTACCTCCGGTCGTAACCGGGACGGACACGAACGATGCTTCAACCGAATCAAATCTCGAATCTTTGATATCCTACCCGAAATCGACGAGGTGAAGTTACAAAAGGGTAGCCGGGGTTCTCCTCTTTCCGTTTTCCATATAAAACCCTAGTCTATCCACGTGAAACCGAGCGCTAGGGATTGGGGGAAGTTGGAGACATCGGTTGCTTGTAGGCGGAGCTTGCGGGTGGGTTTGAGGCTGTGTTCTTCGCGTTGGTGAGTTCGCAATCTCCTTCTCTACCTTCCCGTGCTTTTCTTTTGGGTGGAGATGCTTCGAATCATGCTTTTGAAGGTCACCGACGAGCCGGTAATGGTGCCGCCACCCTCCTCACGTCGCATGCCGTTTTCAATCAATCGTAGCTTGCTTGAACCGCATAGATGGGTTAGCATTGAGTTCCTCGTTCGGTTGGTGTTGGTTGCGGAGAGAATGGTGGTCGGGAACGGGAAAACCGAATTTTCCGGCGAGCTTTGGGTGGCCGGCCATGGAGGCCGCCGGCCGGAATTGAAGGAGGCCGAGCTCCTCTCTGTGAAGACTGGGAAACGATGTCAACCGTTAGATTTTGAATTGACGGCCGAGATTAGAAGATACCCCTTCGCTGGGTAATCTTTCTAAAGAGTCCCTGGCCTTTTTCTTAATAGAACCCGCCGTCCTTTGGCGTAAACCCCGAAAACGTTTTCGTGTTTTGAAAGCGTATTCTCTCTCGGTAAATCAAAAATACGTTTTCGGATATTTACAGTTTTGCCACTAAAATTGTTTTGGTCACAAAATCTTCGTTTTAACTCCGATTTGATCCGTTCAAGTTGCGTTAGGTTCGTATTTGAGAGCTCTACATGTTAGTGTAGTTGTACAGTAGGTTTGGAAAAATTAATTTTCGAGTTTATATTTAAGTAATTATTTATCTATAGGAAATCTTAGAAAATTCATAACTTTCACGTTTTAACTCCGAATTTGGTGATCTTTACGTCTGTGTGATCGTAGGAACGTGTAGAAGAGTTTTATAAACCTTTATTACTGTGTTTGTTACTGTTGGTGTACTGTTTTAATTATATCTCTTTGTTTGCTTCGTGTATGTTTGCTTGGTTGCATGTATGTTGTTGATTGATAATCGAGTATAGAAGGTGAGCAGTTTCTGGACGATCAGGAGTATTACTTTGAGCCAGATCAGCAGTATCATCTGGAGAGTTTTGATCAAGGCAAGTATAACATGGGACAATCCTTGTTACCTATTCACTAAAATTATCATACATATGTATGTGTTTTCCTTGACAACCTTAGAGATTATAACTTAGTGACTGATATCCTGATTCCTTGTTACCTATGAGCTATGCATTTGGGTAGTTGTTGCTAGTGCTTAATTATGAACAATGATCTTGTAATTTGACTAATGGGTTAAGCAATCAACCATTAAGATGATTTTATTACTGTTGACAAAGGGGACTAGAGCATTGTGTTGTGTTGATTGTTGTCGCTCTAGTTACTCTCCATAAGGACTTATCTGTAAGTGATAACCGGGATATACAGTACATCTGTGAGGGCTATATGGCTCTGGCTTTAGTTGCTTAAAGGACCTTTTCTAGCTTGTTAGTGGTTACCTTAAATGGCGTAAGAACAGCTTGCCACGTTGGGTGTAGGATAGCCTCTAGTCAATGAGTATAGCCGAGAAGGAAGTGTGCCATTTGAAAAGGGGTTCCTACATCTGCCTGTCGAGTGAATCTAATGGCCCTAACTTGTTAGACGAACCCTTAAGTGGCTTTATATGATTTCCGGTGTTTTGGGAATGACCTCCCCATGTATTTGGAAGTTATGACTCACAGTCAAAGTGTACACCTCTGCGCAGAGTTAAAAACTGGTATACTAGCCATGCTCACGGATACGAGCGGCCTTGGGAATTCTTACAGAATAATTGATCATAATTGTTATATCATGTTTAAATTTTCTGTTGTTATTATTATGCTCATATTAATGCTATTCATTATCCTTATTAGAATTGATCATTGATTCATTAATGGGAAGTGGATTACCTTGATGCTACTCAAATTGCTAGTTACATGATGAATAAAAGCTAAACGCAGTTAAACAGTGTCTAGCCTTTTGTGCCTCATGAACCTTGTGTTGTAGTTGTTGAGTTCGACATGAACTCACCCTTGCTATTTCCACCATAACAGATGAAGATTATGAGGAAGATTATCGTAATGAGTACTAGTCTTGGTGTCAACCAGTCAACCGTATCCCTGTGTTTGGAGTTTCCGCTGGAGATCTACTATTAGTCATTATTATTTATTGTTCAAGACTATGCGTTAAATATCTATTCGCTATGTAATAAGCATTGTGATGATACTATGTAATTTGTCTACTTGTGTGTGCGATCATATCCTGGGGCGCACATGAGTCTTTTATGCATCCTATTTTTGTCCTTAAAAATGGGTGTGACAAATTGGTATCAGAGCCAGGTTGACTGTAGGATGCAAGCCTAGTTAGAGTGGTCGTTATTAGCATCCATGCTTCACTTATTTCATGCTTATTTCTTTCACCTTGTTAATTACTAAATTTTTATGCTTCCTCTACTTTATTCTATTGCGAAAATATATTGATTCTATCTAATATATGTCTAAATCTTGTAGATGCCTCCTCATCCCCGTCTGTCCACTGCACAGTACATTGCCCGTTTCAAACCCCAGGAGCCCATGTAGATGGTGACCAAGAGCTATTCGATGTTGAATCAAGAGTCGGTGACACACCAATGGAGGATGTAGTTATGGGGTGGACCACGAAGTTTCAGATCATGGTTCCTAAAGCCGATGCTTTCTTCCATGACATGCTGACAAGAACCTTGGACAACTACTACTACGATTGGGAAGCTACGTTGGAGTATCGCTGCACGGAGTATAGTCATCCATGGATGGATTCCTACTAGGAGACTGAGCTATGGGTCAAGACAAGGGATCCTACCACTAAGGAGTCTAAGGTGGAGTCGAAGTTCATCACCCGAGTGAGCCGAGCAACTATAGAAACAAGCATGGAGGATGTCGCCTACAATGCGTTTGTTTACTACCATGGTCTTCGCTCGGACAAGACATTACAGGGTGCACTCCGGCATTTTCCTTGTTTCTTACATGACAAGGGTGTCTGGACCGTGCCGCTTGCAGATGATTCATCCTTGACTTTACAAGCTACAGTGGGACTGGTTCGTGAATTGGCTCTCCATGAGGTGGATTTGAAGGATGAGTTGCTAAAGGAAAAAGAACTTAAGGAGCAAGCTTATAAGGAGATCGACCAATTAAGGGCGGAGTTAGGCCGTCCCAAGATTTATGAGAAGCTTAATTAGGATTAGGAAATCCCTATGTAATAAGAACGATAGTAGTTGCGAGTCAATTTGAGTTTGGTTGTGTCGAGAGTCAGTTTGTGGTGTGAACAATTATGTGATTTATGGATTATTATGATAATATGTGATTTGGATCTTTGTAATGTGTGCTGGAGTTATATAGACATGTCTACAAGTTCCATGGTTAAGAATATTAAGTTTGATCAAGAATATATTAGTAGGGTGTGAGGTAAACTTGGTTCTATCCTTTGCTGATTTCTTGATCAGTCTGGGATGTTTTAGAAATAACTTAAAATCCATTTGTGGGAAATTTAAGAAATTTTACTAGGAATAATTAGACTTCTGTACCTTTCCAACCTCGCAAGAATCACCATATTAGCTATTATGAGTTAAGAGATATACCTGTTCCAAGTTGAGGTCACTGCGCAGTCTGGAATTCTGGGAGAGTTTCGGTTAAGTTCCATTTTTTACTAATTTATTGATAGAATCAGGAAAAGTGTTGTGAATAAAAGTTGTAGATAATTTTGTAAGCTTTCCAACCATGTAAAGATCATTTTAATTGGACGTCTGTAACTCGAGATATGGCAGTTTTACTGAGCCGCTGAAATTAGAATTCGTCCAGAGAAATCAGATTTGCTTTTCTGTTAAATACATCATCTTAGATAATACTGAGCTTCATTTTCTGTGTTTTGAAAACAGATGTCAGGTAGAGGCCGTGGCAGGGGTTGTGGAGTTTCTAACCCACCTATTACTATGGAGGAACTTATGAATACCCAGAATCAGATGATGCAGATGTTCATGCAACACATGCAGAACAATCCCCCTGCAGGAGGACCACCACCTGTTCAGGTGAGAGACAAACGTGGAGAATTTTTGAAGGGACGCCCTCCAGTGTTCTCTCATGATGCTGATCCTTTGGAGGCGGATGATTGGGTGAGAGCAGTTGAGAAACAGTTGAACATCGCTCAATGCAATGATATAGAAAAGGTGTTATATGCATCTGGTCAGTTACAGGGGACAGCTCAGACTTGGTGGGAGTCGTATCAAGCTGCACGTCCTAACAATGCTCCTCCTATCACTTGGAATGAATTTGTTAGAGATTTTCGAGCTCGTCATATTCCTGAAGGTATAATTGAGCTGAAGCAGGAAGAATTCAGAAATCTCAGGATGGGAAAGATGAGCGTTAGTGAGTATCATGACAGGTTCACGCAGTTGGCTCGCTATGCTCCTAATGAAGTGAGGGAAGATGCAGATAGGCAGCGTCTTTTCCTCAAAGGAATTTATTATGATCTTCGTTTGCAGTTGAAGGGTAATAACTATGCCAGTTTCCAAGAGCTTGTGAACAAGGCTATCGTGCTGGATAATGAACGTCGGGAGATGGATAGGAAAAGAAAAATGAAAGGACAAGGTGTTGGAAACAATAACCGCCAGCGTACCAATTCTCAGCATGGGTTTCATTCTAAATTCCAGGGACCAGTTAGTCAGTGGAGCCGTAATTCAAATCAACAGTGGTCTCAGAATCGACAGAATAATCAGTTTCAACAATGACCTCAGTATTAGTAGAACAGGCAGTTTCAGCAGCAGAGTGGTCAGCAAACTCCACGCCAGGGTAATTCTAACTCTACTCCAATGAAGACCAGTGCACCTAGTACCCCCAATTTGTGTTATCGCTGTGGAGAGCCTGGACACTATGCTAATCATTGTCCTAAGAAGCAGAATCAGCACACACCGCAGGGGCAGAGATCATCTAATACTGGAAAGGTGAATCATGTGTCTACTGAAACGACACAGACGGAGCCTGAAGTTATGCTTAGTACGTTCAATGTCCATTCTACTCCTGCAACCATTCTTTTTTATTCTGGAGCTTCGCATACCTTTATTTCCAACATATTTGTTAAAATGCATAGTGTACCCATGCTTGCCATGAAAGAACCTCTCTTAGTAAATTCTCCTGGAGGTACCATGCAAACCACTAATCGGTGTCTTCCAATTAGCATGATCTTAAGGGGGTAGAGTTTAAGATAACTCCTATAGTGTTGAGGACCTCTGGTATTGATGTGATTTTGGGTATGGATTGGATGAAACAAAATCAGGCAGTGATTCAGTGTCAACAAAAAGTAGTAGTTGTGACTGCACCTAATGGGGATAAGATCAATGTGGATGTAGCAGTGCAGAAGCAGCCAACCGCTTTGGTGAATCGGCTTGATGATGATGCTATCAAAGAGAATTCAGTTATTGATGAATTTCCAGATGTCTTTCCCGATGATTTGCCAGGTATGCCACCTGACCGAGATATTGAATTTCTTATTGAATTATTACCTGGAACTGCACCTATAGCCAAACGACCATATAGAATGGGAGTAGATGAATTAGAAGAACTTAAGAAATAAATTAAGGAATTACAAGACAAAGGTTTTATTCGTCCTAGTTCTTCGCCGTGGGGTGCACCAGTTATTTTTGTTGATAAGAAAGATGGTGGTCAGAGGATGTGTGTTGATTATCGGTCATTGAATGAGGTAACTATCAAGAACAAGTATCCTTTGCCCAGAATTAATGATTTGTTTGATCAGTTGAGAGGTGCTTGTGTGTTCTCTAAGATTGATTTGCGTTCTGGTTATCATCAATTAAAGATTCGTGCCTCTGATATTCCAAAGACAGCTTTTACTATAAGGTATGGGTTGTATGAGTATACTGTTATGTCATTTGGTTTGACCAATGCACCTGCCTACTTTATGTACATGATGAATAAGGTGTTCATGGAATATCTGGATAAGTTTGTGGTGGTATTTATTGATGATATACTGGTATTTTCCAAGACGGAGAAAGAGCATGCTTGTAACACCCCTGGTGTTACGTATGGCCTGTAGCGCTAAGCATGCAACTATTAACGTGTTAAAGGAAAAGTAAGAAAATAGGTGAAGCAATTAAACTTGGTTGTTTGGCTAATTGCTTGTTTGGGTATTAGTTAATTTATTAAAACACTTCTAATTTTTCCCAGCATAAAAATGCTTGTGCGAGTCTCAACTTTGTAGCATGTGAACCTAACTAAACATAGGGTTAAGTTAATTATGACTGAAGATCATAAATAGGTATACAAACTTAAATTGTGCCAAAATGTTTTTTTTGGTACATACATATATATTTTTTTATCTCTTCTATGTATATATAATTGTTTGTATAGTGGACGGTTTGCTTTCTAAATAAAGATTCAATAATAAAATAAAATAAAACACGACACACTCACACACGTACGGCACCACTCGCTGCTTGTACGTTGCACCACTTGTTGCTGTCGTATAGAGGGGGAGAGTGCGGCAGGGCTGCAGCTCAGCTGGTGGCTCCTGCGTGCCATTTTTGTTGACCGAGCAGGCATGCTGAGAGAGAGAGCGCATGTGACCAGGACTAGCCTATAATAGTACTAGAGAAATTGCTTACCAATTTTCTTCGAAGTCCCACGCTGCTCTTGCTGGCCTCGTGCTAAGTGTGAATGCTTTGACCTGTTATTAGTCTAGTCTACATTTCGTTGGGTTGCCTGGGAAGTTAATGCTTGGGTAGGTACAGAGCTGGAAATTCCGGTTCCTGCTTGCATCATACGGCACACCCTTGATTTTAAGAAAACATAAGCGCCTTTTTTGTACAACAAGCACAATCTTGACCAAAACTAGAAACTACACACCATCCCATTTTTGCTTTTTCGTTTTAGACTACACCGGTCTCCTACACACACCTTTGATTTTACTTTATTAGAATATATATGTCGATAAAAGTATAAAACTTACGATTGCTTGAAAGCACATTACACGGCAATTTTTTTATGTGACAAATTTTAATGCTTACATGTACTTTCGTGGTCTTGGTTTTTAAGTTGTAAAGCATCCAAGCAAATATTCTCTATCCAAGTATGTAGGGTGTATTTTATTTTGGCAGGCTGTTCAAAACTGGATTTTTTTTACTGGGATGGAAAACTAGACTTTGATAATTCTTTTCTCGCAATACTGTAAATACAGAGAGAGAAGTGAGAGAACAGTGCATGCATGGAGTAAGAAAAACGTTGGCAACTTTCTCTTGGTCTTGGTCTTGGTCTTGATGGAAATTGTGCTTCCAGCATGGGACAGCTAGTCATGAAGGAGAAAGGGGAGAGTGTGCAGGACGTTCAATTTATTTCCTTGCTATGAATAGAGGGAGAGGGCACAGGCAGCGGGCATACAGACTTGACCGACTCAGCCTCTTGTCTTGTCCCAAATTTTAATGGGCAGCGACGCAGTTGGTTGCCGTGGCTGAAATTTTTGACCGGGCACCGGCAGCTGAGCAGTCGTGCATCCGTGTAGCCTGTGTGCGCTCTTTAAGACCACCAGCAGCTGAGCAATCCAAGCCATGGTAGACCCTGTCTTCCTCGTCTCCAACTCCGCCCGGCACCCCGGCGTTCTCGCCTCTTCACCTCGGCACGCTTGCGCACTGCTGCAGCACTCTGGCGGGGCCACGCTTCGTTGTTTCCGCAAGCCTGCAGCCAGCGGCGACCACACGCGAGTCCATCTCTGCCTACCTGCTGTCACGGCTAATTTCAAACTCATTCTTCCGTCTTTTAATATCTTGTTTATGCATGTTTCGCTTAGACAAGCATATTGCAACGATGTATACCATTTAGGTGCGATCGTGGATTAACTGGAGTAACCAAAAGAAGGCGTGATGGTGACCACACCCCGTGGATGGAACTTAGTTATAATGATATTTTACCCAGGCAAGCCCCGGTGCATAACCCCTACTATTCTGCACTTTAATTTATGCTTGTACATTAAGTTTAAAGGAGTTGAATGAAACCCACTTGCATATATATATATATCCCATGAGTCTTACTAGTATGATAGAATCGTGTAGCGTGCTATGCTATAGGATTCCGATAGAAGTCGAGTGATTACCTGTCACTCGCGAGAGATAGAAAATATATTATTGTTACTATTATCATGTTACTATCCCATGGAATAAATATGTATAATAATTGGAGACCGGGCGGGGCTGTACTTGAAATTGGATATGGACTTGGTTGGGCAATCCGAGCGAGGCTCTGGTTGCAATTGTCCCGCCTGTGTCGATTAAGGACCGTTCGTTGCACTGGATCCCCGGTCAAGTCACAGATCTCCTTATCCCGAGCATATACTAGCGGATGGGGGCTAGGAAGACTTGTTACTCTCTTGTCATGGGCTCCGGCTCTTTCCGGACCGACTGATTGGAGGCGGGGATAGGTGGAGGTCTAAGCACCACTTTGAGGCCGGGCCTCAAGGGTGGGGGCTTGGAGTCCAAGTGTGGACGGGGACCTGGAACCCGTGACAGGAGTGGAACAGGTTGGTCTCACTCGTGCCTGGGTGCGAGCGAGGTGTGTGTTTTTCGGGGTACCCAGCTGGGCTACATTGATTCGCGAATCGCCGTTTCTACGTCACGGTACGGCTTGACTGCACTCTGGCACCGTAGTAAGAACTGAAAGATGAAAGATGGAAAAATGGTTCTGATGGCTTAACCTTTGCTTGAAAGTAGAACAGGTGCTTACCTAGAATGGTTGGTTAATAAACTACTGATAACTGCTAATAAAAATTAAATATAAGGACGCACCTTTAGTAATGCTTCCTGCAGTTGCAATAACCCACAAGCCAGATAGCCTTGCATACCCTTGGAGTCTTTTCTTTCCTTCTGACGGGTAAGTCTTGCGGAGTACAATTGAGTACTCAGGGTTTGTTCTACCCTGTTGCAGGTAACAGGTTTTTGAAGTTGACAGTTGCGTGTGGAAACCTCCTGGTGGGCTCAGTGAGGATTTCCTTTACGTTGCGGGTATAGAGTTGATTTATAACTCTCACCAAAATGTTTTACAAAGGAAAGATTTACCACCTGTTATCATTTCTTGTATATAAATGTTCATCATGATAATATTTGACTCATCATTAAAGGATTTTATTTCCGCTGAAACTCTGATAACATTTTACATACCGCTGTTGTAACCAAATAATGAATTTCTCTGATGTTGTAATAAAAGTGATGTAAGAAATGACAAAGATATTGTAAGCTTTATCTCTCATCTATGATCCTGATGGAAAATGTGGATTTTCGAGTTCTCCCGTTGGGTGTGCTCGACGGAATCGCAGAGTTTAGTGCGCTCCCTTGAGTACTTAGTGTCTAATGGAAGACAAGTACGCTTGGGAGGGCATTAGATTAGGCGGTTCTGCCACAGGTGGTATCAGAGCATAAATGAGGAAATAAAGCTTCAAAACCCTTTTCTAAATTAAAATTGGACAACATATTTTTGCAAAAAGTTAGGACGTTTGCATACGAAGTTATATAAGTAGCCCTATTACTATAGTTAAGTATTCGGAATAAGTTTAAGTAGGCTTTCGTCTGGTGAACTAACTGGTGCATAGCGTGCGGTCCTAAAGTCAGACGCGCTGTATTGCTATAGTCATCGTTCGAGTCCTACTTGCAGGTGCCTGTTCTAAGTACCACGCGTCCCTGTCCCGGAGTTACTGTTGTACGGTGGCTTCGTGTTTCGCGTTCGCTCGTGCTTCACGACTGTCGAGGCTTACGTTTTCGGCACTCCTTCTGCGCCCTTGTCGGACCTCTGCCCTGCAACCGTGCTGGTCTTTATGGCCTCGGACACCGCCCACCTCGTGTGCGTAAAAATCCTGTTGTTGTACTTTTACTGGTTCCCACGCATGGCTCGAGGGTGGTCTGCGCCAGGACCACTGGCCGCTCCGCCTTTAAAAAGGGGGCAAGCCCAGCCACTTGGTGTCACCACTCAGTGCATTCCATCTCGCTTAGCCCTTTTCTCTTGAGCAAGCTTCTCCTCAAGCCTTCCTTGTAACCACCACCCACCAAGGATGGCAGGAGTTTGGGTTAGCAGCTACTGCCTGAACACCGAGGGTTTTCCCAAAATCCTGTATGCCACCCTACAAAAACTCGGCGTTCGGGAGCGTCCCGAGTATGAGGGCCGTGAGTACATGAAGCGTGGCACTGAGCGGTGTAAGGTCACCGTCTACATTGGCAAGAGTGAGGAGTTTCCCGACGTCACTGAAGCCTGGAATGTGACCGCAACCGGGTTTCGCTTCGGCGACACCTACCAAGTTGCGGCCCGCAAAGCTTTGCGACATCTCTGCCAGATCTATGAAGAGCCCATTGCTCGTACCCCCATGCGGTTCTTTCCCCCTTGGGACAAGAATCGGCGGGTATGGAGGACTCGCATGGAGGCTTTGCAAGGTCCGAACGTGCAAGAAGACAACCCGACCTTGGTGCACCTGACCTCGTACTTGCTTGCCCTGGATGAGCAGTATGACCGGCAGGCCTCGGAGCCGAGGGAGTGCCTCCACCGAGCTGAGGAAGCCGAGATCTTCTCCAGGATGCTCGAAGTGCAGCTTGCTGAAGCTCATGCCAATCTAGCAGCCGCTGAGAGTCGAGAGGCTGCCATGGCGGAGGCCGTCAAGGTGGACCAAGACCGTCATGCCCAGGAGCTGGAGGACGCCTATCTTGCCACAAGGGCCAAGCGTAGGACGCTCGCCACGGAAAGGCAGGAACCCTTAATCCTGGAGGGGATCCCTGTCCATCCGCTGGAGAGAAGGAGAACTGGTTTTGCAGCACCTCCACCCACGGAAGCCTCGGAAGTAGAGTCATTGCTTCCCCTCACCCAGCCACCACCACAAGGAGCAGATCCACAACCTAGTGCGGCAGAAGAACCCTAGGAGCCCAGGAATGAAGCCGTTTGGGCCGACGAAGTAGATTAGTTGTCCTAGGGGAGATGTAACCGTTGCTAGTAGTGCTTTTCATCGTTGTCCCCTAGTGTTGTAATCTTTCCGTTGTACCGCATCCGTAGTTGTTAAGGCCGCCTGGTTATACGTTTCGAGCGATGTGTCGAGTGTGGGAGAGTGAATGTCTATATGTTGCACCTATGTAAGGCCGTTGGGAATGAGTATTTGCTTTATCCGTGGTGTTGTTACGCCGATTTTCCTTAGACCTCGTTCGATTTGCTTAGGGTTCTTGAGACGACGGCAAGCAGGTTACAAAGGGAACAGCTATTCAGGTGCAGCAGATCGGCCGTGATTGGAAAACAGAGGACACTGTATCACTAATTGTGGATGTCCCAGCAGAACACTTGAATTCCTTTGATTTAAATCCGCCTTGGGATTTACTTTACTTGTTCCTGATTTTGAAAGGAACCCGTGTTGCCTGAATTTTCCCTTACTCCTCTGACTCTGTGGTCTATGACCCCGTTGTTTTTACTGCGAGTAAGTTGGTAATAGTTACTTAGTTAATAGCTTATGGTGCCGCGACGGAACCGAGGGCCACCTGTGGAACAGCTGCCACATGGTGACGCTACTCGACGCGCGCTGGTATCGAGGTTGTTGACCAAGTGCTTTTACCGAGTTACACCGCGGTACCGCTCTTGCTATAAAAATTCTCTTTGGTAAAAATATCCTTGTGTTCAAACGGGAAATCCACAACGGGTTGATGGAATTATGCTCTGTCAAAGTAACAGGGGTAACAAGGTTTTTGAAGAAAGGAAAAGAAGAAAGAGAAAAGCAACAGGAAAGTTAGCCGCACGTAGGTCAGAGGAATTGAATCGCCCGACTCGACGTCGTTTCTGTGACCGGTTTGGTCATGCTACGCACGCCGGGTCGCTATCACTGTGTGCCCTACGGACGCCGTCTGTGGTGGGACCGCGTGTGCCGATCCCGTGCGGCCGCGGCGTTGTGCCGCACTCGCCTCGTCTTGTCGCACAATATGCCCCTCTGATCCCGGCACCCGTGTCGGCTCTCGATTTTCGCTCTCGCTCCCGTACCGGACCCCCCCCCTCTTTCTTTTCCTTTGGGGCCCCGTTGCTCGCACGCCGCCTGGTCGAGCGAACCCCATCCCCTCCTTTCTCCTTTGCCCCACTCAAGCTCACACAGGGAGCGCACCATGGCTGATGCCCTCCCCACCTCGTGACCCTTCACTAGTGATTTCCCTCTACGCCACCCCCACTTCCGGTGTGCTGCACCACCACCTCCGTCCACCTAGCTTTTATAATGCCACATTGCTTGCCTCTCCTCCATTCCACCCCCAAATCCGAAGTAGAGCTCGTAAAATCAATCCCCTCTGTCCGTGCTTGGGTGGGAGAAGCTCGAGAAGCAGTCAGGAAGAAAGTGGTTGGAGGCAGAGCTATGAGATTCAGCCGTTGCTTGCAGATCTAGGGTCGCTAGTCAGAGGTGATGGTGTAACTCGAGAAGAAGGGATCGGGTTTTCGTCTAAGAAGTTCAAGATTCACCTCTGGTTAGTTAGGTTTTAGGCTTCGCAATGATCTATGTACCAGTCTCCAATTTCTGGCTTTGTTGGGCATACGCCATGTTCTGGATAATCGTTTTCCTTCTACTTTTTCATTGTCCCCATCTTCGTCGATTTCTAGAGAGGTTGTGAGTTGTATCAGATTTGTTCTTAGCCGAGTTATCTCTAGATACCGGAGTAGCAAGTGTTGGAAGTCGTGTAACCTCCTATGTAAGCTCATATCTGTGAACTGTAATCGCGTTTCCCTCTTTTGATTCTTGTTCCGAATCTCGGGACGAGATTCTTTTAAGGGGGAAGGTTGTAACACCCCTGGTGTTACGTATGGCCTGTAGCGCTAAGCATGCAACTATTAACGTGTTAAAGGAAAAGTAAGAAAATAGGTGAAGCAATTAAACTTGGTTGTTTGGCTAATTGCTTGTTTGGGTATTAGTTAATTTATTAAAACACTTCTAATTTTCCCAGCATAAAAATGCTTGTGCGAGTCTCAACTTTGTAGCATGTGAACCTAACTAAACATAGGGTTAAGTTAATTATGACTGAAGATCATAAATAGGTATACAAACTTAAATTGTGCCAAAATGTTTTTTTTGGGTACATACATATATATTTTTTTATCTCTTCTATGTATATATAATTGTTTGTATAGTGGACGGTTTGCTTTCTAAATAAAGATTCAATAATAAAATAAAATAAAACACGACACACTCACACACGTACGGCACCACTCGCTGCTTGTACATTACACCACTTGTTGCTGTCGTATAGAGGGGGAGAGTGCGGCAGGGCTGCAGCTCAGCTGGTGGCTCCTGCGTGCCATTTTTGTTGACCGAGCAGGCATGCTGAGAGAGAGAGCGCATGTGACCAGGACCAGCCTATAATAGTACTAGAGAAATTGCTTACCAATTTTCTTCGAAGTCCCACGCTGCTCTTGCTGGCCTCGTGCTAAGTGTGAATGCTTTGACCTGTTATTAGTCTAGTCTACATTTCGTTGGGTTGCCTGGGAAGTTAATGCTTGGGTAGGTACAGAGCTGGAAATTCCGGTTCCTGCTTGCATCATACGGCACACCCTTGATTTTAAGAAAACATAAGCGCCTTTTTTGTACAACAAGCACGATCTTGACCAAAACTAGAAACTACACACCATCCCATTTTTTCTTTTTCGTTTTAGACTACACCGGTCTCCTACACACACCTTCGATTTTACTTTATTAGAATATATATGTCGATAAAAGTATAAAACTTACGATTGCTTGAAAGCACATTACACGGCAATTTTTTTATGTGACAAATTTTAATGCTTACATGTACTTTCGTGGTCTTGGTTTTTAAGTTGTAAAGCATCCAAGCAAATATTCTCTATCCAAGTATGTAGGGTGTATTTTATTTTGGCAGGCTGTTCAAAACTAGATTTTTTTACTGGGATGGAAAACTAGACTTTGATAATTCTTTTCTCGCAATACTGTAAATACAGAGAGAGAAGTGAGAGAACAGTGCATGCATGGAGTAAGAAAAACGTTGGCAACTTTCTCTTGGTCTTGGTCTTGGTCTTGATGGAAATTGTGCTTCCAGCATGGGACAACTAGTCATGAAGGAGAAAGGGGAGAGTGTGCAGGACGTTCAATTTATTTCCTTGCTATGAATAGAGGGAGAGGGCACAGGCAGCGGGCATACAGACTTGACCGACTCAGCCTCTTGTCTTGTCCCAAATTTTAATGGGCAGCGACGCAGTTGGTTGCCGTGGCTGAAATTTTTGACCGGGCACCGGCAGCTGAGCAGTCGTGCATCCGTGTAGCCTGTGTGCGCTCTTTAAGACCACCAGCAGCTGAGCAATCCAAGCCATGGTAGACCCTGTCTTCCTCGTCTCCAACTCCGCCCGGCACCCCGGCGTTCTCGCCTCTTCACCTCGGCACGCTTGCGCACTGCCGCAGCACTCTGGCGGGGCCACGCTTCGTTGTTTCCGCAAGCCTGCAGCCAGCGGCGACCACACGCGAGTCCATCTCTGCCTACCTGCTGTCACGGCTAATTTCAAACTCATACTTCCGTCTTTTAATATCTTGTTTATGCATGTTTCGCTTAGACAAGCATATTGCAACGATGTATACCATTTAGGTGCGATCGTGGATTAACTGGAGTAACCAAAAGAAGGCGTGATGGTGACCACACCCCGCGGATGGAACTTAGTTATAATGATATTTTACCCAGGCAAGCCCCGGTGCATAACCCCTACTATTCTGCACTTTAATTTATGCTTGTACATTAAGTTTAAAGGAGTTGAATGAAACCCACTTGCATATATATACATATATATATATATATATATATATATATATATATATATATCCCATGAGTCTTACTAGTATGATAGAATCGTGTAGCGTGCTATGCTATAGGATTCCGATAGAAGTCGAGTGATTACCTGTCACTCGCGAGAGATAGAAAATATATTATTGTTACTATTATCATGTTACTATCCCATGGAATAAATATGTATAATAATTGGAGACCGGGCGGGGCTGTACTTGAAATTGGATATGGACTTGGTTGGGCAATCCGAGCGAGGCTCTGGTTGCAATTGTCCCGCCTGTGTCGATTAAGGACCGTTCGTTGCACTGGATCCCCGGTCAAGTCACAGATCTCCTTATCCCGAGCATATACTAGCGGATGGGGGCTAGGAAGACTTGTTACTCTCTTGTCATGGGCTCCGGCTCTTTCCGGACCGACTGATTGGAGGCGGGGATAGGTGGAGGTCTAAGCACCACTTTGAGGCCGGGCCTCAAGGGTGGGGGCTTGGAGTCCAAGTTTGGACGGGGACCTGGAACCTGTGACAGGAGTGGAACAGGTTGGTCTCACTCGTGCCTGGGTTCGAGCGAGGCGTGTGTTTTTCGAGGTACCCAGCTGGGCTACATTGATTCGCGAATCGCCGTTTCTACGTGACGGTACGGCTTGACTGCACTCTGGCACCGTAGTAAGAACTGAAAGATGAAAGATGGAAAAATGGTTCTGATGGCTTAACCTTTGCTTGAAAGTAAAACAGGTGCTTACCTAGAATGGTTGGTTAATAAACTACTGATAACTGCTAATAAAAATTAAATATAAGGATGCACCTTTAGTAATGCTTCCTGCAGTTGCAATAACCCACAAGCCAGATAGCCTTGCATACCCTTGGAGTCTTTTCTTTCCTTCTGACGGGTAAGTCTTGCGGAGTACAATTGAGTACTCAGGGTTTGTTCTACCCTGTTGCAGGTAACAGGTTTTTGAAGTTGACAGTTGTGTGTGGAAACCTCGTGGTGGGCTCAGTGAGGATTTCCTTTACGTTGCGGGTATAGAGTTGATTTATAACTCTCACCAAAATGTTTTACAAAGGAAAGATTTACCACCTGTTATCATTTCTTGTATATAAATGTTCATCATGATAATATTTAACTCATCATTAAAGGATTTTATTTCCGCTGAAACTCTGATAACATTTTACATACCGCTGTTGTAACCAAATAATGAATTTCTCTTATGTTGTAATAAAAGTGATGTAAGAAATGACAAAGATATTGTAAGCTTTATCTCTCATCTATGATCCTGATGGAAAATGTGGATTTTCGAGTTCTCCCATTGGGTGTGCTCGACGGAATCGCAGAGTTTAGTGCGCTCTCTTGAGTACTTAGTGTCTAATGGAAGACAAGTACGCTTGGGAGGGCATTAGATTAGGCGGTTCTGCCATAATGCTGAACATTTGAGGTTGGTATTACAGAAACTTAGAGAGCATAAATTGTATGCTAAGCGAAGTAAATGTGAGTTTTGGTTGAAGGAAGTCTCTTTTCTTGGTCATATTGTTTCTAATGGAGGAATATCAGTGGATCCAGGCAAAGTAAAGGATGTATTGAATTGGAAACCACCTACTGATGTTAGCGAGATTCGTAGTTTCTTGGGTTTAGCTGGATATTACAGGTGGTTCATTGAAGGGTTTTCTAAACTTGCTAAACCTATGACATTTCTGTTAGAGAAGAATGCCAAGTTTGTATGGTCTGATAAATGTCAAGCTAGTTTTGAGGAATTGAAGAAGAGGTTGACTACAGCACCTGTTTTGGTATTGCCAGATTTGAGTAAGAAGTTTTCTATTTATTGTGATGCTTCTCGTCAAGGTTTGGGATGTGTTCTTATGCAAGAAGGCAGAGTTGTTGCTTATGCATCTAGACAATTGAGAAAGCATGAGTTGAATTATCCTACGCATGATTTGGAGTTAGCAGCTGTAGTTCATGCTTTGAAGATTTGGAGACACTATTTGATTGGGCATAAGAGTGATATATACACCGATCATAAGAGTTTGAAGTATATTTTCACTCAGTCTGATCTGAACTTGAGGCAACGTAGATGGTTAGAATTGATTAAGGACTATGATATAGAGATACACTATCATCCTGGTAAGGCCAATGTAGTAGCTGATGCTCTTAGCAGGAAAAGTTATGCCAATGAGATACGAATGTTGTCCATGACTAGTGAGTTATGTGCTGAATTTGAATATTTGAATTTGGGAATTGTTACTAATACAATGGAATTAGTGATAGAACCTACCATAGAGCAAGAAATATACAAGGGTCAATTGAAGGATGAAAAACTAAAGAAGATAGCGGAAGATATAGTGATTGGTAAGTCACCAGGGTTTTGAATGGATGATAATGAGGTTTTGTGGTTTGGAAAGAGGCTGTGTGTACCTGAGGATCAAGTTGTTAGACAGGCAATTCTTCGTGAAGCTCATGAGTCAGCTTATTCTATTCATCCTGGTAGTACTAAGATGTATTTGGATCTCAAACAGAAATATTGGTGGGTTGGACTGAAACGAGATGTGGCTGAGTATGTGGCGTTGTGTGACACTTGTCAGAGAGTGAAAGCTGAGCATCAGAGACCTGCTGGATTGTTGCAACCAATGAAGATTCCTGAATGAAAGTGGGAGGAGGTTGGTATGGACTTTATAGTAGGGTTACCTCGTACTCAGAGATGTTATGATTCTATTTGGGTGATAGTAGATCAGTTAACTAAAGTTGCTCATTTCATACCAGTTAAGACTACCTGCCATGGACCAAAATTTGGCAGAGTTGTATATGGAGAGGATAGTATGTTTGCATGGAGTTCCAAAGAAGATTGTATCTGATCGAGGATCGCAGTTCACGTCACACTTTTGGAAAGCTGTACATGAATATCTGGGAACAAAGCTGAATTTTAGTACAGCATATCATCCACAGACAGATGGGTAGACTGAAAGGACCAACCAAATATTAGAAGATATGTTGAGAGCTTGTGCATTGCAATATGAAACCAGTTGAGATAAGAGTTTGCCTTATGCAGAATTCTCTTACAACAACAGTTATCAACAGAGTCTTAAGATGGCACCGTTTGATGCTTTGTGTGGACGTAAATGTAGAACTCCATTGTTTTGGGATCAGACAGGTGAGTCTCAGGTGTTTGGTACAGATGTTCTTAGAAACGCAGAAGATCAAGTGCGGGTGATTCGTGAGAATTTGAGAGTGGCACAATTTCGTCAGAAGAGTTATGCTGACAATAGAAAAAGGGATTTAGTTTTTGAGGTAGGTGATTATGTCTATTTGAAGGTGTCACCAATGAGAAGTGTGAAGAGGTTTAACATGAAAGGTAAATTAGCACCAAGGTATGTTGGGCCATTTAAAGTTATTGCTAGACGAGGAGAAGTTGCTTATCAATTAGAGTTGCCTGAGAATTTGTCTAGAGTACATGATGTGTTTCATGTTTCACAACTTAAGAAGTGTTTACGTGTGCCTGCAGAGCAGATACCTTTAGAGGAATTGACTGTTAAAGAGGATCTTACCTATGAAGAGTTCCCGATCAAGGTTTTAGAAACTGCTGAGAATTACCCGAAGTCAGATTATTAAAATGTGCAAGGTTCAGTGGAATAGATATTCAGAGACAAAGGCAACTTGGGAAAGATAGGATGAATTGAGGAAATCATATCCGTAGTTATTTGAGTAAGCAGTCCAATCTCGAGGACGAGATTCCTTTAAGGGGGTAGAATTTGTAACACCCAAAAATTTCAATAATTAGAATTTATGGGTTTAAAATAATTTAGATAATAATTAATGGGGAATTAGGATTTAAAATTTTAGATGAGTATTTGATGATGCATTCATGCTGTTGCATTTATTTTATTTTGTGGTGTGGAATTTATTTTATTTGATTTGGATTAGAAATTCTCTTTGAAAAAGGTTTTGAAAAACAAATAGAAAAAAAAGAGAAAGAAGTACTTACCTGCTGGTGGCCCGGTTAACCCGGCCGGCCTGTTCCTTCCCTCCCCGCGCTGGGCCGCGAAAACGGGCCGCTGCCGCTCTCTCTCCCGCGTCGGTGGGCCGGCCCAGGAAGCCAAAGCCGCACGCCTCATCCTCCCTTCAGCCGCTGACGGGTGGGCCCCAGGTGGCAGTCGCGTCCTCTACCTCCGGTCATAACCGGGATGGACACGAACGATGCTTCAACCGAATAAAATCTCGAATCTTTGATATCCTACCCGAAATCGACGAGGTGAAGTAACAAAAGGGTAGCCGGGGTTCTCCTCTTTCCGTTTTCCATCTAAAACCCTAGTCTATCCACGTGAAACCGAGCGCTAGGGATTGGGGGAAGTTGGAGACATCGGTTGCTTGTAGGCGGAGCTTGCGGGTGGGTTTGAGGCCGTGTTCTTCGCGTTGGTGAGTTCGCAATCTCCTTCTCTACCTTCCCGTGCTTTTCTTTTGGGTGGAGATGCTTCGAATCATGCTTTTGAAGGTCACCGACGAGCCGGTAATGGCGCCGCCGCCCTCCTCACGTCGCATGCCGTTTTCAATCAATCGTAGCTTGCTTGAACCGCATAGATGGGTTAGCATTGAGTTCCTCGTTCGGTTGGTGTTGGTTGCGGAAAGAATGGTGGTCGGGAACGGGAAAACCGAATTTTCCGGCGAGCTTTGGGTGGCCGGCCATGGAGGCCGCCGGCCGGAATTGAAGAAGGAGGCCGAGCTCCTCTCTGTGAAGACTGGGAAACGATGTCAACCGTTAGATTTTGAATTGACGGCCGAGATTAGAAGATACCCCTTTACTGGGGAATCTTTCTAAAGAGTCCCTGGCCTTTTTCTTAATAGAACCTGCCGTCCTTTGGCGTAAACCCCGAAAACGTTTCGTGTTTTGAAAGTGTATTCTCTCTCGGTAAATCAAAAATACGTTTTCAGATATTTACAGTTTTGCCACTAAAATTGTTTTGGTCATAAAATCTTCGTTTTAACTCCGATTTGATCCGTTCAAGTTGCGTTAGGTTCGTATTTGAGAGCTCTACATGTTAGTGTAGTTGTACAGTAGGTTTGGAAAAATTAATTTTCGAGTTTATATTTAAGTAATTATTTATCTATAGGAAATCTTAGAAAATTCATAACTTTCACGTTTTAACTCCGAATTTGGTGATCTTTATGTCTGTGTGATCATAGGAACGTGTAGAAGAGTTTTATAAATCTTTATTACTGTTTTGTTACTATTGGTGTACTGTTCTAATTATATCTCTTTGTTTGCTTCGTGTATGTTTGCTTGGTTGCATGTATATTGTTGATTGATGATCGGGTATAGAAGGTGAGCAGTTTCTGGACGATCATGAGTATTACTTTGAGCCAGATCAGCAGTATCATCCGGAGAGTTTTGATCAAGGCAAGTATAACATGGGACTATCCTTGTTACCTATTCACTGAAATTATCATACATATGTATGTGTTTTCCTTGACAACCTTAGAGATTATAATTTAGTGATTGATATTTTGATTTCTTGTTACCTACGGGCTATGCATTTGGGTAGTTGTTGCTAGTGCTTAATTATGAACAATGATCTTGTAATTTGACTAATGGGTTAAGCAATCAACCATTAAGATGATTTTATTACTATTGACAAAGGGGACTAGAGCATTGTGTTGTGTTGATTGTTGTCGCTTTAGTTACTCTCCATAAGGACTTATCTGTAAGTGATAACCGGGATATACAGTACAGCTGTGAGGGCTATATGGCTCTGGCTTTAGTTGTTTAAAGGACCTTTTCTAGCTTGTGTTTAAAGGACCTTTTCTAGCTTGTTAGTGATTACCTTAAATGGCGTAAGAACGGCTTGCCACGTTGGGTGTAGGACAACCTCTAGTCAATGAGTATAGCCGAGAAGGAAGTGTGCCATTTGAAAAGGGGTTTCTACATCTGCCTGCCGAGTGAATCTAATGGCCCTAACTTGTTAGACGAACCCTTAAGTGGCTTTATATGATTTCCGGTGTTTTGGGAATGGCCTCCCCATGCATTTGAAAGTTATGACTCACAGTGAAAGTGTACACCTCTGCGCAGAGTTAAAAACTGATATACTAGCCGTGCTCACGGATACGAGCGGTCTTGAGGATTCTTACAGAATAATTGATCATAATTGTTATATCATGTTTAAATTTTCTGTTGTTATTATTATGCTCATGTTAATGCTATTCATTATCCTTATTACAATTGATCATTGATTCATTAATGGGAAGTAGATTACCTTGATGCTACTCAAATTGCTAGTTACATGATGAATAAAAGCTAAACGCAGTTAAACAGTGTCTAGCCTTTTGTGCCTCATGAACCCTATGTTGTACTTGTTGAGTTCGACATGGACTCATTCTTGCTATTTCCAACATAACAGATGAAGATTATGAGGAAGATTATCGTAATGAGTACAGTCTTGGTGTCAACCAGTCAACCGTGTCCCTGTGTTTAGAGTTTCCGCTGGAGATCTACTATTAGTCATTATTACTTATTGTTCAAGACTATGCATTAAATATCTATTCGCTATGTAATAAGCACTGTGATGATACTATGTAATTTGTCTACTTGTGTGTGCGATCATATCCTAGGACGCACATGAGTCTTTTATGCATCCTATTTTTGTCCTTAAAAATGGGTATGACAGCATTGTTGCAATTCATGTGAATTGCGTGATTTCGTTCATCTTCTGTAGCAACACATGTTAAGCTCCTTCCTTTATGTGATATATGTGAACTGATAATAACCACATGTAGTAAGGGCTTATTCTTATGACTTGCTTCTCCTAAACAGTATGCTCCTAAATGATAATAAGATAGCATTTCCAGGGATGACATTTTTTTCTTAAAAGAAAAAGATGACATCGTAATGGACTAGTACTCAAAAGGTCTTATCATGCATCGATGTCACTATCAAACAGATGACTCAAAAGGATAACGTAGCAAGGGAAGGAAATGTCAGTCTCGGAGCACGGACATCTGCTGAGGCTTGCTTCCTCAGCATGGGAACGATGCTGGCAAATGCTTTATGCTAGATACATCAAATAGCTCTATGAATCGAAGATCAGAAACTCTTGTTTTGGCAGCAGCAAAACGCTGGTACTCGTCAAATATTGAAGTTAGACACCAGCGCTGCAATTTCCTAAAGCATCCAACCACACAGCCAGTTCGATGCTGCAAATTTTGGTTCATGTTTCAAATGTCAAGATTATAGTTTATTGGGAACTTTGAGCACAGCTTGAGTGCATGACATGATCAAGCTGCTTACCTTTCCTCGCTTGCAGTGAATAAGAACCGGATGGTTCCTTGCATCTATAAGAGAAATTGCCATCAGATCAGGACACAAGCAGAACATAAATGAGTTACAAGGCATTTCAGTACCTAGAATAACTTTTAGAGCTTCACGGATTCTATCTTCTGGTATGTTCACAAACGGCTCCTGTTATTTTCAGCATCAAAAGTCTAAAACTAAGCTACATGATATAAGAAAAGTGCCATTTCATGAAAAACAAGCAAAATTAACTAACAACATGATGTTATGATACAAGGAAATAATGATCAATTACATCATATTAACCAAAAGTAAAACTACAAAGGTGTCATTTTACACTGCCATTATAGTAATATATAGAAACACTTCAAAAGCCCAATTCTGATATTCTTCCAATTTTGACACTTAAAACTCTTGTATTAAACAATACTAATAACAGTTGCCACCACAAGAGATTGCTTAATATGTCCTACAAAGATTTAAGCACTCTCAAACTAATTAAGATCATTAATGCTTGATTAACCACGATCAGGTAACGCTAGGTGCCAGCTAAGACAGCAGTCTTCAGGTAACGCTGGGAGCCAGCTAAGACTGATTCCTATCTTTTTGCCATGATAGAAATAATTTCAAGTTTAGAAACTAGATTTCGAAATAACCACACTGCCAAATGCAAGCCATAGAACATGTTTCTCCCGTGATGTAACACAAATAAACAATCTAGTCCTAGTTCTTCTGGTTCCGATGTTCAGAAGCAGATGTCCAGCTTCCTTGCCTTCAATTCACTTTGTAGAAGAGCAGAAAAATATACTTGAAAACTTATGTACTTTCAAAGTTACCATATACTCCCTCCATCCCAAAATAAGTGTCGCGATGGTATTCGTGCCAGCCAAACTTTCTTATGTTTGACTAGGTTTGTAGAAAATTTTAGCAATATTTGTATCTCCAAATAAGTTTATTATGAAAATAGATTCAACGATCTATCTAATGATACTAATTATGTACTATAAATATTAATATTTTCTTATATATATTTAGTTAAAGTTAAAAGTGTTTGACACCTCAGAAAACGAGAATGACACTTATTTTGGGACATGAGTATATTGCAACAAAAGGTTTAATCCCCAGTGCACTAACCAACAAAAATACACAAATCACCAATGCAATGTCTTGGGCAATACAAAATCATAATAAATATCTCCAATATACGGATGAGAGGAAGGTTCTATGATATTTTTGTTGTGATCTTAGAAAACTCCAAGCATAAAATTGAAAAAGAATTCATAATAAAATAACATCACTTCTGACTTGCAATAATCAGATTGGGGATCACTGATGTTCTAAACATAGAAAACCATTCTAGTCCAAGCATCTTACGTTCTAGAGCTATATTTTCATGGTTTCTTGGTGAATCCACAATGGTAGACAGTAGCAAAAATAAAAATTTGCAAAGTACACCATGCCCACATACTTCTCAAACCTTAGGGTTCTTGGTGCATCCTCTCCCTGAAATGGAGAGAACCGAAGGAGTCATATGTGGAGTAGTTTTTTCATTATTTGGACAGGAAGTAGGTGAATTCTCAGCAAATGGGGTTTACAAGGATTGTTGCGATAGATCAGGAGACTAAAATGGATTTGTACACAGTATTTAAAATACCCCAGTGTAAATTTTACACATCTAATCAATACACTTTAGCAAAAATCAAGATGCTTTGGATATAAATATATTTCTCAAATTGAATAAGGCCTAGTTTGGAAGTAAGGGCGAGGCAAAATGAGGGATGGAAAGGCCCCTCTGAAGAATTAAGTGGCTAATTAGAATGGCATGTCCGGAAAAGACTGGGATCCCGAGGGGGGTTCGCCAAACTAATTACTAAAATGATGGCTAATCGTCTCGCTGGTCGTTTACAACAAATGGTCTCTCCTATTCAAAGCACCTTCATAAAAGGGCGATTCATTCAGGATAACTTCATGATGGTTCAGCAAACGGCAAGGCTCCTTCATCAGCAAAAGCAGCCTCGGATTCTTCTCAAGCTTAATATATCAAAAGCCTTTGATTCTGTGTCTTGGCCTTTCCTCCTGGAGGTACTACAGCAGCTTGGCTTTGGGCAACTATGGAGAGATATCATCAGTGGGCTGCTCTCCTCGTCATCAACCCAAGTTCTTCTAATGGGGTGCCCGGGGATCATATCCATCATCAGCGGGGTTTACGACAAGGTGATCCCCTCTCCCCCATGCTCTTTATCTTAGTTATGGATGTGTTGGGGCATATGATTGCTAAAGCCACTAGTGAGGGTCTGCTGCTGCGGTGCTGCCCCTGTCAACTCGTGGAATACAGCACCGTATTTCTATCTATGCTGATGATGTGGCTCTCTTTCTCCGCCCGGAGGCTGGAGATATCTCTACAACCATGGATATTCTTAATCTTTTTGGAGAGGCATCTGGGCTCAAGACAAATCTGCAGAAAAGTAATGTGCTCCCGATCAGATGTGGTGAATTCGAGACTGCTACCATACAACACCTGCTGCCCTGCCCACTCTCAGAATTCCCATGCAAATACCTGGGTGTGCCACTCTCGCTAAGAAAACTAACCAAAGAACAAGTGCAGCCCATTATTGACCGCATTGCAGATCAACTGCCTGGCTGGAAGGCAGACCTAATGACAAGGGCTGGAAGACGGGTTCTTGTGAAATCCGTTCTCACTGGGATGCTCATCTACTTGGCTATGGCCATTGATTTTCCCCCATGGGCTATCAAAGCGGTGGATAAAATTCGGCGCGGTTTTCTTTGGAGAGGCCGCAAAGACGCAAGAGGTGGACATTGTCTTCTTGCTTGGGTCAAAGTTTGCCGTCCACCGGAACTTGGAGGACTGGGAATTTCAGACCTCAAGTCCCTTGGCTGGTCTCTGCGCATGAGATGGGTTTGGTTGCAAAAAACAGAGCCTCATCGTCCTTGGGCTGCTCTCCCATTCCATGAGCCTAAGCAAGTGAGCGCCTTCTTCTCTGTAGCAGTGGAATCTGTAGTTGGAGATGGTGCAAACACTCTTTTCTGGACAGATCGATGGCTTCATGGGCAATGCATTGCAGACCTTGCCCCTCGCCTTTTCGCGGCTATCCCTAAAAGAAGGGTTAAGCAGCGGACTGTTCGGGATGCCCTCATTAACCGGGCTTGGACTTCAGACATTCAGGGAGCTCTTACAGTTGGTGTGTTTGCAGAATTTTTTCAGTTATGGGACCTATTGTTGGATTTTCAGCTGCAGCCGGAGGTTGAGGATAGACACTTATGGAGGTTCTCCTCTAATGGACAGTATTCGACTAAGTCAGCATACGAAGGATTCCTTTTGGGTTCTACTCTTTTTGGACCTTGGGAAAGGATTTGGAAATCATGGGCGCCGCCCAAATGTCGCTTCTTTGTATGGCTCGTCGCGCACAATAAGTGCTGGACGGCTGATCACCTAGCACGTCGGGGGCTACCTCATCCGGAATACTGTCCTCTTTGTGACCAAGAAAAGGAGACTATCGACCATCTTCTTGTCCATTGTGTGTTCGCAAGAGAATTTTGGTTCAATCTGCTCAGACAGGTCGGTCTCCAGACTCTATCTCCTCAACCCACTGAATTATCCTTCCATGCTTGGTGGGAAAAAGCTTGCAGCAGCACCGATGATGAGATGATGAGGCAAGGAATTAATTCGATCATTATACTCGGAGCTTGGACTATATGGAACCATCGCAATGGGTGTGTTTTTGATAGAGCAGCTCCAAACTTAGCTGGGGCTTTGATCATAGCCGGCGAGGAACGCCGCTTATGGTGTATGGCAGGGGCTCGAGGGCTTTCATTCTTGATTGCCCTCCTTCCTGGTAGTGAGGGTCTAGCTTATTTTGGTCGCCTTGTGTTCTTATCATGGGTGCGAATGTAATCTTGAAAACTGATGAGTGAGTGCGTGCGTGTGTGTGTGTTGCGTGTGTGTGGTGTTGGTGGGGTTGTTTGGGCTCTCGCCCTTTTCTCCTCTTAATATAATGAGGTGCAGCTCTCCTGCGTTTTCGAGAAAAAAAAACTAGGCCTCTGTATGCCATAGTATCTTGTTTGCACATGTGTTGTTTTTTACTTCTTTTGCTGTATTTACAAGGAAAAGTATTCATTTATCAGACAACAGCATGTGACAAAGTGTGGTCTAGCAAATCCCACTTACTAAACCAAATATATCAACAAGATTTTTTGATGCAAAACGTAATGGATAGATGCTTTCAGGCAAAAGCGCCGGTCAGGACAGAAGCTCAGTTTGGACAAGACATATGTCTATATCTTTTAATAAATTGCGCTTAGAAAGGCGGTATATGTCGAAACAAAAGTACAAGAGGGAAGATTTGGCGAACATTAGCCACTGCCAGCATCAAAGCCATGAATGTGACAGCCATTCTGTGTTGACAGCTACTCTGAGACACAACGCATCCGTGCAGTGAAAAGAATAATTAAATTAATAATAAACAATACCGATGCAATTAGTCAATTGCACAATGAAGAACTAGTAGGAGTAATAATTTAATACTCCCTCGGTTTAAATTCATAGTTCATTTTGGCTATTTTGGCTTTGGCCTATGTCAAACATTTTTAACTTTGATCAAACTTTTAGAAAAATCCACCAGCATCTACATTATCAAAAAAATTTTCGCGAACACGACTTCACGTGTTTTTGCATTAAGAAGAAGAAGGCTGAAAGAACGGCGGTTACAACAAAGCTAAGGAACCGAACCACAGAGGAAGTGGTCAGATCCCGAGCAACAACAACACAACAGCAAGAAAAGAAAAGGAAGGTTCCTCCACCAGACTAACAACGCAACCTTGCGAAGCAAGTTGCAACAACACAAAGGACCAGCTCAGGAGATGTGCAGTGGTGGCAAAGAGTCCACCGAGAGACGACCCAGGCAGTCGCCGGAGCCCACGCGGCAAAGCATCCGCGAAGGGGCGACACACACTCGGCAACGACTGCCCGAGGTGGAGCCAAGCACGACGTCGGTGGCCAAGGGCGGCCAAGCAACGACGACGGCAAACAACAGCGGCACACCAACATCCGAGCTAGGGAGGGCCAAAGCGTCGACGGAGCAGAAGCTCGCACGGTGAATCCAGAGGCAGGCGCGGGGCGCGACCACGGTTGGGACAGGTGGAGCATGGAGGGTGCATCAACGAAGCCTTCATGAAGGGGATGATGCCCGCGGACGCCAACCACGTTGAGACCGACACCCAAAGGAACTTTCGTTCCCAAGCTTGCTCCGGCAGCCGCCGTTGACGAAAGAGTGACGACGCCTCCAAGGGGGGGATGACGCCGGTGCGCCACCGTCGTCGGCCCAAGCACGGAGCCTGGTGGGGGCTTTCGCCCCAAATGTCGTCGGCCGCAGCTGCCGCCGGCTGGGGGCCGGCCACCGTCACGAGGCCACGGCGGGCCCGCCACCGGCCGCCGGAGGACCGCCCCCGTCCATGGAGGGTGCACGGGGCCTAGAAGAAGCCGGGCGGCGGATCTAGGCCCATAGGGCCCGGATCCGCCCGGCTGGGCAGCCGCCGCCGCCAGGGACGCCGCGAGAGGACGCGCCACCGGCTGGCAACCAGAGGGGTCCGGCCTCAGGAGGCCGGAAGGACCGGCCGCCGCCGCGCACGGGCCGGTGAGGAGGTCCACCGCCGGTCCACCTCGCCGGCCGCCACCAGACTCGCCGCAAACGCCGGATCCGGGATGGGGGAGGGCGGATCCGGCCAGGAGAGGCGCGGGTCTACCCCGCCGGCCGACCATCTCGCCAGAATAGTGTGGTGGAGGAGGGACATGGGGGGCGGTGGGGGAGGGGAGCCGGAGAGGGAGGTGGAGCTGCGGCGGGGCCGGTTGTGCGACCCTGTCGCTGGCCGCCGCCGCCGCGAGCTGTGGGGGCGACGGCGGCGGCCGGGGAGGCCGCGGTGGTGGGCAACGGGGCGGCGCTGGCGTGGTCGCCCCCCGAGTCGCCCTAGGGAGCGCTCGGGGGGAAGCGTTGCGAGAGTCGGAGTATCCAATGCCTTGTTTCCTACATTATCAAATCAATTCACTATATGCTTTGATAGTGCATTTATTTGAAATTTAAGTTGCTATATTCTTTCAAAACTTGGTTAAATTTATAACTTTTTTTCTTATATTTGACTTAGGATAAAGTCAAAGTATAACCTACAATTGGAAAGGGAGTGAGTAACTGAATATACACCAGTAAGTCGGCCATTCTGTTTCTTTTTACCAAACAACAAACAAGTGTGGTTTTTTAAGGACTAATTTCCAAGTAACAAATAGCAATAGAACTAATCCAAGATATCTGACGATCCAAGCAAGTATACCAATCGAAATGAAAGCGCACTTAATCAGAAAGAGAATGAGTAGTGCTATTAGCAGTAGAGTTTTCTTCACCTTGGAGCCGTCGATTCCGAACTGGAAGAGCTTGATCCCGTGGGCACGGAGGAACTTCAGGTTAGCCTCCGGATACGGCTCCGGGCACAGACACCTGGGACGCAAGCGCATTCAAGAACCAATCAAGAATGGTTGGTTCAATAGGCCGGCAGTCGGTGGATTGGGGGCGACACTCACAGGACGGAGCGGAGTCGGAGGGTCTCAAGGAACGGAAGGTTGAAGACGTCCGGGAATCCGGAGCGGTACACGCCGTGGTCCACCATGGCGAAGTTGAGCGGTGGTACCAGCAGCAGCTCCTCCCCCGCTGCCGCGGACGCCGGCTCGCCCTCCCGGCGCAGCAAGACCGCGTATGAAGAAGATGGCGGCGGCATGGTGTCGCCATCGTCCTCCGACAGTGACGACGGCGATGACAGCGACGCAGCCGGTGCTGGCGGATCCTCCTGGCGGCAGGGGGGCGGCTCCTTGCGGTGGTGCAGGGCGTCCTCCTGGGTCGCCACTATGCTGGTTGCCGCCTCCTGTCTCATACCTCGGCGGAGGATATCCAAATCCGATAGCACGCGTGGAGGGTCAAGTTTCTCAATCTGGTGGAGTTGCTCTAGCTTCTCAAGTGGATTGCGGCGCGGAGTTGGAGGTCGGAGAGGGATTTTGATCGGTTGTTCTATGGGTGCGTGGAAGCGGAGGTCACCCCGGTAAAAAGGAAAGGCCGAAAGGGGCGACCGGGTTCAGTTGTCAATTTGTCAAATGATTTTCCAAAAAAAAAAAACCCGGTAGAGTACTTTTGTGACGGCCACACGGCATATTCGATGCATCTTCCAGGATGGGACTGGCCTGTCGCTGTTTCTCGGTTCTAAAAAAAACTAAAATTCGCTGTGTTTAGTCGGGTAAAGAAAAAAAAATTTTGTGTCACATCGGATATTTCGTGGGATGTCAGAAGGAATTTTCGGATACTGATAAAAAAACTAATTACATAGCTCATCTAAAAACTGCGAGACGAATTTATTAAGCCTAATTAAGCCGTCATTAGCACATGTGGGATTACTGTAGCACTTAAGGCTATTCATGGACTACTTAGGCTTAAAAAATTCATCTTGCGATTTCCACTAAACTGTGCAATTAGTTTTTTTCGTCTACATTTAGTACTCCATACATGTATCAAACACTTGATGTCACAGTAGAATCCAAAAAATTTTAGGAACTAAAGAATGCCTCTATTCTTAATTTTTAGACCCAAACTTTAATCAAATCAAAATAAAAAATATCAATCTTTATGACGTTAAACGAGTATATTGTAAAAATATCTCTCTCTAATAATACTTATTTGCTATCATAAATATTAATACTTTATATATATTTAGTCGCGGCAGTGCTATTCTACACACTAGGTATCACTCAGTACAAGACAAAACTGAGTAGAAAAAAATACTAAGTACTGAACAGCGTTTGATATCACTCAGTACTACACTCAGCACTATGAAATACTGAATAATACTGAAACGCGACTATTGAACGATACTGAATTATGTTCAGTATAATAGTTTGGTGTAGAATAGTAGGGTGTAGAATAGCGCGTGATATTTAGTCAAATTTAATATAACTAGCGAATTTGCCGTGCATTGCAATGGGAGAAAATTCTATTAGTTGTCGATGAAAAACAATGACCAAAATAATACATATCTCTTTTTATTTTATCATTTTTATAAAATTTCAAGTCTGTAATTTATTTTATGATGACCAACATCTATAATATAAGTTAATATTAGCAATAATATGATAATGTTCTATTAAGCCTGTGTTAATTTAAAATACTATCTTTATAACTTTTTCTCTATGGCAAACCACAAAAGTACTTAAACTTAACTATAGAACAACTTTAATTTTCATAATATGCAGTGTTGCTATAGTTAAATATTAAGCTCCGTGGCTTTCTTTGAGAACTCATAAAATATGTAATTCTAATATCTAATTAAAATCGATAAGAAGTTAGTTGTTGATATGTCAAGGATTTGTTTGTTCACCGGTGGCAGAAATTTTGGCACAAGAAAAAGTATAAACGCGTACGTACTACCATATACAGTACTGTCCCTTTTTATATGTCGTCCAGGAAACATGTCTGTGAGGGAAACACAGTTTTCTAGAGACAAACATTTACGGACGGAGGGTGTATATAAGGACATATAGTACTCCCTAGCTAGACATGTGTATGTATCCACACGCACTCTTTCTCATATGGCAAATGGACATATATACTCCCTCTGTATCGGATTTAGAAGTCGTTTAGGACAGCGACACGGTCTCCAAAACACAATTTTAACCTCTTGTTTTTATAAAAAATATTTATGAAAAAGTGATATATGTATACTTTTATGAAAGTATTTTTCAAGACAAATCTATTCATATAATTTTTACATTTGCAAACTCAACAACTTAAAAGTTATTGATGATTTATATTCCCAATGTTTGACCCAAACCTTGCCCAAAATGACTTCTAAATCTGATACGGAGGGAGTACGATCATTAGCATGCGGTGCGGTCGTACTAATGTATGCAAATATACTTCATTTTGTTTTAGGTATAATATTGAGGTACACATAAATATTTCTTTTTCCTGTGTAAAGTATATATATAATAAATACCATTTTTATATATGACATGCAGTCATCACCTTAAAAAAGAAAAAAGTATGAACGTGTACGTACTACCATATATATATAGATATGGACATATAAACTCCGAGTATATGTGCAATTTAAAAAAGTAGGGAGTGTCTGATCCTAATCCGTAAAGGATTTAGTTGTTGCTTTTGACAAACCTGATTAGAACAGAGATCCCTGTGGTTGAGTAGATACGGGTGGCAGGAAAAATATCATGGCAGAAACTTTGCCAAGTAAAATAAGATTTTGTCTAATTTATTTCCTATTTGAATTAGAATTCCTATTCCTATTCAGTTTATTCAGGCTCGGAGAGATTTATTTGTCCTAACTATCTAGTCTAGGGTCATATAAATCTAGACGGAAGAAACTCTCGACTACCGGTAGTTAAGGGGAGGTGGACGAAGAAATGGATGGACAAAAAAATAACCGGAAATTTTTCCTCTTTATTATTATTATTATTATTAGGTATAGATTTAATTTTATACTTCCTTCGGATTCCTAAATGATGTCGTTTTGATAGCGACACGGTCTAAAAAAACAACTTTAACTGTTACTTTTTGCTATAAAATATAGTCAATATATACTTTTGTGAAACTACATTTCGAGATGAATCTACTTACATCATTTTCATATTTTTTCAAACTCAGCTCAAAAGAATTTATTTGTAGTTAATATTTAAAATGTTTGACTTAAGATAACCTCAAAACGGCGTCCTTTAGAAAACCGAAAGGAGTACTATGCTGTAATTGTGTTCTTTTATAGACAGAGGAGGTACTCTTCTCTACTAGCTACTTCTGTAGTGAGAGTGGGATTAGACAATAGTATTTTCACTGTTCTAAATTACAAGTTGTTCTAACCTTTTGATACATAATTTTACTATATATTTATATATTTAGGCACTAGGTAAATGTCCGCACATGGCAACAAAAAATAATACCATAAGAATGTAATATAAACATGTATTATATTATTACCTGAAAAATAATACTTTGAGTGTGAAAAAAATATTACTATACACATGAGACTTCGCGAAAGATGAACAATCTCTTTTCTTCTCTTTTTTTTTTGAACTTTCTTTTCTTCTCTTCTTTATCTTAGGGGTGTTTAGTTCCCACCTAAAAATTTTACACCCCATCCTATCAAATGTTTAGAGATATACATGGAGCATTAAATATAGCTAAAAAATAACTAATTGCACAGTTTGCATGTATTTTGCGAGACGAATCTTTTAAGCCTAATTAGTCCATGATTGGACACTAATTGCTATAGTTACATATGTGCTACAGTACCATAAAATCTTTACCACCCTAAACGTGCCCTTAGTCTCTGGTATAGAACTTGTCGATATATAGGACCAGGATACCTCATCGCCTGTATTTTGACCAAGCCTACCAACTATGCCCAAGACGACGAGGAATGAGGCCCAGGTACACCTGGCGAAGCAGCAGACGTGATGGACGTGATGTTTTTCAGGTGTGTGATTCTGTTGCGTCGGGCTCTTTTGATAATGGATTCTGTTGCGTCTGGCTCTTTTGACTACATATATCCCTCTGGAACAATGTAAAAACTAGCCCAGAAAGGCAAACGATTAAGCATAACAACAGTTAAGTGAACCAGGGGATTCCCACGATTAAATTCTTTTCTAAGTGAAACAGAATGTAGATAAACTTCTTTGTACTAATGCAAGATAATCACTAAGATGGTCAAGAAGAACTACAAATGATGAATGAGCTTTACTATGTACTTGCATTTAGCTAACCTGAATAGCCTCCATCAGATGCAAAGTATTTTTAAAGTATTGGATAGATACTTTGCAAAATACTGTGGTTTGCAAAAGCTGTTGAGTGTTTGGATATGAGAATTCTTGTAGTTTCTAAAATTGTCATCTTTTATCAAAAATATAGTTTTTTTAGTTTTAGAAACTCCAATCATGATGTATTGTTTCCAATCCATAGTTTTGTATGTCTTTGACTTATAAAACCACATTTTCATCATACCACAGTTTTTCTAAAACTATGTCGTCCAAACAGGCCCAAATTTGTTTCGTCTCAGGCACTTCGTACAAAATATCATTTACCTGCAGAAAATTACCATCACCCTCTTTTTCAGTTGAGAGCAAAGCACATGATGTAGGAATTACAATAAAGGTTGGGGATTACACTACCAAAAGAGTGTAATCCGTTACTACAGGAAAAGAAGTCCGTTAGGCCAGTCTCAGTGGGAATTTCATGTCACTGTTTCTAACACATTTAGATTTTGGAAAACAGTGTAGAAGAGTTTCATCCCCATGAAACTCTCCCTACTCCCATGAAACTCTTATCATCTCTTTTTTCATTAATATGGTGTCACATCAGCATAATTAATGTCCATAAAACTCTGATAAAACCCCATTGAGACCAGCCTTACTAACCAATAACCCTTGACTAGTCCCATCAAAAATAACTCCTGACTAGCAACCTCAGCATCATTAAACATGATGCAGTGGCCCAAAATCAAAATGTTTGTCCGTGGTAACTAGGGATGAAAACGGATCAGATACGGACGGATATCACTGATATCGTATTTGTTTTCATATTTATGTCCGGATTCGAATTCGAATACGGATAGTATAAAAAATGTCAGATAGGATACGATTGGATATCGACATCATAAATATGTGATTTAAATATCCGGATACGAATACGGTATCGGATGTTAAATATCCGGACTCGGATACGGACGGATTAAAACCCCTCTAAACGGATTCGATCTCGAATACGGTCGGAAAATATCCGTACCGTTTTCATCCCTAGTGGTAACTATCACAATCAGAATCACCATGGTGCAGAGGCTAGCTCCTGAAGCGCTTCATCGCTTTTCTTAAAGCTGGACTGCAGCTCCACCATCTCTGAATCCACTTTTTGCAGCACATCCTTCACATTCGACAGCTGAAGCTCAAGAGCCTTCATTTTGTCCCCGGCACGAGCCCGCTCCAGTTTCAATTCCTCATACTTATGCTGCCACTCTGCATAGGATTCTCTCGACCGAGAAGCAACACCAAGGAGACTGTTGACGCGATTGAGCAAGAACGCAACGTTCATGCCCAGGAGCTCAAAGGACTCCAGCGTCTTCTTCCAGACCAGGAAATCCTCGCGGGAAGATGCCTCCGCTTTGCAGGCCCTGATTCCGTCAGCGATGCTGACTGTCTCTATGATCACTCCCGCAACGAGGGTGGGATGCAGCTGCTTCAACAGGTGCTTGTGAAGAAGCGACTTCTGGGAGCAGCAGAGCTCGTAGTACGTCCTGCGTAGGCGATCATGGAATTCGCAGTCGGTGGCCAGGCAGTCCAGGATGACGTTGACGTTGCTGAAACTTGTCACGTCATCGAAATCGATCTCTGAATCTGAAATCCCGATGCCATCACTTATAGGCACTTCGCGATTATTGGTTGTGGTGTCCTCCGTGTCCAACTCAGTTATGACATCTTCACAGCTTTGTTCTTCTCCTACTTCATTCAGGAGATTCAGTAGTCAGCCTATATATGTCCATGTGTGACGGATTCATAACTGCAAACTTAGCAAGAACTTACTTACCATTCTTGCCCGCTTCCAAATTCTGCAGATTGGGATCTATATCTGCTGTTGTAAATCCATTTGCTCTGACAATGTATACCTGAATGGAAAAAGGCATAGTCAGGAGTGAACATCAAGTGACTGGATTTGTAGTGAGCAGATGAAACAGTCCAAGAAATGTGTACCATGTCAACATACTATGAATGCAAAGATTAAGCAATCCACAGCAGAATGCACATTGGGAAAAATATTTCCTTGTTACTAAATTCTTCTCTGTTAAATTTTAATTGGAACTGGCAGTCTCGTACCAGTTCATTGGAAAAAATAACTTGCCTTGAATTTCGTCGACTTCACGAGCTCAAAAACCACAACGTCTCCAACCTTAATATCATGATCAATTGCAAAACCTCTCCACCCTGCACTGAGTCCCTGCTTGTATCCAAGGTAAGTCGTGTGATGGTCCTCTCCATTCTCATCTTCTAGCACAATTGCGACATCTCTATTCGGAAGATGCTTGTCACAAAAGTGTTTTGGTAAACCCTGAAAGACGAACACTGAAGTCAATACAAAGAAGCAAAAGAGATACTGATCTCCTCAGGTGCCTTCTATTGAATTAGTGGTTGTCCATTTTCTATTGAATTAGTGGTTGTCCATTTTCTTTAATAACATGGAATCTTTCAATGAAGTGTCGAACTATAATATAAATGTAATATAAATGCCATTAGCTTGCACATTATTTGTTTCCTAGATCTTCTATGCTCTCCCTAAGCTTAATTTTCATGAATGCAACAATGATATGTTCAGGCCCCAAGAACATGGGGAAAATTGCCCTGTGACTATGGAATTGAACCTTTCCAAGCCTTCATTGTGCCTCTAAGACGTATAGTTTTCACTTTCAGGAGGGCGAGCATTTTTCTGCTAATTGATGTTCTGATAGAAATATAGTGTTTCATCGCATTCTCTATTTGTTCAAACATGTTTTTCATAAGAAGCAGATATTTTCTTCAGCATTGGGCAAACATAACAAGTATCAGCTTACCAGCCAAAAACCCTTGACGACGTGGGATCTTAGCATATGCTTGACGAAGCTAGGATGTTCTGCTGGTAAACTTGACTGTATCTCCTCAGCTCTAGCCATAGCAGATTCCCTATTTTCGTCAACACTAGAACTATTTAACAAGTGCATAAGGGTTGCGAACTTCAGGTACAGTTTACTCACGACAATGTAAAAATAAAGCAAGACTAGAATTACCTTACACTTATGTGATGGCCATTAGCATCATATCCCTGTAAGGTCAAAATTTGTTCATGGTTAGTTCAACCCTTCAGCCTAGTACTAATGTAAAGACAAGAAAAAACAAATTTGAAAAAAAAGAAAAGTTTCAGATAGAGCAGTATAAAGTGAAAAAACAAAATCCACTCAAACTATATGTTAAAGTATTCTGTTCTGAGTTTTAAATTGGAAATCTGAGTTAGCCCACAAAATTATAAAGTGTCCATTTTATAGTAATAGTATCAAGCCTGTTATGATCTTATATAAATGAAAATCTGAGAGCTCTAAGCTCTTTTCAGTGCTTCTATTCTATATATATAGCTTTGTGTCAAATGAACAAATATAAATATGGAGCTGGATAGTAGATCTTTACTTGTGTCTGAGGAACACCAGGAAGCTTTCTTTTCTTAGGCCCCAGTCTTCTTGGCCTCACAATCTTCCACAATGCGAATATTCAAAGATCAGAAAGGTTAGAGCAATAAGTTTAGAACAATATCACAATTCAGCAAAGACATAAAAATATTGATTTCAGATATAGTGTTCTTTGCTGGTCATGTAACACATTAACCGTAGTAATGATATGAAGAATTGCACATTTGTCCACGTGCTACTGCCTGTAGGCGTACTGCCGCCGTTCACGTTCGTCCTTCGCCTCGAGCAACACCATGATGCGATCCAGCGTTGTGGACATATGACGGAGCAGCTCAGACATGTGACAATGCTCCTCAGGCAGAAGCCACGAGAATGGATCGAAACCAAAGCAAGCTGATACCATGTGTTATGATGCTCAGATCATTTGGCGTCCACTTAAAGAAGGCCCAGTCAAATCATATCCAATCCTCTCTCTAATTGACCCAAATCTAACCATATCTCTAACTGATCAAATTCCTCTAATTGATCTAATCTAATCTCTTTCCTAATCCTTATTGGCACTATAGGCCACCCTACAGTAACCCGTCCTGGGCCCAACACCCATAACTATGACGATGCTATGTCCAATGGCACAATAATATCATGATTATTCAATATGGACTTGCCACTGTTTCCTGTCCACAAGAGAAAAAAAAGGACTAACTGCAAATCTAGTGTATATACTATCTCTGTCCGGGAATGAATGAAACCACGGTATGCGTGCCAGTTAAAGTGTTTCACGTTTGATCAAGTGTCTAGTAAATAGTATTCATATTTATAACTCTAAATTAATTTATTATGAAAATACATTTCGTAATTAATCTAATGATATTTATTTGATATTATAAATATTTATACTTTTTTATCTATAATTGATCAAACTTGGTACACTAAAACATGATAGTGTTCTAGAATTTCATTTTTTTTAGGACGGAAGAAGAAATGGCAGTACACTGTGTACAGAAGAAATAAAGTGGCAGTACACTTACTTCTATAGGAATAACCTCCCCGTCATCATCGTCCGTATCACCACAATGAATTGCTAATGCTACAGGTTCGTTAGCAACAACAATAGCAAGCTCATCATCCTGCAATCGTGTAAATTTGGTCATTATAGAGCCAAGAAAACGCCGCATCTCACATGAGTATGTTCAGGGGGATGGTACTACTCTGAATCAGAACGTTTTATTTAAAGAGAAATGCAGGCAGAAATGTGAAGTCATGCGACGGCGACGCAGGTCCTCACCATTGGTATGGCATCATGCTTGTCACTCTCGCTACTGCCGGCGGCGCCGCTGTCCAGCAAGTCTGTCCTCCACTTGATCAATTTCATCATCTCCTCCATCTTGGCGTTGGTGGATCGGGAACCAGCGGGCCTCCCCCTTTTCCCCTGGTTTCAGAGAGAAACAAGCAGAAGCAGGGCAACGGATTCAGTACATTCAGATAATCGATTCAATAGCAAGAATGAAACAAATGCTGCATTATTACGAGTCGATTCAAGAAAACCCGGAGAAATCGCAGTAAATAAATTAAAGAACCAACCCAAGATCGTCAACGAGATTAATTAATATGCGATAACAAATGAATGCAATTTTTTTAACTCAATAAATGAATGCACTTGATGATAAACAAGTCGATGGCAGGGGATTTAATTGGGAAGAGAAAAGAACATGCTTTGATGGGCTGGTCGATCCCCATTGCCGCCGCTATCCTTAAGCTCGAATGCTTGTCTGTTCACTGCCGTTATATCAGGAATTGGGGTTTCAGATTCGAAATGCAGATGGAGAGGGGGAAGAGCTGGACTGTTGAGTGATTGACGGAGGATGGTATGAGTGGGTAACGTATATATAGCATAGTACTGAAATGAAGGAGCCGACCGTTGAGTGATTGACGGAGGACGGTGATACTGATACGATATCCACGGGGTTCTCACTTCTCCGGCCATTTTTAGATGCTAAAGTTTGCCATCAAATTTTACTATATAAAAAGAAGATTTTCATCACATTAAAATATCGACATATGCATGGAGTACTAAATATAAATGAAATAAAAAAACTAATTGTATAGTTTTGTTGTACTTTGCAAGACGAACGTTTTGAGCTTAATTAGTTAATGTTGGACAATTTTTACCAAATACAAACGAAATGCTACAGAACGCTACAGTGACAAAATGTCAACTTTGATGTCCAAAGTTAAGCATCTAAACAAGGGCTCCGTTGATGGATGTCGTTTTTACCTATTCAAAAACGTTCCACCTATAGAACGCCATTTTCGCTATTAGATTTTTTTAAACAAAAGGTTCATTTCCGCGATTAAATATGAGCGTGGTTTATATCCTCCATTTTCCTCTCGGAGTTGGCTGCTGCAAAATGCTGTAGGTTCATATCCGCAAATTTTTTATGGATGGAAGAGCTTTCGGCTCGTTTATTTATGATTAAATTAAATCTTCTGAGATTGCAAGAGGTGAGAAAATCCTGCCAAACATCTTTGCAGCACATATAATTCTTTCTATAGCTGGAGACATACTCATCGCGGGATTGAACCAACGGTCGTCATACCACACCATGCATGGTCCCAAACACGCTCTTTCATTGCTACATTATTTTCTTTCTTACTATTTTACTTAGAGCAAGTGCATTGATACACATAAACAGTCTCATAGGCTGTCTCATGCAGTGTCATATTGAATTTTTGATGACATAGAGAAGAGAGAGGGAGGTAAGAGAAAAAGGTGGTTGTTTCGCAAAGCAACCACCTCATAAGCTATAATTTAGGATTGTAAGACAACTTATACACTATTGTACAAATAGTTGTTGTCATGCAACTCACAAACCTTCCTATGTTATATGAGCAAATTAAGATCCTAGAATTACTATGTGACGACTTATTATACATATTATCTCTTAAACTGTCTCATAATTATATGACATTGTATGAGATTATCTATGAGACAATACCAATGTACCAGTCATAAGGAAAATCCAGAATCTACCCAACTGCCGGAGCCGTGATCTTCCTCCTCTACGCATCTCTGTTCTGCGGACACGATCTATCCAACATCCAGGCAGGCAGCATCTTTCCGAATTGATAAACCGCTGTGTTTGCATGACATCCTCCCCTCTACTGCAGGTCAGCAGCATGCATCGCAACCATGTCTCCTGGTTTTCATCACCCGTGTGAACTCTCTCCATGTATTCCCTTTCATATAATGATATAATCTGATGGGGGATGAGGTAGAATACCTAATTTTGTAGATCAAAGGTAAAGTAGACACATTGCTAGACGTCACGAGTTATATAGAATTTTTTCAATATAAATAAATAAAAAGGAGAAGATTTTAGCATTGCTAAATATCATATAGAATTTTTTCAATATAAATAAATAAAAGAGAGAAGTTTTTAGGACACCTCCAATACAGGCTTGATCGATGGCCTAGAAAAAGAATTTGAGAACCATTCGATCCCAACATCAGCTTTTGAGTTTCTCTGTCCACCTTTAACTCTCCTTCCATCAATGTGTTACTCCCTCCGTCCACGAAAGAACGAGGGTTTACCTGTACGGTCATCCATACTGCAAAGCATATAACATGTTATATTTTGAGTTGTGCTATTCACAGCGTGTGTACTATTTTGTAATCCAGAATGCTCATAACGTGTTGATGTACCCAGCTATCATATAATATAATTCTTCTTTCATCAAAAAAAAAAATACGATTCTAGCACAGTGTCATGGTATAGTATCTTAAGTTCGATCAATTATAGATAAAAATATCAATATTTATGATATCAAATAAATATCATTAGATTAATTACAAAATGTATTTTCATAATAAATTATTTTGGAGCCGTAAATGTGAATAGTATTCACTATAAATTTGGTCATACATGAACCACTTTTGATAGCACACAACTCGTAGTTGTATTCTTTTCTGGACAGAGGGAGCATATCTCATCTGTATCCGAACCTATTTGAGGGTCGAACCAAAAAGTCTTTTATTTTAATTTGGTTGCTCCAACGTGAAATCGACTTTTATTCTCTTTTATCTCTCCCCACAGTTCGATTTTGGACTGGAGCTGCTTTTAGATGGGCACTCACAACTGCCTCATTCATCTATAAATAGAAGCCAAGATAGAAATCAAATATTTTTGTATTCTCTACTCCATAATCCATAAGTGAGAAGAGAATAAAAAAACTCCCTATTACTCCATCTTTATTTTCATCTTGTGCTCTATGTATGTACACTAGGGCCTAATGTACACTCATAGAACGATATTTCAACAGTTCAATTTTAGTGGTTGCATGTGCACTGTGCTTCCTTTTTCTCTCTCTTGCATGCGCTACTGCATCCTTACAATTAGTACATTGGGTGCATTTTTCTACTCTCAAGATTAGTTACTCCGATCCTCAATCAATCGCATTGCGTATGTGTACATAAATTTAAGATACTTCAAATCTTACTATATGATTTTTTTTTCAAAAGAGCCATACTTTCTAAATATTACTAAAATGCCACTATAGTAATATATAAAATAAGTATAACCATATACTTTATGTATACTTACATACTTGATATACATACTATCCTAGATGGTTTAGTTTGATCATATACTTCGCCTAGATACACTTCATCGGCCCATATATACTATAAATCTAGAGATATATACATAGAAGTAACTACTCCCTGAGAGTAGAAAATAATTTTCCTTACTCCATTAGTGTTTGTTAACAGACACATAAAAGATATATGCCATTCTATTAACAGTGGCAGACTGCAAACAGGATTAGGATGGCGACCTCTTCAGCTAGGTCAGCCAAAATGCCATCGAGGTTCAGAAACACTGTAAGCTCGTGTTGCCACTTGTTCATCCAGGTGTCTAGGTCAGATGCAAGACTCAGCCCCTACTTTGCACGAGGACAAATATTTCGTCCTATCTACTACCTCCTTTCTAAATTATAAGTCGCTTTGGCTTTTTTTTTGTGCATCCAGATATACCAAAAAGGTCAAAAGAACACCTAATAATCTAGATCAGAGGAAGTATTACTTATCCATTATGTTTGACTCTCAAATGATGGATAGCACCATGCCGTTTGTTCAGAAACGAAAATCATCAATGTCCTGTTGCAATGAATAATATGTGATTTGAACCATGCAGCTGCCTAACAAGAGCATCAACGAAATTACCGGACAGCAGTTATACCAGATTTCTGGATCTTATTACATACTTTTAGTATAAAATTAAACCAAGGTTGTTTCTTACATAATTGCACATTTCTAAGTTGCTCCTATTTGTGCGGAGTAGGTTCACAAATATCCAGACTGGCATATCCTTGGTTCGAAAGTACAGTCATAGTAAACAGTGCAGTCTTTCTCACAGCATCCTAAACCCTAGCCTAAAGAAGTTCACCAGCACTCGAGATAAGCCCGTCCAAATCTGATGTCGGGCCTTGAAGCTCAGGGCTATCTTACTTATTCCCGAAGTTCTGAATACTCTATATGCCAACACACTGGACCTTACATAAGATATGGAAAACAATAATGATGCTTGGTTCACCTCCATATCTAGAGTGGTCATTCTTACAAGACTAAAAAGGCCAACCTTTTATGATCCCGAAATAAAAGGGATCTCAGCCAGCGAACTGGGAAGGGATAGATGGAGATTTTGAGCAGCTAGGTAAGAGATTATACCAGCTGCATAACCTGCAAGGGCAAAACCGCTCACCTGCAAACACAAGAAACATGACAAGATGAACAACATGGAATGACACTTGAACTAGGATAAATGTGCATACTGCAGGCTGGATTTCTGAATTGCCTACAGTTGCTATTGCAGAAAAATACATAAAGGAACATGCTACCAGGATTTATATTATTTTACTGATGCTAATAGGATTTGGTATCCTGAGATGTGCTTGTGTGACACTGAAGTTGTAAGTTACCAATTGATGTATCATCAACATCACATTCCGAGGAAGAAAAAAAAAACATAGGTGCCCAGAATACCATAATACAAGCCTCAAACTGATTACTTGAACATGGGTGAGAACCACCAGGAAAAATAATTCAAGAATGAAATGATGTTAGTCGCTGGATTCGCACTCTTGGTAGTAACTGAATCCTTACTCTCATTGAGAGAGGATGACACTAGGAGTTGGGGCAATTTTCTGGTTTATTTCTCACACAAACTCATACAATGTCATGCCAACCTGAGGGGTTGGGGATACATATTTATAGGGCTGCTAGCCAGCCAAGCATATGCCAAGATGCTAGTCTAAGATACTAGAAAGATGCTGTCATATAGATGCTAACTGCTAGTCTAAGATGCTAGAAAGATGCTGTCCTATAGATGCTAACTGCTGTCCTAAAAGCAGTCAAGGATGCAGTCTACAAAGGACACAAGGACCACATGTGCAGCAGCCCCACAACCACCAGCCACAGAGACTTATCCATCACTCTCCCCCTAAGTCTTGTGTGGCTCCTTATGAGGTATCTGGGCCATCCCGATCCTGGCACGAAGTTCCTGAAACTTGACCCGCCCGAGGGACTTGGTCAGGAAGTCGGCGAGCTGGTCTTGGGTGTTGATGTAGTTGGCCCGGACACTCCCTTCCTCCAGGCAGCTTCTGATGAAGTGGTACCTCACCCGGATGTGCTTGCTGCGCTCGTGGAAGACAGGATTCTTTGCCAAAGCCAAGGCGGACTTGCTGTCCACCCTGAGCTCCACTGCCTCTGCATCTCTACCAAGGAGATCGCCAAGCAGCCGAGCCAGCCACAAGGCCTGAGTAGCAGCGGTAGTGGCTGCGATGTACTCTGCCTCGCAGCTGGACAGAGCCACCACCTGCTGCTTGACCGACTGCCAGCTGATCGGACACTTGCCGAGGAAGAACAGCGTCCCGCTGGTGTTCTTGCTCGTGTCGATGTCGCCGGCGTGGTCACTATCGCTGTACCCAATGAAATGCGCCGCACCGGGGCACCTCGGGTAGTGCAAGCCGTAGTCGGAGGTGCCTGCGACGTAGCGGAGGATCCTCTTCACGGCCTGCTGGTGCTCCGCCGTCGGTCGCTGCATGAACCGGCTGACGTAGCCGATGGCGAACGCCAAGTCCGGTCGCGTGTGGACAAGGTAGCGAAGGCTGCCCACAATGCACCGGTACTGCGTCGCGTCCACCTCCTCCTCCGTACTCTCAGCCTCAACCTCTCCTCCATAGGAGTGTGGGCTGGGTTGCAGCTGGTGAGACCGCCTAGCTCCACAATGCGCTTGGCGTAGGCAGTCTGACGAAGAGAGGTGCCGGAGCTGTCCTGGTGGACCTCGATCCCCAGGTAGAAGGAGAGAGGGCCCAAGTCGCTCATCTAGAAAGTCGCCCTCATCTTCTCCTTGAACGCCTCGATCTCCACCTCCTTGGTGCCGGTGATCACCAAGTCGTCAACGTAGACGCCTACCAGCAGGGCCTTTCCTCCGCTGCCCCGCCAGTAGATGGCCGCCTCGTGTGGGCTTTGCTCGAAGCCCATCCCCTTCAGCGTGGAATCCAGCTTGGCATTCCACGCCCTCGGTGCCTGCCGCAAGCCATAGAGGGCCTTGCGCAGGCGAAGCACCTTGCCCTCCTTGCCGGGAATCGCAAATCCCGGCGGCTGATGCACGTAGACCTCCTTCAAGTCGCCGTTAAGGAACGCCGACTTGACATCCATGTGATGGACACGCCAGCCCTCCTGGGCAGCTAGCGCAAGGAGGAGTCGCACGGACTCCATCCGTGCAACGGGCGCGAAGGCGTTGTCGAAGTCGATTCCTTCTTGCTGGACGAAGCCGCGCGCCACCAGACGCGCCTTGTGCTTGATCACCTCTCCGGTCTCGTCCTTCTTGAGCTTGAAGACCCACTTGAGAGAGATGGCGTGGTGGCCGGCTGGAAGATCGGCCAGCTCCCACGTCTTGTTCCGCTCGACGGCGTCCATCTCCATCTGCATCGCGGCACGCCATGCCGCGTCCCTCTCCGCCTCGGCGAAGGAACGAGGCTCGCCATCGTCCTGTGCGAGGTGCAGCTCCGCCTCAAAGTCATGCTGTGCCAGTCTAGGGACCGGCTGCTCGCCGAGGAGGTTGTCCACGGTACGGTAGCGCAGAGGCTCGCCGCCGTGATAGGCGTCGATGCGATCCTCGTCGTTGGACAGCGGAGTGGCGAACTCCACTGTGCGCTGCTCGTCGTGGGCCGAAGCTGCCGATGCCGAGCCTGAAGAGGTAGGGTCCGGTGTAGGAGAACGAGGCGTGGCCGGCGGTGCTGGTGGTGGACTCGCCGGAGCCTGTGGACTTGCCGGAGCTGGTGGTGGCGGTGGTGAAGGACTCGCCGGAGGTGGTGACGAACGAGGTGGTGGGGTAGGCGAGCTCGGTGAGGACGAGCTGCTAGCTCCCCCCGCCTCCTTGAAGTGGACGTAGTCGACGACGAAATCGCTGGTCGTCGGAGTCGAGTCGTCATCCACCATCTTGCCCCACGTCCAGCTTCGCCCCTCGTCGAACGCGACGTCACGTGTGATGCGCACGCGCCGTGTCGCAGGGTCGAGGACGCGGTAGGCCTTGGCGCCCTCCGCGTAGCCGATGAAGACCCCTGGCGTGCTCCGGTCGTCGAGCTTGCCGACGTGGTTGAGCTCCTTGACAAAGGCCAGGTAGCCGAAGACGCGAAGGTGGCTCACCACAGGCTTGCGCCCGTGCCAGGCCTCGTATGGCGTCTTGCCGTCGAGGGCCTTGGTGGGGGAGCGGTTGAGCAAGTGGACGGCAGTCATCACCGCCTCACCCCAGTAGATCGCCGGCATCCCTCTCTGCTTGAGGAGGGCACGGGCGGTGGCTACCACCGTCTGGTTGCGGCGCTCGACGACGCCGTTCTGCTGCGGAGTGTACGGCGCGGAGAAGTGGCGGTGGATCCCCTCATCGGCGCAGTACGCCGCGAACTCAGCCACCGTGAACTCGCCGCCGTTGTCCGTGCGTAGGACCCGAAGCTTGTGGCCGCACTCCGCCTCCGCAGCAGCTTGAAGGTGCTTGATGGCGTCCGCTGCGGCTGCCTTGGCGTCGATCAGGACAGCCCACATGTAGCAGGACACGTCGTCGACGAGGAGGAAGTAGCGCCGGCCTCCAGGTGTAGCCGGTGTCACGGGGCCACAGAGGTCACGGTGTACGAGCTCCAGCTTCTCCTTGGCGCGGAAGCTCGCCTGGCGGGGGAAAGGGAGCCGCCGCAGCTTGGTGAGGACGCAGGTGTCGCAGAATTGCTCCACGTGGTCGACGTGCGACATGCCCCGCACCATCTCCTTGCTGCCGAGCTGCCTCAGGACCTCAAAGTTGAGGTGCCCAAAGCGCTCGTGCCACCTCCAAGCGTCGTCGTCGCGGCGGGCTTCCAGACAAAGAGGTTGCGCCACCTGTGCATGAAGGACGTAGAGGCGGTTGCTCCTGTTGACCTTGACCAGGAGCCGGTGTCGATGATCCCAGATGTGCAGCACCCCGTGCTTGATCTCCACGCGCGATCCGCTCTCATCCAGCTGTCCCAAGCTGATGATGGAGTTCCTCAACGCGGGGATGTAGTAGACACCGGTGAGCAGCCTGTGCTCGCCAGTCTTGGCGACGAAGACGACAGAGCCGACGCCCTTGATCTCCACAGCGGAGGCGTCGCCGAACTTGACGGTGCCTCGAACGCTTGGGTCGAGCTCGGTGAAGAACTCTCGCCGCCGGTCATGTGGTGGGTGGCGCTGGTGTCAAGGCACCACCCGTCGGTCTTGTCGTTGCCGGAGCTGTCGTCGAGGAGGGCGTGTGATTTTGGCTCGTCAAGGTGGAGGAGAGCCGTTGCGGCCGGTGCCGCTAGAGGTAGTTCGATGCTCGCATGAGCAATGAACAGGGCCGGCTGCTCCTCCTCTTCCGCCTGCGCGACGTGGGCCTGGCCGCGTCGTGGCTGTCGACAATCCTTGGCCCAATGACCAAGTTTGCCGCAGTTGTAGCAAGGGTCGCCTCGTGCTGGCTTTTGCTTGCCAGCGGCGCCGCCCTGGGCGCCTCCACGATCATCACCCTCGGCACGTGCTCGCACCCCTGCCTGGGCGTCTTTGCGCGGCTTGCCACGCTTGCCACGCTTGCGGCCGCCTGTCGTGGAAGAAGGCTCTCCCTTCTTCTTGTCACCTTGGCCGGCAGCCCACTGCTCCCGAGTGAGGAGGAGCTTCCCGCCAACGGTGACGGGTCCCGACAGGCGCAGTGGCTCATCGCTGTCAACGACCTTGAGGCGGCCCAACGCCTCCTCGATCGTCATCGTGGAGAGGTCCAGCAGAGACTCGATTGAGCGAGCCATCTGCTTGTACTTCTTGGGGACGCAACAGAAGAGCTTCTCAACAGCTCTCTCCTCGCCGTAGGTGTCGTCGCCGAACTGCACCAACTTCTGCAACAGAGTGTTGAGACGGAGAGCAAAGTCATCAACGCCCTCACCTGGCTTGAAGGCCAAGTTCTCCCACTCCTTGCGAAGTGCCTGCAGTGTGGACTTGCGGGCGCGGTCGCTGCCGATGCGTGCTACAGCAATGGCGTCCCAAGCCTCCTTGGCAGTCCGCTTGCTGGTAAGCGAAAACTGCATCTCGGGCGGGACTGCAGCAATGAGAGCATCCAGCGCCCGTCGATCTTGGTCATAGTCGACGTCGCCGTACCAGACTGCATCCCACATATGCCGCACCTGGAACTTCACCCTCATCACCGCAGCCCACTCAACGTAGTTGGTCTTGGTGAGGGTAGGCCACCCGCCGCCGGGGCCGACGTCCCTGATGACAGCCTGGTACTCGTGGTGACCACGGTACCGAACCGGGGAGAGAGAGCCGCGCTGCCTGTGAAGGCCGCGCTCTCCGTCGACCCGTCCGCCGCCGCCATGCGCGCCTCCTCCAGGAGCGCCACCGCCGTGCGCGCCTCCTTCAGGAGCGCCGCCGGCGTGTCTGCGCCTGTCTGGGCTGCCGCCGCGCTCGTGGGCGTGCATGGCTGCCCACTGAGCCGCTCGCCCTCGCGATGCCTCCCTCTCCAGCAGCTCGAGGTCCGCGTCGGCGCTGTCATCAGCAGCGATGGAGCTGCTGTTGCTGCCGCGTAGGACCTCGACCTCCGCTGCTGCTGCACGCGCTGCATCCGCCGCCGCCGCTGCTTCCACCTCCGCTCTAGCTGCTGCTAGCTCCGCTGCTGCCAGCCTCGATGCCCTTGCCGCTGCTGCAGCGGCGTCTGCTGCCGCTCGCTCGCGCTTCTCTGCCGCGGCGAGGTCGGCCTCTTGCCGACACCGCGTGGTCGAAGCGACCGAGCCCTGAGACTGGCCTGCGGACATGGCGCGCTATCAAGGGGGCTGCTGTGTGGAGAGCAGGGGCAGCCGGAGCTGCTGCTGCTACCGGCTGCGGTTGGGGCTGCTGCCAGGCCGGGGAAGGAGAAGAGCAGGAGATGCTCAGGCTACAGGATAGTACGGCTCCGATACCACTTGGTAGTCGCTGGATTCGCACTCTTGGTAGTAGCTGAATCCTTACTCTCATCGAGAGAGGATGACACTAGGAGTTGGGGCAATTTTCTGGTTTATTTCTCACACAAACTCATACAATGCCATGCCAACCTGAGGGGTTGGGGATACATATTTATAGGGCTGCTAGCCAGCCAAGCATATGCTAAGATGCTAGTCTAAGATGCTAGAAAGATGCTGTCCTATAGATGCTAACTGCTGTCCTAAAAGCAGTCAAGGATGCAGTCTACAAAGGACACAAGGACCACATGTGCAGCAGCCCCACAACCACCAGCCACAGAGACTTATCCATCAAATGAAACGAAAAGTAATTCACGAATAGTGTCCCTAAGAATAAGAATGAATGTTTATGGAACATGGATGTGAACTCATAGTTGGCAGTAGGAAGCAAGATATATTCGTATAGTTACCGTTCGAACTGTAGGTCAGCCTAGATTTGCTAAAGCATTTTTCACTTGAAATTTTTAATTTATGTCGCCATGTTTGCAAAAGGTAGACAAACCATAAGTAGCAGGACAGTAACAAGAAAATAGAGGGAAAAAAATCAATGATACTAAATTGAACAATATTTACACAAACAACTGCAACGATCAACTAAGGTAGGTGCAGTCTGAAACAAAAATTGTATTCACATTTCTCGAACACGCAGAAGAGTTGCGTATCATTATATTAAGAAGAGAAAAATGGGGTTAGAGGGTTTAGGCACGTGAGTTTTAGTTCTGGCTGGTATTTAAAGTTTTATTAGGCGTGTGAGTTTTAGTTCTACCGAGTGTTTCGTGTGTGGGTGTGTGATCTATTCACAACACTGGACTTCTAAAAGAGAAAATCAGCATATACAGATTAAATTCAACAGTTTGTCTGGGAAATATATGGAAATGCAGTTAAATGCACATGGCTGATACCATAATAAAGAACTTCACATTGCTGTAATATATCTTTTTTGCTAGTTTCTCTTCATATTGGGACAACGGAGCAGTTTACCTTGCGAAAATACCAAAAGAAATCCACCTTCTCCATTCCCATAAAAGCGACGCCTGCTGCGGAGCCAATGATAAGCATTGAACCACCAGTACCCGCACAGAATGCAACAAGCTGCCAGAAGTCCGAGTCTTGAGGGAATGAAGTCAGGTCATACATCCCCATGGTTGCAGCAACAAGTGGAACATTGTCTATAATTGCTGATGCCACACCAATTGCACTAGCAATAAGATCAGCATTTGGAATATTGGCATCAAGATAATTTGCTAACTGCCTCAAAATCCCTGCAGATTCCAAGCTAGTGCCAAAAGAGAGAAAAACTATTAGGAAATGAACATCTTATTGGTAATGGACTGGACTGCAGATAACAGGACGTGTTTTTTCTCGTCACACTAACATCACAAAGGTTTTATAAATATAAATGTATATTACATAGAAACAATTATTCAATACCATATCACAAACAGAATCTTGGCCATCAGTGACATTTAGGGTAGAAAAATAGTGCAACAAAAGAAAAGGCTTCTCTCCATATACTGCAAAACTCGGACATGCAAATATTTTGTTCCTCTTTACATGTCATATCCCTTGTACTAGTTCTGGGGAAGCTGTTCCCCATGGCATCCTTTAACTGAACTACCACACCAGGAAGAGCACAGTGAGTCATGGTTTTTTTTTCTTGAACCAGCAGGAGAGCTGCACGTCATTATATTATGAAAAGAGATGAACAAATACAGCAAGCCCAGCAGAGCCGAACGCACCCAGAAGGACACATAAGTCATGTAAAATAGAGGATTAGAGGGAAATGGTGTAGGAATGTAATAGTGAGAGCTTGAAGGTAGAACAGGGCTTAGAGAAGAGTCCCGTTGAAAAAAGGGCTTAGAGAAGAAGGGCATGGCTGCAGGAAGAGAAAGACTATAGATAGTTAAAGATGATGAAACTTTTGCTTACCAGAAACAAGTCATCCCCTGGCTCTCTTTGTAAATAAAGTTCACCAGTTTGACTTGAGAAGCACCCAATCTAAGAGCTAGAACGCAATGCAATCTCAATGAAATATCGTCTCCAAACTAATTTCATTTTTAAGCCATGCTCCAACAGATCCTAATAATCTAGCCATGCTTGTAGTCGTAGTTCCACAATCTGCTGTGTGGTTGCTAGCATTCAACAGTAACCGTGCCACTGCAGTAGACAGACTTGTAGCTACAATAACCCTGAACATGACAAAATCATTGGCAGCTATCACAAACTTTGTTGTTCCCTCAAATAAAACAAGAAACTACTACATTCCAAATATATGTTTAAGCTTCCTTCTTTACAAAGATAAGTCCATAAGCCAAGAGGACTTTTCATTCTCTGTCCTATTTTGCCCCAATTAAGATGCATCTTAATCAAAAGCATATGACCCATCTCAATTATGACAATGATTAATGGGCTATAAGTTGTACTCCAGGGTGATGGAGGATTGCAAGGGTGCTCTCTTGGGCGCTGTAGCCGCCATAGTTACTGACTCAAATTCTACATTATTGTGGGTACAAGTGCGCCGAATTGTGGTCCACCTTAAGGAGGCTCCAAGTCATGTGTCTTCCTTGGTGGCACCGGTCAGGAGCATGAAGGATCTGTGGACACACCTTAAGGCTGTCAACAATCAAGAGTTGAATCCTACGGTCGACGGGCACATGATGGAGAGGTGGGATCCAATGATCCTTGAAGCTAGTATGCCATCAGTACCGCCCCTGCCTATGCCTGCTAAGGGTTGTGGCTTGTGACGCTGCACTGGATTGTGAACGGTTGGAGGTGACTGTTTTCTTTTATTTAGGTCGTGTTGGTTCTCCTTTGAGGTTTTGTGTCAGTTGTATGGGTGTTTGGTCGTGTTAGGCAAGCTTGGTTATTTGTTTGGTCGGCAGAATGTCATTGCTTGATGACTTGATCATTGTTGGTGAGATTGTGTAAGGTCATGTTTGGTCATTGTACCTGGCTATTTCGGCCACTCTCTTAATGCAATGACATGCAGATCTCCTGCATATTTGAGGGAATTGTTTTGCAAATATACTTATATCTAGTACAAGAAGTAAAAATAAATGTCTGCCTGAAATGTTTTGTTCATTCATTATTAACAATATTGTATACCAATCATATACAATTCTCAGTGGCGCATTTGCGTTTCTGAAATATTCTAGTAAAAGAAGGGAGAGGAGAAAAATTACCTGCCAATTGATAAAAGAATACCTAAGAAGAATAAAATTCCCTGTGTATCAATCCGTGATAGTGCTTGTGGAACTTTCAGCCGCTGCCTTTCAGAGTCTCCATAATGTATTGCATCTGTCAGGATCCAGAGAATCCCAAGACCAAGTAGCATACCCATGAAAGGTGGCAGGCCAGTGAGAGCTTTAAAGATGGGAACAAACACTAATGCTCCAACTCCAACACCTAATACAAGTTGACCCCGAGGAGCCATCTGCTCTGATGACAGCAAGTTGGAAGATTTCTGAGACGACCCATTTGCTTCACTGTTCGCAATGTATAAAAATTGTTAGATGAGACACTGTTAACTGTTTCATTTTGTATAGCATAGTTGTCACTGGTTAAGAACCTGGTGAGGGACATCAGGGCCAGTGGGACTGCCAACGAAACAGCTGAGGGAATAAACAAGCCCTGCCAGATCATAAAGTAGTTCATTTAAAAAAAATGACATAGCATTTTGCTGGCATGCATAAAATAAACCACAAAACTCTACAACAACCCAAAAGCTTAAGCTGATGGGGAGATGTGGCCAATTCACTTATATTCCAACACTCCGCCTCACGTGGAGGCTCCCTCGGGCCTCAGACGTGGAAATAGGAGCGAGCTGCAATTATTTTATTTAATTGCGCTAACCAGGATTCAAACTCGAGACCTCTGGTTCTAATAACATATTGAGTTGCATGCACCGACCAATTCAACCCAAAAGCTTAAGCTGATGGGGCTTATATTCCAACACACAATACTGGGTCAAGTTCTATCTCACTTGACTACAGAGTGAAAGTGGAAACCATATGATAAAAAGGTATACATCAATTAGCTTCCATATAAGATCCGACATAATAAAAATAAGCCTTATGTATGATTAACCACATGGTGCATGCTCCATGAATGAGTCCAGAAATGCCTACCATATTTTACATGGTGCAAATGCTTACTGACTTTTTCAAACTTGAGTCGCCAAGCATACAGACCCACCAAAGGATGTCATAATGGATACATGCATTCTGCATTGCGCTGACCAGTCCAAAAGGAATGAGGGCAGGGGGGAGGGGGGGGGACTAGATGGGTCTTTCCACAAAACAATGTATCAGTAATGCAGATTAGAGATGAAATGAACATTGTTGTCACTAAACGTTTTGTCTTAACATTTCATATACAGTTTAGCATAGCACTTCATTAGTTAAGGCAAGAAAGTAGAGCCTTGACAATATCATAAAAACAAATAGAATCTCTGCAGTCTACACTTTATATTGTAAATATAGTGACAGCATGCATTTGCTTTGTGGAGACCATCCTGTTAAATAATTTCTAGTTATTATAAGATATATTACAGAAAATATAGACTCCACGCCATCTACAGTCAAGTATATTGATTTAATCCAGACTCATGATGTTTGCAACATAGAACACATGCATCTCTACGTGTGTACTCGGTAAAACATGATTTAATCCAGACTCATGATGTTTGTGTAGAATGACAGGGAAATGGGAAACACCACACACCCAACATGGGGGGGTGACCTTCATATATATAGCCAATATGGCAGGGTATAACAGGCATGTACATGCTTTACATAGCAGGTGCTAATCACACTGATTTGTGCCGTTGCCTATTATATACTTGGCTAATATACACTTGCCTAATATATCTATCAGCCGCCCGCAGTCGAAGCGTCAGGATTCCGAATGCAGAGACTGGACCGAAATTCTTCAAACAGCTGAACCGGCAACCCCTTTGTCATGATGTCAGCGAACTAAAACCGTGACGGCACATGGAGAACTCGAACCTCGCCGAGAGCCACCTTCTCACGGACGAAGTGGATGTCAATCTCGATGTGCTTGGTATGGCGGTGGTGGACCGGGTTGGCTGTCATGTAGATAGCGCTGACGTTGTCACAGTAGACGACTGTGGCAACCTTCAAGGGAACAAGAAGTTCCTGAAGGAGTTGACGAAGCCAACAGCACTCGGCAACCACGTGAGCAACAGCCCGGTACTCGGCCTCCGCACTGGACCGGGACACCGTGGTCTGCCGTTTTGAAGACCAGGACACCAGACTGTCGCCGAGGAAGACGCAGAAGCCTGATGTAGAGCGGCGGGAGTCTGGGCACCCGGCCCAGTCAGCATCGGAGTATGCTATCAGCTTGTCGACTGGCCCAGTGCCGATGTGGAGACCAGCCGACAGTGTGCCCTTCACATATCGAAGGATGGGCTTGATCAGCGCGAGGTGAGCTTAGCGCGGGTCATGCATGAAGAGGCACACTTGCTGTACAGCATAGGCCAGGTCGGGGCGAGTAAGCGTCAGGTACTGGAGAGAGCCGGCGAGACTCCGGTACGCGGCGAGATCAGCGACAGGAGTGCCCGCCGAGGCAGAGAGCTTGGCACGAGAGTCAACAGGTGTCGATGTCGAGTGACACTCGGCCATGCCCGCCTTCTGGAGGAGGTCCACGGCGTACTGCCGCTGGCTGAGGAAGAGGCCGTCGGAGGAGCGAGTGACGGATATACCCAGGAAGTGATGTAGTTCCCCGAGGTCCGTCATGGCGAACTCAAAGTGAAGGCGGGCGATGATACGTCGAAGCAGAGCGGCTGAGGAAGCCGTGAGGACGATGTCGTCGACGTACAGCAACAAGTACGCGGAGGAGCTGCCCTCGGAGTAGATGAAGAGGGAGGCATCGGTGGCAGAGGCGACGAAGCCGAGCTGTCGGAGAAACGTGGCGAAGCGTTGGTGCCACGCTCGAGGGGCCTGTTTGAGGCCGTAGAGGGAGCGCTGGAGGAGGCAGACGACGTCGGGTCGTGCTGGGTCGACGAAGCCGGGGGGTTGCTGACAGTAGACCGTCTCATGCAGGTGGCCATGAAGAAAAGCGTTCTTCACATCCAACTGATGGATAGGCCACTGGCGAGATGCGGCGATGCTGAGGACGACCCGAATAGTGGCCGGCTTGACGACAGGGCTGAACGTCTCGTCGTAGTCGACGCCGTGACACTGGGTGAAGCCGCGGACGACCCAGCGAGCTTTGTGCCGAGCCAAGGTGCCATCGGAGTGGAATTTGTGCCGGAAAATCCACTTGCCGGTGACCACATTGGCGCCAGGAGGACGAGGAACGAGGCGCCAGGTGTTGTTGTCGACAAGGGCCTTGTACTCCTCAGCCATGGCTGCACGCCACTGGGAATCAGCAAGACCCCCCCTGTAGTCGCGCGGAATAGGCGAGGCAGTGGAGCCGGTGGCGACGTGAGCTGCTGGAGGGAACCCATACCGATCGACAGGCCTGAGGGAACCTGTATGGAGGCGCGTCACTGGTCGGTTCGGAGGCAGTGGCGGTGGTAGCGGCGGAGCAGCCACCACAGCCGGAGCAGGCGCCATGGCTGGAACAGCTGCCACGGCTGGGGCCGGGGCCGGCTGTTCGGAAACAGCTGGTGCCAGTGAAGAAGTGTTTGGTGCAGCTGGAGCCGTGCGGCGCCGGGTGTAGACCCGAAGGGGTGGAGGAGCGACCGGTGCAGGTGGAAGAACCGGGCCAATCTGGAGGATGGCCGGGTCCTCAGCGAGCTCCTCTAGATGAGCTCGATGACGCGGCTGCTCAGCGTCGGGTTGCGACGGAGCGACCGCTGCTGCGCGTGGCACCGGCGCTGGTGTTCCTGCAAGAAAATCCAGCGAGCTTGGCAGCGCACTGGTGGAGTTAGATTGAAATGGAAATGTCGTCTCGGCGAATACAACATGACGGGAAATGATGATCCGTCGTGTTGTTAGGTCGAGACACCGGTAGCCCTTATGGGAAGAGGGATAACCGAGGAAGACACAAGCGGTGGAGCGGGGGGCCAACTTGTGTTTGGAGGTAGCGGTGAGGTTGGGATAGCATAGACAACCGAAAACACGAAGAATGGTGTAATCTGGTGGCTGCTGGTGGAGTTGCTCATAGGGGACTCTGGTGAATGGCTGAGCTGGGGCGCCTATTGAGGAGATAGGTGGCTGTGGTGAGCGCCTCGGCCCAGTATTTGGGTGGCATGTGAGCGTGGATGAGGAGGGTGCGGCAAATATCGTTCAGAGAACGGATGATGTGTTCAGCCTTCCCGTTTTGAGGGGAGGTGTAAGGGCAAGATAGGCGTAGGTGAATACCGCTGGAGGCAAAGAAGGTGGTGAGGGCAGTATTGATGAACTCAGTGCCATTATCAGCCTGTACAGCCTTGACAGGAAGGCTAAACTATGTGTGGACGTAGGCGCAAAAATTAATGATTTGAGTGGCTACCTCGGATTTGCGGACGAGAGGGAACGTCTAGCAATAATGTGTGAAATCATCTAGGATGACGAGATAGTACTGCGCACCAGAAATGCTAGCGACTGGGGACGTCCAAACATCACAGTGTACAAGCTCAAAGGGGAGAGATGAAACTGAACTGGAATTACCAAAAGGCAGCCGCACATGCTTGCCAAGTTGACATGGATGACATAAAGTAGGAGCTGATTTATTACAGGAAATGGAATTATTGTTCCTAAGCAAATCTAGAGTGGCAGCCCCTGGATGACCAAGACGATGGTGCCATAGGTCAGTGGAGGTGGCGAGGTTGGCATGTGGCGTGGCGGGGACGGTGTAGAGGCCGTCGGAGCTATTGGAGCGAAGAATCACGCGTCGGGTCTGCAGGTCCTTAACAGAGAAACCAAACGCGTCAAATTCGATAGTGCAATGGTTGTCACGAGTAAATTGGCGAACTGAAAGTAAGTTGCGCACTAAGGAGGGGACAACAAGAACATTGCGAAGAGAGAAGGGGGAGGTGCGGCCAGGTAAAGTGGAGTGACCAGAACAGGACACAGGTAACTGATGCCCGTTGCTGACAGTGATGGAAGAAGAGGAGGAGGGATGACGAGAAAGAAGTATACCATCCGAGTTGTGCATGTGGGAGGTGGCGCCGGAGTCCATGACCCAGCCAGAGTTCTGGAGCGCCATTTGGTTCAAGGCGGCAATGAGGCCGGCTTGATCCCACATCGGTGTTGGTGGAGGTGCAGCGAAGTGCGCCTACGGGTTGGTGCCCATGAGCCCCTGGTTACGCCCGCCCTGGGCATTGGGGTGCTGCCAGCCAGGGCGAGGGCCCTGCTGCCAGGCGCCATGTGGAGGAGGACCGCCCTGGGGGGCCCAGGGGGGGTAGCAGAACCATGGCACCATGGGGCGGTTGCCCCCGTGCTGACCGCCATCGACGCCCTGCTGCCAGCCGCCGCCGCCGCCCTGCTGCCAGTTGCTGCCGCCGCCTTGCTGCCAGCCACCCTGGCCGCGCCAGGAACCCTTCTTGCCGCCCTTGCCTTTCTTGCCGCCCCCTGGACCCTTGGAAGGGGCAGAGGGAGCGCTGGAAGTGGAGGAATGGCACTCGGCAGAGGTGCAGCTAGAGCCGGAGGCGGCTACCATAGCGGAGGCCGCCGTGGTCTTCTCATTGTTGGCGAGGCGCAGTTCCTTGAGGGAGAGCATCTCGCGCGCCCTAGGAAAGGAGGGCAGCACGGTGGCGTTGGCGATGTCGTCGGCGGTGGCGCGGAAGCACGGATTGAGGCCGCGAAGGAGACTGAGGACGAGCTGCTTGTCGTCGATGGTTTCGCCGACATCCCGGAGGGCGGCGGCCTTGACCTTGATCTTCTGGCAGTACTCGTCGATCGTCGAGTCGCCCTGCTTGAGGGAGTGAAACTCCTCAAGCAGGAAGACAGCCCGGGGTGCGCGGTTGGAGCGGAACAGGGCTTCAATTTCCACCCACAGCTCGCGGGCGGTTTGGTTCTCGTCGGTGATGGCGAGATCAAGAACCGAGTCGTCGACGGTGTTGAGGATCCAACCGCGGACAGTGCACTCAGCGATGGGCCACGATGGATCGTTGGCGGGGGGGGGGGGGGGGGGGGGGTCAGACGCACTGATGTGTGGGAGACCGAATTTCGCACACAGAGACTTGAAGAAGGAAGCCCACTTGGTGAAGTTGGGGTTCTTCATCTCCAGAACCACCGGGATGTGAGTCTTCACATTGACGGCGGTGTAGGGGTGGACGAGCACAGCCGGCGGTGAGCCGTCGGCGGTGACAGACATGGTGTGGACGGCGGCTGCAGAGATCAGCTGGCGGGGGAAGGTGGAGAGGAGAGAGGGGCGGAAGCAGAAGGTCCGGGATCAGATTGATCACGCGGTCTATGATACCATGTAGAATGACAGGGAAATGGGAAACACCACACACCCAACATGGGGGGGGGTGACCTTCATATATATAGCCAATATGGCAGGGTATAACAGGCATGTACATGCTTTACATAGCAGGTGCTAATCACACTGATTTGTGCCGTTGCCTATTATATACTTGGCTAATATACACTTGCCTAATATATCTATCAGTTTGCACCATAGAACACATAAATCTCTATGTGTGTACTCGGTAAAACATGTATGAATAGAGCATTTCTGATAAAAGAGAAATAGAAAATGTAACATTATCCTTTATTAAATCTGACATGTTTAGATATTTTTTGCACTTCTCCTTCAAGTAAATTTACTGAATTGTACTTCCAAGTTCCATACAGAAAAAGACAGCCAATAGTTTGAATTAATAACAGATATGAGTACAAAAATCTAGATTGCTACATTTCATTACCAACTAAGGAAAAGAACAGCATAACATGAAAAGTTAATTAAAATTTTCAAAACAATTCAGAGAGCACAAGACAGAAGGAAATATTTGCATAAGCATACCGTGGAAAACAAGCAAAAATTACAAAAGCTAACCTGCATTATTTTCAATGTTGTAATCTGACCATGAATCCACAACATAGTGGTTGTCACATCACCAATTGGTGTCCATGCACCGCCAGCATTCGCTGCTATTACAACAACAGCACCTAACAATCTGTCCCAATAAGTCAATGTTTAACTCCCCCAAGATTGTAAAGAATATTCCACCAAACTATTTATTGTTGGATTTGGAGAACAAAATGTTCTTTAGACTGCTATTACAACAACAGCACCTGACAATCTGTCCCAATAAGTCAATGTTTAACTCACCCAAGATGCTAAATAACATTCCACCAACTATTTATTGTTGGATTTGGAGAACAAAATGTTCTTTAGACCAATGGACTGGCATGTGATGGAACCTAACTTAAATGCTGTTCCATCTCTAATGCCATTATCCTAATAAGCGTTAGAAGAAAAGACTAGCACTAAATGGTGAAAGTACGCAAAACACAATCTTTGGCCTTGCCCCAACACGAAAAGAATAAGTCAAAACTCCTTATTTGCCACATAGTGTCCCCTCAACCCCCAAGCCACCACCAAAAAGGGCATCAAGTTAGGTTGCAATATTTTCAAATTATACCCTCCTTTTTATTGGTCATCCTCCCATGAGTTTGGTGTTAAGTGCAATGCAAAAGACCTGTTTTTTGATCTAGTGTCTTAAAGAGTTACAACTATAGCAGGACCCTGTATATGCCACCAAGCATTGTGGATGCACAGGGAAGATTTAAAAAAATTGTTACTCAGAGAGTTCTAGTTGTGTGTCTTTACTCTCGCTACCGCCTGAGATATGCATTCATACACCCTTGTAAAGTAAGCCATGCTGGAAGCTCATAGCCACCTGTATCCAGGCATTTGATCAATGGGAAATCCATGGGGGTAGAGTGGTAAAATCTGGAGGTGGGAGATAATAGAATGGATTGTCCTTATCACCAACACGGCTTGTCCCTGCAGCAGGAGGTTCTGATCATGCTGAAATTTGGGTGGTAGGGTAAACTTGGTTGACTTGACCTCCTTTATTTAGGAGCCTGACCGAACAATCTTAGCTAACATCTTTAACTAATCTAACTTGATATCCAAAGGCAACTACAGATACACAGACCAAGCCAGCTACTGGGCCAATGCTACAGACTATTAGGTTATTGTTACAGCATCCAAAAACACGTTGCAGTTACCCAGGTGCTATGCATCTAAAAGTAAGTTGAAGCTATGCAATGTTAAAGGCAACAAGAGCCAACAGAGATGGCAACAATTCTATACAACGGCAGGAACTTGTTGAGAACATTTTAGTGGCATTCAATTGTTAATTTTATGGTATCTAAGAAAATTTTCTCCATATGAAATCCCCAAACAAATTGTGAAGGTACTAATGGACTGACCTGCTAACCTCTGAAATAAATTGAAATGAGCAGTTCAATATGACTAGTAGTCATTACTTTTCTTCTAACTAGTTTATGCTCAAAAAATTTCAGACCCTGACTTACTGAGGATCACAGCAGGAGCACAGGATGTCAAGCTGCCATTTTTTTTTCTCAAAAACGCAGGAGAGCTAAGCATCATTATAGAGAAAAGGGCAAGATCCCAAACAACCCCACAAACACCATACACATACGCACGCACACACGCACGCACTCATGCTGCCATTTTAAGGGCACAAAGTAAACATTGATAGGTTGAACAATGGTCCATTCAACAATCTACTAAGCTGCTACAGGATAAATTCTGCAATAATTTTGATACTTCTAAGTCCATTTATCAGTATCATATAATGACTATATAATAGAGAAAGATGCTACACACTATATTGATCCTAGGAGCTATTCCTGTATACAGAGCAAGCGTATAATGAATGTTGCCCAGATATGAACTAGATCTGATCTAGAGCAAAGCCCAGAGGGCAGCTTGGCCTGTGGCTGCTTGGATTGAATTGGAAAATGGCAAAAGCATCTCACGGTTACAAAAGGGTGCTGCTGCTTATATAGAGCAGAGCAACTCCTACCTACTCCCTAGCATATTTTTGCAGCATAAAGCAAGATGCTCTAGGCTACTTGGTTGCCAAGGCTTGTCCATGATCAACTTGAGAGCCAAGGCACCTCCTAACTGTAGTAAAAGTAAAATGCAGAAAGTAAGATACAAGTACTAGGCTTAACCATCAATCTCCCCCTAAGCCTAGTACTGAGTGATCTGCTTCAAGCCAATCCTTCTCATCTCCTGAAACTTGGCCTTGCCCAAGGACTTGGTCAAAATGTCCGCGAGCTGATCAGTAGTGGTGATTAAGTTGGCCTTGATGCTTCCTTCTTCCAGACATTCTCTGATGAAGTGGTACTTGATACTGATGTGCTTGCTTCTATCATGGAAGACAGGATTCTTTGCCAAGGCAAGGGCAGACTTGCTGTCCACCTTCAGCTCCACCACCTCCACCTTCTTGCCCAGGAGCTCCCCGAGCAGCCTGGACAGCCACAGGGCTTGTGTTGTAGCAGTAGTGGTGGCAATGTACTCTGCCTCGCAGCTGGACAGAGCCACCACCTTCTTTTTGATGGATTGCCAGCTGACCAAGCAGTCACCCAAATATAACATGGTTCCACTGGTGCTCCTGCTTGTATCGATGTCGCCGGCGAGATCACTGTCGCAGTAGCCGACGAAGCGCGCCGTGCCAGGAGCCCTTCTGTAGTGGAGACCATAGTCCAGGGTCCCGGCCACATAGCGCAGCACGCACTTGACAGCCTGCTGATGCTCCATCGTGGGCCGCTCCATGAAGTGACTCAGGTACCCGACGGCGAACGCCAGGTCCGACCGAGTGTGCACAAGGTACCGCAGGCTGCCGACGAGCCGCCGGTAGTGCGTAGGATCCCCCTCCTCCGCCTTGCTCTCCCTGCTGAGTCACAGCTTCTCCTCCATTGGTGTGGTGGCCAGATTGCAGCCCGCCATCTCTCCCAGCTCGAGAATGCGCTCGGCGTAGTGTGCTTGGCGGAGGGTGATGCCATTGGCATCCTGGCGCACCTCGACGCCGAAGTAGAAACAGAGGAGGCCGAGGTCGCTCATGTCGAACTGCTCCTTCATCGCGGCCTTGAAGCCCTCCACTTCTCCTGGATCAACACTGGTGATGATGAGGTCGTCGACGTAGACGCCGACCAGCAGGACAGTGCGCCCGCTGCCCCGCCGGTATACCGCTGCCTCGTGCGCGCTCTGCTGGAAGCCCATCTGCTTCAGGGTGGCGTCCAGCTTCGCGTTCCAGGCGCGCAGCGCTTGCCTCAGCCCATAGAGCGCCTTGCGCAAGCGGTACACCTTGCTTTCTTCTCCGGCGACGGCGAAGCCTGGCGGCTGGCGCACGTACACCTCCTCCTTGAGGTCGCCGTTGAGGAATGCGGACTTTATGTCCATGTGGTGCACCTTCCATCCTTCTTGGGCTGCCAGGGTGAGGAGAACCCGCACGGACTCCATCCTCGCGACCGGTGCGAACGCGTCGTCGTAGTCGATCCCCTCCTGTTGGACGAAACCTCGCGCCACCAACCTCGCCTTGTGCTTGGTCACCAGCCCCTTCTCGTCCTTCTTGAGCTTGAACACCCATTTCAGCGAGATCGGGCGGTGGCTACCGGGCAGATTGACGAGCTCTCATGTCCTGTTCTTCTCCACAGACTCGAGCTCTTGCTTCATGGCAGCCTCCTACGCTGGATCGCCCCTGGCTTCCGCGTAGTTGGTTGGCTCGCCGGCGTGCGTGAGGTGGAGCTGGGCGAAGAGACGAGGAGCCAAGCCTGGAGAGGACTCGTCGCCGATGATGTTGGTCACCGTGCGGTAGCGGAGTGGCTCGTCATCGTAGAACGCGTCGAGCCGATCTTCATCATCCTCCAGCGGCGTGGCGAGCTCGATCTAGGATGTGCTCGGAGTCGTTGCTGCCGTTGGTGTGCTTCCGAGCTCCCCCGGAGCAGGTGATTGCGAAGTGGTCAGAGCACTTGACGTGGTCGGAGTAAGGTGCTCGACGATGAAATCCTCGTCCACCAGAGCTGAACTCCTTGTTCCAATCCCACCCGCGGCTCTCGTCGAAGACAACATCGCGCGAGACCCGCACACGCTGAGTTGCAGGGTCGAGGACCCGATAAGCCTCGGCGCCGTCCGCGTACCCGATGAAGACGCCGGGATGGCTGCGGTCATTGAGCTTCTTAAGCTGAGTGAGATCCTTGATGAAGGCGAGGCAACCGAATGTGCGTAGATGCGCTACCGCCGGTGCCTTGCCATGCCATGCCTCGTACGGCGTCATGCCGCTGAGCGCCTTGATGGGAGCCCGGTTTAGGAGATAGACCGCGGTCACCACGGCCTCCCCCCAAAACCGCGTTGGAAGCCTCCGCTGCTTCAGCAGAGCCCGCGCCATGGCGACCGTTTGGTTCCTCCTCTCCACGACGCCATTCTGCTGCGGCGAGTAGGGGGCGCTATAATGGCGCTCAATGCCCTCCTCCGCACAGTAGGCCGCGACCTCGGCGACGGTGAACTCGCGCCCATTGTCAGTGCGCAGCGCCCGGAACTTCCGCCCGCTCTTCTTCTCCGCCAGGGCTTGAAGATGCTTGACGGCGTCCGCGGCGGCGTCCTTGGTGGTCAACAGCGCCACCCACATGTACCGCGTGGCGTTGTCGACCAACAGCAGGAAGTAGCGCCTACCGCCGGGAGTCGCCGGCGAGATGGGGCCGCAAAGATCGCCGTGGACGAGCTCCAGCGGGTCCTGCGCGCGGTACTGGGCTTCAGCCGGGAATGGGGTGCGGCGGTGCTTGGTGATGACGCACGTGTCACAAAATTGGCCAACGTGGTCGATCGCCGGTGGCCCGCGCACCATGTCATCCCTGGCGAGCTGACAAAGCACGTCGAAGTGGAGATGGCCGAAGCGCTCATGCCAGCGCCATGCCTCATCGTCCTTGCGCGCGGCGAGGCAGAGCGGCTTGGCTGCGTTGAGGTGGAGGATGTAGAGGCGATTAGTGCTGCGGCGGACCTTGACGAGTAGCCGCTTGCGCCGATCCCGGATCCTCAACACACCATCCTCGATCTCCACCTTCGAGCCTCCCTCGTCCAACTGACCGAGGCTCATGATCGAGTTGCGGAGCGCCAGGATGTAGTAGACACCATGGAGCACCCGGTGCTCGCCCGTCTTGGCCTCGAAGATGATGGACTCGACGCCGTGGATCTCCACCTTTGACTCGTCACCGAACCGCACCATGCCTCTGGTCGAAGTGTCCAGGTCGGTGAAGAGCTCGCGACGTCCCGTCATGTGGTGGGTGGCGCCGGTGTCCAGGTACCATCCGTCAAGCTTGTCGCCGCTGGTGTCGGTGTTGAGGAAGACACAGGCCCGCGGCTCGTCGAGGTCCAGTTTGGCGCCGACGGTGAAAAGGGTCGGAGCTTGGCGCTTGTCACCGCTCCCTGCTTCATCCTGCTTGGGGAAGCCGTGCGCGGAAAACAAAGTAGTGTCCTCTGCTTCCGCCACGTGCGCCGCCGCGCCTCCTCGCTCACGACCACCCCGACCACATCGAGGATGGGGGCAGTCCCTGGCCCAGTGGCCGGCGCGGTTACAGTTGAGGCAGAGGTCGTCGCGATTCGCCCTGCATTCGCCATCTGCACCTCCTGCCCTGTTCGCTTGCGCCCTACCGCCGCCTCCGGCTCCTCCGCCGTCGTGGTCGCCGCGTGGCTTGTTCTTCTTGCCGCCGCGGGGACGCTGACGTCGATCCTTGGACGGCCCGGCACCTTCCTCCTTGTCGAAGGCCCGCCACTGGTCGGCGGTGTACAGCAACTTGCCGCCGACAGCGGCGGAGTCGGATTCCGGGGCCTGCTCTCGGTCCTGGACCGACTTGAGCCGCCCGGTGACGTCCTCAATGGTGAGCTGCTCAAAATCCAGCAGCGTTTCGATCGAATTGACGATCTGTGCGTACCTCTTTGGCATGCTCCGAAGGAACTTCTCAACGGCGCGCTCCTCCATGAGGTCGGTGTCGCCGTTGCGCGCCATCTCGCCCAACAGGTTTGTCAGCCGCACGGCGAAGTCCTCGACTTGCTCGCCGGGCTGAAAGGTGAGACCTTCCCACTCCTCTAAGCCGCTACAGCGTGGCGTGGCGCACGCGCTCGCCGCCGCAGCGCAATGGTGTCCCACGCCATCTTCGCCGTTGGCTTGTCGACGATGGTTGCCGCGACATCGAGAGGCACGGTAGCGCAGAGGGCCTCTAAGGCCCGGCGATCTTCGCTGTACCCGACGCCGCTGACGTGGACCGCCTCTCAGAGTTGCTGCGCCTGCAGCTTCACCTTCATGAGGCTCCACTCGTGGTAGTTGCTCTTGGTGAGCATCGGCCACGGTGTGCCGGCCCCGGAGTCGCGGTAGATTGTCTGCTGCACCGGCGATCGCCCGCGACGTCCTCGGCGCCGCTCTGGTGACGGCGACGGGCGGTGGCGACGCGGGCTGAGCAACCTCCCTCCCGCTGACGCCGCGTCCTCCTGCTCCATCTCCACGCGAAGTGTAGCAGCAGCTGCTACCGCGGCTTGAGCCGCGGCTGCTGCCTGCTGGGCAGTGGCGGCCGCCGCCGCTGCCTCAGCGGCAGCAAGGCGCGTCGCGCGGTCACCCGCTCCAGCCTCTGCTCCACTAGTGACTCCGACTAGAGGGTTGACGACCACTGTCCTCCTCCGGCGGTGGTAGTTGCGGTGGCTCGCGCTCTGGAGCTCTCGGTGGACATGGCAACGGTGCTCTAGACTCCGCTCCGATGCCAATTGTTGCCCAGATATGAACTAGATCTGATCTAGAGCAAAGCCCAGAGGGCAGCTTGGCCTGTGGCCGCTTGGATTGAATTGGAAAATGGCAAAAACATCTCACGGTTACAAAAGGGTGTTGCTGCTTATATAGAGCAGAGCAGCTCCTACCTACTCCCTAGCATATTCTTGCAGCATAAAGCAAGATGCTCTAGGCTACTTGGTTGTCAAGGCTTGTCTATGATCAACTTAGGAGCCAAGACACCTAACTGCAGTAAAAATAAAATGCAGAAAGTAAGATACAAGTACTAGGCTTAACCATCAATGAACACATGTATAGTGGTGCTAGGATGAGATCATTATGAGTAAAATGACGAAATAGTCAAGAAAATAAGTACTAGATAATGTGTAGATATGACAGGTGAGTTAACAGAAAACATACTTTCTGTATTCTGATGGAGGTACTAGTTTCCGAAGCAAAGACACCATCACAATAGTGGAAGTCAGGTTGTCGAGGATCGAACTCGCGAAGAAAGTTACAATACCAATCTGAAACAGTTAAATAATTCATGTTTAAAAAATAAAACAAGATATTAAAAATATGCCATAAATTTTATGAAATCAAAGTTTCATGGTACTTGGTTGCGTAAAATGTAGGGTGTTTTTATATTGTTCTAAAAGTACTAGAGTTTTCCCTACTTCTTTTGTACAATTCTTGTCATTTTATTACCAATGCGCATATTTAAGCAATCATTTGTTGAGCAACTTTCAACAAAAATGACCCCATAACAATTAAAATGATGTATTGGTGGGGCCGGGAAGCAGATGTGCAAACCAACAGGTTGGGAGTTCAACTCCCCATACAAAAAAAAGGCCACTCCTGTGCTATTTTCAGTTTTCCTTGCACTTACTTAGGCCTCCCACTCACAATCAACAAGCCGACCAAGGAATATCTGCTACCGTTGGTAGAGAAAGTTGCTGACAATCTCCCTGGTTGGAAGGTCCCTCTCATGAACAAAGTCAGTCATCTGATCATGGTCCACATCTACCTGATGATTGACATGGACCTGCCCAAATGGGTCATCAAGGAAATAGACAAAAGAAGAAGAGGTTTTCTCTAGAAAGGAGAAGAGAAGGCCACCGGTGGGAACTTTCTAGTCTTCTGGACATGAGTGCGATGTCCTCTTCATTATGGTGGCCTCTGAATTCATAACCTCGAAATTTTAGGATGGGGCTACACATCCATTGGTTATGGCTACAAAAAACAGATGCCTCTCTTCCTTGGGCTAGGCTGCCTGTCCATGTGCCTAGGCAGGCCCTTGCTCATTTAGTGTGGCAGTAGAAACCATCATCTGCAGTGGGGAATCAACTATATTCTGGTGTGACCGATGGCTGCATGGAAAAACAGTGGCTGAATTGACCCCAAACCTCTTTAGCAAGATCCCTAAAAGAATTGTGAAAAGGCGTACAGTGAGCCAGGCATTAAACAATCGAAGTTGGGTTGCAGACATAAGGGGAGCTTTAACTGTACAGGTGCTGGTGGAATACTTGTGAGAGTTAGTGAATGGAATTGCCATACAGCAGGATACCCATGACCGACATCGATGGAAACTGACCTCTACAGGTTCTTACAGCAGCAGTCAGCCTATGATGCTTACTTTCTAGGACCCATCAGGTTTGCCCCTTGGAAACGAATTTGGAAAAGTTGGGCTCCTATGAAGTGCAAGCTATTTATTTGGCTTGCTACCAACAATAGGTGTTGGACCTCAGATCGGCTTGCCAAACGCGGACTGCCTCACCCGCCAGCCTGCCCTCTCTGTGATCAGGCTGATGAAACCATTCAACATATTCTAGTTTCTTGTGTGTTTTGCCAGGGAGGTCTGGACTTTGGTTCTCAGGAATTAAACCTAGCTGCAGTGGTGCCTCCGACCTCTACATGCTGTTTCCAGGAATGGTGGTGCCAGACAAGGAAATGCGCAAGGGATTCAGTTCTGCAGTTATTCTTGTTGCCTGGGAACTTTGGAAGCACAGGAATCCTGCTGTTTATGAAGGAATTTCTCCGAATGTCGAGTTTGTTCTTCAAATGGTAGAAGAGGAATGCCATGTGTGGTGTTTGGCCGGTGCTTTTGGAAAAAGCTCGTATGCGACAGTGTCGCATTTTAGCATGCTGTGCAACACCGGCTCTCAGCTCTGTGGAACGGTGGGATTAGCTTCATGTCAAGGGCGTCGAACCCTCGACGGGCAGGGCCTCGGCTACGAAGCTCGTAGCCTTCGGCCGTCTTCTCCGGTGAGGTTATGCCCCTCTACCGTAGGCTTAGGTTTAGACAGAGGTGGAGGTAGGAGATAACAATCTTGCTTAATTCTCAAAGTGCCGAATACAATCCTCTAATAGCCCTGCGGCTGCAACTGAAAGGAAACTAACCTCCTAGACTTAAGGAAACAACTTGTTGCTAACTTTAGGCAATTGACTTGATTTATTTCTAAATTAGCCACGCTGCTGCTGCTGCTCTCCTGCATGCGCGGCCTGGACCTGGCTTGCGGCGCGCTCAACCTCCCGACGCACGTCACGGGCGCGCCTCCTCCTTGTGTATGGCACGCCGCACATGACATCTCTCCCCGCCTCGAAGTCCAGCTCGTCCTCGAGCTGAAAGGAGGGAAACCGAGCGCGGAAGTCGTCCAGGTCTTCCCATGATGCAGACGTGGGGGGCTGGCCTTCCCATTCGACGAGCACTTGGCGGACACCCCGGGCCAGGCGTCCCTGCGTCACCCGGGATGGTGCAGGCACCACCGCGCCGTGCAGGATCGGAGGCAGCGATGGCGGGGCAGCCGACGGGGACCCCACGAACTTCTTGAGGACGCCCACATGGAACACGTCATGGAGGCGGGCGCCCAGGTGGGAGTTGGAGGCGCACAGCCACCGGGTTGATGATCTCCGTCACCTGGTAAGGCCCGACGAAGCGAGGCTTCAGCTTCCCGTGCGCGGTGCGGGGCAGGGATGCTGTTGCCCGTTGCCGAAGGCGTAGGAACGCCCAGTCGCCAATTTGGTAGTCGACCGGACGATGATGCTGGTCGTAGGAGCGCTTCTGGACCACCTGGGCCTGCTCAAGACGGAAACGAATGTCGTCAAGGAAGGCCGCACGCTCCTCCATCTCCTGGGCGACAGCAGTGACACGGGCTTCCCCCGGTTCATACGAACGGATGGTCGGCGGGTCCCTGCCATAGACGACACGGAAAGGAGTCTCCTGCAGCGAGGACTGGTAGGCAGTGTTGTAGGTGTATTCCACTCAAGGTAGCCACCGCAGCCACTGTCGGGGACGATCGCCGGTGAAGCAACGCAGATACATGACGATGACCCGATTGGCGGCCTCCGTCTGGCCGTCCGTCTACGGGTGGAAGGCGGACGACATGTAGAGCTTCGTCCCTGTAAGCCGCATGAGCTCCTGCCAAAACGCCGAGGTGAAGACTGGATTGCGGTCCGAGACGATGGACTGCGGTACGCCATGGAGGCGGACAATGTCGGCGAAGAAGGCGTTGGCGACGGATTCCGCGGTGTAGGGATGCGCCAGCGGGATGAAGTGGTAGTATTTGCTGAAGCAATCCACCACGGAGAGGATGACCGTCTTGCCTTGGACCTTGGGCAGCGCCTCAATGAAGTCGATGCCCACGTCTGCCCACACCGCCGACGGCACCAGAAGGGACTGCAGCAACCTGGCCGGTTGAAGGTGGTCAGACTTGTACTGCTGGCACGTGACGCAGGCCTTCACAAAATCCTGCACCAAACGACGCATGTTGGAAAAATGAAAGTCGCGCCGGAGCCGATGGAGGGTGCGGTGGACGCCCTCGTGCCCGTCGTCGTGGACCGCGGCCACGATCTCGTGGAGTAGGGGGGACGCCGAGGGAATGAACAGCCGCCCCTCGTAGGCCACCATGCCATCCACCAGCGTCCACGGCGCGGCCCGGGTGCCCGCCTGGAGTTCCCTGTGCAGGGCAGCCAATACCGGGTCCGTAGCCTGGGCGTGGCGAAGCCGCTCGATGAGGTCGAAGCGAGGCGCGGAGATGGCCATGACCTCCCCGTCGTCCTGGTCGCGCCGGGACAGGGCGTCAGCGACGACGTTCGTGGCGCCCGATCTGTATTCCACCGAGAAGTCGAAGCCGAGGAGCTTGCCAACCCAATGGTGTTGCAGAATCGTGGCGAGGCACTGGTCGAGGAGGTACTTGAGGCTGTAGTGGTCGGTCTTGACGACGAAACACCGCCCCCACAGGTACGCCCGCCAGTGCCGAACCTCCTGGACCAGCCCGATGAGCTCGCGCTCATAGGCGGCGAGCGAGCGATGGCGAGGCGCCACCGGCCGGCTGAAGAAGGCGACGGGGTGGCCCTCCTGGACCAGAACAGCGCCGAAACCGGACGTCGAGGCGTCGCACTCGACGATGAACAGCTTGGTGAAGTCGGGCATGGCGAACACTGGGGTAGATGTCACGGCGGCCTTGAGAGCCACGAACGCCGTGGTGGTGGCGTCATCCCACGAGAAGCCCTCCTTCTTGAGCAGGCCCGACAGAGGCGCGGCAATCGTCCCGTAGTTGTGGACGAACTTGCGGTAGTATCCCGCGAGGCCGAGGAAACCGCGGACCGCCCGGGGAGAGCGGGGTGTCGGCCAGTCGACGATCGCCTGCACCTTGGTCGGGTCCATGGCCACCCCGGCCGCTGAGATGACATGGCCGAGGTAGGCGACAGTGGGGCCCCGAAGGAGCACTTGGAGCGCTTGACGAAGAGCTGGTGGTGGCGGAGCGTGTCGAGGACGGTGCGTAGGTGGCGCAGGTGATCAGCCCACGTCTTGCTGTAAATCAAAATATCGTCAAAAAAATACCAGGACGAAGCGGCGGAGGAACGGCCGGAGCACATCATTCATCAGGGCTTGGAATGTCGCCGGGGCGTTGCAGTGCCTGAACGCCATCACAAGGAACTCGTACAAGCCATCATGGGTGCGGAACGCCGTCTTGTGGACGTCCTCCGGGCGCATGCGCACCTGGTGGTAGCCCGAGCGCAGGTCCAGCTTGGTGAAGAACTGAGCGCCATGGAGCTCGTCGAGGAGCTCCTCGACCACCAGTATCGGGAAGGCGTCCTTGACCGTCAATGCGTTGAGCGCGCGGTAGTCGACGCAGAATCGCCAGGACCCATCCGACTTCTTGACGAGGACGGGCGACGAGAACGGCGAGTCGCTCCGACGGACGATGCCCTGCTCCATCATGGCAGCACATTGCCGCTCCAGCTCACCCTTGTGCGCCGCCGGATACCGGTAGGGGCGGATGGCAACCGGCTGGGCGTCGGGCTTAAGCATGATGCGGTGGTCGTGCGCGCGTTTGGGGGGCAGACCAGTCGGGTCGGCAAAGACCCCCCCATACGCGAGCAGCAGCGCCTCGAGGAGGGCGCCCGCCTCCAGCGTCGCGCGCAAGGCCGGTGGCGAGGGACAGGACACGCTGGTCCAGGAGACCGTGCTCCCCCGGCGCTGGAATGACATGTGCTGGTGGCTCAGGTCCCAGACGATGGGCCCAAGCGCGCCCAGCCAACTGGTGCCGAGGACGACGTCGTACTCGGCCAAGGGCATGACGAAGAGGTCGGCCGGGAACGACTCGCCATCAACGAGGAGAGGCGCGTCGCGGATGACGCCGGCGTAGGCAACGCGCTCCCCGTTGGCCACCAAAGCGGTGAGACGGGGCCGTTGGTGGAGAGGAAGGCCAGAGCGCCGCGCCGCGTCCTCCGAGATAAAGTTGTGCGTGCTGCCGGAGTCGAGGAGGGCGACAAGCGTCGTGGCGCCCAGGGACATGGCGATCTGCATGGTGCCCGCCATGGGAACTCCAGCCACGGCCTGGAGGGAGAAGCAGGGCGCCTCGACGGCGTCCTCGGCTGCCGCTGTCGCATCCGCAGCGTCGTCGATCTCCACTCCTTCAACGAAGAACAGGCGCCTGCAGAAACAGTTATGGCCTCGGGTATATTTTTCATTGCAGTTAAAACATAGACCCAAGCGGCGGCGCTCGGCCATCTCATCCGGAGTGAGGCGGCGCTTGTTGCCCTCGGAAGCCGCCGGCGGCGCTGGGAGAGCCAAGAGGGGCGGTGGCGGCGGCAGGGCGGCCCGGCCCGCTGGAGGTGGTGGTCCGCACGGAGGCGCCCTCGATGCAGCCGGTACTGGCCGTGCCGCCTCCATCTGTTCGACCTGGCGGGCCAGACTCATGGCGGCTGCGAGGGTGTCCGGGTTGTGGATGCGGACGGCGTTGCTGAGCGGTGGCAGGAGTCCGCCGGTGAAGAGCTTGACCCGCTGCGCCTCGTCGAGCCGGCCGGCGCGCGGAAGGAGAGACTGGAACCGATTTGCGTACTCCTCCACGGTCCCGGTGCGGCGACATTCCGCGAGCTCGAACATCGGGGCGGAGCGAAGGGGAGGACCGAACTGCAAACCCAGGAGATCCTTAAAGTTGCCCCACGTGGGCGTGCCTTCATCGTCCTGCAACTGGATGAACCACAGCTGGGCTGCGTCATCCAGGTGGTAGGCCGCCATGCGCACGCGTTCCTCCGCCATGGTGCGATGTTGGTGGAAGCAGGCGTCACACTTGTTGAGGAACAGCATGGGGTCGGTTGTGCCGTCGTAGTGGGGAAAATCCCACTTCTTGTGCTTCGGGTGGAACTCCAGTTCGCGCGGGCCTTCGGATCGGCGGCCCTCGCTGCTTTCGGCCGTGGAGGTCTTCTCCTTGATGGAGGCGACGTCGGATTGCAAGGAAGTGATCATGGCGTTCATGTTCCGCATCTCTTGAATGATGTCGGCGAGGGAAGGTTCGGCCATGGTTGCAGTGGGCTGCGGGGTGGACGCGGCGGAAGGGGGGATTGGCGGCGGTTGGATCGGCGGCGGCTGGTGGTGGTTGGCGGCTGGAACGGATGGATCGGAACGAGCGGAAGAGGATCGGCTGACTTGTGATACCAGGTTGTCAAGGGCGTCGAACCCTCGGTGGGCAGGGCCTCGGCTACGAAGCTCGTAGCCTTCGGCCGTCTTCTCCGGTGAGGTTATGCCCCTCTACCGCAGGCTTAGGTTTAGAGAGGTGGAGGTAGGAGATAACAATCTTGCTTAATTCTCAAAGTGCCGAATACAATCCTCTAATAGCCCTGCGGCTGCAACTGAAAGGAAACTAACCTCCTAGACTTAAGGAAACTTGTTGCTAACTTTAGGCAATTGACTTGATTTATTTCTAAATTAGCCACGCTGCTGCTGCTGCTCTCCTGCGTGTGCGGCCTGGACCTGGCTTGCGGCGCGCTCAACCGCCCGACGCACGTCACGGGCGCGCCTCCTCCTTGTGTATGGCACGCCGCACATTACACTTCATCTCTATGGGTCCAGCTATTATCACAAGGGTACAGATTTCTTGAAGTGAGTACGTGTAGGTAATCTAGACGGTGTCACACAGCCTGATACATGTGGCACCGTCGCATATAATTTTGTTCCGGTGCTTCTGCTCTTCAGGAGCATATTCTGAGGTTGTTTGCTCCAAGCCCTTAGTGGCCTAGTATGGCAAATTGGTTATGGTCGAGCTTTTTATTCTTTATTTTCTTTTTTTGCAGTATGTAGTGTGAGTTGGAAGGTTTTTTCTAGTCATCCCGTTTTGTAAAGTTTTCCCCTTTTCCCCTTTTTTAATGAAATGACACACAACTCTCCTCAGTTGTTTGAGAAAAAAATGTGTGGTCCACTAACGATTGCAGCATGACATGTGGCTGCATAGTGGTGCACGGGGACAACATCAGGTAGGAATGGTGTAGGCATCTTGATCAATAGGAGCCTTAAGGATGGAGTCGTTGATGTTAGGAGGCAAGGCGACCGGATTATCCTAGTCAGGCTGGTAGTTGGAGATTCGGCTTTGAATGTGATCAGTGCCTATGCCCCTCAGGTAGGTCTTAGCGAGGGCACCAAGAGACAGTTTTGAAAAGATCTTGATAGCATGGTTAGTTCCGTGCCTATCAGCGAGAAACTCTTCAGAGGAGGAGACCTCAATGGTCATGTGGGTGCGACTAATGTAGGTTTCGAGCGGGTGCACGGGGGGTTCGGGTATGGTAGTAGGAATCAAGAGGGGGAGGATGTTTTGAACTTCGCGTTGGCCTATGACTTGTTGATAGCGAACACCCTCTTTAGGAAGAGGGAATCCCATCTAGTGACCTTTCGTAGTGGACAACACTCGAGCTAGATCGACTTTAGCCTCGCAAGGAGGGAAGATAGACGTGCTTGCTTTGATTGAAAGGTGTTACCTGGGGAGTGTGTTGTCCCTCAACACAAGCTTGTGGTGGCGGACTTTCGCTTTCGGGTACATGTCCACCGGGACAAACGAGTCATGATTGCGAGAACGAAGTGGTAGAAGCTTAGAGGGGAAGCAGCGCAAACGTTTAAGGAGAGGATGCTAGGCGAGGGGCCTTGGGAAGGAGAAGATGCCGACGACATGTGGCTAAAGATGGCAACATGTGTCCAGAAGGTGGCTTCAGAAGTGTTTGGCGTGAGTAGGGGAGGCAAACGGGAAGCGAAAGACACATGGTGGTGGAATAACGAGGTGCAAAGGGCTATTAGGGAGGAGTGTTTCAAGCGCCTCCACCATGACAAGAGTGCAGCCAACATCGAGGGCTTAAAATAGCGAAGAGGGTTGCAAAGCGAGCTGTGAATGTAGCAAAAGGTCAGGCGTATGATGGCATTTATCAGCGGCTAGGCACGAAGGAAGAGGAGAAGGACATTTATAGGATGGCTAGGATCCGCGAGAGGAAGACAAGGGACATCAACCAAATAAAATGCATAAAGGATGAGACAGATCGACTTCTGGTAAAGGATGAGGAGATCAAGAACAGATGGAGAGAGTACTTCGACAAGTTATTGAATGGGGAGAATGAGGGTCCTACCCTTGAGTTGGACGACTCATTTGACGATACCAACAGACGTTTTGTGAGGAGAATTCAGGAGGCAGAGATCGGGGAGGCTTTGAAGAGGATGAAGGTAGGTAAAGCGATGGGCCCTGATGGTATCCCTATTGAGGTGTAGAGATGCCTAGACGTTAGAGAGCGATAGTATGGTTAACTAAGCTTTTTAACCTTATTTTTCGGTCTAACAAGATGCCTAAAGAATAGAGAAGTATATTAGTACCTATCTTCAAGAACAAGGAAGATGTCCAAAGTTGTACTAACTACCGTGGGATTAAGTTAATGAGCCATACGATGAAGCTCTGGGAGAGGGTTATCGAGCATCGCCTAAGGAGAGTGACACGTGTGACCCAAAATCAGTTTGGATTCATGCCTGGTAGGTCGACCATGGAGGCGATTTTCTTATTACGACAATTGATGGAGAAATATAGGGAGCAGAAGGACTTGCACATGGTCTTTATTGACCTCGAGAAGGCATATGACAAAGTACCAAGAAATGTCATGTGGTGGGCCTTGGAAAAGCACAAAGTCCCAACTAAGTACGTACCCTTATCAAGGATATGTACATGGATGTGGTGACGTTTGTCCGAACATGTGATGGCGACACCAGTGACTTTCCAATTAAAATAGGACTACATCAGGGGTCAGCTTTGAGCCCTTATTTATTTGATTTGGTGATGGATGAGGTCACAAGGGACTTACAAGGTGATATCCCTTGGTGTATGCTCTTTGCTGATGATGTGGTGCTAGTTGACGACAGTAGAACATGGGTTAATAGGAAGTTAGAACTATGGAGGCACACGTTGGAGTCGAAAGGGTTCAGACTTAGTAGGACCAAGACCGAGTACATGAGGTGCGATTTCAGCGCGACTAGGCATGAGGAGGGAGACGTTAGCCTCGATGGGCAAGTGGTGGCCAAGAGGGATACTTTTTAGTATTTAGGATCGATGCTACAAAAGGACGGTGACATTGATGAAGATGTTAGGCATAGAATTTCAGCCGGCTGGTTGAAATGGCGTCAAGCTTCTGGCGTCCTCTGTGACAAAAGGGTGCCTCAGAAGTTGAAAGGTAAGTTCTATAGGACGGCGATTCGCCTGACGATGTTATACGGTGCTGAGTGTTGGCCTACAAAAAAGCGACATGTCCAGCAATTGAGTGTAACAGAGATGCGTATGTTGCGTTGGTGTTGTGGGCACACAAGGAGGGATAGAGTCTGGAACGATGATATTCGGGATAGGGTTAGGGTGGCACCAATTGAGGAGAAATTGATTCAACATCGGTTGAGATGGTTTAGACATATTCAATGGAGGCCTCCTGAGGCGCCGGTGCGTAGTGGGGTTTTAAAGCGGGCCGATAATGTAAAGAGCGGTAGAGGTCGACCTAAACTAACTTGGGACGAGTCCGTTAAGAGAGACCTTAAGGAGTGGAATATCTCTAAGGATTTAGCTATGGACAGGAGCGCTTGGAGAATGGCAATCAACGTGCCTGAACCGTGACCTCTCTCTGTCTTGTGCCATTTATGTCCCTTTATGTGTCTCCCTGTTTATCGTCTCTTTTGGGTTTCATCTCTAGCCTACCCTAACTTGCTTGGGACAAAAGGATATGTTGTTGTTGTTGTTAGATAAATAATGAATATGTAGTTTTTAAATCGCAAAATTTTCACTTTAGGGCTTTATATTTCATCTGCTAGGAATGCAATTAAATGTAAGTTGAATTATTCGAGAAGGTTAATTTTACTGATCACCAGGAGGTCCTAAGAACACCCAGAACTTCAAGCATTTCAAATCTGTAATTCGGGTAGCTAAGCAAAATAAGCTCTCCTTGTTCATAATAAATAAAAGGAAAAGATGCATGAACTTTTCAACATACTACAAATGGATAGCACAAATCTCCTGGCCCTGATGGCTTTAATGGGCTCTTCATCAAATCCTGCTGGCACATTACAAAGGAAGATGTCTACAGCTTGTGTTTGGACTTCTTCAATGGCGATTAGAACATTCAGGCCATCAACAATTCCTTCCCAAGGTCAACAATCCAACAAATATAAATGACTTTAGACCCATATCTCTGATGAACTGTGCTCTTAAAATAATCACCAAGCTAATGGCAAATAGATTCCAATCAGTAATCACTACACTGACCCATACAAATCAATATGGATTCATTAAGTCTAGAACAATTCAAGATTGCTTGGCTTGGGCATATGAATACATTCACCAATGTCAGCACTCCAAAAGGGAAATAATCATCCTGAAGCTAGATTCCACAAAAGCTTTTGACACTATAGAACATAACACCATCCTTGAAATAATGAAGCATATGGGTTTTGATGATAAATGGAGATTCTGAACACAAAAAATCCTGGCCTCTGGTTCTTCTGCTATTCTTCTCAATGGAGTTCCTGGCAAACAGATCCAATGCAAGCGAGGGGTGAGGCAGGGTGACCCTCACCTCTTCTATTTGTTATGGCTGCTAACCTCTTACAGTGCATAGTCAAGAAGGCCCACTTGGAGGGACTGTTTGAGCTGCCAATTCCTGCCTATGAGGGCACTGGATATCCAATAGTTTAGTATGCATGAAAGCCTCTCAAACGGAACTTTTCATTCTAAAGGGCCTGCTTGAATCCTTTTCTCAATCCACAGGTTTGAGAGTTAACTATGGAAAATCTTGCATGTACCCCTCAACACGACAAATGACAAAGCTCAGCTACAGGCAGGAGTTTTTGGATGCAAGCTGGAGTCCCTACCTTTTACATATCTCGGCTTGCCAATGGGAACTACAAAGCCAAGAGTGGAGCACTATCAATCATGAATAGAACTGAAAGGAGACTCTCTGCAGTTTCTAATTTTCTAACCCATGCTGGAAGATTGGAATTAGTAAACTCTGTTCTATCCTCCCTACATATGCTATGTGTACTGTTCAAGTCCCAATTGGTGTTCTTGAATATATTGATAGAGCTAGACGGCACTGTCTGTATAGAGGTTCTGAGAGGAATGCAAAAATGAAACCAATGGTTGCATGGAAAAACTGTTGTAAACCAAAGAAGAAAGGTGGGCTTGCAATAATCAACTTGAGGAGCCAATGTTATGGAATTGTGTCTCTATTGATTAGGGCTAACCCTAGAAGAGTAGCTATATAGGTTCCATACATGGACCACATGGGCCTTAGCCTCATGGGCCTAAACACATACTCCAACACCCCCCGCAGTCTGAACTACCGGCGCAGCGGAGTTCGAGGCTGAACAAGAAAGAACACACACAACCCTCCCACAGACGCAACTAGCCACTGGTGATGTTGAGGCTGGAGCGAAACTCGGCGAAGGTCGAGGACGGAAGGCCTTTGGTGAAGATGTCCGCGAACTGGGAGGTCGTCGGAACATGAAGGACCCGCACCTCGCCCATGGCCACCCGATCACGGACAAAGTGGAGGTCGATCTCCACATGCTTCGTCCACTGGTGCTGGATGGGGTTGGTGGAGAGGTAGACCGCACTGACGTTGTCGCAGTAGATCAGTGTGCTCCGGGAGGGCGGAGTGTGCAACTCCGCAAGTAGCTGCCTGAGCCAGGCTGCCTCCGCCACGCCGTTAGCAACGGCGCGGTACTCCGCCTCGGCGCTGGACCGGGAGACCACCGGCTGGCGCTTGGACGACCAAGACACCAGGTTGCCGCCTAGGAAGACGGCGTAGCCGGAGGTGGAGCGGCGAGTATCCGAGCACCCGGCTCAGTCAGCGTCGGTGTAAACGGTGAGGTCGGTGGAGTCCCGGTGGAGGAGGAGGCCGTAGTCGAGCGTGCCCCGGAGGTAGCGGAGGAAGCGCTTGAGAGCCGTGAGGTGAGGCTCCCGGGGGTCATGCATATGGAGGCAGACCTGCTGAACTGCATAGGTGATGTCCGGCCTGGTGAAGGTGAGGTACTGAAGGGCCCCGACGAGACTCCTGTACGCAGTGGGATCGGCCACCGGTGGTCCCTCAGCCTCAGACAGCTTGCCCTGATTGTCGACCGGAGTGGAGCAGGGGTTGCAGTCAGTCATCCCAGCCCGTTCTAGAATGTCCCGAGTGTACTGACGCTAGTGAAGTAGGAGCCCGGTAGGACGGTGCTCAACAGTGACACCGAGGAAGTGGTGGAGCTCACCCAGATCCTTCATCACGAACTCCTGCTGGAGAGCGGTGATGATCCGGCGAAGAAGTGGCTCACTGGAGGCGGTGAGGACAATGTCATCAACATAGAGCAGCAAGTATGCAGTGTCGGCTCCATGGTGGTAGACGAACAGGGACGTATCAGACTTGGCCTCCATGAACCCCAGGGTCAGCAAGAAAGCGGCGAACCGGTGGTTCCACGCCCGAGGTGCCTGCTTGAGGCCGTAGAGGGACCTGTTGAGCCGGCAGACCATGTCAGGACGGGTGGTGTCGACGAACCCCGCCGGCTGACTGCAGTACACCGTCTCGGTAAGAAGGCCGTGGAGGAAGGCGTTCTTGACGTCCAGCTGGTGGACGGGCCAAGACCGAGCAAGCGCCAGCGATAGCACGGTACGGACGGTGGCCGGCTTGACCACCGGGCTGAAGGTCTCATCGTAATCGACGCCAGGACGCTGAGTGAAACCCGGGAGGACCCATCGAGCCTTGTAGCGCTCGAGAGAACCATCAGCCCGACGCATGTGAGTCCAAATCCACTTGCCGGTGACGACATTGGCGCCCGGCGGCCGGAGCACCAACTCCCACGTCTGGTTGGCGAGTAGCGCGGCGTACTCCTCTTCCATCGCGCGGCGCCAGTGAGGGTCCAACAGGGCGTCTCGGATGGAAGAGGGTACCGGAGAGACCACCGCGTCGTCGGTCGAAGCCTTGAGGACACGGGGCGGCAGTGTGCTAGCCGCGTATCTGGTCACCATCGAGTGAACATGCCGCGGGTGTCGGTGAAGCAGCGGCGGGTGGTAGACCGGCGGGGCACCACGAGCCGGCGGGGACTGCGTCGGTGGTGTCGGTGTCCCCGATGGAGAAGGAAGCGCGAGCGGCGGCGGCCGCGGCCTGCGCTGGTACACCCGTACCGGCGCGGCGAACCTCGACGGAGGTGCCGGGGCAGGTGCCGGGACGGGATCCGGCGTCGGCGACCGACACGACCCCCTCGGGGCAGAAGCGGGGGACGAAGGCCCCGGATCTGCACCAACCGGAGAGGACGGGGCCGCGCCCGAGGACGACGGGCCCTGACCCGCTGGGGATCCGGGACCGGGGGCCGGCCCAGCGCGCGGCGAAGCGGTACCTGCAGGAGACCACGAAAAAGGTGGCTGGACCACCGGGTCAGTGGGAAACAGGGAGGGTGGGTCAGGTACCGGAGGGGTGGTAGTGCTGGAAAAGGGAAAGACGGACTCATCGAAAACCACATGGCGAGAGATGAGAACCTGTCGGGAGGTAAGGTCAAAGCACCGGTACCCCTTGTGATCCGGAGAGTACCCGAGGAAGACACAGAGCGTGGAGGTAGGGTCCAGCTTGTGAGAAGAAGTGGCAGCAGTGTTGGGGTAACACGCACACCCAAACACACGGAGGTAATCGTACCGAGGCGAGTTACCGAAGAGGGCGTGGTGAGGAGTGGGAGCGGGACAGACCGCAGAAGGAAGGCGGTTAAGGAGGTAGGTGGCGGTGTGCAGGCCCTTAGCCCAGAAGCGAGCGGGGAGAGAGGCCTGAAACAGAAGGGTACGCACGGTGTCATTGGTGGTGCGAATCATCCGCTCAGCCTTGCCATTCTGCGAAGAGGTGTATGGACAAGACATGCGGAGCTGAACACCGTGAGAGAGGAAGAAAGCTCGGGAGGTGGAGTTATCAAACTCGCGACCATTGTCACACTGGACGGCCTTGATGGTGAGGCCGAACTGTGTGGACACCCAAGTAAAGAAGTGGAGGAGCGTGGTAAACGTATCAGATTTCGCACGGAGAGGAAAAGTCCACGAATAATGCGAGAAATCATCAACAACCAGATAGTACTTATAACCAGAAATACTCAGAATAGGAGATGTCCATAGGTCGCAATGTACAAGATCAAAAATGCGGGCCGCATGGGAAGTAGAACTAGAAAAAGGAAGACGAACATGTCGGCCCAATTGTCACGCATGACACAGTTGCTCATCATGAGCTCGAGTACATGGAAGACCGGAGCTACGACTGAGTTGTATCAGGGCATCACGTCCAGGATGGCCGAGGCGCCGGTGCCAGGTGGTAGAGGAAGTAGAAGCGACGAAGGCAGCTGACAAAACGGGCGGCGAAGAAGACGAAGGAGCCGCCGGGAAGCGAAGAGTGTAAAGGGGCCCGGTGCTGTCACATCGGAGCAGAGGACGCCGGGAAGCCAAATCCTTTACAGTAAGACCAGAAGAGTCAAATTCCACAGAACAAGAATTGTCAGCTGTAAAACGTCGAATAGAAAGAAGATTATGAACCATAGAAGGAGCAACAAGAACATCAGGAAGACGAAAGGAGCCATGAGCACCGGCGGTACCCACAGACGAGACAGGAATACAAGAACCATTAGCGACCATAATGAACAAAGGAAGAGAGGAAGAGGGAGAGTGAATCGACGAAAGTATACCGGGGTCAGGAGTAGTGTGGTAGGTGGCCCCCGAATCAGCGATCCACTCGGGTCCGACCGGAGGTGTCAGGCCCATGGTGCTGAACGAGCAAGCCAGGGCCGCCTGATCCCAGCCGGCGACCCCCGGTGGAGTCCCGGAGGGTGGAACCCACAGCGTAGCAGGGAAGGCGCCGGGTGAAGGACCAGCAGGAGGAGCTCCGGTGAGCATGGCCATCGGTGGACGAGTGTCGGCTCCGGGGGCGTGGTAGGGCCACATGGAGATGCGACCGGACCACGGGTTCTGGAACGAAGGCCATGGCGCCCCCCCGTGTGTCCCAGCCGGTGCCGGAGCCTGGGGTTGACCACCCCGGCCACCCCTGCGGCCCCCGCCACGGCGACGACGAGAGCCACGACCCCCCCCACCTCCGCTCGGCCCAGAGGGAGGAGGGCCCAGGAGAGACGACGGTGGCGGAGCAGACAACCGCGGTGGAGCAGGAAGACGCGGCGAAGTAGCAGCCAGGGCCGTCGAGGAGGACGAGGAAGTGGTAAAGCCCGGCTGAAGGCCCTGCGTGAGCTCCTCCATGACGAGATCGTCACGGACCTCCAGGAAGGTGGGGAAGGGCCTCTGGCGGGTGATCCACGTCCTGAGGTGGGCGTAGCGGTCGCTGAGCCCCCGGAGGACGTTGAGGACCAAGATGCGATCCTCGACGGGCCACCCGAGATCCCCCAGGGAGTCAGCCATGCCCTTCATCCGACGACAGAACTCGCCGACGGAGAGGTCACCCTGGATGAAGGTGTGGAAGCTCGTATCGAGACGCAGAGCCCGGGCCTCAGCATTGCCTAGGAACTGGCCCTCAAGGGCAAGCCATGCCCGGCGCGCGTCCGGAGAGGTGCGGACGAGGTCGTGGAGGTCCAGAGAGATCGTCCCCAAGATCCAGGAGAGAACGATGCTGTCGAGACGAAGCCACGACGGCGTCTGGACGGCGACCAAGGTGTCGACGAGGACGTGGTCGTCGAGGGCGTAGCGGCGAAGAGTGAGGAGGACCAGATCCCGCCAGCGGGCGTACGAGGGCGACTCCGGCTCGAGGACGACCGGAACGAGTAGGCGAATGTTCTGGACCCCCCCCCCCCCCCCCCCGCCTGGTAGTGCAGCTGAGCCACGAGCGGGTCGGCCGGGTCGTGCCAGAGGACGGCGGTGTGAGACACGCGGCGACCCGGCGAGGCAGAGTGGGCCCCAACGTCCTGGCCCACGGGGGAGGTGAGGAGCCGCTCCGCCTCGGCGATCTGGCGAGCCACGGCATCGGCCGCTTCGCGCTCGTGCTCCCACACGAGGGCGGGCGCCCGCACCCGGGCCTGTCCCTCCGCGGCAAAGGCACGTGCGGCGGCGAGGGCAGCGGCGAGAGACGAGGCGTCACGGCCGGCGTAGATCTGGAAAAGCAGTGGTGGTGTCGGGGCCCGGAAGGTCTGGGCACCGGCAGGAAAGAGGTTGCCGGCGTCCAGCCCGGCGCCAGGAAGGTGGACGGTGTCGGCGGGGCGCTCTGTCAAGGCAGCAGCAGCAGCCCCACCCTCCTCAGCGCCTCCTGTAGCCGTGGGTGCTCCCTCCGCGCCGGGACTGGAGACAGCGGCAAGGATATGGGCGGCGCTGGTGATGGTGTCTGGGTGGGGGGGCGGGCTTGGGATGCAGCACAGCGCCAGGATTGGAGAAGGCGGCTGAAGGGGGGCGCGGCTCCACGCACGGAACAGAGCGGCGCGGATCCGAGAGCAGAGGGTCCGTGCGCGGGGCTGTGAGGCGCGACCCCAGAGGGCGCGGCCCCGATGGCGACCCCAGGAGGCCCGACCCCGAGCGGACCGAGGGGTGTGACCCCAGGAGGCCCGACCCCGAGCGGACCGAGGCCAGGAACGACGGCATCAGAGGGCGCAGGGCCGAGCGGATCGAGCCCAGGAGCGGCGGCGCGCGGGATTCCAGGAGCAGCGGCGGCCACCTGTGCCCAGGAAGGTGTGGAATGGAGAGGGAAAGAGGAGTAGAAGGAGTGATGGGAAGGGGGACGGCCGGCCATGGCGGCGGCGGGAGAGGAGCCACCGGCGGCGGCAGGGAGGAGGGGAGGGAAGAGAAAAGAAAATTTAGGCTGATACCATGTTATGGAATTGTGTCTCTATTGATTAGGGCTAACCCTAGAAGGGTAGCTATATAGGTTCCATACATGGACCACATGGGCCTTAGCCTCATGGGCCTAAACATATACTCCAACAGCCAAAACTATGCTTTGTTAATGAAGCACCTGGATAAATTCTACAACCAGTTGGGTTAAGCTTGTCTGGAATGCTCACTATCAAAATGGTCAAATACCCCATGCTACCTGTTCGCCTAAACAGTTGTTTAGCCCATTTACACACTGTTGTGGTACACTGTTTCCGTTTAATCGGTTGTTTTGACCGTTTAAAAGACTGTTTTACCCGTTTAAACACCCGTTTTGCCCGAATAATGGACTAAACGGCAGGTGACCGACTGTTTACCGTTTAGCATTTAGGATAACACCGGCTAACATATATAAAGGTTCCGTTTGATGGAGGGATCCACTGAAACTTTGTGACATATTTAGAGGAATTTCAAGCTGCATAGTTGGAAATGGCTCAACAGTTCTCTTCTGGTCTAATGTTTGGAACAACCTTCTCCAAGAAAAATTCCCCAGATTATATTCTTATGCAAAAGATAAATGCATTTCAGTGGCTAAGTTTCTAGAGAACAACACAGTGATTGCTCAATTCCATTTACCATTGTCAGAACAAGCCCACCAGGAGTACATGGAACTCTAGGATCTACTGCAGATTGCAGGAACATTCAAAGGACACATGGCACTATATATGGGGAACTAGCACACACGCTTCTTCTAAATTTTACAATTTCCCATACAAGAATGTCCCCCCCACTCCCTTCCTGTGGATTTGGAAGTCCAAATGTTGCAACAAACTGAGAGTTTTCTCTGTGTTTTTGGCTCTTACTAATGGACATACTCAACACTAGGAACATCCTTAGGAGGAAAAAGCTCAAGCTGGAAGGCAACAACTACAACTGTGTCCTTTGCAATATGAATGTTGAAGAAACGGCCTTTCATCTCTTCTTGACTTGTTCTTTCATCCTACACTGTTGGCAGTTCCTTGGTATTCAGTGGAATCTTATGACGGATTTCCTAAAAATGATGATACAAGCCAAACAAGCTTTTCCATATCCTTTCTTCATGGAAGTGTTCATTATCTCTGCATGGCAAATCTGGAAGCAGCGCAATGACCTCATTTTTATGAGGACCTCCCTCCTTCTCTTCCTGGAGAAGACCTCTCAAAGATGAAGCTCAACTACAAGCGTATAGGATTTCTGAAATCAAGCGATCTGTTTTTCCCTCCTGGGTTGATTCTTGTGTTTAGTGGTTCTTTATTTTTCTTCTTGTTCTAGCCTCACTCGGGTTTAGCTGAAGTGTTTTCCGTTTGTTTTGCTCAGTGTTTGTTTTTGTGTTTTAATAAAATCTAACTGTGGGGGCTTCCCCTGCTGTTTTCCTTGTTCAAAAAAAAAATACTACACATGAAATACGATAAGAGATTCACAAGTGAATGAGAGTGTAGGAAAACCAAAAGCCAGGATAAGTGACAGAAATTTGGGTTTAGAGCATCTCCAACAGTCCCCCAATACTACACGGTGGGCGACTGCTGGAGATGCTCTAATGGGGACGCTGCACACCGTTGACGCCGGCGCGGGCACACCGTGGAGGCTGTGAACGCCGGGGCGGGCTCCCCGTCGAGTCCGTGGAGGCCAGCGTGGGCTCGCCATGGAGGCCGGAGTGGGCTCGCCGTGGAGGCGCGGGCTCCCCGTGGAGGCCGGCGCAGGCACACCGTGGAGGCTGTGAACGCCGGGGCGGGCTCCCCCGTCGAGTCCGTGGAGGCCAGCGTGGGCTCGCCATGGAGGCCGGAGTGGGCTCGCCGTGGAGGCGCGGGCTCCCCGTGGAGGCCGGCGCAGGCTCGCCGTGGAGGCTGTGTAGTCGTCCAGATCGCAGTCCGCCAGAGCCGGATCGCTGTGGAGCAGCGAGGGCATCTCCAGATCGCGGCTCGCCATGGAGCAGCAAGGGCATCCCCAGCTTGGGGTCCACCGGAGCCGGCCGGCACAGGCAGCAAAGTCGAGGGCCGAGGGGGCTGCGACGGGAATAAGAAGCAGTGCAGGAGGAAGAAGATGAGGTAGTTACTGTGGGACCCACAGTATTGGGGGAGATGCAACTCCCCCTTCATTTGTGGGGAGCTGCAGAAGATATTGGTGGCCACAAAAAAAAGGGAGGATTATTGGGGGACTGCAGGAGAAGGAAAAGTGGGCTATCTCCCCCAATGTGACAGTTTTATGGGGATTAGGTGTGGGATTGGGAGACTGCCGGAGATGCTCTTACTACAGCTAGAAGCTAGTTAGGAAGTTAGGGAGCAACTAGGATATGATTGGATTACAAGAACCACATAAAAACGAAAAAAAGATAACAATCTCAACAGACGAATCTGCAGATCACTAGAACTAGAGTCAATACAATTCATGAGGTTAACAGATGTATAACAAAGCAATTATAGTGAGAAAACCATAAGAGCAGGAAAAAAAAAGTATGAGTGGAACGTTTTAATTACTTGGCAAGGATTATTCTGGATTCGGTTCAATATCAAAATTCAAAACATTGTTTTAAGTGACGCAGTGCTCATATTGGGTCAAGTCTTGCATGCTTTTTGTACTGAACAATTAAACAGAAACTGATCAACAGTAAAGGCCACTAAACAAAAGCTGGTTGAAACAAACATCACTAATATGAAGCTGATGAACTATCTGGACCTATCATAAAAAGTTTCTCTCTGGACTGAATAATTAAATAATGATTCTTAATCCCAAAGAGCAAGATTAGAGTACTTTTATGCAGCAATTCTACTAAAAAACTACTGGCAAACAGTTCCTTGTGTTGACTATTTGATAATACTATACTAGGTACATATATCGTTCATTCCACACACAGCTCAATGAGCAAAGGATATGCTAAAAGAAACTCACCACCCACAGAAGAGTTTTTGGGTTTCGAGTAGATATATTATCAGTCACTAGCTTAAAACCTTGATGTGCATCAACAATCTCCACAATAGTCATTGCACCAAGCAAGAAAAACACAATTTCACTAACTTCAGAAGTTGTCTGACTCAATTCTTGAACAGCTACATCAGTCGAGGGAGCCTACATTCAACAGAAAAATAAGTAACAAAAAGGCCGATCAGATACAATCAAGAGTTTTTAAATGTATAGTTTCAACAAAAATCAAAGTAGGAATTCCTCCCTATATTCGAACTTTGGAACTTCAAAGGTAGATTAACTAGGAAAAGTATGACATCTTATTCATCTGAAAGCAATAATCCATTAACACGTGAATTTGCATGCAGCTTTTATTCCAAAATGACAATTTTATTTTCAGCACTAAGGCATGATAGCAATTTTTTCCCATTTTTACTCTTTGCCATTCCAGGCTCACTTATCAATTTGATAACTCTAGGGAAAAAATAACTTTCCTTGGCTTAGTTTCAAAAAGGAAAGGTGTCGGCAACATTATTATTCTGAATCATGCAAGGACCCATCAGATCATGAAACAACACTGCTCGTTATTGCAACTAAGCTCCTTACTCCAACTCTCTTGATGATAAGGTTGTGAAAGTTATACTAGACTGATAGACTTTAGCTGAAAAAAAAATCAGAACTATTATAGATCTTATTTACTAAATAAGCTATTTTCAAGCAGCTTCCATAAAATGGAAATGCAATGCACTTCTTGAATAATTTGTAAGCTGCAGCAATCTAAGTGGCAAAATGAACTTTTTTTTGTGACTGAGTAAGATCACGGATACAATATAATTTTCTTTAGATATGTGCCTCAAATCTTAACCAATAATAATAAACAATAAAATACAACTGAGATACTCAGAAGCTGAGCTATAAAATGTATGGTTCACAGATTAAATTTTGAAAATAGTCGCTGAAGTCTTGAGTTGATTTCAGAGAATAGCTTACCCCAATGCTTCTGATAACCCATAGGCAGACAGCCATCAATAACGCAACTCCACTTTTGTTAAATGCTAGTGATTCCTCAAAAATGATACCTGCATAGCCAATAGCAAAGACCAACACCATTGCAATGTCCTGCAGAAGGAAGTATTTGAATGATGCTTGCAATAATGATCCTTGTTGTGTGCATAACAAACAGAAAGAGGCAAACTACATAGTTGAAATGATAAATAAGGGAACTTTTGGACAGATGTAAGGAACCAGCTGACCTGATTAGCAGCAACCCAGGAATGGTTTATTGCGGCTGCCCCAGCCAAGGCTGCACCAATGATAGTTAAAGCTTTTAGAAGATCATTTTTTGGTTTGTAGTTAGCTTCAAAGTACTGTGAGCTAACTTCATCAACCGAGCATAGAGGGTCACAATTCCCAGTCGTGTCCAATAGCTGAAATTTTTGTGAAAGGGAAAAAGCATTAGCAACAGCATAGATAGGAATCAGCAGCGATGGTGTAGGACAATAAAATATATTTTAAGGGCCTGTTTGGTTGCCTGCATCTAGACTTAGCAATTCAGTTTGTTCACGTTTGGTTACCCACAATGGCACTTATGCAGTCTTGCACAGTGCTCAAAACAGGCCCAATGTACCCACAATGTGCTCAAAAGATTTGCACGAGCCGGTGGACACAATAAAAAATGAAATGGTCTCATGTATATTACCTCTACTAGAAAAGTAGAAATACGTGACTTTTACTAAAACATAGAGGTGACTACATCCAACAATATAAACAATCAAATATAAATTTACCAAACGCAGCTTGCCTATGCAGAACAGCAAACACTAAGACACGACATACATTAATACTGGCTTGGATTATGCTGCATATAAGGTATAAAGACCATGTTCGCTTATCTTATATCCCGTACTTTTCAGCTTTTTTTAGGCAGTGTTTTTCTCTCACTTCAAATCAGCGAACAGTACTCTTAGTCATGACATTTCAGCGAAACGAACGGGACCAAAATACAGGTGAAGGTTAGTGCAAGTAAACAATCACAACCTTATCGACGAATGGGAAGTTGGGAACAAACAAATTAGATGCCGAGTCCTACAGCTCGTGTTTGTGGTATGAGCCACCGCACGAGTTTTCTCTCTCGCATTAGTTTGGATAGGAGGAAGTCAAGAAGAAGAAGTGCAGGTACCTCGTAGTCGTCGGGCTCCTCGGGCGGTGCCGGCGGCGGGGGTGAGGAAGAGGTGGAGGAGGCACAGCAGAAGCGGAGACCGTGGCGCCATTGCTGAGAGGGCGAGAGCGGGACCACGGAAACGGTCAGCGGGCGGTGGCCCCGCCGGCGGATGGCAGCGGAGGATGGGAAGGAAGGGGAGGCTGCCGCCCGGGTGCCGGCGAGCAAGCAACAGGAGAGAGCCATTGCTGCTGGTGGTAGAATTTGGGGGCCAACCTCACTTGAATAGGAATAGTCGAAAGGATGAGGACCGTGAAGCCTGTAGTCATTCTGCTACTGCAGGCCTGTACAGTAACTTGTACTTGTGGCAGCAATCGTCCGATCCGAAATCGAAGGCCAAAATCATAAGCTTTTGTCATTTTATCATCAATCATGAGTTATTTGTGTTTCTAGGTATATAATTTTTTTACTGTACATCTAAATATACGCTATATTTAGGACTATGTAGTAACTTGTGGCAGCAATCACAGCCCTTCGATCGGAAGCTGATGGCCAAGATCATAAGCTTTGTCATTTTATTTATAAAACATGCTTTCTCACAAGTTATAAAGTTATCACATTCACATCACTGTTAAGTGTATATCGTCTACAGATAAAAGAATAATACTATTAAATTCTAGTATTTAACCCGAGTAATTATTATATTCCACCACAGCATATCTAACTACGCTCAATTCACAAAAAAAACTGTGTGATGTTGTTATCTTGACAAATCTAGTGGGCTTTAGTTCATGCGTAAGTGTAAAATACTTTCATTCAAATGATCTATGACCTCGTGGTATGTATAAACCAAAGTAATTGTACTGCTCCAAGAGTTTGAACAGTTTTTTCTTCTCTTTTTTTCTCTCTAAAGGACCGAGCAAACAAATAGATGGGGCAAATGGAAGCCAATTCAAATTTCTCCGATGAGAAATTGGCTTAAGTCCCAAACAAACCCCAAAGCACTCAAAGGACCCAAATTTCAAAATTAATCCACACATGTCAACTAGTGACCGGATGAACTCACAAACACTTAGAGAAAAGGCAATAGAAAAAGATGGAAACAGATGCAGCAGAAGACAAGCTGGAAAGCAGGAAACGCAACGACATGACACCCAATAGCTAACAAACTTGCCTAGCTGGTTTGGAAAGCCGGCTTTTCTGCTAGAACCGGACTGGGAAATCAACTTCGGTGAATTTTCTGCACAAACCGGCTTGACCAGTTTCAAGAACTAGCCTAACCGATTTCAAGAACCAGTCTGGCTGGTTTTTCTGCTCAGTAGCCCTGAGCCAATCTCCAAAAGGATGATTGTTGCTCAAATCAACTAGGATTCAAACCAACTTTTGCATAGAGGCTTCTTAAGATGTTGTGAAGCTAATCCCAAGAGCCCAACTCTAGAAACTTCATGAATCAACGCAGATTTAAGAAACCATCTCCAAGATTAGGGTTTTCTCCAATTTCCTCAAAAGCTCAGATCTTTGTGCTCGTGAGGATTTTGTCAAAACTAGTGGGTAGAGATGTTCCTCACGAGCCATATCACATTTAGATCAAGCCCAAACAAGCACAAGAACTTAGATCAAAGAAAACCACAAGTGGCCATCAAAAACACCGAAACAGAGACAAAGACAAGAAGGGAGAGATTTGATTCACATGACCAGAGGTCAACTTGATGATTTGTAAGAAAACAAGTTTATAAAGACATGGTCTAGTCTCCACCCTTCATCCTCCCTCTTACAGGTCACAAGCTAGAAGTAAGAGGCACTCAACCCTTTCTACTGCTAATCCCCTAAGTAGTTGAAACCTTGGCTAGCCTATGCTAATAACCTAGATGGGAGAGATGGCTATCTTGGGCAGCCTACATCCTTATTTGTTGGACTATTATATATTCCAAGAATACCCCTAGATATTTTCCATGAACCACTTAACCTCATGGGCGAAATGGTACAAGTTGAGTTCTGAACACCAAAAGCTCATTATCCCTTCATGAAGAAGCTTCTCCTCAACGCAAGCTCTCTAATGATGCCAAGTGCTGCCCCGACAACCACCCTTGGGGTTTGAGGCCCAAATTTGGTAAACCTGTCGCTCATGGTTTTGAGGCCAAAAAACTGCCAACCCAGCTAGAGTCATGTATCCGCTACAACTTCTCCACGATCTCAACATGTGTCTCGCTCGTCCTCGACCGCCCGATCACTAAGTCCTTGTGCACCCACCTTGACTTGGTCAACCGCTATATTGACTTCGATCAACACCGTGTATGCTTCATCGCATGTACACTTGCTTGTCGACATCGCCAAGTGCTAGTCGTCCAAGGTTCATCCTTCGCCCCCCAGTCCTCCATGTCTGTGCTTCACCGCCCCGAGTCCATCGGCACAAACTTTCTTAACCTTCTCCATTGTTGCCATCCATCTCAACACTCAACACCTGCACATCACAAAGACTAGTCATTGCCATGGTTAGTCTCAACACACTAAACCAAAGCTCGATCATCTATTAACAATCACTTGTAGGGACCATGACTCCTAAGAGGGGGATTGAATTAGGCAACTGAAAAACTATTTCTCTGACTATGGCTTCTTTTCCTAACCTTAGCAAAACCTACACAATTAAGTAAACTATCTAAATGTGCAAATATGGTCTTGCTAGTGTATTGCTATCTCTACCGTAAAAGGAGTTATGCAACCAAGGTTCCAATCCTATCAACTAGCCTAACAACTAAGCTAGGAAAGTAAAGCACACAACCAAGGTTACAATATAAATGTGAAAGCTAAGGAGTAAGGTAGAGATGCAAACTCCCGTCAATGACTCTGGTATTTTTACCGAAGCATCGAGAAGCACATAGGCTTCACCCTAATCCTCATTGGAGCCCCTCACAAGGATGCCCTCGCAAGGGCCAAGCTCTCAGTTGGATAACTCCATGGATAGCCCCGGGTCTTCCCCATGCGCAAGTGGGTCTTCAGTGTGCCTTCTGGCAAGTCTCTCTCAGACCGCTCCCCATGGTCTTCACTATCAAGCTTCTAGCCAAAACATCACTGCTCTTATTCCCTCTGGTACACGGTGGCGGCCACACCACAAATGCGGTTGGTGTGGTCTCGCAAGACTACAAGCCCTGTCAGTACAAACAGTGCGTGCAAGAACCTTATGGTAAGAGGTGTGCAAAACCTCACTAATTAAACACTAGGCTTAACACCTAGAGCAAGTGCATAAGCGGTGGTCTAACTAACCTAAGCACTTCACAAAGCACCTACGCTAATCACTAAGTGTATCACTAAGCACTATGCATATGGAGAGCACTAAAGTGGTGTATCAACATCCTACTATCTTCCGTCAGCTTCTCCACACTTCAAATACCTAGTGCTGCCACATTGACTAGATGTTGGGCTATCGGAACCGATTGTTGGAACAGTGCCCTGACCAGTGCTCTTTGACCGGTGACACATCAGACATGGCCAGTGCCTTATGGCTAGTTCCATCTTTGCTACAACCCTCTCTGAGTGCTATATACGATGCACCATAGCCATTGCACACCAGAGTCGCCAGATGCTGGTTGCTGAAGTCTTGTGCTACATGCTTTTTGAATGCCCCATCTGGTGCACCATAACCGATGCCCCCTGACATAACTGGTGCTCTAATCTTGTGGAGCCGCTGCCCACCTAACACGTGTGGTGCCCGGTGCACACACCTACATGCCCGGTGCTTTTGTCGCAACAGCCTTCTCTTTATTTCTCATGTGTCTTGGTTCTATCTTCTTCTTCTTCGTGTCTTGGATTCTTGTCTTCTCTTCTAGTAGGTTGACAACACATCTTCTTAGGTCTTCTTTTTGATGTTAATCAACTTCTTTACGTTCTAAATCAATCCAAGTCTGCCATGCATCCTATTGAACTACAAAACAACCATTTGCAAATTCATTACTCCAACTTGGTCATGTTGATCATCAAACACCAAAATCCAAACTAAATGGGCCAAGGGTCCATTTTCCTTACATCACTCGTCATCCTTACACATGGGCAAATATCCACCATGTGTTCACACTGTTTCTATATAAACTCGCAATTAGGACAAGCACCATGTGGAAAAATATTATTTAGTCCCGTTTGGCATAGCTCAGCTTCATTAGTAGAGTATTTTTTTGGTTTCATCTCCATGTGCAGGTCTACTGGTGAAGCTAAAACTATTTTGGTAAGTCATTTGGCAAAACAGCTTTGCATGTGAAGCTTCTTGGAACACACTCTCATAAATCCCATATAAGGGTCCACTAGAGGAAGTTGAAAGATAACTATTTTTAGTTTTATCAAATGCCAATCACATGTCAAGTTGTTTGAAAAATACCCGTTTAGCATAAAACAACTTTAAACAACTCATGAAGCTTGAGAAGTTGTGCCAAACATGTTATTTGGCTTGTTATTTATTTATACTTAGGGGGTTGCTTCACTAGTGAAGCAATTTTTTAGCTTTGGCTCAAAAAGTAGCTCCACTAGTGTAGCTAAAGCTGCTTTAGAAAATGTTGAGTAAAACAACTTCTCATGATAGATAGAAACATGGAATGTCTAAAATACCCTTATTTCTTCTTTATTTTTTTAATCCTCTTCTGTTTGTTTTGTTTTTTATTTCCTTTGTCAGTTATTCTAATCTAATAGTAAAAAACAAGACATGAAATCCTTGAGTCGATCCGCCTAATCTCTTTCTTTGTTAGTTTTTATTCCCGTGGCTCACCTCATCTCTTTCTTCCTCGTGTCCGATCCCACCGCCATGAGTCCGTGACCCAATGTCGTTGCCCGCACAATAATGCCACCGCTCCCCTGGCCCCTCCATCCATCTGTGACCTAATATTGCCACCCGCACATCAGCACCACCACGCCCCCGGCTATCATGACCCAAAGTCGTTCTAAATGAAACCTTCCTCAGGAACCTCCTTGATAACCTTGCACTGTCCCTCTTAATCTAAGAATTACCTTATCGTTCTTGTTAGAAGGTTCCTAGTACTCTCTACTAGGATAAGGACCCCAAATTCGCTAAACAACCTTATCAATTCACCCAAGTCAACCCAAGTCAACTAAGAGTCAACCCTAGTCAATCGATAGTTGACTTTGAGAAGGAACTCAATGAATATGCCCAAGTGGCCCTCCCAATCTCTCTGAAAGTACTTATTAACCCCTAAGGACAAGATTAATGGCCTCAATGCCAAACCCCCTTTTTCTAAATCAAATTCTCAAAATATGTGTTCTAGTGGAATGTTCTGCTAGTCCTGTAGACTGTCCGCCAGATCACTTATTCAACAGAATCACTTTGGATGAGTTGTCCATCTCTCTCTCTTTTAGACCCACATGTCAGCACGAAGGGAAGCCTCATGCCAGCAGGTTCAATTCAGCTCCACTTACTATCTTACATGCCTATTCATTCCCTACTCTCTCTCCTCATATGAAGAACAAGATGAACTAGAGAGAGAAAGGAGAAGTAGAAGAGAAGGAAGAAGATCAAGGAAGTGACTAGCCATCTCGATCTCTATCCATGGTTAGCTCAAGAGCTCTCTCCTCATTTCTTGAAATCATCTCTCAAACCCTATCTCTTAGTTTCTCTATGCATGGATGCAAGATGAAGTTTGGTAGTGCTCCCTCATCTCATAAGCTCAAGATCATCCCTAGCTTAATCATCTGATGGATCTCTTGGATTCCTCCCTAATGCATTCCTATGGATTTTTTGCAAGAAAAATCATGAATGGCCAAATTCATCTCTATGCTTGGAAGTAAGGATGAACAAGGTTCCATGTCTAATCTCGGATTCCTCTCTAATGCATTCCTATGGATTTTTTTGCAAGAAAAATAATGAATGGCCAAATTCATCTCTATGCTTGGAAGTAAGGTTGAACAAGGTTCCATGTTTGATCTAGGTGTCCTAGAGGTCACCCAATCTCAAAGATAAGTTGCCATGCCCAAGTTCATGAATTAATCTTTCATTTTCTCATGATTTATTCAATTTCCAAACCACTAGATGCACCACACAACTAGAGCTCAAACCCTAGCTAACACTAGTCCAACATGTTACCTAAACACCCCTAGAGCCCCCCTGCACATGCATGGTAAAGATCATCCATAATCTAGGATATATCACTTATGAACACTATGAACAATGAAGAACATTGGTTCTGTTGATGCTCAGACGAATCATCCACCGTCACCACGGATCATCAGCCCGAGGCTGCACTTCATAGAATCATAACCATCACTTAGTCTCCAAAGTCAATGTTCCTGCAGATCATCCGTGAGAACTATGGACTCTGACTAAAAATAAATTTTCACTTTCCAAAGAACCCGAGAGTACCCCCTCATATTTATGCATACACGATCATCCGCCAAATTTGTAGGTCGTCCATGAGCACAACCACAAGAATGACTAAGTCACTGCACACACGGATCATTTTGGAACTTGTTCTGACATCCTAGCGGATCATCCGAAAATTAACCGGTACGTTCCGTTAGAGCACTCAGAGCCTGGAACAAACTTGCCACCTTCGGGAATGTTCCAATGAATCATCCGTGATCACAGCGGATCGTTCGAGGAAATATTTGAATTTTTTCCATGTTTAACCCTTAACCCTAGGACCTGACCACCCTACCACATGTCTAGATACATGTTAGTACAACACTATTTCACTATTGGATCACTCATCAAAGCTTTCAACCTCGAATCACTCTCACATGATTGTTGGTATTTCTTAGCGTAAGCAAAAAAAGTCCGCAAGTGCATGGAAGTACCATTGTAGCACTTTGCTCGGTGATAAGTAGGGTATCGTATTCCATGAGGAACAGTGGTGTTAAAGACCTCTTAGCTAGTTCTCCCAAGAAGATAGGAAGAAGGATAACTTGGGTATCGAGGTTTTCTATGGATAGAGAACCTACGTGATGAGAGTTTATGCCACTAGAAACTTACTTCGGGCACCAGATCACACTTGGTCTACCAGGCAAGGCCAGCCTGTTGCTCTACACCGAACCCGAACATGGAGGGTTACAAAGGACAGACATGGCTATCACCACCTGCCGCCTACCCCTCAACTGTGGGGAACAAGGCAAATGAAGGTAACGTATAGCTTAGACACCACTCTACGCTATTAGTTACTACTCTAGCATTGGCTAGAAAATTCTATATTTATCAGGACTCCTCTACTAGAGTATTCGCCACAAGTGATGAGGACATCGCCACGCTGGACACACCGACGCTATGGTCTTCTCCAAGTTGCAATTCGTCCCCAACTCAGCTGCTACGTCACCCTCGGATTCAACAGACATGTCGTCACTGTTTCGGTCATAACTCTCTCATACGACATCGAAACGGGGCGTTCTTGGATGCGTTGGAAAGGGGACGACGACGCCGTTGTTTTGGATCTGGTCCCAGCTCCAGAAGGTCCGTGGATCATTCTGTGTGACCATGACAAGGTGCTGCGTCACCTATTTGGGCCAACTTCGCCATGTATCGTGTCGGGCCTTAAGCCCAAGTTGTGGGCGCCCAACCCCTGGCCGTCCTCAACCCTAGGTCGAGTCTTAGATTATAAAAACAGCCGCCGCCGCTGTTAGACAATTGGGTTTTGTTTAGAGTTTAGTTTTCCATCGAGAAACTGAATCGTTCATTGTAACTGTGGTGACAAATCCTTTTACAGTGATCCAGGGCCCCTGTTCTTGATCTCCTCCACTGTGTCGATTAGTCCTTTGGAACTGAGTTATTGAACCCTATTGATATTCGCATCATTCATATTTGCAATTTCAGATTGCGTATTTTTACCTTCTTGCTTGTGTTCTTCGATTCGCTTGCAGGAAAAGCCTTCTTGGCGAGGTCAATCAAGTTATGCTTGGTTGATAACCAACGGAGCAGTGGTGTAACGGTTGCAGGGTTTGAATCGTGTCTGATTTGAAGCCGGATCGCCAACGTCGAGATCTCCACAAGTCGAACTTACCGGTTACCTCTCGGAAGATCGGGCCTGTATCTCATCAATTGGTATCATCTTGCTATTAAGGCAGAACGTGAAGTACAGGGCTGCAAACAACACCAGCCTTTCAGGTCTAACAATGGAAGGAATTTTCAGCAGCGCTCTGAGCCGGAGACGCCCAAGCTTTCTGTTGCACCACATGGGGTAAGTAAATTGTCTGATGTGCAGAAGAAAGGTGCCACTCTAGGTGTTTCTACTAGCTCCTCCTCGTCCAGCGCTAAAATCATTTGCCACCGATGCAAAGGCATGGGCCATGTCATGAAGGATTGCCCTAGTCGTCGTGCTTTCATTGCTACCGAGGATGGATATGTAAGTACTAGTGATGTTGAAGATGATTTAGCCCTTGCTGCTAACATTGATGCAGATTCCACCGAGGGTGATCAAGACAAGGAGGCTATCATCATTGACTCTGTGGCTGCTGCCGCGGATTACCCTAGCCTTCTTGTGCAGCGTGTGTTAAGTACACGTGTGGGACATGAAGACGAGATGAAGATCTAACGAAACAATTTGTTCCACATGTATTTCATTGTGCAGGGTTGTCGTGTTCTCACTATCATTGATAGCGGAAGTTGCAATAACTTGGTGAGTTCAGATTTGGTTGAGAAGCTTGGCTTGACCACACGACAACATTCGTATCCATATAAACTTCAATGGTTCAATAATAGTGGTAAGACTAAGGTAACTAAATCAGCACGCATTAGCTTTTTCACAGGTTCTTATCATAATACTGCTGATTTTGATGTTGTCCCTATGCAAGCTTGTTCTATTTTGTTAGGTCGTCCATGGGAATTTGATAATGATGCTATACACCATGGTAGAACTAATACATACACTATCGTACATAAGGATAAGAAAATTACATTGCTGCCTTTGTCTCCTACGAAAATTATTAAACATGCTAAAGAGATTAAAAATAAACCTCCAACTGACATTGCTAAAAATAATGGGATTAAGTTAAAAGGAGGTACTTTTCTTGCTACAACTTCTGCTACTGCTGAGTTATGTGATAATCCTGATGCACCATGTTATACTATGTTTTGTCAACCTATTATGTCTGGTGCATTGCCTGTTGTCACTAACCTTTTGCAGGAGTTCGCTGATGATGGGATGAAGTCGAGGGCGACTCCAATTCTAGAAGGAGGGGATGATGAGGACATCGCCAAGATGGAGTCGAGGATGACTCCAATTCAAGAAGGGGAGGATGATGAGGACATCGCCACGCTAGACACACCGACGCTATGGTCTTCTCCAAGTTGCAATTCGTCCCCAACTCAGCTGCTACTTCACCCTCGGATTCAGCAGACATGTCGTCACTGTTTCGGTCATAACTCTCTCATACGACATCGAAACGGGGCGTTCTTGGATGCATTAGAAAGGGGACGACGACGCCGTCATTTTGGATCTGGTCCCAGCTCCAGAAGGTCCGTGGATCATTCTGTGTGACCACGACAAGGTGCTGCGTCACCTATTTGGGCCAACTTCGCCATGTATCGTGTCGGGCCTTAAGCCCAAGTTGTGGGCGCCCAACCCCTGGCCGTCCTCAACCCTAGGTCGAGTCTTAGATTATAAAAACAGCCGCCGCTGCTGTTAGACAATTGGGTTTTGTTTAGAGTTTAGTTTTCCATCGAGAAACTGAATCGTTCATTGTAACTGTGGTGACAAATCCTTTTACAGTGATCCAGGGCCCCTGTTCTTGATCTCCTCCACTGTGTCGATTAGTCCTTTGGAACCGAGTTATTGAACCCTATTGATATTCGCATCATTCATATTTGCAATTTCAGATTGCGTATTTTTACCTTCTTGCTTGTGTTCTTCGATTCGCTTGCAGGAAAAGCCTTCTTGGCGAGGTCAATCAAGTTATGCTTGGTTGATGACCAACGGAGCAGTGGTGTAACGGTTGTAGGGTTTGAATCGTGTCTGATTTGAAGCCGGATCGCCAACGTCGAGATCTCCACAAGTCGAACTTACCGGTTACCTCTCGGAAGATCGGGCCTGTATCTCATCAACAAGGACTAGCGACGAACCTACAAGAATATAGTGAACAAAACTAACTCAAGTAGAAACTCACCACCGTAGATAAACATGAACCTTGTACTCCAAGTAGTACTTGATTTGTAGAGGTATAAGTGTAGAGGGAGCCGACAGTCCTGGCACTCCTTCCACTACGTGTACAAGTTGCTTAGTACAAGAAGTAGAGGTAGTCGACTCTTCCGCTATTCCTCCAACTCTTCTCTCTCTCACTCCCTATTTTATTCTAGCTAGGAGCTAATGTAGAAGTGGCTCTTGCTCTTCTTCTCTCCAATTGTATGATGCCCTTTGTGAGGGGTGGCCTTCTCCTTTTATAGCTCAAGTAGGACGGTTTGCTGAGGTATTTTAGGCAACCCCCACCGCAACTGACCTTCAGGAGCATTAATGTTATCGCGTTGCCGAAGGTGGGCTTGAGAGGGGCTAGGGTGGTGTGGGCACACCCCTGGTGCGACCACACCAGGGCTAGCCTGGTTCGCCACTGCCTTTGGCAGGTGGGCTGCTGGCTGGGCTTGGAGCGTGTCCAAGTTGGTGTTTGGGTCCGGTTGCATCAGGTATGTGGACCTTTGCTCTTTCTTCCTTTGTTTACTTGGGCCATAATGAAGAATGGATGTTTCTTTTCTTTTCTTTTAGCCCAACTTGATATGTTTTCATGTTTTATCTTGCAAAACATAATAAACACGAAAACTTATGAAAATGATCAATTTTAAGTCCTATTTCTAGGTTTGGTATTATTTTCAGTGAATTTTATATAAATGTTGGTGGTATACGAAATGGGTTAAGCACTGCCAACAAACTCCCCCGCACTTTGTCCTTTTCTCGTCCTCGAGTAAAGTTCAAAGGACTAAGTGGGTTCATCTCCTTGGTTTGAAATCTGCATACAAGTTATTACAAGCTTCACCCGAACATGTGAACTTCCAAGTGTCTACCAAAATATCTTAGGTAATTGAAAAAATGGAACAGCTTGGATTCAAATCTTCTCACTCTATCCCTACTCAGAAACTTGGGTTTTTGTGTGGTTTTGAAAACATAAAGATAGCTTTTGTTCCTTAAATGATTCTCTCAAGTCACTCAAATTTGTAAGTGGTTCCTCACAAGGCATGTTTTGAAAGTTTGCCTTCTCTTTGATCATCCTACTTCTAAAAGCTTATATATGGAGCTTGGGTAGGGATGAAAATTTAAGACACTTACCTTGCATATGTTGTAAAGTCAAATTCTGGATCCATCAGAGAGAAGCATCATACTGTTAGATCAAAACTGTGCAAGTGTGTGGAAATTGGTGGAAGTATACTCCTTTGTGATATGATTTCTTTCTCTAGCTTTTATTTTGAGACATGGCTAGCTTATTTTCTTATGAGCCTTCATATGATCATCATTTTTTTTCAATATTTTTGGGACCTTCATGTGTCCCTATATTTTTTAGATTTTTTTGCATAGATTTCTGTCTCTTTATAGAAATATGCTAGGAAAATCATATGTTTAGAGCATGGAGTATTTATGTGATGGAAACATGTTTTAGCGTATTCCCAGTGTAGGAATAGCTGTTTACTTGTGGCGTGTACGTGTGTTTTGATCTCAGGGACATGAAAAATCTCTCAACAGGGGTCACAGAACTTGACCAAACTCAACACAAAGTAAGAGGCATATGTGGAAGGTCTTTGTCATGTATGAACATATATGGCCTTGGTAAGTATTTGTATATCGTTCAAGGAACATGCTATTTTGAATTTTGTTTTGTAAAGATAATCCCTAAGTACTTTGCAAGAACGAGCAAGCGTCATGTCATCGTACTATATTTCATTCGTCAATCGCTTAGATAGAATGAGGTCTCTATGATAAGTGTTCACAAGTTTTTAGGAATATTAGCAAGGAATAAAAGGTATGCAAACTTTTAATCATAGGAAGACATGGAGATGGAGCATCACTTTTAGTTTATCTTAAAATTTGTTTAGTTTTAAATCCTTTAATAAATATGGAGAGAGAGAGAGAGAGAGTTGCACAAACCGAATTTTGAATTTGGCCATCTTTTGTGCAACTGAGTCGGAGGTGAGTGTGGCGCCTCCCCCACACTTGTTTTCTTACTTATTTTTATTTTGATACAAAAGAAAATATGAAAACAAGTGCAAAAAAATATGTCTACTAATAATAAAATATTTATTCAATTATCAAATGAGGCGCATTCGATGATTGAAATTCAAAATTATTGAAATCAAAAGATTCAAAATGATAAAGATGTGCCTAATTATTTAGTGGGAGTGGGCCACTCCCGCCGCCCTCGCAAGCTTAGCTAATTTCTGGTCCATCTTAAAGCGTAAACTATTGATGTCATCAACCAGATCTCTTATCTTGATGAGGTTTATAGCTAAGCGATCGTTTAAGTCCCAAAGGAGATCACGCAGGATAGCTTTTTCGAAGCTAAGAGAGGAGATAGAAGGACCCTTAGGTGGTGCGTCCTCCTCATCACTACTCTCATACTGTCTTGCAGGCCGCTTGATCGAAGGAAGCTTCCTAAACCTTTTGATCCTAATGGGCTGAGAAGATGCTCGGCTTGCTCCTTAGGTGGTGGCTTGAGCTTAGCCATGAGGGCCTTGTCATATCCCCCATCGGGCTAGCATACGCCTACTACGGTGTAGGAAGGTCTAGGCCGAGCAGCGGGCAAGGATGAGCTAGCACGAGAAACTGAATTGCCCAAAGGCGTTACAACGGAGCGCTTCTTCGATCCGCTATCCTTGGGTGCCTTCCTCTTGAGTCTGATGGCACCAGTGGTTGCCCTCATTGGGGGCACCTTCTTCACCTTAGTGCCACCAAGAGGCACCTTGGTACATGCCATCGACCTCAAGCTTGTGCCACCGCACCTCGGTGATCATCCTTGCTTCTTGTCTCACAAAAGTGCTCTCGGGCACTAGATCTATTGAGGCCGACACTCCATCAAGGTTGTAGGTTGAGCAGGAGGCCATGTACAAAGCAAGAGTATGGCTGGCCATTCTTGAGCTTTAGAGTACTTTGGAGAGTGAGAGAGGAAGCTTTGTGCTTGGTGTGAAGAGAGGGAGAGGCTTAGGGTGGTTTATATAGGAGCTAGGGCCTCTACCGCAAAGGAAACAACATCAACACACCGCTATACCATCAGATATGGGTTATACGCAGCATCAAGATCGAGTGTGCAAAAATCTAGAGACAGCAGAGACACGGGTGGTACGGTCGCACCATGGGTGCACCCGCACCCCTAGAGCCGCCCCTTGTGCTGAGTTTGCGTCCAGGTTCTTATGCATGCATGCTATCTCGAGATACATCAGTGTCAGATTGTGATTCATCAGTATCAGTGTCGGTGTTTTGTAAACCAGACTAGTAAATTTATACAATTGCTACACTGCTCTAAGAAGATGATGGTAGCATCCAAAAGACATGAGGATTTATACTGGTTTAGGCCGAAGCCCTACATTCAGTCTTAGAAATGATTGAGTGCATGTTTTTTACTTGAATGCTCTGAAGTTCTTACAATGGGAGGGCAAGAATGGTGAAAGAGGTAGGAGAGCTACAGCTAGGAGGTGGACTGCCTGAAGGGAAGCTCCAGGAGCCCTACTACAATGGAGAATGTGTAAAATAGTAGAGAATCAAAGGAAGGCTGCCCTTATATAGAGTTTGGGGCTAGGGCATGTACAAAGAAGTAGGTTCTCCCAACCGAAGGGTCGTGAGCCTGAGGGATGGCCTAGCTAACTAGGCTTGCAAGCAGGACCATCTCAATAATTTTTAGGGCCCTTGTGCAAGTAATATAGTAAGGGCCCAACAATCTAATGTTTTATTATGAACTTGCAACATATATTTAGTTCATAAAAAATAACGACAATACATTAAATAAATAAGCTAAAAGAATGGTAAAATAACTATTATTGTTACCTCAAATAAAACTATAGTGCTTTAGTGCTTTTTAAAAATCACCTTTAGGCATTTCTTGATGCAAAATCTTCAAGAACAGTACTGAGATCAATTTTATCCAAAATATCCTTCTCAATGCTACATATAGCCAAGACATTCAATCTTGTTCTTGCCCCTGATGCAACATCTAACATGTTAAAAAAATATATTGATTTAGAAATTTTGGAAAATTAGAACCCTATCATGGTAATAGGAATGACTTAAATTTAGAACAAATTACCTGCAACCCAGCTATAGGCCTCTCGGTTGATGAATTAAATAATTAATTAATGGATCAACTATTCGCTTCAATCACTTGATACCTAATTGCCTTTATGGATTGGATTCCAATTGCAAGGTCAAAAAGCAAATTAAAGTTGTATATCAAACAATCACTTACTGTCTAGTACAACCTTCAGGCTTCAATCTTCACCGATCGCATCTGGCATTCGTAGAGGCATAGACCGCAGGGAGTCAGGGACAGAGCCACGGAGGGACCGCAACCACTTGCTGATCAAATATGATCAGAGACAGCGACCAAGGGAATCGGGAACGCCGGAACGGCCGCAGCAAGACGCCATCACGTGAAGTCGAAGGGACGACTCGTTGCCGCAGACTGCATATGGGCTAGATACACATACTATAAAGGCGTATACTCATGGGCCCCCAAGTGCCTTGGGCCCCTGGCCATTGCACTACCTGCCCCCTCCTCTAAGACGGGCTTGCTTGCAAGCTATGCCATCTTGTGGTGCATGTTCAGGCGTGATTGTCGTCATGGTCTTGTGGCCACGTCACGGTATGGTGTGACGTGGTGCTACTTGCCAGTCATGGCGGCATTGTAGGTACGGTGTGGTTCGCCAGCCATCTTGCGTGACGTGGTCTCCACCGTGGTCTTCGTTATCACCTTCTGATTTCCTAGGGCGTCGTACAGGAGTTGGTAGCTACCTCGGGTCATCGATTGCCTCGTTGGTTTGAGGAGCTAAGGGCCACAATCCCGATCATTGGGGTTGTGGCTCTTGCTAGTTTGGATGGCCTCTAAATCAAGGCCTTCATCGTGGATCTCACCCGTAGTGGATAGAATCATACATGCATCCTGTCGGACCGTATTTGGATGGTGGGTCGCTATACTTGTTGTCATTGTCATGTGGTATTGTCTTGTCTACACAACGTGGCGCAGGGATGGCGTCTGACTAGACCGAGATGATCAATGTCCTCTTGGTCCTTGCAGGGTCAGAGCGGCATGCTTGTTCTTGTCAGAGCAGGCATGCTTGGCTGGGCTTGATCTCTCCCAGTTCCTTCTAAGGGTTGAGACAATGGAGAGGCATGCGTCTCTCGCACGCCGTGTGGCCAAGGCAGAAGGCAAGGGTCGTGGCTGACCCTGGCTTTGGCGTCCAGCTTGTTCTTCTCGGCTTAGTCGACCCTCGGTCATTCGAGCCTTCGCTAGCTAATGCGTCATGGGCCGCTTGGCATGCTAACTATTCAATGCCTTGAGACACCACGGGGTTTTAACCCCGACAGTAGCCCCCGAGCATTGCTACGATCACGAAATGATCGTGAAAGCACTGTATTGCATGCATATTGAATGCAGGTTTATAGTTCATGGCTTTGTTCGAGCTTCGTCGCTCGACCCCTTGTGAGCTGGCACATTCAATGCGGTATGTGGCCATTGTGCTCTGCCCCGTCAGGATGCCCTGATGATGTGGTATGTGACCGCCGAGCCTTGCCGTGTCAATGTGCTATGTATCGATGTTCGTGACCTAGGCGGGACTGAGTGGTCTCATTGATGTTGTACTGGTCCTGCTTTTGTGAGATTCTCGATTTTCCTGACCTCATGTCGGCATCTAACATTGGCTGTGGCCTCCCGTGGTTCGCCACATGGCGCGAGAGTTTCAGGCTGCTTAGTTCGTCCCTGGCCTATCCCGGCATCCCTGCCGACCTCAAGAGGTCGTGATGCCTTATTACAGGCGAGTTTGGTTTTGCCCCATGTGGGGAGAGGCATGTCCATTGTAACCATGCGGTCGGAGCGGTGCGCCTCATCGGGGTCGATGGTGAAAGGATCAAGATGCCCAAGAGGGGGGGTGAATTGGGCTTTTCTAAAAATTAATTGCAAGAATTAAATCCTATAAGCCGGAATTCACCCCTAGTGCCTACTTGTGTTCCTAGAGATTCTACCGATAAAAGTTTTGCACCCTAGTTTCCAATCCTAGTCTAGCATGGCAATTCTAGGAAAGTAAATCAAGCAATAAATGTAAATACGAGAATGTAAATTCTTGAAAGTAAGGGCAAGGAACACGGCGATGTTTTTCCGAGGTATCGGAGAGTCGCCACTCCCCACTAGTCCTCGTTGGAGCACCCGCGCAAGGGTGTAGCTCCCCCTTGATCCGCGCAAGGATCAAGTGCTCTCTACGGGCTGATTCTTTGACACTCCGTCGTGGTGAATCGCCCAAAACCGCTCACAAGATGAGTTGGGTCATCCACAAGCTCCGCCGGATGATCACCAAACTCCCAATCACCACCAAGCCGTCTAGGTGATGGCGATCACCAAGAGTAACAAGCTAGAACTCTCACTTGACCACAACGAGCCCAAATGAGAAGGTGGATGCACACTTGCTACTCTCTAATCGCTAGTGAGGAACTCTCAAGCTTTGATTCTCAAAACACAATCCTCACTAGAGCTCTTGCACTCCCTTGCACTCCAAAGGTGTTTCCTAGCTGATGAAATGAGCAAGAGACCTCTAAAAGAGGTGGTGGGGATGTATTTATACACCCCACAGTCGAAACGAACCGTTACCTGCCAACTCAGCAAAACACGGGGTGACCGGACGCGCCGGTCGAAGTGACCGGACGCGCCGGTCGCCGTAACGGTCAAAAAACCGAAAACTCGGCTGAGTGACCGGACGCGCCGGTCAGGGGTGACCGGACGCGTCCGATCGTGCAGGGAGCTTACTGTAACGAGACCAGACGCATGACCGCGTCCGATCGGTGATGACCAGACGTGTCCGGTCGACGCAGGACCTTACTGGAACGTGACCGGACGCGCCGATCACACCCAGGTCGCGTCCGATCGGGTGTTTTCCCTAAAGTGACACGTGTCGGCCCTGACCACCGCGTCCGGTCCTCGCAAGGGCCGCGTCCGGTCGTCAGCGCCGAAACGCAGTCGCAGATTTGAACTGACCGGACGCGTCCGGTCAAGCCGAGAACCGCGTCTGGTCAAGGGAAAAACACCCTAAACTTTCCGAAACGCGACGCAACTTGAACCAAGTTGCTTCCAACTGAACTTTGAGCTATTCTAGAGCTGCCTAGCGCTAAGTTTAACAAGTGTGCACCACACCTAAACATAGGACTCACCTAGGTCAAGCTACCCGCTCATGCTCCCCTTTATAGTACGGCCAAAAGAGAAAAACGAAGATCCTAACGACTATTCCGAATGTATCTCAACACCTCGACATTCGGAACTAACCGTCCTTAATCTTGACGTCACTCCTTTGAAAGCCGAAATGATTTCCATCAAGGGGCATGAATACCATGGTGCCCAAAGCAGTTATTACCTCCATGACCTAACTTACCAAAGTTTCTGCAAAACACACGTTAGTCATGGTAATAAAGCGTTGTCATCAATTGCCAAAACCAAACCTCGGGGCCTAGATGCTTTCAGATGGGTAATCTGTGCGGGACCTGATATCTTCCCCAATTGACATGGAGTTCGGCTGCGCCTCATCGAGAGACGTTCCATAAATTGTTAGCCATCAAACCCGTTGGCGCCCGACCGCCTCCGTAGAGGTTAGAGGGCAAGATGCCTCCCCCCAGAGGGGGTCAACCCAGGTGACTTCAAAGTGGACAACTCGGACAAAAAGAGAGATGGTCGTGTGGCTCTGCACCATCGATTAGAGCCACTGGGGCCCATCTCCTCCCTGCCCTTATCCCTTTTGTGGCCTCGAGCCCTTCTAAGGACTAGCCCAAGAGTGGGTTTCCTAAGCTCAACGTGGGGTCGTGGTCACCGTGGGTCATTCTGCACACGATCTCGAGGGGCAGTTGGCTTCCCTAGTCACATCATGGCATAATTGCTCCCACTCACAAGCAGTCATGCGCTGTGAAATGATATGGAAAGAGTCGGGATGTGCGCAACTTACTTGGCTCACGCTGCTACGTGGGTGACCATTGTTCCGCCTTCCCTTCGATCGCTTGACCTACTCTATGGGGTTTTTCAAGCAGTTAGTAAATGTAAGTGAATGTGTGTGTATCTCAACGTTTGCGGCGGTTACAAATACATAGGAGTGGTACGACAGGAGAGGCATTCGCTTTGAGTCGCCTGCTCTGCCACTTGCTTGTTATTGCTCTCATGTGTTCAGTGTTCCTTCTCCATCAGCCAGAATGGACGGTGGTAAACGGCCGTTGAAGGAGTCGCTGGGTACCGGTGGGGCGCCGCCGCTTCTTTGTCCTTGCCTACGCGATCAGGGGTAAGTGCATTCGGATGATGTTCAAGTTTGAAGGTTCAACCTGTATTGACAGTGCATGTTTATAGGGCTGCCTCCCACATCGCGTCTAGTGGGGCCACCAGCGCCGCTCGTGCCATGACTCCACACACAGGGGGGGTCGAGCTCATTGTCATTGTAACACCCTAGGTGTTTGTCACTAGTCAAGGAATGAGTTTGAGCTCAAACATGGCAAGTTAGGTGGTGATGAAGAGGTCAAAGCCAAATCTATAAACATGAGCCTAACCTAAAGTTGGATGTTGCACCATTGCTTTACATATAGGCCATTCTCAAGATATATGCTTGGATGGTGTTATTGCAATATCTTCATGTGTCTCACCTTAGTACCTATCTATATTGATCCCTAGAAAAGTTTCATGAAGTTTAGAATCAAAAAGTCACATGAAATGATAAGTCATACCCTTCTTGGAATGGCGTGATTAAGTGAATGGAGTTATAGATCATCAACCAAACCTTGCAAACTTGTCCAAATGACTCTAGATGAAGTCTACAATAAAAGTCATGAAGGGTTCATGTTGAGCAAATGTCAAGAAAATGCCCCGATTGGCCTAAAACCCTAGTTTAGGCTTTATCGAGTTGCTACTTTGACTAAAGTGAAAGTTTAACTTCTGTACAGTTATGAGGTTTGACCTTAAACAAAAGTTGTAGTTCATCTTGTGTAGAACAAACTTTGTTTAATGGTCAAGAGCTAGTTTAGCCCCTAACCTAGTCAAATAGAGCTCACAAGATTGATTCAGCTGTTGTTTTTCAGCCCTAGAAATAATTCTAAGTCCCCGTAGTGACAGCAGTGAGGTAGTTTCTTTGCGACATTTTATCGTCCAAATTCATGTGGTAGCTCAATTGGAGTCCTTAATATGGGTTGAAATGCTTTTCATGGTGAAGCCAAATGACTCAAGTCTCATCAAGTTTGGAGTTCAGTGGATCTTCGAAAATAGTTTCCAAAATGGCCAAAGCTTACTTTGTCGCTAACTAACATTGACGTGTTGGCATTCCGCGTTCTCCATTTTTTATTAAGCAACTTGGTTGGACCCCTTATTAAAAGTTGGAGCTAACCATATGGGGAAGGTCTAGGAAAAAGTTGGCATTGATTGGACCGCTCTTGACTAACTAAATGGAGCTCAAATGAAAGTTTGATTAGTCATTGACAGTCGCAATTTGAGAGGTAATTATCTACTAATCTATTGCCCTAATGACCATGACCATTAAATTAAAAACATAGTGTAATGTGTGGGCTGCAAACTTTGTATTTGGTCCAAGTCCAGAATCAGCCCGGAAGCCAGCCTAAATCTCGTCCCACCTTGCCCCGTTCGCTGCCCGCCACCTGTTCGCTGTTTTGCCGACCTGGCCTTCTTGCATGAACGCCGCGCGCCCCCGCGACCGACGCGCGTCCAACCTTCACCGCCGCATCCCTGTGCCTTGCCTCCTCCTGAGCGGATGCCTGAAAGGTCTTGATGGCTAGAGGGGGGGTGAATAGCCTTATAAAAATTTCTACAAAGACAAGCTAAACAAGTTTATCAATATAACAAATAGCGAGATGCGTGTTTTGCTTAGCCTACGGGGTGTTTGCAAGCCACCTATCCAATTCACAATTCTAGTATATTTGCACTCAACCGCACAAGTTAAACCGAGAAGGAAACTACAACTAGCAAGCTACACAAAAGAGCTACTCTAGCAAAGTAACTAAGAAATTAATACAAGAGAGAGTTAGAAGGGTATCACCGAGGGGCGAAGTATTGAGCCAACCAAACAATATGATCAAGAGACGAATTCCACAATATACAACCACCGGGATCGATCATTCACAATAAGAATGATGACACAAAGATTTATCCCGAGGTTCACGTGCTTGCCGGCACGCTAGTCCCCGTTGTGTCCCTCTTCACCACGTGGTTCGGCGGCTAATCGGTCTCACACCGAGCCTCTCAAAAGGCGTCACAAGAACCTACCAAATGGCAAAAGGTTGCAATGACACGAGCAATTTACTAATGTTGCCTTTGGCGCTTCGCCGAGGTAGGCACAAACCCCTCACAAACACCGGAGGTGGCCAAGAACAATCACCAACTCTTGCCAACGCCTCCAAGCTGCTCCAAGCCGTCTAGGTGGCGGCAACCACCAAGAGAAACAAGAATCCCGCAGCAAATCAACCACCAAGTGCCAACTAGATGCTATCTCACAATGCAAATGCACTTGGATCACTCAATCTCACTTCGAATATGCAAAGAAACAAGAGAGATGAGTGGGAGGGGAGTTGCTTAGCTCAAAGTGCTCACAAGTATGTCAAAAGTCCAAGAGCTAGAGCCTTGAGCCGGCCAACGAGTATTTATAGACGTACCCCTTCGAATATAGCCGTTAGAAACTTGATTCAGCAGCAGTCGCGCTGACCGGACGCGCTGGTCCAACTGACCGGACGCGCCGGTCAAGCAACGGCTATTTTCCGAACTACTGACCGGACGCGCCGGTCGCAACGACCGGACGCGCTGGTCACGACCGGACGCGCCGGTCCCGTGACTGACCGGACGCGCTGGTCAACTCTGAGCCGCGCACAACGAAACGTCGACCGGACGCGCTGGAGAACTGACCGGACGCCACAGTGCCCACGTCTGGTCAGAGTCCAGTAAGCTCCCTGGACGACCGGACGCGTCCGATCGACTATGACCGGACGCGCCTCGCGTCCGATCAAACAACTGAAAAACGCGAAGACACTGGACACTGACCGGACGCGTCCGATCACACAGTGACCGCGTCCGGTCCAGCGTCCGGTCACCACTGTGACCTCCGTTCGCTTCCGTTTGATTTCCGTTTGATTTTCGACTTCCGACGTAGTAGAAAATAGTCATTTCAACTCCTCGAAAACGCCTGAATCCTGCCTCGCAAGCTCGGCGGGAGGGAGAGAGGACCCCAAACCCTCTCTACCGCTCAAACTCCACCGCCTTCGCAAACGTGCTAACATCACCAAGTGACCATCACTATGTGCATGTGTGTTAGCATTTTCACAAACATTTTTCGAGGCGTTATTAGTTCTATCCAAATGCATATGACATGAAATGCACACCTAGAGGCACTTAGGAGTTCAATAGCCGCGTCATTCCCCTCTTTATAGTACGACTATCTATCCTATAATGTAACCACACCCACTAGGTGTCTTGGTTACTAAAACACAACCCTTAAGCATATACCTTTGCCTTGATCACGTAGGGTTGCATCCAAATCCAAGTGTGGCCATCATGATCACCATGTCCATCTTGCCACCAACCTTGGAATGTACTAATCCTCATATGCTACATACAACTTAGGCATAGGATTAGTACTTAGGCATTGTCACTAATTACCAACACCAAACATAGGACTTTCAATCTCCCCCTTGTTGGTAATTGGTGACAACCCTTTCACAAAGATATTATGATAAAATTTTGATTGAACCCATGTCACATTGTCCAAGTATATTACCATGTGTAAGAATTATGGACATGTGATCATGAATTCAAATTGATAGCAATGGCTCCCCCTACATGTATGCTATATGTTTGGATATGGGAAGCATACATGTTAGATAGGAAAGATTAGGAGCATTGACTACCAATAGGTGCTAAGTGTTTTAGATTATAGACCTTTGAAGCGTGATACCATCGGAGTAGCGATAAACACCATCTTAGCACCTTGTGTAGTTAGATACCACTTGGAAAAGCACAAACATAACTAGAAACCTCGTGAGATCAACATTATAAGCAAGGTTCTAGTACCGCTTAGAAAAACATGAAGCAAGAGAAATCTAACTACTTCCTATTCATGCTAGTACTTCAATACACCATTCAAATTATACTAGCAAGTCACCACACAAGCAAAGTATCGGAGAAAAAGAAATGCACAGCTATGCATCATACATATGAAGTGCACATGAAAATGCAACATTCATGTTTAAGAGCTTGCTCCCCCTACTTGTGTGCTCAAAATTTTAGTTGATCCCCTTTTTTATCAATTTCTCCTCTTTTAGAATCTATCTTTGTGAACAACATTTTTCTCCCCTTTTGTGCTTCTCTCCCTTTGAGTTCTATCTTTGTGAACAACATTTTCTCCCCCTTTGGCACCAATGACCACAAGGAGCAAATTTTAGATAGATTATCACGTTGAATTATGGGGTGAGGAACAAGTTTGTGATTCAACCTAGATTGCTTGCAGAAATAAAATGCTTCGGTTTGATCCAAGGGCAAGCTTCCTCACACCTCACTAGAAGGGTTATCATGCACCATGTTGAAGCAAATATTTAGACAAGTGATCTAGATTAAACACTTAGGAGCACAAGCTCGCAAACAAGTTATATGCTACCACTAGATCATACAAGTCATGGAAACAATAGTGGCATCATATAAACTTCAAATTCATTTGATTTTCATGAATGAGCCTAGAACAAGTAAATTATGACTAGATGCACTAAGCAAGTCCTTAGCATAGAATGTATGACATGTCAACCAATTGTACCTTGGGGCTCGAAGGAGAGGCATGTCATAACATTGGGGTGCATCAACTCATGTTGGAGAAGTCAAGTATGTTCAACTCATTCTTTAGCTTGTGAAATCTCTTCTCATCAAGTGGCTTGGTGAATAGATCGGCTAGTTGATCTTCGGTGCCCACACTCTCAATAGCAATGTCACCCTTTTGTTGATGTCTCTAATAAAATGATGACGAACATCAATATGCTTTGTTCTTTGATGTTGAACCGGATTGTTGGTTAGCTTCACGGCACTTTCATTATCACATAGCAATGGCACATTTTTGAAGTTGATTCCAAAATCCTTCAATGTTGCCTTCATCCACAAGATTTGTGCACAACAACTACCCGCGGCGATGTATTCGGCTTCGGCCGTAGATAGTGCAATACTATTTTGCTTCTTGGATGACCATGAGACAAGTGATCTTCCCAACAATTGACAAGTCCCGGAAGTGCTTTTTCTCTCCACTTTGTCACCGGCATAGTCGGAATCCGAATATCCAACTAGCTCAAAGCTTGTACCTTTGGGATACCATAATCCAACATCTTGTGTATGCTTTAGATACCTCAATATTCTCTTTGTTGCCTTCAAATGACTTTCTCTTGGTGAGGCTTGAAATCTTGCACACATGCATACACTAAACATCACATCGGGTCTTGATGCCGTCACATAGAGTAGGCTACCAATCATTGATCTATAAAGCTTTTGATCCACCATGTTGCCACTCTTGTCACTATCCAAACTTCCACTAGTGCCCATTGGAGTTGTAATGCTCTTTGCATCTTCCATGCCAAACTTCTTTAGCATATCTTTTATGTATTTGGTTTGGCTCATAAATGTACCTTCTTTCATTTGCTTGATTTGAAGTCCAAGGAAGAAGCTAAGTTCACCAATCATTGACATTTCAAACTCTTTTGCCATCATCTTTCCAAACTCATCACAAAAATCTTTGTTGGTTGAACCAAATATGATATCATCAACATATATTTGCAATACAAACAAGTCTTTCCCAATCTTCTTGGTGAAGAGAGTAGTATCCACTTTGCCCATGACAAATCCTTTGGATAGCAAGAAGTCCCTCAATCTTTCATACCATGCTCTAGGTGCTTGCTTCAATCCATACAAAGCCTTTCTCAATTTGTAGACATGATTGGGTTTCTTGTCATCTTCAAAACCGGGAGGTTGCTCCACATACACCTCCTCTTGAATGTACCCATTGAGAAATGCACTCTTCACATCCATTTGATATAGCTTGATATTATGAGCATAAGCATAGGCAAGTAAGATCCTAATTGCTTCCAATCTTGCAACCGGGGCATAAGTTTCACCAAAGTCAAGACCCTCTATTTGTGTGTAACCTTGAGCCACTAGTCTTGCTTTGTTTCTTACTACTATTCTATCTTGATCTTGCTTGTTACGAAAGACCCATCTTGTTCCAATGACATTATGATCCTTAGGCCTCTCAACTAGTTCCCATACTTCATTTCTCTTAAAGTTGTTGAGCTCTTCATGCATTGCATTTACCCAATCCGGATCTCTCAATGCTTTATCAATGTCCTTGGGTTCTTCTATTGACACAAAAGAAGAGTGAGCACAAAATGATGCCAATCTTGATCTAGTTTGAACTCCCCTTTGTATGTCACCAATGATGGAATCCAATGGATGGTCTCTTGCAATGCTAGTTGGTTGAAGCATTTGGACTTGATTGCTTGGATGTTGATGTTGATCATGAGTTGGAGATGATGAACTAGCCACTTGTTGATCTTGTTGTACTTGAGATGATGTACTAGCTTGATTTTGCATTAGAGAGCCACTAGCTTGTGTAATTGGACTTTGGAGCACTTGATCTTTGTTGTCATCCACATCAATTACTTGCTTTGGCCTAATATCACCAATATCCATTTCTTTCATAGCATTGGTCAATTGAGTTCCTCTCACATCATCCAAGTTATCTTCTTCATCTTGAGAACCATTGGTTTCATCAAACTCAACATCATGCACTTCTTCAAGTTGACCACTAGCCAAATTCCAAACTCTATAAGCTTTGCTAGTAGTTGAGTAACCAAGTAGGAATCCTTCATCACATTTCTTCTCAAACTTGCTCAATCTAGTGCCTTTCTTCAAGATATAACATTTGCAACCAAATACCCGAAAGTATGCAATGTTGGGCTTTCTTCCATTTAAGATCTCATATGGTGTCTTCTCTAGAAACTTGTGGCAATAGAGGCGGTTGCTATAGAAGCAAGCCGTGTTGATTGCTTCGGCCCAAAATGAATGACTCACATTATACTCATTCAACATTGATCTTGCCATATCAATCAAGGTTCTATTCTTCCTCTCAACTAAGCCATTTGATTGAGGTGTATACTTGGCCGAAAATTGATGTTTGATTCCAAGCTCATCACATAGCTCATCAATTCTTGTATTTCTAAACTCACTTCCATTGTCACTTCTCACTTTCTTGATTGTGGTCTCAAATTCATTTTGCACTCTCTTGATGAACTTCTTGAATATGTCAAATACATCACTCTTGTCCCCAAGAAAGAATACCCATGTGTATCTAGTGAAATCATCCACAATCACAAAGCCATACTTGTTGCCACCAATGCTTGTGTATGTAGTTGGCCCAAATAAATCCATGTGCAACAACTCAAATGCCTTGGAAGTACTCATGATGCTTTTCAATGGATGAGTGTTGCCCACTTGCTTTCCGGCTTGACATGCACTACATAGCTTATCCTTCTCAAATGTGACATCCTTCAAGCCTCTAACTAAGTCATGCTTCACTAACTTGTTCAATTGCTTCATGCCAACATGACCAAGTCTTCTATGCCATAACCAACCCATACTTGATTTGGTGAGCAAGCATGTTGAAAGTTGAGTGTCACTAGCATTGAAATCAACCAAGTATAGATTCTCATATCTAAAGCCCTTGAAGATCAAATTGGAGCCATCAACACTAACTATCTCCACATTATCAACACCAAATATGCACTTGAAACCTAGATCATACAATTGAGCAACCGAGAGAAGATTGAAATTCAACTTTTCAACTAGGAGCACATTGGAAATGCTATGATCATTTGAGATTGCAATCCTTCCAAGAGCCTTCACATCACCCTTGCTATTGTCACCAAATGTGATACTATCAATGTCACTATCATTTGATTTGAGAGAGTTGAACATTCTTGAATCACCGGTCATATGTTGAGAGCACCCACTATCAAGCACCCAATGTCTTCCTCTGGCCTTGTAATTTACCTACAAAATAAATTAATGTTTCTTAGGTACCCATACTTGTTTGGGTCCTTGGAGGTTAGTAACTAAGCTCTTTGGTACCCAAATGGCCTTCTTCTTTGGACCCACAATTGGTGTACCAACAAACCTAGCATGCACACCTTTCTCACCCTTGGTAAGTACATAACAAGAATCAAAAGGAATGTAATCCATTTTAGCATGAAACTTGTTGTTGTTCTTGTTCATTTTATTACAATTAATCTCTAGATGGCCAACTTGCTTGCATCTATTACAATAACGACCATTGCTCTTCACAAAGCGAGACTTTGGAGTAGCAAAGGCCGCCTTGCCCTTCTTGGGAGTATAGCCCAAACCCTCTTTGTTAAGAGAGAACCTTTGGCTACCCAAGCATTTTAGCAAGCGGGCATCCCCACCATAGGCATTGCCTAATGCGGGGTGAGATCATCCACCTCTCTCTTAAGAGTCTCATTCTCAACCACAAGTGATGAATCACTAGTAGTAGAGGTAGAGTTGGTTGTGGTGGATGATGATGAGCTACATGAAGCATTAGTAGGACCAACAAATAAAGAATCATCAATAATATCACTTGTTAGTCCTATATCACAAGTGACAATCACTTGCTCCTCCTTAGTTTCCTTCATGAGCTTCTCCAACTTGAGGTCCTTCTCCTTGATGAGCTCAAGTAGAGAGGAGTGGGCTTCCTTAAGCCTAGTGTGAGCAACTTCAAGGTCCTCATGGTCTTCCTTTAGACACTCACGAGAGGCCTCTAGCTCATCAAAGGATTTCCTAAGAGCTTTGAGCTCTTGTTCAATTCCTTTGCACTCCTTACTCTTTTTGAGAGCAACAAGCTCCTCCATCAAGGCATCATTTTCATTGCTCTTGGCAATGAGCTCTTGCTCCAAGATTTTGTACTTCTTGGTTGTCCTCTTGTAGCCCTTGCTCATTTGATCTATTATGCCCAATAGATCATCCTTGGAGTAGTCCTCATCCTCCTCATCATCACTCCTACAACCATCACTACCACAAGAATCATCATCACTATCATCATATTTTACCTTGGTAGGCTTGGCCATAAGGCATGTCGATGTAGTGTCGAAGATGGATGGCTTGTTGGAGAGGGCGATGCTTGCAATGGCTCGCCGAGTGGTCCTCTCATCATCACTAGAGCTATCATCATCACTATCGGAGTTATCACTATCCCAAGTGACCACATAGCCACCACCCTTCTTCTTCTTGTTGATAGTGAAGCTCTTCTTCTCTTTCTTCTCCTTCTTATTCTTCTTGTTCTTCTTCAACTTCAACTCTCCATCATGATATCTTTTGTCTTCATAGGAACACTTTGGCACTACATGATCGGGGCTATTGCAATTGTAGCAAAGCACCTCATTTGCCTTCATGAAGTCCCTTCTCTTTCTTACACCATATCCTTTCTTCTTCATGAACCTTCCCATCTTGTGTACAAGGAGGGCCATGGTCTCATCATCAAATGGATCATCATCATCGCTCTCCACCTTGCTCTTGCCCTTAGAGGATGAAGCCTTGAATGCAATGGGCTTCTCTTGCTTGACCTTGATCTCCTTCTTCTCATCTTCATCTTCATCATCATCATATTGAGCATCGGTCATGACATCTCCAAGCACTTGGTTTGGAGTCACCTTGTCTAAACCCTCTCTTTGGATCATCTTCCTCAAGATAGCAAACTTCTTAGGTAAGTTCATCAAGAACTTATGTGAGAAGTCCTTGTCCTTGACATCTTCTCCTAGGCTCTTGAGATCATTGACTATGACTTGAAGCCTATAGAACATCTCCGGTATGGACTCATCATCCTTCATCTTGAAACTTGCAAACTTGTCCTTGAGCATATAGAGCTTGGCACTCTTTACCATTGAGGTGCCCTCATATGTTTCCTCTAATCTTGTCCACACTTCACTTGCCATCTCAAGATCCTTGATTTGCTCAAAGACCTTTGCATCAATCCCATTGTAGAGAGTGTTGAGAGCCATAGTGTTGCATTGGTTGTTGATGCGGTCATTGTTGGTGAGGTTGTCGGGATCAATGATAGCATAATCATGATGTGTCACCTCCCAAACCTTCTCATTGATAGAGCCAAGATATTGCTTCATCTTTCTTTTCCAATGATCAAAAGATGAGACACCATCAAAGAATGGAGGCTTGCCCCCGACATGGTTGAACACAACTTGAGCCATCTTACACCGAGGTTGTTAAGCCTTACAAACGGTGACCACGGCTCCGATACCACTTGAAAGGTCTTGATGGCTAGAGGGGGGGTGAATAGCCTTATAAAAATTTCTACAAAGACAAGCTAAACAAGTTTATCAATATAACAAATAGCGAGATGCGTGTTTTGCTTAGCCTACGGGGTGTTTGCAAGCCACCTATCCAATTCACAATTCTAGTATATTTGCACTCAACCGCACAAGTCAAACCGAGAAGGAAACTACAACTAGCAAGCTACACAAAAGAGCTACTCTAGCAAAGTAACTAAGAAATTAATACAAGAGAGAGTTAGAAGGGTATCACCGAGGGGCGAAGTATTGATCCAACCAAACAATATGATCAAGAGATGAATTCCACAATATACAACCACCGGGATCGATCAATCACAATAAGAATGATGACACAAAGATTTATCCCGAGGTTCACGTGCTTGCCGGCACGCTAGTCCCCGTTGTGTCCCTCTTCACCACGTGGTTCAGCGGCTAATCGGTCTCACACCGAGCCTCTCAAAAGGCGTCACAAGAACCTACCAAATGGCAAAAGGTTGCAATGACACGAGCAATTTACTAATGTTGCCTTTGGCGCTTCGCCGAGGTAGGCACAAACCCCTCACAAACACCGGAGGTGGCCAAGAACAATCACCAACTCTTGCCAACGCCTCCAAGCTGCTCCAAGTCGTCTAGGTGGCGGCAACCACCAAGAGAAACAAGAATCCCGCAGCAAATCAACCACCAAGTGCCAACTAGATGCTATCTCACAATGCAAATGCACTTGGATCACTCAATCTCACTTCGAATATGCAAAGAAACAAGAGAGATGAGTGGGAGGGGAGTTGCTTAGCTCAAAGTGCTCACAAGTATGTCAAAAGTCCAAGAGCTAGAGCCTTGAGCCAGCCAACGAGTATTTATAGACGTACCCCTTCGAATATAGCCGTTAGAAACTTGATTCAGCAGCAGTCGCGCTGACCGGACGCGCTGGTCCAACTGACCGGACGCGCCGGTCAAGCAACGGCTATTTTCCGAACTACTGACCGGACGCGCCGGTCGCAACGACCGGACGCGCTGGTCACGACCGGACGCGCCGGTCCCGTGACTGACCGGACGCGCTGGTCAACTCTGAGCCGCGCACAACGAAACGTCGACCGGACGCGCTGGAGAACTGACCGGACGCCACAGTGCCCACGTCCGGTCGGAGTCCAGTAAGCTCCCTGGACGACCGGACGCGTCCGATCGACTATGACCGGACGCGCCTCGCGTCCGATCAAACAACTGAAAAACGCGAAGACACTGGACACTAACCGGACGCGTCCGGTCACACAGTGACCGCGTCCGGTCCAGCGTCCTGTCACCACTGTGACCTCCGTTCGCTTCCGTTTGATTTCCGTTTGATTTTCGACTTCCGGCGTAGTAGAAAATAGTCGTTTCAACTCCTCGAAAATGCCTGAATCCTGCCTCGCAAGCTCGGCGGGAGGGAGAGAGGACCCCAAACCCTCTCTACCGCTCAAACTCCACCGCCTTCGCAAACGTGCTAACATCACCAAGTGACCATCACTATGTGCATGTGTGTTAGCATTTTCACAAACATTTTTTGAGGCGTTATTAGTTCTATCCAAATGCATATGACATGAAATGCACACCTAGAGGCACTTAGGAGTTCAATAGCCGCGTCATTCCCCTCTTTATAGTACGGCTATCTATCCTATAATGTAACCACACCCACTAGGTGTCTTGGTTACTAAAACACAACCCTTAAGCATATACCTTTGCCTTGATCACGTAGGGTTGCATCCAAATCCAAGTGTGGCCATCATGATCACCATGTCCATCTTGCCACCAACCTTGGAATGTACTAATCCTCATATGCTACATACAACTTAGGCATAGGATTAGTACTTAGGCATTGTCACTAATTACCAACACCAAACATAGGACTTTCAACGCCCCGGGCTCACCCTCTGCTCATTTCTTCGTTTCCCACTCTCGCTCGTCCCTCCCTCGTTGTGCTCGCATAGGCCCGACGAACGCCGCCATGGCAGCCACCGAGTGGAGCTCCGCGCCGCCGCCGCTGTTCCTCCAATTTCGGGCTCCCTTGCATCCCACAGCGAGCACCACCACCTTCGCAGCGTCATACTCCGCCCCACGCGCACGCTCTCCCTAACTCCAGGTCAACGGAGCGCGCGCTAGGCTGCCCGTGCGTGTGGCCCGGAGTCCACGGTTCTTCTCTGACCGCGATTCAACCTTCCCCGGGTGCGGGTAGTCACGCTGGTGCTCGTGCCACCCTTCGCCACTACCACCGGCGACCCCCCCTCGCCAGAGACCTGCCGTGCCCAATTCCTCTGCTCTCGGTCTACAGTGAAGCCAGGGAGGGACCCCACGGGCATGAATTCAAGTTAAATAAGGGTCCTAAATGCAAAGTCGTACACTCATTTAAATAGTGCAGTTAGGATCTATTTGCTTAGTTTATTTAAAGATTCTTTCAGGGGCCTAACTTCAGCGGTTGTGACTCAAAGGAATAGTGCCGCATAGTGTGGTTTTTCTTTTCCCTTTTTCCTTTATGCATATTTATGGCTGAAATTTTGAAAATTAATATCTCATGCTAGGAAATTCATAAAATAGCAAATATGGACTTTTTGGAAACCTTGAGAAAATATCTATGCAGTAGAATCATAAAAAGTTACATGTTTGTAGAAATTTTCTGGTGTTTGGATTTAAGTTGGAAAAGAGCTCTAAAAATACCTTTAAAATTGACCAGAGCAAGATCTGGAGTTTTGGACACCCAAAAATAGTGATTCTTGTTCTATTAATCTTGTGATAACATGTAATAACTAATAAAAATATTAAACCTATTAGTTGTTCACTGTTTCTTAGGGTTTTGATTTAATCTTGCTAATTGGGCATTTCTTGCAAATGTTGTTTGGGAAATTCATAACTGATGAAGTGATGCTCCAAATGATGTGAAATTTTTATAGTAGGCTTGTCATGATATGGATGTACTGTGGTATAAATTTCATGGTCATTGCTTACCGTATGATCAAGTTATTGATTTAACTTGTTTATGGCTTGATAAATAGCTTATAAATAATATATAAATGATAAAATGGAAAATGTTGTTCCATTACCTTAGTATGTTGTTGCTCTATCATGTTGATTCATACTATGGCCATGTGTTCATAGAAAATATTGAGTTTTAGGTTTATTTTGCTCTCACATGATTTATTGCAATAGCTATTTGTCTTTTTCATAGAGGTTGATATACTTGTCCAAATGGCTTGAAATTTGTATAGTAGACTTTTGGGAGCATATTTAGGCCAATGTAATTTTGGTAGAATTTATTATGCACTTTTGATATGTGTTCATAATTGCACCTAATTATCTAAATAAATTAAGAAAATACATTAACAGAATTTATTTAGTATTGGACACTATGTTTTCTGGTGTTCATTAGTCATGTGTGACATGTTAGTAATGTTGGTTTTGTCCAATTATATGTTTGTAACATAAGTTAATAATTATTCCTTGCAAACGAGGTTTCTGGACAGATCTGGGAACTTAGCAAAGTTCTTCATGACAATGTTCTTTTTTGTGAAACTTGTTTATACAAAAGTTGTAGATAGTTTATGTATCTAGCTTCTATTAAAATTTGGTGTCATTTGGCCAAATAGTTTATGAGTTATAGATGTTTAAAGTCAGGTCCCAGATTTGGTTGCTCTCTGTTTGGAGCAGACCAGATTCTGTAGTTTCCTCTTGTTTACCCATTAAACTTGATAATCAGGCTTAGGTGATTATAAATAAATTGTAGAAAATTTCATAAGATTTCCAGAATGTCTTGTTTCACATCTTTTGGAGTTGTGGATCTCCAGTTATGATTAAATTACTCAGCTGTTGTTCTGAGGTCCAGAAAGTGGCATATTCTAGTTTTAGTGCTTTGATTCACTTTGCCATGCTTGTGTGTTGAAGTGTGACTCATATCCTTGATGGTACTTGGGTTAGTACCCTGTGATCTTGTGAGACTTGTGTCTTGATTGATGTGCTTGTCCTCTTCTATGTTATGGTTTAGTGAGGATCAAGTTAATTAGCTCTAGGTGCTTATGTGAACCTTGGTATGCTTGCTTGATTTATTTGTTTATTGCATTCCTATATATTCATACATATGCATTGTTGAACCTCATTTAGGTACGTTAGTTGAAGCACGTGATGGACCTAATGGGGAGCCAAACCCGAAGATGGAGGTGATGGATCCATCCCGAAGATAGAAGGATCAGACAAGTGCTAGATTGGAGGATGCTCGCCAAGCGAGTTTCATCTAACAAACACTGAGTTGAGTCGGATCCCAGGCAAGCTCCGGAGCATTATAAGTCTCCTACCTTCAAAGCAATTAATTTTATATATGTTATAAGTATTGTTGCATTAAGTGGTAGGAGTTGGTTGGAAACCCTTGCTACATTATATCCTTCCTTGTCTAGATATATGAATCCTTGAATCCTACATAGACTAGGATTGAATAGATGCTTAGCCCTGCTTTAAGCGGTAGAAGTCAGGTGATTTTCTGTCACCTGCGAGATGTAGGATATTCATATATGGTACAGTTGGCTATATTTGCTATCGTGGAAAGGAACCATATGTTAATAAAATGAAATGAGACCGGGCGGGATGACGATAGTGAAGCAACAAGGCATGGAGGTCTTGGGTGTGGATCTATCCCCGTCTGAGTCGTTTAAGGACTGATTCGTTGTACGTCCTTGAGTCATGTTGAACGCAGTCTAACACTTAGTTGGCCGAATAAGTCGTTCCGACCGCGAAGCCGAGTAATATAGTTCAGGCCGGGAATCGAATGGTAGGTCGCATCTTGGAGGTAGTAGGGATGTGCTTGGGGACACTGGTGTGAGACCAAGGGGGGTTAAAGTCCCTATCATCCTGGCAGAGTGTTGCCCTTGGGGATGCGGCATCAGTCAAACCCGCGACTCCTGAATTGTACGAAAGGTGGCTTGTGCGACCCTGGCAGGGGCCTGCGTGGTGAGTGTTAGAAATACCCCTCCAGCTAGATAAGAACTCAATTCGAATCATCGTCGCTCCCGGTTAGTGAGCACTTGACTTGAGCAGCGACAACGTAGATTCAATTAAATTGAACGGATGGTTAATTGGATGATGATGGAAATATTGCCTCAATTTATACCTGCTATGGTTAATATTGTTTGCTCCTAATCAAGTGAGTGCCCTAGTACAGGTGCTAATATAGATGACAGGTTAGTGATAATTAACTTGATGCTTAAGCATTAATGATTACTTATCTATATTAAGCTTTTATGCAAATGTTGTCAAGCTAGCCCACTTACATCAGCCTTGCATCATCCTTGGTGTCACCTTATTTCTGGTTTTTGATGGGTAAGTCTAGCTGAGTACCTTCTTGTACTCAGGGTTTTATTCCCACCTATTGCAGGTTGTGATGTATCATGGCGACTGCAAGAGTTGGTTGGTTCCTGCTGTAGTGGCGGAGTGTGATCATGGGCATGATCCTTCTGAATTATCTTCTCTCTAATGCTTTTATTGAAAGTCAACCTTGGTACTGGCATGTATTTGAAATAAGGGTGTTGTTAGTTTCAACTTACTTTGCTTCCACTACTTTTGAACTTAAGTTGTAATAACTATGTTGAACTCCGATGTATATTGAACTACTTATGAAATGGATGTAACATGTGACTTGTTATGTTGAATCACTATGATCTTGGCTTGTATGTTGGTTGGTTTGAAATCCCTCGTGATTTCATTGGACTACCGGAGTTATATGGGCTCAAGTGCGAGAATTTGATCACTTAGGTGATTGTTTTTGTACTTGTGCTCTTATAATTTGGACGGTTCCGTGACAGCCGTCCTCAGATGATCGGTGTGAGTTTCGCAAGCTTGTCCATGGGGTGGATGAGGCCCGCCAGCGCTACTCTGACGCCACCCGTGATGTGAGCCAACTAGAACGCTGTCTTGATGATGTCAGGGTGGCCCTTAAGGCCTTGGAGAGGGAGACTACTGCCACGCAGGTGGCGGCCGCTGATGCCCTAGCCTGCATCATGGGTAAGGGTGCTTCTTCGTCTTGTTGTCCCGCTCATTACTTGCCATTCCTGATCTTCCTCTAATCTTCATATCTTCTTGTTGTCAGTGTTGGAGGAGCAGCTGGCGGCCTCTCGCCACGAGACAGAAGAGGCTCACCTCTGGGAGGTTCTCAAGATGGTGGATCGTGAACGCATAGTGGTGGTTGGAGTTCGGCAGGGAGCCAGTGTCGCCCTTGCTACCCTATAGCTCTGCACTGGCCAAGACTTCCATCAGGTGGCGCTCGGGTTCCTAGACCATGCTAGGCAAGCGAAGCCGGTGAAGCTGGTTGGTGACTTTGCTGCTACCGCCGTTGTGGCCCTTGTAAACATGGAGGACATCCCGTGGCGGTGGCCATGGACCTTAGGTTGTACCTAGGGTCTTATAATGAATAAAATTTCTTAGTTTGTATCTCATGCTTCTTTTTCTTTCATGTGCTCATTAATGATCCGATTGTTTGAATGCCGTAGTCACGCGACCTTGCTTGGGGATTGACCCGTGAAACTTAGTTTAGTGCGACTCCATTTTTGTGACGAGGTGTCATAGGACAGATCTGGCGACAATGTGCCTCTCATCATCCTCTTTCCCTTGGGTCATGTCGATCTTTCTTCTGGTGAGCATCAGTGCGTGGTATGCCACGGTGTAGCCCCTGCGAGTGAACCGTGTTGACTGGCACGCGCGGATCAACATGAGTCACTTGGGGTCACTATTGATGGTCGTTAACTACAATTATAAACCGTCAACAAAACATGAATAAGGGAATAAATCAATCCCCAACATAGAATTAGGGGTTAAACTGACAGAATTCTACATATTTTTGTGAATCTATGTTTCTACAGGGGTTACTCAGGAAAAGAGGCAAAGAGGACCCACACGTCGGGCTAAAAAGCATATTCTACGTGGGCACCAACGCAGGAAGGATCTAGAAGACATGAGAAGGTGACCCACCAAAGGAGGGGCCCACCTGCCATAGAGGGGGGTAGGCTGACCCACCCCAAGGTTGGCCGACCAAGCCTAGTCCCACTTGTCAGCTGTCTTCGTACGTCGGTCTCCCACCGTCATTGAGGTCCAATCTTCACCGTAGATCAAAGTCGATTTGATCTGAGGGCTCTGGTTTCATCCCACAGACCTATATAAGCAACCCTGTACCCCTTGAGGCAGAGGAATCCTGAAACCCTAATTCATATTTTCTAGTGAGGATCAAGAGAGGGGTCCTATGAAAGGATCAACCTCTCAAGAGCCAACATTCAAGAAATTAGTCCTCAGTAGGATCTAGTCTTTATAAATAGAGAGGTAGAGAGAGGGAAGAGTTTTGGAGGAGGTGTCGGCCTATCGGTGCTCCCTCTATGGCTTGTACCTTGGTGAAAGTCAACCTACGTCTGAGATTTCTCTAGTAATACTCTTATTATTTTAATAAGCAACATTGTTTATGTTGTTCTCCTGGTTTGTGAGTCTCTTTTGAGTACTTTAATCTATCCAACTTAGGTTAAAGTATTATTCATAGTGTAAGCATGGCGCTTAGGCTCGGATAACTTGTAGATGCACCCTACTTTCTGGATCGGTGGTAGATTCACGATTGTGATAGCTACTATATATATATATATGACAATACTCTCTCTATATATTTAGTTCATTGAATCGTCTATAGTCCACCTCCCATCTGTAGGCCAAGTAGGACCTGGTTGCTAAGGAAAGCATCCTTTGCTAGTATCTTTTCTTAAGTAATGTGCCCAGATAGAATAGTAGAAGGCATACCTTACTGAGATTAGAATGAGAAGACCTTGGCAATTTCCTCTACACTCTCGACCTTCTTAAGTCTTGTTGCTACTCCAGGTTAAGTTGGACCGTAGTTAACCTCACACGTTTCCCTGTGGATACGATATTTAAAACCCTCCGGGTGAAAGCTACAGTGATATCCGTGCGCTTGCAGATTTATCTGTGTGCGTTAAAATATGTCAACAGTCACACGTGTCGTTAGAGTGTCACTTTGATGTGCGCTCATTGAGGTCTGTTGCGATCTCTGGGTGCAAGGAGGATTCATTGATCATTATGTACAAATTCTTAGTTGGCTAAGAGTAGCTTTGATGCGAACACTAAGTGTCCGCGCCACTGGTTGTGGCCTTCAACATTCGCGGTGCTCAACATGGTGAGGCCTAGAGCTCACAGCTCGTCGAATCGAGGAATGCACTACATCGCGAGCCCTTTGGCACTCATCATTCACGCCATCCTCATGCCGTGTCATCGCCTACCTCATCGCATGCCATGGCCGAGGTCACTAAGCGTGACCTCCACGTGCTCCTCTACCACGTGGGAAAGTCATGTTCGGGTTTAGCCCCGGGGGTTGGCACGCAGCTATCACAATGTTGTAATTTTCCCGTTCATAGAGGTGGGCCTGCTAGAGGTCGCCTCCTATAGTGATGATTCCGTGAGGATCGGGCATGTTGAGCTTCAGGTAGGTGTAGTTGGGGATGGCCATTAACTTGGTGTAGCATGGTCAGCCCAGGATGGCATGATAAGTGCTGGGGAAGTATGCTATTTCAAAGGTGAATGTTTTCATGTGGAAATTGGCTCATCCTTCGAATGTCATGGGTAAGTCGACCCGCCCGAGGGGAACAGCCTGAAGCCCGGGTATGACTCCGTGGAACGGAGCACCAGATGGTCATATCATCGCTCATGACAGCCCCATGGCGTCGTATGTCTTGGTGTAGGGGAGGTTGAGGCCACTCCCACCATCCATGAGGACACAAGATAGGTGGGTCTTGTTGATGATTGGGTCCATGACGAGGAGGAAGCACCCTGGTTGCAGAATGTGGTCGGGGTGATCTTTTCTGTCGAAAGTGAACACGGCTTCCAACCATTTCAAGAAGCTGGGACAGCTTCACCCTGAGCGGCTGCATTGACCTCCCTAGCCGTGAGCTTTTGCTAGCGTTTGGACTCATACGCCACCAGTCTGCCAAAGATCATGAGGCACCCTTTCGGGTCGAGATACGCATCCCCCTTCTCTTCATTGCCGGCGGGCCTGGATGGCGCATCCGTGCTGGTTGCCTTGTAGTCGCCACTGAAGTAGCGCTTGATGAGATCACACTCCTCGAGGGTGTGCTTGACTGGATAGCCATGGTTGCAGCATGACATCTTGACTATCTTGTCGAAGCTGACATGGTTGAGCTTGGCAATCTTCTACTTATGGACCCTATCGATCACCACGACGAACTCACTGTCACGGGGCCTCTAGCTATCCTTCTTGCCCTTTATCTATTGATTGCGGTCTTTAGACTCGCCCATGGGTTTAGCTTGAGCCTTACCCTTGTATTTGTAGAAGATTGCATAGACGGCTTCCTTGCCGGAGGCGTGGCTTGTCGCGAGGTCAAGCAACTCTCGCATCGTTCGCGGTTTGCAGCGCCCGAGCTCATGGACAAGTGCTTCGTTGGTCATGCCAGAGATGAACGCTTTGATCCGCATCCATGATATCAGGAAGCTCATTGCACTGCTTGGAAAAGCGGCGAATGTACTCGCGTAGAGTCTCTCCTGCCTTTTGTTTGCAAGCTTTGAGATCCTAGGAGTTTCCAGGATGCATGTATGTGCCCTAGAAGTTCCCTACGAAGATGCGCTTGAAGTCTACCCATGAGTGGATGCTGTCTACGGGGAGATGCTCGAGCCATGCTCGGGTGCTTTTCACAAGGTAGAGTGGCAAGTGTTGGATGATGAAGAGATCGTCGTCCCCCCACCTGCTCAACTGACGAGGAGAAAGTCTTCCAACCATACGGTGGGGTTGGTGTCCCTGGAGAACTTGACGATGTTCGGCGGTGCGTGGAAACGAGCTAGGAATGGTGTTTGACAGATCCTTTTTGCGAATGCTTGCGGGCCGCAAGCGTCCGGGCTCGGGCTGCATCGAGCGTCCCGAACCCTAGGATGTCGATCATGATTGTCCGGGTCACTGTCACCGTAGTGTAGTTGATCTTTGCCCACCCAGTCTGGCCTAAGGCGCCTGGCGCCTTGAGTTGGACGTGCATTGAAGTTTCTGATGTAGCAGCTGCGCGCCGGGGAGGGTTCCCGCCTACGCGTCGTGCCGCCATCACCTAGCCGAAGCATGCTTGGAGCGTGGTGACCCTTGGGGGCATTAAGCGTCAAGGAGATGTGTATGAAGTTGGCCTTGAGATGCCGCCTCTCCGTAGAGCTATGAGATTGCTACAGCCACAGTTTCCAGCAGGCCTCGCAACTCCTGATGGACGCGCTTTCCCTCATCGGTTGAGGGTTCAGGGACCATCCGCATGGTCATGGTGGTTGTAGTGATGTTTTGGTTGGATCAAGGGTAGACGGGCGTCTCCTTCTTGCCTTGTTGGATTTGATCATACACACACGTGCCCACGCCCGCGTGTCCTTAGCATCGAGGTGTTGCGGGCTAGGGCATCTGTCATCGCGGCGCTCGTTGGCCTAATCAGCTTCACGAGCCCTAGCTCATTCTAGGCACTCCTGGTCATACTTGGCCTGTTCTCCAAGGGTGCATGGAATCAGATAGGCGTCTGTCCTCCGCCGACGCTGCCCCATCCTCTGAGAGGTGCAACATGTTGCAGCTCCCTTTAGAATCAAACTCGGAGTCTATGTTCTCAGGGGTTGCCAGTATGAGGTCGTAGACGTATTCTGGATCCCGCTCCATCATCCCCACAAACCCGGAGGATTCTGGAGTCGTTGAACGGCCATTGCGCCTGGATAGCTCCCGCTCGAAGAGTGCGATCGCGTCCCTCATTTCGGAGGGCAGTGTAGTGCTGGGGTTCCAGAATTCGGCCTCTTGCGGCAGGGGTCCATTTCCAGAGAGTTGGGTGAAAGCATTCGCCAACACATAGAAAACGCATCGGCTTAGCTCTGGCTTGGGATTCAACCCGAGATATGCGTCGATTCTGCATGCTAGCGCATCAGAGTCGACGATCACGGGATCGACTTGGGCCAGTCCGTGATCAGGCATCGAGATGTGTGGCGGAGCCACTTTCTCTTCGCTGAGCCATAGCTGACTAAGACAGTCGGCTACGAAGTCTAGGTCCTCTAAACGCAGAGCTTGGCCAGGGAAAAGACTGTAGGCGGGAACTAGCCCGTCGATGTCGGCAAACTCAAGGCTTCTGAAGTGTCAGAGATATGGGCTAGGGATACCTTCACCGCCTGTATATATGACCACCACCAAGCTATCGGCCCAGCAGCCATCAAGGGGGAGGCCCGTAAGGGCTGACGTGATTGACCAACATGGAGATGAAGGCAAACCAAGGTGGGCGTATCTGGACAATAACTAGGATCAATCTGTTGTAACAAACTAGGAACACAGTCTATAACCCTACCTCTGCTGCCTATATAAAGGAGGGTAGGGACCTCGGGCTCGGGGTCTAGCCATTATATCATCCATCTTCCACCTATTCCATCTACCTCGTAGCTAGGAGCAACAACCCCTGTAATTGAGCATACAAATACAAGAGCAGCCGCACCACTGGAGTAGGGTTTAGTGTGCACCGCACCCCGAACCTGTATAAATCCTCATGTCTCGTATGCTACCATCTGATTCCGTCTACGTGATCACGTCGTTGGATATTGCCAGAACAAAACAATTCAATAGTTGGCGCGCTAGATAGGGGGACTTTCGCGTTCAGATCTAATATGTTTCATAGGGGAATTTTCTTCACCAACAACATCGGCTAGATAGGGGGACTTTCGCGTTTAGATCTAATATGTTTCATATGGGTTTTTTCTTCACCAACATCTGCAGTAATTCAGCTCTGCGAGATGGTGCTGTCGGCATTGCATGGTGTGGCGGCATCCCTACTGTCGCAAGGCATCGCTCATCATATGGTTCGATCTGATCTCTCACTTTTATCCAAAAAGCCTACCTTCTCGTTTGTAGTGGTAGTGCCCAGTTTCTATGAGTTCAAACGCTAGAATTCTCGAGGGGTGCACACCATCCCGTCGCTATTCGCTAACTAGAGGTCCAACGCCAGGCTTCGTTGGCACTCTGATTGCAGGCGGGGTGGGCTCTTATTGAGCCCCACACGATCACCCCGCAAAGTTTTCCTTCGTGGCTGTAGTGGCCTAGCTGCAATTTTTTTGTGGCCCAACATCTTTGAACCCACAAAGCCTGTTAGGCAAGAGAGAAAGCTCGCAAGAACCCACAAGACCCGAAACAACTGCATCTCTGAACCCTACAGCTATCGCGCTGTCATGGTACAATGGCGTCGGGCGTCACCCTCCTATGCTCGCCCTTCCGGCTCGTCCTGGTCCTTAGCGCAGATGGGAACACCAATTTCGGCCATGGCAGGCGGCGGAAACCTGGCCCTTGACTCGTGCTCCTCCATGGTGGAGCAAGAGGAGGCAGGAGGGGACGGGGGCCATGTAGCCTCTAAGATCTATGCACCGGCTTCTGCGGAATTGGGGTGCCAGATCTTGGGTGTGGCTTCGTCATACTGCAATTTCTTACAGATAGATAAATATGGGTAAGGATTTTCTCGGTTCCCTTTGGTTTTGGTTGTTTACAGACTTGTGGTTCTCACTGTTAAATCCTGATTCCGCTAGTGGGGGTTTCATGTCTGAATTAATGTTGTAAGAAATCAAGTTACTTTCTTGATGTATGCCCATGGACCATCAGGCAGTAACTGGTGGTTCCCCTGAAACATCCTCTTACTGCAGTTTGCAATAGTGCACAGAAGCAATGACACTTTCACACTAATCAGAGCTGACACCGTACCTACTGGTCCCCTTTCACTTGGCATCGAGTTTTGAGTCATCAGGCTTTATTGAACATGGATGGTAGTTGCAAACTATTAAAATTGTTTTCTACACAAATTACTTGTTAAAATTTAAGTAGTTTTAATAGACCTATTTATTCAAGGTATTGAATAGGGAGTCATCTAGTTTTAATAGTTTTCTACGCAAGTAACTTGTTAAAATTGTTTTGAGTTATTCTGTTTCTTTCTCTGAAATCTTTCTTCACGAACGTTCTTTCTCCGAAATCTGATCTATTGACTTTAAATATGTTATTGTATTCTATCCAGATGTGCTGGTGTTGACATGGCAACCCTGCCATCTGAGCTTGTGCCAGAAGAATTGAGTGGCCAAGAAGCAGATCAGCAAAGGAGTAAGCATACAACTTTAAGGAGTCTGAATGTGAAGAAGTCATTGCTAGTGAAACAGAAGTCATATGCTGTTAATGCTCCAAAGAATCCAATAGAGAAGCGGAGGAAATCATCTGCTTCGAACGTGCAATTTGTGAGGTCCCCGATTCTGAATAGGATCCTAGCATCGCCAAGGATGCGCCACTCTAGAGCCAAACACCAATGGTCACCATATGCAGGATTGTCGTCTTCAACCTTACCCGATGATGCAAGAACGACTGCTTCTCCTAATCTTGGCCGAGGTTAGATTTAAATTGCTACGTGCACTATCATTATTTATCCTAATCTGTTGCTTTAATGTCTAAAAAAACAGTATATTTATTTGTTGCTTTGATGTTGTCCTAATCAATACTAGTATACTTACGCTATAGATTCATTGAGAACAATTAAAAGGCACAAATCTATCAACAGAGCCCTCGCTCGGCGGTCCATTGCGGTAGAGGAAGATGAGATAGGAGAGGATGAGGGTGATGAAGCATCCAAGATCCAGGCACTCACTTCTGGGTAATGATTCCCTCAGTCCTCACCTCCCTTCAGCAACTCTTTGTGCAATATTTATTTGTTTCCTAAAATTTCAAAGTTAAAATTTTCTGTATTCAATCCAGCCATGACGGGATACATATGGAAACTCTACCATTTGAGGCTGTGCTAGAAGTTGTAGGACAACAAAGGAGCATGTAGCATCAAGGAGGCAAAGATGCAGCATCAAGGAGCGTGGATAGGATCAAGTCCTTGCTGTCGAAACATAAGTCATTTGTTGTTAATGCTTCAAATCATTTAGAAGGAATGCAGAGGAAGTCATCTACTTCACATATGCATTTTGTAAGATCTCTGGTACTTAATAGAATGCTACAGTCACCAAGGATGAGCCAGTCTCCAGTACTATCTGCAAGATGATCTTCGTCTTCATTTGATGATACAAGAATGGCTATTTCTCCTGATCTTGGCCCGGTTAGATTTAACTTCCTGCATATTGAAGCAACCAGATTATGTCTTAAATTTTTCTTGACTTTGTTGATTTGTTCTGTCTTGGTTAGGGTCCTGTTTCTACTATGCTGGTCTTTTAGATGAAAATTGAATATTAATTGTATACTTGGTCCAAGTGAATTTTCTTGCTGCATGAGGTGCCTTTAGTTACTGACAATGTATACTTTAGTAAATGCTTGTACTAATCAATACTTACATACTTATTGTATAGATGCATCAAGACCAACTAAGAGAAGTAAACTTAGATCTGATGTGTGGAAAGAATTTGAGCCTATTTATGAGGGGAATCTAGTAGTACAAGATAAATGTATTCATTGTTTGGAGCTCTTGTCTGCTACTCGAGATAATGGTAGAAGTGCTTGTCGTAGGCATTTGAAAGTGTGCAAAGAAAGGACTAGAAAGAACCAGTTGGTTGAAAGCATGAACACAGGACTATCCCCTGATTCACTAGCTCTAAAGAATTGGAAGTTTAACCAAGAGGTCTCACGTAAAGCCATTGTCAACTTTATCGTATTGTAGGAGCTACCCTTTAGTTTAGTTGACCATGCACTGTTTCAGAAATTTATTGCTACCTTAAATCCTTGGTTTACCATAGTGTCTAGAACTACAGTTGCTGAGGATATTATGTGCTCATATGAGGATAAAAGGTTAGCCCTTCAGGAAACTATCAAAAATTCAAATTCAACGGTCTGTCTAACGCTGATCTGTGGACTTCAAATCAGAACCTAGGTTACTTGTGCATTACTTGCCACTTCATTGATAATGACTGGATGTTGCATAAGAGAATAATAGGTTTTGGTCTTGTAGCTTCGCCCCATGATGGTTTTACTTTGTTTAATGCATTGTTGAAGTGTTTGCAAGAATGGAAGTTAGAGAACAAGTTATTTAGCATCACATTAGATAATGCAAAGAACAACAACAACATGGTTGGTTCCTTAAGGAAAAATCTTTCAGAAAGACACCTTATGCTTGGGAATGGTGATCTGCTACTTATGCGTTGTGTAGCGCATGTGTTGAACCTTATTGTCAAGGAGGGATTTAAGGTGATAGATGGTGCTACTAACCACATTCGAGATAGTGTCAAGTACATTAGAAGCTCACAAGCCCATAAACAGTGTTTCGAGGAAATCATTTTACAATTAGGTATATCATGTGAGAAGAGACCGTCTCTTGATGTTCCAACTCGGTGGAACTCAACTTATTTAATGCTGAAGTCTTCAATAGAGTATATGGCAGTCTTTGATGTTATGGAGTCACAAGATCCTAATTACATGGACAAGCCTTCTAATACAGATTGGAACATGGCAGACCTACTTTGCAATGTGTTCAAACCCTTCTATGATGCTACAAATGTAGTTTTTGGTACATTATACCCAACAGCAAACCATTGCTTCCATGTCCTATGGGAAGTCAAAGGAAAAATAGAAACTTTGGAATCACATAAGTTACGGCGAGCAAAATGAAATTGAAGTGTGAGAAATTCTGGAATATATGCCTGTTGCAGATGTGTACCAGTAGTTCTAGATCCTAGGTTTAAGTTCAGTTTTATATCATTTCGTTTGAACACCGGTTTTGGTGATAAAGGTCCAGTATACACTGAAATGGTGAATGCCATAATGGAAAATCTGTTTTCTACATATTCATCAATGGCACTTGATTTAAGCTTCTCACAACCCGAGTCCAATGATGGAAGTATTGATGAATATGACTACTGGGTAGACTTTGGACAACATCTTGCAACACAGAAAAGGAAGAGAGTGAAAAGTGAGCTTGACACATATCTGCAAGATGATCTTTTCCCTCGACAAAAGAAATTTGATATTCTGCAGTGGTGGATGATGCATTCTACAAAATATCCTATGGTTTCGCGTATGGCAAGGGATTTGTTAGCAGCACCCGCATCAACTATAGCTTCTGAATCAGCATTTTTCACTAGTGGAAGAATTATTAGTGACTACAGAAGCCGACTAGCAAGAAAGAAAGTTCAAACCTTAGTATGCCTACAGGATTGGTTGAGAGCAGAAGGTACATTTTCTTTTAATTGTACAAAGTAGTTAAGTAGCTTATTGTTAGTGTGAGTATTCTTGTTTGAGCAATAATGACACCTTATAACTCATTACTCGCTCTTGTTTCAGGTTTATCAGATGTTACATTATCAGAAGATGATATTGGCGATGGCGACAATCAAGTAAGCAATGTCTTGCGTATTCAATCACTTATTTCTGTTCTGTGATTGGTTGCTTGCAAACTTGCAATGACTTCCTTGTTCTGTGACAATGGCTCTGCTGTACTTTACATGAACATGCAAGTTTTGATTTCGCTCCTGCTGTATTAGTTTTTATTGTAGTTGAATCATGCTGGAAAATGGTAGGCTAGTTTTGATCGTGTAGGTTTTGCACTATTTACGGTGCTGGTGAAAGAGGTCAGAGGATTAGTGTATAACTTGATTTGAGATCATTGTTTACGGTATTGCCCTATTACTGAACAAGAGGTTGTGCTGGTAGTATCACACTATTACTGAAAGAAGACACTTTACCTATACTCAAGTGATTTCTTTATTGGTAGTACTTATGGATTTCTATGCTTATGGTTGCTAAAATTTACTTTGGTATGTGTTATCTTTTTGAACTGTAGTCCAGCCCTATTGTTTAGTTTTTACCGATAGTTCATATGCACCACTGGACTTTGATGTGCACTTGCTTGCTCGACAATTATCAAATTATACAAATGAATTTGGTTTTTAAATCTCTCCTTGTGTGTGCGCGTCCCTGTCGTCGACTCGTCCTTGTGGTGTGTGGCTTGCCCATGCTTTCCACATTCCATATGTTTTTTCAACTCACTCAAAAGCCTCAATCAAATGCATCTCGTGTTCTAAAAGAGGATCTGATGAGTTCCCAGGTAGGAGCAGGAGAGGTGTAGGGTAGCTGCCTTTCCTTGTCTCTGTCTTTGTGGAAGTTGCTTTTATTCTGAACCCTGTTACTAAAGAATTTGCTTTTATTTGCTAATATTCAGTCCTATATCATATTCTGATCAAGTTTCTTTTTGTTGTTTTTGAACTGAGGACATTTGAAGTAAGGAGGTGCCGGGTTCAGCAGAGCAGGGCGAATAATCATGTTCGAAATTTTTTGTTTTATAATCAATTTGGAAGTGCCGGGTGTACAGTAAATGAAAAGGAAATAGTGTCACTGTAAAAATTTCTTTTAGTTTACCATTTCAACTTCTTTGTGTCACTGTATATGTGGGAATCTTAAATATTTGGTCCTGGAGTCTGTATAGTGGAGACGTGGCTCCCATTCCAGCTTTGTTCTTGTCATCATTCGTTTAAGCTGTTGTGTTTGTGAAGATACTGTACATGCAGTGCAGAGATAGTGTACGTACCATCTCTGGGTGTAGCGGGTCTCGCGGGTTTTAAAGCTTAATTTGTTAAGTCTGCGGAAAACTTGTCCTCAAAGTTTATTAGCGGGCCTGCTTAGCGGCTGGCCGTAGGCCGGCTAATAAACTTTGCGGCAAGCGATGTGGGTTAGCGGCCGTCCGCAAACGGGCCTGCCTGCAAGGTTAGTTGGCACCAATCAAGGGGACGGCTACATACGGCAAGCGAGCAGCATGCAGGTCAACTTCAAGCAAGTATGATTTTTACATCTACGTATATGCATGTATATACATCTACGTATATGCATATATATACCTATGCGTCAGGCGTGCACGTGCCGAGCGATCCCCTTGCTGCTCGTTCGCTTTTTTGAGGATCGGTTCCATCACCGGATCAGCGAGAAAAAGCTAAGTTGTGTTTTCCCCTATTTTAATTAAACACTATATTATACGTGTATATCTCCGGATATCTACATGTGACTGATATGGGCAGGAATCTGACTACGCTTCTCGTTGCTACTCGGCGGCACTTGTCAGCACGCGACGCGGCGGCCCTCCTTGTCGTCTGCGGCGGCGGCCCTTGTCAGCCCTCGTCGACAACTCACGTGCCCGTCGACAGCAACTCGATAGCAACACCCGGTGGCACGTCGTCGTGCACGGAGCAGAGCAGTGATCCCAGTTCCCCTGATGATAACAAATCAGAGATGCTAGATAATCAGGGAGGTTTGCAATCTACAACACCATGCAAGTTAATTAATCAAATATATTGATGCTTGCATGCACGAGTACGTACGTGTGTACCAAACACAACTCGTATTCGATCACATCGAGCAGATCTCCATCGCCAAGCCTGGACGTACGTACAGCAACTTGCAAGGAGATAATTCTTCAATGCAAGTGTACATGCATGCATCACGCATATACATACGGGATTATTTCCCATGCTGTTGATCTACGCTTTCGTGACTCGACTCCAACGAGATCATCCCGTCCAACTGCGGTTAAACAAGCTAAGTCGGATTTTTTATTCAGTTAAATATCCTTGTTTATCTGCATATATTCGGATACATCTACCTGTCTCCGCGACTATTAATGACACGAACCAGCGGCGCTTGTTGTCATCCCGTGACGGCACTCGATAGCCTGTCGTGGCTTTCATCGTCAAGCCCGTGTCATCGACCCGTCGATCTCATCGCCGAGCACGTCATCGACAAGCTTCCTCGAGTCGTCATGCTCTCCTTCTCGTTACGGCTCCCGACTTCATGCCGTCTCTTGTCGCGACGCTCGGTATAGCACTCGACACCAACGTCCAGTTGGATCAGCTAAGTCATTTTCATAATTATTTTTATTATGTTATTTTGCTCTTACTTTCTACCAAGGTAACTCAAACTTTGTAGAAAGTCGGGGGCTACTACACGTAATAATCACATTCTAGGCAATGTTTGCTTTTTCTCCCGATTTAAGTACTTGCATTACGCTGTGCGTAAAACTTTGTCACGACAACAACTTATGCCACAACCCATCGCGGTATGGATCACACCATCTCATGGCTAACATCCTACGCACGGGGAGCTACAGTCTAGTTAACAAAGTACATAACACGCTGAGCAATTCATAAAGGAAAAACAACAACAAGGAAAGAAGCAACAACCCTTAAAACTACTTTAAGTACTTTTATGGCACATGTTCTATATAATGTGCTTTGTTGGCAGCGATGACCTACGCAGCAAACCCAACGCTACAACGCCGCATCTCTACGGTTAGCACGGGGGCTACGGTCTAGTCAACAAAGTGCACAATGCAATGAATATAACTCATAAAGGGAATTAACACCTGCTTTACTACATGCTCAATTTATTCAACTACCGAATAAATACTCACTGATCTTGTCTTCATGATTTAAGTCGCACAATAACAAAGCCTACATCAGCAACGACCCTCGGGCGCCCCCTCAGGGGCTACCTTGAGCCGGTCATGCTACCTTTGGCTATGTCGTCACGCTGCCACCAGCTACGTCGACACACCGCCTCCGAGCACTCCGTCGGCAACGACCCTCGGGTGCCCCTCGGCGGCTACCTCGAGCCGGTCACGCCATCTCTGGCTACGTCGTCATGCTACCAACAGCTACATCACACGCCGCCTTCGGACACTCCGTCGGCAACGACCCTCAGGGACTCCCTCGGGGGCTACCTCGAGCTGGTCGTGCCGCCTCTAGCTACGTCGTCATGCTGCCTCCAGCTACGTCGACACGCCGCCTCTAGACACTACATCGGCAACGACCCTCGGGTTCTCCCTCGGGGCTACCTCGAGTCAGTCACGCCACCACCATCTACATTGACACGCTGCCTTTGCTTACATCATCAGCAATGGCCGCTCGAATACTTGTTCCGCGACCAGCAAGGTGAGTTTGTAAAGTCTACAATACAGATGTACTAACTCTCCTTCCCTTCCTCTATTTTTATAGATAGGGGACGCACACGACTGATGGAATTCCAGTAATCTCTCTGAGCATTGGTGTTGTTGAGGCTGCGCTATGTCCCCACGATTTCTGGAGGGACGCCTCATGAGAGACATACGTGGGGAAATGGGCCGCCGAAATCAACACTTCAGCTTCGCAGAGAAGGAATCCATCTCCGCAACCGCAGAAACTGTGGGGCCTCATGGCCCGAAATCCGACGCACCGTCACCCGAGCCAGTGCAGACGAGTGATTTGATATTTGGATCGGGTACTCGGCCTGGCTCACCCTTACAGCAGGTGTAAGCGGTAGTGACTCGTTCACTATCGACCCTGCCCCTACTAGAGTCAGGGGGTATCTGGGGGTCGCTAGTACGATCCTACAACCTCTGGCACTCAGTGTCACGTAAATCCCTCAATACCCGGATGAGTTCGAAGTACCTTATTTCAGCGGATGTGTGCCCCTTTGTGGAAAACTGGAAAACTAGTTGGCCCATGGCTATAACCAAAGTACGAGCTCCTGTAATCTAGAAAAAGAGTTTTATGATGTGCCCCCGCTAGTCAGGCTTTGTCCTGCCGCTTTCTTTCAGTGATAGCGGATGTTCACTCGTTCTACCCATTACCAGCTCGAAAAGTAATAAGCGCAACTGCCGGTAGCTGCTCACGCGTTCTTTACTCGCCCACAGTGGTGCCTGGCCTAGGACACTGTTGAAAGGTCCTAATGGCTAGAGGGGGTGAATAGCCTATAAAAATTCTACAGCAACATTAAGCAAAGTTGTTAGACAAATATGAGGCGAAGCGAATGTTGTGCTAGCTTACTAAAATGAAGCCACCTACCACAATTCTGGTTGCTATTGTCTCTAAGCACACAAAGGTTATGTCACTACACTAAGTTAGTGAGCTCTCAAAGACTAACTAAAGAGCCTCACTAACCACTAGACACGACTCTTGCTTGCCCTCAAAACTAGCTACACTAAAGGGCTAAGCTACACTAACAAATGTAAATACACAGAAAGGATGGAGTGTTATACCGCCGTGTAGAGGAATGAGCTAACAATCACCAATGGAGCCAATCAATCACAAAGAATAATTACCAATGAAGACCAATCACCTCAGAATCAAATGATGACACAATGATTTTTTTACCGAGGTTTATTTGCTTGCCGGCAAGCTAATCTTCGTTGTGGCGATTCACTCACTTGGAGGTTCACGTGCTAATTGGCATCACACACCAAACCCTCGATTGCCGCACAACCAACACAAGATGAGGATCACACAAGGCACGAGCAATCCACTAGAGTATCTTTTGGCTCTCCGTCGGGGAAAGGTCAAGGACCACTGACAATCACACGATCAGAGCCGGAGACAATCACCAACCTCCGCTCGACGATCCTCGCTGCTCCATGCCGTCTAGGTGGCGGCAACCACCAAGAATAATGAGCGAAACACGAACACCAAGTGCCTCTAGATACAAACACTCAAGCAATGCACTTGAATTTACTCCCAATCTCACAAAGATGATGAATCAATGATGGAGACGAGTAGGAAGACTTTGGCTAAGCTCATAAGGTTGCTATGTCAATGTACGACCAAACGATATTTATAGACACCCCCAAACAATAGAGTTGTTACCTCTATTATTGGGCTGTCTGCGTGGTGACTGTGTCCAGTCCGCACCAAGCTGCCACATGTCTCTTTCAAAAGAGAGGAGCCGTTGGCGCCAAACGGCTAAGTCTGACACATGCTGACACATCTTGATCGAACGCACAGGTCCATGATTAGATGCTCCAGAGTAGAGTCTAAGCACCTGAGCACCACTACCTTCACCACTGAGATCAGACGCACCACCAAGCGACCTGACACTCCGCCAGCTGGAGTCCGATCGACTCTAGTAAAGCACCAGATGGCAAATTTGAAGACCAAACGCGTCTAGTTACATGTGTCCTAATGCGCATCTAGTGGCACTTTAACAACCGCATTTCGATACGAGTTTCACCTCTCTTAATAGTATGGCTATGAATCCTAAATCACTCACACCCTCTATGGTGTCTTGAGTGCAAACCAAAAAGCTCTTATCAAGTTTCACCTTTGCCTTGAACTTTTTGTTTTTCTCTTTCTTCTTTTCCAAGCCGAGCACTTGATCATCATGGTCACCACACCATCATCATGATCTTCACCATTTTTCCATCACTTGGAATAGTGCTACCTTCTCATGATCACTTTGATAAACTAGGTTAGCACTAAGGGTTTCATCAATTCACCAAAACCAAACTAGAGCTTTCAATCTCCTATTTTTGGTAATTGATGACAACCCTTTCACAAAGATAAGAATTGAAAGCATTTTGAATCCATGTTGCTTGGCCAAGAATATTTACCATTTGTAAAGGATTTGGACAAGTTTTTATGAACCCGAATTGGTAGCATTGCTCCCCCTACATATGTGCTAAGAGTTTGAATTGAAGCTTGCACATATGCTTAGATAGAAAATATAGGATGCAATGTCTACCAAATGATGCTAAGGTATAAGAGATGGACCTTTGAAGCGTGATACCAATCGGAGTGCACCAAATATACCATCCTTAGCACCATTGCTAGTTAGATATCACTTGCAACAACAAGAACTAGATACCTTGTGAGATCAACATTGGAAGCAAGATTCTAGTATTACTTACAAAAACAAATTAGCAAGGCATATCTAACTTATTACCTATGTATCCTAGTTTCTCATTTCATCATTCAATTCTACAACTAGCATACACCATACAAGCATGTCAATTGAATTTAAAGTTTGTGCCATGCAAGCAAACATATGAAATGCACATTCAAATGCATCATCCCAGTTCAAGAGCTTGCTCCCCCTACTTGTGTGCACAAAATTTTAATTGATCCCCTTTGTCATCTCTCCACCTATGTCAAAAGTTCTCCCCTTATCACTTATATATTTGTTTCTCTCCCCCTTTGTCATCAATGGTCACAAAGGTTCAATTTTAGATTTGGTTAAGATTATCAATGTCAATTAATGGAGTGAGGATCATTTCCCCAAATTTGGTTCAATCTAGAATACTTGCTAAAGATATTTAACTCGGTTTGATCTAAGGACAAGCTTCTTCACACCTCCAAATAAGGGTTATCTTGTACCATGTTGAGTTAAACACTTATAGCTCATTTTCTAGATCAAACACTAGGTTCACAAGCTAACAAACTTGTCATATGCTACCACTAGATCAAGTCAAGCATAGAAGCAATAGTGGTACTATATAAGCATCAAATTCATTTGATTTTCATGAATGAGCCTATAAAACATGAGGAATGACTAGATGCACTAAACATGTCCTTAGCAAAGAATGCATGCCATGCCAATCAATTTTTACCTTAGATTGCTTGAAGGAGAGGCATGCCATATAAGTGGGGGGTGCATCAACACATATTTGAGAAATCCAATATGTTCCACTCATTCCTTAGCTTGCAAAACTCTTCTCATCCAATGGCTTGGTGAGTATATTGGTAAGTTGATCTTCGGTGCCCACACTCTCAATACAAATGTCTCCCTTTTTGTTGATGGTCTCTAATGAAATGGTGGCGGACATCAATATATTTTGTTCTTGCATGTTGAACCGGATTATAGGTGAGCTTGATAGCACTCTCATTGTCACATAGCAATGACACATTCTTGAACTTGATTCCAAAGTCATTCAATGTGGCCTTCATCTAAAGAATTTATGCACAACAACTATCGACGGCTATGTGTTCGGCTTCGGCGGTTGATAATGCAACACTATTTTGCTTCTTTGATGACCATGAAATAAGTGATCTTCTGAAACGTCCTTGATTTCCACGAAGGGAAATCCACAGAAATGAAGTGTAAAATGACGAAACATTCCGTCAATTTACCTAAATCTCAGTGATACATAAAGTCATGCACGAATATCAGAGTACAATAGAGAGTTTTACATAACTTATTATCATCGCCTCGTAGGGCGGAACACACTCACACAAGCATCCGGAACAGCATTCGGCGTAGATAGCAGCGGAAAACGATCTTCTGGAACCAGCTTGAACGTAGAACAGACCCTCTAGTCCTCCCAATCGTCGCGCTCGTAGTCATACTCGGGCTCCGAACCTGTCAAAAATCTATCAGTACTCTTGGTACTGGCCACGCATCGCCCACCCTATGCTTGCAATGCTTTGTGGAAGGTGGAATGCATCGGGGAAAGTAGAAAGAGACCTATTTAGGCTGTGGGTTTCCTATGCAAGTCGTTAATATTTTAATAATAAGACATTCATCCGTTTTTAACCCATCTTAGTCACAAATTTTCCCCATCCCATCACAACACCTCTCATCTCACTCTCTAGGCGACGAGATTGACTCCCGCTCAGATCTCATCTCAATGGCCAAGGCCGGAATCCAACACAAAATCCGGGGAAAAGGTAGAAAGGACTCATCTCTCTAATCAAGGAAGCGTAGGTCATGGGAATGTCCATATCCGCGGACGCGGCTATACGTATAGATCGATCAACTCTGGTAATCCACAAGATCGCCATCCTCAACGATCCGGCTCGTCTAGGCTGATTTCGACTGCCTCCCAACCGGTACAGTACCCTGGGCACCCCGGTTTCCACCGAAACGCTAAGATTGTGAGACATAGTACCGGGCCCCCAGGGTCACTACGCTGTCTTAGGAGGGTGTGGGTCCCCATGCCCGTACCTCCCTACACTATCACCTTTCAACCTAGTAGTAGTGGTACTGCCCTAGTCAGTCGGGTAATCGTCTCCCGCCCATCGGGAGCGAGTGGTGTGCACGAAGGTCCCATGATTCCAGTTCTCAAGACATACCAGTCCTTAGGAGGACCAGACAGGATATCTTCTCAAAGGGGAATACCGTCTTCCCCGTGCCACGATAGCACCTCCACCAGGGATAACCAACACCCCAGTTCACCTCACAATATACCCGCCACAGGTATCACTCGTGAGGGATGCCCAGGTCGCACCCCTCCAGCAAGACTTGCCCCAAAGACTCGTCGTAGGATCCTGTCCGATCGACTCAACCCTCACCACTCACCCAAGACACACGCCAAGATCTCCCCAGTTCTTTTATTAGGTTTACCAAGTTCTCGGCACTACGTGCCTTATACATATACGTCTCTCACTCACCGGCATCACATCACAGATATAATGCGAGTAAGAGTAAAAGCAGTAATATGTAGCATGCGAGCATTTAGCCTAACAACAGGGTGAGCAGGAGTAAGGTTGCAACAAGGTAAAGGGCTCAAAGTAAAGCATCTAACATGCAGTCTATCATCATATTATTTCTTAAAAAGTAAAGCACTAGCAATTCTATACTTGCATGCGTAATAGGTTCTACGGATATGGGTGGGGCGTGGCACCTGGCAGGTCGTCTCCCAAGTCCTCGCTGTAGTCGGGGTCGTACTCCTCAGTCGGCAGGTCCTCCAGCTCTGTTAAACATAACGTTGAGTCGTATTAACGACTCCTATAGAGGTGCACAAAGAAGCAATGGAAATTCAAAAGATACAAATGCACTCAAACACAAGCCTAAGATGTAGAGCTCATTTTTAGAAAAATTTATAAACTGGTTTGGTATTTTTCTGAGTTAAAATGAATTAGTTATGAATTTCTAAAGATTAAACGATTTTTTGAAAAAGAAAAAGGAAAAACCAGGCAGTGACACGTGTCAAGCTCTGATTGGCCGAAACAGATCGAGTCACTGACATGTGGGCCCGTTTGACTGGTCAACGGTCAACTCTGACCGGCTGAGACCGGGCCTCGGTGGGCCTGGGCTGGGCTGGATCTGGGCCGAACTGGGCCGGGCTGGGCCCGCCACGTGGCGAGCTCAGGCGCTGCCATGTCACATGGATGGGTTCAACACTGTTCTGACTCGTGTGGGCGTGGCTCACCATGGTCCATGCAGTGTGGTTTGTGAACCGCAGTCTCAGTCCATGGTGGACCGAGTTCACCTGTTATATCCACCTCTTGGTCTACAGTGCACCGGTCGCACGGCTCAAAGCGGCAGCAACACTTTTCCCCCTCCTCTGCTTCCCGGCCGGGCTCCCGTGCACGCCGCCGTCGGCATGGCGGCCACGAACGGCTTCCCCGGTGGCTCCTCTCCCCCTTCTTGATGCGCACGGTGTGTCCCTTGCCGAGGCGAATCGATCTAGCTCCTTCCCTTCTTCTCTACCGGCTTGACTTGGAAGGAACGACCTCGCCATGGCCGTGCGCTGGCCATGGCGAGCATGCCTTGGACGCTGCTCGCGGTGGCGCGTTCCCGCACCCCTGGCGGTCGGTACCGCGGTGCTTGGTGTTGATACATATGTGCGTGCGTGTTCGTGACCTTGTACGCCTCTTCTTCCTTCCTCTATTGCCAGCGCTTCAAGAGTGAGACCTCACCATGACTTGGTCCGGCCATGGCGACTATGTGCTGAGCATCGGCATGCCGCGGCCGATACCGAGCCTCTGTGGCTCGGCCAGGCCATCGAGTGTGCGCACCACGTGTGTGTATGCGTGCGATCAACGCGTGTGGGTTGCGGATTTTGCCTAGATGGTCCACGAAGCTGACCGGCTAGGTGGTGCCATGTCAAGCTCAACCGGCGGCGAGTGAGGTGAGATGGTGAGCTCACCGTAGGTGGCGATGGCGAAGGGATGTTGGTGCAGGGCGAGTTGGAGCGGTGAAGATCGGTGGCCGTGTAGTGCAGTCCGATGCTGGAGAGGAGGTCGGCGTCTTCTCCTCCGGTGCGCTCGAACGGCGGCGTTCGCTTCGGGTTCCCGGCTCCTTCCCTCTTCTTCTCCTCCTCTCCCCCCTTTTCTTTTCCTCCAGTGGTGTGGTGTGGGCTGTGTGCACCAAAGCGGCAGTGAGCGGAGAAGGAGGGGCTAGGACGCCGAAGGTCACCGTTTTATAGAGAAGGAGCGTCCATGGCGCTCGGTGGACGGTGATGGAAGGGTTCGAGCCACGTGGCTGCAATCTAGGGGCCTTGGCCAGGGTTTAGGGCAATTGGAGTGGTGTGGTTTGAATTGGCGATGCTAATTTTGGGGAATTGCAAGCGGTTGGGTAGTGCCAGATCATGGCAGTGCACCTGCCGCCATGGCGATGTCACGCGCGTGCGCTGGGCATGGGCGGGATGGCGTGTGTGCGACTAGCGTGCGGGACCGGCTCGGTGGCTTGGCGTGCAAGGTGACCGGCAGGGGACAGGGGGAATCTCCCCTCGCCGTTTGCGTGTCCTTGTCCCCTCGCCGTTTGCTCTGCTTTCCAATCGGCGAAGCAGGGGAGGGCGAGCGGGAGGTGAGTGACGATGGCGGGTCCCGCTCGTCAGCGTCGCAAGGGGGATGAAGGCGTGCTCCTGCGTGGCGTCGGTAAAGCGGCTGAAGCCGTAGCGGCCTTGCTAGGCTGTCCCACGCGCGGGCGCGCGCTGTGCGGCTTGGGCTGGCTTGGCAAGCCGGCTTAGAAGGCCTGCCCGGTGGGGTTGGCTGGGCCGGAGTAGTTAGGTGGGAAAGAAGTTTTTCTTATTTAATTAAATAGCTTTTCTATTTATCTCTCCTTTGTTCCCATTATGCCAAGGCATGTGTATATAAACAAATATATATATTGCCTCCACTTATATAACATAATGGAATCTACAAAATATACTTTTGGTTTCCAACGATTATCCAAGGTTATAATTTACATATTCATTTAATTTAAGCATTTTATTAAATAAATGTGACTATTTTTAAATAGTAAAACAAAGAACATAAGAAGCAACTCATGAATATATAATTAAATGCAAAATGCAATTAACTAGACTAGGTGCTACTTGTGCAACTAGGGTTGGTTTCCTATATGTCACTCACCAATCATAGGTTGTTTTTGGAAAAAAATTTGTAGTTGTGATTTTTGTTTCTTGTAAATTTCTAGGTTGTTACAGTCTTTCCCCCTCACTGAAATCTCGTCTCGAGATTTAAGGTGTGTCATACCTGTCGAAGAGGTAGGGGTAAAGCATCTGGAGTTTGGACTCTTTCTCCCATGTAGCTTCCCGTTGTGCCACTAAACCTTGCACATGGGTATCACAGTGCTTCTAGTCTCCTTCTCAGCTTTGTCTAGTATCCGGATTGGGTGCTCCTTGTACTCTAGGGTGTCCTGGATATCCAGTGCATCCGTGTGTACTTCTTGTTCTGGCAACTGCAAGCACTTGCGTAGCTGAGACACGTGGAACATTGGGTGTACTCCTGTCAACTCCTCGGGCAACTCTATCTTGTATGCCAACTTACCAATCCTCTGACAGATCTTGTATGGTCCCACGTACCTAGGTGCCAACTTTCCTTTTACATGAAATCTGATGGTACCTCGGAGTGGGGAGACCTTGAGATAGGCATAGTCCCCAACCTGAAACTCGAGGTCTCTTCGACGGTTATCTACATAACTCTTTTGTCGGCTTTGGGCAATCCTCGGGTTTTCTCGCACTTGGGCAACTCCTTCTTTGTCATCTTTGATCTTCGCGGGGCCAAAGAATGATCTCTCTCCCACTTCTGACCACATTAGAGGGGTTCTACACTTTCTGCCATACAAAGCCTCAAATGGTGACATTTCGAGACTAGCCTGGTAGCTGTTGTTGTAAGAGAACTCTGCATGGGACAAACTCTTCTCCCAATCAGACCCATACTTCAAGACACAAGCTCGGAGCATGTCCTCCAAAATCTGATTAACCCTCTCTGTCTGACCATCTGTCTGTGGGTGGTATGCGTTGATGTAATCAAGTCGAATCCCTATAGCCTTGTGGAGACTCTTCCAGAACTTGGACACGTACTGCGTACCACGATTAGACACTATGCTAGTGGGGGCTCCATGGAGTCTGAGAATGTGCTCGATGTACAGATCTGCTAGCTTCTCAACTCTGTAGTCAGTCCTCACAGCTATGAAGTGAGCTACCTTGGTTAGTCGATCAACGATCACCCAAATCGAGTCATGGCCTTTAGGGGTTCGGGGTAAACCTACTATAAAGTCCATGGATATACTCTCCCATTTCCACATCGGAATGTCCAAGGGGTTTAGTAACCCGGCTGGTCTTTGGTGTTCAGCCTTGATCCTATTGCAGATGTCGCATCGTGCGACATGCCCGGCAATATCTGCCTTCATGTTCTTCCACCAGAACTGTTTCTTTAGATCGGCATACATTTTGGTGCTTCCCGGGTGAATGCAATACTTGGAGTCATGACCCTCTTCCAAAATTTCTCGCCGCAAGGCAGAATCAGATGGTACACAGATTCTACCTTTGTACCAATACACTCCTTGTACATCCTCTCTGAACTCAGGGCACTTGCCCTTCTTCATGAGTTCTCGGATCTCCCAAATTTCTGGACACTCCAATTGAGCATTGTGGATCCGATCCTTGAGGTTGTATTGTACTCGAAGCTCATTCAACATACCCTTGGGTAGGATTTCGAGACGAAGTTTGCCCATTTCCTGACATAGCTCGGGTGGTACAGCTTCCATGGACAGATTATGGCAATAACTCTTTCGGCTCAAAGCATCAGCGACTACATTAGCTTTTCCCGGATGATAGTGAATCTCCAGGTTGTAGTCCTTAATAAGCTCTAGCCATCTGCGTTGTCTCATGTTTAGATCCTCTTGAGTGAAGAAATACTTTAAGCTCTTGTGATCGGTGTATATATCACACTTGTTTCCGATCAAGTAGTGCCTCCAAATCTTTAGAGCATGCACAACAGCGGCAAGCTCCAGATCATGGGTTGGGTAGCGTTGCTCGTGGTCCTTCAACTATCGGGACGCATAGGCAATGACTCTTCCACTCTGCATCAAAACGCAGCTGAGTCCTTGTCTGGATGCATCACAGTAGACCACGAAGTCCTTCTGGATATCAGGCAAGGCAAGGACAAGAGTGGTGGTGAGCTTCTGTTTCAGAGTCTGGAAACTATGCTCACACTCAGGCATCCATTCAAACTCATTAGTCTTCTTCAGTAGGTTGGTCATGGGCTTGGCTATCTTTGAGAAGTTCTCGATGAATCTGCGGTAGTACCCGGCTAATCCAAGAAAACTGCGGATATCGGTCACATTGCGGGGTTGTTCCCACTCTTTCACTGCGTCAATCTTTGCGGGATCTACAGCGACACCTTCAGCAGTGAGAACATGACCAAGAAAGGCAACTTCTTTGAGCCAAAAGTCACATTTGCTAAATTTGGCATACAGCTGATTCTGCCTCAACTTCTCCAGAACCACTCTCAAATGTTGCTCATGCTCTTCGGCGGTGGAGGAATAGATAAGGATGTCATCAATGAACACCACTATGAACTTGTCCAGTTCGTTCATAAATACCTTATTCATCATGTTCATGAAGTAAGCCAGAGCATTAGTGAGTCCGAAGGACACCACTGTGAACTCATATTGCCCGTATCTGGTGACGAAAGCTGTCTTAGGAATGTCATCGGGTTTGATTTTCATCTGATGATATCCGGACCTGAGATCGATCTTGGAAAAGAATTTTGCATCTTTTAGCTGATCTAAGAGGTCATCGATCCTGGGCAGAGGATATTTGTTCTTGACTGTCACGGCATTCAAATTCCGATAGTCAATGCACATCCTCATAGATCCATCCTTCTTTTTCACGAACAAAACAGGGAACCCCAGGGTGATGCACTGGGTCTGATGTATCCCTTGTCTAACAACTCCTTGAGTTGCTTCTTCAGCTCTTCTAGTTCGTCGACTAACATGCGGTAGGGCCTCTTAGCAATAGGCCCGGTACCAGGCAAAAGGTCAATTACAAACTCCACATCCCGATCAGGTGGCATGCCTGGCAACTCTTCAGGAAACACGTCAGGGTACTCTCTCACAACGGGTACCTCCTCGATTGCCTTGGCCTCTAGGGTACACAACATAGAATCTGCCTTTCCCTGATTTGGCTTACAGCGGATTATGTGTCCACTCGGGTGTGTGATCTCCACATACCTTGGTGAACAAGATATCACCCCTTTATGCTGTGTCAACCAATCCATCCCTAGTATGACATCTAGCCCCTCGGATGGAAGTAAGGTGAGGTTGGCTAGAAAAGGGTAGCCCTCAATGGTGATACTCACTCCCTGACATCTTTTGGTGCATATAATGCGACCTAGAGGTGAGCTAGTGTCAATAGGCTCCTTGCGGGGAGTCCAGGTATGATATGTTCTCGTGCAAACTTGGTGGAAATGTAAGAACAAGTAGCTCCAGAGTCAAACAAGACTGAAGCTAAAACTCCCTGTACCAAAAACATACCGTACACCACGTCGGGAGCGTCCTGAGCGTCTTCTGCAGTCATGTGATTGAGACGACTACAGATAGCCCTAGCAACGTTCTTGCGCGGAGCAGCAGGTGTAGCATTCTATCTTGTCTGGGTCGAAGCAGGAGGTGTGTCGTTCTTGACGGGGCACTCAGCGATCTTGTGACCTGGCTGGCCACAACCGAAGCAGGTGAAGGGCGCGCTACTTGTGGGGGTAGGCGTAGTGGTCCTCCACGTGCCAGCTCCCTGAGTGGGATGACTCGGAGCGGGACGACCCTGAGCGGGGCGGTGGTAGTTGGTGGTGTAGGTACCACCTCCACGGCTCGGAGCAGTCACTGCCCCCTGGGTGTAGCGAGAGTGGGGCTGAGGAAGCACGTGAGCACGTGGCCTCTGCGGGGCCGAGCCACGAGAGGAACTCTCGAACCGGCGCTTCTTCTCCTTATGGAGGGCATCCACCTCCAGACGATCCCTCTCCATCTCCAGCGCCTTGTTGACCATCTCACGAAGGGTGCGACAAGCATGACCCGAGAGGGCCACCTTGAGATGAGAGTTCAGCCCCTTCTTGAAACAATACATCTTCTTCTCGGTATCGGTCTCACCTGGAGCATACCTCATCATGCGGGTGAAACGAGTAGTGTAGTCCTGAACCTTCTGGGAGCCCTGGGAGATGTTGCGAAACTCCTCCACCTTGGCATCCATGACGCCCTCAGGCACGTGTTGCTCACGAAAAGCCTCGGCGAACTCCTCCCAAGAGATACTCCCCGGGTCCTCGTGGGCGTCGCAGTAGCTGTCCCACCATGCGCGTGCAGCGCCAGTGAGCTGGTGGGCGGCTACCCCCATGCACTCCTTGTTAGTGCAGGTGGTGAGATCCAGCTTCTTTTCTATCTCATGGAGCCAGTCCTCGGTGGCGATGGGGTCATCGTCAGAGGTGTCGAAAGTAGGAGGCCTCAGCTTGAGAAAACCCTCCAACTTTCGCTGGAAGTCATTGGGAGGACCCCCGTGGCGGTGAAGCATTCCCTGAGCCAGTGTCTCCAAGAGGCGGGTTTGGCGGGCCATCACCTCCGCCAACTGTGGTAGTGGCAGCGGCGGCGGTGCTTCTCCTTCAGGATGCTGGGCGGCACCCGCCCCCAGTGCAGGCTCCTCGGGTGCAGGCTCCTCCATGGCACCGAAAGGAACTCCTCGGCCTCCTCCACGGCTTTGACCATGACCACGGGCCGTAGACGCGGGGGAAAGCGAGCGGCTGTTCAGACGAGCGGATCGGCGGTAAGACATCTTTCTGCAAGGTCAATTATTTATTCAACATTTTCATTAGGTGCATGGTTAAGCGATTTATTAATTTTCAAAGGAGATAACTATCCAACACTCATACAAAGATGCAAATAAGAACCATAAGATGCGATAAGATCCAAAACATCCATTACATTCATTTATTACATAGTGATATCTCCAGTAGCTACACTGACAGATTCGCGGGAATCATGCTACTCGCAGGCAGCTCCAAAAGTGGGACATCCTACATTACTCCATAAGTGCACCATCATAACTCTGGCCACGCAGGGCTCAACATGTCTACTACTACCTTATTACATGATTATGTGAAAAAGGTAACTACTCCTGTCCGGGAGTGGCGGTGGTGTAGAAGGACCAGAAGTGGAAGCCTCAGGAGTGCCCTCCATGGCACGAAGCTCGTCGTCGGAGTGGTGGATCCTCGCGACGTAGGTGAGAGCGTAGTCCAGCATCTCAGTCCTCGGAACCTCTGAGTAACCCTCAGTCGGGCAAGCCTTGAAGTTGAGCTTGGTGGCCTCAACGTGGAAAGGTTGTCTGCGTGGTTTCTTGTGCATCCCAGGTAAGAGGACGTCCTGGACCTTCCCGATCTCCTGGACACGCTTGCGATCAGCGTCGATCCAAGCCTGACTGATGTGGTTCACCTTGTCCTAAAGGTACTAAGTGCTCTTGATGTAGTGAACCAGGTGGTGCATGTTGTAGGTGGTGGTAACGGCAGCCTCCACAGCTAGCTTCTCCATTGTGTTACAACGGGCCTCCAGGGCAAGCTTCCTGATGCCAAGCTGCTTCTCCTTCTCGTGGAACTCCCTCAGGGTAAGCCTCTGACGCTCAATCCGATCCTCGCACTCAAGCACCTTGGACTCAAGATAGTCATGGCAAAGCTCAGCCTCCCCAACCTTGTCCTTGAGATTGGCGATCTCCTTCCGAAGTGACTGCTCATGGTTCTCGTAGAAGGTCTTCATCCTATCATAGCCCATGCGCTCCTCCTCGAGCTTGCCGACCATCTCCCCCTCCTTGCACTCCACCTTGAGGAACTCCTCGTCGCAACGGAACAGGAGGTCTCGATAGCGGCGGTTCTGCATTTCTACATCCATGATGTAGCGATCCTGGGCGATGATGTACTGCACAGAGGCCCTCAGACAGGGGTCGAGCTCGTCGCGTGCAGCATGGTCTGCAGTAGTGATCTACGGCTCTGAGAACCTATTAAGGTCCAGAGCGGCAGGCAGCAGGCGGTATGGTCCCATCTTGAGGTAGTCGTGTGCGTCACGCATCACTCTGCGAAGAGCTGTGCGTGAGACGGACTGTATGCACGAAGCAATAGAGTTCTCCACCTCCAGTGTCTTGAAGGCATGCAACACGGGTACGAACTCGCTGGCGGGAACCTTGAGGTGGACCACGATGTGGCCCTTGAACCCGTCGGGTCTAGGCTCACCCCGGCACACGTACTCGATCTGCTCTGTGGGAACGCCTAGTGAGTCTAGCATGTCATACAGGATTGTGGCGAACCCACAGTAGGCCAGTCCATCCACTGGAAGCTCGACAACAGGGGTCATCTGCAAATTAACCGTAAGATGGAGTCAGTACCTCGTTGTGTATGTAACAACTTGAGTATTACAGACTGAAACTTTATAAGACAAGGCGAAACTATGTAACTCAGAGTGATACTTTGATAAGTCTTGGGTGAAACAGGGTGATTCAGGGTGGAACGGAGCGATGTGATAGGTAAGGTAGAACGAAATATAGGTAAGAGAGTGTGAAATTGAGATAAACCGTGCACGAAAATGCAGCACGATCGGTAATATAACCGAAAGTGTCAAGATCTCTCCTAACTCTATTGTCCCATCCTATGGGTCCATCCTAGGGTCAGCATGGCTCTGGTGCCAACTGAAACGTCCTTGATTTCCATGAAGGGAAATCCACAGAAACGAAGTGTAAAATGACGAAACATTCCGTCAATTTACCCAAATCTCAGTGATACATAAAGTCATGCACGAATATCAGAGTACAATAGAGAGTTTTACATAACTTATTATCATCGCCTCGCAGGGCGGAACACACTCACACAAGCATCTGGAACAGCATTCGGCGTAGATAGCAGCGGAAAACGATCTTCTAGAACCAGCTTGAACGTAGAACAAATCCTCTAGTCCTCCCAATCGTCGCCCTCATAGTCATACTTGGGCTCCGAACCTGTCAAAAATCTATCAGTACTCTTGGTACTGGCCACACATCGCCCACCCTATGCTTGCAATGCTTTGTGGAAGGTGGAATGCATCGGGGAAAGTAGAAAGAGACCTATTTAGGCTGTGGGTTTCCTATGCAAGTCATTAATATTTTAATAATAAGACATTCATCCGTTTTTAACCCATCTTAGTCACACATTTTCCCCATCCCATCACAACACCTCTCATCTCACTCTCTCTCTCTAGGCGACGAGATTGACTCCCGCTCAGATCTCGTCTCAACGGCCAAGGCCGGAATCCAACACAAAACCCGGGGAAAAGGTAGAAAGGACTCATCTCTCTAATCAAGTGAAGCGTAGGTCATGGGAATGTCCATATCCACGGACGCGGCTACACGTATAGATCGATCAACTCTGCAGAGTGTGTACACCTGGTAATCCACAAGATCACCATCCTCGACGATCCAGCTCATTTAGGCTGATTCCGAGTGCCTCCCAACCAGTACAGTACCACCCTACCACTCAGCCCTGGGCCACCCCGGTGTCCACCGAAACGCTGAGACTGTGAGACGTAGTACCGGGCCCCCAGGGTCACTACGCTGTCTTAGGAGGGTGTGGCTCCCCATGCCCGTACCTCCCTACACTATCACCTTTCAACCTAGTAGTAGTGGAATTGCCCTAGTCAGTTGGGTAATCGTCTCCCGCCCATTGGGAGCGAGTGGTGTGCACGAAGGTCCCATGATTCTAGTTCTCAAGACATACCAGTCCTTAGGAGGACTAGACATGATATCTTCTCAAAGGGGAATATCATCTTCCCCGTGCCACGATAGCACCTCCACCAGGGATAACCAACACCCCAGTTCACCTCACAATATACCCGCCACAGGTATCACTCGTGAGGGATGCCCAGGTCGCACCCCTCCAGCAAGACTTGCCCCAAAGACTCGTCGTAGGATCCTGTCCGATTGACTCAACCCTCACCACTCACCCAAGACACACGCCAAGATCTCCCCAGTTCTTTTATTAGGTTTACCAAGTTCTCGGCACTACGTGCCTTATACATATACGTCTCTCACTCACCGGCATCACATCACAGATATAATGCGAGTAAGAGTAAAAGCAGTAATATGTAGCATGCGAGCATTTAGCCTAACAACAGGGTGAGCAGGAGTAAGGTTGCAACAAGGTAAAGGGCTCAAAGTAAAGCATCTAACATGCAGTCTATCATCATATTATTTCTTAAAAAGTAAAGCACTAGCAATTCTATACTTGCATGCGTAATAGGTTCTACGGATATGGGTGGGGCGTGGCACCTGGCAGGTCGTCTCCCAAGTCCTCGCTGTAGTCGGGGTCGTACTCCTCAGTCGGCAGGTCCTCCAGCTCTGTTAAACATAACGTTGAGTCATATTAACGACTCCTATAGAGGTGCACAAAGAAGCAACGGAAATTCAAAAGATACAAATGCACTCAAACACAAGCCTAAGATGTAGAGCTCATTTTTAGAAAAATTTATAAACTGGTTTGGTATTTTTCTAAGTTAAAATGAATTAGTTATGAATTTCTAAAGATTAAATGAATTTCTGAAAAAGAAAAAGGAAAAACTAGGCAGTGACACGTGTCAAGCTCTGATTGGCCGAAACAGATCGAGTCACTAATATGTGGGCCCATTTGACTGGTCAACGGTCAACGGTCAACTCTGACCGGGCCGAAACCGGGCCTCGGTGGGCCTGGGCTGGGCCGGATCTGGACCAAACTGGGCCGGGCTGCGCCCGCCACGTGGCGAGCTCAGGCGCTGCCACGTCACATGGTTGGGTTCAACACGGTTCTGACTCGTGTGGGCGTGGCTCACCGTGGTCCGTGCGGTGTGGTTTGTGAACCGCAGTCTCGGTCCATGGTGGACCGAGTTCACCTGTTATCTCCACCTCTTGGTCTACGATGCACCGGTCGCACGGCTCAAAGTGGCAGCAACACTTTTCCCCCTTCTCTGCTTCCCGGCCGGGCTCCCGTGCACGCCGCCGTTGGCATGGCGGCCATGAACGGCTTCCCCGGTGGCTCCTCTCCCCCTTCTTGATGCGCACGGTGTGTCCCTTACGAAGGCGAATCGATCTAGCTCCTTCCCTTCTTCTCTACCGGCTTGACTTGGAAGGAACGACCTCGCCATGGCCGTGCGCTGGCCATGGCGAGCATGCCCTGGACGCTGCTCGCGGTGGCGCGTTCCCGCGCCCCTAGCGGTCGGTACCGCGGTGCTTGGTGTTGATACATGTGTGCGTGCATGTTCATGACCTTGTACGCCTCTTCTTCCTTCCTCTATTGCCTAGCGCTTCAAGAGTGAGACCTCGCCATGACTTGGTCCGACCATGGCGACTATGTGCTGAGCATCGGCATGCCGCGGCTGATACCGAGCCTCTGTGGCTCGGCCAGGCCATCGAGTGTGCACACCACGTGTGCGTATGCGTGCGATCAACGCATGTGGGTCACGGATTTTGCCTAGATGGTCCACGGAGCTGACCGGCTAGGTGGTGCCATGTCAAGCTCAACCGGCGACGAGTGAGGTGAGATGGTGAGCTCACCGTAGGTGGCGATGGCGAAGGGATGTCGATGCAGGGCGAGTTGGAGCAGTGAAGATCGGTGGCCGTGCAGTGCAGTCCGGTGGTGGAGAGGAGGTCGGCGTCTTCTCCTCCGGTGCGCTCGAACGGCGGCGTCCGCTTCGGGTTCCCGGCTCCTTCCCTCTTCTTCTCCTCCTCTCCCCCCTTTTCTTTTCCTCCAGTGGTGTGGTGTGGGCTGTGTGCCACCAAAGCGGTAGCGAGCAGAGAAGGAGGGGCTAGGATGCCAGAGGTCGTCGTTTTATAGAGAAGGAGCGTCCATGGCGCTCGGTGGACGGTGATGGAAGGGTTCGAGCCACGTGGCTGCAATCCAGGGGCCTTGGCCAAGGTTTAGGGCAATTGGAGTGGTGTGGTTTGAATTGGCGATGCTAATTTTGGGGAATTGCAGGCGGTTGGGCAGTGCCAGGCCGTGGCAGTGCACCTGCCGCCATGGCGAGGTCACGCGCGCGCGCTGGGCATGGGTGGGATGGCGTGTGTGCGACTGGGGTGTGGGACCGGCTCGGTGGCTTGGCGTGCAAGGTGACCGCAGGGGACAGGGGGAATCTCCCCTCGCCGTTTGCGTGTCCTTGTCCCCTTGCCGTTTGCTCTGCTTTCCGATCGGCAAAGCAAGGGAGGGCGAGCGGGAGGTGAGTGACGATGGTGGGTCCCGCTCGTCAGCGTCGCAAGGGGGATGAAGGCGCGCTCCTGCGTGGCGTCGGTAAAGCGGCTGAGGCCGTAGCGGCCTTGCTGGGCCGGCCCACGCGCGGGCGCGCGCTGTGCGGCTTGGGCTGGCTTGGCAGGCCGGCTTGGAAGGCCTGCCCGGTGGGGTTGGCTGGGCCGGAGTAGTTAGGTGGGAAAGAGGTTTTTCTTATTTAATTAAATAGCTTTTCTATTTATCTCTCCTTTGTTCCCATTATGCCAAGGCATGTGTATATAAACAAATATATATATTGCCTCCACTTATATAACATAATGGAATCTACAAAATATACTTTTGTTTCCAACGATTATCCAAGGTTATAATTTACATATTCATTTAATTTAAGCATTTTATTAAATAAATGTGACTATTTTTAAATAGTAAAACAAAGAACATAAGAAGCAACTCATGAATATATAATTAAATGCAAAATGCAATTAACTAGACTAGGTGCTACTTGTGCAACTAGGGTTGGTTTCCTATATGTCACTCACCAATCATAGGTTGTTTTTGGAAAAAATTTTGTAGTTGTGATTTTTGTTTCTTGTAAATTTCTGGGTTGTTACATCTTCCCAATAGTTGACATGTGTCTGTTGTGCTTCTTTTCTCAACTTCGCATCCTGCATAATCCGAATCGGAATATCCAATTAGCTCAAACTTTGATCCTTTGGGATACCACAATCCAATGTTTTGTGTATGCTTCAAATACCTCAATATTCTCGTTGTAGCCTTCAAGTGACTTTCTCTTGGTGGGGCTTGAAATCTTGCACATATGCACACACTAAACATGACATCCAGCCTTGATGTGGTCACATAGAGTAGGCTTCCAATCATAGACTGATACAACTTTTGATCCACCATGTTGCCACTTGCATCACTATACAAGTTTTCTTTTGTTCCCATTGGTGTACTAATGGCCTTGCTATCAATCATGCCAAACTTCTTGAGCATGTCTTTGATGTACTTGCCTTGACTTACAAATATACCATTCTTCAATTGCTTGATTTGAAGTCCAAGGAAGTAACTCAACTCTCCAATTATGGACATCTCAAACTCATTAGCCATCATCTTCCCAAACTCTTCATAAAAGTCTTGATTGATTGATCTAAAGATAATGTCATCCACATATATTTGCAACATAAACAAGTTCTTGCCAATTTTCTTGGTGAAAAGAGTGGTGTCAACCTTGCTCACAGTGAACCCTTTAGAGAGTAGGGAGACCCTCAACCTCTCATACCATGCTCTAGGTGCTTGCTTCAAGCCATACAATGCCTTCTTCAACTTGTATACATGGTTGGGCTTCTTGTCATCTTCAAAACCAGGTGGTTGTTCAACATATACTTCTTCATTGATGAAGCCATTAAGAAATACACTCTTGACATCTATTTGATAGAGCTTGATATTATGGGCACAAGCATAGGCTAACAAGATCCTAACTACTTCTAATCTAGCAACCGGTGCATATGTTTCACCAAAGTCAAGACATTTTACTTGAGTGTAACCTTGTGCTACCAATCTTGCTTTGTTCCTTACTACTAACCCATCTTGATCTTGCTTGTTGTGAAAGACCCATTTGGTTCCAATCACATTGTGTCCCTTTGTCCTCTCAACTAACTCCCATACTTGATTTCTAGTGAAGTTGTTCAACTCTTCATGCATGGTATTGACCCAATCAATATTATTTAAAGCTTCTTCTATCTTCTTTGGTTCAATGAATTATACAAATGAGAAATGCTCACAAAATGATACTAATCTTGATCTTGTTTGTACACCTCTAGAAATATCTCCAATAATAGTATCCAATGGATGATCCCTTGCAACATTGGTTGGTTGGAGTATTGGAACATTGTTAGCACTTTGTTGAGATGGTGTACTAGCCACATGTTGATCTTGCACTTGAGATGGTGAACTAGCTTGATTTGTATCAACTTGCATATTTGAGTTAGAGAGCACTTGAATATTGTCATCTTCTTCATCTATCACTTGTCTTGGCCTAATGTCACCAACATCCATGTTCTTCATGGTATTTGAAAGTTGAATGCCTCTAACATCATCAAGATTCTCATCTTCATCTTGGGAACCCTTGGTTTCATCAAATTCAACATCATGTATCTCCTCAAGAGTACCACTGGCCAAGTTCCAAACTCTATATGCTTTGCTTGTAGTGGAGTAACCAACTAGAATCGTTCATCATATTTCTTGTCAAACTTTTCAAATCTAGTGCCTTTATTCAATATGTAGCATTTGCAACCAAAAACCCAAAAATATGCAATGTTGGGCTTTCTACCATTCAAGAGCTCATAAGGTGTCTTCTCTTTCAATGGATGACAATATAAGTGGTTGCTATAATAGCAAGTTGTGTTGATAGTTTCAACCCAAAAAGATTGACTCACATTGTACTCACTAAGCATAGACCTTGCCATGTCAATAAGTGTTCTATTCAACAAGAGGCCATTTGATTGTGGAGTGTACTTGGCCGAGAATTGATGTCTAATTCTAAATTTATCACATAACTCATAAATTCTAGTGTTCTTGAGTTTACTACCATTGTCACTTCTAACTCCCTTGATGGTTATTTCAAATTCATTGTGTATTCTCTTGACAAATGATTTGAAACTTGCAAACACATCACTTTTGTCCACTAGAAAGACTACCCATGTGTATCTAGTATAATCATCCACTATCACAAAGCCATACTTATTTTCGCCAATACTAGTGTATGTTGTTGGTCCAAACAAGTCCATGTGCAATAACTCAAATGCCTTGCTAGTGCTCATTATGCTTTTCTTAGGATGGGTGTTTCCAACTTGTTTGTCAGCTTGATAAGCACTATAAAGTTTATCCTTCTCAAATACCACATCTTTCAAGCTTATAACTAGATTATGCTCAATCAATCAACTTAATTATTTCATTCCAACATGACCAAGCCTTCTATGCCATAACCAATCCATGCTAGACTTAGTAAACAAGCAAATTGACAATTGAGTTTTACTAGCATTGAAATCAACCAAGTATAGATTCTCATATCTAAAGCCTTTGAAGATCAAATTAGAGCCATCTACACTTATGATCTCTACATCATCTACTCCAAATATGCACTTGAATCTAAGATCACATAATTGAGCCACAGATAGCAAATTAAAGTTCAAGCTCTCTACTAGCAACACATTGGATATTCTCAAGTCATTGGATATTGTAATCTTACCAAGCCCTTTGACCTTGCCTTTACCATTATCACCAAATATGATATTATCATAACCATCATTGCTATTGGTGTTGATTGAATTGAACATTCTTGTATCACTGGTCATGTGTTGAGTGCACCCACTATCAAGAACCCAATCACTTTGTTTGGCTTTATAATTGACCTACAAAATAGATCAGTTCTTTTTAGGTACCCAAACTTGATTGGGTCCTCAAGGTTAGTCACTAAGCTCTTTGGCACCCAAATGGCTTTATTCTTTGAGTCCACAATTAGAGTACCAACAAACTTAGCATGCACCCCATTAACACCCTTGGTAAGCAAATAACAAGAATCAAATTTAATTGAGGATACATTAGCATCTTTATTCTTGTTCATGCAATATTGCTCTACACGCCTAACTTGATTGCATCTATTGCAAAATCGACCACTGCCCTTCACAAAACTAGTCTTGTGAGTAGCAAAGGTCGCCTTGCCTTTCTTGGGGGTACTCTTTGTTGAGTGAAAATCTTTGGTTACCCAACCACTTTAGCAAGCAGGCCTCACCACCATGATCATTGCCTAAGGCACGAGTGAGCTCATTAACCTTCTTCTTGAGGGTTTCATTCTCAACCATTAGTGAGGCATCACAAGTAAAACCATCACTACTAGATGAGATAGAAGTAGAAGTGCTACAAGAAGGATTTGTAGGAGCAACAACAATAGGCTTATAGAAAGATTCATTAATAATATCACAAGTTAATCCTATGTCACATGTTACAACATGCTCCTTCTCATTTTGCTCAAGATGAGTGGAATGAGCCTTTTCAAGCTTCTTGTGAGCTTTTCCAAGCTTCTTACGGGCTTCCTCTAGCCTCTCATGAGATGCATTGAGCTCATCAAAGGCTTGCTTAAGGGCTTTTAGTTCCTTACGCAAGTCTTTGCACTTCCTTCTCTTAATGTCAAATTGTTCCTTAGCATCTTTTAACATGTCAAATAGTTCATCTTTAGTTGTTCATCATCATCATCACTATCACTTTCATTTTTACCGTGGTTCTCATCACACTTATCATCAGATTATACCTTAGTGGCCTTAGCCATGAAGCATATCGATGGAGTGTTGAAGAGAGAGGGCTTCTCATTTATGGCAATGCTTGCAAGAGCCTTCTTCTTGGTGGTCTTGTCATCATCACTATTATCATCATCACTTGAGAAAGCATTGTTAACGGTCACTAACACCCATTTTGACCATTAACATTTCACCCAAAAGCATGACAAAGTGAGGTAAATCATCATCACATGTATAGAATTTTGTTTATAATTCATCTAGTTCCATTTGTGCTTGTAGAATTATTTGTATGCAGGTAATATGGCAAAATTTGGCTAAAATGGTGACAAACATGGACCAAGGAAGTAAGTGGACATGACAGGAGGCCTTGAGCCCACTTGGGCCCGCCGCCCAGCCCCACTAGGGTGCCGCTCGGCCCCCCAAGTGGCCCTGCCACGTCACCGATCCATGGGAGCTACTCTAGAGCCAATCACAAGCTTCCACTCAAGTCGATTTGATCAACGGACAAGATTGGATGCCGGTGGATTCATGGGCCCATGGTCATAGACTTGAGGGCTCTCCATCGACTTACCAACTGACTTACCGGCCAAGTTTCACCACGTGCTGGCTTCACAACCACCTTGGAGGAGCAACCACATCCCTACGATGCAATGGCGGTGGATCCAACGGCCGGCCAGCGCCCCTCTAGCGTCACCCGATGCCCTAGGTCCTCCGCCGACCTTGCCACTGCCTACAAATACCCCTTCCCTCACTATACACTATAAATAGTGGGTGTGGAGCTCGGTGGAGAAGCACTCCATTCATTTCCAAGCTCTCCAGCTTCTCTTAGCTTTCTAGCTTAGCTTAGCTATAGAGTAGTAGTCTAGTAGTGGAGTAGAGCAAGAGCGGAGCTACTCTTGGAGTCTGAAAGAGTCTTCTAGGTCTGGTATAGCTCCTTTGTAATTATTTTATTTTAGCATTTACTTTATTCAATATTTATTTTAGTACTTTATTCTAGTATTATTGCTTTGCTTTACTTTAAGTACTTAGTCATTAGTGTTCATCATTAGTGAGCTTAGGTGCTTGTTGTTTGGCATTAGTAGTATAGGTTATCTTATAATTAGTAGCCTTTCATTAGTACTGGTTCCACCATGTGGTTAAGGTGCTTTGATCTCATTTCATCGAAGCTCGGATCGAAGTAGTAAGCCTGTAGATTAAGCATGGTGCTCAGGCTATAGATTTCCTGTGGATATGGCTAGGCCTCCAAATAGATTGTGGTAGGTGGCAAGTAGTGATAGCCTTGCCCATCATTTGTATTCCACCATGATAGGTCTAGTTATTAAATCATAGGGCTCGTGGTAGACCTTGTCCATTTAACTCTCCTAGTTGGTAGGCCGACTGTGCCTCGAAGTACTATCGCATTTCTCTTAGTCATTTGTTCACCCTTAATTACTAGAAAGATAAAACGCTCGCTCTCCCACCTAGCTATCTCTAGGTTAGCTTGTTATTAGTAGTTAGTTTAGGTAGTTTACATTCACCCTTCACTATCGTTCACCTACCTAGGATCAACCTTAGCCTTGCCTTAGCAAATCCTAGTTCAATTATAAATTCTAGCCTTCCACCTTCCTTGAAAAAAATATAAATTCAACACTCGGTACTCATCGAGTGAAGTGCTACGTGATAGTTCTGTGCGCTTGCAAAATCCTCCAATAGTCATTAAGAAATATCAACAAGCATTTCTAGCGCCGTTGTCGGGGAAGGTAACTAGTCTCGGATTTATATTGCAAGATTCGCTAGCTAGGTTTTTAGTTATCCTAAGTAGTTTATCCTTTTTTCCTCAAATCCTATCACTACCCTACATGATCATGCATGACAAGTCCATTCGTGATTTTTCTGCACCCTCGGCTGCTAATGTAGCCACCGGACCCAATGTTATCAATGGGGACGCTAACTTTGAGCTTAAGCCAACGTTAATTACGATGTTTCAAGCTAGTCCATTTTGTGGGAAAGCCCACGAGGATGCTAATGCTCACCTCCAACAGTTCTTGGAGATTTGTAGCACTTTCACCATTAAGGGAGTGAGCCAAGAGGCTACAAATCTTTGCCTTTTCCCCTTCTCTTTGTTAGGAAAGGCTAAGCAATGGTTTTACTCTAATCGTAATGCTATAGATACATGGAATAGGTGTTCCAACGCTTTCCTAGTTAAGTTTTTCCCCATGGGGAAGACTAATGCTCTGTGCAATAAAATCTCTAGTTTTCAACAACTAGCAGATGAATCGATTCCCGAAGCTTGGAAACAAATGCAAGAGTATGTCTCTATATGCCCACACCATGGCATGGAAGACTGGCTTTTGATCCAGAACTTCTACCATGGATTAGTGCTGTTAGATAGGAGCCATTTAGATGATGCCACTGGTGAAGCATTCTTTTTGCTAAGTGTTGCAGATGCAAAGATGCTGATCGAGAAGATGGTTTTTAACCAAGGATGCAGCGACGATCGACTCTAACCCCGTAAACGAGGTATGCATTCACTTAAGGAAATTGACATGCTTGCAGCTAAGATGGATCTGCTCGCAAAGTGAGTAGAACATTATGAGAAGGTGAATGCCCAAGAGACACTCAAAGCCATGGATTCCCACATGACTTGCAAAGTCTGTGGTGATGTTGGACATTCAGTTCCTGCCCCAAAACCCAAGAGGACCTCAACTTCGTCAACACCGACAACAGGTTCCGTCCACAACATCAAGGCTAGAATCAACGTTCCAACAACCAGGGAGGTAACAATTATTACTCTTCTTCTCGTTTGAATATTCAAGGTAATAATAGTTATGATTTCTTGAAAGATCTTGTTTATAGCAATGGTAGAATGACTGATAGCATTAATAAGAAACTACATGATCATGACAAGATATTGGAAAATATAAATGCTAAATTAGATGAATTTTCTTCTGTCTTAAAGAAGCAACTTAGTTTCAATAAAATGATAGAAACCCAATTAGCTTAAATTGCTGCTGCTATCCCATCCTATGAAAAAGATAGAATTCCTAGCAAATCTGAGGGAACCATGGAGACAACCAACCTTGTTACAGCAAGGTATGACTTCTCTAAGAATGGTTAGGGATTTCCTATTAAGAAAGGCGATCCTAGGAACCCCATCATTACTTGCTCCATAGGGCCCCACACTTTTCATAATGCCATTTGTGATCTAGCGTCTAGTATTAACATCATGTCTAAGGAAACTTATGATAGATTGTTTTATACTCCCCTAGCTTCAACCTTAGTTTACTTACAATTAGCTGATCAATCCACCCGTTATCTCAAGGGAGTAGCCACTGATTTACTAGTTAAAGTTAGGAGTGCTTATGTTCCTATAGATTTTATGATCTTAGACATGGGCAGCGCCGAGGATACATGTTTAATCCTTAGTCGTCCCTTCCTTAACACTACAAATGCTTGCATATATGTGGCTTATGGGCAAATTCAATTCCACTTTGCTAGAAGAAAAGAAATATTTGCTTTTGCCTCTGGACAACCCCTCTTTGATGAGAAACATGAAAAGAAGAAGCATCTGAAAAGAATCAAGATGAAGAAACCAAAGCCGATAGAAGAACCAAAGAAACCTATCAAGAAGAAGAATAGAAAGAGGTGGCGTAAAAAGAAAGATCCATCCTCAAACTCATCATCCCCTTATCCTGATAAGGCCTCCGAGGTGGAACAAGAGGAAACACCTCCGCCCAAGGACAAATGACCTTGAACCTGTCAAAAAAGGTAAGTTTTCTATCTCTTGCATTTATTTACCGCATTTCATTAATTGCGTCTCATTTAGATTTCTAATAAAGTTGTTTTACATTGCATGATAGGTTAATTGCATTTAGCTACTCTATGTTAATAAATCAAGTTTATAGTAGCTAATGCCTGATATGATAGATTTGCATTTAAAGCAACATATGAAAATAAAATATTTAATAATAATGAATAAAAGATATTCAGCAGTATCCCTTCTGAATAAGTTATCTAGTAGTTATAGGTTAGGTTTAGTTAGTCATTTATGTATTCTAGAAGTATTAGTTAGTTAATAAAGAAAAGAATCAAAAGAGCTGCCAGAAGACATTCCAACCTATGCAAAAGGCAAGCTTGGGGGAGATATCTCTCCCCGCTTAGGCATGAAAATCTTAAACCCTCTCTTTACATTCATGTTTGCTTCAAACTTCAATATCCATGATCATAGAATGTAGAGAGGAGTGCCTTTAAATTTGTCTCAAGAGAAACTCTGCTCTAATAATATGATGATAAATTATTTGGAGATGATGAATAGTTGCTATGTGATACTTTGCAAAAGCTTGTTATACAACCTTATACTTCTTATGTTTTGAGCATGATAAACTTAGAGTTTATCTTAAGTTGACTGCTTTCGAAAATGCTAGAACCAAGAATAGGCTTTTGTGAGATATGTTGTATGCCATGATTAGAGTAAATCTTTGAACCTATCTGAGGAATGGCAAAAACAACCTAGAGTTTTGTTTTGCAAAATGCTAAAACTCTCTTACTAGAAGTTCCTCAATGGTGATAAATTCCTACTAGAGCCAAATAAACATCCACTCACACATGATAAAGCCACCATAAAAGCTTCTTGTTTATTTTGAGCCTTTTCAAGCCTTGTTGCTCTGAGTAGAGAAACTTTTCATGCTTTTTGATCAAGATCACATACACCCACATATTTATGATATTTCTACACTGGGGATATGCAACCACATATGCTTTACATTCATTATTGCTCTATGAGAATTGAAGTTACCTCTCTAGCTGTCTTACATAAAAAAGAGAGGCATGGGCTACAGAAAAAAATGAGAGAGAATAAAAGAGCAAAAAGCTCTAGTGTTCAAAAAAAAGTGAGAAAGAGAGTGAGAAAAAGAAAGTAAACGTGCCCTATCAAAGAAGCTAGAGAAGGGAAACTTCTCAAAGGAGTACCGTTTTCACCGTTTGGTTAGGGTGCTTTGATATCATTTCATAGGAGCTCAGATCGAAGTAGTAAGCCTATAGATTAAGCGTGGTGCTTAGGCTATAGATTACCTGTGGATATGGCTAGGCCTCCGAATAAATTGTGGTAGGTGTCAAGTGGTGACAGCCTTGTCCATCCTCTGTATTCCACCACGATAGGTCTAGTTATTAAATCGTAGGGTTCGTGGTAGACCTTGTCTATTTAACTCTCCTAGTTGGTAGGCGGGCTATGCCTCGAAGTACTATCGCATTTCTCCTAGTCATTAGTTTACCCTTAGTTACTAGAAATATAAAATGCTCGCTCTCCCACCTAGATATCTCTAGGTTAGCTTATTATTAGTAGTTAGTTTAGGTAGTTTACATTCACCCTTCATTATCGTTCACCTACCTAGGATCAACCTTAGCCTTCCTTTAGCAAATCCTAGTTCAATTATAAATTCTAGTCTTCCGCCTTCCTGTGGAAAAAATATAAATTTGACACTCAGTACTCACTGAGCGAAGTGCTACGCGATAGTTGTGTGCGCTTGCGGAATCCTCCAATAGTCATTAAGAAATATCAACAAGCATCACTATCATAAGTGACCACATATGAACCACCCTTCTTCTTCTTGAAGGTCATCTTTTCCTTCTTCTCTTTCTTTCCTTTCTTGTCCTTCTCCTTGCTCTTCTTGTTATTATCATCATTGTTGTTATTGTTTGGACATTCCGTAATGAGATGATCCTTGCTATTGCACTTGAAGCACCTTCTTGCTTCTTCCTTGCCCTTAGATAATGATCTCTTCCTTCTTGCACGATAGCCCTTCTTCACCATGAATTTGCCAAACCTCCACAAAGAGAGCCATCTTCTCATCATCTTCATCATCAAAGCTAAAGCATTCATCTTCACTTGATGTGTCTTGCTTGGCCTTGCCCTTGGATGATGATGCGATGTTAAATGCCATACTCTTCTTCTTCTCATCCTTCTTCTCATTCTTTTTCTCTTCTTTCTCATCAGCATCTCTATAAGTATCATCGGTCATCACATCTCCCAACACTTGGTTTTGTGTCATGATATCCAAACCACTCCTCACAAGAATAGTGACCAATGTGCCAAATCTTAATGGTAAGCATCTCAAGAACTTATGGGAGAAGTCATTGTCCTTCACTTCTTCATCAAGTGCTTTAAGATCATAGACTAGCACTTGGAGCCTATGAAACATCACCGACACACTCTCATCTTCCTTCATCTTAAAGCTTGCAAACTTCTCCTTGAGAATATATGCCTTGGTGCCCTTCATCGCTTGAGTGCCCTCAAATAATTTTTCAAACTTCTTCCATGCATCATGAGCTATCTCAATGTTCTTGATTTGCTCAAATGACCTCTCATCCAAAGCATCATGAATGGTACTAAGAGCAATGTCATTGTTTTGGAGCAATACTTCTTCGGCCGCAGTGGGATTCTCCCGATTGGCTACCTCAAACTTGGTCTCCACCATTTTCCACACCTTTCTATTGATTGACTTCATATAGGTGGTCACCTTTGCCTTCCAATATAGATAATTTGAGCCATCAAATTGGGGTAGCTTCTTGGTGTTATTGATTTGAGCTATTTTGACACCGTAGGATGTTAAGCCTCAAATCACGGTGACCACGGATCTGATGCCACTTGAAAGGTCCTAAATGGCTAGAGGGGATGAATAGCCTATAAAAATTTCTACAACAATACATAAGCCAAGTGGTTAGACAAATATGAGGCGAAGCGAGTGTTGCGCTAGCCTACTAAAAATATAAGCCACATATCCACAATTCTAGTTACTATGATCTCTAAAACACACAAAGTCTAAGTTACTACTCTCTAAGTTAGTGAGCTCTCAAAGACTAACTAAAGAGCCTCACTAACTAAACTAACAAGACACAAGCTTGCTCTCAAAACTAGTTACACTAAAGAGCTTAGCTACACTAGAAAGTAAATACAAGAGAGGTAGTGAGGGTTCTACCACCATGGCAAGAGACAATCAATCAAACACAATGAATATCCCGAAGACAAGACGACAAAATGATTTTTCCTCTAAAGTTCACTTGCTTGCCGACAAGCTACGTCCCCGTTGTAGTGATTCACCAACTTGGAGGTTCACGCGTTAATATGCATCACACACCTAACCCGCAACTGGGTGCCGTACAACCAACACAAGATGGGGATCCACAAGCTACGAGTAATTCACTAGAGTTGCCTTTCGTGATCTCCCACAGGGAAGGCATAAACCCCTCACAAATCACTAGGAGGTGGCCAAGAACAATCACCAACTCTTGCCAACACTCCTCCACTGCTCCAAGCCGTCTAGGCATCGCAAACACCCAGAGTAACAAGAAACTACAGCAAATTGATCCCCAAGTGCCACTAGATGCAATCACTCAAGCAAATGCATGTTGATATTTGGTAACGCAATTAGGAAATAGGATCCGCAAGCGCACGGATATCGGTGAGCACTTCACCCGAGATGTTATCCTGGGTATCGTATTTATATTTTTACCTTTAGGAGAAAGAGTGCATCTGACTAACCAAATCTATTACTACTAACCTTTAGGCTACAACCACTATGATTCGATGTGAGTGATGTATAGAGAAGACTACAACCGCACTCTTCTTCTAACCTTGGTAAGGATGATCTACTGTTCTATTGGGGAGGTTTACGGAATCTAGACACCACAAAGGATGTTCAACCCGCACCTATAAACCCTATCGATCCTGCTAACGGGATATGGAATACAAAGGTAACTCGGAATTGTCACGTTCCTCGCTACTACCACGGTCCGGCTAGACGAGGGGATATCTATGAGTATCCTAGCTTAAACACCACGTTTACGCTAGAGATGATTACTCTAAACTCTACGCGAAGAGATCAAAGTAAACTCATAAACCAAAGAACAATAAAACAAAGAACTTACTAGAATTTAGAAGTCGAAATACTGAAGAATCCTGAGAACAAGCCTCGGGTTAGAAGAACTTGCTCCTGCAGGTACAACCTCGAAGTAGACACCGACAGGCCGGCTTCCTCCGATCTACACCTCCACTCTATCTCTCTCAATCTAGTAGAACTAATTCTACTTTCACATTGGATGCTAAGCCCTAAGAGGTGGGAACCCTAGAGGGAACCTCTCTCTCTAAACCCTAACTAGAGATATGCAACTGAATAATGAATTGGGGTCTCTCCACCAGGGGTCAGGGGCCTTGCTTATATAGCCCTTTTGGATGAATCTGGACCGTCGGATCAAACCGACCTTCATCCTACGGTTTTCCTTGATCCTCAAAGGCGGTGGAGCATAATCCGCGAGACTCGACCTGATTGGTCCCGAGGGCAGGGCGGGCGCCCTAGGGCACAGGGCGGGCGCCCTGTGTCTGGCCCCGTTACGGCTCCTGTTCGTTCCCGTGGCTTCTGGAATCTTCTAGATGTAAGATAATTACGTGTTCGGTTAATATCCCGTCATTAATCCGACATGTGGGCCTTTCTTCCGTATTTCCTGATAACCCCCTGCAGAAATAGATAAACAGCAAAACTCGTGGAATTCTGTTAGATCAAACCCTAATTCTAGGTGTTGCTTGCATATAGGTCCTTTTCTTTATTTATTTGATGGTTATAATTGATACTTAAGAACCGTCAACAAACACCCCCATACTTAGGCTTTTACTCGTCCTCGAGAAAAGGTTGGTTAATAAAACATCTAGGGTTGAAACATTCTTTCATACCTGCAGGGTGTTGTAAAAATCCACTGTGCACTTATAGTCAGGGAAATATATGGTCAGAGTAAAGAGCCTTTCTTCTTCTTAATCCCTATCACTTGGAGTTTTTACATATTTTTGAAAAGAAAAACTTAGCATACCTTTATCCTCATAGGTGCTCTCAGAGTCACCCATTATCTTTTATATTTCTCTCTGAGGCTGTTTTGATTTTGCAAAAATAATTCTTTAAGCATACATACCTTGCATTTATTGTATGGTCAAAACCGGATCCGAGGAGAAGAATGCCATACTCTTAGATCAAAGATTTTGAAAATTAAAAACTTGTCACTCTTACTGGCATATTGCTTATTAGAGGGACCATGGGCTATCATTTTCTTTCCATCATATTTTTATCATATCTCATTTTTTTTTGGGTGGATACCGAGGTACCCCTAATTCTACTGCCGGACACTTGTCCATTTTTTCAAACGAGGTTATCGAGCACTTGCTCCTTTTTATTTCCTCGATATATTCATAATTTTGCATAGCCCATGCCTCTAACGCAATAATACTTCGGAAGAGTGAATCTTTCTGAATAAAAATGTCTTGATCTTAGGAGTATGATAAATCTCTCAACAAGGGTCTAACTTGTTTTGAACAAACTCAATACAAAGCAGATAGCTTTAATTAATATTTTCATGTTTAGCAGGCATATAAAACTTGAGGATGGTAGCTATAATTTTGAGATTTTTAAAACAAATTCTCCAAGCAATAAAGATACTAAGAATAAGGTACTCATACCCTTACCATCTCTTATTCCACAATGACTTTTAGCAACACAGGGTTTTGAAATAATTTTAATAATTGCAGGTTTTCAGGAAATATCACAGAGTGAGATTGATCATGATTATAAGCATTTTTATCCTTTTAATTTATCATGTTTAGAGTGATAAAATTCTGCACAAACTAAGGTGAGTGTGTAAGTGTGTAATAAAAGTGTGCAGAGTGTGTACCTGGTTCATGAAGTGGTGCGATCGAAGTGTGTGTGACATGTCAGGGAATCTCCCCCATACTTGTTTTCTGCTTTCTTCGTCATTTTGAAGTGTGATAGCTCCGTGGGATGATGAATGAATTACCTTGAATGGTCCTTCCCATTTGCTCCGGAGCTTTCCATGCCCGAAAAGCTTCACCCTGGAATTAAAAAGTAATACCTTATCTCTGGGTAAGAACTCCTTCTTCTTGATCCTCTTGTCATGCCATCTCTTGACTCTTTCTTTGTAGATCTTTGAATTGTGATATGCTTTCTCCCGCCATTCTTCTAACTCCGATAATTGCATTCTTCTATGTTTTCCGACGATATCTAGGTCCATATTCCATCTTTTTATGGCCCAGTGTGCCTTGAACTCAAGTTCAACAGGTAGGTGACAGGTCTTTCCGTATACCAATTGGTATGGAGACATTCCAATTGGGGTCTTGTATGCTGTCCGGTAAGCCCAGAGTGCATCGGGTAACTTGTCCTTCCATGCCGTTCCCATCTCGTTCACCGTCTTCTGAAGAATGTTCTTGATTTGCTTGTTAGAAGTCTCTGCTTGGCCACTTGTCTGAGGATGATAGGGAGTAGCGACGTTGTGACGGATTCCATGTCTTGATAGATAGTGCTCGAAGCGCTTGTCAATGAAGTGTGATCCTCCATCACTTATCACTATCCTGGGGACTCCAAATCTTGGAAATATGATTTCCTCAAACATCCTCTTCGAACTGATATTGTCGGCATGTTTGCAAGGTAGTGCCTCTACCCACTTGGAGACGTAATCAACCGCCACCAAGATGAACTCACACTTCTTTGATGGGGGAAATGGACCCATGTAGTCTATTCCCCAGACATCAAAGAGTTCAATCTGAAGGTTGTTGGTGAGTGGCATGGCATCCCTTGTATTTATGTTTCCGTGCCTTTGACATGGCCCACATCTTCTGATATATTGCTTCGTGTCATCGTACATCGTAGGCTAGTAGAATCCACATTGCCAGATCTTTGAATGTGTACGGAATGCTCCATAGTGTCCTCCGTATGGTGATGAGTGACATCTGTCGATGATCTTCAATCCTTCCTCAGTGGTCACACATCTTCTAAGTAGGCCATCAGCGCATACTCGGAAGAGATATGGCTCATCCCATATATGTGAACAACTTTCCTGAATAAGCTTCTTCTTGTTTGCTCCGGGTGGTACATAACCTGAAACCATAAAATTAACAATATCTGCATACCAGGGGTCAGATCTGTTAATCCCGTAAAGCATGTCGTCCCGGAGTGAGTCATTAATGGGGGGTTCCTGTGAATTCTTAAAGTACATTCTAGACAAGTGATCAGCAACAGAATTTTCTACTCCCTTTTTATCTTTTATTTCTAAGTCAAATTCTTGGAGTAATAAAATCCATCTGATTAAGCGAGGTTTAGCATCTTTCTTAGTGAGCAAATATTTTAGTGCAGCATGATCAGTGTAAACAATTATCTTAGCTCCAACTAAATAAGATCTAAATTTATCAATGGCAAAAACAACAGCCAGAAGCTCTTTTTCAGTGGTTGCATAATTAAGTTGAGCTCCTGTCAAAGTTTTACTTGCATAAGCAATTGCATGATGCTTTTTATCTTTAGTTTGTCCCAAAACTGCCCCCACAGCATAATCACTAGCATCACACATAATTTCAAAAGGCAACGACCAATCAGGGGGTTGAATGATTGGTGCAGAGATGAGTGCTTGCTTTAATAAATTGAAAGAATTTAGACATGCATCATCAAATTCGAAAGGAGCATCCTTGGCTAGCAAAAGAGTAAGTGGTCTCGCAATAAATGAAAAGTCTTTTATAAATCTGCGATAAAAACCAGCATGGCCAAGAAAACTTCGAATTCCTTTTATATTCACAGGTGGAGGTAGTTGTTCAATTACTTCAATTTTAGCTCTATCTACCTCAATACCTCTTTCAGACACTAGGTGTCCTAGCACTATTCCTTCTCTAACCATAAAATGACATTTTTCCCAATTAAGGATTAAGTGCTTTTCTTCACATCTTTGCAAAACCTTATCTAAGTTCTCAAGACAACTATCAAAAGTTTTTCCATAAACTGAGAAATCATCCATGAAAACTTCCATAATCTCTTCAATCATATCAGAAAATATAGACATCATACATCTTTGAAAAGAAGCTGGTGCATTACATAACCCAAAAGACATTCTACGATAAGCATACGTTCCATATGGGCATGTAAAAGTGATTTTGCTTTGATCATCAGGATGGATAGGGATCTGGTGATACCCTGAATATCCATCTAGAAAACAGAAAAACGAGTGTTTTGCTAACCGCTCAAGCATCTCATCTATAAAAGGCAAAGGAAAATGATCCTTTTTCGTGGCTTTATTAAGTTTTCTATAGTCTATGCACATCCGCCACCCAGTGACGGTGCGTTGCGGAATTAGCTCATTCTTATCATTAGTAACAACAGTCATGCCTCCCTTTTTAGGCACAACTTGAACAGGGCTTACCCACTCACTATGCGGCACAGGATATATAATCCCTGCATGCAGCAACTTTATAACTTCTTTTTTAACTACCTCTCTCATCGCGTTGTTAAGTCTACGTTGAGGCTCTCGAGAGGGTGTAACAGAAGGATCTGTCGGAATACGATGGGTACAAATCATAGGACTGATTCCTATGAGATCTTGAAGTGAGTAGCCGAAAACAGAGTGGTGTTTTTCAAGAATGGTCATTAATCGCAGAGTTTGCTCCTGAGTGAGTTTATTACTAACGATCACAGGAAACTCTGGTTTATTGTTTAGGAAAGCATAGGTAAGACCGGGTGGTAAAGTTTTGAGTTCTATGGGGGGTCTAGGTGTTTCTGCAAACTCATCTAAGGGTTCAGGTTCAGAAGGTTCGGCCTCTTCTTCAGTGAAGAAGGGGGCTTCCTCTTCTAAGTCTGGATCATCTAAAAGTTCTAGAGATGCAGCCTTTACCTCCTCCATAGAATCAGGCAAAAGATATGGCTCGGTCTTATTATTCAAGGAGTGAGTTATTGTAATTGGAAGTTTAAAATCCTTTCCCAAGGAAATGTGGAGCTTTCCAGTTTGACCTTCGTAAAGGAGTCTTCTAAAAGGTTGTCCAATCAGTAGGTCGAAACCCCATATATCAAAGATATAAAAGTTCAAATGAACCATGGAGCCTTCTACCATAAAGGGTAGGACATTAATAATTCCAAGACTGGGGACTAATCGTCCCGAAGATTCCTTTATGACCTTTGTTGTGGGGGTTAAAACAAGTTTCCCAAATAAATTAAGTGCAAAAGCTTCGGACATAATATTGATCCCCACAACAGGATTATAGAGAGCGTTAAATTGATCAGAATTATAAGCACAGCGTATAGTTATAGAGGGTGTGTCCACTCGGATTACTTCAGAGGAAAGCTCTGACTCCTCTAACCATTCGCTACTCATAACCGAGATAAGCTCTCTCAATTGACGTTCACTTGGTAAACAAATGCTAAATTGGCCGTTTTGGGGTCGGTCTATAGAATGGTAGTTTGAAATGTTTCCAAAATCGGCAAAGAGATCGGATTCTATGTCTAGCATGAAATCAGATGGTAGAATTTCTTCCTTTTGTGGCTCAGAACCTGGGATAGCTAAAGTAGATGAAAAATTTGGCAGAGTGTCTACTTCGGCTTCGTAGGTTTTATCATGGAGGGCATTATCCATCTCAGCTTCTAGGATTCTATTCAAGATCCCCTTAGCTTCATCAGTAGGGATACGAAAGAAAGAACCTCTAGCCATAGTATGCAGCATTTGTTTATTATCTTTCTGAAGACCTCGAAAAAAATGAAATAAAAGAACAGTGTCTTCAAGCAAAAGTTTTGGACCAGATTCTAAAAGATCAGAAAAACGTTTCCAGGATTTTCCCAAAGTTTCATTATCTTTTTGTTTAAAAGATAGGACTTCGAGTCTAAGGTCACCAGTACGGTCAAGGGAATAAAAATCTAGACAAAAGTTGGCTCTTAAAACTCCCCATTCACCTTGCTGTTGACTTACCTTCTGACTATACCATCGTCTAGCTTCTCCTCTTAAGGAAAAAGGAAAAAGCTTCCAACGTAAAGTCTTATCAGAGATGCCATCAATGCGAAGACAATCGCATGTCTGCTCAAAATCTCTAATATGAAGGTAAGGGTTTTCGTCTTCCTTTCCCGAAAAAGATAAATTTTGAATCATCGCAATCAACCTTGAACTTAACTTATACTGGGATGTTTGGATAGGCTGTGATGACTCCCATGGTAAAAGGTCAGTTGCTGAAGGTGTTGCGGCATCAAAGATAGATATAGAACCTTGGTTTTCCATTTTTGGTAAAAAGAAAAAGAAAGAATGAAAAAGATAAGAAAATAAAAAGTATGAATACAAGCTAGTAGTAAGACTCAAGGTTATCTCAGCAAACCGTCTTTCTCCCCGGCAACGGCGCCAGAAATGCTTGTTGATATTTGGTAACGCAATTAGGAAATAGGATCCGCAAGCGCACGGATATCGGTGAGCACTTCACCCGAGATGTTATCCTGGGTATCGTATTTATATTTTTACCTTTAGGAGAAAGAGTGCATCTGACTAACCAAATCTATTACTACTAACCTTTAGGCTACAACCACTATGATTCGATGTGAGTGATGTATAGAGAAGACTACAACCGCACTCTTCTTCTAACCTTGGTAAGGATGATCTACTGTTCTATTGGGGAGGTTTACGGAATCTAGACACCACAAAGGATGTTCAACCCGCACCTATAAACCCTATCGATCCTGCTAACGGGATATGGAATACAAAGGTAACTCGGAATTGTCACGTTCCTCGCTACTACCACGGTCCGGCTAGACGAGGGGATATCTATGAGTATCCTAGCTTAAACACCACGTTTACGCTAGAGATGATTACTCTAAACTCTACGCGAAGAGATCAAAGTAAACTCATAAACCAAAGAACAATAAAACAAAGAACTTACTAGAATTTAGAAGTCGAAATACTGAAGAATCCTGAGAACAAGCCTCGGGTTAGAAGAACTTGCTCCCGCAGGTACAACCTCGAAGTAGACACCGACAGGCCGGCTTCCTCCGATCTACACCTCCACTCTATCTCTCTCAATCTAGTAGAACTAATTCTACTTTCACATTGGATGCTAAGCCCTAAGAGGTGGGAACCCTAGAGGGAACCTCTCTCTCTAAACCCTAACTAGAGATATGCAACTGAATAATGAATTGGGGTCTCTCCACCAGGGGTCAGGGGCCTTGCTTATATAGCCCTTTTGGATGAATCTGGACCATCGGATCAAACCGACCTTCATCCTACGGTTTTCCTTGATCCTCAAAGGCGGTGGAGCATAATCCACGAGACTCGACCTGATTGGTCCCGAGGGCAGGGCGGGCGCCCTAGGGCACAGGGCGGGCGCCCTGTGTCTGGCCCCGTTACGGCTCCCGTTCGTTCCCGTGGCTTCTGGAATCTTCTAGATGTAAGATAATTACGTGTTCGGTTAATATCCCGTCATTAATCCGACATATGGGCCTTTCTTCCGTATTTCCTGATAACCCCCTGCAGAAATAGATAAACAGCAAAACTCGTGGAATTCTGTTAGATCAAACCCTAATTCTAGGTGTTGCTTGCATATAGGTCCTTTTCTTTATTTATTTGATGGTTATAATTGATACTTAAGAACTGTCAACAATGCACTTAGAATCACTCAATCTCACTTCGATTTGCACTAACAAGCAAGGAGATGAGTAGAAGGGTGTTTGCTCAGCTCAAAGGATGCTATCACATGTAAGAATGTTCAAGAGAATGAGCCAAACATGCGCAAACTCTATTTATAGAGCCTCCAAAAAGTTATGGCCGTTATGCCCTCGGGGAGGTTCAGACTGAGGCTCCGGATTCCAAACCATCTACAGTGAAGGTCTAGGCCCTAGGATCATGCCGCGTGTCCCCATGATCAAACATGACCCTTAGATCCCAATGGTCACTATTTATCGTGCCTATTTGCGTGGAACTAGACCCTAGAACAGGACTGAGGTTTGGACCAACTCCCAGCAGGGTCCAGACCCTAACAGAGAGGTTCCAGAAGGGAAAAATGGTCCAGACCCTACTTTTGGATCATCCACAGGGTCTGATGTTTGGACCAACTCCCAGCAGGGTCTAGACCCTAACAGAGAGGTTCTAGAAGGGAAAAATGGTCCAGACCCTACTTTTGGATCATCCGCAGGGTCTGATGTTCTCCTCATGCACCAACCGATAGCGGCCACATTGCCGGACCCCACGCGTGGTCGAGCGGATTTGCAGGGGCCTTCCGAGTCTGATGACAAGCCCGTTTGGTCCAAGGACAGTGGCCACACGCTCGCGAAGTAGCGTGACCAACCGGACCACTCCTCAACGGTCCGAGGACCCTGCGTCCCCCATGTCTGAGGCCTTCCAACCCACGCGCTAGCGCCGCTACGTCCGCTCGCTTAGCGTCGGACCCGCAAGAGCGAAGCCAAACCCATAGCCATCGTAGTCTGGAGCACATGCGAGCCTAGCAGCCTGCTGCACTACTACCATCGGACCCACCCATTGTGCCCTCGAACCCCCACGACCAAGGTCCGAGGCTGTGGCCTCTCGCATGAGCGAGTCTACCCTGCCGCTGCGTCGCTTTGCCAAACCGGACTCGTGTGCCTCCCTTGGATGAACCCGCAGCGCTGCACAGTCCGAGGACTCGATGCCAAGTGCCTGCAGCAGCCGCGAGCCCACGCGCTCTGCCTGCGATCCAAACCCACAGCGCCTCCATGGACCAAGCCGGGTACGAAGGACCAGAGTCCGTGCACCATAGAAATGCGCCGGAGAGTCAGACGAATGCGCCACTAAGGATCAGACCTGGGTCTATTCGAGTGACCCCCAGGGTCCGAACACTCAAGGTCTTCTCCCTTTTCTTTTTCTATTAACTCAACTACGCCACCCATGATTCCCAATTAGCAACAACAAAGTGTCTCACCATAGTGCACGTGTTTTAGCATTTCTCAAAATATTTTTCAAGGGTTAATTAGTTAGCTCACTAGGTCCTAATGCATATGCATGAATCATTTCACCAAGTGGCACTTGATAACTGTTTTAACCAAGATTCTCCCCTCTTGATAGTACGGCTATCTATCCTAAATCCACTCACACCCACTTGGTGTCTTGAGTGGTAAAACAAAATGGCCCTAACAAATATACCTTTGCCTTGAGCCCATTATTTTTCTCTTTCTTCTTTTCCAAGTCTGGAGCTTGATCACCATCATCACATGTCCATCACCATTACGATGGACTTCATATTGCTCTACCACTTGGATTGGACCATCCTATCTAGTCACACACTTAGATGAAAGGATTAGTCTAAATAGTTTTCATCAATTCAAAACCAAACTAGGGCTTTCACACATACAATAGCTTCATGTCTTCTCGTTTGGACTTTTTTCACTTGACGGTTTGGACTTCTAACATGTATTGATGTATGATCTTCAAAGCAGCCCCATTGTCTTCCTTGATGTGGTGATCACTTGATCTTCATCATGTTGCCTAAGTTCAGTCCATTCTTGCATCCAAATATACTAAACCTTGTATACTAGCGAACCGCATTAGTCAATTTTATCATGTTCCAATCAACAACCAAAATAAACTATGGTCCACGTTAAGCACCATTTACCTTATTTTTAGGACTATATACACATATATTCAAACCACTTTTTTTATTATCGTATAAAGCTCAAATCTTGTATAGATTTGGAGCCAAAGCTTTGAAGTTGCCGGTCACTAAAAGTCCTAGTTTTGTTTTGGCTAATTGATGAAACCTATTGGACTAATCCTTTGTCAAAGTGTTTGATTAAGATAGGATGGTCCAAGGCCAAGTGATGGAGTAATATGGAGTCCATGGAGATGAAGATGGACAAGTTATGTTGATCAAGCTCCAACTTGAAAAGAAGAAAGAGAAAAACAAAAAACCAATGATGATCAAGGTAAAGGTATCAATAGGGTTTTTGTTTGACAATCAAGACGCCATAGACGGTGTGATTGGGTTTAGGATAGATAGCCATACTATGAAGAGGGGATAGTCATGGTTAAAATGGTTATCGAGTGCCACTTGGTGAATTCATACTTGTATATGCATTAAGACCTAGTGTGCTAGCAATTGACCCTTGAAAATGCTTTGAAAATATGATAACACATGTACACAATGGTGATACACTTGGTGTTTAGCACTTGGGAGCAAGGGTGAAGGGATTAGAGATGGAAAACACTAAAAATAGTGGACCAGACTCTGAGGTTTGGGGGACCGAACCCTAGGTGGTGGGTCCAGTGCCTAACCCTAAGCCTGCGGGCTGAGTGTGGCTCGGACCGAACCCTGCTCGGCAACATGTTCGGACTAACTTCTGAGAGTTTGTTTGGGTGTAGCTCCGGTGAAGTGGACACGAGGCGATCTATGGAGCAACCGGACTCAGTGGGTGATTTCGGTTGGTTGGACTAGACATAGACCGAAGGCACAGGAACCTCTCTATGTAAAATGTGCCTCGACCGGACTCTAGCGCTAGGGCGCGATCGGATGCGCTGGTGCCACTGTTCCTCATCTTGCTTAGCACGCACGGTCAGACCGAACCCGAGGGTTAAGTCCGGTCGGCTCAATCAGACTTGGTCTGATTGCTATTTCACTCTCTAGATCGTCTCTAGAACTAATCGAACTTTGATTGTGGTAGGGTCCAGACGTAGGGGAGTGAGTCCAGTCCGGACTAAGAGTGCGCACACGAGTGGCTGATCGACTCAATGATCATGTGACTGTTTGAATGTTATGCGTGGCACACTGTGGTTCGCCGAGGAAGGGACTGGACCCGCATTGTAGCGGTCCAGACCAGTCGCTAGGTCCGGTGCCCGTATGACAGCCCAACGGCTAGTGAGCCCTTGGGGCTCTATAAATAGATGTTGGCCGGCCCATGCTCACTCTCTTGGACATTTCGATCATCCATACATCCTTGTGAGCTAAGCCAAACCTCTCCCACTCAATCTCTTGTTTGATTGTGCATCCAAGTGAGTTAGGAGTGATCTAAAGCAGATTTTCTTGAATGATTGCATCTAGTGGCACTTGGGGATTATTCTAATTGTAGTTTTCTTGTTACTCTTGGTGGTTGCCGCCACCTAGACAGCTTGGAGTAGCTTGAGGTGATTGGCATGAGCTGGTAATTGTTCATGGCCATCCCGATTGTGATTGTTAGGGGTTTATGACATTTCCCCGTGGGCGATCGCAAAAGGTACTGTAGTGGATTGCTCGTGTCATTGAGTACATTGAGTACCCTCATTTGTGTATGTTCTTGCGGCACCCTTGTGTAGGGCTAGACTTGTGACGCCTATTAGCTCGTGAAACACCAAGTGAATGGTCGATACAACGGGGACTAGCGTGCCGACAAGCACGTGAACCTAGGGAGAAAATTGTGTGTCAATTGTCTTTCTGGAATTCTCCTGGTATTCACTTGGTATTCATTGATTGATTGATTGTCACTTGCCACGTCGGTATAACATCTCTATCACCCCTTGTATTTACTTTTCATATACTTGTGTAGCGGTAGTTGTGGTAGCTTAATTAGCTAGAGTAGCTAAGTTAGTTAGTTGATTAGTTATTTAGCTACCTCTCTAATTAGTTGAGTGCCTAGAGATTATAATCAACTAGAATTGATTGAATAGGTGGCTTGCAACTTGACCTTGTGTAGAGCTAGAGCAAAAGGCTTCGCTTTTTATTTACTAGCTAGTTGCTCTAGTGTTTTGCATAAATTTATTAGGCTATTCACCCCCCTCTAGTCATTTAGGACCTTTTAGTCACTAATAGAAATTATCAACATGCATGTTTGAATTTAAATTCAGAAAAGCTATAGAGCACTAGTGTGTTTCCATCGGCTCCAGCACATGATTTTTGGAGCATCGGATCCTCACGGGGACGGCGGTGGAAGACGTCTAATTCACGCCTGCGAAGCTCGTGCTCGTGGCTCGTCCCTCTCCCCACTGGCGACGGTAGCGGGTTCTGGTGGCGCTGGTACCGACAAGGTAAGCCGGTTCCTCCTTCTCCTCCTCCTGGATCTGATCCCACCAGAGACAAAGACGACAACGGTGGTGGCTAGGGTTCCAGCGAGCCTCTCCTCCTCTTTCTTCTCCAACTCCGATAGCTATAGAAGGGGCTGGCCGGGGGGAGGCAGGTAAACTAGGCGGCGGGGATGGTGGTTGGGCGGTTTAGGGGTCCTAGCGGTGGTAGTGACGGCCGGGCCAAGTCGGGGCGGGGGAGTTTTGCCGTAGTTGGAGAAGATGGCGGTGGCCGAGCTCGTCGGAGTTGGAGAAGATGGCTTCGGTGGTGGGAGGGGGAGGGGAAGAGGGAGGTCACTGTGGGCGCGGTAGGGTCTCGCCAAAGCTCCGCGGCCGCTGCTGTAGCCGCGGCTGTAGAGCTGCGGCAAAACCCTACCATGCCATGGCAGGGCAGTGGGCGGCGGGCGTCTGGAGGTAGAAGATGAACAATGCAAAAAAAAATCGGGTGTGGGGTGGGGGGCGAAACATGCGAAAGACAGATAGGCAGACTCTTTAGATTTGATCCCTGTCATGGTCCCCTAGAATAATTATGGACACCCATCATGGATTCGTGACATGTGCCTATGCGCGTGATTCAACACATCAGAGAATAATAGCTTTCTATTTCCAACTATTTCCTTAATTTAAGCAATAATCTCATGTGTTAGATGTATGCACATGTACATGTGTCAAGAATCCACAGTGTATGCCATGATTGCTCCATTGGGATCGTCCCTACTAAATTTTTTTCTTAGTGGACAGAAGTGCTAAGAGTCAATTGTTGTATAGGACAGAGAACGTGATTATAATGAATATAAAGTAAAAAAATGAAATGCACTATAGTTTTTAAACTTTTCAGATTGATCATCTAGCTTGGTCCTTTAACTTTTTAAGTGGTTTATTCAAAAAAATGTAAATTCAGGTCCATGATTTAACCTACAGCAAACTTGAAATTAATCACTTGAAAATAACCTACCACAAACTTAGAGCTAATGATTTAAAAAGTTCGAGGACTTAGATAATGAAAATAATGCAAAAAAGTTTTAAGATCTATGATGTATTTTACTCTAAAATAAAACTTTTAATTTAATAGGATCATTTCCGTATATATAAAAAAAAGTGCCACGTAGCCGCTGGTGGAAGATAAAATATGGCTTAAAACACTGGAGTGGAGTTGGAGCGGACAGGTGTTTGGCAATAGGGCCCTGCGTGGCGTGGTCGGCTCCGCGGCCGGCACCTGTCCGGCAACAGCGCCACCTCGCCCTCTTCTCGTAGCTTCGGCCACTGGGACAAAAGCTAAGGCCGCTGTGTGCGCCTGTACCCGAGCGCCTGACGCAACCAATCTAAAATCGCCGCTACACAGAGTCTGCCAGTGTTGCCTTGCCTCCTCCTCCCTGCCGGCTGCAGCTGCTGCTCGATCGGGCGCGCGCGGCATGTCGACCACCAACACCACCACCGCCTCCCAGCAGGTACGTACGCTGTACGCAGCCACAGTAACGGACAGCTTATCGTTTGATTGGGAATGATGTGTTTTTTGATCTTATTGGTCTCGGACTCTCGGTATATGACCAGAAGCCGGCGGAGGAGACGGTTACGAAGACGGTGCAGACGGTGGAGGTGCGGTCGTCGGCGGGGCAGCGCGACGAGGAAGGCGTGCTCAAGCCCGTGAAGGTGGTGCACGAGATCCCTGCCAAGGAGGCCAAGGACAACTCCGGCGTCAAGCAGGACTAGCTAAGCTCTCCTAGGTAGCTAGCTAAGCTACTCGATCACGCTTCGATAGTATACGATCGAAGGTACTCCTAATCGTGTGATGGAGGCGCTGCTGCTGCTAAGCTGAGTGGATGCTGCTGCGGTAGTTATGTGCAGAGATCCTATCATCATCCTATAGTAATCGCTGAAGAGTGACGTCATCACATATGGAAAAAACGAAGAATAATAAACAAATGTCGCGTTAAGATCCTCTTGTAAACAAATGTCGCGGACATTATATTGCGTACGCGATCCCATGCGGTCTACGCGGCGTGCTTCATTTGTAATCTTGTACTAAGACGTATGATTTTGTGTTCAATCCGACCTATTGATCAAGCATCCTACTGTTTCACGAGTCCTACCCGAGATCAATGGATGTCATTTCTCCCAACCGAGACGGAACCATGCACTCCATGCAGGATGGTGAAGCGCAAGTGCGCAACATGCTTCCCATGCTCAGCTACGTCAGGAACAAAGAGCAGGCATGCAGGACACAAAGGTACATGGCTTGCGAACTGCTCATATGGGCTACAGCGGACAGCATGATACATGTGCAGCGCGGTAGCTCAGCGGTGTGGGCATCAAGCATGTTTAATTACAGTCAGTGGCGAATCCATCTCGAGAAATGACCTATGGTGGACTTTGTACTATAAAATTTTGGCTAATAAACGACAACATGCATATTGAGGACAAAAATTATAGAACAACCAATAAGAATCGAGATGTTACCTGTCAATAATGGAATTACAGTAATACATGTTTCCATTGACAAATATAGTATAGAACATGTCAATTTGGAAGACAAGTCAATTGTAAAATGACATTATTAATCATAAAAGCCTTGAAAACTAGTCAATTAGAAAATAACAGTACCGAACCTATCAATAATAGCGAAATTATCAATGTGATGGTTGGTCGGCTGCTGGGCTGAGGCAGGCTGCAGCAGTGCTAGATGCAGGCAGAGAGCACCTGCACCAAAGGCCAGAGCGGGACCTAGGCTGGCCGGCACCCATCGAGGCATCGAGGGCTGGTGGTCGGCGGTCGGCAGGAGCTCCGGGCCACCGGAGCGGCAGGGCCGGGCCGCCGGGTAAGGCGCCAAGGTGAGGCGGGGAGGCGGGCGACCCGCCGGCAACCGGCGCGGCGGGCGGCAGGGCCGGCCCCGCGGGTGAGGCGCCAAGGTGAGGCGGGGAGGCGGGTGAGCCGCCGACAACCGACGCGGCGGGCGACAGCGCTGAATCCATGGGCGTCGGGATGGCAAGGCCGAGCGCGAGAGAGGAGGCCATGGCGGCGCGTGCGCATGCCCGTGAAGGAGCTGCACAGGTGATAGTGTCGCATGACCTAAGGCCACCTCGCCTGGGCTAGGTGCCTGTTGGGTCGCGGCCCATTCTCAGGCAGCCAGGCCCATGAAGCTGTACATCTCTGCCCAGAGGCGGAGCCACCACTAGGGCGAGCTAGGGCAGCCGCCCTAGGTCCTTGTGGCCGGTCATCCCTTCCCTACCCCTGAGCCAGCCGGAGCTGGCGCTGATGAGGTCGTTGAGGCGAGGAAGCGAGGTTGAAGACGACGGCGGCATTGCTCCCATACGAGGCGGAGATGTAGAGCTTCATGGGCCTGCTGCCTGAGAATGGGCCACGACCCAACAGGCACCTAGCCCAGGCGAGGTGGCCTTAGGTCATGCGACACCGTCACCCGTGCAGCTCCTTCACGGGCACGCGCCGCCATGGCCTCCTCTCTCGCGCTCAGCCTTGCCATCCCGACGCCCATGGATTCGGCGCTGCCGCCTGCCGCGCCGGTTGCCGGTGGCTCGCCCGCCTCACCTTGGCACCTCACCCGCCGGCCCGGCCCTGCCGCCCGCCGCGCCGGTTGCTGGCGGCTCGCCCGCCTCCTCGCCTCACCTTGGTGCCTTACCCGGTGGCCCGGCCCTGCCGCCCCGGCCGCCCGGAGCTCCTGCCGACTGCCGACCACCAGCCCTCGACGCCTCGATGGGTGCCGGCCAGCCCAGGTCCCACTCTGGCCTTTGGCGCAGGCGCTCTCTGCCTGCATCTGGCACTGCTGCAACCTGCTACAGTGCTGCCTGCCTCAGCCCAGCAGTCGACCATTGATAATTTCTCTATTATTGATAGGTTCTGTACTGTTATTTTCTAATTGACTAGTTTTCAAGGCTTTATGATTAATAATGTCATTTTACAATTGACTTGTCTTCCAAATTGACATGTTCTATACTATATTTGTCAATCGAAACATGTATTACTGTAGTTCCGTTATTGAAAGGTAACAACTCGATTCTTATTGGTTGTTCTACAATTTTTATCCTCAATATGCATGATGTCGTTCATTAGCCAAAATTTTATAGTACAAAGTCCGTCCTAGGTCATTTTTCGAGCTGGATTCGCCACTGTCTCCGCCTCGTATGGGAGAAATGCCGCCATCGTCTTCAACCTCGCTTCCTTGCCTCATCGACCTCATCAGCGCCGGCTCCGGCCGACTTAGGGGTAGGGAAGGGATGACTGGCCACAAGGACCTAGGGCGGCTACCCTAGCTCCTAGTGGTGGCTCCGCCTCTGATTACAGAGGCAAGCGGCATCATGGAGGGAGCGCCAGCTGCAGCAACAAGGATGCTGCAATACTACTTTTCAGACGGATGTGGCAGCAAACCACAACATGATGAGGCAGATAGGAGATAACAGGACGCTGGATCGACCAGATGAACAGGGAGGGTATCATCATGCTCATGGTCATCAAGCAGTCATACGGATGACTCAGGCAAATGGCATGCATGCAGTCCGTGCATGCATACAGCAAAGGCATGGCAGCCTACGTCCACTTGGTGAAGGTAATAATTTTTCATTTGCAGGAACAGAGCTTTCAAGGAGTGTAAGTATACCAGCTGAGAACTGTCAGCTGTCAACAATAAGGCTACCAGCCCCGCCTCATTTCATTGTGACACAGCCGGCGCTACTACCCGGCACAAGATGCTACACGGATGCATCCACTACGCCTGACTCATCAATGCAGGTACAAAGGAGAGCTGGTTTGGGAGTGTTTTTCCAAAACACTCTTCCAAACATGTCATCAACCATCTATATCAAGGCTACACTCAAAGACTCTGCCTCGGTGTTAATGGCTGAAGCTGCGGCCCTTGCGCTTGCAGCCCAGATTGCCTTGACACTAGGCATCATTTGTCGGACAGTCAACAACTTGTGACTTTCCTCAATGGAAACGATCACACCCATCCGCCGCATTGGGATATCAAACGCTTCACACAGAGCTTCATAAATCAGTCATCAAGGAATAATGGAAAGATATTCAAGATTCATCGAAAAATAAATACCACGGCTCATGTCCTAGCTACTCAGGCACTTTGATCATCGGGCTCAGCTAGTACTCAAATGCACATGTAAACAGCTGTCCTACAAGAATAGCCTCGCAATCTGTAATTGGTGACTCATTCACTATCATTGCAGCAAACTGCTGCTAATAAAGTTTGCATTTTATCAAAAAAAAATGGATGTCTACTGCTGCCACTGTTCATAGGCCACTTAAGGAGTGTAGTAGGAGAATGTTATGTTTGGAAGCCCGGTTTTTTTACTAAAACACTTGTAAATTATAGGTATGTAATTTTTCCAACCCAACTCGAAATTAGTTGTTTGGATGACCGGTAACCATGCTAATTTTACATTCGGATTGGACCCAAACAGGTGTAAAAATAAACAGACCTCCTCTGCTCCAAATAAAAACTGGATGAATATCGGGCCTTCCTTCCACATCCCATCTCCCACCACATCCTTCTTCGCCACGCGGGTGTGGCCCAAGCGCCAGGCGCAGCTTCCTCGCGGGCATGGCCAGGTGCCGAGGTGCGCGACCTGCCACCCAGTGAAGCCCCTGCATGGTGTGGCCTTGCGCGGCTCCCTTGCAGGCAAGGCCAAGCGCGACCGCCGCGGCCGCCTCGCGGTGTGTACGGCCGCCAGGACTAGGGGAGCAGGCTCTACCGCCAGCCTCCATATACCAGGCCGCTGACCCACAGCTTGCACGTGACTCCCACCCGATTGATCGACCTTCGCACTCTGCCACAACCTCGCAAGGTCGCTCGCGCCGTACATCACACAACACCGCCACCTCCATCCCCGCATGCCACCACTACATCCACGCAAAAGGCCCCTTGCATCTCCATCTCGTTGGAAGAGATGTGTTTGCGTGAGAGGCTGGATCTGAGATTTGGTTGGAGAGCCCTCTTCAGCCTGAAGTGCACCGACATGAAGGGAGGAGGAGACTGAGGGCCGAGGCCTACAGCGGCGCAGGATGGCGCTGGGTCCACGATGGCTGTGAGCATAGCATTGCTGGGGAAGAAACTTTCCATCCAAACACCATTTCACAGGTGTGAAAAAAACCAAGGGTATCATTGTGCACAGAAAATTACAAATGGAAGCAATTTACAGATGTAAAAAATCACAAAGCAGGCAAACAAGCCCTGTTTGGAATGAGATGGGATGCGATGATTTCAATTTTTTTTTCATTCGTGTCGCCCTGTTTGGAACCACGATCTGCAATCGTACCGAGGCCATGATAAGAGTAACTGGGAGTGTAGTTCAATTCACAATTTTTCTCCTAAGAGGCGATCGTGAGAATCATGGTCACCACGAGGCGTTTGATTTGGTGGGATTTTCTCGATTCTCATAGTGAGGCACCAAGTCACTGCGAGACGTTTGATGAGATTTTCTTGATTCTCATGGTGGGACGTAAGGAATCTGATTATAATTGATTCCAAACAGGACCAATGTCAATGTTTGTTTGAGGAAATGATAATTTTTTTATTCGAGTGACTCATTCAGATGGATGGATCATGATTTATTAGCACCCGTGAGAGCTACTGTTCTGGCTGGACCCTATCATATACCTTTCATTCTTATCTTCTTCAGTGGTCCCTATCAGAGACCCTATCAGATAACCTTTCATTCTTATCTTTCCTTTCTCGTAGATCTTTCCAAGAGTTTCATAATCAATGTCAATCTTGATTTTTTAGTAAGATTAGAAAAAACTCTCTCTAGCAACTCACAAACTCCTTATTCTCAACACCCAAACTTTCCTTCTGTACTTAGTAAAAACTATATGCTGGTGCAGCAGCTGCGGCTTCTTTCCTTCGTAAACTTAGTAAAAACTAAAGGCAGTTGCAGCGGTTGTGGCTTAAAGCTAGAGCGAACAGATCTAAAAGTCGATCCAACCGTATGAAAAGATACATGCGGCCAATCTAGAGGTGGAGTATCCAGCCAATCTAGGTGGAGTATCCATTCGGTTAACCTCCATCTAGAGGTGGAATATCCAATCAACCGATCTAAAGGTGAAAGGACATGGGAGAGGTGGAACACCCAATCAGCCAATTTGAAGGTGGAAGGATGTGTGTGAGAAAAAAAAGGTGGGAGTATCATCCAATCGGCTAACCTCCATCTAGAGGTGAAATATCCAGTTAGCTGATCTAAAGGTGGAAGAACGTGGGAGAGAAAGAAGAACAGGCAGGATTCCCAATGCAATGTATAAGAGAGAAAAAATAAAAAAGTGGTTGAGGTGATTTAAAAATGAGAGAACTATCTATTTGGCACTGAAACAAAATTAGTCTTTCCTCTATGACACTTAAAAATTTAAACTTTCTTATTTAGCACCAAGTTGAAACTTTTTCCCTAGATGACACTGCCGTCCATTTGGTCTAGTAATGGTGTGGCTGGCAAAATGGCATCAATGCCCTTGTTTGTAGTAGAAGTATGTGGTGCCAAATAGTAAAAGAATAAATGGATAGTTTGTTGAATAAGGAAATCATAAAAATATCACAAACATACTTGTGAACTAAAACATGTGATTTGATAATCGAAGGCTACAAATAAATAATCAATAAATTTCAAATTCGATGGTAAGAGCAGGTACACATTAGTTTCATGCACATGCTTCACAAATCTCATCGCATTAATAGTGTAACAGAACCGCCCAATTATACGAGATTAAGTAAGAAAATCATCCAACGAACGGATAATTTACCAAACTTAAGCCCGTATAACCCGGTAGTCCGTGAAATCTCGACGGATTTCAAACCATTTCACATCACAGCCAAGATCGTAATAAGTTTAGCGATTACCTTCATAAGTTACATAGTAGTTCGCGGCACAAAATACATCGGAGTTTAAACATAGTTATTACAAACCAGTTTCGAATAAAGTAGCGGAAGCATTAGTTCAAAGCGCACACACACACGCACAACTTTCCAAAATAAAGTGCCAGCTCGCGATCATCTCCCACAAAAGCATCAGGCGAGGAGTAGTGAGTGACCATTGCCCATGGTCCTAGGCTTCGCCCATCGCAGGGTAGAGACAGTTGATACAATAACCATAGTACATCTGTCCATCTGCAACAAGTGGGAACAAAGCCCTGAGTACGAGAAGGTACTCAGCTAGACTTACCCGACAGAACCAAAACAAAACGACTCCAAGGATCATGATAGGCTTTTTGGTGGGGTAGCTGACTCATTTGCAAGAAAAGCATTTTTTAGCTTACCAAATCATTTACAAAAGCATGTCATCTTTTAACTTTTTATTCTCCTGTCAACTATGTTTGCACTTATGCTAAAGTAGCCATATAATTAAGCAGGCAAGGATTACCATTGATAATTAACCATAATTACCATGTCATTTTCCGCATAACTATCCAAGTGTTTCATCAGCATTACTACGATGAAGTAACTCAAGTCAAGTGTTCACTATCCAGTGAACGATGGCGATTCGAATCGATTATTGACCAGCTGGTAATTTATTCCTCACACAAACCTCACTCACCCGCTAAAGTGAGGTATTGGTCACCGAGCCAACCATTCAGGTAAAGTCGCGAGCTTGCCAGGAACCACATGTACCCGGGGGCCGCCCGACTGCTCTTTGGCCTTATCATCGCGCCCCCGTTTCCTGCCACTACTGCTTCGGTACAGTGCGTTGCGGGCAATCCACTCGGCCCGAATAATCTCCCGGCTTCGCGGTCGAAAGGTACTTTATTCGGCCAGCTAAATGTGAGGCATGCGTTCAACATGACCCGAGGCCCGACATCGGACGGTCCTTAATCGACACAGACGGAAGACACTACAGTCCAGAACCCTGCAAGCTTCCGCCCGGTCTCACATTCATTTCCACACTTAGTTATTCTCACATGACATTTCTTTCACATAAAACCAGGTAATCCCCTATAGCTCGCGGATGACAGGTAATCACCCGACTTCTACCGGTCTAAGCAAGCTAAGCAATTATTGACCGTGGACACCAGGGTAACAAGGATCGGGTAAAACAAGGTGAAACAAGGTATAGTGCAGCAACGTTTGCAAACAACTCCTAAACTTAATGCATCAGATTAAGTTAAGTTAATAAATAATTATTTGCAAACCGGGGGAGAAATGCTTCGGGGCTTGCCTCGCTCGAAGGTACTGGGACGATGGTCAGGGCACTCCGGAAGCTCTTCACCGGACTCCTCTTCTGCTTCTGCTGGCTCCGGCTCCGTCACTTCGAGCTGCTCCTCTGCGTCCTCGGGAACAACTGTCGGAACCACTTCCTGCGATCCTGTATGATGCAGAAGTATGAGTGCAACATGCATAGGTGCATTGCAGAGGTGACATGAGATGATGATGATGCGGAGTGCATGCGATGTAACGAATATGTTACGTTATCGGATTTTGTGGAACTTATGATTCTTCTACAAGGTAGTCTACGTCATCCAAGAACATGTACTCGGAAACTACCACCTCTATTTTCTACCATGCGAGAGTACTTGACTATCAAGATGCTTCAAAGATACACCAAAGTATATTTTTCTAACTAACTTTACATTAAGAATAAATAGAAACCCTAATTAGTCCTATGGTTGAACAGCAACACATATTTTAGTAGCTCAGAAAAATCTTATAAAATTACAGTGGATTGCTAATATCAAGAATAGCTTGACATAAAAATTTTACTGCATTTGGATAACTAGAACTGCCTATACAAAAATAACAAACTAAGGCCTAAAATAGATATTTAAAATACTTTACATTATGAAAAGTATCAAACAACAGATTTAGGAACTTTTCTACTATCTATTACCTAAACAAACACTATAGAAAAATTATCACTTGCATGTTTTATTCAAATTTATTTAAATAACAAAAATAACAAATATTGGTAATGGAAAGCATTTGAACTATACCTACATATTTTATACAGCATACCCAAGATATAAAATTTTCCCTAGAAAGTACATGACACAAAAAGATTAATAAACTTGGAACCACATTTTTCTGATTTTTCTACATTTTCTTATCAATTTTTCAAGAAAATACCAATTTCAAGGATTAAATAAAACACTACAGAAAAGTAATGAAATATTGACATGCAACAATTTTATATCATAGATCTGGTCCCAAAGAGTCCATAGAAATTTATTTCATCAATTTTGGAGCTAAAATGAGCAAGTTACAAATTTTCTAAAGCATTTATACATTTTCTGAAAATCAATTTCAAAAATCCTTTTTAACTCCAGCCACTGAACTGCTAGGCGCACCCGGCGATCTACACACGCGCGTGCAAACAGAGACAGACAGGCGGGCCCGCGGGTCAACCGGGCCCCACGCGTCAGCCGCTCCGAGTCAAAGGAGGGCGCTGACCGCGCGGATCTCGACGACGGCGAGGTCGCCGGCGACGAGGTCACCACCGTCGTGATCACCAAGGCGAGGCGGTCCCGTTGAGACCACTGGCATGACCGGAGGGGCTCGAAATCGAGCTTGCCCACGGCCATGGCGGCTCGGCGGCGCTGCTCACCGGCGGGAGCACCTCTCCGGCCATGGGGCGGCATGGAAGACGGTGTCCGAGCACCGGGAGGATGAGGCGAACGAGATGCTTGCGCGAGTGAGGGAAAAGAAGGGGCGGAGGTGGGGTTCCCACGGAGCGGAGAACCACGGTGAGCTCGGCCGGAACTCCGGCGAGCAATTGGCGTGGCTGTGGGGCTTACTGCGGGAGATGGAGGTGAGCACGGGTTGCGCCAGAGAGAGAGGAAGCTCGGGGCGAGATGGAGCGGTCTGCGGTGGACGGAGCTCGTCGGAACGCGCGCATCCGGTGAGCGCGTGCGGAGGCGGAACGCGGCAGCCGTGTGCGGTGAGTGCGCAAGGATGCTGAGCGGAGGGAGGAGTGGCGAGGCGCTGTGGGGGGGGGTTAAGGAGTGGGCGCGCGCGCTGGTGGGGGTGACCGAGCGCCACCCGGCCGGTGTGGCCGGCATGCGGCCGCCACGCGGCGCGCTTGCTCTGCCGGAGCGCCAGCGCGCGTGGGCGCGGGCGGGAAGGAGGAAGAAGGAGGCCGGCTGGGCCTAGGCCGAGGCGGGGCGACGCGGGCGCGCGCGCGCGGGTGATGCGGGCCGGTTCTGGCCATGGGCCGAACCGGAGGCGGCGGCCCGCGAGGGGAAAAACAGATTTTTGATTTTCAATTTTCAAATTTAAATATATTTCAAACTTCAAACCATATTTTGAACAAGAAGAAGACATTTTATGGAATTGGCCCAAAAATAAAAGTTGCTCAAAATTAAATTCTCTACAACTTTGATTAAGGGGCCAACTCAAAATTCTTGACAGATTTTGAATGACAAAATAAAAGCTAGAATAGGGGAAAATTTTGAATATTTTTCATAATTATTTTTGAGCAAGTTTTGACAAATTTTGAGCTCCAAAATTTGAACTAGGGTTCCAAGTGATGTAGAATTGATAGTTGCAAGGTTTTGGCACAAATGTGATTATCATATTAATACAATTTATCACATACGTTAATTTCAAGCTTTTGTTTAAATCAAATTATAAATTGTCACACATGATCATGATGTTATGAATGCGGTGCAATATGATTGCTATGCACAAATGCCTTGCGTAACACCGGAGTGTTACAGCCTTCCCCCCTTATAAAAATCTCGTCCCGAGATTTGGGTTACGAACCATTTATTATAAAAATCTTCGTAGGCATTCTTTAAGTATTCACCGGTTTCCCAAGATGCATCCCCTTCATCGTGATGACTCCATTGTATCTTATATGTTTTCACAACACTGTTTCGAGTGGCCCTTTCCTTGGTATCCAATACTCGAATTGGCTGCTCACGATACATCAGATCTGACTTCAGTTTTATGCCTCGAGGTTCAATCTTTTCCTCTGGAACGCGCAAACATTTCTTGAGATGTGATACATGAAAAACTGGGAATATAGCACCCATTGACTCTGGTAACTCCAATTTGTAAGCCACCGGACCCTTTCTTTCCAAGATTTTGTAAGGTCCTACAAATCTGGCGGCCAGCTTTCTGCGCACACCAAACCTTTTCTTTTTCATTGGCGTAACCTTTAGATAAACATAGTCACCAACTTCGAACACAAGCGGTCTCCTTCTCTTATCTGCATAACTTTTCTATCGTGACTGAGCTGCTCTCATATTCTGCTGGATGATATGAACTTTCCTTTCGGCTTCCTCTACGAAGTCAATACCATAATACCTTCTTTCGCCTGGCTCAATCCAGTTTAACGGTGTTCTACACTTTCGGCCATACAGAGCCTCAAAAGGTGCCATCTTGATACTCTCTTGATAGCTGTTATTGTATGAGAACTCTGCTAATGGTAACCATGACTCCCATGAACCTCTGGAAGACAGCACACAAGCTCTTAACATATCCTCTAGAACAGCATTAACTCTCTCAGTTTGACCATCTGTTTGAGGATGATAGGCAGTGCTACGAATCAGACTAGTCCCCAAACCTTTGTGCAAATGCTCCCAAAAGTGAGCAGTGAACTGTGACCCTCTGTCAGACACTATAGTCTTTGGTATGCCATGCAATCTCACAATCTCTGCAATATACTTCTCAGCATATTGAGGTGATCTATATTCCGTTTTGACAGGCAAAAAGTGGGCTGTCTTAGTAAGACGATCCACAATTACCCAAATGGAATCGTGACCTTTTTGAGTAGTGGGTAGGCCTGTGATAAAATCCATACTTATGTCATCCCACTTCCAACTTGGTACTGACAAAGGTTGTAGCATTCCGGCAGGCTTCATGTGAATTGCTTTCACTCTACAACATGTGTCACATCTGGCTACATACGCTGCAACTTCCTTCTTCATCTTGGTCCACCAATAACGAGGTCTTAGTTCTTGATATATTTTACTGCTGCCAGGATGAATAGACAACTTAGAGAGATGAGCTTCATCCATAATTTTATTCTTAAGCTCTCTATCCTTTGGAACAACAAGACGGTTGTCGAACCACAACACACCTTGCTCATCCACCCTGAAGTGTTTCGAGGGTTCTTCTTGAATCTTCTTTTTGATGTGGAATATCCCTTTGTCTGCTTTCTGACCTTCTATAATCTTACTCTCTAAGGAACAACTGACCTGAATACTATGTAGCACGGCAGGGTGCATTAGATCGAAACCATCTTCCAGTAAGGGTTGCATATTCAGACAATGTGACTTTCTGCTTAAAGCATCAGCTACCACATTGGCTTTCCCAGGGTGATACTGTACATTCAAGTTGTAGTCTTTGATTAGTTCTAACCATCTTCGCTGTCTCATGTTCAATTCTGGTTGGGTGAAAATGTACTTAAGACTCTTATGATCGGTGAAAATATTGCACACATTACCCAGTAGATAGTGTCTCCAAATCTTTAAGGCATGCACTACAGCGGCAAGCTCAAGATCATGTGTCGGATAATTGATTTCATGTTTTCTCAACTGCCGGGAGGCATAAGCAATGACTCTTCCTTCTTGCATTAGCACACACCCTAATCCTGTTTTTGATGCGTCACAGAACACATCAAAAGGTTTCTCGATGTCGGGCTGTGCCAGAACTGGAGCAGTGGTCAACAGTTTCCGCAAGGTATGGAAAGCTGTCTCACACTCCTCTGTCCACACAAACTTGTGATCTTTCTGTAACAGACTTGTCATTGGCTTGGCAATCTTCGAGAAGTCTGGGATAAAACGGCGATAGTAACCCGCTAACCCTAGGAAACTCCTGACTTCTGACACTGTGGTTGGAGTCTTCCAATCCATAACCTCTTGCACTTTACTCGGATCTACAGAAACTCCATTCTCAGATAGGATATGACCGAGGAAAGGAACTTTCTTTAACCAAAATTCACATTTGCTGAACTTAGCATATAACTTATGATCTCTCAGCCTGGTCAAGACAATTCTCAGATGCTCTTCATGATCTTTCTCATTTTCAGAGTATACTAGAATGTCATCAATGAAGACAACTACAAACTTGTCCAACTCTGGCATGAAAACTGTATTCATCAGATACATAAAATATGCAGGAGCATTTGTTAGTCCAAATGACATAACAAGATACTCGTACAACCCGTATCTGGTAGAAAAGGCGGTTTTCGGAACATCTTGTGGTCTAATCTTTATCTGATGATACCCAGACCTTAAGTCTATCTTGGAGAACACTCTAGCTTTAGCTAACTGATCAAACAGAACATCAATATGAGGCAAGGGATATTTATTCTTGATGGTTACAGCATTAAGAGGTCGATAATCCACACACATCCTGAGAGTACCCTCTTTCTTTTTCTTTACAAACAAGGCAGGACATCCCCATTCAGACTTACTTGGGCGAATAAATCCCTTCTTTAATAACTCTTCCAACTGTTTCTTCAACTCAGCTAGCTCATCCGGAGGCATCCGATAAGGTCTCCTCGAAATTGGAGCTGTCCTGGGGATCAACTCGATTCCAAACTCAACATCTCTATCTGGAGGAAGGCCAGGCAACTCGTCTGGAAACACATCCGGGAACTCACATACTACTGGGATCTGATGGATAGGAGCAACTTCCATGGCACAGGTCACACTCACAAGATCTGTTCTTTTAGGCAATGGTACCTGGAAAGTACCCTCTGCCTGGGGATCTTTAAGGGTAAGCATCCGACTGCTTGTATCTATGACTGCTTCCCAGTCTTTCATCCAGTTCATTCCTATTATTACATCTAAAACTAGTCCAGGCATAACTACCAGGTTCACTCGAAACTTCCGGCTACCTAACTCAAGGGTTGCCCCTCTAACCATCTTATTGGTTAACACATCAGCTCCTGCTGAACTTATGCGATAACCATAACTCAATTCTGTGCATAGTTGTTCATGCTTCCGTGCAAATGCTTGACTCATAAAAGAATGCGAGGATCCAGAATCAAAAAGAACAACTGCAGGGTGATGGTTCACAAGAAACTTACCAGCAGTTACGGGCTCTCCCTCAGGAACTTCATCAATGGCGGTGTGGTGCACACGAGCATTGTAAGTCTGTTGCTTCTTTTTAGGCGGATAAGGGCAGAACTTTGAAAAATGGCCTGGCTGACCACAGTTGTAGCAGGGCCCTTTCACTGTACCAGCAGACCCTATAGCTCCCTTGGAGTTGCTCTGTTCTGCAGCTGCGTTGGTCTTTGTTGGCGGCACTGCCATCTTGTACGGTTTCTGTGGCCCCTTGTAGTTCTGAGTTTTGTGCTGCGGAGGCCTGAACCTCGCACCAGGTGCGGACGGACGATAAGATGAACGATTTGCAGTGACAACTCTGGACTGGGATGGTCCTGACTCAAACACTCTCTTGCGATTCTTGGATGCGGTGTAAGCGTTATTGTTCTTCTCTTGCTTCAAACAGTCACTGATAAAGTCGTTGAATCTGTTGCGGGTATTGGTACCCACATGCTTCATCATCTTCGGACTTAAACCTCTCTTGAAACTAGCAATCTTCTTTGCATCTGTGTCAACCATGTCTGGAGCATAGCGGCACAAGTTATTAAAGGCATGCAGATACTGGGTCACCGTCTTGGTACCCTGATTCAAGGCTAAGAACTCTCCAAGCTTCATCTCAACCAAGCCTGGGGGAATATAAACTCCCTTAAAAGCTTCAGTGAAATCCCTCCAAGAAATCTGGGCATTAGGAGGAAAAGTGGTGCGGTGATGCTTCCACCACATTTCTGCTGGTCCTTGTAACTGATGGGCAGCATACTCTGTTTTCAGAACTTCTGTCAGCCTCAACACACGGAACTTATCTTCCATAGTGTTGATCCATTCTTCGGCATCAAGTGGCTCTGCTGCTTCCTTGAAAATAGGTGGCCTAGTATCCATGAAATCCTTGAAACTGCTGTACTGGTTCACTCCATGGCCACCACCTTGGTTATTTCCTCTTTGAACATTTTCCGCGATAGTACGCAGAAAGTCTTCCATATTCCTCTGTGACTGTTCAGTACTGCGTTGACTTCCAAGAAACTGTGTGAAGAACATTTCTGCGGTGAGCGGCGGAGGAGGGGGCAAATGTGGTTCTGGACGTGGTTCCTGGTGGTTGACATTGTTGGCACCACTTCCACCAGCCCCTGCACCATTGCCACCAGTCTCAGCGGCTTCATACGTAGCACGACGAGTGTTGGCCATCTGCATATTTCAGCAACAAGCACAATTGAGTGAAGTTGTAAAATTGTGTCCGAATGAACAATCATGCCATACTGAATTCATTGGAGAGAACAAGTCATACAAGAAAACAGAGGCGCAATAATTTCATTCCAATTAAACAACAGCACCAATTAAGTTACTTCTAATGCAACATCACGTTCCATACAACCACGTGGCCAGCATACACACACTGGACTTTTATGCGTTCGGGTATCGCATACACAACCAAACTCCAAAGATTTCCAGTCTCAAGGTCGAACAGGATACAACATGATACATGGGAACCAAAAGAAGGCCATCGCGTCAAGTCTAGCTACTAACGCAGGACACTATCCTACTCCTCGGGGCCGTCGTCGATGTCGGAGGCGTCGCCATCGCTACCCTCAGCAGCGGCGTCGTCGTCGGTGTCCATCTGAGCGGCGTTTGGAGGAGCATACGGGCCCATCCCGTTGTAGAGGGCATGAAACTCTTCATGCAAGTTGGCATTGTACTCTTCTAACTCCTCGACCCTCTGCCTCAGAAGGTCCCTCTCGTTCCAGGCTTCATTCCTTTCTTGTACTAGCTGTTCCATCAGGCGGTCTGCATTTCTGTTGGCCTGAGTCAACCTCTGCACCTGCTGCATGGAACTCTCGCCTCTCTCGAGAGCTCGGTCCCGCTGCAAACTCATGTCAGCCAACTGCTCCTGCAAGCTAGCTATGGCACGTGCTTGCTTTCTCTTCCGCTTTCTTGCTTCAAGCCGATCATCACCGCGTAGGCCAGTCAAGGTCCAATAGGTATTCTCCAGACCTTGATATGCTCTGATGGCTGCATACATGGCACTCATGGTGTGGTTGTCGCTAGCCCGTCCTTCACTGGGGCCTCTAACTAGGGCACTTCCTTGCGGCTGTACCCAAATGGCATCGCGAGGGTCATCTCTCGGGAAGGTACCGGCCAAAGCTGCTGCTAACTCATTGGGAAATCTGCTCATGATGTCTCGGATGACGCGGAAAGCTGCGCCCTCTGCACCCTCGACTGGAGTGCGTCCTTCGAACTCCAAATGTCAACCATCCCATTCTGGCGCATCACCAAGAGCAGGGACGGTGATCTCTACAACAGCAAGCCCATCTTCAGCTAGCTGGCTCTCGCTCCAAGAGTAAACTGGCTCTTGTCCCTCCGGGTACCCCACATCATGAAGCACTCTCCAAAGCAAGGTGGGCATGCCAAACTCGCTTAGAAAAGTGTCCGTGTTGCGGTGCTCCCGCGGGGCTAGCTGACGACGGGGTGCTCTTCCGCCAGTGGACTTGCGGGCAGTCTGCTTCGTGCGGGCCATCTGTAGCACAAGTTTTAATTACCCGGTGAGAACATATTTTAGTTGAGGTCACTTTTATCAAAATGGGATAATCCTTTTATAAGGGGAGGAATGCATGCCATGAATGGAATGCACAAACAATATGATGCATGCACGAGTCTTACGTTCTCACAAACTTATGAAATAAAAGCATCTAACGGTGAATTCGGTGGCATACAAACGATCTCTCATATACGTAACTAATTCGGTCTACATGATACGCTGTTATGTACCTGCAGAAAACTCATTTCAGCCCATTCCCATGAATGCATGAAAGCAGTAAATCTACCTACACGCTTTACACGAATCCCCAGATGCGTGTACAACGGTAGTAACTACCCAAACACATCGTCCTATTGACGGCATCGCCTCAACGGACGGAACACCCACACATGCGACACTTTTATAAAAACATGTGTAAAACATGTAATTATCCAAGTATCATATAAGCACTTTTCCCTAGATCGGCGGTGTATCCGATCATGCTCTCACAGCTCACACTTACCGAAGCGTAGAGGTAACTGATCCATACATTACCACTCAATTAAGTGGCACTCATCCAATAGCACGCCGTATGAGCAACGAAAAAGAAATATGGTGCATAACCCCAAGTTAGTACTTAAATAGCCACCTAGAGTCCTTAACTGGGCATACAGGATATGACCATTGGCACACTTTTTAGTTTCAAAATCACACTTTTTAAATAGGGTTTTGGTTTTATTACACTTATGAACAGTAATTACGCTAAACCATGCTCCGATGCCAGCTGTAACAGAACCGCCCAATTATACGAGATTAAGTAAGAAAATCATCCAACGAACGGATAATTTACCAAACTTAAGCCCGTATAACCCGGTAGTCCGTGAAATCTCGACGGATTTCAAACCATTTCACATCACAGCCAAGATCGTAATAAGTTTAGCGATTACCTTCATAAGTTACATAGTAGTTCGCGGCACAAAATACATCGGAGTTTAAACATAGTTATTACAAACCAGTTTCGAATAAAGTAGCGGAAGCATTAGTTCAAAGCGCACACACACACGCACAACTTTCCAAAATAAAGTGCCAGCTCGCGATCATCTCCCACAAAAGCATCAGGCGAGGAGCAGTGAGTGACCATTGCCCATGGTCCTAGGCTTCGCCCATCGCAGGGTAGAGACAGTTGATACAATAACCATAGTACATCTGTCCATCTGCAACAAGTGGGAACAAAGCCCTGAGTACGAGAAGGTACTCAGCTAGACTTACCCGACAGAACCAAAACAAAACGACTCCAAGGATCATGATAGGCTTTTTGGTGGGGTAGCTGACTCATTTGCAAGAAAAGCATTTTTTTTAGCTTACCAAATCATTTACAAAAGCATGTCATCTTTTAACTTTTTATTCTCCTGTCAACTATGTTTGCACTTATGCTAAAGTAGCCATATAATTAAGCAGGCAAGGATTACCATTGATAATTAACCATAATTACCATGTCATTTTCCGCATAACTATCCAAGTGTTTCATCAGCATTACTACGATGAAGTAACTCAAGTCAAGTGTTCACTATCCAGTGAACGATGGCGATTCGAATCGATTATTGACCAGCTGGTAATTTATTCCTCACACAAACCTCACTCACCCGCTAAAGTGAGGTATTGGTCACCGAGCCAACCATTCAGGTAAAGTCGCGAGCTTGCCAGGAACCACATGTACCCGGGGGCCGCCCGACTGCTCTTTGGCCTTATCATCGCGCCCCCGTTTCCTGCCACTACTGCTCCGGTACAGTGCGTTGCGGGCAATCCACTCGGCCCGAATAATCTCCTGGCTTCGCGGTCGAAAGGTACTTTATTCGGCCAGCTAAATGTGAGGCATGCGTTCAACATGACCCGAGGCCTGACATCGGACGGTCCTTAATCGACACAGACGGAAGACACTACAGTCCAGAACCCTGCAAGCTTCCGCCCGGTCTCACATTCATTTCCACACTTAGTTATTCTCACATGACATTTCTTTCATATAAAACCAGGTAATCCCCTATAGCTCGCGGATGACAGGTAATCACCCGACTTCTACCGGTCTAAGCAAGCTAAGCAATTATTGACCGTGGACACCAGGGTAACAAGGATCGGGTAAAACAAGGTGAAACAAGGTATAGTGCAGCAACGTTTGCAAACAACTCCTAAACTTAATGCATCAGATTAAGTTAAGTTAATAAATAATTATTTGCAAACCGGGGGAGAAATGCTCCGGGGCTTGCCTCGCTCGAAGGTACTGGGACGATGGTCAGGGCACTCCGGAAGCTCTTCACCGGACTCCTCTTCTGCTTCTGCTGGCTCCGGCTCCGTCACTTCGAGCTGCTCCTCTGCGTCCTCGGGAACAACTGTCGAAACCACTTCCTGCGATCCTGTATGATGCAGAAGTATGAGTGCAACATGCATAGGTGCATTGCAGAGGTGACATGTGATGATGATGATGCGGAGTGCATGCGATGTAACGAATATGTTACGTTATCGGATTTTGTGGAACTTATGATTCTTCTACAAGGTAGTCTACGTCATCCAAGAACATGTACTCGGAAACTACCACCTCTATTTTCTACCATGCGAGAGTACTTGACTATCAAGATGCTTCAAAGATACACCAAAGTATATTTTTCTAACTAACTTTACATTAAGAATAAATAGAAACCCTAATTAGTCCTATGGTTGAACAGCAACACATATTTTAGTAGCTCAGAAAAATCTTATAAAATTACAGTGGATTGCTAATATCAAGAATAGCTTGACATAAAAATTTTACTGCATTTGGATAACTAGAACTGCCTATACAAAAATAACAAACTAAGGCCTAAAATAGATATTTAAAATACTTTACATTATGAAAAGTATCAAACAACAGATTTAGGAACTTTTCTACTATCTATTACCTAAACAAACACTATAGAAAAATTATCACTTGCATGTTTTATTCAAATTTATTTAAATAACAAAAATAACAAATATTGGTAATGGAAAGCATTTGAACTATACCTACATATTTTATACAGCATACCCAAGATATAAAATTTTCCCTAGAAAGTACATGACACAAAAAGATTAATAAACTTGGAACCACATTTTTCTGATTTTTCTACATTTTCTTATCAATTTTTCAAGAAAATACCAATTTCAAGGATTAAATAAAACACTACAGAAAAGTAATGAAATATTGACATGCAACAATTTTATATCATAGATCTGGTCCCAAAGAGTCCATAGAAATTTATTTCATCAATTTTGGAGCTAAAATGAGCAAGTTACAAATTTTCTAAAGCATTTATACATTTTCTGAAAATCAATTTCAAAAATCCTTTTTAACTCCAGCCACTGAACTGCTAGGCGCACCCGGCGATCTACACACGCGCGTGCAAACAGAGACAGACAGGCGGGCCCGCGGGTCAACCGGGCCCCACGCGTCAGCCGCTCCGAGTCAAAGGAGGGCGCTGACCGCGCGGATCTCGACGACGGCGAGGTCGCCGGCGACGAGGTCACCACCGTCGTGATCACCAAGGCGAGGCGGTCCCGTTGAGACCACTGGCATGACCGGAGGGGCTCGAAATCGAGCTTGCCCACGGCCATGGCGGCTCGGCGGCGCTGCTCACCGGCGGGAGCACCTCTCCGGCCATGGGGCGGCATGGAAGACGGTGTCCGAGCACCGGGAGGATGAGGCGAACGAGATGCTTGCGCGAGTGAGGGAAAAGAAGGGGCGGAGGTGGGGTTCCCACGGAGCGGAGAACCACGGTGAGCTCGGCCGGAACTCCGGCGAGCAATTGGCGTGGCTGTGGGGCTTACTGCGGGAGATGGAGGTGAGCACGGGTTGCGCCAGAGAGAGAGGAAGCTCGGGGCGAGATGGAGCGGTCTGCGGTGGACGGAGCTCGTCGGAACGCGCGCGTCCGGCGAGCGCGTGCGGTGGCGGAGGCGGAACGCGGCAGCCGTGTGCGGTGAGTGCGCAAGGATGCTGAGCGGAGGGAGGAGTGGCGAGGCGCTGCGGGGGGGGGGTTAAGGAGTGGGCGCGCGCGCTGGTGGGGGCGACCGAGCGCCACCCGGCCGGTGTGGCCAGCATGCGGCCGCCACGCGGCGCGCTTGCTCTGCCGGAGCGCCAGCGCGCGTGGGCGCGGGCGGGAAGGAGGAAGAAGGAGGCCGGCTGGGCCTGGGCCGAGGCGGGGCGACGCGGGCGCGCGCGCGCGGGTGAAGCGGGCCGGTTCTGGCCATGGGCCGAACCGGAGGCGGCGGCCCGCGAGGGGAAAAACAGATTTTTGATTTTCAATTTTCAAATTTAAATATATTTCAAACTTCAAACCATATTTTGAACAAGAAGAAGACATTTTATGGAATTGGCCCAAAAATAAAAGTTGCTCAAAATTAAATTCTCTACAACTTTGATTAAGGGGCCAACTCAAAATTCTTGACAGATTTTGAATGACAAAATAAAAGCTAGAATAGGGGAAAATTTTGAATATTTTTCATAATTATTTTTGAGCAAGTTTTGACAAATTTTGAGCTCCAAAATTTGAACTAGGGTTCCAAGTGATGTAGAATTGATAGTTGCAAGGTTTTGGCACAAATGTGATTATCATATTAATACAATTTATCACATACGTTAATTTCAAGCTTTTGTTTAAATCAAATTATAAATTGTCACACATGATCATGATGTTATGAATGCGGTGCAATATGATTGCTATGCACAAATGCCTTGCGTAACACCGGAGTGTTACAAATAGTTTGCTAAAAAATGAGGAACCACACATTGCACACTTCACACTAGCTTAACAAATCCATACAATAGGTTAACAAATGCATACATTAGAAATCTCCATACATTACTAGGTTCATAAACACATGAAGGCTCATAACACAAGTTTAAGTTCATATTGCACAGCAGCAGTTCGTACACACATCAGTTGCACTACATTATATTTCATAGAGCACGTGTCTTACACATTGCCAAGCACATCTACATAGAGAATCTCTTTGTTTCTTGTGCTCTTTTGCAGGTGAAAGCTCTAGTTTGGTTTTGGCAAATTAATGAAACTCTAAGTGCTAATCAATTGCTCTAAGTGATCATGAGATAGGATAGCACATTCCAAGTGGTGGAGCAAATGGTGATGATCATGATGGTAGTGATGGCCATGGTGATCAAGTGCTCGGAATTGGAAAAGAAGAAAGAGAAAAACAGAAAGCTTAAGGAAAAAGTATAATTGATAGGAGCTCTTTATTTTGGTGATCGAGACACTTAGTGAGTGTGATCACATTTAGGATAGATAGCCATACTATTAAGAGGGGTGAAACTCATATCGAAATACGGTAATCAAAGTGCCACTACACTATGCCAGAAAACGCTATCTGTGACGCGTCTAGAGGGTCATCAGTGACGCGTAAAACACGCGTCACTGTTTTTGCGTCACAGATAAGGGTACATCAGTGACGCGTAAATACGCGTCACTGATAAGAAAAATCTGTGACGCGTATTTACAACACGTGTCACGGATAACGGTAATACGCGTCACTGATAAGAAAGAAAGGGTGACGCGGGTTTAGAACACGCGTCACGGATAATGTTAACACGCGTCACTAATAAGACAAAAAGAGTGACGCTGGTTTAGAACACGCGTCACGGATAACGGTAACACGCGTCACTGATAAGAAACAAAGGGTGACACGAATTCACTACACGCGTCACTAATAAGGCTATATGAGTGACGCGAATTGAGAATGCGTGTCACTGATAGAATATAACTAGTGACGCGTGCTAATGATACAGTGACGTCACAATTTCATCATAATCACACATTGTTCACAGATATATATATATATCAATTGTTCACAACTTCAAAATCCATCATAACTTGTTCTAAATCCATCTAAGCATCACTGGGACCCCACAATGATAATAGCAAACACACACAAAAGTGGTGATGATGGAACTATGCATTCTTCTTGATGACCTATTCCACTAAGAACTTGGCCAGCTGTTCTCTGATCACAAGCATGTCGATGGGCGCCGTCAAGACTTCAAATTCCTGTGTAAAGATAGAGCTTTGGTCAAAAATAAAACTTGGTACATTTACAATATATAAGATCAATGTTGCTCCTAGCAGAGTAGCAATGCATTGCATTTTTAGCTTAGTTTTTTTTGGCAGATCAATAAAGAGTATGTGACAATAAAAAAATGTGTTCAATCAGTTTACAGATCAAAATAAAGGATGCACACAAGAGTATGTATTGTTCTTCACTAAGACTTTGATCGTGCTAAAGAGCACTAAAGTACCGAGTAACAAGTGGAAACGAAGAGCTTAATCTGCATTGATTTTGTTTTGGCATGGAACAAAATCAATTTACCTCTGAATTTTTACCTACTTCCATGGCTGTAGATATGAGACTGAACTTCACAACAGATATAAATAGTAGTGAAGTTCAGTACTAGAGTCACATGCATATTTTGACTTAGCTGTGATTCCTTTCCTTACTAAACAGAATGATAACCATAAGTATGACCAAATGTTGTGCTACTTATGGTAGTGACCATATGTATGCAGTATGTGCAAGCTCAAGTAGTAACAAAAAATAATAATATGCCAGTCTGGCCAGCTGCAACCTCTGATCTGATTGAGAATAACAGAACAGGAACACAGTGCTAAACCATACAGTACAATCACTGGTGCTTAACTTGTAGGATGATGGAACTCTCCTTTCTTGTTGATGACCTGTTCCACCAAGAACTTGGTCAGCTTCTCTCTAATCGCGAGCATAAAAATTGGTAAAACAGCAAAGATGCATTGTTCCACATCACACATGCATATAAGCTACTACTACTATAGTCGCAACAGTAGCAACAGCATATTAAAATATATATTGTCCATACAATAATTTCATGACACATCACTACATACTATAGTCGCATTAGAACACATCTGATCTTATAACATTATAAGTAGCATACACCAATGTTTGCCTAGTTTAAAATATTCACATGATGACATGTCTAGTGGACACATTATAGACAGTGAAATACATGAATCACCAAATCAAAACCGGGGGAAGCAATTCACATTAGAAAGCATGTATGTTTTACACGAAATAGCAGAAATTTGATCTGAAAACAGAGTGGATGATCTGCATATACAAGTTAAACAAAAGCTTTGATTTATTTGATCCCACAGCCTACAGGCTACAAGCAGCGACACAACAAGGCAGAGGTCAGGGCAAACCATCAGCCGTAGTCGGTTGGAGCCACGTCTCACGGTCTAGGTGTATGCCTGCTCATATCAAGGTTGTCAATGGATCTGACATGTACCTGAAAGTTTTAACTGGTAGTTAATAAATTGTCAAATACAGTTATCGGAAGGCCAACTCAGGATATGTAATGAAATTACACACTTTCATATGAGTTATAAACGCTAAATCGACAAGTAATATCTTGTTATGACTTCAATGTAATTCTTAGTTTATCAGCTCAACATAAGATAGCAAGCTACTGAACACACTAGAAAAATGGATTAAACCAAGCTACTTAAAACAATAGAATAATGAACTGAACCAAGCCACTTAAAATCAATATGAATATGGTATAAATCAGTTTTGAGCAAGGATTGTAGAAAAATGCCATCTATTTATCTAGAAGATTTGAAACCAGTACTCTAAAACATACAAGCACTTCAATTGGATTGCTGGACAGAGATAGAAGTCCTCTATTCCCATTATTACTGCATCAAAGAAAGACGTTTTGATCAGCAAACCAAGAGATATGTCAGTGTCAATTTAGAACAGCACATATATGGAAACAAGACCCAACCCAGTGCTACAGCTATGTCAGTGTCAGTCAATCAGGCTCAACTTCACACAAGCAGCAGAACAGACCATGGTAATTTTGGTAGAACTTACAATCCTATAGAATGACATCAGAAATTAATTTTAGCAAAGGATGGTTGTGTCAAACTAAAAAACTAAGTTTCTAAAAATTAAATTGGCAAATAACTTTCAGTCAGATTGCATCATTATAGAAAAACTGGAGACATACCACCTGTAGCTTGAAAGCGGAATGGTTTCTCCACTCCTCTGCAAATAAGCAAATCGCACAGTACCTAAACTAAAGCAAAAATCTTTCAGACATATGAGCTGCAGCTGCATAAATCAAGATCTCGGTCCTCTCGTCCAGAAGCTAAACTAAAGGAAAAATCAAATCTGAACATAAAAAGACAATATTCACATATTACAAGTCTCAGATCTATGGATATCCAAAAGCAAGAATGCATCGGCACTTCAATCGACTATCAATCCTATTTTCTATTGTCAGATTAACCAGATTTTTTCTTACCAAAGGATTAGGGAGGGGAATATTTCATACCTGCTCCTTGCTCCCTGCCGTGCGAGACGAACAGCATAAGGCCACGGCCGCCGCCGCCGGGACCAACAGTGGAGATGTGCCGCTAGGACCTGCTCCGTGCTGCTGCTGTGCGACCGGCGGAGGAGATGTGCGGCCCATGTGCGTGGCGGTGCTGGCTCCCGTCTGCTGCTCCCTGCTGCTGCTCATGCGACCGGTGGAGATGTGCGGCGAGGAGGCGGTGATGTGCGGCAAGGAAGCGGCACCCGGCCTGCAGCCCCCGGCACGGAACCCGGCCTGCGGCACGACCCCGGTGGAGGAGAGGAGGCATCGGCCTTGCCTTCCTCTTGGCGGCCGGCGACGTGAGCTGAGGGGAGGGGTGCGAGTGGGGACTGGGGAGGCACGACTGAGGCTGGAGCGGCGGGGGAGGAGGGATTTCTGTCTAGGGTTTCAGAAGGGAAGTCCTCTTTTATACTTCTGGGGTGCAATGAGGGCACAATGAGGGTGTTAAGATTGGTGCTGTAGATGTGTCCCTGGCCACAACTCAGTGACGCGTCTTTAGAACACGCGTCACATTTATTATCTGTGACTCATGTTATCGAGAAGTGTCACGGATATGCTTTCCTATCGGTGACGCGTCCAGTGAAAACGCGTCACATGCCTTATCTGTGATGCGTTTTGTTAACTAGCGTCACCAATACTACAATCTATCTGTGACGCGCCTTGACAATACGTGTCACATTTTTTATTCGTGACGCGTCTTGTTAACGCGCGTCACGAATACATCGTTATTAGTGACGCGTCTTGCTCCTGGGGCATGGGCGACAACTAATTGGTGACGCGTCTCGTGAACCCGCGTCACGGATAGATTATTGGTGACGCATTTCGTTTTTGTGTCACGAATCGTCGTGTCACTGATAACGTTTTGTGGCATAGTGCTAGATGTTCTAACTCATTGCATATGTATTTAGATTCTCGTGAGTGCTAACACCCTTGAAAATGTTTGTGAAAATATGCTAGCACACGTGCAGGTGATACACTTAATGGTTAGCACATTTGATCAAGGGTGGAGAAGTTGAAGTTGAGAAGGCGCTGTTTACAACGACTGGACGCTGGACTGGTGGGTCCGGTCAGTTGGCACATGGTGCCGTGGCCTCGGTCAAGTGACCGGACTCTGAGCGGCTGCAGAATCTGACGCGCAGGGGGGCATCTAGTCATGCGTGACATATGCTGACATAGGGCTGGTACATGAGCGTGTGAGGAATGAATGTTAGGGTGCATCCGATCGTTGCCAAACGGACACGTCCGATCGCATTTTGAGTTCTCTAGGAGCTCTCTGGAAGTGATCTGACACTGGGTTACCATGGGGAGTGGCGCATCCGATCGCGGCGTTGGGCGCACGGTGAGTGCATGATCTGACGCAGTCGCGATGCATCCTGCCATCCCTCAGGTGCGTCCGGTCATCATTACTTGAGCGCGTGATCGAGTTGACCGTTGGGATCGGATGGTGCACGTTTAAACCAGTGACACGTGGTGAGGATCCCACGACCGAACGCTGGGCTAGTTGCGTTCGGTTGATCTGATCAATGCGTTTGATTGCCTCGTGGAGGCAGGCAGTGAGAGCCCAACGACTCTATTTCGTGGAGTCTTCTATTTAAGCCCCATGGCCGGCTCTTGCTCACTCTCTTGGCCATTTTCATTGACACAGCAACCTAGTGAGCTGAGCCAAAGCCCTCCCACTTATCTCCATCATTGATTCATCATCTTTGTGAGATTGGGAGTGAATCCAAATGCATTGCTTGAGTGATTGCATCTAGAGGCACTTGGTGATTGTGTTTCCCTGCGAGATTCGCTTGTTTCTCTTGGTGGCTACTGCCACCTAGATGGCTTGGTGTAGCAAGGATCATCAAGCGGAGGAAGGTGATTGTCTTCGGCTCGAATCATGATGATTGTGAGGGGTTCTTGACCTTTCATCGGTGGAGAGCCAAAAGGTACTCTAGTGCATTGCTCGTGGCTTGTGGATCCTCATCTTGTGTTGGTTATGCGGCACCCGATTGTGGGCTAGGTGTGTGATGCCTATAAGCACGTGAACCTACAAGTGAGTGAATCACCACAATAGGGACTAGCTTGCTGCAAGCAAGTGAACCTCGGTGAAAAATCATTGTGTCATCTTGTCTCTGAGCATTTCATTGGTATTCATTGTGATTGATTGATCATCGCTTGGCATGGCGGTATAACTTCACTACCTCACTCTTGTATTTACATTCCTAGTGTAACTAAGCTCTTTAGTGTAATTAGTTTTGAGAGCTAGCTTGTGTCATGTCGAGTGGTTAGTGAGGCTCTTTAGTTAATCTTTAAGAGCTCACTAACTTAATGGTAGTGACTTAGCCTCTTGTGTGACATAGAGATTATAGATGATTAGAATTGTGGATAGGAGGCTTGCATTTTGAGTAGGCTAGCGCAACACACGCTTCGCTTCATAATTGTCTAATCACTTGGCTTAAGTGTTGTTGTAGAAATTTTTATATGCTATTCACCCCCCCTCTTGCCATTAGGATCTTTCAGCAGGGCTATCAAGTGGTTGTTGGTATTTATTAACGCATAGAAAATTCTACAAATGCACGGATACTGTTATAGCTTTTACCCAGGAGTGTTCCAGAGTATCGTATTTATCCACAGGGAAGCAATGGTTAAAAAGATTGATAATTCAACATCATATATCTACTAACTTAATACACCAACTAGGCTAAAGCAGAGGTAAATGGTAAATGATATGAGTTATGAATAATGACATACACTAAGGAGAATTCTATGAATAAAGAGTTGATTAATTAAACTGAGAAGACAACAGGAGAGTTTAAGGTTCCTAAATACTTCTCTATTGCTTTGGTTCTATTCTAGTCTAGACTAGATGATAACTGAAACATGGATAAATATAGCGATCACACAATAACACTTTAAAGCAGTAGTACCTTTTCGACTCTCGAGGGGGTGAGAAAGCATAGTCAGGGAAATGCTGCCTAAAGCTCTATGAACACCAATCCGAACGTGGTGGATTACAAAGGCCTGGTTAGAGTTGTCACCTCTGGGGCTACCACAACTATCCGTGGGATTGGGCGCAATCTCAAGTAACCCATAGCCTAGACACCATGTCTACACTATTGATTACTACTCTAATCACATATAATAACTAGAGCAATCAATACGAGTGGGGATCCCATGCCAAAGTATAATAACTATACTAACCATACACATGAAAAGCATATAAGCAAATAGAGAAGATAATATATTAAAGCATGTCTTGCAAAGGTAAAGTACAAAGATATACCAGATCTCTAAAGAATTCTCCAGAACCTGAGCGTAGCTCGACTCTCTCTAACCCACAACTAGAACTAATCTACTATATTGGAGAGTCTAGCCCTAATTCTCCTGGTGTTGTATCTTGATCTGAATGAGAGATGGCCTCCTAGAGGGGGTCTGAAAGCCTTATATAGGGGGGAGATGGAGTAGCGGCCAAGGAAGTGCCACACCATTGTTCCGCGTCATCTCCCTCGACCATTTGAATAAACTGACCTAAAACCGCCTTAGAATCAATGGAGTAGATCATAGGAAGGAGTACGAGGGGATGGAAGGTGAGTGGGCCCCACACTAGGCCGGGCGACATCCCCCATGGACCAGCCGGCCCACTATGGTGGAGACTCAGCTCATGCTTCGGTGGAACCTTCTAGAGTTGTCTTTCATAGTTTTTGCAAATTGAATCACTTGTTATCGCTGGTTTGCTTGTTTGGAGTGTATGACAGTGGTCTTGGGGTTGTTTTCTGGATAAATTCTCCTACATACAAATATTCACCAAAGCTCATGGAATTCATTAGTTTAAACCCCTATACCTATGTTTGGTGATGGAATCAAGCATAAATGCAGGTTATGTTAACAGTTTTATAATTGGTGTTAATGACTGTCAACAGTGGTAGCATAAGAATTTTTTGGCTTTGAAGCGAGCTACTTTTTACTCCTTTTGGCCTTCTCTTTGGTTGGAGAAAGAATTTTGATGGAAATTGGCTCGGGTTGATTGGAGCCACTTCTTGACCTGCACATGCACATGTATTAGAGTTGAAGTTAGATGTAACAGGTTTCAAATTCAACATCTGAAAGGTCCTAGTGGTAAGAGAGGGTAAATAGCCTATAAAAATTTCTACAACAACACTTAACAAAGTGGTTAGACAAATATGAGGTGAAGTGAATGTTGCACTAGCATACTAAAAGTGCAAGCCACCTACCATAATTCTAGTTTCTATCATCTCTATGCACACAAAGGCTATGTCACTACACTAAGTGAGCTCTCAAAGACTAACTAAAGAGCTTCACTAACCACTAGACTTGACACAAGCTAACTCTCAAAACTAATTACACTAAAGAGCTTAGCTACACTAAGAATATCAGTACACAAGAGGGATAGTGAATTATACCGACGTGTCGAGGAATGAACCAATCAATAGATGATCACAATCAATCACAAGATAACCAATAAAATCCTCGAACAAGATGACATAAGATTTTTTTACTGAGGTTCACTTGCTTGCCAGTAAGCTAGTCCTCGCTGTGGTGACATACTCACTTGGAGGTTCACGTGCTAATTGGCCTCACATGCCAAACCCTCAATAGGGCGCCGCACAACCAACACAAGATGAGGATCACACAAGCCATGAGCAATCCACTAGAATACCTTTTGGCTTTCCCATGGGGAAAGGTCAAGAACCCCTCACAATCACTGTTGACACCTCTAACACCACCTAAGTTAGGTTGTCATCCCCAGCATGACACTAAAGGTGCTAGTACTAAAATATGCAAATTCTTCTATGAAATAAATATGAAATCCGCAAGCGCACAGATAATACCGATGTGGCTTTTAACCAGGAGTAATCCAGGTATCGTTATTTATATTTTTACCACTGGGAAGGGATGCTAAGGATAATGAACAATGAGCATCACTGTATGTGATAATGGAGAACATAACCATGTCTTTATCTATCTTCTCATACAGGGTAAGTGTCACAAGATAAATAATATGTATATAAATAATAAAGCATAACTGGTAAGCACATAGCCACATATAATAATAAACATCTCAATAGATTACTCTAAATATATAGCACTAGCATGGATTAGGATGAAATATAAGGATAAATCCTAAGTTATTCTAACTATAAGGTCAAAGCATACGATGACTAGTGCAATTACACTTGGCAATCATGGCAAGAAAAGGTTATATCTACGCATAGTGATATTACTAAGGAAGATATAGAACATAGCCGTCACTTCCCTGTAATAGTTGTGCTCTGCCTGCCCTATACTCGGGAGGTAGACTACAAAGGACTCAACAGGGCTGTCACTCCCGCGATTGTCACACCCAATTTTAAGGACAAAACCAGATATACACTATATGTGAAATAAAGAGGTCAAATCTCACATATAGTTGTAGATAAGTGTAATATCAAAAAACAAATGCTTATTAAACATAACACAATAGTATAAGATATAACCTTAGAGAGCAACACAGCGACAAGACAACTTCGAACACTAGGTGTAACCTTCACTCCAGGATCAAACTGACTGGTTGATCACAAGCTTAACAATTCTAGAATCTAGTAGTCTGGTACCCTTCCTGAGATGTGGGGGAAATAGCAAGGGTGAGTCCATGTCGAACTCAACAAGCATAACATGGGGTTCATGAGGCTCAAGAGGCATGACATGGGTTTAACTGCATGTAGCTTTTAGTTGGTCAAGTTTTAGCATATGAGTAGCATCAAGATGTCTTTAATCCCAGAATAAACATATGATCAGGTAATATGAAGAATGAATAGCAAAAACATAAGCATATTACAGTTCAATAGTGATCATCTATTCCGTAAGGGTCCAAGGCCACTCGTGACCGTGAGCACGGCTGATATACCAGTTTTACACTCTGCAGAGGTTGTACACTTTCACTGTGAGTCATAATCCTCGTAAGCCCGAGGTTTGCAAGGCCTCAATAGGCAGACAGGTTTCACTATGAAGTCTTTTCAAGGTTCGTCTAACAAGTTAGGGCCGCTAGGTTTCTGTAGCATGCGAATGTAGAGCTCCCCTTCCGTATGGCACAATGACGCACAACCTATACACACAAGGACAGAAGCCGCACTACACCCAACCTGAGAAACACCCCTTTTGCGCCCTTTCGGGTAACCTCTAACAAGCTAGAAAAGGTCCTCTTATATTACTAAAGCCAGAGCCATGTAACCCTCACAGCTGTACTGTAAGTCCCGGATGTTCGCTTATAGATAAGTCCTAGAGCATCAAAAGATAGCCCAAGGCTGTAGCCCTCTTTCATTATGTTACTAAAAAGTTATCTTTTAATGTTATTGCATATTCCATTAGTCAAAACAAAATCATAGTTTATGTTGAGCACTAGCAATAGCTACCCAATCCAAAACCATAGGCGACAAGGTATAGATCAAAACTAGGAAATCCTTAATGGCATTCAAGGTAGACACATGCATATGATTAAGTTATTAAAGTGAATAGGATAACAAGGATGATCCCATGCTATACTTGCCTTAAGCTTAGATCTTTCTTCAAGTCCAACTCTTCCAAATCTCCAATGAATTTCTTCTTAATCACCACATAAATCTCACCGACGATCAACAGGTAACATCATACAAGCATCTAAGCAATCATACATGAAGCAAACAATAGAACTAAATTAGAACAGTACACCAAGCATAAGAAATAGCAAGTGAAAAGGTTTTAAAGAGATTCTACACATTGCTACGAATACACAGACACGGAAAGCACGCTAATCGGAGCTACGGTTAAAAAGAAGCGACTAGCTACCGAGAATTTTATATATTATATTTAAGAAAAAGCCAATATACTTTGATTTATTTTAATTGAGCAAAACAATGTAAAGAGTTATTAAGACCAGATTAGTCAAAAGATAATTTAATTCAAAAGCCATGTTAAAACTACTCATGTTTGGTTTGTAAACAATATCATATAATCTAATCAAGTTAAACTTTATCGTTGCAAAAGATATAAACATGTAAAAGCATTTAACCTAATTGTATATGACGTAAGCAAATTATAATTTAGAAATACATTTATGTTCGTTAGTAATTAATCACATTAATATTTATGTATTTAGCAGCAACGTATAAATATACCTTATTGCTTTTATATTACAAAACTAGTGTCATGCAAATTAACCAAGTTAATATTAACATTTTAATTATAGACACATGTCATGATATAAATTAAATATGACTGCTAGCATGTGGATTGTATCGACATGAAATTAACACGGCAAGAACAAACTGAACCGGAGTCAAAACAAGGAACTGGTGGAGATTGACTTTGATTATGTGTGGTGTATTTCTATTGTATTTCAGGATTTTTTTGTTAAAGAAAAACGGCCATAAAATACATCATGACCTCATATGACATCATCAAGCTAGCAGTTGGATTAAAGCAGGGCAAAGCTTGCATGGGTCACGGTTGGCTCAGGATGGTTACGTGTACATGTGTATTTTCATAGTATTTCTAGATTTGTTTTTCTGAAAGGAAACGACAATAATGCATGTATGACGCGATGATGAGGTCATCAAACTAGAAGATCAAAACTGGGAATTGGACAGGGACGCACAGTGCACGACCGGTAACGCCACGCAGGTACAGTGGCGTGCACCTCACCTGAGCAACTCAAGAAAATACCTAGGGCCTCGGTTGACCAAAAGGAGAGCAGAGCGCTGGAGGGCGACGGCGACGTTCCTGTACCCATCAGCGGTGGAGTGTGAGCAGCACCGAGCGAGGCAGAGAGGCAGAAAAGCGCCTGCAGCTTCATCATCTTGAAGTGAAAAGCGGCACGGGGTTCTTAGCAGCCGCGGAGCAGAAAACGGCGAGCATGTACGGCAGCGGCGGCTATCTAGGATTGCGGCAGAGCTGCAGCTCTAGACGCGAGGCGGCGCGAGCTAGGCTAGCAGGCGGACTACATCTCCACGGCGAGATCCAAGGCGACGGCAGGAAAGCGCTAAGGCTCACGGAGTCACAGTGGCAGCTGTGGAAGGCGTCTACAGCGCCAGCGGCGTGTTTGCGAGCTTGGCAAGATCACGAGCTTTTGGGTGCAGGAGCTGCAACGGCAGGGGTGTGATCAGCGCTATAATGCCAGCAGAGATTGATGTGAAACCAAGAACGAGATTGATGTGAAACCAAGAACGACCCTGGACGTACGTGATTAACATGCATGCAGATGCATGCCCGACAGCAAGGTCTCACCATCCGCAAAGGTAGACGGCTTCCACGGCAGCTAGCTGGTCGTCTGAATTGCAGCCACATGCAGATGAAGGCGATCAATGAAGGGCGGCATCTATCTCGGCGAGGCAGCAAATGGCATCTACAACAGCAGCTGGCGTTTTTCATCTATCAGCAAGACCTAGCGTGGCTGCCGGACGGAACTAGGGCGAGGATGCAGTAGTTGCGAGACGGAAGCCAGGGGTCCTCGGTTTATAAAGAAACAGCCGATGGAGATACAACGTATCCCGAGAAAATCAGATCGGCCAAGATTTCAACAAGCAAGAGTCCAGGTTCTTCACGTGGCAGGAAAAAGGGAAAAGGCCTGCAGCCAAACAGAACACAGAGAGATAGATTACTATGCAAGGGTGAGGTAAGCATGGCATCAGCCATATATTTGATATATATGGCAATGTGTGGATGGCTTGCTAATCATGGACGTATATGTTCTGCTTAGGGTGAGGTAAGCATGTGGGTGATAGATGGCTTAGAAATCTAGACGCAGCAGCAAGCAACGTACTCTATAGGTTTCCTTGGCATGTTCGTCGGCTCCAGCAAGAGAAGCCGCGTGCTAGTGCAGGCACAGGGAGATGGGCGGTTGGCAAATAAAAAGCTAAGGATACTGACAATGCTTCAAAAACAACACGTAAAAGTGATCAGGAGAGAGGAACATGCAGAGGGTCTCACCGGTGACGAAGAAGAGCAGAGCGGCTCCCGGTGCTTTGGTCTGGTTGATGGTGCTGACATTGCCTAGGGCACGAGGACGACAGGGATGTTGATCGAGGATAAGATGCAAAACTGGATGGGAAGAGAGAACGAGGAATGTAATGGTGTGCTCACCTTCATCCTTCAGCTATGGTCGAAAGAAGAAAGCAACAACAGAGGCTCGCCGAAGGAGTCATCGGAGTCGGCTAGCGGTGACACAAGGAGGAGAAAAATCTAATTTACTACACGAGGGATTTCCCAAATTAGGGGCTCCTCTTACGGTAGTTTTGGTGTGTTTTACCCAAAGGATTGGTACATATATATAGGGAGAAAAACTCCCTACCCCCACATCAACTAGCGATACGTTACTAATTGATGTTGCACCTTCCACCTCTACTAACGGGCCTAATTAATAACCAAAGCCCATTAGTAAATAAATGTATAGACATTTAGGATTATTGCACACGTGCTTTGGTGGAAAATGAGATATTTATTATTTTTGGAATTAATTTATTTCATGGATAAAATAATTCTAGAAAAGTCTAGAATTATTATTTAAGCCGCAAAAAATACTTCAAAAGCTCCGAAAATTCGGTGAAATTTTCCAGAGACATTATGGAACATGAGTAACCTAAATAAAGTATTTGGAGTTTATGATAAGATATTTTAGAGCAGCTAAAAATTAGATTATGCTCACAGATAAGTGGAAAGAAGCTACATAAAAAGCCGAAAAAATTCCTGAGAAGTATGTAGAGGTTGATTGACGGATGAGAAACAAGGAATTTGATTGTTTTAAAATGATATATGTATATCGGAGAAGGAAAATCAACCTAAACGCATTTTGAAAGAACAACTTGAATTCATTTTGATCTTTGGTCAAAACCAAGCAATACAAAAACATAAATGCATCAGCATGTATGCACAACAATGTTGCTACATCCTAAGATGAATTTTAATTCAATGAAAATTTTGTTTTACTATATTTCATGAGCATAAAATATTCATAATTAAATCATTTTAGCTCTATTTCCAAAGAAGCAAATTTTAGGGTGTTATAGCGATCTACCACACGGTCCGGAATATAGGGTGCAATCGCAGGTAAATACGGTATAGGCACCACGCCTACACAATGTTTACCAATCACCCATGATATCAATGAGCAAGCGCTATATAATCCTATACTTAAATATAATTCTGATCGAACTATGTCAAGCATATAATCAAAGTAGACTAAGAATAATATAATTGAGAACATAATCAAATAGAGCAAAGTCATATCCAATATGATAGAATAGACTAAAGTCATATTCATAGCAAATGGTGAACTAGATGAACAATATAAGAACAAATACAAAAGTAGGAGAGAATTACCAAGTATTCTCTTGACAGATCCGAAAACCAGGCAATGCTTGCCTCCTTCTAGTTCTAATCCTATGTAGCTATGCTAAACTAGAGATCTAATTGAGATGGTGGCTCTAGGGCTTCTCTGAATGGAATGAGATGAATGAATTGAATGAATTAGGGTTTCTTCTGGGGCCAGGGGTCTTGCTTATATAGCCCTCTAGGAAGCACCACAGCTCTTGGATCAAACCGACCTTGATGAATGATTATTATTGATCCTTAAAGGCGGTGGAGGCATGATCTAGGAGCTTGGCCCTCATTGGCCACCTGGGTGGGGCGGCCGCCCCACCTGCCTGGCCTGTGGGCCCTCCCTTCTGGGAGGGATCTTTTCGAGTCTTTTAGAGTATTCTTTTTCATAGTATGGTTGGTTTCTCTCTATATAAATCTGACATGTGGATCTCCTTTGGTTCTTTCCTGATAACCCACTGCAGAAATAGATATTCACCAAAACTCGTGAAATTCTGTCAGTATAACCCCTATATCTAGGTAGTATTTATATTTAGATCACTTCTCATGCTATGTTGACGGTAAAAAATGATACTTATCTACCATCAACAAACTCCCCCAAGCTTACCTTTTGCTCGTCCCTGAGCAAAGATATACTCAGTGATGGATCAAGAGTTGCTACAATACTTTCACGCCTCACAGGTACACATGCGTTCAAACAAGAACTCTCCTCTGGATTAGAGTGAACTATTCTGATGAAAAACTCACTCATATTACCTTCCACCATGGGGCTTGTAGCCGTCACTTGGGTCTTGAGCAGTTGAAAGACAGAATGGTCAAGTCAAGTGCCATGTTTCAAGCTCTTTGATCAACTATTATTCCGGAGTTTTGTAAGATTTTCAAAATAAAACTCAGAGATTCCTATGTATGACCCTTTCAAGTCTCTCGTTTGTGGTATTTCTGGATCCTCTCCAAGGCATTTATGGTGTATGCCTTTTCTCTCCTCTCAAAATATGTGGTATTTTTGGTGGCATCATAACATTATGCCTTCTCTCTCTCACCCTACTTCTAATAGGATTATGTGGAGCTCATAGGTGGGGAGACATCGAAACATATATTGCATAACCAAAACTATGGATCCAAAGGAACGAGTCATAAAGTAAAATCAAGATATGCATGTGTATGGGCTGTATGGTAGATGGTGGTAAATGGATGAATAGAGAATAGAGTAGAAGTGGTTATAAGGGGGTAAAGGGATGATGATGGTGAATACTTAGCTCCTTTGAGAAATTTCTCATATACCTCTCTTAGAAACTCGAAGACTTTGAGGAGAACTTGGGCTGCTAAATCTCTCTTTATTTCTGAGTGGGACATTTGTCCTCTTTTTTTCTTTTCTTTCTTTCTTTTTTTAGAGCACCCAAGCCTCTTTCTAGGATATAATAATAAGTGGTAGTATAACTGGATATTTGGAGCTTTATTGGCTAGAAAGGGATAAATAAGGGTGATAGGAATATTTTTGGGCAGTTCACTCCCAGTGTAAGAGTAGAACTATTTTCTAGGTGGATCTGGATGGGATATATGTGGATTCGTACTTCTAGGGTAGAAGCAGAATATATGAGTGGATATATATGGGTGGATATGGATGCGTACTTTCAGGATAGAAGTAGCATATATATAGGTAGAGTGTATAGGTGGATCTTGATTTTAACTGCATGACTAGTTCCTAAGGATCAACATAGCCTGACCATACTCAATGCTCATAAATAGTAAATATGAATGTAAGGCTTCCTAATCTATAAGCATGTATATGGCTGTGGTAGGAATTCAAACTCTCATCATACAGGAACTCATCATGTAGCAAATTAATTTTTAAAAGATAAATTCTCCAGAACTTTAGTATCTCTAGGAATATGATAGACAGTAGCTCAAAACCTTCTCATATCATATCCGTCAACTACCTAGAATTAGATCAAGCATTCGCTACCCACAAGTTCAGATTTAGAGCAAATCTTAAATCAAAACCATTGTATCCAAAACTCGGAAGAGCTCGAGGTTGAAAACTAGGTACTTGAAAGGAATTATTGCAGAGCAACTATTCATCATTTTCATATAAGAGTTTATTCAAGGGGTTCACTTAGCAAGATGAAACTTAGCATACTCTCCTATATTTATTAAACTTAAAGATTATATAGAAAACATATATATGTATATAAGAAAACATTTATTTGGGTTTCTATAGGTTATGCATCTTTTTTTATTTCATATATCAAAGCAAAAATAAATAAATAGGTAGGTAAGAAAACACTTAGCTGGATATATGGGGGATGCTCTCCCACAAGCTGGATGTTGACATAGTCTTGCTTGATGAAGCTGGTAGACAATGAAGGTGTACTCCCTTCATCAGAGTGCTTGTGATGATAAATGGCGAGACAACACTCCGACTAGGGACAGTTTGTCCTTCTGTCTGTTGATCCTTCAAATTCTATGAAGCTCAAAATAGACAACAAAGCTTGTGAAACTTGATTAAGTGTTAGTGATAAACCTCTAAGCCTTGAGCGTATAGAACATCTTAACTCATGTATTTTTCTAGCAGGATCTCTTGTACCATATTTTTATATTTTTATACTTATACGATGCAAGGAATAAAATGATGAATGCTTCTTTATTTTATTTTTATGCCACCACAACAAGTAGACTTATGGGTTTTATGCCACAAATTTATTTGCATTGGGCTTAGCAGTTTTATAATGCAATGCAAGGTATATTTTGTTTTCTTTTCTATGCAAAAATAAAGTATAACTAAACATGTAATGAAGGAAAGTAAATATGATGCGGAAAATTAAATGCAGAACTAAAGAGGGAAATATTGATAACTACCAAGTTACCTCTTGGCGCGGCGTTCGGTGATTTGGGTCCTTCGAACAGGACATCTTGTTCGCTTAATCATTCTGGGGCACCTCGGATGGATCGAGTGGTGCTTCTGATTGTGCTGAGTCTGACATTGAATTTACCTTTACTTTTCATACCTGTTTTGTTGATGAGGTTGACTTTGAGGAGGAAGCTTGCTCTTCTGTCTTATCTTCTTTGTTCTCCATGGTGACTGAGTCACTCTCTGTCAGTGGTACAACTTCTCTCTCAGGAGATGTATTGTCTTGAGTAAGGATGAAAACGGTCGGAAATGGTCGAAAACGGACTTACGAAATAGAAAACGAAAGTGGTTAGTTCGGTACATTTCTACATTTTAGCAATTAAAGAATACAAAAAATGGTTGAAAATGGTTGTGAAACCAATTGAAACTGACAATTTTTTATGTTTGAAAACGGAACCATAATATAGAAAACGAAAGCGGTCAGTTCGGGATATTTCCGTTCCGTTTTCATCCTTAGTCTTGAGGGAATCGATCTTCGTATCTTGATACTTCTCCTTGATAGTCAGCCCATCCATCCTTGGGGATCTAATTCTTCTGGGTGCGGTTACGGCGCCTTCTTCTGGTTCTGTTCTTCTTGGGTTCTTTATCAACTATATATTATTGTTGAAATAGCGACGTACCTCCTCTGAGAGGAATTGGAAATATACTTCTCCTGTTGCAATGTAGATGATAGCCTTGGTGGTGCTTAGGAATGGTCTTCTTAGGATGATCGGTGGATCGTACTCATCCTCTCCCATGTTGATGAAAGTCAGTCGGGATGAAGTGGTCATCAATTTGTATGGGGACGTTCTTAGCTATTTCGTCCATGAAGCGAAATGATTGGTCCGCCATCTGCAACTGCGCATAGGTTGGGTCTAAAGTCATAGTACCATATAGATATTCATAAGTTACCTTGGTCATTATGTTGACGCCCGATCCAGTGTCACAGACAGTCTTCTGAAAGGAGCTTCTATTGATTGTGCATTCAATGGTTGGGACACCTGGGTCGTCTTTCTTGAGCAAATATGGGGACTTGAACTGATGATCATGCTCTTTGTGGACTGCAGTGATCACCCTCGCTGACTCCGTCTGTTGTGGCTTCTTATTCTTGTTCTTCTGATTGTTCTTCTTCTTTGGCTCATAGGGATGTTGGGGGCGTGCAGGGAATTGCAACACTCTATCGTTGAAGAAGAAGGTCTCTCTTTTGCCCTTGATGTTGAAACATATCTTGGCAATGTTGGTGTACATGATAGCTCCAGCGGTGTTCAAGAATGGTCGTCCTAAAATGATGGGCGACTTCTCATCACCACCTGTCTCTATTACCACAAAGTCTACAGGAACATACGAGCTGCCTACTCGTACACATATGTCTTCTAAGATTCTCTTAGTGTAGCAAAGTGACTGGTCTGCAAGCTGCAAGCACATGATTGTGTGCAATAAAGGATAATTGAATATTTTGTCATATATCACCTTAGGCATTGTAACAACCCAGAAATTACAAGAAACAAAAATCACAACTACAAATTTTTTTTAAAAAAATAACCAATTTTTGGTGAATGACATATAGGAAACCAACCCTACCTGCACAAGTAGCACCTAGTCTAGTTAATTATATTTTGCATTTAATTATATAATCATGAGTTGCTTCTTATGTCCTTTGTATTGTTAATTAAAAATAGTCAAATTTATTTAATGAATTGCACTTAAATGAATATGTAATTATAACCTTGGAAAATGGTTGGAAACCAAAAATATATTTGGCAGATCCCATTTTGTTATATAAGTGGAGGCAATATATATATATTTGTTTACATACAAATGCTTGGCATAATTAAAATGGAGAAAATACAAACAGAAAACCTTTTTGAAATAGCCAAGAAAAAAAGAGAAAAGAAGAAGGTTTCTTCGGCCCAGCTCAGGAGCCGGCCCGCTACCGCCGAGCCAGCCGCTTCGCCAGGCCATCCCAGCAGCCGCGGCCATTTCCCTGCGATGGGCCGCGGGCAAGACCGGCCCAGCCAAGCCGAGACGGCCCAGATGAACACCGTTCCCCGCCTTCGGTCACTGCCAGCTGGGGCCCGATCGTCATCATCAACCTCCCGCTGACGTTCCTCTGCTACGCCCGTAACAAAAACCAAAGGGGGACACGGTTCCAGAATATAGGGTGCAATCGCAGGTAAATACGGTATAGGCACCACGCCTACACAATGTTTACCACTCACCCATGATATCAATGAGCAAGCGCTATACGATCCTATACTTAAATATAATTCTGATCAAACTATGCCAAGCATATAATCAAAGTAGACTAAGAACAATATAATTGAGAATATAATCAAATAGAGCAAAGTCATATCCAATATGATAGAATAGACAAAAGTCATATTCAAAGCAAATGATGAACTAGATGAATAATATAAGAACAAATACAAAATTAGGAGAGAATTACCGAGTATTCTCTTGACAGATCCAAAAACCAGGCAATGCTTGCCTCCTTCTAGTTCTAATCCTATGTAGCTATGCTAAACTAGAGATCTAATTGGGATGGTGGCTCTAGGGCTTCTCTGAATGGAATGAGATGAATGAATTGAATGAATTAGGGTTATATAGCCCTCTAGGAAGCACCACAGCCCTTGGATCAAACCGACCTTGATGAATGATTATTATTGATCCTTGAAGGCGGTGGAGGTATGATCCAGGAGCTTGGCCCTAATTGGCCACCTAGGTGGGGCGGCCTCCCCACCTGCCAAGCCTATGGGCCCTCCCTTCCGGGGGGGATCTGCTCGAGTCTTCTAGAGTATTCTTTTTCATAGTATGGTCGGTTTCTCTCTATATAAATCTGACATGTGGACCTCCTTTGGTTCTTTCCTGATAACCCCCTACAGAAATAGATATTTTACCAAAACTCATGGAATTCTGTCAGTATAACCCCTATATCTAGATAGTATTTATATTTAGATCATTTCTCATGTTGACGGTAAAAAAATAATACTTATCGACCGTCAACAGTCACCACGATTAGAGCCGGAGACAAGCACCTTCCTCTGCTCAATGATCCTCGCTGCACCAAGCCATCTAGGTGGCAGCAACCACCAAGAGTAACAAGCAAAACCCACAGCAAAACACATTCACCAAATGCCTCTAGATGCAATCACTCAAGCAATGCACATGGATTCACTCCTAATCTTACAAAGATGATGAATCAATGATAGAGATGAGTGGCAGGGCTTTGGCTAAGCTCACAAGGTTGCTATGTCAATGAAAATAGCCAAGAGAGTGAGCTTGAGCCAGCCATGGGGCTTAAATAGAAGCCCCCATGAAATAGAGTTGTTGGGCTCCACAAGCAGTCTGCCTCACACTAACCGAACGAACCGGTTGGGATGACTAGATGCACCCGAGCCAACGTCCAGTCACTGGATGGCCGCCACATGGCCCGTCGGTTCAACCATCACCGTTGATTCCAATAGTCGAGAACAGACGCGCTAGCGATCAAGTGATGACTGGACTCACCAGTCCATGACTAGACACACCTGCGCTGCGTCAGGTCAGCACAAACACGCATGCCACCAAACTACGACCGGACGTGTTGATCCCTTCAGCTCCACAGCATCAGGTCATTTCTAGAGAGCATCTAGAGTGCCCAAACCTGGACCAAACACGTTGGATGCGTCGTGACTAGACGCACCCAGTGTTAGGTCCTCCTTCTGCTCACTACGCACCATGATGTCATCGTACGTCAGCATGGACTAGACTCAGCCACTACGCATCAGGTCACATGTTGACCCTACATCCGGTCACAGACCAAGATCCGCCTGAGTGCGCCCAACACTTCAAAATTCACCAAACTCTCCACCTCAGCGTTCGGTCACTATTTTTTAGTGATAACCATCTCCTCCACTTCACCAACTTCTCCACCCTTGCTCAAATGTGCCAACCACCAAGTGTTTCACCTTGTGCATGTGTGTTAGCATATTTTCACAAATATTTTCAAGGGTGTTAGCTCTCCACTAAATCCTAATGCATATGCAAAGAGTTAGAGCAACTAGTGGCATTTTGACAATTGCATTTCACGACGAGTTTCACCCCCTCTTAATAGTATAACTATCTATCCTTAATGTGATCATGCTCACTAAGTGTCTCAATCATCAAACTAAAAAGCTCCTATCAAGTTATTCCTTTGCCTTGAGCTTTTTGTTTTTCTCTTTTTTCTTTTCCAAGCCCGAGCACTTGATCACCATGGACATCACTATCGACAAAATATGGTCGGTAGTCCACCGAGGGGTATACCTACGATGGTAGATTGATTAATAGAGGTGTGCGTAATCAGGAACCGGATGGTAACAGAGGCACAAGATTTATATAGGTTTAGGCCGTTAGCGTGACGTAAAACCCTATGTCCTGTGTTCTGTAATTTTGTATTGATTGGGTATGAGATCTGGTGAGGTATTGATCCATCGACTGATCCATCGACTAGGGGACCCCTGCCCCTCCTATCTACTATGAAGAGACAGGGTTACAAGTAAAGTATCCTATTTGGTACTATACAATGTCTAGTACAACTTGTAGCTCGCAGTGCACACTGAACTCTGTAGTGGACCACAAGTCATCATCTTGTGGGCTAGGCCACCTCCAATAACACGACCTATGTGCGGCCATGAGGGTACACAGGTCTATACCCCCACAACTAGTTCTTGAGCGCCTTGTATCTGCTTGGCAACGCCATCTTGATCAAGTCCGAGCAGTTTAACATGAAGCCACCAGTTTAACTGGTAATCCGAGCGGAGATAATTAACGTGACCAGTTCAACTGGTGAGCAAAGCGAAGATAATTATTGTCAACCAGTTCAAGTGGTTCGTAGACCTCGGACTTATACCAAGTAAGACTTGCCAGAATGATGTAAGAGGCTCAAGATAAAATTTAAAAATTCTCTATCTCATATGAAGTGTAGCCACATAGACTCCGTTTGAATATCACCCACGACTTAGTCAATAAGGAGGGTAGAAGAAAGCACTACACTCACCACCAAGTGAAGTGTAGCCATTTAGTCCCCGAGCCTGACAGTAGATGACTCTGTCACCTGGTGTCAGGGTCAAGAAAAAAGTCCACAGCTCCGCTATAGATCAAGTGACAACTCAGCTGATGTAGAGTCCCTAGCTCAGCTGGCTTCATACTGTAGCAAAGAAAAATCAGTACAGTCGTCGCAAGATGACGTGTACACATGTAGTCCCCGAGCCTGCTAGAAGATGAAGAAACATCTTGTAGCAGGGTCAAAGAAAATAAGTATAAAATGTACTTATCAAGGCCACTGACGTGCTGCCTAAGATCAGCACCCTGATCCGAACAGCGTGGAGCAACGTGATAGCACAACAGCTTAATTGGAGTGAAGCGAAGATGTAGCAAAACTCGACCACCAAGGGAGTTCCCAGCTCAGCTAGAAACTCTTGTACGAAGAAGACGAATGCCAAGGAGTCCCCAACTCAGCTGGCGAGCCCCCCAGTGAAGCTGACGAAGAAGCCCAAGCAACTGGTCGGAATGATTGGTCGGCGAGCACCGAGCAGTCCAACCAGCTGGTCGGAACGACTGGTTAGCGAGCACCGAGCAGTCTAACCAACTGGTCAGAATGACTGGTTGGCGAGCACCGAACAGTCCAACCAACTGGTCGGAACAACTGGTTGACAAGCGCTGAGCAGTCCAACCAATTAGTCGGAACGACTAGCCAGCGAGCACCAAGCAGTCCAACCAACTGGTCGGCGGCAGAGCGAACACCGAGCAGGAATGAGCGCCAAACGCTCCGGGCAGCTGGTTGATGGTGAAGTCCGGTGACCAGGTGGTGCGACCACCCGGAAGATGATCATTTTGTCCTTCTTGGATGATCTAGTCCCCGACATAGCTTATTGACTGAACCAAGGTCCTGCAATATAAATATATAAAATGGTAGTACATGGTGTACAAATTTATGTAATCCGGAGAAAAATGAAAAGAGCTTATGCAGTTAAGATGTGATGAAGCACTCGGTGCTTCATAAACATTAAGTAAGTTATGGTGGAGCACTCGGTGCTCGCTTAGATGAGATATTATACTTGGTATAATATGCGGTCGTAAATTTAAGCAAAAACTTTGTTTTTAATTGTTTTGTCATGTTTACAGTAAGCACGAGTAGTTAATCCGTCCTAGAGTTTCACCAGCCCTAGTCCAACCAATAGCCTAGAGTGTGAGGCGCGGAGCCAAGCACGCGTAAGATTGCTAGCCTCGCTAGAGAGCTACTATCGACCACCCAGAACGTAGTGAATGGATCTCATGTACATGTGGGGAGGAGTCGGAGACAGTGCCGGCTCTAGGAAACTCAAGTAGGAGAAAAAACTGGTCGGCAAACCGTTTAGCAAAAAGTTGTTTGGAGATGATATACATGGAGAAAAGTTGTTTGGAGAATAATCATGTTGAGGACATTTATGGAGAGACATCATAGCGAAAATTGTATTAAATATAAATATTGGAAGTGTACTTATCTTTAGACAGAGCGTTTGGTTGGCGGCAACGAAATTGCTCAGGCCTCGAGCTTTCTGACCTGTCATCACGACGGCGGTCATGGTTGTGATGGCGCCGTTCTTCGTGACGATCATCATTGCGACATGACAGGTGGTCAGAGCAAGAGGTCGAACAGCACGCTGGAGAGCTCAGACGGGATGCTTTGGTCTCGTGTTGGAGTCAAACGGACATAATCCGAGCTCGACCATGCCCTACAAAGATACGTAGTCGATCTGCCTCATACATGGATGTATGACACGTAGCCTTCCTTCGGATGCATATGAACATGAAAGTCTTGATAGCTTGTGGCTCCTTCCTTATTTGCTTATGCCCGTCGATCATGCATAGCCTGAATGGATCACGTATATGCAAGTGCCTTTTTTGCATCTTGCTTCTTCCTCATTGGCTTGCACATAGATGTATACGCTTCTCGTTTGCTCGTAAGGGTGTAGTGCCTGGCACACGTCACTGATGCCATCGTGACTTGGAGCCATGATGGATCTGCATCTCATTAGCCAATCGGGGCAGATTGCCCGCTTATCAGAGTCGAGCTCGGACGGCGTTGAGCGTTGATGTCATCAGGATGACCAGTAGGCGATGGCGTGTGACACCGATGAGTCCATGCATATTGATAACAGCAGCGCAATCGGAATCCTGCCAATATTATCACATAAACATAGAGATGTCCAGAGACGTATTATAGAATAATATTTAATCAAAAAGGTAAGGATCATGACTTAGCTTGATTGGATTGGCAGGCGTTTGACCCTTGCTGATGCTCTCATGCGAGATCCATAGATGCAGGTCTGAGGACTTATGCAAGCACGCAACAAGCAAGATCCATATGTGCATGTTTTAATGCTGGGCAAGATTTTTGCTTGCTTACGCCCTTGCTGTGGCACCGTGGCAGCTTTCATGCCATGAAGACATTGTCACCATCGTGCGGTGCTGATGACTCTGCCTCACCATGTCGAGTTGCCACTAGCTAATGTTGATGAAGAAAAATTCCTATCTGGCTCGCCAAAGGATCAACACGCATGACCCCTACTTGGCACGCCACTATCGACGAAATATGGTCGGCGGTCCACCGAGGGGTATATCCACGATGGTAGATTGATTGGTAGAGATACGCATAATTAGGAATCAGATGGTAACAGAGACACAAGACACAAAATTTATACTGTTCAGGCCATCAACGCGATGTAAAACCCTACGTCCTGTGTTCTATTATTTTGTATTGATTGGGTATGAGATCTGGTGAGGTATTGATCTGTCAACTAGGGGACCCCTACCCCTCCTTATCTACTCTGAAAAGACAGGATTACAAGTAAAGTATCCTATTTGGTACTATACAATGTCTAGTACAACTTGTAACTCGCGGTGCACACTGAACTCTGTAGTGGACCGCAAGTCATCATCTTGTGGGCTGGGCCACCTCCGATAGCACAGCCCATGTGCGGCCATGAGGGTATATGGGTCTATACCCCCACAATCACCACCATGATCTTCATCCACTTGCTCCACCACTTGAAATCTCTACTAACCTATCTCACATACACTTAGAGCACATAGGTTAGTAGCTAGGGTTTCATCAATTCACCAAAACCAAACTAGAGCTTTCAATCTTCCCCTTTTTTGGTAATTGATGACAACCCTTTCACAAAGATATGAATTGAAATCATTTTGAATCCATGTTGCTTGCCCAAGCATTTTTACCATTTGTAAAGGATTTGGACAAGTTTCATTAACCCGAATTGGTAGCATTGTTGCCCCTATATATGTGCTAAGAGTTTGGAATAAAGCTTGCACATATGCATAGATTGGAAATGTGGGAGAGTAATGTCTACCAAGTGATGCTAAGGTATAAGAATGGATCTTTGAAGCGTGATACCAATCGGAGTGCACCAAATATACCATCCTTAGCACGATTAGTAACTAGACGTACACAAAAACTAGAAAACCCTGTGAGATCAACATTAGAAGCAAGGGTCTAGTTTTCATAAGATAAACACAAGTCTAGCTACCAAACCTTTGTATGCTAGTTTTTCATTTCATCGTTCAAACCTACAACTAGCATACAACACACAAGCATGTCAATTGAATTTAAACTTGACAAATGCAAGCAAACATATGAGAATGCACATTCAAATGCATCATACAAGTTCATGAGCTTGCTCCTCCTACTTATATGCTCAAAATTTTAATTGATCCCCTTACTTTGTCATATTTCTCCCCCTGTATCCAAGTTCTCCCCCTTTGCCATTTAACCTTATCTTTGTGCAATTTCTCCCCTTTTGGTCATCGATGAAACAAAGGTTCAATTTTAGATAGGTTAAGATTATCAAAGTTAATCAATGGGGTGAGGATCATTTTCCCAAATTTAGTCCAATCTAGAACACTTGCCAAAGATATTTAAATCATTTTGATCAAAGGACAAGCTTCTTCACACCTCCAAATAATGGTTATCTTGTACCATTTTGAGTTAAACACTTGTAGCTCATTTTCTAGATCAAACACTAGGTTCACAAGCCCACAAACATGTCATATGCTACCACTAGATCAAGTCAAGCATAGAAGCAATAGTGGTACCATACAAGCATCAAATTCGTTTAATTTTTATGAATAAGCCTATAAGACATGAGGAATGACTAGATGCACTAAACAAGTCCTCAGCAAAGTATGTATACCATGCCAATCAACTTTTACCTTGGATTGCTCAAAGGAGAGGCATGTCATAAAAGTGGGGGGTTCATCAACACATATTTGAGAAATCCAATATATTCAATTCATTCCTTAGCTTGCAAAACCTCTTCTCATCAAGTGGCTTGGTGAATATATTGGCAAGTTGATCTTTGATGCCCACACTCTCAATGCAAATGTTCCATTTTTATTGATGATCTATTAAGAAATGGTGGCGGACATCAATGTGCTTTGTTCTTGCATGTTGAACAGGATTGTTGGTACGCTTGATTGCACTCTCATTGTCACAAAGCAATGGCACTTTCTTGAACTTGATTCTAAAGTCATTCAAGGTGGCCTTTATCCAAAGAATTTGTGCACAACAACTACTAGCGGATATGTATTCGGCTTCGGCGGTTGATAATGTAACACTATTTTGCTTCTTTTATGACCATGAAACAAGTGATCTTCCAACAATTGATTTGCAACACAAACAAGTTCTTTCCAATCTTCTTGGTGAAGAGTGGTGTCAACCTTGCCCATCATGAACCCTTTAGAGAGGAGGAAGTCTCTCAACCTCTCATACCATGCTCTAGGTGCTTGCTTCAAGCCATACAATGCTTTCGTCAACTTGTAAATATGATTGGGCTTCTTATCATCTTCAAAACCAGGAGGTTTCTCAATATGTACTTCTTCATTGATGTAGCCATTGAGAAATGCACTCTTGACATCCATTTGATAGAGCTTTATGTTGTGAGCACAAGCATAGGCTAGCAAGATTCTAATTGCTTCCAATCTAGCAACCGGGGCATATGTTTCTACAAAGTCAAGACCTTCAACTTGAGTGTAACCTTGTGCTACCAGTCTTGCTTTGTTTCTTATAACTATCCCATCTTGATTTGCTTATTTCTAAAGACCCATTTCGTTCCAATCGCATTATGGTTCTTTGGTCTTTCAACTAATTCCTATGCTTGATTTCTAGTGAAGTTGTTTAATTCTTCATGCATTGCATTAACCCAATCTATATCTCTCAATGCTTCTTCTATCTTCTTTAGTTTAATGAATGCCACAAATGAGAAATGCTCACAAAATAAAGCCAATCTTGATCTTGTTTGTACACCTCTAGAAATTTCTCCAATTATAGTGTCCAATGGATGATCTTTTGCAATATTGGTTGGTTGGAGTATTGGAACATTGCTTTCACTTGTTTGATCATTGGGTTGAGATGATGTACTAGCCACTTGATCTTGCACATTATCATGGGAGCCACTTGAATTTGCTTGATTTGTATCAACTTGCACATTTGAACATTTGAGTTAGACAACACTTGCACTTGATCATCTTCTTCATCATTCACTTGCTTAGGCCTCAATTCACCAACATCCATGTCTTTCATGGCATTAGAAAGTTTAATGCCTCTAACATCATCAAGATTTTAATTCTCATCTTGGGAACCCTTGGTTTCATCAAATTAAACACCATGTACCTCCTCAAGAGTACCACTTGCCAAATTCCAAACTCTATATGCTTTGCTTGTGGTTTAGTATCCAAGTAAGAATCCTTCATCACACTTCTTCTCAAACTTGCCAATCTAGTACCTTTCTTCAAGATATAGCATTTGCAACCAAAGACCCAAAAATATGGAATGTTGGGTTTTCTTCCATTCAAGAGCTCATATGGTGTCTTCTCTTTCAATTGGTGACAATAGAGGTGGTTGCTACAATAGCAAGCCATGTTGATTGCTTTGGCCTAAAAAGATTGAATCACATTGTACTCAATAAGCATAGACCTTGCCATATCAATGAGTGTTCTATTCTTTCTCTCAACAAGGCTATTTGACTATGGAGTGTACTTGGCCAAGAATTGATGTCTAATTCTAAAGTCATCACACAACTCATCAATCCTTGTGTTCTTGAACTCACTACCATTGTCACTTCTAACTCTCTTGATGGTTATTTTAAACTCATTGTGAGTGCCTTTGACAAATAATTTGAAAGTTGCAAATGTCTCACTTTTGTCCACTAGAAATAATACCCAAATGTATCTTGTATAGTCATCCACTATGACAAAGCCATATTTATTTCCACCAATGCTAGTGTATTATTGTAACACCTCAAGTGTTTAGCTCCATAATTGCATTGCATTTGCATAAGCATAAGCATAAGCATGCATCATTCATGTTATTTTATGTGATGCAACACATGTGATTGTTTCTAGAAGTTTTGTTTGGCTCACATCATGTGATACTTGATAGTTGGTGTAACAAAAAGGTAGAGTAGCCAATTATGTCCTACAACACCTTAGTTATACTTAGGGTAACTCTTGGAGCAAGGTTCATGTTGATCAAAATTACAAAAATGCCCTCCAAGAGATGGTTGACCACCATTTGGCCCTAGGATGCTCTAGTTTGACCAATTAAAAAGTCTAGCTTAGAGACCTTGCATGGAGGAGCACCCTTAAGCAAAGTTGTAGGGAATTTTATGGGGAACAAAAGTCTCAATATGACCATCTCATGAAACTGACCAGAACATGCTCAAAAGTGGCCCACAAGTCAGCTAGAGGGGCTGCCTCAACACTTAGAATTTTTTCTAAGTCTTCAATTGACCCTCTAGTTTTACTGAGACCTACTTTAGAAGTTTGTAGTTTGCAAACTAGGCCAAACCAGCTTCCACTCATATTGACAAACTTGTAGTCCTCATGTAGCTCTACAACATTGCCAACATCACCCAAGCCTGGTTCTCAATAGTTTATGAGATATAGTGTCAAGAAGTTGAGGTTTCAGTCGGCGTTTATCTCTGAAACTGCATTTCAGTTTCTAGGGGCATCACTTTGGAGCTTTATAGTTTCAAATCTGAGCCGAATTGGTTCTGGAGCCAATTAGCAAAGTTGTTGACCTCACGAAGCCCTACAAAATTGATGTTATCATCTGCTCCTAACTCGAACCGGTTTAGGAGATATTCAGTGTCAAACTTGCTCTGTCAGTCGGCCATCGGTGTCATGTGCAGCTTCGATTCAATCAAACCGGCTCATCTGTCTGCCGTGGCCGACCGGAGCTAGGACAGCGGCGACGCGTGGGGGCTCGGTGGCGACCATGCGCCGGCTGTGGTCCCACCAGTCAGACCATAAGGCCCTCAAAGACGCCACGAAGCTAGACCTGTCGCTCACTCGCGCCTCTGCTTCTCTTCGCCCTCCCTGAGCCAGAGCGGAGCACCGAGGTGCCATTGCCGCCGCGCCTCTTCCCCGTGCTCGTGCGCAGTCGTCGTTGCGTCTCGGCTCAATTCCTCCCGCCAGCGACCCCGCCACGTCTCCCTCTATCACCTCCACCCGTTTCCAGAAGTGTTTGAGTGAAGGTGAGGCCACATTGCTCGCTTCCGCCGCCACGGCCACGTTCGGGACCTCGCCGGAGTTCGAGGCCGCCGTGGTCAGAGCGGCCTAGCCCTTCTCACCCCTTCCTTTTCTCTTAGTCGGCTGTCCAGTGACCCCGGGGAGCTTGGAGCGGTTTTGGTTGAGGCGGTAGGGGCTCACCGTCACCGGTGTACCGCCGCGCACCTCCACCGTACCGCCATGACCGACGGCAAGTGCCTTTCCGTTGCTCCGCCACCCCGTTCTTACCACCAATCGACGTAGTTCGATGACGTGGTCATGCCCGTTCATCCAGTTTCGCCGGCCGGCTCACCGACGGCGAGTTCCGGCAACCACAGCCACCCTCCTCCGCCTCCCTCTCTGATCGGTGGGGCCACCTGGTCAGTCGCACGCGCGCGCGGGCGGGAGCCGTAGCAGGCCGTGCGAGAGAGCGGGCCACGCCGAGAGAGTTGGGCCGCGTCGGCTTGAAGTCCGGCCCAGTAGCAGGATTTGATTTAGTTTTTATTTCTTTTTCCTAATTGCCACAGATTTTAGATAATGTTTGGAAAATGTAGAACTAGGGTTGTACTTGCTCAAAAATCATGAGATAAATTTTGTTATGATCTACATGATGTGTAGTATTTTAGAAAAATATAAATCTGGTATGTGATGTTTAAATTCTGGGAGAATTTAATAGATCTTTTAAATGTGTTGAGAAATGCATGCAAATTTGTTAAATATATAACTTGAGCTGTAGTATCCCAAAAATTATGAAATTTGGTGGGTAGGTTACTTTATACTTGCCCTAGCTCTGGTAAAAATTTGGGCACTAGTGCTTAAATACTTTTCAAATTATAAGGCTATCTTGTTATTCTAAGAAATAATTAAATGAATTTTAGTAATTTTTCTACATGTGCAATGTTCTTATAACTTTTTGGAGAATGTCTTGGTACCCTAAAGTGTCCAAGAAAATTATGAAATCTGTTGTTTGATACTTTTCGATATGATTTATTAATTATACAAAAATCAGCCTTTTGGACTTGTGAATTTTGTATAGGGAGTTCATGTGAATGAAATTAGTTTAAATGTTTACAGTAGTCTCTTTTTGGGTCAGAGAGTCCCCTGTAATTTTTGTAGAATTTTAGGAGCAGTTTACATATATGTTTAAAATTCCACTTAATTAATTAAGTAATTTAAGAAATGAGTATAAATAAATGTTCTAGGTGGGCACACCATACTTTCTGATGTTTTTATGACCTATGTGAACTTGTGGTAGCATTAATTTGGTTTTAAGGGATGTTTGCCACATAAATAAATATTTAATCCTTTCAATTCTAGGTTTTCTGGACAGCTGGTAGTATTTCTAAGTTTGACCTTTGATAAATATGGTTGCTGAAAACTTATAAATACCAAAGTTGTAGTAAACTTGATAAACTAGCTTGTGTTAAAATTTGGGAGCATTTGGCTTAGTAGTTTGAGAGTTATTGCTGTTTAAAGTGACAGTCCAGAATTTGCTACTCTTTGTTTAGAGAGAACAGATTCTGGAACTTATGAAATTTGACATGCAAAACTTAGGAGTTTGGGGTTGAGGTATGAAAATGAATTGTAGTGCATTTCTTAGGCTTTCCAGATTGTCTTAGATCATATCTTTTGGAGTTGGGAATCTCCAGTTATGTTAAAAACAAGTAGCTGCTGTCCAAAATGTTTTACTGTGGTATTTTGCTGATTAGATGTGGTGTAGTATCCTAAGAAATGCTACTCTTGTAATTATTAGGTGTTAGGGCCTTAACTGAAGAAGAGCAGCTTTATCTTTGGTTGAGTAGATTAGGTGAGTACTTCTCTACCGGAGAGGAAATTTACACCTACTCTTTTGAAGTGATTTGAATAGAGCTTTAAAAATGTTGTAATGCATTTCATTCCGAGCATACTGCATCTTTCCCTATGCATCCATGAGATTTATTATGCACTCATGCAATAGGTGTTCCGGAGGAGGTAACACTCCTCGAGTTCGAACAAGTGGTACCGGAGGAGATCCAGAACCAGCCGGAGCCAGCAGAGGAATCAACCAGCGGAGAAGCTTCCGCAGAAGACCTTCCTGAGTGCCCGGACCACCGGCCTTCGACTTTTCTCAAAGGCAAGCCCCAGTGCATGCTGAACCCATTGTTTTATAAATATATCTTGAGTACTTTTAATTGTTTACTGCATTAAGTAGTAGGAGTTGTATGAAAATAATTGTTGCATTATACCTGTCCTTGTCCAGATATCATACTTAAATCCTAATTTAGGTTTAGGCACGTGTCAATGCTTAGCCCTGCTTAGTACGGTAGAAGTCGGGTGATTTCCGGTCATCCGTGAGATGTAGGAAGGAGTCACGAGTGGCTTTATCGCTATCGTGGTTGGAACCATGCTTTAAAATGAAATTGAGACTGGGCGGGAGTTCGATAGTACAGCCGCAAGACACTTCACGTCTTGGGTGTGGAGCTATGCCCGTCTGAGTCATATAAGGACCGATTCGCTGCACGTCCTTGAGTCATGTTGAACGCAGTCTAACACTTAATTGGCCGGATAAGTCGTTCCGACCGCGAAGCCGAGTAATGTGGTTCAGACCGGGAATCGAATGGTAGGTTGCTTCTTGGAGGAGAGAAAGGATGTGCTTGGGGACATTGGCGTGAGACCAAGGGGGGTTAGAGTCCCTATCACCTGGCAGAGTGTCGCCCTTGGGGTCTATTGGGCATTCTTAACGTCATTACCAAAAGTAGACTTAGTTTTCTAATTCTGATAACGGCGCCAAAGATGCCGAACCTATCCCTCATGCCACTTAAACCAAGTTGTCATCCCCAGCATGACATGAGAGACACGGTATTGAAATATGCAACTGCTCTTCTAAATAAATAATAAATAAGATCTGCAAGCACACAGATTAATACCGATGTAGCATTTTAACCGGGAAGTATTCCAGGTATCGTTATTTATATTTTTACCACTGGGAAGGGATTACTAACATCAATGTTGATTATGGAATGGAATATAGGAATGAGTATCAATCATTGCATGTATAAGTGAGAGCATTCATCTATCTCTTGCATACAGGGGTAAGTGTCACATAAAATATAGATAAAGTATGAATGGTGACAAAGATAATTAATCTGATCAGCTAGCCACATATAATAATGATAAGCACCTCAACAGATATTCTAGCAAGTCATTAGCATGGTATTAGGACGAACTACAAGGATATTTCCTAAGTTATTCTTAACTATAAAGTCTAGCATATCATAGTTAGTGCAAGTACACTTGGCAATCATTGCGAGAAAGGACTACGCCCATGCATAGTGATATTATCAAGGAAGATGAGAAACATAGCAATCACTCCCCCGTAATAATGTTGCTCTGCCTGCCTTACACATGGGAGGGGGACTATATAAGAACCAACGAAGCTGTCACCATCGCGGACCACCCCACGATCCGGCATATAAGGTGCAATTGCAGATAAATATGGTCTAAGCACCACGCCTACACAATATTTATCATTTACCCATGGATCCGATGGATAAACGCTATACGATCCTAAACATATATATAATTCCAATCTAACTAAGCCAAGCGTATAACTACGATAAACTAAGAACAATATAATCGCAAACATAAACAAGTAGAGCATAGTCATAATCAATATATTGAAATAGAACAAAGTTGTATTCATAATATTGAAGAACAATGATGAACAATGAAGAACAGTAAAGGAATTACCAGGAATCCTCTTGACAGATCCGGAAACCAATCGAAGATTGACTCCTTCTAGTTCTAATCCTATGTAGCTATGCTATACTAGAGATCTAGTTGATGTGGTGGCTCTAGGGCTTGATCAGAGACTCTCCTCCTGAGATTAGGGTTTGAGGAATTGAGAATGAGGGAGTGCCTCCTCCAGGGTCCAGGGGTCCTGCTTATATAGCCCCCTCAAGTGAACGTGGGCCGTCGGATCAAACCGACATTAATCGCATGGTTTTCCTTGATCCCTTAGGTCGGTGGAGCATAATCCGTGAGACGGAGCCTGATTGGCTCTCAGGCCAGGGCGGGCGCCCTAGGGAGCAGGGTGGGCGCCCTGCCTCCGGGCCCGTTCGGCCTCCCGTTCGATCTCGTGGCTTCTGGAGTCTTCTAGATGATAGAAAATCGGTGAACACGTTATTATCTCCATGTAAACCCGACGTGTGGGCCTTTCCTTCGTATTTTCTGATAACCCCCTGCAGAAACAGACAAACACCAAAACTCGTGGAATTCTGTCAGATAAAACCCTAAGTCTAGGTGTTGGTTGCATTTGGATCCTTTTCTTTATTTATTTGATAACTATATTTGGTACTTAAGGACCGTCAACAAACTCCCCCAAGCTTATCTCTTGCTCGTCCCTGAGCAAGGATAGACGCATTATGGATCAGAAGTTGCTGCAACGCCTTTGAACGTTGACGGTACATATGCTTTCAAATAAGGTCTCATCCCTGAGTTAGAGTAAACTGTCAAGACTTAAAACTTACTCATTTTACCTTTCACCATGGGGCTTGCAACCGTCACCTGCATCTTGAGTGGTTAAAAGATAGAACGGTCTAGTCAAACGCCATGTCTCTTATTCTTGATCAGCTATAGCTCTGGAGTTTTTGCAAATTTTTCAAATAAAACTCAGAGATTCCTTGTATGACTTTCTCGGGTCTCTCTTTTGTGGTATTTCTGGATCCTTACCAAGGCAGTAATGGTATATGCCTTCTCTCTCAAAGTATGTGGTATTTATGGTATAAGGCGTAGTGACATTGCCTTCTCTCTCACCCTACTCTAATAAGGCTTTGATATCTGGAGCTCATAGGTGGGAGATACAGTATACATACTCATAGAACATTTATTGCATAGTCAAACCATGGATCCAGAGAAACAAGTCAATAAGTCAAATCAAGATGTGCATGTGTGGTGAATGAGTGGTGTATGGTGATAACAAAAGTCTAATGCTCTTTTTGAGGGAATACATACCTTTCTTGCTTTTAAAAACTTTTGAGGGGAATGAGATGCTTTATATTTTCTCTTCTTTTTTTCTCTCAGGTGGGTATCTTGTACCCCTAATTCTACTGTCGGACACTTGTCCATTTTTACCTCTCGTCTCACTTTTTCTTTCTTCGAGGTTCCGAGCACTTGCTCCTTTTTATTTCCTCGTATTTATATTTTTTTAGAGCAATCTCCCTCTTTTGAAAATATAGCAAGTGGTAGTAGAAATGACTTGAGCATTGGCCCTGTTCTGCTGGTCATGTTTCGGCTTATTTCAGCTTGTTTCAGCTTATTCTCTCTCACATAATACTATTCATTCAGCCGAAACCAGCCGGCTTTTCCACCAGCCGAACCAGCTCATTAACTTCACAGGGAATAACAGGAATGGGATAATGTTTTTGGCTATTCTCTCCCAGGTCAGGAGTAGAATAATTTTAGGTGAATCTGGAGATGGAAATGAGTGGATATATGTGGATGCGTACTTCCGGAGTAGAAGCAGCATGTATGAGTGAACGTGCAAGTGAATCTTGATTTTAACCACATGACAAGTTCCTAAGGGTCTACACAGCTTGACCACGCTCAATGCCCATAAGCAGTAAGTAGTAAAAGTGCGGCTCTTAATCTAACAAGCATGTATATATGGCTGTGGTAGGAATTTAAACTATCATCATACAGGAACTCATCATGCAACATTTTAAAGATTTTTAAAGATAAAATTCTCCAGAATTCTAGCATCTCTAGGAACAGATAAACAGCAGCTCAACCTTCCCATATCATATCCGCTAACAACTTAGACTTCAGATCAAGTTCTCTTCCCACTAGTTCAGGTTTAGAGCCAGTTTTAAATTATAACAGTTATGTCTAAACTAGAGAGAGAACAAATTTGAAAATTAGGCAGAGCAACTATTCATCATATCCATGCTAGAGTTTTATTTTCAAGATTCAGTTTAGCATAGCTACTTTATTTATTTATTAAACTAAGCAAATATATATAAACACAAAATATTTATTTGGGTTTTCATGATTATGCATCTTTTTATTTTAATAAAGCATAGGTATAAATGTAGATAAAAATACTTATCGGGATAAATGGGGGTGCTTGTTGATATTTGGTAACGCAATTAGGAAATGATCCGCAAGCGCACGGATATCGGTGAGCACTTCACCCGGGATATTATCCAGAGTATCGTATTTATTTTTTTACCACTAGGAGAAAGCGTGCATCTGACTAACCAAATCTATTACTACTAACCTTTAGGCTACAACCACTGTGATTTGATGTGAGCGATGTATAGAGAAGACTGCAACTGCACTCTCGTTCTAACCTTGGTAAGGATGATCTACTGCTCTATTGGGGAGGCTCACGGAATCTAGACACCTCAAAGGATGTTCGACCCGCACCTATAAACCCTATCGATCCTGCTAACGGGGTATGGAATACAAAGGTAGCTATGGAAATGTCACGTTCCTCGCTACTACCACGGTCCGGCTAGACAGGGGATATCTATGAGTATCCTAGCCCAAACACCTCGTTTACGCTAGAGATGATTACTCTAAACTCTACGCGAAGAGATTAAAGTAAACTCATAAACCAAAGAACAATAAAACAAAGAACTTACTAGAATTTAGAAGTCGAAATACTGAAGAATCCTAGGAGCAAGCCTCGGGTTAGGAGAACTTGATCCTGTAGGTACAACCTCGAAGTAGTCACCGACAGGCCGGGCTTCCTTCGATCTATACCTCCACTCTATCTCTCTCAATCTAGAAGAACTAAGTCTAATCTCACATTGGATGCTAAGCCCTAATGAGGTGGGAACCCTAAGGGAACCTCTCTCTCTCTGAATCCTCTCTGGAAAATATGAAAATAATGGACTTGGATTCTCCTCTCCAGGGGCCAGGGGTCCTGCTTATATAGTCCCTTCAAGTGAACCTGGGCCGTCGGATCAAACCGACATTAATCGCACGGTTTTCCTTGATCCTTTAGGTCGGTGGGGCATAATCCGCGAGACTCATCCTGATTGGTTGCAGACCTAGGGCGGGCGCCCCAGGGTCTAGGGCGGGCGCCCTGGTCCTGGGCCCGTTCGGCCTCCCGTTCGATCCCGTGGCTTCTGGAGTCTTCTAGATGATAGAAAATCGGTGAACACGTTAATATCTCTATGTAATTCCGACGTGTGGGCCTTTCCTTTGTATTTCCTGATAACCCCCTGCAGAAACAGATAAACAACAAAACTCATGGAATTCTGTCAGATCAAACCCTAATTCTAGGTGTTGCTTGCATATAGGTCCTTTTCCTTATTTATTGGATAATTAAAATTGATACTTAAGAACCGTCAACAAACACCCCCATACTTAGGCTTTTACTCGTCCTCGAGAAAAGGATGGTTCAGAAAAATAACTGGGGTTGAAACATTGTAAAGCATTCTTTTTATACCTGCAGGGTGTTGTGAATGTCCACTGTGCACTGTAGTCAGGGAAATATATGGTTGAAGTAGAGATCCTTTCTTCTTTTCAACCCTGTCACTTGGAGTTTTTATATATTTTTGAATAGAAAACTTAGCATACCTTTATCCTCATAGGGGCTCTCAGATCACTCATTTATCTTTTGTATATCTCACTGAGGCTGTTTTAATTTGTAGAAATTCTCAAGCATACTTACTTTGCATATATTGCCTGTGTCAAAACGGGATCCGAGGAGAGGAATGCCATACTCTTAGATCAAAGACTTTGAAAATTAAAACTTGTCAACTCTTACTGGCATATTGCTTATTAGAGGGACCATGGGCTATCATTTTCTTTTTACCATATATATTTTTATCATCTCATTTTTTTCAGGTGGATACTGAGGTACCCCTAATTCTACTTCCGGACACTTGTCCATTTTTCTACGAGGTTGTCGAGCACTTGCTCCTTTTTATTTCCTCGAAATATATTTTTGCATAGCCCATGCCTCTAATGCAATAATACTTCGGAAGAGTGAATCTTTCTGAATAAAAATGTCTTGATCTTGGGAGCATGATAAATCTCTCAACAAGGGTCTAACTCGTTTTGCACAAACTCAATACAAAGCAAATTAATATTTTTAGGTTTATCAGGCATATAAAACATTGAGGATGGTAGCTATATTTTTGAAGTTTTTGAAAAGAAAATCTCCAAGCGACAAAGATTTCAAGAATAAGATACTCATATTCTACCATCTCACATTCCACAATGACTTGAATAACACATGGTTTTTAAAATGATTTTCAATAAATGCAGGTTTTCAGAAATATCACAGAGTGAGATTGATCATGATTAAAAATATTTTTGTCTTTTTAAATTATCATGTTAGGAACAATATTCTACACAGCCCAATATGTATTTGTATATATGTAAATAAAGCGTGCAGAGTATGTACCTGAATCGTGGAGTGGTGCAATCGAAGTGCATTTACCATGTCGGGGGGATTCCCCCATACTTGTTTCCTGCTTTCTTGCATAAAAATAAAGTGGAGATACATGAGGCACAATAATAATAATCTTTATTTGTCTTGAGGCATTTATTACACTGACTAATGAAGCGAACTAATCTAAACTGAAGTGAATCTAATTGAATCTAATGATGAAGACTAAGACACACTGCCTCAAGGTCTAATCTAGATAGCTCAGTGTTGCTCTAAATCCCTGATCCTAGCAAGGGCATCAGAAAGGTCACGTTTAAGCGTGAGCACAGTAGTGTTCAGGTTGGAGACCTGCCTACGAAGGGAGCTAACTGTGGACTGAAGTTCCATAATATGTCTATTTGCTGTCCTGATGTCCTCATCCACATCTGCTATGGTCCTACGGCGCTTCGGTGGTGTCTCAAACGAATTGAGAGCGTGCTTAGGAGCTTCCTTTGGTGGGATGAAGCAAACTTTTGCTGTCCTAACTCCTTCGAAGCGGGGCCTCTCCTTCTCCGTAGTGTAGTGGACGCTGCTAATCTCGCCGCTCCGGTTGGTCTTGACGCCTACAACCCGCTCAGTGGGTTTAGGTGGCAGGATTTTCGTGCCGGCTGGTACCTTGACGATGGCTTCTTGCTTCGACGACGGTCCCTTGAGAAGAAGGGGCTGCGGTGGTGCAGTAAGAACTGGTTGGGCGTAGTAGGATGAGATTGAGCTGCGCTGGTTTGATGGTGGGGCTGCTAGCTGTCGCTCTGTGTTGGCCGGGACGTAGGCGTCGGGGTCATCCTTGGGCTTGCGGTTGAGGTCGTAAGGGACGATCTCCCAGTTGCGGTGGGTCTTGTCGGCCATTGGAGAAGCAAGGAACTAGACAAGCTCTAATTGAGGAGGAGAGAAGGATTGAATGAATTGGTGTTGAAAGCTGACGTCAGGGGTCTGTTTATATAGGGGTCAAAAAGTGCCTCTAGGGTTTCCATAGATCCATCCCGCTGCCGGGCGTGCGTAACAACCCATTCGCGGAATTTTCTGGATAACCATAGATGAGGAAAGCACGTCGGAAGAGGCCGGGGCCGAGGGGACACCAGGGCAGGGTGCCCGCCCTCATCCTCAGGGCGCCCGCCCTGGGCCTGCCTCCTCTGCGGGCCTGCTTGCTCGAGCGTGTTTCTAGAAGTATTTTTATCCCAAAAAATATATACGTGGCCCAAAAACGTCAGATTAAAAAGGTCGGGCTTTAATTCTCCATCGGAAGGTAAAAATGGATCACGTCTATTTCTTCTAATTCTTTATTGGGTTCTAAAAATAATTTAAGACGTTGACCATTTACCTTGAATAACGTACCTTCGTCGTTTTGAAGTGTAATAGCTCCGTGGGATGATGAATTGACTACCTTGTATGGTCCTTCCCATTTACTCCGGAGTTTTCCATGCCCGAAAAGCTTCACCCTAGAATTAAAAAGTAATACCTTATCTCCGGGTGAGAACTCCTTCTTCTTGATCCTCTTGTCATGCCATCTTTTGACTCTTTCTTTGTAGATCTTCGAATTGTGATATGCTTTCTCTCGCCATTCTTCCAATTCTGATAGTTGCATTCTTCTATGATCTCCAGCAACATCTAGGTCCATATTCCATCTTCTTATGGCCCAGTGTGCTTTGAACTCTAGTTCAACAGGCAAGTGGCAAGTCTTCCCGTACACCAATTGGTATGGGGTCATTCCAATTGGGGTCTTGTATGTTGTCCGGTATGCCCAGAGTGCATCGGGTAACTTTTCCTTCCATGCTGTTCCCATCTCATTTACTGTTTTCTGAAGAATGTTCTTGATTTGCTTGTTGGAAGTCTCTGCTTGGCCACTTGTCTGAGGATAATATGGGGTAGCAACGTTGTGACGGATTCCATGTTTTGCTAGATAATGCTCAAAGCGTTTGTCGATGAAGTGTGATCCCCCATCACTTATCACCACCCTAGGGACTCCAAATCTTGGAAATATAATCTCTTCAAACATCCTCTTTGAATTAATATTGTCGGCACGCTTGCAAGGTAGTGCTTCTACCCACTTGGAGACGTAGTCAACTGCCACCAAGATGAATTCACACTTCTTTGATGGAGGAAATGGACCCATGTAGTCTATTCCCCAAACATCAAAGAGCTCAATCTGAAGGTTGTTGGTGAGTGGCATAGCATCTCTTGTATTTATGTTTCCGTGCCTTTGACATGGCCCACATCTTCTGATATATTGCCTTGTGTCTTCATACATTGTAGGCCAATAGAATCCACATTGCCAGATCTTTGAATGTGTACGGAATGCTCCATAATGACCTCCGTATGGTGATGAATGGCATCTGTCGATGATCTTCCACCCTTCCTCAGTGGTCACACACCTTCTGAGTAAGCCATCAGCGCATACTCGGAAGAGGTATGGCTCATCCCATATGTGTGAACGACTTTCTTGAATAAGCTTCTTCTTGTTCGCTCCTGGTGGTACAACCCTGAAACCATAAAATTAACAATATCTGCATACCAGGGGTCAGACCTGTTGATTCCATAGAGCATGTCGTCCCGGAGTGAATCATTAATGGGTGTTTCCTGTGGATCCTTAAAGTGCATTCTAGACAAGTGATCAGCAACAAAATTTTCTACTCCCTTTTTATCTTTTATTTCTAAGTCAAATTCTTAGAGTAACAAGATCCATCTAATTAGGTGAGGTTTAGCATCTTTTTAGTGAGCAAATATTTTAATGCAGCATGATCAGTGTAAACAATTATTTTAGCTCCTACTAAGTAAGATCTAAATTTATCAATGACAAAGACAACAGCCAGAAGCTCTTTTTCAGTGGTTGCATAGTTAAGTTGAGCTCCTGTCAAAGTTTTACTGGCGTAAGCAATTGCATGATGCTTCTTGTCTTTTGTTTGCCCCAAAACTGCCCCCACAGCATAATCACTAGCATCACACATAATTTCAAAAGGCAACGACCAATCAGGGGGTTGAATGATTGGTGCAGAGATGAGTGCATTCTTTAATAATTCAAAAGCTTTTAAACATGCATCATCAAATTCGAAAGGAGCATCCTTGGCTAGCAAAAGAGTGAGTGGTCTAGCAATAAATGAAAAATCTTTTATGAATCTGCGATAAAAACCAGCATGGCCAAGAAAGCTTCGAATTCCTTTTATATTCACAGGTGGAGGTAGTTGTTCTATTACTTCAATTTTAGCTTTATCTACCTCAATACCTCTTTCAGACAGTGCTCTCCCCCAAGCTGGATCTTGACGTAATTTCTTCTGATGTAGCTAGCAGGTGCAGAGGTGTATTTGAATGTCGGCAGCACCCTGACAACGATTAGGATGTCCTCCATCTGCTAGTCTTCCTAAATTCTGTGGAGCTCAAATAGACAACAAAGCTTCGTGGAACTTGATTAAGCGTTAGCATAAATATCTAGCCTTTATCATGTTTGAGCTTCCTTGATAAATGTCACTCTCTATTTTTATTTTCATTTTTATGGAACATAAAAAATATATTATTATTATTATTATATTTTTTTATTATGCCACCACAGTGAATGTACTTATGGGTTTTATGCCACTCGCATACTCACATGGGAATTACTATTTTCAACATTTTTTTAGACAGAATGAACATGATTAATAAGCAATAATTAAAGGGAAAATGATAACTACCAAGTTTACCTCTTGGCACGGCGTTCGGTGTTTTTAAGTCCTCCGAACAGGACTTCTTTTCTTCTTAGTTGTCCTGGGATTTGGGTGGCGTAGACGGTGGTTCCGGCAGCGCCTCCTCTTCTTGTGTAACTGTCTTCGCTTTCCATACCCGACTTGGTGCTTCGGTCTCCTGTTGTGTATCCTCGGGCCTTATGACCTCTCCTTCATAGTCTGCCCATACGTCCTTGATGGTTTGCCTCCTTTGGTTACGGTTACGTTGCCTTCTTCTTGTCCTGACCTACTTAGAATCTTCAACTATATAGTTAGGGTCATTAAAGTAGCGGCGTACCTTCTCAGAGGGGAAATGCATATGGACTTCTCCGGTTCCAATGTAGATGATTGCTTTGACGGTGCCTAGGAACGGTCTTCCTAGGATGATGGGTGGATCGTACTCGTCGTCTCCCATGTCAATGACCTGAAAGTCTGTATGGACAAAATGATCGTTAATTTTAACAGGGACATCGGTTACTATACCTTCGACCTTTCGGGATGTCTGATCTGCCATCTGGAGCTGAGTGTATGTTGGTTTTAAGGGCATGGTCCCGTACAAGAGCTGATAGGTGACTGTGGCCATTATGTTGACGCCTGATCTAGTGTCACAGAGCGCCTTCTGAAAGGAGTATCCATTGATTGAGCACTCAATACTTGGCATACCTGGGTCGTCCTTCTTGATTAGGAACGACGACTTGGGTCGTCGGTCTTGACCTCCTTGAACTGTAGTGACCATCTTAGCTGATTCGGTCCATCCTTGGTTGTTCTTGTTCTGCTTGTTCCTCCTGTTGGTCCTCTTCCTTGGTTCATGTTGGGGTTGCTCTGGGATTTGTGTAATCTTGTTTTTGAAGGAAAACGTCTCTTTCCTCCCCTTGATGTTGAAGTTGATCTTTGCAGCGCTGGCGTAGATGACAGCTCTCGAGGTGTTCAGGAATGGCCTTCTCAGAATAACTGGTGACCTCTCATCAGACCCGGTCTCTATCACCACGAAGTCGGCTGGAGCGTACGAGGTACCAACTCGGACACACATGTTCTTTAATATTCCTTTAGGAAAGCTTAGTGTCCGATCTGCAAGCTGCAAACACATAGTTGTTTCTGATAAAGGATATGTAAAGAATTTTTCATAGAGTACCCTGGTCATAATGTTGACGCTGGAGCCAAAGTCGCAGAGTGCTTCTGGGAAGTCCACCATGCCGATGGAGATCGGGATGACGGGGCGTCCTGGATCGCCTCTCTTGACTGGCAGAAAGTCATTATGTACTCCGACAGCGGGATTACTCCAATAGTTACCTGCATCAAACATGTCTACAAGATTTGCAGATTCTAATCCTTCTGGTTGTGATGGTATACCGGGGTTAGTAGCAGGAACAGCAGCAGCTATTTGATTTAACTGAGATTCAATCATTTTATTAAAGCTAATTTGGTTTTTTAATGGCAGTAGAGAAATTATCCATTCTATTATTTATGTTTTCTAGTATTTTATCATTGGATGCCAATTTCTTAGACAAGTTATCCATTAGCTTTCCTTGATTAGACACTAACTCTCTCAGGGGTGGAAAATTATTATTGTTGTTGTAAGAGTTATTACCTTGATAATTACCTGAGTAGTTACCTGAGTAGTTAGGCCTCTGTTGATTCCAACCTTGATTTTGTTGAGGATGGTTGTAGTTGTTGTTGTTGTTGATGTACCTTGCATCCTCAAACATCTCAGGGCAGTGATTGCCTGAGTGTCCAGTGTCTCCACATTCCTCACAAGTCATGTGAGAGTCGTAGACGTTCATGACTTCTCTTTTGTCTCCAGCTTTGTCATCGAGTTTTTTCATGAGTAGGTCTAACTTTGCAGACAGCATGTCTACCTCCTTGAGCTGGTGCATACCTCCACCCTTCTTGCGTGTTTGAGTCCTCTCTTCGTTCCAACCTTGGTTGGACGCCATCTTCTCCACAAGGGCTATAGCTTGTGGTATGGTGAGTGATAGAAATGCGCCTCCAGCTGCAGCATCCATGGTCTCACGAGCACTAGTGATGAGCCCATGATAGAAAGTCTGCATAAGTAGCCAGCTTTCCATTCCATGATGGGGACATTCTAGGATGTAATCTTGAAAGCGCTCCCATGCTTCTGGAACGGATTCATCATGTTGTTGCTGAAAACTTGTAATCTTCCCACGGAGAGCATTGGTCTTGCCCATGGGAAAGAACTTAGCCAGAAAGTTTGTAGAGCAGAGTGCCCACATAGTGTTCTTATCATTCGTCGCGTAGAACCACTGCTTCGCTCTCCCCAATAGTGAGAATGGGAAAAGGCGAAGTAGTATGGCGTCTCTGGGAACATCTAATAAAGTGAATGTGCTGCAAATCTCTAGGAAGTGTTGGAGATGAGCACTTGCATCTTCGTGCGGCTTCCCACAAAACTGGTTGGCTTGTACCATGTTGATGAGCCCTAGCTTGAGCTCAAAGTTCTTGTCGATGGCCGCGGCAGGTCCAGTGCGGATTTATCCGTAGTGGGAGCTGAGAACTCGCGGATCGTCTTGTTCGCTATGGCTGCGAACTCTGTTGACAAATTCCAGATGAAACTTCGGCGGTCTTCTGAATTGGATGAAGTGTTGCGTCGAAGTGTTGACTTCTTGAGCTTGGCTCTTGCCCCTCTGATTAATGCTTCGGGGTTGTCAACAAAATTTTCTAGAAGATGTCCTCTATTCATACATCACCCTACAAAACAATAAGAATGGAAAAATACAGGGGTAAATCTGTATGGGAGAATTGATGATCTCAATCACTTAATGATGTGAATGATGACTCAAATTCCATATTCATTCCTTGTTAGTAAATCAACCTTCCCCGCAACGGCGCCAAAAATGCTTGTTGGGCATTCTTAACATCATTACCAAAAGTAGACTTAGTTTTCTAATTCTGATAACGGCGCCAAAGATGCCGAACCTATCCCTCATGCCACTTAAGCCAAGTTGTCATCCCCAGCATGACATGAGAGACGCGGTATTGAAATATGCAACTGCTCTTCTAAATAAATAATAAATAAGATCTGCAAGCGCACAGATTAATACCGATGTAGCATTTTAACCGGGAAGTATTCCAGGTATCGTTATTTATATTTTTACCACTGGGAAGGGATTACTAACATCAATGTTGATTATGGAATGGAATATAGGAATGAGTATCAATCATTGCATGTATAAGTGAGAGCATTCATCTATCTCTTGCATACAGGGGTAAGTGTCACATAAAATATAGATAAAGTATGAATGGTGACAAAGATAATTAATCTGATCAGCTAGCCACATATAATAATGATAAGCACCTCAACAGATATTCTAGCAAGTCATTAGCATGGTATTAGGACGAACTACAAGGATATTTCCTAAGTTATTCTTAACTATAAAGTCTAGCATATCATAGTTAGTGCAAGTACACTTGGCAATCATTGTGAGAAAGGACTACGCCCATGCATAGTGATATTATCAAGGAAGATGAGAAACATAGCAATCACTCCCCCGTAATAATGTTGCTCTGCCTGCCTTACTCATGGGAGGGGGACTATATAAGAACCAACGAAGCTGTCACCATCGCGGACCACCCCACGATCCGGCATATAAGGTGCAATTGCAGATAAATATGGTCTAAGCACCACGCCTACACAATATTTATCATTTACCCATGGATCCGATGGATAAACGTTATACGATCCTAAACATGTATATAATTCCAATCTAACTAAGCCAACCGTATAACTACGATAAACTAAGAACAATATAATCGCAAACATAAACAAGTAGAGCATAGTCATAATCAATATATTGAAATAGAACAAAGTTGTATTCATAATATTGAAGAACAATGATGAACAATGAAGAACAGTAAAGGAATTACCAGGAATCCTCTTGACAGATCCGGAAACCAATCGAAGATTGACTCCTTCTAGTTCTAATCCTATGTAGCTATGCTATACTAGAGATCTAGTTGATGTGGTGGCTCTAGGGCTTGATCAGAGACTCTCCTCCTAAGATTAGGGTTTGAGGAATTGAGAATGAGGGAGTGCCTCCTCCAGGGGCCAGGGGTCCTGCTTATATAGCCTCCTCAAGTGAACGTGGGCCGTCGGATCAAACCGACATTAATCGCACGGTTTTCCTTGATCCCTTAGGTCGGTGGAGCATAATCCGCGAGACGGAGCCTGATTGGCTCTCAGGCCAGGGCGGGCGCCCTAGGGAGCAGGGCGGGCGCCCTGCCTCCGGGCCCGTTCGGCCTCCCGTTCGATCTCGTGGCTTCTGGAGTCTTCTAGATGATAGAAAATCGGTGAACACGTTATTATCTCTATGTAAACCCGACGTGTGGGCCTTTCCTTCGTATTTTCTGATAACCCCCTGCAGAAACAGACAAACACCAAAACTCGTGGAATTATGTCAGATAAAACCCTAAGTCTAGGTGTTGGTTGCATTTGGATCCTTTTCTTTATTTATTTGATAACTATATTTGGTACTTAAGGACCGTCAACAGGGTCGCGACATCATTCGGACCCGCGATTCCTGAATCATACGAAAGGTGGCTTGTGTGATCCTGACAAGGGTCTGCGCGGTGAGTGTTAGAAATACCCCTCCAGCTGGATAGGAATTCGATTCGAATCGCCGTCGCTCCCGGTTAGTGAGCACTTGACTTGAGCAGCGGCAACGTAGACCTCATTAATTGAACAGATGGTTAAGTGATGATACAATGTTGCCACAATTTATACCTGCTATGGATAAAATATGAATAATTGTTTGATGGTAATCAAGTGCATGCTTAGTACAGGTGCTAAGATAGATGACAGGTAAATGCTAAAATTCACTGCTAGTACAGGTTATAAGAGTTTCAACTACTTATGCCTTTATACAAAATGTGGTGTCAGCTAGCCTCTTGTGTAAGCCTTGCATAATCCTTGGTGTCTTCTTATTTCTGGTTTATGACGGGTAAGTCTAGCTGAGTACATTCCAGTACTCAGGGTTTATTCCCCCTGTTGCAGATGATATGCTCTATCGAGGCTTCTGCAAGACATGTATCCACCCTGCGGGTGACGAAGACTAGATCACTAGGGCGTGATCGTCTTTATGTACTTTCCTCATGCTTTTGCGGGTTGTCGATCAACAAGACTAGCAGTAGTTAATCAACTGGTGTGTGTTATGCTTCCGCTACTTTCCAAACTTGGTTTGTAATAATTGCAACTCCGTGGTGTAAACTTATTTCAGAACTACTTGTGAAATGTAACGTATGATGTGTATGTTGAATGATGCGATCCTGGTTGTAAGCAGTTTAGTTTGAAATCCTTCGTGGTTTCGATTGACTACCGGGATTATATGGGCTCAAGTTTGAAAATTTGAGCGCTTCGGTGCTTGTTTTCGTACTTGTGCTCTTATAATTTGGTCGGTTCTGTTACAGCTGGTATCGGAGCATAATTCAACATTAAACACATCTTACGAGTAATTAAAAACAAAAGTATTTATTTATGAAAAGGGTTAAACTATAAAAACTATTTTCATAGGTATGCTAGTGATCACATCCCTTAGCCCAAATAAGGACTCTTAGGTGGCTTATTATAAAGACTAACTTGGGGGCCTTGTTTGTTTTTGTTTTATCGTCCATACAGCGTGATATTGTATGGATGTCATCCACTTGGGTGGTAATGTATGGATCAATTGCCTCGACGCTCTGGTAAGTGTGAGTTGTGAGAGCATGATCGTCCAACCGGCGGTCTAGGGGAGAGTAGTTTTGGTGACTTGCATACTTACATGTTCAAACCATGTAATTATGTAAGCACTTAATTGTGGGCATCTTTAAATCGGGTAGCATTGATACTGAAATATATACATCAGGGGATGCGTATATGGAAAGTATTTAGTTTACTGCTTTCTTGTATGTTTATGTTGGGAATTGTTGGGCTGCAATGAGATTTTCTGCAGGTACCCTAACAGCGTAACGAGTAGACCGATAGTTTCGCTTATATGAGAGAACGTATGTATGCCACCGCTTAGCGTTAGAACTTTAGTTTTCTACTAAGGTGAGAGGGCGTACGGAATGTGCATGCATCATGTTTAATTATATCATACATGTCATTTACTCCCTCCTTAAAAATTTCAATAGTCCCGACTACATTAAATTTCGTATCCCCTAAATGATCCTCACTTTAAGTCGTATCTTATTGATACAGATGGCACGTACTAGGATGACAGCCCGTAAGTCGACCGGAGGAAGGGTCCCTCGCCACCAGTTAGCTCCCCGTGAGCCCCGTCCCGAGCCCACTGAGGTGGAAAGGCTGCGGGCTGAGTTGGCCGAAGTGACTGCTGCTGGCGATGCAGCGCGGCAGCAACTGGAGCAAGTAATCCGTGACCATGATCAGGAAACTCTTGCAGTCCAGAGGTTGACAGTGGCAAATCGCAACTATCAACGCATGTTGGTCCGTGTCATGAACCAGAGGGATGAAGCCTGGCACGAGGAGAACGTTCTGAGAGCTCGTCAGTTTCAGCTCGAACAACAGTTGGAGAATACTGAAGAATACAATGACAACCTTCATGAAGAAGTGCACCGCCTGAACAACCAGCTTAATCCTCTACTACCTCGAAACAACAACGTAGATGAGGACATGGGTTCGGGAATCTTCATGGCTGAGGATGATGATGAAGCGGAGGTCAATGAGCCCCAAGCTGCCGCACCAGAAGAAGAGCCAGAGGAGGAAGAAGAAGATGAGGAGTTAGAGCCTGTTAGTGATGAGGACGGCGGGGAAATCCTTGACACCGACTCTGAAGACGATGCTTAGAGTAGTCATCGCGCAGCTATGGTGTTAGAATCATCTTTTGTGCCCTCCCTGTGTGGGAGTGAGGCCTTGTAATAACTTGACTTTGGGATGTAAAGTCGAACCCTATGTTTCCTGAATGTTAGTTGAACCTGTTAATTTCGATCGCAATGGGATGTCTTATTGTGTTGCGTTCGATGATGGTGTCACGATTAGCACCCTTCGGTGCCGCGACGAAACCAAGGGCCTCCTATGGCGCGCGACATAAGGCTGTGTTGCTTGGCACGCGCTGGTATCGAGGTGGCTAGTCATGATCCACCATGGAACTCTCCATTGAGAAGTCTCTTTGTGGTCAGTTTGAAGTAGCCTTTCACAGTCAACTAAAAATTTTGAGATTGAATCCAAGTACCGTGCGAAAGGTCAAAAATCACGTAGATAGTGACGTAAACGGTTCAGTAACTGTTGTGCTCCTTGTGAGTGAGCCTTTATCAAAGAACATCTTGTTGGATTCCCTCGTATGATTTCGTCAATTGATGTGCTTGAATGGATTGTGCGGTTGTGATGAATTATTGTACCTTGATTATTTTGAGAAGTCCATTTCATGAAGTCAGTTTGACATAGTTGCAATAATTCATCTACAAATTTCCCACATCGCCAGTGCTCATTGGCTATGCATTTTGCAGATGTCGTACAATCTCCGTCGGGGTCGTGGCAATGAGGATGAGGAACAGCCACCCCCTCCGCCGCCACCTACCCCGGCTGAGCTGATGCAGTCCGTGGTAGAAGGGCAGCGCATGTTAGCTGATGCTATGTGCCAACTTGCCAATCGGGAGGCTCGTCAAGGCCGCCAGGGCCCCGAACCAAATCAGTACAGTAATTTCAAGGACTTTCTTGATACTAAGCCCCCGCTCTTTAAGGAGGCGGAAGAACAACTGCAAGTCGACGAGTGGTTGAACACTATTGAGCAGAAGTTTCGTCTGCTTCGCTTCACCGACAAGCTAAAGACAGAATATGCTTCTCATCAGTTGCATGGTCCTGCGGGTATTTGGTGGAGCCACTATCGTTCCACACTACCTGCCAATGTTCCGATTGCTTGGGACCAGTTCAAGGCAGCATTTCGTGGGAACTATATTCCTCCAGGTCTTATGGCAATCAAGCACACAGAATTCATGAGGCTGTCACAAAGAAATAAAAGCTTGACTGAATATCTGCAGTCTTTCAACAACCTGGCAAGGTATGCCACAAAGTTTGTGGATACCGATGCCAAGAAAATTGCTAGCTTCAAAAGGGGCCTCGGCCCAAAGCTGATGAAGACTATGGGCACTAGCAAGTGTACTACCTTCAATGATTTTATCAGTGATGTTTTGACCCAGGAGAACAATCATGCTATTTATTCTGCCTCTAAGAGCCGTAAAAGGGCCCTTGAGGCGAGTGCTTCGCAGTCGCGGGTCTCAGCTGCACCGAGGTCTTCCCCTCGCCCACCTGCTCAGAATACCGAGTTCCGTCCACCACAGAAGAAGCCTGCTGCCAAAACTGGGTTCCGCAAGGCTTATACAGTCGCTCTGCCAAAGGGAAATTCTGGTCAGAGCAGCTCTAGTGTTCCTCCCAGCAACATGCCTTGCTGGAACTGCAACAAGCCAGGCCATTGGTCCCGGAACTATCCTTACCCTAAGAAGAATGTCAACCAAGGTGGCCGTCAGGGGCACGCTCATTATAACAGTATTGAGGAAATCCCATCTGGTGAGGTTGTCACTGCTGGTAAGTTCCTAGTTGACCAACACCGTGCAGTGGTACTTTTTGATTCAGGTGCTTCACATTCCTTTATCAGTCCTAAGTTTGCATCAAAGTTTGCGCACAAATTGCATACTGTTGAAGGTGGGGGTTATTGCATTAGTGCAGCAAGTGGGAATATTTCCACGAATAAAGTAGTGGGAAATCTTGAGTTTGAGATAGAAGGGCGAAAGTATTCGCTTGCCTTAGTGGTGTTGCTGGGATTAGGCATAGATGTTATTCTAGGCATGAATTGGATGAGCCAGAATGGGGTACTCATTGATACATCCACTCGGGTAGTTATGCTCTGAGATCCCACAAATCAAAAGGGTTTTCTAGTACAACTTCCCAGAAAAGTTGATTTGTCTGGGGAAGTTCATGCTGTGCAAGCAAAGGCGTTGGCTGAAATTCTCGTAGTAAATTAGTTTCCGGATGTTTTTCCCGATGATTTACCGGGACTCCCTCCGGATCGGGATGTGGAATTTAAAATTGAGTTGTTGCCTGGCACGGCTCCCATTTCTAGGAGACCTTATAGGATGCCTCCGAATGAGTTAGCTAAACTTAAGGTACAGTTGAATGAACTTTTGAAGAAGGGGTTGATTCGTCCTAGCTCGTCTCCGTGGGGATGCCCTGCTATCTTTGTGAAGAAGAAGGATCAGACTTTGCGGATGTGTGTAGATTATAGACCTTTGAATGCAGTCACTGTCAAAAATAGGTATCCTCTGCCACATATCGATATATTGTTCGATCAGTTGTCCAAAGCTAAAGTCTTTTCCAAGATTGATCTGAGGTCTAGTTACCATCAGATTAAAATCCGTCCCGAAGATATTCTAAAAACCGCCTTCTCGACAAGATACGGCCTTTATGAGTATCTTGTTATGTCTTTTGGCCTGACAAATGCCCCTGCACACTTCATGTGTTTGATGAATTCGGTGTTTATGCCCGAATTGGACAAGTTTGTGGTGGTGTTTATTGATGACATCTTGGTATATTCTGAAAACGAGGAAGAACACGCTGAACACTTGCGTATTGTCCTCATCAGACTGCGTGAGCATCAACTGTATGCGAAGTTCAGTAAGTGTGAATTCTGGCTTCGTGAAGTACCTTTCCTTGGGCATGTGTTGTCTGATGGGGGAATTATGGTGGATCCCACCAAGGTACAAGAAGTATTGAATTGGAAGGCTCCTACTTCGGTTCATGAGGTCCGGAGTTTTCTTGGGTTGGCTGGCTATTATCGTCGCTTCATCCCGGATTTCTCAAAAATAGCTAAACCCATGACTCGGTTGCTGCAAAAAGACACCAGGTTTGTCTGGACTCCTGAGTGTGATGCGGCTTTTCACCAACTGCGAACCCTCCTAACCTCGGCTCCGGTTTTAGCACAACCGGATATCGAGAAACCGTTTGATGTTTATTGTGATGCCTCAGGCATAGGTTTGGGAGGTGTTTTGATGCAGGAAGGCCGAGTAATTGCATATACCTCTCGGTAACTTCGGAAGCATGAGGTGAATTATCCAACGCATGACTTAGAACTGGCTGTAGTTGTTCATGCTTTGAAAGTATGGCGGCATTATCTGCTGGGCAATGTCTGCAATATCTACACAGAACACAAAAGCCTCAAATACATCTTCACCCAACTCGAGTTAAATATGCGACAGAGAAGATGGCTCGAGTTGATTAAGGATTATAATCTTCAAGTACACTATCATCCTAGCAAGGCAAATGTGGTTGCGGATGCTTTAAGCCGTAAGTCTCATTGCCATTCCTTAGTTGAGACTGATTTTCATCGATCCCACCTGTTACATCCAGCAGTCTTGTACAACATCACTGTCAGTGGTACTCTCAAAAACCGAATTATTGAGCTCCAAAAGACTGATCCTGGTATATTCCACATAAAACATAAGATGAAAGAGGAAGAAACTAAGCATTTCAGGTTAGATGACGAAGGTGTGCTGTGGTTTAAAGATAGATTAGTGGTACCTAAGGACCGAGAGCTTAGAGATCAGATCTTGTCCGAAGCACATTCTTCCAAGCTGTCCATTCATCTTGGTAGTAATAAGATGTACTATGATTTGAAGCCACTTTATTGGTGGACCAAGATGCGGAAAGAGATAGCTGCATATGTTGCTAGGTGTGACACCTGTTGTAGAGTTAAAGCTATGCACATGAAAGCTGGGTTACTCCGACCACTTTCTATCCCAGGCTAGAAATGGGAAGAGATAAGCATGGATTTCATTGTCGGACTTCCTCCTACTATCAAAAATCATAACTCCATCTAGGTAATTGTGGATCGTTTGACCAAATCAGCTCACTTCATTCCAGTTAGAGTGGACTATCGTCCCACTGACTATGCTGAGTTGTACTTCAATCAGATAGTCTGGCTCCATGGGGTACCTCGTACTATCATTTCTGACCGTGGTCCCCAGTTTACTGCTCGCTTTTGGGAGCACTTGCATTAACTTCTGGGAACCAAGTTAGTGAGAAGCTCTGCTTATCACCCCCAGACGTCTGGTCAGACGGAACGAGTTAACCAAATCTTGGAAGATCTGTTGAGAGCATGCGTCATCTCATCCAAGGGTTCTTGGGAAAAATGGTTACCCCTAGCCGAATTCTCCTACAATAATAGCTATCAAGAGAGTATTAAGATGACCTCATTCGAAGCTTTGTACGGTTGTAAGTGTAGAACTCCTCTAAACTGGGTAGAAGCTGGTGAAAGAAGGTATTATGGCATTGATTTTGTTCAGGAAGCTGAGGAACAAGTCCGGACCATCCAAAAACATATGGCCGCAGCCCAAGCTAGACAGAAAAGTTATGCTGATCGTCGTAGAAAGCCACTCAAGTTTGAAGTTGGGGACTTCGTTTATTTGAAAGTTTCTCCAATGAAGAGTGTCCAATGTTTTGGTGTTAAGCAAAAACTTGCACCAAGATACGTGGGTCCTTTCCCGATCATAGGCAAGAGTGGAGCTGTTGCGTACAAAATTCAGTTACCTCCTGAAATGAGCGCCATATTCAACGTTTTCCATGTATCTCAGCTCAAAAAGTGTCTTCGAGTTCCTGAGGAACAAGTTCCTTTAGGAGATATCAGGCTTGAATCTGACCTAACCTATGAAGAAAAGCCAGTCCGAGTGATCGATACCCAGGAACGAGTGACTAGAAGCAAAGTGGTTAAATGGTATAAAGTGATGTGGAGTAATCAGGGTAGCGAAAGCGATGCTACGTGGGAACGGGAAGATTATTTGCGGGATGGTTATAAGGAATTCTATGAAAAATGGTACGCTTTCCAAATCTCGGGACGAGATTTTTATAAGGAGGGAGGGCTGTAACACCTCAAGTGTTTAGCTCCATAATTGCATTGCATTTGCATAAGCATAAGCATGCATCATTCATGTTATTTTATGTGATGCAACACATGTGATTGTTTCTAGAAGTTTTGTTTGGCTCACATCATGTGATACTTGATAGTTGGTGTAACAAAAAGGTAGAGTAGCCAATTATGTCCTACAACACCTTAGTTATACTTAGGGTAACTCTTGGAGCAAGGTTCATGTTGATCAAAATTACAAAAATGCCCTCCAAGAGATGGTTGACCACCATTTGGCCCTAGGATGCTCTAGTTTGACCAATTAAAAAGTCTAGCTTAGAGACCTTGCATGGAGGAGCACCCTTAAGCAAAGTTGTAGGAAATTTTATGGGGAACAAAAGTCTCAATATGACCATCTCATGAAACTGACTAGAACATGCTCAAAAGTGGCCCACAAGTCAGCTAGAGGGGCTGCCTCAACACTTAGAATTTTTTCTAAGTCTTCAATTGACCCTCCAGTTTTACTGAGACCTACTTTAGAAGCTTGTAGTTTGCAAACCAGGCCAAACCAGCTTCCACTCATATTGACAAACTTGTAGTCCTCATGTAGCTCTACAACATTGCCAACATCACCCAAGCCTGGTTCTTAATAGTTTATGAGATATAGTGTCAAGAAGTTGAGGTTTCAGTCGGCGTTTATCTCTGAAACTGCATTTCAGTTTTTAGGGGCATCACTTTGGAGCTTTATAGTTTCAAATCTGAGCCGAATTGGTTCTGGAGCCAATTAGCAAAGTTGTTGACCTCACGAAGCCCTACAAAATTGATGTTATCATCTGCTCCTAACTCGAACCGGTTTAGGAGATATTCAGTGTCAAACTTGCTCTGTCAGTCGGCCATCGGTGTCATGTGCAGCTTCGATTCAGTCAAACCGGCTCGTCTGTCTGCCGTGGCCGACCGGAGCCAGGACAGCGGCAACGCGTGGGGGCTCGGTGGCGACCATGCGCTGGCTGTGGTCCCACCAGTCAGACCACAAGGCCCTCAAAGACGCCACGAAGCCGGACCTGTCGCTCACTCGCGCCTCTGTTTCTCCTTCGCCCTCCCAGAGCCAGAGCGGAGCACCGAGGTGCCATTGCCGCTGCGCCTCTTCCCCGTGCTCGTGCACCGTCGTCGTTGCGTCTAGGCTCAATTCCTCCCGCCAGCGACCCCGCCGTGTCTCCCTCTATCACCTCCACCCGTTTCCGGAAGTGTTTGAGTGAAGGTGAGGCCACATTGCTCGCTTCCGCCGCCACGGCCGCGTTCAGGACCTCGCCGGAGTTCGAGGCCGCCGTGGTCAGAGCGGCCTAGCCCTTCTCACCCCTTCCTTTTCTCTTAGTCGGCTGTCCAGTGACCCCGGGGAGCTTGGAGCGGGTTTGTTGAGGCGGTAGGGGCTCACCGTCGCCGGCGTACCGCCGCGCACCTCCACCGTACAGCCATGACCGACGGCGAGTGCCTTTCCGTTGCTCCGCCACCCCGTTCTTGCCACCAATCGACGTAGTTCGATGACGTGGTCATGCCCGTTCATCTAGTTTCGCCGGCCGGCTCACCGACGGCGAGTTCCGGCGACCACAGCAACCCTCCTCCGCCTCCCTCTCTGATCGGTGGGGCCACCTGGTCAGTCGCACGCGTGCGCGGGCGGGAGCCGTAGCAGGCCGCGCGCGAGAGCGGGCCACGCCGAGAGAGTTGGGCCGCGTCGGCTTGAAGTCCGGCCCGGTAGCAGGATTTGATTTAGTTTTTATTTCTTTTTCCTAATTGCCACAGATTTTAGATAATGTTTGGAAAATGTAGATCTAGGGTTGTACTTGCTCAAAAAAATGAGATAAATTTTGTTATGATCTACATGATGTGTAGTATTTTAGAAAAAATATAAATCTGGTATGTGATGTTTAAATTCTGGGAGAATTTAATAGATCTTTTAAATGTGTTGAGAAATGCATGCAAATTTGTTAAATATATAACTTGAGCTGTAGTATCCCAAAAATTATGAAATTTGGTGGGTAGGTTACTTTATACTTGCCCTAGCTCTGGTAAAAATTTGGGCATTAGTGCTTAAATACTTTTTAAATTATAAGGCTATCTTGTTATTCTAAGAAATAATTGAATGAATTTTAGTAATTTTTTTACATGTGCAATGTTCTTGTAACTTTTTGGAGAATGTCTTGGTACCCTAAAGTGTCCAAGAAAATTATGAAATCTGTTGTTTGATACTTTCAATATGATTTATTAATTATACAAAAATCAGTCTTTTGGACTTGTGAATTTTGTATAGGGAGTTCCTGTGAATGAAATTAGTTCAAATTTTTACAGTAGTCTCTTTTTGGGTGAGAGAGTCCCCTATAATTTTTGTAGAATTTTAGGATCAGTTTACATATATGTTTAAAATTCCACTTAATTAATTAAGTAATTTAAGAAATGAGTATAAATAAATGTTCTAGGTGGGCACACCCTACTTTCTGATGTTTTTATGACCTATGTGAACTTGTGTTAGCATTAATTTGGTTTTAAGGGATGTTTGCCACATAAATAAATATTTAATCCTTTCAATTCTAGGTTTTCTGGACAGCTGGTAGTATTTCTAAGTTTGACCTTTGATAAATATGGTTGCTGGAAAACTTGTAAATACCAAAGTTGTAGTAAACTTGATAAACTAGCTTGTGTCAAAATTTGGGAGCATTTGGCTTAGTAGTTTGAGAGTTATTGCTGTTTAAAGTGACAGTCCAGAATTTGCTACTCTCTGTTTAGAGAGAACAGATTCTGGAACTTATGAAATTCAACATGGAAAACTTAGGAGTTTGGGGTTGAGGTCTGAAAATGAATTGTAGTGCATTTCTTAGGCTTTCCAGATTGTCTTAGATCATATCTTTTGGAGTTGGAAATCTCCAGTTATGTTAAAAACAAGTAGCTGCTGTCCAAAATATTTTACTGTGGTATTTTGCTGATTAGATGTGGTGTAGTATCCTAAGAAATGCTACTCTTGTAATTGTTAGGTGTTAGGGCCTTAACTGAAGAAGAGCAGCTTTATCTTATGTTGAGTAGATTAGGTGAGTACTTCTCTACCGGAGAGAAAATTTGCACCTACTCTTTTGAAGTGATTTGAATAGAGCTTTAAAAATGTTGTAATGCATTTCATTCCGAGCATACTGCATCTTTCCCTATGCATCCATGAGATTTATTATGCATTGATGCAATAGGTGTTCCGGAGGGGGTAACACTCCTCGAGTTCGAACAAGTGGTACCGGAGGAGATCCAGAACCAGCCGGAGCCAGCAGAGGAATCAACCGGCGGAGAAGCTTCCGCAGAAGACCTTCCTGAGTGCCCGGACCACCGGCCTTCGACTTTTCTCAAAGGCAAGCCCCGGTGCATGCTGAACCCATTGTTTTATAAATATATCTTGAGTACTTTTAATTGTTTACTGCATTAAGTAGAAGGAGTTGTATGAAAACAATTGTTGCATTATACCTGTCCTTGTCCAGATATCGTACTTAAATCCTAATTTAGGTTTAGGCACGTGTCAATGCTTAGCCCTGCTTAGTACGGTAGAAGTCGGATGATTTTCGGTCATCCGCGAGATGTAGGAAGGAGTCACGAGTGGCTTTATGGCTATCGTGGTTGGAACCATGCTTTAAAATGAAATTGAGATCGGGCGGGAGTTCGATAGTACAACCGCAAGACACTTCATGTCTTGGGTGTGGAGCTATGCCCGTCTGAGTCGTTTAAGGACCGATTCGCTGTACGTCCTTGAGTCATGTTGAACGCAGTCTAACACTTAGTTGGCCGGATAAGTCGTTCCGACCTCGAAGCCGAGTAATGTGGTTCAGGCCGGAAATCGAATGGTAGGTTGCTTCTTGGAGGAGAGAAAGGATGTGCTTGGGGACATTGGCGTGAGATCTAGGGGGGTTAGAGTCCCTATCACCTGGCAGAGTGTCGCCCTTGGGGTCGCGACATCATTCGGACCCGCGATTCCTGAATCATACGAAAGGTGGCTTGTGCGACCCTGACAAGGGTCTGCGCGGTGAGTGTTAGAAATACCCCTCTAGCTGGATAGGAATTCGATTCGAATCGCCGTCGCTCCCAGTTAGTGAGCACTTGACTTGAGCAGCGGTAACGTAGACCTCATTAATTGAACAGATGGTTTGTAATAATTGTAACTCCGTGGTGTAAACTTATTTCGGAACTACTTGTGAAATGTAACGTATGATGTGTATGTTGAATGATGCGATCCTGGTTGTAAGCAGTTTGGTTTGAAATCCTTCGTGGTTTCGATTGACTACCGGGATTATATGGGCTCAAGTTTGAAAATTTGAGCACTTCGGTGCTTGTTTTTGTACTTGTGCTCTTATAATTTGGTCGGTTCTGTGACAATTATGTTGGCCCAAACAAATCCATGTGCAATAAGTCAAATGTCTTACTAGTGCTCATCATGCTTTTCTTAGGATGGGTGTTTCCAACTTGTTTGCCGGCTTCACAAGAGCTACAAAGTTTAATTTATCCTTTTCAAACACAACATCTTTCAAGCCTCTAACCAAGTCATGCTTAACCAATCTATTCAATTGTTTCATTCCAATATGACCAAGCCTTCTATGTCATAACCAACCCATACTAGACTTAGTGAATAAGCATGTTGATAATTGAGCTTCACTAGCATTGAAATCAACCAAGTATAGGTTATCATATCTAAAGCCTTTGAATATCAAGTTAGAGTCATCTACACTTATGATCTCTACATCATCTATCCCAAATATGCATTTGAATCCAAGATCACACAATTGAGCTATAGATAGCAAGTTAAAGTTCAAGCTCTCTATTAGCAACACATTAAAAATACTCATGTCATTGGATATTGCAATCTTATCAAGCCCTCTGACCTTGTCTTTTCCATTGTCACCAAAAGTGATACTATCACAGCCATTACTATCATTGGTGTTGATTGAGTTGAACATTCTTACATCACTGGTCATGTGTTGAGTGCACCCACTATCAAGAACCCAATGCCTTCCTCTGACTTTATAATTGACTTACAAAAGAAGATTAATTCTTTTTAGGTATACAAACTTGCTTGGATCCTTGAAGGTTAGTGACCAAGCTCTTTAGTACCCAAATAGCTTTCTTCTTTGAGCCCATCCATAGTGCACCAATGAACTTAGCCTTCACACCATTTATACCCTTAGTAAGCATATAGAAAGAATCAAGCTTAATTGAGGATACATTAGCATTCTTGTTCTTGGTCTTGCAATCATGCTCTTTATGACCAACTTACTTGCAACTAGTGCAAAATTGACCATTGTTCTTCACAAACTAGTCTTGTGAGGAGCAAAGACTGTCTTTGCCTTTCTTGGGGGTATAGCTCAATTCCTTTTTATAGAGGGAAGCTTTTTGGATACCCAAGCACATAAGGCGGAGTGAGCTCATTGACCTCCTTCTTGAGGGTCTTATTGTCAACCATTAGTGAGGGATCACAAGTGAAACCATCACTATTAGATGAGGTAAAAGTGGATGTGCTAGAAGAAGGGTTAGTGGGAGCAACAATGATAGGCTTATAGAATGATTCATCAATTATATCACAAGTTAAGCCTTTGTCACATGTCACAACATGCTCCTTCTCATTTTGCTCATTAAGTAAAGAGGAATGAGCTTTTTCAAGCTTTTTATAAGTCTTGCCAAGCTTTTCATGGGCTTTCTCTATCCTCTCATGAGACGAATTGAGCTCATCAAATGCTTTCTTAAGGGCTTTTAGTTCCTTGTGCAAGTCTTTGCATTCCCTTCTCTTAATGTAAAAATGTTCTTTAGCATCTTCTAACATGTCAATTAGTTCATCTTTAGTGGGTTCATCATCATTGTAACTTTCACTTTCACTTTCATTATCATGTTCCTCATCATAAGTTTGTACCTTGGTGGCCTTAGCCATAAAACATGATGTAGTGTCGAAGAGAGAAGGCTTCTTATTGATAGCAATGCTTGCAAGAGCCTTTTTCTTGGTAGTCTTATCATTATCACTATCATCATCATCACTTGAGGAAACATCACTATCCCAAGCGATCACATATGAACCAACCTTCTTCTTCTTCATGATGGTCCTCTTGTCCTTCTTCTCTTTCTTTTTCTTCTTGTCCTTCTTGCTCTTCTTGTCATGATCATCATTGTCGCTATTGTATGGGCATTGAGCAATAAGATGATCCTTACTTCCACACTTGAAGCACTTTCTTGACTCTTCCTTGTTCTTAGATGAAGACTTCTTCTATCTAGCACGGTAGCCCTTCTTCACCATGAACTTGCCAAATCTCTTGACAAAGAGAGCCATCTTCTCATCATCCATCTTATCAAAGCTTAAGTCTTCATCTTCACTTGATGATTCTTGCTTTTCCTTGCCCTTTGATGATGATGTGGCTTTGAATGCCACTCTTCTTCTTCTCATCCTTCTTCTCATCTTTCTTCTTCTTCTTTTCTTCCTTCTCATCATCATCTCTATAAGCATCATCGATCATGATATCTCCCAAGATTTGGTTTGGTATTATCGTGCCCAAATCGGTCCTCACTAGCAAGGTAACTAACATGCCAAATCTTGTGGGTAAACATCTCAAGAACTTATGAGAGAAGTCCTTGTCCTCCACCTTCTCACTAAGTGCTTTGAGATCATTGACAAGCACCTCCATCCGATGGAACATGTCCGACACACTCTCATCTTCCTTCATCTTGAAGGTAGCAAATTTCTCCTTAAAAATGTATGTCTTTGCACCCTTTATTGCCTTAGTGCCCTCAAATGATTCCTCCAATTTCTTCCAAGCCTCATGAGCCATGCCAATATTCTTGATTTGCCCAAATGTCCTCTCATCAATAGCATCATGAATGGCACTAAGAGCGATGTCATTATTTTAGAGGAGCACTTCTTCGGCTGCGGTGGGATTTTTCAGATCCTCTATTTCAATCTTGGTCTCCACCACCTTGCACACCTTTCTATTGATTGACTTGATGTGTGTGATCATCTTGGACTTCCAATATGGATAATTTGTGCCATCAAATTGGGGTGGCTTCTTGGTGTTGTCGATTTGAGCCATTTTAACACCAAAGGTTATTAAGCCTCAAATCATGATGACCCTAGCTCTGATACCACTTGAAAGCTCCTAATGGCTAGAGGGGGTGAATAGCCTATAAAAATTTCTATAATAACACTTAACAAAGTGGTTAGACAAATACGAGGTGAAGCGAATATTGCGCTAGCCTACTAAAAGTGCAAGCCACCTCCACAATTCTAGTTTCTATCGTCTCTATGCACACAAAGACTATATCACTATACTAAGTGAGCTCAAAGACTAACTAAAGAGGCTCACTAACCACTAGACTCAACATAAGCTTGTTGTCAAAACTAATTACACTAAAGAGCTTAGCTACACTAAGAATGCAAGTACACAAGAGGGATAGTGAGTTATACGGATGTGTCGAGGAATAAACCAATCAATAGATGATCACAATCAATCACAAGATAACCAATGAAATCCTCAGACAAGATGACACAAGATTTTTTACTAAGGTTCACTTGCTTGCCGGCAAGCTAGTCCTCGTTGTGGCGATACACTCACTTGGAGGTTCACGCGCTAATTGGCATCACATGCTAAGCCCTCAATAGGGTGCCACACAACCAAATTAAGATGAGAATCACACAAGTTACGAGCAAGCCACTAGAGTACCTTTTGGCTCTCTGCCGGAGAAAGGTCAAGAACCCCTCATAATCACCATGATCGAAGCCGAAGACAAGAACCTTCCTCCGCTCGATGATCCTCGTTGCACCAAGCCATCTAGGTGGCAGCAACCACCAAGAGTAACAAGCAAAACCAATAGCGAAACACAATCACCAAGTGCCTCTAGATGCAATCACTCAAGCAATGCACTTGGATTCACTCCTAATCTCACAAAGATGATGAATCAATGATGGAGATGAGTGGGAGGGCTTTGGCTAAGCTCACAAGATTGCTATGTCAATGCAAATGGCCAAGGGAGTGAGCTTGAGCCGGCCATGGGGCTTAAATAGAAGCCCCCACGAAATAGAGCCATTGGGCTCCACAAGTAGTCTACCTTGCGCTGACTGGACGTGTTGGTTGGGGCAACCGAACGCACCTAAGCTAGCACGGTCACTGGATGGCTGCCACGGCCCCTCGGTTCAACTGTCACCGCTAATCTCCAATGGTCGAGAACACACGCGCTAGCGATTAAGTGATGATCGGACTCACCAGTCCATGACCGGACGCAACCTCGCTGCGTCAGGTCAGCATAAACATGCACGCCACCAAACTGTGATTGGACGCACCGATCCCTTTGGCTCCACGGCGTCAGGTCACTTCCAGAGAGCATCCAGAGCACCTAAACCTGGACCGGACGCGTCAGATGCGCCGTGACCGGACGCACCCAGCGTTAGGTCCTCCTTCTGCTCACTGCGCGCCTCCACATCATCATACGTCAACATGGACCGGACTCAGCCACCACGGTGTAACAAAACCAACCAAATTATAAGAACGTAAGTACAAAAACAATCACCGAAGTGATCAAATTCCTGTACTTAAGCTCCCATAATCCCGGTAGTTCGGAAATCTCGAAGGATTTCAAACAACTTTCAACACACAAGCCAAGATCATAGTGATTCAACATAACACATCATTCGTTACAACAGTTCACAAGTGGCATACGTATTACATCCATCAGAGTTCAAAATAAAATATTACAAACCAAGTTTGTTTCATGGAAGCAACATAGATCGATACATAACTTTTTAAGTTTAAGTACATTGCCAGATAGTAGCCAATGCCATGTCCACAAAAGCAATTTAGATAATATAACTATTAGAGATCATGCCCGATGATCTAGTCCTCATCTCCGACTAAGAGGAGACAATATTTGCAGCACCTATGTAAGGTCCAGATGGCTAGAGGGGGGTGAATAGCCTATTTAAAAATCTACAAGTTTCACTAAACAACCACGTTAGTATAAAAGATAGCTAAGCTAATTCTAGCACTAGCTCAACTACACTATGCAAGCCACCTATACAATTCTTGTGAAGCAAGGCTATGATCTCTAATACACACCAACAAGACTAAGTCACTAAGCTCCTTACTCCTTTGTGATAAAAGCTACACTAAGCAAACTACACTAGGACTAGTACAAGAAAGTAAAGAGCAAGTGACTTGATTCTTATACCAATGATGTAGAGAAGTAATGCACTTGAAGAATCAATCACAATGATCAACCACAAGAGAAATCCTCGGCAAAGAGATGATACAAGATTTTTACCGAGGTTCACTTGCTTCCCGGCAAGCTACTCCTCGTTGTGGCGATGCACCCACTTGTCGGTTCGCGAGCTAATCGACTATCAAGAGTCGAGTCCTCAGCGGGTGCCGCACAACCGCACACAAGATGGTGATCCTCCAAGCCACGAGCTCCACTAGAGTATCCAATTTATAAACTCCCACAGGGAAGGATCAAGAACCCCTTTCAACACTTGGTGAGGGCTCCAACAATCTCCAATTGCGAGCTCAATCACCTCCGCTGCTCCAAGCCGTCTACCGTGTCGGGAAACATGGAAGAGTAACAAGAAATCTGCAGCAACTCGAAGATCAAGTGCCTCTAGAAGCAACTCTCAAGCAATGCACTTGAATCTCACTCAATCTCACTCAAGGTGTGCAACTAAGCAAAGAGATGAGTGGAGGGGTTGTTCTCTAGCTCAAAGAATGTCTCTAGGTCTCAAAATGTGCAAGAGTTATCCTCAAACCCCGACCAACTTTTATTTATAGCGAAGGGGTACGTAGCTAGCCGTTACCGGACGACGCAGTGCAAAACGTGCTGACCGGACGCGTCCGGTCACTACAGGACAAGCGTGAATAGTGCGCGTCAGAAGTAGCCGTTGCTATGACCGGACGTGCTTCAGCGTTTGACCAGACGCGCTGCACCCGGCGTCCGGTCGGAGTCCAGAGAGCTCCCGCCGTGACCGAACGCGCCCGATCGCATGAGACCGGATGCGCCACGCGTCCGATCGGCTCTACATCCAGCTCTGCCCCTCTAGGTGCCTGACCGGATGCTCCTATTCCGTGAGGGACCGGACACGCTGGTTGGAAACCCTAACACTCGTGCGCCTGACAGCTGCGAAGAACTGACCGGACGCATCCGGTCAAACCGTGACCACATCCGGTGCAGCGTCCGATCAGCCTGGTGACCTCCGTTCGTCTCTGTTTCTTTTCTGACTTCCGGGGTAGTGAAAAATAGGTGTTTCACTTCCCCAAAAAGCGTCTAATCCCGCCTCGCAAGCTCGGCGGGAGGGAGAGAGAGAAACCCAAACCCCTCTCTACCGCTTAAACTCCACCGCCTTCGCAAAAGTGCTAACACCACCAAGTGTACACCACCATGTGCATGTGTGTTAGCATTTCACAAGTATTTTCCAAGGCGATATGTTAGCTCTCAACTAGATCCTAATGCATATGCTCAAGACATTGATCTAGTGGCACTTGATTCCCGAGCTAACCGTGATTGCCCCTCTTGATAGTCGGCTATGTATCCTAAGCCCGGTCAATCACTTCTCTACTCATCTTAGACCGGCAAAAAGAAAAACCTATGGTTATACCTTTGCCTTGCGCTCTTAGATCCTTCTCTTCCACTTGATCATCATGTCCATCATATTATGTGCATCTCCACCATGATCATCATTTCATGTCCATACACCATTTCTTTGTGATCTTGTGGCCACCACTCCTTGCCACATACACCTTCATCACATGTGTTGCTTATGCCTGACTCAAAACACTTAACACATGGCATTAGCAACTTGGTGTCATTAATTACCAAAACCAAACTTGGGCTTTCAACCTAGAATAGAATAAGTCATTTGCAACATGTGGAAAATAAATCCTAAGTATGAGAAGGTACTCAGCTAGACTTACCCGTCAAAAACCAGAAATAAAGAACACCAAGGATCATGCAAGGCTTTATAAGGTGGGCTAGCTTGACGCATTTGCATAAAAGAGCTTAAGAGCATAAGTAACCAATTAAGATTAGCATCAAGTTCATCATCATTAATCTATCAACTATATTAGCACTTGTACTAGAGCACTCACTTATTAGGAGCAAACAATATTAATCATAGTAGGTATAATAAGGTTGTCATCATCATATCATCATTCCTGACCATAATTATTATCTAGTGCATCTACTTTGGAGATAAGCCCATCAAGTTCTCACTAACTGGTGAGAGACGACGACTTAAATCGAATTACAACTCAGTTGAGGGGGTATTCCTCACTCTCACCCTAGCATACTTTGCAAGGTAGCCGTGGGTCACCTTTGATACAACTCAGGAACCAACTTTGTGGGTTCGGTCAGCGTCAGCACTCTCAGGGATTACCCTTCTACCAAGACGATCAGGACTTTTAAATCACCTACCCTTGGACTCATGCCTACGGCTCCCTTCCGAGGCACACTTTATACTTACTGGAGCCCGACTTGAGTTGAGCTACTCGGATACGCAGTCAAGCACTTGGGCCCAGCCAGCTAAGAGAGAGGCATGCATTCAACATGAACAGGAAAGGCTCTAAGAATTGGTCTTTAATCGACACAGACAGAGTCACTACAAACCGGCAAGCCTCTGCCTGGTCTTTATTTTAAATTAAGACAGGTTCTTTTCCACGATAGCAAATATAGCCAACCATGCCACATGTATATTCCTATAGCTCGCAGGTGATAGGAAATCACCTGACATCTATCACATTAAAGGATGGCTAAGCAACTACACGAGCCTAAACTACAAAGGGTTCATGGTGACAATATCTGGACAAGAATTGAACATCAAGGCAACAAGTGTTTTTATCCAACACCTACCACTTAATACAACAATATATATAATATAATACTTAATTGTATTTCAGAAATTAGGAGGCTTATAATGCTCCGGGGCTTACCTTTCACGAAGTTACAAGGCGCGTGGTCCGAATAATCTACCACGTCTCCTTCTATTGCTTCTTCGAGGGCCAACACCTCCTTCTCCAGTGGTTGCTCCTCCAGGTTTGTCTCGAATTTTAGAAGAGTGACTCTCTTCGGAACACCTATTGTATGCCAATACATGAGATGAGTATCATAGATGCATAAGGAATGACATAATGCTCATAATGGATGAATAACAGTAGGTAAGAAAATAGCAAAGCACTACTGGACACTCGTTTACTAAGTAAGACTAGCTCTATTCAAATCACTTTACAAATATGTGTCTATCTTTCTTCTAAAGAACAAGATTAACTCACCTAACTTTCACAACCTAAGATAAAGATGTTCATCTCCAGTTAAAGGCCTAACACCTACACCTAAACTCACCTTAATCTATTTAAGCACCTAGTAGCACCACAAACATGCCTAAGTATAATAGAGGTACACTTAACAGAAAGCTTCCGGTTAAACATAGAAAAGAGCAGTTCTTTACATCAACCACAATAGGAGTCGCACAAATCCAATTGACTTACAAGAGAATATTCTGGAAAGTTTATGAAATTATCTACAAAATATTTATAAACATCAAAGTATGATTCTAAGGTTTATTAGGTCAAATTACAGCAAATCCAGAATCTATTCTGCGCAAACAGAAAGCAACCAAAGCTGAGAGCTAACTTTGAACAACTATAACTTCTAAACTATAAAGCCAAATGCCACCAAAATTTAGCAGCAGCTAGATCATAAAATTTACAACAACTTTGTTATCGACCACAAGATATGAAACCATTATTTACATAAAGTAATTAACAACATCTCGTAATCTGTCTAGAATTGGCAGATTCACTAAATTAAATATTTAGTGATGTATCAAAAGCACATTTGAGCTAAACCAAATTTACTAGCTTATTACACATATCAAAATAACACAATAAAGTGTGGTGCCAACATCTAATTAATTTCTTTAATACCCTTTATTAATTTATTTAGATAATTAGGTGAATGAAGGAACCTATGTCAAAACTCCACAATTAATTCTATAAAAATTATAGTGGCTACGACATATGTCCAGAAGGCTGCCATAAAATTTGCATAGCATTTGAGCAAGTATATTTTCCTATACCAAAAATAACAGACATAAAGGCTGATTTTGACATAATTGAGAAACCCTATTGAAAAGTGTCAAACAACAGATTTCATATTTTTCTTGGGTTCTTACTAACATAAGAATAGCACTCACCAAATTTCACCTTTACTGGATCTACAGATAATTCATGAAAATTCACCCAAGATCCAACCATGCAAATAAGATAAATACCTAACTCCACCATACAGTATCCAAAATTGATGAAATTTAAACTACAAGCTACTCAAGGCATAAACAGCACCCTATAAATATTTCAAGTCATTTGGAGATGTAAACAAAGATATATGATTTTCCCCTTTTTATGCGGGAATAAAAGGCATAAATAATAACTCCATTTTTCATAACAGAATATGGCCTATTTTATATTTTTAATAAAAACTAGATACAACACAGAGCCTAACAAAATTTGAACTAGCTCACTTGGATCTACCAAACTCAAGTTACACATTTTCAAAGTGGCATTCAAAATCTAGAAAAAGAAAAAGAAAAGAAGAACTACATGAACCCTAACTGGGCCGGCCCGGTCAAACCGCTCGGCCCACAGCCATCTCCCGCCTGCCCATGCTGATAGCGGGGCCCACTGGCTAGAGGGACAGAGAGCAGGGGAGGGAGAAGATGATGCCGAAGCTCGCCGCCGATGAGCCGGCTGGTGGAACCGAGGTCACTAGCAAGGTCCACGCGTCACGATGAGTCGATAGAGGTACAAGATGTACCCTACTCCCTAACCCAAACATGCCAGCGACAAGAGCAGCGACGATGGCGCTCCGGTGGAGGTGGGCCCGCATTGCCCCGTTCAAGCTCGGTACAAGCTTCACGACGTCAAGGCGGAGCTCCCTAGGTAAAGAAGGAGGGATAGGAGAGGTCCTAGCTAGGCCGACCATAGCGAGGCCGCACTCCGGCGAGGTGACCTCCATGGCGGCGGTGGCGGAAAAGCGATAATGTGGCCTCACCTCCGCTCGGCTGGCTCAGAGGTGAGGTGGAGGAGATAGAGGAAGGTCTGGCGGTGCTCGGGGTGGGCGGAATTGAGCTAAGGCTGCATGATGATGGCGCACGAGTGTAGTGAAGGCACGGTGGTGGCGGCGCCTTGCTCCGCCTCAGTGAGCACGGCAAGGAGGAGAGAGGGCACAAGGAGGAGGAAGTGAATGAGGGCAGTTGCAGCGTGTCGTGGAGACCTTGTAGCTCCCCTCGGCCTGACCAGTGGGGGCACCGATGACGTACAGATGACGGGTGGCAAGCCAGAGCATCGCCCGGTCGGCCATCTCCCGTACCAAATTTTTGAAACCATGAAACATTGAAACATGGCTTTGAAACATTTGCAACATTCCACAATCAAAACAATAGCTACTTTCTTGGCCTATATCTCATGATCCAGGCCGAATCTCAAGGTGAGCCAATTGACAAAGTTGGAACTTGACAAATTCTCTACAACTTTGTTTGAATGAGTTAATTACAAATCAACACAGTTTTAGAGATGCAAGGCAAAGAACAGGAACTGTTTTGAGGGGACAACAGAATTCTAGCCGAGCAGAAAAGCTGAATTTTTGAGGGGGTTAGAGAGTGATTCATGAGATGACCCAAAAATAAAGTCTGTAGCTAATAAAATTTTCCACAACCTTGTTATATATGACTTTGGCAGATTTGGAGTCTAAGATGGACATTTTTGGACAGTTCAACGGTTGTACAACTCAAGTCAAATAGGAAAACAACACTTCAACTAACTAGTGGGTCCTATTTGAGCATGTTAGGCTCATTTCCATGAGATGACCATTTTACAACTTTTGTTACTTAATAAATTTTCTACAACTTTACTTAAGGTTGCATAAACATGCATAAACATCTGGTAGCACTTTTTAAACAAGGGAGCAAAAGAGGTCTAGAAGTCAACCTAAGTCAACTATGGCTAGGAGCTAAATTGGTCAACATGAACATTGTCCCATATGATATCCTAAGTATAGTTAAGGTATTAGTGAGCATGTTAGACTACCCCTTGCATTATCTACACATGATCATAAGCATCACCTAAAGAAACATAAAATAACAAGCATTGTTTCACATGTTTCACTAGTTGCAAGCAAGTAACACACATCGATGATTCATGAATGAATGATGCTTATGCTCATGCAATGCAAATGCAAAATGAGGCAAGATAACACCTAGGGTGTTACACGCGTGTCAGGTCACATGTTAACCCTGTGTCCGGTCACAAATTGAGATCCACCCGAGAGCACCCAACACTTTAAAATTGACCGGACTCTCCAACTTAGCGTCCGATCACTATTTTTCAGTGACAACCATCTCCCCTACTTCACCAACTTCTCCACCCTTGCTCAAATATGCAAACCACCAAGTGTTTCACCTTGTGCACGTGTGTTAGCATATTTTCACAAAACATTTTTAATGGTGTTAGCTCTCCACTAGATCCTAATGCATATGCAAAGAGTTAGAGCATCTAATGGCATTTTGACAACCGCATTTCATGACGAGTTTCACCCCTCTTAATAGTACGGTTGTCAATCCTAAATATGATCACACTTACTAAGTGTCTCGATCACCAAACCAAAAAGCTTCTATCAAGTTATACCTTTGCCTTGAGCTTTTTGTTTTTCTATTTCTTCGTTTCCAAGCCCGAGCACTTGATCACCATGGACATCACCACCATGATCTTCATCCATTTACTCCACCACTTGGAATCTCTACTAACCTATCTCATATACACTTAGAGCACATAGGTTAGTAGTTAGGATTTCATCAATTTACCAAAACCAAACTAGAGCTTTCAACATCTTACCTTTTTGATGCTCCAGAGTTGTTACAATGTTTCTCACTTTCTTGCTTATAATCTACATGCTTTGGCTATAGTGAGAGAAGTGCTGAGGTAATTAGATTGGAAACCATGTTTCATATAATTGATTACAAAATTTAGAACTAATCGACTCGATCTACTAGTTTGAACTCTCTGAAGGTCTAGATAAAGAGTCAACCTTTTTCTCTCTTCTTTTTAGTCTTCTTAATTGGAGACTTCTTAGTTGTAGTTCCAAAGATTTGACTATGTTATCAATAAAGAATGCAGTTAGAAATCAGCACAAGTTGTATGTTCGGAGTGGAGAACCGAACATGGCAAAGATCGGAGGAGATTGCATTACCTAGGTGGAAAAGACATAGATGATGCTGGTACTTCATCCTCTAGAGGCATAATAGGATTTTGAGCTGCCTTTGTAGTAGGACAAGTTGATCAGAATTTTAATATAAAATGACAAAAACACCTTTAAAATCACTTGTAATTGGGCAAGAGAGGTAGCTAAAATGGTTTTGAGAGCTGAGAGAGGTAGTTTGTCCAACTTCTAAGTTGGAGCATGAAACTTGAGCTTGCCCGATAGTTTATAAGACAAAAATAACATTTTGCAAGAAAAAAAAAGAGACGAGTTTTTTCCTTTTGAGAGGAGACGAGCTATGTATATGGACCGGGCCGGACAACATGGCCCAAAACCACTCACGAAGCCGTTAGTTGAAGTGGGCCACTCCCACAGCCACCACCTTCCCTCTGGTAGCAGGCTGCAGGCAGCAAACGAAGAAGAGGCAAACGCGAAACCAAGGCACAAGACAGCGAGCCAGATCTCGAGTGCCCGCTGCGGCTGTGATCTGTGAAGCCACCACCATCATCAGATCGGACAACGGGACAAGGCGCCGGAGCTCCAGCAAGCCACCGGAGCAGAAGCGGCAGGCCGGCAGCAGATCTCTCTGAGCAGAGCAGAGGGATAGGAGTAGCCAAGGCAAAGGGTTTCGGCGAAGATGCTGCCGACGACCGCGTCCAAGGGGCGCGGGGCCGCCCGCTCCGCCCCGCCGCTCTTCGGCCCCTACCTCCGCCGCATCGTCAAGGTCGGTAAACCTCGTCCGCGTCTCGCTTTTGCTGAATAACGGATCCACTCACGTCTCTCCTGCATCCTCTCCTCTGCTCGTGCCGCCTGTCGATCTGGCGTCGCGTCCCCGCGCACTGGGAGGGATGTGAACGCTGAACCTTAGGGTTTTGTTTCCTAATAACTGAATGCGGGCTCGCGTAGCCGAGGATCTATTACGTGTATAGTTCATGGATTTAATTTGGGGGTTCATAGGCTCCAGCCGGGGTATGCCTGCCCCTTATTAGGCTGGCTTGACTGAGCTTATGCGTTCCTTTGCATCAATGAACTAAGCCTGCAGTTGTATAGTGTTTGTTTGTTAATATGGCCTTGCAGTCTCTTATTGAGTCTCCTTGGTGCATCAATCAAGTCACTATAGACCCTATAGGTTTAGAAATCACCAATGCTTGCAGTGCTTCTTGATTGGATTCAGTACTTCAAAGTGCTGAATTCCAGTAATCAGTTTCGGATGTTAGGTGATTGTGTAGTCAATGTGATAAGTCTGAGAATTTTGATCCATTTTCAACTGTTTGTGTTGCCAAATTGGGCATTTGTTTAGCCAATATATATTCTATAGTGGTGCTATGAAAATGTATTTTCAATTTTGCATCTTGGAAATTCTGAACTCTGAATAATAGTCAATTGCTGTAAGAAGTGTTCTTACAACTTTCTGTGCTTGTGATCTATAACAAGGAGGGGGATGAGAAAAGAAAATTCCTTTTCAAACTTTCTGTACAACTTTTCTGGTATTGTTATTGAATGTATCAAAGCTCACAGTAATGTTTAAGCGACTGCGCTTTTTATGTGTGGCGTATGGTCATCTGGAAAGTAATCTAATTTTATTCCTCATTGGCAGTGGCAACAAATGGATATTGAATACACATTTTGGCAAATGGTTCATCTCTGTACTTCACCAAAAGTAGTGTACGCATCCTGCACTCAGTCCAGTTATTAATTGTTTGTATTTGCTCTTTGATCATACATAAGTGTTCTGTACGTACTGTTGGTAACACTAGAAACTGGTATCATAGAACTTATTCCTTCTTGCATGGAAAACTTGTCAATGCTAATATTTTGTAATCACATCTTGCTAATTCCAGTTCAAAGATGCCTTGACTATGGAATTTCATCTTTTGAGCATAACTGGTACCTAAACAACTTTCTTAATTAAAATCCTGGCAAACTTTAGTTTAAATCTTAAACCTGATTTTCAAATAACAGCACCTCCAAGAGCCCTATTTGACCACCCAGTTAAAACTGAACCTACCCTGACACTCCTGCACCTGCAGTCAAAGGTCAGCTGGCTTCCTTACTATGAGGGATGCCTTCCCTGATTTATTTGTCTTTTTGTAGCATTATGGTCCTAGGATGAAGAGTTTCCATGTTGTATTTCTTCATCTTGAACCTATCGTCCGAGTAAGCATCTGACTGGTATTTGTCTATTTCTGGCATGTTAATCTCTGGAAGACAGCTATCAGCACACCAAATATCACAAGCGTACGTGGTCTAACTTTATTGTTCTTATTACTAGCTCATGCATGTTGTACCGGTATAATTCATGTCAACATAAATCATTTTAAACTGTTACTTAGTGTGGTTTACATTTGGTTGAAGTAGTATCTTTCATTTTCTTCTTTTGTTTTTGTTTTTTTTTGGAAGTGATGTTTCATCATGAGTACTAGTTTTCTATATGACATTTTATTCATATATGGTAGACCATCTGATATCTTAGGCAATGTTCCAAAAAGCGTTCTTAAGCGCCCGCTTCTGCGCGCATAAGCGCTAAGCGGAGGGGGACCACGTCGCTTTGGGCGGTAAGCGCTCCCTAAGCGGCGCTGGGAGCTTGGGACCTGAGAGGGAGAGCGGGGAGCTATGAGAGGGAGCGGCCAAGCGAGGAGCCGCCGGGACGCCGTGCGCCCGCGCCGATCGGTGACCGCCCGCCTTCCGCGCGCGCTGGGACCTGAGAGGGGAAGCGGGGAGCCGCCGTGGCACCGCACGCTTGTGCCCACCGGCGACCGCCTGCCTTCCGCGCGCGCTGGGATCTGAGAGGGGAGCGGGGAGTGGGGAGCTGGGAGAGGGAGCCGCCGCAGTGCCGTGCGCCCGCGTCGACCGGCGACCGCGCGCCTGCGTCGACCGGTGACTGCACGCCTTGCGGCCTTGCTGCCGCCGCCAAGCGCCTGAGTCCGTGGGTGGGGAGCGCTGAGTGTCACGGCCTCTGGCTTGTGCCCCTGCTCTGCTTGCCCTGAGGGCCTGTTAGTGATGGGCTATTCTGCCATTAGGCTTGGCGGCCTGGCCAGACAGAGACGGCCCAGTCATGCGCTGCTGTGCCCCTCGTCCGCTCGCTGCTAGTGCTGTGCGCATGTGCTACAGTACAAAACGCTTAAGCGGCGCTTTGGTCGCTTAAGCACGCTTAAGCTCTAAGCGGTGGGTCACCGCTCGCTTAGCGCTTAACGCTTTTTTGAACTTTGATCTTAGGAAGAGTAGCTACATGAAGACCTTCATGAGGAAATCTTTTTTCGAGTTTTGACACTGATTCTTTGGTTACATTGTTTTGCGGGATGAGGTTTACTATACTTGAACATCGCATATGATTTCTTTGATTTTGATAATCTCTTACCAAGATACAAAATCTTCGTTACCTCTGTTTGTTGCTGTTGCATTTTCTCATTTTTTTATTATTTAGCTGATATTGATGAAAGTTGCATATTGGAGAAGCTGATTCATTAGTAATCTGTTATTTTTATTATTCTAAGAACATGGTATGTGCAAATAGTTTGAGACACTGCCCCTGTCATTTTTACTGTGTTTCCAAAAGCATTCTGTGGCAGCTAGCCAAGAAAAAAAATGTCGACATCAGTTTGTAGCATTTGCATGAGAACCAAACTTTATAAGAGCTGCTGAGTTCACTATGCAGTTGACCTTTGATATTGTACGCACACACCATCCGAACATTCCATGAGCTTTAATACACTGTTTGGAATATGTGTTTGTCGATACTATACACGTCACTTATCTGCTTTGCTTTCAGCATTGTTGATTCCTGATTTTTCTTGCCTGTGATTTCAGAAACAAAGAACCAGTGGGCTCGGGATGATCCTGCATTTGTTGTTATTCTGATTCTTTTCCTCGTGTTTGCAACATCAGCTTACTGTGCAGCGTATGTGCATGATCTTATATAATACAAGTTATCTTTGTGATTTCTGCAAATACATCCTGGCTCAAGTATCTATTTTCTATTTCCCCTTTCCTATTAAACTGTCTTCCTTTTGCAATGGAAATATAATTTTTTTTGCTCTGCAGGTATGGAGAGAGTGCCTCACATGCTGCTCTAACAATCACTTCGGTTGTGTTTCTCCATTTCTTGTTTGCTGGGATAGTTTTGGCCACACTTTGCTGGTAAGACTGATGTTGTACAGTTATAGTGCACCTGCTTCATGTCGTCTTGGGACCAATGTTTTTTGATCGGGTTATCGTCCCTGATCAGTCTGGTACCGATCAGGACGATCAGGACGATTAATCGACGATCAGGACAATTAATCAACCTCTGATCGGTCTAATCGTCCAACATATAGCAGGACTATATATCATATATGTATGGTATATATACCATAAACTATATATTTATATAGTAGACATCGAGCATCAAGACTATATTTCTAGTTAGTTGGTTACTTACCTGTGAGATCTGACTACATATTCTTGTCCCAACCTCCATATGTTTGCTGATTTTCTGCAGAAATAATAGATAACTTGAGTAAGTAGATGTAAAAGAATAGCGTGACAGACTGATAGCATTACAGCAGCTGAGCAGCACATACTCAATCCAGATCCAAAAAAGTAGGAATTAAGAAAACTAGCATAGTAACTGAAGCAGCCCATCTGTCTATTTAGTTCTGATCGACCCAGAGACCTAATTGGACGATTAATCGCGAGTAATCAACGATTAATCAGACGATCAGGTTTCTGATCGCTCTGATCTAATCGGAGGGCCTAATCGAGTGCTAAGTATCGATCAAGATGATTAATCGCGATTAATCGGACGATCAGAAAACATTGCTTGGGACTGAAAAGACAACTTCGATATAATCTCTATTACAGCGTGAACTGATATGCAACCTAGATCTGGAGTTTTATCATTCACCATTACTGCATTTCTTGCTCTAATTACAATCTTCAAGGTGTTACCTGTATGGATGGATAAATTAAGGAGGGAGAAATGCTTGGCTGCAAATAATAATTAAGAATGAAATAAACTCCCTAGAAGCTTGCTGTTGTGGGATGCTAGTCACATGGGCCCGCAGTGATACATCTTAATTTTTTGAAATTTTGTATTGCTTTTAGAATTGTATTCCTAATCCTAAACCATAGTGCCTTTGTAGGTTTTAGCCTATTCTTGTCACATACTCACATCTATGTTCTATTTCTAGTTAAACTCCTATTAGCAGATCATACACATAGCTCTTACATTGGGAATCAGAGTTATCTGATGCTTTAATTCGATGCAGGTTTCTTACAAATTCTTACTTGAGGGAGGAACCTAACAGCCATGTTGTTGAGCAACGTGTGGAGTGGTAATTTTCCTATCTTCTATCACATATTTTTTTCCCCTGCTTCTATAGGGCATTTATTGTTTTCTCTTACATGAGCTTTTGATACAACTTAGCTGCCAGACTCATTATTTCTGTGATGTGCCGGATTCTTTGCTCTAGCCCATGTACTGGTCTCATTTTTGGTCTGGATATACTTCACTTTTCTGTGATATACTAGAAGGATACCCCGTGGCACGTGTGTTGCTGTGGGATTATCTTAGAAATAAAGCCGTTGCATGTATGAGTTGGTCAAAATTGTGCAAGGTAATTGTTAGGGAATGATTTTCATTAATTGGGCTAACCCTAGAAGGGTAGCTATATAGGTACCATACATGGGCCATATGGGCCTTAGCCTCATGGGCCTAATACATACTCCAACACCCCCCCGCAGTCTGAACTACTGGCGCAGCGGAGTTCCAGGCTGAACAAGAAAGAACACACGCGACCCCCCACAGACGCAACTAGCCACCGGTGATGTTGAGGCTGGAGCGAAACTCGGCGAAGGTCGAGGACGGGAGGCCTTTGGTGAAGATGTCTGCGAACTGGGAGGTAGTCGGAACATGAAGGACCCGCACCTCGCCCATGGCCACCCGATCACGGATAAAGTGTAGGTCGGTCTCCACATGCTTCGTCCGCTGGTGCTGGATGGGGTTGGTGGAGAGGTAGACCGCACTGACATTGTCGCAGTAGATCAGTGTGCTCCGGGAGGGTGGAGTGTGTAGCTCAGCAAGAAGCTGCCTGAGCCAGGCGGCCTCCGCCACACCGTTAGCGACAGCGCGGTACTCCGCCTCGGCACTAGACCGGGAGACCACCGGCTGGCGCTTGGACGACTAGGACACCAGGTTGTTGCCCAGGAAGACGGCGTAGCCGGAGGTGGAGCGGCGAGTGTCCGGGCACCCCGCCCAGTCAGTGTCGGTGTAGACGAGGTCGGTGGAGGAGGCCCGGTGGAGGAGAAGGCCGTAGTCGAGCGTGCCCCGGAGGTAGCGGAGGAGGCGCTTGAGAGCCGTGAGGTGAGGCTCCAGGGGATCATGCATATGAAGACAGACCTGCTGAACTGCATAGGTGATGTCCGGCCGGGTGAAGGTGAGGTACTGAAGGGCCCCGGCGAGACTCCTGTACGCAGTGGGGTCAGCCACCGGGGGTCCCTCAACCTCAGAAAGCTTGCCCTGAGTATCGACTGGAGTGGAGCAGGGGTTGCAGTCAGTCATCCCAGCCCGCTCTAGGATATCCCGAGTATACTGCCGCTGGTGAAGAAGTAACCCGGCAGGACGGTGCTCAACAGTGACCCCGAGGAAATGGTGGAGCTCACCCAGATCCTTCATAGCAAACTCCTGCTGGAGAGCGGCAATGATCCGGCGGAGAAGTGGCTCACTAGAGGCTGTGAGGACAATGTCATCAACATAGAGCAACAAGTATGCAGTGTCAGCCCCATGGTGGTAGACGAACAGTGACGTATCAGACTTGGCCTCCACGAACCCCAGGGTCAGCAAGAAAGTAGCAAACCGGTGGTTCCACGCTCGAGGTGCCTGCTTGAGGCCGTAGAGAGACCTGTTGAGCCAGCAGACCATGTCAGGACGGGTGGAATCGACGAACCCCGCCGGCTGACTGTAGTACACTGTCTCAGTGAGAAGGCCGTGCAGGAAGGCATTCTTGACGTCCAGCTGATGGATAGGCTATGACCGAGCAAGCGCCAGCGAGAGCACGGTACGGACAGTGGCCGGCTTGACCACCGGGCTGAAAGTCTCATCATAGTCGACTCCTGGGCGCCGAGTGAAACCCCAGAGGACCCATCGAGCCTTGTAGCGCTCGAGAGAGCAATCAGCCCGGCGCTTGTGGGTCTAGATCCACTTGCCGGTGACGACGTTGGAGCCTGGCGGCCGGGGCACCAACTCCCACGTCTGGTTGGCGAGTAGCGCGACGTACTCCTCTTCCATCGCACGGCGCCAGTGAGGATCCAACAGGGCGTCGCGGACGGAAGAGGGTACCGGGGAGACCACCGCGTCGTCGGTCGAAGCCGCAAGGACACGAGGCGGCAGTGTGCCAGCCGCGTGCCGTGTCACCATCGGGTGAACATGCCGCGGGTGTCGGTGAAGAAGCGGCGGGTGGTAGACCGGCGGTGCACCACGAGTCGGCGGGGATTGCGGCGGTGGTGTCGGTGTCCCCGGTGGAGAAGGGACCGCGAGTGGCGGCGGCCGTGGCCTGCGCTGATACACCCGTACCGGCGCGGCGAATCTCGACGGAGGTGCCGGGGCAGGATCTGGCGACGTCGGCCGGCACAGCCCTCCCGGGGCAGAAGCGGGGGACGAAGGCCCCGGGTCTGCACCAACCGGAGAGGACGGGGCCGCGCCAGAGGGCGACGGGCCCGGACCCACCGGGGAGCCGGGATAGGTGGCCGGCACGGAGCGCGGCGAAGCGGTACCTGCAGGAGACCATGGAAAAGGTGGCTAGACCACCGTGTCAGCGGGAAAAGGAGGGAGGGTCAGGAACCGGAGGGGTGGTGGTGCTGGAGAAGGGAAAAACGGACTCATCGAACACCACATGGCGAGAGATGAGGACCCGTCGAGAGGTGAGGTCGAAGCATCGGTACCCCTTGTGATCCGGTGAGTACCCGAGGAAGACACACAGAGTGGAACGGGGGTCAAGCTTATGGGAAGAAGTAGCAGCGGTGTTGGGGTAACACGCACACCCAAACACACGGAGGTGATCGTACCGAGGAGAGGTACCGAAGAGGGCGTGGTGTGGCGTGGGAGCGGGACAAGCAGCGGAAGGAAGACGGTTTATGAGGTAGGTGAAGGTGTGCAAGCCCTAAGCCCAGAAGCTAGCAGGAAGAGGCCTGAAACAGAAGGGTGCGCACGATGTCATTGGTGGTGCGAATCATCCACTCAGCCTTGCCATTCTGCGAAGAGGTATAGGGGCAAGACATGCGCAACTGAACACCGTGAGAGAAAGAAAGCTCGGGAGGTGGAGTTATCAAACTCGCGACCATTGTCACATTGGACGACCTTGATGGTGAGGCCGAACTGTGTGGACACCCAAGTAAAGAAGTGAAGGAGCGTGGTAAACGTATCTGACTTCGCACGGAGGGGAAACGTCCACGAATAATGCGAAAAATCATCAACGACCACAAGATAGTACTTATAACCAGAAAGACTGATAACAGGAGATGTCCATAGGTCGCAATGTACAAGATCAAAAATGCGGGCCGCATGGGAAGTAGAACTATGAAAAGGAAGACGAACATGTCGGCCCAATTGGCACGCATGACAGTGGCTCATCATGAGTCCGAGTACATGGAAGACCGGAGCTACGACTGAGCTGTATCAGGGCATCACGTCCAGGGTGGCCGAGGCGCCGGTGCCAAGTAGTAGAGGAAGTAGAAGCGGCGAAGGCAGCTGACAAAACGGACGGCGAAGAAGACGAAGGAGCCGCCGGGAAGCGAAGGGTGTAAAGGGGCCCGGTGCTGTCACATCGGAGCAGAGGACGCCGGGAAGCCAAATCCTTTACAGTAAGATTAGAAGAGTCAAATTCTACAGAACAAGAATTGTCAGCTGTAAAACGACGAATAGAAAGAAGGTTGTGAACCATAGAAGGAGCAACAAGAACATCAGAAAGACGGAAGGAGTCGTGAGCACCGGCGGTACCCACAGATGTGACTGGAAGACATGAACCATTTGCGACCATAATGGACGAAGGAAGAGAGGAAGGAGAGTGGAGCGACGAAAGTATACTGGGGTCAGGAGTGGTGTGGTAGGTAGCTCCCGAATCAGCGATCCACTCGGGTCCGACCGGAGGTGTCAGACCCATGGTGCTGAACGAGCGAGCCAGGGCTGCCTGGTCCCAGCCGGCGACCCCTGGTGGAGTCCCGGAGGGTGGAGTCCACGGCGTAGCAGGGAAGGCGCCGGGTGGACCAACAGGAGGAGCTCCGGTGAGCATGGCCACCGGTGGACGAGAGTCGGCCCCAGAGGCGTGGTAGGGCCACATGGAGATGCGCCCGGACCACGGGTTCCGGAAGGAAGGCCATGGTGCCCCCCTCAGCGGCCCACCCGGTGCCGAAGCCTGGGTGAGGCCACCCCGGCCGCCCCCGCGACCCCCTCCGCGGCGACGACGACCGCCACGACCCCCCTCCTCTGCTCGGCCTGGAGGGAGGGGGACCCAGGAGAGACTGCGGCGGTGGAGCAGACGACCGTGGTAGAGCAGGCGGACACGGCGGAGTAGCAGCCAGAGCCGTCGAGGAAGACAAGGACCCCGGAGAGGTGGTGGATCCCGGCTGGAGGCCCTGCGTGAGCTCCTCCATGACGAGATCGTCACGGACCTCCAGGAAGGTGGGGAAGGGCCTCTGACGGGTGATCCACGTCCTGAGGTGGGCGTAGCGGTTGCTGAGCCTCCGGAGGACATTGAGGACCAAGATGCGATCCTCCACGGGCCACCCGAGGTCCCCTAGGGAGTTAGCCATGCCCTTCATCTGACGGCAGAATTCACCGACGGAGAGGTCACCCTGGACGAAGGTGCGGAAGCTCGCGTCGAGGCGCAGAGCCCGGGCCTCGGCGTTGCCCAGGAACTGGCCCTCAAGGGCAAGCCACGCCCGGCGCGCGTCAGGAGAGGTGCGGACGAGGTCATGGAGGTCCAGAGAGATCGTCCCCAGGATCCCGGAGAGGACGATGCTGTCGAGACGAAGCCACAACGGCGTCTGGACGGCGACCGAGGCGTCGATGAGGACGTGGTCGTCGAGGGCGTAGCGGCGAAGGGTGAGAAGCACCAGATCCCGCCAGCGGGCGTAGGAGGGCGACTCCAGCTCGAGGAAGACCGGAACGAGAAGGCGAATGTTTTGGACCCCCCGGCCTGGTAGTGCAGCTGAGCCACGAGCGGGTCGGCTGGGTCGTGCCAGAGGACGGCGGTGTGTGACACGCGGCGTCCCGGCGAGGCAGAGGAGGTGGCTCCGGCGTCCGGGCCCGCGGGAGAGGTGAGGAGCTGCTCGGCCTCGGCGATCTGGCGGGCCAGGGCGTCGGCTGCGTCGCGCTCGCGTTCCCACATGAGGGCGGCCGCGCGCACCCGGGCCTGCCCCTCCGCGGCGGCGGCCCGGGCAGCGACGAGAGCCGCGGCGAGTGCGGAGTCCGGACCTGGGGCGAGGCCAAGAGTAGCGGCGGTGACGCCGGCAGGCGGTGGAAGGGGATGTCCAGGAGCAGCAGCAGGAAGGTGCGGCTGGACTCCTTCGGGCAGCGACACCGAGGAAGAAGGGAGGGCCGCAACCGCGACTCCCTCCACAGCATCCCCACCCGTGCCAGGGGTAGAGGAGAGGGCCACGGCCCCTAGGGCGGCAGCCGCGCCTGGAGCAGTAGCGGCGGCCCCCAGGGCGGCAGCCGCACCAGGGGCAGCGGCCACGGCCTCCTAGGCGGGCGGAGCAGCTAGGAGGCGGCTGGGGGTGGTGGAGGCGGCCACAGGGGCGCTGGGAGATGTGGAGGCGGCTGGGAAGGAGGGGCCACCCGCGCCAGGAGGAGGGGAAGAGCGGCTGGAAGTGGCGCCGGCGGCTGGGGTGCCCAGAGGTGGAGCGCCGCTTGGAATCCCTGCGGGAAGAGCAGCAGGAGCAGGTGCAGCCAGTACCTGAGCCCAGGAGGGAGAAGAGAGGGGTGGGAAATAGGTATAGAGAGGAGGGGGAGGACCGCCGGCCATGGCGCCAGGGGCCGGCGGCGGCGCCTCCAGGGAGGGGAGGGGCGGCGGGCAGCAGAGAGAGAGGGAAGGGGAAGACCTAACCCTAGGCTGCTGATACCATGTTAGGGAATGATTTTCATTAATTGGGCTAACCCTAGAAGGGTAGCTATATAGGTACCATACATGGGCCACATGGGCCTTAGCCTCATGGGCCTAATAGATACTCCAACAGTAATGATGGAATCCAATAAAAAAACTAGTAAAATATTAAATCAAATATAAGATGACGGAACGGCAAAACAAATCGCATTATATAGATGTCCTGTATTTTTGATAGATTACAAACTGTAATTGCAGTTAGATCATTAGATGGCGTAGGTAGTGTGCACAAAGAGACTGGAAGTTAGTGGTGATGAAGCGGATTGCTAGCATATTAAGATTGAAAGCTAGTGTGAGCGTGGTGGTGTTGGGTGGGGCGTGTGTGTGTGTGATGTGGCGTCTAGTGGGAGATGTCGTGGATAGCTTGCAAGTTGAGATAGAAAGCTAGTAGGGTTTGCCTTTGTAAGATATATATAGATAGATTAATTATACCATGCACAATTTCTTTATTCACTGCTTTGTTATTAAGATGGAAGCCAATATCGCTAACAGTGCACACAAAATTCTTGGCAGGCTCTATGCATTTGATGTTCACTGTAACTCGTTCTTTCCTGCGTTTGTCATCCTATATGGTAAGCAGTCTCAAGATGTCTGTCCATTTGAAAGTTAGTTGCAACTTGCATAGTATCTCATACTACATGTTTCTCTTCCCAGTGCTGCAGTATTTTCTGTCGCCTCTATTGGTCGCACATGGCTTCTTTCCAGCTTTGTTATCTAATCTACTCTTCGTGGTGGCAATTTCTTATTATCACTACCTGAACTTTCTAGGATATGATGGTATGTTTTAGTTTTTATAATAATCTTTTCTCAGGAACTTTATTTTGTTGCATTTGTGCACTTCTCGCCTGACAAAATGTAAATACTTCGCTGTAGTTCTTCCATTTCTGGATAGAACAACATTCTTCCTGTACCCGATTGGTCTTGTCATCATCCTGTCTCCACTTAGTAAGTGCATCTTTTTGTACTGTTTGAGACTAATCTCCCGACACCTGTCTCACATGTTCATATCATCTTGCAGTGATCCTAATAGGGTTCAATCCGACAAGATACTTTCTAAGCTTGTACTTTGGTTAAAGTCTACGGCTAGAATGCCAAGTACGAGTAAAATATGGTGATTGGTGACAGCTAATGGCAGATCTGGATACATACTCTGTAGTAAAGCATTTTAGATCTCTCGTGTTAACAGGGGCGAGTGAGGTTCAGAAAAGCTCGGAGCATTCATTCTTTGGATGTATCAGGTGCCTGTGGCAGGCTACCAATAGAGGACAAAGCCTTTTGATTGGTATCAAATATCCCATTTTGGTGTCAATTTGTTTATAATATGAGCTGTTATCTTTAGTTTGGGCCACTGGCCCAGTGATCAGTGTATACTTGTAGTGGGCAATTCTACGTAAGAGTCTATTGTACTATCACATTGGCATCAGAATAGCATCACGTTCTACCATCAGTCATCTCTTGCCAAGTTTATTGTAAGGACATGCTCGTTCTTGCCAAAGCTGAATTGCTCACTGGGCAAACACAACAGTCTGGTAATCACCGCAAAAGCGCCTTTTTCCCGTTCTTCATACAGTAACACAAGCATGAAAATGTCCTTAACAACCACCTGCACAGGTTCTCCCCAAAGTTCTAACAATTCCCGGGCAAACTGCAAACGCGACAGTCCCCTGCAAACTTTCATTTCCCCTCCCACCCAAAGTTCCCACGAAACAAACAGAACATCTGTAAACTTCGAACTCCAAATTTTCATTCCCTCGTTTAAATTACTTACCCCCAACATCTAGACTGCAAACTTCAAACTTGTATCCACCACTTGAATTGTTTTCATTCCCTCGTTTAAATTACTTACCCCCAGCCTCTATCCTGCTAACTTCAAACTTGTATCCACCACTTGAATTGTCACTAACGACTAACCAAACGTGGCGTCAGAGATAGTGCTCGCCTAACATCATTTGACCTAGTGTCAGGCTGGCGGGCGAGGATTGATCGGACATTCGGACTGGGCCAAGTGAGAGTCGGCGGCAGTCAGGCATTAATGCGCCCGCGAGCTGCCTCGGCCTCTTCTTCTTCTTCAAGTGCAGTGCGGTTGCTAATAACAATCTGAAAAGTTGACGGGCGAGCTGCGGCAGGATGGAGCGGGGCGACAAGAAGATAGTGGGGCTTGAGGAGGGGTGGAGCTTTGCTATCTGAATGTGTTCTTGGCATTGCGCGCGGTAGGACGGTGTGCACTCAGGCGTCGCCTCACAACTACTTCGAGCAGCTGTACCAACGCTACAAGGAGGATCTGGATGACTACATCAAATCCAACGTGCGGACACTAGCTTCGTAACTAATTATATCAAATCACGTGTTCTGCAGCTGCTTAGTTACTGATCGTGCATGCATTGCATGGATGCAGGTTTAGACGTTTCTGAGGGAGTTGCGCGGCGAGACTCTGCTGAGGGAGCTGGTGGAGAGGTGGAGGAAGCACAATCTGATCGTCAGCTCGGAGATGAACATCTTCCGCTACGTTGTTACATTTCAATGCGGTCCCTTCCATCGATCCAACAAGTCTGCTCAAGTTCTTTCCGCGATCTGGTAATTGTTTCGCGCGCAAGATTGTTTTCAGATGAGTTTATATTAGTGTTCATTTATTTATCGCCCATTTTGACTCATTGTGATTCTCTTCACTATTGTGGTAGGTTTTCAATGAGCCCAAAAGTTCAGTGACAAGGACTGTGCTTGGCATGGTGACCCTTCTCTGCCGTCGTCATTGTCCTTTTCTTCTTCTTGGTGCATATTAGAGAGATGAGAGATGACATGACAACAAAATTGAGAGTCATTTCCCCACCGTGAAACTGCACAGACTGATGATGAGAGGGAACACAAGCTTATAGACCGTGACCTCCTCAAGAATGTCCTTGCCATCTATGTCGAAATTTGTTCTGGCGGTTTGCGCGTATACCGATTTGATTTTTAACAGGCATTTCTCGAGAGTACTAGAAATTATTATTCAAGGAAGTTCCAATCCTGGAACCTGAAGTACTCAGACGACCATGATTACAAGATCAAGGCAGCTTCAGGGATCTTTACATTTCGATGCTGTAGGTATTGATGGATGATACCTTCTGAGGTCTGACTACTAGCTTTCTGCTGTTCACATAGGTTGAGGAATGTTTACAAAACGAGAGGGAGCGAGTTGCTAACTATTTGCATTCCTCAACTGAACAAAAGTTAAATGGGGTCTCTTCCTTTGTGTTATGATTGATGTTTGTAACCAGTTTGTTCAGTGATGTATAGTATTAATCTTCCGTGCTTACAGGCTGTGAAATCAGAATTGATAACAAAGAACGCAGAGCCTGAATACAAGTCTTAAGGAGGATAATTCTGAAGGAGGAACTTATCAAATAAATCAAGCTTGTTGGAGTATTATGTTTCGAATAGTTAGGTTTTATTATCCTAATACATACATCTGTAAGAGAATCATTTTTCTGAAATTTCCAATTGATTGAAGCCCCAGGTTTGCACCAATAACACAAACTCTGTATCAGCTTGGATGGCTACTTCAATTTCAAGAATTGCAATGTGCCCAGCTGTCCATTCAACAACTGACCAACATAGACCGACAATCTATGTCAATGATGTTTAGGCTCTTCTCTAATAGTTGGATGACTGTTTCCAGCATAAAAAATATTTTAGCCTTACGATACTCAAATGTAAAGCTAGAAACTATTGGAATTGAAATAGTGGTGTGTTCCTAGACTAAAATCTACAAAATTAAATTTAAAGTACACTTCGTTTCAAAAAAAAATTAAAGTACACTGGCATATCCTTGGGAAACATTTTCATCAAATATCCTTCTGAAACTAAAGCTCTAGGCAGTACCATCGTTTCATCTTTTAGTTTAATAACGGAAAAGAGTTCTAGCTTCATACTTTGAATAAGAATCAGTCCACAATTATTTGAAACACATCCAAACAGAAAAAAATTCTAAATCATTGATCAATACGAAGGATTAGGATGTGAAGAACATCACGACTCTTGTCTGTAGAAGGCGACCGTCTCTATGATCTGCTCCTTGCAGTCATCCAAGCACTGCATTTGAGCCTTGGACCATAGCCACTATGTTTGCTTGGAAAGAACCTGCAAAAAAGTTTTGAAATGACAATTATTAAAAACTAGATTGTTCATTGTGAGCAGAATTGCCTAGCAAATTGTTGTTGCCCCTGTAAATAATGTTAGGTTGTGATTGCGACCCCCTATTTTAGCCCAATTATTAAATAAGTGGTCTATATTTGTAGTAGGACATATACAAAACACAATATGCAAAGAACGCCAAAGGAAATAGGCATAATGACATTCAAAGAAGAGATGTTGGATTGTCTCATGTTTTCTTCAAAGACAACAAACTTTTCATTCCAGTTTCCTTCTAGCTAGGTTACCCTTTGCTTAGTATTAGTCCTTGCTTTAGAAACTACAAAAAATCTATGATTTTAAGTGGTATTCTCACTTATGTAACTTTAACCCTGTTATTGTGAAAATGTTTACATTTAAATTTATCAGTAATAGACCTGTTTTTTTGTATACTCCACAGGGTACCTAAAGGATGGTGATGCAAATACATCCTTTTTCCACAAGCAGGCTGCTTTCCGAAAAAGGAAAAATTATATACCCAAACTCATGGATGGTGATCGGATGACAACTTCCCAAGAGGATAAACACAAGGTGTTGTTTGATTTCTATGAGAATCTGCTGGGAACAGCCCCGAGCCGACCTGCGTCATTGGACCTGCAATTCTTTCATAGGGACGCAATGGATCTGTCAGCCCTTGATACCCCAATCACGGAGGAAGAAGTTTGGGAAACGATCAAGTCACTGCCATCAGATAGAGCCCCGGGCCCAGACGGATTTACAGGCAGATTTTACAAGGCTTGTTGGCAGGTGATTAAGGCAGATCTCATGGCTGCAATTATCACTTTACAGCAAGGTGATGCAAGGGGGCTTGGATTGTTAAATGCAGCATATCTCACTCTGATCCCGAAGAAGAAAGATGCATTGGCTGCGAATGACTTTCGCCCTATCAGTTTAGTGCATAGCTTCGGTAAACTAATAACCAAGATTCTGGCAAATCGGCTGGCCCCCTACCTGGATTCGCTGATTTCTACTAATCAAAGCGCATTTGTACGTGGAAGATGCATTCATGATAACTTTATTCTAGTGCAACAAACAGCTAAGGTGTTACATCGACAAAAGGTGCCTAGCCTCTTTCTCAAGTTGGATATCTCAAAAGCTTTTGACTCGGTGTCGTGGTCTTTTCTCTTAGAAGTGCTGCAACATTTAGGCTTTGGTTGTTCGTGGCGCAACTTGGTGGCCAATCTGTTATCATCATCCTCAACTCGAATCTTACTGAATGGAGAACCGGGTGAGCTTATACAGCATCAGCGAGGTCTTCGACAAGGGGACCCTTTATCCCCCATGCTCTTTATTCTAGTGATGGATGTCCTTAATAGTCTGTTTGTGAAGGCTGGGTTTGAGGGTCTGTTGCAACCGCTATCCTCGCGTGTGGCTGGACAAAGACTCTCCCTATATGCTGATGATGTTGCCTTGTTTATCAAGCCACTTGAAGAGGAGCTGCAGATTACTAAAGATATTCTCAAGGTGTTTGGGGATGCTTCAGGGCTGCAAACTAATATTCAGAAAAGCAACATTATTCCCATCAGCTGTGCAGACGGGTCTTTGGCTGCAATTCAAGATACTCTTCCGGGTACAATCTCAGAGTTCCCGTGTAAATACTTGGGCCTGCCGTTATCTAATAAGAAGCTTCTTAAGAGGGACCTTATGCCATGGATTGAGAAAATCGCTGACAAACTCCCGTGCTGGAAGGCGGCTCTCATGAACAGGGCTGGACGTGCCACGTTAGTCCGGTGTGTTCTCTCCGCCATGCCTATTTATTTGTTAATCGCCATCAGTGTCCCGAAGTGGTTCATCAAGGCAGTGGATAAAATCAGAAGGGGATTTTTATGGCAGGGAAAGGAAAAGGCTAATGGAGGGTGTTGTCTAGTGGCCTGGGAGAAGATCATGAGACCGTTAGATCTTGGTGGCTTGGGCATCCCCAATTTGGAAGTGATGGCCTGGCCTTTGCAAATCAGGTGGCAGTGGTTTAAAAAGACCAAAGCTGATCGTCCATGGGTTGATTTGGAGCTTCCCTCGCATCCTAACTCGATAGCTCTGTTTGCCATCGCAGTCACTACTGAGGTAGGGAATGGACACAATACTCTTTTCTGGACTGACCGGTGGCTGCACGGGTGTTCGATTGAGAGTCTTGCGCCGGCTGTCTTTGCATGTGTCTCCCCAAGAATTCGCAAAAGCCGGACTGTGGCTGAAGCTCTTGCCAACATGGAGTGGCCTAGGGACATTCAAGGAGGTCTGTCCTGGGCTGGTATTAGAGAATTCCTACAGCTATGGGATTGCCTCTTGGAAATTACTTTGACTGACCAAGAGGATCGTCATACGTGGAGGCTTGATACAACTGGATGCTACTCTTCCAAATCTGCATATAAAGCTTTTTTCTTTGGTGCTATGACCTTTGAGCCTTGGCGTCGGCTTTGGAAGACTTGGGCCCCTGCCAAATGCAAAATGTTTTTGTGGTTGGCAATCCGAAATAGATGTTGGACGGCAGATAGGCTTGCTAAGAGGGGTCTCTCTCATCCGGATAAATGCCCGCTATGTGATCAAGCAGATGAGACAATACAACATCTTTTAACAACATGTGTGGTGGCAAGACAAGTCTGGTTCAGATTATTCGCTCCACTGAATCTAGCAGATTCAGTACCTCGACAAAATGAACTGAGCTTTGCTGATTGGTGGCACACGACGATTAGCAAAGTTAGCAAGGAGCACAGGAAAGGAGTGAACACCTTAATTATTTTAGGGGCCTGGATTATTTGGAAGCATAGGAATGCATGTGTTTTTGAGGGGGCTTCCCCTTCCCCTAACATGATTTGGAGTGAGCTGAAAAACGAGCACAGCCTCTGGTGCATGGCTGGGGCGAGAAATCTACAGGGGTTAGGTCTCATGCTTGCAGACTAGGTCTTTGGTGTAAGGTCGAGTTGTTTTGTCCACTATGTGTTTAATCCTTAAGGCTGGGTAATTGCCTCACTCATATTTGGTCCCCGTATGAGTGAGGATCCTGTTGGGGACCCCCCTTTTTTATCATCTCTATAATACAATGAAACGCAGCTCTCCTGCGTTTTCCAAAAAAAAAAGTATACTCCACAGAATCGCTTTGATCAATGTGTGCTATTTTGGCAACACACTATGCCATTCTACTAGCCTATTCCCTACTAATGTCCTCCTGAAGCTAACATAAGTGGATTGGAGTAAAACACTTATGCTTCTCTACCTATTTACTGTGCACAATATTGAACAAGCTGGCGGGGGGGGGGGGGGGGGGGGTTGTATTAGAGTTTGAAAGCTTGGTTGGCCAACCATCTATTCTCATAGAATCTGATTTGGTTATTATTAACAAGTTTAAACATTCCCACACTAAGGAAATGGTTCTTGACACTCATGAGGCTAGACCAAAAATGTAAGTCTCCCACTCTTGTTTCTATTTGGCTCAAAGATTTACCTTTTATGTACTTATATTTTCTTTCCACAAGCCATCTTCATTGCGAAGCTTGAAAAGCCATTTGCTCAATAGACATTTGTGTACTTTCACTTCCGTTCTCAATTATTTTCTAATATTTATTGTTAATTTTCATAAATGCGTACGGGTACCCAAGTAATGAAAGGGGAATGAGTCCATGCTGCAGCAAAAGAGTTGTGAATATTGCACTTCACATTCTGTTGATGCTGAAGATCGCTCCAAGCCAACACACCAGCGAGGGCCTTGGATGCCCAGAAGGTCTCACAAGACCTGCAACGTAGCAAGAGACGAGGCGTAACTGGCCTAACCGATCTAGGCATCGATAGGGCTGATGTAGACTCGTTCTCGGCCGAAACGGCTCCCGAACCACTCCCGGAAGGATCCGTCGGGGAGAAGCATGTGGAGGATCTCCTAGGACCAGCAAGGCCGCCTAGGATGCCGACAAATCTCGTGGAGAGGCCTGCCGAATAGTAGGGTAGAGGGTTGAGAGGAGAAAACTAGGGTAAGGTAGGAGTTTTGGTTGTTATTTTGTCGATTGGATAGATGAGAACTCAATCGGCCGTGATCCTCTCATATATAGAGAGGGGGGTGGTCTTATCCCAGTAGGAAACATCTCTAAGATGCGTTCTCCAAGTTTTCCACGTTGAAAATGTACCAAAAACCGACTTTAGAAAGTATCCTCGGTTTCCAGGCAGAGTTGGCTTAGCCAACAGGGGGAGTCGGCTAAGCCGACTTTTACGGGCTCAGACACGCCCGTGGGGCGACATCAGGGGGGAGTTGGCTTAGCCGACTCAGCCGACTGGAGGCTAGCAAAACTAGCTACCAGAGTCGGCTAAGCCGACTCGGGGTGGCTCGCCACGGCTCGCCGTCTTCTCCGTGCGTCTCGCTCGCTGTTTAGTCACGCCATTTGACCTCCACCATGTCCAAGATGTTTACAACTTGTTCATGATACTTAAAACCTCCTCGAAACATTTTTGAGTGTCAACATATGCCCCCTGTTTTCAGGTGAATGATGCATGAACTTGAAAACACTCAATTGAGCCAAAACATAATAAAACTAAACAGCAACGATACCCATCTCATCGGCTGCTCAGCAACTAAGGGCGATGTATACATCGACCATTTTTGTTCTAAGGGCGATACATGTATCGACCATTGCTTAGAGAGTACTTAGGCTTCTTACCAAACACTTGAAAAATACTTTTTCAAGTACCTTCCATTGAATGCTCTATTGAGACGTTCACAATGCAATGTCTCTAGCAAATAGGAATTACTGTATATGACTTTGATCACTTTGTAAGGACCCTCCCAGTTAGGTGACCATTTGTCAAACTGATTGCTCTTCGATCCAATAGGTAGTGTGGTTTTGCACACTAATTCTCCTGCTTGGAAGGATTTACTCTTGACTTTCTTGTTGTATGCCCTGGCAACTCGAGTTTCATCTTTCTCTATCTCCTTGAGAGCTTTTAATCTTACATCAATTACCGCATCGATATTATTCATCATCAAATTGTGATACACAACAGCTGATAGATATTTTGTTTAGCAAGCCTGTATGCATCCAAATTCACCTCGACAGGCAACACGGCCTCTTGACCATATACCAACTCAAAAGGAGTAACTTTTGTAGCACCATGCCTTGAAATGCGATGTACCCATAGAGCTTTAGACAAAACTTCATGCCACCTCCTTGGATTCTCTTCAATCTTTTTCTTGTTGAGCTTGACCAAAGTCTTATTACTAGACTCAGCTTGGCCATTAGCTTGAGCATAATATGGAGATGAATTGAGCAACTTGATCTTATATAATTCGGCAAATTTCCTCACCTCTTTAGACATAAATGATGTCCCTTGATCTGTAGTTAATGTCTGAGGGATGCCGAATCTATGTATGATATGCTCGGTAATGAACTCAATCACTTCCTTATGTGTCATATTCTTCATAGGAACTGCCTCGGTCCACTTAGTGAAGTAATCCATAGCAACCAACACAAACTGGTGTCCCTTGGAAGGAGGATGAATTTGGCCAATAAAGTCTAGCCCCCAACCACGAAAAGGTCATGGCTTGATGATAGGATGAAGCATAGCAGCGGGCACAAGTTGAACATTCCCAAACCTTTGGCACTCTTCATAACCTTTGTAGTATCGAAAACAATCGGCCATCATGGTAGGCCAATAGAAACCGGCTCTACGCAACAACCACTTCATCTTCGGGGCCGATTGATGCGTACCACAAATGTCTTCATGGACCTCCCCCATAATCACTCTTGCTCGATCAGATACTAAGCACTTTAGTAGCAAATCTTTGGCGGTTCTTCGGTAAAGCTCATTATTATGCAACATATACTTGAAAGCACTCCGCCGAATACTTTTGTCAACCTTAACACTGGATCACGTAGATATGCCAACAAGGGAGATCTCCAATCACATAAATCGGCCCCAACATCATTGGAAGTTCCGATGGGCCGATTTGAGAGCTTCTCGGGCAGATTGGCCGAGTCGACCACAGGTGATTCGGCTAAGCCGACTGGGCTACTGCACAGGGGAAGTCAGCTAAGCTGACTGGTCTAGTCAGTTAGCCGACTAGCTAGCATCTAGCAGGGTGTTAGTTAAGCCGACTAGAGTAGTCAGCTTAGCTGACTTGTCTATACCTGCACGGGAAAAATCTAAATTTTTATGCATCAGCTTTTCTTGAATGTGAAAGTTACGCCCACCGACGTCGTAGCCAGATGCTTGTTGAGCTAACATGTTGGCCCTTTGATTTTCATGCCTCGGAACATGCCGAATTTGAAATTTGGCAAGAGAACGAATGATATCAAGGCAACATCAAGACAAACTCTTAGTGATCCTTCTGAGCATTGAAATTCACCAGCAACCTGCTGTACAACTAGCAAGGAATCACCATAGGCCTCAACATGTTTTACCCCCATGGATCGTAATATAATCAACCCAAATAATAGAGCTTGATATTCGGTTTGATTATTAGTGTAATAAAAATCCAATTGGCTTGACATCTCAATTTCAGCACCCCTAGGGGAAATAAGCACAATACCAACACCTTGGCCATATTTGCAAACTGATCCATCAAAATATAATTTTCAGGGAGTAAAAGTAAGGTAATTGATTTCATTATCTAGTTCAATACCATGCTCAACAATAAAATCAGCAAGGACTTGGACTTTTAAAGCTCTCAATGGTTCATAAGTCTAGTCATATTCAATTAGTGCATATACCCATTTGTCTATCCTTCCACGAAAAATTGGCCAATTTAACATGTGTTTTATTACATCGGCCTGGCAAGCAACAACACATGTACTAGATAAAAGATAATGTCTCATCTTGGAACAAGCATAGTACAGTGATAAGCACAATTTTTCTATATGGGCATACCTTGTCTCGGGATCAAGAAGACAGCGACCAAGATAAGCAATTATATATTCTTTACCTTTGTCTTCTTGAGTCAAAACAACCCCGATTATCTTCTCTTCGGCAGCAATATATAATTTGAAAGGAACTCCTCTACTTGGTGCACGAAGAACCAGTGGTGTTGACAGATATTCCTTTATCTTCTCAAAAGCCTCTTGTTATTCTGCCCCCAAGTGAATTCAGATTCATCCTTCAGTTTAATATGGGGTAAAAGGAATAATCTTCCCGGACCAGTTAGCAATGAATCTCCTCAAGTAGTTCACTTTTCCCAAGAACTTTTGCAAGTCCTTCATGCATGTAGGTGCCTGAACTCCTTTGATCTTTTCTATCCTCTAGGGATCAATCTCTATGCCTTTATCATGAATTATGAAGCATAAGAATTTTTCAGTCGATACTCCAAAAGCACATTTGAGTGGGTTCATCTTTAATCCATAGCGGCGCATCCTCTTAAAAGCAAGACGCAAATCAGCCAAATGAGATTTATGGGCAGCCAATTTAATCACAATATTATCAATATAAACCTCCATAATCACCCCAATTAGATCATGGAAAATTAAATTCATAGCTCTTTGATAAGTAGCACCTGCGTTCTTTAGCCCAAATGTCATCACAACCCACTCAAAGAGACCAACAAACCCAGGACATATGAATGCTGTTTTTGATATATCTTCTTCGGCCATGAAAATCTGATTATAACCGGCATTATCATCAAGAAAACTAATAACCCAGTGATCTGAAGCATCATTGATAAGCATATTGGCTATAGGCATAGAATATTCATCTTTCGGAGTAGCTCTATTCAGATCTCTAAAATCAATGCAAACTCTGATCTTCCTAGAATCTTCCTTCTCAACAGGCACAATATTAGAGACCCACTTCACATACCTGCATGGCTGAATAAACTCCGCTTGCAAGAGCCGATTAATCTCTTCTTTAACCCGATCATAAATTGTAGAATTAAATCGGTGGGGGTGTTGCTTATATGGCTTGAATCCATCCTTGATGGGAAGCCGATGCTCAACAAGCTCTCGGCTTAGCCCAGACATCTCTGTATAATTCCATGCAAAACAATCAACATATTCCTTGAGAAGCACGATTAGCTCAACATTGTAATCGGCTTCTAAGTTTTGATTTATAAATGTCGGCCGGGGTACAGAGCCATCCCCAATATCAACCTGTTCCAAAGGATCGGCTGACATAAATCCTTGGCCCAACTTATCGAGCTCATCAAAATCATCAATCGCTTCACATGCATCGGTCTTATTAGCCCGATACTGATCAACACGATATTTTAACCATTCAATATTTGTATCCATTAATAAACAATTACATGATGATATTGAGCCGATTATCAATCGGCTTCAAAGATACAGGAATAAAACCACCTTGTCTAGTAACGCTAATAAATTCATAGATAGAAAGATGTCTACCAGACAAGCAACCAATAGCATCATGCCCCCCAAGCATAGGGGCATCGGCTGTAGCTACTTCAGCCAATGAATCTGAATACACAATCTCCCTGACATCATCCACCCATTGAATAAGAAACTGATGCATGCTAGATGATATGCAACAGTTGGTATGAATTCAATCACGCCCAAGTATTAAACTACAGCTACTTTGCACATCTGCAATGAAGAACGCCATGGCTAGAGTCTTGCTTCCAATAGTGAGTTCCATGTTATCAATCCCTCTAGCTAGAATTGGAGCACCTTCTCCAACTATAGTGATCATCATATTGGTCTTCACCAGCTCATCATCGGTGCCACCAAGCTTCTTGTAAAGCGCATATGGCATCACATTCACAATTGCCATATTATCCACCAACATGTTATGGACCAAAGTACCATTGATATGGCCCTTCACATGCAAAGGCTTGAGATGATTGACAGGTTGTTCTGGTCTCTTGAATGTGGCATATTGTATCGGGAATTTAAACACCGCTATGGCTAAATCGTCCTCAACGATTAGTAACCGGCGGACAATGCAACCACATTGACCTTCCCTCTTTCTGGAGTAGCTTCATAGTCAACCATCTCCACATCAGGAACCTCAGGTACCTCCATGCCAACCATAGCAGCAATGGTGGAAGCAAAATCATCGGAGGACACCTCGGAGGCCATCAGGACATTAGGAGTCGGCTTAGCCAACTCTAGAGTCAGCCCGGCCAACTTTGGGGCCTCTAGAGCAAAATCAGCAGGGGGAGTCGGCTTAGTCGAATCGTGAGTTGGCTTAGCCGATTCTAGCGCACTCAGGCCAACAGGAACAGGGGCAGTTGGCTTAGCCGACTGGCTTAGCACAGGAGTCGGCTTAGCTGACTCTAGAGTCAGCCTAGTCGACTGGCCAATAGCGGCAACGTCATTTTGATCTTTTGGATGGTTTTTGATGTGCTCGGGGTTTAGGACTTCACCCTCCATCTTGGCAAGCATCTCCCGTTTCTATTGCTTGTGCCGAGCATGCTGCAACTTGCGCCGTTGGGTTTTATTCAACCCACGAGGACACCACATGGGTTGGTGATACTTGGAATCTCCTTCGACGCGCTCTCTATTTTCATCTCTAGCAACTTCTTTAGAACTTCATCTTGCTTTTGTGCTAGAATTTCTTTAATTACAATTGGTCCATCATGGTTAATGACAATTGTGATGACTGATTTAGGCCTAGCTCTTGGCAGAGGAATAACAGGAGCCTCAACCTTCTTAGACATGTAGACCTATTGCATTGGTGTCCTTTCTGAACTTTGTGAAGCCAGAGTCTTCAATGAAATCATCTGACCTTGATTCACACTACTAGAGCTTGATTGACTATTGTTCAATCGGCTAAAGATGAAAGGTTTTTGAACTGGACCAACAAGCTCTTTCCTTCTTTGCTAGCCGGCGAGGAATATGACACCCAAACTCCATAAGGACCCCATTGTGGTGTGACTAGAGGTAGAATCAGGAGTCCCCAACGAGATACATGAGGAGCAACTCTCTGAACTGGAGTTGTTGGTTGTATCACCGCCAATTACTTAACCTTATCATCTTCTCGCTTAGGCGGAGTAGATTCTCTTTTTTTAGCAGGCGATTCTTGGAATCGGCCTTTTATTGCTTATACTTGGCCATGAGCTTATTAAAAGTGCATGGTGGTCTCACCACAAGCGCCCCTTGGTTCTTCTCATTTGACTTTTAAGTACCAATCTCTGGCCTGTGTGGAATAAAAGTGCGCAAAACTTGAATGCCAGAGGGTCCGAGGCTGCTAGAACCAGGGGAGTCAGCTAAGCTGACTAGGGTAGTCAGCTCAGCCGACTTGGCTGGGGAGGAGGTTGAGTCGGCTAAGGTGACACCCTGAGTCGGCTTAGCCGACTGGCCCTGTTGCTGGGTGGAGTCGGCCTGGCCGACTGCTCCAGTCGGCCTAGCTGGCCTCTGCTGTGATGCCACCATTTCGTACCTCTGCTGCCTTCTCAAATACTACGTTGATCCAGCAGTGATCTTTAATTTTTTTCTTGCCTTCATCGTCCTTCTCTAGCACCACCTTGTGCCATGAATTTGTTTTGACATTCGGTGCTACACGTGGTTTGCCGATAAGCACATTCTTGCCTTGAGTTGTATCAGCTTGCTCGGGACAAATCAAAATAGCGGGTGGTCCTGCTTCAATTGCATGCATTGGAAAAGGGACCTTATCAACTTGCATATCAGAAAGACTCAATCGTCCCTCATTAAGGGCTGATTGGACCTGCCGACGGAAAACATTGCAATCATTAATGGCATGAGAAAAAGAATTATGATATTTACAATAAGCTCTTCTTTTTAACTCATCAGCTGAAGGCAATGTATAATTAATTCTAATATAACCGAATTTCAATAATTCATCAAAGATTCGATCACATTTAGAGAAATCAAAAGTAAACTTCATCTCTTCACCCCGATTCTTATGAATCGGCTTGAGAGATAGAAAAGTAACATCTTATTCTCTACTGGCCATTTAATTTTAGCAGGACAAACATCATCAAAACAATCAGAATGATCATCAACAATATGTACATTATGACGATTAGACTTATAAGTTTCACGAGATTCTTTAAGGTGCAATTTAGCTGAAACATCCCTTTGCAATAGTTGATTAACATTCACAAACTCATAATGTTTAAGTTTATCCCTAATACTAGGACGTAAACTAGCAAAGCATAAGTCAGTTAAATCTCTTTCAGAAATCATTAAATGAAAACATCGGTTCTTAATTTCTCTAAACCATTTAATAAAACCAAGAATGAACTCATCACGACCTTGATGAACCGATGCAAGATGAGACAATCTAGTTTTATGGACGCTGGTATAAAAATGACTATGAAACTTTTCTTCTAGTTTAGCCCATGAACCAATAGAAAAAGCTAGTAATGAAGTAAACCATACAAAAGCTGTGCCAGTAAGGGACAATGGAAAATTGTGAACTTTCATAAAATCATAAGCACTAGCTTCACCCAATTGTGGAAGAAACATACTAATATGCTCCATGGTAGATTTACTATCATCACCACTAAATTTATTAAAATCAGGTACCTTCCACCCATCAGGTGCTTTCATAAAATTAAAGTGTGAAGGATACGACTTATGGTAAGTAGTCCTACTAGGCTTGATTTGTACACCTAGACTCTCTTCAAGTGATTTAGATAATTCTTTCCTAGACCGATTCAAAGTGTCATTGAAATTGGTATGCAACAGGTGTATCATCAAGTATAGGGACTTGGCTTGGTGACTTTGGCGGGTTGGGGAGAATGTTTTGCCCCGCCGAAGCTCGACTTGTTGTTAGTCTTTGATTGGTTCGAGTATTTTGAGCAAAATTTTGACCATAGACAACCACTTGATTAGATGAAGCACTTCCAACTAAATCAGTCTTATCGATTTCAATTGCTGAAGAGACTGATTTGCCTTTATTTGCTGCTGTATATAAACCTTGATTGTCATAAAAATTCAAAGGCATGCCAAATTTAGGATTTTTAGAAGAATCAACACCCGATGGATTACCATCGGTTGTTTTCCCTTCAAACTTATCAAAACGAGTCATGATCATGTTTACAACAGTGAGAAGATTATTATCTATTACTTTCTTATGATCATCCATCGTAGTAGCATAATTGGCATGCGTAGGGTAAGGATCAACAATGCCATCATATTTAGGTTCAGAAGATCTTACCTCAGGTGCAGCGGGTGTGGAAAATGTAGAAGTGATCAATTCGCTGAAATCCAGCTCCCTAAATTGAGTGACCTTTTTCCACCGATCTTTAGTGCAACTCTGAAGAAAAGCCTTTAGAACGGCGTTGAACTTGGCCTCCACTTGTTGCTTCAGTTCTTCAGGGAGCTCATCGATATTCATGGGATGGTTGATGTTGCCCTCATGAGGGACTTTAGTCCTATCCGCAGTGTCTTCAACATTACTTTCCATGTAGCTAGAGGAAAACTTGATCTTTCGCCAAGCCCTCCCCAACGGAGTCACCAAAAAGTATGTTGACACTGAAGATTGCTCTAAGCCAACACACCAGCAAGGGCCTTGGACACCCAAGAGGTCTCACAAGACCTGCAATGCAGCAAGAGACGAGGCGTAATAGGTCTAACCGATCTAGAGATCAATAGAGCCGATGTAGAGCTCGTTCTCGGCCGGAACGGCTCCCAAACCACTCCTGGAAGGATTTGTCGAGGAGAAGCACGTGGAGGATCTCTTAGGACTAGCAAGACCATCTAGGATGCTGACAAATCTCGTGGAGAGGCTTGCCAAATAGCAGGGTAGAGGGTTGAGAGGAGAAAACTAGGGTAAGATAGGAGTTTTGGTTGTTATTTTGTCGATTGGATAGATGGAAACTCAATCGGCCATGATCCTCTTATATATATAGAGGGGGTGGTCTTATCCTACTAGGAAACATCTCCAAGATGCATCCTCCAAGTTTCCTACGTTGAAAATATACCAAAAACCGACTTTAGAAAGTATCCTACTCGGTTTCCAGGCAGAGTCGGCTTAGCCGACAGGGGGAGTCGGCTAAGCTGACTTTTACAGACTCAGACACGCCCGGGGGCGACATCAGGGGGGAGTCGGCTTAGCCGAAGTCGGCTAAGCTGACTCGAGGCTAGCAAAATCGGCTAAGCCGACTACCAGAGTTGGCTAAGCCGACTCGGGGTGGCTCGCCGTCTTCTCCGCACGTCTCGCTCGCTGTTTAGTCGTGCCATTTGACCTCCACCATGTCCAAGATGTTTATAACTTGTTCATGATTCTTAAAACCTCCTTGGAACATTTTTGAGTGTCAACACATTCTTTTGCTAAAGATTTCACTTTTGTGAATAGTAATTTGCAATCCAAACAATTGTTTAAATGCACAAAGTAACAACTTCATATTCTTTGTCTGCTCAATATCATAGTCCATAAAAAATACAACGTCATGTGCATATTGTAGGATTGTCAAGAGCCATCATTCATTAGATGTGGCACAATCCCTCTTATCTGACCTCTCTTTGGTTCTATTCAAGATGATTGCCAACATATCCACCACTACATTAAACAAGAGAAATGAACAGTGGATCTTCCTATCTAAGGCTTTTCTTAATTTGAAAGTAGGGTCCCAATTGATCTTTAACTTTGGTTCCAATGTTACCACCTGGAAAAAAGACTTGATCCACTTAAACCAAATTGGGTAAGAACCTTTCATTCTCAACATTTGTGTGGGAGGAAATCACATCTTACTTCATCACAAGCTTTTTCAAAATCAATCTTAAAGAAATGACCCCATTATATTCCTACCTGGTAGAAATGTTGTTTATGAGGGTCTAATTGTCCTTTTCGCTATCTTAGTTATTACTCCGTCAGCCACAACTTTAGTGAATATTCTGAAGCTAACATTCAACAGATATATACGAACTGTTATATTTGTTTAGCCTAGTCCCACTTTGGTAATAAGAATTATTGTTCCAAAAGAAGAAAATCTTTAAGCACAGTTGGACTCTGTAGAATTGAAATAAAGTGTGGATTTCTATTTTACCTGTGTACAGAGATATCAACAAATTTACAGTTATTAGTTCATCTGGTGACTGCTTTTGCTGTGGTCTTGATACGATATTGCCATGGTCATTCTTGGCTTCCCTCTTCAACTGCATGCTGATTGTGCTGACCATGGGCTGTGCATAATGTCTCTGGAACCCATAAGATTGATGAGTTGGCGGGCATCGGTATGTAGTTGGTAGTTGGGCTGCAATACCTCGGTTGGATTTTATGATCGACACCAGGAAATTGTTTGGTAAATTTTTTTTGAAAGAAAAAAATGTTTGGTAAAAGTAACATGGTGTTTTTTCCAAACAAAATGCACTTACAGTTGACATGAACAACAGCACCAATTCTATACCCCTGTTCACTTGAGTATATCATCCAGAATTAGCCAGCCATTCAGTAGTGTTTTTCTCTCATAACAAATCAGCATCAGCATCAGCAGTAGCCGCAAAAACGATCAGCCGAGTAGGGCCATAACCTCAAGTCAGGAATCGTGGTTGTTGCTCCTAGAGTGGGAGGTTATATTTTTTTTGTAAAACTTTTATGTAGGTGTAGCATTAATCTGTCCAGAACCACTCAAAGAGATGGAATGCAACGAAGAACTATAGTGCTTGTAGAGGACTGTCATCTGCACTTTATTGCATTGTGTGGCTTCATATTGTTTGAGTAAAATACACCGTGGGTTCATAATTCATGGATTGTCAACTAAGTCCTCAAACTTAAAAGGTGATCATCTGATCTATTGTGGATTTTCACATGAGTCCCCTAAGTAAAAATGTGATCATGATCATTTGGGTAGTTCAACTAATACAGCGCCTCACTAAAGGTCAAAATCCCATCCCATCACCTCTATATGCCTACGTGCACTACTACACTCGCATCTTTCACAACCACGTCATAACCCACATCACAATCCAATTTCGGCTTCAGTAGTAACCTGTCGACAGTGATGGTCATAGCCTTCACCGTCGGCATTTAGGACCGACTGCGGTGTACACTAACACCGCCGATTGGCATATGATCCATCCGTGATTAGGTCCTTACTTCCGTCGCATTGGAGCACGCCCCAGCTGTGGATGTACACTAGCACTGCCGCATCGGCAAATGATCCACCTGTGTCGAGGCTATCAAAACCATTGTGTGGGCACATCAACCACCTATGTAGTGGTCACTAGCACCGTCGCCTTATACTTCGACCCGACTGTCAGCGGTGCGGGTTCATTATCGGTTCGATGGCCGAGACGCCTGTGTAGAGGTTAACACCACCATCGCTTCAGTGTATGATCCGCTAGTACAAAGGTCATGGTCACCATCGGCTTGCATCATGATCCGCCTTTGATGATCGTTTAGTCTGTCTCGGGTTACTAAAAGATTCAGCGGTGATATACTTTTGATCCCCACCGCATCATATGTATAGCGACGGTGACAAAATTTCACCCCATTTCACAATAGTTACTAATTTAGCTGGGCCCTTAATAGCTTCATGAACACAAAGCATACAGATATATAATCATTACATCCATAAATCATATTCACAAACAAGAGTACTTTTTACAATAACAACAGATGCTACCATAACATCTTTCTCAATTGATGTCCTAACACATGCGGTACATAGAGCATACTAAAGGTACTGATCTATATAGACTTGCATAATGAAATGACGTAGCTATGCTCGTTCTTTGTGGCACTCCTGCTTGCAAGACAAAATGAATATAATTAGTGCATCATTTAGATTGGTAGCCAATGCACCATGGAACCCCTCTTATTCATCTCTGATCCACAACCTGAACAAAGTAGCAGAATTAATAATATTGAACATACCATTCCTTTAGTTAATAAGCCAAAATTGGCTTATACATACATAGAATGAAAACAACTGCCTACCTGAACAAAGATTATCATGATGACAAAATATAGGAAATGCACCTTTACTGCTCTGCTAATAACCCCATGAACAAGGGAACATAAGGAAGATAATAAGGCCTGTTCATATGGAAAATTCCTCTTGATCTATAAAAGCGGATGACACGGGCATGGATGACATGAACCTTTCTGCAGTCCATGTCATATGCAATCAATGTTCTATCCTTCCCAATAAGGAAAATGAAATTTCATTTTGGGTGAACTATAATCACTCTGTACTCCTCATCACAAAGCTCAGAACCAACTTTAATATTCATGCATCCAAACTGTTCCTTCGTGTCCACAACATGCTTTAAAATCTAGTTATCAGTACCATAGTCTTCAAGTATCCACACTAAAAGCCATGACCTATTGCGAAAATCAGCATTACACACACAGCTGACCCTGAGCTTGATGGATGGACATTTTAGCACCACCTGGTTTACAAATTGTCCTCCATGTCTTTCCTTCCATATCCACAACAACTATTGCAGAGTACTCAACCATGTGTATAAAACCATTAAGAAAAACACTTCTCAATTTTGAACATAAAACAATACTACCCTCACCCCATTCAGATTCCTTAAAGATCCATGCTACAGTTTTAGATGAGTATATCTTCACACCTATGCACGCACCCTCCACCTCAACAAATCCAATCACATGGAAGTGCGAGAACGTTGGTTCAAAACCTAAGCGAGCCTGACCAATAGAACGGATGCTACATGGCAGTACATGCCATTTGTCGGTCTCCAGATTGCAGACAACATAGCGACGTAATCCATCAACCCCACCACACCAGCAAAGGACGATGCTGCTGCAACAATTTGAGACTAGGATTTTTTAAGGGGGAAGGGCAAGAAGGACAAGGAGGGTCATTCACTGGTGATGCTGGTGAAGTAGCAATTATCCTTCCACCAATTGCCATAGAAGAAGCCAATGATAGTCTGTGAAAGCTTCTTACATTGATAGAGTCGAAGATGTCGTGCCTCCAGGAGCGACAGGCATACTTGCAGCAACACAAGGACTAGGCGGGGAGGTGGCTGAAAATGTCGGCAAGCACATCGTCTGAGAGGTTGTCCACTGTGTTCCTCATGTTGCAAGCCTCCTTTATCTAGAAGGACACCACTAGCCGAAGAGATGAGGTCGCCCTGCTGTAGAATTGCATCAATAAACATTAGTAAGGAGATAAGTTTCGAGAAGGGACGACGTTGCAAGTGAGGCCTTATTACACTTGCCTTTGGATCTAGCGGTGTTGAGCACGAGTGGCAACGCCGGTGACAGCAGCAGCTCATGCACCGATGGATCTATGTGGACAAGCCGGCGATGTGCATCGACGTGGAGCAAGAGCTGAGCAATGGTGATGAGCAGGAGTGGCGATGACGAACAACAGCAATGAGGACAAGAAAAGCATGTGTATGGGGGAGGGAGGGGGCGACGGGGTGGGGAGAGGGAAGGGTTGAGGGGGGATGTTGGGGCAGGGGTTGCTTACTCTCTACGTAACTTTTATGCCACGCAGGAATCAAACTTTCATCAGTTCCGCGCAGGAGGGTTCAAACATGGGATTGGAAATTTTGCAAATTAAGCGACGATGAATGCACAGTATCATCACCAGTGGCTGGGTCCTATTACCACCCAGAGACCACCGTATGATACGGTGATGAACACTAAGGCACACAATCTTAGCGTTTGGCATTGAAACAAAGCAAAACTGTGCACTTAGAAACCTAAGAAAAGCATAATTCCAATACTTAGACTGAAAGGAAGCCAACTTGAGTTCAATGGTGAATAATAAGGCACACAAATTTACATTGAAAGAAAACCAAACTGCACACTTAGAAAACATAAGGAAAGCACAATGCTAGTACTCTCAGATTGAAAGGAATCCAACTTGAGTTCCATACATTCATACCGAATAAGTAAGTGGACACTCCAAGCTAACAAGCGTGCCAAAAGCTAAAATAAAAATACTAATTAGGTCAACACTATGCAAAAGTTAAAAGGCCTTCATATGTACATCATTGATTGCATAATAATCAATCTCCATGCAGATCCTAGTCGGCTTCCATGGGATTGTTGATGCAAAAGTGGATCTGCAAACACAAAGGGCTAATACCCGAAATCGATATCCAAAGCGTGCCAGTCGATTTGACCTATTAATCGACAAGGATGAAGATACGAGCACTTTGGTCCTGACAACAGCGATGCGCCTGGAAGTCATGGCCAAGAGGTACTCACACGGAACTCGAGGATCGCCGAAGATTGCACTAAAACAATGCAACTCGCCGAATCGATGAGAACTCGTAAAAAGAAAAAAGTATGCAAATTGACGAAATCGCCGAAAAGTAGATGTAAATAAGAGTAAAAGCTGTTTTTGATATTGATTGATTCATTATTACATTGCCCTTCACCCTATATTTATATCCTAATCTACAGAAATGTAACCAAATATGACTTGGACACTAAATCCAAATCTAAGGAAACACATGACTTTGATACAACTCAGACTCTAATAAACGTATACAAGGAAATTAACTCCTATCTTATTCCATAGTCCGCCTCAGTCACGATGGTATTCTCATCGACCTTCTTTTCATTGGCACAATCCCTGTTCCATCGACAGCAGCCCTCAAGTTTCTTCCATCGGTACACTCCCTGTTTCATCGGCAGCAGTCTTCAAGTCTTCTCTCACCGGCATCACTCCCTGTTTCATCGGCAGCAGGCTTTAAACCCTCTTTCATCGGCATCGGTAATAATACCCTTAACCTTATCGGCAACACTTCAATTTGAATCCATACGCCACCACCACTCATAAGCAAGCTCATTTTCATCGGCTATCAATCTACACAGTAATCTTTCCTCTGCCGATTAGCCCTTCCTGACCATCTTGACACGTGCTAAAAACAATGTCAACACATGCCCCCCAATTTTGGAGTATAAGATACTGATGCTCCGAAATTTACTCCAGATAATGCTTGCTGTTACCTATTTTTTCAACCCATTCTCCAAGCATAACATAATCTGTTACCAAATTTAATCAAATCTAGATCTAATCCATGTATCTTAGTAAATATCGCACAATTTCCAACTGTTTTTGCCTCAATCACGGTTGAGATACCAAAATAACAATCCATCGGCAAGATCTTATCACAGCAACATCACCATTTTAGAACTGAAAGATCTTGTATCAAGATATCCTCCAAGTCATGATTACTTGCCATCAAATCTTCTGTACAATCCCTTGATTATCGTGCGAACAGTTACCATATCCATCTGAACCACCTCGATCCACCCGCGCACGGCATAGAGATAAGTCAAGAATACCCCTACCCCAAATGGCCTATAAATAGATTTCTCTGGACTGCTCATCTTCTATCTTCAAACTTCAACCTTTGGCATTCTCTCTCCGGCGGCAACCCTAACCAACAACCGCGCATCCTCAACCCACCAGAGCTCCTTCCATCGTCATCTTCAAGTCCCCAGCTCATGCCCTCATCCTTCTCAAAGCAATGGCGGTCAACTTCAACGTTCCTGTGGTTCGTTCTTCTTCTATTACCTTTACTTTGATCCTTTTGGTTCCTTGCGAGTTCTTACAGTTGGTATTTTTCTACTTCTTCCATTTTTTGATCTTCCAAACTCAGGAACTACGCAACACATTGGTTATTCCAACCAACCAACCTCCCCTCCATTGCCTAGGTCCAATGGGCGACCCAGATCCAACTGACTTGATCAATGCAGAGGCTAACAGAATTCCCTTTAAAGCTCAAAACTTCTCTTTGAATCTATGGAAGGATACATTCCGATCTTGGCCCAAACCCACCAAAGGGTGGAAAGATTGGTACTTGAGGGTTAACAGATCAATGCAAGTGTTCTGGACAGAGCGGAAGATAGACCAATGCATCAGGCTATCCTTTGCTGATATGCAAAAGAATGAATCTATGATGATAGCTGCCGCTCACTTCTGGTCAGACACCACAAATACTTTTATGTTTTGTCATGGCCCATGCGCCCCTACTCTTGCCGATGTATACATGCTCACCGGCTTGGATATCTCAACCGTCGATGAAGGCCACATCTATGGCAGAAAAGCTGAATACAGAGTGAATACATGCAACATCGATGGCTGGACAGGATACATCCAAGAATATCAAAAGACTGGTACTGTCAATCAAAGAGAACACGCCATATTCTTAAATATGTGGTTGGAAAAGTTCATCTTCTGTGGCCGATCGGTAGGACCAACCAACGCCTTCCTCCTAGAAGCTGAACTCTTGGCCAATGGTGTCAGATTCCCGCTTGGCCGATACCTTTTGAGCTCGACCTACCACCTCCTCCACCAAGTATCTCAGAAGCTTCTACTTGGTGAACCCATCGGTAATTTAAGAGGCCCATGGTGGTTCATAAATATGTGGTTAAACGCTCATATGCATAAGCGTCTACAGTGGGATTTCTTCGCCCAAGAATTCCCATGAGAGATTGCTGAAGATTATGTTCTTGGAGATGAGGAATCGGCAACACGCCCTCCTCTCAACTTCGGCGAAGCCATAATTGTCCTCCCTGGAACAGAGGCTAATGAAGATCAAATCGGCAGGTTTTTCCAGAATTTCTGTCATGGTCTCCCTCGTGACCTTAGGGCTTGGGTACCCTATATTGATGAGGATAACAAGTTCCCCCTTCTCTTCAACTTTGCTGATAGTGATCTGAACCAAGATAATGAGCTTATGATGGCCATTATTACTCCCAGGGCAATCCCGGTGAACACATTTGGTAGCGGGAAGAATTCCAATACTACTTATGAATTCTACAATCCATCGGCAGTATCTCGTCAACTGGCCTTTGGGCAATTGCCAATCAAGCTATGCTTTGCCGATGTGATCAAGCCCAGAGAAACCATCACCACTGGAACTGAGTGGAGTAGGGTATTAAGACTTGCTCCCAATGCCGATATTTCAAATGTCGATCTATCCGCCTGGTCACCAGCGTCTTTCATCACAAAATCATATAAGCAATGGTGGCAAGAGTGGAAAGAACAGTTATTTTCAACATCCGTCCACACATATCGGCACATGATCGATCCCGACTACGCCATACCTGATGATGCAGTAAGTTCCTTTTAACTTTTGTTTGTCTTTTTCCCCCTTTTTATATATATATCGGCAGCTAATCTTTCCCGTAATAGGCCGATGATCTAGTTCCATCAGTAAGCAAGAGTGGGAGACCTTTCAACCTCCATCCTATCTCTCCAGTCTCAATAATCGGCTACAACGCCCCCACCTTGAACGCCTTAACCTTCCAGAGGACCCGTGCCAAAGCCATTACCTCTAGACCAAAACTGGCAACATCCAGGGCCACTCCAATGGCTGCTGCTACAAGCCTAATTAAGGGTTTTAAGGTAATAACCTTGCTTATTTTGTTTTCTGCCGATACAAACTATATTAACATATAACTATCAGGGCGTAAGAGCTGCAACTGGATCATCATCGGCAACTCATCCAACATAGAGCACCACGACCTCTAACCAGCCTTCAGAGGTATTCTTTTATTTTTATATTTTTCCTGTTAAATATCCGATCTCACACCTATTTTTGCAGCAACAAATGGGTACATCGGCAAGCACACCAAGCACTCAAGCTCCCCAATCAACAAGTGCCGATGCCCCCAGCCAATTGTCGCTGAGACCCAAGCAAAGCGCAAAGCTTTGACCGATGCCGAAGCTCAGCAAAAGTGACAGAAATCTACACCAGCCCCTGCGTCCGCTCCAACACCTATTAGTCAGCCAACTGATGTAATTGAACAAGTTGACCCTCCTGCACAAAATATATCATCGGCCATCATACCCCAAGGGCCAACTACTGATGAGGTCGTAGAAGACATCTCATCGACATCCTCTGCCGATCCTTTGCATGACCCTCTTCAAGCTGCTCCCTCAAGCCAGGCCCAAGAAATTGCCTTGAAGCACGTAAACCGATTGACTATTTGGTTTATAATATCCATATCTATCCTCAGATAGGATCTCTAACTTTATTTTCTTCACAGGAACAAGATTCTCCCGATAGCTTGTTTTCTTTTGCTATCGATGTCTCCGATGATGACGGAGAAGAGGCGAGTTCTTCCCTGGCATTGGGAACAATATCGGCAGACATCTATGGCCAGCTAGAAGCTCTTCTGAATCTACTGCAACAAGATACTGCTCAACTGATAATCGATTCAGACCCTGCAAAGACTATTTTCAAGACGATCTGTGGCCAAGTTCCTACCGATGTTGAAGAAACCATCTTCCCAGCAGTCCACCTAGAGAGTAGACAACACCAATATCAACGGGCTGCTCACCGTATTGCCGACAGAGCAGCTCAAGCTCAACTCAAGGAAGAAATGCTGCAGCTGAAGCAAACCGCCGATGAGAAGCACAAAAGTATCAGCAACTTGCAAGCCTCCGGTACTGATCTTAAGCAGAAAATCCTAGATCTATCGGCAAAGAGAGCAGCTTTGCTAACTGAACTGGAAGAGGTTGAAGCAGCTCTTACTCAAGCCAAGCAAGAAGAAGACCAGCTTCCTGACGTTATCAAAACCCTTCAACAGGAACGAGATGTCCAAGCTCGCAAGGCCTTGGCCTTGAAAAAGAAACTCAAACCTATGGAAGGAACTACCGATGAAGATGCCAAAGAATTAAAGGAAGCCGATGAAATTCACCTGCGTGCGATATCGGCTATCCAAACTTTGTTAAATTAGCGCATCGGCAACAATACATTGATACTTTGTTTTAACTCTAGCCGATAGGATTGTTATCGACAATTACACTTTTATGCATCTATCCAAATACTAGGGTAATATTTCTTTAAGTATTTTCCATTTAATGCTCTGGGAAATACAACTCCTTCGAGAGTTTCGAGAATATACGCATTTCCAGGAACAGATTGATTTATCCGATATGGACCTTCCCAATTAGGTGACCATTTGCCAAACTTAGAACTTTTAGTCCCAATCGGTAAAATCAATTTCCAAACCAAATCTCCATCGATAAATTCCTTTACCTTTACCTTCTTGTCATACCATCTGGCTACCCTTTTCTTATTCTCCTCAATACTAGCTAAAGCTTTTAACCGATGACCTGCTACATCTTCCAACTCATCTTTCATAAGGATATCATAGTCATCGGCTGTCAATTGATCTTGAGAGTGTATTCGCCTAGAACCAGTCTTAACCTCCCAAGGTAATACTGCGTCGTGTCCATACACCAACTGATAAGGTGTTACATTGGTTGCACCATGACACGTCATCCGATATGACCATAAGGCTTCATTTAATATTGTATGCCACTTCTTAGGATATTCTTTAATCTTGCGCTTGATAAGCTTGATAATTCCTTTGTTAGAAGCCTCAGCCTGACCATTAGCTTGGGCATAATATGGTGAAGAATTCAAAACTTTAATCCCCATACCTATAGCAAACTCATCAAATTCACCCGATGTAAACATGGTACCCTGATCGGTAGTGATGGTTTGAGGAATACCAAATCGGTAGACAATATACTCTTTCACAAAATCAATCATATTAGCCGATGTCACCTTTTTCAAAGGAATTGCTTCAACCCACTTTGTGAAATAATCGGTAGCAACCAGAATAAATTTATGCCCTTTACTTGATGGTGGATAAATCTGACCGATGAGATCAATAGCCCAACCCCGAAACGGCCAAGGCTTAATTATGGGGTTCATAGCCGATGTGGGTGCCCTCTGAATATTACCAAATTTCTGACATTCCTGACATCCTTTAAAATATTTAAAACAATCCTCAAGAATAGTCGGCCAATAATATCCATTCCTTCTGATCATCCATTTCATCTTGAAAGCTGACTGATGAGCCCCACATACTCCTTCATGAATCTCACCCATCAAACCTTTTGATTCATCGATGCTAACACACCTGAGTAAAACTCCATCTATGGTACGGTAATACAATTCATCATCGAGGAGCAAATACTTGGTAGCTTGGAATCTTATACGTCTTTCAACCTTTTTAGATGGATTCTTTAAATAATCAATAATTTCCTTTCTCTAGTCATCGGTATCAACTGCCGATGTTAACACTTCTTGAACAGGCTGATATCCTGAAGCATGCTGAGCCAATCGATTAGCCTCTTCATTATGCAGTCGAGAAACATGTTCCAGATAAAAATTCCTAAACCCTTTCAACAACTCAAACACTTCTCATAATATGAAATTAGAATTTCACTTCGGCATTCATAAATCCCAGCCAACTGATTTATAATTAGCATAGAATCACCAAAGACTTCAACAGCATCAGCACGTACTTCCTTAAGCAATTCTAACCCTTTTATCAGGGCTTGGTACTCAGCTTGATTGTTTGTTGATGTAGCAACAATCGGTAATGAGAACTCATACTTCTTCCCCTGAGGGGAAATTAACACGATACCGATGCCTGCCCCTTCACCACATGTAGACCCATCAAAGAAAAGTGTCCAAGGAGCAATCTCCAGAGAATCCACCATGTTGCAATGTTGAGTAACAAAATCGGCCATAACCTGTCCTTTAACTGCCTTAGCCGATTCATAACGTAGGTCAAATTCTGATAATGCTAAAATCCATTTGCCAATTCTACCATTTAGTATCGGCATCGACAGCATATACTTGACCACGTCATCTTTGCATATGACAGTACACTCAGCCGATAGTAAATAATGCCTCAACTTAATACAAGAAAAGTATAGACATAGACATAATTTCTCAATAGCCGAATACCTGGTTTCAGCATCTATTAACCGTCTGCTCAAATAATAGATAACACGTTCTTTCCCTTCAAATTCTTGAATAAGAGCTGAACCGATAACAGTATCATCAGTTGATAAATACAATCTAAAAGGTTTTCCATGTTGAGGTGGAACTAGCACCGGAGGATTTGTTAAGTAACTTTTAATTTCATCCAGAGCTAATTGCTGCTCCTCTCCCCATTTAAATTCCTGATCGACTTTCAATTTCAGTAATGGACTGAAAGCCTTGATCTTACCCGATAGATTAGATATGCATTTCCTGATTAAATTAATCTTACCAATTAAGGATTGTAACTCAGTTTTATCGGCAGGAGCAACAACCTTATTGATTGCCTCAATAGACTTCCTACTAATTTCAATGCCCCGCTGATGCACCATAAAACCCTAGAATTGTCTTACCGACACACCAAATGCACATTTATTAGGATTCATCTTTAATCCATGCTTCCTTGTGCACTCCAATATCTTTCGTAGATCAGTTAGATGCTTTGTGATATCTCCAGACTTAATCACTATGTCATCAATGTAGATCTCTACCAATGTGCCGATATATTCATGAAAAATAAAGTTCATAGCTCTTTGATAAGTAGCACCAGCATTTTTCAAACCAAATGTCATAACTATCCATTCAAATAATCCCACATGACCTGGACACCTAAAAGCAGTCTTGGGAATATCCTCTTCAGCCATGAATATTTTATTATAACCCGCATTACCATCCATGAAACTGATAATTTGATGTCCTGCTGCAGCATCAATCAATAAATCAGCAATCGGCATTGGGTAACCATCCATTGGTGTGGCTTTATTGAGATTCCTGAAATCAATACAAACACGAAGTTTCCCATTCTTCTTATAAACAGGAACCACATTAGAAATCCACTCTGCATATCGACACTGCCGAATAAACTTTGTCTCAATCAATTTAGTTATTTCGGCCTTAATATCAGGAAGTATATTAGGATTGCATCGGCGTGCCGGCTGCTGATGTGGCCGAAATCCAGACTTAATAGGCAACCGATGTTCAACTATAGATCGGTCTAATCTAGGCATTTTAGTATAATCCCAAGCAAAACAATCTTTATATTCTTTTAACAAATCAACTAATTGCTGTTTACACTTAGAACTTAACTTAGCACTAATAAAAGTAGGCCTTGGCCTATCGCCTTCACCAATATCTACTTCTACTAAATCATCAGCCGATGTAAATCCTTGACCTAATTTTCCATCATCGGCAAACCTATCCATTAAAATTCTTCTTCAGAACCGACTGCTTGGATCGGTGGATTTTCGTAATCGGCAACCTTGAGGAACTCCTTTTCCCAAGCTTCTCCTGATATGCACTTGGTTCGTTCATAAGTATCTGATTCTGCCGATGCGATGATATAAGAAGAATCACCAGGAACAACCTCAATTTTATCTCCAATCCATTGTACAAGGCACTGATGCATTGTAGAAGGAACACAACAATTAGCATGAATCCAATCCCTTCCTAGAAGCAGATTATATGCACCCTTACCATTAATGACAAAGAAAGTTATCGGTAAGGTTTTACTGCCGATGGTCAATTCAACACACACTGCCACTTTAGCTGATGACACATTGCCTTCAAAATCCTTAAGCATCATATCGGTTTTAGTTAAGTCTTGATGTCCCTTACCAAGCTTCCGATACATCACATAAGGCATAATATTAATCGCAGCTCCTCCATCAATAAGTATCTTAGATACAGACTGCCCATCAACTCTGCCTTTTACAAACAAAGCCTTGAGATGTTGTCTCTCATCATCGGCAGGTTTCTCAAAAACAACCATCATTGGATCTAGCATTAATTGAGCTATTTGGTCAGAGAAAACAGCTTCTTCCTCATTATCAGAGAGTGCCAAAAATTCCATCGGCAACATAAATACCATATTGACATCTGCCGATGGGCCTTTATTTTTGTGCCTTATCTGCCACTACTGGTTACCAGATCTCTCATTGGAGGAACTCTCTTCTTGGTATAAGTCTTTTTGACGCTCTCGCTGCATTTTCCTTTTCTGTGTCTTTATCAAACCTTCTGGACACCATTGAGGAAGTTTAGTTTTCCACACTGGCTGGTAGGTACTGGTTGACTCCACACGACGTATATTAGGATCCCTATAAAATATTTCTTCATCAGGAACTCTTGCATTTGCCATCTCTTCAAGTTCCTCTTGGTTTCTCAGAAAATATGCAACGCGTTTACCAAGCCTCTCATGTACAATGAGCCTGCCCCCCAGCCGATCATGTACTGATGCTTTACCTCTGATCGGCTCATTGATGGACAAACCTTGATTACCAGATTGAAACCTCCTTTCTGGACGATTAACCGCATAATAACCATTGCATTCTGGGCAATCTTCAACAGTAGATAACTTAATACCCTCTTCCCAACAATGAATAAAAAACAGACACCTCCAATGATCCTTATGTCGATTCCACTCCTCCCGGCATCTTTCTTCTTGCTGTTGTTGATATCGGTCCCTTCGCTGACGCCAGCCTTCCTGTTGCCTTTGATGGGTAATCACAATGCCAGATCTAGGAGGCTTTCCAGAATTGCCACTTTCTCTTAGTAGCCCCTTGCCTTTTGCATCATCGGTAGTCATCCGATGTTGGGTATCCACTGATGCATTTTTCTCAGCAGCTTCCGATGTCAGCACCTTAGTCTTCCCTTCAGCATCCAACATATTTGTTGGAAAAGGATGTTGATCAATTTTCATCGGCTTCTGAATCTTGGAATTGCCAAATTTTATTCTCCCAGACTCAATAGCTAATTGTAACTGCTATCTAAACACTTTGCACTCATTTGTACTGTGTGAAGTTGCATTATGCCATTTGCAATACAGCATTTTCTTCAACTCTTCTGCCGATGGGATCACATGATTAGGTGACAACTTAATCTGGCCCTCTTGAAGCAAAAGATCAAATATCTTATCGGCTTTAGTGATGTCAAAAGTAAACTTCTCTGGCTCTTTGTGACCAAAGGGACAAGATATCGGCTTTTTATTCTTAACCCACTCAGCCAAACCGATAACTGGTTCTTCATCCGAATCAGAATCTTCTACCTCTCCGACAAATGAAACGTTCTTGTTCCAATTCCTTTTGGGTTTAAAGATCATAGTGTCTTGATCAGAAATCCTTTGCACTAGATGACTTAGGCTTTCGAACTCCTGAGAAGCATATCTGTCCTTAAGGTGTGGCAATAATCCCTGAAAGGCCAAATCGGCAAGTTGCCGATCATCCAATACCAGGATATAACACTTATTCTTTACATCTCGTAGCCTTTGCACAAAGCCTTCCACCGATTCATCATTGCGCTGTTTCAACTTTACCAAATCGGTAAGCTTCTTTTCATGAACTCCAGCAAAGAAATATTTATGAAATTGCTTTTCCAGATCAGCCCAAGTAATAATAGAATTTGGCGGTAATGAAATAAACCATGTAAATGCTGATCCAGATAGAGATGATGAAAACAAACGAACTCTCAATTCATCTCTACTAGCTGCCTCTCCACATTGAATAATAAAACGATTAACATGCTCCATGGTTGACGTATCATCTTGCCCAGAGAACTTAGTGAAATCTGGCACCTTGTACCAATTTGGGAGAGGAATTAAATCGTATGCCGGAGGATATGGAGTCCGATAAGAATAGGTATTGACTTTGGGCTTGATCCCAAACTGATCTTTCATAATTTCTGCTATTTTATCGGCCCAAAAAACATCAACATCTTGTTGATGATATGACTGAATTTCCACCGGTAGTACTTGCTGATACCCTTCTGCATATCTTTGTGGCCCACGATCTCCAGCAATTGGTATATTTGCCAGTATTTGTGGTCCATTAACCTGCTGGAAAGGATTCATCGGCTAAGCTGTCGATGCTTGATTCTGAAAACCAGCATGCATGTGACCTTGATGAATACCTGCAGCTTGCTGATTTGGCTGAACTGTATGTTGAGTGGGAAACTACCCTGACCAATTATTATTAGCATTCATCGGTACAAAATTTGCCGATGGCTGATAACTTGTTGGCATTGCTGGATAATTACAACCAACTTGAGGTATAACCTAGACTCCAGGTTGACTTACGATAGGAGCCTTCTGTTGCATCGGTAACAAATTTGCCGATGGACTTGTATTAGATGTTTGACCCAAAGATACCTGGAAACCCCCTAGAGTTGGTTGCACAGTAGTTGCTATAGTATATTGAGGTACTTGAGCTATCGGCGAACCAGCCGATGGCATAGGAGCTTTTCCCGCTGCGTCAAACACTTGAGGTAATCCAGGGTTAAAGGCAGATGGCTCTGGAGGCATACCATATTCCCACCAATTAGCAGGAGTCTGATTACTCTATGGCACAGGACCTGATAACGCCGATGCCGATAGATCTGTATTAAGCTGAACTCGTCCTGATAATGCCGAATCTGACCGCATCGGTGTAGACTGTATGTTAGATAAACCCACTGATACTGGAGGGGAAGAAATCTCTGTACCCACAACGGCTGGGGGAGCCGATGGAGTAATAACAGATGTTGATTCTGGTTGATGATAGGCAGGCCCAACGTAACGAGGTGACGCTTGCCCTTCTTTGAAAGTTCGAACCACAACATTATGAACAGTATTGGACAGCACATTGGAGTGATTAATTAAAGCATGATTGACTGCAGATTTAACCATCTCTTGAAGTTTACCCGGATTAGAATCAAAGGTAACTTGCCGAGGCAACGGCAAATCTTGCTTCTAGATGACTTGTCCACTCTTGTTCAAGCTGAATGACTTCAAGCAGAGCTGTCTGTATTCTTCTATAGCCTTTTCCATAGCTTGCCTCTGTTCTTAAGATCTTCTTCTGTTACCGTGATGATGTTCCCCGCATCGATCTCAGGATTGAGCATATTGAATAGATCTGTCCCACTGGGCGTGCCAAAAGATGTGTTGATGCAAAAGTGGATCTGCAAACACAAAGGGCTAATACCCGAAATCGATATCCAAAGCGTGCCAGTCGATTTGACCTATTAATCGACAAGGATGAAGATACGAGCACTTTGGTCCTGACAACAGCGATGCGCCCAGAAGTCACGGCCAAGAGGTACTCACACGGAACTCGAGGATCGCCGAAGACTGCACTGGAACAATGCAACTCGCCGAATCGATGAGAACTCGTAAAAAGAAAAGTATGCAAATTGACGAAATCGCCGAAAAGTAGATGTAAATAAGAGTAAAAACTGTTTTTGATATTGATTGATTCATTATTACATTGCCCTTCACCCTATATTTATATCCTGATCTACAGAAACGTAACCAAATATGACTAGGACACTAAATCCAAATCTAAGGAAACACATGACTTTGATACAACTCAGACTCTAATAAACGTATACAAGGAAATTAACTCCTATCTTATTCCATAGTCCGCCTCAGTCACGATGGTATTCTCATCGACCTTCTTTTCATCGGCACAATCCCTGTTCCATCGGTAGCAGCCTTCAAGTTTCTTCCATCGGTACACTCCCTGTTTCATCGGCAGCAGTCTTCAAGTCTTCTCTCACCGGCATCACTCCCTGTTTCATCGGTAGCAGGCTTTGAACCCTCTTTCATCGGCATCAGCAATAATACCCTTAACCTTATCGGCAACACTTCAATTTGAATCCATACGCCACCACCACTCATAAGCAAGCTCATTTTCATCGGCTATCAATCTACACAGTAATCTTTCCTCTGCTGATTAGCCCTTCCTGACCATCTTGACACGTGCTAAAAATAATGTCAACAGGGATCATTGTGAATCTCCATAATATCCTGCAGATCGTTATCAATCTCAACGGGATTGTTGTCAATCTCCATGTCATTCTGACCCTTGACCACTACAACCCTGTCCACCCATTGGTACACTTTCATTTAGCTCGTAAACTTTGTTCACAAAGCACTAATTCGGTGAACCAATACTAAGGACGATAAGGCTCACAAGCTACACTCCACGGATATACAAGGCCACAAACTCCAGAACGAGAAGATGCATTTTCATCTACAGATCCAACAAAATTACTATAGCTAGGTTGGAGGTGAAGGAGTAGAGAACATGAGAGAGCAATACAAAGGAATATAGAATCCGGTGAAGCAGCAGATCTAGTGCAGTTACCTTAGATCCAGATAGAGCAGAGAAGCAGGGACGGCGTGCTGAAGATTTGTGCACCGGCGAGGTTGGAGGTGAAGGAGCAGTGAGCACGCGAGAGGCTGCCTTTTATTTGACGCTAGCAGGGTGAAGCAGAGAAAGAGAGTAGAGTGGGGAATGAATGGAAGGAAGGTGTGGTAGGATCATAGGAGTGTATATACAGTTCAAAAAATTTATTGCTCCTATATCAGGGTCTAGTGTCCAGGGAAGTAGGATGTCTCCAACACATCAATTGATACTTAGATCTAATATCATTTATAGTTCAATAAATTGAACACATAGTTAATCACCTTGTATTTAGTTCAACAATAGTTGTACAATAGTGATAAATTTCAGTCCGACACATCAATTGATACTTGGATGTACTAGCATTTATATTTTAATAAATTGAACACCTAGTTAATCACCTTGCATGTAGTTCAACAATAGTTGTATAATAGTGATAGATTTTAGTCCAACACATCAATTGATACCTAAATCTATTGCGGTGAATTAAACAACATGCCAATGAACATGTCAAGAACTAAGGTAAGTACAAAATAGGTGAAAGAAGGATAGGAAGCACATTTCTTTCTCAAATGTATGAAATCTTCCATCATCTTCATTGGAACCCTAGCCATTTCTTCAATCTGTGGCATAATCTCTTCCTCTCCTGCAGATGTTCTTCATTTGTTGTAACATTGGCCTCCGCCTTTAGCTCTCAAATCTTGTTACGTAAATTCAAAATCAAAGTCCTTAGAAATTTTCTACATTGGGGATCGTGCCACTTAAAGAACCTACAATCTAAGTCGAGCTACAAAAAACCAAAATACCATAAGTACAACGGATTTCAGCATTTGCATTGCGAAAATAGAATGAACAAGAAAGAAATTGAGTTATATTATTTGCCCTATAGCATCTATGGTAACAACGTCCTATATTTCCATCACTCCACGAAATCCATTGAGGCGTCTTCAAGTCGTAGCGACACAAAAGTGGTGGCTGGTATGCATAGGGGTGGTTCTCGACACGGCATCAGATGGGCGGCCCCCCTGCTGTAGCCCCGTCCACTAGAAGCCAATGTCCTTCTCGCGTTGGCATCCTAGGATGGTGCCAACCACTAGGAGGAGTTGGAGCTAGATGCAGCCCTAGAGCAGTCAGGGTTCAAAGTGTTGCACACTCTAAGTGAAGAGGTTGGCCAAGGTCTTTTGTCCACGCTTTTGCCTTCCACCAAGGTGCCAAAACGTCCTTCAAAACCCTCGGACTCCTTCCATGATGAAATGCTGTGTCACCACCGGTTCAAGGTACTATCCGCCTGCAGAAGAAGGCCTATTTTGGATCCTCTGTGCTTACATAGAGGTGTACACATGGACCACAATCAAGACTAACTAATTCAATTAACAGTTCAACCAAAGTAATAGATCAACGATTATGCAGTACTAATCCAGAGGTTTCATCAGTATATATAAACTTCATTAATATAAAAGTTTTACAAATTCTAAGATTTAATATCGGATCGGTAGGCAGTTGCTATAAGGTACTCAATTGGTTGATGCGGTCAAAAAAGCCAGAGGTAGTGAACCATAGCGAAGATGACAACATCTCTGTCCATGGACACATTGTATGTATAAAGTATGTCTAGTTTCTGTCCAGTCCTGTAAAGCACAAAAATATCTCCATAAACAGGGTCTTGAATGATTCTTATCAAATTTTATGGTTCGAGAAGGTGACAAACAGTGGCTTCAACAATCAACAGTTGGTCCGGGTGAATGTTCCGTCCCCAATTAGCAAACAACATCATCTGGGGTCCTGGTGCCACCCCTAGCCACCAAAAGGCAAGGTTACTCACATTGTAATGGCTTCTTCCGAAGTAAGACATCTATTGCAATGAAGAAATTCCTAATATGAACAAAACTGATACCGAACCCAAAACCAATTGGAACCAAATGCAAACAGTGGGGGGTGACCGAATCCATCTAACCTTCATGGGGCGTTGTCGACGACGACAATGCAAGGTGCTCGAGGTAGCGCAAGCAAAGGCGAGTGGGGAGAATGAAGATGAAGCAACTGGTGGGAAGAAGGAAGAGGAAGCAACTGGTGAGGATAATGAAGATGAAGCAATGGGTGGAGAGAACTAATGGCTTCATATTGCCGTTTTTAGTAGTTCCAACAGTCGCCAATGCGCCGACAGGGCCGAGGGGAGTTAGGGAACGGATCGGGCAGTTCTAGGTTTCTTTTCCAAATGGACAGTCCAGATTGATCGGCAGCGCGAACGGATGGCATGAGATAAGGCAAATAATATCCATATTAAGCTGACCATTACCACACTAATCAAATGCTATGTAAGTGCATCTAGCCCTTTAGTGGGTTTTGGTGAATTGAATGACAACACCATTAAAGACCTAACAAGTTTGTGAAGTGTTGAACAGAAAATTGAGTTTATTGCATAACTTGTGGATTATGAAATGAGAAGTGTATATAGGTTCAACAAGAAGGCAAACTAGATGATATTTCACATATTAAGCTTGATTGATCTCAACATTCATATCAAGAAGATATTCAAGCACTAAGGATCACAGTATTGAAGAAATAGTTTTTCAATGGATGCTTTAATATGATGTGACTTGAGTATAGCTCGATAGGGTGAAGATAGCAAGAAAAGGGCTTCGAGGGACTAAGTGAAGGTGAAGGGCATGCAATGGCTTGTAGACCGAGGTACCATGGCTAAGGTGAAGAAGAGAGTACTTGCATTGAGTTGAGGTACTAATTGAGCCATGAGGAGTCATATTGTGTTGAGGATCAAATCATTAGTGGAAGTGACTTGAAGCCATGGATTGAACTCACATGTGTTGAAATGGTTCAAGTCACATGCTCAAGTTTTACTTGCTCAAAGAGAGGAGATGAAGTTGATTGCATCCCCTTATGAAGTGATATTGAGAGTAAGTGTCACACCCATATTTTGAAGGAACAAATAGGATGTATGAAAACCTTATGTGCGCCCCAGGAAACGGTCGCACACATAAGTTGACAAATTATTATAGCATCATGACCATGTTTATTACATAAAGCAACATAAACAGCTTATAGTCTTACATAAAAAGTAATAACTAATATGATTCTATCGTGGAAGCTCCATAACAGGGACATGTCGACTGGCAGACAACAAGCCTAATACTCATAGCGATAATCGTCATTCCATTCCTGATCTGGTGCCCAACCTGTGGTGTTGTGAAATAGCAAGGGTGAGTACATGTCGTACTCAACAAGTATAGTAAGGGGTTCATGAGGCTCAAAAAAAGCTGACACTGGTTGAACTGCATTGGGCTTTTAAGTGAAACGTGATTAGCATTTATTAGCTTCAAGGTAGCATAAATCCCATGACCACATGATCAATCGTAAATAAGAATAAAGAATAGTACATGACAACAAGAATTAAATAGTAACCAAAGGTGATCATCTATTCCATAAGAATCCCCAAGGCCACCCGTATCCGTGGGCACGGCTAGTATACCAGTTTTAAACTCTGCGCAGAGGTGTACACGTTCACTGTGAGTCATGATTTACTGATGAGAAGGTTTGCAAGGCCCAAACATCGTAAATTCACATAAAGCTACTCTAGGGTTCGTCTAACGAGTTAGGGCCATTAGATTCACTCGGCAAGGGAATATAGAGCCCCTCTTCCAGATGGCGCATAACACGCAGCCTGCACACATGTGGACAGAAGCCGCACTATACTCAGCTCGTCGAGCCATTCTTACGCCAATTAAGGTAACCTCTAACAAGCTAGAAAAGGTCCCTAAAGCAACTAGAGCCAGAGCCATGTAGCCCTCACAACTGTACTATAAAATCCCGGTGATCACTTACAGATAAGTCCTTATGGAGAGAAACTAGAGCATCTGGAAAACAGGCAGATGCAATAGCCCCCTTTTAACAGTAATTAAAATCATATTTTAATGTTGTTGCATATTCCATCATTCATGTTACGAGATCATGGTCATAATATTGGCGCTAGCAAGTACTACCCAAATGCACATATCCCAAGGTTATCAAGGTGTTTGATCCTCAACACTAAGTCATCCTTAATAGGTAACAAAAGGACACATGCATATGAATTATATTATATTTGGTGAATAGGTAATCAAGGAGAGTCCCAAACTATACTTGCCGTGATTATCGAAATCCTGCTGGCACGGCTGGTCTTCAAAGCACTGCCCTTGCTCACCAAGGTACTGCTCACCGTCTATACTCGGGGAAACATCACCACACAAGCGTACCCGAGCAATCATGCACGAAGCAAACAGAGATAGGATTAGAACAGTACACCAATCAATAGAAAAAGGATGTGAAAAGTAAATAGAACTATTCTACACGTCACTACGATCACACAGACGTAAAGTCCACGGAAATCGGAATTAAAATGTGGAAGTTATGATTTTCTAAAGATTTTCTATAGAGAATTAATTAATTAATTATAACCCCAACGTAAATATTCCCAAAACTACTTGACAAAGGTTCTACTACGTAGAGCTCAAGAAGACGAACCTAACGCAATTTGAATGGGTTAAATCGGAGTTAAAATGTGCATTTTATAAGCATTTGAATACAGAGGCAAACTTGTAATTAAGTGGAACTCTATTAAATTAAATCTGAAAAGAAAATCCGATTTTAAATTTATCTGAGGACTGCGGGTGGGATTCTAACGAAATTGGGGGGCTCTTAAGCAAAAAACGCAGGCGAAGGGGTATGGCTATCCCTGAGCCGTCGATCACGCGATGGATGGCTAGGATTAGAAGCGGGGGAGAGAGAAGGGGGAAAAAACGGCCGGCTACAGTTCCCGCGGCGGTGGGTCGCCGCCGGCGAGCTCATTCACGGCGGCGCCACCCAATCGGGGCCCCAGGCGACCTAATCAACCCGCGAACCAGACCGGGAGGTAGAGGGGAGGGTCGCGGTTCCACTTACGACGTCGTTGGAGGCCGGGGTGAGGCGTGGACGGCGTGCGACGGTGGGGAGCGGCCGGCGGTGAAAGTCCGCCGCTGCCGGTGGTGTTCCGAGCGGTGGGGGCGCGGGAGAAGAGTGCGGGGGGAGGCGGAAGGAGGCCACGGTGCTCCTTATAAAGCCCGGGAAGATGGGGGAGTGAGAGGTGAAGCTCGTGGTGAGCTCGGCTCCATGCCGTCAATGGCGGGGGCGCCATCTTGACCGGGGGTGCGGGAACGCTTCGAGCGGCCTTTGAGCAGGGGGCTGAGACGCGGTCGCAGCGGGGGGGAAGAGAAAGGCTCGGTCGCAGCAGCCGGGTCCTCGCGCGGACACGGGGCGCGGGAACGAGCGTCGGCTCGGCCGAAGAGAACGGCGAGAGGTAGGAGAGCGAGCTGACGGGTGGGGGCCACTGGCAGCGAGAGAACAGAGAGGAGGGGGGGAGCGCTCGCGTGGGCTTGGGCTGCGGTGGCCGCTGCGCGCCTGGGCCGGCCCAAAGCGGGGGAAGAGAGGGGAGCAGGCCGGCGGCGCCTGGGCCAAGGCCGAGAGCCCGCGAAGATTTTCTTTTTCTCCCTTTTTTTTTCTCTCTATAGCATTTTTCAATTAGTTAAGCATATATTTTTAATAATAGCAAAAACCAAATCAAACAAAAGAAGTATGCAGCAGCATGAGTGCAAAGACATGTTTCTACTCCTTATATTAGATTTTAATTTAATAAAATAAAAAAAATATTCCATGCTCACAAAAAAGAATGCATAAATAAATCAATTTAAGCTATTTTTAAAATTAGGAAAATATTGGGTGTTACAAATCCTACCCCCCTTAAAAGAAATCTCGTCCCCGAGATTGGACGGGAACTTACTCAAACAACCGAGGGAAAGACTTCCTCAGTTCATCCTCTCTCTCCCAAGTTGCCTCTTCTTTTGAATACCGGTTCCACTGAACTTTGCACATTTTAATGATCCGGCTTCTTGTGACTCTTTCAGTTGTCTCCAAAATCCTAACCGGGTATTCTTCATAGGTGAGGTCCTCCTTGACAGTAAGCTCCTCTAAAGGTATTTGTTCCTCAGGTACTCGCAAACACTTCTTAAGTTGGGATACGTGGAACACATCATGCACACCTAAAAGGCTTTCAGGTAACTCCAACTGATAGGCCACTTCCCCACATCTCTTCAAGATTTTAAATGGACCAACATACCTTGGAGCCAATTTACCTTTCATATTAAACCTTTTTACACTTTTCATGGGTGATACTTTCAAGTATACATAGTCCCCTTCTTCGAAGACCAAGTCCCTTCTCCGAGTATCGGCATAACTCTTCTGACGAGACTGTGCAATTCTCAAATTCTCCCGTATTATTCTTACTTGATCCTCAGCCTTTCTAAGCACATCTGTCCCGAACACCTGAGATTCACCTGCTTGGTTCCAGAATAAAGGTGTTCTACACTTACGCCCATACAAAGCCTCGAACGGTGCCATCTTGAGACTTTGCTGATAACTATTGTTGTATGAAAACTCTGCATAGGGCAAGCTCTTATCCCAACTTGTGCCGAATTGCAATGCACAAGCTCTCAACATATCCTCTAGTATCTGATTTGTTCGCTCAGTCTGTCCGTCTGTCTGAGGATGATAGGCTGTGCTAAAGTTCAACTTAGTTCCCAAACAATCATGTACCTGTCTCCAAAAATGGGATGTAAATTGTGTACCTCTGTCAGACACAATCTTCTTAGGAACCCCATGCAAACAAACAATCTTCTCCATGTACAGTTCTGCCAACCTTGGCCCATGATAGGTAGTCTTGACAGGTATAAAATGAGCCACTTTAGTTAAACGATCCACAATAACCCAAATCGAATCATAACCTCTTTGAGTACGAGGCAAACCCACTATAAAATCCATACCCACTTCATCCCACTTCCATTCAGGTATCTTCATGGGTTGCAATAATCCAGCAGGCCTCTGATGTTCAGCTTTCACTCTCTGGCAAGTGTCACATATGGCCACATACTCTGCCACATCTCTCTTCATTCCGTACCACCAATACTTTTCCTTCAGGTCCAGATACATCTTGGTGCTACCAGGATGAATGGAGTAAGCTGATTCGTGTGCTTCCCGTAAAATTGCATCACGAATGGCTTTTATTTCAGGCACACAAATCCTTTTTCCCAACCAAAGAGTACCCTGTTCATCAATGCTAAATCCGGGTGACTTTCCATGTTTTACGTTCAGTGCTATCTCTCTTAGCTTCTTATCCTCTGTCTGACCTTTTCGTATCTCTTCCTCTAAGGTAGGAGTCACCTCTATCTCCATAGCATTAGTAACAACTCCTAAATTCAGATGCTCAAACTCAGCACACAGCTCATTAGACACAGGTGTGGCCTGAAGCTTGTTAACATATCTCTTTCTGCTAAGTGCATCCGCAACAACGTTTGCCTTTCCTGGATGGTAGTGCACATCCAAATCATAATCCTTAATTAGTTCCAACCAACGACGCTGTCTCAGATTGAGATCAGACTGGGTGAAGATGTACTTCAAACTCTTATGATCAGTATAGATGTCACTCTTATGCCCAATTAGGTAGTGTCTCCAGACCTTCAAGGCATGAACCACTGCTGCTAGTTCCAAATCATGAGTAGGATAATTCAACTCATGTCTCCTCAATTGCCTAGAGGCATAAGCAACAACTCTACCTTCTTGCATCAGGACACAGCCCAATCCCTGACGAGATGCATCACAATAGATGGAGAACTTCTTGCTTAAATCTGGTAATATCAACACCGGGGCTGAAGTCAATCTCTTCTTGAACTCTTCAAAACTTTCTTGGCACTTATCAGTAGGTGGCTTCCAATTCAACACATCTTTCACCTTGCTTGGATCCACAGCTATTCCTCCGTTAGAGACAACATGCCCAAGAAAAGAGATTTCCTTTAACCAAAACTCACACTTACTCCGCTTAGCATACAATTTATGCTCTCTAAGTTTCTGTAAAACCAATCTCAGATGCTCAACATGTTCTTCTTTGGTCTTCGAGAATACCAGTATGTCATCAATGAATACCACCATAAACTTGTCGAGCTATTCCATGAACACCTTATTCATCAGAATTTCGAATCCATACCTAGTGGTGAATACCAGTATGTCATCAATGAATACCAGTAGGCTGGTGCATTGGTCAACCCAAAGGACATAACTGTGTACTCATACAACCCATACCTAGTGGTGAATGCAGTTTTCGGTATATCAGAATTTCGAATCTTTAACTGATGATAACCGGATCGAAGATCGATCTTAGAAAATACACAAGCGCCTTTTAATTGATCGAACAAGTCATCAATCCTTGGCAAGGGATACTTGTTCTTGATAGTGACCTCATTAAGAGATCGATAATCAACACACATCCGTTGAGTACCATCTTTCTTATCGACGAAGATCACGGGTGCACCCCAAGGTGAAGAGCTAGGGCGAATAAACCCCTTTTCTTGCAATTCTTTTAACTGTTTCTTAAGTTCTTCTAACTCATTAACCCCCATTCTATATGGACGCTTAGCTATGGGTGCAGTGCCAGGTAGTAATTCAATAATAAACTCAATGTCTCGGTCAGGTGGCATACCTGGCAATTCATCCGGGAAAACATCTAGGAAATCATCCTCAACATGGTCCTGAGGGTTTGTATCGCCCTCTAGCTGGTTCACTGCGGCTGTCTGAGGCTTCTGCACTACAACCTCAACCTTGATTCGGCCTCCAGCTGGTGATTCCAGTTCTACTGCCTTCTCCTTACACAGAATCACAGCCTTTTGTTGCATCATCCAGTCCATACCCAAGATGAGATCGATTCCAGCGGTTCTCAACACTATGGGACTCACTTTAAAGTCTACCCCCCGCAAGGATAGACTAACTGGGAGACAACAGTATGAAGCTGGTATAGTTCCCCCCGGTGAATTTACTATTATAGGATTTTTCATGGCCACAACAGGTATGCTATGATTTTTAATAAAAGCTTGTGAAACAAAAGTATGCGAAGCTCCAGAATCAAAGAGAACAGTAGCAGGAATGGAACGGACATCGAACGTACCGAGCATAACCTCTGGCTCCTCCGGCACCGTCTCTGCGGACACATGGTTCACCCTCCCAGTGTTCGAGGGCGTCTGGTACCTCTGCTTCTGATTACCGTTCTGGCTTTGAGGGATTTGCTGGTTCTGCCTTTTTGGGCAATTGTAGGAGAGATGTCCCTCATCACCACAGACATAGCACTTGTTGGGGGTGTTAGGAGCACTACTCTTCAGGGGAGTGGAATTGGGATTTCCAACTCTGGGTGTCTGCTGGCCACCCTGTTGATGGCGCTGCTGTGGACGCTGATTACCATACTGCTGCTGGTTCTGAGGGTGCTGACCCCGGTTCCACTGACTAACCGGGCCCTGAAACCTTTGTTGAGAGCCTTGCTGTGAACCGAACCGCTGACGGGTGTTACTCCCAGAACCCTGCCCTTGCATTTTCCTCTTCCGATCCTGCTCCCTGCGCATATTGTCAAGCACAATAGCGCGGTTCACCAAGGCTTGGAAATTAGCATAAGTGTTACCAGCCAATTGTAATCTGAGATCATAGTAAAGACCCTTCATAAACAGGCGCTGCTTGTCAACATCTTCTTGCACCTCTCTAGGAGCATAACGAGCCAGCTGAGAAAACTTATCATGATATTCACTGACAGTCATAGAGCCCATTCTAAGAGATCTGAACTCTTCTTGCTTTAGCTCAATCAAGCCATCTGGAATATGACGCGCCTTGAAATCTCTGGAAAACTCCTCCCAAGTGATGGCTGGAGCATTGTTGGGTCGTGCAGCCTGGTAAGACTCCCACCAGGTCTGTGCTGCACCCTGTAGCTGGCCAGAAGCATAGAGCACCTTCTCCAAGTCAGTGCACTGAGCTATGTTCAACTGCTTCTCCACCGCACGTAGCCAATCATCAGCCTCCAGAGGATCAGCAGCATGGGAGAAAATTGGGGGTCGTCCCTTCATGAACTCACCATGCTTGTCCCTCACTTGGACAGGTGGCGGTGGTCCTGCAGGTGAATTCTGCATATGATGCATCATCATCTGCATCAGGTTGTTCTGGGTCTGCATGAGCTGCTCCAGGGTGACTGGCGGGTTAGGTGGTGGATTGCCACCCCTGCGACCCCTGCCTCTGGCTGCCATCTGCTTTCCAAAACAATGTTCAAGGTTTAGATCTTCCCAAGTCCAAGAATCTCTTATATGATTTAAAAGATAAAGCAAAAGAAATTGCTTGGACAGATACAGAAAGGTTATGATCAGGATATTGATAGCTACTTCCCAAAAAAAACATGCAGGGCTGAAAGAAGCCAACCCAACTATGTAATCATTAGTCCTTATGCCTTAATCCTGTATCTAAATGAAATTGTAGACAAGTCTACAAAGTCATTGCAATCATTCAAAATCCAAATCAAGCAATTTTCATAATAACAATTCAACAAGACAACAAGGGCACACTTCCAACCATATCTCAACCTTGTGGACTCTACTATTCTCCTTATTTTAGAGGTAAAGATTCTAAAACTTATCTCCTAAAGACAAGAAAAGAGTTCTAGGAGCATAGCAAGGTAAGATGAGATCAGAGTTTTAAAAACTAGAAACAAGGTGGAGATGAGAAGCATAGATAAGGCGAGGCATAGAAAATAAATCAGGGTTTTCTAGAGCAAGGTTTTCGTGGCAACTTCTAAACCTTAGATTGACCATTTTTCTACTAGGCTTGCGTCCTAGAGTCAACAATGGCTCTGATACCAATTTGTCACATCCTATTTGTTCCTTCAAAATATGGGTGTGACAGTAAGTGACATATGAAGACATTGAAGACTCAAGTGGTTAAAATGGTAATATTCTTTTGATCTTGAGTTTAGGCTATGCCGCGCTATAAAGGGGGATGTAAATCTAGGTGGTCTGAGGAAGATAGAGTGCTAAAGTATAAAAACTAAATCAAAAGAGAAACACTCTAGCACTTCACGAGCACGTAGAATAGTTTTAGTAACTTTTGGTGTCGGAAGTCCCAACGTATGTCGGGAGTCCTGATGGTCGGAAGTGCTAACTCGCGCCAGGAGTCCTGATGCCTAGTCACTTAGCCTGTGCGGTGACTGATGACGTCTAGAGTCCCGACGTGCGTCGGGAGTCCCAACGGTCAGGAGTCCCGACCCTCGTCAGGAGTGCTGACAGACATACGTCAGCAGTCCCGACGGTTAGCAGTACTGACATATGTTAGGAGTGCCAACGTTGGCCTTCATGCAGTGACTTTGACCTAGCATGAACAGTGTTTTCTCTATAGGTCAGCAGTCCCGAGATCTATGTCAGTAGTCCCGACGTAGATCTAAACGGTTAGATTTCTACTATAAGTATAAATAGCTCCATCTTCAATTCTAACTGTTGCTCACTCATTCCACTCAACCATAACCTTCGGCAAAAGTGCTCTCTAGCTCTCTAGCTTTGCCTTTAATCTCCTCTTTGCTCCTAGCTTCAAATATTGAAAGAGTTTGAGTTGAGAGAAGGGATTTGGTGAGAGAAACATCGAAGAAAGCTTGAGCACTTGATTTCTTCATCAAGCCAGTTGGATTTGTGTTTGTTACTCTTAGAGCAAGGCTCCTAGCTAGCTAGGCATCGCTTATGGAGCTTCCAACTTGTGTGGTAGCCCCGGGAGGTTTGTAATCACCCCAATCATCTTGTGAAATCACCCCTCATCTCAAGAGATTGCTCTCTTGACTTGAGAATGAGGATAGGGTTGAAAGAGACCCGAAAAGCCTGTGTGGCTTCCTCAACAACGTGGACATAGGCAAGCCTTAGTGGCGAGCCGAACCACGGGATAAATCGATGTCTCACTTGTGTTCTTGTGATTTGCATTTCTATACTTGGACTTGTGGTGATTCTAGGGTTTGGTCCCGATCTACGTTTGGAGGCATCTTGGTATCAAGGAAGTGAGCTAACATCTTCACCTTACCACTAGGAAGTGGGGTTGTAAGTTATTGGCTTCAAAAAGTTCATTTGAGCACTTATAGTTCATTCTCCGTAGGCGTCAAGACTGCTAACAGTTTCCATCAGAACTGGTGACGACGTCGGGAGTTCCGACCTAAACTATCGGGACTTCCGATAGTTGCTGACAAGTGACTTCGAGTTTTGTGTAGAAATTTTTAGATACGCCTATTCACCCCCTCTAGGTGACATCAAGGTCCTTTCAAGTGGTATTAGAGCTAGGCTCTCATTCTCGGGCTTAACCGCCTTGAGAGATGATGTCGACAAGTGAGGAGGTATCTCTAGAACTTCTACTTTTATATGGCTCAAATTATGCATCTTGGTCCGCTAGTGTGCTTGATGTGTTTAGGGCCATGGGTACTCATATTGAGCGGATTGTAGATGTGAGCATTTCACCTCCTAGTGATGATTTGGCCATCTTATCTAAAGAGGAAGTGAAATGCTTACAACACAAGGCTCAAGCTACTAATGTCTTATTTAGTGCTTTGAGTGAAGATGTTTTTGATGCCATCATATTTGGAGATGGTGAACCGCTTGATGATGCTCATCTCATTTGGACCACACTCAAAGAAAAATATGACAAATCTAAATGTGATGAGAAGTTGCTCTCATTGGAGGAACCACTTGAGGAGTACTCAACTTCACCGACAAGTGAAGAGCCTCAAGTGATTCTCCCAAATGGTCAAAGTGATCATGCCACATCCACTCCCTCACTGACATATGTGAACGGTAATGAAATGGTTGGTGAGAACAATGCTTTTATATGTGGTACTTCTACTTCCTCTTGTTCTTGCGAGACTAACATTTTGAAGGAAGAAGAAGATTGTGATCGGTAGCGGCCAAATGATGAGTCCACCTCATGAAGAAGTTCATCTCTCTATGTCACTTCGCATATGGGTCTCATGGCAAAGAAAGAGAAGAATGTGGTAAGGGAGAGTGAGAATGAGAGTGAAAGTGAAGGTGAAAGTGAGAGTGAAGATGAAAGTGATGATGATGAGTTCAATCAACACCTTGCACGTCTAAGCAAGAAAGACAAGTTGATGATGCTAAAGCTCGTTGAGAAGATTGGTGAGCAAGAAGAAACACTTTACAAGCAAGACGAGCTTCTAATCAAAAAGATCAAGTGCTTGGAGAAGTTGACCAAAGAGCATGAAAAGCTTAAGATCTCTCATGCTAGTTTGGTCAAAAGGTATGAAAACTTGTCAATTGAGCAAACTTGTACTATTAACTCTATGTTGTGTTGCTAAATTAGAAGATGAGAATTATATGTTCAAGGACAAGGTGGAAAGGCTCACTAGCAGGAATGAGATTTTGCGAGAAAATCATGATGAGCTCTTGTGCTCTCAGGAGAAGCTTATGGAATCTCATCTCATGCTAGAAATTGCTCATGAGGTTGTGGTAACAACGGTAAAATCATACCAACCTCACACCCAAAAGTGCACATGTACACAAGTTCAATTTATTTTATCATGTGCTAACAATTGTTGCTCTCAAGCAAGCCAACCTTCCGTTGAGCATGTACTCATAGAAAATTGTGATTATTTCATTTCAAAAGAAAATGAACAACTCAAGGAAGAGGTTGAGAGGCTAAGAAGGGACTTGATTTATTGGAATGGCAAGCGCAATGCTCAACCATCTCAAGATAACTGTGAAGACATGGTGAAGAAGCTTGAGAAGGGATCAAACATAGCATGCACGAAACCCCATCAACAAAGTCACAAGTCCAATTATGGCAAAGTCATGGGAAAAATGGAGAAAGTGCAATCTGTCTAGAATGCACAGTGCGGTAGTGTCACACCTGGGCAGAACAGCAAAGCCCCCAAGGCCACCAAGGTGCAACTTCAACCAAAGAAGACTCCCATCACTTGCTTCGAGTGCAAGAAAGAGGGTCACCACGTGAGAGATTGCACCTTGAAGAAAGAAAGGAAGGGCATGAGCAAGATTCAAGAGAGGAAGAAGATGGCTCATGTCAAGTGCTCCAACTTGGGACACAATGCCTCTATGTGTTCCAACAAGGTTGATGACCAAGCCACACTTCCAAAGAACAAGACAAGAAGAAGCAAGAGGAAGCGTTATGGATGCAATGAGAAGGGTCATGAAATTGCATCATGCCCCTCCATGAAGGATGAAAGCTTGGCATCATCAACAAAGAGGCTAATTAGCGAGGTAGCAAACAAGAAGCAAGACAAGAAGATGTCTTACAAGATCAAAGCATAGCATTTTCTACACTTGTCGAGGAAAGGGACATCTAAGTATGGATTGTCCCATGGGTAACACTCCTAAGCTCAACTCAACAATTGATTCAAATATGCTTAGGAGGCCCAAAAATGACACTTGTGCTAGAAAGGTGATTGGTTCACCACGTGCTAGCACAAAGGCCATTTGGGTGCCTAAGTCTCTTGTGACTAACCTTAATGGACCCAACATGGTTTGAGTACCAAGTTGTGCTTGATGCAGTATTGTAGGTACTTGAAGGTGGTATGAAGCTTTAGGGTGCTTGAGCAAGATGATTGAAAATATTTACTCAAGCTATCAATCAATTTATATTGTCTTTTCTAATATGGTTGACCCAAAGATAAATCAATGGATATATTTCTAACTTCATACTTACCTCAGTAGCTAGTACCTAACCCTTGCTAGCTATCCACTTAACTTGTGTAGTCTCTAGTAGTTCACAAATATATGCGTTTGTGAATTATTAGGAGTGGCTAGATGTTCGTGCTTCATCACTTGTTCCATATGATGCTTTTAATGGCTCTCTAGTAGAGCAATATCTTTAGATGTGTTGCAGGTACTCATATAATAAAATATAGTAAGAGAAAAGCACAAGACATGGATCAATATAAAGAAGAGCATGAGGAGCTGAGCTGAGCCTGTCTAAGTCAGCCAGGCTAGGTTGCAAAGCCAGCCAGGCCGGGATGGCAGCTAGGCCGGGTACCTGGGCCGGCAGGCTAGGTTTCACAACCTAGGAAGAAAAGTCTACTTGCATGGAATTCTTCCCCAGCAAATTATTTAATATGCCTATGCATGATCCATGTAACAAAATGGTTGTGAGTATTGCTCTCTCTAGTTAAACTCTTGTTCAATACTCTCTTTACGTGAGTTAGTTATAAAGTGAGCATCCCTAGTTAAGAAATTGGCTATGTGCATTGCCAAGTAATTCTAATACTTGATGCACTCATTTATGGGGAGCTCACTATATATCTAGTCTCATTGTTACTAATCTTTTCATTGAGCTTAAGTGTAGATTCAAATGAAAAGATTTCTGTTTCAAGTATGACCTCTACCATTGAACATTGAAATACTACTTGAGACCTATTCCAAGATGTGCACTCATGATGTCTTATAAATCAAAGGATCTTGTGAATAGCTTTGTGAGTATTTCTATGGCATAAGTTCAATTTGATTATTGCATTGTTGCCATGACCTAGAAATAGAGTGAAATCCCATGTTCTTAAAAGAATTAAGTGCTATATGAGTCATTCAAATACTTAGAGCACTTATCAAGGGGGAGCTTACTCTATGGCTAGTGTTGTGAGACTAACCATTTCTCTAAGTGATTTATGTAGTCTCACTAAATGAGAATGTGTTTCTCAAATGAAGTGTGCTTTGTGTGGTATTGTATGCACAAATTAAGGGGGAGTTTAGACTATATCTTGTGGGACTAATGATTTCTTTCAAGTTCATGTTTAGTAGTCTCACACATTGGAGATAAGGAGGATGGATGGTTCCTTTGGACTCTCTAGGTGCTTCACAATTATTTTAGGAGGTCTTGGTCATTATAAACCAAGTGCTCCCGATTTAGTATTGGATGCCCCAATCCTTTAGTGGAATGGAATTTGAATGAGTTGGAGAAAATAATTGAAGAGTGGACTTTCATTGCTATTTCTCCTCTCTAGAACTCATCAAGTGCACATGGATCCATCTCATTGGTCATCCAAGACCATGTCAACAAAGGAATGGTAACTCCTAGTTATCAAATTTGCAAATTTATGAATTTTACCTCTTGCTCTCTATGTGAGTTCCTTAGGTAAAGAAAGAACTAGGAACCTAATATGGATCCTGGATGATCACAAGAGCTTTCAATTTCACCACATTTCATCAAGTGAGAATTATGGTCATCCAAATCACTAAAGTCTCACTTATGATGGTCATGACAATCAAAATTTATGTGGTGACCTATCTACCTTGGTGGTGCTATGTTTCCTTTGGCATAATTTCAATTATTCCAAGATTGTTATGCCTTGACCAAGATATACGATGAACTCCTCTAGATTCTTAAACCGATTCAAGTGCATTTCACAAGTAAGTCAAGTACTTGATGCACATATTAAGAGGGAGCCCATTCTATGTCTTGTGTCTTTTGAGACTAACCTTTTCTTCTAGTAAATTTGTATAGTCTCTTGGTGAGAATGAGTTTCTCATGGGTATGCTACATTAACTCAATCCAAATTGGTAAAGTTATCCTTCATATTTATTTGGAATGCAATATTTATCTCTTAAGTAGCTACTCTCCATAACATAGCTTAAATTCCCTTGTTTGGACATAATTGACCAAAAAGTGCATATGTTCTTGCTTTCCACATATACATGTATGCACTATCAAAAAGGGGGAATTTAGTCTATGTTATGAGGTTTTGCAATTAGTGATCCACTTACCATCCACATCCAAAATAATCACTAGTTGTGAAACTCTAGCTTGTGCAATTTAATGCTATCTCTTGTCTTTATAAGCATTTCCTAGGTGACATTATGAGATACAAGAATCCATTCCAATTGGCATCAACTTGTGAAGGCTCTTTCAATTGATGTCAAAATTATGAAGATCATATTCCAATTGGTATTGATGGATAATCTCTAAATTTGGTATATCAAGAAATATGTCTTCAATTGGTATCTCAAAATGGCAACAAGAGCTAGCGATGGACTTTAAATTGAAATCAAGCACAAGTTTGTGATATCTCCTATGATCGAGAGAGATGGGCACAAATGAAATCTTTTACATCGTGCCAAGCCCATCAAAGCACTAAATTTAAAAATTCATAATCATAGTGGAGATTATGAGGCTTAGAACAAAGGTATATCGCTCCATGAACTCTTGTATTACCTTTATGCATCTAGGCCCTTACATGCTAGTGTGTGCATGTGTGATAGAATTCAAGCTAATCCAAAAGAGTGTCATTTGATGACCATTAAGAGAATTTTGAAATGTTGCACACCTTGATTGAGCAACGAGCATCTAGGCAAAAGGCTTAGAAAGAGTTCATAATGTGCTTCAAAATGCTTTATCAAAAGTGAACTTGCATTTTATGGTCATTGCTTGTTTTGGTTATCTGTTGCCTACCATATTTTGTCAAGTTTGTTGTATCCCTCTTCGTTCTTTTCTCTCTTTTTGGTGCTTGTTGCCAAAGGGGGAGAATGAGAAGGGAGAAGAGAAGGGGTACAATTTTTTTCGTCACCATGGATGCTTGTGTGCACACTTGTCATATGCATCACGGTTATCATGTTGACACCTTGCACCCCACGGATGCTATGATATAGGAGAGTTCCCACACTTCATCTTAAATATGTGCATTGGGCATTCGAGGCCAAAATCTAAATTTCTTTCAATGCACACATTTAGGGGGAGCTCACTATATCATAGGATTCAAAATCTTATTGTTTATCAATCTCTTGTAAGTTTTAATTATGTTATCATCAATCACCAAAAAGAGGAGATTGTAAGTGCATCTAGCCCTTTAGTAGGTTTTGGTGAATTGAATGACAACACCATTAAAGACCTGACACGTTTGTGAAGTGTTGAACAGGAAATTAAGTTTATTGCATAACTTGTGGATTATGAAATGAGAAGTGTATATAGGTTCAACAAGAAGGCAAACCAGATGATATTTCACATATTAAGCTTGATTGATCTCAACATTCATATCAAGAACATATTCAAGCAATAAGGATCACAATATTGAAGAAATAGTTTTTCAATTGATGCTTAATATGATGTGACTTGAGTATAGCTCGATAGGGTGAAGATAGCAAGAAAAGGGCTTCGAGGGACTAACTGAAGGTGAAGGGCAAGCAATGGCTTGTAGGATGAGGTACCATGGCTAAGGTGAAGAAGAGAGTACTTGCATTGAGTCGAGGTACTAATTGAGCCATGAGGAGTCATATTGTGTTGAGGATCAAATCATTAGTGGAAGTGACTTGAAGCCATGGATTGAACTCACATGCGTTGAAATGGTTCAAGTCACATGCTCAAACTATACTTGCTCAAAGAGAGGTGATGAAGTTGATTGCATCCCCTTACGAAGTGATATTGAGAGGAAGTGACATATGAAGACATTGAAGACTCAAGTGGTTAAAATGGTAATATTCTACTGATCTTGAGTTTAGGCTATGCCGCACTATAAAGGGGGATGCAAATCTAGGTGGTCTGAGGAAGATAGAGTGCTCAAGTATAAAAACTAAATCAAAAGAGAGACACTCTAGCACTTCATGAGCATGTTGAATAGTTTTAGGGACTTTTGGTGTCGGAATTCCCGACATATGTCGGAGTCCCGACGGTCAAAAGTGCTGACTCACGCCGAGTGTCCTGACGCCTAGTCACTTAGCCTATGCGGTGACTGAGGATGTCGGGAGTCTCGATGTGCGTCAGGAGTCCCAACCCTCATCAGGAGTGCTGACGCCTGGCCCAACGGCTGTCGGCTTACGTCAGTAGTCCCGACATACATCAGCAGTCCTGACGTACGTCGGGAGTCCCGACGTTGGCCTTCCCGTAGTGACTTTGACCTAGCATGAACAGTGTTTTCTCTATAGGTCAGCAGTCCCGAGATCTACGTTAGCAGTCCTGACGTAGATCTGAACGGTTAGATTTCTACTATGAGTATAAATAGCTCCATCTTCATTTCTAACCGTTGCCCACTCATTCCACTCAACCATAACCTTCGGCAAAAGTGCTCTCTATCTCTCTAGCTCCCCCTCTCCTCTCCTCTTTGCTCCTAGCTTCAAATCTTGAAAGAGTTTGAGTTGAGAGAAGGGATTTGGTGAGAGAAACATCGAAGAAAGCTTGAGCACTTGATTTCTTCATCAATCCAGTTGAATTTGTGTTTGTTACTCTTGGAGCAAGGCTCCTAACCGGCTAGGCATCGCCCGTGGAGCTTCCAACTTGTGTGGTAGCCCCGGAAGGTTTGTAATCACCCCAATCATCTTGTGAAATCACCTCTGAAAGTCCCTAGTTTGGTTTTGGCTAATTGATGAAACCTAGGACTAACCTTTGTATCTAAGTGGATGATTTAGATAAAGGTGGTCATTGAATATGAGACATGACATTGACTCATATGACCAAGATGATGAAGACCAAGATGAGGCTTGGCTCGATGGACCGGTTGTGAAGGTGAAGGGCAAGTCGAGGCTTCGAAGCGAAGGACCATGCGATGGTGAAGCTTGAGCAAGACTTGGCGCCGACGGACCGATGCAACGGTGAAGAGCAAGTGAAGTCAAGGTCGATGGATCGAGATGGTCATGTGATGATATGAAGTGGATCATATCATTTGGAGAAACAAAATGGGCTCAAGGCAAAGGTATAACCATAGGGCCATTTTGTTTTACACTCAAGACACCATAGAGGGTGTGAGTGGTTTAGGATCGATAGCCGAACTATTAAGAGGGGAAGTCTTATCGGTTATTCGACGCATGGGTGCCACTAGGTGAATTCATGAAGTGCATTGCATGTAGGGCCTAGTGAGCTAACGGGAAAACCTTTGAAAATGATTGAGAAAATGCTAACACACAAGCACATGGAGATGTACACTTGATGGTGTTGGCACATTTGCAAAGGTGGCGTTGGTCGCGCTGTGGTTTGCGGGCAGAGAGGGGTTTGGTTCCTTTCTCCCTCCCGCCGAGCGTGCGAGCGCGGGATTCAGGCGATTTCGGGGAAATGAAATGCCTATTTTCCATTGCGCCGGAAGTCGGAAAAGAAACGGAGGCGAACGCGGTCACAGAGGTGCACCGGACGCTGCACCGGACGCGGTCAGTTTCGACCGGCGCGTCCGGTCAGTACAGCGTCGGGGCCTGGCGCGCGAGGTAGGGTTTGACACCGGCGCGTCCGGTGACCCACGGGACCGGCGCGTCCGGTCTGGCGAACAGCGAGTCACGAAGTCTTCGGACGCGGTGCGCGTCCGGTCCCTCACCATCAGACGCGTCCGGTGGTCCAGGGAGCTTACTGGACTCGCACCGGACGCGGGTACTGTGGCGTCCGGTGGTTGCGAGGAGCGCGTCCGGTCTTGTCTTCGGGCGCGCGGGGACTGTGCGCACCGGCGCGTCCGGTGATTCACAACAGCGCGTCCGGTGGCTCGTTTGACCGTTGGCGCGCAGTGACCGTTGGAGGATCTAACGGACGAATTTGAAATTAGAGGACACGTGGATGTCGCAGGGACACCGGACGCGGTTGAGCGCGTCCGGTCTGTTACGACCGGCGCGTCCGGTGGTCCCGCGAAAATCGTGAGTGGAGTTGTAACGGCTCTATTTGGATGGGATGCTTATAAATACTTGTTGGCCGGCCCTTGGGGAGGTCTCTTGGCATTTCTAACATACTTGTGCATCCTTTGAGCTAAAACAACTCCTCCCACTCATCTCTCTTGCTTGATTGCAAATCAAAAGTGAGATTGAGTGATCCCAAAGTGCATTGCATAGCTTGAGGGCATCTAGTGGCACTTGTGGGTGGTTTAGCCGGTGGATTTCTTGTTACTCTTGGAGAGTACCGCTCCTAGCCGGCTTGGAGATTGTTGGAGGCGTTGGCAAGAGAAGGTGATTGTTCTTGGCCACCTCCGGTTGATTGTGAGAGGTTCTTGTGCTTTCCTCGGCGGGACGCCAAAAGCAACTCTAGTGGAATCCGCGTGTCATTGAGTTACCTCACTTGAGAGTGGTGTCTTGCGGTGCCTTGCGGGGCGTGCCTTGAGGGGCAAGTGACTTGAGGGTCACACCGAGGAACCATCTAAGTGTTGGTCGACACAACCGGTGACGTAGCTTGTCGGTGCACAAGTGAACACCGGGTGAACAAATATTGTGTCTCTTGTCTCCCGGTGATTGGTCTTCATATTGTGTTGTTGTCAATATTGATTGATTGTATATCATCTTGGTGATTGGCAACATCTTCACTTCACCGTCGGTATAATAATCACAATCCTCTCTCTTGCTTATACATTCACTAGTTTTTCTTGTGTAGCTCTAGTAGTAGCTTTGCTAGTAGTGTTAGCTTGTTCTCTAGTGTAACTTTAGTGACATAGCCCTTGTGTGAACTAGAGATTATAATCTACTAGACTTGTGGATAGGAGGCTTGCATCACAACCTTTTGGCTAAGCAAAACTCGCTTTACGCCGTTTGTTATTCTAACTAGTTTGCTTAGTGGTACTTGTAGATTTTTAATAGGCTATTCACCCCCCCCTCTAGCCATCTAGGACCTTACAAGTGGTATCGGAGCCGTGGTCACCGTTTTATTCAAGGCTTAACATCCTTCGGTGTGAAAAATGGCTCAAATTGTGTTCAATCATGTTGGGGGCAAGCCACCGTTCTTTGATGGTGTTAGTTCTTTTGCTCATTGGAAGAGAAAAATGACAATGTACCTTGGTTCTATTCATGAGAGAGTTTTGCAAGTCACCGAGAATGATTTTGCTATCATTGATCCCGATCGTCTCACCGATGAAGATAGAGCAAATAGAACATGCAATAGAATGGCTCTCAATACACTTTACAATGGTATTGACACAAAAGTATTTGAGGGCATCAAGGATTTAGATTTGGCAAATGAAGTGTGGACAAGGTTGAGTGAAACATATGAGGGCACGAAGGTTGTGAAGAGTGCCAAGCTATATGGGCTCAAGAGTGAGTTTGAGAACTTCAAGAAAAAGGATGATGAAACATTCATTGAAATGTTTCATAGATTGCAAGTGATAGTCAATGATCTCAAGAGCTTAGGGCACAAGACTCAAGATCAAGATTTTTGTCACAAGTTCTTATTGAGCTTACCTAGAAGATTCAAGATGTTGATCATGATGTTGCAAAGAGATGGGCTTGAATCAATAAAGCCTAATGATTTGCTTGGTGAAGTATTGACCTATGACAAATATGATCAAGATGTTGATGACAAGGAGAAGGTGGAAGATGAGAAGAAGAAGAAGACCGTGGCATTCAATGCCACCTCCTCCAAGGGCAAAGCTACCATCATTGAAGAAGAAGAAGATGACAATGAAGATGGGGAATTTGAAATTGATGATGAGGCACTTGCTCTTGTAGTCAAGAAGATGGGTCACATGTTCATCAAGAGAAGAGGTTTTAAGAAGAGAAATGACAACTTCAAAAGAAATGAGCAACAAAGAAAGTGCTTCAATTGTGATAGCACCGAGCACCTTCAAGCGGAATGTCCTTATGATAAGAAGAAGAACAAAAAGGACAAGTTTGAGAAGAAGAAGAGAGAGGCCAAGATGACATTCAAGAAAGGCAAAAATGGTGCTTATGTGATCACTTGGGAAAGTGAAGATAATGAAGAAGAAGAAGAATCATCCAACAAGGCTTTTGCTTCCATTGCTATCAACAAGAAGCCATCATTATTTGATTCATCCTCTTCATGCTTCATGGCTAAAGAAGCTAAGGTATTATATGATGAGAGTGATGATGAAAGTGAAATGGAATATGCTCATGATAGTGATAATGATAATGATAATGAAAATGATGATGATGAACCAACTAAAGAACAACTATATGACTTGATGCAACAAACTAGAGACATAGCTATTGCCAAGGACAAAGAGTGTAAGAAGCTTTCAATGAAAGTAGCAATACTTGAGAAAGTCCTTAGTGAGCTTAAGATCACTCATGAGAGTCTAGTGGAAGACCATGAGGATCTTGATAAGGCTCATTCCAAGCTTGAAAAAGCTCACTCATTACTACTTGAGCAACAAGCAAAGAAGGAGGTTGTTGTATCATGTGATATAGGTGTTACATGTGATATAATTGATGAATCCTTTAATGAACCTATCATCATGTCAAATACTAACCCTTCTTGTAGCTCTTCATCCACCACCACTAACTCTACCTCCACTACTAGTGACGGTTTCACTTGTGATGCCTCACTAATGGTTGAGAATGAGACTCTCAAGAGAGAGGTGGATGAGCTCACTCACGCCCTAGGCAAAGCCTATGGTGGTGAGGCCCGCTTGCTTAAGTGCTTGGGTAGCCAAAGGTTCTCTCTTAACAAAGAGGGATTGGGCTACACCCCCAAGAAAGGCAAGTCGGCCTTTGCAACTCCAAAGCCTAGCTTTGTGAAGGGCAATGGCCGGTTTTGCAATAGATGCAAGCAAGTTGGGCACTTAGAGCATAATTGCAATAAAAGGAACCAAAGCAAGAACCTTGTTAATGCTATACCTTTTGATTCTTGCTATGTGCTTACCAAGGGTGTGAAGGGTGTGCAAGCTAAGTTTGTTGGTACACCAATTGTGGGCCCAAAGAAGAAGGCTATTTGGGTACCAAAGAGCTTAGTTACTAACCTACAAGGACCCAAACAAAAGTGGGTACCTAAGCTTCATTAATTTGCTTGTAGGTCAATTACAAAGCCGGAGGAAGGCATTGGATTATTGATAGTGGGTGCACTCAACACATGACCGGTACATCAAGAATGTTTGATTCAATCAATGACAATGATAGTGGTGTTGATTCTATCACATTTGGCAATAACAAGAAAGGCAAGGTTATTGGTTTGGGCAAGATTGCAATATCAAATGACATGAGTATCTCCAATGTGTTGCTAGTTGAAAGCTTGGATTTCAATCTTCTATCCGTGGCACAAATATGTGATCTAGGCTACAAATGCATCTTTGGGGTTGATGATGTGGAAGTTATTAGTGTGGATGGTTCAAATGTGGCATTCAAGGGCTTTAGATATGAGAATCTCTACCTAGTTGACTTCAATGCTAGAGAAACTTCTTTGACAACTTGCTTAGTCTCCAAATCAAGCATGGGTTGGCTTTGGCATAGAAGGCTTGGTCATGTTGGCATGAAACAATTGAAGAAGCTTACAACTCACAATCTTGTCAATGGTTTGAAAGATGTTGAATTTGAGAAGAACAAGCTTTGTAGTGCATGTCAAGCCGGGAAGCAAGTTGGAAGCTCACATCCAAAGAAGAGTACAATGAGCACATGCAAAGCATTTGAGTTGATGCACATGGATCTATTTGGACCAACAACATATACAAGCATAGGCGGCAACAAGTATGGATTTGTCATAGTGGATGACTTCACAAGATTCACATGGGTATTCTTTCTTAGTGACAAAAGTGAAGTGTTTGACACCTTCAAGACATTCCTCACTAGAGTGCACAATGAGTTTGAGATTAGAATCAAGAAAGTGAGAAGTGACAATGGAAGTGAGTTCAAGAATACAAGAATTGAAGAACTTTGTGATCATTACGGTATTGGTCATCAATTCTCGGCCAAGTACACTCCTCAATCAAATGGTCTAGTTGAGAGGAAGAATAGAACATTGCTTGATATGGCTAGATCAATGCTTCATGAGTACAATGTGAGTCAATCATTTTGGGATGAAGCAATCAATACCGCTTGCTACTACATCAATAGACTATATTGTCATCCATTGCTAGAGAAGACCCCATATGAGCTACTTCATGGAAGAAAGCCCAATATTTCCTACTTTAGGGTGTTTGGTTGCAAATGCTATATCTTGAAGAAAGGCACTAGATTGGGGAAGTTTGACAAGAGATGTGATGAGGGGTTCCTACTTGGTTATTCAACTACAAGCAAAGCTTATAGAGTTTGGAACAATTCAAGTGGCATTCTAGAAGAAGTCCATGATGTGCAATTTGATGAAACCAATGGGTCACAAGATGAAGAAGAAAATCTAGATGATATTGGTGGAACTCTATTAGTGGAAGCAATGAAGAACATGGACATTGGAGACATTAGAGCAAAGCAAGTAATTGATATTCAAGATGATGATAAAGATCAAGTGCTCAATTCACCATTCAAGCAAGTTAGTGACTCTCAAGTGCAAGATCAAGGAGCTAGTTCTTCACATCAAGATACATCAAGTGATCAACCAAGCTCAAGCAATCAAGTGCAAGTACTTCAACCACAACATGTTGCAAGAGATCACCCCATTGATAGTGTTATTGGTGATATTAGAAGTGGTGTGCAAACAAGATCAAGGTTGGCTATGTTTTGTGAGCATGCATCATTTGTGTCAACCATAGAACCAAAGAAGATAGAAGAAGCTTTGAGGGATGCCGATTGGATCATGGCTATGCAAGAAGAGCTTAACAATTTCACAAGAAATGATGTTTGGGAGTTGGTAGAAAGGCCAAATGACTACAATGTGATTGGAACCAAGTGGGTGTTTAAAAACAAGCAAGATCAAGATGGCATTGTAGTGAGAAACAAAGCAAGGCTAGTTGCTCAAGGTTACACTCAAGTAGAAGGTCTTGACTATGATGAAACATATGCTCCCGTGGCAAGATTGGAGGCAATAAGGATTCTATTGGCTTATGCTTGTGCACACAACATCAAACTATATCAAATGGATGTCAAAAGTGCATTTCTCAATGGGATCATCAATGAGTTAGTCTTTGTTGAGCAACCGCCCGGATTTGAAGATGACAAGAAACCCAACCATGTGTACAAGTTGAAGAAGGCTTTATATGGCTTAAAGCAAGCACCTAGAGCATGGTATGAGAGGCTAAGGGATTTCCTTCTCTCTAAGGGATTCAAGATGGGCAAGGTTGATACAACTCTATTCACCAAGAAGATTGGAAATGATCTATTCATAGTGCAAATATATGTTGATGACATCATCTTTGGATCAACCAATCAAGCTTATTGTGAAGAATTTGGTGCTATGATGGCCAAAGAGTTTGAAATGTCTATGATTGGTGAACTTAGCTACTCCCTTGGTCTTCAAGTAAAGCAATTGAAGAATGGAACATTTGTGAGTCAAGGGAAATACATAAGGGACATGTTGAAGAAGTTTGGAATGCAAGATGCAAAGCCAATTTCAACTCCAATGGGTACAAATGGAAGTTTGGATAGTGATCTTGATGGCAATATGGTGAATCAAAAGGAATATTGGTCTTTGATTGGAAGTCTACTCTATGTCACCGCATCAAGGCCGGATGTCATGTTTAGTGTTTGCATGTGTGCTAGATATCAAGCCTCACCTAGAGAGAGTCATCTCACGGCTGCAAAGAGAATATTGAGGTACTTGAAGCAAACAAGAGATGTTGGACTATGGTATCCCAAGGGGTCAAAGTTTGAATTGATTGGATATTCGGACTCCGACTATGGGGGCTGCAAGATCAATAGAAAGAGCACAAGTGGCACATGTCAATTACTTAGAAGATCACTTGTGTCATGGTCCTCAAAGAAACAAAATAGTGTGGCAATCTCTACCGCCGAAGCCGAATATGTGAGTGCGGGGAGTTGTTGTGCACAATTGCTATGGATGAAATCAACTTTGAAGGATTATGGCCTCAACTTCAAGAATGTGCCATTGCTTTGTGATAATGAGAGTGCAATCAAGATGATACAAAACCCGGTTCAACATGGAAGAACAAAGCATATTGACATAAGACATCATTTCATTAGAGATCATCAACAAAAGGGAGATATTGCCATTGAAAGTGTTGGCACCGATGATCAACTTGCCGATATTCTCACTAAGCCACTTGATGAAAAGAGGTTTTGCAAGCTAAGGAATGAATTGAACATTCTTGATTTCTCAAACATGAGTTGAATGCACCTCACTCACTTATTGACATGCCTCTCCTTCGACATTGCAAGGTAAAGTTGATTGACATGTCATTCATCCTATGCTAAGGACTTGCTAGAGCATGTAGACATAATAAGTGGTATGCATGAGCATTCATAATAAATCAAATGAATTTGATGGATATATGTTACCACTATTGCCTCTATGTTTGTTTTGATCTAGTGGTGGCATATGACATGTTTGTGAGCTTGCAAACCTAGTGTTGAATCTAGAAGATTTGCTATAAGTGTTTAATTCAACATAGGCAAGATAACCCTTATTATGAGGTGTGAAGAAGCTTGTCTTTGGTTCAAATCGAATTAAATTTCTTTGGCAAGTGTTCTAGGTTGAACCAAAATTTGATGAATTTTAACCTACTCCATCGAACATTTTTCTTCTCTCCACAATTTGATCCCATTTTTTGGGTAAGTTGTTGACAAAGGGGGAGAGAAAAAGATGATTCAACATGATAAAGGGATAAATAAAATTTTTGATGCACACAAGTAGGGGGAGCAAGCTCATAAACAAAGTTGTTGCATTTGTTTGTGCATTTTCATATGACTTGCTCATTGCACATGTATTTAAATTCAATATACATGCTTGTGTGGTGCAATGCTAAGTATAGAACTTGGATGATGAAATGATCTACTAGCATGCATAGGAATAGTCTTACTTGTGGTATCTAGACTTGCCTAAAGTTTTTACAAGTGGTCCAAGAACCTTTTCATATAATGTTGATCTCACGGGGTTCTTGAGTTTTGATGGTTGTCTAGTTACTTCATGATGCTAAGGATGGTGTAAAAGGCAACTCCGATTGGTATCACGCTTCAAAGGTCCATTTCTTACACCTTAGCATCATTTTGGTAGAATTACTCTCCCAACACTTCTATCCATGCATATGTGCAAAGCTTTCAATCCAAACTCTATGCACATATGTAGGGGGAGCTAATGCTACCAAAACCGAGCTTGTGATAATTGTCCAAACTTTACTTATGAGCAAAATGATTGGACAAGTATGACAAGTTCAAAACTTTTATTATCAAAATCATCTTTGTGAGGGTTGTCATCAATTACCAAAAAGGGGGAGATTGAAAGTCCCTAGTTTGGTTTTGGCTAATTGATGAAACCTAGGACTAACCTTTGTATCTAAGTGGATGATTTAGATAAAGGTGGTCATTGAATATGAGACATGACATTGACTCATATGACCAAGATGATGAAGACCAAGATGAGGCTTGGCTCGATGGACCGGTTGTGAAGGTGAAGGGCAAGTCGAGGCTTCGAAGCGAAGGACCATGCGATGGTGAAGCTTGAGCAAGACTTGGCGCCGACGGACCGATGCAACGGTGAAGAGCAAGTGAAGTCAAGGTCGATGGATCGAGATGGTCATGTGATGATATGAAGTGGATCATATCATTTGGAGAAACAAAATGGGCTCAAGGCAAAGGTATAACCATAGGGCCATTTTGTTTTACACTCAAGACACCATAGAGGGTGTGAGTGGTTTAGGATCGATAGCCGAACTATTAAGAGGGGAAGTCTTATCGGTTATTCGACGCATGGGTGCCACTAGGTGAATTCATGAAGTGCATTGCATGTAGGGCCTAGTGAGCTAACGGGAAAACCTTTGAAAATGATTGAGAAAATGCTAACACACAAGCACATGGAGATGTACACTTGATGGTGTTGGCACATTTGCAAAGGTGGCGTTGGTCGCGCTGTGGTTTGCGGGCAGAGAGGGGTTTGGTTCCTTTCTCCCTCCCGCCGAGCGTGCGAGCGCGGGATTCAGGCGATTTCGGGGAAATGAAATGCCTATTTTCCATTGCGCCGGAAGTCGGAAAAGAAACGGAGGCGAACGCGGTCACAGAGGTGCACCGGACGCTGCACCGGACGCGGTCAGTTTCGACCGGCGCGTCCGGTCAGTACAGCGTCGGGGCCTGGCGCGCGAGGTAGGGTTTGACACCGGCGCGTCCGGTGACCCACGGGACCGGCGCGTCCGGTCTGGCGAACAGCGAGTCACGAAGTCTTCGGACGCGGTGCGCGTCCGGTCCCTCACCATCAGACGCGTCCGGTGGTCCAGGGAGCTTACTGGACTCGCACCGGACGCGGGTACTGTGGCGTCCGGTGGTTGCGAGGAGCGCGTCCGGTCTTGTCTTCGGGCGCGCGGGGACTGTGCGCACCGGCGCGTCCGGTGATTCACAACAGCGCGTCCGGTAGCTCGTTTGACCGTTGGCGCGCAGTGACCGTTGGAGGATCTAACGGACGAATTTGAAATTAGAGGACACGTGGATGTCGCAGGGACACCGGACGCGGTTGAGCGCGTCCGGTCTGTTACGACCGGCGCGTCCGGTGGTCCCGCGAAAATCGTGAGTGGAGTTGTAACGGCTCTATTTGGATGGGATGCTTATAAATACTTGTTGGCCGGCCCTTGGGGAGGTCTCTTGGCATTTCTAACATACTTGTGCATCCTTTGAGCTAAAACAACTCCTCCCACTCATCTCTCTTGCTTGATTGCAAATCAAAAGTGAGATTGAGTGATCCCAAAGTGCATTGCATAGCTTGAGGGCATCTAGTGGCACTTGTGGGTGGTTTAGCCGGTGGATTTCTTGTTACTCTTGGAGAGTACCGCTCCTAGCCGGCTTGGAGATTGTTGGAGGCGTTGGCAAGAGAAGGTGATTGTTCTTGGCCACCTCCGGTTGATTGTGAGAGGTTCTTGTGCTTTCCTCGGCGGGACGCCAAAAGCAACTCTAGTGGAATCCGCGTGTCATTGAGTTACCTCACTTGAGAGTGGTGTCTTGCGGTGCCTTGCGGGGCGTGCCTTGAGGGGCAAGTGACTTGAGGGTCACACCGAGGAACCATCTAAGTGTTGGTCGACACAACCGGTGACGTAGCTTGTCGGTGCACAAGTGAACACCGGGTGAACAAATATTGTGTCTCTTGTCTCCCGGTGATTGGTCTTCATATTGTGTTGTTGTCAATATTGATTGATTGTATATCATCTTGGTGATTGGCAACATCTTCACTTCACCGTCGGTATAATAATCACAATCCTCTCTCTTGCTTATACATTCACTAGTTTTTCTTGTGTAGCTCTAGTAGTAGCTTTGCTAGTAGTGTTAGCTTGTTCTCTAGTGTAACTTTAGTGACATAGCCCTTGTGTGAACTAGAGATTATAATCTACTAGACTTGTGGATAGGAGGCTTGCATCACAACCTTTTGGCTAAGCAAAACTCGCTTTACGCCGTTTGTTATTCTAACTAGTTTGCTTAGTGGTACTTGTAGATTTTTAATAGGCTATTCACCCCCCCCTCTAGCCATCTAGGACCTTACAACCTCTCATCTCAAGAGATTGCTCTCTTGACTTGAGAATGAGGATAGGGTTGAAAGAGACCCAAAAAGCCTATGTGGCTTCCTCAACAACATGGACATAGGCAAGTCTTAGTGGCGAGCCGAACCACGGGATAAATCGATGTCTTACTTGTGTTCTTGTGATTTGCATTGCTATACTTGGATTTGTGGTGATTCTAGGGTTTGGTCTCGATCTACGTTTGGATGCATCTTGGCATTAAGGAAGTGAGCTAACATCTTCACCTTACCACTAGGAAGTAGGGTTTAAGTTATTGGCTTCACAAAGTTCATTTGAGCACTTGTAGTTCATTCCCCGTAGGCGTCGGGACTACTAACAGTTTGCGTTGGGACTGCTGACGACGTTGGGAGTTCCAACCTGAACTGTCAGGACTTCCGACAGTTGCTAACAAGTGACTTCGAGTTTTGTGTAGAAAGTTTTAGATACGCCTATTCACCCCCCTCTAAGCGACATCAAGGTCCTTTCACGCTATAATACGACGATTGTCAACAGTTGAATTGCTATTAGATTCTCATGGAACCGGAACCATACATAACAATTTTTACTTTTCATTCATATATATATACAAAAAAAGAAAAAACATTCATCATGTAGCAATATCTCCTGGAATATAGCAAGGATCAAAGATAGGTAGCAAGAACAGTAGTAGGAAACATAACATTTCAAAGAACTTTTCTTCATTGATTCATGCATATACAGATAAATACAATTTGGATGAGTATATGATTGTACTCATAACCTAAACTATTAAAACTACTTATACTAACTATAAACTACTTAATCTAAATATGTTTCGCTCGCTTGGGAGGAGGTGAGTTGAAGTCGGAGTTGAAGTCATCGTTGTCAGAGTCAGAGTCATTGTCAGAGTCGTCATCGTCATCGGCGTTGGTGTCATCCTCCTCGTCCTCGTCCTCCGAGTCCTCCTTCTCGGAGCTCCATGGAGGACTATAATCAGAAGGCATCTAGTTGTCGGAGGAGACGTCCTCCTCGGAGGACTAGTGGGCTGGCAAGTCGTCCTCGCTAGACGACGGGCTGCTTGGAAACTTGATGGGGCTGTCCGACATTTTCTTTGCAGATTGGAAGATAAGGAGATGATGGATGAAGAAGAGGGGTAGTTTCAGAGGGCATCGGGCTTAAAGAATATGTAGAGCAGTGGGTACGGCTCTTTGGCTTTAGGCGGCAGAAGTAATGGTGATTTGATGGCCTTGGAAGTTGAGGGCATTCAACACTCACGCTGAATTTTTACCGTCAGTTGACCAAATGCTAGTTTTGGACCACCGGCCAAAACGCGTATCCCAGTCGGCCCAGCTTTTCATGTGACGGAGGAAATGCAACCCCAATACCACTGCCGCGTCTACCGTTAACCCATCAGTGGTAGCAGTTTTAACTACCAGTTTCCTTCCTCAGGAGGCCTCGCTATCGGTCAACCGACGGTGGAGGTATAACACCATCGTTTCTATCGCTACGGCAGTGAAAGTGGCGACAGTGATAAATCAATCTGTAGTAGTGGTGGTTGTGACAACGTGGATGACGCCAGGTAAAACTTGTGGAAAAAACACTCATTCCTCCTCTCCATGTCTCTACTCCCTACTCTGTTCTTGTTGGTCCCGTGCCCGCCTCGTGGCTGCGCCCGCGTGCTTGCCTGCACTGCCAGCCAACCTTGTGGCTTCGACTGTGCTCTGGAGGCACACACTCACCGGCCAATGGAATAGACAAAGAAAGGTGAACTACGAGAGAGATGAGGCTGCAAGGAGAGAGAGATAGAGATGGAGATGTTTTTTTTACAATTTTACTCGGCACGACCAAGTTGGCAGCTGGTGGCGTAGTACCAGATTTTGGATCTTTAGTCGAGCACAAGAGTAGATTGAGAATCTAGATGGTCATTTTTTTATTCAAGGACCCAAGTGAGAATTAGCACTAGATTGAGGACCTAGATGATAAAATTTTTAGTTCGAAGACACAACTGAGAAACCATAAATAGTTAACCCAGGATGCATTTTACTCTTGTTTAAGAATGATTAATGATATGAGGAGATGCCGATCGTACAAAGATAAAACCATAAATATAGTTAACCCAGGATGTATTTTACTCTTGTTTAAGAATGTTTAATGATGTGAGGAGATGCCGATCGTACAAAGATACTATAAAAGGAATACCAATGATGTTCAATTCTATACGCAAATTAATTGATTGTAACTAAATTCATTCACATGTCGCTGATCCTGGCCGTTGGGTTTAGACCAGTTAATCCTCATGCAGGTTTGGACGTACCACAACAAAAATCAATTGTGGAGGAACAAAATCCATACTTTCGTTGAAATTAGCTCACATTTAATTCGCGATCCTTAAAAAGGATAAGTTAACTGAATAACTTATAAGTTTTCTTTTAAAAAAACTTATAAATTTGTTTGAATAAGAAAAAATATGAGAAAATTTAACATTTGACCATGTATTCATGCACATTGAGCCACGTGGCTAGCGCTCGGACGTCCGAACGCTAGCACTAGTCCGGACGTAGCTCCAACGCCTGCACCTGCGTCGCATCGGACGCCCCGCGCTCACATCAGATGCCGTGCCAGCAAATCGTGTCTAGCCACCAGCGACCCATCCCGTGCTAGCAATCACGTCTAGCCACCCGTGACTCGATCCTCATCCCGGTTGCGCCCTGACGTCAAGCCCGCCATGTGCTCCTCCCCTCGCCGCGGCGCTGTCCCCGCGTGCCCCTATCATCCGCCACGCCCTGTCTCCCGCTCCCCTTCCCTTGTCCTAATGTCTCATCTCCTCTGCAATATCTGTCCGACCGTTGCAACATATGCAATATACTCTTGAAACATACTTATATGGTCATTGCAACATCTAGATGAAACACATGAAACATATGTTTAAAACAGCTGAAAACATTTGGAACATTGAGAAGAAGGGGAGGGGCGGCGGTTGCCCAGCCAGTCGGCACCGGGAGGAGGAGAAGACATTGAGGCAAGGCAGCAGAAGGCGAGGAAACGGATGCAACACCCGATCTACTTTTGAAACATCCATAGAAAATATTTGCAACATACACACAGAGACAAATAAAACACTTGAAACATGCATCTTAAACACTTGCAAACAACATGAAACACTTGAAAAGCCTTTGCAAAGCATATTCAACATTTAGATAAAACACTTGTAATATATTTGTGAAACATATGCAATATCCAAATAAACACATTTGCAACATACGTCTGAAAAAACAGATGAAACATTTAAAACAGACGTTTGCAACATACGTGAAAAGTCACTGCAACATATGCAACATCCACATGAAATACTTACAATATGCATATGAAACCCCTGAAACACTTGAAACATACGCTTGCAACATGTTAGGCATGACACTAGTGGATGGCGACTACCATGTCTGGCAAACCTTGAGGAGGCCGCAAAGTATGGCATAGCCACGATGCCCTTGCCATCTCTAGCCACAGAGGAGGTGACGAGGAGGACGCCGGTGCCGGCACCGGCGATGAGACCGCGGATGTGCGTGAGAGAGACCTTATACTGGTACCTGTAGTGGAAGCCATCTGAGGATATGAGAAACACCACAGGCTTGGAGAGCTTGGAGAGCGGTTGCGAGGCAGTGGATGCGCGCCGCGGTCACTACAGTGAGGGGCAGGCGGAGCAGGACGAAGGCCGTGGCGGTGGCGAGGGCCACGGTGAGGAGGAGCAGGAGGCGGGGGCAAATGAGGGCTAGGGTCCTGCCACGGAGGAGAGGAGAGCGGTGGTGGGCCACGGCTAGTTGCCGGGGCTCCGGACCTCGACTGAGTGGGGCGGAGCGCCCTTGGTGGGCGGTGCTTTGACTACAAGACTTAGGGAGAGTGGGAGTGAGCCGGATCTTGTAGAAGAACATGTGTGCGACTTGCGGCTGGTAGCTTGCGGAGTGGGAGATTTTTATTTTGGGAGGTAGCATGAGATATTTGTGGTGGGTACAATAAGTGGATGACGTGAAGCCATGTAGCATCCGGCGTCCGGACACCCTAATCATTACCGAATTACAATAATATTTTAATTTGCATCATGTAAGGAAAAATACCTATTACTAATGCATGCTCATGTTGCGAGCAATTACGTCCACCTGAGCCTGACCACTCCACGCATTCAAGAAAAAGCCGCATTGCTGCGAAACCACCTGAGCAACCTACACATTGATTACTCCGTATCTGGTAGTTAATCATTCAGCTAACTGTTCGCCTATGAAGTCACTGCCCACCACTAAAGAAGCAATGCGACAAGTGATCACCCCAACGAACCAAGCATAACAGAATGGTGCGGTCGCGCTGATGAGTGATCGCCACCACTGGAGAGGCAACTTGTAGTCGTGCTGTCAAAAGAAGGAACCAACTAGCTTTGAATTGCCGCCGCATTATTGGCATATTTCTTAATTATTTGGATCATTTCTGGCTCAAAAGCATGCAAGATGCATGGCACATCAATTAAGCACTAACAAATGAGGAGCCTATATGATGGCCGTTAGATGCCCATCATGAATAAATAACTAGGATATGGAGAACTAATCTTTGAGTGTTACTTAATTGTAAACCAAAGGCTAAACACCGGCATGCTTTATATTATTTTTCTTCAAGTGCATATCTAAGTGAAGTGAGCTGGGAAACAGCCAGTGGGAGCAATGATATGTGCAAATCCAGTCACTAGTTTGGGAAGTTGAGGGGGTGGAAAAGGAGTAGGAAATGTTTCCGTGACAAAATATTTGGTCTGAGTGGGTTGCAGCTTGCAGAGGCTGCTACCAAGATCCCATCAAACAGCGGCGATGCTCCCCTCTTCTAAACCAAATGTAGCAAACTAAACACAAACATATGCAGATTTACCGGTTTTTTGTGCAGCAAGGATTATTGTCTATAAGGTGTTTACCATCTCATGAGGTTTGTTTTGGATTTGACAGTCTCTACATTGGAAATATTACACAGAAGTAAAGGTGTGCTAGTATTACATATATGGTGCCTTTGAGGATTTGAAGTAATGATATATAAATAGGACCTTTCTTTGTTTGAGTAATGCAGATTTCGTCAGCTGTAGATGACGTTAGAATTCAGGCACACAAACACAAAAGATTGTCCATTATTGTTGCTTCCTAATCAGCATACAAATTCTTGCTGCTTTAGTGGGATCTCCAACTAAATTGTGGTCTCAGTGAGAGCATGCTTTACTTGTTAGTTTAATTTACCTAATTTCCATGCGCATTTTCATTGTCAAGAGGGTGCAGCTATGGTACGAATCATTGTATATATATTATGACCGGTGACAGATGAGCAGTTACAAGTAGTCAGGACTCAGGACCGTTTTGGAACCGTTTGGCCAGAATCTCTCTCTCTTTGGTTCTTTCCTTCGCATGTAAGATATGGTTGAGATCCTGTCTGTCCACTTTGCAACAGAAGAATCTCTCCACCTCACGTAAGAATATGCTCCGTTAGAGAAAAACATGAGGTGCAGAGCAAGCTTATTTAATAAGCTTCTGTATTTTGTTTTTGATTGATGAAGCATTTTATTAACTCAAGATAATTAAATTGAGTTGATACTACCATCTTGAGATCACTTTCGACCTCTACATAAAAGCACATGGTCTATAGATGTTATGGAAATGCTACGGATAGATGGATTAGCAGATAGACCCACCCTTCCTCAGGGACTGTCTTAGGATCTTCCTGCTTGCTTCTAACTCATATATGATGGTCCCTTTTATAGAGGACCCCTAAGTAATATCCTAACTGAATCAATTTATCTTCCTTTCTTAACAAACCAAATCAAACTAATCTAAATAGATCTGGCACTGTTCACGTGGCACTGTTCATACGCTACTGGTGCCACATGGGCCCCTAGGACGGCTCCACCTGCCATAACAATAGAAAATTCTTTTCTCGAAAGATATAGACAGTATTGACTATCAATCCATAGACTAACCCTTGACTACGCGCTCCAATTATTGCCATGCGGCCTCACAAAATGCTATGATTGTAGTTGCTGGAGAATAAACCAAGTACAGAGCTAGTAAATAATCAAGTAGATAACTTGCAATGTAGATTAATATTCTCTTTTATCAAAGACCATATCATTTCGACATAGCCGCTCCTAGTAGTAGTAGTGTTCTCAGATCTGTTCTAATTCCCTGTAACCAACTACCAAACATATTGGTACACTATGAGGTTGGCAAAGTCCTGAAACTACCTGTATAGTAGACCAAACTATTTTTGCAAATTGGCATTCAAAAAATAAGTGTTTGATCATCTCTTCCTTATGACAGAAGCAACATGTCTTACTACCTTGCTAATTGCATTTAGCTAAATTATCCTTTGTTAGTATTACCCCCTGACGTAAGTACCAAAGGAAGATTTTTAATTTTTAAAGGTGCTCCCAATTTCCATAACCGCTTGTTAATGCTTGGGACATCATAGTGGATCATAGCAAGTTAATGAGATCATAGCAAGACGGTTCAGCAAGGGGGGTTACCAAGATTTGTTAGTTTTCCAAGGATTTTGGATTCAAGGTGATGATCTTGGCTCGAAGACCTTGGTGAAGGCCTAATCTTACGAAGGGGCTTTAAAGACATAGGATGGAGGTCGATGTATCATTGGCTAACACATTTTGTAGATAATGAAAAGAGATTTCCGGCTTCATTATCCTCATTGAAGAGGATTCAGACCAACTTATTACAACTCAATGCATCAAAGCAAACAAAGTTTTTAAGACGAAAACAAATCAAGACCCAATTATAAATGATGAGCACATAATAGTTTTCTCTTAGGAGGAGGTATGGATTACATGTATCTAGCTTAAGGGCCTCTAGGCCATGTGATGAAAGGCAAGCCATTAAAAATAAGGTACTTGTTAGGGAAGATATAGGAGTTGAGGTATAAGGGCTTGGATTTCAAAGATTCAGCTTAAAGTGGAAAGGTTCACTTCGAGGAGAAGGTTTTCTCAAAAAAAAAGAGGAGAAGGTTCAACGGGCTCGGAGTGGACTCAAGTCTGACACACTACCACATTGCGACATCACTAGGTGTCTAGGTTGGTTAGCTCCAGGGGATGCGCAAGAGGCAAGGAATGACAATAAAGTGGACTAAGGGCTTTATTTGTGACTTGTTCGTGAGATAAGGTTTAGCTTATGGATTTACGTACCAACGGAAAGAAGCAGATGATGAGCAGGGCCAAGGAGACTTAAGAGGAGGTGTATATGCCTAACCCTTGATAAATTGCTATTACCAAGTAAGAACTAACGCCTGATTGATGATATTAAGGGGATGTTTGGATACTCCTCCTAAACTTTAGTCTCTGTCACATCGGATGTTCAGACACTAATTGGAGTATTAAACATAGATTAACTACAAAACTAATTGAATAGATGACAACTAATTTGCGAGACGAATCTATTAAACCTAATTAGTCCATGATTTGACAATGTGGTGCTACAGTAAACCTATGCTAATGATGGATTAATTAGACTTAATAAATTTGTCTCGCAAATTAGTCTCCATCTGTGCAATTAGTTTTATAATTAACTCATATTTAGCCCTTCTAGTTAGTATCCGAATGTCCGATGTGACAAGGATGATCCAAACACCCCCAAGAGAAACGTGGTGGACGGGTCAGTACACTTATCTTCTGGTATATGTTTGCATCGCTTCAATGATACTTACCGATCTATATTTTGGATTTTTAACTTACGATATATTATTGGTTGCAACAATTATTTATCCACGGTGGCTTAATTCAAAATTTAGTGTTTGTTGTATTTTTTATTTAATTTTTTAATATCTGAACAAAAAGATTTTAATATCTGAACAAAAATTTTAGATCCCATACTATAACCTTAAATATTAATATCTATGTCCCAAATTATAAGTCATTCGAACTTTTTGGAGAATCAAATCTCAAGTTTGACCAAAATTATAGAGAGAATTAAAAGATTTATAACATCAAATAGGTATACTATAAAAATATAATTAATGAAAAATCTAATGATATTTATTTGATATCATAAATTGAAAGCATCTAGGCCCCGAGAGTTGGTTTCGGCAATTGATGACAATGCATTATTACCGTGACTAACGTGTGTTTTGCAGAAACTTTGGAAAGTTAGGTCATGGGGTTGATAACTGCTTTGGGCACTATGGTATCATGCCCTTTGATGGAAATCATTTCTGTTTTCAAAGGATCAACGATATAAGATTAAGGACGGTTAGTTTCGGATGTCAAGGTGTTGAGTTACATTCGGAATAGTCGTTAGGATCTTCGCTTTTTTTTCTTTGGCCGTACTATAAAGGGGGCATGAGCGAGTAGCTTGACCTAGGTGCGTCTTTTGTTTAGGTGTGGTGCACACTTATCAAACTTAGCACTAGGTAGCTCAGGAAAAGCTCAAAGTTCAGTTGGAAGCAACTTGGTTCAAGTTGCGTCGCGTTTCGGAGTCGTTAGAGACGTTTTCCCTTGACCGGACGCGGTCTCTGTCTCGACCGGACGCGTCCGGTCAGTACTAACAGTTACTGCGTTTCTGCACAGTTGACCGGATGCGGTTCTTGCGAGGACCGGACACGGTGATCATGCTGACATGTGTCTCGGAAGGTAAAACAACTAATCGGACGTGTCCGGTCACGTTCCATTAAGGTACTTTGCCGATCGGACGCGTCCGGTCATCGCTGATCGGACACGGTCGAGCGTCAGGTCAAAGTACAGTAAGCACCTTGTACGATTGGACGCGTCCGGTCACCCCTGATCGGTGCATCCGGTCACTCAGCAGTGTTGTTCAGATTTTCGACCGATACGTTCAACCGGCGCGTCCGGTCACGTCGACCGACGCGTCCGGTCAGCGCGTATTTTGCTGAGTTGGCAGGTAACGTTTGGATTTGACTGTGGGGTTGTTGACGGTCCTTAAGTACCAAATATAGTTATCAAATAAATAAAGAAAAGGATCCAAATGCAACCAACACCTAGACTTAGGGTTTTATCTGACAGAATTCCACGAGTTTTGGTGTTTGTCTGTTTCTGCAGGGGGTTATCAGAAAATACAGAGGAAAGGCCCACACGTCGGGTTTACATAGAGATAATAACGTGTTCACCGATTTTCTATCATCTAGAAGACTCCAGAAGCCACGAGATCGAACGGGAGGCCGAACGGGCCCGGAGGCAGGGCGCCCGCCCTGCTCCCTAGGGCGCCCACCCTGGCCTGAGAGCCAATCAGGCTCCATCTCGCGGATTATGCTCCACCGACCTAAGGGATCAAGGAAAACCGTGCGATTAATGTCGGTTTGATCCGACGGCCCACGTTCACTTGAGAGGGCTATATAAGCAGGACCCCTGGCCCCTGGAGGAGGCACTCCCTCATTCTCAATTCTTCAAACCCTAATCTCAGGAGGAGAGTCTCTGATCAAGCCCTAGAGCCACCACATCAACTAGATCTCTAGTATAGCATAGCTACATAGGATTAGAACTAGAAGGAGTCAATCTTCGATTGGTTTCTGGATCTGTCAAGAGGATTCTTGGTAATTCCTCTACTGTTCTTCATTGTTCATCTTTGTTCTTCAATATTATGAATACAACTTTGTTCTATTTCAATATATTGATTATGACTATGCTCTACTTGTTTATGTTTGCAATTATATTGTTCTTAGTTTATCGTAGTTATACGCTTGGCTTAGTTAGATTGGAATTATATACATGTTTAGGATCGTATAGCGTTTATCCATCGGATCCATGGGTAAATGATAAATATTGTGTAGGCGTGGTGCTTAGACCATATTTATCTGCGATTGCACCTTATATGCCGGATCGTGGGGTGGTCCGCGATGGTGACAGCTTCGTTGGTTCTTGTATAGTCCCCCTCCCGTGTGTAAGGCAGGCAGAGCAACATTATTACGGGGGAGTGATTGCTATGTTTCTCATCTTCCTTGATAATATCACTATGCATGGGCGTAGTCCTTTCTCGCAATGATTGCCAAGTGTACTTGCACTAACTATGATACGCTAGACTTTATAGTTAAGAATAACTTAGGAAATATCCTTGTAGTTCGTCCTAATACCATGCTAATGACTTGCTAGAATATCTGTTGAGGTGCTGATCATTATTATATGTGGCTAGCTGATCAGATTAATTATCATTGTCACCATTCATACTTTATCTATATTTTATATGACACTTACCCCTGTATGCAAGAGATAGATGAATGCTCTCACTTATACATGCAATGATTGATACTCATTCCTATATTCCATTCCATAATCAACATTGATGTTAGTAATCCCTTCCCAGTGGTAAAAATATAAATAACGATACCTGGAATACTTCCCGGTTAAAATGCTACATCGGTATTAATCTGTGCGCTTGCAGATCTTATTTATTATTTATTTAGAAGAGCAATTGCATATTTCAATACCGCATCTCTCATGTCATGCTGGGGATGACAACTTGGCTTAAGTGGCATGAGGGATAGGTTCGGCATTTTTGGCGCCGTTATCAGAATTAGAAAACTAAGTCTACTTTTGATAATGACGTTAATAATGCCCAACAAGCATTTTTGGCGCTGTTGCCGGGGAAGGTTGATTTACTAACAAGGAATGAATACGGAATTTGAGTCATCATTCGCATCATTAAGTGATTGAGATCATCAATTCTCCCATACAGATTTACCCCTGTATTTTTCCATTCTTATTGTTTTGCAGGGTGATGTATGAATAAAGGACATCTTCCAGAAAATTTTGTTGACAACCCCGAAGCATTAATCAGAGGGGCAAGAGCCAAGCTCAAGAAGTCAACACTTCGACGCAACACTTCATCCAATTCAGAAGACCGCCGAAGTTTCATCCGGAATTTGTCAACAGAGTTCGCAGCCATGGCGAACAAGACGATCCGCGAGTTCTCAGCTCCCACTACGGACAACATCCGCACTGGACCTGCCGCGGCCATCGACAAGAACTTTGAGCTCAAGCCAGGGCTCATCAACATGGTACAAGCCAACCAGTTTTGTGGGAAGCCGCACGAAGATGCAAGTGCTCATCTCCAACACTTTCTAGAGATTTGCAGCACATTCACTATATTAGATGTTCCCAGAGACGCCATACTACTTCGCCTTTTCCCATTCTCACTATTGGGGAGAGCGAAGCACTGGTTCTACGCGACGAAGGATAAGAACACTACGTGGGCACTCTGCTCTACGAACTTTCTGGCTAAGTTCTTTCCCATGGGCAAGACCAATGCTCTCCGTGGGAAGATTACAAGTTTTCAGCAATAACATGATGAATCCATTCCAGAAGCATGGGAGTGCTTTCAAGATTACATCCTAGAATGTCCCCATCATGGAATGGAAAGCTGGCTACTTATGCAGACTTTCTATCATGGGCTCATCACTAGTGCTCGTGAGACCATAGATGCTGCAGCTGGAGGCGCATTTCTATCACTCACCATACCACAAGCTACAGCCCTTGTGGAGAAGATGGCGTCCAACCAAGGTTGGAACGAAGAGAGGACTCAAACACGCAAGAAGGGTGGAGGTATGCACAAGCTCAAGGAGGTAGACATGCTGTCTGCAAAGTTAGACCTACTCATGAAAAAGCTCGATGACAAAGCTGGAGACAAAAGAGAAGTCATGAACGTCTACGACTCTCACATGACTTGTGAGGAATGTGGAGATACTGGACACTCAGGCAATCACTGCCCTGAGATGCTTGAGGATGCAAGGTACATCAACAACAACAACAACTACAACCGTCCTCAACAAAATCAAGGTTGGAATCAACAGAGGCCTAACTACTCAGGTAACTACACAGGTAATTATCAAGGTAATAACTCTTACAACAACAATAATAATTTTCCACCCCTGAGAGAGTTAGTGTCTAATCAAGGAAAGCTAATGGATAACTTGTCTAAGAAATTGGCATCCAATGATAAAATACTAGAAAAATATAAATAATAGAATGGATAATTTCTCTACTGCCATCAAAAACCAAATTAGCTTTAATAAAATGATTGAATCTCAGTTAAATCAAATAGCTGTTGCTGTTCCTGCTACTAACCCTGGTATACCATCACAACCGGAAGGATTAGAATCTGCAAATCTTGTAGACATGTTTGATGCAGGTAACTATTGGAGTAATCCCGCTGTCGGAGTATATAATGACCTTCTGCCAGTCAAGAGAGGCGATCCAGGACGCCCCGTCATCCCGATCTCCATCGGCATGGTGGACTTCCCAGAAGCACTCTGTGACTTTGGCTCCAGCGTCAACATTATGCCCAGGGTACTCTATGAAAAATTCTTTACATATCCTTTATCAGAAACAACTATGTGTTTGCAACTTGCAGATCGGACACTAAGCTTTCCTAAAGGAATATTAAAGAACATGTGTGTCCGAGTTGGTACCTCGTATGCTCCAGCTGATTTCGTGGTGATAGAGACCGGGTCCGATGAGAGGTCACCAGTTATTCTGGGAAGGCCATTCCTGAACACCTCGGGAGCTGTCATCTATGTCAGCGCTGCGAAGATCAACTTCAACATCAAGGGGAGGAAGGAGACGTTTTCCTTCAAGAACAAGATTACACAAATCCCAGAGCAATCCCAACATGAACCAAGGAAGAGGACCAACAGGAGGAACAAGCAGAACAAGAACCAAGGATGGACCGAATCAGCTAAGATGGTCACTGCAGTTCAAGGAGGTCAAGATGGTCGACTCAAGTCGCCGTTCCTCAACAAGAAGGACGACCCAGGTATGCCAAGCATTGAGTGCTCAATCAATGGATACTCCTTTCAGAAGGCGCTCTGCGACACTGGATCAGGCGTCAACATAATGGCCACAGTCACGTATCAGCTCTTGTATGGGATCATGCCCTTAAAACCAACATACACTCAGCTCCAGATGGCAGATCAGACATCCCGAAAGGTCAAAGGTATAGTAACCGATGTCCCTGTTAAAATTAACGATCATTTTGTCCATACAGACTTTCAGGTCATTGACATGGGAGACGACGAGTACGATCCACCCATCATCCTAGGAAGACCGTTCCTAGGCACCGTCAAAGCAATCATCTACATTGGAACCGGAGAAGTCCATATGCATTTCCCCTCTGAGAAGGCACGCCGCTACTTTAATGACCCTAACTATATAGTTGAAGATTCTAAGCAGGTCAGGACAAGAAGAAGGCGACGTAACCGTAACCAAAGGAGGCAAACCATCAAGGACGTATGGGCAGACTATGAAGGAGAGGTCATAAGGCCCAAGGATACACAACAGGAGACCGAAGCACCAAGACGGGTATGGAAAGTGAAGACAGTTACACAAGAAGAGGAGGCGCTGCCGGAACCACCGTCTACGCCACCCAAATCCCAGGACAACTAAGAAGAAAAGAAGTCCTGTTCGGAGGACTTAAAAACACCGAATGCCATGCCAAGAGAATTCAGGAAGACTAGCAGATGGAGGACATCCTAATCGTTGTCAGGGTGCTACCGACATTCAAATACACCTCTGCACCTGCTAGCTACATCAGAAGAAATTACGTCAAGATCCAGCTTGGGGGAGAGCACCCCCATTTATCTCGATAAGTATTTTTATCTACATTTATACCTATGCTTTATTAAAATAAAAAAGATGCATAATCATGAAAACCCAAATAAATATTTTGTGTTTATATATATTTGCTTAGTTTAATAAATAAATAAAGTAGCTATGCTAAACTGAATCTTGAAAATAAAACTCTAGCATGGATATGATGAATAGTTGCTCTGCCTAATTTTCAAATTTGTTCTCTCTCTAGTTTAGACATAACTGTTATAATTTAAAACTGGCTCTAAACCTGAACTAGTGGGAAGAGAACTTGATCTGAAGTCTAAGTTGTTAGCGGATATGATATGGGAAGGTTGAGCTGCTGTTTATCTGTTCCTAGAGATGCTAGAATTCTGGAGAATTTTATCTTTAAAAATCTTTAAAATGTTGCATGATGAGTTCCTGTATGATGAGAGTTTAAATTCCTACCACAGCCATATATACATGCTTGTTAGAATAAGAGCCGCACTTTTACTACTTACTGCTTATGGGCATTGAGTGTGGTCAAGCTGTGTAGACCCTTAGGAACTTGTCATGTGGTTAAAATCAAGATTCACTTGCACGTTCACTCATACATGCTGCTTCTACTCCGGAAGTACGCATCCACATATATCCACTCATTTCCATCTCCAGATTCACCCAAAATTATTCTACTCCTGACCCGGGAGAGAATAGCCAAAAACATTATCTCATTCCTGTTATTCCCTGTGAAGTTAATGCTCAAGTCATTTCTACTACCACTTGCTATATTTTCAAAAGAGGGAGATTGCTCTAAAAAAATAATATAAATACGAGGAAATAAAAAGGAGCAAGTGCTCGGAACCTCGAAGAAAGAAAAAGTGAGACGAGAGGTAAAAATGGACAAGTGTCCGACAGTGCAATTAGGGGTACAAGATACCCACCTAAGAGAAAAAAAAGAGAAAAAAAATAGAGCATCTCATTCCCCTCAAAAGTTTTAAAAAGCAAGAAAGGTATGTATTCCCTCAAAAAGAGCATTAGACTTTTGTTATCACCATCATCACCATACACCACTCATTCACCACACATGCACATCTTGATTTGACTTATTGACTTGTTTCTCTGGATCCATGGTTTGACTATGCAATAAATGTTCTATGAGTATGTATACTGTATCTCCCACCTATGAGCTCCAGATATCAAAGCCTTATTAGAGTAGGGTGAGAGAGAAGGCAATGTCACTATGCCTTATACCATAAATACCACATACTTTGAGAGAGAAGGCATATACCATTACTGCCTTGGTAAGGATCCAGAAATACCACAAAAGAGAGACCCGAGAAAGTCATACAAGGAATCTCTGAGTTTTATTTGAAAAATTTGCAAAAACTCCAAAGCTATAGCTGATCAAGAATAAGAGACATGGCGTTTGACTAGACCGTTCTATCTTTTAGCCACTCAAGATGCAGGTGACGGTTGCAAGCCCCATGGTGAAAGGTAAAATGAGTAAGTTTTAAGTCTTGACAGTTTACTCTAACTTAGGGATGAGACCTTATTTGAAAGCATATGTACCGTCAACGTTCAAAGGCGTTGCAGCAACTTCTGATCCATAATAAGTCTATCCTTGCTCAGGGACGAGCAAGAGGTAAGCTTGGGGGAGTTTGTTGATGGTCCTTAAGTACCAAATATAGTTATCAAATAAATAAAGAAAAGGATCCAAATGCAACCAACACCTAGACTTAGGGTTTTATCTGACAGAATTCCACGAGTTTTGGTGTTTGTCTGTTTCTGCAGGGGGTTATCAGAAAATACGGAGGAAAGGCCCACACGTCGGGTTTACATAGAGATAATAACGTGTTCACCGATTTTCTATCAGCTAGAAGACTCCAGAAGCCACGAGATCGAACGGGAGGCCGAACAGGCCCGGAGGCAGGGCGCCCGCCCTGCTCCCTAGGGCGCCCGCCCTGGCCTGAGAGCCAATCAGGCTCCGTCTCGCGGATTATGCTCCACCGACCTAAGGGATCAAGGAAAACCGTGCGATTAATGTCGGTTTGATCCGACGGCCCACGTTCACTTGAGGGGGCTATATAAGCAGGACCCCTGGCCCCTGGAGGAAGCACTCCCTCATTCTCAATTCTTCAAACCCTAATCTTAGGAGGAGAGTCTCTGATCAAGCCCTAGAGCCACCACATCAACTAGATCTCTAGTATAGCATAGCTACATAGGATTAGAACTAGAAGGAGTCAATCTTCGATTGGTTTCCGGATCTGTCAAGAGGATTCTTGGTAATTCCTCTACTGTTCTTCATTGTTCATCTTTGTTCTTCAATATTATGAATACAACTTTGTTCTATTTCAATATATTGATTATGACTATGCTCTACTTGTTTATGTTTGCAATTATATTGTTCTTAGTTTATCATAGTTATACGCTTGGCTTAGTTAGATTGGAATTATATACATGTTTAGGATCGTATAGCGTTTATCCATCGGATCCATGGGTAAATGATAAATATTGTGTAGGCATGGTGCTTAGACCATATTTATCTGCGATTGCACCTTATATGCCGGATCGTGGGGTGGTCCGCGATGGTGACAGCTGTAACACCTCTAGTGTTACAAATCGCTTAGCACCTTGCGTAAAACCTAAGAAAATTTACCGTAACAAGTTCTCGAGTTTTACAATTTTACCTCGCATGAAATGACAAACGAATCTTGTGTGATTTACTTTTGTGGGTGCGAATAAGACAAATGAATTTCGGGAATAGTTTGCTTAATGTGTACACATGCTATGAAATGCTTCGGCTGCTAGGCAAGGGAGTTAGCTAGCCGCCCGACACCCCCACCTGGGCGATGACGAGCGCCGCCGACCGTAATTTCGACGAGCTGCTACCGCCGGTCATCTCGCCAGCGCTTTGGTAGAGTTGGGGGTAAGGCTGATTTGGTTCAATTGATTGCGTTCCCGAACTCGCCTTGACCTCCTCTATCTGTTGCTCATGTCAGTGGGCCGGGGCGTTGGCCGGAGACGGCGCTGACGCGACCCTGTCCACGTCGGAGCGCCGCCGCGGGATGCGGTCGCACGTGGGCAGCCCACCTCGGCATTTCCCTGCCTCAACCTTCACCGCAGCGAGAACCTAGGTGAGCCACCGATGCTTCTCCGCCATTTCTACTCGCCCGCCCAGTTGTAGCATCGCCGGAACGCTTGCGCCGCCGCCGCGTTTAGCCGTTTACCGCTGCCGCTCGCACCCGCGCATCCCTGATGTCCTAACTGCCACCTAGCCTCGCGTGTTAGGTCAGTGATGGTGGTCGGTCTCTTAGTTACGTCGTTGCGGGTCTAGTTTGCCCGGAGTAACCATCTCGTGCCGTCGGCCACCGCGCCGGCAGGCACGGGGAGTCCCGGGGACCTCCTCGTTGCGAAGACGGGTTAATCCAGGGTGTTTTGTGCAAAGCATGTATCTAGTGAAATAGTGCGTAGTTGTGTCGCGTAATAATCTGGGGAGCTGGGGGCTCTTTTGCAATAGCGCTTTGCACGCTCGCGGGCTCCTTGCCGTGGGCCGTTTGCTGGGCCGGCCTACCCCGCGCGCCACCGCACTCGAGTGGACCGCGATGGGCTGCTGGGCCGAAGTGGCCGCCGTGGCCTGTTCCATTTCTAAATGCTTTTCTAAATTAGTTTCTAAGCTAAACTTGTAAATTCAATATCTAATTGTGTAGGAGTCCAAAAATTGTGAAACCAATTTTGTTAGGTTCCTAAAATCATGCTCTATCTGTTAGTATTTTTAGTTAACATAATATTTTGATGTGTTCCAGGGATGCTTTATATAGTTTAAGGTGTTTAATATTACCAGAGTATAACTTGCAGGAATTATTGTGATAAAATGGTGATAGTAGTAATTCTAGAAATTTTATAGTAAGCTCCTAGTATGATTATGTGCTCGCTGCGATTTTTGTAGCTCCAAAATAATTAGTTGCTAGAATGGTTAATGGGCCCTAGTTGAATATATGCGTTTAAGCGATAAAATGATAAACCGACACCTCGGTCTGTATGACAAAGCAATGGTTGGAAAATAATGGCTCATCCGACGACGTGGGTACGTGGCCTAGTGCGTAGAGTTAGCTCGTTAGCTTGCGAAGCGTAACATGTCTCCTAGTTGCAGTTATCATGGTTTATTTACATCTATTCGTTGCATTCCACGAATGTCATCATAGGAGCGATGGTGGGTCGCGGAGTCACCCGGAGGTTGCAGAAAAGATGGTGCCCTGATGATCGTGTCATCGTGACGAGATGCTAACTTGGTTAATTCTAACCCAGGCAAGCCCCGGTGCATAACCCCTATTATTCTGCACTTTATTTTATGCTTGTGCATTAAGTTTAAAGGAGTTGAATGAAACCCACTTGCATATAAATATCCTGATCCCATGAGTCTTACTAGTATGTCAGAATCGTGTAGAGTGCTACGCTACAGGACTCCGGTAGAAGTCGAGTGATTTCCTGTCACTCGCGAGAGATAGGAATTATAATATTGTTACTATTATCATGTTGCTATCACATGAAATATAAAGGTATGTGGATAATTGGAGACCGGGCGGAACGGGTTGGATGGACTTGGACCTGGTTGGGCAACAGAGCAGGGCTCTGGTTGCGTTTGTTCCGCCTGTGTCAATTAAGGACCGTTCGTTGCATGGACCCTGGTCAAGTCACAGATTTATTGTCCTGAGCATATACTAGCGGATGGGGGCTAGGAAGACTTGTTTCTCTCCTGTCGTGGGTTCCGGCTCTTTCCGGACCGGCTTTTTAGGGTAGTTATATATATATTGGGTTGAGGAGGTCTAAGCACCATACTGAGGCCGGGCCTGCAGTGTTGGGGGCTTAGAGTCCGAGCTTGGACGGGGACCTGGACCCCTTGACAGGAGTGGAACGGGTTGGTCTTGCTTGCGCCCGGAGTACAAGCAAGGCGTGTGTTTTCGGGGCACCCAGCTGGGCATATTGATTCGCGAATCGCCGTTTCTGCGTGACGGTACGGCTTGACTACGCTCTGGCATCGTAGTAAGAACTGGCAGTTGAAAGAGAATGAAATGGTTCATGTTTGCTCAACCCTGCTTGATTATAGACTAGGTGCTTACATAAAAGGTTGGATAAGAAATAAAATACGGCTAGTAAGAATGAGACATTAAGGACACACCCTTAGCGCTGCTTCTTGCAACAAGAAACCCACCAGCCAAAAAGCCTTGTATAATCCTTGGAGTCTTTTCTTTTCTCCTGACGGGTAAGTCTTGCGGAGTACAATTGAGTACTCAGGGTTTGTTCTACCCTGTTGCAGGTGACGGGTGCTGATAAACTGACACTTGAGTGTGGAAACCTCCTGGTGGGCTCAGCGAGGATTTCCTTTGCGATGCGGAGTAGAGTTTATTTATTAAAACTCTCACCAAAAGTTTACAAGGAAAATACTATTGACTTGTTATCACTCCCTGCTTATACAATATCATCATGTTAAATGTAACCTCTTGTGAATGTTTAACTTTTCATTAAATGGGTTCATTTCCGCTGAACTCTGATAATATTTTATATTCCGCTGTTATAACTACATAATGAATTGCTCTGATGTTGTATTAAAAGTGATGTAAGAAATGGTAAGGATGTTGTAAGCTTTACTCTCTCATTTGTGATCCTGATGTAAAAATGTGGATCTTCGAGTTCTCCCTTGCGCTGTGCTCGACGGAATTACTTAGTTTAGTGTTCTCCCTTGGGTACTTAGTGTCTAATGGAAGACAAGTACTCTTGGGAGGGCATTAGATTAGGTGATTCTGCCACAGGTGGTATCAGAGCATAAATGAGACAATAAAGCTTCAAAATCCCTTCCAAATTAAAATTTGACAACAAATTCTTTTCAAAAAGTTAGGACGTTTGCTGGCAAAGTTATATAAGTAGCCCTATCACTATGGTTATGTATCCAGGATAGATGGCACTCTGCTGACCTAGTTAGGCCTAATCCAGTTTTCTGCAGGTACCCTAACCCCGAGACTAGTTCGCTAGCATCGACCAGCTTCAGGGAGAGCACGATGTGCCAAAACTCTGAGAACGGTTGCCCTATATGTCGGTAACAGTGTGAGGACGGGTAGGACGTGCATTCATGCATACGCCGTTGTGCACTAGTTGTTGAGGTCGACCAGTCTTTGTCAGTGTAGCCACGATGGTGCTGCAGTCTCGCGCCGTGCACGCTTGTTGGTTCACGCCTGTCTAGCCCATACGTTGTCGTACCCCCTTCTGCGCCCTTGTCGAACCTCTGCCTTACAGTCGTACTAATTCTTGATGACCCTGGTTACCGCTCGTTGTGCGCGTGTGGAGATCTTGCTGTTCACTTTTACTGGCCCCGTGCATGGCTCTAGGATGGACTGCGACAGGACCACTCACCGCTCCGCCTTTATATGAGGGCAAACTTATGGAACCATCATTCGGTGCACCCTAACTCACTTAGCCCCTCTCCCTTGGGCCAACTTCTCTTCGAGCCTTCCTTGTAACCACAACTCACCGCCTACCAAGGATGGCAGGAGTTTGGGTTAGCAGCTACTGCCTAAACACCGAGGGTTTTCCCAAAATCCTGTATGCCACCCTACAAAGACTCGGTGTTCGGGAGCGTCCCGAGTATGAGGGCCATGAGTACGTGAAGCGTGGCACTGAGCGGTGTAAGGTCACCGTCTACATTAGCAAGAGTGAGGAGTTTCCCGACGTCACTAAAGCCTAGAATGTGACCGCAACCGGGTTTCGCTTCGGCGACACCTACCAAATTGCGGCCCGCAAAGCCTTGCGGCATCTCTGCCAGATCTATGAAGGGCCCATTGCTCGTACCCCCATGCGGTTCTTTCCCCCTTGGGACAAGAATCGGCGGGTATGGAAGGCCCGCATGGAGGCCTTGCAAGGTCCAGACGCGCTAGAAGACAACCCGACCTTGGTGCATCTGACCTCGTACTTGCTGGCCCTGGATGAGCAGTACGACCAGCAGGCCTCGGAGCTGAGGGAGTGTCTCCACCGTGCTGAGGAAGCCGAGATCTTCTCCAGGATGCTCGAAGTGCAGCTTGCTGAAGTCCATGCCAATCTAGCAGCCGCAGAGAGTCGAGAGGCGGCCATGGCGGAAGCCGTCCAGGTGGATCAAGACCGTCATGCCCAGGAGCTAGAGGACGCCTATCTCGTCACAAGGGCCAAGCGTAGGACACTCGCCACGGAAAGGCAGGAACCCTTAATCTTGGAGGGAATCCCTGTCCATCCGCTGGTGAGGAGGACTGGTGTCGCTGTACCGCCAGCACCTCCACCCACGGAAGCCTCAGAGATAGAGCCTTTCCTTCCCCTCACCCAGCCACTGCCAGGAGAAGAAGCGGATTTGCGTGCAGCAGAAGAGCCCCAAGAGCCCAGGAATGAAGTCGTTCGCACCGACGAAGTGGATTAGTCGTCCTAGGGGAGATGTAACCGTAGTTGGTAGTGTTTTTCATCATGTCCTCCAATGTTGTAACCTTTTCCCTTGTCCTTCGTCCGTAGTCGTTGAGGTCATCTGGTCATTGGATGCAAGTGATGTGTCGAGTAGGAGAGAGTGAGTGCCTGTATGTTGCACCCATGTACAAACTTGGAATGAGTATTTGTTTATCCATTGTGTTACGTCGAGTTGCCTTTCAGCCATGTTAGACATGATTAGTGTTCTTGAGGTGACCGCAAGCAGGCTGCAAGAGGAACAATTTTCAGATATAGCGGATCAGCCGCAATTGGATAACAGAGGGCCCTGTATCAACTAATTGTGGATGTCCCAGTAGAACACTTGAACCCCCTTGATTTAAATCCGCCTTGGGATTTATTTTCTTTGTTCCTTGATTCGGAAAGGAACCCTTGTTGTTTTCATTTCTTTGCACTACTTTTCTAATTTTGTGGTCTACCTAGGACCCCACGGCCTTTACTGCGAGTAAGTTGGTAATAGATGCCTGGTTAATCGCTTATGGTGCCGCGACGGAACCGAGGGTCACCTGTGGATCGCGACCACATGGTTGTGCCGCTCGGCGCGCGCTGGTATCGAGGTTGTTGACCGAGCACTTTTACTAAGTTACCCCGCAGTGCCGCTCTTGCTACTATTTTCTCCTTGGTAAAAATATCCTAGTGTTCTAACGGGAAATCCACGATGGGTTGATGTAGTAGTGCTCTCATAATTACGACTGAGATAACGGGGTTTTTGGAAGGAGCACGTAAGTCCTGATCTCAGTGTGTATGAAAGGTTTGTGCAAGTTGGATTCAACAGGAAAAGAGGGAGAAGAGCGACAAAGAAAGGATAGCCACCAGTGGTTTGGAGTAATTGGAACACCGATGGGACGTTGCCCCTATGCCCGGTGACCGCTCTACACTTGCCAGGTCGCTGTCACAGTGTGTCCTGCGGAAGCCGTCAGTGGCGGGACCCACGGGCGACGTGCTCGCGTGGCCGCGGCATGGCGCCGCACTCACCTCGCCCCCTTGCACTGTACGCCCCTCTTTCCCCGGCACATGTGTCGGCTCTTGCTTTTTCACCCTCGCCCCGTACCGGACCCCTCCCTCGTTCTTTTTCGGGTAGGCACGTCGCTCGCACGCCTCCTTGGCGAGCGAACCCCATCCCCTCCTTTCTCCTTTTCTCCACTCGAACTAGCACAGGGAGCGCGCCTTGGTGATGTTGTTCCCCACCTCATGTCCCACTAGTGACCTCCCCACGTCGCCTCCGTTCCCGGAGCGTTGCACCGCCACCTCCGTCCACCAGGCTATAAATGCCACCTTGCTTGCCTCTCCTCCATCCCACCCCAGACTGGGAATAGAGCCCACAAAAATCGATCTTCTTCGTTCGTGCGCAGGTGGGAGAAGTTCGGGAGCCGTCGAGGAAGTAGAGTTGAAGGTCAAGCTTCGAGATCCAGCCGTTGCTTGCAGATCTAAGGCCACCAGCCTGAGGTGATGGTGTAGCTCAAGAAGAAGGGATCTGGTTTCCAGCAAAGAAGTTCAAGTTCACCTCTGGTTAGTTAGGTTTAGGGTTCGCGATGTTCGAGTTCTCGGTCTCTTGTTTCTGGATCTGCTGGGCATACGCCATGTTCTGGATAATCGTTTTCCTGTTGCTCTTCCACTGTCCCCGTCTTCGTCGTTTTCTAGAGAGGTTGTGAGTTGTGCCAGTTTGTTCTTCGCCATGAGGCCTCTAGATCCCGGAGTGTTTTAGTTTTCGAAGTCGTGTAATCTTCTATGTAATTTCAGATTTAGAAATGAAACCGCGTCTCCCCTTTTTGATTCTCGATCTGAATCTCGGGACGAGATTCTTTTTTTAAGGGGGGTTGATTGTAACACCTCTGGTGTTACGAATCGCTTAGCACCTTGTGTAAAACCTAAGAAAAATTACCGTAACAAGTTCTCGAGTTTTACAATTTTACCTCGCATGAAATGACAAACGAATCTTGTGTGATTTACTTTTGTGGGTGTGAATAAGACAAATGAATTTCGGGAATAGTTTGCTTAATGTGTACACATGCTATGAAATTGTAATAAGAGACTTAGAATAAGTCGTTGGCATGTAAAGTAATTGTTATGAACCAAAGCACTTTATAGCTTACGATTAAAGGTGCCACCTTGGGTAGTGATTAAAAGTTTTGCGGCTGGGAGTTAATATAAAGAGAAGGGTGCAAATTTGTTTCCTTTGCGAGTGTATCTCTATGGATAAATATATATATATAACTATGTAATAGATTTAGTGATGGGTGTGATGTAGATTAGTAGTAGCAAAGAAATAAGGACATGTTTCCATTTTCATAATCAATTGTATGTTTAGATAAAGCAAAGAAAAGAGAATAGAGAAAGAAAACTCAAGCATGCACGCTCACACAACCACGCACGTTTGTCTGCTGCCGTCGCTATGCTGCACCGACGTTCCTTGTCAATCATGTTTGTACTCGTTTGCTGTGTCTCGACCGTGGCCATGTGAGCCCGCGTGCTGCCCTGCCGCTCGGTCGGCTGCGTCTGGTTTTTGGAGGAGACAAGCGTGCACGGCTCTGCATTCGCCTTTCTCTCGTTCTACCGCTCGCGCTGCTCCTGCCTTGGCCACGCCAAGCTCCGGCTCGATGCTCGGCCACCGCCATTTCCACGACCTTGCCGCTCTCCGCGCTCGGCCATCAGCTTCCCCACGTCCGTCTCGCTCCCTGCCCGTGCGCGCTTACCGTCGTCGTGCTGCTGGGAGCCGCCGCAGTCCTGCTCAGGCCGCCGCGCGCACGCATGGTCGTTTCGCTGCCACTTGCTTCAGTACAGGCAGCGCTTATCCGCGGGTGCTCTACGGAAGCCCCGTTGCCGCGCAGCTCATCACGTCGCCCCACAGCGTTGCCACCGCAGATGCCGGCACCGATGCCCGTCTGCCCTTTGCCACCATGGGAGCCACGCTGCTTCGCTCTTGTAATACGCGATAGCTGGAGTACTCAAACCCGATTCAATGCTTCGGCTGCTAGGCAAGGGAGTTAGCTAGCCGCCCGACACCCCCACCTGGGCGATGACGAGCGCCGCCGACCGTAATTTCGACGAGCTGCTACCACCGGTCATCTCGCCAGCGCTTTGGTAGAGTTGGGGGTAAGGCTGATTTGGTTCAATTGATTGCGATCCCGAACTCACCTTGACCTCCTCTATCTGTTGCTCATGTCAGTGGGCCGGGGCGTTGGCCGGAGACGGCGCTAACGCGACCCTGTCCACGTCGGAGCGCCGCCGCGGGATGCGGTCGCACGTGGGCAGCCCACCTCGGCATTTCCCTGCCTCAACCTTCACCGCAGCGAGAACCTAGGTGAGCCACCGATGCTTCTCCGCCATTTCTACTCGCCCGCCTAGTCGTAGCATCGCCGGAACGCTCGCGCCGCCGCCGCGTTTAGCCGTTTGCCGCTGCCGCTCGCACCTGCGCATCCCCGATGTCCTAACCGCCACCTAGCCTCGCGCGTTAGGTCAGTGATGGTGGTCGGTCTCTTAGTTACGTCGTTGCGGGTCTAGTTTGCCCGGAGTAACCTTCTCGTGCCGTCGACCACCGCGCCGGCAGGCACGGGGAGTCCCGGGGACCTCCTCGTTGCGAAGACGGGTTAATCCAGGGTGTTTTGTGCAAAGCATGTATCTAGTGAAATAGTGCGTAGTTGTGTCGCATAATAATCTGGGGAGCTGGGGGCTCTTTTGCAATAGCGCTTTTCCACGCTCGCGGGCTCCTTGCCGTGGGCCGTTTGCTGGGCCGGCTTACCCCGCGCGCCACCGCACTCAAGTGGACCGCGATGGGCTGCTGGGCCGAAGTGGCCGCCGTGGCCTGTTCCATTTCTAAATGCTTTTCTAAATTAGTTTCTAAGCCAAACTTGTAAATTCAATATCTAATTGTGTAGGAGTCCAAAAATTGTGAAACCAATTTTGTTAGGTTCCTAAAATCATGCTCTATCTGTTAGTATTTTTAGTTAACATAATATTTTGATGTGTTCCAGGGATGCTTTATATAGTTTAAGGTGTTTAATATTACCAGAGTATAACTTGCAGGAATTATTGTGATAAAATGGTGATAGTAGTAATTCTAGAAATTTTATAGTAAGCTCCTAGTATGATTATGTGCTCGCTGCGATTTTTGTAGCTCCAAAATAATTAGTTGCTAGAATGGTTAATGGGCCCTAGTTGAATATATGCGTTTAAGTGATAAAATGATAAACCGACACCTCGGTCTGTATGACAAAGCAATGGTTGGAAAATAATGGCTCATCCGACGACGTGGGTACGTGGCCTAGTGCGTAGAGTTAGCTCGTAAGCTTGCGAAGCGTAACGTGTCTCCTAGTTGCAGTTATCATGGTTTATTTACATCTATTCGTTGCATTCCACGAATGTCATCATAGGAGCGATGGTGGGTCGTGGAGTCACCCGGAGGTTGCAGAAAAGATGGTGCCCTGATGATCGTGTCGTCGTGACGAGATGCTAACTTGGTTAATTCTTACCCAGGCAAGCCCCGGTGCATAACCCCTATTATTCTGCACTTTATTTTATGCTTGTGCATTAAGTTTAAAGGTGTTGAATGAAACCCACTTGCATATAAATATCCTGATCCCATGAGTCTTACTAGTATGTCAGAATCGTGTAGAGTGCTACGCTACAGGATTCCGGTAGAAGTCGAGTGATTTCCTGTCACTCGCGAGAGATAGGAATTATAATATTGTTACTATTATCATGTTGCTATCACATGAAATATAAAGGTATGTGGATAATTGGAGACCGGGCGGAACGGGTTGGATGGACTTGGACCTGGTTGGGCAACAGAGCAGGGCTCTGGTTGCGTTTGTTCCGCCTGTGTCAATTAAGGACCGTTCGTTGCATGGACCCTGGTCAAGTCACAGATTTATTGTCCTGAGCATATACTAGCGGATGGGGGCTAGGAAGACTTGTTTCTCTCCTGCCGTGGGTTCCGGCTCTTTCCGGACCGGCTTTTTAGGGTAGTTATATATATATTGGGTTGAGGAGGTCTAAGCACCATACTGAGGCCGGGCCTGCAGTGTTGGGGGCTTAGAGTCCGAGCTTGGACGGGGACCTGGACCCCTTGACAGGAGTGGAACGGGTTGGTCTTGCTTACGCCCAGAGTACAAGCAAGGCGTGTGTTTTCGGGGCACCCAGCTGGGCATATTGATTCACGAATCGCCGTTTCTGCGTGACGGTACGGCTTGACTACGCTCTGGCATCGTAGTAAGAACTGGCAGTTGAAAGAGAATGAAATGGTTCATGTTTGCTCAACCCTGCTTGATTATAGACTAGGTGCTTACATAAAAGGTTGGATAAGAAATAAAATACGGCTAGTAAGAATGAGACATTAAGGACACACCCTTAGCGCTGCTTCTTGCAACAAGAAACCCACCAGCCAAAAAGCCTTGTATAATCCTTGGAGTCTTTTCTTTCCTCCTGACGGGTAAGTCTTGCGGAGTACAATTGAGTACTCAGGGTTTGTTCTACCCTGTTGCAGGTGACGGGTGCTGATAAACTGACACTTGAGTGTGGAAACCTCCTGGTGGGCTCAGCGAGGATTTCCTTTGCGATGCGGAGTAGAGTTTATTTATTAAAACTCTCACCAAAAGTTTACTAGGAAAATACTATTGACTTGTTATCACTCCCTGCTTATACAATATCATCATGTTAAATGTTACCTCTTGTGAATGTTTAACTTTTCATTAAATGGGTTCATTTCCGCTAAACTCTGATAATGTTTTATATTCCGCTGTTATAACTACATAATGAATTGCTCTGATGTTGTATTAAAAGTGATGTAAGAAATGGTAAGGATGTTGTAAGCTTTACTCTCTCATTTGTGATCCTGATGTAAAAATGTGGATCTTCGAGTTCTCCCTTGCGGTGTGCTCGACGGAATTACTTAGTTTAGTGTTCTCCCTTGGGTACTTAGTGTCTAATGGAAGACAAGTACTCTTGGGAGGGCATTAGATTAGGCGATTCTGCCACAACAGCTTTGTTGGTTCTTATATAGTCCCCCTCCCGTGTGTAAGGCAGGCAGAGCAACATTATTACGGGGGAGTGATTGCTATGTTTCTCATCTTCCTTGATAATATCACTATGCATGGGCGTAGTCCTTTCTCGCAATGATTGCCAAGTGTACTTGCACTAACTATGATATGCTAGACTTTATAGTTAAGAATAACTTAGGAAATATCCTTGTAGTTCGTCCTAATACCATGCTAATGACTTGCTAGAATATCTGTTGAGGTGTTGATCATTATTATATGTGGCTAGCTGATCAGATTAATAATCTTTGTCACCATTCATACTTTATCTATATTTTATATGACACTTACCCCTGTATGCAAGAGATAGATGAATGCTCTCACTTATACATGTAATGATTGATACTCATTCCTATATTCCATTCCATAATCAACATTGATGTTAGTAATCCCTTCCCAGTGGTAAAAATATAAATAACGATACCTGGAATACTTTCCGGTTAAAATGCTACATCGGTATTAATCTGTGCGCTTGCAAATCTTATTTATTATTTATTTAGAAGAGCAGTTGCATATTTCAATACCGCATCTCTCATGTCATGCTGGGGATGACAACTTGGCTTAAGTGGCATGAGGGATAGGTTCGGCATTTTTGGCGCCGTTATCATAATTAGAAAACTAAGTCTACTTTTGGTAATGACGTTAAGAATGCCCAACAGGGGTGTATAAATACATCCCCTCCACCTCTTTTAGAGGTCTCTTGCTCATTTGTTCAGCTGAGAAACACCTTTCAAGTGCAAGGGAGTGCAAGAACTCTAGTGAGGGTAGTGATTTGTGATTCAAAGTTTGAGAATCCCTCATTAGTGACTAGGGAGTAGCAAGTGTGCATCCATCTTCTCATTGGGCTCGTTGTGGTCAAGTGAGAGTTCTAGCTTGTTACTCTTGGTGATCGCCATCACCTAGACGGCTTGGTGGTGATTGGGAGTTTGGTGATCATCCGGTGGAGCTTGTGGATGACCCAACTCATCTTGTGAGTGGTTTTGGGCGATTCACTGCGACGGAGTGTCGAAGAATCAGCCCGTAGAGAGCACTGGATCCTTGCGTGGATCATGGGGGAGCTACACCCTTGCGCGGGTGCTCCAACGAGGACTAGTGGGGAGTGGCGACTCTCCAATACCTCGAGAAAATATTGCTGTGTTCCTTTCCCTTACTTTCAAGCATTTACTTTCTCGTATTACTTTCATTGCTTGATTTACTTTTCTAGAATTGCCATGCTAGACTAGGATTGGAACTTAGGGTGCAAAACTTTTTACCAGTAGAATCACAAGGAACACAAGTAGGCACGAGGGGTGAACTTTGGCTTGTAGGATTTAATTCTTGCAATTAATTTTTAGAAAAGCCCAATTCACCCCCCTCTTGGGCATCTTGATCCTTTCAATTGGTATCGGAGCCGAGTTGCTCCTAATTTAGGCTTCACCGCCTAGAGCAAGATGTCTAACGGGGAAGGACCACCTCCCATCTTTGAGGGAGATGATTTTCTATATTGGAAAATCCGCATGGAGGCGTACCTCGAAGCCATAGATGTTGGGTGTCTTAGATCCACCACTGAATGGCTTCACGCTATCAAGGATCCTGCCAACCTAAGTGGTGACGAGGAGAAGTACGACCGGTGGAATGCAAAGGCCAAAAGTGCACTCTACCGGGGCCTAGGCAAGGATATCTTCAATCGTGTGCGTAATGAAAAAAACGCTCATGAATTGTGGGAAAACCTTTGTGCTCTCCATGAGGGAACTAAGAGTGAGCGTGAGGAACGCTATCATATTGCTTTAAAGAAAATTAATTCTTTTGAGATGCTTCCTAAAGAAAGTGCTAATGACATGTACACTCGATAGAATGTTCTTGTAGAGGATCTCAATGCTCTTGGGCTCACCCAAATGAGTCAATCGGATGTTGCAGGGAGGATCTTGAGTGTTCTTCCCGTTGAGAAGTATGGTCACATTGTCACCGTACTTCATCAAAGTGATCTCTCCACCACAACACCGACACAAGTATTGGGAAAGATCAATGCACATGAGATGTACATGCACATCACTCCGGAAGAGGGCTCATCATCTTCCAAGAAGAAGGACTTAGCCTTCAAAGCTAGCCATGACAAGAAAAAGAAGAAGGGCAAAGCCATGATGGTGCAAGAAAGCTCAAGTGAAAGTGATATTGATGATGCATCACTTGCACTCATGGTGAGGAAGACCACCAAGATGCTAAAGAAGCTCAACAAGAGTGGCATCAAGTTCGACGGCAAGAAGAAGAAGTTCTTCACAAGTAGCAAAAGGAAGCCTATATCCGAGATGGATTGCTACAATTGTGGTGAACTTGGCCACTTAGCTCATCAACGCCCTAAGCCTCCAAAAGACAAGTACAGGAACAAGAACAAGGGCAAGAAAAATGATTCAAGTGATGAAGAAGATGAGAAGAAGAACAAGCCATACAAGAAGAAGGATGGCAAGAGAAAATAATTTCACAAGAAGAAGGGAGGCAAAGCCTACATTGTTGGTGATTGGCTCACCGACATTGAATCATCAAGTGAGTCCTCCGGTGATGAGAGCGATGATGAAAAAGAGAAAGTTGCCGCATTTGTGATTAGGCCATCATCATCTTCACCGACATCTTCATCACCACCTTCACCGCCATCTTCACCATCATCGTCCACTACTCACCTATGCCTTATGGCCAAAGGTCAATGAAAGGTACAAAACAATGATAGTGATGATGATGATAGTGATAGTGATGATGAATATGATGCACCTTCTTATGATGAACTTGTAAAATTGTTGAACAAATACTCTAAAGTCATAAGAAGAACTAGAAATAAAAATGATGAGCTCCAAAATGAAAATGACTCACTCTCATCTAAGCTTGAAAATGCACTAAAGACTAGTGATGAGCTCAAAGATCAAAATGAAATTATGTCTTCTACTCTCAAGGAGCTCAAAACTTCTAACAAAGAGCTTAGAGATGAACATGATAAACTTAAGAAGAAGCATGATGAGCTCAACACTAGGCACAATTCGCTAAAAGACAAATACACTACATTGAAAATCAATTATGATAGTCTTGTTGTTGCTAATGAGCTTTCTCTTGAGACACATGATGCTACTAACCAAGTTGTTAAGATTGATATAGCTACATCATGTGATGACTTGATCCTTGAGAGCATCGAGCAAGGCTCTAGTGGCAAAGGCAAGAGTGTGGTTGAGTCCAACAACAATGATGATTATGCCAAGCTCAAGAGTGAGAATGAGATGCTTACAAATGAGAACAAGAAGCTAAAAGGGTTGATGGCTCTTGAAAAGCAAACATCAAATGAGTCACTTATTGAAGAGAACATAAAGCTCAAGCAAGAGAAAGAGCATCTCAAGACCGGCTTAAGCAAGTTCATATCTCAAGACCGGCCTAAGCAAGTTCATAAGAGGCCAATATTTGCAAAGTGAGCTACTCATGAACACTGTCATGAAGATGGATAGAAGTGGCATTGGTTACTTGGAAAATCAAGAGAAGAAGGCTAAAGCTCAACAACAACAAAGCAAGTCAAAGCCCAAGGCAAAGAGATGTATTGAGTGTGGACAAGATGGCCATTTTGCTCATGAGTGCAAAACTCCACCACCACAACCCTTGCCCAAGCATGCTAGACCTTTTGCCTTCAATGCTCATTACATGCTTAGAAAAGATTCAAGTGGAAAGATGAAAGTTATGTTCTTGGGTCCCCCAAACAAGAATAGGCCTAAGAAAATATGGGTTGCTAAGTCACTAGTTGAGAAAGTCAAGGGTTCCTCTCAAGTTTGGGTCCCTAAACAAAAAGCTTGATCTCTTGTGTGTAGGTGAACTACAAGATCGGTGGATCTCATTGGGTTATTGATAGTGGTTGCACTCAACATATGACCGGTGATCCTCGTATGTTCACCTCACTTGAAGAGAATGGGGTATATCAAGAGAAGATCACATTTGGAGATAATTCAAAGAGCAAAATCAAGGGTATAGGCAAGATTGCAATATCAAATGATCACTCTCTTTCAAATGTGCTCTATGTTGCTTCATTGAGTTTCAACTTGCTATCCGTTGGGCAAATTTGTGACCTTGGCTACCAATGCTTGTTCACACCCAATGAAGTGGTAGTTTCAAAGATAGATGACAAGCAAATGATATTCAAAGGCTTTAGATACAACAATCTTTATCTTATTGATTTCACCTCCGAAGATGCAAACTTGATGCATGCTTGTTCACCAAAACTTCACTTGGGTGGCTTTGGCATAGGAGGCTTGCTCATGTTGGAATGAACACTCTCAACAAGCTATTGAAGAAGGAATTAGTGAGAGGCTTGAAGGATGTAAAGTTTGAGAAGGACAAACCATGTAGTGCATGTCAAGCCGGCAAACAAGTTGCAAATACTCATCCAACCAAAGCTTACATGTCAACTTCAAGAGTGCTAGAACTTCTACACATGGATTTGTTTGGTCCTACAACTTACAAGAGCTTGGGTGGAAATCTCTATTGTCTTGTGATTGTGGATGACTACTCAAGATACACTTCGACTTTCTTGCTTCATGACAAATCCGAAGTGGCAAATTGCTTCAAGAAGTTTGCAAAGAGAGCTCAAAATGAATCTGAAGTCAAGATAAAGAAGATTAGAAGTGACAATGGCAGAGTTTGACAACACAAACATTGAAGCTTATTGTGATGAGATTGGAATCAAGCATGAAGTTTCATCAACCTACACTCCTCAACAAAATGGTGTAGTTGAGAGAAAGAACCGGACTTTGATCACCCTTGCAAGAACAATGCTAGATGCGTACAACACATCAGAGAAATTGTGGGCTGAGACAATCAACACCGCATGCTATGCTTCAAATCGTCTCTTCCTACAAAAGTTTCTTGGCAAGACCCCCTATGAGTTGCTAAATGGGAAGAAGCTAGACGTCTCATTCTTCCGGGTGTTTGGTTGCAAATTCTACATCTACAAGAAGCGTCAACACCTAGGGAAGTTTCAAAGACGTTGTGATATTGGTTTTCTTGTTGGTTACTCATCAAAGTCCAAAGCATATAGAGTATTTAACCATGCCACCGGTTTGGTTGAAGAAACATATGATGTGGAATTTGATGAATCTAACGGCTCCCAAGGAGCAATTGAGAATTGTAATGATGTAGGTGATGAATCATTGAGGGAGGCAATGAAGAACATGCTAGTGGGAGACATCAAGCCAAAAGATGATGAAGATGATGTACAAATTGTCAATCCTCCATCTTCATTACATGTGCCTCAAGATGATGATAAGAATGAGAGTTAAAAATGAAGACACTCATGTCTCTCATGAACAAGCTGAGGCACAAGCTCAAGATGTTGATGCTCCCCATTCCCCTCCTCAAGTGGTTAAAAGAAGAAACTCACCTCTACTTCAAGCTCATTCACAAGATCTCATCATAGGGAGTCCTACAAAGGGTGTAATGACTCGATCTCAAAAGCTTGCTTCTTTTGTTGAACATCACTCTTTTGTCTCTTGTCTTGAACCTAAGAATGTAGAAGAAGCTCTTCAAGATCCGGATTGGGTGAATGCTATGCATGAAGAATTGAACAACTTCACCTGCAATCAAGTTTGGACACTTGAAGAGCAACCAAAAGGTGCAAGAGTCATTGGAACCAAGTGAGTGTTCCGCAACAAGCAAGATGACCAAGGCGTAGTGGTGAGGAACAAGGCAAGACTAGTTGCAAAGGGGTTCTCTCAAGTTGAAGGTCTTGATTTTGGAGAGACCTTTGCACCCATTGCAAGACTTGAAGCCATTCATATCCTTCTTGCATATGCATCACATCATGATATGAAACTATATCAAATGGATGTGAAAAGTGCATTTTTAAATGGCTTCATAAATGAACTAGTCTATGTTGATCAACCTCCAGGGTTTGAAGACCCTAGATATCCTAATCATGTTTATAGGTTGTCAAAGATGCTATATGGGCTCAAGCAAGCCCCTAAAGCGTGGTATGAGCGCCTCCGGGACTTCCTCATTGAGAAGGGCTTTACTATTGGGAAGGTCGACACCACACTATTCACTAAAAAGCTTAATGGGGAGATCTTCATTTGTCAAGTCTATGTGGATAATATCATCTTCGGATCAACAAATGAAGATTATTGCAAGGAATTTGGTGAATTGATGTCAAAGGAGTTCGAGATATCTATGATTGGCAAACTTACATTCTTCCTTGGTTTTCAAATCAAGCAAATGAGAGAAGGGAATTTTATCTCTCAAGAAAAGTATACCAAGGATCTTCTCAAGAGATTCAAGATGGAAGAGTGTAAGCCAATCAAGACCCCAATGCCATCTAATGGACATCTCGACCTAGATGAGGGAGGTAAATCGGTTGATCAAACTCTCTACCATTCTATGATTGGTAGCTTGTTGTACCTTACCACATCTAGGCCTGATATCATGTTTAGTGTGTGCATGTGTGCTCGCTTTCAAGCGTGCCCTAAAGAACCTCACCTAAGTGCCATAAAAAGAATTTTAAGATATCTTAAGTACACCCCAAGCATTGGTCTTTGGTATCCCAAAGGAGCTAGATTCCAACTAGTTGGCTATTCCGATTCGGATTATGCCGGTTGCAAAATTGATAGAAAAAGCACATCTGGAGGGTGCCATTTGCTTGGGAGGTCTTTAGTATCTTGGTCATCTAAGAAGCAAAATAGTGTGGCTTTGTCCACCGCCGAGGCGGAATACATTACCGCGGGGGCTTGTTGTGCACAAATCTTATATATTAAACAAACCCTCCTAGATTATGGAGTTGTTCTTTAAAAGGTGCCACTTTTATGTGACAATGAAAGTGCCATTAAAATTGCTAATAATCCGGTACAACACTCACGCACCAAGCACATTGATATCCGCCATCACTTTCTAAGAGATCATGTTGCTAAAAATGATATATCACTAGAAGGTGTAAGAAGTGAAAATCAATTAGCGGATATCTTCACTAAACCTTTGGATGAGGCTACCTTTTGTAGGTTGAGAAGCGAACTAAATGTGCTCGATTCTAGTAACTTTAAAAAATAAGCTTGTGTTGTCCCTTGCATTGCATTGTATTATATGTCATGTTTAATTCTACGCAATGCATCTAGGACTTATCTAACACAGTTACGATAACCCTCCTTTGGAGGAGTGAAGAAGCCTAACTGTGAATCAAACTTGATAAGCAACCTAGTCTTTCTTTCTTGCTTTGCATTGCAAATGCATGGTTGCCGCTTTGTCGTTTCTTTTCGGTTTGGCTTTGAGCAACCTCTGTGTTCGTCCATGAATAGAGAGAGCATTTGACGCTCCCAAGGGTTCATAAACTCTATTGCATGGCCATACGTTGCTCCTCGGGTGTTTATTGCTTAATTTCCTAAAAACAATACTAGCCTAAGGCAAAATATTTTGAAAAACTTGAGGGTTTGAGTGAGGTCACTCATATCAGGTTCCAATTGGTGTTTATTTGAGTCTCTTTGAATTGGAACTTGATTGGGAGAACTCGCGTCGAAGATTGTTGAAGAAAGGCGTTTAACAGCGACCAGACGCTGGACCGGACGCTGAACCAGACGCGGTGCTACTTCACCACTGCGTCCGGTCCCAGCGACCACCAGCGCATCCGGTCATCCCAAAGACATTCTCTTGGATCTGTGACCGGACGCTCTAACCGGACGCATCGTTGTGACCACCGCGTCCGGTCCCGGACCCCACCACCGCGTCCGGTCATGTGCGATGAGTTTCCCAGATGACCTCCGATCGGACTCTGTCCGCGTCCGGTCAGCTCTAACCGGACGCGTCCGGTCGCTCCATGAGCTTACTGGACTCTGACCAGACGCTTCCCCACCATGTCCGGTCAAGCGACCACCGCGTCCGGTCAGTGCGTCGAAAGCGGATCTGAGTCCTCATATAACCTTTTCGTCCTGATCCATTTTTCTCATCCGATCTCATCCGCCATACGCCACTGCTCCTCCGTGCCCTAATCCGCTCACCGCGCACCACCGTGCCTGCGCCTCCTCCTCGCCACGCGCTGCCAAGCTCGCCTCTGCTCCACCGCCGCGCCGCCGTAGCTCACGTAGCTTTCGCCTCGGGCGCCGCCGTGCCCTAGCGCCGCACCCTCTGCTCCGCCGTGGCCGCTACAATCGCCGCCGTGCCCTTGCTCCATGCTGCCACTGTCGTGCACCGTCACCTCCTCCTCCATCACGCGCCACTGAGTTCTCCTCGTGAGGATTCCTCTTGCCCTAACCCTAACCTTCTTCGATCGTCCTCCGTCCGCAAAGGTGATTTCATCTTCTTGTTTCTAGGGTTTGCCGAAACGTTCCGTTAAAATTCTAACTCTTTATCGCTTGTCTTGGCAAATTCAGCGCTCATCCGGCGCTTCTGGGGAACTCTCACGCGTCAACGTCCCTCATCTTTTCATCGGATACTCACCGATTGGAGGTAGCTATCGCGTTCTATTCAGATCTTATCTCATATGCTTGCTACCTTTAGGACCTCTTATCTATTAGATAATATATGTTGCTTATAGTAGATCCATCTATTCTATCTTTACAGTGAGTCATGTTAGTGTTTTGGGTGGTAGTTGATCAGATTTGAATCCGAGGCCAAGCCTGCAGATACGGATTGAGGCCAAGCCTTACGAGTGTCAGTTCACCATCTTTCAGGGTTTTCTCAGCAGTTGGTTAGTATGATTCACTGCAAGAATGCTGGTGGTGCACCTAGTGACGGGGACGAGAGTCCTCCTAGACTGACAGAGGTTGCGCGTGGCAAGCACAAGAAGACCTTCGCCAAGAAGAGGAAGAGAACACTCACAGAGGTAGAGATAGCTCAGACAGTTGCAGATGCAACAGAGCTGGCAGAGAGAGGTGGCAGGAGCAGTGGGATTCACATTGGCGAGCGTCGCTTTCATCTTGAAGGTCGACAGCTCGGTACTGAGGCCACCGAGGAAATAGAGGATATACCTGTAGATCAGCCCACAGAGGATCCAGAGGAGACAGAGGAGCAGACCATTCAGACTCCACCGCGTCGTCGCTCAGGACGTACGCGAGCTCAGGTGACTCCTAGGCCAGAGGGCCAGCGTCGTGGAGGTCGTCCACCTCCCAGGGCTCGAGGTCACCCCCCAGTCGAGCACTTGACTTGAGGGAGCTACAGCACGCCAGGTGCAGGCCCTTCGGTTCGTCGAGGTTGGTCGGTGGTTCCCACCTCAGCGGGACCCCTTGAGCATCAGAGGGTTTCTACACACCTCTGCACGAGGATTTCTACAGAGCTTACTTTGACAGTGGGATTGCTTTCAGACCTCAGAGAGTCTGTCAACTTAAGGCTTTAGTTGAAGTGGTTGGTGCGTAGCTCCGTCCGCACTTGTATTTTCTACCTGGCTTGTCAGATTTTCTTGGACGGACTAGAGCCTACTGCGGCACTTGGGTCAGGGAGTTCTACTCTTCACTTTGGATTGACCCTGCACATGAGTTCATCCACTTTGCATTCTGAGGCTGTGACCGCAGACTCTACAGCACTAGGGTACGGGAGATTCTCAGACTCCCTGCTTCAGATACGAAGATTCACCAGCTGTGCTTTGGTTAGACTGCTCCACCGAGACGCCCTCACGGAGATACAGTGCCACCCACAGATATGATCAGACCCTGCTTCCATGAGCCATTTGGCGAGGGGTCTAGACGTACACCTGCTAGCTTGACACCCCTCGCTAGTGTGTTGGATGCTATTGTGAGACGGACACTTCTTCCGAGGCTACGATACAGAGAGGGATTGACTCATATGCAGCTATGGGTGGTGCATCACCTCATCTCACAGACTTCGTTTGATATTTGGGATTTGATGCTATGTGAGATGGAGGATACTTTGGCAGAGGGATTCAAGGGTCACCGTCAGCTACCATATGCGCATTGGATATGCTTTATCATCAGATCTGCGTGTGAGCTTCCTACAGAGATTTGAGCTGAGATATCAGATACCACCACTGCTTTTCCAGAGTACGACATTCGTCAGTTGTGGGCTTCTGTTACCCGAGAGCGGCACCTAGACCAGGACAGCGTGAGAGGCCAGAGGTCCCAGAGATAGCAGCTGAGCAGGACGAGACCATTCAGGGTCTTGCTGAAGCCGAGCTTGCAGATCTTGATGCTCAGCCTGCTGATCCAGTTGAGGATGATGCCTCTGACAACACAGACGAGGACTATCAGCCTATCCTCCGGTACCGCTCTCCTCGGTCTCACAACCATGAGGCCGGTGGTTCAGAATCAGCCTCCCGCTTAGACCCAACCATGGTGGCTATTCTTGAGAGGCTGACCCAGGCCCAGAAGAGGCAGGAGCTTCAGATGCAGCGACAGGCTCAGGACACAGCAGCTACATTTGCTCAGATTCAGGCTCATCAGGACGAGTTCTAGAGGCAGCAGCTTGAGCTTCAGAGGCAGCAGTTTGAGATGTAGAGACAGCAGGCAGCCAACAAGCAGTAGTATCTTGAGCTCCTGTGACACCTAGTCACAGTTGGGGTTCCTCCTCCAGCGTCTGTCCTTACTCCAACACTACAGTCCAGTGGACCTCAGAGTCAGGGACAGCCAAGCTTTCAGTTCACCTCTCCCCAGCAGCAGGTTCCCTAGACCTTTCAGTCCTTGAGCTACACTCTTATTCAGACGGGGTTCACTCCACCAGATCAGCCTAGACCTCACCTTCTGACAGGCACTCCTTTCACTGACTTGAGTGCCTCCTACAGCGAGTTGACTGGTCAGCCGACGCCCTCGCACACCACTCTTGTGACTTCTTCAGGGTTGTCAGCTTCTGAGACTGTGGCTCCTCTAGTGACAGGGACTAGGACTACAGAGACAGTGCCGTCGTCCGTTGCCTCGACAGATCCTCCCACAGTTGGCACTCTTCAGGCTCAGGTGATAGAGACTGCTCCGCTTGTTGCTACATCTTCATCAGTAACTGCTCCTGCTCTCTTCAGACCCAGACTGCTTCATAGCCACGTGCTTCTACAGAGGGTCATTCTGACAGCTCAGAGTCTGAGGAGGATACTTCACAGTTCGTGATCACTCCACGCTCCTCGACACCCGACACGACTGCTTCTGTTCCCCCGTCGGATCCTTAGTTTTGTTTTTTGGTGTTTGATGCCAAAGGGGGGAGAGAGTAGATTCAGGGGGAGTTTTGATAGAGGGTCTTTCATTTTTCTTTGTATGCTCATTCTACTACATTCATGCATCATGTTTACTTTCCTGCACTTACATTTTGTGACATGTGTGCTTAATGAGATACTTGAGTCTTATGTGGTCTATCTTGTCTCTTTTTATATCATGTCACTTAATTGGTTCTAGCTCATAAGGTTGTACTTTCGTGCCTTACTCCGATTCCATATGAGCTATGTTTTATGTGTACTAACGCTTCATGTTTTATCTTATGAGTACACCCTGTTGGCTTGGAACACATAAGCAATTTCTAACCCCTTGTGCTTATTGCCTGTTGCTTATGTGAACCAAGCATGTTCATAAACCTCAACTCTTATATCTTCTGAATCTAAGTGTTGTCATCAATCACCAAAAAGGGGGAGATTGAAAGCATCTAGGCCCCGAGAGTTGGTTTTGGCAATTGATGACAATGCATCATTACCATGACTAACGTGTGTTTTGCAGAAACTTTGGAAAGTGAGGTCATGGGGTTGATAACTGCTTTGGGCACTATGGTATTCATGCCCCTTGATGGAAATCGTTTCAGTTTTCAAAGGATCAACGACAAGATTAACGATGGTTAGTCCGGATGTCAAGGTGTTGAGTTACATTTGGAATAGTCATTAGGATCTTTGCTTTTTTCCTTTGGCCGTACTATAAAGGGGGGCATGAGCGAGTAGCTTGACCTAGGTGAGTCTTTTCTTTAGGTATGGTGCACACTTGTCAAACTTAGCACTAGGTAGCTCAGGAAAAGCTCAAAGTTCAGTTGGAAGCAACTTGGTTCAAGTTACGTCGCGTTTCGGAGTCGTTAGAGACGTTTTCCCTTGACCGGACGCGGTCTCTGTCTCGACCGGATGCGTCCGGTCAGTACTAACAGTTACTGCATTTCTGCACGGTTGATCGGACGTGATTCTTGCGAGGACCGGACGCGGTGATCATGCTGACACGTGTCTCAGAGGATAAAACAACTAATCGGACGCGACTGGGAAGTGATCGGACGCATCCGGTCACATTCCAGTAAGGTACTTTGCCAATCGGACGCGTTCGGTCATCGCTGATCGGACACAGTCGAGCGTCAGGTCAAAGTACAGTAGGCACCTTGCACGATCGAACGCGTCTGGTCACCCCTGATCGGTGCGTCCGATCACTCAGTAGTGTTGTTCAGATTTTCGACCGTTACGTTCGACCGGCGCGTCGGTGTTGACGGTCCTTAAGTACCAAATATAGTTATCAAATAAATAAAGAAAAGGATCCAAATGCAACCAACACCTAGACTTAGGGTTTTATCTGATAGAATTCCACAAGTTTTGGTGTTTGTCTATTTCTGCAGGGGGTTATCAGAAAATACGGAGGAAAGGCCCACACGTCGGGTTTACATAGAGATAATAACGTGTTCACCGATTTTCTATTATCTAGAAGACTCCAGAAGCCACGAGATCGAACGGGAGGCCGAACGGGCCCGGAGGCAGGGCGCCCGCCCTGCTCCCTAGGGCGCCCGCCCTGGCCTGAGAGCCAATCAGGCTCCGTCTCGCGGATTATGCTCCACCGACCTAAGGGATCAAGGAAAACCGTGCGATTAATGTCGGTTTGATCCGACGGCCCACGTTCACTTGAGGGGGCTATATAAGCAGGACCCCTGGCCCCTGGAGGAGGCACTCCCTCATTCTCAATTCCTCAAACCCTAATCTCAGGAGGAGAGTCTCTGATCAAGCCCTAGAGCCACCACATCAACTAGATCTCTAGTATAGCATAGCTACATAGGATTAGAACTAGAAGGAGTCAATCTTCGATTGGTTTCCGGATCTGTCAAGAGGATTCTTGGTAATTCCTTTACTGTTCTTCATTGTTCATCATTGTTCTTCAATATTATGAATACAACTTTGTTCTATTTCAATATATTGATTATGACTATGCTCTACTTGTTTATGTTTGCGATTATATTGTTCTTAGTTTATCGTAGTTATACGCTTGGCTTAGTTAGATTGGAATTATATACATGTTTAGGATCGTATAGCGTTTATCCATCGGATCCATGGGTAAATGATAAATATTGTGTAGGCGTGGTGCTTAGATCATATTTATCTGCGATTGCACCTTATATGCCGGATCGTGGGGTGGTCCGCGATGGTGACAGCTTCGTTGGTTCTTATATAGTCCCCCTCCCGTGTGTAAGACAGGCAGAGCAACATTATTACGGGGGAGTGATTGCTATGTTTCTCATCTTCCTTGATAATATCACTATGCATGGGCGTAGTCCTTTCTCGCAATGGTTGCCAAGTGTACTTGCATTAACTATGATATGCTAGACTTTATAGTTAAGAATAACTTAGGAAATATCCTTGTAGTTCGTCCTAATACCATGCTAATGACTTGCTAGAATATCTGTTGAGGTGCTTATCATTATTATATGTGGCTAGCTGATCAGATTAATTATCTTTGTCACCATTCATACTTTATCTATATTTTATGTGACACTTACCCCTGTATGCAAGAGATAGATGAATGCTCTCACTTATACATGCAATGATTGATACTCATTCCTATATTCCATTCCATAATCAACATTGATGTTAGTAATCCCTTCCCACTGGTAAAAATATAAATAACGATACCTGGAATACTTCCCGGTTAAAATGCTACATCAGTATTAATCTGTGCGCTTGCAGATCTTATTTATTATTTATTTAGAAGAGCAGTTGCATATTTCAATACCGCGTCTCTCATGTCATGCTGGGGATGACAACTTGGCTTAAGTGGCATGAGGGATAGGTTCGGCATTTTTGGCGCTGTTATCAGAATTAGAAAACTAAGTCTACTTTTGGTAATGACGTTAAGAATGCCCAACAAACATTTTTGGCGCCGTTGCCGGGGAAGGTTGATTTACTAATAAGGAATGAATACGGAATTTGAGTCATCATTCGCATCATTAAGTGATTGAGATCATCAATTCTCCCATACAGATTTACCCCTGTATTTTTCCATTCTTATTGTTTTGCAGGGAGATGTATGAATAGAGGACATCTTCCAGAAAATTTTGTTGACAACCCAGAAGCATTAATCAGAGGGGCAAGAGCCAAGCTCAAGAAGTCAACACTTCGACGCAACACTTCATCCAATCCAGAAGACCGCCGAAGTTTCATCCGGAATTTGTCAACAGAGTTCGCAGCCATGGCGAACATGACGATCCGCGAGTTCTCAGCTCCCACTATGGACAACATCCGCACTGGACCTGCCGCAGCCATCGACAAGAACTTTGAGCTCAAGCCAGGGCTCATCAACATGGTACAAGCCAACCAGTTTTGTGGGAAGCCGCACGAAGATGCAAGTGCTCATCTCCAACACTTCCTAGAGATTTGCAACACATTCACTTTATTAGATGTTCCCAGAGACGCCATACTACTTCGCCTTTTCCCATTCTCACTATTGGGGATAGCGAAGCAGTGGTTCTACGCGACGAAGGATAAGAACACTACGTGGCCACTCTGCTCTATGAACTTTCTGGCTAAGTTCTTTCCCATGGGCAAGACCAATGCTCTCCGTGGGAAGATTACAAGTTTTCAGCAACAACATGATGAATCCATTCCAGAAGCATGGGAGCGCTTTCAATATTACATCCTAGAATGTCCCCATCATGGAATGGAAAGCTGGCTACTTATGCAGACTTTCTATCATGGGCTCATCACTAGTGCTCGTGAGACCATGGATGCTGCAGCTCGAGGCGCATTTCTATCACTCACCATACCACAAGCTATAGCCCTTGTGGAGAAGATGGCGTCCAACCAAGGTTGGAACGAAGAGAGGACTCAAACACACAAGAAGGGTGGAGGTATGCACCAGCTCAAGGAGGTAGACATGCTATCTGCAAAGCTAGACCTACTCATGAAAAAGCTCGATAACAAAGCTGGAGACAAAAGAGAAGTCATGAACGTCTACGACTCTCACATGACTTGTGAGGAATGTGGAGATACTGGACACTCAGGCAATCACTGCCCTGAGATGCTTGAGGATGCAAGGTACATCAACAACAACAACTACTACAACCGTCCTCAACAAAATCAAGGTTGGAATCAACAGAGGCCTAACTACTCAGGTAACTACTCAGGTAATTATCAAGGTAATAACTCTTACAACAACAATAATAATTTTCCACCCCTGAGAGAGTTAGTGTCTAATCAAGGAAAGCTAATGGATAACTTGTCTAAGAAATTGGCATCCAATGATAAAATACTAGAAAACATAAATAATAGAATGGATAATTTCTCTACTGCCATCAAAAACCAAATTAGCTTTAATAAAATGATTGAATCTCAGTTAAATCAAATAGCTGCTGCTGTTCCTGCTACTAACCCTGGTATACCATCACAACCGGAAGGATTAGAATCTGCAAATCTTGTAGACATGTTTGATGCAGGTAACTATTGGAGTAATCCCGCTGTCGGAGTACATAATGACCTTCTGCCAGTCAAGAGAGGTGATCCAGGATGCCCCGTCATCCCGATCTCCATCGGCATGGTGGACTTCCCAGAAGCACTCTGTGACTTTGGCTCCAGCGTCAACATTATGCCCAGGGTACTCTATGAAAAATTCTTTACATATCCTTTATTAGAAACAACTATGTGTTTGCAGCTTGCAGATCGGACACTAAGCTTTCCTAAAGGAATATTAAAGAACATGTTTGTCCGAGTTGGTACCTCGTATGCTCCAGCTGATTTCGTGGTGATAGAGACCGGGTTCGATGAGAGGTCACCAGTTATTCTGGGAAGGCCATTCCTGAACACCTCGGGAGCTGTCATCTACGCCAGCGCTGCGAAGATCAACTTCAACATCAAGGGGAGGAAGGAGACGTTTTCCTTCAAGAACAAGATTACACAAATCCCAGAGCAATCCCAACATGAACCAAGGAAGAGGACCAACAGGAGGAACAAGCAGAACAAAAACAACCAAGGATGGACCGAATCAGCTAAGATGGTCACTGCAGTTCAAGGAGGTCAAGATGGTCGACTCAAGTCGCCCTTCCTGAACAAGAAGGACGACCCAGGTATGCCAAGCATTGAGTGCTCAATCAATGGATACTCCTTTTAGAAGGCGCTCTGTGACACTGGATCAGGCGTCAACATAATGGCCACAGTCACCTATCAGCTCTTGTACGGGACCATGCCCTTAAAACCAACATACACTTAGCTCCAGATGGCAGATCAGACATCCCAAAAGGTCGAAGGTATAGTAACCGATGTCCCTATTAAAATTAACGATCATTTTATCCATACAGACTTTCAGGTCATTGACATGGGAGACGACGAGTACGATCCACCCATTATCCTAGGAAGACCGTTCCTAGGCACCGTCAAAGCAATCATCTACATTGGAACCGGAGAAGTCCATATGCATTTCCCCTCTGAGAAGGTACGCCGCTACTTTAATGACCCTAACTATATAGTTGAAGATTCTAAGTATGTCAGGACAAGAAGAAGGCGACGTAACCGTAACCAAAGGAGGCAAACCATCAAGGACGTATGGGCAGACTATGAAGGAGAGGTCATAAGGCCCGAGGATACACAACAGGAGACCGAAGCACCAAGACGGGTATGGAAAGCGAAGACAGTTACACAAGAAGAGAAGGCGCTGCCGGAACCACCGTCTACGCCACCCAAATTCCAGGACAACTAAGAAGAAAAGAAGTCATGTTCGGAGGACTTAAAAACACCGAACGCCGTGCCAAGAGGTAAACTTGGTAGTTATCATTTTTCCTTTAATTATTGCTCAGTTAATCATGTTTATTCTGTCTAAAAAAAATGTTGAAAACAGTAAGCCCCATGTGAGTATGCGAGTGGCATAAACCCATAAGTACATTCACTGTGGTGGCATAAAAAATATATAATAATAATAATATATTTTTTTCTGTTCTATAAAAAAGAAAATAAACATAGAGAGTGACATTTATCAAGGAAGCTCAAACATGATAAAGGCTAGATATTTATGCTAATGCTTAATCAAGTTCCCCGAAGCTTTGTTTTCTATTTGAGCTCCATAGAATTCAGGAAGACTAGCAGATGGAGGACATCCTAATCGTTGTCAGGGTGCTGCCGACATTCAAATACACCTCTGCACCTGCTAGCTACATCAGAAGAAATTACGTCAAGATCCAGCTTGGGGGAGAGCACCCCCATTTATCCCAATAAGTATTTTTATCTACATTTATACCTATGCTTTATTAAAATAAAAAGATGCATAATCATGAAAACCCAAATAAATATTTTGTGTTTATATATATTTGCTTAGTTTAATAAATAAATAAAGTAGCTATGCTAAACTGAATCTTGAAAATAAAACTCTAGCATGGATATGATGAATAGTTGCTCTGCCTAATTTTCAAATTTGTTCTTTCTCTAGTTTAGACATAACTGTTATAATTTAAAACTGGCTCTAAACCTGAACTAGTGGGAAGAGAACTTGATCTGAAGTCTAAGTTGTTAGCGGATATGATATGGGAAGGTTGAGCTATTGTTTATCTGTTCCTAGAGATGCTAGAATTCTGGAGAATTTTATCTTTAAAAATCTTTAAAATGTTGCATGATGAGTTCCTGTATGATGAGAGTTTAAATTCCTACCACAGCCATATATACATGCTTGTTAGATTAAGAGCCGCACTTTTACTACTTGCTGCTTATGGGCATTGAGTGTGGTCAAGCTGTGTAGACCCTTAGGAACTTGTCATGTGGTTAAAATCAAGATTCACTTGCACGTTCACTCATACATGCTGCTTCTACTCCGGAAGTACGCATCCACATATATCCACTCATTTCCATCTCCAGATTCACCCAAAATTATTCTACTCCTGACCCGGGAGAGAATAGCCAAAAACATTATCCCATTCCTGTTATTCCCTATAAAGTTAATGCTCAAGTCATTTCTACTACCACTTGCTATATTTTCAAAAGAGGGAGATTGCTCTAAAAAAATATATAAATACGAGGAAATAAAAAGGAGCAAGTGCTCGGAACCTCGAAGAAAGAAAAAGTGAGACGAGAGGTAAAAATGGACAAGTGTCCGACAGTAGAATTAGGGGTACAATACCCACCTGAGAGGAAAAGAAAAAAAAAATAAATAGAGCATCTCATTCCCCTCAAAAGTTTTAAAAAGCAATAAAGGTATGTATTCCCTCAAAAAGAGCATTAGACTTTTGTTATCACCATCATCACCATACACCACTCATTCACCACACATGCACATCTTGATTTGACTTATTGACTTGTTTCTCTGGATCCATGGTTTGACTATGCAATAAATGTTCTATGAGTATGTATACTGTATCTCCCACCTATGAGCTCCAGATATCAAAGCCTTATTAGAGTAGGGTGAGAGAGAAGGCAATGTCACTACGCCTTATACCATAAATACCACATACTTTGAGAGAGAAGGCATATACCATTACTGCCTTGGTAAGGATCCAGAAATACCATAAAAGAGAGACCCGAGAAAGTCATACAAGGAATCTCTGAGTTTTATTTGAAAAATTTGCAAAAACTCCAGAGCTATAGCTGATCAAGAATAAGAGACATGGCGTTTGACTAGACCGTTCTATCTTTTAACCACTCAAGATGCAGGTGACGGTTGCAAGCCCCATGGTGAAAGGTAAAATGAGTAAGTTTTAAGTCTTGACAGTTTACTCTAACTCAGGGATGAGACCTTATTTGAAAGCATATGTACCGTCAACGTTCAAAGGCGTTGTAGCAACTTCTGATCCATAATGAGTCTATCCTTGCTCAGGGACGAGCAAGAGGTAAGCTTGGGGGAGTTTGTTGACGGTCCTTAAGTACCAAATATAGTTATCAAATAAATAAAGAAAAGGATCCAAATGCAACCAACACCTAGACTTAGGGTTTTATCTGACAGAATTCCACGAGTTTTGGTGTTTGTCTGTTTCTGCAGGGGTTATCAGAAAATACGGAGGAAAGGCCCACACGTCGGGTTTACATAGAGATAATAATGTGTTCACCAATTTTCTATTATCTAGAAGACTCCAGAAGCCACGAGATCGAACGGGAGGCCGAACGGGCCCGGAGGCAGGGCGCCCGCCCTGCTCCCTAGGGCGCCCGCCCTGGCCTGAGAGCCAATCAGGCTCCGTCTCGCGGATTATGCTCCACCGACCTAAGGGATCAAGGAAAACCGTGCGATTAATGTCGGTTTGATCCGACGGCCCACGTTCAATTGAGGGGGCTATATAAGCAGGACCCCTGGCCCCTGGAGGAGGCACTCCCTCATTCTCAATTCCTCAAACCCTAATCTCAGGAGGAGAGTCTCTGATCAAGCCCTAGAGCCACCACATCAACTAGATCTCTAGTATAGCATAACTACATAGGATTAGAACTAGAAGGAGTCAATCTTCGATTGGTTTCCGGATCTGTCAAGAGGATTCTTGGTAATTCCTTTACTGTTCTTCATTGTTCATCATTGTTCTTCAATATTATGAATACAACTTTGTTCTATTTCAATATATTGATTATGACTATGCTCTACTTGTTTATGTTTGCGATTATATTGTTCTTAGTTTATCGTAGTTATACGCTTGGCTTAGTTAGATTGGAATTATATACATGTTTAGGATCGTATAGCGTTTATCCATCGGATCCATGGGTAAATGATAAATATTGTGTAGGCGTGGTGCTTAGATCATATTTATCTGCGATTGCACCTTATATGCCGGATCGTGGGGTGGTCCGCGATGGTGACAGCTTCGTTGGTTCTTATATAGTCCCCCTCCCGTGTGTAAGGCAGGCAGAGCAACATTATTACGGGGGAGTGATTGCTATGTTTCTCATCTTCCTTGATAATATCACTATGCATGGGCGTAGTCCTTTCTCGCAATGATTGCCAAGTGTACTTACATTAACTATGATATGCTAGACTTTATAGTTAAGAATAACTTAGGAAATATCCTTGTAGTTCGTCCTAATACCATGCTAATGACTTGCTAGAATATATGTTGAGGTGCTTATCATTATTATATGTGGCTAGCTGATCAGATTAATTATCTTTGTCACCATTCATACTTTATCTATATTTTATGTGACACTTACCCCTGTATGCAAGAGATAGATGAATGCTCTCACTTATACATGCAATGATTGATACTCATTCCTATATTCCATTCCATAATCAACATTGATGTTAGTAATCCCTTCCCAGTGGTAAAAATATAAATAACGATACCTGGAATACTTCCCGGTTAAAATGCTACATCGGTATTAATCTGTGCGCTTGCAGATCTTATTTATTATTTATTTAGAAGAGCAGTTGCATATTTCAATACCGCGTCTCTCATGTCATGCTGGGGATGACAACTTGGCTTAAATGGCATGAGGGATAGGTTTGGCATTTTTGGCGCCGTTATCAGAATTAGAAAACTAAGTCTACTTTTGGTAATGACGTTAAGAATGCCCAACATCCGGTCAGCGCATATTTTGCTGAGTTGACAGGTAATAGTTGGATTTGACTGTGGGGTGTATAAATACATCCCCTCCACCTCTTTTAGAGGTCTCTTGCTCATTTGTTCAGCTGAGAAACACCTTTCAAGTACAAGGGAGTGCAAGAGCTCTAGTGAGGGTTGTGATTTGTGAATCAAAGTTTGAGAATCCCTCATTAGTGACTAGGGAGTAGCAAGTGTGCATCCATCTTCTCATTAGGCTCGTTATGGTCAAGTGAGAGTTCTAGCTTGTTACTCTTGGTGATCGCCATCACCTAGACGGCTTCGTGGTAATTGGGAGTTTGGTGATCATCCGGCGGAGCTTGTGGATGACCCAACTCATCTTGTGAGCGGTTTTGGGCGATTCACCACGACGGAGTGTCGAAGAATCAGCCCGTAGCTAGAGAGCACTTGATCCTTGCGCGGATCAAGAGGGAGCTACACCCTTGCACGGGTGCTCCAACGAGGACTAGTGGGGAGTGGCGACTCTCCAATACCTCGGGAAAACATCGTCGTGTTCCTTACCCTTACTCTCAAGCATTTACTTTCTCGTATTACTTTCATTGCTTGATTTACTTTTCTAAAATTGCCATGCTAGAATAAGATTGGAACTTAGGGTGCAAAACTTTTTACCGGTAGAATCACAAGGAACACAAGTAGGCACTAGGGGTGAACTTTGGCTTGTTGGATTTAATTCTTGTAATTAATTTTTAGAAAAGCCCAATTCACCCCCTCTCTTGGGCATCTTGATCCTTTCATAAATGTTATTATTTTACTATATAAATTTGGTTAAACTTGAGATGTTTTGACTCTCCAAGAAAATTAGAATAACTTATAATTTGAGCTAGAGTGTGTACAATGGTATATATATAGTCTTTTCAACCTACACACATATCCAAAAATATAGAATTTGCTATATAAAAAATAGACTTGCTAGCGCTCGGACGTTTCACCCGGGTGCTAGCGTCCGGACGGGTGCCTGCACAGGGAGCAAATGAGCGCCTAGCGCATCGGGTCACGAGGGAGCACACCAATAGTGGTCTCGTGCCACCGGTCGCTTCTCACGCGCATCCCATGTGCAACACACGATCTACTTTTGAAACATCCAGATGTAACAGTTGCAACATAAAAAAAAGACAGATGAAATACTTGAAACAAGCGTCTGAAACACTTACAGAAACGTCTGAAAAATATTTGAAAACCATTGCAAACATATGCAACATATAGATGAAACACTTGCAAACATACATATGAAACACCTAAAAACACTAAATATATGCTTGCGACATGCATGTATATGCAACATCTAGATCTGCTTTTGCAACATTGAGACAAAACACTTGTAACATTCATGTGAAAATAGATGAAATATTTAGAACATATACTTAGAAACATACGTGTATAGCCATTAACATGTGCAACATCCCGATCTACTTTTGCAACATTGATATACAATACTTGTAACATACCTTAAAAACATCTGAAACACTTGAAACATACTATTGTAACATGTGCTTTCAGCGTAGCATCTGCTTGCTGCTTGGAGGAATGAAGGCTCGTCGATGCAAAGCTCGACGTGGGCACGGAGCTCGAGGCCGCGGAGTGGTAGGGAGGTCGCCGGCGTGGAGTTCGTTAGTGGAACAGACCTCGGTAGGGATAGGGATAGGCGGATGGAGCACGGCCATGACGAGAAGCGTGAGTCTGGGAGCGAGCTAACAAGCGTCTAGTACGTCGGGCTCGCTGTGCGCGGCGCAGGAAGGCGGCGGCGATGTGAGCAGGGGTGGCGCGAGCGAGGACAGGGTCAAAGCGAGCAGGCGACGTGGACAATGGCGGCGTGGGCAAGTACGGGTCCGTCCAAACCGATGATGCCATATAAGGAGCTTTTTCAATAAAAAAATATGAATCAGTTACCAGGCCAGCAAGTAAGGACCGTACAGTCAGCTTTAGTGCTAGTTGGGCCGATAACAGTGTGTCGGAGTGGGTCGATGAAGATGGGTGTGTATGCAGCAGTGAGCAATAAAAGATTTGCCTACATATTCATGTCATGCCCGGGAACATGGTTAACGTACAAGAAAAGATGTAGCTACCGCAAACTACCAAAATGGTCAATATAATACGCAGGCAACTGAGTCAGTTTGGGATGCGGCCACCAGGCCACTAAATAATTGAGAGCCCTGCAACTGAGTCAGTTAGCTGTGACTGTGACGCAAATAACGTTCCCATCACACAGCTGTTGAGGCCCACTTGAGAAAAAGGCATACTACTCTTATATCTGACTGTAACAACGTCACATTTGACTTTGCTAGCTCTCTCGATCGGAAAATATAAGGGAAGTGTTGACAGCAAAAATATGTCAACAAGAACAATGTACTCCACCATTAAATTTCTAGTGTCAAGATATTAAGAAGTATATTTGGAACATCAAAGTCGAATTTCAAGTAAAGAAAAAAAAAGATTGTATGCCTGATTTGCCAAAATCTTATTCTTGTGATTTTTGCCGGCCAGCACGGCACGGTTAAGCATACCAAGTGTCGTGCCTAAACCTCTGCTCACGCTTTTGCGACTCAGCTTTAGCTTTTCAATTTATTTCTAATTATCATTCCATAGGACAGTCATCCATACAAATAGTTATATTGAAATTAATAGACTTACAAACGGCGAAGAGCAGTGCACACCTATCACTAACCCTCCACTCCGTCTGTGTCTAAAGAGGGTTGAGGATTGAACCACTCCGTTACGTGGTTCTTTTTGGTGTGGATAGTTGTATGGATGTTAGAGCATCTCTCAGTGTTCTCTAAATCCCTTTCTAATCCTTGTTTTTAGCAAAATGAGAAAAATCCCTCTCCAGCAACTTCTAATCTATCCTCCTAATTTTTTAGAACTCAAGAAAAGTCACATGTTCCACGTAAAGTTACGTGGTTCCGAGTCACGCATATCTTTTCTCCCCGCGTGTGTTTGTTAGCCAATTTAAGGATGGAAGGGCGTGGAAAGAATAAAGAGTAGGAAATGGTTCCTGATGCAAATGTACAAGAGACAAAGAATATATAAAAATAGTTAGGATAATTTAAAAATAGTATAAGATTTCTGATGTAAAATTGTCTTTTGCATTTTAGGAGTGGATTATTAGAAACTCTCAGTGATGACCTTCTTTATTCCTTTCAATGCTTTTTTTAGAGTTATAAAACTCCATTTTTTAGAAGAAAATATTAGATACTCTGACATGCTCTTACGTGGTTCTTTTTTGCGGCCACTGTCAAGCACACAACAACGAAGCCACCGCCAACCGCTGCACCGCAGATAATTGACAGACACAGAGCTAGCTAGCTGCACGTGTGAGCGGAGCAAAGGCCGAAGGGCATTGCCGGCCGTAGCATAGCATGTGCGCGATTCGTTCCACACATAGACACATGGAGGCTGACCTCGCCTCACCTGGGTGCGGTAGCCAGCTGGCGAACGTGAGATGGGCATGCTGCCTGCCAAGGGCAAAGTCCGTTTCACTAGCTCTGGGTGGATTTGGTTGCCATCGTCGTCTACCCCTCCCATCCCATCCATGCACCCCGATGCGAATGCACGTCTATGTCATTGCTAGCTTAGTAGTGTTTGTGTTGCGGTGGCCTTCGTCTTTGTTTCATGGTGGTGAGCTTTGTGTACCGCGCCAGCGCCCCACGCAGGAACATTATAGATGGCGAAAAGAACGAAGCGAAATGGACAGTGCGCGCGAGACATGGTCTAATTAAGCACGCCATAGCCGTATACTAAAATCTGGTTTTAGTAGATAATGAATTTTACTGGCTGTATCCAGATTTTAATGGACAGTGCGCGCGATACATGGTTCTCTCCCACTCATACAGATTTGACCATGGTGTTTTGCAAGTGCTCTATCTAGAGCAGGGAGTGGCTACTGGCTCGTGGTCATGGAGAACTCGGTTGCTGTGACCTGGTGGTGTGTTTCATGAAGAGAAGAAGCAAGACAACAATGAGCAAGACGACAATGAGGACAACAAGCTTGACACCCCTGTGGGCAGGGTCACGGCACGAGCAATGCTGGCAGCCCCTCCAGATGGGGCGTGGGAGCTAGCCCAGGGAACGCACACGGTCAATACAGGTCAAACCCCAAACCGAAACACCATTTGAAATACTCACCCTTGATCGCGCAGACAGGCACGAAGACGTGACGACGGCCTACCAACCTTCGGTGACTCCTCCCATGGCCGCTTGTCGGGATCCATCCTAGCCAGCAAGGAAAGGACTCCGAGTGCGCGAGAGCAAGAACAGGGAAGTGGTGGAGCAGGTGACTCAAAGCGAATGCCTCTCCTGCCGTACCACTCTAAGTGTATTTATAGCCACTAAGGACACTTAAGGCACACGCGTGTTCACTCACATTTACTAAGTGCTTGGAAAACCCTGCAAAGCAGGTGAAGCGATCGGAGGGAAGGCGGAGCGATAATCGCCCATGCAGTGACGCGAATCAAGTAAGCTTTGTGAGCCTCCACTTTTACATATCATTTCGATTTACACACCCGCATTTCGCGGTGCACGACTACTCACGAGTGGGGTGCCATTATGCCATGACGTGACCGGGGAGGCTAACCGGCCCCCAAGATCGTGTGCAGAGTGACCCATCGCAACCACGACCCCACGACATGCTTAGGAAACCCACTCTTGTGCCGGTCCTTAGAAGGGCTTGAGGCCACAAAGGGATAGGGGCAGGGTGAGTTGAGCCCCTACGGCTCTAATCTCTTATGCCATATTGCTTTTTCCCGGCAACGGCGTCAGAAATACTTGTTGGTAAATTATAAATGCCACTTATAAACTCTGAGAAAATAATATTAAAGTTAAGTATCCACTAGTGCACAGATAAATTACTATTGTAGCATTTCATCCGGGAGTATTCCGAGTATCGTTATTTTATATTTAATCCACAAGGAAGAGTATGGATTAAGTTGACATCGAGACATTGACTAATATGAATACTTATGATCCAAACCACTCTTATGCTTTAGTAGAGGTAAGTCAAGTGATAAATAAATGATAAATAAAAGGTAATAAAGGTATTTCAGAGATAGAAACAGAGACTCACAGTTGTAGTATGACTAAGCTCGAGATTCGGTAAGAGCAAAAGATTCCTATGTCATTCCTAATTACTAAGTCTTTTGTACACTCAAACATATTTACTCTCATCTATAGGATAACTAACTTTGGATCTATGCATAAGGAACATTACTTAGGAAAGTTCGAGAACAGAGCTTTCTCTTCCTTCGTAACTGAGGTTCTACTTGTTCTATATACGGGGAGTGGACTACAAAGGACTCAACGGGAGTGTCACATCTCTGATCTACCACATGACCCGGTATATAGAGTGCATCCGTAGGCAAACAATATCTAAGCACCACGCTTATATAGTGTCGACCACTTAACTCACTCGTGTCGACCACTTAACTCGCTTGAGTACTGAATTAAGCGCTCTACAAACATATGCATAAATTCATCATCAATCATAATTATATCAAGCAATAAACTAGAGCAAACTAGGAACATAATAAATAACAACATAATATTAAAGTAGCACAAAGTCATAAATAAAGAGATATAATGGCTAATACTAGTCTCCAGAAGGCAGATCTGAAATCCTGAGCAGTAGCCCAAACTCTACTTGAACCTTGCTAGAAAGCCTATACTAAGAACTTGAAGAACTAGAGCTCTCTCTCTAATCTCTGGAACCCTAATTTCTGGTCTAATCTTGACTTATGGCAGATGTAGATGCCCCTCCAGGAGGGGTAGGGCCTGGTTATATAGCCCTAGGGTGTAACGTGAGCCCTTGGATCAAATCGACTTGAAGAACGACGTAGATGCAATCATTGGAGGCGGTGGAGGAAGCTTCTAGAAGCTGATAGGCAGGGGCCACCATGGGAGACCAGGCTGCACCATGGTGCGGCCGATCGGCCCACCTTGCAGCCTCTTGGGGTCCGTCGTGGCGTGGTGTCTTCTGATGTCCTTTGGAACCTTCTAGAGTAGTTTTCGTCACAGTAAATTTGGTTCTTTTTTATGTTTTGATCCTCCTTTCCTATTTTCTGGAATAACCCTGCTAAAAATACAAATTCACCAAACTCATGAAAATTGTCAGTTTAAACCCCTAAATTTCTATTGGCAATACAAATTCACCAAACTCATGAAAATTGTCAGTTTAAACCCCTAAATTTCTATTGGCAATCCATTTCAAGCATTTCTTCAAGTTAAATTAACGGCTTGTGATGAACGACAACTATCGTCAACACATATGAAGCGATGCAGGGCTCAAAGCGTGATCATAGCTTAGTCACATGGAAGACACAAGAAGGTCCAAGACCTAAGAGCCAACACACGATCATTGAAAACCTCACGAACGCGCAAAAAGAGGTCGAAAAAACGTCTTCTCGCATCAAGCCAAAGCCGCAACCCTGACCACCAAAGCTCGGGGGCTCACGATAGGCACAAAGGAAACCCAAACATATAGAAAAGAGTGTTCTTTTCACTTAATTCCCCGAAGATACAAGAGCGGTCGAACCGCTTGGGAAAGTACCGAACCACGACACTACCACCTAGGCGGCGGCGGGGTCCCTAGAGGCGCCTGCTAAAAGTGTGGAAGGGAGGAGATGAGAAATCATCCCACGTCCTTTCTCGTAGCACCATAGCCTCTAGGAGAGAAAAGTGCAGGGAACAAAGGATGGGGCGGGATCAAGCCCGTAGGCCGCCACCATCATGCTTTAGAAAGCATGATGGGGACACCAAGGGATGACAATGCCTCCCTCAAAGCATAGGCAGCTCCTAGGAGCAACCTACAGGCTCTGGGAGCAGTTGGTTGTAGTCCTTGGTGCTCGTGTTTCAGCGACCTGAAACCTTCGGGTTTGGGGAAGCGCTAGAATCACGAGGACCAACAGTTGGCCTGAACACCGCCTCAATCCTTCCCCGCTCGCAAGACCCTTTCTAGCACTAGCTGCTGGAATTAATGGATGACACTGACTCTGGCCACCACAGACGACCGCCAGTAGGACGCATAATGGGAACCACACGGTTCTCCTCAGACTTTCCTCTCTCGTTTCATCACTCTCTCAACATCTAACCACTCAGAGAGGAAAAGAGAACGACTTGTAGTCACAATCATGAGTTCCTCGAACTATAGAAAGGTCACTACTTATAGGCCAGGGGCGGACCAAATAGCCTGAGATCCCCACGCCGTGTGGCGAAACCACGAGAGGTCACAGCCAATGTCAGATGCCTACATGAGGTCGAGGAAATCGAGAACTTCCCAAAGGCAGGGCCGGTACAATGTTGACAAGACCACTCAGCCCTACCTGGGTCACAAACCTCGATACGCAATCGTACACTGACATGGCAGGGCTCAACAGTCATGTACCACGTCGTTAGGACATCCTGACAAAGTGGAATATAAGGCCACCTACCGCATTGAACGTAGCAGCCCACAAGGGGTCGAGCAATGAAGTTCGGACAGGCCATGACTATGAACTCGCACTCAATGAACATGCATCTCTGTGCTTTCAAAATCACTTCGTGATCGCAAAAACGCTCAGGGGCTACTATCGGGGTTATAATCCTTAGGTATCTCAAGGCAAAGATAAGTTAGCAGGCCGAGCGGCCCATGATACATTAGCCTAGCGAAGGCCCGAATGACCGAGGCCCAGCTGACCCAACGGGACCAGGCTAGAGGCTAAGGCCAAGGTCGACCACAGCCTCACCCTTCTGCCTTAGTCGCACGACGCACAAGAGACTCATGACCTCTCTATCGTCCCGACCCCGGGGAGGAACGAGGAGCGGTCAGGCCCAGCCAAGCATGCTTGCTCTAACAGGAGTGAGCGTGCCGCACTCACCCCGCAAGGACCGAGGGGACCGTGGTCACCTCAGTTCGGTCAGACGCCATCCCTGTGCCATGCAGCGCGAACAAGACAACACCACACGACGGTGATGGCCTAGTACGGTGCCCATCATCTAGATACAGCCTGACAAGATGTATGTACGATTCTACCCACCTTGGGATGGGATCCAAAATGGAGGCCCTGACTTGGAGGCCATTGAGACCAGCGGAAGCCACGACCCTGGAGTTCAGGATTATGGCCACCAACTCCACAAGACGACTAGGTGATCGGAGACCTAGGAGCGGTTACCAACTCCTATACGATGCCCATAGGAAATTAGGAGATGATGACGTAGACCACGGTAGAGACCACGTCACACTATATGGCTGGCGAAGCACTATCGTGCATACAGTGCCGCTAGGGCTGGCATAGTGGCGCCATGCCACACCATGCCGTGACGTGGCCACAAGACTATGACGATAGCCACGTCCGAACATGCACCTCAAGACAACATAGCTTGCAAGCCAAGTTAGCTAGGTGCCTCCCACATGATCATGACTCGCGATGAAAACGGATCGGATACGAACGGATATCGCTAATATCGTATTTGTTTTCATATTCTACTCGGATTCGGATTCAGACACGGATAGCGTCCGGATACATATACGAATGCGGATTGTCTCGGTTACGGATATGAATAATGAGTATCGAATACGGTGTGAATCGGATTCGGAGAATGTCAAATACAAATACCTACTCGGATATTTAGTAAAAGCAATATATATACATGTCATATGTGCGCAAACCATAATATCTCTACATTAAGCTTAAAGAGTAAAGCGACAAACAAGATGAAGATACAGATACATCATACAAGCTCCGATCTTCACAGCTTGAGTACAAGTAGCAAAGCGACAAATAAGATAAAGATACAGATACATCATACAAGCTCCAATCTTCACGGCTTGAGTACAAGTAGCAAAGCGACACATAAGATAATGATACAAATACATCATACAAGCTCGATCTTCATGGCATGAGTAGAAGCAGCTAGGCTCTTGGCCTCATGGTCATAGACTCATGGGTTGTCTGCATTGAGAACTTCACCCATATCAGCATTTGCATTGGCGCCACCTTCGCCGATCTGAGGATCTTGGAATTGGTTTAGCTCATGGTTGTAGTGGTGCCTATTTCTCAAGTGGTGCCACAAATGACTGGTTCCATGCCTTGGTTCAGCACGAGCCCTATAATTGCACCTACTGCATTTCGCCCAACGTTGATTCTCTATGACACCGTCTTTTTCGTGCCTCTCAGCGAAAATAGAATAGTGTTCCCAAAGCTTTGACATTTAAAAAGCTATTCAAATCCACAAAGATGATAAAACAAATTATTAAAGGTCAATAACTCATATCCGTAGATGTAAAACATAAATGGATTAAGAGTGGACCAGCGTACCTTCAACTCTCCAAGGACCTTAGTGATTGGCGGTGGTTGCAAGCCAGCAACCTTCACGCTAGCAAGTGCGTGGCTAGTGGCAACCTTCAACCACCGGACGACGCCCAGGAAGCAAGCAAAATGAGAAATGGTAGTGGCGGCTGGGGTGGGGAGAGGTCGAGAGGAGAGCTGAGTGGCTAGTGGTTGGGAACTTATATATTGCCAGCTAGCCAGCTAGGGTTACAAACTTACAATGGATTAGGCTTGGGCCATTCGGACAGACAATAATATTTGGGCCCAATTCTAGAAATCATGATTTGAGACAAAAAAAAAGTAAAAAAGGCAAAATAAATAAATAAATAATATTGTTTGAGGTTGTAAACGAATTCAAACGAAAATATTGTCAACTACAAAGTTTCATAATTTTTTGGGATCTACAATTTTTATTTTGGTTGTTTCTCCATCCGAGGTCATTTCTCGTTTGAAAAATCCAAATTTCAAATTTGAGAAAATTCAAATATAGTTTTCCTTAACAAAATGATTTCAAATATAGTTTTACTTAACAAGATGGTTTCATATCTTTCTGAGATCTACAATCTTTATTTTGGTCATTTTTTCATCCGAGATAGTTGTATTAACAATGTTCACAAATATTACATATCACTCTTATAGTTTCATAAACTATAAGAGGGATATGTAATATTTGTGAACAATGACTAAAACAAAGATTGTAGATATCGATGAGTTCTACACATTTTATATTCATGACTTTTCCATCTGAAATCATCTAATGTTTCAAAATGACTATTGGAGTTGCCATTTTTTACGAATTCAAAATTCAAATAAATAAACACAGTCAAATGAAAAGATGGACAAAGTAATAGATGTAAGAACACAATAAATTGATAGAGCAGAATTTTAGAAACTTTTAGAAAAAATCATCAAATTTGAAGTTAATATGAGGGAGAAAGACTAGTTACAAGTTTTAGCCAGAGATTAAAAAGAGAAATCAGAGTTCTTGAACAATCTCTAAATTGAATTTCAAATAGCATTTTGAAGCACTAAATGATTTCGGATGAAAAAGTTATTAACAACAAAGTTTCATAACTTTTCGAGATATACATCTTTTATGTTGGCCATTTATCCATTCGAGATCATTTGGAAGAAAAAAATCAATTTTCAGTCCTTAATTTTTATTATTTGGCATGTATTTTGGCCATTCTTTTTTGTAGTAGAAAACAACACGGTGTAAGTAATGTCTTGGATTATTTTAAAAACCACAACTTAGATTAAGACAGCAAGCATCACCGGATATTTTATATATAATATATCACACACATCACACAAATTCATAGGAGTACTAGACTTAGCACAAGCATCACTCGACAGGTTCATTAGTCACATGCTCGAGTCAGTCACAAGCTCTTAGAGTCATAGAAATTTTCAAAGTACAGCTACATAAACATCCAGTGATCCAGAGATCATATCAAAAGACTAAAGAGTGCATCAGCCATCAAGGCAGCGACCAGCCATCCATAATGCAGCTACATAAACATCTAGTGATCCAGAGATCACATCAAAAGACTAAAGAGTGCATCAGCCATCAAGGCAGCAACCAGCCGTCCATCTTCAATCTTCAGTAGTCCAAATCCAACCGTCCATGTCATCTACGTCGCTGTCCTCATGGTCAGCTAGACGCTGCATCCGTGCTGCCAGCGGGTCCAAACTTCCTTGAGCATGTCCGTGCTCTGTCAGCGCAGATCTGAGAGGTAGTGACGCATGGCGTTCTCCATGGGGCTGCATCAGCCCAGGTGAAAGCTCTATGTTTGGTGTTGGTAATTAGTGACAATGCCTAAGTACTAATCCTATGCCTAAGTTGTATATAGCATATGAGGATTAGTACATTCCAAGGTTGGTGGCAAGATGGACATGGTGATCATGATGGCCACACTTGGATTTGGACGCAACCCTACGTGATCAAGGCAAAGGTATATGCTTAAGGGTTGTGTTTTAGTAACCAAGACACCTAGTGGGTGTGATTACATTATAGGATAGATAGCTGTACTATAAAGAGGGGAATGACGCGGCTATTGAACTCCTAAGTGCCTCTAGGTGTGCATTTCATAATCATATGCATTTGGAAAGAACTAATAATGCCTCGAAAAATGATCGTGAAAATGCTAACACACTCGCACATGACGTGATCACTTGGTGGTGTTAGCACTTTTGCGATGTGGTGTTAGCACTCGCACATGACGGGATTCAGTGCTCAATGTTTGCGTGCGTCTCGGTCTTCTGATCGGACGCGGTGGCACGTCCGGTCACGATCGACCGGATGCGTCTGGTCATGGTGGGTGCTTACTGGACTCAAACCGGACGCTGGCACTGTGGCGTCCGGTTCATCTAGCGGTGCGTTCGGTCGCTGACTCGCTGGAGCGCTGCTCGGTTTGACCAGCACGTCCGGTCAGTTACGGGACCAGCGCGTCCGATCAGCGCAACTGCAACAGAATCTACTGCCTAACAACTCTATTCGAAGGGGTACATCTATAAATACTTGTTGGCCGGCTCTTGGCTCACTCTCTTGCATTCTTTGACATACTTGTGAGCACTTTGAGCTAAGCAACTCCCCTCCCACTCATCTCTCTTGCTTCTTTGCTTATTCGAAGTGAGATTGAGTGATCCAAGTGCATTTGCATTGTGAGATTGCATCTAGTTGGCACTTAGTGGTTGATTTGCTGCGGGATTCTTATTTCTCTTGGTGGTTGCCGCCACCTAGATGGCTTGGAGCAGCTTGGAGGCGTGGTGATTGTTCTTGGCTACCTCCGATGATTGTGAGGGGTTTGTGCCTACCTCGGCGAAGCGCCAAAGGCAACGTTAGTGGATTGCTCATGTCATTTGCAACCTTTTGCCATTTGGTAGGTTCTTGTGGCACCTTTTGATAGGCTCGGTGTGAGAACGATTAGCCACTGAACCACGTGGTGAAGAGGGTCACAACGGGAACTAGCGTGCCGGCAAGCACGTGAACCTCAGGATAAATCTTTGTGTCATCATTCTTATTGTGATTAATCGATCCTGGTGGTTGTGTATTATGGAATTCATCTCTTGATCATATTGATTGGTTGGCTCAATACTTCACCCCTCGGTGATACCCTTCTAACTCTCTCTTGTATTATTTTCTTGGTTACCTTGCCAGCTTGTTAGTGTAGCTCTTAGCTTGTGTAGCTAGTTAACTTTAGTTGTAAGCTAACTTGTGCGGTTGAGTGCAAATATACAAGAATTATGAATTGGGTAGGTGGCTTGCAAACACCTCGTAGGCTAAGCAAAACTCGCATCTCGCTATTTGTTATATTGATAAACTTGTTTAGCTTGTCTTTGTAGAAATTTTTAAAAGGCTATTCACCCCCTCTAGCCATCAAGACCTTTCAAGTGGTACCGGAGCCGTGGTCATCATTTGTAAGGCTTAACAACTCGGTGTAAGATGGCTCAAGTTGTGTTCAACCATGTCGGGGGTAAGCCTCCATTCTTTGATGGTGTCTCATCTTTTGATCATTGGAAAAGAAAGATGAAGCAATATCTTGGCTCTATTAATGAGAAGGTTTGGGAGGTGACACATCATGATTATGCTATCATTGATCCCGACAACCTCACCAACAATGACCGCATCAACAACCAATGCAACACTATGGCTCTCAACACTCTCTACAATGGGATTGATGCAAAGGTCTTTGAGCAAATCAAGGATCTTGAGATGGCAAGTGAAGTGTGGACAAGATTAGAGGAAACATATGAGGGCACTTCAACAGTAAAGAGTGCCAAGCTCTATATGCTCTAGGATAAGTTTGCAAGCTTCAAGATGAAGGATGATGAGTCCATACCGGAGATGTTCTATAGGCTACAAGTTATTGTCAATGATCTCAAGAGCCTAGGAGAAGATGTCAAGGACAAGGACTTCTCACATAAGTTTTTGATGAACTTACCTAAGAAGTTTGCTATCTTGAGGAAGATGATCCAAAGAGAGCGTTTGGACAAGGTGACTCCAAACCAAGTGCTTGGAGATGTCATGACCAATGCTCAATATGATGATGATGAAGATGAAGATGAGAAGAAGGAGATCAAGGTCAAGCAAGAGAAGACCACCGCATTCAAAGCTTCATCCTCAAAGGGCAAGAGCAAGATTGATAGTGATAATGATGATCCATTTGATGATGAGACCATGGCCCATCTAGTGCAAAAGATGGGTCGGTTCATGAAGAAGAGAGGCTATGGTGCAAGAAAGAGAAGGGACTTCATGAAGGCAAAGGAGGTGCTTTGCTACAATTGCAATAGCCCCAATCATGTAGTGGTGAAGTGCCCCTATGAAGACAAAAGATATGAGGGGGATTTGAAGTTGAAGGAGGAGAAGAAAGAGAAGAAGAGCTTCATTATCAACATGAAGAAGAAGGGTGGTGGCTATGTGGTTACTTGGGATAGTGATGACTCTGATGATGACAATGGTGATAGCTCAAGTGATGATGAAAAGCCCATTCGGAGAGCCATTGCAAGCATCGCCCTCTCCAACAAGCCATCTATCTTCGACACTACATCGACATGCCTTATGGCCAAGCCTACCAAGGTAAAATATGATGATAGTGATGATGATTCTTGTGCTAGTGATGGTTGTAGGAGTGATGATGAGGAGGATGAGGACTACTCCAAGGATGATCTATTGGGCATAATAGATCAAATGAGCAAGGGCTACAAGAGGACCACCAAGAGATGCAATATCTTGGAGCAAGAGCTCATTGCCAAGAGCAATGAAAATAATGCCTTGATAGAAGAGCTTGAGGCTCTTAAGAAGAGTAAGGAGTGCAAAGGACATGACCAAGAGCTCAAAGCTCTTAGAAAATCCTTTGATGAGCTCGAAGCTTCTCGTGAGTGTCTAAAGGAAGACCACGAGGATCTTGAGATCGCTCACACTAGGCTTAAAGAAGCCCACTCCACTCTACTTGAGCTTATCAATGAGATGCTAGAGAAGCTCAAGAAGAAGCCCGTGGAGGAGCAAGTCATTATGACTTGTGATATTGGACTAACATGTGATCTTATTGATGAATCTATTATTGTTGAGTCCACTAACCCCTCTTGTAGCACTTCCACTACTACCTCTACTATTAGTGATGGTTTCACTTGTGATGCCTCACTCATAGTTGAGAATAAGACCCTAAAGGAGGTCAATGAGCTCAACCGTGCCTTAGGCAAAGCCTATGGTGGCGAGGCCCGCTTGCTAAAGTGCTTGGGTAGCTAAAGATTTTCTCTCAATAAAGAGGGATTGGGCTACACCCCCAAGAAAGGCAAGGCAGCCTTCACAACTCACAAGCCTAGCTTTGTGAAGAGTGATGGTCGGTTTTGCAATAGATGCAAGCAAGTCGGGCACCTAGAGCATAATTTCAACAAAATGAACAAGAACAAGAAAAATGCTAATGTACCTTACATTCCTTTTGATTCTTGTTATGTGCTTACTAAGGGTGAGAAAGGTGTGCATGCTAGATTTGTTGGTACACCAATTGTGGGCCCAAAGAAGGACATTTGGGTATCAAAGAACTTAGTTACTAACCTCCAAGGACCCAAGCAAGTATGGGTACCTAAAAGACATTAATTTGTTTTGTAGGTAAATTACAAGGCCAGAGGAAGGCATTGGGTGCTTGATAGTGGGTGCTCTCAACATATGACCGGTGATTCAAGAATGTTCAACTCTCTCAAATCAAATGATAGTGGCATTGATAGCATCACATTTGGTGACAATAGCAAGGATGATGTAAAGACTATTGGAAGGATTGCAATCTCAAATGATCATAGCATTTCCAATGTGCTCTTAGTTGAAAAGTTGAACTTCAATCTTCTCTCGGTTTCTCAATTGTGTGATCTTGGTTTCAAGTGCATATTTGGTGTTGATGATGTGGAGATAGTTAGTGTTGATGGCTCAAATTTGATCTTCAAGGGTTTTAGATATGAGAATCTATACTTGGTTGATTTCAATGCTAGTGACACTCAACTTTCAACATGCTTGCTCACCAAATCAAGTATGGGTTGGTTATGGCATAGAAGACTTGGTCATGTTGGCATGAAGCAATTGAACAAGTTAGTGAAGCATGACTTAGTTAGAGGCTTGAAGGATGTCACATTTGAGAAGGATAAGCTATGTAGTGCATGTCAAGCCGAAAAGCAAGTGGGCAACACTCATCCATTGAAGAGCATTATGAGTACTTCCAAGGCATTTGAGTTGTTGCACATAGATCTATTTGGGCCAACTTCATACACAAGCATTGGTGGTAATAAGTATGGGTTTGTGATTATAGATGATTTCACTAGATATACATGGATTCTTGTGGACAAGAGTGATGTATTTGACATATTCAAGAAGTTCATCAAGAGAGTGCAAAATGAGTTTGAGACCACAGTCAAGAAAGTAAGAAGTGACAATGGAAGTGAGTTTAGAAACACAAGAGTTGATGAGCTATGTGATGAGCATGGAATCAAGCATCAATTTTCGGCCAAGTATACACCTCAATCTAATGGCTTAGTTGAGAGGAAGAATAGAGCCTTGATTGATATGGCAAGATCAATGTTGAATGAGTATAATGTGAGTCATTCATTTTGGGCCGAAGCAATCAACATGGCTTGCTTCTATAGCAATCGCGTCTATTGCCACAAGCTCTTAGAGAAAACACCATATGAGATCTTGAATGGAAGAAAACCCAACATTGCATACTTTCAGGTATTTGGTTGCAAATGCTACATCTTGAAGAAGGGCACTAGATTTAGCAAGTTTGAGAAGAAATGTGATGAAAGATTCCTACTTGGTTACTCAACTACTAGCAAAGCTTGTAGAATTTGGAATTTGGCTAGTGGTCAACTTGAAGAAGTGCATGATGTTGATTTTGATGAAACCAATGGTTCTCAAGATGAGGAAGATAACTTGGATGATGTGAGAGGAACTCAATTGACCAATGCTATGAAAGAAATGGATATTGGTGATATTAGGCCAAAGCAAGTGATTGATGTGGATGACTACAAAGATCAAGTGCTCCAAAGTCCAATTACACAAGCTAGTGGTTCTCTAATGCAAAATCAAGCTAGTACATCATCTCAAGTGCAACAAGATCAACAAGTGGCTAGTTCATCATCTTTAACTCATGATCAACATCAACATCCAAGCAATCAAGTCCAAGTGCTTCAACCAACTAACATTGCAAGAGACCATCCATTGGATTCCATCATTGGTGACATACAAAGGGGAGTTCAAACTAAATCAAGATTGGCATCGTTTTGTGCTCACTCTTATTTTGTGTCAATGGAAGAACCCAAGGATATTGATAAAGCATTGAGAGATCCGGATTGGGTAAATGCAATGCATGAAGAGCTCAACAACTTCAAGAGAAATGAAGTATGGGAACTAGTTGAGAGGCCTAAGGATCATAATGTCATTGGAACAAGATGGGTCTTTCGCAACAAGCAAGATCAAGATGGAATAGTAGTAAGGAACAAAGCAAGACTAGTGGCTCAAGGTTACACACAAATAGAGGGTCTTGATTTTGGTGAAACTTATGCCCCGGTTGCAAGATTGGAAGCAATTAGGATCTTACTTGCCTATGCTTGTGCTCACAATATCAAGCTATATCAAATATGGATGTAAAGAGTGCATTTCTCAATGGGTACATTCAAGAGGAGGTGTATGTGGAGCAACCTCCCGGTTTTGAAGATGACAAGAAACTCAACCATGTATACAAGTGGAGGAAGGCTTTGTATGGATTGAAGCAAGCACCTAGAGCATGGTATAAAAGATTAAGAGATTTCTTGCTATCCAAAGGATTTGTCATGGGTAAAGTGGATACTACTCTATTCACCAAGAAGATTGGGAAAGACTTGTTTGTGTTGCAAATCTATGTTGACGATATCATCTTTGGTTCAACCAACAAAGATTTTTGTGATGGGTTTGGAATCATGATGGCCAAAGAGTTTGAAATGTCAATGATCGGTGAACTCAGTTTTTTTCTTGGACTTCAAATCAAACAAATGAAGGAAGGAACATTTGTGAGCCAAACCAAGTACATCAAAGATATGCTCAAGAAGTTTGGCATGGAAGATGCAAAGGGCATTATAACTCCAATGGGCACTAGTGGAAGCTTGGATAGTGACAAGAGTGGCAACATGGTGAATCAAAAGCTATATAGATCAATGATTGGTAGCCTACTCTATGTGACGGCATCAAGGCCCAATGTGATGTTTAGTGTATGTATGCAAGATTTCAAGCCTCACCGAGAGAAAGTCATTTAAAGGCAACAAAGAGAATATTGAGGTACTTAAAGCATACACAAGATGTTGGATTGTGGTATCCCAAGGGTGCAAGCTTTGAGTTAGTTGGATATTCGGATTTCGACTATGCCGGTGACAAAGTTGAGAGAAAAAGCACCTCTAGGACTTGTCAATTGTTGGGAAGATCACTTGTCTCATGGTCATCCAATAAGTAAAATAGTATTGCACTATCTACTGCCAAAGCCGAATACATCGCCGCGGGTAGTTGTTGTGCACAAATCTTGTGGATGAAGGAAACATTGAAAGATTTTGGAATCAACTTCAAGAATGTGCCATTGTTATGTGACAATGAAAGTACCATGAAGCTAACCAACAATCTGGTTCAACATCAAAGAACAAAGCATATTGATGTTCGTCATCATTTCATTAGAGATCATCAACAAAAGGGTGACATTGCTATTGAGAGTGTGGGCACCAAAGATCAATTAGCCGATCTATTCACCAAGCCACTTGATGAGAAGAGATTTCACAAGCTAAAGAATGAGTTGAACATACTTGACTTCTCTAACATGAGTTGATGCACCTCCATGATATGACATGCCTCTCCTTCGAGCCTCAAGGTACAATTGGTTGACATGTCATACATTGTATACTAAGGACATGTTTAGTGCATCTAGTCATGATTTCTTGTGTTCTAGGCTCATTCATGAAAATCAAATGAATTTGAAGGTTATATGGTGCCACTATTGTTTCTTTGCTATGTATGATCTAGTGGTAGCATATAACTTGTTTAAGTAGCTTGTGATCCTAAGTGTTTAATCTAGATCACTTGTCTAAATATTTGCTTCAACATGGTGCATGATAACCCTTCTAGTGAGGTGTGAAGAAGTTTGCCCTTGGATCAAACCGAAGCATTTTATTCATGCAAGCAATCTAGGTTGAATCACAAACTTGATCCTCACCCCATAACATGACATGATATTCTATCTAAAATTGGTCCCTTGTGGTCATTGGTGCCAAAGGGGGAGAAAATGTTGTTCACAAAGATACATTCTAAAGGGGGAGAAAACCTAAAGGGGAGAATTGATAAAAGAAGGGGATCAACTAAAATTTTGAGCACACAAGTAGGGGGAGCAAGCTCTTAAACATGAATGTTGCATTTTCATGTGCACTTTATATGTATGATGCATAGTTATGCATTTCTTTTTCTCCGTTACATTGCTTGTGTGGTGACTTGCTAGTATAATTTGAATGGTATATTGAGGTACTAGTATAAATAGGAAGTAGTTAGATTTTTCTTGCTTCATGTTTTTCAAAGTGGTACTAGAGCCTTGCTTATAATGTTGATCTCACGAGGTTTCTAGTTATGTTTGTGCTTTTCCAAGTGGTATCTAACTACACAAGGTGCTAACATGGTGTTTATCGCTACTCCGATGGTATCACACTTCAAAAGTCTATAATCTAAAACACTTAGCACCTATTGGTAGTCAATGCTCCTATATTTTTGCTATCTAAACATGTATGCTTTCTAAATCCAAACATATAGCATACATGTAGGGGGAGCCATTGCTATCAATTTGAATTCAGTATCACTTGTCCATAATTCTTACACATGGTAATATACTTGGACAATGTGACATGGGTTCAATTAAAATTTTATCATAATATCTTTGTGAAAGGGTTGTCACCAATTACCAATAAGGGGGAGATTGAAAGCTCTATGTTTGGTGTTGGTAATTAGTGACAATGCCTAAGTACTAATCCTATGCCTAAGTTGTATATAGCATATGAGGATTAGTATATTCCAAGGTTGGTGGCAAGATGGACATGGTGATCATGATGGCCACACTTGGATTTGGACGCAACCCTACGTGATCAAGGCAAAGGTATATGCTTAGGGTTGTGTTTTAGTAACCAAGACACCTAGTGGGTGTGGTTACATTATAGGATAGATATCCGTACTATAAAGAGAGGAATGACGCGGCTATTGAACTCCTAAGTGCCTCTAGGTGTGCATTTCATAATCATATGTATTTGGAAAGAACTAATAACGCCTCGAAAAATGATTGTGAAAATGCTAACACACTCGCACATGACGTGATCACTTGGTGGTGTTAGCACTTTTGCGATGGCGTTGGAGTTTGAGCGATAGAGAGGGTTTGGGGTCCTCTCTCCCTCCCGCCGAGCTTGCGAGGTGGGATTCAGGCGTTTTCAAGGAATTGAAACGCCCATTTTCCTTTACGCAAATGTCAAGTTTTGGAGGTGTTGTCACATGTTGTTTCATGAGCTAAAACATGTGCTAAAGTGACACACATACTTAGTCTAGCTCATATGTGAAAGGGTGAATCAAACGGAGCCGAACGGAGGTCACAGAGGTGACCGGACGCGGTCTCTGTTAGACCGGACGCGTCCGGTCAATGCTCAATGTTTGCGCGCATCTCGGTCTTCTGATCGGACGTTATGGCGCGTCCGGTCATGATCGACCGGATGCGTCCGGTCGTGGTGGGTGCTTACTGGACTCAAACCGGACGCTGGCACTGTGGCGTCCGGTTCGTCTAGCAGCGCGTCCGGTCGCTGACTCGCTGGAGCGCTGCTCGGCTTGACTAGCGTGTTCGGTCGGTTACGGGACCAGCGCATCTGGTCGAGCTTCGCACATGGGTAGTGTGCGACCAGCGTGTCCGGTCTGTGCGACCAGCGCATCCGGTCAGCGCGACTGCAGCAGAATCTACTGCCTAATGACTCTATTCGAAGGGGTACATCTATAAATACTTGTTGGCCGGCTCTTGGCTCACTCTCTTGCATTCTTTGACATACTTGTGAGCACTTTGAGTTAAGCAACTCCCCTCCCACTCATCTCTCTTGCTTCTTTGCATATTCAAAGTGAGATTGAGTGATCCAAGTGCATTTGCATTGTGAGATTGCATCTAGTTGGCACTTGGTGGTTGATTTGCTGCGGGATTCTTGTTTCTCTTGGTGGTTGCCGCCACCTAGATGGCTTGGAGCAGCTTGGAGGCGTTGGCAAGAGTTGGTGATTGTTCTTGGCTACCTCCGGTGATTGTGAGGGGTTTGTGCCTACCTCGGCGAAGCGCCAAAGGCAACGTTAGTGGATTGCTCGTGTCATTTGCAACCTTTTGCCATTTGGTAGGTTCTTGTGGCACCTTTTGAGAGGCCCGGTGTGAGACCGATTAGCCACCGAACCACGTGGTGAAGAGGGACACAACAAGGACTAGCGTGCCGGCAAGCACGTGAACCTCGGATAAATCTTCGTGTCATCATTCTTATTGTGATTAATCGATCCCGGTGGTTGTGCATTGTGGAATTCATCTCTTGATCATATTGATTGTTACTTCGCCCCTCGGTGATACCCTTCTAACTCTCTTGTATTATTTTCTTAGTTACCTTGCTAGCTTGTTAGTGTAGCTCTTAGCTTGTGTAGCTAGTTAACTTTAGTTGTAAGCTAACTTGTGTGGTTGAGTGCAAATATACTAGAATTGTGAATTGGATAGGTGGCTTGCAAACACCCCATAGGCTAAGCAAAACTCGCATCTCGCTATTTGTTATATTGATAAACTTGTTTAGCTTGTCTTTGTACAAATTTTTAAAAGGCTATTCACCCCCTCTAGCCATCAAGACCTTTCACCTGGCCGCCACCCACCTCTGTTTAGACGTGGATTTGTGTGCGATGGAGCCGGGGTTCTCGCCGGAGCTGTTGGTCCAAAGGGCTTCATAGGATTTTTTCCTGTAGGATTTGGATCCTTCAAAATTCATGTTTCTCCCCCATTCTAAAGGAGTCATAAGTTTTTGAGTTTCTTTTGTCCATTTCTCATGATTCCATTTTGCAGGGTTAGTGGGCCACGAACAAACGAGAAGATATGCCCGCACGAAAATTTGATTTTCGGTGAAAATTTCTCACTGCGCCAAGCAATGCCGCCAACACGTACTAAAAATTAGATGTCTCTCATTTGCCCTCTGCTCAGAACTTAGGTTTACCATGCCATCGATTTCAGACAAGGACATTTGTGGTACTGTGATGGCCACAAAAAAGCACAAGGAGTCGCTGTCTCCACCTCCATCTCCATCCTCCAGCCCCACAGTCTCTCCTCCCGCTCCAAATCCTAGCCCCATGGCCTTCCTCTCCACTCTCTAGCCATCCCCTCTGCCACCCCTCTCTAGACCCTAAGAACTATTGGCACAGCAGCTTAACTCATCAATCTCCACTCTCCAACCACACCCTCTCTCATAGCTTTCTGAACCCTAGCCAGAGCCAGATCCCCTTTGATTCATCGACAACAAGTCAGTTGACGGTAGAAGGACCGCCTCGATGACGGTATAGGCCAGATCCGGATCCCCTACTTCGGCACCTGTCATGACTAGTCAGATTCGAACCCTAGCCGAAGCCGGATCTGGTACCCCTTCGTCAACGCCGGCCGCACCAGTTCTACGACCATGATGACAAGACGGCTGTGGCGACGATGAAGCGTAGCCAGGGTACGCGGAGGAAGAGGTACCCAAATTCCTTTTATGATGTGTGCTGTATTATAGTGGTTCAACCTAGGATATGTAGATAGCGATGGGGTTGCATATTTTCTATAGTTGAGTGTAACTACCATGTGCTTTATTGGATTAATGATGTCCATATAAGTTGTATTTACTAGTTAGACGCTTATTTGCATACTATTGCTCTCTATTATGATGACATTCGCTAGAAGCTTTAGTTAACAAATACCTTTGTAATCTAGATGAACAGCCACTAACTGCTTTTGAACGAGAGTGGGAGGCACAAGTCACAAAGAATCATAGGAAGATGGAAGAACCAGGGGTGGTTGTTGAGGGATTTGGTGATATAAATGAAACATATTCATATTTATAAGATGAGTCAATGGCCCTTGCAGTTGAGGTGCTTGTTCTATCTTGTATTGAGTTCGGGGGAGAGGGGCCGGGGGTGGGGGTGGGGTGCAGATAGCAATGCAATGCTTTGTTGTCTGGATAGCAATGCAATTTGTATATGCTTCCTGATTAAATTTGTTTCTCCAATTTTAGCGTCCAGTTTGAAGAAGCCACAGAGCAAGCTCCGCCAGCAGGACAAAAGGCAGCACCGATATCAGTCCTAGAGGAAGACAGTCCAAGAGAGTGGAGTCAACACGGCCTAGAGAGTTGACTCATGGATCTAAGAAGAACAAGCAAAACCGTGCAAAAGCGAAGTGTCACTAGGCTACAGGATCTTGCTCCTATGCTGTACAGCTGCAATCATTTGTAAGTGATGGTTGTGTTTTATTGTTTCTCTAGCATTTGTATAAACAGAAACTCATGTGCATTGTTAATAGAAGCAATAGTGGCAGGAGCCTAAGGCCCCCTTTGGAACACAAGATCGAAAAAATATAGGAACAGAAAAATATAGGAATATGATTGGAATGCATGTGAAAAACAGAGGAATTTTGTTAGAAGGGGTGTTTAGTTTTGTACATGAAAAACATAGGAAACCAATACAATGAGGCTTCACTAGATGTTTTTTCCTTTGATTTTTCCTATGAAAGTTGATGGATAGGAAACTTTCCTATGTTTTCCTTCCTCCATTTCTTTCTGTGAACCCAAGGCCTCTACGGTGCTGATTGTAACACCCGAGGTGTTTGCCACCAGTTAAGCAGTGGGTTTGAGCTTAAACATGATAGATTAAGTGGAGATGAGGATGTCAAGGTCAACCTATGGACAGGAGCCCCAACCTAAACTTGGATGCTGCACCATTGCTTTACATATATGCAGTTTTCAATATATATGCTTGGGTGGTGTTATTGCAATATCTTCAGGTGTCTCACCTTAGTACCTATCTATATTGGTCACTGGAAAAGTTTCATGACGTTTGGAATCAAAAAGTCACATGAAATGATAAGTTATATGCTTGTTGGAATGACTTTACTAAGTGTTGGAATTGCATTATTAAGTGGATGGAAATATAGGTCATCAACCAAACCTTGCAACCTTGCCCAAAAGACTCTATATGGACTCTATAACAAAAGTCATGAAGAGTTCATGTTGAGCAAAGGTCAAGAAATTGCCCCAATTGGCCTAAAACCCTAGTTTCAGCTTTACCGGGTTGATACTTTGACCAAAGTGGAAGTTTGACTTCTGTACCAGTTATGAGGTTTGACCTTAAACAAAAGTTTTATTTCATCTTGTGTAGAACAAACTTTATTTAATGGTCAAGAGCTAGATCAACTTGAAAATAAGTCAAACAGAGGCTTGAAGTTGAAACCTGCTGCTGATTTCAACACTTAGAATTATTCTAAGTCTGGAGTTTCACTAAGCAACGACGTTGGCATTCCGCGTTCTCCAAATTTTGTTAAGCAACTTGATTTGGTACAAAAACAAAAGTTGGAGTTTACACCTTGGTGAAGAGCATACAAAAAGTTGGATTCAGTTTGAAGAAGTTTTTACCACCGAAAGCGAGTTTCCGTGACTGTCATCAAGGTGTTGACACTGCAGTTTTGGCGACTAGTTAACCGCTAATCCGTTGCTCTAATGACCTTGGCCCCTTAATGAAAAACGTAGAGCTTTGTGTGGTCTTCAATCTTCGTTTTGGGCCCATGTCCGAATTCGGCCTGGATTTGGCCCGAACCAGCGCCCACCTTGCTCAAGTCTTCGCACTCCACGTGTTCGGTCTAATGTCGATGTGGCCGCAGTGCATGGACGCCGCGCGCCCCTCCTCTCCGACGCGTGCCACTGCCTTCCTCCTCGCACTTTTGGACATCGAGCTGCCCCCTGACGCTCCTCACTCGCTCTCAGCTCCCTCTCCCTCGCTTGCGCTGCTGCTGCCGTCGCTCGCGGCCACGTCCGCCATGGGCGCCGGAGCGGAGCTCCCTCGCCGCTTGTTCCTGCGCTTCCGCCTCCTCATCAGCTGCCGCACCTCCTTCCCCTCGTCATGCGCTGCTCATCCTAGCCTAGGTCCGCCAGCCGCTGTCGCAGCGCCGCCGCCTGCTGCCGAGGCAGCAAAGCAGCCGCTGAGCTGCTGTCCGTGATGGTGGCCAGGAAGCCACGGTCGGCCTCCAGCGGGGCTGGGTTCGCCGCGGGCCGAGCCGAGCATCGCCGCGGGTGCGCGGGGACCTCCGCATGCTTCCACGCCCCTCAGCCACCGCCGCCAACGACCACAGCCACCGGAAATCGCAAGCTCGGCCATCGTCTCTGTGCAATCCACGTCAAGGACTTCGCGCGGAAATTCGACAAAATGGAGGGGCCTTTCTGTGAAACCACAGACTCAGTTGAATAGTGCAAGAAGGACTTGTTCGCTCGGTTTGATTAAAGTTTCTTCCAGGGGTCCCGTTGTAAAGTGTTTGTCCTTTTCGGTTTAATAATTTTCTTTTTCAGAAAAATGACTAAAACTTTGAAAATCATAGTAAATTGTAGAAAAATCGTAAAATAGCAAATGAGGACTTTTTGGAATCCTTGTGAAATTCTCTATGCACTAGATCTATAATATGGCATGTTTTAGTTTAAAGTTTTCTCTGTAAAAATGGATTTGTGCAGCTAGGTTTTTAATGCTAGTTGTATTTGTCATTTTCATAACTATAGATCTAGGGATCCAAATGAAGTGAAATTTTTATGGCATGCTACTCATATGATGATTGATGTGTGGTAAAAATTTCATGAATTTTGGTTGCAATTTGAGTGAGTTATTAGTGTATCTTGCTCTCACATGAATTCTTATAATAGCAACTTGTCTTTTTCATAGAGGTTGATATACATGTCCAAATGACTTGAAATTTGTACAGTAGACTATTGGGTGTATATAAGAGCTACTGTAATTTTTATAGATTTTATTATGGACTTTTGATATATGTTTATTATTTCACCTTGCTATTTAAATAAATTAAGAAATGCATTAAAAGAAATTATTTAATGATGAGCACTATGCTTTTTGGTGATCATTTAACATGCAATTTATGATGGTTACGTTGGTTGTGACCAAATATATGTTTGAAATATAAGTTAATATTTATTCTCGCAATTGATGCTTTCCTGGACAGTTTCTGGGATTTTGGTAATTGCACCATGAAAATGATGTTTTCTGAGAAACATGCTTATAACAAAGTTGTAGATAACTTATTAATCTAGCTTGTGTTAAATTTTGGTGGCATTTGGCCTTATAGTTTGTGAGTAATGACTGTTTCAAGTTGGGTTCCAGAAATAGTTGCTCTCTGGAATCTCTGGACCAGGTTCTGTAATTATGCATGTTTGACTTGGTTAACTTGAGAATCATGCTAAGATGATTAAAGATGAATTATGGACAATTTTATAAGCTTTCCAGAATGTCTTGTTGCATGGCTATTGGATTTGTATAACTCCAGTTATGATCCAAACATGTAGATGTTGTTTGCAGTCCAAAAATTGTCAGATGCTAGTTATGGTTGTTTACTCCATGTGTTGCTAAGTGTGGCTTATACCCTGGATGATGGTCAAGTTAAGATACTTGTGATCTTGTTAAACTTGTGTTATGCTTAATGTGCTTGCCCTCTTTAATTGGTTATGTGATGTTAGTTAATTAGCTTTTGGTGTCTATGTCTTAATCGTGTGTTTACATGAATGATTATGTGATACATCTTGTGTTACCATTCATCATATTCATACGCATGCATCTTGCATCTCATTTAGGTTCGCTAGATGCATCACGTGAAGGATGAGATGTTGAAGCCAAACCTGAAGACGGTGTTTGGTGGACCTATTCCGAAGATGGAAGGACTAAACAAGTGTCGGGTTGGGAGATGCTCGCCGAGCGAGTGTCATCTGTCAATCACTAACCCAGTGTTTGATCCCAGGCAAGCCCCGGAGCATTCTAAGCCTCCTATTTTATAAAAGCAATTGAGTATATATATGTTATATATGTATTGTTGCATTAAGTTATAGGAGTTGATTGAAAACACTTGCTGCATATATATCCTTTTCCTTGTCCCGCAAATATGCCTGAAATCCTATTTTTGGTTCGGAATCGAAAATATTGCTTAGCCCTGCTTAGACCGGTAGCGATCGGTGATTTCCTGTCACCGGCAACTATAGGTGGTTATTGGAATACTTTAGCTATGGAATGGACGATATCCTGGAAATAACCAAGTGTTGATGAATAATTGGAGACCGGGCGGAATAAGTATGGGGCAACCAGACAGGGTTCTGGGGTGCTTGTAGTTTCCGCCTGTGTCGATTAAGGACCGTCCGTTGTTGGGCCTCGGGTCATGTTGAACGCATGCCTCACATTTAGCTGGCCGAATAAAGTACCTTTCGACCGCGAAGCCGGGAGATTATTCGGGCCGAGTGGATTGCCCGCAACGCACTGTACCGGAGCAGTAGTGGCAGGAAACGGGGGCGCGATGATAAGGCCAAAGAGCAGTCGGGCGGCCCCCGGGTACATGTGGTTCCTGGCAAGCTCGCGACTTTACCTGAATGGTTGACTCGGTGACCAATACCTCACTTTAGCGGGTGAGTGAGGTTTGTGTGAGGAATAAATTACCAGCTGGTTAATAATCGATTCGAATCGCCATCGCTCCTGGATAGTGAGCACTTGACTCGAGTTACTGCATCGTAGTAATGATGATGGAACACAGATGGTTATGTGGATAATGTTGGAAATGCTAAACCTGATATGGTAACCTTTGATGTTAATGGTTAATCAAGTGATTGCTTTAGCATAGGTGCTTACCTAGATTGAATAGGTTATAATAAATATGATGCAAAAGGACTTAAATTAGTTTATTCATAATAACTTATGCTTTTCGCAAATGAGTCAAGCTAGCCCACTGAAAGAAAGCCTTGCATACTCCTTGGTGTCATTATTTTTGGTTTATGACGGGTAAGTCTAGCTGAGTACCTTCTCGTACTCAAGGTTTATTCCCACTTGTTGCAGGTTGTGATGTATCATAGCTACTGCAAGAACTGGAAGACTCCGGCTGTAGTGGCGGAGTGTGATCAGGGGCATGATCCTTCTGAGCTATCTTATCTCTCATGCTTTTGTTGGAAATTGACCTTGGTACTGGCATGTATTTGAACTAAGATGATATTAGTTTTCAAACTACTTTGCTTCCGCTACTTTTGAACTTGAGTTGTAATAACTCTACTGAACTCCGATATATGTTGAATTACTTATGAAATGGATGTAACATATGACCTGTTATGTTGGACCACTACGATCTTGGCTTGTATGTTGGTTGGTTTGAAATCCCTCGGGATTTTATTGGACTACCGGAGTTATAAGAGCTTAAGTACGGGAATTTAATTGCTCCGGCGATTGTTTTTGTACTTTTGTTCTTATAATTTGGGCGGTTCCGTGACACTGATTCCATAGGATTACTGATTCCTATATTTTTTCTTTGGAAATCCTATGAACCAAAGGGCCCTAAATTTGACATCATCCTTTAATTTTTGAAGTTGCAATACATGTGCATTGTGCTTATGTAATCCATATCTATAACATATTGTTTACTACTTGAATTTTGCAGTATGTAATCCATATTAGTACCTGTGCATTGTGCTTATATAATCCATATTAATATGAAACATGTGTTAATTGTTATGAACTAATCTCTTGGCTTTTCAATTAAAGTCTTTTTCCACTATCTATAACCTAATGTTTATTGCTTTAATTTCACAGGAAGCTATGAAAACTATGCGAGCAGAACCTGTTATTGATGGACATAATGACAAGTGTTGATGTTGTTCCCATGGTCCTTTGCCTCTCCTATGGCCAGATCCACTCCTAGGTCAGCGGCAACACCCTTTTTTGAAGAATACTAATATCTCGACAATCTCTGCCAGAACAGAGACATCGGTGGAGAGAATGCTTCAGAAGCAACTTGTTGCTGAACAGGAAAGTTCCACTAACCTCGTCGAATAAGTAGATGAACTAAAGAGAAAGACTGAAAGGCAGTTTGAGAAGTTCAAGATACAGCAACAGGAGAAGTACAATAAGCTATGTGAGGATATCATGCGCTTCAGCTTTTCTTTTGGTAACTCTCAGTCATCAACTCTGTTAGCTTGATGCAGTGAACATTTGTGGTTTGACGTGTGTAATCGTGTATTGGTTTGATGTGGTGAAACTGTCAGCGGGTTGCTGCTGATGTGTAAATAGTAATTTATTGTATTTGATTGTCATGCTGAAAAATTATGTAGACATCGTCGAATAATTATGTAGTCAATTTGTGTAGCAGTGACAATTTTGAATTACTTTTGTGGTGAATTGATTGTTGGGCATGTGGTAGAACCTGGATAGGGCATGTGATCAAATAAAAATGCGACATGTGGACGAACTAGTGCATAGCATGTGAAATAGCCATGACCGACATGTGGGCTAATAAAAATCCGACACGTGGAAGGAAGCTGTCAAGCCACGTGGCCGAATCAAAAAACAAAACATGGACGGACAGCACCGTGACATGTGGTCGAATACAAAATGAGCAAGTGGACCAATTAAAATACGACACATAGTCCAATAAAGAAATAACACATGACCCAACCGCAACACGACATGTGTGCCAATTGAAAACAGACATGTGAAACAACAGGGGCCGACACGTGGTCTATTAAGAACCTGAAACATGCAAGAACCAGAGATGGCCACGTTGTCCAATAAAAGGTGACACATACCCGAACCATCACCAATGCAATCGGCTATAGCAGATTTGGCTCATGCCATGCCATGCCATGCCATACACGTGGAAAGCATCTCCAACGGAAGCAACCGCCAGCGTGGATGCCCCATGCCATGCATGCCAAAACAGTTCTATGATGTTCTGTTTTCGTCGTAGTTCTATCCACATATATCACGAATTTCTAAAATCGTCTTAGAAGTTAAGGAATGACGCAACTTCTATGACGAATCGTTTTCCATCGTAAATTCGTCATAAAACTAAAATTATAACAAATTTGGCTCCTTCAGTGACAAAAATTATTCGTTATAGAAGTGGACATTTCTAGTAGTGTTTGTACACGCTCTGGCCCCGAACTCTATGTAAGGGCAGCCATGGCACCATTCTTAGACATCTTACACATATTTTCTCTCATTCATTCTTCACACCACGGACTCCTGAAGCTTTCCTTCAGTCAGTTCATCTCTTAGTTATAACTCTCATACCTCTTCTACTATTCTTGCACCCTCCATTGTAAGAATTTCAGAGCATTCAAGCGACGAATACGCACTCGATCATCTGTAAGACTGGACGTAGGGCTCTGGCCTGAACCAGTATAAATCCCCGTGTCTTTTGGATGCTACCATCATATTCGTAGAGCAGCGCGACAATTGTATAAATTTATTAGTCCAGTTTACAAAACACTGACACCTAGTGTCATACCTATTGAGGTCATCGAGCTACATTTGTCTCCTTTCCAACATTATCTCATCACCTTGGTTTTTGTCAGTAACACGTACTAAATCCGTTCCAAATTATAGTTCGTTTGACTTTTTTTATCCTAAGTTTGACCACTCGTCGTATTCAAAAATTTGTTCTAAATATCACTTCTTTTGTTGTGAGTTGCTTTATTAACAAAAGTTCTTTAAGGATAACTTAAATTTGACTATGTTTGTATAAATTTTTTTGAATAAGACAAGCGATCAAACTTAGGGTCAAAAATGTCGAATGAATCACATGCCAGTTGCTACAGGATCTTATATCAGCTTGAATCCTTAATCCTGCCCGCATCCGCATGCATGCCACTCACCCTGGGCATTCGGGTACCCGAAACCGATCGGTTCGGTTCCTCGGGTATTCGGGTAATTCGGGTATCAAGGAATTGGAACCGATCGGTTCCTAGTTCGGTTTCGGGTAATTCGGTTTCGGGATCGGGTAATTCGGTTCGGTTCGGTTCGGTTTCGGGTATTCCCGAATGGAACCGAAAAAATGAAAAAATAAAAAAACAACTCATTCAAATGTAAATTTTGACAGCATTTCGCCTCATTTTCATGCACATAACGGGGAGAATATGAAGCTTAAAGCAGTATAAGAGTCTCCAATGCAAACAAACAACATTCGACAAACAACAAACTTAACGATAACCCTCAATGGGCATCCACCACGGCTCCACATAGGCACATACCACAGTCCACAGACATCTCCATGACATCACCTTCTCTTGAAACAAGTCTTGTAAAGTAAAACAAGTAAGATTGTGCAGCTTTGAATATAATATATAACTAGGATGTGTATATATATATATTTATATAACTAGGATTGTGCAAATTCGGGTACTTCGGTTCGGTTCGGGAATTTCGGTTCGGTACTCGGGTATTTCGGATACTCAGAAACAGGAACCGAACTAGGAACCGAAACCGATCGGTTCGGGAAGTTCGGTTCGGTTCTCGGGTAGTTCGGTTCGGTTTCGGAAATTCGGTTTTTCGTGCCCAGGGTTACATGCCACCAGATCCCTCCCCACCGTGTCAAAAGGGGGAAAAAACGATCCCTCCCGACCACGTGAGACATATGCGTCACGTGCAATCATATAGTACTAGTGTTTTTTGCCGTGTTGGCCTGCTAGGGTTAGGCCGAGAACAGGCATATATATATGGGCCTTCCCCCATCCTGTAGGCAAGCCCGGACCCACCACGCAAATCATCCTCGTTATTTATTCATTCAATTCATGTTCTGTTCATTCATGAGGGGGTGCATTATGTACTCCCACTACGGGGGAAAAAAATGCTGCTAGAAGTGATGTACCTCAGGGGCGGCAGCCAAGCCACCACCACTATAGAAGCAAATTCAAGTCGTGCTCTTAAAAGGAGGGACTAACCAACCCTGCTTTGCCATGGCATATTGGAACATTGCATCTTACTAAGAAAAACAGAATATGATCTCACACGTCACAAATTAATAAGCACCAAAGAATGAGGGCCATGACCATGTCTGTTGGCCGTTAGATGCCCACAATGAATAAACAAACCATGACATGACTTTGTGCGGCCATCAATAATCTTCTAAGGCAAACTAAAGCTAAACCCAAGGTGCCAAAGGCCAAACCTTTTTTTTTGGCTATACGCAAACAAATATTCTTCAAAAAAGGATCCAAACAGCCTGTACAAGCAATGATGTGTGCAAAATCCTGTCAATACAAAATATAAGTTTGAACTGCGATAATGGCATAAATAAAATAAAAGCCAGAGAATATCTCTGTGACAAAAAATTTGGCGCGAGTGTGTTACAGAGTGATGCCGTGTGCTGCCTGGATTCCAACCACCAATAGGTGCTGCTCCCCTGTCCCCTCGTCTAAACCAACACTTACCAACACTTTCCCGAGGATACTAACCGAACACTTACCTAAGTCGCCATTGTATGCCTCATTTTTTGACCACTTTCAGAAAAATACAGCCATCTGGTTTTGCCATTTTAGACGATAGCAAAGGATTGGTTCTAAGATCTCTTGCGCCTTTGAAATTACTTAGTACATCTTATAATTGTTAACTGTTTCGCAAGATTTTAATTGTTGTTTTTTAATTCGATAAGAATTTCTATCTGCCATTCTATCGATGGTGAAGTAAGGAACGTGTTAATTTAATATCCCATAAGTTTGTTTTGCTGTTCAAAAATTCTCTGATAAACCAATCTTATGGCTAACCAGTGCTTTTGCTTAGTAAGCTTTCCAGTGCAGTCACTTTTCCACGCACACATTTTTTGTGTAAAGAAAAATCACGGATTAGTACAAATTAAAGAGGGGGAATATAAACCGGGTGGTACCTTTTTCCCTCTTTTGGTCCTTTGCTTCACATATTAAATTTTCTTTTCAAAGAATTGTATTTATAGCAGCATTGCTTATTATTTAAAATAGAGTGCTTACAATTACGCTATCAATATAGATGTGTCATACATTTGAGTCAAAAATGTATAAATTTATCTAAAGCATTAAATTACATAAATTATTTTCTATACATATAATATAATTTAAATGATTTGTTAACATGTATATGAATCGTTGAGGAATATTTTTCAGGATTGTTGAAATATCCTACATACTTGTATAATGCATGATGGTGAAATTCGTCTTCCTCACGATACATGTGTATCGTACACTTAAGAAGACAGTGATCTATTATGTTAATTGATTGCATATTTCCTAGGATCAGTGCAAATATATGTCAAACAAAAATTATATCACCTCTCAAATGATATTATCTACACGGAATGACTTGGTTGATATAATTAACATGAAGATGATAGGACATTTCTAAGAGGATAAGATTGTGTATCATAACTTTGACTTTGTTGTAGACGATCCACACAACTACAACCCTCAGAAATTCCTTAACACTTTGACAACCAACAGTCTACTACCACATGTGTTAAAGCTGAATATTATCTGCTCAGTCTTATTACCTAGAAATATTGTTGCCGCTATGAATGGACTTTACAATGATACCAGCCTTATCATATTGGGGTTCCAAAGGAATACCATCAATTTAGAATTTTTTGAGGCATCATGCTGGAAAACGAGTTTTTTTTGCCTCACATACCTAGCTTGCCCATCCGACAATGAGATGTTCCCTTTCCAAGTTAAGAGAAAATAGTTATCCATTCGGCTCAGCTTCGCCATGACTGCCAACAAGGTGCAGGGGCGGACTATCCCTAACGTCATGGTGTACTAATTGTCGAAACCAGTGTTCTCTTACGGCAATTCTATTTAGCGCTATCTAGAGCCGTAGCAAGATCAAACATCAGAGTCTTGACCGTGCCAGTTGTTGAGATGAACATGAACAAGGGGGATAAATCGGTGAATGGTATATTTGTGAAGAATATCATCTATAAAGAGGTTATAACACCATAAACGAGGTAATATCTGTCTTCAATATTAAGAACAAACAGCTTATATGCAGGATACTTCTAACAAATCCAGAAGAGCTGCAAGTGAGTACATGGCTACTGGTGCTTGCCGAGTCTTCAATATCCTTACAATGTTGTTAAGAAGTGTGGCATTTAAGTTTGTTGAAAGATACACTGACATAAATGCTCCTCTTAGTTTCAGCCATGCGCACAAGTCAATTTGTAATACCCATTCATCTTCTCGCCTGTACAACACATATACCTATTCTGTTATCTGCAACTCATGGTAGGCTGGAATATGGATAGCTCACATGGATCAATATGGTGAGCATAAATGTTGTTTCATGATCATATATACTTTTCAGTTTATAATTTATATAATGATACTAAGTGTATATGAGATACTTTTTGATTTCATATCTGACTTTGCACAGGATGGCCAAAGGATGCAAAATAACTTTGTTATCCAGCCATTGGTTTAGAATGGAAATTCTAGGAGAATTTCAATTCCTCTACATGCTCCAAGACTATCTTAAGCATCATAGACAAGAAGTGATAGAATAGATAGTTGTTATAAACACAATTTTTACGGGTATGAACTAGATTGTTTTCAATTTCATATGAAAACTTGAATTATATTTTAATTGCGCATTATTCATGAAGACTCATGTAATAGTGAAGTTACAAATATCTCACTCAAAGTATCATTTTTTAGTACAAGACACATTTACTTGCATTATCGTGGTATTATTTTTTTCCGTTACAACACATAGGTATTTAGCTAGTTAGTAGTAAGAGTAAGATAACCGATACACTGTTAGTATCGATACCAGAGACAGCATGGATAGGCCGATGGTACGGTATAGATGGTTGTATAAGAGTGCACTGTTTCATCATTCTCGTGGTCATGGGGATGTAAATGCGCGGTCGTAGTTTTTTTGTATTTTTTTATTGTAGTTGTAGTTTTTGTATTGCCTAACTACAATATGCACGTGACCCGTCCGGGTTCACTAGCAATATGACCAACTCTTTGGTGCAGATGATAATGAAAGACGTCTATGATCCAATTTTTGGCGGTGTGTACTGAGGGTGCATGTTTCTATTAGTGAATGCCCCTAGTAGTAGAAGAAGCAGCTTCATGTTGTGCTTTCAAAAGAGAAACTAACCAACTTTGCTTTAACTTTCAAAAAAAAAGTTTGCTTTGCCCTGGCATATCAGCATATTCTCCTCAGATCATATAGATAATATGATCTCGCCTCGTGTCACATTTTCGGCACCAAAGAATGAGAACCATATGCGTTGCCGTTGGCTAGGTAACCACATTGGATAAACAAATCACAACAAGGTCCACTAATCTTTGAATGCTAGGTAAAGCTGAACCAAAAGCCGCACTAATTATATGGTATGATATAAATATTGTTCAAGATCATGTCTTAACGGCGTTGAATAATTTAATGCTTGTTGAATTGAAGCAATGATATGTGCCAATCCAGTTGATAAAGAAAATGAAGAAGAGAATATCCATGTGACTAATTAATAATCTGGTCTGAGTTGGTTACAGAGGCTGCTGCCTAGATTGCAGGATCCAACGGGTCCTGCTCCCCATCTAGTAAACCAAGACTAATTTAGGTTTATGAACCAATTTGGGTTAAAACACTGTCATTTCATTTATGATGATTTTACTTCAAGTAGTAAGGATTTTCCCGTCCTAGAAGAACTAAATAAAACATTATTGTTACGCACTTATGAATTTATCATTTAGTTTTTATAGGAATATTTGTAAAGTTTTTTGACTGGCTAAAATTTTGAGGAAAAGTAGTGCATGATTATTTGCTTACTAGTCTGCGTACAATGTAACTTACATAAGACCCATCCACCATGAACAACCATAGCTTTTTATACTTCAATTATTAGTCTTCGGCATTGCTTCGACATCAATCTGTGTATGGACATCCTGTTGTACTTTGAGAATCGACTAGGTGCGGATCTAGAGGGTGGTTACTTTTTCTTTCATTGGGATAATACGAGTATCATGGGGAACCAGAGAGAAAGAGACAGAGAGACGGGAGATAAAGAGAGACATACCTTGGGGCTTGGTGGAGGACGTTGGCGTCGGTGAAGGAGAGGCGGTGATGCAGTGAAGTCAGGTGGCGTAGTGCAGTAGCGGCTGCGAAGTCGGTGGCGGCTTCCCGTCGCTGGCTGCGCACCCTCCTCGAATCGGTCTAGGGTTGTCGGTGGGGCGGAGTGGAAGCACTGTGAACCTCGTGTCTCGAGCCTGCCATCCCCACCTCTCTATATACGCAGTGCGACGGGGCCCATCAACCACATAAGGTTGAGCGCCCCCGATCAGGGCGTGAGACAAGGCCCAATTAGACCGTTGGGCCTAATCGGTGGGAGATCAATTCCAACATTCCCCCCTTGATCTCAACTTACTTTATCTTTAAACTTTGACTTTAATTCCTTTTACTTTTATTTGTTTCATCACAGATTAGTGTATAGAGCATGCTTCATCATCACGGTCAATTGCCGATAGATTTAACAGCTACAATACATGTCTTTGTTCTGAAACAGATTCTTTAACTTTGGGCCCTTTATTGTCCGGAAAACATAGGCTACACCATAAACCCATGTCGACTGTGTGTTCTCTGAACACACTAGGTAGTAAGCCTTTGGTAAGCAGATCTGCAAGCACTTGTTTGTTACTTTTACGTTCAATACTTTTAGTATGATTCCGGACATTCTCCTTTACAATGTATAACTTTAATGTCAATGTGTTTGGCAGCATACTTGACTCGTTGTCATAGAAGCAAACTATTTAAATGGTTATTGCTGTTGACAACCATTATCAATTCCGGGTACAAGTTCCTTAACCATTTTGCCTGTCTCGCAGCCTCATATCATGCTATACTGTAACTTTGCATCACTGATGATACTAAAATTGTTTCTTTGGAGCTTTTCCACAATAAAACTCCAACTGCGAGTGTTAGCTACTATGTGGGTTTCACTAAACATCTCGCCAAAATTTAACATTTGTACCCACAACTACTTGAGAGTACTTGTTCTTTCTTTCTTAGCATGAGGCCAACATTCTTAACTCCATTTCAGTGATCTATATCTGGACTGGACTTTTGCCAAAATAACCCGGATATATGAACTATGTCAGGGTAATATCTTATCTATGTACTCATTAAGCTTCCAACAGCTAAAGCATATAGGACGTCCATCTATAACAATCTCACATTGATTTTGGAACACTAAAGTTCTCAAAACTATTACCCTTGACCATGGGAACAGGCGTAGGTTTATCCGCATAGGTACATTATTTCTTTAGAAACTTTTCTTAGCATGCCTATGCAATAGTCCTAATACCCCTTTTTTCTATCTCGGTGAATTTCAATTCTTATAATGAGAGACATTTCACTGAAAACTTTCTTCTTGAACCTTAAGGACAAGAGCTTCTTCTTCTTTTGCAGTAGATTGACATCAATACTAACAAGTAAGATGTCATCCACATATACAGGATTAGGAAATGAGCTTCCCATTCTATAACTTTTTACAAACGCAATTATCCTCTCATTTTCTTTAACCCAAAATTTCTAATTGACTCTTCAACTTTAAATGCCACTATCTAGAGATTTGCTCTAGTCTATAAGAGATTTCTACATGTGGCATCTCTTACATTCTTTTCTTTTCATGACAAAACCTCTGGATTGTGCCATGTAATCATTTTCATACAAATCCTATTAGGAAATCCCGTCTCTACTTTCATCTGATGTAACTCAGATCATGATGTGCCACTAGCACTCATTGTAATCTATTCATTCACTTCGCGCAAAATCTTTTGATTCAAGTCGCGCTGCACATCTTTACATATTCCCTTTGGAGTCATATTTTGTCTTGTAGACCCATCACAGCCTACTGTTTTGGCTTCTTAGGAATTTATTCTAGATCCCAAAATATTATTGGTATTATCGATTTTATTTCATCTTTCTTTGCTTCTTGCCGCTTGGACGAGTGAACATCTCTCATGGCTTCTTCAAATTAGATGGGATTACCCTCCATTTGAATTTCACTAATATAGACTTTATAGTCGTCAGAAATATCTGATTTTCTTATTCTTTGAGACTTTCTGGGGTCTCAGCTAACAAGATCCTTGTTTATATTATTCATTATCCTTACGGAGTTAGGTCTTTTTGTACCATGCTCCCCCAGATTGTCCCATCTTCAACTTTCTTATTTTGGGTTTAATCTGCTAAAACTCATATGGTGCATTTAGCACCGCCTTTAAAACTCTAAACTCGTCCAGTATGAATACTGACCGACTATGCTATCTTCCTAACGAAACTGTAAAAGATCCAGGAATTTAGCTATTTCTTTACTTTAGGGGGTATCAATATTATGACCGTCTTACTCACCCGATTTATAGATCACTTTAGTATGCATCACATTGTCTGAAGTATGGGAAAATATCTTTCTTAATTGTCTTTCTTAATTGATCTCATATTTCTCCCCCTCGAAATGTGGTATGAACTTTTCTACCACAATTTCGAAAACTATTCAGAACTCTTGTGAATGAGGAAACTTTGATTACTTACTTCACCCACATGATTACATCATGCAAATGAAATTATTTCTTAATTTGTATGGGAGTACTTTTCCTCATTTCACTTCAAAAACTCAATAGTCTTTTATCATTAATACTTTTGCAAGTCACACTTGCATGTCATTCTTATCTCGAGGTTTGTTTGTAACTTTCTGTTCTCCTTAAACTCATTAGTGCTTAATTACTATGACACAATAGAATAGCACTGTCAAGCACATGAGTCATCACATCTTTCTCCCGCTGTGCAGGATAAGTACTATGCCAAACTTCTCCCGCCATGCAAGATTGATTAATACAAGTATTATGCCAACTTTACCCCGCCATACGGGTATTTTCTCAACCTTTTCCCGTCATGCGGGTACTATCATAAACTTTTTCCGTCATGCGAGATAATTCCCTTGAAGGGACATAAATGCCAGGATTAGCTCATATTCAATCATCAAATTTAGAAATAAATCCGAATACTCTTTAACACACATGCTTAATCTGACATTGGTCAAATTAAACATACATGTCACTTATTACATTTCATATCATAATGATTAAGTCTAAAAAATTATATTACTTATTGCAACTCTTATCATGATGATAAAACTGAAAACTAAATTATTCTTTATAAATAGTACAAAAAAGGTATTTCTTAAACTAAACTCTTATTGTTCTATTTTCTTTTCTTGGATCAATATCCTTGAAAACTTTTCTTTTCAAGCCACTCTTAAAGAGAACACAGTCTCTCATGCAATGGTCTTCTTTCTCATACATAACTTGCACTTAGTCTTTTCATTATCTGAGTCACAAGTACCCATATCACTTTCTTTCTGCCTTCAAGATGAAAGCACGAAGATCTCTGTCTGAAGAACATTAATCAACAATAATCAACAATAATAAGCATAGAATTAACCTTACATTGGTCTAGTTAAAGATATGCACATTTAACTTTTAAGTCTTTAAGTTCTATTCTATATCACCGTTGGACAGAAATAGAATAAAACAACATTCTTCTACATTAATTCCATATTACCGTTGGACAGAAATTGAATTAACATATGAAAACTCAATTATCTTATAATCCTCTTCAAAATTAAATTCTTCCGTTGGTTCGAATTTAATTAGAAGATCATCATCATCATTGCAGCGGAAACATAAAAATACATTACATTATGGTCGCTTTGGAGCTTCTCTTGTTTCTTATCTATTCTCTGAAAATTGATCACTTTGATGCAAAATTTATCAGAGATTTAAACTTTAAACACAAAACTCATAGAATTATAATATTGTTATCATCAACGTTGGTCAGCAAATAACAATATCATAATTCACTTTAAACTTAAACTCATAAATAAACTTATAATATTGTTATCATCAACATGTCAGAAAATAACAATATTATAATTTATCTTAACCATAAATCAACTATTCCTCCAATTTTAATTAGAGGATAAACTTTTCATCATTTACTGAATGACTATAACTGCTCTTCAAATTAAATTCTTTCGTTAGTTTGGATTTAATGAGAAGACAATCATCTTTAACTTTGCAGTGAAAACTTTAATTAAATCTCATAATGCTATTTTCCAGAAACTTCTAAATTACTTTACTGTTCTTCTAAACAAAATTATCGTTGGATAAAATTGTACAGAAATTTGCATCAAAATCAATTCTAACTCTTCAAAATATACATCAAAAAATTGGTTCTGGACAATATAAAATGAAATTCTTATCGTTTTACTGTTCTTATGTAAAAATGACCTGAAAACCAGTTTCGACCTGCGTCCATTTGCCACAAGCGTTGACGGCAGAGCGGCCCATGGCGGCCCAACAGCGCTGCTCGCCTCTCCCCTTGCTAGCCCGGGCCACTATTTCATTTTGCCCAGGTTACAAACCAGCTCGGCCCGCGGAGCAGCTTGGCCCAGCACCGCCTGCGGCCCAGCATGCGGCAGCAGCTCGGCGCTTTGGCCTGGCCCGCTCGGGCACAACCGCTCGATTTCAGCCGTCAAAGCTGATCCGACGGTTTGGCTTCATCTTCGCTGGAACAAAATGCCGCCGTTGACTAGTTCCCAAAACCCTAGCCCCATTCACTTCTCTCCTCTTCTCACTCCTCTGAGAGCAGCGGCATCGGCGGCCACCCGGCATCGGAGGAGGAAAACGGCACCGCCGTGGGCCCTCTCGCCGACGTGTGCGCTCCCTGTAGGGAGAGAGCGCCACCGTCGATCGGCTCCACGTCGGTGCCTTGAAACTCGTGCCCGCGACGACGACGACGCCTCGGCTCGTCTGCCGAACGCCGGCGAGGTCGCTGCTGAGTCCTTCCCGCGCGCGGCGGTTTCAACATAGGCCCTAAGGCCGAGCCCTAGAAGATCCATGCGGCGGCAAGGCCGTGCCCTCTGGGCTCCCTTCCCGCGCGCGCCAGCGAATTCCTTTCCCCCGCACGACGGCAGGGTCCTACCCGCACGACGGCGGTGGCGGGGAGACCAGGTAGGTTCCCCACCCTTTTTTTATGTGACTTCTTTTCTGTGGGCTTAGGGTTAGGTTTCTAGTTACGTCTCTGTCCCGATCCGTGTTGATCGGTCATCTTTTATTTCCTTTTTCAATCCCCGATCTAGATGTACACGCTAGCAACCAAGCTCTGGTACCATTGTTGTACTTTGAGAATTGACTAGGTGCGGATCTAGAGGGTGGTTACTTTTTCTTTCATTGGGATAATACGAGTATCATGGGGAACCAGAGAGAAAGAGACAGAGAGGCGTGAGATAGAGAGAGCCATACCTTGGGGCTTGGTGGAGGACATTGGCGTCGGTGAAGGAGAGGCGGTGATGCAGTGAAGTCCGGTGGCGTAGTGCCGTAGCGGCTGTGAAGTCGGTGGCGGCTTCCCGTCGCTGGCTGCGCACCCTCCTCGGATCGGTCTAGGGTTGTCGATGGGGCGGAGTGGAAGCACTGTGAACCTCGTGTCTCGAGCCTGCCATCCCCACCTCTCTATATACGCAGTGTGACGGGGGCCCACCAACCACATAAGGTTGAGCGCCCCCGATCAGGGCGTGAGACAAGACCCAATTAGACCGTTGGGCCTAATCGGTGGGAGATCAATTCCAACACATCCAACACACATGGATTCATGTATGTGCACCCAAACAAGCCCTTCCCGGATTATCTTTCCACAGGGATTATTTTGTGTAAAGAGAAGCATACGAGTCAAAGTTAGTTACCTAAAAGCTGTTAGAAGTTCGTCACGTTTTTTGGTCTCAGCTTTTTCTCTCTTTGGTTCTTTACTTCGTAGTTATGTGTAAATTAAGTATAAGATCCTGCCAGCTGCCTGCCCAGTGGGGAGTGCTCAATAGACTCCAAAGCCATTTTCGGCTAAAGACAAAGTTAAAAGCTCTCAGATTTCTACCTATATAATAGTAAAAGGAATATTGATTCTTCAATACATACAAGAGTGAAGATATAATTAACTAATATCTAAAATATTCGAGATCCAGGTCGAAGTAACTGAAGCCGAAAGATCCATCACTTAAAAAGATTTATATTCATGTTCTAGCTCACCGAATTTACCTCGGTTAATTCAGTTTTTCCAACCTCAATTATCCAAAATAACCGAGCTAACCGAAGTTCAAGCCCATCAATAAATTCCAACTTAGCCCATATACTCAACCCTAGCTAATGTTACTCTTGGCACCATCCACTTTCTCCATCGACGCCCCCTCTCTCTAGTCTCCATGATCGACTCCGTACCAACCCGGCAACCCCATCCAATTTCCTCAGGCATCGGTTACTCTCTCCAATCTAACATGGTGGCTGGTGCAGATCCAAGACAACCTTCTTTCCCACTCTAACCGTCATGAGGCATCTCCTCCCTCAGCTGATTTACTCCCTTTTTTGACAAACAACAGCGTCAGTGTGCTAACCCTCACGTGCTTCGCCACAAGACCGAACTAACCTAACTGAAGACCGAACTAACCTAACTGAACCGCAATGCTCCGCCTTCTATTTTGTCTAAGACTCATCGGTCTTGACTTTTCTATAACCAAATTTTCAAAAAGACCAAGTAATCAAACCAATTAGATCAGTCTGACCGAATGCCCGCCCTGTACATACCCCTATCACCTTAGTTGGAAGAAAGAGAAACAAATAAGAGAATCTCCAATAGCTTCATGAAAATGCTTCCAAAACTATTTTTTGGTCTAGATAGGCCTCCAACAGATTCCAATCAGCATTTGCCGAAACCCTACAGAGCGTCCTACCAAGCAAGAAGCTGGACACGCAGGTTGTTCTCTGACTAGCTGCTCAGTGCAGCGGTGTCCTTTTTCGCCCCCAACGCCAACGGTCGCGCAGTTACGCGCATACAAGGACACAGCAACCACGATGTCGACCAGTCGCTCACGGGGCAGCATGCACGTGTGTCGGTTCACATGGTCTAGCATGTGGGCCTCCTCCACAGCCTCACCCGTTTTCAACTGCTACACGGTGGAGTTGAATGGCTGCCGTCGGAATGCTTGTGGAATGGTACGGTACAGTATAGTGCATTGTAGATCTGGGTGCGTTATAGCTGGCGGATATGAGGCGAGCCCACATCTGAGCAACCTGCAGTGAGGAATATATAAAGCAGCGATTATGGTTTGTTAGAGATGCCAACACGGCTCTCTTTCTTAGGGACAAACCGTCTCACACCTTCTATCCAATAAATAAAATACTCTAAATAAGAGCATCTCTCATAGTTTCAAAAACTGGTAAATCAGTAACTTTTCTAGTAGCTAAAAAATATCACTCTTAAAATATAGAAGACAATTTTGTATAAGAATCTCAAAATATTTCTAAATTATTACAGTCACTTTTATATTTTGTATATTTGTGTTGAGAACCATGTCCTACTACTCATTCTTTTGCCACGTCATTCCACCTCTAGATTGATTAGATATATTTTTTTCAAGTGCGAAAAAATTAGGAGTTGAGATAGGCAGTTGTTGGAGAGCTGTTTTTTTTATCTTGCCAAAAAAAATTTAGATTAGGACTGGATTTTGGAAACTCTTGGAGATGCTCTAACGGACCTACCAATTCTTGATTTGGGAAAACTCTAATTCTAAAATTAATTCATGGTTACCAAATAAAACACGTGAGCCATTCAATTTAGCGTTTGTTTATTAGGATATTAGGATTATAGTAACTGCTAAAAATATTTGATTGTAACCCAAATAGTCAGGATTATAGGAAGATTTATTATAATTAAAACACCAGAATAGAATAATCATGTAATCCATGTGAGACTAGCTAATTGGTGATAATGGACGCTTAATGACCAACTAACCTCTCCACCATATTTACCTGCACCTAATAATGACCAACACTAAAGGCTAAATAGGGTATTGCCACTTTGACCAACAATAATCTACTACAAATAATCCAGAGGTTCAAACACTAATGAATATTATAATCATAATCAAGATCATAATAATTTACTGAATAATCTAGATTATAATAATCAACTTTGATCCAAACATGACCTTAATTATATATTACGATAATCATATTCAAGATCAAAATGATTTTGTCTAAGAAACAACTTACAATATTTAGAATTAGATATTTTCCATACAAAGGGGACTGGGTGTTTGGGACTGCTCCACTCCATGTTTTTAGCGCTGCTTTATGTTTTTTAGCCAAACAGGTTCAGCTCCACGCAACTCCACCTAAAGGGGTACTCCATAAATTTCTTGTTTTTTGGAGCTGCACCACAATAAAGTTTGTGGAGCACTCCCAAACAGCCCCAAAAATATGTCGAATGCTAAGTGAAATAGAATAAGGAAACGGGTTATATAAAGACTAGACTATAGTGGCCAAGAATTATGGCGTTGTAACATAACCACCCAATTATATGAGATTAAGTAGGAAAATCGTCCAACGAGTGGACAATTTAACAAACTTAAGCCCGTATAACCCGGTAGTCCGTGAAATCCTGATGGATTTCAAACCATTTCACATAACAGCCAAGATCGTACTAAGTTTAGCGGTCACCATCATAAGTTACATAAAAGTTCGCGGCACAAAATACATCGGAGTTTAAACATAATTATTACAAACCAGGTTCGAATAAAAGTAGCGGAAGCAGTAGTTCAAATCACGCACACACACAGTGTTCGAACTAAAGTGCCAGCTTATGATCATCTCCAGCAAAAGCATCAGACGAGAAGTAGCGAATGACCATTGCCTAAGGTCCTAAGCTTCGCCCATCGCAGGATAGAGGCAGTTGATACAGTAGCCGTAATACATCTGCCCATATGCAACAAGTGGGAACAAAGCCCTGAGTACGAGAAGGTACTCAGCTAGACTTACTCGACAGAACCAAAAATAAAATGACACCAAGGATCATGATAGGCTTTCTGGTGGGGTAGCTGGCTCATTTGTAAGAAAAGCATTTTCAACTTAACAATTCTTTTTCAAAAGCATGCGGTAATTTAATCTTTATTACCCTGTCAACTATGTTTGCACCTGTGCTAGAGTAACATGTAATTAAGCAAGTAAGGATTACCAACGATCATTAACAATAGTTATCATGTCATCTTCCACATAACTATCCGAATGTTTCATCAATATTACTACGATGAAGTAGCTCAAGTCAAGTGTTCACTATCCAGTGAACGATGGCGATTCGAATCGATTATTAACCAGCTGGTAATTTATTCCTCACACAAACCTCACTCACCCGCTAAAGTGAGGTATTGGTCACCGAGTCAACTATTCAGGTAAAGTCGCGAGCTTGCCAGGAACCACATGTACCCGGGGGCCGCCCGACTGCTCTTTGGCCTTATCATCGCGCCCCCGTATCCTGCCACTACTGCTCCGGTACAGTGCGTTGCGGGCAATCCACTCGGCCCGAATAATCTCCCAGCTTCGCGGTCGAAAGGTACGTTATTCGGCCAGCTAAATGTGAGGCATGCGTTCAACATGACTCGAGGCCCAACAACGGTCGGTCCTTAATCGACTCAGACGGAGAACACTACAGTCCGAAACCCTGCAAGTCCCCGCCCAGTCTAAATTTCAATTCGACACTTAGTTATTCCCATATGACATATCTTTCACACAGATCCAGGTAATCTCCTATAACTCGCGGATGACAGGCAATCACCCGACTTCTACCGGTCTAAGCAAACTAAGCAATTATTGACCGCGGACACCAAGGTAACAAGGATCTGGTAAAGCAAGGTGAAACAAGGTATAATGCAGCAACGGTTGCAAACAACTCCTAAACGTAATGCATCAATAAGTAAAGTCAATAATAAATTATTTGCAAACCGGGAGAGAAATGCTCCGGGGCTTGCCTCTCTCAAAAGAGCTCGGATGGTGGTCGGGGCACTCTGGAAGATCTTCACCGACCTCCTCTTCGACTTCGGTCACCTCCTGCTCTTGCACCTCGGACTGCTCTTCCGGGTCCTCGGAAGCTGCTACCGGGGTAGTCTACATCATCCAAGAACATGTACTCATAAACTACCACCACTATTCTTTACCATGCAAAGGCACCTTGACACTTAAGATGCTTCAAAGATACACCAAAGCATAGTTTACCAACTAATCTTGCATCAAAGGTTGAATTTAAACCCTAGTTAGCACTAGGCTTGAACAGCAACACCTATTTTGGTATCTCAGAAAAATCTAACAAAAATACTGTGGACTAATAACATGTAGCCCAGCATGTCACAAAAGTTTCACTGCAATTCGAGTACTAGAATTACCTACACAACAACAGCAAATATAGGGCCTAAAAGGGGGATAAAATACTTTCTACTATGAAAAGTATCAAACAACAGATTTCTCAATTTTCCTGGATTCTACTCAGTAAATAATCACTGTACAAAAATTATTACTTGCATGTTTTATGCATATTTTTCTATTTAACAAACATAGCAATTTTTAGCAATAAAAAGCACTTAAACTACACCTCATAATTTTTCTACTAAATATGCAAGAGACATATTTTTCCTAACAAGCACATACCAGAATAAGACTAACAAACTTGCAATTATATTTTTCTGAATTTTCTACAATTTCTTATCCATTTAACAAGAAAATAGCAATTTTCAAAGTTAAATAAAAACCTTACAGAAAGGTAGTGCAAAAATTAAATGCAATATTTTTACATGGTAGATCTAGTTGTAAGGAACTTATACAAATTTATTTCATAATTTTTGGAGCACATTTAATCACCCAAATAATTTGTAAAGCATTTTTATTCCAATTTAATAAAAGAAAAGAAAAACTAAATTTATTATTTGAAAACGGGCCGACACCGAAAAGGGCAGACGGCCCGGTCCATCTCGGCTCGCGGGTGCGCGCGCGGGGGGAGAAAAGGTCGGCGGCCCGGCTCGGCTTGCGGCCCAAAGCCGCTCGCGCGAGGAGGCCGGGGGGAGCCAGAGGCGCCGGTGACCGCGATGTCGCGGCCGCGCGGCGACCGACCGGTGGCTGTTGCCGACCACGCACGGGTGCGGGAAGGCGAGCATCAGGTTCGCAAGGAGCAGGCGGACGCGTTTTTGACAAGAGTGAAACGCGAGGGGCAGCGAGGAACCATTCCCGCGGGAGGCCACGCGCGCGGTGGCGCCATGGCCGCCGGCGGCGGATGCACGAAATCCACACCTACCTGGCTCGAGTGACGGCACAAGGGTGCGCACGGGGTGCCGGAGAAGAAGGCGGAGCTAGGTGCGCGAGAAGGCGGGCTATGGCGGCTCACCGTCGGCCCATTTGGCCGGCGGATGCGGCGGTGGCGCAGCGAGCGCGGTGCGGTGCTCGCGCGGCACGGTGCGGTGCTCGCGCGGCACGGAGCGGAGGAGGGCCGGGGCAGGGAAAATCGGAGAGGGTGGGTGGACGCGGGGGCGCAAGCGACTTGAAGGGCGAGGCGCGCGCTGGCGGGGGCCACCAACGGCCAGCTGTTGACGGCGAGCGGCGCATGCCGGCCACGGGGCGCGCGGCGCCTGCGCGGGCACGGACGTGCCGCGGCGCGCGCGGGCGAGCGGACACGACGCGCGGGCGGGCGGGCGGAGCGCGCGGTCGGCTGGGCCGGGCCGCTTCGCGGGCAGGCCGAGAAGGGGGGACGGCCCACAAGCGCTAGGAAATGTTTTTCATTTTTATTTTTCCAAAGAAAATTCAAATAAAATTCAAATTACAGTTTTCAAATTCCATTTTGGACAATCAAATGACCTTTTCTGAAAATGGCCCAAAAATGAAAGTTGTTCAGAATTTTATTTCCTACAACTTTTATTAAGGGGCCAACCTCAAAACTCTTATAGATTTTGAATTGTAGAATAAAAGCTAATTTAGGGAGGATTTTTGAATATTTCCAACTAACATTTTTAAAACAAGTTTCTGACCAAACTTTGAGTAATTTAATTGCTTCAAAAATTTCACCTATAATTCTAAGTGATATAAAATTTATAGTTGCACAAGTTTGATGAATGTAATTAGCACATTATCACAGCATTTTTCCACACTTTTATTTTACTAAAGGTACACTCTGAATACATATGATTATGAATGCCATGACATGTTATGCTCATGATTTGAAATGTTAATGCTTGCGTAACACCGAGGTGTTACAGGCGTCTTCCAACTAATTAATGGCCTCCAATTTAAAGGAGTCTCCATCTTAATTCTCATTAGACATATTTAAGTTCATAATGCATACTTAAGTTTCTACTAATTACGACGTCTTCCTCCGTGCTTGTTTGCTCTTTCTAATCCTCCCCCCATCATATAATATAGTGCATCTAAGCATTCAAAATTTACCTAAATATAAGGGATTTTAGGAGACAAGAGAAAGTTTTGCATTACATAGAAGCACAAGTCTGGTAGCTATTGCTTGCCATTTATCAACCGAACTACATTATTCAAGCAAATGGAATCATCCGATTAGGAAATCAAGTAGAGGTTTATGTATCTTCAGTATTCTCTCCTAATTTGCCATAAAATCTTTGAAGTATACTATATTGTAGGACAGCGGGAGTATGATCTCTAAAGGCTTCTATATAGATTTAGGATTAGTCCTCCTGCTATTATCCTCATCTTCTTTTTATTACTATTGTAAATTTTGCCTATCAATTTGATTGATCAGGTGTAGATTAGGGAATTAGGACAAATCAAATTTTGTTCTGCTTTTCTCTATAATTTGTAGTATATTTTAGTTTTCTAGCTATCTTTTTCTATCGCAAAACAAGTTGATTTGGCTGTATTGCCCGAATAGCTGCCCTATATATCCCTATATGTATAAAACATGGTTTTAAATGTCCCACTATAGTTTTTCATAGGGTCTAACGCTATGCTATTAACAATTGTTTTGCTATTGTCGCTAATGACTTTTAGCTCCGCTAAACTTTGTTATTTGGTTTAGCCATGATATGTTTTTAGCATTGCTAGTTTTAACCGAGATAGATATTTATTCTTCAGTTTAGAGAATTGTAATCTATGTCTCTCCTTTAGGTTCTTTACATAGTAAATAAGGTAATAAACCATTGAATAATTATTGAACCGTTGAATATTGAATGTTGACAGCAAAAATGAATATGTTGATTGATATGATGAATGTTAAGTAATGGACTTGCAAACATATTCTTATAGATTTTGTATATGTATTTGAGTATTTACGTTCATGAAATTTTTCCTAGTTAAACTTTTTCATGCATAACTAACTATGATTTTTTGTATTTTCTATAAACCCGCTAAATAAAATAGTTTTTTATAACTTTTGGAGGAGGCCACCACTAAATGTTAGAGCATGTTATTTAAAAAATTGATAATGATATAGGAAGTTTATTATAGTTAGTAATGACATATGGGTAGCTCTTGGGTCGACATTTTGATGTGGACAGGGGTTAGGGAATACTATGAATGGACGGGAACGTGTATAGGTGCTTTAAAATTCAAATTAAATTAGCAGTAGCAGTTTAACGGTTGAAGTCTTGAACTTGACATCATGCCAAGGAAGGAGGCTTATATATGGTTGCAACCAAGAAAGATGGGAGATCGAAATCAAGTGGTCAACCGTGTCTTGTACTCTAAAACGAAGCAGCTCCAGTCTCGTAAATGAACAGCATACCGACAGTGCAGTGTCCTCCACCTCCTGGAATTGAAATAATGGAGAGACGCTATCGAGCAAGTAAATTGTATGCATGTAACGACGGGGAAAGCGACGCGCTAATAAGAAACCTCCAAAAACTGCCAGAATGATCGATGTGCCCAAAGCAGGTGAAGTTGATTTGCGACGCGGGGCATGTGTACCAGTGAACAGGCAAAGATGCTAATAATTGAGAGCCCCAAAGCGAGTGAGTCGGCAAACTAGGAGAAGCCAAATAACATCACACAGCTAGCAAGCTGTGATCAACTTAGGTGTCTGAACCAAAATTAAGGTGTTGTGTAAACATAGCCGCTAAGGCCTTGTGTGGTTAATTCCTTATATAAGGGGCCTGGAGAAGATTGAATAGGATTTCGACTTGCAAGGATTTAACCCCTTTCAACTCCAGGGATTTAACTCTTTTAAGTTTTAACCCTATCAAATCCTCTCTAATGATCTAATCTCTACTAACTGAGCAAAACCTAAGACCGTGTTTGGTTTGGTAGGGATTGGAGAGATAACCGAACAATCCTTATGGAGGGTGAAGGGAAAGTGTAATCTGAGAATTAACCGAACAAATCTAAAATGGGTTTTATAAAATGATTAAATTGCTACAAACCAAAATCTCCTTATTCGGTTAGCGTTCAATCCAAGAGGATTGCTACCATTTTCTTTTCTGTGTCAGGCTGAGTGTTGCTTTCCTCTTTTCTCGTTCCAACGGTTATCGATCTCGATATAACACTTGATCGGTGCATAAAAAATGGACGGGCAAGATGAGACGTCAATTTCGAGGATGATGGTGACATTCCTTTCTTAAACAAAAAGAAAGTGAGCAACAGTGAGCAAGTATATATATTAGGGACAAAACAAGCATGGTTTTACGTTGGTCCATTCTTTGCGGCCACCCAAGCGAAGAATATATTTCCATTAATTACTCTCTTCCTCTTAAAAACAAATTAACTTCTAGTAAAAAGTTTGCCGCTCCCCACATTCTCTTTTATAAGATGTAGTTTAACATAATATGCTTTTCTAAATTATACTTTGATCATTTATTTATACATGTATGATAATTGGATATCTAACCATATTAAATTTATAGAGAATAGAGGGAGTATCTAGCTTTGTCCCACGTATTACTAATTAGCAGACCACACGTTCAACCAATCCACTTCACAATCATCACCCAAGGTGATGAGCAATTAAGATGCATGTATCTTGGCAACCGAACAATTAGCATTGATTGTTATAGTTCTAAAGAAGGAACATTGTATCAATAGGTCATTAAGGTTCTTTCTCCAATATATATAAGAGCAAGTACAATAATGGTATTATAGCCAAGCAAATGCTGATGTGGAGGAGAGAAGAAATGAAAGAGAGAAGAGCTTGGCTCTTATGCAAGTAACAAGTTGAGCATGGAAGCCTATGCAATGGTGGGTCCAAACATCTAGTGAATGTTAGGAGGATTAGGAAAGAGAAGGTGGAACATAAGTAAAAGTAACAATAAAGAAGTTTCTTATAGACAGCCACCAGCAGCGACCGTGCTAACCCTAATCATAGTTTCCCCTAGGGTCTCTCTAGGGTCTGTTTTCCTCTTAACGGCGCCACCAGCGGGAGTCCACCAAAAAAGGACCGCAAAACTCACCGAATCCCAAGATCTGAAGACTAGTAGCATTCCTCAATCCTAGACTAGTTAGCGTTCCTCAAATCTTGTTGTTCTCATCTCCCAACCCTATACACAAGGTGTATAGTGGGTACTCAAGGCATCCATGGAAGAAGGAAAGAAGGTAATGGAGGAGGAGATTGGATCGCAACCAAGTATTGAAGAAAGACTACAAGGACTCAATCTAGTAGGGGAAGAAGAGGAAGAGCTTGATTTCTCAGGGGAGATTGATGAGCTGATTAAGGACTTACACTAGTTGGCTATTTTTAGGGTGCATACTACGAAGCCCTTCAGCCATGCTACACTTATGAACGCCATGCGGATAGCGTGGTCGGTGGCAAAGGAGGTCACTTTCAAGGTGTTGGCGGGGAACCTTTTTCTCGTGCAGTTTCAGTGTCTAGGTGATTGGAACAGAGTCATGGAGGGAGGGCCGTGGCTATTCCGTGGTGCGCCAATGGTGATGGAAGAATATGATGGTTTTAGCAATGTGCATGAGTACAAACTTAATAGGATTCCCGTCTGGACCCGCATCTAGGGGATTCCGGATGGGCTGATGAAGAAGAAAGAGCTAGCTGAAAAAGTAGCGCGGAAGGTTGCGATCCACCGATCACAGTAATTGTGAATGAAGGAAGAATAAATCCTATGACATATTTGAGAGCTCGGGTGTCTATTGCGCTGGATAAACCTTTAGTGCAATATGAGAAGTTGCCAGTGTTTTGCTACATCGGTGGTTTGATGGGTCATGAGTTGATGGAGTGTGGAGATGGTGTACATGATCCTAGAAAACGTAGATGGGGTGACTGGCTTCTGGTTAAGTTCTCGGTTGCCGTTAATCGAGGTCCCAACCAGGGAGGAGGTGGAAGAGGAGGTACTTGGAGTCGGGGCAGAGGTAGAGGGAGGGGAGATGCCATGAGAGGCTGCTTTGGTGGACGCGGTGAGTGGATGGAGGACGATGTGGAGGACATCAAAACTTTCAAGGGGGAAGATGATGATATAGATGGCGTGGCTGCGAAGAAAAGAGAAGCTTCTGAGGTGGAAGGGAGGGGGCGTGTGGCATAGCAGGTCAACCTTCTAGAAAATACGGCAGCGCCAAACACTGAGATCAATTCGGTGGAGGAACAGGAGAAGAAGCGGGCTAGGAGAAACAAGGGAGGTGATGACAACACAAACAGTTCCATGAATAGATCGGTGCTCTCCTTCGAGGAGAGTGACTAGACACAATGAAAATTTTAGCGTAGAACTGTCGCGGGCTCGCAAGCGCCAGGGCAGTGAGAGCGCTTCTGTCCATCTAGAATCAAGAGAGACCGGATGTGTTTTTCCTGTCTGAGACACATCTGGGCAAAGCTAAGGCAAATGACTAAATCTGATCATCGGTGTAACAGAACCATCCAATTTATAAGAGCACAAGTAACATAGCAATCACCGAAATGATCAAATTGTCATACTTGAGCCCATATAACCCGGTAGTCCAATGAAATCACGAAGGACTTCAAACCAACAACGTACAAGCCAAGATCGTAGTAATTCAACATAAACAAGTCACATGTTACAACACATTTCACAAGTAATTCACAAGTAGCTCACATACATTGGAGTTCACTTAATTATTACAAACCAAATTCGAAAGTAGCGGAAGCAAAGTAGTTTCAGAGTCATATCCCAACAAAAGCATCATGATAAGATAATGTAGAAGGATCACGCCCCATGATCTATTCCTCATTGCCAGCGAGATGAAGGCAGTACTTACAATAGCTATGATACATCATGTCATCTGCAACAAGAGAGAATAAACCCTGAGTACGAGAATGTACTCAGCTAGACTTACCCGTTGTAAACCAAAAATAAAGTGACACCTAGGAGTATGCAAGGCTATATCAGTGGGACTAGCTTGACAACATTTGCATAAAAGAGCTTAAGTAACAAAAAGTAACCATTGTCATCTCTAGCACAAGTTGAACGTATTCAATTAAACCACTCTATATTAGCACCTGCACTAGAGCAATCACTTGATTAAGTAGCAAGCATTAGTAACCATATCCGGTGTAGCATTGTGAATCATCATCGCCATCATAACCATTAAGTTCAATTAGGTGTATCTACGTTGCCGCTGCTCAGTCAAGTTCTCACTATCCAGGAGAGACAGTGACTCGAATCGATTCCTACCTAGCTGGGGAATTATTCTTAACACAAACCTCGACATACCCATGCTAGGCAGCCATAGGTCATCTTTGGGATAACTCAGGAGCCATAGGTCACCTTTGGGACAACTCAGGAACCAAATTTGCGGGTCCGATTAGCGCGCACCCTCAGGGACGCCAATCTGCCAGGATGTTCGGAACTTTAACCCGCCCTTGGGCTTATGCCATTGACTCCCCGCACATACTTACTACCAACTAGGGTGCGCACTTTCATTGAATGACTTTTGGCCTGAGTTGAGCTACTCGGTTTTGTGATCGGAATGAGTTATCCGGCTAACTAAGTGTTAAGCATGCGTTCAACATGACATAAGGACGTACAGCGAATCGGTCCTTAACCAACATAGACGAGGATAGATAGGCACCTAGGACCTCTATGCCCTATTGCTTCTCTATCGCAGTCTCGTCCAGTCTCCTTTTATTTATTAACACTTGGTTATCTCCACGATAGCAAATATAGCCAACCATGACCAGCCACTCTCCTAATTCCGCGGGTGATAGGAAATCACCCGGCTTCTACCGGTCTAAGCATGACTAAGCATTTTATCCGTTCCTACACCTAAATAGGATTCAAGATATATGTAGTGGACAAGAAGTAGATATATGCAGCAAATGTTTCCAACACAACTTCTATAACTTAATGCATCAAACACTATACTCCAATTTAAGGTTTTATAAAACATGAGAGATTTATAATGCTCCAGGGCTTACCTTTTAAAAATGATGAGGGCTAATGATTTGGACACTCAAGAAGCTCTTCTTGATTGGCTCCTCCTTCCCATCTGGTCTCCTGTGGCCGCCCCTCCAGCTCCTGAACTTGCTGCTGCTCCTCAGGAACACCTATTGCAATGCAATGCATAACATGAGAGTCATGAATGCATAAGATATGGAATGTTATGATGAAATGTATAGCCATATATAGGTGAACACATGAATGATATGATGATACAAGATTAACATTTATTTTACTGAGTAAGTGCATATCTCTTCTTAAAAACAAGAACTACACACTCACCAAGCCCTAACAACCTAAGATAAAGTTGTTTATCATCAGTAAGGGGCCTAGGACCTGCAACTAACAACTTATCTTAATTAGCCTAAGCACCTAAACAACAACATCAAGCTCCTACAAAGCAAATAAGTCATCCACTCAAGTTAAGCAATTTCTGGACTGCAGACAGTAGCTACATGTTTTGATCATACCGGAGTTATACAATTCCAACAAACATGCAACAAGACTTTCGGGAAAACTAATAAAATTTTCTACAAATCATCTTTAGTCATCTTAGCATGATTCCCAAGTTAACAAGGTCAAACAGGCACATTTATCAAATCTAGTCCAGAAATTTCAGAGAACAACTAGTTCTGAAGATTAACTTTGAACAGCCATAATTCACAAACCATTTGGCCAAATGCCATAAAAATTTAACATAAACTTGGATAAGTGAGTTATCTACAACTTTGTTATAGACAAGATTCATAGCAAACATCATCTTCAACACGTAATTTGCTTAACTCTAAAATCTGTCAGAAAAGTCACTATAAGTGAAAATTAGGGAAAATAATATTTCACTACAAACAAGAATGGTAATTTGAGCACCACCAATGTTATCAACAGTTAACATACATCAAATTAACACTAGAAAACATAGCGGCCCTCCCTAAATAAATTCTTTTCGTTGCTTTATTATTTTATTTAGATAATTAGGTGAAATAATAAATATATAGCAAAAGTACACAGTAAATTCTACAAAATTACAATAGCACATACATATCCCCAATAGGCTACTGTATAAATTTCATAGCATTTGAATAAGTAAAACATCCTATGTAAAAATGACAAGCTAACAAAGCTTATAATAGCATAAATAGGAAATCATAGTGAAAAGTGTCAAACAATATATTTCATATTTTTTAGCGTTACCATGATACAAGAACATTGTCCACTTAATTTCATGGCCACTGGGTATATATTTTTACCATGAAAAATATCACAAGAAACTAACATTTATTCAAAGGAAAACAATAACTCAAACATACACCACCCAAAAATCATGAGATTTTTACTATAGCACTCATAAATCCTGACTAGCCTTCCATAAAATTTTCACACCAAGTGGAGCACTACAACTTGGGTTATGAATTTCCCTTTGAAAAATCCTAAATAAAAGAGATAAATAAAAACAGTGAAAACTTTCCACTTGACACTATCATATTATCATACTATTAGGTAGATCTACTCACAAGAATTCCAAAAAGTCCTCATTTGCATTTTTTGATTTTTCTATGAATTTATATGATTTCCAAAATTTGTATCAATTTCTGGAAAAAGAATAAAAAGAAACCTAAACCTAAGCCGCTGACACGTGGGGCCTGCTCGGTCAACGGGCCCACATGCCAGTGAGACTAGAGCAGAGCACGACGGTTGACCGGCCCTTGCTCAGCGCCGGTGAGGTCCCCGGCGGTAGGGTCACCACCGTCGTGATTCTCACAACAAGCCACGTCGGATGGTGGTGACGACGGAGCCTAGGGTTCACTGGAGAGGGGTCGCCGACGGCAATGGCGGCATGATAGCGTTGCACGGTGGTGCGCCGGGCGTCTCCGGCCATGGAATGCCCCGGTGAAGGTGGCTACACCTTCCAGGTGACCTAGCGGAGCTAATAGGGTAGGTTACGGTTCCGGTGATGCGACGGTGAGCTCCAACCACGTGCATGGCTCGACGGTGGTGAGAGCACGGTGGTGCGCAGCCATGTCCCAGCATCGGTGGCATGGTAGAGGTAGAAATGGTGACCGCTCAAGCTCCTACGGTTCATAGAGAAGGCGAGACAAGAGAAAGAAGGAGCAGAGACGCTCTGGTCGAGGCCGGCCATGGCGAGCTTGAGCTCGACAAAAACTCCGGTGAGGTCGCAGTGGCAGAAATAGCCAATGCCTCACCTTGGCTCCGTTGGCGATGCAAGTTGGTCGAGGGGGTAGAGCAGAGCATGACAGAGCTACGTGTGCGAGCAATCAGGCTATGATGCGGTGGCTGCGGTTCTACGCGCTGGCGAAGCTCGCGGTGGTGATGACGGAGCTCGCGTCACCTTGGCTATGCGCGTGAGGGCAAGGTGAAGTGAATGAGGGCCGCAGCAGCGTGTCGTCCAGCTTCTCTACTTCGTCATGGCATTACGGGGCCAGCCCCGGTATACGGGCGGCACACAGTGGCCACGCGACAACCACTCTCTATGTGCGGCCGGCCACGACGGCCAGTTCAAATCGGCTCCATGCCGATTCAGTCCCCAGTGACCTGACTAAAACCTCCTCCTACTCCTATCTCTATCTCCCAATCCATTCATCCATTGCAAAAACTCCACTAATACAAAATGTAGAGCTACATGCCAGCATCATTTTTGCTTTAAGGCTCATACTCTAACTGGGCCGGTTAGCAAAGTACAAGGCTCCAAAAGTGGTCACATTGAAACTGCAACTGCAGTCTATGACTTAGAAAATTTATGTCTCAAACAACACTATTATTCATCTTGTGAGCACTTTTTGAGCATGTTAGGCACATTTTTATGACATGGCCCATAAACAAAGTTTGTTCCTTATGAAATTTACTACAACTTTTATTAAGGGTGCACAAACATGCAAACACTCTAGCTTACTATTCATAGCAGGCCAAACAAAAGTACTTCCTAGGTCATACTAAGCATGTCATCACTTAGGAGCTTAATTAGGTAAAGTGATCCACATGAACATTGTTCCATTTTGCTTCCTAAGTATAGTTAAGGTGTTTTAGTGACCAAACATCAACCACTTGCATTAGTCAACACATGATCATAAGAATACACACATTGAAACATAGAATAACAAAGTATGTTTTATATGTTTCAAAGCAATGTTTCAGATGTTTTAGTTGTATGTTTCACATGAGTGTTTCATATGTATGTGTTATTATGTTTCATGTGTATGTTTCATATGTTTCACATGAGTGTTTCACATGTATGTTTCATATGTAAATGCTCATGTATGAATGAATGATGCTTATGCTCATGCAATGCAAGTGCAAAAGTGCAAGCCTAACACCTAGGGTGTTATAATCGGCCACTGATCATCGAAACTGACAGACCACCAGTTCCGATCGATCCTACTCAGCGGGCTGTCTCGAGATTTGAGCTCCGTTGGTTGAAGGAAGAGACAGTGGAAGAGATGGTTCTAGCTGCTTGGGCACGGGCAGCGGCCAGAGGCGAGGGTCCATATTTTAGGCAAAAGATGAGAGATGTTCATGAGAAACACCATACTTGGGCCCAAAAGGTGTTGAAGGGGCCAATTTATCAGATAAAGAATCTACAGAAGGAGCTTGAAAGGGTGCGGAGAGGACCTCTAACCGATGATAGCGTCGCAGCCCAAAAGGAGATCCTAGTTCGGCTGGAGCTATTGATGGAGCAAGAAGAATTAACATGGATCCAAAGGGTGCGTGCCAACTGGTTAAAGCATGGTGATCGTAATACTAATTTTTTTCCATCATTATGCATCTACCAGGAGGAGAAGAAATATTATTAAGGGCTTGGTTGATGACCATGGGACAAGGCATGAAGATGGCAACACTATGCAGTCTATGGTGCACAACTATTTTTCCTAGCTATTCCAATTAGAGGCATATGAAATTAATGAGGAGGTGCTAAATGCAGTTAAGTTGAAAGTAACACCACAGATGAACCAAGGTTTGTTAGCTCCGTTTTCTCATGAAGAAGTGAAGCACGCACTTTTTAGTAGTGGGGATGTAAAAGCCCCAGGGCCGGATGGGCTTCATGCAATTTTTTATAAGAGATATGATTTTGGCATATGCTGGGTGATGATCTGGTGCAGGAAGTATTGCAGACTGTAAATTTAGCGTCTATTCCAGATGGTTGGAATGATAAAACTATTGTGATGATACTGAAAGTTGACAATCCAGAAAAGGTGGCCCAATTTCGCCCCATCGGTCTATGCAACGTTGTTTATAAGGTGATCTCTAAGATGCTTGCAATTAGAATGAAGGGTGTTCTCCCGGATGTTATTAGTGGCCACCAGAGCGCCTTTGTGCTAGGGCGCTTAATAACGGATAATATCCTTATTGCTTATGAATGTATTCATGCCATCAAAAGGAAGAAAGGAAAGTGCGGGCTGTGTGCAGTAAAGTTGGATATGCATAAAGCATATGATAGAGTCAAATGGGGGTTCCTGGAAAAGATGATGATTAAATTGGGATTTGACGATCGGGGGGTGAGATTGATTATGGCATGTGTTTCCTCTGTTAGATACTCGGTTCGATTTAATTCTATGGAGACAAAGATCATAACACCCACTAGGGGTATTCGGCAGGAGATCCCTTGTCCCCCTATTTGTTCTTAATTGTTGCTGAAGGCCTCTCTTGCTTGATCCAGCAAGCGGAGGAGAGAGGAGAGTTGGAGGGAATTAAAGTTTGCAGAGAAGCACCTATGGTGTCTCACCTATTATTTGCTGATGACTCGTTAATTCTGATGCATGCGGATAAATCTAATGCAGACTGTCTCAGAGGTATCCTTGATATGTATTGCCAAAGTTCAGGACAAATGCTAAGTGCAGCTAAGTCAAGTATTTTCTTCTCGAGTAACACAAATGCAGAGATGAAGTTAGAGGTATGTGAATCCCTAGATATTATGAGTGAATCTCTAAATGACAAATATTTGGGCTTACCAGCTTTGGTGAGAGCCGATAGGAGTGACTGCTTCAGACATCTAATTGATAGAGTCACTACGCAAATCAATGGCTTGAAGGAAAAGCTCCTAATCATGGGTGGCAAAGCGATATTAATCAAATCAATTGCCCAAGCTGTGCCAACATATGTGATGATGGTCTTCAAAATCCCAATCAACATTTGCAAAGGGATGATGGATGCCATATCGCAATATTGGTGGGGTGCTGACGATGATAAGAAGAGGATCCATTGGCAAGCATGGTGGAAATTATGCTTACCGAAATATAGAGGAGGCATGGGGTTCAGGGATTTTCATAGCTTCAATTTAGCTATGCTAAGGAGATTATTATATGACCCAGATTCTTTATGTGCAAGGGTGTTGAGAGCTAAATATTATCCAGATAGGAAACTTCTTCAGGCTAAGCTTAAAAGTGGGAGTTCTTTTACATGGCAGAGCGTGCTAGTAGGCCTTGATTGTTTTAAGTGAGTTTATATATGGCAGGTCGGTGATGGTACGCAGATCAACATATGGAATGATAAATGGATTCCTGGAAGCCACAACATGAAGGTTCTAACTCCAAGAGGTAACATTGTGATCTCAAATGTGGATGAGCTTATTAATCCAATTGATGGTAGATGGGATGTGGAGTTGATCAGGTAGCTATTTTGGTCGGTTGATGTACACCGCATTCTCCAAATTCCAATTTATTTTGGTTGGAAAGATCTTGTTGCCTGGCATCCTAATCGAAATGGCTTGTTTACTGTGAAGTCGGCATATCACTGTCAATGGGCACAAAAATTTGCTTCCAGGAACTACATAGCAGCAGCAGGGGGTTTAGGATCATAGTCGGTGTGGAAAAATCTATGGAAGCTCTCAATTCCGGGCAAAGTTAAAATCTTTGCATGGCGAGGCCTTCATGGATGTATTCCATGCCATGCCATCTTGGCGAATAAGCATATTACGAACATTGTAAACTGCCCGCTATGTCAGACGGAAGCGGAACACATAAGACATATCCTTTTTTCCTGTAGCCATGCACGTGAGATTTGGAGGTCGCTGGGGGTCTGGCAGCATATTGAGAAATTGTTGGTGATTGATAGATCGGGTTCTGTACTCATACAAGAGATCATCACAATTGGCAGTGAGGAAAGTGAGCTCAAGCTAGGCTGGGCTGAGCTCGTCCTTACTGGATGCTAGTATATTTGGTGGCAAAGGAGACAACTTGTGCATGGGGAAGAAATCCAAAATCCATCTAGATCGGCAATGTCGATTGCAGCAATGACAACAAATTACTTTATTGCATCAAAGAAGGGGGTTGTGATCAATCAAGGATGGAGAAAACCTTCAGAGGGGTACTTGATGATTAATATTGATGGTGCTTTCGACGAAATAAAAGGATCGGGAAGCTCTAGTGTTGTTATCAGAGACTCAGGAGGTGTCTTCATTGCTGCGTCGCATAGCTACATACCCATGTCTTGGACGCGGCGTCATCGGAGGCAGCTGCTCTTAGGGATGGTCTTCTATTGGCACAACAAATTGGATGTAACCATGTTGTGATCCAGTCCGATTGCATGGAAGTGGTTCAAGCAATGCATAATGGAGGGTTTTCGGCTACGGCTGCTGTGGCTATATATGATGAAATTGTTCTTCTTTGGAAGGAGTTTAGTGAGATATCTATTAGCCATTGTAATAGATTATGTAATTCAGTAGCCCATGAATTAGCTAGGCAAGCTTTATTACAAAAGAGTTCTCAAGTATGGATAGATGATCCTCCTCCATCTATCTTACAATTCCTTGTAAACGACGTAACATTATTCATGAATCAACAAAGTTTGTCTAAAGTTTCAAAAAAAAAAGAAGTTTCTTATAGACAAATAAGAGACCACTGTTGTATAAATACTTAGCTCTATTTTTAGCCCTATTCCATATAAGCAATGGGGCTAATATTTGTAGGCTCACAATTAGTCTTAGCGTCAACCAGTTGTTAATTCACTTTACCGGTTGGCAAGGCCCAGCAATCGGCAAGAAAAGATCTAAATATTTTCCTTAACGGAGGCACAATGCACAACATAGAGCCAATTTAGGGCTTGTTTGATTAGAGGTGTTAAAGTTTAATGAACACTGGGCCAATTTAGAGCATGTTTAGTTAGAGGTGTTAAAGTTTAACAAACAAGGTAGCACTTTCGTCTTATTTGACAAAAAGTTTCCAATTTTAGACTAATTAGGCTTAATAAATTCGTCTCGTAAATTACTCCTAATCTGTACCGATATACATGCAATTAGTCTATATTTAGTACTCCATACATTTGCCGCAATATTGATGTGATGGGAGTTAAACTGAATAATTCAGAAACCATACATGGCCTTAATTTAGCTTTAGCTGCTCCACGGACGGGGCTAATAAAGCTCGTGAGATTTGCCAAAGAAAGCCAAAAGCAAAGGAGATAACGGGCCACGGCGCCCAATCAATCAATCAAGCCGTTCACTCCATCCAGTGTCTAGCTTCCTTTGTCGCTTTATTTTTTGTCGAAAAGAAATGCCAGGGGTGACTCCTCGTCGCCGTGTGGCGTGGACTCCGGCCGGACGCGTGCGCGCGGAGGCGGTTGCGCCGCGCTCGGCCGATGGGAATGGGATATTTCGCCGCTCTGGTTCTGCTCTCATGTCTCGCCGAGGACGTGTCCGGATTTGAATGATTTTGGTGGGGCTCAGCTCTGCCTCGGGCGGTCGGGCCCTCGGCGCTGGCGCCGGAGGCGGAGGGTGTCGGTTGGCAGGGAGGCGCTCGCTCGCAGACGCAGAGGCACCACAGCCTGGCTTCCACTCCCCAGTCTCTCACTGCCCTGCCGCCGTAGCCACGACAACGGCGACGGAACGGAATTTGTTTGCTGCCTCTCTAGCACAACGGCACATTGCGACACGCTATTCCGTTGCGCAGCTTGACTTCGGCCTGTACATGGTTCGGTTAACACGGTTTCTGGGCCAATCCTGTTCCTTAGGATTTGATTCAGATTAAAAAAAAAGATCAGTATAGGTGACATTCAGTTATTTTGGACCCTCCTATCAACTGAATTTTTTTCTATGCATTTACACTAGCTTATAGCTATATTTACACTGCCTTAGATTGTCTCCAATAATCACAACCCAAAATACAAGCCTCATTTATCCTATAGGTAGCGCTACAGACAAAGGGTTCAATACTCATTTTCAGTCTTCTCCAACAATAAGACCCAAAAGACAACTCTTTCTGCAAATGGGTCTCCAAGAGAAAGAATACTCAGATTTAGGTTATGCTTCTTATGACACTCAAAATGGGTCTTCTATACAAGTACTCTATTGGAGGCTATAGATATCCTGTTGGAGACCCATTTTGGGTTTGGATACCCCAATGGGTCTCATGTTAGAGACAACTTTATTACTATATTTACAATAATATCTTTAGTATAATTTAATGTATACAGTGGTGTAATGTGGGGATAACACAAATATAAGCCAAAATTTTCAGAAAAATTTACAAATTATTTCTATGGATTGCGGATATCAGAAAAATATATGTCATATTATTTACAAATTATTCACAAATTTCAAAACAACATACAAGACTTAGGTCGCCGCGCTCGCCCACGTTGTCGCCAGCCGCCGATGAGAAACCTCGAACCTCGGGTCGCCGGGCCGCCTGCCCCACGCCGTGTCCGCTAGAGCCACACGCCTGCCATGGCCGGGGCTGCGAGCTCCGAGGCCATCCGCGCCTGCTGCCTCGCCGGGCCTCGCTGTCCGTGCCGCCTCGCCTGCTCTCCAGCCACGCCCCCTGCACACTGCGTGCGCCCACCATGGCCATCCACGCCAGATCAGACGGCCCCAAAATCGGTTGTTGGGAGAAGCCAAATCAACCGGTTGAGGTTTAGCAATTCTAAAAAAATGGCTACCCTAGATCCGCAATTCCACGCATACGACAGATCTCCGGTGTTTTTTTTAGGCAATTGTACATGAAACATGGATTATTGCCCTTGATTGACGAGAGGACTGCAGCACAACCTGAATGCATCAATGAATGTATAAATAATCTTTTTTCCCTTTTTAGGGGGCCAAAGTGGGCCAAAATGAAAAGAGCGCTCTGGCGTACTCTCTCCGTCTCATTAAAAGTGTCATTTTTTACTTTTAAATTTTTTGTTTGACCGTTCTTCTTATTCAAAATTTTTATATAAATACTATTTATTTTGTTATGGCTTATTTTATCATTAGAGATACTTTAATAATGATTTATTTATTTTATTATTTACATAAAAAATTGAATAAGAGATGAACGGTTAAACAATAAGTCTAAAAGTTAAAAACGACATTTTTAATGGAACTGCAGGAGTAACGCAAAAGAAGAATAGTACTCTGGCTGAACTGCAAATAAGCATTAAGGCCTCGTTTAGATTGTAAATTTTTTCAACTCTAACTACTGTAGCACTTTCGTTTGTATTTGGCAATTAGTGTCCAATCATAGACTAATTAGGCTCAAAAGATTCGTCTTATGATTTACTACCAAACTGTATAATTAGTTATTTTTTTATCAATATTTAATGCTCCATGCATACGTCTAAAAATTGATGTGACGGAGAAAGTGAAAAAATTTAGAATTTGAGAGCATTCTAAACGAGGCCTAAGCTAGTTTGGCATGTAGTGTAGTTAGGAGAAAGACAGCGGTCAATCAAGGTTACTGTGTGGCAACCGAGAAGCTATCAGAGTCACTGGTGCTCACGCATGGCATAACCTCCCTATCGATCGCGGGTGCAACAAGTGGTTGGTCCTGACGTCGACTGGTCAGACCAGCTAGCAAGTACTCCCTAAGTCTCTAAATAATTATCATTATTGGTCAGACCAACAAGTGGTTGATTTAATTTATAGAAAATATGTACGACATTTGTATATCTAAATAAATTTAATAAAAAAATTAGATTTAAAAATCTTTTCAATATACTAATTATGTACCATAAATATTAATAGTTTTAATATATATTTAGTCAAAGATGTTTCTCTGAGAGCGACGTGTATCTGGAGTAGCCGGCCGGCGGTGTCCATCACGAAACAAAAGGAGCATGCATGCATACTCCTATGAATGATGATGCATATGCTCAGACAAATGACGCCAATGAGTGGCATGATTGGGGGCTAAGAAAGGGCCTGAATTGAAATTGAAATCATGTCCCCACGCGGCAGCAGCCTCTCTACTACAAAAAGCGTGTGTGTCGTCTGTGTTGCCCGGGCAATATATTCTTGCGAGTGCCGTGCGCGATAATCATTCGTTCCTTCTAGGGATTCGCTATGTACGGTTGGTTGGTTGGTGCCACGTTTGCCTTCATTTCGAACACGCACACCATGCGTGTTTTTTTTACTATTCTACTCCTCCTGCTACTATGATCCACTACGCCTTGCCTCTTCTTTTTCTATTTTTTAAGCTAAGAGGCACACATATACATCATGCATGCATGCCGCCACACTCACTTGGCGACCGCACATCGAACGCATGCTATGCTAGAAATTAAACCCGCAAAGCGTCAGAACACTCGTGTGTGAAAATGTGAGCACGTAGGATAAGAACAACGTTAGATGAATTATATGACCCCGTTCGGCTGTGCTGATTAGTTGGCTGAAAAACACTGTTGTCTGATTTGTTGTGAGAAAAAAATATTGTTCCGGCTAAAAAAAATAAGCTGAAAAGTATGGATTATAAACCGGATGAACAAGACCTACGATTAACTAACCTTTTTCTAGTAAGTCAACAAGTTTAAGCTTAGTTAAAAAAAAATACAAGTCGTTGCTTTAGATTTGGTCCATTATAATTGGTTTTACCCGTATGGAATGAAACAACAATATAACTGAAGCGTAGTATAATGAGTGTACGATCGAGGCTTAATTGCATCTTTAGGATGACGAGTGCACATGCATCGTGACCGTTGTCTGCATGCGCATTATGTTTATTGGCGATGAGTAGAGAAAAACAAAGCAAAGAAAAGAAAGAGAAAACCCAAAACGGACAAATAAACTAAACTGTGCTGCTTCTTTTACGAAACCTAAAGGCAAGCGGATTGAGATGTGCAAACCCCCGTGGTTGACGGCCGGTTTCGGTTGTTGGTTCACCAGCCATCGATTTTTCCAAATGTGAGAGAAGCTAGCGAAATGAGACCGATCGAGCACCAGATTATTGAAATAAGTATACTTCTATCTACCTATATAGTACGTAGTAGAGATGCCAACTAACAAAGGAACGACGACGACGAACGAACCTCCCCCCGATCTTCATTCGTTGCTTTGCTATGTATATACTACTCCTAGCTAGGATGATTAGTTGCGGCGTGCCGTCTGGGTTGTTAACGGATCGGAGGGGCGCCTTGATCAGCTCGCTGATCACATCATCCGCCGTCCGTCCACCGTTGGAGTAAAGCCTGCGGTACTAAGAACGATGGTGCATGTAAGAAGAATAAGAATGATGGACGCAGATGGGGCGCCGCCGTGTGGTGAGGTCAGTGGAGTGTGCAACGAACCAAACTCGTTGGGCTGTGTGGCCGTTGAGTCGTCTGCCTCCCCTGGGACGGGGACACCGCACGGGCCGTCCGCAACCGCAAGAGCTAGGTAGGGGAGGCGAGGCTTTCCGGACTGACAAGCAAGCAGGCGTAGCGACCAACGCCCCACCGCCGTACCAGCCGGCAGCCGCGCGCTGCCCGCTGGGATACAAACTTCAGGCTCCGCTGCCGGTGCTGTGGTTTTGTTTCTCTATTCTGTTTACTCCTCCCTCCGCCCCAATACAAGACTACACATGTCGCTTATCAAATGAGTCAAACTATTTTTAACATTACAGAAAATAATATCAATATCAATATCAATATCTCCAAATAAATTCATTATGAATGTATATTTACCACCAATCTAATGATACTAATTACGTATCATAGGTATTAATATTTTATATATGTTTGTCAAAGTTAGTAAGTTTTGACTCATCAAGAATCGAGATGTGCACTTATTCAAAATACTTTCTGTTAGCATTTATATGTTGATGATATCGTCCCGCGCTCACCCTGCTGGCTATCATATTGTACACGTCACATATAGGTATAGGGCGTGTTTGGTTCTCCGCTACAGGATGCCACACCAAAGCTTGGGCGGCGCCACAGAAAAAGTTACGTGCTTCGTTGGTGAAATAATTACGACAGCCACAGCTTTTCGTAGTTGATTTGGAGTGTGGCAACCAAAATCGGCGCCGCACCTTACGTGGTGGCGGTGGTGTGCTCTGGCTGGCAACCAAGCATGCCCATAATACCATATGTAATATTAACAATATGATCCTTGATTTTGGAACATTACCTAAGACTACCGTAGGACATGATCCCTGATTCCTCGTCTTGTAACAAAACACATCCTAATTGTTATGATTAATTAAAATACTCTTATAATCCAGATAGAGGAAGTATTTGACTCCACTGTGAATTGTTTCTAACATTCTTTTATCGGGAGCAAAGGCGGGCTGTGCAAAGGTTTGTAACACCCGAATTGAGCTAGTTCCCACTTTAATTGCACGTTTCCTACACTACAGATGCCTAAAATCAAGGATTGAGAGAAAGATCGAGAGGAAGAGAAAGTAGACGTATAGTGCTGGTTTTCTGGATGGTTGGATTTATTTATGTACATGATCTAATGGCTACTATACATCACCGGAAAAAACTTTAAAATCAGGCATCTCCCTTTTAGGCCCTGTTTGGTTAGAGATGTTAAAGTTTAACAAACACTGTAGCACTTTCGTCTTATTTGACAAAAAAATTTCAAATTTTAGACTAATTAGGCTTAATAGATTCGTCTCGTAAATTACTCCTAATATGTGCCGACATGCATGCAATTAGTTTACATTTAGTATTCCATGCATTTACCGTAACATTGATGTGATAGGAGTTAAACTTTAACACGTGGAAACCAAAACGGGGCCTTAGTTGTTCTGCTATGCTACGGACACTTTATTTAAGAAGGGATCGAGGAACCTAATTCCATCGAAAAAAACATATTCCGGCGCAACGGCCCAGGGTTACATCCGTTCGGAAAGAAAGCCAAAGGCTGGGCCCGCGGGCCGGACCGATAGAACTCCGAGTCCACGACCCTACCCAACTAACCAACCAACCGTCTCCTCCGCCCCCAGAGATTTTTCGTCTCAGATTTTTTTTTTAAAAAAGATCTCTTTTCTTGTGTGCCCGCGGCGCGGCCGCAACGGACGTACAGTACGAGTTCCGTTGGTCGGGGCGTGGGCGGGCGGAGGGACGCGTGTCCCCGCAGCCAGCTGTACCCAATCCACCCCCAACTGCATCCGCCATCTGCGATCTGCCTGCCCGCCCATCTGGAGCCAACACCACCACGCACGCACGCACACGCTTTCCTGCCCCTGCCCCTCCGCTCCGCTGACCGGCGGTGACCTCCCACCGGCTGAGCGGCTGGAGTCCTCCCTCCGCATCTGCCTTCTCCCTCCCGCCCTTTATATACCCTCCTTCCCTGCCTCTCTGCGACCTTCACTTCCCACCCCACCTCTCTCTCCGTCTCCTCTTCTTCCTTCCTCCACCCCAATACTTGCCTTCGTTTCCATCCAAGATTCCAAGCTTATCATCGCCTCACAGATCGATCGACGGACCAGGCCACACGCCCCCGATACTCCGAACTAGTTTCGAGCAAACAAATATGGCTTCTCCTTCTCCGTCCTGCCGTGGCGGCGGCGGCGGCAAGGCGGCGGACGTGGACCGGATCAAGGGCCCGTGGAGCCCCGAGGAGGACGAGGCCCTGCAGCGGCTCGTGGCCCGCCACGGCGCCCGCAACTGGTCCCTCATCAGCCGCTCCATCCCGGGGCGGTCCGGCAAGTCGTGCCGCCTGCGGTGGTGCAACCAGCTGTCGCCGCAGGTGGAGCACCGCCCCTTCACGCCCGAGGAGGACGACACCATCCTCCGCGCGCACGCCAGGTTCGGCAACAAGTGGGCCACCATCGCGCGCCTCCTCTCCGGCCGCACCGACAACGCCATCAAGAACCACTGGAACTCCACGCTCAAGCGCAAGTACTACGCCGCCGCCGCCACCGGCGATGCGGCGGCCGGCCCTGGTGCTGCTGCTGATGCCAACGACGAGCGCCCGCTCAAGCGCACCAGCAGCGACGGCCACCCGGGGCTCTGCTTCAGCCCCGGAAGCCCGTCCGGGTCCGACCTCAGCGACTCCAGCCATCACAGCCTTCCCTCCGTCATGCCGTCAGCCGGTGCCGCTGCCGCCATCACCTCCCAACAGCAGCAGCAGCACGTATACCGCCCCGTGCCGCGCGCGGGCGGCGTGGTCGTGCTCCCGGTGGCGCCGCCTCTTGCGCCGCGGCCGCCTTCTCCTCCGCCGCCACCGCAGCAGCCTCCGGCGACCTCCTTGTCGCTGTCCCTCTCCCTGCCAGGGCTGGACCAGCAGCCCGAACCATCCCCAGCGGTTCCAGCGCCGGCACCGCCTCAACCTCCTGTACAGATACATCAGCAGCAGCCAGCTCCTCCTCAGATGCCGCCGCCGCCGCCACAAGCACAACCGAGGTTGCCGTTCCAGCTGCAGCCGGCGCCCGCGACGAACCTCACGTCGCCGCAGCCGGCAGCAGCGCCGTTCAGCTCGGAGTTCCTGCTGATGATGCAGGAGATGATCCGGATCGAGGTCCGGAACTACATGTCCGGGTCGGGCTTCGACCCGCGCGCCGACGGCGCCGTGCACGCCGTGAGCAAGCGCATGATGGGCATGGCCAAGATCGACTAGTTTCAGCAGACAGCAGCAGGCGTCCAAGATACGGAATCGCCGATCGATCCGCGGCGGCCAGCGCGTGGCGTGGCCTTGAAACAAACAGAGGCCGTGTGGTGCGGCAAGTGAAGAGAAGAAGAGCTCCATCCCGTCGGCTTTGAGCTCGTGCCAAGCCGGTCGTTTAAACAATATCATATCCCCCGTCCCAAATTCCTTTTTAATCTAGCCATTTCTCTATCTTTTTTTCTTCTTCTTCAATTTTTGGCCCCTTGTCCAGTGTAGCAAAGCTCTCCCAAGAAAATTTGGTCTGTCTAGTTGCCTGCCACTTTGGAGGTAAAGATGAGGCACGGGACACCGCCAGCTGAATAATAAGCTGCAGGGCAAGGATCCTTCTTTCCTTGCTGCTGGTGATAATCTGTAATCAGTAGAGTTAGAGTACCATAGTACCAGACAGACGGAGTATGCATCCTCGAAATTGTCATGCTGTTCTTGTACAGAGACGGGAAAGAAATGAAGCAGATGAATCAATGAGGCCTCAAGTTTCTTGCATTAGATCGTGCAAATTTGTCTTGAGCTAGCTATTAGTACTAACCACCTTCTTGTTGCAGTTTGTTGGATGGCACAGAACCGCACAGAATACGTACACTAGAATGCTCTACCTCTACCAGGAGCTGAGCTCATCTCCTACCAGTCCTAGTTAGGGCTTGTTTAGTTGGTGAAAAAGTTTGGGTTCGGCTACTGTAACACTTTTTGTTTTATTTGGCAATTTATATCTAATTATGGACTAATTAGATTTAAAAGATTTATCTCGTGATTTACAACTAAATTGTGTAATTAGTTTTTTCTTTCGTCTACATTTAGTACTCCATGCATATGCCGTAAGATTTGATATGACAGGTACTGTAGCACCTTTTTTTTTTGTTCACTTTTTGTGAACTAAACAAGCTCTTAGATGGAGATTTTTTTTTTGTTTGTGCCCGTGGTGTAGTGGACCAGTGCCGAGCTACCTACTCCCTGTTTAGGATTCTTGACGGTTTGGGAGTGTATGGATGGAAGTGGATGGGCGAAGGCAAGGAAAGGACGAAGAGGAATTATATATGGCCATGATGGCTGCCAGCCAGCCAGCTAGCCGGCCGTTGGCAGAAGCTGCTGCAGAGTTGAGTGAGCATGAGAGCGGAGTGGAGAGTGGAGGATGAGCGAGCGACAGCTAACTGCCTGCCTGCCTGCCTGCCTGTCCAGCACTCCCGGCCCACCCGGCGGCCTGGCCTCCATCCGTGACTAGTTTAACTGCCTGCTGCTTCTGCTTCACAGACAGGCACAGCTTCCCTTCATCGGTGGACGATGACGATCCCATCCATGATCCATCCCAACTCCATGGGCAGACGGCTTTGAAACGGCACTGTAGGAGGAGCCAGTAACACGGAACACAAGGGATGGACATGGACGTTGGTGGGCTCTCCTCATCTTCACAAGGCGAACAAGCCAGGATCCTTTCCTTCCTCCCGTACGAGATTGCAGTTGCACGAGTATGGCCTTGTTTAGATACCCAAATTCACCCCCAAATTTCACTATGCAAAAAGAAGATTCCCCATCACATCAAAATGTCGGCACATATATGGAGTACTAAATGTAGATGAAATCAAAAACTAATTGCACAGTTTTGTTGTACTTTGCGAGACGAACATTTTGAACCTAATTAATCAATATTTGGATAATTATTACCAAATAAAAACAAAATTGCTACAGTGTGACGGGACATTTACTATGCAGATTTTGGCCCCAAAGTTTAGTAACTAAACAAGGCCTATATCATATTGGAGTATATTGGTCCGAGTCTGATCTGGCCTCCATCCCCCAGAAAACATGGAACAACAAACAACCAGCTAAACCCACACAATTCCACCGTAGTCAGGCAGCAGGAGCAAGGAGTAGGTGAACTACAACTACTACGTTCATCAGCAACCAAAACGCGCTTTGCCCTGTACTGCACTGTACATCACCTTAGACTTTGTTTGAATACGCACGTATTCATTTCAATCTACATGTATTGAAGTGGATAGAAGTGAAATTAAACTACATTCCATTCTATTTCACTCCCATCTTTATGAATTAGAGTGAATACACGTGCATCAAATAGGCCTTACATTAGACAATGGCCTTTGGCAATTTGCAAGTAGACACAGTATAGGCCCATAGGTCTCAGGGGAAAAAAGATGAGTTGATAACTTCGAGTAGGGGTAGTTTAGCCTGTTGTCCACCTTTCTCTCTCCCTCAGATGAAAACTGATTATATTTTGACGACAACAGTGTTACAAGTAAATTGTCACCAATGATCTGCGTTTTATAGAGAAGCCACTGACGAAGCTACATGCAGGCCAAACGGGGCCATGGCCCCTCCTTGCTGATTGAAAAATCCCTTAAATAACTATCAAACTCACAATTAAAACTAAAAATTATGCATATTAAGTAAGAAATTAGTGCTGATGGCTTTGCCACTGGCTATATTCATGGCATTAGGTGTCGCTACTGTACTTTATCCATCCTAAATTATAAGTCATTTTAACTTTCTGAGAAAGCCAAAACATGTAATAACTTATGGTGAAAGAAATTTGCATTATATTGTACTGGTTATTTTCAGTTGAGATCCATTTATTTGGCTTCTCTAATATTGTTTTTAGCTACCTGTATTTTTCTCTTGGCTGCCTCATCGCTGCTAGCTTTCTGGAGCTAACCACCACCACCACCACCCCCCCCCACCCACCACCCCGGCCGCACACACACAAAACAGTGGAAACTATTTAAATACCCCTATAAATATTGCAAAGGACATCGTATTTTACATGTTTGTCATAACAAAAAATCATAATTATATATAAGTGTCATCATGTTTGTCCAGCCTCCTTAATCAAAATTGTTGGTTCCGCCACTAGGAGAACACATGTTTAAACGATGTCTTTCATGCTACAATAATGAAGGATGTAAAATTTTCAGGGAGCTGCAGTGGTGTCGATTGTTTATGCATGGACATACAAGACTGCCACTTCGTGCATCCCACTATAACAGCTAGTGTCGCTCAAACATGGATACGAGTCACAAAACCAAAATTCAATAGATTGGAGCGTCGGATGTTCCTGTGAAGAAAAAAAACAAAGAAGTTTGTAAATTGAAAATGTAAACTGTCGGGTATCAATAGTAGGCATACTAACCCATGCGCCCTGTCGGGAACGATTTCCGCCTCGTCTGACCCCTACAACGTAAGCACGGGAGCACCCGACCACCTTGGCATAATTCTGTCTCGCCCGAGGGACACGTGAAGCCCTCTGACAAGGTGGGGAGCCACGGGGGGCTCTCACCACGGTGCCCATTCCCGCCGATGGAACGGACATGACCATGCACAGTGAACAGGAACACGGGAACCGCGCTCTGACCCAACATGACCCCGGTCGTTCCACCATGACAACGTCCATACCTCTACAGCGACGAGGATAACGGCAACTATGCCACCTACCCTCTCTCTATGCAAATCCGGGCACACGTACTGCCCATTCTCGACGACACAGAAGCACACAGAACGAAGCATGGCCACAACACGTTGCACCAGCGGATGAAGAGGCCAAAATCTCAACGCCCATAATGCCTCTACGCTGCAGGGGAAGCTGTTCACGCCGAATAAAGAGGAAGATGGCCGCACCCGATGCCACCTTTTTTATTTTTATCTTTTATCTTTTCCCCATTTCACCTTTTTACTACAAATATAACCTGAGCCCTACCCTTAAATACTATAAAAGGGGAGGCATGGGAGACAGTCCAGAGAGGAGACGAGACGACTACACACACCTCGCTAAGACAACACACACCCACACCTCCCCGAAGAGACCTGGGATCCGTTTCCTCTGTCGAAAGCTGGTAACTCCTACTACGAGCACTCCGGTGCAAGGCAACACGAGTAGCAGAATAATCTACTGGACGTAGGGTCATTCTTGCATGAACCAATATAAACCCTTGTGTCCGCTTTGCACATCATCCAGGCCTAGACGCGCAGATACAAATTCACTCGTCATTTTACCTAAACCCCCGTTTCTAGGCACCGACATAAACCGGTTCAGATTATGAGTTATGAAAATTTTCCATGCTATGTGAAAGCAAAACATAGGAATTATGATACCTTTTCCTACAAGCACACATGAGCTGAGGAAATGGACTAACTGTTTGAAATTTCAAAACACAAGGCAAAGTTGCAATCCAACGTCTCATATATATATATATATATATATATATATATATATATATATATATATATATATATATATATATATATATATATATATATATATATATATATAAACAGAGTATGTCGCAACAGCGTACAATTTTTTAAAACTACATAGAAAAAATTATTTAGTAGTATTTTAAACCCGGCATCAACTTTTTCACCCCCAGCATTTTTCTGCCCCTATATAGCTTCTTCATCGTGCCTTTATTGCATTTGTAACATTCGTAACAAACATCAGTCCTGGAAAACTGAATTGACGATGTATATATGGCTTTGCTCGTTTGAACTTATCAGTCCGGTTTATTAGCCATGGTGCACTATTTCTATCTCATAATAAAACAGTCGCAACCGGTTTATCATGTTTGTAGATTGACATATCTTGTTTATATTTGCAACGTTCAACTACCAGATATATCCACCTGAGAGGTCCGATATGTTTGTTGACTCGTATTAAATTCAGGCCTGGTTTAGAATGAAGAAGTTAGAAAAATTTAGCATGGTAGCATTTCGTTTATATTTGACAATTTTTATTTAATCATAGACTAATTAGGCTTAAAAGATTCATCTCGTGATTTAAAATTAAACTGTGCAATTAGTAATTTTTTATCTACATTTACTGCTCCATGCATGCGTCCAAAAATTGATGTGACAAAGAAAGAGCGAAAAAACTTGGAATTTTGAAGTGAACTAAACAAGACCTCATTCAAGAAGTGGATCGGATGCCTTGTGGTTTTCTTTATGATTCAGCATGTCTGTTTGTTCCGTTGATGAGGTCAGGCAAAGAGGCTCCATGCTTGGTTGTTGGTGGGTACTGCCCTGCCCCAGTGCCCCCCAAACTACTCAACTACTCCTACTCATCAAGAACTTCACAAAAGCCAGCTGCTGGCTACAAACTGATGAATGCTCCATGCATATCTCTTTCTGTGGCGGCCTGCTGTTTGAACGTTGGCATCGGGTATATATTCAGCTGGTTACGCGTTGTTTTCGGGGGCAGTTCGTTGATGATCACTATACTTGTGATGATTGTCGGCAGCCTCACCCCATCCGATCCATAGCCTGACACTGACATGACAATGGCCTGACCTGACCACCCAACATAGATAAACGTACTTAGAGCCTGTTTAGATGTGAAAATTTTTTAGGTAAAATTTCTATAGCATTTTTCATTGTTATTTGGCAAAATTTATCCAATCATAGACTAACTAGGCTCAAAAGATTCGTCTCGACATTTACAGTTACAGACAAACTGTGTAATTAGTTATTTTTTTACCTATATTTAATGCTCCATACATGAGTCTAAAGATTCGATGTGACGGTTATTACATAAACTTTTTTGGTACTTTTTACCAACTAAACAGGCTCTTGTATATAAACACAAACGCACATATTTAAAATAGGAGTATGGGAGTAGTCCTAGCAGTAGTAATCTTGTGGTGGTATTCTTTATGTTACTGGTGACTACTGCGCTTGGTAAGGGCTCGTTTAGTTTCAAAGTTTGACCGCGCCAGAAATACTGTAGCATTTTGTTTATATTTGTTAATTATTGTCTAAACATTGATTAATTAGGCTTAAAAGATTCGTCTCGCAAAATACAAACAAACTGTGTAATTAGTTATTTTTTACTTATATTTAATACTCTATGTATATGTCCAAAGATTTGATGTGATAGTGATGTGATAGGAAATCTTTATACTTTTTGTATTTTGAAGGGAACTAAACAAGGGCTAACTATCGGTACAGCCACACCACAACTGCAAATTGCAAAAGCAAATGTCCTCTCACGCGGAAAAGAAGATAAAGAAAGCCAACGGATCGGCCAACCTCTAGCTGAAAGGATCAAGGCAAGGCGAGAAGAAAGAAAAAAGGAGCCGTTTTCTGTTAGGGCGTCGTCGACGCTGATGTGGCGTGTTGAACGGCTAGGGAAAGCAACGGAGACCAAACCCAACCGGAACACCCTGCAGCTTCCATTCTCATGCATGCATGCCAGTTGCATGTGTGTGAGGTGGTTAATAAGTTGTTGTTGTTGCTGCTGCATTGGGGAAGGAGGAGTCCAGGTGGTTAATGGCGACCTGCAGGCGAATGAAGCCGCCGGCTAGCTGCTGCTTGTGTACCGTGTTGCACGAAAGGTTTGCCACGGCAAGGCAAAATTGCCGACCACGACAATGTAACAGCTAGCTAGCAGCAGCAACCACACAACAAATTCCCTCCTCCGTCACCACGTCGCTGGAGAGCACATCTGGTGGTGCCGACCAGGCGGCCTGCGCCTACCCGTACCTGCCAACCAAAACTTAGCTTGTTCCATTTCCAAACACAGTTTCGCCAAATTTAACAGCAATCAGCTTCAAAACAGACGTTAAAACTCACTTTTAAAGTTAATTTCAAGTTTTCTTTTGAAACCCCAGTAGGCTTTTACAGTCCAACAATATTTACCAAAATTATAGCTTGGATTGAAGTACCCCAAAAAAAAAACTTTATGCCACTCATCCCAAAATTTGGCATCTCATCCGATAAAATGATAAATAGTTTCATTCATAGATTTCATATATATGCGTTTTCACCTCTGCATGATATTGCAAGCCTTGTGTATGAAAAAGCCTTATACTGGCGATAATTATTTTATCTATACAGGCATTTTTATGAATCATCAATATAAAAGGGTAGTGAAAATCATCATATTTTATTGGCTTCACTTAAGAACCGCATATGTAAATATTTACGCTAGCGGTTTTAAGGATGCTGCATTGTAAGTTGAATGTGCAATTTGAAAGCACCCGAACCTGAATGAAAACTCGGAATAAGTTTATGAAACTAAATGTATAATTTGAAAGTGAGCATTCAGGACAAGCAGTTCGGCTCTGCTGATAAGCCAGCTGAAAAATATTGTTGGCTGATTTCTTGTGAGAAAAAAATACTGTTCCGACTGAAAAAACAAGCTGAAAAAGACGGATTATAAGCCGGATGAACATGACCAAGTACGAGGACCATCAGTGAAATTTTACTCCAAATATATTTACACCGATGGTCATAGTCATGGATCCATTATTCTGTTTCACTTAAAACTGTTTCTATATCAGTGGCAGGATCCGATGACCTTAAGGTCACCAGGGCGAAGGTGCAGAAAGATGAGAGGGAACCTCCAAATAATTTGCTGGGTTTGTCCTGATATACGCGCGTAGGAATGAGTATATATATGTACCGTACCACAGACCGGGGGGCACGGCACGGCTCCGCTGATGATGGAATCTAGGCAACAACGACTGTGTTGGTCTCTTCTGATATGGTAGGACTGAGCTTCTCTGTAAGGCACTAGCCAACATGTTCATTGCGAGTAATAATGCTAGTGCAAGTACAAATATTATACCAGTATATATATTCGTCGGTGCTTGTCCACCGTACCTGCAGGCCGTGCTTATCCACAAGGACAAGAAGGTCGAATAAAATGCTGGATCAGGCAGTCAGGCCGAGCAACAATGATATGCAGTTGCGTGCGCATGCTGCCTCTGTTAGTGTTAGGTGTCACGCACACACCTTTGACCACTACAACTGGATGGCAATAATAATCTACTTTAGTCTTACCACGCGCATTTTAAGTAGTCCACGTAAGTCCCTATATGTATCTTATTCAATCCATCCATGACGTGACACATGCTTCATCATGTATAAATATACTTCCTCCGTTTAGAAACGCATAATACACTAGCACACTGTCAAATTAAAGTATCTTAAGTTTAGCTAGAAATATTAATATGTATAATATCAAATAAGTATATCATTCGATTTGTGGTGAGATATATTTTTATGCAATACTTATTTGGTATCATAAATATTAAAATTTTATCTACATGTTTAGTTGATACGTTAATAAAAAAATATACCTAGAATATATATTTTTTATATAAGATACAACAGTATTTCGTCTCTGCTAATAAACCAATTAATTCGACGTAACGGACTACTAGTCTATAGTAGTTTTATATATGCAAGTAACTAGCACTGATAGTCTGCTATTATATACTTTTATATTTATATACCTTGTTTAGTTGTTTATCATGCATGAAGCCGACGTTGCTTTCCAAGCCTTACTTGTCGTTTTGCGCTTTAGTTTGTTCATTCACATACCAGTACTGTACACATATGAAGCATAGAACAAATCTTTGTTTGGATCTGAGGGCCCTTAGTAGACATAAAATCCAATCATCATCCATCTATGAATGATTGACCGGATATATGTCATGTGTCCTCCAAACTTGAGGTGACCAAAAAAAATGGAAGCATCGCGGCTAGCTTAATTTTGAGGGCTCATCACTGCTAGCTTAATTATTGCAACGCGATGTTATTACAAATACAAAAAGGAAATTCCTTTTCCTTTCTTCTGCAAATAACGAGACGGTGGAATAAGATGTCGAATTTGTGGTGGCATATGGCTTGACAGAGCGCACCACTACAGAGACATACTATACAGGTGGGTCTGTACCCATTTTCACTGGCGTTTTCCAGCACCGCCTGCACTGGAGGCCAGTGAAAATGGGATCACAGCACAGGCAGTTGCTTATCCATTTACACAGTGAGCCGCATGTGGAAATGGATTTCCACAAGCGGTTCAAAAGTAACCGCCTGTGATGTTGTATATTTTTATATTATTAAATATATACATATGCATTGATATTGGAACTACTAAACCTTATTGGATGGTGTTCAAATATAGCAACATGCAATTTAAATATTTCATATATACATTTATATACATCAAAGTTTCGTGCTCACAACATAAAGTTACAAGAGTATTTATACATCACACATTATATACATCAAAGTTTTCACCCGTTGTCTAATAACTGTCTCGATTAAGTTGAAGCCTACTAATCTCTGTAAGCATTCTATACTTTGGGCGTGCTAAGACGCTAGTAGCATCGTGATATTTCCCATCGCATGGAATGACTTCTTTCAAGATGAATGAGCACATGTCCTCAACTATGTTGTATAAAGCACGTTCAGTCATGTGCTTAGCCTTTTTTACATCAAATTTCTGGAAAGGAGGTTTATAAACATCGTATATTTACACTTGATAATACATTTGCAAATTTAATGTCAGAAATACATACATGACTATTACTTATATTATCTTAGAAGGGTTCTTGATGTATCGTTCGTTCTCTCTTATGAACTCACACACGTAGAATCCACGGTTGACCGATCCGGGTGGTTGCTTGTGGCACTATATAACGGGAAAGTGGTTATTTACTTGCAACATCGTCCTATGTATTGTACATGTATGATATGTATTCATAAATTTCCATACGTACCGGCCAGTTATGATATATTTTCAATGACTGCCCTTATGTTGATGACTCGCACCTTCTACCTTTAATCTTGTAATACCTATATGCCCTATAATCTCGAATAGAATCACCTTGTTATTCTCAACATCTCATCGATTAAAGTATGCATGCAAAATCTCGACTTACAGCTCTAAATGCCTCACGAATATTCCAAAGCTTGTAGTTGGGTAATCTACGGAGTCACATACCAACACATTTCTAGACCTAGGAAAAATCATGAAGCAGATCCAGTGGTCCCTGCACGAATCAAATTTGTGATGCATGTGTGTACTAAAATAATTAATTTGATATATGCAAACTCACACTAATCTAAAGTTGTAGGGGGCCACTATGGATTCCCAGTGTTGAAACTGAAGCATTGCGTGTCCTATGGAGAAGGCGTATCTGGCTTCAAACTCCTTCATACGGTCTGCTATTTTCTTCTCTCGTTCTTCACCTTGTAAACCCTGTAAGTCTTCGTGAAGATCCCTGATTCTGAATGTGTGCTGCTCCTCACATATTTTCATTGGGTTCAAATACCCAACCCTTTGACTAGCATTAGAATTAGGATTCAGACCGTAACGCATCTCCTGCTGATCATATTGCATTCTGCAAGGCGTACGTACATGTAAGATATTGAAAATTGATACAACTCACTAATAATAACACATGCATGTATTAGTATGAGTAACACTTACAATGCAAACACCGTTACGAGTTGTACATCGAGTCTCTGGAGGTTCATCATCAACCACATGTCCTCGAAGGTAATAACAGTCGTTTGTCTGCTACTAACAAAAGCAGCTGGTGGTATAGACACATTGATGGTGTCGATGCCAACAGAGGATGCTCTCATGTACCAGTCATGCAGCCTTTTAACACTAGCTGGGATCTTCTCTAGTGTATCCCACTTGAGTAGAGGCCTTCCAGGCACGTATTTATCAGATACATTTTTGTAATCATCCATTGTTGGCTTCCTGATACTTACGGTAATTACCTTAGGCTTTTTGCTAACTTCTCATGCTCAACCAAGTCAAGGGTGCGTGTAGTGCGGCTTAGTGCAATTCCTGACAAAAATTTGGCCGTGTCGGTAGTCATTTTCTTTGGCTCGAAGGGGGAAACCAATTTGGGTACTGAAAATTTCTTCTTTGGCCGCTCTGGTGCCTCCCGTGTTTGTTCAGGATCTTTAGGTGGTGGAGAAGGTGGAGAATTGAATGGTGGCAGAGATGATGGGGTCAATAGGAGCCACGATCGGCGACGATGGTGGGTTAGGAAGAGGATCGGCAGGTGCTGACGAGTCTTGAGTGAGTTGCGGAGCTTGAGAGGATGGTGGTGGCTCACTCAACTGGACGTCTTGTCGAGGCCAAAGGATGAAGTTCTTGATAGCATGTCCGAGTTTCTCAATACCCTCGGGACCAGGGATGTCTAGCATGTCGTCCTCATATCCTTAGATGACCGTCGGCACTTCTACCTTGCAGTAGTCTTCTGGAATGTCGCTCTCATGGTACTTGCGTCCTGGGATTGCAAGGTCTACGGCTACTTCCCTTGTACGATGATTGTTAATACTATATCTTATGACTAGGGAGCAAGCCACCGGCCTATCAATGTCGTCAACTGGATAGTGAACCTTGTTTGCCGTTGACGTGACACTACTTGGAATGGTTGTGGTATACTGTGTCACCAACGGTTGTGTTGTTGGGACTAGCTGCATTTGGGGAGCCTGAGTGCTCATCTGTTGGGCAGACATCGCACTCGCCAAACGCTGCATCAACTCTGGAGGAGGATCAGATAGAATTTTAGACATCATCTCTTGGAAGTCTTTCTTTGCCTCCTTAAAATAACTTTCCATTTCTTCCTTGTATCGATCACGTTTCTTGTACTCACCCTCCCACTCCGGTCCAAATCCTTCTTTCCATCCTTCTTTCGATGAGATGCCTCGAACACGACCAGGGTGCTCGGGGTTACCTAGGCCAGCAGTAAGGATGTCCCTCTCTCTTTGTGGCTTAAATAATCCTTCGTGCTGCTTAGCTGCCACTGCAAATATGCTCTTTGCTGCTCCATCGAGCATTGGGTCATCAAAGGACACACCGGTCTCAGTTTCCCTCGGTTTCTGAGCATAAATCCAATTTGCGGTCCTTTCTCCAAGTTGCTCAGACAGCGTCTGCAACCCTGTCGCTTTCTTGGAAGCCTCTTCTTGCCTCCACTTGGGAACCTGGCGTTAGTAACCACCTATGCCTAGGTGGTGGTGGTACTTGTTCTTCTTTGCGAGCTCGGTATTGGCTTCACTCCGAGCTAAGAACTCTGGCTCTCTCCTTTGCTCTAGAAAAACCGCCAACTGCCCGACCGTAATCTTTTACCTTTTTGTTGGGTCCAACCCTTTCTTTGCCCATTTGGTATTCATCTCGGACCTCCAGTTTCAGAACATGATCGTCCACTGCTTCGTGGCATATTCCTTCATGAGTTTGTCTGAGCCCCGAGGAAAAATGAACCTGGTCACCAGCTTATCCCAAATTTTTTTCTTGTCATCATCTAACACATCTTTCCACTGTCGAATTGTGATGTCAAGATTGTCCCTAACTAAGAAACCAAGGGCGTTCCAAAACTTAGGTAGGGCTTCCTCAGGAGCTAGGGGCTGTCCTTTTGGGCTCACTTCTGAGATTCTATATGTATCATCTGGCCACCTGTTCAGTCCTCTGTCACCTCATTTTCGGTCACTCTGCTTCCTTTTCCTTGAACTCTCAGTGGTCGTCTCGGTTGGGTTCGGTGCGTCTTCGTGTGCCACTTCTTGAGCTACAATCTCTTTGAACTGAGACAACACCTCCTATTCATGAAAAAAGGTACACACAACAAATTATCGATTGGTACATATAGATACAAACATGAAAATTATGGATGTGTAATTTACCTCATCATCTTGTGGATTGTAATCAGGGTCACGTGCCAATTCACGACGAGCCTTCCTTACTTTGGGAGCCTCCATGTCGTCGCTAATGCTTTCGTATGAAGGCGTGGCGGCCCTGATGCTTGGCCCATTTTGTGGGTCCCTTCTACTTGCTTCGTGGGGTGGGATGACCCCAGAGCTTAGCGCGTTTGGTGGGTCCCTTGTGCTTGCTCCGTGGGGTTAGACTCTGGGGCTTGTTCCGTGTGTTCGGACCCTTGTGATTGGTCCTTACGCGGAGAACTCATCGTGAAAATCTGACATATAAATATATAATGATATCATAAGGACCCTAAACTCTACTTAGTAGAGTTTGTAATAATAATTACATCATTACATGAAAAAAAATAATTACATCATTACATACATAAAAAATAATACTTATTTATAAAGCATAGGCAAAAATTAATTTATAAAGAAATAATAATTACATCATACATATATATTTATAAAGAAATAATAATTACATCAAACATATATATTTATAAATAAATAATAATTACATCATACATATTTATCAAACAAAGAAAAAAAGCCGCCAAGCAATTGTGCCAGCCCACTAGCTCGCAGGCTGGCCCAACTGCTCGGCCTGCCCTCGCCACCTCCACCAACCTCTGCCGCCCCCGCGCCCGCCACCTCCGTCACCTCCGCCACCGCCACCGGCCACCGGCTACCGCCATAATCCACCTCCTCCACCAGCCACCCCCACCGTCCACCTCCGCCACCTGCCTCCCCTCCGCCACCGCCACCGGCCGCCGCCGCCACCGACACCGGCACTGACCACATCCACCGCCACCAACCCAATGCGTAGAGAGAGAGGAGGAGAGAGGAGGCGTAGAGAACTCACCAACGCGACGACGATGGTGAGGCGGTGCGACGCGGTGGAGGCGGCGGTGAGGGGTGATTTCGGCAGCCTGACGGCATCGATTCGAAAAACTGGCCCGCCAAGACACTTAGAAAATTTCAGGGCTCTTGCGCTTTCTTATACAGGGTGCACATTTCTACAGGCGGTTGGTATTGACCACCGCCTGTAGAAACAGGTGGCATTGACCATTGCCTGTAGTAATGTATTTCTAAATTTGTTTCTGTTTTTTAAATGAATTTGCAGAAATTGTTTAAAAGCTTAAAAATTCATATCTTGAGAAATATTGGTCAAAAATTAGTGAAAAAAATCTGTGGTGTTTCTCTTGAGATGATCTTCATGTTAAAAATATGAAATGACATATTTGAGAAACTTTTATATGTAGCTTTATTTAAAATGATTTAAATTGAGTATATGCCTCATATCTTGTTTAATACATAAATAATTCTAGGGATACTAGAAAAATGTGAATCCAATTTTGTTAGCTTTATTGTACTGTGTAGATGTTGTGAAAAATATATTCCTTAGTGCTCTTGTTACTTAGAAAAATGGATTTGTGTTTTTCCTAATTAAATGCTGATTTCTTATGAAATTCATAGAGGAAAATATATGTATTCTTTTTTTATTTGTGTTAGGTTTTGGCTAGGGTTTAGGGTTAATTAAGCTAGAGTTTAGCTAAGGGTAAATTAGGGATTACAGATGAAGATGATACAAGCTAGATTATAGAAATAGATTGCATGAAGGTGAAATAAGCATAGGGTCTCACATGTAGAAACAGAGAAGGGTACGTAGCATAAGATACACATTGTAACATAAATGGATTACATGACAAATGACAAATATAATCTAGGCAGCTACTGTTCTTCCTTGTCCATCATGGCGCACCCAGGGAAACAAATTCTATGGGATGCTTCGCTTAACATTCCGTATCTTTACTGGATGGTCATCTACAAAGAGAGACATGTCGCTGAACTCGTTAAATTCATCCAGGTCAGATACACCATCAACTCCTATAGCTTGTTGCTCTCTAGGAAAAACTACATGCTTCAGCTTGTCAGTACTTTTCTTCTCATTAGGAGAAAGGATCTGTTTAGCATAGAAGACCTATGCAGCACGGTTAGCCATTATCCACGGATTATCTTTGTAGCCTACCTTACTTAGATCAAGAACTCTGACCTCATAGTTGTCCACTGTGACATGTTTGTCTTCAACCCATTGACATCGAAACATAGGAATTTAAAATGTACCATAGTCTAGTTCCCATATGTCCTCAACGAAGCCAAAGTATGTAGTTTCCTCACCAGTTTCAGAGTGTACGGCGTCACATCGAACTCCACTGTTCTATGACATACTCTTTTTGTCCTTGGACTTGGTATAGTATGTGAAGCCACTAATGTCATAGGTTTGCCATGTCGTGACCTGGCGTGAGGGTCCAGAAACTAACACCTTGATGGTGCGTTCCTCAATTATTTCCCCATCTGGAATGTCATGCTCCCTTAGCCATGAGGTGAATCGATTCTTGTGTTCCTTCATTAACCATTCATTCATGTGTCCATGATTATGTTCGCGAAGCTCATCAATGTGTTCCTCGATCAAAGGCTCCATTATCGAGAGCTGATGTAGGATGCTGTGATGTGCCTCGAGGACTGTATTGTAATCTTGCATGACGAATGATTTCTTTTCCATCCTCCCTCTTCCATTCAGCCTACCCTCATGTCATGACGGAGGCAAACCTATTGCAATCGGGTCTTTTAGGACCCTGTTACAGAATGGACCTCTAGACTCAATTGCCTCTTCGGTTAAATACCCCTCTACCATGGACGCCTTAGGACGAGCATGAGTTGATACATAGCCATTTAGTATTGACATGAAACGCTCGTACGTCCACATCTCATGCAAGTACATGGGACCTAGTGCCTCTATTTGTGGAACCAAGTGCACCACAAGGTGAACCCTAATATCGAAGAATGCTGGGGGAAAACACATCTCAAACTGTGACACTGTCTCCACTGCGAATTCCTTCAGAGACGCCAACTCATCACGGTCAATCACCTTCTGTGAGATCCTGTTGAAGAAGTAGCACAACTGTGTGACTGCAACCTTTATCCACACTGGATTTATAGCTCTAATGGCAATAGGGAGAAAAGTAGTCAGCATGACATGACAATCATGTGAGTTGTAGTTGATGAGTGTAAGGTCTTTCATTGACACAATACTTCGTATGCGCGCTAGCAATTGTCCGATGATATATAAGGGTATTTTTCAAGTTCTGCTCTGTGGCCTATAATAACTTAAAGTCTTTTTATACTTTGAAATGAGGCACCAATCATCGAAGCCATAGCAGGCGGTTGAGACCTGACCTTAACATCTAAGAATTAGGGTATTTTTAGTGCCCCAAAAAAAAATCAAATGTTAGAAATATTATATTGTTAGGCGGCTGCTGAAATTACAGCCGCATTTGAACAAAATGGCATATGCTTCTACAAGTCATTCCCACAATTCAATAAACCTAACAAGCAATGGGACACATACAATAAGGGCTTAGTTCATATTTGGATCCATATAGATAATAGTTATATCTTTTGAATCCAAATAGGACTTCACTTCAGAGCACTAGGGATTCCAGACTGGTGGGATGGAGGCGCTCTGCTCCCCCGCCCCTTCCCCCAACCCACCCCCTTCCCGCAGCCCGGTGCCGCCGGCCACCCACCTGCACCCCCTCCACCAGACCACCGGTCGCCGCCCAGGAACCGTCGGACACCCACCCTTCCCTCACCTCCCCCAAAGGTAAGGGGCCTGTCTGTCCTCTCCCCCCACTACCCCCCTTCCTACTCCACCGACACCCCGGGCCGCTCCAAAGCCATGCGGTGGTCTAAAGATTCTGACTTCTCCGACGATGACACCGAGGATTCAATGCAAGGAACCCAAGGCTCCTACCGCCACACCATTCACCGTGGCTCTCCGACGTAGGCAGACTTCGAGGCAGGGGCGCTAGGCCCAGCTGCACACCTGTGTTGTCGATGAGCGGCCAGCGGAGGCCTCGCCAGGGAAGAACCACGGCCGCCAGCAGCGCCGCAAGAGGGGGAAGCGCTGACGGAGGCCATGACAAGCCCAAGCCTGCACCACCGCACCGGCCCTGGACCAAGGGCACATCTCGACGCTGCAGCGACTAGGATGCTGAGTCGGCGACAATGCACGCGTGCCCACGCACCAGCGTCTAGGACCTTAGGTTCCCCCTCGTGGCCGTCGCCGAATCTCGGCCCCTGACGTGGAGGGCTACAGAGAAGTCCTCCCTAGGCAGACGGACGATCGGGACCACCATGCCGCGCGAGACACCGGCGGATGCCTCCGCCCTCCTCGCCAACGTCGCATCCCCGAGGACATGCGCGACAGATGCCTGAACTGCCAATCCTACAGCCATCAAATTGCCACCAGCCATTTACCACTGAAGTGCGTTCGGTGTCATGGCTGTGGCACCTAGCCCACGACTGCAAGCGTCCGAGATCGCCGACCAACAACGCTGGCAGCAGCAACGCCGTGGGGAACACCCGTTTCGTCCAAGCGCGGAACGGCCCCGAGAGTCCTAGGACGTCGACTGGCTCACAGGCTAGCGACACCACTCCACCGGGGAGCCCGCCGCCAGCCATTACACACAGCCCTCTACTAGAAGAAAGGGACCCGTTGTCACCTGGCCACTGGAGGAGAGGCAGTGGGAGAGCGCCTGCATCATCTAGCGCAACACTGAGATTGACGACGTCGAAGTAGACCTACGGCTCGCCATCATGGCCATGCTGGCGGACATGACGCGTGAGATCTCCGTTGCGGATGCCTCAGGTGCCCTGCACAGCATCCATGGTGTCAAAGAAGCCTCCTTCTCGGTCACTCCTTTCTACCCCAAGCAATTCCTCATCAGGTGCCGCTCTTAGGAAGTCCGGGACAGGCTACTCAGGGAACCTCCAGTTCTAGTGGCCGGAATGTCTCTTGTGCTGTGGCAGTGGACACACCTGGCACACGCTGATGCAGGAACCATGAAATTCAAGGTGGCGCTCGAACTGGAAGGCATCCTGCCCCATGCTTGGGGATGGGACACGGCCGCAAAGATTTTGGCACCCAGCTGCTAGATCCACACAATCGACTAGCAATCTTCAAGCAAGGCGGATCTCTCGGCGTACAAGCTCTCCACCTGGACAAGTGAGCCGAGGGCCATCCCTAAGGTTGTCTGGTTACACATTGCCGAGAACAAGGTCGTCCATGTCACCGTGCCACTCTTCGGCAACCTGCCACCGTACATCAGGCAGAAGAATGTTCTCGGGTACCGCGTTCTCATCCACCTCAGGAACGTCACAGACTTTGATTCGTCCGACCCATCACCATCACCCTCACCGCCGGTCTCTGACGACGGTGACAACAGTCATGACAGCAACCCTGACCGTCACCACTTCTCCTGGGGCACTGGGCCGCACATCATAGGGTTCCGGTGCTTCTGGGGGCTCATCGGCGGTGAGCCAGCTTCAGCCAACGGGTACGGTGCTAGGGGTAGTCGGACAGCAGACGTCACCCATCAGTGCCTTATCCAGCAGCTACCAAAAGAAGTAAAGCAAGATGCCCCGGCCATTCTCCTTGACCTAGTCTCGCAGAGTGCCGACAACGGTGCTGCTGCAGAAGGGCCAACTCACAGAGAGCAAAAGGGGAAACAAGAAGCTGCAAATTCTTGCGGGGACCATTGCCAATTCGAATTCAAGCTGCTACCACAGTCTATCATCCAGGCTGGCATGCAGCCGGCCTCGGACCCCATGGTCCTTGAGGTGAGGCTCACCGGCAACAAAATGGGAGAGATACCAACCTAGCTATAGAAATCATGGAAGCGGCTCAACAAGCTGTGGTACAGACTTTCATTGTACTAGGCAGCACCTCGGCAGACGGAGAACAAGCTCACGAGGAAGATTCGAGGGAAGGCGCATAGGTGGCTTTGGAGACACAAGACATGGAGCAGATGGCGACTCCCGTGCTCACCAGGGCAGGGGATGACAATGCCGTGGGCATGACTACTGGCACCCTCGCCACGTCTTCGTCCACCCCACCTACAGCACCTCACATGAACGCGCCAACCCTACCAACTCCAACTCTGCAGGAAGCGGCACGCCGGCTCAGCAAATTCACGGCAGAGGTTCAAATCAAGCGACCAACGCCCCTCATCGCATCATCGCCCAAGCAGCCACCAGTCAAGAAGGCGATCATCCCCAAGAGAAGCACGCACATCGCGACTCAGAAGACGGGCCACATTTTGTCCTCTAAACGTGGGGAGGTGCTACTGATGAAGAAAATGGGAATCCTACCGTCACAGGCGCCATCGTCTTCCGTAGCAAAGGTTCTCCTTTGACTTGCTATTCGAAGGCAACCTGTCCAACAGTGACATTGAAGCACATGACATGATGTTCCCGGCCATCACAAACAAGGCCGATCGAGCATCCCGACGCCAAGGGGACTAGGCGATCGGTCGAGAATCCCGAAGGCCACTGGCCTTGGCGGCTTGAGCTTTGGCTGGCCATACCTGGGTGAACCTTGCAATGGATAATACAACCATACTATCCTAGAATGTGCACGGCCTAAACGCGCATGCGAGGTGTGACGCTGTTAGCACTCTAGTCGATGATGGTAAACCTTCCATCGTATGCCTTCACAAAGCAAAATTGGATGTAATTTCCAAATTTTTGATACTCTCGATGCTGGGAAGAGACTTCTCTGATTACGCTTACCTGCCGGCATTACATACCCGCGGCAGTATTCTCATTGCAGGGCGATAATCTGATGTCGCATTCTCTGATGTGCTTGTTGGGTGTTATTCGATCACGGTCTCAGTTTTAGCCCACACGCAGTCTGCTGAAGAGCCAAGAAAATGGTGGCTGACTGCCATGTACGGGCCACAGGAAGACGGAGACAAGGTACTCTTTCTGGAGGAGTTCGAGGCCATTAGGGATGCATGCACAGGGCCATGGGCGGTAACCGGCAACTTCAATTTCATCCTCAATGAGGCCGACAAGAGCAATGATCGCATCAACAGGGCCAACCTGCGCCGATTTCGATGAAATGTGGCGTCCTTGGAGCTGCAAGACCTGCATCTACATGGGAGATGCTTCACCTAGATCAATGAACGTGAGTGCCCCACGCTTATTCACTTGGATAGAGTCCTTATCTCCATTGACTGGGATGAAATGTTCCCGAATGCACACCTATGTGGCTTAGGCTCCGACTCCTTCGACCACTATGCCCTACTGTTCCAGACGAACTTAGGCCAGATGACCAAAGCCAGATTCCACCTCAAACTATTCTGGCCCAAATTCGATAACCATGAAGGGACCATTGCACAGGCCTGGCTGCGTCTGATCTGGCCCACTGATCCATTGGCGTGCCTAGACTGCATGCTCCGGGCTCTAGTTTGTGAACTGCAGGGATGGTCTGTGACCAGGATCAGTGAAATCAAGGCCTAGCTATTGATGGCTAGGGAGTTGGTGCTGCGTCTCAACATTGCTCAAGAACGGCGTCAACTCTCTGTCGAGGAGAGTGGCCTATGCAAGCGCATGAAGTTGAGATGTCTAGGCTTGTCATCCCTAGAACGGACAATGGCAAGACAAAGAGCGAGAATCCATCACCTCTCCAATGGAGACGCAAACACGGCATACTTCCACCTAGTTGCAAGGGGCAGGAAGAGAAGGAATTTCATTCCAGCATTCCTAGTGGCTGGTCACATACGGGCAGACCATGACTCAATGGAGGAGGCACTCCACCAACACTTTTCTAGGGTCTTTGGGACTGCAATGGCTAGAGGAATCACTCTTGATTTTCAGGCGCTGGGGATCTAGGCACTTAACCTGGAGGATCAGGATGCATCGATACCAGCTGATGAGGTCTGGGCAGCTATAAAAGAAATGTCGAGCGATCGTGCCCCAGGCCCAAACGGGTTCACAGGCGCCTTCTACAAAACCGCCTGGCCAATCATTTAGCAAGAGTTCATGGACGCCATTCAAGCCTTCATAGACGGGAACACTCAGAACATGGGCAAGCTAAATAGCACTTTAGTCGCTTTGCTGCCAAAGAAAGTCAGCGCAAACACCCTGGCGGACTTTAGACCCGTAACCATGATCCATAGCTTTGCCAAACTCATATCGAAGATACTTGCACTTCGTTTGGCACCAAGACTGGATGAAATGGTAGACTGCAACCAGAATGCGTTCATCAGGATGCGCTCCATACACGACAACTACAAGTATGTTTAGAGAGCGGCAGTCCTCATTCAGAGAAAGAAAGTGCCGATGCTGTTACTGAAACTCGATATCTCCAAGGCATTTTACACCCTCTCTTGGCCATTCCTAATGGAGGTCCTCCAAGCACGTGGATTTGGAGCAAGATGGCACGGTTGGATTGACTCCTTGCTGAGCATAGCATCTTCCAGGATCATACTTAATGGGCACCAAGGGCCACCTATCAAGCACCTCAGGGGCGTGCGCCAGGGAGATTCACTATCGCCCATGCTCTTTATAATCGCTGTGGATGTGCTACACCGACTCTTCCTCAAGGCGACTAGAGATGGGGTTTTAAGAAAGATGAAGCCCAGTGGAGTCAAGTTCCAATGCAGCCTTTATGATGATGATGTCTGTAATAGAACCGACCAATTATATGAAATTAAGTAAGAAAATCACCTGTCGAAGCAGGTAATTTAGCAAACTTAAGCCCGTATAACCCGGTAGTCCGTGAAACCACGACGGATTTCAAACCAACCAACATACAAACCAAGATCGTACAAGTTTAGCAGCCACAGTCACATATTACATAAAGTTCACAACAACATTTAAATACATCGAAGTTTAAAACATAAAGTCATTACAAACCAAGTTCATAATAAAGTAGTGGAAGCAATAGTTTTAAAACTGCACACACACACGTTTAGTTCAAATACAGTGCTAGGTGATAGTCATGTCCAACAAAAGCATCAGGTAAGACGTACGGAGCGACCATGCCCTTGGTCCTAGTTGTCGCCCATCGCAGGATACAGGCAGTTGATGCAATATCCATAGTACATCTGGCCATCTGCAACAACAATGGGAACAACGCCCTCAGTACGAGAAGGTACTCAGCTAGACTTACCCGTCTTAAACTAAAATAAAGTGACACCAAGGAGTATGCAAGGCTTTCTTTTTGTGGACTAGCTGACTCATTTGCTAAAAGCATAAGTTGTCATGAATAAACCATTTTAAGTACTTTGCATCACATTTATCATAACATATCAATCTAGGTAAGCACTTATGCTATAGCAATCACTTGATTAACCATTAACATCCAGTTACCAACTTAGATTTAGCATTTCCAACGTCATCCATATAACCATTCATGTTTCATCATCATTACTATGATGCCGTAGCTCGAGTCAAGTGCTCACTATCCAGGAGTGATGGCGATTCGAATCGATTCCTAACCAGCTGGTGATTTATTCCTCACACAAACCACACTCACCGATCAAGTGAGCTACAGATCACCAGTGACACCATTCAGGTAAACATCGCGGGACAAACTAGGCCCGCAGTACCCAGGGACCACCCGACTGCCAGGAATCAGGCCTTGCCTGCCCTTAGGCTCACTCTTCATGGCCCTGTCATACCCCCTTCAGCCTCAATACGCGCACCCATGTAGATCCCGACCTGAATAATGCCACTAGCTTCGCGGTCGAAAGGTAGTTTATTCAGCCAGCTAAATGTGAGGCATGCGTTCAACATGACAAGAGCGACGAGCAACGATCGATCCTTAACCGACACAGATGGAAAACTACGAGCACCCCATAATCTTGTCTAGTTGCCTCCAACTATTCTATCTGGTCTTCAATTATCCATCAACATTTGGTTATTTTCAGGATATCATCCATTCCATAGCTAAAGTATTCCAGTAACCACCTTTAATTGTAGGTGACAGGAAGTCACTGGCTGCTATCGGTCTAAGCAGGGCTAAGCAAGTATTCGATCCTAAACCTAACAGGGTATAAGGATAGAACAATGTAGATAAGGATAATATTAGATGCATCAACGGTTTCACTCAACTCCTATACTTAATGCAACAATATATAAAACTCATATATAATTGATTGCTTTTATAAAGTAGGAGACTTAGAATGCTCCGGGGGCTTGCCTCGTTCGAACGAACTTAGACGGTGGTCTGGACACTCTTGAAGTTCGTCAACGATGTCCTCCTCGGCCTACACCTCTTGTGCGGGCTCTTTCTATGGGAGTTCCTCAGTTGCTTCCGGCTCGGCTACTACCGATTCCTCCTGCGATCCTGTTATGATGCATAGGTGTAAGTGATTATGCAAGTGGTGTGTCAGAGGAGATGGCATATGATGGTTATGATTGCATGCATGTAGATAAGCATGTTTAGCTTTATTGGACAGAGTAGATGTAAAACTCTCCTACTAGGTAGTCATCATCATCCAAGAACATGTGCTCCAAGCACATGTCATCTACTGCATTCTCTTCTACTACTAACTACCACCATGCACCCTAACTACCATAAAGCCACACACAGGTGCTACTTATACTAACACCACAAGTGCTACCCTAGCATGTCCAGTCATACTAGCAAGTTAAGATGCTTCAAAGATACACCAAAAGTTCAAAACTACACAATTCAACTAATCATGCAATAAGAATCCTATTTTTATTTCACTTTAATCTAGGGCTATAACATCAACATATATTTTTGGTGCTTAGAAAAATCAAAGAAAATTACAGTAGCTTCATCATGCAGTACATAATCTACCATAAAAATTTCATTGTATTTGGATAAGTGCAACAGCCTACACAAAAATGACAAGCTATGGTGGATAAAAGAGCATGAAAATACTTTGTACTATGAAAAGTATCCAACAACAGATTTAGTATTTTTCCCATGATCTACACAGCATGCAAGCACAGTACAAAAAGTTTCACATACATGTTTTATCCACATTTTTAGCTCTAGCAATTTTACAAGAAAAAACAATTAAATGCACCAAAAATAGATAGACATATTTTTCTACAGAACATGCATGACATATATTTTTCATAGAAGGTGCATCACATTACTAGACCAACAAAACAACTTTCACATTTTTCTGACCTATATAGGATTTACTACACCTTTTCTAAGAAATCAGCATTTACAAGAATTAAATAAAGCTATACATAAAAATATCACAAAATCAACATGCAACATTTTTAAACTGTAGATCTACTCATAAGGAGTCTAGCAAAATTGGTCTCATGCAATTTGGAGCTAAAATGAGCAAACTATGAATTTTTGAAGCCTTTACAACATTTTCTGAAAATCATTTCTTAAAACCCTTTTAAAATCGGTTCTGGAAGCGCTAGGCGCACCCCGCTCCTTCATCCCAGCTTCACACTTAGGGACGGATAGGCGGGACCCGCGGTCAACCGACCCCACCTGTCGGTCACCCCAAGCAACGGGGCTTTTGACCGGCCGAGAACTCGCCGGCGGCGAGGTCACCAGCGGCAAGACCACCACCCTCGGCCTCCTCTCGTCATCGCGATTCTAGCCAACTAGAAGATGGCGCCGGATAAGCATGGGCGAGCGCTCACCGGTGTGCATGGCGGAGTTGCGGCTCTACTCACCGTCGGGCGGTAAAATCCGACCACGGTGGGGTGTAAGAGGCGGCGTGCGGGCTCCGCAAGTGCAAGGTGAAACCAACGCGAGTGGAAATAGGGAGAAGGAGTGGAGAGAGGGCCAGTGACATGGACCGGGAGCTCGCCGGAGCTCCGGCCATGGCGGGGGAAATAACTGGCCGCCTCGGCCTTTACCTTGGGCGATGGCACATGCTGGTGGTGTGGCGAGGTGGAGCGGGCTGCTGCTGTGGAGCGTCGGCCGTGAGCAGGAGCGACAGTGCTATGCGGTGGCGAGCTCTACGGCCGGCAATGGCGTGGCGGCCGCCCGGCTCTGCTGCTGCTACTGCGAGGCGAGTGCGAAGTGAGGAGGAGTGGGCGAGTGAGGCAGGGCGAGCTGGGGCAAGGGTGAAGGCGAGTGCAGGCTGCGAGGGCCACGGCGTGCCACTCTGCGGCCAACGCCGGCGATGGTCCGCCACGCGGCGGGCGCGCGCTGCGGCCGGTCGAAACTCGGGCGCGTGCGCGCGGGCGGGGAGGCGAGCGCGAGGGCGAGCAGAGGCCGGGCCGGTTTCCTGGGTTGGGCCTGAAGCGGGGCGGCGGCCCAATTTGGAAAGAAAATCCTTTTTCTTTTCTAATTCAAATACACAGCCCCAAATCCACCATTTTGAACAAATTTCAAACATTTTCAAGGAGTGACCCAAAAACAAAAGTTGCTCAAAATTTTATTATCTACAGCATTGCTTTAGGGTACATTTTGAAATTCCAACTAGATTTTGAAATAGGGATTTAAAGTCCATTTTAAATCAAAACTCTATTTTTCTAGATTATTTTTAAAAGCAAAATTTGAGAAAATTTTGAATTCAAACCTTGCTCCAAATTGTTTGCTAAACATTTCTAGTTTGTCTAATCACTCAAACAAACACTGACCAAGCATTACAAGCATCAAACTAGCCTTAACTTAGTGAAAAACAGGTAATGCAACACCTATGTTTCAATTACATGTTCCTATGTTTCAAGGTTAGGTGTCACTTATAATTCATGCTATGCTTATGAGTGCATGATGATTGTTATGCACATGATTAGCAATGCCTAATGCATGCTTAATACCAGGGGTGTTACAATGTCATCCTATTCATAAGACCAACGGCACAAGAAGCTACAACGGTCAAGGAAATACTGAACACCATCGGGGCGGCATCAGGGCTGCACACCAACCTGGCAAAGTGTTTTATCACATCGATCTATGGTGGTGAGGATGCCTTAGAGGGCATAGTCTCCATCCTAGGCTGCCAGGTTCAACCCTTTCCCATCAAATCCTTAGGGCTCCCATTGAGCATGAAAGCCATCCCGAAGTCTCACTTCCAATCTCTGGTGGAGGGTGTCGCACGAAAAATGCCTCCGTGCCATGGCGCTCTAATGGCCAGAAGCAGAAGACTTGTCTGGATCAAGTTAGTCCTTCACGCCGTGCCCATCTATGCTATGATGGCAGAAAACTTACCGGCATGGGCGAGAAAAGAGATTGATGCCATCTGTCGGAAATTCTTTTGGGCCGGCAATGATCGATCAATCCAGGGCAAATGCATGGTCGCGTGGCCTACTGTTTGCAGACTGACAAACCTTAGCGGGCTGGGTATCAGTGACCTGAAGTTGGTAGGATACGCGCTACAGACGAGATGGTTATGGCTACAGCAGTCGGACCATGATCGGGCTTGGAGTCAGTTACCAATCCAAACCACTCCACAAGTCCAAGCCTTCTTCAAAGCGTCGACCTACACCATGGTTGGAGATGGCCGCCGAACGCGGTTCTGGGTGGACCAATGGATTGGTGGTGAACCTGTGAAAGTCCCTAGTTTGGTTTTGGTTAATTGATGAAACCTAAGTACTAATCACATGTGCTTGAGTGTTGATAGCAAAAGGTGATTGGTACACTCCTAAGTGATGGCATGATGCATGTTGATCATGATGACTTGGTGCCATACTTAGAGAAGAAGAGGAGATGGAGTGCAATCTTATGGAGCTCAAGGCAAAGGTATAGATAGGATTTGCTTTTGGTGATCAATACACCATAGAGGGTGTGATCACACTTAGGATCGATAGCCATATTATAAAGAGGGGAATTTCTAGGCTATTGATCACTTAAGTGCCACTAGATGAGGATTCATTTACATATGCATTTAGATCTAGTGGAGAGCTAACACACATGCACATGGTGATGTACACTTGGTGATGTTAGCACGTTTGCGAAGACGATGGAGTTTGAGCGGTAGAGATGGGTTTGGGGCCCTCTCTCCCTTTCGCCAAGCATGCGAGGTGGGATTCAGCGCTTTTTGTGAAAGTGAAACGCCTATTTTCTACTACGCCGGAGGTGGAGTTTATCTCTAAGTCATCGTGGATAGAAACGGAGGCGAACGGGGGTCACAGGGGTGACCGGACGCTGAACCGGGTGCGGTCTCGGTATGACCGGACACGTCCGGTCAGTGGTAGTGGCAGTCAGGCGTGGGTCGCTAGGTCTTGCACCAACGCGTCTAGTCACTTGCGGGACCGGTCGTCTGGTCAGGCGCCAGAGGGACAGTGAACGCGAAGGATCGATCAGACATGGTGGCGCGTCCGGTCATGTTCGACTGGACGTGTTCGGTCGTGTGTGGATGCTTACTGGAATCGACTGGATGCTAGCACTGTGGCATCCAATCAGTTCAAGCAGCGCGTCTGGTCGCATGGTCAGCAACGCGAATCAGTGGCAATCGGACGCCTAGGCGCATCCGATCATTTTTGATCGGCGCGTCCGATCACTCTAGTGCGTGAACGAGTATCTTTAAGGTGAACGAGTATCTTTAAGTGACCATTATGATCGAACGAACGAGTTTCAAAGCGAGACACATGGCGTTTATTAGGGAGGTCGCGGTGGAGCGACCGTACGCATGGCGCGTCCGGTTAGGCAGGACCAGCGCGTCCGGTCACCCCGATGTGGCTGTTTCATGAGCCAATGGCTCTTTTCTTTTGGGGGCTCCTATAAATACTTGTTGGCCGGCTCCTAGAGGTTGGGCTTGGACTTTTTGAAAATCTAACATCCTCTTGAGCTGAGCATACTCCCTCCCACTCATCTTCCTTACTTGATTGTCAAATCAAAGTGAGTTTGAGTGATCTCAAGTGCATTTACTTGTGAGTTTGCATCTAGTTAGCACTTGGGTGAGCATTGGTTGCGGGATTCTTGTTACTCTTGGTGGTTGTCGCCACCTAGACGGCTTGGAGGTAGTGGAGGAGTTGTGGCAAGAGTGATGCTTGTTCTTGGCCACCTCTCGGTGATTTGTGACTGGTGTTGTGCCTTTTCCGGCGGAGCGCCAAAGGCAACTCTAGTAAATTGCTCGTGTCATTGAGTTACCTCACTTGCGGTAGGTTTTTGCGGTGCTCTTAGGGAGTTTGGCTTTGGATTGTCAATTAGCCGCCGAAGCATGAAGTGGTGGTCGACACAACGGGGACGTAGCGTGCCGGCAAGCACGTGAACCTCGGGAGAAAAATTGTGTGTCACCTTTGTGATTGATTTCTTGGATTTCTCACGGTGATTGGTCTTCATATTGTTGTGATTGGTTCATTCCTCGACGCGACGGTATAAAGATCACATACCTTTGTTTTACATTCCGCAAACTAATTGTAACAAGCTCTTTAGTGTAATTAGTTTTGAGAGCTTGTTTTATCTTTGCTAGTGTAGCTTGTTACCTAGTTGAGCTCTTTAGTGTAGTTAGCTTGTGAGAGCTCGTAGTAACTTAGCCTTTATTTGTTATAGTGATCATAGTGATTAGAATTGTTGGATAGGTGGCTTGAAACCCTTGTAAAGCTAGAGCAAATTCGTATTTCGCTATTTGTTATACTAACCTTTTGCTCTAGTGAGTTTGTAGAATTTTTAATAGGCTATTCACCCCCCTCTAGCCATATTAGGACCTTTCAACCTGTCAGTGACATAACGCCATATGTTTACCAGATGGTGCCCAGGCGTGTCCGCGAAATGCAAACTGTTAGAGACGGGCTGAACAACCGGAACTGCGCACGCTGCATAGTTGGTGGCCTGTCAATTCCGGCGATCATGGACTACCTGCACCTTTGGCACATGGTGGACAACACCCAGCTCGATGAAAGACCAGACCGGATCATCTGGCATTGGACTCCAGATGGGAACTACTCAGCAAAATCAGCTTATAGAATGCTGCACGCCGGGTCCACGTCGTTCCTCGACCATAGACTCATTTGGAAAACATAGTCGCCGCTAAGAGTGAAGATATTCCTCTGGCTCGCGTTCAATCGACGGCATTGGACCGGGGATAGGAGGGCCAGGCATGGCCTAGAGGCCCGGGAACTCTGCTACCTTGTGACCAAGGCCAAGAGACCATCGACCACATCCTGTCGATCTGCCCATTCTCAAGAGAAGTCTGGTTCTACATCCTGAATGCCCTCGGTCGATAGCTACCACAGCCAGCTGCTACAACACTGCGCTGGTGGCGGCGACTACGCTCTCTCTTCGATGGCGACCGCCGATCAGGCCTCAGCTCCCTATTCGCCCTTGTCTCTTGGAAAATCTGGAAGGAGCGCAATGCAAGGTGCTTCAGAGAGTCGACATCAAGCATCAACGACCTACTGCAGCTCATCAAAGCGGAGCAAGGGGACTAGCAGCCTTGGCACAGACCTAGCAACGGAGCGCTCCAGCTTGAACTAAGGATGGTTAACTTCAAAATGTAGCACCTTGAGAAAACTAACGGCCGGCAATGGCATCCTTGTATTATAAACTCTTCATCTTCTGATACAATGATATGCACACTCGTGCGTATTCGAGAAAAAAACAGCTAATAAAGTATTTAATTATTGATTAGACCTCTAGATAACAACTATCTCACTAGTTATAGACCAATAATAAATCATTGTTATCCGTGTAGCCCTCCTGTGCTAGTGGTTAAGCGCGTGTCTGTTATCTGTCTTTTCTTTTCCTCTTTCTTCTTAAAACTCTCGTATGCTTGAGACATCCTCGAATCTAGAAAAGTTGGACCAAATTATTATAATAGCAGTTAATATTAGCTACTATCGGCTAATGGATTAAGAGGGCCTTAGTAAGCGAACCGCACCGGTACCTGTAAACGCAGCCGCTACCTTGCACGTCGATATATACCGGTTGGAATTTGCTGCACTGGGAACGTAAAACATACGCCACAGCTACTACGTCCGCCAAATCCAGCGTGACCGGCCGCTGCTGCTGTCTGCTCGCGTGACAAAGACCAGGCGAGCGCGCGTGAGAGAGCAGGAGAGAGAGGAGTATCCAGCGTGGGCCCCACTTGATAAACGATTAAAAAAATGTTATAACTCACAAATCAAAAAACCAAATTAAATTCTGATTGCATCATTAAATTCGTTTCAATAGATACTTCAAAACAAGATATCACATGGATATATTTAGATAAAGTGACAAGTGGGCCCCATAGTGGATAGATGATGGATGGATGCGAGAAAACTGTATATTTTGTGGTGACTATGATGAAATATTCCTTTTAGAGGATGAATATAGAGGTCCATGAGTGCGGATAGTCTAATAATCCTGCCATACCAGCACTTGTAATGTGACGTAACCGATCAACTTCCTACCACTGAATAATTGGTGTTGTCTGTAACAGCTCGTGTTTGCGACTTGCGCGTCGACTTCAGGTGGTGCTGGTCAGGAATATACGTCTCCAACTGCTTGGAGCCAAACCTTCCAACTGCCACGCTGACGTGATTGATTTGTCGCAGTCGCAACTGCACGTTCCATCATATCACCCATGGCGGCCGTGGCTGAGAATTCAAGGAACCAAGCTAAACTAAGATGCGGCCGTTAATTGAACTTCTTGCGCATGCGGCGACAACGAGCGTCGCCGCTGGTTTATATAACTTGTGACTTATGAGTTGCGATCGCCCACCTATCTAGAGACTTTTAACAAATGATGGATGTAGAAACACAAACAGACGTCCAGTACTGCTGCTATTTTAGTTAATTTGTCAATACTAATTTCCAGTGTTAGCGACCTTAAATTGACCTCTTGCTGGCCGCTATGTATGTATGATGATTGCTCATCAACCGTTGTGACTCGCATTTCAACGAAATGACGTAAACTGAGGAAACTCATGTACTCCCTCCATGTTGGTAAAAGAAGTCGTTTTGGACAAAGTTTGGGTCAAGCATTGGGAATATAAATCATTAATAACTTTTAAGTTATTGAGTTTAGAAATGTGAAAACCATATGAATAGATTTGTCTTGAAATATACTTTCATAAAAGTATACATATATCACTTTTAAATAAATATTTTTATAGAAAAATAAAGTCAAAATTATGCTTTGGAGACCGTGTCGTTGTCTAAAACAACTTCTTTTACTAACCTGGAGAGAGTATACTACGTCTCGAACGGGAGCTTCACTGTGCACAAAGAGATAATAGCACCAGGCCTGTCCCCGTCGGTGTGCGGCCCGTGCGACCGCACAGGCCCCCCAATTTCCAGTGGCCCCAAATTTCTGGTGATAGCCCAATACTATACATGCCTTGTGTCTATTTGTTTTGGCCCAAATTCTATAGATGGAACAGCAAAGTGAGAAATGCCTGGGCATGCCTACAGACATGGGTTCTTCAGTGAGTGGAGCTTTTACTTATTTGAAGGATAGAGTCTGGAGGAAGGTACAGGGATGGATGGAGCATAGCCTCTCGGTAGGTGGCAAGGAGGTGCTTATTAAAGCAGTTGCAAAGGCCATTCCAACATATTCTATGTCACGTTTTAAACTGCCAAGAGAGTTGTGAAAGCATATTGATGGTGTCCTCCGTGACTTGGTGAGGAAGCAAGGAAGGCAGAACGTGCTGGGTTGCTTGGGACGACATGTCAAAATCGAAGCACATGGGAGGGCTGGGCTTCAGAAACATTGAGTTATTTAACGTAACCTTGCCGGCACGCCAGGCTTGGCGGCTTTTGCAGGATCCTAGTTCGCTCAGTGCATGGATCCTCAAGGCCGCTTATTTCCCGACAAGTGATCTACTGGATGCGGAGGTGGGATTTTCGCCGTCCAAGGTATGGAGATCGGTGGTCGATGGTATTCAAGTGTTGCGTCAAGCCTGATCCGCAGGATCGGTTCAGGTGAGACGACGAGGATTTAGGATACGCAATGGCTCCCAAGAGACGGCCTGTTATGACCACTTGGAGCAACAAAACCCAACCCGCCACAGTTGGTTAGTGAGCTAACTGACTCGACTTCGCGGTGTTGGATAGTCAGAAGCTGAGGGAATTTTTCACAACGATGGATTGGGAGATCATCGAGGGTATTCCTCTCAGCACGATGCCGCAAGAAGATTTCTGGGCATGGCACTACGAGAAATCTGGCGTCTTCACAGTCAGTTCGGCTTATCGCATGCTGGTGTGAAGCCGGGTGACGAATTCAGCTTGGGAGGAGGATCGCCCGAGTAATTCGGAAGCTGGATCACAGGAGAAGGGGTGGAATGAGTTGTGGAAGATCAAGGTTCCTTCCAAGATCAGGATGTTCCTATGGAGATTGGCTAGGCACTCAGTTCCGACAGGTGATGTCAGCCATCAAAGGAACATGGCTACGGATGGGGGTTGTTCCTTATGCGGCGCGGATGATTCATGGAGGCACGCGCTGCTGGAGTGCAACCTAGCCAAATGTGTTTGGGCCCTAGAAAGGGAGGAGATTACCGAGTTCTTATGCCAAGTGCAATGCTTTGACGCTCGGGCTTGGCTTTGCAGAGGTGATGCGATCGCTTAAGCATGAAGAGCTTACAAGGGCCGTCGTCCGGTATGGGTGATTTAGTATGCGAGACGCAAGGCAATACACGAGAATTATTTTTAGAGCCCTCTATCGACCCATATGTTTGTTGAGCGATTTATTGGCGAGCTCATGGAAGTCCAGGCAGAGAAGAAACAAGCTCGGCTAGAGACAGCTCAGCGCTTGCTAGGCTGGCCAAGATCAATGTGGATGCGACAGTCTCCAAGAATTTGAGGCATTCGGCATCAGCTGCTGTGGCACATGATGAGGGAGGCAACTTCTTGGGAGCCTCGGCACTGGTAGTGGAAGGAAACACTGACGCGGAGGTGGTCGAGGCAATAGCCTCTGGCCCTGGCCAGTGACCTCGATTTGCAGGCAACAAGGCTGGCTAGTGATTGTGCCAACGCGGTTCGAAGCATCCAGGGCGAGGGGATGGGCAGGTATGGTGCCATTGTCTTGGAAATAAAGTCTAGAATGGAGAACTTTTCAAGGATTGATTTCGCCTTCAAAGGGCGGAGTTTAAATATTGATGCACATCTCCTAGCTAGAAGTTATGTAAATTTACCAGTAGGTAGACATGTTTAGTTTTTGGAGCCTCCCGATGGCATTTGTAACTATATTTTATTGAATGAATAAAGCCAGTGCTCCACTCAAAAAAAAAGGACAGCCCAATCACTGAATCACACCGTGTCTGGTTGACTTCACGTCGAAGCCTCCTCCTCCTCCCGTCTCCCACTCCTAGTCTCTGGCTCTCTGCGAAATCAAGAGATCGACGATGGCGCTTCAGTGGTTCGGCCCTCGGCCCTCGGCACCTCGGCAGCGGCGGACGGTGAGGCCATGAGCAGCGGACGTGTTGCATCTGGCCCCTGTCGCAGGCCGCCGGCACCGCGGCACATGCAGCGTGGATGATACAACTGCGCAAGGACTTTTTGATGTGCTAGAGAATGAGCTAAAGTGTCTTGGTCTTGATATAGATGATGTGAGAGGACAAGGCTAATATGAACGGCAAACATTAAGGGGTACAAAAGAAACTTTTGGATGTAACTGCTTGTGGTTGTAATAGCCTGAACGTAACACTTTGTGATATGGCCGAGAATTGTGGAAGAGCTAAAGATTTTTTTTGAATCATCCATGCATCTACACAACTTTTGCCAATTCTACTTAGGGGATGTGTTTAGTTGGTGGGGTGAAAAATTTTGGGGTGTCACATCGGATGTTTTAAGGGATGTCAGAAGGGGTGTTCGGATACTAATAAAAAAACTAATTACATAACTCATCAGGAAACCGCGAGACGAATTTATTAAGCCTAATTAATCCATCATTAGCATATGTTTACTGTAGCATGACAATGTCAAATCATGGATTAATTAGGCTCAAAAAAATCGTCTCGCAAATTTATCGCAATCTGTGTAATTAGTTATTTTTTCGTCTATATTTAATACTTCATGCATGTGTCCAAACATCCGATGTGATGGGTTAAAAATTTTTTGGAGAGGAACTAAACACCCCCTAGAAATGGCAAATTTTGAAAGATAACATAACAAGGTGGACTCTCAACTCAGTGTCAGCTACACGTTGGGAGAGTCGTATCAGAAGTGTAGAAGCTATCAGATTTCAATGCGTTGACATTCAAGAGGCTCTACTTCAGGTATCAGACATTGATAATGATGTAAAAACGAGCAGTGAGGCTAAAGGATTGGCAAATAATGAACTTGGAGAGTATGAATTTATAGTGGCAATAGTCATTTGGTACGAGGTATTGTAGGCTGTTATTCTAGTAAGCAAACAATTGCAAGCAAAGGATACGCTTACTGATGTTGCTATTGAGAAAGTGCAAGGGCTGATTTCTTTCTTCAAAGGGTACAAGGACACTAGTTTCTTAGATGCACTGGAAATAGCTAAAGGAATTGGACTTGAGATGGATAACATTTCATAAACGAAGAGAAATTGAAAGAAAGAGGCAATTTGATGAGAACCCCGATGACACAAATATTGGAACACAATCCACAGAGGAATCATTTAGAATCCACTATTTTATATCAGTTGTTGATCACGTTATTTCTACAACATGATTTGAACGTTATCAAGGTTACTTATGATACATTGCAGTCATTGGATAATAATAGCTTAAGGTCTTCTTGTGACATTATTGTGATAATAATGGCACTGTCTCACAGTCGGACCACGTTGGCTCACGGTTGGACCATGAGACACTGCCCGAGGGCAGCAAGGGTTAAATGGCCATATTGGAGGGTGGGGCTACTATGAAAATCCACCCCATTACCAACCGACTCCACAGCAGCAGGGGGCACCTTTTTAGACCAACCTAGTCCACATCGAGATGCCTAGAACCCAATCCAACCCAACCCACAGGAAATATCCAGGCCAACCAAAACCAACCCACGTGATACTCAACCTATAGAGATATAGTCATGGAGCTATGGAACCATGGAGGACGCGGCCCCGACGTTGCACTGGAAGTGCAGGAGGCCGTGCGGGAAGAACACCTTGCCGTTGGACCTGGTGTGTGGCTGAAGAGCCGGTCCCCACAGCAGTGACGAAGCCCAGCCCCACTCCCCCAGGGTTTGCTCAGTGACGAGAGCATCTCCATTCCATGGCGCGCGGGTGTGCGTGCGGTAGGGGCTCGCCGCCGGCCACCCTACTGCGCGTAGTTGGTGTGCGCTGCCAGCAATGGGTGTTGAGCACGGGATCGCCGCCACGTCTGCCACGGACCTCGTCGATTGGGTTGCACGTGTACATGCCTGCTGTCGCCGCTAGGCCTGGTCGAGCATGTCGGGGTCGCTAGTGAGCACAAGCAAGAAGAGCACCAGGAGGAGATGGCGACAGGCAGATGTCCATTTTCTAGCTTGTGATGCAGTTCTTCATCCTCGATGTGTTGGAGTTATTCACCAATGGCCTAACGGATTATTCTACAAGCAGCTGCTGGGATGATGCATACCATTTTTATGGTGCTCTTCTGTTGCTCCTCGCCTCCTCGTATGAACTATGGACTCTGTTGTCTTCGGTAACACACTCTTCGAGCATCATGGGATGTTTGACGCATCGAACCCACAGGTTTCTACCCATTCTGAGTACGAGCTTTCAACCGTAACCCGCCCCATCCCACCCCATATGTTTCTTAAACCCACCCCACCCCAACCCAGAGCGTCGATTAACCCATTCGAATCCTTCCAAACTAAAGCCAAATGAGAAACCAACCCATTTAGCCCAAACAAACATGTCGTCATGTCGATTAACCCATTAACAGGGCTAGTTGCTACATCATTTTAGAGCTCTCCACTTGCATAGTGCTTAGTGATTCACATGGTGATTAGTGTAGGTGCTTTGCAAAGTGCTTAGGCTAGTTAGACCACCGCTTATGCGCTTGCTCTAGGTTTAGGCCTAGTGTTTAGTGAAGTTTGTATACCTCTTGCTATTAGGTGCTTGGGCGCATCGTTGTTGTACAACAGAGGGGTTTGTAGTCTTGCAAGATCACACCAACCATATTTTGTGGTGTGGGGTGTGGCCGCCACCGCGTACCGGAGAAAACGAGGCCCACGACAATTAGGCCGGAAGCTCGATAGTGAAGATGATGAAAAGCGGTCCAGGAGAGGCCATCTCAGAGACCCACTTGAGCGTGGGGAAGGCCTGGGGCCTATTCATGGAGTTACCTGACCGGGAGGGTGGCCCTTGTGATCGAGGGCATCCTTGTGAGGGGCTCCAATGAGGATTAGGGAGAACGGAGGAGCTTCTCGATACCTCGATAAAAAATACTAGAGTCGTCGATGGAAGTTTGCATGTCTATCTCAATTAAGCTTTCTCATTTACATTGTATACCTTAGTTGTGTGCTTTACCTTCCTAACTTAGTGGATAGGCTAGTTGGTAGGATTGGAATCTAGGTTGCATAACTCTTCTGCGATAGAGATAGCAACGCATCTAGCAAAACCTTAAATGCACATCTAAGTAGATTATTTCTTGCATAGGTTTTGACTAGGGTGAAATTAGAGGTCATAGTTAGAAGTAGATTTTAAGTTGGCTAATTATTCAATCTCTCTCTTAGGTGTCACAGTCCCTTCACGTCCACCAATAGCTCAACATTGCAATAGCATAACAGGGGTAGGTTACGTCATAGAAGAATAGGACTCGGTACCTTGGAAGGACACACTAACTCGTATGAGTACGTTGTTGTGACTCTAGATCATATACGAGATAAGAAGAGGTGTGAGGATATTATAGAAAGAAAAAACAAGTCGACAGAAGAATCTCTATGTCTATAATATTAGGTATAGATAATGATAGAGTCCGTTCTTAGAACTTGGTTCGATTCAAAACCAAAATGGCGAGGTGATCGAATTTCGTTGAATAGAGATGCACTGACGATTCTTTAATTATTAATGCTAGTCGGGTGAGCATGCAACTTTACATTTTTGGACCATACATGCACTGACGATTCTTTAACTATACATGTGGATATAGTATTTTTCAGAATAATTGCCAAATTGTCCCATGCTAATCCATTTAGTCTGTCCCTTCTATAACTGTCGTCAATCTATATATATCAACATCGGTTTCAGATCTAGCACGTCCATCTCTAAATGCAGGGGAACCAAACCTTCCAAGTGCCACTGATGTTACCATGTAAAGGATAGATAGAGGCCATATGGTCCATGGAGATGGATGTGGGGCAAGTCACAACCTAACTCTGAAATATATCCTCTCCTCACCTGCATTAATAAGATTCGCTCCTGAAAGAAGACAAAAAATAAAGCCTTCGTCGTCGCGATCATCAGCTACAGGTTTTGGAGTGATTCGTTCTCTACCATAGCACTACTAGTATGACCTTTCAACCAAAAATTTGTCGAACTTTCGTTCTTTCTTAGGGCTCGTTCGTTTGTCATGGATTGAGTGCCCGGAACAATTCCAGGTGGAATTGGTTCAGTAATTTGTATACTTTTGACGGACTGGAATAGTTCCCAGACCAAATCCGGAATAACCGAACGCAGCCTTAACCAATTCCCTACGGGCTAAATTGATGGGTTGATCTCAAGCAACAGTTAAAAGAGTCTGAAAGGGCAACTTCCCCACGCTGCACCTTGATTTGGACGTTCTAGTCTTAATAAAGAGTTTCATGGTATTATTTTCAAAACTGTCACATCATGTAAAAAAATAGATAAAACATCTATACTCAATACATAGTTTCATTCTATTGTTTCATAGACATTTAATTTTATGACTCATATATAGAGTTGGTAATCGTGCTAAGAAAGTTTCATCTCGATAAAACTCACTTCTTCTCTCTTCTTAAAAATGCTGTCATGTTGATTCAAAAAAAAATGCTGTCATGTCATAAAAATGCCTACATGGCACTCTATTAAATGCAGATGAAACTCATAAAACTCTCAACGAGAGACTGGCCTTAACCCTTTAGGTTACGAACCTCTGATGCACAACACACTATTAAAAGGGTCTGTTAGGTTTAGTTTGGAACTAATATTCCTGTGAGGTTAGCCATGCCCACCAACCCGGTCTATCCTAGCACTGGAGTAATGGGAGGATGATGCCTCTCACGTGATCCTCTTCTCCACCACCGATGTCACCAGGACACCGCGGGAGCTGCATATGGCTATGTTTATGGCCACGCAACCCTCTCCATTTGGGCTTTGTTACTTCTTTTTTCCTTTCCAGCTACTTAATTTTTGTTGAAAACGATTTTAAACAGGTTTTGAGACTTTATTACCGGGCTTCCTATGGTTCATTGGAATTCCTAAATATCTAAAGGGAAGTAGATCTATACAACATGATCCAAAGATAAGTGAATAGTCAGTAACATCTTAAGATGCCTACTTTGAAAAATCGATTTTTAAAGATGGATGCTTAGAATAACCGTCTATGTTAATATCGATGTTCAGATACTGGCATCTTAAGATGCGATTTACAAAGAAAGGCATCCTAGGACGATCGCCTCTATTAATCGATCAATAAGAGAGGCGATCGCTCTAAGACACACGCCTTTGTGAATAATTTTCAAAGGCAAGCATTTGCCTGGAGGCCATCAGGACAATTATAGAGGCAGTCTCTTAATGTGCCTGCCTCCGTTAATCCGAGAGGTGTTTCCTAAAATCATTTTTGTGGTAGTGTGGGGTGAGTGGGTGAAAGGTCTTGATGGCTAGAGAGGGGGTGAATAGCCTAATAAAACTTTCTATAAAATGTGCTAGACAAGTTGATTAGTAATAATAATTAGCAAGATGTAAGTATTGCCTAGGCTAAGGGGTGTTGCAAGCCACCTATCCAATTAACACTTCTAGTTTGGTTCACACAACCACCACACGACAAAGTGACAGACTACAAGCTAGCAAAGCTACAAGGCTACTACAACTAGAACTACACAGGCTAGCAACTAAACAAGAACAACAACAAGCTAAACAAGAAGATAACAAAGTAAGTGCAAGAGGAGATTTAGAATGTTATACCGAGGGACGATGATTGATCCAACCAAAGTGAATACCAAGATAGCCAATAAAGTAACCAATCATCGGGATAAAATCCAATTGATCAAACACAATTGAGACACAAAATTTATCCCGAGGTTCACGTGCTTGCCGGCACGCTAGTCCTCGTTGTGTCCCCCTACACCACATGGTTCGGTGCCTAAATGGTGTCACACACCGAGCCTCTCAAAAGGCGTCACAAGAACCTACCAAATGGTGAGAAGTTCCGACATGAGCAATCCACTAGAGTTGGAATTCGGCGCTACGCCGGGGAACCACAACAACCCCTCACAACAAGCTCACCGGAGCTGGCCACGAACACTCACCAACATGTGCTGGACCTCCACCGCTACTCCAAGCCGTCTAGGTGGCGGCAGCCACCAAGAGAAATAAGAATCTCGCAGCAAATGAACACCCAAGTGCCAACTAGATGCAAACTCACAAGCAAATGCACTTGAGATCACTCAATCTCGCTTTGATTAGGCAAACAAGCAAGGGAGAAAGAGTGGAGGGCGTGTGCTCAGCTCAAAGGAGTGGTAGAATGATCAACAAGCCAAGAGAGACTCCAAAGAGCTGGCCAACAAGTATTTATAGATGTTCCCAACAAGAACTAGCCATTATGCATTTGATTCTGCTACAGTCGCGCTGATCGAACGCGCTGGTCGAACTGACCGGACACGTAGGTGCACACACCACCCATGCGCGAAGCACGACCGGACGCATTGGTCCCGTGACCGACTAGATGCGCTAGTCAAACCAAGCAGCGCTCCAGCGAGTCAGTGACCGGACGCGCACGCTAGACGAACCGGACGCTACAGTACTAGTGTCTGGTCGTTTCGAGTAAGCCTCCATGGGTGACCGGACGCGTCCGGTTGATCGTGACCGGACGCGTCACCGCGTCCGATTACAAGACCGAGACGCGCGCAAATACTAATCACTGACCGGACGCGTCTGGTCAAACAGAGATCGCGTCCGGTCACTTTTGTGACCTCCGTTCGCCTCCGTTTCTTCACCTCTGGCGCAGTGAAAATAAGCTTTTCATTTCCCGAAAAGCGCTGAATCCCGCCTCGCAAGCTCGCGGGAGGGAGAGAGGAACCCAAACCCCTCTCTACCGCTCAAACTCCACCGCCTTCGCAAATGTACTAACATCACCAAGTGTACATCACCATGTGCATGTGTGTTAGCATTTTCACAATCATTTTCGAGGTGTTAAATTAGCTCTCCACTAGATCTAAATGCATATGCAAATGAATCTTCATCTAGTGGCACTTAAGTGATCAATAGCCCCAAAAATTCCCCTCTTTATAGTACGGCTATCGATCCTAAGCCATCCACACCCTCTATGGTGTCTTGGATGCAAAAAGAAAATCCCTACATGATACCTTTGACTTGAGCATCACTTGTTGCACCTTGTTCCAACTCCGCATCATGGTAAGCACTTCATCATCACATTACTTGATCACCATGCTTCACCATGTCTCGTGTCAATCATCATTGCTACACACATTCTTATGCATATGATTAGCACTTAGGCATTGTCACTAATTACCAACACCAAACATAGGACTTTCAGTAGGGCGATGGCTAAGAGAAGAGGAGGTGGCGCTGGTGAGAGAGAAAGAAATGAGAAGGCCAAGGGCTAAAGTTTCAAAGGTGGTTTTTATATGCTGACGCTTATTGGGCTACCGGATGGGCTTCATGGGTGTATCTAGTGCAAAAATTTCCATAGTCGGGTTTGTTACACGTGATTCGAGTAATAAACTGACGGTGACAATGTTTTTTACCAATGGTTCTTATAATAAACCATCTGTCAAAATGATAATGATTTTCACCATTGGTTTGTATATGAACTATTGAATTTTCACCAACGATTTGTTTTACAAACCGACAATAAAAACTATCACAAATGTCTTTCATATATCCAACGGTGAAAATAGTATTGGCAAAAACCATTTCTATAGTAGTGGTCCGACAATGGCATTGATGTTCCTCCTTGCGAACATATGGTGGATATGTGCCTAGGTGCATGTTTGATGAGTGATTGTCAAGAGGTGATCGGAGCTTTGATTTAGTGTGTTGAGACTAACCATGGCGTAAGTGAGTAGTGTGCGCAACATGTCTCTTAGCTTTGTGATCTGTAGGTGTTGAGCGTGAGACAGTCGATGGCAATGGAGAAGGTCAAGCAAGGAGTCCATGCACGATGGACCACGAGCGATGAAGGACGGACGTGGAGGCTTGGACCGAAGGTCGGAGGATGGACCATGGATGGCTAGCACTTGGACACGTCGACAAGCAAGTGTACATGCGAGGATGGAGGTGAAGATGGTGTTAACTGAACTCAAGATGGTGACTGGACCAAGCCAAGGCGGGTGTGTGAACACTTTTAGTGATTAAGCAGTCAAGGACAAGTGGGACACACGTCAACATCGTGGAGGAGGCATAGTGGCTACACGACTCCAAGTGGCTTTGGAGGTTTGGGACAAAAAAAACCACAGGCAGTAGGTTTGGCGGGTTTGGGCCTCAAAACCCAAGGGAGGATCTCGGGGCGGCATGTGGCGTCATCAGAGAGCTTACGTCGAGGCGAAGCGTCTTCATGAAGGGCTCGTGGTTGTCCGATGCTCGTAATCTAATTTGGACCAATATGCCCCAGTGGCTAAGTGGTTCAATGAAATACTTAGGTGTAATCTTGGAATGGGTAATAGCTCCATAAATAGGGATAGTGGCTGCCCAAGACAGCCATCTCTCCCCCAAAGTTTATTTCCTTAGGCTAGCCAGTTGTCATCGCTGAGTGAAGATTAGTAGTAGAGAGGATGAACACATCTTTCTCTGGCTTTCCAATTTCTAAAGGAAGGATGAAGGGTGGAGGCTAGACTGACCTTGTAAAGGTGTTCTCATGATCAATCAATCAATTTGTTCTCTGAAATATCGAGTTCAATCTGTCTCTGGTGTGGTTTTTGGAATTTCCTTTGGATTTCTTTGATTTGTGGATTTGGGGATACATCATGTTGATCTTCTAATGCCATGACCCTCTAGGAACATACTCACCAACTGGTTTGAACAGATTCCCCACGAGCATCTAGAAACCAACTTTGGAGGAAAATAAAAAAAATCCTATTTTTGAGAGCCACTTCTTAGATATGCTTGGTTTCTTTGATCTTCAGGAGTTGAAACTTTGCAGATATTTTCTTTTCATTAGGGAGAAGGTCTGTGCAAAATTTGGTTTCAGTTGAACTTGATTTGATCGAGATTTGGATTTTTCCCTCTTGGCTCAGGGTGTAGTCAAGGAAAACTGGCCAACCCGGTTTTACTACTGAAACCGACAAAGCTGGTTCTCCAAAATGGCCAAGCTAGTTTTACTGCTGAAACCTGCCAAGCCGGTTTTTCTGCTGCAGGTTGTGACATCGTTTCAGTTGCATTTTTGCTTCCATACAGTGTCTATGTTGTCTCTGATCTTTTATAGGTCATATGGTCACTAGTGGACCTATGTGATCTCCATTTAGGTTTTGAGAGCGCCTGGGGTTGCTGGGACATAGGCCAAATTCTCAAAGGAGAATTTTGAATTGGCTCGCATTCACCACCTCCCCCTCCCCCCACCCCACCCTCTAGTAGCCTACTCAATCCTTCACTCCGTCCTGTTCACGCTAGGAGATAGCGAGGGCATGTGCATGGTTGCAGCAGACCTCAAGGAGTCTAGCGCATGGGGAAGACGACAAAGGGAGGGGTTGCCAAAGGTCAGCAACGTTGAGCTCTAGTTTGATGCCAATGGCGATGGCCGCTTGGAAACTCAGCTGGGGAGGGGGCGAGGGGCATTACTGATGCTGAGCTATGTCGAGGATGGGTCAAAGTCTTGTTGGGAAGGTCGGGAAGTTGGGTGATTTAGTCAATGTTTTGCGAGATCGAGAGGCCTAAAGTTCAGAAGAGACCACGGTTTCACTCCGAACTGAAAACCCTAACTTCTATATTGAGTTGCCCAGCTTGGTGTATGAATTTCAATGCATACACTTGCTTAAACCTCAACAAGATTTTCTTGCATTTCAACTAGCTAGTATAGGTTTCAACTTCTATTTAGACACTTGGTTAAGTTATATTGCAAGAATTTGGAGAAAATAGGTTAGACATTTGACAGTTTCTGCTATGTTTCAAGGACTCAAGAATCTTTTGAGGGTTGATTATTTCTCTTTGAGTTAGTTTAACACCCTTCCAATCAAAATTTTCACCTTGGCATTGTTCTAGGTCCAAATATAGGTCTTATACTGCAACTTTCATCTTGTCACATTTTTAAGTGTGTACACAAAATAAAGGTTAAGCAGCCCTAATCATAGCCAGAAATTAACATTTCATGTATATGGAACTTTTGCACTCTACACCTCCGACTTAAACAATTTACAAATATTTCTTTTTCTAAAAAATAATTAAACGCATTTTAATTTGAGGGTTATGGGGTAGTTTGGCTAGGGTCTCATATTTTATAAGTGAGGACATTTTCAAAATGTTTTAAATCACCTAGGGCACCATTCTCTTATGACCAAAAACGTCTCCAAAATGTCATAAAAGGGCACATCCGCACATGTATGCATGAATAGTGCTATGCACATGAAATGCATATGCTTAGCCTTAACACCTAGACATCACTTGCCTAAGTTTGGCGAGTTTGTAGTCATGCTTCCTGGTCCTTGAGTCTAGTGTTTCAGCATCTTTCGTCTATCCACAAAGAGGATACATACTTGCTGACATAGACATCTACAGTATCTTCGATGGAGCAACATAGAGCAAACTATCCTTGCTGTGTTGCATAGTGCCAGAAAAATAAGTACACAACAGACCAAAACCTTATACACACAGCAAAATGTAAGCTATATATATACACAATTGCAAAACTTCTATTAGCTTGCCGCAATGGTTACTTTATTCATCCTAAACAGGTATGTGCCCATCTGCTCCGGCATCAGTTTGTACCTTGTCCTGAGTGTAAAGTAATACATGGCATCCACCATCAGTCACTGCCACTGCACCTGATTTGGAATCAACAGCAACACAGGAGACTTGTCCACCTGGTTGCACAACTTTGATTAGAACGAACTGACTCGTACCACAAACACATAATTCACTCTAAAACAGATCATAATAGGAAGAAATTATGGTTAACATTGTCAGGCACACTGAATTAATGCCCACAGATGGAAAAGAGCTCGGAGTAGCTTAGCCATGGTATCCATACCTAATTCCTAGTAAAATCTACTATTTAGCAACCATGTTTCATTATAAATGTTGAACTATATGCGTTAAGTGAATATATATAATAATGATGTTGAGATGATTTAATTTGTTCACTCAAGATGAGAATGAAGATGGCCCTCAGTGAATAAAGCATGTTTCAACATTACAACATGACATCAAACATCAAGACATGGTAATGTATCACTTACGGTTGAAACACTGTGTACCAGTCACTTTTCTCCCAGAAGATAATTCCCACAAATACAGCAGACCAGCATGTGTCCCAGCATATCCATAGTTACCGCAAGCATCTAAAGCAGTAACTCTGAAAAACAAAAACAAAAAATACATCTGACAAACTGCCAAAAATTCAACTGAGAACCTGAGTATTTCAAGCATATCTTTAACGATGAGGAGCGTTAAGGTAGCAAACTAATCAATAACTTCATTTAGTTTCCTCATATAAAAATCTAAATGTAACTCACTCTTAAGAATTGCGTCCTATATTACAATGTTAACGATAGCCCCAGCATGGCAGTTTCCACCTTCAGTCTCTATATATGAAGATGAAATAGTCCGAGGGATAGCCAGCATGGAGAGTGAGATGACAGTCAAGGTGATATGGATTGGTTTCTTGATTGTAATAAACATCTGTCGGGGTGGTCAGATGGTGAGGTCTTGGAGTGGAATAGCCCTATTGAAAGAGGGCACTGGATTTTGGAGAGGACATACATGATGTAGATGGGATACTCTAGGGGCTCATTTGGAAACCTCAAGTCCAGTGGGGATCCCAGACTACTCCCTAGATGGGAGACCCACAAAGCCAGCTCCCCTGGCCGGATGACCATTCGGAAACCCATGCAAGAAGGATTTAGTGCCCCAATTCCCTTGAGGCTGTATTAGGCCGATGAATGTTGAGTAGTCTTTGAGGCTGTATTAGGTGAATGAACCTCATGCAATTACTTTTGGTTTTTGAGTTTCATAACTCTCTTGAGCTCACTGCCCCAGGGTGTTTAGGCTCCAGGGATCCTTGGTCATGTTCTGATCGTGTCCTTTTTGCTCCAGCCCATGGAGCTTTTGTGGTTTTGTGTTTGGGGGGTGTGTGGGAGGTGGCCCCTCTTGAGTTGGGTTATGTTACTCGACTCTTTGTACTCTTTCTCTCTGAATGAAATGACACGTACTCCTAAGTCGTTCGAGAAAAAAGTTTCATAACTTTCTTCATTGTTATGATTGATTTTGACTAATAAGTTTTTTTTGAGGGGTTGACTAATAAGTTTTAGTAGCAGGGACTCCTATCCATTTCGTTTCTAAATGGTCCCAGGAAAATATTCCCTACAGGGATTGCCCTCCCTGGGTTCTGAGGGGTCACTGAAAAGCCAAAAACCCCTTTAGGGGTCCTCTGCCCACGGTCCCTTTCCCTATGATTCCAAGCAATTCCCTGTTGCTCCTCCCAGACGCTCTAGGTCCCCACATAAACCGTGTGGTAGAGCTTCGTCGCTCCATCTCCAGGAGACGGCGGCACAGAACAAGAACGTGGCCAGGTCAAGGTCGATGGCAGCGAATAGAGCTCCTCACATAGAACGGGGTCGGCCACCAGCGAATCATGCTCCTCCATGAATCTAGGTCGGCTGGCTATGAATCAGTAGAGAAGGGTGGCAAGGGAGGGAGAAGGGCCACAGGTAGTGGAGTGGAGAAGAGTACAGGGAGCACGGGGGACAGACTTTTTCCACTCCGCACCTGCAGTGCAAAACCGGAGTGCTTCACGCGCAGAGCAGGCGGGTGCAGCGGCGTTTTGCTGCGTTGTACCAAATCTCACAGAGTGGAGCGGAGCAGAACACTGCCAAAACTGGCCCTTAACAAACCTGAAGCTAACATAATATCTAAGCAATTAAGAAAAGGAAAAGGGGTGGTTTCAGTGGGTGGTTTTGCCTCGCTGGGCCCACATGTCAGGTGATCCCTTATATCTCAAAATAACTCATAGCTTTTTTCATATGAAATCAAATGAAGACAGACTTTATATCAAAATTATAGAGCTCAACACGATCAACGAGTTCGTAGTTCACAACTATTTTATTTGAGATCATTTGAAGACCAAATATTTGTTTTAATTTATCAGATTTTGAGTTCAAATTTTTGAATTTTTCGAATGACTTCAGATATTAACATTGTCTATACCAAAGCTTGCTCATAATGTGATCCATAAATTTGTAGTTGACAACATTTTTATTTGAGATAGTTTAGAGGCTCAAATATCGTTTCAAGTTACTGGATTTTGAAATTCAAAATTTTAATTTTTCAAATGACTTCAAATGTTGACATTGTCTATACCAAATTTGCAGCACTTAATGTGATCTATAAAATTGTAGATGACAAGTTGTTTATCTTGAGATAGTTTAGAGGCTCAAATATTCATTTAAGTTATCAGATTTTGAAATTCATTTTTTTGTTTTGCAAATGATTTTAGATGTTGACATTGTCTATATCAAACTTGTAGCCCTTAATGAGATCTATAAATTTGTAGTTGATAACTTTTTTACTTGAGATAGTTTGGAGGCTCAAATATTTGTTTTAAATTATCATATTTTGAAATTCAATTTTTGGAATTTTTTAGTGACCTCAGATGAAGAAACATTCTGCACCAAAGCAGTGCTTAGCGAGATCTAAAACTTTCCCATTGAATTTTTTTCATTTAAGATCATGTGATTTATTGAGTTGCATGCACCAACCAGTTCAACCCAAAAGTTTAAGCTTATGAGGAAGATGGTCAATTCACTCTATATTCCAACACTCCTCCACATGACTCAAAAGCTTAAGCTTATGGGGAAGATGGGCAATTCACTTTATATTCGAACACTCCTCACTTGGAGGCTCCCTCAAGCCCAGACGCGGAATAGGAGCGGACAACAATTATTTTATTTTATTGTGCCTACTAGAATCGAACTAGAGACCTCTGGCTTTGATATCATACTGAGTTGCATGCAACGACCAATTCAACCCAAGAGCTTAAGCTAATGGGGAGAGGTGAGCAACTCACTTATATACTCCAACACTCCCCCTCACGTGAAGGCTCCCTCGGGCCTTAGACGTGGAATAGGAGCAAATAACAATTATTTATTTAATTGTGCCTACCAGGATTCAAACTCAAAACCTCTGGCTTTGATACCATATTGAGTTGCGTGCACTAACCAGTTCAACCCAAAAGCTTAAGTTTATGAGGAAGATGGTGTTGTAGCATTAGAAAGCAGTACACTCAAAGAAGGCGACGCCAGCAACCACCGGTGGCTAATTCTGGGCTGCTGCTACAAGTTAGGAGCAGGAGACTAGGAATAAGAGATTTGGTCAGCAGGTTGTTAGGGCATGCTAGTGCACAGCCGACCAATATAGGATCTCGAGAGTAGGAATAGGAGATTTGGTCAGCAGGCCAGCCATTAGGGGGATATAACTACGGGCCAGCTGATTGAGAGGGATAAGCAAAGGCAGAGTATTGTCATTCAGAGCCTCCCAGGGAGGGAGGACTGGCTCTGCTGCTGCCATTGTTTAGGTTTAGCCATTTGAAAGCCCAAGTTTGGTTTTGGAAATTGAGTGACACCAAAGTTGCTAATGTTATGTGATCAAGTGTGATTAAGCTAGGCATAAGCAACATGTGATGGAGGTGGAAATGGCATGGAGAGATGGCCACAAGACCACATGATTTGGTGCATGAAATGATGAGCAAGATCATGAAGGAATGCACATAAAATGATAGACATGATGATCAAGTGAAGGAGAAGGATCTAAGAGCGCAAGGCAAAGGTATAACCATAGGGTTTTCCTTTTGCCAGTCTAAGATAAGTAGAGAAGTGATTGACCGGGTTTAGGATACATAGCCAACTATCAAGAGGGGCAATCACGGTTAGCTCGGGAATCAAGTGCCACTAAATCAATGTCTTAAGCATATGTATTAGGATCTAGTTGAGAGCTAATATAACTCTTTGAAAATGTTTGTGAAATGCTAACACACATGCACATGATGGTATACACTTGGTGGTGTTAGCACATTTGCGAAGATGGAGTTTGAGCGGTAGAGAGGGGTTTGGGGTCCTCTCTCCCTCCCGCCGAGCTTGCGAGCGCGGGATTCAGGCGTTTTCGAGGAGATGAAATGCCTATTTTCCATTGCGCCGGAGGCAGGAAAACAGAGGCGAAATTCCGGAGTGTTTATCCCTGAAAAACTCCAACCGGACGCGGTCCCGGTTTGACCGGACGCATCCGGTCACTTCAACGCGGCGCGGACACTAGGGTTTGCAACCGGCGCGTCCGGTCCCTCACGGAACCGGAGGTCCGGTCGGACACCTAGAGGAGCAAAGCGTGGCGAGGAGCTGATCAGACGCGCGACGCGTCCGGTCACATGCAATCGGACGCGTCCGATCGCGAGGGGAGCTCTCTGGACTCCGATCGGACGCCGGGAGCAGCGCGTCCGGTCACCCTGACCGGTGCGTCCGATCATCACGTTTTTCACTGCATCGTCCGGTAACGACTAGTTGCTTACCTCTTCGCTATAAATAGATGGTGGCCGGGTTTGGGGAGTTGGCTCTTGCACATTTGAGATCTTGAGACATCCTTTGAGCTAGAGAATAACCCCTCCACTCATCTCTTTGCTTGGTTGCACATCTTGAGTGAGATTGAGTGAGATTCAAGTGCATTACTTGAGAGTTGCATTCTAGAGGCACTTGATCTTCGTGTTTGCTGCGGATTTCTTGTTACTCTTCCGTGTTTCCCGACGCAGTAGACGGCTTGGAGCAGCGGAGGTGATTGAGCTCGCAATTGGAGATTGTTGGATCCCTCACCAAGTGTTGTAAGGGGTTCTTGATCCTTCCCTGTGGGAGTTCGCGAATTGGAAACTCTAGTGGAGCTCGTGGCTTGGAGGATCCCCATCTTGTGTGCGGTTGTGCGGCGCTCGCCGAGGACTCGACTCTTGATAGTCGATTAGCTCACGAACCGACAAGTGGATGTATCGCCACAACGGGGAGTAGCTTGCCGGGAAGCAAGTAAACCTCGGGATAAATTCTTGTGTCGTTCTCTTCCCAAGGATTTCTCTTGTGTGATTGATTGATTGGTACTTCTCATCTCTACACGGCGGTATAATCACTCGAAGCTCTTCTCTCGCGTTACTTCTTGTATCTAGCTTGTAGTTGTTGTTGTGTTTAGCGGATAGCCTTGTACTAGACATGTGTAGGTGGCTTGCTTAATTAGTTAGAGCTAGTGCATTTTGCTTCGCCACCTTTTGTACTAACACGTGTGGTTAAGTAATTCTTGTAGAAGTTTTAATTAGGCTATTCACCCCCCCTCTAGCCCATTTGGACCTTACACCATTGTAGAATAATCCTCAGATCCTCAATAAACCATTCAGTTCCCTAGCTATATCATCCTGGTATTAGACAGCTGATCCTCTACAATGGGTGACTCCTCGCCGGCCGATCTCATGGCCGCCATGAACGTTATCGGTCTGATCTCTCCTCCATCAAGAACGAGGTCACGATGGTCAAGGGAGATCAGAGCTGCCTCTCGGTGGCCGTCAACCACCTGCGGTCTGAGAAGATGACCTCCGGCACCTCCGACCACAACAAGGCGCCTAAAAAGTGGGAGACCCCCAACCCACCACCGCGCAAGCCACCGGCGCACAAACTCCGCTTCTCCTGCTACGGCGTCGGAGCAGTTCTTCCGTGCCCACCGCACACCGGACGAGAAATGTGTCTGGTACGTGTCCTTCTACATGGAGGACACTGCCCAGGATTGGTATTACCGCCTGGGGGGAAACCACGGTGCGCCCACCTGGCCGGACTTCGTCGACAAGGTCTAGCGCGCGTTCGGCCCCCCGATGCGCAGCAATCCCCTTGGCGCCCACATGAAGCTGCGCTGTACGAGCACGATGGAGGAGTACAAGGCACAATTCCTTTCCCTGCTCGCCCACTTCCGTAATCTCGACGAACGGGACCAGATTGACATCTTCACGGGCAGCCTGCGCATCCCTCTGTAGACGGACGTCGAATTGCAGTGCCCGCAGTCCCTCAACAACGCCTTGGGGCTCGCCAGGGCCTTCGAGAGCCGCCTGGAACTGGACGACGACGACACCCCTACTGCCTCCTCTGTGCCGCATGTCCTGCCTCGCGCCAACCCGGCAGCCCAACCACGCCCCCCTACGGCCATTTCTGAGCCGCACACACTGCCTCTGGCCGCCAAGGGCGCCATCCAGACGCCGCCGGCACCCAGCAAAGGCGCGCCACCGCCTCCCGGTGCCCAGTACAAGCGCCTGACACCTCAGGAGATGGCACAACATCGTGCCGACAGCCTCTACTTCAACTGCCCGAAGAAGTTCACCAAGGATCACCACAAATCCTGCACGATGAAGGGCATCTACCTCATGGTGTTAGCGGAAGACGCTCCAGTGGACGACACTCCAGCAACACTCCAGCAATCGATGACACCTCCGGCAACGAGGACGTGGAAATATCCCTCCACGCCCTTACTGGCGTCACCACGGCGAACACCATGCTCCTGGACACCACCGTCAAGAGTGCCTCGCTGCGCGCCTTGGTGGATTGCAGCTCCACGCACTCCTTCATAGCCTATGACACCGCTCGTTGTCTTGGCCTCACGCCCACGTCACGACCGAGACTCACTGTGGGTGTCGCCAATGGGGACCACGTTCCCTTCGATGGGGTCTGCAGCGGCGTGGAGGTCACCGCCGGCGGTGAGGGTTTCTCCATGGACCTCTTCGACCTGCCCCTCGCCGACTACGAGCTGGTGCTAGGTTGGGCTGTCACTGGCTCAAGTCTTTTGGCCCTATCCTATGGGATTTCGATCGCCAGACTATGGCCTTCTGGCACCAGAACCACCGCACTCAGTGGGCTGGCATCGACGTGACGCGTGGTCCCATCCTCCATGCCATGGATCGCGTGGACCTACTGCAACCGCTGCTCCTTGCCAAGTTCAGAGACATCTTCGACACCCCGTCGTCCCCGCCGCCACCCCGACCTATCTCGGCGGAGGGCGTGGCCATGGACCCGGCCAAAGTTGACACAGTGCAATCATGGCCAACGCCATGAACCCTCCGTGCTCTGCGTGGCTTCCTCGGCCCCACAGGCTACTACCGGCGCTTCATCAATAACTACGGCGTCATTGCCGCGCCGTTGACTGCCCTCCTCAAGCGCAACGCGTTCCGATAGACAGACGCAGTGACAGCTGCATTCGAGGCCCTCAAGGCTGTCTTCCACGTGGTATTCCTACAGAAGTTCCATGGTGGGCCCCGGCTGACATCGTTCCACTGCCAACGGTGGTCCACTGCCATGCTGTTCCAGAACCAAGTCACATTGCTCGGGCTCGTCTCAACCATGGTGTGTGGGAAATCCTGGTGCAGTGCCTTGGCCACAGCCCTGCTGATTCCACCTAGGAGCTGCTGGAAGAATTCACGACCACTTATCCCAAATTCCAGCTCGAGGAGGAGCTGTTTCGAAAGGAGGGTGGAAGTGTTGTGGACTCTTTCATTGGAAAGCAGTACACTAAAAGAAGGCGCCAGCAACCACCAGTGGCTAATTCTGGGCTGCTGCTAAGTTAGGACCTGGAGACTAGGAATAGGAGATTTGGTCAGCAGGTTGTTAGTGCATGTTAGTGCACAGCCGGCCAAGTTAGGATCTGGAGAGTAGGAATAGGAGCTTTGGTCATTGTGAGTGCATGGTAGTGCACAGCCGGCCATTAGGAAGATATAACTAAGGGCCAGCTGATTGAGAGGGATAAGCAGAAGCAGAGTATTGTTGTTCAGAGCCTCCCAGGGAGGTCGAACTGGCTCTGCTGCTGCCATTGTTGAATAATCCTCAGAACCTCAATAAACCATCCAGTTCCCTAGCCATATCAGATGAGCAATTCACTTTATATTCTAACATAATTGTCTTCATTTAATTTTTTTTAATGGGCTTCTAGATGATCTCTAATAAAATAATTGTCAACTACAAAATAGTAGATCGTGTCAAACTCTATAGTTTTGATATAAGTTCTATCTTCATTTGATTTTGATAGACATATTAGGCAAGTGTATTGTTAGGAAATGAGTTTCTATTGATTTGGGCTAACCCTAGAAAGGTAGCTATATAGGTCACCATACATGTGCCACATGGGCCTAGCCTCATGGGCCTAATACACTCACATTCCAACACCCCCCGCAGTCTGAACTACCGGCGCAGCGGAGTTCCAGGCTGAACAAGTAAGAGAAAGAAAGAACACACACGGTCCCCCCACAGACGCAACTAGCCACTGGTAATGTTGAGGCTGGAGCGAAACTCGGTGAAGGTCGAGGACGGGAGACCTTTGGTGAAGATGTCCGCGAACTGAGAGGTAGTCGGAACATGAAGAACCCGCACCTCGCCCATGGCCACCCGATCACGGACAAAGTGTAGGTCGATCTCCACATGCTTCGTCCGCTAATGTTGGATGGGGTTGGTGGAGAGGTAGACCGCACTAACATTGTCGCAGTAGATCAGTGTGCTCCGGGAGGGCGGAGTGTGCAGCTCAGCGAGAAGCTGCCGGAGCCAGGAGGCCTCAGCCACGCCGTTAGCGACAGCACGGTACTCCGCCTCGGCACTGGACCGGGAGACCACAGGCTGGCGCTTAGACGACCAGGACACCAGGTTGCCGCCCAAGAAGACAGCGTAGCCGGAGGTGGAGCGCCGAGTGTCCGGACACCCCACCCAATCAGCGTCAGTGTAGACGACAAGGTCGGCGGAGGAGGACCGGTGAAGTAGGAGGCCGTAGTCGATCGTGCCCCGGAGGTAGCGGAGGAGGCGCTTGAGGACCGTGAGGTGAGGCTCCCGGGGATCATGCATGTGAAGACAGATCTGCTGAACTGCATAGGTGATGTCCGGCCGGGTGAAGGTGAGGTACTGAAGGGCACCAGCAAGACTCCGGTATGCAGTAGGATCTGACACTGGGGGGCCCTTAGCCTCTGACAGCTTGCCCTGAGTATCAACCGAAGTGGAGCAGGGATTGCAGTCAGTCATCCCAGCCCGCTTCAGGATATCGCGAGTATACTGCCGCTGGTGAAGAAGTAACTAGGCAGGACGAGGCTCAACAGTGACACCGAGGAAATGGTGGAGCACACCCAAATCCTTCATAGCAAACTCCTGCTGAAGAGCGGCGATGATGCGGCGGAGAAGTGGCTCACTGGAGGCTGTGAGGACAATGTCATCAACATAGAGCAGCAAGTACGCAGTGTCGGCTCCATGGTGATAGATAAACAGAGATGTATCAGACTTGGCCTCCACAAACCCTAGTGTCAGCAGGAAAGCAGCAAACCAATGATTCCACGCTCGGGGTGCCTGCTTGAGGCCGTAGAGAGACCTGTTGAGCCGGCAGACCATGTCAGGATGGGAGGAATCAACGAACCCCGCCGGCTGACTGCAGTACACTGTCTCGGTGAGAAGGCCGTGCAGAAAAGCATTCTTGACGTCCAGCTGATGGACGGGCCATGACCGAACAAGCGCCAACGAGAGCACGGTGCGGACGGTGGCCGGCTTGACCACCGGGCTGAAGGTCTCATCATAATCAACCCCAGGGCGCTGAGTGAAGCCTCGGAGAACCCAGCGAGCCTTATAGCGCTCGAGAGTGCCATCAGCCCGACGCTTGTGGGTCCAGATCCACTTGCTGGTGACGACGTTGGAGCCCGGCGGCCGGGGCACAAACTCCCACGTCTGGTTGGCGAGGAGCGCGGCGTACTCCTCTTCCATCGCGCGGCGTCAGTGAGGATCCAACAAGGCGTCACGGACGGAAGAGGGTACTGGGGAGACCGGCACGTCGCCGGTCGATGCCGCAAGGGCCCGGGGTGGCAGTGTGCCAGCCGCGTGCCGTGTCACCATCGGGTGAACATGCCGCAGGTGTCGGTGAAGAAGCGGCGGGTGGTAGACCAGCGGGACGTCACGGGCCAGCAGGGACTGCGGCGGTGGTGTCGGTGTCCCCGGTGGAGACGGGACCGCGAGTGGCGGCGGCCGCGGCCTGCGCTGGTACACCCGTACCGACGCAGCGAACCGCGAAGGAGGTGTCGGGGCAGCACCGGGCGACGGCGACAGGCACGCCCCCCCCCCCCCCGGGCAGTATCGGGGGACGAGGTCCCCGGGTCTGCGCCAAATGGAGAGGTCGGGCCGCGCCAGAGGACGACGGGCCCGGACCCGCCGGGGAGCCGGGACAAGTGCCCGGCAAGGAGCGCGGCGAAGCAGTACCTGCAGGAGACCACGGAAAAGGTGGCTAGACCACCGTGTCAGCGGGAAAAAGGGAGGGGTCAGGGACTGGAGTGGTGGTGGGTGTGCTGGAGAAGGGAAAGACGGACTCATCGAACACCACATGGCGAGAGATGAGGACCCGTCGGGAGGTAAGGTCAAAGCACCGGTATCCCTTGTGATCCGAGGAGTACCCGAGGAAGACAGAGAGTGGAGCGGGGATCCAGCTTGTGGGAAGAAGTGGTAGTGGTGTTGGGGTAACACACACACCCAAAAACACGAAGGTGATCGTATCGAGGAGGGGTACCGAAGAGGGCGTAGTGTAGCGTAGGAGCGGGACAGGCAGCGGAAGGAAGACGGTTGAGGAGGTAGGTGGAGGTGTGCAAGCCCTCAGCCCAGAAGCGAGCAGGAAGAGAGGCCTGAAACAGAAGGGTGCGGACAGTGTCGTTGGTGGTGCGAATCATCCGTTCAACCTTGCCATTCTGGGAAGAGGTATATGGGCAAGACATGCGCAACTGAACACCGTGAGAGAGAAAGAAGACACGGGGGTGGAGTTATCAAACTCACGACCATTGTCATACTGGACGGCCTTGATGGTGAGGCCGAACTGTGTGGACACCCAAGTGAAGAAGTGAAGGAGCGTGGGGAACGTGTCGGACTTCGCACGTAGGGGAAAAGTCAGCGAATAATGCGAAAAATCATCGACCACCACAAGATAGTACTTCTAACCAGAAATACTGATAACAGATGTCCAAATGTCGCAATGTACAAGATCAAAAATGCGGGCCGCATGTGAAGTAGAATTATGAAAAGACGAACATGTCGGCCCAATTGGCACGCATGACACAAATGCTCAACATGAGCCCGAGTACAAGGAAGACCGAAGCTACGACTGAGCTGCATCAGGGCATCACGTCCAGGGTGGCCGAGGCGCCGGTGCCAAGTGGTATTGGAAGTAGAGGCGATGAAAGTAGCTGACAAAACGGACGGCGAAGTAGAGGAAGTAGCTGCCGGGAAGCGAAGAGTGTAAAGGGGCCCGGAGCTGTCACATCGGAGCAGAGGTCACCGGAAAGCCAAATCCTTTACAGTAAGACCAGAAGAGTCAAACTCCACAGAACAAGAATTGTCAGCTTTAAAACGACGAATAGAAAGAAGGTTGTGAACCATAGAAGGAGCAACAAGAACATCAGGGAGACGAAAGGAGCCATGAGCACCGGCGGTACCCACAGACGTGACAGGAAGACACGAACCATTTGCGACCATAATGGACGAAGGGAGAGAAGAAGAGGGAGAATGGACAGACGAGAGTATACCAGGGTCAGGGGTGGTGTGGTAGGTAGCACCCGAGTCGGCGATACACTCCGGTCTGACAGGAGGTGTCAGGCCCATGGTGCTGAACGAGTGAGCCAAGGCCGCCTGGTCCCAGCCGGCAACCCTAGGAGGGGTGCCGGTGGGTGTAGTCCACGGAGGCGCAGTGGTGATGCCAAGAGGTGGAGCGCCAATGAACATGGCCACCGGTGGACGAGGCTCACCACCGGGAGCGTGGTAGGGCCACATAGAGATGCGCCCTGACCACGGGTTGTGGAACGAAGGCCATGGTGCCCCCTGCGGTCCAGCCGGTGCCTGACCACCCGCCGGAGCCTGGGTGACACCAGCCCGGTCTCTCTCGCGACCCCCACCACGACGATGACGACCGCCACGACCCCCCCACCCCCGCTCGGCCCGGAGGGAGGGGGACCCAGGAGAGACGACGGCGGTGTAGCGGACGAACGTGGTGGGGCAGACGAACGCGGCGGAGTAGCAGCCAGAGCCGTCGAAGAAGACGAGGACCCCGGAGAAGTGGCGGACCCCGGCTGGATGCCCTGAGTGAGCTCCTCCATAACAAGGTCGTCACGGACCTGCAGGAAGGTGGGGAAGGGCCGCTGACGGGTGATCCACGTCCTGAGGTGGGCGTAGCGGTCGCTGAGCCCGCGAAGGACGTTGAGGACCAAGATGCGATCCTCCACGAGCCAACCGAGGTCGCCAAGGGAGTCTGCCATGCCCTTCATCCGACGACAAAACTCGCCAACGGAGAGATCACCCTGGACGAAGGTGCGGAAACTCGCGTCGAGAAGCAAAGCCCGGGCCTCGGCGTTGCCTAGGAACTGTCCCTCAAGGGCAAGCCACGCCCGCCGCGCGTCAGGGGAGTTGCGGACGAGGTCATGGAGGTCCAGGGAGATCGTCCCCAGGATCCAGAAGAGGAGGATGCTGTCGAGGCGGATCCAGGACGGTGTCTGGACGGCGACCGAGGCGTCAACAAGGACGTGGTCGTCAAGGGCGTAGCGGCGGAGAGTGAGAAGCACCAGATCCCGCCAGCGGGCGTAGGAGGGCGACTCCGGCTCGAGGACGACCGGCACGAGGAGGCGAATGTTCTAGACCCCCCGGCCTGGTAGTGCAACTGAGTCACGAGCAGATCGGCCGGATCGTGCCAGAGGACGGCGGTGTGGGACACGCGGCGGCCTGACGAGGCGGAGGAGGTGGCCCCAGCGTCCTGGGAGGCGGGAGAGGCGAGGAGCTGCTCCGCCTCGACGATCTGGCGGGCTAGGGCGTCGGCCGCGTCGTGCTCACACTCCCAGACGAGGGCGGCCGCGCGCACACGAGCCTGCCCCTCCGCGGCGGCAGCCCGGGCAGCGACGAGAGCGGCGGCGAGGGCGGAGTCCGGACCCGGCGGAGGTGCGGGTGGGTGAGCGCCAGCAGGAGGAACGCCGACCACCCCACCCAGGGGTAGGCCCGGCAGTAGGGAAACCCGGCCCAGGCCTGGGCGGACGGGATCGGTCGGGAGCAGATCCTCTGCAGCAGGCACGAACTCGGTGGCAGGGGGTGGCGGCCGAATTCTAGGCGGCGGCGGGTGGACTGCAGGCGCCAGTGGAGTCGTGCCCGTAGGCAGGGGATGGACAGCCACCCCGTCCCCGGGTTCCCCCACCGTGGGAAACTGCAGAGCCGAGCCGCCCGCGCCTGGAGGTGGGAAGGGGGCGCCAGAAGGAGGGGCGGCCCCAGGAGGAGGTGCGCCTGCACCTGGAGGAGGGGCGGCCGAGAAGGGGGCGCCAGCGGCTAGTGCCGCGCCAGGAGGAGCGCCTGGAGGAGGAGCAGCAGGGGCTGCCGCCAGGACCTGGGCCCAGGAGGAAGAGGAGAGGGGAGGAAAGTGGCTGTAGAGAGGAGGAGCGCCGGCCATGGCGCCGGTGGCCGGCGGCGGCGGCCACCAGCAGTGGCGGTGGCTGGGGAGAGGTGGGTGGGGAGGAAACTAACCCTAGGCTGCTGATACCATGTTAGGGAATGAGTTTCTATTGATTTGGGCTAACCCTAAAAGGGTAGCTATATAGGTCACCATACATGGGCCACATGGGCCTAGCCTCATGGGCCTAATACACTCACATTCCAACATGTATATTAGGCAAGTATATAATAGGCAACCACACAATCAGTGTGATTAGCACCTGCTATGTAAAGCATATACACGCCTGTACACCCTGCCATATTGGCTATATATATGAAGGTCACCCCCCATGTTGGGGGTGTGGTGTTTCCCTATCTCTCTGTTCTCTTCTACATGGTATCAAAGACCGCGTGATCAATCAGATCTCGGGCTTCTGCTTCCGCTCCTTTCTCCTCTCCACCTTTCCCCGGTGGCTGAACTCCGACGCCGCCGTCCACTCTTCTTCCGGTGGTGCGCCACACCACCTGGTCGACATGTCTGTCACCGCCGACGCCGTCTGCCTCCTCCAGCGCTCCCTCTATGGCCTCAAGCAGGCCCCTCGAGCGTGGCACCAACGCTTCGCCACGTTTCTCCGACAGTTCGGCTTCGTCGCCTCTGCCACCAATGCCTCCCTCTTCATCTACACCGAGGGCGGCTCCTCTGCCTACTTGCTGCTGTACGTTGACGACATCGTCCTCACGGCTTCCTCGGCCGCTCTGCTTCGACACATCATCGCCCGCCTTCACTCTGAGTTCGCCATGACGGACCTAGGGGAACTACATCACTTCCTAGGTATCTCCGTCACTCGCTCCTCCGACGGCCTTTTCCTCAGCCAGCGGCAGTACGCCGTGGACCTTCTTCAGAAGGCGGGCATGGTCGAGTGTCACTCGACATCGACACCTGTTGACTCTCGTGCCAAGCTCTCTGCCTCGGCGGGCGCCCCTGTCGCTGATCCCGCTGCGTACTAGAGTCTCGCCGGCTCTCTCCAGTACCTGACGCTCACTCGCCCCGACCTGGCCTATGCTGTACAGTAAGTGTGCCTCTTCATGCATGACCCGTGCGAAGCTCACCTCGCGCATCCTTCGGTATGTGAAGGGCACCCTGTCGGCTGGTCTCCACATCGTCACTGGGCCCGTCGACAAGCTGATTACATACTCCGATGCTGACTGGGCAGGGTGCCCAGACTCCCGCCGCTCTACATCAGGCTTCTGCGTCTTCCTCGGTGACAGTCTGGTGTCCTGGTCGTCCAAACGGCAGACCACGGTGTCCCGGTCCAGTGCGGAGGCTGAGTACCGGGCTGTTGCTCACGTGGTTGCAGAGTGTTGTTGGCTTCGCCAACTCCTTCAAGAACTTCATGTTCCCTTGAAGGTTGCCACAGTTGTCTACTGTGACAACGTCAGCGCTGTCTACATGACAGCCAACCCGGTCCACCACCGCCGTACCAAGCACATCGAGATTGACATCCACTTCGTCCGTGAGAAGGTGGCTCTCGGCGAGGTTCGAGTTCTCCATGTGCCGTCACGGTTTCAGTTCGCTGACATCATGACAAAGGGGTTGCCGGTTCAGCTATTTGAAGATTTTCGGTCCAGTCTCTGCATCCGGAATCCTGGCGCTTCGACTGCGGGAGGCTGATAGACATATTAGGCAAGTGTATATTAGGCAAGTACATAATAGGCAACCACACAATCAGTGTGATTAGCACCTGCTATGTAAAGCATGTACACGCCTGTACACCCTGCCATATTGGCTATATATATGAAGGTCACCCCCCCCCCCATGTTGGGGGTGTGGTGTTTCCCTATCTCTCTGTTCTCTTCTACAGATTTCATAAGAAAAATTTATGAATTGTGTTGATATAAGATACCACCTGATATATGGGCCCAACAAGGAAAAACCACTCAATGAAATCACCTAAATGGTAGATCAAACGATTTTTGATAGATAGGGGGTTAGTATATCTAGTTTTGTAGGTCAGGGGATGAAGTAAACACTTCTAAACATCAGGGTGAAGTAGACACACTGCTAAATGTTTGGGGGGGGGGGGGGGAGGGGCATATTGACTTTTTTTCTTAAATATAAGTGATAAAGGTTTATCTCTAGGCCAACCACTGAAATATTGTTGCTTGCTACAGCAGCACATCGATACAGTACCACACCTGTTCAGCACTACACAGATTTTGAGGAATCAGATTGTCCATCATGGTGGCTGAAGTTGGCCAGGCCATGTTATGCCCGAACATCATGACCCTTATAGCAAGTTGTCAGAGGAGTAAACTAGCAAGTTGAGAAAACCTACTGAAACTGAAAGCCACCTTTTGAGAATTCAGTGTTGCTTAATTAGAATTGTTGATAATCTCTTTGAGATGCAATTGTAAGTCTATACTTCTTCATACTTATGGCAACATGACAACATGTGTACTTCTGTGAAATTTGCTTAAATTTTTTTAAGGTACATATATTCAAACCCATTAACAAAAGTGAGAGCAATTCTCAGCATGTGATTTTTTCTGAAAAATCAATGTATGGCGTGACAGTACATGGAGAAGTGACTGTACCTTGTATCCAAAACATTTCCCATAAAAACTCTCTTCTTCGCTAGCAGAGCTAGCCTCCATCGTGCATTGTTTTCCTTGGCTCGAAGATCATGTTGATACTCAGCCACAGAAGCAGAAGAAATCAGTACCCAAACTGCTATATCTTCTCTTGGTGGCGTCATAAAGTTCTCCCTGTCATTTTTTCTGGACAAGTCACTGACTGTGATCTCTTGTAGCTTTTTATCTATGTCATCAACTGGAGCATGGATAATATCCTCCTGCAAACTACAGAAGCCAACTGGCAGAATCTGGAAGACTGTGTTTCCTGGAGCTGCAAAAGTTGCCAATAGTGTGCGCTCGGAGATGTCCCTAAGAAAATTATATAATGTCAAATCATGTCTCTTATATGAAGCCGATTATCAAAAAAGAAGCATGAATAAAGGCTAATTGAAACTCATAGAGTACAGGTCAACTCAACTTGTCAACATGCACAAATGAACACATGGTTATTGATAGGCAACTACGCTCTGTGCCTTGTCGATCGGAGGTTGTAGCTGTGAGAGATCGGTGGTTGGGGCTTGAACGTCGTGCGGCGGCGAGGCGCCGTGGTCGCACGAACGAGAGAGAGGAAGGTGGCGGCTAGGGTTTGGAACTCCCGGCTCCCTGAGGGAAGCCGAGTAATATGATACTCTTGCTTAATTCTGTCCACGGGTATTAGAACTCCTATATATAACTAATTGTTCTAGTAATTATGGAAATTAAACAATTAAAGATAAATATGGGCTTTTAGCCCCCTAGCTCCTGCGCCTAACCTAGCCACTAGTGGGCCTCCTCCTGGCATACTTGATGCCGGTCATAACAGTTATATTGTTCTGGCGTGATGTTGTTAACATGATTCATTTCATAGCAGAGTCAAGCAGCATTGTAGCATTTTTGCGCACCATCTTTCAAGCTTGTCAATACTAACACAAAGTAAGAAGAGCAGACAAGTGAACCCTTCACTATGCAATATGAATTGTAAGTGCATTGGTCTTCTCAGAAACCAGAATATTAATTTCACTTTGAGAATGTACTGAGAGCCTGAGTACTCGAACATAATTTCAACCACATTGTCATGGGCAGTCAGATGGGTCAGCAGGGTTAGATCCAATATCCCAATCCCCTTCTATCCCTGAGTAGGGTTAGGGTTGGGGATAAGTAAAGGAGATGTATCATTAAAGGAAGCAAGAAGAAATAGATCCAATATCCCAAATCCCCTTCTATCCCTGCCCTTGTGGTCTAACTGCCACCTGATGGCTGGCTGATGTCCAGCAGCTTGCATCCAGATCCGTGTTCATAATGCACATCTTCCATGTTCCTCCTCTTTCTCAATTCCAATCTGATATATTATGGGCTGGGTGCAGGCCCAAGGCCTGGAGGTAGGGCATTCACCCTTGAGCAGCCGCCTGTCAATGCTGCCATCAAGTATCTGAGACTGGTTGGGAGGGAACAACTGGAGACTAATTTTCTCATTCCTTGATACATAACAAATACATAAAAAACTCTTGCTTTGGGAAAATACTCCCCCGGTGGGTGTTGCACTAAGACAAAATAAGTCGTCCACAAGAAAACCCCCCAACTACCAGGACGTGCCACTGACTGCCAGGAGGCACCTGCAGCCGCGTATTTTGCTGTAACAGTCAATAGGCCACATATTTCTCATAGTGGCGAGGGGGATTTTTTTTTAAACCTAGCCCGTGGGGAGTCGAACCCAGGCCTGCTGGGTGCTACTAATTCACTACAACCACTAGGCTGCAGCCTGCAGGCCCATTTGCATCTCATCTCTATTCTCCATATACATAATACATCACATCTCTATCTCTATATACATGATACATGGACAACTTGGCCACTAACATTTTTTTCCTTCAACAATGAATCCCTAAAAATACACAGCTAACATGATTAAGAAATTATGATATATGCCTGCAGCTAAGGAATTTAAGAGATGACATTTCAACTAACTAGATGCAGGTTATAGTAATCATCTAGCTAGTTCTTGCATCGCTGCTGGAACCACACACCTAATAAGTATGTTCTGATCTATTCCTTTATATGTTGCTAGTTCCTCCCATTTATGAAGCATATCTTATATTTCTGAAGCATATACTATATTCTCCCATTTGATCAACTTACTTGTGTATTGACTCAGAATTTCAGACATAATATAACTGGTCTCAAAACTGTACATAAAAACATATATGGGACCGAGCTATGAATATTTTAGCCTTTTAGCATCTCAGAGCAATAAAAAAAGGCATAATTTTAGTAAAAATTGCTGTTGTTAATTACTCCCTCCATTCTAAATTATAAGTCAGTTGGGGCAACCAGAACGACTTATAATTTAGAATGGAGGGAGTAACTTTTAGTGTCACCATTTTCTTGCTCATCCAGTTTCTGTAAATGATATGCGAACAGTGACAAAAACAAAGAATAATACCCCTAATTTCTTCTACTCCAAACTAGCTTCCGTGCCACATGAATGCAAAAATCTCTTCTACTCCACTTTCGCATTTCATTACCAAGCACTGCCAAAAAGAAATTGAAATACAATGCGAGCAAATCCATAAAAGACATTTCCATTTCTTTTAATGATCGGATGGGTGGGAATGATGGAGAGATGTCCCAGACCATTGTAACTGAAGCTGTCTCTATGATGGTAGACAGTGCTTGACCCCACTTATATGTGTATTAATGACAACACCTCAATGCACCCCATCATTGGACTTAAACAGAGGACATTATATTTGACTTAATCTATGAACCTTCTAGATATTGGGCCTGAACAAACTTAAGATAGGACTCTTCTGTGTGGGCTGCAACACTAATTCTAGAAAATTCTATGCCAAATTGACACGGGAAGACATCTTGCATGAGAGAGCGCTCAGATCATTTCTTGAATTCCCTCCCCTTCACATTGTCATTTATATGACAAGCATTTGGATATAACTGGCATGAAGCATTCGAGATGCACTGACCAAATCCCTAACAAAGATAACTACCACATCACCAGTGACTGCAATAATTCCCTTTGGCACTGCACAATACACAGGTGACAAAACTGAGATACTAGAGCATACCACAAACAAAAGCCACCTTCGCCATCATGGCCAATAATGAGAGATGTGCTTTTTGGCATCCTTCGAAGCTCCAGTACAGGACCCATGTTACCCAAACTAGGAATCACATACTGCTCAGATATCTCACTGTGAACACAAAAAAGGAATAGATTAAACCCATCAAGAGTTAATATGGATATCTAAATCAAGTTTAAGGGGAACTCCTGCAGTAAATATGATTCCAAATCATGATGGTAATGCCTAAGCAAAAGGAAGTACAACCATGGACATGGACATGGACATGGACACATGGTGCATGATTAATGCATCACAGAAATACTGAGACACTTGAAAAAACATTAAACAATGTGCTTAGCACGCGTTCATTAGAAAGACTAGGACATCCACAAGACAACCAAATAGGTACTCAGAGCAGAACTGTTTTTTCCCAGACTTCTTCAATTTGCAGTCTAAATGAAATAGCTTTCGATATATCCTGCTATAGCTTTTATAGCTTCCGAAGGAGGCTACCGCTAAATGTCATAGCCCGCAATTTAAAACCTTGAACCCAACAGATCATTAGAAACTCTTATCTTTTATTTAATACCAATACTTTTTCATAAGACATGATTTATTGACAAATTTCAGTGCATCGAGTGAGTGGTGTGTCCGAAGTCTTGGCTAATGTAAGGTTCTGATTTCTATTGCACAGGGAATGTATTCCAATTTTCTTCATTTCAAACATATAAATAGATTGCTATAATATTTCCAATAGAGCACAACCATTCAATCCAACCTTTTAACATGAAAAGTAGATGATTACTAGAATATTGTACTTTGCACATAGTAAAATTGTAATTTAAAAAAATAGGTATTAAAACATGAGATGGAAAGGAACACATATAATGATGATACTACAAAAAATATGTACCTCCACCCATCCACCATTTCCCAGATATGCAAGTTTCTGCTATCTTCAGTAGCTACAATGTAATTTGGTTCGAATATCAGAATGCACGACACTGTCCCATAAGGCATCAAATTGGTTACAAGTGAAACATAACCCAAGTTAACAGATACAATTTTTAAAGAATTATCTTCGCATCGGCCCAAGTTGCACACCGAGCACAAGCAATCAATGTTTTGCATCCTGTCAATAAGAATATTTAATCAGCACCAGCATAAGGTATACTCCCTCCCTCCACAAAAGGATGCAACTACAGGATTTGTGCAAGTCAAACTAGATTAATAAACTTTGACCAAGTTTATAGTTTAAAGTATTAACATTTATGTCTTCAACTAGGTTTAATATGAAAATATATTTCATAATTAAATTAATGGTACTTATCTTATTGTTATATAATAAATGTTTGTACTGTTTTATATAACTTTAGTCAAACTTCAAATCATTTGACTTCTCGAAAAGTGAGAATTGAGTCCTTTTGTGGACCGAGGAAGTATATACAACATTTTCCGGCATGTCACTAAGGGATTATGATTACAACCTGCAAGAAGGTATTCTGATGCTGCTCAGGAGGACCAGAAACTGGCCATCCGGTGTAAAATGCAAACCAGATCTTCCAAACGGAAACTGAAAAGAACAGAAGTGCAAGGAATTTAGTGCAATGTTGCATCACCCAGGGGGAAAAAAACTGCACTCACAGAAAACTCTTACATTTCCTGTTGAAGAATGGTCCAAGGTGGATAGTACAAGGGGAGTGTAACCAACAAAACATGGTGGGGCATCTTTCTGGTCTTTAGGAGTGATAGTGTAAACATAAAGGAATCTTTGGCAGCTCTCCAAAAGGCCACACAATACATAAATATAGAAGCTGTTACGATTTTTAGCTTTTAACATGACAGACAAGACAGGCATTGGGTGCAGGTAGCATCCCACCAGCTCTAGGTGATGATCTGACCTTCTTGCTTGTGTTCTTGTGTATGCAGATACTAAACCATGTGTACAATTGGTCATAGAAAGGGCATTATCTGGTTGGTGATGAAAAACATCATTTTCACCCTTTGGAGGTATGTGTTCACAAACATTGCCTTCCCCACAGACAGATAGCATTGTGTTCTTATTACTATTTTTACATCCAATTTGACATTCTTCCACTTTGCCAAGCGAATTTCCTTTATCTGCTTTAACTCCGTCACCAACAGGCCAACCTTTAGTGGTGCTTACTCTTTGTGACCCATCACTAGAATGTATGCCTTTGTCTGATGACTCAAAAGCAACACGTTTGTCAACAAACTCAACATTCTCAGAATGAAAACTAGTATTATCATCAGATTTTGTACATTTATAGCTTACACTATGGAACCTATTTTCCTTCTGATCAATTGCTGGCACTTCAGTATGATGTTGCTCATCTCGCATGACCAACAAAGATGATTTTGCCTCACTCGCAGGTGGCAAAATCAAAGTTGAACTCACATCATGCTTATCCCACTTTACAACATCATTATGTGCATTAGAATGGACTGGAGCTGGCAAGATATTTGCTAAACACTCCTCATTCCTCGAAACTGCTGAACCATGTCTAACAAAAGCTTGTGCACAAACATCAATTGATCCATTACTAGTGTTCTTGTGGTATGAAACATCCACCGAAACTGATGAGTCATTTTTTATAACATTTGTAAGCTCCTTAAATTGCTGCTCAGATTGTTTAACATCGCCATTAAACTGGTTGTAGTTTGCAGGGTTGGAACTATCTTCCCCACCGAACTCATCCTCTAGACAAGCAACGAGCGAATCAGACAAAATATATTGTCCATTTTCATGATTGTATATCACATCAGGTGCATTTTTGCCATTATGTACACTCGCCTGATACTCAAAAACTTCACTTTTGCCATTTAGCAACTTCAACTTCTCATTAGGTCCCCTAGAGCACACATCCTCAGGATAATGATGATGATTACCCATTGATTTCTTCGTATTGTTGCCCAAAATTTGTGCATCATCCTCAAAACTATCTGCAACAACATAACCACTCATCTCATCTAATTTAACAACTGAGTCATCATTTCTGCAGTCATCATTGGCAATGCCATTTTTAGCCATGTCATGATGAGATCCCGCATGGTCACACATTCCACAACTATTTTCATTTGTACCTTCACCCATAATTGTTGGTACAGTTACACCTGTTCAAAACAAGGAATTATTCAGAGCCGTAGCTAACTTACAGAAGAAAAGGATCATCAGTCAGAAGTTATAAAAGTCCAAACTATGTTTTCTGTAGCCTTCTTGCTTGGCTATAGAAAGTTACCCTTATCAAAAGAAAAAGGAATACCATTTTAAATTAATCAAATTTGTTGGAGTATATGTCTAAGGCCCATGTGGCTAGGCCCATGAGGCCCATGTATGCTACACTATATAGCTACCCTTCTACGGTTAGCCTAATCAATCTAGTCCATTCATTCCAACATGGTATCGGAGCCTAGTTTTTCCCTTTCTCCCTCCCTCTCCCTCCAGCCGCCAGGCCGCCAGGGGCCGCCGCCCTCACCGGCCGGCCATGGCCGAGCCTCCACCTCCCTCCTTCCTCAACTTCCCTCCCCTCTCCCACCCCACCTCCTGGGCCCAGATCGCGGCTTCCCCCCTTGCGCCGCGCCCTCTGGAGCAGCTGGCCGCCGCCGCCTCCCCTGGCGCCGCCAGCCCAGGTGCGGCCGCGGGCCACCCCCTGGCGCCGCCGGCCGCCGATGCCCCCTCGGGCGCAGGTGCGGGCCACGCCTGGGCCCCGCCTGGCGCGGGCGCGGGCCCCACCTGGGCGCCGCCGGCCACTGCTCCTCTGACTGCAGCGGCTTGGCCGGCACCTGGCGGGCCGCCAGCCGGCTCCACGCCGCACCTGGCCCTCGCCCTCGCGTCTGATGGAGCTCCCACCTCTGCGGCCTTCCCGGTCACCCCGGCCGATGTCGCCGACGCCGTCGGCCCCGACTTTCCAGCGGACGCCGCCGCCGCCGCAGCAGCCGCTGTTGCTGCTGCTGCAGCAGGCCTGGGCCTACCTGGGGGGGATGGTGCGGCATCCACCCTGCAGGGGACGGCCATGGGCTGCGGAACCCTTCCCGCTCCATCTTCGGCCGTCCTCTCCGCCCCTCGGCCCGTCTCCGCCCTCGCCGCCGCGCTAGTTTCCGCCCGTGCCGCGGCCGCCGCCGGTCAGGAGCGCGTCCGTGCGGCTGCCCTTCTGTGGCAACGGGAGCGGGACGCCGCCGACACTCTGGCCCGCCAGATCGCCGAGGCGGAGCAGCTTCTCGCCCAGGACGGGGGGCCACCTCTTCTGGCTCGACGGGACACCTCACCTCCACCACTACGGCTCTCCGTCACGACCCGGCCGACCCCCTCGTCTCGCAGCTCCACTATCAGGCCGGCGGTGTCCAGAACATCTGGCTACTCGTCCCGGTCGTTCTCGACCCCGAGTCACCCTCGTACGCTCGTTGGAGGGATTTGGTGGTCCTCACTCTTCGCCGCTACGCCCTCGACGACCACGTCCTCGACGAGCCCACGCCCATGGTCCAGACTCCGTCGTGGCAGCGTCTGGACAGCATCGTGCTTTCCTGGATCCTCGGCACGATCTCCGTCGACCTCCACGACCTCGTCCGCACCACCACCTCCGCTCGCCAGGCCTGGCTGGCACTCGAGGGCCGGTTTCTGGGCAATGCTGAGGCCCGCGCTCTGCGCCTCGACGCGAGCTTCCGCACCTTCGTCCAGGGGGACCTTGCCGTTGGCGAGTTCTGCCGGAAGATGAAGACCATGGCAGATTCCCTCGGCGACCTGGGCTGGCCCGTGGAGGATCGCATCCTCGTCCTCAACGTCCTTCGCGGGCTCAGCGACCGCTACGCCCACCTCCGGACCTGGATCACCCGTCAGCGGCCCTTCCCCACCTTCCTGCAGGTCCGTGACGACCTCGTCATGGAGGAGCTCACTCAGGGCCTCCAGCCGGGGTCCACCGCCACCCAGGGGTCCTCGTCCTCCTCGACGGCCCTGGCTGCTACTCCGCCGCGCCCGTCTGCTCTCCCTCGTCCGTCTGCTCCACCACCGTCGTCTCTTCTTGGTCCTCCTCCCTCCGGGCCAAGCGGAGGTGGGGGGGCCGTGGCGGTCGTCGCCGACGTGGGGGCGGTGGAGGTCGTGGGGGAGGCCGTGGTGGTGTCACCCCGCTAGCTGGCCCACCAGGGGGCACCATGGCCTTCTTTCCACAACCCGTGGTCAGAGCGCATTTCTATGTGGCCCTACCACGCTCCAGGGGGTGAGACTCGCCCACCGGTGGCCATGTTTAATGGTGCTCCACCTCCCGGCGTCTCCACTACACCATCGTGGGCTCCTCCCCCCGGCACCCCGCCCGGGTCTGCCGGATGGGACCAGGCGGCCTTGGCACGGTCGTTCAGCACCATGGGCTTGACATCTCCTGTCGGACCTAAGTGGATTGCCGACTCAGGTGCCACCTACCACACCACCCCTACCCCTGGTATACTTTCTTCTGTCCATTCTCCTTCTTCTCTCCCCTCGTCCATTATGGTCGCAAATGGTTCGTGTCTTCCTGTCACCTCGTGGGTACCGCCGGTGCTCATGGGTCCTTTCGTCTTCCCGATGTTCTTGTTGCACCCTCTATGGTTCACAACCTTCTTTCTATTCGTCGTTTTACAGCTGACAACTCTTGTTCTGTGGAGTTTGACTCTTCTGGTCTTACTGTGAAGGATTTGGCTACCCGGCGTCCTCTGCTCCGATGTGACAGTACGGGGCCCCTTTACACCCTCCGTTTTCCGGCGTCTGCCTCGCCATCTTCACTTTTGTCAGCTGCCTTCGCCACCACCTCTTCTACTACTTGGCACCGGCGCCTCGGCCATCTTGGACGTGATGCCCTGATGCAGCTTAGTCATACCTCCGACATTCGTTGTACTTGAGCTCATGATGAGCATTTGTGTCATGCGTGCCAAATGGGCCGTCATGTTCGTCTTCCTTTTTCTAGTTCTTCACATGCGGCTCGCATTTTTGATCTTGTACATTGCGACCTATGGATGTCTCCTGTACTCAGCATTTCTGGCTATAAGTACTATCTGGTGGTGGTTGATGATTTTTCTCACTACTCGTGGACTTTTCCCTTACATGCCAAGTCTGAGACATTCCCCGCACTTCACCATTTCTTCGCTGGGGTTTCCACTCAGTTCGGCCTCACCATCAAGGCCGTCCAGTGCGACAATGGCCGTGAGTTCGATAACTCCACCTCCCGGGCCTTCTTCCTCTCTCGTGGTGTCCAGTTGCGCATGTCTTGCCCGTACACCTTGTTAGTCGCTGGATTCGCACTCTTGGTAGTAGCTGAATCCTTACTCTCATCGAGAGAGGATGACACTAGGAGTTGGGGCAATTTTCTGGTTTATTTCTCACACAAACTCATACAATGTCATGCCAACCTAAGGGGTTGGGGATACATATTTATAGGGCTGCTAGCCAGCCAAGCATATGCCAAGATGCTAGTCTAAGATGCTAGAAAGATGCTGTCCTATAGATGCTAACTGCTAGTCTAAGATGCTAGAAAGATGTTGTCCTATAGATGCTAACTGCTGTCCTAAAAGCAGTCAAGGATGCAATCTACAAAGGACACAAGGACCACATGTGCAGCAGCCCCACAACCACCAGCCACAGAGACTTATCCATCACTCTCCCCCTAAGTCTTGTGTGGCTCCTTGTGAGGTATCTGGGCCATCCCGATCCTGGCGCGAAGTTCCTGAAACTTGACCCGCCCGAGGGACTTGGTCAGGAAGTCGGCGAGCTGGTCTTGGGTGTTGATGTAGTTGGCCCGGACACTCCCTCCAGGTAGCTTCTGATGAAGTGATACCTCACCCGGATGTGCTTGCTGCGCTCGTGGAAGACAGGATTCTTTGCCAAGGCCAAGGCAGACTTGCTGTCCACCCTGAGCTCCACTGCCTCTGCATCTCTACCAAGAAGATCGCCAAGCAGCCGAGCCAGCCACAAGGCCTGAGTAGCAGCGGTAGTGGCTGCGATGTACTCTGCCTCGCAGCTGGACAGAGCCACCACCTGCTGCTTGACCGACTGCCAGCTGATCGGACACTTGCCGAGGAAGAACAGCGTCCCGCTGGTGCTCTTGCTCGTGTCAATGTCGCCGGCGTGGTCGCTGTCGCTGTACCCGATGAAATGCGCCGCACCGGGGCACCTCGGGTAGTGCAAGCCGTAGTCGGAGGTGCCTGCGACGTAGCGGAGGATCCTCTTCACGGCCTGCTGGTGCTCCGCCGTCGGTCGCTGCATGAACCGGCTGACGTAGTCGACGGCGAACGCCAAGTCCGGTCGCGTGTGGACAAGGTAGCGAAGGCTACCCACAATGCGCCGGTACTGCGTCGCGTCCACCTCCTCCTCCGTACTCTCCCGACTCAGCCTCAGCCTCTCCTCCATAGGAGTGTGGGCTGGGTTGCAGCCGGTGAGACCGCCTAACTCCACAATGCGCTTGGCGTAGGCAGTCTGGCGAAGAGAGGTGCCGGAGCTGTCCTGGTGGACCTCGATCCCTAGATAGGAGAGAGGGCCCAAGTCGCTCATCTGGAAAGTCGCCCTCATCTTCTCCTTGAACGCCTCGATCTCCACCTCCTTGGTGCCGGTGATCACCAAGTCGTCGACGTAGACGCCTACCAGTAGGGCCTTTCCTCCGCTGCCCCGCCGATAGATGGCCGCCTCGTGTGGGCTTTGCTCGAAGCCCATCCCCTTCAGCGTGGAATCCAGCTTGGCATTCCACGCCCTCGGTGCCTGCCGCAAGCCATAGAGAGCCTTGCGCAGGCGAAGCACCTTGCCCTCCTTGCCGGGAATCGCAAATCCCGGCGACTGATGCACGTAGACCTCCTCCTTCAAGTCGCCGTTAAGGAACGCCGACTTGACATCCATGTGATGGACACGCCAGCCCTCCTGGGCAGCTAGCGCAAGAAGTCGCACGGACTCCATCCGTGCAACGGGCGCGAAGGCGTCGTCGAAGTCGATTCCTTCTTGCTGGACGAAGCCGTGCGCCACCAGACGCGCCTTATGCTTGATCACCTCTCCGGTCTCGTCCTTCTTGAGCTTGAAGACCCACTTGAGAGAGATGGCGTGGTGGCCGGCTGGAAGATCGGCCAGCTCCCACGTCTTGTTCCGCTCGACGGCGTCCATCTCCATCTGCATCGCGGCACGCCATGCCGCGTCCCTCTCCGCCTCGGCGAAGGAACGAGGCTCGCCATCGTCCTGTGCGAGGTGCAGCTCCGCCTCAAAGTCATGCTGTGCCAGTCCAGGGACCGGCTGCTCGCCGAGGAGGTTGTCCACGGTACGGTAGCGCAGAGGCTCGCCGCCGTGGTAGGCGTCGATGCGATCCTCGTCGTTGGACAGCGGAGTGGCGAACTCCACTGTGCGCTGCTCGTCGTGGGCCGAAGCTGCCGGTGCCGAGCCTGAAGAGGTAGGGTCCGGTGTAGGAAAACGAGGAGTGGCCGGCGGTGCTGGTGGTGGACTCGCCGGAGCCTGTGGACTTGCCGGAGCTGGTGGTGGCGGTGGTGAAGGGCTCGCCGGAGGTGGTGGTGAACGAGGTGGTGGGGTAGGCGAGCTCGGTGAGGACGAGCTGCTAGCTCCCCCGGCCTCCTTGAAGTGGACGTAGTCGACGACGAAATCGCTGGTCGTCGGAGTCGAGCCGTCATCCACCATCTTGCCCCACGTCCAGCTTCGCCCCTCGTCGAACACGACGTCACGCGTGATGCGCATGCGCCGTGTCGCAGAGTCGAGGACGCGGTAGGCCTTGGCGCCCTCCGCGTAGCCGATGAAGACCCCTGGCGTGCTCCGGTCGTCGAGCTTGCCGACGTGGTTGAGCTCCTTGACGAAGGCTAGGCAGCCGAAGACGCGAAGGTGGCTCACCGCGGGCTTGCGCCCGTGCCAGGCCTCGTATGGCGTCTTGCCGTCAAGGGCCTTGGTGGGGGAGCGGTTGAGCAAGTGGACGGCAGTCATCACCGCCTCACCCCAGTAGATCGCCGGCATCCCTCTCTGCTTGAGGGCACGGGCGGTGGCCACCACCGTCTGGTTGCGGCGCTCGACGACGCCGTTCTGCTACGGAGTGTACGGCGCGTCGAAGTGGCGGTGGATCCCCTCATCGGCGCAGTACGCCGCGAACTCGGCCGCCGTGAACTCGCCGCCGTTGTCCGTGCGTAGGACCCGAAGCTTGCGGCCGCACTCCGCCTCCGCAGCAGCTTGAAGGTGCTTGATGGCGTCCGCTGCGGCTGCCTTGGCGTCGAGCAGGACAGCCCACATTTAGCGGGACACGTCGTCGACGAGGAGGAAGTAGCGCCGGCCTCCAGGTGTAGCCGGTGTCACGGGGCCACAGAGGTCACCGTGTACGAGCTCCAGCTTCTCCTTGGCGCGGAAGCTCGCCTGGCGGGGGAAAGGGAGCCGCCGTAGCTTGGTGAGGACGCAGGTGTCACAGAATTGCTCCACGTGGTCGACGTGCGGCATGCCCCGCACCATCTCCTTGCTGCCGAGCTGCCTCAGGGCCTCAAAGTTGAGGTGCCCAAAGCGCTCGTGCCACCTCCAAGCGTCGTCGTCGCGGCGGGCTGCAAGACAAAGAGGTTGCGCCACCTGTGCGTGAAGGACGTAGAGGCGGTTGCTCCTGTTGACCTTGACCAGGAGCCGGTGTCGATGATCCCAGATGCGCAGCACCCCGTGCTCGATCTCCACGCGCGATCCGCTCTCATCCAGCTGTCCCAAGCTGATGATGGAGTTCCTCAACGCGGGGATGTAGTAGACACCGGTGAGCAGCCTGTGCTCGCCAGTCTTGGCGACGAAGACGACAGAGCCGACGCCCTTGATCTCCACAGCGGAGGCGTCGCCGAACTTGACGGTGCCTCGAACGCTTGGGTCGAGCTTGGTGAAGAACTCCCGCCGCCCGGTCATGTGGCGGGTGGCGCCGGTGTCAAGGCACCACCCGTCGGTCTTGTCGTTGCCGGAGCTGTCGTCGAGGAGGGCGTGTGCTTTTGGCTCGTCAAGGTGGAGGAGAGCCATTGCGGCCGGTGCCGCTGGAGGTAGTTCGATGCTCGCATGAGCAATGAACAGAGCCGGCTGCTCCTCCTCTTCCACCTGCGCGACGTGGGTCTGGCCGCGTCGTGGCTGTCGACAATCCTTGGCCCAATGACCAAGCTTGCCGCAGTTGTAGCAAGGGTCGCCTCGTGCTGGCTTTTGCTTGCCAGCGGCGCCGCCCTGGGCGCCTCCACGATCATCACCCTCGGCACATCCTCGCGCCCCTGCCTGTGCGTCTTTGCGCGGCTTGCCACGCTTGCTGCCGCCTGTCGTGGAAGAAGGCTCCCCCTTCTTCTTGTCACCTTGGCCGGCAGCCCACTGCTCCCGAATGAGGAGCTTCCCGCCAATGGTGACGGGTCCCGAGAGGCGCTGTGGCTCATCGCTGTCAACGACCTTGAGGCGGCCCAACGCCTCCTCGATCGTCATCGTGGAGAGGTCCAGCAGAGACTCGATTGAGCGAGCCATCTGCTTGTACTTCTCAGGGACGCAGCGGAAGAGCTTCTCAACAGCTCTCTCCTCGCCGTAGGTGTCGTCGCCGAACTGCACCAACTTCTGCAACAGTGTTGAGACGGAGAGCAAAGTCATCAACGTCCTCACCTGGCTTGAAGGCCAGGTTCTCCCACTCCTTACGAAGTGCCTGCAGTGTGGACTTGCGGGCGCGGTCGCTGCCGATGCGTGCTACAGCGATGGCGTCCCAAGCCTCCTTGGCAGTCCGCTTGCTGGTAAGCGAAAACTGTATCTCGGGCGGGACTGCAGCAATGAGAGCATCCAGCGCCCGTCGATCTTGGTCGTAGTCGACATCGCCGTACCAGACTGCATCCCACATATGCCGCACCTGGAGCTTCACCCTCATCACCGCAGCCCACTCAACGTAGTTGGTCTTGGTGAGGGTAGGCCACCCGCCGCCGGGGCCGACGTCCCTGACGACAGCCTGGTACTCGTGGTGACCACGGTACCGAACCGGGGAGAGAGAGCCGCGCTGCCTGTGAAGGCCGCGCTCTCCGTCGACCCGTCCGCCGCCGCCATGCGCGCCTCCTCCAGGAGCGCCACCGCCGTGCGCGCCTCCTTCAGGAGCGCCGCCGGCGTGTCTGCGCCTGTCTGGGCTGCCGCCGCGCTCGTGGGCGTGCACGGCTGCCCACTGCGCCGCTCGCCCTCGCGATGCCTCCCTCTCCAGCAGCTCGAGGTCCGCGTCGGCGCTGTCATCAGCAGCGATGGAGCTGCTGTTGCTGCCGCGTAGAACCTCGACCTCCGCTGCTGCTGCACGCGCTGCATCCGCCGCCGCCGCTGCTTCCACCTCCGCTCTAGCTGCTGCTAGCTCCGCTGCTGCCAGCCTCGATGCCCTTGCCGCTGCTGCAGCGGCGTCTGCTGCCGCTCGCTCGCGCTTCTCTGCCGCGGCGAGGTCGGCCTCCTGCCGACGCCGCGTGCTCGAAGCGACCGAGCCCTGAGACTGGCCTGCGGACATGGCGCGCTATCGAGGGGGCTGCTGTGTGGAGAGCAAGGGCAGCCAGAGCTGCTGCTGCTACCGGCTGCGGTTGGGGCTGCTGCGAGGCCGGGGAAGAAGAAGAGCAGGAGATGCTCAGGCTACAGGATAGTACGGCTCGAATACCACTTGTTAGTCGCTGGATTCGCACTTTTGGTAGTAGCTGAATCCTTACTCTCATCGAGAGATGATGACACTAGGAATTGGGGCAATTTTCTGGTTTATTTCTCACACAAACTCATATAATGCCATGCCAACCTGAGGGGTTGGGGATACATATTTATAGGGCTGCTAGCCAGCCAAGCATATGCCAAGATGCTAGTCTAAGATGCTAGAAAGATGATGTCCTATAGATGCTAACTGCTAGTCTAAGATGCTAGTCTAAGATGCTAGAAAGATGTTGTCCTATAGATGCTAACTGCTGTCCTAAAAGCAGTCAAGGATGCAATCTACAAAGGACACAAGGACCACATGTGCAGCAGCCCCACAACCACCAGCCACAGAGACTTATCCATCACACCTCCTCTCAGAATGGCAAGGCGGAGCGCATGATTTGCACCACCAATGACATCGTGCGTACCCTCCTTCTCCAGGCCTCACTCCCCGCTCGTTTCTGGGCAGAGAGCCTGCACACCTTCACCTATCTCCTTAACCGCCTTCCTTCCGCTGCTTGCCTGGCTCCCACGCCGCACCATGCTCTTTTTGTACCCCTCCGAGGTATGACCACCTTCGAGTCTTCGGGTGTGCGTGTTACCCTAACACCACGGCCACTGCTCCGCACAAGCTGGCTCCCCGATCCACTCTCTGTGTCTTCCTTGGGTACTCCCCGGACCACAAGGGGTACCGCTGCTACGACCTCACCTCTCGTCGGGTCCTCATCTCACGCCATGTGGTGTTCGATGAGTCTGTCTTCCCCTTTTCCACCACCACCACCCCTTCCACCTCCGGGCTTGACCTCTCCTCCCTTTTACCCACTGATGCGGTGGTCGAGCCACCTTTGCCTTTGTTTCCTGCAGGTTCTACGTCCCCGTGCCCCAGCTCGCCGTCGGCCGGTGCTTCCCCCGACCCTGCTCCTCGTTACGAGCATGGACGGGGAGCCTTCCGGGCCGGCCCCTGTCATTCCGACTGACGGGGGTCCCCGGCCGTCACCTCCGGCTCCGACTGCGCGCTTCGCCCGGCCGATCCTCGTGTACCAGCGCCGGGCCCGGCCTGCAGCGGCACTTTCGCCGCCGCCGGTGGCCCCTCCTTCGCCGGCGTCACCGCCGCCCCACACTGCTCGCGTTGAGCCCCCGGTGTATCACCCGCCGCTCCTTCACCGCCACCCGCGTCATGTTCATCCTATGGTGACACGACACGCGGCCGGGACCCTGCAGCCCCGGGCTCTTGCGACGATGCCCGTGGACTCGCAGGTCTCTCCAGTACCCTCTTCCGTCCGCAAGGCCTTGTTGGACCCTCACTGGCGCCACGCGATAGAAGAGGAGTACACGGATCTCCTCGCCAACCAGACCTGGGATCTGGTGCCACGTCCCCCAGGCTCCAACGTCGTCACCGGCAAGTGGATCTGGACACATAAGCGCCGGGCTGATGGCACTCTCGAGAGGTACAAGGCTCGTTGGGTTCTCCGGGGTTTCACTCAGCGGCCTGGTGTTGACTATGATGAGACTTTCAGTCCAGTGGTGAAGCCGCTACAGTCCGCACAGTGCTCTCCCTCGCACTCACTCGCTCTTGGCCCGTGCATCAGCTGGACGTCAAGAATACCTTCCTGCATGGTCTTCTCACTGAGACAGTTTACTGCAGTCAGCCGGCCGGGTTTGTTGACTCCTTGTGTCCTGACATGGTCTGCAGGCTTAACAGATCTCTCTACGGCCTCAAGCAGGCCCCCCAGGCATGGAACCATCGCTTTGCTGCCTTTCTGCGATCACTGGGGTTTGTGGAGGCCAAGTCCGATACGTCATTGTTCATCTTCCACCATGGAGCGGAGACTGCGTATCTACTGCTCTATGTTGATGACATTGTCCTCACAGCCTCCAGTGAGTCACTCCTTTGCCGCATCATCACCTCTCTCCAGCAGGAATTTGCTATAAAGGATCTGGGTGTGCTCCACCACTTCCTTGGGGGTCACTGTTGCGCCTCAATCCTGCTGGACTTCTTCTTCACCAACGGCAGTACACTCTTGACATCCTTGAGCGAGCTGGGATGACAGACTGCAACCCCTGCTCCACTCCAGTAGACACGCAGGGCAAGCTATCCGAGGCTGAGGGGAACCCGGTGTCTGATCCCACCGCGTACTGGAGTCTTGTTGGTGCTCTCCAGTACCTCACCTTCACTCGACCGGACATCACTTATGCAGTCCAGCAGCTGTGCCTTCATATGCATGATCCGCGGGAGCCCCACCTCACTGCCCTCAAGCGCCTCCTCTGCTACCTCCGAGGCATTGTGGGCTACGGCCTGCTCCTTCACTGGCGGTCCTCCTCCACCGAGATGGTTGTCTACACTGACGCTGACTGGGCCGGATGTCCGGACACTCGACGCTCCACCCCGGCTACGCTGTCTTCTTGGGCGGCAACCTAGTGTCTTGGTCGTCCAAGCGTCAACAGGTGGCCTCCCGCTCCAGTGCCGAGGCGGAGTACCGCGCCGTGGCCAATGGCGTGGCCGAGGCTTCTTGGCTCCGACAGCTCCTGGCCGAGCTCCATAACCCTCTTCTCCGGAGCACGCTTGTCTACTGCGACAACGTCAGTGCCGTCTACCTCTCCACCAACCCCGTGCAGCACCAGCAGACCAAGCATGTGGAGATCGACCTTCACTTCGTCCGTAATCGGGTTGCCATCGGCGAGGTGCGAGTCCTACATGTACCGACGACGTCTCAGTTCGCCGACATCTTCACCAAGGGCCTCCCATCGTCGACCTTCACCACCTTTTGCTCCAGTCTCAATATCACCAGTGGCTAGTTGTGTCTGTGGGGGGGCTCATATGTATTTTCTTTTCCTGGTGTTCAGTCTGACTCCGTTGCGTCGGTAGTTCAGACTGCGGGGGGTGTTGGAGTATATGTCTAAGGCCCATGTGGCTAGGCCCATGAGGCCCATGTATGCTACACTATATAGCTACCCTTCTAGGGTTAGCCTAATCAATCTAGTCCATTCATTCCAACAAAATTTTCCATGAAAGATGTATTTCCGCAATAACAAGTCCTCAAACAAAGATATATTTCGACAAGAAAACTAAAATTAGTTACCTTGGCAGCAACTATCAGATGGATTGTAAGCTGAAACTGTTTTTGCCGAAACAGTAGAGGTTTCTTTATTTTTATGCTTGGATTTCTTCCTTTTGTAAGCTTTCATGAGAAGGGGAATAGCTTGGGGAAGCAAAATAGACATCATAGACTTTGCTACTTCCTTCTCAGCCAATTCTATATTAGACTTTTCAGGGCTCGAATAAGAACCAGAAGATAAACCAACTTGTTGAGATGAAACTAGGGAAGGCTCTCCCAAATTATCATCAAGAGAAGTGGATTGTGCGTTGTTAGGGACTTCTTCCAACAACGGAAGGGTGCATCTTGAATCAGAGACATCTTGCAAAAGTGCTCTACCTACAGCATCTCCCTTGAACATTTGAAAGCAGAAATCATTAATTCATTATCAAATAATGGCTGAACACAGAAGTAACAGTGTGGCACTACAATCCAAGAGTTACACGCATGAGGATGATTAACCAGCTCACAACTGAACTTTAAGAACTTGCACTAATTTGTTTAACATCCTGACTGGTACAGATTAATAATTTTTTAACAGTGATAATAAGAAAATTTTGTACCCCAGTGGTGAAAAGAAATATGCAGGCAATAAAAAAGGAGCGCGTTCTCGCCAAAAGGTGGTGAAGTATATTGCCCACGTTTGTAGACAATCTTAAGCTGAGGCGACAACTTTCATTAAACAATGCCAGAGATGTAACTAATGAAGAAAATAAAGCAAAGCAATATTATGCATTATTCAAAAAATCCTATGGAATTTTATAGCACAATCCCTGATTACTGAAGCTACAAAAAAGTACCCACGTTGTTTCACATGAACTATTTAGCATTAAACAAGTGAAAGGAAGTACACAAGATTAAAAAATTAGATGATAATTACGAACAGGCCAGATAAGCCATGATGTAACTTATTTCTAGTTGACTGACAAAATCATTGCATGACATATCCATGATTAAACACCAACTACACTTCAAGGGGAAGAGGGGGTTTAAAGAAAGAGGAGCTCAGCTTACTTTATTTGTATTTTTATGTGTGGATACATTGCACTTATCAACTGAAGTTAACATGTCCGTGCAGTGGACTATCAAGGTATTTTCCACCTGGCTGGGCTCTATACTTCTTTTAGGAGTTCCACTTTCCATGCCTAAGCAAACGGATAGATCTTCAGCCTCAGAAACATCAGATGCGTCTTTATTATGAACACCAGCCTCCGAAGTGACTTCACAAGGCAGGTTAAGTTCTACTGCTCCAGTTGAATCTACTATAAGCTCACGAAGCAATCTCTGAATAGATGCATTTTTGAACCCAAAAAGCTGCATAGGAATAGGACAAGAGCAAAACTAAACATGATTATAATTTGGTTATAATACACAATGTTAACAGAGTGCAGTTACCCCTATTCGACTTCTATTCAAGAAAATAGTCAAGCTACTGCTTCTTATTGATCACATTTCCGTTTCCTACTGGAATAAAATATTTGGATTCCTGTGGTACAATTAATGTATGTGCCAGGGCTCTTGAGTTTTTGCTCTCCTGAATGAGAGTTTCCATCATTATGTGTGCATGCCCCCTCCCTTTCCTTCAGTGAGCAAAAAGCAACTGCTCTTACGCTTGGGGATACATACTTAACTGCTGTGGAGGAGTCAGGGTTAGACTTACAACCACAGCAACCATTAGTAGATTAGTCTCCCTCTTATTTAAGTCTTATAAGTCACCCCAAAAATAGAAGAATAACATAGCGCCTCCATTTTGGTGCGGTGTAGAATGTTCAGTAACTAGAACCTTAACTAGTTTAGTTACCAACCATAGTATGCCATCTTGGCAGTGGGTACAAAAAAAAGAACCCTGACTTTGACTATTTTGATGGAATGTGAAGTTGTGAAGCAGCTAGAGGTGTGAAACATGCCTCAGCACCATCAATCTTTTGAGGGAAGCTCTTTCTCCTCTGCCAATTCTTCACTTTAGCCCCAGTCTTTTTCTGGAAGTTCTTCCAAGCGATATCAGGGGTCTGTCCTGTCGCTGAGTCTCCTTCGGTGGATGTAACCTGCAGATTGATCTTATCAGCACATCATCTATTTCTATAAACATCCAAGCCAAGTTGGTGTGGAAGATTCCTCACCAGGAATATTGGCCCCTTGGGCCCCTGTTGGATTTCCATGGCATAGGATATTCCAGTGAAATGGCGAACAGCATGGTAACCCACCGGGTAAGGGTACCGGTCCTTGCCCTTAGAATAAATTACACATCCCGAATTAGCTAAGCATGGATGAAACTACCAAAATAAAAATGACATTACTGTGCACTATGTAGGATGTACCATACAATCTGTACTAAAATCCTATGAAAATAAAGCGTGAGTGTATAGCTGGAATTACTGCAGAGCTGCGGTTTAGTTTCAAAATTGCTAATGGGCATCCTAGTTCTTGGCTCCTGCTCGAATCCCCCAAACTAAGCTGCAGCACTTTAGCCTAGATTCCACAAATGGACGCCCAATAACTATTAATCCCCACCACTGGCGCCCGCGAGAGAATCCGCATACCGGGAGAGAGAGAGGCGAACGAGCAACAAGTTGGGCGAGGCAAAGGGGATTTGAAGGAGAAGGCGAAACCCTATGCCCTAGTTTGGCGGTTTTACCCTCGAGCAGCTCCAGTATTTGCGCTCCCAGTCGCCGCCGCGGTGGTAGAGCGCCCCCGCTGACACGATCTCGATCACGCGGTCGCCCTCCGCGTCCTCCGCCGCTGCCATCCTTCGCCTTCTCGCCGCCGAGCACGAGGGCAGCAGCGGGGGTGGTGGGCGGAGGACCGGAAGGGTGGAGTCTCTCTCTCCCTCTCCGAGCGAGCGCGCGCAAGTTGGGCGGCCCGACGCGCCAAAACGAAACTAGTGAAGCATTTCATTCGTCATCAAACGGACCAAAATTAATATGAACTGCGTTGGTCCCAATCGCATACTCCCATGGAAACATTGGAACCACACGATTTCAGTTTAATGGCTAACAAAAATTATTCGTAAGCTCATAAGCGTTGTACTAGCAAATTTGTCCGTGCGTTGCAACGGAAGGCAAAAGAAAAACCTATCAAGAAAAACCTATCAAATGTTTGACTTGTTTCACTTCAATTTGCTACACAGCTGTAGCATCTGCAACCGCTTAAATTCATATTTGTGCTACTTTTAATGTCGTGAGTGGTTGCTGCATGAATCAGCTCGTTGGTGGATCAAGGATAACAATGTTACATATTTTTTTCACTTTTTATCCTTTTTTCTATAAAATTTTAGAGTTGTACTTTAGACATCCATAATATAAGTAAATATTAGCAATAATATGACAATGTCATATTAATTCTGTATTGAATTAAAATATAATTTTGATATATTTTTCTTTTATTGTAAGGCACAAAAATATTTACTCGTAAAAATATCATAACTTTAGTTTTTATAATATTAATGTGTTGATAGAGTTAGATATCAAGTTCCGTGACTTCTTCTGAGGACCCATAAAAATATTTAGTTTTAATATCTTATTAAAGTCAATAAGGGGTTAGTCGTCATCATGTCAAGAATTGGTCTTTGTTCATGAGTATGAAGTATGACGAGACCTCACTCGATTTCCACATGTCAACACTTGTCTGTCCAGAGTTGCACCGATATATACGTACAACTGGGGATTTGCACTGGTATATACGATAATTTGGAGAAACATTTAATTAGAATAGATTGGATGACAACAAACGACTCTAGATTTTGGTTTACCGTTTGATAGACCATCAACTGATTCATGTTATAATAATAATAATTAATTTTTAATCAAAATTACATGGACAATTTAGTGATATAAATATTTATGTTTTGGGTAATTGTCGAATGCCCTTATTTTGCGACGGAGAGAAAAACTATCAAATATTCATGGAAAAGAACTATAGGAATGGTACATATTATTTATACTCACCCTTTATAAAATTTAGTTAAAGGCTATAATTTATTTTGTATAACCGTAATATCCATAATTTAAGGTAATGTTGGCGATAATATGACAATATTAAGCCTGTATACCAAATTATAATACATCTTGATAGATTTTTTATCCTATTGCAAAACACATACATATTTAGATATAAATATATAATAACTTTAATTTTTATATTATCCATGTGTTGCTATAGTTAAATATCAAGTTTTGTGACTTTTGAGAACCCACAAAACCTAGTAATTTCAATATTTGATTAAAGTTGATAAGGAGTTATTGCCAGCATGTCAAGGATTGGTTTGTCCTCTGATGATTATGACGGGAGACCTATCAGGATTTTTCACATGCTAGCCCTTATAGGGATGCATTTATTTAAAATGGATAATAAACCAGTTAAGATTATTTCAGTTCACATTTTGAATTTAATTACTAATCTCGGTTTTAATAAAAATAAATTTTATTTCTAATCAAAATTATATCAATATTTTAGCGGTAGAAATCTTTGTTCCTTATAGACGGATCAATAGTTCAAAGGTCTATAGGATATTGTACTTATTATTTGTTTTTTATTTTTTGGAAAAAATCCCGTGAGTGGATGAACGACGCAATAAAAAAACAATAAACAAGATCCAAAACTAAAAGCTTCGGATGGAAGGTGCGAAGAAAAAAGGGAACCGGATGGAAGGTGCAAACAAAAAACTCAGATGGAACACAACACAGACGGATCGGCGGAAAAGAAAATTAAACCGGAACTGACGCAGACATGGAAAAGAGAATCCAGAACGTGGACGAAAATTAGAGTTGGACGAAAATTTTTTACCGGCAGAAATTTGCCTCGGAGATTAGGACTCGAACATTAAAACAGAAAAAAGTAAACTATAACGGAGTCGATGTTTTAGTTGGATGAAAGATTTTTGTTGGCAAGAAATGTTGTGGTATATAGATTATTAATTATTATTAAAGTTACAGATAACTTATTATTAAAGATACATATAACTCTTATTATTTTCTATTCGGATTAGGATTGTTACTCAGTAGGATCGGAAGAATCTATTTGGATTAAAATTCCTAGCTATCCAATTCTTTTCTATTTGGATTAGAATTGTTACTAAAAATCAGAAAGTTTTGTTTGGATTAGATTCCTATCTATATTACCTCAAAAAGCCCTGTGTATGTCCTATATATAAATCAGGAGGGCTTTGGATAAACGAGCAGGGATAATTTTTCACATTCGCGGTGAGTTAGTTTAGGAGAGGTGGAAGAAAAAATGGATGGACGAAAAAAAAGAGCCTGAAATTTTGTCTCTTTATTATTAGGTATAGGTATAGACTAGGAAATATGCCCGTGCGTTGCAACGGGAGAGAAAGACGATGTGTGAACGAAAAACGAAGGCATGAGTGTTACGTCTGTGTTGCAACGGGAGAAAAAATTATCAAACTTCCATAAAAAACAATATTGTGAATTGTACATATGTATTTATGTTTTTACCATTTCTATAAAATTTAAAAACTATAATTTATTTTATGATAATCATAACATCAATAATATAAGGTAATGTTGGCAATAATATGACAACGCTGTATTAAGTATCAAATTTAGAATATTTAGAATATAATATTGATAATTTTTCTTCTGTTACAAAACATAAAGATATTTTCTTCCTTTGTGGACCCATAATCAAAGGATTGGTCTGTCAGCTGATGATTATGATGGGAGATATCTCTCAATTCTCCATATGGTAACCCTCGTCGGGATTGCACTGGTACATATGTATAGTTTAGACTGGACCGATAACAATTTGGTCAAAATTTCAGTTTACAATTTGATTGTTAGGACCCAAGACTGAAGCATTTAAAATAAGTAAATTTTATTCCTAATTGAAACTACACTAATATCTTGATGGTGGATTTTTTCCCTTAAATAAATATCAAGAGTTCAAAAATCTATAATATTATATTTATTATTTATTTAATTATTTATGAAAAATCAGATAAAAATAGTATTGGAGATCAAACGGAAAAAAGACTAAGAAGAGGAAACATAACGTGGAGAAAAGAAAAAAAGTAAGACACAAAAGAAAAAACGGAAACCAAACATGAAAGAAAAAGATAGCATAAGTGCAAGATAAAACTGGAGAGGAAAACATGACGTGGGGAAAAAAAGAAGACGCAAGGCAGAGGGAAACTGAACGTGAACAGAAACCAAAAATCAAACGTGCAAAAAAACAATACATTGGTTCAAGTCACTTCCGATTGGTTATAACTTAATCCGTCGCTTTTTCCTTTTCCAAATTCCAATATAAATATTTAAAAACATAGGATTCTAGACTTCCAGCTGACCCAGTATGTTTTGGAATCGAACTCTGTATCGCGCTAGACAAGAGTTATTCTAACTCGTATTAGTACAGGATATATATATAAGTTCGGACGGAACAAACTCTTCATTGACTGATAGTTAGAGAGAGACGGATAAAAAATGGATGGACGAAAAAAAAGAGCCTGAAATTTTGTCTCTTTATTATTAGGTATAGATAATATAAAATAGAAAATGTTAATATTTTGCGAATTATTGTATTTAATTATATAATAGTGGCCTACTGGGAACGTGGATAGCTGCTTCCGACACTCTCCTGAATAATTTCTTCATCATGTAATTAGAGAACTCCTCTAAAATCCAGGAGGCAAAACAGAAAGAGAAACAGAATAATATGCCATCAACAACTCATGTCAAAACTAGTCTCTACAACTAAAAAGAGGCAAATGTTATCGTCGAGGCAAATGTTATCGTCTGATCGGTTCGCTAGATAATCACCCCGCGCTAATCGCCCCGCCCTGCGCCGCTTCCTCTGGTGTGACTGCGGAACCACCACCCACAAACGACGACCAGGTCACCCCGCGGCTTTCTATCGCCCTCCTTCCCTCCCACCCGCACAACCCCTACTCAGATCGTCGCCCGATCCGTGCGCGAACCACGGAAGCCCCCTTCGCCCTCACCCTGCCGACACAGCCACCTCGTGGCTGCCCACATCCCGCCGCGCCGCCTCCTCTACCCGGCGTGCAATCGGGAACTGCGAAGCCTTTGCCGAGCCCGCAGCGCACCGCCTCTACCCGGCGTCAAAGCGAGGGGCTCACATGGAGCCGGTGGTGGAGATGCGCGCTGAAGGTAGTAGCTCCCCCTGGTGGCGCCGGAGCGTCGCCCAAGGTGGGTCTTGGAGGCAGGGGAGGAGCTGATATGGCGGGTGGACGAACTGGAGGCAGCGGTGGCACAGTTGGTCGGGGAGAAGGAGGTCCCGGGGGACACAGCAAAGGCGGGAGAAGAGCTGGAGGCGGCGGCGTCGCAGCTGCTCGAGGAGGAGGACGAGAAGCGCAGGGGCTGCGGCAGGAGCTCGACGCCGAGCGGGCCTCTGCGGAGACGGCGGCCAGCAAGGCCATGCTCATGATTTAGCATCTGCAGCGGGAGAAGGCCGCAACGCAGATGGAGGCCCGTCAGTGTATGTATGCCGAGGGCCACACCGACCACTCTCCGACCTCGATGCCTATTACCACTCCCGTCTCCAGTCGCACGGCATTGACCCGGACTCAGGACTCTCACCGATGAGGATGAGAAATCAGAGGAGAAATCGTAGGAGGAGGTGGGCACCGAAGAGCTGCAGCAGATCCACATGACCGCGCTGGAGTGGAGCCGAACAACCGCGAATCGAGCAGTGGCATATGGAGGTGAAATCCACTGTAGGTGAGCAGAGAGCCATTGTGAAGAAAGCAGTAGTCCATATGAGCAGTTTCTTAGTACTCAGGATTTGCAAGGTATACATTTTCTAAACAATTGGTCAAGCTATTTTCTGTCTAAGTAACATTAACTTTGTTAGTTAAAGGTGCTAAGTTGGGCACATTTGGATTATTCAGGCACATTGCAAGGATTCACTTGGTAGGAAGATTTTTCTGATGTCTTTGATAAAATGGAATGTTGAAACTTTTTGTTAAACGGGAGTAGGGGGAGAAGATTGTATTTGTATTTGCAGGATATTTCTCAGATTTCGACAGGTGGCTTTATTTGTTTCCTTAAATGCATCAGCATATGTTGCATGGCACATTAGCACATTCATATTGGGCTTCCATATCATAAATACTGAACTTTGTTTTTGTGAAGTCAGAGCTTGAAACACTGCAGCGCAGGTTGCTTGATCAATGTGGCATCCAGGCTGTTTGATGTGAAATCAATTTATTGTATACCATGAGAAATAACTAAAAGTACTTTCTTGTAGTGTGCACTGGACCTCTATGATGTATGTATTTTGTAGATCAACTATTAGCCTATTCTTATGTATCAATTGTCTCCTCTAATTACAGGTCAAACCTGGGCCACCAAGGTTACAAGTTGAGCTATATGCTTCAAATGGTTTCTACAGTCATCCAATGATACCAGTTTGCACACGAACAACGTCGTGCCACACTGCCAATCATCCATGATAGAGGGCACCATGAACAGATAAGGACACGAGGCAAAGGTGACACCATCATTATCATTGTTTCTTCAGTTTCCAGTTGTTGCAATTTGTCAGTTTTTCCTGAAGTTTTTGCGTCTTTCAGTGTTTTATTCAGTCTTTTTGTGTTTCATTGTTTGATTAGACTTTTAGTGAATGATTCAAACTATTGAAAGGGCCAGTCCAGTCTCAGAAAATTGTTTGCTTCATTCTTTTAGTCTGAAAGTGCATGAAAAAGCAATATTCTGCATTATTTCCTAAAGCTGTTGCATGTCCAGCATCATCCCTGTCTCAGTCTCTCTCATTTATTCAGTTTGTTGTAAGCAAAAGTCCAAGTCTGTTGCCTCTTAGATTCAGTATTTTTGAAACCTATATGGATCTTAGAAGTCATGTTCTTCGTGGATTGAAGTACATACAACTGTATCAATTCAGTTATTCACACATGGTTTGGTAGGATATGGTTATGGAAATGGCAAGGGCAACGTGACTGTATTGGTCTTGGAAATCTCATGTCTTCCATTTTCGGCCTTGCACCATGACTACAAAGGGTTCGCATTTTATAGTGTTCCAATAGCAGCTTGATGCATTGTTCCCTTGTTGTTTGTTGCTTAAGTTCTAGATGTGTGAATAGAGCTCTTGCATTAATACTATCATCCTGTTCGATGCATGAAGAAATTTTTGGACCCTGGATTCTCACTAGATGCAAAAAAAAAAAAAACTCCAGGGCACATTTGTTGCAGCTCTGTATATTGCATACACTTGATGCATCCTTAGTGTTTTGTGTCATTGGCAGGCTTCAGAGAGTGTTTGGATCAAATAGCAATGGTTAGTTGAGAATGAGAACTAAAATGTCAATCGATCATAATAGCAAGATTGATTGCCTATGCTTGAGATTTTAAGCGTTCACAAGCTTAGAAGATTCAGTCATTAATGCTCTTTCCTTTTTACGTGAGTTTGAGTACTGAAAAGAATTGCCAGTGCTAAGATTCATCTATATTTTTCTTATTTTAGTTAACCTAATTTTGTTACTGCCAATTTTTGTTGTTGGCAACAACGTACCGGCATGGTGGCTGCTGGTGGTGGTGTTGGAAGTATGGCTGGACGAAAAACTCGAAGCTCGTTATCTCGCTCGGCTCGTGTCTGGCTCGGCTCAGCTCGGCTCGGCTCGTTATGATAACGAGCCGAACCGAGCCAGGATTTTAGCTCGTTAGCTATAACGAGCCAACTCGAGCTGGCTCGTGAGCCGCTCGCGAGCCAAACGAGCCGTAGTTTTAGGGAAAAAGTCATCATAACTTATATTAGTTTTGTATTACTTCATGTCTTGCACTTCACAAATGGATGATATGTTAGCTCATATGAATATTTTATTCGATTTAAGGTTATTGAATATATTATTTTTATATTATTAATATTTTTAAGCTTTAGATAAATGCAAATATTATATTTTGTGTATTTTTTATACATGGCTCGCGAGCCTAACAAGCCAGCTCGAGCTCATAACGAGCCGAGCGCGAGCTGGCTTTCTGGCTCGTTAAGATAACGAGCCGAGCCGAGCCAACTCGTTATCCTAACGAGCCAGAACGAGCCGAGCCGAGCCAGCTCGGCTCGTCATCCAGCCTTAGTTGGAAGTGACGAGAGCAGCTGGATTAGGTGGAGGTAGGTGCAGCATTCCTCCTGTTCGGCTAAGCTTATCAGCACGGCTTATCAGTCGTGAAACAGTGTTTTTCTCTCACAGCAAATCAGCCACAGCCGGCTTATAAGAAAAAAAACAGCCTGCCGAACAGGGCCATTGAATTAGATAATTCAGTCAAGATGTGATTTTGGGAAGAGTAGAGGCGTGCCAATGTATTGTGTTATTAAACTCCTAATACCATTTCCTTTCCGTTCCCGTGGAAGCAAAGCGAGGGCACATGTGCTAGCTGGGACAAGCTGGAGGTCAGGGGGAAGAAGAGCAAATATGAAATGGAAGAAAATACGCTGTGTGGGTAGAAAAGATTCTACCATTATCAAGCAACTTCCGTGCCGCCTTATGATTTCACTCACTCATAAGTTTAATAGGATTGTTTAGATTGATGTAACGGTGCTAAATCCTTTATCCTGTTCGGCCAGGTCTGCTGTGCTATAACTGAAATATTAAGTTACTTTTGCTGGCACTATATATTTATCTATACTCGGTGGAATTATCGGTTTTAATTTTTATTGCATGTCATAATATTTTATATATATTTTAACCATGTGGATGTATGTTATGAAATTTTATGTAAACCCGTAGCAACGCACGAGCACTCAACTAGTAAGGAAAAAAGGTGCAATGGCACTACTAATGTGGTAATGTCTTTCTTAAACTTAATGTCTAAATTATCATTTAGAGAGCTTTTGAATAAAAATCATTCCTTATATTTATAGCTTCTCTATATCTTGTGTGCACTTTAGAAAGTCACATTCTATTTTTTACTACCGAGATATTCAAAATCACTACTAAAAAATTGATTTTAGGAGACACCTCTCTGATTAACAAAGGCGAACGCATATAGACCGTCTCCAATAATGAATAAGCGCCTTAAGGCAAATATCTGCTTATAAGATTATTACAAAGACAGGTGTCTCTACTCAAGGTGATGAACAAGGTGCCCTGAATGACATGCTCGCTTGGCTATGAATTCATACATTCTATTTTATTCTATTCTATTCTATTATATCAGCTGTCCTCGTAGACAACAAAGTAAGTTCTCATTGCACGAGGTATGAGTTTGCTTATATGTACACATATGGACCCGTTTGATAGGGATTTTGGGGCAGCTTTCACAAAAATTGTTTTGCAACTTCCCCTACCAGATGTTTCCCAAAAAACGGCTTTGCATCACCAATCATATGAAAACACGCTCTCATAGGAAAAAATCGGATGGAGAAGCTAAATGTAGCTTGCCTTGGCTTCAGCTAACGTAGGTGGGTTCCAACGCTAGCCATAGGCCAGATTTGCCCCTGCCGACACCTGAGCCGACGCGGGGGTGGAGTGGCCAAGTCCTAAGGCCGGCGTTGGTGCTAGGGCGGAGGCGGGCGCAGGAGCGATTGCTGGTGCGGGGGCGGGCCGCCGAGGATGGGGGTGAGGGCAGAGCGAGGGGTTGTCGACACGGCGAGGCTGGGACGAGGGGTCGCCTTCTGGCCAAGGCTGGGGACGGTCGTCGTCGCACTGAGGTCAAGGGGCTGGGACAGACTCATTGAAGACGAGGCAGGAGCAGGTCGTCAAGGCAGAGTTTTCTTTTATGCTGTGGCAAAGGTTGTTGTGGCTATGATTCGCATGGGTACCCGTGGCCGCGCGAGCGGGTAAGGGAAGGAGAGAGGAGGAAAAGGAAAAAGAGAAAAAAAAGAAAGGGGTATTATGGGTTTTCACTCTTTCCAACGATCCAGAGGAGATGTTTACCAAAAGGTCCACCAAAATAGATTTAGCTACATCGGTAGAGCTGCTTTAGAGCCAAAGCTAATTAAAGTTGATTCATTAATGAAGCTAAGCTGTACTAAATAGACCTTGTATATCTACTAGGGTAATGTTATGTTGCATTAGTATCTGAAGCTGATGTCCCAGCTTTATTTTATTTTGGTTTCCTCCGTCCCACAAAGACGAAGTAATGCTTATAATAAAAGCACAAATGCTCTCTTGTCTAAATAAAAAAAAAATTTTAGTAGGTAGTACAAATGATATCACTGCAAGGAAGTGATGATACATTGGACACAGACATCTAAAAATTGTCATAGTTAACTAACTATGATGGCCCAAACAATGGTCATAAAATCCGTGTCATAATCCTTCTAAAGCCAAAAGAAACCGTCATAGCCTCCATAGAAGGGTGACGTCCGTGATCATCATTGAATTGTTTGATAGGTTTACATGCAGCTTGCAGTGACGAAATAGAACGTCATGGACATATTCAACGCCAGCACTTCCATGTCATCTTAGTGAGGTGGAATTTGACGTGGCTGACACCAAGGCACGCCAACATTGTTTTTTTTTCAAAATTTAGGTTGGGCTCATTCGGACCATTATTCATTTTGTATTGTGTGCAACCAATTTTGTATTGTGCGCAACCCATTATTCATTTTGTATTGTGCTTGTCGGTGTTCTAGAACGGGGTGTCTAGAGATGATGACAAGTGAATGATGCTGCGCGTCGGAACCTCCGATGGTGTGTAAGGCGGACACAAGATATATATATTGGTTCGGACTGAACGTCCCTACTTCCAGTGCTCGCTGCTGCTCGTGTTGCTTTGCACCGAAGTGCTTGTAGTAGGGGGATACAAGCTGGTCGAGAGAGGGATATCTCCTAGGTCTCTATGTGTGGGTGTGTTCGAGTGTTTGAGTGTGTGCTTAGTACATTGCCATTGTGTGGTGTCGTCCTTTCGTCGTTTTGGTCGAGGGTCCCTCTCTCCCCTTTTATAATATGCAAAGGGAGGGGGCGGGGTACAACATTTGGATGTACGAAAATAGAAAGAGAATGCCCTAAGGTGCTCCCTATTCTTAGTTTTCCTGTGTGTACGCACAGTCGTCATCGCGGTGGTGGCAGGCCGTGACTATAGATGACGCGGCGAGGCCATACCCTGACACGGTGTCATGATGAAGAAGATTTCGTGGCCCTAAAGCTGCGCCGGCGAAAAGTGGGGGGGGGGGCCTGGATGGCCGTTGCTCCCCGTCCCATTGAGGCGGACATGGTAGGGTGTGGCGTAGCGTAGCTTCTTCCTGTTACTACCGTGGGGGCGAGAAAGAACCGTAGAAGCCTTGACCGGATTATGAATCAGGTGTTACAAGTTCCTAGGCAATCCTACGTGACGCGACGAGCTCCTGTTCCTTAGTAGGGGCCCGTACGTACCCATGGCAGTGTGTTATATGGGGGGGGTCGAGCGAAGCAGTAGCTGTGCAAAGGGGTCGAGCGCCTTGATGACGCCATAGGGCTCGGGCGCCTGAATGACATCACGGGGGTCGGATGAGATAGAGAGGGGTCAGACAAAGTGGAGGAGCGTTGTCGGCTCGAGCGCTTGTCCTTTGGCTTTGGTTTTGAGCAGAGTAAGGCCTGGGCCGACTGTGATGGGCCGTGGGCCATAATATTGCCTTGTCGGGTGGTTTTACGGTGAAAATGGGGTACCTTGTTTTGCTAGTACTCAACAGTAGCCCTCAAGCCTTTGGAGAAATAAGTTTTATTCCTCCAGAGGCTTAGAGATGAGTGAGCGATTCGTTTTGTGTTCTTCGAGGATTTTTCCGGGGGGTGCGCGCGAGTGCACCCATCGTGTGTAGCCCCTGAAGCCTTGGAGGGGTAGTTTACCCCTTCAAGGGCTGAGATTCGAGCGTGCAATCGTAGAGTTGTGGGCAACCTTGGCCGTTCGCTAGGCTGACAAGGTGGGGTCAGCCCCCGAGCCCTTGCTCTATGAAAGTTGGAATGCTTCAGAGAACGGGCGTCCTTGACCAACCGTTGGCTGGTCGCGGTGGGGTCCGCCCCCAAGCCCCTTCTCTTTGCAATGGTTCTTCATGCCAAGTCCTTTGATTTCCTCCGCGGGCCTCTGAAACTTGGCTTGAAGTATGTGGGTCGTCCCAATCACCGTCCGCCGACTCTTGGTACAGTTTTGGTGTATTTTGTTGGGCCCAAGGAAGGCCTTTCTGGATGAGTCTTGGTGAAAGGTGTTTTTCCTTTTACCGCGGCCCATGGTCGGCCCATGGACATGCTGGTGATCATTTGTGTGGGAAGGAAGGTGAAAGGGTACAGTGGTGGTTTTTTGTCAGAGGTAATTAAATACGGTTTTGATGCGTCGTGGCTTGGTTGGTGGAAAAAGTGGGTGACGGTTCGTGATTTGGAACTTCATGGTCTTGGTGAGAGGAGAGGACGATGGTTCGTGAATCGAGACCACGTTGATCGCCCCGGGAGGCTGTGGAACCGAATGGTCATTTGGGGTTCTATTTATACCCAGCTCGGAGCCCGACCCTTTCACTATCCCTGCCTTCCCTTTCCTATTCCCTCTCCCACTTAGTTCAGCCTTGATGGAGCACGATGACTCATCGAGAGGGTCTCAAGCGTCCGAGGAGGTGGACGGCCCTCCGGCGGCGTAGTGCCGCCATACCGATGACTGGGCCTTCGCCGGGTCTGGCCACATGCTAAACACCGGCGGCCTCTTTCGCATTGCTGCCGGGGCTCGGGCCGACCCATCGGATCCGGTGGTGAAGGAGGCCGAGGAGCGGGCGCTGGCGAGCGCCATGGCCACAGACGTCGAGGAGAGGGCGGACGCCCTCATCAAGCAGCTTGAGGACGCCGATCGCCATGTGTTCATATGTATTATTCCTCTTGCTTTCTAGCTTCTTTTGTGCTTTCGTCTGATAGAAAATGGGGTTTTTTCATCAGAGACGACGACGGAGCTAGAGCATCTCCGTGCGGCGGTGGACGCTTTCCTCGACTTCCTTGGGGTCGTGCCAGGTGCTCGGGAGGAGCGCCTCTGGAACGTGCACCGCCGTGTCCTCGACGCCATCGACAGCGGCGTCTGTCGTGGCATTGGGGTCGCCCTGGCCATGGCGGAGGTGTCGGTGGAGGCGGACCTCATCGGAGTCAATGGCTTCCCTGTGGGAGAGGAGCTGCGCCACCACGAGGACCTGGTAGCGTGCTATGGCCTAGTGAGGGAGGCGGTGGCCGCCCATGTTCCTACTGCAGAGGTGTTGGCGAGGCTCCCCCTCATTAGGGTTTTGTTTTTTTTGTGTTTTGCTTTGCTGGTGGTGCATCGACGCCTTTTATTTTGTAATGGATCTTGATGATTTAATCGGTGTTTAGTTTTATCACTTTTGTTTTATTTTTGGGTTAGCATATCGTTAGTATGAAACATCACCGGAGCATCACCGCCGGTGAGCTTGGTGGAGTTCTGTGTGAGGGAGAAATTGCTCCTAGGTGCGCGTAGCATAACAGGGTCAATGTGACTACTGCCACCGCTGCGTCCTGAGACGGGGACGGCGTCCCTTAACGCCGACGCATGAAAGGGACAACCATCAGCTGGACTTTTTTGCCCTTGGGCACTTTCGGACTTTGGGCGATGGCCTGGGTAGACGTTGTACCTATACATGGGCCTCGATGGGCTTTTGAAATAAGAAAGTAGTTATGCATATGAATTTGGGCCTCCAAAAATCTTCGCTCATGCGTCGATCCGGTCAGGAGTCCCAATGCATTCCCCTCGCACTTCTTTTCCGCAAAGAAGGAGGGGTTGGACAGCGGCACGTCATCCCTCTAGCCTAGGGTCAAAACGTGGTGCCCGTTTGAGTTGCTAACGGGTTTCTCAGTTCGAGCGGGGCCCCGGTTCCCATTTGATAGGGATCCAACGGAGGTAGCTAGTGACCGACCCCAAACTCTTGATGACTGATTCAGCAGGGTAACCAGGGTCGTTCGACAGTCCCCGACGGCTCGTTGCCTTTTTCTGATAAAATACCCTGGACCAGTGTTCATCAAGACTCGAACATGGATCGAAGAGTCCCATATGGTGCTTGGTGCAACCGGGTACTAGACGCTAGTGTGCCACTCCTCATTCCATCCCTCACTCTATTGGCTCGGAGCGACTATCGAAACCCCTCCGCAGGCCAGCCTACGAACTCTAGAGCCGGATTTGGATCGTGTGCAAATGATGCAGCATGATGCATGTATGACCATGATGCATATGATGACTTTGTATACACAGCATTGCAAGGGATATGAAGAGCAACTTAAAGGAAGATTTTTAAAAACGGCTTAATAGCGGTATTAATAATGAAAACAACAGAAGGTGGGCTCGATGATTGTTTTACCAACTTCTGTCTAGGGACCTAGTTGTTTTCTTTATGGCCATGAAAGCTCGTAGCCATCGAAGCGATCAACGAAGTCATCATTACATGGCCCGTCGTCAAGGAGGTAGTTGCTGATGCGCAAAAAGCGTTGCATCTCTTGAAACTTGCTAAGCTAGTGCCACCTTTATCGTCGTTGTCATTGTTGGAGTCGAGGAAGTCAGAGTTGGAGCTTGTCTCGGCCGACGCCAGGACGTCGGCGACGAAGCGCATGAGTTGTTGGGGTAGATCCTCCGGTACCTCTCCTGCCTCTAGATTGAGATGATAGATGTTTGTTGATGATTTACGAACCTTCTTGTCGTGGCATGGCTGGCCAACTCGTGGTGTGCTAGGGTAGCTAAACTTGTCGGGCCATGTGCCCTTCAATTCGTCGGAGCGGAGTCGTAGGTTGGCCGTCGGCTCGGAGAAGCTGGTGGGCTCATCGGTCGGCGGGAGAAGGTCGAGTTCGTAGCCCTCCCCGATGATGATGAACTCAAGGCTCCCAAACCAGATGTGGGAGCCCGGAGCAAAGTTGATGTCATTTCTGGGCATCGGAGACTTGGTGGAGTAGAACGTGATGCGCAAAGTTCCCCTACCTGGCGCGCCAACTGTTAGTGTTCTAAAACGGGGGGTGTCTAGAGATGGTGACAAGTGAATGATGTTGCGCGTCAATGAAGGGTCGAGATGGCAGACTAGAGGGGGTGAATAGTCCTTTCTAAAACTTAATCGCGTCGGCTAACTGAAACAAATGCGGAATTAAAACTATCTATCTAGCCAAGACTACACCCCTCTATCTAAGCTCTCTAGCACCTAGCAAAAACTTAATTAAGCAGCTAAGGTGCCAAGCAAAGCAAGAGCTCACCTAATCAGTTCTAGAGCAAGGTCACACAAACCTATGCACTAGTACTTTGCCAACTGAAAGAGCTCCTACACAACTAGTGAAGCAAAAGCACAAAGCCCCTAAGCTCACTAGCAATGCTCAATAACAAGGCAACCAATGCCAAATTAGAGAGCACAAATTACTTAGCTACACAAACTAAGCAATGTGACCAACAAGGTTACACAAACCAAATTAGCCACGCAAAGGGGATACTTCCAGCTACACAAGCAAGAAGGTAACTATCTAGCTACACAAGCAAACTAGTTACAACAGCAACTGCACAAGCACTATGTATATAATGTAAGTATAAGCTTGCGTAGAGAGGATGCAAACCACCGTGAAGAAATACACAAAGTTGACACAATGATTTTTCACTGAGGTTCACTTGGTTGCCACCAAGCTAGTCCCCGTTGTGTCGATCAACACCTCATGGTTCGGCGGCTAATCGGTATCCACAACCGAGCCTCCCAAAGGGGCCGCAAGAACCTACCACAAGTGTGGTAGCTCAATGACACGCTCTACTAGAGTTGCTCTTCGCGATCCCTGCGGGGTGAGCATAATCCCCCTCACAAACCTTCTCCGAAGCCTTGCATAAACTTCTTGCGAGCTTCGACGGAGCCACAAGCCACCAAGTCATCTAAGAGATGGCAACCTCCAAGAGTAACAAGCACCACCGGCTTGCAACACGAACACCTAGTGCCACTCGATGCTACCTCACGATGCAATCGTACTAGAATGACTCACTCACTTTTTGATTCGCAATCTAGCAAGCACAAGTGAGTTGGAGGCTACTCAAACCAAGCACACACAAGGGCAACACATCCCCAAGGTGCTCAGCAACTGCCAAGGCTAGCCTCCACTTCTATTTATAACCCCATGGTTAAATATACCCGTTACCCCTTCACTAGGCAATTTTCGCAGCGACCGGACGCGCTGCACTGCGTCCGATCACCCGTGGCTGTCCACGTGTCGCCCACATTCAACGTCGAACGCTAGATCTCAACTATCAACTCAGCGCCCAACGGCCACCAAGCAACCGGACACACCGATCGCACAGCGCTTGCGCCCACGAAGCACCGACCGGACGCACTACAGAACTGACCGGATGCGACACATACGATGTCCGATCCGAGTACAGAAAGGGTCCAGAGAGGGTTTTCATGACCGGACGCGTCCGATCGTGACTAACTGGATGCGCCACCGCGTCCAATCAACCCCTTGCGTTCTGCAGTCCCTCTGGGCGCCTGACCGGACGTGCCGGTCCCGCGAGTGACCGAACGCGCCGGTGCAAAACCCTAGCGACCCGTGCTTGACTGCTGCTGCCACTAATTGGACGCATCCGGTCATACTGTGACCGTGTCTGGTCACTAATAGTGACCTCCATTCGCCTCCTTTTCTTTGCCGAATCCTGCCTCCCAAGCTCGACAGGAGGGAGAGGGAGTCTCCACACTTCTCCACCTCTCAAACGACACCTCCTTTGCAAATGTGCCAACACCACCAAGTGTATATCACCATGTGCATGTGTGTTAGCATTTTCACAATCATTTTAAAGGAGTTAACCACTCAACTTGCCACGCCACTCAATCCTAGCAACAATGCATAGTCAGATCACTCGAGTGGCACTAGATGACCGATATGCAAACAAGTTTGCCCCTCTTGATAGTACGACCATCTATCCTAAACCTAGTCATGCACTTCTCTACACAACCTTTGACCGGTGAAATGAAATGCCCTAGATTATACCTTTGCCTTGCGCATTCCATTCTATCTCCTTTGATGTTGATGCAACACATGCACCAACCAATCACCAAATGATATGATCCACTTCATATCATCACGTGACCGTATCGGTTCATTGATCTTGACCTCACTTGCTCTTCACCGTTGCGTTGGTCCATCGGCGCTAAGTCTTGCCCAAGCTTCACCGTCACACACGGTCTCTCGCTTCAAAGCCTCTAACTTGCCCTTCACACTTGCAACCGGTCCATCAAGTCAAGTCATGTCTTGATCTTCTCCACCTTGATCACATGACTCAATGTCATGTCTCACGTGTAATAAGCTCCTCCATCATCACATGTGCAAGCTTTGCAACATCTCCAAGTCATTTCCACCTCCATGGCATATATTGCTCACACACATGTATCTGTGGACTAATCACATGTGTATCTCACATAAAACACAATTAGTCCACCTAAGTTGTCACTCAATTACCAAAACCAAACAAGGACCTTCAGTCGGAGCCTCCGATGGTGTGCAAGGCAGACACAAGATGTATACTGGTTCGGGTTGAACGTCCCTACTTCCAGTGCTCGCCGCTGCTCGTGTTGCTTTGCACTAAAGTGCTTGTAGTAGGGGGATACAAGCTGGTCGAGAGAGGGATATCTCCCAGGTCTCTGTGTGTGGGTGTGTTCGAGTGTTTGAGTGTGTGCTTAGTACATTGCCATTGTGTGGTGTCGTCCTTCCATCGTTTTGGTCGAGGGTCCCTCCCTCCCATTTTATAGTATGCAAAGGGAGGGGTCGGGGTACAACATTTGGATGTACGAAAATAGAAAGAGAATGATCTAAGGTGCTCCCTATTCCTAGCTTTCCTGTGCGTACGCACAGTCGTCATCGCGGTGGTGGTAGGCCGTTTCTGTAGATGACGCGGCGAGGCCATACCCTGACATGGTGTCATGATGAAGAAGATTTCGTGGCCCTGGAGTTGTGCCGGCGAAAAGGTAGGGGGCCTGGATGGCTGTTGTTCCCCATCCCGTTGAGGCGGACATGGTAGGGTGCGGCGTAGAGTAGCTTCTTCCTGTTACTGCCGTGGGGGGCGAGAAAGAACCGTGGATGCCTTGACCGGATTATGAATCAGGTGTTACAAGTTCTCAGGCAATCCTACACGACGCGGCAAGCTCCTGTTCCTTAGCAGGAAAGGGTAGGGGCCCGTACGTCCCCGTGGCAGTGTGTTACAGTGGGGAGGTCGAGCAAAGCAGTAGCTGTGCAAAGGGATCGAGCGCCTTGATGACGCCATAGGGTTCGGGCGCCTGGATGACATCACGGGGGTCTGACGAGTCGGAGAGTGGTCGGACGAAGCGGAGGAGCGCTGGGGGGCTTGGGTGCTTGTCCTTTGGCTTTGGTTTTGAGCAGAGTAAGGCTTGTGCCGACTGCGATGGGCCGTGGGCCATAATATTGCCTTGTCGGGTGGTTTTGCGGTGAAAACGAGGTACCCTATTTTGCTGGTACCCGACAGTGCTCGGTCCATTATTACTTTTGTATTGTGTTCGGCCCATCATTCACATGGCCCTTTTGCTGATCATTGAATTTGTTTGCGAGGCCCATAATTTATGGGGCCTTTTATGTTGGGCTGGCACAAACTAAATACAAGAAACAGGCAGCAGCCCATAAAATCATTCTAGACCAAATCATCAGAAATACAAATACATCAATACATTCAAATCTCCAGAATATTACATCACACATATATAGATATAAAGGTGCCAATAGCACAACATATTATCTATAAAATGCACACCAGTAGCAACAGAAGCATCACCACAGAATGCATTATGTTTACACAAGAGTCCCTCATCAAACCAAAATAACTTCCTAGTTCCCACTCCAGGATGTCAACCACCATCAAAAGAAGCATCACCACAGGAGTGGAGGGCACCAGTCTTTACCCAGTTCCCATTCCATAATGCAACCACCATCAAAAGAAGCAACCACACCACACACACAACCACACCATCAATCAGTCTTACCCAGGTCCCCATATCACAGGAATACTCCTGCTGTACTTTTGAGAATTTTGTCAGCTAATATCCTGTACACCTGCTCTGACGGATGAGCTGAATCGAAGAATACGTACTTATCCACGTCCTGACATGTTAGTGGTTCATCCAAGCCGCAAAGGACAGCAGGCTCGATGAGTCCTGTGCCACAACAACCTTGCGCAACGTTCTCGAATCCTAATCATGGTAAACAAAAACCGACAACATGAATATTTCACAGAATATAATGTGCTCAAGTCATTCATCATGTTACCCTTGTGGCCTTGTGAGATGAGAACGGTCTTCTCGCATCATATCATGCAAGGGGCAACACTCTCTAAGGATCTACTTCATTCCATTAGCAGCTAATTATCAGCTAGCTAGCTAATAGCTCACAATTAAAATTACCTAGCTATCTATTAGTTAACTACTACTAGATATGAAGTTTTTGATCAATTAGTAGGTGGTTGAAGTGTTGTTAATTTTATCAAAATATCCCTACTTTTTACTATTTTTGACAGTGTTTCAAATCATGCCGATGTTTTGATTTTTCTATATCTAAAAAAGCCAAAATATCTTATAATTTAGAATAGATGGAGTAGTTGCTACTCCCTCTGTCCCAAATTATAAGTTATTCGAACTTTCTTGGAGAGTCCAAAGCATCTTAAGTTTTACCAAAAATATAAAGAGAAATTACAAATATTTATGATATCAAATATGTATACTATGAAAATATAATTAATAAAGAATCTGACGATACTTATTTGGTATCATAAATGTTAAAATTCTATTATATAAATTTGATCAAACTTAAAATGCAAAACTCTCAAAGAAAGTTGAAATGACTTATAATTTGGGACAAGGAAGTAGTAATACTTAATTACCAATTGGTAGGAGGGCATTTCAATCAAATCAAATGTCTATTAATTAAGTGCTTTTAGTTGGGTTTGACTATACTCAATAAAATAGTTTAGCTGGGTGTGCAGCCAACAGTTATTTAATTCGTCAATTAGCTAGATCTATTTGAAATCACGCAGGTATTTTTAAGCCACATGATCCAAACATTACCTTTTAAAGACAGTTGCACATGCTTGGGTAAAAAGATAGTTGCACATGTTGTGTTGTAACTTAACACAAGATGCACGTTATGCAAGAACCAACAGTAGGTAGTATTGTGAAGATAGATTGGATCACTAACCGTAGTCCGACGGATTGGCAACGATGTCAGACAACACGCTGTAAATGTCAACGTAAACCACCAGCACGCCGGCGAGGTCACCATTGAGCTTCGTCACGGCGTCCTGCAGCTCGGCATTGAACCTCATGGCCAACTGGTTGTACTCCTCGTTGCACTCGCCTGGCTGTCTGTGGTTCCGCGTCCTCGAGAGAGGCAAGCACCCGAACGGAGGGAGCCCGGACAGCCCGATCTTGCGCGCGCCGAGGTGGTAGGCGTCACGGGCGGCCGCTTCCGCAAGGCTAACGAGGTAGCTGACATACTCCGTCGGGGTATACTGGACGGGGCGGATAGGGAGGGTGAAGTAATTAAGGATGAAATCGTTGGTGCCGATGCTGAAGATATACACAGCCTCGGCGATGATCTCGCTGGCCACGGACTCCCCCTTCGCGGCTTCCAGTCTCGCCTTGTACTCCTCGAAGTACTCCAGCTGCTGGCTCAGGGGTATAACTGACTGAAATAAATTTAACACAGGTTCCAAACAACAAAGTTAGTGTAAGTTGCGGAGTAGAAGGTTAATTTAGGTAGGTACTTCTGTAATCTGTTTTGGAACAAGGTACTTGGTAATTCCTATTAACAGTTATAACAACTCTATAGGCTGGTGCAGATTAGTCTAACACCTAGTAAACTGCTCAAATAGGTACAATAACTTGACAAATTGGTACATGTACGGTACAAACGCTGCATTATCCATCTAAAAATTGATTTCGGCCTAATTCTAAAAATCGATCTATGCATGCGGCTAGATTTTGGCTCACCTCTAGAGTTCAATTTCTAAAGGCGGCTGATTTCTAGAGAGAGGCAGCCATCTCTATAAACATCGGTAACCATTAAGACGCCCGGAAGACCGGACATCTTGCTCCAGTCACTGCCGCATGCGCCGCTCGTCTAAAAAAAATAAAATCAACTCCCACACGCCTCGCACCACTCCGCTCCGCTCCTGCTCTTACCCCTTTCACGCTCCTCATCCCCTGCCGCAGCGCACCAACGCCTCGCGTCCTCCCCCACCGGGAGCCCCCAACGCCCACAGATCCGTCGGCCCTCTCCTCCACCCCGAGCGAGATCCATAGAGCAAGAGCGAGATCCACTCGCCTCCGGTGAGATCCATGGGGTGGCACAACGGTGTTGCAGGGGAGTGGGCGGCTCTCCTCTACCCCGGCGCGGCGGCCTCCCCACCCACGATGGCGCCCTCTCTCACCCAGGCGACCGAGGTCTCCCCACCTCGGCGCCCATGGCGCTCCTCATCTCCCATCCCCCACCGTCAACGCCGAGCCAAGCCCGGTACTGGTGGCGCTGTGTTTCAGTCATTTCAAAGGAATGTTGTGGTTGTTTCTTATGGATGTTTCAAAGTAGATCGGGGGATGTTCCACATGTTGCATATGTTGTAAGTGTTTCGAAAACATGTTGGAAGCGTTCGTTCAAAATGTTTCATATGGAAAACATATGTTGCAATCATTTTTTATATGGATGTTGCATATGTTTCCACACATATGTTGCAACAGTATATTCCAAATGTTTCAGCTGTTTCAGTCTTATGTTGCAGTAAGTGTTTTGTTCATGTTGCAATTGTTTTATGTGGATGTTGCATATGTTTCACACACATGATGCAAGCGTATATCCTAAATGTTTCATCTGTTTCAAATGTATGTTGTATTCGAGCGTTTTATGTTGCAAGTGCAGACCGCCGACGTTGGTGTCCACGAGGGCGGGCAGTGCCAAGCCGCGGCCACCGACGATGGAGGAGGCGTAGGGCGCCGCCGGTGGTGTAGCAAGGAGGCACGGGCCGCGCGGTGCTACTATGGAAGAGACGGGGGCGAGTCTTCTGGGTGGCCTGGAAGAGATGGGTGCCGTGCCGGTGCGGAAGATGCAGGGTGAGTCATTTGAGCACCGTGGGCAGCGGATCTGAAGCGGGCGGTTCGGATGCGAGCGTGAAAAACGGAGTTGGCGCGGGCGACGGACGGGGCGGAGCAGCCGTGGGCGTCCAGACGGACGCAGGTGTCCGGACGTCCGGATGCTAGTGCTACCGTATAAACATTCTACCTGTCTCTAAAAACACATGTGTAGTAGTGTACATTACACCCATTTCACAATCCGGACTCCATAACCCATCTATGGTTTTGGTTGAATGAATAGGATGGCATGACAAAATGATCGACTCACCCGTTCAAAATCATGTCTTCATTCACTCCAAAAACAGAGGAATACCCCAAGTCCGAAGCAACGACCCAAATACTAGTGAAATAAAAGCAAAACAAGGCATAGCAGAACTTGCAGAAGGTATAAAGGTTTCCTTACTGTGAATTTTGCTGTTAAATCATCCAGCCCGGTGGCTCCGGAGGCAAAGCTGACGCCCTTGGCGAGCTGGTCGATCGTGTAGCTGGGGTCCAGGTATGCCGGCAGAGTCGACGGCAAACCGAAGGCCTCTGAAATGAAGTCTGTGACAAGGCGGCCGTTGGAGAACCTGCCGGTGGCGACGCCCCCGTTGAAGTCGCGCCCATATGGCGGGAAGTCGGCCTTGGCGATGGTGGGGATGAAGTTGTTGTTGCCCGTGTCCACTGTGGAGTCCCCGAACACAATGAACGCCGACACCTTGGCGGCGGTGGCCCTGCTCGCCGAGCGAGAGAAATGCACGAGTAGAAGCAGCAGCCAGAAGCAGAGTCTGCTTTGAGACGACATATTTTGCTGGGTAGCCCTGTAGTGTGTGAGGCAAAGCGGAGAGTAGGCGGACACACACGCGCACATGTGTGTGTGTGAGAAATTTAGAAGTGGTGCTGTTGGGGTGTTACCTCTATCGATCTCAACTTTTTCAAGAAGAGTCTTTTCAATGCCTGTACGTATGCTATGACATGATTAGCAAGATAACGCCCACGAGAGTGAGAGCTGAGACTGAGATGATTCGCAAAAAAAAGGAGTGAGAGCTGAGATATTCTCTCTTCTTTCATATAATTTTATTTATTTGAGGCGTTTAACTAAACTTTTCTTTTATTTTTCCATGAAATATCGCAGCACATCGGGAAAACACCTAGCTGGAAATTTATACTGGGAAATAAATCTTTTAACTACTCCAAAACCGACTATGATTTTCTACTATAACATATATGCTTTTTTTTTTTAAAAAAAATCTTAAATACTTTTAGTGGATATAAAGGAGTACTCTCTCGGTGTACAAAAGAAATGCAATTATCATATTTTCAAAAGTCAAACAGTTTCAACTTTGACTAAAATTATATAAAAAATACTAACACTCATGAGACAAAATAAATATCATTAGATTAGTTATAGAATATATTTTTATAATTAATTTATTTGGAGACATAAGTGCTAATATTATTTATTATAAATTTGGTCAAAATTGAGCTAGTTTGATTGGCACGATTTTCATAATTGAATTCTTTTGTGGACGGAGGGAGTATATTATAGGAATTGTGGTCTATCAATGGGTGTGTTTAGTTGAGAAAAATTGGGTGAAAAGTTACTGTAGCACTTTTCGTTGTTATTTGGTAAAATTTGTCCAACAATGGATTAATTAGACTCAAAAGATTCGTCTCGAACTTTACAGACAAATTATGCAATTAGTTATTTTTTACCTACATTTAATGCTCCATGCATACGTTCAAAGATTCGATGTGATGGGTGAAAGAGGAAATATTTTAGGTTTGCATGAGAAGTAAACATAGCCTATAGTTCAAAGATTACTAGAGATCCTGTTGCTAAATTGTTGACAACCGGAGCTGTCGTAATCTTAGATTTATATATATCTTGCGTACCACATACTTCCACACTTGTGCAATCACATCTTCTTCTTAGGAATCCTGCTTCCAAAAGAAGGCAGGAGAGTGTGGCCACGTCGCCCGCTTTTCCTGGCAGTCGGATTGGCCGTGCGGACGGCTTAGATCGTGCGAGTCCCAATCTTTTTGCAAAAAGGACCTTCTATTTACTGAGAATCAACCTTCAGTCCCGTCCCCTTCCCCTCCGAGGTCACCGCGGCCGCGCGTTCAGAGGCTCCACGGCCCGTGGCCGCGCCCCTGCACGGGCGGGAGCCACCTTCCGCACTGCCGTCCGACGGCCCCCATCTAGTCCGGCCACCACAAGTCCGCCTCGCCGTAGTTCCGCCTCGGCTACCACGCTCGCCTCTACCGCCGAAGCCGCGCTCGCCGAGGCCGCCGTGTTCTGCTCTGCTACATCCCTTCCCTTCCGGTCCGTCTCTCCCTTCCTCCGACTCCCTCCATCTCTACTCTGCTATCTGCTCCCTCTTCTCTTCCCTTCCCCTCTGCTACCTCTCCTCCTCTTCCTTGCTACCGTGCGCGAGGGAACGGCGGGTGCCGAGCTGAGAACTCGGCCACGTCTCCTTGCCCAGGGCCACACCGGAGCCGAGCACGCCTTGCGCCTGACACCGCCGTGCTCTGCTCATCCCTCCACCTTGCTCTCTTCTCTCTCTTCCCTGTCTCTCTCCTCTCTGCACCTCGCGCCGCAAGGGACACCGCCGGCCGAGCTCCCTTTCCTCTGCTTGGCCGAGCGCTGCACTCCCTCTCGTCTTCTCCCTTTCTCTCTCTCTCTCTATCTCCCTCTGTCCTCTCTTTTCCGTCGCTCGTGTCGGAGCACGTGGACGGGAATTGGGAAAGGAGCAAGAGATGACCGACGGCCAACAGATAAGCCTGGCCACCGCCCCTCCCCTCACCTTGCATAGGCTTGGTCTACGTGAAACAAAGAGAAGGGGGGGTGAGTCCACAGATCGGTGCTTTGGTGCATGAGCACAGTGATCGTTCAGCCCTGCCAGTTCACTATGCCCAGGCCTCAGTCGCAGTGAAAATACTAGGTGCACACGAGAACTGTACACAGGAATATAAAAGGTAAGCTTATTAATTACGAAAAAATTTCCAGAAAATTTGTAAATTAACTAGAGTCACCCTAGATCATACTTAGATATTTCCCACTCATTTTCCATTACCTACAAATTTTAGAAATAATTTGCATGTTCCATTCCATTCGCGATTAGTTGGTAAACTTTAATAATTTATATCTCGCCCATCTTAATTCCGAATTGTGTAATCCTCTGACCATAAATCTTCTAAAATAAAATCCTACATAATAATACCATTTTCCCTACTTATTGGTGTCCATTTAGATTCTAAATATGATTGCTTTCCATTTCTTTATTGAAATATTAATTCATAGTTGCATCCGTTAATTAATAACTCTAGATAACAACCCACCACCCAATAAGACCAAAGTACTAAATTGAAATCCAAAAAAAAATCTCTAATAAACAACAATGAGTCATATAAAGTTTTCTCTATGGCTCAGATTCTATTGATAGAAAGCTACTTGAGTATAAAGAATCCAATGGACTCGACAACTGGCCTCCTCCAAGCAGGGCGCGGCAATGCCGCGCCGGTCTTTCTAGTTGCAAATAAATACTGAATGTGTTGGGCCAAGCAATTACTACATCCAACCACTGCTAAAGAAATGGAACGCAATATCCACATCAGCCGCGGTAGCCGATGGAACTGAGTGATTTATGGTGTGCATGGGACAACCAGACAAGTACGTAAAGGTGATGTTATATATAAAATAAACTGGCAGGTAATCCCGCGCTTTGCGTGGGCAACAGAACACGCTGTGTCCAACGCAGAGCAGACTTAGACCGGCTGCACTCGGATACGGTAAACGATAATGGAGTAATGTTTACCGGATCAGACTCCTGCACCGGATGCTGTAAAAGCTCCGCTATCTAATACGTGCACGCTAAATATAGCGGAGCTCGAGTGTGATACCGGCTGCACAGCACAGGCCCACCATGCGCGAGCGTGAGAGGAGAGGAGAGAGGGGTGGGAGTATCAGCGGTGGGTCCCACGTTTGTAAGTTACTAAAAAATATTATAACTCACAAACCAAAAAACCAAATTAAATTCCAATTGCACCGTTAAATTCGTTTTAATAAATACTTTAAAACAAGATGTCACATGGATATATTTAGATAAAGTGATAAGTGAGCCCTACAGTGGATAGAGGATGATATAGAGGATGGATGGATGCGGGAAAACTGTATATTTTGTGGTGACCAGGATGGAATATTCTTTTTAGAGGATGAATATAGAGGTCCATGAGTGCGGATAGTCTTAGTGCAGTAGCAAAGGTGGCATATATGTACGATTCAATTAGTTCTGTACCATGTATAAACAGAGGCTCCGTTCGCTTACGTTGAAAAAAAAGTTGGAACACTGTTCCGACCGATTTTTTGAGAGAAAAACACTGTTTCACCTGAAAAAACAAGCTGAAAAGCACGGATTATAAGCCGGCTAATGACATATTTTATACAGGGAGAATAGGGCTACAAAAGTAAGGTCTGGTGCTGGGAAGGCAGCTGCTGATGGTGGGGACTGGGGAGATGCTGATCTTGCATATGCGCTGAAAAAAAAACGCAGAAATCTTCTTTCTTTCCGCTCGAAGCAATTGATACCCGTGTACAGATTGAAACGAAGGTTTAAAACTTGATATGGATTATGCAGCAGAAACAGTTATATGAAAAGAGCATATAGTGTATGCAATCCTCAGGTTAAACCTGAAATAGAAAGAGTTGTGTTAGGAAACAACTAATTGTAGGCAGATGTTCCTGAAGAAAATATTGTGCTGTGGGAGAATTAATAATCTCTATAATACATTGATTCTAATAAACTAAATGTATGCGTTCATAAGCTCCTAGGAAAGGAACAAATATGGGAAGGCAACATCCAACTAACCCGAACATTGATGGCTCTGAATGAAAGAGCTTTTCATTCATGAGGGAGATGAGAACTCTCTTGTTCCTTCGGACTTGTTTAGTTGGTGAAAAAGTTTGGGTTCGGCTACTGTAGCACTTTTCGTTTTATTTGATAATTTGTGTCCAATCATGGACTAATTAGGCTCAAAAAATTTGTCTCGTGATTTACAACTAAACTGTGTAATTAGTTTTTTCTTTCGTCTACATTTAGTACTATATGCATGTGACGCAAGATTTGATGTGACAGGTACTGTAGCACTTTTTGAGTTCACTTTTTTGAACTAAACAGGCTCTTCATGTCCTTGATTTGGTTTCAGATTTCTTTAAGGGGCACTGCGGCACGGACAGTGTAGTTTGCATGGCTGTACGAAAGGTTGGCTATCAAGATCAGCTATAATGGTTGAGCAACAATAATATAAAAAACTTTAGCTTTTTGTAATAATAATAAAAGGAAGCATATTAGACACCATGAACAGAGCTGGCTCACAAAACTAAGGTCTAAGTAATTAAAGAAGTACAGGTAAATTCTCAGAAGGTAAATGCGCAAGGAAAAAGGTTAAGGTACATTCGTTTTTCTTGGGCGTAAAAATCAGCACCGTAACCATAAAAAATTAGAAGAAAATTCAGGGTCTATCATAATCATCACTGCCGTAAGGGCTGAGCAAACTGACCCAATAAAACCATTCTACCAACATTGTCCTATTCTATCCCCCGAAGGCAACATCCATCATGCAAGTAAATAGTCGACAGGTAACCAAAGAAACTAATTAGCTGCTATCATTGATACAGTGACCAATCTAGCTTAATGGAACAGTTAGACAAAAACTGATTTCTTCCCCAATGGCAGTACAAAGGAAATCTTGGAGACACAACAAAAAACTAATTAACTGAATGGCTAGTTTAGCATAATACAGAAATGCTGCAGCTTGGCATGGACACTCGTTTCACCATCACCCAAAAAAATTCCAATATTTTGCAAAACTACCCAGCTGCCAAGCCTGCGAATGTGTTCCACCAGACTGAGCATGATCTTGAAAAGATGATTAGTTAGAGGAAGAAGAAAACATTCATCACCTAGAAGTGCGCAGCCACATTGAAAAGCGGCATGTTAAGTGAATCACAATATGAATTCCTCTAAAGAAAGTCTTGATATAATTACCCTTAAAATTTATAGACAGTGGGAATTGTATAGCAAAAGCATTGTGATGGGATAACTTATAGAAGTAATAACAGGGTGAACTACACTGAATCTTTTTGAAAAAAAATACAAAATATTTTGGAGCATAATCTTATGTCTAGTAATAAAGAAACCGACTTGAGAAAACAATCATACAGTTATAGGGTGAACTACACTATGTGTATGATTCGACACCAACAATACCTTGGCTCTTTCAGAGATCAGGATACTCCTTGTTCAGCTCTTGCACTCTATGAGCATCGGCTCTGCAGATCACAAAATCTAAACATCAGTTAGAGAGTTTCGGAGCCACTGCCATGACGATTTTTTCAACCAAACAATCAATATTCAATAGGTAGGGGCTGCCTGTAAGACAACACATAATCCAGTAAACTAGGTGAATTCCCCGCGCGTTGCTGCGGGAATGCAAGAGTAACTTGAATTGAGTTAGGAGAAATAGAATGTAGAAGGAATCTCGTTGGTGTATAATACATAAGTATATATGCGATATAAGCAGAGAACAGATTTAGTTTTTTTTTGTTAAAGGTGTAACTAAAGACAACAAAAACCATATCAAAGAAAACACGGTCACTAACCTATAGGATCGACCAGTACGGCAGTACGGGAGACTAATCTCATCCACCCTCACCCCTCACCCCTACTATACCTGAGGGTCATCCCCCTCCCAAAAGTTCTAGGAGTTTTCCTTCATAAAATCATGCATGTTTCGGAGGACCACATATAATCTATGTGATATGTAGTTTTGCTAGGTTTTTACTTAGAAACGGACTTTTGCTTAGAAACAGTTATCAAAGAAAACACGGTCACTAACATATAGGATCGGCCAGTACGGGAGGCTAATCTCATCCACCAGAACCCCTCACCCCTACTATATCTGAGGGTCATCCCCCCTCTCAAAAGTTCTAGGAGTTTTCCTTCACAAAATCATGCATGTTTCGGAGGACTACATGTAATCCATGTTATATGTAGTTTTGCTAGGTTTTTCTTAGAAACGGGCTTTTGCTTAGAAACGGTTATCAAAGAAAACATGGTCACTAACCTATAGGATCGGCCAATATGGGAGGCTAACCTCATCCACCCTCACCCCTCACCCCTACTATACCTGAGGGCCATCCCCCTCCCAAAAGTTTTAGGAGTTTTCCTTCATAAAATCATGCATGTTTCGGAGGACCACATGTAATCCATGTGATATGCAGTTTTGCTAGGTTTTTGCTTAGAAACGACAGTTTTGCTAGGTTTTTCTTAGGAACGGCCGTTTAAATATTTGCAAAAAAGTTATCGAAATATATCCATGTGAGGTCTTGTTTTGAAGAGTTTATTGCGAGGAACACCATGGTGCAATTGGATTTTAATTACGATACTTGGTTTAGGTGCTACGACTTTTTTCTATTTCAAAAGAAATAGCTAGTGGAAGATAAATGAGGCTTAGTGGGCGGATGATGTCACTTAGTGGGCGGATGACATCATTTTGCTGATGTGGCCCAATGAGAAGCCAGAGAAATAGGCTAGTGGGTCTTTGCTTTATAGGAGGTATAGATTCCTAAAACCCCAATGTAATTGAGGTGGGAGGTTAGCCACTCTCCAGAAGGTTAGAGAAACAACAGAGCATGCAATATTCTATAAGAAATATGGAAATATAATCATCTCATATAAAAATATCAAGCAGAGAGTTGACCTGTTACGATGTTATGGTCATGGCTGTCGAACATTTTTCTTGTTCCAATATGACCGGAGAAAAGAAAAGTCAATGTCCACATATATAAAAGGAAATGATCCCAGATCTTAGCACTGTTCAGGCAAGAGCAAAATAACCTAGCAGATCAAAATATGGAGAGGAGCCCTGATTATTTGTAAACTGAGATTGATCAATTCCTTTGCACAAACCATAGAAGAGGAAATATACAATTGGGGGTACCTTGTGCACAAAGCATTGATGGACACCTGCTTATGGTAGGGAGATGCTGATCTTCCATATGTGCTGAACAAAAGGTGCATAAAGGTACTCTCTTTCTGCTTCAAGCAACTGAATGCCCGTGTACAGATCAAAAAGGAGGCATGAAACTCGATAGCAAAAGTAAAAGAGATCAACAAACACAACATTGTACTGGCAAAAGTTTTTTTTGTGCTAAAGCACTGTCATAGGCAAAAAGACAAATGTTGGTTTCCTAAAATAAAACTGACTAACCAAAAAAAATATAACATGCTTGTCAAGGTAACAGTATAGTATGTACCCTTGGACAGACCCCAATCCAGAGTTATCAAATATTAATCAAGTCATTAACCTACCCACCACTGGTTTTGATTCAGTGTCTTTTGTTCAGGCAATCGTTCTGTAAATGAGGCAGCAAGAATTATTGCAAAATCGTCAGAACACCAAGTTTAAAGATCTCTATAGATACATGAAGGTAGCGCTTTCAATTGAAGAGTGCTATCTTTTTTTTAACTATAGAATATATACATTAGATCACTAATAAAGGAAGCAGTACATGAATACCTTCCTAGAAGAGTAGAAGGTCTAGAATACAAGGAAAAAGTCTATTTTTGGCCATCGAACTTTTGGCGAAGTGCAAGAATGACCATCGAACTCCAAAACCATGTATCTCTAGCCATCCAACTTTTAAAACCATTCATATTTGACCATCGGACAATTTTTGGTGGGTGGTTCGCTGATGTGGACACCAGGTGGTGGCGAGGCCGCGGTGCCGCTCCTCGCATGCGCGTCGGCGAGGCCGCGGAGCTACTGCTCGCATGCGCGCCGGCGAGGCCGCGGAGCTACTGCTCGCATGCGCGCCGGCGAGGCCGCCGCGGAGCTGCTCTCGCGCGCACCCGCAAGGCCACTGCGAGCTGCACGCACGCGCTGGCAAGGCCGCGGCGGAGCTGCTCTCGCGCGCGTTGGCGAGGTCGTGGCGAGCTACACACGCGCCCGCATCGCCGCAGGCCACAGCAAGCTGCACGCGCGCACCAGCGAGGCCGCCGCGGAGCTGCTCTCGCGCGCGCCCGCTAGGCCACGGCGGGCTGCACGCGCGCCAGCGGGCCGCAGCAGAGCTGCTCTCGCGCGCGCGCGCCAGCAAGGCCGCGACGAGTTGCACGCGCGCGCCGGTGAGGCAACTGTAGAGCGGCTGCTTGCACGCCTCTGCCTCAGCTTCCCCACGTTGTGATGCTCCAAGCTCCGTCGGCCCGTGCCAAGCCTCCACTTCTAATTGTGCGTGCTGCTCCATGCTCCGTCCTCTTGCCCACGGGATCGAAAGAGTAGCAACCATGGGGCACTGACCATGAGATGGAAGATGAAGATGACAAATGGGGCCCACCTGGTAGTGGATGGTGCTGCAGGATTCGGTTGTCAGATATGGAGAGAGAAGAGGGCTGACAACTAGGCCCCACCGCTACATGGCGTCCAGATCAGCGAAACTACCCACCAAACTGCCTTGATGGTCAAACATGAATGGTTTTAAGAGTTGGATGGCCAAAAATACATGGTTTTGGAGTTTGATGGTCATTCTTGGACTTCACTAAAAGTTTGATGGCCAAAAATAGACTTTTTCCTACATACAATACCAAGCAATACCATACATTCAACACGAGCAGGATACTCCCTTGGTCCTAAATTAAATAACATTTTAAAGGTATCCTATAAGTCAAAAAAATTTAAATTTAACCAAATTTATAGAAAAGAACATCTATATTTATAACACCAAATTAGTATCACTAGATACATCACAAAATATATTTTGGCACCCTTTGGTTGGGCTTCCCAAAAGCCAACCTGTAACATCCTGGTTTTTCGGACAACCAAAAATACGAACTTTTTAAAATTTTTCCTGCAATTGTGTGAAGCATGCAGATTCTAGGTCTAACCCGAGTTTGAACAACCAACAATTCGTTGCATTCATGTAGAATTGTTTGTAGGGGTGTGCCGGAGTTCTTTAGTGGTTTAGGGTTTTGTGTCGGAGTACACAAGTCCGTAGCAAAGTTCTTGTGGTCTTTTCCGAAACTACTTCACGACCTCTCTGATTGAATCTCCAAATTCCATAAATCACAGATGGGAAACTCCCTCTCAAATCCTCTTATTGGATTGTCTTCAATCTCTTTGGAGTTCCTCCCAAACCCTCTCTGGATATTGCCTCGCGGAATTCCTCTGCGAATCCGCCTTGGTTCCCTTGAATCCCTCTTAATCCCATCCGAAGAATTCCGAAACCCATTTCGGAAATTCCTCCTCCATTTCCTTTTTTTTAAAAAAAAGTCATGCCAAATGCCCTCTGTATTTTCCCAAAGATCCCGTTTAAAATTTACATCTCAGAATTCCTTCGAAAGGCATCTCAGAATCCTTGTTCCAACTTAAATCACCTTTGAATTCATCTCCGATCTGTTTCGAGTTACATCTCAAATCCCCTAAGTCTCTAAATATAAAGGGAAATTCCCTTCCTCCCTCCCTCTCAAACCCCCCTTGAATTTCCTTTCAAATTCCCTTGATCCCATCTAAAAACCCTTTGGTCTTAAATAGGGAAAACATTTTCTTTTCTCTTGGACCGGAACCCCTCTTTTCCATCCAAGTGGCCGGACTGGCCTCCTCTCTGCTGGCCCGCTTGGCCTCTATCCGCAGCAGGCCCACCCGGCCTCCATCCTCCTCCCGCTAGCCCAACAAGGCCACAGGCCTAGCTTCCCTTCACCCCTCCCCTCTTGGCGCACTGCCGCGCATAGACCGGAGCCTAGCAAGCCTGGCCTGGCTCACGCTGCCCGCTCGCACCCGCAGGCCCAGGCCGCGGCTCCCATTCCTAACCCTCACGCGGACGCACGCACGCACCCAGGCGCCGCCGCCGCACGCTCCACCCACGTCTGTCCCATCACCAGGTGCCTCGACGTCCGTATACGAACCGAGGATTCGCGCCGCGTGTCTCGGAGCGAGCACGGACGACGAGGATCGTCGCTCTGCCATGGAACCCTACCCAGCGTCCTATAAAAGAGTCCACGCCGCTCCTCTGTTCCTCCACCGCCGCCGCCGCAATCCGCTGCTCCCTTCCTCCTCTTCCTCGCTCACCACCACAGCAGCTCGCCTCGCCGTGCCACCCCGCTGTCCTCGCCGGTCAGCATTGGGTCGCCCCTCTCCTCGTCTCCTAGCTCCGCGTCATGTCCTCTCCACCATGGCAGCGCAACCCTGGCACCCTTCGCGTGCACACCGAGCATCACGAGGCACCACCGTGCCGTGCTCCTTGGCTTCATCCAAGCTGAGCCTCCGCCCTCGAGCCATCGGCGCCGCTCGCCGTCACGACCGGTCGGACCTCGCCTCCTCGTTGGATAGTAGCGAGCGCTGCCGCCCGACGTCTGCTCGGAAATCATGCTCCGTTGCCCCATCCTCACCGCGCCTCAACGCCATCCACGCCGAGCCACATCGATGTGGCATGGGGGGCTCGCCTCTCCGTTGCGCCGGGACTCGTCAGAGACGCCTTGACGCCCCGGCTTCAATAGCAGCGCCACCGCCATACCCTCCTCATCGTGAGCCACCACGGCCACGGCGTCCTCTTCGTCAAGCCGCGCTCGCGATGGACCTTGTCCCTGTGCCGCGCCTGCGGACGCGCCTCGGCATCGACGCCGCACACGCGGTGCTCCCCGTCCAGCCGTTCGTTGAGCCCAACGACCTCGACGCCAGAGCACCATATCCTTGCCACTGGTGAGCCCCTGAGGTCCCAAGGTTCAACCTTCTTCCACCTTGCTATCGATTTTGCCTGCGCCTTTGCTCAGATCGGCCCTTGTGTTGTGTTCCCCACTACTGCAGGGAGGCAGCTTGCCAGAGCCATGGTCGCCGCCTCCCCCACCATGTCGGCATGCACAGCAGCGGCAGCACCCCCCTTGCCATCAGGCCACGTCCACTATTGCCAGGAGGTCTCTGACCCTGCTCTACTGCCGTCGGAGCAAGGCGTCGCTGCCACCTTGCCAGAGAATGGCAGAACCACCTCGCCGTCATCTACTTCTGAGTCCGGCCATCGAGCCGCTTGTCTCTGTTGTAGGGAAGCTGCGATGCTGTCGGTCTTCACCAACTCATCCTAGCCGTGTATGGCAGTGGCAGTCCCTCCCGGATGTCCGCGGCCACGTCTAGCAAGCCGCGTCGACCCTAGCAGCAGCAGGCCAGCAGCTAGTCACAACCATCCGAAAGCGTGCCACAGTAGCCCTTCTCCCCTCAGGTCGAGCCTTGAACCCGTTGATGCTATTCTCGGTGTCGACAAGACTCTTGCTTCTTATTCCTTATTACACACTCGTCATCTATATACATCACCTTTCTTATACATGTGTTACATGATATCTTAATCTATCTATGACTGCATGTGCCGTGCCTTCGTGCCGGTCTATCTCCCTCGCTATGGGTATGTGCTACTCCGAGTTGTGTCATTTTGTTCTTGTGTGGTCGTGTTTGGGTTCTCGTGTGTTTGTTTGCTTGTGGTCCATGCCTTCAAGCCGGTCAGGGGTTCGTAGTTCGCTTGTCCATTCGGTCGTGGGTTTGTCCCGCCATGGCCGTAATGCCGAGCCTAACTCGCTTCCCCCGTGTTTAGTTGTCTCCGTTCGGCAACGATCGTTGGTAACCCGGTTCGGCTCTCGGATTGGCCACTACGGACTCGACAACAATGCGGCTTTTATCCGCACCCGACGAGCCCTCCGTGGCCGGTCTAGTAAAGGTGAATTGGGTAACAACAATCGTGAAACAATGGAAGCCAACTCGTTGAGGTGAAGCTCATGGTCGCGAACCGCCTCGCCATGACCATCGGGCTCTACCTCTTTTGTTCTCCTATTTTATCCTAACCATCTCTTATGCTTGTGCCACTTGGACCGTATCATTCTTTCGGATCTAGTGATGATAACCGCATCGCTATGAACCTTGGGAATTGCAAAGTGCCGTTCTGGTTGCACATAGGTTGTGGCGCCCTACGAGTGGGTTTGGATTGTGGGATCATGCCTTTCTTCACCCAATCGTCACCCGTTCCATGACGAGTTGGATGAAAGGGTATGGATTCCATTGTCTCTTATCTACTCGTTTTGTTCTGAACCCCTGTCGGTCTAGTAAGATTTGGGTTGAGCCTCTTCGCTTGTTGGTGTTTATTGCTCTGTTGATTTCCATCCATTCGATTTCCGCCGATTACTATGGCATGTGGATCAAAGGAAGGGGAGTCTCGTGTTTCTTTTGTTCTTTGCTCTTCGTGCTCAAGCCCTCGTATGCTTGTACCTTAGTTGACCATAGCATTTCTATGGTTCTCGTGGTGACAACCGCACCGCCTCAGACCATAGAGATGTCTTAGTGCATTTAGTGCACCTAGGTCGTGGTACCCTATGGGTAGCTTGAGTGTTCATGTTCTTTTATGTGTCTCCTCTTTCGATGCCCCGTCCTTTGCTATGGCGTTGTGTTGGAAGAAGTAGACTTCCTCTCTTCTTTCTCTTCTTCTCTTTCGTTCTGCCCTCTTGATTCTTGTCAATTACAATGGCGTACGGATTGAGAAAGAACGGAACTTCTCCTTGTGTTCTTTTAGTGTTGCCCCCTTTTGAGTCTTGTCCTTTTCGAGAGTATTGATTGTTCTCATGCCTTGTGTGATGCTCTCGCAAGGTAACGTTGATCGGACCGGAACTCGTTGGAGGAAGAAAAGGCAGGGGATAGCAGAACTTGTGGAGTGGAGTTGGCCTAGGAGGCAGAGAGACCCATGCTGATCGACTACACCAGCTGACAAAGACTTGTACCTCTACTACCTCGACATCACAGGTGTCATGGCAGCACCTTACCTTAGAGAATCCTATTAGGCATGCTAAAATGTAGATGCTAGTGCTTTACTTTTATGCAAATGAACTGTGATAGGTTGCATGGTAGATTGCTTGTGAGCCATTTCCTTGTCGCAACCTATTCCCCTGCACACCCGCTGTTAGGCTAGACGTTCACTTACTACTTACTGCTTTACTCTTACTTGCATTATATCTGTGATGTGATGTTGGTGAGTGAGAGACGTAACGAGATAAGGCACGAGGTGCCAATAACCTGATAATAATGTGATAATGAACATGGAAAGATCTTGGCATGAGTCTTGGGGGTGTGGTGAGGGTCGAGTCGACCGAGCAGGGTCTACGACGAGTCGCCATGTGAGATGCCTGTGGCGGGCAACGTGACAGGGAGAGGTCCCGGGGTGGAGTGTCTTCATGGGACAAATCCCCGGGATGAGAGGTGCTATGATGGCACGGCGTGCCGAGTGTCCCTGTTGAGCGGGAAACGGTTGCGCCTTGTGAAGATATCCTGCTTAGTCACCCTAAGGACTGATATGTCCTATGAACCGGGTCTTAGGAAGCCTTACACTCCCATTCGCTCTAAATGGGTACGAGGTGGACGTTCGACTTTCTAGTGTGGTGCTACTACTATTGGGAGGTTAGCGGATAGTGTAGGGAGGTACGGGCGTCGAGCGCCCACACCCTCCTAAGACAGCATAGTACCCGAGGTGCCAAGTACTATGTCTCATAGTCTCAGCGTGCCGGTGTATGAGGTATCCACCATGGCCCCAGTTCTGAGTGATAGGGTGACATCGTGTCTAGTTGGAAGGTGCCCCATTATCAGCCTAGACGACCCAGATCGTTGATGATGGTGATCTTGTGGGTAGTGTAAATCTCTGTAGAGTTTCTGGTTGATCGATCGATACATATGATGACTTGTCGGCTATGGACCTTTTCTAAGTATAGCTTCACTTGACTAGTGAGAGGAGTCCTTCTACCTTCCCTGGGATTCAGTGTGTGATTCAGCCTTGGTCGTTGAGGCATGGACAAGAGGGAGTCGTCCATATCGATGAGAGAGTGAGATGAGATGTGGTGTGGTGATGAGATGTGATGGGATGGGAGAACATGTGTAAGAGATGGGTTAAAACTTGATGAATTACTATTATATACTTACTAATGAACATGCATTATAGGAAGCCCACAGCCAATATTTAGGATCACGAGATCCCTTTTTCTCTTTTCCACTAAAGCTCATCAGTGCTGACCATGTCCTGCACACATCTGGCGGTGTGCAGTTTTCCTGACTTGCAGTAATAACGAAGTTAGAAGGATTAGGTGGTCTCGTTCCTATGCTCAAGTTTGGTTTTGAAGATGGAGTGTACGCTCGCTGACTTTCTACACCAACTCTGATGACTACCCATGGAGGAGCCTTCACCTGCTGATGCGCTACAATGACTCTGATGAAGACATGTGTATTTTCCGCTAGAATACGATGTAATAGGTGTAATAACCAGTGTTGTAAAACCTTGTAACTTGTAATTCTACGATGTATGACTGTGATATCATCTGATAAGTGATAATGTGATGGTTTCCCCTCATAGACTATCACATTATAATTTGTATCTGTGGATTTTCCCTTTGAGGAAAAATCGAGATCATTTCACAACCAAAGAGATGGCAACCTGAAACGATCTCGATTTTCCTCAAAGGGAAAATCCATAGATACGATTTATAATGTAGTAAATCACGAGAACAATCCATCACATTATCAATTATCAGCTGATATCATAGTCATACATCGTAGAATTACAAGTTACAAGGCTTTACAACACTAGTTAACACACCTATTACATAGATTAATCTAGCGAAAACGCACACATATCTTCATCAGAGTCGTTGTAGCGCATCGGCGGGTGAAGGCTCCTCCTTCACGGCAGTCGTCAGAGTTGGCGTAGAATGTCAGCGGGCGTAGACTCCATCTTCTCAACCACACTTGAGCGTAGGCATGAGACCATCTACTCATAATCCAAGTCCTCATGGTCGTCGTAGATTTCATCCAAACCTATCCAAAGTCTATCCGTACAATTTGTACTGACCACTGTCTCCCACCCTATGCTTTTGCGTATGCTTTGTGGTAAGTGGAATGCAAGGGTAGATGAAAAGGCCTATATAGGGTTGTAGGTTTCCTATGCAAGTTCAACAAGATTTTATAATAATAGTTCATCAAGTTTTAAGCCATCTCATCCACACATTCTCCCATCCCATACACACATCTCATCTCATCTCACTCTCTCTCTCTAGACGGCAAGGTTGACTCCTACTCGTACCTTGCCTCGGTGGCCAAAGCTGGATCCAACACCAAAACCTAGGGGAAAGGTAGAAAGGACTTCTCTCACTAATCAAGTGAAGCGTAGGTCATCGGAATGTCCATATCCGCGGACGTGGCTATACGTATAGATCGATCAACCTTGCAGAGCGTGTACACCTAGAAATCCACAAGATCACCATCATCGGCGGTGCCCCGCCTAGGCTGATGCCAACTGCCTTTCGACCGGTACGGTACCACCCTACCACTCAGCCCTAGGCCACCCCAGAGTCCACCAAAATGCTGAGACTGTGAGACGTAGTACCGGGCCCCCATGGTCACTACGCTGTCTTAGAAGGGTGTGGGCCCCCATGCCCGTACCTCCCTACACTATCACCTTCCAACCTAGTAGTAGTGGCACCGCCCTAGTCAGTCGGGTAATCGTCTCCTGCCCATCAAGAGCAAGTGGTGTGCACGAAGGGTCCCATGGTTCTGGTTCTCAAGACGTACCAATCCTTAGGGGGATCAGATAGGATATCTTCTCAAGGGGATAACCAACACCCTGTGCCTCGACGGTTCCTCCACTGGGGATATCCAACACCCCATCTGCTCACACATGCACTCGTCATAGGTACCTCTCACGAGGGATGCCTAGGTCGCACCCCTCTGGCATGACTTGCCCCAAAGACTCGTCATAGGATCCTGTCCGATTGACTCAACCCTCACCACACACCCAAGATGCACACCAAGATCTCCCCAAGTTCATTATCTAGTTTTACCAAATTATCGGCACCACGTGCCTTATCCACTCACGTTATTCCTTCACCAAGCATCACATTACAGATATAATGCGTAGTGAAATTAAAGCAGTAAGTAGTATACGAGCATCTAGCCTAACAGCGGGTACGCAGGGGAATAGGTTGCGACAAGGTAATGGCTTACAAGCAGTCTACCATGCAACCTATCACAGTTCAATTGCAAGAAAGTAAAGCACTAGCATCTACATGTAGCATGTCTAATAGGTTCTATGAGGTTGGGTGGGACGTGGAACACCTGTTGAATGTCAACTCCGAGATCCTCAGCATACTTGTAGTTGTTCTCCTCCAAGGTCCCTCCATCCGCTCGTCCTTTCTCCAACAGGTTCTGATCCGATCCACGCTAACCGTGATGCAATAACCTCGTTACCACGACAAGCGAAAGAGCAATTAGATCACTAAACCAAGGAAGACCGCGAAACAAGAGGCAACAAGGCACAAAAGGAGCAACTACACTAGAAGAACATAAAAGAGAGAGCGACTTAGCCCTCTCGGCGGATGTCCAATCCCTAGGCCAAAGAACAATAGTGGTTGTTTACTAAGCACAAGCTTAAGCCTTAGCCTAGCCATTACTTCCTAGGTCAATCATGTCAACCTATATGGTTTAATAGAAATGGCATAGGCTCTAGCTCATCCTAAGCAAACACCACGGCTCGTGGCCTTCGATCCGAGCGTCATGGAGACTGATGAGAACCGAAAAGACTACAAGCAGGAGAAGTTCCATTCTCAATCCGTACACCATTATAATTGACAAGAACCAAGAGAGGGTGGGATGGGGAGAGAAGAGCAGAGGAGGTCTACTTCTCCCAATAGACACGTTACGGCAAAAGACGAGGCATCAGAAAGGAGCGACACACAAAAGAAGATGAGTGTTTAAGCTTCTTGTAGGGTACCATGACCTAGGTGCACTAATTGCACTAAGACATCCCTGGGGTTCTTAACGGTGCGGTTGTCACCGCAAGAACCATAGAAACACTGCGATCGAAGAAAGTACAAGCATACAAGGGCTCGAGCACGGAAGAGCCAAAAGACGGTAGGAGACACAAGATTCATCTTCCTTTAATCCACTCGCCATTGTAATGACGGGAATTGGAGGAATGGAATCAAGAGAGCGACAATCACCAAACTAGCGAAGAGCTCAATCCACATCTTACTAGATCGATGGGGATTGAGAACAAAAGAGGAAGAAAGAATGGAACCCGCGCTCCTTTGACCAACTCGTCATGGAACGGACGAAGGTTGGACGAAAGGAGGCACGATCCACGATCCAGACCAACTCATAGGGCACCACAACCGTGCAACTAATGGCACATGACTATTCCTGTGGCTCTTAGTGATGAGGTTGTCATCGCTAGACCCGAAGGAACGCCGTGGTAGAAGTTGTACAAACATACGAGGTGGTGAGGACAAGAACAAGAGAAAGAGAGGTAAAGCTCGATGGTCATGGCGAGGTGAACCTGTGGCCACAAGCTGTACCTACACGAGTTGGCTCCCACTGGTACCACGATTGCCGTCCCCTAACTCATATCCCACTAGATTAGGTCTCACAGGGCTCGAATGGTGCAGATGAGAACCGCATCGTTAACGACATCAAGTCCATGGTGACCGCATCCTAGGGACATAGGTAGGAGCTCTCGATCATGTCACCATGAAGAAAACAAAACATAGGGTAACGAGTTATGCTCGGCACCACAGTCACGGCGGGATAAACCCATGACCGAGATGGACAAACACAATGCTTCCCAACCGGCTCGAAGGCACGGTCCACAGAAGACACACGAACAACCCACAAAGGACCACAAGGCACAACAACGAACCACGACTCGACAACCGACCACACACGACATGACGTGGAGTAGCACTTCACCATAGCAATCCCAAAAAGATAGATAGACCGGCGGCGAAGGCACGTCACAGGCATAGAATAAATAGAGATATCATGTAGATGGACAAGAATATATGATCAATAAAGATAGGTGTTGGGCATTCTTAACGTCACTACCAAAAGTAGACTTAGTTTTCTAATTCTGATAACGGCGCCAAAATTGCCAAACCTATCCCTCATGCCACTTAAGCCAAGTTGTCATCCCCAGCATGACATGAGAGACGCGGTATTGAAATATGCATTTGCTCATCAAGATAAATAATAAAAGGGATCTGCAAGCGCACAGATTAATACCGATGTAGCATTTTAACCGGGAAGTATTCCAGGTATCGTTATTTATATTTTTACCACTGGGAAGGGATTTCTAAGTATCATGGTTGATAATGGAATGAGAATATGGAACTGAGTACACATCATTGCATGTATAACTGAGAGTATTTATCAATCTCTTTATACAGGTATAAATGTCACATTAAGTAAAGGTAAAGTGATAATGGTGACAAAGATAATTAATCTGATCAGCTAGCCACATATAATAATGATAAGCACCTCAACAGATATTCTAGCAAGTCATTAGCATGGAATTAGGATGAACTACAAAGATATTCCCTAAGTTATTATTAACTATAAAGTCTAGCATATCATAGTTAGTGCAATTATACTTGGCAATCATGGTGAGAAAAGACTATATCCATGCATAGTGAATATTAGCAAGGAAGATGAAGAACATAGCAATCACTCCCCTGTAATAGTGTTGCTCTGCCTGCCCTATACACGAGAGGGGGACTATATAAGAATCAACGAAGCTGTCACTATCGCGAACTACCCCACAATCCGGCATATAGGGTGCAATCGCAGATAAATACGGTATAGACACCACGTCTACACAATAATTATCATTCACCCACTGTACACATGGATAAACGCTATACGATCCTAGGCATGTATATAATTCCAATCTAACTAAGCCAAGCATATAACTATGATAAACTAAGAACAATATAATTGCAAATATAATCAAGTAGAGCAAAGTCATAACCAATATATTGAAATAGAACAAAGTCATATTCATAATATTGAAGAACAATGATGAACAATTGAAGAACAATAGAGGAATTACCAAGAATCCTCTTGACAGATCCGGGAACCAATCGAAGATTGACTCCTTCTAGTTCTAATCCTATGTAGCTATGCTAACTAGAGATCTAGTTGATGTGGTGGCTCTAGGGCTTGATCAGAGGCTCTCCTCCTGAATTAGGGTTTGAAGTATGAGACGAGGGCCTCTCCTCCAGGGGCAGGGGCCTTGCTTATATAGCCCTTTCGGATGAATTTGGGCCGTTGGATCAAACCGACATTGATCGTGCGGTTTTCATTGATCCTCTAGGTCGGTGGAGCATAATCCTCGAGGCGGAGCCTGATTGGTCCACAGGAGGGGGCGGGCGCCCTGGGGACTAGGGCGGGCGCCCTGTCTCCGGCCCCGTTACGCCTCCCGTTCGTTCCCGTGGCTTCTGGAGTCTTCTAGATGCAAGATATTTGCGTGCTAGGTTAATATCCCGTCATTAACCCGACATGTGGGCCTTTCCTCTGTATTTCCTGATAACCCCCTGCAGAAATAGATAAACAGCAAAACTCGTGGAATTCTGTCAGATAAAACCCTAAGTCTAGGTGTTGGTTTCATTTGGATCCTTTTCTCTATTTATTTGATAGTTATAATTGATACTTAAGGACCGTCAACAATAGGTCATGTATCAAGTGCATGAATCAAGTAGAGTTGATAGATAATAAGTTGATGTATGAACAAGTGGATAAAAAGAAAAAGCGGAGGTTTGTCGATGCCAATGATGGCGTCTGCTAGATTAGAAAGGTCGACCTTGGGGCGGAAGGCTGCTGCGAGCTAGACACGGCCGAGGAAGTTGATGAGGGCCGGCGGTGTCGTTACTTCCCTGCAAGGCAAAAATCACGGCACGAAGGCCGGACAGAAGATGGCGAACATGATAACTGAAATGTGCAGCGGGTCTGGTAATTGTCATAGTGAGGTTCGCATCGTCCCTGCCGCAGTGAAAGACGATGGCACGATGGCCGGTCTTAGTACAGAATAGCAGAAAAATCGATGGATAGGTGGGAAGAGTGTCGCCTTGGGTTTGGGTGCTTGCTGGCAGCAGAGCAGCAGCTCCGGTGAGGTATAGAGGGGTGGTGCCGTCGGGATAGGCATGACAGGGACGAGATGGAGCATAGAGGCGACATGAACGCACGGTTGGAGATGCTTGTCGCGTAGTGCAAGGGCGACGACCGGTCACCGCGACCAGCTGCAACAAAGATGGCAGAGCGTGGCGTCGAGGGTGCATGGCGTCATGTCTGTAGTTGCAAGGAAGGACGGGCTCGCGCTGGCGCTCGGCGTGGACATAGCAGCACATGGTGCGGTGGTGCCTCACGGTGGCGAAGGCAGAGGGCGGCGTCGTGGTTGGCCATGCGGTGAAGAGGGAGCAGTGGAGGCTGGTGTTCTAGACGGGCATGGTGAGGTCGAGGCGAAGCTCCGCGGTGAGGCCGTCGGGGTCACCTGGCTCGGTCCGCGGAAGGCACTTTGTGTGGACGAAGCTCGTGGTCCCGTGTGTGGCGAGCGCAATGTCATGAACAGGAGGGCCGAGGTCGTGGCGTACCGCCGCTCAGTCCAAGGCCATGACGCGAGGCGCTAGCGTCGCGAGCAGAAGAGCGGCTCGGCTGGTCGACCGCATCCGCGAGATGAGGAAACACCCGATGGAGCAGGCGAACGTGGTGGCGAGGTGGGTCGCGGTGGAGCAAGGAGAAAAGGGCGGCAGTGCGCTCACTGCTGGTGGATCGAGGGTGAGGGAAGAAGGAGAATGGTGGCGGCGGGGGCAGGGAGAGCTCGAGGGAGCGGTGGCTTCGGCGCCTTTTATAGCGAGCGGCGGCTAGGGCTCCTGGGCACGGACGGCAAGGCGCCTCGGCGTCCATACCACGAGACACGTGGCGAGCATCGGGAGGCGCGTGGGGCGTTGAGGGCGCGGGCACGGTGCGCGAGCAGCGTCAAGGGCACGGGCACGGTGCGTGAGCGGCGGCGTCTGGGAGCCGAGTCGCACGGCTCCTAGGGTTCAGGTGTAGGGGGTGCACGACTGCTAGGCCTGGTGGTTCGAGTGGGCGGTGCTTAGGCCTGTGGGGTGTCGAGCAGGCCAGCTGTGCGTCTGCTCACATGGGCCAAAGCGGGGAGGAGGAGGTGGGCTAGGCGGGTTGGCCTGGTACCGGCAAGGGAGCAGCAGCGAGCTGGGCTTGCCGCGCGGGTTGGCCCAGGCGACTGTAGGGGCAGGCCGAGCCTGGCGCGGGTTAGAGAAGAAGAGGCCAGTTGGGCCTGGAGGAGGGAAGGGAAGGAAAGGAGGGAGTTTGGCCCAAGAGAAAAAAATTGGTTTTCCCCCTTTTGCTAATTGATGTGAGAGGAATTCAAAAGAGTTCTTGAGATGAATTCAGAAGGGAAAATTGAGAGGAATCCGAGAGAGATTTAAGATGAATTCAAAGAGGGATTTAGAGGTCAAGGAGAAGAATTCCCATTTATACTTCGAGAATTGGGGTGGATCAAAAGGGAATTTGAGATGAATTCATTAAGGGGATCTGAGGAGGGAATTTCAAAAGGAGTTTGGGAGAAATTTGAATGGAATTGAGAAGTAATTTGAAAAGAGGTGGGAGAAGAATTCAAAGGAGATCTGAGAGGAACTCAAGAAGAAGTATTGGAGAAGATAAAGGGAAAAAGGATTTCTCCTTTTTTGACTTGGTAATTTGAGATATATTCAAATGAAATTCGAAAGGGGTTTGAGATGAATTTAGAAGGAGATCTGAGATAGAAAATCCCATAGAGGAATTTTTGGGGAAGCCCAAATGGAATTTGAGAGGGGTCCTGCTGTGGACTTGTGTACTCCAAACTCTGGACAAACTCAAACACGGAAACTACACAAGAGCACACGCACTTCCTACAAGCAATCTAAATGAAGGCCAAATGGAATTTGAGAGGGGTCTTGCTATGGACTTGTGTACTCGAAACTCTAGACAAACTCAAACACGGAAACTACACAAGAGCACACGCACTTCCTACAAGCAATCTAAATGTATGCAACGACTTGTTATTGAGTTAGACTCAGGTTAGGCCTAGGAACTACATGCTTCACACAATCACAGGAAAAATTTTAAAAAGCTCGTATTTTTTGTTGCTCGAAAACCCGGGATGTTACACAACCCATAGGTGCTTTAGGACAAAAGCAGTTTTTATCTCTAATTCAAAACTCACAACAGCCCTCCCCTTGTTTTTATTGGCTGTGAAGGTGGGTAACTTCAAAGAAATTACCCACCTGCCAATGGTTATGAAAAAACTATAAGTGCAATCAAGCCCTAATTATGGGTTTTGGTGATAATGGCCACATAATCAGAGGACTAATGAGATTTATCAAGTTGACAAGAAGGTGATATAAGAATGAGGATGCTATTTAGAATGGCGGAGCCCCAATTAAAAACACACGCGACGATGGACTCAAAGGACGCTTAGTTTCAATTTATCTTTTGAAATTGAGTATAGGATCCGCCGAACTATTAAGGGGATACAATGCACAAGCTTTAATGTGCAACCAAGTGCTCAGCATAACCACCATACATAAATCCTCAACCAAGCCAAGCCAGCCTACCCATAACTCCAACCTACTGCTGGCTGGCTGGCATGGCACTACCGCATGTCTCGCGGCATTACCACGACTTAACAGTCAGTTGGGAAAGGATGAGTATTTATACCTCTTCTCCTTCCTCCCCAACGGTCATCCCAAGCATTCACTCTCCCCTACCTTCAAACAAGCCCCTCACACTCCATTGAAGGCCATCCAAGCTCTTCCATTGATTCCCTTGTGATTCCTTGAGAGATTGGCCTCCAAACTTCATTAAAGAGCTTGTCAAGATGAGATCCCAACTCCTTAGCACTTGGTTCGTGTTCAACTCGGTGAATTATGTTCATTACTCTTGGAGCAAGAGCTCCTATAGCTAGCTAGGTGTCGCCCGTTGAAAGTCCCAACTCTTGTTGGTGCTCCAGGAAGTTTGTAACTCACCCAACATCCAGTAAGAACTCTCAAATCAAGAGACTTAAGCTCTTGACTTGAGAAGAGGATAGGGTTTGCGAAACCTAAGCTTTGGTGGCTTCCTCAAGAACGTGGAGGTAGGCAAGCCTTAGTGCCGAGCTGAATCACAGGTTAAATTATTTGTCTCTAGTGTTCTTGCTGTTTTGTTGTGCTCTACTTGCGTTGTTAGTATATTCAGGGTTTGCTCACGATCTACTTGTGCCTTAGCTTCTAACCTTGTTCAAGTGGTGAAATAGGCTCTACACTATTGTCGGTGTCCGGTCCCGAGGGGGTCCTAAACCGACTAGTAAGTGCTGCGTGTCCCTGTCCTGGATGGTGATGCAAGGAGAACACACGGGGGTTTATCCTAGTTCGGGCTGAAGAAGGCCCTACGTCCAGCGGGGGGAGATAGTTTTGTATTTCCTTGCACCGAGGTGCTTGCGTAGGGGTTACAAGCTTGCGAGAGAGGGCGGCGAGCCCAAGTCTCAAAGAGAGGAAAAGAGTACAAGGATGATTGCTTGAGATGTTGATCTCTATCTTGTGTCTGGCCTGTTCCTTCTCCCTCGGTAGGGTCCTGGCCGGTCCTTTTATAGGGTAAGAGGGGGCCAGGACGCCGGCGAGTCTTGAGGTGATGTTTTGTCGAACCCTGTTGGGTGGACTGTAGCGACGTGCCCTAGAGTGGCCAGCCATCCCTGGGTACCATGACGTAGAGGATGAGTCGATGAAATGACCCGGAGCGCCGTGCCATGCCGTCCTTCTTTCTCTGTTGAACTGTGCGAGGCATCGAGGCTGGGTCGAGGCCGGGTCGAGACCGGACGGATAAGGTCGAATCCCAGAGATTGCAGAACACGGGCCTTGTCGTATCCTCCCTCGAGGGTAACTGGTGACGGATAGTGCACGGTAAGGTGTGTACAGTGACGGTTTTCACCTCCCATCATGGGATGGGCGGTAAAACAGTGAGGACTGACACCGGCATTGCTCCCACGTCGATCCTGACTGCTGCCATGCCGGTAGGTGGTAGTAGGTAATCTCATTAAATGCTCTGACTTTTGTCTTGGGGTAGGTGAAGTGAGGGAATCGAGCGCTCCGACCCGGGGTCGCGCGAGCCGGAGGCTTTCCGTTGGGCGGACGCGCCTCGTGCGAGTCGAAATGCGATCGAGGTACTTTGCCATGCAGGACAGGGCACGGTCGAGGCATTCCCGTCGAGGGTGCCTCATACGAGTCGGAGCTGGGGCGCGGTCGAGGCGCTCCGTCGAGCTGGCCTCGTACGAGACGGACCTGACGTGCGGTTTTGAGGTGGGCTGTGTTTCGCTGTGGCTTAGTCATTTTGTTTTTTATTATCGATGATGTGGGTACCCCCATACTGTTGGTACCAACAGTAGCCCCCGAGCCTTTGGGTGAGTGTGGGATCACTCTCCCAGAGGTTTGTTAGCTAATGAACTGGAGTCGTAGCGTCGTGGTTTTTTTCGGTGGGGGCGCGCGAGCGCACCCGCAGGGTGTAGCCCCCGAGGCCTCGGTGGAGTGTTGAGACTCCTCCGAGGTCTTTTGCACGTCTTATTTGGGAATGGTTTGTTGCGGTCGAGCCCCCGAGCCTCGTGTGCATGAGGTCGATCAGGGTTCCAGCCGTCTTCTGTCGTGCGACCCTCACGCTCATCCTTCAGAGAGGAGGAGGAGGGGTGGGAACGCCGTACTACCCCCGTTTGGGTGAGTTCCGGTGATCTCCGGCGAGCTGCTAGCCGGGGAATTCGAGTGCGAGCCCATTCTCCAGTCGTTAGGAGTCGGCTAGTGGCCCAGAGGCGCCCTCAAAAAATGCCAAGGAGTGGTTGTGTGGATGTCGGTTCCCTGCAACGGGATCCGAGGGCTCAGTGCCTCCCTCGAGGGGATTCCTACGTCGACCTCCTTCTTTGGCCTCGAATACGTCTTGGGGTGCCTCGAGAGCGTGGCTCGAGCCCTGGCCATGCACGGGCGCACCCCTAGTCGTCCCTAGCTCCGTTGCTCAAGGGCAGCTGTCGAACCCGGGTCGAGGGACAGCTCCCGTTCCCTCGAGACTTATGGCGGGCTCGGAGCCCGTTTACCAGGTATCTAGGAATATCCGTCCACGGATCTCGCCCCGCTCGTTAGCTAGGCGCGCCTTTTTAGGGTGAGATCGGCGTGGTAGTGGGCAACGTGGCGTAGGGTTACGGCATGGGGAACGGCCACGTGCCCAGCTCTTGCGAGATTGAGGGAAACGGTTAGGTGAGTGCATTAAATGCGGGAAACCGCTCCTACCTTTTCGCGCGGCCGTTGGGCTTCCGCCGGGGCTATAAAAACAAAGCCAGGGGTCCGCCTCCCGTACCGGTCCTTTGCGTTCTTGCAATCTTTGCCTCAGACAGCCCTTGCCCCTTGCGCTCTCCGCCCACATCCAGCGCCACCGCCACCGCACCCTCTTCGTTCGTCCGACCTTCCGCAGCACCAATGGCAGGAAAGAGCCAGATCCTCCCCGCCGACGACTGGGCCGCTTCCTCGGTGACGGAGAGGAGGTTGGAGGAGTTGGTCGAGGATGGACTACTGCGGCCGAGGACGAGTCGGTCGCGGCCAGAGTGGATTGCGCTGCCTCCTGGCCACCGGGAGCCGACGCCCCCCGAGGGGTACGTGGTGAGCTTCATCTGCTTCCATGAGCGGGGATTCAGCGTACCGGCGACCGTCTTCATGCGCGCGCTCCTCCACTACTACCGGGTGGAGCTGCACCACCTCACCCCCAAAGCCGTTGCGCAGGCCGCCATCTTTGCGGCGGTCTGCGAGGGCTACCTGGGGGTGGAGCCGCAGTGGAATCTGTGGCTTCACCTCTTCAAGGCCGAGCTCTTCGCTAAGAAGGCGGGGGAGAAGGGGCTCCGGTGCGCGGCTTGAGCGGGGAGCTGCGTCCTGCAGGTGAGGTCGAGCCGGGCGGATCTGTATATCCCGGCTCACCTCATCTCCTCGAACAGTGGTTGGCACGAGGGCTAGTTCTACCTCCGCAACGATGAGAATCAGTTGCCGAGGTATACCGGCCGAGTGCTGACCGCTCGAGAGGACAACTGGAACTACGGAGTCCCGGAGGCTGAGAAGCCACGCCTGGACCCGCTGCTAGCGGCGCAGCAGCAGCTCCGCCTTTGGGGCTTGACGGTGGCGGCGGTGGCCACGGCGTTTCACCGACGTAGGGTGATGCCGCTATGTCAGCGCCGCCTCCGCCTCGACCAGATGACTCCGGAGGCGTCCCTGGAGGGGAGCCGGATGTCCCACGAGTCCCTCGTCCTCGAGGAGGTCCTCCGACGGGCGCGCGGGATGGTGGGAAATTTCAAGGTGGAGGAGGTCGACAGGGTCCCCATGCGACCCACCCAGGGGTTCGAGCCCGTGGTAAGTGTTTTTGGGTCGACACGTTCGCTTGTTTCGTTTATTTTTGGATTTTGTTGATTTGGTCGAGGCCGACGCGCAGGATCTGTCGGCGTTGCGGGAGACGTGGCCGCCAGTCCCAGAGGACCGGCCCGCCCGGGAGGCTCAACGCCAGCACGCGTCCAAGAAAAAGCAAGTCAAGGAGTCGGCCAAGAAACGGTAGCTCTGCAAGGCCAAGGAGGCAGAGGTGCTGAAGAAACTTTGGCGCCAGCAGGCCATCGACGGGGTCCCCTTTGCAGAGTCTCCCTCCGAGACGGTCTCGGGGGAGGATGATGACAGCGACGGTGAAGACGACGACGCCCTGTCGCGGTATGATGCCGCGACCGGCCTGGGGGACCTCCCCAACATTCGCCCCCTGTTGGAGCCTGTCGGGGGGTCGTCCTCCTCGGTTGTTGTGGTCGAGGAGACGGAGGAGGAGGCGGAGAAGGAGGCGGGCCTCTCGACGCGAGGGGCCGCGTTACCTTGGACCCAGCAGGGGGGGTCGAGCGAGCCGCCTGCACCGATTCAGGCCCCGCCAGCTCGGGCGGAGGCTGGAGCAGCGGCCCCGGCGTCGTCATCGGTGGCGCCACCGGTGGGCGTGAGGACCCGAGGCCAGCTAGCCTCGGAGGCGCAGAGGACGTAGGGCGGCGCTCCGGCCAGGGCCCCAAGGAGTGCCCGGCCCGCTGGTGGGGCTGCCACGAGGCCACCGCCGGCCGCGCCGGGAGGTGCGGACCGTCCGGGGTCGAGGCCCTTGGTGCCGATTTCCGGGTGAGTGTCTGTGTTTGATTCTTCCGCCTTTCTCTGGGTCCGTTCACTGACGTTCCTTCTCACTTTGTAGGTTAAAGCGAAAGGCAGAGCTGATGGGGCCTACCCCCGTGAAGTCGCTTCGGGCGAGCGCCGTCGTCATTAACCGGACGGCGGCGCAGGATGCCGGCTGGGTCCAGCGGGTTGAAGCCGCGAAGGAGCGGCTGCGGCAGCAGCAGGGGGCGGCCCAGGCGACGGCAGGTGCCTCGAGGGCTGCCGGTTCCAGCCCCACCGCGCAGGGGTTAGGTCCGGCGGAGGTGGTGGCGCCCGGCACGGGCGAGGCGGAGCCCAGGCCGTCGTTGATGGCCGAGGCCGCCGTCGAGGCCACAACGGCCGAAGCATCCGTCCATGACGCGGAGCGGGCGGATGCAGATGTGGCTATGGAGGAGGTCCCGCCGGCGGCGGGACAGGAGGCGGCACAGGCGAGAGAGTCGCAGCCGCAGCAAGACCCGCCGGCAGAGCCGGCGGCTACAGTGGAGGGTGGGGCAGTCGAGCCCCTGCCCGAGGCGCCCGAAGAAGAGGTGCCGGCAGTCGAGGCACCGGCTCCTGAGATGCCGGCGGTCGAGGGGCCAGTCCCTTCAGAAGAGCTGGCGCCGGTCACGGTGGACCTTACCCTCAACGACTCTCCCCTAGACAAGGGGAAATAGATGGTCGGAGTCGAGGAGGGCGAGGCCGCAGACCAGGCTAGTGCCTTGACGGCAGCCGGTGAGGCGGGAGCCACGGGTGAGGCCGGTCCTTCCGCGGGGCCAGGAGATGCCCCGGCCAGGTCATCGTCCTCGTGGCCGGACATCGCCGCGCTGGCTATAGCGTGGGCGGAGGCAGAGATACCGTGGTGGGGGGGTCCGTCCCTCCAGTTCAGGGACGCCGCGAACCTCGACACCAAGCCCATCTTCACCCTGAAGGACAGGGACGAGGTGCACTGCTGGGAGTACCTCGAGGGTCTCCGTCGACACCTCGAGCGAGTGCTTCATGTGGCAACGGAGACCTTGTCGCGAGGTGTGTCGGATGCCACCGAGGTATGTTTGACTTGTCAGCTCTTTTCGCGGTTCTCTTGGTGTCTTTTTCCCTCGGCTCTTAATCTTTTTGGTTTTTTCGAACTACGATCAGGAGCTCAAGGAGTACTCCCGCTGCAAGTCACTCTTCATCCGGGATGAGAGTAGCGTGTGGGCTGCACTAACCCAGCAACGGATTCTGGTCGAGGAGGCCCAGAAACGGCTTTCCGATCGGAATGCCGAGATGGCTGAACTGCGCGTCGCCTACGCGGCGGTGAAGGAGGAGACGATGCAGGCCTGGGCGACTGAGGCTATGGTGTGCGCAGACGCGGCCAAGGCTCGGGAGGAGGCTGCTCAGGCCCGTAGGGATCTCGAGCCCCTGTCGGCATGGGTGAAGGAGCTCGAGGAGGACGTTTCCCAGGTCAGCCGTCAGTGCGACGCCCTCAACGTCCAGATCGGGCAGGTTACAGCTCGCTTTGGCACTCTGAAGGACGAGATCACAGCGCTGAACGGAGCCGTCCAGGAGAAGGACGCGGCTCTCCAAACTGCTCGCCTGGAGATCGAGGCGCTGAGGGCGACCGTTCGTGACTGGGACGGCGCCCTTCAAGAGCTCGAGAGGACGTGCGGGGGGCTCCGCGACGAGGTCGTGGGCTTGCGGACCCACACCGAGGGTAAGTGTGGTTGTTGCGGCCATGACATCGAGGCCCTGTGTTAGTATTAATTCAGTTTACTATTGTTTCAGAGCTGGAGAGGGAGAATCGGGTGGCCCAGGCGTCTGCCAATTCCTTCCAGAGCCTCCTCGAAGCCGAGATCTAGAGGACGCAGTTGCTCCAGGGCGCGATCACCTCCGTGTGTGACGGCCTGGGGGTCGAGCCCGACGCCGACACCGGGGAGGACGCCCCAGGGAACTCCTTCGTCTGCCGGATGGCGGCGCTGGGCCGCCTCGTCCGTGAAAGGATATGGGGTAGCCTTCACCATGGCGTGAAGAGGCGCTGGCCGTCGTCCGGTCTGGGTTTGTGTTTGACATGGAGCTTGTCGCAGACGGCTTCATCACAGACCCGGATCGGACGGACGAGGAGAACGAGGACGCCTGCCTGGAGCTGATCGGAGCCGCAGAAGAGCCTGGGAGCCGCCTAGCCTCACTTTTCGAAGCCGAGGTGGTTCCGCCTGCCGACGATGAGGGCATGTGAGCCAAATCTAGGCGCAAAGGCCCGTGTAATTAATTAGTTTTTTGTATTTTGGTCGTGGTGGCCTCGGGGGCCTTGAAAACTCGAAACATGAACCAGTGTTTGGTTATTTAAGTTTTGTTTGAGCTTTTCTTCCCTTTATCGCTCGAATCATGTTCTCGCATGATTTACTTGGCACGCGGTTGCGCCCTTTGGCATAAGGGAGCGAGTGGAGGTACCGTAGCCTCGGAGGCGTAAGTGATCTCGCGGCTCAACTACCCTTGAGCTTCAGGGCGCCTCTTGCGGCCTTGTAGATCAGGTAAGAACCTGATCTAAGCGATAGGGGGTGTATTCCTTTTCGAAGTTATGATCCGCCATTAGGTCTACTTAACGTGCGGTCGCGCCCCTAGGCGTGAGGGGTGAGTGGAGGTACCGTAGCCTCGGAGGCGTAAGCGATCTCGCAGCTCGAGAGCCCTTTTGAGCCCCAGGGCGCTCTTGCAGCGTTGTTTGACTTTAGAGTTAATTCTTCAACTTTTGAAAAAAGAGTTTAAGTTTTTTCGGGGACTGAGGGTTCCCCCCTTTAGCCCCCAAGGGAGGGTCGATTCTGGAAGAACAGAGTCGATCCTTCCTCATTGTTTGCAAAACAAAAGTTTGAACATCGTTGTATTCTTTATTAACGAGATTGAAAAGAAATTACAAAGCCTCGAGGCTTTTTAAGGGAAAAAGCGACGTAGCTGTTCAATGTTCCAAGCGTTGGTGAGGATTTCGCCCTTCTCGTTGGATAGCTTGTAGGTGCCCGACTTTAGTACTTCTGCGATGATGTACGGTCCTTCCCACGGTGGCGTGAGCTTGTGCCGTCCCTTGGTGTTTTGGTTCCGCCGTAGCACCAGGTCGCCGACGTTGAGGTCACGCTTGCGGACGTGTCTGTCATGGTAGCGTCGGAGACCCTGCTAGTACCTGGTAGAGTGCAACAGAGCCACATCCCGGGCTTCCTCGAGCTGGTCGAGGGCGTCTTCTCTTGCGACGTCGTTCTTTCTCTCATTGTAGGCCTTTAGCCTTGGGGATCCATACTCTATGTCAGTGGGGAGCACGGCCTCAGATCCGTAGACTAAGAAGAACGGAGTGAACCCCGTGGCTCGACTTGGCGTTGTTCTTAAGCTCCATAGGACCGAGGGAAGTTCGGCAGCCCATCTCTTGCCATGTTTGTTTAGCTTGTTGAAAATTCTAGGTTTCAGGCCTTGTAGGACCATGCCGTTGGCACGTTCCACTTGGCCATTTGTTTTTGGATGAGCCACGGCTGACCAGAGCACACGGATGTGATGGCTATCGCAGAAATCCAGAAACTTTTTACCGGTGAACTGGGTGCCATTGTCTGTGATGATACAGTTGGGAACCCCAAAGCGATGGATAATGTTGGTGAAAAAGAGCACAGCTTGCTCAGACCTGATGCTGGTGATGGGACGGGCCTCGATCCACTTGGAGAATTTGTCGATTGCGACGAGCAAGTGGGTGAAGCCGCCGGTTGTCCTTTTCAAAGGTCCGACAAGGTCGAGCCCCCAAACGGCAAATGGCCACGTGATGGGAATGGTTTGCAGGGCGTGTGCTGGGAGATGGGTCTGTCTCGCATAGTACTGGCAACCTTTGCAGGAGTGTACTAGCTTGACAGCGTCGGAGACCGCGGTTGGCCAATAGAATCCTTGTCGGAAAGCGTTTCCGACGAGGGTTCGAGGCGCTGCGTGATGACCGCAAGCCCCCGAGTGCAGATCGTCGAGCAGGTTTCTGCCTTCCTCATTCATGATGCAGCGTTGGAGGACGCCGGTAGGGCTGCAGCGGTACAGCTCCCTACTGTCGCCAACGATCACAAAGGTTTTGGCCCGGCGAGCGATTCGTCGAGCCTCGGTCTTATCCGAGGGGGGTCCCCTCGGATATGGTAGTCGAGGTACGGAACGCGCTAGTCAGGCTCGAGGTCAGATGGAGGGGTCGAACCTTCCACCTGCATGGCTTTAGCCCCGGTCGAGGGGGCTTCTGCCTCAGGTGGGGGGTCGAGTGACGTCCCGTCGACCCCTCCGTCTGGCCCAAGGTCAACAGATGGCTGCTGAAGATCTTTTGCGAAAACGTCTGGTGGAACCGTAGTTCGACTAGACGCGATTTTCGCAAGTTCATCGGCGGCCTCGTTATACCTGCGTGCGATGTGGTTGAGCTCGAGGCCGTGAAACTTGTCCTCGAGGCGCCGCACCTCTTGGCAGTAGGCTTCCATCTTGGGATCACGGCAGCTCGAGCTCTTCATGACCTGATCGATCACGAGCTGGGAGTCGCCTCGAACGTCAAGGTGTCGAACCCCGAGCTCGATGGCAATTCTCAGCCCTGTAACGAGCGCCTCGTATTCGGCGACGTTATTTGATGCAGGAAAATGAAGCCGAATGACATAACACATGTGAACCCTGAGGGGCGAGATGAAGAGCAAACCCGCGCCTGCTCCTGTTTTCATCAACGACCCATCGAAGTACATGGTCCAGAGCTCAGCCTGAAGCTGTGCAGGGGGGAGTTGGGTGTCGGTCCACTCAGCCAGGAAGTCTACTAATACCTGCAACTTAATAGCTTTGCGCGGCGCATAAGATAGGGTCTCGCCCATGAGCTCGACCGCCCACTTGGCAATTCTACCCGAGGCTTCCCGGTTCTGGGCTATCTCTCCCAAGGGGAAAGAAGAAACCACAGTTACCGGGTGACCCTCGAAGTAGTGACGAAGCTTGCACCGTGTCAGGACGATGGCATATAGCAGTTTCTAGATTTGTGGGTACCGTACCTTGGATTCCGAGAGCACCTCGCTGATTAAATAGATCGGTCTCTGGACGAGCAAGGTATTTGCTTCCTCGGCCCGTTCGACAACCAGGACCGCACTGACTACTTGCGATGTCGCGGCGACATAAAGTAGGAGCGGTTCTCCTGGGGTCGGAGGGACAAGGATCAGTGAGTTAGAGAGTGTGGCCTTGAGTTTTGCAAGTGCTTCCTCAGCCTCGAGGGTCCAGGAAAAATGCTCCAATTTTTTCAAGAGGCGGTACAGAGGGAGTGCTTTTTCGCCGAGGCACGAAATGAAACGGCTGAGTGCCGCCAAGCAGCCTGTGACCCTCTATACGCCCTTCAGATCTTGAATGGGGCCCATCTTGGTTATTGCTGTGATTTTTTCTGGGTTGGCTTTGATGCCACGCTTAGACACGATGAACCCTAAAAGCATACCTCGAGGAACGCCGAAAACGCATTTTTTAGGGTTGAGCTTGATGTTTTTCGCTCGAAGACATTTGAATGCAACGTCAAGGTCGTTGACCAGATCGTTGCTTGTTTGGTTTTGACAACGATGTCATCGACGTAAGCCTCGACGGTCGACCCGATGTGTTCCCCAAAAACGTGCTGCATGCATCACTGGTACGTAGCCCGTGCGTTCCGGAGACCAAAAGGCATCGTGACGTAGCAGTACATGCCGAACAGGGTAATGAATAAAGTCGCGAGCTGGTCGGACTCTTTCATTTTAATCTGGTGGTAACCGGAGTATGCATCTAAGAATGAGAGAGTTTCACATCCCGCGGTGGAATCAACGATTTGATCAATGCGTGGTAAAGGAAAGGAAACTTTTGGACATACTTTATTTAAACTAGTGTAGTCTACACACATCCTCCACTTCCCACTCTTTTTCCTAACTAATATAGGATTAGCTAGCCACTCGGGATGATGAACCTCCTTGATGAATCTGGCCTCCAGCAGCTTGTGTATCTCCTCACCGATGACCCTGCGCTTCTCCTCGTCGAAGCGGCGCAGGCGTTGCTTCACCGGTTTGGAGCCGGCCCGGATCTCCAAGGCGTGCTCGGCGACTTCCCTGGGTATGCTCGGCATATCCGAGGGACTCCACGCAAAGATATCGATGTTCGCGCGGAGAAAGTCGACGAGCACTGCTTCCTATTTAGGATCGAGGGTGGCGCTGATGCTCAGCACCTTCCCTTTGGGATTGGCAGGGTCGAGGGGCACGAGCTTGACGTCTTCTGCGGGCTCGAAGCTGCCGGCATGGCGCTTTGGGTCGGGAATCTCGTTGGCGAGACCGTCGAGGTCTGCAGCCAAGGTCGCCGATTCCAAAACAGCCTCACCGTGCTTGACACACTCGACGTCGCATTCGTAGGCATGTTCATATGAGGGCCCCACAGTGATGACACCGTTTGGGCCTGGCATCTTGAGCTTGAGGTAGGTGTAGTTTGGGATCGCCATGAACTTGGCGTAGCATGGGCGCCCAAGGATAGCGTGGTACGTTCCACGGAATCCGACCACTTCGAAAGTGAGCGTCTCCTTTCTGAAGTTGGCCGGTGTGCCAAAGCAAACAGGCAGATCGACCCGTCCGAGGGGTTCTACCCGTTTCCCTGGCACGACTCCGTGGAAGCCCCCGACGCTAGGTTGGAGGCGCGCTCTCTCGACCCCCAGAAGGTCGAGGGTCTGGGCGTAGATGATGTTGAGGCTACTTCCGCCATCCATGAGCACCTTGGTGAGGCGTGTGTTGGTGATGACGGGATCAACGACAAGCGGGTAGACTCCTGGATTGGGGACGTAGTTAGGATGGTCATCACGGTCGAAAGTGATGACCATCTCAGACCAGTCAAGGAAGCGGGGGACCGCCATCTGTACAGAGAAAACCTCACGCCGCTCTCGTTTGCGCTGGTGCGCCGAGAGGCGGGTCGAGGGTCCTTCGTAGATCATGAAGCAGTCGTGGATCTCGGGGAATCCCCCATCCTTGTCGTCACCCTTGGGGTCTTCCTTCTTGTCGTCCTTCTTGACGCCGGCGCCCTCGAAGTACCTGCGGAGCATGTGACAATCTTCGAGGTTATGGTTAGTGGGTCCCTTGTGGTAGGGACATGGCTCCTTAAGCATTTTGTCGAAGATGCCCCCGCCAAGGGGGCCTCGAGGTTTCTTGTGCTCGGCAGCAGCGACAAGCTCGTCGGCCGGGGCCTCGAGCTTGCCTTGCTGGTTCTTCTTCTTCTTCCGGTTGTTCCTCTTGGAGCCCCGATTGGAGCCCGCGGGATCATCGACCTTCTGCTTCCCTTTGTCTTGGTCACCGCCGAAGATGGCACCAACTGCCTCCTCGCCGGCGGCAAAGTTGGTGACGATGTCCATCAACCCGTTGGCAGTGAGTGGGGTGTTACGGCCCAACTCTCGGACCAACTCCTTGCAGGTGGTGCCAGAGAGGAAAGCCATAATTACGTCGGAGTCGGTGACGTTGGGGAGCTCGGTGCGCTGCCTAGAGAAGCGTTGGATGTAATCCCGGAGGGATTCACCTGGTTTCTGCTTGCAGCTCCGGAGGTCCCACGAGTTGCCGGGGCGCATATAGGTCCCCTTGAAATTTCCCTCGAACACCCTCACGAGATCGTCCCAGTCGTGGATCTGTTGCGGTGGGAGATCCTCGAGCCAGGCTTGGGCGATGTCGGAGAGGAACAGGGGGAGTTGTCGAATGATGACCCGGTCGTCGATGGCCCCGCCCAACTGACACGCCAAGCGGAAATCGGCGAGCAAAGTTTGGGTTTGGTCTCGCCGTTATACTTGGTGAGTGTTGTGGGAGGGCGAAACCGAGCTGGGAGCACTATTTCACGGATAGCCTTACTGAAGACCCGAGGGCCCAGTGGCTCGGGTGAAGGGCTATGATCTTCCGAGCTATCGCAGCGTCCGCCCCTGTGCACGTGGTAGCCTCGAGCCACGCCGTCACCGTGCTTGCGTGTGCGGCGCTCGACGATGTTGCCACGGGTGTCTCGAGGTTCGCAGTCGTTGGCAGTGAGCTCAGGGGCAGGAGCTACTCGGTTTCGCCGGGCAGGCTCGGGATGGACCGAGGCCTCTCTCTCTCCCGTCGGGAGGGCTTGACGAGCCGCTCCGAGGCTGGCTCGCGTCGCCTCGAAGCATAGCTCTCGGCCTGTTGCATGGCAGCGGTCTCGAGAAGTTCTCGGATTTCATCTCGAGCCCGATGGGCGTCGGGGTTTGATGGCTTGGGCATGTTGCAGAGGAGCATGGCGACGGCGATGACGTTTTGGCTGGCTCGAGCGAAGACCGGAGGGTTGACCACCCAGTCCTCGTCGATGCGACGGTTGACGTCGCGAGCCCTCTCGCGAGCTCTTCCGCCAAGTGCGCGTTCCGCGCGCTCACGCTCGAGGGTTTGTTGGAGTAGGTGCAGGTTTTCCTGCTCCTCGTCGAGCCTATCCTGCAACTCGTGAATTTGCTCGAGCTGCATCCCTTGATCCGCAAGGAACTGAGCCTCGTCCTACTCAGTAGGGAGCTCGACATGAGGTGGCGTGTGTCTTCCTTCGACCAGCTCTTCATCCTACGATTCCAACGTGCTTTCAACATCGACGTTGAAGCATTCGCGGGTCAGATCATAGGTGTCATCAGCTGAGTCAGAGTCAGGAGCGCCAAAGTAGTAGTATGACGGGGGAATGTGAGGCCGTCGCAGATCACCTCCGTGATCGCGACGCTGAAAAGCGGTCACACGGGGCTCTGTCTCTGGGGTTTCCGTAGAGTCCAGATAATCAAAGGCTGGCGTGGATGCAACGAGGTCCAGAGTGGAGCGTAGATGGTGCCCGGGGAGTTCCTCGTAGGCACTCATGCTAGTGCTTACGGAGGAAGCGTACGCCCGGGCAACCGAGTCTAGCCCAAACGGGAATGGTGATGGAGATGTCACTGCTCGGCCGGAGTGGCTGATCCGGGTAGTGGTGGTGTCTCACCGCTCCGTCGACATCTTACCCTCAGCCAAGCTCATCCTACCCAGACCCTCAACGAGGAAATCTGGGCTGGCGTCCGGCTGAGAGGCGCCGGATCGGGGAATCCCATCACCCTCCGTGAGGTGAAGACAGTGGGCGCGCCGGGCTCGTCGTCGTCTGGCGGCTCGCGCCTGCCGAGAGCGACGATACCGGCGAAGTGCTCCCCCAGGCTGGGAGAGCTCGTAATCCTCGTCGGTCGGGTGCCTGGGCGGGAGGAGGACCATATCGTAGCCATAGCCAAGCGACATGAACTCCAAACTCCCAAACCAGATCACCGTGGCCAACGGGATAGGGCGTTCGGGGTCAGCCATCCAGGAAAGAATGGCGGGAAAACGACGTTGGCACGCAGCGGTCCCCTACCTGGCGCGCCAACTGTCGGTGTCCGGTCCCGAGGGGGTCCTAAATCGACTAGTAAGTGCTGTGTGTCCCTATCCTGAATGGTGATGCAAGGAGAACACATGGGGGTTTATCCTGGTTCGGGCTGAAGAAGGCCCTACGTCCAGCGGGGGGGGGGGGGGGGAGAGTTTTATATTTCCTTGCACCGAGGTGCTTGCGTAGGGGTTACAAGCTTGCGAGAGAGGGCGGTGAGCCCAAGTCTCAAAGAGAGGAAAAGAGTACAAGGATGATTGCTTGAGATGTTGATCTCTATCTTGTGTCTGGCCTGTTCCTTCTCCCTCGGTAGGGTCCTGGCCGGTCCTTTTATAGGGTAAGAGGGGGCCAGGACGCCGGTGAGTCTTGAGGTGATGTTTTGTCGAACCCTGTTGGGTGGACTGTAGCGACGTGCCCTGGAGTGGCCAGCCATCCCTGGGTACCATGACGTAGAGGATGAGTCGATGACATGACCCGGAGCGCCGTGCCATGCCGTCCTTCTTTCTCTGTTGAACTGTGCGAGGCGTTGAGGCTGGGTCGAGGCCGGGTCGAGACCGGACGGATAAGGTCGAATCCCAGAGATTGTGGAACACGGGCCTTGTCGTATCCTCCCTCGAGGGTAACTGGCGACGGATAGTGCACGGTAAGGTGTGTACAGTGACGGTTTTCACCTTCCATCACGGGATGGGCGGTAAAACAGTGAGGACTGACACCGGCATTGCTCCCACGTCGATCCTGACTGCTGCCATGCCGGTAGGTGGTAGTAGGTAATCTCATTAAATGCTCTGACTTTTGTCTTGGGGTAGGTGAAGTGAGGGAATCGAGCGCTCCGACCCGGGGTCGCGCGAGCCGGAGGCTTTCCGTTGGGCGGACGCGCCTCGTGCGAGTCGGAATGCGGTCGAGGTACTTTGCCATGCGGGACGGGGCGCGGTCGAGGCGTTCCCGTCGAGGGTGCCTCGTACGAGTCGGAGCCGGAGCGCGGTCGAGGCGCTCCGTTGAGCCGGCCTCGTACGAGACGGACCTGACGTGCGGTTTTGAGGTGGGCTGCGTTTCGCTGTGGCTTAGTCGTTTTGTTTTTTTATTATCGATGACGTGGGTACCCCCATACTGTTGGTACCGACAACTATCCTAGGAACATCAGTAATTTACTCGATCTAAGTTTCATTGGCTAAATTTTGAATTATGCTTTTGAGTTACTTTGATACGTACAACCAGTGTTTTATGCCAGAACAAAACATATAGAGGTCGACTTCCACTTTGTCAGAAACGAGTAACAAGGAAATTGCTGGACAATGAATTTGTCTCTTCAGGTGATAAGTAGTGATAAGTAGCAGATGGATTTACAAAACCACTGACAGTACGACTCCCAGAGAATTTTAAATACAATCTTAACCTAGTAGGGTTATGATCAAGGGGAGGTGTCAAACAATATGTGTAACGATACGTGGGTTCTGACCAAGGGTTAAGTATAGAGTTTGTTGCACACTAGTATAGAGTTTGTTGCACACGTATAGAGTTTGTTTCAGGTTGGTTGATAGTTTCCGCATCCGTAACAAATACCATGGGGCCGACACCAGCCTTTGGCATCAGCGTCCGTTGCCGCTTTGCGTGGTTTGCTGCCAGGCTGAAGAGCAGAAGCCGCCGCTGGGAGACAAAGCCCATGGCTAGCCCCACGTGCTTTCCATTATTACCATTAATCACCGCTGTTATTAAGACATCGTTTGGCAGGGGTCCTTTGTCGGCTTCCAGCTTCAGAAGTCATTTGAACAAACGACATAAAGTGAAATGGCTTCACTGCTCACATGGGTTTATGGAGAAAAAAAGGTGGCTTCTCCCGGCTCATTTTTTATGCCCTTGCGTCACTCCCTTGGGACTTGGCGGAATTACGTGATCTGCAATTGGGAAAAACGTTCACAAGTTGGTTTCTCTTCCCTTCTCTATAAGTTCGTGAGTTCTTTTGTGTCTTCCCACCGTACCTTCGCAAGTTTTGTTCGTCTTCCCTCTATAGTCTTCTAATACGAAAAAGTCTAATTGACCCCCTCAACTATTGGGGGTGGTCTATTTTACCCCCAAACTATGAAACGGTCTAATTTACCCCTTGAACTTTGCAAAACCGGCCAAATCACCCACTCGAGCGGTTTTGGGCGGTGGTTTTGCTACAGTAACAGCGGTTTTACTACCGTAACGGCGGTTTCGTCTTTTCCTTTTTTATTTATTTCGTCTGAATCTTTGAAAAATCATAGTAAATCACAGATAAATCATGAAATGGAAAATCCAGTTTTGTTGGACTCCACATGAGTAGATCTACATAGTGAACTTATAATATAGTATGCTTTAATACAAATTTTTTGTTGTATGAATTATTCAAATTAATTACAGAAAAAAAATAGATCAAAATTTACAGCAAAAACTTTGTACTAAAGTATGCTATATTATAAGTTCACTGTGTAGATCTACTCATGTGGAGTCCAACAAAAATGGATTTTCCATTTTATGATTTTTCTGTGATTTACTATGTTTTTTCAAAGATTCAGACGAAATAAATAAAAAAGAAAAAAGACAAAACAACTGTTACTGTAGCAAAACCGTTATTACTGTAGCAAAACCACCGTCCAAAACTGCTCGAGGGGGTGATTTGACCGGTTTTGCAAAGTTCAGGGAATAAATTAGACAGTTTCATAGTTTGGGGGTAAAGTAGACACCCCTAATAGTTGGGGTCCAGTAGACTTTTTCCTCTTCTAATATGTTCGCGAGCCATTCACGGAGCTGAATCAAAAAAAAAAAATAGCTTCACTGTTTCTTTTTGCGGGGAAAAAATGGCTTCACTAGTGTCTAGCAATCTTGTTATTTTTCAGTCCTGGCAACCGTACTTCTCTCGTGTTATATTCCAACGCCCATGTTGTGTCCTATTGATCTTTGATCTTTTGGTCAAACTTCCAGGAATTTCATATGTCACCATTTCCGTAGCTTTCAAAAATTAATATTATGACAAACTACAACATTTATTATAAATATTATTTTAATTATTAACTCAATGTCGTGAGCGTGGTCCAGAGTATTCGAATTTTCAATATTAGTACTTTTCCATGGTACTATGGTAGTACAACATGTGTTAGAGCCATTAAAATATACATTAATTTGTGACTTGTACATGTTAATGTTTAGTTTTTTTAAGAATTGCACAGTATAACAAATACGCCCACAACACATACGCACACTCATCCCTATGAACACACGTACACAAACTCTACCCCTATGAGCACCTCTGAAGGATTGAACACACGTACGCAAACCTTACCCCTATGAGCACCTCCGAAGGACTGAGTAGACAGATCATGAGATTCACGAAGTCACCATATGCACCTACGTCGCCTACCACTGAAAGCATAGCGCCGTTAAATCCTAGAATAAATCCAGAAAAATGAGAGCACCTGTGCCAAGTCGAGAACTTGAACCTAGGTGGGCACGTTCCACCATAAGGAACCCAACCAGCTGATCTATGATCAGTTCGCATGTTAATGTTTAGTTTAATTAATCACCCTTAATCAGACCACGTGAGATACGGGAGTGCATGGTAATGTTTAGTCCAGGGCATGTTTGATAAAAGAACTAATTGATATCTAGCTAAAACTTAGTTCTAGTGCATCCAAAAAGGAGGGCTAATAGGTGAGCTATTTTTTAGCTAAGACTTTAATTAGTTGTTAGCCTTTAAGGGCCCATTTTGGCACAGATCTGCCATCGGCTCCTAGAGCTGTTTGGAACCGTTTTATACCAAACGGGGTAAACGAAATTGCTCCACCAAAGGAGCTCCTTAAAACCTCTAAGACAAAGAATAGGTGGGAGGCGGAGCTAAAAATAGTGGCTTCACCCAGCTCCACCTCGCTTTGGTGGGCCCCAGCGAGGACAGAGATGTGTTTTGCCCCTGACGGAGAAGAAGAGGCGTGTTCTGAAAATAGTGTGTGCGGAAGCCGGCGTGCAGGGTAGGCTGGTCACAGCGCCGCAGTCGGGCCGCGCGGGCGGTGGGGCGGACACGGGACCTAGCCGCCTGACGTGCGAGGGTGGTGGGCAGACGCAGGACCTGGCCGCCTGACACGTGCGAGCGCTGGGGCGGATGCGGGCACCAAAAGGGCATGCGGGACCCGGTTACAGGACACGCATGACTGCTAGGGTGGACACGGGCCCCACCGCCAAGGCGCGCGGGGCACTGACATGTGAAAATTGCTTATGAAGCCGAAACCAAACAAAAAGTGGTGAAGCCGAAGCAGTTTTGGTCTAGAAGCTGAAGCCACAAAAATATGGCTTTTCCTGCCTTTATCATTTTTTATAAGTCAAAGCCCTGCCTAAGAGGACCTAATTCCCTAGTTCACACTTCACTCAAAGGGATGCTCCGATTTGCCTTCAATCCACACTTACCATTGCATGGGTCATCAGGGCACATTCTTTTTGGGTCTATATTTGGCACCATTGATGCCATGCGATGCCAATTGAAATTCACAGGGAATAAAGAATAAGAAGAGATAATAGGTATGTTAGAGCAAGTTGTTTCTCTAAAAAGCAACCTCTGGTTATGAACCTCTTTGCCCTTCTCACAACCAAGAAGACAAAGCCGCACTAGCAGGAACAGGTGTAGTCGTACCGTGATGGCCCGCACACCCGAACAAGTGTCATAGACGTGAGCAGTAGTTCTGGAGGCATGCTCTTTCAACACCTGTGCGTGGAGGGATTGGAACGTTGGAAGTGATCCGAATCACACACCAGCAGGGCCTTGGACGCCCGGGCCGCTACGGACCGAAGAACGCAGCGAGGATATCATGCTTACGCAGTGAAGAACGGAGAGGTTTACAAGCAAACCACCAAAGGATGACCAACATGCTTACGTGACAAAGAACCGACTTGTTTTCAGGCCAACTAGCAAAGAAACCGTCGAAGCTCTCGTCCGGGAGGGACCCCGTCAGGGCAAGGACGTCGCCGGGTTGCCCTAGGTCGGCTAGCAAGCCTAGGGTGCCATCCTTGGTCGTCGGATCAAGGGATGAACAGCATAGGGGTTTGAGAAGAGGGTAAAAGGGTTAGAGTAGAGGTAGTAGATTGATTTGTTTGACGATTTGATGGATGGGAACTCAATCATCCATGATCGTCTCATATATATAGAGGGGGGTGATCTTGTCCCAGTAGGAAACCTCTCCAGCCTTTTTTTTCTAAGTTTCTCATGAGTTTGGAATAGTTCAGATCGGAATCCAAAAGGCCAGATCCGAAAAGGGTTTTTTGCTAGATCTGTCAGAAGTCCCGACTTAGGTCGGAACTTCCGACAGTCGGAACTTCCGACATTTGCTGAAACTCTCGATGTAGGGATAATCCCAGACACCCGAGCATGTTTCTTTAGGCTTCCCAGAAGTCCTGACACCTGTCGAAACTTCTGACAGTCGGAAGTCCTGATTTGGGTCGGAACTCTCGACAACAAAGCATCTTTCCGGGGGCATAACTCTTTTATCCAGACTCCGAATTAGACGTTCCATATATGTTTTTTGACTGTTTTGATGATAGAAATGCAATAGTGAAGTCCGTTCTACATTTTGACAACTTCACAAAATGGACAATTTTGGTTGTCAGCATATGCCCCTGTTTTTAGGTGAATGATGCATGAACCTGAAAACACCTGTCAAAACAAAACCAAACAGCGACGATACCCATCTCATCGGCTGCTCTGTAACTAAGGACGATGTATACATTGGCCATTTTTTGTTCTAAGGGCGATATATGTATCAGCCATTGCTTGGAGAGCACTTAGGCTTCTTGCCCAACACTTGGAAAGTACTTTTTCAAATACCTCCCGTTGATTTCTCTTATGAGACTTTCACCTTGCAATGTCTCTAGCATATAAGAATTTTCAAATATGACTTTGATCACTTTGTAAGGACCCTTCTAATTTGGTGACCACTTGCCTAACTGATAGATTTTTGATCCAATTGGCAGTATGGTTTTTCACACTAACTCTCCCACTTGGAAGGACTTACTCTTGACTTTCTTGTTGTATGCCTTGGCAACTCGAGCTTTGTCTTTCTCTATTTCCTTGAGAGCTTTTAATCTTACATCAGTCACCTCATCGATATTGTCTATCATCAAATCATGATACATAACAACAGATAAATTATTTTGTTTAGCAAGCCTGTACACATCCAAATTTACTTCAACAGGCAACACGGCCTCTTGACCATATACCAACTCAAAAGGAGTAACTTTTGTGGCACCGTGCCTTGAAATGCGATGTGCCCATAGAGCTTCGGACAAAACTTCATGCCACCTCCTTGGATTTTCCTCAATCTTCTTTTTGATAAGCTTGATCAAAGTCTTATTACTAGACTTAGCCTGACCATTAGTTTGAGCATAGTATGGAGATGAATTGAGCAATTAATCTTATAAAATTCGGCAAATTCTCTCACCTCCTTAGACACAAATGTTGTCCCTTGATTTGTAGCTAATGTTTGAGGGATGCTGAATCTATGGATAATATGCTCAGTGATAAACTGAATCACCTCCTTGTGTGTCATATTCTTCAAAGGAACTACTCCAGTCTACTTAGTAAAGTAATACATAGCAACTAACATAAAACGGTGTCCCTTTAAAGACGGGAGATGTATTTGGCCAATGAAATGTGGCCCCTAACCACGAAAAGGTCATGGTTTGATAATAGGATGAAGCATATCATCAGACACAAGCTGAATAATCCCAAACTTCTGGCACTCTTCGCAACCTTTGTAGTAATGAAAGCAATCGACCATCATAGTAGGCCAATAGAAACCAGCTCTATGCAATAACCACTTCATCTTCGGGGCTGATTGATGCACACCACAAATGCCTTCATGGACTTCTCCCATAGCCACTCTTGCCTGATTTGATCCCAAGCACTTAAGCAGCAAGTCTTCAGCGGTTCTCCGATAGAGCTCATCATTATGCAACACATATTTAAAAGCGCTCCTCCAAACACTTTTATCAATGGCACTTGAATCACGTAGATATCTCAACAAGGGAGTCCTCCAATCTTCTAAATCGGCCCTAACATCACTGGAAGTTGCGTCGAGCCGATTTGGTAGCTTTTCGGGCGAATTGACCGAGCTGGTCACAGGGGAGTCAGCTGGGCCGACTGGAGCAGTCAGCTTAGCCGACTTGGTGGAGTCGGCCTAGCCGACTAGGGCAGTCGGCCTAGCCAACCTAGCCAGATCAGAGGGGGAGTCGGCTGAGCCAACTAGGTCAGTCGGCTTAGCCGACTGGTCTACACCTGCATAGGAAAAAATAATTTTTTATGCATCGGTTGTTCTTGAATATGAAAATTATGCCCACCGATGTCATAGCTAGATGCTTGTTGAGCTTACATGTTGGCCTTTTGATTTTCATGCCTCGAAATATGCCAAATCTGAAATTCGACAAAATAGTCGATAACATCGAGGCAAGCATCAAGACAAGCTCTTAGTGATGCTTCTAAACAATGAAATTCACCAGCTACTTGCTGTGCCACTAGCAAGGAATCACCAGCTTCAACATGTCATACCCCATGGATTGCAATATGGCCAAGACGAATAAAAAACTTCACATTCGGCTCAAATGTTGGTGCAAATAGAATTTTAATCGGCTTGATACCTCAAACAGCACATTGTGAGAAAAAATGATCATGCCAACACCTTGGCTCTTTTTATAAGCCGATTAATCATATTGTCATACCCATGAAATAAAAATACATATGTCATGCCCCCCGGGCCTTAAAGCCATCAAGTAAATTCCATGGGGGCTTTCTAATAGCATGATGGTTGCAAGCATTCATCGACTATATTTTACACTAAGGGCGATATCAAAATATTGGCCATATGAATATGCATAGCCAAAACAAAATATTTCAGCTCTTGATCATTGGTAAGTAAAATAATTTGGCAACCCTCCATAACATAAAGATCCACACCAAGGATCAAATTAAGGAGCTGAGGGATAACCATGTATACCAGGGGATGAATTCCACATATGCATAGACGGAGAATACAGATGATGCCATGACCAATGATTTTGATGATTTGGTGCAAACATCCAACTTGCCTTCATTGCACCACGTGCTTGAGCATCATCCTTTTGAGATTGAATTCTTCCTTTAGGAAACCATGCCAAGCCTTTTTCTTTCAACTTCTCTACACTAAGCTTCTGTAATTTCTTTTCTTGCCACTTTGGTAAACCGATTGAGCATCTCAATTTTATTTCTATTTTGGATAGCGACAACTCTTTCTTGCCCCATGTCTTTGTCATTAATAGATGATTTCCCCATGTCTTTGTGATTAATAGCTAGATTTTTTAGCAATGTAATTGGCTTTTCAGTAATTGAATTGAGATCTGAATTTTTCTTCTTTCGACCATCATACTTCACGCGGTAAACTTGTTTTACCGCTTTCTTCTTTGGTTGAGCTCCAGACTGATTTTGATCAAAACAGTCTTTACAAGATGATGATCTCTCTAAATGTCTAGGAGCTACATACTCTACATATGTTGGTATAAAATATGATGGAACATGCGCCTCTTGATCAAAACAGCCCCAAGATGAATAAGGATGAAAATATGTGGGCTATTGTCCATATGACATGGGCTTCTCAAAAGCAGAATATGTTGCTGCTGCATGAGATCTATCTCCTTGCCCATAACACTCATGAGACTTGCGCTTTGGGGTAATTTTGATAATTGGACTTTCTTTGGCCGATTAGTGATATTTGCTTCTGCTACTTTCTCATATTTAGCTAGAAGTTCCTCGAAACTATGCTTCGGCCTTCTACTTCTTTGTTTGTCATGGCCTTTACCTCCATCAGCTTTATGGGCATCCTCCTTCTTCCCATCTTGATAGGCATGCTTCAAAGGAGGATCCTTGGCCAATTTTCATTGCTCAATGGGATCAATCGGCCTCTGCTTCAGTTGGAGAGATTTCACCTGCCCCCAGTGCCTTCTAGAATTATGATAACTTTGTTGTCCTTTGGAATGTCTTTTATTTGCAATTTATGAACAACAACCTTGTCTTACTTGAGGGCTCCACATCTCTCTCTTGGGCATTTAAGCCTTGATCTTTGAGTGAATCGGGTAATGCAAGCCGATTCAAAACTTGTTTGCCATCAGGACCAATAGAATCCAATTGGTCCATTTATTGAGCTTCACAAAATCTCAACCGCCCTTTATCAATGGCCGATTGGATAACCCGACGAAACATATTGCAACTAGATGTATTATGATCAAAAGAATTATGCCATTTGCAATATGTAAGCTCTTCTAAATTTTGAATAGATGGCAAAGCATTGTGATCAATGATTCTAATAAAATTATTCTTGAGCAAGATATCAAAGATATGATCATAAAAAGTAAAGTCAAAGGTGTACTTTGATTTCTTTAGCCGATTCTTTTATGGAGTCGTCTTTAAAGTTAGGCAAATGAATGGATCAGATTTAACATCAATCTATTCGGCCACACCTTTGCAGCTACGGCCTTGCAATATGGCATAAATTGTTGGCCGATAGAATCTGAATTTGTTTTATCATCAAAAAATAAAATACCATTCTCAATCGATCTTTTACAACTACTAGCAAGGATATCTCTAATAAATGCAAACATTGATATAGTATGACCATATTGGAATTTGAGCAAAATATTTGTGTTTTCTCCCTTGTTGATCATGTTGGAGAAGTGCACGTCCTTGATTTGAATGATGTTGCGCTTCATCTCAAAAGAACGATCAACAATAGGTGCCGAATTAACCGAAGATGCATCGGCGGCTGCCGAAACCGAGAAAGTTGGCCAGGCCAACTTGGGCACTAGCAGGGGCAGTTGGCCCAACCGACTGAGAAGTCAGCCTAGCCAACTCAGGGCAGGCGGCAGAAGCAGTCAGCCTAGCTGACTTAGGGCAGGCACCAATCAGCTCAGCTGACTTTGAAGTTGGCTCAGCCGATTCTGAGCAGGCATGCAGCCCTCCTTTCTTGCTTGTAGGGGTTTGATCTCCATCAATGATGTAGTAATCACTAGATAAATGTACAACTCCTTTAACTCTTGAAAAATCAAGTCTAGCTATTTTCTTACGCTTCTCATCCTTTTCTTAGCGATAATTGTTTTTTGAGATGTGATTGATTCAGAAAGGATATTGTGTTGTTCTACTTTTGTAGCTGAACCTTTGCTTGCATCTGAATCAACTATTTCTTTCATGCCCACTAGCAATCCTCTTTTAGCCGATGACCTAATTCTAATCGGCCTTTTCTCATTGGTCTTTTCCAAGTATTCATAGAATTGCTCCTCTAATCTAGACCATGAACCATGCAAAAGCAATACCGGTAAGGGATAAAGAAAAATTTCATATTCTTATATAATCTTTTTTACCGGCAAAACTCAGCTGTGAAAGATATATACTGATGTGTTCCACAACAGTCTTATCATCTTCACCACTAAATTCATAAAAATCTGTTACCCACCAACCATCATGAGTTTTTAGGTAATCATAGCATAATGGGTACGGTATATGATAAGCGGGCACCTTCCATTTAGAGGAGCCATATGGATTTCTAGCAGGGGCTAAATCTTCATCGATTCAGCTAGAGCTAGAAGTAGCATATGGAGCTGAATCACAAGCAATAGCTTTCTTGCACTTTGCTAAATTTTCATTGATTCGGCTCGAGTTGGGAGTAACATATGAAGCCGAATTATGAATATAAACATTTGCATATGGTGCTAAATTTTAATAGCAATTGACTAAATAATTAGCATTGTCATAGCCAATTCCCTCACTCATCGGCATGTCTTGTGGTGAAACCACATATTGTGAACTTATAGCCGATGAATAAAGATTTACATGTTGTATGTTGCTAGTAGCATCAAAACTCGAAGAATTTATAATTGACATCGGCTCTTGACCATAATATCCATAATTATTATGTGTATGATGAGGAGCACTAACCAAAATATCAGCCGATGCAACATATCTAGTATCATTATGACTAGCAACACCAACATGAGAATTCATAGAACTTGCAAAATAATTATTGGAATCATAAGATGCATTTGCAAGCTGTACCTCAAGGCGATTGTAGAGTTTTGTGATGCAACACCTTGGTACTCCATGGTTTATAACTTGACCGCCTTGCTGAATTTTTCAATAAGCAGCGCAACTTGTTGCAAAATCGCCAACGAGATCACAAGGGGTCAAAACCAGATGCGATCGACCTTTTGGGCCATATGCAACGATAATGGCGAGCACAAGAAGATAAATCAGTGAGGAGTAGGGCTAGGGTAAGAAGTTTTGGCTATATAAAGTAGAGCCGAAGCAATTTCTTCCCTAACAGAGTCGCCAAAAAGTGTGTTGACGTTGAAAGTGATCCGAATCACACACCAGAAGGGCCTTGGACGCTCGGGCCGCTACGGACCAAAAGAATGCAGTGAGGATATCACGCTTACATGGTGAAGAATAGAGAGGTTTAGAAGCAAACCACCAAAGGATAACCAATGTGCTTACGTGACGAAGAATCAACTAGTTTTCAAGCAAACTAGCAAAGAAACCGTCCAAGTTCTCACCCGGGAGGGACTCCGTCAGGGCAAGGACATCGCCAGGTTGTCCTAAGTCGACTGGCAAGCCTAGGGTGTCATCCTTGGTCGTCGATCAAAGGATGAACAACATAGGGGTTAGAAAAGAGGGTAAAAGGGTTAGAGTAGAGGTAGTAGATTGATTTCTTTGACGATCGGATAGATGGGAACTCAATCAGCCATGATCCTCTCATATATAGAGGGAAGTGGTCTTATCCCAGTAGAAAACCTCTCCAAGCCTTATTTTCCAAATTTTCAATGAGTTTGGAACAGTTCATATCAGAATCCAAAAGGCTAGATCCGAATAGGGTTTTTTGCTAGGTCTGTCGGAAGTCCTGACTTGGGCTGGAACTCCCAAGAGGAGGAACTTCCAACCTTTGCCGAAATTCCCGATGTGGGGATAAACCCAGACACCCGAGTAGGTTTCTTTAGGCTTACCAAAAGTCTCGATTTGGGTCGGAACTCCCAACAACGTAACAGAGCATCTTTCTGGGGGCATAACTCTTTCATCCGGACTCTGAATTAGACATTCCATATATGTTTTTTTGACCATCTCGACGAGAGGAACACGATGGTGAAGTCCATTGCACATTTTTACAGCTTCACAAAACGGACAATTTTGGTTGTCAACGGAACGATAACAACTTGAAAGTAGCTTAGAGAAGAAATGGTGCATTCCTGGAGTTCTTTCTATCATAAGTGCGAGAGTTGGACGGGTGTCGATGAGATGTGGTCGGCATTCTACCGAGGGGTATGCCCACAGTAGTAGATTATCGGTGGAGGTGCGTGAGACAACAAACTAGATGGTGACGCAAGAGGAACACAAGGTTTATCCAGGTTCGGGCCGCAAACTGCGTAATACCCTATGTCCTGCGTCTTTGTGGATTGTATTGATACGTGATGAAGAGATGTTTTGAGGGGGTCCTTGCCCGCCTTATATAGTACGGGGCACAAGGTTATGGATCTAAGGAATCTAATCCCAGCTGATTACAACTGCTGTATCCGCAGAGGATACGATATCTATTCTAACCGACTTTGTTTCCTTGATCGTCAAGTAGTCTCTACTTGCTCCGCATGGTTCGCCGAGCAGTTTGGAGATCCGCGTGGCCCTTCGTGGTGAGTTGGGCCACCTTGTCTGGCACGGCCCATGTGGATCCATGAGGGTATACGGGACTATACCCCCACAGCTAGTCCCCGAGCACTATGTATTTTGAAGCATGCCGTCTTGACCTTCTCCGACCAGTGAGGCTTGAAGCCCTGAAGCCCCCGACCAGAAGGGTGGTCTGCCGAGGAATACTCCCATCCTTTCGACCAGTTCAGCTGATAGCTGACCACCGCACTTGTAAAAAAAGCCTTGTCAGAAAAATGCATGATGCTCCGAGAAAAAAGAAAAACAATTCATCCTTGATGAAGTGTTCCCACTTAAGTTTCATTGTGGAAAGTTAATGATGTGTGGCACCATTGGCTCTGCCATAATGTCAAGAGATGTGATCCTCAGGATTTAGTCGTATTACGGTCGGGGTCGCGCCTCTAGCACTATGCAGAAAATATGGGTACAAAAAAGTTAAGCAATTCACCGCAAGGTGAAGTGTGCCCACTTAGTCCCCGAGCCTGACAGCAGGTGACTTGATCATGTGGTGCCAGGGTCCAAAACAAAAACAATACAACAACAACAACAACAACATAGCCTTTTGTCCCAAGCAAGTTGGGGTAGGCTAGAGATGAAACCTAAAAGAGATGATAAACAGGGAGACACAAAAAGGGACATAAATGGCAAAAGACATAAAAGAGGTCACAGTTCAGGCACGTTGATTGCCAGTCTCCAAGCGCTCCTATCCATAGCTAAATCCTTAGAGATATTCCACTCCTTAAGGTATCTCTTAACGGACTCGTCCCAAGTTAGTTTAGGTTGACCTCTACCGCTCTTTACATTATCGGCCCACTTTAGAACCCCACTACATACCGGCACCTCAGGAGGCCTCCGTTGAACATGTCCAAACCATCTCAACCGATGTTAAATCAATTACTCCTCAATTGGTGCCACCCCAACCCTATCCCGAATATCGTTGTTCCGGACTCTATCCCTCCTTGTGTGCTCACAACACCAACGCAACATACGCATCTCTGCTACACTCAATTGCTGGACATGTCACCTTTTTGTAGGCCAACACTCAGCACCGTATAACATCACCGGGCGAATCGCCGTCCTATAGAACTTACCTTTCAACTTTTGGGGCACCCTTTTGTCACAGAGGACGCTAGAAGCTTGACACCATTTCAACCGGCCGGCTGAAATTCTATGCCTAACATCTTCATCAATGTCGCCATCCTTTTGTAGCATCGATCCTAAATACCGAAAAGTATCCTTCTTGGCCACCACTTGCCCATCGAGGCTAACGTCTCCCTCCTCATGCCTAGTCGCGCTGAAATCACACCTCATGTACTCGGTCTTGGTCCTACTAAGTCTGAACCCTTTCGACTCTAACGTGTGCCTCCATAGTTCTAACTTCCTATTAACCCCTGTCCTACTGTTGTCAACTAGCACCGCATCATCAACAAAGAGCATACACCAAGGGATATCACCTTGTATGTCCCTTGTGACCTCATCCATCACCAAAGCAAATAAATAAGGGCTCAAAGCTGACCCCTGATGCAGTCCTATTTTAATTGGAAAGTCACTGGTGTCGCCATCACATGTTCGGACAAACGTCACCACATCCTTGTACATATCCTTGATGAGGGTAACGTACTTAGTTGGGACTTTGTGCTTTTCCAAGGCCCACCACATGACATTTCTCGGTACTTTGTCATATGCCTTCTCGAGGTCAATAAAGACCATGTGCGAGTCCTTCTTCTGCTCCCTATATCTTTCCATCAATTGTCGTAATAAGAAAATTGCCTCCATGGTCGACCTACCAGGCATGAACCCAAACTGATTTTGGGTCACACGTGTCACTCTCCTTAGGCGATGCTCGATAACCCTCTCCCAGAGCTTCATCGTATGGCTCATCAACTTAATCCCACGGTACTTATTACAACTTTGGACATCTCCCTTGTTCTTGAAAATAGGTACTAATATACTTCTCCATTCTTCAGGCATCTTGTTAGACCGAAAAATAAGGTTAAAAAGCTTAGTTAACTATACTATCGCTCTGACGCCTAGGCATCTCCACACCTCAATGGGGATACCATCAGGGACAATCGCTTTACCTCCCTTCATCCTCTTCAAAGCCTCCCTGATCTCTGCCTCCTGAATTCTCCTCACAAAGCGTCTGTTGGTATCATCCAATGAGTCGTCCAACTCAAGGGTAGGACCCTCATTCTCCCCATTAAACAACTTGTCGAAGTATTCTCTCCATCTGTTCTTGATCTCCTCATCCTTCACCAGAAGTCGATCTGTCCCATCCTTGATGCATTTTATTTGGTTGATGTCCCTTGTCTTCCTCTCGTGGATCCTAGCCATCCTATAAATGTCCTTCTCCCCTTCCTTCGTGCCTAGCCGCTGATAAAGGTCATCATACGCCTGACCTTTTGCTACACTCATAGCTCACTTTGCAACCCTCTTCGCTATTTTATAGCCCTCGATGTTGGCTGCACTCTTGTCATGGTGGAGGCGCTTGAAGCACTCCTTCTTCTCCCTAATAGCCCTTTGCACCTCGTCATTCCACCACCTTGTGTCTTTCGCTTCCCGTTTGCCTCCCCTAGTCACGCCAAACACTTCTGAAGCCACCTTCCGGACACATGTTGCCATCTTTAGCCACATGTCATCGGCATCTTCTCCTTCTTCCCAAGGCCCCTCGCCTAGCATCCTCTTTTTAAATGTTTGCGCTGCTTCCCCTCTAAGCTTCCACCACTTCATTCTCGCAATCTTGACCCGTTTTTCCTGGTGGACACGTACCCGAAAGCGAAAGTCCGCCACCACAAGCTTGTGTTGAGGGACAACACACTCCCCAGGTAACACCTTACAATCAAAGCAAGCACGTCTATCTTCCCTCCTTGCAAGGATAAAGTCGATCTAGCTTGAGTGTTGTCCACTATGAAAGGTCACTAGATGGGATTCCCTCTTCCTAAAGAGGGTGTTCGCTATCAACAAGTCATAGGCCAACGCGAAGTTCAAAACATCCTCCCCCTCTTGATTCCTACTACCATACCAGAACCCCCCATGTACCCGCTCGAAACCTACATTAGTCGCACCCACATGGCCGTTAACAATCCAAAACTAAATAAGCACATTCACTGCAAGGTAAAGTGTGCCCACTTAGTCCCCGAGCCTGACAGCAGGTGACTCTGTCACGTGGTGCCAGGGTCTAAAAACGAATAACTCCAACTCAGTTGAGAAATAAGCACCGTGGCTTTGTCACGGCACAGTCCCCAACTCTGCTATGAGGCCAGTCCGCAACACTATTGTGGACCCAATCCGTAGCTCTACCGTGGATAAAAACCCATGGCTCTGCCATGTGGCAACTCCCAGCTCTGCTGCGAGACATCCCCAACTCAGTTGTCAGCCCAAAAACATCCTGTGGCTCTACCACACGACGGCCCCCAGCTCCACTGTGAGGCAACCCCTAACTCAGTCGCGAGCCCAATTCACAGCTCTGCTGCTGATTTAGTCCCCAGCTCAGCCATGGACAATAGGAGCATTAATCCGATGCATACAGATAGATCTGCCACGTGGCAGTCCCCAACAGTCCCTAGCTCTATTGTGGGGCCACAATATGCACTGGCACGCTAGAATTGGACCATAAGTAGCGAAACAGGCCCACTCTAGGGTCCTTACCACATTCAAGGCCCACTCAAAGCCTGCTTGGAGATAATGATTGAGGGAGCGGAAGCGGTGCATCGGGCGCGGTTACCCAAAAACCCTGGAAGCCAAAGGGTCATTCCACTCTTGTAAATACCCGTGCGGCGGCGCCCCACTTATCCCACTGCATCCACTTCTCATCAGTTCATCTTCCACACCGCTCGCTCCACCTTCTTCGCCAGTTCCATCGCTGCCAGGCTCGCAAATCCAAAACCTAGATTCAAACGCCTGCAGATCTAGTCGCTGCAACACCACCCCGCACACCGCAACTATATTACGCAGCCAGAGAAGAAAAGGAGGATGGCGCGCGGGGGCCGTGGAGCAAGAGCACAGCTGATGGCGGCGGTGTGGAACAAGTCAATGAGCACGGAGGCCACCCTCGTGAAGCTCATCACCGCCGGCGTAATGGTCGAGACCGCAATCGGTGGGTGGAGGACATCTGACGGTGAGAACTACCAGACCCCCGTCCTGGCGAAATCATTGTCTTTTGAAGATTTCTATTGGCACAGATTTGGGAATCCTTGCCATCCCTTTCTACGAAAACTATGTGACTACTATAGGGTTAGCATCTGCAATCTCCACCCTAACTCTGTTCTTGCGGTGTCCATCTTTATTACTCTTTGCGAGTCGTATCTCGGCATCCAACCCCACTTTAATCTGTGGTGGCACTTTTTCTGCCTCAAGAAGAAAGGAGGTGCAGGAGGATCCAAGGTGGTTGGAGGAGCATACCTGAACCTATGGGATGGGATGAAAGCCGAATACCTAAATGTACCCCTTAGTTCATCCACAAGAGACTGGTACAAGAAATGTTCTACGTGCAGCAAGAACAGGAGCCATTCATCGCCTATAATGTCGCTCAGATTCCCGAGCAGCAGGAGAGCTGGTTAGCAAGGCCGTCCAGCGCTGAAATGGTGCAGGTTGAAGAGTTGCTTGGGTTATTTGATAGGAGCCAACTCGATAGGCCAACGGTGGCACTGAATTTCATCTGCAGGCGGGTGCAACCATGCAAGGAGCGGGTGCATCCGTTGTATGAGTACTCGGGGTCAGGTGACCCCACTAGGGAGTCTGCAAGGAACCTCTCATGCGAGGAGGTGAACTGGTGGTTGGCTCAGCTGTTTGACCTGTCAGGATACCGCCTACCGTCGAACACGATGAAACCATACAAATTGACAGCGCCGCCACCACAGGTATGTCTAAAATCGCCCACAGTGTCAATTTGATATCTGATAGTTGCTGGTCTGAAACCATAACTCTTGATCTAATGCTTGCAAGATCCGTGGCCAGGACTGGGCAGCTATGTACATCTCTGACGTGCCCGCCGACGACTGGCCAGCTGGCGTAGATGCGCGGGAACCCCGCTTGACAAGGAAAGCGGACGGGAAGCGCCCCATGGCAGAGGGGCCTTCCTAGAAGAGGAAATCCACTGACCCCCTAGGCACGGGGGGTCCTTTGATCATTGACGATGAGGAAAGCAGCAAAAAACGACGCAAAGTCGTGGCCGACTTGACCGATGATGAGGAAGACAAGGAGGATGAGATTCCGCTAGCACACCGGTAGAGGGCATGGAGTGCGCCCCGCGTGCCGACGCCACCAAGGGCGCCCACTCCTCCCCGAGCAGCAACACCTCCAAGGGCACCCACACCACCCTGAGCAGTTACGCCTCCCCGAGCAGCCACACCTCCCTGAGCAGCCACACCTCCTCGAGCAGCGACAGCAACCTAGACGGCCATACCAAGTACGGGGCGAACTGGCTCAGCAGTCCCCGTGGGTGTTCAGCCTAGGATGGAGCAGGGGAGCAGTAGCCAGGTGGCTGGTACCCACGCTATGGGAAGCGGGAGCCAGAGCGGTCGGCCATTCAGGGCCGCATTCAGGCGCTCGGAACTATAATGTAACAGAGCTGACCAAATTATAAGAATGTAAGTACAAAAACAATCACCGAAGTGATCAAATTCCTGTACTTAAGCTCCCATAATCCCGGTAGTCCAGAAATCTCGAAGGATTTCAAACAACTTTTGACATACAAAACAAAGATCGTAGTGATTCAACACAACACATCATTCGTTACAACAATTCGCAAGTAGCATACAGATTACATCCATGAGAGTTCAAAATAAAATATTACAAACTGATTTTGTTTCGCGGAAGCAACATAGTTCAATACATACTTCATAAGTTTAAATACATTGCTAGATAGTAGTCATGTCCACAAAAGCAACTTAGATAAGATAACTAGTAGAGATCGCGCCCAACGATCTAGTCCTCATCTCCGACTAGGAGGAGACAGTACTTGCAGCACCCAGAATAGAACAAGTCATCTGCAACAGATGGAAAATAAACCCTGAGTATGAGAAGGTACTCAGCTAGACTTACCTGATATAAACCAGAAATAAAGGACACCAAGGATCATGCAAGGCTGATCTCAGTGGGGCTAGCTTGACACATTTGCATAAAAAAGTTTATGAGCATAAGTAACCAATTAAACTTAGCATCAAGTTCATCATCATTAACCTATCAACTATATTAGCACCTGTACTAGAGCACTCACTTATTAGGGGCAAACAATATTAACCATAGCAGGTATAATAAGGCTGTCATCATTATATCATTATTCCTGAACCATCATAATCATTAGTGAGATCTACGTTGCTGCTGTTCTGTCAAGTTCTCACTAACCAGTGAAAGACGGGGACTCGAATCGAATTGCACTCAGCTGAGGGGGTATTCCTAACTCTCACCCTGGCATACTTTGCAGGGGTAGCCATGGGTCACCTTTGGTACAACTCAGGAACCAACTTCGTGGGTTCGGTCAGTGCCAGCACTCTCAGGGATTACCCTTCTGCCAGGACGATCAGGACTTTTAAATCACCTACCCTTGGACTCACACCTACAGCTCCCTTCCGAGACGCACTTTATACTTGTCGGAGCCCGGCCTAAGTTGAGCTACTCAGATTCGCGGTCAAGCACTCAGGCCCGGCCAACTAAGAGAGAGGCATGCGTTCAAAATGACAAGAGGACGTCTAGCGAATCGGTCCTTAATCGACACAGACGGAGTCACTGCAAATCGGCAAGCCTCCGTCCGGTCTTTATTTCAAATTACGACAGGTTCTTTTCCACGATAGCAAATATAGCCAACCGTGCCACATGTATATTCCTATAGCTCGCAGGTGACAGGAAATCACCTGACTTCTACCGCTTAAAGCAGGGCTAAGCATCTACTCGATCCTGAGCTACATAGGATTCATGGTATACTTTCTGGACAAGGATAAAATATCAATGCAGCAAGTGTTTTCATCCAACACCTAAACTTAATGCAACAATATATATAACATAGTACTTAATTGTATTTTAGAAATTAGGAGGCTTATAATGCTCCAGGGCTTGCCTTTGACAAAGTTGCATGGCTTGTGATACGGGCACTCAACCACCACTTCTCCTAGCTCCTCGACTGCGAGCTGCACCTCCTGAGCTGCGGGTTTGGACTGCTGCACCTCTAGAGCTTCTTGGCTCATCCCGTCAAATTGCACCAAAGTCACACCCTCCGGTACACCTATTGCATGCATATGCAGAAGATAAATATCATGGATGCATAAGAGCGACATGCTTATGATGGATGAATAACAGTAATGAGGTAATTAGCAAAGCATTACTGTATACTCATTTACTGAGTAAGAATAGCTCTATTCAAATCACTTTAATAGTACGTGTCTATCTTTCCTCTAAAGAACAAGATTAATTCACCTAACTTGCACAACCTAAGATAAAGATGTTCATCTTCAAGTAAAGACCTAACACCTGCACCTAAATTCACATTAATCAAATTTAATAATCTAATACATCACCAATATGCTTAAGTATAATAAAGACACACTAACTCAGAAAGTTCAGGTTTCACACACAAAGGAGCAGCTCGGTAAATCGATCACAACAGGAGTTATACAAATATAAGTGACTTCAAAAGGACATTTTGGAAAGCTTATAAAATTCTCTACAATTCATTTATAAACATCAAAGCATGATTCCAAAGTTTACTAGGTCGAATTACAATAAACACAGAATCTGTTCTGCGCAAACAGAGAGCAACCAAAGCTGAGAGCCAACTTTAAACAGCTATAACTCGTAAACTATATAGCCAAATGCCACCAACATCTAACAACAACTAGATCATGAAATTCACAACAACTTTGTCATAGACCACAAGACATGAAACCATCATTCGCATAGAGTAATTAACCACATCTTGGAATCTTTCCAGAATTGGCAGATTCACTAAATTAAATATTTAATGATGTAGCAAATGCACAATTCAGCTACAAGTTTACCAACTTATTACATATATCAAAAGAACACCAGAGAGTGTGGTGCCAACATCCAAATAATTTCTTTAATGCCCTTTATTAAATTATTTAGATAATTAGGTGAATAAAGGAACCTATATCAAAACTCCACAATTAATTCTATAAAAATTATAATGGCTACCACATACATCTAGGAGGTTACCATAAAATTTTCATAGCAATTGAGCAAGTATATTTTCCTATACCAAAAATAACAGACAGAAAGGCTGATTTTGGCATAAAAGAGAAACCCTATTGAAAAGTATCAAACAATAGATTTCATATTTTTCTTGGGTTCTTACTAACATGAGAATAACACTCACAAAATTTCACCTTTACTGGATCGACAAATAATTCATGAAAATTCACACAAGATCCACCCAAGCAAACAAGATAATTATATAACTCCACCATACATTATATAAAATTGATGAAATTTAAACTACAAACTACTCATGGCATAAACAACACTCCATAAAAAATTCAAGTCATTTGGAGCTCTAAACAAAGAGATATGACTTTCCCCTTTCCATGCATGAATAAATGACATAAATAATAACTCCATTTTCCATCACAGAACATAGCATGTTTCCTATTTTTAATAAAAACTAGACTTCCCAAGAAATACTACAAAATTTGAATCACTTCATTTGGATCTACAAGTCTTGAGATATGGATTTTTGAATCTAGCATTCAAATCTGTGAAAAGAATAAAAACAAAACTAAATTTCCTAACTCTAACTAGGCTACTAGGTCGGCCTAGTTAAGTCACGCGGCCCGCGGCCATCTCCCGCCCGAGTGCTGACAACCAGGGCCCGCTGGCCAGAGAGACAGAGACAGGGGCGGGGAAAGCGACGGTGAGAGCTCGCCGCCGGTGATTCAGCTGGCGAAGCCGAGGCCACCCTCGTGCTCCCTACGTGATTCTGCACCGAGTGGTGTACTTTGGGGTTCCTAGGGTTAACCGAAATTACACGCCACCAGCAATGGTGGTTGCGGCGACGCTGTACGCGGCGTGTCGGCCAACCCCGGCCATGGCGGCTCCCGGTGACGACGGCTACACCTACACCAACCCAAGAGCTACTCCTATGCGAGTCCAGGCAGGATGAGATGCACCAGAGAGGCGGGACCATGGTGAGCAGCTCGCACGGAGGGATTCCGACGAGGTCACCATGGCGGTGGAACGGGCAATGCGGCCTTACCACGGCTGGGCTCACTATGCAGAGAGGACGAGGGGATGGAGGGGCTCAAGGCGGAGCTAGAGGCGCGGTTTGGCAGGCAGTGGTGCATTGGCGAGCGTGTGCGAGCTTGCCAGAGTTAGCGACGGGAGCGATGGAGCGATTCTCCGCTTTGGGCGAGAGCGAGGAGGAAAGAAGTGAATGGAGGCAGCAGCAGCTCACCGTGGCGTCTTGAGGCCACTCGCGACCTGACCGGTGGGGCCAGTGCCGGCGTACGAATGCCACGGCGTGACCACGTGGCAACCGTGGCCTGTGCACGGTTGGCCACCGAAGCTGACCAATTTGAATCGATGAAGGTCGATTCAGTTAAGTGCCATGACTGACAGCCGGTTTTTGACGCTCCAAAACTCTTAATCCAGCTCGAATTAGTGGATGCCATAATTGACAATTTGATAGAGCTACATGAGATCTCCAAATAAGTCAATTGGCTCATAAGCTGACTCAGCTTGAATTGCAAGCTACAGGGCTCCAACGTGGTACACAAGAAAACTGAAATGCAGTTTAGACTTAGAAAAATTCTAAGTGCTGAAACAGCACCCCAAACCTGCCTTATGGGCCCTTTTTGAGCATGTTCCAGCCATTTTCATGAGCTGCCCATAAAATAACTTTTCTTCCAAAACAAATTTTCTACAACTTTGTTTAAGGGTGCACCACCATGCATTGACTTCTAGCTGCCCTTTCTGAACAGTCAAACAAAATAGTCCTAGGGTCAACACAGGTCAAACTAGCACTTAGAATCATAATTAGGGCTAATGACCTTTATGAACATTGTTCCTAATGACATCCTAAGTGTAGCTAGGGTGTTTTGGTGGGTCACCACCTTCATTTGCATGTCACACATATACTCTAGCTTATCAAAACCACTGAAATATTCATTTGCAACATACGAAACATTTAACTAAAACATTGAAACAAAAGCATGCAACACTTGAAACATGGCCTATGGGGCATGTTCAACCCCTCTAGGGTACTAGGGGTAATAGAGGGACAGCACAATGATACCCCTATGCATAAGCACTACTGAAACATTAAGTTGCCACATTGAAACATAAGATGATGCATATGTGATAATGGAATGAATGTGCTTATGTTATGCAATGCACATGCACAAATGCAAGCCAAACACCTAGGGTGTTACATGTAAGTAGTTTCATAACCCCTTTTTAATATCCGAAGGCAGTAGCTTATTAGGCTGGTGTAGGCCGGAGTCCACGGAAGATGTGGAGCAGCCCAATGGCACCCGACCTTATTGGGCTGGTGTAGGCCGGAGTCCACGGAAGATGTGGAGTAGCCTAGTGGCACCCGACCGCCATCAGTTGGGGAGAGCAGTGGTGCTGCCGAGGAGCGTGCCGGGTCCAGCGGCACCGCCAACCAGCACACCATAGAGCAGCAGCATGAAGAGCCCGCACCCACTACGAAAGAGCCCGGTGCTGCCTCAGGCGGTATAATGGGCGTTGTAGTGGTCAAGAAGAGCGGCACCGGGAACCCTGCTACAGAGGCTCCCGTAGTCAAAACTGCTGTAGTTGACGAAGAGGCAAAGATTGAGGAAATCGTCTGCCTAGAAGAAGAAAATGCGTTGCCTCAATGTGTGCATGTTGCACGGAAGCAGGGCGACGAGTGGGTGTTCTACGAAGAAGACCACTCAGATCGGGCCGTCCGCAAGCTGCAGCGAACAGTAGATGACCTGATGGGCCAAATAAAGGTAAGAGCGCTGGAAGCCCGATGCAGCTCTATTAGGCTTTTTGCAGAAATTACTATTACTGATCCTTCATTGTGTTGCAGAGCATTGAGAAGACATCAGAGTACCGAAAATGGTGCTTCGACACTATTGCCCCAACCGTGGAAGAGAACAGGGCCCTGAAGGAGGACGTAGTGTGTCTACATGAGGTGCTATAGCAGGCCCAGAATGAACCGGACGCACTGTAGGCCAGTGTAGATGAGTAGCGCCACCACCTTGACTAGGAAAAGAAAGGTATATGACAAAATCTTCGTACATTGTTCTCCTTATGACTTGCTGACAACCCACGTTCTACTCGGCAGGCATGGAAGCAGAGAAGACGCTTCTTGTTAACAAGCTAGCTCGGCTAGCGAAAAGCAACAAGGAGGAGAAAAACAACCAGCTGGACATGGAGCGCAAAGACGAGGTTGCTCGCCTGACCAGCGAGAACACCAAGCTGAAGGAGCGGGTGACCAAGCTAGACAAGGACTTCTCAAGTAAGTTGTTGACCACTCAATCATTGATTCCCTTCAGTATTATTCATCATGCTTAGCATGGTCTTATGGTCGAATGCAGTCATGCGCCAAAATGCCAAGACACACCTAGAGGCACTGATAAAGGAGAAGGAGCACTTGGCATCAAAGTGCAAGACGATGGAAGAAGGAATAAAGAGTGTGCTGGACCTAATCGACATGGAACCTGAAGAGGGGCCAACCGACCGACCAGCCCAACCAGAGGCCATCGTCGAGAAGTGCCAGAGCTCCTGGGCCTGCTTCAAACAATACATTCACGATGCTGGCGAGTATGTGGATGCCCATGTCCTAGCCGTAGTGCGGTCGCATTACCCCGACGTGGATCTGCAAAGGCTTGAGGCCAGCGTGTCAAGCAACACCGACCAAGAAAAAGCATAGCAGCTCAAAGCCACCTCCCAGGTGACAGCTGCAAAGATGATCACTGACATTGACCTGTATGGCGAGACTGGGCAGGCCAGTCAGTAGGTTAAAGGTAGAAAAAACTTCTGTTTTGCAGTTTAAGTTGTAACAAAGCAGTCGGTGCCTTTGTAAAAACATTAAGTAAGTTATAATGGAGCACTCTGTCTAATACTTAGTTGTGATTTTAGTTGTGAAAACTCTATTTTTTATCGTGTTTTATGGTAAGCGCGAGTAATTATTCTGTCCTAGAATCACTCCAGCCCATGTTGAACCAGCAATCTAGAGCGTGAGGCACAGAGCCCAGGCACACGTAAGACTGCTGACCGTGGCAGGGAGCTACTGCCGACCACCCGGAATGTAGTGAACGGATCTCATACACGTGTGGGGAGAAGTCGGAGACAGTGCCGGCTCTGGGAAACTCAAGTAGGAGAAACAACTGGTCGGCAAACCACTTAACAAAAATTTAGGAGATATTGTGATGCACAGAAGAGATGGTAACAAAAACACAATAAAACATTTATTGAACTTGAGGTACAAAAAGAATACATATCTTTCTTAGTAGCGTATTAAGCGTAGAAGCGCCTAAGGTGATCAATATGCCACAAATTCAGGATGTCGACCCGTCGAGATCATACAACCTATAGGAAGTAGGCCTAGTGACCGCCTTGACCATGTAAGGGCCCTCCCAATGCGATGCTAACTTATGCAATCCTTCTGTCTTCTGCTTCCTTCGTAGAACCAAATCGCTGACCACGAAGAATTTGTCCTTGACATTGCGATTATAGTACCAGCGCAAGCCTTCCAAATAATTAGCCGTGCATGCACAGGTGTCAAGGCGCTGTTCCTCGGCGCAATTAATCTCGAGCTCTCTGGTCTCAGTCAACCTCTCCTCGTCATGGTTCTCGACCCTTGGTGACTGGAAAGCAAAGTCAGCTGGCAGCACGGCCTCAGAGCTGAAGACCATGAAGTACAAGGAAACACTGGTATTGCGACTGGGCTGGGTCCTCAGTCCCCAGACCACGGCTGGCAGCTCCTTTAACCATCTCCCAGGATGCTTATTGTTTGCCCTATACATTCTTTTCTTTAATGCATCAATTATCATACCATTCACTCGCTCAACCTGCCCATTTGCCCTTGGGTGTGCCACCGAAACGTACTTGACAACTATGCCTCTGTCATTGCAGAAGTTCCAGAAATCGTTACCGGTGAACATGGACCCTAGGTCGGTGATGAAGCTATTAGGGAGGCCGAAGCGGTGGATAATTTCATTGAGTAGCTCAGTTGACTTCTTTACAGTCCCTGAGACTAAGGGCTTGTACTCAATCCATTTGGAAAATTTGTCGATAATGATGTAAACCTAGCGAAAACCTCCCGGAGCCGGCTTAAAAGGCCCGATCATATCTAGTCCCCAGCATGCAAAGGGATAGGATGCTGGAATGGTCTAGAGTTCGTGGGCTAGAACGTGAGTCTACTTGGTGAAGAAATGGCACCCCTCACAATGATGAACCAGCTTCTCGGCGTCGGAACTCAGTGACCACTTCAATGTGGGTAAGTATCAAAATAATGGTGCAGCTTGCGAGAGGTGATCAAGACAGCATAGAGCAGCTTCTGGACCTAGGGATAACAGGTCTTAGACTCGTTGAGTACCTCGCTGATGAAGTATACTGGTCATTGGACTTTGTAGACATGCTCGACCTCCTCGCACTCGATGACGATGGCGGTGCTGACTATTCAATTGGTTGCGGCAATGTAGAGCAGCAAAGTCTCGCCTTCCTTGGGTGCCGTCAGGATTGGAGAAGATGTGAGAAACTGCTTAAGCTCTGTGAAATTAGTGTCACCTTCCTCCGACCACTCGAACTTCTCCTTTGCCTTGAGGATTTGAAGAATGGCAACCCCTTTTCACCGAGCCACGATATGAATAGACTCAGAGCGGCCATACACCCGGTTAGCTTCTGGATGTTCTTGACGCACTTGTGTGGTTTCATCTTCATGACTGCTTTGACTTTTTTGGGTTTGGCTGTAACACCCCTGGGTGTTAAGCATGCATTAGCATTTCAAAGCATAAAGCATTCAACATCATTTCATGACTATCATTGCATGAAATATAACCCTTTTTAAATTTAAACTTGAAAAGCAACTATTTAGAACCCTAACTTGGAATGTAAGTGCCAAAAAGGTGGTATACTCTTGGGTAATAGCAATTTTAAATAATCTAGAATAAATTAACATGATTTTTGGAGCAATTCTTGAATTCAAATTTACCTCAAATTTTGCTTTAAAAATATTCTAAACAAAGGGATTTTTGTTTAATAATTTAGCTTTAAATCCCTAATTCAAAATCTATTGAGAATTTTGAAAAATGACCTACATGAAAATTGTAGAGAATAAATTTTTGAACAACTTTTATTTTGGGCAAAAGTTCTGAAAACCTCTTTTTCATCTTCAAATTCAAATTTGAAACAAATAAGGAAAATCTGGAAATATTTTTGTAAAAGAAAAATCAGTTTTCGCTTTCATGGGCCGCGGCCTCCTTTTCGGCCCAGCGGCGCTGGCAGCCCGGCCCGCAGCTCTGCGCCGGCGCCCTCCCGCGCGCGCGCCCGCACGCGACGCCGTGGCGCCGCGGCAGAGCTCGGCCGCCGCGTGGCCGAACGGCGGTGATGTCACGCGACACGCGCCCCTGTGGCCCCCGTAGCCCCGCGCTTACCCCCGCCTGGACTCGCCTGCTCCCGCTCACTCGCCTCACTCCGCTCCTGCTCGCTCTCGCGTGCCTCGCCAGCGCCGCAGCACGCCGAGCCGCCGCCGCGCCATTGCCGCGCCTCACCTCGCCACCGCGGCTCCTCCGCCAAATTCCGCCCGCCCTAGCATTCCCCTCTTCCTGACCGACCTCGTCGAGTCACTGGACGCGCACCTCGGCAAGGTAAGCGGTCGAATTGGCCGTCTTCTCCCCCGCCGGTGAGCCCGCCGCCGTGGCTCCCGTCGGTCCCACCTTCCCGCCATCGCATTCCCCTCCTCCCCGTGCGCACCATGATTGCCTCCGCTCGCTGGAGCTCGTGCGCCCGTCCGTGACCTCCGCCATGGCCTGCTCCGGCCTAGCGCCGGCAAGCCGCGCCACTGCCTCCGCCATGGCCGCTTCGGCCCATGCTCTGCTCTTCCTCTCGCCCCGATAACCACCTCGTTGGGTTCGCGCGATTGCGGGGAGTCGCCTGGTGCTGACCTCGTCGCCGGCAACCTCGCCGACGGTGAGATTTCCCCGGTCAGCGCCTTCTCCGGCTCGGCTCCGGCTGACCGGTGGGGTCAGCTGACCCGTGGGACCCATCTGTCTGTCTCTCGGTGGGAGTTGGGGGTGAAACCACGGTGTGCGCGTAGCGTTGAAGGCCGGTTAAATTTTCGATTTTAAAGAAATTGATTTTCTAGAAAATTTGAAAAGGCTTCTAAAAATCATATCTCAAGATTTATAGCTCCAAAAATTATGAAACAAAGTTTGAAATGTTCCTCTTGAATAGATCTACAGTTTAAAAATATTTCATGTTAATTTTGTGACACTTTGCTGTGCAAATTTATTTAATTGCTATAAATGCTGATATATTAGAAAATGTGTAGTAATAATGAGAAAAATAATAATGAGAAAAATGTGATTCTTGTTGCATTAATCTTTCTTAGTGGTGTACTTTCTAGGAAAAATACTTGTGAAGCATGTTCTGTGAGAAAATTTTGAAGTGTAGTTCAAATGCTTTTAATTGATAATCTTTGTTATTTTTAGTAGAGGGCTAAATTTGTATAGAACATACATGTGATAATTTTTGTAGTATGTTAGTTTACTGTAAGTAACATAGGAAAAATGTGAAATCTGTTGTTTGATACTTTTTCTAGTACAAAATAATTTCATGCTCATATTTATGCTATAACTTGTTTATTTTGTACAGGCAGTTTTACATATTCAATTCTCATGAAAATTTAGTTGTAGGTTAGTTAGGGTAAGAGTAAGCTACTGTAATTTTTGTAGATTTTTATCTACACCAGAAGTAGGTGTTGCTGTGTAACCCTAGATAAATAGGGAATAAAAGAGTATTCTTTACGAGAAATTAAGAGTAATAAAATATGTTTGGTGTATCTTTGAAGCATCAATATGCCTTGCTGATGTTGTGGATGAGTTAGGTTGGTAAGATTTGGTAATTTAGGATCACTTGTATGTGTAAGTTATGTGCTAATTAGTAGAATAACAAGGTGCACGTTTTAGGGTACATGTTCTTGGATGACGTGGACTACCTTGTAGAAGATGTAGTTATATCCAAACTGCTCATTCCATGTGCTCATCTGCATGTCATGTCATCAAAGCGTTCCACCATAATCCGACGCATCATTCGCATGTTTACTTATGCACTTGCATTATACAGGATCGCAGGAAGAGTCGCAGGTAGCAGTACCGGAGGAGCAAGCTTGGACCGACCAGCAGGAGCCCCAGGCACAGGGGGTGCTCGAGGAAGAAGAGCCAGGCGAGGAGTTGCCAGAGTGCGTCGACCACCATCCTAGCTCGTTCGAAAGAGGCAAGCCCCGGAGCATTTTAAGTCTCCTATTTTATAAAAGCTATTTCTTATTACATGAGTTATAGTTATATATTGTTGCATTAAGTTATAGGAGTTGAGTGAAACCGTTGTTGCATTATTACCCTTGGCCACCGGATTACCTTTTACCCTGTTAGGTTATGATCGAGTTAATTGCTTAGCCATGCTTAGACCGGTAGAAGTCGGGTGATTTCCTGTCACCTGCGAGCTATAGGTGGATACCTGGTTATGGTTAGCTGTAATTGTGATCATGGAAAGTAACCAAGTGTTGGTGGATAAACGGAGACCGGGCGGAGTCTTATAGGGTTTTGGACTATAGTGATTCCGTCTGTGTCAGTTAAGGACCGATCGTTGCTCGTCCCTCTTGTCATGTTGAACGCATGCCTCACATTTAGCTGGCCGAATAAAGTACCTTTCCACCGCGAAGCTAGTGACACTATTTCGAGCCAAGATAAACTCGGGTTGGCAGACTGGTGCTGAAGGGGGTGTAACGGGGACGCGAAGAGTGAGCCCAAGGTGCGTCCTAGCAGTCGGGCGGTCCCTGGGTAGTGCGATCCATGATTGTTATCCCGCGGCTTCTTGGAAAGTGTCATTGGTGATCTACGCGACCCTGACGGGGGAAGCATGGTTTGTGTGAGGAATAAATCTCCAGCTGGATAGGAATTCGATTCGAATCGCCGTCGCTCCCGGTTAGTGAGCACTTGACTCGAGCTATGACATCGTAGTAACATTAATGGAACACTGATGGTTAAGTGAATGATGTTGGAAATGCTAAACCTGATATGGTAATCTAGATGTTAATGCTGTATCAAGTGAATGCTTTAGCAATAGGTGCTTACCTAGCTTGAATAGGTTATCATAAAAATGATGCAAAAAGTACTTAATATAGTTATTCATAATAACTTATGCTTTTCGCAAATGAGTCAAGCCACTCCACTGTATACAAGCCTTGCATACTCCTTGGTGTCATGTTATTTCTGGTTTATGACGGGTAAGTCTAGCTGAGTACATTCTCGTACTCAGGGCGTTGTTCCCATTATTGTTGCAGATGGTCAGATGTACTATGGGTACTGCTCCAACTGTCTGTATCCGGCGATGGGCGACAACTAGGACCTTGGGCAATGGTCACTCTATTCGTCTTATCTAATGCTTTTGTGGACCATGACTATCTACTGGCACTGTATTTGAACTAAGTGTGTGTGTTTAAAACTGCTTGCTTCCGCTATGTTATTTGAAACAAGGTTGTAATAACTTTTATTCCGAACTTCGATGTATTCTACTTTTATTGTGAACTCTATGCATAATGTGAACTGTGGCTGCTAAATCAGTACGATCTTGGTTGTATGTTGGTTGGTTTGAAATCCCTCGTGATTTCACGGAATCTCGGGTTATACGGGTTTAAATTTGGTAAATTATCCGCCTCGGTGGAAGATTTTCTTACTTAATCTCGTATAATTACGTTGATCCGTTACAGCTAGCATCGGAGCATGGTTTAGCATGTTACTGTTCACATGAGTATTTACAAAACAAAAGTGTGTTTTCAACTAAGCTTTTAAATTTAAGAGTGTGCCAGTGGTCATATCCTTTATGCCCAGTAAGGACTCTAGGTGGCTTAATTAAGTACTAACTTGGGGGTTTGCATCATATTTTAAATTTCGTCGCTCATACGGTGTGTTATTGTATGAGTGCCATTCAATTGAGTGTTAATGTATGGATCAATTACCTCTATGCCTTGGTAAGTGAGAGTTGTGAGAGCATGGTCGGATACACTGCCGACCTAGGGAAGTGCTTATGTGATACCGAAACACTTACGTGCCATGCGCATGTTCGTATAAGGGTATCCAAATTATGGGAATTCCGTCATGCGGTGACGATGCCGTCAATAGGACGATGACTCGGGTAGTTGTTACCGTTATACTCGTATCTGGGGATGCGTGTAGAGCGAGTAGCTTACTTTACTGCTTTCTTGCATATTTTCATACTGTGAGGTTTGGGCTGAAGTGACTTTCTGTAGGTACATAACAGCGCTTTTGAGTAGTACGTATTAGTTACGTTACAAGAGATCGTTGTTTGCCACCGTTTATTCTGTTAGTAGTTATTGATTTTCTAAGTTTGTGAGGACGTACGGAACATGCATGCATCATGTTGTGCATTTCATTCATGACATTGTTCCTCCCCTTATAAGTTGATTATCTCATTTCGATAAAAATGCCAACTTAAAAATTTGTTCTCACCATGGTAATAAAATTTTGCTACAGATGGCACGTACCAAGCAGACAGCCCGCAAGTCCACCGGCAGAGCTCCCCATCATCAGCTTGCTCCACGCACGCGTCAGCGCCACACTTTCCTTGGAGAGTTTGGGATGCCTACGCTCTTATGGAGAGTGCTCAGCTATGTAGGCTATCCTGATGGAATGGAGCCCCGCTACTTTTGGTCGAATGAGCGGTTGGGGGAAGGACTTTTGGTGACTGTGGAAGCAGTAGTTCGTCCCCGAGGTGATGGTTCTGAGTGGACCGGTTGGCGTTTTGAGTCAACTGGCAGGACCGCTGAAGAAGCCGCTGAGAGGGCAGCCTTTGGGATCCTGAGGAATATCATGGATCGCTTTCCTCAGGAGTTGGCAGCAGCTATAGTTGGAGTCTTTCTGAGGGGCAACCCCTCCACTGACTCGTGGCAGCAGGCAAGAGGAAGATCCCTGGAGATTAGCGCAGCAGAGGCACAGAACAGTGACAACCCCGCTATGAGTGCCATGTTCGCAGTGATGAAGGCCTTCGATGGAGTGGAAGGTAGTCTGAGACGTGTGTCTAGTGCTCTTGGTCAGGCTCGTGACGACCGCCGTTAGCTTCAGAGAGATCATGATGCTGATATCGAGAGGCTCACCGCAGAGATGGCTCAGTTGACCCGTCAGAGGGATCAGGCTACCCAGAGGACTGTAGTGTTCGAGGGAGATGTGCGTGCCCTGGGAGAGCAGGTTGGGCGACTGACCACCGCCAACAGGAACGCTGAGCGCATGTTGACCCATGTGCTCCATCAGAGGAATGAAGCATGGTCTGCAGAGAATGTGTTGAGGGCTAGACAGTTTGAGCTAGAGCAACAGCTGGCCGATGCAGAGGAATATAATGACAATCTGCATGAGGAGGTTCATCGGCTGAACAATCAACTCAACCCCTATGTTCCTCCTGGTGCGGCAGAGATGGATTTGGATGAAGACGAAGATCCCAAAGAGCCCGAAGCACCAGCTGAGGACCACAACGACGTTGCTGATGGCGACAACGCCAATGTCCCTGACTTAGACAGCGACCACGATGAGTAGGCTAGTAGTTGTTGCGCTAGCTACTAGGTTTCGTCTGCATGATCTTTTGCTTTGATGGCACATTGGGCATGTAATAATGAGTAGTAAGACTAAGGCTTTGATGTAATGTCGGAAAGCTTGGATGTGTTTGTGGCGGTATCCGAACGTCAAAAGTCCAGTGTATGTATGCTGGCAACTTGGTTGTAATGGACGCGATGTGTGCGCTTTAAGTAATCTAATTAGTGATGTTGTGTTAATTGGAATGATTTATTGTGCCCCTATTTTATTGTATGAATTTATTCTCTCCAGTGAATTCAGTTCGGCATGATTTTTCATTCGGTCGCAATTTCTACAACATCACCTAATAATTACTGTTGCTGAAACATGCAGATGCCGAACACTCGTCGTACCGTGTATGGTGCCGCTGAGGCTGGTGGCAGTGCAGCAGCTAATGATGACCGTGATCCACCACCGGCTCCTCCACCCTACACCGCGGAACAGTTTTTCGCATAATTTCTTGGAAGCCAACGCAACATGGAGAGCATGCAACAGAATATGGAAGCTGTGTTACGCAACATCGCCGATAACACCCGTCGGGGGATAAACCCGGGTGGGCACGAAGCAAATCAGTATAGCAGTTTCAAGGATTTCATGGATACCCGTCCACCGATCTTCAAGGAAGCCGCAGAACCCTTGGATGCAGAAGAGTGGATTAACACTATGGAAGACAAGTTCCGTGTCTTGAGGATGACTGAAGTGTTGAAGACTGAGTATGCAGCTCATCAGCTTCAAGGTCCGGCAGGAATGTGGTGGAAGCATCACAGCACCACTTTTCCTCCCCACGCTCACATCACTTGGAGGGAGTTCACTGAAGCCTTCCGTGGAACATACATTCCACCTGGTCTGACAGAGATGAAGCTTGGGGAATTCCTGGCATTAAATCAAGGCACGAAGACTGTAACCCAATACCTGCATGCATTCAATAACCTAAGCCGTTATGCACCTGATATGGTGAATACTGATGCCAAGAAGATCGCTAGCTTCAAGAGAGGCCTGAATCCCAAGATGATGAAACATGTGGGTACAAATGAGGACTAGTTTCAACGACTTTGTTAGTGACTGCCTGAAGCAAGAGAAGAACAACAATGTTTATGCCGCTTCGAAGATCCGTAAGAGAGCTTTCGAGTCGCGCCCGTCCCAGTCCAGAGCCCCAGTGGCCAACCGTCCAGCTTATCGTTCGCCTACCCCAGGTGCAAGGTTTAGGCCACCGCAAAGGAAGAATCAGAATGCTCAACCACCCCAGAGGAACCAGAAACCGTTCAAGATGGCATTGCCTCAAGCAAAGGTAGGACAAGACAGTTCATCTAGAACTGTGGCTCAAGTGAAGGGACCGTGCTTCAACTGCAACCAACCCGGACACTTTGCAAAGTTTTGTCCCTACCCTAAGAAACAGCAGAAGCAGTATCAAGCTCGTGTGCACCACACCACCGTGGATGACATCCTGGAAGGAGAACCGATGACAGCTGGTATGTTTTCTATCAACAACTATCCTACAGTAGTCTTGTTTGATTCCGGATCATCCCATTCATTTGTAAGTCAAGCATTTGTTAAGAGACATGAGCAAAAGATAGTTGAATTGGAATATGCATATAGAATCAGTTCAGCCGGGGCTGATCTGTTGACTAATCAGATAGTTCAGGGAGTAACCCTAAACATATCAAACTGGCAATATAAGCTTAATCTGATAGTCATGCCAGGGTTAGTTTTGGATGTGATCATGGGTATGAACTGGATGAATCAGATGGGAGTAGTAATTGATATTGGAGGAAGGAGTATCTCCCTTAAGGAACCAAGTGGGGAAGGCACCTTTCGGGTGGTCCTACCTCAGAAAGTAGACCTAGCTAGCACGACTTGTGCGGTCCAAACTACTCTGCTAGCCAAGATTCCAGTAGTCTATGAATTCCCAGATGTGTTTCTAGATGAGTTACCTGGACTTCCACCAGACCGAAATGTTGAGTTTACCATTGAGTTAATTCCGGAAACAGCACCGATCTCGAGAAGGCCCTATCGGATGCCTCCCAATGAGTTGGCAGAATTGAAGAAGCAACTCCAGGACTTGCTAAAGAAAGGTTTGATTCGTCCCAGCTCGTCTGAATGGGGATGCCCCGCACTGTTTGTGAAAAAGAAAAAGATAACTCCTTACGCATGTGCGTGGATTATCGACCACTAAATGTAGTGACAATTAAAAACAAGTATCCTCTTCCTAGGATTGATATCTTGTTTGACCAATTGTCTAAAGCCAAAGTGTTCTCTAAGATAGATTTGAGGTCAGGGTATCATCAGATAAAGATTAGGCCGCAAGATGTGCCTAAGACTGCGTTCTCTACCAGATATGGTTTGTACGAGTATCTTGTCATGTCCTTTGGATTGACAAATGCTCCTGCATACTTTATGTATCTGATGAATTCCGTTTTCATGCCAGAATTGGACAAGTGTGTGATTGTGTTCATTGATGACATTCTAATATACTCAGAGAATGAAGAAGATCACGCATAACACCTTAGGATTGTCTTGACTAGACTCAGAGAACATCGACTGTATGCTAAGTTTAGCAAGTGTGAGTTCTGGCTTAGGACAGTTCCTTTTCTCGGCCACGTGTTGTCTGAGAATGGCATTTCCGTAGACCCTAGTAAGGTGCAAGAGGTTATGGACTGGAAGTCACCAACCACAGTTCATGAAGTTCGAAGTTTTCTTGGTTTAGCCGGTTACTATCGTCGCTTCATACCGGATTTCTCGAAGATTGCCAAACCAATGATAAGCCTGTTGCAGAAGGATCATAAGTTTGTATGGACAGAGGAGTGCGAGGCAGCTTTCTGCACCTTGCGAAAGTTGTTGACCACTGCTCCTGTTCTGGCCCAACCGGATATAGAAAAGCCGTTTGATGTGTTCTGTGACGCATCTAAGAATGGGTTAGGATGTGTACTAATGCAAAATGGAAGGGTCATTGCTTATGCATCACGTCAATTGAGGAAACATGAGGTTAACTATCCTACCCATGATTTGGAGCTTGCAGCAGTGGTGCATGCTCTAAAGATTTGGAGACACTACCTGCTAGGTAATGTGTGTAATATCTTTACAGATCATAAGAGTCTCAAATACATTTTTACCCAATTTGAGTTGAACATGCGATAGAGAAGATGGTTAGAGCTGATAAAGGACTATAATCTGAACGTGCATTATCATCCCGGGAAGGCTAATGTAGTAGCAGATGCACTGAGCAGAAAATCACATGCTATTGGTGTGCAACCGTTGTTTGAAGAAGGGTTCAATTTGTTACATCCTGCTGTGTTGCATAATATCCAGATCAGTTGTACTCTAGAGAGCCGGATCATCGAAGGTCAGAAAATAGATAAGGGAATATTTCATATCAAGGAGAAGATGAAGAGGGAACCCACCAAACACTTTCGAATGGATGACCAAGGAGTGTTATGGTTTAAGGATCGCCTGGTAGTACCCAAGGATAGAGAGCTTAAGAACAAGTTGATGGATGAGGCCCATCATTCTAAGCTATCTATTCACCCCAGAAGTAGTAAGATGTACCAAGAGTTGCGACCCCGTTATTGGTGGACTAAGATGAAAAAGGAGATTGCAGCATACGTTGCTCGATGCGACATGTGTTGTAAAGTTAAAGCTCTTCACATGAGACCCGCAGGACTTCTGCAACCCTTGTCTGTACCCGATTGGAATTGGGATGATATAAGTATGGATTTCATCACTGGTCTTCCCACCACACAGAAGGGACATGATTCGATTTGGGTAATAGTAGATCGTCTTACCAAGTCAGCTCACTTTCTGCCAGTTAAGACAACATTTCGACCACCTCAATATGCAGAAAAGTATATTGCTGAGATTGTCCGATTACATGGTATACCAAAAACGATCGTGTCTGATCGTGGTTCACAATTTACCTCTCATTTTTGGGAACATCTTCATAAAGGTTTGGGCACTAGTTTGATTCGTAGTACGGCTTACCATCCACAGACAGACGGGCAGACAGAACGAGTTAATGCTGTACTTGAAGATATGCTTAGAGCTTGTGTGCTATCATCCAGAGGCTCATGGGAGTCCTGGTTACCGTTGGCAGAATTCGCTTACAACAACAGTTACTAAGAGAGTATCAAGATGGCACCTTTTGAAGCTTTGTATGGCAGGAAGTGCAGGACACCGTTAAATTGGGTGGAGCCTGGAGAGAGAACAACCGGTTCGAGTTCTGGATACTAAGGACCGAGTCACTCGGAATAAAGTGGTAACAAGCTACAAGATTCAGTGGAGCCATCATGATGAGAGTGATGCTTCATGGGAAATGGGAGAATATCTTCAAACCGCGTATAAAGATTTTTACGATAAATGGTTCGTAACTCAAAATCTCGGGACGAGATTCTTATAAGGGGGGAGGGCTGTAACACCCCTGGGTGTTAAGCATGCATTAGCATTTCAAAGCATAAAGCATTCAACATCATTTCATGACTATCATTGCATGAAATATAACCCTTTTTAAATTTAAACTTGAAAAGCAACTATTTAGAACCCTAACTTGGAATGTAAGTGCCAAAAAGGTGGTATACTCTTGGGTAATAGCAATTTTAAATAATCTAGAATAAATTAACATGATTTTTGGAGCAATTCTTGAATTCAAATTTACCTCAAATTTTGCTTTAAAAATATTCTAAACAAAGGGATTTTTGTTTAATAATTTAGCTTTAAATCCCTAATTCAAAATCTATTGAGAATTTTGAAAAATGACCTACATGAAAATTGTAGAGAATAAATTTTTGAACAACTTTTATTTTGGGCAAAAGTTCTGAAAACCTCTTTTTCATCTTCAAATTCAAATTTGAAACAAATAAGGAAAATCTGGAAATATTTTTGTAAAAGAAAAATCAGTTTTCGCTTTCATGGGCCGCGGCCTCCTTTTCGGCCCAGCGCCGCTGGCAGCCCGGCCCGTAGCCCCGCGCCGGCGACCTCCCGCGCACGCGCCCGCGCGCGACGCCGTGGCGCCGCGGCAGAGCTTATGCTTCTCGCAAATGAGTCAAGCCAGTCCACTATATACAAGCCTTGCATACTCCTTGGTGTCATGTTATTTCTGGTTTATGACGGGTAAGTCTAGCTGAGTACATTCTCGTACTCAGGGCGTTGTTCCCATTGTTGTTGCAGATGGTCAGATGTACTATGGGTACTGCTCCAACTGTCTGTATCCGGCGATGGGCGACAACTAGGACCTTGGGCAATGGTCACTTTGTTCGTCTTATCTAATGCTTTTGTGGACCATGACTATCTATTGGCACTGTATTTGAACTAAGTGTGTGTGTGTTTAAAACTACTTGCTTCCGCTATGTTATTTGAAACAAGGTTGTAATAACTTTTATTCCGAACTCCAATGTATTCTAATTTTATTGTGAACTCTATGTATAATGTGAACTGTGGCTGCTAAATCAGTACAATCTTAGTTGTATGTTGGTTGGTTTGAAATCCCTCGTGATTTCACGGAATCTCGGGTTATACGGGTTTAAGTTTGGTAAATTATCCGCCTCGGTGGAAGATTTTCTTACTTAATCTCGTATAATTACGTTGATCCGTTACATAGGCCATATGCCATCACGACTAACTATGTTGCCGAGCAGTATGCTAGATGGCACACCAAATATGCACTTCTTGGGATTCAGCTTCCATTGAAACTTATTGAGTGCCTTGAAGGTCTAGTCGAGGTCCCCGACTAGGGTAGAGGTCACTTTGGTCTTTACCACTACATCATCAACATAAGCATCAACAAGCTAATCTCTAATTTGGTCCTTGAGGCACTGCTGGATGGCTTGTTGATAGGTTGCACCAGCATTTTTTAGCCCAAATGACATGGTCATGTAGTAGTAAGCACCGAAGGGCATGATGAAGGACATCTTGATCTGGTCCTCCTCTCTCAGAGAGATCTGATGGTAACTAGAGTAGCAATCTAGGAAAGATAAGAGCTCGCACCCAGCGGTAGAATCTATGACCTCGTCTATACAAGGCAAGACGAAGGGGTCCTTAGGGCAGTATTTGTTGAGATCGGTGTAATCAACGCACATCCTCCGTTTATTATTATTTTTCTTACAAAAACTGGGTTGGCAAGCCACTCTGGGTGATACACCTCTTTGATAAAGCCAGCAGCTAAGAGCCGGTTTACTTCTACCCTAATTGCCTCCTTTTTTGTCCCGAGCGAACCATCGTAGCTTCTGTTTGATTGGCTTGGCGGTCTTCGAAACATCCAAGGAGTGCGTGATCAACTCCCGAGGTACTCCGGGCATGTCTGTAGGTTTCCATGCAAACACGCTGACATTCTCCCTCAGGAAGCTGAGGAGCGCATCTTTCTATTTGGGGTCCAGGGCGGCCCCGATGCGAGCAATCTTGGACTTGTCGCCCAGGACCAGTTCCACCTCTTTGGTCTCCATGGACTTCGTAGCAGCACGAGTGGCTTCTTTGCTTTGAATCTCTAGATTAGCGGGAGGAATCTTCTTGGTGTCGGCGATTGACGGCTGCGTGCAGATCGAGAACTTGAGGGCTTCAGCAGTTGCATAACCCTCCTTCTCGTAGTTGTAAGCGATGAGAACATTGCCCTTGAGGGACAGTACGCCTTTCTCGGTTGGCATCTTCAGGATCAGATAAACATAGTGCGGTATTGCCATAAACTTGGCCAGAGCTGGTCGGCCAAGTATGGTGTGGTATGTTCCCTCGAAGTCCACGAAGATTAAGTTGACATAGTCGATACAGAAGTGGTCGGGGTGCCGAACTAGACTGCCAGTGTGATCTGTGCCAAAGGTTGAGAGGTCTGCCCTAGGAGCACTCCCTAGAAAGGTGCGTCGTAAGGCTCGAGGTCTTTCGGCTTAATGTCTAACTCGGTTAGAGCATTGCGGAAGAGGATGTCGAGGTCTTCTCGAACCGTACATTTCTGATGACAGGATCCAGAACAAGGGGAAAACACCCTGGCTCTGGAATATTGGCCCACTGGCTAGCTCTGCTGAACATAATGGGATGGTGTGACCAGTAATGATACTTGGGGTCGGTAACCTTTCCATCGGAGTTGTTGAGGGCCATGATAGCTCGAGCGGTAAGCTTCCTCTATCACCGATTTTCCAAAGCAACCTTCCCACCAAAAATACTACAGACACTTCTTTTGGGATCCTTGTAGGCGTGACGAGGGTCCTTGTCATGTTCTTCTTCGGTCTTGTCCTCCTCATCAGGCCTCTTGTCATCTCGGCGATCGTTCTTGTCGTCGTCTTTGTCGCCACCACGCTGCCTTTTGCAGGGGTCCGAGCGCTAGATGGACTTCAGACCCCTGCAGTCCCCCATTGTATGGCCAGAGTCCAGATGAGCTGGGCAGGGACCCTAAAGGACCATGGAATAGGCATCCTCATAGTTGCACTTGGGCACTGGCTTGACGGTGTTGACAGTGTTGTCAACTAGTCGGTTGTGGCTCTTCCGCCCCCTAAAGTCATCCTACCGACACCAATCATGGTTGTCGTTGTGGCGGTCGCGGTTGTCGTTGCGTCGATCATTACGCCGGTCATCTAGGCGGTGATTTTGCTGGTCGGGGCGAGGAACCCGGCCAACATCTTCCTTGATCTGCTGGTCGGCCTCATCAGCATCTACCCACTTCTTCACCACCATGAGAATGTCCTGGATTGAGTCGGGCCTCTTGCGGAGAAGCTTGGTCCTGAGAGCATCATGGTGGCGGTGGCCTTTGATAAATGCGGAGATAGCTTCATCGCTGTTGATGTTAGGGATGGATATCCGTGTTTCCGAGGATCGGCGAATGTAGTCACACAATGGTTCATTTGGATAGTCTCTAACTTTCTCCAAATCATACTTGTTATCATGCTGCTGATAAGTGGCCATGTAATTGTCAATGAAAGCCCTCCTGAGTTGAGCCCAGGTGTCGATGGAGCCTTCCCTCGGGCTGAGGAGCCACTGGTTCACAGACTGGTTGATGACCACAGGCAAATAATTGGCCATCACGTCTTCAGCGCCGTGTGCTGCTCGGACAACAATTTCGTACAGTGTTATCCACTATTCATGATTGGCCTTCCCGTCATAGGTGTCCAGATCGTGGAGCTTGAAGTTTCTTGGCCAGATGGCAGCACGGAACCAATTGGTGAATGGCCGGAGGCTAGAGATACGGCCAGCACGTGGTGCATAGCCACGGGCGGGTGCACCATGTGCTTCATCATATTCCCGCCTGCGCTGCATCTCAGATGCATGTCGCTCCTCTCGATTGTTCTCGATGCGATCCCTCAAGTTCAAATTGGCGCTGAGATGGTCATGGAGGTCACCTCCAGGCTACTCCACTTCTTGGTCAGCACCGCATTGTCTACCACGACCGCCATCGTGGTTTGCAACACACTCTCCTCCATGACGTGCGCCAGCCATGCCCACCTTGTTGGTTACGTTCACCCCCTTGATTGGTGTCATGCTTGCGTCGTTGGTCGACATTGCGTCTTCTGCCTTGATCTCAGGGATGGTACTCCTCATAGTTTACATCATGGCCCTGGTAAAGATAGGGACCTCCCCATTGCCAGGAACCTCATTGGCGATGACTTCGGGTGGTAGACGCCGATGGAGCGGGAGTACGCCTCTTGTTGACCTAGACTGTGGCCACCTTCAAATAAGCCTTGACAGCGTCGAGTGCTGGGGATTCAGGGAGCTTGTTCAGCTCGTTCATGGCAATGGCAATGTTGGCGCTCGGTGTCTTGAACACTTGCTGGTTGTCACACATGTAGAAAGTGTCGGTCAGATAGCGGCGGATATCGCGCTGGCCACCCGCGCCTGCATCAGCCGCATCTTCTTCGGCATTCACCAGGTCGACACTCCGATCCCTACGATCGACGTTTCTTTCCTCCCGAGCAATCCTCTCTTGATTAGTCTCCCCGTCGCGAGGGGGCTCATCATTGCTAACGGCAAAAATGATGCCTCTGAAGCCAGGTGGGAAAGCTGGGAGCTCCTACCAATATGGATCAATGAGGGTGCGGGTATAGCTAGTCCCATGAGATTCGGTAGACCCGGTAGTTTCTTCCGAGATTGTAGAGAGTGAGTCCCTTCCGATCTGCCTTGAAAGAATCAAGATGCCCAAGAGGGGGGTGAATTGGGCTTTTCTAAAAATTAATTGCAAGAATTAAATCCTACAAGCCGGAATTCACCCCTAGTGCCTACTTGTGTTCCTAGAGATTCTACCGGTAAAAGTTTTGCACCCTAGTTTCCAATCCTAGTCTAGCATGGGAATTCTAGGAAAGTAAATCAAGCAATGAATGTAAATACGAGAATGTAAAAGCTTGAAAGTAAGGGCAAGGAACACGGCGATGTTTTTCCGAGGTATCGGAGAGTCGCCACTCCCCACTAGTCCTCGTTGGAGCACCCGCGCAAGGGTGTAGCTCCCCCTTGATCCGCGCAAGGATCAAGTGCTCTCTACGGGCTGATTCTTCGACACTCCGTCGCGGTGAATCGCCCAAAACCGCTTACAAGATGAGTTGGGTCATCCACAAGCTCCGCTGGATGATCACCAAACTCCCAATCACCACCAAGCCGTCTAGGTGATGGCGATCACCAAGAGTAACAAGCTAGAACTCTCACTTGACCACAACGAGCCTAATGAGAAGGTGGATGCACACTTGCTATCTCTAATCGCTAGTGAGGAACTCTCAAGCTTTGATTCTCAAAACACAATCCTCACTAGAGCTCTTGCACTCCCTTGCACTCCAAAGGTGTTTCTCAGCTGAACAAATGAGCAAGAGACCTCTAAAAGAGGTGGTGGGATGTATTTATACACCCCACAGTCGAAACGAACCGTTACCTGCCAACTCAGCAAAATACGGGGTGACCGGACGCGCCGGTCGAAGTGACCGGACGCGCCGGTCGCCGTAACGGTCAAAATTCTGAAATCTCGGCTGAGTGACCGGACGCGCCGGTCAGGGGTGACCGGACACGTCCGATCATGCAGGGAGCTTACTGTAACGAGACCGAACGCGCGACCGCGTCCGATCGGTGATGACCGGACGTGTCCGGTCGTCGCAGGACCTTACTGGAACGTGTAACGGATCAACGTAATTATACGAGATTAAGTAAGAAAATCTTCCACCGAGGCGGTTAATTTAACAAACTTAAGCCCGTATAACTAGAGATTCCGTGAAATCACGAAGGATTTCAAACCAACCAACATACAACCAAGATCGTATTGATTTAGCAGCCACAGTTCACACGATACATAAAGTTGATCATAAAAGTAGGATACATCGGAGTTCGGAAATAAAAGTTATTACAACATAGTTCAACATAAAGTAGCGGAAGCAAATAGTTTTACGCACACACCCTTAGTTCAGTTACAGTGCCAGTAGATAGTCATGGCCCACAAAAGCAGTAGATAAGACAAACAGAACGACCTTTGCCCAAGGTCCTAGTTGTCACCCATCGCCGGATACAGACAGTTGGAGCAGTACCCGTAGTACATCTGACCATCTGCAACAACAATGGGAACAACGCCCTAAGTACGGGAATGTACTCAGCTAGACTTACCCGTCAAAAACCAGAAATAACATGACACCAAGGAGCATGCAAGGCTTTATATAGTGTACTGGCTTGACTCATCTGCGAAAGGCATAAGTTATTATGAATAACTAAAGATAAGTACTTTTAGCATCATTTTTATGATAACCTATTCATGCTAGGTAAGCACCTATTACTAAAACAATCACTTGATTAACCATTAGCATCAAAGGTTACCATCTCAGGTTTAGCATTTCCAACATTAACCACATAACCATCCGTGTTCCATCATTAACACTACGATGCCGTAGCTTGAGTCAAGTGCTCACTAACCGGGAGCGACGGCGATTCGAATCAAATTCCTATCCAGCTGGAGATTTATTCCTCACACAAACCATGTTTCCCCCGTCAGGGTCGCGTAGATCACCAATGACATTTTCCAAGAAGCCGCGGGATAACAATCATGGATCGCACTACCCAGGGACCGCCCGACTGCTAGGACGCACCTTGGGCTCACTCTTCGCGTCCCCGTACACCCCCTTCAACACCAGTCTGCCAACTCGAGTTTATCCCGGCTCGAAAAGTGTCACTAGCTTCGCGGTCGAAAGGTACTTTATTCAGCCAGCTAAATGTGAGGCATGCGTTCAACATGACAAGAGGGACGAGCAACGATCGGTCCTTAATTGACACAGACGGAATCACTATAGTCCAAAACCCTATAAGACTCCGCCCGGTCTCCGCTTATCCATAACACTTGGTTACTTTTCAAGATTCACAAATACTGCTAACCATAGCCAGGTATTCACCTATAGCTCGTAGGTGACAGGAAATCACCCGACTTCTACCGATCTAAGCATGGCTAAGCGATTTACTCGATCCTGACCTAATAAGGTAATAGTGTTCTGGTGGACAAGGATACTAATGCAACAACGGTTTCACTCAACTCCTATAACTTAATGCAACAATATATAATTATAATTTAGGTAATAAAGAATAGCTTTTATAAAATAGGAGACTTATAATGCTCCGAGGCTTGCCTCTTTCGAACGAGCTAGGATGGTGGTCGACGCACTCCGGCAGTTCCTCGCCTGGCTCTTCCTCCTCGGGCACCTCCTGTGCCTAGGGCTCTTGCTGGTCCGTCCAAGCCTGCTCCTCTGGTACTGCTGCCTGCGACTCCTCCTGCGATCCTGTATGATGCAAGTGCATAAGTACATGCGAATGATGCATCAGATTATGATGGAATGATGAGGTGACATGAGATGCAGACGAGCACATGGAATGAGCAGTTAGGATAAAACTTCATCTTCTACAAGGTAGTCCACGTCATCCAAGAACATGTACCCTAAAGTTTGCACATTGTGATTCCACTAATTATCATACACCTTACACAAGCAAGTGACCCTAAATAACCAAACCTTACCAACCTAACTCATTCACAACATCAGCAAGACCTAGTGATGCTTCAAAGATACACCAAACATATTTTATTCTTCTTAAATTCTCATAAAGAATAATCATTTATTCCTTATTTAACTAGGGTTGTACAGCAACACCTATCTCTGGTATAGATAAAAATCTACAAAAATTACAGTAGAGCACTTTTACCCTAACTAACCTACCACTAAATTTTCATGGGAAATGTATGTGTTAAACTACCAGTACAAAATAAACAAATTATAGCCTAAATGTGAGCATGAAATTGTTTTATACTAGTAAAAGTATCAAACAACAGATTTCACATTTTTCCTAGGTTACCACCAGCAAACTAACACACTACAAAAATTATCACCTATATGTTGTATACAAATTTTGCTCTCTACTAAAAATAACAAATATTATCAGTTAAAGGCATTTGAACTACACTTCAAAAATTTCCCACAGAACATGCTTCACTAGTATTTTTCCTAGAAAGTACATCACTAATAAAGATTAATGCAACAAGAATCACCTTTTTCCCTTTATTATTTTATTTACTACAATTTTTCTAAGATAACAGCATGCATAACAATTAAATAAAATTGCACAGTAAAGTGTCACAAAAATAACATGAGATATTTTTAAACTGTAGATATATTCAAAAGGAACATTTCAAAATTTGCCTCATGATTTTTGGAGCTATAATTCTTGAGATACAATTTTTGGAAGCCTTTTTCAGATTTTTTGGAAATCAATTTCTTTAAAACCGAAAATCAAAACCGGACTTAAACGCTACGTGCACCCCGCTGTGACACCAGAGACCGAAATGCTGAGACAGACAGGCGGGACCCATGTGTCAGACGGGCCCACCCGTCAGCCGGTGCCGGCCAGAGGCGGCGCGGATGGCCGTGATCTCGCCGCCGGCGAGTCCTCCGACGACGGGGAGGGCACCACTGTGATCCTCTCATCGACGCGAACCCAGTGGTGCCTAGTAGGTGGCCAGACGAGCTCGGCATAGAGCTCGCTGGCGAGCATGGCGGCTCGGCGGCACGGGACGCCGTCGGCCGGCCAGCTCCGACCGAGATAGGCCACGCGGTGAGGTCGGTGAGACTTGCGGTGCAAGTGCGGTGCTCGTGCGCTCGAGAAATGGGTGAGAAGTGGCGTGGAGGGGTGCGGCCCACGGAGCGGGTCACTCCGGTGAGCTCGGCCGGAACTCCGGTGAGCCATTACCGTGGGTGGAGGCCGAATCCGTGCGGGCCGAGGCGAGCACCGGATGCGAAATGACGAGGCGCAGCGAGGGCGAAGACGGAGGCGGAGGCGGTGAGCCGGAGCGGTGGCTAGGGCGGTTGCGGAGCTCGGGAGCCGGCAATGGCGAGGCGGAGCTCTGCTGCTGCTGCTGCGGGCGGGCGAGCGAGAATGGAGGGAGCAACGAGGCGGACGAGCGCGCGGAGGGGGAGTAGGCGGGCGCGGACGCTGCGGGGGCCACAGGGCGCGTGTTGCTCGGCTCGACGGCGTACGGCCACGCGGCGGCCGAACGCTGCCGTGGCGCCACGACACCATGCGCGGGCGCGCGCGCGGGAGCGGGAGGGGGACGACGAGGACGCGGGCCGGGCCACCAGCGAAGACGGGCCGAATGGGAAGCCGAAGCCCACTAAGTGAAAATCTGGTTTTTCTTTTTCAAAATAATTTCCAGATTTAAATCTCTGTTTGAAATTCAAATTTGGAGATGAAAAAGGGGTTTTCAGAAATTTGGCCCAAAACAAAAGTTGTTCAAAATTTTATTCTCTACAACTTTCATATAGAGCACTTTTCAAAATTCCCAATAGATTTTGAATTTGGGATTTAAAGCTAATTTAAAATCAAAAACTCATTTATTTTGAATATTTTTAAAACAGAATTTGAGGAAAACTTGAATCCAAAATTTGCTCCAATAATCAAGTTGATTTATTCTAGATTATTTAAAATTGCTACTTCTAAAAAGTACACCAACTTTTTAACATTTATATTAAACTTAGGGTTCCCATTTATTTGTTTTTCAAGTTTAATTTGAAAAGGGCTACAATTCAAACAATGCTAATCATGCAATGATGTTGAATGCTTATGCTTTGAAATGATAATGCATGCTTAACACCCAAGGGTGTTACAGCCCTCCCCCCTTATAAGAATCTCGTCCCGAGATTTTGAGTTACGAACCATTTATCGTAAAAATCTTTATAAGCGGTTTGAAGATATTCTCCCGTTTCCCAAGAAGCATCGCTCTCGTCATGATGACTCCACTGAACCTTGTAGGTTGTGATCACTTTATTTCGAGTGACTCGGTCCTTGGTATCTAGGACTCGGACTGGTTGCTCATGATATTCCAAATCTGCCTTGATCCGAATACCCTGAGGTTGTATTCTCTCCTCTGGAACACGTAGACACTTCTTCAATTGGGATACGTGGAAGACGGGAAAGATCGAACTCATCTCTTCTGGCAACTGTAACTTATATGCCACGGGACCCTTTTTCTCTAAGATCTGGTATGGTCCTATATATCTAGCGGACAGTTTCTTCTTAATTTCAAACCGTTTCTTCTTCATTGGGGTAACCTTTAAATAAACATAGTCACCTACTTGGAAATCCAATGGTCTTCTTCTCTTATCCGCATAACTCTTCTGACGAGACTGTGCTGCTTGCATGTTTTGTTGAATAACACGGACCTTCTTCTCTGCCTCATCTACAAAATCAATTCCGTAAAACCTTCTTTCTCCGGGCTCTACCCAATTTAACGGTGTTCTGCACTTCCGGCCATACAAAGCTTCAAAAGGTGCCATCTTAATACTCTCTTGGTAACTGTTGTTGTAAGCAAATTCTGCCAACGGTAACCAGGATTCCCATGAGCCTCTGGATGACAACACACAAGCTCTAAGCATATCTTCTAGTACTGCATTCACTCTTTCTGTCTGCCCATCTGTTTGTGGATGGTAAGCAGTGCTACGAATTAAGCTAGTACCCAAACCTTTATGAAGATGTTCCCAAAAGTGAGAGGTAAACTGTGAACCACGATCAGACACTATTGTTTTTGGTATTCCATGCAATCGGACAATCTCAGCAATGTACTTTTCTGCATATTGAGGTGGTCGGAAACTTGTTTTGACTGGCAGAAAGTGAGCCGACTTGGTAAGGCGATCGACTATTACCCAAATGGAATCATGGCCCTTCTGTGTGGTGGGGAGACCAGTGATAAAGTCCATACTTATATCATCCCACTTCCAATCGGGTACCGACAAAGGTTGCAAAAGTCCTGCAGGTCTCATGTGAAGGGCTTTAACTCTACAACACATGTCGCAACGAGCAACATATGCTGCAATCTCCTTTTTCATCTTAGTCCACCAATAACGAGGTCGCAAATCTTGGTACATCTTGCTACTTCCGGGGTGAATAGATAGCTTAGAACGATGGGCCTCATCCATCAACTTGTTCTTAAGCTCTCTATCCTTAGGTACTACTAGTCGATCCTTGAACCATAACACTCCTTGGTCATCCAATCGAAAGTGTTTGGTGGGTTCTCTCTTCATCTTTTCTTTAATATGAAAGATTCCCTTATCTGTTTTTTGACCATCAATGATCTGGCTTTCTAGAGTGCAACTGATCTGAATATTATGCAACACAGCTGGATGTAACAAATTGAACCCTTCTTCAAACAACGCTTGCACATCAATAGCATGGGATTTTCTACTCAGTGCATCTGCTACTACATTAGCCTTCTCAGGATGATATTGCACGTTCAGATTATAGTCTTTTATCAGCTCTAACCATCTCCTCTGTCGCATGTTCAACTCAGATTGGGTAAAGATGTATTTGAGACTCCTATGATCTGTGAAGATATTACACACATTACCCAACAGGTAGTGCCTCCAAATCTTTAAAGCGTGCACCACTGCCGCGAGCTCTAAATCATGTGTATGATAGTTAACTTCATGCTTCCTCAATTGTCGTGAGGCGTAAGCAATGACTCTTCCATTTTGCATCAGCACACATCCTAACCCATTCTTGGATGCGTCACAGAAAACATCAAATGGCTTTTCTATATCTGGCTGGGCCAGAACAGGAGCAGTGGTCAACAACTTTCGCAAAGTACAGAAAGCTGCTTCGCATTCCTCTGTCCATTCAAACTTATGATCCTTCTGTAACAGGCTTGTCATTGGTTTGGCAATCTTCGAGAAATCCGGTATGAAGCGACGATAGTAACCAGCTAAACCAAGAAAACTGCGAACTTCGTGAACTAAAGTTGGTGACTTCCAGTCCATAACCTCTTGCACCTTACTAGGGTCTACGGATATGCCATTTTCAGACAACACGTGACCGAGAAAAGGAACTGTCCTAAGCCAGAACTCACACTTGCTGAACTTAGCATACAGTCGATGTTCTCTGAGTCTAGTCAAGACAATCCTGAGGTGTTCTGCGTGATCTTCTTCATTCTCTGAGTATATTAGAATGTCATCAATGAACACGATCACAAACTTGTCCAATTCGGGCATGAAAACCGAATTCATCAGGTACATAAAGTATGCAGGAGCATTTGTCAATCCGAAAGACATGACAAGATACTCGTACAAACCATATCTGGTAGAGAATGCAGTCTTAGGTACATCTTGCGGCCTAATCTTTATCTGATGGTACCCTGATCTCAAATCTATTTTAGAGAACACTTTGGCTTTAGACAATTGGTCAAACAAAATATCAATCCGAGGAAGAGGATACTTGTTTTTAATTGTCACTGCATTTAGTGGCCGATAATCCACGCACATGCGTAAGGAGTTATCCTTCTTCTTTTTCACAAACAGAGTGGGGCATCCCCATTCGGACGAGCTGGGACGAATCAAACCTTTCTTTAACAAGTCTTGAAGTTGCTTCTTCAATTCTGCTAACTCATTGGGAGGCATCCGATAAGGCCTTCTTGAGATCGGTGCTGTCCCTGGGATTAACTCAATGGCAAACTCAACATCTCGGTCTGGTGGAAGTCCAGGTAACTCCTCTGGAAACACATCTGGAAGCTCACAGACCACTGGAATCTGGGCTAGCAGAGTAGTTTGTACCACACATGATGTGCTAGCTAGGTCTACCCTCCGAGGTAGGACCACCCGAAAGGTGCTTTCCCCACTGGGTTCCTTAAGAGAGATACTCCTTCCTCCAACATCAATTACAACTCCCATTTGATTCATCCAATTCATACCCATGATCACATCCAACACTAACCCTGGCATGACTATCAGGTTAAGCTTATATTGCCGGTTTGATATGTTTAGGGTTACTCCCTGAATTATCTGATTAGTCAACAGATCAACCCCAGCTGAACTGATTTGATACGCACATTCCAATTCAACTATCTTTTGCTCATGCCTCTTAACAAATGCTTGACTTACAAAGGAATGAGACGATCCAGAATCAAACAAAACTACTGCAGGATGATTGTTGATAGAAAACATACCAGCTGTCACCGGTTCTCCTTCAGGGATGTCATCCACAGTGGTGTGGTGCACACGAGCTTGATACTGCGTTTGCTGTTTCTTAGGGTAGGGACAATACTTCGCAAAGTGTCCAGGTTGGTTGCAGTTGAAGCACGGTCCCTTCACTTGAGCCACAGTTCCAGATGAACTGCCTTGTCCTGTCTTTGCTTGAGGCAATGCCATCTTGAACGGCTTCTGGTTCCTCTGGGGTGGTTGCGCATTCTGATTCTTCCGCTGCGGTGGCCTAAACCTTGCGCCTGGGGCAGGCGATCGATAAGCCGGGCGGTTGGCCACCGGGGCCCTGGACTGGGACGAACCCGACTCGAAAGCCCTCTTACGGATCTTGGAAGCGGCATAAACATTGTTGTTCTTCTCTTGCTTTAAACAGTCACTAACGAAGTCATTGAAACTAGTTCTCATGTTTGTACCCACACGTTTCATCATCTTGGGACTCAGGCCTCTCTTAAAACTAGCGATCTTCTTGGCATCAGTATTCACCATATCAGGAGCATAACGGCTCAGGTTATTGAATGCATGCAGATATTGAGTCACAGTCTTCGTGCCTTGATTTAAAGCCAGGAATTCCCCAAGCTTCATCTCGGTCAGGCCTGGTGGAATGTATGTTCCACGGAAGGCGTCAGTGAACTCCCTCCAAGTGATATGGGCGTGGGGAGGAAAAGTGGTGCGGTGATGCTTCCACCACATTCCTGCCGGACCTTGAAGCTGATGAGCTGCGTACTCAGTCTTCAACACTTCAGTCATCCTCAAGACACGGAACTTATCTTCCATCGTATTAATCCATTCTTCTGCATCTAAAGGTTCTACGGCTTCCTTAAAGATCGGTGGACGAGTATCCATGAAGTCCTTGAAACTGCTGTACTGGTTTGCTTCATGCCCACCCTGGTTTATCCCCCGACGGGTGTTATCTGCGATACTACGCAGCGCAGCTTCCATATTCTGTTGCATGCTCTCCATGTTACGTTGGCTTCCCAGGAATTGGGCGAAAAACTATTCTGCCGTGTAGGGTGGAGGAGGCGGTGGTGGATCACGGTCATCATTAGCAGCTGCACTGCCACCAGCCTCAGCGACACCATACATGGTACGGCGAGTGTTCGGCATCTGCATGTTTCAGCAACAGTAATTATTAGGTGATGTTGTAGAAATTGCAACCGAATGAAAAATTATGCTGAACTGAATTCACTGGAGAGAATAAATTCATACAATAAAACAGGGGCACAATAAGTCATTCCAATTAACACAACATCACTAATTATATTACTTAAAGCACACGTATCGCGTTCATTACAACCAAGTTGCCAGCATACATACACTGGACTTTTTGACGTTCGGATATCGTCACAAACACATCCAAGCTTTAGTCTTTCTACTTATTATTACATGCTCAAGTGCCAACAACGCAAAAGATCATGCACGCGGGACCTAGTAGCTAGTGCAACAACTACTAGCCTACTCATCGTGGTCGCTGTCTAGGTCAGAGACGTCTGCATTGCCGCCAACTGCAGCGTCGTCGTGCTCCTCAGCTGGCGCCACGGGTTCTTCAGGATCTTCGTCTGCATCCAAATCCATCTCGGCTGCGCCAGGAAGGTCATAAGGGTTAAGCTGATTGTTTAGCCGATGGACCTCTTCATGCAAGTTATCATTGTACTCTTCTGCATCAGCCAGCCGCTGCTCGAGCTCAAACTGTCTAGCTCTCAACACATTCTCTGCGGACCAGGCTTCATTCCTTTGATGGAGCACATGAGCCAACATGCTCTCAGCATTCTTGTGGGCGGTGGTCAGTCGCCCAAGCTGCTCTCTCAGGGCACGTACATCTCCCTCAAAAACCACAGTCCTCTGAGTGTCCTAATCTCTCTGACGAGTTAACTGAGCCATCTCAGCAGTGAGCCTCTCAATCTCGGCGTCGTGATCTCTCTGAAGCTGACGGCGGTCATCACGAGCCTGACCAAGAGCACTAGAAACATGTCTCAGACTACCTTCCACTCCATCGAAGGCCCTCATTACTGCGAACATGGCACTCATAGCAGGGTTGTCACTGTTTTGTGCCTCTGCTGCGCTAATCTCCAAAGATCTTCCCCTTGCATGCTGCCACGAGTCGGTGGAGGGGTTGCCCCTCGGAAAGACTCCAACTATAGCTGCTGCCAACTCCTGAGGAAAGCGATCCATGATATCCCTTAGGATCCCAAAGGCTGCCCTCTCTGCGGCTTCTTCAGGGGTCCTGCCAGTTGACTCAAAACGCCAACCGGTCCAATCAGAACCATCACCTCGGGGACGAACTACTGCCTCTATAGTTACCAAAAGTCCTTCGCCCAACCGCTCATTTGACCAGAAGTAACGGGGCTCCATTCCATCAGGATAGCCTACATAGCTGAGCACTCTCCACAAAAGTGTAGGCATCCCAAACTCTCCAAGAAAAGTGTGGCGCTGGCGAGTGCGCGGAGCAAGCTGATGACGGGGAGCTCTACCGGTGGACTTGCGGGCTGTCTGCTTGGTACGTGCCATCTGTAGCAAAATTTTATTACAGGGGTGAGAACGGATTCTTAAGTTGGCATTTTTATCGAAATGAGATAAGCAACTTATAAGGGGAGGAACAATGCCATGAATGAAATGCATAACATGATGCATGCACGTTCCGTACGTCCTCACAAACTTAGAAAATCAATAACTACTAACGGAATAAACGGTGGCATACAACGATCTCTTGTAACGTAACTAATACGTGCTACTCGAAAGCACTGTTATGTACCTGTAGAAAAAAACACTTCAACCCAAACCTCACAGTATGAAATCATGCAAGGAAGCGGTAAGGTAAGTTACTCGCTCTACACGCATCCCCAGATACGAGTATAACGGTAACAACTACCCGAGTCATCGTCCTATTGATGGCATCGTCACTGCATGATGGAATTCCTCACCAATTGGATACCCTCATACAAACATGCGCATGGCACGTGAGTATTTTGGAATCACCTAAGCACTCCCCTAGATCGGCGGTGTATCCGACCATGCTCTCACAACTCTCACTTACCAATGCGTAGAGGTATTTGATCCATACATCACCACTCAAGTGAATGGCACTCATACAATAGCACGCCGTATGAGCGACGAAATTTAAATATGATGCAAACCCCCAAGTTAGTACTTAAATAAGCCACCTAGAGTCCTTATCGGGCATAAAGGATATGACCACTGGCACACTTTTAAGTTCAAAAGCTCATTTGAAAACACAGTTTTGTTTTTAAATACTCATGTGAACAGTAACATGCCAAACCATGCTCCGATACCAGCTGTAACGGATCAACGTAATTATACGAGATTAAGTAAGAAAATCTTCCACCGAGGCGGTTAATTTAACAAACTTAAGCCCGTATAACTAGAGATTCCGTGAAATCACGAAGGATTTCAAACCAACCAACATACAACCAAGATCGTATTGATTTAGCAGCCACAGTTCACACGATACATAAAGTTGATCATAAAAGTAGGATACATCGGAGTTCGGAAATAAAAGTTATTACAACATAGTTCAACATAAAGTAGCGGAAGCAAATAGTTTTACGCACACACCCTTAGTTCAGTTACAGTGCCAGTAGATAGTCATGGCCCACAAAAGCAGTAGATAAGACAAACAGAACGACCTTTGCCCAAGGTCCTAGTTGTCACCCATCGCCGGATACAGACAGTTGGAGCAGTACCCGTAGTACATCTGACCATCTGCAACAACAATGGGAACAACGCCCTGAGTACGGGAATGTACTCAGCTAGACTTACCCGTCAAAAACCAGAAATAACATGACACCAAGGAGCATGCAAGGCTTTATATAGTGTACTGGCTTGACTCATTTGCGAAAGGCATAAGTTATTATGAATAACTAAAGATAAGTACTTTTAGCATCATTTTTATGATAACCTATTCATGCTAGGTAAGCACCTATTACTAAAACAATCACTTGATTAACCATTAGCATCAAAGGTTACCATCTCAGGTTTAGCATTTCCAACATTAACCACATAACCATCCGTGTTCCATCATTAACACTACGATGCCGTAGCTCGAGTCAAGTGCTCACTAACCGGGAGCGACGGCGATTCGAATCGAATTCATATCCAGCTGGAGATTTATTCCTCACACAAACCATGTTTCCCCCGTCAGGGTCGCGTAGATCACCAATGACACTTTCCAAGAAGCCGCGGGATAACAATCATGGATCGCACTACCCAGGGACCGCCTGACTGCCAGGACGCACCTTGGGCTCACTCTTCGCGTCCCCGTACACCCCCTTCAATACCAGTCTGCCAACCCGAGTTTATCCCGGCTCGAAAAGTGTCACTAGCTTCGTGGTCGAAAGGTACTTTATTCGGCCAGCTAAATGTGAGGCATGCGTTCAACATGACAAGAGGGACGAGCAACGATCGGTCCTTAATTGACACAGACGGAATCACTATAGTCCAAAACCCTATAAGACTCCGCCCGGTCTCCGCTTATCCATAACACTTGGTTACTTTTCAAGATTCACAAATACTGCTAACCATAGCTAGGTATTCACCTATAGCTCGTAGGTGACAGGAAATCACCCGACTTCTACCGATCTAAGCATGGCTAAGCGATTTACTCGATCCTGACCTAATAAGGTAACAGTGTTCTGGTGGACAAGGATAGTAATGCAACAACGGTTTCACTCAACTCCTATAACTTAATGCAACAATATATAATTATAATTTAGGTAATAAAGAATAGCTTTTATAAAATAGGAGACTTATAATGCTCCGAGGCTTGCCTCTTTCGAACGAGCTAGGATGGTGGTCGACGCACTCCGGCAGTTCCTCGCCTGGCTCTTCCTCCTCGGGCACCTCCTGTGCCTAGGGCTCTTGCTGGTCCGTCCAAGCCTGCTCCTCTGGTACTGCTGCCTGCGACTCCTCCTGCGATCCTGTATGATGCAAGTGCATAAGTACATGCGAATGATGCATCAGATTATGATGGAATGATGAGGTGACATGAGATGCAGACGAGCACATGGAATGAGCAGTTAGGATAAAACTTCATCTTCTACAAGGTAGTCCACGTCATCCAAGAACATGTACCCTAAAGTTTGCACATTGTGATTCCACTAATTATCATACACCTTACACAAGCAAGTGACCCTAAATAACCAAACCTTACCAACCTAACTCATTCACAACATCAGCAAGACCTAGTGATGCTTCAAAGATACACCAAACATATTTTATTCTTCTTAAATTCTCATAAAGAATAATCATTTATTCCTTATTTAACTAGGGTTGTACAGCAACACCTATCTCTGGTATAGATAAAAATCTACAAAAATTACAGTAGAGCACTTTTACCCTAACTAACCTACCACTAAATTTTCATGGGAAATGTATGTGCTAAACTACCAGTACAAAATAAACAAATTATAGCCTAAATGTGAGCATGAAATTGTTTTATACTAGTAAAAGTATCAAACAACAGATTTCACATTTTTCCTAGGTTACCACCAGCAAACTAACACACTACAAAAATTATCACCTATATGTTGTATACAAATTTTGCTCTCTACTAAAAATAACAAATATTATCAGTTAAAGGCATTTGAACTACACTTCAAAAATTTCCCACAGAACATGCTTCACTAGTATTTTTCCTAGAAAGTACATCACTAATAAAGATTAATGCAACAAGAATCACCTTTTTCCCTTTATTATTTTATTTACTACAATTTTTCTAAGATAACAGCATGCATAACAATTAAATAAAATTGCACAGTAAAGTGTCACAAAAATAACATGAGATATTTTTAAACTGTAGATATATTCAAAAGGAACATTTCAAAATTTGCCTCATGATTTTTGGAGCTATAATTCTTGAGATACAATTTTTGGAAGCCTTTTTCAGATTTTTTGGAAATCAATTTCTTTAAAACCGAAAATCAAAACCGGACTTAAACGCTACGTGCACCCCGCTGTGACACCAGAGACCGAAACGCTGAGACAGACAGGCGGGACCCATGTGTCAGACGGGCCCACCCGTCAGCCGGTGCCGGCCAGAGGCGGCGCGGATGGCCGTGATCTCGCCGCCGGCGAGTCCTCCGACGACGGGGAGGGCACCACTGTGATCCTCTCATCGACGCGAACCCAGTGGTGCCTAGTAGGTGGCCAGACGAGCTCGGCATAGAGCTCGCCGGCGAGCATGGCGGCTCGGCGGCACGGGACGCCGTCGGCCGGCCAGCTCCGACCGAGATAGGCCGCGCGGTGAGGTCGGTGAGACTCGCGGTGCAAGTGCGGTGCTCGTGCGCTCGAGAAATGGGTGAGAAGTGGCGTGGAGGGGTGCGGCCCATGGAGCGGGTCACTCCGGTGAGCTCGGCCGGAACTCCGGCGAGCCATTATCGTGGGTGGAGGCCAAATCCGTGCGGGCCGAGGCGAGCACCGGATGCGAAATGACGAGGCGCAGCGAGGGCGAAGACGGAGGTGGAGGCGGTGAGCCGGAGCGGTGGCTAGGGCTGTTGCGGAGCTCGGGAGCCGGCAATGGCGAGGCGGAGCTCTGCTGCTACTGCTGCGGGCGGGCGAGCGAGAATGGAGGGAGCAACGAGGCGGACGAGCGCGCGGAGGGGGAGTAGGCGGGCGCGGACGCTGCGGGGGCCACAGGGCGCGTGTGGCTCGGCTCGACGGCGTACGGCCACGCGGCGGCCGAACGCTGCCGCGGCGCCACGACGCCATGCGCGGGCGCGCGCGCGGGAGCGGGAGGGGGACGACGCGGACGCGGGCCGGGCCACCAGCGAAGACGGGCCGAATGGGAAGCCGAAGCCCACTAAGTGAAAATCTGGTTTTTTCTTTTTCAAAATAATTTCCAGATTTAAATCTCTGTTTGAAATTCAAATTTGGAGATGAAAAAGGGGTTTTCAGAAATTTGGCCCAAAACAAAAGTTGTTCAAAATTTTATTCTCTACAACTTTCATATAGAGCACTTTTCAAAATTCCCAATAGATTTTGAATTTGGGATTTAAAGCTAATTTAAAATCAAAAACTCATTTATTTTGAATATTTTTAAAACAGAATTTGAGGAAAACTTGAATCCAAAATTTGCTCCAATAATCAAGTTGATTTATTCTAGATTATTTAAAATTGCTACTTCTAAAAAGTACACCAACTTTTTAACATTTATATTAAACTTAGGGTTCCCATTTATTTGTTTTTCAAGTTTAATTTGAAAAGGGCTACAATTCAAACAATGCTAATCATGCAATGATGTTGAATGCTTATGCTTTGAAATGATAATGCATGCTTAACACCCAGGGGTGTTACAGCCCTCCCCCTTATAAGAATCTCGTCCCGAGATTTTGAGTTACGAACCATTTATCGTATAAATCTTTATAAGCGGTTTGAAGATATTCTCCCGTTTCCCAAGAAGCATCGCTCTCGTCATGATGACTCCACTGAACCTTGTTGGTTGTGATCACTTTATTTCGAGTGACTCGGTCCTTGGTATCTAGGACTCGGACTGGTTGCTCATGATATTCCAAATCTGCCTTGATCCGAATACCCTGAGGTTGTATTCTCTCCTCTGGAACACGTAGACACTTCTTCAATTGGGATACGTGGAAGACGGGAAAGATCGAACTCATCTCTTCTGGCAACTGTAACTTATATGCCACGGGACCCTTTTTCTCTAAGATCTAGTATGGTCCTATATATCTAGCGGACAGTTTCTTCTTAATTTCAAACCGTTTCTTCTTCATTGGGGTAACCTTTAAATAAACATAGTCACCTACTTGGAAATCCAATGGTCTTCTTCTCTTATCCGCATAACTCTTCTGACGAGACTGTGCTGCTTGCATGTTTTGTTGAATAACACGGACCTTCTTCTCTGCCTCATCTACAAAATCAATTCCGTAAAACCTTCTTTCTCCGGGCTCTACCCAATTTAACAGTGTTCTGCACTTCCGGCCATACAAAGCTTTAAAGGTGCCATCTTAATACTCTCTTGGTAACTGTTGTTGTAAGCAAATTCTGCCAACGGTAACCAGGATTCCCATGAGCCTCTGGATGACAACACACAAGCTCTAAGCATATCGTCTAGTACTGCATTCACTCTTTCTGTCTGCCCATCTGTTTGTGGATGGTAAGCAGTGCTACGAATTAAGCTAGTACCCAAACCTTTATGAAGATGTTCCCAAAAGTGAGAGGTAAACTGTGAACCATGATCAGACACTATTGTTTTTGGTATTCCATGCAATCGGACAATCTCAGCAATGTACTTTTCTGCATATTGAGGTGGTCGGAAACTTGTTTTGACTGGCAGAAAGTGAGCCGACTTGGTAAGGCGATCGACTATTACCCAAATGGAATCATGGCCCTTCTGTGTGGTGGGGAGACCAGTGATAAAGTCCATACTTATATCATCCCACTTCCAATCGGGTACCGACAAAGGTTGCAAAAGTCTTGCAGGTCTCATGTGAAGGGCTTTAACTCTACAACACATGTCGCAACGAGCAACGTATGCTGCAATCTCCTTTTTCATCTTAGTCCACCAATAACGAGGTCGCAAATCTTGGTACATCTTGCTACTTCCGGGGTGAATACATAGCTTAGAACGATGGGCCTCATCCATCAACTTGTTCTTAAGCTCTCTATCCTTAGGTACTACTAGTCGATCCTTGAACCATAACACTCCTTGGTCATCCAATCGAAAGTGTTTGGTGGGTTCTCTCTTCATCTTTTCTTTAATATGAAAGATTCCCTTATCTGCTTTCTGACCATCAATGATCTGGCTTTCTAGAGTGCAACTGATCTGAATATTATGCAACACAGCTGGATGTAACAAATTGAACCCTTCTTCAAACAACGGTTGCACATCAATAGCATGGGATTTTCTACTCAGTGCATCTGCTACTACATTAGCCTTCCCAGGATGATATTGCACGTTCAGATTATAGTCTTTTATCAGCTCTAACCATCTCCTCTGTCGCATGTTCAACTCAGATTGGGTAAAGATGTATTTGAGACTCTTATGATCTGTGAAGATATTACACACATTACCCAACAGGTAGTGCCTCCAAATCTTTAAAGCGTGCACCACTGCCGCGAGCTCTAAATCATGTGTAGGATAGTTAACTTCATGCTTCCTCAATTGTCGTGAGGCGTAAGCAATGACTCTTCCATTTTGCATCAGCACACATCCTAACCCATTCTTGGATGCGTCACAGAAAACATCAAATGGCTTTTCTATATCTGGCTGGGCCAGAACAGGAGCAGTGGTCAACAACTTTCGCAAAGTACAGAAAGCTGCTTCGCATTCCTCTGTCCATACAAACCTATGATCCTTCTGTAACAGGCTTGTCATTGGTTTGGCAATCTTCGAGAAATCCGGTATGAAGCGACGATAGTAACCGGCTAAACCAAGAAAACTGCGAACTTCGTGAACTGAAGTTGGTGACTTCCAGTCCATAACCTCTTGCACCTTACTAGGGTCTACGGATATGCCATTTTCAGACAACACGTGACCGAGAAAAGGAACTGTCCTAAGCCAGAACTCACACTTGCTGAACTTAGCATACAGTCGATGTTCTCTGAGTCTAGTCAAGACAATCCTGAGGTGTTCTGCGTGATCTTCATTCTCTGAGTATATTAGAATGTCATCAATGAACACGATCACAAACTTGTCCAATTCGGGCATGAAAACCGAATTCATCAGGTACATAAAGTATGCAGGAGCATTTGTCAATCCGAAAGACATGACAAGATACTCGTACAAACCATATCTGGTAGAGAATGCAGTCTTAGGTACATCTTGCGGCCTAATCTTTATCTGATGGTACCCTGATCTCAAATCTATTTTAGAGAACACTTTGGCTTTAGACAATTGGTCAAACAAAATATCAATCCGAGGAAGAGGATACTTGCTTTTAATTGTCACTGCATTCAGTGGCCGATAATCCACGCACATGCATAAGGAGTTATCCTTCTTCTTTTTCACAAACAGAGCGGGGCATCCCCATTCGGACGAGCTGGGACGAATCAAACCTTTCTTTAACAAGTCTTGAAGTTGCTTCTTCAATTCTGCTAACTCATTGGGAGGCATCCGATAAGGCCTTCTTGAGATCAGTGCTGTCCCTGGGATTAACTCAATGGCAAACTCAACATCTCGGTCTGGTGGAAGTCCAGGTAACTCCTCTGGAAACACATCTGGAAACTCATAGACCACTGGAATCTGGGCTAGCAGAGTAGTTTGTACCGCACATGATGTGCTAGCTAGGTCTACCCTCCGAGGTAGGACCACCCGAAAGGTGCTTTCCCCACTAGGTTCCTTAAGAGAGATACTCCTTCCTCCAACATCAATTACAACTCCCATTTGATTCATCCAGTTCATACCCATGATCACATCCAACACTAACCCTGGCATGACTATCAGGTTAAGCTTATATTGCCGGTTTGATATGTTTAGGGTTACTCCCTGAATTATCTGATTAGTCAACAGATCAGCCCCAGCTGAACTGATTTTATACGCACATTCCAATTCAACTATCTTTTGCTCATGCCTCTTAACAAATGCTTGACTTACAAAGGAATGAGACGATCCAGAATCAAACAAAACTACTGCAGGATGATTGTTGATAGAAAACATACCAGCTGTCACCGGTTCTCCTTCAGGGATGTCATCCACAGTGGTGTGGTGCACACGAGCTTGATACTGCGTTTGCTGTTTCTTAGGGTAGGGACAATACTTAGCAAAGTGTCCAGGTTGGTTGCAGTTGAAGCACGGTCCCTTCACTTGAGCCACAGTTCCAGATGAACTGCCTTGTCCTGTCTTTGCTTGAGGCAATGCCATCTTGAACGGCTTCTGGTTCCTCTGGGGTGGCTGAGCATTCTGATTCTTCCGCTGCGGTGGCCTAAACCTTGCGCCTGGGGCAGGCGATCGATAAGCCGGGCGGTTGGCCACCGGGGCCCTGGACTGGGACGAACCCGACTCGAAAGCCCTCTTACGGATCTTGGAAGCGGCATAAACATTGTTGTTCTTCTCTTGCTTTAAACAGTCACTAACGAAGTCATTGAAACTAGTTCTCATGTTTGTACCCACACGTTTCATCATCTTGGGACTCAGGCCTCTCTTAAAACTAGCGATCTTCTTGGCATCAGTATTCACCATATCAGGAGCATAACGGCTCAGGTTATTGAATGCATGCAGATATTGAGTCACAATCTTCGTGCCTTGATTTAAAGCCAGGAATTCCCCAAGCTTCATCTCGGTCAGGCCTGGTGGAATGTATGTTCCACGGAAGGCGTCAGTGAACTCCCTCCAAGTGATATGGGCGTGGGGAGGAAAAGTGGTGTGGTGATGCTTCCACCACATTCCTGCCGGACCTTGAAGCTGATGAGCTGCGTACTCAGTCTTCAACACTTCAGTCATCCTCAAGACACGGAACTTATCTTCCATCGTATTAATCCATTCTTCTGCATCTAAAGGTTCTGCAGCTTCCTTAAAGATCGGTGGACGAGTATCCATGAAGTCCTTGAAACTGCTGTACTGGTTTGCTTCATGCCCACCCTGGTTTATCCCCCGACGGGTGTTATCTGCGATACTACGCAGCGCAGCTTCCATATTCTGTTGCATGCTCTCCATGTTACGTTGGCTTCCCAGGAATTGGGCGAAAAACTATTCTGCCGTGTAGGGTGGAGGAGGCGGTGGTGGATCACGGTCATCATTAGCAGCTGCACTGCCACCAGCCTCAGCGACACCATACATGGTACGGCGAGTGTTCGGCATCTGCATGTTTCAGCAACAGTAATTATTAGGTGATGTTGTAGAAATTGCAACCGAATGAAAAATTATGCTGAACTGAATTCACTGGAGAGAATAAATTCATACAATAAAATAGGGGCACAATAAGTCATTCCAATTAACACAACATCACTAATTATATTACTTAAAGCACACGTATCACGTTCATTACAACCAAGTTGCCAGCATACATACACTGGACTTTTTGACGTTCGGATATCGTCACAAACACATCCAAGCTTTAGTCTTTCTACTTATTATTACATGCTCAAGTTCCAACAACGCAAAAGATCATGCACGCGGGACCTAGTAGCTAGTGCAACAACTACTAGCCTACTCATTGTGGTCGCTGTCTAGGTCAGAGACGTCTGCATTGCCGCCAACTGCAGCGTCGTCGTGCTCCTCAGCTGGCGCCACGGGTTCTTCAGGATCTTCGTCTGCATCCAAATCCATCTCGGCTGCGCCAGGAAGGTCATAAGGGTTAAGCTGATTGTTTAGCCGATGGACCTCTTCATGCAAGTTATCATTGTACTCTTCTGCATCAGCCAGCCGCTGCTCGAGCTCAAACTGTCTAGCTCTCAACACATTCTCTGCGGACCAGGCTTCATTCCTCTGATGGAGCACATGAGCCAACATGCTCTCAGCATTCCTGTGGGCGGTGGTCAGTCGCCCAAGCTACTCTCTCAGGGCACGTACATCTCCCTCAAAAACCACAGTCCTCTGAGTGGCCTGATCTCTCTGACGAGTTAACTGAGCCATCTCAGCAGTGAGCCTCTCAATCTCGACGTCGTGATCTCTCTGAAGCTGACGGCGGTCATCATGAGCCTGACCAAGAGCACTAGAAACACGTCTCAGACTACCTTCCACTCTATCGAAGGCCCTCATTACTGCGAACATGGCACTCATAGCAGGGTTGTCACTGTTTTGTGCCTCTGCTGCGCTAATCTCCAAAGATCTTCCCCTTGCATGCTGCCACGAGTCGGTGGAGGGGTTGCCCCTCGGAAAGACTCCAACTATAGCTGCTGCCAACTCCTGAGGAAAGCGATCCATGATATCCCTTAGGATCCCAAAGGCTGCCCTCTCAGCGGCTTCTTCAGGGGTCCTGCCAGTTGACTCAAAACGCCAACCGGTCCAATCAGAACCATCACCTCGGGGACGAACTACTGCCTCTATAGTTACCAAAAGTCCTTCGCCCAACCGCTCATTTGACCAGAAGTAACGGGGCTCCATTCCATCAGGATAGCCTACATAGCTGAGCACTCTCCACAAAAGTGTAGGCATCCCAAACTCTCCAAGAAAAGTGTGGCGCTGGCGAGTGCGCGGAGCAAGCTGATGACGGGGAGCTCTACCGGTGGACTTGCGGGCTGTCTGCTTGGTACGTGCCATCTGTAGCAAAATTTTATTACAGGGGTGAGAACGGATTCTTAAGTTGGCATTTTTATCGAAATGAGATAAGCAACTTATAAGGGGAGGAACAATGCCATGAATGAAATGCATAACATGATGCATGCACGTTCCGTACGTCCTCACAAACTTAGAAAATCAATAACTACTAACGGAATAAATGGTGGCATACAACGATCTCTTGTAACATAACTAATACGTGCTACTCGAAAGCGCTGTTATGTACCTGCAGAAAAAAACACTTCAGCCCAAACCTCACAGTATGAAATCATGCAAGGAAGCGGTAAGGTAAGTTACTCGCTCTACACGCATCCCCAGATACGAGTATAACGGTAACAACTACCCGAGTCATCGTCCTATTGATGGCATCGTCACTGCATGACGGAATTCCTCACCAATTGGATACCCTCATACAAACATGCGCATGGCACGTGAGTATTTCGGAATCACCTAAGCACTCCCCTAGATCGGCGGTGTATCCGACCATGCTCTCACAACTCTCACTTACCAATGCGTAGAGGTATTTGATCCATACATCACCACTCAAGTGAATGGCACTCATACAATAGCACGCCGTATGAGCGACGAAATTTAAATATGATGCAAACCCCCAAGTTAGTACTTAAATAAGCCACCTAGAGTCCTTATCGGGCATAAAGGATATGACCACTGGCACACTTTTAAGTTCAAAAGCTCATTTGAAAACACAGTTTTGTTTTTAAATACTCATGTGAACAGTAACATGCCAAACCATGCTCCGATACCAGCTGTAACGGATCAACGTAATTATACGAGATTAAGTAAGAAAATCTTCCACCGAGGCGGTTAATTTAACAAACTTAAGCCCGTATAACTAGAGATTCCGTAAAATCACGAAGGATTTCAAACCAACCAACATACAACCAAGATCGTATTGATTTAGCAGCCACAGTTCACACGATACATAAAGTTGATCATAAAAGTAGGATACATCGGAGTTCAGAAATAAAAGTTATTACAACATAGTTCAACATAAAGTAGCGGAAGCAAATAGTTTTACGCACACACCCTTAGTTCAGTTACAGTGCCAGTAGATAGTCATGGCCCACAAAAGCAGTAGATAAGACAAACAGAACGACCTTTGCCCAAGGTCCTAGTTGTCACCCATCGCCGGATACAGACAGTTGGAGCAGTACCCGTAGTACATCTGACCATCTGCAACAACAATGAGAACAATGCCCTGAGTACGGGAATGTACTCAGCTAGACTTACCCGTCAAAAACCAGAAATAACATGACACCAAGGAGCATGCAAGGCTTTATATAGTGTACTGGCTTGACTCATTTGCGAAAGGCATAAGTTATTATGAATAACTAAAGATAAGTACTTTTAGCATCATTTTTATGATAACCTATTAATGCTAGGTAAGCACCTATTACTAAAACAATCACTTGATTAACCATTAGCATCAAAGGTTACCATCTCAGGTTTAGCATTTCCAACATTAACCACATAACCATCCGTGTTCCATCATTAACACTACGATGTCGTAGCTCGAGTCAAGTGCTCACTAACCGGGAGCGACGGCGATTCGAATCGAATTCATATCCAGCTAGAGATTTATTCCTCACACAAACCATGTTTCCCCCGTCAGGGTCGCGTAGATCACCAATGACACTTTCCAAGAAGCCGCGGGATAACAATCATGGATCGCACTACCCAGGGACCGCCCGACTGCCAGGACGCACCTTGGGCTCACTCTTCGCGTCCCCGTACACCCCCTTCAACACCAGTCTGCCAACCCGAGTTTATCCCGGATCGAAAAGTGTCACTAGCTTCGTGGTCGAAAGGTACTTTATTCGGCCAGCTAAATGTGAGGCATGCGTTCAACATGACAAGAGGGACGAGCAACGATCGGTTCTTAATTGACACACACGGAATCACTATAGTCCAAAACCCTATAAGACTCCGCCCGGTCTCCGCTTATCCATAACACTTGGTTACTTTTCAAGATTCACAAATACTGCTAACCATAGCCAGGTATTCACCTATAGCTCGCAGGTGACAGGAAATCACCCGACTTCTACCGATCTAAGCATGGCTAAGCGATTTACTCGATCCTGACCTAATAAGGTAACAGTGTTCTGGTGGACAAGGATAGTAATGCAACAACGGTTTCACTCAACTCCTATAACTTAATGCAACAATATATAATTATAATTTAGGTAATAAAGAATAGCTTTTTATAAAATAGGAGACTTATAATGCTCCGAGGCTTGCCTCTTTCGAATGAGCTAGGATGGTGGTCGACGCACTCCGGCAGTTCCTCGCCTGGCTCTTCCTCCTCGGGCACCTCCTGTGCCTGGGGCTCTTGCTGGTCCGTCCAAGCCTGCTCCTCCGGTACTGCTGCCTGCGACTCCTCCTGCGATCCTGTATGATGCAAGTGCATAAGTACATGCGAATGATGCATCGGATTATGATGGAATGATGAGGTGACATGAGATGCAGACGAGCACATGGAATGAGCAGTTAGGATAAAACTTCATCTTCTACAAGGTAGTCCACGTCATCCAAGAACATGTACCCTAAAGTTTGCACATTATGATTCCACTAATTATCATACACCTTACACAAGCAAGTGACCCTAAATAACCAAACCTTACCAACCTAACTCATTCACAACATCAGCAAGACCTAGTGATGCTTCAAAGATACACCAAACATATTTTATTCTTCTTAAATTCTCATAAAGAATAATCATTTATTCCTTATTTAACTAGGGTTGTACAACAACACCTATCTCTGGTATAGATAAAAATCTACAAAAATTACAGTAGAGCACTTTTACCCTAACTAACCTACCACTAAATTTTCATGGGAAATGTATGTGTTAAACTACCAGTACAAAATAAACAAATTATAGCCTAAATGTGAGCATGAAATTGTTTTATACTAGTAAAAGTATCAAACAACAGATTTCACATTTTTCCTAGGTTACCACCAGCAAACTAACACACTACAAAAATTATCACCTATATGTTGTATACAAATTTTGCTCTCTACTAAAAATAACAAATATTATCAGTTAAAGGCATTTGAACTACACTTCAAAACTTTCCCACAGAACATGCTTCACTAGTATTTTTCTAGAAAGTACATCACTAATAAAGATTAATGCAACAAGAATCACCTTTTTCCCTTTATTATTTTATTTACTACAATTTTTCTAAGATAACAGCATACATAACAATTAAATAAAATTGCACAGTAAAGTGTCACAAAAATAACATGAGATATTTTTAAACTGTAGATATATTCAAAAGGAACATTTCAAAATTTGTCTCATGATTTTTGGAGTTATAATTCTTAAGATACAATTTTTGGAAGCCTTTTTCAGATTTTCTGGAAATCAATTTCTTTAAAATCGAAAATCAAAACCGGACTTAAACGCTACGTGCACCCCGCTGTGACACCAGAGACCGAAACGCTGAGACACACAGGCGGGACCCATGCGTCAGACGGGCCCACCCATCAGCCGGTGCCGGCCAGAGGCGACGCGGATGGCCGTGATCTCGCCGCCGGCGAGTCCTCCGACGACGGGGAGGGCACCACTGTGATCCTCTCATCGACGCGAACCCAGTGGTACCTAGTAGGTGGCCAGACGAGCTCGGCATAGAGGTCGCCGGCGAGCATGGCGGCTCGGCGGCACGGGACGCCGTCGGCCGGCCAGCTCCGACCGAGATAGGCCGCGCGGTGAGGTCGGTGAGAATCGCGGTGCAAGTGCGGTGCTCGTGCGCTCGAGAAATGGGCGAGAAGTGGCGTGGAGGGGTGTGGCCCACGGAGCGGGTCACTCCGGTGAGCTCGGCCGGAACTCCGGCGAGCCATTACCGTGGGTGGAGGCCGAATCCGTGCGGGCCGAGGCGAGCACCGGATGCGAAATGACGAGGCGCAGCGAGGGCGAAGACGGAGGCGGAGGTGGTGAGCCGGAGCGGTGGCTAGGGCGGTTGCGGAGCTCGGGAGCCGGCAATGGCGAGGCGGAGCTCTGCTGCTGCTGCTGCGGGCAGGCGAGCGAGAATAGAGGGAGCAACGAGGCGGACGAGCGCGCGGAGGGGGAGTAGGCGGCGCGGACGCTGCGGGGGCCACAGGGCGCGTGTCGCTCGGCTCGACGGCGTACGGCCACGCGGCGGCCGAACGCTGCCGCGGCGCCACGACGCCATGCGCGGGCGCGCGCGCGGGAGCGGGAGGGGGACGACGCGGACGCGGGCCGGGCCACCAGCGAAGACGGGCCGAATGGGAAGCCGAAGCCCACTAAGTGAAAATCTGGTTTTTCTTTTTCAAAATAATTTCCAGATTTAAATCTCTGTTTGAAATTCAAATTTGGAGATGAAAAAGGGGTTTTCAGAAATTTGGCCCAAAACAAAAGTTGTTCAAAATTTTATTCTCTACAACTTTCATATAGAGCACTTTTCAAAATTCCCAATAGATTTTGAATTTGGGATTTAAAGCTAATTTAAAATCAAAAACTCATTTATTTTGAATATTTTTAAAACAGAATTTGAGGAAAACTTGAATCCAAAATTTGCTCCAATAATCAAGTTGATTTATTCTAGATTATTTAAAATTGCTACTTCTAAAAAGTACACCAACTTTTTAACATTTATATTAAACTTAGGGTTCCCATTTATTTGTTTTTCAAGTTTAATTTGAAAAGGGCTACAATTCAAACAATGCTAATCATGCAATGATGTTGAATGCTTATGCTTTGAAATGATAATGCATGCTTAACACCCAGGGGTGTTACAAACGTGACCAGACGCGCCGATCACACCCAGGTCGCGTCCGATCGGAAGTTTTCCCTCAGCGCCGAAACGCAGTCGCGGTTTTGAACTGACCGGACGCGTCCGGTCAAGCCGAGAACCGCATTCGGTCAAGGGAAAAACCCTCTAAACTCTCCGAAACGCGACGCAACTTGAACCAAGTTGCTTCCAACTGAACTTTGAGCTATTCTAGAGCTGCCTAGTGCTAAGTTTAACAAGTGTGCACCACACCTAAACATAGGACTCACCTAGGTCAAGCTATCCGCTCATGCTCCCCTTTATAGTACGGCCAAAAGAGAAAACGAAGATCCTAACGACTATTCCGAATGAAACTCAACACCTTGACATCCGGAACTAACCGTCCTTAATCTTGACATCACTCCTTTGAAAACCGAAATGATTTCCATCAAGGGGCATGAATACCATGGTGCCCAAAGCAGTTATCACCTCCATGACCTAACTTACCAAAGTTTCTGCAAAACACACGTTAGTCATGATAATAAAGCGTTGTCATCAATTGCCGAAACCAACTCTCGGGGCCTAGATGCTTTCAATCTCCCCCTTTTTGGTGATTGATGACAACACTAAGATTCAAAAGATAGGAGTTGAGGTTTTCGAGCATGCTTGGTTCACATAAGCAAAAAGCAATAAGCACAAGGGGTTAGAAATTGCTTATGTGCCCCAAGCCAAAAGAGTGTACTCATAAGATAAGACATAAAGCGTTAGTACACATAAAGATATAGCTCACAAGAAATCGGAGTAAGGCACGGAAGCACAACCTTAGAGCTATAATCAAACAAGTGACATGATTTAAAACAGTGACTAGATAAACCAGAGAGACTTAAAGTATTTCACATGACCACATGTCACAAGAATGCAATACTGAAAAGTAAACAGAATGCATGAATGTAGCACATAAGTAAAAGCGAAAACCCTCTATCAAAACTCCCCCTGAATCTACTCTCTCTCTCCCCCTTTGGCATCAAATGCCAAAAACTAGTCTAGGGATCTGACGGGGGAACAGACGGAGTCGTGTCGGGTGCCGAGGTGCGCGGAGTAATCACGAAGTGCAGAGTGTCTTCCTCGGACTCGGAGCTATCTAGCTGACCCTCTGAAGAAGCACGTGACTGTGAAGCGGTCTGGGTCTGAGCAACAGGAACAGGTACTGACGTAGTAGCGACAAGTGGAGCAGTCTCTGTGACCTGTGCCTGAAGTGAGCCAATAGCTGGGGGATCGGTCAAGGCAACTGACGAAGGAACTGTCTCTGTAGTGCCCGGCCCTGTCATAGGAGGAACAGCTGCCTCTGAAGCTAACAACCCTGAAGAAATAGGAAAGGTAGTGTGCGAGGGCGTCGGCTGACCAGTCAACTCGCTGTATGTGGCACTGAAATCAACGAATGGTGTGCCCGTCAGTAGGTGAGGGCGAGGCTAGTCTGAAGGAGTAAACCCCGTCTGAATAGGCGTGTAGCTCAGGGACTGGAACGACTGGGGAACCTGCTGTTGTGGAGAGGTGAACTGAAAGCTCGGCTGTCCCTGACTCGACGGACCACTGGACTGTAAAGCTGGAGTTAGGATAGAAGCAGGTGGAGGTACCCCAACTGTGACTAGGTGACGCAGAAGGTCCAAGTACTGCTGCTGGCTAGCTGCACTCTGTCGCTGCATCTCATACTGCTGACGCTGCATCTCAACTTGCTCACGCTGTATCTCTAGCTGCTGTCTCTGGAACTCATCCTGTCGAGCCTGTATCTGTGCAAACGCGGCAGCTGTGTCCTGAGCCTACCTCTGTATCTGAAGCTCCTGTCGCTCCTATGCCTGGGTCAGCCTCTCAAGAATAGCCACCAAGGCTGGATCTGAGCGGGAGGCTGAACCAGAGCCACCGGCCTCGTGGTCATGAGGCTGAGGAGACCGATACCTGGGGATGGGCTGATAATCCTCGTCAGTGCTGTCAGAGGCCTCATCCTCAGCTAGATCAGCAGGCTGAGCATCAAGATCTGCAAGCTCTGCCTCAGCAAGCCCCTCAACGGTGGCGTCCTGCTCAGCTGCTGTCTCTGGTACCTCAGGTCTCTCGCGCTGTCCTGGCACTAGGGCCTGCTCTCTCGTAACTGAAGCCTATAGCTGACGGATATCATACTCAGGAAAAGCGGTGGTAGTATCAGATATCTCAGCTCTAATCTCTGCAGGAAGCTCAAGTGCAGATCTGATGATGAAGCAAATCTAATGAGCATAGGGCAGCTGACGATGTCCCTTGAAACCCTCTGCCAGGGTGTCCTCCATCTCACTAAGCATAAGATCCCAAATGTCAAAAGGTGTCTGTGAGAGGAGGTGGTGAACAACCCATAGCTGCATCCTGGTCAATCCCTCTCTGTAGCCAAGCCTGGGAAGAAGAGTGCGCCTGACAATAGCATCCAGGACTCGGGCTAGCGGTGTCAAACTGGCAAGAGTGCGACGAGACCCTTCGCCAAAAGGCTCACGGAAGCAGGGTCGAATTAGATCTGTAGGTGGCACTGTCCCACCGTGAGGGCGTCTGGGTGGAGGAGACTGACCAAAGCAGAGCTGATGAATCCTCGTGTCTGAAGCTGGGAGTCTGAGAATCTCCCGCACTCTGGTGCTGTACAGTCTGCGGTCACGGCCACGGAAAGCAAAGTGTATGAACTCATGGGATGGATCAATCCACAATGAAGCATAGAACTCCCTAACCCAAGTGCCGCAGTATGCACCTGTCCGTCCAAGAAAATCTGACAAGCCTGGTAGAAAGGATAGGTGCGGACGAAGCTACTCACCCACAACCTCAACGAGTGACTCAATGCGACAGACCCTCTGTGGTCGAAAAGCAATGCCACTGTCAACATAAGCTCTGTAAAAATCCTCTTGTAGAGGAGTATAGAAACCCTCTGAAGCTCTGGAGTCCCTCTGAGGTGGGAACCACCGACTGACCTCAACAAACCTCAAACCTTGCACCTGACGTGCTGTAGCACCCCTCAAGTCAAAGTGCTCGATCGGGGGTGAACCTCTTGATGAGGACATCACTCCTTCACATACACACAATGATCCACTGCTGGACATTCAAGGTCCAATCACTAGAGCTCGCGCGCGTTAATTAAATTTAGAGGTGAGCTCGTTCCTAAGTAACTCTTTATATGATTCTGAGAATAGATTGCTACCTAATGATTATATTGTGCTTAGGTATGAAGGAGAGGTCCAGGAGACACATGGAGGAGGTCTTGGAGGTGTGGAGGACCAGCGAGGGCACCCGGATAAAGATGGAGGACCAAACCAAATCAAGTTCGAGTCCACCTCGGAATCCAGGACCAGTCTGCCTTAAACTGGTCACCCAGGACGCATCCGGACTCCGTTTTCGATGATCCATATATGGATGGAAAGCTTATTTGATAAGGAAACCAACCCAAGTGGTCCCACGTCAAAAATCTATATGGAATCAACGGGAATCATCAAAACAAGTCACCGTCCAGAATCTGTCAGGGCGCTGTGTCGCCGTCTTTTGGGCCGTTTGGGCCTTGTAATGTGTTTGCACTCCCCAGGGACGCGAATAGGGGTCCTTGGACGTCCCTTAGGCTATATAATAAGTAGTCGCCGCCTACATTAGGGTTGGGTTTTGCTTAGATTATTCTGTTGATAACAGTTTCGCCGCCGTCGTCGGTTTGTGAGACCCCAACTTTGTGAGATTAATCATTCATCTGCAATTTGGTTGCATTCCTTTGTGTTCTTGCTTGTGTTCTCGATTTGCAGGCAAGGACTTAGCCTTCTTGGCGAGGTCGACCGTGCATCGCCGGTCGATAACCAGAGGAGTCGTGGTGCTGCGATTGCGGGGTTCAGAGCCGAGTTGTTCGGAAGCCAGATCGAATTGTGTCGTGACTCCACCAAATCGAGAGTTATCAGAACCTTTTGGAAGATCGGGATCCCTAGTTCACATCACCTCTAGCCCTGGGAGGTGGACGTCCTCCACGACGCTGGCCCTCTGGCCTAGGAGTCACCTGAGCTCGTGTGCGTGTGGAGCGGTGACGCGGTGGAGTCTGAGCTGGCTGCTCCTCTGTCCCCTCTGGAGCATCTACAGGTGGATCAACTGACATAGCATCTGCATCCTCTGTGCCCTCTGTGCCAAGCTATCGACCTTCAAGATGAAAGCGACGCTCGCCAATACGAATACCACTGCTCCTGCCTCCCCTCTCTGCCTGCTCTGCTGCATCTGCAACTGCCTGAGCTATCTCTACATCTGTAAGTGTCTTCTTTTTCTTTCTGGCCATGATCTTGATGCGCTTTCCACGCGCAACCTCAGACAGACGAGGAGGACTATCGTCCCCATCACTAGGAGCACCACCGGCGTTCTTGCAACGAACCATGTTGTCACACTGTCGGGAACCCTCTGAAAGATGGTGTACTGACACTCAAGAGGCTTGGCCTCAATCCGTATCCGCAGGCTTGGCCTCAGATTCAGCAACTGAACTGAGATCACCCCGACACATCGACAAACTCGCTGAAAAAACGGAATAGATGGATCTACTATAAGAAACATATATAAACTAATAGGTATGAAAACCTAGAGATAGCAAGCATATAAGGTAAGATATGAATCGAAACGCGATAGCTACCTCGGATTGACGAGTAGACGGTGAAAAGGTAAGATGACCTAGTTTGCGAGACTTCCCGAATACGCCGGACGAGCTCTGATTTGCCGAAACACGAGATAATTAGGATAACAATAATGAAAATTCAGCAAACCCTAACAGGAGTATCAAGGAGATGCGTAACAACCTCGCAATGAAGATGTCGCGCGACGAAAATTTCGACGACGAACGAAGGAGACGCCACAGTGCGAACCCTAGGGTTAGGGTTAGGGCAACGCGCGAAGGCCATGAACGAAGATGATCGCGAGGATTGCGAGGATTGCGAGGATTGTGAGGAAAGTGGCGCAGGTGATTGTGGCTGGCTGGAGGTGGCGCAGGCGCGGCGACAGGATGGTCACAGCTAGGGCAGCGGCGGCGCGGGTGACTGCAGGCGTGGCTCAAGGCGGAGCAGCACGGCGGGGCAAAGCTCGGGTGGAGCAGCACGGTGGAGGAGAGGAGCGGCTCGCCGGAGAGGGCAGGGGGCGACGGAGGCGCGAGCTCCGGCGAGTTGGTGGCGGAAAACGGCGAGAGGTGCGACGGCTAGGGCACGGGCGTGATTGAATTGAAGAAAAATGAACCGGCAACGAAAATATATGAGGGGTTAGATCCGCTCGGGAAATGATGACCGGACGCGGTGGTCGATATGACCGGACGCGGTGGTGCAGCGTCCGGTCACACTCCAGTAAGCACCTGGAGCGACCGGACGCGTCCGGTTAGGACTGACCGGACGCGGACAGAGTCCGATCGAGGGTTACCCGGGAAAGTCATCGCGAATGACCGGACGCGGTGGTGGTAACCGAGACCAGACGCGGTGGTCAACAACAGCGCGTCCAGTGCAGCGTCCGGTCACTAGATCAGGAGTTGGTCTTCTGGATGACCGGACGCGCTGGTGGTCACCGGGACCGGACGTGGTGGTGAAGCATCACTGCTGTTGACGGTCCTTAAGTATCAATTATAACTATCAAATAAATAGAGAAAAGGATCCAAATGAAACCAACACCTAGACTTAGGGTTTTATCTGACAGAATTCCACGAGTTTTGCTGTTTATCTATTTCTGCAGGGGGTTATCAGGAAATACGGAAGAAAGGCCCACATGTCGGATTAATGACGGGATATTAACCGAACACGTAATTATCTTACATCTAGAAGAGTCTAGAAGCCACGAGAACGAACGGGAGGCGTAACAGAGCCGGGGACAGGGCGCCCGCCCTAGTCCCTAGGGCGCCCGCCCTGCTGGCTCAGCCAATCAGGCTCCGCCTCGAGGATTATGCTCCACCGACCTAGAGGATCAAGGAAAACCGCACGATCAATGTCGGTTTGATCCAACGGCCTAGATTCGTCCGAAAGGGCTATATAAGCAAGGCCCCTGACCCTAGAGAAGAGGCCCTCGTCTCATACTTCAAACCCTAATTCAGGAGGAGAGCCTCTGATCAAGCCCTAGAGCCACCACATCAACTAGATCTCTAGTTAGCATAGCTACATAGGATTAGAACTAGAAGGAGTCAATCTTCGATTGGTTCCCGGATCTGTCAAGAGGATTCTTGGTAATTCCTCTCTTGTTCTTCAATTGTTCATCATTGTTCTTCAATATTATGAATATGACTTTGTTCTATTTCAATATATTGGTTATGACTTTGCTCTACTTGATTATATTTGCAATTATATTGTTCTTAGTTTATCATAGTTATATGCTTGGCTTAGTTAGATGGGAATTATATACATGCCTAGGATCGTATAGCGTTTATCCATGTGTACAGTGGGTGAATGATAATTATTGTGTAGACGTGGTGTCTATACCGTATTTATCTGCGATTGCACCCTATATGCCGGATTGTGGGGTAGTTCGCGATAGTGACAGCTTCGTTGATTCTTATATAGTCCCCCTCTCGTGTATAGGGCAGGCAGAGCAACACTATTACAGGGGAGTGATTGCTATGTTCTTCATCTTCCTTGCTAATATTCACTATGCATGGATATAGTCTTTTCTCACCATGATTGCCAAGTATAATTGCACTAACTATGATATGCTAGACTTTATAGTTAATAATAACTTAGGGAATATCTTTGTAGTTCATCCTAATTCCATGCTAATGACTTGCTAGAATATCTGTTGAGGTGCTTATCATTATTATATGTGGCTAGCTGATCAGATTAATTATCTTTGTCACCATTATCACTTTACCTTTACTTAATGTGACATTTATACCTGTATAAAGAGATTGATAAATACTCTCGGTTATACATGCAATGATGTGTACTCAGTTCCATATTCTCATTCCATTATCAACCATGATACTTAGAAATCCCTTCCCAGTGGTAAAAATATAAATAACGATACCTGGAATACTTCCCGGTTAAAATGCTACATCGGTATTAATCTGTGCGCTTGCAGATCCCTTTTATTATTTATCTTGATGAGCAAATGCATATTTCAATACCGCGTCTCTCATGTCATGCTGGGGATGACAACTTGGCTTAAGTGGCATGAGGGATAGGTTTGGCATTTTTGGCGCCGTTATCAGAATTAGAAAACTAAGTCTACTTTTGGTAGTGACGTTAAGAATGCCCAACAACTGCGTCCGGTGCAGCGTCTGGTCCAGCGTCCGGTCACAGTTTTTCGTCCTTCTTCATTCCGAACTTCGACGCGACTTCTCCCAATCAAGTTCCAATTCAAGGAGACACAAATAAACACCAATTGGAACCTGATATGAGTGACCTCACTCAAACCCTCAAGTTTTTCAAATAGTTTGCCTTAGACTAGTATTATTTTTAAGAAAATAGGCAACAAACACCCGAGGAGCAACGTATGGCCATGTAATAGAGTTTTTGAACCCTTAGGAGCGTCAAAATGCTCTCTCTACCCATGGACGAACACAGAGGTTGCTCAAAGCTAAACCGAAGAGAAACGACAAAGATACAACCATGCATATGCAATGCAATACAAGAAAGTAAAGCTAGATTGCTTGTCAAGTTTGATCCACGGTTAGGCTTCTTCACTCCTCCAAAGGAGGGTTATCATAACCGTGTTAGCCAAGCCCTAGATGCATTACGGAAAAATAAACATGGCATATAATACAATGCAATGCAAGGGACAACACAAGCTCATTTTTTAAAGTTGCTAGAATCAAGCACATTGAGTTCACTTCTCAACCTACAAAAGGTGGCCTCATCCAAAGGTTTAGTGAAGATATCCGCTAATTGATTTTCACTTCTTACACCTTCTAGTGATATATCATTTTTAGCAACGTGATCTCTTAGAAAGTGGTGGCGGATATCAATGTGCTTGGTGCGAGAGTGTTGTACCGGATTGTTAGCAATTTTAACGGCACTTTCATTATCACATAAAAGTGGCACCTTTTCAAGAACAATTCCATAGTCTAGGAGGGTTTGTTTCATATATAAGATTTGTGCACAACAAGCCCCCGCGGCAATGTATTCCGCCTCGGCGGTGGACAAAGCCACACTATTTTGCTTTTTAGATGACCAAGAAACTAAAGACCTCCCAAGCAAATGGCACCCTCCGGATGTGCTTTTTCTATCAATTTTGCAACCGGCGTAATCCGAATCAGAATAGCCAACTAGTTGGAATCTAGCTCCTTTGGGATACCAAAGACCAATGCTTGGGGTGTGCTTAAGATATCTCAAGATTCTGTTTACGGCACTTAAGTGAGGTTCTTTAGGGCATGCTTGAAAGCGAGCACACATGCACACACTAAACATGATATCGGGCCTAGATGCGGTAAGGTACAACAAACTACCAATCATAGAACGGTAGAGAGTTTGATCAACCGGTTTACCTCCCTCATCTAGGTCGAGATATCCATTAGATGGCATTGGGGTCTTGATTGGTTTGCATTCTTCCATCTTGAACCTTTTGAGAAGATCCTTGGTATACTTTTCTTGAGAGATAAAAATCCCTTCTCTCATTTGCTTGACTTGAAAACCAAGGAAGAATGTGAGCTCACCAATCATAGACATCTCAAACTCCATAGTTATAGGCACTATTTTGCATCAAAATTCCATAGTTATAGGCTTCTTGGTGAATAGTGTGGTGTCGACCTTCCCAATGGTGAAGCCCTTCTCAATGAGGAAGTCCCGGAGGCGCTCATACCACGCTCTAGGGGCTTGCTTGAGCCCATATAGCGCCTTGGACAACCTATAAACATGATTAGGATATCTAGGGTCTTCAAACCCGGGAGGTTGATTAACATAGACTAGTTCATTTATGAAGCCATTTAAGAATGCACTTTTCACATTCATTTGATATAGTTTCATATCATGATGTGATGCATATGCAAGGAGGATACGAATGGCTTCAAGTCTTGCAACGGGTGCAAAGGTCTCTCCAAAATCAAGACCTTCAACTTGAGAGAACCCCTTTGCAACTAGTCTTGCCTTGTTCCTCACTACTATGCCTTGGTCATCTTGCTTGTTGCGGAACACCCACTTGGTTCCAATGACTCTTGCACGTTTAGGATGCTCTTCAAGTGTCCATACTTGATTGCGGGTGATGTTGTTCAATTCTTCATGCATAGCATTCACCCAATCCGGATCTTGAAGAGTTTCTTCTACATTCTTAGGTTCAACACAAGAGACAAAAGAGTGATGTTCAACAAAAGAAGCAAGCTTTTGAGATCGAGTCATTACTCCCTTAGTAGGACTCCCTATGATGAGATCTTGTGGATGTGCTTGAAGTAGAGGTGAGTTTCTTCTATCAACCACTTGAGGAGGTGGACGGGGAGCATCAACATCTTGAGCTTGTGCCTCGGCTTGTTCATGAGAAACATAAGTGTCTTCATTTTCAACTCTCTCATTCTTGTCATCATCTTGAGGCACATGTGATGAAGATGGTGGATCAACAATTTGTACATCGTCTTCATCATCTTTAGGCTTGATGTCTCCCACCAGCATGTTCTTCATTGCCTCCCCTCAAGGGTTCATCACCTACATCATCACAATTCTCAATTGCTCCTTGGGAGCCGTTAGATTCATCAAATTCCACATCATATGTTTCTTCAACCAAACCGGTGGCATGGTTAAATACTCTATATGCTTTGGACTTTGATGAGTAACCAACAAGAAAACCAATATCACAACGTCTTTGAAACTTCCCTAGGTGTTGACGCTTCTTGTAGATGTAGCATTTGCAACCAAACACCCAGAAGAATGAGACGTCTGGCTTCTTCCCATTAAGCAACTCATAGGGGGTCTTGCCAAGAAACTTTTGTAGGAAGAGGAGATTTGAAGCATAGCATGCGGTGTTGATTGCCTCGGCCCACAACTTTTCTGGAGTGTTGTACTCATCTAGCATTGTTCTTGCAAGGGTGATCAAAGTCTGGTTCTTTCTCTCAACAACACCATTTTGTTGAGGAGTATATGTTGAAGAGACTTCATGCTTGATTCCAATTTCATCACAATAAGCTTCAATGTTTGTGTTGTCAAACTCTTTGCCATTGTCACTTCTAATCTTTTTTATCTTGACTTCAAATTCATTTTGAGCTCTCTTTGCAAACTTCTTGAAACAATTGTCCACTTCGGATTTGTCATGAAGGAAGAAGGTCCATGTGTACCTTGAGTAGTCATCCACTATCACAAGACAATAGAGATTACCACCCAAGCTCTTGTAGGTTGTAGGCCCAAACAAATCCATGTGTAGAAGTTCTAGCACTCTTGAAGTTGACATAAAAGCTTTGGTTGGATGAGTGTTTGCAACTTGTTTGCCCGCTTGACATGCACTACAAGGTTTGTCCTTTTCAAACTTTACATCCTTCAATCCTCTCACTAGTTCTTTCTTCAATAGCTTGTTGAGAGTGTTCATTCCAACATGAGTGTTGGGCATTCTTAACGTCATTACCAAAAGTAGACTTAGTTTTCTAATTCTGATAACGGCGCCAAAAATGCCGAACCTATCCCTCATGCCACTTAAGCCAAGTTGTCATCCCCAGCATGACATGAGAGACGCGGTATTGAAATATGCAACTGCTCTTCTAAATAAATAATAAATAAGATCTGCAAGTGCACAGATTAATACCGATGTAGCATTTTAACCGGGAAGTATTCCAGGTATCGTTATTTATATTTTTACCACTGGGAAGGGATTACTAACATCAATGTTGATTATGGAATGGAATATAGGAATGAGTATCAATCATTGCATGTATAAGTGAGAGCATTCATCTATCTCTTGCATACAGGGGTAAGTGTCACATAAAATATAGATAAAGTATGAATGGTGACAAAGATAATTAATCTGATCAGCTAGCCACATATAATAATGATAAGCACCTCAACAGATATTCTAGCAAGTCATTAGCATGGTATTAGGACGAACTACAAGGATATTTCCTAAGTTATTCTTAACTATAAAGTCTAGCATATCATAGTTAGTGCAAGTACACTTGGCAATCATTGCGAAAAAGGACTACGCCCATGTATAGTGATATTATCAAGGAAGATGAGAAACATAGCAATCACTCCCCCGTAATAATGTTGCTCTGCCTGCCTTACACACGGGAGGGGGACTATATAAGAACCAACGAAGCTGTCACCATCGCGGACCACCCCACGATCCGGCATATAAGGTGCAATCGCAGATAAATATGGTCTAAGCACCACGCCTACACAATATTTATCATTTACCCATGGATCCGATGGATAAACGCTATACGATCCTAACATGTATATAATTCCAATCTAACTAAGCCAAGCGTATAACTACGATAAACTAAGAACAATATAATCGCAAACATAAACAAGTAGAGCATAGTCATAATCAATATATTGAAATAGAACAAAGTTGTATTCATAATATTGAAAACAAAGATGAACAATGAAGAACAGTAAAGGAATTACCAAGAATCCTCTTGACAGATCCGGAAACCAATCGAAGATTGACTCCTTCTAGTTCTAATCCTATGTAGCTATGCTATACTAGAGATCTAGTTGATGTGGTGGCTCTAGGGCTTGATCAGAGACTCTCCTCCTGAGATTAGGGTTTGAAGAATTGAGAATGAGGGAGTGCCTCCTCCAGGGGCCAGGGGTCCTGCTTATATAGCCCCCTCAAGTGAACGTGGGCCGTCGGATCAAACCGACATTAATCGCACGGTTTTCCTTGATCACTTAGCTCGGTGGAGCATAATCCGCGAGACAGAGCCTGATTGGCTCTCAGGCCAGGGCGGCCGCCCTAGGGGGCAGGGCGGGCGCCCTACCTCCGGGCCCGTTCGGCCTCCCGTTCGATCTTGTGGCTTCTGGAGTCTTCTAGATGATAGAAAATCGGTGAACACGTTATTATCTCTATGTAAACCTGACGTGTGGGCCTTTCCTCCGTATTTTCTGATAACCCCCTGCAGAAACAGACAAACACCAAAACTCATGGAATTCTGTCAGATAAAACCCTATGTCTAGGTGTTGGTTGCATTTGGATCCTTTTCTTTATTTATTTGATAACTATATTTGGTACTTAAGGACCGTCAACAAACTCCCCCAACTCTTGCTCGTCCCTGAGCAAGGATAGACTCATTATGGATCGGAAGTTGCTGCAACGCCTTTGAACGTTGACGGCACATATGCTTTCAAATAAGGTCTCATCCCTGAGTTAGAGTAAACTGTCAAGACTTAAAACTTACTCATTTTACCTTTCACCATGGGGCTTGCAACCGTCACCTGCATCTTGAGTGGTTAAAAGATAGAACGGTCTAGTCAAACGCCATGTCTCTTATTCTTGATCAGCTATAGCTCTAGAGTTTTTGCAAATTTTTCAAATAAAACTCAGATATTCCTTGTATGACTTTCTCGGGTCTCTCTTTTGTGGTATTTCTGGATCCTTACCAAGGCAGTAATGGTATATGCCTTCTCTCTCAAAGTATGTGGTATTTATGGTATAAGGCGTAGTGACATTGCCTTCTCTCTCACCCTACTCTAATAAGGCTTTGATATCTGGAGCTCATAGGTGGGAGATACAGTATACATACTCATAGAACATTTATTGCATAGTCAAACCATGGATCTAGAGAAACAAGTCAATAAGTCAAATCAAGATGTGCATGTGTGGTGAATGGTGATAACAAAAGTCTAATGCTCTTTTTGAGGGAATACATACCTTTTTTGCTTTTTAAAACTTTTGAGGGGAATGAGATGCTCTATTTTTTTCTTCTTTTCTTTTTCCTCTCAGGTGGGTATCTTGTACCCCTAATTCTACTGTCGGACACTTGTCCATTTTTACCTCTTGTCTCACTTTTTCTTTCTTCGAGGTTCCGAGCACTTGCTCCTTTTTATTTCCTTGTTTATATTTTTTAGAGCAATCTCCCTCTTTTGAAAATATAGCAAGTGGTAGTAGAAATGACTTGAGCATTAACTTCACAGGGAATAACAGGAATGGGATAATGTTTTTGGCTATTCTCTCTCGGGTCAGGAGTAGAATAATTTTGGGTGAATCTGGAGATGGAAATGAGTGGATATATGTGGATGCGTACTTCCGGAGTAGAAGCAGCATGTATGAGTGAACGTGCAAGTGAATCTTGATTTTAACCACATGACAAGTTCCTAAGGGTCTACACAGCTTGACCACACTCAATGCCCATAAGCAGTAAGTAGTAAAAGTGCGGCTCCTAATCTAACAAGCATGTATATATGGCTGTGGTAGGAATTTAAACTCTCATCATACAGGAACTCATCATGCAATATTTTAAAGATTTTTTTTAAAGATATAATTCTCCAGAATTCTAGCATCTCTAGGAACAGATAAACAGCAGCTCAACCTTCCCATATCATATCCGTTAACAACTTAGACTTCAGATCAAGTTATCTTCCCACTAGTTCAGGTTTAGAGCCAGTTTTAAATTATAACAGTTATGTCTAAACTAGAGAGAGAACAAATTTGAAAATTAGGCAGAGCAACTATTCATCATATCCATGCTAGAGTTTTATTTTCAAGATTCAGTTTAGCATAGCTACTTTATTTATTTATTAAACTAAGCAAATATATATAAACACAAAATATTTATTTGGGTTTTCATGATTATGCATCTTTTTATTTTAATAAAGCATAGGTATAAATGTAGATAAAAATACTTATCGGGATAAATGGGGTGCTCTCCCCCAAGCTGGATCTTGATGTAATTTCTTCTGATGTAGCTAGCAGGTGCAGAGGTGTATTTGAATGTCGGCAGCACCCTGACAACGATTAGGATGTTCTCCATCTGCTAGTCTTCCTGAATTCTGTGGAGCTCAAATAGACAACAAAGCTTCGTGGAACTTGATTAAGCGTTAGCATAAATATCTAGCCTTTATCATGTTTGAGCTTCCTTGATAAATGTCACTCTCTATTTTTATTTTCATTTTTATAGAACAGAAAAAAAATATTATTTATATTTTTTATGCCACCACAGTGAATGTACTTATGGGTTTTATGCCACTCGCATACTCACATGGGGCTTACTGTTTTCAACATTTCTTTTTAGACAGAATAAACATGATTAACTGAGCAATAATTAAAGGGAAATGATAACTACCAAGTTTACCTCTTGGCACGGCATTTGGTGTTTTTAAGTCCTCCGAACAGGACTTATTTTCTTCTTAGTTGTCCTGGGATTTGGGTGGCGTAGACGGTGGTTCCGGCAGCGCCTCCTCTTCTTGTGTAACTGTCTTCGCTTTCCATACCCGACTTGGTGCTTCGGTCTCCTGTTGTGTATCCTCGGGCCTTATGACCTCTCCTTCATAGTCTGCCCATACGTCGTTGATGGTTTGCCTCCTTTGGTTACAGTTACGTCGCCTTCTTCTTGTCCTGACCTGCTTAGAATCTTCAACTATATAGTTAGGGTCATTAAAGTAGCGGCGTACCTTCTCAGAGGGGAAATGCATATGGACTTCTCCGGTTCCAATGTAGATGATTGCTTTGACGGTGCCTAGGAACGGTCTTCCTAGGATGATGGGTGGATCGTACTCATCGTCTCCCATGTCAATGACCTGAAAGTCTGTATGGACAAAATGATCGTTAATTTTAACAGGGACATCGGTTACTATACCTTCGACCTTTTGGGATGTCTGATCTGCCATCTGGAGCTGAGTGTATGTTGGTTTTAAGGGCATGGTCCCATACAAGAGCTGATAGGTGACTATGGCCATTATATTGACGCCTGATCCAGTGTCGCAGAGCGCCTTCTGAAAGGAGTATCCATTGATTGAGCACTCAATGCTTGGCATACCTGGGTCGTCCTTCTTGTTCAGGAAGGGCGACTTGAGTCGACCATCTTGACCTCCTTGAACTGCAGTGACCATCTTAGCTAATTCGGTCCATCCTTGGTTGTTCTTGTTCTGCTTGTTCCTCCTGTTGGTCCTCTTCCTTGGTTCATGTTGGGGTTGCTCTGGGATTTGTGTAATCTTGTTCTTGAAGGAAAACGTCTCCTTCCTCCCCTTGATGTTGAAGTTGATCTTCGTAGCGCTGGCGTAGATGACAGCTCCCGAGGTGTTCAGGAATGGCCTTCCCAGAATAACTGGTGACCTCTCATCGGACCTGGTCTCTATCACCACGAAGTCAGCTGGAGCGTACGAGGTACCAACTCGGACACACATGTTCTTTAATATTCCTTTAGGAAAGCTTAGTGTCCGATCTGCAAGCTGCAAACACATAGTTGTTTCTGATAAAGGATATGTAAAGAATTTTTCATAGAGTACCCTGGGCATAATGTTGACGCTGGAGCCAAAGTCGCAGAGTGCTTCTGGGAAGTCCACCATGCCGATGGAGATCGGGATGACGGGGCGTCCTGGATCGCCTCTCTTGACTGGCAGAAGGTCATTATGTACTCCGACAGCGGGATTACTCCAATAGTTACCTGCATCAAACATGTCTACAAGATTTGCAGATTCTAATCCTTCCGGTTGTGATGGTATACCGGGGTTAGTAGCAGGAACAACAGTAGCTATTTGATTTAACTGAGATTCAATCATTTTATTAAAGCTAATTTGGTTTTTGATGGCAGTAGAGAAATTATCCATTCTATTATTTATGTTTTCTAGTATTTTATCATTGGATGCCAATTTCTTAGACAAGTTATCCATTAGCTTTCCTTGATTAGACACTAACTCTCTCAGGGGTGGAAAATTATTATTGTTGTTGTAAGAGTTATTACCTTGATAATTACCTGAGTAGTTACCTGAGTAGTTAGGCCTCTGTTGATTCCAACCTTGATTTTGTTGAGGACGGTTGTAGTTGTTGTTGTTGTTGATGTACCTTGCATCCTCAAGCATCTCAAGGCAGTGATTGCCTGAGTGTCCAGTATCTCCACATTCCTCACAAGTCATGTGAGAGTCGTAGACGTTCATGACTTCTCTTTTGTCTCCAGCTTTGTCATCGAGCTTTTTTATGAGTAGGTCTAACTTTGCAGACAGCATGTCTACCTCCTTGAGCTGGTGCATACCTCCACCCTTCTTGCGTGTTTGAGTCCTCTCTTCATTCCAACCTTGGTTGGATGCCATCTTCTCCACAAGGGCTATAGCTTGTGGTATGGTGAGTGATAGAAATGCGCCTCCGGCTGCAGCATCCATGGTCTCACGAGCACTAGTGATGAGCCCATGATAGAAAGTCTGCATAAGTAGCCAGCTCTCCATTCCATGATGGGGACATTCTAGGATGTAATCTTGAAAGCGCTCCCATGCTTCTGGAACGGATTCATCATGTTGTTGCTAAAAACTTGTAATCTTCCCACGGAGAGCATTGGTCTTGCCCATGGGAAAGAACTTAGCCAGAAAGTTCGTAGAGCAGAGTGCCCACGTAGTGTTCTTATCCTTCGTTGCGTAGAACCACTGCTTCGCTCTCCCCAATAGTGAGAATGGGAAAAGGCGAAGTAGTATGGCGTCTCTGGGAACATCTAATATAGTGAATGTGCTGCCAATCTCTAGGAAGTGTTGGAGATGAGCACTTGCATCTTCGTGCGGCTTCCCACAAAACTGGTTGGCTTGTACCATGTTGATGAGCCCTGGCTTGAGCTCAAAGTTCTTGTCGATGGCACGGCAGGTCCAGTGCGGATGTTGTCCGTAGTGGGAGCTGAGAACTCGCGGATCGTCTTGCTCGCCATGGCTGCGAACTCTGTTGACAAATTCCGGATGAAACTTCGGCGATCTTCTGAATTGGATGAAGTGTTGCGTCAAAGTGTTGACTTCTTGAGCTTGGCTCTTGCCCCTCTGATTAATGCTTCGGGGTTGTCAACAAAATTTTCTGGAAGATGTCCTCTATTCATACATCACCCTGCAAAACAATAAGAATGGAAAAATACAGGGGTAAATCTGTACGGGAGAATTGATGATCTCAATCACTTAATGATGCGAATGATGACTCAAATTCTGTATTCATTCCTTGTTAGTAAATCAACCTTCCCCGGCAACGGCGCCAAAAATGCTTGTTGGGCATTCTTAACGTCATTACTAAAAGTAGACTTAGTTTTCTAATTCTGATAACGGCGTCAAAAATGCCGAACCTATCCCTCATGCCACTTAAGCCAAGTTGTCATCCCCAGCATGACATGAGAGACGCGGTATTGAAATATGCAACTGCTCTTCTAAATAAATAATAAATAAGATCTACAAGCGCACAGATTAATACCGATGTAGCATTTTAACCGGGAAGTATTCCAGGTATCGTTATTTATATTTTTACCACTGGGAAGGGATTACTAACATCAATGTTGATTATGGAATGGAATATAGGAATGAGTATCAATCATTGCATGTATAAGTGAGAGCATTCATCTATCTCTTGCATACAGGGGTAAGTGTCACATAAAATATAGATAAAGTATGAATGGTGACAAAGATAATTAATCTGATCAGCTAGCCACATATAATAATGATAAGCACCTCAACAGATATTCTAGCAAGTCATTAGCATGGTATTAGGACGAACTACAAGGATATTTCCTAAGTTATTCTTAACTATAAAGTCTAGCATATCATAGTTAGTGCAAGTACACTTGGCAATCATTGCGAAAAAGGACTACGCACATGCATAGTGATATTATCAAGGAAGATGAGAAACATAGCAATCACTCCCCCGTAATAATGTTGCTCTGCCTGCCTTACACACGGGAGGGGGACTATATAAGAACCAACGAAGCTGTCACCATCGCGAACCACCCCACGATCCGGCATATAAGGTGCAATCGCAGATAAATATGGTCTAAGCACCACGCCTACACAATATTTATCATTTACCCATGGATCCGATGGATAAACGCTATACGATCCTAAACATGTATATAATTCCAATCTAACTAAGCCAAGCGTATAACTACGATAAACTAAGAACAATATAATCGCAAACATAAACAAGTAGAGCATAGTCATAATCAATATATTGAAATAGAACAAAGTTGTATTCATAATATTGAAGAACAAAGATGAACAATGAAGAACAGTAAAGGAATTACCAAGAATCCTCTTGACAGATCCGGAAACCAATCGAAGATTGACTCCTTCTAGTTCTAATCCTATGTAGCTATGCTATACTAGAGATCTAGTTGATGTGGTGGCTCTAGGGCTTGATCAGAGACTCTCCTCTTGAGATTAGGGTTTGAAGAATTGAGAATGAGGGAGTGCCTCCTCCAGGGGCCAGGGGTTCTGCTTATATAGCCCCCTCAAGTGAACGTGGGCCGTCGGATCAAACCGACATTAATCGCACGGTTTTCCTTGATCACTTAGCTCGGTGGAGCATAATCCGCGAGACGGAGCCTGATTGGCTCTCAGGCCAGGGCGGTCGCCCTAGGGGGCAGGGGGGGCGCCCTGCCTCCGGGCCCGTTCGGCCTCCCGTTCGATCTCGTGGCTTCTGGAGTCTTCTAGATGATAGAAAATCGATGAACACGTTATTATCTCTATGTAAACCCGACGTGTGGGCCTTTCCTCCGTATTTTCTGATAACCCCCTGCAGAAACAGACAAACACCAAAACTCATGTAATTCTGTCAGATAAAACCCTAAGTCTAGGTGTTGGTTGCATTTGGATCCTTTTCTTTATTTATTTGATAACTATATTTGGTACTTAAGGACCGTCAACAATGAGCAAGCCTCCTATGCCAAAGCCAACCAAGTGAGGTCTTGGTGAACAAACATGTCATTAAATTTGCATCTTCGGAGGTGAAGTCAACGAGATAAAGATTGTTGTATCTAAAGCCTTTGAATATCACTTGCTTGTCATCTATCTTTGAAACTACCACTTCATTTGGTGTGAACAAGCATTGGAAGCCAAGGTCACAAAGTTGCCCAACGGATAATAAGTTGAAACTCAATGAAGCAACATAGAGCACATTTGAGAGTGAGTGATCATTTGATATTGCAATCTTGCCTATACCCTTGACTTTGCTCTTTGAATTATCCCCAAATGTGATCTTCTCTTGACATATCCCATTCTCTTCAATGGAGGTGAACATACGAGGATCACCGGTCATATGTTGAGTGCAACCACTATCAATAACCCAATGAGATCCACCAGTCTTGTAGTTCACCTACACACAAGAGATCAAGCTTTTTGTTTAGGGACCCAAACTTGAGAGGGACCCTTGACTTTCTCAACTAGTGACTTGGCAACCCATATTTTCTTTGGCCTATTCTTGTTTGGGGGACCCAAGAACATAACTTTCATATTTCCATTAGAATCTTTTCTTAGCATGTAATGAGCATTGAAGGCAAAGGGTCTAGCATGCTTGGGCAAGGGTTGTGGTGGTGGAGTTTTGCATTCATGAGCAAAATGACCTTCTTGTCCACACTCAACACATCTCTTTGGCTTGGGCTTTGACTTGCTTTGTTGTTGTTGAGCTTTTGCCTTCTTCTCTTGATTTGCCAAGTACCCAATACCACTTCTATCCATCTTCATTACGGTGTTCATGAGTAGCTCACTTTGCAAATATTGACCTCTTGTGAACTTGCTTAGGCCGGTCTTGAGATGCTCTTTTTCTTGCTTGAGCTTTTTGTTTTCTTCAATGAGTGACTCATTTGTTGTTTGCTTCTCAAGAGCCATCAAACCTTTTAGCTTCTTGTTCTCATTTGCAAGCTTCTCATTTTCACTCTTGATCTTGGCATAATCATCATAGTTGCTTGACTCAACCACACTCTTGCCTTTGCTACTAGAACCTTGCTCAATGCTTTCAATGATCAAGTCATCACATGATGTAGCTATATCACACTTAACAACATTGTTAGTAGCATCATGTGTCTCAAGAGCAAGTTCATTAGCAACCACAAGACTATCATAGTTAATTTTCAATGTGGTGTATTTGTCTTTTAGAGAGTTATGTCTAGTGATGAGCTCATCATGCTTCTTCTCAAGTTTATCATGTTGATCTTTAAGCTCTTTATTAGAAGTTTTGAGCTCCTTGAGAGTGGAAGACATAACTTTATTTTGATCTTTAAGCTCACCACTAGCCTTTTGAGCACTTTCAAGCTTAGATGAGAGTGATTCATTTTCATTTTGAAGTTCATCATTTTCATTTCTTGTCCTTCTTATGACTTTAGTGTATTTGTTCAACAATTTTACAAGTTCATCATAAGAAGGTGCATCATATTCATCATCACTATCACTATCATCATCATCACTATCATGGTTTTGTACCTTTCGTTCACCCTTGGCCATAAGGCATAGGTGAGTAGTGGACGATGATGGTGAAGGAGGCGGTGAAGGTAGTGATGAAGATGTTGGTGAAGATGATGGCCCCATCACAAATGCGGCAACCTTCTCTTTCTCATCATTACTTTCATCTTCGGAGGACTCACAAGATGATTCAATATCGGTGAGCCAATCACCAACAATGTATGCCTTTCCTCCCTTCTTCTTCTTGTGGAACTCCTTCTTCTTGCCATCCTTCTTCTTGTATGGCTTGTTTTTTGTAACACCCCATGTGTTTGTCACTCACTAAGCAGTGGGTTTAAGCTCAAACATGGTAGATTAGTGGAGATGACGATATCAAGGTCAACCTATGGAGATGAGCCTAACTTAAAGTTGGATGCTGCACCATTGCTTTACATATAGGCCATTTTCAAAGATATATGTTTGGATGGTGTTATTGCCATATCTTCATATGTCTCACCCTGGTACCTATCTATATTGATCTCTGGAAAAGTTTCATGAAGTTTGGAATCAAAAAGTCACATGAAATGATAAGTTATATCCTGGTTGGAATGGTTTTACTAAGTGCTTGAATCGCACCATTAAGTGAATGGAATTATAGATCATCAACCAAACCTTGCAACCTTGCCCAAATAACTCTAGATGAACTCTACAACAAAAGTCATAAAGGGTTCATGTTGAGCAAATGTCAAGAAAATGCCTCCATAGATCAAAAAGGATAAATTAAGATTTATCGGGATGCTACTTTGACTTAGGGTGAACTGTGGCTTAGAGTGTTTACGAGGCAGTGAAACCCAAGTAAAAGTTGTAGTTCATCTTATGTACAACAAACTTTGTTTAATAGTCGAGAGCTAGTTTAGTCTCTAACTTAGTTTAACAAGGCCTCCAAAAGTGAATGCAATGCTGTCCCTGGAGCTGAAAATTTGGCTAAGTCCCTAATGCACTGAAACTGAATTTTCAGTTTCGAGGTACCTCACTTCGGGGATTTATATCTCGCGAACCATTTGAAAATTTACCATGAGCCCTTAAGCAATATTGTTGTCCTCATGTAGCTCTACCATGTTGATCACAGTGCCTCAAGTTAATATGTGATGCTTAAAGAGTTAGAAGGGGAAGAAAAATGCCGTTTCAGTCAGTGTGGAACCGAAGTTCAGATTTCAGTTTTGATGTACCCTCCTTTAGGACGGTATATCTCTCAAACCGAGTCGAACCAAAACTAGATCCTTTAAGCAAAAGTGTAGTACTCATGTAGCACTACCACAAGGAGAAATTTATCAATCGAATCATCAAATGGTTTTGGAATTACAGAGCGAGGAAGTATGGGTTTTCAGTCGTAATTTCGCAGTAGTATTTGGTTGGTCTTCAGTTTCTGAATTTGAGTCGAAGCCATGTCATGGCCGACAGGCCTCAGGGCCGTGCTCGCCGCATGTTATCCTCGCTCGCTGCATGGTAGCCACCTTGTGTCCACGCGTCGTCGACCCGAACTGTAAACACCAAGCGCTCGCCCTCCTTCTTTCCCTCTGTCCCCCTCGCTCGCTCTCTGTCCATCTCCCTCGCTCTTGCCATGAACGCTCGAGCAGCCAAGCAAAGCATCGCCACTGCTCGCTCCTCCCAACGCCGGCCATGCTCATGCAGCCACTAGCATCACCTTGCCCTCTGTTGAGCCACGCCCGAGCTCCCAGCTCCCTCACTCACCTCTCCCATTGCCTCGCCTCGCTCTCTGCAGAGCGCGCTCGCCATGGCCGAGCTTGAGCTCCATGGTCGCCGCTGCTACTGCTGCGTCGCTGCCACTGCTCCTGCGCCACAGCTACTGCTGCGTCGCTGCCGCTGCTCCTGCGTCGCTGCTGCTCTTCCGTCGCCATCCCTTCTTCGGCCGAACTCGCCGCCAAGCTTGCCGTCGGGAAGCTGCAGCTGCCGCCGGTGTTGTTCAGGCGCTGCTCAGCCGCTGCGCTGCTGCTGCCTGCAGCCGGCCAAGGCCAAGGCCAGGCACGGCGAGCCCGACCAGCGCTTCCCTGCCGCCGCCGACCGAGCCCTCCGCTGGCCGAAACCGTCATCCTCAGTGCTCTGATCCATCTCCGTGAAGAAGAAGGACCCACGTGTAAGAGGGAAACAAGTCCAGGGGGTTTTCTGCACACCACTGACTCATATGAATAGTCACTTTGTACTGCGGGTTGATTTCTAGAAAATCCAGGGGCCTCGAGGCAAAAGTGTTTTTCTTTTTCGGTTTAATCTTTTTATTTTACAGATTTCAGTGTTGAACTTTGGAAATTCATAGTAATTAGTAGAAAAATCATAAAATAGCAAATGAGGACTTTTTGGAATCCTTGTAAAATTATATATGCAGTGGATCTATAATATGTAATGTTTTAGTTTAAAGTTTTAGCTGTAAAAATATATTTATGCAACTAGGTTTTGAATGCTAGTTGGATCTGTTATTTTTAATAACTATAAATATATAACTCCAAATGAAGTGAAATTTCTGTGGAATGTTACTCTTGTGATGTATGATGTCTAGTAAAAATTTCAAGATTTTAGGCTTGATAGTTTAGGAGCTATAAAAATAACAAATGTTATATGCTGCTTTGCTTCTGTTCTGGACAGTGCTGCATGTATGCATTGTTTGGCTCAGTTAAGTTATGAATCATGCCTTGTTGATAATAGATGAGTTGTATTACTTTTCATAATCTTTTGAAAAAGCTAAAGATCACAATTTTTGGTTAAGTATATGTTTAGTTATAGTTGTTTAAAGTACTGTGGCAGTTTCTGCCCAAACCCAGACAGCATTGCTTTGTGTGCCATGTGTGACCTTGTTAGTGGTAGAATTAGTTCTAGATGTTTATAGAAAAGTTGTTCACAATTTGTTAATCTTTCTAAAAAGTCTAGAACCATAATTATTGGATTTATAAAACTCAAGTTATAGCAGTTTAAAGTGGCATATCAGATTCTGTCCATATTTTGGACAGAGATGCAATTATTTAATTAATTGACCATGTTAACTGTAGAATCATCTTAAGATGATTACAAGAAAGTTGTAGGTAACTTTATAATATTTCCATAAAGTTGAGAATCATATTTGTTGGAGGTCTAGAACTCCATTTATGCTTCTCTGAAGTTTCTATCAGTTTTCTGTCTATAATTGTACCACTACTGTTGGGCTGCATGTGTGGTGTTACTCGTGCAACTAGTTTCATGGTGTAAATGATGTTTACTGTGAATTTGGTAAATACAAAAGTTGTAGATAATTATCTTATCTTGCTTGTGTTAAATTTTCATGATCCCAGGTCTGATAGTTTAAGAGTTGCATGCTTAATAAGTTTACTGTCAAATTTTAATTACCTTCTGTGCAGACTTTAAAGATTGACATGTTTGGTCGTGATAACTTGGGAATCATGTTGAGATGATTAAAGATGAAATGTAGATATTTTCCTAAGATTTCCAGAATGTCTTCTTGCAAGTCATTTGGATTTATAAAACTCTAGATATGATTGATTTATGAAGCTACTATTTGTAAGTCTAGAAATTGACATATTCTAGTTATAGTTGTTGCTTCATCTTGACTTGCTTTGCTATGTTGATTCCTAAAGAGTGATATACATCTTGTTAGTGTTAAGTGTGCTTGAGATCTTGTGTGACTTGTGTCATGATCGATATGCTGGTCATCTTCTAAGGATATGCTTAAGTGATAGTTAAGTTGATTAACTCTAGTGCCCATGTGAACTTGATGTGTTGACATGAATGTTGTGTTATTGCATTTCTACGTATTCATACACTTGCATCTTACATCTCATCTAGGTACGCTAGATGCACTACGTGGAGGACATAATGTGGAGCCAAACCCGAAGACGGTGTTTGGGAAACTATCCCGAAGATGGAAGTACTCGGCGAGTGATGTCTGATAACCACTGACTTGTATCGGATCCCAGGCAAGCCCCGGAGCATTATAAGCCTCCTACATTCAAAAGAAATTAATTATATATATGTTATAGGTATTGTTGCATTAAGTGGTAGGAGTTGGTTGAAAACCTTGCTGCATTATATCATTCCTTGTCCAGATATATGAATCCCTGAATCCTACATAGACTAGGATCGAATAGATGCTTAGCCCTGCTTTAAGCGGTAGAAGTCAGGTGATTTCCTGTCACCTGCGAGATATAGAGATATCCATCTATGGCACGGTTGGCTATATTGCTATCGTGGAATGGAACCATGTGTTAATAAAATGAAATGAGACCGGGCGGGATGATGATAGTGAAGCAACAAGGCATGGAGGTCTTGGGTGTGGATCTATCCCCGTCTGAGTCGTTTAAGGACCGATTCGTTGTACGTCCTTGAGTCATGTTGAACGCAGTCTAACACTTAGTTGGCCGGATAAGTCGTTCCGACCGCGAATCCGAGTAATATGGTTCAGGCCGGGAATCGAATGGTAGGTTGCTTCTTGGAGGAGAGAAAGGATGTGCTTGGGGACATTGGCGTGAGACCAAGGGGGGTTAGAGTCCCTATCACCTGGCAGAGTGTCGCCCTTGGGGTTGCGACATCATTCGTACCCGCGATTCCTGAATCGTACAAAAGGTGGCTTGTGCGACCCTGGCAGAGGCCTGCGCGGTGAGTGTTAGAAATACCCCTCCAGCTGGATAGGAATTCGATTCGAATCACCGTCGCTCCCGGTTAGTGAGCACTTGACTTGAGCAGCGGCAACGTAGATTCCATTAAATTAAACGGATGGTTAATTGGATAACGATGGAAAGGTTGCCTCAATTTATACCTGCTATGGTTAATATTGTTTGCTTCTAATAAAGTGAGTGCTCTAGTACAGGTTCTAATATAGATGACAGGTTAATGATAATTAACTTGATGCTTAAGCATTAATGATTACTTATCCATAATAAGCTTTTATGCAAAATGTTGTCAAGCTAGCCCACCTTATATCAGCCTTGCATGATCCTTGGTGTTACTTTATTTCTGGTTTATGACAGGTAAGTCTAGCTGAGTACTTTCTCGTACTCAGGGTTTTATCCCCACTTGTTGCAGGTTGTGCTGTATCATGGCGACTGCAAGAATTGGTTGGCTCCTGCCGTAGAGGCGGAGTGTGATCACGGGCATGATCCTTCTGAGTTATCTTCTCTCTAATGCTTTTGTTGGAAGTCGACCTTGGTACTGGCATATATTTGAAATAAGGGTGTTGTTAGTTTCAAATTACTTTGCTTCCGCTACTTTTGAACTTAAGTTGTAATAACTATGTTGAACTCCGATGTATATTGAATTACTTGTGAAATGATTGTGTGACTTGTTATGTTGAATCACTACGATCTTAGCTTGTATGTTGGTTGGTTTGAAATCCCTCGTGATTTCATTGGACTACCGAAGTTATATGGGCTCAAGTGCGAGAATTTGATCACTCTGGTGATTGTTTTTGTACTTGTGCTCTTATAATTTGGACGGTTCTGTTACATTTTTCTTCCTCTCTTCTTCTTCATCACTTGAATCATTTTTCTTGCCCTTGTTCTTGTTCTTGTACTTGTCTTTTGGTGGTCTAGGGCATTGATGAGCTAAGTGGCCAAGTTCACCACAATTGTAGCAATCCATCTCCGAGATTGGCTTTCTTTTGCTACTTGTGAAGAATTTCTTTTTCTTGCCGTCGAACTTGATGCCACTCTTGTTGAGCTTCTTTAGCATTTTGGTGGTCTTTCTCACCATGAGTGCAAGTGATTCATCATCAACATCACTTTCACTTGAGCTTTCTTGCACCAACATGGCTTGGCCCTTCTTCTTCTTGTCATGGCTAGCTTTGAAGGCCGAGTCTTTTTTCTTGGAAGATGATGAGCCCTCTTTCGGAGTGATGTGCATGTACATCTCATGAGCATTGATCTTCCCCAATACTTGTGTCGGTGTTGCGGTGGAAAGATCACTTTAGTGAAGCACGGTGACAATGTGACCATACTTCTCAACGGGAAGAACACTCAAGATCTTCCTTGCAACATCCGATTGGCTCATTTGAGTGAGCCCAAGAGCATTGAGGTCCTCTACAAGAACATTCAATCAAGTGTACATGTCATTAGCACTTTCTTTGGGAAGCATCTCAAAAGAATTAATTTTTTTTAAAGCAATATGATAGCGTTCCTCACGCTCACTCTTAGTTCCCTCATAGAGAGCACAAAGGTTTTCCCACAATTCATGAGCGTTCTTTGCATTACGCACACGATTGAAGATATCCTTGCCTAAGCCCCGGTAGAGTGCATTTTTGGCCTTTGCATTCCATCGGTCATACTTCTCCTCGTCACCAATTGGGTTTGCGGGATCCTTGATAGCGGGAAGCCCTTGGGTTGCGGCTCTAAGACACCCAACATCTATGGCTTCGAGATACGCCTCCATACGGATTTTCCAATACGGAAAATCATCCCCCTCAAAGGTGGGAGGTGGTCCTTCCCCGTTAGACATCTTGCTCTAGGCGGTAAAGCCTAAATTAGGAGCAACTCGGCTCCGATACCAATTGAAAGGATCAAGATGCCCAAGAGGGGGGTGAATTGGGCTTTTCTAAAAATTAATTGCAAGAATTAAATCCTACAAGCCAGAATTCACCCCTAGTGCCTACTTGTGTTCCTAGAGATTCTACCGGTAAAAGTTTTGCACCCTAGTTTCCAATCCTAGTCTAGCATGGCAGTTCTAGGAAAGTAAATCAAGCAATGAATGTAAATACGAGAATGTAAATGCTTGAAAGTAAGGGCAAGGAACACGGCGATGTTTTCCCGAGGTATCGGAGAGTCGCCACTCCCCACTAGTCCTCGTTGGAGCACCCGCGCAAGGGTGTAGCTCCCCCTTGATCCACACAAGGATCAAGTGCTCTCTACGGGCTGATTCTTTGACACTCCGTCGCGGTGAATCGCCCAAAACCGCTTACAAGATGAGTTGGGTCATCCACAAGCTCCGCCGGATGATCACCAAACTCCCAATCACCACCAAGCCGTCTAGGTGATGGCGATCACCAAGAGTAACAAGCTAGAACTCTCACTTGACCACAACGAGCCTAATGAGAAGGTGGATGCACACTTGCTACTCTCTAATCGCTAGTGGAGGACTCTCAAGCTTTGATTCTCAAACCACAATCCTCACTAGAGCTCTTGCACTCCCTTGCACTCCAAAGGTGTTTCTCAGCTGAACAAATGAGCAAGAGACCTCTAAAAGAGGTGGTGGGGATGTATTTATACACCCCACAGTCGAAACGAATCGTTACCTGCCAACTCAGCAAAATACGGGGTGACCGGACGCGCCGGTCGAAGTGACCGGACGCGCCGGTCGCCGTAACGGTCGAAATTCTGAAATCTCGGCTGAGTGACCGGACGCGTTCGATCGTGCAGGGAGCTTACTGTAACGAGACCGGATGCGTGACCGCGTCCGATCGGTGATGACCGGACGCGTCCGGTCGTCGCAGGACCTTACTAGAACGTGACCGGATGCGCCGATCACACCCAGGTCGCATCCGATAGGAAGTTTTCCCTCAAGTGACACGTGTCGGCCCTGACCACCGCGTCCGATCCTCGCAAGGGCCGTGTCCGGTCGTCAGCGCCGAAACACAGTCGCGGTTTTGAACTGACCGGACACGTCCGGTCAAGCCGAGAACCGCGTCCGGTCAAGGGAAAAACCCTCTAAACTCTCTGAAACGCGACGCAACTTGAACCAAGTTGCTTCCAACTGAACTTTGAGCTATTCTAGAGCTGCCTAGTGCTAAGTTTAACAAGTGTGCACCACACCTAAACATAGGACTCACCTAGGTCAAGCTACCCGCTCATGCTCCCCTTTATAGTATGGCCAAAAGAGAAAACGAAGATCCTAACGACTATTCCGAATGAAACTCAACACCTTGACATCCGGAACTAACCGTCCTTAATCTTGACGTCACTCCGTTGAAAACCGAAACGATTTCCATCAAGGGGCATGAATACAATGGTGCCCAAAGCAGTTATCACCTCCATGACCTAACTTACCAAAGTTTCTGCAAAACACACGTTAGTCATGGTAATAAAGTGTTGTCATCAATTGCCGAAACCAACTCTCGGGGCCTAGATGCTTTCATGCCTGATCTCTACCACGTTAACAGTAGGCGCGGGGTGGTTGTTGATGGTCACTAACGATGAAATTCGACCGTCGATAAGCTCATAAAAAGGAGGAATTAGCAAACTTTGGTCACATATGCTTTTACTATTAACCGAGTTCCACATGTATTTGGAGTATATCACTTTGCAGGTCACAAACACAAATACTTGGAATAAACCATCAAAAGGTGCTTTCCAACATTGATTCATGCAAAGAATGGAGAAGGCGCCAAACATCGGAACACCAATGGGGCAAAACACCACACAACAGTATTCCAAGCCCAACCAGAGTCCACCTCACAAAGGCGGTGGCCATTTGGGCCCCTTAGTGGGTCGGACGGCCCTGAGGGCGGCCACCCCCTGGAACCACCCTCGCACCCGGTCGTTCTTTGGCGGTGGCATGGAAGCATGCAATGTCGGTTCCCAGGGTGCCTCACACCAAGAATAGGGAGGAGCACCGCCTTTCTCCCTGCATAAATAGAGAGCCAAGCCCCTCAACTCAAGACACACAACCACATCAAGCATTACCTCACTCTCTATTTCCTACTTGTAGCTTTACTTTATTTAGTTGTTTTAGAGCAAGGAAAAGCTACATTGGAGAGCTTGGCTCCTTGGAAGAAGACATTCTTGGGTATGAATAGAATTATGAGTTCTTCCAAAGTCTTGCTCCCATTATATATTTATAGTCATACTTATGAATTAGAGTATAGTTTTGCTATTATGATCTTGATATAAGAACTAGTCTATAGTTTGTGTGTCATGGGAATAACATGCTTAACTTTAGGCTTAATAAATCATATAACATATGTAATCGGGATTAGAGCTAAGTTGAGGTGGCGGTTCATCATGTTGCAAGGTGTGCCCATTTCCTTTACTAGTCGATCCATAGGGTCGGGGACCGCGGGGGATTTGGGTAGTTGCTGCATACGCAAGCATGGTGCTTGGGTATGGAGGAACAGGTGATTGCATTGTCCCTTTCTGTGGAATGAGGGGTAGGCGGCAGGTGGTGACAGCCCTGTCCTTCCTTTGTATTCCCCCACGTTCGATTGGGGTGTAGGAGTCTAAATTGTCACTAAGGTTACTGGCAGACCAGTACTCGAGTGGTCTCCCGACCTGCTTCATCCTTAGTCCTGATCCTAATTATGTAAAGTTGTATGATCATCAACTAGTCATGATGTGACTATACTAGACCAATGCCTGCTCGCTTTAGGAATCTTGTTTCTTTATTTCTTTTCTTATTTATCGTTTGAGGAATGCCATGTGTGTGTCCACTATCTTGAATATCACCGTTCTTACCCCTGCATTAAACATGGATAATCTTACATCGCATTATTACCCAAGTTCATATCCATACTAGGATCTTAATCAAATGCCTTCCCATGGGAAAAATATAAATGAACGATACCTGAATACTCTCAATTGATATCAGAGCCCAATTCACCCCCCTCTTGGGCATCTTGATCCTTTCAATTGGTATCAGAGCCGAGTTGCTCCTAATTTAGGCTTTACCGCCTAGAGCAAGATGTCTAACGGGGAAGGACCACCTCCCACCTTTGAGGGGGATGATTTTCCATATTGGAAAATTCGTATGGAGGCGTACCTCGAAGCCATAGATGTTGGGTGTCTTAGAGCCGCAACCCAAGGGCTTCCCGCTATCAAGGATCTCGCCAACCCAAGTGGTAACGAGGAGAAGTACGACCGGTGGAATGCAAAGGCCAAAAATGCACTCTACCGGGGCTTTGGCAAGGATATCTTTAATCGTGTGCGTAATGCAAAGAATGCTCATGAATTGTGGGAAAACCTTTGTGCTCTCCATGAGGGAACTAAGAGTGAGTGTAAGGAACGCTATCATATTGCTTTAAAGAAAATCAATTCTTTTGAGATGCTTCCCAAAGAAAGTGCTAATGACATGTACACTCGATTGAATGTTCTTGTAGAGGACCTCAATGCTCTTGGGCTCACCCAAATGAGCCAATCGGATGTTGCAAGGAAGATCTTGAGTGTTCTTCCCATTGAGAAGTATGGTCACATTGTCACTGTGCTTCACCAAAGTGATCTCTCCACCGCAACACCGACACAAGTATTGGGGAAAATCAATGCACATGAGATGTACATGCACATCACTCCGGAAGAGGGCTCATCATCTTCCAAGAAGAAATACTTGGCCTTCAAAGCTAGCCATGACAAGAAGAAGGGCCAAGCAATGATGGTGCAAGAGAGCTCAAGTGAAAGTGATATTGATGATGCATCACTTGCACTCATGGTGAGGAAGACCACCAAGATGTTAAAGAAGCTCAACAAGAGTGGCATCAAGTTCGATGGCAAGAAAAAGAAATTCTTCACAAGTAGCAAAAGGAAGCCAATCTCGGAGATGGATTGCTACAATTGTGGTGAACTTGGCCACTTAGCTCATCAATGTCCTAGACCTCCAAAAGATAAGTACAAGAATAAGAACAAGGGCAAGAAGAATGATTCAAGTGATGAAGAAGAAGAGAAAAAGAAAAACAAGCCATACAAGAAGAAGGATGGCAAGAAGGAGTTCCACAAGAAGAAGAAGGGAGGAAAAGCATACATTGTTGGTGATTGGCTCACCGACATTGAATCATCTTGTGAGTCCTCTGGTGATGAGAGCGATGATGAGAAAGAGAAGGTTGCCGCATTTGTGATGGGGCCATCATCTTCACCGACATCTTCATCACCACCCTCACCGCCACCTTCACCATCATCGTCCACAACTCACCTATGCCTTATGGCCAAGGGTGAACGAAAGGTACAAAACCATGATAGTGATGATGATGATGATAGTGATAGTGATGATGAATATGACACACCTTCTTATGATGAACTTGTAAAATTGTTGAACAAATACACTAAAGTCATAAGAAGAACTAGAAATAAAAATGATGAACTTCATAATGAAAATGAATCACTCTCATCCAAGCTTGAAAGTGCACAAAAGGCTAGTGGTGAGCTCAAAGATCAAAATGAAATTATGTCTTCCACTCTCAAGGAGCTCATAACTTCTAACAAAGAGCTTAGAGATCAACATGATAAACTTGAGAAGAAGCATGATGAGCTCATCACTAGACATAACTCTCTAAAAGACAAATACACCACATTGAAAATTGACTATGATAGTCTTGTGGTAGCTAATGAGCTTTCTCTTGAGACACATGATGCTACTAACAAAGTTGTTAAGTTTGATATAGCTACATCATGTGATGACTTGATCATTGAAAGCATTGAGCAAGGTTCTAGTAGCAAAGGCAAGAGTGTGGTTGAGTCAAACAACTATGATGATTATGCCAAGATCAAGAGTGAAAATGAGAAGGTTGCAAATGAGAACAAGAAACTAAAAGGGTTGATGGCTCTTGAGAAGCAAACAACAAATGAGTCACTTATTGAAGAAAACAAAAAGCTCAAGCAAGAGAAAGAGCATCTCAAGACCGGCCTAAGCAAGTTCACAAGAGGCCAATATTTGCAAAGTGAGCTACTCATGAACACCGTAATGAAGATGGATAGAAGTGGCATTGGTTATTTGGCAAATCAAGAGAAGAAGGCTAAAGCTCAACAACAACAAAGCAAGTCAAAGCCCAAGCCAAAGAGATGTGTTGAGTGTGGACAAGAAGGCCACTTTGCTCATGATGTAAAACTCCACCACCACAACCCTTGCCCAAGCATGCTAGACCCTTTGCCTTCAATGCTCATTACATGCTAAGAAAAGATTCAAGTGGAAAGATGAAAGTTATGTTCTTGGGTCCCCCAAACAAGAATAGGCCTAAGAAAATATGGGTTGCCAAGTCACTAGTTGAGAAAGTCAAGGGTCCCTCTCAAGTGTGGGTCCCTAAACAAAAAGCTTGATCTCTTGTGTGTAGGTGAACTACAAGACCGGTGGATCTCATTGGGTTATTGATAGTGGTTGCACTCAACATATGACCGGTGATCCTCGTATGTTCACCTCCATTGAAGAGAATGGGGTATGTCAAGAGAAGATCACATTTGGAGATAATTCAAAGAGCAAAGTCAAGGGTATAGGCAAGATTGCAATATCAAATGATCACTCACTCTCAAATGTGCTCTATGTTGCTTCATTGAGTTTCAATTTATTATCCGTTGGGCAACTTTGTGACATTGGCTTCCAATGCTTGTTCACACCTAATGAAGTGGTTGTTTCAAAGATAGATGACAAGCAAGTGATATTCAAAGGCTTTAGATACAATAATCTTTATCTTGTTGACTTCACCTCCGAAGATGCAAACTTGATGACATGTTTGTTCACCAAGACCTCACTTGGATGGCTTTGGCATAGGAGGCTTGCTCATGTTGGAATGAACACTCTCAACAAGCTATTGAAGAAAGAACTAGTGAGAGGATTGAAGGATGTAAAGTTTGAAAAGGACAAACCTTGTAGTGCATGTCAAGCCGGCAAACACTCATCCAACCAAAGCTTACATGTCAACTTCAAGAGTGCTAGAACTCCTACACATGGATTTGTTTGGGCCGACAACCTATAAGAGCTTGGGTGGAAATCTCTATTGTCTTGTGAAAGTGGATGACTACTCAAGGTATACATGGACCTTCTTCCTTCATGACAAATCCGAAGTGGCCAATTGCTTCAAGAAGTTTGCAAAGAGAGCTCAAAATGAATTTGAAGTCAAGATAAAGAAGATTAGAAGTGACAATGGGAAAGAGCTTGACAACACAAACATTGAAGCTTATTGTGATGAAATTGTAATCAAGCATGAAGTTTCTTCAACTTACACTCCTCAACAAAATGGTGTAGTTGAGAGAAAGAACCGGACTTTGATCACCCTTGCAAGAACAATGTTAGATGAGTACAACACTCCGGAGAAGGTGTGGGCCGAGGCAATCAACACCGCATGCTATGCTTCAAATCGCCTCTTCCTACAAAAGTTTCTTGGCAAGACCCCCTATGAGTTGCTAAATGGGAAGAAGCCGGACGTCTCATTCTTCCGGGTGTTTGGTTGCAAATGCTACATCTACAAGAAGCGTCAACACCTAGGGAAGTTTCAAAGATGTTGTGATATAGGTTTTCTTGTTGGTTACTCATCAAAGTCCAAAGCATATAGAGTATTTAACCATGCCACCGGTTTGGTTGAAGAAACATATGATGTGGAATTTGATTAATCTAACGGCTCCTAAGCAGCAATTGAGAATTGTGATGATGTAGGTGACGAACCCTTGAGGGAGGCAATGAAGAACATGCTGGTGGGAGACATCAAGCCAAAAGATGATGAAGACGATGTACAAATTATTGATCCATCATCTTCATCACATGCGCCTCAAGATGATGACAAGGATGAGAGAGTTGAAAATGAAGACACTCATATCTCTCATGAACAAGCCGAGGCACAAGCTCAAGATGTTGATGCTCCCCATCCTCCTCCTCAAGTGGTTGATAGAAGAACCTCACCTCTACTTCAAGCACATCCACAAGATCTCATCATAGGGAGTCCTACTAAGGGAGTAATGACTCGATCTCAAAAGCTTGCTTCTTTTGTTGAACATCACTCCTTTGTCTCTTGTGTTGAACCTAAGAATGTAGAAGAAGCTCTTCAAGATCCGGATTGGGTGAATGCTATGCATGAAGAATTGAACAACTTCACCCGCAATCAAGTGTGGACACTTGAAGAGCATCCAAAAGGTGCAAGAGTCATTGGAACCAAGTGGGTGTTCCACAACAAGCAAGATGACCAAGGCATAGTAGTGAGAAACAAGGCAAGACTAGTTGCAAAGGGGTTTTCTCAAGTTGAAGGTCTTAATTTTGGAGAGACCTTTGCACCCGTTGCAAGACTTGAAGCCATTCGTATCCTCCTTGCATATGCATCACATCATGATATGAAACTATATCAAATGGATGTGAAAAGTGCATTCTTAAATGGCTTCATAAATGAACTAGTCTATGTTAATCAACCTCCCGGGTTTGAAGACCCTAGATATCCTAATCATGTTTATAGGTTGTCCAAGGCGCTATATGGGCTCAAGCAAGCCCCTAGAGCATGGTATGAGCGCCTCCGGGACTTCCTCATTGAGAAGGGCTTCACCATTGGGAAGGTCAACACCACACTATTCACCAAGAAGCTTAATGGGGAGATCTTCATTTGTCAAGTTTAAGTTGATGATATCATCTTCGGATCAACAAATGAAGAATATTGCAAGGAATTTGGTGAATTGATGTCGAAGGAGTTCGAGATGTCTATGATTGGTGAGCTCACATTCTTCCTTGGTTTTCAAGTCAAGCAAATGAGAGAAGGGATTTTCATCTCTCAAGAAAAGTATACCAATGATCTTCTCAAAAGATTCAAGATGGAAGAATGCAAACCAATCAAGACCCTAATGCCATCTAATGGACATCTCGACCTAGATGAGGGAGGTAAACCGGTTGATCAAACTCTCTACCGTTCTATGATTGGTAGTTTGTTGTACCTTACCGCATCTAGGCCCGATATCATGTTTAGTGTGTGCATGTGTGCTCGCTTTCAAGCATGCCCTAAAGAACCTCACTTAAGTGACGTAAAAAGAATCTTAAGATATCTTAAGCACACTCCAAGCATTGGTCTTTGGTATCCCAAAGGAGCTAGATTCCAACTAGTTGGCTATTCCGATTCGGATTATGCCGGTTGCAAAATTGATAGAAAAAGCACATCCAGAGGGTGCCATTTGCTTGGGAGGTCTTTAGTATCTTTGTCGTCTAAAAAGCAAAATAGTGTGGCTTTGTCCACCGCCGAGGCGGAATACATTGCCGCGGGGGCTTGTTGTGCACAAATCCTATACATAAAACAAACCCTCCTAGACTATGGAGTTGTTCTTGAAAAGGTGCCACTTTTATGTGACAATGAAAGTGCCATTAAAATTGCTAATAATCTGGTACAACACTCTCACACCAAGCACATTGATATCCGCCACCACTTTCTAAGAGATCATGTTGCTAAAAATGATATATCACTAGAAGGTGTAAGAAGTGAAAATCAATTAGCGGATATCTTCACTAAACCCTTAGATGAGGCTACATTTTGTAGGTTGAGAAGTGAACTTAATGTGCTTGACTCTAGTAACTTTAAAAAGTGAGCTTGTGTTGTCCCTTTCATTGCATTGTATTATATGTCACGTTTAAATTTCTCGCAATGCATCTAGGGCTTGTCTAACACGGTTACGATAACCCTCCTTTGGAGGAGTGAAGAAGCCAACCGTGGATCAAATTTGACAAGCAACCTAGCTTTACTTACTTGTATTGCATTGCATATGCATGGTTGTTGCTTTGTCGTTTCTTTTCGGTTTGGCTTTGAGCAACCTCTATGTTCGTCCATGAATAGAGAGAGCATTTGACGCTCCTAAGGGTTCACAAACTCTATTACATGGCCATACGTTGCTCCTCGGGCGTTTATTGCTTATTTTACTAAAAATAATACTAGCCTAAGGCAAACTATTTTGAAAAACTTGAGGGTTTGAGTGAGGTCACTCATATCATGTTCCAATTGGTGTTTATTTGAGTTTCTTTGAATTGGAACTTGATTGGGAGAAGTTGCGTCAAAAATCGGTTTGAAGAAAGGTGAAAAACAGTGACCGGATGCTGGACCGGACGCTGCACCGGACGCAGTGATGCTTCACCACCGCGTCCGGTCCCGGCGACCACTAGCGCGTCCCGTCATCTAGAAGACTTCCTCCTGACCTTGTGACCGGACGCTGCACCGGACGTGTCATTGTTGACCACCGCGTCCGGTCCCGGTACCCACCACCGCGTCCGGTCATGCGCGATGATTTTCCTAGATGACCCTCGACCGGACTCTGTCCGCGTCCGGTCTGTCGTAACCGGACGCGTCCGGTCGCTCCAGGAGCTTACTAGAGTGTGACCGGACGCTGCACCACCGCGTCCGGTCATTCGACCACCGCATCCAGTCAGTGCGCGCCGAGCGGATCTGAGTCCTCATATAACCCTTCGTCTTCAATCTGGTTTTCTTTTTCAATCCGTCCGCCACCCGCGCTGCGCCCGCTCTCGCCGTCTCCGTGCCCTAACTCGTCAGAGCGCCGCCGCGCCGCTCTCCACCGCCGCCCGAGCTTCTCACGCCGCCGCCCGTGCTTGCTTTCTCCACCGAAGCCCGCACCAACGCGCTGCCCTAGCCCGCGCCGCGCGCCTTGCTACCTCGCGCCGCCGCTGCTCGCTGCTTTGCCGTGCCGCCGCCACTGTCCGCTGCCGGCCACTGCCTCGCCGTTGCACCCTGCTCGCTCGAGCCCCCTGTGCCAAAGCCCTGCAACCCTAGGCTCCCTCAGCACCACTTTCAACTGAGTTCAAGCTCTAGGGTTTTCCCTAACTCGTAGGTAAAACTCGTTTTTCTTTGTTTTCATCCGTCAATTCAATTGTTAGGGCTTGCCGTCACAAGTCACTTCCATCGCTTATCATCGCACCTTGTCTCGGCCATTTTCAGCACTCGTCCGGCGTTTTCGGGAAATCCCGTGATCTAGGTCATCTCACCTCGTCACCGGTTTCTCATCGATCCGAGGTAGCTATCGCTGTTCGTTTCTTATCTCATCTTATATGCTTGCTATCTCTAGGGTTTCGTACCTTTTAGATTATATGTGTTGCTTATAGTAGATCCATCTATTCCATCTTTTCAGCGAGTCTGTCGGTGTGTCGGGGTGACTGCAGTTCAGTGCTTTAATCCGAGGCCAAGCCTGCGGATATGGATTGAGGCCAAGCCTCTTGAGTGACAGTACATCATCTTTCAGAGGTTCCCGACAGTCGTCAGTATGGTTCGCTACAAGAACGCCGGGGGTGCTCCTAGTGACGGGGACGAGAGTCCTCGTCTGTCTGAGGTTGCGCGTGGTAAGCGCATAAAGGTAATGGCCAGAAAGAAGAAGAATACCCTTACAGATGCTGAGATCGCTCAGGCAGTCGCAGATGCAGCTGAGCAGGCAGAGAGGGGAGGCAGGAGCAGTGGTATTCGCATTGGCGAGCGTCGCTTTCATCTTGAAGGTCGACAGCTCGGTACAGAGGCCACAGAGGGGACAGAGGACATGTCAGTTGATCCACCTACCGAGGCTCCAGAGGAGATAGAGGAGTAGCCAGTCCAGACTCCACCGCGTCGCCGCTCCACACGTACACGAGCTCAGGTGACTCCCAGGCCCGAGGGCCAGCGTCGTGGAGGACGTCCTCCTCCCAGGGCTCGTGGTTCGCCCCTAGTCGAGCACTTTGACTTGAGGGGAGCTACAGCACGTCAGGTGCAGGGCCTGAGGTTCGTTGAGGTCAGCCGGTGGTTCCCACCTGTGAGGGATTCCAGAGCTTCAGAGGGATTCTATACACCTCTACAAGAGGATTTCTACAGAGCATATGTTGACAGTGGGATTGCTTTTCGACCGTAGAGGGTCTGTCGTATTGAGACACTTGTTGAGGTAGTGGGTGAGCAGCTTCGTCCGCACCTATCTTTTCTTCTGGGCTTATCTGACTTTCTTGGACGGACAGGAGCATACTGCGGCACTTGGGTCAGGGACTTCTATGCCTCACTATGGATTGATCCGGCACATGAGTTCATACACTTTGCATTTCGAGGCCGAGACCATAGACTGTACAGCACCAGAGTGTGGGAGATTCTCAGACTCCTAGCTTCAGACAAGAAGATACATCCGCTTTGCTTTGGTCAGACTGCTCCACCTAGACGCCCTCACGGCGGGACAGTGCCTCCTACTGATCTGATCCGACCCTGCTTTCGTGAGCCTTTTGGCGAAGGGTCTCGTCGCACACCCGCCAGCTTGACACCGCTTGCCCGAGTCCTGGATGCCATTGTCAGACATACTCTTCTTCCTAGGCTGGGCTATAGAGAGGGACTGACCAGGATGCAGTTGTGGGTTGTACACCACCTTCTCTCACAGACACCGTTTGATATATGGGATCTTATGCTATGTGAGATGGAGGACACCCTGGCAGAAGGCTTCAAGGGACACCGTCAGCTGCCCTATGCTCATTGGATATGCTTCATCATTAGATCTTCACTTGAGCTGCCTTCAAAGATTAGAGCTGAGATATCTGATACTACCACTGCCTTTCTAGAGTATGATATCCGTCAGCTATGGGCTTCTATCACCAGAGAGCAGGCCCTAGTGCCAGGACAGCGAGAGAGACCTGAGGTGCCAGAGACAGCGGCTGAGCAGGACACGACCGTTGAGGGTCTTGCTGAGGAAGAGCTTGCAGATCTAGATGCTCAGCCTGCTGATCTAGCTGAGGATGAGGCCTCTGACAGCACTGACGAGGATTATCAGCCCATCCCCAGGTATCGGTCTCCTCGGCCTCACGACCACGAGGCCGGTGGCTCTGGTTCAGCCTCCCGCTTAGACCCAGCCATGGTGGCTATTCTTGAGAGGCTGACCCAGGCACAGGAGCGACAGGAGCTTCAGCTACAGAGACAGGCTCAGGACACAGCTACTGCTTTTGCTCAGATACAGACTAGACAGGACGAGTTCCAGAGACAGCAGCTTGAGATACAGCGTCAGCAGGTCGAGATGCAGCGTCAGTAGTATGAGATACAGCGACAGCATGTAGCAAGCCAGCAGCAGTACTTGGAGCTTCTGCGTCACTTGGTCACAGTCGGGGTTCCTCCACCTGCATCTGTCCTGACTCCAGCCTTACAGTCTAGTGGACCTTCGAGTCAGGGACAGCCGAGCTTTCAGTTCACCTCTCCACAGCAGCAGGTCCCCCAGTCATTTCAGTCCCTGAGCTACATGCCTATTCAGACGGGGTTCACTCCTTCAGACCAACCTCGCCCTCACCTACTGACAGGCACACCATTTGTTGATTTGAGTGCCACCTATAGCGAGTTGACTGGTCAGCCGACGCCCTCGCACACTACTCTAGCTACTTCTTTAGGGTTGTCCGCTTCAGAGGCAGTTGTTCCTCCTGTGACAGGAATGGGCATTACAGAGATAGTACCTTCGTCAGTTGCCTCGACAGATCCCCTAGCTGTTGGCTCACTTCAGGCTCAGGTTGTAACAGAACCATCCAAATTATAAGAGCACAAGTATAAAAACAATCACCAGAGTGATCAAATTCTCGCACTTGAGCCCATATAACTCCGGTAGTCCAATGAAATCACGAGGGATTTCAAACCAACCAACATACAAGCCAAGATCGTAGTGATTCAACATAACAAGTCACATGTTACAACCATTTCACAAGTAATTCAATATACATCGGAGTTCAACATAGTTATTACAACTTAAGTTCAAAAGTAGCGGAAGCAAAGTAATTTGAAACTAACATTTCTCTTATTTCAAATACATGCTAGTACCAAGGTCGACTTCCAACAAAAGCATTAGAGACAAGGTAACTCAGAAGGATCATGCCCATGATCACACTCCGCCTCTACGGCAGGAGTCAACCAACTCTTGCAGCTGTCATGATACATCACAACCTGCAACAAGTGGGGATAAAACCCTGAGTATGACAATGTACTCAGCTAGACTTACCCGTCAAAAACCAGAAATAAGGAGACACCAAGGATCATGCAAGGCTGATATAAAGTGGGCTAGCTTGACAACATTTTGCACAAAAGCTTATTATGAATAAGTAATCATTAATGCTTAAGCATCAAGTTAATTATCATTAACCTGTCATCTATATTAGAACCTATACTAGAGCACTCACTTTATTAGGAGCAAACAATATTAACCATAACAGGTATAAATTGAGGCAACCTTTCCATCGTTATCCAATTAACCATCTGTTCAATTTAATGGAATCTATGTAGCCGCTGCTCAAGTCAAGTGCTCACTAACCGGGAGCGACGGCGATTCGAATCGAATTCCTATCCAGCTGGAGGGGTATTTCTAACACTCACCACGCAGGCCCCTGCCAGGGTCGCACAAGCCACCTTTCATATGATTCAGGAATCGCGGGTCCGAATGATGTCGCAAACCCAAGGGCGACACTCGGCCAGGTGATAGGGACTCTAACCCCCCCCCTTGGTCTCACGCCAATGTCCCCAAGCACATCCTTTCTCTCCTCCAAAATGCAACCTACCATTCGATTCTCGGCCTGAACCATATTACTCGGCTTCGCGGTCAGAACGACTTATCCGGCCAACTAAGTGTTAGACTGCGTTCAACATGACTCAAGGACGTACAGCGAATCGGTCCTTAAACGACTCAGACGGGGATAGATGCACACCCAAGACCTCCATGCCTTGTTGCTTCACTATCGTCATCCCGCCCGGTCTCATTTCATTTTATTAACACATGGTTCCATTCCACGATAGCAATATAGCCAACCGTGCCATATATGAATATCCCTACATCTCGCAGGTGATAGGAAATCACCTGACTTCTACCGCTTAAAGCAGGGCTAAGCATCTACTTGATCCTAGTCTATGTAGGATTCAGGGATTCATATATCTGGACAAAGAATAATATAATGCAGCAAGGTTTTCAACCAACTCCTACCACTTAATGCAACAATACTTATAACATATATATAATTAATTGCTTTGAAGGTAGGAGGCTTATAATGCTCCGGGGCTTGCCTGGGATCCGACACAAGTCAGTAGTTGTCAGATGACACTCGCTTGGCGAGCATCTCCCACTAGCACTTGTCCAGCCTTCCATCTACGGGGTGGATCCACCAACAACATCTTCGGGTTCAGCTCCACATCATGTCCTCCACGTAGTGCATCTAGCGTACCTAGATGAGATGTAAGATGCAAGTGTATGAATACATGGAAATACAATGGATGATGCATCACATCCTAAACAAGGCAAGTACAAGGTTATACTAAAGACACTTAAGCACATCACTTACTTAAGTAACCTTACACAAAAAAACATGCTAAAATAGCAAGGAAAGCAATACCAAGCTCAGGTGTACTAGCTTAATCACCAAAGACATGAATCACACTTAACAATACGCAAGCAAAGTAACCAAGCAATCATGTATTTTCAACAATTCTGGACATACATGCAGTAGCTGAGTAAATCAATCGTATCTGAAGTTCTACAAATCCAAATGACTTGCAAGATGACATCCTAGAAATCTTATGAAATTGTCCACATTTCATTTTTAAACATCTAAACCTGATTCTAACATTTACCAGGTCGAAATACAGAAGGTACAGAATATGTCCTAGAAGGACAGAGAGCAACATAAATCTGAACCCAACTTAGAACAGCTGTAGTTTCTAAACCATAAGGCCAAATGCCACCAAATTTTAACAGAGGCTAGATACATAAATTATCTACAACTTTTGTATAAACAAGTTTTACAACAAAGCACATTATCATGAAGAACTTTGCTAAGTTTCCAGATCTGTCCAGAAACCTTATTTGTAAGAAATAATTATTAACTTATGTTGCAAACATATATTTGGACAAAACTAACTTTACCAATATGTCACACATGACTAATGAACACCAGAAAACATAGTGTCCATTCCTAAATAAATTCTTTTAATGCATTTTCTTAATTTATTTAGATAATTAGGTGGAATTATGAACACATATCCAAGGTGTACAATAACTTCTACCAAAATTACAGTGGCCTACAAATGCTCCCAAAAGTCTACTGTCTAAATTTGAAACCATTTGGACATGTATATCAACCTCTATGAAAAAGACAAATGGATATTGCAATAAATCATGTGAGATCAAGATACACTAATAACTCACTCATATAGCAACTAAAATTCATGAAATTATTACTCCACATCAAACATGACATGAGTAACATGCCACAAAAATTTCACTTCATTTAGAGCTCTAAATTTGCAGTTATGAAAATGACAAATATGATTAGCATTGAAAACCTAGTTGCATAAATATATTTTTACAGCTAAAATATTAAACTAAAACATGTCATATTATAGATCCACAGCATATATAATTTCACAAGGATTCAAAAAAGTCCTCATTTGCTATTTTACGAATTTTCTATGATTTACTATGCATTTTCAAAAATCAGCAAAAACTACAACAAATCAGTCCTTACGGCACTATTCATATGAGTCTATGACATTGCAGTTAGGCCCCTGCGTTTCTTCAAATTGTTGCATGAAGTCCTTGACGCGAATCAAAGCAGGGAGGTCGTCGGAGGCTTGCGGTGCCGGCCGGAGGGCGCTCGCCGGCGATGGCTGAGGGGCGAGGGAGCACCAAGGGACCCACGCGCACCCGCTGGTGGTCGCGGATGGCCGGGAGACGGGCCGTGGCACCCTGGCCACGAGCACAGGAGCCCGCGGTAGAGGCGGCTCTGGTGACGGCGAACTGTAACGGCGGAGGGGCGGCCAGCAGTGGGGCTCTAGCTAGGATTTGCGAAGGAGGTGGTGGTGGTGCATGCGGCGGGACGTGAGGGAGCACGGAGCGGCGGGAACACAGTGGCGGCGAACTTGTGAGCTCGAGCTCGCCTCTACCATGGCGAGCGGCAGAGCGGACAACAGCGATGAGGACAAGGGAGTGAGGTAGGGAGACCGAGGGGGAGGACTTGGCGTCCTTTTGTCGAGCATGGAGGCAAGGTGGCGAGCATGCGCGCGCACGGGAGGGCCACGCGGCGCTCGGCCACACCACGCGCGCACAGCTAGCCATGGCTTGTTCTCAGAATTCAAAAATCCAATTCTACCTCAAACGTACAACTGAACAGCGATCTTCTCCACTCCATATCTACTAATACAATTGATTATTCGGTGAACCAATTACATCATTGTGTAGAGCTACACTAGTACTCCAACTTTGATTAAAGGATCAAAGTCTAATTCGGCATGGTTGGAGAGATACAAAGCTCCAAGGGAGGGTACCTCAAAATTGGATTCTGCAGTCCAATTGTAAACTGACTGAAACTGTCTTCTTCTCTACCTTATAACTCCTAAACCGTGCACTTATTTAATCAACCATTTTCACCATCAGCTAGATCTACATGAGTACTCCGACTTTGGTTAAAGGAGTTTGGCCAGATTCGAAATGGTTTGCAAACTAAAATTCACCAAAGATAGGTACCCAAAAACGGAAGTCGCGACTTTCAGGCATCCCAGACTTAGCCAATTTTCGAACCCTGAAAATAGCATTGGATTCAATTTCGTGAGCTCGATTTGACCATGCTAAGTACTGAATTAGCTCTGGGACAGTAAACAAAGTTTGTTCCCCATGATATGTTCTACAACTTTTATTTAAGGATCAAGGTCTGGATCAGCTTGTGTTGCAAGATATAAAGCTCCATCGTGGGGTACCCGAAGCTGAAACTCCATTCCGGACTTAACCAAATCTGAAACTCTGAAACAACAGTTGATTCCTTCTTGTGAGCCCTATTTGACTAGGTTAGATGCCAAACTAGCTCTTGACCATTAAACAAAGTTTGTTCTACACAAGATGAACTACAACTTTTATTTAAGGTCAAACCTCATAACTAGTATATAAGTCCAACTTTTACTTTGGTCAAAGTATCAACTCGATAAAGCCGAAACTAGGGTTTTAGGCCAATCGGGGCAATTTCTTGACATTTGCTCAACATGAACTCTTCATGACTTTTGTTGTAGAGTTCATCTAGAGTCATTTGGGCAAAGTTGCAAAGCTTGGTTGATGATCTATAGTTCCATTAACTTAATGGGGCAATTCCAATAGAAATGGAACTTATCATTTCATGTGACTTTTTGATTCCAAACTTCATGAAACTTTTCCAGGGATCAATATAGATAGGTACTAAGGTGAGACACATGAAGATATTGCAATAACACTACCCAAACATACATCTTGAAAAGGGGCCTATATATAAAGCAATGGTGCAACATCCAACTTTAGGTTAGGCTCATCTCCATAGGTTGACCTTGACATCGTCATCTCCATGTAATCTACCATGTTTGAGCTCAAACCCACTGCTTAGTGAGTAACAAACACCTGGGGTGTTACACAGGTCACAGAGACTGCTCCACTAGTTGCTACTTCGTCAGCACCTGGTCCTGTTGTTCAGACCCAGACCGCTTCACAGCCGCGTGCTTCTTCAGAGGGTCAGCCTGATAGCTCCGAGTCCGAAGAAGACACATGTCAGTTTGTGATCACTCCGCGCTCCTCAGCACCCGACTCGACTCTGTCTGTTCCCCCGTCAGATCCTTAGATTAGTTTTTGGCGGTTGATGCCAAAGGGGGAGAGAGAGTAGATTCAGGGGGAGTTTTGATAGAGGGTTTTCATTTTTATTTGTGTGCTACACTCATGCATCATGCTTACATTCCAGTACCTGCATTCTTGTGACATGTGGTCGTGTGAGATACTTTGAGTCTTTATGGTCTATCCAGTCACCGTTTTTAAATCATGTCACTTGGTTGGTTATAGCTCTAAGGTTGTGCTTCCGTGCCTTACTCCGATTTCTTTTGAGCTATATCTTTTTGTGTACTAACGCTTTATGTTTTATCTTATGAGTACACTCTTTTGGCTTGGGGCACATAAGCAATTCCTAACCCCTTGTGCTTATTGATTTTTGCTTATGTGAACCAAGCATGTTCGAAAACCTCAACTCTTATCTTCTGAATCTTGGTGTTGTCATCAATCACCAAAAAGGGGGAGATTGAAAGCATCTAGGCCCCGAGAGTTGGTTTCGGCAATTGATGACAACACTTTATTACCATGACTAACGTGTGTTTTGTAGAAACTTTGGTAAGTTAGGTCATGGAGATGATAACTGCTTTGGGCACTATGGTATTCATGCCCCTTGATGGAAATCGTTTCGGTTTTCAAAGGATTGACGTCAAGATTAAGGACGGTTAGTTTCGGATGTCAAGGTGTTGAGTTACATTCGGAATAGTCGTTAGGATCTTCACTTTTTCCTTTGGCCGTACTATAAAGGGGGGCATGAGCGAGTAGCTTGACCTAGGTGAGTCTTATGTTTAGGTGTGGTGCACACTTGTCAAACTTAGCACAAGGAAGCTATAGAATTGCTCAAAGTTCAGTTGGAAGCAACTTGGTTCAAGTTGTGTCGCGTTTTGAAGTGTTTAGAGACGTTTTCCCTTGACCGGACGCGGTGTCTGGTATGACCGGACGCGTCCGATCAGTTCAAAACCGCGACTGTGTTTCAGCTCTGTTGATCGGTCGCGGTCCTTGCGAGGACCGGACGCGGTGTTCAGACTGACATGTGTCACTTGAGGGAAATCACCTAATCGGACGCGACTGAGGTGTGATCGGCGCGTTCGGTCACGTTCCAGTAAGGTACTCTGACGACCGGACGCGTCCGGTCATCACTGATCAGATGTGGTCATGCGTCAGGTCAGAGTATAGTAAGCTCACTGCACGATCGGACGCGTCCGGTCACCCCTGATCGGCGCGTCCGGTCGCTCAGCCGTTATTTCAGGTTTTGACCGTTACGAGCGACCGGCGCGTCCGGTCACCTCGTATTTTGCTGAGAATCAAAGCTTTTAGAGGTCTCTTTTAGACTGTGGGGTGTATAAATACATCCCCACCACCTCTTTTAGAGGTCTCTTGCTCATTTGTTCAGCTGAGAAACACCTTTGGAGTGCAAGGGAGTGCAAGAGCTCTAGTGAGGATTGTGGTTTGAGAATCAAAGCTTGAGAGTCCTCCACTAGTGAATAGAGAGTAGCAAGTGTGCATCCACCTTCTGATTAGTCTCGTTGTGGTCAAGTGAGAGTTCTAGCTTGTTACTCTTGGTGATCGCCATCACCTATACGGCTTGGTGGTGATTGGGAGTTTGGTGATCATCCAGCGGAGCTTGTGGATGACCCAACTCATCTTGTGAGCGGTTTTGGGCGATTCACCGCGACGGAGTGTTGAAGAATCAGCCCATAGAGAGCACTTGATCCTTGCGCGGATCAAGGGGGAGCTACACCCTTGCGCGGGTGCTCCAATGAGGACTAGTGGGGAGTGGCGACTCTCCGATACCTTGGGAAAACATCGCCGTGTTCCTTGCCCTTACTTTCAAGCATTTACATTCTCGTATTTACATTCATTGCTTGATTTACTTTCCTAGAATTGCCATGCTAGACTAGGATTGGAAACTAGGGTGCAAAACTTTTACCGGTAGAATCTCTAGGAACACAAGTAGGCACTAGGGGTGAATTCCGGCTTGTAGGATTTAATTCTTGCAATTAATTTTTAGAAAAGCCCAATTCACCCCCCCTCTTGGGCATCTTGATCCTTTCAAGCGGAAGGAATCTTCTTGGTGTCGGCGATTGACGGCTGCATGCAGATCGAGAACTTGAGGACTTCAGTAGTTGCATAACCCTCCTTCTCGTAGTTGTAAGCGACGAGAACATTGCCCTTGAGGGACAGTATGCCTTTCTCGGTTGGCATCTTCAGGATCAGATAAACATAGTGTGGTATTGCCATAAACTTGGCCAGAGCTGGTCGGCCAAGTATGGTGTGGTATGTTCCCTCGAAGTCCATGAAGATGAAGTTGACATAGTCGATACGGAAGTGGTCGGGGTGCCGAACTGGACTGCTAGTGTGATCTATGCCAAAGGTTGAGAGGTCTGCCCTAGGAGCACTCCCCAGAAAGGTGTGTCGTAAGGCTCGAGGCCTTTCGGCTTAATGTCTAACTCGGTTAGAGCATTGCAGAAGAGGATGTCGAGGTCTTCTCGAACCATACGTTTCTGATGATAGGATCCAGAACCAGGGGAAAACACCCTGGCTCTGGAATATTGGCCCACTGGCCAGCTCTGCTGAACGTAATGGGATGGTGTGACCAGTAATGATACTTGGGGTCGGTAACCTTTCCATCGGAGTTGTTGAGGGCCATGACAGCTCGGGCGGTAAGCTTCCTCTATCACCGGTTTTCAAAGGCAACCTTCCCACCAAAAATACTACAGACACTTCTTTTGGGATCCTTGTAGGCGTGACGAGGGTCCTTGTCATGTTCTTCGGTATTGTCCTCCTCATCAGGCCTCTTGTCATCCCGGTGATCATTCTTGTCGTCGTCTTTGTCGCCACCACGCTGCCTTTTGCGGGGGTCCGAGCGCTAGATGGACTTCAGACCCCTGCAGTCCCCCATTGTATGGCCAGAGTCCAGATGAGCTGGGCAGGGACCCTGAAGGACCATGGAATAGGCATCCTCATAGTTGCACTTGGGCACTGGCTTGACGGTGTTGACAGCGTTGTCAACTAGTCAGTTGTGGCTCTTCTGCCCCCTAAAGTCGTCCTACCAACACCAATCATGATTGTCGTTGTGGCGGTCGCGGTTGTCGTTGCGTCGATCATTACGTCAGTCATCTAGGCGGTGATTTTGCTGGTCGGGGCGAGCAACCCGGCCAACATCTTCCTTGATCTACTGGTCGGCCTCATCAGCATCTACCCACTTCTTCACCACCATGAGAATGTCCTGGACTAAGTCGGGCCTCTTGCGGAGAAGCTTGGTCCTGAGAGCATCATGGTGGCGGTGGCCTTTGATAAATGCAGAGATAGCTTCATCGCTGTTGATGTTAGGGATGGATATCTGTGTTTCCGAGGATCGGCGAATGTAGTCACACAATGGTTCATTTGGATAGTCTCTAACTTTCTCCAAATCGTACTTGTTATCATGCTGCTGATAAGTGGCCATGTAATTGTCAATGAAAGCCCTCTTGAGCTGAGCCCAGGTGTCGATGGAGCCTTCCCTCGAGCTGAGGAGCCACTGGTTCACAGACTGGTTGATGACCACAGGCAAATAATTGGCCATCACGTCTTCAGCGCCGTGTGCTGCTCGGACAACAATTTCATACAGTGTTATCCACTATTCATGATTGGCCTTCCCGTCATAGGTGTCCAGATTGTGGAGCTTGAAGTGTCTTGGCCAGATGGCAGCACGGAACCAATTGGTGAATGGCCAGAGGCCAGAGATATGGCCAGCACGTGGTGCATAGCCACGGCTGGGTGCACCATGTGCTTCATCATATTCCCGCCTGCGCTGCATCTCAGATGCATGTCGCTCCTCTCGATTGTTCTCGATGCGATCCCTCAAGTTCAAATTGGCGCTGAGATGGTCACAGAGGTCACCTCCAGGCTACTCCACTTCTTGGTCAGCACCGCATTATCTACCACGACCGCCATCATGGTTTGCAACACACTCTCCTCCATGACGTGCGCCATGCCCACCTTGTTGGTTACGTTCACCCCCTTGATTGGTGTCATGCTCGCATCATTGGTCGACATTGCGTCTTCTACCTTGATCTCGGGGATGGTACGTCTCATAGTTTACATCATGGCCCTGGTAAAGATAGGGACCTCCCCGTTGCCAGGAACCTCATTGGCGATGACTTCGGGTGGTAGACGCCGATGGAGCGGGAGTACGCCTCTTGTTGACCTAGACTGTGGCCACCTTCAAATAAGCCTTGACAGCGTCGAGTGCTGGGGATTCAGGGAGCTTGTTCAGCTCGTTCATGGCAACGGCAATGTTGGTGCTCGGTGTCTTGAACACTTGCTGGTTGTCACACATGTAGAAAGTGTCGGTCAGATAGCGGCGGATATCGCGCTGGCCACCCGCGCCTGCATTAGCCGCATCTTCTTTGGCATTCACCAGGTCGACACTCCGAGCCCTACGATCGGCGTTTCTTTCCTCCCGAGCAATCCTCTCTTGATTAGTCTCCCCGTCGCGAGGGGGCTCATCATTGCTAACGGCAAAAATGATGCCTCTGAAGCCGGGTGGGAAAGCTGGGAGCTCCTGCCAATATGGATCAATGAGGGTGCGGGTATAGCTAGTCCCATGAGATTCAGTAGACCCGGTACTTTCTTCCGAGATTGTAGAGAGCGAGTCCCCTCCGATCTACCTGATCTCTACCACGTTAACAGTAGGCATGGGGTGGTTGTTGATGGTCACTAACGATGAAATTCGACCGTCGATAAGCTCATAAAAAGGAGGAATTAGCAAACTTTGGTCACATATGCTTTTACTATTAACCGAGTTCCACATGCATTTGGAATATATCACTTTGCAGGTCACAAACACAAATACTTGAAATAAACCATCAAAAGGCGCTTTCCAACATTGATTCGTGCAAAGAATGGAGAAGGCGCCAAACATCGGAACACCAATGGGGCAAAACACCACACAGCGGTATTCCAAGCCCAACCAGAGTCCACATCACAAAGGCGGTGGCCATTTGGGCCCCTTGGTGGGTCGGCCGGCCCTGGGGGCGGCCACCCCCTGGAACCACCCTCGCACCCGGTCATTCTTTGGCGGTGGCATGGAAGCATGCAATGTCGGTTCCCAGGGTGCCTCACACCAAGAATAGGGAGGAGCACCGCCTTTCTCCCTGCATAAATAGAGAGCCAAGCCCCTCAACTCAAGACACACAACCACATCAAGCATTACCTCACTCTCTATTTCCTACTTGTAGCTTTACTTTATTTAGTTGTTTTAGAGCAAGGAAAAGCTACCTTGGAGAGCTTGGCTCCTTGGAAGAAGACATTCTTGGGTATGAATAGAATTATGAGTTCTTCCAATGTCTTGCTCTCATTATATATTTATAGTCATACTTATGAATTAGAGTATAGTTTTGCTATTATGATCTTGATATAAGAACTAGTCTATAGTTTATGTGTCATGGGAATAACATGCTTAACTTTAGGCTTAATAAATCATATAACATATGTAATCGGGATTAGAGCTAAGTTGAGGTGGCGGTTCATCGTGTCGCAAGGTGTGCCCATTTCCTTTACCAGTCGATCCATAGGGTCGGGGACCGCGGGGGATTTGGGTAGTTGCTGCATACGCAAGCATGGTGCTTGGGTATGGAGGAACAGGTGATTGCATTGTCCCTTTCTACGGAATGAGGGGTAGATGGCAGGTGGTGACAGCCCTGTCCTTCCTTTGTATTCCCCCACGTTCGATTGGGGTGTAGGAGTCTAAATTGTCACTGAGGTTGCTGGCAGACCAGTACTCGAGTGGTCTCCCGACCTGCTTCATCCTTAGTCCTAATCCTAATTATGTAAAGTTGTATGATCATCAACTAGTCATGATGTGACTATACTAGACCAATGCCTGCTCGCTTTAGGAATCTTGTTTCTTTATTTCTTTTCTTATTTATCGTTTGAGGAATGCCATGTGTGTGTCCACTATCTTGAATATCACCGTTCTTACCCCTGCATTAAACATGGATAATCTTACATCGCATTATTACCCAAGTTCATATCCATACTAGGATCTTAATCAAATGCCTTCCCATGGGAAAAATATAAATGAACGATACCCGAATACTCTCCGGGTGAAATGCTGCAATGATAGCTCCGTGCGCTTGCGAATTAATAATCTAAAATGGACAAGGAACTATCACGGTCATGATTGGTAGAATCCAACTACTAATGACCGAGGCGTTCTTGGCACCGTTGCTAAGGATGTATTCAACCCCATTCTTAATGACGGAGCTAAGAAATGCCAACAAGCATTTCTAGCGCCATTGCCAAGGAGAATTTTAATTCTATTCTTGGTAGTGACGCTAAGAAATGCCAACAAGCATTTCTGGCGCCGTTGCCAGGGAAGGCATAACTGATTAAAATATCTAGTATGATATGTTCATGGTAATATGCATGTAAGGCTAGCCATTGTTTATGCATGCTAACCTTGCTTGTTTTCTCCTCTGTTATGGATGAAAACAGGATAGTGTATGACCGGTTTTGACCTGCCAGAGAACTACCATTCAAATCCAGAAGCACTCCTGAGGAAGAAGAGGACCCTTGTCCCTCCTTCCCTGTCCGCTCCACTGACAATCAAAATAGTCGCGCTCGCACCATCCACCGTTCCAATCATGGCCAAGACCCTTCGCGACTACTCCACTCCTGCCATTGCCAACGTGCCTGTTGGGCCCGCTGTTAATGTTGGGAACAGAAACTTCAAACTACGTACTAGTCTCATCACGACGGTGCAGGCAAACCAATTCCATGGTTTACCTAGCGAGGACGCGAATGCACATCTCCAACACTTCCTTGAACTGTGCGACACAATCATCATCAAGGACGTCGCACCGGACAGTATCAGGCTCCGCTTGTTTCCTTTCTCCCTTTCAGGGAAGGCGAAACAGTGGTTCTACAAAGAAAAGGAAGCTATCAAATCATGGGACAAATGTTCCACGGTGTTCCTCGCTAAATTCTTCCCCATGGGCAAAACCAATGCCTTGAGGGGACAAATCTCCAACTTCCAGCAGAGTGCCACGGAGTCCATTCCTGAGGCATGGGAAAGGCTTCAAGACTACATTCATGCTAGCCCACATCATGGCATCAAAAACTGGTTAGTGCTCCAAAATTTTTATGATGGATTAACAATTATGTCAAAGGGCCACATCGACGCTGCTGCTGGAGGAGCTTTTCTCTCCCTCACCATTGATGGAGCTAGGGCTCTCATCAATAAAATGGTAACAAATCAAAGCTGGGGGGAAAGAAGATCCCAAAAAGGTATGAATACTGTAAAAGAAGTAGATATGCTTTCCGTGAAAATTGATCTTTTGATGAAAAGGTTGGAAGAACGGGCCCAAGAAAAAGAAGCAATGAAGGGCACCGTCTAGGCCATGGACTCTCACATCACGTGTGAGGTCTGTGGGAACGTCGGCCATTCAGGGAATGATTGCCCCGAAACTCATGAAGAAGTCACCTACATCAACAACGGGTTTCGCCAACCAGGTAATAATGGGTGGAACAACCAATCCCGCCCACAAGGTAATTTGAATTACAATTCCAATTACAATTCGAATTACAATTCAAACCAACCTTCACTAAAAGATTTGGTGCTAAGCCAAGCCAAGATAAATGAAAACCTTACAAAGAAACTTGCCTATCATGATAAGAGCCTAGAAAATAGTAATTCTAAATTAGAAAATTTAACCTCCTCTATTCACAATCAAATGACCTTCAATAAAATATTAGAAACATGACTTGCTCAAATAGTGGCTGCCCTTCCAACTGATATTAATGGAAAAATCCCTGCTCAACCTAAAAATTCTCGTGATAATGTAAAATCGGTAATCATGGGGGCTGGTAAGACCACTCGTGAGCCTCCTAACCAATCTGCAGGTAAAGAAAAAGGGTGACAAGAAGAGGAACCTTTAACACCAGAAAAAGAAAAAGAAAGAGAAGAGAAACGACACCTCAAGACTTTGTCGACACCAGTTACCTACCGTTCCCCACAAGAACTCGCAAGCAAGCAGTGGACGAGAAATTCGCTCATTTTGTTGAGATGATCGAAAAGATAAATGTGAATGCTCCCCTAATAGATATCCTGCACGTACCCTCCTATGCCAAGTACATCAGGGACATCATCAGCAACAAAAGGCCACTACCAACCGCGGAGGTAGTAAAGCTAACAGAAGAATGCAGCGTCCTATTTGATTACCCTGACAAGAAGAAAGATCCTGGATGCCCAACAATTTCTTGCTCTATCGGGATGCAATTCTTTCAACATGCCCTCTATGACCTTGGGGCAAGCGTAAGAGTCATGCCCAAGGCCATTTTTGATGAGCTGATCCACACACCATTAACACCAACACCAATGCTGCTTCAGCTGGTTGATTCAACATTTCGTCAACCAGCTGGAATCATCGAAAACATTCCAGTAAGAATCGGGGAATTCCACGTCCCTGTCGATTTTGTGGTACTGGACATGGAACTAACAAAGGGGGCACCTCTCAAGGAGGCACCCCTCATCCTTGGGTGACCTTTCCTCAGCACATCCGGCACCCAAATTGATGTTGGGGCCGGTGACATCCGTTTCAAAATACATGGTCAGGAAGTGAAATTCACCTTCACACCCAAAACGGAACAATGCAACATGGTCTGCATAAAGTACAGACCAAACCCTCAAGGCCTGAAGGAAGTTTGCGTCCAAACCCAATTGGTGGGCAAGATGGCTGAAAACAAAGACACTAAGAAGAAGCCAGCACCAAAGAAATCCAATCAAATACAGGAAAACCCTCCTAAAGATATCCCCACACAAAAGAAATCCAAGCAAATACAAAACAACATCCCTAAGATCATCGCCACACCAAAGAAGGATTCAGTATGGAAGCCAAAAGAAGAAACCCCAAAACCCATCACCACACCACCAATGATAAATAAAATGGTGTGGAGACCCAAGAAGGAACAATCAGCCACACCTCGCACGGATACTCCTTCGACAAGTAAAAATTGAAGAGGAGGAAGCCTTACCACAATGGAAAAGGTCGGTGAACCCCCAAACAATTAAAACCTTGAGCAGCGAATAAGCTTGGGGGAGGACCCCCACAAAGGTAAGCTTTAAATTCCGCACTTTAATTTCTGTTTTAAATTTTCCACATTTTAATTTCTGCAATTAAATTCCAAAAAAATTAATATTATAAAACAACAAAAATATTTTTCCAACCTCATATGTGATTCAGGAATGCTTAAGTTCTCTTTTGTTAAAGTGATGAATAGTTGCTCTGTCTATAATTCATCTGTGCCTAAGTTATAACTTAGTATTCCCCAAGATTTAAGTTTGTTGTCTAAAAATGTCTCATCCTAAAAACTTGAAACTTGTGGGTTGCAAAAGCATGATCCTTTTCTAAGTTGTTGCAAGATATGATATGGTAAATAAGATATGCTATGATTTTGTTCTAAGAGAAACCTGACATCAGGAGTTTTCTTTTTAAAAATAACAAAACCAAAAGTTTCTCAATGATTATGAATTCCTACCAGGCCATATGACAATATTCAAATACAAACCTCAGTCATATGCTGCTTGTACTTACATTGAGCTTTGTCAAATTGATGTGGCCCTTATTGAGATACTAGTCATGCACCCATGATCAAGATTCACGTTGCACACCACAAATAAAATGCTAACGCTCACACTGAGAGCTACGCAAAAACATGCCTTTTCCATCCACCAATATATATATATATACCATACATCAAACATGAGTTTTTCTCTCCAATATTTTCATTTGCCAAGAAAGAGTATGGGGCTACTCCAAAAAAAAAGAGACATATGAAGCTCTCAAAATAGCAAAAAAAAATGGAACACATGAAGGTTCCAAAGTATTGAAAAAAGAGAGAAAACAATGGGTACTTTGATGCCCGCCAGTGAGAATAAAGAATAACCCCTACTCCTAAGGCAGTTTTCAAGGAGACAACATTCATGACCACATTGGAGTACACACAAAAAAATAGGATAGGAAAATTTTCCACACACTTGCACATCTTGATCAAAGTGTATGACTTGCATCTCCTTGGATCCGGTTTTTGACTTAGCAATATATGTGATACAAGTATGCCCACTTCTCATACCTACCCAAAACTCCACTCAAAGCCTTAAAAGTAGGCTATGGAAAGTAAGGCAAGAATCTCAAAATGCCTTGGCGAGGATCATACACATTGAGCGAATGAGTTGATCAATTGAGGAACTTACTTTCTTTTTTGCAAACTCAAAAAACCTCCGGATAGATGGTTGACCAAAGAATGAATGATTAGTTATTCTGTTATTCCGTTCTATCTTGCAACCGCCTAAGACTTGGAAAAGCAATAAGCCCCATAGGGATTAAGCTAAAAGGGTGGATAAAATGCCAACATATTTGATTTATGAAAGAATACTCTATTATAGACATGGCACTTTTCGAATTATATCTGCATAGTAACTACTCCTGATCAACAACCAAAATACTTAGCTATTTGCTCAGGACGAGCAAAGGTTAAGCTTGGGGGAGTTGTTGACGGTCACTAACGATGAAATTCAACCGTCGATAAGCTCATAAAAAGGAGGAATTAGCAAACTTTGGTCACATATGCTTTTACTATTAACCGAGTTCCACATGTATTTGGAGTATATCACTTTGCAGGTCACAAACACAAATACATGGAATAAACCATCAAAAGGTGCTTTCCAAAGTTGATTCACGCAAAGAATGGAGAAGGCGCCAAACATCGGAACATGAATGGGGCAAAACACCACACAATAGTATTCCAAGCCCAACCATAGTCCACCTCACAAAGGCGGTGGCCATTTGGGCCCCTTGGTGGGCCGGCCGGCCCTAGGGGCGGCCGCCCCCTGGAACCGCCCTCGCCCCCAATCTTTCTCTGGCTGTGGCATGGAACCATGCAACGTCGGTTCCCAGGGTGCCTCACGCCAAGAATAGGGAGGAGCACCGCATTTCTCCCTGCATAAATAGAGAGCCAAGCCCCTCAACTCAAGACACACAACCACATCAAGCATTACCTCACTCTCTATTTCCTAGTTGAAGCTTTACTTTATTTAGTTGTTTTAGAGCAAGGCAAAGCTACCTTGGAGAGCTTGGCTCCTTGGAAGAATACATTCTTGGGTATGAATAGAATTATGAGTTCTTCCAAAGTCTTGCTCTCATTATATATTTATAGTCATACTTATGAATTAGAGTATAGTTTTGCTATTATGATCTTGATATATGAACTAGTCTATAGTTTGTGTGTCATGGGAATAACATGCTTAACTTTAGGCTTAATAAATCATATAACATAAGTAATCGGGATTAGAGCTAAGTTGAGGTGGCGGTTCATCGTGCAGCAAGGTGTGCCCATTTCCTTTACCTGTCGATCCGTAAGGTCGGGGACCGCGGGGGATTTGGGTAGTTGTTGCATACGCAAGTATGGTGCTTGGGTATGGAAGAACAGGTGATTGCATTGTCCCTTTCTACGGAATGAGGGGCAGGCGGCAAGTGGTGACAGCCCTGTCCGTCCCTTGTATTCCCCCATGTTCGATTGGGGTGTAGGAGTCTAAATTGTCATTGAGGTTGCTGGCAGACTAGTACTCGAGTGGTCTCTCGAGCTACTTCATCCTTAGTCCTGATCCTAATTATGTAAAGTTGTATGATCATCAACTAGTCATGATGTGACTATACTAGACCAATGCCTGCTCGCTTTAGGAATCTTGTTTCTTTATTTCTTTTCTTATTTATCCTTTGAGGACAGCCAAGTGTGTGTCCACTATCTTGAATATCACCATTTTTACCCCTGAATTAAACATGGATAATCTTACATCGCATTATTACCCAAGTTCATATCCATACTAGGATCTTAATCAAATGCCTTCCCATGGAAAAAATATAAATGAACGATACCCGAATACGCTCCGAGTGAAATGCTGCAATGATAGCTCTGTGCGCTTGCATATTAATAATCTAAAATGGACAAGGAACTATCATAGTCATGATTAGTAGAATCCAACTACTAATGACTGAGGCATTCTTGGCGCCATTGCTAAGGATGGATTCAACCCCGTTCTTAATGACAGAGCTAAGAAATGCCAACAAGCATTTCTGGCGCCGTTGCCAGGGACGAATTTTAATTCTATTCTTGGTAGTGACGCTAAGAAATGCCAACAGTGGTCTATTTTAGGCAGGTCTATCAGACAGAGATATGAAACGTGGTCGCGCTCAGCGAGATCCGCGAACAGTTGTGGTGTGCGGGTGGTGTACTCAGACGCCGAGTTCACCAGCCCGTATGGGTAGGTGTTGGGTGAGTACTCCATTAGGGCTTCGTAATCCCCCGAGCTCAGGATGGTCATGGGTAATGGTTGGTAACAAACCGTTCGGCCCTCTAGAGTCACCATAATCACGAGATCAGGGACAAGATGCCTCTGGAGGCCAGCCCGAGCAGGTCGAGAATGGCAGGTGGGTCCATAGCCGTCCTCAGCAGTTCAATCTCAGATTGAATCTACTAGAGTTAGAGTTTCAGCCGGGCCCATGGTGACCCGATCAAAGGTCTTGATGGCTAGAAGGGGGTGAATAGCCTTTTAAAAAATTTCTACAAAGACAAGCTAAACAAGTTTATCAATATAACAAATAGAGAGATGTGAGTTTTGCTTAGCCTATGGGGTATTTGCAAGCCACCTATCCAATTCACAATTCTAGTATATTTGCACTCAATCGCACAAGTCAAAATGCACAACTTAGCTTACAACTAAAGCTAACTTGCTATACAAGCTAAGAGCTATACTAACAAGCTAGCAAGGTAACTAAGAGAATAATACAAGAGAGAGTTAGAAGGATATCACCGAGGGGCGAAGTATTGAGCCAACCAATCAATATGATCAAGAGATGAATTCCACAATACACAACCACCGAGATCGATTAATCATGATAAGAATGATGACATGAAGATTTATCCCGAGGTTCACGTGCTTGCTGGCACGCTAGTCCCCGTTGTGTCCCTCTTCACCACGTGGTTCAGTGTCTAATCGGTCTCACACCGAGCCTCTCAAAAGGCGCCACAAGAACCTACCAAATGGCAAAAGGTTGCAAATGACACGAGCAATCCACTAATGTTGCCTTTGGTGCTTCGCCGAGGTAGGCACAAACCCCTCACAATCACTGGAGGTGGCCAAGAACAATCACCAACTCTTGCCAATGCCTCTAAGCTGCTCCAAGTCGTCTAGGTGGCGGCAACCACCAAGAGAAACAAGAATCCCGCAGCAAATCAACCACCAAGTGCCAACTAGATGCAATCTCACAATGCAAATGCACTTGGATCACTCAATCTCACTTCGAATATGCAAAGAAGCAAGAGAGATTAGTGGGAGGGGAGTTGCTTAGCTCAAAGTGCTCACAAGTATGTCAAAGAATGCAAGAGTTAGAGCCTTGAGCCAGCCAACGAGTATTTATAGATGTACCCCTTCGAATAGAGCCGTTAGAAACTTGAAACAGCTGCAGTCGTGCTGACCGGACGTGCGAAGCTCGACCGGATGCGCTAGTCCCGTAACGGACCGGACGCGCTGGTCAAGCCTGAGCAGCGCTCCAACGAATCAGCGACCAGACGCGCTGCAGAACTGACCGGACGCCACAGTGCCAGCGTCCAGTTGGAGTCTAGTAAGCTCCCACAATGACCGGACGCGTCCGGTCGGTCGTGACCAGACGCGCCACCGCGTCCGATTAAAAAACTGAGACACGCGCAGACGCTGAACACTGACCGGACGCGTCCGGTCAAATAGAGACCGCGTTCGGTCCAGCGTCTGGTCACCTCTGTGACCTCCATTCGCCTCCGTTTGATTCACCCTTTTACATATGAGCTAGACAAAGTATGTGTGTCACTTTAGCACATGTTTTAGCTCGTGAAACAACATGTGACAACGCCTCCATTGAAACGCCTGAATCCCACCTCGCAAGCTCGGCGGGATGGAGAGAGGACCCCAAACCCTCTCTACCGCTCAAACTCCAACGCCATCGCAAGTGTGCTAACACCACCAAGTGATCACGTCATGTGCGAGTGTGTTAGCATTTTCACAATCATTTTTCAAGGCGTTATTAGTTCTATCCAAATGCATATGATTATGAAATGCACACCTAGAGGCACTTAGGAGTTCAATAGCTGTGTCATTCCCCTCTTTATAATATGGCTATCTGTCCTATAATGTAACCACACCCACTAGGTGTCTTGGTTACTAAAACACAACCCTTAAGCATATACCTTTGCCTTGATTACGTAGGGTTGCGTCCAAATCCAAGTGTGGTCATCATGATCACCATGTCCATCTTGCCACCAACCTTGGAATGTACTAATCCTCATATGCTATATACAACTTAGATATAGGATTAGTACTTAGGCATTGTCACTAATTACCAACACCAAACATAGAGCTTTCAATCTCCCCCTTGTTGGTAATTGGTGACAACCCTTTCACAAAGATATTATGATAAAATTTTAATTGAACCCATGTCACATTGCCCAAGTATATTACCATGTGTAAGAATTACAGACAAGTAATCATGAATTCAAATTGATAGTAATGGCTCCCCTACATGTATGCTATATGTTTGGATTTAGGAAGCATACATGCTTAGATAGGAAAAATATAGGAGCATTTATTACCAATAGGTGCTAAGTGTTTTATATTATAGACCTTTGAAGCATGATACCATCGGAGTAGCGATAAACACCATCTTAGCACCTTGTGTAGTTAGATACCACTTGGAAAAGCACAAACATAACTAGAAACCTCATGAGATCAACATTAAAAGCAAGGCTCTAGTACCACTTTGAAAAACATGAAGCAAGATAAATCTAACTACTTCCTATTCATTCTAGTACCTCAATATACCATTCAAATTATACTAGCAAGTCACCACACAAGCAATGTATCGGAGATAAAGAAATGCATAACTATGCATCATACATATGAAGTGCACATGGAAATGCAACATTCATGTTTAAGAGCTTGCTCCCCCTACTTGTGTGCTCAAAATTTTAGTTGATCTCCTTCTTTTATCAATTCTCCCCTTTAGGTTTTCTTCCCTTTTAGAATCTATCTTTGTGAATAATAATTTCTCCCCCTTTGTCACCAATCACCACAAGGGACCAATTTTAGATAGATTATCATGTCATGTTATGGGGTGAGGATCAAGTTTGTGATTCAACCTAGATTGCTTGCATGAATAAAATGCTTCGGTTTGATCCAAGGGTAAGCTTCTTCACACCTCACTAGAAGGGTTATCATGCACCAAGTTGAAGCAAATATTTAGACAAGCTTTCCAGATTAAACACTTAGGATCACAAGCTACTCAAACAAGTTATATGCTACCACTAGATCATACAAGTCATGGAAACAATAGTGGCACCATATAAACTTCAAATTCATTTGATTTTCATGAATGAGCCTAGAACATGTAAATTATGACTAGATGCACTAACCAAGTCCTTAGTATAGAATGTATAACATGTCAACCAATTGTACCTTGGGGCTCGAAGGAGAGGCATGTCATATATGAGGAGCATCAACTCATGTTGGAGAAGTCAATTATGTTCAACTCATTCTTTAGCTTGTGAAATCTCTTCTCATCAAGTGGCTTGGTGAATAGATCAGCTAATTGATCTTCGGTGCCCACATTCTCAATTGCAATGTCACCCTTTTGTTGATGATCTCTAATGAAGTGATGGCGAACATCAATATGCTTTGTTCTTTGATGTTGAACCGGATTGTTGGTTAGCTTCACGACACTTTCATTGTCACATAGCAATGACACATTCTTGAAATTGATTCCAAAATCCTTCAATGTTGCCTTCATCCACAAGATTTGTGCACAACAACTACCCACGGCGATGTATTCGGCTTTGGCGGTAGATAGTGCAATACTATTTTGCTTCTTGGATGACCATGAGACAAGTGATCTTCCCAACAATTGACAAGTCCCGAAGGTGCTCTTTCTCTCCACTTTGTCACCGGCATAGTCAGAATCCGAGTATCCAACTAGCTCAAAGCTTGCACCTTTGGGATACCACAATCCAACATCTTGTGTATGCTTTAAGTACCTCAATATTCTCTTTGTTGCCTTCAAATGACTTTCTCTTGGTGAGGCTTGAAATCTTGCACACATGCATACACAAAACATTACATCGGGCCTTGATGCCGTCACATAGAGTAGGCTACCAATCATTGATCTATATAGCTTTTGATCCACCATATTGCCATTCTTGTCACTATCCAAGCTTCCATTAGTGCTCATTGGAGTAGTGATTCCTTTTGCATCTTCCATACTAAACTTCTTTAACATATCCTTTATGTATTTGGTTTGGCTCACAAATGTTCCTTCCTTCATTTGTTTGATTTGAAGTCCAAGAAAGAAACTAAGTTCACCAATCATTGACATTTCAAGTTCCTTTACCATCATTTTCCCAAACTCATCACAATAATCTTGATTGGTTGAACCGAATATGATATCATCAACATATATTTGCAACACAAACAAGTCTTTCCCAATCTTCTTGGTCAAGAGAGTAGTATCCACTTTGCCCATGACAAATCCTTTGGATAGCAAGAAGTCCCTCAATCTTTCATACCATGCTCTAGGTGCTTGCTTCAATCCATACAAAGCTTTTCTCAATTTGTAGACATGATTGGGTTTCTTGTCATCTTCAAAACCGGGATGTTGCTCCACATACACCTCTTCTTCAATGTACCCATTGAGAAATGCACTCTTCACATCCATTTGATATAGCTTGATATTGTGAGCACAAGCATAGGCAAGTAAGATCCTAATTGCTTCCAATCTTGCAACCGGGGCATATGTTTCACCAAAGTCAAGACCCTCTATTTGTGTGTAACCTTGAGCCACTAGTATTGGTTTGTTCCTTACTACTATCCCATCTTGATCTTGCTTGTTGCAAAAGACCTATTTTGTTCCAATGACATTGTGATCACTAGGTCTCTCAACTAATTCTCATACTTCATTTCTCTTGAAGTTGTTGAGCTCTTCATGCATTGCATTTACCCAATCCAGATCTCTCAATGCTTTATCAATGTCCTTGGGTTCTTCCATTGACACAAAAGAAGAGTGAGCACAAAATGATGCCAATCTTGATCTAGTTTGAACTCCCCTTTGTATGTCACCAATGATGGAATCCAATGGATGGTCTCTTGCAATGTTAGTTTGTTGAAGTACTTGGACTTGATTGCTTGGATGTTGATGTTGATCATGAGTTGGAGATGATGAACTAGCCACTTGTTGATCTTAATGCACTTGAGATGATGTACTCGCTTGATTTTGCATTAGAGAACCACTAGATTGTGTAATTGGACTTTGTAGCACTTGATCTTTGTTGCCATCCACATCAATCACTCGCTTTGGCCTAATATCACCAATATCCATTTCTTTCATAGCATTGGTCAATTGAGTTCCTCTCACATCATCCAAGTTATCTTCCTCATCTTGAAAACCATTTGTTTCATCAAACTCAACATCATGCACTTCTTCAAGTAAACCACTAGCCAAATTCCAAACTCTATAAGCTTTGCTAGTAGTTGAGTAACCAAGTAGGAATCCTTCATCACATTTCTTTTCAAACTTGCTCAATCTAGTGCCCTTCTTAATACCCGAAAGTATGCAATGTTGGGCTTTCTTCCATCCAAGATCTCATATGGTGTCTTCTCTAGAAACTTGTGGCAATAGAGGCGGTTGCTATAGAAGCAAGCCACGTTGATTGCTTCGGCCCAAAATGAATGACTCACATTATACTCATTCAACATTGATCTTGCCATATCAATCAAGGTTCTATTCTTCCTCTCAACTAAGCCATTAGATTGAGGTGTATACTTGATCGAAAATTGATGCTTGATTCCAAGCTCATCACATAGCTCATCAACTCTTGTGTTTCTAAACTCACTTCCATTGTCACTTCTTACTTTCTTGATTGTGGTCTCAAACTCATTTTGCACTCTCTTGATGAACTTCTTGAATATGTCAAATACATCACTCTTGTCCACAAGAAAGAATACCCATGTGTATCTAGTGAAATCATCCACAATCACAAAACCATACTTGTTGCCACCAATGCTTGTGTATGTAGTTGGCCCAAATAGATCCATGTGCAACAACTCAAATGCATTGGAAGTACTCATAATGCTCTTCAATGGATGAGTGTTGCCCACTTGCTTTCCGGCTTGATATGCACTACATAGCTTATCCTTATCAAATGTGACATCCTTCAAGCCTCTAACTAAGTCATGCTTCACTAACTTGTTCAATTGCTTCATGCCAACATGACCAAGTCTTCTATGCCATAACCAACTCATACTTGATTTGGTGAGCAAGCATGTTGAAAGTTGAGTGTCACTAGCATTGAAATAAACCAAGTATAGATTCTCATGTCTAAAACCCTTGAAGATAAAATTGGAGCCATCAACACTAACTATCTCCACATCATCAACACCAAATATGCACTTGAAATCTAGATCACACAATTGAGCAACCGACAACAAGTTGAAATTGAGCTTTTCAACTAGTAGCACATTGGAAATGCTATGATCATTTGAGATTGCAATCCTTCCAAGAGCCTTTACATCACCCTTGCTATTGTCACCAAATGTGATACTATCAATGCTACTATCATTTGATTTGAGAGAGTTGAACATTCTTGAATCACCGGTCATATGTTGAGAGCACCCACTATCAAGCACCCAATGCCTTCCTCCGGCCTTGTAATTTACCTACAAAACAAATTAATATCTTTTAGGTACCCATACTTGCTTGGGTCCTTGGAGGTTAGTAAATAAGTTCTTTGGTACCCAAATGGCCTTCTTCTTTAGACCCACAATTGGTGTACCAACAAACTTAGCTTGCATACCCTTCTCACCCTTGCTAAGAACATAACAAGAATCAAAAGGAATGCAATCCATTTTAGCATGAAACTTATTGTTGTTCTTGTTTATTTTATTACAATTAATCTCTAGATGCCCAACTTGCTTGCACCTATTGCAATAACGACCATTGCTCTTCACAAAGCGAGGCTTTGGAGTAGCAAAGGTCGCCTTGCCCTTCTTGGGAGTATAGCCCAAACCCTCTTTGTTAAGAGAGAACCTTTAGCTACCCAAGCATTTTAGTAAGCGGGCATCCCCACCATAGGCATTGCCTAATGCGCGGGTAAGATCATCCACCTCTTTCTTGAGAGTCTCATTCTCAACCACAAGTGATGAATCACTAGTATTAGAGATAGAGTTGGTTGTGGTGGATGATGATGAGCTACATGAAGCATTAGTAGGACCAACAAATAAAGAATCATCAATAATATCACATGTTAGTCCAATATCACAAGTGACAATCACTTGCTCCTCCTTAGCTTCCTTCATGAACTTTTCCAACTTGAGGTCCTTTTCCTTGATGAGCTCAAGTAGAGTGGAGTGGACTTCCTTAAGCCTAGTGTGAGCAATTTCAAGGTCCTCGTGGTCATCCTTTAGACACTCACGAGAGGCCTCTAGCTCATCAAAGGATTTCCTAAGAGCTTTGAGCTCTTGTTCAATTCCTTTGCACTCCTTACTCTTTTTGAGAGCAACAAGCTCCTCCATCAAGGCATCATTTTTATTGCTCTTGGCAATGAGCTCTTGCTCTAAGATTTTGTATCTCTTGGTGGTCCTCTTGTAGCCCTTGGTCATTTGATCTATTATGCCCAATAGATCATCCTTGGAGTAGTTCTCATCCTCCTCATCATCACTCCTACAACCATCACTAGCACAAGAATCATCATCACTATCACCATATTTTACCTTGGTAGGCTTGGCCATAAGGCATGTCATAGTGTCGAAGATGGATGGCTTGTTGGAGAGGGCGATGCTTGCAATGGCTCGCCGAGTGGTCCTCTCATCATCACTAGAGCTTGCATCATCATCACTATCGGAGTTATCACTATCCCAAGTGACTACATAACCACCACCCTTCTTCTTGTTGAATGTGAAGCTCTTCTTTGCTTTCTTCTCCTTCTCCTTTTTATCCTTCTTATTCTTCTTGAGCTTCAAGTCCCCATTATGAAATCTCTTATCTTCATAGGGGCAATCCGCCACTATGTGATCGGTGCTATTGCAATTGTAGCAAAGGATCTTTGCCTTCATAGTGTCTCTCCTCTTCCTTGCCCCATATCCTTTCTTCTTCATGAACCTTCACATCTTGTGCACAAGGAGGGCCATGGTCTCATCATCGAATGGATCATCATCATCGCTCTCCACCTTGCTCTTGCCCTTAGAAGATAAAGCCTTGAATGCAATGGGCTTCTCTTGCTTGACCTTGATCTCCTTCTCATCTTCATCTTCATCATTATCATATTGAGAATCGGTCATGACATCTCCAAGCACTTGGTTTGGAGTCACCTTGTCCAAACCCTCTCTTTGGATCATCTTCCTCAAGATAGCAAACTTCTTAGGTAAGTTCATCAAGAACTTATGTGAGAAGTCCTTGTCCTTGACATCTTCTCCTAGGCTCTTGAGATCATTGACAATAACTTGTAGCCTATAGAACATCTCCGATATGGACTCATCATCCTTCACCTTGAAGCTTGCAAACTTATCCTTGAGCATATAGAGCTTGGCACTCTTTACCGTTGAAGTGCCCTCATATGTTTCCTCTAATCTTGTCCACACTTAACTTGCCATCTCAAGATCCTTGATTTGCTCAAAGACCTTTGCATCAATCCTATTGTAGAGAGTGTTGAGAGCCATAGTGTTGCATTGGTTGTTGATGCGGTCATTGTTGGTGAGGTTGTCGGGATCAATGATAGCATAATCATGATGTGTCACCTCCCAAACCTTCTCATTAATAGAGCCAAGATATTGCTTCATCTTTCTTTTCCAATGATCAAAAGATGCGACACCATCAAAGAATGGAGGCTTGCCCCCGACATGGTTGAACACAACTTGAGCCATCATACACCGAGGTTGTTAAGCCTTACAAATGGTGACCATGGCTCTGATACCACGTGAAAGGTCTTGATGGCTAGAGGGGGGGTGAATAGCCTTTTAAAAAATTTCTACAAAGACAAGCTAAACAAGTTTATCAATATAACAAATAGCGAGATGCGAGTTTTGCTTAGCCTATGGGGTGTTTGCAAGCCACCTATCCAATTCATAATTCTAGTATATTTGCACTCAACCGCATAAGTCAAAATACACAACTTAGCTTACAACTAAAGCTAACTAGCTATACAAGCTAAGAGCTACACTAACAAGCTAGCAAGGTAACTAAGAGAATAATACAAGAGAGAGTTAGAAGGATATCACCAAGGGGCGAAGTATTGAGCCAACCAATCAATATGATCAAGAGATGAATTCCACAATACACAACCACCGAGATCGATTAATCATGATAAGAATGATGACACGAAGATTTATCCTGAGGTTCACGTGCTTGCTGGCACGCTAGTCCCCGTTGTGTCCCTCTTCACCACGTGGTTCAGTGGCTAATCGATCTCACACCGAGCCTCTCAAAAGGCGCCACAAGAACCTACCAAATGGCAAAAGGTTGCAAATGACACGAGGCACAAACCCCTCACAATCACCGAAGGTGGCCAAGAACAATCACCAACTCTTGCCAATGCCTCCAAGCTACTCCAAGCCGTCTAGGTGGCGGCAACCACCAAGAGAAACAAGAATCCCGCAGCAAATCAACCACCAAGTACCAACTAGATGCAATCTCACAATATAAATGCACTTGGATCACTCAATCTCACTTCGAATATGCAAAGAAGCAAGAGAGATGAGTGGGAGGGGAGTTGCTTAGCTCAAAGTGCTCACAAGTATGTCAAATAATACAAGAGTTAGAGCCTTGAGCCGGCCAACGAGTATTTATAGACGTACCCCTTCGAATAGAGCCGTTAGAAACTTGAAACAGCTACAGTCGCGCTGACCGGACGCACTGGTTGCGCGGATCGGATGCGAGAAGCTCGACCAGACGCGCTGGTCCCGTAACAGACCGGACGCGCTGGTCAAGCCTGAGCAGCGCTCCAACGAATCAGCGACCGGACGCACTACAGAACTGACCGGACGCCACAGTGCCAGCGTCTGATTGGAGTCCAGTAAGCTCTCACAATGACTGGACGTGTCCGGTCGGTCGTGACCGGATGCGCCACCGCGTCCGATCAAAAAACTGAGACACGCGCAGACGCTGAACACTGACCGGGCGCGTCCGGTCAAACAGAGACCCCGTTCGGTCCAGCGTCCGATCACCTCTGTGACCTCCGTTCGCCTCTGTTTGATTCACCCTTTCACATATGAGCTATACTAAGTATGTGTGTCACTTTAGCACATGTTTTAGCTCGTTAAACAACATGTGACAACGCCTCCATTGAAACGCCTGAATCTCGCCTTGCAAGCTCGGCGGGAGGGAGAGAGGACCCCAAACCCTCTCTACCGCTCAAACTCCAATGCCATCGCAAGTGTGCTAACACCACCAAGTGATCATGTCATGTGCGAGTGTGTTAGCATTTTCACAATCATTTTTCAAGGCGTTATTAGTTCTATCCAAATGCATATGATTATGAAATGCACACCTAGAGGCACTTAGGAGTTCAATAGCCGCGTCATTCCCCTCTTTATAGTACAGCTATCTATCCTATAATGTAACCACACCCACTAGGTGTCTTGGTTACTAAAACACAATCCTTAAGCATATACCTTTGCCTTGATTACGTAGGGTTGCGTCCAAATCCAAGTGTGGTCATCATGATCACCATGTCCATCTTGCCACCAACCTTAGAATGTACTAATCCTCATATGCTATATACAACTTAGGAATAGGATTAGTACTTAGGCATTGTCACTAATTACCAACACCAAACATAGAGCTTTCACCCGATCGATAAACTCGATCAAATCGGTGTTGTCGAGATGCCTCCCTTGATAGCGGGGAAGCGGACGACGAGTGGTCGGAGGAGGCAACCCCAAGAGTGGTCTCGGGATCGAATCTACCGTTGTCGATGTTGCAGGAGGAGTCTGCACCGCCTCCACGACTTCAGCGGGGCCGTCAGCGCCGGTGGTCCAGGTGAACATCCCAATCGTGAACATCAGTCCCGCCAGAAGGACCATGGAAGCAGGGAAGTTGACCATCTGGCTCGCCATAGAGTCTGCATGCACACCCCATACCTAGCGCGCCACTGTCGACGAGATGTGGTCGGTAGTCTACCGAGGGAAATGACGAAGATGGCGGAGCGAGCGATATGGAAGATGAAGTGATGTGATGTGGATGAAGTGGGTGCCGTCGCACGGGTATTTATAAGAAACAGAGTGATCCTTTGACTTCTAGGGTTTTTGGGTAACCGTGCCCAACGCGCCACATCCGCTCCCTCAATCATTATCTCTAAGCGGGCCTTTACGTGGGCCTTGACTATGGTGGAGGACCCCGAGTGGGCCTGTTCTATCATTTTTCTAGCGCGCTAGTGCATTTTGTGACTCACGGCAGAGCTGGGGACTGCTATGTGGCAGAGCCATCCGTATGCATTAGTTTGATGTCCTTTTTTCCACAACTAAGTTGGGGACTGAATCTACAGCAGAGCTGCGGACTAGGCCTGCAACTGAGTTGGGGTCGCCTCGCAGCGGAGCTGGGGGCTGCCACGTGGCAGAGCAATGGGCTATTTCTATTTTAGGGCCCACAACTAAGTTGGGGGATGTCTCATAGCAGAGCTGGGAGTTGCCACATGGCAGAGCCATGGGTTCTTATCCACGATAGAGCCGGGGATTGGGTCCACAACAGAGCTAGGGATTGTGTCGTGACAGAACCACGGTATAATTCTCAACTGAGTTGGAGTTGTTGTTCTTTAGACCCTAGCACCATGTGATCAAGTCACCTACTGCCAGGCTCGGGGACTAAGTGGTCACACTTCACCTTGCGATGAATGTGCTTATTTAGTTTTGCATTATTTTTCTTTTAGACCCTGGCACCACGTGATCAAGTCACCTGCTGTCAGGCTAAGAGACTAAGTGGGCACACTTCACCTTGCAGTGAATGTGCTTACCTTTTTTGTAAACAGGATTTGCTGAATAGTGCCAGAGGCGTGACCCCTACCAGGCGTGCCACTGTCAATGAGATGTGGTCGGCAGTCTACCGAGGGGTATGCCCACAGTAGTAGATTATCGATGGAGGTGCACGAGACAATGAACTAGATGCTGACGCAAGAGGAACACAAGGTTTATCCAGGTTCAGACCGCGAACTGCGTAATACCCTACGTCCTGCGTCTTTGTGGATTGTATTGATACATGATGATGAGATGTTTTGAGAGGGGGTCCTTGTCCACCTTATATAGTACGGGGGGCAAGGTTATAGATCTAAGGAATCTAATCCCAGCCGATTACAACTGCTATATCTACAGAGGATACGATATCTATTCTAACCGACTTTGTTTCCTTGATCGTCAAGTAGTCTCTACTTGATCCGCACGGTTCGCCGAGCAGTTCAGAGATCCGCGCGACCCTTTGTGGTGAGTTGGGCCACCTTGTCTGGCGCGGCCCATGTGGAGCCATGAGGGTATACGGGTCAATACCCCCACAATGGGCTCCCCGTAATTATGGGTGAGCAAAGAGAGGAGCTAGAGGGTCGAAAGGATGCACCTAGATGAGCGATGTTACCACACAACGAAGTAACCAAGGCGATTACTCCAAGCAACAGACAGAAGTAATCATGTAGAGAGATTATTCTCGTAATAGCTAGCCTGTAATCTCACTCCCAATAACTGCTCCATCAAATGATTGACACAAGCGACAAAACTCAGGTCCACCCAACACCATATCATGTTGTGGTATGTCCCGAGCCGATGCATGTCATGTTCATTCCTATAACAGCCAGACGTAATTGCGTTCCTAGTAACACTGCTCCATCAAACAATTGACCCAAGTGACAAAACTCAGGCCCACCCCACCTCGCACCATATCATGTCATGGCATGGCCTGAGCCCATGCATGTGCACTGCCACCTTGCACACATATCACATTGTGGCATGGCCCGAGCCCATGCACGTCACGTTCTTCCCATAATAGCCCAAAGTAATCACTCTCTCAGTAACTGCTCCATCAAATGGTGGACCCACATGGCAAAACTTAGGCCCACGCTACGGCATGGCTCAACGCACGCACGCATTGGCCTCTCTCAACTTCATATCAGTTGCACACTTAGGTTACCTTTATAAGTTGAGTCAATGTTTTGTCAAAGAAGATTAAGACTTTGTTGCACCTAGCATTTAATGTTAGCTGTATAATTTATGTGGTTTATTGAATTAAAGATAGGCCAACCCTAAATTAAATCCAACACACTGTGACATAGGATCGAATCACCGGTACTCCTATCACTCTCTACTTTAGGAGTTTGTTAAGTAGAGGTCCTACTAGAGCTATGTTTTTTCCTATGCCAAATTTATACTAGAGTTGCTCTAAGTTCTTTGATTGATCGAAGCTTTACATTTTGAACAAAGTTGTACTCCTATAACCATCCAAAATTTGTCAATTTTTCATGGTAGATTGGCCTAGGGGTCTGCTAAACGAAAGTACCAATCTGAAGATATAGAGCTACCTATATAGAATTGAACTCGAAATTGGTCACCGTAGATCTTTATAAACTCCTATGGGTATGTTTGGTTTCCTGGCCTTCTTCTAGCTTGGCTAGCCATCTAAGCCTAGGCAGCTTTGGCCTGCTTTCACCAAGCCAAATCCTAGTTGTTTGGTTGTTTGTGTCGTCTAAGCCTAGCTAGCAAATGGTGTGTTTGGTTGCCTAGTTTTCTTTGTATAGAATCCTTGGTCGAACAAGTGGTGGGCATGTTCATCTCTGCGCATCTAGAAGAACCAACTAACACCCCATCGAGCACACAGCAGCAAAGGAGGACCTCGCCGCCACACCCCTACATGAGAGCGAGGAGGAAGTAGAGTGGTGGCACGCAGATGCACGAGAGCGAGGAGGAGCAGCGGTGTGCGTCCATGTGAGAGCGAGGAAGAAGTGGAGGAGCGGAGGCACGGTGGCTTGTGAGCATGGATGGGGTGATGATACGGTGAAAGCCCTAGTTTGGTTTTGGGTAAGTGATGAAACTTAAGTACTAACCTTTGTCATAAGTGGTAATGTGAGCAAGGTTGGTACAAACCAAGTCATGGAGCTAGATGATGGTGATCAAGGTGGTGATGACCAAAGAGAAGATCAAGTGATCCAACTTAGAAAAGAAGAAAGAGAAAAACAAAAACCAAGAAGATCAAGGCAGAGGTATCAAATAGGTTTTTGTTTTGGCACTCAAGACACCATAGAGGGTGTGAGTGTCTTTAGGATAGATATCCATACTATGAAGAGGGGGAAACCTTGGTTAAAACGGTTGTCGAGTGCCACTAGGTGAAGTTGCATATGCATTAGGACCTAGTGTGCTAACAATTAACCCTTGAAAAATGATTGAAAAGTGCTAACACACGTGCAAATGAGTTATACACTTTGTGGTTAGCAACTTGGAAGCAAGGGTAAAGTGGTTGAAGAGATAGAAAAAGAAAAGGAGGAGAAACATAGGGACCAGACCCTGGCTTCGGCAGGACCAGACCCTGAATGGGTGAGTCTGGTTCGGACCCTCACCCTAGGCCGAGGGCGCGCTGTTAGGATGGGACTCGGCTTGGTGAAGCAACTGGACCAGACGCTGGCGGTCATGTTGAGCGTAGGCACGGGCAGAAGGCAACGTGGAAGGCGGAGAGGGACTAGACCCTGGCACTGTGTGCGGTCAGGGCTGACCGGACTCGGTCCGAGGTCACCTAGACCTCTTCATGTGATTTAAACGCTGACCGGACTCTAGTGACAGGTGAGTCCGATCATGGCATTGGTGGTGTGCGACAGAAGGGGACCCAACCTTGAGGTGAGTCCGGTCACCAAGACCGGACTGGGTCCAGTCACATTTTAACGCTCGGGGAGCTCTCTAGAAACGTTCGGACTCGCGAGCGCAAAAAGCGACCGGACCCTGGCCGTAGAGTCTGGTCTGGAGCTGGCTATACGCGTGCATGGAATTGATTGTTAGAGATGTGCAGCTAAGGTTGAATGCATGGACACGTGGCAGCCATCGGCCTACCGGACCCTGCCAACCGAACCCTGGCTCAGAGTCCGGTCAGTGAGTCCGGTAATGTCTACGTGTGCCAAACCGCTCTTTGAGCCAAGGAGGCTCTATAAATAGATTGTGGCCAGCTCTAGCTCTCTCTCTTGCACATTTTCATCAGTAATACATCCTTGTGAGCTAAAGCAAACACCTCTCACTCATCTTCTCCATTGATTCATCATTACAGTGAGATTGGGAGTGATCCTTAGTGCATTTGCTTGAGTGATTGCATCTAGTGGCACTTGGGGATTATTTGAGCTATGGTTTCTTGGTACTCTTGGTGGTTGCCGCCACCTAGACGGCTTGGAGCAATTGTTGGTGATTGGCACGAGTTGGAGCTTGTTCGTGGCTATCCCAATCGTGATTGTAAGGGGTTCTTGACCTTTCCCCGGTGAAAAGCCAAAAGGTACTCTAGTGGATTGCTCGTGTCATTGAGTTACCCCCACTTTGGGTAGGTTCTTGTGGTGCCCTAGTGAAGGGCTTGGTATAGTGCCAATTAGTCCACGAACCACTAAGTGAACGGTCGACACAACGGGGATTAGTGTGCCGACAAGCACGTGAACCTCGGGATAAAAATCGTGTGTCATTTGTCTCTTGGTATTCACTTGGATTTCATTGATTAATTGATCATCTCTCTTGCCAAGATCGGTATATCTCTCTACACTTGTGCATTACTTTCATTATCTCTTGTCTAGTGTAGTTGTAGCTTAGTAGAGTAATTAGTTGAGTAGCTAATTCCCTAGTTGCTTTTTTGTTTAGCTAGCTCCACTAGTGTAGAACTAGAGACTTAGCCTTGCGTGTGACTTAGATATATTAATTCACTAGATTTGTGGTATAGGTGGCTTGCAACCCTTGACTAGAGCTAGTGCAAAAAGCTTCGCTTAATTATTTACTAACACTTGTTCTAACAACTTGTAGAAGTTTTATTAGGCTATTCACCCCCCTCTAGCTATTAGGACTTTTCATACGGCAGGGCGATGAGCGAGTGAAGAGGAGGTGGAGGAGCGGTGGCACCCGACGACCGGTGGCGGTGGAGGTGCGGCGGGGCGCGAGAGTGGACAGGCGAGCGGAACGTGTCTTTCTGGTGCGTGACTAACTTTCATCTGTTGCTCTCTCGTGAACTCGTGCGTCGGCCCGTCCATCTCCATGTTGCCCCTCGGCGCCCGTGTGTTGTCGCGAGCCAGGTGCCTCGATGGAGTTTCATGCCTTGCTAGCCACCCACCCGAGTGCCTTGGAGGACTCTGTCTTGCCCGCCACCTGCGCCGCTATCGGATGCATCCCTGCCCATGGGTGCTCAGGCCCTGCTCGTTGGTGAGATGCGCACATCTTCTTCGTCCTTGACCTCACAAGTTGCCTAGGAACAATAACATTTGTGTAGCCTCTGAAGTTAAAAAAATTCAGCAATGCCTTCTCTTTATTCAGTCATAACATTCCAGAAGATAAATATACAATTTGCTCTTGATTCAATCTTGACATTCTAGAAGACAATCTATACAGTTTGCTCTGGTTTTATGTTCCCATACAATAGCAATTTGCTAGCACTTTTGCTGCCTACCTTCACAAATTGCTAAAACTTGTGCAGTTGTGCTTCCTATTCAGTTACTGCACAATGGTAAGCAATGACACAATTCACTGAACACAGTACAAGCACAATTTGCTGAACACAATGCTCAAGCTTGATGGCCTCGATGCACCCAGTCCAAGCACGACCTCCTGAAAATGATGTGGCCTAGAACTTGCCGAGGGTGCACACAGCAGCTTTAACCATGATGTCAGGGCTGATCCGGTGCAGGCAGCTGGAGTTTGATGTCAAGGCCCAACCGGTGAAGTCTCACGCTGACAAAGAGTTGCAGACCTCGACCGCAGTGGTCAGGTACTGCAGTGGGACTCGAGCACCACACAACTGGCGCACAGGGAACTGACCTCTGCGTGGCTAGCAGGCAAGGCGGAGAATGCCCCTGAGGCACCTAGTTGGGTGGCGTGGCATCTGGAATGAGGACATCGGGGCTCTGAGGGAGGAAGAAGAGAAGGGAGGCTGACGCATGTGCTCGTTGGAGAGATTGTGGCAGAGGGGAAGGACCGAGTGGCGATAGCGGCGGACAGGAGGACCGACCGAGTCGCATAGGAGGTGATTGGTTGCACGCACAAGGCCATGTAAAGGGTCATCCTACACCGTTTTCGTCCACTTGGGGCTGTTTGGTTCACCCACCTACACCATTTGCCCACACCCGCCCATTTACTTGAGTCACTCCATCCTAGCTCCTGTCGTAAGCAAAATTTGAGGGGGTGATTGGTTGCTTGTATCCCACCATCCGATGCACCATCCGACTCGACATGTTGCAGGTTGGCCTTGTTTGGTTGCTAGTGTAACGTCCCGCCTCTACGAGGCCGGGCCCGCTTACATCTGGCAGCTTTTCTAGGACATAGACTGCCCTCACAGACCCACACAAGTCTTTTCTGTGCACTTTGTCCTCACTCGTGCGCACTCGGGAATGACTTCCTGGTCGATCACCCATCCTAAAATTGCTCTAGGCCAAGCACGCTTAACTTTAGAAAAATTTGAGGGGGTGATTGGTTGCTTGTATCCCACCATCCGATGCACCATCCGACTCGACATGTTGCAGGTTGGCCTTGTTTGGTTGCTAGTGTAACGTCCCGCCTCTACGAGGCCGGGCCCGCTTACATCTGGCAGCTTTTCTAGGACATAGACTGCCCTCACAGACCCACACAAGTCTTTTCTGTGCACTTTGTCCTCACTCGTGCGCACTCGGGAATGACTTCCTGGTCGATCACCCATCCTAAAATTGCTCTAGGCCAAGCACGCTTAACTTTAGAGTTCTTTGGAGATGGGTTTCTGAAAAAGAAGCTGCAACTTGTTGGTATGAGTATCCTATTAATCCTGTTAAGCCCTGGGCCGGGATGTTACATCCTCACCCCCTTAAGAGACTGTCATCCTCGTCGGTCAATCCCAAGCCAGGAACGTCCCCTCTTGGCCATGTCCGTGTGTCCAGTGCCAGCGCATGTGCCATGCTATGTGACCACTCGGGGTCCACTCCAGCCATGCGCACCATGCCTGTGCAACTACGACACACGGCCCGTGAAACCGCGAGAGTCGGCTCCGATACCATTCTGTAATGTCCCGCCTCTACAAGACCAGGCCTGCTTACATCTGGCAGCTTTTCTAGGACATAGACTGCTCTCATAGACCCACACAAGTCTTTTCTGCGCACTTTGTCCTCACTCATGCGCACCCGGGAATGACTTCTCGGTCAGTCACCCATCCTAAAATTACTCTAGGCCAAGCACGCTTAACTTTAGAGTTCTTTGGAGATGGGCTTCCAGAAAAGAAGTTGCAACTTGTTGGTATGAGTATCCTATTAATCCTGTTAAGCCCTAGACCAGGATGTTACAACTAGGCCTGAATGCTTTTGTTGTATGGCAGGATGCAGATTCCCTCCTCCATTCCAGCTCATATGGTACATAACATTTGGCCTTCTCTCGCGATGCAGGCTGAGATGGTATAGGCACGATGTTGGGCTCCACATGTAGCCACACAAAATAATTTATCACTCACCCAACCAATCGACAACTCTCTCCATCCCGGTCCAGCCCATTTACAAACCAAACACATGATAGTGTATGCGTGTGTACTTGTCGTCATGGGCCTAAATCCCGTCACCATCCTAGATGTCTCATTGAATCGCAACCAATCATGCCCTGAGTTTCCCTCGCAAGCCAAGATGAGTTGATGCACGTGCGATGGAAGGACCCATATGTCGATGCTACGTGCATCCAAACAACCCATACAGGACCTGTAGCAAGAGTAACCAATCAAGATCACCTGTACGAGACCGTCTCGACTAATTTGGGCCTGCACTACCCTGCCATCCCAGCTCGGGCCGTGTACGGCAACCAATCCCTACGCCTGCGGAGCTCAGGCGACTCGGAGCCTGTCCAACTCTAGCTCCCTGCTAGGGTTTAGGTTGGTGTTTTCTCCCAAATTCCACAGATCCACGCACATTCGTGCAGTCATGCGTCTCTGCAGTCTCGCAAGGTTGGAGAAGCAAGTCTGGGTGCTCAGCTACAGCTCTGGTGCGGTGGAGGGTGATTTGAAGATATATTTGGACGACTGCAGTCGGCAGAAAGGCAAGGGGTGGCGCGGAGGACCCACGCCTGGCGATCGAGGTGGTGGCTGCGGGCTCAGCGTCGTCGGCCCAGACTTCTCCGGTTTCGTGGGAGGAGGTGCTAGGGGTGGGCCGGCGGAGGACTGGTGGCGATCTGCAGGTGGTCTAAGCGGGTTTGAAGGGGCGGCGGGGATGAGTGTCAGGTGTCTTTGTGACTGGTCTAACGCTGCTTGGTGATGTGCTCTGCCCTTGGTTTGCTTAGAGGTGCTCTTGTGGTGGTGGTGTGGTCTTAAGGCGAGCTAGGGGTGGTGTGTAACAGAGGGCACGGGTTGGTGGAGCAGGGGGAGGTGGTGGTGGTGGTGGTACGGTGTAGGGGAGTGGAGGGGGCGCTCTCGGAGGCGGGGGTGGTGGACCTAGTGCAGTGGTGGTGTTTCAGCAAGGGACAGAGGTGGCTAGGGTGGGGCTGGTAAAGTCGGCAGTTGATTCTTGGTGGTCCAGGGGTGGTGAAGGTGTTGGGGAGAGCCGTGTTCTAATGGAGAGAGGGAGGAAGAAGGGAGTGGAGGATTTGGAGGGGCTGTTGGGAGGTTTGAAGCTATCTGAGGAGGAGCGGAGGGCCGTCAAGGGTGCTCGGCAAAAGGCGTTGAGTGAGGCGGGTCGACCTCCTCAGGCGGTAGGCAAGCTTTTCGCCTCAAAGTTAGGGTATGCGAACAGTTTGGTGCAAACATTGGGGAGAATTTGGTTCCCCAGGGAGGGGATTCGGTGCAAGGAGCTTGGCAACAACTTGTTCCTCTTCACCTTTCTGCAACCAGAAGGGAAGCGTAGAGCGATCACGGAGGGGCCATGGGAGTTTGGAGGTGACTTACTGATAGTGGTGGATTTCGATGACTCCAAAAGGTTGAAGGACCTGGAGTTTATCTCTGTTCCGGTATGGATCAGGGTTTTTGATCTACCACTGGGTTTGATGAATGAGGAGATGGCGTGGCGGATTGGAAACAAAGTGGGTCGGTTCCTAGAGGTGGATATGGATGAGGATGGTATGGCTGTGTGTAACACCCCAGCCCATTAGTAGCATGTAGTAGTTGTGAAGTTGGCCCATGTAGCCCATGTGGCACATGTGGAGTTGTTGTTGGTAGGTTTAGTACCACCTTGGAAGTTTAGGAGGGTGAGGGTCAGCTTATAAGCTTTGTCGTTACAAACGTAGCACCTCCGGGTTAACCCTTTTACACGAAGCGAAGATGAAAGTGTAAGAGAAGTGCTACACGTATGCAGGCTCGTTCCACGTGCGGAGCTAGGCCATATAAGCAGTTTTTGGACGCGGGGTGTTACACTGTGGGAGAGTTCCTTTGAATCAAAGTGTTGTTGGATGTCCATAAACCTTTATTTAGGGCAATTACTTTGGAGGATGGAGAAGGAAAAGGGGAGGGATGGTGTAGTCTCAAATATGAGTTGTTGCCAAACTTTTGCTATGTGTGTGGTCACCTTGGGCATGTGGAAAAGGAGTGTGATGAGGGGGTTTGGCATGAGGAGGGGAAGCAATTTGGGGAGTGTCTTAGGGTGACCCCAACCCATAAGAAAGATGGCATGGGGAAGTGGGCAAAGGGGGGAAGTTCAGGTGGTAGCTATCAACAACGGAAAGATGCAAGTTGGGGAAGAAGCTCAGGACAGAAGGGTACAGGAAGTAGGGAGGCCTCACGCAAACCGGTTGAAGGGATGGAAGATGATATGAAAGATGATGGTTCGAGCCCCCTGAAAGGCAAGCATAGTACATGGGGGCACACCAAAAAGACTGGAGTTGGGGGCTGAATCATCGAAGGGAGATGAACAACTTGAGTCTGGAGTGGCAAAGTCTGGGGATAACAGTGAGGCGACAGCTATGGGCGTGTCCGAGGTTGAGAGGACTTTGTTGCCCACCCCAGGGGACTGATCTAGTGGGGGGAGAAAGGGAGGATGATGGCAAGGACATGATCAGCATCCTCTTGGACTCCGTCCTCGATGAGATCGTGACCCGCCGACGCTGTCCGTGTCCAGGTCCTCTCTACCCGGTGGCGCCACATCTGGCGCTCCTCCCCGTTCAACCTCAATCTTCTTTCCCCAAACTACTACGACGACTACAAGCGCCTCTAGAATCCTTGCGGCCCACCCTGGCCCCGGCCGCCGCCTCAAAGTCGACTAGCCGTACGACGACGGCCAGTCCTACAACTGCTGGCTCCAGTCCCCCGCCCTCATCGGTCTCCAAGAGCTCGAGATCGAGGCTGGGTACTCTTCCAGGCTGGAAGACACGAGAGCACTGCCGCGGCGGGACAACACAAGAGCGCTGCCAGAGCGGGCATTATTCCAATTCGCTCCAACACTGCGCCTCCTAAAGATCGGCCACCAGTCCACCACACCTTTCCCTCCGCCGGTGCCGTGGCGTCGCTCCGGTTCCGCACCTCAAGCTCATCTCGTTCTGCTGCGTGGACATCTAGGAAGGCACGCTCCACGGGGTGCTCGTCGGCTGCCCTGTGCTCAGAACCCTCGTCCTCGATAGCTGCACTGGCTTCGCCACAGTCCGGATCAACTCACCCACCATTACAAGCTTCGTCATCTCACCTGTAGATTCATCCATAACGAACGACTACGACTCGTACTGCTTCGACTACAACTTGTACAACTTCGACTACGAAAATCTGAGGGTGAGGGTGACGATATGGCAGGTTATCATTGAGGATTCCCCTCTCCTAGAGAAGCTGGTCCCCTGCCGCCGCTCGGCTACTACTGAATCTTTCCAGCTACGAGTGGTCAATGCTCCCAGACTTAGGGTCCTAGGATCACTGTCCTTCACCATCCCCAAGTTGGAGATTGGCGGCACCGTCTTTGAACCGACCATCCACCGTGTCAACCGTGTGAGACCTGACAATGTTATCATGGAGAAGTGTTTGCTGATGCAGGCCGTCATGCTGGCAATGACACTGCGAACCATCAAGATCTTGACTCTAGAAGATGCAGATTCCATCAATGTCGTCAGCAACTACTTAAAGTGTTTTCCATGCTTGGAGAAGCTATACATCTCGGTGAGCTCTTCTCAACTTCAATTTTTGTTTCATCATAGTCTTATGTACATGTTCCATGCTTGCGCTAAAGCTTTGTAGTTTCTGTTGCTTTTGGCTTAATCATTCTGCCCTAACTAAAAGGGCTTGTTGTATTACCAATTTATGTTGCATCAATGCTTATTTCGCTTGGCTATCGAAAATAAACATTCTTCATTTGTTATGTTATCGCCATTCAGGCATCACAAGGATACAGAAGTGCTGCAAGCTATGATAAACAAAATCCCATCGAGTGCCTTGAGCATCATCTTAAAATGGTAGCATTAGATGGATATGAAGGCATACGACCACATGTCAAGTTTGCCCAATTCTTTGTTCGAAATGCCTTCAGAATCTTTAGAAACTACCACTGTGAACCTAGGACGACCAAGGAATGGATTGAGCATCAGCAAAGGCAACTACAAGTCAGGAGCATGGCTTCCCGACATGTTAAGTTTCATTTTGTACGTGATGCAAGATATTATCAAGATGTTTACTGTGGCGAGGATATCAGTGACCTGTCAGAGCACATCCATGATTCCGCAAGAGATGACCCATTTGATCAATGGTTTGAATCAGAGAAGGAAGCCCTGGCATGCTGAAGAAAAATATACACTTATGGCTTTCTGTTGTACTCTAACCTACTAAATCCATAAAGAATTTTGCAACCTAGAGCCAATACTAGCAACTAGCCTATGCTAATCTAGTAAAGGCAAATGCCACACAAAACAAGTACAATGCATAAGCTTAAATGTGGTAAGTAAAACAGCAAGTCAAGAGAGAGCAATTCCGAGGGTATCCTATGGTATCATGGACAAAACACAACCCCTTGGTCCACGTGCACCAAAGTATGCTCCTAGTTACATAGGTCTCTCCAGCCATAGTGTTGAGATTGCCACAAAGGTTTTCGCAACCAAAGCAAATGCTCTAAGCCACTAAGTTTCACCATTGCGCCTGCCTTTTATTGTCACCTTGGTAATGGCCACTATGAAACTTCTCCACAAAGATAGGGTCCTCTGAACCCCTTCACACCAAGTTTGGAGGGACAACATTGCAAGAAGGTCACAAATACCATAAGTGCTCTAACACCAAGATTACAAGTGTGGTTTCAAAGTTATTCTCTTCCATTTATTTTGCTCCCTTATGTGCTAGCAATTGTTTTTTTTTGTTTTAATCCTTTGCTCCCTTATGTGCTAGCAATTGTATTTTTTTGGTTTTAATCCTTTATTGGTGCAACCAGTTAAATTGACTTGTATTTAAGTTGCTCTTCGCCTAGAAAAAGTTTAGATTTTTTAAAATATATTTTTATTCATATGATATTTTTTTAAAAAAAATATTTTTTCCTTATGAATCAAAATTCAGTCTACTAGCCGGATGATTTCATAAGTTGATTCTTATTCATCACTTCAAATACTTTTTTTTACAAAATCTAGATCCAAAATTTCTATGAGAATCTAGATCCATATTAAGCGCACCCTTAATATCCTCATAAATTTTGTATGAAAAGATGTAATTAAGGACACTTGTTTGTTGCCGTTCTGCGCTAATCAAATTAAATCGAAGTTTCTCTGTAGGATCCAAAATTTCTACGAGAATCTAGATCCCTATTAAGCGCACCCTTAATATCCTCATAAACTTTGTATGAAATGATGTAATTAAGGACACTTGTTTGTTGCCTTTCTGCGCTAATCAAATTAAATCGAAGTTTCTCTGTACGGTTGGCATGACCGACTGCCAATTTCTCCAATAGTTTGTTGTCAAAAAAAATTTCTCCAATAGTTCACTAAACTGACGTTAGGAGCTTCCAAGAGTAGCTACGAACCCAACATGATATAATTAGTAGTATAGGAAAGGGATGGATGTACCTCTGTTATCTGTTTATCTTCAGCCTTCACTCTTTTATCTCAAACCCCACCCCCCCCCCCCCCCTCCCCGCGGGGTGTAAATTCAAGTACTAGTATTCGTTCTGAACTCTTCTTCTTCTTTCTTTTCTTTTTTTTTTTTTGTAAGAGTTAGTCCCCAACTCTGAACCTATCTAATTTTGTTTTGGACAATTAGAGTATGTGGCAATCAAATCAAAAGGTGCACAAAGTTAATAGCTTGTGTATTAATCTTGTAAGTAGCCAAGCAGTGTATTTACCATTGCCTCTCTGTTTTGTTCCCTTCTGAAACATAAAGAGGCTCTGTTTCATTTTTCCTTTTTCTCTTCTTTTTGCGTCTGATTAAATAATTTGACTGTAGATTAGGTTTTGTAGTAACGCAAAAAACATTAAGATATATTCAATAGTCATGTAAGGTGAAGTTTGTGTATATGACAAAGTATAAAGGAATGGGTTATTTTGGATTATTTGTGTGAACAAACTTGGATCGGTTCTTTTGACATGCTTTCAGAAATATGATTGGCTGGAGGAATTGTTTCCACCAGACTTCTTGAACCAATCTATGGGCTGGATTGTATTTGTGCATAGAATAGTAATGTATTTGCTTTATTGCAACCATATGCTGCTCTTCTGCTTCTTTATATGTTGCCTGAAAGTTTGGGTTTTGCACTGTGGTAACGTGCTCTGTGAAGTAAAATTCACAACAGCAGCAGCCAAGCAGAAGCAGGCATGCTGGATGTCTGGATGACGAGCGCTAGGTTCTGAAGACATTGAAGATGTGTTGATTCTTTGGCGACCATCTCTACCGTATGGACTACATGTACTTTGTAGATTGTTTTAATAATACATTTTAAAATTGGTTTTTGGTGATTTCACTTGCAGAGTCATTGCCAAAATGCCAAGGAGGTGCAGGCATCAGCATCTGTTGTTTGCCATGGCAGGAAACTCTCTTTCCATTTCAGTATCCAGTAGTCACTGTACAGGACTACTCAAGTGGCTTTCCAAGTTTCCATAGAAGATGTTTAGGTTAATTATATTCTCTTTGATATGGTACATGCAAAATCTTGATTTTGAGCATCTGTTAAATTCTTTCATGTATTTCCATACCCCTTTTGGACCTTGTCTCCATGTGGATGTGATCATGAATGACTTTCTTTTCTATGTCAGCCAGGCATCTGATTTTGGCCTAACGAAGATAGATGACACTGACAGAACTATTCCCTTCAGCGAGAAACCAAAAGGAGACGAATTAAAGGCAATGGTAAGTTGGATTTTTCTCTTCATTCCAGCTAACTTCCTGTAGTTCTTTGGGTGCACAAGTTTTAGTGGTCTCATGTATTAAACTAAAGCGAACAAAAGTTCATGAGACATTATTGTTATTTTTATTGTCTGCATCAAGTTGACACCACAGAGTTAGGCTTATCAAAGGAAGAAGCAGAAACGAAATCTTACATAGCTAATCGGAAATGCTACGGTGAGGATATCCGGTCCTCCGGACGCTCCCGTTCGTGGGCCATAACACCAGCCCAATGGCTTGATAGCCATAGCCTCTTATTCACAAGTCCCTAACCGTAGCATGTTGTTTTCATTCTCCAAAAAAATTCACTGCAGCTCGAGTGACCGCACTCCGCCGCGCCGCCCTGGCGTTCTCCACAGCAGCCTGGGGCTCGATGGCCAGCATCTCCACCGTGCTCGAGCGCGACCGCCCGCCTTGATCCCTCTCCATCACGCCTCCCGGTTGGCCGCCTTCCTCTCTCTCTCTCCACGCGCAGCCCACTGCGGCCTTCTCCAGCTCGTTGGTCGTCTTCTCCACCGAAGCAGTGATAGCTCGCGCCACACCCGCCACGACCTTCTCCACTGGAGCGGCAACAGCTCATGCCAGCACGAGATCGGGAGCGCCACCATCCAGCGCCGCACCGATCCACCTCGCCCGTCACGGAAGGGGAAGTAGGGGAGGCATGCGCCTGCTCCTGCGTCTGCGCCCCCACCCACCTCACGTTGTTGGCAGAATGGGGAGGCCTGCGCCACTGCAGTTCCCCGCCAGGTATGTCATGGCCACGCGTCGATGTTGTGTTTCAAGTGTTTCTGGATGTGTTTTGAGACATGTTGTAAGCCTATGTTTCAAATGTTTTAGGTGTTTCAGATATATGTTTCAACTGTTTTATACAAATGTTACAAAAGTAGATCGGGATGTGCCATATGTTGCAATGGTTGTACACGTATGTTGCAAGCGTCTATCCCCAATGTTTCATCTGTTTTTTGTGCGCATATGTTGCAAGTGTTTCAGACGCATGTCTCAAGTGTTTCATCTATTTTCTTTTGTATGTTGCATCTAAATGTTTCAAAAGTAGATCGAGATGTTGCACATGTTGCAATGGTGTTTCAACTGTATGTCCTAAATATTTCATCAGTTTTAGACGTATGTTGCAAAAGTTTCGTCTGGATGTTGCCAAAATAGATCTAGTGTTTAATGTTGTAGTGGGACCCTGTGGGGGTATAACCCCCGATACCCACAGGGTTGTACATGGGCCGAGCCACCAGGGGGGCCCAGCCCATAAGATCAAGCCACGCGGGACACGGCACAGGTCGGTGTGCGCCGCAAGACTGCGTGAAGCATCCTCGATGACGAAGGAAGATCTAATTGGATATGCTAGATATTGTATTTCTTGTAAACATATATCATGTAACTGATCAGAATATATACAATCGACCTGTAACCCTACCCCCGAGCTATATAAGGCGGGTATTACGTCATTTTTATCCCTGATCTCATAATACAATCCACCAAAGACACAGGATGTAGGGTATTACGTCAAGCTGACGGCTTGAACCTGTCTAAATCATTGTCTCTGCGTTTTGTATCACCATCTAGATCCTATCACGCGCACCTCCACCAATTCATCTACTACCGTGGGCATACCCCTCGGTAGACTGCTGACTAAATTTCGTCGACAATGCTGATTTCATGGCAGCCATGACCATCTCCACGTGAAACAGGAGTAGGCATGCAGCTGCTGCTAGGCCCGTGTATCAAGACGCTATGGAATCAGTACGCACACCCCCTACCTACCACAACCACATGCTTGCAGCTGCTAGGCCTACGTGCATGTGTGTGAGAGCAGAGGGGCACGAGCGGCAGGCGTGGGAAACAAGAGCGGGCGCAGATCGAGACACATGTGAGCGCAGGAAACGGAGCGGCATGAGCCCCCACGTGAAGCAGGCGTAGACATACAGGTGGGCGCGTGAGCGAGCGCAACTGGCGTGAGCGTCCGGATCATACGTCCGGGCATTAGCAGTTTCGATAGCTAATATATGTGATAACAGGGACACTCTGTATGCTGCCCATTGCCTTCCTTTTTTTGGGTCGCTGGACGTGGATTGTAGACAGTTTGATTTTTAACCCACGGATGGTAAGACGGTATGTTTGTGGCACTGTACATTAGTTTTAGTGACGACTACAAACTAGCACCAAAGAGGGAATGGGATAGGGAAGCAAACATAATTGTTCATGGTTGCTTTTACCCATTTAAAGATGATCATGCCTACTCGTTGCTCAAGACATGTTTGGATTAGATATATGGTAGTGTCGAATGATCTTTTTTTTCTACTCCTCTAATTGGCTTGGTTTTTTTAAAAAATATATATATAGTTATGGAGAACTTATTGGCGATGCACTTGTTTTGACACTGTTATCGATGAGGCTTCGAATAGTATGTTGTTAAGCCGAGTAAAATTCATTTGTATGTTGATTTCGACCCCTATTTTATCCATACATACTCTTGTTTGCGTTGAACTTTTAAGGCTCCTAATCCACTGTTGTTTCTTACTCTTGTTACACTGAATTGCGTTGAAAATTTTGAAACTTCCGTGGCAACGCATGGGCATATGCTAGTAAAGATCATAAGACAGTGGCCAAAGAAACCAAGGAGGATTTGCATGCGATCTGACAGATATCGGCAAAAAAACTGTTTCATAAAGTGATAAACACTCCCGCCTAGCGCCTATTGATGCCCAGAAAGCCTAGGTGTGACCCCCATCGCTCCAATTAAGCATCTAGCACTTTTAGAAACACAGATGGCAGTCAAGATACACCAATATATATGCAAAATAACTCGGTTTCAAATGTATACCACAACACAATCTGGATGAGGAATCAGGCACACTTAACTATTCATCAGGATTTAGCGATGCACAGCAATACATCATTCTAATTACCAGCTAGAACTTGAGACGGGGAAAAATACCTAGTCTTGCGATGATTAATTACCCAATACTCGTTACTCTCAGCACAGTATCATCTATCACATCACACAACATTAAAAGACCAAAAATATGCAAATAATACCGCTGCGCAGATACTTGTAGCATTTTAAAATCTGCCAATGCCGACAGCAGGAAGTAGCTTTGTAGCTTTCCCAGGAGACCAAATTCATTGATCATGAAGCAACTTCAGGCAGCAAAACATGTCAAATGTTAGCTAAAAAGAGGCAAAGATGAGAAACATTTCATGAGAACATAGCAAATGGGAGCATGAATGCATGACCAGTCCTTTTTTTGGTAGCAAAAATTGTGGCAGAAAGGGCCAACTGGCCAACCTGTCCTGCCTTGCAGCCCTAAATCAAGATTGAATGCAGCATGAAGTGTTGTAATATGTTCCAGGTTCATTTATGAACAAGAAGGGTGAGTGGATTACTATCCGTTAGCAGCTCAATAGGAGACTTCGGAAAGCCATCCTAGACATGTCAAAATCCTAACAAAGGTCCTAATCATGCTATACAAGCATCCTCCAACATACTAATGTGTGCACTGAGCAGAGTCAGAAAGAAATTCACACTACAAGCACCTTATTATATTGATCATTAAACTCAGCAAACACCACAACACATGCAGAATCCTGTAATGACACAATGTCACCTAAAAAGCTCTCATATAAGAACAAAAATAACTGTCCCAAAAGCCGATTGTTCAAAGTTTTACAAATACCTCAAAAGCAGAGCCTAGCATAATTTGCATAGAATTGAATCAATTGACATGGAAAATCAATAACACAATATGCTATAACCAATATAAGCCATCACTCCACAAACAAAAAACATGCCTCTTCATAATATAAGCAGTTCCTAAATGGCATACTCCCATTTTTTACAAGGTCCATCTCGATAAAATTGGCAGCTAGCTGGCTCCATCAATGTAGGAAAAATGTTCTAATGTTAATTACCTCATGCAGTATTATTGAGGGGGGAGGTTAACTGAATGCATCATATTAAAAATCCTTGACAATATATCAATTATCAAATCATGAACGCATAATAGCCTCGAAGTATAGTCCAGACAGACATACAGTAATACACCAACATGTTATATTGTTACACATATTAAGCACCATGCTTCAAATGTTTCAAACTTATGACAAGGCAATGGACCAACTGATAAATAGAGGAAATCAATAACATCATCGAATAGGAATTACCAATTCAATGCTCCTCTTTAGCTCCTCTAGCGGTCCCTGTTTTTCTCCCCAGATCGCTTTGCTCCCCGATGATCATGTCGCTCATCCTCATGTGACCCACTGCTTTCTGACCGGCGGTGCCTCCTCCGCCTACTGGATTGCTTCTTGTCATCTGCAGAATCACTGCCTCCATTGTCACAGTCAGATGCATCCCTCCGGTGATAGCTCCGCTTGCGGTGACGTCGATGCCTCCTTTCTTCACCTCCAGACACATCCTTCTCACCCAATGAGCCGTCGCTCCTGCGGTGGCTCCTCCTCCTCTTCCTGTCCTTCCTGCTCTTCCTGTGCCTGTGCCTATCTGAGTCACTGTCATCGCTGCTATCCTCATCTGATCTTTCATGCTTCTTCGATCTGCTGGACCTCTTCTTCCTGTCTCTGCCTCTTCTGCCTTCCTCCTCTTCATCCTCACTATCATCACTCCTACTCCTCGTGTGCTTTGATTTCCTCTTGCTGCTGCTCCTCCTATGGCGGTGGCTCGACGACTTCTCTTCCTGCCTGGGCCTCCTTCCCCCATTCCTGGCGCGCTCACGCTGAGCAATTATCTTCTCCAGCTCAGGGTCGACGTCTGAATCAGAGGAATCGCTGTCCTCGTCCTCCTCTTCCACATCATCAGAAGCCTCATCTGCGTCCCCACCGGCAGCAACCTTCTTTTTTATCTCGTCGAACTTGGCCTGCGCGGCCGCCTGTGCGGCGGCCTGGGCGTCGGCGTCGTCCAGGTCCAGGTCCTTGACGGAGAGGAAGTTGCGGCACTGGAAGGTGAGGTGGCCAACGCGGCCGCACTTCTTGCAGGCGCCGCGTGTCTCATCAGAGTTGGAGCCGGTGACGCGCGCGAGCGCGAGGAGGCCCTGGAAGCTGGTGTAGGCGTTGCCATCGCCCGAGCCGGATCCGGAAGCTGCTGCGGCGCTGGCGGCCGCGTTGGCGTCGTTGGCGGCTGCGGCGGCGGCGTTGGCGGAGACGGAGGAGGAGGGGCGGCCCGGCTGTTGCTTGTTGTTCTCGGGCGCGTAGGGGTCGTATCCGATAGCGCTCTGCCAGATGCCGTGCGTCTGCAACGCCGCGCTGCTGTGCACGCGGTTGTTCGCGGGCATGCGAACGCGCCCCGCCGTCGCCGGCATCTTGGATCGCCGCCGGTTGCGCTCGGGGGAGGACGAGGAGTAGAGTTAGGGTTCGGAGGGAGGGGAGGATTAATTGGGATCTGGGATTGATTTCGGCTCAATTGGGGAACGCTTCGAATGGGGAAAAGCGTAGCCGCGACCGGAAATACAGAAGAGCTCTGAAGTCGGCGGCGTGAAGTCGGGCTCGTGTGGCTGTTGTCTGTGGGAAGAGGGCCAGCTGCCAAGATCGTTACCACCAAAATCAGAAGGAAAAAAAAAAGAGATCGTTACCACCAAAATAAGGAAAAAAAATTCATCGAATACGTGCCATTATAACTTTACTATTTTTAAAACACATCATAACTATTCAAAAAATTTTGCCACTGCCATGAAAACTCCGCAGATATTTGAGATACGCCATTATATATGTCTGGAGACGATTTATATCTACTGCAGATGTACAAACGACACCGTATATCCGTATGAGCAAGATTGCCCTCTTCCTCTTCCCTCACACTCACGGACTCTTCTCCATCTCGGGTCATACCCCACGCGAGGGGCCTGCCGCCACAGCCGGCGAACACACAGCCACCGCCACTGCGCGAGCAGACAGGGGCACGTCGGGCTAGTCGCGTCGCACGGGGCTGGCGCGTCGGCGAGCACCGAGCGGCACGATGCGGCCCTTGGGGTCGGCGCAGCGGGCAACGCGGCTAGAGCAGAATCCAGCTAGGAGCAAGCTCGGCCGGCCTTTGCGCAGAGGTGGCAGCTAGCGACAGCGGCGGAGGTGGCTAAGCCCGCGCGGCTGGGTGACGTCAATGGTGCCCTCGGTCTCAGCCGCTGGCGTGGCGAGCTGAGCTCACGGCCCTTGGTCCGGCAACGGTCAGATCCGCGCGTGAGAAGAGCTCACTGGCAAGGTCCAGCTCACGAAGCTTTGATTGCCGTCACGTCGACGATGCGGGCGAAGTCTCCTCCGGTCGGGTGCCGCTGCTCGCTGTTACCGGCATCGGCATCGGGCGGTTGGGCGATACCGCCCTGGCTGGGTGCCGCCGGACATCGTGTCCAGTATCAGGAGTTGGGAAGGAGATGGCTGGCATCTGGTGCTATACGGCCTGTGTTGCTGTGCGGCCGTGCCCATGCCATGGATGTGCTCACGTTCGTTAGCTTGTCACCGTCCACGTTCGCTTGAGAGGAGCGTCCACGCTCGCCGGCGCACCGCGGCCACTCGACTAAGCTCAAGGTAGAGGACAGGGGAGAGGAAGGGGATGACAAATTGGGTCCACATGTAAGTGAGATAGAGTGGAGGGGTATTTTGGTCTACACAAAAATACAAAATTGTCTATACACTTGCACGCGGGCCCAAAGACACCGGACGTATATAATGGCATATTTCAGCTTTTGCAAGAATTATAATGATAGTGGCACAGTTTCGCGAATAGTAATGGTGTGCTTCAAAAATGGTAAAATTATAATGGCATAGATTCAATTAATCAAAAAAATAGTGAAAGCCCTAATTTGGTTTTGGCTAATTGATAAAACCTTAGTACTAACATCTATGCTAAGTGTGTAGATTAGATGAGGTTGGTATAATCCAAGTGATAGAGCTAAGAAGATGATCATGGTGCATGGTAATGACCAAGAGATGATCAAGTGCTTAACTTAGAAAAAAAGAAAGAGAAAAACAAAATCTAATGGAGATCAAGACAAAGGTATTGCTTAAGGTTTTGGTTTTGGTGATTAAGACACAATAGAGGGTATGATCACATTTAGAATTGATAACTGTAATATAAAGAGAGGAATTCTTTGGCTAAACAGTTTATCGAATGCCACAAGGTAACATGATTCATACATTGCATTTAGAAACCTAGTGTGCTAACATGTGACCCTTGTAAAATGCTTTGAAAAATACTAACACACGTGCACATAAGTTTTATACTTTGTGGTTAGCAAGTTAGAAGTAAGGATGAAGCGGTTGTGGACTTAGAAAAAAAAAGATGTGAAAGTTCATGATCGGACGATGGCGCCGGGGTGACCGGACTCACCCCGGGTGCGTTTGGTTAGTGTTGAGCACAGCCGAGGAGGCCAAGTCCTGCTGGACTCTGCAACGAAGAAGTGACCGGACGCGCAAAGCTTGTGTCTGTTCGGTGTATGACGTACACTGGCATCAGCAGCAAGAGAGCGCGGTGAAAAGCGAGATACTGACCAGACTCTGGGGTACGTCCGGTCCTTAAAAACGCGCTCTGGACCATGTTTGTACTTGACCGGACTCCACGCGTTGGAGCGTCTGGTCATCTTGAGCGCGAGTCTGGTCATTGTTTGACTGTGATGCTAAACCGTAAGCGACCATTGGAGATTGACGTACGAGATTTGAACGCGAACACGTGGATGGCCTGGAGCGACCGGACGCAGAGGTGCGTCCGGTCAGTGTGTCCGGTCACCCCGAGACTGCCCAATGGCTCTGATCTTTGGAGTCTATAAATAAAAAGGCACCGGCTTGAGCTCTCTCTTGGTATTTTGACATACTTGATATCCTTGTGAGCCTAAGCAAACACATCCCACTCATCTCCATCCTTAATTCATTATCAAAGTGAGATTGGGAGTGATTCCTAGTGCATTTGCTTGAGTAATTGCATCTAGTGACACTTATGGATCGTTGTGGCTGCGGAGTTCTTGTTAGTTTTGATGGTTGCCGCCACCTAGACGGCTTGGAGCAGCGGTGGAGGTTTGGCACATATTGGTGATTGTTCGTGGCCGGCTCCGGTGATCTTATAAGGGGTCTTGTACCTTCCCTAGCGGAGAGCCGAAAGGTAACTCTAGTGGATTGCTCGTGTCATTGAGTTACCTCACTTATAAGTAGGTTCTTGCGGTGTCCAATTGTGTGGACGAGGTTTGTGCAATATCTCTTAACCGCCGAACCACCAAGTGTTGGTCGACACAACGGAGACTAGCGTGCCGGCAAGCACGTGAATCTCGGAAGAAAAATCTTATGTCCATCTTGTGTTTGATTGGATTTCTTCTGGTAACTGGTTATCTACTTTGTGATTGGTTTATCTCTCTACGCGGCGGTATAAACATCTCACTCACTCTTTTACTTACTTGCAAAGTAGTTGTAACAAGCTCTTAAGTGTAATTAGCTTTGAGAGCTTGTTTTACTTGGTAGTATAGCTTCTCACCTAGTTGATCTCTTTAGTGTAGCTAGCTTTTGAGAGCTCATAGTGACTTAGCCATTGATTGATTTAGATATCATAGCTACTAAAATTGATTGGACAGGTGACTTCCAACCCTTGTAGAGCTAGAACAAAACTTATTTTGCGCCGTTTGTTATACTAATTATTTTGCTCTAGTGATTTATAGATTTTTAAATAGGCTATTCACCTCCACTCTAGCCATATTAGTACCTTTCAAATAGTGAACTTTCTGAGTCTCTACTCAGCGTAAATAAACTGCTAGAATTTGCTTGTAAGACGTCTCAACTGCTGTTATATATATATACATATATATATATATACATACTCCCTCCATGTTGGTAAAAGAAGTCGTTTTGGACAAGGTTTGGGTCAAACATTAGGAATATAAATCATGAATAACTTTTAAGTCGTTGAGTTTGGAAATGTGAAAACAATATGAATAAATTTGTCTTGAAATATACTTTCATAAAAGTATACATATATCACTTTTGAATAAATATTTTTATAGAAAAATGAAGTCAAAGTTATGTTTTGGAGACCGTGTCGTTGTCTAAAACGACTTCTTTTACCAACATGGAGGGAGTATATATATATATATACACCTTTCCGAGTCTATTCGTCGCCCTCCACGGATGCGGGCCGGTCCTCCACGGAAATTAGCCCCCTAGCAGATCCTCACCCGTTAGACGATATTCATATATACGGCATCCTGCATCTGAGGCCCTCTCGAGCCTCGACTCCCAGTAGCAGCCGCCGCCGCAGCCACTCACCCTGGGCATTCGGGTACCCGAAACCGATCGGTTCGGTTCCTCGGGTATTCGGGTAATTCGGGTACCAAGGAATTGGAACCGATCGGTTCCTAGTTCGGTTTCGGGTAATTCGGTTTCGGGATCGGGTAATTCGGTTCGGTTTCGGGTATTCCCGAATGGAACCAAAAAAATGAAAAAAAATAAAAAAACAACTCATTCAAATGTAAATTTCGACAGCATTTCGCCTCATTTTCGTGCACATAACGGGGAGAATATGAAGCTTAAAGCAGTATAAGAGTCTCCAATGCAAACAAACAACATTCGACAAGTAACAAACTTAACGATAAGCCTCAATGGGCGTCCACCACGGCTCCACATAGGCACATACCATAGTCCACAGGCATCTCCATGACATCACCTTCTCTTGAAACAAGTCTTGTAAAGTAAAACAAGTAAGATTGTGTAGCTTTGAATATAATATATAACTAGGATGTGTGTATATATATATTTATATAACTAGGATTGTGCAAATTCGGGTACTTCGGGTACTTCGGTTCGGTTCGGGAATTTCGGTTCGGTACTCGGGTATTTCGGGTACTCAGAAACAGGAACCGAATTAGGAACCGAAACCGATCGGTTCGGGAAGTTCGGTTCGGTTCTCGGGTAATTCGGTTCGGTTTCGGAAATTCGGTTTTTTGTGCCCAAGGTTAGCAGCCACCACCTCTTCCCTTCCTCCTCTCGATCTTTTGGCACCGCCGGAGCTGCGACCACCTCCTCCGTCGAGTGGCCTGCGCGAGCACGCAAGATTCCAAGCTCAACCCCTGCTGAGCAGCTCCCTGCCGAAGTCCGGCGTCGCCATGCCGCTCAATATCCGGCGCCGCCTGCATCCTCCCCGGCGCAGGCCAGCCACACCGCAGCGGCGTGACCGGCGGCGAGGCCCCTCCCCCCACCCCTGGCGCCTACTTCCTCTTCGCATCAACGGCAGATCCGGCGGCGCTCACTCTTGGGTCCCGGTAGAGGCCTCCCCATCCCATTCCCAATCAGCGGCATGGAGAACGCGGGGCTATGTGGATGACGGCGGCCCCTTCCCGGTGAGTGCACGACACCTGGACGCTGGCGTGGCTTTCCTCCTTGTTGAAGCTCGTGGATTTGTTGCTAATCTTGGTTGGTTGGTTTTGGATTCAGGGAAATTTTTCTCTCCAATCTTGCATCTGCAGGGCAGGTCCTGTTCTTCATGCACGGCGACGGCGAGTTCGATGTGTTTGTGACAGTTAGCGCCATGCGATGTGAGACAGCATGTGCGCTTGGCCACGGAAGTTGTATCGATGGTGATTTCGACATAGAGGTATGGGCGTATGGCAAGCATGAGTGCATTTCCAAAACCAACAACTTAATGTCACGTTTTGTCGGTACCAATAGTATAGGGGTACCCGCATTTAACGATAATAAAAAACTAAAACGGCTAAGCCACGACAAAACACAGTCTACTTCAGAACGCCCGACAGGTCCGCCTTGTACGAGGCTGGCTCGACGGAATGCCTCGACCGCATCCCGTCTCTGACTCGTACGAGGCCCCCTCGACGGGAGCCCTCGACCGCGCTTCGACCCGCACGAGGCTCGATCGCCCACCGGGAGCACTCCGACTCGCGTGAGCCCGGTTCGAGGCACTCGACCCCCTCTCTTTACCTACCCCAGGACAAAAGCCTTAGCATTTAATGCAATTACCTACTACCACCTACCGGCATGGCTGCGCGTGTGGTCGACGTGGGAACAATACCAGTGTCAGTTCTCACTGTTTCACCGCCCATCCCGTGATGGGAGGTGAAAAACGTCACTGTATCCACCTTACCGCACACTGTACGTCACTAGTCACCCTCGAGGAAGGATACGACAGAATCCGTACACCGCGATTCCAGGGATTCGGACTTATCCGTTCGCCCTCGACCCGGCCTCGACCCGGCCTCGACGCCCAGCACGGCTCAACAGGAAAGGGAGGACGGCGTGGCACGGTGCTCCGGGTCATTTCAGCGCCTCGTCCCCTACGTCACCATGGTGTCCAGGGATGGCCCTCCATTTCTAGGACACGTCGCTACAGCCACCTCAACAGGGATCGACAAAACATCATCTCAGGGCTCCCGTCGCCCTGGCCTCCTCTCGCCCTATAAAAGGGTAGGCCAGGGCTCTGAAGAAGAGGACGAAGAGGCCAAGCACCAGATAGCGATCAACATCTCAAGCAATCATCTTGTATTTCTTTTTCCTCTTTTGAGACCTGGGCTCATCACCCTCTCTCGCAAGCTTGTAACCCCTACGCAAGCACCTCGGTGCAAGGAAATACAACATCTCCTCTCCCCAGCTGGACGTAGGGCCTTCTCTTGCCCGAACCAGGATAAATCCCCGTGTGTTCACCTTGCATCACCATCCAGGAAAGGGACACGCAGCATTTACTCGTTGGTCTAGGACCCCCTCGGGTCCGAACACCGACAGTTGGCGCGCCAGGTAGGGGTTCACTGCGTGCCAACGTCGCTTTCCCACCTTTTTTCCTGGATGGCTGACCCCAATCGTCCTATCCCGTTGGCTACGGTGATCTGGTTCGGGAGTTTGGAGTTCATGTCACTTGGCTACGGCTATGACATGGTCCTACTCCCACCTAGGCACCCGACCGACGAGGATTACGAGCTCTCCCAGCCCGGGGGAGCAATCCGCCGGTACCGTCGCTCCAGGCAGGTGCGAGCCGCCCGACGACGACGAGCCCGGCGCAACCATCGTCTTCATCTCACGGAGGGTGATGGGATTCCTCGGTTTGGCGCCCCCCAGCCGGACTCCAACCCAGACTTCCTCATTGGAAATCTGGGGACGATGAGCTTGGCCAAGGACAACACGCCGACGGAGAATCCCGCCGCTCTCCCGTCCGGTGAGACACCGCTACCCGGAGCACCCGCTCCAGCGTGGGCAGCGACATCTCCTTCCCCGTTTCCGTTCGGGTTAGTCTCGGCTGCCCAGGTGTACGCTTCTTCCGTAAGCACTTGTATGAGCACTTATGAGGAACTCCCTGGGCACCACCTGCGCTCCACTCTGGACCTCGTGGCGTCCACGCCGGCTTCTGATTACCTGGACTCTACTGAGGCGCCAGAAACAGAACCCCGTGTGACCGCTTCCCCACGACGCAACCCTAGTGGCGATCCGCAACGGCCGTGCATTCCCCCGTCATACTATTATTTCGGCGCCCCTGACTCCGACTCGGCTGATGACACCTACGATCCGACCCGCGAGTGCTTCAACGTCGACGTTGAAAGCACGTCGGATTCGGAGGAAGAAGAGCCGGCCGAAGGAGGGCACACGCCACCTCATGTCGAGCATCCCGCCGAGCGGGACGAGGCTCAACTTCTTGCGGATCAAGGAATGGAGCTCGAGCAAATCCGCGAGTTGCAGGAAAGGCTCGACGAGGAACGGCAAAATCTGTATCTACTTCAGCAAACCCTCGAGCGTGAGCGTGCGGAACGCGCACCTGGCGGGAGAGCTCGCGACGTCAACCGTCGCATCAGCGAGGACCGGGCCGTCGACCCCCTGGTTTTCGCTCGAGCCAGCCAGAACGTCGTCGCCGCCGCCATGCTCCTCCGAAACATGCCCGAGCCATCGAACCCCGATGCCCGCCGGGCTCGAGATGAGATCCGAGAACTCCTCGAGACCGCTGCCCTGCAGCAGGCCGAGAGCTCTGCCTCGAGGCGACGCGAGCCCGCCTCGGAGCGGCTCGCAGAGTCCTCCCGACAGGAGAGAGAGGCCTCGGTTCATCCCGAACCTCCCTGACGGATTCGAATGGCTCCCGCCCCCGAGCACATGACTCACGACCAAGGCCCTCGAGACACCCGTGGCAACATCGTCGAGCGCCGCACGCACAAGCACGGTGACGGTGTGGCTCGTGGCTACCACGTGCATAGGGGCGGGCACTACGACAGCTCGGAAGATCGCAGTCCTTCACCCGAGCCTCCGGGCCCTCGGGTCTTCAGCAAGGCTATCCGCGAAACGATACTGCCAGCGCGGTTCCGCCCTCCCACGACTCTTGCCAAGTACAACGGCGAGACCAAACCCGAACTTTGGCTCGCCGACTTCCGCTTGGCATGTCAGCTGGGCGGGGCCACCGACGACCGAGTCATCATCCGACAGCTCCCCCTGTTCCTCTCCGACACCGCTCGAGCCTGGCTCGAGGATCTGCCGCCCCAACAGATCCACGACTGGGGCGATCTCGTAAGGGTGTTCGAGGGAAACTTCAAGGGAACTTACATGCGCCCCAGAAACTCGTGGGACCTCCGGAGTTGCAAGCAGAAGCCAGGTGAATCCCTCCGGGATTACATCCGGCGTTTCTCTAGGCAACGCACCGAGCTCCCCAACGTCACCGACTCTGACGTGATCATGGCTTTCCTCTCGGGCACCACTTGCAAGGAGTTGGTCCGAGAGTTAGGCCGTCACACCCCCTCACCGCCAACGGGTTGATGGACATCGTCACCAACTTTGCCGCCGGCGAGGAGGCAGTTGGTGCCATCTTTGGCGGCGAGCAGGACACGGGGAAGCAGAAGACCGACGATCCCGCGAGCTCCACCCGGGGCTCCAAGAGGAACAACCGCAAGAAGAAGAAAGGCCAGCAGGGCAAGCTCGAGGCCCCGGCCGACGAGCTTGTCGCCGCTATCGAACGCAAGAAGCCTCGAGGCCCCCCCGGCGGGGGCATCTTCGACAAAATGCTTAAAGAGCCATGCCCTTACCACAAGGGACCCATTAACCATAACCTCGAGGATTGTCATATGCTCTGCAGGTACTTCGAGGGCGCAGGCAGCAAGAACACCGACAAGAAGGAAGACCCAAAGGGTGATGACAAGGATGAGGGGTTCCCCGAGATCCACGACTGCTTCATGATCTACGGAGGACCCTCGACCCGCCTCTCAGCGCGCCAGCGCAAGCGAGAGCGGCGAGAGGTTTTCTCCGTACAAACGGCGGTCCCTCGTTTCCTTGATTGGTCTACGGTGGCCATCACTTTCGACCGTGATGATCATCCGGACTACATCCCCAATCCGGGGGTCTACCCTCTTGTTGTTGATCCCATCATCGCCAACACACGCCTCACCAAGGTACTCATGGACGGCGGGAGCAGCCTCAACATCATCTACTCCCAGACTCTCGACCTCCTGGGGATCGAGAGAGCGCGCCTACAGCCTAGCGTCGGGGGCTTCCACGGAGTTGTGCCAGGGAAGCGGGCAGAACCCCTCGGACGGGTCGATCTGCCCGTTTGTTTTGGCACACCGGCCAACTTCAGGAAGGAGACCCTCACCTTCGAGGTGGTCGGATTCCGTGGAACATACCACGCCATCCTCGGGCGCCCGTGCTACGCCAAGTTCATGGCTGTGCCGAACTACACTTATCTCAAGCTCAAGATGCCCGGCCCGAACGGCGTCATCACTGTGGGGCCCTCGTATGAACATGCCTACGAATGCGACGTCGAGTGCGTCGAACACGGCGAGGCGGTTTTGGAGTCGGTGGCTTTGGCTGCGGACCTCGACGGTCTCGCCAACGAGGTCCCCGACCCAAAACGCCACGCCGGCAGCTTCGAGCCCGCGGAGGACGTCAAACTCGTGCCCCTCGACCCCGCTGATCCCAACGGGAAGGCGCTGAACGTCAGCGCCACCCTCGACCCGAAATAGGAAGCCGTGCTCGTCGACTTTCTCTACGCAAACATCGACATTTTTGCGTGGAGTCCCTCGGATATGCCGGGCATACCCAGGGAAGTCGCCGAGCACGCCTTGGAGATCCGGGCCGGATCCAAACCGGTGAAGCAACGCCTGCGCCGCTTCGACGAGGAGAAGCGCAGGGTCATCGGCGAAGAGATCCACAAGCTGTTGGAGGCCGGGTTCATCAAGGAAGTTCACCATCCCGAGTGGCTAGCTAATCCTGTATTAGTTAAGAAAAAGAGTGGGAAATGGAGGATGTGTGTAGACTATACTAGTTTGAATAAAGCATGTCCAAAAGTTCCCTTTCCTTTGCCACGCATTGATCAAATCGTTGATTCAACTGCGGGATGTGAAACTCTTTCGTTCTTAGACGCTTACTCCGGTTACCATCAGATAAAAATGAAGGAGTCCGACCAGCTCGTGACTTCATTCATCACCCCGTTCGGCATGTATTGCTACGTCACGATGCCCTTCGGTCTCCGGAACGTAGGGGCAACGTACCAGCGATGCATGCAGCACGTTTTCGGGGAACACATCGGACCAATCGTCGAGGCATACGTCGATGACATCGTAGTCAAGACCAGACAAGCCGATAATCTGGTGAACGACCTCGACGTTGCCTTCAAATGCCTCCGGGTAAAGAATATCAAGCTCAATCCAGAAAAATGCGTTTTTGGCGTCCCTCGAGGTATGCTTTTAGGGTTCATCGTGTCTAAGCGGGGCATCGAGGCCAATCCAGAAAAAATCTCTGTTATAACCAAGATGGGCCCCATCCGAGATCTGAAAGGCATGCAGAGGGTCACAAGCTGCTTGGCGGCACTCAGCCGTTTCATTTCGCGCCTCGGCGAAAAAGCACTCCCTCTGTACCGCCTCTTGAAGAAATTGGAGCATTTTTCCTGGACCCTCGAGGCCGAGGAAGCCCTCACAAAACTCAAGGTCACGCTCTCTAACTCACCAATTCTCGTCCCTCCGACCCCGGGAGAACCGCTCCTACTTTATGCCGCTGCAACGTCACAAGTAATCAGCGCGGTCCTGGTCGTCGAACGGGCCGAGGAGGCTCACGCCTTGCTCGTCCAGAGGCCGGTCTATTTCATTAGCGAGGTGCTCTCGGAAACCAAGGCCCGGTACCCTCAAATCCAGAAACTGCTATATGCTGTCATCTTGACACGGCGCAAGCTCCGACACTACTTCGAGGGCCACCCGATTACTGTGGTTTCTTCTTTCCCCCTGGGAGAGATAGCCCAGAACCGGGAAGCCTCGGGTAGGATTGCCAAGTGGGCGGTCGAGCTCATGGGTGAGACCTTATCTTATGCGCCGCGCAAAGCTATAAAGTCACAGGTATTGGCAGACTTCCTGGCAGAATGGACCGACACCCAACTCCCTCCCGCACAGCTCCAGGCCGAGCTCTGGACCATGTACTTCGATGGGTCGTTGATGAAAACAGGAGCAGGCGCGGGCTTGCTCTTCATCTCACCCCTCGGGGCTCACATGCGCTACGTCATCCGGCTCCATTTCCCTGCGTCCAACAACGCCGCCGAATACGAGGCACTCGTCACGGGGCTGAGAATTGCTATCGAGCTCGGGGTCCAACACCTTGATGTTCGAGGCGACTCCCAGCTAGTGATCGATCAGGTCATGAAGAGCTCAAGCTGCCGCGACCCCAAGATGGAAGCCTACTGCCAAGAAGTACGACGCCTCGAGGACAAGTTTCATGGCCTCGAGCTCAACCACATCGCACGCAGGTATAATGAGGCCGCCGATGAACTCGCAAAAATCGCGTCCAGTCGAACTACGGTTCCACCAGACGTTTTCGCGAAAGATCTCCAGCACCCATCCGTCGACCTCGGGCCAGATGGAGGGGTCGACGGGACGTCACTCGACCCCCCACCTAAGACCGAAGCCCCCTCGACCGGGGTTGAGGCCATGCAGGTGGAAGGCTCGACCCTACCACCTGGCCTCGAGCCTGACTGGCGTGCTCCGTACCTCGACTACCTTATCCAAGGGGACCTCCCCTCGAGTAAGACCGAGGCTCGACGGATCGCTCGCCGGGCCAAAACCTTTGTGATCATTGGCGACGGTAGGGAGCTGTACCGACGCAGCCCTACTGGCGTCCTCCAACATTGCATCAAGAACAAGGAAGGCAGGGACCTGCTCAGCGACCTGCACTCGGGGGCTTGCGGTCACCACGCAGCGCCTCGAACCCTCGTCGGGAACGCCTTTCGGCAAGGATTCTATTGGCCGACCGCGGTCTCCGATGCTGTCAAGCTAGTACGCTCCTGTAAAGGTTGTCAGTACTATGCGAGACAGACCCATCTCCCGGCACATGCCCTGCAAACCATCCCCATCACATGGCCGTTTGCCGTTTGGGGCCTCGACCTTGTCGGACCTTTAAAGAGGACAATGGGCGGCTTCACCCACTTGCTCGTCGCTATCGACAAATTCTCCAAGTGGATCGAGGCTCGCCCCATCACCAGCATTAGGTCCGAACAAGCTGTGCTTTTCTTCACCGACATCATTCATCGCTTTGGGGTTCCAAACTGCATCATCACGGACAACGGCACCCAGTTTACTGGTAAAAAGTTTCTGGATTTCTGCGACCACCATCACATTCGCGTGCTCTGGTCGGCCGTGGCTCATCCAAAAACAAATGGCCAAGTAGAACGTGCCAATGGCATGCTCCTACAAGGCCTGAAACCCAGAATTTTCGACAAGCTAAACAAGCATGGCAAAAGATGGGCTGTCGAGCTGCCCTCGGTCCTGTGGAGCCTAAGAACGACGCCGAGTCGAGCCACGGGGTTCACTCCGTTCTTCTTAGTCTACGGTTCCGAGGCAGTCCTCCCAACCGATATTGAATACGGGTCCCCAAGACTAAAGGCTTACAACGAAAGAAATAACGACGCCGCAAGAGAGGACGCCCTCGACCAGCTCGAAGAGGCCCGAGATATGGCTTTGTTACATTCTGCCAGGTACCAGCAGGGTCTCCGACGCTACCACGACAGACACGTCCGCAAGCATGACCTCAACGTCGGCGACTTGGTGCTATGGCGGAAACAGAACACCAAGGGGCGCCACAAGCTCACGCCACCATGGGAAGGACCGTACATCATCGCAGAAGTACTAAAGCCGGGCACCTACAAGCTATCCAACGAGAAGGGCGAAATCTTCACCAACGCTTGGAACATTGAACAGCTACGTCGCTTTTTTCCTTAGAAAGCCTCGAGGCTCTATAATTTCTTTTTCATCAATAAAGAATACAGCAATGTTAAAACTTTCATTTTACGATGAGGAAGGATCGACTCTGCATTACCAGAATCGACCCTCCCTCGGGGGCTACACAGGGGGGAACCCCTCAGTCCCCAAAAAAACTTGCGCTCTTTTTTAAAATTTAAGAACCGCTCCCTAGATCGACAGCGCTGTAAGAGCACTCCAAGGATCGAAAGGACCCTCGAGCCAGGAGTATCACCTACGCCTTCGGGGCTATGGTGCCTCCACTCACTCCTTACGCCTCCTAGAGATGCAACTTCACGCTAGGGAGACCTAAACGACGGTTCCTAACTTTGAAAGAGATCACACTCCCTGCCGCTTAGATTAGGTTCTCACACGATCCGCGAGACCGCAAGAGCACCCTAAAGCTCGAGGGCAGTTGAGCTGGGAGATCACTTATGTCTCCGAGGCTACGGTACCTCCACTCGCTCCCCTACGCCAAAGGGCGCGACTGAGTGTCAAGTAAATTGTACGAAGAACACGATCCAGGCCGTTAAGGGAAGAAAAGCTCGAATAAAACTAGATCCACCACGAACTGGTTTATGTTTTGAGTTCTTAAGGCCCCCGAGGCCACCGCAACCGAAAATCAAAATAACTAATTTATTACATGGGCCTCCGTGCCCAGATCTGGCTCACAGGTCTTCGTCGTCAGCAGGCGGGACCACTTCAGGCTCAAAGAGCGAGGCCAGACGGCTCCCAGGCCCCTCCGCGGCTTCAATCAGCTCCAGGCAGGCGTCTTCATTCTCCGCGTTCGTCCGCTCCGGGTCAGTGATGAAGCCGTCAGCAACAAGCTCCATGTCGAATATAAACCCCGAGCGGACGACGGCCAGCGCCCTCTTCACGCCGTGGTGGAGGCTGTCCCGTATCTTCTCCCGGGCAAGGTGACCTAGCGCCGCCATCCGACGGATGAAGGAGTTCCCTGGAGCGTCTTCTCCGGTGTCGGCGTCAGGCTCGACCCCCAGACCGTCGCACACCGTGGTAATCGCGCCCTCGAGCAGCTGGGTCCTCCGGGTCTCGGCTTCGAGGAGGCTCTGCAGGGAATTGGCGGACGAGTGGGCCTCCCGGTTCTCACTCTCCAGCTCTGGAATGCGACAAACCAAAATTAGCACCCGATACGAGGCCTCGACGGCATAACTACAACAAGTCATACTTACCCTCGACATGGGTCTTCAAGCCCGTAACCTCGTCGCGGAGCCCCCCGCACGTCTGCTCGAGCCCCAGGAGGGCACTGTCCTTCTCACGGACGGTCGCCTTCAGTGCCTCGATCTCTTGGCGGGCAGTCTGGAGCGCCGCGTCCTTCTCTTGGACGGCCCCGTTCAGCCCCGAGATCTCATCCTTCAGCGCACTAAATCGGGCCGTGACCTGCCCGATCTGGACGTTGAGGAGGTCACGTTGACGGCTGACCTGGGAGACGTCCTCCTCGAGCTCCTTGACCCGCGCCGCCAGAGGCTCGAGGTCCCTGCAGGCCTGGGCAGCCTCTTCCCGGACCTTGCCCACCTCAGTGCGCATTACGGCTTCAGCCGCCCAAGCCTGGATCGCTTCCTCCTTCACCGTCGAGAAGGCGGTGCGCAGCTCCGCCATCTCAACGGTCCGATCGGCGAGCCTCTTCTGGGTCTCCTCGACCAGGGCCCGTTGCCAGGACAGCGACGCCCACACGCCACTCTCACCGCGGATGAAGAGTGACTTGCAGCGGGAGGTCTCCTTCAGCTCCTAATTCAAGAAAAAACCAGAAAAAAAGATAAAATGGCCGAGGAAAAGAGAGCACCTAGAACCACGAAAAAAGCTAAGTGAATCGACCATACCTCGGTGGCATCCCGCATACCCCGCGAGACAGCATCAGTCGCCACGTGGAGTAGCCGATCGAGGTGCTGGCGGACGCCCTCGAGGTACTGCCAGCGATGCACCTCATCCCTGTCATTCAGAGTAAGGATGGGCTCGGCGTCGGGGTTCGCGGCGTCCCTGAACTGAAGGGGTGGCCCCCCCCCACCTCGGGATCTCCTCCTCGGCCCGCACTATCGCCAGCGCGGCGAAGTCAGGCCACGACGATGACGACGTGGCCGGGGCGCCTCCCGGCCCCGTCGAAAGGCTGGCCTCGTTGGCCTCGCCCGCAGCTCCCACGGCCCCAGCAGAAGTCGAGGCATCAGCTCGACCCGTGGCCTCGCCCCCGTCGACCCCCATTATCTGTTTTCCTCTATCTAGGGGGGCGTCGTCAAGGGCAATGACCACGGGCACTCGCCCCTCGGCGGTGACCGGCCCCTCGGCAACCAGTACCTCCGGAGCTGGCGCCTCCGCCGTCGACGCCTCTGGGGCCGGTACCTCGCCCGTTGGCGGCTCGGGAACCGGCGCTCCGACCACCGGTGCCCCCGCAGCCGGCACCTCAACCTCCGGCGCCACTTCTTCCGGGGCTCCGGTAGAGGGCTCGGCGACCTCGGCCTCCGCCGCGCCCACCGGCCGCGCCAACGGGTCTTGCTGTGGCGGCGGCCCCCTCACCGGCGCCACCTCCTGCTCCGCTGCCGGTGCAGCCCCCTCCACGGTCGCATCGACAGCCGCCCCCTCCACGGCCGTTTCCACGGTGGCCTCAGCCGAGGGCAGCGCCCTGGGCTCCGCCTCGACCGGGCCGGGCGCCACCTCCCTCGCCGGGTCTGACCCCGCCACGGCAGGGTCGGGGCCGGCGACCGTCGAAGCGCCTGCAGCCTCCTGCTGTCGACGACGCTCCTTCGCGGCCTCGACCTCGCGGACCCAGGCCGCGTCCTGCTCCGCCGACCGGTTGAGGACGACGGCGCTGGCCCGAAGGGACTTCACGGGGGTGGGCCCCATGTGCTCCGCCTTCCGCTTCAGCCTGTAAAGTAAAAAAGGGGGTCGGCCGACGAATTCGAAAAAAGACAAATCCCCTTAGTTCGAAAACTCACCCGGAGATCGGCACCAGAGGTCTCGACCCCCCACGGTCCGAGCCGCCCGAGGCGGCAGGCGGCGGCCTCGCGGCAGCCCCACCCGCAGACCGGGCGCTTCGTGGGGCCCTCGCCGGCGCACCACTGCGCGTCTTCTACGCTTCCGAGGCCAGCTGGCCTCGGGTCCTCACGCCTGACGGCGGCGCCGCCGCCGACGATGTCGGCGCCACCGCCCCGGTCCCCTCCCGGGCTTGCGGGGCCTGGGATGGGGCGGGCGCCCCCGTCGACCCCACTTGCCGGGTCCGGGGCGAGGCAGCCCCTCCCGTCGAGGGGCCCGCCTCCTTCTTCTCTTCCTTCTTCTTCTTCTTCTTCTTCTTCTTCTCTTCTTCCTCGTCGTCCTCGTCAACCTCCTCGACCACGATGATCGAGGAAGATGACCCTGCGATGGGCTCCAGCAGGGGGCGGATGTCTGGGAGGCTCCCCAGCCCGGTCGCGGCCTCGTACCGCGACAAGGCGTCATCATCCTCGCCGCTGCTGTCGTCGTCCCCCCCCCCCGACATGGTCTCGGAGGGCGACGGCTCCAAAGGAAGCCCGTCGAGGGCCTGCTGGCGCCGGAGTTTCTTCCGCGCCTCCGCCTCCTTGGCCTTGCGGGCCGCCCGCTTCTTGGTCGACTCCTTGACCTCCTTCTGCTTCGAGGCGTGCTGCCGTCGAGCGTCCCGGGCAGGCTGGTCCTCCGGAACCGGTGGTCGCGTCTCCCGCAACGCCGACAAGTCCTGCACACAGGCGTCGACCGGGTTAAGGGGGTCCGAGAAACGAACGAAACCAAAACAAGCGTACCAACTCAAGGAACTTACCACGGGCTCGAACCCCTCAGTGGGCCTCATGGGGAGCCGGTCAGCTTCCTCCGCCTTGAAGGTCCCCACCATCCGGCGGGCTCGACGAAGTCCCTCCTCGAGGGTGAGGGCCTCATGAGACATCCGGCTCCCCTCCAGAGATGCCTCCGGAGTCATCTGGTCGAGGCGCAGGCGACGCCGGCACAGCGGCATCACCCGGCGGCGATGGAACGCCGTCGCTACCGCCGCCGCCGTCAAGCCTCGAGCGCGAAGCTGCTGCAGCGCCGCCAGCAACGGGTCCAGACGCGGCTTCTCGGCATCCGGCACTCCGTATATCCAACGGTCCTCCCGGGCGGTCAGCACGCGGCCTGTGTACTTCGGCAGCTGGTTGTCGTCGTTGCGGAGGTAGAACCAGCCCTCGTGCCACCCGCTGTTCGAGGAGATGAGGCGAGCCGGGATGTACTGGTCCGCCCGGCTCGACCTCAACTGCAGGACGCAGCTCCCTACCCGCGCCGCGTAGAGAACTCCCTTCTCCCCCGCTCTCCGCGCGAAGAGCTCGCCCTTGAAGAGGTGAAGCCACAGGTTCCACTGCGGCTCCACCCCGAGGTACCCCTCGCAGACCGCCGCGAAGATGGCGGCCTGCGCGACAGCGTTGGGGGCAAGGTGGTGGAGCTCCACCCGGTAGTAGTGGAGAAGCGCTCGCATGAAGACCAACGAAGGGATGCCGAAACCCCGCTCGTGGAAGCATACGAAGCTCACCACGTATCCTTCCGGGGGCGCCGGCTCCCGGTGGGCCGGCGGCGGCGCTATCCACTCCGGCCGCGACCGGTTCGTCCTCGGCCGTAGCAACCCGTCTTCGACCAGCTCCTCCAGCTTCCTCTCCGTCACCGAGGAAGTGGCCCAGTCTTCGGCGGGGAGGATTTGGCTCTTTCCGGCCATTGGCGCTGTCGGGAAGGGAATGAGCGGAGGGGAAGGCAGCGGCGGCGGCAGCAGCGTGGGCGGAAGGCGCAAGAAGGCTAGGGTTTCCTGAGACTAGGGGATGGCAGAAGCGCAAAGAACCGGAGGGGAGCACGGACCCTTGGGGTCTCACCTTTATAGGCCAGGAGGAAGTCCAACGGCCGCGCGAAAAGGTAGGAACAGTTTCCCGCAATAAATGCGCTCACCTAACCGTCCCCCACGTCTTACAGGAGCAAGGCACGTGGCCGTCCCCCACGCCGTAACCGAACGCCACGTCGCCCACTACCGCGCCGATCTCGCCCTAAAAAGGCGCGTCAGGCTAACAGGCGGGGCGAGATCCACGGACGGATATTCCTAGATTCCCATAACGGGCTCTGAGCCCATTTTAAGCCTCGAGGGGACGAAAGCTGGCCCTCGACCTGGGTTCGACAGCTGCCCTCGAGCAACAGAGCAAGGGACGACCAGGGATGCGCCCGTACATGGCCAGGGCTCGAGCCACGCTCTCGAGGCACCCCAAGACGTATTCGAGGCCAAAGGACGAGGTCGAAGCAGGAATCCCCTCGGGGGAGGCATCGAGCCCTCGGATCCTGTCGCAGGGAACCGACATCCGCACGACCACTCCTTGGCATCTTTGAAGAGTGCCTCCGGGCCACAAGCCGACTCCTAACGACTGGAGCACGGACTCTCACTCGAATCTCCCCGCTAGCAGCTCACCGGAGATCGCCGGACTCGCCCGAACGGGGTAGTACGACGTTCCCCACCCCTCCTCCTCTCCGAAGGAAGAGCGTGAGGGCCGGACAACGAAAGACGGCAGGGACTCCGATCGACCTCGTGCGCGCGAGGCTCGGGGGCTCGGCCGCATCAACTACTCCCTGGTGAACCACGAATAAGACCTCGGAGGAGACTTTCTCAATACTCCACCGAGGCCTCGGGGGCTACACCCAGCGGGTGCGCTCGCGCGCCCCCACCGGAGAAGTCCTGAGGGCGCTCGCACGCCCCTACTAGAAAAACACACGGCGCTATGACTCCAGTTCATCTCTAGTTCATCGGAAAAAAGCCTCTAGGAGAGTGAATATACACTCACCTAAAGGCTCGGGGGCTACTGTCGGTACCAATAGTATAGGGGTACCCGCATTTAACGATAATAAAAAACTAAAACGGCTAAGCCACGACAAAACACAGTCTACTTCAGAACGCGCGACAGGTCCGCCTCGTACGAGGCTGGCTCGACGGAATGCCTCGACCGCATCCCGTCTCCGACTCGTACGAGGCCCCCTCGACGGGAGCCCTCGACCGCGCTTCGACCCGCACGAGGCTCGATCGCCCACCGGGAGCACTCCGACTCGCGTGAGCCCGGTTCGAGGCACTCGACCCCCTCTCTTTACCTACCCCAGGACAAAAGCCTTAGCATTTAATGCAATTACCTACTACCACCTACCGGCATGGCTGCGCGTGTGGTCGACGTGGGAACAATACCAGTGTCAGTTCTCACTGTTTCACCGCCCATCCCGTGATGGGAGGTGAAAAACGTCATTGTATCCACCTTACCGCACACTGTACGTCACTAGTCACCCTCGAGGAAGGATACGACAGAATCCGTACACCGCGATTCCAGGGATTCGGACTTATCCGTTCGCCCTCGACCCGGCCTCGACCCGACCTCGACACCCAGCACGGCTCAACAGGAAAGGGAGGACGGCGTGGCACGGTGCTCCGGGTCATTTCAGCGCCTCGTCCCCTACGTCACCATGGTGTCCAGGGATGGCCCTCCATTTCTAGGACACGTCGCTACAGCCACCTCAACAGGAATCGACAAAACATCATCTCAGGGCTCCCGTCGCCCTGGCCTCCTCTCGCCCTATAAAAGGGTAGGCCAGGGCTCTGAAGAAGAGGACGAAGAGGCCAAGCACCAGATAGCGATCAACATCTCAAGCAATCATCTTGTATTTCTTTTTCCTCTTTTGAGACCTGGGCTCATCACCCTCTCTCGCAAGCTTGTAACCCCTACGCAAGCACCTCGGTGCAAGGAAATACAACATCTCCTCTCCCCAGCTGGACGTAGGGCCTTCTCTTGCCCGAACCAGGATAAATCCCCGTGTGTTCACCTTGCATCACCATCCAGGAAAGGAACACGCAGCATTTACTCGTTGGTCTAGGACCCCCTCGGGTCCGAACACCGACACGTTTGTTTCCTTTAATTTCCAATCAGGTTCTCAGTCTGTTCGTGCTCAGTGAACAATTCATATACATATGGCCAGGAGACGACAAGCTCCAACAGGTGTTTTGGTATTTTCAGGTTATTTTTCAGAAAATAGCTAGTATCTCTGCATACGTTTTTCAATAAGTGTATTGTTGAATATACTTCTTCACTGATTAGAGTATCAGTTGATACTTGCTAGGATTAAAATAATGGTTTTCCAATATGTAGTATGCAGGAAGAATCATTACCGGCCTGACTGCTGGCTGCATACAGTGTGCTATGTATGAATAAATGAAGTTTCTCTTGCATTCATGGACTAATTTGTCACAAAAACTTTCAGATTATTGTTTTTGAATGTGCCTGCCGGAAAGACTCACCATACTGTTGGGAGTATGTTTTGGACATATACCTTTTTTTAGTTTTTCAGCCTCTCCGTACATTTGGAGGGATTTTGTAATTAAAATTTTCTTATAGCCTGAAACATAGTATGTGTATATACTAGCTTGCAGAGTATATAGGTATGTAAGCATGCTCTTGTCAAAAATTTCTATCAAAAATTTGTACAGGTACTCCCTTGTAGAAGGTATGCAAACATACTCTTTTTTTAAAAAAAAACTCAGTATAGTATACGCATACCCTTGTTGAAAATTGGTATATGCACATACCATCTTCTCTAAACAATATGTGTATTTATCAAAGTAATAAAATAGTATGTACATATATACTCCCTTGTCACGTAAAGTATATATGCATATACTCAAGTATGAATGCATAGTTCTTTTAAAAACTAGAATGGACACAGACTTTCTTGTCACATAAAGTATATACATATACTCAGTATGAATGCATACATCCTTTTAAAAACTTGTATGGACACATACGGCTTTTCCAATATAATCCGTTCGTATTATGGTTTAAGTATGCACTTATACTATCTAAATCTTGGCGTATCTATGCATATTCATTCCAAAATGTATGTATAAATACTTTATTCTAAAAAGTATGTATAGATACAACATTTCAAAAAGTGTATAAATACTCTATTAAACAAAGTATGAATACATACCAATCACCGCAATAAGTATCGATAAATACTTTAAAAAACTAGCTATACACACATACGTACATATTAAAAAGGTGAACTACGGCCAAGAAAGAATCACGTGATTAGCGTCTCATTTTTTTAATTCCCGTAGATACACGCACCCTCAACATTCGTTTCCAAACCCGTTAGCTCCAGCACCGACCCGTTAACATAGGTCACTACTACAGAACAGGGCTTTAGCCCCGGGCCGTAAGGGCCTTTAGTCCTGGTTATGGAGCCGGGACTAAGGTTTTGGGACTAAATGTCCCACCTTTAGTCCCGGTTCCGTGGTCCAGGACTAAAGGTCCACTTTTAGTCCCGGTTGGTAACGGTGTGCCATGGTGCGGCACCTGGCCGCCCTTTTTAGTCCCGGTTGGTACCAACCGGGACTAAAGATTTTTTTCCTTTTCCTTTTCTTTTTCCTTTTCTTTTCTTTTGGTTTTCCATTTTTGGTTTATAATTATATTATTACTATTTTCGAATGCGTATTGTTCGCTGCTTGTTTATGTAGACACGCACCTATAATTTATATAATTGACAGCATTACATATAAATATACTATATAACACAATTTATATATTATACATGTCTATAGGTCCATAATATAATATTTACACATATCCATCACGAATAAAGTATTTACAACTTAATTGTTCTCTGCCACTCAAGCGTCGTACAAATGATCATCTTGGTTTGGTTTCATTGGCTCGTCAGGGTTGAAGTAGTACTTGTCGGCGGGATTCAGGACTTGGTCGTTAAGAAACCCTGCGATTGTCTCCTGAATTCCTTTTAGACGGACTTCATCCAACACCTTCTGCCTCAACCACGTCTCCTTCAGTAGACATTAAAGAAAAAAGTTAGAGGTATGAATAAGATTTATTAACTAGCAACAAATAAATGAAATGAACTTATTATATATACATGTTACATACTTTTGCGTGCTCAAGATTTGTTCTTTTTTCATAGACCGTCAGAAATTCGCAGACATAGTAGCCACACAAATTTTTGCCCGGTGGCTGCCGTAGAATCCACCGAAGTAGGATAGGCTTTGAAAGTGGCGCTTTCAAATCTGGACGGTGTTTCTGCACGAACCCAGCCCAAACCCTAGCAATAAAACGATCATTATTAATTATCTATTACCGAGTTAAAGAGCTAAAATTAATATTTAGAGATCGAAGTTACCCTTGGATAATATCTATCATTTCTTGGTAATGTTCCAGTGGTTTTCTCAACGAGTCATAGATTTGCAAATGACATTGCCAGAGATCAATCACAATTAGTATCCAATGAAAGCTGCATTTGTGTGTAGGCAAAATAATTATATATCTTCAAACTGATCTGATTAATTGGTTTAATAGAATGTACACACGATAACGATACTTAAAGTTATAGGGAAAGAGTATATATCTTTTATCCTTTTGATTGATCAAGTACCTCCGTAGATTTATCTCCGTTTGAACTCTCCATAAGGCATACGGAGTCTTGGGGTCTTTGAATACAATATAAGGATCTATAAATCCAATCTCCTTGTCATTTCTAGCTCTGAGGTCCCTCATCATGTTTCTGCATATGTATAGCCGGTTTCTGTTATTAGTTATACATATACATGATAAGTTACAGTGACATTATTAAAAGAAAGAATCACTTACAGGCAGAAGCAGCTGATTAGAGCTTTGTCCAGAGCGTCCATGTGGCATAGCTGGTGTAGCTCATTAAATTGAACATAAATAACATCATCACCATGGAAGTAATGATGGTTTCTAATTCGGATGCAAATATAGTCATCTGCTCTTCTACCACACACCGCTAGGTACCACTGGTTTAGCAAGTACATCTGCGTGCCAAGTTTGCTGAGGGCCGCAGGGTTGAACAAACTCTTGCCGTATTCATATGTCTTCTGCCAATGATCAATTTCTTTTGCACTTTCAATTGCTGCCCCAGCTATCATTTGGGATAAGGTAAGACCAGTGTCCGCAAAAAAAATTTCAAGATCCTCATAGTTCAAACCTGGAGGTATCTGCTGGTCTAGCACGTCGATGTTTGAACCATATTCATTCCCAACGACTAGCGGGGCACTGATTGCTTTGATTGTTCCCCAAGCTGTGCTACACCCTTGCGTGCTCTTTTCTCTTTCTTCTTCTCTTCTTCTAGGGATTTGGTTAGAGTGCGATCATAGTCAGATAAAGATGATGATTCTTTCTGAGCTTGACGCCTCTTTTTTTGTTGAGCCTCAACCCTTTGCCATAGAAGTTCTGGCTTTAGTAAGAGGTAGGGCTTCTCAGGGTTTCACTTGGATTCTCTTTCATCCTTGAGATTCTTGAAGAAACTGTCCACATCTGACTTTACCGAAGCCTCTATTTCTGCAGCAGTCTTCTCATAGGACAGCTTCTTAGGAATGACGGGTTGTTTCTTTTCAGAGGCTTTCTTTTTTTGCGGCGGGGTGGCCGACACATTTGATCGTGTGGCCGACCTCTTCTTCAATGGTGGGTCCACCGGTTTTGGCGCTGGAGCCACATGTGGAGGCGATGGGGCGGCCGGTGGGGGGTGTTGGAGCCCGACGTGGAGGCGAAGGGGCAGCCGATATCGGTGTTGGAGTCCGAGGAGGTGGCGTTGGAGCCTGAGGTGGCGGGGTTGGATCCCGAGGTGGCGGGGTTGGAGCCCGAGGTGGCGGTGTTCGAGCCCGAGGAGGCGGCGTTGCAGCCTGAGGAGGCGGCGTTTGAGCCCAAGGCGATGCAGCCATGTCTTGCACTGCCTCATCATCACCCGCAACACTATGACATGTTGGTGACCACCTGTGCAACCAAAGAGGTATATGAGTAAACCGCTAACTAAGGGAACGCAAAATAAAGTTAGTGAATAAATGTATCGTCAAGTTTCATCCGCACCTAGGGTTAGGTTCATGACGGGGAGGTTGTGGTAGACTACTAGGTGATGCCCCAGGAATAATGATGTAGCGCTTGCGCCAACAAATGAAAGCCTTCTCTGCTTGTCCTAGAGTCTTCTCTCCATCACCTCCTTCTATCTAAAGCTGCATATTTTCGAAGCCTTTGACAACTCTATCCACCGAGACACTAGCATATCCAGCTGGAACTATCGCCCCATGGATTCTTAGTGTCTTCGTAGGGTCGATATGAGTTACAACACCGACAGCAACCATGACTGTGGCAGCCCCCTGTGGAATATGCAGCTCACATGTTGTCTTAGCTTCAGTGACGTCATCCACCGGAAAGCGCAGCCCCACGTCGTCTTGAATAGTTGGCACCTCCGTGGAAGCGCAACTGCTTTTCAACTGACCGAGGGGGCTAATGTTGACTCCAGGCTCTGATGCAGTTTGCCTTTGCATAGAACTTCCTGCTTCCTGCACTTGCCTTTTGATTTCCTCGTTCATTCTCTCTTCAAGTGCTTTCTCTCGCTGTATCGCTTCACGAGCCGCTTCGCGTGACTCCATCACCATTGCCTCCAACCTACGCAATCGCTCTGCCTCCTCTTCCTTCTTTCTTCGGCGGCTTCTATAAGTGGGTCTATCTTTAGGGAAGCCATGCTCCCACGATATCTCCCCATAGCCTCTTGTTCGCCCACCGTGTTCAGCAGTCTCCAGGGCGTATGTCAGCTCATCCTTCTCTCTATTTGGCTGCTAGGTGCCACTTTCAACTAATCCTCGGGTCAAGTCGTTAGGGTTTTGAATAAAATTACGGCCGTTAACGTTCGTGCTCTCTTTCTCACGCCAAGTCTGCTCTCGGCTCGATGGCCGGCCACAACACACATACAACACAGCGTTGTCCGTGGCTCGACGACCGTCCATAAACACACATACAACACAGCGTTGTCCGCGGCTCGACGACCGTCCATAAACACACATCCACGGCTCGACGGCTGACGCAACACACACATACAACACATGCTCACTGTCTTGCGCGCGTGAAGGACAAAAAGGCGGCGCTCCCTGCTCGGCTGGAGTGAAGATAGCGAGGCGGCGCTCCCTGCTCGGTCGGAGTGAAGACGGTGAGGCGGCGCTCGGCCCCTGCAGCTCTGGCCGGTCGGAGAAGAGGCCGGCGGCGGCGACCGTCCCTGGCCGGAGAGGAGAGGGCTGGCCAGAGAAGAGGCCGGCGGCGGGCCTCTGGCCGAAGTTGAAGGAGGCGGCGGCGCGCGCGGGGAGGGGCGAGGACGGCCGGCCGGAGAAGCTACAGGCGCGAGGTGGCGGCGCGCACTCGCAGGGAGGCGGCGCACACTCGCAGGAGAAGCTCTAGTTGATAGTGGTTTTGAGGAACAAAATGGCCCTATGCCTGACATGCAAAACCCGTCATGGTCAAGTCCAACTGAAGCTGGAGGAAGAACCAGTTAAGGCCTGGAGGTCTTTCATTTTTCTCCTACTCTTCTTTCCAAGAGAGTGCAACAAGAACTGAAGATGCGCTTTCTCAAAATCACTGAACATATTAACGATGGAATCGGCACCATGTATACGTGAATGTTCAGCATGTATAGGCCATACATGTTTTCTATAAAGGTCTTCTGAAAAAATTTAGGAAATTTGTTGTATATATATGCTAGATATATGCTCTATCAACAGATAAGAAACGTCTATTTAGATTGGAATGATTTCATATGCAGTACAATAGTGATTGCTAACAAAACCCTAGCAGCGGCGGTTCCAATGCGACGGCTATGGAATGCACCGATCTAAATCGTCAATAAATCCCCGCGACGGCGGTTGGAATACGTGGGCGAAGAAATCCCGGCGACGGCGGTTGGTATGCCGCAAAATCTTGTGTTGGGTGCATGCCCGGCCCATGGCGGCCCATGTCAGAACGGGATCTCAAGAGCACGCCTGACAATGGGCTGCGATCGGCCCCAACCACTGTCCAACCCTGCAGTGCTTTAGCAGCCAAGCACCAGCGCACCACGGTCCATCTATAGGCAGTAAGCTTTTGAAAAATGGATAATTCACATTATAGCAATCACTTCGGCTTCGACTATGTCACGACTTGTACTATAGTTATGTGCAGATGCTTACTCTGTTGACATTCTTGTTCCCAAGTCGTTATTTCAGACATTTTCATGCTCTGAGAAAATACACAATACTGACAACGATCCAAGGGCCAACACATATACAAGTTAGCATCAGAAATTACTCAGCTACAATAACAAACAACGCACTTCAAGTCTCGAGTAAACTCCATGAACCCAGAACTAAAACTCAGCCAAAACACCTACAGGCATAAAGCAAAGAACGAAGACCAAAGCACCTACAGAGTCCTCCAAGAACTCAGAACCAACAAATTTTCTTACAAACAACATGGCAGCATAGATGTTGAGCGGGGATATTTGCTCTAGTAGTTTTGAAATGACACATAAAGTTAGGAGATGCTGGAATTTGAGAGTTCACACTGGATTCACAAATAGAGAAACAGTAGAAGTACATGACAGGTTGGGATCATCGAGTGACTCATTTGGGCCCTCATTAATCTTAGTGTCGGGGTCATCAAGTGAGTCCTTCCAATGCGCTAGCCAGGCAGCCACGCGAGGAATCGCAAACAGCACAGGGAAAAATTCTGTAGGGAATCCCATCACCCTGGAAACCAATATAGTAAGAATAAAACTACCATAATAACAAGTACCAAGGGGAGGAAAACAAAGGAAATCAGGTGTCGCTCCTAACCAAAGTACCTAAAAATTAGGCCAGAGTAGAAGTCCACATTTGGATATAGCTTCCTCTTGATAAAATAATCATCTGACAGTGCTGCCTTTTGTAGAAAAATGGCCACCTGACATGGCATAAGGATAAACAAAATGTAAGGTAACCCAGTTAGTTTTGACAAGCCACTCTTGTAGTTGAACAGCCAGATTGTCTATCATCCCCATTTTACTGCAGAATTCTCGGAATTCTGTTTTACTTGAGCAAGCATTTATGAGATGGAAAATAATTTAGTAGCAAAATGGCCAATGTAACCACTTAAGAGTATGCCAGCATTGCTAGTGGCTAGTATATTGCATCGTTTGCAAGATTACACAGGACAAAATAACTGTTCACCACCCTATGTACAGTCAGAAACTCTTAAGTGGTCACTACACATTGCCAGAAATCTCAAACCACATGGGAAAGCTAACCTCAATAAGTGGATCCCGTCCAACAATTGAGAACACCTCCTCTGCCAATTTCCTGATGACTTTAACATGAGGATCGTAGTTCTTGTACACACGGTGCCCAAAACCTGACATCTTCCTCTTCCTAGCAAATGAACAAATCAATCTTGTAAGAACAATGTCAAAAGCGTATAAAGGTGCAACAACAAACTTAGTACCAGCACACCGATGTCAGAAAGAGTAGAAGGAAGTAAAGCTAGCACAAATCAGATAATAATCTTCAAATCCTTCTACTAATTCAGAACTTAGAACCAGCACAGGTTGCAGTTAAGGGATAAAAGGATGCACAGCTTCCTTAATTTACAGGATGGTACAACAAGAGCTGGTTTTCTTCGCCTGCTTGCACAACATCTGCATACAAGTTAAGGGAATGTCACCATGAACCTATCATAAAGGCTGTGAATTCTTTGGACAACATAACACACAACAAAAATATATCCCTACCTGTGAAGAAATTTTTATGCTACCAATATCAAAATCAAGAACATAGTCAAAATTTTGCAAAAGAAGAAAGTAACTCATGACCACTTCATCGACATATAAATAGCAAATAGCTAAAAAGGCAGGTGACTGAAAGAGTATCCAAGCACCTGGTGAAGGGGACTTGGACAAAGTGCCAGGAAACAATAAAGAATCCAGATATTGTACTATTCCACAATAATTTGTAATAGAATTACTGAGCATACAGTCCACAGGGCACATTGATTCCACACATTCTATCAGCCAGATGTAGGTAACTTTACTAGCTACTAAAATTTGCTTCATATCTGAAGTTTTGAACTTAAAACCATCAGAAAATGACGAGTTCAAGTATCCATATTATAAGACATGTATCTATGCTACCTTGATCTTGTCTGATATGTTAAATCACACAACAGTAATATAAACAAACGTATAATCACATAACAATCAGGTAATGGATGCAAGCAGAAATACAAATACAGTAGCCCAGTGAGAGGGTTCAAAGTACTAAGTGGGCTCGACTGGTCACAGGCTCACATCACTTACAATTTGGTATGCACCAGCGTACGTATTATGCAGCAGCAAGCGGATCCTTGCCAAATCATGTATCCAGCACATCCTCAGGGAGCTTTGTTTCCTACAAATGAAGAGTAACATTAGCCATAACTAGACAATCCTCACAGACATGCAGTTGCTAGGTTCGATGAACATTACTCTTAACTACCTCTTCTCTCATGGAGCATGTTCGCCGATTGTGACCCTCCCCCTTACACAGGGTACATTTCACCTTAGATCTATTCTTATTTGAAATTGACTTCAACTTTTTCTTTGGGGCCCCTCTGCCAGGAACATGCATGGGATCCAAGACATTTCTGTACTCTGCAGAATCAATATCCAGGTCTTGTGGCAGCACCGGGCCATACTTGTTGTCTCCGTTCTCTCCTCCGTTTGGCAAGATCACAGCAGCTTCCTCATGCAGAACGCGTTTGAGCCGCTAATATGCTTCAGGTGAACGAGATGCTATGAAGGATGTAGTGTGACTGATATTGCGTAGCTCATGGTACCTTTGTAGGCTATCAGAGTAGTCATACATGGTGCTCTTCCTTATAGGAGCAAATGCACTCTTGGCCCCCCTTGTCCACCTTTTCAAAACACAGCAGCCTGGAAGCTGGCGTTCTTTACGATAGCCCAATACAAAGAAGATGTGTGAGCAGGGGGTTCCAAGGGACTGTAACTTAAGACAAGAACAAGAAATTCTCTTCAGATTGCCTTCATCAACATTTATCTCACATTCCACATGGTATTGTATGTCTCCTTTATCCTCCCTGCCAATAATATACTCAATCGTATAATAGTCATCTAGAACCTCCATCACAAAACACTTTTTGGCTGCTTTTATGTTGAACTGCACCTTGGCAAAAACACTTGGTGTGAACGATTTCGCAGCCTCTTCCTCAAAATTTGAAGCATCTGGTTGTAAGCATGGATTCGAATGCAATGCTTGAAAGTCCAAATACGCTTCATTATTGCGCAGCCGCGAAAGGCAGTGGTCAAAGTGTTGTACCAGATCTAACAGTGTCATTTTATGATCTAGATTTACTTGAAGCCTAGAGTTTAGGCTCTCACTCCGCTGGTTGCTCCTCAGGCCTAAATAGCACTTATCAGCATGGTACGCAGCACACCAGATTTCCCTCCTCTCATACATCTGATACAACCACGAATCCTTATCTGTAACTTTATGCTTATCCAAGAATTTCAGCCATTTCCTCTCAATCTCTTCTATGGAGCAATAGTCATAAAGGAAATACCTGAAATCAGCCCTCACACCATCATCGTGAACATTACGCACAATGTTCAGCTCAATATGCCATGTGCACAGCCTATGCGAAGAATTCGGCCAGACCAGCCCGATTGCTCTCTGCATTGCAAGGTCTCCATCAGTGATCACAGAAACCGGATGCTTCTGAGCCATGGCGTCAGAGAATGTCCTAAGAAGCCACACATATGACTCAATTGTCTCCTGGGAAACAATTCCACATGCAAAAAGAATTGTGCTGCCATGGTGATTCACCCCAACAAAAGGAACAAGGGGCAGGTTGTACCGATTCGTTTTGTATGTGCCTCAAATACAACGACATCACCAAATGCTGCATAATCAAGCCGACATTGACTATCACACCAGAGCAGACCCTTAAGGTGCCCTTCCCCATCGGTCTTGTAGTCGAAGAAGAAATCAGGATCCTTACGTCTTTGATCTGTCAGGAAACTGATGACTGTTTTAGCATCACCAGCAGCAACTGTCTCCACCTTATTGTGATGGCAGAAATTATACAAGTCCCTCGTTGTAAATCCAACCTTATCATACCCACCGTACTGCTTTTCCATAATATCCATTATCTGGTGTTTGCGGATCCCAGAAATCTGCATTGACACAATATCAGCTTTCTGCTCATCGCTGATTCTTCTATGTGAACGTAGAAAACAAGCAAGGTCTCGTTCCACCATCGGATGGTTGTGCTCATAGACAAAATCCTTCACATACCACTGCCCTGCATTCTGATCCCGTGCAATCACAAATTTGGCAGGGCATCCAACATGAGTTATATTCCGCGGCTTCCGCTTCTTAATCTCCCTCTTCAGCTCCTTCTCTTCACGTAAACCTTCACAACTGCAAACAAACTTCCGAAGGGTCCTCTCATCGTGGTCGTTGCCCCACTCACAATAGCTTTTCCTCACACTAAATCCTTTCCCCTTAGCGTATTTGTTATAAAACTGATATCCTTTTGTTTCACTACCGAATGTCTTCCTAACAATTTCATTGTACTCAAGACCCGACATTTCCTCCTGAATCAATCCAAAAAAATAAACAGAGTACATTACTATGCCACGACCAGATAGTTGCATCATCCTACAAGATATCTTATGCATCACAGGTTCTTTGCCTACAAGCAATCATCAATGAAGAAAAATAAATGACCAACCCCAGCAAACAAAAAGTATGATTGCTTTTGGTTGGTTACATCATGTTGCACTGCGTGTGGTCACCTCCAGGTTCTAGTATAGGTGGGGGAGGTGAGAAAATTCTATTGTGTGGACCTCATCAGCTTGTGCAACCTGCATGCATTGCCTAATATGACCAATTCTGGCATACTAGCTAATCCAACAATTGGGCCTGTTATGAGTACTAACCAAGCCTGCATAAGGGCCTCTGCAGTCAACCAAACATGGATAAGCTGCACTGCACAATCCTGGATGTAAACTAATGTAGGCAACCAAACAAATATAGCTAACACAAAATCTGCATCTGCACTTTATTCTTCTGCAAATATCATCTTTTATTCAGTTAGCAGTTAGTCGTTTATGTTTCAAAATTTTCAGTAATCAACCTACAATAACATTGTGATAATATTGCTGCAAAAGCACACTCCACAATATGGTTTTCTAGCATACCTCCCTTCAAACCCAGTTTACTATTTTAGCACTCCTTAATTACTTCCTTACTTCTCCCCCATCATAGATTCGTGCACACAATTGAATACCAATGGCTCAGTTATTTCCTAAAACTCCACAGTTATTTCCCAAGCAGTTTGGCATAAGGCACAAAAATCTTACATGCGAGCTACCATTCTACACCTGATTACCTCCTAAAATCAAGGCTTCTAGTACACTAACTGAGAACTAAAAGCATAGTTCACTTGTTAACAGGTGTTAGATAATAGAATAGTATAACACTGCCTAAAATGAGAAGTATTACGTCGATTGCAATATATTTGAAAACTGATAGTAGCACCATAAGATCCCAATTATGCACACTAAGATTAGTGACTTGTCAATAGGAATTTATGACTTGTCACTGAACTCATATATTTAACATGATTTTTGGTCATTTTACAGAGTCTAAACACATTTTAATATATACTACAAACACCTAAGCAAACCATAGATCATTCCATGCTCATGTATTCATGTGTATTCACACAAACCACTAGTACAACTTGATGGTTTGAATATTTAAGGCATCCATATGTCTGAGGCAGTAACTAGTGATGGAAGATGAAATCATACAAGATATCAAATCAAAAGACAAATTAAGGATTACACAGCTGCAAATACCATGTGATGATTTAGTACAAATGAAAACGAAAACCATACAGGGGTCAGGGTACCTCGTGGCCGATAGCCAGGGTGCGCAGAACCCGGCAGAGTCAGAGGAACTGTCACACCCAGTTTTCTAAAGAACAAAACCAGGCTAATTATATGTGTGCTCAGGAAGTCCACACATATGTCAGAATGAAAAAGTATCAGAAACAATATTATTATATAATGTATACATAGCTATATTAACACTTATATCAGAGTATCGCGGAACAGTGACTAAACTTCAGGCTTCATTCTTCTCAGGGACGACTGACTGGTGGCTTCGTATGCCAAACACTTCTGAAAGACTTCTAGAAACTCTACTATCTCTTAATCCTTCTTTTGAATAGCACCTTACTACACACTGGAGTGTGGGGAAATAGCAAGAGTGAGTCCATGTCAAACTCAACAAGTACAACACAGGGTTCATGAGGCTCAAAAAGGCTAGACACTGTTTGACTGCGTTTAGCTTTTAGTCATCATATAATTAGCAATTGAGTAGCATCAAGGTAATCCAAATCCCATTAATGAATCAATGATCAATTGTAATAAAGATAATGAATAGCATTAACATGAGCATAATAATAATCAACAGTAATTAAGCATGATATAACAATGGTGATCAGCTATCTGTAGATGTTCCAAGGCCGCCCGTATCCGTGGGCACGGCTAGTCTACCAGTTTTTAACTCTGCGCAGAGGTGTACACTTTCACTGTGAGTCATGATTTCCATATGCTAAGGGGTCATGAATCCCTAAACACAAGAAACCATATAAAGCCATTCAAGAGTTCGTCTAACAAATTAGGGCCATTAGATTCACTCGGCAAGCAGATGTATAACCCCCCTTCCCAGTGGCACACAACTCGCAGCCTATACACACAAAGGACAGGGGCTCGTCCTACACCCAAAGTGGCAAGCCATTCTTACGCCATTTAAGGTAACCACTAACAAGCTAGAAAAGGTCTCTTGAACAACTAAAGCTAGAGCCATATAGCCCTCACAGCTGTACTATATGTCCCAGATGATCACGTACAGATAAGTCTTTATGGAGAGAAACCAGAGCAACAATATAACCCCTTGCTCTAGCCCCCTTTTCAACAGTAATAAAATCATCTTAATGGTTGATTGCTTAATCCATTAATCAAATTACAAGATCATTGTTCATAATTAAGCACTAGCAATAGCTACCCAAATGCACAACCCATAGGTGACAAGGAAACAAGATATCAATAGCTAAGTTATAATCTCTATGGTTGTCAAGGAGGACATATGCATATGTATGATAATTTCAGTGAATATGTAACAAGGATGGTCCCATGTTATAATTGCCTTAATCAAAACTTTCCTGATGATACTGCTGGTCTGGCTCAAAATAATACTCCTGATCGTCAAGAAACTGCTCACCGTCTATACTCGATCATCAAGCATCAACACACAATCATCCGAGCAATCATACACGAAGCAAACAAAGAGACATAATTAAAACAGTACACCAACAGTACCAAAACAGTATAAAAAGTTTGTAAAACTCTTCTACACGTTACTACGATCACACAGACGTAAAGATCACGAAATTTGGATTTAAAACGTGAAAGTTATGAATTTTCTAAGATTTTCTATAGATAAATAATTACTTAAATATAAACTTGAATATTAAATTTCCCAAACCTACTGTACAGCTATACTAACATGTAGAGCTCGCAAATACGAACCTAACACAACTTGAACGGGTCAAATCGGAGTTAAAACGGAGATTTTATGATGAAAACAAGATTAGTGGCAAAACTGTAAATAGTATCATCTTCTACCTTGGGCTTGGAAGAGCTCAGGTCAGCCATGGTGGAACCTCACCGGAGAGAAGTAAGATGAGATGGGAACTTGATGAAACGGCGATGGATTCGCGCAAACGGATATACCACGGTGTAGAGAACGACGAGGGCTGCCTCTTGGTGGAGGTGGCCAGCGTCGGGACGCGACGGTTTGGCCGGAAAAGCTCGTCGGAGAGTTCGTCGGAACGCAAGTTGTAGATGCAGAACTTCGGTGAGAGGTAGAGGGAGCTACGAGCGACGGCTCGCGATAAGGGTTGTACTTCTGAAACCAGGACGTCGAGGGCTACGCCGGCATATATATAGTTGTAGGGTTTGGAAACTTTTCGAAATTTCTTAATTTCGGGATTATTTTAATTCCGCGAATAAAAATAATTCTAGAAAATCTAGAATTACCTTTTTGGCCACGAAAATTAGTCCAGAGCTCAGAAAAATCACGGGAAAAATCCTGAAGACTCTTGGGAAGATAAGGAACTCAACCAAATGAGTTTGGACTCATGAAAAGATTGATGAAGAGATCAAGGAAAAAGATTAAGCTCACAGAAATTGAGAAGTAAACGTCGTCCTATGGTATTTTGAAAATAATAGCACTCACCAACACCAAAGACAAGCATCACACAAACACCACATTATCAAATTAATATGAAAAAGTTTAAAACCACAATTTTCTATATTTAAATTAGCAGCAACTTAACTTATCTAATAAATTTATTCAAATATTGAAATTATTTATATTATTTAGTGTTTTTCATGCACAACCCAAAATAGAAAATTTTGGGTGTGACAGGAACACGGTGACAGGCCGCCGCCCACACGCTGGGGGCGGGTGCGGCGACGGAGCAGGGCCGCCGGTGACGATGGCGACCACCATGGCCTTGCGCTGTGGGCGGGGGCAGGGCCGCCGACGATGGAGGCGACCACCACAGCCCTCGCACTGGGCTTGGGGCGGCGATGGGACAGGGCCGCCGGCTACGGAGGCGACCACCACGGGCTCGAACTGGGGGCGGGGCGGCTGCGGGGACGGGCCGCCTGCGCGACGCCGTCCGAGGGCAGCTAAGGCGAGGTGCGTGCGGGATTTGGGAGTGCGACGGCGATAGGCACGGGCGAGGGCAGGCCAGCGACGATGGCGCCGCCCGAGGGTGAGGGCGGCGATGGTAGGGCTAGCGCAAGAGGGAAGGCTCGCGCGTGTAGGAGCTCGGTGCGTGACGGGCCGGGAGGTGGGCCGGCGGGTTAGCACGAAGCATCTTGCGAAATTACCATAATGCCCTTGGGCGAATAAAATCAATGAAAATGACTAATTTGCGGAGGCGTTAGGAGGCATTGAGAAGCGTTAGGAAGCATTTTCAACCATTGTAAAAGGTCTCATTTGTTTATCTATGCTATTTCTAAAAAGATTATTTTTGTTAAATGCATAGTAAATAAAGAATGGGTATACATTTCTTAAAAAGTAACAGTTCTATTTTATTTTATGTAATTACTTATTTGGAAAATTAGGAACATAAAATCTTTTCATCCCTTAAGTTGTTTTCAATAGGAAATTTGTTTTTGCATTATTTTTTCCAATGCACATGCTTATATAGCAACAAATACTTCAAGTCATTTCCTTATTTAAAATGATATAAAAAAACTAATACAAACATCTTAAGTTATAATTGTCACATACACCTCTAGGACTTGCCAATAGGGTAGCTCCCAAAATATTGACTTCTTCTTCCACATGAGTGCATGACCCGCTGCATCTTTTGGAACTGGTTGGCTGCCCTGTCCCTTACCAAAAACTACTTTCACATCCTTAACCATCTCAAATACATCTTTCTCCAGTTCTGTTACGAGGCTTGCATCGGTGGTCTGCCTTACCTTTAAAATGCTTGCCTTTCTTTCTAACTGGGTGATTCATAGAAAGAAATCGATGATACCCAAGGTACACGACCTTTCTGCATTTTTTTAAATATATACTATCAAGGTCATCAAAACAGTGTGTGCATGCATTATATCCCTTGTTTGACTGCCCTGAAAGATTACTTAGAGCAGGCCAATCATTGATTGTCATAAACAACAGTGCTCGTAGGTCGAAGTGTTCCTGTTTGTACTCATCCCACACACGAACACCTGTTTCGCTCCATAAAAGTAGGAGTTCTTCAATTAATCGCCTTAGATAAACATCAATGTCATTACCCGGTTGCTTCGGGCCTTGGATGAGCACCGGCATCATAATAAACTTTCGCTTCATGCATAACCATGGAGGAAGGTTGTAGATACATAGTGTAATAGGCCAAGTGCTATAACTACTGCTCTGCTCACCAAAAGGATTCATATCGTTCGTACTTAAAGCGAACCTCAAGTTTCTTGCGTCTTTTGCAAACTCTGGAAATTCCCTGTCTATTGCTCTCCGCTGGGACCCATCAGCAGGGTGTCTCAACATGTTGTCTACCTTACGGTCTTCTTTGTGCCACCGCAACAACTTTGCATGGTCCTTGTTTCTGAAAAGACGTTTCAGACGTGGTATTATAGGAGCATACCACATAACCTTTGCAGGGATTTTCTTCCTGGGACGTTCCTCCCCCTCAACATCGTCAGGGTCATCTCGCCTGATCTTATACCGTGATGCTTTACATACGGGGCATTCATCTAAATTCTCGTAGTCCTTGCCACGGTACATGATGCAGTCGTTAGGACATGCATGTATCTTCTGGATTTTTAATCCCAAAGGCCAGACGACCTGTTTTGCTTCGTAGTGGGCAATTCATTAGGGTTCGGAAGCATCTTTTTTTGGATCTTCAGTAATTGTCCAAATGCTTTATCGGATACACAATTCTGTGCCTTCCATTTCAACAACTCCAGTGTTGTACCCAATTTTTTTGCCCATCTTGGGCGGATGGGTATAGTAATTTCTTATGATCTTCTAGCATGCGGTCAAACTTTGCCTTCTCTTTTTCACTTTCGCATTCTTTCTGTGCATCACGAATGGCATCACCAAAAGCATCATCTTCTGCACCTCCTTCTTCAGCTTCTCCCATTGCTGTATCATCGAAGCCACCGAATTGAGCAATAATGTCGTCAGGCTCCAGTTGTTCTTGTTCTTCTTCATATTCTTCCATCATTATCCTGGTTTCTCCATGCTTGGTCCAACAAATATAGTTTGGCATGAAACCCGACTTCAACAAATGTGAGTGAATATTTCTAGAGCTAGAGTATTCCTTCAAATTCTGACACAAGGCACATGGGCAACGTATGAATCCATCCCGCTTGTTTTCCTCAGCCACTCTTAAGAAATAATGCACACCATCAATGAATTCTTTGGAGTGGCGATCGGCATTGTACATCCAACCACGTGTCATTGTCTGCATTGCAACATAAAGTATGATAAGTTTCTAATTTTTACTACAAAAATAAAAGTTTCTAATTTGGTAGACATACTAGTTATAATTAACTAATTAACCCGGTCACAAATTGCAAATTAATGTATGATAAGTTTCTAATTTTTTATAAAGAAATGAAAGTAATAAATAACCTAAAATTCTCTATTTCTTCATTTTCTAAACAAGCAAAATTAAAAAAACACCAAAGTTCTCTATTTCTCTAAATAATCAAGAAATTTGGTAGGCATACTAGTTATAATTAACTAATTAACCCGGTCAAAAATTGCAAATTAAAGTATTATAACCTATTAACTAATTGACCCGGTCAAAAATTGCAAATTAAAGTATTATAACCTAAAATTCTCTATTTCTATTTTTTCTAAACAAGCAAAACTAAAAACACTAAAATTATTTATTTTTCTAACTAATCATGAAATGTGGCATGCATACTAGTTTAAATTAAATAATAAACCCGATCACAAATTACAAAAATAAAGTATTCTAAGTAACTAACTAACATATAACCTAAAATTCTCCATTCTTATTTTTCCTAAATAAATTTTATATTCATACTTAGTTATAATTAAATAATCCTTCAAACGTAGTATTTATACTTAGTTATAATTAACTAATTAACCAGATCACAAATTATAAACTAAAGTATTATCAATTGTTATTTTTTTAAAAAACTAATTATAATGAGAAACCATAAATTTAGTATTTTTCTAACTAAACTAAAAAATATGGTAGACATAATAGTAATAAATGGTGTATACTAATTTTTAGGGTCTTAATTGTAGTTATCTACATTAAAATATTTAAACGATGAAGTGATTGGAGTTTAAAATAGTGTAGAAATCAAAAAATAAAAAACCACATGTACAACACCACAAAATGAGATAACCTGCAGCTAAAACTTGAGAAGATGAAGTTAGTAACCTCTAAACAAGTAAATAACGGCGTAGAAGTGATGAAATGAATCAATAGCTAGAGATGTGAGCACAAATCAATCAAGAACACATGAAGAACATGAAGAACAAAGAAGAAAGTGAGCTCGGACAGCTCGGCCAGGGGAGGAAGAAGGATTCAAATATGGGGGAAAAGATTTAATCCCGGTCCCTAACACAGACCGGGACTAAAGTCCCATCTTTAGTCCCGGCTGGTGTCACAGACCGGGACAAAACCTTTAGTCCCGGCTGGTGTCACAGACGGGACTAAAGATGGACCTTTAGTCCCGATTGGTAACACCAACCGGAACGGAGACTAAAGGTACCTTTAGTCCCGGGCACCATTTTTTCGAGAGCTATTGCTCATTTTGCCCAAGTGACCAAAGGCCTGTTCTGTAGTAGTGGGTCCTCGCGGACCGACTGCCCTCGCGTGCGTATACTCGCAGGTGCGAGTAGGAAAAACGTGTATCTATACCTCTATATATATACCTAATAATAAAGAGACAAAATTTCTCACCCCTTGATTTTAGTTTGGTCCGGCCCTTCCCTAACTAACTTTGTGAATGTGAAAACTCTCTTTTCAACTATCTACGACCCTCCTATTTTATATGACCTATATAAAAACCTTCTTGGCCTAGGACTCCTAACGCAAATAGATTCTGAACTTGAATAGCCCGGATAGGAGTACGTTTTTTTTATCGTTCTGTTGTTTTACGTTTCCTTTTTTCGTTCACTTAAATTCCTTTTTTTTCCGTCCGCACCTAAGTTGTAGAGCCAACCGACAGTCTGTTTTAATTTCCATATATCCCGTAGCATACCGTATTGTACTTTTTTTTTCATTTTTCGTAGATTTCTCCCCCTGCTTCTAACGTGTCCCTTTTTCTTTTTCAATTTTGTCATGTCCTTATTTTATTTATTTCATGATTTAGCTTTAAGTAATTCTTGTTGTATTTTTCTTCTATTTTTTCTCATAAACAAACAAAACAAATAATGATGGCAATAATCCACTATTTCCTAACAGTTTAAAATTACCAATGTTAAATTTTTAATATAATTAAGATAAAAAAACAAAATTTATTTTTACAAATTTAGATCAACCGGTGGTCTAACTAATAAAACAATTGGATAGTATGAAAATTGAAGTTAGAATATATATATATATATATATATACACGAGTAAATATTTTAGTACTTTACAATAGAAGAAAAAATCTCCTAAAATTTTATTTTAATTCAATATATATGTCTTTTCTATACCTCTATACCTATATCTATACTTTATATCTATATCTATATCTATATCTATACCTAATAATAAAGAGGCAAAATTTCCGCCAAGTATTTTCTTCCACCTCTTTTTCTTCCACTCCGGGTTCTATTCCAGTCCGGTTGTCCTCCAATCTATAAATCTAAAAGTGTGATATGGAGTCCGATTCCAAAACGTATTCTTAAGGTAATCTAGATACCTACGAATCCTAATGATTCAAATATATCTTAATCTCAATAAGAATTTTAGTCCAACTAAAAAAATCAAAACAGTAGGAATATATTCTAATATTAAACATCAACAAGTATATTTTTTCTGTTTTTCCAGGAACCTGAGACTGTGTGAGTTAGGAAGAAGGGTGAGTTCTCGTCAGTCACAATTTTTTTCGATTTCTGAGTCAAATCCTCGTCGGACGGAATGCTTCCTATTTCCTTTTCCTATTCAGATCTATTTTGATTTCTTTCTCTCTTTTTTCCGGTTCCAGTTACGTTTAGTCATGCTTTCTTTTTTCCATTTTGTTTTCATTATTTTTCACATCACATTCAACTAAGCGTCACGTGTTTCCATTATATTATTTTTACTTTTCATGGTCAACTAAATGTTAATTGAAAATAGAAACAAGTATACAAATAATGACAATAAAAGTAAAGAATAACAACAACACAATATATAGGTTTCGAACTCCTAACTTTTCACTATCAAATAAATATTTCTACAACAAATTTACTAATGTATTTTTTATTAAACACAAACTCATATTATTATATCCCGATCTAGTCGTTAGTCCAACTAAATAAATGTGCATCTTGTATGTATGCATCAGTGCAATCCTCGACAATGGAACGATGTGAAAAATCGAAAGAGACATTCTGTTATAATTATCAGACATACTCCAGGTTCTATTCCAGTCTGGGTTGTCCTCCCGTCTAAATCTAAAAGCGTGACATGGAGTCTGATTCCAAAACATATTCTTAAGATAACTTAGATACCTACGAATCCTAATGATCCAAATATATCTTAATCTCAATAAGAATTTTAGTTCAACTAAAAAATCAAAACAGTAGGAATATATTCTAATATTAAACATCAACAAGTATATTTTTTTTTCTATTTTTCCAAGAACTTTGAGACTATGTGAGTTAGGAAGAAGGGTCCGTTCTGGTCAGTCACAATTTTTTTCGATTTCCGAGCCAAATTCTTGTCGGACAGAATGTTTCCTATTTCCTTTTTCTATTCAGATTTGTTTCGATTTCTTTCTCTCTTTTTCTCCGGTTCCGGTTACGTTTAGTCATGCTTTCTTTTTTCCATTCTGTTTTCATTATTTTTGACATCACATTCAACTAAGCGTCACATGTTTCCATTATATTATTTTTACTTTTCATGGTCAACTAAATGTTAATGTGAAAATAGAAACAAGTATATAAATAATAACAATAAAAATAAAGAATAAAAACAACACAATATATAGGTTTCGAACTCCTAACTTTTCACTAACAAATAAATATTTCTACAACCAAATTACTAATGTATTTTTTATTAAACACAAACTCATATTATTATATCCTGATCAAGTTGTTAGTCCAACTAAATAAATGTGCATCTTGTATGCATGCACTAGTGCAATCCTGAACAATAGAACGATGTGAAAAATCGAAAGAGGCATTCTGTTATAATCATCAGACATACTAACATAATTTTTTTTGTCATGTCCAAACACAGATGAATGCATCAGACATGAACAAAATATACACACACATGGGACGGTGTGATATTAAGTGGGGGAAAGAATCAAGAATGATACCCTTCAAATAAAAGAAGCTAAGAACTCGGGAAAGACCTCCTACACTAATCAACAACGGCATCACCGTCAAAGCGCCACTGCCTCCATCGCCACGGTTCTCTTTGAATGAGAAAATGAACAACGCCACGCCTATACTACCATGCGAGAGCCGCCGATCCAGCACCACGATGTCCAAACTCTACACTAGGTGACTGCCATGAGCTCCGAGATGATGAGCTCCATAGCTACCGCCGCACCGAGCTAGACCGAGAGGAGCCATGGCGGCCACGCGCAACGGGCTCACCAGGGCACGTAGCATGTAGCACGCCGAGGAGTGGCATGATGGCTTGGTGCTCAGGCACGTCTTGGGATCGTTTTGCATTAATAATTTTGCCAAACTTTATTTTTTCTTTCTTTAGTTTTGATGATGGCCATTGCCCACACCTCATCCAGGTGGTTCTCATCCAGCAGGAGCGGTGGATCCATAATGTCAGCTATGCTCATTCGGTCGCCACCATTGATGTGGTTCAACATGTTTTTTTTATGAAACAGGAGGGGTTCGCACCCTTACTGAGCTTTATTGAAATTTTTAAAAAGATGTATAGGTTCTCCACATACAAAGCTCAACAAACAAAATAGGTAACCAAGAAAATCAACAAGATTACACAAAAGCTTCTAGCCATAAATCTATACGAGGATGTAGCCGTTGTTTCGAAAGCCATTCTTCCAAGGTCATGTCGTTTTATCTGCTGATGCCAAAGTTGTTGGTCACGAGCTCTAGCAGCAGCTTGCAGAAGCATAGGACGGCGTAGGAATAAATGGCAGGTGGACGTGTCATTTTGTAAGGTCATAAATGAGAAACTTTTTAAAAACTCATATCCATACATAAAGCCCTTATTTGTTCTAAATGGCTTTGTTCACATTTTTTCTATAATAATAGTAAAATAATATGGGGGCTTTGTCCATGTATAAAACTTCTATCCATGAACAAAGCCCTCATATAATTTTTAAAACTTCTATCCATTTTTGACACCGGAGCGCTTCTGTCCTCCGAATTTACCATTAAAATTTGGTAGCCTTTTTCCTCCCGTTGCATCGCACGGGCATATTTACTAGTATATTAATAAAGAGGCAAAATTTCAGGCTCTTTTTTTTGTCCATCCATTTGTTTGATCCGTCTTCCTTTAACTACCGGATGATGAAGAGCTTCTTCGGTCCGGGCACGTATAGGAATAGGAAACAAAAGAAATAACCGAGACAGTAGAATATAAGTCAGATACAAAAACTGCTTTTGTAGTCATATGGGACCCGACCATAGGCTCGTGATGCCCACAAAACCACGTGTCCTGGTGGCTGTGGCATGTCATGAGGACTATCATGAGTTTCTATATGTGTTCATAACGGAATCGAGTTACATGTTGGTGTTCTCATTGGGCAGATCTCTCCAAATTTAAATTCTTTTTGTGTCCGCACCCGGTGCTCCGTATATAACGTGTGCACTTGTGCTGGCCGGATAACCCGCAAGATCGATGCCAACACGAGCGTACAAGCCGGCTACCAGGTAGAGCCGGATTCGGGCGATCGATGTAGAAATATTACCGCCAACATGACCATGTGACGCGCCGATGCCTCAACATAAAAAAAAAAAGACAACGCGCGGGTGCGGGCGCATGCAAGGAGCTTCAACCAAAGGAAGAAGGGACGCATGTGTTCTCGTGACGTGCTATGATGTCGAAGTTGCGTGATCTGTGCTCCATGTTGGTGCTGCGCTAGCCGGACATGTGAGAGTCAATACTCACGCCGTCATGTGTACGAGACGTTCCTCTTGGCTCTTGGCATCTCGGGTGGCCCTCTGTAGTTGACGACCAGTAGCAGTCGGTGATCTACATGCCCGTTAAAATGGCCCATCGGCGAGACCTGCAAAGCAGACAAGTTCCTCACCGTTACTACTTCTCGAATCTCGAGGAGTCTTACTGTTGGTTTTTTTTCTATTTGTTCCGAGATCCCTCATTTTCTTGTCTTGCATCTCTCGCTTTCCTCGCACCTATCCAGCAAAGATCGAGCAAGCAGCGCTGGCAACAAACCGTGACTACCGTGAGCACCTTTTCATGAATTCATGTACCAAGAGTCATGACTGAACCAAAATTTCTCCGCTATTTTTATTTTGGTTTAACTATCCTATAACTAACTTTGTGCATGTGAAAAATATCTATATCCGTCTGACGTAGACATGATTTAGACACACACACACACACACATATATATATATATATATATATATATATATATATATATATATATATATATATATATATATATATACTACACTACAGCTGGCTACAAAATAACTTATTCTGTAGCCACTTTGAGTTACGATAATTGCTATACTAATTTATAAGATTATAGTAACTCCTTACTATATGATTTACTATAACATTATGGTAAATATCCCCATGTGTTATAGTAATTCAATTATCGTAAATATATACTGACATTATCGTAAATTAATATATAAAATTATCGTAAATAGAGGTGGCTACAAAATAACTTATTTTGTAGCTAGCTATAGAGTATACTCTCCCTATATATACATACATATATATATATAGAACTATTACCCTATAGCTGGCTACAAAATAACTTATTCTGTAGCCATTTTGATTTACGATAATTGCTATGCTAATTTATGAGATTATAGTAACTCCTTACTATGTGATTTACTATAACATTATGGTAAATACTCCCATGTGTTATAGTAATTCAACTATCGTAAATATATACTGACATTGTCGTAAATTAGTATATAAAATTATCGTAAATGGAAGTGGCTACAGAATAACTTATTCTATAGCTAGCTATAGAGTATACTCTCCCTATATATATATATATATATATATATATATATATATATATATATATATATATATATATATATATATATATATATATATATATATATATATATATATATATATATATATATATATAACTCCTTACTATGTGATTCACTATAATGTTACGGTAAATATCCTCATGTGTAATAGTAATCCAACTATCGTAAATATGTATTAATATTATCGTAAATTAGTATATAAAATTATCGTAAATAGATGTGGCTACAAAATAATTTATTTTGTAGCTGGCTACAGAATATACTCTCCCTATATATATTAACATATTGTCACACCCATTTTTAAGGAACAAATGGAATGCATAATCTTATGTGCACCCAGAGATCAATCACACACAAGATGACAAATATAAATAGTATCATCACAGATGTTTATTACATAACAAATAGTATCACAGAGTCTTTACGTAATTAAGCGGAAACATAGTATAAATATTGTGGTAGCTAGCTCCATAGCACAGGCACGTCAACTGGTTGACCACGAGTCTAGTAATCTTCAGGAAAGTAGTAGTAGTAATCACTATTTGCACTTTCGGGATTCCATCCTGTGGTGGGGGAATGCAAGGGTAAGCACAAAAGTACTCAACAAGTGTAACATGGGGTTCATGAAGCTCAAGTAGGATAGCCACTGGTTCAACTGCATGTAGCTTTTAGTTGATCATATTTTAAGCAATTGAGTAGCATCAAACAGGTAATATTCTCATAATAAACACATGATCATGTAAAGAGAATAATGAATAGCAAGAACAAATAAATTAATAGTGATCTCTATTCTGTAAGGGTCCAAGGCCGCTCGTATCCGTGAGCACGGCTGATATACCAGTTTTACACTCTGCAGAGGTTGTACACTTTCATTGTGAGTCGTGATCCCCAAAGGTCCGAGGTCATGACTCCCCATTGGACAGTTAAGTTTCACTATGAAGTCTTTCCAAGGTTCGTCTAATAAGTTAGGGCCGCTAGGTTTCTGTGGCCTGCAAATGTAGAGCCCACCTTCCGTATGGCACAATGACACGCAGCCTATACTCATAAGGACAGGAGCCGCACTACACCCAACCCGGAACACAACCCCTCTTGCGCCTTAAAGGTAACCACTAACAAGCTAGAAAAGGTCCTCTTATATGACTAAAGCCAGAGCCATGTAGCCCTCATAGTTGTACTGTAAGTCCCGGATGTTCGCTTACAGATAAGTCCTTACGGAGAGGAATCTAGAGAAAACTCTAGCCCTCTTGTTCCCTGTTGCTAAAAATCATCTTTTAGTGTTATTGCATATATCATTAGTCAAATTACAAGATCATTGTTTATGTGAGCACTAGCCACTACCCAATGCCATAACCATAGGATTCAAGGAACAAGATCAATACTATGACATCCTTAACAAGGAGACACATGCAGCATGAATCAAGTGAATTAAAGTGAGTAGGTAACAAGGATAATCCCATGCTATACTTGCCTTGATCTAGCTGATCCTGTTGATCCGACTCGTAATAGTACTCTTGATCACCAACGAACTGATCACCGTCTATTCTCGATTAGCACATCAACAACAATCATCCAAGAGCAATCATGCAAAGCAAACAAAGCTACAATTAGAATAGTACACCAACAGTAGAAAAATAAGATGAAAAGTTTTTAAAACAAATCTACATCGCTCTAGGATCACACAGACGCGAAGTTCACGTAAATCGGAGCTAAAACGGAAAAGTTATGATTTAAACAAGATTTACTTTATTAAAGTAATAGATTAAATCTAACCTCAAAATTTAAAAGTGGAAAATCTACTATACAGCAGTACTAATAGGTAGAGTATGAAATTATGAACCTAACGCAACTTGAACGGATCAAATCGGAGTTAAAACGGAGATTTTATGACCTAAATAGATCTAGTGGCAATTCTGTAAATACCTGAAAGCGTATTTTCATCTAAACCGACGAAGTTTACGTTTTCAAAATAACAAAACGTATTCAGCTATTACGCCAAGGACTGCGGGTTTAAAAATGAAGAAACCCGAGGGCTCTTATGCAAATTACCCAACCGAAGGGGTATCTTATGATCTAGGCCGTTAGATCTGAAACGGACGGTCGGGATTGATTGGAGGGAGAGAGGGAGGGGATCTCCGGCCGGCACTGTAGCCCGACGGCGGCGTTATTGCCGGCGGCGAGCAATTGCTCACCGGAATTGAGCAATCCGGCAGCAGGAACCACTATTCGATGCACGGATTGCACAGGAAGGAGTAGGAGAGAGCCGCGAACTCACCTAGATGCTCTCCGGCGACCGGAATCGACCGAGGAAGGCGGGCGGCTTCCAATGGCGAGCGGCGGAGCCCTACTCACAATGACTGAGCCAAATTAGTGAAGCAAATCGAAAAAGAAAAAGAAGATGGGCTCGGCAACTTTCAAACAGCAACCCGAACTCCTCGGTAGCTTACGGAGGTGGCCGAATCGACGAGTTCTTCGTTTTGCTTCCAAGCTTGAGCGGCGGCTGCTAGGATGCGGCGGCTTGCTCGTCTCGTGGGCGTGGCTCGCGGTTAGGGTTGTGTAGAGAGGGGCGGTGCAGGCGGGGCTGCTATTTAAGAGGGCTAGCCGACGTGCGGGACAAGGCGGAGGGGAGTCGGGACGGCCTCGGCCTCCATTGCCGGAGTCCAGCTTGAACACGAGCGGGAGGTAGGAGATAATACCGCTGACAAGCGGGCCCGGGAGGTCAGTCAGAGGAAAGGGAGAAGAAGGGCGCGGCGGCTTGCTGGGCTGGCCCACTACGCGGCTTGCGGCCCAGAGGAAGGCAGCCGGCTCGCTGGGCTTTGGAACAGGCCAAGAGAGCTGGGCCTTCGGGCCAAAGTTGCGAAGGGAGAAGATTTCTATTTCCTTTTCTTTTCTTCCTAATACATCAAATACATTTTCAAATGATTTTTGAAATAATTTTCTTCTAGAAATAACCCAATCCAAACAATTAAAAATATGCAACGGCATGTATGCACAAACACTCATTTTAACCTTATATTTGATTTTATTTTAAACAAAATATTATTTCACTAGGTTAAAATGCTCAAAAATTGCGTAAGTAAATCAAATTCCCTATTTAAAAATATTCAAAAATTTAGGGTGTTACAATTCTACCCCCTTAAAATGAATCTCGTCCCGAGATTCGGACGATGCTTACTCAAACAACTGTGGGTATGCTTTTCTTAAATCTTCCTCTCTTTCCCACGTAGCCTCTGCTTCCGAATACCGGCTCCACTGAACTTTACACATCTTTATAACTCGGCTCCTGGTAACTCTTTCCGCTGTCTCCAAAATTTTCACGGGATACTCCTCATAAGTAAGATTTTCCTTAACAGTGAGTTCTTCCAACGGTATTTGTTCTTCCGGTACACGCAGACATTTCTTTAACTGAGACACATGGAACACATCATGCACACCTGCTAAACTCTCAGGCAATTCCAACTGATATGCCACTTCACCACGTCTCTCCAAGATCTTAAAAGGACCGACATACCTCGGTGCTAACTTTCCTTTCCGATTAAACCTTTTCACACCTCTCATAGGTGACACCTTCAGGTAAACATAATCTCCCACTTCAAAAATCAACTCTCTCCGTCGAGTATCGGCATAACTTTTCTGTCAGGACTGAGCTGCTTTCAAATTATTTCGAATCATTCTTACTTGTTTCTCAGCATTCCTAAGCACATCGGGACCAAATACTTGACTTTCTCCCGTCTGATTCCAAAACAATGGAGTTCTACACTTCCTACCATACAAAGCTTCAAAGGGTGCCATCTGTAGACTTTTCTGATAACTATTATTGTAGGAAAACTCTGCATATGGCAAACTCTTATCCCAACTTGTACCATACTGCAATGCACAAGCTCTCAACATATCCTCTAATATCTGATTAATCCTTTCTGTTTGCCCATCCGTCTGAGGATGATACGCTGTACTAAAATTCAGCTTAGTTCCTAATGACTCTTGTACTTTCTGCCAATAATATGACGTAAACTGAGTACCTCGATCAGACACTATCTTCATTGGAACTCCGTGCAAACTTACTATTCTTTCCAAATACAGTTCAGCCAACTTTGCACTGGAATACGTAGTTCTAACCGGTATAAAATGAGCAACTTTAGTCAAACGATCCACTATAACCCATATTGAATCAAAACCCCTCTGAGTGCGTGGTAACCCCACTATGAAGTCCATACCAACCTCTTCCCACTTCCACTTAGGTATCTGCATCGGTTGCAACAATCCTGTAGGTCTTTGATGTTCAGCCTTAACCCTTTGACACGTGTCACATAGTGCAACATACTCTGCAACATCTCTCTTCAAACCATGCCACCAATACCTCTCTCTCAAATCCATATACATCTTAGTACTTCCGGGATGAATAGAGTAAGCGGACTCATGAGCTTCTCGTAGGATTGCTTCTCTTATAGCTTTGTCCTCAGGCACACATAATCGTTTCTCAAACCATAGGATTCCTTTATCATCCAACCGGAATCTAGGTGCTTTACCTTTCGGTATATTCTTCACTATCTCCTTTATTTTGTCATCCGTCAACTGACCCTTACGTATTTGTTGCTCTAACATAGGCTCTATTACTAATTCCACTGCATTAATAGCAATACCCAAGTTTAGATGCTCAAACTCAGCACATAACTCATTTGACATAGGCATTACTTGCACCTCATTAGCATAGCTCTTTCTGCTAAGGGCATCTGCAACAACATTAGCCTTACCCGGATGATAATGTACCTCCAAATCATAATCCTTAATCAACTCTAACCAGCGACGTTGTCTCAAGTTCAGATCTGATTGAGTAAAAATGTACTTCAAACTCTTATGATCAGTGTAAATATCACTTTTATGTCCAATCAAATAATGCCTCCATATTTTCAAAGCATGCACCACTGCTGCTAACTCCTAGTCATGAGTAGGATAATTTAACTCATGCTTCCTCAACTGTCGAGATGCATATGCTACTACTTTGCCTTCCTGCATAAGCACACAACCAAGACCCAAACGGGATGCATCACAATAAATAGAGAAGCTCTTATTCAAATCTGGCAAAACTAACACCGGGGCTGTTGTCAATCTTTTCTTCAGCTCCTCAAAATTAACCTGACACTTATCAGACCACACAAATTTGGCATTCTTTTCCAACAACGCTGTCATTGGCTTGGCAAGCTTAGAAAACCCTTCAATAAATCTTCTATAATATCCAGCCAATCCCAAGAAACTACGAATTTCTCCCACATCGGTTGGTGGTTTCCAATTCAACACATCTTTTACCTTGCTAGGATCCACTGATATTCCACCATTAGAGACCACATGACCCAGAAAAGCAACTTCCTTTAACCAAAACTCGCATTTGCTACGCTTAGCATAGAGCTTATGCTCTCTGAGCTTCTGCAGGACCAACCTCAAATGTTCCACATGTTCTTCCTTAGTCTTAGAGTATACCAGGATATCATCGATGAACACTACTACAAACTTATCAAGATACTCCATAAATACCTTATTCATCAAGTACATAAACTATGCAGGAGCATTAGTCAAGCCGAAAGACATTACTGTATACTCATACAAACCATATCGGGTGGTGAATGTTGTCTTTGGTATATCCATAGCACGAATCTTCAACTGATGATAGCCAGAGCGAAGATCAATCTTAGAAAACACACAAGTACCTCTCAACTGATCAAACAAGTCATCAATACTTGGCAGCGGATACTTATTCTTGATAGTTACCTCGTTGAGTGACCGATAATCAACACACATCCGTTGAGAACCATCCTTCTTATCAACAAAGATCACAGGAGCTCCCCATGGTGATGAGCTAGGATGAATAAAACCTTTCTCTTGCAACTCTTTTATTTGTTTCTTAAGTTCCTCTAATTCATTAACCCCCATTCTATATGGACGCTTAGCTATAGGTGCAGTTCTAGGCAATAATTCAATAATAAACTCAATGTCGCGGTCGGGTGGCATACCTGGCAAGTCGTCGGGGAACACATCCGGAAATTCATCCACAACTGGATCCTCTTGATTAACATTATCATCAAGTCGATTTACTGTAGCTGTCTGCGGTTTCTGCACTACAATCTCCACACTAATTCGATCTCCCTTCGGTGTTGTCAGGGCTACTGCCTTTTCCTTACACTGAATCACTGCCTGATTTTGCTTCATCCAATCTAATCCCAGAATAAGATCAATCCCAGCTGTTCTCAACACTATAGGACTCACTTTGAACTCTACCCCCCTTAAAATTAAACTAATAGGGAGGCATCGATAGGAAGCTTGCATACTACCCCCAGGCGAATTGACTAGTATAGGGTTTTTCATGGCACATAAAGGGATGCTATTTGTCTTAACAAATATTTGAGATATGAATGAATGCGAAGCTCCAGAATCAAAAAGAACAGTGGCAGGGATTGAGTGGACATCGAACGTACCGAGCATAACTTCAGGTTCCGACATTGCAGTCTCCTCCGACACGTGAGTCACCTTCCCGTAGTATGGTGGCTTCTGGTTACTGTTCTGCTTCTGAGGAGTTTGCTGATTGGCCTTCTCAGGACAGTTATAAGACAAGTGACCTTCCTTCCCACAACGGAAACACTTAGTTGGAGTATCAGGAGCACTCTTCATTGGGGTGTTGTTGGGGGTACTTTGTCGTTGATTCTGGTTCCCATTCTGCTGTTGAGAGCGTTGATTGCCATTCTGCGACTGATAAGGGGGACGTTGCAGAAACTGATTACATGGAGGAAGTTAACCACGATTCCATTGGTTGGGCGGATACCTCTGCTGAAAACCTTGTTGATAACCAGTACGTTGACGAGTGTTGTTTCCAGATATCTGTCCCTGAAGTCTCTTTCTTTTAGCATCCATCTCCTTGCGCTTATTATCCACCACAATAGCGCGATTCACTAGTGTTTGATAATCTGGGTAAGCATTGGACATTAGCTGTAGTTGAAGACCATCATGTAGACCCTTCAAGAAAAGTCGCTGCTTATCAGCATCATTAGCCACCTCATTTGGCGCATAACGTGACAACTGAGCAAACTTGTCTCTATACTCTGCCACAGGCATAGATCCCTGTGTCAAATTGCGGAATTCTTCTGCCTTCAGTGCTATCACCCCCTCTGGTATATGGTAGGACCTAAAACTCTCTGTAAACTCCTGCCAAGTAATGGCGGGAGCATTGGCAGGACGGCCATACTGATATGAATCCCACCAATCTTGAGCTGCTCCTTGAAGTTGTCCCGAAGCAAACAACACCTTCTGTTGATCATTACACTGTGCAATATTGAGCTGCTTCTCTACTACACGAAGCCAATCATCAGCTTCCAATGGATCCGAGGCATGTGTAAACACCGGGGGATGACCCTTCAAAAATTCTCCACGCTTATCTCGCGCAGGTGCTCCTCCAACTGGTTGATTTTGCTGATTGTTCACCAGAGCTTCCATTAACTGTGTCTGTATGGCCAAAAGCTCATGAATAGTAGGTGGTGGACCAACTCCACGACCACGGCCTCGACCTCGTCCTCTTCCAGACATCTGTTATCCAATACAGTATCAAATCTTAGAGATTACCACATAATAGACAATTCTAGAGATAGAGATTATAATCTGATAATTTTCTGGACACATCCCAATTCAGTAAAACAGACCTATCTCGAGTTACAGATATCCAGTAGAGGTGTACTTTATATGGTTGGAAAGCTTATGAAATTATCTACAACTTTTATTTAACTCATACTCCCAGATTCTGTCACGAAGTTACCCAAAAACAGGACACAACAGAAACTGTTTCTGACTTCCAGACTGCACGGTAACTTCATCTTGTAACGATTATAACTCATGATCCAGAATAGATAAAAAGGTGATTCCAGAGGCATTAGAAAGGTACGTGGGTCTATATTCTCTCATAAAAATTTCAGAATTTTTCGCTGAACAGTTAATTTTAAGCATAAAAGGAAAGACAGACCGCTCCAAAAAGGATAGAACAGAGAGAAAAGTTAACCCAACTAAATTATTTATTTACCACACTAAAACTTAGTATTATATAATTAGGAACTTTTGTAGACAAGCCCGCAAAGCTCCAGCACTCATTACATGGAAAAACCAACTCACACATAAGCACAATAATAACTCAACTAACCACACAAAGTTCATACAACACCACAAACTCAACTTAACTCGACACTACTTGTACTATCGTATTATTACATAAATGGTATTCCAACTCCTAAGAACGGGCTTGATGTTCCTGATAATCATAGATCGCTTCCATGCCTTGGTCAATCCTTAAGCCATCTATCACTTCTTGATACCTCTTGACGTCTTTTCCCAAAGCTTTAACTAGGGCTACCAACCGACGATTTGTCACCATCATGTCATGACCAAAATCCACCATGACCCGAGGAACTAAATCCAAATTCCCAGGGTTCATCATTACCCATCCTTGCTCTGGATCGCCACGGGGAAAATAGCGATATTAATCATCTTGCATAACCTCATAGCGAAGGTGACGAAGTCCCAAGCATGCTTCAAAGGCTGCATCTTCTATGCCATCTTCTATAGTGGCACGACGACCACTATGGGAATAACACCGGTCCAGCAAAAAAGTACCCATCTCATTGTTCTTAACGAAGATACGCACATTGCACTTCCAATAAGTAGCTTCCAAAGGGTGCTTATGCTCCCAGCAGACATACTCAATTGCAGGATCCCAATCTGTGAAGTAGGCATTAAGCATGTCACCCAGTCGGTGGTGTGACGGAGTGTCATGGCTTGACTTGTGATGGATCCTTGTAATCCAACCCATAGGAAGGGATGGCACACCAACTTCAGCGGAACCATCTTGTGGAGGCGAAGGGGGCTGTCCTCCATTATGAGCAAGCTCAACATCTTCATCGTCACTCAAATAGATAACCTCCTCTTTAGGTTCAATTTCCTCTTGAGGCAAAACTGGTTCTGGCGCCTGATCTAGTGTTGATGGCGGGGTTGGTGTAGTGTCTTCTAGTTCCTCCTGAAGCTCTTCTGGTTCCTCCTGAAGCTCTTCTGGTTCGTACAGGGAACGGGGTGGATAGTAGCCTCCAGTGGTGATACGGGCAGTCTTGCGGGCACGAGGCATCTACAGATTTTAGGCCAAGGGTAAGTTGAAATTAGAGGCAATATTTTCACAATAGAATGAGGCGAAAGAAGCATAATAATTTAGCAATTACAAAGAGTAAAGTGATAAGCATGAAACAAGTGAAGAAAAGGGAACTAAAACGACCATTGCTAACTAGGCTTGCGTCCTACAGTCAACATGGCTCTGATACATATATATATATAGTCTAGGTGAAGTTTTGTTGTCATGCATAAAATTCTCTTTACAGGGTTTTAGATGGAACATAACGCATTAACTTAAATAATAAGCTGCATCTAATCATGGTGGAAATAAGATCGGGCATTAATTACATCTAGGATGAAACTGGATGGGATTGATCGGGATAAACCCTCTATTGTTTTTACTTTTGCATTTTAATACGGAAATGAAATCGAAATAAAAAAGGCTGAAAATGGAAACGAAAATGGGATCACTAGAAATCGAAAATGGGTCAATTCAGACGAGACATGTTCATAATGAACGGGATATGGACAAACAAAACAGGAACATCGACATATAGAACCAAGAAACATGATTTCACATACTGACCATGGCAACACTGCCAACATATAAATAATTCTAAATCATACAGTATGGTTCTTAAGATGACAAGAGTATAACAGTGCAAGACGATGAGATGACAAGGCTACTGTTATGTGGCATAGATGAATGTGATGTATTATTGCACTTCTTAAAACGGGATATCCTCTGCGAACAAAAGCAGGATATCCCAGAAAAAAACAAAAAATGGTAAAAGAAACATCCAAATCATTTTCATCCCGTTTTTGTTTTCCAAAAATAGAAAATCTAAAAACGGTCAGCATAATCATCAATACAAATTCAAGCGGGTTCAGTATAAGAATCAGGACCGAACGTAATGGGATTTATTTCGCCTGTTTTCATTCCTTGTTATATCTATAGGGTACAACTTTGGGCCACCGACAATTTCTACTTTGCATGTTGTACCTAATGATGCTTGTGCAATTGTGCGGGCGCGATAAACAACATGGTCGTTGCCTTCACGACCGCAGTCTTGTCTGGCGTGTACCAATGTAGGATGTCCTCTACGATGAAGCGTCCCAAAGATAAAAGTCAAATACTTGCACGTGAGGATATGGAAAAGAGCACTGTGAATATGGACAAGTCTCTAAGGTTAGCCAACTCATGAGGTCGTCGTAAGATGTACGATCTATTATTAGTGGTAATACAAGTCGTCTATTTGCTAAGTGATGTTATATATGAAGTAGAGGAAAAGATGTACATCTTAGTCAAGCTTTCAACAGTCTGTTTGATAGACTAGGACTAAGCATGTCTAAAAATTAGCAAGCTAAAAATCATTTACATCGAATAGACGATTTGCATTACCACTAATAATCATTTGATGGACTAGGACTACTCCTAGCTTGCATTAGTCACCTCGCTCTAAATTTTGGCTAGTGAGAAATCCGAAATAAATGATGACTATATTCAAATATCCAATTAAATAAGTCCTTGGATGATATTTTTTCACCAGATTTTATATATCTAACAATTACTAGTAAAAATATAGAGAGTTCCATGGAGTTGCTCTAACTCCGTCCATGAGCGGCGCTGGAGTTCAATGTAGTGGCAGCTAGTTCCAATTCGTACCTTGCATTGTATATATTGCTCTTGTATTTGAAAATGGCTTAAAATCTTGTTCTATAATTTAGCTTCAACTTTTATTTTAGAAGCATGCATCTTTTTTTTGTTTCTAAACCAACTATTATATTTTTGGAAACTGAATAAATATATATAAATATATATTATATAAAGCTCTAGTGATATCGAATACACAAAAGTTTTTTTTAAAAAAAACACAATACAGAAGTTTTCAAATGGCACTGAATCGGTGAATATTTTATATAAAGCTATGATGATACCGAATACAGAAGCTTTGTTTTTTGAAAAACACAGGCCTTGTTTAGATACCAAATTCACCCCCAAATTCCACTATGCAAAAAGAAGATTCCCCATCACATCAAAATGTCGGCACATATATGGAGTACTAAATGTAGATGAAATCAAAAACTAATTGCACAGTTTTGTTGTACTTTGCGAGACGAATATTTTAAGCCTAATTAATCAATATTTGGACAATTATTATCAAATAAAAACAAAATTGCTACAGTGTGATAAGACATTTACTATGCAAAATTTGGATCCTAAATTTGGGATCTAAACAACAAGGCCACAATACATAAGTTTTCAAATGGCACCGAATCGGCGAACGGTCGGACTCTCGGCTCTGGTCGAACCCAACCGACTTCGGGCTGCGACAAGGCCGGTTTCTCTTTTGAGTATTCTTCTCTTTTTCATTAGCCTGCCGCAGGCACTGCCGGCTAGCTCCTAGGGTTTTGTTTGCAAACCCCAATCCAATCCCCAGCCACATCCGCGCCGCCGCCGCCGCCGCCGCCGTCACCGCCACCGCCCCCTTTTGTCGCCGCTACCGAAGCGCGCCGCGGGCGCGGGCGCGGGCGCTTAAGCGATGGCGAACCGCACGGACCCCCTCGCGAAGAGCATCCACGGGACGAACCCACAAAACCTGGTGGAGAAGATCGTGCGCACCAAGATCTACCAGAGCACCTACTGGAAGGAGCAATGCTTCGGCCTCACCGCGGAGACGCTGGTCGACAAGGCCATGGAGCTCGACCACACCGGCGGAACCCACGGCGGCAACCGCAAGCCCACCCCTTTCCTCTGCCTCGCGCTCAAGATGCTGCAGATCCAACCAGACAAGGACATCGTAGTCGAGTTCATCAAGAACGAGGATTACAAGTACGCTCGCTTCCTTATCTCCGCTAACATTGTAGGAAATTGGTTCCTGTACTGTGTTTTTAATCCATTCGAATAACTTAAGACTTCCTTTGCTTTTTAACTGACACAGCATCGATGTTGTTGTTCTGTGTTTTCTTGTAGGTATGTTCGTGTTCTCGGGGCCTTCTACCTGCGCCTCACTGGCACCATTGCTGACGTCTACCAGTACCTTGAGCCGCTCTACAACGACTACCGCAAGATCAGGCACAAGCTCAGCGATGGACGTATGCTCCAGTGTCCCCTGAATTTACAGCTTTCTTTTTTCCTCCTCAAAACTCTGATATTTTTCACACTGACAGTTATAATATAATTGAAACTAGGGGTAAGTATTTGGGCCTGTATTTACATGGGTATTTCATTTTCATTTCAGGGTTCACACTTACCCATGTTGATGAGTTCATTGATGAGTTGCTGACCAAGGATTACTCCTGTGATACAGCCCTGCCTCGCATCCAGAAAAGGTTTGTTTTTAGTTCAGTGAGTTAAAGCCGTGCTCTTGAAAATTATTTTGCTTGTGGCATTTTACATTGGCGTACTCATTTAAAAAGTCTTGAATGCTCAGTTTTGTCTCATGTATGGCATTTTCTGGATTGTTTGAACAGATGGGTTCTTGAAGCGTCTGGAACTCTGGAACCGAGAAGAAGTGCACTTGAGGATGATTTTGAGGAAGAAGAGGAAGACAAGGAGGAACAGCCTATGGAAATTGATGAACCTAACGGTCGTGAAAATGTGAGCAATTTAGAAGAGAATCTGTAGTGATTCTACCAAGTTTATTAATGGCATGCTGAATCCGCTTTTATCATCTTTTCAGGATAATCATCATGGAAGGAGCCCTGCAAGGGAACGGGATAGGGACCGGGATCGGGACAGGAAACACGAAAGGCGTCACAGGTATGCTCCTCATGAACTGTACTGCACTCATATACTGAGTTTACTGATGAATTATTCTGACTGTTTCTTCAACTGCTTAATGTGTCTAGCATCAATATTGCGTCTTGCATTGAATATGTGAACCAAAGGATACCTGCTTGTTTTAGTTTTAAAGAAGCTGAAATTTCAACGATGTTTAGATGATGTATCAAAATATCATTCTTAATTTGTGACGTCTAGTCTAGATGCTTTTGATTCTTATTCTTGATATCATATACCGGAAGCTGTTGCTGCATCATTGCAGTGATTTATATCAGTGTTACTGCCATGGCATGTTAATATCAAGAGCCATTGGTAGGTATACCACTTCCGACAGTGAAAATTGTGGCTCTGCCAGGTTTCTCTGCACTGATAGTGTGCAGTGAGAAGTATGATGGGTCAAACAGATACATAGTCTCTTGAATTGAATATCTTATTCAATTTCATTGGTCTTGTTTTAGTTCACATTTTGAGTCCATTGCATTCTTTTCTTTTCCTTTGTTTTGCATGTTTTCCAGCTTCTGTCACTGACACATTTCAGCTTTGAGAAATAATAAGCTTATTTGCGATCATGAAAGTTTAGATTTTTTTTCTTTTGTTTCTGTGAAATGCTAAACATGTATAAAAATGTATACTGTATAGGTTTTTGTTGATTATGTCATGTTTTTACTGACCAGCTAAACGAATGGGTATATTTATGATTTTGTTTGCTTTTAGTAAAGCATGGCTGTTAAGGATAAAAATGTTAATGACTTTGTATTATCATGTGTGACAATGTTTCTGGTACAGTAACTTTGGGGAGGCTGGCTTTTTATCAAGTAAAATATATGAATCATCTTCTTTTGTAGTTTCTGGGCACGTAGTTGAAAACTACTTAATACTTAACTAACAGTAAAGGTCAGGTGCTGATAAGTTAATGGATCAGAAGTCCAAGGCATCATTAAAACTAGAATATAATCTTGACTCTGACCACTTTAGACAGTATGGTACCATTTATCTTGCTAATCAAACTTGTTCCATTTGATTTTCATGTAAAACAGATTTAGTTATTTGACTGTACCTCCACTGGTGGATGATGATGACTATTTATTCTTTTGGCATGGGGATTTTGATATCTTGAATTAGTTTAATTTGGGATTTTTGGTCCCTTGTGATTGCAATGGTTATTGATGTTTGTTGATTTAAACATCTGTAGATAATAACTGCATGCACTTTTGTGTCTATTTTACAGGGACAGAGATTATGATAGAGATCGGGATTATGATAGGGATTATGGGAGAGGGCGGGAAAGAGACCGAGATAGAGATCGTGAAAGGGACAGAAACCGGGATAGGGATCGAGACCGTCACCGCCTGCGAGATGATGACTACAATCGTGACAGGGATCGAGACAGGGAGAGGGATGGTAGGGAAAGGGAGCGCCGAGACAGAGACCGTGGCAGGCACAGGAGCCGCTCAAGGAGCAGAGATCGACGGGACAGAGACCGGGAGGATGGAGAGTACCGCAGGAGGCGTGGTCGTGGCAGTGCGAGTCCTCGAGGACGTGGTGAGGACGGTGGCTCAAGAGAGGAACCGAAGAGGAAGAAGGAAAAGAAAGAGAAGAAGGCTGAAGGAAATGCACCGGATCCGAATGACCCCGAGATCATAGAAATGAACAAGCTCCGGGCCTCACTCGGATTGAAACCACTGAAGTAGTTTAAACCAGAAATGTTCAACTGGATGTGCATCCAACATTTTTTATGCTGGACTTTTTTCAGCTTGATGTAATTAAATTGTTGTATTACTTGGATGTAGTTATATGCATCAGGGCTATTATTCCTCAGTCTGCATAATGTGTGTTTTTTGTTTTTTTATCCAGTGGCACTGCTGTAGCCTAAGTTAAAGTTGAACTATTGCGGTAACTGTCGTCATGGAATCGAAGTATCGAACAGGGTAGTGCTAGTGCCGAACTGAGTCAGGAATCAGGAAGGTAAAAGAGTTGGATGCCCTGACGATGACACTGTTATTTTCTTCGTGCCATTTGTTTGTGAAATATTTTGGCACATGTTATTGCTGCACTGTACGTGGCACGAATTAGTATTTTTTTGAGCAACACGAGACACGAATTAGGTGCAAGATGGTCCAGTAGGTTGACTGCCCCAGGCCTTGTACTGGCTTTTGGCCCAAATCTGATTTTTTTTTCCTGAACGAGTTCTGCGACGGCCATCTTTTCCAGCCGGGTCGTTCAGCGGTTATAAAGCAGGTCGGGATCGACGTGCTGCAGAAAACGGCAACAAAAAACTGTGTTTCTTCGTCGGAGAGGAGGTCGGCTTCCGCCGGCGGCGAGGCAGATCGGGAGGAGTTTACAAGGACTGAGTTGTAATTTTTTTTCTTTCAAAGGTGTTCTTGTAACATTTGGACTGTACCAAAACTTTTATGTGAAATATAATCCCGGTTCTCTAAAAAAAAAGAACGAGTTCTCCTGCGTATCATATATCATATAATATTAACCAGAGGGAAAAAAAATGTTGCAAATACAAATACTAAGTAGCACCAAAACTTAGCAGAACGCACGCAAATGCACACCGGGGTTACTAAATCAACATTCGTCGCTCTGTCAAAATACTCAAAACGCACACATGTTAGGAAAACGACCAAGGAGTATCACCGCAGCGGAGGGGCATTTCGTCCCTGCGGCTGCAGTGCACCCGAGTCTGGCTTCCACCAAAACCTCCCAGACGGCTGCTCGGCACGCTGGGAGTCGCCGCCTGAAAGACGCCATGTAATGATGCAGGTTGGCTCAGATTAATCAAATCCTTGAACCTGTATCATTGCTCATTGATTACTCAACATGATGCGGCATTATATGAAAAGTTCTCTGGAGGGAAACCAGAAAAGAAAAAAAAAGAATAATATATTTATCAACATCGTTTCAGCGTATGATGTCATCTTTCACCACTGCAGAGATCCACTACTCCAACAACCCAAATTCAGGGTTTCAGGCTGTTCTAAGCTTTCTGCAACGTCTTAAAGCAAACCAACACTACTTGCCTATGAAAGAAATGACAACATTACTTGCCTACGGACATCAGAATCTTCCAGCTCAACCGCATGTGCAACGGCAATGGCGCAACAAAGCTCAGCTTCTCCAGATCAGAGAAATCGTGGTCAGCATCTGAAGACTGCAGCTGCTGCATAGCTGCTGAGATGTCAGGAAGGATCATCTGCTTGCAGTGTAGATGCAGCTGTGGCTGCTGCTCAGCTACGCTTCCACCGCCCAAAGCAAGCCCAAAGGGAAGCTTCCTTTTCTTGAGCATTTCCTCATCGATTGTTTGCGGCATGGGAGGAGGCGTCCAGTTCTGGTGTGCTTGCCGTCCGTACTTGTAATCCCCAACGATTGGTGTTCCCAGAACCTCTGCACAATGGACTCGGAGCTGGTTCAGTTCAAGAATAAAAAGGAGAGTTTTTCAGAGTGGTTAGTGTGACCGTGGTACCTTGCAAGTTCGTTCAACGAAACCAGTTTGTTCAGAGATAACCGACATAGGAGTATTATAATTACCTGATGCTTCCTCCCAGTTCGAGGGAATAGTTCTAACCAAGTGTACCCTAAAATCATTAGCAAACTTCAATATTATTGAATCACAATAAAAAACAGTTATATGTGAAGTAATTTCACACCATATTAGGCTAAAAGCAATTTCACTGCATCACATTTTTTGCTGCTTACTAACAATATCCCAAACCCATCACTAAAAAAGGACAATATTCAATAAAATGATGCATCATAATTCAGCAATCTACTTCGTTTGCTAAGCTTACAGTGGCTATCATCATCCAGGACACCTGACATTATAGCACTGGGAAACATAAATCTACATCATCAATGTTTATCAATAATACCAAAACTATATTACAGTTTAATGCCTCTGAATTTTCCTTGAATGAATTTGCTTCTATTCACATCTGATTTGATATCTGTTTGACATTATTTTTATCAGCAGCATTAGTGGCCCCAGTGTTCTACACTATCTAATGCTACTTATTCCATTTTGAAATGACACTGCTAGCAGATTTAATTTACTTATCCGTACAACAATAAAATGCATTTGCTCCTCAACATGCATTTTTGTTTCTTGCCTACCTTGAGGACAAGACTCAATCACACGGTACTCTGTCAAAGCATCTTGAACAGAAGCAGTATTTGAACCAGCGCAAACAGTCAGACGATCCGACCTGCCATCTTGTAATACAACCTATAAAAGAGCAAGGCACAACCATAAAATACTACTGATGGAAACAGCAATCAATATAGTGGCTGAACAAACCATATGGAAAACAAAGAAGAGCTCTAAGATGGATCAGAGTTCCAAAAGTTGTAGAAAAGAAAGAAAAGTTTGAGACAAACAGACATACTGGAGTTCTATTCCAAAAGGTAAACCAAAACTCACTGATAAACTTCAGAGAAACCAAAATCACTCCTACTCCTTTTTAAAGGAATTGGACACATGAAGTTCAAAATCGCCTGTTTTAAGTACCAGAAGGCTGGCTACCAGAGTTTTAAGTACCGGTGGAAAATCGCTGGTTGTATAAAGTAGAGCAGGAAAGGTGCAATTTTCACTGGCAGGTATATCAACTGATTCTAAGTGAGATGCAAGTCACATATGATACATATCTTCAGAAGGTTACCTATATAAGAATGAACGTAACATATTTAATCCCATGAGTGAGCATACCTAACTGGGGCTTAGATAGAGCAGTTTAATTGTTTGACGCTATGGGCCTGCTTGGGCAAACGAGCCACCGCCACAGGTAAAGCTGCCACACCTATCAAGTCTGCTGTTTGGTTGATCAGTAAAGTTTGGCACGCCACAGTTTTTGTACTAGTCTGTGGCGGAGGTTTTTGCCGCCGTAGACTTGGCGTGGCACACTATGGCTGCGAACCAAGCAGGCCCTATGAACCTTGCTACATGTTGGAGTGTGAATGTATTAGGCCCATGAGGCTAGGCCCATGTGGCCCATGTATGGTACCTATATAGCTACCCTTCTAGGGTTAGCCCAAAAATAATAGATTCACATTCTCTATCATGGTATCAGCAGCCTAACTTTTCCCCACCCCACTCCCGATCCCGATCTGCCTGGTCCGGCTGCCGCCGGCGGCGCGCCGCCCGGCCATGGCCGGCCATGGCAGGCCCCCACCTCCTCCTTCCTTCCTCCCCTTTCCTCCCCTCTCTGGCTACTCCACCTGGGCCCCAGGCGCCGCCGCTTCCCCTGCTGCGCTGGGCGCCGCCGCGAACCCTGCTACGCGGTCCACCTCCGGCTACGCGGTCTTCCTCGGCGGCAACCTGGTCTCTTGGTCGTCCAAGCGCCAGCCGGTGGTTTCCCGCTCCAGTGCCGAGGCGGAGTACCGTGCCGTGGCCAACGGCGTGGCCGAGGCCGCCTGGCTCCGCCAGCTCCTGGCTGAGCTTCACCGCCCACTCGCTAGGAGCACGCTCGTCTACTGCGACAACGTCAGCGCGGTCTACCTCTCCACCAACCCCGTGCAGCACCAGAGGACCAAGCATGTGGAGATCGATCTACACTTCGTCCGCGACCGGGTGGCCATCGGCGACGTCCGGGTCCTTCACGTCCCGACCACCTCCCAGTTTGCGGACATCTTCACCAAAGGCCTCCCTTCCTCGACCTTCTCCGAGTTTCGCTCCAGCCTCAACGTCTCCAGTGGCTAGTTGTGGCTGCGGGGGGGGTCCTGTGTGTGTTGTGCTCTTACTTGTTTTCTTTCTTGTTCAGCCTTGAACTCTGCTGCGCCGGTAGTTCAGACTGCGGGGGGGTGTTGGAGTGTGAATGTATTAGGCCCATGAGGCTAGGCCCATGTGGCCCATGTATGGTACCTATATAGCTACCCTTCTAGGGTTAGCCCAAAAATAATAGATTCACATTCTCTATCACTACATATTAGACTATATTGTACAACTCAGTTCTCAATGCACTCACAGGCTTGTTCAATGCACACGAATTTGGATGAGCCACCAGATTTGCTGCCATACAGGCGTCGGGCGACTCAGTTGTATACATAGCTATTCCCTTGCCTTTTTCCACACAAGAAACAACATCAAGGTTTTGAGGAGTGCAGTGAGTGCATCTCTTCAGGTGGGAGAGCACATAAGAGATGTGATTTGCTGAGTAATCACCATTTCATCAGTCAGAAGTGACAAAAACCACCTCTGGGGGCATAAGTATACGATTTCGTAGTCTTGGCCTAAATAGGCACAATTTGAGTTGAAAATGTCAAATGGACTTCTCTTTCTCCAGTGGGCCCGTAAAACTCACTTGGATAAGACGTATTATTGAACCAGACAAAACAACAAGTGATAAAACCAAAAACAGATAAAGCACCTAAACTATAAGACAAGTAAGCTTCGGCAGACCATACAAATGCACGGCGAGCCCATGCTTGCATAAGATATGCCAAATTCCGCCAAGTACACAAATGGAACCCAACCATACATGTCCCCCAATTATATCTTCTAAAAATCATCCACACTAACAATCCATCCTTCTCCCCCAAAAGGGGGGATTTTAGTAAATAACCAAATATAACACCAGGGCTAAGGCTCAAATTGGTAATTTTTCTTACATCCACCCCGCGGGGGGGGGGGGGGGGGGGGGGGGGGGGGGTTATTTCTATCTTTCCATACATAACCAAATAATGGAAAAGATTCTTCAAGAGTCTCCATGACAAGAAACTCCTGCAAGTTTGCATGCACTGGTATCTCCACTGAGCATGAAAGAAAATAAAGTAAATGGATGAGACCTACATACCTTTCATCATACTTCACCCAAAATGGAAAATCTTTTGAACTGGGATGGCCAAGATAAGTAAGAGAAATACCATGTTGATATTACAAAGAATGAAGCAACAGGCTCAAGATCAAATTCTGAAAAGCAAATAAAAAACATTACTGGCTACAAGTTGCTTTATGATTTTTTTGGTCTGATTCGCCAGGGCAACCATCTTATTCTCAAGCAATAATATGCATACAGTGATAGAAAAATGCTAACTGATGTCTACAGTTATACCAAAATGCCAACTAAGTGTCTGTAATGCTACTTCACAGGCTTTAGGAAGCCAAGTTGATATCAATGTATAAACATGAACTTCAAGCTTACTCACAGACACAATAATAAAACCTGGTAATACTTCTATATCTTGTACTAACACTTAACAGTCAGTCACTGACTGCAATGAGTGTAAGAAAGAATAAAGGTGCAAACAAAGAAACATTGTAAATGCATGGATAGTCAAACTCCAACAAGTAGCTCGTAACAAGCTGGAAACTGGCCTAGCTTGAAACAGAAAGATTTTGACAAGATTCATACAACTGCAATCATTTTATGAGAAATTTAGGTAGTAATGGATTGGAGTACATGAGAACAAAAGTTTATCAAATTGTCAGTATTAACCGAAAGACCAAAACAAACAAGAAAAAAGGGAAAAACTTGGCACACAGAAACTGCAACTTAAGTCCTGCTATCAGGAAAACGAATAACTGCAATTTCACCATTAAAATGTCCTTTGGCAATGAATGACTTTGTGGAGGACTGTATTGTCAAATACAAATGAGGAGAGCAAACCTTTTTTTTATTTTCTTATTTTAGTGTACCTCAAGGGATATTGTCAGAAGCATACTTTTTGTAAGCAAGAATATGATACAGAAATTGATGGATTGCATTGAGTCTCATAGGTGGTGAGCCATATGGTACTATTCCTATTTACTCAGTAAACATCCTAATTACATGTGGGCACATGGCCCATAAGGACATCAGACGAGCGACCCATCTGACCAGCTATAATGTGTCGTCTATAACACTTTTATATTGCTTTATAAAATCTCAGTGGCAAGTCAAACATGTATCCCTGATTCTGATTTGCACAATGCATATACAGTTAATTTTTCTTCCAGTGGCAAAATTGCAAAAATGAGTTAAAAATGACAAATATGCATTACAGCTGATGACCTAGCAAGTATGAGTAGTTCATATAGTCTCTCGTGTGAACAATGGTGAGACCACTACAACCAAGAAAGAACAGAAAACTTGCCATTGAGTATCTGTAGAATACCCAATAGCTTTCAGATATAGAAATACTACTAGTTTGAGATTGTTGTTCAAGAGAATTTCAGGTTATTCCATTGTCACTGAATTGTGCACATTTCTGTCCCATTATTAAGAAAAGATAAAACTAGCAAAGACAAGTACAAACCTTTGCAAGTGGAGCCGACAATAAACCCTTGGGATGCCTAGGTCTTCCAATAACAAGTGCAACATATTTTCTTTGCAGTACTTGTTGAGTACCCTTGGCATAATGGACAATATTGTCAAGATACATAGAAGATAATAACCTTGCAGTTGAATAAGAATACAAAAAATGATACAAAAAAGAGTAATATTATTTTAATAACTTACATCACCTAAAGCATCAGCAGTTTTCTCACGAAATATAGCATGCATAATGGAAGCGCTAAGTTGAGTTCTTCCCAGAACTAGGACACCACTGCAATCCCTATCAAGCCTGTGGACCTTGTAAAGTAATAAAAAAGAATATTAAGAAACAAGCAAGTCATGCATAAACTTTCAAACAAGTTGTTTCTTGGAGTGGCGCCAATGTAATGCATCTTTGCTGAGGAACTAATAATACAGAGAGAGCTTGTATAATCAGAAAGCAAGCTACTTTAACAGGTATTATGACATTTCCAGTTTGAACCAGAACATAGCATTCACTAATTTGAGATTTTGAGATTGATCTACCACTCTACCTTGACAAATTCACATATGGCCATCATCTGTTTCTCTGAGTCAACCATAGTTGAGAACGTGAACCTAGCGCAGTGGTAGGGAAGGGGAAGCAGAAGTGCAACCTACAGTTTGGGCATTCAACTCCCCATTCTCACCAAAAAAGGCCACTCCTTGTGCTATTTTCAGTGAACTACGTGGTCCACTAACGGTCGCAGTGTGATAAGCGGCTGCAAGCATGTCGTTGCCGTTAGTGGCACGTCCTGAATAGCCAGGGTTCATGACCTTTTCTTGACCCTATGGAAGAGAATCTTGTACCTTTCTGTCAATACCTCAGGGGAGGTCTTACCCCCAGGGTCAAGTTTTTTTTTTTTGAGTCAGCCATAGTTTAGAATCTGTATTCTGTAATACTGGCCTAGTCGGTGGCTTCTTATGATCTCTACCATAATGCCTTATCTATATATTTTGTTTGTTTCATTGCAGTAATGGCTTGTTGCACTGTCAAAACCTTCACGAGCCACAAGAGACCATTCCTTTCAAATAGTTTAGTATCACAAGAGATGTGCTAAAGTGTAGACTGGGAACAAAATGAGGTTTGGGGTAGGAACATAATATATGAGAGAATCAGAAGGATCAGGAAGAAGAAACACATGGATGTAGAAGAATTGGAAGAGAAAGGAAAATGACATATTATTTCAGTCCAGTTCATCCATCTACAGCTTGTGGCTTATATAACAATGCTACCCAAATAAGCCTGTCTTTGGGTCCACGTGTCATCCCATGTCTGTGATTCTTACAGCAAGCTCCTAGATTACAGGACTTATCACTAAAGCGGAATAACTCCTGTAGTACATCAAATTTAATGCCTCACAAGGTGCGCTTGTTTGTAAACTGTACCTCATTACATAAGCAAGCTGCTAGTGCCATACATGTTGACAGAGATGATAGACTAATAGCTGCTATATTTCTTCTAGGTCCTTGAATCAATGTTCTAAGTTTAGTTAAGAATCAATCACCACGCTTGCTTATGCGAGTTGGTGACCTTGACATGGAGAGCAGGTTCCTAGCATTGATATTCAGCCCTAGAAATAGTGGAGGGACCTAAAACACTCTTACAATAATGATGTTCTTGGCAGTTGTTATGTCCATTTTCCAAAAGCATTACATGTAAATTATCACCTAAAACCACATATATTGTTTGTTTTAAACAAAAAAAATAATAATGTCATTGCATTCTTGGTTGTGACTGTAAGATGAGGATTAATAGAACGCTAGCAGAACATCTTCACAGGCTATTATTTAACTTGATATTAATGAAATATCTAATTCTGTTTGGATGTTCAAATTCTGCAACTTGCTTTTATAAAGCTCTAAAAAGGGCCGTAGAACTCATTAGTCTTTGACTTCTTCTCCAGTTTGACTATCTGTGATGCCCACTAAGACTGCGGGGGGATGTTAAAGTAATATTTGGTAGTTAGGATTCTAATTCAATATTGCTATATGTATCTGGGGAGGCAACTTGCCCCTCAGGTCTCAATGCAATTCATCCCACATATTATACCCAATCTACTACGCTTTCAGAACTCTTCAATGATATTTTGGTTAACCCTTCTACTCTCATAAGGTTTTTTAGCCAAGGTGACACATCAGGTTTGTACAATAAGATACATGTACCATGAGCACTGCAAGTGAGTAGCAACTGCAGCACCCAGAACTCACCAGCCGAGGTGCTTCAGAAGAACCGTCCTCAAACATCGGGGCCAGTATATCAATACTATTTTTTATGCCAACACCACCCTTCAGAATTAGGAAGCAAAAATATTTCAAATAGTCACTGAAATTTTTGTGAACTGCAGATTATTAAGGTATAAAGTTATCTACTTGCACTGGCATTCCAGGTGGTTTGTTGAGCACGATGATAGCCCTATCCTGAAAAGAATACAAATGCCAATCAGATCATTTACCGTCCAAGCTAATGAACATGTCTTTGAAAAACAAATATAGATTTACACCTTGTAGATCTCAAGGCCGCGTAGAAAATCAATCTCATTCTTGTTACCAAATTTCTTCGTCTTCTCAGTAACAGAAGATTCTTGAATGTTAACAGGTAGAAAGAGAATATCACCAGGCACAAGTTCATCTTTTGCTGAAACCTTTGAAGCAGTTAAAACAAGGTCACATACTGCAAGAGAGGACTCAGTTACTAGTAAAATATTGTGCTCTATAACCTCATTAGACTACAACTGAAATCTGTCTCACTTTATAATACAATTGGCCATTCTTCATCCATGCAGATCTTTCCTTTGGCAATAAACCAATAACCACATCAAAACATGATACATGTATGCAGGATGCAGTATAAAAGAACAAGCCTTAGTGATATGGGATGATAAAATATGGTTCCATGAAAAAAAAAATACTGGAGGCACAAAGTCACAGGAACAAGAAAAAAAGAAGAAAACAATGTGAAAGATTTGTGGCTCCACAAACTTCCCCAAATAACAAAGAAAATACTGATAATTGCTAAAATTTAAATGAAAGTTTCTGAAAAACTGAACCATTACGTTGAAAGTTTGCTGCTAATATCACCAATCCATGTCATTATTTGGACAGTGATTGATACTGTGCCTTTCAAAATCATAAACCATGATGACAAGTTACCAAGTTCCTCTTTTAAGTAATAGTACCATGGGAAGATAGGTCATAATTAAAGGGAACAAGGATGCGATGATGACTAATCAATTGTTTCGCTAATATGTGGGCCCATGAACCAAATGCCCATGATACATCAAGTGTCAAGTTATCAAGTGCAAAGATAGAGTGCAAAGTCCACAAAATTCAATGCTTGGCGAAGCAACTCTTTGTACCAACCCAAAAGAACAAGGATCCATTTAGCATTGAGGTGGCCTTTTCAAAAGTACTTATTCCTTTCTATATCTGCCTGTGACAGTTGGTTCTGAGCATATTTTTAGGATCCGTAACAGAAAAATCTTACTAGCATTAGTAAAGATCCCGAGCATAGTGCAGCACAGCACAACCACCACAAATGGCCCTAAATCAAGCTGATGGCTACATACACATATAGGTTTCTATACTAGACGAAGGCTAATCTTTTATCTAATTACCATTTTTAACATGAAGAGCAGAAATTCGTGTGTAGGGAACACAAATTGCTGCACCTTAATGTTAACCACTTTGCTTTAAGATCATAAACCATTTTAAGAAATCATTGCAGAAGCACACCCCTAAAAGTTATACTTCACTGAGATATCAGATTTACTTTATTTCAAAGAATATCATCCTTCACATATTTTCTTAAAACTATGGATACACCAACAATGTATGATGTATCCCAATTTCCAAACTAGTACATATACAAAAAACTGTTATGTAAAAGCATATAAAGGGGAAATTAGAACTCAGAATGTCAGGTATTTCTGATTGACTCGTCATTCATTACCCTTCTCAAACGGAGTTGCTGAGCAATACTGTCTGTGGAAGAGGTATCTGCAGTCACAAGATTCTTCTTCACCTGCAACAGTGAATACACAGGGAAAGAAATATCTTCTTAGAGGAGAAAAAACTGCAACTTTGTGGAGAACTCAAGGGATAAAAGAAGCATACTATAACAGTTACTCAATAGTTAAGGGGGAGGGGGAGAAAATTGGATTTTCCAAAAACAAGTTTTTCTAAACATACAATTATATTTTTAACATATAACTTTTAGCATGAAAAGTAAAACACAAAAATTGAATGCTAAACTACTGCATTTAGCCTCAATACTTTTGGGATTCTATTCCGTACAAAACAGCATGCTCTAGAATGTTCTTTACCAAAGAAAATAATGGAAACGGCTTGAAGCACCTCACGCTTACAAAAAAAAAAAATCCCTAGTACAGATTTGTGTTCTTGCATGGACACTCAGCTTGGAAGAAATTAAGCTGTATGCAGTTTTCCTTCTATTGAAGTAAATATTGATGAAAGCAGAATAAGATGTGTAAGTTTTGGAAGATTTGCATGTATTTAATTAACAATTAGACATATTTGCAATCTCTATTAGTAAATACCTATCTCTATGGATTTTCATGCTCCTCTTTTAAAAGGTTGTGTGAGCATACTACCAAGTGTAACTTCTGCATGAGGTCCAAATTTGCATCCGCTGTGAGAGGGGTTCCAGTGTGTGAGGCTTTTTTTTTTTTGCACACACGCTCATCCATACCCGTCGGTACAAAAAAATTCTTTTGCACATGCTTAAAGTAAAACAACTAGAAATCCATGGCCGTCCACGAGGACCAAGCAAACAGCTAACCATGGATGATCACAAGACAAACATGAAGTTTTATCATGTTTCAATTTCTAAGCTACGCGGAGTTACTGAGGGAGGAGGATAGGCACTGGAGCATTTGGTCGAGAACGTGGTGCGCGCACCTTGCGGAGGCGGAACAGCTTCTGCACGAGCGACGCCGGCAGGTGTGGGCAGCAGCGCCGGACCCACCTAATAGCCGTGGCATTGGAGCATGCTCCTTCCCCACCATCTCCCCGAGAGATGGCTCGAGCGGCGGCGTTGGCGTCGACTGGTGCGAAGGGAGGGAGCTCCACCCACCGCTTCTTGTTCTCCTCCCCACCGCCAATGTGACCGCTATCGTCTGGAGTAACGTGCCCCACTGCGGTGGATAGACCAGCGAAGTACTGTTGTAGCGGCTTTGGAGCTGCTGCGGCGGCGGCCCGGCGGCGGAAGATGAGCGCCGCCGTCCTGATCGCCATCGAGCCTCGCTCGGCCTTCCCAGCCTTCTCTCGCTTTTCCTAGCCGTTGGATCACGAAAATGAGCCGGACAAGGGAAAATCATGTCCATCCACGTAGTGGGCCGGGTTTGGGCCTAGCCAAGCAAACTAGCGTTTTCTGGATGCATACCAAGCTCAAAAAAAAGGGAGGTGTCACTCCAATCCACTGCTGTTTCTATGGTAGCTCCAAACAACCCAAAGAGCATCGTGGTCAGGGGACTGATCGTGGTGCAGGAGCGTGACGATTGCTGAGTACTTCAGCTGTGCAGGAGCAGAGCAGGACGCTGGAGAAAGCGCCCTGGAAGACGCAGAAGGCACATGACATGCGACACCGCAGAAACGAAATTTCTTTCCGTGCTTCTACGACTAGGTTATCAAACGTCCACCTTGAAATGAGGATCATCAATGTAATGTAACCTTTCAAGAAAAGAGACAATGAATACTATACAGGTTCTGCAACAATCTTATATACAAGCACGCAATTGGCACCAAATAAGACAAATTGCTTGTGCTACATTTTCGTCATACATATGTACATGTACTGTACTCAGCAGTACATCAAATGGAGAACAATCCACACACCACACACATGCAATGCAATTGACTGCTTGGACTTGTCGCCGGCTGATACATGCTATGCTATGTACGTATTTATTTACATAGTCGTACTGTCATCCAGTGGCGGATCTAGGAAATAAGTTATGATGGGCTTATCTCATAATCTTTCATCCCTAGCCTCTCCTTCTAAGCTTGAATATGTACAAATTTGTAGCGGGGGCTTAGGAGGGGCTCCATGGTCCGAGCGGCGGTAGCGGGGGCTCGAGCCCACCCCGCCCCGGTGCTGGATCCGCCCCTGCTGTCATCATATAGTATATTAAAGAAAGCGTACGATGTGTCCTAATAGCACTGTGCATTCCCTGCTGGGCCCTGAGAAACCTCATTAAGTCAACATAAACATCGTCCTTTGCCTTCACGCTCATGATGAAATCAATGTGGCCATAGTCACCAATGTACAGCAGCTCTGGTGTGGATCTCAATTCTTTGATGGTGCGCTCAACATCTGTTACGTCAGCCAGGGCATCAAGGCCTCCATACCCCATCCATATCGGCAGCGATTCCGGTATGCTGCTTAGATCGAATGAGGGAGGATGCAGCTGGCCGTAGCGCCTTAGGTTTCCCCACCATCCATAGTCATACTTTGCGAAACTGCCTTTCCTGATCACTGCATGACGGAGCAACAAAATCATTTCGGATAGAATGTCTACATAAGCCATGTGGCAAATAAGCTTCAGGAGAAACGGCTGTCCCCAAAAAGCAAGAAAATTGAGCTACTAGTACACAGTGCATTCAAAAGGCTTCAAAACCTGGGACTGGGAGTACATGTGGATCATATGTGTAAACAAGATTAAGAATTAGAGAGAAAACATACTCTGGAAAAGATGCCGCAAATTTTTTGTTGATGACGGATGGGGTTCATACTCCAAATAATAGTCAATCCGAGATGAATTGAAACAACAGTTTTGACCTGGAAGAAAGGGTGTAAATTATACTATACTAACCACAGCACATAAGCTAGGACATGAAAATGTTCCCATCTATTAATTCATCATTTATCTATCTGATGTGATCAATTTGGGCTTTTGCATGGGCAATAATATTGTAGTAGCTTTTCAATAGAGAAAACATTGATAATTTGAAATATATGGTTGACTTTTTTTTGGAGAAGTTAATCCGTGTGACACCATATAACAGATGCTGAAAAAGAAAAGCAAATTTTCATCTATTGTGCCATATAACTCGAACAGCATTTCCAGATTCCTAATATGGCCAGGAGCTTATTGTTTGTAGAAATATCTATTTGATATTTGGACCAAAATCATGACAAGTTTTCATATGAAATCATGAAAGTATGCGGCCGAGTTATGGTGCAACCTAAGCGAACTATCCAAAATTAGTCATTTGTTCTATCATACTGAAGAGCAAGCTTACTGGGAAATTAATTCTATGTTTTGCTCAGTAAACTAGCTACTTGCCCTGAAATGTCAGCAAGGTAATATAACACGTTTTGTTCAGCAAAAAATGCTGCTAGCTGCTTAAAGCACATCCCCCTTCCTAAGAAAGGAAATATATTGCTCCTTCTCTCCCACCAGCCTTCCTGAAGTACGCTTGGTTGTTCTTTGTGTGCAAAGTCTAAAATACAACACGTGTGCCTGACAAGCTGACACTATGCTGAAGTACTTCAATTTTACCGCACAGACCACACAATTGTACAAGCTTTAAATTGTATGATGTATCCCATCTCATGACTTTACTGAGTCTTGTTTATATGAACTAGATTATATGCTTCTTACCCTGTATGTAAAGTTGCATGGCTCCATGACAAGTAACTACTAACTAGAGGTGAAAGTTTGAGAGGACATTAAGATAACATTTTAGGGAGAAAACAGGAAGATGCAGTTTAACTAAGTTGAAAGGCCATAGGCTAAAGTCTGTAGTGCCTTTGAACTGCCTGGACGATCTGGACACAACTTTTATGCAACTACACATGTAGAATTTATCAAAAGGAGAAGTTAAGGTGAAAGGATGTTTGTGGATTTGTGCATTTGCCATCAACAAAATACAGAGACGGGTCAAGTTCAGAATCACACATGCATCATGCATTCATGCATGCACCTACATACCAGTGCAGCTGCAAATGTATAGGTTGGGAAACACTTTACACATGCAGCCCATCTTCTGAAATAGGAGTATAAAGTAGTGCACCATTTAAGCATGGATCATAAAGCGGAGCAAATTGGCAGAATTCAGGGTTCACTCCTCATTCACTGTGGTACAGCATATAGATCTATTACAGAGGTTATCAAGCACTTCCTTGTTTACATCACCCCTTCAGCATGCCTCTAAAAACTTATAATGATGTTTCTACTAAACACAGAGGTTTATCAGTACATTACTATGGAAACAGGAATTGTAACAAGTATAGCTTTGAATGCCATAAAAATTATTGGAATTTATGTGACCTGCAAAACATCATAATGGTGTCTTTCATAGAATGATAGAATTCACAGACAGGTTATGCTAATATCTTTTTTATTCCTTTTACTGTACCTCATAGCATATGATGTTCTAGTTTCTTGATTTATTGGTTAACATTGTAGTGTGCATAGTTGTCTAAACATAGATAGCAGGTCCCTTGATCAATACAAAATTCAGAGTTCACTTGAAACTCAGATTTGAACCATGAACATCTCATCTTTTTTTCTCAAACACACAGGAGAGCTATGTATCTTTGTATTAAGAAGCAAAAAGGGTATAAGAAAACAAACAATCCCCACCCCACCCAACACACACACACACACGCAAACACATGCACTCAGTCAACACCAACACAACTAGGTAGAACAGAAGAACATGCTTGGAAATCTCATTTTTCTTTTATGGGAAATACAGAAAGTAACAAAAAAGAAATTTCTGTGGCATTGCATACCTGTTATTGAAGATAACAGATCGTTGCAGTCCAAATATTCATCATCACACAGCAAATCCAAAATCTGTACACCTGTATCGCTGCTCAAAGAGTAACTTAAAACTATTATAATCACACCCAAGGAAAAAAAGGAAAGTCAGGCAAAGAAGTGTCATATGGACCTCCGGAAGTTCAACTGATGGATGCCCATAGCAACAAGCATCTGTGGCAAAAGGGCACCATACATTGATTCAGAAGTTATTGACATTTATTTGGTGGATTTGTTTAGGCATGTTATATTACCTGGTCAAGATGCATGGCAACTGCTCTAAGAACAAAACTAGCACTGACGTGATCAAGGTAAGAAATGGGACAAAGAAGCGCAGCAGAGCTTATCATCTTTACTATTTCAGGCATTGTAAACGCAGCCAGACCCATGATAGTTCCCTACAAAACCATATACTCGTTAGTAACACAATGGCAAGGTTTTGACTTAATCAACCCAGCAACAGGCTACCTGTGAATGTCCCACATATGAAATTTTGGACTGTGTAACTGTATATACATAGCTTAACATTGCCAAAACGTCGCATTCAGCAAGGTCTTGCCAACTCCAATCCCAGAAAAGCTGCAAAAGTTACCACAGGATTCAGTTAAATCAACAATAAACCATAGGATCACAGCTAGAAAACTTCATTTGTTGCTTAATCACAATAGGCAAGCACTCTATACAATCTCATCAAAGTTATATCAAGCAGATCTGTTTTTCTTTAATGGCTTCAATCTTCCAATCACTTTTTTGCAAGCAATGCAATTCAGGGAGTGGATATGACAGAAGACTTATCGTGGATATCTCATAGCTTTTTGTTTACGGAGATTTTTACAGTGTAACTTCCTATGGAATGCATTTACCTTATCATGAACAGATAGAGTAGAGTGACCTTTACTCCAACGTGTGCCACGGACATTTCCAATCCAAACATCAAAACCATTATCAGCAAGGATATATCCAAGTGATTGTTCATTGGAGTTTATGAACCATGTATCTCCACCCTGTGCAGGATTTGTAATAAAGTAACACAATTGAAGAATGAAATGATGCCAGGGAAAAAAAGGCAATCTATTAAGGTAAATCAAGCTATGAAGTCCATTATCCAAAAAAAAACATCCAGAAATATCAAAGTGACCACAATCTTGATATGAGAAGGTCTAAATAAAAAACATGCATATAGTTCTAAGGAAAAACCTGAAAAAGACCGTGCTGAAGAAAAATTGGAGGTCCAGCATTATCTGCTATTCCATTTTTGCCATGTGGAATATGCTGAAGAGACAAAAGGAAGCCATCATCCGTTTGAACCTGCAACAAAGGTATGCTAAGATCCCTATGAAAAAGAGCAGCAAACTCAACAAAAGTAGCAACAGAATAATTTTCAGTTACTGCTCATACTTGTTACTTTATGAACTTAGGAAGAAAAAGGCAAAATGAAAGAAGATGTTTGGAAATATTAAGGTTCCAGACCAATTTCGTTGAAGAAAAATAAGCTAAGTTTCAATAACAATTTATTATTTCTGATCAGTTACAAGCTTATATGAGATAAAAGATAACACTTGGAGTTCTTTTCCCCTTGAAAAACAAATGGCCAGAAAAAAATGGGTTTGCAGTTCAAGATCAGAAAAAAATGGCATGATAGCAACAGATGTTTAACAATTCCAATGGGTTCACCTTATGGTTTAACATGACTATTAGTAATGAACCCTTTAGTTGGCACTGCTTGTGATAAAGGTTAAAGCTAGAAACAGAAAACCATCAAAGGTATTTGACACAACAGGGAACTAAAAGAAGGCATTTGTGCAAGCTCATAGGAGATGAATTTGATAAACGTTTACTTCACGGTTCGCAGTTCACATGCACATACTGGTGCCGTGACAAGCCTTATGTTCCTTGGGACCGGGCCTCAACACTCAAATTACAGAAGTATAAGCAAAGTCTGTGTCTGTCAGAAAGTTTCTCCTTTGCTTGGAGTGGAAAGCAAGGATAGAAGCCACTTTGCTCTGATTAAAGGTTTTCGAAAAAAAAACTTTGCTCTGATTAACCTAGAGCCGTAGACTGTAGAGAAATTACTAATGGAAGCCTCTTATCCAATTGAGACATTACATGTTGGCTTTGTTTTCCACTTCTCGGAAAGGGACCTGAGACACAGAGTCCAGTGGTTTTACGGCAACTCCAGTTGGAACTAGTCAACTAGAACAAATATTGACTCTTCCGGTCTTCCCTCCCCGCGTCTGGTTGGGCTATTATTCAGCGATAGATACAGCTCATTATTCAGCGATAGATACAAGAACCCGATTTCAAGATGGACGATGGCTACTCGAACACCAATACACCATTCGCGTCCCTCCTTTGGTTGGGCGCTCAACGATATATAGACAAAAACAACTCAATGCCTTACCTTAATGCAATCAATCTAGTAAGCTAGTCATATCATACCCAACGAACCGATCCTGGCTGCGATGCTAACAATTCGGTCCCGAACAATAGAGCACAAAGTAACAAAGAATTAATTCTCGGCTGCAAGAGAGGAGAAGATCAAGAACAGGCAGCGGGAATGGCGTACGTACGGTGTGCTCGGTGCACGGGTAGCCCAGCGGCAGGAGCAGCTGCTGGCAGAGGCCGGCGGCGGCCGCGCGCGGGGAGACGCGGCGCAGCGCGTCTGTGGCCGGAGATGGGCGAGCTCCACCGGCGAGAAAGCAGAGGAAGACAAGCACGAGGAGGCGCGGGGCCGCGGCGAGCGCTCTTCCTGGGCCCACCATGTCCGCCGCTGTTTGCTTTACTCCCCTCTTCTGAACAAGAGCGGGGGGATTCGGATTTATGTACCCGTCCGACCAGACGCAACCCAACCGGATGGATACCCGATATAGGCCGCGTTTAGATGAAAAAAAAAACTCAAAAATTTTTGCGCAGTATTCGTCACATCGAATCTTTAAACATATGTATAGAGTATTAAATATAGGTAAAAAAATAACTAATTGTAGTCGAGACGAATCTTTTGAACCTAATTAGTCCATGATTAAACAAATTTTACCAAATAACAACGAAAAATGCTACAGAAACTTTTCTCCCAAAAATTTTTGGATCTAAACACGCCCGTAGCTCGTAACCTCCGTTGGGTGCGGCTCCAGTTGAATAGTGACTTCATTCATTTCTGGTTTATATTTTTTTAAAAAAAAGGACTTGCTAAAGTTCAGGTGCTTCAGCTGTTGCTTCCTTGTAGATGACGGTTATTATATATATTTTATATTAAAATTACAGTTTTAAATCGTTACAACTCTGTAATTTTTGGTTTCAGGAATAAGAAAAACACGTTCGACAAAAATACAAACCCGACAAAATCTAATTTGTGTTGGCATAAAGATAATTAACAATTTATAATTATTTTTATAACTATATAAGGACAAAAATCTAATATATTATACAAAGACAAATAACAAATTACAAAAGTAACAATTTACTTGTATTAATTGGTTGTACAAGAGTGTTGCCTGAAATCATCTCAAAATTCAGACACCCGAAATATAGGAGAAGTGATTTTAAAAAAGAAAAGATAAAAACAGCCTCTTCTTACTTCCCTGGTCATGTAGTATTGAGCATTCAACTATTCAAAAAATTATTATACACAAATACAAGAGATTTATAAGAGAGATAAAACAACTTTGCGTTAAATAGTTGTATAAATTTGATAGGTATTATATTATTACTTGCCATTTATTAATCAATCATCATTACTGATGTTGATCATAACATCTAATTAGAAAACAAAGTGGGATAATTTTTTTATATTCTCTCTTAATTTGTCCTCAAATCTCTACACTATACTATATTATAGGACATAGGGAGTATACAGTCACTACAATCATGACTTTAACTACGTGTTTCACGATACTCCTGCGTTTGAAATTACAATTCACTTAACTTATATCCTAAGTCAAATATTTTTAATTGCCTTCAACACTAACATCTAAAAGATCAAATTTAATTTAATTAAACCCTTCATAAAATATGTTTTATAGTGCATTTATTTGATCTTTGAAGATATTATACAACCAACACGACTCTTATGCCATTTCATTATGATTTTAGTGGTTGAAATGGCATACACAAACAACATAACCAACATGCATGATAAGATATATGGTAAACATGTTTACATTGGTTCTATGGACTATGGATGCTAAGAAATAAAATGAAAGAAGAGCGATCAAGATCCAAAAAATAATGAAAAAACATACAGGCTGTGTTTAGTTCCAAATTTTGGAGTGCCAAAATTCACTGTACCATTTCGTTTGTATTTGGTAATAATTGTCCAATCATTGACTAATTAGGCTCAAAACATTCGTCTCGCAAAGTACAACCAAACTGTACAATTAGTTTTTGATTTTATCCACATTTAATACTCCATGCATGTATCGCAAATTTGATGTGACGGGGAATCTTTTTTTGCATAGTGCACTTTTCAAGTAATTTAAACACAGCCACAGTAGATCAATTGGTCGGAAGCCTACAGATAGTCCATTGAATGTTTGAGAGGAAATAGTGCATAGTGTTATAGGATTTTTTTTGTCCGAGGAAACAGTCACCCGATCATATGGTGTACACAGAGAGTTACATGAGTTGGAACTTGTAAGTCATGGTGAGCGAGGCAGAAATATAATTTGAGAGTTTATAGACCTAAGTGACACATACTCCATCCGTTCCAAATTATAATTCATTTGACTTTTTTGACCTCATGTTTGACCGCTTCTCTTATTCAAAAAAAAATGTACAAACATAGTCAAATTTAAATCATTTCTGAAAAACTTTTGTTAATAAAGCAAGCCCCAACAAAAGAAATGATATTTTGCATAAATTTTTTAATAAGATAAGTGGTCAAATTTAGGGTAAAAAAAGTCAAACGAATTATAATTTAAAACGGATTTAGTATATAGCAAGTTCAAAGATCACTAGTGCATTTAACATTTTTGCTTTTTTTTGGATGGGCCAGCCGGGGCTGGGCTGGGTCATCTTGGGCCGGCCTAACGAACAAAGTTGGGCCCAGCCTTGCCTCGCCCCGTTGAGAATTCAAAGCGCCGCCGTGTCGTCTTCTGAATGCCTGAGGTCGTCGTCGTCGTCCTTGGCTTCCTTCGCTGGGGGGTTTTCTTTCTTCCCGGCCAACTCTGTTTCTTCGAACCTTCTTCTTCCAGTCAGTCGTCCTTGGCTCCTTCTCCTCCTCTTCTCCACGCATACTGGAAAACAGGTGAATTTAGGAAAACAAATCAAGAAGAAGAAGATTATGGCGTCCATGGAGGGCCTGATCGGGTTGATGAACCGCATCCAGCGCGCCTGCACCGCCCTTGGAGACCACGGAGGAGGAAGCGACTTGCCCACCCTTTGGGAGTCTCTCCCAACCATCGCCGTCGTCGGAGGCCAGGTGCAACTCTTCTCAATTTCTCTCCGGTCCTCCATCCGGATGCTCCCTCTTCTCGAAATTAAATATTTCTCTAGACTTTGTGCCAAGTCAAATAATGTTAAGTTTGTCCAAATTTCATAGAAAAGAACAGAAATATTTATGTCACCAATTTATCACTAGATATGTCATAAAATATATTTTTCATAATTTACTTATTTGGTGTCAAATAATGCTTCTAAAAATTGATTTTATTTTAAAACGGAGATATATATATTATTGATTGATCACTTTGTTTTGAGGACAGCATGCATGTTATAGCTAATAATTCTGCATGGTCCGGTTTACTGATCTACCAGCAATATTTTTTTAATCCGTGCAACAGAGTTCGGGCAAATCCTCTGTACTTGAGAGCATTGTTGGCACCGACTTTCTTCCCCGTGGATCGGGTGAGTTCAGCTTTTTGCCCTTTTCAATTTCATTCAATCCCCAACATGTTATAGTTCATCACTGAATTTCTTAAGCGAAAAATTAAGGAATGAACTTTCTCTGAGTCGTAATAATAATATGTATACAGGAATTGTCACGCGAAGGCCTTTAGTGCTACAGCTGCACCAGACAGACAGTGGATCTCAGGAGTACGCAGAGTTCTTACATAAGCCGAAAACAAGGTTTTCAGACTTTGGTGCGAACCTCACCCTAATTTTGTTTGTTTGTTTGTTTGTGTCCTCTGTCCACTATGGATCAAAATTATCACACTAGACATCTCTTGTGACCTTCCCAATTTCTAATTCATAGAAACTTGGTAAACATCGCAACCAGATGCATATAGTGTAGGGTCCAGTTTGTCAAGTTCAGGTCCCTGCATTCCTCAGCTGGTGTGTATTGCTTGTAATGTGTTCCTTGTGATGATATAAGTAGAATTCTCAAAATTTAACGAGCACACACAAACAATAATTTCTCTTTACTATGGTGCAGCCCTTGTTCGCCAAGAAATTGCCGATGAGACGGATAGACTGACTGGAAAAACTAAGCAAATATCTCCTGTCCCTATTCATCTCAGCATCTACTCGCCCAAGGGTAAATCTATTTACTTTTGACCAATTCCTTCAATCTTCAGTGTGTATCATGCCATATGTCACATGGCAAATAGTTTTCAATGTTGCAAGTCAGAATTGAATGATTGTATAAAAATGTTTGCAGTAGATTAAGATGCTCCAAACCACATATCATTCATGCAAAAGCATTATCGTTGTCCAGATTTCTAACCTGTTGTAGCTTTATCCAAATCCAAATCATGCATACTGTATCATCATGTACAGTTGTTGAAGCGTGTCTGTTTTAATTAGCTCTTCAACTTCCAACTGTTGTTTCCGTTGCATTTTGGCTTATAATAGTTTGAAATGTCTTTTTTTCAGTTGTGAACTTAACGTTGATTGATCTTCCGGGGTTGACAAAAGTTGCTGTAGGTATGCTGTTGTTCTATTTATTTAAAAGGAAAAGAACTTTTTCATTTGGTATTAGTGTTAGCCTCACCTCTGGCAACTTGTTCATTTGCTAATACAGAGGGACAGTCTGAAAGTATTGTGGAAGATATAGAGAATATGGTTCGCTCATATGTTGATAAGGTAACAAATTAACTTAATAATATTCTAAACTATCATATCTTCACAGTGAGCCCTTTGTTCTTGTATTACCTTCAGCATGGTTCCATTAGTCTGTAATCTGTTTTTTTGGTTCCTGTAACTATTCGCATCATGTATCTTATACATATCAAACTTAAGCATCTATCACTGATTCCATATGCATGGTCAACCACCTGCTGATATAACAATATACCTGGCTGTGTGGGGGCATTCTTTTAGTTTTCACCTGGTGGTCATTTATTCAGGTGAGAATAAGCTTTTTATACACGTTTTGCAGCCCAACTGTATTATTTTGGCTATATCTCCAGCAAACCAGGATATTGCAACTTCTGATGCAATTAAGCTCTCAAAAGAAGTTGATCCAAAAGGTACTAGAATTTAGTGCACATAGGTACTTCCATATGTTCTCCATACAATGAATATTTAAAAGTTTCTACATGATAAGGTGAAAGGACGTTTGGTGTGTTGACAAAGCTGGACCTAATGGACAAAGGAACAAATGCTCTCGATGTAAGATTGATCTTGTCTGTCTTTTCCAACTTGAATTTCGACTACTAAAAAATATCAAGTTGCTTATTTGTCTTGTTTGTTTATATTGTGGATTTTTGACATCTGTAAGGTTAATGATTGATCACCGATCTACCTTGAATGTTCTTGTTTCCCCCTCTTAGGTTCTTGAGGGAAGAGCCTATCGGCTGCAGAATCCTTGGGTTGGAATCGTCAACCGCTCACAAGCAGATATTAATAGGAAGGTTGACATGATTTCAGCGAGGGAAAAAGAAAGGGAATATTTTGAAACCAGTCCTGACTATGCTCATTTAGCAAGTAGGATGGGTTCCGAGTATCTTGCTAAGCTTCTTTCTCAGGTAACTTTAAAGCTCGTTTCTTGCACTTACATCCGAACAAAACAGCATATTCAGTAATCTTATTACAACATTTCAGCATCTTGAATCTGTTATCAAAGCACGCATTCCTAGTATCACAGCGACAATCAACAAAACTATAGATGAACTTGAATCAGAGCTGGACATCATTGGGAAAGGTGTGGCTGCTGATCCAGGGGTTAGTCAGTTATATCATATTTAGTCAATCAAAATAATCACGAGTGTATTTTCTCTTATCAATTTTATGATAACTCTTTCCATAAAAATCCCAGGCTCAACTGTACACCATATTGGACCTCTGCCGTGCTTTTGACCGTGTTTTCAAGGAACATCTTGATGGAGGGTGGGCATCATCTTTCTTTAGCATCTTGTGTTTGTTTCTCTCAGTGCATAGCTTGCAGGACACTTAACAAGCCCTTTATTCATTTTGAAATGTTAAGGAGCGCATGATGAACCATCTAATATCTTCTTACTCAATATTTCATTTGCATGTTCAGCTCTTGTACCATGTTTTATGACTCCATTTACCCGTACTTTTTTCTTCTTGCGGTGCTTCATGATTCTTCTCACTATGTTCTATGGTCAACATTTGTGAAAAATAAGTTTTCTTAGATGCAGTTTCCTTATAAGCATTGCTAAGATCGTGTGATATGTAGCATTTCTTCTCTGTATGAAGTTTTTGCTAACAATTCATCTTGCAATGTCTTGTGGACTCGTATGCATCCATTGTGTTCTTATAGGATTATTCTGTTTCGTGAACTCTTGGTTGCCTAACTCAGGAGGTCAGGTGGAGATAGAATATATGGCGTGTTTGATCATAAGCTCCCTGCTGCTTTTAAGAAGCTTCCCTTTGACCGCTATCTGTCAGTGCAAAACGTGAAGAAGGTGGTTTCAGAAGCAGATGGTTATCAGCCCCATCTTATCGCCCCTGAACAAGGATACCGCCGGCTTATTGAAAAAGGCATTACCTATTTCAGAGGACCAGCTGAAGCCACGGTCGATGCGGTAAACTGACTACTCTCCATGGCTTGTCCTGCTATTCGTTGTGTTAATCTTCCACTAAATGATCAACTGATGATGATAATTAGTGATGCAGCATATGCATATATATTATTTTGCTTCTCTACTACAGTAGTATTCTGCATTGACATGGTCCAAATGCCTGCATTCCATGTCTGATAAAACATTTAAGCTTCCAATTATCGGTAAGATAGTGTCAAAGTGTCTGACAAATGTATGTTCCAGGTCCACGTTGTTCTAAAAGACTTGGTCAGGAAATCCATAGGGGAGACAGAGGTGGCTTCCTTTTTCCACTACTCTCGGTGCTTTGTCAGCTTAGCATTATACGACAAACATCTAGTTCTAGGAATAAAAAGATGAGATTGACATGGTATGCATGTTTTGCGGATTTCAGCAACTGAGAAGATTCCCGACTCTTCAAGCTGCGATTGCGACTGCTGCGAATGAAGCCCTGGAACGATTTCGGGAGGATGGGCGCAGCACAGCACTTCGTCTAGTGGACATGGAGGCTGCATACGTGACGGTGGAATTCTTTCGGAAGCTCCCTCAGGATCCTGCTGATCCTAGTAGTAAGGTTGGAACTAAACCCCCAGTGGAGCCGTCGCCGGACCGCTATGGTGATGGGCACTTCAGGAATATTGCCTCCAACGTGTCCCAGTACATTCGGATGGTTGGAGACGAACTCTTGCAGAAGATCCCTAAGGCAGCTGTCCACTGCCAAGTTCGCGAGGCGAAGAGATCTCTGCTCAACCATTTCTACGTGCAGATCGGGAAGAAAGAGGTAGGCAATTGTTATGTGCTGTGATGTCTCGTCCGGGTACATACATTATCATAAATTGTTGGTAATAACTGAATTCACTCAATAATGTCGTTGCTTTGCTTTGATGGGATCCGGCCGTATCGGAGCAGGGTGGGGAGTTTGGGCATATGCTGGATGAGGACCCGGCGATGATGGAGCGCCGGCAGCAATGCTTGAAGAGGCTGGAGCTGTACAAGTCCGCGAGGGATGAGGTCGATTCTGTGGCATGGAGCAGCAGCAGATAAGCGAGACAGAGGATTGGAATTGGGCATATTTTTGGGGCTTTTAGCAGCGCTATACTTAGCTTTTATATACGTACTATACATATACATATAGTAACGATCTTAGCTGCTAGCAATACACATGACATAGTAGGGATATTCTTGCTGTGTATATATGACTATCCCTCCGTCTAGGAAAAAATACTCGTGCCGGTCAAACCAGTTCAAGTTTGACTAAACTTATAATAAATAGTATTAATATTTATATCTCTAAATAAATTATTATAAAAATATATCCTATAACAAATTCAATGATGCTTATTTTGTATCCTGAATATTAGTATTTTTTTATACATTTAATCAAAGTTTAAACTGTCTGACTTCTCAAAAAACGAGAATTGCATCCTTTTACGGACGGAGAAAGTACTCTATCGGGGTCACAGAGACAGGAACAGGACATGGTTAAATTTCTCGTGCTAGCTGATGGAGATTACTCGTAATGTTCATTAAATAAAAATAAACATATGCAAATCAAATGGCAAGAGCCGCATGCAATGCATTGCTGAAGAAGCAGGAAGGAATGGATTAATCGCAACTACTAACACCGATCGAGTCCGTGAGGTCAGTAGCTAGGCCCGGAGCCGAGCCCGTAGCTGTTGAGTATCTGGCCGCAGTTGGGGAGCGGCTGATTCTTGAGGAAGCCCAGCGGGTCGGCGCGGCGCACGGTGGTGGCGAGCCCGGCGCCGGCGTCCGTGAGCAGCTCCACCTGCGCGCGGTCGCGGCCCAGCTCCTTCTCGGCGCACCCGGGCACGGGGCTGCTGACCAGCACCACCGAGCACACCTCCTCGGCGCCGCGGTTGTCCACCAGCTCGATGCGGTACCGCCCCGCCGCGTCCGTGGTGCCCTCCGCCGACCGCTCCACCGCGCCGCTCGCGCTCATGTAGTGCCGGCACTCCAGCCGCACCTTGGCGCCCGCGATCGGCGTCGTCGCGTTCGTCTCGAACCCCGCCCGGCACGTGTCGCAGTACACCGAGCCGTCCACGAAGAAGTCGTCGTCCCGCACCGCGGCCACCTGCAGGCCACCGCTGGCTGCCGCCGCCGCCGCCGTCACCACCACCGCGGCGAGCAGCACCTCTCTTATGCACCGTCGTCGTCCCATCATCAACACCTCCGTTGTTAGTTATCGACTGATCGGCAGCGACGAGCGATCGTCGCTGTCGAAACAATATAAGTAGCAGTGGTAGTGGTAGCAAGCAGGGACGAACGTTCGATGCAGAGCAATTGTAGCACTAGCTAGCTAAGAACGGCAGAGGCCGTCCGTCCGTCCGTCTATATGTCGTGATTTACTAGTAGACCAAACAAATTGTGACCATCCGAAGACTGAAGATAAATGCATGCCACCCAAATACATGTATGTCGTGCGAACTCAAAAGAATACAATACAACACATATACATAATGTCCAAAGAAAACTAAATATACGCAGAAAGCAACAGAGTATCTAGTAAGCCATGAGGCCGGCGGCGATCATGACGGCGGCGAGGGCGCCGAAACCGGTGGCCTTGGTAGCGGCGGAATCGGGCGTGGACGTGGGCGGGGGAGAGTTGGCGGCTGGAGCACCGGCGGGGGCGAGGGAGCTGGCGCTGGGCACGACGTCGATCTGGATCTTCGTGCCTCCGGTGCAGTGGCCAGGGAAGCCGCAGATGAAGTAGCGGGTCCCCGGGGAGGCGAGGGCGATGGCGTCGTTGCCGGAGTTGTGGGTGGCCAGGGGGCTGGCGTTGGAGCAGGAGTCGTAGTCCGCCTTGCTCACCTCCACCACGTCGTGCGCCTGGGGCGAGTACTTGAACACGATCTGGACATCTGGTCACCCGGGTGGAACCTCTTGGAGGACACCCAGGTGCCGTAGTTGGTGCTCAGGTCCCAGGACCCGCCAGGCTCGCCCACGTTGTAGGTCGCCGCCGACGCCATGCCCAGGACGACTGCTGCCATCACGGCCACGAGCGCAAGCCTGCTTGTTGCCATGTCGTCTGCTGGAAGGGGAGATGATTAAGCAGAGGAGGACAGAGACTATTGCCAAGCTTCTTGGAGCTAGGTTGCCGGAGCTTGCTTACTGCAGAGCTAGAAAGCTAGAGCTTGTGATGAATGGATGATGGTTTGATACTTTGGGTTGGATTTGCGCGCATATATATAGCATAGTATGTGATCCATGCGACAGCGCGGTAGGTGGCAGATACATGTGCGTTAGGTATCAGGGAAATGCCGTTGTGAAAAGGTATACGCACGACCACACCAGTATACTTGGTCCGAGTCAATAAAAAATTGTGTGGACTTGTTCCGAGTCAAAAATAGACGTATATATGTCACCGACGGTCAGACGGACGTACCGACCGCGATGTTTGTTTCAACGGCGGCGAATCGGCAGCTAGGCACGATGTTGTTTCAACGACGGTCAGATGCCCAGAGCCTGGAAGTATAAATTGTTAAACAATTAGGCAATTTTTAGATTACAAGCATGATTAAATCTAGAACATAAATCATAACAAATATATGAACTAGATTACATACTAATATAGCAGATCAGCATATTCCACAGCATCAACATGACAAGCATTGATAGTCCAGCAAATAGATTAGATTGTACGAACGTCAAGATTAGATCAAGAGAATTATACCTTTCGGTTGTAGTAGTAGATGGTGTTGAAGATGTGGCTGGCGGTGGTGATGGAGCGAGATCGATGATGTCGATGTCGTCGATGTTGAAGTCGTCGTTGAAGTTGTCGATGAGAGGCGGAGGAGTATTCTTGATGATGATCCCGCAAGCTCTAGCACGACGAAGCCGATGCGCGATGCACCCTTTGAAGGACGAGCCGTTGTGGAATCTTTGGGAGCAGTCGTGCGAAGAACGCGTCCCAAAAACCTTATTCACCTTCTCCCGGTGCAGGATCGCAAAGACGAGGGTTCCGGAGATCTGCTCACCCGGTCGCTGGTGCACGCAAGTGATCGGACTAGAGTAGCTACAGCGGCGGCGCAATAGCGAGTAGAGGCAAAAACCCTAGCTCAACTGGATACGTTTTGGTGTTGCCGGCAGGTTGCTTATATAGTCCTGTCCAACCAATCTCGTGTCGCGATCACGGTCTAAATTGAATTAGGACTCTTAATTTGTAACCGATTAGGACTCATGCAACTTGAAGGCCAAGAAACCAAAAACGAAAACAGCAAAAGGAGATCGCGCTCCCGCAAGGCGAGAAGCCGGATTTTGGCGGACCATTCACGCAGGTGCCGTGTACCCGCGCCCTTCGCCCTGCCCCGCCTGGCCCGGCGAGGCGAGACGAGCGAGCGCGCGCATAGGCTTCTCTTACTCCTCCTCACACTAGACTTGAGAAAGTGGAGAGGACTTCCATATTTAAGTATAACTACCTCCACTTCAACCAGCAAGGTGGTACTAAAGAGTTCCCACATCCCCTCTTACTCACATGAATGGGCTTTTGAGATTTATTAGAAATTTCACAATTGGTTATTGGGCCAAGCCCATATAAATTCCAACAATCCCCCACCAGATCTCAAATACCCATTTAAAGATTTGCCTGTTCTCATTACTGTTTGATATACCAGTGTTTCGGTAGAGACTGTGAAGTTGAACTTCCGCCTAGAACCTCAAACTACACTCATCTACAACTTGAACAATGGACTATGCCTTGAATTGCAAGTTTTATGCGAATAAGCTTTGCTCAAAGTCAAACTAGTACCTGGCTACCAATAGCCTTACTCCGTAGGTGGAGCATATACGTCGTACTCCCTGGTCTCTTCATGAGCTTACTAGAGACCACCCAAGTCTCATAGACTGCGACGTTATACAGTCGAACTCATATAGGTATGTTCTTTCAAGAATGCTCTGTAGGACAGCATCTTTACTTGTTAAAGCCAATAGAACATGTTAAGGCATTAGCCAACCTACCATATAGTGCCTCAACGTTTTGAGAGTATTGCATCTTCACATAGAGAGGGTTATAATTATACTCTCTTTAGTTTACCAATAGTTTGTTCTTCCCAGATCCTAAGTCACGGGATCTTCGATCAAAAAGGTTGGGTTACTACTACTGTAAACTCATATGGGTCTCAAACTCATCTTCCTTGATGTTATTTCTATCATATTCCGTGATAGCCCTTTGGTAAAGGGATCTGCCAGGTTCTTGTCTGTTTGCACATAAGCCATAGTGATTACTCTGGAGTTTCTCAACTTCCTGACAGACTTCAAATGTCTTTTAACGTGTCTTGTTGACTTCACATTATCCTTAGCACTATTTACTTTAGTGATCACTGTTTGGTTATCACAATTCATAAGGATAGCCGGTATTGGTTTTTCAACCACTGGTAAGTCTGACAAGAGCTCACACAGCCACTCTTTCTCTGCAGAAGCTGTATCCAAAGCAGTAAGTTCTGCTTCCACGTTAGATTTAGTCAAAATAGTCTGTTTACTAGACCTTCAAGACACTACGTCACCTCCAAGAGTAAACACATACCCACTAGTAGCATAGATTTGATCAATATCAGAAATCCAGTTCGCATCACTATATCCCTCTAGCACAGCTATGTGCCCAGAATAGTGAATCCCAAAACTCATTGTACCTTTGAGATAACACAAGACACTCTCAAGTGCATGCTAATGATTATCACCCGGATTGGATATGTACCTACTCAACTTGCACACGGCAAAAGAGATATCTGGTCTGGTTGCGCTAGCTAGATACATCAGTGAACCAATTATCTGAGAATATCTCAATTGATCTCTAGCAATCTTCTTATTCTTTCTCAATGTCACACTAGGATCATAAGGTGTTGGAGTAGGCTTGCTATCCATAAAGCCAAAACGGCTCAAGACCTTCTCAACATAGTGAGATTGTGATAAGGTAATCCCACTATCTTCCTTAATCAGCTTAATGTTTAGAATTACATCAGCTTCTCCTAGATCTTTCATGTCAAAACTCTTTGATAAAAAAGACTTGACCTCATTAATAATATCAATGTTTGTTCCAAAGATTTGAATATCATCAACATATAAACATAATATAATAGATTGGCCCCCACCATGTCGATAATACACATACCTATTAGCTTCATTAACAGCAAAGCCCGCACCAGTTAAAGTAGTGTCAAACTTCTCATGTCATTGTTTAGGTGCTTGTTTCAAGCCATACAAAGACTTCAGTAATTTACACACCTTCTGCTCTTCACCTTTTACTACAAATCCATCTAGCTGATCCATATAAATCTCCTCATCCAACTCTCCATTAAGGAAAGTTGTCTTCACGTCCATTTGATGAACGAGAAGACCATATGAGGCAGCCAGAGGAAGTAGTACTCGAATAGTGATCATTCTAGCAACAGATGAATAAGTATCAAAGAAATCCTCACCTTCCTTCTAGGTATAACCCTTAGCCACAAGTCAAGCCTTGTACTTGTCAATAGTACCATCAGGCCTAAGCTTTTTCTTAAACACCCATTTACATCCAATTGGTTTACAACCAAAAGGTAGCTCAGATAACTCCCAAGTTCCATTAGAAAGAATCGAGTCCATCTCACTACAAACAGTTTCTTTCCAATCATCTGCATCTGGAGATGTGTATGCCTCTGTAATAGAGGTAGGAGTATCGTCCACAAGATACACAATTAAATCATCACCAAAGGATTTTGCAATCCTTCGTCTCTTGTTCCTCGCAGGAACTTCATTGTTATTCTCCTCAAGGACTTGTTCAGGTGGTTGCTCAAATGACTCAATAGAAGACTCAATAGGTACAGTAAAATTAGGAGCTATCTCAGAGGAAAATTTAGCATTGCTACACATATCTTTCATAGGGAATATATTTTCAAAAAATGTAGCATCACGAGATTCAAAAATTATATCCACATGCATATCAGGAACTTCAGATTTTACTACTAAAAATCTATAGGCAATACTATGGTGAGCATATCCTAGAAAGACACAATCCACAGTCTTCGGTCCAAGCTTACGCTTCTTAGAAATTGGGACATTGACTTTCGCTAAACATCCCCACGTGTGCAAGTATGAAAGTGATGGTTTCCTTCCAATCCAATTCTCATATAGAGTTGTCTCTTTATTTCTGTTTGGAATTCTATTCAGGACATGACTCGCAGTCAATAGAGCTTCCCCTACCATGCCTTAGATAGCCCAGCAGTGTCTAACATGGCGTTCACCAAGTCAGTCAGCGTGCGGTTTTTCCTCTCGGCAATCCCATTTGATTCGGGCGAATAGGGAGCTGTCCTCTCATGAATAATACCATGTTCCGCACAGAACTCATCAAATAATATAGGAAAATATTCACCACCACGATCTGACCTTAGATGTTTAATTTTTCTCTCTAGTTGATTTTCAACTTCAGCCTTATAGATTTTAAAGTAGTCTAGCGTTTCATCTTTAGTTTTAAGCAAGTAAACATAGCAAAATCTAGTTGCATCATCAATTAAAGTCATAAAATATCTCTTTCCACCTTTTGTCAACACACCATTCATCTTGCAAAGATCATAATGTATGAATTCTAGAGGTGCCAAGTTTCTCTCCTCCGCTGCCCTATGAGGCTTTCGAGGTTGCTTAGATTGCACACAGCTATAGCACTTAGAACCTTTGGCAATAATGAGATCTGGAATTAAATTCAGGCTAGACAAACATGACATCAATCCAAAGTTAACATGACATAAGTGAGAATGTCAAACACTCGAATTATCATTAATCGTGCCACAAATATGATTCACTGACTTATTACAAAAATCTAACAAAGATAGGTGGAACAAGCCTCCGCAATCATAGCCTTTATCAATAAATTGTCCATTGTTAGACATGACTACTTTATTAGACTCTAACACTACCTTAAACCCATCTCTCAATAGAAGGGAGACGCTAACAAGGTTCTTGCGAATAGTAGGGACATGCTGTACGTTCTTCAGCTGCACGATCTTTCCCGAAGTAAACTTCAGATCTACCGTGCCAACACCACGAACAGAAGCATGTGACCCATTCCCCATCAGGACGAAGAAACCTTGGAGCCCCTGGTAAGAAGAAAACAAAGAGATATCAGCACACACGTGAATATTAGCACCTATATCAACCCACCAACTTGGAGATTGAAATACTGAAAGTACAGTAGAAAAATTACCATACCCGTCATCAGCACTGCTAGCAGTCACGAGGTGAACTTTCTTTTTCTCTTTCTTGTCCGCTCGCTCCGGACAATCTTTAGCAAAATGACCAAGCTCTCCACATGCGAAGCAAGGTAGCTCTGCTTTGTCTTTCTTCTTCTTCTTGAAGGCAGTATTTTGTTTGGCATTGAAAGCAGGTTGCTTAGGTTTTCCCTTGTTCTTGCCATGGTTTCTCTGGACAAAGTGGGCGCTAGATTTTTCCTCGTTCCCCTTCTCAATGTTATCTTTAGCTTGAGCTTTTTCCTCGACATCAAGAGATGCTATCAGGTTTTTAACTGATATTTTTTTGTCTCTTGTGTTTGAGACTTGTGGCGAAATTCCTCCATGAAGAAGGCAATTTAGCAATAATGCACCCAGCCACAAACTCATCGGGTAAGACACATTTAAGGAGTTCAAGTTCCTTAGCCAAGCGCTGAATCTCATGAGCTTGCTCGACTACTGATTTGTTAGCAACCATCTTGTAGTCATTAAAGCTCTTCATGGTATACAGCTCTTTGCCTGCATCTGAAGCACCATAAGTAGCATTCAGATGATCCCATAGAGCCTTTGCATCTCTTAAGTGCATCATAGAATTAAATAGATAATCTGAAAGCACATTACGCATAGCTCCCACAAAGATATCATTAGCTTCCTGTAATTTTCTCTGATCTTCATTAGAGATGTTTCCCTCAGGCATGCCATCTTTGACCTAGAAAACTTTCATGGCAGTAAGCCAATCAGTGACCTTGACAGACCACCTTTTAAAATACATACCAAAAAACTTTTCCGGCCTTAGCGCGTCAACAAAACTAGTCATAGATAATTCTGGAAATGGCCTATATAAGGTTTTTGGATTGTTAAACAATGAGGCAATTTCTAGATTACAAGCATGATTAAATCTAGAACATAAATCATGGCAAATATATGAACTAGATTAAACATGTATGGCATACTAGTATAGCAGATCAGCATATTCCACAGCATCAATATGACAAGCATTGATAGTCCAGCAGATAGATTAGATTGTACGAACGTCAAGATTAGATCCAGAGAATTATACCTTTCGGTTGTAGTAGTAGTAGATAGTGTTGAAGATGTGGCTGGTGGTGGTGATGGAGCGAGATCACTGATGTCGATGTCATCGATGTTGAAGTCGTCGTCGAAGTCATCGATGAGAGGCAGAGAAGCATTCTTGATGAAGATCCCGCAAGCTCTAGCACGACGGAGCCGACACGCCGATGCACCCTTTGGAAGACGAGCCATTATGGAATCTTTGAGAGCAGTCGCGCGAAGAACGCTTCCCAAAAACCTTATTCGCCTTCTCCCGGTGCATGATCGTAAAGACGAGGGTTCCGGAGACCTGCTCACCCGGTCGCTAGTGCACGCAAGCGATCGGACTGGAGTAGCTACAGCGGTGGCGCAATAGCGAGTAGAGGCAAAAAACCCTAGCTCAACTGGATACGTTTTGGTGTGGCCGGCAGGTTACTTATATAGTCCTGTCCAACCAATCTCGTGTCGCGATCACGATCTAAATTGATTTAGGACTCTTAATTTGTAACCGATTAGGACTCATGTAACTTGAAGGCCAAGAAACCAAAAATGAAAACAACAAAAGGAGATCGCACTCCCGCAAAGCGAGGAGCCAGATTTTGGCGGACCATTCATGCAAGTGCCGCGCACCCGCACCCTTCAACCCGCCCGGCCTGGCGAGGCGAGGCGAGCGAGCACGCACGTGTGGGCTTCTCTTACTCTTCCTCACACTAGTCTTGAGGAAGTGGAGAGGACTTCCATATTTAAGTATGACTACCTCCACTTCAACAAGCAAGGTGGTACTAAAGAGTTCTCACATCCCCTCTTGCTCACATGAATGGGCTTTTGAGATTTATTAGGAATTTCACAATTGGTTATTGGGCCAAGCCCATATAAATTCTAACATAAATGGCAGTATGATTTTAAGGAAACCTACGATGCTTTTTTTCTCGACAGAAGAAATTTAAAGAGTACTATCTTAAGGTGGAAACAAATTGGGTACGGATGGTCCGCACCAAAACCTGATACAGATATGCAACTGATGCGTGAACCATGGAGCATTTGATTTAGCATGCGTGCGGTTAAAATGATACAGTGACCCACATGTCATCCGAACAATCCGCACTACGTCCTCGTAGAGATGGTCCTCACCCAATTTTCTTTCTATCTTAAAATGTAAAAAGAAGGTCATGAGTATCCAGATCCTAATAAGATTGAAGTTAGAATTGTGCTAGAAGAAAAAGCATGGTTGGCTAACCTATGCAGGAAAGAAAGAGTTGATTAAGATATAAGTGAGCATATGGCTGATAAAACTAAACAAAATAAAACCCATTCTAAATCAATTCCATCTCAAGAAACAAGTCTAGTTGTGGAAAAACATGGGAAACACAAGAAATTGGCTAGACCTGATTTTTTAGGAGTTAAAGAGGTGGTGTATTTATCCAGTGACTATCAGCTTAGTCATGAGCCTCAAATTATAGTTGAACTATGTTCGGTTAACTAAGAACACCAAGTCACTGAAGGTGAAACCCCTGAAGACAAGGAGAAGGTGTCAAGAGTGTCAGCAGTTGGTAGCTTACAATAGTGTTGGAAGGAGCAGCAACACCAAAATAAAGAATCTACACCTCTCCAACATGTTCAACAAGGTATAGAGTGCACATAATTTACCAAATTCTGAATCTGGTCATGTTGTTTCAATTGACACATCTATTAGTGATATTCTTGCTGGTAATATTAAGATACCGATTAAGGAAGGTAATTTACTTGTTGATAATGAAATAAATTTAGATTGCAATAGCCAACATATTATTCCCTATCGAGAGGCCGATGACAATATTTTGTCAAAGTTAAAGCTTTCCCCAATGTTTACTTTGGATTTCACATCTATGTGGGTTGCTTTACTTGTTCTAAATTCAGTTCATACTTGGTCCAAACGATATACAAATTCTGTAATTATTTTGGGGTTAATGATTCGGGACAAGATTGAAAAATATTGCACATGCCGATGTTGGTTTTATGATCAATTCTAAAACAACCGGTAAAAAGGCAATTGCAAAGGTGTGGCCGAATATGTTGATGTCAAATTTGATCTGTTTGTTTGTCTAGCTTTGAAGCAAGCTCCACAAAAGAGTCAGCTAAAAAATCAAAGTACACCTTTGACTTTACTTTTTCTGCTCATGTCTTTGATATCTTTTCGAGGAATAATTTTATTAAAATCATTGATCACAAAACTTTGCCATCACTTGAAAACTTAGAAGCGCTTACATATTGCAAGTGGCATAATTCATTTGATCATAATACTTCAATTTCCAATCGGCTATTGACAAATGACGATTGAGATTTTCTGAGTTCAACAAATAGACCAATTAGATTCTATTGGTCTTGATGGAAAACATGTTTCATATGGGCTACCATTAGTCGATTCACTCAAAGCTCAAGGCTCTAGTGCCCAAGAGAGATGTGGAGCCCTCATGTGAAGACAAGGTCGTTGTCCAATAAGTGCAAATTGAAGATATTTTAGATGACAGCGAGGTGATCACAATTCTAGAAGATACTGGGGTAGACATGCAAAATCTCTCTGGCTGAAGCAAAGGTTGATTGATCCCATTGAGTATGAGAAATCGGCTAAGAATCCTCCTTTGAAGCATGTCCATTAGGATGGGGGAGAAAAAGGAGGAGGTCCATAGAGCTAATGGAGGTAAAGGTCGTGACAAGCAAAGGAATAGAAGTTCGAAGCTTAGTTTCAAGAAACTTGTAGATAAATACAAGAAGGAAGCAAAAGCCGATGTCACTAATTGGCCAAGGAAGGTTAAATCATCAAAATTACTTCCAAAGCATAGATCTCACAAGTGGAATTAGCAAAGGAATAAATCTCATGCAACAACATATTCTCCCTTTGAGCAGCCAATTCCTATGTCATATGGACCACAACTCATCGGTTTTCATCCTAATTTATCTTAGGGCTGGTTTAATCAAGAGACAGAAGTTCCCACCATATTTTAGGCCACACTACATAGAGTATGGAGCTCCTAGATATTCAGTGAAGTCATCATCTTACAAAGATGGTTTTAATCAAAATCGGCCTAGAGCTCAACCTAAGAAGAAGGTGGTAAAACAAGTTTATCGGGTGAAGAATGAAGGCTGTTGACGTTAATTAACTCCAATTTTTAACCGTCAACTACTTTAGGAAAATGTCTGAAATAATATGTGAAGTAGGGTTATAGGGGTTTATTCTAATGAGTTCCACGAGTTGTGTTGTTCTCACTTGTTTTGTAGGATATTTGATATTTTGCCATATAAAAGTATCTCAAGTGAAGAATCTGAACACACCATTGCAGAGAGGTTGTCGAGACGATCAAGACGGACATATCATTTGCCATATTTGGAGCACCGGAGAAGAAGTCCTCTAGAAGACCCTAGAACCATCATCATCACAAGACCAGGGACTAAACCGACAAGATTCCACAGCTTTGCGAAATAATCTTTTTCTAGGGATTTATCCAGAAGCTGGGAAGGAAGGAATCCACTCAAGACACGACTCATTACGCGAACGGATCGGAAAGTGGCACTAGAAGGACGTAGAAGACACCAGAAGGCACGGGAACGAAGCGGAGGCCCGGCGGCTGCTAGGTGGGGCCGGCCGGCCTGGCTCCCCTACCAGATGGGTCCCCTTCGCGTGGCGGCCTCCAACCGATCTCTATGACGCATCTTGACCATTGTTTCATGTCAGTTTGATCCGAGGGCTGTGGTTCATCTCACCAGGCTATATAAGCAGAGGCAGACCCCCTGAATCAATCAATCTATCATCCATTATTGTTCAGTTCAGGGTAGTCCCTTGAAAGGATAACCTAGAGCTCCACCAGCTAGGGCATATCTAGAACATAAGAATAGTAATTAGAGGAGGCAAGCAACACTTGGATTCCGGATCAAGTCGTGAGGAGGCTAGGTATAGCCTTGTACTTCTCTCTTGTATTCAATATTATTAATCTATTTATGCTATTTGTCTTCTAGTTCATTGTCTTTATCTTCTAGTTCGTCTACTTGTTCTTCTAGTTCACCTTGTTCATCTTATAGTTCATCATATTCTTGTCTAGTTCGTCGTTCTAGTTCGTCTAGTTCATCGTGTTCTTGTTCTAGTTTGTGTATGAGTCGAATACTTGATAGGACTTGGTATAATTCTAGATTCATAATTATAATGTTCATTGCCTATGTTGATTATATGTTTAGTATAGTTGGAGTAGTTTTGTGTTTATACCCTTGTTCGTATAGCGCTCATTCCGATGATCAAGGGATTAGTGGTAGAAGTTGTGTAAGCGTGGTGCTTAGGCAATATCTATCTGCGAGTGCTCCCTATGTTCCGGGCCATGTGGTAGATCACAAAGGTGACTATTATAGCTTCGTTGAGTCCTCTGTAGTTCACTCCCTGAATATAGGACTAGTAAGGCTAAGTTGCGAGGTGATATCTTGCTCTATTCCTGATTCACCTTAGCAATGTCTCTTGAGTATGAATATGAGGTTACTTTGACCATGATTGCTAAATGTAATTGCACTAATTGATGTAGCTCAATCACCTATAGTTAGAATAACCCTAGGAGTTAGTCTCCATTTTCTAGTACTTTCTAGAGTCACGCCCAAGTAGGAAAATGCTCGGTGAAACCCCTTTTAGAATTACCATGATCTGTTATTAATTATCCTTTATTATGATATGATTGATCCTTGTTTTGAGACTGATCTAGTGAAACTCTTATCACAAGTGTAAGTTATAGTTTTTATTCTTATACCTCCAAGTGCCTTCCTAGTGGTAAAATTATAAATAACGATACCTGAAACTTTCTTGGGTGAAATGCTACAACAGGTGTATTTTATCTGTGCGCTTGCGGATAATCTTTATTCATATTTTATAAGTGCTATGATCATAAGTACAACCACATCTTTTGGTATTGTCTTAGGGATGACAACCTAGCTTAAGCAATGCTAAGAGATGTCCCGAACATTTCTAATGCCTTTGCTAAGGAAGGGTTTAACCTACCTTATTTGTAATCATGTTAGAGATGTCAACAATGGTCGTAAGAAGGAAAGTTTAGATCTAAAATTAACTATTGAAAAACCAATTTCATTGTTGAAAAATCTAGCTATTAAGGCGAAGAAGTGAGAAATCCATCTATTGATATTCTAGATGCCAAATCTGAACAAAAGAAGGTGAGAGTGCCCAAAATTCTAAAAGATTCACCGCTATCCGAAATAGAAACAAAACCGAGATGCTTACTCGGTTTACCAAAGTGGCAAGAAAACGAGTTGCAAAAGCGTGCAGAGAAACTGAAAAGAAATGGCTTGGCATGGGTTCCTAAAAGGAGTGTTCAAGCTCAAAAGGATGATGATCAAGCAAATGGTGCAACGAAGGCAAAATAGAGAAGGAGATTCAAGAAACATATTTCTAAGTTGGAGGTTTACACCAAATCATCAAAATTATTGGTCATGGCATCATCCATATTCTATGCATATATCTATGTATTATTCATTTCTAAGTATGCATGGTTATCCCTCGGCTTCTTATTTTGATCCTTGGCATGGGCATGTATATTATGGAGGTTTGTCAAATCATTTTACTCATCAATGACTTTCTATTTGAAGAGTTGAAGTGTTATATTTCAGCTATGCATACTCTTATGGATGAATTCATATAGCCAATATTTTGTTATCGCCCTTAAAACAAAAATGGACTGATGTATACATTGCCCTTAGATCCCAAGTAGCCGATGAGTCGGATATTGTGCTATTTGGTGTTTTGTGTTTTCAAGTTCGCCTAAACCTCACCTAAAAACAAGGGGCATAAGTACAAAATTATCCATTTTGTGAAGTTATTAAAATATAAAACGGATATCACCATTGTGTTCCTCTCATTGAGATGTCGAGGGATTTATGCCTTCGGGAAGATGCTTCAACATTGGAGGACCGACAACTTGGGTGACGGTAGTACCGACAGACGTTGGAGCAACCGACATACTTGAAAAAAGACCCTATTTCAGATCTAGCCTTTTGGATCCTGATTTGAACTGTTTCAAACTCGTGGGAAACTTAGAAAATACGTATTGGAATGGTTTTCTACTGGGATAAGACCACCCTCTCTATATATACTAGAGGATCATCGCCGATTGGGTACATCCAACAATCCAATCGTCTTTTTACATCTACAACTATTTTATGTCCTCTTCCAACCTCATGCTGCTATTCATCTCTTAATACGACGATCAAGTATGGTGTCCAAGGCTTGCCAGCCGACCTAGGGCAACCCGCCGATGTCTTGCCCCGACGGGGTATCTCCCGGGCTAGAGCTTTGACAATGCCTTTGCTAGTTTGCTCGGAATCTAGCTGTTCTTCTTTGACAAGCACGATTAGTTACCCTTTGCTAGTTTGTACGGAAACTAGCCGTTCTTCACCGTACCGTGCAAGCGTGATGCCTATCCTTTGTTGGTTTGTTCGTAAACCTCTTTATTCTTTACCATGTAAGTGTGATCCTCACTACGCTGTTCGGTCTATGGTGACCCAGCGGATTTAGTCCTAGTTATCCAACGTGGCATCAGCAGGAATCTATACCTAATAATAAAGAGGCAAAATTTTAGACTCTTTTTTTTGTCCATCTATTTTTTTGTTTGTCTTCCTCTAACTACTGGACAATGGAGAGTCTATTTAGTTTGGACTTATACTCCCTCAGTATCGGATTTAGAAGTCATTTTGAACAAGGTTTGGATCAAACATTGGGAATATAAATCATCAATAACTTTTAAGTTGTTGAGTTTGCAAATGTAAAAATTATATGAATAGATTTGTCTTGAAAAATACTTTCATAAAAGTATAGATATATCACTTTTCCATAAATATTTTTTTATAAAAACAAGAGGTCAAAGTTGTGTTTTGGAGACTGTGTCGCTGTCCTAAAAGACTTCTAAATCCGATACGGAGGGAGTATATATACAACCCGTACTCATACGAGTTAGAATAGCTTTCACCTAGCGCGATACGGAGTCCAATTCCAAAACTGTATTGAGAAAAAGCTAAAAAAATTTGTGCAACAAAATTGTGATCAAGTCCAATCCATCGTTCCTTTATTTTTCCTCCATGTCCTTTTGTTTTCCGCTTCCATCTCTTTTTTCCTATTTTTGGTAGTTATCAAGTTTCCGCAATGTAATCCACCTCAACACGATCGATTTTTCTGTTCTAATTTTCTTTTCTCACATGCGCACGTCAGCCATGCAAAGGTAGTTTCTGATTTTTTTCCCGTCCGTGCATATGGTATGTTGATTCTTTTAAAAAAGTCTTCCAATGGCTAATAGGCACGGATGATGAGCTCGGGAAAAAATCGACCGATGGCCAATCACTTCCATGTTAGCTCATAAGGGAAAAAAAGACACAGCCAGTTCGGACAAAAAACAAAAACTGTACATTGGAATGGATAGAGAAACTTATGTCAACCAAAATTAGACTCATGAAAGAAAAGGTAAAACAAACCCGGATGTGTACAAAGGAAATCGCATATAGATTGTACCAGGCTCAGGAGGAAAAATCCATCCAATCCTGCATAACTAGCAATCCTAATTCTAATTCTATATCTATATATATACGTCAAAACCTGAGCTCGGAGTCACAACCTATCTCGGATTGCACGTCATCATGTTGGTTTTTTTTAACAGATCAACACGATTATACGAGATTAAGTAAAAAAATCTTCTGCCGAGGCAGATAATTTACTAAACTTAAGCCCGTACAACCCGAGATTCCATGAAATCACGAAGGATTTCCAACCAACCAACATACAAACCAAGATCATACTGGTTTAGCAGCCACCATCATATGTTACATAAAGTTCGCAACGACAGTTGAATACATCGGAGTTTAGAACATAAAGTTATTACAAACCAAGTTCAAATTAAAATAGCGGAGGCAAATAGTTTCATAAAGCACACACACGTTCTTAACTCAAATACAATGCCAATAGGTAGCCATCCACCACAAAAGCATGAGATAAGTCCTACGGAGTGACCATTGCCCTTGGTCCTAGTTGTCACCCATCGCCGGATACAGACAATTGACTCAGTAGCGTAGTACATCTGACCATCTGCAACAACAATGAGAACAACGCCCTGAGTACGAGAAGGTACTCAGCTAGACTTACCCGTCTTAAACCAAAATAAAGTGACACAAAGGATTATGCAAGGCTTTCTTTTAGTGGACTAGCTGACTCATTTACGAAAAGCATAAGCTATTATAAAGAAACTAATTTAAGTACTTTGCATCATCTTTATTATGACCTATTCCACTAGGTAAGCACCTAAACTATAGCAATCACTTGATTAACCAATACCTCCTGTTACCATTTGAATTTAGCCTTTTCCAACCTTATCCAATAACCATCATTGTTCCATCATAATTACTAAGATGTTGTAGCTCGAGTCAAGTGCTCACTATCCAGGAGCGATGGCGATTCAAATCGATTCCTAACCAGCTGGTGATTTTGATGAGGACATCGCCACGCTGGACACACCGACGCTATGGTCTTCCCCAAGTTGCAATTCGTCCCCAACTCAGCTGCCACGTCACCCTCGGATTCAGCAGACACGTCGTCACTGTTTTGGTCATAACTCTCGCATACGACATCGAAATGGGGCGTTCTTGGATGCGTTGGAAAGGGGACGATGACGCCGTCGTTTTGGATCTGGTCCCAGCTTCAGAAGGTCTGTGGATCATTCTGTGTGACCACGGCAAGGTGCTGCATCACCTATTTGGGCCAACTTGGCCATGTATCGTGTCGGGCCTTAAGCCCAAGTTGTGGGCGCCCAACCCCTGGCTGTCCTCAACCCTAGGTTGAGTCTTAGACTATAAACACAGCCGCTGCCGCTGCTAGATAATTGGGTTTTGTTTAGAGTTTAGTTTTCCATCGAGAAACTGAATCATTCATTGTAACTGTGGTGATAAATCCTTTTACAGTGATCCAGGGCCCCTGTTCTTGATCTCCTCCACTGTGTCGATTAGTCCTTTGGAACCGAGTTCTTGAACCCTATTGATATTCGCATCATTCATATTTGCAATTTCAGATTGCGTGTTTTTACCTTCTTACTTGTGTTCTTCGATTCGCTTGCAGGAAAAGCCTTCTTGGCGAGGTCAATCAAGTTGTGCTTGGTTGATAACCAACGGAGCAGTGGTGTAACGGTTGCAGGGTTCCAATCGTGTCTGATTTGAAGCCGGATCGCCAACGTCGAGATCTCCACAAGTCGAACTTACCGGTTACCTCTCGGAAGATCGGACCTGTATTTCATCAATTGGTATCAGAGATTTTAGGTTTACCGCGAGGTATATTCTCGTTTGCCTTAGATTCATATTTGTTTATTACCTAGAGTCCACAAAAAGCCCAAAAAGATTTCAATTTCCGCTGTCCTATTACCTTTTGTGCCTTTGCAATTTCGTTTCAAATTCGCGTTGTTGAGTTTGTGTCCGTGGTCGAGTCTTGTTGTTGGTTTAGGATTGTGTTCGTGGTCGTAGTTCAATCGCCCGTTGCTGTGATTTTTGTTTTTCACCGCTATCCCATCCACCATTTCCAAACAACAAGTCGAAGCCACCACATTACTCGACTTGCCCCCACTAGCCGCCTTGTGTAACTTCTCGCCGCCGCGCAAACCCTAGATAGGTTGCAAGCCGCTCTTATTTTGCCTGCATCGCAGCCCTCCTTACATCATCAGGCAAATACCTACTGTCGCTGTTGGAGTCACAGGGACGATCTTGTGATTGGTGTTAGAGTTTAGGGACGCTTTGCCCTAACTGTCGCTGCCGTGTTGTATCTACCGGAAAACATAACTTGAGATACCTTCGGTAAAACAGACATAACTTTTCGCTCGTTTATCAGAAAAATCTGAAATTTTTACAGCAGCTTCTTGACACCGTTTGGAGCTGACCCAAATTTGGCTTTGCCCTGTTTGGTTTCGTCAAAATTGCCAAAAAAATCAGGAAAATAAAGAAAAAAATTATCAAAGTTTTTGCATGCTTTTCAGAGAACGTGCTGTTTTTCTGTAGACCACATCCCACCTCAGTTGTAGGTGCCAATTTTTGTGGTTGCATCTTTTGTGATTCTTGTTCAGAGAAAAATATAAAAAAAATAGTGAAAAAATAAAAAAGTTTGATTCCTACTAGTGCCTTTTGGAAAAATCAGGGAAAAATTCAGAAAAAATAAAAAATCTGGTTATTTGCTTGTTCTGTGCGTTCTTTCCATCGTCCTTTGTTTTCACCTTGTTGCGCTATGTCTCGACACGTCTTAGCCAGCAGCTGTGATTTGTACTTTGGATCTGAATTGAACAATCGCTAATCTGCTTTCGTTAATTGCTAATCCTTGCTGTCATATTGTGTGCCTACCCATAGCTCCACATATTCTTCTGTCAGCACAGGTTCATCTTGCAACTGTTACCCACGCTTAACAACAGATTGCTTCACCACGTTGGTTTTGCTCTTGTTTGGCGTTGGTAAGAATACAGGCAAGACGGTGGTAAGCCGCTTGTGATTTTGCATTCCACTTTCACCACCACCACTTGGTTCCTTTTAGTTGATAGGGATAATACTTTGGTGTTGTCTTTTTCTATCTTCTAACCATGGTAGGATCTCCGACGGACTTCAATGATTGCGTGTCCAAGGGCGAGCTTACAACGTTCATGACTGAACAACACAATCTTATGACCGAGCTCATGCGCAATGTGAACAATCTGGTCACCCGTATTGAACAACTCGAGCAACGCCCTCCACCTCATCGTGCTGATGATGACGATGCCGGTGATTTTGGTGATGACGATGCGGATGCTGACGGTTATGCCCGTCGCCGCCTCAACTTCAACCGTCGCGGTATGGGAGGTAATAATCATGGTAATAATGATCCTTTTGCTAAAATTAAATTTAGCCTTCCTCCTTTTGCTGGTAATGTTGATCCAGAGGCTTATTTAGATTGGGAGCTTGCTGTTCAACAAAAATTTGATTCTCATAATGTTTCTGCTGAGCATAGAGTTAGACTTGCTACTAGTGAGTTTACTAATTTTTATTTGTTCTGGTGGAGTGATCTTTGCAATGCTAATAATGCTGCTGCTGTGCCTCAAACTTGGAATGCTTTAAAGCAACGTATGAAATCTCATTTTGTTCCTCCTTATTACCAACGTGATTTACGTTTGAAACTGCAAACTTTAAAACACGGTGATAAAGGAGTAGAAGCTTACTATCAAGAATTGTTTATTGTTTTAGCCCGTTGTGGTATAAATGAACATGATAATGATGTTAGTGCTAGATTTTTTGGTGGTCTAAACCATGATATCCAGAACATACTTGATTACAAAGAATGGCGCAATTTTTCCCAATTGTATCATCTTGCTATTAAGGCAGAACGTGAAGTACAGGGCCGCAAACAACACCAGCCTTTTAGGTCTAACAATGGGAGGAATTTTCAGCAGCGTTCTGAGCCGGAGACGCCCAAGCTTTCTGTTGCACCACATGGGGTAAGTAAAGTGTCTGATGTGCAGAAGAAAGGTGCCACTCCAGGTGTTTCTACTAGCTCCTCCTCGTCCAGCGCTAAAATCATTTGCCACCAATGCAAAGGCATGGGACATGTCATGAAGGATTGCCCCAGTCGTCGTACTTTCATTGCTACCGAGGATGGATATGTAAGTGCTAGTGATGTTGAAGATGATTTAGCCCTTGCTGCTAATGTTGATGTAGATTCCATCGAGGGCGATCAAGACAAGGAGGCTATCATCATTGACTCTGTGGCTGCTGCCGCGGATTACCCTAGCCTTCTTGTGCAGCATGTGTTAAGTACACATGTGGGACATGAAGACGAGATGAAGATCCAACGAAACAATTTGTTCCACATGTATTTCATTGTGCAGGGTTGTCGTGTTCTCACTATCATTGATAGCAGAAGTTGCAATAACTTGGTGAGTTCAGATTTGGTTGAGAAGCTTGGCTTGACCACACGACAACATTCGCATCCATATAAACTTCAGTGGTTCAATAATAGTGGTAAGACTAAGGTAACTAAATCAGCACGTATTAGCTTTTTCACAGGTTCTTATCATGATACTGCTGATTTTGATGTTGTCCCTATGCAAGCTTGTTCCATTTTGTTAGGTCGTCCATGGGAATTTGATAATGATGCTTTACACCATGGTAGAACTAATACATACACTATCATACATAAGGACAAGACAATTACATTGCTGCCTTTGTCTCCTACGGAAATTATTAAACATGCTAAAGAGATTAAAAATACACCTCCATCTGACATTGCTAAAAATAATGGGAATAATGGGATTAGGTTAAAAGGAGGTACTTTTCTTGCTACAACTTCTGCTACTGCTGAGTTATGTGATAATCCTGATGCACCATGTTATACTATGTTTTGTCAACCTATTATGTCTGGTGCATTGCCTGCTGTCACTAACCTTTTGCAGGAGTTCGCTGATGATGGGATGAAGTCGAGGACGACTCCAATTCTAGGAGGAGGGGATGATGAGGACATCGCCAAGATGGAGTCGAGGACGACTCCAATTCAACAAAGGGAGGATGATGAGGACATCGCCACGCTGGACACACCGACGCTATGGTCTTCCCCAAGTTGCAATTCGTCCCCAACTCAGCTGCCACGTCACCCTCGGATTCAGCAGACACGTCGTCACTGTTTTGGTCATAACTCTCGCATACGACATCGAAACGGGGCATTCTTGGATGCGTTAGAAAGGGGACGACGACGCCATCGTTTTGGATCTGGTCCCAGCTCCAGAAGGTCCGTGGATCATTCTGTGTGACCACGGCAAGGTGCTGCGTCACCTATTTGGGCCAACTTGGCCATGTATCGTGTCGGGCCTTAAGCCCAAGTTGTGGGCGCCCAACCCCTGGCTGTCCTCAACCCTAGGTCGAGTCTTAGACTATAAACACAGCCGCTGCCACTGCTAGACAATTGGGTTTTGTTTAGAGTTTAGTTTTCCATCGAGAAACTGAATCATTCATTGTAACTGTGGTGACAAATCCTTTTACAGTGATCCAGGGCCCCTGTTCTTGATCTCCTCCACTGTGTCGATTAGTCCTTTGGAACCGAGTTCTTGAACCCTATTGATATTCGCATCATTCATATTTGCAATTTCAGATTGCGTGTTTTTACCTTCTTGCTTGTGTTCTTCGATTCGCTTGCAGGAAAAGCCTTCTTGGCGAGGTCAATCAAGTTGTGCTTGGTTGATAACCAACGGAGCAGTGGTGTAACGGTTGCAGGGTTCGAATCGTGTCTGATTTGAAGCCGGATCGCCAACGTCGAGATCTCCACAAGTCGAACTTACCGGTTACCTCTCGGAAGATCGGGCCTGTATTTCATCAGATTTATTCCTCAAACAAACTACACTCACCGATCAAGTGAGCTACAGATCACCAATGACAAGATTTCGGTAAACGTCGCGGGATAAACTGGGGCCGCAGTACCTAGGGACCGCCCGACTGCCAGGACGCACCTTGGGCTCACTCTTCGTGTCCCTGTCATACTCCCTTCAGCACCAGTATGCGCAACCGTGTAGGTCCCGGCCCGAATCATGTCACTAGCTTCGCGGTCGAAAGGTACTTTATTCGGCCAGCTAAATGTTAGGCATGCGTTCAATATGACAAGAGGGACAAGCAACGATTGGTCCTTAATTGACTCGGACGAAAAAACTAACCGCACCCCAGAACCCTGTCTGGTTGCTTCCAACTTTTCCGCCCGGTCTCCAATTATCCACCAACACATGGTTAATTCCAGGATATCACGCTTTTTATGGCTAAATTCTTTCAGTAACCACCTATCAATGTAGGTGATCGGAAATCACCGATGGCTACCGGTCTAAGCAAAGCTAAGTAATTATTTTATCCTAACCTAACAGGGTAACAGATAACCAGGTGGACAAGGATAGTAATAAATGCAACAATGGTTTCACTTAACTCCTATAACTTAATGCATCAATATATATAACTCATATATAAAGAATTGCTTGAATAAAATAGGGAATTTAGAATGCTCCGGGGCTTGCCTCTTTCAAACGAACTAGGCTGGTGATCTACGCACTTGGCAAGTCCTCTCCTTGCTCCTCTTCCTCGAGCACCTCCTGTGCCTTGAGTTCTTGCGGATCTGTCCCGGTCTGCTCTTCCGGCACTGCTATTGGGGATTTCTCCTGCGATCCTGTATGATGCAATTGCATAAGTAAGCATGCAAACGGTGCATTGGATGCGGTGGAATGCCATGATAATGATGACATGGTATGCAGATGAGTACATTGAAACTTAAAGTAAATGTTAGAGACAAAAAAACTTTCTACAAGGTAGTCAACATCATCCAAGAACATGTACTACAAAACATGTTCTCTTCTTTATACTATAGCTAGTATATAACCCTAACAATAGTGCTATTACACTTTACCAACACCACTACACTAACTTTTCAAGTGACACCAGCAAGGTGATTGGGTGCTTCAAAGATACACCAAACACTCCTTAATACTCTAATTATTCATAAAGAATGACATTTTATTTCCTATTTAAACTAGGGTTACAACAGCGACAAGTACTTCTCGTACCTAGAAAAATCTACAAAAATTACAGCAGCCTAGCTTTACTCCAAATAGCACACCATAAAAATTTCATGAGATTTTGATAAGTACTACAACCTACACAAAAATGACAAGCTCTAGCATGATATTGAGCATGAAAATATTTAGTACTATGAAAAGTATCAAACAACAGATTTATAATTTTTCCTATGCTCTATACAGTAAACAAATGCAGCACAAAATTTATCAGATGCATGCCTTATACAATTTTTGCTCTCTATCAAAAATAACAAAAATCATCAATTAAAGGCACTTGAACTACACCTCAACATTTTACCACAGAACATGTATGAAACATATTTTTTTTCTAGAAAGTACATCACTAAAGAAGACTAACGAATCTGGAACCATATTTTTCTGAGCCTCCTATGATTTATTGCACATTTTCTAAAATATCAGCAATTACAAGTATTAAATAAATCTCCACAGAAAAGTACCACAAAACTAACATGCAATATTTTTAAGCCATAGATCTACTCATGAGGACTACTACAACATTTGTTTCACAATTGTTGGAGCTATAAATCTTGAGATACGATTTTTGGAAGCTTTTTCACCATTTCTGGAAATTATTTTCTTTATCTTTTCTGAAAAGACCTGAACCAAAATGCTACACACACCCAAGGCCGTTCACCCAAGCCGGCCTACTGCGACTGACATACGGGCCCAAGGCGCTGACCGGCCCCACCCGTTAGTGAGCCGGGCAAGGGCAGTCGCTGACCGCGCGGATCTCGCCGACGGCGAGGTCGCCGGTGATGAGGTCACCACCATCATGACCATCGTGCCAAGGCGGTCACGTTGGCGCAAACGGCGTGGCCGGAAGAGCTCACAACCGAGCTCGCCCACGGCCATGGCGGCTCGGTGGCGTGGCTCACTGGCGAAAGTGCGCCTCCGGCCATGGGGTGGCGCGGAAAATGGCGTCCGATCACCGGGAGGGCAGGGTGAACGGAATGCGCGCACGGGCAAAGGAAAAGCGGGAGCGGAGGGGAGGTTTCCACGAAGTGGGAATCGTCGGTGAGCTCGGCTGGAACTCCGGCGAGCAATTCACGCCGAGGGGAAGCTTACCACGGGCAGTTGAGGTGAGCGCGGGCTGCGCCAGAGGGAGGAGACGCTGAGTGGCTCGCGATGAGCTGGCATGGTGTTGACGGTTCTTAAGTATCAATTTTAATTATCCAATAAATAAGGAAAAGGACTTATATGCAAGCAACACCTAGAATTAGGGTTTGATCTGACAGAATTCCACGAGTTTTGTTGTTTATCTGTTTCTGCAGGGGGTTATGGAAATACAAAGGAAAGGCCCACACGTCGGAAATACATAGAGATATTAACGTGTTCACCGATTTTCTATCATCTAGAAGACTCCAGAAGCCACGGAATCGAACGGGAGGCCGAACGGGCCCGGGACCAGGGCGCCCGCCCTGGACCCTAGGGCGCCCGCCCTAGGTCTGCAACCAATCAGGATGAGTCTCGCGGATTATGCCCCACCGACCTAAAGGATCAAGGAAAACCATGCGATTAATGTCGGTTTGATCCGACGGCCCAGGTTCACTTGAAGGGACTATATAAGCAGGACCACTGGCCCCTGGAGAGGAGAATCCAAGTTCATTATTTTCATATTTTCCAGAGAGGATTCAGAGAGAGAGGTTCCCTTAGGGTTCCCACCTCATTAGGGCTTAGCATCCAATGTGAGATTAGACTTAGTTCTTCTAGATTGAGAGAGATAGAGTGGAGGTATAGATCGAAGGAAGCCCGGCCTGTCGGTGACTACTTCGAGGTTGTACCTGCAGGATCAAGTTCTCCTAACCCGAGGCTTGCTCCTAGGATTCTTCAGTATTTCGACTTCTAAATTCTAGTAAGTTCTTTGTTTTATTGTTCTTTGGTTTATGAGTTTACTTTAATCTCTTCGCGTAGAGTTTAGAGTAATCATCTCTAGTGTAAACGAGGTGTTTGGGCTAGGATACTCATAGATATCCCCTGTCTAGCCGGACCGTGGTAGTAGCGAGGAACGTGACATTTCCGTAGCTACCTTTGTATTCCATATCCCGTTAGCAGGATCGATATGGTTTATAGGTGCGGGTCGAACATCCTTTGAGGTGTCTAGATTCCGTGAGCCTCCCCAATAGAGCAGTAGATCATCCTTACCAAGGTTAGAACGAGAGTGCAGTTGCAGTCTTCTCTATACATCGCTCACATCAAATCACAGTGGTTGTAGCCTAAAGGTTAGTAGTAATAGATTTGGTTAGTCAGATGCACGCTTTCTCCTAGTGGTTAAAAAATAAATACGATACTCTAGATAACATCCCGGGTGAAGTGCTCACCGATATCCGTGCGCTTGCGGATCATTTCCTAATTGTGTTACCAAATATCAACAAGCATTTCTAGTGCCGTTGCCGGGGAGAAAGACGGTTTGCTGAGATAACCTTGAATCTTACTACTAGCTTGTACCTATACTTTTATCTTTCTTTATCTTTTTATTCCTTATCTTTTTTTTATTCTTACCTTATGGAGAACCAAGATTCTAAATCAATCTATCAATTTGCAACACCTTCGGAAACTGACCTTTTACCATGGGAGTCATCACAGCCTATCCAAACATCCCAGTATAGGTTAAGTTCAAGGTTAATTGCCATGATTGAGAACCTATCCTTTTCGGGAAAGGAAGACAAAAATCCTTACCTTCATATTAGAGATTTTGAGCAAACATGAGATTGTCTTCGCATTGAAGGCATTTCTGATAAGACTTTACGTTGGAAGCTTTTTCCTTTTTCCTTAAGAGGAGAAGCTAGACGATGGTATAGTCAGAAGGTAAGTCAACAACGAGGTGAATGGGGAGTCTTACGAGCCAACTTCTGTTTAGATTTTTATTCCCTCGATCGTATCGCCGACCTTAGACTCGAAGTTCTATCTTTTAAACAAAAAGAAAATGAAACTTTGGAAAAATCCTGGAAACGTTTTTCTGATCTTTTAGAATCTGGTCCAAAACTCAATATTGAAGACCCTATTATCCTTTTTCATTTCTTTCGAGGTCTTCAGAAAGATCATAAACAAATGCTACATACAATGTCTAGAGGTTCTTTCTTTCGTATCCCTACTGATGAAGCTAGAGCGATCCTAGATAGAATCCTAGAAGCTGAGATAGATAATACCCTCTATGATGAAACCTACGAAGCCGAAGTAGACACTCTGCCGAATTCTTCACCTACTTCAGCTATCCCAAGTTTTGAGCCACAAAAGGAAGAAATTCCACCACCTGATTTCATGCTGGATATAGAATCCGATCTTTTTGCCGATTTTGGAAACATTTCAAACTACCATTCTATAGACAAACCCCAAAGCGGCCATTATAGCATTTGTTTACCAAGTGAATATCAATTGAGAGAGCTTATCTCAGTCATGAGTAGCGAATGGTTGGAGGAGTCAGAGCTTTCCTCTGAAGTGATCCATTTGGATACACCTCCTATCACTATACGCTGTGCTTATGATTCTGATCAATTTGATGCTCTCTATAATCCTGTTGTGGGGATCAATATCATGCCTGAAGCTTTTGCACTTAAATTATTTGGAAAATTAATTTTAACCCCCACAACAAAGTTCATAAAGGAATCTTCGGGACGATTGGTCCCCAGTCTTGGAATTGTGAATGTCCTACCCTTTATGGTAGAAGGCTCCATGATTCATTTGAACTTTTATATCTTTGATACATGGGACTTCGACCTGTTGATAGGACAACCATTTAGAAGACTCCTTTATGAAGGTCAAACTGGAAAGCTACACATTTCTTTTGGAAAGGATTTTAAATTCCCTATGATAATTTCTCACTCCTTGAATAATAAGATCGAGTCATCTCTTTTGCCTGATCCTATGGAAGAGGTAAAAGCTGCGTCCCTAGAGCTTTTAAATGAATCAGACTTAGAAGAAGAAGCCCCTTTCTTCATAGAAGAGGAAGCTGAACCTTCTGAACCTGAACCTTTAGATGAGTTTGTAGAAACACCCAGACCTCCTATAGAGCTTAAAACTTTACCACCCGGTCTTATCTATGCTTTCCTAAACAATAATCCAGAGTTTCCTGTGATCATTAGTAATAAACTCACTCAGAAACAAACTCTGCGATTAATGACCGTTTTAGAAAAACATCACTCAGTCTTTGGCTACTCACTCCAAGATCTTACAGGAATCAGTCCTATGATTTGCACCCATCGCATTCCGACAGATCCTTCTGTTTCACCTTCTCGGGAACCCCAACGTAGACTCAACAACGCGATGAGAGAAGTAGTTAAAAAGGAAGTTATAAAGTTGCTGCATACAGGGATTATATATCCTGTGCCGCATAGTGAGTGGGTGAGCCCTGTTCAAGTTGTGCCTAAAAAGGGAGGCATGACTGTTGTTACAAATGAGAAGAATGAGCTAATTCCGCAACGCACCGTCATAGGGTGGCGGATGTGCATTGACTATAGAAAACTGAATAAAGCCACGAAAAAGGATCACTTTCCTTTACCTTTTATAGATGAGATGTTAGAGCGGTTAGCGAACCATTCGTTCTTCTGTTTCTTAGATGGAAATTCAGGGTACCACCAGATCCCGATCCATCCTGATGATCAAAGCAAAACCACTTTTACCTGTCCATACAGAGGTCATTATGGAGCATTCCGTACACATTCAAAGATCTGGCAATGTGGATTCTATTGGCCTACAATGTATGAAGACACAAGGCAATATATCAGAAGATGTGGGCCATGTCAAAGGCACGGAAACATAAATACAAGAGATGCTATGCCACTCACCAACAACCTTCAGATTGAGCTCTTTGATGTTTGGGGAATAGACTACATGGGTCCATTTCCTCCATCAAAGAAGTGTGAATTCATCTTGGTGGCAGTTGACTACGTCTCCAAGTGGGTAGAAGCACTACCTTGCAAGCGTGCCGACAATATTAATTCAAAGAGGATGTTTGAAGAGATTATATTTCCAAGATTTGGAGTCCCTAGGGTGGTGATAAGTGATGGGGGATTACACTTCATCGACAAACGCTTTGAGCATTATCTAGCAAAACATGGAATCCGTCACAACGTTGCTACCCCATATCATCCTCAGACAAGTGGCCAAGCAGAGACTTCCAACAAGCAAATCAAGAACATTCTTCAAAAAACAGTAAATGAGATGGGAACAGCATGGAAGGAAAAGTTACCCGATGCACTCTGGGCATACCGGACAGCATACAAGACCCCAATTGGAATGACCCCATACCAATTGGTGTACGGGAAGACTTGCCACTTGCCTGTTGAACTAGAGTTCAAAGCACACTGGGCCATAAGAAGATGGAATATGGGCCTAGATGTTGCTGGAGATCATAGAAGAATGCAACTATCAGAATTGGAAGAATGGCGAGAGAAAGCATATCACAATTCGAAGATCTACAAAGAAAGAGTCAAAAGATGGTATGACAAGAGGATCAAGAAGAAGGAGTTCTCACCCGGAGATAAGGTATTACTTTTTAATTCCAGGGTGAAGCTTTTCGGGCATGGAAAACTCCGGAGTAAATGGGAAGGACCATATAAGGTAGTCAATTCATCATCCCACGGAGCTATTACACTTCAAAACGACGAAGGTACGTTATTCAAGGTAAATGGTCAACGTCTTAAATTATTTTTAGAACCCAATAAAGAATTAGAAGAAATAGATGTGATCCATTTTTACCTTCCGATGGAGAATTAAAGCCTGACCTTTTTAATCTGACGTTTTTGGGCCACGTATATATTTTTCGGGATAAAAATACTTCTAGAAACACGCTCGAGCAAGCGGGCTCGCAGAGGAGGCAGGCCCAGGGCGGGCGCCCTGAGGATGAGGGCGGGCACCCTGCCCTGGTGTCCCCTCGGCCCCAGCCTCTTCCGACGTGCTTTCCTCATCTATGGTTATCCAGAAAATTCCGCGAATGGGTTGTTACGCACGCCCGGCAACGGGATGGATCTATGGAAACCCTAGAGGCACTTTTTGACCCCTATATAAACAGACCCCTGACGTCAGCTTTCAACACCAATTCATTCAATCCTTCTCTCCTCCTCAATTAGAGCTTGTCTAGTTCCTTGCTTCTCCAATGGCCGACAAGACCCACCGCAACTGGGAGATCGTCCCTTACGACCTCAACCGCAAGCCCAAGGATGACCCCGACGCCTACGTCCCGGCCAACACAGAGCGACAGCTAGCAGCCCCACCATCAAACCAGCGCAGCTCAATCTCATCCTACTACGCCCAACCAGTTCTTACTGCACCACCGTAGCCCCTTCTTCTCAAGGGACCGTCGTCCAAGCAAGAAGCCATCGTCAAGGTACCAGCCGGCACGAAAATCCTGCCACCTAAACCCAATGAGCGGGTTGTAGGCGTCAAGACCAACCGGAGCGGCGAGATCAGCAGCGTCCACTACACTACGGAGAAGGAGAGGCCCCGCTTCGAAGGAGTTAGGACAGCAAAAGTTCGCTTCATCCCACCAAAGGAAGCTCCTAAGCACGCTCTCAATTCGTTTGAGACACCACCGAAGCGCCGCAGGACCATAGCAGATGTGGATGAGGACATCAGGACAGCAAATAGACATATTATGGAACTTCAGTCCACAGTTAGCTCCCTTAGTAGGCAGGTCTCCAACCTGAACACTACTGTGTTCGCGCTTAAAACGTGACCTTTCTGATGCCCTTGCTAGGATCAGGGATTTAGAGCAACACTGAGCTATCTAGATTAGACCTTGAGGCAGTGTGTCTTAGTCTTTATCATTAGATTCAATTAGATTCAATTCAGTTTAGATTAGTTCGCTTCATTAGTCAGTGTAATAAATGCCTCAAGACAAATAAAGATTATTATTATTATTATGCCTCGTGTATCTCCACTTTATTTTTATGCAAGAAAGCAGGAAACAAGTATGGGGGAATCCCCCGACATGGTAAATGCACTTCGATTGCACCACTCCACGATTCAGGTACATACTCTGCACGCTTTATTTACATATATACAAATACATATTGGGCTGTGTAGAATATTGTTCCTAACATGATAATTTAAAAAGACAAAAATATTTTTAATCACGATCAATCTCACTCTGTGATATTTCTGAAAACCTGCATTTATTGAAAATCATTTTAAAAACCATGTGTTACTCAAGTCATTGTGGAATGTGAGATGGTAGAATATGAGTATCTTATTCTTGAAATCTTTGTCGCTTGGAGATTTTCTTTTCAAAAACTTTAAAAATATAGCTACCATCCTCAATATTTTATATGCCTGATAAACCTAAAAATATTAATTTGCTTTGTATTGAGGTTGTGCAAAACGAGTTAGACCCTTGTTGAGAGATTTATCATGCTCCCAAGATCAAGACATTTTTATTCAGAAAGATTCACTCTTCCGAAGTATTATTGCATTAGAGGCATGGGCTATGCAAAAATATATTTCGAGGAAATAAAAAGGAGCAAGTGCTCGACAACCTCGCAGAAAAATGGACAAGTGTCCGGAAGTAGAATTAGGGGTACCTCAGTATCCACCTGAAAAAAAAATGAGATGATAAAAAATATATATGGTAAAAAGAAAATGATAGCCCATGGTCCCTCTAATAAGCAATATGCCAGTAAGAGTTGACAAGTTTTAATTTTCAAAGTCTTTGATCTAAGAGTATGGCATTCCTCTCCTCGGATCCCGTTTTGACCCAGGCAATATATGCAAAGTAAGTATGCTTGAGAATTTCTACAAATTAAAACAGCCTCAGTGAGATATACAAAAGATAAATGAGTGATCTGAGAGCCCCTATGAGGATAAAGGTATGCTAAGTTTTCTATTCAAAAATATATAAAAAACTCCAAGTGACAGGGTTGAGAAGAAGAAAGGATCTCTACTTCAACCATATATTTCCTTGACTACAGTGCACAGTGGATATTCACAACACCCTGCAGGTATAAAAAGAATGCTTTACAATGTTTCAACCCCAGTTATTTTTCTGAACCATCCTTTTCTCGAGGACGAGTAAAAGCCTAAGTATGGGGGTGTTTGTTGACGGTTCTTAAGTATCAATTTTAATTATCCAATAAATAAGGAAAAGGACTTATATGCAAGCAACACCTAGAATTAGGGTTTGATCTGACAGAATTCCACGAGTTTTGTTGTGTATCTGTTTCTGCAGGGGGTTATCAGGAAATACAAAGGAAAGGCCCACACGTCGGAAATACATAGAGATATTAACGTGTTCACCGATTTTCTATCATCTAGAAGACTCCAGAAGCCACGGGATCGAACGGGAGGCCGAACGGGCCCGGGACCAGGGTGCCCGCCCTGGACCCTGGGGCGCCCGCCCTAGGTCTGCAACCAATTAGGATGAGTCTTGCGGATTATGCCCCACCGACCTAAAGGATCAAGGAAAACCGTGCGATTAATGTCAGTTTGATCCGACGGCCCAGGTTCACTTGAAGGGACTATATAAGCAGGACCCCTGACCCCTGGAGAGGAGAATCCAAGTCCATTATTTTCATATTTTCCAGAGAGGATTCAGAGAGAGAGGTTCCCTTAGGGTTCCCACCTCATTAGGGCTTAGCATCCAATGTGAGATTAGACTTAGTTCTTCTAGATTGAGAGAGATAGAGTGGAGGTATAGATCGAAGGAAGCCCGGCCTGTCGGTGACTACTTCGAGGTTGTACCTGCAGGATCAAGTTCTCCTAACCCGAGGCTTGCTCCTAGGATTCTTCAGTATTTCGACTTCTAAATTCTAGTAAGTTCTTTGTTTTATTGTTCTTTGGTTTATGAGTTTACTTTAATCTCTTCGCGTAGAGTTTAGAGTAATCATCTCTAGCGTAAACGAGGTGTTTGGGCTAGGATACTCATAGATATCCCCTGTCTAGCCGGACCGTGGTAGTAGCGAGGAACGTGACATTTCCGTAGCTACCTTTGTATTCCATATCCCGTTAGCAGGATCGATAGGGTTTATAGGTGCGGGTCGAACATCCTTTGAGGTGTCTAGATTCTGTGAGCCTCCCCAATAGAGCAGTAGATCATCCTTACCAAGGTTAGAACGAGAGTGCAGTTGCAGTCTTCTCTATACATCGCTCACATCAAATCACAGTGGTTGTAGTCTAAAGGTTAGTAGTAATAGATTTGGTTAGTCAGATGCACGCTTTCTCCTAGTGATAAAAAAATAAATACGATACTCTGGATAACATCCCGGGTGAAGTGCTCACCGATATCCCGGGTTAGTCAGATGCACGCTTGCGGATCATTTCCTAATTGCGTTACCAAATATCAACACATGGCCGGAACGCACGCGTCCAGCGATGGCGCGTGGTGGCGGTGCTGCTGCTGCATGAAGAAGCAAAGAGGAGGAAAACGGAGGAGTCAGAGTGAGGCGAGGGAGTGGGAGTAGGCAGCTTTGGGCAGAGTGAAAGCATGGGGCGGCTGCAGCGGGGCCTGTGGGAGCGCCACCCGGCCGTCGTCGCCGGCGTACGGCCGCCACGCGGCGGCCGCGGCCTGAGCGCGGTCGGGACAGCCGCGTCCGTGCGCGGGAGGGGGAGAGCGCAGGGCGAGCGGTGAGTGCGGGGCGGGCCAGGCCGGTTATGACCATGGTCCGAAAGTGGGGCGCCGGCCCAGTAACACCGAAAAAGCTTTTTTCTTTCATAATTCAAATTCCAGTTTTTCCACACAGCCCAGAATTTTCAAAAGTTGACCCCAAAACAAAAGTTGTTCAAAATTTAATTCTCTACAACTTTGATTTAGGGCACTTTTTAAAATTCTAAACAGATTTTGAATTAAGGGTTCAAAGTCCATTTTTCAAATAAAAAACCCATTTTTCTAGAATATTTTTAAAAGCAAAGTTTGGGGAAATTTTGAATACAAAAATTGCTCCAAAAATCATGCTAATTAATTCTAGGTTATTTAAAATTATAGCCAAACATGTTTTACTAATCTATCAAGCATAATTAGGGTAAAATTAAAACTAACAAGCATATGCAACATGCATGTTTCAAAATGACGTTTCACATGTTTCAATTCAGTTTTAAACTTACATTGCTTGTGATTATGAAATGCATTTGATGCTAATGCTCATGATTTAAGATGCTAATGCAATGCTTAACACCTAGGGTGTTACATTTTCCAAGCATGCACGTTGATGGCCTTTAGCTCATTGTAGCTCCTTCCAGTTACCTTGACCTTGTATTACTTGCGTCTTTTTTTTCCTGCTCACAAGTCACGTATCCTTTCTTTTCTTTTGCCGTGTGGAGCTTCCATTCCATGTAGGAGATCGTCAAGTCAAACCGCTATTTCCAATCCGAATATAGCACGATCTTGGTGGCTATAAAAAATTTAATGTGCAAGCCACTATCTATATATCTAACCAATGAGGCAAACACTCAACCAAAGAATCAAAGCATATCGTATATTATGAAAAAAAAAACATAGAAACAAATCATGAAACGGGCAAGGAGGGTGTACTACTCGCCAAGTTGGCAGGAGCAGCTCCACCATTCACTCTTCAATCGCCTATAACACAGGCTCTGGGTTTGATTCCCACGGGGAGTGAATCTGGTCATATTTTGGTCTGCCCTGCTCCATTGGTACACGTTTTTATCACGGTTTCTGTTCCCGTGCGCCGCTTGGGCTCCATCCTTCGTCCGTCTCCCAACCAAACTATCATATGGAAGCACATCTATCTCAGGCGTACCTTCTACTCCCGACGCACCCTTCAAAAATGTAAGTCTGTTCGATGCCTCGGGTCACCACCGCATCGATGTTCGTCTGTTCATCGCCCTGGGTTGCCGCCGCATCGGTGTCCCGTGTGCGGTACTACGCGCGGATGGGGGCGCACCAACAAGCCGCAGCTCAGCGGGCGTGCGCTCCTCGCTGGCGTAGAAGGGATGGATGGCGATGAGGCCGGCAAGGCTGACGTTGGTGAAGGCGGAAGGATCCAGATCATAGCGGCGGGCCAAGTGGTGCGCTATGTTGCCGCTGGCGTTGTCCCCCGCAACGGAGCAGCAGGTGGCATCGACCCTCTTCGTGTCTCCGGTCGCCGCCGCATCGTGTCCCACGCCGGCGCTCCTCCTGTACACGCGCAGTGCAGAGGGCAGCGCTCCTCCTGTTCTTGCGCATCGCCGAGGCCTACGCTCCTCGTGTCCGCGCGCGACGCTGAGAGGCCCCATACACCGTGCTTCAAGCGCTGGTCTTGGTCTCTGCGGCGGTGGCGGCGCTCCACCTCCTGCAGGTGGAGGCAGAGGAAGAGGAGGATGAGGGGGCGTAGGCCTCCACAATGCAGGCCAGTGCGCCAGAGGAGGTGGGCGACTCGGATGTCCTAAGAAGCCTCGTCGCGCCGGTGTAGGCGGAGCTGGAGACCGATCAAGAGCACGCCGAGCACACGCTGATGCAGCAGAGATACGAGCAGGCATCGCCGCTGAGCCCAACTATTCGCTCTGCCTCGCCAAATTTGTGCAGTTCCTCTACCTCGTGCAGAACGACCACGACCGATAGGCCTCCTACCCTCCTCGTCCACGCACACACACTGTTCGATGAATTGCCAACGCAGCCGCAGTTGTCCAGCTCTCATCTCTTTGCAGGGCGGGGCACAACTTTGAGAGGGTTGTGCGCGCTGAGCCAGTGGACTCGGAGGAGCTGAGCTGGTATGATCTCGCCGACGCAGAGACAGTGTTGGTGAAGCTGGACTCTGACGATGAGGATTGAGGAGAGTCTAGTGTTGGTGGTTGAACTATGATGATTTACACATAATATGTGTTTCCTCGTTTGCCGTTCAGGATCTTTGGAAGGAAAGCATGGACCAGGGAATTTCGGTGGTGTCATGAGATCATGGAAGGTAAAACCTAATGTGTTTTCTCCTAATGATCTTGCAATTGCAAGAGGCAAATCTGTGCGAGAGCAGGGACGGGATGTTCTGACCAAGTGACCATAGCGGGGTGAAACCTGAATGATACTGCTTGCGTTGGGTGAGCTTGCTCCCGTGCACAATGCGTTGCTTCCAATCCAAATCATTAATCATGTGTTGATGACTAGCAACACTGCAGCAGAGCGCAGCACACCTGGCTGTTTGACGCCGTCGTTCCTCTGTACCACGCCGATCAAGCAGTCCGACACCAAAAAGTCGAACAAGAAGGCACCCTCCTCCTTCCAGGGGTATGTGCCGCGGTCACTGCTGCCATGTTCTTCGGAGAAGCAGGTGCCTCCGCGTTGGTCGTAGTTCATCGAATGAAGACTTCCTCACAAAAAAGAAAAATGAACGAAGACACTAGCGGAACAATACAATCCATGGTACGTTCGACATAAACTCCACATCACCGGTTTTCTATTAATGTCGATAGTGCATGTGTGTATATATATATACACGGCAACGCTATTCTACACCGCAAGCCAAAACTGAGCAGAAAAAATACTGAGTACTACTAAACCGTGTTCAGTATTAGTCAGTACTACGCACAGTACCACGAAATACTAAATAATACTGAAATGCGACTACTGAATATTACTGAATTTTGTTCCGTATAATAGCTCGGTGTAGAATAGCGCGTGTATTAATCAGTACTATACCCAGCACCGCAAGCTAAAACTGACCTGAAAAAATACTGAGTACTACTGAACCACATTCAGTATTAGTCAGTACTATACCCAGCACCTCGAAAATACTGAACAATACTGAAACGTGAGTACTGAATTTTGTTCAGTATAACAGCTTAGTGTAGAATAGCATGCGTGTATATATATATATACTATAGCCACTTTTCAGTATAATCTCGTAAATTAACATATATATATATATATATATATATATATATATATATATATATATATATATATATATATATATATATATATATATATACACGTATACAACCCTATAGCTGGTTACAAAATAACTTATTCTGTAGCCACTTTAAGTTACAATAATTCCTATGTTAATTTACGAGATTATAGTAACTCCTTACTAAGTGGTTCACTACAACGTTACGGTAAATATCTCCATATGTTATAGTAACCCAACTATCATAAATTTATATTATCATTATTTTAAATTAGTATATAAAATTATCGTAAATGGAGGTAGCTATAGAATAACTTATTTTATAGCTGGCTACTATATATATATATATATATATATATATATATATATATATATATATATATATATATATATATATCACTATCAGTTTGAAATATGTGGCTTCAGCCAATGATAAAAACTAGTCCGCGCGAGTATATAAGCCGGACACAAACTCTAACCACTCATTCCCTGTGTCCGGTGGTAGGTCTATCTAGTGGATGCTACCCACCAGGGTTCAAACTCTGGTAATCACACCTTTTTCTGGAATTTTTCTAGAAATTTTAGGGTACACGCACGTGTTTTTCCCACGCATTGGAGGCGGCGACGTCTCCCAATCTCTTCTTTGCATGTGTACGGATGCGCACGCGTATGTGTGCGTGTGGTGTTAGTGTGTGAGTTGTATGCGTTCAAGTTGTACCTGATAAAAAAATATAAAGGTTCACCCTCTTTTTAAAAATTTCTATATGATGCCTTGGCGTTCTACAACCGTGTCTCATATATGCTAACTCGCATTCGACGATGCTATGAGGCTATCCGCACTCGTCGTACTCTATATTCATCCTCTAAAAAGAATCTTCTGTCCTAGTCATCGAGATTCCATCCTTTATACTAGTTTCTTCCGCATCCATCCATACTCTATAATCCTCTATCCCAACTACCCATCAATATGACCCACACGTCATACACACCTTTCACATCGCCTCTCTTCCCATCCACCTTTTTCCCTCTCTCCCCACCCGCTCACACCGGCATGCACAGACGTTGTCCCCATCTCCCCTCTCTCCCTCCCCACGTGGTGGGCCCTGCGCGTGCTGTAGCGGACCTCCTCTACCTCCGCCATAGATAGCGGACCCGCGCTGTGATAGCGGACGCGCTGGCTGTTTACAGGATGCCGCTGCAGCTTCGCCGCACGCTATATCACGATAGCGGATGCGTTTCCTGTATGCAGTGCGGTCAGTCTGAGATAGTAGTCACCGTCACCTCCATCTAAAAAAATTGATACATACACGGACACGGAAGAACCTGAAGGACGCAGTGTAACATCCCAGATGTTAAAAAGCAGTTAAAACTTGATTAAGTACTGATCATGCATACATCAAGGCATAAGATGCATTTCATGTTGCATAAGCAATGTTTCATATATCAGGTCTCTGTTGCATAGTGATGTTTCATATGTTACTTGGTAGTGTTTCATATGTTGCAATAGAATGTTTCATGTTTTATATACGTGTTTTACATGCTTCAATAGTGATGTGATATGTTATTTTTATTAGTATGTTTGATATGTTAATAATGCCATGTTTCTTATCACATGAAATAATGTTTTATTAGTGTTAAATAATTAATCATATTTTAGTTAAAAAGAATAATCAATTGAATTCAAAACCATGATTTTTAAAACCCTGATTTTACCCCTTTTGAAATAATTCAAAATCTAAGCAAAATTTGGGAAAAAGTTTAAGACTAAGTTTGTAGATCTTTTCAAGTGCTACAAGTTTAAAGTTTTGAGTTTTCAAAGTTTCAGTGTAAAATTTGGAGTAATTTTGAAAGGAAGCGAATTTTAAATTTGACCCCTTTTCATTTCCCTATTCTAATTTCAAAATGGAGATAAAATTTGAAAATGGTTTAAAAAGCAAAGTTGTAGGTCTTACATACATGTACAACTTTGGTGTTTTAGGTTTTCAAAGTTTCAATGCAAAATTTTGAATAAATTTGAAAAGATTCAAACCATAAATTTGAATTTCATTTCAATTTAAAAAAGTAGGCATAATTGGGTGATGGCCCAATTATGAAAGTTATAGATCTTCCAAATTTGCACATTTTCTCTTTTTACAGATTTTCAATGTTTATTCAAAAATTTAAAGTAATTTTGAATTTTCTGAAACGCTAAAGGTGCTCCCATTTGAATTTGATTTCAAATTTCAAAAACTATTCAAAATCTGAGTTTGGTCCAAAAAACAAAGTTGGAGATCTTGAGAAGTTGAACAACTTTCGTTTTTGGAGATTTTGAAGTTGCTATGCAAATTTGGGAGTAATTTGAAGAAAACTGAAAAAGGAGAAATGTAGTGGTATTGCTACAGTAGTCCGGCCATCCCCTGCTTGCCACCGAGCTGTTTGCTGCGTCACCGGCGTGCCCCGTTTGGTCGCCTCCGCGTTGCTTCTCGCGCGTGGACGCGCGTCCGTCCACGTGATCGTGTTCGCGAAGACGCTGCCAGGGTCGTGACGTTGCCGGCGCCCATAAAACGCCGAGCACCGGCCGCCGTCGTCCTCTTTTCCTCTTCAGCTCGCCACCAGACGCCTTGGTTTCACCGGCAAAAATTCACCGTCCTCGCTCCGTTTCTGCCCGATTGCTCTTGCCACCAGCTCTGCCTTGACCTTGCGCTCCTCCCTGGCCAGGTCGCGACACCTTTGGTCGCCGAAATCGGCCAGGCACCGGTTTTCCGTCGCGGTCGTCCGCCATGGCCGCCGCAGTCTCCTCGCCGTGGCCAGGTCACTCTGGTGCTCCTTCAGCTTTCTTCTTTCTTGCTTTGGCTTCGAATCAATGCCGTGATGCTCATCTGCTCGATTGTTTCTTGTTTGGTGGTCGGGATGAGCCAGAACGCAAGCTCGCCGTCGGTTCATGCAGCCGCCTTCGCCATCACCGACGGCAGCATCCCCTGCAGCTCCTCTGCTTCGTCTGCCGGGCTGAGCAGGTCTCGGTGAGCATTCCTAAGCATCCCCGAACTCTAGCTAGGCTGATTAGGGACTGAAGTGTCCGGTCCGCCGCCGCGCCACCGTGCCGCGCGTCGTCGTGTCACCATGGCCGCGGGCAAGATTGCTCCAGTCCCTAATCCGGTCAACCTGTATGCTAGACGTGTGCGCGAGGTTAAGGTGAGTCCGTCGGTGCCGGTATCATCGCCGGCGAGGTCGCCGCCGACGAGTACCCGTCGGTCAACGGCGGTGTAGCCGCGGTTGGACGGGGGAGCATAGTGTGTTTGACCCGGGGCCCCCGTGTCAGCGACAGTGAGTAGCCGGGGCTGGGTACAAAAATGATTTTGTTCATTTTTGAATTTCCAGAAAATTGATGTGATGATGAATTTTATTTAATTCATAGGAAATTCTAGGAGTGAGATAAATTTATGAAAATTTTTGTGTGGCTTCCTCATGTTGTAATCTTTGTAGAAAAATTATGAACCGATAAAAATCATTAGTTTTGGGATGCTTAAAAATTAGCTATTTTAATTAATAAATGCTTATTTCATGAATTTTAGTGAGTCAAATAAGTATCCAAAAATATTAAAATTTTGTGAGTATGCTTTGCATGGTAAGATATACCTTCACCAAAATATTGGTACTGTTTTGATAACTTTTAATTATATACTTTATTTCATGCCTTTTATTTATTATTTAATAAATGCTTATATGATTAGAATAAATCATAATTTAGGGTTGGTGTGATTTTGGGATTGAGTGATGACCTTGGGTCATTAATATGTAAAGACCCTTGGCACTTTAATTAATTATTTGAGTTCATGATTAACTTGTTAATTAAAGAATTATTGATATGTGATTAATGTAATTAGCATATGTCATTAGTAGTTAATAACTTACTTATGTTAATACTTAGTGGTCTTGTGGTAGAATTACTCGTTATTAGATGCAACCTCTTGGGTAAAAAGTAAAGTTAAGTAGTTTTCTTAACAACATCTTAATGTGATTAATGTTGTTTTAATAATTCTGTTGGATTGCAACTGTACCGCAAAGGAAAGTTGTACTCAAGTAGATAACTAATGTTTATCCTTTCTAAATGTCCCTTTTATGCTATGCCTTTATTCATTATCATGCATCATGGCATGCATTCCATCATGTTAAGCATCACATCATTTATATACGTGTAGTGCCTACGAGAGTGAGAAGATTCGTGGTGAACAAGTGATGACGAGGTTGGTGTTGATCAATCTTAGGAAAGGTGTCATCCACCCGTGATGTTGGTGTCAAACTTGACTTCTACGAGAACTAACCACCGCTGCAACGAAGGCAAGCCCTGGTGCATTTAAACCCTACCTTGAGTTTTACAAATCTTTATTATTATTACTATAATTTACTGCATTAAGTAATTAGGAGTTGAGTGATAACCTAATTGCTGCATTGTCATCCTTGATTATTGCGATATCACCCTTGATACCTGTTTTACTGAAAATGCGTAGTATGCTTCGCTATGCTTAGAAGTTAAGCTTTTAAATGAAATGTTTACATGGCCATGACGGCATACTTAATGAATATTGAAATATGAGAATGAACTTGAAAGATCGGGCGGGTGGTTTGGCCACTGCTAACATGCATTGGGAAAGGAGTCTCAATGTAGTGTTTTCGCCTTGTCAGTTAAGGTCCGTTCGTTGTAAGCCTGTTGTGTTCGAGACTTTGCAACTAGCCTCATGTCTTGGGTAAGCCCAAAATGTTGGTGATTCCATTACGAGAACGTCTAACCTCGCACTGGGAGTGGAGAGATGGCGGGAGTAGCGTGTACCCTCGGGGCTAGAATCGGGCCGGGTTCGAGGAGTACTGTACTCTCGGGTGGCGATGGACACGTTCTGGTTTTTGGAAGATCTAAATGAGGGTTGATATATGTAAGATTCAGTTCTACATATGTCGTGAGGTTAGAGATCCCCAGCTGGGTATAATCAGTTTGAATCGTCGTTGCTCCTCGGTTATGGAGACTCGATCGCCTGACTTACATCGTAGTTAAGAACTGGAATTGAAAGAGAATGAGAAATGTTTTGATGAGAATTACTCTGATCTAGATTAGGATCACTTAGAATTGGTTAATGGACCATCAATGATAAAAGTAAAATATTGAAGGTAAGGACTTACTTTAGTAAGCTTTTCTGCAAAAGCAATTTTGATTCTTGAATACCCGTACCTTGATTCCCTAAAGCTAGCATGCCTTGGAGTCTTTTTCTTAGTCGGGTAAGTCTTATTGAGTACTCTCGTACTCAGGGTTTGTTAAACCCCTGTTGCAGGTGCTAACTGGTGCTGCTAATTAGGTCATGTCGGTGGGCTCGACATGATCTGATTGTCCTCTCCTAACTTAGGTGCTCTGCCTAAGTTGTCTCCTGTAGTTCTACTCGACTTCCGCAATACAAGTTAAGTTTGTAAAAAGTTAACTTAATCATGATTTATAAATTTATTGTTGTTATTCTTCCGCACTCTGATGTAAAGTTTTGTAATAAATGTTGTAATGTTGTAGTTACTCCTTTGTTGATCCTGGTATGAGTTGTCAAATGTAGTTGAATCGGGGTCCTGTGAGGGCACCCGACAGATCTTCTTAGGTTATCTGGTGTACATGCATAGCCGTCAGAGGTCTTAGGGACAATGACAGGTGCATGTGGGCCATATAATTTAGGAGGTTCTGCTACACGCAGTATATGATAAGTAATGTATATATTTATATATCCGAGCTCTCTATACATACATACATACATACATGTATGTCGCACGAACTCAAAAGAATACAATACAAACATATATATAATGCGCAAATGAAAACTAAATATACGCAGCAAGCAACAGAGTGTCTAGTAAGCCATGAGACCGGCGGCGATCATGACGGCGGCGAGGGCGCCGAAACCGGTGGCCTTGGTAGCGGTGGAAGCGGGCGCGGGCGGGGGAGACACGGGAGCACCGGCGGGGGCGAGGGAGTTGGCACTGGGCACGACGTCGATCTGGATCTTCATGCCTCCGGTGCAGTGGCCAGGGAAGCCGCAGATGAAGTAGCGGGTGCCGGGGGAGGCGAGGGCGATGGCGTCGTTGCCGGAGTTGTGGGTGGCGAGGGGGCTGGCGTTGGAGCAGGAGTCGTAGTCCGCCTTGCTCACCTCCACCACGTCGTGCGCCTGGGGCGAGTACTTGAACACGATCTGGTCACCCGGGTGGAACCTCTTGGAGGACACCCAGGTGCCGTAGTTGGTGCTCAGGTCCCAGGACCCGCCAGGCTCGCCCACGTTGTAGGTCGCCGCCGACGCCATGCCCAGGACGGCTGCTGCCATCACGGCCACGAGCGCAAGCCTGCTTGTTGCCATGTCGATCGTCTGCTGGAAGGGGAGATGATTAAGCAGAGGAGGACAGAGACTATTGCCAAGCTTCTTGGAGCTAGGTTGCCGGAGCTTGCTTACTGCAGAGCTAGAAAGCTAGAGCTTGTGATGAATGGATGATGGTTTGATACTTTGGGTTGGATTTGCGCGCATATACTCCCTCTATCCCAAATTATAAGACGTTTGACTTTTTTGACATCAAGTTTGACCACTCGTCTTATTCAAAAAAATTGTGTAAAATATCAATTTTTTATCGTAGCTTGGTATATTAATAAAAGTTCTTCAAGAATGACTTAAATTTGACTATATTTGTACAAATTTTTTGAATAAGACGAGTGGTCAAACTTGGAGTAAAAAAAGTCAAACGTCTTATAATTTGGGATGGAGGGAGTATATAGCATAGTATGTGATCCATGCGACAGCGCGGTAGGTGGCAGATACATGTGCGTTAGGCATCAGGGAAATGCCGTTGTGAAAAGGTATACGCACGACCACACCAGTATACTTGGTCCGAGTCAATAAAAAATTGTGTGGACTTGTTCCGAGTCAAAAATAGACGTATATATGTCACCGACGGTCAGACGGACGTACCGACCGCGATGTTTGTTTCAACGGCGGCGAATCGGCAGCTAGGCGCGATGTTGTTTCAACGACGGTCAGATGCCCAGAGCCTGGAAGTGTAAATGGCAGTATGATTTTAAGGAAACCTAGGATGCTTTTTTTCTCCACAGAAGAAATTTAAAGACTACCATCTTAAGGGAAACAAATTGAGTACGGATAGCCTGCACCAAAAACATAATGCGGATGTGCAACTGACACGTGAATCATGGGGCATTTGATTTAGCATGCGTACGGTTAAAATGATACAGTGACCCATATGTCAGCCGAACAGTCCGCACCACGTCCTCGAAGGGATGATCCTCATCCAATTTTTTTCTATCTTAAAATGTAAAAAGGATGGTCCTCATCCAATTTTTTTTATCTTAAAATGTAAAAAGAAGGTCATGAGTATCCAGATCCTAATGAGGTTGAAGTTAGAATTGTGCTAGAAGAAAAGGCCTTGTTGGCTAACCTATGCGGGAAAGAAAGAGTTGATTAAGATATAAGAGCATCTCCAAGAGTTTGCCAAATGAGATTGGCATCCTTTCAATTTTGGCAAAATGAGAAAATTTAGGTTCCAACAGCTTGGCAAATGAGGTTGTCATTCTTGGCAACTTGCCATCCACTGGCCTCGCACGCGCAAATATGCGCGCGCGGAGCGGACTTGGCATCCGTATGTACGAGAGAGGTGGAAGGGCACAAAAATAATTTTGTTTCTCTCTCAGGGTTCCTGATGTAAGTTTTTAAGAGGTGGAAGGGCATAAACATAATTTTGTTTCTCCCTCAGGGTTCCTGATGTAAGTTAGATCTGGGTTTGGCAAGTGAATTATACCAAACTCTTGGAGAGAGACTGTTTTTTTACTTGGCATATCTTTTTACAACTTGGCAAAACACAAGATTTGCCAAATGAAAATTGCCAAACTCTTGGAGATGCTCTAAGTGAATGTACGGCTGATAAAACCAAACAAAATAAAACCCTTCTAAATCAATTCCATCTCAAGAAACAAGTCTAGTTGTGGAAAAATATAGGAAACGCAAGAAATTGGCTAGACCTGATTTTTCAAGAGTTAAAGGGGTGGTGTATTTATCTAGTGACTATCAGCTTATTCATGAGCCTCAAATTATAGTTGAACTATGTTCGGTTAACTAAGAACACCAAGTCACTGAAGGTGAAACCCCTGAAGACAAGGGGAAGGTGTCAGAGTGTCAGCAGTTGGTAGCTTACAATGGTGTTGGAAGGAGCAGCAACACCAAAATAAAGAATCTACACCTCTCCAACATGTTCAACAAGATATAGAGTGCACATATTTTACCAAATTCCGAATCTGATCATGTTGTTTCAATTGACACATCTATTAGTGATATTCTTGCTGGTAGTATTAAGAAACCGATTGAGGAAGGTAATTTACTTGTTGATAATGAAATAAATTTAGATTGCATTGGCCAACATATTATTCAATATTTTGTCAAAGTTAAAACTTTCCCCAACGTTTACTTTGGATATCACATCTACGTGGGTTGCTTTACTTGTTCTAAATTCAGTTCATACTTGGTCCAAACGAGATACAAATTCTATAATTACTTTGGGTTTAATGATTCGGGACCAAAATTGAAAAATATTGCACATGCCGATGTTGGTTTTATGATCAATTCTAAAACAACTGGCAAAAAAGGCAATTGCAAAGGTGTGGCCAAATATGTTGATATCAAATCTGATCCGTTCGTTTGTCTAGCTTTGAAGCAAGCTTCACAAAAGAGTCGGCTAAAAAATCAAAGTACACTTTTGACTTTACTTTTTCTGCTCATGTCTTTGATATCTTTCCGAGAAATAATTTTATTAAAATCATTGATCACAAAACTTTGCCATCACTTGAAAACTTAAAAGCGCTTACATATTGCAAGTGACATAATTCATTTGATCATAATACTTCAATTTCCAATCAGCCATTGACAAATGACGATTGAGATTTTCTGAGTTCAACAAATGGACCAATTAGATTCTATTGGTCTTGATGGCAAACAGGTTTCAAATCGGCTACCATTAGCCTATTCACTCAAAGCTCAAGGCTCTAGTGCCCAAGAGAGATGTGGAGCCCTCGTGTGAAGACAATATCGTTATCCAAGAAGTGCAAATTGAAGATATTTTAGATGACAACGAGGTGATCACAATTCTAGAAGATATTGGGGCTGACATGCAAAATCTCTCTGGCTGAAGCAAAGGTCGATTGATCCCATTGAGTATGAGAAATCGGCTAAGGATCCTCCTTTGAAGCATGTCCTCAGGATGGGAAGAAAAAGGAGGAGGTCCATAGAGCTAATGGAGATAAAGGCCATGACAAGCAAAGGAGTAGAAGTTCGAAGCTCAGTTTCTAGAAACTTGTAGATAAATACAAGAAGGAAGCAAAAGCAGATGTCACTAATTGGCCAAGGAAGGTTAAATCATCAAAATTACCTCCAAAGCATAGATCTCATGAGTGAAATTAGCAAAGGGATAAATCTCACGCAACAACAACATATTCTCCCTTTGAGCAGCCAATTCCTATGTCATATAGATCACAACCCATCGGTTTTCATCCTTATTTATCTTGGGGCTGGTTTAGTCAAGAGGCAGAAGTTCCGACCATATTTTAGGCCACACTATAGAGTATGGAGCTCCTGGATATTCAGTGAAGTCATCATCTTACAAAGATGGTTTTAATCAAAATCGGCCTAAAGCTCAACCTAAGAAGAAGGTGGTAAAACAAGTTTACTGGATGAAGAATGATGGTCGTAAGAAGAAAAATTTAGATCTAAATTTAACTATTGAAAAGCTAATTACATTGCTGAAAAATCTGGCTATTAATGGTGAAGAAGTGAGAAATCCATCTATTGATATTTTAGATGTCAAATCTGAATAAAAGAAGGTGAGAGTGCCCAAAATTCGAAAAGATTCATCGCTGTCCAAAACAGAAACAAAACCGAGATGCTTACTCGGTTTACCAAAGTGGCAAGAAAACAAGTTGCAGAAGCTTAGTGTAGAGAAACTAAAAAGAAAGGGCTTGGCATGAGTTCCTAAAAGGAGTGTTCAAGCTCAGAAGGATGATGATCAAGCAAATGGTGCAACGAAGGCAAAGGAGAGAAGGAGATTCAAGAAACATATTGCCAAGTTGGAAGTTTACACCAAATTATGAAAATTATTGGTCATGGCATCATCCATATTCTATGCATATATCTATGTAATATTCATTCCTAGGTATGCATGGTTATCTCTTAGCTCTTTATTTTGATCCTTGGCATGGGTATGTATATTATGGAGGTTTGTCAAATTATTTTACTCATCAATGACTTTCTATTTCAAGAGTCGAAGTGTTATATTTCAGCTATGCATACTCTTGTGGATGAATTCATATAACCAATATTTTGTTTTTTTTGACGGGATATAACCAATATTTTGTTACCACCCTTAAAATGAAAATAGGCCGATGCATACATCGCCCTTAGATCCTAAGTAGCCGATGAGTTGGATATTGTGCTATTTGGTGTTTTATGTTTTCAAGTTCACCTAAACCTCACCTAAAAACAAGGGGCATATGTACAAAATTATCCATTTTGTGAAGTTGTCAAAATATAAAACGGACCTCACCATTGTGTTCCTCTCGTTGAAATGGTAAAAAAATATATATGGAACATCCAATTCAGGATCCGAATGAGGGAGTTATGCCTTCAGGAAGATGCTTCAATATTGGAGGTACCGACAACTTGGGTGACAGTAGTACCGACAAACGTTGGAGCAACTGACATACTTGAAAAAAAGACCTTGTTTCGGATCTAGCCTTTTGGATCCCAATCTAAACCGTTTCAAACTCGTGGGAAACTTAGAAAATACGTATTGGAAGGTTTTCTACTGGAATAAGACCACCCTCTCTATATATACTATATATACTAGAGGATCTCTATATATACTAGAGGATCATAGCCGATTGGGTACATCCAACAATCCAATCGTCTTTTTACATCTACAAGTATTTTATGTCCTCTTGCAACCTCATGCTGCTATTCATCTATTAATACGACGATCAAGGATGGTGCCTAAAGCTTGCCAGCCGACCTAGGGCAACCCGCCGATGTCGTGCCCCGACGGGGTCTCTCCGGACGAGAGCTTTGATGATGTCTTTGCTAGTTTGCTCGGAATCTAGCTGTTCTTCTTTGACAAGCATGATTAGTTACCCTTTTCTAGTTTGTACGGTAGCCGTTCTTTACCGTACCATGCAAGTGTGATGCCTATCTTTTGTTGGTTTGTTCGTAAACCTCTCTATTCTTCACCACGTAAGTGTGATCCTCACTACGTAGTTCGGTCTATGGTGACCTGGGGGATTAGTCCTAGTTATCCAATGTGGCGTCAGCAGGAATAAAGATAACAAATGGATGCCACGTAAATTACTAGTCAAGTAGTCACCGTCACCTCCATTTAAAAAAAATCGATACATACACGGACACGGAAGAACCTGAAGGACGCAGTATATGAGTAATGTGTATATTTATATATCTATGCTCTCTATACATACATACATAAATGTATGTCGTGCGAACTCAAAAGAATACTACAATACAAACATATATATAATGCGCAAAATGAAAACTAAATATACGCAGCAAGCAACAGAGTACTCCGTATCTAGTAAGCCATGAGACCGGCGGCGATCATTACGGCGGCGAGGGCGCCGAAACCGGTGGCCTTGGTAGCGGTGGAAGCGGGCGCGGGCGGGGGAGACACGGGAGCACCGGCGGGGGCGAGGGAGTTGGCACTGGGCACGACGTCGATCTGGATCTTCATGCCTCCGGTGCAGTGGCCAGGGAAGCCGCAGATGAAGTAGCGGGTGCCGGGGGAGGCGAGGGCGATGGCGTCGTTGCCGGAGTTGTGGGTGGCGAGGGGGCTGGCGTTGGAGCAGGAGTCGTAGTCCGCCTTGCTCACCTCCACCACGTCGTGCGCCTGGGGCGAGTACTTGAACACGATCTGGTCACCCGGGTGGAACCTCTTGGAGGACACCCAGGTGCCGTAGTTGGTGCTCAGGTCCCAGGACCCGCCAGGCTCGCCCACGTTGTAGGTCGCCGCCGACGCCATGCCCAGGACGACTGCTGCCATCACGGCCACGAGCGCAAGCCTGCTTGTTGCCATGTCGATCGTCTGCTGGAAGGGGAGATGATTAAGCAGAGGAGGACAGAGACTATTGCCAAGCTTCTTGGAGCTAGGTTGCAGGAGCTTGTTTAATTAGCTTGTGTGCTGCAGAGCTAGAAAACTAGAACTTGTGATGAATGGATGATGGTTTGATCATTTGGGTTGGATTTGGGTGCATATATATAGCAGATGTGTATATGTGATCCATGCGACAGCGCGGTAGGTGGCAGATACATGTACGTTGGGCAGGGAAATGCCGTTGTGAAAAGGTATACGTACGTACCGTCAGACATCAGAGTCAGAGCATAGTTTCCGTCGTGGACTACTGTTGTGCATTTTTTCTTATAAAAAGTTGTGACCACACCAGTATACTTGGTCCGAAGTCAATAAAAAATATAGTGTCACTTGGTCCGAGTCAAAAAATAGACGTACTATAGTATATAGTATATGTCACCACGGGCAGATGGACCGACCGCGATGTTGTTTGAAGTTTCAACGCGGCGAATCGGCAGCTAGTCAGGGTGGTTGGCGTGCTGACCTTTTCATCTCCGCCTTTGCCCCGTCGTATCTCCAGGCTCCATTCAAGATCGGGTCTGTTTCACACTGATACGCTGCTCTTGACTTCAATGCTACGCCTACTCCAACTCCAATCCCGTGTTGAACATGTCAGCCATACATTTTATAGGTTCCGTTTTACATTTTGAGTATAAAAGCAGCCTACGGTATATCCCTGCGGGAAATAAATCGAGGATGCATAGGATCGAAATCGACCCAGTTCACTGGTTAAACTGAAAAAAAAAGGAGAGAAAACAAGGAATCCTGACATGACTGACCCGGCTCGGCCAAAAGATAGTTGATGCAAAAACATCCAGAAGAGAAAGAAACAATCCAGGCCGATCAGTGAATGATTCGGTGAAAACGTTGAGAAAGGAACGGACATTGAGTTTTTTTTTGGATAATTGGATTTGATCTATTTTTAATTAAATTTAAATCAAATAAATCCTAAAATCGATATTAAATGCTAGGTACATTAAAATTTTAATCCCGTGTGAGATTTCAGTTAAATCTTGAGTCAACTCAAATAGGTTGTTTGTGTGTACACCAGTTGTGAAGTTGAAAAGATGTATCACATGTTGTGATGCAGGGTGGGCTGCGTCTTGCCACTTGGCCGTTTGATGGAGCCGTCAAACAAGCAGTTATTTGGGAGAAACCATTCATAGTTTTCTCGCCTTAGAGTACCCGCGGTGGGTACTCTAAAACGATACTCTAAAGTTTTAGAGTATGAGTATAGAGTAAAAACTGCTACACTGGGTACTCTAAAACGATACTCTATCCTTTCTCTCACTCTATATTTAGAGTGGTACAGTGCTTACTCTATACTCTATAGTGGTGGGCCCCACTAGTTAAACAAAGGAAAAAATGCTATAACTCACAAACCAAAAATCCAAATTAAATTTTGATTGCACCATTAAATTCGTCTCAATAAATCCTTTAAAACTAGATCACACATGGATATATTTAGATAAAGTGACAAGTGGGTCCCACAGTGGATAGAGTGGATAGAGGATGATATAGAGGATGGATGGGTGCGGGAGAATTAAGTATAGAGGAGAGAATCTTGCTGACTAGGACATATAGAGGATGAATATAGAGGTCCATGAGTACGGGTAGTCTTACTCTGAAGTTTACTCTATCTCAACGGTAAGGTCACCGACGTCTAGGAGCATTCCTTAGTATTTTCTTCCACTGGCAGTGTTGCGCATGCAAGCTTCACCGAGGAGAGTACGGCCAGGCCCGGCCCTTGGGGGGGGGGGGGGGGGGGGGGCGGGAGGGGCGGCCGTTCTGGGTCCAGAAATTGGATGGGCCCCCCAGGTATGTATACGTAGTAATAGGTATTGTACGCGAGACATGAAACGCCGTGCCGACTCCGTGTGATCACGCGCCGCGAGTCCGCGACCGGCGACCTTCCACTTTCCTTCTTGCGTGCGCGAGTCCTTCCAGTTTCCATTCTTGCGTGCGCGTGACGTGAAGAGCGGAGCCGCGGAGGGGCCTGGCAGCGTGCCGTCCGTCGAGCGGAGAAGTGACATCGTGAGAAGGACAGGCCCCTAGACGGAGTTCCTTGTGTGCTTATCGGCTGATCGCCTGATGCCCTGATCGGCTAATCCCCAAATTCCCTCATCTCTGTTGGGCTTTGCAGCAGGCAGTAGTTCCAGCAGGCTGCAGAAAGGTATGAATCTAGATTCTTAAATTTATTAGTTACTAATTATTTCTCACGTGATCTCTATTTTATGAAATTATAGTTACTAATTGTTTCTCAATTTTAACAGTACCATGTCGTCAAGAAAATATCCTTCCGGCCATGACAAAAGAATAAAGAAAAAGCGAATAAATGCTTTGGTAGAATCACAGAGAGGGGCCTTTCATAAATTTCTTAAGAGAAATACAAGCACTTCAAGTGATCCAGATGCATTGGCGATAGTTGCTGTGGAGGAACCAGCTAATGCTAATCCAGAAGATGAGGACCATATGGAAGACAATGTTGACATCGACATGGATGAACATAATGTGAGTGATCATGAGCACGCATTTAATTCAAATGAAACAGAACCTACTATTGTTGATGAGGATCCAGTTTCTATTGATATTTATGATCCAAGAAATTGGGATAAACTTGATAACAAAGCAAGTGATGCATTAGTTGAGAAGATCCTGATGTTGAACCCAAGGATAGGAGTGATGCAAAGAATTTATTTGATGTGCTTGGCAGCTTTGAATTTATTTTTGGCATGGTTATTTGGCATGACATTCTATTTGCTGTCAATAAAGTGAGCAAAAAATTGCAATCATCATCTATGTGCATTGATTCTGCCATGTGACAGATACAAGGCATAATGGATTACTTTGAGACCTATAGGAATGATGGGTTTGATTCTAGTATGGTCATTGCTAAAGAAATTGCATCTGAAATGGGTGTTGAGCCATCATTTCCTGTAAAGCGTCGTGCTCTTAGAAAGAAACATTTTGATGAAAATAATAGTGAGGAAGTCATCTTCCAACCTGAGAATGATTTTAAATTGAGTTACTTTTTGGTTATGGTTGATATGGCAAAAAGGTCATTGGAAAGTAGATTTGAACAACTCAAGGCATTTAATGAGATATTTGGATTTTTAACGAGTTCAACAAGCTTGAAGTCCTTGGATGCTCCTGAACTAAATTTGTGTTGCACAACATTGGCAGTAGCTTTCTCTCATAATGGCTCATCTGACATTGATGTAAATGATCTATTTTCTGAGCTAAGGGTTCTACAATCTGTTTTGCCAAATAGAGAAATGACAGCTATGGAGATTTTTGAGTTTGTTATGAAAAGTGATTGTTATCCTAGTACTTCTATTGCTTATCGCATCTTGTTTACTATGCCAGTGACTGTGGCATCAGCTGAAAGAAGCTTCTCAAAATTAAAATTGTTAAAGAACTATTTGAGATCTACCATGTCACAAGAGAGGTTGAATGGATTGGCAACATTATGCATTGAGAAGCTATTGTTGGATGAGATTGATATTGAAACCATCATCAATGACTTTGCTTCAAGGAATGTTAGAAGAAATTTTTAAGGTAATTTAATATGTATACAAAATATTTTATACGAATATTACTTTTACATCTAGTTTACTGCTTATTAATAACATTTTGTATATGTGTGTATATAGTACCAATAGATAGTACTAGTAGTATTATCATATTTATATAAAAGGGTCCAAAATTCTAGGTTCATTCCAGGTCCAAAATTACATAGGACCGGCCCTGAGTACGGCTATGTGCGGGGTAGCTCAGTTAGGGTGGCATTGGCGTGCGTGCAAGCTCTACTGTGGCGCGGACGACGCACATGCGAGCTGAGCTTAGGAGGAAGAAGGGGAGCCCTATTGTTGGTACTTCGCTTGTCGTACTAACACCTTGTTGCGTTGTTCATCGAGTCGATCAAGTGAATCTTGCAATGCCTCTTCAGCCGTCTCTTTAGTATAGGCCAGCACTCGAGGGGACCCATAGTCGAGCTTGGTTGGAAGAAGGGAGCGAAACCAATTGATCTGTTGGGCGTTTCAAAGACTCCATAGGACCGTTGGTAGCTCTTGCTTCCACTTTCCAACAAACGGTGCTAATCATTCGAAGATTTGTGGTTTGAGGCCTTATAGTATGCAGGTGTTAGCTCTCTCAACTTGATCGCTTGTCTGTGGATGTGCCACAGACACCCAACGCACGTTGATGTGCCTTTTGTCACAGAACTCTAGGAATTTGTGTCCTATGAACTGAGTGTCATTATCCGTGATCTTGAGTTTCAATGGTGCACATCAAAAATAGTGAAATTACAATGGCACAAATCTAATTAACCCGAAATATTATGTGAGCCATTAGTTTTGTGAACAATGTCCTTTTTTATCTTCAATTTAGAGAATTAGCACTTGTAGAGATGAAGAAAAAGAAGGAGATTAAAGAGGATTTATTGTTTTTAAGCCAACATTAAGATCAGTAATTTTTTAAGCCGATATTAATGTTTGATACTGTATTCAAAAAAATTATCGACATTTGCGGACTGGTCCCCCTATATCTAAATCTTGGCTCTGCCCTTGCTTGCATGTTGGAGTTGGTCAGTTGGCAGCCTGCAACGGCCTTCTTTGTCTCCCATGGGTGGCCTTATGTATTTGTTATTACAAACTAAGAGCACCTCCAAGAGCTTTTCTGAATTTCACTTCCTAAATCATTGTTCGAAGAGCCATATGTATAAACATCATTTTTTATATGTTTTCACTCTCCACCAACTTTCCTATCTCTTGTGTACACTTTAGAGAGCCATTTTCGCTATTTATCTTTGGTTACCTAGAAGATAGCTGTATTTAGATAACCACATAGAGAAGCTATTGGAGGGTATTTTTTTCATCAAAGTCTCTATTCCTAATAATTAGGAATGATATAGAGAGTCACTTAAAGATGCTCTAAGTTCATTTGGTTTATGATACTGTTAATATTTTAAGCATTTATGTCCTGTAACAATGTTGGTATAATTATTTCTTGCATGTGGAAACGAAGCCGCATATTCTTCCATTACCTTACCTAAAAAATAGCCTCGATATAACTAACTAATGGTTGTATCAACCGTAACAAGCTAGGCCCACCCGTTTGCGTATGGTTGGATGGCTTTCATCTGTTTTATACACTAGTGCATAAAATTTAATGGAGGCGGACATTTTGGATTAATAAAGGCGGGCATTGCAACCGCCTCTAATCAAAGGTCACGGTTAATCCAGCCTTTTTGGAGACGGTTGCTTTTGCCCGCCTTGGTTAATCGATTAACGGAGACGGTCACATTAAGCTGCCCACCTCCGTTAATCGATTTAAAAAAAAATAAAAAACCCTAGCGAACCCAATCGAGCCCGCTGCCGTCACGGCCACCGGATCTGGGTGCAGTCGATCTCCTCCTCGCCGGATCTAGGCGCGGCCGGCTCCTTCATGTCGGATCTGGGCATGGCCGACCTCCTCCCCGCCGAATCTAGGTGCACCCAGCCTCCTCCTCGCGCGGATCTGGGCGTGGCCCAAGGGAGGGAGCCGCTAACGTGGTGCAGCTGGTCGGACTGCCGTTCGCCCTGGGAGAAGAGAGAGTGAGAGAGCTGAGAGGAGCTAGGAGAGATGGAGAAAGAGAGGACCGCCGTTACTTGGAAGAGATGCGCGCTCGCCAGATCTCGCTGTCGTCGCCTGTCGACGAAACCTGGTCGGCAGTCTACCAAGGGGTATGTCCAAGGTAGTGATTTGTCGGTAGACAGGTGCACAAGCTACGAACTAGATGGTGACGCAAGACACTACAAGGTTTTATCCAGATTCGACCGCCGTGAGGGCGTAATACCTACGTCCTGCATCCTGATTTGTATTGTTGTGTATAATGAGATGTGTTTTGAGGGGGCCCCTGCCCGCCTTATATAGTCCGGGGGCAGTGTTATAAATCTGGAAACTAATCCTAGTCGGTTACAATTGACATAGCTCGCCGGATAAGGATTCCTATTCTAACCGACTAAGATCTTGCTTGATCTCTAAGTTTGCTTTCCTTCTTTGCGTGGGACGCCGAGCAGATCGACTGCGCCACGCGTTGTCTTCTGATGGGCCGGGCCCTCTGGTCTGGGCCAGTTCAAGTCTAGCCGTAAGGGTATAGGGGTTAATACCCCCACAGCTAGTCCCCGAGCACTATGCATTGTGATGTGACACGTCGTCTTGACCTTCTCCGATCAGTGAGGCTTGAGTTCTTGACGTCTTTGACCAGTCAAAACACCATCTGAGCAGCTGTTGCAGGCGTCCGACCAGCTTATAATACAGCCGACCACCATTGTTGCCGGAGAAAGTAGGTTGTCCGAAGAATGTATGGTGCTCTTGAGAAAAAGAAAAAGATTTCCTTTCTGGTGAAGTGTGCCCACTTGTATTTCTGATAAGAAATGTAAGCAGGGTAAACAAAGCATAGGGATCGAAAAATAAAACATTCACTGCTAGGTGAAGTGTGCCCACTTACTCCCCGAGCCTGGTAGTAGGTGACGTAGGCGCGTGGTGCCAGGGTCTAAAATGAAACTCCATGGAAACTCAATACTGAGATGCACCGATAGGTGCATCGTACCGATGTAGTCTCCGAGCTCGCTGGAAGGCGAAGTATGAGCCTTGTAGCAAGGTCTAAAAAAGCACTGATCTCTCAACTGTATGCGAGTCCAATTTCACATGTAGCCGAGGAAATCAGGCATCGAGCTGTGGTCGGAGAGTGGTCGAAACAGTCCCCGAGCACAGCATGAGGTATGGTTGATGAGTCCCCGAGCAGAATGAGACGTGGTCGACAAGTCCCCAAGCAATGTGAGATGTGGTCGACGAGTCTCCGAGCCTGGTCGAGGAATATAACGTGCTCGGTGGTCTATGACAATCTGTGGCCAGACCATTCCCCGAGTATCTCTTACTGTATTCCCACCTGAATCATAGTATTCTTCTTGTATTTTTCTGCTTCCTTGCTCTGACATGATAAAAAATTTGACTGATGTGATGTTATCATCACGCTCATCTGCCTTGTCAGTGTCACAATGAACCGTTCGCCAGACGGAGCATGCTAGTGTGGGCCCTCCCGTGGAGGAACCGAGAGGCGCATTTACTGGCGCAGTAACCGGGAAAAAGTGGAAACCGGAGGGATCGTGCCACGTTTCACGCGCACGTATCCCAAAAATCTCGGGGAGAGGTGGAACGGTGCAGTTAATGGGATAAATAGCCGCTGCGCGGCCATTCCCCATTTACGCCCAATAGTCGCTTTTGCAAACCAACCACCTTCTTCCTCCAGCCCGCGCGCCCTAGTCTGATTCCGCCGCCGCCATTAGCACACCTCACCGCCATTAGAAGCGACACGCTCTCTGTACACCAGCTGAGCCAAAGCAAAGAGGCGAGAGAGGTAGAAGATGGCCAAGACGGAGGCGGCGAAAAGGGCCGAAGTAATGAGGAAGGAATGGTGGAGGTCGAAGTCCACCGAATCGACGATCAACGACCTCGTCGGCCTGGGGGTGCTCCATGTTGGGCATTCTTAACGTCATTACTAAAAGTAGACTTAGTTTTCTAATTCTGATAACGGCGCCAAAAATGCCGAACCTATCCCTCATGCCACTTAAGCCAAGTTGTCATCCCCAGCATGACATGAGAGACGCGGTATTGAAATATGCAACTGCTCTTCTAAATAAATAATAAATAAGATCTGCAAGCGCACAGATTAATACCGATGTAGCATTTTAACCGGGAAGTATTCCAGGTATCGTTATTTATATTTTTACCACTGGGAAGGGATTACTAACATCAATGTTGATTATGGAATGGAATATAGGAATGAGTATCAATCATTGCATGTATAAGTGAGAGCATTCATCTATCTCTTGCATACAGGGGTAAGTGTCACATAAAATATAGATAAAGTATGAATGGTGACAAAGATAATTAATCTGATCAGCTAGCCACATATAATAATGATAAGCACCTCAACAGATATTCTAGCAAGTCATTAGCATGGTATTAGGACGAACTACAAGGATATTTCCTAAGTTATTCTTAACTATAAAGTCTAGCATATCATAGTTAGTGCAAGTACACTTGGCAATCATTGCGAGAAAGGACTACGCCCATGCATAGTGATATTATCAAGGAAGATGAGAAACATAGCAATCACTCCCCCGTAATAATGTTGCTCTGCCTGCCTTACACACGGGAGGGGGACTATATAAGAACCAACGAAGCTGTCACCATCGCGGACCACCCCACGATCCGGCATATAAGGTGCAATCGCAGATAAATATGGTCTAAGCACCACGCCTACACAATATTTATCATTTACCCATGGATCCGATGGATAAACGCTATACGATCCTAAACATGTATATAATTCCAATCTAACTAAGCCAAGCGTATAACTACGATAAACTAAGAACAATATAATTGCAAACATAAACAAGTAGAGCATAGTCATAATCAATATATTGAAATAGAACAAAGTTGTATTCATAATATTGAAGAACAAAGATGAACAATGAAGAACAGTAGAGGAATTACCAAGAATCCTCTTGACAGATCCGGAAACCAATCGAAGATTGACTCCTTCTAGTTCTAATCCTATGTAGCTATGCTATACTAGAGATCTAGTTGATGTGGTGGCTCTAGGGCTTGATCAGAGACTCTCCTCCTGAGATTAGGGTTTGAGGAATTGAGAATGAGGGAGTGCCTCCTCCAGGGGCCAGGGGTCCTGCTTATATAGCCCCCTCAAGTGAACGTGGGCCGTCGGATCAAACCGACATTAATCACACAGTTTTCCTTGATCCCTTAGGTCGGTGGAGCATAATCCGCGAGACGGAGCCTGATTGGCTCTCAGGCCAGGGCGGGCGCCCTAGGGGACAGGGCGGGCGCCCTGCCTCCGGGCCCGTTCGGCCTCCCGTTCGATCTCGTGGCTTCTGGAGTCTTCTAGATGATAGAAAATCGGTGAACACGTTATTATCTCTATGTAAACCCGACGTGTGGGCCTTTCCTCCGTATTTTCTGATAACCCCCTGCAGAAACAGACAAACACCAAAACTCGTGGAATTCTGTCAGATAAAACCCTAAGTCTAGGTGTTGTTGCATTTGGATCCTTTTCTTTATTTATTTGATAACTATATTTGGTACTTAAGGACCGTCAACAAACTCCCCCAAGCTTACCTCTTGCTCGTCCCTGAGCAAGGATAGACTCATTATGGATCAGAAGTTGCTGCAACGCCTTTGAACGTTGACGGTGCATATGCTTTCAAATAAGGTCTCATCCCTGAGTTAGAGTAAACTGTCAAGACTTAAAACTTACTCATTTTACCTTTCACCATGGGGCTTGCAACCGTCACCTGCATCTTGAGTGGTTAAAAGATAGAACGGTCTAGTCAAACACCATGTCTCTTATTCTTGATCAGCTATAGCTCTGGAGTTTTTGCAAATTTTTCAAATAAAACTCAGAGATTCCTTGTATGACTTTCTCGGGTCTCTCTTTTGTGGTATTTCTGGATCCTTACCAAGGCAGTAATGGTATATGCCTTCTCTCTCAAAGTATGTGGTATTTATGGTATAAGGCGTAGTGACATTGCCTTCTCTCTCACCCTACTCTAATAAGGCTTTGATATCTGGAGCTCATAGGTGGGAGATACAGTATACATACTCATAGAACATTTATTGCATAGTCAAACCATGGATCCAGAGAAACAAGTCAATAAGTCAAATCAAGATATGCATGTGTGGTGAATGAGTGGTGTATGGTGATAACAAAAGTCTAATGCTCTTTTTGAGGGAATACATACCTTTCTTGCCTTTTGAAACTTTTGAGGGGAATGAGATGCTCTGTATTTTCTCTTTTTCTTTTTTTTCTCTCAGGTGGGTATCTTGTACCCCTAATTCTACTGTCGGACACTTGTCCATTTTTACCTCTCGTCTCACTTTTTCTTTCTTCGAGGTTCCGAGCACTTGCTCCTTTTTATTTCCTCGTATTTATATATTTTTTTAGAGCAATCTCCCTCTTTTGAAAATATAGCAAGTGGTAGTAGAAATGACTTGAGCATTAACTTCACAGGGAATAACAGGAATGGGATAATGTTTTTGGCTATTCTCTCCCGGGTCAGGAGTAGAATAATTTTGGGTGAATCTAGAGATGGAAATGAGTGGATATATGTGGATGCGTACTTCCGGAGTAGAAGCAGCATGTATGAGTGAACGTGCAAGTGAATCTTGATTTTAACCACATGACAAGTTCCTAAGGGTCTACACAGCTTGACCACACTCAATGCCCATAAGCAGTAAGTAGTAAAAGTGCGGCTCTTAATCTAACAAGCATGTATATATGGCTGTGGTAGGAATTTAAACTCTCATCATACAGGAACTCATCATGCAACATTTTAAAGATTTTCAAAGATAAAATTCTCCAGAATTCTAGCATCTCTAGGAACAGATAAACAGCAGCTCAACCTTCCCATATCATATCCGCTAACAACTTAGACTTCAGATCAAGTTCTCTTCCCACTAGTTCAGGTTTAGAGCCAGTTTTAAATTATAACAGTTATGTCTAAACTAGAGAGAGAACAAATTTGAAAATTAAGCAGAGCAACTATTCATCATATCCATGCTAGAGTTTTATTTTCAAGATTCAGTTTAGCATAGCTACTTTATTTATTTATTAAACTAAGCAAATATATATAAACACAAAATATTTATTTGGGTTTTCATGATTATGCATCTTTTTATTTTAATAAAGCATAAGTATAACTGTAGATAAAAATACTTATCGGGATAAATGGGGGTGCTCTCCCCCAAGCTGGATCTTGACGTAATTTCTTCTGATGTAGCTAGCAGGTGCAGAGGTGTATTTGAATGTCGACAGCACCCTGACAGCGATTAGGATGTCCTCCATCTGCTAGTCTTCCTGAATTCTGTGGAGCTCAAATAGACAACAAAGCTTCGTGGAACTTGATTAAGCGTTAGCATAAATATCTAGCCTTTATCATGTTTGAGCTCCTTGATAAATGTCACTCTCTATTTTTATTTTCATTTTTATAGAACAGAAAAAATATATATTATTTTTTTATGCCACCACAGTGAATGTACTTATGGGTTTTATGCCACTCGCATACTCACATGGGGCTTACCGTTTTTAACATTTTTTTAAGACAGAATGAACATGATTAACTAAGCAATAATTAAAGGGAAAATGATAACTACCAAGTTTACCTCTTGGCACGGCATTCGGTGTTTTTAAGTCCTCCGAACAGGACTTCTTTTCTTCTTAGTTATCCTGGGATTTGGGTGGCGTAGACGGTGGTTCCGGCAGCGCCTCCTCTTCTTGTGTAACTGTCTTCGCCTTCCATACCCGACTTGGTGCTTCGGTCTCCTGTTGTGTATCCTCGGGCCTTATGACCTCTCCTTCATAGTCTGCCCATACGTCCTTGATGGTTTGCCTCCTTTGGTTACGGTTACGTCGCCTTCTTCTTGTCCTGACCTGCTTAGAATCTTCAACTATATAGTTAGGGTCATTAAAGTAGCGGCGTACCTTCTCAGAGGGGAAATGCATATGGACTTCTCCGGTTCCAATGTAGATGATTGCTTTGACGGTGCCTAGGAACGGTCTTCCTAGGATGATGGGTGGATCGTACTCGTCGTCTCCCATGTCAATGACCTGAAAGTCTGTATGGACAAAATGATCGTTAATTTTAACAGGGACATCGGTTACTATACCTTCGACCTTTCGGGATGTCTGATCTACCATCTGGAGCTGAGTGTATGTTGGTTTTAAGGGCATGGTTCCGTACAGGAGCTGATAGGTGACTGTGGCCATTATGTTGACTCCTGATCTAGTGTCGCAGAGCGCCTTCTGAAAGGAGTATCCATTGATTGAGCACTCAATGCTTGGCATACCTGGGTCGTCCTTCTTGATTAGGAACGGCGACTTGGGTCGTCGGTCTTGACCTCCTTGAACTGCAGTGACCATCTTAGCTGATTCGGTCCATCCTTGGTTGTTCTTGTTCTGCTTGATCCTCCTGTTGGTCCTCTTCCTTGGTTCATGTTGGGGTTGCTCTGGGATTTGTGTAATCTTGTTCTTGAAGGAAAACGTCTCCTTCCTCCCCTTGATGTTGAAGTTGATCTTCGCAGCGCTGGCGTAGATGACAGCTCCCGAGGTGTTCAGGAATGGCCTTCCCAGAATAACTGGTGACCTCTCATCGGACCCGGTCTCTATCACCACGAAGTCAGCTGGAGCGTACGAGGTACCAACTCGGACACACATGTTCTTTAATATTCCTTTAGAAAAGCTTAGTGTCCGATCTGCAAGCTGCAAACACATAGTTGTTTCTGATAAAGGATATGTAAAGAATTTTTCATAGAGTACCCTGGGCATAATGTTGACGCTGGAGCCAAAGTCGTAGAGTGCTTCTGGGAAGTCCACCATGCCGATGGAGATCGGGATGACGGGGCGTCCTGGATCGCCTCTCTTGACTGGCAGAAGGTCATTATGTACTCCGACAGCGGGATTACCCCAATAGTTACCTGCATCAAACATGTCTACAAGATTTGCAGATTCTAATCCTTCCGGTTGTGATGGTATACCGGGGTTAGTAGCAGGAACAACAGCAGCTATTTGATTTAACTGAGATTCAATCATTTTATTAAAGCTAATTTGGTTTTTGATGGCAGTAGAGAAATTATCCATTCTATTATTTATGTTTTCTAGCATTTTATCATTGGATGCCAATTTCTTAGATAAGTTATCCATTAGCTTTCCTTGATTAGACACTAACTCTCTCAGGGGTGGAAAATTATTATTGTTGTTGTAAGAGTTATTGCCTTGATAATTACCTGAGTAGTTACCTGAGTAGTTAGGCCTCTGTTGATTCCAACCTTGATTTTGTTGAGGACGGTTGTAGTTGTTGTTGTTGTTGATGTACCTTATATCCTCAAGCATCTCAGGGCAGTGATTGCCTGAGTGTCCAGTATCTCCACATTCCTCACAAGTCATGTGAGAGTCGTAGACGTTCATGACTTCTCTTTTGTCTCTAGCTTTGTCATCGAGCTTTTTCATGAGTAGGTCTAACTTTGCAGACAGCATGTCTATCTCCTTGAGCTGGTGCATACCTCCACCCTTCTTGCGTGTTTGAGTCCTCTCTTCGTTCCAACCTTGGTTGGACGCCATCTTCTCCACAAGGGCTGTAACTTGTGGTATGGTGAGTGATAGAAATGCGCCTCCAGCTACAGCATCCATGGTCTCACGAGCACTAGTGATGAGCCCATGATAGAAAGTCTGCATAAGTAGCCAGCTCTCCATTCCATGATGGGGACATTCTAGGATGTAATCTTGAAAGCGCTCCCATGCTTCTGGAACGGATTCATCATGTTATTGCTGAAAATTTGTAATCTTCCCACGGAGAGCATTGGTCTTGCCTATGGGAAAGAACTTAGCCAGAAAGTTCATAGAGCAGAGTGCCCACGTAGTGTTCTTATCCTTCGTCGCATAGAACCACTGCTTCGCTCTCCCCAATAGTGAGAATGGGAAAAGGCGAAGTAGTATGGCGTCTCTGGGAACATCTAATAAAGTGAATGTGCTGCAAATCTCCAGGAAGTGTTAGAGATGAGCACTTGCATCTTCGTGCGGCTTCCCACATAACTGGTTGGCTTGTACCATGTTGATGAGCCCTGGCTTGAGCTCAAAGTTCTTGTCGATGGCCGCGGCAGGTCCAGTGCGGATGTTGTCCGTAGTGGGAGCTGAGAACTCGCGGATCGTCTTGTTCGCCATGGCTGCGAACTCTGTTGACAAATTCCAGATGAAACTTCGGCGGTCTTCTGGATTGGATGAAGTGTTGCGTCGAAGTGTTGACTTCTTGAGCTTGGCTCTTGCCCCTCTGATTAATGCTTCGGGGTTGTCAACAAAATTTTCTGGAAGATGTCCTCTATTCATACATCACCCTGCAAAACAATAAGAATGGAAAAAATACAGGGGTAAATCTGTATGAGAGAATTGATGATCTCAATCACTTAATGATGCGAATGATGACTCAAATTCCGTATTCATTCCTTGTTAGTAAATCAACCTTCCCCGGCAACGGCGCCAAAAATGCTTGTTGGGCATTCTTAACGTCATTACCAAAAGTAGACTTAGTTTTCTAATTCTGATAACGGCGCCAAAAATGCCGAACCTATCCCTCATGCCACTTAAGCCAAGTTGTCATCCCCAGCATGACATGAGAGACGTGGTATTGAAATATGCAACTGCTCTTCTAAATAAATAATAAATAAGATCTGCAAGCGCACAGATTAATACCGATGTAGCATTTTAACCGGGAAGTATTCTAGGTATCGTTATTTATATTTTTACCACTGGGAAGGGATTACTAACATCAATGTTGATTATGGAATGGAATATAGGAATGAGTATCAATCATTGCATGTATAAGTGAGAGCATTCATCTATCTCTTGCATACAGGGGTAAGTGTCACATAAAATATAGATAAAGTATGAATGGTGACAAAGATAATTAATCTGATCAGCTAGCCACATATAATAATGATAAGCACCTCAACAGATATTCTAGCAAGTCATTAGCATGGTATTAGGACGAACTACAAGGATATTTCCTAAGTTATTCTTAACTATAAAGTCTAGCATATCATAGTTAGTGCAAGTACACTTGGCAATCATTGCGAGAAAGGACTACGCCCATGCATAGTGATATTATCAAGGAAGATGAGAAACATAGCAATCACTCCCCCGTAATAATGTTGCTCTGCCTGCCTTACACACGGGAGGGGGACTATATAAGAACCAACGAAGCTGTCACCATCGCGGACCACCCCACGATCCGGCATATAAGGTGCAATCGCAGATAAATATGGTCTAAGCACCACACCTACACAATATTTATCAGTTACCCATGGATCCGATGGATAAACGCTATACGATCCTAAACATGTATATAATTCCAATCTAACTAAGCCAAGCGTATAACTACGATAAACTAAGAACAATATAATTGCAAACATAAACAAGTAGAGCATAGTCATAATCAATATATTGAAATAGAACAAAGTTGTATTCATAATATTGAAGAACAAAGATGAACAATGAAGAACAGTAGAGGAATTACCAAGAATCCTCTTGACAGATCCGGAAACCAATCGAAGATTGACTCCTTCTAGTTCTAATCCTATGTAGCTATGCTATACTAGAGATCTAGTTGATGTGGTGGCTCTAGGGCTTGATCAGAGACTCTCCTCCTGAGATTAGGGTTTGAGGAATTGAGAATGAGGGAGTGCCTCCTCCAGGGGCCAGGGGTCCTGCTTATATAGCCCCCTCAAGTGAACGTGGGCCGTCGGATCAAACTGACATTAATCGCACGGTTTTCCTTGATCCCTTAGGTCGGTGGAGCATAATCCGTGAGACGGAGCCTGATTGACTCTCAGGCCAGGGCGGGCGCCCTAGGGGACAGGGCGGGCGCCCTGCCTCCGGGCCCGTTCGGCCTCCCGTTCGATCTCGTGGCTTCTGGAGTCTTCTAGATGATAGAAAATCGGTGAACACGTTATTATCTCTATGTAAACCCGACGTGTGGGCCTTTCCTCCGTATTTTCTGATAACCCCCTGCAGAAACAGACAAACACCAAAACTCGTGGAATTTTGTCAGATAAAACCCTAAGTCTAGGTGTTGGTTGCATTTGGATCCTTTTCTTTATTTATTTGATAACTATATTTGGTACTTAAGGACCGTCAACACTCCACAACCAGGAGCTTGCTAGATGGAGGCCATCGGGCAGTGACAGCTACCCCAATCCTCAGCCTGGTGAGATAGTTGTCTTCGAAGATTTCTTCAAGCGGGGTTTTGGGGTTCCTGTCCATCCTTTCCTTCAAGGGCTATGTCTGTATTACGAGATTGGGATTTGCAATCTGCATCCCAACTCGATCCTCCTGGTTTCAGTCTTTATCCATCTTTGTGAGGCGTATGGGGGAATCCAACCCCATTTCGACCTCTTTCGATATCTGTTATGCTTGAGGAAGAAGGGGTCCCAAGGCGGCTCCAAAATTACCGGTGGAGCGTACCTGACCCTTCGGGATGGGATGAAGCAAGAGTACCTTAACTGCCCCTAGAACACCTCTCTCGGAGATTGGTACAAGAAGTGGTTTTACATTCGTGAAGAGCCCGACAATGCGACGTTTTGCGACGTTGGGTATATTCCAGAGAAGAGGGTGGCCTGGAATGAGCGACCAGAACTGGCCGGGCCGGTGGAGAGTTGATGGCGCTGCTCCCGTGGAATCGCCTGGACAGGCCAGCTGTGGCCGGGAACTTCATTAGCCGGCGTGTATAGCCTTGCCAGAGAAGGATGCACGCTAGATATGAGTACCAAGGCTCGACGGACCAGACGAGGATGCGGCCAGAGGATCTGGACCACGACGAAGTCAAACGCCAGATTGGGGAGTTGTTCAATCTGGCAGACCAAAGCTACTCTCCCCTGAGCAGGATCTAGCATGCGTATAAACTCATCCGACCAGCCCCGAAGGTAAACAACCAAACTCCTTAGCTCTGAGAAGTGTTGCCGACCACCATAGAGTAAAAATTCCTGATTTGTCTTGTCTTTGCGTGAATACAGGTGCACGGTGTGGAGAGACACAACCTGTTCGTGTCGTTGGCGCCTGGAGTCGAGCACCCGCAGAGCGTGGAGCCACCACCACTGAACGCGCAGCGGTGCTACGTGCACGTCGAGGATGACCATGAATCTGGGGCCCAGGCAGTAGCTAGGAAGAGTCCAGTCGTCGCCGATCAATCGAAGAAGAGGGCCAGGAGCTCCCAAGCAAACGAGAGCCCACAAGACTCGACTAGGAAACACCGTCAGACCAAGCGGGACTGGTCAGAGGACGAAGTGGAGGAGGACACGAGCGCCTACATGCTCAACCCTCGAAGAAAGAGGAGAGAGCAGTCAATGCAGGGGGGATCGACCCCACCGATAAAGGGGCTGCATGAAGGCCAGACGCCGCCAGTGGGGCCGACACCAAGAGTGGGGACAGCTGAAGAGGAAACCAGGCCGCCACCACAAGATGGAGGTCAGGGTTCCTCCACCCAGCGCTCAAGCCAGGGGCAACCACGGCGTCGTGCCTTGACCACCATACATCAGAGCTCAGATCTGTAAGTTCCTGAAAACTCATTAAATAGTGCGTCAATAGTATTAGCTAGCGTATAATTAGTAAAGGTAACTATTCTGTTGTCACATGCTAGCTTGGCATCAACGGAGAGACCAGAGCAACTGGCCACCGCTGGGGCAACCGAGTCAACAACCACCCCGACATCCTCCAAGCAACCGGTGGGTCAGACCACCAGGGCGGTGGAGCCGACAACGAGCAAGGATGCGGTCAACGTGGCGAACATGGAAGTGCCCGAGCAGGTGCCTAAGTAGGTGCCCGAGCAGGAGGCGCCGGAGCAGGTGGCGCCCGAGCAAAGTCTTCCGGGTACGCTGAGTGAAGGGAAAGTCCCCGAAACCAATCAGAGCATGCCCGAGCAGACCACGGCCACCACGAGCTCGACGCAAGGTGGTCTGCCTGACGCCGTAGCCAGGGGAAAATCAGCGGTGACGTCGTCGATCACCGGGCTGAACCGAGAGCGAAAGCAAGCCGGTGCCGAGCAGGCGACAGAGTCTGATGACGACGTCGTCGAGGAAATCCAGGGGCACCACAAGACAGGCGTCAACATGTATACATCTGCCGTGAACGTGGAGACCATTACGTCTGCCACGAGGAGATCTCCATCGATGAGGAGACGGAGAGAGTGGAGCGGGCGGCAAGACGACTCATCGGAGAAGTATAGGTAGGAGGACTCCTTGAGCACTGTCGTAGACCAGCCTTGGTATGTGAACACGCATAAATGATATTATATGTGATTTGCAGGGCCTCGTGAAGACTGCAAAGTACCAAAAACGGTGCTTTGACCAGATTCAAGGCATCTCTGAAGACAATAAGGAGATGACAACTGAAGTAGATCATCTGCACAAGCGGCTCGAGACCGCTGAAAAGAACTAGACAGAGCTCGAGTCGCAAAGGCTCAATGCTGTCCTCCAGCTTGGTCAGAAAGAGCCGAAAAGGGCACATAACTTATCTTAGCCGCACACCCCCAAGTACTAAAAAATATTGTTCATACGTACTTATGTGTCTCCCAGAGCTTGTTGTAGACCTGGCGGAGGAAGTCACCAGGCTTCAAATGGAGAACACGCGCATAGCCGAAGAGTGCGCCCGATTAGCAGCGGAGAACACCCGGTTGGCCGAGGACCACGCACGGTTCCGAGACCACTCAGTGAAGATGACCGAGGAGGTGAAGACCAAGAGCCAGGAGATAACTAGTGAGTGGCCATGTTCCAGATCATGGCATAATGACTGAATAGATGTCCCTTGTCTTTTTTCTGACCAGAATGCCCTTCTGCAGCATTAAAGACAAATGCCAAGAAGCATATTGTAGAGTTACAAAAGGACCGCGACCTCTGGAAGGATCGTTGCGCACAGATGGTGCGAGGGATCGGGCCAGTGCTCGACTTGCTCGATCCAGGACTGCCACCGACCGAGCCTCGAGTACAGCAGCTAGGAGTGATAGACAAGTGTCAGCTCGCCTAGGGTTGGCTTCAACAGTTCGTGAAGGAGGCCGGAGAGTTTGCGGGCGCCTATGTGCTAAGCATGGTGCGCGCGCATTATCCCCTGATCGACTTCACACGCTTCACGAAGGGCTACCCCAAGGAAGTCGGCGTGCAGGAAGCGGGAGAGCTATGGGGCCAGTTATCTGAGCCGACGGTGATGATAATCGGTGATATAAATCTATGCGGAACACCAACGCCACCATCGCAAGGAACGTCGACGACGTCTACTTCGGGGTCTTCAAGCCGACCACCTGGGACTGCGGTCTCGACCAGCCAATCCTAGGCTGGGCAATCTTCAAGCAAGGAGCAGCCAGAGCATGCGGTCACGACCAGCCAGAATCCTGCGGCTCAGGCTCGATCAGTAGAGGCAGCGCCACAGCCGTAGATGGGCAGTAAACATGAGCCAAGCCCAGCTCGAGCACCGACCATCAAGTAGCTGGTTACCTGTAGCTGTAGAGCAGACAATAGTTTAGTTTATTGTAAACTTGTACCTCGTCAGGCAAGCTTGTAATAAAGTACTATTGCAACAATGTAAGCTTGTGTTGTTTTTTGTCTAAAAAACGTGTTAAGCTTGTATATTACGTTTGATAACTAAGTTAGAACGTATAAGTGTTCTAGTTTAGTTGTAACAGTTGGAAGACACGTCATCTTGTGGAATCCATACGACCCTAGCCAGATCTATGGTCGGAGTGCGAGGCACAGAGCCTGTTCACACGTAAGAGCACACAAGTCAGACCAGGGAGCACACGCCGACCACCCGGAGCGTAGAGAGCTGGTCCCGTTCACGCGTGGACAGAAATCGGAGACGGGGGCTGGCTCCGAGGACTCGAAAAAGAATGGTGGTCTGACAACTGGTCTTTTACAAAATACTGATAGGAAGGAGACTCCAGATAAATACGTTAGAGTGACCGAAAGAAAACATATATGCTATATTGAAATAATCAAAGTACAAGAAAGGTACATATATATCTTTATTTATGCGCTCTACGGGTAGAAACTCCTAAGCTTGTCAATATGCCAGGAGTTGGGTACTTCAGTACCGTCGAGGTGAGCCAGCCTGTATGAAGTAGGCTGGGTGACTTCGATGACCTCAAACGGTCCTTCCCAAGGAGATGAGAGCTTGTGCATGCCTTCTTGGTTTGTTTTCCACTTCAAGACCAAGTCCCCGACTACAAAGAGACGTTCTTTGGCATTCCTGTTGTAGTATCTGCGTAGTACAGCTAGGTACTTGGCTGTACGTACACAGGAGTCAAGCCATCGTTCTTCAGAGCAGTTGACCTCGAGTTCACATGCTTCATCAGACCTGTCTTCATCAAAGTTCTCAACACGCGGTGCTCTAAAAGCGATATCTGCAGGGAGTACTGCTTCTGCGCCGTAGACCATGAAGTATGGGGAGGTGCCAATGTTGCGACTGGGCTGGGTTCGCAGTCCCTAGACCACAGCCGGTAATTCTTTAAGCCATCTTCCAGGAGCTTTGTCATTTTCCCTGTACAGCCTCTTCTTCAACGTGTCGAGGATCATGCCATTGGCCCTTTTGACCTGCCCATTAGCTCTGGGATGCGCTACTGACACGTATTTCACAACTATGCTCCTTTCATCGCAGAAGTCCCAGAATGCACTGCCAGTGAACTGAGTCCCCATGTCTGTAATTATGCTGTTGGGGAGGCCAAAACGGTGTATAATCTGATCAAGGAACTCAACCGTCTTCTCTGATAATGCCTTGGTTAAAGGCATGTACTCTATCCATTTAGAAAACTTATCAATCAACATGAAGACACATTTGAAGTTACCAGGGGCCGGCTTGAAGGGACCAATCATATCCAGTCCCCAGCATGCAAAGGGCCAGGAGACTGGTATGGTCTGGATCTCATGTGCTGGTACGTGTATACGTTTGGCGAAAACTGACATCCGTCGCAGTGGCGGACCAGCTTCTCTGCATCGGCCATGGCAGACGGCCAGTAGAAACCTGCTCGGAAAGCTTTGCCGACCAGGGTCCGAGAGGCGGCGTGATTGCCGCAAGTACCACTGTGAATTTCATGGAGCAGTTGAATACCTGCTTCTTGAGTGATACACTTCATCAGAACTTCCTCCTTTGCATTTTTGCGCATCAGGACACCGTCGACCAGTAGGTACTGCTTACTACGGCGCATGAGCCGCTCGTTCTCTGTTCGATCAGTATAACCGGTCCCATCCTGCAAAAACTTGATAAAAGGTACTCTCCAATCATTAGTGTTAGTGGTCGGAGGTACAACAGGTGTTGTCAGAGAGGATTCCGTAGTGCTCGGAGGGGGAACCATAGCCACCAAAGGCTGGTCTGGAGGCTTTTCGACCACCTGATCTGCTTCTTCCTTGATGGATGGTTTAACAAGGTCTTGGACGAACACGCCATGTGGGACTTGAGCTCGGGATGACCCTAACTTAGACAGCTCATCAGCTGCTTGATTTTTGTCCCGGACCACATGTGTGTACTCGATGCCATAGAATTTGCCTTCCAACTTTCTGATTTCTTTGCAATAAGCATCCATCTTCTCGCTAGTCGTGTCCTAGTCTTTGTTAAGCTGGTTAATGACTAGGGCTGAATCGCCATAGACGTGGTGACATTTTACACCAAGCTCAACCGCAATCCGCATGCCGTGGAGGCAGGCCTCGTATTCTGCAGCGTTGTTAGATGTAGAGAAATAAATTCTGAGGACATAGCGGAGCTGTTCGTTGGTTGGTGAGATAAAGAGCATGCCTGCTCCTGCGCCATCGATGTTCAGAGAGCCATTGAAATACATCTTCCAGTATTCGACTGGCCCCTGATCGGGAGGTGCGCTAAGGTCTGTCCATTCGACGATAAAGTCCACCAGAGCCTGAGACTTGATGGACGTGTGACCCTGGAACTCAATTGAATAAGGGCATAACTCCATTGCCCACTTGACGATGCGTCCATTAGCGTCCTTATTTCGAATGATGTCTCCCAATGGAAAATTAGTCTTGACCACCACCCGATATCCGTCGAAGTAATGTTTCAACTTTCAGGATGTAATCAGTATGGCGTAGATCAGCTTTTGAACTTGCGGGTACCTAGCTTTGGACTCATTGAGCACCTCGCTGATGAAGTAAACAGGGCGCTGGACTTTGTAAACGTTGCCGGGTTCCTCACGCTCGACCACGATGACTGTGGAGACCACGCGATCAGTGGCCGCAATGTAGAGAAGAAGAACATCGTCTTTCTGAGGGGCTGTAAGGACTGGAGGAGAGGTTAAGAATTCTTTAAGCTGCATGAAGGCAGTGTCAGCCTCTTCTGACCAGACGAACTTCTCCGAAGCCTTGAGTAGCTTGAAGAAAGGCAGGCCCTTTTCGCCGAGTTGTGAGATGAAACGACTTAAAGCGGCCATACATCCAGTGAGCTTCTGGATATCCTTGATGGTTTTGGGTGGCTGCATATCTAAAATGTCCTTTACCTTTGTTGGGTTGGGGCGTATGCCATCGTGGCTGACGACGTTGCCCAATAATATACCAGATGGGACTCCGAAGATACACTTCTTTGGATTAAGCTTCCATTGGTACTTGTTGAGAGCCATGAAGGTACGCTGGAGATTGTCGACCAGGGTGTGAGCCTCCCTGGTTTTCACGACCACATCATCGACGTAGGCTTCGACCCAGTCATCCTTGATCTCATCAGCAAGGCATTGCTAGATAGCACGCTAGTATGTGGCCCCGCGTTCTTAAGACCGAACGACATACTCGTGTAGCAGTAGGCGCCGAACGGTGTAATGAAGGACGTCTTGATCTGATCGTCCTTGTTGAGAGCGATCTGGTGATAACTAGAGTGGCAATTGAGAAAGGACGGTAGCTCACAGCCGGCTGTGGAATCAACGACTTCGTCTATGCGAGGTAAGCCAAAGGGGTCTTTAGGGCAGTGTTTGTTGAGATCAGTATAATCAACGCACATTCTCCATTCATTATTCTTTTTGTGTACAAGGACCGGGTTGGCTAACCAGTCCGGATGATACACTTCTTTGAAAATCCAGCTGCTAAAAGTCGGGTAACTTCTGCCCTAATAGCCTCCTTTTTATCACGAGCGAACCGTCGTAGCTTTTGCTTGATAGGTCTTGTGGTCTTCGAGACGTTCAAGGAGTGCTCGATCAGGTGCCGAGGAACACCGGGCATGTCAGCGGGTTTCCACGCGAACACACTTACGTTCGAAAGCATCTAGGCCCCTAGAGTGGGTTTCGGCAATTGATGACAACGCAACATTACCATGACTAACGTGTGTTTTGCAGAAACTTTGGTAAGTTAGGTCATGGGAATGGTGACTATTTTGGGCACTATGGTTTTCATGCCCCTTGATGGAAATCGTTTCGGTTTCAAAGGATTAATGACAAGGTTAAGGACGGTTAGTTCCAGACGTTGAGAAGTTGAGTTACGTTCGGAATAGTCGTTAGGATCTTCGCTTTTCTCCTTTGGCCATACTATAAAGGGGGGCATGAGTGAGTAGCTTGACCTAGGTGAGTCTATTTGTTTAGGTGTGGTGCACACTTGTCAAACTTAGCACTAGGTAGCTCAGGTGAAGTCCAAAGATCATTTGGAAGAAGCTTTGTTCAGGCTGCGTCGTGATCCAGAGTAATTTGAGCCTTTTCTTCTTGACCGAACGCGGTTTCTATCTTGACCGGACGCGTCCGGTCAGTGTAGTGAACTGTAGCGAAATGCAACCTCACGACCGGACGCTGTGGCTCGCCTGACCGGATGCGCAGGTGGCGTGCTCTATAGTCAAGAGAGCTAGGGTTTGCGACCGGACGCTAAGCCTGTCTGACCGGACGCCACTATGGCCGAGTCCGGTCAAAGTACAGAAAGGTTCCAGAAAGGGTTTTGAGTGACCGGATGCGTCCAGTCACCCCTGATCGGACTCGTCTGCGCGTCCGGTCACTCAGCGCCCTTGATTTTCAAATCGATCGTTGCCACCGACCGGACGCGTCCGGTCAATACGAAAAATGCTGAGTTGGCACTTAACGGTTGGGATTGACTGTGGGGAGTATAAATACATCCCCTACCCCTCTATTTGAGGTCTCTTGCTCATTTGTTCAGCTGAGAAACACCTTTCATATGCAAGGGAGTGCAAGAGCTCTAGTGAGGATTGAGATTTGAGAATCCAAGATTAAGGACCCTCATTAGTGACTAGGGAGTAGCAAGTGTGCATCCACCTTCTCATTAGGCTTGTTGTGGTCAAGTGAGAGTTCTTGCTTGTTACTCTTGGTGATCGCCATCACCTAGACGGCTTGGTGGTGATTGGGAGCTTGGTGATCATCCGGCGAGCTTGTGGATGACCCAACTCATCTTGTGAGTGGTTGTGGGTGATTCACCGCGACGGAGTGTCAAAGAATCAGCCCGTAGAGAGCACTTGATCCTCGCGTGGATCAAGGGGGAGCTACACCCTTGCGCGGGTGCTCCAACGAGGACTAGTGGGGAGTGGCGACTCTCCGATACCTCGGGAAAACATTACCGTGTTCCTAACCCTTTACATTCAAGCAATTTACTTTCTCGCATTACTTTTGTTGCTTGGTTTAATTTCCTAGAATTGTCATGCTAGACTAGGATTGGAACTTAGGGTGCAAAACTTTTATCGGTAGAATCACTAGGAACACTTGTAGGCACTAGGAGTGAATTATGACTTAGTAGGATTTAATTCTCACAATAAATTTTAGAAAAGCTCAATTCACCCCCCTCTTGGGCATCTTGATCCTTTCAACGTTGTCCCTCAGAAACCTGACGAGCGCGTCTTCCTATTTAGGATCCAGGTTGGCCCCGATAAGGAACGTCTTGCTGGGATCGTCGTCGACCAGGTGAATCTCCTTGTGCTCGTTGGACTTGATGTGCTTCCGTGGTGCTTGGCGCTCTGGGATCTCCAGTTGGCCGGCAGGAATCTTGGAGGTGTCGACCAGGGTTTGCTCCATGCAAATTGAGAGGTTAGTGACCTCTGCCACCTTAAAGCTTTCCTCTTCACAGGTATAGGCAGTGTAAACATTGCCTCTGAGAGTAAGGACACCCTACTCGGTAGGCATTTTGAGCACCAAGTAAGAGTAGTGCGGCACAGCCATGAACTTGTGAGCGTTGGTCGACCAAGGATGGCATGGTAAGTACCCTCGAAGTCCGCGACCATGAAGTTGACGTAGTCGGTACGGAAGTGGTTTGGATTGCTGAACTGCACAGGGAGCATGATCTGCCCGAGAGGTACGGAGCTCTGTCCGGGAAGGATACCCCAGAACTATGCATCATAAGGCTTGAGATCAGCTTGAGTTAGTTTAAGGGCAGGCAAGCTGCTGCGAAATAGGATGTCGATGGAACTGCCACCGTCCATGAGTACCCTCTCGAACCGGACGCTATTGATACAGGGGTCGAGGACGAGGGGAAAACGACTAGGTTCCAGAATTGCTGCCCACCGGTCTGCTCGGCTGAAGGAGATTTCACGGTGGGACCAGGCCGGGAGCCTGGGATCTGAGATGAGGTCATCGGCGTTGACGACGTTCAAGCAGGCCCGCTTCAGCAGCTTGCGCTCGCGCTTGGACTCTGAAGACACCTTTTTGCCAAAGATGGAGTGGATGGTTTTGGTGGGATTGACATATTGGTGACGAGGATTTCTATCCTGTTCGTCATCATCGTCGTCATCACCGTCACGCCGCGGTCCATCGTCAATGGCCTTTGGAGCATCATCATTAGCGAGTTGCTTGGCGTAGATGTTCTTGAGGAAGCGGCAATTTTCCATGGTGTGATTAGACTTGGGATGGATCTGGCAGGGACCCTTCAAAGCTTTGTTGTAATCCTCTTGGTAGTCACGGCGACCAGCAGGTTTCTTGACCGCATTGACCTCATGGTTGTCTTCGTGGGGACGCTTGCCTCTGTAATCACCACGATTATCGGGCCACCGATCACGATTATCTCGGCGGTCGCGATTGTTGTTGTTGCGCCGATCGCGACGTTCGCGGTTGTTGTTCCGACCACAGTCATCGGGTTTCTCATCCCGGCGCGGTGGGTGCTCAGGGCGTGATGACCCACCCACGTCTTCCTTAATGATCTTCTTGGCGTCATCGGCATCCGCATAGTTCTTGGCAGTAGCGAGGAGCTCGGAGACCGTAGATGGCTGTTTTCAGAGCAGCTTGCTTCTGAGGGCGTCGTGGTGGCGAAGGCCTTTGATAAAAGCCAAGACTGCTTCATCATGAGTGATTCTTGGGATCTTGAGACGCATATCCGAGAAGCGTCGGATGTAGTCGCACAGCGGCTCGCCTGCTCGGTCATGTATGTGCTCAAGGTCGTACTTGTTGCCCGACTGGTCACATGTGGCGATGAAATTGTCGATGAAGGCTTGCCGAAGGCTCGACCAGCTATCGAACTGGTTCTCCGGGAGGCTGAGAAGCCATTGATGACCTACCTGATCAAGAACAACTGGAAGATAGTTAACCATTACGTGCTCATCACCTGCGGCAGACCAGACGGTGATCTTGTAGAGCGTGACCCAGCTTTCGGGATTCTCCTTGCCGTCATATTTCCTAAGCTTCTCGAGCTTGAAATTTCTTGGCTAGACGACTTGTCGGAGATGAGGAGTAAACTGTTTGAGGCCCGGAGGGCCGTGTTCGGTGTCATACTAGATGCGACGCACGTTCTTGTGAGCCTGGCGGTCATTAGCACGACTAGTGATGTGACTGCAGACGTCGTGAGGAGGAAGATGGCGACGGAGATCGCGAGGAGGGTTCTGGTCGACCTCCTGATCTCGATTGCCGTGATGATTGCGGTTGTTGTCACGACGACCTCGACCACCTTCTTGTCCGCCCTCGTTGCCACCGCCACCATCGCCACCGCCACCGCCGCCACCGCCACCGCCACCACCACATGGGGGATTGGGTGGTGGTTGACCGTCGCGATGTTGGTGACTTGGATGCTCTGAAGCGTGGGAACGACGGCTCCGACTGGATGCGATGGACGTGCTTGTAGCAGCTCGGTCTCGCTGGGCGAGCTCGATGGTTTGGCCCATAGCGTCGGTTAGATATGCTTTGATGTCTTCGCGAACCGCGTGGTTTTCTGGCGTGTCTGGCAATTGGTCCAGGTTGGCCATGGTGACGGCCACGTTGGCACTTGGGGTCCTGAAAACTTGCCTATCGCCTACTCTATCGAAGGCGTCAGCCAGATCTCAAGGTCAGGGCCCCCTGCGACGTGCTTCTTCTTCTTCTGCCTCTAGGCGACGGCATTCGGCGCGGTCGGCGTTACGCTGTTTGCGAAGTTGCCGTTGCTCGTCAGTTTCTCCCACGACTGCGGGCTCATCATTGCTGACGTTGAGCACCATGTCGCCATGTCTTGGTGGGAACCTTGGGATCAGAGAGAAACCTGGAGGGTACGATAGTGGATCCAGATCATATTCATCGTCTTCGAGGTGTTGAGCCTCGGTGTGGACAGAGCGTGTAGATCCAGTGCTAGAGTCGCCATCCTCGGGCAGTGTATGAACCAAACCTTCATGAAGCTCTCGGATATCGACCATGTTGATGGCGTTGCCTAGTGATGGTCGAGGTATATCCAGGAAGTACAAATCTGAAACACGGTCTCGCTCCGTGGGACCCATGAACAGATGAGGTGTACGATACGCGTACTCGGAAGCAGCATTTTTCAGGCCATATGGGAGGGCCTGGCAATCCTCCGTCAGCACTTGGTACTCAGAGAGCCTGAGGCCGGGTGTATGAACCGGGCGAAGGCGTACTGTACGTCCTTTAGGAGTAGCGGTGACCACTAGATCTGTATCAAGCCGTGTTGGACGGCGAGCCCGAGCTGGTCGGGTAGATCTGTTGTGGTGAAGAAGTACCTGCTCGGTAGATTGATTTTGAATTGAATCTACTAGAGTCAGGGTTTGAGAGAGCTTGTGGCTGACCAGGTCGATAGCCTCGATTAGGTCGGTGTTGTCGATCATCCTTCCCTTGTAGCGGGGGAGAGGTCGACGAGTTGTCGGCGTGGTCGGAGCCATTGCTGGGGTGGTCGGAGCCGTTGCCAGCGTGATCGGAGCCGTTGCTGGGGTGGTCGGAGACGTAGCCAGCGTGGTCGGAGCCGTAGCCGATGTAGACGTGGTGGACGCAGATCGGATCTGTGCCTCCTCCGTGGCAGTGGCGGTGAAGCTGTTGATGCCGGTAGTCCAGGTGATCTGGCCGACGGTGAACGAGAGACCGTCCGCCACGGCCGCGGAGTCAGGGATGATGACCATCTTGCTCGTGTGGGAAGCTGTACGCACACCCCCTACCTGGCGCGCCACTGTCGACGAAACCTGATCGGCAGTCTACCAAGGGGTATGCCTAAGGTAGTGATTTGTCGGTAGACACGTGCGCAAGCTACGAACTAGATGGTGATGCAAGACACAACAAGGTTTTATCCAGGTTCGGCCGCCGTGAGGGTGTAATACCTACGTCCTGCGTCTGATTTGTATTGATGTGTATAATGAGATGTGTTTTGAGGGGCCCCCCTGCCCGCCTTATATAGTCCGGGGGCCAGGGTTATAAATCTAGAAACTAATCCTAGTCAGTTACAATTGCCATAGCTGGCCGGATAAGGATTCCTATTCTAACCGACCAGGATCTTGCTTGATCTCCAAATTTGCTTTCCTTCCTTGCGTGGGACGCCGAGCAGATCGACTGGGCCACGCGTCGTCTTCTGATGGGCCGGGCCCTCTGGTCTGGGCCAGCCCAAGTCTAGCCGTAAGGGTATAGGGGTTAATACCCCCACATCGCCCGCAAGCCACCGGATCCGCTTGTGGTGGCCACCCCGAACGCCCCCAGGGCGGGTGGTGGCTGCCCCGAGCGCCACCGCTACTGGTGGGGCCCGCCCCGCGCGCCGCCGCCGCCGAAGATAGATGGTCGAGGCCTCACGCGCTGCCGTTGCTTGTTGCCGAGGGTGAGCGAGAAAGAGAGGAGGGCCTAGGGCGAGTGAGGAGGTGGGTGTCAGGTGCGGCTTTGGGTAAGGAGGGCGTCGGTGTGGCTGCAAGGCAGGGAGAGGATGGGGGAGTTGGATTGGAATAGTGAAAACCTAAGTGCTGTATATATAGAAGCTCGATAGAAGCATTGGATATGGGCTTTTTTTCTAGGCCTCAGTGTATATTTTCTAAGGCGGGCCTTCTAAGAGGCCCGCCTCGAAAACAAAATGCTCTATTTTTTAGGCGAGCCATTACCGTAAATCAATTTTAGGAGGCGGTTATTTTACGACCGCCTCCGTAAATAGATTTACCGAGGCAGACATTTTTGACCGCTTCTGTAAATAAAATACCCGCCTCGGTTAATGCATTTTGCGAGATAGACAACTGTGACCGCCTCCTTAAATAAAAACGTCTGTCTCGGTTAATCCCTAGGTATTTTACGATGCGGTTGGATTTTATGACCGCCTCGGTTAATAAAAGTGCACTGCCTCGCAAAATTATTTGTGTAGTAGTGATAAAGAGCGTCAAAGGGGTAAGAGAGATAAAGTGGGTAGAAATCGATTGAGTGATATATAGATAGATTCGATACATGTTTAATAGGATATATAATATTGTTGCCACATTATTAACTTATATTACGGATGCATAGTTATCATAAAATAAATTATAGATTTTATTTTAAAAAATATATAAATAGATATATACCATTTTTGTCGTTGTTTTTCTAAAATTGTTTGAGGCTTTGGTTGGATGTGGTTGGATTCACATCAATCCACATGTGCTAGGGTGGATTGTAGTGAAACTTAAACTAAATTTCACCCTAATCCACTCTAATACATATGAATTAAGGTGAAACCGGTGAAACATCCAAATAAGACCTCCCATTACAACGCACGAGTATGTTTACTAGCACAAATAGGTATATAAAACTATGACCATGTTTGGATCCTTATAGACAGTAGTTATCTGCTAATAATTATCTCTTTTGGATCCAAACATGTATGGATAATAGACTAGCTAATTGTTAGCTAGACCTTTAGATAACAACTATCCCATTATCTAGACTAGATCAGATAATGACAGATATCATAAATATTGATATATTTTTGTTATAATCTCGAACCTATTATAATATGACTTTGATTAATAAACCGGTAAGGTTGTTCTTATTCGGACGGATGGGGCAGCTCTATTGTAGTGCTGAATGGAACCGTGAGGAGATAGAAAAGGAAGTAGAAGTCGATTTCACGCTGGAGCAACTCAACCATGGCAAAAGATTTTACGGTTCGATCCTCAGACAAGGTTCAAACACTGAGAATAAAAGAAATACACTAGCAGTTGGGATGTGACGCATTGACAAGAGGAGAAGAGTGTTAAAAGTTCGAGAGAGAAATTCACCTACCGTTGTCCACACTGGAAGAAACGAACGAGAGGTGCTCTTGAGAAGGCGACCTTTTCTTGGAATGAGAGGAAATATACACCAGCTAGTGTCAATTCATTTATCTTAATTACACTGAGGGCAGTCCGAATACAGCATTGATGGAAAAATACATCAACTGTCTCTGAAACAATTAATACGCGTTGTGGTTTGTAATGAAAAGTCGTCCTTTCATCGATCGATGGGACATACGCGTGCAACATCATCACATTAAATGTAGAGAAATACTCAAGCACAGTTGCTTAATAATCTGCTTTTCCGTCAGTCGACGGGCTCACAAGAAGATGACTGGTTGACTAAGGGGGTGTTTGGATGTAAAAAAAAATTAGAATTTGGCTACTATAGCACTTTCGTTTGTATTTGGTAATTACTATCCAATCATAGACTAATTAGGCTCAAAAGATTCGTCTCGTGATTTACAACCAAACTGTACAATTAGTTATTTTTTTATCTATATTTAATGTTTCATATATATGTCTAAAGATTCGATGGGATAAAAAGAGAGTGTAAAAATTTAGAATTTGGGATGCATCTAAACGAGGCCTAAGCCAGGCACCAGCCGGCTGGCGATCTCTCCCAGCCAACCAGGCACCGCGTGCCGGTCCACTGACGCCACTAGATAGCTCAGTGTGCTTGCACATCAGGGGTTCCTGTGCGGTGCAGTGCAGGGTGCACAGGCAGGTAGGTATAGCCAGGTCAAGCAAGCAAGGAAGGGCCGGCGGCCTGGCACGGGTCAGCAAGCGATACTGTTGCAGCTGCAGTCACGCGCACACTTACACGACGAGGCAGCACGGCACCCAGGGCCGGCTAGCTTTCAACGGGGCACTCGGCAGAGCAAGAGGCTGAAGATGACTGAAACTTATGCAAAATATCAGGCAACTGTGCTGTGGAGACATACTGTTAAATGTACGATGAATGCACGTTGCGCTTGACAATTTTCCTGAGACATGATGTTACGCTTGGTCGTCGTCGTGTCCGGCAATGTCTGTTTGCTGCTGCTGCTGATTGGGATTCGGAGCCGGTTCGTCGTCGTCAGCGGCTCCTCCGCCTGCGACCGTGAGGTACTCGAGCGCGGTGACGACGTCGCTGATGGCGGGGCGCATGGTAGCATCCTCCTGGAGGCACATGGCTGCGATGGCGAGCGCCTGGTAGAGTCCCTTGGTGGGGTAGTCGCCCTGGAGCAGCGGGTCGGCCATCTCGGCGAAGCGTCGCTTGTCCTTGAAGCGCGGGCCGGCCCAGAGGACGAGGTTGTGCTTGTCTGGCGGCCTGGTGGTGTCGATGGCGCGGCTGCCGGTGATGATCTCGAGGAAGACGACGCCGAAGCTGTAGACGTCGGACATGGTGGTGAGCTTGCCCGTGAGCGCGTACTCCGGGGCGCAGTATCCGTAGGTGCCCATGACGCGCGTGGAGACGTGCGTCTTGTCGCCGACGGGGCCGACCTTGGCGAGCCCGAAGTCGGAGAGGCGGGCGCGGAAGCCGGCGTCGAGCAGGATGTTGGAGGCCTTGAAGTCGCGGTAGATCACGGGCGGGCGCGCGGTGTCGTGCAGGTACTCGAGGCCGCGCGCGGCGCCCTGCGCGACGCTCATGCGCGTGGCCCAGTCGAGCGGCGCGCGCCCCGGGGGCAGGTCCAGCAGGTGGTCCTCCAGGGAGCCCAGCGGCATGAACTCGTAGATGAGCATGCGGTGGTCGGCGTCGGTGCAGAAGCCCAGCAGCGTCACCAGGTTGGGGTGCTTGAGCAGGCTGAGCATGAGCGCCTCCACCAGGAACTCGCGCGTGCCCTGCATGCCGTTGCGGTCCAGCTGCTTCACGGCCACCTCCGGGCCCGACGGCGACCCCAGGCGGCCCCTGTACACGGGGCCGAAGCCGCCCTCGCCCAGCAGCGACTCCGGCCGGAACCCGCCCGTGGCCTCGGACAGCTCGGCGTACGTGAAGGCGCGCGCCGTCACCTTGCCCGCCTTGCCCATCTTCAGGATCTCCTCGGCCACCCGCCTGTGACGGTAGCTCACTGCATGCATCACATTTGCCCATTATTATTTGAATGGATGGATATATTGGATTGGATGATCATCGATCGATCACGATAAAGGTGGGTATGGTACCTGACTCGGCGACGATGTCGTTGACGAGGGCGACCAGGTTGGCGTTGTCGACGCTGTCGGCCCTCCTGCTGCTCTTCTCCTCGCCGGCGGCCTGCCGCTCGTGGGGAGCACGACGATCATTGTTTCGGTACGACGAGGGGGCAGAGGACGAAGAGGTAGCCGGGGGCGAAGCAACAACGTGATCATGGTGGGCGCTCCCGTCGGTGTGGGACTGGAAGCAACACAATATGCCCATCGTCGTCGCCGGCCAATGATTTCCGACTTGTCCGCGTCGATTGATCAAGCGATCAGCTAGCTAGCGGCAATCGAAACGAATGCTTGAGCAAATTCGAATCAGAGTCGAATTTGCCCAAGCATTAACCCAAATCCAATCCGATTGGATTGTCTGTACAAGTGACACGATGGCAATGCAGCGGCAACCGGCAAGCCGTGCGCTCTGCCGGCCGGCGAGGGAGGGGATTGCAGGAAGCGAATATCCAATTGGATGGAGGCTTGGCCACGGGACAAGAAGCAGCAGCAGCAACAAACAAATCAACAATAACAGGCCGCCTAGAATGTGAATGAGCCGGTTGTCATGTTGCGAGCAGACAGACTCCGCCAGGCCACCAAAACTAGGCCAATGTAACTGATGGCAGGCCAAAAATAGCAGATTGCCGCGTGCAGGATTGCGTGCTTGCAGGTTGCTGCTGCTGCTGCTGCTGCTAATTTTGGAACAAAAACAACTGCTTCTCTTGATCTCTATTTCATCTAGAGGGAACATTCTAGATGAGATGATTCATCAGGAGTCTATTCCTCAAATGTGGTGGAATGACTCCAATCTTGACACCAGTGTTAATTATTAGCCTGTGAAATGAGGTGAGGATGCATCAATCCATTCCATTCTACAAACGAAACAAAAAAGTGAGGAGTAAGAACATGGACTAACTTATTCCTCAAATCAAACAGCCTATTAATATTTGGAATCCATTCAGATGACACAATCACCCACCCTCCATGGAAGTACATACCAATCACAGAGATAACCAGGTGCCGATTTGAAAATATAGCAGCTTAACACTCACTCTCTGGATCCCCATCTTCCCCACGGCCATCGCTTGCAAGATTCACCTTAACCAGCCTTTTCTGTTCCTCATCTTCTGAAGGTACATGAAGATGAGCATCCAGCATAAGGATCTCCCAGTCGTGATGCCGCAGAAACGAAAGCAGACCATCCTCTACGCAACACAACAGATTCCATCATCGTTTTGTATCAAGTATATGTGATTAATCGGGGCACAACAAAGGAGAAAATTGTAACCAAACCTCCATTTCGGGTTGCCTTAATCTGGAGAAATCCTGACCCATGTGGCCCAGATACAGGGAATGTGCATGACACAGATCTCCTTCGATGGCCCACCTCAAGAGAAGCCTCATACCACGGTCCTCTGACTATAGGCGTTCCAATTGCTTCCACCACCGCAGGGTTGTCAGCAGCATGCTCGATTGCCTTACTGAAAACATTCAGACTTGTAATTTTTTTGTTAAAGCAAACAGAAAAAAAAAGCAATGTTACATCCATGTAAATTTCAACCATTGTAAGGGACAAAAATAGAATATATGGAAAATGGAATTCATACGCATCTAGAAGAACATTATTACAGTAACATAAACTTCATGGCTGATTAACAAAAAAAAGACGCCCATATAAAAATTTAAGATAAAAGGAAAATAAACAAAGATGTCTAGAATTTATTAGAAAATAGTGAATCAGTGCTAGAGGACGTTATTTATTCTCTACAGCTAAAGCAATGGAGACCAAATAAACCACACACATCACACATGTATGAGGACTTAACCCAACTATTCTTGTTTTCATTAAAGAAAAAAAACCACCATTCACTTTGTGTTAAAAAAATAACATTGGTCTTTCAAAAAAAAGCACCATTCACTAAACCAACAAATTACCGTGCATAATCCCAGAAAGAAGGAGTGCATAATGGTTGTCCCAGATAAAGTCAAAATTTGCAGTGAGTGTCGTGCTGACATATTGTTAACACATTAACATTGATACCCAGTGGTGAGCAGTTGATTGCTCCCAAAATGGACTCCTACAATTCACATGATATGAACAGAGGCAAGATGTTCGGATCTCATCATGCTACTCTAAAAAAAGGCAAGATGTTTGCACCTCCCGTGATACTCTAAAAAAGGTAAGATGTTTGGGTTTGGGGAAATTGCCCACTGTGCCATGCCCATTCCATCCTATACATCCCATTGATGTGCAAAGAAATCACATCTCTTTGCTCCTGAGTAAAGTTTCAAAGACCAAACTACTTGCTGGCATGCAATTCAATTCTCTCTAGTAACTGAGGAGCGTAAAATATTAGGAACACGTAGTAGACTGGGCTGGATTAATTTTGTTTGGAGAGACAAAGCCGAAAGAAAGAAAGGAGAAAGGAAGCTGACGTTGTGCATCCATTGAAGATGGCGATGTCGTTGACGGCACTGAGCACAAGCCCCCCGGCAAGGCTGATGGCCCCGAGCGACAGGACCCTCCGTGGTAGCGAGCTCTTGCGGCTTCCGGTGGAGTCGCTTCTGAACGAGCTGAAGCCAAAGTTTGGCATGACACAGAGAAGACGACGAGAGATCTCGGGGGTCAGTTCGGGCTAGGAATTGGAAGGCAAGATTTGTAGATGAATTCCTACCGATAGAGAAGACCGCCGGTACAGGCTCCTGGAGTGCGCAACTGGGTGATTCCGGCGAACTTTCTCGCCGCCGCCGTCCATCTCCACGACATTTCACTTCTCCCCGCCGACGGAGAAGACAGAAGAGGATGGAGAGGCACGGAAAAAAATATAAGGAAGCCCAGCAAATTGCATCGTTAATGGGCCTCAGCCTGGTGAGGTCCGGCCCAAACGTGAATCGCATCGCATTATCTCCGCTGCACCATCCGTGGCTTCTCCCACCTGTCGCTTGCTGCTGCTCCAGCCTCCAATCTGCCAGTGGAGTCGAATCGATGGCGGCGTTGTCGTCGCCGCCGTCGCTTCGCCACCTCCTCCTTTTCCGCCAGCGCTTGCTCCTCAGCCCCACCTGCCTTGCTGGCTCGTTCTCGCGCCGCCACATCCATGGCCACCGCCGTCTCTTCTTCTCTGCATCCTCCTCGACACTGACCCACGGCGACGCCGCCTCGACGCACGGTGATGCTGATGGCGTCGTCGACGTCAACCCTCCGCGCGGAACTAGGGACTTTCCGCCGGAGGACATGCGGCTCCGCACCTGGCTCTTCGACCGATTCAGGGAGGTCTCCCGCATCATGGCCTTCGAGGAGGTGGACTTCCCCGTCCTTGAGTCGGAGGCGCTCTTCATCCGAAAGGCAGGGGAAGAGATTACGCAGCAGGTCTCCCCTCTCTCTTTTGCCTTCTTATATTCATCATTATTCAGCTGATAAGCCCATTCTGGTTTCTGAATTGAAGTATAACTTTGCTTTTGGTTCTGCACCGCAGCTCTACAACTTTGAAGATAAAGGGGGTCGCCATGTTGTTCTCAGGCCCGAAATCACCCCTTCCCTCGCACGCCTAGTCATAAAGCAAGGGTATGTATGCCTTTGCTAATCTATTTCTCACCCATTGTAGTATCTATTCATGCCTCTTCTTTCCGTCAGAATGTGATGTTCACCTACTCTTCTTCTGTCTAGAAAATCAGTGTCCCTTCCACTAAAATGGTTTACTATAGGACAGTGCTGGCGATATGAGCGCATGACCAGAGGAAGAAGGCGGGAACATTACCAATGGAATATGGATATATTTAGTGTGCCTAAAGTTCGGGTACCACCCTTCTCCTTTATTTATTCCGGATGCTGCTGTGCTCTTATGCTTTTGAACTGATTCAGCATTGCCATCGCATTCTTCGAATCAGGCTGAGGCTGAGCTTCTTCATGCTATTGTTCTCTTATTTCAACGTCTTGGAATTACATCTTCAGATGTGGGGATCAGAGTGTCCAGTCGGAAGGTAACCTTTCATACTCACTCAAGTATCCCTTTTTAGTTTCACATTTTCCTTAATACTTCCCTTTCATGTATTTTGTGCCTTTTGATTTGGCTGTATGACTTCCAAAAGTAAATTGTTAAGCTTTGTTAGTACGCTATTAATCTCAGACTCTTAAACTACTATGACCAAATTGGTTATTGTACATAACCCTGTCGCTTTATGGTAGTAGATGTCCTATATCATAAGGAGATGAGAACTGTGGGAACTGGATTACCTAAAAATGATGTAGCTGCTGACACCTGAATATGTTAGAACCTCTTGATATATGTTAGTGCATGTGTTTTCTCTGATTTCTTGCTGGCTCTCATTTGCTTTTTGCAGGTTCTTCAGGCTGTGTTGAACATGTACTCCATCCCAGAACATTTATTCACTGAAGTTTGTGTTATTGTCGATAAAGTATGCCCAAATTCTGCTACTGACTTACCACCTGTTCATTGCTGATTGCTGTACCATATTATCTTCTTGCCAGTTTTACTGTGTAGCTCTGGGTTGCAGTAACATGTTATCTGCTTTCCAATTATACTCTATTTGTAGCTTTGGGAGCTGACAAGTTGTCGTAATTTATAACATTGAAGTACAAATAGAAATATGATGATTTTTTTTTATCTTCTTCAGCTTGTTATATTTTTCTTATATATACTAGAGGTCTAACCTTTTTGGTAATGGAACAAATCTTAAACCACCTCAACTCTTACTAGAGTCCTGAGATAACCCTTCAAAAACTGGTTGCCTTTTAAGGCCTTCTCCAGTGGCTGAACCCTGCGATGATGTATGAGCTGGAGAATTGATTCTTCAGCACTGGAGGCCAACTGGAGCCTGCTGTCACAGGGGAACCGAACCTAAAATAGGAATGGGTTCTTACTCATTAATTAAACAATCATTTCTGTGAGGAGAGGCAGAAATTAACACACCACTGGAGAAGGAAGAGTAAAAACCATACCCCTCTTTGGCATGCCTTTTTGCCAGTAATTGAACCCACCACTAGAGAAGCCCTAAGAGTTTGGCACTTGCTACGAAGAGCACATGCTGCTCCATTATATGGTGACATGGACCATTCTACCTCTATTATGAATTTGGAATTAACCAGTAACCAATTACCATAGAAGTCCAGTCTCTGGAACTGATTATCACTGTTCTGTTTTTCATATATTAACTATTTGTAACAATTAGCTGGATACCCATGCATTGATGTATTGTCTATTGCTATACTTTTGTTGGTGTAATGACTGTTTTTCATTCTAACATAAGCATTATGCAGTTGGGTAAAATGACTAGGGAAGAAATTGAGAAGGAACTTATTTCAACTGGGCTGTCATCTGAAGCTGTTGAGGGTATCATCGATGTGCTTTCACTCAAGTCACTGTCCAAGCTTGAAGGTTTTCTCCTAATCTGTTGTTGTTGGCTTGTTATTATGCATGCTCCATATGATATACCTTTACTTGAATATTACATTGAGATAATGTTGCTAAATTGGAAAATATATATTATCTCTTACATCGGGATTTTGTGCTTTACTTGTTGTTAAGCTGACAATCTTGGCTTTCCTTATCATAAATGTTGGCTTTTTAATCTTCAGGACATTTGGCAAAGGTTCTTGTTTAATATTGATATGCTTATGCAGAGGTGTTAGGCTCTGGTGTTGAAGCTGTTGCTGACTTGAAGAAACTCTTCTCTTTTGCGGAGCAATATGGTTATGCTGATTGGATTTCTTTTGATGCATCAGTGGTCCGTGGCCTTGCATACTACACAGGAATTGTATTTGAGGTTGTTTTCAGCTTATCTTTCTTATGTCAACAGCAGGACCACTAACAAAGTAACAAGCAGAGAAGGGGCCATGTCATCAAACTGCACATGAAAGCTTATTTAAAAAAGATATATTCGTTTTCAGATAATAATCTCTATTTTATTTACAAAAAATATTTATGTAACATTTGCATGGTTTGGGTATGTGTGGCTTTGTAACTTGTAAGGGTTCCTACCCTTTTTTTCTTCTGAATATAATGATATGTAGCCCCCTGCATATTCAAGAAAAAGTATTTCTGCAGCATTTTCTAAAGTCAAATGTCATGATTTCTTTTCTTAGGATCATTGTCAACGCTTAAGCTACTATAGTCCATGTAGAATGTGGCAGGTCATGATTTGATCTACCATTTAATATTTTTGCCTGATTAGATAGCATATTTCCTTGTTGACCTGACATTCCTCTTTTTTTTTCCTTTTTCAAATAAATGTATTGTACACTACCTTTTTCATGCCACGAACTCCTGTTTTGAAACTGTTGTACCACTTTTGTAGGCATTTGATAGAGAAGGAAAACTAAGGGCAATTTGCGGTGGTGGAAGGTATGATAAATTGCTTTCAACATTTGGAAGTGAAGATATACCAGCTTGTGGCTTTGGATTTGGAGATGCTGTTATAGTGGAAGTATGGCATGTTCTGTCTTATCTCTGGTTCTTTTCTTTTTAGAATTATAAGCAATCTGGTTGGTGTAATATTAAGTTCAGGTTTAGATAGATGTTTAATGGCAACATCTGTTAATATGAGCCTAAACAATAGCCAATTCAAGACACTAACCATCACAAGTGCTATGTGCGTGCTAATTCATGCAATGTGGAGTCTGGAAATAAAAGTCTAGTACTTGACAACATGAATTAGCAGTAGGTTTTCTTAATGGAAGTCTGAGTGGGGAGTCTGCTGTGAAGAAGGAAAGGTGTCTCTGGAGCTTGGTCACAGCCTGTGTGCTGTTGGTGCCAGAACTGGGCATGCATTAAAAGTAGTTTTCGCGTGTGGTTGGACGCTTTGTTTGGCTGGTGACGTTTGTGATCTAGTTAAAACGCTTGTCGGTTACGTTGGTCATTTTGTGCCAACTAGGTGAACCCTTTGTGTTCATTCCAGTTAGGCCTTTCCTTAGGTTCGGTGCATTTTTCTTTTGGATTTTACAGACTGTTGTAATTTTGTTGGTTTTGAGTAATGAAATTCGGTTCGTCCGTGGTGGAAAAAAAAGATAACATGAATTTCTTGAAAAGTATTAGTGCATGTTGGATTATGAGTATATTAGACCCATGAGGCTAGGCCCATGAGGCCCATGTATGGCTACCTATATAGCTACCCTTCTAGGATTAGCCCAAATCAATAGAGATACTCATTCTAGCATGGTATCAAGCTGGGGTTTTCCTCCCTTCCCCTGACGCGCCGCCTCCCAGTTTGCGGACATCTTCACCAAAGGTCTCCCGTCCATGACCTTCACCGAGTTTCGCTCCAGCCTCAACATCACCAGTGGCTAGTTGCGTCTATGGGAGGGCTTGTGTGTGTTTTTTTTTCTTTCGTGTCCAGTCTGGAACTCCGCTGCGCCGGTAGTTCAGACTGCGGCGGGGTGTTGGATTATGAGTATATTAGGCCCATGAGGCTAGCCCCATGAGGCCCATGTATGGCTACCTATATAGCTACCCTTCTAGGGTTAGCCCAAATCAATAGAGACACTTATTCTAGCAGTGCAGTTTATACATCATTTTGAGTTTGAGGTACTGCTTCAAGGGAGTGGCATTTATTTAATTGTAATTTGTGTTCTAACAGCTGCTCAAAGAAAAGGGTCTTTTGCCTGATCTGTCGCGTCAAGTTGATGACATTGTCTTCCCTTTGGACGAAGAACTTGAAGGACCGGCATCCAGTATTGCTTCCTCTCTGAGAAAGAAAGGGCGTTCTGTTGACCTTGTAGAAGACAAGCGTCTCAAATGGTATACCTTCCATATTTTTCCCTTCTTTATTTATTGCTGTGTCTGAAATATCCGTTTTGGTACTACCAGGGTATTTAAACACGCAGAGAGGATCAATGCTAGCAGGCTGATATTGGTTGGAAATTCGGAGTGGGAGCAAGGCATGGTTCGTGTAAAGATACTATCAACCAGGGAAGAATTCGAGGTAAAGGCAGGTGAACTAGAGTGATTATTTTGCTGATTATAAGGATCACTTCAAAAAATCGTGGGTTTTCTTTTCCTTCTCTCTTTGTCATTTGTCTTAGAAGTCGTGTAGATACATGGAAAAGATACAACTCATGGTATGAACCTATGCTCTCTGTGTTGTATCTTCATTTGTTTAGCTAGTTTCAGTAGCGCTAAGAGTTATCAACAGACATTGTAAAAATGTTAGGCGTTATGCTAGCCTCGGCTAACGCTGCTGGTGAGTGAGATGGATAAAATCAAACCGGAGCTAGCTAGCCCTGGAGTTTAACCTGCTGTAACAGTATGTTCTGCGAGTAAATTGTTGCTGCTGTAATTTAAGCCTGTAACAACCAATCATATTCATTCAGAATGCATGAGCCAGCTAGTATGTTCATTTGACTGGAAGTATACATGACACATTAACGTACAACCTACAGTGACTGAGGTCCAGCTTGGCTATGAAGCCTTTTTTTTGTTTTGTTTTGGTTGAATCTGTTTTTTCCTTTATAATGTAGCACTATAAAAAAATCTGATTTATCATGACTATTCCCCACGCGATCGATACAAGGCTACAAATAATTTAACCAATGTTAGGGACTTTGGATCACAGGCACTGACAGTCGTCGGCGTGCTGTTGGTGGGTTGGTCAGGACTCGTCATGACTCATGAGACTCATCAGGAGGGTGCCGTGGCGCCAACGTAGCCGAAGCCAACGATAAAGGCCGCCGCCGATTGCAGGAGCAGGTACATGTAGTAGTGGTCGCGGCCGAAGAAGACGATGTCGTAGACGGCGCAATAGAGCAGGCACGCCCCCATCGCGAGCTCCAGCACATGCATCTCCCGTCTCGTGCTGCAGCACCTGCTCCGGAGCTCCTGCTGTTTCTTCTTCCTCGCGGCTACCGCGGCCGGCGCCGCTGCCTGCTTGCCGCTGCCGAGCTTGTCGGTCACCACCCACTCGTTGGCGCGGCTGGCCTCCAGCAGGCCGATGACGGCGGCCTTGGATCGGTGCATGGACATGACGTTCTCGAAGAGGATCCAGAAGATGAGGAGGTGGCAGGACCTGGGCGTGCAGGCGGCGTTGAGCAGCGTGATGAGCGCGGGCACGTACATGGCCACGTACTTGGGCAGGCGCACGTCGCCCTGCACCAGCACGCAGGCCGGGATGACGACGCAGTAGAAGAGGAAGGTGACGAGGTGCGCCACCACCTTCCTGACGAAGAAGAAGGCGTAGAGGAGGTGCAGCTTCTTCCCCAGCGACACCCGGTCGCTGCGGAGGATCTCCGGGAGCACCTTGCGGAACAGGTTGGCGGGGCCGCAGGACCACCGGTGCTGCTGGTAGCGGTACGCCTTGAAGGTGCTGGGCAGCTCGTTGCGCACGACGAGGTCCCCGACGTAGACGAAGCGCCAGCCGCGCAGGCTGGCGCGCACGGCCAGGTCCATGTCCTCCACGGTGGTGCGCTCCTTCCATCCCCCCGCGTCCGCCAGCGCGGCGACGCGCCACACCCCGGCCGTGCCGTTGAAGCCGAAGAAGGCGTGGCAGGCGGAGCCCACCTCCTGCTCCACGGCGAAGTGGTAGTTGAGGGACATCTCCTGGATGCGCGTGAGGATGCAGTCGTCGGCGTTGACGTAGCGCCAGCGGGCCTGCACCAGCGCCACCCCGGGGTCCCGCCGCAGCAGCGGCACCGTGCGGCGGAGGAAGTCGGAGTCCGGCTGGAAGTCGGCGTCGAAGATGGCCACGAACTCGCACTCCCTGGCGTAGTGCTTCTTGAGGCCCTCGCGCATGGCGCCGGCCTTGTACCCGTTGCGGTTGCTGCGGTTCTCGTAGCGGATGCGCACGCCCTTGCCCGCCCACCGCGCGCACTCCACCTCCACCAGCTCCCTGATGGCCGGGTTCGTCGAGTCGTCCAGCACTTGGATCACCAACCTGTCCGATGGCCAGGACATCCCGCACGCCGCTCCGATGGACAGCCGGTACACCTGCATGCATGCGCGTGTTTTTTTATTGCCCCATCGGTCAAATGGTCATTGGCATTATTTTCAATTTTGTACCATCGGATTTTAAATCCACGGCCATGACCAATTTTCTCTCGACCTTAATTATCTGCGTCACGGTCACGGACAGGATCGCTAGCAACAAATCGTGAGAGTTGACCTCTCAATGCAGGATGATATATATGGTAACGTATCCGCATCTCTAACTTTCACTCCTACTGCTGGCGTATTTGCAAAACGAATGCTTCAAAGAAGTAAACTTGTAAAGGTGAGCCGCACGGCCGCCTTCTTCCTCACGCCCTTCACCCGCCTTCTTCCTCGCGCGCGCGGCATCTTTGTTGTCTTCTCCCTCTCTAGTGCCCGCCGCTGCCCATTGCCCTTCCACGGCATGCTAGGGTTTCACCTCCGGCAAAACCCTAATGTGTTCGCCGCGGCGGCCTCCCCCCTACCCCCAACATGCCCATGCCACCCCCGCCCCGACCTGGCCCTAACCGCCTCTACTGCCGCCAGTACCTTAAAGCTGTTCTCCCGTTGTCCCCACCGTCTGTCTCGCCTACCTCCCCCAAACCCCTTCTCTCTTCTAAGCCCGTCGAAGTAGGGGAAGAAGGGGGTGGGGCGGGCGTGGGCACGTGGCCATCGGAGTTGGGGAAGATGACGCCAGCAGCTGCTAGAGGAGGAGAGAGAGAGTGCGCTGTGGTGGGGAAGAAAAACAGTGCTAGGCTGGTGGGACCCACCACGCGTGCGGCGCGCTAGGGAGTGAGTTGGGGGAGGTGGGCGTGCAGTGCGCCAAAAAAACCAACAGATGTTATGAAGTCATTACCTTAATATTCGTCATGAAAACAAACAAAAACATATCTAGCTACTTCTTCATTTCTGTAGCTTGTGAATTGGGGGAAAAAGAAAAGAAATTATAAAGGAAAAAAGAAGAAACGCGTCCAAGTAAAGAAAAATGAAGTAGCTTTAGTTTCTAGCTTCTACATCAACGAGAAACATATTGAAGAGAATATCATGCAGCAAGAACTAACTGCACACGAGAAACGCATACCATGTAGCGTGCTTGGGGTGATCGATCATGCTACGCATGGAAAGATGGACGCTCCGACCCCTTTCAGTTGTTTGGCGTGCAGACTTCATGCACGCTTGCTTGCTTTGCGCCGGTACACAAACAAACAGCTACTTGTACTAGTTTCATACCAAACCAGTGTGCCGGCTGGTGCATTTATTGTGTGCCAATCAGCTAGTAGGAGTATATGCTACTACTTGTAGTAAATAGGAAGCTAGAAGCAAAATATGAATTGGAACCTAGCAATAATAATCAAGCGTTCTCGCTCACCTGTCCCTCGTTGAACATGGGGATCTGGACCAGGACCATGGGGCAGCAGTGGTCATCGTCGCCGGCCTCCAGGTCGTCGTCGTCCAGCTCGTCGGCGAGGTGGCGGCGGCGGGAGCGCTTGCGGCACCGGCGGCGCAGCCAGAGCCCGGTGATCACGGCCGCCATGTAGAGGCGCTCGAGGAAGAGCATCAGCGACATGGCGGCGCAGACGTACACGGCCAGCTGCAGCGTCGGCACCACCACGGACCACCGCACCGCCTGCCAGGCCGCGCGCATGACGGACGACGGCGGCATCGTCGCCGGAGACCGAGACCCTGATGCGGCTGCCGCCGCAGCACCCAACAACTCGAGCCTCCTCATGGCTAGCTGTGCCTTATTAGCTACAGCTTGCTAGCTCGCCGATTAATAGCCAAGAACAATCGGCGTGTGTAGGCAATAGGCATGGATCCGATTGCAGGGTGCACGTACGACGTATACTGTGGAGTGAAGAAGGGCTGTCTGTCTGTGTATTTATATACAAACAAATCCTGGACTCTACTAGACCAGAAGACACATACGGTAGTATATAAAAAAATAAATATACGATTAATTAATTTTGACATGTACAGTAGTATGCTGTATGCATCTGCTTTCCGGCCAGCTAGTGCGCTACGACGACGCTAGCTGCTTCCATCTGTGACGTATCGATCTGCACCGTCGCCGCTTAGTGCTTTGTTTTGCGATTGCGACGGTGGTTTTTTTTTTTTTGGCTGTGCGCGCGTCATGTGTATGTACTCCAGCCGTAGAAATACTGGATGTGCGGTACAGTGCGGTGCGTATATGGCCGATAGTGTACACGTGCACGCGCGTACACGCGATGCATGTCATCGATCAGCTGTTTGCGGCCGCAGCCCGGCCGCGGTACATTGACATTGGGCCCATTATTGGGGCACAGCTAGCTAACACAAAGGCACAGTGCCACTGCAGCACCTACGCGCCTTGACAAATAAATATAATAAAAATAAATATAAGTACGAAGATATCCTTCTATCTTATGTATATTATCTATATGTACGAGATATAGATATAGATAAGAATCAGCTCCTGTGACATCTTCTTCCATGCATGCCTTGTGCTGCCTGGCTGGCACATGACATATTCACAGTACTATCTCTACCTAATAGAGATATAATTCCAGCTCTAGTTAAAGTCAAAATATCTTTAGTTTGACTGAGTTTATTAAAAATATTATCAGTATGTATGGCTATAAATATCAAGTATACAGTAAAATATATTTAATGATTAATCTAATGGTATTATTACTCTATCCGTCCCAAGATAACTGCACGTTTTGCTTCCCAAAAAGTCAAATACTTTTAAATTTGACAAGTATATATTTTTTTAAAAAAAATCACTCTTATTTATTATGTGCAGTAAATATGATTAGATTAAAAAGTAGAATGTACTTTCACAATAAACTTATTTCAAGATAGAAAAATGTTATTTTTCATATAATTGGTCAAACTAAAAAATGTTCGAATCCTCGACAAACGAGATGTGCATTTATTTTTTGACAGAGGAGTATTTAGTATAATAAATTTTAGTATCTTTTTATATAAATTTGGTCAAACTTTATATTGAACTTAGCACTATTCTAGAATAACATTTTTTAGGATGGAGGGAGTATATTCTACTGTATAAGATTAATTAAAGTCCCCCTTAGGGTGGCAAACCATGGGCCACTTTGATGCAGCTCCTAGGAGAGGCTCTTACGTTGTAGTAGCAGTAGCACTAATGTTGCGCTACTGTATTATCACAAAAAAAGTTCGAATGTGCCCTCCGGGCAACACTAGGTACTTCGATTTTTCTCCTACGTAGTTCGTTTTTGACCTATATGAGAGGCAGGGTCCTTTTAGTGCTACAGTATTTATTCATCAACAATGCTCTAGTACATCTGCAGCTCCGGAGCATAATAAAGCCCGGCCAAACGAGGCTTAACCATCTGTCCACTGGTGATCTTTCAAAAAGAAAAAAAAACACCGGTTGGTAATACACGCAACATCTAATTAGGCCCATGTCGTGCTTAGGTAACTCTGGATAAGGCCCAATATAAATATAGGACAAGATGGACCTCAGTATCTATTTTCAGCGAACTGCTACATCTATGCATCTGCGATGGCTGTTCTCTGTCGAAATTACAAGGAAAAAGTTCACGTTACCTCCCTCGACTTTCGTGAAAGTCCGATTTTCCTCTCTGAACTCCAAAACCAGATAAAACACCTCCTCAACTTTTAAAACTGTTCATCTTACATCCCTGGCCCTGTTATAAGCGGTTTTAAAGACGGTTTTGTCTTTTTTATTTATTTTGGCTAAATATTTGAAAAATCATAGTAAATAAAAAAAAATTATAAAATAGAAAATCCAATTTTGTTAGACTCCACATGAGTAGGTCTACACAGTGAACATATAATATGGTATGCTTTAGTACAAAGTTTTTGTTCTGGCTTTAGATCTATGCTTTTCTGTAATTAAATGGAATAATTCATAGTAGCAGTTTCTATAGTCCAATTGTGGTGAAATTTTTATGGTGGGCTAATTATTATATGCTTAAACTGTAGTAAAAATTTCATACTCATTGGACCATGTATAGCTTAGTTATAGATTTATTTATATTTAACGAGCCAAATATAAATAAATCTATAACTAAGCTATACATGGTCCAATGAGTATGAACTTTTTACTACAGTTCAATCGTACAATAATTATTCCACCATAAAAATTTCATCACAATTGGACTATAGAAACTGCAGAATCATTCCAATTAATTACAGAAAAACATAGATTTAAAGCCACAGAAAAACTTTATACTAAAGCATATCATATTATATATTTACTATGCATATCTACTCATGTGGTGTCCAAAAAAATTAGATTTTTTATTTTATGATTTTCTATGATTTACTACGATTTTTTAAATATTCAGCCGGAATAAATAAAAAAAAAAGACAAAACCGCCTTCAAAACTGCTTATAACAGGGCTAGGAAGGTAAGATGAACAGTTTTAAAAGTTCAGGGAGGTGTTTTGCCTAGTTTTGGAGTTCAGGGAGGAAAACAGACTTTTATGAAAGTTGAGGGAGGTAATGTAGACTTTTTTTAAATTACAATCCATGTTAAATTATGTATTACTCCCTAGGTTCTAATTCATAGATCGTTTTGACTTTTCTACATACACAACTTTTATTATCTAATATGTAGATACGTAATAAAAGCTATGCATATGTAGAAAAGTCAAACGATCTATAATTTAAGATAGAGGGTGGTACGTATGTAAATTCCTACCCATATGAAGTTCAATTTTAGGTCCTATCCATCGGAAGTTCAATTTTAGGCTTTTAGCTTCCCAATTGAACATTGTTTCAGATAACTATAATAGAAGACAAATGCCCGAGTAGAGATTGGGAAGAAAAACAACTTGCCATGTGTAGAGGGGGATAAGATATCTGATGAGAGGGCACACCAGGGTGATTACTTCGTTGTATTCAAACTTTAAGTATACTTCTCTTCCATAAGGTAAGCTGCTTTTCGAGTTTTTTTTGTTTTGAAGAATCATTGTTGAGAATAATGTAATAAAATAAGATCCAATAAATGTAGACATTTTGAAAAAGGAATTCAATATTTTAAATGTGCTGCATCAACTTATTTTAGATGAAGAAGTTTGACATTTTAAATTTACGTAATTCAAAATTTAACATACAACATTCACTTGTTTTCTAGCAAATGTTGAACTTGTTATTTAAAAGGATGAGCTATATGTACATATAGATATATGTTTTGCACATACATATATACATACAAACATATATATTCATATATGTTTCATATCTTAAAGAACATAATAAAGTAATAGCACTAGAAAAATTAACTTCATGCTTTATACCATGTTTAGAATGGCAACGATGTGTAGCGTGAAAAACATTAGGTACTACTCTTTCCGTTTTAAATTGTATAAGTCATTTTAGCTTCTTCTAGTTAAATAACTTTTACTATGCATACAAATATATGCTCTGTCTAGGTACACAATAAAAACTATATATTTAGAAAAATCAAAACGACTTACAATTTGAAACTGAGGGAGTAACAACTAAGGAATTATACAATCATTATCATGTTTCTAAGAGCAAGTTGCTTTTTAGTACTTCTATAACAAATGGAAGATAAATATACTCTAACTTTTCATGTGCGTATGAACATTATTATGTGTTACTCCTTTGTAACACCCAAAAATTCTAAACTTTAGGAATAATGAATTTCAGATAAGTTAGATAACAATCAAGGGCAAATTAAAATTTTAAAAACTATTTGGTGATGCATTCATGCTGTTGCATTTATTTTGTTTTGTGGTGTGGTTATATTTGTTTTATTTTATTGATTTGGTTTTGGGAAATATATATATGAGTGAAGAAAAGGAAAAAAAGGAAAAATATAAAAATCACTTCCTGTGCTCCCGGGCCGGCCTGCTTTCTCTCCCTCTCCCTTGGGGCCGAGGCCTGATTTTCCCGCGCCTAACAACGGCTGGGCCGGCCCAGCGGACGAGCGGCCCAGCTTCGTGAATAAGCCGCACCCTCCCTCTTCTTGTGACGCTGTTTGCTGGGCCCCGCTTGTCGGTTGATTACCGTCGCCCTGTTCGTAACCGAGGAGGACTCTACCTTCGAGTCGAAGTCGAATTCGCGAGCCGAAGGCGGTTGTTACCAAATTGATCCAGCCGACCCTTATTTAAGGTAGAACCGGGCCTAGACCGGGTGTTTTTGGATCAAAATCAGCCCTAGTTCTACCGTGGAGGTGTTAACCGCCGCCGTAAGATTTTGAAGCCGCAGTGGGGGGAAATTCGTCGGCTACCTTGGATCTTAGCAGCTGTAAGTTGCTTTAATGATTTTAGCTCGTTTTTGCGAACCCAATTTTGCTATCAATTTTGAAGTGGAGGCATGGTTGTCTTATCACCGTGTGTAGGGGTGCTGCCGTCCGTCTACTGGAGCTGCCCGTCGCTCTTTTTCCGTTTTTGATTTCATTGAAACCCTAGGTGAGATCTTCACAAGCTCCTCTATCGGTTGATGAGTTCCGCGTGTTTTTTTGGTGAGGTTTTGAGCGAGTTTGCATGACCGGCAAACCGCTGGCCATGGCGCCGCCGTGGAGATGGGGCGGGGCGGCGGCAGCACAGCCGGTCTCATCGGTGACAAGCAGGAGCCGTTGAATTTGAGATCAAGGGCTGCGATTAGAAGATACCCCTTCGCGGGGTAATCTTTCTAAAGAGACCCTCGGCTTTTTAGAAATCAACCCGCAGTCCTTAGCGTATTATATGAAATACGTTTTCGTGTTTAGAAAGCGTATTCTCTTCCGGTTTAATCAAAAATACGTTTTCAGGAAATTACAGTTTTGCCACTAGAATTGTTTTGGTCATAAAAACTTCGTTTTAACTCCGATTTGGTCCGTTCAAGTTGCGTTAGGTTCGTAATTGCGAGCTCTACATGTTAGTGTAGTTGTACAGTTAATTTTGATAATTTATTTTTCGAGTTTATAATTAAGTATTTATTTATCTATAGGAAATCTTAGAAAATTCATAACTTTCACGTTTTAACTCCGAATTTGGTGATCTTTGCGTCTGTGTGATCGTAGAAATGTGTAGAAGAGTTTTATAAACTTTTATTACTGTTTTGCTACTGTTGGTGTACTGTTCTAATTACATCTCTTTGTTTGCTTCATGTATGTTTGATTGGATGCATGTATGTTGTTGATTGATGATCGAGTATAGAAGGTGAGCAGTATCTGGACGATTCGGAGTATTACTTTGAGCCAAGTCAGCAGTGTTATTTGGAGAGCTTTGATCAAGGCAAGTATAACACAGGACTATCCTTGTTACCTATTTACTAAAATTATCATACATATGCATGTGCTTACCTTGACAACCTTAGAAATTATAACTTAGTGATTGTTATCTCGATTCCTTGTCAACCATGGGAATGCATATGGGTAGTTATTGCTAGTGCTCAAACTATGAACAATGATCTTGTAATTTGATTAATGGATTAAGAAAGCAACCATTAAGATGATTTAATTATTGTTAAAAGGGGGCTAGAGCATGTGTATTATTTTTGATGCTCTGGTTACTCTTCATAAGGACTTATCTGTACGTGATCATCCGGGACATACAGTACAGCTGTGAGGGCTATATGGCTCTGGCTTTAGTTGCTTAAAGGACCTTTTCTAGCTTGTTAGTGGTTACCTTAAATGGCGTAAGAAAGGCTTGCCACGTTGGGTGTAGGGCGAGCCCCTGGCCTAGTGTGTATAGGCTGTGGTTGTTGTGCCACTGGGAAGGGGGTTCTACATCTACCTGCCGAGTGAATCTAATGGCCCTAACTTGTTAGACGAACTTTTAAGTGGCTTTATATGGTTTCCGGTGTTTTGGGCTTAGCTAACTCATGCATTTGGAAGTCATAACTCATAGTGAAAGTGTACACCTCTGCGCAGAGTTAAAAACTGGTATACTAGCCGTGCTCACGGATACGAGCGGCCTTGGAACATTTACAGATAGATGATCACCATTGCTATATCATGTTTACTTATTGTTGATATTATGCTCATGTTAATGTTTTTCATTATTCTTAATTACAATTGATCATTTGTTCACTAATGGGAATTGGTTCATATTGATGCTACACAATTGCTAAATATATGATGACTAAAAGCTAAACGCAGTCCAACAATGTCTAGCCTTTTGAGCCTCATGAACCCTGTGTTATATTTGTTGAGTTCGACATGGACTCACCCTTGCTATTTCCACCATAACAGATGAAGATTATGAGGAAGATTATCGTAATGAGTACTAGTCTTGGTGTCAACCAGTCAACCGTGTCCCTGTGTGGAGTTTTCGCTGGAGATTTACTATTAGTTATTATTATCTATCGTTCAAGACTCTGTTTTAAATATTTATTCGCTATGTAATAAGCACTGTGATAATACTATGTAATTTGTCTACTTATGTGTGCGATCATGTCCTGGGACGCACATGAGTACTTTATGCATCCTATTTTTGTCCTTAAAAATGGGTGTGACAGATTGGTATCGGAGCCGTGTTGACTGTAGGACGCAAGCCTAGTTAGAATGGTCGTTGATAGCATCCATACTTCACTTAATTCATGCTTCCTCTTTTCACCTTGTTAATTACTAAAGTTTTATGCTTCCTCTAATTAATTCTATTGCGAAAATACATTGATTCTATCTAATCTATGTCTAAATCTTGTAGATGCCTCCTCACCCCCGTCTGTCAGCTGCACAGTACGTTGCCCGTTTCAAACCCCAGGAGTCGTATGAAGATGGTGATCAAGAGCTATCTGATGCTGAATCAAGAGTTGGTGACACGCCAATGAAGGATGTAGTTATGGGATGGACCACGAAGCTTCATATCATGGTTCCTAAGGCTGATGCTTTCTTCCATGACATGTTGACAAGAACCTTAGACAACTACTACTACGACTGGGAAGCTACATTGGAGTATCGCAGTGCAGAATATAGTCATCCATGGATGGATTCCTATTGGGAAACGGAGTTATGGGTCAAGAAAAGGGATCCTACCACTAAGGAGCCTAAGGTGGAGTCAAAGTTCATTACCAGAGTGAGCCGGGCAACCGTGGAGACAAGCATGGAGGATGTCGCCTACAATGCATTTGTTTACTACCATGGTCTACGCTCGGACAAGACGTTAAAGGGTGCACTCCGGTATTTTCCTTGTTTCCTACATGACAAGGGTATTTGGACCGTGCCGCTTGCAGATGATTCCTCCTTGACTTTACAAGCTACGGTGGGATTAGCTCGTGAATTGGCTCTCCATGAGGTGGATTTGAAGGATGAGTTGCTGAAGGAAAAAGAACTTAAGGAGCAAGCTTATAAGGAGATTGACCAATTAAGGGCGGAGTTAGGTCGTCCCAAGATTTATGAGAAGCTTAATTAGGAAATAGGAAAAACCCCTATGTAATAAGAACGATAGTAGTTGCGAGTTAATTTTAAGTTTGGATTGTTTTAAGAGTCAGTTTGTGGTGTGAACAATTGTGTGATTGATGGATTGTTATTATGATAATGTGTGATTTGGATCTTTGTAATGTGTGCTGGAGTTTTGTAGATATGGCTACAAGTTCCATGGTTAAGAATATTAAGTTTGATCAAAATATATTAGTTGAATATGAGGTTAACTTAGTTCTGTCCTTTGCTGATTTTTGGATCAGTCTGGGATGTTTTAGAAATAACTTAAAGTCCGTTCATGAGAAATTTAAGAAATTTTACTGGGAATAATTAGACTTCTATATCTTTCCAACCCCATAAGAATCACTTTAATATCTATTATGAGCTAAGAGATATACCTGTTCCAAGTTGGGGTTACTGCACAGTCTGGAATTCTGAAACAGTTTCGGTTAAGTTCAGTTTTTGACCAATTTATTGACAGAATCAGAAAAAGTGTTGTGAATAAAAGTTGTAGATAATTTTGTAATCTTTCCAACCATGTAAAGATCATCTGAATTGGATGTCTGTAGCTCGAGATATGACAGTTTTTACTGAGTTGCTGAAATTGAAGTTCGCCCAGAAAAATCAGATTTTGCTTATCCATTGAATACATCATCTCGGATCGTACTGAATTTTATTTTCTGTGTTTTTGGAAACAGATGTCAGGCAGAGGTCGTGGCAGAGGTCGTGGAGGTGCTAACCCACCCATTACTATGGAGGAACTCATGCAAACTCAGAATCAGATGATGCAGATGTTTATGCAGCACATGCAGAATAATCCCCCTGCGGGAGGACCACCGCCTGTGCAAGTGAGGGATAAGCGTGGGGAATTTTTGAAGGGATGCCCTCCAGTGTTTTCTCATGCTGCTGATCCTTTAGAGGCATATGATTGGGTGAGAGCCGTTGAGAAACAGTTGAATATAGCCCAATGCAATGATATGGAAAAGGTGTTATATGCATCTGGTCAGTTACAGGGGACAGCTCAGACTTGGTGGGAGTCGTATCAAGCTGCACGCCCTAACAATGCTCCTCCTATCACTTGGAATGAGTTTGTTAGAGATTTTTGAGCTCGTCATATTCCTGAAGGTATAATTGAGCTGAAGCAGGAAGAATTCAGAAACCTTAGGATGGGATAGATGAGCGTTAGTGAATATCATGACAGGTTCACCCAGTTGGCTCGCTATGCTCCTAATGAAGTGAGGGAAGATGCAGACAGGCATCGTCTTTTCTTGAAGGGAATTTATTATGATCTTCGCTTGCAATTGAAGGGGAATAACTATGATAGTTTTCAAGAGCTGGTGAACAAAGCTATTGTGCTTGATAATGAGCGCAGAGAGATGGACATGAAGAGGAAGATGAAGGTACAAAGCTCAGGAAGCAACAACCGTCAACGCACAAATTCTCAGCATGGTTTTCATCAGAAGTTTCAGGGACCGGTTAGCCAGTGGAATCGCAATCCGAATCAGAGGTGGTCCCAAAATTGGCAAAGTAATCAGTCACAGCAGCGTTCATCATATCCACAGCGTCAACAATATCAGCAGACTGGGCAACAGACTCCTCGCACTGGAAATCCCAATGTTACCCCCATGAAGAATAGTGCTCCCAGCACGCCTACTAGATGCTTTGTTTGTGGAAAAGAGGGACATATGTCTTACCATTGTCCTGAGAAGCAGAACCAGCAGACTCCTCAGAGCCAGAAGAGCAACCAGAGGCAATCTGGTACTGGAAGGGTGAATCACGTGTCTTCTGATACAGCTCATGATGCACCAGAAGTTATGATTGGTACGTTCAATGTACATTCCACTCCCGCAACTGTTCTTTTTGACTCTGGAGCATCTCATACATTCATATCCAACATTTTTGTTAGAATGCATAGTATACCCATGCTAGCTATGAAAGAACCTCTCTTAGTAAATTCACCTGGAGGTACCATGCAAACCAGTAATCGTTGTCTTCCAATTAGTATGGTATTAAGGGGGGTAGAGTTTAAGATAACTCCTATAGTGTTGAGGACATCTGGTATTGATGTGATATTGGGTATGGACTGGATGAAACAAAATCAGGCAGAGATTCAGTGTCAGCAGAAAGTGGTAGTTGTGACTGCCCCTAATGGAGATAAAATCAATGTGGATGTAGCAGTACAGAAGCAACCAACCGCTGTGGTGAATCAGCTTGAAGATACTATTAAGGAGAATTCAGTGATTGAGGAATTTCCGGATGTCTTTCCTGATGAATTGCCAGGTATGCCACCTGACCGAGACATTGAATTTCTTATTAAATTACTTCCTGGAACTGCACCTATAGCCAAACGACCATATAGGATGGGAGTAGATGAATTAGAAGAACTTAAGAAACAAATTAAAGAATTACAAGATAAAGGTTTTATTCGACCTAGTTCATCACCTTGGGGAGCACTAGTTATTTTTGTTGACAAAAAAGATGGTGGTCAGAGGATGTGTGTTGATTATCGGTCACTAAATGAGGTAACTATCAAGAATAAGTACCCTTTGCCCAGGATTGATGATTTGTTTGATCAGTTGAGAGGTGCTTGTGTGTTTTCTAAGATTGATTTACGTTCTAGGTATCATCAGTTGAAGATTCGTGTCTCTGATATTCCAAAGACAGCTTTTACTACAAGGTATGGATTGTATGAGTATATTGTTATGTCGTTTGGATTGACCAATGCACCTGCATACTTTATGTACATGATGAATAAGGTGTTCATGGAATATTTGGATAAGTTTGTGGTAGTGTTTATTGATGATATACTGGTATTTTCCAAGACAGAGGTAGAGCATGCTGAACATTTGAGATTGGTATTGCAGAAGCTTAGAGAGCATAAACTGTATGCGAAGCGAAGTAAATGTGAGTTTTGGTTGAAGGAAGTTTCTTTCCTTGGACATATTGTTTCTAATGGAGGGATATCAGTGGATCCAGGTAAAGTAAAGGATGTATTAAATTGGAAACCACCTACTGATGCTAGCGAGATTTGTAGTTTCTTGGGATTGGCTGGATATTATAGACGGTTCATTGAAGGGTTTTCTAAACTTGCTAAACCTATGACATCTCTGTTAGAGAAGAATGCCAAGTTTGTGTGGTCTGATAAATGTCAAACTAGTTTTGAGAAATTGAAGAAGAGATTGACTACAACGCCTGTACTAGTTTTGCCAGATTTGAGTAAGAAGTTTTCTATTTATTGTGATGCTTCTCGTCAAGGTTTGGGATGTGTTCTTATGCAAGAAGGCAGAGTTGTGGCTTATGCATCTAGGCAGTTGAGAAAGCATGAGTTGAATTATCCTACACATGATTTGGAGTTAGCAGCTGTAGTTCATGCTTTAAAGATTTGGAGACATTATTTGATTGGACATAAGAGTGATATATACACTGATCATAAGAGTTTGAAGTATATTTTCACTCAGTCAGATCTGAATTTGAGGCAACACAGATGGTTAGAGTTGATTAAGGATTATGATATTGAGATACACTATCATCCTGGTAAGGCTAATGTAGTAGCTAATGAGATACGAACATTGTCTATGACTAGGGAGTTATGTGCTGAATTTGAATATTTGAATTTGAGAATTGTTACTAATACAATGGAATTAGTGATAGAGCCTACTTTAGAGCAAGAAATCTACAAGGGTCAGTTGAAGGATGAGAAACTAAAGAAGATAGCGGAAGATATAGTGATTGGTAAGTCACCAGACTTTCGAATGGATGATAATGGGATTTTGTGGTTTGGAAAGAGGCTGTGTGTACCTGAGGATCAAACTGTTAGACAGGCAATTCTTCACGAAGCTCATGAGTCAGCTTATTCTATTCATCCTGGTAGTACTAAGATGTATTTGGATCTTAAACAGAAATATTGGTGGGTTGGATTAAAATGAGATGTGGCTGAGTATGTGACATTGTGTGATACTTGTCAGAGGGTGAAAGCAGAGCATCAGAGACCTGCTGGATTGTTGCAACCAATGAAGATTCTTGAATGGAAGTGGGAGGAAGTTGGTATGGACTTTATAGTGGGGTTACCGCGTACTCAGAGAGGTTATGATTCTATTTGGGTGATAGTGGATAGATTGACCAAAGTTGCTCATTTTATACCAGTCAAGACTAATTACACGGGAGTATAATTAGCTACCTTGTATATGGAAAGAATAGTCTGTTTGCATGGAGTTCCAAAGAAGATTGTGTCTGATCGAGGTTCACAGTTTACGTCATACTTTTGGAAAGCTGTACATGAATCTTTGGGAACCAAATTGAATTTTAGTACAGCATATCATCCACAGACAGATGGGCAGACTGAAAGGACCAACCAGGTATTAGAGGATATGTTGAGAGCTTGTGCATTGCAATATGAAACCAGTTGGGATAAGAGTTTGCCTTATGCAGAATTCTCTTACAATAATAGTTATCAACAGAGTCTTAAGATGGCACCGTTTGAAGCTTTGTATGGACGTAAGTGTAGAACTCCATTGTTTTGGGATCAGACAGGTGAATCTTAGGTGTTTGGTACAGATGTTCTTAGAAACGCAGAAGATCAAGTGTGAGTGATTCGTGAGAATTTGAGGGTGGCACAGTCTCGTTAGAAGAGTTATGCTGATAATAGGAGAAGAGATCTAGTTTTTGAGGTAGGTGATTATGTCTATTTGAAGGTGTCACCTATGAGAAGTGTGAAGAGGTTTAACATGAAAGGTAAACTAGCACCAAGGTATGTTGGACCATTTAAAGTTATTGCTAGACATGGGGAAGTTGCTTATCAATTAGAGTTGCCTGAGAATCTATCTGGAGTGCATGATGTGTTCCATGTTTCACAACTTAAGAAGTGTTTACGGGTGCCTGAGGAGCAGATACCCTTAGAAGAATTGACTGTTAAGGAGGATCTTACATATGAAGAGTTTCCGATTAAGATTGTAGAGACTGCTGAGAGAGTTACTCGAAGTCGGGTTATTAAAATGTGCAAGGTGCAGTGGAATCGATATTCAGAGGCAGAGGCAACTTGGGAAAGAGAGGATGAATTGAGAAAATCATATCCGCAATTGTTTGAGTAAGCAGTCCAATCTCGAGGACGAGATTCTTTTAAGGGGGGTAGAATTTGTAACACCCAAAAATTCTAAACTTTAGGAATAATGAATTTCAGATAAGTTAGATAACAATCAAGGGCAAATTAAAATTTTAAAAACTATTTGGTGATGCATTCATGCTGTTGCATTTATTTTGTTTTGTGGTGTGGTTATATTTGTTTTATTTTATTGATTTGGTTTTGGGAAATATATATATGACTGAAGAAAAGGAAAAAAAAAGAAAAATATAAAAATCACTTCCTGTGCTCCCGGGCCGGCCTGCTTTCTCTCCCTCTCCCTTGGGGCCGAGGCCTGATTTTCCCGCGCCTAACAACGGCTGGGCCAGCCCAGCGGACGAGCGGCCCAGCTTCGTGAATAAGCCGCACCCTCCCTCTTCTTGTGACGCTGTTTGCTGGGCCCCGCTTGTCGGTTGATTACCGTCGCCCTGTTCGTAACCGAGGAGGACTCTACCTTCGAGTCGAAGTCGAATCCGCGAGCCGAAGGCGGTTGTTACCAAATTGATCCAGCCGACCCTTATTTAAGGTAGAACCGAGCCTAGACCGGGTGTTTTTGGATCAAAATCAGCCCTAGTTCTACCGTGGAGGTGTTAACCGCCGCCGTAAGATTTTGAAGCCGCAGTGGGGGGAAATTCGTCGGCTACCTTGGATCTTAGCAGCTGTAAGTTGCTTTAATGATTTTAGCTCATTTTTGCGAACCCAATTTTGCTATCAATTTTGAAGTGGAGGCATGGTTGTCTTATCACCGTGTGTAGGGGTGCTGCCGTCCGTCTACTGGAGCTGCCCGTCGCTCTTTTTCCGTTTTTGATTTCATTGAAACCCTAGGTGAGATCTTCACAAGCTCCTCTATCGGTTGATGAGTTCCGCGTGTTTTTTTGGTGAGGTTTTGAGCGAGTTTGCATGACCGGCAAACCGCCGGCCATGGCGCCGCCGTGGAGATGGGGCGGGGCGGCGGCAGCACAGCCGGTCTCATCGGTGACAAGCAGGAGCTGTTGAATTTGAGATCAAGGGCTGCGATTAGAAGATACCCCTTCGCGGGGTAATCTTTCTAAAGAGACCCTCGGCTTTTTAGAAATCAACCCGCAGTCCTTAGCGTATTATATGAAATACGTTTTCGTGTTTAGAAAGCGTATTCTCTTCCGGTTTAATCAAAAATACGTTTTCAGGAAATTATAGTTTTGCCACTAGAATTGTTTTGGTCATAAAAACTTCGTTTTAACTCCGATTTGGTCCGTTCAAGTTGCGTTAGGTTCGTAATTGTGAGCTCTACATGTTAGTGTAGTTGTACAATTAATTTTGATAATTTATTTTTCGAGTTTATAATTAAGTATTTATTTATCTATAGGAAATCTTAGAAAATTCATAACTTTCACGTTTTAACTCCGAATTTGGTGATCTTTGCGTCTGTGTGATCGTAGAAACGTGTAGAAGAGTTTTATAAACTTTTATTACTGTTTTGATACTGTTGGTGTACTGTTCTAATTACATCTCTTTGTTTGCTTCGTGTATATTTGATTGGATGCATGTATGTTGTTGATTGATGATCGAGTATAGAAGGTGAGCAGTATCTGGACGATCCAGAGTATTACTTTGAGCCAAGTCAGCAGTGTTATTTGGAGAGCTTTGATCAAGGCAAGTATAACACAGGACTATCCTTGTTACCTATTTACTGAAATTATCATACATATGCATGTGCTTACCTTGACAACCTTAGAGATTATAACTTAGTGATTGTTATCTCGATTCCTTGTCAACCATGGGAATGCATATGGGTATTTATTGCTAGTGCTCAAACTATGAACAATGATCTTGTAATTTGATTAATGGATTAAGAAAGCAACCATTAAGATGATTTAATTATTGTTAAAAGGGGGCTAGAGCATGTGTATTATTTTTGATGCTCTGGTTACTCTCCATAAGGACTTATCTGTACGTGATCATCCGGGACATACAGTACAGCTGTGAGGGCTATATGGCTCTGGCTTTAGTTGCTTAAAGGACCTTTTCTAGCTTGTTAGTGGTTACCTTAAATGGCGTAAGAAAGGCTTGCCACGTTGGGTGTAGGGCGAGCCCCTGGCCTAGTGTGTATAGGCTGCGGTTGTTGTGCCACTGGGAAGGGGGGTTCTACATCTACCTGCCGAGTGAATCTAATGGCCCTAACTTGTTAGACGAACTTTTAAGTGGCTTTATATGGTTTCCGGTGTTTTGGGCCTAGCTAACTCATGCATTTGAAAGTCATAACTCATAGTGAAAGTGTACACCTCTGCGCAGAGTTAAAAACTGGTATACTAGCCGTGCTCATGGATACGAGCGGCCTTGGAACATTTACAGATAGATGATCACCATTACTATATCATGTTTACTTATTGTTGATATTATGCTCATGTTAATGTTTTTCATTATTCTTAATTACAATTGATCATTTGTTCACTAATGGGAATTGGTTCATATTGATGCTACACAATTGCTAAATATATGATGACTAAAAGCTAAACGCAGTCCAACAATGTCTAGCCTTTTGAGCCTTATGAACCCTGTGTTATATTTGTTGAGTTCGACATGGACTCACCCTTGCTATTTCCACCATAACAGATGAAGATTATGAGGAAGATTATCGTAATGAGTACTAGTCTTGGTGTCAACCAGTCAACCGTGTCCCTGTGTAGAGTTTCCGCTGGAGATTTACTATTAGTTATTATTATCTATCGTTCAAGACTCTGTTTTAAATATTTATTCGCTATGTAATAAGCACTGTGATGATACTATGTAATTTGTCTACTTATGTGTGCGATCATGTCCTGGGGCGCACATGAGTACTTTATGCATCCTATTTTTGTCCTTAAAAATGGGTGTGACATCCTTCTGCCTTGATATACAAGACACAACCACTTTTTATTGAAGTTCTACATAACAATGCTCTCCTTCTCTTTCCTCTGCACACGTATGTAGCCATGCGTGTTCGCTTGAACTTCTTAGCCTGGCTTATCAGCCATGGTACAGTGTTTTTCTCTCACAACAATTTAGCGAACAGTATTTTTAGCCTGGCTTTTCAGCAAAGCGAACAGGTCTTTCTCTCTAACTGATCTCATTGCCTCCCTTCTATTCTTGCACATGCATGTGTCTCTCTCTCAAAATACCAAATGGGCGCTAGCAGGGTTGAGGAAGAGAAGAGAGAATGAAATACATTCCTTGATCTTTGGACCGGAGCTAGTTACACCTTGCATTCTTGGATGAAGAGAGTATTACTAGTAAATATGTCCCTGTGATGCAATGGAACGTACAATTTATTGCTCTGTCACCTAGACAACTTGTGGCTTGAAGATTTATGCAACGGTTGTGTCATCTATTCTAATATATCTTGGAATCAAACATCACACTGTGGCTAGACACACCCTATTCAAAACATGGTCTCGTGTTGGATTTAGATCGGAAACATGGTCTCGTGTTGGATTTAGATTGGAAATGTGGGGACGACTACACTGGCTTTTGATTAGAAACGTGACCTTGTGTTGGATTTGGATTCAAAAAGTATAGATTGCTAGAGCAAGATGTGGACGGAAGAGAGTGAGGTGTGGTAAGGTGGGTTCACGGACGAAAAAGTGGGGAGAGAATTTTCTACTTTTAGAATTCGGCATGTATAGGTTAAAAGAATTTTAATATCATGACATTTCGTATACCCTTATATCTCCATATTCCTAAAAATTGGCACACACCTTAATGTATGTTGTATATATGGGCATGTGTTTTAAAGAGTTTCTGTTCTCTATAGGTTGTTTACTAAACATGCTTAGCAAAATTACAATTTTCTTCTTCAATAACATAGACGTTTAAAGTTTAATTTATTATATATAATTGTTACTTTATAATCCTTGTTTCTTAATTTGGTACCTTACAAACCAATCAACTCATATTTTTTCAATGTTAATTCATAATAATATTTAGCAAATGTTGACACTTCTTAACGTCACTCGTGTTAGGTTGTCATCCCCAAAATGACAACAAGAGTGTGGTTGTATTATACTTATGCCATTTAACTAAATAAAAATATTATAGTATATATCCGCAAGCGCACAGATAAATACACCCATTGTAGCATTTCACCCAGGTTTTCCTAAGTATCGTTATTTATAATTTTACCAAGGAAAGGAAAATCGAAACGGGACTATATAAATAATTACAATGGCAGTAGAGATAATCATTTGTACTTACTCAATAATAAATATCAAAACAACTAATCACTTGTCATGAAAGGGGTAAGACAAATAAGATAAATGGTAAATGATAATCATGGGTATTCCAGAGACAAGAGGGAGTTAACATTATTCAAGTCAAGTAGTCATGGAGATTAATTTAGAGATGTAAATCATAAGTATTTCTTATTCAATCAGTCTATTAATCAATCTAGCTATACACAATCATCTATGATATAATCAACATATCATCTATGAATAAGGAACATTACTGAGAGAAAAGTCAAGAACAGAGTAATGATCTCTTCCCTGTAACCGCGTTCTACTAAGTTCTATACTTGAGAAGTGGACTACAAAGGACTCAACAGGAATGTCACACCCACGATCTACCACATGGCCCGGAGCATAGAGTGCATTCGCAGACAAGCAAAATCTAAGCACCACGCCTACAATATGTCAACCACTCAATCCTATTCATAATTAGATCAAGCTTTCTACGAACATATTCATAAACTCTCGACTAATCATATTCATATCAAGATATAGAACAAGAACAATCTCAAGAACAGAATAAAGTTAAAATATAGAAATATATTGAAGTAGCATAAAGTCGAATGATGATTACAACGAAATTACCAAGTCTCCGACGAACGATCCTAATCCCAAGCAGTTGCTTGCCTCTACTTGAATCAATCTAGACTAAACTCTAAACTTAAACTAGAACTCTAACTCTCTTTCTCTCTAGAAACCCTAACTTCTGGCCTTGCCTTCACAAATGAGGAAGAGATGATCTAATTCTTCAACTGATTCCTTGAGAGGGGATCCTGGGGGCTGTTTATATAGCCCAAGGCATGGAACCGCAGCCCTTGGATCAAACCGACCTTGGCGTGGGGTTTAGATGCATCCTTAGAGGCGGTATAGGTAGCTTGCAAGAGAAGGAGCCGAGGCGGCGCAGGGGAGGGCCGGTCGGCCTAGCCCTAGGGCCGGTCGGCCCCACCTGGCGGTGGATTGGCTCGTGTCGCCTCGTGGAGTCAGTTTAGGTCTTCTAGAATCCCTATCCGCATTCGTGACGTGGAGATTAGGCCGATTGCTTCGGTTTCTTCTCTTGGAAGGAGATTAGTTCTGTATTATGCAGCTTAGCCCCTGAAAAACAAAGAATCACCAAAACTCATGGAATTTGTTAGTTTAAACCTCTAAACCTACTGTGGTGATCCTTTTTATCATTTATTCCTCTTATTTTGATGGTTTAAAATGATAGTTAATTACCGTCAACAACTCCCCCAAGCTAAACTTTTACTAGTCCCTTAGCAAAACTAAATTCAGAGATAACTAAGTTACTTCAAATTATCATCCTTCAAAAATACACAAGCCATCAGAAAAGAATTATCCTCAAAAAGATTTTGAAAAGTTGCTCTAGTTCCTCAGCCATGGGGTTTTAACTTTCACTTGAGCTTTGGATAATCAGAAAACAGAAGTAATCAAGTCAAACACTATGTCTCAAATTCTTCATCTCTATTTCCATCCTGAAGTTTTTAATTATATTTTCGAAATAAAACTCAGAGTTTGTATTGTATGACACTTACAAATCTCTCAATATGTGACATTGGAATTCCTTACCAAAGCAACGATGGTGTTTTGCCTTCTCTCAAAGTATTTTGGAATAAGGCAGAATATCATTGTGCCTTCTCTCTCATCGTATGACTAAGAAGCTTATATAGAGTTTATGGGTGAGATCACTCATACATACTTGCAAAACATATATTGTAAAGTCAAACAATGGATCTAGAGAAACTAGTCATACAATCAAATCAAAATGTGCATGTGTGTGGATACAAGGAATAGGTTAAATATATGGTGGAAGTAATAATGAATCCTAATTCTACCTTGCTCCTTTAGAAAGATTGATCTCTCTTAAAACTTAAGAACTTAGACAAAGAAAGTCTTAGCTATGCATATATATTATTATTATTATTATTATTATTATTATTATTATTATTATTATTATTATTATTATTATTATTATTATTATTATTATTATTATTATTATTATTAAAGAGGCGAGTGTCTAGCACCCATTGTTTTGGTATGACACTTGTCCATATTTTACTCTCTATATATTTATTATTATTTTTTAAATAGCTCAAACTTCTTGTCTATCATGAAACAATTGAGAGATAATAACAATAAACATTTGGAGCAATAATAACTGAGGCTATGAAATGTATGAATAGGTGAAAAAATCCTACAAGGCATGTTTTTTGTTCACTCCCAGTGTAGGAGTAAAATATTTTTATGGTGGTTCTAAATGGAAAGACATGTTGTTGCGTACTTCCAATGTAGAAGCAACAAATTTAAGTGGAGTGTACGTGATCTTGATTTTAAGAGTATGACAGGTCTTTAAAGGTCAATAAAGTTTGACAGTACTAAATGTAAATACAAGTAGCAATAAAATAAGTGCTGGTTTTCTATCCTAGCATGTATGGCTGTGGTAGGAATTTAATCTCTCTGTCATACAAAGACTCATCATGTGCATTTAAATTTTTTTCAAAAGTGAGCTCTTCAGGACTTCATTGAAACTTAGAACAAGATAAATGACAGCTCAAAACTCTTTCACTTCTTATCTCCCAACTACCTAAGCTTTGGATCAAGCATATTCCTCCACAGGTTTAAAGATTTGGCAATGAATATTTTTGGAACAGAGGAATAATTCTTAAATGAAGCTAGGTACTTCAGAAGAATTACAAATAAAGCAACTATTTATGATAGTTCAAGTTTTTTATTTGACACAAAAACAAGTTCATACACACTCTATTTTTATTTCAAAAGGCTCGCAAATAAAAATAATCTAAACATATTAATATATATTTTTGTATTTTTATCATATTCCCCATTTTTTAGATATAGTAGTAATACTAATATTAATACTAATAATAATACGAGTAAGAAAAACTTACTGTCTGAGGGGGTCCTCCCCCAAGCTGGCTCAACTTCGGTCACTGAGGTGGTGCTGGTGGCGGGTAATCGACACCCATTTGTTTGAAGAAGTAGATGAGACCTTTATATGTTTGTGTCCCTTGTTCATGCATCTCCCCAAGCGTGTTGCTCGTGCTCTCCTGCTACTGTGTATGCTGATGTAGCGTCTTTATGATACCTTGTTGTCCTATCTCAAGATGAGTGAGACGGGTATCAAAGTTCTAGAAGTCTGGCTGGTGGTACAGCTGAGGCTGAGGATGAGGCGGGTATTGCTCCGGTTGGTACCCGGGGTAGCCATGAGAGGCATGGTATGAGTATGGTGGTGGTGTAGGTGCTGCATCATGGACTCCCCTTGCAGAGAAAGACATGCGTCCTCTCTGGATGTACGCCGAATCTTCGTATTCCTGTAGAACATAATTAAAAAAATTACCTTGCCCCCAATTTTCTTCTGGCGTGGACGAATCATAGGAAGTTTGATCTTCCCATGCCCGGTGTCTCGGTTCAGATGGTCCTGGTTGGTCAAATCCTTGATAGTGAGTGAAAGCTGGTGCAGGGGGTGCACCATCTTCCCCTGTGTACAATGTTTCTCGTTATTCTGGCGGACGGACTTCTTCCAACTCCCCTGGTCGGTCTCTGCAAATCAAGCAAAAATGTCTCCACGGCATATAGACCAAGTGGTCTATTCGGCAGTTCATATTCATTTACAAATCCCTTGTATGTTACAAAGATTATATTACCCTTTTGTTTCAACAGATGTGCTTGACTGAAAAAGTAAATGTCAAGAGATCGGCAGGGTGTGGAGATGTAGGTAATACTAGCATTCCCTAACAAATTCAGGTTTCCAGCAAGACGTGTAATCCAAGAAGTGATGGTCATAGGGCCTCGCAAAGTGTGAAAGATAGTCCAGAATGTTACCATGAGCCTAACAAAAGATATTTTACGTTTCTTGATCATAGCATACATTAATTTCATCTCCTCGATCCAAACTATGCGACCTTCCCTCCTAGGAAAGAAAGTGATCCCTAACCATTTATGCATAATTCTCAAAGTGGGATTGTGAATGTCATTCGTGCATGGGTCAGAACAGTAGTCTTTGTCCGAAATATCTTCCCAAAATTGCTCTCTATGAAAATCGCTCAAAAGTTCATCTATTTCTACTCTGCAAGCATTAGGGAATCCTAGTCTGAGGCTGAATTCTTTCTAAGTAAATTCATATTGTTCGTTAAACAGCCTAAAGGAAACATAAGTCTTGGTGAAAGATAGAGTGCAGAGGAATTCTAAAGTAAGTAATTTGCATCCATCCTTCGAAATACTCCAATTATTATCCCATCCAATATTGCGAAAAATAAGATTGAATTCAGCATCCATACCTGTTTTTTGTAAGAAGTAGGGGACAAAGGTTGGGGTATGCTCGAACTCACGATCTTTGTACAATCTCATCAGATCCTTCTCGTAGGTGGAGCGAAGCTTTATATGACGCTCTTGAAGGAGTACGTGGTGTTCTGGCTGGCTGGCGGACGAGGACCGGGGCACGGATGACATGTGTAAGTCAGAACCAGCCCGTGATGATGATCCGGTCTAGGAGCGGGTTCTCTTACGAAAAGAGAATGCTCCAGCCGCACTCCTAAGTGTTTTCTTGAGTCCACTCATCCTGTTACACAGACAGAAACATAAACACAACTGGTAGAAATAATGAGGGGTTAGAATAAATATATAGTTAGGAGTCAGTGATCCGAAAGTCAGTCATCCAGAAGTTAGTCGTTCAAGTTGGAAATTTTATATCTTGACTTCTCCTAGTACTTAGATTATTCGGGCAGCACTTCTCCTTACTAAATGATTTTCTAAACAACTTCTAGCACTTCTCTCTTACTGATTCTTATCTCAATGTGGCTCTAAAAATTTCAGAATACTTCTCTCCACTCAAGAACTTCCATAATCTACTAAGAATTCTCAAACTGTACTTGGATTTTGGAATTTCAAGTTGGGGGTATGTTTTCTGAGTGTTTTGCGGTGTGTGGAGTAGAGGGAGAAGCAGCCTTTTTATAGGCACGAGAGAGGGAGGCCGACCGGCCTGGTGGTGGGGCCAACTGGCCCCATGTGGGGCCCACTCATCCATCCCTTCCTTCTCTAACTTCCTTGCTTCGTTATTAAGAGATGCCTTCACCTGCCGACGCTACATGTGATGTGGTGGATGAAAAAGAATGGAGGAGAGTGAAGGTGGTGGAGTGAAGTGATGTGAAGTGATGTAGGTGGGTCCCATGGGTCCGTATGTCTCCCGTATTTGTACCGTATAATCACACAAGTATGCAAAGAAAAATTACTTTTATGTATCTATGAAAAATTAGAATTCTAATGATGGTATTTTTATATTTTTCTGCCACCACAGTGATTATTATTTACCAGAGGTTTTCACGCTCGGTAAATATTAATTATATGGAGCTTTAATAATTATGCCATGAGATTGATTTTTATTATTTTTTTCTATGCATGAATAAGTAAATATGCTATGCAAAAATTAAATGCAGATAAATACCAAGTGATGAGTACAGGCCCGATCTTCCGAGAGGTAGCCGGTAAGTTCCATTTGTGGAGATCTCGACGTTGGCGATCTGGCTTCAAATGAGACACGATTCGAACCCTGCAACCGTTACACCACTGCTCCGTTGGTTATCAACCAAGCACAACTTGATTGACCTCGCCAAGAAGGCTTTTCCTGCAAGCGAATCGAAGAGCACAAGCAAGAAGGTAAAAACACGCAATCTGAAATTGCAATTATGAATGATGCAAATATCAATAGAGGGTTCAAGAACTCGGTTCCAAAGGACTAATCAACACAGTGGAGGAGATCAAGAACAGGGGGCCCTGGATCACTGTAAAAGGATTTGTCACCACAGTTACAATGAACGATTCAGTTTCTCGATGGAAAACTAAACTCTAAACAAAACCCAATTGTCTAGCAGCGGCGACGGCTGTGTTTATAGTCTAAGACTCGACCTAGGGTTGGGGACGGCCAGGGGTTGGGCGCCCACAACTTGGGCTTAAGGCCCGACACGATACATGGCCAAGTTGGCCCAAATAGGTGACGCAGCACCTTACCGTGATCACATAGAATGATCCACGGACCTTCTGGAGCTGGGCCCATATCCAAAACGACAGCGTCGTCATCCCCTTTCCAACGCATCCAAAAACGTTCTGTTCGATGTCGTATGAGAAAATGATGACCGAAATAGTGATGACATGTCTGCTAAATCCGAGGGTGATGTGGCAGCTGAGTTGGGGACGAATTGCAACTTGAGGAAGACCATAGCGTCGGTGTGTCCAGCGTGGCGATATCCTCATCATCCTCCCCTTCTTGAATTGGAGTCGTCCTCGACTCCATCTTGGTGATGTCCTCATCATCCCCTCCTTCTAGAATTGGAGTCGTCCTTGACTTCATCCCATCATCAGCGAACTCCTGCAAAAGGCGGCTTCAAATCAGACACAATTCGAACCCTGCAACCATTACACCACTGCTCCGTTGGTTATCAACCAAGCACAACTTGATTGACCTCGCCAAGAAGGTTTTTCCTGCAAGCGAATCGAAGAGCACAAGCAGAAGGTAAAACACACAATCTGAAATTGCTAATATGAATGACGCGAATATCAGTAGAGGGTTCAAGAACTCGGTTCCAAAGGACTAATCAACACAGTGGAGGAGATCAAGAACATGGTTTAAACCACTAAAAAAAATCTAGCACTAGCATCAGTATCATCTTCATTTATACCACAATGGGCTAAACCAATAAGCAATTCTTGATAGTATGCTTCTACTCCTTTATCACCTTGTTTTAAAGTTTGTAGTTTCAAACATAAATCACGTTGGTAATAAGGAGGAACAAAACGAGATTTCATACGTTGCTTTAAAGCATTACAAGTTTGAGGCACAACAGCTGCATTATTAGCATTGCAAAGATCACTCCACCAGAATAAAGCAAAATTAGTAAACTCACTAGTAGCAAGTCTAACTCTATGCTCAGTAGAAACATTATGAGAATCAATTTTTTATTAAACAGCAAGCTACCAATCTAAATAAGCCTTTGGATCAACATTACCAGCAAAAGGAGGAAGACTAAATTTAATTTTAGCAAAAGGATCATTATTACTATGATTATTACCTCCCATACCGCGACGGTTGAAGTTGAGGCGGCGACGAGCATAACCGCAGCATCCGCATCTTCATCACCAAAATCATCCGCATCTTCATCATCAGCACGATGAGGTGGAGGGCGTTGCTCAAGTTGTTCAATGCAGGTGACCAGATTGTTCACATTGCGCGTCAGCTCAGTCATAAGATTGCGTTGTTCAGTCATGAACGTTGTAAGCTCGCCCTTGAACACGCACTCAATGAAGTCCGTCGGAGATCCTGCCATGGTTAGAAGATAGAAAAAGACAACACCAAAGTATTATCCCTATCAACTAAAAGAAAACAAGTGGTGGTGGTTGATGAGGACATCGCCATGCTGGACACACCGACGCTATGGTCTTCCCCAAGTTACAATTCGTCCCCAACTCAGCTGCCACGTCACCCTCGGATTCAGCAGACACGTCGTCACTGTTTTGGTCATAACTCTCGCATACGACATCGAAACGGGGCGTTCTTGGATGCGTTGGAAAGGGGACGACGACGCCGTCGTTTTGGATCTGGTTCCAGCTCCAGAAGGTCCGTGGATCATTCTGTGTGACCACGGCAAGGTGCTGCGTCACCTATTTGGGCCAACTTGGCCATGTATCGTGTCGGGCCTTAAGCCCAAGTTGTGGGCGCCCAACCCCTGGCCGTCCTCAACCCTAGGTCGAGTCTTAGACTATAAACATAGCCGCCGCCGCTGTTAGACAATTGGGTTTTGTTTAGAGTTTAGTTTTCCATCGAGAAACTGAATCGTTCATTGTAACTGTGGTGACAAATCCTTTTACAGTGATCCAGGGCCCCTGTTCTTGATCTCCTCCACTGTGTCGATTAGTCCTTTGGAACCGAGTTCTTGAACCCTATATTGATATTCGCATCATTCATATTTGCAATTTCAGATTGCGTGTTTTTACCTTCTTGCTTGTGTTCTTCGATTCGCTTGCAGGAAAAGCCTTCTTGGCGAGGTCAATCAAGTTGTGCTTGGTTGATAACCAACGGAGCAGTGGTGTAACGGTTGCAGGGTTCGAATCGTGACTGATTTGAAGCCGGATCGCCAACGTCGAGATCTCCACAAATCGAACTTACCGGTTACCTCTCGGAAGATCGGGCCTGTACCTCATCAATTGGTATCAGAGATTTTAGGTTTACCGTGAGGTATATTCTCGTTTGCCTTAGATTCATATTTGTTCATTACCTAGAGTCCACAAAAAGCCCAAGAAAATATTTCAATTTCCGCTGTCCTATCACCTTTTGTGCCTTTGCAATTTCGTTTCAGATTCGCGTTGTTGAGTTTGTGTCCGTGGTCGAGTCTTGTTGCTGGTTTAGGATTGTGATCGTGGTCGTAGTTCAATCGCCCGTTGCTGTGATTTTTGTTTTCCGCCGCTATCCCATCCACCGTTCCCAAACAACAAGTCGAAGCCACCACATTACTCGACTTGCCCCCGCTAGCCGCCTTGTGTGACTTCTCGCCGCCGCGCAAACCCTAGATAGGTTGCAAGCCGCTCGTATTTTGCCTGCATCGCAGCCCTCCTTACATCATCAGGCGAATACCTACTGTCGCTGTTGGAGTCACAGGGACAATCTTGTGATCGGTGTTGGAGTTTAGGGATGCTTTGCCTTAACTGCCGCTGTCGTGTTGTGCCCTAATCTCAAGTTATGTTTTCCGGAAGGCACAACACGACAGCGGCAGTTAGGGCAAAGCGTCCCTAAACTCCAACACCGATCACAAGATTGTCCCTGTGACTCCAACAGCGACAGTAGGTATTCGCCTGATGATGTAAGGAGGGCTGCGATGCAAGCAAAATAAGAGCGGCTGGCAACCTATCTAGGGTTTGCGCGGTGGCGAGAAGTTACACAAGGCGGCTAGCGGGGCAAGTCGAGTAATGTGGTGGCTTCGACTTGTTGGTTGGGAACGGTGGATGGGATAGCGGCGGAAAACTAAAATCACAGCAACGGGCGATTGAACTACGACCACGAACACAATCCTAAACCAGCAACAAGACTCGACCACGGACACAAACTTAACAACGCGAATTTGAAACAAAATTGCAAAGGCACAAAGGGTGATAGGACAGCGGAAATTGAAATATTTTTGGGCTTTTTGTGGATTCTAGGTAATGAACAAATATGAATCTAAGACAAACAAGATTATACCTCGCGGTAAACCTGAAATCTCTGATACCACTTGATGAGTATAGGCCCGATCTTCCGAGAGGTAGTCGGTAAGTTCGATTTATGGAGATCTTGACGTTGGCGATCCGGCTTCAAATCAGACACGATTCGAACTACTCTAGCTGGATTCGAACTACTCCACCGAATCGGACTACTCCAGCTAGATTTATTCTTCAGGGGTCATAGTCATCCTTGTGAGTGGTGACTGTGTGACTCCTTCATCTATCATCTTCGCAGTGGATCTTAACTCAGGTCTTGGTCTAAATGGAAAACATTCTTCTCGTCCATCAATGTTGAATTTGACTTCTCCAATTCCGACGTCGATGTGGGCATTTGCGGTACTCAAAAAGGGTCTCCCAAGAATGAGTGACACTCTTGAGTCAGGTTGCATGTCCAGAACCACAAAGTCGACTGGTATGAATAATTCTCTAATCTTGACTGGAATATTCTCGGTGATTCCCACAGGGTAACGGAGTGACTGGTCCGCTAGCTGCAGGCACATCAAGGTTGGATCGAGCTTTGCATGTGGAAGTTTATTGAAGATTGCCTTGGGTATCACACTGACACTTGCTCCAAGGTTGCACAGCGCATTGTCAAAATGTTGATCTCCAATTGAACAGTCGATAGTGGAGCATCCTGGATCCTTCTTCTTGATTGATGTGTTGAGGATGGCCGCACTACACTCTTCTGTCAGCTTGATCACTTCATTGGTAGGCGGTGGTCTTTTATTGTTGAGGTTGTCTCGAACATACTTTGCATAGGTGGGAACCTGCAATGCATATAACAAAGGGACATTGATATATAATTTTTGAATAATCTCAACAAACTTACTGAACTGTGCATCCATCTTGAGTTTTCGATCTCTGCGTGGGAAGGGTAAGATATTGGTGTCTTGGAAATCTTGCACTTGTGGTTGAACTTCTTCTACTTCATCATCCTTTTCTTCTATCACTGTGGGTATCACTGGTACTAGTTGTCTTCTCTGTGCCCCTTCTGGATAAAGTGGGTCTTTAGTGGTTTTACCATGTCTGGTGGTTATAACCTTGACCTGCTCATTGTTAGTGGCAAAAGAAGCAGCTAACCATGATAATTGAGTTTCTACCTTTTTATTATGATCAACTTGGTCTTTTATAGCAAAAGAAAAGTTATCCATTTTTGTATTTATATCCTCTAGAATTTTATCATTAGAAGCAAGTTTCTTAACAATAGTATCATTAATTCTAGCTTGTTCCAAAATTAAATTTCATAGAGGGGGTTGCTTAAAATAGGAAGAATTATTAAAATTGCCTGAGTACTTAACTGGATATGTAGTATGTTGCTTTTGATTCCATCTTTGCTTTTGCAGCGTGGAAGAGTTGTTGATAATGTTTGCATCTTCTTGATTCTCCGAAATTTCCATTCCTAGGTACTCTTCACATCTGGTCCGAGCATTGAATGCATCTTGAATTGCTTGACGATCTTTTCTTGAAATTGGCTCTTTGGTCAAGCCAGTTCAACAGTGTATCCATCTTTGTTGATAGTGCACACACTTCTTCTGGAACTTCTTCAATTTGACGATAGCGTTGAGTGTTGTCTTGTTTCTAACTCTGGTTCTTTGCTATCTTCTCCATCATATATTCTGCTTTTCCAAGAGTGAGTGACATGAATGAACCTCCAGCAGTAGCATCTAGTTGCTCACGCGGTCTTTGGGTTAATCCATAGTAGAATCTGTGCATGAGTAACCAGTCTTGCATTCCATGGTGTGGGCATTCCAAGATGTTCTCTTGAAAATTCCCATGCCTCTGAAATGGTTTCTCCTTTTTGCTGCTGAAAATTGTAAATCTTTCCTCTTAAGGCATGAGTTTTGCCTATAGGGAAAAACTTTGATAGAAAGGCCTTCGAACATCTATCCCATGTGTTGATGTCTTCTTTGTTGGTGTAGAACCACTGCTTCGCTCTCCCTTCTAGTGAGAATGGAAAGAGACGAAGGAGTATGATGTCTTGGGCGACGTCCTTGATGATGATGGTGCTTACAATCTCCAGAAAATTCTGCAAATATTTAGTGGCATCTTCTTCTTCCTTTCCACCAAATGTAGTAGCTTGCACTAAGTTGATTAGACTTGGCTTGAGCTCGAATTCAAGGTTGTCCGTCTGGAGTGTTGGTCTGGTACGAATGTTCCTTACACTTGGAGCTGAACATTCAAGTAAAGTCTTATTAGCCATAGCTTCACTACTGATGTTGATCTTCGTCTAGATTTGGTTGACTCTTGGATTAGAAATTGATAAGTCACAACCGAACCTGTATTACCCTGCATAAGATATGAACAAAGACGAAACAAGGGTAAACCTATCAAGACAGAGGTACTAGTTGTGATTTTTATTATGAGTAAGTGGTATTGATTAATCTCTTATTGCCATATAGGTAATTCCCTTGAAAAGTAAATCCCTATGACATCCCGTGTCGGAAAGTGAAGTTTTCCATCTCCCCGGCAATGGCGCCATAAATGCTTGTTGACACTTCTTAACGTCACTCATGTTAGGTTGTCATCCCCAACATGACACCAAGAGTGTGGTTGTATTATACTTATGCCATTTAACTAAATAAAGATATTATAGTATATATCCGCAAGTGCACAGATAAATACACCCATTGTAGCATTTCACCCAGGTTTTCCTAAGTATCATTATTTATAATTTTACCAAGGAAAGGAAAATCGAAATGGGACTATATAAATAATTACAATGGCAGTAGAGATAATCATTTGTACTTACTCAATAATAAATATCAAAACAACTAATCACTTGTCATGAAAGGGGTAAGACAAATAAGATAAATGGTAAATGATAATCATGGGTATTCCAGAGACAAGAGGGAGTTAACCTTATTCAAGTCAAGTAGTCATGGAGATTAATTTAGAGATGTAAATCATAAGTATTTCTTATTCAATCAGTCTATTAATCAATCTAGCTATACACAATCATCTATGATATAATCAACATGTCATCTATGAATAAGGAACATTACTGAGAGAAAAGTCAAGAACAGAGTAATGATCTCTTCCCTGTAACCACGTTCTACTAAGTTCTATACTCGAGGAGTGGACTACAAAGGACTCAATAGGAATGTCACACCCGTGATCTACCACATGGCCCGGAGCATAGAGTGCATTCGCAGACAAGCAAAATCTAAGCACCACAACCTACAATATGCCAGCCACTCAATCCTATCCAGAATTGGATCAAGCTTTCTATGAACATATTCATAAACTCTCTACTAATCATATTCATATCAAGATGTAGAACAAGAACAATCTCAAGAACAGAATAAAGTTGAAATATAGAAATATATTGAAGTAGCATAAAGTCGAATGATGATTACAACGAAATTACCAAGTCTCCGACGAACGATCCTGATCCCAAGCAGTTGCTTGCCTCTACTTGAATCAATCTAGACTAAATTCTAAACTTGAACTAGAACTCTAACTCTCTTTCTCTCTAGAAACCCTAACTTTCTGGCCTTGCCTTCACAAATGAGGAATAGATGATCTAATTCTTTAATTGATTCCTTGAGAGGGGATCCTAGGGGCTGTTTATATAGCCCAGGGCGTGGAACCGCAACCCTTGGATCAAACTGAACTTGGTGTGGGGTTTAGATGCATCCTTAGAGGCGGTATAGGTAGCTTGCAAGAGGAGCCGAGGCGGCGCAGGGGAGGGCCGGTCGGCCTAGCCCTAGGGCCGGTCGGCCCCACCTGGAGGCGGGTTGGCTCGTGTCGCCTCGTGGAGTCGGTTTAGGTCTTCTAGAATCTCTATCCGCATCCGTGACATGGAGATTAGGCCGATTGCTTCGGTTTCTTCTCTTGGAAGGAGATTAGTTCTGTATTATGTAGCTAGCCCCTAAAAAACACAGAATCACTAAAACTCATGGAATTTGTTAGTTTAAACCTCTAAACCTATTGTGGTGATCCTTTTTATCATTTATTCCTCTTATGTTGATGGTTTAATATGATAGTTAATTACCGTCAACAGCTAAATTCTATTTAAATACAAATAAAATGAGGGTTAAAAATAGGTAGCATAGTTAACTAGTTAACTTGGTACTTAGTACTCCACTCGTCCTGTAATACAATACATTTTAAAATTTTTTAAGACAACTTAATGGAATACTCAAATGATACATGTACTTGTAGATTAAACTCAACTAAGAAGTTGCTCCGCAAATTATGATTTTCTTTTTAATAAAATTTTACCAAATCTGAACATGGGCACCATATAGAATGCTTTATATTTCATTATGAATTTTAGAAGTTACAACGCACTATATTCTAGGATTGAGGGAGTAGCATTGTTTACCTTCATTACCTTATATGTAACACTTACATTTGAACACTACCAATATAGTGCAACATCTTCCCCTTTTGCCCCACGTAAAGAGTACAACCAAACTGATGGACCTTAATCCATATGTGTGTTGGAGTCATAGATTGAGGTGGATACATATATATATCCAAACAAAGCCTAAATGCATGTGGCGTATATATTTATTTGCAATAATTCATCTTCATGATGAACCTCATGGTGTTGGCACCGGTTATTCCAACCTTCTCATACCGCAAGCACATGATATTTTGTACTCCCTCCACTCCAAATTATAAGTTGTTTCTCCCAATATGTACTCCTTCCTCATGGCACAACTTCAGCGCATGGTGCCCGCGTGGGCATCTACACCGTGGCCATGCGCCTTGGCATCTCCATCATCTCTGTGTCTCCATCTCTACATAGGACCTTATGGCCTTGGTGCTAGGCATGCTGGACGTCGCGTTGTAGTCTGAGACGTCATGATCGTGGTCCATAGCCTCCTCCTTTGCGGGAGGGCCCACATAGCATGACCATCGGTGCTCGGCACTCGCTCCTAGTGGCATTGGTCCCACTCCTCTGTGCGCCACCCAGGGCATGTGAGAATGCTGTTGCTGTAGTGCTCAACCTCATCATGGATAGAGGTGGCCACAATCAGAAGAGGTGAGAGGAGGAAGAAGACAGAGTGGAGGGTAAAAGAGACATTTTAGGCTCCTTCTCTCTCCTAATATTGGATAAACAATTATTTTAATGGCTGCGATGTCCAGCAGAAAAGGTGCACGTTTTCATATAATAGTAAGTAAATTTAAGAGATGTCAGTGTGTATCAACATATTACATTTAAGAAAGGTGTCCTTGAGCAAAATTTCCCTTTCTTGTAATGGCTTCCTAATAATGAATCTTTAACATACCCCATCAAATGACCCAAGTAGCAAAATAAACCAGCCCACCCCGCACCACCTGACTCGGCGCGCACACATGGCATGCATTTAGACTCTCTCAACTTCACAAAAGGTGCACACACTAGTCATTACCTGTTTAAGTGGAGTCAAAATCCTATCAAAATCCCTTATAATATTAAAACTTCAATTCACCTAAAGTTTAATATGGGTCCTAGAATTGTTTTGCCGGTATATGGGTCTTGGAATCTATATCTATACCTATTAATAAAGAGGCAAAATTTTTGCCACAAAATCTTTTGTCCAACTAAGACATCGACTCAGTTACTTCTGCCATAAATAAATCCGCTAACCAATTGTCTAAGTGGGTTTCCATGTGAAAGGTCTCAAGTTTGGTTTTGGTAATTGAGTGACAACCTAGGTGGACTAATGTGTTTAATTGTGAGGTACACATGTGATTAGTCCGCAAGGTACACTTGTGTGAGCAACTCATGCCATGACGGTGAAGATGGCTTGGATTTGTTGCAAGGCTCACACATGTGATGAAGGAGCTCATTGCATATGAGACATGACATGGAGTCATGTGACTAAGGTGGAGAAGATCAAGACAAGACTTGGCTTGATGGACCGGTTGCAAGCGTGAAGGGCAAGTTGGAGGCTTTGGAGTGATGGACCGCGTGGCGGTGAAGCTTGAGCAAGACTTGGCGCCGATGGACGAAGGCAACGGTGAAGAGCAAGTGAAGTTAAGATCAATGAACCAATAAGGTCACGTGATGATATGAAGTGGATCATACCATTTGTTGATCAAGGTTGGTGCATGTGTTGCATCAACATTGGAGGAGATGGAATGGAATGCGCAAGGTAAAGGTATATTTTTAGGGCATTTCATTTCACTGGTCATAGGTGTATAGAGAAGTTTATGATTGGGTTTAAGATATATGGCCGTACTATCAAGAGGGGCAAACTTATTTGAATATCGGTCATCTAGTGCCACTTGAGCGTTCTAACTTTGCATACATGTTAGGATCGAGTGGCGTGATGAATTGAGTGACTAATCATTTGAAAAATGTTTGTAAAAATGCTAACACACTTGCACATGATGATATACACTTGGTGGTATTGACACATTTGCAAAGTTGGTGAAAACAGAGAAGAAATATCACATAAATTAGTGAATTTAGTGGTGTTAACTCTCAACAAGAAATTCCCATTTCTCACCAAGAAATTCTTGTTGAGGAATAGTGCCGAGAGGATAGGTCTGCATGCGTGTCAGCGAGAGAGAAGAAGCTTAGCCGCAATTCTGATTTCTCACCAAGAAATTCCGGTTGAGGAATAGTGTATGAGAGAGTGACCAGACGCTAGCTTCATGGTGATTGGATGCATTCGGTCAGTGTTCGCAGGCATGGGCAGCTTGGCTAGGGCGACCGGACGCTAGCCCTTGGGCACGATCGAATGCGCCAATGCCACTGTTCCTCGCCTGGCATGCGTAGCAGAGTGTGGACTGGATGCTAGGCAGAGTCCGATCAGTAGTGATCGGACGTGTCCGGTCGCTAAAAACGTCTTTGGGAGCTCTCTGTGCGTGACCGGACTCTACGGCGCTAAGCGTCCGGTCAGGGACCTGACGCGTCTGGTCACTTGGCAGTGAGAGCATGCGAAGGAGCCGTTGGGTAGCAATGACTAGTTTTAAACGATCGGGACGCGTGTTAGCTTGGGAGCAACCATACTCTGATGACCGGATGCGTCTGGTCGTCCCTGCAGAGAGTTCGATCAGTGCGTAAAGTGCCTCGTGAAGGGGTACAACGGCTCTATTCGCTTGGGGGCTTTAAAACCAAGCATTGACCGGCCTTGGGCTAGTTGTTGTGCACCCTCATGCCTATGTGGCTTGTGTAGGAGTGCTTGGGAGCCCTTTAACTCACTTATGCTTGCTAGATTGCAAATCGATTGCGAGTGAGTGATTCTAGTGCGATTGCATCATGAGATTGCATCGAGTGACACTAGGTGTTCATGTTGCAAGCCGGTGGTGCTTGTTACTCTTGGAGGTTGCCACCTCCTAGATGGCTTGGTGGAGATCTCCATCGAAGCACGTAAAGAAAATTGCACGGTGCTCTAGAGAAGAGATTGTGAGGGGTATTGTGTTCACCCCGCGGGAGCCGTAAGGAGCAACTCTAGTAGAGCGTGTCGTTGAGCTACCCTCACTTGGTTCATGGGGTTCTTACGGTGCCCAACATGTGGGCTTGGTGTGGTGCCAGTTAGCCGCTGAACCACCAAGTGAACGGTCGTCACAACGGGGACCAGTGTGTTGGCAAGCATGTGAACATTGGGATAAAAATTATCGTGTCATCCTTGTCTTTCCCTTGTTTACAGTCCCCTTACACAAGCTTGTAATTACTTTCATAAACATTGTGCTTGTGTAGTTGCTCTTGTAATTAGTTAGCTTGCTAGTTACCTTCTTTCTTGTGTAGCGTAGAAGTAACTCCCTTGCGTGACTAATTTAGTTTGAGTAACCTTGTTAGTCACATTGCTTAGTTTGTGTAGCTAAGTGATTTAAGCTCTCTAATTTGGCTTGTGTAGTCTTGTTGCTAGTGAGCTTAGGAGGTTTGTGTTGTTGCTTACTAGATTGTGTAGGAGCTCCCCTATTGCTTGAAGTACTAGTTGCATAGGTTTATGTGACTTTACTTCTAGAATTGATTAGATGAGCTCTAGCTAGCATGTCACCTTTCCTTAATTAGGATCTTTATAAGGTGCTTGTAAACTTAGACAGAGGGGTGTAGTCTTGGCTAGACCGATAGTTTTAATTTCGCACTTATCTCGATTAACCGGCGCAATTAATTTTAGAAAGGACTATTCATCCCCCTAGTCCGCCATCTCAACCCTACACCATGTCCGTTAACCACATGTTCAGCTAACCATGAAAACGCTAGCCTGGCCACCCACCAAAACACTTTTCTTTTCTATTTTATTATCAGTTCCATCCTTGTTCTTTTTCTTTCTCCTATCTTTTTATATAAATTAAACATAAAAATAGTAATAAATGTAATATTATAGCCCTTTGAACTCCAAACTTTTCTATATATAAAAATATAATATTGCTCTTTGGACTCTAGATTCTTTCCTATAAATAAATACTCCCATCACTAAATTGTTGATATAGTGTTGATTAGGAATAAAACTAATTTATGGGTAAGGTTGGCGCCGGATGTTCGGCCCCAAGACCATGTTCGGACGCAGCCCCCGCGCCCCATGCCCGCATTGCATCCCACGTGCTCCATCCCATTCCCAACCAGCGCCAGAGTTTGGAATCGCGGCCCGTGCCCATCCTGTGCCCTGCACGGCAGAACCACGTCCTCGCGCCCATCCCACGTCCGCACGGCAGAACTGCGCCCACGCGCCCACCTGTCCTGCTTGTGGATGCGCGTTGCGAGGCGTCTATAGGCCTTAGGCGCCGGCACGTGAACCACAACGGCGTACCGGCAGCAGCAGGCGGACATCGACCTGCAACACAAGATCTACTTTTGAAACATCCAGATAAAACATTTGCAATATACGTCTGAAAATAGATGAAACACTTGAAACATGTGAGTATAGCAATTGCAACATGTGCAACACCAGATCAACTTTTGAAACATGCAGATGAAACATTTAAAACAAATGTCTAAAACACCTAAAACACTTGAAACATATGCTTACAACATGCATATATTACCATTGCAACATATGCAACATCCCAGATCGACTTTTGCAATATTCAGATGAAACACGTGAAACATAAGTTGGAAACGTCTGAAAAACTTCAAACATGGTGTTGTTGGCAGCCATGGCCTACCTGGTTGGGGACTGCGGTAACCAGCAAGCTCAGGTCCAAAGGGAACGTCGAGGACAAATAGCCTAGTGTGCGCAGGCCTCCCCTTCCTGCCACGGGAGATGAAGTCCAGACTGGCGGCAACCTCCTCCTAGTGGCGCCGGGGGTAGTGGTGGCGTGGTGCCCACCATGGTCGTGACGAGCGAGGTGGACAGGGGCGCGCCGGTGGATAGGGTCGAGGCACGAGATGGTGGCATGACGCGACCGGTGATAGGGTGCGGCGCGGCAGGGGGAAGGGTGCTCCATGCGCGGGGACGGGCACACGGTGAGGGAAGGGGGGCAGTGTGGCGGCGGATGCGTGGTGATGCTTCGACAGCCAGATGCGAGTGTAATGGGGAAGAGCACACCTATTGGGTTGTCTGCGGTGCAGGCCCATGAAGAGAGCGTCTGGATGGGGGTGGACGGCCGTGTCCAAGAATTAGCGAATTTTTATTATTATTAGAACTTGGTCCGCGGATGGTCCAACTAACAACAAAACTGTGAATTAAAATGTTGATCAATTTATTATCAATCTAATCTATACAAGTTATACGCGTATACCAGCGCAATTAGACCAGGGCTACCATATGAAAATCGAGAGAGGTATCCATTATAATCATGAACGGATAAACCAATTCTTGACAGATACCAACTAAGTCCTCACCGACTATAATCATATATTACCATTATATATTTGTATAGATCCTCAGACAAAGTCAAGGAACTCAATATTACGTGGGTATTATGAAAATTAAAGTTATAATATATTTATGAGTAAATATTTTTGTACCTTACTATATAGGAAAAAAATCTGTCAAAATTATATTTAATTTGATACAACCTTAATAGGATATTGTCATATTAGTACCGTCGATATCACCATAAAATAAATTATAGATTTTAAATTTTATAGAATGATAAATAGGTATGTAATTTTCGTCCTTGTTTCCTATTAACATTGACAACTTTTTTTCTTCCATTGCAACGCGCGGGCAATTCTGCTAGTTAGATTTTAATTTGCAACATAACATACGTGCTACCTCCGTCCTTGAATAAATATTCCTAAACCTGTAAGTCAAAGTTTTTTTTTATGTTTGACTGAATTTATAGAAAAGATTACAAATATTTGCAAAATTAAATAAGCATATTACAAAAATATATTTTATAATGTATCAAATGATACTAATTTAGTGTTGTAAACATTTTTGCTCTTTTTATGATTTTGGTTAAATTTAAAAGTTTAACTTAAAACAAATCTATAAATTGATATATTCAGCGACGGATCATGTACAACATACTCCGGTCGGGTGGGGTGCTGCATGCCAATTTGTATGACTTGCCATGACTTGGGCGAGGATGCACGCTTGGACTGTTGGTACTCATGACCGGTGGTGCTACCGAGGCCTCGTTTAGTAGTACTCTTTTTTTTTAATTTTAATAAAAAACAGTTCTCTTACTAAACCTTTTGGTAAGACTCCAGGAGCCGCGGCGAGAAACGGAGAGGAGCCCCACCAATCAGAACCTCAGTTGTAAAATTAGTGTCACTCATGAGCATATGAGCTGATGACGGCAGAGAAAAGGTCGATCGCGACACAATTCGAATTCGCATCCTGTTCGATTCTCAGTCTGTTTTTCATTGGCATCTGCCTAATAATGCATGCAATTAATTGGTGAAATCACATTAACACATACTACAAGGTACGTACGGTAGGCATTCATCCTGAGCCGTGGCCGGCCCTTAAATTACATAGTACGTAACGTACGAACAGTCCTTCGTTTATGATAATTGTGATTAATTAGTGTATGGGAACTAGCCTTATTGGGCACCAGCTCTCGTTGTCGTCGCTGTCTCCTCGCTGTAGGTGCTGCCGTAGAAAAAGCTGCTACTTGTACCACCGGCGCCGCCCGTCAGACTAAGCAACGGCGGCGCCTTCTCGTCGTAGCAGCAGGAGGCCGCAAAGTTGTATTCTTCATCCATCTGGTTAGAAGCACCGGAGGCAAGCAGCAGTGCCTCTGCCTTGTGATGATGATCTTCCTGCAACTGAAAGCCGCCAAAGATGATGGTTTCCGCGCCAAACCCATGCCCATGCCCATGGACGACGCTGCTGCTGATGGTGGTGGCGCATGGCTCGTCAAAGTAAATGTCATGGTCGCCGCGACTGTCCAAACACGGCGATGTTCTCAACACCTGCTGCTCGCCGTTGAGGAGGAGGCCCCGGCTACTGGCGGCAGCGGAGAGGAGGGACATCGTGCTGTTGTTGGGGCCGAAGCTGCCGCCGCCGCTGTAGAGGTGAGAATAATCATGAGGAGACGAGAGGTGCTGCAGCGACATGATGGGAGCAGCTTCTGGCGACGCCACCGCCGCCGCCGCTGCTGACACGGCAGTGCTGTGGTGGTTGTGGGTGGTGTAATATGGCGCCTGAAGGCCATGCATGAGCTTCTTCTTGAGCTTGGTGTTCCAGTAGTTCTTGATATCGTTGTCCGTCCTCCCAGGGAGCTGTGCTGCGATGATCGACCACCTGTAGTCCCATGGAGTAATGATTAATGCAATGCGCATCCAAGGCACCCATGCATGAACAAATAATTCAACTAGCTAACAAACTACTATGTCATACATACAACAATACTCTATCCATTCTAAATTAGAAGTCATTCTAACTTTTCTTAGAGTCTCCAAAAAATAAGTTATTCTAACTTTCTTTGAGAGTCTCCAAAAAATAAGTAATTCCAATTTTCTTGGGAGTCAAAGCATCTCAAGTTTAACCAAAATTATAGAGATAATTATAAAGATTTATGACATCAAATAGGTATACTATGAAATATAATTAAGGAAGAATCTAATAACACTTATTTGGTATCATAAATGTTATTATTATATTATTTAAATTTGGTGAAACTGTAGATGCTTTGACTCTCCTAAAAAGTTGCAATAACTTATAATTTGAGATTGATGGAGTATGATTTATAATTTCTGCGTGCATCCTAAGTCCTAACGATCAATTTGACTGAAAAGGGACGAACTTGCAGTAGTCCATTCCAGTTGACACCACCGGTTAGTGTGGCAGTGGTGTCAATCGAAAATCTAGTGGGAGGCCGGGAGCTGGAGCCGGCACTAGTAGAGAATAGAGAAGAGTTTAAACAATTGTTATACTTACCTGCTTCCAATGGTGGCGAAGAGGTTGCAGATGATTCTATCCTCGTCATCAGAGAAGTCGCCATGCTTTATGTTTGGCCTCAGATAATTGAGCCACCGCAGCCTGCAGCTCTTGCCGCACCTCTTCAGCCCTGCAACATGCAGTTTCTTTAGATACATCACACGATCGTGACTAAATAATGCAAGCAGGCATGCATGCTACTCTGTTTGTGACCACGAACTTGATCAATATAATTACCGGCTTTGTGAGGGAGAGCAATCCAATTGCCGCCGGTGCCATTCTTGTGGATGTACTCCTTGAGCTTGCGGTCCTCCTCAGGTGACCAGGGCCCTTTCTTCACACTCGCCTTGTCGCAACATGGAGCCCTGCCCATGTCTTTTGGCCAATATATGGCTCCTGGTATGGCTTCAGGCTTCTTCTTTTTTCTCCTCCTGCACTAGAAAGAGTTTACAAAGGCCACAGCAATATACTACCAGCACGGCAGCACCTATGCATGGGCTTCTTTGTGATATATATATTCCTGCTGTCTGTTCTGCTGCCTCCCTCAATCTCAAATCTCTTCGTCGTTTACAGAGCTGAGATGGGGAGTGGAGAGAGAACTAGGGACGGCACAAGAAAGAGTACATATGATAGTACTCGACCTACTCACTACTAGAAGCCGAACGTTGCTAGCTTTTGTGTTTCTCTTGAGCAATCATCCGATCTGTTGGATTTTATAATGGGCTTGACCTATTTTAATTCAATTAAATCAAATAAATCATAAGGCCCCGTATTAAATATTATGTGTAATGTATTGTTAGTCTCATATAGAATTTTGACGGATGTTGAGTCAACTTATGTGGGTGGACTGTATGCACCTATATTGAGAAGTTGAGAGAGGATGAGAGCGTGCCACACTGTCGAGCCGTGCCAACCCGACCCGACCTGATGTGGTGGGGGGTGTGGGTTTGGTTTTGTCACTTAAGCCAGTTGATGACAGGATTTTGAGAAGTTTCGGGAGTTTGGTCTTTCGCACGGCTGGCCCAGACACCTGATTCTTCCTCTTCCGTGAGACATTTGGACTTTTGCGGGAGTGGGCGAATAAGAGACTGTTGACGGTAGTTAACAACCATTATAAACCGTTAAAGAGATATGTATAAGGGCACAAATGAGATCACCAACAAAGGTTTAGGGTTTAAACTAACAAATTCCATGAGTTTTGGTGAATCTATTATTTTTGCAGGGTATATCCAGAAAACCGTCAAGGGGGACCTACATGTCAGAGGAAATCACGGAATTCCACTGCAGGAACTACGTGGGAAGACTCTAGAAGACTCCACCGAGGCGAGGCACGAGGCACTACCATGTGGGGCCGGCCAGCCCCACCTACAGGCCACTCGGCCCCCTGGCCCACCTGTCACCCTCCTCGCTGCTACGTTGGTTTTCCACTGCCTCTTAGGTTGCATCTCCGCCGTTGCTTAAGTCGGTTTGATCCAAGGGCTCACGTTGCAAGCTCCGGGCTATATATACCAAGCCCTGCCCCCACCTGAGGCATAAGTCATTTGAGAAGATAGAAACCCTAATCTTCCTCAGAGCTCCACCATATTCTAGGGCATAGCTAGTAAGACTAGGTCTAGAGAGAGGCAAGCAGGCTTCGCTTGGATTCCCGATCTTGTTAAGAGCGTGGTTCGGTATAATCTTTGTACCCCCTCTCTTTTGTATCTCCATTACTTTTATATGTTTGCTACAATTGTTATGACAATAATAGTATTCACCTTATTCATGTTCTTTGTTATTATGTTCATCGTCTACTTTGCTTATATACTTAGTATAGCTAGTTTATCATTATGTTTATGCATAAGTTCGTATAGCGCTTGCTCCAAAGTATAGGGGGTGGGTGGTCGACGTAGTGTAAGCGTGGTGCTTATATATTATTTACCTGCGAATACACTCTATATTCCAGACCATGTGGTAGATCGCGGATGTGACACTCCCGTTGAGTCCTTTGTAGTCCACTCTCCGAGTATAGGCATAGAAGTAGGATCTCATTTATGAAGGAAGATAAGCTCTGTTCTTATTCCTCCTTAGTAATATCCCTTATGTGTAGATATGAAGATGATCTTAGCCATGACTACTAGGTGTAATTGCACTAATCAATGTATGTTTTGACTTGTAATTAAGAATGATTTAGGAATTATTCCTCTAATATTCTACCTGACCATACTAATGCCATAGAAAGGAGTGCTCTGAGTGATTTATCATTAATCAATACTTATCATATATATATATATCTTATCCTATGACTTACCCTTGTTATGAGTAGATTATTGGTTGTAGTTTATTTCTTCATCAATACTATAAGTTATCAATGCATGTCCATGCTAGACCTTCCCTGTGGTAAAATATAAATAATGATATATGGAATACTCTCGAGTGAAGTGCTACAATGGTATAATTATCTGTGTGCTTGCAAATTCTTTTTCATTCATATCTTTATATTCTTTCTAGTCACATAACATGATAAAGAACTACTTAGTATTATTCTAGTAGTAATGCTAGGTAGTACCAACAAGCATCTCTGGCACCATCATTAGGGATGACAACCTAGTACAAGTAATGCTAGGAGATGTAGGTAATTAATAGGTGGCTACTAAAACAAGTGACAAGTTAATGAATACCAACAAGCATTTCTGGCGCCGTTGCCGGGGATGGTAGCTAGCAAAGCAAGTATTGATAAACTTATATTTTTTGATGTGATTGAGATAACAATTGACCTCTATTTGAGTATGATTACCCTTATTTTGTCTACTTTTGTATCTTATGTAGGGTAATATATGACTGGTTTTGACCTTCTGACAAACTACGTTGACGATCCAGAAGCATTACTCAAGAGGACTAAGGCTAAACTCAAGAAAGTTTCAGCTTTAGAGTCGGAGGACAACCATATAAGGCGAAGCTTAACATCTGAATTTGAAGCCATGGCTAACAAGACTCTCCGTGAATTCTCTATTCCAACTACGACCAACATCCGTACTGGACCGGCGGTCAATGTCAGAGACAATGGATTTGAGCTCAAGCCAACTCTCATAAACATGGTGCAAGCCAGCCAGTTTTGTGGAAAGATACATGAAGATGCGAGTGCTCATCTCCAACACTTTCTAGAGATTTGCAGCACTTTCACCATCAAAGGAGTGACCAGAGATGCCATACTACTTCGCCTCTTCCCATTCTCACTCTTAGGGAAGACGAAGCAATGGTTCTACGCCAATAAAGATAGAAACACTACATGGGATAATTGCTCCATTACCTTCCTAGTCAAGTTCTTTCCCAGAGGAAAAACTAATGCTCTACGTGGAAGAATTTTAAGTTTTCAGTAGCAACATGATGAATCTATCCCTGAGACGTGGGAACGCTTTCAAGATTACATCTCAGAATGCCCTCATCATGGGATGGAGAATTGGCTACTCATGCAGACTTTCTACCATGGGTTAACCAACAGTACCCGTGAGACTTTGGATGCTGCCGCTGGAGGTGCTTTCCTGTCACTCACACTCCCAGCTGCAACCACTCTTGTGAAGAAGATGGCTTCCAATCAAGGTTGGAATGAAGAACGTGTTTAGACCCGCTAGAGAGGTGGAGGTATGCATCAACTCAAGGAGGTAGACATGCTGTCGCTAAGATGGACCCGCTGATGAAGAAGCTCGAAGACTGAACCAATGAGAAGCAAGAAGTCATGCACATACATGATTCCCACATGACATGTGAAGTGTGTGGCAACACTGGCCATTCAAAGAACAACTGTCCTGAAACCTAGGAGGATGTGAACTACATCAATAAAAATAACTATCATCCTCAATAGAATCCAGGATGGAACAAGCAACAGAGGCCGAACTACCAATGTAACTATCAAGGTAACAATTATAATAACTTCAATCAACCACTCTTGAGAGAATTAATTGTTGGTCAATTTGGACTTATGGATGGATTATCTAAGAAGATAGCTACCACAGATAAGATTCTAGAGAACATAAATAATAGAATGATAGCTTTGCTTCTGCCATTAAGAACTAGCATAGCTTTAATAAAATGATAGAATCATAAATAGCTCAACTGGCGGCTGTTGTTCCCCATCACCATTGGACCTCACATTTTCCAAGAAGCTATCTGTGACTTTGAAGCAAGTGTCAACATCATGCTTAAGGTAATCTATGAAAAGATTTTAGGAGATCCTTTGTTGTACACAAATATGCGTTTGCAGCTTGCAGATCAGTCACTCTGCTACCCCAAGGGAGTTCTTGAAGATGCTATTATCCGTGTGGGACAATTATATGTTCCCATAGACTTTGTGGTCCTAGAAACAGGTGGAGATGAAGGGCACCCATCATCTTGGGCCGACCTTTCCTAAGCACCGCAAAAGCCATTATCTACGCGGACAGTGCCAAGATCTGTTTCACGATCAAGGACAAGAAGGAAAAGTTCTCGTTCAAGGACCGCATCTTGCAATCTCCTACACATCTACAAAAGGTGTACCTACCCGAAGAGACAACAGTAACCAAGAAGAAGAATAACCGGAGAAGGAGGAAGAACAGGACCGGGCAGCCATAAGAAGAAACAGTCAACATGATCAATAAACTCCGATCCGAATACGACCACCTCCTCGCTTCACCATTCCTTGCCAAAAAGGATGATCCTGGTGTACCGACGATGGAGTGTACCATTGGACAAAGAATTTTTCACAAGATCTTCTACGACATTGGATCGGGTGTCAACATAATGTCCAAGGCAACATACGAATATTTATTTGGTAATGAACCTTTGTACCCTACATATATGCAGTTGCAGATGGCAGACCAATCAATCTGATTCCCGGAGGGCATAGCAAGGGACATTATGGTCAAGATCCATGATCACTTTGCCCCCACTGATTTCATGGTCTTGGACATGGGAGAAGAAGAAGACGATACACCCATCATCCTAGGAAGGTTGTTCCTCAATACCACCAACTCGATCATCTACGTTGGATCTGGACAAGTCCACTTCCAATTCCCTAGATTTCAATAGTTATACTACTTATTAACAACCGAAGAAGAACTACTCTAGGTGGATACTCGATCGTCCCAACATCAGAGGAACCAACCCGATGGAATGAATGGGAAGATGAAGAACTTAACGAGCCTGAAAAACCTGTGAAGGATGAACCTACTCTGCCTAAGTCAAGCCCACATACTAAGCAGGTATGGAAAGAGAAGGTGACACCATCACCATCATAAGAAGTACATTCATCTAGGTCTCCATCACTGAGACCGGATGATGCGCCCGAGGAATGAACAAGATTGGAGTCAAGTCCTGTCCGTAGGACTTTGAAAATCCGAACCCTCGCCGTGAGGTAACATCAGTAGTTATCCATTACTTTCTAGCATTGCATAAATTATTTTTCACTTTAGCATATTTACTTTTCTGCATTCGCCTTGCATTAGAGAAAAGAAAAATAAAAAGTTCCATTACTACATATCATCATTGTTGCACTCATAAAAAAGAAGAAGTGATGTCAACTAGGGATCCCGATCTTCCGAAAGGTTCTGATAACTCTCGATTTGGTGGAATCACGACACAATTCGATCCGGCTTCCGAACAACTCGGCTCTGAACCCCGCAATCACAGCACCACGACTCCTCTGGTTATCAACCGGCATTGCACGGTCGACCTCGCCAAGAAGGCTAAGTCCTTGCCTGCGAATCGAGAACACAAGCAAGAACACAAAGGAATGCAACCAAATTGCAGATGAATGATTAATCTCACAAAGTTGGGGTCTCACAAACCGACGGCGGCGGTGAAACTGTTGTTAACAGAATAATCTAAGCAAAACCCAAACCCTAACATAGGTAACGGCTACTGATTATAAAGCCTAAGGGACGTCCAAGAACCCCTACTCACGTCGCTAAGGAGTCTCGACACATTACAAGGCCCAAACGGCCCAAAAGACGGCGACACAGCGCCCTGACAGATTCTGGACGTCAACTTGTTTCGATGATTCCCATTGACTCTGATGGAATTTGGGTCTCAAACCAAAGCCATTGGTTAGCTTATGAAATTATCTTTCCATCCATATATGGATCATCGAAAACGGAGTCCGGATGCATCATGGGCGTCCGTTTTATTGCAGACTGGTCCAGAAGGCCGAAGCAGACTCGAACTCGAATTGGACTGGGCCTCCGGCTTGGCTTGGACGTTCTTGCTGGCCTCCTAAGGTGGTGGCCAAGGAGGAGGACGTCTTTGGGCATCTCTTAGGTGTTCTTTATCTTCTTGGGGCGTGCTCCAACTTGGTCCTGGGTCCCAAGTGTGAATAATAAGCCCGTGACGACGCTGTAGCACCCGACAGAAATAGTGGCAGAATGTCTTGATGATTTGGAGGCCTTGCCAATGTGATATTGAGATGGGACCAGATCTATTTGAAAGCTTATCAAATAAGCTTTCTATCAAGTGCTCATTGACCTCGATCGCACTCCGGATGGATGAGTTATGGCCTTCCCAATGAAGCACTATCGGGCTGCCGACGAACCAAAAGTTCAACTTTGATGGATTTGTACTTTGAGACACATTTGTACCTACATTCAAATAACGACATGTACATGTGGAACTAAGTGAATTGTACCCAAAATTACTATGCAAATGTAGGAACGAGTGCACCTTATAATAAATGGTCGTATCTATTGGTGTCATGTCCTCATCATCCTCCCCTTCTTGACAACAAACCGTCCTCGGTTTGAGCTTAGTTGGAGGACAGATTGTAGGTTGTAGCCAATATTGCTTCTCTTTTTGAAATTTAACCTGTTGCTTTATAACAAAACTTGGGGATCTTGACATGACATGATTATATCTAATGCAACCCTTTGATTGGTCATATTGATGCACAGAAAAAGGAGATTTCAGATTTGAACAAATATAAACTCGGTGTACCATATATTCTCCTTTACAATTATATTTGCCAATAAATTGATATATACATGTAGACAACCATGGTAATTCAGCACATAAAAATTTCTCCTCCAAACTACTCAGAGCACACAGTGTTTCAAACTCAATATATCCCAAAGTATTTAAAGAAGTCAACAATTTTAGTTCATCTTGTTCAGTGGCAATTGGAAGCAATTGTTTATTTTTAGCACAAGTATTTTGTTCCAAAACAAAAGAATCATTCTCATTCACTGGTTGCTGCTCATGAATAATCATATCACTATCACACAACTTTTCTTTATCACAAAGATCAGTAGAACATTCGCCATGTGACAAAGGTAAATCAATAAAAGGTTTTAGTATAGAATTATTAGCATCATTGGTGGGAAAAATTCATTACAACAAGAGAACTCTCATCTTCTGTGAGATTAGCATCATTGGCATTACCTTTGCTCTCACTGTCAGCAGAAGTATCATGTGTTGAATTTTTACATGAAACTGGGAGCACCTCATTTTCTATCATGTCATCCCCGCTCTTTTGTGCATTGTCCTGCAAAAGATTAGGCACAGCAGGAGGAATAATAGGAGATTGGTCTAGTTGATGTTCCTCATCATATGAATTAATTACAAGAGATGGATTAACAAAAGTTTCTCTCATAAGAAGTTTCATATCGTTCCATGTATGAGGTTTATCTGAAGAACTTAAAGACTCCCACCAAATTAATGCTAAATGTCTCAAAACACTAGATGCATTCTTAATCTTCCTCCGTTCACACATATGATAGTGTGCAAAAATATTATCTATTTTACTTTCCCACTCAATGTACTCATCAGCACCAATACCATCATAAGTAGGTGGAGAAGAAAGAATAGAACGACCTGCAGAAGGAGGTGTAGCAACAATAGTGCGTGGCTCATGCATCATTGATGTCTCGTATCGATGAGTGTTGTAACCTGTCATTGTAGACACAAAATAGAAACAAACAGTGAAAGTTATCCCTAATAATCTACTAAGTAGGTGGAGTAGTGCCTCTCAAGATCACAGCAAAAGGAGACTCCTTCTCAAGCTCTTACAAGGTTCTTACCAGCAAGGTCAAGGATACCTGGAAGGCGTAGCACTGCGATTACAGGGGTCAAAACTTATACTGTCCAGAAGAAGTATGTGGAGTTAAGGCAAGCAGGCCAAATATGTGAGTGGAACACAATTCAAAAACAGAAAGTAATGCTGAATTATAGTCCCAAATACTTGCTCTCATTGCTGGTCTAACGTGTTCCAAATACCAGATGTGTGACAACAAAATGGAGAAACAAGTATGATGGATAGCAATGGAAATATGGACAAGGCAAAAGGTACAACAAACAATAGAGCTATCGAGTGTTCCTTATGTGCTCCTTTTATATCTCTTCTCTTCTCTTTTGCTATTTTTTTCTTTTCTTTTTTTTTGGTCCAAATTTTTTTCCTTGCTTTTGCTCTTTTGATATTTTTTTCTCAGCAAGGAGCACACAACAATAAACACCAAAAAAATTGAGATCAATTGGATAAAAGATGTGGCCTATAGAAAATTAGGATTGTGCTCCAAAAAGCATATCAAAACTTGTGGGCCTGGAAACTCAATTTTCCTGATCGAATTTTACAAATCTAATTTAGCTAGGATGAAACGGATCTAAAATTTTCTGGCATTCTCCGTAGATATAAAATTTGCCTTGTTTCGAGTTCGGATACAAAAGTTATGACTGTTTTAAGAAAGCTGCTCGAATCCGGGTTTCAGTGGACACAAGATGCAAACTGATGGTGATACGGGATGACGGTGGGTGGAGGGATCAACACAAACTAGAAAAGAACACAATCTAAACCAGCAACAAGCCCTTGATCAGGACACAAACTCAACACGACGGAATCTGAAAAGAATTATGCAAAAGGCTAAACGTGGTTTCTGGGATAGGGGAAAAACCTAACACTGTTTTTTTGGCTTTTCTGTGGACTCCAGGACGAAGGTGAAATCAAACTAAACTAGGGTAAAATTGAACCTAACGGTATAACTGAAGCTCTGATACCAATTGATGTCAACTAGGGATCCCGATCTTCCGAAAGGTTCTGATAACTCTCGATTTGGTGGAATCACGCACAATTCGATCCGGCTTCCGAACAACTCGGCTCTGAACCCCGCAATCACAGCACCACGACTCCTCTGGTTATCAACCGGCGTTGCACGGTCGACCTCGCCAAGAAGGCTAAGTCCTTGCCTGCGAATCGAGAACACAAGCAAGAACACAAAGGAATGCAACCAAATTGCAGATGAATGATTAATCTCACAAAGTTGGGGTCTCACAAACCGACGGCGGCGGTGAAACTGTTGTTAACAGAATAATCTAAGCAAAACCCAAACCCTAACATAGGTGATGGCTACTGATTATAAAGCCTAAGGGACATCCAAGAACCCCTACTCACGTCGCTAAGGAGTCTCGACACATTACAAGGCCCAAACGGCCCAAAAGACGGCGACGCAGCGCCCTGACAGATTCTGGATGTCAACTTGTTTCGATGATTCCTGTTGACTCTGATGGAATTTGGATCTCAAACCAAAGCCATTGGTTAGCTTATGAAATTATCTTTCCATCCATATATGGATCATCAAAAACGGAGTCCGGATGCATCATGGGCGTCCGTTTTATTGCAGACTGGTCCAGAAGGCCGAAGCAGACTCGAACTCGAATTGGACTGGGCCTCCGGCTTGGCTTGGACGTTCTTGCTGGCCTCCTAAGGTGGTGGCCAAGGAGGAGGACGTCTTTGGGCATCTCTTAGGTGTTCTCTATCTTCTTGGGGCGTGCTCCAACTTGGTCCTGGGTCCCAAGTGTGAATAATAAGCCCGTGACGACGCTGTAGCACCCGACAGAAATAGCGGTAGAATGTCTTGATGATTTGGAGGCCTTGCCAATGTGATATTGAGATGGGACCAGATCTATTTGAAAGCTTATCAAATAAGCTTTCTATCAAGTGCTCATTGACCTCGATCACACTCCGGATGGATGAGTTATGGCCTTCCCAATGAAGCACTATCGGGCTGCCGACGAACCAAAAGTTCAACTTTGATGGATTTGTACTTTGAGACACATTTGTACCTACATTCAAATAACGACATGTACATGTGGAACCAAGTGAATTGTACCCAAAATTACTATGCAAATGTAGGAACGAGTGCACCTTATAATAAATGGTCGTATCTATTGGTGTCATGTCCTCATCATGAGTTATGGCCTTCCCAATGAAGCACTATCGGGCTGCCGACGAACCAAAAGTTCAACTTTGATGGATTTGTACTTTGAGACACATTTGTACCTACATTCAAATAACGACATGTACATGTGGAACCAAGTGAATTGTACCCAAAATTACTATGCAAATGTAGGAACGAGTGCACCTTATAATAAATGGTCGTATCTGTTGGTGTCATGTCCTCATCAAGAAGTTTCATTACTGCATTCCCTCATTGCATTATAAAATCCTAAAGCCTCATGTGAATAAATCCACGATGTGTAAACACTCACGGAAATATTCATCGTCGTGGCATAAAAATAATAATAAATAAATATACCATACATACGTATTTTCTTTTCTGCATATAAAAAATAGAAAATCCATAAAATATTAAATAGACATCCTGCTAGAATTTTGCCAAATAGAAAATTTGTCTAAATCCACAAGAACTAATCTCCGAACGGCTGACCGCTAACCCCTTATCTTAATCCGAGCCTCGAGTTTTGGTGTTCTTGTTGGAGTATTTTTGCAGGATGATATCAAGAGCAAGTTTATCCGGTTGATATCATCTTACTCCTGGATGAGAAGGACATCCACAAGCAAACATGCTCTAAGGAGGATCACTCAACTTTCAACATTCGACCACGACAATATCCAGCTTGGGGGAGGTGCATCCCCCGTGTATCTAGATAAGTATTTCTTTCTCTTTTGGTTTTACTATTTTTGAGTTTGCTTTATGTTAGCTAAAGAAATAAAAAGATGCATAACAAACAAAATAAAATAAAAAGTTATCTTAGCTAGTTATTTATTATAATGTGTGATCTTAAAACTTGAAAACAAAATAAAAAGATGTGTTTAGATTTCTTTAAGTTTGATTCTTAAGAACTGAAAGGATCTAGCAAGTGGCCTAGAGAGGGGTGAATAGGCCTTTTTCTGAAATTTAACTAACTTCACCAAACCAGTCAGAACGCGGAGCCTCTAGGCCTTAGCGTGGAGCCTCCGGGACGCGGAGGTTCCGGGGATAAACGTGGAACCTCCGGGGATCAGAGTATGAAATCGATCTACTGCGGAGCTTAACGAATGAAAAATAGATCGAATGTAATACCAGTCTTCCTGGGCAGTATGTTGAGCTATCCACACAGTTGATTGCACCTAGAAGATGAGGAATTCATAGATCGGATGCAAACCCTAAAAAACAATTCAAATCACAAATGATAGCAACAACAACAACAATCACAGAGGACACGAGGATTTATCCCGTGGTTCAACTCGCCACAAAGGCTTGTCTACGTCCATGTTGTTGAGGTTAGCCACAAAGGCTATGGAGTCTCTTTCAACTCGCTCCTCTTCTCCAACCTATAGCCAAAGCAATAGGTTAGAGGATTCCACTAAGTCACAAAGGGCAATACAAATGTCTCGGTGCTCAACCACAGTGGATTGGGAGCTACCGGGCGACCTCTAGCCGTCTAGGAGCCAAGCTCCAAGAGTAATGAACACACCAAGCGGCTAGGGCTTCACCAAGTGCACAAGAATGGAGGAGAAGGATCTTCTCGAGCTTTCTCACACTCTCTAGAGCCAAAACCCTCAAGGAATCACGGAGATTAGAACAAGGGACTTGGGAGCACCGAGCTTTGAGAGAGAGAGCGTCTGTCACGAGTTTGAGTGAATGAGGAAGAAGATGACCGTTTGGGGCGAAGTGAAGAGGTATTTATACCTCTCCAGTCACCCACAAAACGGTCTGGTCCGACAGACCCCGGAGCCTCCGCGTTGGGGCGCGGAGGTTCCGCGTTAGGGCGCGGAGGTTCCGCGCTGGCCAAGTCAGAAAAGAATTCAGCTCGGCTGTCTTTTTGTGGCTGGGATTATTTGAGATGTTGATGGAGTTTTGAGCACTTGGTTCCACCTAGCACACTATTAGTATCCCCCTTGATAGTACGGCTTGTCCTATAACTCAATTTCAAAATATAAAATGAATTAACCTAGCTTTTGGAGCCGTTGCAAGCCATCCATTAGAGTTGAGGGGCCTCCTCCTTTGTTTCTTAGCATCCACGATGAAAGTTATGCTGTCAAACACTTGTCAAAGCCATTAGTCCTTTAATTATGTGGTCAACATCACCAAAACCCACTTAGAGTTTGATTGCACTTACAATCTCCCCCTTTTTGGTAAATGTTGACAACACAATTAAAGCTTATATTTAATTGAAAGATTGAGCTTTTGATAGCATGAATACAAGGGCTCCCCCTTAATATATGCAAGATTTGTTTGGAATTATAAAAATGTCCCTTCAAGACATACTTTGCATATATTAAGAGCAAGTGTGAAGGATACATTGTATTCATGCCATCGTGGGGTGCAAAAGATCTGTGTCACAAGTAATGCTCCGTGATGCATATGACAGTTTATGCACAAAAGAAAATATCCTGGGTCTACAGACCACGGAGCCTCCGGGCCAGGGCGTGGAGCCTCCGCGTTCTGCACACTTAGAATATTTTCAACAAAACAGAAGACATCACAAGTATATAAACAAGCACCACACAGATCTAACATGCTAGGAACATATGAATATAAAGAAGTTCTACCACAGTTAAAGTTCACAAATCCATGTCCATGACCCGCAATCGCCACACAAAGGCGAAACAAAGTGTTATTACAGACCACTAAGAAAGAAAGAGAGTTCAAAAATGACCTCGACTCTCACAACTCACAATGTCCTCTCGCTACTACTACCACCATGACGAACGATGATGATGACAAAAGAAACATCTCAATCTTGCCTCTCTCCCCCTTTGTCAACAGGTGCCAAAAAAAGAAGAGAACAAGAGAGGTAAAACCCTGTCGTCTCACTGTCCCTTGCTCCAGTCACTGCTAATGTCACTGTCATCATCATCTGCCGGGTCAGTTTGCTGCCTGCTGCCTGAAACAGTCCTCTCACTGGACTCCTCGTCACTGTCACTCACAATAGCCTGACCGGCTCGATGAGTGGTCGCCGTGTCTCTGTGGCCTGGGCTGCCCTCTCTCTCATCTGAGGATTTTCATCCTCTCACCAAGTGTCTCATGATCATGAGGATACTCCATCTCTTCCTCATCCTCACACTGTCCTCATAGGGTGGAAACACTGGCGGTGGTGGAATCTCTCTAACCTCAAGCCCTAGTTGCCTCTTCATGTCATTTATGTCCTTCCTTCCCTCATAAGCGGCATCCACAGCATATTGACACATACAAAATATGTTCTTGAGCAACTCCTTGAGCTTGCTCCCCCTGGACCTGTGGTGGGAAGAGGAAGGTCTGCTGCTGCCAACCCTATGAGAAGGTCTACCCTCTGCTGCAGCTGACGTGCCTGCTGCCCCGACAAGCGCCTCCCATCTAGTGTGCTTCCACTGAGTCAACTTGTAGGGCCAGTGTTCCACATCCTTCTTGAACTCGATGCCGGACACCCTCTCAATGATGTACATGACATAAGGTGCATACGGTAGATCATTTCTAGCATCATCCACAGAATCACTCAGCTCAGCCCAAATAAATCTACTGATGGAGAATGCATCACTACTAGGTGCCATCCTTGCTATCAGGTTCTTTGCATACTTCCTCAGAGAAGTTGAGTCACCACCTTTTGGGTTGATAGTCTCTCTGAATAGATTGTTCATGGCATAGTAGAAAGACTTCAACCTCACTATCTTCCCATCTGCCAAGTCTCTCCTCTCATAAGCAAAGACAATATCCTCAGGCTTCATCACATTCTCAGTGTGAATGATGTCAGCAAATCTGTCTCCTCTTCCAAAGCCAAGAAGACGAGCAAAGGTGGTGAAATCTATCTTGTAGTGAACTCCTTCCGTCATCCAATGAATGGTCTCATTTGCTACATCATGGAAGAAAGTGGTGTGAAACTGAGCTAGGATCTCTCTGTTCCAATCATATTAGAAAGCCATGATATCTTTCAGCCCGTGCTCAGTCACCGTATCTATCACTCGCTGGGAGTCAGAAGTGTTCATGCTCTCAATGTGATCCCAATCAATATACTTCATCTGAACTATCTTCTTCTCTTTGGCTAGGATGACAGTTTTGTAGAAATCAAACTGAAAGAGTGACCAAAATCTGTAGTCCATTCCTTTGTCATTCAACCAAGCATAGGGATTTGCTGCCCTAGCTTTCTTGACTTGCACTCCCAAGTTGTGATAGTTATTGTGCTGCCTTTGAACTCCATGATCATAGATCACAGGCTCTCTTCTCACTGGGGCACCCTGATGCTGAACCATATAGGATTGATCAAACTCCAGAAACTAAGGGGGTGTGCCTGGAGCACCAATAGCTGGAATAGTCTTCCCCTCTCTTCCTCCATCATCAGCTGGTCCTTCACCATGTCCAGCAACACCTTGGCCACCGCCATGACCAGCACTACTGCAGCTGCCTTGCCCACCACCTCTCCTAGATGGGAGCTTGCGGTTGCCTCTACCACGAGCCTGCTGCTCACTGTTGTGGCCTTGCTGCTCACTGCCACTCTGCAGCTCTCGAAACACAAGACCTCTGATCTCCCGGTCTACTGGATCAAGATTCCCTTTGGATCGCTTCTCACGCCTCTGACTAGGATCACCTTCCATCTAAAGAGAAACACGAGAAAACGCATAAGAAACTATAGCCAAACATAATAGCAGCATCACAAGAGGTTTGAGTAGAATTTTGAATCAAACCAAGGCTCTCAGTCCATCCATACCACGGAACCTCCGCGCTCTGGCACGGAACCTCCGGGTCCCGGAGCCTCTGCGTTCTGGTGGATAAGCCTAAATTTGATTGAACTTTCTACTCAAATCTATTACAATGTACTATCAAATCTAGCTCTAGGGAACAAAAAGCAACCACATCTATGCAAGGAAATGATTGAAATGATGACCCTAAAATGAATCCACTGTGAAATTAGGGTTTCACCTTGGATGCGAGAAATCGGATGAGAGACGGGCTGCAATGGTCGAAGACGGCCTCAAGGGATGCTCCTCTATCGTGGATGCAGCCGAGAAGCCAAGGAGCCTGACCGGAGATGACGAATCCTTCAAACGGCGATGATGACGGTGAGGGCGAGCTTGTCCTCCTCCACTGTGGGCTCCCCCTTAGCCTCAGCCTCTAGCACCACCACCACAAATGTCCACGCGACACAGGGGAGCAGGGCGATGATGCTGCAGCGGCGGCGCGACCACGACGACAGTGATGGTGAGAGCGAGCGCACTTGCGAGAGAGAAGGGAGCGGTGCGGCTCCAAAGAGTCCCCAGTAACTCAGAGAAGTTACTGGGAGGGGTAAAACGGGAAAGAGAGAAAAGATTTTGATTTTTACCCAAACCCTAACCGTCTGTCGGGTCGCGGAGCCTCCACGCTAGGCTGCGGAACCTCCGAGCCACGGAACCTCTGTGAGAAAATGCGGAGCCTCCGCGATCTGACACCGAGCAGAAACTTAGTCTGTATTTCAAGGAATTTTTAAGTGTTTTAATTAATGGTCATGGACTTCTTGTCTCTTGTAGCTAGCCAGCAAAACAATCAGCACATAATAATAGCTACTAGAGGCAAGTATGGACATAAGAACCAACATTTTGAAACACTTATTTAACATTTAGCAAACCTATCTAGTTTAAGTAGAGAATAACAATCAGAGGCATGCAAGATTTCAATCCACGTTACGAGAGTCAAGTATATTTAGTTCACTCCTCAAAGCACAGAACCTTGACTCGTCGAGAGGTTTTGTGAAGATATCGGCTAGTTGCTTTTCGGTGCTCACATGGTGAATTGTGATATCTCCTTTGGTTTCGTGGTCTCTCAAGAAATGATGACGGATGTCTATGTGCTTAGTTCTTGAGTGGCTTACGTGATTATTTGCAAGCTTTATGGCACTTTCATTGTCACACAAAAGTGGGATTTTGGTAAAGCGACATCTGTAACCATTGAGGGTTTGCTTCATCCAAAGTAGTTGGGCACAGCATGCACCGACCGCCACATACTCGGCTTCAACAGTGGAAAGGGCTATAGAATTTTGCTTCTTAGAGCTCCAAGACACAAGGGACCGTCCAAGGAATTGACATGTCCTCGATGTACTTTTTCTTTCTACTTTGCAACCGGCGTAATTGGAATCCGAATACCCAAGTAGATTGAAATTGGAGCCCTTAGGATACCACAAGCCAAAGTTAGGAGTGTGTACTAAATATCTCAAGATTCTCTTAACGGCCATAAGACGGCACTCTTTCGGGTTAGCTTGAAATCTAGCACGCATGCACACGCTAAGCATAATATCCGGCCTAGATGCACATAAGTAAAGTAGGGAGCCGATTATGGAATGATATACCTTTTGATCAACGGCTTTCCCATCTTTATCCAAATCTAGGTGCCCATTTGTTGGCGTAGGTGTCTTGATGGGCTTGGCATTCACCATATCAAACTTCTTGAGTATATCTCTTGTGTACTTTGTTTGACATATGAATGTCCCTTCCTTCAATTGCTTGACTTGAAGTCCGAGGAAGAACATCAATTCTCCCACCATGGACATCTCAAACCTCTTTGTCATAACCCTACTAAATTCTTCACACAAAGTTTGATTAGTACTACCAAATATTATGTCATCGACATATATTTGGCACACAAATATATCATTTTTAATCTTTCTTGTGAAGAGAGTAGTGTCGGCTTTGCCTATTTCAAAGCCTTGCTTGAACAAGAAATCCTTAAGGCATTCATACCATGCTCTTGGTGCTTGCTTAAGCCTGTAGAGCGCCTTATGGAGTTTGTAGACATGATGAGGATGCTTAGGATCTTCAAATCCCGGTGGTTGCTTCACATAGACTAGTTCAGAGAGTGGACCATTGAGAAAAGCACTCTTCACATCCATTTGATATAGCTTGAAATTATGATGGATGGCAAAGGCTAGAAGCATTCAGATTGCTTCAAGTCTTGCCACCGGTGCAAATGTCTCTTCGAAGTCTAGCCCTTCAACTTGAGTGAACCCTTGAGCAACTAATCTTGCCTTGTTCCTTATCACCACACCATGTTCATCTTGCTTGTTTCGGAAGACCCACTTGGTGCCAATCACATTAGTCTTGGGTCTTTCCACCAACTCCCATACGTGATTTCTCTCAAAGTTATTCAACTCTTCTTGCATAGCCATCACCCAATCCGGATCCTTAAGAGCTTCATCTACCTTAAGTGGTTCCAAGGAGGAAACAAACGAGTAAAATTGACAAAAATTTGCTAGACGAGATCGAGTTGTTACCCCCTTTCTTATGCTCCCAAGGATGTTATCAACGGGATGATCCTGTTGTACACTTTGATGGACTCTTGGGTGAGGTGGCCTGCCTAAAGGTTGATGTAGGGGTTGGTTGTCATCATCTTCATCAGCTTGAGGTTCATTATTTTGAATATGTTCATCTTCTTGCTGATTGTTGTCCCAGACCTCGGAGCCTCCGTGTCCAGGCGCGGAGCCTCCGGGCCCCGGAGCCTCCGCGTTCAGGCGCGGAGCCTCCGCGTCTTGCATGTTCACAGGACCTAGGACAACAGTTGGCCCTTGGAGTGGTGTTGAAGTTTGGAGTGGAGGTTCTTCTTCTTCAATAGATTCAACGGTCTCACATCACCTATGGCCATTTGCTTGATTGCTTCACAAGGCGGCTCTTCTTTTCCTACAACATCTAGATCAACTTGCTCCACTTGAGAGCCATTAGATTCATCAAACGTCACGTCTACCATGATTTCAATTCTTCCGGTCGAAAGATTGAGAACCTGATAGGCGTGCTTGTTTGGACCATAACCAAGAAGAAAGCCTTCATCAATCTTTGGTGCAAATTTAGAGCTTCGGGGCTTCTTGTTAAGAATGAAACATTTGCACCCAAATACTCTAAAATATGACACCTTGGGTTTGTTACCGGTTAGGAGTTCACATGAAGTCTTCTTGTAGCACTTGTGAAGATAGAGGCGGTTGATAGCATGATAAGCGGTGTTGATTGCTTCAGCCCAATAGTTGTCCGGAGTCTTGTACTCATCAAGCATTGTTCTTGCCATGTCAATGAGAGTGCGGTTCTTTCTCTCAACCACCCCATTTTGTTGAGGGGTATATGGAGCCGAGAATTCATGCTTGATGCCCTCCTTATCAAGAAACTCTTCAACGTTGGTGTTGCAAAATTCGGAGCCATTGTCACTTTGCACCTTCTTGATAGGTAGCCCGAACTCCCTTTGTGCTCTTCTAATGAAGGTCTTCACCTTCCCTTGCACTTCACTTTTATCATACACAAAAAATACCCACGTGAAGCGCGAATAATCATCAACAATAACAAGACCATATTTGTTACCGCCAATGCTAACGTAGGCAACCGGTCCAAAGAGATCCATGTGAATGAGCTCCAATGGGCTTGTGGTAGTGACGATGCTCTTTGGTGGGTGTGGTACGCCTACTTGCTTTCTGGCTTGGCATGCTTTACATATCCTATCTTTCTCAAATTAAACATTTGTTAGTCCAAGGATGTGTTCCTCCTTTAGAAGTTTGGCCAAGTTCCTCATCCCAACATGAGCTAGTCGGCGATGCCATAACCAACCCATGCTAGATTTTGCCACTAAACAAGTCTCAAGCGTTGCTTTACCTTTGTTGAAATCAACTAGGTAAAGCTTGCTCTTCAAGCGACCCGTAAAAGCAATAGAGGAATCCTCCCTTCTAAAGGTGGTTACACCCTTATCCGTAAAGTGATAATCATAGCCCATCTCACATAATTGTGATACGAACAACAAATTGTAACTCAACGAATTAACATGTAAAACTTTGGAAATTGAATGATCTTGAGTTAAAGAGATTTTACCGACACCAAGCACTTCTCCTTTTGAATTATCCCCAAACACTATATTTTCACTTGGTCCTTCCATTTGGGCATAAGATGAGAACATACTCTTCTCTCCGGTCATATGATTTGTACATCCACTATCAAGCACCCAACTTGATCCACTGGAGGAGTATGCCTAAAAAACAAGTTTAGTTTCTTCTTTTAGGTCTCCAATTAGTATTGGGGCCTTGAGTGTTAGCCACTAGAATCTTAGGAACCCATAGAGATCTTTTCACATATATGTTGGGCTCATTTCCAACATACGTGGCAACAACTTTACCAAGATTGTTGTGTCTCAACACATAGCTAGAGGACATGCTCTCATGGGATGCATGGGTCTTGGGCTTGTAAGCATACTTGTTCCTTTTGGGCACAATTGGATTATCCTTAACCTGCAGACGAGTGTTAGAAGCCTTAGGAGCTTGCTGCCTTGGTTGAGGTTGTCCCTTGGTCTTGTTGTTATCGCTGTTCTGCCAGACCCCGGAACCTCCACGTTTAGGCGCGGAACCTCCGCGTTTCTGCGTGGAGCCTCCGCGGTCTGCACTGGCTGCACCTCTCCAATTGTCTCCTTCTCAAATCTGATGCAAGGCACTCCCTTCACCATCTTCCTTTCACCGGTCTTGCCACCCTTTTTGTGGCCGAGACCATCCTTGATAAAAGGATGTCTTCCTTGAATGAACTTAGGCTTCTTGCTTGCATCATCCATGCACCCACTAGCTATGATATTGTTGAGTCTAGTAATCTCCTTCTTCATAGCTTCCATATTAGCAAGGTTAGTAGCACAAGCTTCTAAATCAACATTATAGCATTTATCACAACCTTTGCTAGTGGAGCCATTAGAGATCTCACTTGCTTCCGTAAGATGTGAGGTTTTATCCCAAAGGATGCTAACTTGTTCTTCAAGCTCCTCATTTCTTGTTTTGAGGGCATTATTCTTTGCTTGAAGAATATTTAGATCATCCTTTAGGGTGACTATGACACTTTCCGCTTGATCCGCTTCCAAGCGTAAAGTTTCAACCTCACTTCTTTCCGATGCAAGAGCCTTCTTGCAAGTAACATAAAGTTTCTCTTGTTTGGCAAGAGTGGCTTGAGTTTTCTCTAATTCCTCCATTAGTTTAGCTATGAAGTTCTTAGATTTTTTTATCCATTTTGCTTATCAAATTGTTTACTTCATCATCACTAGAGTCATCACTAGCATCTATGTCGGATCCATCACTAGATGGAGGAGATGGTTTAGGCTTGGACTTTGGTTTTACCTTTTCTCCTTTGCCCATGAGACAAAAGAGTGTAGATCTCTCCTCATCATCGGTCAAGTTTGTGAAGAGCTTTGGTGAGGAAGAACGCTTCTTGATAGCAATGGTTGCAACTTTTCTTGTTTCTTCTTCACTTGAGCTATCATCATTTGAATCCCATTCATGACCAATATGAGCTTGACTGGCATAGTTCTTCTTGTGATGAGTCTTGTCATTTTTCTTGTGAGCTTTCTTCTTCTTGTCTTTCTTGTCCTCCTTGTTCTCAAAAGGACATTCGGCTATGAGATGGTCCGTGCTACTGCAATTGTAGCACTTTCTCTTTAGCTTGTTAGGAAACTTCCTCTTAGCAAACTTGTAGCCTTCTCTTTTCAATCCTTTCTTGTACTTCCTCATAAACAAGGCAACATCACCAATCTCACCGGAGGATACCTCATCATCCTCATCCTCACTTGAGTCACTTGATGAGTAATCCACCTCAACCTTGCTTGATCTTGATCTTGATGCCTTGCTTGACTTGCTTGCTTTAAGGGCTACATCCTTGTCCTTGACCTTTAGGTTCTCCATCTTTGCTTCAAGTTCACCAAACTTCTTCCTTTGCTGAATTTCCATCTCCATAAGCTCGTGAGTGAGTATCCTTCTAAGAACATCACTAGGAGAGAACTCCTCAAACCTTTTCTTCTCTCTAATTGTAACACCCTAAAATTTGGCATGATTTTAAATAGGTGAATAAGATTTATTATGCAATTTTGTGAGCATACAAACTTAGAAGAATAATAATTTTTATTAATTTAAAATCAAATATAAGGGTAGGAACATGATTGAGCATTCATGCTGCTGCATAATATTTTGTATTGTGTGCACTCTTTGAAAATACAAAAGTGAAATTCAAAATCTATTTGGAAAATGCTTTGAAATTTTGGAAAAGGAAAAAGAAAAGGATTTTCATTTCTCTTCTCAGTTTCGGCCCAGCCCAGCAGCAGCGCGCCCTGCCTGCCTCCCGCGCGCGGCCCGCCTCTCTCCCTTTTTCATCCTACGCCCTCCTTCTTGGGCCGAGCCGGCCACAGGCCCGCTAGCGCGCGCACCCGCGTCTGTTCCCCTCCGTCGCTGACGTTGCGGGCCCGCACGTCAGGACTTTCTTCCTCCCCACGCCGCGTCGGGTTTCCTTTCCAAAACTTCCACCGACCGAATCCGCGCCCCAAATCTCCCCCTTCCTTTCTTGGAACCGCCCCAGGGCTATATAAGCCGGGTGCCGCACCCCTCCACATCCATCCCGCCCTCTGGAAGCTGCTGTGGTGCTCGAGAGACCGGTCACCGCGAGCGTGAGCCCTAGCAGCCGCCTCTCCGAGCCGTGCGCCTTCCTTGGTTCGTCCCCGGCTCTGATTTTGCTCTAGGTGAGCTCGCCATGTCCTGTACTTCCTCCCGGTGCTTTCCATTCGTTGAACGATGCCCGAACACGAGGTATCGCGTTTTCCGGCCATGGCGCCGCCGGGCGGCTCGCCGTCGGCGACTCAAACGCCGCCGTCATCCTCATCTTTTTATCTGGACCATCGGATCGAGGATCTACCGCCAGGATTAGAAGTTATCGGTTCGCTGGAAATTTTGTTAAAGAGACCCTGAACTTTTTATATATCGAACCCGCAGTCCAAGGCGTAATCCCGATTTACGTTTTCTTTTTCGTAAAGCGTATTTTGATCGCGGTAACTTCAGAAATACATTTTCACTTATTTACAGTTTTGCCATTATGTTAATTCATGCGTAGAATCTCCGTTTTAACTCCGATTTGACCCGTTCAAATTGCGTTAGGTTCGTATTTGCGAGCTCTACATGTTGGTAGTACTGTACAGTAGGTTTGTGACAATTTATTTTTGAGTTTACATTAAAGTAATTATTTTTCTATAGGAAATCTTCGTAAATTCATAACTTTGTCGTCTTAGCTCCGTTTTTCATGATCTTTGCGTCTGTGTGATCCTAGCGAGTTGTAGATTCATTTTAAAAACTTTTTATCTTGTTTTATTACTATTGGTGTACTATTCTAATTATAGTCTTGTTTGTTTATGCATGATTGTTTCTGGATGAATGTTGTTGCCGTTGTTGATCGAGTATAGACGGTGAGCAATTCGTTGGGGATCAAGAGTCTTTCTACGAGCAAGATCTTTAGGACCAGTTTGAGCAAGGCAAGTATAGCATGGGATTATCCTTGTTGTCCTATTCACAATACGGAAATAATATCATTATGCATATATTCCCTTGTTAAGGATGACTAAGTGTTGATCTTATACCTTGACACCTATTATATTGCATTAGGTAGTATTGCTAGTGCTTAACATGAACTATGATCATGTAATCTGACTAATGGAATATGCAATAAACATTAAAAGATGATTTTGATTACTGTTTAAAGGGGACTAGAGTATGGGGTTACTTTTGATGCTCTAGTTACTCTCCTTAAGGACTTATCTGTAAGCGAACATCCGGGATTTACAGTACAACTGTGAGGGCTATATGGCTCTGGCTTTAGTCATATAGAAGGACATTTTCTAGCTTGTTAGTGGTAACCTTTTTGGCGTAAGAATGGCTTGACGAATCGGGTATAGTGCGGCCTCTGTCCTTATGAGTATAGGTTGCGTGTCATTGTGCCATTTGGAAGGGGGGCTCTACATCTCTTTGCCGAGTGAATCTAATGGCCCTAACTTGTTAGACAAACCTTCGAAAGACTTCATAGTGTTTCCCTGCCTGCTCACATTGGGAGTGTTTTGGGAGTAATTAACCCGGGCATATGGGCAACACGACTCACAGTGAAAGTGTACAACCTCTGTAGAGTGTAAAACTGTTATAACAGCCGTGCTCATGGTCACGAGTGGCCTTGGACCCTTATGGAATAGTTGATCATTAATAATGAATATGTTTTTGCTATTTGTTAATCATTTCACATGGATCATATGTTTATTGTTTATATTGAGACATCCTGATGCTATTGATATGCTAAAATTATGCTAAATGAAAGCTACATGCTGATAAACCAATGTCATGCCTTTGAGCCTCATGAACCCCATGTTACACTTGTTGAGTACGAGATGTACTTACGCTTGTTTATTTTTCTTACTTGGATAAAAATCCCGGATGGGTAACAGATGGTGCAAATAGTGACTACTACTCCTACTTCCCTGAAGATTACTAGACTTGCAGTCAACCAGTCAATGTGCCTGTGATTGGAGCTACCACGAGAGATTTATATTTTTACTTCCGCTATATTTGTGTAAAGACTATGTGTTAATAATCGTGATGTAATAACATTTGTGATGATACTTCCTTTATAATTTGTTAACTTATGTGTGATTGATCTCTGGGCACACATAAGAGTATGCATTCCATTTGGTCTTTAAATGGGTGTGACAAATTGGTATCAAAGCTTTTGTTGACTGTAGGACGCAAGCCTAGCTAGAAATGGTCGATTTAGTATCTTCTTTTTCACTATTTTTATGCTTATTATCTTGCTCTTGTTATTTGATATATTTTTATGCTTCTTATGTCTCATTCTATTACGAAATTTTGCCTCTATTCTAACTACATCTAAAACTCTGTAGATGGTTCGTGGCCGCAAGACTGCCCGCATCACCACTGGAGGACACTACCCACCTCGTGCCTTGCTTGCACCTGAAGAGCCACAAGAGGAAGCACCCCAGGAACAGGAGCAGGCCCCTGAAACACCAATCCAAGCACCGGCACCTCTTCAGGAAGAACCCGAGCCTGAAGAAGATCCAGAGATCATTGAGATTGAAGATGATGAAGAGGAGGAAGCTAATGGAGGAGAGCAACCCCCGTCTCCACCACATGATGAAGCTGCTGAGGATGTGCCACCTCCTCCAATGGGGTGGACTGTGAAGATCTACCACATGGCTGGAGGAGACGCTGTCTCTCATCATCGACTTGTGGGAATGCTCTCTGCCTACTTTGCTGATTGGCACCCAGTTGTGGAGTACGTCTGCTGGGAGTATACACATCCGCTGGAGGATACTTACTGAAAGGCAAGAGCGAGTATTTTTCCCAAGGATGAGGAAAAAGGGGCATACCAGCTGGACAGGATGTATTCTCACATGGGTCGTCGAGCTACCATGGAGGCTAGCATGTATGGCCCTCCGCTACCTTCGCTTTGACAACATGAAGCATGATATTCACTGTTACTTCCCTCGTGCACACCCCGACCTTGGATGGGCTATGATGGATCCAGTGCAGTTAGAACCACTTCCTCGGGTGATGGTGAACCTTGTCTATGATATGATGGAGAGGAAGCTGTAGTTAGAGGAGATGGTGAAGGCACAGGGGAAGACCATCAAGAGGTGCCAGGCAACAATTGATGAACTCCAAGCTAACCAAGGCATGGCCAAGATTTATGAGACATTAGAGCATGAGCCACGTCCTTAGAAAATAGGAGTCCTTTATGTAATAAGAACGTTCTTAGTAACGTCAGTTGAGTCTTCGAGTCTGTCGTGTGGTTTGAACTTTGGTGTGTTAGTTGCTTTATTATTATGCTTATGTGTGAGTTGGATTTTTGTTATGAGTGTTGGGGCTTGTAGGCATGTCTACAAGTTCCATTTTTAAGAAAAATAAGTTTAATAGTCAAGGAAATAATAGTTGGGTTTGGTATTGTCACGTTTCTGTCCTTGCTATTTTCTGGAGCAGTCTGTAATGTTTCTGCTATGGTTCAAAAACGGCCTGTGAAATATTTATGAAATTTTTATGAGAGAAACTAGACTTAAGCATCTTTGAAATGCCACTGGAATCACCTTTTTATCTGATCTGGTTCGAGAGATATAACTGTCACAAGTTAAAGTTTCTGCACAGTCTGGAATCTGGAACATTTTCTGTTGCGCCTTATTTTACATTAACTTAACGACCGAATTTGATCTTGGGGTCTAAATAACAGTTGTGGATAATTTCATAAGATTTCCAACCATATAAAGCACGCCTCTATTGGACTTCTGTAGCTCGAGATATGATTGATTTACTGAACTGTCAATATTGATACTCGCCCAGAAAACTTTCAGATCTCATTCTTTATCTTATAAGTGGTTGATAACATGGAAATCTCAAAGTTTGCATTTTTATGGATGGCAGATGGCCGGAAGAGGAAGAGGTAGGGGTCGTGGAGGTGTTCCCCCAAATCCACCACCACCACCGCCACCAACTATTGAGCAACTATTGGCAGTGCAAACGCAGCTTATGCAACAACTGGTGCAGAACCAACAGAATCAGCCAGTTGTTGGGGCACAACCACGTGATAAGCATGGTGAATTTTTGAAGGGTCGTCCCCTAGTGCTCACGCATGCCACTGATCCATTGGAAGCTAATGATTGGCTTCGTACCATGGAAAAGCAGCTCAACATTGCACAATGTGATGACTGGCAGAAGGTGTTGTTTGCTTTTGGACAACTCCAGGGAGAAACTCAGGATTGGTGGGAATCGTATGAGTATGGTCGCCCCGCCAATGCTCCCACGGTCACTTGGCAGGAGTTTAGAGAGAACTTCAGGGCTTACCATATATCAGAAGGGATGATAGAACTGAAGGAAGAGGAATTTAGGAACTTGACCCAAGGGTCAATGTCTGTAGCTGAGTACCGTGACAAGTTTGCTCAGTTGTCACGATACGCTCCACATGAGGTGGCTAATGACAGTGATAAGCAGCGCCGCTTCCTGAAGGGATTGTATGATGGGCTACAATTGCAGTTGATGTCCAATACCTATCCCAATTTTCAGATGCTTGTGAACCACGCTATCGTGGTGGATAACAAGCGCAAGGAGATGGATGCCAAGAGGAAAAGGCTTCAGGGACAGGCCTCCGATAGCAACACTCGTCCGCGTACTGGTTTTCAGCAGGGTAATCAACAGAGGCCTCCTTCTGGTCAGTGCAATCGTGGTCAGGTCCCTTTCTGCAATCAGTTCCTGCAACGTCCCCCATTCTAGCCGTAGAATGGCAACCAACGTCCTCCGTAGCAGAGTGGGAACCAGACTCAGTGTCAGGGCCCTTCCAATAATACTCCTATGAAGACTAGTGTTCCCAATACCCCCAACAGGTGTTTTCGATGTAGGAAAGAAGGTCACTTGTCTTATAATTGCCCTGAGAAGCCCAACCAGCAGACTCCCCAAAGGAAGAGCAGTCACCAGAAGCCTGCGCCTAACACTGGAAGGGTGAACCACTTGTCCCAAGAAACCGCAGTGGAGGAACCGGAAGTTATGCTTGGTACGTTCGATGTCCATTCCACTCCCGCCACTGTTCTTTTTTATTCTAGAGCATCACATTCTTTCATATCACAAGCATTTGTTAGAATACATAGAATTCATTTGTGTGCCATGAAGAACCCTATATTAGTAAACTCACCTGGTGGAAGCATGCCAGCATCCTATCGTTGTCTCCTGATTAGTCTCAATTTAAGGGGGGTAGAGTTTACAGTGAGTCCTATAGTATTGAGAACAGCTGGGATTGACCTCATATTGGGAATGGATTGGATGATGCAACAACAAGCAGAGATTCAGTGCAAGGAGAAATCAGTAGTGCTGACAACACCGAAGGGAGATAGAATCATGGTTGAGGTGAAAGTGCAGAAATAGGAGACCGCTACAGTGAACCAGCTTAATGATGGTGCCAACAAGGAGGACCCGGTTGTGGAGGAGTTCCCCGATGTGTTTCCTGAGGAATTGCCAGGTATGCCACCAGACCGTGACATTGAATTTATTATTGAATTATTACCTGGAACTGCACCCATAGCTAAGCGTCCATATAGAATGGGAGTAAATGAATTAGAAGAACTTAAGAAACAAATTAAGGAGTTGCAGGATAAGGGTTTCATTCGTCCTAGTTCTTCACCTTGGGGAGCACCAGTGTTTTTTGTGGACAAGAAAGATGGCACTCAGAGGATGTGTGTAGATTATCGGTCTCTCAATGAGGTTACTATCAAGAATAAGTACCCGTTGCCTAGAATCGATGACTTGTTTGATCAGTTGAGAGGTGCTTGTGTATTCTCCAAGATTGATCTTTGTTCTGGATATCACAAGTTGAAGATTCGTGCTAGTGATATACCAAAGACAGCTTTTACCACACGGTATGGTTTATATGAGTATACAATGATGTCTTTTGGTCTGACTAATGCCCTTGCATACTTCATGTATTTGATGAATAAGGTGTTCATAGAATATTTAGACAAGTTTGTAGGGGTATTCATTGATGATATCTTAGCATTCTCCAAGACTGAGGAGGAACATGCTGAACATTTGAGGTTGGTCTTGCAAAAGCTTAAAGAACACCAGCTATATGCCAAGCGGAGTAAATGTGAGTTTTGGTTGAAGGAAGTTTCCTTTCTTGGTCATATTGTCTCAAATGGAGGAATATCAGTAGATCCTAGCAAAGTGAAAGATGTATTGAATTGGAAGCCACCAACCAATGTAAGTGAGATCCGTAGTTTCTTGGGATTAGCTGGCTATTACAGGAGGTTTATAGAGGGATTCTCCAAGCTTGCGAAGCCAATGACTGCACTATTGGAGAAGAATACCAAGTTTGTGTGGTCCGAGAAGTGTCAGACTAATTTTGAGGAATTGAAGAAAAGATTGACCACTGCACCAGTATTAGTCTTGCCAAATCTGAGTAAACCCTTCTCTATCTACTGTTATGCATCTTGTTTGGGTTTAGGATATGTTCTTATGCAAGAGGGTAGAGTTGTGGCATATGCATCGAGATAGTTGAGAAAGCATGAATTAAATTATCCTACTCATGACCTGGAATTAGCTGCAGTGGTTCATGCACTAAAGATATGGAGACATTATTTGATTGGACATAAGAGTGACATATACACTAATCACAAGAGTCTGAAGTATATCTTCACTCAATTAGATCTGAACTTGAGACAACGTAGATGGTTGGAGTTGATAAAGGACTATGATCTGGAGGTGCATTATCACCCAGGAAAAGCCAACGTCGTTGCTGATGTTCTTAGTAGGAAAAGCTATGCTAATGAAGTGCAAGTAATGCCTATGCCAAGAGAGTTGTGTGCTGAATGTGAGCATCTGAACTTAGGGTTTACCACCAATGCAGTAGAATTGGTACTAGAGCCTACTCTGGAGCAAGAAATACACAAGGTTCAGTTAAAAGATGAAAAGTTGAGAGAGATAGCGGAGAATATAGCAAAGGGCAAATCACCAGGATTCTGTAAGGATGATAATGGTACGCTATGGTTTGGGAAAAGGCTGTGTGTGCCTGAGGATAAGACTATCAGAGAAGCAATTCTGCGTGAAGCTCACGAGTCAGCTTATTCCATACATCCTGAGAGTACTAAGATGTACCTGGACCTGAGAGAGAAATATTGGTGGTATGGTTTAAAAAAAGATGTTGCTGAGTATGTTGCTTTGTGTGACACTTGTCAAAGGGTGAAAGCTGAACATCAGAGACCTGCAGGATTGTTACAGCCTATGCAGATACCCGAATAAAAATGGGAAGAGGTTGGTATGGATTTCATAGTTGGGTTGCCACGTACTCAGAGAGGGTATGATTCAATTTGGGTGATAGTAGATCATCTGACAAAGGTTGCTCATTTTCTGCCAGTTAAGACTACATATAGCAGTGCAAAGTTGGCTGAATTGTATATGGAAAAAATAGTGAGTCTACATGGAGTTCCTAAGAAAATTGTGTCTGATCGGGGTACCTAGTTTACATCTCATTATTGGCAAAAGATACATGAATCACTAGGAACCAAGCTAAACTTTAGTACAGCCTATCATCCACAGACAGATGGACAGACGGAGAGAATTAATCAGATATTGGAAGATATGTTGAGAGCTTGTGCTTTACAATATGGTACTAGTTGGGATAAGAGTTTGCCTTACGTAGAGTTCTCTTATAACAATAGTTATCAGAAGAGTCTTCAAATGGCACCGTTTGAGGCTTTGTATTGACGAAAATGTAGAACCCCGTTGTTCTAGAATCAGACAGGGGAAAGTCAAGTGTTTGGGCCTGATGTACTCAAGGACGCTGAAAAGAAAGTAAGGATGATTAGAGATAATCTAAAAATATCTCAATCCCAACAGAAAAGTTATGCTGATACTCGGAGGAGAGAGTTAATTTTTGAAGTAGGGGATTATGTCTACTTGAAAGTATCACCAATGAGGAGTGTGAAGAGGTTCAACATGAAGGGTAAATTGGTACCAAGGTATATTGGACCTTTCAAGATCATAGAGAGACGTGGTGAGGTGGCGTGCCAGTTGGAACTACCTGAGAGTTTGGCAGGTGTACATGATGTGTTTCATGTATCTCAACTTAAGAAATGTTTGCGAGTACCAGAGGAACAGATCCCGTTAGAGGAGCTCACTGTTAAAGAAGATCTCACATATGAAGAGTTTCCAGTTAGAATTTTAGAGACTGCTGAAAGAGTCACGAGGAGTCGAACTATCAAAATGTGTAAGGTTCAGTGGAATCGGTACACTGCAGATGAGGCCACCTGGGAAAGAGAAGAGGATCTGAGGAAAACATACCCGCAACTGTTCGAGTAAGCACTAGTCAAATCTCGGGACGAGATTCATCTTAAGGGGGTAGAATTGTAACACCCTAAAATTTGGCATGATTTTAAATAGGTGAATAAGATTTATTATGCAATTTTGTGAGCATACAAACTTAGAAGAATAATAATTTTTATTAATTTAAAATCAAATATAAGGGTAGGAACATGATTGAGCATTCATGCTGCTGCATAATATTTTGTATTGTGTGCACTTTTTGAAAATACAAAAGAGAAATTCACAATCTATTTGGAAAGTGCTTTGAAATTTTGGAAAATGAAAAAGAAAAGGATTTTCATTTCTCTTCTCGGTTTCGGCCCAGCCCAATAGCAGCCCGGTAGCGCGCCCCGCCTGCCTCCCGCGCGCGGCCCGCCTCTCTCCCTTTTTCATCCCGTGCCCTCTTTCTTGGGCCGAGCCAGCCGCAGGCCCGCTAGCGCGCGCACCTACGTCCGTTCCCCTCCGTCGCTGACGTCGCGGGCCCGCACGTCAGGACTTTCTTCCTCCCCACGCTGCGTCGGGTTTCCTTTCCAAAACTTCCACCGACCGAATCCGCGCCCCAAATCTCCCCTTCCTTTCTTGGAACCGCCACAGGGCTATATAAGCCGGGTGCCGCACCCCTCTGCATCCATCCCGCCCTCTGGAAGCTGCTGTGGTGCTCGAGAGACCGGCCACCGCGAGCGTGAGCCCTAGCCGCCGCCTCTCCGAGCCGCGCGCCTTCCTTGGTTCGTCCCCGGCTCCGATTTTGCTCTAGGTGAGCTCGCCATGTTCTGTACTTCCTCCCGGTGCTTTCCATTCGTTGAACGATGCCCGAACGCGAGGTATTGCGTTTTCCGGCCATGGCGCCGCCGGGCGTCTCGCCATCGGCGACTGAAACGCCGCCGTCATCCTCATCTTTTTATCTGGACCGTCGGATCGAGGATCTACCGCTAGGATTAGAAGTTACCGGTTCGCTGGAAATTTTGTTAAAGAGACCCTGAACTTTTTATATATCGAACCTGCAGTCCAAGGCGTAATCCCGATTTATGTTTTCTTTTTCATAAAGTGTATTTTGATCGCGGTAACTTCAGAAATACATTTTCACTTATTTACAGTTTTGCCATTATGTTAATTCATGCGTAGAATCTCCGTTTTAACTCCGATTTGACCCGTTCAAATTGCGTTAGGTTCGTATTTGCGAGCTCTACATGTTGGTAGTACTGTACAGTAGGTTTGTGACAATTTATTTTCGAGTTTACATTAAAGTAATTATTTTTCTATAGGAAATCTTCGTAAATTCATAACTTTGTTGTCTTAGCTCCGTTTTTCGTGATCTTTGCGTCTGTGTGATCCTAGCGAGTTGTAGATTCGTTTTAAAAAACTTTTATCTTGTTTTATTACTATTGGTGTACTATTCTAATTATAGTCTTGTTTGTTTATGCATGATTGTTTCTGGATGAATGTTGTTGCCGTTGTTGATCGAGTATAGACGGTGAGCAATTCGTTGGGGATCAAGAGTCTTTCTACGAGCAAGATCTTTAGGACCAGTTTGAGCAAGGCAAGTATAGCATGGGATTATCCTTGTTGTCCTATTCACAATACGGAAATAATATCATTATGCATATATTCCCTTGTTAAGGATGACTAAGTGTTGATCTTATACCTTGACACCTATTATATTGCATTGGGTAGTATTGCTAGTGCTTAACATGAACTATGATCATGTAATCTGACTAATGGAATATGCAATAAACATTAAAAGATGATTTTGATTACTGTTTAAAGGGGACTAGAGTATGGGGTTACTTTTGATGCTCTAGTTACTCTCCTTAAGGACTTATCTGTAAGCGAACATCCGGGATTGACAGTATAACTGTGAGGGCTATATGGCTCTAGCTTTAGTCATATAGAAGGACCTTTTCTAGCTTGTTAGTGGTAACTTTTTTGGTGTAAGAATGGCTTGACGAATCGGGTATAGTGCGGCCTCTGTCCTTATGAGTATAGGTTGCGTGTCATTGTGTCATTTGGAAGGGGGGCTCTACATCTCTTTGCCGAGTGAATCTAATGACCCTAACTTGTTAGACGAACCTTTGAAAGACTTCATAGTGTTTCTCTGCCTGCTCACCTTGGGAGTGTTTTGGGAGTAATTAACCCGGGCATATGGGCAACACGACTCACAGTGAAAGTGTACAACCTCTATAGAGTGTAAAACTATTGTAACAGCCGTGCTCACGGTCACGAGTGGCCTTGGACCCTTATGGAATAGTTGATCATTAATAATGAATATGTTTTTGCTATTCGTTAATCATTTGACATGGATCATATGTTTATTGTTTATATTGAGACATCTTGATGCTATTGATATGCTAAAATTATGCTAAATGAAAGCTACATGCTGATAAACCAATGTCATGCCTTTGAGCCTCATGAACCCCATGTTACACTTGTTGAGTACGAGATGTACTTACGCTTGTTTATTTTTCTTACTTGGATAAAAATCTCGGATGGGTAACAGATGGTGCAAATAGTGACTACTACTCCTACTTCCCTGAAGATTACTAGACTTGCAGTCAACCAGTCAATGTACCTGTGATTGGAGCTACCACGAGAGATTTATATTTTTACTTCTGCTATATTTGTGTAAAGACTATGTGTTAATAATCGTGATGTAATAACATTTGTGATGATACTTCCTTTATAATTTGTTAACTTATGTGTGATTGATCTCTGGGCACACATAAGAGTATGCATTCCATTTGGTGTTTAAATGGGTGTGACAAATCAATGTGACAAGAGTTGGATTTTTTGGTGCAAATGCTTCCAACCTCACCTTCACCACATGATGATCATCCAAGTCATCTCCTCCCAGTCCTCTAATCTTGCCAACTATCACCATCAATCTATCAAACATCTCTTGGGGGCCTTCTCCATCCTTAATCACAAATCTATTGAGTTGAGCCATCAATAGATCAATCTTGGACTTCTTCACTTTGCTAACCCCTTCATGTGCAATGTGAAGGGTATCCAAAATCTCCTTTGCAATCTCCAAACCAATCACCTTGTTGTATTCTTCTGGACTCAATGCACTAAGAAGAGCACTTGTAGCTTGAGCATTGCGATGTATGTTGCGTATATCTCTTGGTGTGAGATTTGCGGGATCTTCAGGATCATCAAAACCTACACACACAATGTTCCACAACTCCGGGTGGAGACCGGTGAGATAAGCCTTCATTATATGCTTCCACTTGGCAAAGTTGGTTCCATCAAATGGAGGCAACTTGCCCGCGGGTATATTGATGTGATGGTTAGTGGGCAAACTTATAGAATCATAATTAAAGGATACACTTGAGTAAGATTTCTTCAGCTTGGACTTGAGTGATCTCTTTGGAATCCTTTGAGCATAGTACTCATCTTCATCATCTCCATTTTTTGATTCACTGCTTGCTGATGGAGTTGATTGCACCTTCTTCCTTGCTTTGCTCTTCTCTTTTTGCTTGTATCCCTTGGAGGATCCCTTGTCACCGAGCTTGAGCTTTGGGAGTCGCTCAAGTGTTGCTGTAGGATCATCCTCAAGAGCTTCTAGTTCTTCTCCACTTGGAACGTCTTCATAGCGTTCCTCTCCATCTTCCTCCAGTACCTTTTCTCTAGGACTTGCCATTTCCTCACACGGTTAAGTGCTATTACAACGAAACTAGTGCTTTGATTAAGAACTGAAAGGATCTAGCAAGTGGCCTAGAGGGGGGTGAATAGGCCTTTTTCTAAAATTTAACTAACTTCACCAAACCAGTCAGAACGCGGAGCCTCCGGGAGTATGTTGAGCTATCCACATAGTTGATTGCACCTAGAAGATGAGGAATTCATAGATCTGATGCAAACCCTAAAAAAACAATTCAAATCACAAATGATAGCAACAACAACAACAATCACAGAGGACACGAGGATTTATCCCGTGGTTCAACTCGCCACAAAGGCTTGTCTACGTCCATGTTGTTGAGGTTAGCCACAAAGGCTATGGAGTCTCTTTCAACTCGCTCCTCTTCTCCAACCTATAGCCAAAGCAATAGGTTAGAGGATTCCACTAAGTCACAAAGGGCAATACAAACGTCTCGGTGCTCAACCACAACGGATTGGGAGCTACCGGGTGACCTCTAGCCGTCTAGGAGCCAAGCTCCAAGAGTAATGAACACACCAAGCGGCTAGGGCTTCACCAAGTGCACAAGAACGGAGGAGAAGGATCTTCTCAAGCTTTCTCACACTCTCTAGAGCCAAAACCCTCAAGGAATCACGGAGATTAGAACAAGGGACTTGGGAGCACTGAGCTTTGAGAGAGAGAGAGCGTCTGTCGCGAGTTTGAGTGAATGAGGAAGAAGATGACTGTTGGGGGGCGAAGTGAAGAGGTATTTATACCTCTCCAGTCACCCACAAAACGGTCTGGTCCGACAGACCTTGGAGCCTCCGCGTTGGGGCGCGGAGGTTCCGCGCCGTGGAGGTTCCACGTCAGGGCGCGGAGGTTCCGCGCTGGCCAGGTCAGAAAAGAATTCAGCTCGGCTAACTTTTTGTGGCTGGGATTATTTGAGATGTTGATGGAGTTTTGAGCACTTGGTTCCACCCAGCACACTATTAGTATCCCCCTTGATAGTACGGCTTGTCCTATAACTCAATTTCAAAATATAAAATGAATTAACCTAGCTTTTGGAGCCGTTGCAAGCCATCCATTGGAGTTGGGGGTCTCCTCCTTTGTTTCTTAGCATCCACGATGAAAGTTATGCTGTCAAACACTTGTCAAAGCCATTAGTCCTTTAATTATGTGGTCAACATCACCAAAACCCACTTAGAGTTTGATTGCACTTACAAGAACTAAATAAACAAATGGACTCTGAAGATAATCTCTTGTTATAGAACTGATGAATAGTTGCTCTATCATAATTCCTTTCAAGTACCTAGTTTTCAGCCATGAATTCTCTTGAGTTTTGGATAAGACTATTTTGATATAAGAATTTGCTCTGAACTTGAAAGTCGTGGGTAGCATATGCTTGATCTAAGTCTAGGTAATTGATGAATATGATATGAGAAGGTTTGGGCTGCTATTTATCTTGTTCCAAGTGATACTAGAATTCTAGAGATTTAACTTTTGAAAACATAAAAAATTCTTCATAATGAGTTCCTTATATGACAAAGCTTGAATTCCTACCAAAGCCATATATGATATTTAGACTAGGAAATGTGAGCAAGTTTGAAAGTCAGAATAGTTTACTTTAATCCAGAGGAGAATTCTTATTTGAACGCATATGTACTTTTGAGGTGTGAAAGCGTATAAATATTTTTAAGGAGTTGCTGCAATTTTTTTCAAAAATCTCAAATTCCTAAAACTCCTGATCCATTGCTGAGTTTAGCTTTGCTAATGGACTAGCAAAGGTTAAGCTTGGGGGAGTTGTTGACGGTCACTAACTACTATTATAAACCGTCAACCAAACATGAAAAAGGGCATATATCAACCTCCAACATAGAATTAGGGTTCACAGGTTTTGGTGAATCTGTATTTCTGCAGGGGTTTATCAGGAAAAGGAGGCAAGATATCATCGATGTCGGGGTAAAAAGCATATTCCACCGCGGAACCCAAGTCAAGAAGGATCTAGAAGACACGAGAACACGACCCACCGAAGGGGGGCCCACTTGTCATAGACCTAGGTCGGCCGACCCCACCCTAGGTCGGCCGACCCTAGGGGGTCCCACCTATCAGCCTCCTCTACAAGTCGGTTCTCCACCGCCTTAAGGTTTGCATCTTGACCGTTGATTCAAGTCGGTTTGATCTGAGGGCTCCGGTTCATCCCACCGGCCTATATAAGCAAGGCCCTGCCCCATGGGGTCAGGCATAACCCAAGTCATTTGATTAAGTCATTAGAGCCAGAAACCCTAGTTTTCTTAGAGCTCCACCAATTCTAGGGCATAGCTAACTGGGCTAAAGGTAGAGGGCGGCAAGCTTCGCTTGGATTCTGGATCGTGTCAAGAGCGCGGCTTTGGTAAAGCCTTCTGTAACCTCTCTTTTGTATCTTTCTATATATATTCTTGCTAGTTACAATAGATATGACATTGCTCTATATATTATATATGTTCTTAATTATATTGTTCATTATCTACTTTGATTATATGCCTAATATAGTTAGAATGTCTTTATATTCAAACATAAGATCGTATAGCGCTCACTCTTTGACATCACGGGTGAGTGGTCAACATCGTGTAAGCATTGCGCTTAGATGTTGTTTACCTGCGAATGCACCTTGTGTTCCGGGCCATGTGGTAGATCACGGAAGTGGCACTCCCATTGAGTCCTTCGTAGTCCACTCCCCGAATATAGGACAAGTAGGACTTGGTTACGAAGAAAGACTTGCTCTGTTCCTAATCTTCCTTAGTAATGTCCCTTGTGTGTAGATATGAAGTATTCTTGCCATGATTGCTAGGTGTAATTGCACTAATCATAGTATACTCTAACATATAATTAAGAATGACTTAGAAATATTCCTTTACTTTTACCTAAACCATGCTATTGCCTTAGAAGGAAGTGCTCTAGGTGAATTACACTATTTATGACTTGATATTTATTATTCATTATATATTTATCTTGTGACTTGTGACTTATCCCTGTTATGAGTAGATAGATTAGACATGGTTCACTCTCCATTGCATGTACAAGTGATCATCATATTTTCTTTAAGCCATCCCTTCCCAGTGGTAAAATATAAATAACGATCCTGGAATACTCCTGGGTAAAATGCTACAATGGTATAATTATCTATGCACTTGCGGATACTTTCTATTCTTATCTTTATCTTCTTTAGTCACATGAAATAATAACATAACTACTTAGTAGTAATCCTAGGTAGAGCCTACAATCACTTTTAGCTCCAACACTAGGGATGACAACCTGGTACAAGTAAGCTAGAGGTGCAGGTAATTAATAGGTGGCTACTAAAACAAGTGTCAAGTTAATAAATACCATTAAGCATTTCTTGTGTTATTGCTAAGGATAGAATCCAGACTCTACTCTTGCTAGTGACGCTAAGAAATGTCAACAAGCATTTTTGGCGCCGTTGCCAAGGAAGGTTGAAAGGCTATCCAAAAGGAATATTGATATCACTTGTACCACACTGATGTGATTGTGGAAACCATTTATCTCTACTCAAACAGGCTTACCCTTGGTTTGTCTAATTGTGTATCTTATGCAGGGTGATGTATGACTGGTTTTGATCTTCTGACAAACTACTTAGACGATCCAGAAGTACTACTCAGGAAAGCTAAAGCAAGTCTTAAGAAGGTTCTCACTCTAGAGTCAGAGGACAACCGAATAAGAAGAAGTTTAACACCAAGTTTGAAGCTATGGCTAACAAGACTCTCCCCGAATTCTCTGCTCCAACCACCGCTAACATCCATACTGGACCACAAATCAATGTTGGAGAGAATGGATTCGTGCTCAAGCTAGCTCTTATCAACATGGTGCAAGCTAGTCAGTTTTGTGGAAAGGCACGTGAAGATGCGAGTGCACATCTCCAACTCTTTCTGGAGATCTGCAGCACTTTCACTATCAAAGAAGTAACAAGATATGCTATTCTACTCCACCTTTTTCTATTCTCATTGTTGGGAAAGGCAAAACAGTGGTTCTACGCCAATAAAGATAAGAACACTACATGGGATATTTGCTCCACTGCCTTCCTAGCAAAGTTCTTCCCCATGGGCAAAACAAATGCTTTGCCTGGGAGAATGTTAAGTTTTCAACAGCAACATGATGAATTTGTCCCTAAGGCTTAGGAACGCTTCCAAGACTATATCTCAGAGTATCCTCATCATGGGATGGAGAATTAGCTACTCATGCAAACCTTCTACCACGGGTTGACCACTAGCACCCGTGAGACAATGGATGCTGCTGCAGGAGGTGCTTTTCTATCACTTACTATTAGGGATGCAATAGCTCTTGTGGAGAAGATGGCTTCCAACCAAGGTTGGAATGAAGAACGAACTCAGACCCGCAAGAGAGGTGGAATGCACTAGCTCAAGGAGGTAGACATGCTATCTGCCAAGATGGACTGTTGATGAAGAGGCTCGATGACTGAGCCGGTAAGAAGAAAGAAGTCATGCACATTCATGATTTTCGCATGACATGTGAAGAGTGTGGAGGCACTGAGCACTCAGGCCATAACTGTCCAGAGACCCAAAAGGATGTGAACTATATCAACACCAACTACCATCCTCAGAATCAAGGTTGGAATCAGCAACAGAGGCCTAGCTACTCAGGTAATTACCAAGGTAATTATCAAGGTAATAATTTCAATACACCTTTAAGAGATCTAGTTGCTGGTCAATCTAGATTATTGGATCAAGTGTCTAAGAAGATAGCTTCCAATGATAAACTGCTAGAAACTATCAATAATAGAATGGATAGTTTTGCTTCTGCCATTAAGAACCAGCATAGCTTTAATAAAATGATAGAATCTCAAATAGCTCAGCTGGCATCTTCTGTCCCTCCAGTCGACAAAGGCAAGATTCCAGGGCAACTAGAAGAATTAGAAACTACAAATCTTATCGACATATTCAATGCAAGATGGTACTACAAAGATTGACCATCAGGAGAATGGAAAGATGACTCCATGCCAGAAAAGAAGGGTGACCTAGGAAGACCTGTCATCCCAATAGCTATTGGGCTGAATACTTTTGAAGAAGCTGTCTGTGACTTCGGTGCAAGCGTCAACATCATGCCAAAAGTAATTTATGAGAAAATTCATGGAGATCAATTATTGTACACAACCATGTGTTTGCAGCTTGCAGATCAGTCACTCTGCTACCCGAAGGGCATCCTTGAAGACGTCTGTGTGCGAGTTGGACACTTGTATGTACCTACAGACTTTTTGGTAGTAGAAACATGTGGTGATGAGAAGGCAGGTCGACCATTCCTAAGGACTGCAAAAGCCATCATCTACACATAGATGATGCTAAAATCTGTTTCACTATCAAGGGTAGAAAGGAGAGATTCACTTTCAAGAACAAAACACTATGATCTCCTGCTCATCCACAAAAGACATACATATATGAGGATAAGATAGCAAAAAAGAAGACAAATAGGAGGAGGAATAAGACTAAGCAATCACTTACAGAATCAGTGAAGATGATCAACACAGTCCACACGAAATATGATCACCTCCTTATATCACCGTACCTCCTTAAACAAGATGATCCAGGTGTACCAACAATCGAGTGCATGATCAATCAAAGAATCTTCCACAAGACCTTCTGCGACACTGGGTCAGGAGTCAACATAATGGCCAAGGTAACTTATGAGTATTTATTCGGTAAAGAACCTTTGTACCCCACCTATGTGCAGCTGCAGATGGCGGACCAAACATTCCGATTCTCGGAGGGGATAGCAAAGGATGTCATGGTGCAAATTCATGATCACTATGTCCTCACTGACTTCATGGTCCTGGACATGAGAGAAGAAGAATACGATCCACCGATTGTGCTTGGAAGACCGTTCCTTAAGACAACTCGAGCAATCATCTACATGAGATCAGGAGAGGTCCACTTCTAGTTCTCTTCTGAGAAGATACACTATTATTTTAATAGTTATACAACTTATGGATAGCCAAAGAAGAACAGATCAAGGAGGAGACGCCGTTCAGCCCAACATCGCAAGAATCAGCTTCTGAATGATGAAGAAGAAGAATCTGTGAAGGACAAGTCCCCAACATCAAAGTCAACTTCATCAACTAAACAGGTATGGAAGGAGAAGGGATCATCATCCAGTTCACTGTCACTAGAGGTGCAACCAGGGTCGCCTTTTCGGCCCAGTGATGCACCCTGGAAAGACTGAGCAAGACACGGAGTCCTGTTTGGAGGACTTAAATCACCGAATCCTTGCCGGGAGGTAAACTTGATAGTTATCCATATTTTTCTTTAGTATATTTATTCTTTCACATTAATTGATTTATGTTGTATATTTACTTTGCTACATCTGCATTAGAAAAATAAAATAAAAAATATATTTGCTTACTGCATTGCATCAATAATCTTAAGCCCCATGTGAATAATTTTGTGGCATAAAACCTACAAGAATATTCATCGTGGTGGCATAAAAATAGAAATAAATAATTATTCATCTTGTTACATTTTCTATTGCTTACTAAAATCCAAAAATATTGAAAAAGAAATCATGTTGCAATTATCTTTAAAAGAAACATTATATCAAACATGGAAGAGCTCTAGGCAACTGAAGCTTAGGTGGTTCACCACTAACGCTTAATCTGTTCCACAAGTTTTGTTGTCTATTTGAGTTTCACAGGATTTGAAGGATTAAGAAGAGCTGACAAGCGAGTAGATGTTCTGTTCACTACTGGAGCACTACTTCAATCATCATCAACATCAATTAATGCTCCGATAGAGGGAGTATATCTACGCTGCCAGTTTGCTACACTGCAAGAATGAATGACTACGTCATCATCCAGCTTGGGGGAAAAGCATCCTCCATGTATCTAGCAAAGTTTTTTTCCTCTTTTTACTTTACTACTTTTAAGTGTGCTATTAAAAATAATAAAAAGATGCATAACCATAAAACAAAATAAAGAATTCCTTTTTAGCTCTATATACATAGTAGATTGGTATGATTTTTAAGTTTGAAATAAAATAAAAAGTGAGTGTGTACAGAAATTTGCTTTTCTGCTCAAATAAAATGGATTCTGAAGATAATCTCTTTATGGAAATGATGAATAGCTGCTCTACTATAATTCTTTTCAAGTACCTAGTTTTCAGCCTCGAATTCTCCTGAGTTTTAGACACAATTGTTTTGACCAAAAGATTTACTCTGAGCCTGAAACTTGTGGGTAGCGAATGTTTGATCTAAGTCTAGGTAATTGATGGATATAATATGAGAAGGTCTGAGCTACTGTTTATCTTGTTCCTAGTGATACTTGAGGTCTGGACATTTATCTTTTGAAAATCTTAAATGCTACATGACGAGTTCCTGTATGACAGAGCTTGAATTCCTACCACAGCCATACATGAATGCTAGACAAGGAAACCCACATATATATATGCTACTTGCTTTGCGTTGAGTGTTGTCAAGCTTTGTTGATACCTTAGAGACTTGTCATGCTTTTAAAATCAAGATCAGGCATACTCCACCCAAATATGCTACTTCTACACTGGAAGTACGCAACACCATGTTTTTCATCCATCCACCCAATCACCCCAATACCACCAAATAAATGCTCTAAGTTCTTGTTACTATCTCTTAAAAGTTTTATTGCAGAAAGAGGCTTGTGGCTATGCAAAAGTTACTCTAAAAAAAGAAGAGAAAGAGAGTATTGAAAAAATAGACAAGTGTTCAAGATATGAAAACAATGGGTACTTCGATGCCCACCTAAAAAAAGAGAAGAGAGATGAATAAGATCACCCATGTTCTCTAGCAAGTGTTTCCAAGTTCCAAGAGAGAGATATGTTTTCTAGGAGCAAAAGTAGAATTAGGTTTACCACCATTGACACCATTCATAACCACTTCCACCATATATCCACTCCACTCCTCATATTCACACACATGCACATCTTGATTCGATTGTATGACTCATTTCTCTGGATCTATTGTTTGACTTTACAATATATGCTTTGCAAGTATGTATGCGCTGTCTCCATACCTATGAGATCCACATAAGCCTTAGTTATAGGATGAGAGTGAAAGCATAACATCATTATTGCCTTGGTGAGGATCCACAAATACAACATATATGAGAGACTTGATAGGGTCATACGAAGGAATCTCTGAGTTTTATTTTGAAAACTTGCAAAAACTGTGGAATAATGGTTGAACAAAGAGCTTGAGACATAGTGCTTGACTTGATCGTTCTGTCTTTCAATTGCTCAAGACCCAGTAAAGGCTACAAGCTCCATAGTTGAAGGTAATATGAGTAAGTTCGAAAGTCAGAATAGTTTACTTTAATCCAGAGGAGAATTCTTGTTTGAACGCATGTGTACTTTTGAGGTGTGAAAGCATATAAATATTTTTAAGGAGTTGCTACAATATTTTCAAAAATCTCAAATTCCTAAAACTCTTGATCCATTGCTGAGTTTGGCTTTGCTAAGGGACAAGCAAAGGTTAAGCTTGGGGGAGTTGTTGACGATCACTAACTACTATTATAAACCGTCAACCAAACATGAAAAAGGGCATATATCAACCTCCAACATAGAATTAGGGTTTAAACTGACAGAATTCCATAGGTTTTGGTGAATCTGTATTTCTGCAGGGGTTTATTAGGAAAAGAAGGCAAGATATCAAGGATGTCGGGGTAAAAAGCATATTCCACCGCGGAACCCAAGTCAAGAAGGATCTAGAAGACACGAGAAGGCGACCCATCGAAGGGGGGCCCACCTGGCATAGACCCAGGTCGGCCGACCCTAGGGGGTCCCACCTGTCAGCCTCCTCTGTAAGTCGGTTGTCCACCACCTTAGGGTATGCATCTTCACCATTGATTCAAGTCGGTTTGATCCGAGGGCTCTGGTTCATCCCACTAGCCTATATAAGCAAGGCTCTGCCCCATGGAGTCAGGCATAACCCAAGTCATTTGATCAAGTCATCAGAGCCAGAAACCCTAGTTTTCTTAGAGCTCCACCAATTCTAGGGCATAGCTAACTAGGCTAAAAGTAGAGGGAGGCAAGCTTCGCTTGGATTCTGGATCGTGTCAAGAGCGCAGCATTGGTAAAGCCTTCTGTAACCTCTCTTTTGTATCTTTCTGTATATATTCTTGCTAGTTACAATAGATATGACATTGCTCTATATATTATATATGTTCTCAATTATATTGTTCATTGTCTACTTTGATTATATGCCTAATATAGTTAGAATGTCTTTATATTCAAACATAAGATCGTATAGCGCTCACTCTTTGACATCACGGGTGAGTGGTCAACAGCGTGTAAGCATGGCGCTTAGATGTTGTTTACCTGCGAATGCACCCTGTATTTCGGGCCTTATGGTAGATCGCGGAAGTGGCACTCCCATTGAGTCCTTTGTAGTCCACTCCCCGAATATAGGACAAGTAGGACCTGGTTATGAAGAAGGACTTGCTCTGTTCCTGATCTTCCTTAGTAATGTCCCTTGTGTGTAGATATGAAGTATTCTTGCCATGATTGCTAGGTGTAATTGCGCTAATCATAGTATACTCTAACATATAATTAAGAATGACTTAGAAATATTCCTTTACTTTTACCTAAACCATGCTATTGCCTAAGAAGAAAGTGCTCTAGGTGAATTACACTATTTATGACTTGATATTTATTATTCATTATATATTTATCTTGTGACTTGTGACTTATCCCTGTTATGAGTAGATAGATTAGACATGGTTCACTCTCCATTGCATGTACAAGTGATCATCATATTTTCTTTAAGCCATCCCTTCCCAGTGGTAAAATATAAATAACGATCCTGGAATACTCCTGGGTAAAATGCTACAATGGTATAATTATCTATGCGCTTGCGGATACTTTCTATTCTTATCTTTATCTTCTTTAGTCACATGAAATAATAACATAACTAGTTAGTAGTAATCCTAGGTAGAGCCTACAATCACTTTTAGCTCCAACACTAGGGATGACAACCTGGTACAAGTAAGCTAGAGGTGCAGGTAATTAATAGGTGGCTACTAAAATAAGTGTCAAGTTAATAAATACCATTAAACATTTCTTGTGTTATTGCTAAGGATAGAATCCAAACTCTACTCTTGCTAGCGACGCTAAGAAATGTCAACAAGCATTTTTGGCGCCATTGCCAAGGAAGGTTGAAAGGCTATCCAAAAGGAATATTGATATCACTTGTACCACACTGATGTGATTATGGAAACCATTTATCTCTACTCAAACAGGCTTACCCTTGGTTTGTCTAATTGTGTATCTTATGGAGGGTGATGTATGACTGGTTTTGATCTTCCGACAAACTACTTAGACGATCCAGAAGTACTACTCAGGAAAGCTAAAGCTAGTCTTAAGAAGGTTCTCACTCTAGAGTCAGAGGACAACCGAATAAGAAGTTTAACACTAGAGTTTGAAGCTATGGCTAACAAGACTCTTCGCGAATTCTCTGCTCCATCCACCGCTAACGTCCGTACTGGACCACAAATCAATGTTGGAGAGAATGGATTCGTGCTCAAGCTAGCTCTTATCAACATGGTGCATGCTAGTCAATTTTGTGGAAAGGCACGTGAAGATGCGAGTGCACATCTCCAACACTTTCTAGAGATCTGCAGCACTTTCACTATCAAAGAAGTAACCAGAGATGCTATTCTACTCCACCTTTTTCTATTCTCATTGTTGGGAAAGGCAAAACAGTGGTTCTACGCCAATAAAGACAAGAACACTACATGGGATATTTGCTCCACTTCCTAGCAAAGTTCTTCCCCATGGGCAAAACAAATGCTTTGCGTGGGAGAATGTTAAGTTTTCAACAGCAACATGATGAATCTGTCCCTAAACCATGCTATTGCCTTAGAAGGAAGTGCTCTAGATGAATTACACTATTTATGACTTGATATTTATTATTCATTATATATTTGTCTTGTGACTTGTGACTTATCCCTGTTATGAGTAGATAGATTAGACATGGTTCACTCTCCATTGCATGTACAAGTGATCATCATATTTTCTTTAAGCCATCCCTTCCCAGTGGTAAAATATAAATAACGATCCTGGAATACTCCTGGGTAAAATGCTGAAATAATAAGATAACTACTTAGTAGTAATGCTAGGTAGAGTCTACAATCACTTTTAGCTCCAACACTAGGGATGGCAACCTTGTCCAAGTAAGCTAGAGGTGCAGGTAATTAATAGGTGGCTACTAAAATAAGTGTCAAGTTAATAAATACCTTTAAACATTTCTGGCATTACTACTAAGGATAGAATCCAGACTCTAATCTTGGTAGTGACGCTAAGAAATGTCAACAGTTAGTCACTAAATATATCCACCCAATATATTCCACACACATACACATCTTGATTTGATTGTATGACTCAACTCTCTTTGGATCCAAATTTTAACTTTACAATATATGTATTGCAAGTATGCTCTTTCATGCTATCTCCCTACCTATGAACTCCACTATATGCCTTAGTTGTAGGAAGAGAAGGGCATAACATTATCATTGCCTTGGTGAGGATCCACAAATACCATATATATTGAGAGACTTGACAGTGTCATACAATGGAAGCTCTTAGTTTTATTTTGAAAACTTACAAAAACTCTAGAATAATGGTTGAACAAAGAACTTGAGATATAATGCTTGACTTGATTGTTCTAACTTTCAATTGCTCAAGACCCAAGTGAAGGCTAAGAAGCCCCATGGTTAAAGAGAATAAGGGTAAGTTTGAAAGTCAGACCGGTTTGTTCTAATTCGGAGGAGAATTCTTGTTTGAACGCATGTGTACTTTTGAGGAGTTGCATTAATGTTTTCATTAATATAAAAAATCTTAAACTCCTGATCTGAATTTGCTAAGTTTAGCTTTGCTAAGGGACTAGCAAAGGTTAATCTTAGAGGAGTTTGTTGATGGTAGTTAACAACCATTATAAACCGTCAAAGAGATATGTATAAGGGTTTAAACTAACAAATTCCATGAGTTTTGGTGAATCTATGATTTCTGCAGGGTATATCCAGAAAACCATCAAGGGGAACCTACATGTCATAGGAAATCACGGAATTCCACCATGGGAACTACGTGGGAAGACTCTAGAAAACTCCAGGAGACTCTCCACTGAGGTGGGGCATGAGGCACTGCCATGTGGGGCCGGCCGGCCCCACCTGTAGGCCGCCTGACCCCCTGAGGCATAAGTCATTTGAGACGACAGAAACCCTAATCTTTCTCAGAGCTCCACTATATTCTAGGGCATAGCTAGTAAGGCTTGGTCTAGAGGGAGGCAAGGAGGCTTCGCTTGGATTTCCGATCTTGTCAAGAGCGTGGTTTGGTATAATCTTTGTACCCCCTCTCTTTTGTATCTCCATTACTTTTATATGCTTGCTATAATTGTTATGACAATAATAGTATTCATCTTATTCATGTTTTTTGTTATTATGTTCATCGTCTACTTTGGTTATATACTTAGTATAGCTAGTTTATCATTATGTTTATGCATAAGTTCGTATAGCGCTCGCTCCAAAGTACACGGGGTGGGTGGTCGACGTAGTGTAAGCGTGGTTCTTGTATATTGTTTACCTGCGAATACACTCTATATTCTAGGCCATGTGGTAGATTACGGATGTGACACTCCCGTTAAGTCCTTTGTAGTCCACTCCCCGAGTATAGGCATAGAAGTAGGATCTCATTTACGAAGGAAGATAAGCTCTGTTCTTAATCCTCCTTAGTAATATCCCTTATGTGTAGATATGAAGATGATCTTAGCCCTAACTACTAGGTGTAATTGCACTAATCAATGTATGCTTTGACTTGTAATTAAGAATGATTTAGGAATTATTCCTCTAATATTCTACCTAACCATGCTAATGCCATAGAAAGGTATATATATATATATATGTGTGTGTGTGTGTGTGTATCTTATCCTATGACTTACCCCTGTTGTGAGTAGATTATTGGTTGTGGTTTATTTCTCCATCAATACTATAAGTTATCAATACATGTCCATGCTAGACCTTTCCTGTGTTAAAATATAAATAATGATACCTAAAATAATCTTGAGTGAAGTGCTGCAATGGTATAATTATCTGTGCGCTTGCAAATTCTTTTTCATTCATATCTTTATATTCTTTTCTAGTTACATAACATGATAAAGAACTACTTAGTATTATTCTAGTAGTAATGCTAGGTAGTATCAACAAGTATCTCTGACACCATTATTAGGGATGACAAGCTAGTACAAGTAATGCTAGGAGATGTAGGTAATTAATAGGTGGCTACTAAAACAAGTGACAAGTTAATAAATACCAACAGAGACTCATCCCATTATTTAGTTCTTTTCTCTTGTGCAAACAACCACAGCTTCCGTTGCAACCAGAGTTCTCCCCATCCTGGTTCCTGCATGCACCTGAATAGGGAGAGCAGGCCGGCCTCTGAAACGAACCATGCCGTCTCTGTGTTCATCTGCTCGGGTGAAGGACGACAATCAGGTTTTTGGGAAGCGTCTTCCATGTAACTGATCAATCTTCTTCTGACGACAATGATCCTTGACTTCCTCTACTTCCTGAAGGCAACCTTGGTGGTGATTGGCATTAAACACTTCTGCATTGTACCAAGCGGGACAACTACGACAGGCTCTGGTGCCGCTGAATATGCTACTGTTGCAACCCGTCTTTTCTTTTCTATGGTTAAAATCATGATTACTATGATGCTCGTTGTCTTGTTAGTAGCTAGATTACACGTGCACATATTTGATGCCACAAACATGTTGTTGATATATTTCTAGATTAAATTGATATATACTGAATTTAACTAATTTTCTAACAATCCAAAAACCTATAGGTATTTTTTGGTAGCTGGCTTTGCGAATGCACTGAAACAAAATGTTTATGCTATTTTGTTGCTGAACCTAGATCAGTAGGACTGCATACTCCTGAAGAGAAGACGCATTCTGTAAGGCTGATACTACGTTCAATGGGGCAATAATCAGCATGCTTAGGGACTCCATAGTCGATGCATACATGACTCTGCCCATTGGAAAAGAAATGTGGGACATGCTTAAGGCCAAATATGTAGTTTCTGATGTTGGTAGTGAGTTGTATGTCATGGAGTAGTTTCATGACTATAGGGTGGTTCGTGGCCGATCTGTAGTAGAACCAGCTCATGAGGTACAAACACCAGCAAAAGAGCTTGAGATTTTTGGTTGTGTGCCGCCGGATAAGTTTATGGCAGGATGCATCATTGCTAAGCTGCCCCAAACTTGAACCTACTTTTCTACTTCGTTCTCTAAAACATAAGAGACAGGAGTATAGCATTGCCGATTTCATTGACCTTTGGATGTTGAAAAGAAGGTGAGAGCAAAGGACACCCGTGGCAAGAAAATTGTCGAGGGAAATTCTAGTGCCCATGTGATGTAGAAAATCCTTAAAATTCCCAAAAAAACACAAGTAAGAACTCAAACAAAAGAACACTACCCCTTTTAAGAGGAAGGAGGAGAAAAAAAGGCAAATGCTTCACTTGTGGCAAGCCTAGACATTATGCTAGGGAGTGCGAGGTGAGCAAGTGAAAGCCTAACAAGAAATGTGTAAACATGGTTGAGACTGATGGAGGAACATGGGATATGTTAATTTATTGCCTATAGTTTTTTTTCTCATTCACTTGATTGGTGAGTTGACACATGTGCCAATATTCATGTGTGTGCTTATATTTCTTTGTTTTCTTCTTATCAGGACAAGATAACTTCCTCCTTGTTGATGGAGAATGGAGTGCGTGCAGCTGTTCGTGGTATTAGTATGGTCGATTTGAAGCTTACTTCAGGAAACACCATGCAACTAAAGAACGTATATCATGTCCCCTCAATAAGAAAAAATTTAGTTAGTGGTTCTTTGCTATGTCAAGATGGTTATAAACTTGTGTTTGAGTCAAATAAATATATACTTTCAAAGTATAGAACCTTTGTGGGCAAAGGCTATGAGATTGGAGGCTTGTTCCGCTTGTCCTTGATTGATGCTTGTTTTAATTCTGTGAACCATGATTTCAAATCGAATGTGTGGCATTCACGCCTTTGTGATATAAATATTGGTTGTGTGACATGCTTAGCTGGTTTGTATTTAATTCTAAAATTTGATTTGGTCAAAGGTTCTAATTAAGTGTCATGTATGCGTGCAATCAAAGTAATAACCTTGCAAAGCCTCACAAGGCTGGTGTGGCAGGGACTTGGCACAATTAGAACTAATCCATCACGATTTGTGCAAAATGAATGGTGACTTGATTAAAGGTGGCTAAAGATATTTCATGAAATTCATAGATTTTATACTAGATTTTGCTTTATGTATCTGTTAAAATCAAAAGATGAAGCATTGCATTATTTTATAATCTATAAGGCTGAGGTAGAAAAACAACTTGAGAAAAAAAATTAAACGATTACGGTCAGATCGCAAGGGAGAATATTTCTCAAATGAATTTTCTGAGTTTTGCGTGGAGCATAGTATTATTCAAGATAGGACACCGCCATACTCACCACAGTCCAATGAGATTGTTCAGAGGAAGAACCACAGTCTAACTGAGTTGGTTAATGCCATGTTAGAAACAGTGGGACTCACTAGGGGTGTGAAGCTATCTTGACAGGGTGTCATGTCCTAAATAGAGTATCCATAAAGATTAAAGAAATTATATCATTCGAGGAATGGGAGAAGACGAGATTAAATATTTCTTACCTATGGAAATGGGGTTGTTTGGCCAAGGTGAATGTGCCAATTAACATGAAGCGAAAGCTTGGACCAAAAACTATTGATTGTGTCTTTCTTGGTTATGCTATTCACAATGTGGGTTATAGATTTTTAGTAATAACTCTGGAGTACCTGATATGAAAGTTGGTGCGGTTATGAAATCTTGGGAGGTTGTTGATTGTCCGTACGGGTGCAAACCTGTAGGCTATAAATGGGTGCTCAAGAAAAGCTTAGGCATGATGGGACTATTAAGAAGTACAAGGCGAGGTATGTTGCCAAGGGTTATACATAGAAAGAAGGTGAAGATTATTTTGATACTTATTCATCAGTTGCTCGTATGCTCATGAACTTTTTGTGCTCGAATGTACAAGGTGGATATTTTCTTGGTTCCCTTACATGAACTTTTTGTTCATCAGATGGATGTTAAGACAGCTTTCTTGAACGGAGAATTTGATGAATAGATCTATATGGATCAACCTGATGGATTTGTAGCAAACGGTCGAGAGGGAAAGGAGTGTAAACTATTGAAATATTTGTATGGACTAAAGCAAACACCTAAGCACTGGCATGAGAAGTTCATCAAAACTTTGACAGTAGCGGGCTTTGCTGCGAATGAAGCTAATAAATGTGTTTACTATCAGTATGGTGGGGGAGAAGGTGTGATCTTGTGCTTATATGTTGATGATATACTAATCTCTGGAAATAATGTTAATGCGATTAAGAAAGTGAAAGATTTTTTGTCAAGTAAGTTTCAAATGAAAGGTTTAGGAGAGACTGATGTTACTCTTAACATAAAGCTATTTAGAGAAGAAAATGGTGGGGTAACACTTGTGCAATCCCATTATGTGGAAAAGGTGTTGAGTCACTTTGGATATAGTGGCTGCAAACTTGATCCAGCTCCCTATGACCCAAGTGTGCTATTGAAGAAAAAATGAAGAATAGCGCGAGATCAATTGAGATACTCTCAAGTAATTGGCTCTCTTATGTATTTAGCTAGTGTAACGAGGCCTGACATCTCGTTTGTTATGAGCAAGCTCAGTCGATTTGTTTCAAATCTGAGAGATGATCATTGCCATGCTTTTGAGAGGGTATTGTGCTATCTAAAATGGACTATGAGCTATGGTATTCACTATATCGGGTACCCGAGGCTACTACAAGATTATTGTGATGCAAACTAGATATATGAAGCTGATGAGATTTACGCCACAAGTGGATATGTGTTCTTACTTGGAGGTAGCGCGGTTTCATGGAAGTGTTACAAGCAGACCATCCTAACGAGGTGATGAACAATGAAAGTAAAAGTCAAAGCATTAGATACTATGCCACTGTTGAGGCTGAGTGGCTTCATGAGTTCCTTATGGATTTACCGGTAGTTGAAAAATCATCTATACCGGATATTTTTATGAACTACGATAGTTAGACACTGATAATCAATGTGAACAGTTCTAAGGATAACATGAAGTTAATAAGGCAAGTAAAGAGACGGCTAAAATCTGCTAGACTGAAAAACTCTAGAGTAATAGTATTGAACTATGTCAATACATGTAAAAAATTGACAGATCAATTCACAAAGGATCTGCCACGTAATGTGATAGATGATGTATCGAGGGAGATGGGCTTGAGGCCCACGTGAAGTCATTCCATAGTGATAGCCTATTCTATATAATCGGAGATCCCGGCCGTGAAGTAGGATAATGAACTTCGTACAAAACTAACAATTTAAAGCATAATCTATTGTCCAATTGTGAATGAAGGTAACACCCGAATCCTAGTATAAATTGCTACTTTTGAAAATGGATGATAAATTACAGCCAGCTGCCTAGAGCAAATTACTAATCCTAATTTAGAAACATGCAACAAAATTCCAAACCGTGGCGCTAGCTTTGTTGTAGTACATACGGGTGTACGGACGTTGCCGTGCTACTAGTACCGCATTAGACAACATTTTGGCATGGAAGGAATTTAATCGGTTTATCTAACTAGATACTTGATCGATGGACTTGCTTATATAAACATTAAGGATCAAATTAAAACTTAACGGACAACTGGAGCCTGGAAGGGATGAATTCATATTAAATGAAGAAATGCGTACATAATCAATATTACTACGTCCTATGTAGCATGTACTGTGCGCAACGTACGTAGGCTATGAAATCTGGAGCAGGCGTGAAAGTCCAATTTCATTCACCTCAGCTGGTTCATTACTGTACCAAGCTAGCTAGTACTTATTCTACGTGCATATGATAACTGTATGTTGTTCACTTATAATGATAGCTAATTACTACTATCAAAATAGTACGTTACAGTACTGTCTTGCCTTTAACACAGCGTCTAATGATAGCTAATTACTACTATCAAAATAGTTTTCACAGCCGGACATTAAGATTTTCCCGAGGCCAGGCAATCAGGCAATGTCCACCTTTAACACAGCGTTTGTGTTAATCGCATTTTTTACAGGCGGCATTAGTATGTATCCGCCTCTCTTAATCAAATTAAAAAAGCAGCCGCAGGCTGAATGTCAAGGCCGTTGAGCCCGAGTCTGAAATGACCATCCCCATGCCGAGCTCCGCCCCCTACAGTCCAAGCCGCTGTCCTTGCCAACCCATCGTCAGCATCTCCGGCAACTTCCCGATGTTTGCAACCAGAAGAGAGTGAGAGATCTGGAGCCAGGGAGAGAGAGGGCCAGCGGGACCTCACCGGATCCGACATGAGCCATTGTCCTCTCGCCGAACCAGTCAGCATCCGTAGCAATTTCACGCACTGCTATAGAATTGATTTTCAGCAGCTGTCTCGGTAGTGGAGTCAGAATCGATCCTAAATATATTCGTAGAGACGGTCGCTATTTTCAACTGCCTCTCCAAATGCCCATAATTTTAAAGTCACCCTATTTTCAGACATCTCTAAAAGTTGATTCTTAAAGGTGGCTTTATTTCCCGCTGCCTAAAATCGATTTTTAGAGGTGGCTGAAAATAAAGCTGCCTTAAAAATAGGAGCTGCACAGAAAAATTTGAGTTTTTCAAACTACCTCGGCTGGAGAACAACCAAAATCAAAGTTGTAGATCTAGAAGAGTTATACAACTTTGTAGTTGACAATTTTTTCATTTGAATATCTATGCAAGGAAAATTACGTTTGAATTTTTCACGTTTTAAATTCAATTTTTTCAAACCACCTTGTATGGAGAAACAACCAAAACCAAAGTTATAGATTTTGAAAAGTAATACAACTCTCTATTTGACAACTTCTTTATTTCAATTCGTTTAGAGCCTCAAATACTTACTTTACTTACTTTAAAGTCGGACGAAGATAAAATGAGGAGGATGAATATGTCATATGGACACAAGTGATTAATAGATGGAGTGACTAGGGGAGATACGCATGACGCTTGAGGTCTTAGTTTGAGCCCCCATGGCCGCGAAGCGTATCAAAATTCGTGAGACTTGTGACATATGATAGCTTGATCATGCGGCTACCCGGTGTGGTCTTCCCATATTAAAAAAATTTCTTTTTGGGTCTGAATTTGTGATTTCTGAGCAACGATTTAAAAATTCGTAGGATTTGTGACTTTATGACGCCGTGTGCGTGTGGCAGCCCGATTGAGCCTCCCTATATTAAAAAATTGCTATTTTTGGGTCCGAATTTGTGATTTCTAAGTAAGTTTGTAGAGGCGGCTTCTATATGGAGACAGTGGGAGAGAGGCACCATGCAACAACTCAAAGGGGGACACCAACAACACAGTCACATCCGGTTGGGCCCCTTTGTGCCATATTGGAGTCCTCCTTACTAGATCCATAGACAAAGCAACAAATACAGCTGAGATGTGCAGAGAGAGGTCAAATCATTGGCAGCCAAGAGGACGGGCTGTGCACCAACGGTCGTAAGGGATAGGACCACACACCAGTGCCCAAGAGGGAAGTTGCCGCATGCCACTAGTTTTGTGGGAGGGACCACGAGCCACCAGGAGCGAGGTAGGAGCACACGTGGCGCTAGGAGCAAGGAAGGGGCTGCCCGCCATTGGGTGGGAGGTGGATCAAGAGAGAAGGAGGCATCAGAGGGAGAGGAGAGGGAGTGTAGATATGAGGTGAAAGGAAAGGTAGCATGCAGGCATGAGGTGGGAGAGAAAGGGAGAAACCCTATTGGGCCGATTACGCGCCTTGGCCTTATTAAAAGATTAAGTGGCCCACCTCTGTAATTTTATTCTAGGAGGCGCTCATTCCTTAGTTGTCTCCGTTGGTGAAGCGATCGTATCTGTAAATCAATTTTGAGACATTCTTATTCCTTTGTTGTCCCCGTAAATAAAGTGGCTCTCTGAAAATCATAAGGTGTTTATGAGGCAGGGACATTTTTTAACCGTCTCTATTAATAAAGCGAGGTATCTCCTAAAATCAATTTAGTAGTAGTGGGCTAATCATGGCTTTGAATGGTAGAACTTTTTTGCATAGAGCATCTACAAAAGCCTCTTAAAACAATTTCTTTTGAAAATAGGGGAAAAAAGTCTCTCCAATAGTTTTTGTAAAACAAATCCCTAAAGATAAATACTCGGTAAATCCTTCCCTCGACTCACTGATATGCCCCGTATCTTCTGGTCTTGCTATGCACCCAGGCACCCCTCTCCTATAGTTTCTCACGGTTTTCCCCCTTCCATCTAAATTTCAAGTTTTAGGAAGCTAAGGGCACGTACAACCCACAGACAGAGGGTCAGCTAAAAAAACAGATCATACAACGGACAGACACTGTCTGCAAGTTATTTAATGCTCTATTTATAGCCAAGATAAATCATGAACACTATTTTGTATACCATTGTGTTTGCTATTTGATAGAAAATAAATAAGATGAACACCATTGCAAATATAAATAATATATTTTAACTTTGTGTTACTTGTCTTTGAAAAGATCCAATGCACTCTAACGATGCCACACTTGTACATGCTCTAAGTGGAGAAGGGCAAAAATAGAGCTCAATAATCATTTTATTTACATGGCATAATCTTTGATGTACCCAATGATTTTTAAAAAGCTTCCGGAGATGCTCTTGTGAAGTTACTAACTCGTAGCCACTAAGAGTATCTCCAATAATTCTTCAATAATGTGTCAAAGATCTTGTTTTTTCAACTAGCAGCCAAACCAGTTGGGAGGAAAAACACATGTACTCGAACAATTCCCAAGTTTGGTTTGAAAATTCAAAATTTTGTTACATCATCTTTTCTTAAACTATCGAGAGTCACTACACCACAGCCTCAGAACAACGTCGGACGGTCTATCGGAATAAGTCTTTTTACCGTCAGATGGTCCATCGATATAGAGATATACCCTCAGACCAGGTCAGTCGGTGTAAGCCTACCGACAGACTACCCTTTTACTGATAGACAGCCTACCGATTGTTTACCATTTATGCCGACGTGCAATGCTATACATGTATGTTACCGACAGATTCTCCAACAGGAATTTTAAAACTAATTAAAAAATAAATCCAATGTAGCAGAATCATTACATATTAAATATGAGCTTGACTAATTGAAGATCCATCATATCACATTCATCTTCACAAATTTAGTCCCCAAATACATGGATCTCCATATGACATGCATATAGGTGTCTTGCACATTTGCACCAAGTCATAAACACAATTACATATGGCAGCATATCCAATTTGCACCAAGTTATAAAACATACATGGGAGCATACTAGATTGTTTGCAGTACACAGTCACTTTGACAGACATAGCAACCAAAAGGAGATGAGTCAAGTCCACAAGTTCTTCCAACGAGTCAAGTCCACTAGTTCTCTTGCATGCCGCCAGTGAACGCCGTCGCTGACTCCTGAGGCTACTCACTGCCAGGGTGCTAACAACTCCAATCAAGGATTTAGCCAACCGTACCTAGGGGCTAGCCAAGTTGCTAGGGAATGTGTGTGGTAGGCTACACTACCATGCAAACAAAATGAATAGGATCTTCTGTATATAGATAATCATAGATTATACTTCCCGACACACAATGCGACAAAGGATGAAAACATGTGTATTAAAGGTAGTCGACGTCGGGAGAGTAGTCATACACCTGGTGTAGTGCACATCAGCACCACCTTAATAATGTGATGGAGGGTGCTAGCACTTAGAGTCATGTATAGTTTGGATGGATTGCAGCATGTGGCACCACAAGGCAGAGGTAGAGGCTACCGTTCCGAGCGAGCATGTTGGTTAGTAGGACGCACTTGCAGAGCTACATGGAAGCCAAAGTGGGTCACGGCCCTCCCTTGGCAATTGATTTTTCTTAATGATGTTTATGGTTAATGCTTAGGAAATCTAAGAGATCTGCACATTAGAGATAACTTGAATATTGTTGGTCCCTTCTTGATGCCCTTCAAGCTCTGCCACTAAGCAAGAGCATGCATGGACACATGAGGTGGTGGCCAAAAACAAACCTAAGTAACCCTAGGGTTAATCACATCTACATGAGCAAAGGGTTATACATATATATAGTGCCCTAGCCAATGATTGGCCAAAACCAACAGGCTCAACCTAGGTAGCAGCGGCGAAGCATGGCCCAACTACTATAGATTGAGCTATTCCAGCCGCCATCATCACCGCCAGTTACTACTTAACCGATTGTGTTACAGTTTGGACGGCGGTTGAATGTATATGTTGCCTGGTGTTGACGGTAGTTATCATTCATCATGAACCATCAACTTAACTTGAATAAATACATAAAAAGGATCACCAACATAGACTTAGGGGTTTAAACTGATAATTTCCATGAGTTTTGGTGAATCTGTGAATTCAGCAGGGTTATTCCAGAAAACTGGCAAGAGGGATCAACACGTCAAATAAAAATATCTTTTCCCATAAAGATGGCAGCGGGGCGGGTTCGGGGCGGATAACCGCGGGTTTCGGGTCTAGCGGTTTCGGGTTCGGGTTTGATTTTTCGCCCACGGTTTTCGGGTTCAGATACCCAAAACTTATCGGGTTCGGTTTTGGGTTTCGGTTTTCACCCACGGATACCCAATGGATATCCAAAATATAACATTTTGAATAAAACTCAAGTTTTTTTATTAATAATTTGTTTATGTAAGCTATTAAATTTGTTCTAAGTTGAGTCATGAAATTGTATGTTGTTTATCGCCTCTTGTTTATACATTTGAATATGTAATATATGACATATATATGTTGCTAAAAATTCTTTACTTATTATTTTTCTTATTGCTTATAGTGGGCGGTTTCGGGTTTCGGGTATCCATGGGTTTGGTTTTGGGTTTGGATTATCACCCGAAATGATGTTCAGGGCGGTTTCGGGTTTTGAGTTCAGGTCTCGGGTTCGGGTCCGCGAAGACTCCACCCGATCCAAATCCGCCCCGTTGCCATCCTGATTTTCCCGCGACAAAAACTACTCTCGAAGGTTCTAGAAGGATCGGGAAGACACCATACCACGACGGAGCCCTAGTGGCTACTAGGTGGGGCCGGCCAGCCCCACCTGTAGGCCGCCCGGCCTCCCCTGGTCCCACCTATCAACTAGCTTCGTATGTCGGTTTTCAACCACCTCCTAGGATGCATCTACGCTGTTCCTTAAGTCGGTTTGGTCCAAGGGCTCACGTTGCACCCTCAGGGCTATATAACCAGGCCCTGCCCCCCTAGAGGACATCTGCCATAAGTCAAGAGAAGCCTAGAAATTAGTGTTTCCAGAGAGAAAAGAGAGAGAGCTCTAGTTTTTTAAGTTCTAGTATAGGCTATCTAGCAAGGTTCAAGTAGAGTTTGGGCTATCATTTAAGATTCAGGATTGCCATCTAGAGACTGGTATTAGCCATTGTATCTCTTTATTCATAACTCTGTGCTACTTCAATATTATGTTGCTATTTATTATGTTCCTAGTTTGCTCTAGTTTATTGCTTAATATAATTATGATTGATGATGAATTTATGCTTATGTTCGCAAAGTGCTTAATTCAGTACTCGAGTGAGTTTAAGTGGTCGACATTATGTAAGCATGGTGCTTAAATATTGTTTGCCTGTGGATGCCCTCTACACTCTAGGTCATATGGTAGATCGCGGATGTGACACTCTCGTTGAGTCCTTTGTAGTTCACTCTCCGTATGTAGAACAAGTAGAACCTGGTTACGAAGGAAGGACGGGCTCTGTTCTCAAACTTCCCTAAGTAATGTTCCTTATGCATAGATCCAAAGTTAGTTATACTATAGATGAGGGTATATATGCTTGAGTGTACAAAAGACTTAGTAATGAGGAATGACATAGGAATCTTTTGCTCTTAACGAATCTCCTGCTTAGCCATACTACATTTGTGAGTCTCTATTTCTATCTCTGGAACACCATTATTACCTTTTATTTATTATTTATTTATCACTTGACTTATCCCTGCTAAAGCATATGAGTGGTTTTTATCATAAGTATACACATTGTTAATATCTCTATGCCAACTCAACCCCATAGCTCTTCCCTGTGGATTAAATATAAATAACGATACTCGGTATACTCCCGGGTGAAATGCTACAATGGTATATTATCTATGCGCTTGCGGATATCTTTTCTATATATAATTTACAAGTGTTGTTATAATTACCAACAACACATTTCTGACATCATGCTAGGGATGACAACTTAGTAAAGAGTGATGTTAAGAAATGTCAACAAGCATTTCTGGCGCCGTTGCCATGGAAGAGCAACATGGCAAAAGAGAATTGACAAATACATACTTATTGATAAAACCACAAACCTTTGATTTAGCAGGCTTACCCTTGTTTGTCTGTGTTCATATTTTATACAGGGTAAGTGCAGGATTGGTTGTGATTCAACTTTCATCAATCAGAATCAACCAAATCAAGAGGAAGCTCAACACCAGTTTCTGAAGCTATGGCTAATAAGACTCTGTGTGAGTTCTCTGCTCCAAGCACTGAGAACATTTGCACTAGACTAACACTCAAAACCAACAACCTTGAGTTTGAGCTCAAGCCAAGCCTCATCAACATGGTGCAAGCTACCCCATTCAGTGTAAAGGCACATGAAGATGCTAGTACTCATCTTCAGAATTTTCTAGAGATTAGTAGCACAGTCGTCATCAAGAACATTGCTCAAGACATCGTACTACTTCGCTTGTTTCCATTCTTACTTGAGGGAAGGGCAAAGCAGTGGTTCTACACCAATAAAGATAACATCAACACATGGGCAAAATGTTCAAAAGCCTTCCTAGAAAAGTAGGGAAGACCAATGCCTTAAGAGGAAAGATTTTAAACTTCCAATAGTAGAAAGGAGAGACCATCCCAGAGTCATGGGAGCGTTTTCAAGAATATGTTTCAGATTATCCCCATCATGGAATGGAAGAATGGTTGCTCATGTAGAGTTTCTACTATGGATTAACTCAGAAATCTCGTAAACAACTCGATGCCACTACTGGAGGATCATTTATGTCACTCACCCTTGGAAAAGCTAAAACTCTTATGGAAAAGATAGCCTCTAATCAAGGCTGGTCATCATGCAACATTCAATCATGCAATAAGAGTGAAGAAGTACCAACAAAGGTGTGTGCATTGTCAACTAAGACGAACGTTCTATTGAATTGGCTCGAACAGCAAGACAATTACAAGAAAGATCGTCAGGCCATTCAAGATGCATTTAATGCTCAAAACAAATATGGAGAATATTTGGGAGTGGAATTCCCTGAATATCAAGAGGATGCAAACATCATCATCAACAATGCTTCTCCACAACAACAGAGGCAAGGATGGAAACAACGGTCAACCTACCAAGGTAAGTACCTAGGTAACAATTATAATTCTTCCAACTCTAAGCAACCATCCTTGAGGGACTTAATCTTAGAACAAGCCAGGATTAATGAAAATATTTCTAAGAAGCTTGCCTTTAATGATAAAGTCCTAGAAAATATAAATACTAAAATAAATAGTTTTTCTTCTGCCATAAAAGATCAACTTAGCTATAATAAAAAGATAGAATCACAATTAGCCTAGTTTGCTACTGCTCTGCCTTTTGCCACTAACCTTGAAAGGTCAACGCCATAACCATAAGAGGTGGCAAGTCTACTTGTGATCCGCCATATCCAACAATGACAGGAAGGACACCAGTGGTAGTGCAGGAAGAGGAGAAGGACAATGAAGTTGAAGAAGTTGAGCCACAAGAGCAAGAGTTGCAACAAGATTTTCATGACACCACTCTCCTACCGTTTCCACGCTGAAATCGGAAAGTCAAAATGGATGAGCAGTTTGGTAAGTTTGTGGAGGTAATTCAAAAGTTGTATATCAATATTCCGTTGCTAGATGCTATACAGGTGCCTACCAACGTGAAGTATCTTCGAGGCATCCTCAACAACAAAAGACCACTGCCCTCCACTGAGGTAATCAAGTTAATGGAAGAATGTAGTGTAGTCATCCTGAACACTTCACCTGTCAAGAAGAAGGATCCAGGGTGTCCCACTATTGATTGCTCAATCGGGAACCAGAACTTTGAAAATGCATTATGTGATCTTGGAGCAAGCGTCAGTGTCATGCCCAAGAATGTCTTTGACAAGCTCAACTACTCAATGCTCACACCAACATCGATGTGTTTGCAACTAGCCGACCAATCGATTCGCTGCCCTGTAGGAATCGCCAAAAATATTCTGGTAAAAAATACGAAACTTTTTCGTTCCTGTAGATTTTGTAGTACTTGACATGCAGGAGGATATAAAGACACCCCTCATTCTTGGGAGACCCTTATTGAGTACTACAAATGCTCACATTGATTTCGGAGCCGAAGAAATTAAATTCCATATTAATGGTAAGGAAGAGCGGTTCGCTTTCAAACCAAGACTAGAACAATGCTCCAATTTGGAGTGGAATGAGAAGCAAGTACCAAGGTCTCCATCTCCGGGACCGAAGGATACACTCAAAGAATAAACCCGAACAGAGAAGTCTAGTTCGGTGGACTCAAAATTCTGAACCCTCGCCTGGAGGTAACTTGGTAGTTATCCACATTTACTTCTTGCATTATATTTTTTTACTTTGGCATATTTACTTTTCAAAAACTTCCATTAGAAAAATAAAATAAAATTCTAAGCCCCATGTAAATAATTTTTACATAGTGTAAAAACCCCGTGAGAAATATTTACCGTGGAGGCAGAAAAATATAAAAATACCATCATTCATCTTCTCATTTTTATAGTATCACAAAAGTATTTTTGCATTGCATTTTATACACGTATACGGTAGAAATATGGGAGACACATGGGACCCACCTCCCATCACCTCCATAACCACCATATATCACATCCATCACCTCCTTTCCCACTCTCCTTCACTCTGCACCATCCAGAGTAAAAATCCATCGAAGGAGGCATCCACTTGCTTAAGCACGAAGCAAAGATCACCCAGGAGAAGGATGAGGCCATTTGGCCATGAGGTGGGGCCGACCAGCCCTACCACTAGGCCAGCCGGCCTGCTAGCTCCTCCCCTATAAATCCCCTTACAAACTCATTGCTCTCGGCCTCCAAGCAACTCAGAGAAGCCACTCCAAGTTCGAAATTCTAGCAGAAAAATTCATAGTTCAAAATTCCTTGGGAAGAGTAGTTTGGAGTAAGAAGAAGTATGTGAAAGTTTGAGTGTGGTACTAGTGATAAGATCTTGAGAGAAAGAGGTGGAAGTGTTGTTGAAATTAGAGCAAGAAAACATAATTTTAGAGTGGAGGTGTTGTCCAAATTGAGAGAAAAGAATTAAAAAGAACTAGGGAGAAGTCATGTCAAAGTTGTGATTAGAATATTTACTAAGAAATCTTGAACGAACTTTTGGACGACTAACCCCTTGGGCGACTAACTCTTGGACGGCTAACCACTGACATTTTCTCTAATCCTTATTTTTCCACGAGTTGTTTTTGTCTTGTGTTTGTTTTTTCTAGAAGAATGAGCAAGTTCATTAGCAAGGTCAAGAGTGCGGTATCGTTCCGCTCATCAAGGAGGCATGCTTCATCTCATGCGGGTTCTGACATGGAGGTTGATCCTCCATCTCCCATAGTCGGATCATCGTCACGCCAAGCCCCGACGGAGAACCTCATCCTTCTGAAGAACAAACAAATCAAGCTCCGGGACAATCGGGAGAAGAGAGCCTTCCAGAAGCTGCAGGATCGGGACTTTGCTCTCACTCCTGCCTTTGACCCAAGTCTACTTCGTACCATAGGTATGGATGCCGAATTCGAACTTATTTTCAAAAATGTTGGTTGGGAAGATGCATGGGAACTAGATGAGCAGGGGTGTAGACTCTTAACCATTGAATTTTTATGCACCCTGCAACCCACTGACACTAAGGTTTCATTTAGACTCTTTGGAAAGGAATTTTCTTTAGCATGAAAGAATTTTAGTGGACATCTAGGTTTCCCAGCCCAATGCACTGTCGATGTAGATACTGCTATAAATGACTTTGAGTGGCATAAATTGTGGGAGGATATTTTGAGGGATTTGGTTTGCTACCGCCCCCGCACAGATGACATTCATCACCCCACTTTGCGGTTTATACATAAATGGATGAGTTTTACCCTTTTCCTAGAAATGATTTCCGGACATTTAGAATTGAGGAGCTTAAATTGCTTTATGCTATGATTAAGAGGAAGAAAGTTTCCCCTATAAAACTGATGATGACCCATTGGTTAGAAATTCCTAGGCTTATGGGGGACGTTTTGGTGCACTTCTTGGGTGACCCATCTAGCTAAAAATCTAGGTTTGTTAGCAAATGCTTCCATCACATACATTGACACTCCTCGCTGGATCATTGACTATAATTATTTCAATAAAGCTCACATGTTAAAGAAAGGCAAAGATAAGAAAATTGTGATGATGTACATGGACGAGTTCCCGTTACCAGACCGACGGCTCGGTCTGTATACGGTGGATACTTTTGTCTTTAATTTGCAGAGAAAGAAAGAAGAACCGTGTAGGAGTGCCTCCGCGAGGATCACCCATAACCCAAACCCTCGGTATTGTGGTGAAGACTCCACTCCAGAAGGCCCGGCCTACACCAGTTATGCAGGTTTTGACGAAGTAGGACCATCCCTGGTGCATCATCCTGGCCATGTTGGCTGGGAGCAGCCCTCTCCACACCACTCGGAGGGATCCTGGCAGCAAGGATCAAGAGAGATATGGCAACACGACAACTTTGACTATTATCAACAGCAGCCATATGAGGATGTCTCCAGCAATTTCCAGGGAGGACGCATGTCCTTCTCTACTCGAGGCTACCATGATTCTCCTACAGGCTATGAAGGCCCATACATGGGACATCATCCACCTCCCATGGGCCATGAGCAGCTGGTAGACCTCACTCGCTTCGACACCAGGCTTACCACCATTGAACAAGGGCAGCAAGAAATCCGAAACACTCTTCATCAACACACCCAGTGGCAGGAACAAACAATGCAGACCCTCACCGCCATCCAACAGCAGCAGCAACAGGAGCGTGACAACTGGGACTGATTGTTCTAGGGTCTCAACATTGGCCACCTGCCTCGTTAAAGGATTGTAGCAACACCTAGCTCGGGGGAGGACCCCCACTATCTAAGGTAAGTTTTCTTTTCTGTACTTTGTTTTCTGTTATTTATTTTCAAGTTTATTTAAAAAAATAAGAAAGATGCATAATCTAGAAAACAAAATAAAAATTTGTTGTTATCTTTATGTTAGTGTGTGCTTACTTTTAGTCTAGTTTGTGCTTTGCATGCTAAAAAACATGTGTATATATAGTTTGCCTTTAGTTTGCTTAAGGTGTGCTTTAGTTTGTCATCTTATTTTTTAAGAGTTGAATAAATAACTAAAACTTGAAAATAATCTCACATGATGGAAATGATGAATAGTTTCTCTATCATAATTCCTTTTAAGTACCTAGTTTTCAGCCTTGAATTCTCCTGAGTTTTGGATGAAATTTATTTGACATGAGAATTTGCTCTGAACCTGAAACTCGTGGGTAGCATATGCTTAATATAAGTCAAGGTAATTGATAGATATGATATGAGAAGGTTTGAGCTGCTTTTATCTTGTTCTAAGTGACACTTGAATTCTGGAGATTTCTTTTGAAAAATATAAAAATCCACATGATGAGATCTTGTATGACAAAGCTTGAATTCCTACTAGAACCAAACATGTTTATTTAGACTAGGAAAACTTCTAAATATATGCTACTTGCTTTGCATTGAGTTTGGTCAAGCTTTGTTGATGCCTTATGAGAGGTTTGTCATACTCTTAAAATCAAGATCACGTACACACCATCCACATATGCACTACTCCTACATTGGGGGTAGGCGCAAAAACATGCCTTCCATTTAGATCCACCCAAAATGTTTTACTCCTACACTGGGAGAAAACACAAAAAAATATTTCATATAGGTTTTCATCAAATAAATGCTCCAAGTTCTTGTTGCTCTCTCTCAAAAGTTTGTTTAAAAAAGAGGCATGGGATATGCAAAAGTTATTAAAAAAAGAAAGAATTAACAAAATGGACAAGTGTCCGAAGAATTAAAACAATGGGTGCTTAGATGCCCGCCTGAAATAATAATAATAATAATAATAATAATAATAATAATAATAATAATAATAATAATAATAATAATAATAATAATAATAATAATAATAATAATAATAATAATAATAATAATAATAATAATAATAATAATAATAATAATGAATGATGAATAAGATAGCCCATGTTTTCTTGCAAAATTGTTTTTAAGTTTCAAAAGAGAGATATTTTTCAAGAAGCATAGTATAAATAGGCTAGCCACCATATATCCATCACTCCACACACATACCCATCTTAATTTGATTGTATGACTTAACTCTCTTTGGATCCGAGGTTTGACTTTACAATATATGTATTGTAAGTATGCTCTCTCATGCAGTTTACCCTTCCTATAAGCTCCACATAAGCATTAGTTGTAGGAAGAGAAAGGCATAACATCTTTATTGCATTGGTGAGGATCCACAAATACCACATATATGAGAGGCTTGAGAGTGTCATACATTGAAATCTCTGAATTTTATTTTGAAAACTTATAAAAACTCTAGAATGATGGTTGAACAAAGAATTTGAGATATAATGCTTGACTTGATTGTTCTGTCTTTCAATTGCTCAAGATCCAAGTGAAAGCTCAAAAGCCCCATGGTTGAAAGTAATATGGGTAAGTTTGAAAGTTAGAGATGAATTTTAATCCAGAGGAGAATTCTTGATTGAACGCATGTACTTTTGAGGAGTTGCATTAATGTTATTAAAAAAACTCCTGGTCCATAATTAAGATTTGCTTTGCTCAGGGACTAGCAAAGGATTAGCTTGGGGGAGTTTGTTGACGGTAGTTATCATTCATCATGAACAGTCAACTTAACTTGAATAAATACAAAAAAAGGATCAACAACATAGACTTAGGGGTTTAAACTCATAATTTCCATGAGTTTTGGTGAATCTGTATTTTCAGCAGGGTTATTCCATAAAACTAGCAAGAGGGATCCAAACGTCAAATAAAAATATCTTTTCCCGTGACGAAAACTACTCCAGAAGGTTCTAGAAGGATTGGGAAGACACCATACCGTGGCAGAGCCCGAGTGGTTGCCGGCCCACCTATTGGCCACCCGGCCTCCCTTGGTCCCACCTGTCAGCCAGCTTCGTATGTCAGTTTTCCACCACTCCTAAGATGCATCTACGCTGTTCCTTAAGTCGGTTTGATCCAAGGGCTCACGTTGCACCCTCAGGACTATATAACCAGGCCCTGCCCCCTGGAGGACATCTGCCATAAGTCAAAAGAAGATCAAAAATTAGGGTTTCCAGAGAGAAGAGAGAGTGCTCTAGTTCTTTAAGTTCTAGTATAGGCTATCTAGTAAGGTTCAAGTAGAGTTTGGGCTACTGCTCAGGATTCCGGATCTGTCGTCTAGAAACTGGTATTAGCCATTGTATCTCTTTATTTATGACTTTGTGCTACTTCAATATTATGTTGCTATTTATTATGTTTCTAGTTTACTCTAGTTTATTGCTTGATATAGTTATGATTGATGATGAATTTATGCATATGTTCGCAAAGCGCTTAATTCAGTACTCGAGTGAGTTAAGTGGTTGACATTATGTAAGCATGGTCCTTAGATATTGTTTGCCTGCGGATGCACTCTACACTCTGGGTCATGTTGTTGATCATGGATGTGACACTCCCGTTGAGTCTTTTGTAGTCCACCCCCCGTAAGTAGAACAAGTAGAACCTAGTTACAAAGAAAGGGCGGGTTCTGTTCTCAAACTTCCCTAAGTAATGTTCCTTATGCATAGATCCAAAGTTAGTTATACTATAGATGAGGGTATATATGCTTGAGTGCACAAAAGACTTAGTAATGAGGAATGACATAGGAATCTTTTGCTCTTAACGAATCTCCTTCTTAGCCATACTACATTTGTGAGTCTCTATTTCTATCTTTAGAACACCATTATTGCCTTACATTTATTATTTATTTATCACTTGACTTACCCCTGCTAAAACATAAGAGTGGTTTTTATCATAAGTATACACATTGTTAATATCTCTATGCCAACTCAACCCCAAAGCTCTTCCCTGTGGATTAAATATAAATAACGATACTCGATATACTCCCAAGTGAAATGCTACAATGGTATATTATCTATGCGCTTGCGGATATCTTTTCTATATATAATTTACAAGTGTTCTTATAATTACCAACAATGCATTTCTAGCATCATGCTAGGGATGACAACTTAGTAAAGAGTGATGCTAAGAAGCATCAAAACCTGAAAAGGCATCAAACCAGCTGAGAAAAACCAGTATCACCGATGGTCGATTGTTAGAGCTGGAGATTACATTGGGGTTCCTTTTCTTGGCCGCATCAAAGACAAAACCGATTGAAATAACTCTTATGCTGCCGGCCCTAAACGAGTGCTAGTGGTCAGTGGTCAACATTGAATGCAACCGTTGAGTAATTTCCAAACTACCAACACCATCCATCACCATTACTTTCACTAGAACCTACATACCTCGTCTTCCCTACTGCATGCGTCTGTTTACACATGTGACCCACATAGATCACAGATCTTGACTACTCCTTTCTGCTACTCTAGTTTCAAGGTTTGCCTATTTAAGCCAGGTCTGGATGCATCTGTTGAGCTCATGCCACACACTCTTCCTCCTTGAATCCTTTAGAATAGATATAGACAAAGCCCTTGAGTCAATCATCTTTCTTCATTGCCTAGAGGTGCTTTATCTTCCATCTTGAACCTCTCATGACCGTGAGAGGTTGAAGATGGAGATAAAACACCTCACTGAGATGTTAGTGCAAGTTTTGCAAGGTGCTCCTTCTCCATCTCCTCCGACAGCAACAGCGGCATTGGGAGAAGGCCTTCAAGATTGGATGTTTTACATTCCATCTTGCACCTCTAACGGTTGAGATAGATCTGCGCCCCTCGATCGTGAGAGGTGCAAGATGGAAGATAAAGCACCTCATTGAGATGCTGGTGGAAGTTTTGTGAGGTGCTGCCTCATCCTTTCTCTCCAGGTCCACGGCCTAGTCCTTGCCGAGTTGCTAGTAGAGTGTTTCTTTGTATAAATGAAGATGTACTTTAACAAAATTTTGGCTCATGTGCCTATGATGCTTGTTACTGTGTCATTTATAGTTTTTGCCTTAAAAACAATTAATAACTCAATGGTACAAGTATATGTTGTTCACATAGTTAAACTTCCATGAGTCAACTAAATCTAAGTTTGATCAACAATCAAGAATTAACATAAAAGTATTAATGCTTATTATCCCAAAGATCCACACAACATCATTACATGAATCACAGCGGAGATCATGACAACTGCAATAGCTCGATCTATAGTAGTCATGGCATTTTGCTACATTTGTGGGCCCGTCCTATTGGAAATCATGGGGGCGCCATTTTGCTGCATCGGTGTAACTTCCTGCCACTGCATCGTGCAATCGTGGGCGAGGGAGGAGGAAGTTGTACAACTTCCCATGACCCTTAGGCTATAAAAGCGGAAGGAAGAGGCGGAGAACGATTACCTGCTATAAGTGCTTTCTAGGTCGATGGTTGGCACTAGAAGGGCGGTTTGCCTCCCTAGAAACTACGGCAAGCCAAAGGTGTTTGGGTCATGGGTTAGTGGTTCATGTCCACCAAAACACGTCACTGGACTAATTAGTATGTTTAGAAGTAATTAGTACATGCTAAACTTTACATTTGTGGCTCTTATTGCTGAAGACCGGATGACACTTTGGTGCTTTGGCGGTAACAGCTTCGTAGCACCCAATCACCACCACTGGTTGCAAAAGGTCAACATGGTACCGCTTTCATCAAAACTTTCCAAGCCCATGCAGGACTCCCTCAAGGAATTAGAAATTTTTGCTGAAATTTCCACTCCCACTGCTCCTACTTTTTGTTACGAAGGCCACTCCCCACCCTGTCTCCTTCGTCCTCCTCAGCGATGTTGTTCCTCATCATTGCTCCTGCTCCCTACTACTGAACAGCACGACCGCCCCTACTCAATGGTGAGCAAGCCACCACTCACCACTAACAAGCTCGTGCTCTACGCCAGTACGCCTGACCAACATGCATGTACAGGTCCACCGGTGACCAAGCTACTACTCACCACCATGCTCGCTCTAGCTCACTACCACACAATCCAAAAGCAAGGATAATGCTTTCACACTTCCCTTATCCATCTTTCTTGGATTTTTATTCTCATCCTCAGTCATCTAATTACTAAGCAAGCTTCCATCTGATTAATAAGGATCTGACAACTGTATCCCTATAGGCGCTCCTTCTTCGATTCAGGCGATATCGTTGCCGCTTCCATCGCCAGCTCCGCTCCACCAGATCATCCTTGTCAAGATGGAGGAGGCCCCCCAACAAGAGGAACGAAGTGGTCATGCTCACTGAGCATGTCTTGGTTCACATCCTCCATCACCTCACCGCCTGCTCCTTGTGCTGCTACAAGTGTCTATCGCTCCTAGAACTGCCTCATCTTGGACTCTGAGTATCATAAGGAGCTGCCCTAGATTGTCATTGGATTCTTTTATTGCAATTGGAAAGGCAAACGCCACTTCACCAATGTCACCGGTAAACGCCCCTCCTTGTTCTTCTTGCCCTTTCCCATTCAGGATGTCGTCATCTTAGATTCCTACAATGACCTCATATTCTGCTGGTGTGTTGGGTTTTGCTATGTGGTCTGCAATCCGATGACTAAGAAGTGGTTGGTACTGCCAGATAGCATCTGTTCTGCTGGCCAGGCTTGTTTGGGGTTCGATTTAACAGTCTCCTTGCACTTCCAGCGACGGTGACCATAACCTTTGAATAGACGATTCATACACCCAAGCGATGGTGATGTTCACCTCGGCACAGACATGACAGACGTCAAAGCGACGATGAACCCGCACTGCACATAGTCGGGTTGTGGTGCAAGGCGGCGGTGATCATGACCAGTACACAGACGATCATTGACCAATGCGGCGGTGTTTATGGTCCATCACAGTTGGATGTTAACCGATGGTGATGACCTCGACTATCACCATGACAGTTTACTGCCGAGGCCGAAAATCAACTACGATAGGGGGTTACTGGCTGTGATAGGCCTGCTTAGTAGTGGCAAATAGCAAGAGAGGGCCAAATTGCTCATTACAGCATAAAACTATGGTGACATATTATTGATATATACAATTCAGCTTGCTACAGATCTATGGACATTAAACTTCTATCAACCAAGGGGGGCAGAGGCCCAGTTTGGCCTCCTCTACCCTCCGCCCTTACTAGGCAGGGCCACTGGGGCACTCCTAGGCCGATCAATGTGCCGCCCAATCACTGATTTTTTAGTCATTCAAGAGCCTCCCACTTGAACAAGAAATAATCAGTATGATCATGCACCACAACGTCCTAGACTTGATCCAAATGATGCATTAATCCTTGTGAGTTTCCTTTACTTAAGTGTGTGACCGTGTAAGTTCATATAACTAACAGTCATCACCTAGAAACCATTTTCGATCAATAGTAAGCATCGGCCTCTAGCAAGGCATACTAACTTCTCATGTTTAGTCACCAGCTGAATCGGCTCTATCACCAGATCATTCGTGTGATACCTTGATTTTATCTGAAAATCACCGGATAATCTAGCTATTGATGTCTTGTTCTCGGCTTGCTGCGGACATTGGAGCTTTGTCTCCATCTCCGTCCGCCATGATTTTAAATCACACCCCGCCACAGCGCTAAAGTATATATAAAAAAGCAACTTACATTTTCTTAGGAAAGGAAATAAGTTCTGAAATAACGATTGACTCATTCCAATATATATAGCTTTGAATTGTCGGAGTGGTACTTATACTTAATTACTTATTAATTGCGCTCATAGTATACCTTCACACCTCCTTCAGTTTGCTTATCATCTCAACAACTAAAAAGACTCCGATGTTATCGTTAGATTAGTAATTAATCGCTTTACTCCGCTCCTAATCGCCCCGGCCTTCCTTCCTCCTTCCTTCACGCACGGCGCCAGAACCGTCGCATGCCCACGATCTCTCCCATCTTCTCCAGTAGACCACTCGCACAGCCGCACCCCCCACCCCGACACGCCCCGTCACCTCCTCGTCCCTCCCTCTCCTCTGCCAGCGGGCCCAGGTCCATGTGCTGATGCCAAATCCTCGACCGCTGGGCAGCCACGGTCGCCGCCGTCACGGCCAGCGCCGCGCCGGTGCTAGGGATGACGAGTTGTCCGAGCTCGCGTCCGCCATCTTCCAGGAGCTGTCCCCGATGCCTCCTCAACGGCCCACCAACGCCGTAGCCGCATCATGTGAGCTCCCGCCCGTAGGGCCCCAGCCCTCGTCGCTCATCTAGCACTGGCGCAAGATCGAGGCCGTCGGCCCCGCCACGCCGCGACCCAGCAGCGCCGCCGACCCGGGGGCCTCCGACTCCGACGTCGGCTCGCCGCGCGGCCGCGTCGGCAGAATCGTCAAGAAGCCGAGCCCTCTCATCGGTGCCCGAGGACGAGCTCGACGACGTTGCCAAGTCCGAGCTCTCACTCTCGCAGTCCATGCCCATGCTTGATGCCTCGCAGTACCCATACCCGTACCTGTTGGGCGCGACAACTCCGTTCTCCTCCACCGTGGACTGAGCCAGACGACAGCTCCATCCTCCTCCACCGTGGCTCCGCAGTCTGTTCGATGAACCTTGGCACCTCGCGAGTCAGCCATCAGCAGGCCTCACCGAGTCACCGTCTGCCAGACGTCCACATCGCGGGCATCAGCCTAAGCGTTTGCCGAACAGGACCATATGTAGTGTTTCTTTTGATTTTTTTTCCATTTTCCTTTTGAGCGTCAACTCCTGTTCACCAACCTGCTAACCAGCGTCCAAGGATGCATCAGATAAACTACGTATCTATACATCCCAGTAAGTAATTGATCCGCATCCGCCCGTGATTTTTAATTTTTTCCTTTATCCACCTGCAGGATGTATATTTCAGGCGACATCAAGTGGCTACTGAGTTCACCTAACCATGCTTGCCTGGTTATTTCGTGAACATGCTTTTGCCATCTCTACAAATATATGCAAGAATGAAATAATCAAGGAAAGGACATGCCTGACTTGTTTAATTGTGTTGCTACTGAATTTAACTGACCAGATGTGGAGTTTGTAAATTTATTTAATATCTTTGTGCTTTGTTCTTTTGTTCTATGTTGCAGATTATAAGAGCTAGCACGCCTAGCCCCATAGTAAGTTAGCCCCATAGCCATTAGCTTTTATGATGTTTGTGTTTCTTATTAGATCTAACTCTATGTTATGGTGTTCTGAAACTCTTTCATTAACTTCGTGTGTGATATGGTCGAACTTCTCTTAGTTTCACTCATGCCTTGTTGGGTTGGCCTGGGTGTGAAATGCCTCTTTGCTTGAATCATTTCATTACAGTAAGTGCAACATACAATGGCCAAATTTCAATAGTTTTGGTTTTCTCAACCTTTCATGTTCTTTCTAGGCCTAGCATATAACATGTTTTTATAATGATCTAATTTTAGAACTGTGTGAAGGTGACCGCTGCCAATGGAATGGTCAATTTTTTTCAATCAATTGGAAATATTTGGATTTACTTTGAATCTGACTGAAACAAGCAATTTGTTGTCTACTTACTAACATCCTGAACAATAAAGGAAATTTGTCAGGCTTTACCTCAATGGTCTTCATATCCCTAACTTACCTACCCTGGTTATTGCCAACCAGAACTTAGTACCAACAAATTGAGAGTTCTCCAATTCAGGTTGTCAACGAGTTGAGAAAGACTAGAGACTCAATGATCATGTTTTTGCACTGGCTATAGAAATTCGTGATTCAAATATCAAACATACCAATCAGGGTAGGAACCTCCTCTCCATTTGAGCAAAGTACATGCTTTAAGGAGTTAGGCATTAATATATCCTCCAATCACTTAATATGTAAACAAAGGTGAGCTTTCTTTTGTGACACTGTAATTTTACATATTCTGCTACTCTCTCATCTCTCTTTTGTCATAGGAGTATAGGAACAGGGACTGCTCCATTCTTTTCCTTCTTTTCATCTCTGCATGTCTTTAGAACAGTGGCAGCTAGTATATGGGCAGAATGGCCCTTATTAGTTGGTAGAGTTGATACTTTTGGCTAAAACCACTATATATGAAAGGTAGAGGCATAATTGCAGCCTCAGTTCAGCAGCACCATTCTCGTGTGTTCATGTGTGTGCACGCACTCTGATCTCCTCTTCTTCATCCTCTAGCTTGTGTTTGCTTGAGTTAGGGGTGTGGTCATACTCACCTTGAGTGACAAAGCTGGCCAACATGTAACACTACAGTGTAGTAGTCCCTGTTATTTGTTTCTACCTTCTTTTTTAAGGAGTGAATTATAATATTCTATTTTCTTTTGCATGGCAAGCTTCATGTTCTTTATTCCCTGGATTCATCACCATCACCCACTAGCAGTGACAATCTGGTAGTAAAATAAAACTAATTACTACCAAAATCTGAAATCAGCCAATAGGAGATGAAGTCCAATGGTACCAATTAGAACTCTACCAGTTTGGCTTGCAAGTTACTTGCATAGAAAAGGATACAATGAACAGTTGGATCTTGAGGTCATTACAGATGCTTTCCACTCTAGAACTTACAAGAACCACAAATCTAATGCAATTATAAACTGCTCACTGAAGTCTACAACTCACTGAATAAAAAGAAGCTAACATTAATGAGTGCAGGAACAGGCCAAATACCTTGGTAGCAATGCTTGGCTGCTTGCAATTTTTTTTGAAATGAATGGGAAATGGTGCGGTTATGAACTTGGTCGCTTGTATTTTTCCTGATCAGTGCGTTGAGACTTCAGTGGAGATCTGATCATTGTCAGACAAGTGCAGTTTCTTGGCTATGATATAGTATCATGAAAATTAAGACTGCTACTTGTTTCAATCATCCTAAACAAGGATCCATAGGTGGATGCTTGTTTTTGAATGTTTATTACATGGCACCGATAGCTTTAGCTAGCTTAGGTATGAACGATTGTATTTTAATATTTTGTTTTATTCAGATAATTGAACCTGCATATTATGTGTGTTTTAATTTTGTTGTGCTAGGTGCACGTCAAGCAGTATTCAGATTGTACCTGGAAGTCTAATGATGCTGATAGATGCTACCACCGTAATTTCAAAATTGGGTAGCTACTTAGCCTTCTGTTTTGACATTTCCATGACATTAGGACTTTTTAAATTGTCTTACGAACAGGTATGAAATTCTTATGTAAATTCAACTGGCAACTATATGTACATATCTTAAAATTGCCCTGTCCAGTCCGTGGGATCGTAGTGACAAGATCATCACTGTGGAATGGGCGTGAGAGCACCACCACGTACTATTCTGTGACTCCCATTCCAACGCATGGGCATTTAACCCTGTACAACTTTACTTTAGCATGAGAATATAGTGGATATATATTCCAAGTCTTTGCTGGGTTGTGTTTACATCATTTTCTCAAATTTTCATTGAATTTCCAATGATTTCTTGTGCCGCCCTTTGTGTTCTTTGGAGATCTTTTTGCCTCCAAAATTCTTCCCTGGTGGAGGATTTATTATCCCAAGTTCCACTGCATCCTTGGCTGTTGAGAAAATAAATTTACAGTTGCATGCAGCTATATGTCATGAGATTCTATGTATACCCGTAGCAACGCACGGGCACTCAACTAGTACTAGTCTAAGTAAAGTTAAAAGAGACATTCATTTGCTTCAGATCTGCGAAATGGTTATGGTCCTTGCACGATCATGTACAATTTTTATCTTCAGTCTGCATCATATCTGCCTTGTTTGCTTGGCTGAAAACCATGGCTGAAAGTATTGTTCGCTGATTTGTTGTGAGATAAAAACATTATTCGTTGGCTGAAAAAGTATGGCTTATAAGACAAGTGAATATGGCCCTGGTCAGCACAATTTATCATTATTTTAATGAATTCATTCACACAGGGGATAGCAACGGCATCTCCAGGACGTACCTTCTTGCCCTCGCATCGCCTCTGAGGTGACTCGGGGGCCTCCTGCCGCCGCCCCCTCGGGGCCCCTAGGGGCCGGCCCTCTGGCCACCGTCGCCGCTCCTCCGGCTTGCGGTGACGGCGGCCCACGGTGGCGCTGCTCAAAAAGGCAGCAGCCACGCCTTCCTCCCCTCTCTTCCCCCTCCCCCCACCCCCTCGCCCTCCTCGAGCTCCCCCTTAGCCGGCGTCGCTCCTGGGGGTCGATCCGACGGCTGGGCCCTCCCCTTGGCTGGTGGCGGTTGGATTCGACGGCTGCGCCTGCCCCGGGCCAGTGCAGGCTGGATCCGGTGGCCAAGCCCACCCCCTCAGCCATTGGCGGCCAGATCCGGCGGCCAGTTTCGGTGGCCGCGCCCACCCGCTGGCCAGTGGTGGCTAGTTCCGGTGGATGCACCTGCCCTTTGGCTGGTGGCGGTCCGGCAGCCGCGCCCCATGTGCTGTGCACGGCGGTGGTTCGGCTGGCCTGCTGTGGTTGGCCATGGCCATGGATCCGCATCGCCGGTGGCGCCCGGGGGCTACGGTGGCGGCCACGTCCCCAACTGCGAGGCTAGGTTCCCCGGCCGTGACCTGTGCGTCTTGCCTGCCTTTCTCCAGGTGCTCGGGCAACATGGCAAGGCTTCGTGTCGCCTTGGGCCTCGCTACGTGGTGCGGCCTGGACGCTCGCGTGCTCCTGGCCACCTCCGTGGTCCGCGCCTCTGGTGTGGCGGCAGGCCTTTGGCCCCCCTGGGCTGGGCGGCCTGCTTGCATCGGCTAGCGCTGGATCCACGGCCTTGGCCTTAGGCGTCTGCCTTACTGCCTCGCGTGGCGTTGTGGCATGGAGTTCTGGGCAAAAGCTCAGCTCGGCTTTGGCCAAGCTGCTTGTTGACACTTCTTAGCATTACTCACGTTAGGTTGTCATCCCCAACATGACGCCAAGAGTGTGGTTGTATTGTACTCATGCCACTTAACTATATAAAGATATTAAAGTATATATCCGCAAGCGCACAGATAAATACACCCGTTGCAGCATTTCACCCAAGTTTATCCTAGGTATCGTTATTTATATTTAACCAAAGGAAAACAAACGGAGGGGCACATATTAAAGGCTACTCTACACATGTGATATGAATATTCGAAATCACTATCCTTTACTCTCAAACAGGAATCAATCAAATAAAAAGAAATAAAATATATGATAATCAGACCATTCAGATGATATTCCTTAGAGCAGTACTACTATGGCAAGTCATTAATCAGAATATAAAGTAAGAGAATAACTCCTAAGTAATCCGTTAACTATTAGTCATAATCTATATTGATTAGTGCAATTATATCAGGCAATCATTGGCTAGGTTATCTCATATCCATAAACAATGAACATCTCCATTACAAAGCTGAGAAACAGAGTAACAACTAAGTAATGAGACTGTGTTCTACTAAGTTCTACACTCGGGGACTGGACTACAAAGGACTCAACAGGAATGTCACACCCATGATCTACCACATGGCCCAGAGTATAGAGTGCATTTACAGGTAAACAGTGTATAAGTACCACACTTACACAATGTTGACCACCCACCCATGACTCAATAAGGTGAGTGCTTTGCAAACATGTGTATAAACATAATGATAAACTATCTATGCCAAATATATAATCAAAGCATCCTAATCTCATAATAACTAAGGATATAATATAGATTAAGAACAAGATCATATCTAATGTATCAAGAATAATGATCAAGAACAATGAACTAGAACTAGACAATGATGAGCTAGAACAATTACGAACTAGAACATAAACAATTAGAACATAAAGAACTAGAACATGAACTAGATCAAGAACTAGAAGAACTGATGAACTAGATGAATATCTGAAGAACAATGTTGATACAAGAGAGAAGAACTGGATTTACCAAGCTCCTCTTGACTAGATCTGGAGTCCAAGGCTGCTTGACTCCTCTACTTCTAATTCTAATCTAGTTATGCCTAGATCTGATGGAGCTCTAAGGAGATGAGAGTTGCTGGTTGGTCTTCTGCTTTCTGGTTGATGATTGATTGAATGAATTCCTCTTTGGAGGGGGGTCTGGGGCCTCGTTTATATAGCCCAGAGTATGAAACTGTGGCCCTTGGATCAAACCGACCTTCACGTAGGGTTAGGATGCATCCTTGGAGATGGTTGAAGTAGTTTGCAAAGGAAGGAGCCGAGGGGCGGTGGCCAGGGGCCGGTCGGCCTAGGGTTGAGGTCGGTCGGCCCCACCTGGCAGCGCCTCGTGGTGGCTCTCCTCGTGGAGTCCTCTGGTGTCCTCTAGAACCTCTTGCGTATTCGTGACGTGGAGATTAGGCCGATTGACGTGGGTTCCTTCTCGTGGAAGATATCAATTCCTAAATTATTCTGATAACCCCTTGCAAAATATAGATTCACCAAAACTCGTGGAATTTCGTTAGTTGACACCCTAAACCTATGTTGGTGATCATTTATTAGACCTTTATATATTTATTTTAACCCTTTATTATGGTAGATAACCATCGTCAACAACTCCCCCAAGCTTACTTTTTCTAGTCACTTAGCAAATATTCATAATGGATTTGGAGTTGCTATAATGCTTTCATGCCTCAAAAGTACACATGCGTTCAAACAAGAATTTTCCTCCGGATTAGGTCTAACCACTCTAACCTTCAGACTTACCCATATTACCTTTAACTATAGAGCTTATTAGCCTTCACTTAGGTCTTGAGCAGTCGAAAAGTAGAACAATCAAATCAAGCACTATGTCTCAAGCTCTTCTTTCAACTATTATTCCAGATTTTTATAAGATTTTTTTTTAAATAAAACTCAGAGTATCTTTTTGTATGACTCTCTCAAATCTCTCAATATATGTGGTATTTCTGGATCCTCTCCAAGGCAAAGTGAGATTTGCCTTCTCTCATCCTACATTTAATGCTTTATCTGGAGCTTATAGGTATGGCGACAGCGTGTTCATACTTGCAAAGCATATTTTGTAAAGTCAAATAGTGGATCCAGAGAAACGAGGCATACGATCAAATCAAGAAGTGCATGTGTATGGATCAAGGAGTGGTTTATTTATGATGAAGGTGATAGTGGATCTAATTCTACTTTTGCTCCATTGAAAGGGATTTTGATCTCTCTATGAATAATTGAAGAACTTAGACTAATATATATATATATATATATATATATATATATATATATATATATATATATATATATATATATATATGACCATACTATTTAGCAGCCTACCCTATGAATAATATTCATCACACCGGCATCATTAATAGTACTCCGGCGAGCCATCAAATGACCTGAAGCCATTAAAATGTGAGGTGTTGGTATGCACCTAATGACGTGCCATCACCATGTCCACACGCGGTAATAAAAGAGCATGAGACGTTGCAGTAAAAGCTGAGTAAATGTACAACGTGAGACAGGCTATTGCATGCAGGCGTAATCAGTTGAAGATTTTAGTGCATGCATGTGCCAGTTATTTATTTACTGGCTATTCTACCAATACCTAGGTGCATGCATGTGGCACAACTTTTGAAAATTGGAACTGTAGACAGCAGTGGCAGCGGTGAGCTGTATGATTTTCTCCCGCCCGTGATATTTTTTTAGAAGGAAGAAATAGGTAGGGAACAGAGTGGGGTATAAAAGCAAATCCAAATTTACTTGTGTTATTATTTTTAATTTGGCGTGTCGTGTTGGAGTAAAATTAGAAAACTTTATGTCATTATTTAATTTGGAAATGGACGGTGAGTATAAAATATTTTATCCTTTTCCTTTGATAAATAATTCCGGATGAGGATAAATTTATTACTACTATTATTATTTGCACGGTTAATAATTCCGAACACACCCATATGTAATAAATTTATTTTTGCTATTTACCGAGGTATTAGATTTTGGGTTCATGATATTTTTTATTACAATTATTGTCAGTTGCTTCAAAATATAATTCCATCATGTCCGTGAGCAGTAAATTTAACTGTGCTAATCTCTAGGACGTCTGATCACCGTTCAGTCTATTTTTTATTACTAATAGTATCAGTTTGTCCAGGAAATAATTCCTTCCTTTCCATGAACGGTAAATTAGCCATATGCTAATCTCCGGTCATCCAGTCACCGGTTGGGCTATTCTTTCATTACTAATACTATCATTTTGTCTATCGATCTGGCTATTTTTTATTACTAATAGTATCATTTTGTCTAGAAAATAATTCCATCATATCCCATAAGCAGTAAATTCGCCTGTGCCAATCAACGTGACACACGGACATCGATCGTGCTATTTTTGGTTACTAATAGTATCATTTTGTCCTAGAAATAATTCCGTCTTGTCCCGTGAGGAGTAAAATAAACTCTAATAATCATGGGGGTGTCCACTATTCGGGTCACGGTAGTTTTTATTAATATTGCATAGTTTTAATTTAGTCAAGGCCTGTAGTAATAATTATTTTTTATTACAAATAGTATAAATTTGTTAAGTAAATAATTTCATCTTGACATGTGAACGGTAAATTTGGTGTGATAATCAATGGATTGTCCGGTCTTCGATCAGAATATTTTTTTATTACTAATAGTATCATTTTCTTCAGTAAATAATTCGTCCTTGCATGTGAGTAGTAAATTTGCATGTGATAATCAAAGGGGCGTTTGGTCTTTGGTCAAAATATTTTTTATTACTAATAGTATCATTTTTGTTAAGTAAATAATTCTGTCTGACCTATGAGCGGTAAATTTTTTCGTGTGATATCAAAATATTTTTTATTACTAATAGTATTATTTTATTAAGTAAATAATTCCGTCCTTACATTTGAGGGGTAAATTTGCATGTGATAATCAAAGGGCCATTTGGTCTCCAATTAAAAATTTTTTATTACGAATATTATTATTTTGTTAAGTAAATAATTCCGCCTAACCTTTGAACGGTAAATTTTGTGAATTTTTTATTGCAAATATTATTATTTTTTATTATGAATTTTTTATTACTACTATTATTATTTGCTCTGATAAATAATTACTGATAGGCTCGAGCATAGTAAATTTGGTGCTGCTAAGTACCGAGGTGTTCGTTCTCTGAATTTTGTTTTTTTTATTACTACTATTTTTATTTGCTTCTATAAATAATTTCGTCCGGTCTTTGGTTAGGGTAGTTTTCATTACTATCAGTACCATTTGCTTCAATGAATAATTCCGTCCAGATCCATGAGGAGTAAAATTATCTGATAATCATCGGAGCATCCAGTCTCAGGATAGGATAGTTTTTATTACTATCAGCATCATTTGCTTCTATAAATAATTCCCTCCGGGCTCGTGACGATTAAAATTAACTCTGCTAAACATCGAGGTGTTTGGTCCACGGACAAGTATTTTTTATTACTATCAGTATCATTTATTTCTACAAATAATTCCGTTTGTATCCGTGAGGAGTCAAATTAAATGCGATAATCATCGGGACGTCCAGACCTTTGCGTAGTAAATTTGTTCTAATAGTCGCTGGCGAGTTCGGTATCCGGTCAGGCTATTTATTATTACTAATATTATCATTTGGCCTATAAATAATTATACCCATACTTGTGAGCAGTAAATAATCACTGGGCGTCCGGTCTCCGATCATAATACTTTTTATTACTAATAGTATCATTTGGCTTTCCATATGATTTTGGCCCTAGGGAAACCAGTGCGTAGTAAATTATTTGGGTCAATAAATAATTTCGTCTAGACCTATGCATAGTAAATTAATATAACAGTCAGCGGTGCGTTCAGTATCTGATCAGGCTATTTTTATTACTAATATTATCATTGGGGTTTATGAATAATTACTTCTGGACCTGTGCATAGTAAATTGGATGTAATAGTCACCGGCCTGTTCGGTCTCTAGGGAGACTATTTTTTATTACTAATATTATCGTTTGGGCTTATAAATAATTCCGTCAGGACTTATGAGCAGTAATATTTCCTATGATATCAATAGGGTGTTCGGTATCCGAAAAGTATCGTTTGAACTAATAAATAATTTGTGGCAGAATTGTCTAATCTAATGTCCTCCCAAGAGTACTTGCCTTTCATTAGACCCTAAGTACCCAAGGGAGAACACTAAACTACGTGATTCCGTCGAGCACACCACCAGGGAGAACTCGAAGATCCACATTTTTACATCAGGATCATAAATGAGAGAGTAAAGCTTACAACCTCCTTACCGTTTCTTACATTACTTTTAGTACAACATAAGAGTAATTTATTATGTAGTTATAACAGCAGAATATAAAACATTATCAGAGTTCAGCGAAAATGAAATCATTTTAACATTAACCTGAAGAACGTTTAAATCCATGAGATGATGACAGGTTAATAGTATTTTTTTCTTGTAAAACCTTTGGGGAGCATTTTAATAAGTAAACTCTACTCAGCATCGCAAAGGAAATCCTCGCTACGCCCACCAGGAGGTTTCCACACACAAGTGTCAGCTTATCAGCACCTGTCACCAGCAACAGGGTAGAACAAACCCTGAGTACTCAATTGTACTCCGCAAGACTTACCCGTCAGGAGGAAATAAAAGGACTCCAACGATTATGCAAGGCTTTTGGCTTGTGGGTTTCTTATTTGCGAGGAGCAGCACTAAGAGTGTGTCCTTAATTTCTTATTTTTAATAGCCGTATTTTATTTCTTATCCAACCTTCTACGTAAGCACCTAGTCTTTGATCAAGCAGGGTTGAGCAAACAGAACCATTTCTTCATCTTTCAAATGCCAGTTCTTACTACGATGCCAGAGCGTAGTCAAGCCGTACCGTCACACAGAAACGGCGATTCACGAATCAATATGCCCAGCTGGGTGCCCCGAAAACACACGCCTCGCTTGTACCCCGGGCACAAGCAAGACCAACCCGTTCCACTCCTGTCAAGGGGTCCAGGTCCCCGTCCAAGCTCGGACTTTAAGCCCCCAACACTGCAGGCCCGGCCTCAGTATGGTGCTTAGACCTCCTCAACCCAATATATATAACCACCCTTAAAAGCCGGTCCGGAAAGAGCCGGAACCCATGACAAGAGAGAAACAAGTCTTCCCGCTCCCATAAGCAAGTATATGCTCGGGACAATAAATCTGTGACTTTACCCGGATCTATGCAACAAATGGTTCTTAATTGACACAGGCGAAACAAATGCAACCAGAGCCCCGCTCTGTTGCCCAACTAGGTCCAAATCCATCCAACCCATTCCGCCCGGTCTCTAATTATCCATATACATTTATATTCCATGTGATAGTAACAGGATAATAGTAACAATATTATAATTCCTATCTCTCGCGAGTGACAGGCAATCACTCGACTTCTACCGGCGTCCTATAGCATAGCAATCTACACGATCCTGACATACTAGTAAGACTCATGGGATCAGGATATATATATGCAAGTGGGATCAGCATATATATATATCCTTTAAACTTAATGCGCCAACATAAAGTAAAGTGCAGAATAATAGGGGTTATGCACCGAGGCTTGACTGGGTAAAATATAACCAAGTTAGCATTTTATCATGGCGCCACGATCCTCCGGACACCATCCTTTTTGCTGCCTCCGGGTGACTCACGATCGGTGTCCCTATACGATATACGTGGATGCAATGGAAACGTAATTAAACACGACATTCACAACTCAGAATATGATTTCGTCTCTCCAGGTAACGAGCTAGCGTAGAGACTAACGTACTATGCCCCGTATCCCTGCTACCAGCAACGCGCTATTTTCCGACAAGTATTTTAGCTATACAAACCCAAGGTTTCTTTATCCATTTCATTGATTTGATATATATATATATATATATATATATATATATATATATATATATATATATATATATATATATATATATATATATATATATATATATGAACTAGGGCTTAATAACTATGTTAGCAATAATTATTCTGCGGCTACCAAAATAGCAGTGAGTAGCTAACGATACTATGAAGCTATGGTAAAAAAAATTTAAAGATAGCACTACCATCATCTAGCTCCCAAAATTCCTACAAGTTTCTATTTTAACAATATTAAGCATCTCAATTTAATTAAGGGACTCTTGGAACTATTAAAGAACTATGTAAACAAGTTATATCAACGGGTAGACCATGATTTTAGGAGTTAAACAAACTTGGTCTCACAATTTTAGGACTTCTACATAATCTATTATGAAATTTACAATTTAAGCTAGAACTATATTAGAAAATCATTTGGAAAAGAGGAAGGGCTGGCGACCACCAATCGGCCCAGCCACACCATGTGGCCCGCGCAAGATGCGCGGCCGCACCCGGCGCAGCGGCCAGGCAACGGCCCGAGGTCAGGAGGGCCCGCGCGCTCGCGCCTTTTACAAAAGAGGGCTCAGATTCTTAGGTAATCAAACGGAACAGTAAGTTACTGTTACCACAACCTGACGTTATTCAATCACGGCCCTAGAAAGAGTCTCCTTTACAACAGCCAGCCCCCGACACCCCTGCCCATGGCGGCGCGGCTCCGGCCGGCGCTGCGCAGCCACGCCAACCACCTGGGGACGGAAGCGACGCACTACCCGGCCGACGAGCATCACGAAGCCGAGTATGAACCCTAGGCAGTGGTTAGGAGTCGAAAGGGGACCCCCATCGCGCTGACCACGTGGGTGGACCACCCGCCACGGCGGCACGACAGGTACGGCGATCCTACAGCTTATCAAGGCAGTAGAGGTTGCAGGGGAGCAAGAGCGGCTTACCCCGAGGACAGCCGTGCCACCAGTCGAGGTAGAGGAAGGCCGAGGAACTCCGGCCACGTGCGCCCACCTCGCGAGGCGGCGCTCCGAGCCGGCATCCCCGCGTCACCTCGTCACCGACGGCTGGCCTGACCAAGGTAACGCGAGCATTGGATGGAGAGGATCAAGGCGGGCTCAAGGATGCGATGAATTGGACTGTCACTTGCTCTACGAGCTTACCCCCAAACTTTGCTCTGCTCCGACGGAAGGTTGGCCGGCGACGACGGAAACCAAAAATTGGTTGGCTACACCGCTAGGCTGAGGCTCAAGGTGGGTCGGCTGGCTAACTAGTTAGCCTGGCTACTAGCAGGCATAAGCAATCACAGTGGTGACCTTCTGTATGATGAAATTGGCCGCACCCGGCATCGGATTTGCTTCGGCGAGTCGCGTCGCAATAATGGCGCGTGCGGGCACAGCGCAGCAGCGGGCAGCGAACGCAACATGGCACGGAAAGGTCGAGTAAGGTCACCGGGGGGGTCATGCATGCCTCCAAGCGGTTGGTCCTAGCCCGGTCGGCTCCTAGCGCGCGGTAGCACATGGCCACACCCAGGTGGTGCTTGGCGTGACATGCCCGGGACAGCGGGGACAAACGAGGCAGAGGGCGTCACCATCGCTACTGTTATCGGGTCAACGAAGCAGGGGCGGGGCGGAACATGATTCAGGGCTTGGAGGACGGTGAATCAGGGACGGGGGAAGGCGCCATGACGGTCGAGCGGTGGCGGCTGCAGCACCGACCTGGCCCAGCGTGCGGTGACCGCGGTCTCCAGCCGACCTGACCGCACCCGGTGACGTGCACACAATTTAAAGCGACGCAAAACTCATCAATTGATCTGATTATGGTTCAACCAATTCCAGTACCCTACCATTGATGCTAGCAGCTAACCGGTGGACCAACTGCCCTGATCAAAGAGCAACTAAAAGGGAAGATATGACGATGCCAACATATGCTCGTCACCGACATCGCCGTATTGCGAACAGCATGTCAGCTCAGGGGTTCACAGCGCGTTCTGGCGATCTTGGGAGTTTCTTAAGAGATCAACACGATGTCCAACTTAACTGCAACCCATACCGTGACCAAGTACATACTTAGAAGCAACCAACTAAGGAAAACTTTATATTATTACTTAAGCATTTTCGTTGGAAATTAAATGTCGAAACGGCATTGCCATTACCTCTCTCAAACCGACGAGATCTAGAGTTTAGGTCGAGTTGAAGTTCAAATTCGCTCTTAGAGCTCGCAAATACTGTTTAACAAGTCCTGTTTTCCAAAACAAAAGTTGTATTTTCAGCTGCTCGACTTGCACTTCAAATTTTTATTAAGGATTACATGCGGTGGTATTTTTATTTTTGTTCCTAAAAATAGATTCTCACGACAACTAATTAAAACAATATATTGTTCTATTTTTCTAACTAGAGTCTCATTAGCATGTTTTCACATAAACCAATTTAACCGACATTATCTGCTTATCATTTATGTGAGGTAAGAATTTTTAAAACCCAAGAACTTGCATACCTAAATTCTTTCAGCTTTTAAGCGAGGCGTTAAGCGGCGCGTAACACCGGGGTGTTACATAATTCTTTCCGAACCTGTGCGTAAAATTAGTTATAATAGTCACCAGGATGTCATGTCTCTGGTCAGACTTTTTTTATTACTAAGAATTTTATTTTGGTCTCTAAATAATTCCACCCTAACTCTTGAGCAGTCAAATTGGCTGTCATAGTCACCCAGGCGTCTGACCTCAGCTCATGCTATTTTTTATTACCCATGTTATAATTTGTACTTATAAATAATTCAGTCTAGACCTGTGAGCACTAAATTTGCATGAAATAGACGAGCCAATTTTTATTACCTATTGTATCATTTTGATCTGTAAATAATTTTATCGTGGCATGTGAGTAGTAAAATTGGCTATCATAAACAACCAGGCATCCGCTGTCCGGGGAAGGTAATTTTTATTAATGATATTATCATATAGGCCCATAAGTAGTTCCGTTCAAACCTTTGAGCACAAAGTATGCCTATGATAATCAACGGGTGTCTCGTATCTGGTCGACGTAATTTTTATTACTATAGTACCTTTGGTCCGATAAATAATTTTTTTAGACCTGCGAGCAGTAAAATTGCTTATGATAATTAACGTGGGGTCCGGTGTCAAGACGAGGTAACTTTTATTACTATTTTTTGAGCAGAACTAATAGTATCATTTTGGTCTATAAATAATTTCATTGTGATATGTGAGCAGTAAAAATGGCTAGTCTATTTTTTATTACTAATATCAATTTGGTCTATAAATAATTTTATCGTGACCTGTAAGCAGTAAACTATTATTACCATTTGCTTCAATAAATAATTCCGGACGTCCAGGCAGAGTTAAACTCAAATGGGATTGCAATCAAATACGCTCGAACAATCGGGGCACACTCTTTTCCATACAAATAAATAAATTACTCCTAATAATCGCATTCTTTAGTTTCCAATGCACAGTCAACGTCAGTTGCCGATAGACAAAATGTTTACACTTACGGTTATGAGAAGCAGCAAGTAATTGATGTACATGACCATATACCGATATACGTAATCAGATTTGTTTAAAATTGAGTACACTATTACATTCATGAAGACAAGGTACATTTTTTTTCTCTGCTGCTCAGTTTGTCCATACAACAATGGAAAAAAAATCAAACATCTTGTTTTCTTGGAGTATAAAGTATCAAATGCGACATTTGGTTACTCTGTGCTTGCATCAACAACATGGCTCCATAATATGCAAAAACAAAAGATAAAGATCAATTTTGATATTCCCCAACTTGTTACAAGAGAAGAGTGGCTGGCCAATTCTGGGCGCTGGTTGCTCTCATCCAGAACACCAGTCATGTAAAAAACAGAGGAATGGTGCGTTTAGTTCATTCAAACTTCTAAAAATTTTATAAGATTCCCCGTCACATCGAATCTTTGGACGTATGCATGGAGTATTAAATGTAGCTAAAAAAATAACTAATTGCACAGTTTGTCTGTAAATGTCGAGACGAATCTTTTGAGCCTAATTAGTCCATGATTGAATAAATTTTACCAAATAACAACGAAAAGTGCTACAGAAACTTTATACCAACTTTTACACCATCTAAACACTACCGAAAGCTATCAAGTTGCAATGGACATGCTCTACAGCTACTAGATTCATCAATCGATGGGAGGACTGTTGGTCTGTTGTCCGCATCAAATGAATTGTTTAGAAATTATATATTCTTGCTCAAGAAAAATCCCCCATCGGCATGCACCAAGAAAATCGGAGGTTAGAAAAATATATAATCACTTACAAAACCAAATGAACAGGTGGGATCGATCCTTCCTTCAATCCCAAATTTTGGGTACAGGTCACCAAAGGAATCACTGCAAACTACAACGAAGGTCGTAGAGAAAGTTGAAAATCGAAAAAAGATTACATGGGATTCACCCAATGGCTGGCCGGAGGGTGTAGAGGGGAGGGCATCGCCATGGATCCGCTCCACGCATGGATCCTCCGCATCCCGGCCAGCCCACATCCACCTCTGGGGTCACCGTCCAAGCATGTGCGCCAGATACGCAGAAGAGGTCGTGCGCTGCCGCCACCCATAAGGAAGGGAGACCTCGCTGCCTACATCAGTGATGAAGAAGCACCTTCACATCAGGGATGAGGAAGCCGCAGGCCGCAGCTGCTGGAGAAGAATGGGGCACCTCACGCGGATGCCCGATTTTCTGTCGCGTAGCGCAGCCGGTTCCACGCCGCCGTCCCCGCACCGCTGGGCCTCGCACCATCGGGCACCACACCACCGGGCCTCAATCGCGCCTCGCTGTCGCCGCCAGCCGTCGGGCCTTGTGCCGACCGGTCCTTGAGCACGCGCCTCGCGCCGCCGGGCTCCACGTCGCCGGGCCTCACACCAGCGAAAGTGTACTGCAGCAAGTGAAAAAAGTTCGGTTTATTCATAAACTGAAAATCGAGAGGTTCGGTTTCGGTTTATTACTTCAGTTTTTCGGTTAAAACCGAACCGACCGAAGTGTACTGCAGCAAGTGAAAAAAAAACGGAAAATCTCCTCTCCCTGCTCGGCACCCGCAACCTGCGTGTGCGCCGCGCGCACCTGAGCGGCTGAGCCACCTCGCGCTGCCGCCTCCGGCCTCCCTGCGCTGCAGCCGCTCGCCAGTCGCCACCACGGCGCCGCCTCCCCGAGTCCCTGTGCCCGCAGCCGCTCGGCGCTCGCAGCTCAGGGAAAAAGGAATCACAGAAGAGCGAATCGACAGGCTTCGTAGTCCTCAGATGCCGCCACAGACGGATGCGCCGCCTGCGATGCTCCCTTTCCTCGTCGCTCAGATCTGCAACTGCAGCACCCGCGAGGCCCCTGCTCACCGCCACCGCGCGCCGCCCCCTGCTCGCGCGGTCGAGGCCGCGCGACGCCGCCGCCGCTCGCGGCTCGCCCACGCCCGTGCGACCGCGCGCGGTCTGCCGCTGCCTCGCGGCGCCTCCAGCTCCCGTCCGCCGTTGCGCCGCCGCCGCTGGCCTGCTGCCGGGTGCGCCGCCGCCGCCTCCGAACTCCAAAGAATATGGGTAGGGTTAGGACTGGGAGAGTGGGAGCGGTGGACAGGCAGTGGAGTCTTCTGTCTTCGGGGGCTGCCGGTTGTATTGATGGGCCGTAACTGGTGGGCTGCCGTGTGCCTGCTGAGAGTGGCTGCGGAAGTGCGGATGGCGACTTGCGAACTACTCCGTTTATTACTTCGGTTGTTCGGTAGATCGGTTTGGTTTGACTTGAGAACCGAAGCCAACGTCGAACACCGAAGTTCACAGAACCTGAAACCGAACCGAGAAACCAAAAAACCGACAGTTCGGTTCGGTTTCGGTTCGGTTCGGTTTTCGGTGTTCGGTGAAAATATGCCCAGGCTGAGCTGGGGGTGGGGTGGGGCCATTGGGTTTCACGGGCCGGGCATAAATAAAAAAATTTACTGCGGTCATCACGGTCATAATGGTGGCTGATATTAATGGTGACGAGGTATTTACTCTGCAATTTGTTGATAATAGTAATAACGGTGGCTGAAATTAATTGTTTCTACGAGAAGCCAGTCGCCGGAGATAGGCGGCGCACCGCCGGAGCGCTCAATGTTATTTGAAGCCTAGGCTTTAGAATAGTGTCTATATATATATATATATATACTCATCATGGTATTTTAAGATTTTCAAAAGATAAAATTCTCCCGAACTCTAACATCAGTAGGAGCAAGATAAATAGCAGCTCAGACTTTCTCATATCATACTCCTCAACTACCTAGATTTAGATCCAGCATTTGCAACCCATAAGTTTCAGGCTCAGAGTTTATCTTTAGATCAAGACAGTTCTACCTAAAATTCGGGAGAATTCGTGTTTAAAAACTAGGCACTTGAAAGGAATTACGACAGAACAACTATTCATCATTTCCATTATATTTAAAATTGAGTTCTACGGTAATTAAGTTCTAATACTCTCTTATATCTTTTATTTTAACTAATATATTATTTAGCTAATATTATCACACAACAGTCTTTTTATTTGGTTTTCTTAAGTTATGCATCTTTTTATACTTTTTAGAATAAAAGATAAATCACTCGAAAAGGAATACTTATTGAGATATACGGAGGACGCTCTCCCCCAAGCTGGATTTTGACGTAGTCGTTCATCTTGAGTCCTTAATTGCGCAGATGTTCATCGCTCCTTCTTTGATGATTGTTCAAGGCAGAGCTCTTGAGTGAGTGAAGATATCGTGGGCTTCATAGGGAATTTCTCTTTTTCCTATTGAATTTCAAATAGACAACAAAACTCGTGGAACATATTAAGGGTTAGTGAAAAACTATTCCCTAATTATTTTGAAGTCTTGAATTATCTTTTATTATTCAACTGGTTTTTCTTCATATATATATATATATAGTGAGTAATTATTATGGGTTGCTACACACCACACTATTACTCACATGGGGCTTTGAGTTTATATATTTCCAGATGCAATGAGATGATTCAAAATATAAAAGTTATTTTTATTTTCTTTTCAAATGCAATGTAGAATTTAAATAGGTATTTAATTCTAAATAGTATGCATGTTATTAATGGAAAAAGTATTTTTATTTTTAATGCAATAATATGCTAAGGGAATGTAAACAAAGTAGATATGCTTAATTTAAATGTGCAGATAAATACTGATTTACCTTTCGGCGAAGGTTCGGAGATTTAGGTCCGTCGACCCGGACCTTACATCTGGTTCAGTCTTCAGAGGTTTCTTCCAGCTTAACTGAGGAGCTGGATGGTTACTCGTTAAGTGTTGGAGAACTTGATAATGATGTTGATGTTTCTTTTCTTTTCCATACTTTCTTGGACTCAGGGGTCTCTTCCTGTGGTTCACTTTTCTTGGGCTTCTCTTCTTCTTCCTCTGGAATAGTGTAACACCCTAAAATTTCCATTAATTTGAAATAGGAGAATTAGATTTATTTATGCAATTGTGTGAGCATTTTAACCTAGGGAAGTAATAATTTTTAATAAATAAAATCAACTATAAGGTTAGATACATGCTTGTGCATACATGCCGCTGCATATTTTTATTTATATTGATTGGGTTTCATTACAAGAAGAAAAGGATTTCAAAAACTATTTGAAAATGCGTTTGAAATATTAGAAAAAGAAAAGGAAATAGAAATTTTCTTCCTTCTTAGCTTTTGGCCCGAAGGCCGCTGCTGCCCTCCTTTGCTGGCCCGATCGGCCTCCTCACCCGAAGGCCCAGCTCTCTTGGCCTGTCCCGAAGCCCAGCGAGCCAGCTGCCTTCCTCTTGGCCGCGAGCCGCGTAACGGGCGGCCCAACCGACTGCAGCCGCAAGCCCGCCTCGCCCCTCTTCTCCCTTTTGTCTTGCTGCCACCCGGGCCCGCTTGTCGGTGCTGTCTTCCTCCCCTCGTCGGTGGAGTCTGACGCCGTCCCGATGCCTTCTTGGGTTGATCCGCACGTCGAGCCTCCTCATAAATAGCCGCCGCGCTCGCGCCGCCTCTCTACACCACCCTAACCCGAGCCACGCCCTCGAGATGAGCAAGCCGCCGCAACTTAGCAACCGCCGCTCAAGCTCGGAAGCAAAACGATGAATTCGTCAATTCGGCCACCTCCGTGAGCTACCGAAGAGTTCGGGTCGCTCTATCGAAGTCGCCTAACCCTTCCTTTCTTTAATTTTTCACCGTGGTTGCTTATTTGGCCTTGTTGCCGTGCATAGGAGGTCTGCCACCGCCATTGGAAGCCGTGCGTCGTCATTCGTCCGTCTCCGACCCCGTTGTTGATATTTGGTAACGCAATTAGGAAATAGGATCCGCAAGCGCACGGATATCGGTGAGCACTTCACCCGAGATGTTATCCTGGGTATCGTATTTATATTTTTACCTTTAGGAGAAAGAGTGCATCTGATTAACCAAATCTATTACTACTAACCTTTAGGCTACAACCACTATGATTCGATGTGAGTGATGTATAGAGAAGACTACAACCGCACTCTTCTTCTAACCTTGGTAAGGATGATCTACTGTTCTATTGGGGAGGTTTACGGAATCTAGACACCATAAAGGATGTTCAACCCGCACCTATAAACCCTATCGATCCTGCTAACGGGATATGGAATATAAAGGTAACTCGGAATTGTCACGTTCCTCGCTACTACCACGGTCCGGCTAGACGAGGGGATATCTATGAGTATCCTAGCTTAAACACCACGTTTACGCTAGAGATGATTACTCTAAACTCTACGCGAAGAGATCAAAGTAAACTCATAAACCAAAGAACAATAAAACAAAGAACTTACTAGAATTTAGAAGTTGAAATACTGAAGAATCCTGAGAACAAGCCTCGGGTTAGAAGAACTTGCTCCCGCAGGTACAACCTCGGAGTAGACACCGACAGGCCGGCTTCCTCCGATCTACACCTCCACTCTATCTCTCTCAATCTAGTAGAACTAATTCTACTTTCACATTGGATGCTAAGCCCTAAGAGGTGGGAACCCTAGAGGGAACCTCTCTCTCTAAACCCTAACTGGAGATATGCAACTGAATAATGAATTTGGGTCTTCTCTACTAGGGGTCAGGGGCCTTGCTTATATAGCCCTTTTGGATGAATCTGGACCGTCGGATCAAACCGACCTTCATCCTACGGTTTTCCTTGATCCTCAAAGGCGGTGGAGCATAATCCGCGAGACTCGACCTGATTGGTCCCGGGGGCAGGGCGGGCGCCCTAGGGCACAGGGCGGGCGCCCTAGGGCACAGGGCGGGCGCCCTGTGTCCTGGCCCGTTACGGCTCCCGTTCGTTCCCGTGGCTTCTGGAATCTTCTAGATGTAAGATAATTACGTGTTCGGTTAATATCCCGTCATTAATCCGACATGTGGGCCTTTCTTCCGTATTTCCTGATAACCCCCTGCAGAAATAGATAAACAGCAAAACTCGTGGAATTCTGTTAGATCAAACCCTAATTCTAGGTGTTGCTTGCATATAGGTCCTTTTCTTTATTTATTTGATGGTTATAATTGATACTTAAGAACCGTCAACAAACACCCCCATACTTAGGCTTTTACTCGTCCTCGAGAAAAGGTTGGTTAATAAAACATCTGGGGTTGAAACATTCTTTCATACCTGCAGGGTGTTGTAAAAATCCACTGTGCACTTATAGTCAGGGAAATATATGGTTAGAGTAAAGAGCCTTTCTTCTTCTTAATCCCTATCACTTGGAGTTTTTACATATTTTTGAAAAGAAAAACTTAGCATACCTTTATCCTCATAGGTGCTCTCAGAGTCACTCATTATCTTTTATATTTCTCTCTGAGGCTGTTTTGATTTTGCAAAAATAATTCTTTAAGCATACATACCTTGCATTTATTGTATGGTCAAAACCGGATCCGAGGAGAAGAATGCCATACTCTTAGATCAAAGATTTTGAAAATTAAAAACTTGTCACTCTTACTGGCATATTGCTTATTAGAGGGACCATGGGCTATCATTTTCTTTCCATCATATTTTTATCATATCTCATTTTTTTTCATTTTGGGTGGATACCGAGGTACCCCTAATTCTACTGCCGGACACTTGTCCATTTTTTTCCACGAGGTTATCGAGCACTTGCTCCTCTTTATTTCCTCGATATATTCATAATTTTGCATAGCCCATGCCTCTAACGCAATAATACTTCGGAAGAGTGAATCTTTCTGAATAAAAATGTCTTGATCTTAAGAGTATGATAAATCTCTCAACAAGGGTCTAACTTGTTTTGAACAAACTCAATACAAAGCAGATAGCTTTAATTAATATTTTCATTTTTAGCAGGCATATAAAACTTGAGGATGGTAGCTATAATTTTGAGATCTTTAAAACAAATTCTCCAAGCAATAAAGATACTAAGAATAAGGTACTCATACCCTTACCATCTCTTATTCCACAATGACTTTTAGCAACACAGGGTTTTGAAATAATTTTAATAATTGCAGGTTTCCAGGAAATATCACAGAGTGAGATTGATCATGATTATAAGCATTTTTATCCTTTTAATTTATCATGTTTAGAGAGATAAAATTCTGCACAAACTAAGGTAAGTGTGTAAGTGTGTAATAAAAGTATGCAGAGTGTGTACCTGGTTCATAGAGTGGTGCGATCGAAGTGTGTGTGACATGTCAGGGAATCTCCCCCATACTTGTTTTCTGCTTTCTTGCACAAAAGTAAAGTAGAGACACACAAGACATACTAATAATAATCTTTATTAATCTTGAGGCATTTATTACAACCGAATAATAATAATAACCGAATATAATAGATCTAAACTGATTATAAGCGAACCTAATCGAATCTAATAATAATTAAAACATATATAGCCCCAAGATCTAATCTAGATAGCTCAGCGACGCTCACGCCTCCTAAGACTATGCTCTAACTCATCGATCCTCTTGTTGGCGTCGGCAAGGTCATCCCGTAGCTTTAGGATCATAGTGTTATGGTTGAAGGTCCTCCGATCCATAGAGATATTGGAGTTCTGAATTTCTATAATGCTGTTCTTGATCACCCGTAGCTCCTCATCCATATCTGCAATGGTCCTGCGGCGCTTGGGAGGTGTCTCGAAAGCATTAAGAGCATGCTTGGGTGCTTCCTTCGGAGGAACGAAGCGGACCTTAGCTGCCCTAACACCCTCGAAGTAAGGTCTCTCCTCCGTGGTATAGCGGACACTAGAGATCTCGCCGCTCCGGTTGGTCTTCACTCCGATGATCCGCTCATTGGGTTTTGGCGGCAGGATCTTTGTTCCGGCTGGTACCTTGATGATCTCCTTCCCTTTCGACGATGATGGCGAGCCTTCGAGCAATAGGGGCTGCGTAGGTGCGGTAAGAACTGGGCGAGCAAAGTAGGATTAGGCAGAGCTGCGTTGACATGGTAGCATGGCTTCTAGCTGTCGCTCTGTGTTGGCCGGGACGAGAGCGTAGGCGTTGGGATCCTCCTTGGGCTTCTTGTTGAGGTCGTAGGGGACGACTTCCCAATCGACGTGGAACTTCTCGGCCATTGGAGCAGCTAGGAACTAAACAAGATCTAATTTGAGGAAGGAGAGAAGGCTTGAATGAATTGGTGCTAAAAGCTGACGTTGGGGGTCTGTTTATATAGGGGGTAAAAACTGCTCTCGTGCATGGTCGGGACTCTTCCCGCCGTCATGTTTGCGAAACAAACCGAGGACGGAATTTTCCAGATAGCAACGGGCGAGGTTATCGCGTGGGAGAAGTCTGGGGCCGAGGGGAGACAGGGGCAGGGCGCCCGCCCTCATCCTCAGGGCGCCCGCCCTGCGTCCGGCTCCTCTACAAGCCTGCTTTCTCGAGCGTGTTTCTCACCGTGTTTTTATCCCGAAAAATATATACTTGGCCCACAAACGTCAAATTAAAAGCGTCGGGTTTTAATTTTTAATTGGAAGGTAAAAATTGATCACGTCTATTTCTTCTAATTCTTTATTGGGCTCTAAAAATAATTTAAGACATTGACCATTTACCTTGAATAACGTACCTTCGTCATTTTGAAGTGTGATAGCTCCGTGGGATGATGAATGAATTACCTTGAATGGTCCTTCCCATTTGCTCCGGAGCTTTCCATGCCCGAAAAGCTTCACCCTGGAATTAAAAAGTAATACCTTATCTCCGGGTGAGAACTCCTTCTTCTTGATCCTCTTGTCATGCCATCTCTTGACTCTTTCTTTGTAGATCTTTGAATTGTGATATGCTTTCTCCCGCCATTCTTCTAACTCCGATAATTGCATTCTTCTATGTTTTCCGGCGATATCTAGGTCCATATTCCATCTTTTTATGGCCCAGTGTGCTTTGAACTCAAGTTCAACAGGTAGGTGACAGGTCTTTCCGTATACCAATTGGTATGGAGACATTCCAATTGGGGTCTTGTATGCTGTCCGGTAAGCCCAGAGTGCATCGGGTAACTTGTCCTTCCATGCCGTTCCCATCTCGTTCACCGTCTTCTGAAGAATGTTCTTGATTTGCTTGTTAGAAGTCTCTGCTTGGCCACTTGTCTGAGGATGATAGGGAGTAGCGACGTTGTGACGGATTCCATGTCTTGATAGATAGTGCTCGAAGCGCTTGTCAATGAAGTGTGATCCTCCATCACTTATCACTATCCTGGGGACTCCAAATCTTGGAAATATGATTTCCTCAAACATCCTCTTCGAACTGATATTGTCGGCATGTTTGCAAGGTAGTGCCTCTACCCACTTGGAGACGTAATCATCCGCCACCAAGATGAACTCACACTTCTTAGATGGGGGAAATGGACCCATGTAGTCTATTCCCCAGACATCAAAGAGTTCAATCTGAAGGTTGTTGGTGAGTGGCATGGCATCTCTTGTATTTATGTTTCCGTGCCTTTGACATGGCCCACATCTTCTAATATATTGCTTCGTGTCATCGTACATCGTAGGCCAGTAGAATCCACATTGCCAGATCTTTGAATGTGTACGGAATGCTCCATAGTGACCTCCGTATGGTGATGAGTGACATCTGTCGATGATCTTCAATCCTTCCTCAGTGGTCACACATCTTCTAAGTAGGCCATCAGCGCATACTCGGAAGAGATATGGCTCATCCCATATATGTGAACGACTTTCCTGAATAAGCTTCTTCTTGTTTGCTCCGGGTGGTACATAACCTGAAACCATAAAATTAACAATATCTGCATACCAGGGGTCAGATCTGTTAATCCCATAAAGCATGTCGTCCCGGAGTGAGTCATTAATGGGGGGTTCCTGTGAATTCTTAAAGTACATTCTAGACAAGTGATCAGCAACAGAATTTTCTACTCCCTTTTTATCTTTTATTTCTAAGTCAAATTCTTGGAGTAATAAAATCCATCTGATTAAGCGGGGTTTCGCATCTTTCTTAGTGAGAAAATATTTTAGTGCAGCATGATCAGTGTAAACAATTATCTTAGCTCCAACTAAATAAGATCTAAATTTATCAATGGCAAAAACAACAGCCAGAAGCTCTTTTTCAGTGGTTGCATAATTAAGTTGAGCTCCTGTCAAAGTTTTACTTGCATAAGCAATTGCATGATGCTTCTTGTCTTTTGTTTGCCCCAAAACTGCCCCCACAGCATAATCACTAGCATCACACATAATTTCAAAAGGCAACGACCAATCAGGGGGTTGAATGATTGGTGCAGAGATGAGTGCTTGCTTTAATAAATTGAAAGAATTTAGACATGCATCATCAAATTCGAAAGGAGCATCCTTGGCTAGCAAAAGAGTAAGTGGTCTCGCAATAAATGAAAAGTCTTTTATAAATCTGCGATAAAAACCAGCATGGCCAAGAAAACTTCGAATTCCTTTTATATTCACAGGTGGAGGTAGTTGTTTAATTACTTCAATTTTAGCTCTATCTACCTCAATACCTCTTTCAGACACTAGGTGTCCTAGCACTATTCCTTCTCTAACCATAAAATGACATTTTTCCCAATTAAGGATTAAGTGCTTTTCTTCACATCTTTGCAAAACCTTATCTAAGTTCTCAAGACAACTATCAAAAGTTTTTCCATAAACTGAGAAATCATCCATGAAAACTTCCATAATCTCTTCAATCATATCAGAAAATATAGACATCATACATCTTTGAAAAGAAGCTGGTGCATTGCATAACCCAAAAGACATTCTACGATAAGCATACGTTCCATATGGGCATGTAAAAGTGGTTTTGCTTTGATCATCAGGATGGATAGGGATCTGGTGATACCCTGAATATCCATCTAGAAAACAGAAAAACGAGTGTTTTGCTAACCGCTCAAGCATCTCATCTATAAAAGGCAAAGGAAAATGATCCTTTTTCGTGGCTTTATTAAGTTTTCTATAGTCAATGCACATCCGCCACCCTGTGACGGTGCGTTGCGGAATTAGCTCATTCTTATCATTAGTAACAACAGTCATGCCTCCCTTTTTAGGCACAACTTGAACAGGGCTTACCCACTCACTATGCGGCACAGGATATATAATCCCTGCATGCAGCAACTTTATAACTTCTTTTTTAACTACCTCTCTCATCGCGTTGTTAAGTCTACGTTGAGGCTCTCGAGAGGGTGTAACAGAAGGATCTGTCGGAATACGATGGGTACAAATCATAGGACTGATTCCTGTGAGATCTTGAAGTGAGTAGCCGAAAACAGAGTGGTGTTTTTCAAGAATGGTCATTAATCGCAGAGTTTGCTCCTGAGTGAGTTTATTACTAACGATCACAGGAAACTCTGGATTATTGTTTAGGAAAGTATAGGTAAGACCGGGTGGTAAAGTTTTGAGTTCTATGGGGGATCTAGGTGTTTCTGCAAACTCATCTAAGGGTTCAGGTTCAGAAGGTTCGGCCTCTTCTTCAGTGAAGAAGGGGGCTTCCTCTTCTAAGTCTGGATCATCTAAAAGTTCTAGAGATGCAGCCTTTACCTCCTCCATAGGATCAGGCAAAAGATATGGCTCGGTCTTATTATTCAATGAGTGAGTTATTGTAATTGGAAGTTTAAAATCCTTTCCCAAGGAAATGTGGAGCTTTCCAGTTTGACCTTCATAAAGGAGTCTTCTAAAAGGTTGTCCAATCAGTAGGTCGAAACCCCATATATCAAAGATATAAAAGTTCAAATGAACCATGGAGCCTTCTACCATAAAGGGTAGGACATTAATAATTCCAAGACTGGGGACTAATCGTCCCGAAGATTCCTTTATGACCTTTGTTGTGGGGGTTAAAACAAGTTTCCCAAATAAATTAAGTGCAAAAGCTTCGGACATAATATTGATCCCCACAACAGGATTATAGAGAGCGTTAAATTGATTATAAGCACAGCGTATAGTTATAGAGGGTGTGTCCACTCGGATTACTTCAGAGGAAAGCTCTGACTCCTCTAACCATTCGCTACTCATAACCGAGATAAGCTCTCTCAATTGACGTTCACTTGGTAAACAAATGCTAAATTGGCCGTTTTGGGGTCGGTCTATAGAATGGTAGTTTGAAATGTTTCCAAAATCGGCAAAAAGATCGGATTCTATATCCAGCATGAAATCAGGTGGTGGAATTTCTTCCTTTTGTGGCTCAAAACTTGGGATAGCTGAAGTAGGTGAAGAATTCGGCAGAGTGTCTACTTCGGCTTTGTAGGTTTTATCATGGAGGGCATTATCCATCTCAGCTTCTAGGATTCTATCTAGGATCGCTCTAGCTTCATCAGTAGGGATACGAAAGAAAGAACCTCTAGACATTGTATGTAGCATTTGTTTATTATCTTTCTGAAGACCTCGAAAAAAGTGAAATAAAAGAACAGTGTCTTCAAGCAAAAGTTTTGGACCAGATTCTAAAAGATCAGAAAAACATTTCCAGGATTTCCCCAAAGTTTCATTATCTTTTTGTTTAAAAGATAGGACTTCGAGTCTAAGGTCACCAGTACAGTCAAGGGAATAAAAATCTAGACAAAAGTTGGCTCTTAAAACTCCCCATTCACCTTGCTGTTGACTTACCTTCTGACTATACCATCGTCTAGCTTCTCCTCTTAAAGAAAAAGGAAAAAGCTTCCAACGTAAAGTCTTATCAGAGATGCCATCAATGCGAAGACAATCGCATGTCTGCTCAAAATCTCTAATATGAAGGTAAGGGTTTTCGTCTTCCTTTCCCGAAAAAGATAAATTTTGAATCATCGCAATCAACCTTGAACTTAACTTATACTGGGATGTTTGGATAGGCTGTGATGACTCCCATGGTAAAAGGTCAGTTGGTGAAGGTGTTGCGGCATCAAAGATAGATATAGAACCTTGGTTTTCCATTTTTGGTAAAAAGAAAAAGAAAGAATGAAAAAGATAAGAAAATAAAAAGTATGAATACAAGCTAGTAGTAAGACTCAAGGTTATCTCAGCAAACCGTCTTTCTCCCCGGCAACGGCGCCAGAAATACTTGTTGATATTTGGTAACGCAATTAGGAAATAGGATCCGCAAGCGCACGGATATCGGTGAGCACTTCACCCGAGATGTTATCCTGGGTATCGTATTTATATTTTTACCTTTAGGAGAAAGAGTGCATCTGACTAACCAAATCTATTACTACTAACCTTTAGGCTACAACCACTATGATTCGATGTGAGTGATGTATAGAGAAGACTACAACCGCACTCTTCTTCTAACCTTGGTAAGGATGATCTACTGTTCTATTGGGGAGGTTTACGGAATCTAGACACCACAAAGGATGTTCAACCCGCACCTATAAACCCTATCGATCCTGCTAACGGGATATGGAATACAAAGGTAACTCGGAATTGTCACGTTCCTCGCTACTACCACGGTCCGGCTAGACGAGGGGATATCTATGAGTATCCTAGCTTAAACACCACGTTTACGCTAGAGATGATTACTCTAAACTCTACGCGAAGAGATCAAAGTAAACTCATAAACCAAAGAACAATAAAACAAAGAACTTACTAGAATTTAGAAGTCGAAATACTGAAGAATCCTGAGAACAAGCCTCGGGTTAGAAGAACTTGCTCCCGCAGGTACAACCTCGGAGTAGACACCGACAGGCCGGCTTCCTCCGATCTACACCTCCACTCTATCTCTCTCAATCTAGTAGAACTAATTCTACTTTCACATTGGATGCTAAGCCCTAAGAGGTGGGAACCCTAGAGGGAACCTCTCTCTCTAAACCCTAACTAGAGATATGCAACTGAATAATGAATTTGGGTCTTCTCCACCAGGGGTCAGGGGCCTTGCTTATATAGCCCTTTTGGATGAATCTGGACCGTCGGATCAAACCGACCTTCATCCTACGGTTTTCCTTGATCCTCAAAGGCGGTGGAGCATAATCCGCGAGACTCGACCTGATTGGTCCCGGGGGCAGGGCGGGCGCCCTAGGGCACAGGGCGGGCGCCCTGTGTCCTGGCCCGTTACGGCTCCCATTCGTTCCCGTGGCTTCTGGAATCTTCTAAATGTAAGATAATTACGTGTTCGGTTAATATCCCGTCATTAATCCGACATGTGGGCCTTTCTTCCGTATTTCCTGATAACCCCCTGCAGAAATAGATAAACAGCAAAACTCGTGGAATTCTGTTAGATCAAACCCTAATTCTAGGTGTTGCTTGCATATAGGTCATTTTCTTTATTTATTTGATGGTTATAATTGATACTTAAGAACCGTCAACACCCGTTTTCGCCATTGGTGAGTTCGCGGGCATCTTATATATCTTCCTGTGCTCTCGGTTCATCGGATTACGAGCTGTAGCGCTAGATTGTTTAGCTCCAACGAGCAATTGCTCGCCGCCGGCCAAGTCACCGCCGTGCTGGCACTGTTGGTGGACGGTCGCTTCCCTCTCCCTCCTCCATATTTAATCTGAACCGCCCAACTCAGATCGAACGGCTATGGTTGGCCGATACCCCTTTAGTTGGCAATCTTTATAAAGAGCCCCTCTGTTTTTCTATATTTGAACCCGCAGTCCATAAGCGTAAAGCCAGATTACGCTTTATCCATTTGAAAGCGTAAATTCGGTCGGTTTAATTGAAAATACTTTTTTAATATTTATAGGATTTATTTCAATCTTATTTCGCTTATAAAATCTCCGTTTTAACTCTGATTTGACCCGTTCAAGTTGCGTTAGGTTCGTAATTTCATAATCTACATGTTAATGCTACTGTTTAGTAGGTTCTCAACTTTAAAATTTTGAGATTAGATTTAATCTATTACTTTATTAAAGTAAAGCTTGTTTAAATCATAACTTTTCCGTTTTAGTTCCGATTTATGTGCAATTCGCGTCTGTGTGATCCTAGTGAGATGTAGATTCGTTTTACAAACTTTTCATCTTATTTTACTACTGTGGGTGTACTATTCTAATTATAGCTTTGTTTGCTTTGCATGATTGCTCTTGGATGATTGTTGTTGATGTGTTAATCGAGAGTAGACGGTGAGCAGTTCGTTGGTGATCAAGAGAACTATTACAAACCGGATCAACAGGATCAGCTAGATCAAGGCAAGTATAGCATGGGATTTATCCTTGTTACCTATTCACTTTAGTTCACTTAATTCATGATGCATGTGTCTCCTTGTTAAGGATGCCTTAGTATTGATCTTGTTCCTTGAATCCTATGGTTATAGCATTGGGTAGTTGCTAGTGCTCACATAAACAATGATCTTGTAATTTGACTAATGATATATGCAATAACACTAAAAGATGATTTTTAGCAACAGGGAACAAGAGGGCTAGAGTTTTCTCTAGATTCCTCTCCATAAGGACTTATCTGTAAGCGAACATCCGGGACTTACAGTACAGCTGTGAGTGCTACATGGCTCTGGCTTTAGTCATATAAGAGGACCTTTTTCTAGCTTGTTAGTGGTTACCTTTATGGCGCAAGAGGGCTGTGTTCCAGGTCGGGTGTAGTGCGGCTTCTGTCCTTATGAGTATAGGCTGCGTGTTATTGTGTCATACAGAAGGGGAGCTCTACATTTGCAGGGCACAGAAACCTAGCGACCCTAACTTGTTAGACGAACCTTGGGAAGACTTCATAGTGAAATTTAACTGTCCAATGGGGAGTCATGACCTCGGACTTTTGGGGATCACGACTCATAATGAAAGTGTACAGCCTCTGCAGAGTGTAAAACTGGTATATCAGCCGTGCTCACGGATACGAGCGGCCTTGGACCCTTATGGAATAGAGATCACTATTAATTTACTTGTTCTTGCTATTCATTATTCTCTTTACATGATCATGTGTTTATTATGGGAACGTCACCTATTTGTTGCTACTCAACTGCTTAAAATATGATCAACTAAAAGCTACATGTAGTTAAACCTATGTCTTTCCTTTTGAGCTTCATGAACCCCATGTTACACTAGTTGAGTACTTTTGTGCTCACCCTTGCATTCCCCCACACCTCAGGATGGACTCCTGAATGTGTAAATAGTGATTACTACTACTATTTCCCCAAAGATTACTAGATTTGTGGTCAACCAGTTGACGTGCCTGTGCTATGGAGCTAGTTACCACAAGAACTATCTTATGTTTCCGCTTAATTACGTGAAGACTCTGTGATACTATTCGTTATGTAATAAACATTTGTGATGATACTATTTATATTTGTCATCTTATGTGTGATTGATCTCTAGGCGCACATAAGATTATGCATTCCATTTGTTCCTTAAAAATGGGTGTGACAAATAGCTTCTTCTTGGCCAGCTTCTTTCTCTTTGATGGCTTGTTTCTTTTGGCGTTGAGAGCGGTGTCTCCTCTTGTTCTTTCTAGGCTTCTCACAAGTAGTATAACTATTAAAGTAACAATGTACCTTCTCTCCAAGGAATTGAAAGTGGATTTCCCCAGTTCTTATGTAGATGATTGCGCCAGTGGTGTTGAGGAAGGGTCTTCCTAAAATGAGGTGGACATCGTCTTCTTCTCCCATGTCAAGAATCATGAGTCGGTAGGAATGTAGTGATCTCTTATTTTGACCATAACATCTTTCACTACTCCCTCCAGACGTCGAAATGATTGGTCCGCCATCTGCAGATGCACATATGTACGATACATGGGTCTAGTATTATACAAATGTTTATATGTTACCTTAGACATTATGTTGGTGCTAGAGCCGATGTCGTAGAACGTCTTGTAGAAAGTACTTCCCTCGATCATACAATCGATGGTGGGTACTCCAGGATCTCCCAGCTTAGTGAGGTATGGTGATGGAAGGAGGTGGTCAAGTTCTGAATCAATAGTGTTGATCATCCATAATGTTTCTTTTGCCTGATGCTTAGCTTTGTTCCTCCTCCTATTCTTGTTCTTCTTCTTTGTTGGGGCAGCAGTTGTATCCTCGTAGAGATACGGCGTCTGTGGGTGAACTCGAATGTTGAGGGTACGCTTCTTGAAATTGAATCTTTCTATTCTCCCATTGATTGTGAAACAGATCTTGGCGCTATCTGCGTAAATGATGGCTTTGGTGGTACTCAAGAACGGTCGCCCCAAGATGATGGGTGCTTTTTCGTCTCCACCTGTTTCTACAATCACAAAGTCTGCCAGCACATACGAGTGTCCAATCCAGACATCTTCAAGAATTCCCTTGGGGTAGCATAGTGTCTGATCTGCAAGCTGCAAACACATAGTTGTATACAATAAAGGATCACCATGAATTTTCTCATAGATTACCCTAGGCATGATGTTGACGCTTGCTCCAAGGTCACAGATAGCTTCTTCAAAGCTGTGGGGTCCAATGCGAATAGGGATGACAGGTCTCCCTGAGTCTCCTTTCTTCACTGGTAGAGTGTCGTCTACCCATGTTCCCCATTACTTTGGAGGTGCGGTGAAGTATTGCCCTACATTATAAATGTCTACAAGATTTGCAGTTTCTAAATCCTCTGGCTTCCCCAGAATCTTACCTCTTTCGGTCACTGGTACAGAAGCTGCTAGCTGAGATATTTGTGATTCTATCATTTTATTAAAGCTATGTTGATTCTTTATGGCAGAAGTAAAGCTATCCATTCTAGTATTAATATTTTCAAGCAATTTATCATTGGAAGCTATCTTTCTAGACATAGTATCAATAACTTTATTCTGATTAGAAATCATTTCTCTCAAGTGTGGTTGATTAAAGTTATTATTAAAATTATTACCTTGGTAGTTACCTGAGTAGTTACCTGAGTAATTAGGCCTTGATTGCTGATTCCATCCTTGATTTTGTTGAGGACGATTGTTGAAGTTGTTGATGTAGTTCACATCCTCTTGAATCTCAGGGCAGTTGCTCCCTGAGTGGCCAGTGTCTCCACACTCTTCACAGGTCATGCGAGAATCGTGGATGTGCATGACTTCGTTCTTCTCAGTGGTGTGTTTATCGAACTTCTTCATGAGCAGGTCTATCTTGGCAAATAGCATGTCTACTTCCTTCAATTGATGCATTCCTCCTCCTCTCTTGCGAGGTTGAGTGTGTTCCTCGTTCCATCCCTGGTTAGAGGCCATCTTCTCAATCAGAGTGGTTGCTTCAGTGATGTTGAGCGATAAGAATGATCCTCCAGCAGCTACATCCACATTCTCACGGGTACTAGAAGTGAGCCCATGGTAGAATGTCTACATGAGTAGCCAATTCTCCATCCCATGGTGAGGGCATTCTGATATGTAATCTTGAAAGCGTTCCCAGGCTTTAGGGATTGATTCATCGTGTTGTTGCTGGAAGGTTGAAATCTTCGCACGTAGAGCATTTGTCTTCCCCACTGGAAAGAATTTTGCTAGAAAAGCAGTAGCACAGATCGACCATGTGGTATTCTTGTCCTTGTTGGCATAGAACCATTGCTTTGCTTTTCCCAGGAGTGAGAAAAGGAACAAGCGGAGCAATATGGCGTCTCTTGTGACTCCCTTGATGGTGAAGGTGCAACAAATCTCCAAAAAGTGTTGGAGATGAGCACTCGCATCTTCATGTGCTTTTCCACAAAACTGGTTTGCTTGCACCATGTTGATCAAAGCAGGCTTGAGCTCAAATCCGTTATCTCCCACATTTACTATCGGTCTAGTCCTGCTGTTAGTAGTGGTTGGAGCGGAGAATTCACGGAGTGATCGATCGGCCATGGCTTCAAAGTCTGGTGTTAAGCTTCTTCTCAATTGGTTGATCTCAGACGAAGTGGTTGGAGCCTTCTTGAGCTTTGCTCTTGTTCTTCTGATTAGAGCTTCGGGGTTCTCTGTCGGGAGTTCAAAACTAGTCATACATCACCCTGCATAGATCAAAAAAAGTAGACAAAAGACAGGGTGAGCCTGTTAGAGTAAAGGATCAAGTGATGTAATTCGAATATCACATGTGTAAGAGTGTTCCTAGATGTGGAAGTGTGTTTATGCTCTTATGAATGTTTTCTAACTTAGTGTGCCATTCCATTGCCTCCCCGGCAACGGCGCCAGAAATGCTTGTTGACACTTCTTAGCATCACTCGCGTTAGGTTGTCATCCCCAACATGACATCAAGAGTGTGGTTGTATTGTACTCATGCCACTTAACTATATAAAGATATTAAAGTATATATCCGCAAGCGTACAGATTAATACACCCGTTGTAGCATTTCACCCAAGTTTATCCTAGGTATCATTATTTATATTTAACCAAATGAGAACAAATGGAGGGGCACATATTAAAGGCTATTCTACACATGTGATATGAATATTCGAAATCACTATCCTTTACTCTCAAACAGGAATCAATCAAATAAAAAGAGATAAAATATATGATAATCAGACCATTCAGATGATATTCCTTAGAGCAGTACTACTATGGCAAGTCATTGATCAGAATATAAAGTAAGAGAATAACTCCTAAGTAATCCGTTAACTATTAGTCATAATCTACATTGATTAGTGCAATTATATCAGGCAATCATTGGCTAGGTTATCTCATATCCATAAACAAGGAACATCTCCATTACGAAGCTGAGAAACAGAGTAACAACTAAGTAATGAGACCGCGTTCTACTAAGTTCTACACTCGGGGAGTGGACTACAAAGGACTCAACAGGAATGTCACACCCGCGATCTACCACATGACCCGGAGTATAGAGTGCATTTGCAGGTAAACAGTGTATAAGTACCGCACTTACACAATGTTGACCACCCACCCATAACTCAATAAGGTGAATGCTTTGCAAACATGTGTATAAACATAATGATAAACTATCTATGCCAAATATATAATCAAAGCAGACTAATCTCATAATAATCAAGGATATAATATAGATTAAGAACAAAATTATATCTAATGTATCAAGAATAATGATCAAGAACAATGAACTAGAACTAGACAATGATGAACTAGAATAATTACGAACTAGAACATAAACAATTAGAACATAAAGAACTCGAATAGAGATGGCAACGGGTACGTACCCGACGGGTAGTGCCCACCCGTACCCGCACCCGCACCCACAAAATTTTACCCGTCGGGTTACCCGTACCCGCATGCGGATAAAAAAAATAGTTCCATACCCGTACTCGCCGAGTAATTCTCACCCGACGGGTAACCCGTATCCGATAGCATACCCGAAAATTACCTAAAAATATCAAATAGTCACATGCAAAAATAAAGCATTCTAAGCTTCCAACAAGTTATAAACATGCTAACAAACATTATTAGCATCATTACAACAAAGGCAATCTACTAGAAATATAGTGGATGTCTCAATGGGCGAAATTCATGACTTATATGCGCTAAAATAACTAAGGTTGGCTAGTTATTTTTGCGGGTATGTCTTACCCACGGGTATGCGGGTATGGGTAGTATACACCCACACCCATACCTGCCATACCCGATGGGTATAGGATTTTTCCCAATAACATACCCACGGGTAGAAAATTCATTCCATACCCGTCTCTTTATCGGGTAATACCCATCGGGTACTCGGGTTTCGGGTACCCGTTGCCATCTCTAAACTTGAACATGAACTAGATCAAGAACTAGAAGAACTGATGAACTAGATGAATATCTGAAGAACAATGTTGATACAAGAGAGAAGAACTGGATTTAACAAGCTCCTCTTGACTAGATCTGGAGCCCAAGGCTGCTTGACTCCTCTACTTCTAATTCTAATCTAGCTATGCCTAGATCTGATGGAGCTCTAAAGAGATGAGAGTTGCTGGTTGGTCTTCTGCTTTCTGGTTGATGATTGATTGAATGAATTCTCCTTTGGAGGGGGGATCTGGGGCCTCGTTTATATAGCCCAGAGCATGGAACCGTGGCCCTTAGATCAAACCGACCTTCACGTAGGGTTAGGATGCATCCTTGGAGGTGGTTGAAGTAGTTTGCAAAGGAAGGAGCCGAGGGGCAGCGGCCAGGGGCCGGTCGGCCTAGGGTTGAGGCCGGTCGGCCCCACCTAGCGGCGCCTCGTGGTGGCCCTCCTCGTGGAGTCCTCTGGTGTCCTCTAGAAGCCTCTTGCGTATTCGTGTCGTGGAGATTAGGCCGATTGACATGGGTTCCTTCTCGTGGAAGATATCAATTCCTGAATTATTCTGATAACCCCTGCAAAATATAGATTCACCAAAACTCGTGGAATTTTATTAGTTGACACCCTAAACCTATGTTGGTAATCATTTATTAGTCCTTTATATATTTATTTTAACCCTTTATTATGGTAGATAACCATCGTCAACACTGCTGACGACGGTGACGCCTCGGGCGCCACATACCTCCTTGGAGGCATCGTTGATGAACCCCATGCCTCCCACCGACGGCGTCTGATTCTGGGCGTAAGCCCTGCCTTACATGTGGTGAGGCCAGCGGCGATGGCGTCCATAGGTTGTACCCTTAGGTGTCACCCCGTTCCTGAAGGATCGCTTGCCCCGTGTGGTCACCGACTTCCATGGCTCCTTCCATCGGCTTTTGGTGGAGTTCCTCGCTGTGCCTATATATGTATGTGCTTTTGTTATGCTCGCAATGGTTTGTCCTACAGCTATTGACCTTGTCGTCGTTGCTGATCATAGCGGATGCTTTGTCGCTATTGTTGGTTCCTCTAGCGGATACTTTGCTGTCGTTGTCATTGGTCACTTCTACCCCGGCGGAGTTGCCGCTGTTGGCGCTTTGGCCCCCTCTCCGGCACGTTGCTGAGAGTGTGTTGACCCTCTGCTTGGTCGTTGGTGGAATCTCTGGCGGATACTTTGTCGTTGTTCTTCTTTGGGTGGATGCTTTGCCACCCAAGGCATGGTCTAGTTTGTAGACAATCATTGTGATGTTGTATCCTTTTCTTGCAGGCTCAGTTGGTAGGTTTTCGGGTGTTGAGGACAGTCGCTTTTTCTCCTTTTTTTTCTTGTTCCTAAGTTGTATTCTGGATCACTCACCACTAGTTTAGTGGTTTGTAATCTGTGGTATGAGGGTTCTCTCGTAGCTGGTCATGTAATTCTCTTCTTCTTAAAGATAAACGGGCTATATTCCCCGGTCACGAAAAAAATTCATTCACACAGGACCATGCTCTCATCTTGAAACAAAGCCCTTGCACCAATGTTGATGTTGGACTGTTGATGAAACATTGGAAAGCATGCATAATGAGAATAGTTTCTAACTAATACAAGTTGCCCTGCACTAATGAGATGGTACATGCATTCAGGATTTCAAAGAATAATAAAATCATAGTCAAAATGGCATTAGTTTTTACTGAACAAACTTTAAGAAACTTATGCACTTAATAAAATATAATAAGAACCACACATGCACCCAAACAATTGCAACGTGAATCTTAGTAAAATGGAGTGGTCCCATTTTTCATATAACGTGTAGCATACACTCGAAAGATTAATTTAATTAACTTATTATTATTGCTCTCTGAATAGTCGGAATCAATCCAGATACAGAAACAACCGAAAGCTACATGCGGCGCCTTTTTTTCGAAAACGTGCTTGGCATGTGTTGCTTTAAGAGAGAATTAGAGTATAGATACACGGCTCACTGGCTCTAACGGCGAGGTACCACGGAGGGGCAGCGAGCAAACACTTACAAGAAGCACCGGCTTTACGGTGGAGCAGCGACAATGTACTTAAAGGAAACAATTGCACGACTAAGGAGAAGAAGAAGCGTCGTAGCTACGTCACCGCGGCGAAGAGCTGCGCGAGTCCCTGGCCAGGAGTCGCCCTCGTCCCAGATGACGCCTAGCAGCTGAGCCGGAGTCTTGCTGTGGCCGTCGAACGTCCTGCGGTTACATTCTTTCCAGACCTCCCACGAGACGAGCAGGACGAGGGCGTTGAAGCCGCGGCGATGGTGTTCTGGCACCATCCCGCAGGTCTGCAGCCACCAATCTACAATGCGGGAGCCGCTGGCAGGGCTCAGGTGTTGAAAGCAGACTAGCCCTAGCAAGTGATGCCAGACCTCACGAGTGAACATGCAGGACGCCAGGAGATGGTCAGAGGTCTCGTCGTCCTGTCCGCAAAGCGCGCAGTCGGCCGCCGGCTGAAGCCCGTGGCGCATCCTACGCTCAGCCGTCCAAATCCATCCATGCAAGGTGAGCCAAAAGAAGAATTTCACCTTTGGCGGCGCTGAACATCGCCACAGCGCGCTGGCGCCCAACAACGTCATCGTCCCGAAGAAGAACGCGCGGTAGGCTGATGAGCTCATGTACTCGCCGGTCGCTGCCCATTTCCAAACGAGGCGATCAGGAACGCCGTGCAGGAGCTGTACTCCATCGATCATTTCCCATAGCTGTATGTATTCGATGAGGACCGCAGCGGTGGGCGCCCTGGTGATGTCCCTCGTCCACTGCCGGTTCGCCAACGCATCATGCATCGAGCGTCCCCTCCTGCGGCATCCGACCGCACGAAAGAGGTTTGGCGCGAATGAGCAGATGGCTCCAGCAGGCAACCATGCGTCAGTCCAGAAGCGAGCAGTCGCCCCGTCGCCCACGTGTACTGTGACGGATGTCCGGAACATGTTGTCAACGAGGCGCTCCGGCTTGCTCGGCAGTTGCGCCCAAGGAGCTTCAGGCTGCGTTCGCCGGAGCCACTCCCAGCGAAGCCGGAGCGCAAATCTGAGGATCCTCAGATCCGGTAAGCCCAGTCTGCCAAGGTCACGGGGGAGTAGACCACGGGCCATGCGACCCTGCACTTCCCACCAGCGACGGAGTCGGTTCCCGCCCAGAGGAACGCGCATCGATGCTTGTCAATTTCTCTGATGGCCCAAGGCGAAAGAGTGCAGCAAATGGAGATGTGGACCGGGATTGCCGAGAGGGTAGTCTGCATCAGTGTAGCTCTCCCCGCGTTCGTCAGGAGACCGGCCTTCTAAGTTGGGATCCGAGAGGCGACAGAATCAACGAGGGCTTGCTCGTTAGCACAGCACAGTCTCGTGATCGACAGGGGTGCTCCCAGATATCTGGTGGGGAAGCCTAGTACATGGCATGGGAAGACCTGCAGCACAGTGGCGACATCTTCCTCGGAGCATCGAATGGGGGAGATGGCGCACTTATCCAGATTAGTGGCGAGCCCCGATGCACCGGCGAATAGGCTGAGGATTTGCCGGATGCAGCTGAAGTCGACGGCCGACGGTGCGAGGAAGATGACCAGATCATCAGCATAGATGGACGCCCGGAATTTGATTGCATTTCCCGGCAGCGGTGTCAACTGCGCCCGGCGGTCCGCCTCTGCGATCAACGCGTTTAGTACCTCCATCACAATCACGAAGAGGAATGGCGAGAGCGGATCGCCCTGCCGGAGGCCGCGTGCATGGTAGATGTGGCGCCCCAGCCGACCATTGATCAATACCTTGGTGGACGCGGTGGCAAGCATAGAGGAAATCCAGTCGCGCCACCGTAGCGGGAAGCCAATGTGCTCCATCACTTCAAGGAGGAAAGGCCAGGCCACCGTATCAAAGGCCTTAGCAAGGTCGACTTTGAGCATGATCATCAGGATACGGCGGGCGTGGAGCCAGCGACATATAAGCTGTACTGCGCGTAAGTTCTCGTGAATTCTCCGGCCACGGATGAAGGCGGTTTGGTTGGCCCTGATGATCTCTGGCGTTCTCGGTGCGAGGCGGAGGGCCAGAGCCTTGGCGAACAGTTTGCCGACAGAGTGGATCAAGCTGATCGGTCTATAGTCCCGAAGGCCAGCAGGTGCTTGGGTTTTATGGATGAGGACCATGATCGCCTCATTGAGGTTGTTGAAGTTTCTGAAATCCATGTCCCAAAGAGCATGGAAGACCCGCACGACGTCAGCTCCCACAATTTCCCAGACGGCTTTATAGAAGCCCCCACAGAAGCCGTCCGGCTCGGGCGCACGGTCCGCCGGGGTGTCACGCACGACCTTGACCACCTCCTTTGCCGTGAAAGGAAGTACCAGCTCACTGAGGTCCAACCATGGCAAGTCGAGCTGAGTGAGGTCGACACGGTGCGACCTGACAAAGGCCGTGCCGAGCAGGTCGTTGTAGTAGGAGTAGACGATGTCTGCCTTCGCCTCATTCTCGCTGAAGGTCTGGCCGTTATGAGAGATTGCGAGTAAGTAGTTCTTCCGTCGACGGTGGCAGCCCATGAGCCCATGAGATGGAAGTATCTGGTCCAGGCGTCACTCTCATGAAGGTGCCTCGTCCGTGCACATTGCTGGGCCATGCATCTGGCCATCGAGGCGAGGCCCAGCAGATGGGCCTTGAGCTCGCGGTGCAGCTCAAGCTCCCCCGGCGAGAGCAAGCTGGACTCTTGCACGACGTCAAATTCGTAGATGATGAGCCTAGCGGCCGCCAGCTAGAAACGGATGCTGCCGACACAGTTGGCATGCCAGCTCTGTAGCGCTCTGGCGAGGGAGCGCAGCTTCCGGTCCAAGATTTTGCAGGGGTCGACGTCGAAGTTCTGGGGGCCCCAGGCGGCACTGACAGTGTCGAGGAAGCCGTCAATTTTGGTCCAGTACAGGTTGAACCGAAAGCGCGGTCTTGCCCAAGGTTCAGAATTGAGTACTAGCAATAGAGGCGCGTGATCAGAGCAGTCAGAGGAGAGGCAACGGAGGTGGTGGTTCGGGTATTGCTCGAGCCATTCAACGGTGGTGAAGGCTCTGTCAAGACGCTCCAGAGTCGGTTCGTCTCTCCTGCTTGACCAAGTGAAAAGACGGCCAGAGAGGTGTAGCTCGTCCAGCTGCAGGTCGTCGATGACGCTGCGGAATCTGCGCATCAGGCCACGGTCCTATCTGCCATTGTTCTTGTCGGCGGCTGGTAAATTAAGTTGAAATCACCGCAAATGAGCCACGGCCCCGGGGCTGGCAGCGCATATGTCGCGCAGCTCCTGGAGAAAGGCGGCCTTGTCGGGTCTCGTGGCCAGACCGTAGACATTGGTGAGCCACCATGGCACACCCTGACCGTCTAGGGGCGTCAGCATGATGGTGACAGAGAAGCGGCGTACATAGGATGAGGAGACGCTCCATAGGTCGCGGCCCCAGGAGGTGATCGCGCCTTCGGCCACTCCAGTCGCGGGGAGATAAGTGAAATCAAAATCTGCCCCCGTTATGTCGGTGTTCATTGAAACAGAGAAGTTTGCCACTTTGGACTCTTGCAGACAAGAGATCGACGCGCGTTGTTGAACGCGATGTTGCGAACCACGCTACGGCGCGCCCGGCTGTTCAGCCCGCGCGTGTTCCAGACCAGCAAGTGGTTGTTACTCATGGCAGACCGGTTGTGCGACTCGCCGCGGCCCGCGTCCGACGAGCACCGCGCGTGGGGAAGAGCTGACGCATGGCCTCGCGCTTGGCGGAGGACACGTCCCCGCGAAACGTCTCGTGGAACTTGACTGCAATCTCCGGGTCCGGCGTGCTGGTCACCGTGTAATCAGGGCGGCCGGACCACTTGTTGAGCATGACTCTACGCGCCTGCCTCTCAGGCTGTGGGTCACAGTAGGCTGATTTAGCAGCCAGGCGGACACTGCGCCTTATACTCCAGTCGTCGTCCGCGGCCCGAGAGGACCGGACGCGTGGTGGGCTGCTGAGCAGCGGCTCCTGCAGGGGCAGCATCATGGTGTCGATGAAAGAAGCGACCGAGGCCATGGTGGGCGCCGCAACCTGGACCGCGGAAGAAGCCGGATCAGGTGCCGCGATTGCCACCATAGGAGAAGCATCGTTGGCGGGGACCGGCGAGGTCACGCCTTCGTCCGCAATAGCCGCGGTCACCACGTTGTTCGGAGGGATGTCAGTGGCAGGAGCCATCGGGGCGGCCAACACAGGAGCAACAGAGTCCTCCGGAGTTCCGACGGGAGGCCCTGCTGGCTGTACCATAGTCTGCTGAGTCCCAGGCGGCCTTGCGGGCTGGGCCGGAGTCTGCTATGCCACAAACATGTCATCGATGATGGCTGAGACGCCACTGTAAGTATCCAAACCCGGGTCTTGGAGCACCGCCATATTGTCAAACGCTGGGGCACGCCACCGAGGGGGGGGGGGGGGGGGGGGGGGGGGGGGGGGCGACGCGCTTGAGTGGTGCCTCCAGCACGGAGAGGTCGGAGCCCAGCAGGGAACGAATGAAGCCGTGCTATCCAAGGTACGAGTCGTTCCATTCCAGGAATTGAGCGTCGTCGCCAGGTCCCCATGGCGGATGTGCCTCAGCGCCTAGCAGGGCCGAACGACGCTCATCACAGTGCAGACGGGAGCCGTGACCGCTCAGGCGCTCCAGATCCCTGACGATCGCGTGGAGCGCATCAGTCAGCGCAGTGCAGCAGCGCGCCGGGTCCATTGCCACCTGGGTCACCTCAGCGGACCAGTTGTTGTCCCATGGTGAAGCGACCGAGGGGGCAAGCCACCGATCCAATGACGGCCGAGTGGCGTGGCATGAAGGTCATACCCCGTCGGCCTCCCAGGCAGGGGGTGTCATCATCTTTGGAAGCAAGCCTGTAGAGTCGCGGACTCCGAGGGGGGTCGCCACCGCCATCGAGACCCGGATGGCGGTGGTTGAAGTTGCTGTCGTCAGAGACAGAGTCGCCCCTGTTCCCGCCGCCGTAACCACCGTCATCAAAGGAGGGGGGCGGAGTGTGCCAGTCTTGGTATTCGACGATGCGGAGGCGTACCGAGTAGCGCAGGCCTGGAAGGCCATCAAAGACGGTATCGTCGGCTTGGAGGTAGAGCGCTCTCCCAGGAACGCGAACGTCAGGCTCAGGGATAAGGATTGTCTTCTCCTCAGGAACGAAACGCAGGTGTAGGCACCAAGCAGCAACAAAGAATTCACGGTCATCCTCCGCCGGGGTGACCTCTGGCGGGGCGAGCTCAATGTCGGTGCACACTCTGCCCAGAATGGCTTGAGCGACCTCCTTGGAGCATGCATGAAGGGGCACCTGCTGCATCCCCACCAGCACCCGAAAGCGGAAGGAGCCTGCCGAAGCAAGCGAGGTACGCCTCCAGGGATGCCATATGAGATGGAAGGGCGCCGTAGGAATCCTGGAGCGCAGCACCGCCTCGCAGTCCTCAAGGTGGCCGAATCTGACGATGAAGTCTTCGGGGTCGTGGCGCCACACCGAAGCGTCCATGATGCCAAAGTACGTTGCGAGGAAGTCGCGTATCATGGCAGGGGACACTGCGGGTCGGGTGCCGACGACAACGGCAACCAGGGCCAACCCGAGGTCCCGCTCTGCCGCCTCCAGCTCGGCCGAGCGAGGCACCACGACTAGCTCCGGGTGGCACGCGGCAGCACCGGCAGACGCCTCCGGCGCGCTCACAACAGGAGAGAGATGGGGGCAGTGGGAGGCCTGCCCGGCGCCAGCGGCTCCGGGGAGGGTGGCGCGTAGCAATGTGGCACCGAAGTGGATCGCCCCTTGGAAACAGACCTGGCGGTGATCGTGTTGTCGGTGGCATGGTTTTTTTTATCGGCCGAAATATCCCGATATTTCCGATATATCCTGTTTATCCATAGGTGCCGATAAGAAATAATCTATCTTTTTTGTATAAATTTTGTTTAAATTTATTTAAATTTACTTAAATTCAAATTAAATTTCATTTGAATTTAGTCCAATATTTCCGATATATCATGTTTATCCTCTTTATCTATGACCTCCGATAAATTTTAATTTCCGAAAATAAAATCCTTGGTCGGTGGCGCCGTCATGGCCCCGGCGCCTCGGGCCGGACCGTGGCGCGGCGCGGTGAGCCTGCAGCTCCGGGGAACGTCGTCGCATCCCGGTCACATGCTTCCCCATGGGAGGGAAGGGGCAGCCCCATTGGTGGTGACACTCGCTCCCACAGTTGAGGCATCTAGGGCTAGAAGTGCATTTGGCCCGGATGTGGTCCTCACCGCTGCAATTGAAGCATCTGCCATTCAAGTGGGGCGGCACCGGCTTGGGCTGGTGGGGAGGCGCACGCCGGCGCCAACGGCGGCGGCTTTGGACCCGGTGGAAGCCCTCAGCGTCCGGGGGCCCCGTGGCACGCGCCGGGTGAGCTACCGGGGACCGTGGCCGGCGGCGCTCCTCGCTGCCGTGTCGAGGCCGGGGCGGCGGGTCGTCCAGCGCTGGGTGGGCCCAACGAGCATCGGCCATGAAGCCCTCCGGGCTTGCCCGGCGGTGGCGATGGCCTTCCCCTTCCCCACAGGCTGGGGGGAATCCGGCTCCGAGTCGGAGTCCTCGGAGTCCGTGAAGGAGAGCCGCTCTCCGTAGTCAGCGACCAAGGGGGAGGCGGAGCCTGGGACGCTGGGGCCGGTAGGGCCCGAGCCCGTCGGCGAGGCGAGCCCCCCAGACGCCGCAAGCTCCTCTTCCTCAACCACAACGGCCCACGAGCGGCGGGAGGAAGATCCATGCTCCATAACGCAGATCCGGCGGGGTCCAGGCGGGGGGAGCCCGCGGAGGAGGCGGACGAGCAGATCTGGGGAGGGGGACATGCTGCGCCTTGGTACAGTTAATTTATATATTCGACAATAAACAAGGGTTGGACCACAAGCTAGCAGTGATTGGAGGAATCAGAAACGTCATGATTTAGCATTGTGTGAAACATAATCAACTAGCTGCAGGTAGATAACATTGTCTGAAATGATTTAGCATTCTCTGTATACTTTGATGCTCCCGATCGGAGGAATATAATCAACTAGCTGCAGGCAGATAGCATTGTCTGAAACGTCATGATTTAGCATCCATCCATCCATAAGAGATAAATAACTAGTAATAAGAAAAGGTGAAAGTTGAAGCGTGATCGCGCCGCCGCCTCCGCCCACTGCCCCGACGTGGCGCGGTAGGGTCCACGGCTGCAGCAGCCTCCTCCTTCCTCTCGCCCACCGCCACCATGTCCATGGCCGCCCTGCCACGACCTGACCCGACCGCCTCCTCCACCGCCCGCTCTGACAGTGTCATTGTCGCCTCTGCCTTGCCACCGTCTCTCTCGTCCCCGCCATCCGGCCTGCTTGTCTCCCCCAAAGCTTTTTTTTTCTAAGGCCATCGGGGATGGGGGAAGAAGAGAGGGTGAGAGAGGGCGCGGCGCTGCGCCGTCGCACTACAGCGCGACGGACGTGGGTTAGAGTTTGCGTAAGAAAATGCAGAAGCAGGGGCAACAGTTTGTAGGCGTTGGAGACAATAAAAGTGAGAGGAAATATATAGATGGATCATTGACAATGCAATAAGAAATTGCAAAACTATACGTGGATGGCATGATCTTTCACCTTAATTAATCGTGAGGACGATCTCGATTGATGACGAAGATGAGCACAATGCTGTCTGATACTTACATTAGAAGTAGAGAGAAGGAGGTGGTATGGTAGGCGCTTGTTGGCGGATGCAGCATCATCAAGATTCTCATGCATCTCCTCCAAATCAGTGGTTTTGGATCGATGGATTGTGAATCTTGATGATGCCACACCCGCAAACACCGACTGTGTAATGTTATAGACTAATCCTGAGGCTTAGCTAAATACATAATCTGGAGTCTGTTGTCGAGCTATAACGTTGCAGCTCCATCTATATATGCAGGAACATATATATATGGCATCGGTGAGATTGAGAAAGAGGTGAAGGATGGCAATGGCGATGGGTGGGTGGGTGAAGCGGCACCGGCAACGCGACATGCATGCTTGATGCGCTGCCGACTGCTGCAAGTCTGCAGAGTATGGCAATTAACATCGTGAGGGTGAGTGATCAGACGAGCTGAATATGTCGATTAATTATATAGGCGGTGCCATTGGTTGATACAGTCAGTATCAGATTAATCAAATCGTTAACCCACTGGTTCAGACAGAGTGGATGGAGGCAAGTTCAAGTTGGCCGGTGCGTGCGTGCGTGCATGCTCCGTCCGGATCCGCTGTCGATAGCTAGCATTGCATTGCCTGGCGCGCACGCCTGGCCACCTGATGACGTGGACGGGACCCACATCCCTTGTTTTCTTCCAATTAATTTAACCATTGCCGACTTCGATTGCTAATTACACGATTCATACATCTACGGGTACGTTGAACGATGCATAACAGCCCAAGCTTAGGGCGCAATGGTCCTTTCTACTAGACCAGATCGCTAAAATAAGAGAATTCCCATTTCCCAACCATAGGGCCGGGCACTGATTGGGGTGTAAGAATATATTCCGATTCTTGCAGGATTCAGATCCAAACGATGCTTCTACGAAGTGATAGATTCTCCCTTCAACACCTACAAACTTTTTTCTACTTCGAATTAGGAAGAATCCTCCAAATACTTGTTTTGTAATTAATGTTTCTAGTTTATTTAGAATGAATTTGGAATTTGAAACTATAGCCAAATGGTTTTACCAAATCTTATGAAGCGGTTCTGTTCAGCTAGAAAATATTTATAACAATAATCTAAATCTGAAACATTTTTAGAAGAACATGGATCCTACTAACCATCCTGAGGCAATTCGTTTTTGGTGCTCTCCCACAAATTCTACCCAACCTCTATGCTCCAATCACTTAATTTGGAGGCGATCTTTGAATGGAAGATATAGGGCTTTCTTTGAAGGATTCTAGTTTCTCGCTAGAGCAATGGAACTTTGGTGCATTGTGGCGCCTCGCGCATCAAGTTTTTCTTCTGGCCTTCATGGTGAGTTGTACAAATGTAATTGTCTTGACCTCGTAGCTTCATCTTGCTCATAGAATTAGTAACGCTGCCTAGACAGTGCCCATGAACATAAATGATAGCCGCCAGAGACGCGGTTGCGTCATCAGTGATGGTGATGTTTGCCGCCCAACTTCATTCTGCCGTCCTTCGATGGTGCCTATAGGGGAAAAGGAAGCTCGTGAAGAAGATGGCATCTCTTGCGGCCAAAGCCACAGGAGCCGCCTTCTCCTCCTTCATCTTCAATAAATTTGGGAAGGAACTCCCTGCTGCCCCCACCTCTTTTGAAGGCTTCTCTCAGGTTGTCACTTTCGGGAGATGTTGTTCTTGTCCGGTTGATTCTTTTACAATCCCTGCTGCCCCCACCTCTTTTGAAGGCCTTCAGAGTTTGTCAGCTTGAGGATATAATCTTCCTTTTTTTCAGTCTCTTGCAAGGCTGTGGGTTTTGAAATTTACAAACTACGGATCTTCTCTTGTGATGAGTTTGAGGTCTCCTTTCACCTCTTCAATGTTGGTCTGGCTGCTGCTCGTTCATTCTGAACCTTAAGTGGACAAAGTTTTCCCATTGGTGGATGTCAGGGAAAAAAACATCTTTTGCAGATGTAGCTAAACTACCACCTGCAGCGCTTACAGGAGCCAACAGAATTCCAATGGGAACCAAAACTTACAGCATGGAGTGATGTTTTTATACAGTCAAGTACGATGTAGTTATATGACACATGGTTACTCCCTCCGTCCAAAAAAAATGCAATTATGGTATTCGTGCCGGTCAATTAAGATCAAGTTTGACCATGTTTATAATAAAGAGTATTAGCATATATGTCTCTAAATCAATATATTATGAAAATATATTCTATAACTAATATAATAGTACTTGTCTTGTATCGAAAATGTTTGTATTTTTTTATATGAATTCAGTCAAAGTTCATAACGTTTGACTCCTCGAAATCCGAGAATTGCATTCTTTTGTGGACGGAAGTAGTAGTTATCAAAGTTAGTTGAAATCCTATGTTGTTCAGTTTCTTAATGTAGACTAATTATAATAGATAATGAAAGTATTTATTAATAAATAAATACCAAAATGACATCATAAAAGTCTCAAATAATTTCAAACTAGACACCATAAGGTAGAGCTTGAACCAATTTCTTTTTTCAAGCTAAAACGATTTTCTATGATTTTTTATTAAACAATAATTTAGAATTTCAATTGCGTAATTTTTCCAAAAAAAGATATTTTGGTAATTTTTAAAAATATCTATAGACAGAATTACCCTTAAGCTATGGTTCAATTTACTCTTTCGCAGATGACGTGACACTAGGTCGAAGAAAACCGCAGAAGATTGTAAAAGATTTGCTTCGCAAGGCAAGTAGGACAACCAAACACGGCCCAAGAAAGTACAGCTTGGTAGACTTTGGTGCAATGCCACATTTTGTTTCTAGAAGAAGTTTAATTTATCTTCCTCGACTATTGCGGCCGCTCGATTTTTTTCCTTCTTGAATTACAAAACAAGTTTTTTTTGATCTCCCTCTACTTTTAAAACCGGTTGATCTACACTTTGGATGGTTTTGATGGTGATTTTACTGATATGACACCACGTTAGATAGGGCAAATCAGACTAAGCTGAAAATTTAGAAAGGTAAATATGACTAAAATCTAATTTAATCTTAGAAAATTATAGCTGAGAGGTAAATTGAACTTTTTACATTTTTTTCCATTCGCCTATCTCTATATACGAAACGTGGGCCAAGCTCTGGTCGATGGAGCTGGCCACGTCGCCTGTATGACATCGGACGTTGGATCACGATCGAACCGCTCAAACCGCTAAAAAATCGCTTTCACGTGCACTGTTTCTGCACCGTTCAACTGCTGCATTTACTGTGCACACGCAGCCGAAAAGAAAATTGCTACGCGTACACGATAAACATACCCAGAAGATTAAAGTAAGTCATTTTTCTTTCCAGAAAATTTTCAGAAAATTCCTAAATAAACTGAACTACTCTAGAGCCTACCCAAATATTTTCCACCCCTTCTTCGTCATCCAAAAAATCTAGAATAATTTACAAATTCCTCTCATTCGTGTTTCGCCGATAAACGTAAGAACTTTATATCTCATTCATCCTAACTCCGAATCCCGTAATTCTTCCACAAAAAATCTTCTAAAATAAAACCTTACGTATTCAATTCATTTTTCCTAATTTCCGGTGGTTGTCACAAATGTAAATAACCCTCCTTTTGAACAATTCCATTTGCAGTCTAATCTGTATATACCAATAATTTGTTTCTTTTCCAGTGAACTTCAACATCTATACTCAGCTATGAACAAATTTTAGATGTATGAGCAGCCATCTTCTCTTCAATTATAATATAGTATGACGCGGATCCACAATTACACTATAGTGTAAACTATGCCAACAATCTTCTTCTGCTAATACAATAAAACATAAAAAAGGGACAATATATTTGCAATAAAAACAATATGAAAAATTCATATAGTCTGCATTATATTCAACGGTAACATATGCCATATATGTTTTACTGTAATATACAATATATAAGACTGACTGCACTCGCATCCAGTATCCCATCCTGCAGTACGCGGATAGCGGACGGGGAGGCTACAACGGGTCCTCTATCCCCGTCCGCTATCCTAGAGGAGCGCCGTTCGTCCGCCATATTTGGAGGAATAGCGGGCGTCCGCTATGCCCCACGTGGGGCCCGCCGCTCGCCCGCCCGCCGTCGGCGTCGCCGGTCATCCTCCACTGCCTAGCAAGTCGTCCTCCGCCCCCGCGCCCCGTCCGCTGCCGTCGGCGTCGCCCGCAGCTCGCCGTCGCCGTCGCCGCGCCTCGTCCGTTGTCGTTGCCGTCGCCAAGGCTCCACACCAGAGCCGGAGGAGGCGGCGCTCCCCGCTCCCGCGCGCGGCTTGACCGAGGGAGGGAGGGAGGGAGGGGCGGAGCAGCGGAGGAGCTGGAGGAGGGAGGGAGGGAGGGGCGCCGGTGGTCAGAGGAAGCAGCCGGAAAAGAAGATAGAGAGAGAAGAGGAAGGAGAGAGGGGAAGGGAGGGAAAAGAGTATGACGTGTGGACCCTATTAGCTGATAGTTGGTATAGAGGATTGATATAGAGTATGCATGGGTGTGGAAGAAATGAGTTTAGTGGAGACAATATGATAGATTTAGAGGAGGATGAGTGCTGAAAGCATGGCAACCTCACGGTAACGCCGCGGCCTGATCTTCTAGTTCATCCGGGTTCTGGGCCGGTCCGATCGCTCTAGTGGTGGAGTGGACTGTGGAGAGGACTGGTGTTCACTTCCGTAGTTCCGTTCCGTCGACGGCTCGACGCCTTCACTCCTCCGCGCGATCTAGCGGAGCAGCCGCCGCCCGCCGGAATGGAGCCGGAGCCCGATCAGCCAAAGGTAGCCGCCGGTGGGGCCACGGCAAGCACCTCGCCATGCTCGAGCGCCTCTCCAAGCGCTCCTCCTCCTCGGCCGGCGCCCCACCCTCGGACTCCTCTGACGCCTCCCCCGTCGAGGCCTTCCTTTCCCGCTTCGCCGGCGCCAAGCTCGCTGCGGAGTCAGCACTCTCCGCCTGCCGCTCCTCCTCTTCCGAACACGACGCAACCGCATCTCTGGTAGTTGGTATAGAGGATTGATAACATCGATAAGAGGATTGATAACATCGATTGCCTCATCGCCGAGGCGTACCACGCGCTGTCCCCCTACGAGCTGCGCGCCGCCCTCGCCACCGCCGCCGACCTCCGCGCGGCACACAGGGTCGCCGCCTCTGAGCTCCGTCCCAAGAAGTCCTTCTCCTTCAGGAACAAGAACAGGAATCTCAAGAACCCGCCTCAGGATCATGTCACCGCATCGCCACCGCAGCCACCTCCTCCGGAGCAGCCGAAGCCTAGTCTGGACGCGATCCTACCAGGGTTCGGGTTCCGGGGCAAGAACGGCGCCACCTTTGTGAAGGATCTGCGAGTCTCCAACGACAAGGATGGGGATTTCACGCTTGCGGATTTGGTTTCCTGCGAGGTCTATCTCAAGGGCAAATGCCGGGCTCTGTACATCCACAAGCTGAGAGATTGTCGTGTGTTCGTTGGAGCTGTTCTTGGTTCTGTGCTTATAGAGGACGTCCAAGGCTGCATATTTGTGATGGCAGCACACCAGATCAGGATTCATGAGGCGAGGGTGACGGATTTCTACTTGCGGGTGAGGAGCAGGCCTATCATTGAGGATTGCAGTGGTGTGAGATTTGCACCATATGTTTTGAATTATGAAGGGATTGAAGAAGATTTAAAGGACTCTGGACTTGAGGAGGAGACCGGTAATTGGGCCAATGTGGATGACTTCAAGTGGCTCAAGGCAATGCAGTCACCAAATTTGTGTTTGGTTCCAGAGGAAGAATGGTTGCAGACTGTCAACATTTCGGAGGCTCATGAACAGGAGGATGATAGCTGACCTGCTTTGGCATGATTGCTGTCATCTCTCATTTTGGTTTGCTTTTATGGATTCATTAGTTTATTTAGTATGAACACAATTGTTAGTGTCATTTGATCATGTTATTGTCACTTAATTCTATCTTTGATAATATTAGTGTAGACAACATGGAGTGACACTTGGTTTTATACTAAATATGATCAAGTATGAGGTGGTTACATGTTGTCAAAGTCAGTTGAAATTCTATATAGTTCGGTTTGTCAACGTAGACTAGTAGATAATGAAAGAATTTACTAACAAACAAATACCAAAAGGACATCATAAAAGATTCAAATAATTTCAAACTAGACACCATAAGCCATAAGGTAGAGCATTCTGGATGTAAGCCACGTCACATGAAAATCATTTTGTATGCATGCAAACTTCTGACTCTTCATCAATCATTGTCTTCTCCATAACTCCATTGGTGTTATCTTGTGTGGTGTGCATGTGTTTGTGGCTGCGACTGCGATCCCTGAGACTTCTATTGTTCAGCTTCTCATTTGTGGACTATATATTCAACTAGAAAGACTGGCGCGCTTCGCTGCACCTGTATGCTAAGAGCATGCATATTTGTTTGTTTCATTAGTCATGCTTAATTAGGCACTGAGCTAGATGGTGCATGCATATTGAGGCAGCCAGTTGTAGATGATGCCGCTCCTGGATGTTCTAGTTATGAGGAATCTTCATCCATCGTTGCTGATATGAAGAAATTCAGAACTCAGCTGGTTGCCTTTGACAAAGCTTGGTGTGGTCATCTTTACCATTTTGTGGCATGGAAAGTAAAAGATGCTAAATCATTAGAGGACGACCTCATTAGGTCTGCATGCAAGCTTGAGCTGTCAATGATCCAAACATGCAAAATAACTAATGAAGGCGAATCAGATAACATCGGTGGTGGATTTGAAGGCCATATGGAAAAAGGTATGGTTTGTATATTTAGTGCTTATTCTTCTTGGTCATTTTTTTTGCAATCAACCTTGGGGTTCATTAATTCATCTATTAAAATATAAGGATCAAGCTAAAATTTAACACTTTGTCCATTGATCTTTATGCCTCTTGTTGACATCTTCAATAGTGAACTATCTTTTGAATTAAGCTTTTGATCCTCATCCAGGTCATAGAAGACCAGAAACTTTAAGGGAGAGGATTCAACACCTGCGTGGTGAAGCTGGTATTGAAAGGATGGGATCTGCTTTATTTGAACACGGTCAAAGCTCTTTCAAGCAAAGGAGAACAGGTGTTCTGTTGCAACTACAGTTGCAAAGGTAGAATCTCCTTCAGTTACATGTTCTTCAGGACAGTCTGATGTTTCTGAAACCGGGGAGAATTCTAACGTGGATGCTGAAAAGACAAGTCCAGTTGTCAAATCTCTGGTTGGAGCTTCCTCTTCACCATTTGAAAGCAGCAAAGGAGGAAAGCTGATGAGTAACACAGCACCAGAAAAAATGCCTACTGAAAATGAGCAAATAGTCAATGAGATACTCCATGATATACATGATTCTTTTGCTGAAATCTCTGATGGTACTGGTACCATTGAAGGTGATTTCAAGGTTAGCTCCAATCTTATTATACAGTTCAGCAGCACAAATAATATAAAACTTGCAATGTATATGATCAAAGTTTTTTTTAATCAGTTTTTAGGATATTTTTTTGGGAAATCAACATATCTGAATTCAGGGTGTTGCTGATGTATTTAACATACTTATTTTTCGTTGGGCCAAATGTCGTGTAATGTGCATTAAGAAACAAATGTACATAGAGTAGACCCCCCCACCCCCCAACACACAAACACACGCGCACATGGACACAGATATCATCATCATACCTAAACCAGTCATCATAATCACCATACCTAGTTCCATACACAGATCACAGATATCATACCTATACACGACACAGAACAACCAATGAGAGCATTTAAAACCAATCAATCCTCAGCAATGGTCAGAAGCGCCAATCCTTTGGCGCCAATCAATCCTCATCTTTAATGAAATTGAGCTGCGGACTGGGTGACAATGCCATGCTTATCCATGTTTGTTAACAGCACCTTATGTACTTTGTAGTTTGTACCTATCATTTTCTCCTGTAGTTCTGATTGCACATAGAACTTCTTAGAGTTCCCAACTGTCATAACAGGTTGAGCCACCTGTTGACACCCTCCAAACTGGCCATGTAGTTCCAGGTCAGCTACAATCTGTGATACCTGCAGCAGGTATTTCTTTGGTTCCCTCCTTTCACCACAGGTATTTACCGTATTCATGGCTGATGTTGCATATTGTGAAACAGACAATACAGGACTACCAGAATGTAGGGGAGAACTTGGCACTTGGCAGGCTAATAAGGATTGGGTTATTACAGCTCATCAGCATCATGGAGGGTGTACAAAGGCAATCAGTTCCTGAGACATTTATGCTCAATTGGTTGAGGCTGCGATCTGTTCAGAGTAAATTTTTCAACAAGTGATTGTGATAGCGACAAGGTGAACCATTATCTCATCATTCCATGTTTCTTTATCATGTTGTTGTAGTACCATCATAATCTGCTAGAATGGAATGACCAAACCCAGTTACCTTATTTTTCTGTTGTTTGCGGCAAGCTTGTCTTGCATCAGGTCTTAGTGAGAACCCAAAGATTACTCCTGTGCTGGAGAATGCGACTTTGGAACTATTCAACGTCCTCACAAGGCTGCTAGACAACTTTCTAGATGTCGGCACTGAGAAAATCATTGAGGCCATGATGTATTCATCAACCTCAAGTAGCTTGTCAGACCATGAAACGATGGATACTAGGGAGGAGATATTGACTAGGTCTTCCTTAAAAGCCTCCAGACCGATGACACCATCTTCAAGAAGGTTTCTCAGTCTATGTACTGTGCCTTCCGTGCAATCACTCTGGGTGGCAGTGGGGAGAAGGGTCAGAAACTCGCCGATGCACGGCTGGTGAAGGCAGCTGAAGTGCTTATCAAAGCAGCAATGAATGTGTGCTCATTGCCCGTCAAGGTTCTGGAAAGTGGAAACGGCATTGTACAGCGATTTAAGAGTGTCGCAACTAGGAGTCACTGAGTCAGACCAGGCTGCCCAGATTTCATCATCTTGGAGTCTTTGATGCAGCGTCAACTGGAATGGCTGGTGCTGGTGCAGAATGCAGATGAGTTCACCGATGCGTGCGCGTCTATATGTGTTACAACTTGTGGGAGTGCCGTGATATTTGAATTCAAATAAGCATGCAGCATAGGCGAGCTGAATGCATGTATATATACACACACGAAACTCAATACAATTCCGAAATGCTCTCATGTGTATCATGTATGTATCTTCCATCATCATGCACTACATCTGTAAGCTACCACAAAACCGAATCAGCTCACGACGACAGCTGCTGCGCCTCCATCACCACAGAGGCCTCGACGGAGGACGTCGCCTCTGGGGCTGCCACCTGGACGGCGGCCCTGTCCTGTGCCTCTACCGCCTCGGAATAAATAGGAAGCTACTATAAGCTAATTACTAATTGGTTGTGCCAAGTGTACGAGCCTTTAAATTTTCATTTTAATGAATCAAATACATATACTAAGACACTAAGTACCATATACATACATATACTCATGGGCCCCAGTAGTCACACCTACTGCCCACTCCCCTACCCTGGCTAAGACTGAGCCATCATCTGATAGACCTGCGTGACGAGGGGCCATAACCTCGTATCGTTAGGATGCCTCTGATTACGGCAGTACTGGAGGAAGATTCCCCCTCGGTTAACTCAGCCTTAAGCATGGTTAGGGCGTTGGCGCATGCCCGTCCCTGGGTCTGAGATCATTTTTCTAACACAGACTTCAGTTGCTGGATTAATATAAAGATTGAGGTTCTAGTTCTATAGGACAAATAAAAGCAACGCAATTCTACACCACTGCCCACTGGTGGCTAGAGCGTTTGAATGTAAGAAGAGTGCGATCGAATTATTACCACGAGGGAGTAGATGTTGCCATGTTGGTCCGGCCCGCGGTGTCCTAGCTTCTCGACCTAGCCGGTGCACCCTCTCTTGTTGGGAGGGAAAGTGACGACGACCCTGGTCCTTTCCTCGGCCAGCCACTCGGCGCTCGCGCGCACCCCAGAAATGGCATTGGCATCTCATTCTCGTACCTGCTTCAATTCCACGCACAGTCCAAGACAAGTGAAGGAAAGAGGATGAGCTAGAAGACTACAGACTGTACCTTCTTCTCCGGGGCACAAATCTGATTCCACTATTTAGTTATGTGTTTCAAATTTATCCTTGCTTTGGCACAGTTCCATTGTTTTGTACTCCATCTCTTTTAAATTACAAGACGTTTTGGTATTTCTAGATGCATAGCTTTTGCTATACACTTAGATATACATTGTATCTAGATATATAGTAAAAGAAATTAATGTATCTAGAAAAACCAAAAATCTTGTAATTTGGAATGGAGGGAGTCTTGACTATACTGTTTGTGTGTTGAATTTATCTTTGCTTTGGTAAAATAGATGTCGTATACTTAGGCATGTTGATTGCGTATACCCAAATAGGTCTGTATGCTTTGGCATCATATAAAGGTGAAAAGTACCATGCGCCAGATTGGAGGGGTCTTGCTCCTAGTGGCGAACAAGAGTTCTTTAATCATTTACATTCAAGTATTTAGGGGGTGTTTGGGACTCCTCCGCTCCACATTTTTCAGCTCCGCTCCATATTTTGTAGCCAAACGGTTTCAGCTCCACGCACTCTGTTCGAGGAAAAAGTATAGAGTTGTGAGAGCACCTAAAGAGGTGCTCCACAAACTCCAGTTTTTTATGGAGCTGCTTCACGGTGGAGTTTCTAAAGCAGAGTTTGTGGAGCAGTCCTAAACATCCCCTTAGAATATGGTGGAGCGCTAATTTGGTGTGTGGAAAATTAAATGAAGTGGAGGATCCTTCTCAAAATGCCGAGTTAGACGATGGAGAGGCAAAAGATTAGTGTCGCTGCAACCATGTGCGTACATAATTTCATTCATGATAACCATTATGAGAATAAAGATTTTCGTAAATACGATCAGAATCCTGGTTATGTGCCCACTGTACCTCTAAGTTATAAAAAGAATTTTCCTTCACACAATGTAGGTGATACATCAACTTCAGAATCTAGTGATCGGAACATTGATAAATTCCCTGCACGGGCAATTTTTCTTTCTAGATCATCATAAGCATATGTGTTTGTATTACAACATGATATGTATTGTTGGCATGTCTACATTTATTAATGGGTCATGACTATGCTAAACAAATATTGCTTGCTTCTACTTTGTATTTTTTTAAAAAAAATTTTAAATTCAAATGCATTCCAATAAAAAACCATATACAGTACAAACATACAACTCTAGTTGTTACAAGTCAGATAGATAGGGGCATCTTAGACAACTGACTTCTCTTAGCCATGCATGATAAAATAGGCGAAGTTGTTTTGCCAAATAGTGCATCAAAACAACTCTAGCTCCACCGGTAAAGTTGTTCGTGGATCTGAAGCAAAAAAAACACATTTCCACTAGTGAATAGGAGCTATGGGCATGGTGAAATTCCAAAGAAAAGATAAAGAGCTCGAGACGGGGAAGGACTGTTTGGTACATCTATGTTTCACGGGTATGAAGATATTTTTTTAGCTTTAGCTCTACTAGTGCAGCTAAAGCTGTTTTAGTAAAACATTTGGATGAACATCTTCTCCTAGTAGATAAAAATGATAAAATGACTAAAATACCCATTCTTTTTTCTTCCTTTATTTATTTCTTTTCTCCCTCCCTGTTTCAACTTATCCTCTTTATTCGACCACCATCCGTTTCTATGATCCGAATCTGTCGACCGCTTATCCCGCTCTCCCTTTCCCCGGGGCTTACCGCCGCCCCTCTCCTTCCCACCGATTTCCTTCCTCCTAGCCTGGTCTGCAGTTGTGACCTCGTGACTTCAATTGCCCATTGCATTTCCGCCCTCACGCACAATTCCACCTTCACACACAACTCTGTCCCTGATGACTTTGCCTCCGCACATGACTTGCCCTCGCGCCACCCAACCCAGCGTCTCTGCCCTGCCTGCCCCAGTGCCTTTGTTCGTCAAGCTCACCCGTATGGACGTGGGACATTTCACGAAGGACCTGCCCATTCGAATGGAGGCGTTGGTCATTGAAGCACATTTTTAAGCTCCCGCGGAGGATTCGCTCTTCTGTGAGCATGTACGATTTGTAGAAGAAGGGGACGCTCCCTGCCCTGTTGGTAGGTGGAGCCGTAAAAGTGCTCCCGGAGTGACTCTAGGAGCACTAGTAAATGGGGGCCGAAATACGAGCATAATAAAACCCGCAAAGGAGAGATAAAAGAGTTCGAGCGGTGTCCCGGCATGCGCTATCAGTGTCAGCAGTGCCTCGGTGGTTTGGTCTCGAACTCTTGGTGACTACGAGTTACTCCCTCTGTTCTAATGAATAGTATTTACATTTGTGACTTTAAGTCAATTTATTATGAGAATACATTTCATAATTAATTTAATGACATTTATTTGATATCATAAATAATGATATTCTTTATCTATAATTGGTTAAACTTATAAGATACTAAAACATGACACTATCCTAGAATTACATTTTTTTCGCTTGTCTTCTAATCTGTACATTTCAGCTTGTTTTTTCAATGGGAACCGTGTTTTTCTCTCACAGCAAATCAACGAACAGTATTTTCAGCCATAGCTTTTCAGCGAAGCGAACGGACTCTCAAATTGCACAAGAAAACACACAAACGTGGCTGCGTGAATACGAGAAAGCGATAGTACTAGGCAGGACCAGGTCATTTGCAGACGAAGCAAGGAGTCAATTCAATACATGAATATAAGAAGTCGCCGTCGATCAACCAAAATTACTAGATATTGGCCTTCAGGACGGGGACCACCCCGCCGCTCCGCCGATCGGTATGCGATATAATGGCCTATGGTAAGGTTTAAAACATGTATAAGAATGTCATTTTAAAGGTAATAAACAAAGTTATATGACTTTTGATATAGCTCCTGTGTGCAGAAGTGTACCGGAAGCACTTCGTAGTCCATCTCCAAAATCCTATCGTGGCGACCTCAGAGCAAGTCCAACAGATTAAGTAAATGTATTTATGAAGTCATTTATAGCTACTGTGCTTAAAAGAAGCATTCCAACAGCTTGTCTATATTGTTTTCCATTTTTTCTAGCCAGCTATCCCACCATTCTCGCTGGCCATATTTCTCTAGTGAATCATGCTTACTATTTGTGTTTTCCAATTTAACTAGACCGTTGTAAAACTCTACATTTTAGATGGACTTTCTATTTTACATAATAGCTAAATCTCACAATTTAGCATCTAATTTTACCAAGTCTCTTGAAATTGCTCCATTATTCCCTCTACAAGGAGCCAGTTAATAAAGGGTGGGTAGCACAAGTCGCACCATTTGATTTGCACCAATCCGTTCCGCTCGCTCCGCTGACAGACTTAGAGCGTTTGGTTTGGAGAATAAACTCAAATGATCATATATCATGAGTTCATTCCTCGAATTCAGTGAAATAACCTCATTATATATACTAGTACTAATTATTTGCTCGTGGATCAACTCATTCTATTCCACAAAAAAAAAATCTAAAAAGTAAGATGATGACAGACTACTTCATCACATAAACCAAACACCTCCACTAACAAAATCAGTAGCATATTACCTTTTTCACATCCATGATGCCTCAGATAATAATATTCGTATTTCCCTTTGCGATTTATGCTAAAGAAACATGACACAGTACATCTTGTGCAGCTCATCGGTTACCTCTCATCTGGAGCCACAGGCACGGGGGGTGATCCCTTGCATACTGATACCAATTCCGGGGCACTCCGTGGCCGTGAACAGAATGAGTCACTCAGCGAGCGCTTCCACTTTCTAGCGGCATGCCGCTTGCTGCTTGTACCAGCAGGGGCTGCAGCAGAAGAAGAGCGTGCTGTCTCAGGAACACCAACACTTTCTTCGTGTTTCTTTGGCATGCTGTGGCTTCGCTGATTGCTACCAAAGAACTTGCCGCTTGAAGATTTGCTTAAACCAGAATGAAAGATGCCATCGTCAGTTAAATAGCCGTTCTCCAGACTGTCCCGCATGGCCAGGTCGTCGTATTCCTCATCAGACCTGTTGCAGTCCTCGTTGACAGATCCTTCCATCTGCCATGCAAGTATCCACAAATATGCTTACAATGGGATCCAGAGCATAGAGTACAGTGAAGCAACTCATGAGTGAATCCTTTTACCTACTGTTTAGGATAAAAAAAACAAAATGGCCATAACAATCCAAATAAAGACTTCATCTCACCTCCCCATCGATCTCCCTGTTGTCTTCTTCACTTAGGTCCTCATCGCTTCCCGAATTAGGCCGAACATCAGCTTCTTCTTCCTCTTCTTCATCGCTGCCATATGCTGCTGATGACTCTTTGATCTAGCCTCAAAAAGTATTAAAGAAAATTCAAAATAGGACACTAGCCTTACAAAGAACATTGATCAGAAAAGAAAGACTTTCAGCCATGGTACAAGTAGCAGTTAGTACCTCTTTACAATGTCCATCCGACTTCTTTGGAGAACCAGATGAAGATAGTACATGTCTGCTACTACCTTCAGCAGCATTTGTAAATGATTCATCAGCATTTCCAGCTTGACTTGTACAGCCCGTATCAGTAGGCCAGGCACTTATCCCAAAGGTGCCAAACTGCAGATTCACTGACTCTGCTCTTCCAATACTTAGAGGTCCATAAATTGGATTCCCCACAGATTTCTTATTACTGTTGTCAGAACTGCATTTTCCATCTCCTTCACTGGACTCAACTGGCCAGGCCTTAGAAACAGAACCGTCGACATTAATGATAGCCATGAGCTTTCTTGAGGATCCAAGCCGTTGGATCAATTTGAACATCCCCTTGGAACTCATGGAATTAGCCACGCATTGGTTTTTGTACTCTTCATTTACAATAGCAACAGTATTTGCTTCAGGATCGTATAACAGATCTCCATTACCTCGCCTACGGAGGCAGCTAAAGACAGTGGCATGGATCGAAGCCACACTCCGATCAACATTAGTGTTGTTGACCTTGGGAACTAGGTACTTGTCAGCTCTGCTGCAGAGGTACTCCTGGATAGTTCTAATGTTGCTGATGTATTTAACATACTTATTTTTCGTTGGGTCAAGTGTCATGTACTTTGCACGTACAGCAAACCTCTCTGTGTGCTTACCCTCATTAGATATGTAGATCATGAAAGGTATTATCGAAGGATGTTTCCTCATTAGACCCATCTGAAATAATTAAAAGGAAATGTGGAATAAAGTGGGCATGTTAACCATGAAAGTTACAACTCCACCTTTATTAGCAGAAGAAATGCAATATAGTTGGCCCGATATGATCTAAATAGCTGGAATGAAAGGAAGGAAGTGCAAATGAATAGTTTTCTGGAAGCACATACCACAAAATTAAGGCTTAAGTGAACACCCTCGACAACAACTGATTCTTTCCTATCTTCCCAAGCAGTAATTAACCGATCCAAACTATCAATCACCATCTCGCTCTGTGCTTTATAACCTTCAATGGCCATTTGCTTCTTCCCGATTGATTTCCCATCAACTTTTTTGCTAAGAGACCCACTTTTCTCATAATCAATATTTGAGCTGCTTGATACGCCTGAGCATTTTTTTGCTTTCCTCGTAGCTTTTGCTTCAGCAACTGCTACTGGGTCGAGACATTCACCTGCATGATAAGTTGATGCCCAGAGAAGAGGATTTTCTTTCTCTTCAACAAAGCTTCGCATCATGTGACGTATCGAATCTGTGGAAACTACAGTTGTAATTCCTAACCTGCTTCCCTGTTGAGACATTAACATCTCTATAAGGAAGAAATTGGGGGGGGGGGGGGGGGGGGCTAAATTTCCCACAAGTGCAGTGGACATAATCTAGTTTTGGAAAGAACATAATTTACTATTCCTAAGTCTTTCCAATACCAAGTCACAAAAAAAAAGGTCTTTCCAATACCAGCTATGGACGAAGATTCGTGGAAAAAAGAAAAACAATCAAGGGGGAACTTAATTCGCTAATAACATTGCTTTGTTCTATCCTGGTGCCACAGACTTCCATGTAGTAATAATACAATATGTACTTCATCTGCATCTCCAGTCTATTGTTACATTCTCACAGCAATGTTCCTTGCCTGAATAGGTCTAAGACAAGTTCTAATGGAGGATGAGGAGCAAAAGGGCATACAAGAAAGTAAGGAGGTAAGGAAAATTAAAATTATTACCAGCAGCGTAGAAAGAGTAGACTTGCCACAGCCACTAGTTCCGCAAAGAAGAACTGTGATAGATTCCTTTCGTTCACGAATCCTAAGGCAAGATGAAAGAATATAAGTGACAGGGAGAATGATACAATATGAACACCTTTAAAAAGTTCCCTTTGAAATATATGTGGTCAATCTGGAGGCACTAGAATGCTTGTGGTTCTGAAAAAGTTAAGTGCAGTTTACATCAGTGACAACACAAGTATGGAAATCAGTTATGGGCGTTAGCCCCTATAGCAATTCCAATGAGACAATTTGAATCTCGTTCAATCGGCAAATAGTCATAGTGTTGCATAGTTATCCCTTTCAAAGAGTAACATTAATATTAATTATGCTAAGTAATCAACTCACCATGCTGCCGTGTTCAGAACTATCTGTCCTGAACATCACATTCACAAATCCGATTATATTATTTATGAGCTGCTGAATGTTTCACAACGACGCAATAAGCATGAACGGCGACGAAACAACATATTGCCGCAAAATGAGGGATTTTTTTTTAAAATATTTTCTCAGCAATTAGAAACAGATGGGTAAGGAGACAGTTGAGTTGCAGTGGCAGAAGGGAGAAGGGAAGAAATGGGGACGAGAGAGAGTAAGGGAGTGCGGCGGACGGACCTGCAGGCGAGCATGAGATCTGCACGCTGGTTGGGGGCGACGTACTTGTAGAGGGCGAGGGCGTCGAGGACGAGGTCGAGGAAGAGGTCCCTGGGGAGGAGGACGGTGGTCCGGCGCTTGTATAGCTCGAACTGGAACTGGCGGGGGCTTGTGGTCGGGGTGGCTTCGGCGACCTCGTACCTCTGCACCCGGGCGGAGGCGGCCGTGTCGCCGTGGCCCTGGTGGTCACCCCGGATGACATCGAACACCCTGCGGCTGATCTACAAGAGATAAAGACGGAACGGAGGATCCAATCAGACAAAAGCACATGGAAGATGGGAGGTCCGGGGAGATCGGCATCGAAGGCGAAGAGGCAGAGGGCCGGACCTCGAAGGCGTGGCGTGGCTTGCATCCCATGAGCTGGAGGGTGCTGTGGATGAGGGAGCGCGTGTATCGGAAGGAGGAGGCGTTGTCGTCAACCACCACAATGTAGAGCAGCTTCGCCGACGCCATGGGCGCCGTGGCTGGAGCCTGGAGGTCGCCGGGAGAAGGGAAGGTGGCGGTGCGGCCCGGTGGCTCCCCCTTTCCCTTGTGTCGCCTGGTTCCTCCGGTCTGCTGCTCCGTCGCATAAATAGAGTCCAACCGAAGCGCTAGTCAAACTTTCTCAACTAATAAAATACGTACAACATTTATATTTCTAAATAAATTTATTATGAAAGTATATTCAAAGAATCTATCTAATGATATTAATTATATACTATAAATATTAATATTTTGTTAAATATATTTAGTCAAAGTAAAAGTTGTTGATTTTTTGGAAAACGAGAATAATTTTTTTAGGAACAGTGAGGGAGTAGTTCTGATTCTGATTCGGCGGGCCAGCTCTTATTGACTTTCCCATTTTCCCTTTTCCCCTGCCGGGCCTGACACGACACGGCGCCTTACATCTCCTACCACAGTTTGAATTTCGCCTGACCTCATTATTTAGGCCTTGTTTATATTCCAGAATTCACCTCCAAATTCCACTATGCAAAAAGAAGATTCCCCATCACATCAAAATATCAGCACATATATGGAGTATTAAATGTAGATGAAATCAAAAATTAATTGCACAGTTTTGTTGTACTTTGCGAGACGAATATTTTGAACCTAATTAATCAAGATTTGAACAATTATTATCACAAGAAAACAAAACTGCTACAGTACTCGGGGGTGGCACTGTGCCAAATTGGCCACCCCCGAGTTGGGGAACTAAACAAGGCGTTACAATGTAACGAATATTTTTTTCAAAAATAACTAAAGCCCAGTTTAAAATTATAAAATATTTCAGCTTTCCTATATATATTTTTATACACTAGATGTACGCTATGTCTAAATACATACCGTAAGCAATGAATCAAGAAATGCAAAAACATCTTATAATTCATAATTGAGGGTGAAGTAAACATACACATACATTTTTTAAGAAAAACTATTGAGCTTGCTCCCCTAGCACTGTATTACCACCAAAAGAAGAAACAGAGAGTATAGTTAGCTACAACATGCGTCATAAAATAAGTGTCATTCTCGCTTCTCGAGAAGTCAAACTCTTTTAACTTTGACCAAAAATTTATAATACATAATTAGTATTTTTAGATAGATCATTGAATCTATTTTCATAATAAACTTATTTGGAGATACAAATGTTGCTAATATTTTTATAAATCTTGTCAAAGTTAAGAATGTTTGACCAGCATGAAATCCAAAACGACACTTATTTTAGGACGGAGGGAGTTGATGCTAACAAAATGAGTACAAGAGCTTACCAAAAAGACAGAAAAGGCCATACAGGGCCAAGCGGAAGTGGTCACAGTCGCCACACAAAAACAAAAGAGAATTACAAAGTGCAAGCCAATTCATAATTACATAACGATCATTGGGGGAACCGGTGCAAATGAAGTTTAACCTCACTTTTGAAAATTTGCCTTCCATGCTGCAACTGATGATGCCTTGCCATTGAAGATGTATTCATTTCTCTCCTTCCATATGCTCCAAGCAACAAGTATCACAATGTCGATGAAATAGGGAGAGTTGAAATAGGCCCTCTACTGAATTAGCATATGGTGGAGGCTACCTTGTACATTCCATTGAATGTTGACTATGAACCATCGGGTTACACTTGCAAGGCATTCAAAGAAGAGATGCATTGCCATCTCTTCAACGTTGTTTTGGCACATGGCACAGTTGTATCCCTCTTTTCGGGTGTTTATGATGTCTTCGAAGAACATTTCGGGTGTTGAGTCTATCAACAAGGAGGAGCCAAGCAAAGAATTTTAACTGAGGCATACATTTTGATTTCTAGATCCAAAGGAATGGGGTAGGTGGGGTGATCGAGGCAAAGTGGCGTCTATAAAATTTGCTAGATGCATAAGAATTGTTGTTCCAAATTGTAGGATCTCTGGTAAGGCTAGAGGAGGGTAAATAGGCCTGTTTAAAACAAACTTAAACAAATTGTCAAATTTGACATGTGGCACTGCTGCTCTTAGCAGCGGCACTGCCGCCCTGCAGACAAGTTCATGAAGCAATTCAAAATCTACCAAAAAAAATTAGATCGGAGAAATTACTGAGCTTCCAGAGGTAGAGTATAGCCTAGATCAATAGTTGAAAGTAGTTGGAGAGGCTTATACACATAGATTGGGACCAAACCCTATAAATCACCACAAGAACAAGTATTGCAAAAAATGAAACACAAGCACAAGTGACACAATGATTTATCCAATGGTTCAACTCACCACTAACGCTTGTCTACCTCCACGTAGTTGACGTTAGCCACTAAGGCTTGGGCTTTGCAACCGTACCTCATTCTCAAGTCAAGAGAGTTAACTCTTGAGATGAGGAGTGTTTTGCTAGATCAATGGGAGTGATTACAAACCTCCTGAGGTTGTCACATAAGTTGGCAAGCTCATCGAGCGACGCTCTAGCCGCCTAGGAGCAAGCTCCAAGAGTAATAGATTCAATGCACCGGCTAAAACGTGAACCAAGCGCTCTTAGAGTTTGGGAACAAGTGGATCTGCTCTCTAATCGAGTTTAGAGCCTTTTTCTCTCAAGGATTGATGAGAAAATTGCAAAGGAATGCTTGAGAGCTTGGGGGCAACAATGGAGAAGAGAGGGATTGAGCAAAGAGTTGTTGGCGTCAGTCTGGTTGTCCAGAGATTGAAGAGAGAGGTTGGGAGAGAGAGAGAGAAGAAGGTATAAATACCCCTTCATCCTAACGGTCAGTTAAGTCATGACAGTGATGCGGCTCAACTACAGCAGTGCCGCTCTGCGGCATTGTCTCTCTTCAGGCGCGGCACTGCCGCACCAGCTTGACAACATAAGGTTACCAAAGAAAGAACTTGTTGTCATGGCTAAAGATCTAATGATGTATTTGTGGATAAGTTGAGCACTTGGCTGCACATTCAAGCTTGTGTATTGTATCCCCTTTGTAGTACGGCTTTTTCTATATTCAAATTCAAAATATAAGAAGAAATAAACGCCTTTGACTTCATCGCCGTGATCAAGTGTAACTAGGGGCTCCATCATTTCATGTAGCATCCTCTTTTGTGTATCACCTGCTTTTCAACTCGACAGTTCTCATTAGCTCTCTAATTGCGTGGTCATTATCACTAAACCCCATAATTAGGGCTTGATTGCACTTACGATCTCCCCCTTTTTGGTGATTGATGACAACCCAATTGGAGCTTACAAAAGATCAAAATATAACAGAGATTTTCGAGCCATGATTGTAGAGACTCCCACATAAATGTGTGAAGGGATAATTGAATTCTCAAAATGGAAATAGAGGCCATGATTCACAACTTTTAGTGAAGTGATGGGGCTCCCCCTACATCCATGCTCCTGTTGGGGTGCTGCAAACTGTGTCAAGTAATAATTGTGATGCGTATGACAATTTATGCCATCAAAAAGAGGAATTGTATCAGCCAGGTGCAACACTACCGCTCCAGAATTGTAGGGTGGCATTGTCGGGCCAAAGTGCGGCACTGCCGCACTTCTGATAACAACATAGAAGTAAAATCAAGCACCACATAGCTGCCACACAAGATAAAAAATAGAATTTAAAGCAGCAAGATGATAGCTAGATCTCATAAACGATACATGTCCATATCCCATACACATAGAGTGTTTTAGGTAGCAATATTATAATAAATAGAGTTTTTAGGGACTCTCAAACTCACAACCTAACCACTAACACTCATGGGTAGGACATGAAGATCTCCAAGCTATTGCAGCCATGGCATCGAAAAGATGGACCACTCTCACTTCTCCCCCTTTGGCACCAAGCACCAAAAAGAGGAAAAAGAAGAAAGAGATCAACACTCACTCATCGTTGTCCTCTTGGATGCCTTCCCAATCAACATCATCACCACCTCGTGCAGCACGTCTGTCGCCACCATCTTGGATGCCTTTCAAGTAGTATCTAGCTAACCATGGTGCTAAGGATGGTGTTCAAATGGCAACTCTGATTGGTATCACGCTTCAAAGGTACATTCTTTATACCTTAGCATCATTTGGTAGTCATTACTCTCCCAAACTTCCTATCTATGCATATGTGTGCAAGCTTCTAATACAAACTCTTAGCACATATGTAGGGGAGCTAATGCTACCAATTCGGGTTTATGAAACTTGTCCATATCCTTTACATATGGTAAAATGCTTAGGCAAGCAACATGAATCCAAAAAGATTTCATTGAATATCTTTGTGAAAAGGTTGTCACAATTACCAAAAAGGGGAGACTGAAAGACCTGGTTTGGTTTTGGCTAATTGATGAAACCTAGTGTACTAACCCTTGTCATTAAGTGTTATGATTAAGATAGGGTGATACACACCAAGTGGTGGAGCTAGATGATGGTCATGGTGATATGGTGGTGACCAAAAGAGATGATCAAGTGCTCCAACTTGGAAAAGAAGAAAGAGAAAAACAAAAACAAAGTGTTGATCAAGGCAAAAGTACAAATTGGTTATTGTTTTGGCACTAAAGACACCATAGAGGGTGTGAGTCTGTTTAGGATTGATAGCCATACTATAAAGAGGGAAAATCTTTGGCTAAGCGGTTATCGAGTGCCACTAGGTGAAGTCATAATTGCATATGCATTAGGACCTAGTGTGCTAACAAATTAACCCTTGAAAAATGCTTGGAAAAATGCTAACACATGTGCATATGGGTTATACACTTTGTGGGTAGCAACTTGGAAGTAAGGGTGAAGTGGTTGAACTGATAGAAAAAGAAAGGGAGGAGAAGGTGCAGGACTGGACCCTGGCTTTGCTAGTGACCGAAACCTGACAGGCAAAGTCTGGTCAGTTGTTTGAGCTGGCCAAGGAGGCCGAGTTAGGACCGAACCTGACGCTAGGGGTTCGGCTGTGCAGCTCTGAGCGCGCGGGTGACGTAGCAAGGACCGAAGCCCTGAGGGTGAGTCTGTTCATGTATGACCGGACCTAGTCTGAGGGGTCTGGGAGCTCTCGATGTCATTTTCATCGCAATCAGACCTTGCTTATCTTGGCCAGACCAGACCCAACAATGGAGAGTTTGGTCATCTCGACTTGGTGGCACATGATGGTGAATGTTGTGAGGACCGGACCCTAGCCTCAGTCCGGTCATCAGGACCGGACTGGGTCCGGTCGCATTTTAGTGCTCGGGGAGCTTACTAGAAATGACCAGACCCTAAGTGGCGCCGAGCCCAGTCACTGCTCAGGTGGGTCCGGTCACTACTTAATTGTATGCACATTTTGAATTTGACCATTGGAGATGAGTGTTGATACTTCTTAAAGTCTATTGGAGGATTCTGCAAGCGCACAGAACTATTGCGTAGTACTTCGCTTGGTGAGTACTGAATGTCGAATTTATAATTTATCCCACAGGAAGGTGGAAGGCTAGAATCTATACAGGACTAGGATTTGTTAAAGGTAGGTGCTAAGTTGATCCTATGTAGGTGGACGATAGTGTAGGATAAGTGTAAACTAACTAATACTAACAAGCTAACCAGAGATAGCTAGGTGGGAGAGTGAGCGATTTATCTTTCTAGTAACTAAGGGTAAACAAATAACTAGGAGAAATACGATAGTACTTCAGGGCATAGCCTGCCTACCAACTAGGAGAGTTAAATAGACAAGGTCTGCCATGAGCCCTACAATTTAATAACTAGAACTATCGTGGGGGAATACAGAGGATGGACAAGGCTATCATCACTTTCCACCTACCCCAATCTATCCAGAGGCCTAGCCGTATCCATAGGTAATCTATAGCCTAAGCACCACGCTTAATCTATAAACTTACTACTTCGATCCGAGCTCTGATGAAATAAGATCAAAGCACCCTAACCAGATGGTGAAACCCATACTAACGAAAGACTACTAATGATAAGATAACCTATGCTACTAATGCTAAACAAACAAGCACCTAAGCTCACTAATGACTAAGTACTAGAATGTAAAGCAACCAATACTAGAATAAAGTATTGAAATAAATACTGAATAAAGTAATGCTAAATGAAAGAATACAAGAGAGCTTTACCAGACCCAGAAGACTCTTTCGGGAGCCGAGAGAAACTCTAACTCCCACTCTACTCCACTACTAGACTACTACTCTAATGCTAAGCTAAGCTAGAGAGCTAGAGAAAGCTTGGAATGCTTTGCTCTTGGAGGGGATGACTTTCACCGTGCACCACACCCCCTATTTATAGTGTAGGGAGGCATGGGGGGTACTTGTAGGCAGTGGAGAAGAAGGTGGAGGCAGGGGCACCACCCGGTGTAGGTGAGGCACCACCCGACCCTCTGTTCCACCGCCTTAGCATCATACGGTCTTGATTAGCTTCCAATGGCAGTTACTAAGACAGCACGTGGTGAAACTTGGATGGTAAATCGATTGGTGACGTTTTATCTCTATGACAATAGGCCCATGGATCCAAGTGCTCTCCATAGTGGTCGTCGATCAAACTGACATGAATCAAGGCTTCTCATTGGTCGAGGAGGTGCTCCCATGGATCACTGACGTGGCAGGGGGCAGGTGGGGCCGAGCAAGCGCTAGGTGGCACCGAGCGGCGCCTAGGTGGCGCCGATCGGTGCTAGCCTATGGGCCGTGGCTCCCTGTCATGTCCACTTGCTTCATATGTCCATGTTTGTCACCATTTTGGTCTATTTTTGCTATATTTCATGCATACAAATAATTCTATAAGCACAAGTGGAACTAGGTGAAATTTAAACAAGATATATCACATGTGATGATGATTTTCCATGATTTTCCATGCTTAGTGACCATCAACAAGCTCTCCCAAGCTACCCCTTTGCTATCCTCAGCAAAGATGCAGGTTTAGCATAAGATAAGTTGTTGGATCAGGAGTTGCATACAATGTAACGCCTTGCAAAAACTCATATACAAACCAATACTATCTCTTGAATTGAACATGTTAGCACTTAGAAATTTCATCGTTAGTCTTAGCAGTGTGGGGCTTATAACTTTCACCTTTATACAAGCAAGTGCAAGAGAGTGTAGCTAGATAGATACTTTTTGCCTACTTTGGTTTAGCTCAAACTTCCTAGTGGTTTTCAAATGACTTTGACAGAAAACTTGCCTAAGTTCCTCAAATGGTACACTCAAGTCACTCAATGGTTTTTAAAATCCTCACCAAGGCCATGAATGTTTAACCTTAATTTCTATCTTAAAGTTTATGTGGAGCTCAAGGTAGGGGTAAAAGCATAGCTTACTTGAATTGAATATATTGCTAAGTCAAACACTTGGATCACAAGGAGCAACAAATCATACAAATTTGATCAAGATGTGCATGTGTGTTGTATATTTGGTGAAAGTGGTACTCCTTTGAGAAGTTTTCCTTCTCTAGCTCCTTTTGAAAGGGCATGGCTACTTTCTTTTTCTCACTCTCTCTTCTCTTTTTTGAACACTAGAACTTTTTGCTATTTTATTCTCTCTCTTTTTTCTGTAGCCCATGCGTCTCTTTTGATGTAAGATAGTTAGAGAGCTAACTTTGATTCTCATAGAGCAATTATGAATGGAATGCATATATGGTTGCATATCCCCAGTGTAGGAATAGCATAAACATGTGGGTGTATGTGATCTTGATCAAAAAGCATGAAAAGTTTCTCTACTCAGATCAACAAGGCTTGAAAAAACTCAAAACAAACAAGCAGCTTTTATGGTGGCTTTATGATGCGTGGTTGTATATGCATAAATATTTGGTTCTGGTAGGAACTCATCAGCATTGAGGAACTTCTAGCAAGAGAGTTTTAGCATTTTGCAAAACAAAACTCCAGGTTGTCTTTACCATTCCTCAGATAGGTTCAAAAGATTTACTCTAATCATGACTACAACACATCTCACAAAAGCCTATTCTTGGTTCTACCATTTGCAACCCACGAAAGCATTCAACTAAGATGTACTCTAAGTTTATCATGCTCAAAACTTAAAAAGTATAAGGTTGTATGACAAGCTTTTGCAAAGTATCACATAGCAACTATTCATCATCTCCAAATAGATTTTATCATCATTTTATTAGAGCAGAGTTTCTCTCAAAATAATTTAAAGGCACTTCTCTCTACATTCTATGATCATGAATATTGAAGCATAAAGCAAACATGAATGTAAAGGAGGGTTTAAGATTTTATACCTGAGCGGGGAGAGATATCTCCCCCAAGCTTGCCTTTTGCATAGGTTGGAATGTCTTCTGGTGGCTCTTTTAATTATTTTCCTTATTGACTAACTAATGCTACTAGAATGCAAACAAATGACTAAGTAAACCTATGACAACTAGATAACTTATTCAGTAGGGATGCTACTAAATTTTATTCATTAATATCAAATATTTTTTATACATGTTGCTTTAATGCATATCTAACCTATCAAGCAGTAGCTACTACAAACTTTATTTATTAACATAGAGTAGCTAAATGCAACTAACCTATCGTGCAATGTAAAGCAACTTTGTTGGAAATTTTTAATGTGAAACAACTAAAGAAATGAAAGGGATAGAAAACTTACCTTCGTGTCGGGCTCAAGGTCATGTGTCCTTGGGCAGAAATGTTTCCTCTTGTTCCACCTCGGAGGCCTTGTCAGGATTAGGATTAGGGGATGATGAGTTTGAGGAAGGATCCTTCTTTTTACGCATCTCTTTCTATTCTTCTTCTTCTTGACAGGCTTCCCCGGCTCTTCAATCGGCTTTGGTTTCTTCATCTTGATTCTCTTCGGATGTTTTTTCCTGTTTCTCATCAAAGTGGGGCTGTCCAGAGGCAAAATCAAATATTCCTTTTCTTCTAGCAAAGTGGAATTGGATTTGTCCAGAAGCCACTTATATGCAAGCATTTGTAGTGTTAAGGAAAAGACGACCAAGGATTAAAGGTGTATCCTCGGCGTTACCCATGTCTAAAATCAGTGGGTACATAGGCACTCCTAACTTTAACTAATAAATAAGTGGCTACTCTGTAACGGAACTGTCCAAATAATAAGAGCACAAGTACAAAAACAATCACCGAAGTGATCAAATTCTCGCACTTGAGCCCATATAACTCCGGTAGTCCAATGAAATCATGAAGGATTTCAAACCAACCAACATACAAGCCAAGATCGTAGTGATTCAACATAACAAGTCACATGTTACAACCATTTCACAAGTAATTGAATATACATCGGAGTTCAACATAGTTATTACAACTTAAGTTCAAAAATAGCGGAAGCAAAGTAATTTGAAACTAACAACACCATTATTTAAAATACATCGACTTCCCACAAAAACATGAGAGAGAAGATAACTCAGAAGGATCATGCCCGTGATCACACTCCGCCTCTACGGCAGGAGCCAACCAACTTTTGCAGCCGCCATGATACATCACAACCTGCAACAAGTGGGGATAAAACCCTGAGTACGAGAAGGTACTCAGCTAGACTTACCCGACAGAAACCTGAAAAAGGTGACACCAAGGATCATGCAAGGCTGATATAAAGTGGGCTAGCTTGACAACATTTTGCATAAAAGCTTAATATGAATAAGTAATCATTAATGCTTAAGCATCAAGTTAATTATCATTAACCTATCATCTATATTAGAACCTGTACTAGAGCACTCACTTTATTAGGAGCAAACAATATTAACCATAGCAGGTATAAATTGAGGCAACCTTTCCATCGTTATCCAATTAACCATCCGTTCAATTTAATGGAATCTACATTGCCGCTGCTCAAGTCAAGTGCTCACTAACCGGGAGCGATGGCGATTCGAATCGGATTCCTATCCAGCTAGAGGGTTATTTCTAACACTCACCGTGCAGACCCCTGCCAGGGTCGCACAGGCCACCTTTTCATATGATTCAGGAATCACGGGTCCGAATGATGTCGCGACCCCAAGGGCGACACTCTGCCAGGTGATAGGGACTCTAAACCCCCCTTGGTCTCACGCCAATGTCCCCAAACATATCCTTTCTCTCCTCTAAGAAGCAACCTACCATTTGATTCCCGGCCTGAACCATATTACTCGGCTTCGCGGTCGGAACGACTTATCCGGCCAACTAAGTGTTAGACTGCGTTCAACATGACTCAAGGACGTACAACAAATCGGTCCTTAAACGACTCAGACGGGGATAGATCCACACCCAAGACCTCCATGCTTTGTTGCTTCACTATCGTCATCCCGCCCGGTCTCATTTTATTTTATTAACACATGGTTCCATTTCATGATAGCAAATATAGCCAACCGTGCCATATATGAATATCCCTACATCTCACAGGTGACAGGAAATCACATGACTTCTACCGCTTAAAGCAGGGCTAAGCATCTACTCGATCCTAGTCTATGTAGGATTCAGGGATTCATATATCTGGACAAGGAATGATATAATGCAGCAAGAGTTTCCAACCAACTCCTACCACTTAATGCAACAATACTTATAACATATATATATATAATTAATTGCTTTGAAGATAGGAGGCTTATAATGCTCCGGGGCTTGCCTGGGATCCGACTCAAGTTAGTGTTGGTCAGATGAAACTCGCTGAGTACTTCCATCTTCGGGATAGTTCCACCAAACACCGTCTTCGGGTTTGGCTCCAACACCACATCTTTCACGCGTTTTAGCTAGCGTACCTAAATGAAATGCAAGATGCAAGTACATGAATATAAGAAAATACAATAGATGATGCATCACACGTTAATCAAGGCAAGTATAAGGTTATAGTAAAGACACGTAAGCACATCACATTACTTAAGTAACCTTACACAAACAAACATGCTAAAATAGCAAAGAAAGCAATACCAAGCATGACATAGGATTTACAAAGTCTTAGGTGTACTAGCTTAATCACCAAATACATGAATCACACTTAGCAATACGCAAGCAAAGTAATCATGTATTTTCAACAATTCTGGACATACATGCAGTAGCTGAGTAAATCAATCATATCTGAAGTTCTACAAATCCAAATGACTTGCAAGAAGACATCCTAGAAATCTTATGAAATTTTCCACATTTCATTTATAAACATCTAAAACTGATTCTAACATTTACCAGGTCAAAATACAGAAGATACAAAATATGTCCTGGAAGGACAGAGAGCAACATAAATCTGAACCCAACTTAGAATAGCTGTAGTTTCTAAACCATATGGCCAAATGCCACCAAATTTTAACAGAGGCTAGATACATAAATTATCTACAACTTTTGTATAAACAAGTTTTGCAACAAAGCACATTATCATGAAGAACTTTGCTAAGTTTCCAGATCTGTCCAGAAACCTCATTTGCAAGAAATAATTATTAACTTATGTTGCAAACATATAATTAGACAAAACCAACTTTACCAACATTTCATACATGACTAATGAACACCAGAAAACATAGTGTCAATTACTAAATAAATTCTTTTAATACATTTTCTTAATTTATTTAGATAATTAGGTGGAAGTATGAACACCTACCAAAAGTGCACAATAAATTCTACCAAAATTACAGTGGCCTACATATACTCCCAATAGTCTACTGTCCAAATTTCAAGCCATTTAGACATGTATATCAACCTCTATGAAAAAGACAATTGGATATTGCAATAAATCATGTGAGAACAAGTTAAACTTAACACTCAATATTTTCTGTGAACACGAGGCCATATTATGAATCAATATGATAGAAAAACACCATACTAAGGTAATGGAACAACATTTTCTATTTTATCATTTATATATTATTTATAAGCTATTTATCAAGCTATAAACAAGTTAAATCAATAACTTGAGCATACAGTAAGCAATGACAAGCGTACCATAAAAATTTCACACCATTTGGAGCAACACAACTCAAGATGTAAAAATGACAAGCAATATAATGTAGATTTTCTTATTTATCAAGGTCAAATCACAATCTTAAGAAAACAGTAAACAACTAGGGTGTTTAATTTTTTTCCTAGCAAATACATGTCATCACAAAATTAACAAAACAAGAATCACTATTTTTGGATGTCTAAAACTCCAGATCTTGCTCTGGTTAAGTTTAAAGGCATTTTTAGAGCATTTTTAAAACTTAAATAAAGACATCAGAAAATATCTACAAACATATAGGATTTTATGACTCTACTGCATAGATCTCTTCTCAAGGTTTCCAAAAAGTCCACATTTGCAAATTTTGGAATTACCTAGCATGAGATATGATTTTTAGAAGATTTACAAATTTTCTGAAATTCAAATCCAGAAATTACTCAAACCCTAATTAATGCTAGGCGCACCCGGTTCAGTACCCACTCTCTGCCACCACTTAACCTGACATGAGGGACCCGCGCACCGAGGGACCCACCTATCATGCATACACAGAGAAAATACAGAGAGAGGGAGACTGCCTTCTTCTTCCTCACGGACGGCCGAGCAGGGGAGGAGACAGGGCCGGCCCGGCCTCGGGCCAGCGGCGGCCGGCGACGGCGGTGGACTGATTGGCCGGCATCGCAGCTGCCCAGCGCGTCCACCTGCGCTGGCGGTGTGAGCTAAGGTGGCTCGTGGCCTCTTGGCCACGGAGACAGGTGGTTGCGGCCGCGGCCATCGGCGGCAGACGAGCACCGGCAGCGGTGGACCGAGGGGAAGGCGGCGCGAGCACCGGTGAGCCCACGTGCGTCCACGGGACCGATTGGCTCAGCTCGAGGCGACCCAAGACGGCTTGGCCACATGGGGGCGGCAGTGCCGGTACGGCCGTGCTGGTGGCAGCGACCACCGGTGGAAATTGGCCGTGGCGAGCACCCGCGAGAGAGGAAGGGAGGCATGGCGGACACGGTGGCGAGCTCTACTTGGCCTAAGACCGAACCATCAGCGAGAACGTTGGTGCGGGCACGAGCTTTGCTCGCTCATCCATGGCGGACGTCCGTTCGCGCGCTGTGCATGCTCCGAGGGCGAGAGGCAGTGGGCGATAGGGAGTGGGGGAATGCTCTGGTGCTGCACGGACTTGCCAAACGCGAGAGGGAGCAGTAAGGCGGGGCAGAGGACATGGACGCATGGCGATTTGGTGGGGGACGCGGCACGGGCATGGCCGCCACGCCACGGAGCACGCGTCGGCCGTCTTGGCATTCTGCCGAACACGTGTCTCGCGTCGCTGTGCCTGACTTGGAGACCGTTTTTGGGCCTGCTCGGGTCCGAATTTGGGTATGGGCCAATTATGAAAGTTGTTCATTTCATGATGCCCTACAACTCTTGTTTAAGGACCCTAGTCATTAGAGCAATGGATTAGGGAGTAATTAGACCTTAAGTTGACATTGTCGATGATTAATCTAACTTCGGTGTTTACTCCAATTAGTTGGTCAACAGTGGTCAAATCAATGTCAACTTTTGGTATATCTTACTCCCAGATCTAAGCTCCAACTTTCACATTTGGACCTACTCAAGTTTCTTAACGAAAACTTGAGAACGCGGGATGCCAATGTCGAAGACACTGAAATCAGGGCTTTAAAATTGTTAAGTGTTGGAAACAGTCCCAAATCTGACTTGTGGGCCCTTTTTGATCATGTTCCACACATTTTCATGACTTGACTCTTAAACAAAGTTTGTTCCTTATAAAATTCTCTACAACTTTGTAAAAGGGTGCATAGTCATGCAAAGCTTCTAGGTCACACTTTTGAAACGGTCAAACAAAAGTATTCCAGGGTCCATACATGGTCAACCATCACTTAGAAGCACATTTAGGCGAAATGATCAACATGAACATTGTTCCATTAAGTGTACTAAGTGTAGTTAAGGTGTTGTAGAGGCCAAACATACTCACCATGCATAGGTTGCACAAAAGTGTAGGCCTCACATGCCTTGAAACATAGAACTCAAGTGAAATACTATAGTCATTTCATGTGGTTGTTTCAAGATACATGCTACACATGTTCCACTAGGTTGTTCCACATGTGCCCACGATGTGTTGCACATGTTGCATTGTATGTTGCACAAACACTAGTTCCCATGGGATGTGAGGTAGGTTTTAGTTATAATCCAAACGAGCATATAACTTATCATTTCATGTGACTTTTTGATTCCAAACTTCATGAAACTTTTCCAGGGATCAATATAGATAGTTATTGATGTGAGACATGTGAAGATACTTTGATAACAACACCCAAGCATATATCTTTTAATTGAGCCTATATGTAAGCAAGGGTGCAATATCCAAGTTTAGGTTAGGGTTTATTTCCATAGGTTTAACTTTGGCATCGTCATCTCCACTAATCTATCGTGTTTGAGCTTAAACCCACTACTTAATTAGTGATAAACACCTGGGGTGTTACATACTCCCTCAAGATAACGAGTGGATTGATGAGCCAATTGTAAGTAAACTGAGGTTGATGCTAGGGGCGTATAAAACAATTTATCATAAGTCTCCTTAGACATGATGTTAATACTAGACCCTAAATCACAGATGGCATTATTAAAAATGTGGGGTCCTATGGAACAAGTAATGATGGGGTTCTCAGGATCACCTTTCTTAATAGGAAATCCCCAACCATTCTCAGAGAAGTCATACCTTGCCGTAACAAGGTTGGCTGTCTCCATTATTCCCTCAAGTTTGCCAGGAATTCTATCTTTTTCATAGGATGGGATAGCAGCAGCAATTTGAGCTAATTAGATTTCTATCATCTTAGTAAAGCTAAGTTAGTTTTTAAGACAGAAGAAAATTCATCCAATTTAGCAGTTATGTTTTCCAACATCTTGTCATGAGCATGTAGTTTCTTAGTAATACTATTAGTCATCCTACCATTGCTATAAACAAGATCTTTCAAGAAAGCATAACTATTATTACCTTGATTATTCAAACGAGAAGAAGAGTAATAATTGTTACCTCCCTGATTGTTGGAGCGCTGATTCCAGCCTTGATATTGTGGACGGAACCTATTGTTGGTGTTGACAAAGTTGAGGTCCTCTTGGGTTTCAGGGCAGGAATTGCCCGAATGTCCAACATCTCCACAGACTTTGCAAGTAGACCTAGACAAAAAACTCATAACTGCTAGCTCGCTTGACTCGCTCGTTAATGGCTCAGCTCGAGCTCAACTCATTTAAATTTTTAATTAACAAGCCAGCTCGATATAGCTCGGTTAGTTAATGAGCCAGCTCACAAGCTGCTCGCAAGCCATAACGAGCTAAGTTAATTTCACATCAGAGCAACTGAAATCAGCCCATATAGCAATATATCTCTCAACCTAGCTCAATACGGATGAAACCCTAACCAATACATACCAAGTCAGCACCAGTCGACTCCACTTCCACGTCTGAAGCCGCCGTTTCCCTTTCCCCTATTGCTTGTTGGGTGTTGGCTGTTGTCTGCTACCTTTTGCCATGTAATAGCAAGCCTGCTAGGCTTCTAGTGACCTGCTGCTGTTTATTTTCTCGGTCTAGTTGTTGCTCATCTATTTTGCTCCAATCTAGAAAATTGTATGGATGAATGGAATTGTTCAATGGATGATGCTCTAAGTTATGTATGGATGAATGGAATTGTCCATTACTGGATCAATCAATGGATTATATTCTCCATCGATAAATTTATATGTACATTGTTTATTTCATTCATAAAAGTCATGTGTTTGCTCGATACTATATTTTTATGCTTTGGCTCGTGACCCAAACGAGCTAGCTCGAGCTTGCTAACAAGCCAAGCCAAGCTAGTCTTCTGACTCGTTTGTATAATGAGCCATAACGAGCCGAGCCATAATAAGCCGAGATATAATGAGCCGAGCCATAACGAGCCGAGCTGGCTTGATATCCAGCCGTATTTGCATGTCATGTGGGAATCCATGGCTTTGAGTGTCTCTTGGGCACTCACTTTCTCATAATGTTCTACTCGCTTCGCAAGTAGATCCATCCTAACTGCAAGCATGTCAATTTCTTTAATTGAATGCATACCTCGTTTACGGGGTTAGAGTCGATCGTCGCTCCATCCTTGGTTAGAGACTATCTTCTTGATCAATGTCTTTACATCTACAACACTTAGCGAAAAGAATGCACCACCACCAGTAGCATCTAAATGGATCCTATATAATGGTACTAATCTATGGTAGAAGTTCTAGATCAAAAGCCAGTCTTTCGTTCCATGGTGTGGGCATGCAGAGACGTACTCTTGCATTTGTTTCCAAGCCTCAGGAATCGACTCATCTGCTAGTTGTTGAAAACTAGAGATTTTATTGCGCAGAGCATTAGTCTTCCCCATGGGAAAAAAACTTAACTAGGAAAGTGTTGGAACACTTGTCCCAGGTATCTACAGTGTTGCAGTTAGAGTAAAACCATTGCTTTGCCTTTTCTAACAAAGAGAAGGGGAAAAGGCGAAAACGTATAGCCTCTTGACTCACTCCCTTAATGGTGAATGTGCTACAAATCTCCAAGAAATATTGGAGGTGAGCATTTGCATCCTCGTGGGCTTTCCCACATAGTGGAGGTGAGCATTTGCATCCTCGTGGGCTTTCCCACATAACGATTAGCTTGAACCATTCTAATTAACGCTGGCTTAAGCTCAAAGTTAGCATCTCCATTGATAATATTGGATCCGGTGGCTACATTAGCAGCCGACGGTGCAGAAAAAACATGAATGGACTTGTCTGCCATGATCGTTGTCACACCCGGTTTTCTAAAGAACAAAACCAGGCTAATATATGTGTGCCCAGGTGTTGGGCATTCTTAACGTCACTACCAAAAGTAGACTTAGTTTTCTAATTCTGATAACGGCGCCAAAAATGCCAAACCTATCCCTCATGCCACTTAAGCCAAGTTGTCATCCCCAGCATGACATGAGAGACGCTGTATTGAAATATGCATTTGCTCATCAAGATAAATAATAAAAGGGATCTGCAAGCGCACAGATTAATACCGATGTAGCATTTTAACCGGGAAGTATTCCAGGTATCGTTATTTATATTTTTACCACTGGGAAGGGATTTCTAAGTATCATGGTTGATAATGGAATGAGAATATGGAACTGAGTACACATCATTGCATGTATAACCGAGAGTATTTATCAATCTCTTTATACAGGTATAAATGTCACATTAAGTAAAGGTAAAGTGATAATGGTGACAAAGATAATTAATCTGATCAGCTAGCCACATATAATAATGATAAGCACCTCAACAGATATTCTAGCAAGTCATTAGCATGGAATTAGGATGAACTACAAAGATATTCCCTAAGTTATTATTAACTATAAAGTCTAGCATATCATAGTTAGTGCAATTATACTTGGCAATCATGGTGAGAAAAGACTATATCCATGCATAGTGAATATTAGCAAGGAATATGAAGAACATAGCAATCACTCCCCTGTAATAGTGTTGCTCTGCCTGCCCTATACACGAGAGGGGGACTATATAAGAATCAACGAAGCTGTCACTATCGCGAACTACCCCACAATCCGGCATATAGGGTGCAATCGCAGATAAATACGGTATAGACACCACGTCTACACAATAATTATCATTCACCCACTGTACACATGGATAAACGCTATACGATCCTAGGCATGTATATAATTCCAATCTAACTAAGCCAAGCATATAACTATGATAAACTAAGAACAATATAATTGCAAATATAATCAAGTAGAGCAAAGTCATAATCAATATATTGAAATAGAACAAAGTCATATTCATAATATTGAAGAACAATGATGAACAATTGAAGAACAAGAGAGGAATTACCAAGAATCCTCTTGACAGATCCGGGAACCAATCGAAGATTGACTCCTTCTAGTTCTAAACCTATGTAGCTATGCTAACTAGAGATCTAGTTGATGTGGTGGCTCTAGGGCTTGATCAGAGGCTCTCCTCCTGAATTAGGGTTTGAAGTATGAGACGAGGGCCTCTCCTCCAGGGTCAGGGGCCTTGCTTATATAGCCCTTTCAGATGAATCTGGGCCGTTGGATCAAACTGACATTGATCGTGCGATTTTCCTTGATCCTCTAGGTTGGTGGAGCATAATCCTCGAGGCGGAGCCTGATTGGCTGAGCCAGCAGGGCGGGCGCCCTAGGGACTAGGGCGGGCGCCCTGTCCCCGGCTCTGTTACGCCTCCCGTTCGTTCTCGTGGCTTCTGGACTCTTCTAGATGTAAGATAATTACGTGTTCGGTTAATATCCCGTCATTAATCCGACATGTGGGCCTTTCTTCCGTATTTCCTGATAACCCCCTGCAGAAATAGATAAACAGCAAAACTCGTGGAATTCTGTCAGATAAAACCCTAAGTCTAGGTGTTGGTTTCATTTGGATCCTTTTCTCTATTTATTTGATAGTTATAATTGATACTTAAGGACCGTCAACAAACTCCCCCAAGCTTACCTCTTGCTCGTCCCTGAGCAAGGAGAGACTCAGTAGTTGCTGAAATGCCTTTGAATTTTGACGGTACACATGCTTTCAAATAGAGTCTCATCTCTGAGTTAAAGTAAACTGTCAAGACTTAAAACTTACTCATTATACCTTTCACCATGGGGCTTGCAACCGTCACCTTTGTCTTGAGCGGTTAAAAGATAGAACAGTCTAGTCAAGCGCCATGTCTCTTATTCTTGATTAGCTATAGCTCTTGGAGTTTTTTTGCAGATTTTCAAATAAAACTCAGAGATTCCTTGTATGACTCTCTCAGGTCTCTCTTTTGTGGTATTTCTGGATCCTCACCAAGGCAGTAATGATGTCTGCCTTCTCTCAAAGCAAAGTATGTAGTATTTGTGGTATAAGGCAGAGTGACATTGCCTTCTCTCTCATCCTATTCTAATAAGGCTTTTGATATCTGGAGCTCATCGGTGGGAGATAAAGTATACATACTTACAAGACATTTATTGCATAGTCAAACCATGGATCCAGAGAAACAAGCCAATAAGTCAAATCAAGATGTGCATGTGTGGCGAATAAATGGTATATGGAGGTAGTGATGATAACAATGATGAAAGTCTAATTCTACTTTTGCTCTTTTTGAGGGGATACATACCTTTCTTGCTTTTAAAGCTCTTGAGGAGAATGAGGTGCTCTATATTTTCTTTTTTTTCCTCTCAGGTGGGTATCTTGTACCCCTAATTCTACTGTCAGACACTTGTCCATTTTTACCTCTCTTCTCACACTTTTTCTTTTTTTTTCATCGTGGTTCCGAGCACTTGCTCCTTTTTATTTCCTCGTATCTTTTTGAGGTTCCGGGCACTTGCCCCTTTTTATTTCCTCGTATAGAGCACTCATCTCCTTAGAATAATATAGCAAGTGGTAGTAACCAAAATAGCTTGAGCATTTATTTCACAGGGGATAACAAGAATGGGAAAATATTTTTGGCTATTCTCTCCCGGATTAGGAGTAGAATAATTTTATGTGGATCTGGAGATGAGAATGAGTGGATATATGTGGATGCGTACTTCCGGAGTAGAAGCAGCATGTATGAGTGATCGTGCAAGTGAATCTTGATTTTAACCGCATGACAAGCTCCTAAGGGTCTACACAGCTTGACTATACTCAATGCTCATAAGCAGTAAAAAGTAAATGTATGGCTTAAAGTCTAGCAAGCATGTATGTATGGCTGTGGTAGGAACTTAAACTCTCATCATACAGGAACTCATCATGTAGCATTTTAAGATTTTCAAAGATAAAATTCTCCAGAATTCTAGCATCTCTAGGAATAGATAAACAGCAGCTCAACCTTCCCATATCATATCCGTTAACAACTTAGACTTTAGATCAAGTTCTCTTCCCACAAGTTCAGGTTTAGAGCAAGCTTTAAATGATAACAGTTATGTCTAAACTTAGAGAGAGGACTTCAAATTTGAAAGTTAGGCAAAGCAACTATTCATCATATCCATGCTAGAGTTTTATTATTATCTAGATTCAGTTTAGCATAGCCACTTTATTTATTTATTAAAACACACTAAGCAAAAGATATAGGTATATATATATAAGCACAAAATCTTTATTTGGTTTTTATAGTTATGTATATTTTTATTTTTATAGGGTAGAAGTATATATAAATATAAAGATAAAGATAGAAATACTTAGCAAGATAATGGGGGTGCTCTCCCCCAAGCTGGATCTTGGCATAATCTCTTCTGATGTAGCTAGCAGATGGCGGAGGTGTATTTGAAAGTCGGCAGCACCCTGACAGCAATTAGAATGTCCTCTGTCTGCTAGTCTCCTTGAATTCTGTGAAGCTCAAATAGACAACAAAGCTTTGTGGAACTGATTAAGTGTTAGCATAAATATCTAGCCTTTATCATGCTGAGCCTCCTTGATTTTTTTATGTTGTTTTTTTTCTTTTATAAAGCAGAAGAAAATATTTATGTATTTATTATATATATATTTTTTATGCCACCACAGTGAATGTACTTATGGGTTTTATGCCACTCACATACTCACATGGGGCTTTAGGGTTTTTAACATTTTTATTTTCTTTTTAAGATAGTATGAATATGATTAACTAAGCAAACTATTTAAGATAAAGTAAATAATTAAAAGGAAAGGATAATTACCAAGTTACCTCTTGGCAAGGCGTTCGGTGTTTTTAAGTCCTCCGAACGGGACTCTTATTCGTTCAGTCGTCCTGGGACTTGGTGGATGGCGTAGTCGGTGTTTTCGGCAGCGCCTCTTCTTCATGTACAACTGTCTTTTCTTTCCATACTTGTCTCGGTGCTTCGGTCTCCTTAGGACAGTGTTGGTTGAGTGGTATGTCTTCAGATCTTACCACTTCTCCTTCATAATCTGCCCATCCGTCCTTGATGACCTGTTGCTTCTGATTGTGGTTACGTCGCCTTCTTCTTGTCCTGACCTGCTTGGATTCTTCAAATACATAGTTAGGGTCAGTAAAGTAAAGACGTACCTTCTCAGAGGGGAAGTGCATGTGGACTTCTCCAGTTCCAATGTAAATGATTGCTTTGATAGTACTAAGGAATGGTCTTCCAAGGATGATGGGTGGATCGTATTCATCTTCTCCCATGTCAATAACCTGAAAGTCTGTATGGACAAAGTGATCGTCTATCTTGACAGGGACGTCAGTTACTGTACCTTCGACCTGTCGGAATGTCTGATCTGCCATCTGGAGCTGAATATATGTTGGGTTTAAGGGCATGGTTCCGAACAGAAGTTCATAGGTGACCTTGGCCATTATGTTGATGCCCGACCCAGTGTCGCAAAGTGTCTTGTAGAAGTGGGACCCATTAATGGAGCAATAAATGCTTGGCATACCTAGGTCGTCCTTCTTAGGCAAGAACGGTGACTTGAGTTGACGATCTTGACCTTTGTGCACGGCAGTGACCATCTTAGCTGTCTCGGTCCATACTTGCTTCTTGCTCTTGTTCCTCCTGTTGGTCCTCTTCCTTGGTTCATATTGGGGTTGCTCTGGGATTTGTGTGGTCTTGTTCTTGAAGGAAAACGTTTCCTTCCTCCCCTTGATGTAGAAACTGATCTTGGCAGCACTAGCATAGATGACAGCTCCCGCGGTGTTCAGGAATGGTCTCCCTAGGATGACGGGAGCCCTCTCATCAGAACCGGTCTCTATCACTACGAAGTCTGCTGGAGCGTACGAGGAACCCACTCGGACACAGATGTTCTTCAATATTCCTCTCGGGAAACTCAGTGTCCTATCTGCAAGCTGCAAACACATGGTTGTTTCTAATAATGGTTGTGAAAAGAGTTTTTCATAGAGTACCCTGGGCATGATGTTGACGCTGGAGCCAAAGTCACAGAGTGCTTCTGGGAAGTCTCGCATGCCGATGGAGATCGGGATGACGGGGCGTCCTGGATCGCCTCTCTTGACCGGCAGACGGTCAGTACTTACTTCCACGATAGGGTTACTCCAGTAATCTCCTGCATCAAACATGTCTACAAGATTTGCAGATTCTAGTCCTTCCGGTTGTGATGGTATACCGGGGTTAGTAGCAGGAACAGCAGCAGCTATTTGATTCAACTGAGATTCAATCATTTTATTAAAGCTAATCTGGTTCTTGATGGCAGTAGAGAAATTATCCATTCTATTATTTATATTTTCTAGTATTTTATCATTAGATGCCAATTTCTTAGACAGGTTATCCATTAGCTTTCCTTGGTTGGATACTAACTCTCTCAAAGGTGGATAATTATTATTATTATTGAAAGAATTGTTACCTTGGTAATTACCTGAGTAGTTAGGCCTCTGTTGATTCCAACCTTGATTCTGCTGAGGACGGTTGTAGTAGTTGTTGTTATTGTTGATGTAGTTCACGTCCTCCAGCAACTTAGGACAGTGATTGCCCGAGTGTCCAGTACCTCCACACTCCTCACAAGTCATGTGGGAGTCGTAGACGTGCATGACTTCTTTCTTTTCTCCAGCTCGATCATCGAGCTTCTTCATGAGTAGGTCTAGCTTGGCAGACAGCATGTCTACCTCCTTGAGCTGGTACATACCTCCACCTCTCTTGCGTGTCTGAGTTCTTTCTTCATTCCAACCTTGGTTGGATGCCATCTTCTCCACAAGAGTTGTGGCTTGAGGTATGGTGAGTGATAGGAATGCTCCTCCAGCTGCAGCATCCATGGTTTCACGGGCACTGTTAATGAGCCCATGATAAAATGTCTGCATCAACAGCCAGCTTTCCATTCCATGATGGGGACATTCTAGGATGTAGTCTTGGAAGCGCTCCCATGCTTCTGGAACGGATTCATCATGTTGTTGCTAAAAACTTGTAATCTTCCCACGGAGAGCATTGGTCTTGCCCATGGGAAAGAATTTGGCCAGAAAGTTCGTGGAGCAGAGTGCCCACGTAGTGTTCTTCTCCTTTGTAGCGTAGAACCACTGCTTCGCTCTCCCCAACAGTGAGAATGGGAAAAGGCGAAGTAGTATGGCATCTCTGGGGACTTCAGCCATGGTGAAAGTGCCGCAGATCTCCAGGAAGTGTTGAAGATGAGCACTAGCGTCTTCATGTGGCTTCCCACAGAACTGGTTGGCTTGCACCATGTTGATGAGCCCAGGCTTGAGCTCGAAGTTGCGGTCGATCTCCCCAGCAGGTCCAGTGCGGATGTTGTCCGTAGTGGGAGCTGAGAACTCGCGGATCGACTTGTTCGCCATGGCTTCAAATTCAGTCGACAAATTCCGGATGAAACTTCGGCGGTCTTCGGATTTGGATGAAGCTTTGTGCTGAAGTGTTGACAATGTCTTCTTGAGCTTGGCTCTTGTTCTTCTGAATAAGGCTTCGGGATCGTCAACAAAGTTGTCTAGAAGATGTCTTCTATTCATGCATCACCCTGCAATAAATAATCAAAATGAAAAATACAGGGGTAAAACTGTATAAGAGAATTGATAAGCTCGATCAGATTAGTGATGCAAATGATGACTCAAAGTTCCATATTCATTCCTACTTAGTAATCAACCTTCCCCGGCAACGGCGCCAAAAATGCTTGTTGGGCATTCTTAACGTCACTACCAAAAGTAGACTTAGTTTTCTAATTCTGATAACGGCGCCAAAAATGCCAAACCTATCCCTCATGCCACTTAAGCCAAGTTGTCATCCCCAGCATGACATGAGAGACGCGGTATTGAAATATGCATTTCTCATCAAGATAAATAATAAAAGGGATCTGCAAGCGCACAGATTAATACCGATGTAGCATTTTAACCGGGAAGTATTCCAGGTATCGTTATTTATATTTTTACCACTGGGAAGGGATTTCTAAGTATCATGGTTGATAATGGAATGAGAATATGGAACTGAGTACACATCATTGCATGTATAACCGAGAGTATTTATCAATCTCTTTATACAGGTATAAATGTCACATTAAGTAAAGGTAAAGTGATAATGGTGACAAAGATAATTAATCTGATCAGCTAGCCACATATAATAATGATAAGCACCTCAACAGATATTCTAGCAAGTCATTAGCATGGAATTAGGATGAACTACAAAGATATTCCCTAAGTTATTATTAACTATAAAGTCTAGCATATCATAGTTAGTGCAATTATACTTGGCAATCATGGTGAGAAAAGACTATATCCATGCATAGTGAATATTAGCAAGGAAGATGAAGAACATAGCAATCACTCCCCTGTAATAGTGTTGCTCTGCCTGCCCTATACACGAGAGGGGGACTATATAAGAATCAACGAAGCTGTCACTATCGCGAACTACCCCACAATCCGGCATATAGGGTGCAATCGCAGATAAATACGGTATAGACACCACGTCTACACAATAATTATCATTCACCCACTGTACACATGGATAAACGCTATACGATCCTAGGCATGTATATAATTCCAATCTAACTAAGCCAAGCATATAACTATGATAAACTAAGAACAATATAATTGCAAATATAATCAAGTAGAGCAAAGTCATAATCAATATATTGAAATAGAACAAAGTCATATTCATAATATTGAAGAACAATGATGAACAATTGAAGAACAAGAGAGGAATTACCAAGAATCCTCTTGACAGATCCGGGAACCAATCGAAGATTGACTCCTTCTAGTTCTAAACCTATGTAGCTATGCTAACTAGAGATCTAGTTGATGTGGTGGCTCTAGGGCTTGATCAGAGGCTCTCCTCCTGAATTAGGGTTTGAAGTATGAGACGAGGGCCTCTCCTCCAGGGTCAGGGGCCTTGCTTATATAGCCCTTTCGGATGAATCTGGGCCGTTGGATCAAACCGACATTGATCGTGCGGTTTTCCTTGATCCTCTAGGTCGGTGGAGCATAATCCTCGAGGCGGAGCCTGATTGGCTGAGCCAGCAGGGCGGGCGCCCTAGGGACTAGGGCGGGCGCCCTGTCCCCGGCTCTGTTACGCCTCCCGTTCGTTCTCGTGGCTTCTGGACTCTTCTAGATGTAAGATAATTACGTGTTCGGTTAATATCCCGTCATTAATCTGACATGTGGGCCTTTCTTCCGTATTTCCTGATAACCCCCTGCAGAAATAGATAAACAACAAAACTCGTGGAATTCTGTCAGATAAAACCCTAAGTCTAGGTGTTGGTTTCATTTGGATCATTTTCTCTATTTATTTGATAGTTATAATTGATACTTAAGGACCGTCAACACCAGGAAGTCCACACATATGCCAGAATGAAAAAGTATCAGAAACAATGTTATTATATAACGTATACATAGCTATATTAACACTTACATCAGAGTATCACGGAACGGTGACTAAACTTCAGGCTCTATTCTTCTCAGGGGCGGCTGACTGGTGGCTCCGTATGCCAAACACTTCTGAAAGACTTCTAGAAACTCCACTACCTCTTTATCCTTCTTCTGAGCAGCACCTCACTACACACTGAGGTGTGGGGGAATAGTAAGAGTGAGTCCATGTCGAACTCAACAAGTATAACACAGGGTTCATGAGGCACAAAAGGCTAGACACTGTTTGACTGCGTTTAGCTTTTAATCATCATATAATTAGCAATTGAGTAGCATCAAGGTATTCCAATTCCCATTAATGAACCAATGATCAATTGTAATAAGAATAAGGAATAGCATTAACATGAGCATAATAATAACAACAGTAATTAAGCATTATATAATAATGGTTATAAACTATTCTGTAAGAATCCCCAAGGCCGCTCGTCTCCGTGAGCACGGCTAGTATACCAGTTTTTAACTCTGCGCAGAGGTGTACACTTTCACTGTGAGTCATGATTTCCAAATGTGTGGGGAGATCAAACCCAAACACCGGAGAACCATATAAAGCCATTCAAGAGTTCGTCTAACAAGTTACGACCATTAGATTCACTCGGCAGGCAGATGTAGGAACCCCCTTTTCAAATAGCACAATTCCTTCTCGGCTATACTCATAGACTAGAGGCTGTCCTACACCCAACGTGGCAAGCCATTCTTACGCCATTTAAGGTAACCATTAATAAGCTAGAAAAGGTCTCTTGAACAACTAGAGCCAGAGCCATATAGCCCTCACAGCTGTACTATCAATCCCGGTTATCACTTACAGGTAAGTCATTACGGAGAGTAACTGGAGCAACAATATAACCCCTTGCTCTAGCCCCCTTTCAACAATAATAAAATCATCTTAATGGTTGATTGCATAATCCATTAGTCAAATTACAAGGTCATTGTTCATAATTAAGCACTAGCAATAGCTACCCAAATGCATAAACCATAGGTGACAAGGAAACATGAAATCAATAGCTATGTTATAATCTCTACGGTTGTCAAGGAGGACACATGCATATGTATGATAATTTCAGTGAATAGGACAACAAGGATGGTCCCATGTTATACTTGCCTTGATCAAAGCTTTCCTGATGATACTACTGGTCTGGCTCAAAATAATACTCCTGATCGTCAAGAAACTGCTCACCGTCTATACTCGATCATCAAGCATCAACACACAATCATCCGTGCAATCATACACGAAGCAAACAAAGAGACATAATTAAAACAGTATACCAACAGTAACAAAACAGTATAAAAAGTTTGTAAAACTCTTCTACACATTACTACGATCACACAGACGTAAAGATCACGAAATTCGGATTTAAAACGTGAAAGTTATAAATTTTCTAAGATTTCCTATAGATAAATAATTACTTTAATATAAACTCGAAAATTAAATTTTCTAAACATACTGTACAGCTACACTAACATATAGAGCTCGCAAATACGAACCTAACGCAACTTGAACAGGTCAAATCGGAGTTAAAACGAAGATTTTATGATCAAAATAAGTTTAGTGGCAAAACTGTAAATAGTATCATCTTCTACCTTGAGCTTGGAGGAGCTTCGGTCAGCCATGGTGGAACCTCGCCGGAGAAAAGCAGGATGAGATGGGAACTCGATGAAACGGCGATGGATTTGCGCAAACGGATATACCACGGTGTAGAGAACGACGAGAGCTGCCTCTTGGTGGTGGTGGCTGGCGTCGGGACGTGATGATTTAGCCGGAAAAGCTCGTCGGAAGTTCGCCGGAACGCAAGCTGTAGATGCAGAACTTCGGCGAGGGGTGGAGGGAGCTACGAGCGGCGGTTCGCGATAAGGGTTGTACTTCTGAAACCAGGGCGTCGAGGGCTACGCCGGCATATATATAGTCGTAGGATTTGGAAACTTTTCGGAATTTCTTATTTTTGAGATTATTTTAATTCCACGAATAAAATAATTCTAGAAAATATAGAATTACCTTTTTGGCCACGAAAAATAGCTCGAAGCTCAGAAAAATCACAGAAAAAAATCCTGGAGACTCTTGGGGAGATAAGGAACTCAACCAAATTAGTTTGGACTCATGAAAAGATTGATGAGGAGATCAAGAAAAAAGATTAAGCTCACGGAAATTGAAATTTTAAATCCAGAAAATGCCAAAAAAATTTCCGATGAGAAGTAAACATCATCCTATGGTATTTTAAAAAATAATAACACTCACCAACACCAAAGACAAGCATCACACAAACACCACATTATAAAATTAATATGAAAAAGTTTAAAACCACAATTTTCTATATTTAAATTAGCAGCAACTTAACTTATCTAATAAATTTATTCAAATATTGAAATTATTTATTTTATTTAGTGTTTTCTAAGCACAACCCAAAAGTGAAAATTTTGGGGTGTGACAATTCTACCCCATTTAACTGGAATCTCATCCCAAGATTCGGAGAGACTAGGGAGAAAGATAAAGTTGATCTCCAAGTCTTTACTTTTCCTTCATCAACTCTGATTCAATGATGATGCCACAAGCTCATAACCAACTTTGTAAAGGTGTCCTTTATACCCTTACGATCTTTGTAGATGATTCCAACAGGTTACTAACCCTGAGAAAAGATATCTGCGCTTGATAATGACTTTGCAACCATGTAGATAGCTGATGCTTCCAGATGACGAAAATAGAACGTATAAATCCTCCATCTTGTATCATCTTTTAGTTCGGTAAACCCCCTTAAGAAGAGATCAATTGGAGAACACCAATGGATAGATTGCATTTGTTTCTGAGTGATAACTACCATCATATCCTTCTGGCATCCCAAAGAGATTCATGAGCATATGCAAGAACAAGTAACCTATACTTCCTCGCGAGCAGAAAAATAGCAGTGCATAAATACAGTTATAACTCAAGTTCTACGAATTCGATGATATTGTAGCTTATACCGTTGGAAAGCTTATCAAATTTACTACAATTTTTTTGTAGAACACTTCTCCAGATTCTGCAGTTAAGGTAGTCGAAAACTGTGCACAACAGAAACTATTCCAGGTTACTGACAGCATAGATGCGTCGTCTTGTGATTTTCATAACTCCCAAACCATAATAGCTATCAGGGTGGTTCTTATGGTCAGAGAAATATATTGAAGTCTACTATTGTCCATAATTTATCCATGATTTTTGGGCTTCTAAAAATAGAGATATAAGCTATGGAAGACAGACTGCTCTAAAAAGACAGGATAAGATAAAAATGAGATTCAGAGAGATTAGAGAGATATATAACACTAATCTTCAAGTCTTCATGCTTCTTTGCTTTGTGTTGATGAGATATAAGACATGGATCAAGGATAGCCAAAATATGACAAGAAAGATAAGGTTTGATCTTCAGTTCTTTGTACCTCGTCGCTTGAGATTGATGATGGTAGCGGACACTACCCCACTTAACAAAGATTTTGTTCCACCTGGCAATGTCATTGAAGGCAACACTTTCTTTAAGGCTTGCTGCTAATGATAAGTCCTTCACTTAAAATATACTAAACATACTTGATATGGGGGTGATGTCATCTAAGTTTTCATGAAACTAACTATAAACTTCCAACATCTCCTTCATATGTCGTCCATGCTAACTTGTATAGAGTATGTTGAATTGAATGTTGAACTCCCAACTGATGATAGCTTGAAGTGAAGACCAGTCCTGATGAATACCCAAGCTTCTTGTAAATGATCCAACAAAGCACTGATCCCAAGCAAACAACACTAGCACATGAGTAGACTTTCAATCATAGAGATAACCATTTCTTCCAAGTGAAGCACTAGGACATACGAAACCTTCATCTTGCAACACTCACAACTTTGCTACCCCCTTAAGAAAAAGAAACTAGGGGACACCAAAGTAACTTGCATCTCCTTTTATACTAGATAACCATAATCATCTCTAATGTAAGATTCCAAGGCAAATCAATGAGATTCAAAGATATCCAATGATATATTCACTTATACAAGATAAGGAAGTAATGCAGAAAATTTCTGAGTAAATTCCAATTTTAGCAGTTCAGTAAATCTGGCATAACTCGAGCTACAAAGATCCAAATGAAGTGATCTTTAAATGGTTAGAAAGCTTATGCAATTATATACAACTTTTATTAATAACACGTTTCTAGGTTCTGTCATCAAATTAATCAAAAATAGAGCTTAGCCAAAACTGTTCCAGAATTCCAGACTGTGCAGTAACCTCAACTTAGAACAGGTATATCTCTTAGCTCAAAATAGATAAAAAGGTAATTCCAGTGGTTTTGGAAAGATACAGAAGTCTAGTTATTCCCAGTAAAATTTTATAAATTTCTCATGTCCATATCTTGAGATATAATAGAAACATTGCAGACTGCTATAGAAATCAGCATGCGGAGTATTACGTAAAACCTACCCCACTTAACATGGATCGAGCTACTCCTCAAGACTTATACCTTCCGAGCCACCTTTGAAATATGAGAACAAGGACAATACATAAGCAATACATCAAGAAAAACAAGCACACATCACATCATCGATACTACACGTGCTTCTTCAACAGTGGTGGTCATCCTAAGGGAAAAGTATGGATGATGAAAGGCCATTGAATCTTTGAACCAGGTGAGATTAGAAAACATTTAGTAAAATAACACAAATCAAAAACCAAGGAAATAAGTAGAAATAGCTCAAAGGAAGCTATATCAAGAAGGGGATACAATAGGACAAGGAAGAGGAAATAGTCAAAATCAATGAGTCAAGGGATGACAAATTAGTTTTATAGTAAAATGAGTTTTAAAATACGTCCGGTGCTACTTGGCATACGTCCTACAGTCAACACCGCTCTGATACTACTCTGTCACACCCAGTTTTCTAAAGAACAAAACTAGGCTAACATATGTGTGCCCAGGAAGTCCACACATATGCCAGAATGAAAAAGTATCAGAAACAATGTTATTATATAACGTATACATAGCTATATTAACACTTACATTAGAGTATCGCGGAACGGTGACTAAACTTTAGGCTCTATTCTTCTTAGGGGCGGCTAACTGGTGGCTCCGTATGCCAAACACTTCTGAAAGACTTCTAGAAACTCCACTACCTATTTATCCTTCTTCTGAGCAGCACCTCACTACACACTGAGGTGTGGGGGAATAGCAAGAGTGAGTCCATGTCGAACTCAACAAGTATAACACAGGGTTCATGAGGCACAAAAGGCTAGACACTATTTGACTGCATTTAGCTTTTAATCATCATATAATTAGCAATTGAGTAGCATCAAGGTATTCCAATTCCCATTAATGAACCAATGATCAATTGTAATAAGAATAAGGAATAGCATTAACATGAGCATAATAATAACAACAGTAATTAAGCATTATATAATAATGGTGATAAACTATTCTGTAAGAATCCCCAAGGCCGCTCGTATCCGTGAACATGGCTAGTATACCAGTTTTTAACTCTGCGCAGAGGTGTACACTTTCACTGTGAGTCATGATTTCCAAATGTGTGGGGAGATCAAACCCAAACACCGGAGAACCATATAAAGCCATTCAAGAGTTCGTCTAACAAGTTAGAGCCATTAGATTCACTCGGCAGGCAGATGTAGGAACCCTCCTTTTCAAATGGCACAATTTCTTCTCGGCTATACTCATAGACTAGAGGTTGTCCTACACCCAACGTGGCAAGCCATTCTTACGCCATTTAAGGTAACCACTAACAAGCTAAAAAGTTCTCTTGAACAACTAGAGCCAGAGCCATATAGCCCTCACAGCTATACTATCAATCCCGGTTATCACTTATAGGTAAGTCCTTACGGAGAGTAACTAGAGCAACAATATAACCCCTTGCTCTAGCCCCCTTTCAACAATAATAAAATCATCTTAATGGTTGATTGCATAATCCATTAGTCAAATTACAAGATCATTGTTCATAATTAAGCACTAGAAATAGCTACCCAAATGCATAACCCATAGGTGGCAAGGAAACAGGAAATCAATAGCTATGTTATAATCTCTACGGTTGTCAAGGAGGACACATGCATATGTATGATAATTTCAGTGAATAGGACAACAAGGATGGTCCCATGTTATACTTGCCTTGATCAAAGCTTTCCTGATGATACTGCTGGTCTGGCTCAAAATAATACTCATGATCGTCAAGAAACTGCTCACCGTCTATACTCGATCATCAAGCATCAACACACAATCATCGAGCAATCATATACGAAGCAAACAAAGAGACATAATTAAAATAGTACACCAACAGTAACAAAACAGTATAAAAAGTTTGTAAAACTCTTCTACACGTTAATTCAAATATTGAAATTATTTATTTTATTTAGTGTTTTCTATGCACAACCTAAAATTGAAAATTTTGGGGTGTGACAATCGTGTATGGTAGTGATAGGACATGAGGAAAAAAGGATAAACTAACTAGGATATCTATAAACAACCTAGCTAACAAATGCAGCCTTATAAATTTGATGCCAGTTGCCTTTCCCGGCAACGGCACCAGGAATGCTTGTTGATACTTCTTTACGTCTATTGGAGGATTCCGCAAGCGCATGGAACTATCACATAGCACTTTGCTCGATGAGTACCGAGTGTCGAATTTATAATTTATCCCATAGGAAGGTGGAAGGCTAGAATCTATATAGGACTAGGATTTGCTAAAGGTAGGTGCTAAGTTGATCCTAGGTAGGTGGACGATAGTGTAGGATAAGTGTAAACTACCTAAAATAACTAATAGTAACAAGCTAACCAAAGATAGCTAGGTGGAAGAGTGAGCGATTTATCTTTCTAGTAACTAAGGGTAAACAAATAACTAGAAGAAATGCGATAGTACTTCGGGGCACAGCCCGCCTACCAACTAGGAAAGTTAAATAGACAAGGTCTGCCATGAACCCTACGATTTAATAACTAGGCCTATCATGGGAGAATATAGAGGATGGACAAGGCTGTCACCACTTGTCACCTACCCCAATCTATTTGGAGGCCTAGCCGTATCCACAGTTAATCTATAGCCTAAGCACCACGCTTAATCTATGAATTTACTAATTCAATCTGAGCTCCGATGAAATGAGATCAAAGCACCCTAACCAGACGGTGGAACTAGTACTAATGAAAGACTACAAATGATAAGATAACCTATGCTACTAATGCTAAACAAACAAGCACCTAAGCTCACTAATGATTAAGTACTAGAATGTAAAGCAAGCAATACTAGAATAAAGTACTAAAATAAATATTGAATAAAGTAATGCTAAATGAAAGAATACAAGAGAGCTAGGGAAGCTTGGAATGCTTTGATCTTAGAGGGGATGACTTTCATTGTGCACCACACCCCCTATTTATAGTGTAGGGAGGCATGGGGAGTACTTTGTAGGCAGTGGTGAAGTCGATGAAGGCAGGGGGCGCCGCTCGACGTAGGTGGGCCGCCGTTCCACCGCCTTAGCATCGTATGGTCTTGATTAGCTCCCAATGGCGGTTACTAAGACAACACATGGTGAAACTCAGATGGTAAGTCGGTTGGTGATGCTGTATCTATATGACAATGGGCCTATCGATCCATGTGCTCTTGATCATGGCCATTGATCAAACCGACATGAATCAAGGCTTCTCATTGGTCGAGGAGGTGCTCCCACGGATCATGACGTGGCAAGGGGCTAAGCTGGCGCTAGGTGGGGCCAAGCGGCGCTGGCCTGTGGGCCCGCGGCTCCCTGTCATGTCCACTTGCTTCATATGTCTATGTTTGTCACCATTTTGGTCTATTTTTGCCATATTTCCTGCATACAAATAATTATACAAGCACAAGTGGAACTAGGTGAAATTTAAACAAGATATTCACATGTGAGGATGATTTTCCATGCTTTTGAGTGAAATATTGTTGGTAAAAATGGGTGTTAGTGACTGTCAACAATGAACAGGCGAGGTTCAAAGGAGGGACGCGTAGCATCCATCTGTGGACTAGACCCTGAGGACCAAACCCTACCTAGAGTCTAGTCATAGAGTCTATTGAACAGGCGAGGTTCAAAGGAGGGATGCATAGTGTCCATCTGTGGACTAGACCCTGAGGACCAAATGATGAGGACATCACTCCTTCACATACACACAATGATCCACTGCTGGACATTCAAGGTCCAATCACTAGAGCTCGCGCGCGTCAATTAAATTTAGAGGTGAGCTCGTTTCTAAGTAACTCTTTATATGATTCTAAGAATAGATTGCTACCTAATGATTATATTGTGCTTAGGTATGAAGGAGAGGTCCAGGAAACACATGGAGGAGGGCTTGGAGGCGTGGAGGACCAGCGAGGGCGCCCGGATAAAGATGGAGGACCAAACCAAACCAAGTTCGAGTCCACCTCGGAATCCAGGACCAGTCTGCCTTAAACTGGTCACCCAGGACGCATCCGGACTCCGTTTTCGATGATCCATATATGGATGGAAAGCTTATTTGATAAGGAAACCAACCCAAGTGGTCTCACGTCAAAAGCTATTCGGAATCAACGGGAATCGTCGAAACAAGTCACCGTCCAGAATCTGTCAGGGCGCTGTGTTGCCGTCTTTTGGGCCGTTTGGGCCTTGTAACGTGTTGGTACTTCCCAGGGACACGAATAGGGGTCCTTGGACGTCCCTTAGGCTATATAATAAGTAGTCGCCGCCTACATTAGGGTTGGGTTTTGCTTAGATTATTCTGTTAACAGCAGTTTCGCCGCCGCCGTCGGTTTGTGAGACCCCAACTTTGTGAGATTAATCATTCATCTGCAATTTGGTTGCATTCCTTTGTGTTCTTACTTGTGTTCTCGATTCGCAGGCAAGGACTTAGCCTTCTTGGCGAGGTCGACCGTGCAACGCCGGTTGATAACCAGAGGAGTCGTGGTGCTGCGATTGCGGGGTTCAGAGCCGAGTTGTTCAGAAGCCGGATCGAATTGTGTCGTGACTCCACCAAATCGAGAGTTATCAGAACCTTTCGGAAGATCGGGAACCCTAGTTCTCATCAATTGGTATCAGAGCTTCAGGTATACCGTTAGGTTCAATTTTACCCTAGTTTAGTTTGATTTCGCCTTCGTCCTAGAGTCCACAGAAAAGCCAAAAAAAATTAGTGTTTTCCTATCCCAGAAACCACGTTTAGCCTTTTGCATAATTCTTTTCAGATTCCGTCGTGTTGAGTTTGTGTCCTAATTAAGGTCTTGTTGCTGGTTAGGTTGTGTTAGAGTCCAGTTCGTGTGTTTTCCCCATCGTTTCCTTGAAACCCTAGCCACCGTGACCACTTTTGTACGCATTGTTCCAGTTTTGTCCTCTATTTCGGAGTCCAAACTTGAAACTGGTCCAGTTTTCGCGTACGAACTCGGATTTCGACGTTCCAGATATCAAAATCGATCAGAAAAAAATTTCGGATCCGACCATCCCCTGCTTCGCCGGGGTTCGAAAATTTTATTTTGGTCAAAAACTGGTCACAAGATCCTCTTTTCGTGGTCACAAGCTTTTCCTCAATTTTGGTCAAAAACTGGTCACAAGATCCTCCTAAGTGAAGAAAAAATATCAAAAAAATAAAAAGAAAAAGTCAAAGATTCCCAAAAAAACAACGACAGCCCAAAAAAATAGAAAAATTGAGAGGGGCAAAAGAGGAACAATATTTAGAGGAGCACATAGAGGAGACAGTTTGTTATAATTGTGGGCGTGTGCTATCTTGTGATTGTTTCTTATCACTCTTGCTATCCATCATACTTGTTTCTCTATTTTGTTATCACACATCTGGTATTTGGAACACGTTAGACCAGCAACGAGAGCAAGTATTTGGGACTATAATTCAGCATTACTTTCTGTTTTTGAATTGTGTTCCACTCACATATTTGGCCTGCCTGCCTTAACTCCACATACTTCTTCTGGACAGTATAAGTTTTGATCCCTGTAATCGCAGTGCTACGTCTTCCAGGTATCCTTGACCTTGCTGGTAAGAACCTTGTAAGAGCTTGAGAAGGGGGCTCCTTTTTGCTACGATCTTGAGAGGCACTACTCTACCTACGTAGTAGATTATTAGGGATAACTTTCACTGTTTGTTCCTGTTTTGTGTCTACAATGCCAGGTGACAGAGAGGATACGGCGCCCAAAGACTGGTCGGAGTGCGTCAGCCAAGACCAACTACAATCTGTTGTAGATAATGCTCAGAGGGAGATGACTGAGGCAGTAGCCAAAGCTGTCACCGACGCGCTCATTGATCTCAAGCTCGGCAACACCCTTGAGAGATTGGACAAACGTTTGTCCGCACTAACCGACAAGGTAGCTGCCTTGGAAGCGCAGCCGCCACCCGTCCAAGAAGTCCATGATGGCAGCAACACCGGAGGACACGATGATGTAGTATATGACACCGATGGTAATGTTGATCAAGCAGCAACAAGACAAAACAGATTACGCCATCGTCTACGCACAAACGCCACAGGTATGGGTGGCGCTCAACACTTCAACCGCCACCAAGGTAATCGTAATCGTGCTCCCGATGATCCTTATGCTAAGGTTAAATTTAAAATACCTTCCTTTTCGGACCATTATGATGCTGAGGGATATCTTGATTGGGAGATGATAGTCGAGCAGAAATTTAGTTCCCACCTAGTGCCTGAGGAACATAGAGTTAGACAAGCCACTAGTGAGTTTACAGGTTTTGCTATCATTTGGTGGACTGGTTTAGCTGCAGACAATGCGACACCTAGTACCTGGGAAGAGCTTAAGGTTGCTATGCGTGATAGATTTGTGCCACCATCATATCATAGAGACCTCCGTAAGAAACTGATGTGTTTAGAACAGGGAGATAAAGCTGTGCAGGATTACTATGGTGATCTTCAAAAAGGATTAATGCGTTGTGGCATAGTGGAGGGGCCTGAGGATTCTATTGTTCGTTTTTATTCGGGGTTGAGGCGTGAAATTCAGGACATAGTTGATTATAAGGAATTTAACACTGTCAACCAGTTGTTTCAGTTTGCTATGCTTGCAGAGAAGGAGTTGCAGGGGCGTGACTTGCAGGGCAAGAACAAGGTTGGCACCACATACACACCTCGATCTTCGGGGCTTCCCAAGGCATCTTCCTATCGGATGCAACCAACCGCGAGCAAGGATAAGTCTGGAGTCAAATCGTCTTCTCCACGACCTTCCGGTTCAGGTAAAAATTCTGTGCAGGAACCTTTGAAGAGTGCATCCTCTGTCGCCTCAACGAGACGCACTCCTGGCGTTCAGTGCCACCGCTGCCATGGATTTGGGCATATGCAGCGAGAGTGCCCTAGTCAGCGAGCATACATTGCTACAGACGATGGGTACATCAGCACATCTGACATTGAAGATGATGAGGATCAAGAACAAGCTGTTCAGGAGGACGGCGAAGTCTTTGGTAGCGATGACACGGCCGCCTACATGAACATCATTGTGCAGCGAGTGCTTAGCACACAGATACAACAACCTGAGAAGCTACAACGCCACAATTTATTCTAGATTTTCTTCGTAATCAACAATCGACGAGCACGTGTCATCATTGATGGAGGTAGCTGCAATAACTTGGTGAGTACAGATTTGGTCAAGAAGCTTGGCTTGACCACACGACCACACCCCCATCCGTACCATATTCAGTGGTTGAATGATTCAGGTAAAGCTAAGGTAACACAAACTTGCAGAGTCTCTTTTTCCATTGGTACCTATGTTGATTATGTTGATTGTGATGTAGTACCTATGGAAGCTTGTTCACTTTTATTGGGTCGTCCTTGGGAATTTGATAAAGATGCTATACACCATGGTAGAAGTAATACATACACTTTTGTGCATAAAGGAAAGAAAATTACTTTGGTTCCTTTGACCCCAGCTGAAATTGTACAACATGATAGAGCACGAACTGCTAGTTTGCATGAGGTTAAATCTGAAAATCAGCAAGTAGCAAATTCTATTTACCCACCTAAACAGGAGAAGTTAGCACCTAATGTTCAGGCTCAGGGAATTAAATTGAAGGGTGCTGTTATGCTTGCAAGAAAAGGTGACCTTGCTGAAATTTCTGATGACGATGTATGCTATACTTTGGTTTGCAAACGAACCTTGTTTTCTCTTGATGATGATGTTAGCTCGGTACCGCCTGCTGTCACTAACCTTTTGCAGGAGTATGAGGACATTTTTCCAGCTGAGATACCCCCGGGGCTTCCACCTATGAGAGGGATAGAGCATCAAATTGATTTGATTCCGGGAGCATCATTGCCAAACCGCGCTGCTTATCGAACCAACCCCGAGGAGACTAAGGAAATTCAGCGGGAAGTACAAGAGCTTTTGGACCGTGGGTACGTACGTGAAAGCCTTAGCCCTTGCGCCGTTCCTGTAATTTTGGTTCCTAAGAAAGATGGTTCTTGGCGTATGTGTGTTGATTGTAGAGCCATTAATAATATTACCATTCGATATCGTCACCCTATTCCTAGGCTTGATGACATGCTTGATGAATTATGTGGCTCTGTAATTTTCACAAAGATTGATTTGCGTAGTGGCTACCACCAAATTAGAATGAAACTTGGAGATGAATGGAAAACAGCTTTCAAAACTAAATTCGGATTGTATGAATGGTTAGTAATGCCTTTTGGGTTGACTAATGCACCTAGTACATTCATGCGCCTAATGAATGAGGTTTTAAGAGCTTTCATTGGTCGATTTGTGGTAGTTTATTTTGATGATATCTTAATTTATAGCAAGTCTTTGGATGAACATATGGATCACTTACGTGCTGTTTTTAATGCTTTACGCGAGGCACGTTTATTTGGTAACCTTGAGAAGTGCATCTTTTGCACGGATCGAGTCTCTTTTCTTGGCTATGTTGTTACTCCACAGGGAATTGAGGTGGATGAGGCAAAGATTGAAGCCATTAAGAGCTGGCCGGTTCCCCAATCCATCACACAGGTGAGGAGTTTTCTTGGTCTTGCAGGATTTTACCACCGCTTCGTCAAGGATTTCAGCACCATTGCTGCCCCTTTACATGAGTTGACAAAGAAGGGTGTGGTGTTTCATTGGGGAAGGGCACAAGAGGCGTCCTTAGACACTTTGAAGGACAAGCTTACACACGCACCATTGCTGCAACTTCCAAATTTTGGTAAGACTTTTGAGCTAGAATGTGATGCTAGTGGAGTTGGCATTGGAGGTGTTTTGATGCAAGATGGTAAGCCCATTGCATACTTTAGCGAAAAATTGCATAGCCCTGTTTTGAATTACTCCACGTATGATAAGGAATTGTATGCTCTTGTACGTTCTTTAGAGACGTGGCGTCATATTTGTGGCCTAAAGAGTTTGTTATTCATTCGGATCATGAATCGCTTAAGTATCTTCGTTCACAACATAATCTGAATCGTAGACATGCTAAGTGGGTTGAATTTATTGAATCTTTTCCTTATGTTTTCAAACACAAGAAAGGGAAGGATAATGTGATTGCAGATGCTTTGTCTAGGCGATACAATTTGCTGTCCCAACTTGAATGTAGAATTTTTGGACTTGAAACAATAAAAGAACAATATGCGCTTGATCCTGATTTTAAAGATGTGTTGCTGAATTGCAAAGGGGGACGTTCTTGGAACAAGTTTGTGGTCAATGATGGTTTTGTATTTAGAGCTAACCGCCTATGCATTCCAGTAGGATCCGTTCGTCTTTTGTTGATGCAGGAAGCGCATGGAGGAGGGTTGATGGGACATTTTGGTGCTAAGAAGACGGAGGATGTTTTGGCCACACACTTCTTTTGGCCAAAGATGAAGAGAGATGTTGAGCGATTCGTGGCACGTTGTACCACATGTCAAAAAGCTAAGTCTCGCTTGAATCCACATGGTTTGTATATGCCTCTTCCTGTTCCTTCTATTCCTTGGGCAGATATTTCTATGGACTTTGTTTTGGGATTGCCTAAGACTAAGAGGGGGAGGGATAGCATTTTTGTTGTGGTGGATCGATTTTCTAAGATGGCACATTTTATACCATGTCATAAAAGTGATGATGCTATTCATATTGCTGACCTCTTTTTCAAAGAGATTGTTCGTTTGCATGGTATGCCTTCTACTATTGTTTCAGATCGCGACGCTAAATTTTTGAGTCACTTTTGGCGCACTCTATGGAATAAGTTGGGTACAAAACTGTTGTTTTCTACAACTTGTCACCCACAAACCGATGGGCAAACAGAGGTAGTTAACCGCACTTTGGGTGCCATGTTGAGAGCTATTCTGAAGAAAAATTTGAAGATGTGGGAAGAATGTTTGCCTCATGTGGAGTTTGCTTACAATCGGGCAACACATTCTACCACCAAGGTAAGTCCTTTTCAGGTAGTGTATGGATTCAATCCCCGTGCTCCAATTGATATTTTGCCTCTACCTACTAGTGATAGAATTCATGTTGATGCTAAGGAACGTGCTGATTTTATTTTGCAAATGCATGAAACAACTAAGCACAACATTGAAAAAATGACTGAAAAGTATAGAATTGCTGGTAGTAAAGGTAGACAAGAAGTGAAGCTTGAACCGGGTGATTTGGTTTGGTTGCACTTGAGAAAGGATAGATTTCCAGATTTGAGAAAGTCTAAGTTGATGCCTAGAGCTGATGGTCCATTTAAAATTGTTGAGAAGATTAATGATAATGCATATAAGCTTGAGTTACCCCCCGAATTTGGGGTTAGTCCCACTTTTAACATTTCAGATTTGAAGCCATACTTGGGAGACGAAGATGAGTTGGTGTCGAGGACGACTCCAATTCAAGAGGGGGAGGATGATGAGGACATCACTCCTTCACATACACACAATGATCCACTGCTGGACATTCAAGGTCCAATCACTAGAGCTCGCGCGCGTCAATTAAATTTAGAGGTGAGCTCGTTTCTAAGTAACTCTTTATATGATTCTAAGAATAGATTGCTACCTAATGATTATATTGTGCTTAGGTATGAAGGAGAGGTCCAGGAAACACATGGAGGAGGGCTTGGAGGCGTGGAGGACCAGCGAGGGCGCCCGGATAAAGATGGAGGACCAAACCAAACCAAGTTCGAGTCCACCTCGGAATCCAGGACCAGTCTGCCTTAAACTGGTCACCCAGGACGCATCCGGACTCCGTTTTCGATGATCCATATATGGATGGAAAGCTTATTTGATAAGGAAACCAACCCAAGTGGTCTTACGTCAAAAGCTATTCGGAATCAACGGGAATCGTCGAAACAAGTCACCGTCCAGAATCTGTCAGGGCGCTGTGTCGCCGTCTTTTGGGCCGTTTGGGCCTTGTAACGTGTTGGTACTTCCCAGGGACACGAATAGGGGTCCTTGGACGTCCCTTAGGCTATATAATAAGTAGTCGCCGCCTACATTAGGGTTGGGTTTTTCTTAGATTATTCTGTTAACAGCAGTTTCGCCGCCGCCGTCGGTTTGTGAGACCCCAACTTTGTGAGATTAATCATTCATCTGCAATTTGGTTGCATTCCTTTGTGTTCTTGCTTGTGTTCTCGATTCGCAGGCAAGGACTTAGCCTTCTTGGCGAGGTCGACCGTGCAACGCCGGTTGATAACCAGAGGAGTCGTGGTGCTGCGATTGCGGGGTTCAGAGCCGAGTTGTTCAGAAGCCGGATCGAATTGTGTCGTGACTCCACCAAATCGAGAGTTATCAGAACCTTTCGGAAGATCGGGAATCCTAGTTCTCATCACCAAACCCTGCCTAGAGTCTGGTCACAGGGTCAGGTCAACTTTGCGAGTTCCTAGTGGCTATATGAGCTGAGGAGCTTTATAAATAGAAGGAGCACAACTTGGGATCACTCTCTTGCACATTTTTCATCAATGATACATCCTTGTAAGCCTAAGCAAACACCTCCCACTCATCTTCATCATTGATTTATTATCAAAGTGAGATTGGAAGTGATTCCTAATGAATTTGCTTGAGTGATTGCATCTTAGTGGCACTTGGGGATCGTTATGGCTATGAATTTCTTGTTACTCTTGGTGGTTGCCACCACCTAGATGGCTTGGAGTAGTAGAGGAGCATTGTCACGAGTTGGTGATTGTTCGTGGCCATCTCCTAGTGATTTGTGAGGGGTTCTTGATCTTTTCCTAGTGGAGAGCCAAAAGATACTCTAGTAGATTGCTCATGTCATTGAGTTGCCCTCACTTTGGGTAGGTTCTTGCGACGCCCTAGTGTGGGATTCGCGTGGTTCCAATTAGCTCGTGAACCACCAAGTGAACAGTCGACAAACAGGGACATAGCTTGCCGGCAAAGTGAACCTCGGGATAAATCTTGGTGTCATCTCTTGGTGTTCATATTGTGTTTGATTGTCTCTTGCCACGACCGGTATACTTCCCTCTACCTCCTGTATTTACATTACTAGAGATATTTTGTATAGAGGTAGTTAAGTAGCTGGTGTAGCTTAGTTGGTTATCTAGGTGTAATTAGCTAGCTCACTAATTAGTGAAGCAGAGACATAGCCTTGTGTGTGCTTAGTGATCATAGCAACTAGAATTGTGGTATAGGTGGTTTGCAACTCTTGTAGAGCTAGAGCAAAATTGCATTTCACCATTTAGGCATCTAACCCTTGATTTAGTGATTTTGTAGTGAATTTGTATAGGCTATTCACCCTCTCTAGTCATTTAGGACCTTTCAACAATGCAATTGACCTTGCCAAGCAGGCTTTCTAGCAAATTAATCGAGAACACAAGCAAGAATGGGATAAACGCAATCTGAAATTGCAATTGAATATGAAGCTTATGAATCTAACAGAAAGTTCAAGTCTTGATTCGAAAGAAATAGTTGACATAGGTGAATAAGATCAAGAACATGGGCCCTGGTTCACAGCAATCAATCTTAACGATACAAGTGCAACGAACAATGTCTATTTCATGAGGAAAACAAGAATGCAACAAAATCCAAACCCTGGCAAGAGCTATGGCAGCTAATTGTAGAGTCTGGGGCATCACCTCCATGGATGCCCCCCTAATGAGCTCTAAGATGATACATGGCCCAACGGACCAAAAGGCAGTGTTGTAACACCCTGGTAGATTCTAGACGCTGACTTATTTCGAAGATTCCCATTGACTCTAGGTGAATTTTAATGTGAAACCAAAGCCATTAGTTAGCATATCAAATTATCTTTTCATGCATATATGGATCATTGAAAACGGAGTTCGTATGCGTCTTGGAAGTCGATTTAACCCGGAACAGCTTCTAGAATAGGAGATGGACTCCAACTCGAGTTGGACTGGGCCTCTACTATGGTGGGGGTGAGTTGGATGCCCATGCTAGTCCACATCGTCTTGTATTTGATGGAGTGATGTCCTCGTCATTCGCACTTTTTGAATTGAAGTCATCCTCGACTGAAGTGCAACTTCCCCTCCAATGGATGACATCAATCGTAGCTCAGAAAATAGATCATCGTCTTAGCGTTAAATCCCTTGCAAAGATGGTAGCCATGGTGGGCTCTCAATTGGGAATACATCCTTGAACTCATGCAGAAGATTAGTACCAACAAGAGGCATGGAGCTAGGATAAGGATCAATAAAACATATAGCCTTTTTGAAAGTTAAAACATAACATGTTTCAACATGAGCATCAATTTCAGCAAGAGCAGATTTAGAAGCAATGCAATTAAAACATATCCCTTCAATTTAAGCTAGTTGATTGTTCATTAGAGTCTTGCTAGAACCTAAATCATGTTCATTCTTTTTCTTTTCAGCAAGTTCCTTTTCACATTGCATAATTTCAGCGGGAGTCAAAGGAAGCAAAGCAATTTTCTCCATTATGCATGAACGTGTATTTATTTTGTCTACCACGGTGTATAGCATATTGATATCATATTACCATGGGTGGCATAACAAAATTGAACAAGCTTGCATAGGCACAACATTAAAATCAACATATTCATTGTATGATCCGATAGAAAATGCACACGCGTAGATTGTGTTACCTTTGCCTTACCACTATTGTTAAACTATTGAAGGGGGTATGGATGTTGATGAGCACGTGTTGTCAATCCAAGTTTCTAGACCAGATCTGGACTTGCCAAATTAAAAAAGGTGTGGTTTGTTAGAAATAGTTTGGGGTTCCCAATGCAAAATCATTTAGAAAGCTATTAAAGGAGACTGTTGGAGAAGGATAAATTTAATGTTGCTATTTCTTATAATAACTTGCTAGATCTATTAGTTTAGCCAGTAACTATAATAGACTCTTAGAGATGCTCTAACAATTTGTTTTCTTGATAGAGATTGGCATATGTCATTGTTTTTAATTATATATGTCATATTTATGGCTAAAGTTTTTTCTAAAATATCTATAAACAAGCAGGGCACAAGAAAAATATGATCCTGAATTTTTCCCAAGTGTGATTGCTATGTAACATGTAGGGTGTGTTTGGTTGCATGGCTAAATCCTAGCCTGGCTAAGATTGGAGCCAGGTTGGACTTGGCCTGGTTCTATCCAGCCAATGTGGACTTGTTTGGTTGGGTGGCTTTAGTGGGCCCGGTTTATCTCAGATCATGTTTGGTTGGGTGCATGAGCTCCTGGGTGTACTAGTGTAGCCAAGGTGCGGTGTGTTTGGTTTGTTGTTCACTGTTGGGTGCATTCACCAAATTCTTCAAATGGTAGCCCTACCCCCTCACCTGATCTATCCTCAATAAATACCAGAGCCAATTGGTCAATCAGCAGTCACCCACTCACCCCCCGCGCCCTCATCTCCCTCTCACAGGCTCCTCACCTCCTCCGTCCTCCCTCAAAGCCGACGCCGGCGAACCATCCTCATCGCCATCGACGAGTGACCATCTCCCCACCACCGACGATGAGGTGCGCCCCAGCCTGGGCCATTGCTAGGGTGGCTCCACGTGCACGTGTCTCTCACATCCAGAGACGATGGTCCACCTCGAGTGCTCCTGTTCCTCGTCGCAGAGCCACGCATCGACGAGTGACGGTGGGAGCTCCGTGACTCATCGGAGAACCAGGGTAGCGAGGACGACGCCGTGTTGGAGGTAAAGAATCGGTTTCGTCCTGCTTCCTTCTCCCCCTAGGGTTTTAGTTTTAGTGCCAAGAACCCATTGTTTCGTTGATGATCGAAAGGATAGGAAACGAATCTTGCATCAATGTTGACCACAAACCATACCCTTGGTGTCGATTTGTGCTAGATTGACCCAAACCCTAAGCGAGGTGGGAAAAATTGCTTGATTTTTGACCGATTATTGGTTTTCCCTTGTTTTTCATAGGACCAGAGCGACTCCATCATCCGTGATGCTATCATAGAGCGCAATTGGTCTGGCATGCATGTTGTGAGGCTACCGAAATGCGAACATGATCGCCATAGCATCATGAAGAGAGCTTGGGGTGGCAAGAACACTGGTAGGTGCTTCTTGGGTTGCCCAATGGAGGTTTTTGCTTCAATTCCTCATTTTCATGATTTGGGAAACGGTTTGATTCGCATCGTAATGCTTACTCAACCCAATTGTATGTCCCTTTCACTAACGCAGGATGAGGGTGAGCAGTGCCAGTTCATCGAATGGTAGGATGAACCCTGGCCAAAGCACCTTCAGGACTCCTTGAAGAAACTGTGGAAGGAGCTGAAGACCACAAGGCATTGTGAGGCCATCGCAAATGAAGCTCTGATCGATGCACTCCATTGCAATGGCATCGCCAACAATGCAAGGGTCGAGCTGCAGGAAGAGGTGAACTAAACCAAGAGAGTTGCCGAGTGCGTCTGCAAAGAATACCACAAGAAGGTTGTCGTGGCTGCTATCGACAAGTCAAAGCTTATGCATCTAGTGTACTGCCTGCTCGGAGTGATCATGTTCCTAGTGGTGGCCAACTTCTTCAAGAAGTGATGCTTTTGACATGTTAAAGGGGCAAGGTCTTTTGGTTCTGTTTGATCTCAGTAGTGTTGATGAGTTAGGACTACGCTTCTATGCTAGATGAACTTGGTCTGTGGTATCATATCAGGCTTTGATCCTGATCTTTTGATTGTGCCCATGTTAGTAGAACTACAAACTGAATGGTGCACTTACATTGTATAGCGTAGCTTCTCTGAATGTGTTAGGATGAAGTGGAACTAAGTCAGATGCATGGTAGCAATAGTGCTTGGGATAGCACAGATGACATGCCACTTGGTGGCTTCTTTTGATTGTGCCCAATTCTGCAAGATTGGTGCACAAATGCAATTATGTCAGTACTATGTCATGGTTAGCTTGAACTTAGTTGTTTGATGATGCAATGTTCAACTCAATTGCTTAGCAATGGTAGTACTATTTAATGGTTTACATTGCTTAATGCTTTTCATCATGGTGCTCACTGTCCATGTTAGAATGTGTGACAATGAAACTGTGGTTGTCATCAATCGTGAACGGAGATGTTTCATAAAACTGCTTGGTCATGTTCAAATGCAGCTAATATTGACAACTTAATTGTTCACAGCCCAAATACAGTGTACATTGCCACATTATTACATCACACTACAAATTGGCCTCTCAAGCACGGTACAATAGGTAAGCCTCGATCAGTACCAAAAGAACTAGGACAACCAAGAGAAGATCCTTAGCATTCATGCCTATCACTACCTTCTTCTCAACACGCTGCTCAACTTCTTGTACTCTAAAGTGTTTCGGTTTAGGAGCCTTCTTCCTCATTGCCGCCTAGTACTCTGCTAATGCTTGCTCACCCTCCTCTATAGAAGGAAAACTTTTGTGCACGTTACCAGGATAGCTAGAAACTTGGGCTTCACATTCCATCCAAGTTTTGTACACGCCAGGTGTGCGTCCCTCAAAAATGACATACACCTTCACCATCACAACTGCATCAGCGATGAATAAATGATACCATCAGTTTAATAAAGAACTTGTCTAGACAGAAGGAAAGAGGACAACAATTAGAAGTGTGATAACCTATAAGACCATGACTGATAGGTAAATGCAGGAGCTTTTACCTGGGGCCACCCTAAGACCATCAACTCTTTCTAAAGCATCATCCAGGATGCGAGCATCATGAGCAGACCCTTCCCAACCAGCCAAGACATAAGTGAATCTCAAATCAAAGTCAACGACAGCTAGCACGTTTTGAGTGGTTGTGTGCTTCCTACCCATGAAAACTGGTCTGTGCTTTTCTAGAACTCTAGCAAGCACATGAGTACCATCAATGGCACCCACACAATCCTAAAAAAGAAAACACCATTTAAAGGGCAATCCTATAGTGGAGAAGCAATCAGATGTATTAATGATTTCCATCTTGAAGAAAGGATTCCACTTCTTGCTGTTCTGAATTTTCTGATGAACTGCAGATGAGGGTGGCACATCATCTCGTTCCTTAATTCCCCTACGGCATATAGAACTTCTTGGAAATACCTGCTGATAGTTTCCAGGGAATGCCTGAAGGCGGGTTTCAAAACCCTGAACCTCTGATTGTGGCCTACCACTAGCAAGAAGATTGCAACTTGTTCCTCGATGTTGCTGTTTATGCTATCCCTGAGCAAACCCTTGTTGCGAAACAGGTCGCACAGCTAGAAGAATGGTGCTCTCCTCATCCTAAGTAGTTCAACACAGCGACGGTCATCGCTGTGGTAGATGAACCTAAGGTTGTTGTCCCTTTCTTGATCTCTAGCACTCATTGGGCCATAGGTAATTCCTCTCCTATAGGTTGATATGCGTCTGAATCTAACAAACATCCAAGCAGTGATCACTACAACCAAGGCTGCACCCCTAATGATAAGCTGATGACGCCTAGGTGAAGGTTCCATGATGCTAAACATGAAATGGGAGATGAATTAGTGCAACATTCCATCAGTATTAGGGAAATAGAGGCAAACAGAGGCTGATCCATGGGCCGGCTGCGACAACCAACTGGTGCGCCACCCAGATCCGCAACAACCATTGACCAAACCCTAGCCGGCGATGTATAGGATGGATTGATCCCAACCAAATGAGAGTAAACCAGGAACTGGGCTACAAATTAGAAAAAGATTACAATAGTATGACCGTAAACCCTAAGCAAATCAAAGGACCGGCTGCGACACACTACGGTGTGCCACCCAGATCTGCAATAATCATTGACCAAACCCTAAAGCTTAGCAAGCGCAATCGAAAGAAATGAACCGCACAGTACTCGAATCAAAGAACAAGAATACGCGAAAACAACAGAGATAGGAGAGGGGAATCAGGCTGCATACCAGGAACCTGCGTGGCTTACCAAGAACACCAACGGTGCTCACCACCGGCAACAGGAGGAGGCGGAGGAACATGGAGGGAGGAGAGACTGCGAGAGAGCGAGAGGAGCGAGTGAGCGGCGCCGCGGGCGGAGTGGAGTGAACAGTACTCAGAACCCTAGCCAGGCGGTGAGAGACACGCTTATATACGATGGCTAGGGGAAGCCAACCGGGCCCACCACGCCACGCGTCACGGGAGCCAACCCTAGCCAGGCCAGGATCGAACGGCCGATTCGCTCGTTCGAGTTGGGCCAGGCCCCGAGCGTACAGCTGGCTAGCCCTGGCCTGGCCCCAGAGGCCGCCCAGGCAACCAAACAGGCCGACTTTGGCCCTAGGGAGCCATGGCTGGGTTTGGCCGGGCAACCAAACACATCCGTACATGTGATTTCCCACGTGCTTTGTGCCCAAAGCACAGGGGACAAGAAGCCGTTACCGTCGTCAAACAGCCATTACAGTGTAGCTTCCCTGGTGCAGATAGGCTATTCCTAGTGAATGGGCCAGGCACATGGAGCACCACTTTCTCCTAGTGCGTACGGAGTAAACGCTCATAGCATCACGCCATGTCCCGATTAAATGCCCCCGAGTAACTTGAGCGGCAATTTTATGGGCACTAAGGGAGCTCCACTAATCTGGTAGTGATCTGTTACGAGACCATGCATACATACTTCCGTCCTCCGGTCTCGAACTACCTGTCAATAAAAAAAGGAAATTTGATCAGCAATAACATGCAGTATTTTCTTCTCTCGTCCATGGAGGTCAAACAAACAAAACAAGACATTGCATTATTATAGTTTACAGTACATTGACGAATGAAGAGAGAGAAGGGAGAAGAAAAAGGTTGGAAGGATTCTTGGTTGCTTTGCTAGTTTGCTTGTCGGACGCCACCACTGACCATGTACATAGTCAGCTTGATGCTACGTGGGGGCTGACGTGAGGACAGAGTCAGACAGATCCAGAGGAGACTGGGTCGGATCCTTCATCTATCCTTATATGTGCACTGTGCCTCGTGCAATCAAATGAAATATATACATACATTAGTGTAATATATACACCATACGCGCGGTTGCATCGCTATCATATAGATTTATATACTAATATAATCAAACATTATGTTATGGGTCGTTGCCCCTGGATTCCGCAGCCGTATGTATATATGTAAACTGGGTCCATATCTGCACCAAACCAAACCCCCGGGCCCACAGGCCATCCATGGAAGCTTCCGAATTGCTTATACTAGCATAAAAAAGCAAGGGGCCAGTTTTTTTAATTGCACAACAAATGCTCGAAGATGGTCTTTGATTGTGTCCAGGATGAAGACTGCACGTATCATACTCATACATGTAAAAAAATTGCCATGTGCACCTAGGCAAATTTGCTTGTGCCACACCGATTTGTGTTGGTCTACAACGAGTTGGACCCGACATATGTAACGCCTCTCAGATTGTTAAAATATTACTATCAGTATTGGTTCATGGCTGCCATGCTCTATATATAATATCACAGTTTTTTTAAAAGGAGAAAAAGGTGTAGAGAAAATCACTTGAAAAGTTATTACCCTCTGTTTGAGCAATGGAGGTTTGTTTATTTGTAATCTTATGGATCTCTTACTTTCTCACTTTTTTTGTTTCCTGATGTAAAACTGTTGGTTCTTTCTTGTACTGTATTGCAAGTAGGGAGTAACTCATGTTTCTTCAAAAAAATGAATTACTTGAAAAGGTTGTAGCTACAATGCCAAATCCCTCGCGAGCTCAAGAAAAGAAAGCAAACAGAAAGTAGCTCAACTAGTTAGTTTCTCGTACTCAGACATATTATGGTGACTTTGTTAATTATTAAATTTATTCTAAAGAGCTTAATTCTTTAGAGGGGTAAAGTATATGTGCATGCTTGTATTTGTAGAGGTGAGTATGTATTAGCGTTTAACTAGTTTGTATTGAGAAAATTGCCATAGGAAAATTGAAGCACCAGAGACCGGTGGTGGGGCCGGTATAGATTAAACACAAGCGAATATATATCCAAGAAAAAGATGAGCACAGTCGTCGTCGATCTCGCAATTGGCGAGCGAGGACAGGGCAGGGCAGGGCAGGCAGGAGTGCTCTGCAGTCTGCATGCTTTCTGAATTCTGATGACAACTGAACTCGATCCACGACTAAACCTCGCTTGGCTTGCACCTTGCACGACCGCCATTCACTACGGATTATTGCCAGTGGAACTCGGATGACACCCGGAGGAGCTCGTCAAGGTAATCGGCGCCGAGGTCCTCCAGCTCCACAACGTTGCCGCCGGAGCACGGGGGCTGCGGCTGTGGTGCGGCGGCCACGGCCACCTGTTGCTGCTGCTGCTTCTTGTTCTTGTTCGGGGAGCGCTTGCGTATGGAGTGGCGGCGCTTGAGCGCCAGGACAGGGGAGCCGCCCGCGGCAGAGGCGGCGGAGGAGAGCGCCAGCGCGCGCAGCGACTCCTGCACGCGGTCCACGGGGAAGTTGAGCACGGCCGCGGCGCCGCGCACGGAGAAGGCGGCCTGGTCGTAGGCCATCGCGGCGGCCTCGGGGCTGTCGAAGGTGCCCAGCCACACGCGGGCGCCCTTCCGCGTGGAGTCGCGGATCTCGGCCGCGAACTTGCCCCAGGGACGCTTGCGCACGCCGATGAAGGGCTGCTGCTGCTGCTGCTTCTTGGAACCCTTGTTGCTATCGCTGGTGGTGCGGTCGCCGTCCGGCTGCTGCTGCTGCTGCGGCCGCCGGCTGGCCTCCTGGCTGTTGGCCGAGCAGGCGGAGGAGGAGGACTCGGAGGAGGCCGCCTCCATGTCGTCGGAGAAGGAGTCGGACTCGGCGGCCATGTCGACCATCAGCGCGTTCAGCAGGCGCTGCATGTCGTCCCCGCCGGTGTCCAACGCCGCGTCCGTGGCCATGGCGCCGCCGCCGCCGCCGCCGTAGCTATGCATGCTGCCGCTAAACATGTAAGAGGCGTACTCCTCCATTATAGCTATGAGATGAGATGCGTCGAGTAGTGATGGATGGGAATTGGAGGCAAAGGCGACTGCAAGCGCCTTTTATAGGACACACCTGCACCTGCGGGAATGGATTGAACCGTGTGAATTTGACTAGTCTTTGGATGCCGGGGGTGATGTGGACAGCCTCTGTGGGGCCCGCCGAATCGACCGAAAAGGCCGGGCGCTGGGGGGCACGTGACCACGCCCGTGACGTAGGGCGGCGGGATAAGACAAGCTCTGCTTGCGTCATTGCCCTGTTCCAGCATCCAGCTGCTGCTTCCTCCTTCCTTCCTCTTCCGTTCCAGGCTTTCCTTCCACATTTCCATCCACTCTGGTGATAGTGGTTGTACTACAGCTTATTATTGCGGTGCAGTGTATAGTGATACTTGCAAAGGACTATCTATACATTATTTTTCTTCATGCCCGGCCAAAATTTAGAAAATTAAATTTGTATCCAAAAAGGTTTTAGTTTAAATTATTAAGCTGAAGCCCCATTGGCTACCCATGTGCTACAGGAACGCTCTCTCCAACTAGTTAGCTACAGATTCAATGTATTTCGAGGAATGCGTTTGTAGTTGCTCTGTTGAGGCGTTGGTATTGGTTCCAAACTAATCTGAAGTGGACGTCTTTGAAATCATGTCGAATGGCCAATGAGTGAAAATAAAAACAAAAGGAGTTCGGGATTTTTGTTTGCAGAATTGGGTCAGGAAATAAAATGAACTAACATTTTTTTACGAAGAAATAGAATGAATTGACCTTCACAGACAGATGGTTAACTTCATATGACCAGAATTCATAGATGGCACACCGTTCGACTCGATCTACAGAGGCGTTACTCAAACCAAATATCCCATGCACATGTGTACAAAGCGGAAGGGAAAGACTATCTACGACATGCGTGCTGAATCAAATTTGATCCATTTTCAAGGGAAGAAAATTAAAGAAACAAACAAATGCCAACCACTCCGATTGCCTTCGGTTGGACTTTGGTATAGGTGACAACGATGTCCAAGTAAAAGCTAATAAGGCTTCCCAGCTGGCAAAGTTAGGGGTTTTGTATGAACACACCGCTATTCCAATAATCTAGCTAAAACACAGGAGCTAAACTAGCTATAGCTAGTAGGAGTAGCATGCAACACCTAGTCATTTACTAGTTTATTTAATTAGTTCTTGTCCCGCATGACTAACGACGACTTATTAAATCAAATAGATAAGGAGACTAACCTCAACATATAGTTAAAATTTCCCATTTTAACAGTGTTCTTGAAAGCTAAAAACAAACGAGAACCTAAACATATACTCACTCCGTTTCAAATTATAAGTCACTTTAACTTTTTTGATTTATCCATTTTACTATGTATGTAGATATATTATTATATCTAGATACATATAATAAAATATATGTATAGAAAAAGTCAAATCGACTTATAAATTGGAACGGAGGGAGTATATATAGTTCGTCCCTGACATTATAGATCAAATCCTATTACTAAGATCAAGTGTGTTTCATTATGATACGAGTATTTATTCAGTGGTAGTAGACGATCATGCGCCTAAATAATCACTAAAAGCGAGACGCGTGTGATGACATACGTTAATCACGTGATGTCTTGGTGCGTGTCCATCATAGTTGTAATTGTATACATATGTGTGCCTGTGGTGCATGTGTTTGAGCATTTTTTAGGCAACGCTACCTCAAGTTGCATTGTGACTGTAGGGAGGAGTGCAAGGTGGGCGGGGTACGTACGTACATTATCTGTACTCGTGTAAAAATGGAAATGTAAATACTCATATCCTAGTTGAATTTGACTACATTAGTACACGTACGTATAGGGATTAAATGTTTGCATATGCATGCTTCCACAAGCGAAGCGTCATGGATGCATGCATCAAGGTGGAGTGTAGCGAGAGCTGCCCTTGTATGCTTCTGGGAAGCAGCGGCGGCGGCGGATTGGAGCAGGTGACTACTGACCAGTGACCATCATCGACTGTTTATGCATATATATATATATATATATATATATATATATATATATATATATATATATATATATATATATATATATATATATATATATATATATATATATCCGCTGCATGGTGTGGCCCGCCGCCAACGCAACAGGCCTGATAGCTGCCGCTTTTCTTGATTTGTATTGCGCCTATGTACTGTCTGTTTGTGAATGGGAGTGGGACGGGGCCGGGACATATCAGTGGTTGACTCAGTATATAGTACGTAGCAATAATAATATATGCCCGCCACCGATCGCAATCGAATTCGATCAAATTCATCAGTTTTCAAGCTAGTTAGTATACAAATATGAGCGAATTCCTGCTGGCCGGACCTCCTTGCTTCCAGGAAATCAGGCTAGTGCTGCAGGCTGCAGCAGATACATGCAGATAGGGCCGGCATTATTAGCGTTTTGGTCTGTCGGAGGGAGCTTTCGCGCCACCGGCTGACCATACCTGCATGCATCCCCCCTTCCCTGATTCCTACTCCCAGGTAGCTAGCAAGATTCTTCCGTTTGTCGATTACCCCTATTTCGTCGTCCTTGTGTAATGTAATGGTGAGTTAGCGCTGGAGTGCTCGCACTGGACTCGGATCAACTTGCACCAGAAAAGCCGGGTAATAATCAAATGGAATGCGGTCGCACTGCACGCCCACGTTCATTCATCCATAGATCAGTTATGGACAAGGCACCTGCTTATCCATGATCCACCATCCACGTGGTTAGTGATAGTACGGATGATCCACCATCCACGTGGTTAGTGATAGTACTGTTGATCGATCCACTGCCTGGCTTCCATCCTGCTCTCTCCGTCCCTGTCGTTTTCGCTTCCCGAAAAACAATTTTGACTAAATATATATTAAAAAATATTAATATTTATGATACACAATTAGTATCATTAGAAAAATCTTTGAATCTAGTTTTTTAATAAATTTATTTGGAGATACAAATATTACACGTATTTTCTATAAATTAAATCAAACTTATAGCACGTACGATGACAATTATTTAGGGACGAAGGGGTTATCTATTACTACGATGGTCAAACGGTGAGGACCTATAGCAAGTAACCTATATATACAGGCCTATGACGTCTGGTCTTTGTTCTCCTGCTGCTTTTGCCGCATTTTTCTATACCTGCGCTTGATCGATCCATACTACTACAGTACTGATGATAAATAAAATTGAACAAGTCAACCCAATGCAAAACTAACTAATCATCCAACTAGCGGAAGGGAAACATTAAATCAAATAAATTAAACAAACTAATTAAACCGTGCATCGCATGCAAAGCTAGCTAGTTAGTCTTCCATCTGCCGAAAAGTAAGAAAGAACAAATTAAACCGTACATTGACCAAAACCACCAAGCCTCCTTTGAATACATCCACAAGTAGAGAGTAGAGTACTCTACGCAAATGTTTGTTGCATATACGTACTACAGCTTATCCAGTTATCAACGCCTTCGAGTCTCTTTCTCCACCGGCCTGGTTATTAGTTATAACTACTTATTACTCGAGTCAATTCCCTCAGTGCCACTAAAAATTAAAAAGCTTTCCTCAAAGCCATCGAAATTTTCCTTCTTCCTTCACCGCTATCAAATGAAAATTTCGTTTCCCTCATACATATCAAGCACATCGCGGACCAGTGGATCGATGCTAGGACGGCGAAATTACGTTGTCTCTTGCGCGAGTAATCAGCTTGTATGTAAGTCCGCTAGGCGGGGATAAGCTATGTGTAAGATCATTTTCCCCGCCTAGTGCGCCACGTCGTGGCGCGTCGATGTACAAACTAATTTCTCGATCTTAGTGCAATGATGCATAGACCTTTTGCATATTTGAGAAAAAAATCATTTCCCTGGTTACCATTCTGATGGATTACAGTCAAGTGGATGTTAAGTTTCATACAAAAATGACCCTTTCACCCCCCGAGTGACAGTACAAAATTGCTATATTTCCTTAGATGGCATGGCACACTATTTTCATCCATTCCTCTACATAACATTGCATTGAACATTTACCCACTCAAGAATATACATTTATATGACAAGAAAATAGTGAATAAAAATACATATGTAACACATGTATTTATTATTACTTAAACAAGAAGACAGCCACCACATGGCTGACACATATTTTAGTGAGCTGAGAATTAAATAAGAGGCACAACAATAGTTCAGGTCTGTACATTTAACATCAACATGTGTTAGTCTTGCACATCATCATTACATCATATGGTCCAAGATGGTACTGAAGCCATTACTCCCTGTCGGTGTTCTAAACCACATACTATTAAATTTGTATTTATACGTTTGGCCCAGATGGTGAGCGCGGAGGACACAAGGAATTATACTGGTTCGAGCAGAACGTCCCTATGTCCAGTGCAATGCTGCTCGTGTTACCGGCTCTGTGTCTGCAGTATGGGTTGCAAACGGGCAAGAGAGGGAGGATGTCCCAAGTCTCTATGAATGAGGTGAGCTGCGTGTGTTTGGAATTGCTTGACCGCCCCTCAAGGGGTGCCCAGCTTTCCCTTTTATAGATAAAGGGAAAGGTTTGGGGTACACAGGAGAGAGAGAAAGAGAAAGAGGAATAGAAGAAAGAAAAAACAGAGATGAAGAGAGCCCTGGAGCTGCGTCGCCCTTCTTCTCCTTCAGGCAGGTCCCGCTGGTCCTATAGATGATGACAGGGCCGGTGCCATGTCGCGGCCCTGTTCGTCACTGGTGCTACAGGCGGGTGTCGTTAGCCGGTTATGGCGTTCCATCCCGTCCTGGCGCATGACATGGTCAATAGGTTCCCTTGACGGGAGTCGTACGAGGATTAGGCAACACAGTGTCGGTCCGCCCGGCACTGTTGGCGACGTGCGCGCCTAGGTATGGCCCGTCACGGCCACAGGTCGTGTCGAGGCATGCCTGTTCCCTTCCTGATGTCAGGAGCATGATCCCAGGCCCGCGCCGTCACACCCGTAGTGGTTGGTGACTGCACGGGCCCCCTGCAGGGGCCTACGCTCTTGTCCAAGGCCGGGTGCGCTTTCAAGGATGAGGCGAGGCGAAGTCCTTCCACGGGGGGTCGGGCGAGGCAGAGCCTACGCCCTAGGGGTCGGGCGAGACGGAGCCCATGTCCCTAGGGTCGGGCGAGACGAAGCCTACGCCCTAGGGGTCGGGCAAGGCAGAGCTCGTGCCCTTCGGGTTATGCGAATCAGAACCTTTCTCAGAGGGGTCGGATAGGGTCGTGGTTATACCCTTGATTGTTTGGGTGAGTTAATGTTGATGGCAATTAGTTCCCCTTCTCCGGGTACCCTAATATTCATACCCGACAGTAGCCTCTAAGCCTATGGAGGAGTTGGACACTCCTTCATAGGCTTTTCCGTATGGGAGGCTCTGGAGTGCTATCTTGCCTGTTTCGTCTCATAGGGCTCCTTTAGTTAGGATGTGATGATCGACCCACTGTTCGTATGCGACCGCGCATTAGGTCTCTTTGCGAGTCCGAGCCCCCGAGCCCCTGTGCATAGCAAGGGTCTGATCAAGGGGTCAGCTCGTCTTGTGATCGTTTCCCCTCAAGCATTTTCTTAAAAAACGGAGGGGTTGAGCCGTGCCATGTTTTCCTCGTTGAACGAATCATGGTGCTCGGTGAGTTGCTAACGGGCTAGTTTGAGTGGGGCCTCAGCTCTCGTTCATGGGGATCCAGCATGGGTCAGCTGGTGACTGACTCCAGATTCCTGACGGCCAGTCCATATAGTTCCCGGGTCCGTTCGACCGGTCCCGAGGGCTCGTCGCCTTTCTTCGAGGAAAAACCATAGACCGTGCACTGTCAAGACTCGAACATGGGTCAGGATGCCCACGGCACTCGTGCACCCGGGTACTGGTCGCTAGCAGGCCCACCCTAACCACCCCTCACTCTGAGGTGCCCCGGGCAGGTGTGAACCCATCAATGGGCCAACTTTCGAACCCCTAGGCGTCAATGGGCCGTAGAAGCATTTTTAGCTCCATATCCCTTCTTACCTGTGGTGGTTCATGGCCCATTAGGATGGGGCAAACCACCCATCCGGTGCATCCTTCGAGGGAGCAGTCGGGGGTTACGTGCGCATGATTCCCAAAGAGGGGCGATGACGAGTCGCCGCAGGTGAGTGGATCGAGGCGGACGGTTCGCCTCTCGCTCCACCTTCCCCTATAAATAGAGACCTTACCTTCCATCTTTGGTACGCCCAACCGTAGCCTCACCTTCTCCGCTCCGCCACCGCCAGCGCTAGGGTTTCTTGCTCCTGTCCCTCCATCATTGGTAAAGCTCTCGCTCCTCCACCCCCGCTTCCCATGGATTCATGGTACTGCTCTGACGTCACCCACCCACGCATGGAGGGCCTTGTCAAGCGCAACCTCCTCTGCACTAGGACTGCAGTGATGGAGTAGCTCATGCCCAACGGTGAGGATGCGCTGACGCCACCCGACAGTTACGTTGTGGCCTTCGTGCCCTTCCTCGAGCGTGGGCTCGCGAGCCCTCCCCATCGATTCCTCTGGGGGCTGTTGCACCACTACAAAATCGAGCTATAACACCTGAATCCGAACAGGATCTAGCACATTGCACCTTCATCGCACTATGCAAGGGATATCAGGGGATTGAGCCCCACTTCGAGCTGTGGAGGTACTTCTTCACCATCTCCCTGCTCAAGAAGAGGGAGAACAACAAGCAGACCTGTTGGTGTTGATGGGATGCGCCGACATCCATCTCCGGAGCCACCGGGCCAATGAGTATATGTCCCTCCAGCTATCAAGGTCCAACAAGGGGTGGCATGGGCAATGGTTCTACCTGAAGAACGACGCCGCCGCCCCCTTGCCGGAGTTCACCGGGAGCCTAATCGAAGAGGCGCCGCAGGTGTGGGGGAGGGGATCGCCCGATAGGGAGAAGAGGAGGATCCACGACCACCTCTTTGCCATTGCACGCCTGAAACAACATGATCTCCACGGGGCCGATGTCACCGGGGCGTACCACGCGAAGGGTGGTGCTGCTGATGGCGCGCACCCTTCCGCTATTCAAGATGGTGCCCGGTGCACTGCTCGAGGGGACAGTGCTTGCCCATGAGCCGCTTCGTGACACCGAGATCGCGCAGCGCATTATGGACGCAACCGAGGCGACACAGCGTGCCAGGGACATGGCGGCGGATGAACTTGGGTTCGTGTATCCAATCCTAGGACACCCCGCTATGAGACCAGACGCGGGTTTCATCGAATTCGTAAGTTTTTTCTTTCGGTTTTCTCCTAGCCGACCCTCTGACCCCGTTATTTGAGTCTAAGATCCGTGATCTATAGCCAGGCCTCATCTTCTAGGATTCTATCGTGCCGCTACCAGAGCACATGGCCGTGACAGTGGTGAATTGTGTTGCGGCCGAACAGAGGAAAAAGAAGAAGGACGCGGAGATGAGGAAGAAGCAGAAGAAGGTGAAGGCGCAGCTGGAGCGAGGAGGGTGGCATCAAGGGTCAGATGAAGAGGAGGATAAGGAGGAAGACGAAGAGGAAGAAGAAGAAGAAGGAGAAGAAGAAGGTGACGGTGTCCCATGTGACGATTTGGTGAATGAGGACGAGCCGATAGGCGGTGGTTCATCCTCATAGGCGATGGGACCCTTCCAATATCATGATTGGGAGGACACGCCCCCGGAGCCGACGGAGGCGGACTGCTCCCCGCCATCTGGGCCCTCTAAGCAGTGGGAGGTGTCGAAGTGGCAGCGTGCTTATGAGGCGCAGTTGGGGTCGGGTGGGCCGGCCCCAAAACGTCGCCGCTCAGTGACGCTGAGGTGAGTTAAGAATTCTCGTCGCTCTTCTGCTTTTAATGAATTCTGCCGTGAGCTGATCATGGCGCCTTTTGTAGCATTGGCAGACACATGGCTCCCCTGCAGATTGCACCGAGGAAGACCCTCGCCCTACGGGCGGTGTGCCTAGAGTCGTCTGGCGCCGTGTCAGAGGCGAGCAGGAGTGGCACAGGAGCGGCCACGGTGCCCATCGGGGAGTACCACTGGCGGCGGCATCCATGGTGGAGCAGTCAGAGGAGGGCACGCCCGGGTGCTCGAGGTAGGCGTGACGCACCCAGGGGCGGCCGTGACATCGCAGGCGGAGGTGGCGCTATCGCAGCACCGCAGACAGAGGTGGCGCAATCGGGTGCGGCCGCAATGTCGCAGGCGGAGGCAGCACAATGGAATGCCATCACAATGCCACAAATAGAGGTGGCACAATCGGGTGTGGCCGGACCGGAGTCGCCGCCCACGTATGTAGAGATGGCATAGGTGAAAATGTCGTCGGATGCATCTATGACAGGGTGGACGGAGGAGGGCACAACCGGGATGTCTTTGGCAGTCGTGACGACGTGACAGGTCTCTGCGTCCGTGCCAACCACCCTTGCTACCACCGAAGGGCGGTTCCGAAAGAGGTGCTATCACAGGAGGGGTTGGCATCGCCTAGCATCGGCATAGGCCCATCCCAGGCTTTGGTTCGGGCGGGAGGTGACCTGTACACACGGGGAGGACCCTGGATCCGGTGGGCTGACCGTCAGAACCCGGAGTCGACACTCTTCACCCTCAATGATGCCGCGGAGGAGGCAAAATGGGAGAGCATCGATGTGGGGGTTGCGATCGTAGTTCAGGCCCTGAACACCGCAATGGGCGTGCTACACGATGTTGTCAACATAGCTGGCCAGGTACCATGTGCTCATGCTTCTCGACTTTCTTTCTGGTTTTCATGTTTCTAACTCGCGTCTTTGCTGCAGTCCCTTATGGCTCGCAACGAGGAGAAGTCCCAGTTCCTATGTAGCCTGAAGGATGCCTAGGACTGCCTCGCCGAGGAGGCACGGTTGCGCAGGGAGGTATCTGAGCAGCTCGCTGCCACTTGTCAAAGGGTGGCTACGCTTGCTCCTACCAGCGAGCAAGTGACCAGCCTTCGGATCAGGGAGGCGAATGCCTGTCGACATGCCAATGAGGCCGAGGAGAAACTTGTGGCCCTAGCCGAGAGGGCACACTTGGATGCCACATAGACCGAGCGGATTTGAAAGGAGCAGGACGAGCTGCTCCAAACCGTGGTGCGGCTCCATGCCGAGCGTGATTCGGCCAGGTAGGAACGCTCTGATGCCCATCGGCGGATCAAAGACTCCTTGGCGAGGTTGAGTAGGAGAAGGAGTCGAAGATAGAGGCTGAGAGCGTATCTGTTGGGCTCACTGTGCAGGTTGGTCAGCACCGGGCGAGGGTCCAGGCGCTGGAAGCTGAGGCATCTCGGCAGAGTGAGGAGACACGCAAGCTGCGTGAACAAGTGAATGGTAAGGGTCTGGCTTCTCCTGTTGCTTTCTTCCCTGGAGCCCGTGGTTGGCTTTCTCATGCTGTTGTCATGTGTCTTTGATAGGTCTTGATGATAAGCTTGCAGTGGAGGTGGTGAAGAGTTGCGACTTGGAGAAGGAGCTTCGTGAGGTGAAGGACTGCCTCTAGAAGGAGAGTGACATGCACGATGCCCTGTGTGTCACCGTTGGGGTGGTCTGTGATGACCTCTCGCTGGCCCAATGCAAGAGGCAAACTCACTCATGGTTCATGCCCTCCAAATTATGGATCAGGCACTCGAGATCATGAGGCACGCGCTTCGCTTCGGTGTTCAGCAGTCGTTCGCGATCGCCTGTTCTCATTACGAGAACATCGATCTGGCGGCGATGAGCCAAGGCTTCATGCTCGATTACAATGACAATGGGCTAGAGCAGCTCGATGAGACGACATCGGCCCCTGCATGAGCTTTAGCTGATGAGATAGAGGATGAGGTTATCCGCATGAGTTTTATCTAGTTAGATGAAATCAGGCCGCGATGCCTATGAACTTGCAATAAGTCGAACGAGTATTTTGCTTCTATTTTAGTTGGAAAAAACTTTTAGCCCTTTTTGTATTATGAAAGAAGTTAGTGCATTCCGACCCCTTTTCAATGCTAAGATCATAAAGCTCGTGGCGCAGGCAACAAAAACTCTGATCACGCGGGTGAGCAAGATCGTCATAGCCGCTGGGGCGTAGGTCTCTTGCAGTCCGACCCGTTTTACTTGGTGTTAGTTTTCGTGGCTTCTTGCTTTTGGGTCTTAATGTAAGAGGGGGTCGGATGCAAAGAATGTTTCTAAATGTGTATATACCCCTATCAGCCCTCGAGTGAGGCCCGACCCTTGTCCGCTGCTGGGGCTGGGTGTCACTAAAAACCGAGGGAATGGTAACAAAACTGATAGGGGAAAGTGCTTTTTATTTCAGAAACATGATTTCTAATTTACATAAGTATGCTAGTAGCTTGGAAAAACTTAAGGGTAGAAGCGACGTAGATGCTCGATGTTCCAAGCATTGGTGAAGATTTTGCTGTTGGCAGTCTAGAGCTTGTTGGTGCCCGGCTTGAGCACCTCTGCGACGATGTATGGCCCCTCCCACCATAGAGAAACTTTGTGGCGGTCCTTGTTGCTCTAGACGAGATGGAGTACCAAGTCCTCGACGTTGAAGGCATGACCCCGGACGCGGCGGTTGTGGTACCGATGCAATGCCTGCTAGTACTTGGCCGAGTGGAGGAGGGCGACGTCGCGTGCTTCATCAAGTTGATCCATGGCGTCCTTGAGGAATGCCTTGGCCTCCTGCTCCTTGTATATCATGACCCTCGGCACTCCATAGTCAAGGTCGGTTGGGAGGACCGCCTCGGTGCCATAGACCATGAAGAAGGGCGTGTAGCCTGTTGCCCGGCTAGGGGTTGTTCTCAAACTCCAGAGCACTGTGGGGAGCTCCATAATCCATCACCTGCCATACTTGTTGAGCTTGTTGAATATTCTAGGCTTGATGCCCTGCAAAACCATGCCGTTCACATGCTCAACCTGCCCGTTCATTCGGGGGTGCGCCACGGCGGCCTAGTTGACACGGATGTGATTGTCATCACAGAACCTAAGGAATTTCTTCCCCATGAACTGTGTGCCATTGTCCATGATGATGAAGTTTAGTACTCCGAAGTGGTGGATGATGTTGTGGAAGAATAGCACGGCCTGCTAGGATTTGATCTTGGTGATCGACCGAGCCTCTATCCACTTTGAGAACTTGTCTACGGCGATAAGTAGGTGCATGTAGCCCCTAGGCGCCTTCTTAAGGGGCCCAACCTGGTCGACCCTCCAGACCATGAATGGCCACGTGATGGGAATCATTTGGAGCGCTTGGGCTGGTAGGTGGGTTTGTCGAGTATAGTACTGACACCCTTCGCAGGTGCGCACTATCTCTATGGCGTCAGCCACCACAGTTGGCCAGTAGAAGCCCTGCCGAAAGGCGTTCCCAACTAGGGTTCTGGGCGCGACATGGTGCCCGCATGCCCCGCGGTGGATGTCCCTCAGTAGTTGCTTTCCTGCTCGACAAGGATACAACGCTACACGGCCTTGGTGTGGCTCTTCTTGTAGAGCTCTCCTTCAATAATGATGGCAGACTTAGTGTGGCACGCAAGTCATCGGGCCTTCATCTTGTCCATCAAGAGGGTCTCACGGATGAGGAAGTCGAGATAAGGGATCCTCCAATTGGGCAAAGGGTCGGGCTCTGCTACTGGATCCTCATCAATCTCCATGAGCTCAGGGTCAGAAAGAGCCGATGAGGGGTCAGCCCCCGAGCCCAAGATAGATGGCTCATTACTGACCTATTTCGGCTCCTCATAGTAGACCGAGGGCTTATGTTGGTCGCAGGTGAAGACGCCGGCCAAGTTCGGCTCTCGGCCCGACGCCTCCTTCGCTAGCGTGTCGACCACCTCATTGAGCTGTCTCGGGATGTTATTGAGCTCGAGGCCATCAAACTTGTCATCTAGCTGCCAGACTTCTTGGTAGAACGCAACCATCTTAGGGTTGTGGCAGCTCGACTCCATTACTTGGCTGATGACCAGCTGTGATTCACCCTGAATGTCGAGCCATTGGATCCCCAGCTCGATGACGATGCGTAGGTCGTTGATGAGCGCCTCATACTCTGCCACATTATTGGAGATAGGGAAGTGAAGATGAATCATGTACTTCATGTGTACCCCAAGGGAGGAAATGAAGACCAGCCCTGCACCAGTGCCTTTCTTCATCAACGACCCGTCAAAGTACATGGTCTAGAACTCTTGGTCAACGGCCATTAGCGGTAGTTGGACCTCGGTCCATTCCACAACAAAATCAGCCAGCACCTGGGACTTAATGGCTGCATGAGGGGCATAGGAAATGCCCTCACCCATTAGCTCGAGTGCCCATTGTTAATAGTGGATAGAGTCAACATTTTATAGCACAATAAACATGAGAAATGATCAATAAACATGGAAATAGAGGAGTCTAGGGTTTTATCTGATAAATTCCATGAGTTTTGGTGAATTGTTATTTTCTAGAGATTATTCCAGAAAAGCCGACAAGAGGGACCTAATTATCAAACGGATTATCAGAATTCCACCGCGAAAGATATGCTAGAAGACTCTAGAAGACATGAGAAGGCAGTAGGCGAAAACGGGAATCTAGAAGCTTCTGGAGGAAGCTAGGCAGCACTAGGCCCCTAGGCCGACTGGTCCCTGGGTGTGGGCCCCACCTATCATCTTCTGTGAGCCTCCACCGACCTTGAGGATCAATCTTAGCCCTATGTCAAGTCGGTTTGATCCAAGGGTTCACGTGCATCCCACTAGACTATATATATAGAGCCTGACCCCCCTAGAGCCATCAAGTCATTTGGAGATCAAGCCATCCAGAGCCAGAAACCCTAGTTCCTTAGAGTTCCTCTAGTTTATAGCGATAGCCTAGTTAGACTAGATCTAGAGGGAGTCAAGTTGATCAACCTAGCTTGGATTCCCGACGTTGTCAATAGCATGGAGATTGGTACTGTTCTTGTGCTCTCCTCTCTCATTGTATTATTCATCATTATGTGTTTATTACAGTGTTATGGCAACATTAATCTTCATCTTGTTTTTGTTCTTGATTGCAATGTTCATTGTTTACTTTGATTATATGTCTAGCATTGTTACTTTATTATTATTGAGTTCATGCATATGCTCATATAGCGTTTATCCTAAGGTACCTAGGGTAGATGATTTGCATTATGTAGGTGTGGTGCTTAGATATATTGCATATCTGCGAGTGCTCCCTGATGTTCCGGGACGTGTGGTAGATCGCGAAGGTGACTATTATATCTTTGTTCAGTCCTCTGTAGTCCATCCCCTACGCATAGGTTACGTAGAGCGTGGTCGCGTCAAAGGTTACGGTTGCATCTTAAAAGCCTCTCTAGTTGATGCTCCTTATGTGTGGATAATGACATAGAAGTAATGTTAACAATGATTGTTAGATGTAGTTGCACTAATTAGAATATTCATTGACTTATGATTAAAGAACTACATTAGGAATTATCTCTCTAATATTTGGGTCTTACAACGTTATTGTAGGAGCTAGAGTGCTCTGAGTGAATCTATTATCTTATTATTATGATGACCAATCATTACTTATCATATATATCTTTATCATGTGACTTATCCCTGTTATGAGTAGAGTGTATGATATTGGTTTTATCTCTCATTCATCATATATATGGGAAGTTATCAATACTATAGATTTCCTGTTTAGCTAGACCTTCCTAGTGGTATAAATATAAATCGACAACCTGGTAATACTATAGGTAAAATGCTACAATGGTATAATTATCTGTCCGCTTGCAGAACCAGTTTTAATCATATATTCATTCTTATTATTTCTGCCTAGTAACATAAAATGATAGATTCCTTTATATAGTACCAATATACATTTCTAGCTATATAACTAGGGATGACAACTTAGTTCAAGCTTAGGAGTGTAGGTATGTGATAGGTGACTAGTGTGCTAAAGACATGTTAATCATTACCATGCATTTACTGGTGTTGTTAGTTTAGTAATAGCAGTAGTAAATGTCAACACCCATTTTGCGATTCTTCCCATGACATCATGGTTTTGGACAACCTTGCCGAGAGAGAAGGATGTCATGACCATCACCGGATGTGACTCGAAGTAGTGGCATAGCTTCCTTTTGGTGATCAGGACGGCGTATAAGAGCTTTTAGATCTAGGGGTAGCGGGTTTTGGAATCGGCCAGGACCTCGCTGATGAAGAAGATGGGGCGCTGCACCTTGAGGGCATGTCCCTCCTCTTCCCGTTCTACCACCAGGGCCGCGATGTAGAGTAGGAGTGGCTCTTGCTCGGTTGGGAGGACTAGAATCGGTGCCTTCGTCAAGAGCTCCTTGACCTTGTCAAGCGCCTCCTGAGCCTCAGGTGTCCTTGCAAACTGGTCGGTTTTCTTCAGAAGACGGTAGAGGGGGAGGCCTTGTTTGCTGAGGCATGAAATAAAGCGGCTGAGCGCTGTGAGGCACCCTGTGATCCACTGTACCCCCTTTACATTCTAAATCAGGCCCATCCTCGTGATGGCTGAGATCTTCTCTGGGTTGGCTTCCATGCTGCACTCAGAGACATTGAACCCAAGCAGCATGCCCCTTGGGACCCCGAAAACGTATTTCTCGGGGTTGAATTTGATGTCGTTTGCTTAGAGTTTCGTGAAAGTTTTCTCCATGTCGACCATGAGCTGGTTGGCCTTTTTGGATTTAACTACGATGTCATCTATGTAAGCCTCAACGGTTTCACCGATGAGCTTTCTGAAACACTTCAGCATACACCGCTAGTATGTAGCCCCCGCATTTTTCAGCCCGAACGACATCGTGACGTAATAGAATGATCTGAACGGGGTGATGAATGAGGTCACGAGCTGGTCGAACTCCTTCATCGTGATCTGATGGCACCCAGAGTACACATCGAGGAAGTAGAGGGTTTCGCACCCTGAGGTTGAGTCGACTACTTGGTCTATACACGCCAAAGGAAACGGATCCTTCGAACACGCCTTATTGAAACTCGTATAGTCAACTCACATTCTCCATTTCCCACTTTCGTATAAGAATAGGATTGGCTAACCACTCTGGGTGATACACTTCCTTGATGAACCCGGCCGCCAAAAGCTTTGCAATTTCCTCGCCGATGGCCCTGCGCTTCTCCTTGTCAAAGCGACACAGGTGCCGCTTCATCGGCCTAGAGCCTGGCCTAATCTTCAAGGCATGCTCGGTGACTTCCCTCAGAATGCCTGGCATATCTGAGGGTTTCCACGCAAAGATGTCTCTGTTTGCGCGGAGGAAGTCGACGAGTGCACTTTCCTATTTAGGGGAGAGCAAGGTGCCGATGCACTCCACCTTGCCCTTAGAACTGTTGGGGTCTACGAGGACCTCTTTTGTGCCCTCTGTGGACTCAAAGAACCTAGCTGATCGCTTGGAGTCAGGCGCCTCCTCAGCAACCCCCTCCTTGATGACCGCGAGCTCCTCGGAGGCGATAGTCGATGTGGCAAGTTCGCAGCACTCAACGTCGTACTCGAAAGCGTGTTGGAAGGGGGTGCCAATGGTGATGACCCCACGTGGGCTTGCCATCTTGAGCTTGAGGTAGGTGTAGTTGGGGATGGCCATGAACTTCGCATAGCATGGGCGTCCCATGATGGTGTGGTAGGTTTCGTGGAATCTGACCACTTCGAAGGTGAGGGTCTCCGTCCTAAAGTTGGACGAATCCCCAAATGTGATGAGCAGGTTGATGTGCCCGAGAGGTTTGGCCTGCTTCCCCGGCACGATACTGTGGAAAGGTGCTCTGGTCGGTCAGATGCGTGATCGGTCGATGCCCATGGCGTCGAGCATCTTGACGTACATGATGTTGAGGCCACTGCCTCAGTCCATCAGCACCTTGGTGAGTCACTTCGTGTAGACAATCTGGTCAACCATGAGTGGGTACCTGCCTGGATATGGGACGCTCTCCGAGTGGTCGGATCGGTTGGAGGTGATGGGGGGCCTCGACCATTAGAGGAAGGCAAGCGTGGCCGGATTGGCCACATAGACCTCACGGCGCGCAAGCTTTTGGCAATGCTTGGAGTCATAGGCCGCTGTTCCACTGAAGATCATGAGGCAGCCCGTCGTCTTTGGAAAGGCACCCTCCTTCTCCTCGGCGTCGTCCTCCGGAGGGTCGAGCTTCTTCTGATCCCCCTCTTGGAGCCCCTAGACAAGAACCGCCTCATGAGGGAGAAGACCTTCTACAGGTGCTTGATGGGGTAGGCGTGGTTCGGGCATGGCCCTTCGAGCAGCTTCTCGAAGTGGTCAGGGGTGCCCTCGGTAGGCGCCTTCTTCTCCTTTCACTCGGCAGCGGCCACGAGTGAGCCCCCGTGCCACTGCTTGTTCTTCTTGCTTGAATAGTTGGAGGCACCTTCACTAGTGTCCTCATCCCACTTTGCCCTGCCTTGAGGATGCTCAAAAACTACCCCAACTGCTTCCTCGCCTGAGGCATGGCTGGTGGCGATGTCGAGGAGCTCATTGGTGGTCCACGGGCCCTTGCACCCTAGCTTATGGACCAAGGACTCATAGGTGGTCCCTGATAGGAAGGCCCCAATGATGTCGGCATCGGCAACGTCGGGCAACTCGTTGCACTGCCTGAAGAAGCGTAAGATGTACTCGTGGAGAGTCTCATTCGACTTCTATCGGTAGTTTTTCAAATCCAGGGGTTCCCGGGTGCGTGTAGGTGCCCCGGAAGTTTCTCACAAAGATTTCCTTTAGGTTCGCCCAACTTTGAATCTTGTTGGGCGGAAGATGCTCCAACCAAGTTCGTGCCAAGTCGGCCAAGAACAAGGGGAGGTTGTGGATAATGAAAGAATCGCTATCTGTGCCATCGACTTGACAAGCGAGTCGGTAATCCTCAAGCCACAGCCTGGGGTTTGTTTCCCCAGAGTATTACGTGAAAGGCGCATTGAGGATGTGGCAACCGAAGACCTGAGGGCTCAGCGGAGTAGGGCTCGGGCTTCGGTCCTCGGTGCTGTCATAGCATCCGTCACGACGAGGTTGGTAGCCGTGGGTGGTCTCCTCTCTCTCATCCCCCAGTCCATGCCTACGAGCGTTCAGGGTATTGCACGCATTGTGGATGGGCCGACACGCTCGTGTATCAGGACCACGACGCACCTCCCATGGTTGCGCGGTGCTTGGTGGATGGACACGTCCCTGCCATGTCGTCTCGAAGACACGCGCTAGTTGGCATCGAGCTCGTGTCACCGAAACAACGAGCTTTCTGCCTGTTGCACTGCCACGCGCTCGAGCAGTGTGTGGATCTCACGGTGGGCCCGGTGGTCTTCAGGTGTTGTGGGCTACGGGAGCCTTCAGAGTCGGGTCGTGGCGGTGGCTATGTTCTGGCTAGCCTAGGTGAAATGCGGGAGACCGTCATCATCCTTAACGATCCTTCGGTTCACGCCGTGGGCGACGGCACAAGCACGCCCACAGTCTCCGCGGCGTTCAATCTCATGCTCGAGCTCCGCGCACTCCTGCTCTAGCTAGAGTCGCACATCCTCGAGCTCCTGCTGCCGTGCCCTCAGCTGCTCCATTCGTGGGTGTGGTGGGACCCTCGCGTCTTCCTCACCCTCGTCGTCGAGGTTGAATCGAGGGGTAAACTCTCCCTCGTGGACGCTTGCGACATGCCCCTCGGGGGTTTTCGCACGCCGCCATGAAGCACTCGTGCGAGGGACGATGGCTCCCCCTGCTAGAGTCAGAGTCAGAGATCTCCTCAGAATCTCCCGCAAGGAGATCGTAGAAGGACTCTGTGACATAATCTGTCATGCCCACGAACTCGCTATCCATGGAGGATGGGCGCGTGCGCTGCACAATGAGGTGACCTACGGTCTCCATAGCGTTATGCAGGCCAAACGAAAACGCTGTCGGGGCGTTAAGGATTGTCGGGGAGAGCGGTTCTCCTCTGGCAAGCTGTGTCATGATATTGATGAAAGAAAAAGTGAGGCTACGCAAATCCTCCCGGGAAGGCTAGGGTCCTAGGAAGATGCTGAGCTGACACTCCAACCTCTCATAATCGAAATAGGGGAGCTGGCCATTCCAGGGGGCGTGAACCTCCGGGGAACGCAGCTGTAGCTCCTCAAGGGCCTCAATGATGGCGCCGATGCTAGCGGCGCGAGGAGGCTGGACGAGGGCGGGAGCCCGCGCCAGCTCCCCCTCCGTGGTGACGAAGAAATCTAGGTTCCTGAAATGGACGTGTGCACCCAGGACTCAGTTGAGCCATGGCTAACCATCCATGGCCCGATGAGGATGTCGAAATGCGCAAAAGCCCCCTACCTGGTGCATCAATTGTCGGTGTTCTAAACTGCCGACTAGTAAATTTGTATCTGTGCGTTTGGCCCGGATGGTGAGCACGGAGGACACAAGAAATTATTCTAGTTCGGACAGAACGTCCCCATGTCCAGTGCGATGTTGCTCGTGTTACCGGCTCTGTGTTTGCAGTAGGGGTTACAAACGGGCGAGAGAGGGAGGACGTCCCAAGTCTCTGTGAATGAGGTGAGCTGCGTGTGTTTGGAATTACTTGACCTCCCCTCAAGGGTCACCCAACTTTCCCTTTTATAGATCAAGGGAAAGGTCTAGGGTACATGAGAGAGAGAGAGAGAAAAGGAGAAAGAGGAATAGAAGAAAGAGAAAAACAAAGAGGAAGAGAGCCCCGGGGCCGCATCGCCCTTCTTCTCCTTTAAGCGGGTCCCGCTGGTCTTGTAGATGATGATGGGGCTGTAACACCCTAGGTGTTAAGCATGCATTAGCATTTGCAAATCATTAGCATAATCATCATTATGCATTCATAAGCATCACATGAAATATAGACTTGAAACAGGTTTTCGAAACATGCATTTTGCGATGTTTTGTTTCAGTAGCTTTAATGTCATGTTGATGCTTGTCATGCCTTGTATGTGCTTGTTTTAGTAAATAAACAACATAGAAATGCTTAGCAAATAATTTGGAGCAAGTTTGGTATTCAAAATTTCCTCAAATTTTGCTTTTAAAAATAACCTAGAAAAATGGGGTTTTGATTCAAATGTACTTTAAATCTATATTTCAAAATCTAGTTAGAATTTCAACATGAACCCTAAAGCAATGTTGTAGAGAATAAATTTTTGGACAACTTTTGTTTTTGGATTAACTTGCAAAAATGAATTTTTGTTGCTAAAAAATGCATACTTATTGCTGCTTTTCAGAAAAGAAAAAGAAAAAAGAATTCTTTTGCCTTAACGGGCCGCCCGCCTCCCTTTCCAGCCCACGGCCGAAGCGGCCCGGCCTGCCTCCACTCGCCCCTCCTGCGGGCCATGCGCCCGTGCCCTTACCGTGGCAGAGGGTCGCCACCGCGTGGTCGCCATGCGCCGGCAACGGCGAGCACCTGGCCGTCCGGTGGCCCCCGCACCCCGCGCTCGCCTTCACCCACGCCCCACCTCGCCCTGCCTCGCTCGCTCACTCCTCCTCCGCTCCCTCCTCTCGTCAGCAGCAGCAGAGCACACGCGCTCGCCTCTGCCACAGCACTCAGTCACGCGCTCGTCGGAGTTGGCCGTCCCGGCCACCAACGCTCACCACCAGCCGCTACCTCTCGCACCGAGCACCGCCTCCACCTCGCGCACCCCATGCTCGCCTAGGTAAGCCATGATGGGGTTCCCTTCGATGGGAATCCCTCGCCGGAGTACAGTCGAGCTCACCGAAGAAGCTCCGCTCCGTGGACTCCTCTTCGCTCCACTTCCCGCCCTCTTTTCATGCGTACAAGCACCGCACCGTGCCACGGGAGCACCCAGGCACATCCATTTGCCATGCCATGGCTGGGCACGCCACACCGGCGACCACCCGTGCCGCCACTCCACCATGCACAGCGGCGGCCAGCTTCCCGAGCTCCTTTGGCCGTGCCACAAGCACCGTTGGGTTCACGCGAGGGTAGGGAGTCCGCTGGTGACCTTGGCCTGGCCGGAGACCTCGCCATCGGCGAGATCTCACCGGTCAGCGCCGCCCCAGCTTGGCCTAACTAACGGGTGGGGTCTCCTTGACCCGAGGGCCCGCCTGTCTATCTCTCTGTGTTGATCCAGGGTGAAGGAGCGGGGTGGGCATAGCAAGTATAGCCGTGTGGATTTTCGGATTTAAAAGAAAACCATTTCCAGAAATTATGAACAAGCTTTAAAAATTCATATCTTGAGAAATATTGCTCCAAAAATGTTGAAACAAATTTTGCTAGACTCCTTACGAATAGATTTACAGTTTAAAAATATTACATGTCAAATTTGTGATACTTTTATATAGGGCTTTATTTAATTTATTTAAATGTTGTTTTCTTGGAAAATGCATAGAAAATGGAATATAGGTCAGAAAAATATGAAGCTTATTTTGTTGGTCTAGTAATGTGATGCTCATTCTATGAAAAATATATGCCATGCATGTTCTGTATAAAAATATAGCTATCTATTTTTGGTGCATTTAATTGCTTTTTCTTGTAAAATTGCTAGAGCCAAAAATATGAACAAAACATGTATGTAAAAGTTTTTGTACAATGTTTGTAGACTATGTAGATCTTGGAAAAAAACTAAATCTGTTGTTTGATACTTTTCATAGTACAAAGTATTTTCATGCTCATTTATCCCCATAGCTTGTCATTTTTGTGTAGGCTATTTTACTTATCCAAATGCCATAAAAATTTTATGGTAGGCTACACATGGTAGGATAAAGCTACTGTAATTTTCTTAGATTTTTATGAGCACTAGAAATACATGTTGATGTTGTAGCCCTAGATTAAATTGAAATAAAAATATAATTCTTATTGTATGATTAGTTTATTTTGCACATTTTGGTGTATCTTTGAAGTATTTTGACTTGCTGGTGTGACTTGGCATGTTAGTGTAGTTATGTTGATGAAGTGTAGTAGCACTTGTGTTAGGGCTATATGGTAGTTAGCGGTAATTAATAGTAGTTATTAGTAGAAGAGAATGCAGTAGATGACATGTACTTGTGGTACATGTTCTTGGATAACGTGAGTACCTGATAAAAGAGTTTTGCACCAACTGGTCAAACGAAGTGAAACATGTTCAGCTACATTGCATGCAATCATGATCATCATAAGCCATCTCAACTGATGCACCAATTGCATATTCACTTATACAAATGCATCATACAGGATCGCAGGAGGAAGTGCAAGTAGCAGTACAAGAGGAGCAGGCCGAGGCTGACCCACAGAAAATCCAGGCACAGGAGGTGCCAGAGGTAGAGAAGCAAGGAGAGTACCTACCCGAGTGCGTGGACCATCAACCTAGTTCCTTTGAGCGAGGCAAGCCCCGGAGCATTCTAAGTCTCTTACTTTATAAAAGCAATCTTTTATATATGAGTTTTATATATTGTTGCATTAAATTATAGGAGTTGAGTGAAACCGTTGCTGTATTTATTACTCTCCTTGCCTACTTTATTATATTCTTACCGTGTTAGGTTTAGGATCGAATAACTGCTTAGCCCTGCTTAGACCGGTAGCGATCGGTGATTTCCTTCACCTGCAAATATAAGTGGTTACTAGAATACTATAGCTTTGGTATGGATGATATCCTGGAAATAACCATGTGTTGATGGATAATTGGAGACCGGATGGAATAGTTAGAGGCAACCAGACAGGGTTCTGGGGTGCTCATAGTTTTCTGTCTGTGTCGGTTAAGGACCGATCATTTGCTCATCCCTCTTGTCATGTTGAACGCATGCCTCACATTTAGCTGGCCGAATAACGTACCTTTCGACCACGAAGCTAGTGACACTATTCGGGCCGTGATAAACTTGGATTGGCAGACTGGTGCTGAAGAGGGTATGATGGGGGCACGAAGAGTGAGCCCAAGGGCAGGCTGTGTCCTGATTCCTAGCAGTCGGGATGCCCCTGGGTATTGCGGTCCATGATTGTTATCCCGCGATGTTTACTTAAATGGTGTCATTAGTGATCTGTAGCTCACTTGATCGATGAGTGTGGTTTGTGTGAGGAATAAATCACCAGCTAGTTAGGAGTCGATTCGAATCACCATCGCTCCTGGATAGTGAGCACTTGACTCGAGTTACGACATCATAGTAATGATGATGGAACACTGATGGTTATATGGATGATGTTGGAAATGCTAAATCTAAGTTGGTAACTGGATGTTAATGGTTAATCAAGTGATTGCTATAGCATAGGTGCTTACCTAGATTGATAGGTTATGATAAATATGATGCAAAGTACTTAAAATGGTTTCTTCATGATAACTTATGCCTTTAGCAAAATGAGTCAGCTAGTCCACTAAAAGAAAACCTTGCATACTTCTTGGTGTCACTTTATTTTAGTTAAGATGGGTAAGTCTAGCTGAGTACTTTCTCGTACTCAGGGCGTTGTTTCCATTGTTGTTGCAGATGGTCAGATGTACTACGGTTATTGCATCAACTGCCTGTACCCTAGGATGGGAGACAACTAGGACCAAGGGCATGGTCGCTCCATATGTCTTACCTGATGCTTTTGTTGGACCTGACTATCTCCTAGCACTGTATCTGAACTAAAAGTGTGTGTGGTTTTAAAACTATTTGCTTCTGTTACTTATTTATGAATTTGGTTTGTAATAACTTTATGTTTTGAACTCCGATGTATCTCAATGTTGTTGCGAACTTTGTGTAACATGTGACAGTGGCTATTAAACTTGTACAATCTTGGTTTGTATGTTGGTTGGTTTGAAATCCTTCGTGGTTTCTGAAAGGTCCTTGTTTGGTTTTGGTAATTGAGTGACAACCTTAGGTGGACTAATTGTGTTTAATGTGAGATACACAGGGATTAGTCCACAGGTAATGGTGTTATGAAGGAGCTCATTGCATATGAGACATGACATGGAGTCATGTGACCAAGGTGGCAAAGATCAAGATGAGGCTTGGCTCGACGGACCGGTTGTAAGTGTGAAGGGCAAGTCGGAGGCTTTGGAGCGATGGACCGTGAGGCGGTGAAGCTTGAGCAAGACTTGGCGCCGATGGACTGACGCAATGGTGAAGAGCAAGTGAGGTCAAGATCGATGGACCAAGGTCACATGATGATATGAAGTGGATCATATCATTTGTGATATGGTTGGTGCATGTGTTGCATCAACGTCGGAGGAGATGGAGTGGAATGCACAAGGCAAAGGTATAACCTAGGGTATTTCCATTTCACCGGTCATAGGTGTGTAGAGAAGTTGATGACCGGGTTTAGGATAAATGGCCATACTATTAAGAGGAGCAAACTTGTTTGCATATTGGTCATCTAGTGCCACTTGAGCGATCTAACTTTGCATACATGCTAGGATCGAGTGGCGAGGCAAGTTGAGTGCCTAAACCCTTTGAAAATATTTGTGAAATGCTAACACACATGCACATGGTGGTGTACACTTGGTGGTGTTGGCACATTTGTAAAGGAGAAGGTGTTGGAGTTGATTTTGATCAACTTGGTGAAGGGAGAAAGGTTTTTCGGTGTTCTCTGGACACTAGGATGGCTCTTGGAGTGGAATACTGCTTTGATCCATTGTGACTTGGGTTGAGTGTCCATATGGGTTGTGTAGCCCTCTGAGTAAGCTTTCCAAAATGTCCAAGATCATCGAAATCGGAGTTCGGAGCTAAGAGTTATCGCCGTTTTACCGAAGAGTGGTCTGTGACCGGACTCATGACCAGATGGGTCCGGTCAGCACCTGCGCGTCTGGTCAGTGTTTTTCGCGAGCGAAAGTGATCAGACGCTGCTGTGAGTCCGGTCAGTGATGACCGGACGCGTCCGGTCACGTCGGGAGCTTACTGGAACCTCTCTGTTCGCTGTTTCGCTGTGACCTGCGTGTTCGGTTAATACAAGTTTATACGCGTGAAAACTAGCCATTGGAGCACGCTAGTGACCTGCGCGTCTGGTCAGTTCAACTGGCATGTTTGGTCGATCCAAAAATTCGCCCAGTGAAGGGGTAATGACCATATTCGTTCGTGGGGCTATAAATACATGTTGTGGTCGGCCATGGCCAGGAGCAGAGCACCCTTAGGCCTTGGTGGCTTATGTTGGTGTGACTGGGAGCCCTCTAACTCACTTGAGCTTGATAGTGATCATCCGATCGAGTGAGAGAGCGATTCTAGTGCGTTGCATCGTGATGATTGCATCGAGTGGCACTAGGTGATCGAGTTACAAGCTGGTGGTGCTTGTTACTCTTGGAGGTTGCCACCTCCTAGATGGCTTGGTGGCTTGCAACTCCATTGAAGCACGCGTGGAGATTGTGCGTGGCTCCGGAGGAGGATTTGTGAGGGAGATTGTGCTCACCCCATGGGGATCGCGAAGAGCAACTCTAGTAAAGCTCGTGGCTTGGAGGATCCCCATCTTGAGAGTGGATGTGCGGCACCAGCTGAGGGTTTGACTCTTGATAGTCAATTAGCTCGTGATCCATCAAGTGGGTGTATCACCACAACGGGGACTAGCTTGGTGGCAACCAAGTGAACCTCGGTGAAAAACCGCCGTATCAACATTGTGTAAATCTTCTTGGTGGTTTGCTTTCGATTCACAAGCTTGTATTTACATTCATATATTTGTGCTTGTGTAGTTGCTCTTGTAACTAGTTTGCTTGTGTAGTTTGCTAGTTACCTTCTTGCTTATGTAGCATAGAAGTAGCTCCCGTTGCGTGGCTAATTTGGTTTGTGTAACCTTGTTAGTCATATTGCTTAGTTTGTGTAGCTAAGTATTTTGTGCTCTCTAGTTTGGCATTAGTTGCCTTGCTATTGAGCATTGCTAGTGAGCATAGGTGGCTTTGTGCTCTTGCTTACTAGAATTGTGTAGGAGCTCCCCGGTATTGCTAAAGTACTAGTGCATAGGTTTGTGTGACCTTGCTCTAGAATTGTTTAGGAGAGCTCTTGCTAAGGAAAGTACCTTAGTTACTTAATTAGGATCTTTGTGAGGTGCTTGTGAACTTAAATAGAGAGGTGTAGTCTTGGCTAGATCGATAGTTTTAATTCCACATTTGTTTTGGTTTGCCGACGCGATTAATTTTAGAAAGGACTATTCACCCCCCTCTAGTCCGCCATCTCGACCCTTCAGTTTCATGGACTACCGGATTATACGGGCTTAAGTTTGCTAAAATTATCTGCTTCAGCGGGTGATTTTCTTACTTAATTTCGTATAATTGGTCAGTTCTGTTACAGGGGTCGGCTCCACATCGTGACCCTATTCGTCACTGGTGCTACAGGCGGGTGTGATTAGCCGGTTATGGCATTCCATCCCGTCCTGGCGCACGGCATGGTCAACAGGCTCCCGTTAGGATTAGTCAACACAGTGTCGGTCCGTCCGGCATTGCTGGCGACGTGCGCACCTAGGTATGGCCCATCGTGGCCACAGTTCGTGTCAAGGTGTGCCTGTTCCCTTCCTTACGTTCGGAGAATGATCCCGGGCCTGTGCCATCACACCCGTAGTGGTTGGTGACAGCGCGGGCCCCCCCCCGTAGGGGCCTGCGCTCTTGTCCGAGGCTGGGTGTGCTTTCAGGGATCAAACGAGGCGGAGTCCTTCATTGGGGGTTCAGGCAAGGCGAAGCCCGCGCCCCTAGGGTCAGGCGAGGTGGAGCCTGCACCCTAGTGGTCGAACGAGACGTATCCAGAGCCCCAGGGTTTAGGCGAGACGGAGCCCGCACCCTTGGGGTCGGGCAAGACGGAGCTCGCGTCCCTAGAGTCAGGCGAGGCGGAGCTTGTGCCCTTGGGGTCAAGAGAATTGGAACCTTACTCGGAGGGGTCGGATGGGGTCGTGGTTATACCCTTGATTGTTTGGGTGAGTTAATGTTGATGGCCATTAGTTCCCCTTCTCCGGGTACCCTAATATTCATACCTGACACTCCCCCTTCACACAAACTTCTGCAACATGTAGTGAGCATGAAGTCACATCCATCTCCAAATTGAAACTCTCCTCCTTTAACCTCTTTTTGATGTGTGGCAAAATTAATCCGTTGACATCCTTTAACATGCCGCTATATACCATCCTTGTTACCTGCTCCATGGGCACCCGATGCCTCCTGGCGTGGGGCTCGCCTGCTACCTCCTGGTCACCACCAACTCGTGGCCTCCCACCGTCCCACGCAGGGGGGGGCTCGGCCGCTCGCCCTTCGGCCTCCCTGGCACGCCACTGGCCAGGCTGCCGCCTCCCGGCCGTGCCGCTCGCCGCCCGCCTCACCGGTCGCCGCCTCCCGACCCCTCCGAGAGGCGTCTAGGGTTTGGGCTTCAGGATGACATGAGCTCGCGCGATTCACATTTGTCCAGGTTTGGGGAAAATGCAAATGGAGGAAAAAAACTAATGGTGGGACCATAATGTCAGTCTCTGAGGGGCAATTGGCCATCAAAGTTTGACGGACATGCCTCTTGTTGTGTGGGTCTACACTTATCAATGACACAATTTTCACTAGGAATCGACCCAAATTTTTCATTTCAGTGAAGGGAGAAGGAAAATTTAGATATGGTTTTGAGGGAAGCTCTATAATTTTTAGTGGCATTGATGGAATTGACTCAACTCTCAATGTTGTCCCTCGCACGAGCATGCTTTATTTAAGACTAAAAATAGAATATTTGTTTTAGTTATAACAATTAACAAGTGATCAAGTGATTTGTGCATAATATCTATCGCTACAGGCTAAATTGCTACCAGTTATTCTAAAACCACCGGTTACATATAAACCTTGTCACTATAGACTATTTGTCAAAGCCAACCGTCATATTACAGCATATGGATTTTAATACCACCTTGCAGTAACATGCACAAGCAATGGACCTGAAAATAGAAATCAAAACGGTTAAGTCCAACTCGCATCTGCTTGCCTAACCTTATCCCCTTCTCTCTCCCACGACCACCCCCTTCTATCTCCTCACCTCTGCTGTGACATCCCTCTCCCCTCCGCTCTCTCCTTAGATGCATACCGCTTCTCTAGCCATACACCCCCTCAAGATGCAAGCAGTGGTGACAGTAGCTGCCCCAAGGGGTGAGGAGCAGCGGCGGCCAACGGCTACCAGAGGGTTGAGGCCTCGGTGGACGTATAGGACAGGTGCATCAGCGGTGGTTCAGGTTGGCTCGTAGACTAGGGATGGCGACAGGTCAGGATTGGTGTGGATGAGGTAAAAACCCGCCCTCTGCGACTCTCGTGATATTTGGTTATGCCAGCACTCAATGAAACCCACGGGTGCAATGTCACACCTGCACCCACAGGTGACCCACAGGTTTCGGGTCACCCGTTGGTATGTTAATAAGAAGTTAACATATAACAAAAACAATTATAAAATTTGAGATAAATGACAAATAATTGTCGATTTATCATCACTAATGAATCAGAAGTTCACAACAACTTAAATCTAGTCTAGTACGTGCTATGTACACAACATATTCCATACAAATCATACTAAGTTTTATATAGGCTATGCCAAATATTAGTTCTATACCTCCGATTAGTGGAGAAAAGTAGAAAACATACGTTTCGAGCCCCGTGGGTAACCCATGGTTGAAATATGACACCCGCACCTCACCAGGCACCATCGCGGGCCCTGACCCGAAGACACCTGTAGGTCCAATATTGCACCCGCACCCTAACAGGTGAGGTGCCTGATGAGGACATCCTCCACTATTTCTCGCTGGCAAAGACGCAACAAAAAAAGGCCAAGTGGCCTAGTTGTAGTCGGGCGACGATCGTGTAAGCCTCTGAATAATCCCACCTTGCTTAGCTTGGGAGGAGGAAGCCACCTTAAAAGAGAGAGCCACACTTCCCCTATCGGACTGGTCTTTTAGGGACATTGGGCTTTTCCCCGAGTGGGTGTGCATAAGAACTGTTGGGGTCCGGGCAACCTTAATTTATTGGGCCTCGGGCAACCTCACCTGGGCCGGATGTATCATTTGGTATCAGAGCTGGGTCCTTATTTAAGGGGGTGGGAATGATGAGGACATCCTCCACTATTACTTGCTGGCAAAGACGCAACAAAAAAAAAGGCCAAGTGGCCTAGTTGTAGTCGGGCGGCGATCGTGTGAGCTTATGAATAATCCCACCTTGCTTAGCTTGGGAGGAGGAAGCCACCTTAAAAGAGAGAGCCACCCTTCCTCTATCGGACTAGTCTTTTAGGGACATTAGGTCTTTCTCCGAGTGGGTGTGCATAAGAACTGTTGGGGTCCAGGCAACCTTAATTTATTGGGCCTCAGTCAACCTCACCTGGGCCGGATGTATCAGTGCCCGTGGGCTCCTGTACCTGCACCAATAGTAATAGGCCGGAGCTTTTGGACCATGCAAGCAGTTTGCTCGTAGTCCTCGTCATCACCGGTGATTCTAAAGTTTTGATAGTAAATGGAGTTTTTGACTCTCAGTGTTTGCTTTTTTATTGTGGTAATGCTTTTTATAGGGCATCCGTCCATTCAGACAGACCCCCACCCACGTCGCCCGCTCGCTCTACGGCTGCGCGCCCCGCTCGCGAGACGGACCCCGCCCTCTCCCATGCCGCCCTCGCTCGCACCCGACCGCGTCGCGTGCTCCTACCTAGACTCACACCTCCCGTCATGGCCGCGCTCCATCCACCTGCCCTCGCCCCTGCTGAGGTCCGTGCCACTGACGAGCTCCATACCGGTGACCTCCATGCCACTTTACGGCATCGAGCTCTACGTCGATGAGCCTCCATTCGTTCAAGCAGCAAGCAGATGCTAAGCTGAAAGCGCATGTTGTAAGAGTATGTTTTAAGTGTTTAGATGTTTTAGAGGTATATTGCAAGTGTTGTATATAGATGTTGCAAAAGTAGATCGATACTGCACATGTTGTAATGGCTATACACGTACGTTTCAAGTGTATGTTCGAAATGTTTCATCTGTTCCGAACAAATATTGTAAGTGTTTTATTTGGATGTTACAAAAATAGATTTGGATGTTGCATATACATGCATGTTGTAAGCTTATTTTTCAAGTGTTTTCAGATGTTTCATATGTATGTTTGCAAGTGTTTCATTTGGATGTCGCATATGTTTGTAATGGTTTTCAAATGATTTCTAGGTGTTTTCGCAAGTGTTTCAGACCTTGTTTCAAGTGTTTCATCTGTCTTCTTTTGTATGTTGCAACTGTTGCATGTAGATGCTTCAAAAATAGATCGAGTGTTGCACATGGGATGCGCGCGGAAAGCGGCTGGCGATGCAAACGACGTTCGGGGCGGCGTGGGCAACGTTTGGGGCAGCGCGGGCAACGTCCGGAGTGGCGTGGGCCCACTGCTGGTGTGCTCGCTCGCTCCCTGTGCGGGCAACGTCCGAACGCTAGCGCCTGGATCGTACTTTCGAACGCTAGCTAATTCGTTTTTATTGTATATTCCCTCCGTCCCTAAATAATTGTCGCTTTTGGTTTTCTTACCACAAGTTTGACTGGATTTGCAAAAAATACGTGCATTTATTTGTATCTCTAAATAAATTTATTATGAAAATAGATTCAACGATCTATCTAATTATATTAATTCTATACCATAAACAATAAAATTTTAAAACACATGCACACGCGTTGCAATGGGATCCAATATGTAGTGATTTGTAGCATGGGTCGTGAGTTCGAGTCAAAAATTCAATTAACTTAGTGGTAAAAAAATCTTTATTTCTTAAGGAATAAAAGATTAAAATGGTTGTGATATCTTATTTATTGTTTTTACTTTTATTATATTTATTAGAACATGAAAAAACCAAGTAACGAAACACAAAGTCAGAAAAGTCGAGCTAGTGCCAAAAACATCCACAACAAAAAACTGTGTAATTGAATCCAAGTAGAAAATATTCATGACAAAAATTGAAATGTACTCTAGAAAATAGTCACGGAAAAAAATCAGAATATATTCGGAGCTAAGTGAAAAACGTCTAAATAAACGTAAAGCAACGTATACTCGGAACAAGTAAAAACGGATAAACCAAACAACGGGAGAGAGGCCAATGCTTCGGTCAAGCAGCAAAAGATCCAACGTGTGGGGGAGCGTGCTCAGTCGATGAGGCGGACAATGACGACAAGCAAGATCTAGCTTGTGAGGGAACAAAGTCAAGTTGGGAAAGAGAGAAAGAAGACAACAAAGCACATGGTGACGGCCGCCAACTGTGAAGCGGACGCCTTTGAGCACATAGAGGCCGAGCCACAACATAGAGGTGAGTGAGATTGGCGAGGTAGGACTTATTCCACGAGAGGGGTTACCTGCGGCGACTTCACAAAGTGGATGAGAGTACACGACGTGATTGCCTTGAGCGCTCCAGAAGGAGGGGTGAGTGATGGAGCTAGAGTTGGAGTGTCAGTGCGATATAGAAAAAGCTAAGGTGGATCCAACACGCTCGTTGCAATAGGAGAAAAAAAACTATCAAATATTCATGGAAATCGAGAACCAAAATGATACATATCTATTTACGTTTCACTCTTTCTATAAAATTTTAAAACCATTTATTAATTTTATGATAACTATGACATTCATAATATAAGCTAATTTTAAATCACCACTTTAATATTACTTTGGTACATGCATATTAGACACATTTATTTAAACTGATATGGACAACAAGCTGTTCTAGATTATAGTTCACATTTAAGATTTGATTAGTTTGATCAATTGGCTAAATCACACTAATAAGATAAGTTTTGTTTGTAATCAAAATTGCTTCTATAATTTTACTGGTGTAAATCTCTATTTTTTAAGGAAGAGATGAATTTCAGCTGTTCATACTATTATTAATATATCTATTATTTGTTTTAATATTTATATGATAAAAGGAAAAAAAGGACGGAAAAAATCAATCAGAAGTTAAAGACAGATGCAATCGGACGTGGAAAAAGAGGACCGTGAAAAAACGGAAGCCAGTCAGATACTGTAAAGTGGACAAAAAAAGATAAATACAAAGAATCTTTTCATGCTAATAAGAAAACACAGGGAAAAATATTTGTTTTTAATATTTATATGATAAAAAAAGAAAAAGGATGGCAAAAATCAATTGGAAGTTAAGGACACATGCAATCGGATGTGGAAAAAGAGGATCGTAAAAAAAAACAGAAGCCAATCGCATACCGTAAAGCAGACAAAAAAAAAGGTAAATACAAAGAAACTTTTCACGCTAATAAGAAAACAGGAAAAAATAAAAAAGCTCAAAATAATATTATGATAAGCTTTGACTGATTTCTATTTTTATTCTTTTCTATTTGAAGTAGGATTCCTATTAAGATTGTTTAAGATCGAAAAGATCTATTTAAATTAGTATTCGTAGGTATCCAGATTATCTTATTATCTATGTGTATATGTCATGTATAATATGGGAGACTTCTAGATACTTTCCACGTTCGCATAGTTAGTTAGGGAGAGCTGAACAAAAAAAAAAGAGTGGAGAGAAATTTTGCTTTTTTAATATTAGTTATAGATATTTAGTCAAAATTATTTTTTGAAAAACAGAGACGACAGTTATTTAGAACAGAGCGAGTATATATGGATGCACATGACTCCGTCTTATTATCGCTGCACCTACACCCACCGCTACGGGGAAAATTTATTTAACAAATACTCCTGGCTAGCTAAGCTAGCAACGTTATCCATTCCATGTCCATCGATTCTGCGGTAATAATGACGTCACATCGATATAACTCTGCATGTGGGGCTTGTAAGAGGGTGTTTAGTTCCCATGCAAAAACTTTACGCCCTATCATATTAAATGTTTGGAGATATGCATAGAGCATTAAATATAGATAAAAAAATAACTAATTGCACAGTTTGTATGTATTTTACGAGACGAATCTTTTAAGCTTAATTAGTCTCTAATTAGACACTAATTGCTATAGTTACACATATGCTACAGTACTCCCGAAAACTTTACAACCACTGAACTAAATACGTCCTAAGACTATCCGCACTCACAAACCTCTATATTCATCCTCTAAAAGGAATATTTCATCATAGTCATCACAAAATATATAGTTTTTCCGCATCCATCTATCCTCTATATCATCCTCTATCTACTGTGGGGCCCACTTGTCACTTTATCTAAATAAATCCATGTAACATCTTGTTTTGAAGTATTTATTGAAACGAATTTAATGATGTAATCGGAATTTAATTTGGTTTTTTTGGTTTGTGAGTTATAATATTTTTTGTTACGAGAAAATAGTGGGGCCCACGCTCTCTCTCCTCTCTCGTGCTGTCTCTTGCATGCATATAGCGGAGGCCGCTACCTCCTCTAAATATACCGGATGACCGGCCGATCGACTGCGTAGCAAAAGATTTACCCTATACCAGTGCAAACAAATTTCCAGTATCGGCATCCTAGGAAATTTTACCGTATATGAGTGCAGCTAGTCTAAACCAAGAGGAGGAATGCGTGCCGAAACGGAAAAGAGGACCGAAGGTTCCTTCCTCGCTCGCATACAAATTACAAATTTATTTAAGGCGAGTGAGCCGCTTTGCTAGGTGCTGGGTTCTGAACTTCTTTCTGCCATTCGATCCCATGCTATGCATGCATCGACTACTGTGCGTACATAGCCAGCCGCCACGCCAGCATATAAGCGATGCCGATGCATGCAGGTAGTTCTGTTGACCACCGTTACCAGTACCACCAGCACCGAACGAATTAGTATACTATTTAATATATTGGATTGGAGGGACGAACGAATCTGACTGTTAGACTATTCCAGCTCGTCTTTCATCTGTTGACCTGTCGAAATGGTCAAGAGAGACGGCTTCTTCCGACTTCCGTGTATCTAGCCTTCAATTTGGAAACGATACACCAACACCATCCAAAGAAGGAGCTCAGGAGCTTTTTGTTTTTTTTTCCGAATTAAAGTTTATAGGAAAAGTATCCTATTTTTTTCTCAAAAATATAGTTTTTGCAACTCCTAAAAAGTACTGGGGAGGGAAAAAAAAAAGAAGGCTATCTTGAAGAGTTTCAATAATCCACTCTTAAAACATAAAAGACAATATCAGTAATTATATATATTCTTTCTCTCGTACATCTGCATCAGGAACTCTTTCCTACTCTTATTCTTTTTCACGTCCTTTCACCTTTAGATTGACCCACTGATCCACTCGGGAATGCAGTATTTGCGCGACCGTGACTACGCGCAAAGTTACACGCGACGGGGGAGAATTTCTCAAGTGCGTAAATTTTAGGAGCATCGATTAAGAATTGTTGGAGAGGGGTTTTTTCTTATCTTACTAAAAACTAAGGATTAGGATGGAAAATACGGTACTCTTGGAGATGCTTTACAAAAGTACAGACGCAAATGCTTAACGCATGCATACTCATCTCTATGAATACACGTACGCAAACCTTACAAGTTCCTATCAGCACCTTCGAAGACTATGCGGCACATCTCGAGATTGACGAAGTCACCACACGCACCTGGACAACTCATGGTCAGTACACCGCCAAATATTCCAGCTGCATTGTGGAGCATCCGGAAAGCTTGGGTTGATTCCCATATGCGCTACTTGGAATTATATTGAAAGGGCTTGGATCAGATTGGATTGGCATGGTTTGCCTCTGTCCAACACGTATCTTGTGCATGGGTTGTTGCAAATCAAATTGCGACAGAGCAAACATCAATAGCAAAAATTATTTATTTGTATACAGCTGTAACATGTCTTCACCATCAGTACAAGAATATACAAAAATAGGAAAAAAAAATTCTGGAACACGCTAGCCTTTCATTCCATGTTTGCATGATACCCCTTCCGTTCCAAAAAAGATACGATTCTAGATTTAAGGCAAGTCAAACTTTCTTGAATTTTCAAATCTGTATAAAATAATATCAATATTTATATTTTAAAATAGATTAACTATAAAATATATATCATAATTAAGCTAATGATATTTAAAATAGATAATATTTAGTATCTCTTTTGTATAAATTTAGTTAGACTTGAAATAGTTTTACGCATAGTAAAGTGAGAATTGTATTCTTTTCTGGCACCATTTGTCATCGTGACCTACAATTGCGCATAGTACATAGGTGCTATTTGGTTCAGCCCTGGGACCGTCAACGGCAATGTAATTGGAAACCAGTGCTATCCATTGCCATGCAACTGAAACCACCATTTGTTTGGTTGGCATCTGTACGTAACGGTTTCTATTTGCCTAAGCAGCGTGCGCATGCCGGTATGCGGGATAACTCGCGGGAGTCGCTCGCTCCTGCGCGCGCGTAATCGGAAAACACCAAGAATTGAGCGGTAATCGTATTGCACTTGCCCATATCCGATCCCTCCGTTATTTTTTTAAGAGAAGTCGGCGGGTTAAACTGCCGGTCTAAGTATTAATAAAGAAGAAGTAAACAAGTACATATAAATGTAAAAAAAAAACTCTCCGCATCAACACCACCGAGAACCAACACCCGACGATAGCAAAGACAGACCACCACAAACAAAGTCGCCCACGAAACCATAAACCACACAACCCAATGCACAACAACTACTAAGGAATTTCAAAAGTGATGCCTCCATGGAGAAAAACGACATCCACAAATGCCGTCAACGCCAGCCAAAATATTGGCACTGGTTTTACAACCAGGAAAGAACCCAAGGTTGAGGCAAGAAAGGATAAGGGCACATGACAATACCTCCAACGAGATATATAATGCCCGCAAGCATCGCCATTATCAACATCAGCAAGCCAAGCAAGGATTTCTCCCAAAGCCCCCATCCCAAACCACAGCCCATAGCTTCTAACCGAAGTGAACCACCACCAGCGAGTTGTCGCAGCCACACCGAATGAGTCACTGGCAAGCGTGATTCGTCGCTGTGGCGCCAGCCTCACAGCCACTGCCAGCTCGCCAAGCACCAGAACACCTCGGGTCACCGCATCAATGCTGCCACACCAGGCCAAGATAGTCCCCTGATGCCACACAAAACCGCTTGTCGAGATCATGTCCGCCAAGAGTTGCCTTCTGCAAGTTGTCGCTGTCACGACAATGTGCCACTGGCATGCGTGGCCATCCTCCGCGACGCCAGTTAAAATTAACCGTGGCCAACTTGAAGTCACTAACCCAGCAAATTGCTTCGTGAAGGTGCTCGACAACCACATCATGCGCGCATCAAAGGCGCCACCACCATAGCTTCCGCCATACTCCAAGATTGGTCATCGTCAAAGCCACCAAATTGTGAAGGCGCCACCAACATAGCCGACGCTGTACCGCGCCACACTAGCCGGTACCATGCAGGGCTAGGCGCCACACCACTGCTAGCAACCAAGCCACCTTGCCTGCAGCAAGACTAGGCTGCAGAACCACCGTGCACCATCGGGCCGAGGTAGGAGTGAGCCAGGCACGCCGACACCACGAGGATCCGGCCTCAGGACTGCCGAATCCAGCCTCCGGGGAAGGGGACCTGCCCTGGGCCGCCGCTTTCACCACCTCGGCGGCGCTTCGGTAGCACCATCACCGTTATGCCACCCGTGCGTGCCACCCCATCGCTGGCACGCCCCGCTTGCAAGGCTGGCGTGCTACTCCATAGCCAGCACACCCACCCCGCTCCGCACTAAGGTCTACACACCCCCAACCATTCTACAAAAAGAAAAAAACCAGATGTGGTGCACGCTCACTTAGCTGCCACTCACTCCTGCACTCAAGTTTATTAAAAAAAATTCACCAATCCTTCTTATCCCTTCCGCTCCCTCCTCTCCACCACAACGCCTTGCAGCTACCACTCCGTCCATCCCGTCTTGAATGCGGATGCCACTCTGCCTCGTTGCTGCCGCGCGCCCCATCCGGCGCCACTCACTCGCCCCCTCCCGTCATGCGCGCTAATGGCGGTGGCGCGCGCACCGCTGGTGTGCCTGCCCGGCTGAGCCAAGCCCAGTGTTGGTGGAGGTGGTGCTCGCGCACGGTCGCTCGCTGCCAGCTCCGGCCCCAGCTGCTGGAATCGACCAGCAATGGTCTTCTCCTCCCCTATGTTGCGTATGTATGTTTCAATTGTTTCAGACGTTTCATATGTACGTTGCAATTGTTCCATTTTGATGTTGCAAAAGTAGATCGAGGGATGTTGCATATGTTGCATATGTTTGCAAGTGTTTCAGATGCATGTTGCAAGCGTTTTTTCAAAAGTTTCATCTGTTTCCAGACGTATGCTGCAATCATTTTTTATCTGATTGTTGCATATGTTTCACACATATGTTACAACAATATCTTCTAAAATGTTCCCCCTTTTCAGTCTTATGTTATAGCAAGTGGTTTCATGTTGCAAGTTACAAGTGTTATATTTTAGATGTTTCATGTGTTCCATACACATGTTGCAACTGCATGTTCCAATGTTTCATCTATTTTTAGACGTATGTTGCATTCCAATATTTTTCATGTTGCAAGTATTTATGTTGTTCGGATGGGGGCGAGCTGGGGTAGGCGGACGGTGCATGCAGCGCGTCTAGGGGGGAGGGCTGCAGACGGTGGCGCTGGGGCGGGCGGACGGGGGAGCTCCAGTCGGGGACGCGTTAGGTCCCGGCTCTCGAGTGCCGCCCCCGCGGAGAGAGTAGAATGGGTCTGGGGAATGACCGGCGGGTGCAGATACGGGGGCGGAGTGCATGCATGGGGCAGGGCGAAGCTGAACGAGGGTGGGGCGATGGCGGACTGGGGCGGGCTGCGTGGGCCTCCGGACACACGTGTCCGTCCGGACGTCCGGACACTAGCCATGCCCAAAAGAAAAATCTTTCCTTACCAAAATATTGTCTTTCCAATTCCAATAGCATGTAGGAATAAAGAACCATACAAAATAGATTTCTTCATCTTATTTTCTAGGAAAACTTTTTTATTCGCTTTTTTTTCATCTCTTCAACAAGTTCAGTAATAAGCAGAACAGTCTGATTGTTCCGATGGAGAGAAGAACAAACAATTAGCTTTATGGGAAATTTCAAAATGAACAATTCCAACAAAATATTTTAATTTTGTGGATCCTTATTGTTACTTTTTGAAGGTTATAGATTGTTTTATGCTTTGCTTGTCTACGTCCTTACACAGATCGCTTCAACCCTTTCTGCTCAGCTTTCTATTCACTACTCTGCTTCCACTATTCCTCTTCTGGCTATTAGGGACTAAACCATTCTTCCTCCGGTGATTAGCGGACCACCTATAAAAATAGGGAAATTTTGCAACAGGACATTGTCAAAATACATAATATGCTAATGGACATCACAACGAGCGGCATTTGTCTAGTACCATTATAAATTTGGGATTCTTTGCCGCAACACGCCGTAGCCAATATTTTATTCATTTCTCATATTCGTGGAGAGAGAGGGTGGGAGAAATGACTTTGTTGCTCTCATTTCAACCTCTGGCTGTGCACCAAATTTTGCCGTAACACACTGCCGGCGCCTTGTCTTCTCCGGCGAGGCCTTCCATGGCTAGCGATTTCATTCTTCCATGGCCACCGCCGTAGGAGGCCGGGGATCTCACGCTGCGACCGCCCGCGCGAGGCCGGGGAGGCCGCGCCACCGCCACGTGATGCCGGGGAGGCCACGCCGCCATCACACGATGCCAGGGAGGCCTCGCTGCCGCCACGGGAGGCCGGGGAGGCCCGCTACTGCAACGCGATGCCGGAGAGGCCGCGGTGCCACCGCGCGAGGCCGGGAAGGCCGCACCGCCGCTGCCGCAGGAGACCAGGGAGGCCACGCGCCGTTGTGGGAGGCCGGGGATCTCGCGCCACCGCACACACAAGGCTGGAGAGGCCCACACCGCCGCTTGTGCGTTGCTGGAGAGGGTTGCGCCGCCACTCATGCCGTTGGTCGAAGGACAGCGAGATGAATCGGCACAGTGTGTGACGGCAAATATCAATGAAGAGCAGGAGGTTGAAGAAAAGGGTAGTTTGGAAATTTCCCCACCTTCTCTCTCCATAAGTCTGAGAAATGAATAAAATATTGGCTACGGTGTGTTATGACAAAGAACCCCAAATTTGTAATGGTACTAGACAAATGCCGCTTATTGCGGTGTCTATCAGTATATTATGTATTTTGATAATGTCCTGTAGCAAAATTTCCCTAAAAATATTACTGCCCCGCTTGCTTTTCTGACATTGCATAAACTCATAAGCTACCAAGGGTAGAAATAATCGTCCAGGTCTCATTGTTGAAGAAAAAAAGAAAACACCAAAGCAGGGCAGATTAGTTGCTCCGTCGTTACCATAAAGTTCTTGGCAAAGGGACCTTAGGATAAGTTGCTAAAACAAAATCCTATTTCTTACTGCAGATAAGTTCTTGCTATTCAACAAAAATGTCATTTGTACAAAAAAAATTGACATGTGGTCCTTCAGTTTCAGGGAACTGAAGTAAAAGCTCTACCAACTAATTTGGACATGTTAAATCATTGAGACTTTGCAGTAAATTACATAAAGAAGGCAAGGGCAAATTCTGTGCCAAGGACTGTTATTGTGATCGAACCTATACAAGTATGATGACTTATTCAGCTAGTTTATTATTGAGCAAAGTTGAAGCAACAATAGCATTACATACCTGCAAGATGAAGACACATTGCGAGGACAAATTCTGGACTATTATTATTGTGATTAAAACAAGACTTTCAGGTAGTGTACTACCGCGTTCTGTAATGCGATATATACAAGATTGATGACTTATTTAGCTAGATTATCAGCAAAGCAACAACAATAATAGAATTACATACCTGAAAGATGAAGACTCATTTAGCTACTGAGTTTAAAAACGCAGCATTCAGGTTGTGTGCATTTCAGCACTAAATTCTTACAGTGATACACTGTTGGTTCAAACTGCCATTTGTGCTCAGGTGTATTTTCAACAACTATGTGTTGCAACACTGGTTATCCAATGGTTCAGTCTGCATCAAGATTTGTGCAAGACAAAAGTTACACATCCACCAAGAAACTGGTCTACATATGTGGACACGTGTCAAACACTGAGAGCATCTTCAGAGATGATTGATGGCTACAAATAAGTGGAGTTGCAACACATGGCTGTTAGAATGATTTTGTCCTCTCCTTCAAGTGGAAAGTCCACGACGACCAACCCCCTCTCCCCCGCGCGCTTGGACCGGGTCCCACTCTCTTCCTCCTCTGTTCGACGCAGTCCGTATCCGCCACCACCATTGATGTGGTACATGATGTTGGCGCCTATGCTCTCACTGCCCAGGTACAGGTGAGAGAAGTTGTTGTGGCCCGCAATCCACAGGTCCCAGTCGTCATTGGCAGCAGCAGTGAGGTGGGAGATGACCTAGGCAAGTACATCCCAGGAATTAACTTAGGCGGCTGGGGACGGGGTGCTCAGAGGCGAAGTGGTACTCGACGGAGACGGCGAGGAAGTTGATAGGCCCACGATGTTGTTGAAATAGGCATGGAAGGTGGGGCTGAAGACGAAGCCGAGTCAGAAGCCACCATCATAATAGTTGATGAAGATGGGGAGCTTGGGGTTCCCATCGAGGCGCGTAGAGATGTTGGGGGGAGATGATGACGTTCCTAGAGGTGATGAATGTGGCTACGTCCGTGGATGCGGCGATGAACTCAGTGCCGAAGTAGCACTACACTTGGTTCTTGTAGACGCGGATGTAGGTGGCATGGACTCGTAGACGATCTCATCGTCTGCAGACGCCGAGGGGAGGATGGGGACGGGCACAGTGAATGCAGATCACAACGGGATCGGATAGAGGAGGAAGAGAGTCGAGACTGATTCCAATCCGGGGCACAGTGATGGCGGACCCTTTTCCACTTGGCGGCAATAGAATCGTCTGTATGGAGGGCCTGTTTGGTATATGAGAGAAGTGATTCTCTTTGATTCTTTATCATAAACTCTTAAAATCACGATGGAGAATCACTTCATAGAATCAGGAGAAGCTATTTTTTCAGCTTTCATCCTCTTAGTTCATTTTAGAGAAACACTCCTCTCTGAAAAACTATTTGGCAGCTGTTGGATTCACGAGAGAATCGGCTCTGTGAGCTCTGCCAAACAGGTCCAGAAATATATGGTTGCCAAATATGCCTGCTGCTAGGCCTAAGGCCTCCCTGGGCGCACACCATGGTATATTTCAAAGAAATGAAGAATAGTAATTTGGGTGTTAGAATAAGTAAATAGTATGATATAGTTCTAAAAACATGTAAAATTGTAAAGGTACTAATACTAATACAATAATGATACGGTGAGGGCGTCCGTCCATCCATATGCGCTCACCGAGGCCTACGGGACGTCTAGCCTGCTCCTCCTCACGGTCCATTTAAAAATAAATAATGAATGCATTTCTCTTTCTCCTCGTCTCATTGCACAATTTCTTCTCAACGCCGCAGCTGCGATGCCTGCACCGACCATCGAGCCGGCCCTCCTAGCGGCCTTATTCTGTGTCCCATCCCCGCTCCTCTCCACGCCGCTCCTCGGCGCCTCACTCTTCACCTCCCCTGTGCCCTCCTCCATCATCCATCTCCACCGCGTTCGAGTGCTCGTGGCCACCTTCCTCCCTCTCCACCACGCTCACCAACCGCCGCGCAGGTGAGGGGGCCATCGCTAGCCGGGCCCAAGCCAGGCACAAGTGTAGCTAGCCGCTGCCAAGTTGTGCCACCATCCTCGGCCGCCGGCTGGCCGCAATCAGCCGTTCCCCACACTACGACTCTGTGTCGTCCGGAAGAAGAAGGGTGAAAAACACATGTTGCAAGCGTATGTTTCAAGTGTTTTAGATGTTTCATAGGTAAGTTGCAACTGTTTCATACAAATGTTACAAAAGTAGATTGGTATGTTTTATATGTTGCAATTGCAATGATTGTACACGTATGTTGCAAGATTTTGTTTTCAACGTTCCATCTATTTTTTCATATGCATGTCGCAAGTGTGGTTATATGCATGTTGCATATGTTTTCACACATGTTGTAAGTGTTTTATCTGGATGTTGCATATGTTTGTAATGGTTTCTAAATGTTTTCATGTATTTTTACCAGTGTTTTGGACGCATGTTTTAAGTGTTTCATCTGCCTTCGGACGTATGTTTCAAACACTGTATCTAGATGTTCAAAAGTAGATCGGGTATTGCACATGTTGCAACAGGACCCACCTTCTATAGCCACCAACTGCAGCTGTTGGGGCACCGCTGAGCGAGCGAAGAAGGCGGAGGGAGCGCGAGCGGTCTCCGTGCGTTGTCCAGCGGTGCGGGCCCCTCGTGGGCGCACGAAACGCAGGCGAGCGGGGGCGTACTGGTGCGGACGGGGCGTGGTGGCGCAGGGCGAAGCGCCAGCGCGAATAGGAATTGAAGTGCAGCCACGAACGTCCGGATGCTAGAACTGCCGATCCTAATAATCAGAAAAAAGGGAAATTTTGCTATAGGACACCGTTAAAATGCATAACATGCTAATGGACACCGCCAGGAGCAAAATTTGCTCAGTACCATTACAAAATCATGCCCATTAGCTGAAATACACCGCACCCATTATTTTATTCATTTCTTGTATTTGCAGTCGTGGAGAGAGGTGGGTGAAATGACTTTTTTCCCCTCGTCTTCAACCTTCGGCGGGTCACTGATTTTTGCCATAACACACGTCTCAAGTTCAGCGACGGTGCCACCATCTCGCCGGCGAGTTCGTCGCATTCCAGTGAATTCCGTCTCCACTAGAAGGTTCATCTCGATCCTCTCTATGTCGTCATGTTGTTCATTTGTCAAATCCGTCACAATTTCATCATTCTTCTGGTTTCTTTTTTTCTGTTTCCAAAAACCGCAAGGACTCCATGGACGGCGTCACCTTCCTCTCTGCTCCGGCCATCTCCGGCCTTCCCTAGTCTGCCATCAAGCTGTCCGGCTCTCCCACACACACCATCCCCGTTGCCCTCCTCGCTCGGTCGGGTAGACTCAACGCTATGCTCGGGCTCTACCCAGCTTGCCACGCGCCCCGTGACCCAAAGCCGTGGCCTGGCGCCGCAAGCGCTCCACGTCACCGTACGCCGCCTTAGGAGGACGTCTAGCTGCTGCTCCCCCTCCGGCCGAGGCCCTCCCGCCCTCGTGCACAGCACGCGCTGCCACCGGCCCAACCCCACCGCCGTCCTGCCAGCGAGCCCGCGTGGCCCGGCAAGCGGCACACGGCCCAGCATCGCCGCTTCGCCCTGCCGTGCTGCCAACCGGCTGGCCGGAGAGCCCCAGTCGGGGTCCTTCCCTCCCACACGCGTGACCAGCAGAAGCTCCTCCATCCATGGGCATGGAGTGAGGAGGAAGAAGGACCTGGTCGCGACTCCCACGAGGCTCAGCATCGGCGGCAGTGTGTTTCAGCAAAAAATAGTGAATAGCCAGAGGTTGAAGACGAGGGCAAAGAGTCATTTCCCCATCTTCTCTCTTTGCAAATCTGAGAAATGAATAAAACATTTGGTGTGGTGTGTTACAGTAAATGGACACAATTTTGTAATGGTAATGGGCAAATTTCGCTCCTGGTGGTGTCCATGAGCATATTGTGCATTTTAACGGTGTCTTACAGCAAAATTTCCAAAAAAAAAATACAGAAACGCTACCTATCAACCGGTTATTTTGGAGCTCCCCAACAACCGATTTTTCCTGCATTGGATCACCATCGTGCGGAATTTCTGGCTGCCGGATCCGCTGCCAAAGGAACCGAAGGAGCCACCAGGGATCCATCGCTACCGCCATCGACACCAAGGAGAGGCCGCGGTTGTGGTTGCCGCTGTAACACCCTAAAATTTTGAAAGAATTAAAAATAGGTAAATATGCTTTTTATACAAATTGTGAGCATGCAAGCCTAGAAGAGTAATAATTTTTATTAATTTAAAATCAAATATAAGGGTAGAAACATGATTGAGCATTCATGCTACTGCATACTATTTTGTATTGTGTGCACTTTTTGAAAATACAAAAGAGAATTCAAAATTCATTTGAAAATTTGCTTTGAATTTGTTGAAAAGAAAAAGAAAAGAGATTCTTTTATTGACTCGGTTTTCGGCCCAGTCCAGCAAAGCCGCCAGCACGCCCCGCCCTCTTTTCCCCGTGCGCGGCCCGCCTTCCTTCCCGAGCGACCGCGTGGGCCGAGCCCAGCCGCAGTTGCTGGCCCAGCTTCCCGGCCGCGCGTTCTCCCTCGCGATGTGACGCTGACGATGCGGGCCCGCGTGTTAGGGCTTCCTTCTTCCTCCCCAAGCCAGCCGGATTCCTTTCCTTTGCTCCACCAATCAAATCCGTCTCCCATATCCTTCCCTTCCTTGTTTAGAGCATCCACGGGTTATAAAAACAGGATGTCGCACCCCCTCCGCTCCATCTTTCATCGAATCGGAGGACTGCCATCGTCCCGAGGAGGCCGCGCTTGAGCCATCACCGCCACCGTCTGCCTCTCCAAGCCGCACACCTCCCTCAGCCCCGCATCGACGTTGTTTTCTACCTTGTTGAGTACGCCTTGGTATGCTCTACCTGCCGGTACCTTTCTTTCGCGAAATAACGCTTTGTAGCGAGGTTTAGCCGTCTCCGGCCATGGCGCCGCCACGGAAAGCCGCCGGGACACTGTTCCGGCCGGCGCACCGCCGTTCATCCCCCCAATCCGCTCTGAGCCGTCCATTTCAAATCCAATGGCCAGAATAAAAAGATACCGTTTCGCCTGTGAATTTTGCTAAAGAGTCCCTGTACTTTTCATATATATAACCCGCAGTCCAAAGCGCAAACCATATTTACGTTTTCTTTTTCGTAAAGCTTATTTTGACCACGTAACTTCGGAAAATACGTTTTCACTTATTTACAGTTCTGCTATTATGATAAATTGTGCGTAGAATCTCCGTTTTAACTCTGATTTGACCCGTTCAAATTGCGTTAGGTTCGTATTTGCGAGATCTACATGTTGGTAGTACTGTACAGTAGGTTTGTGACAATTTATTTTTGAGTTGGAATTAAAGTAATTATTTTTCTATAGGAAATCTTCGTAAATTCATAACATTGTCGTTTTAGCTCCGTTTTTCGTGATCTTTACGTCTGTGTGATCCTAGCGAGTTGTAGATTCATTTTAAAGACTTTTTATCTTGTTTTATTACTGTTGGTGTACTATTCTAATTATAGTCTGGTTTATCTATGCATGATTGTCTCTGGATGTATGTTGTTGCTGTTGTTGATCGAGTATAGACGGTGAGCAATTCGTTGGGGATGAAGAGTCTTTCTACGAGCAAGATCTTCAGGACCAGTTTGAGCAAGGCAAGTATAGCATGGGATTATCCTTATTATCCTATTTACAATACACAAATAATATCATTATGCATCTATTCTCTCGTTAAGGATGACTTAGTGTTGATCTTATACCTTGAGACCTATTATATTGTATTGAGTAGTATTGCTAGTGCTTAACATGAACTATGATCATGTAAATTGACTAATGGAATATGCGACAAACATTAAAAGATGATTTTGATTATTGTTTAAAGGGGACTAGAGCATGGGGTTACTTTTGATGCTCTAGTTACTCTCCTTGAGGACTTATCTGTAAGCGAACATCCGGGATTTACAGTACAACTATGAGGGCTATATGGCTCTGGATTTAGTCATATAGAAGGACCTTTTTCTAGCTTGTTAGTGGTAACCTTTTTGGTGTAAGAATGGCTTGACGAATCAGGTATAGTGCGACCTCTGTCCTTATGTGTATAGGCTGCATGTCATTGTGCCATTTGGAAGGGGGGCTCTACATCTGTTTGCCGAGTGAATCTAATGGCCCTAACTTGTTAAACGAACCTTCAAAAGACTTCATAGTGTTTCCCTGCTTGCTCATCTTGGGAGTGTTTTGGGAGTAATTAACCAGGGCATATGGGCAACACGACTCACAGTGAAAGTGTACAACCTCTGCAGAGTGTAAAACTGTTATAACAGCCGTGCTCATGGTCACGAGTGGCTTTGGACCCTTATGGAATAGTTGATCATTAATAATGAATATGTTTTTGCTATTCGTTAATCATTTCACATGGATCATATGTTTATTGTTTATATTAAGACATCTTGATGCTTATTGATATGCTAAAATTATGATAAATAAAATCCACATGCAGTAAACCAGTGTCTATCCTTTTTGAGCCTCATAAACCCCATGTTACACTTGTTGAGTACGAGATGTACTTACGTTTGTTTATTTTTCTTACTTGATAAAAATTCCGGATGGGTAACAGATGGTGCAAATAGTGACTACTACTCCTACTTCCCTGAAGATTACTAGACGTGCAGTCAACCAGTCAATGTGCCTGTGATTGGAGCTACCACGAGAGATTTATATTTTTACTTCCGCTATATTTGTGTAAAGACTATGTGTTAATGATCGTGATGTAATAACATTTGTGATGATACTTCCGTTATAATTTGTTAATTTATGTGTGATTGATCTCTGGGCACACATAAGAGTATGCATTCCATTTGGTCTTTAAATGGGTGTGACAGCCGCAGCCGTCATCGGAGTTAGGGATGGGGAGGGCTGCCGCGTCCATAGTCGAGATCAAGGTGGGGGAGGGCTGCCGCGTCCGCCATAGCCACCTGCTTCCTAAGGTCCATGGGGAGAGGGCCCGCAGCCGGCCGAGGTTGAGGAGCCGCCGTCTATGCGGCCAACTTCACGACGGAAGCAGGTGTCACGACGGTTGTGGGCTCGTGGCTCACGGAAGGGAAGGGAAGGGAAGGGATAAGGTTGGGGTGGGTCCCACCAATTTGTGAACAATTTGTAATTTGTGAAAAATTGATATATATTTCTCTGCTATCTGCAATTCATAGAAATAATTTGTAAAATTTTCTGTAAAATTTGGCATATATGTCTCTAATATCTGCAATCCATACCTAAATTACACCACTGTGTCTAATTAATTACATTGAAGAAATCATTGTAAATATAGTAATACAACGGTGTAAATATAGTTATAAGACAGTGTAAGTCAATGGGCAAAATCTGGTTGTTGAGAGGAGCTAAAACAACCTATCGTTGGTAGACATTTCCAAAAAAAAACCGTAGCAAAGAGAAAGAGAGGAAGTAGGAGATGACACGGAAGAGATCATGCTGATGATGGGAGAGCGGTGCGTGCACCGGTCATCGGACCCGATAGCCGCGGCCCTGTAACGCTTCGGCTATCTACAAGATTCTCGGTAGCATGAGCAATCGCAGATACCGGACGGCCTGCCTAGGCCCGGCTCTGGCCCGAAGAACAGCTGTTTTTTTTTTTTACCTGGCTGAACCCGGCCGAACCCATAAAATGACCAGGTCTAACGACATATGGTTGACACTTTTTTTAATCACACATGCACTGGAACACAGACCAGAATCAGCAGACGCAGCCCCCACATCGGTCGGTGGTCGATCGGATCGGGTAAGATGAAAAGGAAACATGGAGAGGGAAGTGGAAAATATGGCACTGGAAGATACTCTATGTGCTCTGCTTTAGCCTAGAGCATGTGCTACCCTAGCCGATTGTTAATTACTAGTTAGATTAGATGGGCGGGACGAATCCACTAACACTTACGTTTTGATTTAATTTGATTATTGGCTATACCCCGTCGCGCCACTAGCCACAAAGTTTTGTACGTATCAACTCTCACCATTCAAGATTTAAAGTGTTTTAACTTTATTTTAAGTTAATCTTCTCTAACTCAAATTGATATTCTTGAAAAAGCATTAACATTTACAGGACCAAATTTTATACCATCAAAATATATTTGTTGTAAATTTAATAAAGCTAATTTTATGTTTAGAGAAAGTCCAAATTACTTCCCCAAAGTTTGTCCTACATCCAAATAACCTCCTAAACTAACATTGATTCAATTTAGAGCATGTTTGGATCCTATGGCCTAAAATTTAGTTAGCTAAAGTTATTAAGGACTAAAACTTTAGACCACTTTAGAGCTAAAGTGGTCTAAAGTTTAGGATCCAACAGGGTCTTACTCCCTCCAACTACTTTAGTGTTGGTCTAGTTTACCCCTTAACAGAATTTGTTATTTTTATTTCTCCATGTATAAGTTGAGTTTTAATATCAAATTTTATGAGGTGATAGAGGATATGATAAGTTATTAGAAAAATATATATATATATATCTCAACTTTTTGCCACTATTTAGATAGCTTAGCAAATTTAATAATAAATTAACATTAGAGATACAATATCGTACAAAACATAATGATGAAAAAATAACAATGTATTTTCCTAACACAAAATGGTGTCCTCTGCCACCCCACAAATTTGAAACTACAACATACATTGTACATAGACAAACAAAAAAGAAAAGTCACTTTAAGGTGTAAATTGGACCAACTGAAATAGTTGGAGTGAGTAAATTGAACCAAATGTTAGCTTAGGTGGTTATCTAGACATAGGCCAAACTTGGGGGAAATAATTTAAACTTTTCCCTTGATGTTTTATGTCGTTTCACTTAGTCTATAAATTTGAGCAAAGTTGTAGAAATTATACTTAGGATGAAACTAAAAACATTATACTTCGGAATGTAGTCAAGAGTATTAGATACTGCAATATGAAAAAAAATATTTGCAGATATGAATCACTAAAGATTATATTATCCCTTTCATTTACTTTGTGTTTGTTCAAAGGTACTCTCTTTGTTTAAATTAATATGTATGTTTTTTGTTTTTGTTAGGACAAGGCTTTGACCCACCATAAAAAAATCATTACCATAAGTATTGCTCTATCCGGTTCAGTGCTTTAAATAGCGGGCAATAGCGGCACTATAGTGCTTCAAGCCAGCTGCCGTAACAATATCATTGTACTAAATAGCGGGCTATAGTGGTTGAGCAGAGCTGCCCGCTAAATGGTATAGCCCGCAATTTAAAACACTGATCCAATGGCACAATTCTTGTTATTTTGGACAGTGATATTATCTCTAAAACATAGCGTTTACTATGATCTTTTAGTACAATATATACAAATATTAAAGTTATTTTGGAACATAATCTATATGTGTTGTCTCCATGTCTTCAAAGCAAATATTTAAAGTTATTGACAGTCATGATTTTAAAGGTTCACCTTAACCTTGTCTAAAATAACAAGAATTATAGGAATAGAGGGAGTAAGTATTTATTTAATTTGAATATTATAACATTGATTTAGTCAAAACAAGATATGTACCTTACTATTAGTATGTTCAAAGGGCTCTCATATTAATCCCCCATGAGATGTGCCTCAGAAAAAAGATGAATCTTAAAAATTATCACCAATATCATAAGCATCTTGCCTTTAATTAATCCATTTAACTCCAATCATCATTAACAATAATGGGATATATCCTTTTTTCTAAACAATCACCCATCTCCATCATTACGAAAATAAAAGGTTACCCTTACATCTGCATCTAAATTACCATCATTGCCATTATAAAATATAGCCTATCTAAAGTAAACACGTAATATAAATTTTGTGTCTAAGTTACCCATATATGCCATTGTAATAGTAGTCAAAGTAACATCTTAAGGTTGCATATAAATTACCCACATTGTCGTTATTAAAATAAAATACAACATGGACTCAAAGTATACATACATCTGAATTACAACTATTTGCTATTATAGAAAACCATAAATTACACATATAGCTCTTTGTTTAGGTGCATATCTAGAAATGCACTTATTTTGGGACCATACATCTAAATTACATGTATCTACCACTATTAATATAAAAAAACAAAAAGTAAATATATATGTTGGGTGCCACCATGCATACTAAATAGATGCATGTATGGGATACACATATATATGGTAATAGTTTAGCGATCAAGAAAATGTTCCCAATCACATTCCATTGACTTTTAAATTTTACTTGATTATATAATAATCTATGACAATAAATAATATATGTTGTTTTTTAGATAAATTTATATATTTTGACTAAATTATTACAACACCTTCGTTCTGTATCTTTTTAATAGAACAAGACATGGTCACTCTGTAGTGCATACTGAAACAACTATGTATGCCACCATAGTAACTAAGAATATAATGTAGATTCTAGAACCTTTTTTAAATAAAATACTAAAAGAAAATCTTGAATAAAAATTACAATAAGGACTATAGTTATAAATTAGTGTGGATCAAAAAATTACAGCAACAAATAATATCTAAGTTTGGAAAGCAAAAATCTAGAATCATGATGTTAAGGTTTCAACTAAACAGATATTAACATAAAACAGAGATAGCATGCAAAATTTGTTGTGGGGGGCTGTAACTATGGATGAAAAACATATATAGTAATTTTGTAAATATATCACAATAAACATTACAAGTATCTACTTGGTTATTGGCTACAAAATAAACATAGAGATTCTAACATGTGTAGGAACATATGTTGGTGAACTGGTTAAATCCTAACTAAATGACATATGCCTTGAAGTCCATTTGATCCTCCCTCATATCAAATGCCACAAATCGTTTGTCCTCCAAGTTTTAAACCAAACATACCCTTTGACCATTTCAAAATTGTTTCTTGGGTTGTTTTTTTTGATGTGGTAGTGGGATCTACATGTCAAGTCATCATATCATGTCTTTGTCTTTTTTCCCTCTTTCTCTTTCTAGTGTTTCTTATATAAAAGATATATCATTTTCATATGAAGTCGGTTGAAGACTAACTTGGCCGAACTTGAAGAGCTCGATGTGATCTACAATTTTGTAGTTTATAATCTTATGTTTGTGATCGTTTGCTGGCAATTGTTCATTTTAAGTTATTAGAGATGTTGACATGTTCTATACCAATATGCAAATATTTATTTAAGATCATTTAGAGATCTAAATATTCATTTTAAGTTATCATATTTTAAAATATATATTTTTTGAATTTTTGTGAACAACCTCGATGTAGACATGCTCTATACCAAATGAACTTTGTAGGAGTAGACAACATTTTTATTTAGATTATTTAGAGGCCCAAATATTTGTTTTAGTTTCTCGGAGTTTGGGAGTTTGAATTTTGCAAATGACCTTGGTTGACTGCAAGCTATATCCAAATTTATAGCTTTGAACAAGACCTAAATCTTTGTAATTGATTTTTTTCATCTCAGATCGTTTGGGAGTCCGAATATTAAATAAAATATGACATGGAAAACCAATAACACATGGGCTCCACATGCCACATATGTGCCATGTTAGTGAAAAGCGCTTTGAAATGGTCCACAAAGGATTTTACTAGGTTTTGAAATTCAGAGGACATTTGATATTTCATATGGAATTGAAAGTATTTTTTTAGACTTAGCGACAATAGTACAATACATGGGCCAGATAAAATAATGCTCCACTGTAATTTGAATCTTAATGTAATCTTGAATTGAGAAGTACATAATTGGAACAAAAATATTAAACGGAGTCGGTAGCCATCCATCCATATACAGTCAATATATAACAAATACTCCCTTTGTTCAAAATTACAAGATATTTGATTTTTTTAATATATGTCTTTATTACTGATCTAGACGTAGTATATATTTAAGTGTATAGCAAAATTTATGTATCTAGAAAAAAATAAAATGTCTTGTTATATGGAATGGAGGGAATATAAGGTAAGACACGACACGAAAGACAATTCGTCCGAAATTAATTAAACAAATGGCACACCACAAGTCTGGACACCATTTGGCGCGAGACGACGACAGAGCTACGATGGGCGTGTGGAAATGGAAGCATGCCATCCGTCAGGCATCAGAGAGACAGACAGGCAGGCAGACATACGGTGATGGTGGGGTGCATGGCGGCGTCAAGGCCGGAGAAGCGACCACTGCAAGGAAAAGGCGACCTGAGAGAGAGACGCAGACGCCTTGCCGCCACCGACCTGAGTCGACGACAGCCGCACGATGATTTGATGCGATGCATGCACAGGCACGGTCCGTCCGCGCTGACCGGCCGGCCGGGTGGTGTGCGTGGTTCCCGCCCCTCTTGCACTGGCGGGCGGCGCACGGGGCGGCTCCTGGTGCGCCACCTGTCTACTCCCGTTGTGCCAGTCAATCTATATAGGCCTGGTTTAGATTCCAAAATTTACCTTTAAATTTCACTATAAAAAAAATTCACATCATATTAAAATACCGGCACATACATGAAGTACTAAATGTAGATGAAATCAAAAACTAATTGCACAGTTTTATTCTACTTTGCGAGACGAACATTTTGAACCTAATTACTCAAAATTTAGATAATTATTACCAAATAAAAATAAAAATCTACAGTAACTCGGTACAGTGATTCAGGTGCCCGAATCTGGCATCTAAACGTGGCCATAGTCAGGCAGCGCCGGAGCCACCAACACAAAAGTCACTCTCACTCACCCAGGGAGGAATGGGGAATCACACACGCACCTTTCTTCGGGCCTGCCCAGATCAACCGCCGCCACCATCTTCGTCTAGTACATCCTCATCTGGTTAATTAGTCGTAGAACTCCACCACGTATACATATAGTACATACTAGCGAGGCCCGCACTTCGCGCGGGTAGGACTGTTGCAAACGGGCTGACTGTTCATACTTGGTCGAGCTGTTCATTGGGGTTCTTGCTATCCATCAGGGGGTTACTATTCACCGGACCCGGTGCTGTAGCTAACACTGTAGATAGTGTGGCTGCTCACCACGTTTAAAGGTCTTTGTAGATACATACGTGTATCCCCTCGCAATACTTACATAGCTTAGGAGTATGTTACTAGAGTCTGATTATACTCTCCTACAAACATTCTATGTAGAGGCAGGATGAAATGAAAGGCGTCTGTTAAAGTGCTAAGAGTAAGTATAATAGTAGGTTGTAAGTTGGCTAAATGCTAAGGTGAAGGAGAGAAAAGAGGAGAGAGAGCAGAAGCGGGCTATAAGGTTACAGCCGGCTTAGATACTGGAACCAAGAAAGTTTATGAAAAAAATTAAGTGAGTCATATATTAATAATAATTAGCTACCTACTTTAGGAGTAGGCTGAGAAAAGGATGCAAACAAACCTTCCAGCCGACAGCCGGCTATATTATTAGCCTCGCTCTAATACACCGCACACCCGTGGACATCACAATCATTCGCTTTTTGATACTAGATCACATCACAATCATCGATGCTCTCTCCTCTCTCTCCATCTCACCTCCTCTTGTGCGGTGTGTTGCAGCTGCTCGAAGCCTCCAAGCAGCCAGCCGCGCCTGCTGCTAGCTCAGATGTGCCATGCTAGCCAAGGCCGTCCACCATCCCAGTGGCAGCAGCGCCTCTGCAGGAGCACCTGCACCTCCGGCACGGCGACGGCATATGCACCCCCCTCAGTCCCTCACCGAGCAGTGAACAGTCTCCATCCTTCCGGCCCAGTCAGCCACAATTCCATGGACGGCCGGATCCAGTGAACTACAATAACTTTGCATTGATCCACTGCGCGCGTCACCATCACCATCACGAGTGTTTTTTTTCTTTTTCCTGTGAATCACTGCTGTCGCGATCATAGGAAGGTTTTTATGTGGAGTACATTCCTCTCTGCACACAATTGTACTCTTATCTCCCAATTAATAAATTGCTAATTTCGTAAAAACATCGGTGAGCGACAAATCTTTCTCACTGATTTCCGCATCGGCCCTCAATTTCGAGCTTTAGCTCATTAAAGTTTTCATCTTCAGAGGTGGAAGTTACTTATGAGCCATCCGACCTAGCAGGCAAGGGGAGAAGAAAGGTTAGGTACATATGAACAGGACATTGTTCTTTTTTCTTTTTTAATTATTTTGCACATATAAGCATTTATTATAAGTCAAATCATCCAAGTTCGATTAAATTCATAAACAATAATATTAACACCTACCATGTCAAAAAAGTGAACTATGAAAATATATATCATAGTGGATCTTACGATATTCACTGATATACTATTGTATATATTATCGTTCTCTTTCATATAAACATGGTCAAACCCATGATAGTGTTGATTTAGTACAACCCCCCCACCCCCAAGAGCAACTCTAAGAGACTCTTTGTATCCTTCTTTTCTAGGAATAGAGAATTTAGCGAAAAATACCAACCACCAACTTCTTTAAATGGTTATCTAAAAATATAGTCATTTTCTATTCTAGATTTCTCGCTATCCAAAGATAAAAAACGAGAATGACTCTCTACAGTGCACACAAAAGACAGAAAAATATTGGAGAGTGGAAAGATAGAGAAAGTGTTTTTATGCAAATGGCTCTCCAACAAATGATGATTTAGAAAGTGAGTTTAAGAAAGATTCTTGGAGATACTTTAAGTGTGATAGTGGATTTTAGTTTGATCAACTTTATAAACAATAATGTTTTTTGTGAAATTACAAAAATTAATATTAATACCGACTATATCAAGAAATAAACTATGAAAATATATGTCACAATGGATCTGGTGATGTTTATCGATATTACAAATATCATTGTTCTTATATGATAGTGATGACTTAGTACAACCCCCATAACTATCATAATATAATGGATCCTAGGCTTTGTCTTTTTCATGTCAATTTTCTATATGTTGTTACTTCACATGTGATCTCTTATTTTTAATTAGGCAACGTATCTGGTGCAAACCAACCTCTCCGTGCAACCGTGTAAACTTCTAATCTGGGCCACATGATGTTGATCAAGGGGCGCATGGGGATTGGGTAATTTTGCGCTTAATTGCCCGCTCCTAATCACACTTTTGCAAATCCCCCCTCCCACTCCCCTCTGCGCCCCCTTGATCAACATCATGTGGCCCAGATTAGAAGTTTGCACGGTTGCACAGAGAGGTTGGTTTGCACAAGATACGTTGCCAATTAATTATGATGCCATCACCACATTTTCCTATCTTTGTTTTACTTTCTTGTGTTGAACTCTAAGTTTTCCATATATGCTATGTAAAAAGTTTTTTTATTGAAACAATATGGGTTCATTTTGTCCATTTAATTAATTTGATCTTAACTCACACAAAGTCATCTAAATTTTGAATGGGATCATCTACTTAATCAACTAAAATTTTGAATGTATGTTATTGAAGACATTTTTTGCGAAAATATAGAAAATGTTTGCCATAGGATAGAGCTAAATTAAAAGTCATCGAAACATACTTGTAAGTCAATTTGTTAAGTTGGGGCAGACGACTAGTAGTGGGCGTGGCTTATATGTACTTCCTCTGTCCTTATAAAATAAATAAATTTTATAGAATTTTTTAGACAGATTAAGGAAGCTAGAAAAAGACATATGTATATCCTCATCTCCTTTCCTATCTCAAAAGATTTCTCTTAGCTTTGACAGTTATTACTCGTTTACATGCACCCATAATTGGCTTCCGCATTAGGAGGTAGTGTTCTATGTTTTATAGATATTATTTTTGATAATTTTTTTAATCATTAGAAAGTTAGTTATTTTTGGATGAGAGAGTATCAATTTTAAGATAATTATGAATTCCTGCATACACCAGCCTCACATAAGAAGCAGGACAGTAAGTAAGTTTTGACAATTTGCTTGCATGTCAAGATTAGGCTCCTTAAAAGGGTGGGATTATAATTTTATCAATTGTTGGGTGCGGTCTTCCCGTGCACAGGAGGCATGCATGGCCCAGGTTGGCTGATGGTCACGAAAAAGGGAGGGGAGGTGGTGCACCAATGAAATGAAAGTAGGCACAAATAGCTTGGGAAAGAAACCAAACATGTTGCTATACTATTTGGTGACTGTGAGTATGAAAAGGATGGGAAGAAATGAAAAGGAAAAAAATTAAGGGCGGTTGATGAAGGCGGTGGTGACGAAAAGGAGACGACCGGAGGTACCATGATTCGATTCTAATGTCCTCCGTTGTAAAAAGTATGGTATTTTATTAATTTTATTCTACTCACTCAGTAATTACAGTTTCTTTTACTTTAACCAGATTTATATACACCAATAACAATCAAATTCACCACAAAAATGTGTCTTTTTTTAGAATGGAAGTGGATTATATTAAAACTCGGCACAGAACATCCCCAAATTACATATGAAAAAAAATCTAAAATAAAAAATACATAATATTCTATTCAGATTTTTCCATCTTCTTCTTCTTCTTCTTCAATAGCATCCCTCGAACGCAGGAGACAAAGTGCAGTCCTTATGCCGAATCTATCGACCAACCACAAAACATTGGACATATATGTCGCAAGATCCAATGTTTCGGAACCAGTCCAAAACGTAGCTGAATTGATGAAAGAATATCAGCGGTTGTATCGTCAGAAGCAGCATAGGATGCAGATTCATCATCTTTAGACCTTGATTTCCGCTCCGCGACCAACGATGATGAGATCGATGACCCGGAGCAGTTGTCTTCGTTGGGGGCACCCAGAAGCACCCCTTTCCTTACAGATAATGGCCACAAGGGGCCGCCTGCCGATGAAATCGACGCCTACGACGGCGATCTCGTCATGACAATCATCGAAGTCACCGCAGGAAACACGATCCCAACTTGAAAACCATCTGATTTCGTCGAAAGATTTATTTGGACTAAACCCTAAGCAACTGGAAAAACCTACGGAAAATTAAAGAGATTGGTCCCTAGACAAAAATATGTCTTGATAGTGTATTTATTTAATGTACTATTGCATAGGATGCTAATAGGGAGTAGTTTCATAATCTTGGTTACAGTTGAAAAGGTTTAACAAATGGCAAAACTGAAACATCTTATATTCTCGAATCAAGAGAATATTTGGTGTTGCATATATATATAATAATTAGCGTAAAGCATGCGCAGGGAGCTAGTATAGTACAGTTCAGTTCTAGTGATTCTCTTCCCCCGCGCTCACCGCCCCACATATAAACCTAATGCATGCAGAAATCATAAATATATGGAGGAATAGCGGCAGAAATCTTGTAATCCATTTTTCCTTTTGGAAGGAAAAGGAAGGAACCAATGCAAGCACGTGCCGGACCCACCATCAATATCCCTTTCCCATGTTCCTTCCCCGGCCCTTTTAAACCCCCTCCGCGCGCGCCTTCCTCTTCCATTCCATTCCACTTCCATTCCCTCCCTCCCGCCACCACCCTACCATTCTATCATCGATATAATTCACTCCTCGCCAAGGCTTGCAGAACACACCAGTGCAGGCTACAGGTAGCTAGCCAGCAATTTGATTGCCACATCGATCACCATCAGTTGACATACCTGCTGACACCAACCACACCCATCGCCATCGCCGCCGCTAATATGGACGACGGCGGAGGCGGCGAGCCGACCAAGTACCGCGGCGTGCGGCGCCGGCCCTGGGGCAAGTACGCGGCGGAGATCCGCGACTCGAGCCGCCACGGCGTGCGCATCTGGCTCGGCACCTTCGACACCGCCGAGGAGGCCGCCAGGGCGTACGACCGCTCCGCCTACTCCATGCGCGGCGCCAGCGCCGTGCTCAACTTCCCGGAGGACGCGGCCGTCTACGCCGCGGCCTCCCGAGGCTCTGGGTCCTCGTCGTCCAGGCGGCAGCAGCAGCAGCAGCCCCAGCAGGGCTCCGGCACCGGCAGGGACGTGATCGAGTTCGAGTACCTGGACGACGAGGTGCTGCAGGAGATGCTCAGGAACCACGAGCCGTCGTCGTCTTCGCGGAAGAAGTAGCGAGCAAGCGAATGCAGCGCCCCACACGTGTGGCGGGAATGCAGTTGTGAGAATGCCATGTATGCGTGGGTTACGTACAATTTGTATGCATGCAGTGACTACCGGCCGGCTCCTGGATATCGGGCCTCTTACTATAATGATTAAGCCATCTCTAATTTGGAGTACTAGCTAGCTAACATGAGTGGTAGTGTGGTACTATCTAGAGTAGTATATATATGCATATATTGTTAACTTTCTCGTGGACAGTGGACCAATGATAATCATTTCAAAGCCAACAATTTCATCAAAGAAATAATGAATCGCAACGTCTTTTCATTTGTTAGTGCTTATATTACATATAAATGTCTTGCATACAAGATTGAGTTGTTGGATATTGTCGGTAATAAAGTTTGTAATTTCCTGTATGCTATATGTGGGATGCATCCGGACCCGGACCCGGACCCGGACCCGGACCGGACGGCCGGATAGATGCAGTGGCCCGAAGAGCACTCGAGAACATTGTACCATGCATGCCGGCTGCGCGGTCGCGGCAGAAGCTTCCGAGAATTCTCTGCGTGCCTGCGGAGTCCGTGCGTACGTAACGTCTCTGCAAGCATTCCTCGATCATTATTTGTTGGGATGTACAGTACTTACATAAATAGCAAACTTATAAGTTATTAATTCGCTAATCATCATGGATTAACTCAGTTCCGATAGATATTTCTAACAAAAATCGCAAATAATGCGCCTATATATCTTGTGTTTTCAAAAGAATAATTTGTTCACTTATTATCTACATGAGTATGTATATACAACGGAGTTTCTCGGGGTCAACATATATGTATATATCGATCATTAATGAGTTCTGAGTTAGATGTGCAATTAATTAAAAGATGAGGGAATTCAGATTTAGGGATAACTAAATAGAGGTCGATTGATCAACAGAGGAGCATCATATATCGATAATAATGGTGGATCATCAATAACTGTGTAAAGAAATCTACAAAGAAATTTAACATGAACGTACTTCCACAGTCTCTAATAATAAGTCAATTTCTAGAATTGTTCTAAGTCAAACTTTTTTAAAAGTTTGACGTATGGAAAAAAGAAACAAAAATTGATGGCACCAAATTAATCATTACATACACTATGAAATATATTTTTATAATTTGTTCATTTCATGTTATAAGTATTGTTGTATTTTTCTATAAATTTGGTCAAATTTAAAAAAATAACTTGATAATTCTACAAATTGATTTATTAAAGGACGGAGGGAGTATGACAACCAAAAAAGAGACTGTAGGGACTGTTGAATTCCATGGGATTTTTTTTTCTTGTATGGTATGGTGCTGCTTGGAACAGAGGCATTACCTCTTCGGGATCCTTTAAAAAAAATCGTAGGATGCATGATCATAGGTGTGAGTATATATATATATATATATATATATATATATATATATATATATATATATATATATATATATATATATATATATATATATATATATATATATATATATATACTCTTACCCTTATTCTGGCACACCATGTGTGACCTGTTTCACTGTTCATGGTGAACAGTGTTCTGACGACATGCCCATGAACAGTGTAGTGCCATGCCCATGAACAGTACCATGACATATACCTGAACAGTTCCATGCCATGCCCATAAACAGTACAATGACATGCCCATAAACAGTACCATGACATATCCGTGAGCCGTTCCATGCCATGTCCATGAACAGTGCCATGACATGCCTCATGAACAGTACCATAACATATCCATGAGCAGTTTCATGCCATGCCCATGAACATTGCCATGACATGCCTCATGAACAGTACCACCATGCTATGAACAGTCAAAACCATGCCATGAACAGCACCACCATGACATGAACAGTTACAAACCATGCCATGAACAGCCCCCCTCAACAGCGTGGGGCCACTTGTATATGCATATATACACACCGCTAGTATGTACTCCCTCCGTCCATAAAAACATGTGATTTTCGTTTTTCGAAAAGTCAAACAGTTTCAACTTTAACCAAATTTATATAAAAAAATACTAATATTTATGATACAAAATAAGTATCGTTAGATTAGTTATAGAATATATTTTTATAATAAATTTATTTGGAGACATAAATGTTAATACTATTTGCTATAAACTTAATCAAATTTGAGTCAGTTTGACTGGCACGCATCCTATAATTACATCTTTTCTGGGACGGAGGAAGTCCTCATTACTCGATCCTCCACGCTGTACAGTGCAGTACTCCGATCCACAATAGTTTATCTCTAGAGAGCTCGTTAGGGAGCGTGTTTTAGAGTTGTTAGTCAACTAACGCAAGCTAAGCGTGATCCGTTTTAGCTTTTGGTTCTTATTAGTACTATACAATGCAACAACCGATGGAGACGGACGGCATACACGTGTGATCTTACGCACGCATGTACGACGACTGGCTCTGGCGTTATGCTTGTCAACATCCATGCAGCGACAACACTGCTTAAACAAGCATACATCACTCCTTACATCTTTGGTCATGATAAATCGATCTTCTCCACATGGAAACCATGACCTTTCGTCGATCATTCAAAATGTCTTTAATCTCAGCGATTTCGATGACCAGGACTAAATAGACTTTTAGTTCCGGTTGGTGTTACCAACCGGGACTAAAGGTCCCTCGTCAACGGCTCTGTTGTCAGGCGCTGTCGAGAGGGACCTTTAGCCCCGGTTGGTAACACCAACTGGGACTAAAACCCTGCCTTTGGTCCCGGTCGGTGCCACGGACCGGGACTACAGCTTTTGTCCCGGTCTGTGGCACCGACCGGGACTATAGGACTGGGTTTAGTCCCGGTTGGTGTTACCAACCGGGATTAAAACCTCCTCTATAAATTGAACCTTCCTTTTCTTCCTCCCTGCCCGAGCCCTTCTTGTTCATATTTTTGTTGCTTGTTCTTTCATTATTCTTGCTTGTCTCATCTCCGGCGATCAATACACTTCAAACGCTTCTACGCCATCGTCGATTTGTTTGAAAGGTTGCTAGCTTCATCCTCCTATGTTTTAGTAGCACCCTATGTAAATCCATATTGTATATGACTATTTTATTTCATATTGCTAGCTCCAATCACTTTTCATGTTTGAATTTTTATGAACGATGCTAATTATAGTACCTAGAAAGTAGTATATACATATAATGTTTAGTTCTATTATAGACTTTTTAGGATACTTTTTACTTTAATTTGTTCATGTTCTCATTTTAAAATATTAAATAATGTTGATTCTTTGTAATTTTGAACAAATTTATTTTAACTTTAAAAATTCTTCAAATTAATTTTATTTAGAGATAAAATTACACCTTTTAATAGAAAAATACAAATTTTACGATTCTGCTATCTTTTTATTAACGTCCACAAATTAATTTTATGAAATGATGAACCACTTATAAAATTTTGAACTCAATTAGACAAGGTTGTGCCGCGCTCTTTTCTTATGCTGGGCTTTTAATTATGTGATGACATATAATGCAAATAATGACACGCCATTGGATGTACAATGCCGATCGCCGCTCCAACGAGTTCGTTGAGGACGTGTGAGAATTCTGCAGAGTGGCAGAGGAAAACAAGCGGGATGGTTTTATGTGCTGCCCATATGCCGTGTGTATGAATTTGAAAGAATTTTGTAGCTCAAGAAGTATTCACTTGCACTTATTCAAGTCAGGTTTCATGCCAAACTATATTTGTTGGACCAAGCACGGAGAGACCAGGGTTATGATGGAAGAATGTGAAGAAGAACAAGCGGACCCTGACGATGTTTTTGCTCAATACTATGACTTTGCGATGGAGGAAGTTGAAGAGGCGGATGCAGAAAACAGTATCGCTGAAGATGATGATGCTCTTGGTGATGTCATTCGTGACGCACAGAGAGATTGTGAAAGTGAAAAGGAGAAGGCTAAGTTTGACCAAATGCTACAGGATCACAAGAAGTTACTCTACCCATCGGCCGAAGATGGGCAGAAAAAGCTAGGCACGACACTGGAGTTGTTAAAGTGGAAGGCAGAGAATGGTATATCTGACAAGGCATTTGGGAAATTACTGAAGATCCAAAAAAAAGATGCTTCTGAAGCCTAATGAATTGCCCACCACTACATATGTAACACCCTAAAATTTACTCTTTTCAAAATAGATGCAAAGTAATTTAATTTTGTATTCTAGTGCTCATGAAAACATAGGAAAATAATATTTTTCACTAAATTAAAATTTATCATAAGGTTTAGCAACTTGTTGATGCATTCATGCTGATGCATTTGTGTTTTTATATTGTTTGGTTTTGACCAAAGATCAAAATGAATTCAAGTTGTTCTTTCAAAATGCGTTTAGGTCGATTTTCTTTTCCCAATATACATATATTATTTTTCTACAATCAAATTCCTTGTTTCTCATCTGTCAATCAACCTCTACTAACTTCTCAGGAATTTTTCTAGCTTTTTATGTAGCTTGTTTTCACTTATCTGTGAGCATAATCTAATTTTTAGATGCTCTAAAATATTTTATCATGAGCTCCAAATACTTTATTTGGGTTCCTCATGTTCCATAATGTCTCTGGAAAATTTCCCTGAATTTTCGGAGCTTTCGGAGTATTTTTCGCGGCTTAAATAATAATTCTGGACTTTTCTGGAATTATTTTATCCATGAAAATAATTAATTCCGAAAATAATAAATCTCTCATTTGTTTTCCAACGCTCAAAACCCATGTGCAATAATCCTAATAAATCTCAAAGGCCCATACATTTATTTACTAATAGGCTTAAATGATTACTTAGGCCTATTAGCGGAGGTGGATGGTGTAACGTCAATTAGCACCATATCGCTAGTTGACATGGAGGTGGAGAGTTTTCCTCCCTATATATACGTACCTACCCTATGGGCAAAGCACACCAAAACTACCGTAGAGAAGCCCCTAGTTTGGGAAATCTCTCGTGTAGTAAATTATATTTTCTCCTCTTTCTCTTGTCGCCGTCCGACGAAGCCACCAGGCGTTCTACTCCAAGAAGAAGAAGAGGTATTTACTTGAATTCCACCGTCTAGATCACATTAAAAATCAGATTTTGATTTATTTTCGAAACTAGGTATTTACAAAACTGCCACTATCTTGTTCAGGCCATATCTTCTACGTTTTAACTCCGATTTGACCCGTTCAAATTGCGTTAGGTTCGTATTTGCAAGCTCTACATGTTGGTAGTACTGTACAGTAGGTTTGGAAAATTTAATTTTCGAGTTTATATTAAAGTAATTATTTATCTATAGGAAATCTTAGAAAATTCATAACTTTCACGTTTTAAATCCGAATTTCATGATCTTTACGTCTGTGTGTTCATAGCAACGCGTAGAACCTCTTCAAAACCTTTTCATACGTTGTTTCATATGTTTGGTGTACTGTTCTAATTTATTTCTATTGTTTGCTTCGTGTATGATTGAATAGATGCTTGTGTGGTGCTTTTATGATCTTGTCTAGTCGGTGAGCTATACGTGGTGATCAAGAAGCAGTTCATTGAGGTTTGGACTTGAAGAAGGATCTAAGTTAAGGCAAGTATAGCATGAGATCATCCTTATTTCCTATTCACCTTTAATACACTTAATTCATGTGCATGTGTCTACCTTGTTACCCCTAAGGATATCCTAGCTTTTGTATCTTGTACCTTGACACCAGTGGAACATTGCATTGGGTAGTATTTATGCTAGTGCTCAAGATAAATAACCATGATCTGTAACTTGACTAATGGTATATGCAATAAACGTTTAAAAGATGCTTTATAGCAACATGGCTCAAGGGGGCTAGAGCATGGGGTTATTTTTGGTGCTCTAGTTTCTCTCCTTAAGGACTTATCTGTAAGCGAACATCCGGGACTTACAGTACAACTGTGAGGGCTATATGGCTCTGGCTTTAGCTCAGTATGAGGACCTTTTCTAGCTTGTTAGAGGTTACCCTTGTGGCGCAAATGGGGTAAAGCAGACTGTGGATCCCTGCGTGGTGTATCACACGGACTGACTTCTGAAACCTAGCGGCCCTAACTTGTTAGACGAACCTTTGAAAGGCTTCATAGTGAACCCTGCCTGCTCACCTTGGGAGTGTTTTGGGGATTGGCCGCCCCGGGCATATGGGTAATCACGACTCACAGTGAAAGTGTACAACATCTGCAGAGTGTAAAACTGTTATAACAGCCGTGCTCACGGTCACGAGTGGCCTTGGACCCTTACGGAATAGATGAATATTTATTGGTTTAATATGTGTTTTGCTATTCATTATTCATATTTACATTGATCATATGTTTATTGTGGGATTAATGCAAACTTGATGCTACTTATGTAATAAAATTTTGACAATTAAAAGCTAAGTGCAGTCAAACCAGTGTCTATCCTTTTTGAGCCTCATGAACCCCATGTTATATTTGTTGAGTTCGACATGGACTCACTCTTGCTATTTCCACCACACTCCAGTGTGTAGTAAGGTGCTACTTAGAAGAAGGATGAAGGTGTAGTGGAGTTTTCAGAAGTCTTTCAGAAGTGCTTGGCATACGGAGCCACCAGTCAGCCGTCCCTGAGAAGAATGGAGCCTGAAGTTTAGTCACCGTTCCGCGATACTCTGATGTAAGTGTTAATATAGCTATGTATACGTTATATAATAACATTGTTTCTGATACTTTTTCATTCTGACATATGTGTGGACTTCCTGGGCACACATATGATTAGCCTGGTTTTGTTCTTTAGAAAACCGGGTGTGACAGAGTGGTATCAGAGCAATGCTGACTGTAGGATGCAAGCCTAGTTTGAAAATGGTCGTCTTAAGGTTTTGAACTTGCTATAAAATCCTTGCTCTATAATCCTTGACATTTTCTTCTCTACTATATATCTACCCTTGATATTCATCTTCTCCATGATGCTTGTTTTAAGCCTTTGATCTCATCTACACTCCTTGATTTGATATGCTTTTTAGAACCATTCCTCGCCCCCTTCTTGCAAAATTGAAAGAGGAGCTTTAGGATCTTTACCCTTGGTATGAAGAGAACGATAGCATCGTAAGTTGAGTCAATGATTGTGTTGTGCACCTTTATTGCTTGTTGAATTATCATTATGCTTTTGTTTGATTTGGAGCTTTGTAATGATTGCAATGATCTTGTGGAGTATTCCTACAATTTCATTTAGATATAGGATTAAGGCATAAGGATTAGTGGATAGATATAGTTGGGTTTTGGTTATCTTCTGTTTTCTCCCTATTCTGTCTTTTTGGAGCAATCTGTCTTCTTTGGCTTATACCTCTATTTTCGGACTATAAAAAATTATGGAAAAATTCTGGACAAAAGTAGACTTCTAGATCTTTCTCTGAACACAAGAACCACCTTCAAAGCTATTTTGGTTTGGGAGATACAAAAATCACAAGGCAATACAACTGCGCTGCCTGAACCCTGGAACAGTTTCTGTTGGGCACTGTGTTCGACTACCTTAACTACAGAATATGGGAAAGTGTTCTATACAAAAGTTGCAGAGGATTTCATAAGCTTTTCAACCATGTAAGGCGTGTCATCATATGAATTTTGGAACTCAAGATATAACTGTTGCAAGATGCCGCATCTGTGCTGCCAGACTTTCTGGACAGATTTCATGTCTCACTCTGAAACCATATTTTAAAATCGGAATCTGGGGAGGTGATCAATAACAAAGTTGTAGAGGATTTGATAAGATCTCCAACGGTATAAGATACAATTTAATTGGATTAAAATAACATGAGTTATGACAGTTTTTCTGCACTGCTGTTTATCTACTCGCGAGGAATTTCAGATCACTTGTTCCTGCTTATATACATGAGAATCCTTGGGATATCAGGATGTCTTTATGATAGTACAAACTCACTCAAAAGAAAAAGGCAAGCTACTTTTGGTTCTCCCTATGTATCTTTTCTTAAGGGGGGTAGCCGAGTTAAAGAAGTTGCAAGTTGAAGGATTCTAACATTCCAGTGCTTCACTTAATCGGTTATGCTTACGATGGAGAAGTCACTATCGAGTATGGACATCTTTTCTCAGGGTTGATGACTGGTTGGATCGTTTACATGGAGCTCGGGTAATCGTCAAGATGGGTCTTGGTCTTCGCTCTGATCTATCATCAATTGGGAGTCCAATCTTACTCAAGATAAGTTGGCATCGATATTGGACATCTACAATTGATTCCACGAAGGTTCAGAGGATGTCGACATTATGACTAGTTTAGCAAGTGAGCTGTGAGGGAAGAAAGTCCTCTATTTGGATAGTTATCTCTAGTGGTGAAGAAGAGCTCAAGAAAGTTGGTGATGGGAAATTCACCTAGGGATGTAAGAGTGACTCAGAGTTTCTTTTAAAAATGATGACATTTAGTTAGAAGTTGAAGGAAGGTTTATCCAAGACTCTCAAGATATTGCTACTAGAGAAGATATTAAGTATCTTTGGACTCGTGAACCTCAGAAAATTATAAAGGCATTGAAGAAGTAAAACTTATGAGTTAGATCTGCCAGATCAAGACAAGAGTGTCCCATCTATCGTGATGCACCATGTCAAGGTGAGGGATGTGTCCTTATGCAAGAAGGAAAATGTGATGGCTTGAGCATTAGGGATGCATGGGAAACATGAGTTGAACTACCTGACACAAGGAAGTGGAGATATCAGTTTATGCTCTGAAGGTTTTGGAGATATTATCCTATTGGACACAAGTGTGGTATTTACACGGTTTATAAGAGTGACACCTACATGGATTGTAAGAATATAAAGGACATCATTACTAGGTTGGGGTTGAGCTAGTGACATTGTCGATGGAACGGAATTGATTATATATGACTTCGAAAAGTGCTATCACTGGGAGGAGCAAAAGTCGTTGCCAATGTCTTTAGCAAAGGAGAGTTATGCTAAGAAGATTCGAATGACGCCATGGACTAAGAATTATATTTAGGAGTTGAGCAACCCAACCTAAGCATATAGTTATTAATGTTATGAAGTTAGTGGTAATGCCTACATTGGAATAAGAGATTCACAAAGGTCTTTGGAAGACAAGAATAAAAAGGAGATAGTTATGACTATCATGGATGGAAAGGTACCAGGTTTTTAAATGGACAAACAAGGAACATTATGGTTTGGAAAGATAAGTGGCTTAACGGTTGGTGTTACCTTAGAATTTGTTGGCATACCTAATGTGTTCCAAATGCTATAGTTGGAGCAGCGATTGTGTTTACTTAAGGAGCAGACATCTTTGGACAATTCAAGGGTAAAGAAGAATCCTACCTATACAAAGTTCTCATGGAAGTGTTTGAAGTAGATACCCAGAGTAAAGTTATGAAGGTATGAAATAGGAGCTACTCAAGCAAGAGAAGATCTAAAGGCAAAGTATCCATCGCTCTTTCATCACCATCTTCCGAATCTCGAGGACGAGATTCATCTTAAGGGGGGTAGAATTGTAACATCCTAAAATTTACTCTTTTCAAAATAGATGCAAAGTAATTTAATTTTGTATTCTAGTGCTCATGAAAACATAGGAAAATAATATTTTTCACTAAATTAAAATTTATCATAAGGTTTAGCAACTTGTTGATGCATTCATGCTGATGCATTTGTGTTTTTATATTGTTTGGTTTTGACCAAAGATCAAAATGAATTCAAGTTGTTCTTTCAAAATGCGTTTAGGTCGATTTTCCTTTCCCAATATACATATATTATTTTTCTACAATCAAATTCCTTGTTTCTCATCTGTCAATCAACCTCTACTAACTTCTCAGGAATTTTTCTAGCTTTTTATGTAGCTTGTTTTCACTTATCTGTGAGCATAATCTAATTTTTAGATGCTCTAAAATATTTTATCATGAGCTCCAAATACTTTATTTGGGTTCCTCATGTTCCATAATGTCTCTGGAAAATTTCCATGAATTTTCGGAGCTTTCGGAGTATTTTTCGCGGCTTAAATAATAATTCTGGACTTTTCTGGAATTATTTTATCCATGAAAATAATTAATTCCGAAAATAATAAATCTCTCATTTGTTTTCCAACGCTCAAAACCCATGTGCAATAATCCTAATAAATCTCAAAGGCCCATACATTTATTTACTAATGGGCTTAAATGATTACTTAGGCCTATTAGCGGAGGTGGATGGTGTAACGTCAATTAGCACCATATCGCTAGTTGACATGGAGGTGGAGAGTTTTCCTCCCTATATATCCGTACCTACCCTATGGGCAAAGCACACCAAAACTACCGTAGAGAAGCCCCTAGTTTGGGAAATCTCTCGTGTAGTAAATTATATTTTCTCCTCTTTCTCTTGTCGTCGTCTGACGAAGCCACCAGGCGTTCTACTCCAAGAAGAAGAAGAGGTATTTACTTGAATTCCACCGTCTAGATCACATTAAAAATCAGATTTTGATTTATTTTCGAAACTAGGTATTTACAAAACTGCCACTATCTTGTTCAGGCCATATCTTCTACGTTTTAACTCCGATTTGACCCGTTCAAATTGCGTTAGGTTCGTATTTGCAAGCTCTACATGTTGGTAGTACTGTACAGTAGGTTTGGAAAATTTAATTTTCGAGTTTATATTAAAGTAATTATTTATCTATAGGAAATCTTAGAAAATTCATAACTTTCACGTTTTAAATCCGAATTTCATGATCTTTACGTCTGTGTGTTCATAGCAACGCGTAGAACCTCTTTAAAACCTTTTCATACGTTGTTTCATGTGTTTGGTGTACTGTTCTAATTTATTTCTATTGTTTGCTTCGTGTATGATTGAATGGATGCTTGTGTGGTGCTTTTATGATCTTGTCTAGTCGGTGAGCTATACGTGGTGATCAAGAAGCAGTTCATTGAGGTTTGGACTTGAAGAAGGATCTAAGTTAAGGCAAGTATAGCATGGGATCATCCTTGTTTCCTATTCACCTTTAATACACTTAATTCATGTGCATGTGTCTACCTTGTTACCCCTAAGGATATCCTAGCTTTTGTATCTTGTACCTTGACACCAGTGGAACATTGCATTGGGTAGTATTTATGCTAGTGCTCAAGATAAATAACCATGATCTGTAACTTGACTAATGATATATGCAATAAACGTTTAAAAGATGCTTTATAGTAACATGGCTCAAGGGGGCTAGAGCATGGGGTTATTTTTAGTGCTCTAGTTTCTCTCCTTAAGGACTTATCTGTAAGCGAACATCCGGGACTTACAGTACAACTGTGAGGGCTATATGGCTCTGGCTTTAGCTCAGTATGAGGACCTTTTCTAGCTTGTTAGAGGTTACCCTTGTGGCGCAAATGGGGTAAAGCAGACTGTGGATCCCTGCGTGGTGTATCACACGGACTGACTTCTGAAACCTAGCGGCCCTAACTTGTTAGACGAACCTTTGAAAGGCTTCATAGTGAACCCTGCCTGCTCACCTTGGGAGTGTTTTGGGGATTGGCCGCCCCGGGCATATGGGTAATCACGACTCACAGTGAAAGTGTACAACCTCTACAGAGTGTAAAACTGTTATAACAGCCGTGCTCACGGTCACGAGTGGCCTTGGACCCTTACGGAATAGATGAATATTTATTGGTTTAATATGTGTTTTGCTATTCATTATTCATATTTACATTGATCATATGTTTATTGTGGGATTAATGCAAACTTGATGCTACTTATGTAATAAAATTTTGACAATTAAAAGCTAAGTGCAGTCAAACCAGTGTCTATCCTTTTTGAGCCTCATGAACCCCATGTTATATTTGTTGAGTTCGACATGGACTCACTCTTGCTATTTCCACCACACTCCAGTGTGTAGTAAGGTGCTACTTAGAAGAAGGATGAAGGTGTAGTGGAGTTTTCAGAAGTCTTTCAGAAGTGCTTGGCATACGGAGCCACCAGTCAGCCGTCCCTGAGAAGAATGGAGCCTGAAGTTTAGTCACCGTTCCGCGATACTCTGATGTAAGTGTTAATATAGCTATGTATACGTTATATAATAACATTGTTTCTGATACTTTTTCATTCTGACATATGTGTGGACTTCCTGGGCACACATATGATTAGCCTGGTTTTGTTCTTTAGAAAACCGGGTGTGACAACATACGAAGCAAAAAAGATCGTCTGCCCTTTAGGATTACAAATCGAGAAGATACATGCATGTCCTAATGACTGCATCCTGTACCGTGGCGTTCACGAGAATTTAGATGAATGCCCTGTTTGCTATGAGTCACGGTACAAGATCTTGCGAGATGATCCTGGCGATGTTGAGGATGAAGAACGTCCGAAGAAGAGAATCCCTGCCTAGGTTATGTGGTATGCTCCAATAATTCCACGCCTAAAACGATTGTTCAGAAACAAGGAGCACGCAAAGTTGTTGCGATGGCACAAAGAAGACCGTAAGGTGGACAACATGTTGAGACACCCTACAGATGGGTCCCAGTGGAGAGAAATAGATAGAGAATTCCTAGACTTTACAGATGACGCAAGAAACCTAAGGTTCGCATTGAGTACGGATGGATTTAATCCTTTTGGGGACCAGAGCTCTAGTCATAGCACTTGGCCCGTTACTCTATGTATCTATAACCTTCCTCCATGGTTATGCATGAAGCGGAAGTTCATTATGATGCCAGTGCTCATCCAAGGCCCGAAGCAACCTAGCAATGACATCGATGTCTACCTGAGGCCATTAGTTGAGGAACTCCAGCAGCTATGGAGCAAACCAGGTGTGCGTGTGTGGGATGAGTACAAGCAGGAAGAATTCGACCTGCGAGCATTGTTGTTCGTGACAATCAATGATTGGCCAGCTCTAAGTAATCTTTCAGGACAGACAAATAAGGGATATAATGCATGTACCCATTGTTTTGGTGACCTTGAGGCTGTCTATTTAGAAAAATGTCGAAAGGTCGTGTACCTTGGCTATCGTCGATTTTTTGCTAAGAACCACCAGTTGAGAAAGAAAGGCAAATATTTTAAAGGTATGGCAGAACACCGGTCCAAGCTAGGCAACCGAGATGGGGCAGATGTATTCAAGATGGTCAAGGATTTGAAAGTAGTGTTTGGAAAGGGACAAGGCAATGAACCTGTTCCAAAAGACACTTCGGGGCACGCCCCAATGTGAAAAAAGAAGTCAATATTTTGAGAACTACCATATTGGAAAGACCTTGAGGTCCGCCACTCGATCGACGTGATGCACCTGACAAAGAATCTTTATGTCAACGAGCCAAAGCGCCACATAGTTCTTACAGGGAAAAGAAACATCGTGGGGATTGAAGACAAGTCAGACGTGTCAGAGGATTATGAAAAGGATGAACGAATCCCACCCTTCTGTGTGGCCAAAGACCCAAGCATCCTGCTCGCTGCTGAGGACACTCCATGGTTACGGAATGATCATAACCAAGGGCATTACGTCAAGAAAAAGTTTACCACTGTGTCCGCTTGATATAAGTAGTGAACTCAAATTAATAATGTGTATTTGACATCTTGTGTAATATAATTGCAACATTATATGTTGAAAATTCAAATTTGAGTGGTTCAAACTTTGCTATATGTGGGAATTGTGGATTTTCAACTACACTTTGCCAACACTTTGCAAATGCAAAAATGGTCTATGTATGAAATGTAGATCTTGATGAGTGGAACAATATTGGTATTCATGACTTTTCCAGTCGAGACCATCCAGGGTTTCGAAAACCGGTTTGGCTATGAATTCTTTCTAAATTCAAAATTGAGTGGTCCAAACTTTTACAAATGAAAAGTTGACCATTAGACTAAATGTAGGTCTTGATGAGTGGAACAAACTTTGTATTCATGAGTTTTCCATTCGAGACCATCCAGGGTTCGGTCAAAGTGTGTTTCTAAAAACCAATGTTTTGACTTTGGTCAAACTTGGTCAAATGACCTATTTGATGACTTCAAATGAAAAACTTTTGAATACCAATTTGTTAGAGCTCATCAAGATCTACATTTGATACATGGACCATATTTTCATCTGGATAAATTTTAGCAAGTCTCAGGCACATGTTTTTAAAATCGAAGACGGGTTTTGGTCAGACTTGGTCAAATGACAGACTAAATGACTTGAAATGAAAAACTTTGGAATACCAAGTTGTTAGAGCTCATCAAGATCCAAACTTTTTATATAGACCATTTTTCCTATATGAAAAAGTTTAAATAAACAATACTCACCAAATCTTGAACCTCACACAAAGTATATGAAACTATATGTGGAAATTGTGGATTTTGAACTACACTTTGCCAACACTTTGTCAAATGCAAAAATGGTCTATGTATGAAATGTAGATATTGATGAGTGGAACATTATTGGTAATCATGACTTTTCCAGTCGAGACCATCCAGGGTTCTGAAAATCGGCGTTTGGCTATGAATTCTTTCAAAATTCAAGAATGAGTGGTCCAAACTTTTACAAATGAAAAGTTGATCATTAGACCAAATGTAGGTATTGATGAGTGGAACAAACTTTGTATTCATGAGTTTTCCATTCGAGACCATCCAGGGTTCGGTCAAAGTGTGTGTTTCTAAAAACCAATGTTTTGACTTTGGTCAAACTTGGTCAAATGACCTATTTGATGACTTCAAATGAAAACTTTTGAATACCAAGTTGTTAGAGCTCATCAAGATCTACATTTGATACATGGACCATATTTTCATCTGGATAAATTTTAGCAAGTCCCAGACACATGTTTTCAAAATCGAAGACGGGTTTTGGTCAGACTTGGTCAAATGACAGACTAAGTGACTTAAAATGAAAGACTTTGGAATGCCAAGTTGTAAGAGCTCATCAAGATTCAAACTTTTTATATAGAGCATTTTTCCTATTTGAAAAAGTTTAAATAAACAATACTGACCAAATCTTGAATCTCACACAAAGTATATGAAACTATATGTGGGAATTGTGGATTTTCAACTACACTTTGCCAACACTTTGTCAAATGCAAAAATGGTATATGTATGAAATGTAGATCTTGATGAGTGGAACAATATTGGTATTCATGACTTTTCCAGTCGAGACCATCCAGGGTTTCAAAAACCGGCGTTTGCTTATGAATTCTTTCAAAATTCAAGATTGAGTGGTTCAAACTTTTACAAATGAAAAGTTGACCATTAGACCAAATGTACGTCTTGATGAGTGTAACAAACTTTGTATTCATGAGTTTTCCATTCGAGACCATCCAGGGTTCGGTCAAAGTGTGTGTTTTTAAAAACCAATGTTTCGACTTTGGTCAAACTTGGTCAAATGACCTATTTCATGACTTCAAATGAAAAACTTTTGAATACCAAGTTGTTAGAGCTCATCAAGATCTACATTTGATACATGGACCATATTTTCATCTGGATAAATTTTAGCAAGTCCCAGGCACATGTTTTCAAAATCGAAGACGGGTTTTGGTCAGACTTGGTCAAATGACAGACTAAATGACTTGAAATAAAAAACTTTGGAATACCAAGTTGTTAGAGCTCATCAAGATCCAAACTTTTTATATAGACTATTTTTCCTATTTGAAAAAGTTTAAATAAACAATACTCACCAAATCCTGAATCTCACACAAAGTATATGAAACTATATGCGGGAATTATGGATTTTCAACTACATTTTGCCAACACTTTGTCAAATGCAAAAATGGTCTATGTATGAAATGTAGATCTTGATGAGTGCAACAATATTGGTATTCATGAATTTTCCAAGAGACCATCTAGGGTTCCGAAAACCGGCGTTTGTCTATGAATTCTTTTAAAATTCAAAATTGAGTGGTTCAAACTTTTACAAATGAAAAGTTGACCATTAGACCAAATGTAGGTCTTGATGAGTGGAACAAACTTTGTATTCATGAGTTTTCCATTCGAGACCATCCAGGGTTCCGTCAAAGTGTGTGTTTCTAAAAACCAATATTTTGACTTTGGTCAAACTTGGTCAAATGACCTATTTGATGACTTCAAATGAAAAACTTTGAATACCAAATTGTTAGAGCTCATCAAGATCTATATTTGATACATGGACCATATTTTCATCTGGATAAATTTTAGCAAGTCCCAGGCACATGTTTTCAAAATCGAAGACGAGTTTTGGTCAGACTTGGTCAAATGACAGACTAAATGATTTAAAATGAAAAAATTTGGAATACCAAGTTGTTAGAGCTCATCAAGATGCAAACTTTTTATATAGACCATTTTTCCTATTTAAAAAAGTTTAAATAAACAATACTCACCAAATCTTGAATCTCACACAAAGTATATGAAACTATATGTGGGAATTGTGGATTTTCAACTACACTTTGCCAACACTTTGTCAAATGCAAAGATAGTCTATGTATGAAATATAGATCTTGATGAGTGGAACAAACTTTGTATTCATGAGTTTTCCATTCGAGACCATCCGGGGTTTCAAAAACTGACGTGTATCTCTGAAAATTTTAAATTTTCAAATTTAGACAATTAATGTCGCGCATTTGGATAATTATTATTGAAGAAACAAAAGTTTAACGTCCAAATGACCCAAAAACAAATTTTCTGTCGAAAGACAACAATTTTATATATTTTAATTGCCCATTATATTTTTGCATTAACACAATATTCATTATAAATAACATTTATTTTGGATAATATGAAATATTTGAAAAAAATAGTGTTTACAATTTATGTAATGCACAATAGAGTCAAACTAAACTAATGTGTATTTTTGAAAAAAATTACGATAAATATTTAATTTACTATGCATTTAGAAAGATGAAAGGAAAAAAGGTGAAAAATAAAATCCACCAAATTCTGTCGCCTAAACAGGCGCCAGAATTTGCTGGAAGGACCTTTAGTCCCGGGTCTGGCCACCGCCCAGGACTAAAAGGGGCTTTAGTCCCGGTTCCAGCCACGAACCGGGACTAAAGGTCTCACCCTTTAGTCCCGGTTCGTGGCCGAAACCGGGACTAAAGCCCCTTTAGTCCCGGGCGGTGACCAGACCCGGGACTAAAGGTCCCTCGCCTGTAAAGCCTAGTCTTCTTCCTCCTCCTCCCCACCCGCGCGCAGACACACGAACCGCCGCCGTCGATCTCCCGAGCACCGCCGCGCGCCGCCTCGAGAACCGCCGCGCACCACCCTCGTCATCGTCCGCGTCCGCGTCGCCAGGTTCGTCTCTGCGCGTGTCCGTTGGGCGCTGCTGCTGCCCCAAGGCCGCTGCTGCTGCCCCATTGCCGGAGCCGAGAACCGCCGGGCTGCTGCTTCCGGCGCCGGTGCCCGCCAGTGGTGGATATATATATATATATATATATATATATATATATATATATATATATATATATATATATATATATATATATATATATATATATATATATATATATATATATATATATATATATGTATATGTATATGTATATGTATATTTGCATCGATTATTCATGAACGATATGTATATTTTGGAAGAATTTAAGTTAATATACATGTTATATCCATTTTGGAAGCCTCAACCATAGCACTTAATTTTGCATGATAATTGTGTTGACGTTATCATTTTTAGCCCTTCTTCACTCTTCCTCACTACCTGCATATATATATAGAGAGAGAGAGAGATTCCAGTCGCTTTTTGTTATTTTTGTACAAGATTGTAGGAGTGTAATAAAATTATGAAAAATTTTATGTAGACTCTCTATGATGTGTAATATCTAGGAAAACTATTAAACCTGAAATTTGAATAGTTTTTCCATGAGTTAAAATTATCTATTTTAATTAAGAAATACAACTTGTGATAGATTTACTTGTTATTAGATGTATTACTTAGTAGGAGTTGGTCGATACCGTTGCTGCATGATTACATTGATCTACACTTATATCCAAATGATATCCCACTAATATGTGTAAGTCGATCTCTTATGCTTAGTAATGCCTAAACCCTAAACCCTAAACCCTAAACCCTAAACTGTAAACCTTAAACCCTAAATATTTTTGCAGAAATGGCCGACCCGAGAGAAGACGAAGAAATATTGTTGAACATGATCCGCGGTAGCGCTGAAGAAGGTCGTTATGACGATCGTGAAGGCGATGAGAACCCTGAGGGCATCGATGACGGTTCTCAATACTTGGTCGACCCGAATGACCAAGACAATGTTGGCGAGGTCTATAATATATGCAGCCTCCTATGTTTATATACATGAAATTCAAAAAAAATTCCTTTATTAATTTTCTTGTTTCTGCCTACATAACCCTCTGTCTCAACGACAACCACGGGGACCAGCAGAAAAGTACGAGGCCCAAAGAAGCCGATGGAGGGACGGTTGGTTATCATGGATTTCGACGAGGGAACAGGCCAGCCACGTGGACCCCATACAAGGGCCTTTGTCAACCACTTAGGGTCAATGTCCGTGAATAAAAGAAAAATAAGCAACGCCCAGAAATCAGTTATGTCTCCAACTGTGACAAGGAACTAGTTTGGGGTGACGTGTTGCAACATTTCACGCTAAACACAAACGATGAACAGTTGAAGGAAAGAGTTCGGGATTGGTCTATGAAGAAGATGGCCACACAATTCCAGTGCTATAAGAAGAATCTATATAACAACTATATCAAGAAGAACAAGACTCCATATTTCAACTGTAAGCACTTTGTCAAGCTGCGGCCGTTTTGGGACGAGTTTGTACAGTTCAAGACATTGGAAGAGGGTCAGCAACAGGCGAGAAGGAACCAAGAGAATGCCCGACACAAGACCTACCACCATACGATGGGATCAGGTGGCTACTCTACTACCATTCCTAAGTGGAAAAAAGCCGAGCAAGAGCTAATTGACAGGGGTTGGTGCCAGAATCCCTTAACTGGCCTGAGCGCGCCAAGCACTGGTTTTTCGCTCACGGAGGCCGCCTGGACCTAGTGATCGGAAAGGTCATGTATGGGGAACGCATCCAAACTGTAGCAGAAAGATTTCATCAAGCCCGCTCCATCGCTCAAAGTGGAGAGTGGCAGCCGAACAGAGATAAAGATGAGCTGACATACGCCCTGGGGAACCCTGAGCACGGTGGACGGACGAGAGGCTATGGCTCCGTGTCGTGGGAGCATGCCTTCCCTCAGGACAGAGAAACTTATAGAAGCCGCCAGAGAAAGAAGGAAGAGGATAGGGAACGGCTACGCCAGTTGGAGGAGGCTGTTATGAAGACCAGTGAAGTGGCTCATAAGGCACTAGAGCGGGAGGAAGCGCTTAAGGCCACTATGAATGAGCAAATCAGAAAGGTCGTGGAGGACGTTGTAAGTTCCCACCTCTAGAGCTTGTCACAGCCAGCCGCCAACATCAGCCCCGGCTCAGCTCAGTTGAAAAGCAGTTGTGCTTCTATGGAGGTGCCTGTGAGGCAAGATGATGACATAAGGATGCGCTTCCCTGTGGATGATGTCACCGCTCTGTTGACGTCCTGTGAGCTGCATATTCCAGAGGGGAATGCCACAGTCAAGGTGGCTACCGGTGTTATATCTCCTATCGACCCTACCAAGACACCAATGATCCACTCGGTCGTAATACCACCCGGATATGCTAGTGTCTTTGTGGATAAAGTGGTCAAAGGCTATGAAAATATGGCTCTGGATGTCGAAGGTGGTGATGGGGAGAAGACCCTAGGTGAAGCGGAGAAGACATTCATATGTTGGATGAAATGGTACATCATTATTCCTGGGGCTCCGCCACCACAACCGAACCCTAGGTGTGGATGATTATGAACGCAATTGCTTTTCAATAATTATGTCCTGTATCTAATTACGGTTCACTTATGTATATACCTTGTTCATTTTTTTCTAAACCAGGACCTCCCTAAGTCCATCTATCCATTCACCACATGACCACAGTGCCGTGGGACACGACGACGACGATTTCATACAAGCAGACAAGGATGCATCCCCACCGCTGGCCGTATCTCCTTCACGACATACTCCAACGCCGCCAGCGGCCCAATCTCCTCCACAACAGCAAGCTCCAACCACGCTGCTACCACCTCCGCTAATGCCGACAACGGCCACCTCATCGGCACCGGCTGGTCCATCGAGGAACAAGAGGCCCACTAGCTCATAGAGATCGGTCCCACCACCTCCGTCGAAGAAACAAGTTGTGGTCACGAAGATCCCAAAGATGACCAAGCTTCCATACGAGAAGACTGATGAAGAACTTAATGCTTCAGTCAAAGCAGAAGTGAAAGCGTTCTTTGAAAAGACCAAAGCTGACGCACGAGCAAAGCAAGAGAAGCCATACCTAATGTATCCTCGTGTAAAGCTACGTCAAGTGGTGCAGGCTATGCAAGACGAGAAGCGTGCCGCTAGTAAAAAACCAGCGCCGCCACTATCAGACTATGAGCATACTATCACAAAGAAAATCAAGGAGGACAAAAAGAAATAGAAGGCGGCCGAGAAAGATGTTGCACAGCTCGGCCAACAAGCGCAGCAATCAGTGCCGCCACTAGTGGTTGAGAATCAATATGGTTCCAACATGAACTTGATGCAAATGTTGGTACCTGATGATGTGGACTTAGATGAACTCACCAAGTGGATGAATGTGACTGGGCTTTCATTAGAACAACTTCTCGGTCAGGAGGAACTGACAACTGTTAAAGGGGCCGAAGTTGTTGATGAATGGCGGAGGAAGTACGTATATGGCAGGAGTCTATGTGACCCTGCAAAGGTAAAAAATCTTGGTACACAAATGTACAAGCTGCATGAGTACTACTTGAGATTCTATGCACAACATCAAAGTGAACAATATCTAGGCGTTCAAGTCAGAGACCGTCACTACTTCCGTGGAGATGACGTCATCTAGGTACAGTTTAGTGAAATACACTAGCTTCTCTATATGGATGCTCTTGACAAATCTCTCATAAGCTGCTAGTGTCTGTAAGTGATTCTTCCTTTTAATCAATAATACCACTCTAGCATATGTACGTATTCGTAATAACTATGCTCACGATGTGCAGACACATGATGAGAGAACTCAGATTGAAACAAGATGATCGAATTGGTTTTATCGATCCGTATGTCGTGTACATGGACACAAAGACTAAAGATCCATTCAATCTGAAGATCAAGTAAATGGAGAAAAACCTCCGGAGGTTCTTTTATAACCAAAGGCATAAGGAGTTGATACGCTTCCCTTACAATATGGGGTAAAGTGTAGTGTTATATCATGTCTTAGTCAATCCAACATTAATATATATATAAGTTGACTCTATAAACAAATGCAGGGATCACTGGATACTCATTGAGATTAAGATCAAGGAACAAACTATAAATGTGTGGGACTCAATGAGAAAAGAGCTGGCAATGTACCAAGACATGATAGACATGATCCAGAGGTAAGTTCTATCATTCGTTAATTATCGTTGCCTGCTCCTTTAATTTACTATGCTATACCTAATCAACGACTGACTTATTGGGCAGGGCTTGGGCTTGGCTACAACAAAGATATCGTACGGATCTGAAAGTGCCACTCTCCCCTCCTATTCTACATAAGTGGGTGTCCAGATAACCGTACAGAACCAATTTATGTGGATACTACGTTTGTGAGTACATGCGGTGTAGCAAATTTATACCTGCTAAAGAGATACTAAAAGTAAGTAACATGTGTATACAGTAAATTCATATCTTATTTATTTGTTAAAACTAAATAAATCTTATGTATATTAATATCTTTTCCTTTAATTAATGCAAATGGAAGGAGTGGGAATTGAAAGAACAAGTGTTCAAGCACACAATACTCGTCACAATCTAGGAGACGATCGCAGGTTTCATCAACGATCATGTCATCCCGGAAGACGGCGAGTTCCACCACAACGCTAGGTTGAATTTGAAGAGTCCAAACAAGAACGAACACTTGTATGAGCTTTGAGTGGTGGGCAAACATTTGTGTAACTCATTAATCGGCGGCCGAACACTTGATTACTTGTATATTATTATAAATGTAATGTGTATGTACGTATATGTATAGCTCTATAATATATATATATATATATGTAGTTTCATACTTTATTTGTGTGCAATAATAACGCTCTCGTATAGGTGCAACATATACGAATAATAGTAGCGAAGAATAAATTAGAAAATAATATAACTGAAAACCATAATCAATAATAAATTGGAAAGAAAAAGGAAAAAGAAAAAAGAACCTTTAGTCCCGGTTGGTAATACCAACCGGAACTAAAAGGTGCTACGTCACGTCGATGCCTGACAGCACCTTTAGTCCCGGTTGGTATTACCAACCGGGACTAAAGGTCTCTCTTTAGTCCCGGGCTTAAAAACCGGGACTAAAGGTGAGACATTTAGTCCTGAAACCTTAGTCCCGGCTCGCAGCCCAGGACTAGAGGTCCTTTTGGACCAGGACTACAGCCCCGTTGTGCAGCAGTGAGTAGCTGTTATCAGTGACGAAGCCAGAAAAAATATTAGGGGGGCTAAACACGCATCTCAGACGTCTAGCCCTCCTCCTCAAGACAACAATGGCGGAAATTTATTGGCGGGGCTCAGGTGGGGCTCCATGGACTCACCAATGGTAGGGGGCTCTAGCCCTGGTTGCCCTACCACTGGCTCCGCCCTGGCTGTTAATATTATTAGGCTTCATTTAATTTGTCAAGGCTCTGGCTGTAACACCCTGGATGTTAAGAACTTGTTGAAGCCTTGATCTTGCATATTCATCAAGTGGCATAGCATTTATGCATTTGATGTCTCATTCATAAGTGCAGACATGGCACATGTACATAATATATGTGCGCACTTAAAATTATAACAAAAATATCAAGTAAATTATTTTGGGTCCCTATGTTTCAAAATTTCATTAAACAATTGAAAAGATGATAAAATGAGTTTTGTAGTATAAAGATCGTACTACAACATGGTGTCAAAATTGTTGGTTTGATTCTATGAAAAACAGGTTCAAATTTGAATTAAAAAACTCGACACTAAATTGTAGCTTCACTGATTTTTTTGTTTCAAGTCTCTGAAAACAGTTAGCAAGTTCAATGTTTAATTTAGGGCTTAATTAAAATAGATTTCATATATAAACATATATGGAACTTTGGTATTAATCAAAATTATAATATTTGAAGTACTGAAAAGTACAATTGTTTGTAAAAAAAGAATTGCAATTAATCACTAAATTCATCACTAACATGACTTAAAAAGAACTAAAATTCAGTTTTGAACTAAACCTGAATTTTAGCAATTTTGGCCAAACTTTGAAACCTTGGATCTCCCAAACCTTTGAGATTTCAACCATGATCCTTGAAGCAATGTTGTAGATCTTAGATCAGCGAACAGTTCTTGTTAAGGGCTGGGGGTTCTTGCACTACCACAAATAAAAATAATTTTAGGAGACAAGGGGATTTATTTTTAGAGGTAGACTTTGGTGTAACTGTCTCCATAATAACTTCAAACGACACAGTGGTTTTAGAAGACAATACAAGGATACATATGGCCGCCTCTAAAAATAAAACCGAGAAACCCTAACTCCCTCACTCATTCCCCACATCTCTCCTCTCTGTCTCTCTACCTTCGTAGACGTTGCTCCCTCTCTCTGTTTTTTGAGCAGCCAAGATCCCTGGCAGGTGATGAGCATGGCTCCTTTGCCCCAAAACCCTCCAGTCAATAAGCGCAGCCCTGCCTCCCCTCTGTTGTGTCATGGCATCCTAGCTCACCTCCCTTTCGACAGTGCACGGGCCCTACCATTCCTCCGGCCTATAGTGGCTAGATCCACAGCGATGTGCGGCCCCACCTACCATCCAACTACCACCTCCCACTCCGGCGATGATGCTTGACTTTCCTCTGGCCCGCCGTGGCCAAATAATCTGGCAACGGTCTTCTCTAGGTATATATGATCTATGATGACCTCTCTCTCTTTGTCTCTATCTCTCCCTCAGGCTCTTCATTTCTAAGCATAGTTGCCGCATCTAGTTTGTACAAGAAGACTAAAGAGGCATGACGCTAGCCAAGCTTGGACCAGAAGACTGAGGAGGCACAACGTCCATGGCGAGTAGATCCAAACATCCAAGGTGGGAGCTTGCGGATCCAGACCGCATGGTGTGGCAGAACCTCCTAATTACTATGGCCCACCTGTACTTGTTATTGTCTTAAAGACTTCTAACCACTGTACAAGTGTACCATAGATCTTAAGAAGCCTGTCGGGTGTCCTCGGGAAACCAGAATCATCCACAATCTTCCGAGCAGGATCACATTACAGAGGCATCATAGTATTACAATAGTTTATATAATAAATTACATCAGAGTACAAAAGCAGAAGTCTTACATAACATAAGTTTACAAACTTGATGTTCCAAACTTACAAAACTTAAGTTTAGTGTTACAACCATAGTAGTGGAGTAGCATTATTAACATTATTACAACACCAAAATGCGATGCTCTGCCCAAGAGCCAAACATCTCTACTCGTCGTCACTCGCCGCAAAGATGGTCATGCAACAGGGTCCAAAACACACCTGCTCATGAGACGCACCTGCAACAGGGGTTTAACAAACCCTGAGTACGAAAGTACTCAATAAGACTTAACCAACAAAACTAGTGGAATGACTCAGGAATGCAGGCTCAGGGGAATCAAGGTGAGGTTCTAGCAGGAAGTCAAGTTCTTTTGCATAAAAGCTACTAATGGTGAATCCTTAAGATCACGATTTTATTTCGATATTATTTAATGATAGAATGTAAGTGATCCTTATCTAGATCATATAACTCATTCGATATCTTTCTGATTCTCCGACCAAAGTTCCATTTCTTAACTACGATGTTGAACAGAGAATCGAGTCTCCTTAACCGAGGAGCAGCGACGATTCGAATCGATTAAACCCAGCTGGGGATTCCTAATCACACGACATATGTAGGACTCTAACCGACATATATCAACCTTCACTCGAATCCTCTAAAACGTGATCGGGTCCAGCGCCACCCGAGAGTATAGTACACCTCCAATCCAGCCCTTGGCTACGAGGGTACACACTACTCTCGCCATCTCTCCACTCCCAGTGCGCGGTTGGCCGTTCACATGTTGGCATTACCGAGGTCTTAGGCTTACTGGAGCATGTGATCAGTTACAAAGTCTCGACGCACACAATTCGAACAACGGTACGGTCCTTAACTGACTCAGTCGGAGACACTACAGGGGGACTCCTTTCCCGATGCAAGTCCACCGACCGGTCCCAAATTATCAGCATTAACATTCCTCAAATGATTGTCCAACAACCCTTCAAACTTTGTTTAAAAGTTTTAAAGTTTTCTCATTAAGCAATGCTAAGCATACTAAGCATTTTTAAATAAAAATAGTAACAAGGATGGTATTGGAAGATCAAGGATGATAATGCAGTAATTAGGTTATCACTCAACTCCTAGCACTTAATGCAATAGAGCGGTAATATAAGTGAAGCAAAACTTTTCAAATTGCAAGGTAAGGTTAGATGTAACCGGGGCTTGCCTTGGTCGACGGGAAACTCAGGCTCGGGTTCAGTACCACAGATGTCAAACCCTACTTCCACGGACGTCGGTTCTTCTGTGGGGACGGGTTCGGCTTCGGTACCCTCCTCTTTTACCGGAACTATACGTAATGATAATGCATGCTTTAGGATGATGAGATAATAAACATGATGCTCGATGGATGCTTAACAGAGTTAACAACTTGAGTATAACTTCCCTTCACGGTACAGTTGAACAACAAAAGCTTCTAACCTAATCCTAATCTAGGGTCCGATTACGCTAAACAACTTATTAAGGGATTTCGTTAAACACATAAAATAACAGTAATCAGGAATTAACAACATGATTAGGAAAGCTTAAGCAACCAATTAAGAATGCTAAAGGTCATCAAGGGTTAATGACCTAAAGTCAACACTCAACCATAGAGTCAAACAACACTAATCATTATGTCCTAATTACCTAATTAATTAATTAATTAACAAAGCATAATTTAAGAATAAAAATTAACTTAATCTAATTAAGCTAAAATTTTTAATTTAAGAAGCTTATATCATAATTAGATGATAAAACAATTTTCATAATTTTTGGATAAATAAATAAGCCTAGAAAAATTAATTAAGGACCACTTAAGAATTAAATGGACTAATTAATTAACCTATAAAAAGTAATTAAAATTTATATTTATTATTTTTCTTAAATAGTACACAGTGTATAAAGGTTACTCAAAATTTTTCACAATTTTTGGAATTATAAATAATTTATAACATAAATAACAAAACTGAAAATCATTTTATATTTTTGAAAAAGGAAAAACAAAATTACCAACGCGGGCTGCTTCTTCTCCTTTCCTTTCTCTCGGTTCGGCCCACACGCTCGCACGCGGCCCGATAGCATGGCCCGCCTGCTCGCGCTCCCGCTCGCTCGCTTGGCCCAGCTGCGTGGCCCGTTGGCACGGCCCGGCCTGCTCGCGCGCTCGCTCCCGCTCTCTCTCTCTCTGACGCACCGACCCCACCTATCATCCCCCGCTCCCTCTCTTCTCCTTCTCTCACGCGCGCTCGGACTCGACACCGCGGTGACCACCGTCGGTGAGCTCACCGATGACGAGCCGCCGGAGCATCGGGACCCCTCCAACCATCCCAAACGCAGCACCCAAACCCCACGGACCCATCTAAGACGCGACGTGGCACTGTTCTAGCACGGAGGCAGCTTGACCGCGGCCATGGCGGTCTCGGCGGCGACCCGAACGGTGACACGACGAGCAAAACGCGGCTACAAAGCGGTAGCGGTTAAAGGAAGGGGAGCATCACATGCAGGGGCTCACAGTGAGTGCGTTGAGCAACTTGGGGGCGATGGAGAGGCGCTGGAATGACCGGTCCACGGTGAGGCGGTCACGGTGGCGTCACTGCCGGCCACGAGGAAGAAGATGGCTTGCGGGCTAGTGCAGAGGAGGTGAGGCGCAATCAAGGGCTCCAGGAGCTGCGCGCACATGCTGCGGAGCTGGAGGCGAGAGCTACTGGGCGGTGAAGCAACAGCGGCGGCGAATTTGGGCGGCGGAGGGCGGTGACCGGTCGCGGCGAGAAGCGGAGGAAGAGAAAACGGCTTGGCTGACGACGATGGCATTTATAGACACGGCCAGGCATTGCTGTGGCGACACGCGGAGCGAGCCGGCCGTGACGAGGTGGTCGCGGGACGCCGCGGGCGCACCTGGAAGCAGAGCGAAGGTCGCCGGCGTCGTCGGGAGGTGGCGTGCGGTGATTGACGAGGATTTCAAATAAATTACAGAATTGCCACTGGAGGAAAATTTCAAATTACTTTCAAATCTTCAATAGAAGTTGAAAATCTGTAAATACAAAAGTTGTTCCATTTTCAAAGATCTACAACTTTCTCAATATGAACATTTTCCAATTCGGCTTAGTTTTTGAAATTTGAATTTGAATTCAAAAAGGGACATTTTCTGGAATTCTGAAAAACCAAAATTACTTTGAATTTTGTATTGAAACTTCAAAAATTCAAAATACCAAAGTTGTACATCTAGGACAGACCTACAACTTTGCTATTCAAAATATTTTCAAATTATGCCTCCATTTTGAAATTGGATAGGGAAAATGAAAAGGGGACAATTTTGAGATTTGAATCTTTTCAAAATTACTTCAAATTTTTCACTGAAACTCTGAAAACTTAAAACATCAAACTTGTAGCCCTTGAAAAGATCTACAAACTTGATTTTACACTTTTTCCCAAATTTTGCTTAGATTTTGATCTATACCAAAAGGGGTAAAACTAGGGTTTTGTTTTTTAGGGTTTTCGGAAAGGTTTTGAATTGAAACTTGATTCTTTCTTAACTTGGGGTTACTTAGGGATCACACCCTCACCCTAGGGCATCATTGAGTCAAGCCTAACATGGTTGACCAAATGGCTCCCTAGGTTGACCAGTTTGACTTAAGAAATTCTTTTAGTAATTCCTCAAATTTGAATTCGAATTCGAATCGGAAAACTTGTAACAAGCTTTGGATTCCAAACCCTAACTCAAACTTGAAGCTTTATTTTATAAGTTGGACTTGAGCTTATACCCTACACTTGGCACTAGTGTATAACACCGTCATACACCTCAAATTACGTAGGGCATAAACTAAGTATTTACGGTGATAGTCGAATTTAGGGTTTTCGGATTTCGAACCACACAACGAGAAACACATCCAACCTAAGAATTCAAACTCATTTTAGTTGATGCATAACTTTGTTAACCTAATCATGGATGATTTGCAGTGCAAATGATGACATGGCAGGTTTTTAGTTACTATAACACCAGGGGTGTTACAGCCCTTCCCCCTTAAGGAAATCTCGTCCCGAGATTTAAAGCCTTGGTTTAGGTAATGGAAAAGGAAACATGTCATACAAACACGTTCAAGACTTGTTCATAAAACAGGTAGGTATTTTACATTACAAGGTTTAAAAAGGACGAGTTACAATCTAGAGAGGAAATTGTAACTTAGATAGAAGCAAAGAAGTCGAGAAAGTTCTCCAGCAAATAATCTTCAGATTCCCAGGTTGCTTCTTCTTCTGAATGTTGATTCCACTGAATCTTATACCACTTGATTGTTCTACTCCATGTGACACGATCTTTCTGATCCAAAACTCTGACAGGATGTTCTGAATATGTTAGATCTGGCTCAAGCTCGACCCCCTCGAAATCAATCACTTGGTCAGGTAATTGTAGACAATTCTTTAGTTGTGACACATGGAACACATTGTGCATTGCGGAGAGTTGTTCTGGTAACCTTAAACGGTAAGCCACTTTACCAAATCGTTCCAAAATTTGAAACGGTCCAATATATCTGGGTGTCAATTTGCCTTTAACCCCAAATCGGTTAACTCCTTTCATGGGTGATACCTTCAAGTATACATAATCTCCTTTGTCAAACACCAGTACTCGTCGTCTCTTATCTGCATAACTCTTTTGATGCAACTGTGCTATCTTTATATTATTTTGTATACGTTTGACTTTCTCTTCAGTTTCTTTTACTAAATCAACCCCGAAAAACCATCTCTCTCCTGATTCTGACCAATTCAGTGGAGTTCTGCATCGACGTCCATACAATGCTTCAAACGGTGCCATTTTGATACTTTCTTGATAACTGTTATTGTAAGAGAATTCTACTAAAGGTAAACAGTCATCCCAAGAATCCGAGTAATTGAGCACACAAGACCTCAACATATCTTCTAGAATCTGATTGACTCTTTCAGTCTGACCATCTATTTGAGGATGATAAGCGGTACTATGCAGAAGTTTAGTACCCAGTGACTCATGTAAGTGCCTCCAGAAATTGCTAACAAATTGTGTACCTCGATCAGATACAATTGTCTTGGGTATCCCAAGCAGACTGACAATTCTGTCAAAATATATCTTAGCATACCGGATAGTTGGATATATAGTTTGAACTGGAATGAAATGTGCAGACTTAGTGAGGCAGTCCACAATAACCCAGATAGAATCAAACCCTTTTGCAGTTTTGGGCAAACCCACAATGAAATCCATATTGATATCTTCCCATTTCCAGGCTGGAATGGGTAACGGCTGCAATGCTCCGGCTGACTTCAGATGTACAGCTTTTACTCTCTGACAGGTGTCACACCTGGCTATGTATCTAGCAATCTCAATCTTCATCTTGGTCCACTAGAATCTTTGTTTCGGATCATGATACATCTTATTACTTCCAGGATGGATGGAGAATTTGGTCAAATGTGCTTCATCCAGAATCAACTGACGTAACTCCGGAACCTTAGGTACAACCAAACGATCTTTGAACTAGAGGACATCTGTTTCATCAATTCTAAAACATAAACCTTTTCCCTTTCTGACTTTTTCCTTTATGTGAACTATACCCTTATTTTCCTTCTGAGCAGAAATAATCTTATCTCTTATAGTTGTTTCCACTGTGATGTTGGCAACACTACCATGCTGAACTATTTCAATACCCAACTTTTCGATCTCATGGCACAAGGATAGATCCAACGGTTTCACTATCAAACAGTTGCAATGAGTCTTTCGACTGAGGGCATCTGCAACCACATTTGCCTTACCCGGATGATAATGTACTTCTAAGTCATAGTCCTTTATCAATTCTAACCATCTTCGTTGACGCATATTCAAATCAGACTGAGTGAAAATATATTTCAAACTCTTGTGATCAGTATAGATGTGACATAGATTACCCAACAAATAATGCCGCCATATCTTCAAGGCATGAACAACAGCCGCTAACTCTAAATCATGGGTTGGATAGTGCTCTTCATGTTGTTTGAGTTGGCAAGAAGCATAAGCAATCACTCGACCTTCTTGCATTAACACACATCCAATACCAGTACCACAAGCATCACAGTAGACGTCAAACGGCTTTTCAATATTTGGTTGAGCTAACACTGGAGCAGTGGTTAACAACCTTTTCAAGGTCTAGAAAGCCTTCTCACATTCTGATGACCAAGCAAATTTAACCTGAATCTTCAACAACTTAGTGATAGGTTTCGATATCTTCGAGAAATCAGGAATGAATCGACGGTAATAACCCGCCATTCCTAGGAAACTGCGAACTTGATGAACAGTACTTGGGGGCTTCCAATCTAATATATCCCTTACTTTGCCAGGGTCAACAGCAACACCTTCTGCCGACAAAACATGTCCAAGAAATGGCACCTCATTAAGCCAAAACTCGCATTTGTTGAACTTAGCATACAACTGATGTTCCCTCAGGCGACTGAGAACGATGCGTAAATGTTTCGCATGTTCTTTCTTGTTTTTGGAGTAAACCAAAATATCATCAATGAAGACAATGACAAACTTGTCGAGCTCGGGCATGAAAACCGAATTCATGAGATACACGAAATGAGCGAGGGTATTGGTAAAACCAAAGGACATGACTAGATATTCATAAAGACCATATCTAGTAGTGAAAGCAGTCTTTGGAATGTCCTCAGGGCGAATTTTTATTTGGTGGTAGCCAGATCGGAGATCGATCTTAGAAAATACTTTGGCTCCAGCAAGTTGATCAAAGAGTAGATCAATACGAGGAAGGGGATACTTATTCTTGATAGTCACTTCATTCAACGGGCGATAATCAACACACAACCTCAAGGTTTTGTCCTTCTTTTTCACAAGTATGGCTGGACATCCCCATGGTGAAGAACTAGGTTGAATAAAACCTTTATCACGCAACTCTTGTAACTGTATCTTGAGCTCTGCTAATTCTTTCGGTGGCATTCTGTATGCTCTTCTAGATATTGGGGCAGTGCCAGGTTTCAACTCGATTATAAATTCCACATCTCTGTCAGGAGGTAATCCAGGTAGATCATCTGGGAAAACATCCGAAAACTCACAAACTACAGGTATATCACTGATTTCTTTCACAGAAGTTGCACATACTCTTTCGACTGCTCTTTTCGGTGTTTGAAGTTGGATAAGAAGTTGAGAACTACTATCAGGTAAGTTCAGTCTTATTGTTCTATTCAAAGTATCTATTACAGCTCCGCGCTGATACATCCAGTTCATACCTAGGATCACATCTATATCCTGATCCTTCAAAATTATCATGGACGTGGGAAAAGTATGCCCACCCAATTCTATAGGTACCTGATGTACCATTTCTTTAGTACACAGACGACCCTCGGGCGACTGTATAAAGAAGTTCTCTTTCATTTCCCCAATTGGAATTGCATGTTTCATAACAAATGTACGATTGATGAATGTATGTGATGTGCCTGAATCAAAAAGCATAACTGCAGGGTGATTTGCGACAGGAAACATACCCATCATGATGGGCTCTCCTTCAGGTATTGCCCCGGCCTGCGTGTAAAAGACTCGTCCAGTTTTCTTCTCGGCCTTGCCCTTCTGAGCATTCTGGTTCTGTTGTTGGGGCACAACAGCTTTCTGATAATTCTGATTATACTGCCTCAGGTATGGACACTCCCTCGAGAAATGCCCGGTCTTTCCGCAGTTATAACAGGGATAATTATTGATATTGTTGCCCTACTAAAGTGGGGGACGAATGCCAGGAGCATTCGGCTGACGTGGATAGGATAGAGCTGCAACAGGACGGACAAATGCCTGTTGTCGGGCTTGGAATTGTGGTGGACAGAAAGGAGGACGGAAATGATTTTGGGGATGGTAAATTATCTTCTGGAGCTTTTGATTGCCACCAGATGGTCCATACGACACCTTCTTCTTCTTAGCCTCTTTATGCTTCCGGTATTCTTCTTCTGACGAAAGAGCAATATCAACGGCCTCATGATAAGTCACATTGAGGCAACCAGTCATCATAGTGCGAATCTTCGAATTCAGACCCCTCATAAAACAAACTTGCTTCTTGCGATCAGAGTTGATTTGGTCAGTAGCATACTGTGATAGATGATTGAACCTGCCCACATATTGCATTATTGTCTGGTCTCCCTGCTTCAGTGCAAGAAATTCTTCCAACTTTCTGATCATAATTCCTTCTGGAATAAAGTGAGCTCGGAAAGCCGCACGGAATTCCGCCTAGGTCACCCGGTGACCAGCTGGCTGTGCAGCAAGGTAATTTCCCCACCATGCTCCGGCAGCACCCCGAAGTTGTTGGGCTACAAACACTAGCTTCTGGTAGTCACTACACTCTATGAGTTCAAACTTTTGCTCCATAGTGCGGAGCCAGTCATCTGCTTCTAACGGTTCATCAGCTTTGGTAAACACTGGGGGCCGGGTATCAGTGAAATCCACATAAGTGGTCTCATTCCGGTGGTTATTCCGACCCCGATTGCCAGGTGGTGCATTGTGATTATTCTGAACCACTTCCCTTAGTAACCTAGCATTTTCTGCGGTAGCATTGACAAGGGCGAACATAGCCTCTGCCATATTTAGTGGAATGGGTGGTGGATTAGGGACACCATTCCCACCCTGTGCAGTCCCCGTACCATCATCATTATGAGCCATCTGTTAATAACAAGCCAAACTTTATTCACAAACTTTTATTGAACTTTTACAAAACGCTTACAAACACACCACGCAAATTTATTTATTTATTATACAGGTCCGCACACATGCCGGACTTCCTGGTTAACTAAGGCTGACAACAAACATAAACTTCTAGTTACACACTGCACTTGACCAACTTAGTTCTCACGGTCAGTGTCCATTCCTGAAACGTGACCTCCTTCATCGTCACTCTCGTCCACAGGCTCCATCTCCTCCGGATCTTCTTCTTCCTCTGACTCCTCTGCAGATTCCCCACCATCAGCGAGGATAACACCAGGGTCTAGCTCAGCTGCACTAGGTGGAGGATGTAGTTGATAGAACAAATGATGTACTTCCTCATGGAGAACCTGATTATATCCCTCCAGATCGTTAACATAGAACTGTAACTCCTCAGCACATTCTCTGGCAACATCCTCTCGGTGCCATGCCTCATTCCTTTCCGTCACTAAGCGACCCATCATCCGCTCACAGCTCAGATGAGCCCCAGTGAGCCTTGGTAGCTGATTCTGTAACTCTCCGACCTGGATAGCGTCTGTAGCTCTATCACGTGTAGCCTGGGCTAACTCAGCGGAAAGCCTCTCTATCTCCGTCTGAGGGATAGTCCTGCTGCCGATAGCACTTTCGTCCCTGGGAGCAAGCTGGCGACGAGGAACTCCCTTTGGTCCAGTGGACTTGTGGGGCGTCAACTTAGTACGGGCCATCCTATAGCGGGAAAAGATAGAATTTGGTAAGGATAGCTGGGGAGGATCTGAAGGTTAGCATGAATAGGATTGATACTACTTAACCCAAACCTCAGTAACGGGGAAGGTAAATTAACAGATTCATTAAGCATGATGCATGACCTAACATACGAACGATCATTAAAGATTTTTGAATTAAATGCACAAGGGTAAGAGAACATAAATTTATTTATAGGGCACTTTTAATATGCTATTCCACCAAAAGCTTTTAAACATGACTAAAGATCTACCAGAGGAATAGAGATAGGTAATAAGCAATTTGGACCAAAATAGTCAGTTACATTTATTTGACCCAAACATTTTGAAGTTTTTGAAATGTAATACTACAATAGCTCTGTCCATGATCGCTTTGATACCAGCTGTGGTAGAACCTCCTAATTACTATGGCCCACCTGTACTTGTTATTGTCTTAAAGACTTCTAACCACTGTACAAGTGTACCATAGATCTTAAGAAGCCTGTCGGGTGTCCTTGGGAAACCCGAATCATCCACAATCTTCCGAGCAGGATCACATTACAGAGGCATCATAGTATTACAACAGTTTATATAATAAATTACATCAGAGTACAAAAGCAGAAGTCTTACATAACATAAGTTTACAAACTTGATGTTCCAAACTTACAAAACTTAAGTTTAGTGTTACAACCATAGTAGTGGAGTAGCATTATTAACATTATTACAACACCAAAACGTGATGCTCTACCCAAGAGCCAAACATCTCTACTCGTCGTCGCTCGCCGCAAAGACGGTCATGCAACAGGGTCCAAAACACACCTGCTCATGAGACGCACCTGCAACAGGGGTTTAACAAACCCTGAGTACGAAAGTACTCAATAAGACTTAACCGACAAAACTAGTGGAATGACTCAGGAATGCAGGCTCAGGGGAATCAAGGTGAGGTTCTAGCAGGAAGTCAAGTTCTTTTGCATAAAAGCTACTAATGGTGAATCCTTAAGATCACGATTTTATTTCGATATTATTTAATGACAGAATGTAAGTGATCCTAATCTAGACCATATAACTCATTCGATATCTTTCTGATTCTCCGACCAAAGTTCCATTTCTTAACTACGATGTTGAACAGAGAATCGAGTCTCCTTAACCGAGGAGCAGCGACGATTCGAATCGATTAAACCCAGCTGGGGATTCCTAATCACACGACATATGTAGGACTCTAACCGAAATATATCAACCTTCACTCGAATCCTCCAAAACGTGACCGGGTCCAGCGCCACCCGAGAGTATAGTACACCTCCAATCCAGCCCTTGGCTACGAGGGTACACACTACTCTCGCCATCTCTCCACTCCCAGTGCGCGGTTGGCCGTTCACATGTTGGCGTTACCGAGGTCTTAGACTTACCGGAGCATGTGATCAGTTACAAAGTCTCGACGCACACAATTCAAACAACGGTACGGTCCTTAACTGACTCAGTCGGAGACACTACAGGGGGACTCCTTTCCCGATGCAAGTCCACCGACCGGTCCCAAATTATCAGCATTAACATTCCTCAAATGATTGTCCAACAACCCTTCAAACTTTGTTTAAAAGTTTTAAAGTTTTCTCATTAAGCAATGCTAAGCATACTAAGCATTTTTAAATAAAAATAGTAACAAGGATGGTATTGGAAGATCAAGGATGATAATGCAGTAATTAGGTTATCACTCAACTCCTAGCACTTAATGCAATAGAGCGGTAATATAAGTGAAGCAAAACTTTTCAAATTGCAAGGTAAGGTTAGATGTAACCGGGGCTTGCCTTGGTCGACGGGAAACTCAGGCTCGGGTTCAGTACCGCAGATGTCAAACCCTACTTCCACGGACGTCGGTTCTTCTATGGGGACGGGTTCGGCTTCAGTACCCTCCTCTTTTACGGGAACTATACGTAATGATAATGCATGCTTTAGGATGATGAGATAATAAACATGATGCTCGATGGATGCTTAACAGAGTTAACAACTTGAGTATAACTTCCCTTCACGGTACAGTTGAACAACAAAAGCTTCTAACCTAATCCTAATCTAGGGTCCGATTACGCTAAACAACTTATTAAGGGATTTCGTTAAACACATGAAATAACAGTAATCAAGAATTAACAACATGATTAGGAAAGCTTAAGCAACCAATTAAGAATGCTAAAGGTCATCAAGGGTTAATGACCTAAAGTCAACACTCAACCATAGAGTCAAACAACACTAATCATTATGTCCTAATTACCTAATTAATTAATTAATTAACAAAGCATAATTTAAGAATAAAAATTAACTTAATCTAATTAAGCTAAAATTTTTAATTTAAGAAGCTTATATCATAATTAGATGATAAAACAATTTTCATAATTTTTGGATAAATAAATAAGCCTAGAAAAATTAATTAAGGACCACTTAAGAATTAAATGGACTAATTAATTAACCTATAAAAAGTAATTAAAATTGATATTTATTATTTTTATTAAATAGTACACAGTGTATAAAGGTTACTCAAAATTTTTCACAATTTTTGGAATTATAAATAATTTATAACATAAATAACAAAACTGAAAATCATTTTACATTTTTGAAAAAGGAAAAACAAAAATTACCAACGCGGGCTGCTTCTTCTCCTTTCCTTTCTCTCGGCTCGGCCCACACGCTCGCGCGCGGCCCGATAGCACGGCCCGCCTGCTCGCGCTCCCGCTCGCTCGCTTGGCCCAGCTGCGCGGCCCGGCCTGCTCGCGCGCTCGCTCCCGCTCTCTCTCTCTGACGCACCGACCCCACCTGTCATCCCCCGCTCCCTCTCTTCTCCTTCTCTCACGCGCGCTCGGACTCGACACCGCGGTGACCACCATCGGTGAGCTCACCGACGACGAGCCGCCGGAGCATCGGGACCCCTCCAACCATCCCAAACGCAGCACCCGAACCCCACGGACCCATCTAAGACGCGACGTGGCACTATTCTAGCACGGAGGCGGCTTGACCGCGGCCATGGCGGTCTCGGCGGCGACCCGAACGGTGACACGACGAGTAAAACGCGGCTACAAAGCGGTAGCGGTTAAAGGAAGGGGAGCGTCACGTGCAAGGGCTCACAGTGAGTGCGTTGAGCAACTTGGGGGCGATGGAGAGGCGCTGGAATGACCGGTCCACGGTGAGGCGGTCACGGTGGCGTCGCTGCCGGCCGCGAGAAAGAAGATGGCTTGCGGGCTAGTGCAGAGGAGGTGAGGCGCAATCAAGGTTGAGGCGCAATCAAGGGCTCCAGGAGCTGCTCGCACACGCTGCGGAGCTGGAGGCGAGAGCTGCTGGGCGGTGAAGCAACAACGGCGGCGAATTTGGGCGGTGGAGGTGTTGATGCACAAGTGAATCTGCAAACACAAAGGGCTAATACCCGAAATCGATATCCAAAGCGTGCCAGTCGATTTGACCTGTTAATCGACAAGGATGAAGATACGAGCACTTTGGTCCTGACAACAGCGATACGCCCGGAAGTCACGGCCAAGAGGTACTCACGCGGAACTCGAAGATCAACGAAGATTGCACTTAGAGCAATGCAACTCGCCGAATCGATGAGAACTCGTAAAAAGGAAAAATATACAAATTAACGAAGTCGCCGAAAAGTAGATGTAAATAAGAGTAAAAGCTGTTTTTTGATGTATTGATTGATCCCTTATTACATTGCCCTTCACTCTATATTTATACCCTGATCTATAGAAACATAACCAAATACGACTAGGACACTAAATCCAAATCTAAGAAAAAAACATGACTTTGATACAACTCAGACTCTACTAATCGTAAACAAGGAAATTAACTCCTATTTTATTCCATAGTCCGCCTTAATCACGATGGTATTCTCATCGACCTTCTTTTCAATGGCACAGCCCCTGTTCCATCGGCAGCAGCCTTCGAGCTCCTTCCATCGGTACATTCCCTGTTTCATCGGCTGCAGTCTTCATACCTTCCTTCATCGGTACATCCCCTATCTCATCGGCAGCAGTCTCCAAACCCTCTTTCATCGGCATCGGCAATAATACCCTTAACCTCATCGGCAACATTTCAAATTAAATCCATACACTGCCACCACTCAAAAACAAACTTATTCTCCTTGACTATCAATTTACATGGCAATCTTTCCTCTATTGATTAGCCCTTCCTAATCATCTTGACACATGCTAAAAACGATGTCAACACACGCCCCCCAATTTCAGAGTATAAGATACTGATGCTCCGAAATTTACTCCAACTGATGCTTGCTATCACCTATTTCTTTAACCCATTCTCCAAGCATAACATGATTTGTTACCAGATTCAATCAAATCTAGATTCAATCCATGTATCTCAATAAATATCGCACATTTTCCAACCTTCTTTGCCTTAATTACGGTTGAGATACCAAAATAACAATCCATCAGCAAGATCTTACCACAACGCATTATTTTTTTTAGAACTGAAAAATCCTATATCGAGATATCCTTCAAGTCATGATTACTTGCCGTCAAATCTTCTGCACCATCCCTTGATTGTCGTGCGAACAGTTACCATATCCAACTGAACCACCTCGATCCATCCGCATACGGCATAGAGATAAGTCAAGAATACCCCTACTCCAAATAACCTATAAATAGATTTCTCCGGGCTGTTCATCTTCTACCTTCAAACTCCATCCTTTGGCATTCTCACTCCGGCGGCAACCCTAACCAACGACCGCGCGTCCTCAACTCACCAGAGCCATCGTCATCTTCAAGTTCCCAGCTCGTGCCCTCATCCGCTTGAAGCAATGGCTGTTAACTTCGATGTCCCTGCGGTTCGTTCTTCCTCTTATTACTTTTACTTTAATCCTTTCGGTTCCCTGCGAGTTCTTACAGTCGACATCTTTCTTTCTCTTTCATTTTCTTGGTCCTCCAAACTTAGGAACTTCGCAACACACTGGTGATTCCAACCCATCAACCTCCCCTCCATTGCCTAGGTCCGATGGGCGACCCAGATCCAACTGACCTGATTAATGCAGAGGCAAATCGTATTCCCTTCAAATCTCAAAATTTCTCTTTGAATCTATGGAAAGACACGTTCCGTTCTTGGCCCAAACCCACCAAAGGGTGGAAAAACTGGTTCTTGAGGGTCAACAGATCAATGCAAGTGTTCTGGGCAGAACGGAAGATAGATCAGTGTATCAGGCTATCCATTGCCGATATACAAAAGAATGAATCCATGATGATAGCTGCCGCTCAGTTTTGGTCTGACACCACCAACACCTTCATGTTCGGTCATGGCCCATGTGCCCCTACTCTTGCCGATGTATACATGCTCACGGGCTTGGACATCTCAACTGTCGATGAAGGCCATATTTTCAGCAGAAAAGCTGAATACAGAGTAACTACACGCAACATCGGCGGCTGGACGGGATATATCCAGGAATACCAAAAGACTGGCACCGTCAATCAAAGGGAACATGCCACATTCCTGAACATATGGCTGGAAAAGTTTATTTTCTGCGGCCGATCGGTAGGACCAACTAACGCTTTCCTCCCAGCAGCAGAACTCTTAGCCAACGGTGTCAGATTCCCACTTGGCCGATATCTCCTGAGCTCAACCTACCACCTTCTCCACCAAGTATCTCAGAAGCTTATACTTGGCGAGCTCATCGGCAATCTGGGAGGCCCATGGTGGTTTGTTAATATGTGGTTAAACGCTCACATGCACAAGCGTTTACAGTGGGATCTCTTTGCTCAGGAATTCCCACGAGAGATTCCCGAAGAGTACGTCCTTGGAGATGATGAATCGGCAACACGCCCCCCTCTCAACTTCGGCGAAGCAATAATCGTCCTTCCCGGAACAGAAGCCAATGAGGACCAAATCGGCAGATTTTTTCAAACTTTCTACCATGGCCTCCCTCGTGACCTCAGGGCTTGGGTATCTTATATTGATGAGGATAACAAGTTCCCTCTCCTCTTCAATTTCGCCGATAGTGATCTGAACCAAGACAATGATCTCATGATGGCCATTATCACCCCCAGAGCAATCCCAGTCAACACATTTGGTAGCGGGAAAGCCTCCCATATTACTTATGAATTCTACAATCCATCGGCAGTATCTCACCAGCTGGCCTTTGGGCAACTGCCCATCAAACTATGCTATGCCGATGTGATCAAGCCCAGAGAAATCATTACTGCTAGAACTGAATGGAGCAGGATAGTAAGACTTGCTCCCGATGCCGATATTTCAAATGTCGATCTCTCCGCCTGGTCACCAGCATCTTTCATAACAGAGTCATATAAGCAATGGTGGCAGGAGTGGAAAGAACAGCTGTTTTCAACGTCTGTTCACACATATCGGCACCTGATCGACCCCGATTATGCTATTCCTGACAATGCAGTAAGTTCCTTTTAACTTTTGTCTTTTTCCTTCCTTTTATTATGTATATCGGTAGCTAACCTTCCTTGAAACAGGCTGATGATCCAGTTCCACCAACAAGCAAAAGTGGAAAACCCTTCAACCTCCATCCAGCCTCTCCAGTCTCAGCAATCGGCTACAACGCCCCCACCTTAGAAGCCTTGACCTCCCAAAGGGCTCGCACCAAAACCATCACTTCCAGACCAAGACTGGGAACATCCAGGGCTTCTCCAAAGGCTGCTGCTTCAAGCCTAATCAAGGCTTTCAAGGTAATAATCTTGCTTACTCTGTTTTCTGCCGATACACTCCATATTAACACACAACTATCAGGGTGTGCAAGCTGCAGCTGGATCGTCATCGGCAACCTTACCAAGCACCACGATCTCTACTCCTCCTTCAGAGGTATTCTCTTATTTTTACATTTTTCTCTATTAAATATCCAACCTTATACCCGTTTTTGCAGCAACAAACGGGCATATCGGCAAGCACGCCAAGCATGCAGACTCCCCAACCAACAGATGTTGATGCCCCCCAGCCAGTTGTTGTTGAAGCACAAACAAAGCGTAAAGCTTTGACCGATGCTGAGGCTCAACAGAAACGACAGAAATCTACACCAACCCCTGCGTCTGCTCCAACACCCGTCAGTCAGCCCTCTGAACAAACTGCTCCTGCCCAAGGTACATCATCGGCAATTATACCTCAAGGGCCGACTACCGATGCGATCATAGAAGACATTCCATCGGCATCTTCTGCCGATCCTTCGTATGACCCTTTACAAGCCGCTCCCTCAAGTCAAGCTCAAGAAATCGCCCTGAAGCAGGTAAACCAATTAATTACTTGGTTTATTATATCCCCAAATATCATAAACATGATTTCTAATTCTCTTTATTTCATAGGAACAAGATTCTCCCGATAGCTTATTCTCTTTTGCTATCGATGTTTCTGATGACGACGAAGAAGAAGCGAGTTCCTCCCTGGCGTTGGGAACAATATCTTCAGACACCTATGGCAAGCTAGAAACCCTCCTAAATCTGCTGCAGCAAGACACTGCCCAATTGGTGATCGACTCGGATCCTGCGAGGTCTATCTTCAAAACGATCCGCGGCCAAGTCCCTGCTAATGTTGAAGAAATCATCTTTCCAGCAGTCCATCTGGAGAGCAAACAACTTCAATATCAAAGGGCCGTTCATCGTATTGCTGACAGAGCAGCTCAGTCTCAACTTAAAGAAGAAATGCTGCAGCTGAAGCAGAGTGCCGACGAGAAGCACAAGAATATCAAAAATTTGCAAGCCTCCAGTGCCGATATTAGACAGAAAATCTTAGATCTATCGGCAAAGAAAGCAGCCCTGCTAGCTGAACTGGAAAAGGTTGAGACAGCTCTGACTCAAGCTAAACAAGAAGAAGACCAGCTTCCCGACGCTATCAAGGCCCTTCAACAGGAACGAGATGCTCAAGCTCGCAAGGCCTTGGTCTTGAAAAAGAAAATCAAGCCTGTGGAAGGAAGTGCCGATGAAGACGCCAAGGAATTAAAAGAAGCCGATGAAATTCGCCTGCGTGCGATATCAGCCATCCAGGCTTTGTTAAATTAGCGCATCGGCACAATTGATACTTTGTTTTAACTCCAGCCGATAGGATTGTTATCGGCAATCTATACTCTTATGCATCTATCCAGATACTAGGGTAATATTTCTTTAAATATTTTCCATTTAATGCTCTAGGAAATACAACTCCTTAGAGAGTTTCAAGAATATACGCATTGCCAGGAACAGATTGATTTATCCGATATGGACCTTCCCAATTAGGTGACCATTTGCCAAACTTAGAACTTTTAGTCCCAATCGGTAAAATCAATTTCCAAACCAATTCACCATCGACAAATTCCTTTACCTTCACTTTCTTGTCACACCATCTAGCTACCCTTTTCTTATTCTCCTCGATGCTAACCAAAGCTTTTAACCGATGACCTGCTACATCTTCCAATTCATCTTTCATAAGAATATCATAATCATCGGCTGTCAGTTGATCCTGAAAGCGCATTCGCCTAGAGCCAATCTTAATCTCCCAAGGTAATACCGCATCGTGTCCATACACCAATTGATAAGGTGATACCTTGGTTGCACCATGATATGCCATCCGATATGACCACAAAGCTTCATTTAATATTGTATGCCACTTTTTAGGATACTCTTTGATCTTGCGCTTAATAAGTTTGATAATTCCCTTATTAGATGCTTCAGCCTGGCCATTAGCTTGGGCATAATACGGTAAAGAATTCAAAACTTTAATTCCCATACTTATAGCAAACTCATCAAATTCACCTGATGTAAACATAGTGCCCTGATCGGTAGTGATGGTTTGAGGGATGCCAAATCGGTAAACAATATGCTCTTTCACAAAATCAACCATGTTAGCCGATGTCACCTTTTTCAAAGGAATTGCATCAACCCACTTTGTGAAATAATCGGTAGCAACCAGAATAAACTTATGCCCTTTACTCGATGGTGGATAAATCTGACCGATGAGATCAATAGCCCAACCCCGAAACGGCCAAGGTTTAATTATGGGGTTCATAGCCGATGCGGGTGCTCTTTGAATATTACCGAATTTTTGACATTCCTGACATCCTTTAAAATATTTAAAACAATCCTCAAGAATAGCCGGCCAATAATATCCATTTCTTCTGATCATCCATTTCATCTTGAATGCTGACTGATGAGCCCCACATACTCCTTCATGAATTTCACTCATCAGGCTTTTTGATTCCTCTATGCAAACACACCTGAGTAAAACTCCATCTATGGTACGGTAATACAATTCATCATCGAGGAGTACATACTTTGTCGCTTGGAACCTTATGCGTTTTTCAACCTTTTTAGATGGATTCTTTAAATAATCAATGATTTCCTTTCTCCAGTCATCGGTATCAGCCACCGATGTCAATACTTCTTGAACAGGTTGATATCCTGAAGCATGCTGAGCCAATCGGTTAGCCTCTTCATTATGCATCTGAGAAATATGCTCCAGATAAAAACTCCTAAACCCTTTTAACAATTCCAAACACTTTTCATGATATGAAATTAGAATTTCACTTCGGCATTCATAAACCCCAATCAACTGATTTATAACTAGCATAGAATCACCAAAGACTTCAACAGCATCAGTCTGTACTTCTTTAAGCAATTCTAACCCTTTTATCAGGGCTTGGTACTCAGCTTGATTGTTTGTCGATGTTGCAATGATCGGCAATGAGAATTCATACTTCTTCCCCTGAGGGGAAATCAACACGATGCCGATGCCTGCCCCTTCACCACAAGTAGACCCATCAAAGAAAAGTGTCCACGGAGCAACTTCCAGAGAATCCACTGTGTTGCAATGTTGAGTAACAAAATCGGCCATAACCTGTCCTTTAACTGCCTTAGCCAATTCATAACGTAGGTCAAACTCTGATAACGCTAAAATCCATTTACCAATCCTACCATTTAATATCGGCATAGATAGCATATATTTGACCACATCATCTTTGCATATGACAGTACATTCAGCCGATAGTAAATAATGCCTCAACTTAATACAAGAGAAGTATAAGCATAAGCATAATTTCTCAATGGCCGAATACCTGGTTTCAGCATCTATTAACCGTCTGCTCAAATAATAGATAACACGCTCCTTCCCTTCAAATTCTTGAATAAGAGCTGAACCGATAACAGTATCTTCAGTTGATAAATACAATCTGAAAGGTTTTCCATGCTGGGGTGGAACTAACACTGGAGGATTTATTAAATAACTCTTAATCTGATCTAAGGCCAATTGCTGTTCATCCCCCCATTTAAACTCCAGATCGGCTTTCAATTTTAATAATGGACTGAAAGCCTTGATCTTGCCTGACAGATTAGATATAAACCTTCTGATGAAATTAATCTTACCGATCAAGGACTGTAATTTAGTTTTATCGGCAGGAGCAACAACCTTGTTGATTGCCTCGATAGATTTTCTACTAATTTCAATGCCCCGCTGATGCACCATAAAACCCAAGAATTGTCCTGCCGATACACCAAATGCACATTTATTGGGATTCATCTTTAATCCATGTTTTCTTGTGCACTCCAGTATCTTCCGTAGATCGGTTAGATGCTTTGTGATGTCTCCAGACTTAATCACTATGTCATCAATGTAGATTTCTACCAACGTGCCGATATATTCATGGAAAATAAAGTTCATAGCTCTTTGATAAGTAGCACCGGCATTTTTCAAACCAAATGTCATAACTATCCACTCAAATAATCCCACATGACCTGGACACCTAAAAGCAGTCTTGGAAATATCTTCTTCAGCCATGAATATTTGGTTATAACCCGCATTACCATCCATGAAACTAATAATCTGATGCCCTGCTGCAGCATCAATCAACAAATCAGCAATCGGCATTGGGTAACCATCCATCGGTGTGGCCTTATTAAGATTCCTGAAATCAATACAAACACGGAGTTTTCCATTTTTCTTATATACAGGAACCACATTAGAAATCCACTCTGCATATCGACACTGCCGAATAAACTTTGCCTCAATTAACTTGGTTATTTCGGCCTTAATATCAGGGAGTATATTAGGATTGCATCGGCGAGCCGGCTGCTGATGTGGCCGAAATCCAGATTTAATAGGCAACCGATGTTCAACTATAGATCGGTCTAATCCAGGCATTTCAGTATAATCCCAAGCAAAACAATCTTTATATTCCTTTAACAAATCAACTAGTTGCTGTTTATACTTGGAATTTAACTTAGAGCTAATAAAAGTGGGCCTTGGCCTATCGCCTTCACCAATATCTACTTCTATTAAATCATCTGCCGATGTAAATCCTTGACCTAATTTTCCATCATCGGCAAATCTATCCATTAAAACTCTTCTTCAGAACCGACTGCTTGGATCGGTAGAAATTCATAATCGGCAATCTTGAGGAACTCCTTTTCCCAGGCTTCTCCCGATATGCACTTGGTTCGCTCATAAGTATCTGATTCTGCCGATGCAATGATATAAGAAGAGTCACCAGGAACAACTTCAATCTTATCTCCAATCCATTGTACCAGACATTGATGCATTGTAGAAGGAACACAACAATTAGCATGAATCCAATCCCTTCCCAAAAGCAGATTGTATGCACCCTTGCCATTAATAACAAAGAAAGTTGTCGGTAAGGTTTTACTGCCGATGGTCAACTCAACACATACTGCCCCTTTAGCTGGTGATACATTGCCTTCAAAATCATTTAGCATCATATCGGTCTTAGTTAAGTTTTGATCTCCCTTACCAAGCTTCCGATACATCACATAAGGAATGATATTAATCGCAGCTCCTCCATCAATAAGTATCTTAGATACAGGCTGCCCATCAACTCTGCCTTTTACAAACAAAGCCTTGAGGTGTTGTCTCTCATCATCGGTAGGCTTCTCAAAAACAGCCATCATTGGATCTAACATTAATTGAGCTATTTGATCAGAGGAAACAGCATCTTCTTCGCTATCAGACAGAGCCAAAAATTCCATCGGCAACATAAACACCATATTGACATCTGCCGATGGACCTTTATTCTTGTGCCTTATCTGCCACTGCTGGTTACCAGATCTCTCATTGGAGGGACTTTCTTCTTGATATAAATCTTTTTGACGCTCTCGCTGCATTTTTCTCTTCTGTGTCTTTGTCAAACCCTCTCGACACCATTGAGGAAGCTTAGTTTTCCAAACTGGCTGATAAGTCCTAGTTGTCTCCACACGACGTATATTAGGATCCCTGTAAAATATTTCTTCATCAGGAACTCTTGCATTTGCCATCTCTTCAAGTTCCTCTTGGTTTCTTGGAAAATATGTAACGCGTTTACCAAGCCTTTCATGCACACTGAGCCTGCCCCCCAGCCGATCATGTATTGATGCTCTCCCTCTGATCGGCTCATTAATGAGCAAACCTTGATTACCAGATTGAAACCTTCTTGCAGGATGATTAACTCCATAATAACCATTGCACTCTGGACAATTTTCAACAGTAGGTAACTTAATACCTTCCTCCCAACAATGAATGAAAAACGGACAATTCCAATGATCATTATGCCGATTCCACTCTTCTTGACGCCTTTCCTCTTGTTGTCGTCGATACCGGTCCCTTCGCTGACGCCAACCTTCTTGTTGTCTTCGATGAGTAATCACGATGCCAGATCGAGGAGGCCTCCCAGAACCGCCACTTTCCGTCAATAGCCCCTTGCCTTTTGCATCATCGGTAGCTATCCGATGTTGGGGATCTACTGATGCATTCTTTTCAGCAGCTACCGATGTTAACACCTTAATTTTTCCTTCAGCATCTAACATATTTGCTGGAAAAGGATGTTGATCAATTTTCATTGGCTTTTGAATCTTGGAATTGCCAAATTTTATCCTACCAGACTCAATAGCTAACTGCAATTGTTGTCTAAACACCTTGCACTCATTGGTACTGTGTGAAGTTGCATTGTGCCACTTGCAATACAGCATATGCTTCAACTCTTCTGCCGATGGGATCACATGATTGGGTGACAATTTAATCTGGCCCTCCTGAAGCAAAAGATCGAATATTTTATCGGCTTTGGTGACATCAAAAGTAAACTTCTCTGGCTCTTTGTGACCAAAGGGACAAGATATCGGCTTCTTATTCTTAACCCACTCTGCCAAACCGATAACTGGTTCATTATCTGAATCAGAATCTTCCGCCTCTTCAACAAATGAAACTTTCTTGTTCCAATTTCTTTTAGGTTCAAAAACCCTAGTGTCTTGATCAGAAATCCTTTGCACTAAATGACTTAGGCTTTCGAACTCCTGAGAAGCATATCTGTCCTTAAGGTGTGGTAATAATCCCTGAAAGGCTAAATCGGTAAGCTGCCGATCATCCAATACCAGACTATAATATTTGTTCTTTACATCTCGTAGCCTTTGCACAAAGCCTTCTACCGATTCATCATTGCGCTGTTTCATCTTTACCAAATCGGTGAGCTTCTTTTCATGAATTCCAGCAAAGAAATACTTATGAAATTGCTTTTCCAGATCAACCCAGGTGATAATAGAATTTGGCGGTAGTGAAATAAACCACGTAAATGCTGATCTGGATAGAGATGACGAGAACAGACGAACTCTCAATTCATCTCTACAAGCTGCCTCTTCACATTGAATAATAAAACGATTAACATGCTCCATGGTTGATGTATCGTCTTGCCCAGAGAATTTAGTGAAATCTGGCACTTTGTAACGATTTGGGAGAGGAATTAAATCATATGCCGGAGGATACGGAGTCCGATAAGAATAGGTATTAACCTTGGGCTTGATCCCAAATTGATCCCTCATAATTTCTGCTATCTTATCGGCCCAAAAAACATCGACATCTTGCTGACGATATGGTTGAATCTCTGCTAGAAGTATCTGTTGATACCCTTCTGCATATCTTTGTTGCCCACGATCTCCAGCAATTGGCATATTTGCTAATAACTGTGGTCCATTAACCTGCTGAAAAGGGTTCATCGGCTGAGCTGCCGATGCTTGATTCTGAAAACCAGCATGCATGTGACCTTGATGAACTCCTGTGGCTTGCTGATTTGGCTGAACTGTATGTTGAGTGGGAAACTGCCCTGACCAATTATTAGTATTCATCGGCACAAAGTTTGCCGATGGCTGGTAGCTTGTTGGCATTGCTGGATAATTACATCCAACTTGAGGCATAACCTGGACTCCAGGTTGACTGGTGATAGGAGCCTTCTGCTGCATCGGTAACAAATTTGCCGATGGACTTGAACTAGATGTTTGACCCAGAGACGCCTGAAAACCTCCTAGACTCGGTTGTACAGTAGTTGTAGTATATTGAGGCGCTTGGGCTATCGGCAAACCAGCCGATGGCATAGGAGTTTTTCCCGCTGCGTCAAACACTTGAGATAATCCGTGATTGAAAGTAGATGGCTCTGGAGGCATACCATATCCCCACCAATTAGCAGGAGTTTGATTACTCTGTGGTATAGGGCCTGATAAAGCTGATGCTGATAGATCTGTACCAAGCTGAACTCGTCTTGATAATGCTGAATCTGGACGCACCGGAGTAGACTGTACATTAGATAATCCCGCTGATACTGGAGGAGAAGAAATCTCTATACCCGCAACGGCTGGAGGAGCCGATGGAGCAACAGCAGATGCTGCTTCTGGTTGATGATAAGCAGGCCCGACGTAACGAGGTGACGCTTGCCCTTCTTTGAAAGTTCGAATCACAGCATTATGAACAGTATTGGACAGCACATTGGAGTGATTAATTAAAGCATGATTCACCGCAGAATTAACCATCTCTTGAAGTTTACCCGGATTAGAATCAAAGGTGACCTGCCGAGGCAACGGCAAGTCCTGCTTCTGGATGACTTGTCCACTTTTGTTCAAGCTGAATGACTTCAAGCAAAGCTGTCTGTATTCTTCAATAGCTCTCTCCATAGCCTGCCTCTGATCATCCTTAAGATCTTCTTCTGTTACCGCGATGATGTTCCCAGCATCAATCTCATGATTAGGCATCTTGACTGGATCTGTCCCACCGAGCGTGCCAAAAGATGTGTTGATGCAAAAGTGAATCTGCAAACACAAAGGGCTAATACCCGAAATCGATATCCAAAGCGTGCCAGTCGATTTGACCTGTTAATCGACAAGGATGAAGATACGAGCACTTTGGTCCTGACAACAGCGATACGCCCGGAAGTCACGGCCAAGAGGTACTCACGCGGAACTCGAAGATCAACGAAGATTGCACTTAGAGCAATGCAACTCGCCGAATCGATGAGAACTCGTAAAAAGGAAAAATATGCAAATTGACGAAGTCGCCGAAAAGTAGATGTAAATAAGAGTAAAAGCTGTTTTTTGATGTATTGATTGATCCCTTATTACATTGCCCTTCACTCTATATTTATACCCTGATCTATAGAAACATAACCAAATACGACTAGGACACTAAATCCAAATCTAAGGAAAAAACATGACTTTGATACAACTCAGACTCTACTAATCGTAAACAAGGAAATTAACTCCTATTTTATTCCATAGTCCACCTTAATCACGATGGTATTCTCATCGACCTTCTTTTCAACGGCACAGCCCCTGTTCCATCGGCAGTAGCCTTCGAGCTCCTTCCATCGGTACATTCCCTGTTTCATCGGCTGCAGTCTTCATACCTTCCTTCATCGGTACATCCCCTATCTCATCGGCAGCAGTCTCCAAACCCTCTTTCATCGGCATCGGCAATAATACCCTTAACCTCATCGGCAACATTTCAAATTAAATCCATACACTGCCACCACTCAAAAACAAACTTATTCTCCTTGACTATCAATTTACACGGTAATCTTTCCTCTGTTGATTAGCCCTTCCTAATCATCTTGACACGTGCTAAAAACGATGTCAACAGGAGGGCGGTGGCCGGTCGCGGCGAGAAGCGGAGGAGGAAGAGAAAACGGCTTGGCCGACGACGAAGGCATTTATAGACACGGCCAGGCGTTGCTGTGGCGACACGCGGAGCAAGCCGGTGAAAGCCCAAGTTTGGTTTTGGTAATTAATGACACCAAGTTGCTAATGCTATTGTATCAAGTGTGATTAAGCTAGGCATAAGCAACATGTGATGAAGGTGGAAATGGCGTGGAGAGATGGCCACAAGACCACATGATTTGGTGCATGAAATGATGAGCAAGATCATGGTGGAGATGCACATGAAATGATGGACATGATGATCAATTGGAGGAAAAGGATCTAAGAGCGCAAGGCAAAGGTATAACCATAGGGTTTTCCTTTTGCCGGTCTAAGTTGAGTAGAGAAGTGATTGACCGGGTTTAGGATACATAGCCGACTATCAAGAGGGGCAATCACGGTTAGCTCGGGAATCAAGTGCCACTAGATCAATGTCTTGAGCATATGCATTTAGGATCTAGTAAAAGAGCTAACATAACGCCTTGGAAAATGTTTGTGAAATGCTAACACACATGCACATGGTGGTGTACACTTGGTGGTGTTAGCACTTTCGTGAAGGCGGTGGAGTTTAAGCGGTAGAGAGGGGTTTGGGTTCCTCTCTCCCTCCCGCCGAGCTTGCGAGGCGGGATTCGGCGCTTTTTAGAGAAGTGTAATGCCTATTTTCTATTGCGCCGAAAGTCGGAAAAGAAACGGAGGCGAACGGAGGTCTCTGCGTGCACCGGACGCTGCACCGGACTCTGCACCGGACGCGGTCACTGTGCGACCGGCGCGTCCGGTCAGGCGAACAGCGGCTCACGAGGAACACCGGACGCGATGCGCGTCCGGTCATAGGTGACCGGACGCGTCCGGTCGTCCAGGGAGCTTACTGGACTCCCACCGAACGCGGGCACTGTCGCGTCCGGTCCGTTCTTCAGCGCGTCCGGTGGATGTTTCGCGGTGCGCGGCTCGGTGTTGACCGGCGTGTCCGGTGGGTCACGGGACCGGCGCGTCCGGTCGTGACCAGCGCGTCCGGTCGCTCGGTCGAGCGCGTCCGGTCAACTGTAACGGCTAGTTCGGACGATACTGTTCACGTCTGTCACGTAGTGACCGGACGCGTCCGGTCACCCTGACCGGAGCGTCCGGTGCAGCGCGATTTCTGCTGCGTCGTTTCTAACGGCTAGTTGCGTACCCCTTCGTTATAAATAGATGGTGGACGGGTTTTGAGGGCAACTCTTGCACATTTTGAGACCTAGAGACATACTTTGAGCTAGAGAACAACCCCTCCACTCATCTCCTTGATTGATTGCACATCTTGAGTGAGATTGAGTGAGATTCAAGTGCATTGCTTGAGAGTTGCATTCTAGAGGCACTTGATCTTCGAGTTGCTGCGGATTTCTTGTTACTCTTCCGTGTTTCCCGACACGGTAGACGGCTTGGAGCAGCGGAGGTGATTGAGCTCGCAATTGGAGATTGTTGGAGCCTTCACCAAGTGTTGTAAGGGGTTCTTGATCCTTCCCCGCGGGAGTTCGCAAATTGGATACTCTAGTGGAGCTCGTGGCTTGGAGGATCCCCATCTTGTGTGCGGTTGTGCGGCGCCCGCCGAGGGCTCAACTCTTGATAGTTGATTAGCTTGCGAACCGACAAGTGGGTGCATCGCCACAACGAGGAGTAGCTTGCCGGGAAGCAAGTGAACCTCGGGATAAATTCTTGTGTCATTCTCTTCCCGAGGATTTCTCTTGTGTGATTGATTTATTGGTACTTCTCATCTCTACACGGCGGTATAATCACTCAAAGCTCTTCTCTCGATTTACTTCTTGTATCTATCTTGTTGTTGTTGTGTTTAGTGGATAGCCTTGTACTAATCTTGTGTAGGTGGCTTGCTTAATTAGTTAGAGCTAGTGCTTTTTGCTCCGCCACCTTTTGTACTAACTTGTGGTTAAGTATTTCTTGTAGAAGTTTTAATTAGGCTATTCACCCCCCCTCTAGCCTATTTGGACCTTACAAGTGGTATCAGAGCCGAGGCACCGTTTATTTGAGGCTTAACAACCTACGGTGAAGAAGAAATGGCTCAATTAAGTTTGCACATCAACAACACAAAGAAGGCACCTCACTTTGATGGCACAAATTATGCATATTGGAAGGTTAAGATGACCGCACACCTCAAGTCAATCAATAGAGAAGTGTGGAAGGTCACCGAAACAAAATTTGAGGTTGCTAATCCGGAAGCACCTACACCGGTGGAAGAGAAGAAGCTCCAATGCAATGATATTGCCATTAGTGCTCTTCATGAGGCATTAGATGACAAGACATTTGAGCAAGTGAAGAACATAGAAGTTGCACATGATGCTTGGGCCAAGTTAGAAGAAACATTTGAGGGCACCGAAGGCACAAAGACCGCTAAAGCATATATCTTGCAAGAAAAATTTTCAAGCTTCAAGATGCAAGATGATGAGAGTGTACCGGAGATGTTTCATAGATTGCAAGTCATTGTAAATGAGCTCAAGGCACTTGGTGAGGAGGTCAAGGACAATCAATTCTCTATGAAGTTTTTGAGAAGCTTGCCTAAGAGGTTTGATACATTGATCACCGTGCTAGTGAGGACTACATTGAAGGATTCAACTCCTCAACAAATATTTCAAGAAGTGATGACCGATGATTCATATAGAGAAGATGATGAGAAGGATGAGTTGGTCAAGAAGAAGAAGAAGGAGAATGAGAAGAATGATGATGAAAAGAAGAAGAGTGTGGCATTCAAAGCCACCACATCCAAGGGCAAATCCAAGATTGAATCATCAAGTGAAGAAGACTCAAGCTCTTGTGATAGTGATGACATTGATGAGAAGATGGCTCTCTTTGTCAAGCAATTTGGCAAATTCATGAAGAAGAAGGGCTATCGTGCAAGGAGGAGGAAGAACACATCTAAGAAGAATGAGCATACCATGAGATGCTTTAGATGCCATAGCAAGGACCATCTCATTGCAAAGTGTCCTTATGATAGTGATGATGAAGATGCTATCAAGAAGGAAAGGAAGAAGCAAAAGAAGAAGCAAGAAAAGAAGGAGAGTTCTCATAAGAAGAAGAATGAGTCTCATGTTGCTACATGGGATAGTGATGATTCCTCAAGTGATGATGAGGATGACTACAAGAGCAAGAAGAAGGGACATGCTAGCATTGCTATCCAAGAGAAGGTCTCCCTCTTCGACACTCCATCGTGCTTCATGGCTAAGGCCACTAAGGTATCATCCGATAATTAGAGTGATCATGATAATGCTAGTGATAGTGATAGTGATAGTGATGAAGAAGAATTCACTAAAGATGAACTAATCACTATGCTAGAAGATTGCACTCAACATTATAAAGAATCTAGAAAGGAATGCAAGGGCTTGCTTAAGGAAAAGAAAAACCTTATGCAAGAACTTGATGAGCTTAGAGCATCTTATGAGAGTCTAAAGGTAGACCATAAGAAACTTCAAAAGTCTCACACTAAGCTTGAAGAAGCTCATTCCTCTCTAGTTGAAAAATGTGAAAACATGCCAACTAATGTTGAGAAAGCTAAAACTTGCAACATAGGCATATCTTGTGATATAATTGATGAATCTTGTCATAAGCCTATTGTTGTTGCTCCCACTAACCCTTCATGTAGCTCATCTACATCATCCTCATCTAGTAGTGATGGTTTCACTTGTGATCCCACACTTATAGTTGAGAATGAAAATCTCAAGAAGGAGTTAAAAGAGCTCAATCACACCTTGGCCAAGGCTTATGGTGGTGAGGACCGCTTGCTTATGTGCTTGGGTAGCCAAAGAGCTTCTCTCTACAAAGAGGGATTGGGCTATAACCCCAAGAAAGGCAAGGCCGCTTTTGCTCCTCACAAGACTCGTTTTGTGAAGAACAATGGTAGCTTTTGCAAAAGTTGCAAGCAAGTTGGTCACATAGAGCAACATTGCATGAACAAGAAAACCAATGCTAATGTATCCTCAATTAAGTTTGATTCTTTCTATATACTTACCAAGGGTACAAATGGTGTTCATGCTAAGTTCATTGGTACACCATGGATGGGCTCAAAGAAGAAAGCCATTTGGGTACCAAAGAGCTTGGTCACTAACCTTGGAGGACCCAAACAAGTTTGGGTACCTAAAAAGAATTGATCTTATCTTGTAGGTCAATTACAAAGCCGGAGGAAGGCATTGGGTGCTTGATAGTGGGTGCACTCAACATATGACCGGGGAATCATGTATGTTCAAATCAATTGATACAAGTCAAAATGGTGGTTTTGATGCTATCACTTTCGGCAACAACAAGAAAGGCAAAGTCAAGGGGCTTGGTAAAATTGCTATTTCAAATGACATGAGCATATCTAATGTGTTGCTAGTTGAGAGCTTGGATTTCAATCTTTTGTCGGTAGCACAACTTTGTGATCTTGGCTTCAAGTGCATATTTGGTAGTGATGATGTTGAAGTCATTAGTGTGGATGGATCAAACTTTATATTCAAAGGATTTAGACATGGTAGCTTGTACTTGGTTGACTTCAATGATAGTGAGACACAATTGACATCATGCTTGCTTAGCAAATCTAGTATGGGTTGGTTATGGCATAGAAGGCTTGGTCATGTTGGAATGAAACAATTGAACAAACTTTTGAGGCATGACTTAGTTAGAGGCTTGAAGGATGTCACCTTTGAGAAGGATAAACCTTGTAGTGCTTGTCAAGCCGGCAAACAAGTTGGAAATAAACATCCTAGTAAGAGTGAAATGAGCACATCAAAGGCATTTGAGTTATTACACATGGACTTGTTTGGACCAACAACATACACTAGTATTGGTGGAAATAAGTATGGTTTTGTGATAGTGGATGACTACACTAGATACACTTGGGTGTTCTTTCTTTATGACAAGAGTGATGTACATGATCTATTCAAATCTTTTGTCAAGAGAGTGCAAAATGAGTTTGAGATTAACATCAAGAAGATTAGAAGTGACAATGGTAGTGAGTTCAAGAACACAAGAATTGAAGATTTATGTGATGATCTCGGTATTGGACATCAATTCTCACCAACATACACTCCTCAATCCAATGGTGTAGTTGAAAGAAAGAATAGAACTTTGATTGACATGGCTAGATCAATGCTTAGTGAATACAATGTGAGTCATTCATTTTGGAGTGAAGCTATCAACACGGCTTGTTATTGTAGCAACCGTCTCTATTGCCATGGGAAGCTTGGGAAGACACCATATGAGCTTTTGAATGGAAGAAAGCCCAACATTGCATACTTTAGAGTGTTTGGTTGCAAATGTTATATTCTCAAGAAAGGCACTAGATTGAGCAAGTTTGAAAAGAAATGTGATGAAGGGTTCTTACTTGGTTATTCTACCACAAGCAAAGCATATAGAGTTTGGAATCTCACAAATGGCACCTTGGAAGAAGTTCATGATGTTGAGTTTGATGAAACCCAAGGGTCTCAAAATGAAGATCAAAACCTTGATGATGTGAGAGGAGATCAATTATCAAATGCAATGAAGAACATGGATATTGGTGACATAAGGCCGAGGCAAGTTGATGATGATGATGATACTCATGTGATCAACCAAAGTGTGCAAATTGATACAAATCAAGCAAGCTCTAGTGGTTCTAATGATGAAGTGCAAGATCAAGGTCAAGCTAGTGGAAGCAATCAACTCCCAATACTCCAACCTACTAGTATTGCAAGAGATCATCCATTGGATCAAATCATTGGTGGAATTCAAAGTGGTGTTCAAACTAGATCAAGGCTAGCATCCTTTTGTGAGCACTACTCATTTGTGTCACTTGAAGAACCTAAGAAAATAGAAGATGCATTGAAAGATTCCGATTGGGTAAATGCCATGCATGAAGAGCTAAACAACTTCACTAGAAATCAAGTTTGGAAACTTGTTGAGAGGCCAAAGAACTACAATGTGATTGGTACTAAGTGGGTCTTTAGAAACAAACAAGATCAAGATGGCATGGTTGTAAGAAATAAAGCAAGATTAGTAGCACAAGGATACACTCAAGTCGAGGGTCTTGACTTTGGAGAGACATATGCACCGGTTGCAAGATTGGAGGCAATTAGAATCTTATTAGCATATGCTTGTGCACACAACATCAAGCTCTATCAAATGGATGTCAAGAGTGCATTTCTAAATGGCTACATCAATGAAGAAGTTTATGTTGAGCAACCTCCCGGTTTTGAAGATGACAAGAAGCCCAACCATGTTTACAAGCTCAAGAAGGCATTGTATGGTTTGAAGCAAGCACCTAGAGCATGGTATGAGAGGTTGAGGGACTTTCTTCTCTCTAAAGGGTTCAAGATGGGAAAGGTTGACACCACTCTCTTCACCAAGAAAATTGGAAATGACTTGTTTGTGTTGCAAATCTATGTGGATGACATTATCTTTGGATCAACCAACCAAGATTTTTGTGAAGAGTTTGGAAATATGATGGCTAATGAGTTTGAGATGTCTATGATTGGAGAGCTTAGTTACTTTCTTGGACTTCAAATCAAGCAAATGAAGAATGGCACTTTTGTAAGTCAAGGCAAGTACATCAAGGACATGATCAAGAAGTTTGGATTGCAAGATGCTAAGCAAATGAGTACACCAATGGGCACAAATGATCAATTGGGTATTGATGCAATTGGTAACATGGTAGATCAAAAGCAATACCGGTCTATGATTGGAAGTTTGCTATATGTCACCGCCTCTAGGCCGGATGTGATGTTTAGTGTGTGCAAATGTGCAAGATATCAAGCTTCACCTAGAGAAAGTCACTTGAAAGCAACCAAGAGGATATTAAGATATCTTAAGGGCACTCATGATGTTGGATTATGGTTTCCAAAGGGGTCTAATTTTGAGTTGATTGGATATTCGGACTCCGACTATGGTGGTTGCAAGATTGATAGAATGAGCACAAGTGGCACTTGTCAATTGCTAGGAAGGTCTCTTGTTTCATGGTCATCAAAGAAACAAAATAGTGTTGCACTATCTACCGCCGAGGCCGAATACATTAGTGCCGGTAGTTGTTCTGCACAATTGCTTTGGATGAAGGCCACTTTGAATGATTTTGGAATCAAGTTCAAGAATGTGCCTTTGTTTTGTGATAATGAGAGTGCTATCAAGATGACACAAAATCCGGTTCAACATTCAAGAACAAAGCACATTGACATAAGGCATCACTTCATAAGAGACCATCAACAAAAGGGTGATATTAGCATTGAGAGCATTGGCACCGAAGATCAACTAGCCGACATATTCACAAAGCCACTTGATGAGAAGAGGTTTTACAAGTTGAAGAATGAATTGAACATACTTGACTTCTCCAACTTGAGATGAGTGCACCCCCACATTCTTATATGGCATGCCTCTCCTCCAACATAGCAAGGTAAAGTTGTTTGACATATCATTCATACTTTGCTAAGGACATGTTTAGAACATATAGACATATTTGCATGACAAATAGGCTCATTCATGAAAATCAAATGAGTTTAATGTATATGTGGTACCACTATTGCTTCTATGTTTGATTGATCTAGTGGTAGCATATGACATGTTTGTGGGCTTGCAAACCTAGTGTTGAATCTAGAAAATGAGCTCATGATGTGTAATTCAACATGGTCAAGATAACCCTTATACTTTATGAGGTGTGAAGAAGCTTGTCCTTGGATCAAACCGAATTACATATTCGAGGCAAGTAATCTAGATTGAACCATAATTTGGACTCCCTCATATTGATTGACTTAACCCTCACTAAAATTGGCACCTTTTTGGTGATTGTTGACAAAGGGGGAGAGAAAAGTCACAAAGATAGAAAAGTCACAAAGGGGGAGAAAGATATAATAAGAGGGGAGAGAAAAGTCACAAAAAGAAAAAGTTAAAAAGGGGGAAAGCATAAGATAAGACTTTGGAAAGGAATCAATTAAAATTTGAGCACACAAGTAGGGGGAGCAAGCTCATGAATTATTTGTTGCATTTGTATGCGCATTAACATGATGAATTGTTGCATTGCAAAGCTTAAATTCATATTCATGTTTGTTTGGTGTTTGCTAGAATTAGAACTTGAATGATGATTTGTTAAGAGTAGCTTTTTAAGTGGTATCTAGACACCTTTGCTTATAATGTTGATCTCACGGGGTACTTTAGTGTTTGTGATCTTTACAAGTGAGGTATTACAAGTGGTGTCTAGCTACATCGATGCTAAGGATGGTATATAAAGGCAACTCCGATTGGTATCACGCTTCAAAGGTCCATTCTATATACCTTAGCATCAATTTGATAGTAGTAACTCTCCCAAAATTCAAATCCATACATATGTGCACAATTGAACCAAACTCATGGAAGCACATATGTAGGGGGAGCTAATACTATCAAAATTGAAAATTGATTTCATTTCATATCTTTGTGATGGTTGTCATCAATTACCAAAAAGGGGGAGATTGAAAGCCCAAGTTTGGTTTTGGTAATTAATGACACCAAGTTGCTAATGCTATTGTATCAAGTGTGATTAAGCTAGGCATAAGCAACATGTGATGAAGGTGGAAATGGCGTGGAGAGATGGCCACAAGACCACATGATTTGGTGCATGAAATGATGAGCAAGATCATGGTGGAGATGCACATGAAATGATGGACATGATGATCAAGTGGAGGAAAAGGATCTAAGAGCGCAAGGCAAAGGTATAACCATAGGGTTTTCCTTTTGCCGGTCTAAGTTGAGTAGAGAAGTGATTGACCGGGTTTAGGATACATAGCCGACTATCAAGAGGGGCAATCACGGTTAGCTCGGGAATCAAGTGCCACTAGATCAATGTCTTGAGCATATGCATTTAGGATCTAGTAAAAGAGCTAACATAACGCCTTGGAAAATGTTTGTGAAATGCTAACACACATACACATGGTGGTGTACACTTGGTGGTGTTAGCACTTTCGTGAAGGCGGTGGAGTTTAAGCGGTAGAGAGGGGTTTGGGTTCCTCTCTCCCTCCCGCCGAGCTTGCGAGGCGGGATTCGGCGCTTTTTAGAGAAGTGTAATGCCTATTTTCTATTGCGCCGAAAGTCGGAAAAGAAACGGAGGCGAACGGAGGTCTCTGCGTGCACCGGACGCTGCACCGGACTCTGCACCGGACGCGGTCACTGTGCGACCGGCGCGTCCGGTCAGGCGAACAGCGGCTCACGAGGAACACCGGACGCGATGCGCGTCCGGTCATAGGTGACCGGACGCGTCCGGTCGTCCAGGGAGCTTACTGGACTCCCACCGAACGCGGGCACTGTCGCGTCCGGTCCGTTCTTCAGCGCGTCCGGTGGATGTTTCGCGGTGCGCGGCTCGGTGTTGACCGGCGTGTCCGGTGGGTCACGGGACCGGCGCGTCCGGTCGTGACCAGCGCGTCCGGTCGCTCGGTCGAGCGCGTCCGGTCAACTGTAACGGCTAGTTCGGACGATACTGTTCACGTCTGTCACATAGTGACCGAACGCGTCCGGTCACCCTGACCGGAGCGTCCGGTGCAGCGCGATTTCTGCTGCGTCGTTTCTAACGGCTAGTTGCGTACCCCTTCATTATAAATAGATGGTGGACGGGTTTTGAGGGCAACTCTTGCACATTTTGAGACCTAGAGACATACTTTGAGCTAGAGAACAACCCCTCCACTCATCTCCTTGATTGATTGCACATCTTGAGTGAGATTGAGTGAGATTCAAGTGCATTGCTTGAGAGTTGCATTCTAGAGGCACTTGATCTTCGAGTTGCTGCGGATTTCTTGTTACTCTTCCGTGTTTCCCGACACGGTAGACGGCTTGGAGCAGCGGAGGTGATTGAGCTCGCAATTGGAGATTGTTGGAGCCTTCACCAAGTGTTGTAAGGGGTTCTTGATCCTTCCCCGTGGGAGTTCGCAAATTGGATACTCTAGTGGAGCTCGTGGCTTGGAGGATCCCCATCTTGTGTGCGGTTGTGCGGCGCCCGCCGAGGGCTCAACTCTTGATAGTTGATTAGCTTGCGAACCGACAAGTGGGTGCATCGCCACAACGAGGAGTAGCTTGCCGGGAAGCAAGTGAACCTCGGGATAAATTCTTGTGTCATTCTCTTCCCGAGGATTTCTCTTGTGTGATTGATTTATTGGTACTTCTCATCTCTACACGGCGGTATAATCACTCAAAGCTCTTCTCTCGATTTACTTCTTGTATCTATCTTGTTGTTGTTGTGTTTAGTGGATAGCCTTGTACTAATCTTGTGTAGGTGGCTTGCTTAATTAGTTAGAGCTAGTGCTTTTTGCTCCGCCACCTTTTGTACTAACTTGTGGTTAAGTATTTCTTGTAGAAGTTTTAATTAGGCTATTCACCCCCCTCTAGCCTATTTGGACCTTACAGCCGGCCGTGACGAGGCGCTCGCGGGACACCGCGGGCGCGCCTGGAAGCGGAGCGAAGGTCGCCGGCGTCGTCGGGAGGTGGCGTGCGGTGATTGACGAGGATTTCAAATAAATTATAGAATTGCCACTGGAGGAAAATTTCAAATTACTTTCAAATCTTCAATAGAAGTTGAAAATCTGTAAATACAAAAGTTATTCCATTTTCAAAGATCTACAACTTTCTCAATATGAACATTTTCCAATTCGGCTTAGTTTTTGAAATTTGAATTTGAATTCAAAAAGGGACATTTTCTGGAATTCTGAAAAACCAAAATTACTTTGAATTTTGTATTGAAACTTCAAAAATTCAAAATACCAAAGTTGTACATCTAGGACAGACCTACAACTTTGCTATTCAAAATATTTTCAAATTATGCCTCCATTTTGAAATTGGATAGGGAAAATGAAAAGGGGACAATTTTGAGATTTGAATCTTTTCAAAATTACTTCAAATTTTTCACAGAAACTTTGAAAACTCAAAACATCAAACTTGTAGCCCTTGAAAAGATCTACAAACTTGATTTTACACTTTTTCCCAAATTTTGCTTAGATTTTGACCTATACCAAAAGGGGTAAAACTAGGGTTTTGTTTTTCAGGGTTTTCGGAAATGTTTTGAATTGAAACTTGATTCTTTCTTAACTTGGGGTTACTTAGGGATCACACCCTCACCCTAGGGCATCATTGAGTCAAGCCTCACATGGTTGACCAAATGGCTCCCTAGGTTGACCAGTTTGACTTAAGAAATTCTTTTAGTAATTCCTCAAATTTGAATTCGAATTCGAATCGGAAAACTTGTAACAAGCTTTGGATTCCAAACCCTAACTCAAACTTGAAGCTTTATTTTATAAGTTGGACTTGAGCTTATACCCTACACTTGGCACTAGTGTATAACACTGTCATACACCTCAAATTACGCAGGGCATAAGCTAAGTATTTGCGGTGATAGTCGAATTTAGGGTTTTCGGATTTCGAACCACACAACGAGAAACACATCCAACCTAAGAATTCAAACTCATTTTAGTTGATGCATAACTTTGTTAACCTAATCATGGATGATTTGCAGTGCAAATGATGACATGGCAGGTTTTTAGTTACTATAACACCAGGGGTGTTACACATGGTCGACAACGGATCCATGACAGTGCAACTTGAGGTTGGGCGCGTCTGCAATGGGGATCAGTGTCCCGATGTTAGGGCTCAATGGAGTGAGGTATCGGCCAGCTCGGCGGCACACCAAATCAAAAGATAGAGATGGTTGAACAGGTCGGGTTCAGATGGCTTGATGGAGCAATTGTTTGCTCCACTAGCGTTGCCCCTCAAGTCGCTATCCTCGCATGTCGCTTCCTCCCTCTCTCCCACGCAGATCTTGTGTGGAAAGCTCAAGCTGGTTCTAGGGCGTGTGCAAGCCTCAACCTCGTCCACTTAAGCCCTCACCGTTGGCCATCTCACTCCCTTTCTCTGCTTTCCCCATTGCCTACGACCATCACTCCGTTTGCCAAATTAATCGCCGCCTCACCCTTGTCGTGCTCCCTAGATAGCTGTAGTCAAGCCATCGCATCGGATCATCGTCTTCTCTAGTGAGAACAGAGCCGTGTCCACCATCTTCGTTGTGAGCATCTCGCTATGGTGGACCTCTCTCTTCTCTTCTCTCTATTAAGATATATTTATCTTGGTTCTGTGATTCTCAACATGTAGCTCTCGTCACGTTTCCAATATAGGAATCGTCGGAATGCTCCACTGGTTCACGCCGTTGTCTCTGCTCGTCGTTGGTAGCCCAAACACCATATTCACCGCTTCAATTCTGGGAACCCTTGAGTTGAGGTGAGCTCGCCCGAGTTAGGTCGGTCGCATCAGAAGTGAGAATCCACCACTCTCCTGAGGAGCTTTGTGCCGCCGGGCTGCTATGATAGTGGCCGAGCTCAGTTTTGGTCCTAGTCCTTGCCATTAACCCCTAGATGTGTGTGCCTAGTCATAAGGAAGCTGTAGGTACCAATCTCATCACCGGCGAGAACCCACCGGTCAACCGCTGCACACCAACGGTCACGCGCGGGTGCACTGTTGCACTGACCCCGCGTGTTAGCGACTGTGGGCAAGATTAGGTTGTCATGATAATTTTTTTGGCCAAATCAAATTTAGATATTTTAGACATTGAATTTAGGTATTTTAGAAATTGATTAAATCTAAGCATAACTTGTCAATTGCGTAGTAAATCATAGAAAAATCTAAAAATAACAAATCTAATGTTGTTAGTTTGTCTTGTCGTGTTCCATGTGATAAAAATGTTAAATTGACCAAAATAGTTTTTTGTTCCTTGAGAAATTCATTAAATGTTATATGTTGTACAATTTGTATTGGCTAAAATATACATCCAAAGATGCTACATTTTTTGAGTATTTTAAACTTGCTTATATCTGTCTTAGCAAAATTTTTGACACTATTTGGACCAATATAGCTTGCTACACTTTAAATGTGTCTGTCCTTGTTAAGTGCTTTATAAATACTTAAATGGCTTAAATAATGACATGGATAATTTTTATAGGTAGTAATGTGTGTCTGTGATTCATGGAATATATAATCACTCTGTTGTTGTATACAAATTTAGGTTTTGCTAAATTAAACAAGTTGTCACATGTTATGTAAATCACTTAAATGCTTTTTTGGTAAAGAAAAACTCTGATTTTCCGTGAAGGAAAGTTGTACTCAATACATTTAAGAATGTATGTAGTTCATTCGTGCAACTTCATCTTTTCCCATTATTCATCATGTTTAGTTCATCATTTTAAGCATGCATTGTTATTATTAAGTGTAGAGTGAATGAGTGAGGAGGTTCTCGCTGAACAAGCCCCTAGCTAAGGAGGTTTATCAACGGGTAGAAGTTGGGTTTGATATCTATGGTACCTCTGAAGACCCTGAGTTCCAAACTAATACAGGCAAGCCCCGGAGCATTCAACCTGATCCTTGTTAATTGCAAATTTTACATCTTTGAGTCTTATCGGTTGTACATTAAGTTGCTAGGATATGTTTGATTACCAATTTGTGCATGCTTGCCTTGAAATTCAATTATCTTCCTTGACAACTCACTAGCATGTGTAGGTTAAATTTAGTTGATGCTTTTTAGCCATGCTTTGTTGTTAGAAGTCGAATGATGGCATCATCATTCGCAATGGTAATTTACTTGGGGTGGCGGCATGTGAGGTGCTCTGCTCTTTGGCGGAGAAGAAAAAAGAAAGAAAGAAGAAGATAGAGAAAAGAGGAAAAGAATAGGAGAGGTGGGAGCTGACGAGTGGGTCCTATTGCCACGTGTTCACATTATGTCAGTGAAAATCACTATAAACCTAGGTAGATGGCAAAACACAATTGTATCAGCATATAGTTGGGTGGCTAAAGATTTGAGTTCAACAGAAGACAAGAGCGATAGTTTGATGATTAAAAATAGACTTTTCCTATAGAAAATATACTGATATTTATGATGCACAATAAAAATGGTGAAATATATTTTTATAATAAATACATTAGGAGGTGCAAATGTTAATAATATTTTTTATAAATCTAGTTAAATTTTATAAGATTTGACTTCTCAAAAAATATGCAATTACTTTGGAACAGAGGGAGTAAGATTTAATGTTTGGCTTGTGCAAGCAACCAACCACACACATGCTGAAATTCACGCTCTCAAATGCTAATTGCTCATCAAAGATGCAGAGCAGCTGTCGGCACTCAGCAGAGGCAAAGCAGCAGGTGTAAATGTAGAGCACTATAGCAGCAGCATCGGCGACAGGCGAGCACTTGCCACTGGGCCGGAGCCCTAGTTTTTTTTTTTTGAGAATTGGGCCGGGGCCCTAGTAGCCCAACCATAGTGTGACTACAACCTCTTGGCTGCCTGGGCCTGGCTGGCAGCGTCGTGGCTCTATCGTTCAATTCGTGCCGATGCATAGCCATCCGGCGGCCGTCCGCTCGTCCAAGTCACCGTTGCACAGCAGCCGGCACACGCACCTCGTTGCAGCCACGGGCGCGTTGGAGACGGTATGAGGACGTCCGCAACAGTCCTAGCGAGGAGACGTCCACGTCATGAACAAAAAAGACAGCAGTCTAAAGAGCTATCTATATTGCTAGCTATTTGTACTTTTAATACTTCTATACACACAGAGAGAAAATAGATACACTGTGCATCATCTTTGTGCCTTGTCGTGTGGAGGCTTCATAACTAACTAAAGATAACCAACCGATTCATACATCTTGACTCAAGTCATACATTACATGACCAACTAAATCTAAGCATTGGGTATAACCAAAGGTTTTAAACATAAAAATAAAATAAAATGTCCATACGTTACTACATGATGAACTAATTGATAACCATGACTCAAGCCATATATCTTTATTTCATGCCACAAAAGCAAATTGAACAGCTAACTGCATTGTTGAGGAAGAAGCACAAAAAGCCAAAAGTCATCTCTGACGCAACAACCTCCGTCATAACCTACTAGAAATGCCAATCAACCTCATATCAACGATTCTGGAAAAACAAAAGCGGTAAGTCAACTTACTCAATATAAATAACTGTGCTAATAAAAAAACAATTCCATGAAACATCTTACATAAGGTTATTATAAAAAAATGACTAGTGGGGAGGCCTATGGCCAAAACGTTGCCAAATGTACTCAATTAAATCATCTTTTAGTTGAGTGTGGACTGAGTGAGCATGGATAGCAGAATTTCTACGTTGAACATCATTGAAGCATGGGTTACTATTTGAGGCCTTTTGCACCTCTAGAGGAAGAATAATTGATGTTCTAGGAATTACATTCAGATCAATAGACTCCTTAGCCATTGATAGAAAACTGAACCCGAGGAGTTTCACCCTTTATCACCTCAAGAAACAAAGGGGACTGATTGAGCACGTTAATGTCATGATTAGACCCAGCAACACCAATGAATCAGCCATGTACTGACCTGAATTTAGCATACATGATTAGTTGTAGGTTCATATATTTGTGAAGGTACAAAAAGTGAGTGAAATAATTTTACTTACTAGCCTCTTGTCCTCATCTGCATCAAATACAAGACGCTTTGCAGATCTGCCATCGTTTCCATCATCTAAGTTGATGATAGTTTTGAAATAATAATAATAATAATAATAATAATAATAATAATAATAATAATAATAATAATAATAATAATAATAATAATAACAACAACAAATTAGCTATACATTCTACCAATAAATAAGAGCAACTTGGTTTGTCAGAGTTCACATAGTTCACAGATAATAAGGTCTCACATTCAGAGTTCATAGGCACATCTTGATTCCACCTCCTGATATCCAAAGCAAATGATTTTTTATCCTAGAGTAAGTTCAGTTGTACTCCACATTGTAATACTTGCATCGCCATACAACCTTGCCTCCTGAAACAGCCTTCTCAAAAAGCACAAGAAAATAGAAAACTACTGCAGAGACGAGATTGGGGATGGACGGAGTAGTGCCTCCGCCACGGGCTGATTCGAACAGGAGCTGGTGAACCGCTGCCGCCAAGGGACGCAGGCCAAGCAGCACAGATTTTGCACAGCTAACATGGATCTATGAGTAATCTTGTATAAAGAAATAAATCCCCAAGTGGATTACCTGATTGGCCTCCTGGAGTAGGAACAGTAGCACCACCACAAAGAAGCGCAAGAGAAGATGAATCAAGCATAGGAGCAGGAGCAGAGCCGGTCTGATATGCTGGAACAGGTGTAGGAGCAGGTCCGTCCTAATGTGGTGGCGAAGCCATCTGTCGCTTGGTTCGCCGACTCATCACCGGCAGCCACGACTTCTTCCCGCCCTCGCCGGCGTCGTCAGCTCGCGCGCGCGTCAGCCTCCGCACCGCGCCCTCTCCGCTCACCGAGCCCTCTCCAAACCTCCGTGCCGCGCCCTCTCCGCTCCCTATGTGGGATACGAAGGATATGGTGAGGGACTGACCTTGCTTTTGCGATTTCAGCAAATAAATCGGAGGAGGCGGGACTAGCAAGATAGAGGAGGATTTTCGTGCGCAGCCATGGAGGATTTGCGCGCAACAGTGGAGGATTCGCGTCCGCAGTGGATCTGAGTGCGGTAGAAACGCGGGCAAAAAAACTAGTAGCAAGCGATTTGGCAGCTCGTGTTGTGTGCGAGATGAGCGACGGAGGAGTCGCTCGCTCGTTTTTTTTTGCACGTTCTCTTTCCTCCACGTAGGATGCATGTTGACCTGTACACCAAATTAGCTAGCTGACTCAGCCTTATTGGGGACGCCCTAATCGTTGCAGCAGTTGGAAGCTATGAGTGGCAGGAGGACGAGGACAAAGAGCCGAAGAGGCGAGCCTACATTTGAGTGAGGGCATGTTTGGATGCAACCCTGGCCAAAATAATCTAGGTTGGACTTGGTCCCTGTTTGGAGGTTGCCTCAACTTTGTTTGGTGAAACCCTGGCTTGCCTAGGGAAGCTACCTGCATCTAGTTGTCGGGCGCCAGGCATAAAAAATCTGGCACCTGGGCATCTTTACAGTGGCTATAATCACCGAGCAAAACAATCTTACCCTTTTCCCTCCTCATTTTCTCCTTCCTCTTTCCCACAGGCCACAACTCCTGGGGGGGAGAGGAACGGGAAACTCAGTGATTATAGCCAAGCAACTCCGTGGGGAGGTTCAAACGCTCGATTTCCTGTGCCTGGTGATCAACAATTGGAGGCAGGCAGCTCCCCCAGGCAAGAATAGCCAGGGTTCCAACCAAGCAAAGTCCAAACAACCTCCGAGCAGTGCCAACCCAGGGAATGTCGGCCAGGGTTGCATCCAAACAGCCCCTAAAGGCTTGGATTGTTGTCTGGTTAGACAATAAGGTTATCTAGGTAAGCAACCAACACAGCTACAAATGCAAGCGCCATAGAACTAAAAGTTGCACAAGTTGATCTATTGATCTGACCGAGAGCATACCCCCTAGTGCAAGCAAGGACATGCTAGTTTGCATAATAAGTGGCTGTGTGGAGGAACCAAACAAACATGTAGGTTTTGTACTACAATAGTTTGGATACACCCTAAGGCTTACACCCTTTGTCCTTCATAATGCCTTCCATCAGAATAACCGTGGTTTTGCATTATTCTCTATTTACTATTCATAGTCTAAAGGTAATTGTGAACTTTGGCTATGTATATGCACACGGATTTCTATCTATTATCTAAAAACACCATTGTTTTTGTGATTACTTAGGCTCTATTTTGATCTACTAAAACTAACGTCGCTAACTAGCAACTATTAGTAGCATTCTAGTTGCTAAAAGGTATTGATAAGAGCATCTTCAACAGTTTGGTATAAATCACTTGCCAAATGTTGTGTTTTGACAAGTTACAAAAATAGTATACCAAGTGGAAAAGAAGCTATCTCCAACAATTCCCTATTTTTAGTTTGCCAAAACAAAAAAAAGAAGGGCCCACCAATTGAGGTTGTTGACCGGTACAATCTCCGTCCCATTATCTCCTTCGTACGTGACCCCGTCCCATTATCTCCTCTCGTACCGTGCGCCGCCGCAGGAAGAGGCCGGGTCGCCGTGGCCATCAACATCCAGACATCGCAGGTACGGAACTCCACCATGCATGCCTCCCATCTCATTGTCTTGGGCGGACCCAGGACCAGGGTCAGTAGGGCCATGCCCTAGTCATGCCTCGCCGTGCGTTGATGTATGTATGTATTGTATTTGAATTCTTGAATAGATAGATGTATATGTTTCAATCCATATACTACAACGTGAGTATTGGTTGCTCTCCGTGCGCAGATTGGCTTCGATTCAAATATATACGTATGACTTTCTCGAACTTCACAATTGTATTCTAGTTTTGGGGACAATTATCTTCATCAAACTAGCCTATAGTCTGTCAAAATCACTCAAACCTAAGAATTCCGAAGCATTTATATCAGCTTTCATTATTTTTTTTCAGCAATATTATTTACTGTTCATTCGGGCGATGTGGTCTTATTTCTTCTCAAAGCACGAATAGAGGAACAAGACTTAGACATGTATGTTTTGTTTTTGATCCTCTCTGCTCGATCATGGTCAGGTATCATGCCTAGGAAGAGATCCCGTGCGCGAAGAGTATTGGAGGAGTCATCATCCGATGGCGATGAATCCCTGATATTATCGGCTGCTCGAATTGTGCAATCCGTCTCCAATGACAAAGGAAGACATGGTGGCTCTGTCAAAGGTCATAGAGTTCTTTACCGTGATAGAGAAGGCGGCCACGACAGGATGTATCAAGATTATTTAGTGGACAATCCAACATACACCCCCGAAATGTTCCGTCGAAGGTTTGCATGAATTTGTTTCACATGCTAAAATTTTATTTCAGTTCTGAATCTTTAGTTATGTCTTCTTCAGGTATAGGATGTCTAGGGAGCTTTTCAAGCGCATAATGAATGCTGTAGAAGAGCATGATGATTACTTTGTCTAGAAAAGAAATGCGGCCAATGTTCTTGGATTGAGTTGCTTCCAAAAAGTCACTGCCGCAATGCGTATGGTCACCTATGGGGTTCCAGCTGATGCGACAGATGAGTACGTTCGCATTGGCGAAAGTACTGCACTTGAGAGCCTACGTAACTTTGTTGCTGCAGTTGTTGAAATTTTTGGAGATGAATACCTCAGGTATCCGAATGAGGCGGACATAGCACGCTTACTGGCAATGGGTGAGAAAAAAGGATTTCCAGGAATGTTAGGGTCCATCGATTATATGCATTGGGCGTGGAAGAACTGTCCATATGACAAACAGGGTCAGTTCAAGGGGCATGTGGACAAGCCCACTATCATTTTGGAGGCTGTTGCTTCAGAAGACCTTTGGATATGGCATGCCTTCTTTGGAATGCCCGGGTCTCACAATGACATCAATGTTCTTGATAGATCTCCTTTGTTTGATAACTTGGCGGAAGGTATATCTCCAGAAGTGAAGTTTTCCGTTAACGGCCATGACTACACAATGGGTTATTATCTTGCAGGTGGTATATACCCCTCATGGGCTACTTTAGTCAAGTCCATCACTCTACCTATGGGGAACAAGAGGCAATATTTTGCCAAAGCGCAAGAAGCAGCGAGAAAGATGGTTGAGAGAGCTTTTGGGGTTCTTCAATCAAGGTTTGCCATTATTCGAGGACCCGCACGCCCTTGGGACATTGAGACTTTGGCATTGATCATGAGGGCTTGTATCATCATGCACAACATGATTGTAGAAGATGAAGGATTCGTGGTCGACCCTAATGAGCGTTTTGATTACGGTGGTGAAAATGTCGAGCCTGATCGTGGTCAACCTCATCGTACACTTGAAGAATATATTGAAGCGCATAGACAGATCAGAGACAAGGACACACATGTGCAGTTGAAAGAAGACCTTATCGAACACCTGTGGAACCATCATCCAGATTTATACTCGTAAAATATATGAATTCCTATTTCATAGTTTATTTTGATGAACACATTTGTATTATCTATACATTTATATTTTCTCAAGTGTAGGCACTGAACCCTTTATATTTTATAGTCAATTTTCTATGATATACTCAAGTGTAATCATCTATAATTTTATTTGTGAATGGCACTTTACTTTTGTTTTTTATTCATGATAGACGTCGTCGTGCAACCGAGAACAGTACCGTGCACGTCCAATTGAACAAGAGCAGGCATACATATATATTTAAGAGCAAATATTCCTGAAACAAAATATTGTTTGTAGCTGATACAATATATAGTCTAAAATAGACTAAATGTTCATTTGATAAAGAACTAAAATGACAGCAACTTCATTTGATGAAAAACTATAAAATTTTGACGACTAAACTTGATTTCCAAGACGCTTAGCAACAATCTCCTTCTGCATCATCTGAAGCCATTGAAGCTGCGCCAGGTTTAGGCCGTTGTTGTCCGCCAACATAATATCTTTTTCTTGTTTCAGCAACTCTGCTTCAGCTCTCTTGTGTTCTGCTTCAGCTCTCTTCTGTTCTGCATCAGCTCTCTTGAGATCAGCATCAGCTCTTATTCTCTCTAGCGCTAGAGCTTCCTTGTCTACGTCAAGTGCAGCCACAAACCTCTCATGTTTTGCCTTTTCTTTTTCCTTATCGGACTCCTCCTTCTTTGCCCACATCTTGTCAATCGCCTCCACGCAAGCTTCCACAGCCCCTCCCCTGAGATTAGCTTTCACCTTCTTAATTCCATCTGACCTTTTTCTGGCTTGTGTTTCTTGCACAACAACATCTGTGACTGCTTGTTCAGTGTTGGTGACTTCTTCATCCCTTGGCCTCGACACCTTTGCGGCCTTCTGATTCTTTTTGGCTTTTTCCAGTTTCTCTAGCTCCACAATCTCTACCATCTTGGCTGCCCACTTGTCTTCCCCCTTCAGTATGTTCCAACAAGGCATAAGAGAGAATTTCTTTTTGTCCTTGTCTTGCTCTGTGTACAGCTTCAATGCTTCTGAAATCTGTAGTCTCAAATAAAAAAATTATGGTAAAACATTAAAAACACTATACGTACCATGTTTGTGACAGTATGTCCACTTTGATGCCTGCGTTTAATCGCCTCATAGCATGAACAAAATTTGTTCACTTGATGCTGAATTGTGAGCCACCGGTGCATAATCGAACTCTCTGTCCGCACAGTCTCAGTTTTTTTTGTTCTTCTCAAAAAAAGCATGCACTCTACCCCAAAACATGTTACGATTTTGGTTCGCCCCGTGGATGGGATCTTTGCTAGCGTTCAACCAGCCTGAGCAAACAACTTCATCTTCCATCCAATGAAAATTCTTGGACCGCCTAGTTACCTTGTTACTACGACTTCGAGGGACAACTTCCACATCGACATCTGGAGTAGTCTGTGTATCTGGAGAGATTGGAATGGTGAGGTCGTCCAAACCATCAACATGGCCATCTTGTCCATTCAGGAGAATGCCCGACAAGAAACGTTCTCCATCCATCTCCATGAGTCTAAACAAATGTAAACAATACAATTTAGAAGATATATTGAGCAGCAACATACTGTATCTTCGATCATCAGCAAGGAACAGCAAACATATATTGATGGCGTACCTAGACATTATCAGGAACCGTACCTAGACATTATCAGGAACATGGAACATCGAGCAAGGATCTATGAAACAGTAGAGTTTGGCAGCCGTGGACGCGGGCACACGGCCACGGACGACGCCATGGGGGTCTGCAGACTCTACTCTCCGCTCTGAAAGTCTAAATCGTCGATCGCTACGGGAACTGGAAGCGATGCGCCGACGCGAGTAGCAACATGTGATTCACGAGAGGCGCTGATTACTCCTACTGCGAGTAGTCTATGACGTTTGCCACAGTGGGGATTTGAACTTTTTTGCTGCATAGGGGGGGGCCGCGGCCGGAGCTGATCACGAGCAAGAAACCCGATCTAGACTATCGGTATCTACAGGAGATCGACGGAATTAGATCGGGGGAGCACCTACCTGATCGACGGAATTAGATCGGGCTTCGCGAGGACGGGTACTTTTCGCGAGAAGCTTCGCGCAGACGATTGAACCTGTCACGGCGGCGGCGGTGGTGCATCAGCAATATTAGCGGCGGCGGTGGTGCATCAGCAAGGAACATTGAACAAAATCAAATCAGTACGTATCCTTGGATCACTTGAGGGAGCACGTACCTCAACACCAGATTGGTGGACGTCGAGGCCGCAGATCGGGAAGCGTTGAGTTCGGGCTGCTACCTGCTCTCGAGATCGACCAGGACGAGGCCACGACTTCGGCGCGTGGGAAGAACTCGCGACGACGGAGGCAGGTGTTGGCGCAGATATCGCGAGGACGGACGCGGGTAGTAGAGGAGGATTCTTCTCGGTCACGCGGGAACGAGAGGATTTTTCATCGACGGCGCGGGAAGAGAAGTCGCGGGCGCGCGAATAGGGATTCGCAGTCGCATTCGCGTGCGCAAATATACGCGCGCGGCACCGAGGGATGGCAAGCTCACAAGTTTGGCAAGTCACTTTGGCAACTGTTGGAGATTGATTTTTGCTTGTTTTGCCAAATTTTGAAGGATGGCAAGTGATATACCAAACTGTTGGAGATGCTCTTAGCAAATCTATTATTTCCTCTGTCCCAAATTATAAGATGTTTCGGCATTTCTAGATTCATAACTTTTATTATGTATCTGGACATAATATATATCTAGATGCATAGTAAAACATATGAATATAGAAAAGTCAAAGCGCCTTATAATTTGGAACGAAGGAAGTAATTATTAACTATTAGCAATATGGATCCAAAGTGTCCTCTGTTATTTCCTCTATTACGGAACAATGCAATGCAGGTGTAGCACGTGGATGTGCTGTTGCCCCGGGTGTTGAGTGCTGGGTTGGGCTCTGGATGACCTTGCTGATGCCCTGAACCGAGGGATTAACATGGCCTGACAACTTTGGTTTGACCCGAATTCGGTCCATCTCGTTACTATCAGCCTGATTGGTTGGTGATGAAAGTTTGGTTGCTAAAATTTGAACAAACTAAAATTTTGGCTTTCATTTAGTTTGCTGTCATAATTTGCTAACCTCTCATATTTAGCTTGACAACTCTATGGTAAATATTTTTGTCTAACTTTTGGTTAACTTTTACCTGCAAAATTTTTGGCATGACAATTTTAGTAGCCCACAAAGCAGGCTCTGTGTTTCAAGAACAAGAATTTCCTTCCCAGTACCACCTCCGTTCCCTTGCAGCTAAGCTTATGTTCCTGCGCTCCTGCAGGCTGCAGGCTGCAGGATGATCATGATGTTTTTCTTTCTATATTACAGTTATTATCTCATGGTCATTGCAAACGGTTCATTCATAAATCATGACACTTGATAGATTTCGGAGTAATTCGACTGGCTTATTACTTGACTTCGCGCATCTACTGAAAGAACGAGCTCACTCAAGACAGTAAAGTAAATCAATTAATCAAGCACATATAATACGCTCCTTCAATTGAATCTTTGGTTTTGTGGTGTTGAAGAAGGCAAGCAGCTGCACCTCGGGTCGGAATGCCAATCAAACGGTGGCGCCGACGGCATGTGCAAAGCACGAAGCAAATGCATCCATGGCGTCCGGCGGCAACACCACCCCGAGCTCGATGCCGCCATCTCCCTCCGGGCTCTCCGCCAGCGCTACCGTCCCGGGCGTCTTCTCCACCGACACCATCTCCACCCTCGCCGGCCGGCCCCAGCCGAAGTCCGTGGTTTCGTACACGCCATGCCTGGGGGACCCGCCCACGGACATGGGCCGCTCCGGAAGCACCGACAGCACCCTGCCCAGCCACCCCTCCGCGCCTTCCAGCACGCCCTGCTCCATCTCCCGGATCGCGCTCCCGATAGCCGCCGCCGCCGCAGCCACGCCGTCCGCTGTTTCGCCAGAGAGAAGGTCCGCCGTGGCGGCTTCCACGAAGCAGGGGCGCAGGCAGTTGCCGAAGTATTCGGCTGGCAGTGGTGGCGTCAGCCTGGACCGGCACTCGGCGGAGAAGAGCATGTGGCTGCGCTGGGCGCCCGCGACGCCAGCGGAACCGGACTTGAGGAGGCACACCCACGCCAAGGCCGACGCCGCCACGAAAGACGATGCCTTTGCGTCTGCCTTTGCCGCCGCGCCCTCCTTGATCCGGTCGATCTGCTCGCGCGGCAGCAAGAACGACGCCATCACCATCGGCGTCTTCTCCTCCTGCTGCGGCGGCGGAGGTGTCGGGGGAGGGGGAGGGGGAGGGGCGAGGCGCGCCATCCCGGCGAGCGTCTTCCCGCGCAGGTCGTCGGGGTCGGCGACGACGGACCGGTCCAGCACCGGCGGCGGCGGCAGCACGGTGTCCTCGGATCCTTCGTCGTTCTCGAGACCTAGGCGGCAGGCCGCGGCCCAGGTGCGGACGAAGTGCATGGTGGAGGCATCGTCGCAAGCAGCGTGGTGGACGGAGACGCCGAGGCAGAGGCCGCGGCCAAGGAAGACGGTGACCTGCACGGCGGCGAGAGCGAACGCTCCGTCGTCCCCCGGCGGCGGCAGCTGCGGCACGAGCGGGCGGATCAGGGCCAGGTCCCTGGGCGACCTGGCGACGAGGCGGTCGAAATCGTGGGGGCTGTCCGACTCGGCGACGACCATGGTGAGGGCATCGGTGCCACGGGTGTACGAGCAGAGGAAGGGCGCGCGGGGCCTGATTGTGCCGGCGAGCGGGTAGAAGCGGTGGAGCGCGAGGGAGAGCGAGGAGCGGAGGAGCGGGAGCGTGGAGGCCGGCTCCGGGTGGCGGAAGAAGAAGAGGCGCTCGACGGGGCCGGTGAAGAGCCAGGCAACGTCGAAGAAGGTGAGAGGGAGCGCAGGCTCTTCTTGCTCGGAACCAGATGGCTGCGGCTCGACGCGGATGCGTTCGAGCACGCGCACTGGCGGCTGGGGAGACGGAGGCGCCATCTGATCTGATCTGGTGCTCTGCTCTCTATCCTCCGCTATCCGCTCTGCTCTGCTCCGGCCCCCTCCGTGGCGTTTCTGAAACTGAGAAAGAGTGACAGAGAAGGCGAGTCAGCTGTAGCAGGAGAATCACAGGCAGAGGAGACAGGAGAGGAACGCCCCAGCTGTAGCTGTTGTAGACTTGTACGACTTTAGTGGCCTGCCCACTTGCTTGTTGCTTTGGGCCTTTGGCTAGCCAGGCATGTACCTAACTCACTAATAATAACGTGGAGACTAATCTAATTATTATTTGATATACTGGATACTGGACTAGCAGTGTTTTGCATGGTCCAAGCAATGGTTCACGCTAATCTTATTTATTCATTCCATTGTTCAGTTCAACTGTACAATAATTGTTTTATTTGGAAAGAAGGGATTTGAATCATACTTGTAAGATGTTTTTTTTCTTTACTTAAGAGATTGGATATTCGGTTTTCGGTTCATTCTTTGGTTCTTGAAGAAATTTGGTTTCTAAAAAATGGAAAACGACCATTTCTCAAAAAAAATTATGAGAAATGGTTATTTCAGTTTTCGGTCATTTCGGTTCAGTTTTAGTTTTAACCAAACCTTTTTTTCTCGGAGATTAAGAAAACAAAAAGAATGCATTTTCTAAAACAATTTAGGCAACACTTCCTATATTTAGATAATAATAATTGATAATAATTTAGATAATAATTGATCATGGAACAATAGCAATATAGTAACACAAATACTTCATCCGTCTCAAAACAAGTGTCATTCTCATTTTCAAGAAGTCAAATATTTTTAGTTTTGACCAAATATATATAAGAAAATAAAATATTTATGGTGCATAATTAGTATCATTAAATGAATCGTTGAATATATTTTCATAATAAACTTAATTGGAGATATAAATGTTGCTAATATTTTCTATAAACCTAATTAAAGTTGAGAAATTTTGACCACCACGCATCTCATAGTGACACTTATTTCGGAACGGAGAGAGTAGATAGCAGTTTAAATATGACACATCAGACACATCACACATAAACCAAACATACTCTTACAAAATGCAAATGAAGTACAATTCATATATTTAGGTCTTTTGGTTAATTCGGATAACCGAGAGTAGAAAGCGAACTTAGTTCGGTTATTTTGATTCTGGTTTTTTGTTTTTGATTAATTGTGCCCGACCCTACCTAAGGTATTCACTGGTAGAATTGATCTCCTCCAGCCCGGCCCAACAGCCGAGCTGGGCCTTGATCCAACGCCTGATCGGAGGCGTCCAGCCTTTCAAGGTTGGTGGGCCCCCGTCGCACTACGTAGTATAAAGAGAAGGTAGGGTCTGGGGCACGAGTCACGAGGTTCACTTGCAGCCGCCACTCCTACTATCCTAACCCTAAGCCGATCTCGAGGGTGCGCAGCCAGCGGCGGGAAGCTCTGCCACCAAGTCCACCGCCGCCTCTGCTCCACGCCACGACGTCCACTGCACCACCGGTGTCACCACTGTCTCCTCGCCACCGCCACATCCTCGTCGGTGTTACTGCGACTCCTACACCGTCTCGAGGGAGTGGACTCGGACAGGATCTGCTCAAGGTAATGATGGGCAATTTCCCATCCCAAAAGAAATGTACCCTCTAGATCTACTCACTGTGATCCGCATAACACAACAATGATATCAGAGCCATGGGTTTTATGGTGTAGATCTAGATCGGGGATTGAAAAAATCGAAAGGAAAAAGAAAGAAATCAACCGATCTGTGTGAATCGGCAAAGAAACCAAACCCTAACCCTACCTTGATCTACCATCGCCGGTGTTTGTTGATGCCGCGCAGGAAGCCACCTCTCACCGAAACTACGCCAACACACGAGAAAAGAACCGCACCGCCGCTTCGTCGACACGCGGGAAGAAGGTCGAGCCGCTGCTCGACGGCGGTGCGCTCACCCAAGGGGGAGCGCTCACACCAACGAGGGAGCCAGGGCGGTGCCGTGCTCTCCTCCGGCTGCCTTGTGCGGCCACCGTTCCGTCACCTTTGGATGCCATCGGTGAGAAAGAAGAGAGGGGGAAAAGAGAAAGAAAGGAAAGAGAATAGAAGGGGAGCCGACCAGAGCCTCCACCAGCGGCGCCATCCTCTTGCGGCTACCGGTGGCCTCATCGGCGGCTGCGGCTGGCTGCTCTCGCGAGAAAGCCAGGGAGAAGAAGAAGAAATGGAATTTTAGGGTTTGGGAAGCAGCTGCCTGGGGTTTTGTCCTCTCGATCTGGACGGCTCACCGTCAGATGCAAACTAACGGTCGAGATCGGGCGGGGGCTAACCAAGCCACTTTCGGCCCAGGCGGGGTGAAAGAATCCTGGCCCAGGCCCAAGTTGCGGCTTGGGCGCGGGCACGCACTTTGCGTAAACCGGCCATGGGCCGCCTTGTCTGCGCGCGAGATGGCCCGCAGAGAGCAGCGCGCTGCTGGACTGAACTGCGGCTGCCGCTGGGCCACAGGCTGCCGAGTTGTGCTACTTGGGCCACACCGCTGTTGCGGCATGCTGGGCGCGGGGAGCGCTGTGCAAGCAGAGCGCGAGGCAGGCCTTTTGGGCCATCGTGGCTTTCGGGCCAAAAAGTACACTTCGGATTTCCATTCTCTTTTATCTTTTTCAGAAGTAATTATTTGAAGTATTTGACTTAGATGTTATTTCTATACAATTTTGAACCAACGGAATAAATTGTCTAGAGAGTAGACAAGTACATAGAAGTGCTTCTGATCAAGGATACTCATTTATGTTTCATGGTTCCACTGCAAAGTTAAAGTTTATTGTCTTCTCATTAAATCCGAACCAACAGGAGGATTTAATTTGAAGAGCAGTTATAGTTATTCAATGAATGATGAAAAGTTTATCCTCCAGTTAAAGTTGGAATCAACAAAAAAAATTTAATTGGAGGAATAGTTGGTTTATAGTTAAGATAAATTATAATATTGTTATTTTCTGACCAACATTGATGATAACAATATTATAAGTTTATTTATGACTTTAAGTTTAAAGTTAATTATGGTATTATTATTTTCTGACCAACGTTGATAATAACAATATTATAATTCTATGAGTTTTATGTTTAAAGTTTAAATCTCTGATAAATTTTGCATCAAAGAGACCAATTTTCAGAGAATGGATAAGAAACAAGAGATGCTCCAGAGCGAGCAGAATGTAATGTATTTTCACGTTTCCACTGCAATGATGATGATTATTTTTTAATTAAATTTGAACCAACGGGAGAATTTAGTTTTGAAGAGTAGTCATAAGATAATTGAGTTTTTCATATGTTAATTCCATTTCTGCCCAACGGTGATGTGGAATTAATGTAGAAGAATATTGTTTTATTCTATTTCTGCCCAACAGTGATATAGAATAGAACATAAAGTTTTAAAAGTTTAATGAGCATTATTGATGATTATTGATTAATGTTTTCAGACAAAGAACTTAATGCTTTCATTCTTGAAGAAAGAAAAGGAAATGAGTTGGGTACTTGTGACTCAGAAGATGACAAAGAAAGAAGACCATTGCACGAGGGACTGTGTTCTCTTTAAAGAATGGCTTCAAAAGAAAAAAAATTCTAGGATATTGATCCAAGAAAAGAAATAGAACAATATGAGTTTAGTTTAAGAGATGCATTATGTACTCTTTATGAAGAAGAATTTAGTTTTTAGTTTTTATCATCATGATAAGAGATGTAATAAGTAATATAATTTTTTAGTCTTAATCATCGTGATATGAAATGTAATAACTGACATGCATGTTTAATTTGACCAACGTCGGATTAAGCATGTGTGTTAAAGAGTATTCGGATTTATTCCAAAATTTGATGATTGAATAAGAGCTAATCCTGACATTTATGTCCCTTCAAGGGAATTATCTCGCATGGTGAAAAAAAGTTTATGATAGCGCCCACATGGCAGGAAAAGTTTGAAAAAATACCCGCATGACGGGGTAAAGTTGGCATAATACTTATGTTAATCTATGCTACATGGCGGGAGAAAGTTTTGATGACTCATATGCTTAACAGTGCTCTTCTATTGTGTCATAGTAATTAAGTACTCAATGAGTTTAAGGAGAACAGAAAGTTACAGATGAACCTCAAGATAAGAATGACATGCAAGCGTGACTTACGAAAGTATTAATGATAAAAGACGCTGTTGAGTTCTTGAAGTGAAATGAGGACAAAGTACTCCTATACGAATTAAGAAATAATTTCATTTACATGATGTAATCATGTGAATGAAGTAAGTGTAGCACCCAGTTTTAAGAACAAAAACAGATACACACCATAAGTGTAGCCCAGTAAGAATAAAAACAAATAAGGGTAATATCAAAAGACAATGCTCAATATATAACGTACTTATTATAAAAGATATAACCTTATAAAGCAAATAACGGAAAGACAACTCCGCTCTTCAGGTGAAGACTCCACTCCACAGGGACAACTGACTGGTTGATCACAAGCCTGTCTGCTCTAATCTCTGGAAATCTGGTACCCATCCGGGATTTTTCCAAAGTATTGAAAATAAACAAGCGTGAGTACATTTCGTACTCCACAAGCATAACATGGGGATTCATGAGGCTCAAAAGGCAGACACGGTTTACTGCATTTAGCATTTTAGTAAGTCAACATTTTGTTATTGATCAATATCAAATTATGTTTAAGCTCCCAAATTAAACCACATGATTATATACTATAATTAAATAGAGTTATTGATCAACATTAATCATCATCATCGTCAACATCAACATAATACCATCACAGTTCACCGTGAACAACAACATCATAAGTAACCAGTTATTCTGTGAGTTTTCCGGGCCGCTCGTGACCGTGAGCACGGCTGTTATAACAGTTTTAACACTCTACAGAGGTTGTGCATCTTTACCCGTGAGTCGTGTTGCCCTTATGCCCGGGTTAATTACTCCCATAACACTTCCAAGGTGAGCGGGCATGGTATACTATGAAGCCTTCCATAGGTCTCGTCTAACAAGTTAGGGCCGTGAGGTTTCCTCGGCAGGCAGATATAGAGAACCCCCTTTCTGTGGCACAATTCCCGCAGGCTATACACACCAGAACAGAGGCAGTTCTATACCCAAAGTGGCAAGCCCCTCTTGCGCCCTTTCGGGTAACCTCTAACAAGCTAGAAAAGGTCATATTACTGAGCTAAAGTTAGAGCCATATAACTCTCACGGTTGCACTGTATGTCCCAGCTTTTGCTCTATAGATAAGTCATTACGGAGGGTTTAGGGCAACATGATCGACATCATTTGCACCATCACCCTATAGTTCAATTATTACCATCATGTTTATCCGTTTGTTCCATTAATCATAGTATTGATCATGTTTGAATAGAGCACTAGCATTCTACCCATATGCAGATAACCCCATAGGAATCAAGGTACAGGTCATCAATTAGCTAGGAAGTCCTTATAGTCGAGCAATATTGGACACATGCATAATGAGTAGATTATATAATGAATAGGACATCAAGGTAAGCCCATTCTATACTTGCCTTGGTTCACAAACTTCTGCTGGTCCTGCTGGTCTTTGAAGTACTCCTGGTTCCCAACGTACTCCTCATCGTCTAAACTCGACCAACACGGCAACATACACATTTCAGGGGTATTCATGCATAGCAAACAAATTTGTAATTAGAACAGTACACCAGCAGTATAAAAACAAGATAAAAAGTTTATGAAAATATTCTACGTCTCACTACGATCACATCAACGTGAAGTGCACGAAAAATGGAGCTACAGCGCAGAAGTTACGAACTAAACAAGGTTCCTATAGCAAGTTAATTAACTTAACCTAATCAAGAATTTTAAATGCTGCAAACCTAACTAATAGTGGCATTAACACGTAGGTTATGAAGTTACGAACCTAACGCAAGTTGAACGGGTCGAATCGGAGCTAAAACGACGATTTTATAAGCGTTTTACTGTAGTGGCAATTCTGTAATTAATCTGAAAATGTATTTTTCATTTAAACCGAAGAAACTATGTTTTCAAAATGAGAATGTGTATTCCGGGAGTACGCCAAGGACGGCGGGTTGGATATGCAATAAGCCGAGGGGCTCTTTACGAAAACAGCCGAGCGAAGGGGTACGGTGTGACTTCGGCAGTTGGATTTGATTTGGACGGCTGCGATTAGATGAGGGGAAAGGAGGGGGTGGCTGGCCAGCCGAAACAGTGGCAGCCGCGGCGGCACAGCCATTGTCGGTGGCGAAGAGCTCGCCGATGTGGGGGAAACAGGGCCTACGGGCCACCAAACCGACCACCGAGGCCACTGGGATGATGCGGGGACGACGGCGAGCTCACCCCGGGACAACACGCGGCCGAGGAGTGGCCCGTGCGGCGTGCGCGCCATGGCCGGTGGCAAGAGCTCGCCATCAAGCACGGGAACAGGGCCTATGGGCCATGATTTGATGAATCAAAAGCACTGGGAGAGAGCGGAGATGAAGGCGAGCTCACCAAGGACCCCAAATCGGTCGGAGGATGAACGGAGACGGCGGAGTGCTCACTGAGGCGGTCGTCGGCCTCCTGCGGTGGTTTGGTGTTGATTTGTGAGCAAAAGAGAGTGAGAGAAAGAGGGAGAATGGAGCGAGGAGGTCCGCTACCACGTGGAGGTGCGCGGCGACTCACTCAATTCGACGGTGAAGCGGTGGACGACGACTATGGTTGCGGCGGCTCCGGTGACATGCTCGGCTAGGGTTGCAGTGCTGCAAACTCGAGCGAGCGAGGAGGAAACTGCAGCAAGGGTGGTGACGGGGTCTGGCTCCCATTTATAGAGGCCGGGGCGCGGGCAAAGGCTCCCACGACGCGAAAACGTGGGCGCGGGCGGCAGTTTTCTCCTTGGCCGTGTGCGCTCGAACGACGAGAGGTGAGGGAAGGCACCGACAGATGGGCCTGGGCGGTTAGCCGCTGAGAGGAGGAGGGAGGAGGCAGCGGCAGTTACCGCCGATTGGGCCGGCCCAGCAAGAGAAAAGGAGGCAAGGGAGGAAGGAGAGGCACCCGCGCTGGGCTGGGCCTCGGCCAGTTAAGGAGGAAGGGGAAGGGGGAAGGAAGCGTGCGGGCCGGCGGGGAGCTGGGCCAACAGGCCGAAAGCGAGGAAAAGAGGAGGAGAAAAAAGATTTTGCTTTTCTTTTTCTATAGCACTTTTCCAAATTCATTTTGAAAAGGTTTTTGAAACCTTTTAGCATTTGAATCAAATCCTGTCATCATAAAAATACAATGCAGCGGCATGGATGCATGAAAATGTTTCTATCCTTATATTTGTTTTAAATTTTTCATAAAAATTATTATTTCCCTAGGTAAAAATGCTCACAAAAATGCTTATATAAATCATTTTAACTATTTTGGATAAATGCAAATTTTAGGGTGTTACAGTAAGTAATCAAAGTTTCCTCATTCACAAGAGTTCTGAATAGTTTTTGAAATTATGGTAGAAAAGTTCATACCACATTTCGAGGGGGAGAAATGTGAGATCAATTAAGAAAGATACTTCCCCATACTTCAAATAATGCAATGTATACTATGCAAGAGTGATCTATAAAAGATGAATGTGATCGTCGGGGAGTAAGACGGTCATAATAACGATACCCCTAAAGTAAAGAAATAGCTAAATTTATGGACCTTTTTACAGATTCAATAGAAAGATAGTATAGTCGACCAGTATTCATACTGGACACGTTCAGAGTTATTAAGGCGGTGCTAAACGCGCCATATGAGTTTTAGCAGATTAAACCCAAAATAAAAAAGTTTAAAGATGGGACAATCTGGGGGAGCATAGTACAAAGAGACATAACTCCGCAAGGAGGCTGAATAATTTAAACAATGATCTTGTTACACAGGACCTTGTAGAATCAATTATCTTTTAGCAATAAAGGTCAAGAAATGCTAGTAGCTAAGGCCCCAGAAAGTGTCAAAGAATAAGAAAATCAGATATTTCTGATGACTATAAAGTCTATCCTACCTAATTTGAAGAAGCCATGAGAGGCGTTCACTCGTCAAGTGGCAAGAAGCAAAGGAAAATAAAATGAAATCAATAATACCAATAATATTTTGGGATCTAGAATAAATTCCTAAAAAGCCAAAACAGTAGGCTGTGATGGGTCTACAAGACAAAATGTGACTCCAAAGGGAATATGTAAAGATGTAGAGCGCGACTTGAATCAAAAGATTTTACGCGAAGCGAATGAATAGATTACAATGAGTGCTAGTGACATATCATGATCTGAGTTATACCAGATGAAAGTAAAGACAGCATTTTCCAATGGAATTTGTGTGAAAATGATTACATGGCACAATCCAGAGGTTTTGTCGTGAAAAGAAAACAACGTAAGGGATGCCACCTGTAGAAATTTCTTATGGATTAGAGCAAATCTATAGACAGTGGCATTTAAAGTTGAAGAGTCAATTAGAAATTTTGGGTTAAAGAGAATGAGAGGACTGTGGCAGAATTGCCTAATCTAATATCCGTCAAGCACACCGCAAGGGAGAACTCAAAGATCCACATTTTTACATCAGGATCACAAATAAAAGAGTAAAGCTTACAACACCCTTACCATTCTTACATCACCTTTAATGCAACATCAGAGTAATTCATTATTTGATCCTAATAGAGGAACATAAAAGGTTAACAGAGTTCAGCGGAAATGAAATCATTTAATGATAAGGTAAACATTAACATGAAGAACGTTTAAATGCATAAAATGATAACAGATTAATAGTATTTTCCTTGTAAAATTTTTAGTGAGAGTTTTAATAAATAAACTCTACTCCGCGTCGTAAAGGAAATCCTCGCTGAGCCCACCAGGAGGTTTTCACACACAAGTGTCAGCTCATCAGCACCTGTCACCTGCAACAGGGTAGAACAAACCGTGAGTACTCAATTGTACTCCACAAGACTTACCCGTCAGGAGGAAATAAAAAGACTCCAAGGACTATGCAAGGCTTTTTGGCTTGTGGGTTTCTTGTTTGCGAGAAGCAGCACTAAGAGTGTGTCCTTAATTCCTTACTTTTAATAGTCGTATTTTATTTCTTATCCAACCTTCTATGTAAGCACCTAGTCTATAATCAAGCAGGGTTGAGCAAAAGGAACCACTTCTTCATCTTTCAACTGTCAGTTCTCACTACGATGCCAGAGCATAGTCAAGCCATACCGTCACGTAGAAACGGCGATTCACGAATCAATATGCCCAGCTGGGTGCCCCGAAAATACACGCCTTGCTTGTACCCCGGGCACAAGCAAGACCAACCCGTTCCACTCCTATCAAGGGGTCCAGGTCCTTGTCCAAGCTCGGACTCTAAGCCCCCAACACTGCAGGCCCGGCCTCAGTATGGTGCTTAGACCTCCTCAACCCAATATATATAACCACCCAAAAAAGCAGGTCCAGAAAGAGCCGGAACCCATGACAAGAGAGAAATAAGTCTTTCCGCTCCCATAAGCAAGTATATGCTCGGGACAATAAATCTGTGATTTGACCAGGGTCCATGCAACGAACGGTCCTTAATTGACACAGGCGGAACAAATGCAACCAGAGCCCCGCTTTGTCGCCCAACCAGGTCCAAGTCCATCCAACCCGTTCCGCCCGGTCTCCAATTATCCAAATACATTTATATTCCATGTGATAGCAACATGATAAAAGTAACAATATTATAACGCCTATCTCTCACGAGTGACAGGTAATCACTCGACTTCTACCGGGATCCTATAGCATAACAAGCTATACGATTCTATCATACTAGTAAGACTTATAGGACATGGATATATATATATATATATGCAAGTGGGTTTCATTCAACTCCTTTAAACTTAATGCACAAGCATAAATTAAAGTGCAGAATAATAGGGGTTATGCACCGGGGCTTGCCTGGGTAAGATTTAACCAAAAGTTAGCATTCCGTCACGATGACACGATCATCAAGGCGCCATCTTTTTGTTGCCTCCGGGTGACTCCACGACCCATCATCACTCCTATTATGACATTCGCAGATGTAATGCACAGATGTAAATAATCACGATAGTCGCAACAAAAACAACCAAACGAATTCGTCTCTCAAGCTAACGAACTAGCGTAAAGACTAACATACTAAACCATGTATCCGGTTACCAGCAACGCGCTATTTCCCGGCAACCATTTTAGTTATGAAGCCCAAGTTGTTACTTTATTTATTTCATTGAGTTACTATATATTCAACTGAAATTTATTAGCTACCTTAGCAATTTAATTATTCAGTGACTACCAAGCTTAGTGAGCCTCCAACACTACCCGGAACCTACGGTGAAATTTCTAGAATTATTACTATCATGGGTTAATCATGGAAATTCATAAAAGTTCCCATTTTAACAAGATAACCTCTTCAATTTAATTAAAGAACTTATGAGAACATCCTAATACTATGCAAGAGAAATACACTAACATACAAAGAAAGATTGTATTAACCTAATAAAACTTATTTCACAATTTTTGGACTCCTACATATTCTTATATTGAATCTGTGAGTTTGCCCTAGAAACTAAATTAGAAAAGCTTCCGACAATGGAAAAGGGCCGGCGGCAGCTGTTTAGCCCAACAGAGCAACGTGGCCCGCGCGGAGCGAGACGGCACGTCGGCGGGCCGGCCCAGCAATGGCCCAAGCAGTGAGCCCGCGCGCTCGCTTGAACTCTTTTGCAAATGGGTCCACGACTTAACACGTTATCATGCAAACACCTTCGGTTACTATTGCACAAGCCACGCATTATGCAACAAACACCCCCAACTAACCTACCTTCACCACGGGAAGGTCCTTGGTGCACCCGAGCATGACGGCGCAGCTCCGGTCGGCACTGTGCGGCCACGCCGGCCACCCGAGGGCTGAATCGGCACAGAAGACGGGCCGACGAGCATCTAGGAACAGAAGTGTAACCCTAGACGGCGATTAGGCGGCTAATGGGGCACTACCGCGATCTGGCCACGGTGACAGGCGGAAACAGCGCCTCACCGGCGATTGCGAGCCCGTTCTGGCGCTTCTAGGCTTCGATGAGGCAAAATAGATGGCGGTTGAGCCTGAGAGACTTACCCCAACTGCAACTACGCTGATGGTTGAAATGGAGGGAGGCGGAGGAGAAACGACCATGTGCGAGCAGCCAGGCTGCGTGCACGCTGAGGTTGGCACCACCGCGTCACCTCAACAACGGCGAGGTCGCTGGCCGAACCAAGGGAAACACAGGCATCGGGACGTCAAAAGAAGTCAACCAGCCCAAGGACTTGAACCAATTCCAAGGACAGAAGCTTACCCCCACCTGACCCGAGCATTCCACCGGAAACAACCGCCGACGGGGAAACTCCAAACTCCGCATCCCTAGGTGCACGACTGTGGCCTGATGCTAGTGGCGTGGCTAAGCAACTTCCATGGCAAATCACGGGTGCAAGGAATCGGACTGTAATCGTCCGAGCTATGCGAAGTTGGGAGTCGAAAGCGGCCCTGCTATTGAACGTGAAGGGTGCTCTGCTACGCCATGCGGTGGAGGTAGCGACGGCTTAGGGGGGTTCGATCGGAGACCTATGCTGGCTCACGCACAGAGCCAGCGATCGCGGAGCGGGGATAAGTACCATGAGCCCGTCGGCAACCGCTTGGACGGGGCGGCACGCCAAAGGCATAACGTGAGCGGTGGGAGAGGAGTAGCGACAAGGGCATCACTGCGACGGGACAACAGACGCAGGCAGCGCTGGACTCGTTGGCCACACCTGGACGCGACGTGCACGGGACAGCGAGAACACGCGAGGCAGAGGGGCGTCCCTAACGCTACTGTGATCAGGTCAACGAGACCGAGAGGGCAGCTGCGCGCAGTGGGTGGGGCAGCGGCAGACTACGACACCTAGGCCCGCGGCTGGCCGGCAATAGGCGCCACGGCCAGCGCGGCAAAGTCCCATCCAGGCCATGGCCAGGATGGCCTCTACTGGCCAGCGCAGCAGCCAAGTCGGCGGAGCGAGAGGGCGCCCAACACCGACCAGCGCACGCGGTTACCGCGGTCGCAGGGCTGAGCAGCCGAAACCGGTGCTGTGCAAGCCTTCAAAAGCGCCCAAAAAACCGTAGCTAGTTCGGTTGAATCAGAAACGAGCACACGATGCTCTTCAAGCTCTATAAGACTACACAAAGAAACAAGGCGCGCCCCCACCGATGGATCAAGGAGGGAGATAGAGAGGGGCCAAGAGCGATTTGCCAAGCTGAACGTCGGTTCACGAACAGGGCGTCAACACCAGCTACACAGCATGTTCTAGCGAACGTTGGATAATTTTTAGGAGAGCATCGGGGCCTCCAACCCAACTACCACTCCTACCATGCTCAAGTGCATACTTAGAAGCAAGCAATAGTGGAAAGACATGAAGTTAGTACTTAAGCATTTTGGTTGCAATTCGAATGCCAAAATGACATTGTCCTCAGGTTTTCGGACGTGCCCATTATAGTTCTAAAACCCAAGTTTAAATTCCAAGTTCAATTATAGAGCTCACAAAATTTCTATTGAACAACATTTATTTACCGAAACAAAAGTGACACTTCCATCTGCTCGACTTGCACTTCCGTTTCTATTATGTACTACAAACAAGTGGCATTCATTTTTGTTTATAAAAATCATTTTTTTCAAGCCAAACAATTAAAGCGGCGCATTATATTTTTCTTTATAGGTTGTCCATTAACAGTTTTTAACACTAAACAACTCAACTTGGATTTTTATTTGATCTCTCTCAATTACAACGGTAAGTCACACAAGAGTGATTTATCATTTTGTGTGTGTTTTAAACTTACTCCCAGGGAAACTTGTTTATTTAATTTCTTTTAGATCTCAACCGCAGTGCTAAGCGAGCCTGTAACACCAGGGGTGTTACAAGGACATTTGCATTTGTATAAAGTTATAGAATGGAAAATTCATTTCCTAATCCTTTATATGTGGATGACATCTTAATTGTTAGTAGTGATGTCAATCTACTGCATGAGAAGAAGTTCTTATCCTCAAGGTTCAATAAGAAAGTTCTCGGTGAAATATCTCTCATTATAAGAATTGAAATTCACCGAGATAGAAGAAAAAGAGGTATTAAGACTATCGCATAGACATACTAAGAAAAGTTTCTAAAGAAATAAAGTACCTATGCGGGTAAACCTACGTCTGTTTCTATGGTCAAGGGTAATAGTTTTAGAAACTTTAGTGTTCCAAGAAGCAATGTAAGATTGTTATAGATGGACGTCCTATATGCTTCAGTTGTTGGAAGCTTAATGAGTACACAGATAAGACCTTACCCTGACATAGTTCACGTATCCAGGTTGTTTTGGTAAAAGTCCAGTCCAGATATAGATCACTGGAATGGAGTTAAGAATGTCGGCCTCATGCTAAGAAAGAAAAAACAAGTACTCTCAAGTAGTTGTGGGTACAAATGTTAAATTTTGGCGAGATGTTTAGTGAAACCCACATAGTAGCTAACACTCGCAGTTGGAGTTTTATTGTGGAAAAGCTCTAAAGAATCAGTTTTAGTATCATCAATGATGCAAAGTTATAGTATAGCATAATATGAGGCTGCGGGACAGGCAAAATGGTTAAGGAACTTGTACCCGGAGTTGATAATGGTTGTCAACAGCAATAACTATTTAAGTAGTTTGCTCCTATGACAACGAGTCAAGTGTACTGCCAAACACATTGACATTAAAGTTATACGTTATAAAGGAGAAAGTCCAGAATCATACTAAAAGTATTGAACATAAAAGTAACAAGCAAGTGCTTGCGGATCCGCTTACCAAAGGCTTACCACCCAGTGTGTTCAAAGAACACACAGTCGGCATGGGTTTACGAGAAATCCTATGATTTTCGGATAATAAAGGGCCCAAAGTTAAAGAATCTATTTTAGATCAGAGATGTATATTGTAGCTGTTAAATCTATCGACGACTGACCGTGACGATGAGGCACGCTCTATGCACTGATCTGTGATGGAATGGTAAAAGAAATAAGTGTAAAGTTAAGTCTAAAGTTCAAAGTATAAGATGAGATCAAGGGGAAAATGTTAGAATTGATCTCCTCTAGTCTGACCCAACGGCCGAGCTGGGCCTTGATCCAACGCCCTGATCGGGGGCGTCCAGCCTTTCAAGGTTAGTGGGCCCTCGTCGCACTGCGTAGTATAAAGAGGAGGTGGGGTCTGAGGCACGAGTCATGAGGTTCACTTGCAGCCGCCACTCCCATTGTCCTAACCCTAAGCCGATCTCGAGGGTGCGCAGCCAGCGACGGGAAGCTCCGCCGCCTCTGCTCCACGCCGCGACGTCCACTGCACCACCGGTGTCGCCACTGTCTCCTCGCCACCGCCACATCCTCGTCGGTGCTACTATGACTCCTACACCGTCTCGAGGGAGTGGACTCGGACAGGATCTGCTCAAGGTAATGATGGGCAATTTCCTATCCCTAAAGAAATGTACCCTCTAGATCTACTCACTGTGATCCGCATAACACAACATTCACCTCTATGTAGCATTGTACTTCATGGGTGCATGGCCATGAGACCCAACTTAAAGGGGATGTATCAATGCCCTATCTATACGCCACAACCATTGACACAAGTTCTCAATAGACCACTAGCAACGCCCACGCAGGCATCATGCACCCTTCCTCATTGCCTCTATGAGTAGGCGTGCGACTCCTTTCCTCCTTCCCCTGTTTGATACCTTTCTTTGTTGATGCCACCATCTCCCTTACCTGCTTCCATCACCACACATGCATGCTGATTAGTGCAGGGCCACTGAATGCATCTAGCTAGGCTCCAATTTGATGATTCAGAGTTTTTGTGATTGATGAACATAAGTGTTGTGACTGACATATGTTTTACAATAGTACTCAATTTTAGTTAGTCACAACTGGTTTGGCCACAAGTGTCTTGGCCCCAAAAGATTTGGTTTGGTACTTAAAGTATGACACAAAGGATATTCATGAGGACTAAGCATACTATAGAGCAAATGTAGGATTGGTGCCTAGAAGCATTCATTATAGTGTGTATTAAAGCTACTTTTTTAATTCCCATCCCCTAGTTCTTTTCATGGAATCATCAATTCATCATACAATCACTTCTCAATAAAAAACTGTTTGGCAGAGCTTCTCCTAGATTCAGCTTGAAGCAGCTCAGGAAGCTCTACTAAATAGATCCTTCAAGAGCACATCATCATTCAATATTTTAGTTTTCATGATCCCAAGTCTCCAAAATCTTGAGGTCAGTAAATATTTTGAAATTTGATCGTGTGAAATTCAAATCATTAAAACTACTTAATCTTAAAATAGCAAGAAGATCCAAAAAATTTAGATATGATGGAGTCCATTTTCTGGTGCGTACCTTAGAATTGCAAGATAGGACGAAGCTTGAGTTGGTTAGAATCCTTCCCTTCTAGTCTCAAAATGTTAGATTCCTGCCTTTCTAGGTTTGGAGCCTTTTCCTCATCTTCTCCCCAGTCAGGTCAAAAGCTTTCATACCAACAGATCTATCACTAATGAGTAGACCTAGGTAGTGCATATATAGGAACTTTCCCTATTTTAGGGTTCAATGGATCTATCAATTTTTGAAATTAAATTTTGTTCTCGGAATGCTATATTTGAGTTTTCAGTTAAGTTGTTTGATCTAAAATGGTTTCTAAAAATTTTGAAAAACCATCTACCATCATGGTTCAAAATTAGTATCTTGTGATGCAATTCTGTAGCACACGTGCTTTGTTATGGAATTTTGTCATTTAATTTAGCATCTATCATCTAATTTTGAGTGTTTGCATTGTTAAGGAATTTTGGGTTTCACTTGAGCATGCATATATACAGGAAAATTATACGGAAAACATTAATTTTTAGACCATAGATTTAGATGGTTTTTTTATTTATTTTAGGAAACAATTTACAGCAAATAGCTCAAACTCGAATGCAATATTCTAGAAAAATATAATTTCAATGCTACAAATGTTATGATGCAAAATCTCAGCAAACTGGATCATGATTTCAAGCATCTTTTTAGAAAGTTACATGATAATTGGAGGTCCCTAGGTCTTTTACTTTGAATCTATAAGAGAAGCTAGAAATAAAGGGATCCGGCTCGAAATCCCAATCAGCTAGTCTATCCACATCCTAGTGCATATTTGGTGGAGCTTCTCGAAAGTCATCTCATCATGTTCCTAACCAAACAGCGACAAATCTGTCAGCCCCACATGTGAAGTTCCTCAAAACACGCTCTCACAATGGGTGAGCAGATGGTGGATCTAAAAAAGCAGCTTCCACCAGCTTTTGGCAAGACGTGCGTGGGCTCACGGCTAACTGCACGTGGATACCTTTGGCGCAGGTCCATGGCTTCTTCTTCCTTGTCATTGATGTGGACGAAGGGCGGTAACGGCAACAAAAATGGATGTGGGGGTGGAGGTGGATGTCATTGTATCTAGTCGCAGAAGCACTCCAGGGCGCCATTGACCTTCACTGGATGCCTAGCGAGTCCACCCAACAAAGTCACTTCCCAAGCCACCACTCGAATGTGGTAGAGGACACAAGAGTGCAGCAACAACGTCCATGTTTGAGGAGATGGCCCCGTCGAATACCCATCATCGAGCGACCATAACGCGTGGACTCGTATGAGTTGACCTTGTTGCCAAATCCACCTAGCGTGAGCACATCAATATCAGGAAGGAGTGCAAGGGAATCGAGATCTGGAAGGATGTCGATGATGTCCAACACTGACAGCATGTTGTGGAGGGAGGTTGGAGAAGAGGAGGCGTGTGGTGCGGTGGAAGTTGAAGTTGAGGCAACCGGTGGAGACGTGGGAGAACACATAAAAAGGAAAAGAAAAAAGAAAAAAGATGGAGAGAGAAGAGGAACAAAGAATAAAGAAAAGAAAGACAAGGGTAACATTGACTTTCACCCATTTCAATACGTGGGAGAGACTATTTTCGGTACAAAATGTTATTCTAACCAGCGAACTTGAAGTTAAAAGTTTTTTTTTAGAAAAGAGAATATATTGCCAGCTTCTGCATTGATCAATGCATATGGCTGTTCATTATTACAAAACCGGAAGAAACAGTCCAGGGTATCTTAAAAACCTGAAGCTAAAAGTTGTTTCATCAGAACAGATGCAACTGTCTTGGCTAGAGCTAGAGCCTTACCAAATAAATCTTTAGAAGTTTTTACTATTCATGAAAGTACGACGTAAATCTATAATTATTCAATTCAATAGTTTCTAAAAACTTAATTTTCCCCCCCACGGATGAACGGCTGGGATTGAGCTCAGTTTATGTCGGAACCCGTTCGGCTGGGCTGATAAGTCGGCTAGAAAACACCGTTGGCTGATTTACTGTGAGAGAAAAATATTATTGTGATTTAAAAAACGAGCTAAAAAGACGGAATTATATACCGGTGAACAGACTCATAGAAGATAGTCGAGTCGAGTCGAGAACCCTCGTCTCCTCCCTTCTCCAGCTCACCGCCCCCGACTTGTGCCGCCGCCCATGGCGAGACGCCTTCTCTCCGGCGCCCGCCTCGTTAAGCTCGACCGCCCCATCCTACCTCCCGCGCTCACCCGCCTACTTTCCCGCGGCCCGCCCACTCCGACGACTAGCGAACCGGAGGACAAGGGCAAGAAGGCGGCGGCGGCGGCGGCTGTCCTGGTGGAGGCGGCCGCCACGAACCGCAGGGAGGACGTGGAGGTCGGGAGGGATGGGTCGGAGGAGGACGACGAGGACGCCGGCCTCCCGTGGAGGAGCTGGAGGCCGGACGTCGCGTGGCTCTCCAAGGCCCTCGAGCCCGCACTGGACCTCTACAAGCAATACAGCTGGAAGCCTTTCGCGTGTTCGTCTCTTCCACTTCAGTTGCTGTTCTATTCTAATATTCTATCATTACACCTATCTTGACTCATCATTGTGATCCTTCCATCTGACGCATTCTTTTTTTTTTACGAATTGCCACATTGGTAATATGAATTATATTATGAGGAACTCCTGCATAGAATGAATCGTTGTAAAATGGCAAATAGGGATTTTGACAATTTGCAGCCATAACTGAGAAATCAAGATTATTTTTCAGTGCTGCTTTGGTTCAATAAGCATTAGATCCGAGGACGACCTCAAGGATACCATTTTGTTGTTTATTTCCTTTGCTACACAATTAAAAAGCTGCACATCCAGATATGCTACACAATTAGGAAGTGGTTAAAATTGTACTATCTGAATGCAGCTTCTGGTCGTGCGGAGAACATCCCTGCAAGCACTCGGACATTTAGTGAGATCCTAAGTGACCTCCAGCGAAGTAAGATAAGCATAAAGGACTGGAGCCTCAGTGATCTCACCGTTGGCCTCTACCTCATTTACCTCAGCCAAGCATCCTCAAAAAACGAAGCTTTCAAGGGCGTTCAGATATCCTCCAATAAGATGGTATGTCCTGCAGGCTTGTATTCACACTGAAGTTCTTAAACTGGCCACTAGGCCGTGGACCAAAATGTCTGAGTACTCATCTTCAATTTTTGGCCTATCTAGCGTCACCATGGACTTCCTCGATCATCCTCTCTCATCTCTTGCTTCAGGTGCTCGCCTGTAGTGTGTTGCTCCTTCCTGGTTCCCTCACGTTCCCAATCCCAGCTCGTAGATCCTGTCCTTCCATTGTGGGGGCACCATGGCCGGCTCTGCTGTTGTTTCCCAGCTGAGCGCTCCCTTCTTTGTGGCTGTTCCAGTGGTCAACAAAGGCACAATTCTTCAGCTGCTGGCCTGTGCCCGTGCGACTCTTTCCGTTGTCGTGCGCTCATGCATCCCCCGCTGCAGCTCGTGGCCGGCCCTTGCTCGAATGACTTCCTAGTCCTATGGGAACCCAACGTGCATAGTTAGCACCTCCCATCTCCTCTCATTTCTCTGCGAAGCAAGAAACTGAGCTAGGTCTAAAAGCACATGCAGCTACTGAATTGATTTCGTGAATGGCATTGCAATCTGAAATTAGCTCCTAGCTTTAAAAGGACTACAAATGAAGATGCATAGGAATTGGCGTTAGGTCCATGCCAACGAAAATTGATTTGCCTTGTTATCTACTCCCTCTGTTTAGGTGCATAAAACTATGCAAAAAGTAGATAAAGCTATGATAGTTTTACCTGGTAGACATAACTACTCTGAGACATAATACTCCCTCCATATCGGATTTAGAAGTCGTTTAGGACAGCGACACGGTCTCCAAAACACAACTTTGACCTCTTGTTTTTATAAAAAATATTTATGGAAAAGTGATATATTTATACTTTTATGAAAATATTTTTCAAGACAAATCTATTCATATAATTTTTACATTTGCAAACTCAATAACTTAAAAGTTATTGATGATTTATATTCCCAATGTTTGACCCAAACCTTGTCCAAAACGACTTCTAAATCCGATACGGAGGGAGTATATATTTAGGTGCATAGATTAGATAAAACTATGCAAAGTTTCAAAACGACTTGTAATTTGGAACAGATGGAGTAGTAAACATTGAGTTTAGGTATCATACCGTCCGTGAATTTTTTATCTTTGCTGCTTCTTGTTGTGTGACCTGGTGTATGAAATTTTTAAGCTTTGTTCTTTGCCCTAGTCTTAGAAAAAACCTGGGTCCGTCACTGGTATGTATGATATGATACCTATAGCACCATTCCAAAAGAAGAATACAAATGGTTTTTGGTAACTTTGGTTATGATGATTGAGCATTTAGAGTGTCAGCCTCTTTAGACTGTAATGCTTCTCAAAGTAACGTGCACCAGTATGCACTTGCAACAGGGATTTATCTCTAATCCTTTTCCAGGTTCAAGAACTAATTTATCATCTTGAACTTGCAAGAGGTTGTTATAAAGGTAATGCAACTGGACTTGCAAGGTATAGCATGCTTCGGAAGAGAAATGTTGTAAAGTTTGTGAAAGACTCTAGTATTTTGAGACCTGGATATTACATTGGCATTGACCCGCGAGCTAAATTGGTGATTCTTGGGATTCGCGGGACTCATACAGTCTATGATCTTGTTACTGATTTGATTGCTCTAAGCGATAAGAAAGTATCACCTAAAGGTTTCTCAACACACTTTGGAACATATGAGGCAGCTCGTTGGTACCTTCGCCATGAGCTGGGAATAATCAGAAAATGTTTGGAAAAACACAAGGTGAGGAGGTATACTTATTTGTGTTCAATTGAATCTGTCATCTTCTCCATCTTGTGCTAAGTTTGAAGCAGGACTACAAGTTACGGTTGGTAGGTCACTCCCTTGGAGGAGCATCGGCGGCGTTGCTTGCTATAATGCTACGGAAGAAGTCAAAGGAAGAGCTTGGTTTCAGTCCGGACGTTATCTCTGCTGTTGGATTTGGAACACCACCTTGCATATCAAAGGAAGCTGCTGAAAGTTGTGCAAGCTATGTCTCTACTGTTGTGCTCCAGGTTATGCTTAATCTTTTTGTTGGATTCAGAATCCGGTTCCTGTTGTCTTCCTTTGTTGAGTTGTTTGTCATTTGTAATTGGGTTGTTTCTTTACTTGATGCAGGATGATATTATACCTAGGCTCAGTGCAGCTTCTTTGGCAAGACTACGAAATGAAATACTCAAAACAGATTGGTAGGTATTGAGTTTTTGGACTGGTAGTAAATGACAAGAACTTGTGTTCAGGTAGCTTTCATAGGAGAAAGAAAACTGATAATTTGCCTTTTATATGTTCCTTTTGGACACCATCCTAGCGCATGGACTATTTATGTGCATGCTAAATGTTAGAACACTTGGTTAACAGATGGCCCTTTATAGATGATGCCTGTACCATGTGGCCTTGCAGGGTTGGTGTTCTGGAAAAGGAAGACTTGAAGCATATAGTGGATATCGTGACTAACGCTAAGCTTGTTGTTTCGTCAATTCAAGATGTGGCGCGTAAACTTGGTGATTATGCTAAAATTGTACCAGTGTCGACAAATTCTGGTAAGTTTGATTGATTTGGGAATGTGCATGTCGGAAGTAAATGTGTTATGGTTTTATTTGATCCATGTGCTAGTTGTGACCTAGCTTTACCTTGACAGGTGTTACCAAAGATCCAGCTAACTCGACGGAGATGCTGTCATCGAATAGTAGAAATGATGTGTTTGTGCCTGAGGATCTCTTCCTTCCTGGGACTCTGTATTACCTGCAGAGGGATATTGAGGATATAAACGGCGTTGAAGATGAGTCATACACGCTCTGGGAAGGTGATCCAGGGGAAAATTTTCAGAGGATATTGCTGTCTGGTAATTTGATATCAGATCACAGATGCGAAAGCATATATTATGCTCTGAGAGAGGTGCTCAAGACACTGCCCCCACCCCAGGCCCAGGATGAATGATTTTATTTTCTGTTCCCTCCTGAGCTTTACTCTGTAGCGGCTGGATGCTTGGATTCTGTAGTTTTCTCTTTTCTGATGTGCACACTAGCTGGCGGTTCCTTTGATCTTTTTGTACTACTCAGGGGACTGACTTGCCTGTCTTGGCTTGTGTATGTTGTACAGTTTAAGCTGCTGGGCTAAGAAAGTAAGATAAAAATCCTTCAACCATCCATCGATTGCTTACAACCTGTAGTTCAAATGTAAGTATATTTTAAAAGAAGGTTTCCCCTGCTTTTATATTTCAAAAAGCACACCAGTTTAAGCTCCACATTTTGATGCGCCTGCCATACAAGCAAAGCCTTAAGGCAACTCCAAAGACATACTCAGTACATTACAATCAAGGGCCATCAGAGATCATGCCGAACCAAAGTCACAACGTTGGAGTCCAAATGTCGAGCAGCCACTGGTGCCAACCTTGATGATGTACTTCTCGGACTGTTCCATGCTATCTGCGGTGGCGATGTAGCTTGAATTTATAGCTGGGCCTGTTTGGTGTCCCGCCATAACACGCCATGCCAGGTGATGGCGCGGGCACCAAAGTTGTGGCGTGGTGGCGAGCGATATGGCCACTACAGTTGTGGCGGAATCCAATACACAGACCAGCTTTAGCTGCCGCGGCCTGCATGGAAACCAAACGCTAGCCATTAAACGGTGGAAGCCATAACTGTGGCGTGGCGAGGGATGGCGGCCAACCAAACATCCCCCTAGATTTGCTTTCCCATCTCTTGTTGAAGCATGGCCATGATCCGCGGCAACACTGCTTTCAGACATGTCCATTTCGCACCCTGAAAACAAATATTATTTCCTAATTTCCATAAGGACCATAGCACAGCTGAAGAAACAGTATTAGTCACCCTGTGTTTTTTATTGGCTACCCAAGACGAGCAACTGATTCAAAATCATCACCCATAAATTTGACCATGACATGTGGCTATCACGTGTAAGAATGGATTTAAGGATGAGTTTTGAGTAATCTGTTGCAGCATGTGACTCCTATATAGTAAATTGCTTTTGAAAGACCTCTTATAGCTAATTATAAGGGAGAGAAATAGAATATCCTCGTCTACAAAAGAAGAAACTATGAGAGTTGTGTAAATCACATTTTTTTTGAGGGAGTTGTGTAAATCACATTAGCTTACTTTGATCGAATTTATAGAGAACATAATTAACTTTTTTGTCACCAACTATATTTATTATGAAAAAAAAATTCATAGTACTTCTCTTTTATCATAATTTTAGTAATTATTTATATAAGTTTAGTTAAAATTTAAATTATTTGACTTCTTAAAAAATAAATATTATTATATTATATCTTTTCGTGGTCGGAGATAGTACTTTGTCCTTAAAAAAGAATGCACTTCTAAAATAGTGCTACGTTAAAGTATACCAAGTTTAACAAAATGTATATAAATTTTATTAATATTCATCCTACTGAATTGGTACCATTAATTCATCACGAAATAACTGTTTCTAGAACTGTATTTTTCTTTTGGAAAGACGTAGTATTTTTTTGTCAAGAAAGAAAAAATAACTATTTTTTTCGAAAAAAATTGTTTTACCCCATACGCAGAGCTGCTTTGAGGAATTAATTTTGTAGCAACAGTAGTTCCCACTTGCCACCAACTAATCATAAATAAATGCTCTCCAGCCGCCGCAATTTCTCGTCCCCAAATGTGAGTACAGTGCGCCCTCGTTTCTCACACACACGCATCAGTCCTCCTTCGCCGGCCAGTGTCATGAGAAATTTTGATATATTCGCGCGCCTCTTAACATTTATACCCTAATTCGCAGGTCTTTTAAAATATAATTCTACGCCTGCGAATTGCTTTGAAATTTAGGATTTTTAAAGATTCCTCTCTCTTAGTAATAACAGAGGCCTCTTTTCACTGTTTAGGACAGGGGAAAAGACATTACTGCCCCTCTCTCATTTCAGATGGCCTAGAAGCCCGCCCAGCCCCTAGGTTGCGTTTTCAGGTGGTCTGATCTCTTTCCCAGCCTGTCCATTCTCCTTCCTAGCACTTCCCATACTTCCTCCAAGACTAAAATTTTACACAAATCTAATATATATGGTCAAAATATGCCTGTTGACAACTAAAATTGTCCATTGTACGAAGATCAGAACTTCTGACCCGCATAGGAGTTCTGGCTTTATGCGGAGATCAGAACTTCTGACCCCCTACCAGAACTTCTAACTTTAGCATAGACAATAACAACAACCATACAGTTTAGTAAAAAGCTCAAATAAAAACAATCACACAATTTTAGCATAGACAATAACAACAGCCATACAATTTAGTAAATAGGTTCACGTCGATAATTCAACCATCTAATAGTTCACATAAAAAAACAGCCATACAGAGACTAGAATCATCTAGGTGTCCATAGTTGAATAAAAACAGCCATACAATTTGTAAATAGGTTCACGCAGAGACTAGAATCATCCAGCCATTTTTAGGACTACAAGTTCACATACGCAAAAGCTGGCTGGGAATCTAAACAAGCAAAAGTCTCATGATGTTGTGAGATTATTCAAACATCCATGTTCTTCCCCTTCTTTGGAGTGAGTTTTTTTCTTGAGACCTAGCCTCTTTCTTGGACTCTTCCTTGGAGTGGTCATAGTATTACTTGGCCCTTCTCCAGTTTGACTGAGGTACATGGAATGGTTCAGTACATGAGGTAAGAGAAGCACGTACATATTAAACAGAGTGAATTATTTTTACCTTATTGCCATTGCTCTGGAGCTTGTAGTGAGCTGATTTGTCCCTCCAACATCCACCATAGTTAATTGCATTTGGCTAAAAAAATGAGACAAACGTTTAGCCTAAAAAAGGAGACTAGTGTTTGAAGTTCCAAGTTAAATTTTAGTTACCTTCTTGTAACAGGACCAGGACTATTATTTACTGAATTTTTTGGCACATGAATCTTTTGCCTTTTGGATGCACTAGGTGTTGCATAATCTTTGGTACAACCAGCAGGCCTACCTGCCTTCCCCTGGCCTGACTTTTCCTGTACATGTAAAATTGAGATAAGTATAAAATATGAAGCAAGTATGTCTTAGTTCAAAAAAGACATACACAGTTACCTCTTGCTAAAATTCTTCATTAGATGGACAAAACATTCTCTATGTTCTGCCCAAGGGTATACCTTTTTCACTGCATTCTCTAGGCCTTGCAAGCATCTAAACTTATAGCTAGGTGAGGTGGATTACCAATTACCTTGTGCAGCTGCAGCATAAACCAAGTCTAATTATCAGTAGTCTCACCATCAAAAAATCCAAATGCAACTAGAAACATTCAATTGTGTCCATCTAGTGTTGTAGCTGAAGGTAGGTGTCCATTCCATCTATCATTGAGAGCTGTAGAATCAATACTCAAAAATGGCCTACAACCATTTAGAAAACTATCAATGCTTGGCTTCATACAACAAAAAACCTATGGAAAAATACACCTTTTTTCGTATGCACAGCGTCTATCTCTACAACACTTCTTGGCATTCTGAGCTCAATTGTTCCTTTATAGCATGCTGTCTCATCCTCTGCTCTAAGCCCAACAAACTCATACATTGCATCCTCATCCATTGCAGGAAGTGCAGTACCAATCTAGTCTTCTATAAGAGGAGTTATCTCCAGACTGTCCCAATCAATTTCATGAGAAACAACTGCAGGATTGCCACAATTTCCTGGTTCTGTGGCATTATCATCGCCCACATTACTTACTCCAGCCTCTGCCTCTGTGATAGCTGAGTTGGAAAACATTTCTGCGGGTTTGTCCTCAACATCAACAAACAAGAACAACTTCTTATCATCCATCTTTTCAGCAAATGCAAGTGACAGGTCTGTATCATCCACCAACTTCTTTTCTCCACCACCACTCATATCAAATGCATGTATCACAGGCTGCTGCCCGCTTCCCCAATTCACCCTAGCTTCTAAATCTCTAAGTAGCATCTGTAGAGTATAACATCGACAATCTACACCCCATTCATCACATTTTCGTGGGACATCAACAAAGCAGCCATCATTCAACTTAGATTTGAATGGAGAAAGCTGAACACACAACCTAAACGCTCCATCCGGATCCAGATCAATTCTACCGGGTACCGACAAAAAATAAAAGAGACACAACTTAGATTATGCCCCAAATCACCAGGAACCTAACACATGCAGTACAAAGATTTGGGATTGGAGCTCTTACCCTGGAGAAGCCATGGAGCCGCTGGAGCACAGCGGTCGCGGCCCCTTCACCCGCCGGCCTGTGGAGGGCGAAGGGGGCGACCCTCTGGTTGCTGACGCAGGGGCCCAAACCCTAGCGCCTCTGCCTGCCGGGTTGGTCGGGCCGGCTGGGGGCAAGTCAGGAGGAGCCGATGGCCAGGGGGAGGGTGGAGGAGGAGCAGCAGACCGGCCAGCGGGGGGACCTTGCCGGCTGCAAGCAACTGAGGCCGGTGGTGGGGAAGGGAGCCGCGGTCGCGGGCGTTCGACTCCTGACTCGTGTGAGTCGCAGGGGAGTCTAGCAGAGACTTGTGAAATTAGAGAGGGGTGAAATTAGAGAGGGGCAATCCGGTCTTTTTGCGTGTCCTAAACAGTGAAAAGGGGTTGCTGGAATTAATAAAAGGGAGGAATCCTCAAAAACCTAAATATCAAAGCAATTCGCAGGCACAGGGTTATATTTCAAAAGACCTGCGAATTGGGGTATAAATGTTGAGAGGCGCGCGAATAACGGGTTAAATATCAAAATTTCTCATGTCAATGGCGGCGCCATCCCTTCCCGGCTTCCCCATCGTCTCCGGCGGCAGGTTAGCTCCCCAAACCCTAAGCGCGCTGCATTCCTCTCTGGCGCGGTAGATCCGCTCACCTCCGGCTCCTCCCTTTTCTCAGCGAAGCGACATGGATTGCCCCAAGACCGAGAGTGGCGAGGTCGCGGTGGCCTGCCCGCCCGACGACTCCCTCGTAGAGATCTTCTCGCGCCTCCCCGCCAAGCCTCTCTTCCGATGCAAGTGCGTCTCCAAAAATTGGTGCGGCCTCATCGTCGACCGCCTTCGCTGCCGGAAGTTCCCCCAAGCCCTAAAAGGCTTTTTCGCCGGCGACGGAGTTGAGAGCTACGGTGGTTTCATTTGCCCGGAGAGGCCGGTGCCTCTCGTCGATCCTTCCTTCTCCTTCCTGACGAAGTTGCCAGAGATTAAGAAGATCGTCCTCTTGGATTCCTGCAACGGGCTCGTCCTCTTTGGGCACAGGCGGGTTTCAGACAAGTATAGCTCGCTGGGCTATATTGTGTGCAACCCCGCCACCAAGGAGTGGGTGTCCGTGCCCAGCTCCGACTGGACTCCATTTCCATTCATTAACAGTGACGATGAAATGAACCAAGATGATGATGCGGACACCTATTTGATTTTTGACCCGGCTATCTCTCCACACTTTCAGTTGATTCAGTTTCAGGCCTTGTTTAGTTACAGGGTGTAAAGTTTTGGATGTCACATCGGGTGTCACATAGGGATGTTACATGGGGTGTTTGGATACTAATAAAAAACAAATTACAGAATCCGTCAGTAAACCGCGAGACGAATTTATTAAGCCTAATTAATCCATCATTAACGCATATGTTACTGTAGCATATTATTGTTAAATCATGGATTAATTAGGTTTAAAAGATTCGTCTCGCAAAGTACTTGTAATCTGTGTAATTAGTTATTTTTTAGTCTATATTTAATACTCCATGCATGTGTCCAGACATCCGATGTAATATGGTGTAAAGTTTTGATGTAGGAACTAAACGAGGCCTCTGTCCTGCCGGAGATGCGCAACTTCTCTTCTGTAACTGGGGCATGAAGGCTCGAACTCAAACTCAAACGTGTATGTCCTGCCAGAGGTGCCCTTGGGGTGGCGTGCCCCTTTAAAGGCATGCTGCACGTGCGTGCCCACCATCCCTACCCTCTTCTGAAAACCATGATACTTGCAGTTGGTGGGGAAGGGAGGCCATTTAGGACCCTGCACTGGCCACAAAATGATCGTGGTGTTCTTGTTTTTGTTGGTCAATCCCAAGGGCACCTACATTGCCTGAGTGGATGTATGGGAAACAGTTCCCAGATGACTGAACTATCCATTTGGGTTCTTGAGGACTACAATGCAGAAAAATGGGTTCTGAGGGACAATGTGAGCTTCTCCCAGCTGTTTGGAAGAATGAGCGGCCGTTTCCACTTAGACTGGGATGTAGTTGCCATTCATCCATATCGTAGTTGGGTCATCTTTGCTGAGTATTGGAATTGTAAGCTGATATCATATGACATGGATAAGAAGGAAGTGCATGCTCTCTGGAGTCTACATGGCTCTCGTCGGCATATTATCCCATATATTCCTTATTTTGCAGAGTAAGTGGCGCTCGCTAAGAAACACTGAAATTGTTGCTTATGGGATACTCCATGGGATGTCTAACAGGAATTAATCTTCCAAGAATGGAGAACTAGCAGCTTGTGTAGATCTACTAGAACTAGGTGACGCATCCTGCTGGTTGTTTATGTATCCCTTGATCCCTTCTAATGCTTTAGGTTCAGTTAACACTGCAAACAAATTGATGCAAGCCAGGCTTTAGGTGTGCTAGCTATATAAATGAATGAATGTTGTTTCCTGACTTGTGATGGTTTCTGTTGAAGTTGAAATGTTCTTTTCCCATGTTAGCAGAATTATAATCAACTTATATGCCTGGATCTGTGTTTATGTCTTACTGGCAAGCGACTAGTGATAATGGATTCTGCTTCCTTGGTCCTTTCTCTTTTTATTTATTCTAAGGGTGGCAGAAAGATGGGTTCTGAGGGACAATGTGAGCTTCTCCTGGCTCTTTGGAAGAAAGAATGGCCGTTGTCGCTTTGACTGGGATGTGGTCACAATTCAACCATAGCTGTGCCAGGTAATTTACAAATAAATTGTGTACAACTGTACAAATTAGCTCTGTGTATACTCTGCAATATGAGTGTATGATACTCAAGTGCTTCACCAGAAGCTCGGGTGCCAAAAGATTTCAACTCTTTTCTAAAAAGCTCCTAATGTTGGATATTCTTCTTCAGATTAAGTTGTAGATTAGAGCCTATGCAACTTGCAGGCAAAATACTGAAAGTTCAGAAAACAAAAGAGAAATGAACTCCCATTTCATATGGTGATGAAATGATGTTGGAGACAGAATGTTGTGTTAGCAATGGAACATATCACAGAAGGTATTAAGATCATGTTGCATGGCTCAAGTTTGTACTGTGGATGCAGAGTTGCGCTTAGGTGGTCAGACTGCCTATAGTTTGACAAATTCAAAAGTTTACAATTTATCTGGTCAGGACAATAAGAACTTTGAAGGACTAATGAGATGAACAAGCCCAAAGGATATAGAAATCGATATTGTGTGATTGATCCTGAATGCTATTCTTTTTGAATGAGATACTTATGACATCTGATTTCTGATCCGTTGAGCCATATACTTTGTTCAGAACTAGTTACGGTCCTGCTTCTATAGGGGATTTGTGTTATCAATGATTTAATTCAAACCTGAACTCAACTCAAAAAATTTCCCTTGCCAAAATAGAAGGGCTATTTTGAAATTTTGGAGGAATCCCTCATCTAATCCAGAGAGTGGGATTCTTCTTACAGAAAACAAATACACTGAAGGCATGTGAAAAATTTGAACCTGTAGCTATCACATTTATCCTATTTGCTCCGTAGCTGATGTTTATTCACTATGCTGCTGGGGAATAACTGGAACCTTATAATTGGAGACTTATGGCCAGAAGCAGAACTTGCTTGTAGATGCTAATTACTTGCTTTCAGCATTGCTGTAGAAAACACCTGCTGAAAATTATTTATCTTTGTTACAACAATCTATAGCTGAGCCAGGTAATTAAATAATAAATTGGGTACAACTGTACAAGTTAGCTCTGTGTATACTGTATAAATTGGGTACACCTGTACAAATTAGCTCTGTGTATACTGTATACTCTGTAGAGTTGAGCTTATGTTTGTACTGAAAGAATCCTTGCATGGCTTATGTTTGTACTGAAAGAATCTTTGCCCGCAGAGTTGAGCTTAGGACGTCAAACTGCCTATAGTTTGACAAATCCTAAAATTTAGAATTATTTGGTCGTCTTATGGAAAAGAATTAGCCATATGGCGACTAGAACTTTGGAAGGACTAATGAGATCAGCTAGCCCAAAAGGATAGAGGAATCGATATTGCGTGATTGATCTTGAATGCTTTTCTTCTTGAATGAGATACTTATGTCATCTGATTTCTGATCTGTTGAGCCATACAGCTGTGATTTTCTTTTCACGTTTCATAATATTACCCAATCTGACTGCTACTTAGGCGCAACCTAACTGGCAATACTCTGAATAACTTCATCCCTTGAAATATGATAAAAAGAGTTCAGGCTGAACTGACTGTCCACATGCAGGTGTGGGCTCCATTTTTGCAATCTCAGATTGATTCTGATTACCGTTGCTACGATGCACCTTTTCACCTTTTCTGGTCTACCTTTTCTTCTCGTAAAGACTGATTTGCACACTGGGGTCAATAGTGCTGAATGTTGAGTGTTCAAAATTAGAAAGAGCAAACATGATTGTAATATGCTTCGATTCTATCCCACAACTGACATCCTTAACTGGACCAACTTAGAATGCGATCTGATCTCCAGCAACTCAACGCTTCCCCAAATGTGAGTGGCGTTTCCTCAAGTTCCTTCGCGAACCACATTGTCTCCGGCTCCTTCCTTGGCTCAGCGACAGTATCTCTTCTCTTCTGAAACATTAGGTTTGACTAACACTGCAAGCCTGTTGAGTGTTGACATATGCATGGAAGCTAGCTTTAGTTATGCTAGTTATCTAAATGAATGATGCTGGCCAACTTATGATGATCTGTGTTGAAGTTATATTTTCAAATGTTTTTTTTTTGTGTTCACAGTCACAATCTTCTATGCTTGGATATCTTTTTCCGTATAGACCTTACTAGCGAGTAATCACTATTTACTCACAAGGAATGAGTTTCTTCTGTCATTTTCCCTGTTTATTTTTAGTCTGAATGAGCGCATGTATCTTCCATATGATGCAATCATGCAAATGGTGTTTGATTGGGAAGTTTTATACTGAAAGCTCTGTTACATTAACTTGTTCAGATTTAGTTAAGGTCCTGCTTCGATAGGTGTTTTGTATTATCGAGGATTTTATTGAAATATGAACTAAAATATAAAAACTTCCCTTGTCAAAATGTGAGAAGTAAATTCTGGAATTTTGGAGGAATCCTTCACCAAATCCAAAGAGTGGGATTCTCTTAACAGAAAACAGAGTGGTTTAATGTACGGTTCGTTCTGTGCAGCTCGGTCTCTTCTGATGCCTTGTGTACACGTTACTATACTGGTGGCATGGGAAAAATTTATACCCGAAGGATGTTGCGGTCACATTTCTCTTTTTTGCTCCCTAGCTGATGTTTTTCACTATGCTGCTGGGGAACAACTGGTTCATTGTAATTGGAGACTTCCAGCCAGAAACATAACTTGCTTGTAGACGCTGATTACTTGCTTTCAGCAGACAATTATTATATTCTTTGTTACAAAATCTATAGCTGAGCCAGGTACTTCCAAAAAAAATGTACAACTGTACATATTAGCTATGTCTACACTCTGCAGTATGATATTTGTGAATTTTGAAGGTGCTTCACCAGAAACTCTAGCACCAAAAGTTTTACTTTTTTTTTCTGTTGGATATTCTCCAAATTAAGCTGTAGATTAGAGCCTTGGCAACCTGGAGGCAGAATGCTGAAAGTACAGGAAACAAGTACAGAAATGAAACCCCATTTCATACGTTGTTGAGACATTGCCCTGTTCGTTTGGATAAAAAGTCATTGTTGAAAGTATTGTTCGCTGATTTATTATGAGAGAAAACACTATTTGTTGTGAGAGAAAAATGTCGTGTCAGCTATGGAGCATATACAGAAGTCAGAAGGTATCACCATCTTATTGCATGGCTCACATTTGTACTGAAATAATCTTTTGGTTATGAGCCCGTCATGTGCATGCAATTGAGCTAGGATGCCAAACTGCTCAGAGTTTGACAAATTCCAATATTTAATTATCCGGTCGTCTTAGAGCATCACCAAGAGACTCTCCATATCCTTTATAAATGCTAGAAATAGAGATGTTGGTGAAAAACTACCCTCCAACAGCTTCTCTAAATAGTCATCCAAATATAGCCATCTTCTATTTCGGATTTTTTGCTAGCCAAAAATCGAAGACGAGAATGGCTCTCTAGAGTGCGCATGAGATATAGAAAAACTGTTGGAGAGTGAAAATATATAGAAAGCGATTTTTATGCAAATGACTCTCCAAATGATGATTTAGATAGTGAGATTTAGAAAAGCACTTAGAGATGCTCTTATGAGGAAAAAAAAAGTCATATGAAGATGAGAACTTTGGAACAACCAATGGGATCAGAAGGACCTCAACGGAACAACCAATGCTATTCTTTGTGAATGGAACTTATCGCATCTGATTTCTGATCTCTTGAGCTATACTAACTGTGGATACTTTTGGGGCACGTTTCTTAATTCTTAATGAGGTATTTAGGCAATTTAAGCAACCTGACACTTTGATTATCTTTTTTATAACTATTTGATTATCTTCGGGAGGACTCCGCTTGTCAAAATGCCGGTGGGGGCTCAGTTGTGCAATCCAGATTGACTGATTATCTTTGCTACGTGCGCTTTTTCACTTTTCCTGCTGTCCGTTTTTCTTGTCATAAAGATCACTATGGGCACTGGGTCAATACTCAGGGCTGTTTGGTAGGGCTCCATCACGGCTCCGGCTACGGGTCCTCTGGAGGAGCCTTACCAAACGTTTTGCAGGAGAATTCGTTTTTCAGTGAAAATCGGAGGAGTCGAAACCGTTTTGAAGAAGCCAAAGCGGCTTCGGCTCCTCCGGAGGAACCGCTCTGCTGCCAAACACCCCCCACAATCCCCCCTTTCCAAAATAACTGTCGTTCTCGTTTTCCGAAAAATCAAACATTTTAACTTTAATAAATATATAAAAAATTAATATTTATGAGGCTTGTTCCCGTCGTTGGAAAGTACTACTAGTACTTTTAGGTACTTCCTATTTTTATTTTGATAGACAATTAATTTAAGAAAGAAGATTAGAAAATTAAATTAATGGAGAGAAGGGTAGAGTAGTAATTGGAGGAGCTTTAACCGCACACGTCCACGGCGGCCAGGTCGAGCACGCTGATGACGCGGAGCTCCAGGTCGCGGCACATCTCGACAAAGGCCTCGGTGGTGGTGATCGCAGAGTGGAGGAAGCAACAGAGGAACGTTGCGGAGGCTGGGTCTGTGGGCAGTGGCGAGCGTGTTGGTGTCCTCGCACCTGCTGCTCGCCATGCTCGCACTTGCCGTCCTCTTTGCCGTGCAATACTTGTCCCTGCTCTCCCACTCTCTCATCCTACGACGCCCACATCCGGCTCCTCGTCCTCCTCCTCACCGCGGTCGCGTATGCAAGCGTCGCGTGGAGCAAGAGGTGCGGTGCAACGCAGCGCCACACCGCAGCAGGACGGGTGTTGTCTATGTTTGTCATCGGCCTCGTAGGCTTCGTTGGTGCGCACCACTCATTGGCGCTCAGTGGGTGCCAGTGTACGACCCCGGCCTGAACCAATACTACTAGCTGGGCAGCTGTGTGATACATCCCGGTGCTGTTCGTGTGTATGGGGCGCCGCAACTCCACGTTCGGTTCCTGGAGCCGCAGAACCTCGTGTTGTCGGTGATGCAGACCTCCAGCGCGATAGGATCTAAATGACTAGAGGATGTGAATAGCCAATAAAATTTTCCTACAAACTCACAAAGCACTAGAGCAAAAGGTTTATTAGTAAATGAAAGGATCAAGATGTCCGAGAGGGGGGTGAATTGGGCTTTTCTAAAAATTAATTGCAAGAATTAAATCCTACAAGCCAAAATTCACCCCTAGTACCTACTAGTGTTCCTTGTGATTCTACCGGAAAAAGTTTTGCACCATAAGTTCCAATCCTAGTCTAGCATAGCAATTCTAGGAAAGTAAACCAAGCAATGAAAGTAATACGAGAAAATAATTGCTTGAAAGTAAGGGTTAGGAACATGGCGATGTTTTTCCGAGGTATCGGAGAGTCGGCACTCCCCACTAGTCCTCGTTGGAGCACCCGCACAAGGGTGTAGCTCCTCCTTGATCCGCACAAGGATCAAGTGCTCTCTACGGGCTGATTCTTTGACACTCCGTCGCGGTGAATCACCCAAAACCGCTCACACGATGAGTTGGGTCATCCACAAGCTCCGCCGGATGATCACCAAACTCCCAATCACCACCAAGCCGTCTAGGTGATGGCGATCACCAAGAGTAACAAGCTAGAACTCTCACTTGACCACAACAAGCCTAATGAGAAGGTGGATGCACACTTGCTACTCCCTAGTCACTAATGAGGGATTTCAAACTTTGATTCTCAAATCACTACCCTCACTAGAGCTCTTACACTTTCTTGCACTTGAAAGGTGTTTCTTAGCTGAACAAATGAGCAAGAGACCTCTAAAAGAGGTGGAGGGGATGTATTTATACACCCCACAGTCAAATCCAACCGTTACCTGCCAACTCAGCAAAATACGCACTGACCGGACGCGCCGGTCGACGTGACCGGACGCGCCGGTCGATGGCAACGGTCGAAATTCTAACCGACAGCGCTGCGTGATCGGACGCACCGATCAGGGGTGACCGGACGCGTCCGGTCGTACAAGGACCTTACTGTACTTTGACCTGATGCACGGTTGCGTCCGATCAGTGATGACCGGACGCGTCCGGTCAGCGAAGTACCTTACTGGAACGAGACCGGACGCGTCCGATCGTTTTCCAGTCGCGTCCGATTAGTTCTCTTACCCTCTGAGACACGTGTCAACACGATCAACGCGTCCGGTCCTCGCAAGGACCGCGTCTGGTCAACCAAGTTGAAACGCAGTGACTGTCAGCACTGATCGGACACGTCTGGTCGAGACAGAGACCGCGTCCGGTCAAGGGTAAACGGCTCAAACGACTTCGAAACGCGACGCAACTTGAACCGAGTTGCTTCCAACTGAACTTTGGGCTTCACCTGAGCTACCTAGTGCTAAGTTTGACAAGTGTGCACCACACCTAAACAAAAGACTCACCTAGGTCAAGCTGCTCGCTCATGCCCCCCTTTATAGTACGGCCAAAGGAAAAAAGCGAAGATCCTAACGACTATTCCGAATGTAACTCAACACCTTGACATTCAGAACTAACCGTCCTTAATCTTGTCGTTAATCCTTTGAAAACCGAAACGATTTCCATCAAGGGGCATGAATACCATAGTGCCCAAAGCAGTTACCAATCCCATGACCTAACTTACCAAAGTTTCTGCAAAACATACGTTAGTCATGGTGATAATGCGTTGTCATCAATTGCCGAAACCAACTCTCGGGGCCTAGATGCTTTCAATCTCCCCCTTTTTGGTGATTGATGACAACACTTTGAGTCAGTAGATATAAGAGTTGAGGTTTTCGACCATGCTTGGTTCACATAAGCAAAAGACAATAAGCACAAGGGGTTAGGAATTGCTTATGTGCTCCAAGCCAACAGGGTGTACTCAAAGGATAAAACATGAAGAGTTAGTACACATAAAACATAGCTCATATGAAATCGGAGTAAGGCACGGAAGCACAACCTTATGAGCTAGAACCACTCAAGTGACATGATATATAATAGTAACAAGATAAACCATATGACTCAAGTATCTCACAAGCACACATGTCACAAAATGCAAGTGCGGAAATATAAACATGATGCATGAAAGTAGCATGAATGTAGCACACAAAGAAAAAAACAAAACCCTCTATCAAAACTCCCCCTGAATCTACTCACTCTCCCCCTTTGGCATCTAGTGCCAAAAAACTAAGGATCCGACGGGGGAACAGAAGCAGTCGTGTCAGGTGCCGAGGAGCGTGGAGTGATCACGAACTGTGAAGTATCCTCCTCTGACTCTGAGCTGTCAGGCTGACCCTCTGTAGATACACGTGGTAGTGAAGCAGTCTGGGTCGGTAGAGCAGGAGTAGGAACTGATGAAGTAGTAGCAACAATAGGAGCAGTCTCTGTCACCTGAGCCTGAAAAGCACCAACTATGGGAGGATCTGTCGAGGCAACTGACGACGACACTGTCTCTGTAGTCCCGGTCCCTGTCAATGGAGGAGCCACTATCTCTAAAGTGGACATCCCTGAAGTGGTCACAACTGTGGTATGCGAGGGTGTCGGCTGATCAGTCAACTCGCTATAAGAAGCACTCAAGTCAGTGAAAGGAGTGCCTGTCAGAAGATGATGTCTGGGCTGAACTGGTGGAGTGAACCCCGTCTGAATGGGAGTGTAGCTCGGGGACTGAAAGTCTGATGGACCTGCTGCTGGGGGGAGGTAAACTGAAAGCTCGGCTGTCCCTGACTCTGAGGTCCGCTGGACTGTAGTGCTGGAGTAAGGACAGACGGTGGTGGAGGAACCCCAACAGTGACAAGGTGTCACAGGAGCTCAAGATACTGCTGCTGGGTGGTTGCCTGCTACCTCTGCATCTCAAACTGCTGTCTCTGAAACTCAAGCTGCTGCCTCTGGAACTCGTCCTGACGAGCCTAAATCTGAGCGAATGCAGCTGCTATGTCCTGAGCCTGTCGCTGCATCTGAACCTCCTGCCTCTCCTGGGCCTGGGTCAGCCTCTCAAGGATAGCCACCATGGCTGGGTCTGAGCGGGAGGCTGATCCTGAACCACCGGCCTCATGGTCGTGAGACCGAGGAGAGCGGTACCGGGGAATAGGCTGGTAATCCTCATCTGTGCTATCAGTGGCGTCATCCTCAACTGGATCAGCTGGCTGAGCATCTAGATCTGCAAGCTCGGCCTCTGCAAGACCCTCAACGGTCTCGTCCTGCTCAGCTGCTGTCTCTGGAACCTCTGTCCTCTGACACTGTCCCGGCCTAGGTGCCTTCTCTCTAGTAACAGAAGCCCACAACTGTCGAATGTCATACTCAGGGAATGCAGTAGTGGTATCTGAGATCTCAGCCCTAATCTCAGCAGGTAGGTCACACGCAGATCAAATGATGAAGCAAATCCAGTGTGCATACGGTAACTGACGGTGACCCTTGAAGCCCTCTGCCAAAGTGTCCTCCATCTCACAAAGCATCAGATCCCAAATGTCAAACGGTGTCTGAGAGATGAGGTGATGGACTACCCATAGCTGCATACGTGTCAGGCCCTCTTTGTATCCTAGCCTCGGAAGAAGAGTCCGTCTCATAATGGCATCAAGCACTCTAGCAAGGGGTGTCAAGCTGGCAGGTGTACGTCTAGACCCCTCGCCAAACGGCTCAAGTAAGCAAGGTCTGATCAGGTCTGTAGGTGGCACTGAACCTCCGTGAGGACATCTCGGTGGTGAAGTTTGACCAAAGCACAGCTGGTGAATCTTCATCTCTGAAGCAGGGAGTCTAAGAATCTCCCGTACCCTGGTGCTGTATAACCTACGGTCACGGCCTCAGAATGCAAAGTGTATGAACTCGTGAGCAGGGTCAATCCAAAGTGAGGAATAGAACTCTCTGACCCAAGTCCCGCAGTAAGCTCCAGTCCGTCCCAGAAAGTCTGACAAACCAGGTAAAAAAGAAAGGTGTGGACGGAGCTGCTCACCAACAACAGCAACTAAAGCCTCAAGCCGACAAACTCTCTGAGGTCTGAAAGCAATCCCGCTGTCAACATAGGCTCTGTAGAAGTCCTCGTGCAGAGGTGTGTGGAAGCCCTCTAAGGCTCGGGGGTCCCGCTGAGGTGGGAACCACCGACCAACCTCGACAAACCGAAGAGCCTGGACCTGTCATGCTGTAGCTCCCCTCAAGTCAAAGTGCTCGACTGGGGGGTGACCTCGAGCCCTGGGAGGTGGACGACCTCCACGTCGCTGGCCCTCTGGCCTAGGTGTCACCTGGGCACGCGTACGTCCTGAGCGACGACGCGGTGGAGTCTGAACGGTCTGCTCCTCTGTCTCCTCTGTCTCCTCTGTGGGCTGCTCTGCAGGTGGGTCCTTTGTCTCCTCAGTGGCCTCTGTACCAAGCTGTCGACCTTCAAGATGAAAGCGACGCTCGCCAATGTGAATCCCACTGCCTCTGCCACCTCTCTTGGCTAGATCTGCTGCATCAACAACTGCCTGTGCTATCTCCACCTCAGTGAGTGTCCTCTTTCTCTTCTTGGCGACAATCTTCTTACGCTTGCCACGGGCAACCTCTGTCAAACTGGGAGGACTCTCGTCCCCGTCACTCGGTCACCACCAGCATTCTTGCAACGAACCATGCTGACGAATCTGTGTGACTGAGAAACCCTGACAGTGAAAGATGATGAACTGACTCTCGTGAGGCTTGGCCTCAATCCGTATCCGCAGGCTTGGCCTCGGATTCAAATCTAATCAACTGCCACACACAGAGCACCGACAAGACTCTCTGTAAAGATAGAATAGATAGATCTACTATTAAGCAATATATTTTAACTAATAGATGAGCGAGGTCCTTATGAAAGCAAGCATACGAGATAAGAAAAGAATAGATCGCGATAGCTACCTCAGATGAGCTAGACTCTGGTGAAAAGGTGAGGGACCTTGACGAGCGAGGGTTCCGCGGAAACGCCGGACGAGCGCTGGAGTGCCGAGACATGCAATGGATGAATTAGAATTCAACGGAATTTCATCGGCAAACCAAAAGAAAAGATCAAGGCAACGCGAAACAACCTCGCGGAGACGAAATCGCGTGAAGGAATGTCACGGGAGAACGGCCAGAGTGAAGTCGAAGATGTCGCGATGGTTAGGGTTAGGTCGAAGCCTTGGCAGTGGAGGAGCAAAGCAGGGGCTACGCACGGTGAAGGCGCGGCTGTGGAGGCGCGCACGGCTGAGGAGGAGCTGCTGCGGTGGTGCACGCGGCGCAGAGGAGAGCTCAGCAGCGGGCAGTGGCGGCGCAGCTTGGCTGCGGCAGCAGACGGCGAAGGTACGGCGGCGCGGCACGGCTGAGGAAGGCAGCGGGTGCGGCGGCGTGGCATGGCTGAAGGAGGTGGCACGGCGGCGCACGGGTGATCATGGAGCTCGGGAAGTCGCGGAGGCGCGGTGGAGCAGCGGGCTAGGGTTCGGATTGATGGCGGTGGCGGCGGATGGAAAAAGGAGACGGAAAAATAGATCGGGACGAACGGTTAAAAGAGCGCAGATCCGCTTTTCACGGGGTGACCGGACACGCTGGTCACCTGACCGGACGCGCTGGAGTGGCGTCCGGTCAGAGTCCAGTAAGCTCCTGGCGCGACCGGACGCGTCCGGTTAGAGCTGACCGGACGCGGGCAGAGTCCGGTCAGAGATCACCCGGGAACCCATTACACACGACCGGACATGGTGGTGGGGTCCGAGACCAGACGCAGTGGTCACAGCGTCGCGTCCGGTCCAGCGTCCGGTCACAGGTCCTTGAGATTTGTCTTCGGGATGACCGGACGCGCTGGTGGTCACCAGGACCGGACGCAATGGTGAAGCAGCATCGCGTCCGGTGCAGCGTCCGGTCACTGTTTAACTCCTTTCTTCAATCCGATCTTCGACACGACTTCTCCCAATCAAGTTCCAATTCAAAGAGACTCAAATAAACACCAATTGGAACCTGATATGAGTGACCTCTCTCAAACCCTCAAGTTTTTCAAAATATTTTGCCTTAGGCTAGTATTATTTTTAGAAAAATATGCAATAAACACCCGAGGAGCAACGTATGGCCATGCAATAGAGTTTATGAACCCTTGGGAGCGTCAAATGCTCTCTCTATTCATGGACGAACACAGAGGTTGCTCAAAGTCAAACCAAAAAGAAACGACAAAGTAACAACCATGCATATGCAATGCAAAGCGAGAATGAAAGGCTAGGTTGCTTGTCAAGTTTGATCCACGGTTAGGCTTCTTCACTCCTCCAAAGAAAGGTTATCGTAACCGTGTTAGACAAGTCCTAGATGCATTGCCGAAAATTAAACATGACATATAATACAATGCAATGCAAGGGACAACACAAGCTCATTTTTTAAAGTTGCTAGAGTCAAGCACATTTAGTTCACTTCTCAACCTACAAAAGGTAGCCTCATCCAAAGGTTTAGTGAAGATATCCGCTAATTGATTTTCACTTCCTACACCTTCTAGTGAAATATCATTTTTAGCAACATGATCTCTTAGAAAGTGGTGGCGGATATCAATGTGCTTGGTGCGTGAGTGTTGTACCGGATTATTAGCAATTTTAACGGCACTTTCATTGTCACATAAAAGTGGCACCTTATCAAGAACAACTCCATAGTCTAGAAGGGTTTGTTTCATGTATAAGTTTTGTGCACAACAAGCCCCCGCGGCAATGTATTCCGCCTCGGCGGTGGACAAAGCCACACTATTTTGCTTTTTAGATGACCAAGATACTAAAGACCTCCCAAGCAAATGGCACCCTCCGGATGTGCTTTTTCTATCAATTTTGCAACCGGCATAATCCGAGTCGGAATAGCCAACTAGTTGGAATCTAGCTCCTTTGGGATACCAAAGACCAATGCTTGGGGTGTGCTTAAGATATCTTAAGATTCTTTTTACGGCACTTAGGTGAGGTTCTTTAGGGCACGCTTGAAAGCAGGCACACATGCACACACTAAACATGATATCGGGCCTAGATGCGGTAAGGTACAACAAGCTACCAATCATAGAATGGTAGAGAGTTTGATCAACCAGTTTACCTCCCTCATCTAGGTCGAGATATCCATTAGATGGCATTGGGGTCTTGATTGGCTTACAATCTTCCATCTTGAATCTCTTGAGAAGATCCTTGGTATACTTTTCTTGAGAGATGAAAATCTCTTCTCTCATTTGCTTGACTTGAAAACGAAGGAAGAATGTAAGTTCACCAATCATAGACATCTCGAACTCCTTCGACATCAATTCACCAAATTTCTTGCAATAATCTTCATTTGTTGATACGAAGATAATATCATCAACATAGACTTGACAAATGAAGATCTCCTCATTAAGCTTCTTGGTGAATAGTGTGGTGTCGATCTTCCCAATAGTGAAGCCCTTCTCAATGAGGAAGTCCCGGAGGCGCTCATACCACGCTCTAGGGGCTTGCTTGAGCCCATATAGCACCTTGGACAACCTATAAACATGATTAGGATATCTAGGGTCTTCAAACCCGGGAGGTTGATCAACATAGACTAGTTTATTTATGAAGCCATTTAAAAATGCACTTTTCACATCCATTTGATATAGTTTCATTTCATGATGCGATGCATATGCAAGAAGGATACGAATGGCTTCAAGTCTTGCAACGGGTGCAAAGGTCTCTCCAAAATCAAGACCTTCAACTTGAGAGAACCCCTTTGCAACTAGTCTTGCCTTGTTCCTCACTACTACGCCTTGGTCATCTTGCTTGTTGCGGAACACCCACTTGGTTCTAATGACTATTGCACCTTTTGGATGCTCTTCAAGTGTCCAAACTTGATTGCGGGTGAAGTTGTTCAATTCTTCGTGCATAGCATTCACCCAATCCAGATCTTGAAGAGCTTCTTCTACATTCTTAGGTTCAAGACAAGAGACAAAGGAGTGATGTTCAACAAAAGAAGCAAGCTTTTGAGATCGAGTCATTACACCCTTTGTAGGACTCCCTATGATGAGATCTTGTGGATGTGCTTGAAGTAGAGGTGAGTTTCTTCTTTCAACCACTTGAGGAGGAGGTTGAGGAGCATCAACATCTTGATCTTGTGCCTCGGCTTGTTCATGAGAGACATGAGTGTCTTCATTTTCAACTCTCATTCTTATCATCATTTTGAGGCACATGTGATGAAGATGGTGGATTGATAATTTGTACATCGTCTTCATCATCTTTAGGCATGATGTCTCCCACCGGCATGTTCTTCATTGCCTCCCTCAATGGTTCATCACCTACATCATCACAATTCTCAATTGCTCCTTGGGAGCCGTTAGATTCATCAAATTCCACATCATATGTTTCTTCAACCAAACCGGTGGCATGGTTAAATACTCTATATGCTTTGGACTTTGATGAGTAACCAACAAGAAAACTAATATCACAACGTCTTTGAAACTTCCCTAGGTGTTGACGCTTCTTGTAGATGTAGCATTTGCAACCAAACACCCGGAAGAATGAGACGTCCGGCTTCTTCCCATTTAGCAACTCATAGGGGGTCTTGCCAAGAAACTTTTGTAGGAAAAGGAGATTTGAAGCATAGTATGCGGTGTTGATTGCCTCGGCCCACAATTTTTCCGGTGTGTTGTACTCATCTAACATTGTTCTTGCAAGGGTAATTAATGTCCGGTTCTTTCTTTCAACTACACCATTTTGTTGAGGAGTGTAGGTTGATGAAACTTCATGCTTGATTCCAATCTCATCACAATAAGCTTCAATGTTTGTGTTGTCAAACTCTTTGCCATTGTCACTTCTAATCTTCTTTATCTTGACTTCAAATTCATTTTGAGCTCTCTTTGCAAACTTCTTGAAGCAATTTGCCACTTCGGATTTGTCATGAAGAAAGAAAGTCCAAGTGTATCTTGAGTAGTCATCCACAATCACAAGATAATAAAGATTTCCACCCAAGCTCTTGTAAGTTGTAGGACCAAACAAATCCATGTGTAGAAGCTCTAACACTCTTGATGTTGACATGTAAGCTTTTGTTGGATGAGTATTTGCAACTTGTTTGCCGGCTTGACATGCACTACAAGGTTTGTCCTTCTCAAACTTTACATCCTTCAAGTCTCTCACTAATTCTTTCTTCAATAGCTTGTTGAGAGTGTTCATTCCAACATGAGCAAGCCTCCTATGCCAAAGCCACCCAAGTGAAGATTTGGTGAACAAGCATGTCATCAAGTTTGCATCTTCGGAGGTGAAATCAACAAGATAGAGATTGTTGTATCTAAAGCCTTTGAAAATCATTGGCTTGTCATCTATCTTAGAAACTACCACTTCATTTGGTGTGAATAAGCATTGATAGCCAAGGTCACAAAGTTGCCCAGCGGATAGTAAGTTGAAACTCAAGGAAGCAACATAGAGCATATTTGAAAGAGAGTGATCATTTGATATTGCAATCTTGCCTATACCCTTGACTTTGCTCTTTGAATTATCCCCAAATGCGATCTTCTCTTGACATTCCCCATTCTCTTCAAGTGAGGTGAACATACGAGGGTCACCGGTCATATGTTGAGTGCAACCACTATCAATAACCTAATGAGATCCACCGGTCTTGTAGTTCACCTACACACAAGAGATCAAGCTTTTTGTTTAGGGACCCAAACTTGAGAGGGACCCTTGACTTTCTCAACTAGTGACTTGGCAACCCAAATTTTCTTAGGCCTATTCTTGTTTGGGGGACCCAAGAACATGACTTTCATCTTTCCACTAGAATCTTTTCTAAGCATGTAGTGAGCATTGAAAGCAAAGGGTCTAGCATGCTTGGGCAAGGGTTGTGGTGGTGGAGTTTTGCACTCATGAGCAAAATGGCCCTCTTGTCCACACTCAACACATCTCTTTGGCTTGAGCTTTGACTTGCTTTGTTGTTGTTGAGCTTTAGCCTTCTTCTCTTGATTTGCTAAGTAACCAATGCCACTTCTATCCATCTTCATTACGGTGTTCATGAGTAGCTCACTTTGCAAATATTGGCCTCTTGTGAACTTGCTTAGACGGGTCTTGAGATGCTCTTTCTCTTGCTTGAGCTTTTTGTTCTCTTCAATAAGTGACTCATTTGATGTTTGCTTTTCAAGAGCCATCAACCCTTTTAGCTTCTTGTTCTCATTTCTAAGCATCTCATTTTCACTCTTGAGCTTGACATAATCATCATAGTTGTCGGACTCAACCACTTTCTTGCCTTTGCCACTAGAGCCTTGCTCAATGCTCTCAATAATCAAGTCATCACATGATGTAGCTATATCAATCTTAACAACTTGGTTAGTAGCATCATGTGTCTCAAGAGAAAGCTCATTAGCAACAACAAGACTATTATAATTGATTTTCAATGTAGTATATTTGTCTTTTAGCGAGTTGTGCCTAGTGTTGAGCTCATCATGCTTCTTCTCAAGTTTATCATGTTCATCTCTAAGCTCTTTGTTAGAAGTTTTGAGCTCCTTGAGAGTAGAAGACATAATTTCATTTTGATCTTTAAGTTCATCACTAGACTTTTGTGCAATTTCAAGCTTTGATGAAAGTGATTCATTTTCATTTTGAAGCTCATCATTTTCATTTCTAGTTCTTCTTGTGACTTTTTAGTATTTGTTTAGCAATTTTACAAGTTCATCATAAGAAGGTGCATCATATTCATCATCACTATCACTATCATCATCATCACTCTCATTGTTTAGTACCTTTTGTTCACCCTTGGCCATAAGGCATAGGTGAGTAGTGGATGATGACGGTGAAGATGGCGATGAAGGTGGTGATGAAGATGTCGGTGAAGATGATGATGGCCCAATCACAAATGCGGCGACCTTCTCTTTCTCGTCGTCGCTTTCATCATCGGAGGACTCACATGATGACTCAATGTCGGTGAGCCAATCACCAACAATGTAGGCTTTGCCTCCCTTCTTCTTCTTGTGAAACTCTTTCTTCTTGCCATCCTTCTTCTTGTATGGCTTGTTCTTCTTCTTCTCATCCTCTTCATCACTTGAATCATTTTTCTTGCCCTTGTTCTTGTTCGTGTTCTTGTACTTGTCTTTTGGAGGCTTAGGCATTGATGAGATAAGTGGCCAAGTTCACCACAATTGTAGAAATCCATCTCGGATATAGGCTTTCTTTTGCTACTTGTGAAGAACTTCTTGCCATCGAACTTGATGCCACTCTTGTTGAGCTTCTTTAGCATCTTGGTGGTCTTTCTCACCATGAGTGCAAGTGATGCATCATCAATATCACTTTCACTTGAGCTTTCTTGCACAATCATGGCTTGGCCCTTCTTCTTTTTCTTGTCATGGCTAGCTTTGAAGGCCAAGTCCTTCTTCTTGGAAGATGATGAGCCCTCTTCCAGAGTGATATGCATGTACATCTCATGTGCATTGATCTTTCCCAATACTTGTGTCGGTGTTGCGGTGAAGAGATCACTTTGGTGAAGCACGGTGATAATGTGACCATACTTCTCAACGGGAAGAACACTCAAGATCCTCCTTGCAACATCCGATTGACTCATTTGAGTGAGCCCGAGAGCATTGAGATCCTCTATAAGAACATTCAATCGAGTGTACATGTCATTAGCACTTTCCTTGGGAAGCATCTCAAAAGAATTAATTTTCTTCAAGGCAATATGATAGTGTTCCCCACGCTCACTCTTAGTTCCCTCATGGAGAGCACAAAGGTTTTCCCACAATTCATGAGCGTTTTTTGCATTATGCACACGATTGAAGATATCCTTGCCTAGGCCCCGGTAGAGTGCATTTTTTTGCCTTTGCATTCCACCGGTCGTACTTCTTCTCGTCACCACTTGGGTTTACGGGATCCTTGATAATGGGAAGCCCTTCGGTGGCGGTTCTAAGACACCCAACATCTATGGCTTTGAGGTACGCCTCCATGCGGATTTTCGAATATGAAAAATCATCTCCCTCAAAGGTGGAAGGTGGTCCTTCCCCATTAGACATCTTGCTCTAGGCGGTGAAGCCTAATTTAGGAGCAACTCGGCTCCGATACCAATTAAAAGGATCAAGATGCCCAAGAGGGGGGGTGAATTGGGCTTTTCTAAAAATTAATTGCAAGAATTAAATCCTACAAGCCAAAATTCACCCCTTGTGCCTACTAATGTTCCTTGTGATTCTACCGAAAAAAGTTTTGCACCCTAAGTTCCAATCCTAGTCTAGCATGGCAATTCTAGGAAAGTAAACCAAGCAATGAAAGTAATACGAGAAAGTAATTGCTTGAAAGTAAGGGTTAGGAACACGGCGATGTTTTCCTGAGGTATCGGAGAGTCGCCACTCCCCACTAGTCCTCGTTGGAGCACCCGCGCAAGGGTGTAGCTCCCCCTTGATCCGCGCAAGGATCAAGTGCTCTCTACGAGCTGATTCTTTGACACTCCATCATGGTGAATCGCCCAAAACCGCTCACACGATGAGTTGGGTCATCCACAAGCTCCGTCGGATGATCACCAAACTCCCAATCACCACCAAGCCGTCTAGGTGATGGCGATCACCAAGAGTAACAAGCTAGAACTCTCACTTGACCACAACAAGCCTAATGAGAAGGTGGATGCACACTTGCTACTCCCTAGTCACTAATGAGGGATTTCAAACTTTGATTCTCAAATCACTACCCTCACTAGAGCTCTTGCACTTCCTTGCACTTGAAAGGTGTTTCTTAGCTGAACAAATGAGCAAAAGACCTCTAAAAGAGGTGGAGGGGATGTATTTATACACCCCACAGTCAAATCTAACCGTTACCTGCCAACTCAGCAAAATACGCACAGACCGGACGTGCCGGTCGACGTGACCAGACGCGCCGGTCGATGGCAACGGTCGAAATTCTAACCGACAGCGCTGAGTGACCGGACGCACCGATCAGGGGTGACCGGACGCGTCCGGTCGTGCAAGGACCTTACTGTACTTTGACCTGACGCACGGTCGTGTCCGATCAGTGATGACCGGACGCGTCCGGTCAGCGAAGTACCTTACTGGAACGAGACCAGACGCGTCCGATCATTTTCCAGTCGCGTCCGATTAGTTCTCTTACCCTCTGAGACACGTGTCAACACGATCAACACGTCCGGTCCTCGCAAGGACCGCGTCTGGTCAACCAAGTTGAAACGCAGTGACTGTCAGCACTGACGGGACGCGTCCGGTCGAGACAGAGGCCGCGTCCGGTCAAGGGTAAACGGCTCAAACGATTTCGAAACGCGACGCAACTTGAACCAAGTTGCTTCCAACTGAAGTTTGGGCTTCACCTGAGCTACCTAGTGCTAAGTTTGACAAGTGTGCACCACACCTAAACAAAAGACTCACCTAGGTCAAGCTGCTCGCTCATGCCCCCCTTTATAGTACGGCCAAAGGAAAAAAACGAAGATCCTAACGACTATTCCGAATGTAACTCAACACCTTAACATTTGGAACTAACCGTCCTTAATCTTGTCGTTAATCCTTTGAAAACCGAAATGATTTCCATCAAGGGGCATGAATACCATAGTGCCCAAAGCACCAATCCCATGACCTAACTTACCAAAGTTTCTGCAAAACATACGTTAGTCATGGTGATAATGCGTTGTCATCAATTGCCGAAACCAACTCTCGGGGCCTAGATGCTTTCAGTAAATAAGACGGCGCTTAGAGCATCTCCAGCAGTCCCCCAATACTTCACCCCTATAGGAAGGTATTGGTGGCCACCAATACTACTTTTTCAGATTATTGGGGGACATGTTCCAGTGGATCACCAAACATCTCCCCCTAATATGTGGGACCCACCTGCCAGTAACAATTCTTTATTTTTCCTTTTTCTTTTCTCTCCCCTTGGTTCATCTCTCCCGCATCGTAGGCTCGTAGCAGATCTCCATGCCATCGTCCGTAGCCTCAACCTCCACCGCCGGGTCAAGCACGGGGAGGAACCTCCGCCGCCGGGTCGAGCACGGCGAGGAACCTCAACCTCCAGCGCAGCCCTAGCCTCGGCCACCGCCATGTCCACCGCCACGTCCACCGCTACATGCCTAGACCCACCCCCAGCTAGCGTCGCACCCATCCATAGTGCCGGCCAACGCCGTGCCCAACTCCGGCGGTAGCCATGGCGGCCGGAGATGGAGATGGAGGTGGAGCGGCCGAAGGTGGAGGTCGAGCGGCCGCGTGGTTGTCCTGGCGCAGGAGGTACATGGAGCCGCCGGAGCAGGACACCGCATTGTCATGGTCATCCCGGAGTCGAAGAAGACGCCGACGCTTCTTCCTCATGAGGTACGCTGGCACTATGGAGGACGACGGTGGCCCACCGTGGACGAACTAGCGCATGCCGTGGGGGCCCAGTGCGCCACCTCCTCCAGACCGCTGCCACATTCATCCACGGCCCCTACCGCGCCCATGCCCATCCCCCACCGCCGCCACCGAGCCGTGGGGGCTCTGTTGGTCAGGGTGTCTTCCGAGGGTAGGAGATGACAGTTAGGTGGGCCCTGTTTTGGGGGAGATGCAACTCCCCCTCTATTTGAGGGGAGATGGGGTGTTTTTTGGTGGCCACAAAAAAAGTGGGCCATATTGGGGAGCTGCTAGAGCAAAAAATTTAAGTCATCTCCCCCAATATAACAATTTTATGGGGATTGGGTGTTCTATAGGGGAATTGCTGGAGATGCTCTTATGCAACTACTCGCTCTAGCTCTAATTCACCGCAAGCAAGCCTCCTACACAATTCTAGTTGCTATGTCTCTTGATTGTATTACACAAGCACGCCAACTAACAACTACACAATTACACTAGAGAGCTAACTAGAGAGATAATTACAACTAGTTACTACTACAAGTTACACAAGCAAACAAGCACTACACAAGTATACTAATGAATTGAATTGCAAGTGTAGAGCTTTATACCGAACCGGGCAAGAGAGATATGAGCACCAAGATTTATCCCTGAGGTTCGGTTGCTTGCCAGCAACTTGCATCCTCGTTGTGGCGAGTCCAAGCTAGGTGGTTCACGAGCTAATTGACATCACACGCCAAGCCCACACATCGGGTGCTGAAAGAACCACACTAGAGAGGCACTCCAACAAGCCATGCGCAATTTACTAGAGTATCCTTTTGCTTCCCGCGAGGTAGGATCAAAACCTCTCACGAATCCTTGATCGGGGGCGGATACAACCACCAAATCTCCTCACCAAACACGCTTCTTTGATGGAAAACCAAAGGGTCCCCATTCAGGAGGAGTTCGTGCGTGGAGTGAATTGGGCTCCGGATTCTTGCGACGAAGAAGATGACTACGATGTTGGCCAGATCGTCCATGGCGATGAGAACTTGGTCGCTATAGGAGGAGAGGAATGATCGACATGTCTGAGAGTGAGGTGCGTTTTGTGGCCGATTCATTTGTCGGCGACACCGAGGTGCCGGACTCCCAACTGGCCAAAGGTACATGAAATTGCTTTTGAAACTCCACGACGAAGAATAGGAGGATCTATTCTTGCTAACAATTATAGGCAAATGGTGATCTTTACATCATCAGGATAGAACTTTCTTTTTTATCGCTAGAACCTGCAAATATAGTGACTGGATTGAATATGTAGACACATGACTAAAATGAGTGTGCAAACACTGATTACTAAAAAGCGCACTGAATAACAGACAATATGTACACTATTGGTTGTCCGACAATAGACTAACCGGACTACTCTTAAACCAGGCTACAAAGTGCAGGTACTATTGGTTGTCCGACAAATTATACCTGAAGCATCGCCCCCTTTTGTTGATGCACCTTGCAAACCATCGGCTTCAGGTAGTTACACTCCTGTTGAAGCATCACCTTCATCTCCTTGCTCACCATCGGCTTCAGGTAGTTGCACTCCTTGTGTTGCATCATCACCTTCATCTCCTTGCTCACCAAATGCTGCAACACAGAAAAAGAAAGAATAAGCCCAAGGACGGAAGTAACAGAAGGCAAAAATCGATAGATGTGCACCTTGGCTTTCCATCATCCCAAGCCATGTCATAATCAAGCTGGTGTGCCGGCCCATCATACTCAACTATGTCATCTCAATCTATGGGATACAAATCGCCAGATTTAGGTGGCTGTTCATTCAAATCAATCTCTAATCTAGGCATCTAATCCAGCATGAATAGAGGTGGAGAAAGAAGATGCGGTGTGGTGGAGTGATCACTGAACTTACCTGGACGTTGTGATCCTCCTGGGTGACTTGTATAGGCCATGGTAAAATTGAAAATGAAATTGAAAAGTGGCGCCAATGAAATTTTGATGCATGCATGGCTGAATTTTGAACTTTGGCTGCACAAATGACAGACAACTAAGGAGTTTTGCGGGAAAGAATTTGGGAGAGATGGAGCGCGCGATTAAGAGCGGCCCCGTGAGGCTGCTGCGTGAGCGCACAATACACAGTGCGGAAAATGGAGATTTTAGCGCCGTTAATCGGTCACGGCGATTTAGGCCTGTTTGGCGGGGCTCGTCCCCTGCTACGGCTCTGGCTCCTTTTTCAGTAAAAAGAAGATGGACCGTTTTAAAGGAGCCATAAATTATGACTCCTCTAAAACAGCTCTAGCTTCTTATAGGAGCCCTCGAGAGGAGCCGTGCCAGACAACCCCTGTGGAAAAGCGGTGCTCCTAAGGGTGGCAACGGGGACCCGATCCCCGATTCCCCGCGGTGAATTCCCCTATTAGGAGACGGGGATGGGGCTAAATTTGTCCCCACGGGGGACTAAACGGGGATAAAACGTCCCCCGTCGGGTCTGACGGGTTCGGGGATGGGGGAGCATCCCCCGTACCCGCTCCTCGCGGAGCCCCGTTTAGGTGATACAGTCTGTAGGAGCTCCATCCATCCTCTGCTATCCATCCCCTGTCTCGCTCTCACATCCCTCCGCTCGACCGTCTCGCTCTCGCATCCGAGGTTCCAAGCACCGCCGCCGCTAGTTCCTTCGTCCGTCTGGCCTCCATCTCCTCGGCTCTGCCCCTTCCTGTTCACATCCAAGCGCCCCTCGAGGGCTTCGCCCATAGCCCTTCGCGGCTCCACTGCTCCGCATCTGAGCGCTCTCCGCGGCTCCGCATCTGAGCACCCTCCACGCATCTGAGCACCCTCCACGGTGCCAACGAGTTGATCCTCCTAGTCATGTTCTTCCTCCTTCAATTTCTTCCTCCTTTGATTTTGATTTCTCTTCGATTTTGATTTCTTAGCTGTGAGTCGATGGATTCATGGGAGCGGAACAGCATGACGTCCTCGGGGACGGGGTCCCCGTCGGGGATGAATCTCCGTGCGGGGGGGGGGGGGGGGGAGGAAACCTCCCCGCGAGGTCTGACGGGGATGGAGATAGGGAATTTTTGCCTCCGCAGGGACGGGGATGGGCAGGCGTTCCCCGACGGGGAATTCCCCGTTGCCATCTTGAGGTGCTCCTTGTCTCTCGGCCGAAGGTTTAAACAATGGAGACTGTGAACAGAGGTAGCAAAAGCATTCTTTTTCTAGACAATGTTTCCAACGGATGCCGATGTGGTATACAAAATCATGAAGCAAATCTAATCTAACCAAATTTATTTATCCGTTGATTTGGCTACAATGAAACTCGAGACAGCTCAGCGAGGCGCTCAGTCGTCCGCTAGCTGGCCGCAGTCCTCGATGAGCACGGTCTCAGCCGTGGCACCGGACCCAGAGCCGACGGCCTCCATCTTCTGCACGACGGCGTAGCCATCGACCACCTTGCCGAATACGACGTGCTTGCCGTCAAGCCAGGACGTCTGCGCGGTGCAGATGAAGAACTGGGAGCCGTTGGTGTTGGGCCCCGCGTTGGCCATGGAGAGCACGCCGGGCCCCGTGTGGCGCAGCTTGAAATTCTCGTCGGCGAACTTGGCGCCGTAGATGGACTCCCCGCCGGTGCCGTTGCCGCGGGTGAAGTCGCCGCCCTGGCACATGAAGCTGGGGATGATGCGGTGGAAGGCGGAGCCCTTGTAGTGTAGCGGCTTCCCCGACGAGCCCAGGCCCTTCTCGCCCGTGCACAGGCAGCGGAAGTTCTCGGCCGTCTTGGGCACCTTGTCGGCGAAGAGCTCCATCACGACGCGGCCGGCCTTGGACTTGCCGATGAGGATGTCGAAGAACACCTTGGGGTTCTTGGCCATGGCGGATGCCTTCTAGGCGTTGCTCTGCTCTGTCAGGCGTCAAGGCAAAGGGGAGTGTCATCGTCAGAAGCAAGTTAAAGAAAGCATACGGGAGAAATCAAATCAAAGATTTGCTGTTCATCAAGGGAACCAAAGTGTGCAGCGTCATCCTAAATATGACATGACCAAGAGAGTCCTGGCCTCCACGTAAGGTGGCAGGAGATCATGTCAATCTGAAGTGGAGATGACGAGGACGATTCATATGGCACAAGCTTTGAGCTCAATAGGCCGATTGACGCCCAGAAAGCCTTCGATATGTGCTTACAGTTCGAGATCAAATCCCGGACGAAACGTACACACGACCGTAAATTAATTAAGAAGAAAGGAACAGAGTACCTGAATCGGATAAGGTGAGGGGAAGGGGAGGAAGGAGACTATAGCTCACCTCAGCTCAACAGGTCGCCGGTCTTGGACTCTTGGCGGCGCCGGGAAGAAAAGGAGGCGGCGGCGGCTGTGGCTTGTGGGCAGGGGAGGCAAGCAAAGATAAAGGGAAAGGGAGGAGGGGTTTAGGGTTTTTGAGTGAAGAGGAGGTGGGCTTTAATGGGCCGCCATTTTCCTGGGAACAAGCTGAAATTATTTCAGAGAATGCCCCGATCTAAATCACCCCTTGTTTGATCAGCCTGGCGCGGCCTGATGGAGGTGTAATGCGTAGTCGAGCTCGGAAGTGACGAAGGTGGCTTGCCCCGGTTCCGCGAGATCCGGGGCCGTGCTGGCCCAGCCCAACCCCTGTGCGATTCGGTGGACCAGAGCGAGCCTCTGGCAAATTCGTTTTTCCCTAAAATATTTTGTCTAATCTAAATAGAAAAATTGCAAAATTATATTACTGCTGCCTGTTGTATCGGAGGAATACTAGAAAACTCGGCGCGGCTTTGCCGCGCCCTGCTTTGAGTGCACCTTTCTTGGATTTTTTTGTTACTTTTATATTATTGCTACTTGATTTAAATACTATGTTTTAGAGCATGGTTAACATTACTAATCTTTATATTAAAGGTTTAGTGCAAGCAGAACTCTGAACTTGTTTAAGACTGTCTGTACATGTTTGAAACTGTTGTGGTGAAGTTATGGTTTTTACTATGTATGGATGGCAGAAATGATCTTGCTTTTATTTCCAGGATTTGTACGAGAATGTTGACTACAAATTCAAACTCCTTATGTGAACTTGATTTTGGAAGGGAAAATTGCATAAGTTTATTGACATAGTGAAACATGTCATCACCCTTGTTATTGTTTAAAGAAACTTGTAGAATAATGTTTTTCGCCCTAATTGTTAGTTGAAATGTTGTCTGAAAAATAAAGATCAATATTTGAGACTTTCAAAGTGTAAGGGAGAGATAAAAATAAGACATTGTCCTAATAGCTTGGGTTACCTAAGGTGATACGCATGTATTCATTTCAATCCACATGTGTCATTTGAACACACGTGGATCGAAGTGGATACACATGTATCAAACAAATCCTAAGCAATGGTCGGTGATGAACGTGGAAGTTTACTATAAAGAGTAATGGATAACCGAACTATCATTTGAGCTAATGAACTTGAAATGATTCTAAAACGGATTTTTTTTGTTGGTATACTGAGGTGGACATTGTTTGATCTTGTATCTAGATTACGCATAAAATAAATCAAATATTTGGATAGCGGATAACACATAATCTATCCCTTGTATACTATACGTGACACCCTATCTTAGGAACAGTTGATGTTCTACATATTTAGCCATCTACCATCTAGGTATGTAAAGGTGAAACACTATATCATTTGCATATTGGACAATTGTATCTTTGGTTCAAATTAGACCGACTGCACTCGGACCCTGTAAAACTCCCTGCAGGATGCGTCTACCGGAATCAAGGTTTTCATTATCGGAAATTAAAATTTATCGGACGTCATGGATAAAGAGGATAAGTAAGATATATCAGAAATATCGAACTAAATTCAAAAAAAATTAATTTTTTTTTAAAAAAATTATAGAATTTGACTTGAAACTATTCCTAAAATATTAAACATCACTTATTCACAAATCAAAACAAGAATAAATCATTATAACTGTCGGACCGTCGCGTGGCTGATTTTGTATTGTCTGTGTAGAAACAGGAAAGAAGGGAAAAATTTGGCTGATATCAAATTTTATCGGACCCCGGGATAGAAAGGAAATTTCTGAAATATCGGCGACTTTCGGCCGATAAAAAACCCTGACCGGAATTTGACCTGCAGTGGGATACGCTACATCCTCCTCTATCTTACTGTTCTCCCTTCCATCCGGTATTTCCAGCGTTCTTTCAGGCCATCCGCTAAAACTGCATGCAGCCCCATCTCAGAGCGAGCAGAGCGTGCATGCGCGCATGCGCAGGAGAATCTAGGCGGACCCCACTATTTTAACTAGTAAAAAAATGTTATAACTCACAAACTAAAAAACCAAATTAAATTCCGATTACACCATTGAATTCGTTTCAATAAATTCTTCAAAACTAGATCTCACATGGATATATTTAGATAAAGTGACAAGTGAGCCCCGCAATGAATAGAGGATGATATAGAGGATGGATGAGTACGAGAGAAATGAGTATAGAGGAGAGAATCTTGATGACGAGGATGTATAGAGGATGAAAATAGAAGATCATGAGTGCGGATAGCCTTAAACACAAGCTACTGAGAAATGACAATCAGATGGTACTATATTATTTTATTAATCTTTTTTCTCCGTACGTGTGTGTTTCTGGCCGCAGAGAGAACTATGGGGGGAAGAAATCGGCCGCATCCTATTCCTACCTCACGCCGTCACGAGAGAACGCCCTGTCCTGTGTCCTCCACTCGTTTCGTCTCTCGTACTGTTTACTTCGCTGAGTACTCCAGCAGTCCAGCATCGTCTCCTTTCCAATTTCTCTTCCGTCGTCAGCTCAGCGCAGCCCTCACGGCCTACACGCATCCGTGGGCTTCATCAACGCCTTCATGTTTCCGCAGCAGGCTTCGTCGCCACCATCGACTGGGTCCGGCGGCGGGGGCGGCGGGCGCCGCTCTTGGACATCAGCGGAGGCACGTGCGAGCAGCTGCAGGCCTGCAGCAGAGTCTGGGAAGGCGAGGAGCAGGGAAGATAGGCCGTCTTTTTTTGTTTTTTTAGCTATTTTTTCGAAAGATTCTCTCAAATATGTTCCTTGCGAAAAGATTTTAAAAAATGGACCCTTGTCTTGGCGCCATAATCGTCGGCGCCAAGCTATAACGGCATGGCGCCAGGCTCTCTGACGTCAAGACCCTACCGACGTGGCGCTGATGTGACAACCTGGCAAGGGTGTATGGCGCCATAGATCTTGGCGCCATGCTTGGCGCCATGCCCCCTGTAAAACTCTTTCTCTCTTCTTTCTTCTTCCTCTTTCTTCTCTTTCTTTCTTCCTTTCTTCTCCAGCGCCCGCCCGGCCCGCCCGCGCGCCCCCGGTCGGCCGCCCACGCGCCCCCGCCCGGCCGTACGCCGCCGCCGCCCGCGCGCCCCCGCCCGGCCGCCCGCGTGCCGCCGCCGCCGTCGGCCCGCACGTTCGGCCGGCCTCAGCCGGCAGCCCGCCTGCCCGATGCCACCTCGGCCACCTCGGCCGACCGCCGCCGCTCGCCCGCCCACCCGCCCCGCCACCCTCCGCCGCCGGTGAGGCCGTGCGCTGCTGTCCGTCCCTCCATTGCCAAGCGCCGGCATCTCCGCTTCTCCTACAAGGTAAAATACTTTTTTGTTCTTACTTAACAATATTTAGTTAGTTAGTTAGTTAGTTAGGTAGCTAGGTAGTTAGTTAGTAGTTAGTTAGTTAGTTAGTAGTATTGTGCAGTTAGTAGTAGTTATTAGTTATGAATACTTAGTAGTTAGTAATACTTAGTATGTACTTTTTATGTATTAGAGACCTAGTACTTAGTATGTTTCATTTATATTGGAGTAAAGCAATTGTGCTTCGTGATGTTTTGGAACTAGATGGACAACCTAGTGAGCATATATTATGGAGGAACTGTGGAACGAGATCGCTATGGATATGTTGAGTTTGTTGACATGCAAAGTGTGCCTGCGCTATTCAATGAGAAGCCATCATTTAGTGAGTTGACTGCAAGAGCTCGTGAGGAGGTACATTGCCATGGAGATGATGACATCATAGTTGAGGGTGTACTTCACCTAGGTTTCCCTTCCAACATGCTAAGGAAGATGATCCCAATAGGGTGTGCAGATCGGTGGGATAACTTTATGAGATCGGCTATGAAAAGCCAGTTCCAAAGTTTGGACGTGGTTGTGCATCGGGTACTCGTTGATCCCATCCCTCTTGGGTTGTCCCCGCCAATGGGTGAGCAGGCATACTTTGAACCTCCCGTCCCGGAACGTGATGTGGATGCGGAGGTCCCGCCTACCGTTCCCGATGCGCAATCTGACCCCAATGATGTGGCACATCCTCCTCATGAGATCCCTTTGACACAGAATCATCCGAGTAAGTGTTAATTAGGTATCGTTTTATCTTTGTAACTTAAGTCTCTTCTTTTCATCCACTCTTTTTATCATCTACTCTTATTTGTGGCTATGTTGTAGGAGACGTTCCCGATAATGAGGGCGCTCCTCTTGCTGATGCTCAAGTCCAGATTGGAGATGGAATCCGTGCCTCCAATAATGTTGAAATTATGATTCAGAGCCATATGAGATCGCAAGGGCTGTTGATTCTGACGATGATCGTCCCGTTGGAGAGCTCACGGAGAGTGACGTTGAGATGCTGAGGCATATTTTTTCCGGCCGCCGTAATCCTATGGTTCATGAGTTCAGTGATCTTACTCATTCAAATCAGGCATTTGCAGAAGGACATGATGATGAGCTGCAGGAAGCTCCAGAGGCTGGTCCTAGTATGGAGATACAGAAGGGGAGGGTTTTCAATGACCTCCCTGCATTGAAGAGGTGGTTGCGGGCGTTTGCAGTGATACGCAAGAGACCGTACAAGGTCCTGCATTCCTATGTGGAGCGGCGTTACACAGTTGTGTGTGACGAGGAACGCTATCCATGGAGGGTTTGTGCAAGGAAGCAAAAGGTCTCCGGAAAGTGGAAGATCACAAGAGTTGTCGGGCCACATACTTGTTCTTCACATGACCTCAGCACAAAGCATCGGTAGTTGAGACAGGCTAATGGCCTCTAGTGTAAGTACAAATTATTATACATGTTGGTTCGAAAGAAATTATTTGTTAAGCTATCTAACTTCTTGTTTGGACACGTTGAAGGTGACTTGGGAGCCGTACGCGGACGAGGCCGCACTTCCTTTTGTGGTGAGCAACGTGTGTGACAGCGACAGCGAGCTCTACAGGGTGAGGTGCCCTCTTATCTGCTTCTATGCTGTCGAGTACCACCTTCCACATCGAGTTGCACGCCAGTTTGGAGCAAGGCAGCGTTGTCCACCATCTCCAGTGTCGACCGGTGTTGACTTGCACAAGTAAGTGTTCTCTTCTTTGTAATCGGACCTTTTTCCTGAAGTTGCACTTATATTATTACCACATGATATATGTCAAATAAGATGGATGAAATAATTGTTGGTATGTTTGTATGTCTATGGAATGCATATAAGTGTGGTTTGCTTCAACATACAAAGGAAACTCTGCCGAAATTTTTAACTTTGGCATACATGCATGTTATAGCCACACGATGTTGACTAACTTGTGTACGTGTTTTGCAGGCTCGATCATAAGAAAAACAGGAAAATCTTTGATTGGGCCCATCACCACCGAGACTACATCGAAGAGTGGGAGATGTTCGACGAGAACGTGGACGACAACGACGAGCCGCACACGAACAGAGACTACAGGCGGTACCAAGCTTGGTACCACCAAGCGACTCGTCCGAGGCTTAAGCTACAGTGGACACACGATGACTACGCTGACATTGAGTCGTCCGAGGATGAGGACACGGCGTACGACCACTCTACTCGTGTAGGTCGCCAGGTGGGAGCAGGACTGATCTTAGACAGAGTGGTATGTCATTTGCTCTACTTTTATATATCGATTTGCGTAACAATGAATTACAACTTAAAACTTTGTTGTAGGGCAACTCCCTCAGGATGTCGGTCCAAGAAATAGAACGCTTTCGTCCGAGGGTGAGGGACGACGACACACGTAGCTTCCTTGACGTAAGTATCTATAAATATGCAAATATTAGATTACTAACACGTTCAATACATTCAGTTGACATGATTTTGTGCACCAGAGACTGGCACATCGGCTACGCCGTACCGCTGCGCGCTGTGGTTGCAGGACAGGCACGACGTAGGACATGCACGTGCCTTCTGCACCCAGAGGTGGCGTAGGTTTGTCTAGCCACCCACCTACAGGGTCGCGAGGCATTTGCACCGAGGACGACGACGACGACCATGAGGACGACGACCAGGGGCACGAGGAGATTGGACCGTCTCAGCTAGACGATGCTCCCTGGACTCAGCCTACGCAGCCAGTCGGTACCAGGCGATGTCGACCACCTGACCCTTACACTCCAGGCACCCACGCTCTTAGACACAAGGGCAAGGGTAGGTCTAGGAGACAGTGAGGGACTGTAGCCGACTTGTGGACTGTATGGACTGTATGGACTATTATTATGGACTGTTATATCATATTATTATGTACTGTATGAACTACTATGGAGTTTATGGCATATGCACTGTAAACACTTTGAGGATACTCATATATATTGTTTAAGGTGAATGTCATATATAATTGTTGATGACATATGTTAATGTCATATTTGTGTTTGGATTGAATCAAAAACAGGGAAAACTCTGCCAAAATTTTTTGCAACATGTCAAGTCATGCAGTACACCGATAGCATGTAGCCTTTTCAGTGATTTATCATGTCACTATCCTATCATACATCCTCTTTTACAGATGAATTGATTGATCAAAGAATCTAGCCTTTACAGATAAGTTTTCAAATAGGCTTTTCATTAATTCAAATAGGCTTTTTAGGGATGGCATCTAGGCTTTTCAGGAGCAGTAAAGCCACAATACAACGACTCTCCACTCCACTGCTGGCTATATATACATATTCCTCCATACAATGCTAGTCACTTGAAACCAGAAGTTGGTTATCTACGAGTAGTGATGTCTGGAGGGTCATCTAGAGGGAAGGGAACGGGGGGACTAAGGGTACTCCCATTGTGTGGGAGGGGTCTCTGGGTCCGGAAGACTTTGATGAACCAGTGTATCATTTTCCTGTCGAGACCAAGAGAGATTTCACCAAAGAGTGTCCACTCCGAGGATATGATAACCGGAAAGAAGATTAGCCAAAATGTAGGCATGGTGAGGACTGCTTAGTGCAGATGTTCGTGGAGGGTTTGGATGGAGGTCGCTGATTCTTCAAATGTCCGCGAGCAGAGTTAATTGGTTTTAAAATTTATTACTCAAATTTTTTGTGGCATTATTTTGCATCTCATAGGCGAAACTAACTGCATGTTCACTAAAATCTTTGAAATGCAGTGTTCAGAGTCCAAAGAAAACTGTGGCTTCACTAGGTGGGTCGATCCAAGACCAATCTATCCGCACGCACAGTACATCTACTACTTGCAAGACCGTATCTTCGAACTAGAAAGGGAAGTTAGCAACGGTTACAAGGACGACGAAGCAGACGATACCAATAGTGGTGCCGTTTCACAGGACGGACCATGCCATGATCCATATTGCACCTGCCCTAACCACAAGAACAACGGGCCTCTGCCACCACCCCCGCCACCTCCACCATCAACAATGGGAGGGTACTATAGAGAAGGGGCTACACAGTTTTCTATGTGGCCACACTACTAGATAGAACAAATCTATCGTGTACACATGCCATGTAATGTGCTTGTTGTTCGCTCTAATTACCTAAGGCATGTTAGGTTTATTCCAGGACATATGTGCCCTAGTTTGGTACAAGTTCTGACATGCCATGTCCTATGTTATGCGTGTTGAATTGTGAAATCCAGTACTTCCTTATGTTTTATGTGCACCTCGAGAACTAGTTTCAGTAACTCATTAACATTAAACCTGATATATGACAACACTATGCAAGGTCCAAAAACTTAAAGTGCATATGAAGTATATGACGACGAAATAAATAACACAAAACATGCCCTAGGTACATGATTTACCTAAAGTACATTAGATTAAACACCTTGCAAACTACATCGACCACATTGTTTATAATTAAACCATACAACTAGCATACTACTGAGTACAACGAGGCCACTTTCCCTTTTTCTGGGCATCGGGATTCTCCTCCATCGCTGCCTTCGCTTGGCGAACGTGCTCAAGCTTCCTCTCCCTCTCCTCCCTACACGTAGCAACACGCCTCCTTTCCTTCTCTTCCTTGTGCTCCTTTGCTGTTGCCTCCTCTCTACATCTCTTCTCTAATATCTCCAAGCGCTCTGCATTCCACTCCTTCAGGCCTTGTAGAAGCCGCATGTCAGCATCCTTGATCTCAGTGTCGATCCACTGCTCAAAATCACATAGCGGTGGCGGGGTCTGCAGCAAATGCAATTGTTTCAAATCCAATTAATATGTAAAACTTCATATGACACAAATTAATTAATAAACAAAAGCAATTTCTCACGATAAATGTACTGCGGCGCTGACGCTCTGTAGGTCCCCATACAAAATTAGAACACATCCAATATCTCTGCTTATATGTTGCCTCATCTTCGGAAATATCTACCTTGCAAGGATCGCCACAGAAGCACATGAGTATTGGCACACCACTAGGGAGCGGCTTTGGGACGTATGGACTTTCGATCATTTGTCCATAGCTACAATTCAACAAATTCCGTTCTAATATAACAAAACAAATAACAATAAACCTTAAAACTAAGGGTTTAATATATGATGAAAAAGATCTACGCATACCTTTATTTTCTAGCTTTTCCACGCCTAGGCATCCTATGGTTGTACAATACATACGAATTTTAAAAAGTACATGAACAAATAACATGTGAAGTTCATAGGTTAAGAATATGACTTCATTTTACCAAATCGATTCGAAATAAATAAGGAAGGGTGACAGGATACCTAGCTCTCGGAGATCGACGGATAAAATCCAACTTTTCACGGTCCAATAGGTCGATTGAAGAGGTTGGCCGAAATGTACAAAGGAAAAACCCGAAGAGAAGGAGCAAGAAAACGAGAATGACTCGGGGAGAAAGAGGGGGCCGGTTAAAACGTGGGCTCTTGGCGCCAAGATCTATGGCGCCAAGGCATGGCGCCATCGTCATTGGCGCCAAGCTCCCCGCCACGTCAGCGCCACGTCGGTAGGGTCTCGGCGCCAGGGAGCCTGGCGCCATGCCGTTATATCTTGGCGCCGACGACTATCGCGCCAAGACAATGGTCTATTTTTTTGAAATCTTTCCGCAAGGGACATATTTGAGAGAATCTTTTAAAAAAGGGCGTAAAAAAGACGAGGAATGTAACAGAACCGACCAAATTATAAGAGCACAAGTACGAAAACAAACACCGAAGCGCTCAAATTTTCAAACTTGAGCCCATATAATCCCAGTAGTCAATCGAAATCACGAAGGATTTCAAACCAAACTGCTTACAACCAGGATCGCATCATTCAACATACACATCGTACGTTACATTTCACAAGTAGTTCCGAATTAAGTTTACACCTCGGAGTAGCAAATATTACAAACCAAGTTTGGAAAATAGCGAAAGCATAACACACACACTAGTTGATTAATTACTGCCAGTCTTGATGATCGACAACCCGCAAAAGCATGAGGAAAGTACATAAAGACGATCACGCCCTGGTGATCTAGTCATCATCACCCGCGGGGTGGAGACACGTCTTGCAGAAACCTTGATAAAGCATGTCATCTGCAACAGGAGGGAATAAACCCTGAGTACTGGAATGTACTCAGCTAGACTTACCCGTCATAAACCAGAAATAAAATGACACCAAGGATTATGCAAGGCTTACACAAGAGGCTAGCTGACACCACATTTTGCATAAAGGCATAAGTAGTTGAAACTCTTATAACCTGTACTAGCAGTTATTTTTAGCATTTACATGTCATCTATCTTAGCACCTGTACTAAACATGCACTTGATTATCATCAAACAATTATTCATATTATTTCCATAGCAGGTATAAATTGTGGCAACATTGTATCATTCACTTAACCATCCGTTCAATTAATGAGATCTACGTTGCCGCTGCTCAAGTCAAGTGCTCACTAACCGGGAGCGATGGCGATTCGAATCGAATTCCTATCCAGCTGGAGGGGTATTTCTAACACTCACCGTGCAGACCCCTGCCAGGGTCGCACAGGCCACCTTTTCATATAATTCAGGAATCGCGGGTCCGAATGATGTCGCAACCCCAAGGGCGACACTCTGCCAGGTGATAGGGACTCTAACCCCCCTTGGTCTCACGCCAATGTCCCCAAGCACATCCTTTCTCTCCTCCAAGAAGCAACCTACCATTCGATTCCCGGCCTGAATCACATTACTCGGCTTCGCGGTCGGAACGACTTATCCGGCCAACTAAGTGTTAGACTGCGTTCAACATGACTCAAGGACGTACAGCGAATCGGTCCTTAAACGACTCAGATGGGCATGGCTCCACACCCAAGACGTGAAGTGTCTTGCAGCTGTACCATCGAACTCCCACCCGGTCTCAATTTCATTTTAAAGCATGGTTCCATCACGATAGCCATAAGCCACTCGCGACCCAATCCTATATCTCGCGGATGACCAGAAATCACCCGACTTCTACCGCACTAAGCAGGGCTAAGCATTGACACGTGCCTAAACCTAATATAGGATTTAAGTACAATATCTGGACAAGGACAGGTATCATGCAACAATTGTTTTCATACAACTCCTACTACTTAATGCAATAAACAATTAAAAGTACTCAAGATATATTTATAAACGATGGGTTCAGCATGCACCGGGGCTTGCCTTTGAGAAAGGTTGCAGGTCTGTGGTCCGGACACTCGGGTAGATCTTCTGCCGGAGCTTCCCCGACGTTTGGTTCTTCTGCTGACTCCTCCGGTTGACTCTGCACCTCCTCCGGTATCACTTGTTCGAATTCTAGGAGTGTTACTCCCTCCGGAACACCTATTGCATGAGTGCATAATAAATCTCATGAATGCATAGTGAAAGATGCAGTATGCTTGGAATGGATGCATTACAATAATTTTAAAGCTCTATTCAAATCACTTCAAAAGAGTAGGTGCAAATTTCCTCTTTGGTAGAGAAGTACTCACCTAATCTACTTAACCTAAGATAAAGTTGCTCTTCTTCAGTTAAGGCCCTAACACCTAACAATTACAAGAGTAGCATTTCTTAGGATACCACACCACAACAAATCAGCAAAATACCACAGTAAAACATTCTGGACAGCAGCTACTTGTTTTTATCATAACTAGAGATTTTCAAATCCAAAAGATGTGATCTAAGACAATCTGGAAAGCCTAAGAAATGCACTATAATTCATTCTCATCCCTCAACCCTAAACTCCTAAGTTTTCCATGTCAAATTTCATAAGTTCCAGAATCTGTCCTCTCAAAACAGAGAGTAGCAGATTCTGAACTGCCGCTTTAAACAACAATAACTCTCAAACTACTAAGCCAAATGCTCCCAAATTTTGACACAAGCTAGTTTATAAAGTTTAATACAACTTTGGTATTTACAAGTTTTCCAGCAACCATTTTTATCAAAGGCCAAACTTAGAAATACTACCAGCTGTCCAGAAAACCTAAAATTACAAGGGTTAAATATTTATTGATGTGGCCAAAGTCCCCTAAAACCAAACTAATGTTACCAAAAGTTCACATGGGGTACAAAAACACCAGAAAGTAGGGTGTGACTACCTAGAACATTTATTTATACTCATTTCTTATTTTACTTAATTAATTAGGTGGAATTTTAAACATATATGTAAACTGCTCCTAAAATTCTACAAAAATTACAGGGGGCTCTCTGACCAAAAAATAGACCACTGTAAAAATTTGAACAAATTTTATTCACAGAAACTCCCTATACAAAATTCACAAGTCCAAAAGGCTGATTTTTGTATAATTAATACATCATATTGAAAAGTATCAAACAACAGATTTCATATTTTTCTTAGATACTCTAGGGTACCAAGACATTCTCCAAAAAGTTACAAGAACATTGCACATGTAGACAAATTACTAAAATTCATTCAACTATTTCCTAAAATAACAAGATAGCCTCATAACTTAAAAATTACTTAAGCACTGATGCCCAAATTTTTACCAGAGCTAAGGCAAGTATAAAGTAACCTACCCACCAAATTTCATGATTTTTGGGACACTACAGCTCAAGTTATAAATTTAACAAATTTGCATGCATTTAAAAACATATTTGCAAGATCTGTTTAATTCTCCCAGAAACTAAACATAACATACCAGATTTATATTTTTCTAAAATACTACACATCATGGAGATCATAACAAAATTTATCTCATGATTTTTGAGCAAGTACAACCCTAGATCTATATTTTCCAAACTACCACAAAAATCTGTGACAAAAATAATTAAAAGAAATAAATCTCAATCGAACTGGGCCGGCCCGGGAACAGCGCGGCCCACGACGCGCGCGCGGCCCGCACGGACTCCCGCCCACGCGCGGCGCTGACACGCGGGCCCCAGTGGTCAGTGACAGAAGGCAGGGACGCGGCGGCAGTGAGCTCCGGCGAGCGATTTCTCGCCGCCGGTGGCTCCTCCGACCGATCCACCTTCACGGTCGTCTTGCCCAAACCAACCCACATCGAGGCCACCACGTTTCCCCAATTTTGATGCACCACAGAACCCCGACCGACGGCGATGGCGGACGGTCGCGGTGCCTGGCGGTACGCCGGTGAGTCCCGGCCGTCGTACGTCCTACAGAATGGCGTACCACCTTCCTGGACTCCTAGCGGACCTACCGAGACCACTATCACCGACGGAGATGGGGCGGAACCGCTGGACCGCATGAGCACCTGGCCGGCGGCCATGGCGCGGCCGTGCGCGGTTGCGTTCCGGCCCGGTTAGCTCGATGCTGTCGGTAACATCATAACCCTAGCATCTACACGAGACAGGGAGGGGGAAACGCGGGTGATGGCAGGCGGAGAACTGCTGTGCAGGGTTGGCCACGGCGACCCGGACATGGCGGAGCTCCGGTGAGCTTTTGGGAGCGGCGGAAATGGCAATGCGGCTCACCTCGAGCTCAATCAAGGCCACCAGTAGGTTGAGGAGGTGTAGGGCGATGAGGCGGAGGGCTGGACGTGGTTTGGAGAGCGGTGGTGAGTGCGCGAGCTCGGAGGTGGCTACGGCGGCAAATGGTGTCCCGGTTTCCGCCTCAGTGAGCACGGCCAGAGCGAGAGGGAGGAAGAAGAGAATGGCGCGTGTGAGGGAGGTGGAGGTGGCCGCTCGGGTTTCCATTTTGCGCCTGAGCTCGCGACGTGGAGGGAGTTGCAGCACCCGGTCGACACGCGGCGACGCCCTTCTTCCCGAGCGCCACGACGCGCGGCCGGTGTCCGAGCTCGTTGACTGAATCGACGCTGCAACGTGACACCGGTGGTCGACTGACAGAGCAAGTTCGACGCTGATTAATTTCCAATACAGCTCGATTCGGTCCAAGGTGACAACATCAAGTTTGTAGAGCTATGTTAGGGCAACAAGTTTGTCAATTAGTGTTTGGGCTGGTTCGGCCTATATTTGAAACTACATGGCCCCAAAGTGGTGCTCGGTGAAACTGAAACAGGTTTTCAGTTAATGACACCGACTGAAAGCCTAATTTCATGACACTATATCTCCTAAACCATTGAGAACCAGGCTTGGGTAATGTTGGCAATGTTGTAGAGCTACATGAGGACTACAAGTTTGTCAATATGAGTGGAAGCTGGTTTGGCCTGGTTTGCAAACTACAAGCCTCTAAAGTAGGCCTCAGCAAAACTGGAGGGTCAAATTTCAGACTTAGAAAAATTCTAAGTATTGAGGCCACTCCTCTAGCTGACTTGTGGGCCACTTTTGAGCATGTTCTGGTTAATTTCATGAGATGGTCATATTGAGACTTTTGTTCCCCATAAAATTCTTTACAACTTTGCTTAAGGGTGCTCTTCCATGCAAGGTCTTTAAGTTAGACTTTTTAATTGGTCAAATTAGAACATTCTAGGGTCAAATGGTGGTCAACCATCTCTTGGAGGGCATTTTTGCAATTTTGATCAACATGAACCTTGCTCCAAGAGTTACCCTAAGTATAACTAAGGTGTTATGGAACATAATTGGCTATTCTACCTTATTGTTACACCAACCATCAAGTATTCCAAGTTATAAACCAAACAAAACTCCTAGAACAATCACATGTGTTGCCTCACATAAAATAACAAACATAAGTGATGCATGCTTATGCTTATACAAATACAATACAATTATGGACTAAACACTTGAGGTGTTACAGGGAAGATAGGTGTCGCGGTGAGCGGTGGCGGCGTGAGTCCACTCGGGAAGGATCTAGATCGAAGGAGCTGTGCTCACATTTGAATGGCCCGATCAAAATCCTATGGCTGTGAAAAGGAGGCCACGTGGCAGGCTGAGACGCGAGAGAGCATGGTACAGAGTTCGTCTGGTAAGAGATTGGTTACCACCGTTCAATTGGCGGAATTTACTTTTTTTTTCTGCCAACTCATCTTAAGAAAATCATAGCTTTTATGTATGAATTCCGATGGAGATAAAGTTTATAAGAGAGTTATTGAGAAAAAAGATATTTACAACATTACGGTTCATGTATTTTCCATTTAAGATCGTTTTGATACCCAAAAATTGATACAATGTCCAGATGTGTATTTGTTGATCTGAACAAAAAATTGATTAGCTATCAAGATGGTTTCGAACGAAAAATATTGTAAACTACAAAATTGTGGATTTTTTATGCATCTACAATATTTGTATAAAATGTTATCCATATACGAGGTTATATGAAGGAGTTATGAATTTTTTTCTAAAAACATGCTGCACTAGCTAGTGGATAAATCGTGACAATTTATTCACACCATTACATAGCACATCTTCAAAAATTATAAATTTTTCATAGTCACATATGCAAGAATTGTATTTGATAATGAAATCTACCACCTTTTAGTTCACAATATTTCTATTTGAAGCGTACCAAAATAATCGATATAATGTTTTAGATTTCATAACGATCTCAAATAAAATGGTCATAAACTATAAAATTGCAGATCTCCTTTTGCTCTAAAACTTTCATATTTTTTTATCCGAGCTCGTGTATAAAAGTTGTGATTTTTTAATATAAGCTGGCAGAAAAAAATGGTAACAGATATTCTGTCAGTTCAAACAGCGATATGTAATTCCCCACCGCTTCAATTGGCGATACTAGTATAGTTTTGCAAATTTTTTATTTACTAGTAAATGTACCCGTGCGTTGCAACGGAGTCCCAATATATATAGGAATCAGACATGAGTAGTTCTGACTCGTATCAGCACATGTAATGAGTCTGAGTCACATACATAATGAGCAAGGCGCAACCAATACGTATTGGAATCGGACTCTGCATTTATCATTGCCAGATGAGAGTTGTTCTAGTTAAGTATGTGTCATAAAATATGTTCACCATATACGGATACTATAAGTATCGGATACACTATTCTCTAAGAAATAGGACAGGACACATCTAGGATTTTTTTAATAATAATAACTACATTATTTATGAATCTCAAATGCTTCTCTGCTTGTCGAAATCTTTGATTCCACCTATTATCCAAAGCAAATGGTTTCTTATCATAGAATAAAATCTTTTATACTCGAAATTGCAGTACTTGCAGCGCCATGCGTTATTGCCTCCTGAAAACCTTCTCTAAAAACACATGTTTTTATAATGGATTCTTCTTCTTTTGTTGGTCGTCAACTTAAATTGGAGCACGTTTCATGCAGAGACATCTACTCATATTAAAAGGTTAAAAAAATAACAAAATTTCAGATTGACGCACATCACAAATCAGTGAATCATCACACAATGAATATTGATTATTGAATAAAAGTAAACTCTAGGGATGCTATTGCTTGCCAGCTAGGACCTAGGACCAGGGATTGCCAGACTTGGAGGAGGCACCGCCTAATTGCATCATCACCAGCGCTCGCTGCTCCGCTTGCGCTCGGAACTGGGGCGCGAGGCTGCAGAGCGTCACCACCGGCCACTCGCTGCCCTGCTCGTGCTCGGAGCTCGGGCGTGCGAGGCTGCAGCCTGCAGCTGTAGAAGTAGGGGCCACCAGGCTGGGAGCTGGGAGAGCCGGAGAGAGGGTGGAGCAGCAGCCGCTCGTCGCTCGACTGTTTCCTCGACTCTCCGGTTTGCTGCCAGCAGCTCCCTGCCCCACCGTTGGGCTTGGCCGACATTCGCCACCCTCCGGCCACCAGTCGCCAGTGGGAGTTGGATCGGGAGTCGCAGGATGCGGCATGGTTCTGCTAGCGGCCAGGGGAAGGTAGATTATGTCACAGAACCTCCTAATTATGATGGCCCACAAGTACCCGTCATTGCCATAATGACCTCTCACAGCCGTACTTATGTTCACCATAACTTAAAAGGCCTGCTTTCCTCCGAACAGGATCCAACCACAGGAGTATTGCAATATTACAACAGTTTATTCAAAATATTCAACAGAGTAAAGTAGCGAAAGTCCTACAATAACTTAGGGTTACAAACCAGTTTTCAAACTTCAAACCTTATGTAACATTATTACAAACCAGTAGTAGAGAAGTATCGGTAGTAACTTTATTACATCATACAAACGAGATGCCTTGCCCAAAGGCCACACAGTCTACTCGTCGTCACTTTCTTCAACCACGACGGTCATGCAACAAGGCTCGAAGCAGACTTATTCATGAACCGCACCTGCAACAAGGGGTTCAACAAACCCTGAGTACGAGAGTACTCAACAAGACTTACCCGACTAAGACAAAGACTCCAAGGGCATGCTAGCTTTAGGGAATCAAGGTACGGGTATTCAGAATCAAATTTTCTTTTGCAGAAAAGCTTACTAAGGTAAGTCCTTATCTTCAACATTTTACTTTTACTATTGATGGTTCATTAACTAATTCTAGGTGATCCTAATCTAGATCAAAGTAATTATCATCAAAACACTTCACATTCTTTCTTTCCATTCCAGTTCTTAACTACGCTGTAAGTCAGGTGATCAAGTCTCCATAACCGAGGAGCAACGACGATTTGAACCGATTATATCCAGCTGGGGATCTCTAACATCACGACATATGTAGAACCGAATCTTGCATATATCAACCCTCATTTAGATCTCCCAAAACCAGAACGTGTCCATCGCCACCCGAGAGTACAGTACTCCTCGAACCTGGCCCGATTCTAGCCCCGAGGGTACACGCTACTCCCGCCATCTCTCCACTCCCAGTGCGAGGTTAGACGTTCTCGAAATGGAATCACCAACATTTTGGGCTTACCCAAGGCATGAGGCTAGTTGCAAAGTCTCGAACACAAACAGGCTTACAACGAATGGTCCTTAGCTGACAAGGCGGAAACACTACATTGAGACTCCTTTCCCAATGCATGTTAGCAGTGGCCAAACCACCCGCCCGATCTTTCAAGTTCATTCTCATCTTTCAATATTCATTAAGTATGCCGTCATGGCCGAGTAAACATTCATTTAAAAAGCTTAACTCATAAGCATAGCGAAGCATACTATGCATTTTCAGTTAAACAGGTATCAAGGTTGATATCACAATAATCAAGGATGATAATGCATCAATTAGGTTATCACTCAACTCCTAATTACTTAATGCAATAAACCATAATATAAATAATAAAACATTTGTAAAACTCAAGGTAGGGTTTAAATGCACCGGGGCTTGCCTTGCTCTGACACGACGACTGACTCAGACTCGAGGACTCCAACGTCTAGTCCGGAACCCACCGACGATCGCTCTTCTCCGGAAGCTTGCTCGGTGACTTCGACTTCTTCGAAAGCGGAAACTACACGAGTATATAACATGCTTTAACATGATGCTCGATGATAAACATGATGCTTGATGATAACATGCCACGAGTTACGACTTGAGTACAACTTCCCTTCACGGTACAGTCGCAAAACAGAAAACCTACTAACTAGTAGCGACGACTCCAACGATACCAGCTTTTATCACTAAGTAAGTTACTAACGAGCTCAAACATGAAATTAAGGTGCCAAAGATCACCAAAGAGTAGTGACCTAAGGACATCACTCAATCAAAAGGGCACACAACACTTAAAGTTCTCAAATTAACATTTATTCACTATCTAATTAATTAGGGCATAATTAATAGTTGATCATACTTTATCTAAACAAGCTCAAACTTTTTGTATGGATTAAGAATGATTTAAAACAGTGTCATAATAAATTTCATAATTTTTGAATTAATAAATTAATTATTAAAATTCCTAGAAGTTGCATCTAATCTTTATTGGAACCAATTAATTCTACTGCACGAAGTATTCAAATTTAGGGTTTAACATTTTTCCTAGGTAATTTACATAATAAGAGACTCACACAAAAATTTTCATGAATTTTGGAGCTCTACACAATTTTTAATGAAATAAACAAATAGCTGCACTATTCATTAATTTGAAAAAGAAAAACAAAATCAAAAATCGAACTGGGCCGACTCCTTCTCTCCCTCCGGTCCAGCCCAGCCGAGCGGCCCGCTCGCGCGCGCCCGCGCGCTCGCGCGCTCGTCCCAGCAACGCGGCCCAGCCCACTCGCTCGCCCGCGCGCCCGCTCTCTCTCTCGCGCTTGCTGGCAGCCTGGCTCCGCCTGTCATCACCTTCCTCCGCCTCCCTCGCTCTCTCCCGCGACCCGGCCATGCCCGCGCGGTGGTCGGCCGGCGAGCTCTGCTTCGGTTACCCAACCAAGTGACTCTACAGCACCTACGACTCACCACGAACCCGTTTTAACCCCTAACGGCTACGCTACAGCTCCGGGGAGCCATTCCCGACGGCCATGGCGGACCGGCCGCGACGGTGACCGACGTCCCGGCAATCTACCACGGTAGCGTCTAAAACAAAAGCATGGAAAGCACCAGAAGCTCACAGTGGTTGCAGCGAGGTACCCAGGAGGCTCGGAGCGGCGGTGGAAAAGGCCGGCCACGTGAGGCGGCAAGGTCGCCGGAGTTGGGCACGGGGACGGGTGGCTGCGGTGATTCAGATGAAATTGGGCTAGCTCAAGTGGTTCACGAGGTGCGCGAGGATGAGGCGAACGTGATGACACGCTTTGCGGGGCTGGAGGTGGCTCGACGGCGGCAGCGGCGAGCGGCGGAGCTGCGGTGGCGGCGATGGCGAAAACGGAAAAGGAAAAGAGGAACACGGCGACCTCGACATATATATAGGCAACGGTTGCGGCTACAGCGCGGGAAGGCTCGCAGCGTCGCGCTGGCGGCCGAGGGCGCGCCTGGAAGCTGGCCGAAGCCGTCAGGCGTCTCGCCGGCGCCTATACCGCGCGGTGGTCGGCGGTGATTGGCCAGCTACTGTAGCACTCCCCCCCCCAAATTTTGAATTTTCAAACTATTTTCTCAAATTACTCTCAAATTCATGTAACAACTTGAAAAACTTCCAATATATGAAATCTTCAGAATTTCAAGCTCTACAAGTTTGGTATTGAACACTTTTTCAAATTCTAACTAGATTTTGAAATTTGAGTTTAAATTCAAAAGGGGACACATTTTTGGGATTTGGTAATTTAGAAATTACTTTTGATTTCATATTGAAACATAAAAATCTCCAAACACCAAAGTTGTATATCTTGACAAGACCTACAACTTTGCTGTTCAAAACATTTTCAAATTCTGCTTCCATTTTGAAATCTTAGTTTGGGGACAAAAATGAGTTAAATATGAAATTTGTTTATTTTCAAAATTGCTCCACATTTTACACTAAAACTTTGAAAACTCAAAACACCAAAGTTGTACCCCTTGAAAAGTTCTACAAACTTGGTTTTAAACTTTTTCCCAAATTTTGCTTAGATTTTGAATTATTTCAAAAGGGGTAAAACAGGGTTTTGAAATTTAGGGTTTTCGGAGGAATTTTCAATTGGAATTTGTTGCTACTTTGATTTGTGATTACTTAGTGATCAAACCATCATCCAAGGGCATCATTTGGACCAACATGACATGGTTGACCAAATGTCACTCTTGGTTGACCAATTTAGCTTTTGAAATTATTTTCCATTTTTCCCCAAATTTGAATTTGAATTCGAATCGGAAAACCCGTGACAAGTTTTTGGACTCCAACTCAAACTCAAACTTGGAGCTTCATTTTAGTGTTGTACTTGAGCTCATACCCTACACTTGACACTAGTGTGTAACACGGTCACACACCTCAAATTACTCAGGGCATGGACTAAGTATTTGCGGTGGCATTCGAAATTAGGATTTTCGGGTTCGAATCACACCACTGAGAAGCACGTCCAATCTAGATAAGTAAACTTGTTTTAGTTGATGCATAACAAGGTTGACCTAATTATGGATGCTTTGCAATGCATTATGATGACATGGCAGATTAATTAGCACTATAACACTCGGGGTGTTACATCCCTTCCCCCTTAAAAAAATCTCGTCCCAAGATTTAAAGCCTTGAGTTAAGTAATGAAAAAGGAAACGTGTCAAGCAAACACATCCAAGACTTGTCTACAAAACAGGTAGGGGTTTTTCTACATTATAAAGATTTGAAAAGGATAAGTTACAGTTTAAAGAAGAAATTGCAACCTAGATAGAAGCAAAGAACTCCGGAAAATTCTCCAACAGGTAATCCTCCGATTCCCAGGTGGCTTCCTCTTCTGAATGTTGATTCCATTGTATCCTGTACCATTTAGTTGTTCTACTTCGGGTAACACGATCTTTTTGATCCAAAACTCGGACAGGATGTTCAGAATATGTCAAATCCAGTTCAAGTTCAACTCCGTCAACATCAACAACTTGATCATGTACTTGCAGACACTTCTTCATTTGTGATACATGAAATACATTGTGCACGGCTAACAGTTATTCAGGTAACTTTAACTTATATGCCACCTTTCCACATTGTTGAATGATTTGAAATGGACCAATATAACGTGGTGCGAGTTTACCTTTGACTCCAAATCGGTTAACTCCCTTCATGGGTGATACTTTCAAATAAACATAATCCCCTACTTTGAATACCAAAGGTCTACGCCTTTTATCAGCATAACTCTTTTGTCTGGACTGAGCAACTTTCAAATTATTCTGGATCTGTCTAACTTTTTCTTCTGTTTGTTTCACAAGATCAACACCGAAAAACCATCTTTCTCCCGGTTCTGACCAATTCAATGGAGTTCTGCATCTGCGGCCATACAATGCTTCAAACGGTGCCATTTCGATACTCTGTTGATAACTATTATTGTAGGAGAATTCTGCTAAAGGTAACCACTCGTCCCAAGTGTCTGAATAATTAAGTGCACATGACCTTAACATGTCTTCTAGAATTTGATTGACCCTTTCAGTCTGACCACTTGTTTGTGGATGATAAGTGGTACTATGCATAAGTTTTGTACCCAAGGACTCATGTAGGTGTCTCCAAAAATTGTTGACAAACTGCGTACCTCTATCAGATACAATGGTCTTTGGTACCCCATGAAGACTCAGGATTCGTGCTATATATATTCTTGCATAAGTTATAGCAGTATAGTCCACTCTGACTGGAATAAAATGAGATGACTTTGTCAGTCGGTCCACAATGACCTAAATTGAATCAAAGCCTCTTGAGGTCTTGGGTAACCCAGTAATGAAATCCATACTTATATCTTCCCATTTTCAGGATGGAATGGGCAAAGGTTGTAACATTCCTGCCAACTTCAAATGTATAGCCTTCACTCTACAACAAGTGTCACATCTGGCAACATACTTGGCGATCTCAATTTTCATTTTGGTCCACCAGAATCTCTGTTTCAAATCTTGATACATCTTATTACTCCCTGGATGAAGAGAAAACCTTGTACTATGTGCTTCATCAAGAATGAGCTGACGTAACTCTGGAACCTTTGGAACCACTAGCCGGTTCTTAAACCATAACACATCTGCATCATCAATATTGAAATCTGTCTGTTGACCAGTTCTAACTTTTTCCTTGATGTGAGCTATTCCAGAATTCTTTCTCTGAGTAGATACAATCTGATCTTTGATTGTTGATTCTACTGTGACATTAGTCAACTGACCTTGTTGAACTATTTTAATACTCAACTTTTTCAATTCATAACATAAACTGTAATCCATTGGCTTCACAGTCATGCAATTGTAATGATTCTTTCTACTGAGTGCATCGGCAACAACATTTGCTTTTCCAGGGTGATAATGTACTTCTAAATCATAGTCCTTTATTAACTCAAGCCACCTTCTTTGCCTCATATTCAATTCTGACTGAGTAAAGATATACTTTAAGCTCTTGTGATCTGTATACATGTGGCAAGTATTACCTAACAAGTAATGACGCCAGATTTTCAATGCATGAACCACGGCTGCTAGTTCAAGATCATGTGTCGGATAATGCTCTTCGTGACGCTTCAACTGTCTCGAGGCATAAGCAATTACTCTGCCTTCTTGCATCAATACACAACCAAGGCCAATACCCGAGGCATCACAGTAAACATCAAATGGCTTTTCTATATCTGGTTGTGCCAAGACTGGAGCAGTTGTCAATGACTTCTTCAGAATTCTAAAAGTTTTCTCACATTCTAGAGACCATATGAACTTAGTTTGATTCTTCAACAACTCCGTGATTGGCTTGGCTACCTTTGAAAAGTCAGGTATGAATCGACGGTAATAACCCGCCATTCCTAGAAAACTTCGGACTTCATGAACTGAGATTGGTGGCTTCCAATTCAGAATATCTTTTACCTTGCCAGGATCTACTGCTACTCCTTCGGCTGACAACACATGTCCCAAGAATTGCACTTCTCTTAACCAAAACTCACACTTACTGAACTTGGCATACAGTTGATGATCTCTTAGACGAGTTAGAACAACTCTGAGATGCTCAACATGCTCTTCTTCACTTTTGGAGTACACCAGAATATCATCAATAAACACAACTACAAACTTGTCAAGTTTCGGCATAAAAACTGAGTTCATTAGATACATGAAATGTGCCGGTGCATTGGTGAGACCAAAAGACATAACTAGGTACTTATACAGTCCATATCTGGTGGTGAATGCAGTCTTTGGGATATCTTCAGGTCGAATCTTGATTTGATGGTACCCTGATCGAAGATCGATCTTTGAAAATACTTTTGCCCCCGCAAGCTGATTAAAGAGTAGATCAATGCGAGGCAACGGATATTTGTTCTTAATGGTTACTTCATTCAGCGGTCGATAGTCAACACACATCCTTAAAGTCTAATCTTTCTTCTTAACAAAAAGAGCCGGACATCCCCATGGTGAGGAACTGGGTCTGATAAAACCTTTGTCACGTAACTCTTGCAATTGATCCTTAAGTTCAGCCAATTCATTGGGTGGCATTCTGTAAGCTCTCTGGGATATTGGGGCAGTACCTGGTTTTAACTCAATCACAAATTCTACATCTCTGTCCGGTGGCAGACCTGGTAGATCATCTGGAAACACATCTGGAAATTCACAGACTACCGGTATATCACAAATCTCCTGTACTGAAGTTGCACATATCCTTTCAACTGTTCTCTTGGGAATAGGAAGTTGGATAAGAAGATGAGATTTGTTATCTGGCAGGTTCAACCTTATAGTTCTGTGCAGTGCATCTATAATGGCTCCTCTTTGGTACATCCAATTCATACCTAGGATTACATCTATATCCTGTTTCTGTAATATTATCATTGAGGTAGGGAATATATGCCCACCTAACTCTATAGGTACGTCACGTACCATCTCCTTAGTACACAGTCGTCCCCCGGGCGACTAGATAAAGAAATCTTCTTGCGTTCCCATAATTGGAATGTCATGCTTAACAACAAAGGTGCGATTTATGAATGTATGCGATGCACCTGAATCAAATAACAGTACTGCTGGATGATTAGCAACAGGGAACATACCCATCATAACAGGCTCTCCCTCTGGAATTGCACTGGCTTGAGTGTAGAACACACGTCCGGTCTTCTTCTTCTCATCCTTACCCTTCTGCACATTCAGATTGTTATTCTTGCTCTGAGGCTGCTGCTGTTGTGGTACGGGAGCTCTGGGATAGTTGGGATTGTACTGCCTTGGATACGGGCAGTCCTTGGAAAAGTGGCCTGGCTTTCCACAATTGTAGCAAGGAAAGTTATGGGTGGCTGGAGTCTGGTTTCGAATACCAGGGGCATTCGGCTGTGGTGTAAATTGCGGGGTTGCGGCAGGACGGAAAAAACGTCTGCGGCCGAGCTTGGTATTGCGGTGGACGATAAGTTGGGCGGAAATGGTTCTGAGGGTGATAAACAAACTTCTGGCGCTTCTTAATGCCGCCAGACGGGCTAGACAACACTTGCTTCTTTTTCTTTGACTCTTTGTGTAGTCGGGACTTCTCTTCTGACGCAATAGCCACATTGACTATCTCATGGTATGTGGCATTATAGTAGTTAACCAATGCTTCCTGGATTCTGGTACTCAAACCTCTCATGAAACAACTCTTCTTCTTCGCATCGGTGTTCACATATTCAGCTGCATACTGGGACAGATGATTGAATTTGCCCACATACTGTAGAACTGTCGGGTTCCCTTGCTTCAGCGAGAGAAACTCTTCTAACTTCATGGCCATGACACCATCTGGAATGTAGTGTGCTCTGAAAGCATCCCAAAACTCCTACCAAGTGACATGGTGGCCAGCAGGCCGTGCGGCGACTAGATTCGCCCACCACGCCCCTGCGGCACCTCTGAGTTGCTGTGCTGCAAACACAGGTTTCTGGTACTCCGTGCACTGTAGAAGTTCAAACTTTTGCTCCATGGTGCGGAGCCAGTCATCCGCCTCTAGCGGCTCATCTGCCTTTGAGAACACTGGTGGACGGGTATCGGTGAAATCCACATAAGTGGTTTCTCCTCCATTATTACGGCCTCTACGACCCTGATTTCCATTCTGATTCTGAGCCAACAAGGTAGTGGCATTGACCAGTGCGGCAATAGCTTCTGCCAAGGTAGGTGGAAATGGTGGGGGATTCGGAGTATTGTCCCCATCCTAGGAAGTTCCAGTACCGTCCATCTGTTGTACACAAACCATGTTTATTTACATCGCTTTATTGAATTAAAAAGCAGTTAGTATAGTACTTGTACACACACAAACTTATCTTACATTATTATCATTACAAACTTGCTCGCAAGCAAGAAACTACCCACTAAGGTTCTTAGAAAGCAGAAAAGACTACTATATTACATAACCATCCATGTCAACACTTCACTCCTCATCATCATCGCTGATCACGATCACTCCATCCTCAGCCTCTGGAGCACTTGCACCAGTGACATGACTTGCATCATCCCCACTTTCCATCATGGGTTCATCTTCTTCCGGATCTTCTTCCTCATTGTCCTCTCCACCAGGAACAACCATGACACCGACATCATCTTCTACTGCCTAGGGCTGATGATTGGGATTCATCAGATCATTTAGCCTATGGACTTCCTCATGCAGAATTGTGTTGTACTGCTCCAGGTGTGTCGCATAAAGCTCCAACTCTCGAACACGAGCCCTGGCTTCTGTCTCCTTTTCCAGAGACTCGTTCTGGAACTGCTTCCAAAAACGCATGTTGCACTTCAGTCGCTCTACCTCTGAAGTAAGCCTTGCAACCTCTGATTCCGAATCCGGGTTCGGATTGCGGCTACTTCTTGCTCCATCACCTCTGACGGCCAACTGATGATGTGGCACTCCTTGCGGTCCACTTTTCTTGTGAGGAGTCGTCTTCACACGTGCCATCCTAAAGCAAGATAGAATTAGATCGATAAGAACAGATGGGAATGATCTGAAGGTTAGCATGAATAGGATTGAACCTTACTTAACCCAAACCACTTTAAAAGGGAAGGTAACTTAAGTAGGTTAATTAAACATGATGCATGCATCGTACTTACGATCTAACAGAAAGATTAAGTGACACATGCAATAATTTATAACATAGGGCACTATACATGATACTTCACTACGAAGCTTTCAAATATGAGCTAAGGAAACTATAGAATAGGTTAAGATAAGCAAAAGCAAATTGGACCAAAATATCAATATTAAGTTTGTTCGACCCACATCATTTTGAAGTTTTGCAAAGTAATACTACAATAACTCGAGTGATTATGCTCTGGTACCAGCTGTCACAGAACCTCCTAATTATGATGGCCCACAAGTACCTGTCATTGCCATAATGACCTCTGACAGCCGTACTTATGTTCACCATAACTTAAAAGGCCTGCTTTCCTCTGAACAGGATCCAACCACAGGAGTATTGCAATATTACAACAATTTATTCAAAATATTCAACAGAGTAAACTAGCGGAAGTCTTACAATAACTTAGGGTTACAAACCAGTTTTCAAACTTCAAACCTTATGTAACATTATTACAAACCAGTAGTAGAGAAGTATCGGTAGTAGCTTTATTACATCACACAAACGAGATGCCTTGCCCAAAGGCCACACAGTCTACTCGTCGTCACTTTCTTCAACCACGACGGTCATGCAACAAGGCTCGAAGCAGACTTGTTCATGAACCGCACCTGCAACAAGGGGTTCAACAAACCCTGAGTACGAGAGTACTCAACAAGACTTACCCGACTAAGACAAAGACTCCAAGGGCATGCTAGCTTTAGGGAATCAAGGTACGGGTATTCAGAATCAAATTTTCTTTTGCAGAAAAGCTTACTAAGGTAAGTCCTTATCTTCAACATTTTACTTTTACCATTGATGGTTCATTAACCAATTCTAGGTGATCCTAATCTAGATCAAAGTAATTATCATCAAAACACTTCACATTCTTTCTTTCCATTCCAGTTCTTAACTACGCTGTAAGTCAGGTGATCAAGTCTCCATAACTGAGGAGCAACGACGATTCGAACCGATTATACCCAGCTGGGGATCTCTAACATCACGACATATGTAGAACCAAATCTTGCATATATCAACCCTCATTTAGATCTCCCAAAACCAGAACGTGTCCATCGCCACCCGAGAGTACAGTACTCCTCGAACCCAGCCCGATTCTAGCCCCGAGGGTACACGCTACTCCCGCCATCTCTCCACTCCTAGTGCGAGGTTAGACGTTCTCGAAATGGAATCACCAACATTTTGGACTTACCCAAGGCATGAGGCTAGTTGCAAAGTCTCGAACACAAGCAGGCTTACAACGAACGGTCCTTAGCTGACAAGGCGGAAACACTACATTGAGACTCCTTTCCCAATGCATGTTAGCAGTGGCCAAACCACCCGCCCGATCTTTCAAGTTCATTCTCATCTTTCAATATTCATTAAGTATGCCATCATGGCCGAGTAAACATTCATTTAAAAAGCTTAACTCATAAGCATAGCGAAGCATACTATGCATTTTCAGTAAAACAAGTATCAAGGTTGATATCGCAATAATCAAGGATGATAATGCATCAATTAGGTTATCACTCAACTCCTAATTACTTAATGCAATAAACCATAATATAAATAATAAAACATTTGTAAAACTCAAGGTAGGGTTTAAATGCACCGGGGCTTGCCTTGCTCTGACACGACGACTGACTCAGACTCGAGGACTCCAACGTCTGGTCCTGAACCCACCGACGATCGCTCTTCTCCGGAAGCTTGCTCGGTGACTTCGACTTCTTCGAAAGTGGAAACTACACGAGTACATAACATGCTTTAACATGATGCTCGATGATAAACATGATGCTTGATGATAACATGCCACGAGTTACGACTTGAGTACAACTTCCCTTCACGGTACAGTCGCAAAACAGAAAACCTACTAACTAGTAGCGACGACTCCAACGATACCAGCTTTTATCACTAAGTAAGTTACTAACGAGCTCAAACATGAAATTAAGGTGCCAAAGATCACCAAAGAGTAGTGACCTAAGGACATCACTCAATCAAAAGGGCACACAACACTTAAAGTTCTCAAATTAACATTTATTTACTATCGGCATAATTAATAGTTGATCATACTTTATCTAAACAAGCTCAAACTTTTTGTATGGATTAAGAATGATTTAAAACAGTGTCATAATAAATTTCATAATTTTTGGATTAATAAATTAATTATTAAAATTCCTGGAAGTTGCATTTAATCTTTATTGGAACCAATTAATTCTACTGCACAAAGTATTCAAATTTAGGGTTTAACATTTTTCCTAGGTAATATACATAATAAGAGACTCACACAAAAATTTTCATGAATTTTGGAGCTCTACACAATTTTTCATGAAATAAACAAATAGCTGCACTATTCATTAATTTGAAAAAGAAAAACAAAATCAAAAACCGAACTGGGCCGACTCCTTCTCTCCCTCCGGTCCAGCCCAGCCGAGCGGCCCGCTCACGCGCGCCCGCGCGCTCGCGCGCTCGTCCCAGCAACGCGGCCCAGCCCACTCGCTCGCCCGCTCTCTCTCTCATGCTCGCTGACAGCCTGGCCCCGCCTGTCATCACCTTCCTCCGCCTCCCTCGCTCTCTCCCGCGACCCGGCCATGCCCGCACGGTGGTCGGCCGGCGAGCTCTGCTTCGGTCACCCAACCAAGTGACTCTACAGCACCTACGACTCACCACGAACCCGTTTTAACCCCTAACGGCTACGCTACAGCTCCGGGGAGCCATTCCCGACGGCCATGGCGGACCGGCCGCGACGGTGACCGACGTCCCAGCAATCTACCACGGTAGCGTCTAAAACAAAAGCATGGGAAGCACCAGAAGCTCACAGTGGTTGCAGCGAGGTACCCAGGAGGCTCGGAGCGGCGGTGGAAAAGGCCGGCCACGTGAGGCGGCAAGGTCGCCGGAGTTGGGCACGGGGACGGGTGGCTGCGGTGATTCAGACGAAATTGGGCTAGCTCAAGTGGTTCACGAGGTGCGCGAGGATGAGGCGAACGTGATGACGCGCTTTGCGGGGCTGGAGGTGGCTCGATGGCAGCAGCGGCGAGAGGCGGAGCGGCGGTGGCGGTGATGGCGAAAACGGAAAAGGAAAAGAGGAACACGGCGACCTCGACATATATATAGGCAACGGTTGCGGCTACAGCGCGGGAAGGCTCGCGGCGTCATGCTGGCGTCCGAGGGCGCGCCTGGAAGCTGGCCGAAGCCGTCCGGCGTCTCGCCGGCGCCCATACCGCGCGGTGGTCAGCGGTGATTGGCCGGCTACTGTAGCACTCCCCCCCCCCCCAAATTTTGAATTTTCAAACTGTTTTCTCAAATTACTCTCAAATTCATGTAACAACTTGAAAAACTTCCAATATATGAAATCTTCATAATTTCAAGCTCTACAAGTTTGGTATTGAACACTTTTTCAAATTCTAACTAGATTTTGAAATTTGAGTTTAAATTCAAAAGGGGACACATTTTTGGGATTTGGTAATTTAGAAATTACTTTTGATTTCATATTGAAATTTCAAAATCTCCAAACACCAAAGTTATATATCTTGACAAGACCTACAACTTTGCTGTTCAAAACATTTTCAAATTCTGCCTCCATTTTGAAATCTTAGTTTGGGGACAAAATGAGTTAAATATGAAATTTGTTTATTTTCAAAATTGTCCACATTTTACACTAAAACTTTGAAAACTCAAAACACTAAAGTTGTACCCCTTGAAAAGTTCTACAAACTTGGTTTTAAACTTTTTTCCAAATTTTTCTTAGATTTTGAATTATTTCAAAAGGGGTAAAACAGGGTTTTGAAATTTAGGGTTTTCGGAGGAATTTTTAATTGGAATTTGTTGCTACTTTGATTTGTGATTACTTAGTGATCAAACCATCATCCAAGGGCATCATTTAGACCAACATGACATGGTTGACCAAATGTCACTCTTGGTTGATCAATTTAGCTTTTGAAATTATTTTCTATTTTTCCCCAAATTTGAATTTGAATTCGAATCGGAAAACCCGTGACAAGTTTTTGGACTCCAACTCAAACTCAAACTTGGAGCTTCATTTTAGTGTTGTACTTGAGCTCATACCCTACACTTGACACTAGTGTGTAACACGGTCACACACCTCAAATTACGCAGGGCATGGACTAAGTATTTGCGGTGGCATTCGAAATTAGGATTTTCGCTTTTGAATCACACCACTGAGAAGCACATCCAATCTAGATAAGTGAACTTGTTTTAGTTGATGCATAACAAGGTTGACCTAATTATAGATGCTTTGCGATGCATTATGATGACATGGCAGATTAATTAGCACTATAACACCCGGGGTGTTACAGATTACGGGGTAACTCTAACTCACGCGTGGGAGGAAAGTTGGGCCGTTTTGCTTTTATGGACCATATTCAATTGATCCAGCTATGTTCGGACCCGTATGTATCCAAAATTTGCAGTACGGCCTGGATACGTATCTGATGCATATATGAGGCGTATAAGTATGGTAACTGATCTCCGTCTCTAGTACTACATGTAATCTTGGTTCATGAGGAGTCCTACATCTTACACAGAGTTTGATCTATTTGATTAGTCTCAACCTAGTCTTACATATAATCTTAGTTGAGTAGGAGTCTTACTATATCTTACACGAAAATTTTATCTCTTTATTATTAGGTATAGATACAAATATTTTATAAAAACAAATAAAAAATAAATAAAATAAAATATCACCTCCTAGCATCCTCACGTAACCCCACCCCTGCGGCGTGGAAACCAGAGATCAGGTAGCCGAGTTGACCTCTGTGTCTTCTAAACTGCCCTCGTCTCAATGGGGTTTTATGTCTCAGTTTTCAACACATTTATATTTTTGAAATAGTGTAGAAGAGTTTAATCTCCATAAAACTCTCTCTACTCACATAAAACTCTTATCATCTCTCTTTTCATTAATACGGTGCCATATCAGCATATTTAATGTCCATGAAACTCTGATGAAATTTCATTGAGACTGGCCTTAGAGCAAGGCTAATAATACAGCCAGCTGCTGGCTGCCCACCCGTATAGTAGTTAGCTCTTCAGCATTAATACATGACCCACTTGTCTTTCTCACAGAGTTTCTCGGGTTTTGTGTCTAAGTCGGCTATAAGCTTACAACCCGCTTCTCCTCTTTCTCTCTTCTCTCCTCTCCTTCACGTCAGCATTTAGCCTGCTTGCAGCTTGTTATTATACTTACTCTTACGGCTGTTTGGCCAATTCATCCCAATCCAACTTAAATGTTCCTAAGCCATGTGAATTGGAATGGGTGTACTCCCCCTATCAAAAAGAATAACGCTATAGGATGCGTATCGGTTAAACTTTCTCATCAAGTTTGACTAGCTTTATAGAAAATATTAACAACATTTATATTACTAAATGAATTTATTATAAAATATATTTCCCGATTTATCTAATGATGCTAGTTCTGTATTATAAATATTAATATTTTTATATATTATTAGTTAAAGTTAAAAATATTTGACTTCTCATAAAGTGAGAATGTCATCTATTTTGGAACGGAGGGAGTACCTAACAATCCATCAAGAATTTAGGGATTGTATTGGATACATTAAAGTTAAAATATATTTAGATCTACTAGTACTAATGACTAGCTAGCTAATAGCTAGTATCCATGAACTATTAGCTAACTAATTATTATCAGGGACCTATTTGGATCCACCTACTAATGTGTTACTAATAGGTGGAGCCACAACCTGCTAGTGCAACTAATAGTTAATGACCTCCTAGCTAATAGTTAGTTGGCCTATTAGCAGATCCATTTAGATCCACTAGTACTAAAGATGTTGAATTATTTCACTTGTAAAGTAAAAAAACACACAACTTATTACCATTTAAGTTTTTCTAGCTAAATTATCTTTTGATATAGATATAGATATAAATATAGATATAGATATAGATATAGATATAGATATAGATATAGATATAGATACCCTACGTGTTGCTGTAGTTCTTAAAAATATAACCCTTGCATGTATGAGTTAATTATTCTACATGCTCTTACATCCATTCTTATTGAAACAGGACAAGGCAATGAAAAATTTACAATAAAAACTAATAGAATTAGATCAAATCAAATTATAATATGACAGTATGATAAAATAAATAGCAATATACGGGTGCGTTCTATATTTCTTATATATTGAAAGTAGTAATTACGTTTAGTGGAGATAACATGGATAGCTTGCATTAAGGCCTTGTTTGTTTGAACTTTTGGCCACTTTTAGACTATTAGTTTTTGGACTTTTCAAAGGCCAAACAACTCCCATAAGCCAAGATTGATAATTCAAATGATTGCTTACAGTGGCGGACCTAGCACTAGGGCCACTAGGGCCATGGCCCTAGTCTTAACCCTTAATCACAGTGGACAAGTTATTGTTTCTCTTACATATCTAAGCACAATTAACACTGATGTCTATGTAATGGCCCTAGTCATTGCAGGGCCGTCCCTGGATGTGTGCGAAGTGAGCGACCGCGCAGGGCCTCCAAATACCATAGGCCTCCAAATATACAGTTGATTACCCATATACCTATATAGTTAAGCAGCAAGCAAAGCAGCCTTTGGCCTAATAACAACGTCGTCATCTCCCATTAGCAAGCCAAGCCCAATAGAAAATGATTCCTCGCCGTCGGCATCATTTGTTGTCTCCCGTTCGTCATTCCCAATTCCTACCTGTACGTCTCGATCTCCTATTCTTCTGTCGCCCTAGCCTGAGCCTAATGCCCTACGGCCACCGCTGCGTATCGTGATCGCCGTGACAAACTGACCTAGCCACTGACGGCGACGAGGCACCCGGCGAGGCGAGGCGCTGAGGTTGAGGCCTAAAGGTAATACTAATCATTCGTATTTTTTTCAATTCAATATTCATTCACAATCACAGCAAACTATAGCGAGTAATTGGTCGATCTCTAAATTTTGCTCTTTTGATCTGTTCATCTAGACGCCTACTGCAATAGTGTTCAAATATGGAAGCCACGTCTTCTGCAAATCGGTCTAGAAAATTTGAATCGGGTTGGAAAAGCGTAAGAAAAAACAAAGAATAGAGGCTTTAGTCCAATCTCAGTAATCAGAGAAGATTGATTATGAGCATATCATTGAAGATTTCATTTCGAAGAACACTAAAAGATTGATGCTATTCAAGTAAAGAATATGCAACATAGGTATTCTTGACATACCTTATTGCAATGTAATATATTAAATTGTATATCTTATTTTATTTCTATTTTTCTCAAGCTAGCAGGCCTCATTTTTTAGTTTCATACTAGGCCTTGGATTTTCCCGGGACGGCCCTGGTCATTGGCTAATCCTGGGTCCGCCCCTGATTGCTTACAAGGTTTATCTGACCTCATCTATATTGGCACAACCACATAGGCAGGGGCGGAGGACCCGGTAGGGCAAGGTAGGGCACTCACCATACCTTGACTCCACCACAAATCCCCATCCCGAATCACCGCCAGCTGGCAGCCATGGATGCAAGGTCAAATCGTCAGAGTAGTCTGAAGATGAACGCGTAGCAGTGAGGAAGAAGACAACTGCGACTCAACTCATCGAAGCATTACTTGGGCCATGTGCGCCGTGGCTCAGGCTGGCACTTATATAGCCATATGGGCTTTCGTTCTGTAGGCTACAGTGCCATCTGTTAGTCCGCCTATAAAATCCTTTCCTCAACGCAGCAACGTTTCATATTTCCAATCACGAATTCACCGGTGCGGTGCGACCGTGCGGGCGGCGTGCGAACAGCCAAATCCGCAAATTGCTCGCCCCTTCTCTAGGGTGTGCTCCTGCTATCCTCTGCTAGTCTGCCCTGATTCTACTTGCCAAAGTAATGTCTGAGCCTCTGAGGTGACCGCCAAGGCCGAGGAGGCGAGCAAAATTGATCAGTAAGGCCTAATGACGATAACACTTATGTGTTTGTTCATTTGTTGTTCAATTCATTCACTTATTTGTTTAATTTATGGATAATTACTTAATTTGGATTGGTAAATTTTTGCCTTTTTTCTTTAATCGACTTCGTCGTACCTCAAATTTTTTCCGTCCTCCGCCACTGCACATAGGCATCTACTGATGTCATGGTGGGCTTGTTGGACCTTGTATACTCGCGTAGCGTTAGATTGAGAATTCAAATGGTTGTTTAATTTTTTAGCTAGAAGACTTAAATGTGAATCTATGAAAAGTTTAAAAATCATAGTGTATTTATCTGAGCGCTATGGAACCCATTTTCAGGAGAGCTAGCTTTGCTTCACCTCTGTGCCATTTCATCTTTGGTCTTTATTTTAAATTATTACGTTCTATATCAGTGTCAACTTCTGGTGCAGAAATTCAAGGCTTGGTTTAGTTCAAAAACTTTTGCCTTCACCCATCACATCGAATGTTTGGACACATACATGAAGTACTAAACGTAGACGGAAAAAAACTAATTGTACAGTTCCTGAGGAAATCGCGAGACGAATCTTTTAAGCCTAATTAGTCCATGAAAAGCCTTAAGTGCTACAGTAACCAACATGTGCTAATGACGGATTAATTAGTATCATTAGATTCGCCTCGCAGTTTTCTGACGAGTTCTGTAATTTGTTTTTTATTAGTATCCGAAAACTCTTCCCGACATCCTTCCGACATATCCGCTAAAAAATTTTCTTTTCACGAACTAAAATCAGCCCAAATTAGGATTCAAAACCGGGCAGCAAGTTGGTCGTGTACTGCAGGTCTGGTCAGCACAGCGTAGCTAAAATATTGGTGATACAGTCCCTATACGTATATAGTCCAGCTAGGAGTAATAATGAATAATAACAATGGTCAATGTTATACTACTACCGTGGAGGGAGAGAAGAGAATGCACGGTGAACCGTGGACCCATGTCGTCATTCCTTCGTAGCTAAGCAAACAAGACACCCAAATTGAAACAGCACCGCAGACCAGGAAAGACCGCAGGCATGGCATGCTTGAACTTGAAGAGGAAGACGACGAGCAAGGAAACGGCCGTGGCCCGTGGTAGCCGTTCCGTTCGGCTTGCGCTGTGGAGTGGTCATGGCTTGGGGGTGGGTGGGCAGGTGAGGTGGGCCCGCATTGATCCATTGCAAGGCCTGTTTAGTTCTCGAAAAATTTTAGAAAACACTACTATAACAATTTCATTGTTATTTAACAAATATTATCTAATTATGGACTAATTAGGTTTAAAAGATTCGTCTCGTAAATTTCGTCTAAACTATGTAATTAGTTTAAATTTTTATCTATATTTAATGCTTCATGCACGTGTTAAAGATTTGATGTGACAGAGAATCTGAAAAATTTTGTAAAATTTTTAAGGTACAGGACCCAGAAGCCAAGCTGGTGCGGACTGCCGACCTCGCATCGCCGCGGTCAGTCGAGTCAAACGTTGGGAGGGAGGACAGCATCTTCCGTGGCAAGTGGCAGTGTGGCACACGCGCACAACAGCAGGCCAGGAAGCCGCGTGGAGACGGAGCGGAAGGTCCCGTCGTCGATTCCACCGTCCCCACTGGCACCACTCCCCAGCCGAGCCGCCAGCCCGCCACCCGCCAGGGCAGGCAGGCAGGCAGATGAGCCCGGCATCGTCTTCCCCGACCCGGCGCGGCCCGTCAAGTCCCTATTTATACGGGTCGCCGTCCTCCTCGTGCTGCTCCAGTTCGCGCAGTCGTCACTCACCGCAAAAGCAAAAGCTTCCCCTTCCATCCTTCCTTCCCCTGAGAGACGTGACGTGATCCATCCCGCTCGGGCGCAAGCAGCGATGGGCTCCCGCTACGAGGTGGAGGTGACCGTGGGCTCGGCCCGGGACCTGAAGAACGTCAACTGGCGCAACGGCGACCTCAAGCCGTACGCCGTGGTGTGGATCGACTCCGGCGCCAGGTGCTCCACCCGCGTCGACCTCGACAACGGCGAGAACCCCGCGTGGGACGAGAAGCTCCTGGTCCCGCTCCCGCCCTCCTCCCGCCTCGACGACGCCGTCCTCTACATCGACGTCGTGCACGCCAACGCCGCCGAGGGCGTCAAGCCGCTCGTGGGGTCCGCGCGCCTCCCGCTCCGCGACGTCCTCGACGACGCCGGGATCGGGGGCAAGGCCTCGCGCAACCTCCGCCTCAAGCGCCCCTCGGGCCGCCCCCACGGCCGCCTCGACGTCCGCGTCGCCGTCAAGGAGCCGTCCAGGTACTACGACCCCAACCCTTACCCGGCCCCCGCGGGCTACGCCAACGCCGGCACCCGTGGTGACCCCTACGGCTCGTCCGCCGCCGCTGCTGCTGGCGCCGGCTACTACGGCTCCGGAGGCGGCTACGGCGGCTCCGGTGGCGGCGCCTACGGCAGCGGCGGCGGCTACGGCACCGCGCAGCCCTACACCGCGGCGCCCCCGGCGGGGTACCCTTCCACCTACGGCTCGGCGCCACCGCCTCCGCAGCCGGCGTACGGCGCTCCTCCTGCCGCCGCGTACGGCGCTCCTCCTGTCGCTGCGACCGCCGGGTACGGAACCAACGCCGTTGGTGCCGACGGCAAGAAGAAGAACAAGATGGGGATGGGGACGGGGCTGGCAGTGGGCGCGGCGGCGGGCGTGCTCGGAGGCCTGGCGCTGGCCGGCGGGGCCAGCTACCTGGAGGACAAGTTCGAGGATCGCGTGTCGGAGAGGGTGGAGGAGAACCTGGAGAGGGAGGACTCCTACGGGGGCGGCGGCTACGGGGGAGGCTACGACGACTATGGCGGCGACGACGACTACTGAATACTGATCGGACCTGATGGATCCTCCAATCATTTGGCCGGCTGCTGCGCTTGTCGATCATCTACCTTCTTCATCTTCGTCTTGCTGTCCTAAATATTTACTTTATGAACCGCAAATTAGATCGAACATGTTCTATTCTATCCCCATCCTTGAATTTCTTTTCTCCGTTGTGGTTTATCGGCGGTAATGATGTTCTTGAGATCCTCTTCTGAGATTTGAAAGATGCCGAGTTAATTAATCCTGTCGCTAAGTGTGTATTGGATTGGATCATACATCATACATGATACGTGGAGGTAAGTTTCGATTGATTCACGGATAGGTCATAGCTGCGGAGGAGTGTCTGCGTTGATCGGCAACCACGGGGCGCGATCTCTTCCTCGGCCGCCATTGACTGCTCTACCCTCCTCCCAACTCCCATCGCTGCGTATCGAAGACGACTGTGACTCGGTGGGAGTGGGAGCCGCCAGTCCATTTTCATTGCTTCCAATTCCAATTGGATGGAGTAAGCAGCGAGATGCCGTGCCGAGACCTCTGTTCGGCATATGCTTTTCCCCGTCAGATTGTTTAATTCCCGGTGTCGGGTGTCCTTGAAGCTGAATCTTTCTTCTATACTCCCTGTTGGATCACATATCTCCATCAGATTGCATTGCAGAAGAACGACAGCTTTCTTCCATTCTTTGCTTGCATTTTCGTGCGACTCCGCCACTGGGCAATTTGCGGTTACGACGAGAAGGAAGACACGGTACCATGCCCATTTCGTTTTACGGTGGAAATAAAATTGCACGCGTGCATGAAGTGCGACGTTCTCTGCGACTTGTTCTGTCATTCCGCACTTCGGAGATGGCTCCAAAAATAAAACAATTAAATCGGCAGCCATGCTCAATTCCTCATCCTCGACCTACTCAGCGGCAAGCGTCGATCTGCCTCTGCCTCGTAAGGCTACGGGCTTACTCCGTATGGCAGTAGGATAACTCTGCCGACCGGCAGTAGGTTGCAAGCAAAGGGTGTGTTCACTTAGCTAACCCAAAATATCTCCTCTTTCATCTATCACATCGAATCTTTAGACACATACATAGAGCATTAAATATAGGTAAAAAAAATAACTAATTACATAGTTTATCTACAAATGTCGAGACAAAATTTTTAAGTTTAGTTAGTCCATGGTTGAACAAATTTTACCAAATAACAACGAACAACGAAAGATACTGCAATATCTTTTCACCAACTGAACACACGCAAAGAGAGCCGTATCCTCCTCATCATCTTCTTCTTTTGAGAAAAAAGGTGCTGTATCCTAGCCTTCTGCCATCCATAACTATGACCCCGTTCACTTCCCAAAATATTTCCTCTGTCACCTGTCACATCAAATCTTTAGATGCATGTATGGAGTATTAAATGTAGATAAAAAATAACTAATTGTACAGTTTATCTGTAAAGTTCGAGATGAATCTTTTAAGCCTAATTAATTCATGATTGGCTAAAATTTTACCAAATAACAATAAAAGTGCTATAAAAATATTTCCCCTAAATATTTCAGAAGTGAACACAGCCTATATGGCCAAGCAAAGTGTTGGTCCTGATATCACCGTTCAGACCATGTTTGGTTCCACTTTTGCAGACCGCGCAGTACGGTACGCCATCTGTGATACTAGAGCTGCAGTACATGGGCCTCTTTAGTTCTAAAAAATTTTTATAAAAAATTACAGTAATATTTTCGTTGTTATTTGATAATTAGTGCCCAATCATAAACTAATTAGGCTTAAAAAATTCGTCTCATGATTTACAGCTAAACTGTGTAATTAGTTTTATTTTTTATCTATATTTAATGCTCCATGTATGTGTTCAAAGATTTGTTATTTTAGTTTTTTAATTTTTTTTTTGAGAACTAAACAGGCTCATATATAAAACTAGACACCCAGTTCAATTTGGTGAATGGCGGTAGATGGATAAGAGGCACTAATAAGAATCGTGGCTGGCGTTTGGTGGGATTTTTCATCGATTCTCACAGATAGTGATTGGGAATGTGATTTTGAGTGTATCTAAACAGGGCCTCGGTTGAAAGTTTCACTATTGAGATCTTTCTCGCTACAAACAATCCATGAGTCCGGTTATGGAACCGCCCAAATTATAAGGACAAAAGTACAAAAACAATCGCCGAAGCAATTAAATTCCCGTACTTAAGCTCCTATAACTCCGGTAGTCTAATAAAATTATGAGGGATTTCAAACCAATCAACATACAAACCAAGATCACAGTGGTCCAACATAACAGGTCATATGTTACACCCGTTTCATAAGTAATTCAACATATATCGGAGTTCAGTAAAGTTATTATAACTCAAGTTCAAAAGTAGCGGAAGCAAAGTAGTTTGAAACTAATATCACCTTAATTCAAATACATGCCAGTACCAAGGTCAATTTCCAACAAAAGCATGAGAGACAAGATAGCTCAGAAGGATCATGCTTATAATCACACTCCGCCACTACAGCAGGAGCCAATCAATTCTTACAGTAGCCATGATACATCATAACCTGTAACAAGTGGGAATAAACCCTGAGTACAAGAAGGTACTCAGCTAGACTTACCCGTCATAAACTAGAAATAATATGACACCAAATAGTATGCAAGACTTTCTTTCAGTGGGCTAGCTTGACTCATTTGCGAAAAGCATAAGTGATCATGAATAAACCATTTTAAGCACTTTTTATATCATCCTTGTTATAACCTATTAATCTAGCTAAGCACCTATGCTAAAGCAATCATTTGATTAACCATTAACATCAAAGGTTACCATATTCGGTTTAGCTTGTAACACTCCGGTGTTACGCAATGCATTTGCATGACAATCATATTGCATGGCATTTCATATCATCATAATCATGTGTGATAATGTTATAACTTGAATGAAATAAAAGCTTGAAAATGATATCTGTGATGTAATATATTAATATGCTAATCAAATTACACCAAAATCTTGCAACTATAAATTTTATATCACTTAGAACCATAGTTCAATTTTTGGAGCAACTAGATGACTCAAAATTTTGTCAAAAACTTGTTCAAAAATATTAATTAAAAATATTAAAAAATACTCCATATTTTAGCTTTTATTCTGCAATTCAAAATCTATTAAGAATTTTTAGTTGGCCCCTTAATCAAAGTTGTAGAGAATGAAATTCTAAACAACTTTTATTTTTGGGTCAATTCCAGAAAATGTCTTCTTCTTGTTCAAAATGGGGTTTGAAGTTTGAATTTCATTTGATTTGAAATTGGGAAATTCAAAAAAATTCAAAACCGGCTTAGCAGGCCGCCGCCTCGGATTCGGCCCGCTGGCCGAATCGGCCCGCGCCGCTCCCCGCGCGCGCCCGCAGCCGCCTCTGCTACAGCCCGGCCCAGCCGGCCCCCTCCCTCTTCTTCCCGCTCTCGCCCGCGCGCGCTGGCGTCCCCGATAGCAAACGCTCGCCACGTGGCGTCCGCATGCCGGCGACGCCACCGCGTGGCCGCCGTAGACCCCGCGCCCACGCTCATCTTCAAAAACAGCCGAGCACCGGGTCTCCCTTCCATTCTTGCCTCGCCTGCTCCCTCTCTTCCTCCCTCCAGTGAAAGCCACAACGGAACGCCGCTCGCCACCGAGCTCCGCCACCGTCGCCGCCCTATTCCGGCACCGGTGGACCACCTCCGTCCAATTGCCCGTGCACGAAGCTCCGCCCCATCCTCTCCTCCGAATGGGTGTCACCATCTCCCCGTTTGCCCCGGTAGTGTGACACCCTAAATTTCTGTATTATTTAAAAATAGATAAATTTGATTTGAATATGAATTTGTTGTGCATTCAAATTTAGGGAATAATAAATTTTGGGAAATTAAAATCAATCCTAAGAATTAGCAACTCTTTGGTGCACTCATGCTGCTACATTTTATTGTGATGAGTGGTTTTGATAAATAGTTGAAAATCATCTGGAAATGTGATTTGAAAATTCAACTCAAAAAAAGGAAAACAAATTCTTTTTCCCGCCTTCACTTCCCTCCTTTTCGGCCTGCTAGCCCGGTTCCCAGCGGCCCAGCCCATCTCGGCCAGCAGTTGCCGCCCACCCTCTCGCAGTCGCTGTCGACAGGGGCCCGCATGTCGGCGCGTTCTTCCCCAACCTCCCGCTCCGAACACCGGTCAAGCCGCAACCGCCCCCGCGCCCACGACCTCCGCGCGTGGGAGCGCCCCGCGCCCTTACCTCTTCAAAAAGGGAGCCGCAACCCCCTTCACCGCCTCCCCCTGCTGTTTTTCCCGTTCCAACCCCACTCTATTGAGCACACGAAGCCCCGCAGCGGCGCATCACCGGAGCACCATTCGGCCACCCCGTCGGTCTTCGCCCCGAGCTGCCTCGACTCCGGTTGTCCGCTCGGTGAGCACCCCCGCATTCCCCTCTTTCTCCCCGTCCCTCTCCCGTGGCGTTTGGTGGTCTCTAGGGCCGTCCTACGTGAGCTCCGGCGAGCTCTTTCATGGCCGGCCATGGCGGGTGGCCCTCGCGCCTTTCCCCGGCCGTGTTAGTGGCAAAAACGGAACCCCCACCCCTTCCGCATCCTCCCTGTGAATTTGGTTTGGCGAATGGGGCACTAGGGCACCCAATCCCGCTGCTCCGGCGAGCTCGCCACCGTCGGTTATGGCAGCCACCGCGTCGGACACCTTCCCCGGTCACGCAATTGGCATGGTTGAGGTCGCCATCGCCTCCGCATTATCCCGGTACCCCCCGCTCATCGAACCGTGGTTTGTAGCGCCCGAAAGGGCAACGCCGGCGAGCTCCTCGCCGCCGCCAATGGCGGAGCCGCCGTCTCCACCCCCAACTCCGGCGGCCGCGCCTTTCTTCCCCTCCTTCATCTAATCCTCGCCGTCCATCTCGGATCCGACGGCCAGGACTCGTTGATACCCCTTCGCGGGTCTTCTTGCTAAAGAGCCCCCGGCTTCTTGCATAATTAACCCGCAGTCCTCGGCCAGATAGGAATTTCCCGAATTTGTTTTATTTTAATTCCGAAATGTTTTCAATTTATTTACAAAATTGCCACTGCAGTAAAACGTGTATAAAATCGTCGTTTTAGCTCCGATTCGACCCGTTCAACTTGCGTTAGATTCGTAATTTCATAATCTACGCAATAGTGCTACTGTTAGACCTGTTAATAGCTTTTGAATTTCTCAAATAAATCTAGTTAATAGCTAGCTTCTGGAATAGTAAATGTCTCGTAACTTTTGCGTTGTAGCTCCGATTTTCGTGCAATTCGCGTCAATGTGATCGTAGCGAGACGTAGATGATTTTGGTAAACATTTTATTCAGATTTATTTATTGATGGTGTACTGTTCTAATAGTAGCTATGTTTTGCTTGTATGTCTGCTCTGATTTGCGTGTTGTACTTCGTGTCGTACGAGTTCAGACGGTGAGGAGTACGTCGGAAATCCGGACGCGTGCGAGGAGCAGCAGGACCAGCAGCAGTTCGTGAACCAAGGCAAGTATAGCATGGGCCTACCTTGTTGTCCTATTCATTATATAACATATTCATCATGCATGTGTCTAATATTGCTCGATTATAAGGACTTCCTAGCAAATTGATGACCTGTACCTTGATTCCTATGGGGATTAATTGCATTTGGGTAGAAAGCTAGTGCTCTAACTAAACATGATCTACACATTGATTAATGGAAACAACGGATAATCATGATGGTAGTAGTGGAACTAAAGGGTGATGGTGCAAATGATGTTGATCATGTTGCCCTAAACCCTCCGTAAGGACTTATCTGTAGGGCAAAAGCTGGGACTTACAGTGCAACCGTGGGAGTTAAATGGCTCTGACTTTAGCTCAGTAGTAGGATCTTTTCTAACTTGTTAGAGGTTACCCGAAAGGGCGCAAGAGGGGCTTGCCACGTTGGGTATAGAACTGCCTCTGTTCAGATGTGTATAGCCTGCGGGAATTGTGCCATCGAAAGGGGGGTTCTCTATATCTGCCTGCCGAGGAAACCTAGCGGCCCTAACTGGTTAGAAGAGGCCTATGGAAGGCTTCATAGTGTACCCTGCCTGCTCACCTTGGAAGTGTTAGGGGGTCGACGGGCCCCGGGCATACGGGTAACATGACTCACGGGTAAAGATGCACAACCTCTGCAGAGTGTTTAAACTGTTATAACAGCCGTGCTCACGGACACGAGCGGCCCGGAAAACTCACAGAATAAATGCTTACTTGATACGTGTTGAACTATGATGATGAGATCACACTAATGCTTTCTCTTCTTAAATCTAGTAGTGGATCATGTGGGATAAATGGGAGTTTGAGCATAACTTAATAATGATTAATAATGAAATGTTGATCTACTAAAAATGCTAACTGCAGTCAACCGTGTCTAGCCTTTTTGAGCCTCATGAATCCTCATACTATACTTGCGGAGTACGAATGTACTCACACTTGTTGCTATATTGTTTTTGGGTAAAATCCCGGATGGGTAACAGATGACAGTTTCTACGAGGACTTCCCGGAGGATTTCTAGGTTTGGGTCAACCAGTCGTCCTTCCCTGTGGATCAGACACTACGCCTGAGAGTTGTTATTTATCTTTCCGTTTGTTTATGTAAGAACTACGTGATGTAATAACGTTATGTATGCACTCAGTGATGATACTTCTGTTAATTTGTCGGCTTATGTGTGCGACTATTCCTGGGGCGCACATAAGATGTATGCACTCTATATTGTCCTTTAATTGGAGTGTGACAAATTGGTATCGGAGCTGTGTCGACTGTAGGACGCAAACCTAGGTAGAAATGGTCGTTTCTAGGAGATTGACTTATTTATTTATTTGCTACTACCTTACTCTTGATATTTTCTTAAAAATTTTATGCTCTATTCTTTATTTTATTGCATAAAATATTGACTCTGATAATATTTTATATCAAAACTATAGATGCCTCGTCTCAGTGCCGCTGCCTACGTCGCCCAGTTCGTTCCAGCAGCACCTGCTCCACCAGCACCACCAGCAGTACCACCAGTGGAGCCTGAGGTCGTCCACGTCACTGACGAGGAGGAGGAGGAACCCATGGAGGAGGAGGCATTTTCAGATGCCGCATCTGATGGACCCGCTTCGACTCCCGTGGCTGCACCCATTCCACATGTGGATGCAGCAGTCCCCGCTGCTACACCTCCACCAGCATCACAGGCTGCTTCTGCACCAACCCCGGTGCCCTCCCCAGCTGCATCAGAGGAGCCAGAAGAGATAGGATGGTCCACCAGGAACAAGTTTAAGGAAGCTCCCGAAGATGCCCACTACCACAACCTCCTCACCACCATGCTAGCTGAGTACTATCCAGAGTTTGCTGCCTCTGTGAAGTACTACTGTGCGGAGCACACACATCCAGTGGAGGCGACGTACTGGAAGACCAATGTGATCGTCACCGCCTGGAACAACACCGACCAATCCCAGGATATTGTGACCACCCATAGCCACCGAGCCAGGCGTGCCAGTGTTTATGACAGCATGGAAGATGCTGCGCAGGCGGCGTACCTGCACTACCATGGTAGGCGTTTTGAGGATATGCAGAACAACCGCTACCGGTATCTTCCACGCTATGACCCGAGGGTGAAGACATGGGCAGTGTTGGCTCCTCCAGCTTCTGATCCCACCTTGGACACCACAGTGAGGCACCTCAGCGCCATGCAGGAGGTCAACGAAGCACTCAGGGAAGAGCTTCGTGCAGCGCAAAAATCTGAAAAGCACCTTCAGAACCAGATAGATGAGATGGCCATTCAGCTAGGACAGCCCACCATTTACAAGAAGAAGGCCAGGGTGTTCACCATGGTGGATCGCGCTCCTTAGATGTTGCAGCCCCGTCTAGCTAGATGCGTCATAGAGTCGAGAGTCGTGTCAAGTTCGTGTATGTTTTGTGAACTTTCCGTTGTGTCGTTGGTTGTGTTGATGAACTTGGTTGATTTGGAGTTTGTTTGATTGCTGGAACAGTGTGGGCTTGTCCACATGTTCTTTTTATTAAAACCTTAAGTTAGTGTTTGATTAACTTAGTTGGGGTTAATTTCTGCGTTACTGCTGTGCTGTTTCTCAGAGCAGTCTGCAATGTTTGTCTCATATCTCTAAATCTCTACGTCCAAAAATTATGAAATTTTTGTGGGAAGAACTAGACTTGTGTACCTTTCATTTCCCACTGGAATCACCTCATTATCAATTCTGATTTGAGAGATATGCCTGCTACAACCTGGCAAGTCTGTGCAGTCTGTAATCTAGAACAGAAATTGTTTAGCTCAGTTTTTGATGATGTTGCCGTCTGTATCAGTGAAAAAGTTCTATACAAAAGTTGTAGCAGACTCTTTAAGCTTTCCAACGATGTATGCCACGCCTATTTTGGATTTCTGGAACTCGAGTTACACTCCAGTTTTCGGCCTGCGGTTGTAGACACTCGTCCAGAAATTTTCAGTTATGTTATTTACCTTTTGTAAATAATTTGTAAAATATTTGGGAGATCTCTAAAGTTTGCACATTTGCTTGGAAACAGATGGCCGCCAGAGGAGGACGTGGTCGAGGCCGTGGCCGTGGTCGTGGACACGGAGCTTTGGTGGACCCACCTCCGCCACCGCCGGTGACCATTGAGCAGTTGATGGCCATGCAAGCGCAGCTCATGCAGACCGTGATGGACCGTCTTGGTGAGCAACCCGCAGGAGCACCCCCACCAGTGCAGGTCCGTGACAAGCGTGGTGAGTTTCTGAAAGGATGCCCACCTGTGTTCACACACGCCTCTGAACCTATGGAGGCGGATGACTGGCTGAGAGCTGTGGAAAAGCAGCTAAACATTGCTCAGTGCAACGACTTGGAGAAAGTCTTGTACGCCTCAGGCCAACTCCAAGGAGCTGCTCAGGATTGGTGGGAATCATTCCAGTATGGACGTCCAGAGAATGCTCCAGAGGTCACATGGAAAGAGTTCACAGAGAACTTCAGGTCCTATCATATCCCTGAGGGACTTATTGAGCTGAAGCAAGAGGAGTTCCGGGCTCTCAAGCAAGGGTCCATGTCAGTGGCGGAATACCGCGACAAGTTTGCACAATTGTCGCGATATGCCCCGGCTGAAGTGGCTAGGGATTCTGACAAACAGCGCCGTTTTCTGAAGGGGCTGTATGATGGACTCCAACTGCAGCTGATGTCCAACAAATATGCCAGTTTCCAGGAGTTGGTGGACCGCGCAATTGTAATTGATAACAAGCGTAAGGAAATGGACCTCAAGAAGAGGAAGCTCCAGGGACAGGCATCGGGTAGCAACACTCGCCCGCGAGCCTTCCCGCAGCAAGGTTTTCCGCAGAGGAACCAAGGGCCACCCAACCAATGGAACAAGGGCCAGTACCCCCAGAGGAACCAGTACCAGCAGCGTCCCCAGTATCCACCGCAGTTGGGTAATCAGAGTCAGCAGCGCCCCCAGCAACAGCAAGCTAGCAACCAGGCACCACGTCAGGGAGTGCCCAACAATGCCCCAATCAAGAGTGGCACCCCAGGCAACCCCAATGCCTATTACAACTGTGGAGAGGTGGGACACTATTCGTACCAGTGCCCGAAGAAGCAGAACCGGCAGGCCCCGCAGAACCAGCAGAACAACCAGAGACCCAACGCTCGACCTCCGTTCACTGGCAAGGTGAACCATGTGTCGTCGGAATCAGCTCAGGAGGCGCCTGAGGTTATGCTGGGTACGTTTAGCGTCAACTCCATCTCCGCTACCGTACTTTTTGATTCCGGTGCCTCGCATTCTTTCATATCCCAAGCTTTTGTTAGAATGCATAGCATACCCCTGTGTGCCATGAAGGATCCCATGCTAGTTAATTCACCGGGGGGTAGCATGCCAGCAAATTATTGGAGCCCTTCTACTAGTATTTTCTTAAGGGGGGTAGCTTTCAAGGTAAATCCAATTGTTCTGAGAACCGCTGGAATTGATCTCATCCTGGGAATGGATTGGATGAAGCAACATAGGGCAGTGATACAATGTCAGGAGAAATCTGTGGTTGTGACATCTCCAAGTGGTGATAGAATTTGTGTTGAAGTGGAAGTGCAAGCTCAACCTACCGCCACCGTCAATCAGCTGAGCGATGTTGCTAACCAGGAGGACCGGGTGGTGGATGAATTCCCGGACGTGTTCCCCGATGAATTGCCAGGTATGCCACCCGATCGCGACATCGAATTCCTTATCGAGCTTTTACCTGGAACTACACCCATAGCTAAGAGACCATATAGAATGGGGGTAAATGAATTAGAAGAACTAAAGAAACAAATTAAGGAATTGCAAGAGAAAGGTTTTATTCGTCCTAGTTCTTCACCGTGGGGAGCACCTGTTATATTTGTGGATAAGAAAGATGGCACACGAAGGATGTGTGTCGATTATAGGTCCCTAAATGAAGTCACCATCAAGAACAAATACCCACTCCCTAGAATTGATGATTTATTTGATCAGCTGAAAGGTGCTTGTGTGTTCTCAAAAATTGACCTCCGTTCTGGATATCACCAACTAAAAATTCGTGCGTCTGACATACCCAAGACAGCATTTACTACCAGATATGGCCTTTATGAGTACACAGTGATGTCTTTTGGACTGACAAATGCACCTGCATACTTTATGTACCTAATGAACAAAGTATTCATGGAGTACTTAGATAAGTTTGTAGTGGTATTCATAGATGATATCCTAGTATTCTCCAAAAATGAAGAGGAACATGCCGAACACTTAAGGTTAGTCTTACAAAAACTCAGAAAACATAAATTATATGCAAAGAGGAGCAAATGTGAGTTCTGGCTGAAAGAAGTATCTTTTCTGGGACATGTGGTCTCTAACGGTGGCATAGCCGTAGATCCCAGTAAAGTGCAAGATGTGTTGAATTGGAAAGCCCCAGTCAATGCTAGTGAAATCCGTAGCTTTTTGGGTTTGGCTGGATACTATAGAAGGTTTATTGAAGGGTTCTCTAAGCTAGCCAAGCCTATGACAGCCCTATTAGAGAAGAATGCCAAATTTGTTTGGTCAGACAAATGTCAAGCCAACTTCGATGAGTTAAAGAAAAGGTTGACAACAGCCCCGGTGTTGACCCTACCTGATTTAAATAAGAGTTTCTCTATTTATTGTGATGCATCTCGCCTAGGCCTTGGATGTGTGCTTATGCAAGAAGGAAAGGTTGTGGCCTATGCATCCAGGCAATTGAGAAAGCATGAACTGAATTACCCAACCCATGACTTGGAATTAGCCGCAGTTGTCCATGCTCTAAAAATCTAGAGGCATTATTTGATCGGACATAAGTGTGACATCTACACTGACCACAAGAGTTTAAAATATATTTTTACTCAGTCCGAGTTGAACTTAAGGCAACGTCGTTGGCTGGAATTAATTAAAGACTATGATCTAGAAGTGCATTATCATCCTGGAAAGGCAAATGTTGTTGCCGATGCACTTAGCCGGAAAAGCTATGCCAACGGACTTCAGTTGACATTTATATCAGCAGAGTTGCGAGCTGAAATAGAACATCTCAACTTGGGTTTTGTCAATAATGTAGTAGAATTGGCTATAGAACCTACATTGGAGCAAGAGATACGTAAAGGTCAGTTAGAGGATGAGAAATTGAAAGAGATTGCTGAGCAGGTAGTGGTTGGAAAGGCACCAGGTTTCCGGTTGGATGAGAATGGTACTCTATGGTTTGGAAAAAGGATATGTGTACCTGAAGTGAAAGCCATCCGTGATATGATTCTGCGAGAGGCACATGATTCTGCATATTCTATACACCCTGGAAGCACCAAGATGTACTTGGACCTCAAAGAGAAGTATTGGTGGTATGGTTTGAAACGGGATGTGGCTGAGTATGTGGCCATATGTGATACTTGTCAAAGGGTGAAAGCTGAGCACCAAAGGCCTGCAGGATTGTTGCAACCAATGAAAATACCAGAGTGGAAATGGGAAGAAGTTGGTATGGACTTCATTACTGGATTGCCCCGCACTCAACAAGGATATGATTCAATCTGGGTAATAGTGGACCGACTTACTAAGGTAGCTCACTTCTTGCCAGTCAAAACCACTTATAGTGGTGCAAAGCTAGCAGAGTTGTATATGGAGAGAATAGTATGTCTACATGGGGTTCCAAAGAAGATCGTATATGACTGAGGAACTCAGTTTACATCACATTTTTGGCGTAAGGTACACAGTGCTTTGGGAACCAAGTTAAATTTCAGTTCGGCATATCACCCCCAAACTGATGGGCAGACCGAAAGGACCAATCAAATCTTGGAAGATATGTTGAGAGCTTGTGCCTTACAGTATGGTACTAGTTGGGATAAGAGTTTGTCATATGCTGAGTTTTCATACAACAACAGTCACCAGAAAAGTCTTAAGATGGCGCCATTCGAAGCTTTATATGGACGAAAGTGTAGAACACCTCTATTCTGGAATCAGGCAGGTGAGACCTAAGTGTTTGGACCTGATGTCCTACGCAATGCAGAAGAACAAGTGAGGATGATCAGGGATAATTTGAGAGTAGCACAGTCTAGACAGAAGAGCTATGCTGACGTCAGAAGGAGAGAGTTGAGTTTCAAAGTAGGTGACTATGTGTATTTGAAAGTGTCACCAATGAGAAATGTGAGAAGATTCAATATGAAGGGCAAGTTAGCACCGAGATATGTAGGACCTTTCAAGATTTTGGAGAGACGTGGAGAAGTGGCTTATCAACTGGAATTGCCAGAAAGTTTATCAGGTGTGCATGACGTGTTCCATGTTTCGCAGTTGAAAAAGTGTTTGCGGGTACCAGAAGAGCAGATTCCCTTGGAGGAGCTTACTGTTAAAGAAGATCTCACGTATGAGGAGTACCCGGTAAAGATTCTTGAAACTGCAGAAAGAGTTACCAGGAGTCGCACTATAAAGATGTGCAGAGTGCAATGGAATCGTTATTCAGAAGATGAATCTACGTGGGAAAGAGAAGAAGATCTGAGAAAGTCTTATCCACAGCTTTTTGAGTAAGCATCATCCAATCTCGAGGACAAGATTCTTTTAAGGGGGGTAGAATTGTGACACCCTAAATTTCTGTATTATTTAAAAATAGATAAATTTGATTTGAATATGAATTTGTTGTGCATTCAAATTTAGGGAATAATAAATTTTGGGAAATTAAAATCAATCCTAAGAATTAGCAACTCTTTGGTGCACTCATGCTGCTACATTTTATTGTGATGAGTGGTTTTGATAAATAGTTGAAAATCATCTGGAAATGTGATTTGAAAATTCAACTCAAAAAAAGGAAAACATATTCTTTTTCCCGCCTTCACTTCCCTCCTTTTCGGCCTGCTAGCCCGGTTCCCAGCGGCCCAGCCCATCTCGGCCAGCAGTTGCCGCCCACCCTCTCGCAGTCGCTGTCGACAGGGGCCCGCATGTCGGCGCGTTCTTCCCCAACCTCCCGCTCCGAACGCCGGTCAAGCCGCAACCGCCCCCGCGCCCACGACCTCCGCGCGTGGGAGCGCCCCGCGCCCTTACCTCTTCAAAAAGGGAGCCGCAACCCCCTTCACCGCCTCCCCCTGCTGTTTTTCCCGTTCCAACCCCACTCTATTGAGCACACGAAGCCCCGCAGCGGCGCATCACCGGAGCACCATTCGGCCACCCCGTCGGTCTTCGCCCCGAGCTGCCTCGACTCCGGTTGTCCGCTCGGTGAGCACCCCCGCATTCCCCTCTTTCTCCCCGTCCCTCTCCCGTGGCGTTTGGTGGTCTCTAGGGCCGTCCTACGTGAGCTCCAGCGAGCTCTTTCATGGCCGGCCATGGCGGGTGGCCCTCGCGCCTTTCCCCGGCCGCGTTAGTGGCAAAAACGGAACCCCCACCCCTTCCGCATCCTCCCTGTGAATTTGGTTTGGCGAATGGGGCACTAGGGCACCCAATCCCGCTGCTCCGGCGAGCTCGCCACCGTTGGTTATGGCAGCCACCGCGTCGGACACCTTCCCCGGTCACGCAATTGGCATGGTTGAGGTCGCCATCGCCTCCGCATTATCCCGGTACCCCCCGCTCATCGAACCGTGGTCTGTAGCGCCCGAAAGGGCAACGCCGGCGAGCTCCTCGCCGCCGCCAATGGCGGAGCCGCCGTCTCCACCCCCAACTCCGGCGGCCGCGCCTTTCTTCCCCTCCTTCATCTAATCCTCGCCGTCCATCTCGGATCCGACGGCCAGGACTCGTTGATACCCCTTCGCGGGTCTTCTTGCTAAAGAGCCCCCGGCTTCTTGCATAATTAACCCGCAGTCCTCGGCCAGATAGGAATTTCCCGAATTTGTTTTATTTTAATTCCGAAATGTTTTCAATTTATTTACAGAATTGCCACTGCAATAAAACGTGTATAAAATCGTCGTTTTAGCTCCGATTCGACCCGTTCAACTTGCGTTAGATTCGTAATTTCATAATCTACGCAATAGTGCTACTGTTAGACCTGTTAATAGCTTTTGAATTTCTCAAATAAATCTAGTTAATAGCTAGCTTCTGGAATAGTAAATGTCTCGTAACTTTTGCGTTGTAGCTCCGATTTTTGTGCAATTCGCGTCAATGTGATCGTAGCGAGACGTAGATGATTTTGGTAAACATTTTATTCAGATTTATTTATTGATGGTGTACTGTTCTAATAGTAGCTATGTTTTGCTTGTATGTCTGCTCCGATTTGCGTGTTGTACTTCGTGTCGTACGAGTTCAGACGGTGAGGAGTACGTCGGAAATCCGGACGCGTGCGAGGAGCAGCAGGACCAGCAGCAGTTCGTGAACCAAGGCAAGTATAGCATGGGCCTACCTTGTTGTACTATTCATTATATAACATATTCATCATGCATGTGTCTAATATTGCTCGATTATAAGGACTTCCTAGCAAATTGATGACCTGTACCTTGATTCCTATGGGGATTAATTGCATTTGGGTAGAAAGCTAGTGCTCTAACTAAACATGATCTACACATTGATTAATGGAAACAACGGATAATCATGATGATAGTAGTGGAACTAAAGGGTGATGGTGCAAATGATGTTGATCATGTTGCCCTAAACCCTCCGTAAGGACTTATCTGTAGGGCAAAAGCTGGGACTTACAGTGCAACCGTGGGAGTTAAATGGCTCTGACTTTAGCTCAGTAGTAGGATCTTTTCTAACTTGTTAGAGGTTACCCGAAAGGGCGCAAGAGGGGCTTGCCACGTTGGGTATAGAACTGCCTCTGTTCAGATGTGTATAGCCTGCGGGAATTGTGCCATCGAAAGGGGGGTTCTCTATATCTGCCTGCCGAGGAAACCTAGCGGCCCTAACTGGTTAGAAGAGGCCTATGGAAGGCTTCATAGTGTACCCTGCCTGCTCACCTTGGAAGTGTTAGGGGGTCGACGGGCCCCGGGCATACGGGTAACACGACTCACGGGTAAAGATGCACAACCTCTGCAGAGTGTTTAAACTGTTATAACAGCCGTGCTCACGGACACGAGCGGCCCGGAAAACTCACAGAATAAATGCTTACTTGATACGTGTTGAACTATGATGATGAGATCACACTAATGCTTTCTCTTCTTAAATCTAGTAGTGGATCATGTGGGATAAATGGGAGTTTGAGCATAACTTAATAATGATTAATAATGAAATGTTGATCTACTAAAAATGCTAACTGCAGTCAACTGTGTCTAGCCTTTTTGAGCCTCATGAATCCTCATACTATACTTGCGGAGTACGAATGTACTCACACTTGTTGCTATATTGTTTTTGGGTAAAATCCCGGATGGGTAACAGATGACAGTTTCTACGAGGACTTCCCGGAGGATTTCTAGGTTTGGGTCAACCAGTCGTCCTTCCCTGTGGATCAGACACTACGCCTGAGAGTTGTTATTTATCTTTTCGTTTGTTTATGTAAGAACTACGTGATGTAATAACGTTATGTATGCACTCAGTGATGATACTTCTGTTAATTTGTCGGCTTATGTGTGCGACTATTCCTGGGGCGCACATAAGATGTATGCACTCTATATTGTCCTTTAATTGGAGTGTGACAGGTAGGGCTCAATTTTCCCCGCCTCGCCGCACCACCGCGACGGTGCCGTCGAGCTCGTACTCCGCCACCGCCTCGCTCGCCCTATCTTTGTCCTCCCGTGTCACCTTCACGCGTTCACCATTCTATTGCGAACGTGTTGCACGTTTTGGTTGGCCTCGGTTTGGCCGGAACCGGCCGTTGGCCCGCGACCGCCGCCGCGGCGTCGAGGCCGTGAACGCCGGCGACCGCGCTCGGTTTCCCCCCCTCGGTGGACTGAGCTGCGCCTGTGGGCCACGCCCCGAGCGGGCCGGCTCGGCCGTTCCCCCGCGCGCGCAAGCCGGGCCGCGAACGGCCATGGGCCGCTTGAGTTCCCGGGCCGGCCCAGTGCCGTTATAAAGAAATTCATTTTCCATTTTCTTTTATTACTCTTAATGAAAATGCTTTGGAAAATATTTTAGCAGTCATTTCAGCTCCAAAAATTGTGAAATAAATTTCTCTAGATGCATTGTAACCAGATCTATGATATAAAATTATTGCATGTCAAATTTGAGATACTTTTCTGTAGAGTTTTTAATTAACTATTGAAATGGCTGTTTTCTTGATAAATGTTTAATAAATCCTAGAAAAATCAGAAAAATGTGATTCCAAGTTTGTTAATCTTTTTGTGCCATGTACTTGCTAGGGAAATTTTATCTCATGCCTGTTCTGTAGAAAAATGTGTAGGTGTAGTTCAAATGCTTTCTATCACTAATATTTGTTATTTTTGTTATTTAAATAAATTTGAATAGAACATGCAAGTGATAATTTTTCTATAGTGTTTGTTTACTGTGTAGAAAGTAGGAAAATTTCTAAATCTGTTGTTTGATACTTTTCATAATATAAAGTGTTTTAAATATTCATTTTAGGCCTTAGCTTGTTATTTTTGTATCGACAGTTCTAGTAATCCAAATGCAATAAAAATCTTGTGTCAGGCTAGTTTTGATATTAGTAATTCACTGTAATTTTCTAAGATTTTTCCGTGCTACTAAACTATGTGTTGCTGCTCAATCATAGGGCTAATTAGGGTTTACATTCACTCTTTAATGCAAGAATAGTTAGTAAACTATACTTTGGTGTATCTTTGAAGAATCTTGAGTGTCGAAGTGCCTTTGCATGTTAGAGAATCATGGTGGTAGTTTTCGAGTACATGTTCTTGGATGACGTAGACTACCTTGTAGAAGAGTCGTAAGTTCCACGTAATCCAAAGAACGTAACATGCTCATTTACATCTCATTCATTCATCATCATCCTCTCATGTCACCCCTGCAATGCACCTATGCATGAGCACTCATACTTCTGCATTATACAGGATCGCAGGAAGTGACCCCGGTAGCAGTTCCCGAGGACCCAGAGGAGCAGTCCGAGGTGCCAGAGCAGGAGCTAACCGAAGCCGAAGAGGAGGCCGGTGAAGATCTTCCGGAGTGCCCCGACCACCGTCCGAGCTCCTTTGAGCGAGGCAAGCCCCGGAGCATTTCTCCCCCGGTTTGCAAATAATTTATTATTAACTTTACTTAATCTGATGCATTACGTTTAGGAGTTGTTTGCAAACGTTGCTGCATTATACCTTGTTTCACCTTGCTTTACCCGATCCTTGTTACCCTGGTATCCGCGGTCAATAATTGCTTAGCTTGCTTAGACCGGTAGAAGTCGGGTGATTGTCTGTCATCCGCGAGCTATAGGGGATTACCTGGATTATGTGAAAGAATGTCATGTGAGAATAACTAAGTGTCGAAATGAATCTGAGACCGGGCGGAAGCTTGCAGGGTTCTGGACTGTAGTGTCTTCTGTCTGTGTCGATTAAGGACCGTCCATTGTCGGGCCTCGAGTCATGTTGAACGCATGCCTCACATTTAGCTGGCCGAATAAAGTACCTTTCGACCGCGAAGCCGGGAGATTATTCGGGCCGAGTGGATTGCTCGCAACGCACTATACCGGAGCAGTAGTGGCAGGAAACGGGGGCGCGATGATAAGGCCAAAGAGCAGTCGGGCGGCCCCCGGGTACATGTGGTTCCTGGCAAGCTCGTGACTTTACCTGAATGGTTGGCTCGGTGACCAATACCTCACTTTAGCGGGTGAGTGAGGTTTGTGTGATGAATAAATTACCAGCTGGTCAATAATCGATTCGAATCGCCATCGTTCACTGGATAGTGAACACTTGACTTGAGCTACTTCATCGTAGTAACATTGATGAAACACTTGGATAGTTATGTGGAAAATGACATGGTAATGATTGTTAATAATCAATGGTAACCCTTGCTTGTTTAATTACATGGCTACTCTAGCATATGTGCAAACATAGTTGACAGGGTAATAAAGATTAAAATACTACATGCTTTTGCAAAAGAACTGCTAAGTTAAAAATGCTTTTCTTGCAAATGAGTCAGCTACCCTACCAAAAAGTCTATCATGATCCTTGGTGTCATTTTATTTTGGTTCTGTCAGGTAAGTCTAGCTGAGTACCTCCTCGTACTCAGGGCTTTGTTCCCACTTGTTGCAGATGGACAGATGTACTATGGTTATTGTATCAACTGTCTCTACCTTGCGATGGGCGAAGCTTAGGACCATGGGCAATGGTCAATCACTACTACTTGTTTGATGTTTTTGTTGGAGATGATCACAAGCTGGCACTTTATCTCAAAACGCTGTGTGTGTGCGTGATTTGAACTACTGCTTCCGCTACTTTTATTCGAACTTGGTTTGTAATAACTATGTTTAAACTCCGATGTATTTTGTGCCGCAAACTTCTATGTAACTTATGACGGTAACCGCTAAACTTAGTATGATCTTGGCTGTTATGTGAAATGGTTTGAAATCCGTCAAGATTTCACGGACTACCGGGTTATACGGGCTTAAGTTTGTTAAATTGTCCTTCCGTTGGATGATTTTCTTACTTAATTTCGTATAATTGGGCGGTTCTGTTACATAGCTTTTCCAACATCATTCACATAACCATCCGTGTTCCATCATTATTACTACGATGCTGTAGCTCGAGTCAAGTGCTCACTATCCAGGAGCGATGGTGATTCGAATAGATTCCTAACCAGCTGGTGATTTATTCCTCACACAAACCACGCTTCCCCGTCAGGGTCGCTTAGATCACCAATGACACTTTCCAAGTAGCCGCGGGATAACAGTCATGGACCGCACTACCCAGGGACCGCCCGACTGCTAGGACACACCTTGGGCTCACTCTTCGCGTCTCTGTCATACCCCCTTCAGCACCAGTCTGCCAATCCGAGTTTATCCCGGCTCGAATAGTGTCACTAGCTTCGCGGTCGAAAGGTACTTTATTCGGCCAGCTAAATGTAAGGCATGCGTTCAACATGACAAGAGGGACAAGCAACGATCGGTCCTTAATCGACACAGATGGAAAACTAACAACAACCCAGAATCCTGTCTGGTTGCCTCCAACTTTTCCATCCGGTCTCCAATTATCCATCAACACTTGGTTAATTCTAGGATATCATTCTTTTCATAGCTAAAATATTCTAGTAACCACCTATAATTGTAGGTGACCGGAAATCACCGATCGCTACCGGTCTAAGCAGGGCTAAGCAATATTTTCAATCCTGAACCAAAATAGGATTCCAGGCATATTTACGGGACAAGGAAAAGATATATATATGCAGCAAGTGTTTTCAATCAACTCCTATAACTTAATGCAACAATACATATATAACATATATATATTCAATTGCTTTTGTAATGTAGGAGGCTTAGAATGCTCCAGGGCTTGCCTGGGATCGAACACTAGGTTAGTGATTGACAGATGACACTCGCTTGGCGAGCATCTCCCATCCTGACACTTGTTTAGTCCTTCCATCTTCGGGATAGGTCCACCAAACACCGTCTTCAGGTTTGGCCTCAACATCTCATCCTTCACGTGGTGCATCTAGCGTACCTAGATGAGATGCAAGATGCATGTGTATGAATATGATGAATGGTAACACAAGATGTATCACATAAGCATTCAAGTAAACACAAGGTTACGCAAGACATAGACACCAATAGCTATTTAACTAACATCACACAACCAATTAAAGAGGGCAAGCACATCAAGCATAACACAAGTTTAACAAGATCATAAGTATCTTAACTTAACCATCATCAAGGACATAAGCCACACTTAGCAACACATGGAGTAAACAACCATAACTAGACTGCAAACAACAGCTACATGTTTGGATCATAAATGGAGTTATACAAATCCAATAGCCATGCAACAAGACATTATGGAAAGCTTATGAAATTGTCTATAATTCATCTTTAATCATCTTAGCATGATTCTCAAGTTAACCAAGTCAAACATGTATAATTACAGAATCTGGTCCAGAGATTCCAGAGAACAACTATTTCTGGAATCCAACTTGGAACAGTCATAACTCACAAACTACAAGGCCAAATGCCACCAAAATTTAACACAAGCTAGACATTATGGTTCCCTTGGCTCGGCTCGGCCACGGCGCGGGCTGCCCTGCCCGTGGCGGCGGCGGCCATGGTGGCAGCGGCCTCCGGCGATGATTGGGGCCGGGAAAAAGGGTGTCAGGGTGCACCGCGCGACGGTGAGGGTGCTGGTTTTCATGGCTTAGGATGGGGAGGCATGGGGCGGAGGAACGACTGTGGCGAACAAGCTCAGCATGGCGGCCATGGCGCGGTGCTCTGGCGCGCGGCGCGACGCAGAGAGCGAGAGAGATGTGAGCGGGGGAGAAGGGTAGGGTGCTCGGGTTTTCTACATCGTCTTGACGATGCGTGGGCGCGAGGTGGCGAGTGGAGTCAGCGCGAAGGAGCCACGCGACGTGCGGGAGCAGAGCCGGTCGGCCATTGCTGCTGCTTCTAAAATTTCAAATTTTCAATACCACCTCAAACGTACAACTAAAACTCCATTTTTCATTGATCACAACTCCCAAATTAGCTCGAATTGGCTCATGGTATAATTGACAAAATTGTAGAGCTACAAGTGTACTCCAACTTTGGTTAAAGAATCAAAGTCTAATTCGGCACAGTTAGAGAGATACAAAGCTCCAAAGGAGGGTACCTCAAAATCGGTTTCTGCAGTCCAATTGGGAGCCAACTGAAACTGCACTTTTCTCCCCTCTCTACTCCCTAATCCAACCGATTTCAGCAAAAACCTCATTAATACAAGTTGTAGAGCTAAGTGAGTACTACAACTCCTATTAAAGGTTCATGAACTAGTTCGGCCTAGTTTGCAAACTACAAGGCATCAAAGATGGTCACTTAAAACTGTAAACTGATCTTCAGTTTCTCAGACTTAGCAAAATTTCAAGCTCCCAAAACAGCAACAGATTCAAACTTTAGGGCTCGGTTACACTAAGTTAGAGGCCTATCTAGGTCTTGACCTTTAAACAAAGTTTGTTCTACATAACATGAACTACAACTTTTATTTAAGGTCCAACATCAAAACTTGTATAGAACCTGGAGTTCCACTTTGACTAAAGTAACATCACAATAAAACTTAGATTATCCTTTGTGACTTATTGGAGCATTTTCAGGGCATTTACTCAACATGAACCCTTTATGACTTTTGTTGTAGAGTTCATCTAGAGTCATTTGGGTAAAGTTGCAAGGTTTGGTTGATGATCTATAATTTCATCCACTTAATAATGCAATTCCAGCACTTAGTAAAGTCATTCCAACAAGGATATAACTTATCATTTCATGTGACTTTTTGATTCCAAACGTCATGAAACTTTGCTAGTGACCAATATAGATAGGTACTAAGGTGAGACATATGAAGATATTGCAATAACACCACCCAAGCATATATATTGAAAACTGCCTATATGTAAAGCAAGGGTGCAACATCCAAGTTTAGGTTGGGGCTCCTGTCCATAGGTTGACCTTGACATCATCATCTCCACTTAATCTATCATGTTTGAGCTCAAACCCACTACTTAACTAGTGGCAAACACTTGGGGTGTTACAAGTCCAACACGAGTCGGTTGAGTTTCCTGTACACCAACATAGTCGATGATCAGAGAACGGATAGGATGATCTTCGCCTCACCCTACTCTACAGGGATGATAAGATTTAGGACTCAGGAGATTGATAGCGGCGATGCTGGTCACACTTTTGTATGATCTTATCAAAAATCGTGCAAGTAGACATTACCGCGTGTCGCTCATCATGGGGCACATAGGCATATACAATTTTTTTTTCTCGATGATACAAGGAGAGTTTGAGATTGATAGGTCACCCTAACTTAGGATCACTAAAAAGGTCCATTTTTACCTCCTGAAGTAGGTTAGATTTTTCTCCTAACTTTAAAACTAAACATCTTATCCCTTAACTCTCAAAACCGATCAAATGTCTCTAAATGTTCTAAAAAATGTCTCAAAAACCGTTTTATTGGAAAGTGGTCATACAATTTTTTGATAAATACATTATAAGGTTTTTAAACCATGAAAAATGTCTCAAGATTCTAAAAAATCAATTAAAACCATAGACATAGATTGGGATACCACAAATTCAAATGAAAATTTAGAGCTCGTGAAAATGTCTCTAGAATCTTTGAAATTTTGATTTAGCACTAGGGAAATGGGAAAAATCTAGAAAAATCATTGAAATACTATAGCTGATGTCTAAATGTGTTTTGATAACTTTCCACAATAGAAATATAAGATGCAACCAGCATAAATGCATTCAACATTAATGTATGTTTCATTCATACTAATTGCATCTCATATTTTGGCGTGGAAATTTTTAAAAATTGTTTAGACATCAATTATAATGTTTTAGTAGTTTATCCATTTTTTTTGGATATTTTTTGTCTTCCTAGTGGTAATTATAACTTTTGAAGCTTCCACAGATATTTTCACAAGATCTATATATTATTTTTGGGTTTGTGGTATATCAATATATCTAGAGATTTTTTTTCTCAAAACTTTTAGAACCTTGGAGATATTTCCGTGGTTTAAAACCTTATCAAGCATTTACCAAATTTTTATTAACTAAAGAAAAGATAGAACTACCTTCAGAACCACTAAAATCCAAGATGGGGACGTGATTTGAACATTTTTGAGAGATCGGGAGATACGATTTTTTTTATTTTGGAGTTTGAGTAGGAAAATCAGACTACAATGCTAGTTTGTTTAGAAGGTAAATGGACCTTTTCTACAACCACTGAAGAAAAAAAAATGTAGGCCCAAAAGGTCCACCCCACTTGGGCTGGGCCTGATGGTAGCTGAGGCAAGGCGTGGGGTCACTTGGGGTTTTTTGTGTTCCCCTCAAGAAAAAAAAATAGGTTTATTTATGTCCCCTCAAAAAAACCGTGAAGAAAACAAAATATGCTAGAGAAAAGATACAGCAATTTGCAAGGTGGGTAGATCGTATAGTGTTGCTGCCCTCTCATTTGTATGATCTTGTCTTCATTTTTATTCACTTCTGAACAATTTTTTTAATAAAAAGTACACGCCATATAGCAACAACAAAAATTCTCTCACCCTGTTCGGCTGAGCTTATCAGCACGGCTTATCAGCCGTGGAACAGTGTTTTTCTCTCACAGCAAAACAGTCACAGCCGGCTTATAAGCCGCAGAAACAGCCTGTCTATTCGTAGAGAGCAGAGTTGCAGGCAGTAGGCTGCTTTTCTGCTCCATGTCCATGAGCTTCTCCTCTTCGGCTCCTCCCGCTCGTCGTGGACTCGCATGCGGAAATGGAGTGGGATATGTGCGTCATTACGCGTTCAATCAATGGTATAAATGCTTCCGGTGCATTGGGTGCTTAGTTCCCGGCCACAGCAAGCCACGCCACGAGCTATAGATATTGAAGTGACTGTTTTGTTGATATTGAAGTGACTGTTTGGTTGATGAATATGCATAGGCAGCCATAGAGATTCATAGTGCAAATCGGATGGAATCTCGCCACAACATGTGGCGGCTATTTTTTGCACCACACTTGTGGCATTGTTGTAAGTGCGGCGTGGCATGTATTGGCGAGCAATTAAACAGCCCCTAATGCTTCAAGTTCTTGATTACTTGTTGCAAATTTACAATATAATTTGATGTTACCTGACTTATATATGCATTGACTTATTCAGCCTTACTAACACCAAACGGATCGTAAATGCTTCTGCCATCTCAACAAAATACAACAACAAATCTTATTGGGCCAAAATTTTGAACAAATGACGACAACCAAATCAGTTCACATATGAGACTGACAAAGCCCAACAAAAGACAACAAGAAAATATCACAAATCTTGAAACAAGAAGCTGCGTGATTTTTGTCTTTTGTTGACTTATGTATGCGTATTTGGGTGGTGTTCATGTACGTGTAGTATTTTTTTAATAAGTTCCAGTAGGGGCCTGCCCCTCCTGTTCTCTAAAAAAAAACGTGTAGTATTTTTTTTCTGTGCTGCTGGGTGCTGGCTGTCTCTCTCGGTCTGGTAGTTGTCCGTTGTCCCTGGGCGGCTGGCCGGCCGGACGATGCACGGGGAATGAGGTCAGTAGATAGACCATGCTAAGTGCGACATGGACGAGCTTTTTTGGAATTTGACCATTATAGAAAGTAGGCTTCGGTAGAATGCCATCCCACGACAAGGGTTCGCTGAATCGTCATTGTGAAACATGGTCCCCACGCTAAAATGCTATCTAAGGGCTTTGGGACTCTTTTCTTACTCTTCTACCCCTGCCTCTTTCCTTCTTCTTTCACGAGCAGAACCCTGGGACGGGAGGGGGAGCGCAGAACGGATCGAGCCTGGACGGAACGAGGGGCCCTGGTGGCAGACGCTTCCCTAGCCATGGCTAGCGCAGCGGCGGCGGCAACAGACACGGCCACCATCATCTCCGCGCGGCCGTGAAGCTCCAGAGTTGGCCGAAGTCGACTCGCGCCGGCAGCGCCCAGAACCCCGGGCCGGGGCGGCGACGGTGGGCTCGGCATCAGCGCTGTCCCCGTGGACGCGCTTGCCGAGGATGAAGGGCGTGGCGGCGTGCGGGAGGCCGCCGGTGGGGGAGGCGGCTAGCAGGTGCAGGCTGGTGGAGGAGGAGGAGGAGCAGAGTGAGGATGGGGATGAGGTGGAGAAGGACGTCGACGTGGTGCCGGTACCGGTGGTGGCAATGATGGAGAAGGAGGAGCGGAGCGAGGATGGGGATGAGGTGTTGAAGGACGCTGGTATGCAGCCACTCGATGGTTTGGGCGTCGCACTTTGTGGCCGAGCTCTTGCCGAGCGAGCTCCCCCCGACGCCGAGCGGGGCTTCACCCACACGGAGCGAGCTCCCCCCGTTCCGTCCAAGTTTTGCGCTCCCTCCGTTCTGCTCGTGGAAAAAAAAGGCAGGAGCAGAAGAGGAAGAAAAGAGTCTCAAAGTCCTCGAATAAGGCTGGACGAAAAACTCGAAGCTCGTTAGCTCGCTCGGCTCGTGGCTAACTCGGCTCGTTACCATAACGAGCCGAGCCGAGCCAATATTTTAGCTCGTTCGCTATAACGAGCCAACTCAAGCTAGCTCGCGAGCGGCTCGCGAGCCAAACAAGCCATAGTTTTAGAGAAAAAGTCATCAAAATTTATATTATGTTTGTATTACTTCATGTCTTGCTATCTGCAAATGGTTGATATGTTAGCTCATATGAATATTTTATTCAATTTAAGGCTATTGGATATATTATTTTTGTATTATTACTATTTTCAAGCTTTTGATAAATGCAAATATTAAATTATATATATTTTTTTATAACTGGCTCGCGAGCCTAACGAGCTAGCTCGAACTTTTAACGAGCCGAGCCGAGCTGAGCTGGCTTTCTGGCTCGTTAGGATAACGAGCCGAGCCGAGCTAGCTCGTTATCCTAACGAGCCATAGCGAGCCAAGCCGAGCTGGCTCGTTATCCAGCCTTATCCTCGAATGACATTTTAGCATGGTGACCATAATTCATAATGGCAATTCGACGAAGCTTCGTTGCGGGATGGCATTCTGACGAAGCCCACTTTCCATATTAATGGTTGAATTCCAAAAAGCCCGACATGGATAGACGATCCATGGACGCGTCGGCGTGCCGTGATGGAGCAGGCGCTGTGGTGGATTTTGGACATCGTCCGACAAAGACCCTACGAGCTAGTTCGCGGAGGTGTACCGTGTACATGACATGCTGCCTCACGTGTGGGTGTGGTGGGTGTGGCCGTGTGGGCGTGTGGCACGCCTAAGGTACACGCACACGAACCGTCCGTGGATTTTGCATTGACGACGAAGCCGAACCAATGGATGGATTGGTCGTTACGTTCTCGTCGCTAATTGGACGATTGATTAGTGCGTGCGTTCCGTGACTGACCCGCACCCATGGAGTCAAACCTTGGATTGGGTTGTTTGGCTCGGATGGGATGGATGAAATGAAAGATGAGCTGCCTCTGCCTGCATTCTCAGTCCCACCCCACGCATGGCGTGACGCGCCCGCCCGGCCGGCCGCGCCTTTTCCTTGCACCCATCTCTTCCTTCCTTAATTCTACTCCAATTAAGCAACACAAGCTGATCCAGCAAAAAGCTGCTTCTGATCCACCATCCATCATTCGTAATTATTAGCTAGCCTCTTTGACTCTTTCCTTCCTTCAATTCGTTCGGGACACATACCATATATATCCAATAAAGCAGCAAGCTGGATCCATCGATTGATCGAGCAGGAAATTAAGCAAAGGGAAATAAGAAAAAGATGCAGCGGCAGCAGGATGATGACACGGTGCACGCCGCAGCCATCGTCTTGGCCGCCGCCGCGAGAGCCACCAGCACAGGCCTCCAGCGCCACCAGCAGCAGCTCGACGACCACGCCAGCTGCGCCGCTGCGGTACGTTATATACTAGTACCTGCTTTCGCCTTGCCTGCTTTCTTTCAGAATTTCTGATGCATCAATAATTGAGTTTCACAAATCATATCAAGAACACGTGCACAGGTCGCAAGTGTTTTCTGATTCAACAGTAGCATAGCTAAGCTCATCCATGGTGTGTGTCTAATTCTGATGGAGTTGTTTGCTTGCCTTAATTGCCTTCATGCTTTGGGGTCTTGGAATGGCATGTGCAGAAGAAGACGAGATGGTGGTCACGTCTGAAGGCGAAGCTCAAGTGGTTCCGGCCGCACGGCCACCCGCAGCGCATCGCCGACGCGTCGCGGTCGCCGGAGACGGGCGCGCCCTGCGCCGAGCAGGCGGCGGGCAGCTCCAGCATCCACCACTACGCGCGCCACGCGCCGCAGCCTGCGGTGGCCTTCGTGGCGCCGCCGTCGTCGCCCGCCTCGTCCGTGCTCACCTCGGAGTCGCCGTCGCCCGTGGTGCTCCTCAACGCCAACAACGCCAGCAGCAGCTACAGCTCGCCCACGGCCTCCATCTTCGCCATCGGCCCCTACGCCAGGGAGCCGCAGCAGCTGGTGTCGCCGCCGGCCTTCTCCGCGTCCGCGGGCCTCACCGAACCGTCCACCGCGCCGGTCACGCCCCCGCCGGAGTCCGGCCTCCACCTGCTGGCCACCACGCCGTCGTCGCCGGAGGTCCCCTTCGCCCGCTTCCTATGGTCTTCCGCCGCGGCAGACGAGCACCGGCACGGCACCGGCGAGGGCTTCCTCCACGCCTACCAGCTGCATCCGGGCAGCCCCGTCCTCGTGTCCCCGGGATCGACCTCCTCGTCGCCGCCACCATGGAACATGCAGCAGCAGCACTGGGTGGGAACGTGCAGTGATTGTGGGCGCGTCCCCATCAAGAACGAGTCTAATGATGATGAGGCGGCCACTGGCGGGGGCGATTTTGTGTTCGGCAGTAACGCGGATGCCGCGGCCGGCGAGCCGTTTGCGAGTGGCGAGGTCGGCGGCGGTGGAGATGCGACTGAGCAGTGGCCTTTCCTCCTTGCTCATACTCATAGTTGACTGACTCCATCCATAAAGATTGAGTTGAGGATCAACCTCGCACATGATCCCATACATTGCAGTTGCAGACTGATTGGCTGAATTTGGCTATACTATATTTACATGCTGCCGGCCTGGCCATGACTGAATTCGGCAGATATGATGATGTCCTCGCCGGCGGCGCCCTGCATCTGCATGGGCGGAAGCAGAGGGGGCACTGCCCACTGGTTGCCGTCGATGTAGGAGACGTCCATGAATGGCGCGGCCCGGCGCTGGTCCAGCTGCCTCGCGTACGCCACCCTCTGCACGGGGCCACCGCTGGCGCCGGGGCCCGTGCAGTCGTACTCCCCGAAGAACACCGACTGCTGCCTGGCGGGGTCGTTCCAGTCGTTCCATGCCCCGGGCGCGACGACGGCGGACAGGTACGTCCTGGCGAAGACGACGGTGGCGTAGGGGCCCCACGCCCTGCCCAGCCACACCTGCCCCGTGCCCACGACGGTGCAGCCCACGAACGCGAAGCCCGTCCTGTCGGCGGGCGACGCGCGGCCGTGCGCCGTGACGCTCCCCGTGACGGTGCCGTCCGCGGCGGCGTTGGCGACGGAGCTGATGGTGCAGCCGTGGTAGAGGGAGCGCGCGTTGCCGAAGATGAAGTCGATGGAGCCCTCGACGTAGCAGCCCTGAAAGAAGTGGCGGCCCTGCTCGTCCAGCAGCGTGTCCTGCGAGCTGTAGAAGCCGCACCAGTAGAAGGCGGCCTGGTCGCCCGCGACGCGCAGCGCCACCGCCTGGCCGCCTGCGCCCCCCGGGTCGGCGGGGGGAGCCGTGTTCTGGACGCTCACGTTGTAGGCCACGAAGCTGGCGGCGAGGACGGCGACGGTGGCGCTGTAGAAGGTGCCGCCGCTGGAGTTGGCCGTGTCGTTCCAGACGATGGTGGTGTTGAGGTTGCCGCGGCCCTGCAGCGTGACGCCCGTCTTGTTGCTCCACACCACCACCTTCTCCGCGTACACGCCCGCGTCGACGGCGATCAGCGTGCGCGCCGCGGCGTAGTCGGGCACGGCGTCCACGGCCTTCTGCAGGCTGGTGAAGTTGGCGCAGCCCTTGCGGTCGACGGCGAGGACCAGGGTGGCGTTGTGCAGGGACGCCATCTTGGCGACCCACCTGGAATGGTCGTCGCACGCCCGGCGCCGGTGGTGGTGCCGCCCCTCTTCCGCTTCGGGAGAAGAAGCAGGCTGCTGGAGGTAGAACGATGCTCTGGAGGCGAGCAGGACGGCGAGGAGCGCAGAGCAGATGGCCGATACTGCCCATAACACCAACGGCGCCTTAGCAGCTCTGTCTCTGCCTGTGCTCCTTGTACGACGCAAAAGCCTCCTCATTTTCCTTGTTCTTCAGTTTCAGCGGACTGAGACTGCCAGCTGATGTCTGCTGAGCAGAGTTTGTGTTCTTCTCGATCATACTGCACTCCCTTGCGGCTTGCGCTCGTGATGATGGGCCATAAGCCATGCGTAACGTAATGTGCGTGCAAAGCGAAACAGATTGTGAGTGTCGGCTGTCGAGTGCTCTCGTCTGGTACACATATGAAGACATGATGGGTGGAATATATATCAAATAATTCACCAAAATTAATTTAAGATAGTTTCATTCATATAACTATAAATATAAATAGTCTAATTTCTTTTTAAATTATCTGAAATCCTCACAGCAACGCGTGAGGTATTCTTCTAGTTACTCTAAAGGGTCATCACGGGTTTGGCTTGGAATTTGACATTCCACAACTTTCACAAGTTTACATATAAGCCTATCTTAAATTCATAGGGTGGGAGATATAATTTGATTCTATAGATCGCCATGCTATGTTTCTACTCTCTAACTTATAGCACGGTCAAATACAACATATAAATATCTCACTCGTATGGCTAATAATAATATACCAATATATTCTATATACAACGCCTTCTCCACCGTTCTTGGTTGTGCTTGGACCACTTCCCTTAGCAGCGGGGAGGATTGTCTTCACTACCGGACGCCATGACTGCTAAAAACACGATGCAGAACTAAGAACCAAGAAGGATAGAAGGGAATGAGTACATAGAGGTGGAGAAACATGCATGGGAGGGCATCCACGGCGGCACAAGTGCCAGCATGAGACGGGACTCCTGGCTGTCGGGAGTTCTGACTCAAGTCAGGACTTCCAGTGGTAGGGACTTTGTTGATACTAGATACGCACACGAAGAAATTCAAGAGAAATAATCCGCAAACGCACGGATATCGGTGAGTACTTCATCCGGGAGATAAGTCTAGAGTATCGTATTTGTTTTATCCGTAAGGAGAAAGCGTGCGATGACTAACCCAATCTTCACTATTACCCTTGGGCCACACTACAAGATAGTGAAGATATAAGCGATTAGAGAGAACTACGACGATAGTCTGGTTCCAACCGATGGCAAGCTATGATACTATTGGTCTAAAGGGAAATACCGATGGAAAAGAGACACTACAGAGGATGCTTGACCAGGGTACTTAAATCTTACCAAACCTTCTGACAGGAGAAGGCTCCAAAGATAACAATGAGTTTGTCACTTTCCACGCTACTACTGACTAATCCGGCCAGATAGGGAGTATCTATGAGTATTCCTAGCTCAAGCACCACGCTTACGCTACGAATGATTACTCTATTCCTTACGCGAAGCAAATAAAGTAAACTCGTAAACCAAAGAACAATAATAATAACATACTTACTTAGTATTAGAAGCTGAATTGCTGAAGAATCCTAGAACCAAGCCTCGGGTTAGGAGACTTGACCCCGTAGATACAAGCTTGAAGAGGAGACACCGACACGTCGGGCTTCCTCCAATCTTCTACCTCCATTCTAACTCTCTCAATCTAGAAGAATAACTCTAATCTCACATAGAGACTACAAAGCTAAACTCTCTTGTACATGCCCTAGAGAAAGATCCATTCAAGGGATCCCTCTCAGGCGAATTCTCTCTGGAAAATATGAATTAGGGTTTCTGAACTCTCTCCTCCAGGGGCCAGGGGCCTTGCTTATATAGCCCCGTAGGAAGCACCATAGCCCTCGGATCAAATCGACCTTGATCAATGATTTTTATTCATCCTCAAAGGCGGTGGAGGCAGGATCCGCGAGGTGGAAGCTGATTGGCTCCCTAGGTGGGGCAGCCGCCCCTAGGGCTGGGCGCCCGCCCCTATCACAGTGACAGGTGGGTCCCACCTTCTAGGGTTTGGCTTCCCGAACCTTCTAGATTATACTTTTTCCATCCGTGGCCCTTTCTCTCTATGTAAACCTGATATGTGGGTCATCTTTGATTATTTTCAGCTGGCATCCTGCAGAAATAGATATTCACCAAAACTCTTGGAATTATGTCAGTTAAACACCTAGTCTATGGTGGTAATTAATTTTGTAGCATTCTTTTATTTAAGTTGGCAGTTAAAAATGATAGTTAATTACCATCAACAAACTCCCCCACACTTAGACTTTTAGTCGTCCTCGAGAAAAGAATGGATTACCTTAGGCATAATCTCTAGACAAGACATCAACAATAGATTTATTCCTTAGTCATACCTGCACTGCAGGATTCCAAGTGTCTACCATACCATTTTGGGCAGTTGAGGAATGGAACAACTTGAAACTGAGCCCCTTTCTCCTTTCAACCTGTCACGTGGAGTTTTGTATGCATTTGAAATAAAAGCATAGCTTACCTTCTACCTCATGTGGTACTCTCAAGTCACTCAACATATGTGGTATTTGTGGATCTCTCTGAGGCATGTATGAGGAAATGCCTTGTAGCACATCCTACTTCTACAAAAGCTTATCTGGAGTTGAAGGTATTTCAAGGATGTAGCATACTTACCTTGCACATATTGCCCAGTCAAAACGGAATCCGAGGAGGGGAGTGACATACCCCTAGATCAGGACGTGCATGTGGTGTGGTTTCAAAAGAATAAATGTAGTAGAAAATATTTGTGGAAGGTAGAAGGGGTGCACAATAATTCTTTAATGCTCCTTTACAAAAGATACACTTATTCAACCTTGATTTAGGGAGTTACAACTTGAAACTGATACTTCTCAAAAGATAAGACCAACACTTTCTTTTATTTTCTTTTTCTCTCTCTTCTCTTTTCTTTTGTTTTTTTCAACAATGAGATACACTGAACTTTGATGAATCATAATGAGAGGATAATAACATTCTGGAGCATTTTATAATCATGGCTAGCAATCAAGAAAAACATATAGGAAATATATTTTTGATTGTTCACTCCCGGGGTAGAAGCAGAACATATTTTGAGTGGATCTAAATAGATAATATGGTGGTGCGTACTTCTAGGGTAGAAGTAGCAAAGGGTGCGAAGATTAGTGTGAATCCTGATCTTGGGGGCATGGCCCACCTCTCAACAAGGGTCTAGCACGGCTTGACCAAACTCAACACAAAGTAAACAACTTATGTGCTAGTTTTATACATATAAGGCTCTATTAGGCATTTTTATTCTTACCACAGAGGAGAAGCATAGCTAATAATTTTAACATTTTTGTAAAAGAAATTCTCCAAGTGACAAAGTATCAGAAATCAGGTTCTCATGATTCTACTATCTCTCACTCCACAACAACTTAAATGATATGTGGTCCCTAAAAATTAAGTTCCCAACAACAACAGGACTCCTAGGAAAGAATCATGGTGTGAGTCTATAAAGAGATCATGACTAGAATAATCTATCTTTTTCAATTCAGCATTTAAATAGGTTGTACTCGAGAATTCATAATGTGAAACGTAACAAAGAGTGTATATATATAAAAATTGGAACGTGTAGGGAGCAAACCTGACCGTGGTCGAAGGACGGAGCAAGGAGGGCTTACAGCCTGGGCGCCCGCCCCATGCTCTAGGCGGCCGCCCCACTTGGGGTGCCTTTCCGAAGCCCGCTTCGACGTGCAGGGTCCTCGTGTCATATATCCTCAAAATTTTTTGTTCGTGCGGTGAAATCTGTTTATTATATCGTCGGGTGCTTCCCCCACACTTATTTCCTACTTTCCTTTATATAAAACATGGTGGAGACAAAAGCACAAGGACTATATCCAATAATAAGAGAAACCAACTCTTTATTCAGTATCATGTAAGGCACATGTTTACAATAAATTATAAATAAAGGAATTGAACTAAGCAATGAATCTAAGCAATCTCGTGACTATTCTCGAAGGTTTCTTATCAACTGCTAGACTGGCTCAATCTACTTCTTTGGCTTAGGAGGCTCTAAGGCACTTAAGCGCTTGTCTAGTTTCTTCCTGTCTTTCTCTATGTCCTCATCTACCCTGAAGGCGTAGAGTGGCTTCTATAGAGGAGATAGTCGCTTGCTGAGCTTCTATCACTTTCTCTAAATCGGCTAAAGTCTTACGACGCTTGCGTGGAGTTTTAGATTTAGCAAGGGCGTGCTTAGGAGCTTCTTTGGGTGGAAGGAATTTGACTTTGCTGGGATGAACGCGGACTCCTTCGAGGTAGGTGCGTTCCCTGATGCTGTACTTGGCGTAGATGATCTCGCTACTCTTGTTGGTCTTCACACCAACAAGCGCCTCGTTGTACTTCGGCGGCAGGATCTTGGTTTCGGCCGGTAGCTTGACGACGGGCCCCTTCAGCAACTTATCTTCTAGCAGGAGAGGCTACGGAGGTGCTGTGAGAACTGGCTGAGCGAAGTAGGATTTGCTGTAGCTATTAGGCTTTGGTGGAATGGCAGCGAGGGGTTGAGCATCGCTAACTGGGATGAGAGCTTTGCAATCTAGATCTTCCTCAGGAATGGAGTTGAGGTCGAGTCCGTAGGGGATGATCCTCTTGTCGTGGTTGGCCATTGGAGCTTGGGAGAGAGAGAGAGCTAGCAAGCTTCTAAAAGAAAGAGATGAATGATCTGATGGAATGAGGATGGCTGACATCATGGGTTGTTTATATAGGAGGGCTCGGAGGACCAAAATGGCACCTAAACGGTATCTCGTGATAAAAACGCCCGAATAAGCTATGAATAAACTTTTTCTGGAAGAAGAATGTAGAAGAATCGCGAAGGCAAAAGGCAGCGACGAAATGGCGCAGGGGGTGGGGCGGTCACCTAGCCCTAGGGGCGGATGCCCGGCCCACAGGCCTAGCTCCGGTCCACTTTTTCGCAGAATTTTCTAAATATTTTTGTTATTTTGAAAAATATATTGGGCCCCGAAAAACAAAAACTAAAAAGGTCAGGCCCAACAATACTTAAGTAATAAAGAAATTAATAACATCTAATTCTTCTAATTCTTTATTGGGCTCTAAAAATAATTTTAGGCGTTGACCATTTACCTTGAATAACGTACCTTCATCATTTTGAAGTGTGACCGCTCCATGTGATGATGCATCTACCACTTTAAATGGTCCTTCCCACTTACTTCGTAGCTTTCCTTGTCCGAAGAGCTTTACCCTGGAATTAAAAAGTAATACCTTATCTCCTGGGGCGAACTCCTTCTTCTTGATTCTCTTGTCATGCCATCTCTTGACTCTCTCTTTATAAATCTTTGAATTGTGATATGCTTTTTCTCTCTATTCATCTAGTTCTGAGAGTTGCATTTTCCTCCTTACTCCGGCAGCATCAAGGTCCATGTTCCATTTCTTGATAGCCCAGTGAGCTTTGAATTATAATTCCACTGGTAAGTGACAAGTCTTCCCATACACCAACTGATAAGGAGACATCCCAATAGGTGTCTTGTATGCCGTTTGATATGCCCAGAGTGCTTCGGGAAGCTTGTCCTTCTATCCAGTACCCATCTCATTTACTGTCTTCTGCAGAATGTTCTTGATTTGCTTATTGGATGTTTCTGCTTGCCCACTTGTCTGAGGATGATAGGGGGTAGCGACATTGTGACGTATTCCATGCTTAGACAGATAGTGCTCAAAGCTCTTGTCAATGAAGTGTGATCCTCCGTCACCTATCACTATCCTCGGGACTCCGAATCTTGAAATATTATCTCTTCAAACATCCTCTTGAAATTTATGTTATCAGCATTCTTGCATGGTAGAGCTTCGACCCACTTGGAGACATAATCCACTATCACCAGAATGTACTCGCATTTCTTTGATGGTGGGAATGGTCCCATGTAGTAAATTCCCCAGACATTAAAGAGTTCGATCTAAAGATTGTTGATGAGTGGCATGGCATCTCTTGTATTGATATCGTTGTGCCTTTGACATGGTCCACATCTTTGGATAAATTCTCTTGTGTCTTCATACATTGTTGGCCAAAAGAATCTGCATTGTCAAATCTTTGCATGTGTGTGGAATGCCCCATAATGTCCTCCATATGGTGATGAATGGCATCTCTCAATGATTTTTATTCCTTCTTCAACAGGTACACATCTCCTGAGCAGGCCATCTGAGCAGACTTGAAAGAGGTACGGTTCATCCCATATGTGAGTACGACTTTCCTAGACAAGTTTCTTTTTGTTCACTCCTGGTGGTACATATCCTGAAACCATAAAATTAACAACATCTACATACCAGGGGTCAGATCTGTTGATCCCGTAGAGCATATCGTCCCGGAGTGAATCGTTGATGGGTAGTTCCTGTAAATTCTCAAACTGCATTCTAGACAAGTGATCGGCAACAAAATTTTCTACTCCTTTTTTATCTTTTATTTCCAAGTCAAATTCTTGGAGTAACGAAATCCATCGTATTAAGCGAGGTTTAGCATCTTTCTTAGTGAGCAAATATTTCAGAGCAGCATGATTAGAATAAACAATTACTTTAGCTCCTACTAAGTAAGATCTAAACTTATCGATAGCAAAAACAACAACAAGGAGCTCTTTTTCAGTAGTTGCATAATTAAGCTGAGGTCCTGTTAAAGTTTTGCTAGCATAGGCTATTGCATGATGCTTTTTATCTTTAGTCTGTCCTAAAACTTCCCCCACAATATAATCACTTCATCACACATAATTTCAAAAGGTAAAGACCAATCAGGGGGTCGAATGATTGGTGCTGAGATGAGCGCTTTCTTTAAAATTTTAAAAGATCTTAAACATGCATCATCAAATTCAAAAGAAACATCCTTAGCTAGCAAACGAGTAAGAGGTCTAGCAATAAATGAGAAATCTTTTATAAATCTACGATAAAAACCAGCTTGGCCAAGAAAACTTCTAATTCCTTTCACATTCACAGGTGGAGGTAGCTGTTCAATCACTTTAATTTTAGCTCTATCTACCTCTATACCTCTTTCAGACACTAAGTGTCCAAGCACTATTCCCTCTCTAACCATAAAGTGGCATTTCTCCTAATTAAGGACAAAGTTCTTTTCTTCACATCTTTACAAAACTCTATCTAAATTTTCAACACAATCATCAAAAGTTTTTTCATAAACAGAAAAGTCATCCATGAAAACTTCCATAATCTCTTCAATCATTTCAGAAAATATAGATATCATACATCTTTGAAAAGACGCTGGAGCATTACATAACCCAAAAGATATTCTATGATAAGCATATGTTCCATAGGGACATGTAAAAGTGGTTTTGCTTTGATCATCAGGATGGATAGGGATTTGGTGATACACTGAATATTCATCAAGGAAACAGAAGAAAGAATGACTGGCTAACCGTTCTAACATCTTATCAATAAAAGGCAATGGAAAATGATCCTTCTAGTAGCTTTATTAGGCTTTCTATAATCTATGCACATCCGCCATCCTGTGACGGTATGCTGAGGTATTAACTCATTCTTCTCATTCTTAACAACAGTCATGCCTCATCTACCCTGACACAACTTGGACAGGGCTTACCCACTCTCTATGTGGCACATGATAGATAATCCCGGCGCACAATAGTTTCAAAACTTCCTTTTTAACAACCTCCCTCATGCATTGTTGAGTCTACGTTGTGGTTCTCTAGAAGGTGGAACAGTGGGATTTATAGGAATGCGATGGGTGCAAAGAGCAGGACTAATTCCTTTAAGATCTTGGAGTGAGTAACCAAAAGCTGATCGATGTTTCTCTAAAATAGTCATTAAGCGAAGAGTTTGTTCCTGAGTGAGTTTATCACTAATGATCACAGGGAACTCTGGATCATCATTTAGAAAAGCATATCTAATACCGGTTGGTAAAGGTTTAAGCTCTATAGGAGGTCTAGGTGGCTCTGCAAACTCATCTAAAGGTTCAGGTTCAGAGTAATCAGCCTCTTCTTCTATGAAGAATTGAGCATCATCCTCTAGACCTGAGTTGGATAAAAACTCTAGAGAAGCAGCCTTAAATTCCTTCAGCGGGTCAGATTCTGGATCAGATTCGGTCCTAGTACTTAGAGAACGAGATATAGATACTGGGAATTGGAGTTTCTTTCCAAAACAAATGTTTAATTTCCTTGTTTATCCTTCATAAAGGAGTCTTCTAAAAGGTTGTCCTATCAATAGGTCGAAGTCCCATATGGGGAAGACATAAAAGCTCAGATGAACCAAGGTTCCTTCTACCTGGATTGGTTGAATATGTAAAATTCTCAAACTGGGGACAATATGACCTGAAAGACTCTTCATCAATTTTGTAGTTGGGGTTAATGTCATGTGCTTCATTAAATGTTGTGCAAGTGTAGCAGACATATATTAATACCCACAACTAGATTATAGAGAGCATCTATGTGGTCGGAATCAATTGAGCAACGTATTGGAAGAGAGGGTGAATCCAAACGGATCACATCAGAGGAAAGCTCTAATTTCTCTAACCATTCACTGCTTATGATCGACACTAGCTCTGCTGAAGTGCTTCTATAAGAAATATCCTTAGAAGGATTCAAAGATTCTCTACGATGATTCTGATTCTGTGGTTTCTTTATAGAATGATGGTTCATCACAGTTCCAAAATCGGAAAAAAGATCGGGTTCGATATCATGCATAAAATCAGGAAACAAAATTTCTTCTTGCTCGGAACTTGGAATAGTTGAAGTAGATGGTATATCTGACAAAGAATTTGCTTCAGCTACTTGAGGTTCTTCTTCTAGGAGATTATCTAATTCAAAGGATATGATTTGATCTAAGATTGATCTTGCTTTTTCTGACGAAACATGCAAGAATGATCCTCTAGAAGTTGTATCGAGCAATTGCTTACTCTTTCTATGAAGACCTTTATAAAAATGTTGAAGAAGAATAGGGTCTTGTAAACTAAGATCCGAGCCAGATGCTTAAAGAGTAGTAAAGTGATTCCAGGATGAGGCCAAAGATTCACTAGGTTCTTGCTTAAAAGTCAGAACCTTGACTCTAAGGTCGATGATTTGAGAGATAGGGTAGAAATCTAGGCAAAAATTAGAACGTAAGGATCCCCAATCTCCTTGTTGCTTACCTATAGCTTTATCATACTATTGTCTAGCTTTTCCCTTTAAAGAAAAAGGAAATAGCTTCCAACGTAAAGTTTGATCAGACATGCCCTCTATGCGAAGACAGTCACATGTTTGCTCAAAGTCTCGGATATGAAGGTAAGGGTTTTCATCTATTCCTCCTAAAAAAGATAGGCTTTGGACCATTGCAATCAACCACGGACTCAGCTTATAGTTAGGAGTTTGGATAGGTTGTGATGACTCCCATGGCACTAGGCTGGTCTCCGTGGGTGCAGAAAATTGAAAGATAGGAATTGAATTTATGTTATCCATAAGGATAGAAAAAGACAAGAAAAATAAGGTAAGAAATAAAAAAGGAAAAGATAAAAGTATAGGTACAAGGTAAAGCAAGACTTAAGGTTAACTCAGCTAACGTCTTTCTCTCTGGCAACGGCGCCAGAAATGCTTGTTGATACTAGATACGCACACGAAGGAATTCAAGAGAAATAATCCACAAGCACACGGATATCGGTGAGCACTTCACCTGGGAGATAAGTCCAGAGTATCGTATTTGTTTTATCCGCAAGGAGAAAGCGTGCGATGACTAACCCAGTCTTTACTATTATCCTTGGGCCGCACTACAAGGTAGTGAAGATATAAGCGATTAGAGAGAACTACGACGATAGTTTGGTTCCAACCTATGGGAAGCTATGTTACTATTAGTCTAAGGGGAAATACCGATGGAAAAGAGACACCACAGAGGATGCTTGACCAGGGTACTTAAATCCTACCAAACCTTCTGACAGGAGGAGGCTCCGAAGGTAACAATGGGATTGTCACTTTCCACGCTACTACTCACTAATCCGGCCAGATAGGGGGTATCTACGAGTATTCCTAGTCCAAGCACCATGCTTATGCTATGAATGATTACTCTATTCCCTACGCGAAGCGAACAAAGTAAACTCGTAAACCAAAGAACAATAATAACAACATACTTACTTAGTATTAGAAGCTGAATTGCCGAAGAATCCTAGAACCAAGCCTCGGGTTAGGAGACTTGACCCCGTAGATACAAGCTTGGAGAGGAGACACCGACAGGCCGGGCTTCCTCCAATCTTCTACCTCCACTCTAACTCTCTCAATCTAGAAGAATAACTCTAATATCATATAGAGACTACAAAGCTAAACTCTCTTGTATGTGCCCTAGAGAAAGATCCATTCAAGGGACCCCTCTCAGGCAAATTCTCTCTAGAAAATATGAATTAGGGTTTCTGAACTCTCTCCTCTAGGGGGCTAGGGGCCTTGCTTATATAGCCCCGTAGGAAGCACCACAGCCCTCGGATCAAATCGACCTTGATCAACGATTTTTATTCATCCTCAAAGGCGGTGGAGGCAGGATCCATGAGGTGAAAGCTGATTGGCTCCCTGGGTGGGGCTGCCACCCCTGGGACTAGGCGCCCGCCCCTGTCATAGTGAGAGGTGGGTCCTACCTCCCAGGGTTTGGCTTCCCGAACCTTCTAGATTATACTTTTTCCATCTGTGGTCCTTTCTCTCTATGTAAACCTGACATATGGGCCATCTTTGATTATTTTCAGCTGGCACCCTGCAAAAATAGATATTCACCAAAACTCATGGAATTCTATTAGTTAAGCACCTAGTCTATGGTGGTAATTAACTTTGTAGTATTCTTTTATTTAAGTTGACGGTTAAAAATGATAGTTAATTACCGTGAACAGCCTTCCAGCAGATGCTAGGAGTTCCAACGACCGTGAGGGTCATCCTAGGCATGGGGCTCTAGTCTAGGCACACATTCATGCTTGGGAGGTCGTGGAGAAGAGAGAGGAGAAGCAAAGAGGCAAAATCCAAGGTACATTGAAGTTAGGGTTTGGGAAAAACGGTTGTACCTTGACAGAGAGAGAAGAGAACAGAAAAGCTTCAGATCCACAATCCACAAGCAGATCCCTGACCACCACAACACGGGAAGACGTCCAACCATCGATGAAAGCACCGAAGGTGAGGACGAAGGACGAAGAAGCGGTGGGGCTTCCAGGAGGACGATAGGAGGCGGAGGAGCTAGGAGTCCTGATGGCGTCGAGATTGCTAGGAGGGCGCCGGAGGTGGGTTGGGGGCTCTGGCCATTAGAGGTGCTGGCCGAAGCATGCGGGTCAGGGTGGCTGAGGGAGCGGCGTTGGGGCGGTGGCAGGAGCGGGTGGGAGAGAGCAGTGAAAGAGGAAAGTTACTAGGCTAGGCCGAGAGAAAGTGGATTTTACCTTAGGTCAACAAGGGCACGAGCGCGGTCAAAACAGACAGTCAAAAACAGCGCAAGCCAGAACCACGTCGGGAGTTCTGGCGCTAAGCATGGACTTCTAGCTGTTAGGAGTTCTGACCTGCGTCAGGACTTCCAACATAGGGAAACAAAACAACTTCCTAGCTTGAACTCACTTGCCATGAGGGGCAAAAATATGATGGACACTAGCATTTTCATGTGTGACTAGATTTCATTCAACCATCACAAAGCAATAGTCACACATGAAAACTATAAAATAGATTTTAAAGGAGTCACACAATATTTTCATAATTCTTTTCTTCTAGATAGATCAAACAAAGTATGTGCAAGACATCAAGCCACGTTACGAGAATCAATGATATTTAGCTCACTCCTCAAAGCATAAAATCTTGACTCATCTAGGGCCTTTGTAAAGATATCGACTAGTTGCTTTTCAGTGCTCACATGATGAATTGTGATATCTCATTTGGCTTCGTGGTCTCTCAAAAAGTGATACCGGATGTCTATGTGCTTTGTTCAAGAGTGGTTTACATGGTTGTTTGCCAACTTAATGGCACTCTCGTTGTCACACAAAAGGGGAATCTTGGTTAGCTCACAACCGAAGTCTTTGAGGGTTTGCGTCATCCAAAGTAGTTGAGCATAGCATGCATCGGCCACCACATACTTGGCTTTAGCGGTGGACAAAGCAACAGAGTTTTGCTTCTTAGAGCTCCAAGACACCAAAGACCTACCAATAAATTGGCAAGTCCCGATAGTACTCTTTCGATTTACTTTGCAATCGGCATAATCTGAATTGGAATACCCAAGTAATACCATAAGCCAAGATTAGGAGTGTGCAGTAAATACCAAAAAATTCTTTTAACAGCCATCAAATGATAATCTTTTGGATTAACATGAAATCTTGCACACATGCAAACTCTAAGAATAATATCGGGCCTAGATGCACAAAGGTAAAGGAGAGATCCAATCAAAGAGCGATATACCTTTTGATCGACGTCCTTTCCTCCTTGATCAAGGTCAAAATGTTCATTAGTTGGCATAGGTGTCTTGATGGGCTTGGCCTTGTCCATGTCAAACTTCTTCAACATGTCATTAGTGTACTTGGTTTGACTTATGAACGTGCCATCCTTGAGCTCAACAAAGTCAATAATCCAAGGAAAAACTTCAACTCGCCCATCATGGACATCTCGAACCTATTCGTCATAATCCTACTAAATTCCTCACAAAAAGCCATATTAGTACTACCAAATTTTATGTCATCGATGTATATTTAGCAAACAAAGATACCATTATTGACTTTGTGAGTAAATAAAGTAGTATCGGCCTTTCCTATCTCAAACCCTTATTTGAGTAGGAAATCCTTTAAGCAATCATACCAAGCTCTAGGGGCTGGGATACTTGGGGTCTTCAAAGCCCAGTGGTTCCTCTACATACACCAACTTGGATATTGGGCCATTGAGAAATGCACTTTTCACGTCCATTTGATATATCTTGAAATCATGATGAGCGGCATAGGCAAGTAGAATACGAATCGATTCTAGCCTAGCCACCGGTGCATTGGTCTCCCCAAAATTCAAGCCTTCAATTTGAGTGAATCCTTGAGCCATCAACCTTGCCTTGTTCCTTGTCACCACGCCATGCTCATCTTGCTTGTTACGGAAGAACCACTTGGTTCCAATCATATTTTGCTTGGGTGTTGACGATCCTTAAGTATCAAATTTAATTGTCAACTAAACATGGAAAAGGATCAATATGCACTAGACATCTAGAATTAGGGTTTTATCTGACAGAATTCCATGAGTTTTGGTGTTTGTCTATTTCTGTAGGGGGTTATCAGAAAATACGGAGAGAAGGCCCACATGTCGGCTTTACATAGAGATATTAACATGTGCGCTAATTTTCTATCATCTAGAAGACTCCAGAAGACACGTGAACGAACGGGAGGCCGAACGGGGCCCAGCCTAGGGCGCCCACCCTAGGGTTTGGGGCGGCCGCCCTACTCCCGTGGCCAATCAGCGTCAACTTCGCGGATTATGCTCCACCGACCTAAAGGATCAAGGAAAACCGTGCGATTAATGTCGGTTTGATCCGACGGCCCACGATCATTTGAGGGGGCTATATAAGCAGGGCCTCTCCACCCCAGGGGAGGAGGAGAAATCATTATCAGAGGAAGCCATCAAGTTTAGGGTTTAGAAACTCTCTCCCACAAAGAATTAGATCTAGCTACTCCCAATTCTTTCAAGTTTTATAGGATTGATTAGATAGAATTAGAGAAGTAGGGCCTAGCGCTCTGGATTTCGGATCTTCGTCAATAAAGATTGGTATTATTTCATATCTTTCTCTATGACTTTATTCTAATTGCATTATGTCTTTATTTATTATGTTCCTAGTTTGCTCTAGTTCTATAAGTGATATAGTTATGATTGACGATGAGTTCATGCATGAGTTTGCAAAGCGCTTAGCTCTTTTCACGTGGGAGTTAAGTGGTAGATCACATGTAGGCGTGGTGCTTAGATGTTATTTACCTGCAAATGTATCCTATTGGCCGGGTCGTGTGGTAGTTCGCGATGGTGACAGCTTCGTTGATTCTTATATAGTCCACCCTCCGTTGATAGGACAGGCAGAATTTGTATTGCGGAGTAAGTCTTGCTATGTTCTGATTTACTTTAGCAATGTTCCTTATACATGAATGAAGAGTCTTTTGTGCTATATATGATCTTGTAGATGCTTAGAGTAGATTATGACTTAGTAAATAGTAGATACTTAGAATCCATTCTCTTGCTAGTCCGACGTCACCTTACATTTATGTGGAGTAGTCTATTTCTAATCGCTGTGTTATTTACCCATGAGCTTATATTTCATTATCTTTATTATTATGGCTTACCCCCTGCCAAAGCAAGTGACTGTGTGACGAGTTTCTCAGTAGTAATCATGTTCTTGCAAGTTTATCTCTAGTCTAAGCCTTGATAGATTTTACCCCTGTTTTTGCTTTCGCCGTTCTCTTAAGCAAAATTATAAATAACGATACCTGGAATACTTATCCTGGTGAAATGCTACAATGAGGTATTTTATCTGTGCGCTTGCGGATAGAATAGATTATTTTCTAGAGAGCCTTTATGTTTATAAATACCTTAGTACGCTCTAGCACCATGCTAGGGATGACAACCTAGTATTCAAGTGGTGTTAGCTAGTGTCAACAAGCATTTCTGGCGCCGTTGCCGGGGAACGGTAAGGAAAGTTAGGAAGTCGGTCAAGGTTATTCAAATAAAATTTTAGACTAGACTATTGAGAAATAATTGCATAACAGCTACTATATAAATGAGAAATCATAGCAAGGCACCTCTGCTTTGGCAGGTTCACCCTGTTGTTTTCCTATGTTTATATTTTTTACAGGGTATATCAGGATTGACTTTGGTGAATTAAATTCTTCATCATCAGAACCAAAGCAATCAAGGAAGAAGAAGCTAGCTACCAATTGTTGAAGTGATGGCACAGAAGACCTTACAGGAATTTTCTGCCCCAAGTCTTGAGAACATTCTTACTGGTCCAAGATTTGAAGTAGAAGAAGGAGTACCTGAGTTCGAGCTCAAGTCAAACCTCATCAACTTGGTGCAAGCTACACAATTCAGTGGGAAGGCACACGAAGATGCTAGTGCACATTTGCAGAACTTCTTGGAGATTGGAAGCACAATTAGCATCAACGGAGTTGACAAAGACGTCATACTACTTCGCCTCTTTTCATTTTCACTAGAAGGGAAGGCGAGGAAGTGGTTCTACACCAATCAAGCAAACATCAAAAATTGGACGAACCTGTCAGATGCCTTTCTATCAAAGTTTTTCCCTATAGGCAAAACAGCTGCCTTAAGAGGAAATATTGTCAGTTTCCAACAGCAGAAGACATAAACCATTCTAGAAGCATTGGAGCGTTTTCAAGGATACATATCAGATTGTCCTCACCATGGAATGGCCAAATGGTTACTTATGCAGACCTTTTATCATGGATTAACCCAAAAGTCTCGTGAGTGCCTAGATGCATCTGCTGAAGGATCATTCTTGGAGTTTACAATTGGAAAAGCAGAGACACTTTTGGATAAGATAGCAGAAAACCAAAGCTGGTTCCAAGACAAGACTCAACATTGTCATCAAACTGAAGAAATACCAGAAGAAGTAAAAGCACTATCAACTAAGATGGAAGATTTGCTCCATTGGATTGACCAAAGGGCCAAGTTCAAAGAAGATCAAAGGGCTATAGAGACAGTATACAAATATCAAACCACCTCAAGTCAACCCAATAGCAAAGGTATGAATTCAGGTAATATTCTCAAACAACCTTCATTAAAGGAGATAATTGCTCAACAAACTAAAACTAATGATGAAGTCAAACAAAGGCTGGATACAAATGAATCATTTTTAAAAGATATACACAATAAAATGGATTTTCTATTAACTGCCTTTGATGAGCAAAACACTCTTAATAAGAGGGTAGAGCTTAAGCTAGCTGCTGTCTTGCCTGTTGCCACTAACCTTGAGCAGGTAAAGAACATAACTACTAGAGGAGGGAGATCTACCAGAGATCCCCCACACCCAAGAGAGAAGCAAAAAACACCAGCTCCAGTGCAACCAGCAATGATAGAAGAAGAGAGACCAGTTGAAGCAGAAGATCTGCTACAACCATCAAGAACTGGAGAAATGAGGAAAGATTTTCATGACACCAACTATTTGCCATTTCCCAGAAGAAACAGAGGACTACAGTCGGATGAGCAGTTTGGTAAGTTTGTAGAGGTCATTCAAAAGTTATATGTCAACATACCTCTACTTGATGCCATACAGGTACCCACATATGCGAAGTACATTAGAGATATTCTTAACAAAAAGAGGCCACTGCCCACCACTGAGGTAATCAAGCTGACAGAAGAATGTAGTGCGGCCATCCTCAACCAACCACTAAGGAAGAAGAAAGATCTAGGATGTCCTACCATTGATTGCTCAATCGGAGACCAGCACTTTAACAATGCACTTTGTGATCTCGGAGCAAGTGTCAGTGTGATGCCAGCATCAGTCTACAAGAAGCTTGAACACACAACCCTAGAACCAACATCAATGTGCCTACAACTAGCAGATCAATCAGTTCGACACCCGATGGGCATCACAGAAAATATCCCAGTCAGAATAAGAGATTTCCTTGTGCCAGTAGACTTCGTGGTACTGGACATGAACCCCAACTCAAAAGTGTCCATCATCCTTGGAAGGCCATTTCTCAGCACCGCCAATGCCCACATTGATGTCAGTAAGGGAGAAATCAAGTTCAGCATAAACGGACAAGAAGAACACTTCACATTCAAGCCCAGACCAGAGAGAGACTCTACAGTGGAGGAGGTTCACGAAGAGAAACCACTGGAGACACCATCTCCAGAGGAAGGCAATTCAGAAGTTTAAAAAGATTTGGAGGTCCAGCTTGGGGGACCTAAAATTCCCAAACCCTCGCCGGGAGGTAATTCGGTATTTATCCACATCATTTAATTTTTTGCATAATTAATTCTTGCATTAGTCATACTCATCCATAGCATTATTATAAAAATCAAAAGTCCCATATAAATAATATTTGTGGTGTGTAAAAACCCATAATTATTAATTATTGTGGAGGCACAAAAATATTTTTCCATGATCATTTTTTAGTTTCAATTCTCATAATTTTTCCTGCATTATATTTATAGCAATCTTCTAGAAGCATGACCCACATCCTTTGGTCCCATATGTCATACACTACACCTCACATACATCATAACACATAATTTCACCCACCAACTCATCTCCACTCAACCAGACAACTTCCACCGACCAACCACCACCTATGCAGCATTATTTGGCGTAGGAGTGAAGCATGTGAGGGAGTGGGAAAGTTTCAGCCACAGAGGGCACTCAAGTGGGGCGCCCGCCCTGCCCCCAGCTCCAACTATAAAAGGCCACCTCTCTACCTCATTCTCATCCCACACACATTCCAGAAAACATATGCAGGCTTGATCTCTCGACTTTCAGAAGAAGTGATCTAGTGGGAGAGTGAGAAGGAGAGTGGAAAAGGAAAGAAAGAGTGGAAGAGAGTTTGGAAAATTTTTGAGATAGAGAGTGAGATCACCTAGTAATTAGTGTTCCCGTTGTCCCAAGCGGAATTAAAAGTTGTTTAGGGGGAAGTGCTGCTAAAATTTATAATTCTCTCGGATGACTAACCCCTGGACGACTGACTTCTCGGACAGCTAACCACTAACATATTTTTCTCACATATTTCCATGAGTTTCTGTTTGTCCCTATTATTCTGCAGGATGTTTAAGAAAGTAAAGAGCGCGGCCAAGTCTCTCAGGAGTGGTACGAGGAGTTCGTCTCGACTCTCCTCACGCCAGTCGGAGATGAGTGTCGATCCGGCACCTCCGCAAGCTCCATCGTCTTTGTCGGGTGCACCAAACAAGGTCCTACTCAAGACAGGAGACCTTGGGCTCAGGAATCGCAGGGAGAAGGAGATTCTCCAGCAGTTGAAAAACAAGACATTCATTCACACTCCCACCATCGATTTCACCTTACTCCAAGAGACAGGTATGGCTGCTGAATTTGACTTAATTTTTCAAATGATAGGATGGACAGACTTTTGGAATATCACTGAGCATGGTTCCCGTCTCCTTACTATTGAATTTCTTTGCACGTTACAATATTGTGAGGGGGGAATTTCTTTTCGGATGTTCAAGCAGGACATATGCTGTCCTGGAGAGAGCTGAGTAATCACCTCGGTTTTCCTCCACGGAGCATTCTGGACCTTGACTCCGGCTTGCCCAATTTTGAGAAACATCAGTTTTGGAGAGAAATCTCTAGGGACAAACTCTTTTACCAACCCCGAACCAGCGACATGGAGCATCCTACACTCCGGATGTTCCACAAATGGCTCGGGTACAATCTTTTCTTTCGTGATGACTTGAGAAAGGTGCGTGTGGGAGATCTACAACTCATTTATGCCGCCATAAACAAAATCCAAGTTTCACCTGTTACTCTTTTAGTTGCCCATTGGCTTGGCACACCTACTCTTCAGGGACCTGTCGGGTGTACTTCACTCATAACTCGTTTAGCCGTTAGCCTTAAGTTGTTAGAAAATTCATCGTTAGAATTCATTGAGGAACCTAGATTTTATCACGGCTATAACACTTTTAGATACGCACGGATGTTAAAAAGGGAAGTGGGAATAATGTACATGCTGTATGACAACAACACCAAGGTTCGGTTACCTAACCCGGACCTTGGCATATATTCTGTTCGAAATTATTTGATTGAGACTGCAGCACCGGTGAACCGGAGAGCTCCACAGCGCGCGGCATCCGCAAGGATGGCCACCCATGAGGAACATACATGGCAAGGAGCTGATCCCGGGCCAGAAGAGGCAGCACATCTGCACTATAATGATTACAACCCCAGAGTTTTTCGGGACCCATGGGCGCGACACGTCCAGCCAGAAGAACCACCACAAGAGACATGGCCGGAGGGACAATATCACCAGTGGGAGAACCCGCCTTTTACAAGAAGGTACTCCACTGACCCATATGGAGCTTCAGGGTCTAGGCCCCAGCCCCAGTTTGATACAGGAAGATACTCCGACGCCTCCTACGCCTTCTCGGGGGACTACTACCAAGAGATTGCCGCCTTCTACACCCGCACCGACAACACTCTCCTCGACATCCGCACTACGCAAGCAGAGCACGGAAGACTCCTGGAGGAGCAACAAAAATGGAACCAGGAGCAAGCCACTAGAGTGCAAGCAATAAGGGAAGACACCATAACCTTGAACAACAACGTCACGACCATGCTGCGCTACTTCAACATTGAGTGAAGAGAGCCACGACAGCAACCAGCTTGGGGGAGTTCCTCCCCAGTTACCGAGTGAGTTTTAATTGTTTTTCCTATTTACTTTTCAGTTTTTCTTTTTCTGTTTTAGATATTTATATCTTAAAAAAAACTTAGAAAACCCAATAAATATTTTCTTTCTTAATTTACTGCATTCCTAAAAAAATGAAAACCAAATAAAAAGAGTGTGTAGATAAGTGTGCTTTATTTTCCTGTTTAGTTCAATCTCTAGACATAAATGAAGAAAATTCAAAAATATGTATGATGGAAATGATGAACAGTTGCTCTGTTTACTTACCTTCAAGTGCCTAGCTTTTATATTAGAGTTCTCCCAAGACTTGCTAAAATCTGAAATTTACTATCTGTGGGAACATGAGCCTAAAGCTAAAGTCTAGGTAAAAGATAAGACATGATATAAAGTTTGAGCTGCTGTTTATCTTGTTCTTACAACACTAAGTTCTAGAAATTTATTTTGAAAAAAAAACCTGCAAATTACATGATGAGTTCCTAGCATAACATTCTTACCACAGCCATACTTGCTATAATTGTTGTATCTTTCGAGTTTCATTGAGCTGTGTAGATCCTTAGGAGCTTTTCATGTGGTTAAATCAAGATACTCACTTGCACACATCTATTACACCAATCATTAAAAATCTGTTAAAAATATTGTTATCACTCACTGTCCCAAAGTATTGTTATTCTCTCTCTCCTAAAAGATCAAATGCAGAAAGAGACATGGGCTATGCAAAAATATGCGAGGAAATAAAAAGGGGCAAGTGCCCGGAACCTCGAAAAAGAAAAGAAAAAGAGTGAGACGAGAGGTAAAAATGGACAAGTGTCCGACAGTAGAATTAGGGGTACAAAGATACCCACCTGAGTGGAAAAAATGGACAAGTGTCCGACAGTAGAATTAGGGGTATTTACTACCCACCTGAAAAAAAAGAAGAAAAAGAGATAGCCCATGTTCTCTCCCAATAAAAGATCAAGAGAGGAGGAGAGATAGCAATATGAGGAACAGTGAGCGATAAGTTTTATCATCACCATCACTATTATTTACTCCACCACACATGCACATCTTGATTTAATTGTATGTTGAGTTCCTTTGGATCCGCAGTTCGATTAAACATATGTATGGGCTGTTGAAGTGAATCATGTCTAGGAACTCTGAGCTTTATTTTGAAAACTTATGCAAAACTCCAGAACAAAGGTGAGGTATAGACAGGAGGAATAGTGCTTGGCTTAATTATTTTCTCTTTCAATTACCTAAGGCTTAAGTACAGGTGCTAATCCCCAAGACACTTCACTCTAATCTGGGAGAATTTTATATGAAAGCATGTGTGCCTGTCAGGAAAGAAAACATCAAAGCAACTCCTGATCCATCTGAGTTTTAGTTGTTTGCTCAGGGACGAGCAAAGGGTAAGCTTGGGGGAGTTTGTTGACGATCCTTAAGTATCAAATTTAATTGTCAACTAAACATGGAAAAGGATCAATATGCACTAGACATCTAGAATTAGGGTTTTATCTGACAGAATTCCACGAGTTTTGGTGTTTGTCTATTTCTGCAGGGGGTTATCAGAAAATACGGAGAGAAGGCCCACACGTCGGGTTTACATAGAGATATTAACATGTGCGCTAATTTTCTATCATCTAGAAGACTCCAGAAGACACGTGAACGAACGGGAGGCCGAACGGGGCCCAGCCCAGGGTGCCCGCCCTAGGGTTTGGGGCGGCCGCCCTACTCCCGTGGCCAATCTGCGTCAACTTCGCGGATTATGCTCCACCGACCTAAAGGATCAAGGAAAACCGTGCGATTAATGTCGGTTTGATCCGACGGCCCACGATCATTTGAGGGGGCTATATAAGCAGGGCCTCTCCACCCCAGGGGAGGAGGAGAAATCATTATCAGAGGAAGCCATCAAGTTTAGGGTTTAGAAACTCTCTCCCGTAGAGAATTAGATCTAGCTACTCCCAATTCTTTCAAGTTTTATAGGATTGATTAGATAGAATTAGAGAAGTAGGGCCTAGCGCTCTGGATTTCGGATCTTCGTCAATAAAGATTGGTATTATTTCATATCTTTCTCTACGACTTTATTCTAATTGCATTATGTCTTTATTTATTATGTTCCTAGTTTGCTCTAGTTCTATAAGTGATATAGTTATGATTGACGATGAGTTCATGCATGAGTTTGCAAAGCGCTTAGCTCTTTTCACGTGGGAGTTAAGTGGTAGATCACATGTAGGCGTGGTGCTTAGATGTTATTTACCTGCAAATGTATCCTATTGGCCGGGTCGTGTGGTAGTTCGCGATGGTGACAGCTTCGTTGATTCTTATATAGTCCACCCTCCGTTGATAGGACAGGCAGAATTTGTATTGCGGAGTAAGTCTTGCTATGTTCTGATTTACTTTAGCAATGTTCCTTATACATGAATGAAGAGTCTTTTGTGCTATATATGATCTTGTAGATGCTTAGAGTAGATTATGACTTAGTAAATAGTAGATACTTAGAATCCATTCTCTTGCTAGTCCGACGTCACCTTACATTTATGTGGAGTAGTCTATTTCTAATCGCTGTGTTATTTACCCATGAGCTTATATTTCATTATCTTTATTATTATGGCTTACCCCCTGCCAAAGCAAGTGACTATGTGACGAGTTTCTCAGTAGTAATCATGTTCTTGCAAGTTTATCTCTAGTCTAAGCCTTGATAGATTTTACCCCTGTTTTCGCTTTCGCCGTTCTCTTAAGCAAAATTATAAATAACGATACCTGGAATACTTATCCTGGTGAAATGCTACAATGAGGTATTTTATCTGTGCGCTTGCGGATAGAATAGATTATTTTCTAGAGAGCCTTTATGTTTATAAATACCTTAGTACGCTCTAGCACCATGCTAGGGATGACAACCTAGTATTCAAGTGGTGTTAGCTAGTGTCAACATTGGGCCTAGACTAGACTTCATTCCGAGTGAAGTTGTTCAACTCCTCTTGCATGGCTATCATCCAATCCGGATCATCAAGTGCCTCTTCCACCCTTATGAGGTTCCAAAGGATAAACAAATGAGTATGTTTACAAAAACTTGCTAAACAAGAACGTATCGTTACCCCTCATCAAATGCTCCCCAACATGTTATCAATGGGATGATCCCGTTGAACGGATGATGTACTCTAGGATGTGGCACTTGAGTTGATCTTCGGTTGGGGCCATCATCTTCATTATTGAAAGCATCTAGGCCCCGAGGTTTGGTTTCGGCAATTGATGACAACGCTTTATTACCATGACTAACGTGTGTTTTGCAGAAACTTTGGTAACTTAGGTCATGGAGGTGATAACTGCTTTGGGCACCATGGTATTCATGTCCCTTGATGGAAATCATTTCGGTTTTCAAAAGAGTGACGTCAAGATTAAGGACGGTTAGTTCCGGATGACGAGGTGTTGAGACGCATTCGGAATAGTCGTTAGGATCTTCGTTTTTCTCTTTTGGCCGTACTATAAAGGGGGGCATGAGCGGGTAGCTTGACCTAGGCGAGTCCTATGTTTAGGTGTGGTGCACACTTGTTAAACTTGGCGCTAGGCAGCTCTAGAATAGCTCAAAGTTTAGTTGGAAGCAACTTGGTTCAAGTTGCGACGCGTTTCGGAAAGTTTCGGGTCGTTTTCCCTTGACCGGACGCGGTCTTCGGCATGACCGGACGCGTCCGGTCAGTTCAGTTCCGCGGCTAGGGTTTCGGCTCTGACGACCGGACATGGTCCTTGCGAGGACCGGACGCAGTGGTCAGAAGTCGACAAGTGTCACTTGAGGGAAACACCCGATCGGACGCGACCTGGGTGTGATCGGCGCGTCCGGTCACAGTCCAGTAAGGTCCAGAGACGACCGGACGCGTCCGGTCATCACCGATCGGACGCGGTCGCGTGTCCGGTGCGGTTACAGTATGCTCCCTGCACGATCGGACGCGTCCGGTCACCCCTGACCGGCGCGTCCGGTCACTCAGCCAGAAATTCGGTTTTCGACCGTTACGAGCGACCGGCGCGTCCGGTCACTTCGACCGGCGCGTCCGGTCAGCCCGTGTTTTGCTGAGTCAGCGGGTAACGGTTCATTTTGTCTGTGGGGTGTATAAATACATCCCCACCACCTCTTTTAGAGGTCTCTTGCTCATTTGATCAGCTGAAAAACACCTTTGGAGTGCAAGGGAGTGCAAGAGCTCTAGTGAGGATAGAGATTTGAGAATAAAAGCTTGAGAGTTCCTCACTAGCGATTAGAGAGTAGCAAGTGTGCATCCACCTTCTCATTTGGGCTTGTTGTGGTCAAGTGAGAGTTCTAGCTTGTTACTCTTGGTGATCGCCATCACCTAGACGGCTTGGTGGTGATTGGGAGCTTGGTGATCATCCGGCGGAGCTTGTGGATGACCCAACTCATCTTGTGAGCGGTTTTGGGTGATTCACCGCGACGGAGTGTCGAAGAATCAACCCGTAGAGAGCACTTGATCCTTGCGCGGATCAAGGGGGAGCTACACTCTTGCGCGGGTGCTCCAACGAGGACTAGTGGGGAGTGGCGACTCTCCGATACCTCGGAAAAACATCACCGTGTTCCTTGCCCTTTACATTCAAGCATTTACATTCTCGTATTTACATTCATTGCTTGATTTACTTTCCTAGAATTGCCATGCTAGACTAGGATTGGAAACTAGGGTGCAAAACTTTTTATCAGTAGACTCTCTAGGAACACGAGTAGGCACTAGGGGTGAATTCCGGCTTGTAGGATTTAATTCTTGCAATTAATTTTTAGAAAAGCCCAATTCACCTCCCTCTTGGGCATCTTGATCCTTTCAATTGGTATCGAAGCCGAGTTGCTCCTAATTTAGGCTTTACCGCCTAGAGCAAGATGTCTAACGGGGAAGGGCCACCTCCCACCTTTGAGGGGGATGATTTTCCATATTGGAAAATTCGCATGGAGGCGTATCTCGAAGCCATAGATGTTGGGTGTCTTAGAGCCGCAACCCAAGGGCTTCCCGCTATCAAGGATCCCGCAAACCCCATTGGTGACGAGGAGAAGTACGATCGGTGGAATGCAAAGGCCAAAAATGCACTCTACCGGGGCTTAGGCAAAGATATCTTCAATCGTGTGCGTAATGCAAAGAACGCTCATGAATTGTGGGAAAATCTTTGTGCTCTCCATGAGGGAACTAAGAGTGAGCGTGAGGAACGCTATCACATAGCTTTAAAGAAAATTAATTCTTTTGAGATGCTTCCCAAAGAAAGTGCTAATGACATGTACACTCGCTTTAATGTTCTTGTAGAGGACCTCAATGCTCTTGGGCTCACTCAAATGAGCCAATCGGATGTTGCAAGGAAGATCTTGAGTGTGCTTCCCGTTGAGAAGTATGGTCACATTGTCACCGTGCTTCACCAAAGTGATCTTTCCACCGCAACACCGACTCAAGTATTGGGGAAGATCAATGCTCATGAGATGTACATGCATATCACTCCGGAAGAGGGCTCATCATCTTCCAAGAAGAAAGACTTGGCCTTCAAAGCTAGTCATGACAAGAAGAAGAAGAAGGGCCAAGCCATGATGGTGCAAGAAAGCTCAGGTGAAAGTGAAGTTGATGATGAATCACTTGCACTCATGGTGAGAAAGACCATCAAGATGCTAAAGAAGCTCAACAAGAGTGGCATCAAGTTCGATGGCAAGAAGAAGAAATTCTTCACAAGTAGCAAGAGAAAGCCAATCTCAGAGATGGATTGCTACAATTGTGGTGAACTTGGCCACCTAGCTCATTAATGCCCTAGACCACCAAAAGACAAGTACAAGAACAAGAACAAGGGCAAGAAAAATGATTCAAGTGATGAAGAAGAAGAGAAGAAGAAGAACAATCCATACAAGAAGAAGGATGGCAAGAAGGAGTTCCACAAGAAGAAGAAGGGAGGAAAGGCATACATTGTTGGTGATTGGCTCACCGACATTGAATCATCTTGTGAGTCCTCTGAAGATGAGAGTGATGATGAGAAAGAGAAGGTTGCCGCATTTGTGATGGGGCCATCATCTTCACCGACATCTTCATCACCACCTTCACCGCCTCCTTCACCATCATCGTCCACTACTCACCTATGCCTTATGGCCAAGGGTGAACGAAAGGTACAAAACCATAATAGTGATGATGATGATGATAGTGATAGTGATGATGAATATGACGCACCTTCTTATGATGAACTTGTAAAATTGCTAAACAAATACACTAAAATCATAAGAAGGACTAGAAATGAAAATGATGATCTTCAAAATGAAAATGAATCACTCTCATCTAAGCTTGAAAATGTTCAAAAGACTAGTGGTGAGCTTAGAGATCAAAATGAAGTTATGTCTTCCACTCTCAAGGAGCTCAAAACCTCTAATAAAGAGCTTAAAGATCAACATGATAAACTTAAGAAGAAGCTTGATGAGCTCATCACTAGACATAACTCTCTAAAAGACAAATACACCACATTAAAAATTGACTATGATAGTCTTGTGGTTGCTAATGAACTTGCTCTTGAGACACATGATGCTACTAACAATGTTGTTAAGTGTGATATAGCTACATCATGTGATGATTTGATCATTGAAAGCATTGAGCAAGGTTCTAGTAGCAAAGGCAAGAGTGTGGTTGAGTCAAGCAACTATGATGATTATGCCAAGATCAAGTGTGAGAATGAGAAGCTTGCAAATGAGAACAAGAAGCTAAAAGGTTTGATGGCTCTTGAGAAGCAACCAACAAATGAGTCACTCATTGAAGAAAACAAAAAGCTCAAGCAAGAAAAAGAGCATCTCAAGACCGGCCTAAGCAAGTTCACAAGAGGCCAATATTTGCAAAGTGAGCTCCTCATGAACACCGTAATGAAGATGGATAGAAGTGGTATTGGGTACTTGGCAAATCAAGAGAAGAAAGCAAAAGCTCAACAACAACAAAGCAAGTCAAAGCCCAAGCCAAAGAGATGTGTTGAGTGTGGTCAAGAAGGTCACTTTGCTCATGAATGCAAAACTCCACCACCACCACCCTTGCCCAAGCATGCTAGACCCTTTGCCTTCAATGCTCATTACATGCTAAGAAAAGATTCTAATGGAAAGATGAAAGTCATGTTTTTGGGTCCCCCAAACAAGAATAGGCCAAAGAAAATATGGGTTGCCAAGTCACTAGTTGAGAAAGTCAAGGGCCCCTCTCAAGTTTGGGTCCCTAAACAAAAAGCTTGATCTCTTGTGTGTAGGTGAACTACAAGACCGGTGGATCTCATTGGGTTATTGATAGTGGTTGCACGCAACACATGACCAGTGATCCTCGTATGTTCACCTCCATTGAAGAGAATGGGATATGTCAAGAGAAGATCACATTTGGGGACAATTCAAAGAGCAAAGTCAAGGGTATAGGCAAGATTGCAATATCAAATGATCACTCACTCTCAAATGTGCTCTATGTTGCTTCATTGAGTTTCAACTTATTATCCGTTGGGCAACTTTGTGACCTTGGCTTCCAATGCTTGTTCACACCAAATGAAGTTGAAGTTTCAAAGATAGATGACAAGCAAGCGATATTCAAAGGCTTTAGATACAACAATCTTTATCTTGTTGACTTCACCTCCGAAGATGCAAATTTGATGACATGTTTGTTCACCAGGACTTCACTTGGTTGGCTTTGTCATAGGAGGCTTGCTCATGTTGGAATGAACACTCTCAACAAGCTATTGAAGAAAGAACTAGTGAGAGGATTGAAGGATGTGAAGTTTGAAAAGGACAAACCTTGTAGTGCATGTCAAGCGGGCAAACAAGTTGCAAACACTCATCCAACCAAAGCTTTCATGTCAACTTCAAGAGTGCTAGAACTTCTACACATGGATTTGTTTGGGCCTACAACATACACGAGCTTGGGTGGTAATCTCTATTGTCTTGTAATAGTGGATGACTACTCAAGGTATACATGGACTTTCTTCCTTCATGACAAATCCGAAGTGGCAAATTGCTTCAAGAAGTTTGCAAAGAGAGCTCAAAATGAATTTGAAGTCAAGATAAAGAAGATTAGAAGTGACAATGGCAAAGAGTTTGACAACACCAACATTGAAGCTTATTGTGATGAAATTGGAATCAAGCATAAGGTCTCTTCAACCTACACTCCTCAACAAAATGGTGTAGTTGAGAGAAAGAACCGGACTTTGATCACCCTTGCAAGAACAATGCTAGATGAGTACAACACTCCAGAGAAGTTGTGGGCCGAGGCAATCAACACCGCATGCTATGCTTCAAATCGCCTCTTCCTACAAAAGTTTCTTGGCAAGACCCCCTATGAGTTGCTTAATGGGAAGAAGCCAGACGTCTCTTTTTTCCGGGTGTTTGGTTGCAAATGCTACATCTACAAGAAGCGTCAACACCTAGGGAAGTTTCAAAGACGTTGTGATATTGGTTTTCTTGTTGGTTACTCATCAAAGTCCAAAGCATATAGAGTATTTAACCATGCCACCGGTTTGGTTGAAGAAACAGATGATGTAGAATTTGATGAATCTAACGGCTCCCAAGGAGCAATTGAGAATTGTGATGATGTAGGTGATGAACCCTTGAGGGAGGCCATGAAGAACATGCCGGTGGGAGACATCAAGCCAAAAGATGATGATGACGATGTACAAATTGTTGATCCACCATCTTCATCACGTGTGCCTCAAGATGATGACAAGAATGAGAGAGTTGAAAATGAAGATACTTATGTCTCTCATGAACAAGCCGAGGCACAAGCTCAAGATGTTGATGCTTCCCATCCACCTCCTCAAGTGGTTGATAGAAGAAATTCACCTCTACTTCAAGCACATCCATAAGAACTCATCATAGGGAGTCCTACAAAAGGAGTAATGACTCGATCTCAAAAGCTAGCTTCTTTTGTTGAACATCACTCTTTTGTCTCTTGTGTTGAACCTAAGAATGTAGAAGAAGCTCTTCAAGATCCGGATTGGGTGAATGCCATGCAGGAAGAATTGAACAACTTCACCCGCAATCAAGTATGGACACTTGAAGAGCATCCTAAAGGTGCAAGAGTCATTGGAACCAAGTGGGTGTTCCGAAACAAGCAAGATGACCAAGGCATAGTGGTGAGGAACAAGGCAAGACTAGTTGCAAAGGGGTTCTCTCAAGTTGAAGGTCTTGATTTTGGAGAGACCTTTGCACCCGTTGCAAGACTTGAAGCCATTCGTATCCTCCTTGCATATGCATCACATCATGATATGAAACTATATCAAATGGATGTGAAAAGTGCATTCTTAAATGGCTTTATAAATGAACTAGTTTATGTTAATCAACCTCCCGGGTTTGAAGACCCTAGATATCCTAATCATGTTTATAGGTTGTCCAAGGCGCTATATGGGCTCAAGCAAGCCCCTAGAGCGTGGTATGAGCGCCTCCGGGACTTCCTCATTGAGAAGGGCTTCACCATTGGGAAGGTCGACACCACACTATTCACCAAGAAGCTTAATGGGGAGATCTTCATTTGTCAAGTGTATGTTGATGATATCATCTTCGGATCAACAAATGAAGATTATTGCAAGGAATTTGGTGAATTGATGTCGAAGGAGTTCGAGATATCAATGATTGGTGAGCTCACATTCTTCCTTGGGTTTCAAGTCAAGCAAATGAGAGAAGGGATTTTCATCTCTCAAGAAAAGTATACCAAGGATCTTCTCAAAAGATTCAAGATGGAAGAATGCAAACCAATCAAGACCCCAATACCATCAAATGGACATCTCGACCTAGATGAGGGAGGTAAACCGGTTGATCAAACTCTCTACCGTTCTATGATTGGTAGTTTGTTGTACCTAACCGCATCTAGGCCCGATATCATGTTTAGTGTGTGCATGTGTGCTCGCTTTCAAGCGTGCCCTAAAGAACCTCACTTAAGTGCCGTAAAAAGAATCCTAAGATATCTTAAGCACACCCCAAGCATTGGTCTTTGGTATCCCAAAGGAGCTAGATTTCAACTAGTTGGCTATTCCAATTCGGATTATGTCGGTTGCAAAATTGATAGAAAAAGCACATCCGGAGGGTGCCATTTGCTTGGGAGATCTTTAGTATCTTGGTCATCTAAAAAGCAAAATAGTGTGGCTTTGTCAACCGCCGAGGCGGAATACATTGCCGCGGGGGCTTGTTGTGCACAAATCTTATATATGAAACAAACCCTCCTAGACTATGGAATTGTTCTTGAAAAGGTGCCACTTTTATGTGATAATGAAAGTGCCGTTAAAATTGCTAACAATCCGGTACAACACTCTCGCACCAAGCACATTGATATCCGCCATCACTTTCTAAGAGATCACGTTGCTAAAAATGACATATCACTAGAAGGTGTAAGAAGTGAAAATCAATTAGCGGATATCTTCACTAAACCTTTGGATAAGGCCACCTTTTGTAGGTTGAGAAGTGAACTCAATGTGCTTGATTCTAGCAACTTTAAAAAATGAGCGTGTGTTGTCCCTTGCATTGCATTGTATTATATGCCATGTTTATCTTTTCGCAATGCATTTAGGGCTTGGCTAACACGGTTACGATAACCCTCCTTTGGAGGAGTGAAGAAGCCTAACCGTGGATCAAACTTGACAAGCAACCTAGCTTTACTTTCTTGTATTGCATTGCATATGCATGGTTGTTTGTTTGTCGTTTCTTTTCGGTTTGGCTTTGAGCAACCTCTGTGTTCGTCCATGGATAGAGAGAGCATTTGACGCTCCTAAAGGTTCAAAAACTCTATTGCCTGGCCATACGTTGCTCCTCGGGTGTTTTTTTTGCCTATTTTCTTAAAAATAATACTAGCCTAAGGCAATCTATTTTGAAAAATTTGAGGGTTTGAGTGAGGTCACTCATATCAGGTTCCAATTAGTGTTTATTTGTGTCTCTTTGAATTGGAACTTGATTGGGAGAAGTCGCGTCGAAGTTCGGAACGAAGAAAGGCGAAAAACAGTGACCGGACGTTGGACCGGACGCTGCACCGGACGCAGTGATGCTTCACCACCGCGTCCGGTCCCGGCGTCCACCAGCGTGTCCGGTCATCCAGAAGACCAACTCCAGACCTAGTGACCGGACGCTGCACCGGACGCGCCATTGTTGACCACCGCGTCCGGTCCTGGTTACCACCACCGCGTCCGGTCATTCGCGATGAATTCCCGAGTTCCCCTCGACTGGACTCTGATCGCGTCCGGTCAGTCCTAACCGGACGCGTCCGGTCGCTCCAGGAGCTTACTGGAGTGTGACCGGACGCTGCACCACCGCGTCCGGTCATAACGACCACCGCGTCCGGTCATCGTGCTTCGAGCGGATCTAACCCCTTCATAAAATGGTTCGTCCTCGGTCTTCTTTTTCACCGCTCGTGCTTTTCACCGCCGCCGCCGAACCCTAACCGCCGATTCGCCGGGATCCGCCACGCTCTCGCCGTCCTCCTCGCCTCCGGCGAGCCCTGCCGTGACCCCGCCGCGCCTCCTCGCCCGCACTTGCCCGCGTGCGCACGCTGCCGCGCTGCCCGCGCCCCTGCTCGCTCTTGTCCGTAGCCGCGCGCCACCGCTGCCCGTTCACCTCGCCGCCGGTGAGCCGTCTTCCGCCGCACTGCCTCACCGTTTTCTCCACCGCAGCCACCACGTGCTCCCCCGTGCTCAGCCTCCACCCTAGCTCCTTGAATCTTCCTTTGGCCGAGCCCGTCCTCTAGGGTTTGCCCTAACCCTAGCTCGAGGTGAAGAACTCGTTCGTTTTTCGCTCAATTTTTGTTCAAATCCGTCGTTAGGGCTTACCATTGACCGTAACTTTCAATTGCTTTTCATCGACTCGGTTCTTTCAGAGCTCGTTCGGCGAATTCGGGGAATCTCGCAATCTAGGTCACCTCATCCTGTCACCGTCGTCTCGTCGATCCAAGGTAGTTTCGCGTTTCGATTCACATCGTATCTCATATGCTTGCTATCTCTAGGGTTTCGTACCTTTTAGTTATATATGTGCTTATAGTAGATCTCTCTATTCCGTCGTTGCAGCGAGTCAGTCGGTGTGTCAGGGTGAGATCAGTTTGCTGAATCCGAGGCCAAGCCTGCGGATACGGATTGAGGCCAAGCCTCTCGAGTGATAGTTCACCATCTTTCAGAGGTTTTCGATCAGTTTGTCAGCATGGTGCGTTGCAAGAACGCCGGTGGTGCTCCTGGTGATGGGGACGACTGTCCTCCTCGTCGGTCTGAGATTGCGCGTGGAAAGCGCATCAAGATCATGGCCAGAAAGAAGAAGAAGACACTTACAGAGGTAGAGATTGCTCAGGCCGTGGCAGATGCAGCAGAGCAGGCAGAGAGAGGTGGAAGGAGCAGTGGCATATGCATAGGCGAGCGTCGCTTTCATCTTGAAGGTCGACAGCTTGGGACAAAGGCCACTGAGGGTACAGAGGATACTGGAGCTACAGAGGGTATGTCAGTTGATCCACCTACAGAGGTTACCGAGGCCACAGAGGCTCTAGAGGCTACAGAGGATACAGAGGAGCAGCCAGCTCAGTCTCCACCACGTCGCCGCTCCACACGCACACGTACTCAGGTGACTCCTAGGCCAGAGGGCCAGCGTCGTGGAGCACGTCCTCCTCCCAGAGCTAGAGGTTCACCCCCGGTCGAGCATTTTGACCTGAGGGGTGCTACCGCACGTCAGGTGCAAGGGTTGAGGTTCGTGGAGGTCAGCCGATGGTTTCCACCTGTGAGGGATCACAGAGCTTCAGAGGGTTTCTATACCCCACTTCAGGAGGATTTCTACAGGGCTCTAGTTGACAGCGGTATTGCTTTCCGACCACAGAGGGTCTGTCGACTTGAGTCGCTGGTTGAGGTTGTGGGAGAGCAGCTTCGTCCGCACCTGTCCTTTCTGCCAGGCTTGCCAGATCTTCTTGGACGGACAGGTGCATACTGCGGCACATGGGTCAGAGAGTTTTATGCTTCACTGTGGATTGATCCTGCCCATGAGTTCATTCACTTTGCATTCCGAGGCCGCGATCACAGACTATACAGCACCAGAGTGCGGGAGATTCTCAGACTCCCAGCTTCCGACACGAAGATACATCAGTTGTGCTTTGGTCAGACTCCTCCACCGAGACGCCCTCACGGCGGGGCAGTGCCACCTACAGACTTGGTTCGACCCTGCTTTCGTGAGCCTTTTGGGGAAGGGTCTCGTCGCATGCCTGCTAGCCTGACACCACTTGCCAGAGTTCTGGATGCTATAGTCAGACGCACTCTTCTTCCCAGACTTGGCTACAGAGAGGGACTGACTCGGATGCAGCTATGGGTTGTTCACCACCTCCTCTCACAGACATAGTTTGACATTTGGGATCTCATACTTAGTGAGATGGAGGACACCATAGCTGAGGGCTTCAAGGGAAATCGTCAGCTGCCCTATGCACACTGGATCTGCTTCATCATTAGGTCATCTATTCAGCTACCAGCAGAGATCCGAGCTGAGATATCAGATACTACTACTGCTTTCCCTGAGTATGATATCCGTCAGCTTTGGGCTTCAGTCACTAGAGACCAGGCCCTAGTGCCAGGACAGCGTGAGCGACCTGAGGTTCCTAAGACAGCAGCTGAGCAGGACGCCACAGTTGATGAGCTTGCTGAGGCAGAGCTTGCTGATCTTGACGCTCAGCCTGCTGATCTTCCTGAGGATGTGACATCTGACAGCACTGATGAGGACTACCAGCCCATCCCCAGGTACCGGTCTCCTCGGTCTCACGACCACGAGGCCAGTGGCTCTGGTTTAGCCTCCCGCTCAGACCCAGCCATGGTGGCTATACTTGAGAGGCTGACCCAGGCACAGGAGCAGCAGCAGCAACAGATATAGCGATAGGCTCAGGACACAGCTACAACACTTGCACAGATACAGGCTCGTCAGGACGAGTTTCAGCGTCAGCAGCTTGAGATCCAGAGGCAGCAGGTTGAGATGCAGAGACAGCAGTACGAGATACAGCGACAGAGTGCAGCTAGTCAGCAGCAGTACTTGGATCTCCTGCGCCACCTTGTCACTGTTGGGGTTCCTCCGCCTGCTTCTATTCTGACTCCTGCTTTACAGTCGAGTGGTCCATCGAGTCAGGGACAGCCGAGCTTCCAGTTTACATCTCCATAGCAGCAGGTTCCCCAGTCGTTCCAGTCCCCGAGTTTCACTCCTATTCACACGGGGTTTACACCTTCAGACCAGCCTCGCCCTCACCTCCTGACAGGCACACCACTCGGTGATTACAGTGCTACCTACAGCGAGTTGACTGGTCAGCCGACACCCTCGCACACCACCACATTTGCTACTTCTTCAGGGTTGTCAGCTCCCGAGGCAGCTATTCCTCCAGTGACAGGGACCGGTACTAAAGAGACTATTCCTTCGTCAGTTGCCTCGACAGATCCCCCTACTATTGGCTCGCTACAGGCTCAGGTCACACAGACGGATCCTCTTGTTGCTACTACGTCAGTACATGTTCCTGCTGCTCAGACCCAGACCGCTTCACAGCCACGTGCTTCTTTAGAGGGTCAGCCAGATAGCTCAGATTCCGAGGGTGATTCTCTGCACTTCGTGATTACTCCGCGCACCACGGCACCCGACACGACTCCGTCTGTCCCCCCGTCAGATCCTTAGTTTAGTTTTTTGGTGCTTGATGCCAAAGGGGGAGAGAGACTGGTTTCAGGGGGAGTTTTGATAGAGGGTTTTCGTTCTTTGTGTGCTACATTCATGCATCATGTTTACTTTTCAGTCATTGCATTCGTGTGACATGTCGTCGTGTGATAAACTTTGAGTCTATTGTTTTATCTAGTCACTGTGTTAATTAATGTCACCGATTTAGTTATAGCTCTAAGGTTGTGCTTCCGTGCCTTACTCCGATTTCTTATGAGCTATATTTTTCGGTGTACTAACGCTTTTTGTCTTATCTTATGAAGTACACTCTTTTGGCTTGGGGCACATAAGCAATTCCTAACCCCTTGTGCTTATTGCTTTTTGCTTATGTGAACCAAGCATGCTCGAAAACCTCAACTCTAATCTTTTGAAACTTAGTGTTGTCATCAATCACCAAAAAGGGGGAGATTGAAAGCATCTAGGCCCCGAGGTTTGGTTTCGGCAATTGATGACAACGCTTTATTACCATGACTAACGTGTGTTTTGCAGAAACTTTGGTAAGTTAGGTCATGGAGGTGATAACTGCTTTGGGCACCATGGTATTCATGTCCCTTGATGGAAATCGTTTCGGTTTTCAAAAGAGTGACGTCAAGATTAAGGACGGTTAGTTTCGGATGATGAGGTGTTGAGACGCATTCGGAATAGTCGTTAGGATCTTCGTTTTTCTCTTTTGGCCGTACTATAAAGGGGGGCATGAGCGGGTAGCTTGACCTAGGTGAGTTCTATGTTTAGGTGTGGTGCACACTTGTTAAACTTGGTGCTAGGCAGCTCTAGAATAGCTCAAAGTTCAGTTGGAAGCAACTTGGTTCAAGTTGCGACGCGTTTCGGAAAGTTTCGGGTCGTTTTCCCTTGACCGGACGCGGTCTTCGGCATGACCGGACGCGTCCGGTCAGTTCAGTTCCGCGGCTAGGGTTTCGGCTCTGACGACCGGACGCGGTCCTTGCGAGGACCGAACGTGGTGGTCAGAAGTCGACACGTGTCACTTGAGGGAAACACCCGATCGGACGCGACCTGGGTGTGATCGGCGCGTCCGGTCACAGTCCAGTAAGGTCCAGAGACGACCGGACACGTCCGGTCATCACCGATCGGACGCGGTCGCGCATCCAGTGCGGTTACAGTATGCTCCCTGCACGATCGGACGCGTCCGGTCACCCCTGACCGGCGCGTCCGGTCACTCAGCCAGAAATTCGGTTTTCGACCGTTACGAGCGACCAGCGTGTCCGGTCACTTCGACCGGCGCTTCCGGTCAGCCCGTGTTTTGCTGAGTCAGCGGGTAACGGTTTGTTTTGTCTGTGGGGTGTATAAATACATCCCCACCACCTCTTTTAGAGGTCTCTTGCTCATTTGATCAGCTGAAAAACACCTTTGGAGTGCAAGGGAGTGCAAGAGCTCTAGTGAGGATAGTGATTTGAGAATCAAAGCTTGAGAGTTCCTCACTAGCGATTAGAGAGTAGCAAGTGTGCATCCACCTTCTCATTTGGGCTCGTTGTGGTCAAGTGAGAGTTCTAGCTTGTTACTCTTGGTGATCGCCATCACCTAGACGGCTTGGTGGTGATTGGGAGCTTGGTGATCATCCGGCGGAGCTTGTGGATGACCCAACTCATCTTGTGAGCGGTTTTGGGTGATTCACCGCGACGGAGTGTCGAAGAATCAACCCGTAGAGAGCACTTGATCCTTGCGCGGATCAAGGGGGAGCTACACCCTTGCGCGGGTGCTCCAACGAGGACTAGTGGGGAGTTGCGACTCTTCGATACCTCAGAAAAACATCGCCGTGTTCCTTGCCCTTTACATTCAAGCATTTACATTCTCGTATTTATATTCATTGCTTGATTTACTTTCCTAGAATTGCCATGCTAGACTAGGATTGGAAACTAGGGTGCAAAAATTTTTATCGGTAGACTCTCTAGGAACACGAGTAGGCACTAGGGGTGAATTCCGGCTTGTAGGATTTAATTCTTGCAATTAATTTTTAGAAAAGCCCAATTCACCCCCCCTCTTGGGCATCTTGATCCTTTCAATTATCATGGTGATGATCGATTGGAGGATCAACACCATGGTCTTGTGGAGGGTTGTCTTCACTTCTTTCTTGATTGTTGAGTTGAGTTTGGACTTGCTCATTGTTAACACCATCTTTATGAGAATGACCTTGTGCAACATTTGATCTTCCATCTTGATTAATTCTTGTTGCGGAAGCTTCACCATATTCATTGGATGAACCATGACGAATGGTAGGATCATGATCAACATGCACAATGGTGTCTTCATCTTCATCTTGTACTTCAATGGGCTTTATTTCACCAATGGCAAGCTTCTTGATAGCTTTGTGCGGAGCTTCTTCATTACCTACAATCTCAACATTGACTTGCTCTTTTTGAGAGCCGTCAGTTTCATCAAAAGTCACGTCTACCGTGATTTCAATTAAACCGGTGGTTTTATTGAAAACACGATATCCATATTCATTAGTACCATAACCAAGCATGAAACCTTCATCAACCTTTGGTGCAAACTTTGAGCTTTTGGATTTCTTGTTAAGTATGAAAAACTTAGATCCAAAAACTCTAAAGTAGTGCACCTTAGACTTTTTACTAGTTAGAAGTTCGTAGGCGGCATGTTCTCTTTTATTGTGAAGATATAAGCGGTTGATAGGATGACATGCCGTGTGGACTACTTCCGCCTAATAGTTGATTGGAGTCTTGTTGTACTCATCCAACATTGCCTTGCGGCTTCTATGAGGGTTCGGTTCTTCGTCTTCACGACACCATTTTATTGTGGAGTGTAAGGAACCAAAAACTCCTGCTTGATTCCTTCTTCATCAAGGAACTCTTCAATGTTGGTGTTCTTGAACTCCATCCCATTGTCACTTCTAACTCTCTTAATATTGACATTAAACTCATTTTGGGCTCTTCTTGCAAACTTCTTGAAGATGCCTTGTACTTCACTCTTATCACGCAAAAAGAACACCCAAGTGAAACGAGAATAATCATCAATAATTACAAAACCATATTTGTTACCACCAATGCTTATATAAGCGACGGGTCCAAATATGTCCATGTGAAGCAACTCCAATGGCCTTTCAGTTATCACAACATTCTTGACAGGGTGTTTGGCTCCAACTTGTTTTTTGGCTTGGCATGCACTATAAACTCTATCTTTCTCAAAAGAAACATTTGTTAGTCCAAGGATGTGTTCATCTTTTTGAAGTTTGGCCAAGTTCCTTATCCTAACATGAGCAAGTTGGTGATGCCATAACCAACCCATGCTAGATTTTGCCATTAAACAAGTCTCGAAATTTACTCTATTTGATGTGAAATCAACTAGATAGAGTTTCCCCTTAAATGACCTGTAAATGCAATAGAGGAATCATCCCTTCTATAGACTTCCACACCCTTATCTGTAAAGAGACAATTGTAACCCATCTCACAAAGTTGTGAAATGAACAACAAATTGTATCTCAACGAATTCACAAGTAAAACATTGGAATTGGAATTATCATTTGAGATAGCAATTTTACCCAAACCAAGAACTTCTCCTTTGCCATTGTCACAAAACACAATGTTTCCACTTTGGTCATGACTAGATTGGAATGATGTGAACATGTCCTTCTCTCTGATCATATGATTGGTGCATCTACTATCCAACACCTAACTTGTTCCACCAGAGGAGTATTCCTACAAAGACAAATCAAGCTTTGGTTTTAGGTACCCAAAAAGATTTGGGTCCTAGGGGGTTAGTCACATAAAACTCGGGCATCCAAATACTCCTCATTATCTCCTTCCTCTTTTGGGCACCAACATACTTCACCACGATCTTGCCATCCATACCCCAACAACACAGTAATCACTTGCATAGCATCATGGGAGTGGTGCTTGTGGCTTGGGGGCCTCAACTTGCTTCGTCTTGATTGTCTTGTCACTTGTAGGTGCTATCTTGGGAATGTAGACCTTGTTGTTTGCCTTGCATATGAGCTCATCAAGAGCAACACCTTTGTTGAACTTCACACAAGGCACACCATTGACCATGTTCCTTCCATTGGCCTTTCCATCATACCTATTGTAGCCAATACCTTCCTTGATTGATGGATGCCTTGATGACTTGTATATGGTCTTGTTGGATTGCTCTTGACACTTGCACCCATTCTTCAAGATCATCTTCAACCTATGTATCTCCTTGTCTTTCTTCTCTAGTTCAACAAGGTTAGTTGCATATGCATTTACATCAATTTTATAGCATCTTTTATAACCATTGCTAGTGGAGACATTAGAGTCTTCAGTTGCCTTAGGAGAAGTTGAAGTGCTAGCCCAAAGAGTGCTATAGTTTAACTCAAGATTACGGTATTTTTCTTCCAAGTGTGTAAGACTTTCTTGAACTATACTTTTCTCATTCTTGAGGCTAGCTATTGTGTCATTAACCGAGGAATCTTCCTTAGTCAATTTCCCAATTGAGTCACTGGCTAAAGACAATTATACTGTTAAATTCTCAACCTTCATATTTTCCTCGGCGATAGATGCTTCGAGTGCAAGGTTTTTCTCTCTCTCTTGAGTGATTATATCTCCTTGCATCTCTAAGCATCTATCCCTCTTCTCTAATTTCTTCATTAGCATTTTTATTTTAGTGAAGGCCTTTTTACCAAATTTCTTTATCATGGTTACTTCAATTTCTTCTATGTTCTCATCACAATCATACTCATCACTAGAAGGATCGGTTGAGTCATGTACCTTCTCCCCCTTAGCCATGAGGTAAGTTGGAGTGTAGTATTCGTTGTCGATGAGGTTGGAGAAGAGCCTTGGTGATGAAGATAGGTTGGGAAAAGTTTTGGTGGTGAAGTTGAGTCGAGGAAGATCGTGGTCGGTGACGAAGAGTGGTGGATGGCGATGTTTGCAGCTCCTTTCTTCTTCTCATCATCACTTGAGTCACTATCATTTGACTCCTACTCTTCACTAAGATGAGCTTCACCTCTCTTCTTGCCTTTGTTCTTCTTGTCTTCATCCTTGTCGTGCTTGTGCTTCTTCTTCTCATCAGGACAATTAGCTATGAAGTGACCTGTTTGACCACATCCATAGCAAAACCTCTTCTTGTACCTCTTCTTTCCATCACCATAGGTCTTGCAGTTACTCTTCTTCTTCGTAAACTTTCTAAGATTTCTAATCACAAATGCAACCTCTTCATCGTATTATTCTTCTCCACTTGAGGAATCATCCTTCACTTTCTTCTTCTCTTGACTTGAACCTTGAACTTCATGTTGTTCAGTTGCTTTAAGGGCCGCACTCTTGTTGTATCCCATTTCATTAGAATTTTGATTGTGAGCATTGATTGCATCTTCACCTAGACACTCATGATGCTTGAGCTTTGAAAGAACTTCTTGTGGTGTCATCTCATCATAACCGAGCCTTTCTATGATCACAGATGCTAGCATGTTGTTCTTGGCTCTATAAGTTCTCAACATCTTCATAGCAACCTTGTTGTCATCCCATTCGGTGCTTCCAAGAGCTCTTATGCAGTTGACTAATGCCATAAGCCTATCAAACACTGCTTGAGTTATTTCACCTTGCAAGAACACAAATCTTTCCAATTCACCATGAAATAGCTCAATGTTGCCTTTTCTCACGCTCTTGTCCCTTTCAAATGATGTTCTCAAAGCTTCCCAAATTTGCTTAGCACTTTCCATTCCATTCACTTTATTGAACTCATTTGGACCCAAACTTGAGACAAGCAAGGACACAGCTTGTGCATTTTGATGGAGGTTGAATGCTTCTTCTAGAGTTATCTCTCTATCTTCATCGATAGGAATCATCACACCAACATCCATAACTTTCCAAAGTCTTGCGGCGATAAGGTGCATCTTCGTCTTGTAAGCCCAATCGGTGTGTCTTATTCCATCAAAGTGAGGTGGCTTGCCAAGGTTGACGGAAGGAGAATGTAGAGGTGGACCTTTGATGAGTTGTCCATAGTTGAAGCCCATGTTTGAATACATTCCCTTTCCATGAGTATGCTCGCCTGCTCCAACATCACTTGCGGTGTCTTTGGTTGCATCATTCTTGCCACTCACAGCATCTTCAGGCTTCTTGCTTAGTTCTTCCTTCATCTTGCTCATCTCATCTTGCATTTTCTTCATTTCATCTTAGAAAAACTTGACTTGAGCAGCCATCAACTCTTCAACTATTTTCTTGGCCATCTCGGTGGCATCGGCTTGCATCTTGTCGGACTCTGACATTGTTTCTTCTCACACGGTGAAGCGCTAAAAGAAGAACTTGCTCTGATACCAATTAAAAGGATCTAACAATGTCTAGAGGGGGTGAATAGGCGCATCTAAAAATTTACTACAAGTGCTAAGTTTAAATTTGTCAGCCAATGTCGGAAGTCCCGACAGTTTGGGTTGGAACTCCTGACATCGTCAGAAGTTCTGGCGCAAACTGTCTGAAGTCCCGATGCCTACATGAACTACAAAAGGAGTGCCAAATTTAACTTTACAGATAAATAATCTTACAACCCCACTTCCTAGTGGTTAGATGAAGATGTTGGGTCATTCCTTGACGCAAAATGCCTCCAAATCGTAGATCGAGTCCAAACCCTAAGAAGGAGCTTGGGAGAGAGAGAGACAAACAAATATAAGTAATTTTGAGCAAATCACAACAACAAGCACGTGGGAGACAAGGATTTATCCTGAGGTTTAGCAACCCACAAAGTAGCTCCTACGTCCTCATTGTTGAGGCGACCACAAAGGTCGGAGTCTCTTTCACCTTCTTGCCTCTCTCAAGAAAACCACAAAGGTCATTTAAGTTTTTCACTAAGAAATTGAGGGTAATACAAACTTCCCAAGGCTCTTCCATAAGACGAAAGCTCTTGGGTGATGCCTAGCTGGCTAGGAGCAAAGCTCCAAGAGTAATAGACATAAATCCAACCAGTTTGACAAACAGATCAAGTACTCAAGCTTGCCAAAGTGATTTTCTCACTCAATCCACTCTCCTATCACTTAAATCCTTGAGAGAATCGAAGTTAGGAGCAAAGGGGGGAGGAGAGGGAAGTCTTTAATACTTGAGAGCTATTTTGGCCGTGAGTAGGTTACAATGAATGAGTGAGTAACGGTTAGAAGGGAGGAGAGGGCTATTTATACTCATAGTAGAAAACTAACAACTCAGGTCTACGTCGGAAGTTCTAACGCAGATCTCGAGATTTTTGACCTCTATAGAAAACTGTAACACCCTTGGTGTTATAGTAACTAAAAACCTGCCATGTCATCATTTGTACTGCAAATCATCCATGATTAGGTTAACAATTTTATGCATCAACTAAAATGAGTTTAAATTCTTAGGTTGGATGTGTTTCTCGTTGTGTGACTCGAATTCCGAAAACCCTAATTTCGAATGTCACCATAAATACTTAGTTTATGCCCTGCGTAATTTGAGGTGTATGACGGTGTTATACACTAGTGCCAAATGTAGGGTATAAGCTCAAGTCCAACTTATAAAATAAAGCTTCAAGTTTGAGTTAGGGTTTGGAATCCAAAACTTGTTATGAGTTTTCCGATTCGAATTTGAATTCAAGTTTGAGGAATTATTAAAAGAATTTCTTAAGTCAAACAGGTCAACCTAGGGAGCCATTTGGTCAACCATGTGAGGTTTGACTCAATGATGCCCTAGGGTGAAGGTGTGATCACTAAACAACCACAAATTAATAGAGTATCAAGTTTCAATTCAAATTTTTTCCGAAAACCCTAAAAAGCAAAACCCTAGTTTTACCCCTTTTTCAATAAATCAAAATCTAAGAAAAATTTGGAAAAATATGTAAAACCAAGTTTGTAGATCTTTTCAAGGGCTACAAGTTTTATGTTTTGAGTTTTCAAAGTTTCAGTGTAAAATTTGAAGTAATTTTGAAAAGATTCAAATCTCAAATTTGTCCCCTTTTCATTTCCCCTATCCAATTTCAAAATGGAGGCAGAATTTGAAAATGTTTTGAATAGCAAAGTTGTAGGTCTGTCCTAGTTGTACAACTTTGGTATTTTGAGTTTTTGAAGTTTCAATACAAAATTCAAAGTAATTTTGATTTTACAGAATTCTAGAAAATGTCCCCTTTTGAATTCAAATTCAAATTTCAAAAACTAAGCCGAATTGGAAAATGTTTATATTGAGAAAGTTGTAGATCTTTAAAAATGGAACAACTTTTGTATTTACATATTTTCAACTTCTATTGAAGATTTGAAAGTAATTTGAAATTTTGCTCCAGTGGCAATTCTGTAATTTATTTGAAATCCTCGCCAACCACCGAGTGCCACCTCCCGCTGACGCCAGCGATCTTTGTTTTGCTTCCAAGCGCGCCCGCGACGTCTAGCAACCGCCTCGTCACGGTCAGAACGCCCCGCGTGTCGCTCCCGTGTCAACCGGCCATGCCTATAAATACCACCATCACCGACGAACTCCAGTTTCTCTTCCTCCTTCGTTTCTCGCCGCGACCAGCCACCGCCATCCGCCGTCCAAATTCACCATCGCTGCTGCTCCACCACCCAATTGCTCTTGCCTGCAGCTCCGCCAGTCGTGCGCGTAGCTCCTGGAGCCATTGATCGCGCCTCGCCTCGTCTACAACCACCCGCAAGCCGCTGTCTTCCCCACTGCCGGCAGCAACACCACCGTGACCGCCTCACCGTGGACCGGCCGTTCTAGTGCATCTCCGTCGTCCCCAAGTCGCCCAACGCAATCGCTGTGAGCTCCTGCACGTGATGCTTGTTGATATTTGGTAACGCAATTAGGAAATGATCCGTAAGCGCACGGATATCGGTGAGCACTTCACCCGGGATGTTATCCAGAGTATCGTATTTATTTTTTTACCACTAGGAGAAAGCGTGCATCTGACTAACCAAATCTATTACTACTAACCTTTAGGCTACAACCACTGTGATTTGATGTGAGCGATGTATAGAGAAGACTGCAACTGCACTCTCATTCTAACCTTGGTAAGGATGATCTTCTGCTCTATTGGGGAGGCTCACAGAATCTAGACACCTCAAAGGATATTTGACCCGCACCTATAAACCATATCGATCCTGCTAACGGGATATGGAATACAAAGGTAGCTACGAAAATGTCACGTTCCTCGCTACTACCACGGTCCGGCTAGACAGGGGATATCTATGAGTATCCTAGCCCAAACACCACGTTTACGCTAGAGATGATTACTCTAAACTCTACGCGAAGAGATTAAAGTAAACTCATAAACCAAAGAACAATAAAACAAAGAACTTACTAGAATTTAGAAGTCGAAATACTGAAGAATCCTAGGAGCAAGCCTCGGGTTAGGAGAACTTGATCCCGTAGGTACAACCTCGAAGTAGTCACCGACAGGCCGGGCTTCCTTCGATCTATACCTCCACTCTATCTCTCTCAATCTAGAAGAACTAAGTCTAATCTCACATTGGATGCTAAGCCCTAATGAGGTGGGAACCCTAAGGGAACCTCTCTCTCTGAATCCTCTCTGGAAAATATGAAAACAATGGACTTGGATTCTCCTCTCCAGGGGCCAGGGGTCCTGCTTATATAGTCCCTTGAAGTGAACCTGGGCCGTCGGATCAAACCGACATTAATCGCACGATTTTCCTTGATCCTTTAGGTCGGTGGGGCATAATCCGCAAGACTCATCCTGATTGGTTGCAGACCTAGGGCGGGCGCCCCAGGGTCCAGGGCGGGTGCCCTGGTCCCGGGCCCGTTCGGCCTCCCGTTCGATCCCGTGGCTTCTGGAGTCTTCTAGATGATAGAAAATCGGTGAACACGTTAATATCTCTATGTAATTCCGACGTGTGGGCCTTTTCTTTGTATTTCCTGATAACCCCCTGCAGAAACAGATAAACAACAAAACTCGTGGAATTCTGTCAGATCAAACCCTAATTCTAGGTGTTGCTTGCATATAAGTCCTTTTCCTTATTTATTGGATAATTAAAATTGATACTTAAGAACTGTCAACAAACACCCCCATACTTAGGCTTTTACTCGTTGTTGATGGTCCTTAAGTATCAATTGTAACTATCAAATAAATAGAGAAAAGGATCCAAATGAAACTAACACCTAGACTTAGGGTTTTATCTGATAGAATTCCACGAGTTTTGCTGTTTATCTATTTCTGCAGGGGGTTATCAGGAAATACGGAAGAAAGGCCCACATGTTGGATTAATGACGGGATATTAACCAAACACGTAATTATCTTACATCTAGAAGAGTCCAGAAGCCACGAGAACGAACGGGAGGCGTAACAGAGCCGGGGACAGGGCGCCCGCCCTAGTCCCTAGGGCGCCCGCCCTGCTGGCTCAGCCAATCAGGCTCCGCTTCGAGGATTATGCTCCACCGACCTAGAGGATCAAGGAAAACCGTCCGTTCAATGTCGGTTTGATCCGACGGCCCAGATTCATCCGAAAGGGCTATATAAGCAAGGCTCCTGCCCCTGGAGGAGAGGCCCTCGTCTCATACTTCAAACCCTAATTCAGGAGGAGAGCCTCTGATCAAGCCCTAGAGCCACCACATCAACTAGATCTCTAGTTAGCATAGCTACATAGGATTAGAACTAGAAGGAGTCAATCTTCGATTGGTTCCCGGATCTGTCAAGAGGATTCTTGGTAATTCCTCTATTGTTCTTCAATTGTTCATCATTGTTCTTCAATATTATGAATATGACTTTGTTCTATTTCAATATATTGGTTATGACTTTGCTCTACTTGATTATATTTGCAATTATATTGTTCTTAGTTTATCATAGTTATATGCTTGGCTGAGTTAGATTGGAATTATATACATGCCTAGGATCGTATAATGTTTATCCATGTGTACAGTGGGTGAATGATAATTATTGTGTAGACGTGGTGTCTATACCATATTTATCTGCGATTGCACCCTATATGCCGGATTGTGGGGTAGTTCGCGATAGTGACAGCTTCGTTGATTCTTATATAGTCCTCCTCTCGTGTATAGGGCAGGCAGAGCAACACTATTACAGGAGAGTGATTGCTATGTTCTTCATCTTCCTTGCTAATATTCACTATGCATGGATATAGTCTTTTCTCACCATGATTGCCAAGTATAATTGCACTAACTATGATATGCTAGACTTTATAGTTAATAATAACTTAGGGAATATCTTTGTAGTTCATCCTAATTCCATGCTAATGACTTGCTAGAATATCTGTTGAGGTGCTTATCATTATTATATGTGGCTAGCTGATCAGATTAATTATCTTTGTCACCATTATCACTTTACCTTTACTTAATGTGACATTTATACCTGTATAAAGAGATTGATAAATACTCTCGGTTATACATGCAATGATGTGTACTCAGTTCTATATTCTCATTCCATTATCAACCATGATACTTAGAAATCCCTTCCCAGTGGTAAAAATATAAATAACGATACCTGGAATACTTCCCGGTTAAAATGCTACATCGGTATTAATCTGTGCGCTTGCAGATCCCTTTTATTATTTATGTTGATGAGCAAATGCATATTTCAATACCGCGTCTCTCATGTCATGCTGAGGATGACAACTTGGCTTAAGTGGCATGAGGGATAGGTTTGGCATTTTTGGCGCCGTTATCAGAATTAGAAAACTAAGTCTACTTTTGGTAGTGACGTTAAGAATGCCCAACAAGCATTTTTGGCGCCGTTGCCGGGGAAGGTTGATTACTAAGTAGGAATGAATACGGAACTTTGAGTCATCATTTGCATCACTAATCTGATCGAGCTTATCAATTCTCTTATACAGTTTTACCCCTGTATTTTCCATTTTGATTATTTATTGCAGGGTGATGCATGAATAGAAGACATCTTCCAGACAACTTTGTTGACGATCCCGAAGCCTAATTCAGAAGAACAAGAGCCAAGCTCAAGAAGACATCGTCAACACTTCAGCACAAAGCTTCATCCAAATCCGAAGACCGCCGAAGTTTCATCCGGAATTTGTCGACTGAATTTGAAGCCATGGCGAACAAGTCGATCCGCGAGTTCTCAGCTCCCACTACGGACAACATCCGCACTGGACCTGCTGGGGAGATCGACCGCAACTTCGAGCTCAAGCCTGGGCTCATCAACATGGTGCAAGCTAACCAGTTCTGTGGGAAGCCACATGAAGACGCTAGTGCTCATCTTCAACACTTCCTGGAGATCTGCAGCACTTTCACCATGGCTGATGTCCCCAGAGACGCCATACTACTTCGCCTTTTCCCATTCTCACTGTTGGGGAGGGCGAAGCAGTGGTTCTACGCTACAAAGGAGAAGAACACTATGTGGGCACTCTGCTCCACGAACTTTCTGGCCAAATTCTTTCCCATGGGCAAGACCAATGCTCTCCGTGGGAAGATTACAAGTTTTCAGCAACAACATGATGAATCCGTTCCAGAAGCATGGGAGCGTTTCCAAGACTACATCCTAGAATGTCCCCATCATGGAATGGAAAGCTGGCTACTGATGCAGACATTTTATCATGGGCTCATTAACAGTGCCCGTGAAACCATGGATGCTACAGCTGGAGGAGCATTCCTATCACTCACCATACCTCAAGCCACAGCTCTTGTGGAGAAGATGGCATCCAACCAAGGTTGGAATGAAGAAAGAACTCAGACACGCAAGAGAGGTGGAGGTATGCACCAGCTCAAGGAGGTAGACATGCTGTCTGCCAAGCTAGACCTACTTATGAAGAAGCTCGATGATCGAGCTAGAGAAAAGAAAGAAGTCATGCACGTCTACGACTCCCACATGACTTGTGAGGAGTGTGGAGGTACTGGACACTCGGGCAACACTGTCCTGAGTTGCTGGAGGACGTGAACTACATCAACAATAACAACAACTACTACAACTGTCCTCAACAGAATCAAGGTTGGAATCAACAGAGGCCTAACTACTCAGGTAATTACCAAGGTAACAATTCTTTCAATAATAATAATAATTATCCACCTTTGAGAGAGTTAGTATCCAACCAAGGAAAGCTAATGAATAACCTGTCTAAGAAATTGGCATCTAATGATAAAATACTAGAAAATATAAATAATAGAATGGATAATTTCTCTACTGCCATCAAGAACCAGATTAGCTTTAATAAAATGATTGAATCTCAGTTGAATCAAATAGCTGCTGCTGTTCCTGCTACTAACCCCGGTATACCATCACAACCGGAAGGACTAGAATCTACAAATCTTATAGACATGTTTGATGCAGGAGATTACTGGAGTAACCCTATCGTGGAAGTAAGTACTGACCGTCTGCCGGTCAAGAGAGGCGATCCAGGACGCCCCGTCATCCCGATCTCCATCGGCATGCGAGACTTCCCAGAAGCACTCTGTGACTTTGGCTCCAGCGTCAACATCATGCCCAGGGTACTCTATGAAAAACTCTTTTCACAACCATTATTAGAAACAACCATGTGTTTGCAGCTTACAGATAGGACACTGAGTTTCCCGAGAGGAATATTGAAGAACATCTGTGTCCGAGTTGGTTCCTCGTACGCTCCAGCAGACTTCGTAGTGATAGAGACCGGTTCTGATGAGAGGGCTCCCGTCATCCTAGGGAGACCATTCCTGAACACCACGGGAGCTGTCATCTACACTAGTGCTGCCAAGATCAGTTTCTACATCAAGGGGAGGAAGGAAAGGTTTTCCTTCAAGAACAAGACCGCACAAATCCCAGAGCAACCCCAATATGAACCAAGGAAGAGGACCAACTGGAGGAACAAGAGCAAGAAGCAAGTATGGACCGAGACAGCTAAGATGGTCACTGCCGTGCACAAAGGTCAAGATCGCCAACTCAAGTCATCGTTCTTGCCTAAGAAGGACGACCCAGGTATGCCAAGCATTTATTGCTCCATTAATGGGTCCCACTTCTACAAGACACTTTGCGACACTGGGTCGGGCATCAACATAATGGCCAAGGTCACCTATGAACTTCTGTTCGGAACCATGCCCTTAAACCCAACATATATTCAGCTCCAGATGGCAGATCAGACATTCCGACAGGTCGAAGGTACAGTAACTGACGTCCCTGTCAAGATAGACGATCACTTTGTCCATACAGACTTTTAGGTTATTGACATGGGAGAAGATGAATATGATCCACCCATCATCCTTGGAAGACCATTCCTTAGTACTGTCAAAGCAATCATTTACATTGGAACTGGAGAAGTCCACATGCACTTCCCCTCTGAGAAGGTACGTCTTTACTTTACTGACCCTAACTATGTATTTGAAGAATCCAAGCAGGTCAGGACAAGAAGAAGGCGGCGTAACCACAATCAGAAGCAACAGGTCATCAAGGACGGATGGGCAGATTATGAAGGAGAAGTGGTAAGATCTGAAGACATACCACTCAACCAACACTGTCCTGAGGAGACCAAAGCACCGAGACAAGTATGGAAAGAAAAGACAGTTGTACATGAAGAGGAGGCGCCGCCGGAACCACCGACTACGCCATCCACCAAGTCCCAGGACGACTGAACGAATAAGAGTCCCGTTCGGAGGACTTAAAAACACCGAACGCCTTGCCAAGAGGTAACTTGGTAGTTATCCTTTCCTTTTTAATTATTTACTTTATCTTAAATAGTTTGCTTAGTTAATCATATTCATACTATCTTAAAAAGAAAATAAAAATGTTAAAAACCCTAAAGCCCCATGTGAGTATGCGAGTGGCATAAAACCCATAAGTACATTCACTGTGGTGGCATAAAAAAAATATATATATAATAAATACATAAATATTTTCTTCTGCTTTATAAAATAAAAAAAACATAAAAAAAATCAAGGAGGCTCAGCATGATAAAGGCTAGATATTTATGCTAACACTTAATCAGTTCCACAAAGCTTTGTTGTCTATTTGAGCTTCACAGAATTCAAGGAGACTAGCAGACAGAGGACATTCTAATCGCTGTCAGGGTGCTGCCGACTTTCAAATACACCTCCGCCATCTGCTAGCTACATCAGAAGAGATTATGTCAAGATCCAGCTTGGGGGAGAGCACCTCCATTATCTTGCTAAGTATTTCTATCTTTATCTTTATATTTATATATACTTCTACCCTATAAAAATAAAAATATACATAACTATGAAAAAAAACCAAATAAAGATTTTGTGCTTATATATATACCTATATCTTTTGCTTAGTGTGTTTTAATAAATAAATAAAGTGGCTATGCTAAACTGAATCTAGATAATAATAAAACTCTAGCATGGATATGATGAATAGTTGCTTTGCCTAACTTTCAAATTTGAAGTCCTCTCTCTAAGTTTAGACATAACTGTTATCATTTAAAGCTTGCTCTAAACCTGAACTTGTGGGAAGAGAACTTGATCTAAAGTCTAAGTTGTTAACGGATATGATATGGGAAGGTTGAGCTGCTGTTTATCTATTCCTAGAGATGCTAGAATTCTAGAGAATTTTATCTTTGAAAATCTTAAAATGCTACATGATGAGTTCCTGTATGATGAGAGTTTAAGTTCCTACCACAGCCATACATACATGCTTGCTAGACTTTAAGCCATACCTTTACTTTTTACTGCTTATGAGCATTGAGTGTAGTCAAGCTGTGTAGACCCTTAGGAGCTTGTCATGCGGTTAAAATCAAGATTCACTTGCACGATCACTCATACATGCTGCTTCTACTCCGGAAGTACGCATCCACATATATCCACTCATTCTCATCTCCAGATCCACATAAAATTATTCTACTCCTAATCCGGGAGAGAATAGCCAAAAATATTTTCCCATTCTTGTTATCCCCTGTGAAATAAATGCTCAAGCTATTTTGGTTACTACCACTTGCTATATTGTTCTAAGGAGATGAGTGCTCTATACGAGGAAATAAAAAGGGGCAAGTGCCCGGAACCTCGAAAAGAAAAAAGATACGAGGAAATAAAAAGGAGCAAGTGCTCGAAACCTCGATAAAAAAAAAGAAAAAGTGTGAGAAGAGAGGTAAAAATGGACAAGTGTCCGACAGTAGAATTAGGGGTACAAGATACCCACCTGAGAGGAAAAAAAAAGAAAATATAGAGCACCTCATTCTCCTCAAGAGCTTTAAAAGCAAGAAAGGTACGTATCCCCTCAAAAAGAGCAAAAGTAGAATTAGACTTTCATCATTGTTATCATCACTACCACCATACACCATTTATTCGCCACACATGCACATCTTGATTTGACTTATTGGCTTGTTTCTCTGGATCCATGGTTTGACTATGCAATAAATTTCTTGTAAGTATGTATACTTTATCTCCCACCGATGAGCTCCAGATATCAAAAGCCTTATTAGAATAGGATGAGAGAGAAGGCAATGTCACTCTGCCTTATACCACAAATACTACATACTTTGCTTTGAGAGAAGGCAGACATCATTACTGCCTTGGTGAGGATCCAGAAATGCCACAAAAGAGAGACCTGAGAGAGTCATACAAGGAATCTCTGAGTTTTATTTGAAAATCTGCAAAAAACTCCAAGAGCTATAGCTAATCAAGAATAAGAGACATGGAGCTTGACTAGACTGTTTTATCTTTTAACCGCTCAAGACAAAGGTGACGGTTGCAAGCCCCATAGTGAAAGGTATAATGAGTAAGTTTTAAGTCTTGACAGTTTACTTTAACTCAGAGATGAGACTCTATTTGAAAGCATGTGTACCGTCAAAATTCAAAGGCATTTCAGCAACTACTGAGTCCCTCCTTGCTCAGGGACGAGCAAGAGGTAAGCTTGGGGGAGTTTGTTGATGGTCCTTAAGTATCAATTATAACTATCAAATAAATAGAGAAAAGGATCCAAATGAAACCAACACCTAGACTTAGGGTTTTATCTGACAGAATTCCACGAGTTTTGCTGTTTATCTATTTCTGCAGGGGGTTATCAGGAAATACGGAAGAAAGGCCCACATGTCGGATTAATGACGGGATATTAACCGAACACGTAATTATCTTACATCTAGAAGAGTCCAGAAGCCACGAGAACGAACGGGAGGCGTAACAGAGCCGGGGACAGGGCGCCCGCCCTAGTCCCTAGGGCGCCCGCCCTGCTGGCTCAGCCAATCAGGCTCCGCTTTGAGGATTATGCTCCACCGACCTAGAGGATCAAGGAAAACCGTCCGTTCAATGTCGGTTTGATCCGACGACCCAGATTCATCCGAAAGGGCTATATAAGCAAGGCTCCTGCCCCTGGAGGAGAGGCTCTCGTCTCATACTTCAAACCCTAATTCAGGAGGAGAGCCTCTGATCAAGCCCTAGAGCCACCACATCAACTAGATCTCTAGTTAGCATAGCTACATAGGATTAGAACTAGAAGGAGTCAATCTTCGATTGGTTCCCGGATCTGTCAAGAGGATTCTTGGTAATTCCTCTATTGTTCTTCAATTGTTCATCATTGTTCTTCAATATTATGAATATGACTTTGTTCTATTTCAATATATTGGTTATGACTTTGCTCTACTTGATTATATTTGCAATTATATTGTTCTTAGTTTATCATAGTTATATGCTTGGCTTAGTTAGATTGGAATTATATACATGCCTAGGATCGTATAGCGTTTATCCATGTGTACAGTGGGTGAATGATAATTATTGTGTAGACGTGGTGTCTATACCGTATTTATCTGCGATTGCACCCTATATGCCGGATTGTGGGGTAGTTCGCGATAGTGACAGCTTCGTTGATTCTTATATAGTCCTCCTCTCGTGTATAGGGCAGGCAGAGCAACACTATTACAGGGGAGTGATTGCTATGTTCTTCATCTTCCTTGCTAATATTCACTATGCATGGATATAGTCTTTTCTCACCATGATTGCCAAGTATAATTGCACTAACTATGATATGCTAGACTTTATAGTTAATAATAACTTAGGGAATATCTTTGTAGTTCATCCTAATTCCATGCTAATGACTTGCTAGAATATCTGTTGAGTTGCTTATCATTATTATATGTGGCTAGCTGATCAGATTAATTATCTTTGTCACCATTATCACTTTACCTTTACTTAATGTGACATTTATACCTGTATAAAGAGATTGATAAATACTCTCGGTTATACATGCAATGATGTGTACTCAGTTCCATATTCTCATTCCATTATCAACCATGATACTTAGAAATCCCTTCCCAGTGGTAAAAATATAAATAACGATACCTGGAATACTTCCCGGTTAAAATGCTACATCGGTATTAATCTGTGCGCTTGCAGATCCCTTTTATTATTTATCTTGATGAGCAAATGCATATTTCAATACCGCGTCTCTCATGTCATGCTGGGGATGACAACTTGGCTTAAGTGGCATGAGGGATAGGTTTGGCATTTTTGGCGCCGTTATCAGAATTAGAAAACTAAGTCTACTTTTGGTAGTGACGTTAAGAATGCCCAACACTCGTCCTCGAGAAAAGGATGGTTCAGAAAAATAACTGGGGTTGAAACATTGTAAAGCATTCTTTTTATACCTGCAGGGTGTTGTGAATGTCCACTGTGCACTGTAGTCAGGGAAATATATGGTTGAAGTAGAGATCCTTTCTTCTTCTCAACCCTGTCACTTAGAGTTTTTTATATATTTTTGAATAGAAAACTTAGCATACCTTTATCCTCATAGGGGCTCTCAGATCACTCATTTATCTTTTGTATGTCTCACTGAGGCTGTTTTAATTTGTAGAAATTCTCAAGCATACTTACTTTGCATATATTGCCTGGGTCAAAACGGGATCCGAGGAGAGGAATGCCATACTCTTAGATCAAAGACTTTGAAAATTAAAACTTATCAACTCTTACTGGCATATTGCTTATTAGAGGGACCATGGGCTATCATTTTCTTTTTACCATATATATTTTTATCATCTCATTTGTTTTCAGGTGGATACTGAGGTACCCCTAATTCTACTTCCGGACACTTGTCCATTTTTCTGCGAGGTTGTCGAGCACTTGCTCCTTTTTATTTCCTCGAAATATATTTTTGCATAGCCCATGCCTCTAATGCAATAATACTTCGGAAGAGTGAATCTTTCTGAATAAAAATGTCTTGATCTTGGGAGCATGATAAATCTCTCAACAAGGGTCTAACTCGTTTTGCACAAACTCAATACAAAGCAAATTAATATTTTTAGGTTTATCAGGCATATAAAATATTGAGGATGGTAGCTATATTTTTGAAGTTTTTGAAAAGAAAATCTCCAAGCGACAAAGATTTCAAGAATAAGATACTCATATTCTACCATCTCACATTCCACAATGACTTGAGTAACACATGGTTTTTAAAATGATTTTCAATAAATGCAGGTTTTCAGAAATATCACAGAGTGAGATTGATCATGATTAAAAATATTTTTGTCTTTTTAAATTATCATGTTAGGAACAATATTCTACATAGCCCAATATGTATTTGTATATATGTAAATAAAGCGTGCAGAGTATGTACCTGAATCGTGGAGTGGTGCAATCGAAGTGCTTTTACCATGTCGAGGGGATTCCCCCATACTTGTTTCCTGCTTTCTTGCATAAAAATAAAGTGGAGATACACGAGGCATAATAATAATAATAATCTTTATTTGTCTTGAGGCATTTATTACACTGACTAATGAAGCGAACTAATCTAAACTGAATTTAATCGAATCTAATTGAATCTAATGATGAAGACTAAGACACACTGCCTCAAGGTCTAATCTAGATAGCTCAGTGTTGCTCTAAATCCCTGATCCTAGCAAGGGCATCAGAAAGGTCACGTTTAAACGTGAGCACATTAGTGTTCAGGTTGGAGACCTGCCTACTAAGGGAGCTAACTGTGGACTGAAGTTCCATAATATGTCTATTTGCTGTCCTGATGTCCTCATCCACATCTGCTATGGTCCTGCGGCGCTCCGGTGGTGTCTCAAACGAATTGAGAGCGTGCTTAGGAGCTTCCTTTGGTGGGATGAAGCGAACTTTTGCTGTCCTAACTCCTTCGAAGCGGGGCCTCTCCTTCTCCATAGTGTAGTGGACGCTGCTGATCTCGTCGCTCCGGTTGGTCTTGACGCCTACAACCCGCTCATTGGGTTTAGGTGGCAGGATTTTCGTGCCGGCTGGTACCTTGACGATGGCTTCTTGCTTTGACGACGGTCCCTTGAGAAGAAGGGGCTGCGGTGGTGCAGTAAGAACTGGTTGGGCGTAGTAGGATGAGATTGAGCTGCGCTGGTTTGATGGTGGGGCTGCTAGCTGTCGCTCTGTGTTGGCCGGGACGTAGGCGTCGGGGTCATCCTTGGGCTTGCGGTTGAGGTCGTAAGGGACGATCTCCCAGTTGCGGTGGGTCTTGTCGGCCATTGGAGAAGCAAGGAACTAGACAATCTCTAATTTAGGAGGAGAGAAGGATTGAATGAATTGGTGTTGAAAGCTGACGTCAGGGGTCTGTTTATATAGGGGTCAAACAGTGCCTCTAGGGTTTCCATAGATCCATCCCGCCGCCGGGCGTGCGTAACAACCCATTCGCGGAATTTTCTGGATAACCATAGATGAGGAAAGCACGTCAGAAGAGGCCGGGGCCGAGGGGACACCAGGGCAGGGTGCCCGCCCTCATCATCAGGGCGCCCGCCCTGGGCCTGCCTCCTCTGCGGGCCCGCTTGCTCGAGCGTGTTTCTAGAAGTATTTTTATCCCGAAAAATATATACGTGGCCCAAAAACGTCAGATTAAAAAGGTCGGGCTTTAATTCTCCATCGGAAGGTAAAAATGGATCACGTCTATTTCTTCTAATTCTTTATTGGGTTCTAAAAATAATTTAAGACGTTGACCATTTACCTTGAATAACGTACCTTCGTCGTTTTGAAGTGTAATAGCTCCGTGGGATGATGAATTGACTACCTTGTATGGTCCTTCCCATTTACTCCGGAGTTTTCCATGCCCGAAAAGCTTCACCCTGGAATTAAAAAGTAATACCTTATCTCCGGGTGAGAACTCCTTCTTGATCCTCTTGTCATGCCATCTTTTGACTCTTTCTTTGTAGATCTTCGAATTGTGATATGCTTTCTCTTGCCATTCTTCCAATTCTGATAGTTGCATTCTTCTTGTTCGCTCCTGGTGGTACATACCCTGAAACCATAAAATTAACAATATCTTCATACCAGGGGTTAGACCTGTTGATTCCATAGAGCATGTCGTCCCAGAGTGAATCATTAATGGGTGTTTCCTGTGGATCCTTAAAGTGCATTCTAGACAAGTGATCAGCAACAGAATTTTCTACTCCCTTTTTATCTTTTATTTCTAAGTCAAATTCTTGGAGTAACAAGATCCATCTAATTAGGCGAGGTTTAGCATCTTTTTTAGTGAGCAAATATTTTAATGCAACATGATCAGTGTAAACAATTATTTTAGCTCCTACTAAGTAAGATCTAAATTTATCAATGGCAAAGACAACAGCCAGAAGCTCTTTTTCAGTGGTTGCATAATTAAGTTGAGCTCCTGTCAAAGTTTTACTGGCATAAGCAATTGCATGATGCTTCTTGTCTTTTGTTTGCCCCAAAACTACCCCCACAGCATAATCACTAGCATCACACATAATTTCAAAAGGCAACGACCAATCAGGGGGTTGAATGATTGGTGCAGAGATGAGTGCATTCTTTAATAATTCAAAAGCTTTTAAACATGCATCATCAAATTCGAAAGGAGCATCCTTGGCTAGCAAAAGAGTGAGTGGTCTAGCAATAAATGAAAAATCTTTTATGAATCTGCGATAAAAACCAGCATGGCCAAGAAAGCTTTGAATTCCTTTTATATTCACAGGTGGAGGTAGTTGTTCTATTACTTCAATTTTAGCTTTATCTACCTCAATACCTCTTTCAGACACTAGGTGTCCTAGCACTATTCCTTCCCTAACCATAAAATGACATTTTTCCCAGTTAAGGACTAAGTGCTTTTCTTTGCATCTTTGCAAAACCTTGTCTAAGTTTTCAAGACAATTATCAAAAGTTTTTCCATAAACAGAAAAATCATCCATGAAAACTTCCATAATCTCTTCAATCATATCAGAAAATATAGACATCATGCATCTTTGAAAAGAAGCTGGTGCATTACATAGCCCAAAAGACATTCTACGATAAGCATAAGTTCCGTATGGACAGGTAAAAGTGGTTTTGCTTTGATCATCAGGATGGATCGGGATCTGATGGTACCCTGAATATCCATCTAAGAAACAGAAGAACGAATGGTTCGCTAACCACTCTAACATCTCATCTATAAAAGGTAAAGGAAAGTGATCCTTTTTCGTGGCTTTATTCAGTTTTCTATAGTCAATGCACATCCGCCACCCTGTGACGGTGCGTTGCGGAATTAGCTCGTTCTTCTCATTTGTAACAACAGTCATGCCTCCCTTTTTAGGCACAACTTGAACAGGGCTCACCCACTCACTATGCGGCACAGGATATATAATCCCTGCATGCAGCAACTTTATAACTTCCTTTTTAACTACTTCTCTCATCGCGTTGTTGAGTCTACGTTGGGGTTCCCGAGAAGGTGAAACAGAAGGATCTGTCGGAATGCGATGGGTGCAAATCATAGGACTGATTCCTGTAAGATCTTGGAGTGAGTAGCCAAAGACTGAGTGATGTTTTTCTAAAATGGTCATTAATCGCAGAGTTTGTTCCTGAGTGAGTTTATTACTAATGATCACAGGAAACTCTGGATTATTGTTTAGGAAAGCATAGATAAGACCGGGTGGTAAAGTTTTAAGCTCTATAGGAGGTCTGGGTGTTTCTGCAAACTCATCTAAAGGTTCAGCTTCCTCTTCTATGAAGAAAGGGGCTTCTTCTTCTAAGTCTGATTCATTTAAAAGCTCTAGAGACGCAGCTTTTACCTCTTCCATAGGATCAGGCAAAAGAGATGACTCGATCTTATTATTCAAGGAGTGAGAAATTGTCATAGGGAATTTAAAATCCTTTCCAAAAGAAATGTGTAGCTTTCCAGTTTGACCTTCATAAAGAAGTTTCTAAATGGTTGTCCTATCAACAGGTCGAAGTCCCATGTATCAAAGATATAAAAGTTCAAATGAATCATGGAGCCTTCTACCATAAAGGGTAGGACATTCACAATTCTAAGACTGGGGACCAATCGTCCCGAAGATTCCTTCATGAACTTTGTTGTGGGGGTTAAAATTAATTTTCCAAATAATTTAAGTGCAAAAGCTTCAGACATGATATTGATCCCCACAACAGGATTATAGAGAGCATCAAATTGATCATAAGTACAGCGTATAGTGATAGGAGGTGTATCCAAACGGATCACTTCAGAGGAAAGCTCTGACTCCTCCAACCATTCGCTACTCATGAATGAGATAAGCTCTCTCAATTGATATTCACTTGGTAAACAAATGCTATAATGGCCGCTTTGGGGTTTGTCTATAGAATGGTAGTTTGAAATGTTTCCAAAATCGGTAAAAAGATCGGATTCTATATCCAGCATGAAATCAGGTGGTGGAATTTCTTCCTTTTGTGGCTCAAAACTTGGGATAGCTGAAGTAGGTGAAGAATTCGGCAGAGTGTCTACTTCGGCTTCGTAGGTTTCATCATGGAGGGTATTATCCATCTCAGCTTCTAGGATTCTATCTAGGATCGCTCTAGCTTCATCAGTAGGGATACGAAAGAAAGAACCTCTAGACATTGTATGTAGCATTTGTTTATGATCTTTCTGAAGACCTCGAAAGAAATGAAAAAGGAGAATAGGGTCTTCAATATTGAGTTTTGGACCAGATTCTAAAAGATCAGAAAAACGTTTCTAGGATTTTCCCAAAGTTTCATTTTCTTTTTGTTTAAAAGATAGAACTTCGAGTCTAAGGTCGGCGATACGATCGAGGGAATAAAAATCTAAACAGAAGTTGGCTCGTAAGACTCCCCATTCACCTCGTTGTTGACTTACCTTCTGACTATACCATCGTCTAGCTTCTCCTCTTAAGGAAAAAGGAAAAAGCTTCCAACGTAATGTCTTATCAGAAATGCCTTCAATGTGAAGACAATCGCATGTTTGCTCAAAATCTCTAATATGAAGGTAAGGATTTTCGTCTTCCTTTCCCGAAAAGGATAGGTTCTCAATAATGGCAATTAACATTGAACTTAACCTATACTGGGATGTTTGGATAGGCTGTGATGACTCCCATGGTAAAAGGTCAGTTTCCAAAGGTGTTGCAAATTGATAAATTGATTTAGAATCTTGGTTCTCCATAAGGTAAGAATAAAGAATATAAAAAGATAAGGAATAAAAAGATAAAGAAAGATAAAAGTATAGGTACAAGCTAGTAGTAAGATTCAAGGTTATCTCAGCAAACCGTCTTTCTCCCTGGCAACGGCGCCAGAAATGCTTGTTGATATTTGGTAACGCAATTAGGAAATGATCCGCAAGCGCACGGATATTGGTGAGCACTTCACCCGGGATGTTATCCAGAGTATCGTATTTATTTTTTTACCACTAGGAGAAAGCGTGCATCTGACTAACCAAATCTATTACTACTAACCTTTAGGCTACAACCACTGTGATTTGATGTGAGCGATGTATAGAGAAGACTGCAACTGCACTCTCATTCTAACCTTGGTAAGGATGATCTTCTGCTCTATTGGGGAGGCTCACGGAATCTAGACACCTCAAAGGATGTTCGACCCGCACCTATAAACCCTATCGATCCTGCTAACGGGATATGGAATACAAAGGTAGCTACGGAAATGTCACGTTCCTCGCTACTACCACGGTCTGGCTAGACATGGGATATCTATGAGTATCCTAGCCCAAACACCACGTTTACTCTAGAGATGATTACTCTAAACTCTACGCGAAGAGATTAAAGTAAACTCATAAACCAAAGAACAATAAAACAAAGAACTTACTAGAATTTAGAAGTCGAAATACTGAAGAATCCTAGGAGCAAGCCTCGGGTTAGGAGAACTTGATCCCGTAGGTACAACCTCGAAGTAGTCACCGATAGGCCAGGCTTCCTTCGATCTATACCTCCACTCTATCTCTCTCAATCTAGAAGAACTAAGTCTAATCTCACATTGGATGCTAAGCCCTAATGAGGTGGGAACCCTAAGGGAACCTCTCTCTCTGAATCCTCTCTGGAAAATATGAAAATAATGGACTTGGATTCTCCTCTCCAGGGGCCAGGGGTCCTGCTTATATAGTCCCTTCAAGTGAACCTGGGCCGTCGGATCAAACCGACATTAATTGCACGGTTTTCCTTGATCCTTTAGGTCGGTGGGGCATAATCCGCGAGACTCATCCTGATTGGTTGCAGACCTAGGGCGGGCGCCCCAGGGTCCAGGGCGGGCGCCCTGGTCCCGGGCCCGTTCGGCCTCCTGTTCGATCCCGTGGCTTCTGGAGTCTTTTAGATGATAGAAAATCGGTGAACACGTTAATATCTCTATGTAATTCCGACGTGTGGGCCTTTCCTTTGTATTTCCTGATAACCCCCTACAGAAACAGATAAACAACAAAACTCGTGGAATTCTGTCAGATCAAACCCTAATTCTAGGTGTTGCTTGCATATAAGTCCTTTTCCTTATTTATTGGATAATTAAAATTGATACTTAAGAACTGTCAATAATGCTCCCCTTAATTTAATCGTTACCGCTATATAGATGCGTTTTGTGCGTCGAGTCGCCGATCGGGTCGCCACCGTGACCGCCATGGCCGCGGTCAAGCCTCCTCCGTGCTGTAGAAGGTCCAATTCATGCCACAGTCGGGTTCGCGGGGTTCAGGTGGTGCTGTTGGGGTTGTTGAAGCGACTCCGATGCTCTGTAGGCTCGTCGTCGGTGAGCTCGCCGTCGACAGCCACCGCGGCAGCGCGTCCGCGCGCGCGAAGGAGAAGAAAGAGAGGGAGTGTGAGCGGGGCTGGCTTGTCAGTGTCGGGGAGTGAGCGGGCGCGAGCGAAGCAGGCCGGCCTGGCTTTGCTGGGCCGCGCTGACGGGCCGCGTAGCTGGGCCGAGCTGGCGAGCGCGCGAGGGAGAGCGCGGGCCGCGCGCGTGCGTTGCAGGCCGGGCCGAGAGAGAGAGAGGGAAGGGAAGCAGCCCACGATGGAAATTTTGTTTTTCTTTTTTCAAAAATGTAAAATGATTTTCAGTTTTGTTTATTTTGTTATAAATTATTTATAGTTCCAAAATTTGTGAAAAATTTTGAGTAACCTTCATGTATTGTGTACTATTTAAGAAAAATAATAAATATCAATTTAAATTACTTTTTGTAGGTTAATTAATTAGTCCATTTAATTCTTAAGTGGCCCTTACATAATTTTTCTAGGTTTATTTATTTATCCAAAAATCATGAAAATTGTTTTATCACCTAATTAGGTTATAAGCTTCATAAATTAAAAAATTTAGCTTAATTAGATTAAGTTAATTTTTATTCTTAAATTATACTTTATTAATTAATTAGTTAATTAATTAATTAGGGCATAATGATTAGGGTTGCTTGACTTTATGATTGAGTGTTGACTTTAGGTCATTAACCCTTAATGACCTTTAGCATTCCTAATTGGTTGCTTAAGCCTTCTTAATCATGTTGTTAATAATTAATTAGTGTTATTTCATGTGTTTAACGAAATCCTTTAATAAAGTGTTTAGCGTAATTCAGCCCTAGATTAGGGTTAGGTTGAAAACTTTTGTCGTTCAACTGTACCGTGAAGGAAAACTATACTCAAGTTGTTAACTCTGTTAAGCATCCATCGAGCATCATGTTTATTATTTCATCATCCTTAAGCATGCATTATCGTCATGTATAGTTCCCGTAAAAGAGGAAGGTACCGAAGCCGAACCCATTCCCGAAGACGAGCCGACATCCGTGGAAGTAGGGTTTGACATCTGTGGTACTAATCCCGAGCCTGAATTTCCCGCCGACCAAGGCAAGCCCCGGTTACATCTAACCTTTCCTTGCGATTTGAAAAGTTTTAATTTACTTATATTACCGCTCTATTGCATTAAGTGCTAGGAGTTGAGTGATAACCTAATTACTGCATTATCATCCTGATATTCCAATACCATTCTTGTTACTGTTTTTTTAAAAATGCTTAGTATGTTTAACATTGCTTAATGAGAAAACTTTAAAACTTTTAAATAAAGTTTGAAGGGTTGTTGGATAACCACTTGATGAATATTAATGATGATAATTTGGGATCGGTCGGTGGACTTGCATCGGGAAAGGAGTCCCCATGTAGTGTCTTCGACTGAGTCAGTTAAGGACCGTACCGTTGTTTGAATTATGTGCGTCGAGACTTTGTAACTGATCACATGCTCCGGTAAGCCTAAGACCTCAGTAATACCAACATGTGAACGGCCAACCGCGCACTGGGAGTGGAGAGATGGCGAGAGTAGTGTGTACCCTCGTAGCCAAGGGCTGGATTGGAGGTGTACTATACTCTCGGGTGGCGCTGGACCCGGTCATATTTTGGAGGATCCGAGTGAATGTTGATATATGTCGGTTAGAGTCCTACATATGTCGTGTGATTAGGAATCCCCAGCTGGGTTTAATCGATTCGAATCGTCGCTGCTCCTCGGTTAAGGAAACTCGATTCTCTGTTCAACATCGTAGTTGAGAAATGGAACTTTGGTTGGAGATTCAGAATGATATTGAATGAGTTATATGATCAAGATTAGGATCACTTACATTCTGTCAATAAATAATACTGAAATAAAATCATGATCTTAAGGATTCACAATTAGTAGCTTTTATGCAAAAGAACTTGACTTCCTGCTGGAACCTCACCTTGATTCCCCTAAGCCTGCATTCCTGAGTCATTCCACTGGTTTTGTCGGTTAAGTCTTGTTGAGTACTTTCGTACTCAGGGTTTGTTAAACCCCTGTTGCAGGTGCATCTCATGAGTTGGTGTGTTTTGGACCCTGTTGCATGACCGTCTTTGCGACGAGCGACGACGAGTAGATATGTTTGGCTCTTGGGCAGAGCATCGCATTTTGGTGCTGTAATAATGTTAATAATGCTACTCCACTACTATGGTTGTAACACTAAACTTAAGTTCTGTAAGTTTGGAATATCGGTTTTGTAAACCTATGTTATGTAAGACTTCCGCTTTTGTACTCTGATGTAATTTATTATATAAACTGTTGTAATACTGTGATGTCTCTGAAATGTGATCCTGCTTGAAAAATTGTGGATGATTCGGGTTTCCCGAGGACACCCGACAGGCTTCTTAAGTTCTGTGGTACACATGTACAGTGGTTAGAAGTCTTTAGGACAATAACAAGTACATGTGGGCCATAGTATTTAGGAGGTTCTGCCACAGCTGGTATCAGAGCGATCATTGACAGAGCTATTGTAGTATTGCATTTCAAAACTTCAAAACAATTGGGTCAAATAAATGTAACTGGCTATTTTGGTCTAAATTGCTTATTACCTATCTCTATTCCTCTGGTAAATCTTTAGTCGTGTTTAAAGACTTTTGGTGGAATAGCATATTAAAATTGCCCTATAAATAAAGTTTATGTTCTGTTACCCTTGTGCATTTAATTACAAAAAATCTTTAATGTTAGTTCGTACGTTAAATCATGCATCATGCTTAATGAATTTGTTAATTACCTTCCCCATTATTGAGGTTTGGGTTAAGTAGAATCAATCATATTCATGCTAACCTTCAGATCCTCCCCAGTTATCCTTACCGAATTCTAACTTTTCTCGCTACAGGATGGCCCATACCAAGTTGACGCCCCGCAAGTCCACCGGACCAAAGGGAGTTCCTCGTTGCCAGCTTGCTCCCCGGGACAAAAGTGCTAGCGGCAGCAGGCCTGTCCATCAGACGGAGATAGAGAGGCTTTCCGCTGAGTTAGCCCAGGCTACACGTGATAGAGCTATGGACACTATCCAGGTCGGAGAGTTACAGAATCAGTTACGAAGGCTCACTGGGGCTCATTTGAGCTGTGAGCAGATGATGGGTTGATTGGTGGCAGAAAGGAATGAGGCATGGCAACGAGAGGATGTTGCCAGGGAACATGCTGAGGAGTTACAATTTTATGTTAACGATCTAGAGGGGGATAACCAGGTTCTCCACGATGAAGTACATCAGCTGTTCTATCAACTGCATCCTCCTCCTGGTGCAGCTGAGCTAGACCCTGGTGTTATCCTCGCTGATGGTGGTGAATCTGCAGAGGAGTCAGAGGAAGAAGAAGATCCGGAGGAGATGGAGCCTATGGACGAGAGTGACGATGAAGGAGGTCACGTTTCAGGAGTGGACACTGACCGTGAGAACTAAGTTGGTCAAGTGCAGTGTGTAGCTAGAAGTTTATGTTTGTTGTCAGCCTTAGTTAACCGGGAAGTCCGGCCTGTGTGCGGACCTATGTAATAAATAAATGAATCTACGTGGTGTGTTTGTAATAGCTTTTATAAAAGTTCAATAAAAGTTTGTGAATAAAGTTTGGTTTGTTATCAACAGATGGCTCATAATGATGATGGTACGGGAACTTCACAGGGTGGGAATGGTGTCCCTAATCCACCACCCGTTCGACTAAATATGGTAGAGGCTATGTTCGCCCTTGTCAATGCTACTGCAGAAAATGCTAGGTTACTGAGGGAAGTGGTTCAGAATAATCACAATGCACCACCAGGCAATCGGGGTCGGAATAACCACCGGAATGAGACCACTTATGTGGATTTCACTGATACCTGGCCCCCAGTGTTTACCAGAGCCAATGAACCGTTAGAAGCAGATGACTGGCTCCGCACCATGGAGCAAAAGTTTGAACTCATAGATTGTAGTGACTACCATAAGCCGGTGTTTGCAGCCCAATAGCTTCAGGGTGCTGCCGGAGCATGGTGGGGAAATCACCTTGCTGCACAGCCAGCTGGTCACCGGGTGACCTGGGCGGAATTCCGTGCGGCTTTCTGAGCTCACTTTATTCCAGAAGGAATTATGATCAGAAAGTTAGAGGAGTTTCTTGCACTGTAGCAGGGAGACTAGACAGTAATGCAATATGTGGGCAGGTTCAATCATCTATCACAGTATGCCGCTGACCAAATCATCTCCGATCGAAAGAAGCAAGCTTGTTTTATGAGGGGTCTGAACTCAAAGATTCGCACTATGATGACTGGCTGCCTCAATGTGACTTATCATGAGGCTATTGATATTGCTCTTTCGTCAGAAGAAGAATACCGGAAGCATAAGGAGGCTAAGAAGAAGAAGGTGTCGTATGGACCATCTGGTGGCAATCAAAAGCACCAGAAGATAGTATGTCATCCTCAAAACCATTTCCGTCCTCCTTTTTGTCCACCACAATTCCAAGCCCGGCAACAGGCATTTGTTCCTCCTGTTGCAGCTCTATCCTATCCACGTCAGCCGAATGCTCCTGGCATTCGTCCCCCACTTCAACAGGGCAACAATATCAATAATTATCCCTGTTATAATTGCGGAAAGACAGGGCATTTCTCGAGAGAATGTCCATACCCGAAGCAGTATAATCAGAATTATTAGAAAGCTTTTGTGCCCCAACAACAAAACCAGAATCAGCAGAGGGGCAATAACCAGAATGCTCAGAAGGGCAAGGCCGAGAAGAAAACCGGATGAGTCTTTTACACGCAGGCCGGGGCAATACCAGAAGGAGAGCCCGTCATGATGGGTATGTTTCCTGTCGCAAATCACCCTACAGTTATGTTTTTTGATTTAGGCGCATCACATACATTCATCAATCGTACATTTGTTATGAAACATGCAATTCTAATTGGGGAAACGAAAGAGAACTTCTTTATACAGTCGCCCGGGGGGCCGTCTGTGTACTAAAGAAATGGTACATCATGTACCTATAGAATTGGGTGGGCATACTTTTCCCACGTCCATGATAATTTTGAAGGATCAGGATATAGATGTGATCTTAGGTATGAACTGGATGTATCAGCGCGGAGCTGTAATAGATACTTTGAATAGAACAATAAGGCTGAACTTACCTGATAGTAGTTCTCAACTTCTTATCCAACTTCAAACACCAAAAAGAGCAGTCGAAAGAGTTTGTGCAACTTCTGTGAAAGAAATCAGTGATATTCCTGTAGTTTGTGAGTTCCCAGATGTTTTCCCAGATGATCTACCTGGATTACCTCCTGACAGAGATGTGGAATTTGTAATAGAGTTGAAACCTGGCACTGCCCCCATATCTAGAAGAGCATACAGAATGCCACCAAAAGAATTAGCAGAACTCAAGATACAGTTACAAGAATTGCGTGACAAGGGTTTTATTCAACCTAGTTCTTCACCATGGGGATGTCCAACCATATTTGTGAAAAAGAAGGACAAAACTTTGAGATTGTGTGTTGATTATCGCTCGTTGAATGAAGTGACTATCAAGAATAAGTATCCTCTTCCTCGTATTGATCTACTCTTTGATCAACTTGCTGGAGCCAAAGTATTTTCTAAGATTGATCTCCGATCTGGCCACCACCAAATAAAAATTCACCCTGAGGACATTCCAAAGACTGCTTTCACTACTAGATATGGTCTTTATGAATATCTAGTCATGTCCTTTGGTCTTACCAATGCACCCACTCATTTCATGTACCTCATGAATTCTGTTTTTATGCCTGAGCTCGACAAGTTTGTCGTTGTCTTCATTGATGATATCTTAGTTTACTCCAAAAACAAGAAAGAACATGCGAAACATTTACGCATCGTTCTAAGTCGCTTGAGGGAACATCAGTTGTATGCTAAGTTCAGCAAATGTGAGTTTTGGCTTAATGAGGTGCCATTTCTTGGACATGTTTTATCGACAGAAGGTGTTGCTGTTGACCCTAGCAAAGTAAGGGATATACTAGATTGGAAGCCCCCAAGTACTGTCCATCAAGTTCGCAGTTTCCTGGGAATGGCGGGTTATTACCGTCGATTCATTCCTGATTTCTCAAAGATATCAAAACCTATCACTGAGTTGTTGAAGATTCAGGTTAAATTTGTTTGGTCATCAGAATGTGAGAAGGCTTTCCAGACTTTGAAAAGGTTGTTAACCACTGCTCCAGTGTTAGCTCAACCAAATATTGAGAAGCCGTTTGACGTCTACTGTGATGCTTGTGGTACTGGTATTGGATGTGTGTTAATGCAAGAAGGTCGAGTGATTGCTTATGCTTCTCGCCAACTCAAACAACATGAAGAGCACTATCCAACCCATGATTTAGAGTTAGCGGCAGTTGTTCATGCTTTAAAGATATGGCGGCATTACTTGTTGGGTAACATATGTCACATCTATACAGATCACAAGAGTTTGAAATACATTTTCACTCAGTCTGATTTGAATATGCGTCAACGAAGATGGTTAGAATTGATAAAGGATTATGACCTGGAAGTACATTATCATCCGGGTAAGGCAAATGTTGTTGCCGATGCCCTTAGTCGAAAGACTCATTGCAACTGCTTAACAGTGAAACCATTGGGTATTTCTTTGTGCCATGAGATAGAAAAGTTGGGTATTGAAATAGTTCAGCAGGGTAGTGTTGCCAACATCACAGTGGAAACAACTATAAGAGATAAGATTATTTCTGCTCAGAAGGAAAATAAGGGTATAGTCCACATAAAGGAAACAGTTAGAAAGGGAAAAGGTTCATGTTTTAGAATTAATGAAGCAGATGTCCTCTGGTTCAAGGATCATTTGGTTGTACCCAAGGTTCCAGAGTTACGTTAGTTAATTCTGGATGAAGCACATTTGACCAAATTCTCTATCCATCTTGGAAGTAATAAGATGTATCATGATCTGAAATAAAGATTCTGGTGGACTAAGATGAAGATTGAGATTGCCCGATATATAGCCAAGTGTGACACTTGTCAGAGAGTGAAAGCTGTACATCTGAAGTCAGTCGGAGAATTGCAGCCCTTACCCATTCCAGCCTGGAAGTGGGAAGATATCAGTATGGATTTTATTGTGGGTTTGCCCAAAACTTCAAAAGGGTTTGATTCTATCTGGGTTATTGTGGACCGTCTCACTAAGTCTACACATTTCATTCCAGTCCAAACTTATATCCAACTATCTGATATGCTAAGATATATTTTGAAAGAATTGTCAGTCTGCATGGGATACCCAAGACTATTGTATCTGATCGAGGTACACAGTTTGTTAACAATTTCTGGAGGCACTTACATGAGTCCTTGGGTACTAAACTTCTGCATAGTATTGCTTATCATCCTCAATAAGATGGTCAGACTGAAAGAGTCAATCAGATTTTAGAAGATATGTTGAGATCTTGTGTGCTCAATTACTCGGATTCTTGGGATGATTGTTTACCTTTAGTAGAATTTTCTTACAATAACAGTTATCAAGAAAGTATCAAAATGGCACCGTTTGAAGCACTGTATGGTCGCAGATGCAGAACTCCACTGAATTGGTCAGAATCAGAAGAGAGATGGTTTTTCAGGGTTGATTTAGTAAAAGAAACTGAAGAGAAAGTCAGATGTATACAAAATAATATAAAGATAGCACAGTCTCGTCAGAAGAGTTATGCAGATAAAAGGTGACGAGCATTGGTGTTTGACAAAGGAGATTATGTATACTTAAAGGTATCACCCATGAAAGGAGTTAACCGATTTGGGGTTAAAGGAAAGTTGGCACCTAGGTACATTGGACCGTTTCAAATTTTGGAACGATTTTGTAAAGTGGCTTACTGTTTAAGGTTACCTAAACAACTCTCCGCAGTCCATAATGTGTTCCATGTGTCACAACTGAAGAAGTGTCTACAAGTACCTGGTCGAGCTTGAGCCAGATCTAACATATTCAGAGCATCCTGTCAGAGTTTTGGATCAGAAAGATCGTGTTACACAGAGTAGAACAATCAAGTGGTACAAGATTCAATGGAATCAACATTAAGAAGAAGAAGCAACGTGGGAATCTGAAGATTATTTGCTGGAGAACTTTCCCGACTTCTTTGCTTCTATCTAAGTTACAATTTCCTCTTTAGATTGTAACTCATTCTTTTTAAACTTTGAAATGTAAAATACCTACCTGTTTAATGAACAAGTCTTGAACGTGTTTGTTTGACACGTTTCCTTTTCCATTACTTAACCCAAGGCTTTAAATCTCGGGACGAGATTTCTTTAAGGGGGAAGGGCTGTAACACCCTTGGTGTTATAGTAACTAAAAGCCTGCCATGTCATCATTTGCACTGCAAATCATCCATGATTAGGTTAACAATTTTATGCATCAACTAAAATGAGTTTAAATTCTTAGGTTGGATGTGTTTCTCGTTGTGTGACTCGAATTCCGAAAACCCTAATTTCGAATGTCACCACAAATACTTAGTTTATGCCCTGCGTAATTTGAGGTGTATGACGGTGTTATACACTAGTGCCACGTGTAGGGTATAAGCTCAAGTCTAACTTATAAAATAAAGCTTCAAGTTTGAGTTAAGGTTTGGAATCCAAAACTTGTTACAAGTTTTCTGATTCGAATTCAAATTCAAATTTGAGGAATTATTAAAAGAATTTGTTAAGTCAAACTGGTCAACCTAGGGAGCCATTTGGTCAACCATGTGAGGTTGACTCAATGATGCCCTAGGGTGATGGTGTGATCACTAAACAACCACAAATTAATAGAGTATCAAGTTTCAATTCAAATTTTTTCCGAAAACCCTGAAAAGCAAAACCCTAGTTTTACCCCTTTTTGAATAAATCAAAATCTAAGCAAAATTTGGAAAAATAATTTAAAACCAAGTTTGTAGATCTTTTCAAGGGCTACAAGTTTGATGTTTTGAGTTTTCAAAGTTTTAGTGTAAAATTTGAAGTAATTTTGAAAAGATTCAAATCTCAAATTTGTCCCCTTTTCATTTCCCCTATCCAATTTCAAAATGGAGGCAGAATTTGAAAATGTTTTGAATAGCAAAGTTGTAGGTCTGTCCTAGATGTACAACTTTGGTATTTTGAGTTTTTAAAGTTTCAATACAAAATTCAAAGTAATTTTGATTTTACAGAATTCCAGAAAATGTCCCCTTTTGAATTCAAATTCAAATTTCAAAAACTAAGCCGAATTGGAAAATGTTCATATTGAGAAAGTTGTAGATCTTTAAAAATGGAACAACTTTTGTTTTCAACTTCTATTGAAGATTTGAAAGTAATTTGAAATTTTGCTCCAGTGGCAATTCTGTAATTTATTTGAAATCCTTGCCAACCACCGAGCGCCACCTCCCGCCGACGCCGGCGATCTTCGTTTTGCTTCCAGGCGCGCCCGCGACGTCCAGCGACCGCCTCGTCACGGTTAGAACGCCCCGCGTGTCGCTCCCGTGTCGACCGGCCATGCCTATAAATACCACCATCATCGATGAACTCCAGTTTCACCGTCGCTGCTGCTCCACCGCCCAATTGCTCTCGCCTGCAGCTCCGCCAGTCGTGCGTGCAGCTCCTGGAGCCATTGATCGTGCCTCGCCTCGTCTGCAACCACCCGCAAGCCACTATCTTCCCCACGGCCGGTAGTAACACCACCGTGACCGCCTCACCATGGACCGGCCGTTCCAGTGCGTCTCCGTCGTCCCCAAAGTCGCCCAACGCAATCGCTGTGAGCTCCTACACGTGAGCTCCCCTTAATTTAATCGTTACCGCTCTGTAGACGCGTTTTGTGCGTCGAGTCGCCGGTCAGGTCGCCACCGTGACCGCCATGGCTGTGGTCAAGCCTCCTCCGTGCTGTAGAAGGTCCAATTCATGCCACAGTCGGGTTCGCGGGGTTCGGGTGGTGCTGTTGGGGTTGTTGAAGCGACTCCGATGCTCTGGAGGCTTGTCGTCGGTGAGCTCGCCGTCGACGGCCACCGCGGCAGCGCGTCCGCGCGCGCGAAGGAGAAGAAAGAGAGGGAGTGTGAGCGGGGCCGGCTTGTCAGTGTCGGGGAGTGAGCGGGCGCGAGCGAAATAGGCCGGCCTGGCTTTGCTGGGCCGCGCTGACGGGCCGCGTAGCTGGGCCGAGCTGGCGAGCGCGCGAGGGAGAGCGCGGGCCGCGCGCGTGCGTTGCAGGCCGGGCCGAGAGAGAGAGGGAAGGGAAGCAGCCCGCGATGGAAATTTTGTTTTTCCTTTTTCAAAAATGTAAAATGATTTTCAGTTTTGTTTATTTTGTTATAAATTATTTATAGTTCCAAAATTTGTGAAAAATTGAGTAACCTTCATGTACTGTGTACTATTTAAGAAAAATAATAAATATCAATTTTAATTACTTTTTGTAGGTTAATTAATTAGTCCATTTAATTCTTAAGTGGCCCTTACATAATTTTTCTAGGTTTATTTATTTATCCAAAAATCATGAAAATTGTTTTATCACCTAATTAGGTTATAAGCTTCATAAATTAAAAATTTTAGCTTAATAAGATTAAGTTAATTTTTTTTCTTAAATTATACTTTATTAATTAATTAGTTAATTAATTAATTAGGGCATAATGATTAGGGTTGCTTGACTTTATGATTGGGTGTTGACTTTAGGTCATTAACCCTTAATGACCTTTAGCATTCCTAATTTTTTGCTTAAGCCTTCTTAATCATGTTGTTAATAATTAATTAGTGTTATTTCATGTGTTTAACGAAATCCTTTAATAAAGTGTTTAGCGTAATTCAGCCCTAGATTAGGGTTAGGTTGAAAACCTTTGTCGTTCAACTGTACCGTGAAGGAAAGCTATACTCAAGTTGTTAACTCTGGTAAGCATCCATCGAGCATCATGTTTATTATTTCATCATCCTTAAGCATGCATTATCGTCACGTATAGTTCCCGTAAAAGGGGAAGGTACCGAAGCCGAACCCGTTCCCGAAGAAGAGCCGACGTCCATGGAAGTAGGGTTTGACATCTGTGGTACTGATCCCGAGCCTGAATTTCCCGCCGACCAAGGCAAGCCCCGGTTACATCTAACCTTTCCTTGTGATTTGAAAAGTTTTAATTCACTTATATTACCGCTCTATTGCATTAAGTGCTAGGAGTTGAGTGATAACCTAATTACTGTATTATCATCCTTGATATTCCAATACCATTCTTGTTACTATTTTTTTTAAAAAATGCTTAGTATGCTTATCATTGCTTAATGAGAAAACTTTAAAACTTTTAAATAAAGTTTGAAGGGTTGTTGGACAACCACTTGATGAATATTAATGATGATAATTTGGGACCGGTCGGTGGACTTGCATCGGGAAAGGAGTCCCCATGTAGTGTCTCCGACTGAGTCAGTTAAGGACCGTACCGTTGTTTGAATTGTGTGCGTCGAGACTTTGTAACTGATCACATGCTCCGGTAAGCCTAAGACCTCGGTAATACCAACATGTGAACGGCCAACCACACACTGGGAGTGGAGAGATGGCGAGAGTAGTGTGTACCCTCGTAGCCAAGGGTTGGATTGGAGGCGTACTATACTCTCAGGTGGCGCTGGACCCGGTCATATTTTGGAGGATCTGAGTGAAGGTTGATATATGTCGGTTATAGTCCTACATATGTCATGTGATTAGGAATCCCCAGCTAGGTTTACTCGATTCGAATCGTCGCTGCTCCTCGGATAAGGAGACTCGATTCTCTGTTCAACATCATAGTTAAGAAATGGAACTTTGGTCAAAGATTCAGAATGATATTGAATGAGTTATATGATCTAGATTAGGATCACTTACATTCTATCAATAAATAATACTGAAATAAAATCATGATCTTAAGGATTCACAAGTAGTAGCTTTTATGCAAAAGAACTTGACTTCCTGCTGGAACCTCACCTTGATTCCCCTAAGCCTGCATTCCTGAGTCGTTCCACTGGTTTTGTCGGTTAAGTCTTGTTGAGTACTTTCGTACTCAGGGTTTGTTAAACCCCTGTTACAGGTGCATCTCATGAGTAGGTGTGTTTTGGACCCTGTTGCATGACCGTCTTTACGGCGAGCGATGACAAGTAGAGATGTTTGGCTCTTGGGCAGAGCATCGCGTTTTGGTGCTGTAATAATGTTAATAATGCTACTCCACTACTATGGTTGTAACACTAAACTTAAGTTCTGTAAGTTTGGAATATCGGTTTTGTAAACTTATGTTATGTAAGACTTCTGCTTTTATACTCTGATGTAATTTATTATATAAACTGTTGTAATACTATGATGTCTCTGAAATGTGATCCTGCTCGAAAAATTGTGGATAATTTGGGTTTCCCGAGGACACTCGACAGGCTTCTTAAGTTCTGTGGTACACATGTACAGTGGTTAGAAGTCTTTAAGACAACAACAAGTACATGTGGGCTATAGTATTTGTAACACCTCAAGTGTTTAGCTCCATAATTGCATTGCATTTGCAAAAGCATAAGCATGCATCATTCATGATATTTTATGTGGTTGCAACAAATGTGATTGTTTTTAGAATTTGGTTTGGCTCACATCATGTGATACTTGGTAGTTGGTGTAACTAAAGAGTAGAGTAGCCAATTATGCCTCACAACACCTTAGTTATACTTGGGGTTACTCATGGAGCAAGGTTCATGTTGATCAAAATCACCAAAATGCCCTCCAAGAGGTGGTTGACCACCATTTAGCCCTAGGATGCTCTAGTTTGACCAATTAAAAAGTCTAGCTTAGAGACCTTGCATGGAGGAGCACCCTTAAGCAAAGTTGTAGGGAATTTTATGGGGAACAAAAGTCTCAATATGACCATCTCATGAAACTGACCAGAACATGCTCAAAAATGGCCCACAAGTCAGCTAGAGGGGCTGCCTCAACACTTAGAATTTTTCTAAGTCTCCAAGTGTCCCTCCAGTTTTACTGTGGCCTACTTTAGGAGCTTGTAGTTTGCAAACTAGGCCAAACCAGCTTTCACTCATATTGACAAACTTGTAGCCCTCATGTAGCTCTACAACATTGCCAACATCAACCATACCTGGTTCTCAATGGTTTAGGAGATCTAGGGTCAAGAAGTTAGGGTTTCAGTCGGCTTTAATCACTGAAACTACATTTCAGTTTCTCAGGGCACCACTTTGGAGCTTTATAGTTTCAAATCCAAGCCAAATCTGTTCTTGAGCCAATTAGCAAAGTTGTAGCCCTCACGAAGCCCTACAATTTTGATGTTATCATCTTCTCCTAACTCAAACCGGTTTAGGAGATAATTAGCGCCAAATTTGCTCTGTCCGTCGGTCACCGATGTGACCATTCAACTCGATTTAGTTTCGTCAGAGGGGGGAGTGGCCGACCGGCCACAGGCCCTCGCCGACGCGTGGACATGCGGTGGCGACCGTACACCGGCCCTGGCCCCACCGGTCAGTCCACGGCGCCTTCAAGACCACCACGACGCGTCGAAGCTGCCTCCATTCCCTCTCCCTCCCTCATTCGGCTTCAACACGGAGAAACCGAGCCGCCATTGCCGCCCCCACTCCGGCGAGCTCGTGCGCATTCACCACCGCACCACCGCTCACCAGATCACGTCCGTCCCTCCGCCTCACCGCCCTACACCTCCTCGACCAGCCGGTAGATTTGATTGAGCCCGAGGTGAGCCGCATTGCCACCTCCGCCCGTTCCCAAAAGGTCACCGGAGCTCCGCCATGTTTGGTTCACTGTGGCCAGCACCACACCATAGTTCTCCGCCTGCCCTCACTCACGTTTCCTCCTCCCAGTCACGTGTAGATGCTAGGGTAAAGATGCTACCGCCAGCATCGGGTTAGTCAGGCTGGAACGAGACCGCGCACGGCCGCGCCATGGCTGCCAGCCAGGTGCTCACATGGTCAAGCGGCTCCGCTCCATCCCCGTCTGTGTGAGTGGTCTCGAGAGGTCCGCTAGGGGTCTAGGAAGGTGGTGCACCCTTCGGTCGATCGTGCGACGGCCAGGGCTCGCCGGCGTACCGCCAGGCACCACGGCCGTCCGCCATCGCCGTCGGCCTAGGTGCTACGGTGCAGCAGCTTTGGGGAAAAGGGCTGGCCTCAGTGCGGTTGGGTTTGGGCAGGACGTCGGTGAACTTGGATTGGTCGGAGGAGCCACCGGCGGCGAGGAATCGCTCGCCGGAGCTCACTACCGCCCGCTCCCCTGTCCCCTTTCACTGACACGGGGGGCCCTCCTGTCAGCACCCCGCGCGCGGGCGGGAGCCAGGTCGGGCCGCGCGCTGGCTGGGCCGCGCTGGTGAGCCAGACCGGCCCAGCACTGTAGCGGTTAGGGTTCTGTGATGTTTTTCTTTTTCATATTGTCACAGATTTTGTTATTGTTTGGAAAATGTAGATCTAGGGTTTTACTTGCCCAAAAATTAGGAGATAAATTTTGTTAGGATCTACATGATGTGTAGTATTTTAGAAAAATATAAATCTGGCATGTGATGTTTAGTTTTTGGGAGAATTAAATAGATTTTTCAAATGTGTTTTGAAATGAAGGCAAATTTGTTAAATGTATAACTTGAGCTGTAGTCTTCCAAAAATTGTGAAATTTGGTGGGTAGGCTATTTTATACTTGCTGTAGCTCTGGTAAAAATTTGGGCATTAGTACTTAAGTACTTTTCATGTTATGATGCTATCTTCTTATTTTAGGAAATACTTGAATGAATTTTAGTAATTTTTGTACATGTGCAATGTTCTCATAAATTTTTGGAGAATGTCTTGGTACCTTAGAGTGTCTAAGAAAAATGTGAAATCTGTTGTTTGATACCTTTCAATAGGATTTGTTAAATTATACAAAAATCAGCCTTTTGGGCTTGTAAATTTTGTTTAGAGAGTTTCTGTGAATAATTTTAGTTTAAATTTTTACAGTGGTCTCTTTTTGGTTCATAGAGTCTTCTGTAATTTTTGTAGAATTTTAGGAGTAGTTTACATATATGTTTAAAATTCCACTTAATTAATTAAGGAAATTAAGAAATGAGTACAAATAAATATTCTAGGTGGGCACACCTTACTTTCTGGTGTTTTTGTGACCTATATGAACTTGTGATAACATTAGTTTGGTCTTAAGGGATGTTTTCCACATAAATAAATATTTAATCCTTGCAATTCTAGGTTTTCTGGACAGCTGGTAGTATTTCTAGATTTGACCTTTGATAAAGGTGGTTGCTGGAAAACTTGTAAATACCAAAGTTGTAGTAAACTTGATAAACTAGCTTGTGTCAAAATTTAGGAGTATTTGTCTTAGTAGTTTGGGAGTTGTTGCTGTTTTAAGTGACAGTCCAGAATTGGCTACTCTCTGTTTAGAGAGGACAGATTCTGGAACTTATAAAATTCGACATGGAAAACTTAGGAATTTAGGGTTGAGGTCTGAAAATGAATTGCAGTGCATTTCCTAAGCTTTCCAGATTGTCTTAGATCATATCTTTTGGAGTTGGAAATCTCCAGTTATGTTAGAAACAAGTAGCTGCTGTCCAGAATGTTTTACTGTGGTATTTTGCTGTTAGACGTGGTAACCTAAGTAATGCTACTCTTGTAATTTTTAGGTGTTAGGGCCTTAACCGAAGAGGAACAGCTTTATCTTAGGTTGAGTAGATTAGGTGAGTACTTCTCTACCGGAGAGGAAATTTACACCTAATATTGGAAGTGATTTGAATAGAGCTTTAAGAATGTTGTAATGCATTTCATTCCGAGCATACTGCATCTTTCATTATGCATCCATGAGATTTATTATGCACTCATGCAATAGGTGTTCCGGAGGGGGTAACGCTCCTCGAATTCGAGCAAGTGATACCGGAGGAAGTCCAGGACCAGCCGGAGCAAGCAGAGGAACCAACCGGCGGAGAAGCTCCTGCAGAAGACCTTCCTGAGTGCCCTGACCACCGGCGTTCGACCTTTCTCAAAGGCAAGCCCCGGTGCATGCTGAACCCATCGTTTTATAAATATATCTTGAGTACTTTTAATTGTTTACTGCATTAAGTTGTAAGAGTTGTATGAAAACAATTGTTGCATTATACCTGTCCTTGTCCAGATATCATACTTAAATCCTAATTTAGGTTTAGGCACGTGTCAATGCTTAGCCCTGCTTAGTACGGTAGAAGTCGGGTGATTTCCGGTCATCCGCGAGATGTAGGAAGGAGTCACGAGTGGCTTTATGGCTATCGTGGATGGAACCATGCTTTAAAATGAAATTGAGACCGGGCGGGAGTTCGATAGTACAGCCGCAAGACACTTCACGTCATGGGTGTGGAGCTATGCCCGTCTGAGTCGTTTAAGGACCGATTCGCTGTACGTCCTTGAGTCATGTTGAATGCTGTCTAACACTTAGTTGGCCGGATAAGTCGTTCCGACCGCGAGGCCGAGTAATATGATTCAGGCCGGGAATCGAATGGTAGGTTGCTTCTTAGAGGAGAGAAAAGATGTGCTTGGGGACATTGGCGTGAGACCAAGGGGGGTTAGAGTCCCTATCACCTGGCAGAGTGTCGCCCTTGGGGTCGCGACATCATTCGGACCCGCGATTCCTGAATCATACGAAAGGTGGCTTGTGCGACCCTGGCTGGGGCCTGCGCGGTGAGTGTTAGAAATACCCCTCCAGCTGGATAGGAATTCGATTCGAAACGCCGTCGCTCCCGGTTAGTGAGCACTTGACTTGAGCAGCAGCAACGTAGATCTCATTAATTGAACAGATGGTTAAGTGAATGATACAATGTTGCCACAATTTATACCTGCTATGGAAATAATGTTAATAATTGTTTGATGATAATCAAGTGCATGTTTAGTATAGGTGCTAAGATAGATGACAGGTAAATGCTAAAAATAACTGCTAGTACAGGTTATAAGAGTTTCAACTACTTATGCCTTTATGCAAAATATGGTGTCAGCTAGCCTCTTGTGTCAGCCTTGCATAATCCTTGGTGTCATTTTATTTCTGGTTTATGACGGGTAAGTCTAGCTGAGTACATTCCAGTACTCAGGGTTTATTCCCCCTGTTGCAGATGATATGCTCTATCAAGGCTTCTGCAAGACGTGTCTCCACCCTGCGGGTGACGAAGACTAGATCACTAGGGCGTGATCATCTTTTATGTACTTTCCTCATGCTTTTGCGGGTTGTTGATCAACAAGACTGGCAGTAGTTAAACAACTGGTGTGTGTTATGCTTCCGCTACTTTCCAACTTGGTTTGTAATAATTGCAACTCCGTAGTGTAAACTTATTTCCGAACTACTTGTGAAATATAATGTATGATGTTGTATGTTGAATGATGCGATCTTGGTTGTAAGCAAGTTGGTTTGAAATCCATCAGGTTTCGATTGACTACCGGGATTATATGGGCTCAAGTTCGAAAATTTGAGCGCTTCGGTGCTTGTTTTTGTACTTGTGCTCTTATAATTTGGTCGGTGTTGTTACAGATGGTATCGGAGCATAATTCAACATTAAACACATCATACGGGTAATTAAAAACAAAAGTATTTGTTTATGAAAAGGGTTAAACTATAAAAATTATTTTTATAGGTATGCCAGTGATCACATCCCTTAGCCTAAATAAGGACTCTTAGATGGCTTATTATAAAGACTAACTTGGGGGTCTTGTTTGTTTTTGTTTCGTCGTCCATACGGCGTGATATTGTATGGATGCCATCCACTTGGGTGGTAATGTATGGATCAATTGCCTCGACGCTCTGGTAAGTGTGAGTTGTGAGAGCATGATCGTCCAACCGGCGGTCTAGGGGAGAGTAGTTTTGGTGACTTGCATATTTACATGTTCGAACCATGTAAGTATGTAAGCACTTAATTGTGGGCATCTATAAATCGGGTAGCTTTGATACTGAAGTATATACATCAGGGGATGTGTATATGGAAAGTATTTAGTTTACTGCTTTCTTGTGTGTTTATTTTGGGAAATTGTTGGGCTGCAATGAGATTTTCTGCAGGTACACTAACAGCGTAACGAGTAGGCTGATAGTTTCGCTTATATGAGAGAACGTATGTATGCCACCGCCTAGCGTTAGAACTTTAGATTTCTACTAAGGTGAGAGGGCGTACGGAACGTGCATGCATCATGTTTAATTATGTCATACATGTCATTTTACTCCCTCCTTAAAATATCCTTAGTCCCGACTAAATTAAATCTCGTATCCCCTAAATTATCCTCACCTTAAGTCGTACCTTGTTGATACAGATGGCACGTACTAAGAGGACCGCCCGTAAGTCGACCGGAGGAAGGGCTCCTCGCCACCAGCTAGCTCCACGTGAGCCCCGCCCCGAGCCCACTGAGGTGGAAAGGCTGCGGGCGGAGTTGGCCGAAGTGACTGATGCCAGGAATGCAGCGCGTCAGCAACTGGAGCAAGTGATCCGTGACCGTGATCAGGAAACCCTTGCAGTCCAGAGGTTGACGGTAGCAAATCGCAACTATCAACGCATGCTGGTCCGTGTCATGAACTAGAGGGATGAAGCCTGGCACGAGGAGAACGTTCTGAGAGCTCGTCAGTTTGAGCTCGAGCAACAGTTGGAGAATGCTGAAGAATACAATGACAACCTTCATGAAGAAGTGCACCGCCTGAACAACGAGCTTAATCCCCTGCTGCCTCGAAACAACAACGCCGATGAGGACATGGGTTCGGGAATCTTCATGGCTGAAGATGATGATGAAGTGGAGGTCAATGGGCCCCAAGATGCCACACCAGAAGAAGAGCCAGAAGAAGACGAAGAAGACGAGGAGTTAGAGCCTGTTAGCGATGAGGATGGCGGGGAGATCCTTGACACCGACTCTGAGGACGATGCTTAGAGTAGTCATCACGTAGCTACAATGTTAGGATCGTCTTTTGTGCCCTCCCTGTGTTAGAGAGAGGCTTTGTAATAACTTGACTTTGGGATGTAAGGCCGAACCCTATGTTTCCTGGATGTTTAGTTGGAACCTGTTAATTTCGATCACAATTGGATGTCTTATTGTGTGGCGTTCGATGATGGTGTCACGATTAGCACCCTTCGGTGCCGCGACGAAACCAAGGGCCCCCTATGGCGCGCGACATAAGGCTGTGCTTCTTGGCACGCGCTGGTATCGAGGTGGCTAGTCATGATCCACCATGGAACTCTACCGTTGAGAAGTCTCTTTGTGGTCAGTTTGAAGTAGCCTTTCTCAGTCAACTAAAAATTTTGAGATCGAATCCAAGTACCGTGCGAAAGGGTCAAGAATCACATAGGTATTAAAGTAAACGGTTCAGTCACTGTTGCGCTCCCTGTGAGTGAGCCTTTATCAAAATACATCTGGATTGGATCCCCTTGCGTGATTGCGTCAATTGATGCGCTTGAATGGATTGTGCGGTTGTGATGAATTATTGTGCCTTGATTAATTGAGAAGTCCATTTCATGAAGTCAGTTTGACATTTTTGCAATAATTCGTCTACAAATTTCCCACATCGTTAGTGCTCATTGGCTACGCATTTTGCAGATGTCGTACAATCTCCGTCGGGGCCGTGGCAATGAGGATGAGGAACAGTCACCCCCTCCGCCACCACCTACCCCCGCTGAGCTGATGCAGACCGTGGTCGAAGGGCAGCGCATGCTGGCAGATGCTATGCGCTAGCTTGCCAACCGGGAGGCTCGTCATGGCCGCCAGGGCCTAGAACCCAATCAGTACAGTGATTTCAAGGACTTTCTTGATACTAAGCCCCCGCTCTTTAAGGAGGTAGAAGAACCACTGCAAGCCGACGAGTGGTTGAACACTATTGAACAAAAGTTTCATCTGCTTCGATTGACCGATGAGCTAAAAACTGAATATGCTTCTCATCAGCTGCATGGTCTAGCGGGTATTTGGTGGAGCCACTATCGTTCCACACTGCCTGCAAATGTCCCAATTGCTTGGGACCAGTTCAAGGCAGCATTCCGTGGGAACTATATTCCTCCAGGTCTTATGGCAATCAAGCACACAGAATTCATGAGGCTGTCGCAGGGAAATAAAAGCTTGACTGACTATCTGCAATCTTTTAACAACCTGGCAAGGTATGCCACAGAGTTTGTAGATACTGATGCCAAGAAAATTGCTAGCTTCAAGAGGGGCCTCGGCCCAAAGCTGATGAAGACTATGGGCACTAGCATACCTTCAATGATTTTATCAGTGATGCTTTGACCCAGGAGAACAATAATGCTATTTATTTTGCCTCTAAGAGCCGTAAAAGGGCCCTTGAGGCGTGTGCTTCGCAGTCTCGGACTTCAGCTGCACCTAGGTCTTCCCTCGCCCACCTGCTCAGAATACCAAGTTCCGTCCGCCACAGAAGAAGCCTGCTGCAAAAACTGGGTTCCGCAAGGCTTATACTCTGCCAAAGGGAAATTCTGGTCAGAGCAGCTCTAGTGTTCCTCCCAGCAACATGCCTTGCTAGAACTGCAACAAGCCAGGCCATTGGTCCCGAAACTATCCTTACCCTAAGAAGAATGTCAACCAAGGTGGCCGTCAGGGGCACGCTCATTATAATAGTATTGAGGAAATCCCATCTGGTGAGGTGGTCACTGCTGGTAAGTTCCTAGTTGACCAACACCCTGCAGTGGTACTTTTTGATTCAGGTGCTTCACATTCTTTTATCAGTCCTAAGTTTGCATCAAAGTTTGCACACAAGTTACATACTGTTGAAGGTGTGGGTTATTGCATTAGTGCAGCAAGTGGGAATATTTCCACAAATAAAGTAGTGGGGAATCTTGAATTTGAGATAGAAGGGCGAAAGTATTCGCTTGCCTTAGTGGTTTTGCCGGGATTAGATATAGATGTTATTTTGGGCATGAATTGGATGAGTCAGAATGGGGTACTCATCGATACATCCACTCGGGTAGTTATGCTCAGAGATCCTACGGATCAAAAGGGTTTTCTAGTACAACTTCCCAGAAAAGTGGATTTATCTGGGGAAGTTCATGCTGTGCAAGCAAAGGCGTTGGCTGAAATTCTCGTAGTAAATGAGTTTCCGGACGTTTTTCCTGATGATTTGCCGGGACTCCCTCCGGATCGGGATGTGGAATTTAAAATTGAGTTGTTGCCTGGCACGGCACCCATCTCTAGGAGACCTTATAGGATGCCTCCGAATGAGCTAGTTGAACTTAAGGTGCAGTTGAGTGAACTTTTGAAGAAGGGGTTGATTCGTCCTAGTTCGTCTCCGTGGGGATGCCCTGCTATCTTTGTGAAGAAGAAGGACCAGTCCTTGCAGATGTGTGTAGACTATAGACCTTTGAATGCAGTCACTGTCAAAAATAAGTATCCTCTGCCACGTATCGATATCTTGTTCGATCAGTTGTCCAAAGCTAAAGTCTTTTCCAAGATTGATCTGAGGTCTGGGTACCATCAGATTAAAATCCGGCCTAAAGATATTCCAAAAACAGCCTTCTCGACAAGATACGACCTTTATGAGTATCTTGTTATGTCTTTTGGCCTGACAAATGCCCCCGCACACTTTACGTGCTTGATGAATTCGGTGTTTATGCCCGAATTGGACAAGTTTGTGGTGGTGTTTATTGATGACATCTTGATATATTCTAAAAATGAGGGAGAACACGCTGAACACTTGCGTATTGTCCTCACCAGACTGCGTGAACATCAACTGTATGCGAAGTTCAGTAAGTGTGAATTCTGGCTTCGTGAAGTACCTTTCCTTGGGCATGTGTTGTCCGATGGGGGAATTATGGTGGATTCCACCAAGGTACAGGAAGTATTGAATTGGAAGGCTCCTACTTCGGTCCATGAGGTTCGGAGTTTTCTTGGGTTGGCTGGCTATTATCGTCGCTTCATCCTGGATTTCTCAAAAATAGCCAAGCCCATGACTCGATTGCTGCAAAAAGACACCTGGTTTGTCTGGACTCCTGAGTGTGATGCGGCTTTTCACCAACTGCGAACCCTCCTAACCTCGGCTCTGGTTTTGGCACAACCGGATATCGAGAAACCATTTGATGTTTATTGTGATGCCTCAGGCATAGGTTTTGGAGGTGTTTTGATGCAGGAAGGCCGAGTAATTGCATATACCTCTCGGCAACTTCGGAAGCATGAGGTGAATTATCCAACGCATGACTTGGAACTAGCTGCAGTTGTTCATGCTTTGAAAGTATGGCGGCATTATCTGCTGGCAATGTCTGCAATATCTATACAGACCACAAAAGCCTCAAATACATCTTCACCCAACCCGAGTTAAATATGCGTCAGAGAAGATGGCTCGAGTTGATTAAGGATTATAACCTTCAAGGCAAATGTGGTTGCGGACGCGTTAAGCCGTAAGTCTCATTGCCATTCCTTGGTGGAAACTGATTTTCACCAATCTCGCCTTCTACATCCGGTAGTCTTGTACAACATCACTGTCAGTTGTACTCTCAAAAGCAGAATTATTGAGCTCCAAAAGACTGATCCTGGTATATTCCACATAAAACGCAAGATGAAAGAGGAAGAAACTAAGCATTTCAGGTTAGATGAAGAAGGTGTGCTGTGGTTTAAAGATAGATTAGTAGTACCTAAGGACCGAGAGCTTAGAGATCAGATCCTGTCCGAAGCACATTCGTCCAAGTTATCCATCCATCCTGGTAGTAATAAGATGTATTATGATTTGAAGCCACTTTATTGGTGGACCAAGATGCGGAAAGAGATAGCGGCATACGTTGCTAGATGTGACACTTGCTGCAGAGTTAAAGCGGTACACATGAAAGCTGGGTTACTTCAACCACTTTCTATCCCAGGCTGGAAATGGAAAGAGATAAGCATGGATTTCATTGTCGGACTTCCTCCTACTGTCAAAAATCATTACTCCATCTGGGTAATTGTGGATAGTTTGACCAAATCAGCTCACTTCATTCCAGTTAGAGTGGACTATCGTCCCACTGACTATGCTGAGTTGTACTTCAATCAGATAGTCCGGCTTCATGGGGTACCTCATACTATCGTTTCTGACCGTGGTCCCCAGTTCACTGCTCGCTTTTGGGAGCACTTGCATCACCTTCTGGGAACCAAGTTAGTGAGAAGCTCTGCTTATCACCCCTAGACGTCTGGTCAGACGGAACGAGTGAACCAAATCTTGGAAGATCTGTTGCGGGCATGCGTCATTTCATCCAAGGGTTCTTGGGAAAAATGGTTAACTCTAGCTGAATTCTCGTACAATAATAGTTACCAAGAGAGTATTAAGATGGCCCCATTCGAAGCTTTGTACGGTCGTAAGTGTAGAACTCCACTAAACTGGGTAGAAGCTGGTGAAAGAAGGTATTATGGTATTGATTTTGTTCAGGAAGCTAAGGAACAAGTCTGTACCATCCAAAAACAAATGGCTGCAGCCCAAGCTAGACAGAAAAGTTATGCTGATCGTCGTAGAAAACCGCTCGAGTTTGAAGTTGGATACTTCGTTTATCTGAAAGTTTCTCCATTGAAGAGTGTCCAACGTTTTGGTGTTAAGCGGAAACTTGCACCAAGATACGTGGGTCCTTTCCAGATCATAGGCAAGAGTGGAGCTGTTGCGTACAAGATCCAGTTACCTCCTGAAATGAGTGCCATATTCAACGTCTTCCATGTATCTCAGCTCAAGAAATGTCTTCGAGTTCCTGAGGAAAGAGTCCCGTTAGGAGATATCAGGCTGGAATCCGATCTAACTTACGAAGAAAAGCCAGTCTGAGTGATCGATACTCAGGAACGAGTGACTAGAAGCAAAGTGGTTAAGTGGTATAAAGTAATGTGGAGTAATCAGGGTAGTGAAAGTGACGCTACGTGGGAACGGGAGGATTATTTGCGGGATGGTTATAAGGAATTCTATGAAAAATGGTACGCTTTCCAAATCTCAGGACGAGATTTTTATAAGGGGGGAGGGCTGTAACACCTCAAGTGTTTAGCTCCATAATTGCATTGCATTTGCATAAGCATAAGCATAAGCATGCATCATTCATGATATTTTATGTGGTTGCAACAAATGTGATTGTTTTTAGAATTTGGTTTGGCTCACATCATGTGATACTTGGTAGTTGGTGTAACTAAAGAGTAGAGTAGTCAATTATGCCTCACAACACCTTAGTTATACTTGGGGTTACTCATGGAGCAAGGTTCATGTTGATCAAAATCACCAAAATGCCCTCCAAGAGGTGGTTGACCACCATTTGGCCCTAGGATGCTCTAGTTTGACCAATTAAAAAGTCTAGCTTAGAGACCTTGCATGGAGGAGCACCCTTAAGCAAAGTTGTAGGGAATTTTATGGGGAACAAAAGTCTCAATATGACAATCTCATGAAACTGACTAGAACATGCTCAAAAATGGCCCACAAGTCAGCTAGAGGGGCTACCTCAACACTTAGAATTTTTCTAAGTCTCCAAGTGTCCCTCCAGTTTTACTGTAGCCTACTTTAGGAGCTTGTAGTTTGCAAACCAGGCCAAACCAGCTTCCACTCATATTGACAAACTTGTAGCCCTCATGTAGCTCTACAACATTGCCAACATCAACCATACCTGGTTCTCAATGGTTTAGGAGATCTAGGGTCAAGAAGTTACGGTTTCAGTCGACTTTAATCACTGAAACTACATTTCAGTTTCTAAGGGCACCACTTTGGAGCTTTATAGTTTCAAATCCAAGCCGAATCTGTTCTTGAGCCAATTAGCAAAGTTGTAGCCCTCACGAAGCCCTACAATTTTGATGTTATCATCTTCTCCTAACTCGAACCGGTTTAGGAGATAATTAGCGCCAAATTTGCTCTGTCAGTCGGTCACCGATGTCACCATTCAACTCGATTCAGTTTCGTCAGAGGGGGGAGTGGCCGACCGGCCACAGGCCCTCGCCGACGCGTGGACACGCGGTGGCGACCGTACGCCGGCCCTGGCCCCACCGGTCAGTCCACGGCGCCTTCAAGACCGCCACGACGCGCCGAAGCTGCCTCCATTCCCTCTCCCTCCCTCATTCGGCTTCAACACGGAGAAACCGAGCCGCCATTGCCGCCCCCACTCCGGCGAGCTCACGCGCGTTTACCACCGCACCACCGCTCACCAGATCACGTCTGTCCCTTCGCCTCACCGCCCTACACCTCCTCGACCAGCCGGTAGGTTTGATTGAGCCCGAGGTGAGCCGCATTGCCACCTCCGCCCGTTCCCAAAAGGTCACCGGAGCTCCGCCATGTTCGGTTCACCGTGGCCAGCACCACACTGTAGTTCTCCGCATGCCCTCACTCACGTTTCCTCCTCCCTATCACATGTAGATGCTAGGGTAAAGATGCTACCGCCAGCATCGGGTTAGTCAGGCCGAAACGAGACCGCGCACGGCCGCGCCATGGCTGCCGGCCAGGTGCTCACGCGGTCAAGCGGCTCCGCTGCATCCCCGTCTGTGTGAGTGGTCTCGAGAGGTCTGCTAGGGGTCTAGGAAGGTGGTGCACCCTTCGGTCGATCGTGCGACAGCCAGGGCTCGCCGGCGTACCGCCAGGCACCGCGGTCGTCCGCCATCACCGTCGGCGTAGGTGCTACGGTGCAGCAGCTTTGGGGAAAAGGGCTGGCCTCGGTGCGGTTGGGATTGGGCAGGACGTCGGTGAACTTGGATTGGTCGGAGGAGCCACCGACGGCGAGGAATCGCTCGCCGGAGCTCACTGCCGCCCGCTCCCCTGTCCCCTTTCACTGACACGGGGGGCCCTCCTGTCAGCACCCCGCGCGCGGGCGGGAGCCAGGTCAGGCCGCGCGCTGGCTGGGCCGCGCTGGTGAGCCGGGCCGGCCCAGCACTGTAGCGCTTAGGGTTCAGTGATGTTTTTCTTTTTCATATTGTCACAGATTTTGTTATTGTTTGGAAAATGTAGATCTAGGGTTTTACTTGCCCAAAAATTAGGAGATAAATTTTGTTAGGATCTACATGATGTGTAGTATTTTAGAAAAATATAAATCTGGCATGTGATGTTTAGTTTTTGGGAGAATTAAATAGATTTTTCAAATGTGTTTTGAAATGAAGGCAAATTTGTTAAATGTATAACTTGAGCTGTATCTTCCAAAAATTGTGAAATTTGGTAGGTAGGCTATTTTATACTTGTTGTAGCTCTGGTAAAAATTTGGGCATTAGTACTTAAGTACTTTTCATGTTATGATGCTATCTTGTTATTTTAGGAAATACTTGAATGAATTTTAGTAATTTTTGTACATGTGCAATGTTCTCATAAATTTTTGGAGAATGTCTTGGTACCTTAGAGTGTCTAAGAAAAATGTGAAATCTGTTGTTTGATACTTTTCAATAGGATTTGTTAAATTATACAAAAATCAGCCTTTTGGGCTTGTAAATTTTGTTTAGAGAGTTTCTGTGAATAATTTTAGTTTAAATTTTTACAGTGGTCTCTTTTTGGTTCATAGAGTCTCCTGTAATTTTTGTAGAATTTTAGGAGCAGTTTACATATATGTTTAAAATTCCACGTAATTAATTAAGGAAATTAAGAAATGAGTACAAATAAATATTCTAGGTGGGCACACCTTACTTTCTGGTGTTTTTGTGACCTATATGAACTTATGGTAACATTAGTTTGGTCTTAAGGGATGTTTGCCACATAAATAAATATTTAATCCTTGCAATTCTAGGTTTTCTGGACAGCTGGTAGTATTTCTAGATTTGACCTTTGATAAAGGTGGTTGCTGGAAAACTTGTAAATACCAAAGTTGTAGTAAACTTGATAAACTAGCTTGTGTCAAAATTTGGGAATATTTGGCCTAGTAGTTTGGGAGTTGTTGCTGTTTTAAGTGACAGTCCAGAATTGGCTACTCTCTGTTTAGAAAGGACAGATTCTGGAACTTATGAAATTCGATATGGAAAACTTAGGAATTTAGGGTTGAGGTCTGAAAATGAATTGCAGTGCGTTTCCTAAGCTTTCCAGATTGTTTAGATCATATCTTTTGGAGTTGGAAATCTTCAGTTATGTTAGAAACAAGTAGCTGCTGTCCAGAATGTTTTACTATAGTATTTTGCTGTTAGACGTGGTAACCTAAGTAATGCTACTCTTGTAATTTTTAGGTGTTAGGGCCTTAACCGAAGAGGAACAGCTTTATCTTAGGTTGAGTAGATTAGGTGAGTACTTCTCTACCGGAGAGGAAATTTACACCTAATATTGGAAGTGATTTGAATAGAGCTTTAAGAATGTTGTAATGCATTTCATTCCGAGCATACTGCATCTTTCATTATGCATCCATGAGATCTATTATGCACTCATGCAATAGGTGTTCCGGAGGGGGTAACGCTCCTCGAATTCGAGCAAGTGATACCGGAGGAAGTCCAGGACCAGCCGGAGCAAGCAGAGGAACCAACCGGCGGAGAAGCTCCCGCAGAAGACCTTCCTAAGTGCCCTGACCACCGGCCTTCGACCTTTCTCAAAGGCAAGCCCCGGTGCATGCTGAACCCATCGTTTTATAAATATATCTTGAGTACTTTTAATTGTTTACTGCATTAAGTTGTAGGAGTTGTATGAAAACAATTGTTGCATTATACCTGTCCTTGTCCAGATATCATACTTAAATCCTAATTTAGGTTTAGGCACGTATCAATGCTTAGCCCTGCTTAGTACGGTAGAAGTCGGGTGATTTCTGGTCATCCGCGAGATGTAGGAAGGAGTCACGAGTGGCTTTATGGCTATCGTGGATGGAACCATGCTTTAAAATGAAATTGAGACTAGGCGGGAGTTCGATAGTACAGCCGCAAGACACTTCACGTCTTGGGTGTGGAGCTATGCCCGTCTGAGTCGTTTAAGGACCGATTCGCTGTACGTCCTTGAGTCATGTTGAACGCAGTCTAACACTTAGTTGGCCGGATAAGTCGTTCCGACCGCGAGGCCGAGTAATATGATTCAGGCCGGGAATCGAATGGTAGGTTGCTTCTTAGAGGAGAGAAAGGATGTGCTTGGGGACATTGGCGTGAGACCAAGGGGGGGTTAGAGTCCCTATCACCTAGCAGAGTGTCGCCCTTAGGGTCACGACATCATTCGGACCCGCGATTCCTGAATCATACGAAAGGTGGCTTGTGCGACCCTGGTAGGGGCCTGCGCGGTGAGTGTTAGAAATACCCCTCCAGCTGGATAGGAATTCGATTCGAATCACCGTCGCTCCCGGTTAGTGAGCACTTGACTTGAGCAGCGGCAACGTAGATCTCATTAATTGAACAGATGGTTAAGTGAATGATACAATGTTGCCACAATTTATACCTGCTATGGAAATAATGTTAATAATTGTTTGATGATAATCAAGTGCATGTTTAGTACAGGTGCTAAGATAGATGACAGGTAAATGCTAAAAATAACTGCTAGTACAGGTTATAAGAGTTTCAACTACTTATGCCTTTATGCAAAATATGGTGTCAGCTAGCCTCTTGTGTCAGCCTTGCATAATCCTTGGTGTCATTTTATTTCTGGTTTATGACGGGTAAGTCTAGCTGAGTACATTCCGGTACTCAGGGTTTATTCCCCCTATTGCAGATGATATGCTCTATCAAGGATTCTGCAAGACGTGTCTCCACCCTGCGGGTGACGAAGACTAGATCACTAGGGCGTGATCATCTTTTATGTACTTTCCTCATGCTTTTGCGGGTTGTTGATCAACAAGACTGGCAGTAGTTAAACAACTGGTGTGTGTTATGCTTCCGCTACTTTCCAACTTGGTTTGTTATAATTGCAACTCCATGGTGTAAACTTATTTCTGAACTACTTGTGAAATGTAATGTATGATGTTGTATGTTGAATGATGCGATCTTGGTTGTAAGCAAGTTGGTTTGAAATCCTTCGTGGTTTCGATTGACTACCGGGATTATATGGGCTCAAGTTCGAAAATTTGAGCGCTTCGGTGCTTGTTTTTGTACTTGTGCTCTTATAATTTGGTCGGTGTTGTTACAGTATTTAGGAGGTTCTGCCACAAAAACACTGTTCCTAGCAAGGTCAAAGCCAGCACGAGCAAGTCAACATCAAAACTCTCAGCGCTGGTCAGGACTTCCAACGATGGCAGTCAGCGGACCAGCCAAAGGTCCACGCACCGGGACTCTCGACCTGAGTCAGGACTTCTGACTGTCGGGAGTTCTGACTCACGTCAGGACTTCCAACGGCCACAGTCATAGTGTAGGCTAAGTGACTAGGCGTCAGGACTTCTGACCTGAGTCGAGACTTCTGACTGTCAGGATTTCTAACTTACATCGGGACTTTTGACTCCAAAAGTCTTTGAAGAATATTCTATGTGCACGTGAAGTGCTAGAGTGTCTCTCTTTTGATTTTATTTTTATACTTGAGCACTCTATCTTCCTCAGGCCACCTAAATTTTCATCCCTCTTTATAGTACAGCGAACCTAAACCCAAAACAAGAAAGGTAAACTTTGAAGAACCGCTTTGAGTTCGTCCACCCTTTATACTTGAACTTTCAAGGGACTAAAGATGCAATGTGTCTCATTAAGATCTCATTAGTTCCTAATTTGGATGTCATAAATACACCAAAACCCACATAGGGGGCAAATGCACTTTCAAACGTGCTAAGCTTATTTCAAAAGTTCTGGCAAATAGGCTGAAAAAGATCCTTCCTGAAATTATATCCCCATCTCAAAGTGCCTTTGTTCTAGGCAGGTTAATCATTGATAATGTCCTGCTTGCTTATGAACTTATACACCATCTCAAATCTAGAAGAAAAGGGGGCGGAGGGCTTGTTGCTATTGAACTTGATATGAGCAAAGCCTATGATAGGGTTGAATGGGTTTTCCTAGAAAATGGGCTTCAATGAGGGATGGATCCAATTAATCATGAAATGTATTTCTTTGGTCTCCTGCAAAGTTAAAGTTAATGACTCATATTCCCACCATATTTTCCCTCAAAGGGGCCTAAGACAAGGTGACCCCTTTTCACCGTATTTATTCATTTTGTGTGCAGAAGCTTTGTCAGCTATGTTGCAGAAAGCTGAGAGGGATGGGAAGATAGAAGGCATTAGGATATGCTGAGAAGCTCCAAGAGTGAACCACCTATTCTTTTCTAATGATTCTTTGATTTTAATGAAGGCAGGAGTAGATGGTGCATGGGAATTGGTACACATTTTCGATGTGTATGAGAGGGCATTTGGACAAGTGATAAACAAAGACAAATCATCCATTAAGTTTAGCCCAAACACAAGCCAAGCAATAAAGCACCAAATGAAATTGAGTCTGTCTATTGACCAAGAAGTTAGTGGAGAAAAATACCTGGGCTTGCCGATATCAGTTGGAATATCAAGAAAGAAGACCTTTGACTATATTAAGAAGAAGAAGATCTGGACTAGAATTCAAGGATGGTAGGAAAACTCCTTTCCAAGGCTGGGAAGGAGATACTTGTGAAGGCTGTTGCACAGTCCATCCCAACCTATGCAATGTCATGCTTTGATCTTACAAAAGGTCTTTGTGAGGAGTTGAATATGATGATTGGAAGATATTGGTGGAGTTAGCAAGATAAAATGAATAAGATCCACTAGATAAGCTAGGAAAAACTTACAAGATCAAAGAAAAATAGAGGCCTCGACTTTAGAGATCTACATTTTTTCAATATCGCTATGCTGAGCTGGCAAGCATGGCGTTTGCTCACTAATCCCGACACACTTTGTGGGCAAGTTTTGAAAGCAAAGTACTTCCCACATTCTGACGTTCTTCAATGTGTCCCTCAAAATGGAATATCGTATTCTTGGAGGAGCATCTTAAAAGTGGCAGATCTGATTAAGGAAGGTCTAATTTGGCGTATTAGGAATGGAGAGAAGGTGAGAATATGGGAAGATCCTTGGCTACCCAGGGACACAACCAGAAAGCCAATAACACCTAGAAGTGCCTCTTTGCTAACAAGAGTTAGTGAGCTCATTAATCCAATAACTGGCGATTGGGATGTACAACTTGTTCAGTATATACTCTGGCTAGAAGATGCGAATGAGATTTTCTGAATTCCTATTGATGTGGACATGGAAGATTGGCCTGCTTGGCACCCTAATGCAAAGGGCATATAAGGTGGCAGTGGCAAGTGTAAGTGCAATCAAGCCCTAATTATGAGTTTTGGTGATAATGACCACACGATTATAGGACTAATGAGATTTGTCAAGATAACAAGCAGGTAAAATAAGAAGGTAGATAATACATGAGATGGTAGAGCCCAATTTACAAAACAATGCAGTGATGGACTCAGAGTGGAGCTTCAAAGTTTATCTTTTTGCTTTTGGGTCTAGGTATGCCGCACTATAAAGAGGGAAGAAAATTTAGTTGGTCTAAGGAAGATAGAGTACTCAAGTATTATAACTAAATTACAAGAGAGACACTCTAGCACTTCACGAGCACATAGAATAGTTTTTGGCATTATTGGTGTTGAAAGTCCTGACGTGAGTCGAGAGTCCTAACGAGTTGCGTGACGACCTTGGTCGTCGGGAGTCCCGACGTGAGTTGGAAGTCCCGACACTGAGCTCTGTGCGCGCGCACTCGTCAGGAGTCCTGACACTCGTCGGGAGTCCCGACGTCAAGCCAACTAGTTGCGCCGTGACCTTGGTCGTTGAGAGTCTTAACATGAGTTGGGAGTCCCAACACTGAGCTCTATGCGCGCGTACTCGTCGGGAGTCCCGACGCTCGTCAGGAGTCTCGACGTCAAGCTAACTGGTTGCGCGCTCACGTCGGCTGTGTGCTAGCGTTTGCGGTCCCAGCATGCGTCCACGGTCCCGGTGCTAGGCCCTCTGCTCGTGCATGCGTTGGGAGTCCTGATGTGAGTCGGGTGTCCCAACGTTGGCCTATTTTGCACGGACGTATGGCCTGCTATGAATAGTGATTCTAGTACATGTCGGGAGTCCTGAGATCTACATCGGGAGTCCCGACATAGATCTGAACGGTTGGATTTTAGCCAAGAGTATAAATAGCTCTTCCCTTACTTCTAACCATTGCCCACTCATTACACTCGACCAAACCCTTCAGTACTCAAGTATTATAACTAAATTACAAGAGAGACACTCTAGCACTTCATGAGCACATAGAATAGTTTTTGGCATTATTGGTGTTGAAAGTCCTGACGTGAGTCGAGAGTCCTAACGAGTTGCGTGACGACCTTGGTCGTCGGGAGTCCCGACGTGAGTTGGAAGTCCTGACACTGAGCTCTGTGCGCGCGCACTCGTCAGGAGTCCTGACACTCGTCGGGAGTCCCGACGTCAAGCCAACTAGTTGCGCCATGACCTTGGTCGTTGAGAGTCTTAACGTGAGTTGGGAGTCCCAACACTGAGCTCTATGCGCGCGTACTCGTCGGGAGTCCCGACGCTCGTCAGGAGTCTCGACGTCAAGCTAATTGGTTGCGCGCTCGCGTCGGCTGTGTGCTAGCGTTTGCGGTCCCAGCATGCGTCCACGGTCCCGGTGCTAGGCCCTCTGCTCGTGCATGCGTTGGGAGTCCTGATGTGAGTCGGGTGTCCCAACGTTGGCCTATTTTGCACGGACCTATGGCCTGCTATGAATAGTGATTCTAGTACATGTCGGGAGTCCTGAGATCTACTTCGGGAGTCCCGACATAGATCTGAACGGTTGGATTTTAGCCAAGAGTATAAATAGCTCTTCCCTTACTTCTAACCATTGCCCACTCATTACACTCGACCAAACCCTTTAGTACTCAAGTATTATAACTAAATTACAAGAGAGACACTCTAGCACTTCACGAGCACATAGAATAGTTTTTGGCATTATTGGTGTTGAAAGTCCTGACGTGAGTCGAGAGTCCTAACGAGTTGCGTGACGACCTTGGTCGTCGGGAGTCCCGACATGAGTTGGAAGTCCCGACACTGAGCTCTGTGCGCGCGCACTCGTCAGGAGTCCTGACACTCGTCGGGAGTCCCGATGTCAAGCCAACTAGTTGCGCCGTGACCTTGGTCGTTAAGAGTCTTAACGTGAGTTGGGAGTCCCAACACTGAGCTCTATGCACGCGTACTCGTCGGGAGTCCCGACGCTCGTCAGGAGTCTCGACGTCAAGCTAACTGGTTGCACGCTCGCGTCGGCTGTGTGCTAGCGTTTGCGGTCCCAGCATGCGTCCACAGTCCCAGTGCTAGGCCCTCTGCTCGTGCATGCGTTGGGAGTCCTGATGTGAGTCGGGTGTCCCAACGTTGGCCTATTTTGCACGGACCTATGGCCTACTATGAATAGTGATTCTAGTACATGTCGGGAGTCCTGAGATCTACTTCAGGAGTCCCGACATAGATCTGAACGGTTGGATTTTAGCCAAGAGTATAAATAGCTCTTCCCTTACTTCTAACCATTGCCCACTCATTACACTCGACCAAACCCTTCAATACTCAAGTATTATAACTAAATTACAAGAGAGACACTCTAGCACTTCACGAGCACATAGAATAGTTTTTGGCATTATTGGTGTTGAAAGTCCTGACGTGAGTCGAGAGTCCTAACGAGTTGCGTGACGACCTTGGTCGTCGGGAGTCCCGACGTGAGTTGGAAGTCCCGACACTGAGCTCTGTGTGCGCGCACTCGTTAGGAGTCCTGACACTCGTCGGGAGTCCCGACGTCAAGCCAACTAGTTGCGCCGTGACCTTGGTCGTTGAGAGTCTTAACGTGAGTTGGGAGTCCCAACACTGAGCTCTATGCGCGCGTACTCGTCGGGAGTCCCGACGCTCGTCAGGAGTCTCGACGTCAAGCTAACTGGTTGCGCGCTCGTGTCGGCTGTGTGCTAGCGTTTGCGGTCCCAGCATGCGTCCACGGTCCCGGTGCTAGGCCCTCTGCTCGTGCATGCGTTGGGAGTCCTGATGTGAGTCGGGTGTCCCAACGTTGGCCTATTTTGCACGGACCTATGGCCTGCTATGAATAGTGATTCTAGTACATGTCGGGAGTCCTGAGATCTACTTCGGGAGTCCCGACATAGATCTAAACAGTTGGATTTTAGCCAAGAGTATAAATAGCTCTTCCCTTACTTCTAACCATTGCCCACTCATTACACTCGACCAAACCCTTCAGTAAAAGTGCTCTCTAGCTCTCAAGCTCCCCCTTCTTCTCCTTTTTGCTCCTAGATTCAAATCTTGCAAGAGATTGAGTTGAGAAAAGGGATTTAGTGAGGGAAACATTGATTCAAAGCTTGAGCACTTGATTTCTTTGTCAAGCTAGTTGGATTTGTGTTTGTTACTCTTGGGTTCTTGGAACCCTAGTCGGCTAGGAGTCACCCAAGGGCACCCGATCTATGGGAGAACCTTAGAAAGTTTGTATTACCCTTGAGTTTCTAGTGAAGAACTCAAGTTTACCTTGGTGGTTGCTTGAGAGAGGCAAGGAGGTGAAGGAGACTCCGATCTTAGTGGTCACCTCAACAACGAGGGCGTAGACAAGCCTTAGTGGCGAGTTGAACCTTGAGATAAATCTTTATGTCCCACGTGCTCAATGTTGTTATGATTAATTGAGATTATTTGTTCTTTATTGTCTCTCTCTTAATTTATTTCATAGGTTTTGGTCACGATCTACAAATTGGTGGTGCTCCAAGGTCAAGGAAACACTTGGACAACTTCATCTTACCACTAGGAAGTGGGGTTGTAAGTTATTGGCTTCATAAAGTTCATTTGAGCACTTATAGTTTATTCTATGTAGGTGTCGGGACTTCTGACAGCTCATGTCGGAACTTCTGACAATATTAGGAGTTCCAACCCAAACTGTCAGGACTTCCGACAGTTGCTGATAAGTGACTTTGAGTTTTATGTAGAAATTTTTAGATCCGCCTATTCACCCCCTCTAGGTTTACCAGAGATCCTTACAAAGCCGGTTACCTCATATACGCTTCACCACATGAGGTATGGAGCCCAGAGGAGGAACTAGCGGCGTGAAGCCAGTGGATGTCGATCCAGAGCGAGTTGAGCTGCATGACACAGACAGCAGCAAGCTCAGTGCCTCTACAGTGAGCAACTCCATGCTCCCGCAGCTAGAGGCAACCGATGTCGAAAGAGCTTAAAGTGAAGAAGAAAGAAGAAGAAAGACAACTAGAAAAGAGAAAAGAGAATCAAGAGAAAAGAAGGAGTAGTAGCGGCTAGATGAAAAGAAAGCAAGAAAAGAAGCTTGAAGGCTCAAGAGAGAAGAAAGAAGAAAGAGAAGGGAAGCTGAAAGAAGAAAGAAAAAGAAGCCAAAGCTCCCAACACATCGTCTAGTGAGCTCTCTTGCAGCTCCGAAGATGGAGATGATGATCAGTCCTATCAAGTGCATAGTAAGAAGGACAAGAAAGGAAAGGGCAAGAAGGGCAATGACAACAAATATGCCGCTATATTATTTAACTATTCTTTTATGTCTATGACTAACCACGATTGCAAGTCTTTCATCAATGTGCCCACGGGTAGGTTACCTCATTTCGATGGGACTAACTTTGCCAAGTAGAAGCACTTGATGGGAGCCTATCTTATAGGTCTTCATCCCGGCATTTGGGAGGTTGTGTGTAATGGATTTGAGCCACCTGTTGACCCCAAGAATCCAACCATGGAAGAAATGAGGATCATCCATCTCAATGGTCAAGCCACAAGTGTGTTGCTTAGTGCTTTAGATGGTGATGAGTACAATAGAGTGATTGGTGTTGATCTTGCCAAGCAAATATGGGACACTTTGCACCTTGCACATGAAGGTATCAATAAAGTAAGGAATGCAAGAATTGATTTGATGATGGCCAAGCTCAACCGATTTGTGATCTTGGATAGAGAAGGACCACAAGAATTGTTTGATAATTTGATGACCATTGTGGGCAAGATTAGAGGCTATGGTTTTGATGAGTTAGATGATCACAAGGTTGTTAAAATTATGTTGGAAGCTTATTTACCAAGAAATAAGACCGTAGTCACTCTAATTAGAGACAAGAAGTTTGAGTACTTCACACTAAATGATGTACTTGGGAGGATCTTGACATTTGACATGCAAAGAGAAGAAGCAAATGAAAGCAAGAAGCTTGGTGAGTTGCAAGCAAAGTTAGAAGGCATCAAGATCAACGATGATGTAGCTCTCAAAGCCAACAAGTCAACCAAGCAGCCCTCTACAAGCAAGTTCAAGTCCAACAAGCAATCATCAACTAGCTAGCCCAAGGCACCGAAGCAAGTGAAAGAAGAAGTAGAGACAACAACATCAAGTGAAGATGAAAGTGATAGTGAACAATATGAGAAAGTGAAAGATGTTGCTCTCTTTTTGAGAAGATATCAAAAGGGGCTAAAAAAGCAAGACTACAAGGTAGTGAAGAGGAAGTTCCCAAATAAGAAGAAGAGGCTATGCTACAACTATGGAAGCACCGAACATCTCGTTGCTCATTGTCCTTATGAAATCAAAGACAACAATTACAAGAGAGATAAGAAAGAGAGCAAGACCGACTATAAAAAGAGCAAAAGGCACATGGGAGAGGCTCACATTGGACATGAATGGGACTCAACAAAAGATAACTCAAGTGAGGAGAATGAGAAGATTGCAACCATAGTATTCACAAGTCATCCTCCACATCAAGGCTTTTCAACAACATGTCCGATGATGATTACTACTCCCCTCACATTTGTCTCATGGCAAAGGGTGAGAAGGTAAAATCTAAATCTAAATCCAAATCCAAACCTCCTCCTAGTAACACATCTAGTAGTGATATAAGCGATTACTCTAGTGATGATGTGTCTAGTGATGAAGAAATTGATAACATAACTAAAAATTTGGATAGCAAGACCAAATTATTCATCATTAAGCTAATGAAGGATTTAGAGAGTGTTCAAGCCAAGCTAGAATCTAGAGAAGAGACTCTTATCAAACAAAAGAATCTATACATTGCTAGTAAGGAAGCTCTTGCATTGGAGAGAAGTGTAACACCCCTGGTGTTACGAGCTTGCTTAGCACTGAGATCAAGACTTAAGAGAGATTAGCAAACAAGTTCTCGGGTAAAAATTTAAAAACACACACGAAATGATAAACAAACCCTATGTGACTCACTTTTATGGTTGAGAGAAATCAAATAAATATCTAAGTTAATTTACTTAGTGCGTGGAAACACTAATGAAAAATCATAACAAAAGGATAAAATAAGTTGTGTTAATCGTTGGCACGCAAAACAATTTAATAAACAAATAAAAATATATAGAGAGGTATATACACTCACGTATTTTGTTTTGATAAGTATGTTACTATATTAATTAAAGTAGTGTACAAACTTATTTCTTCCCGAGTGTATCTCCATATATAAGTATATGTTTAAACATACAATAAATATATGCCTGTGTGTATGGATATTAGTGATAAAGAAATAATGACATATTTTTAATTACATAATTATTTATATATTTTGCTAAAAGAAAAAGAAAGAAAATAGCAAAACACACGCACGCCACACACGTACATAATGCACTCATGGACACCTGTGTGCACGCCTAGCCTCGTTGCTGCATTGCTGCGCGCTGGCCACGTTGCCAGCCTTGCCTCTTCGGCCGCACTGCCGACGTCACTACTCGGCAGGCTATCCCACTCCCCGCTACCGCGTCCGTCTCCTCGCCGTGCCTGCTGAGCCGAGCGCCATCAATACGCATGGCTACTGTGACTCTGCTACCACCGGTACGTACTACGCTGGCCACGCACTACACTGCTCCGTCCGTCACCTTGCTACCGCGGCCGACCGAGGCCTGTTGCACCGCTACTGCCCTTGCCGCTGCTGCCTGCTCTGGCCAGTGCCATCACATCATCTTGAATGGCCACGCTGCAGATAGCCGTGGCCTCGGTCACAGTGACGATGGGATGCGTCGTTGCCTGGCCTTGCCCTGTCCTCGCTACGTTTGTGCGCGCACAGTGGTGCCACGCCGCCCTACTTGCGCCCACTGCCCTGCTACGGCATCACTACTACTAGACCACACGTTCCTCGTGGCCGTGACCGAGGCGACGCTGAGCTACCGCTGCCGCACCCGTATTGCGTCTGGCCCCGCGCTGCTGCCCGCCCGTGCACGGCGCGTCACCAGCTTGACTGTGTGGAGTCATCTCGTGTGACACTATAGCCACAGCGGTGGACCAGTCCTCACTCCCTTCGTACCGCTAGATTGAGCACCGTGGCCACCGGTTCCATAAAACCATGGCCGTAGCCATTTCTCTCTCTCGCCCGGCTCCTATCCACCATGGACGCTGGCTCGAGCTTCGGCCACCGCCGCCGCTCCCCTTGCTCTAAACCTCCCCGAGCACAACACACACATCCACCAACTCTGTGACCCTCTCCTCTCCTCCGCACACGTGCTCATCCGAGCTAGAGTCGCTAGTGACCACTGCCGCCGCTTGTCGCCGGCCGTCACGCCTGCCGCTGTGCGCGGCCGCGTCTCTACGGGCCACGGTGGGGATAGCCTTGGCCACCATAGTTATAAATTCCGTTCCGCTACCGGCCGAAATGGCCGAAACATCTTGTTCCGTAGACCAAAACAACACAAAACTTACGCCATCCCATACTGGCCTCCATTCTGAGCGATTACGGCCAATCCCGGCCGTTTCGGGCGGATCCATAGGTACCGTCAATCCTAGTACCGGCCAAGCGCTCACTTGCGAGATGCGAATACAGTTTTCTCGAACCAATCCACATCTTCAAAGTGAGAGACGCTGCCTCTTCCCAATCCATCTCAGGATGAAAAAGAAAACTTCCCAGATCTGAGAAAGAAGGAAACAGAGAAGAAAGACAAGTACAAAGAGGCATCGTCTAGATCGGCCAGCAGCGGCTCCAAGCACTCACCGGCGGCCACAAATCCCGTCTAGATCGGCCAGCAACAGCTCCAAGCACTCATCGGTGGCCACAAATCCCGAGCTTTCAGGGTGGGGAGGAGTCGCATCGATTGCGGCGGCCGTCGTCGAGTGCTGCGGCCAAAAGCTATGACGAGCTGCCGATGCCCTCCGTCAATGCGTTGACTACTGTGTTGTCCAAGCCTTTCCATCGTTTATAGGTCTCTAAAGATGAGTCCTCAGTTCACAGGCAACGTAGCTTGGGCTCTTATTGGGCTACTGATGGGCTTGATAGGAAATTTCTTAGCAATATTTTACATAAATACATATTATATAATTAAATTATTTAATCCGGAATGGAACACCGGAATGCACTGGTATCGGCACATCCCGTTCCAATGGGCAAACCGGAATGGCCATTGGAATGGACTTTACAACTTAGTTGGCCACACCCGAGCACGTCCAGGTCTGCTGCTGCCCCGCGCCATCTTCCCACCACCGACGGGTGCACAGGACGGCTGGAATTTGGCCGGCCGAGGCCATCCTGTGCCTCCTCTATTCGTAGAAGGAGAGGAGGTAGAAATAGAAACTTTTCCTTGGGTCTAGATGCAAAACACTAGACTCAGATGAATAGTACTGCATAGTGCCTGATGTGCTGCAGGTTGAATTGTGAATAGATCAGGGGTCTCGGTGCAAAGCGTTCGTCTCATATGTTTTCCTTTTTCTTTTATGTTTTAATTGGTGAAACTTCTAAATTCATAGAAAAATCGTAAAATGGAAAATGAATATGTTTTGGAATCCTTGTGATTAGGTCTATGCAATGGATGTATAATCTTACATGTTTTAGTAGGTAAATATTGCTCTAGATTTTTGCCTATGATTTTTATGGAGAAATTCATATCTCTAATTTCTATGCTTCAAACGTCATGAAATTTTTATGGTATGATTTTCAAGTGATGTGTGATCTATGATAAAAATTTCATGTTCAGTTCATGCATAGTTACTGAGTTATTGATTTATCATTGTCACATGCTTTTATTGCTATTAAATCTTAATTAAGTGCTAGTAAATAATATGTTTATCCAAAAATTATGAAACTTGTACAGTATTTTCGATTAGTTAAGATGTATCTCCCATAAAAAATTTTCATGCCCAAAAGAGATGTTTGAACTACCACCTTTTTATTCCGTGCTTATGATTAATTATACCTGTTAATGTAGTAATTATTTAATCTTATGTTTAAGACATGTTGTCCATGTTGCTTGTGCCACATATGAGTTAAGTGAAATGTTACTCATCTTTGTTAAGTGACAATTATATGCTTAGCATGCTGCTTTACCCTACACTTATATCATTAAGTTGCAACATGGTTGTGTTGTTACCTTGTGTTATGTGAATAATAATCAACTCACAAGTAAGTCTTTTTCGGAAAGGATGAGAGTTAGGTCGGGGACGCTTAGTGACCCTAGTTCTCCACGACAACGTGTTGTTTGTCTTTTAATGTTTGGGAATATCTATGCTATGCATGTTTCGCTTAAACATGCATTGCATTTTTGCATATCATAATAAGAACGATGATGGATCAACCAGAGGACTGGGTGTTTAACCAAAAGATGGTGAAGTGGCAATCATGGCATGTAACTTTTGGTTATATGTTACCCAGGCAAGCCCCGGTGCATAACCCCTATAATTCTGCACTTTATTTTATACTTGTGCATTAAGTTTTCAGGAGTTGAATGAAATCCACTTGCATATATATATATATATATATATATATATATATATATATATATATATATATATATATATATATATATATCCTTATCCTCTAGTAGGTTAGGATCGTGTAGCTTGCTATGCTATAGGATCCCGATAGAAGTCAAGTGATTACCTGTCACTCGCGAGAGATAGGAAATATATTATTGTTACTATTATCATAGTACTATCACATGGAATAAATATGTATAATAATTGGAGACCGAGTGGGACTGGGCTCGGATGGATTTGGATGTGTTTGGGTAACAGAGCGGGGCTCTGGTTGCATTTGTCCCGCCTATATCGATCGAGGACCGTCCATTGCATTGGACACTAGTCAGGTCACCTGTAACACCCAGGTGTTTGTCACTCATTAAGCAGTGGGTTTGACCTCTAACATGATAGGTTAAGTGGAGATGACGATGTCAAGGTCAACCTATGGGGATGATCCTAACCTAAACTTGGATGTTGCACTATTGCTTTACATATAGGCCGTTTTTCAAGATATATGATCGGGTCGTGTTATTGCAATATCTTCATGTGTGTCACCTTAGTAACTATCTATATTGGTCACTAGAAAAGTTTCATGACGTTTGAAATAAATAGTCACATGAAATGATAAGTTATATCCTTGTTGGAATGGTTTTACTAAGTGCTTGAATTGCACTATTAAGTGAATGGAAATATAGGTCATCAACCAAACCTTGTAACCTTACCTAAAAGACTCTAGATGGACTCTACAACAAAAGTCGTGAAAGGTTCGTGTTGAGCAAATGCCCCGAAAATGCTCCAATGGATCAAAAAGGATAATTTTAGCTTTATCGTGATCCTACTTTGGTCAAAGTATAACAGTAGGTTCTATACCAGTTTTGAGGTTGGACCTTAAATGAAAGTTGTAGTTCATATTATGAATAATAAACTTTGTTTAATGGTCAAGAGATAGTTTGGTCTCTAATCTAGTCAAATAGAGGCTCGAAATTTGAATCGGCTGCTGTTTTTCAGCCTTACGAAATAATTCTAAGTCCTAGATTGACAGCAGTGAGTTGCTATGTTCGTGACCTTTTATCTTCTAGATTCATATGGAAGCTCAATTGGATTCCTTAATATGAGTTGGAGTACGCCTTGTGAAGGAAACAATAGATCAAGTCTCACCAGATTTGGAGCTCGTTGGGACCTTCAAAATCAATTCCCAAAACTGCTATTCGTGGAGTTGGACCGGCAACGACAAGACAGTTGGCACGTCGCGTTCTCGTGTTTTTGCTAAGCAACTTAAGTTGAGCCAAATATAAAAGTTGGAGTTTACATGTTGATGAAGAGCATACAAAAAGTTGAGTTCAGTTTGATGAAGTTTTGACCGTCGAAAGTGAGTTTCCGTAACTACCATCAAGGTGATGACACTGCTATTTTAGCAACTGATTAACCACTAATCGGTTGTGTTGACATCGTTTTTAGCACGTGTCAAGGTAATCAGGAAGGGTTAATCAACAAAGGAAAGATTACCATGTAGATTGATAGCCAAGGAGAATAAGTTTGTTTTTGAGTGGTGGCAGCATATGGATTTAATTTGAAGGGTTGCCGATGAGGTTAAGGATATTATTGCCGATGCCGATGAAAGAGGGTTTGGAGACTACTGCCGATGAGACAAGGGATGTACCGATGAAGGAAGGTATGAAGACTGCAGCCGATGAAACAGGGAATGTACCGATAGAAGGAGCTCGAAGGCTGCTGCCGATGGAACAGGGACTGTGATGTTGAAAAGGAGGTCGATGAGAATACCATCGTGATTGAGGCAGACTATGGAGTAAAATAGGAGTTAATTTCCTTATGTACGTTTAGTAGAGTCTGAGTTGTATCAAAGTCATGTTTTTTCCTTAGATTTGGATTTAGTGTCCTAGTCGTATTAGGTTATGTTTCTATAGATCAGGATATAAATATAGAGTGAAGGACAATGTAATAGGGGATCAATCAATACATCAAAAAACAGCTTTTACTCTTATTTACATCTACTTTCGGCGACTTCGTCAATTTGCATATTTTCCTTTTTACGAGTTCTCATCGATTCGGCGAGTTGCATTGCTCTAAGTGCAATCTTCGACGATCCTCGAGTTCCGCGTGAGTACCTCTTGGCCGTGACTTCCGGGCGTATCGCTGTTGTCAGGAACAAAGTGCTCGTATCTTCATCCTTGTCGATTAACAGGTCAAATCGACTGGCACGCTTTGGATATCGACTTCGGGTATTAGCCCTTTGTGTTTGCAGATTCACTTTTGCATCAACACATCTTTTGGCACGCCCAGTGGGACAGATCTAGTCAAGATGCCTAATCATGAGATCGATGCTGGGAATATCATCGCAGTAACAGAAGAAGATCTTAAGGATGATCAGAAGCAGGCTATGGAGAGGGCTATTGAAGAATATAGACAGCTTTGCTTGAGGTCATTCAGCTTGAACAAAAGTGGACAAGTCATCCAGAAGCAGGACTTGCCGTTGCCTCGGCAGGTTACCTTTGATCCTAATCCGGGTAAACTTCAAGAGATGGTTAATTCTGCGGTGAATCATGCTTTAATTAATCACTCCAATGTGCTGTCCAATACTGTTCATAATGCTGTGATTCGAACTTTCAAAGAAGGACAAGTGTCACCTCGTTACGTTGGGCCTGCTTATCATCAACCAGAAGCAGCATCTGCTGTTGCTCCATCGGCTCCCCCAGCCGTTGCGGGTATAGAGATTTCTTCTCCCCTAGTATCAACAGGTTTATCAAACGTACAGTCTACTCCGGTGCGTCCAGATTCAGCATTATCAGGACGAGTTCAGCTTGGTACGGATCTATCAGCATTGGCTCTATCAGGTCATGTACCACAGAATAATCAAACTCCTGCTAATTGGTGGGGATATGGTATGCCTCCAGAGCCATCTGCTCTCAATCATGGATTATCTCAAGTGTTTGATGCAGCGGAAAAAACTCCTATGCCATCGGCTGGTTTGCCGATTGCTCAAGCACCTCAATATACTACAACTACTGTACAACCAAATCTGGGAGGTTTTCAGGCGTCTTTGGGTCAAACATCTAGTTCAAATCCATCGGCAAATTTGTTACCGATGCAGCAGAAGGCTCCTATCGCTAGTCAGCCTGGAGTCCAGGTTATGCCTCAAGTTGGATGTAATTATCCAGCAATGCCAACAAGCTACCAGCCATCGACAAACTTTGTGCCGATGAATACTAATAATTGGTCAGGGCAGTTTCCCACTCAACATACAGTTCAGCCAAATCAGCAAGCCACAGGTGTTCATCAAGGTCACATGCATGCTGGTTTTCAGAATCAAGCATCGGCAGCTCAGCCGATGAACCCTTTTCAGCAGGTTAATGGACCACAGATAGTAGCAAATATGCCAATTGCTGGAGATCGTGGGCCACAAAGGTATGCAGAAGGGTATCAACAGATACCTCCAGTGGAGATTCAACAATATCGTCAGCAAGATGTTGATGCTTTTTGGGCCGATAAGATAGCAGAAATTATGAAGGATCAGTTTGGGATCAAGCCCAAAGTTAATACTTATTCTTATCGGACTCCGTATCCTCCGGCATATGATTTAATTCCTCTCCCAAATCGTTACAAGGTGCCAGACTTCACTAAGTTTTCTGGGCAAGATGATACATCAACCATGGAACATGTTAATCGTTTTATTATTCAATGTGGAGAGGCAGCTTGTAGAGATGAATTGAGAGTTCATCTGTTCTCATCATCTCTATCCGGATCAGTATTTACATGGTTTATTTCACTACAGCCAAATTCTATTATCACTTGGGCTGATCTGGAAAAGCAATTTCATAAGTATTTCTTTGCTGGAGTTCATGAAAAGAAGCTTACCGATTTAGTAAAGATGAAACAGCGCAATGATGAATCGGTAGAAGGCTTTGTGCAAAGGCTACGAGATGTAAAGAACAAATGTTATAGCCTGGTATTGGATGATCGGCAGCTTGCTGATTTAGCCTTTCAGGGGTTGTTACCACACCTTAAGGACAGATATGCTTCTCAGGAGTTCGAAAGTCTAAGTCATTTAGTGCAGAGGATTTCTGATCAAGACACTAGGGTTTTTGAACCTAAAAGAAATTGGAACAAGAAAGTTTCATTTGTTGAAGAGGCGAAAGATTCTGATTCAGATAATGAACCAGTTATCGGTTTGGCAGAGTGGGTTAAGAATAAGAAGCCGATATCTTGTCCCTTTGGTCACAAAGAGCCAGAAAAGTTTACTTTTGACGTCACCAAAGCCGATAAAATATTTGATCTTTTGCTTCAGGAGGGCCACATTAAATTGTCACCTAATCATGTGATCCCATCGGCAGAAGAGTTGAAGCATATGCTGTATTGCAAGTGGCACAATGCAACTTCACACAATACTAATGAGTGCAAAGTATTTAGACAACAATTGCAGTTAGCTATTGAATTTGGCAGAATAAAATTTGGTAATTCCAAGATTCAAAAGCCGATGAAAATTGATCAACATCCTTTTCCAGCAAATATGTTGGATGCTGAAGGGAAAATTAAGGTGTTGACATCGGAAGCTGCTGAAAAGAATGCATCAGTAGATCCCCAACATCGGATAACTACCGATGATGCAAAAGGCAAGGGACTATTGACGGAAAGTGGCGGTACCGGGAGGCCTCCTCGATCTGGCATCGTGATTACTCATCGAAGACAACAAGAAGGCTGGCGTCAGCGAAGGGACCGGTATCGACGACAACAAGAGGAAAGGCGTCAAGAAGAATGGAATCGGCATAAGGATCATTGGAATTGTCCGTTTTTTATTCATTGTTGGGAGGAAGGTATTAAGTTACCTACTGTTGAAGATTGTCCAGAGTGCAATGGTTATTATGGAGTTAATCATCCTGTAAGAAGGTTTCAGTCTGGTAATCAAGGTTTGCTCATTAATGAGCCGATCAGAGGGAGAGCATCAGTACATGATTGGCTGGGGGGCAGGCTCAGTGTACATGAAAGGCTTGGTAAACGCATTGCATATTTTCCGAGAAACCAAGAGGAACTTGAAGAGATGGCAAATGCAAGAGTTCCTGATGAAGAAATATTTTACAAGGATCCTAATATATGTCGTGTGGAGACAACTAGGACTTATCAGCCAGTTTGGAAAACTAAGCTTCCTCAATGGTGTCCAGAGGGTTTGACAAAGACACAGAAGAGAAAAATGCAGCGAGAGCGTCAAAAAGATTTATATCAAGAAGAAAGTCCCTCCAATGAGAGATCTGGTAACCAGCAGTGGCAGATAAGGCACAAGAATAAAGGTCCATCGGCAGATGTCAATATGGTGTTTATGTTGCCGATGGAATTTTTGGCTCTGTCTAATAGCGAAGAAGAGACTGTTTTCTCTGACCAAATAGCTCAATTAACGCTAGATCCAATGATGGCCGTTTTTGAGAAGCCTGCCGATGATGAGAGACAACACCTCAAGGCTTTATTTGTAAAAGGCAGAGTTGATGGGCAGCCTGTATCTAAGATACTTATTGATGGAGGAGCTGCAATTAATATTATACCTTATGTGATGTATCGGAAGCTTGGTAAGGGAGATCAAGACTTAACTAAGACCGATATGATGCTAAAGGATTTTGAAGGCAATGTATCACCAGCTAAAGGGGCAGTATGTGTTGAGTTGACCATCGGCAGTAAAACCTTACCGACAACTTTCTTTGTTATTAATGGCAAGGGTGCATACAATCTGCTCTTGGGAAGGGATTGGATTCATGCTAATTGTTGTGTCCCTTCTACAATGCATCAATGTCTGGTACAATGGATTGGAGATAAGATTGAAGTTGTTCCTGGTGACTCTTCTTATATTATCGCATCGGCAGAATCAGACACTTATGAGCGAACCAAGTGCATATCGGGAGAATCCTGGGAAAAAGAGTTCCTCAAGATTGCTGATTACGAAATTCTACCGATCCAAGCAGTCGGTTCTGAAGAAGAGTTTTAATGGATAGATTTGCCGATGATGGAAAATTAGGTCAAGGATTTACATCGGCAGATGATTTAATAGAAGTAGATATTGGTGAAGGCGATAGGCCAAGGCCCACTTTTATTAGCTCTAAGTTAAATTCCAAGTGTAAACAGCAATTAGTTGATTTGTTAAAGGAATATAAAGATTGTTTTGCTTGGGATTATACTGAAATGCCTGGATTAGACCGATCTATAGTTGAACATCGGTTGCCTATTAAATCTGGATTTCGGCCACATCAGCAGCCGGCTCGCCGATGCAATCCTAATATACTTCCTGATATTAAGGCCGAAATAACCAAATTAATTGAGGCAAAGTTTATTCGGCAGTGCCGATATGCAGAGTGGATTTCTAATGTGGTTCCTGTATATAAGAAAAATGGGAAACTTCGTGTTTGTATTGATTTCAGGAATCTCAATAAGGCCACACCAATGGATGGTTACCCAATGTCGATTGCTGATTTGTTAATTGATGCTGCAGCAGGGCATCAGATTATTAGTTTCATGGATGGTAATGCGGGTTATAATCAAATATTCATGGCTGAAGAAGTTATTTCCAAGACTGCTTTTAGGTGTCCAGGTCATGTGGGATTATTTGAGTGGATAGTTATGACATTTGGTTTGAAAAATGCCGGTGCTACTTATCAAAGAGCTATGAACTTTATTTTCCATGAATATATCGGCACGTTGGTAGAAATCTACATTGATGACATAGTGATTAAGTCTGGAGACATCACAAAGCATCTAACCGATCTACGGAAGATATTGGAGTGCACAAGAAAACATGGGTTAAAGATGAATCCCAATAAATGTGCATTTGGTGTATCGGCAGGACAATTCTTGGGTTTTATGGTGCATCAGCGGGGCATTAAAATTAGTAGAAAATCTATTGAGGCAATCAACAAGGTTGTTGCTCCTGCCAATAAAACTGAATTACAGTCCTTGATCGGTAAGATTAATTTTATCAGAAGATTTATATCTAATCTGTCAGGTAAGATCAAGGCTTTCAGTCCATTATTGAAATTGAAAGCCGATCAGGAATTTAAATGGGGGGATGAACAGCAATTAGCCTTAGATCAGATTAAGAGTTATTTAACAAATCCTCCAGTGTTAGTTCCACCCCAACATGGAAAGCCTTTCAGATTGTATTTATCAACTGAAGATACTGTTATCGGTTCAGCTCTTATTCAAGAATTTGAAGGAAAGGAGCGTGTTATCTATTATTTGAGCAGACGGTTAATAGATGCTGAAACCAGGTATTCGGCTATTGAGAAATTATGCTTATGCTTATACTTCTCTTGTATTAAGTTGAGGCATTATTTACTATCGGCTGAATGTACCGTCATACGCAAAGATGATGTGGTCAAATATATGCTATCTATGCCGATATTAAATGGTAGGATTGGTAAATGGATTTTAGCATTATCAGAGTTTGATCTACGTTATGAATCGGCTAAGGCAGTTAAAGGACAGGTTATGGCCGATTTTGTTACTCAACATTGCAACACGGTGGATTCTCTGGAAGTTGCTCCGTGGACACTTTTCTTTGATGGGTCTACTTGTGGTGAAGGGGCAGGCATCGGTATCATGTTAATTTCCCCTCAGGGGAAGAAGTATGAGTTCTCATTGCCGATCATTGCTACATCGACAAACAATCAAGCTGAGTACCAAGCCCTGATAAAAGGGTTAGAATTGCTTAAAGAAGTACAGGCTGATGCTGTTGAAGTCTTTGGTGATTCTATGCTAGTTATAAATCAGTTGATTGGGGTTTATGAATGCCGAAGTGAAATTCTAATTTCATATCATGAAAAGTGTTTGGGATTGTTGAAAGGGTTTAGGAGTTTTCATCTGGAGCATATTTCCCGGATGCATAATGAAGAGGCTAACCGATTGGCTCAGCATGCTTCAGGGTATCAACCTGTTCAAGAAGCATTGATATCAGTGGTTGATACCGATGACTGGAGAAAGGAAATTATTGATTATTTAAAGAATCCATCTAAAAAGGTTGAAAGACGTATAAGGTTCCAAGCGACCAAGTATGTACTCCTCAATGATGAATTGTATTACCGTACCATAGATGGAGTTTTACTCAGGTGTGTTAGCATAGAGGAATCAAAAAGCCTGATGAGTGAAATTCATGAGGGAGTATGTGGGGCTCATCAGTCAGCTTTCAAGATGAAATGGATGATTAGAAGAAATGGATATTATTGGCCGACTATTCTTGAGGATTGTTTTAAATATTTTAAAGGATGTCAGGAATGTCAAAAATTTGGTAATATTCAAAGAGCACCCGCATCGGCTATGAACCCCATAATTAAGCCTTAGCCGTTTCGGGGTTGGGCTATTGATCTCATCGGTCAGATTTATCCACCATCGAGTAAAGGGCATAAGTTTATTCTGGTTGCTACCGATTATTTCACAAAGTGGGTTGAAGCAATTCCTTTAAAAAAGGTGACATCGGCTAACATGGTTGATTTTGTGAAGGAGCATATTGTCTACCGATTTGGCATCCCTCAAACCATCACTACCGATCAGGGCACTATGTTTACATCGGGTGAATTTGATGAGTTTGCTATAAGTATGGGAATTAAAGTTTTGAATTCTTCACCGTATTATGCCCAAGCTAATGGCCAGGCTGAAGCATCTAATAAAGGAATTATCAAACTCATTAAGCGCAAGATTAAAGAGTATCCTAAAAAGTGGCATACAATATTAAATGAAGCTTTGTGGTCATATCGGATGGCATGTCATGGTGCAACCAAGGTATCACCTTATCAATTGGTGTATGGACACGATACGGTATTACCTTGGGAAATTAAGATTGGTTCTAGGCGAATGCGCTTTCAGGATCAACTGACAGCCGATGATTATGATATTCTTATGAAAGATGAATTGGAAGATGTAGCAGGTCATCGGTTAAAAGCTTTGGTTAGCATCGAGGAGAATAAGAAAAGGGTAGCTAGATGGTATGACAAGAAAGTGAAGGTAAAGGAATTTGTCGATGGTGAATTGGTTTGGAAATTGATTTTACCGATTGAGACTAAAAGTTCTAAGTTTGGCAAATGGTCACCTAATTGGGAAGGTCCATATCGGATAAATCAATCTGTTCCTGGTAATGCGTATATTCTTGAAACTCTCGAAGGAGTTGTGTTTCCCAGAGCATTAAATGGAAAATATTTAAAGAAATATTACCCTAGTATCTGGATAGACGCATAAGAGTATAGTTGCCGGTAACAATCCTATCGGCTGGAGATAAAATAAAGTATCAATTGTTGCCGATGCGCTAATTTAACAAAGCCTGGATGGCTGATATCGCACGCAGGCGAATTTCATCGGCTTCTTTTAATTCTTTGGCATCTTCATCGGCACTTCCTTCCACAGGCTTGAGTTTCTTTTTCAGGACCAAGGCCTTGCGAGCTTGAGCATCTCGTTCCTGTTGAAGGGCCTTGATGGCGTTGGGAAGCTGGTCTTCTTCTTGTTTAGCTTGAGTTAGAGCTGTTTCAACCTTTTCCAGCTCAGCTAGCAGGGCTGCTTTCTTTGCCAATAGATCTAAGATTTTCTGCCTAAGATCGGCACTGGAGGCTTGCAAGTTGTTGATATTCTTGTGCTTCTCGTCGGCAGTTTGCTTCAGCTGCAGCATTTCCTCTTTGAGTTGAGTCAGAGCTGCTCTGTCAGCAATACGATGAACGGCCCTTTGGTATTGAAGTTGTCTACTCTCCAGATGGACTGCTGGAAAGATGATCTCTTCAACATTGGCAGGGACTTGGCCGCGGATCGTTTTGAAGATAGCCCTCGTAGGGTCTGAGTCGATCACCAATTGGGCAGTGTCTTGCTGCAGCAGATTTAGGAGGGCTTCTAGCTTGCCATAGGTGTCTGATGATATTGTTCCCAACACCAGGGAAGAACTCGCCTCTTCTCCGTCATCATCGGAGACATCGATAGCAAAAGAAAATAAGCTATCGGGAGAATCTTGTTCCTGTAAAATAAAGAGAATTAGAAATCCTATCTGTGATGTCTGGGGATATTATAAACCAAACAATTAATTGGTTTACCTGCTTCAGAGCGATTTCTTGAGCTTGGCTTGAGGGAGCGGCTTGTAGAGGATCATACGAAGGATCGGCAGAGGATGCCGATGGAATGTCTTCTATGATCACATCGGTAGTCGGCCCTTGGGGTATAATTGCCGATGATGTATCTTGGGCAGAAGGAGCAGCTTGTTCAGTTACATCAGTGGGCTGACTGACGGGTGCTGGAGCAGATACAGGGGCTGGTGTAGATTTCTGTCGTTTTTGTTGAGCTTCAGCATCGGTCAAAGCTTTACACTTTGTTTGTGCTTCAGCGACAATTGGCTGGGGCGCATCGACATCTGTTGGTTGGGGAGCCTACATGCTTGGCGTGCTTGCCGATATGCCCGTTTGTTGCTACAAAAATGGGTATAAGATTGGATATTTAACAAAGAAAAATGTAAAAATAAGAGAATACCTCTGAAGGAGGAGTAGAGGTCGTGGTGCTTGGTAAAGTTGCCGATGACGATCCAGCTGCAGCTTGCACACCCTGATAGTTGTGTGTTAATATAGAGTATATCGGTAGAAAATAGAGTAAGCAAGGTTATTACCTTAAAAGCCTTGATTAGGCTTGAAGCAGCAGCCTTTGGAGAAACCCTGGATGTTCCCAGTCTTGGTCTGGAAGTGATGGTCTTGGTGCGAGCCCTTTGGAAGGTCAAGGCTTCTAAGGTGGGGGCGTTATAGCCGATTACTGAGACCAGAGAGGCTGGAAGGAGGTTGAAGGGTTTTCCACTTTTGCTTATTGGTGGAACTGGATCATCGGCCTGTTTCAAGGAAGGTTAGCTACCGATATGCATACACAAGGAAATAAAGAGATAAAAGTTAAAAGGAACTTAATGCATTGTTAGGAATGGCATAATCGGGATTGATCATAGGCCGATATGTGTGAACAGATGTTGAAAACAGCTGTTCTTTCCACTCTTGCCACCATTGCTTATATGACTCTGTTATGAAAGATGCTGGTGACCAGGTGGAGAGATCGACATTTGAGATATCGGCATCGGGAGCAAGCCTTACTATCCTGCTCCATTCAGTTCCAGTGGTAATGATTTCTCTGGGTTTAATCACATCGGCATAACATAACTTGATTGGTAGTTGCCCAAAGGCTAGCTGGCGGGATACTGCCGATGGATTGTAGAATTCATAAGTAATGTGGGAAGCTTTCCCGCTACCAAATGTGTTGACTGGGATTGCTCTGGGGGTGATAATGGCCATCATAAGATCGTTGTCTTGGTTCAGATCACTATCGGCGAAATTGAAGAGGAGAGGGAACTTGTTATCCTCATCAATGTAAGGTACCCAAGCCCTAAGGTCACGAGGGAGGCCATGGTAGAAAGTCTGAAAAAATCTGCCGATTTGGTCTTCATTAGCTTCTGTTCCGGGAAGGACAATTATGGCTTCACCGAAGTTGAGAGGAGGGCGTGTTGCCGGTTCATCGTCTCTAAGGACGTAATCTTCAGGAATTTCTCGTGGAAATTCTTGAGCAAAGAGATCCCACTGTAAACGCTTGTGCATGTGAGCGTTTAACCACATATTGACAAACCACCATGGGCCTCCCAGATTGCCGATGGGTTCGCCAAGTATAAGCTTCTGAGATACTTGGTGGAGAAGGTGGTAGGTTGAGCTCAGGAGATATCGGCCAAGTGGGAATCTGACACCGTTGGCTAAGAGTTCTGCTGCTGGGAGGAAAGCATTAGTTGGTCCTACCGATCGACCACAGAAAATAAACTTTTCCAGCCACATGTTCAGGAATGTGGCATGTTCCCTTTGATTGACGGTGCCAGTCTTTTGGTACTCTTGAATGTATCCCGTCCAGCCGCTGATGTTGCGTGTATTTACTCTGTATTCAGCTTTTCTGCCAAAAATATAGCCTTCATCGACAGTTGAGATGTCCAAGCCTGTGAGCATATATACATCGGCAAGAGTAGGGGCACATGGGCCATGACCGAACATGAAAGTGTTGGTGGTATCCGACCAAAATTGAGCGGCAGCTATCATCATGGATTCATTCTTTTGTATATCAGCAATGGATAGCCTGATACACTGATCTATCTTCCGTTCTGCCCAGAACACTTGCATTGATCTGTTGACCCTCAAGAACCAGTTTTTCCACCCTTTGGTGGGTTTGGGCCAAGAACAGAACGTGCCTTTCCACAGATTCAAAGAGAAATTTTGAGATTTGAAGGGAATACGATTTGCCTCTGCATTGATCTGGTCAGTTGGATCTGGGTCGCCCATTGGACCTAGGCAATGGAGAGGAGGCTGATGGGTTGGAATCACCAGTGTGTTGCGTAGTTTCTGAGTTTGGAGGACCGAGAAAATGGAGAAGATAGGAAAATGCTAACTGTAAGAACTCGCAGGGAACCGAAAGGATTAAAGTAAAAGCAATAAGAAGAAGAACGAACCGCAGGGACATCAAAGTTAACAGCCATTGCTTCGAACGGATGAGGGCACGAGCTGGGAACTTGAAGATGACGGTGGCCCTGGTGAGTTGAGGATGCGCGGTTGTTGGTTAGGGTTGCCGCCGGAGTGAGAATGCCAAAGGATGGAGTTTTAAGGTAGAAGATGAACAGCCCGGAGAAATCTATTTATAGGCCATTTGGGGTAGGGGTATTCTTGACTTATCTCTATGCCGTATGCGGATAGATCGAGGTGGTTCAGTTGGATATGGTAACTGTTCGCACGACAATCAAGGGATGGTACAGAAGATTTGATGGCAAGTAATCATGACTTGAAGGATATCTCAATACAGGATTTTTCGGTTCTAAAAAGTGATGCGTTGTGGTAAGATCTTGCTGATGGATTGTTATTTTGGTATCTCAACCGTAATTAAGGTAAAGAAGGTTGGAAAATGTGCGATATTTATTGAGATACATGGATTAGATCTAGATTTGATTAAATCTAGTAACAAATCATGTTATGCTTGGAGAATGGGTTGAAGAAATAGATAACAGCAAGCATCAGCTGGAGTAAATTTTGGAGCATCAGTATCTTATACTCCGAAATTGGGGGGCATGTGTTGACATTGTTTTTAGCACGTGTCAAGGTAATCAGGAAGGGTTAATCAACAAAGGAAAGATTACCGTGTAGATTGATAGCCAAGGAGAATAAGTTTGTTTTTGAGTGGTGGCAGCATATGGATTTAATTTGAAGGGTTGCCGATGAGGTTAAGGGTATTATTGCCGATGCCGATGAAAGAGGGTTTGGAGACTGCTGCCGATGAGACAAGGGATGTACCGATGAAGGAAGGTATGAAGACTGCAGCCGATGAAACAGGAAATGTACCGATAGAAGGAGCTCGAAGGCTGCTGCCGATGGAACAGGGACTGTGATGTTGAAAAGGAGGTCGATGAGAATACCATCGTGATTGAGGCAGACTATGGAGTAAAATAGGAGTTAATTTCCTTGTGTACGTTTAGTAGAGTCTGAGTTGTATCAAAGTCATGTTTTTTCCTTAGATTTGGATTTAGTGTCCTAGTCGTATTAGGTTATGTTTCTATAGATCAGGATATAAATATAGAGTGAAGGGCAATGTAATAGGGGATCAATCAATACATCAAAAAACAGCTTTTACTCTTATTTACATCTACTTTCGGTGACTTCGTCAATTTGCATATTTTCCTTTTTACGAGTTCTCATCGATTCGGCGAGTTGCATTGCTCTAAGTGCAATCTTCGACGATCCTCGAGTTCCGCGTGAGTACCTCTTGGCCGTGACTTCCAGGCGTATCGCTGTTGTCAGGACCAAAGTGCTCGTATCTTCATCCTTGTCGATTAACAGGTCAAATCGACTGGCACGCTTTGGATATCGACTTCGAGTATTAGCCCTTTGTGTTTGCAGATTCACTTTTGCATCAACAGGTTGCTCTAATGACCTTGGCTCCTTAACAGAAAATGTAGAGCATCGTGTGGGCTGCCAACTTCGTTTTGAGCCCATTCACTGATTCGGCCCGTAGATGGCCCAAATCGTGTCCCACTTTTCCCCGTTTGCTGCCCGCCACGCGCCCCTGCCTCCCTGCCACGCGCCTACTACTCCAGAGCGAGCGCCGGGTTCCTCTCCCACTCCCTCGCTCACTTGTTGCCTCCCCTTCTTCTATGCCGCTCGCACGCGCTGGAGCGCGTCGGTAGCCATGGCCGACGGAGCAAGCTCTGCCACCGCTGTGTTCCCACCTCTACGCTCCATTGCCGTCCAAACCGAGCTCGCCGTCGCCTTTGCCAAGCCATGCCAAGCACGCAGCACCGCTTCTCCGCCTTCCCTTGGCCGCCAAAGCAGCCAGCGTCGGGACGCCGCCGTGGTGGCCATGGGCGCATGTGGGCAGCCCACCACAGGCACCCTCCGACCGAGCCAAGGCCACCTACGGGTGCGGCCAGGTGCCGCTGTGCCTCGTCGGCCACTCCCCCGCCCCCGACGAGCCTCCTACGACTGGCGGTGTCGAGCTCCGACGCCTCCCCTGCTCTGTTTTGCGACTAGGGACCTCACGCAAGAATTTGTTTTAAGCCAGGGGTCTAACTGTGAAGTCTATGACTTAGATGAATAGTGCTCTCAGGACTGATTTGTATTTATTTTGCCGGAACTTTGAAAATTCATAGTAAATCATAGAAAAATCGTAAAATAGAAAATGAAGACTTTTTGGAATCCTTGTGAAATTCTCTATGCACTAGATCTATAATATGGCATGTTTTAGTTTAAAGTTTTCTCTGTAAAAATAGATTTATGCAATTAGGTTTTAATGCTAGTTGAATTTGTTATTTTTCATAACTGAAGATGTAGGGCTCCAAATGAAGTGAAATTTTTGTGGAATGCTATTCATATGATGTTTGATGTGTGGTAAAAAAAGTTCATAAATTTTGGTTGCTATATGTGTGAGTTATCAGTGTATCTTGCTCTCACATGATTTCTTGCAATATCAATTTGTCTTTTTCTTAGAGGTTGATATAAATGTCCAAATGGCTTGAAATTTTCATAGTAGACTCTTGTGGTGATATTCTATCTACTGTAATTTTTATAGAATTTATGGTGCAATTTTGGTATATGTTCACTAAATCACCTAGGCATCTAAATAAATTAAGAAATGCATTAAAAGAATTTATTTAGTGATGAGCACTATGCTTTTTGGTGATCATTTAACATGTACTTTAATTATGGTTACATTGGTTGTGGCCAAATGTATGTTTGGAATATAAGTTAATAATTATTTTTGAAATTGATGCTTTCCTAGACAGTTTCTAGGACTTTGGTAATTGCACCATGAAAATGATGTTTTCTGAGAAATATGCTTATAACAAAGTTGTAGATGACTCATTAATCTAGCTTGTGTTAAATTTTGATGGCATTTGGCCTTGTAGTTTGTGAGTTATAACTGTTTCAAGTTGGGTTCTAGAAATAGTTGTTCTCTGGAATCTCTGGACCAGATTCTGTAATTATGCATGTTTGACTTGGTTAACTTGAGAATCATGCTAAGATAATTAAAGATGAATTGTAGATAATTTCATAAGATTTCTATAATGTCTTATTGAATGGCTATTGGATTTGTATAACTCCAGTTATGATCCAAACATGCAGCTGTTGTTTGCAGTCCAGAAATGGATAGATGCTAGTTGTGGTTGTTTACTCCATGTGTTGCTAAGTGTGGCTTATGCCCTTGATGATGGTCAAGTAAAGATACTTGTGATATTGTTAAACTTGTGTTATGCTTGATGTGCTTGCCCTATTTAATTGTTTGTGTGATGTTAGTTAAATAGCTATTGGTGTCTATGTCTTAATCGTGTGTTTACTTGAATGCTTATGTGATGCATCATGTGTTACCATTCATCAAATTCATACATATGCATCTTGCATCTCATCTAGGTACGATAGATGCACCACGTGAAGGATGAGATGTTGAAGCCAAACCCGAAGACGGTGTTTGGTGGACCTATCTCGAAGATGGAAGAGCTAAGCAAGTGCCGGGATGGGAGATGCTCGCCAAGCGAGTGTCATCTATCAAACACTAACCAAAGTGTTCGATCCCAGGCAAGCCCCGGAGCATTCTAAGCCTCCTACTTTATAAAAGTAATTGAATATATATATGTCATATATGTATTGTTGCATTAAGTTATAGGAATTGAGTGAAAACACTTGCTGCATATACACCTTTTCCTTGTCCCACAAATATGCCTGCAATCCTATTTTGGTTAAGGATTGAAAGTATTGCTTAGCCTTGCTTAGACCGGTAGCGATCGGTGATTTCCGGTCACCTACATTTATAGGTGATTACTAGAAGAATTTAGCTATGGAAAGAATGATATCCTGAAATTAACTATGTGTTGATGGATAATTGGAGACCGGACAGAAAAGTTAGAGGCAACCAGACAGGGTTCTGGGGTGCTGTTAGTTTTTTGTCTGTGTCGATTAAGGACCGATCGTTGCTCGTCCCTCTTGTCATGTTGAATGCATGCCTCACATTTAGCTGGCCGAATAAAGTACCTTTCGACCACGAAGCTAGTGACACTATTCGAGCCGGGATAAACTTGGATTGGCAGATTGGTGTTGAAGGGGGTATGGCGGGGACGCGAAGAGTGAGCCCAAGGTGCGTCCTGGCTGTTGGGTGGTCCCTGGGTAGTGCGGTCCATGACTGTTATCCCGCAGCTACTTGGAAAGTGTCATTGGTGATCTAAGCGACCCTGACAAGGGAAGTGTGGTTTGTGTGAGGAATAAATCACCAGCTGGTTAGGAATCAATTCGAATCACCATCGCTCCTGGATAGTGAGCACTTGACTCGAGCTACGACATCGTAGTAATAATAATGGAACACAGATGGTTTTGTGGATGATGTTGGAAATGCTAAACCTAAGATGGTAACCTTTGATGTTAATGGTTAATCAAGTGATTGCTCTAGCATAGGTGCTTACTTAGATTAATCAGGTATAATTAAGTTGATGCTTATATTTTAAATGGTTCATAGATGATAACTTATGTTTTTCTGCAAAACAAGTCAAGCCAGTCCACCTTATAAAAGCCTTGCATACTCCTTGGTGTCATTTATTTCTAGTTTATGACGGGTAAGTCTAGCTGAGTACCTTCTCGTACTCAGGGTTTATTCCCACTTGTTGCAGGTTGTGATGTATCATGGCTACTGCAAGAATTGGATGGCTCCTGCTGTAGTGGCGGAGTGTGGTCATGGGCATGACCCTTCTGAGCTATCTTATCTCTCATGCTTTTGTTGGAAATTGACCTTGGTACTGGCATGTATTTGAATTAAGATGATATTAGTTTCAAACTACTTTGCTTCCGCTACTTTTGAGCTTGAGTTGTAATAACTCTGTGGAACTCCGATATATGTTGAAGTACTTGTAATAATAGATGTAACATGTAACTTGTTATGTTGAATCACTATGATCTTGGCTTGTACGTTGGTTGGTTTAAAATCCCTCATGATTTCATTGGACTACCGGAGTTATAGGAGCTCAAGTACGGGAATTTAATTGCTCCGGCAATTATTTTTGTACTTTTGTTCTTATAATTTGGGCAGTTCCGTGATAGCTGGTATCGGAGCAAGGTTCAACACTAAACATGTCATATGTGTATTGAAAACAAAGGTTTTTGTTTGCAAAAATCAGTTTTTGATAACTTATAGCTACTACATAGATAGGTTTGTTCAAATCTGAATTTTAAATCTAAGTATGCCAGTGGTCATTTCCTTTATGCCCAAATAAGGACCCTTAGGTGGCTTAATTAAGTACTAACTTGGGGGGTTTTAAGTTTTGCATCTATGCCTAAGCTAAGGTATGTATGAGTGATAACCTGACCGCACTGTTACCCTGTGGTCGAATGGTAGAGGTAACCTTCATATATGAAATAGTCATATATGTTGCTAGAGTTACATTCTTGCAACGTCCCACCTACGCCAAGGTAAGTGTGAGCTGGGAGAGCATGACCGTTCAACCATCGGTCTAGGGGAGAGTTAGCTATGGTTACTGACATAATTGCATGTTTAACCATGTAACTATGAAAGTACTTAATTGTGGGTACATCTGTGTACAGGTGACAGGCGTTTTTGGAGCTGACACTTGTGTGTGGAAACCTCCTAGCGGGCTCAGTGAGGATTTCCTTTGCATGCGGACATAGAGTTGTTTAAAACTTCCACCAAGAATATATTTGAAAAGAAAGTACTATAACCTGTATCATTTCATGCATATAAATGTTCTTTAGAATAATGTTGACCTTGGCATTAAATGATTTCCATTCCGTTGAAACTCTGATAACATTTCATATTCCGCTGTTATAATCAAATAATAAATTACTTTGATGTTGTACTAAAAGTGATATAAGAAATGGTAAGGATGTTGTAAGTTTTACTCTCTCATTTATGATCCTAATGTAAAAATATAGATTTTCGAGTTTTCCCTTGCGGTGTGCTCGATGGAATCACATAGTATAGTGCTCTCTCTTGGGTACTTAGTGTCTAGTGGAAGACAAGTACCCTTGGAAGAGCATTAGATTAGGTGGTTCTGCCATAAGAAGTGAGGTAGAATCCTTGTGCAAGGCTTTGGCCCAAAGAGCAAGAGGCCCATGCTATCACAAGGAAAGAAAATATTGCCATCAAGCAAAAGTATTGTGACTTAGATGGAAAACACAAGCAACTTGAGGAACAATATAGCATTCTTTGGGATAGCAACTCACATCCCTCCAAGGCAAAAGACACGTCTACTCCCTCTACTAGTCAAGGTTGTGAAAAATGTTATAATCTTAATTTAAATGCTTATTTCACTAACCTTGCTAATATGGAGGCTATGAGAAAGGAGATTGCTAGGCTCAATGAGATCATTGGCAAGGGCTGCTTGAGTGGTAAGGCTCAAGTAAGTGACAAGAAGGCAAATGATTCAAGAGTGCCTCAATTCAAGCAAGGGATACACCCCTCAATCAAGTATGGTCTTGGGCACACTGCAGGAGCCAAAACAAATGGAAGAAAGATCATAAATGGCTATGAGTATGTCAAGTTTGAAAGGAAGGGCAAAATTGGTACAGATCGGCCTACACAGACAGCGGTAGTGCCGCACCATAGAGCGGCAGTGTCGCACAGCAGCAGTGCCACGGTGAAGGGCGACAGTGCCGCTCCCCGCAAAAATGGGAAGGTCACCAATTTTGTTCCTGATCAGACTAAGCCCAAGAAGGTGTCTCAGAAGAAACAGGTTTAGTAGAAGTCAAAGGGATTTGTGTGGGGCACTATAAACAAGTATGCTTATCAATCAAAGGCTCAACCACCCTGACAAAGTTTGACTTCATGCTTTGTTTTGAGAAGCAATAGTAGTGGAAAAGTGGTTGCCAAATATGTTGGACAGGAAACCAATGTTTATAAGAATACTTCTATTTGGGTTCCTAAGTTTCTTGTGACTAACATGCAAGGCCCCAAGTCTAGTTGGGGACCTAAATCTAGCAACTAAACTTGTTTTGCAGGCATACTCCTTTGGTGGATCAAGTTGGGTGCTTGATAGTGGATGTACAAATCATATGACCGCAGAAAGGAGTAAGTTTCAATCATATTCCCTGAAGTTGGACTCAAATGAAAATATTGTCTTTGGAGATAATTCTAGGGGGGATGTGCTTGGTCTCGGTAAAGTTGCTATAACCCTTGAGCATTCAATTACAAATGTTTTACATGTTGATTTGTTGAGTTACAATTTGTTATCCGTTTCTCAACTTTGTGAGATGGGCTACAATTGTCTCTTTACGGATAAGGGTGTGAAAGTCTTTAGAAGAGAGAATTTTTCTATTGTCTTTATGGGTTGACTAAAGAATAAGCTCTACCTAGTTGATTTCAACAAATGGAAAGCTAATCTTGAGACTTGTTTAGTGGCAAAATCTAGCATGGGTTGGTTATGGCATCGCCGGCTAGCTCATGTTGGGATGAGGAACTTGACCAACCTTTAAAAAGACAAACACATCCTTGGACTAATAAATTTTCACTTTGAGAAAGATAGGATATGTAGCGCTTGTCAAGCCAAAAAGCAAGTTGGCGTACCTCACCCACCCAAGAGCATCATGATCATGATGCAACCATTGGAGCTTATACACATGATCTCTTTGGACTAGTCACCTACCTAAGTATCGGGGGTAACAAATATGATCTTGTTATTGTTGATGACTATTGCCATTTCACTTAGGTATTTTTCTTGTTTGATAAGTGCCAAGTTAGGGGCAAAGTGAAGACATTTGTTTGAAGAGCTCAAACGGAGTTCGGTCTCCCCATCAAGAAAATGAGAAGTGACAATGGGACCGAATTCAAGAACACTCAAGTTGAGGAGTTTATTGATGAAGAGGGCATCAAGCATGAGTTTTCAATTCCATACACCCCTCAACAAAATGGTGTAGTAGAGAGGAAGAACCGGACACTCATTGATTTGGCAAGGACAATGCTAGATGAGTACAAGACTTCAGATTTGTTTTGGTGTGATGCCGTCAACACCGCTTGTCATGCCATCAACCTCCTCTACCTACACAAGAAGTTGAAGAAAACTTCATATGAGCTTATAACCGGTAACAAACCAAAGGTGTCTTACATTAGAGTGTTTATATGCAAGTGTTTCATACTTAACAAGAGACCCAAAACCTCTAAGTTTGCACCTAAAGTTGATGAAGGTTTTCTTCTTGGTTATGGATCAAATGAGCATGCCTACCGTGTTTTCAACAAAACCTTTGGGAGAGTTGAGATAGCGGTAGACGTGACATTTGATGAATCTAATGACTCTCAAGTAGAGCAAGTTGATTCAAGTGTTGTAGGAAAGGAGGATCCACCATGTGAGGCAATCAAGCAATTGGCTATCGGCGATATAAGGACACAAGAAGATGAAGCCACTGATCTGGTGGGTCCCCTAGCTGCTGATGAAGAAGTTTTTGCTGACGTACATGATGCTAAGGGGGACCAAACCCCTGCCGTAGTCTAGCAGGGCGGTAGTGCCGCACCTAGGAGCGGCAGTGCCGCACCCCCTCTAGAAGCAGCAGCAAGTCCGACTCCAATTCGAGGATAGAACCTGCAACCAATATTTGAAGAAGAAGAAGTTAAAGATCTAGCAGATGATCAAGTAGCCATCGAGCACCCAATACTCAAGCAAACCATTCAAAGAGATCATCCCGCTGACAACATTCTAGGGAGTCTTCGAAAGGGGGTATTGACACGTTCACATTTAGCAAATTTTTGTCAATATTAATCTTTTTGTCTCTCCTGTGGAACCAGTCAAGGTAGAAAAGCCACTTTAGGATGAGGATTGGGTGATGGCCATGCAAGAAGAATTGAATAGCTTCGAGAGAAACCAAGTGTGGACATTGGTCGAAAGACCTGAGACGAACGTGATTGGCACCAAGTGGGTCTTTCGAAACAACCAAGATGAGAATGGTGTGGTGACAAGGAACAAGGCAAGACTGGTCGCTCAAGATTTCACTCAAGTAGAGGGCTTAGACTTTGAAGAAACATATGCACCAGTGACGAGACTTGAAGCAATCCAAATGCTTCTAGCCTTTGCTGCCCATCATGACTTCAAGCTATACCAAATGGATGTCAAGAGTGCATTCCTCAATGGCCCCATTCAAAAGCTTGTTTATGTTGAGCAACCACCAAGTTTTGAAGATCCCAAGTTTCCCAACCACGTCTACAAACTCCAAAAGGCACTCTATGGGCTTAAGCAAGCACCAAGAGCATGGTATGAATGCCTTAAGGAATTCTTGCTAAAACAAGGCTTTGAAATAGGCAAAGTCGATCCTACCCTTTTTACTTGTAAAGTCAATAAAGATATATTTGTGTGCCAAATATATGTCGATGACATAATATTTTTTAGTACTAACCCTGATTTTTGTGAGGAGTTTAGTAGGATCATGACCAAGAGATTTGAGATATCTATGATGGGTGAATTGAAGTTCTTCCTCGGTTTTCAAATCAAGCAATTGAAGGAAGGGACTTTCATTAGCCAAACAAAGTACACCCATGATATGTTCAAGAAGTTTGACATGGCGAATGCAAAGCCCATCAAAACTCCCATGCCAACCAATAGACATCTTGATCTTAATGAGGAAGGGAAAGTCATCGGCCAAAAGGTATATCGCTCCATGATCAGCTCCCTACTCTATTTGTGCGCATCTAGACCCGATATTATGCTTAGTGTGGTATGTGTGCTAGATTTCAAGCTAACCCAAAAGAGTGCCACTTGGTGGCCGTTAAGAGAATCTTGAGATATTTAGTACACACTCCTAACCTAGGCTTGTGGTACCCTATGGGCTCTAAGTTTAATCTACTTGGGTATTCGGATTCCGATTACGCAAGTTGCAAAGTAGATCAAAAAAGCACTTCGGGGACATATCAATTCCTTGGACGGTCCCTAGTGTCTTAGAGTTCTAAAAAGCAAAATTATGTAGCCCTTTCCATCACCGAGGCTGAGTATGTTGCAGTCGGTGCATGTTGTGCTAAACTACTTTGGATGAGGCAAACCCTTCGTGATTCCGGATGTCGCTTCACCAAAATTCCATTATTGTGTGATAATGAAAGTGCCATAAAGCTTGTAAACAATCCCGTAAGCCACTTAAGAACTAAACACATAGACGTTCGACATCACTTTTTGAGAGACCATGAAACCAAAGGAGATATCGAAATTCGCCACGTGAGCACCGAAAAGCAACTAGCCGATATCTTTACTAAGCCTCTCGATGAGTCAAGGTTTTGTGCTTTGCATAGTGAACTAAATATACTTGACTCTCGTAATGTGGTTTGAAATGTTGCACACCTTTGATTGATCAATTAGCATCAAGGGAAAAGGTTTGCAAAAAGTTCATAATGTGTTTCAGAATGCTTTATCAAAAGAGAACTTGCATGTTATGGTCATTGCTTGTTTTGATTATCTATTGTTGACCATAATTTGTCAAGTTTGTTGTATCCCTCTTCCTTCTTTTCCTGCTTTTTGGAGCTTGTTGCCAAAGGGGGAGAATGAGAGGGGGGTACAATTTTTTTCTGTCGCCTTGGATGTTTGTGTGCATACTTGTCATACACATCATGTATATTCTTGTGACACTATGTGCAGCACCCCACAGAAGCATGGATGTAGGGGGAGCTCCATCACTTAACTCTATATGTGAATTTCGGCCTCTTATGCCAATTTGAGAATTCAATTCTCTATTCACATATTAGGGGGAGTCTCTACACCCATGGCTGAAAAATCTCAATTTCATTTCAATATTGTTGTAAGCTCTAATTGTGTTGTCATCAATCACCAAAAAGGGAGAGATTGTAAGTGCAATCAAGCCCTAATTGTGGATTTTGGTGATAATGACCACATGATTAGAGGACTAATGAGATTTATCAAGATAACAAGCAGGTAAAATAAGAAGGCAGATAATACATGAGATGGTAGAGCCCAATTTATAAAACAATGCAGTGATGGACTTAGAGTGGAGCTTCAAAGTTTATCTTTTTTGCTTTTGGGTCTAGGTATGCCGCACTATAAAGAGGGATGCAAATTTAGTTGGTCTGAGGAAGATAGAGTGCTCAAGTATTATAACTAAATCACAAGAGAGACACTCTAACACTTCACGAGCACATAGAATAGTTTTTGGCAATGTTGGTGACGGAAGTCCCAATGTGAGTCGAGAGTCCCAATGAGTTGCGCGATGACCTTGGTCAAGCCGGTTGGATTTCAAAGCTTGAGCACTTGATTTCTTCGTCAAGCCGGTTGGATTTGCATTTGTTACTCTTGGGTTCTTGGAACCCTAGCTGGCTAGGCGTCACCCAAGAGCTCCTGATCTATGGGAGAACCTTAGGAAGTTTGTATCACCCTTGAGTTTCTAGTGAAGAACTCAAGTTTACCTTGGTGGTTGCTTAAGAGAGACAAGGAGATGAAAGAGACTTCGACCTTAGTGGTCACCTCAACAACGAGGACGTAGACAAGCCTTAGTGGCGAGTTGAACCTCAGATAAATCCTTGTGTCCTGCGTGCTCATTGTTGTTGTGATTATTTGAGATTATTTGTTCTTTGTTGTCTCTCTCTCAATCTATTTCTTAGGTTTTGATCACGATCTACAAATTGGTGGCGCTTTAAGGTCAAGAAACACTTGGACAACTTCATCTTACCACTAGGAAGTGGGGTTGTAAGTTATTGGCTTCACAAAGTTTATTTGAGCACTTGTAGTTTATTCCACGTAGGCGTTAGGACTTCTGACAGCTGACGTCGGAACTTCTGACGACCTCGGGAGTTCTAACCCAAACTGTCAGAACTTCTGACAGTTGCTAACAAGTGACTTTGTGTTTTGTGTAGAAATTTTTAGATACGCCTATTCACCCCCCCTCTAGGCTTACCAGATCCTTACAAGTGGTATCAGAGCTGGTTACCTCATATATGCTTCACCGTGTGAGGTATGGAGCCCAAAGGAGGAACTAGCGGCGTGAAGCCAGTGGATATCGATCCGGAGCGAGTTGAGCTGCCTGACACCAATAGCAGCGAGCTCAGTGCCTCTATAGCAGCAACTCCACACTCTCGCAGCTAGAGGCAACCGATGCCGAAAGAGCTCAAAATGAAGAAGAAAGAAGAAGAATGGCAGCTAGAAAAGAGAAAAAAGAGGCAAGAGAAAAGAAAAAGAAGCAGCAGCGGCTAGATAAAAAGAAAGCAAGAAAAGAAACTAGAAGGCTCGAGAGATAAGAAAGAAGAAAGAGAAGGGAAGCTAGAAAGAAGAAAGAAAAAGAAGCCAAAGCTCCCAACACATCGTCTAGTGAGCTCTCTAGCAGCTCCGAAGATGGAGATGATGATAAGTCCTATCAAGTGCATAGTAAAAAGGACAAGAAAGGAAAGGGCAAGAAGGACAATTTGAAAAACTAAGCACACCTGTACAACAGATCACAAAGGATGGTCAAGTTTCATGGACGCCGCATAGTGAAGATACATAGAAAATCAATATTGATGGTTCCTTTTTCGTTGGTGTAAGAACAAGAGGCTGGGGTTTTATCATACGGGATAGTAATGGTGAAATGTTAGCAGCAGGTGCTGGGAATATTGTCTATGCAGTGTAGGCATTGTAGACCGAAGCACGTGCTGCCTATGAGGGGATTCAACATGCAGCACAGCTTGGCATGATCAATATTGTTATAGAAATAGATGCAACTGTGTTAGCGGCAACCCTAAAATCTACGCAGATAGATTGAAGTTCAGTTGGCTACTTAATTAGACAGATTAGAGACTTCATGCGATCTGAGTTTGCATCGTGTATTGTCTCTATCTGTAACAGAAAATGTAACTTGGTGGCACATTGTTTGGCCACTCATGGAGAATGTTTTGTTGGCTCTGACTCTACTATGTTGATGAGCCAAGCCCCTGAGTTTGTAACTGAACTCTTGTATGGCGATTTGCCTGAAGCTAGTGCTTAATGTTATTGAGATTTCAAATATATATATATATATATTCCATATATAACCATATTAGCTTAATTAATTTGTGCCTAAATTATAATTATTAGAATGAATTCAATTCTAAGGATCCAAATGGGCCCTAAGTGTTTTTCTATTGGTATCTCTATAGGTTTCCTCACTCTGTATTTCTTTAATATATGTTTAGTTGAAACATTATGGTAATTATTATGGCTCTTGCTATAACACATGTCTTGTGACATCACGAATCTAAATTTTAATTTAAAATTCGATCTTATTAGCTGTTATAAATTTTTTTGATCCATATATAGCCAAAACCATCATTTAAGCCTACACCATGGCACTTAAGATTAGCTGAAGGGACCATCGGTTCTAACCTCAAGGGAACACCAATATTTAAGCCTAATAGTATTTGTTTTTGAAAGATCCGGATTGATTGATATCAGCAGGTTGTGAGGACTATAGAGAAAATGAAACTAGGTGGTGCAATTAGGTGGTGTAAGACTTTTGCACCCACTGACTTCCATAAAGCAATTTTATCCCATATTTTGTAGACAATATCAGCCACTGGCCTCTCTTTGCGATCAACGGTCATTTCGTTGTTTCTAGATTTTTCCAAACTGTTCCCTTCCTCCTTTGCTATGTTCCAAAGCTAGCTCCTGTAGACCATCCGTGCATGCCTAATTTTCAAGGCCATGTCATGTGCTCGATATGGATCCCTAATAACGGGGCTAGCAGACCAAGCGAGGCCACACACAGCCACACAAGGCCATGGCCGCTTGGGACGCCTCCTGCACTTGGCCAGGGAGGGCGCAACCAGGGGGTGGGCTGGCGCCGTCTATGGAGAGTCCGATATTTGGGAAGATCTAGAATAAATAGAGAGATTAGAGAAATATGAAAATTAAGGAAAAACTCTACATAACCCCCAACTATTCATGGTGGACTACTTCACCCCTAAACTATTAAATCAGATTTTCTACTTTGAACTTTCCAAAACCGGTCAAATAATACCCCGAGCGGTTTTGGACGGTGGTTTTGCTATAGTGAGTATGGTTTTGTCTTTTTCTTTTTTTTATTTATTTACGCTGAATCTTTGAAAAATCATAGGAAATCACAAAAAAATCATAAAATAAAAAATCCACTTTTGTTGGACTCCACGTGAGTAGATCTACACAGTGAACATATAATATGGTATTCTTTAGTAAAAAATTTTTATTGTAACTTTAGATCCATGCTTTTCTGCAATTAAATGGAATGATTCATAGCTGTAGCTTCTATGGTCCACTTGTGGTGAAATTTTTATGGTGGACCAATTATTGTATGCTTGAATTATAGTAAAAATCTCATACTCATAGATAAATCTATAACTAAGTTATACATGATAAATCATAGATAAAGTATAGATTTAACAAGCATAAACCTAAATAAATCTATAACTAAGTTATACATGATCCAATGAGTATAAAATATTTAATACAATTTAAGCATACAATAATTAGTCCACCATAAAAATTTCATCACAATTAGACCATAGAAGCTGCAACTATGAATTATTCCAATTAGTTGCAGAAAAGCATAAATCTAAAACTACAGCAAAAACTTTGTACTAAAGCATTTCATATTATATACTCACTGTGTAGATCTACTCATGTGAAGTCCAACAAAATTGAATTTTTTTTATTTTATAATTTTTCTATGATTTACTATGATTTTTTAAAGATTCAGCGAAAATAAATAAAAAGAAAAAGACAAAAGCATTGTCCCTGTAGCTAAACTACCGTCCAAAACCACTTGAGGGGGTTATTTGACCGGTTTTAGAAAATTCAGGGTATAGAAATCTGGTTTTATAGTTTGAAGGTGTAAAGTAATCCACCCTAAATAGTTGAGGGGGTCATGTAGACTTTTTTCTTTATGATCCTTGAAATTGAATTCATTCTAATAATTATATTTTAGATATAGATTAATTAAGCTAATATAGTTGTATATGAAATATATTTATATATTTATTGTTAGGCATACAAAAGACATACTTATACGTTGCATTTCTTTTGTAGGAAAGTGAGTTAAAAAGTGTGCTATAAGTTGGAGAGTAGAATTATAGCATAGTGATGTATAGAAACCATTTCCATCTCCCAACCTATGAATCTGAGATAGACTTATCTGTGAACTTAAAAATATTATGGAATGTCAAATTTCAAGCCAAATAACCTAATCTATTAAGTATATTTCAATTCCTCTAAAATAAAGGGATCCAATGGCCCCTGAGAGATTTGTCTAAGAAAAACAAATTAAAATTCTTTAGGGAATAAACAGTTGCTCGTAAAGAAAACAGTCTAGATCTATAAGTACTCTTTCCGTAAATTCCTTAGATTATCTGAGGGTCAAGTCCAATAGGTACTATAAATATAGGGGCATTGTAACCATTTAGATTAAACAAGAAATAGAAACTCTTCTCTTATTTCTCTCTTTGTCGTCGCTGCCCCTCTCTCCTCTCCATACACCTGCGCCACCCCTGCCTACCCTAACCGCGACGCCGCTGCCTCCCTCTGCCGGTGCAACAACGCCGCCGCCCTAGCCGCTCCAACCGGCCCCCCTCAAGTAGGACCCTGACAGTAGCCACGCATACATTGCGTACAAAGCAATAGAAAAACGAGAAGGTTAACTCTGCTGTAAACTTTTCTTGACCCTTGCATCCAAGGAAAATACAACATTAAGAAAAACAGAGTGAGTACTTGGAATCTTTCTGTACATATCTAACATTATAGGCTAAATAAAAAACTTTGTAGTTCAAAATTTTGCACTCATAATTTATAAACTTTGAACTATTACGCTACAAACTTTGTACTACTAAGTTCAAAACTTTACACTCAATATAAATTTTAAACTATCACATTACAAACTTTGTACTAATAGGTTTAAAACTTTACACTCAGAATTTATAAACTTTAAACTATCATATTACAAACTTTGTACTGCTAGTATCAAAACTTTGAATCATCACATTATAAATTTTGTATTGTTAAGTTTAAAACTTTTTAATTTCAAAATACTCACCTAAATTCAAGAACTTTACCTTACCTCATTTTAAACTTTTGTACTGACATGTTATGAACTTTATACACCTAAAATGAATCTTTGTGTAATTCAAAACTTTGTACTTCAAGTTTTCAAACTTTGAACTACAACATTTGAAGCTTTATACTTCTAGATGCAAAACTTTATAATCACAAAAATTGATCTAAAACATATCAAACATTAATCTACTTTTATAGATCTCGTCATAATGAACATGCTGATACAAATAGAATTAAAATAGATACTTAACAAGAAAGTTATCATATTTTAAATTATTGACCATATCCATTTTTTTCATAAAAATAGATGTGACACAGACTTTCCACGCTCGGTCCCCGCTCTCCCCACGCGCCACGTGTCCGCGCGCTGCCACCGCTTGCCATCGAAGGAGGGTTAACCTGAACCGAGTCTGCACGAGCAACATTTAAATAAGGGGTTCTTGCATTTGTACCCTTGTTTTGCATCGAAATTATGATTTTACCTATATTTTTTTGACTTTGTGAATTTACCCCTATGTTTTTAAAATGAAGCATCACTTTACCCCTATTCTGTCATCCTACCCTAACGGTGTTAACTTTTGTACATTTGGACAAAAATGCCCCTGTGATTTTGCCCTGGTTTCTTATGAGTATTTGTGATTTTACCCCTAATTTGAAATAGTATTTTGACAAAAATGATTGGGATACATTTGGTCATATATATTTGAACACAGTTTGCAATTTTTCAAATCAGATTTAATGTTGACAAATATGTTGGTCGATTTGAGAGCCTGCCTTCCTAAGAGCATCTCTAAGAGACTCTCCATATCCTTCCTAAATGCTAGGAGTAGAGTTTTTCATAAAAAACTACCCTCCAACAACTTGCCTAAATGGTCATCTAATATAGCTATCTTCTATTCTGGATTTTTCACTAGCCAAAAATATAAGACAAGAATGGCTCTCTAGAATGCGCATGAGATATAGAAAAACTGTTAGAGAGTGAAAAGATATAGAAAACTATTTTATGCAAATGACTCTCTAAATGATGATTTAAAGAGTGAGATTTAGAAAGGCTCTTGGAGATGCTCTGACATTCCAAATTGATTAGCTCAGGGATTTGCTCATCTGTTCTGCGTACAAGAAGGAAAGAGAGTAGATTGGCATACCACAGTGCCCGAATACGACCCACACCCCGCGTTCGGCTACCATCCTACGCGTGCCGTGTGCCACCAATCCCTCGGGTGACCCGCTCACCACGCGGCTTGGCCGAGCGCCGCGGCTGGGCAACGCTGCTGCCCTGCACGCGCCGCCGCCCCGCGGCCAGGCGCCCTGCGGCTGGACCTGCCGACGTCGACGACTCCGAAGGAGAAGCACGCGCCCACGTTGGATCTATCCCTGACTCGTGCGGTTTGCCTATGGCTGGATAAGCAGAGATCGGAGATAAGGGGCAACTTAGTCTTTTTGCCTTTGTTTTTAGGAATTTTGATTTTTTAATTCATTTATTCCATGTCCATTTAACAGACATCCAAACTAGGGGCAAACGGATGGTTCGTTTCATAATAACAAGGGCAAAATCATAAAGTTAAAAAACAAAGGTAAAATCACAATTGGACTGTTGGACAGGGGCAAGAACACAATTTTCTCTTTAAATAAATAAACAAAAACATGTTTTATACCACATAGTGATATTCATGATTAGTCACGCTCCATTCTTGTTGACCTAAAGTGTGCTCGTCATTGGAATTCTTTTCACCAGTAGTCCGCCCAACGGCTGAGCTCGCCTTTGTGGAGGAGGAAGGAGGCTAGAATACCACCGCGATGAGTGTCTCTGGTACCTTGTCCTCACTGGCGAGCTGAAGTCGATGCCGTAGAGCCCGAACCAGAGGCGTAACCAAACAGCTACTCAAACATGTCCATGGACGACCAGACCAAAAGTAGCCACACACGTTTGATCCATTCCTTAGGTGCAGAAAGGAGGATCACAAAAAAAGGAAAAAGTCCAAATTACTTCCCTCAAATTTGGCATATGTCCATATTATCCTGTAAACTTACATTTGGTTCAATTTACTCCCTCCAATTATTTCAGTTGGTCTAGTTTACCCCTTAACATGATTTATTATTTTTATTTTTTCCACGTATTAGTTGAGTCTTAATATCAACTTTTGTGATATGATACAAAACATCATAAGTTATGTTAAAAAAATATATCTTAAATTTTTGCCACTATTTTGATAGTTTAGGAAATTTAATAATAAATTAATACTAGAGATACAATATCGTATAAAACATAATGATGAAAAATTCATAGTGCATTTTTCTAACACAAAATACAATGTCCTCTATCACCTCACAAAATTTGAAACTAAAACATAATTTGTACATGGAAAAACAAAAAAGAAAATCTCTTTAAGGTGTTGGTCGGACCAACTTAAATAGTTGGAGGGAGTAAATTGAACCAAATGTTAGTTTAAGGGGTTATTTGGATATAGACTAAATTTGGAGGGAATAATATGGACATTTTTTTTTAAAAAAAAGGTGCAGAAAGGCAGTGGCGGACCCAAGAATTGGGAGCAGGGTATGCCCATAGCGGGGGGGTGCGCCGGCGACGCGAGCGTCCGGCCGTCCGCGCAGGCCGTGGAGGAAGCGTGGGTGGGCGGAGCGCGCGGGCGGCTACCTGGCGGCAAGCGCGGAGCGCAGTGGCGAGCGGCGGCGCGCGGTCGAAGCGGTGGCACGCGCAGTCGAGATGAGGCGGCTGCCTGCGCGAGTGTGCGTGCGCGGCTGCCCGTGCCCTACCCCTCCAGGCCTGGCCTGATGGATTTGGGACTTTGGGGGAGGGGAAGTGAGTGGGAAGGTTAGATGGGCCATGGGCCGTCTGGAAGTGGGCTGCTTTCGAGTTGGACGTGAATTGCTGCATAAAATGGCACAGAAACGCAAAGAAATGCAATTTTAACACCTTATGTATATTATACATGTATATACCTCAAATATCTATTAAAAATTTTCCCAAAAATGTAGGGTATGCCCGGGAATACCCGGGCACAATTGTAGGTCCGCCCATGCAGAAAGGAGAGTAAATTTCAGAACAAGGTTGCCATCATTTTCAAAAATTGCCGAACATAGGCATGATGAAAACTTCAGAAAAACCGAATGCAGAGTTAACTGAATAGTATTGAGGTGTGGCTTCGATGTAATCCTCCACGAACTGTGACCTGAACTCGTCGTCATAGCTGTTTCCACCTGACGGATCAGGCCGGTCGGCAGCTCCTGATAGGAACAAGGAGCATGCATAAGATGACTATTATACTTCATGATGCGCATCTGCTGCAAAAATGTTGTTCATTTCTTGTGAGAGAAATTCAAGGCAGAATTCTGGCCAAGTTACCATTTTCATGAATCAAGACTGCTGGGTTCTTGTATTTCACTCCGCGATGCTTTAGCAATTTCTTCAGAGCCTAGGGTTTCGATGTCTTAAAATCAATTGTCAACCTGATCGGGAACTGGTTGCCTGACATCAGGAGTCGTACAGAAAAGCTCAGCTCATCCATGGTTCCTACTGTACTTTGAAGCATTGTAGAAGTATATAAGCTCTTAGGGCCCTTACTGTCATGGCCCTGTTCGGCAGGCTGTTTTTTGGCTTATAAGCCGGCTATGGCCGATTTGCTGTGAGAGAAAAACACTGTTCCACGGCTGATAAGCCGTGCTGATAAGCTCAGCCGAACAGGAGGCATATTTCACAGCTGCTAATCTCAGTTTCTGTTTCAGCCGCTTAAGATCAGCTCTCACATGGACGGCAATGTAGTGGTTAACTCCAACAAAATCGAACGACCCCTTTACTTTTTTTCCCTTCTTCAGTGAAAGATGGTAGCCTTGACCCGATGCTTCAGTGGAGGGTAGTTACCACTACAGGATGCATGAACCTGAAGCATAAACAGATATTTTACATGTAGTTACATAGTAAGGGGTTGTTTAGTTGGTGAAAAAGTTTAGGTTCGGCTACTGTAGCACTTTTCGTTTTATTTGACAAAATTTATCAATTATGAACTAACTAGGCTCAAAAGATTCGTTTCGACATTTACAGTCAAACTGTGCAATTAGTTATTTTTTTACCTACATTTAATGTTCCATGCATGCGTCCAAAGATTCGATGTGACGGGTACTGCGCAAACTTTTTTGGGTTGGGGGAGGAACTAAACAGGCTCTAAGTTGTCTGCGTGATACCTGAGAATAAAGTGGAACTAACCGTCTAAGACTATGTTTGATGTATTTGTATCTACCTCCATCCACATGTATTGTAATAGAATGGAATGGAATTTAGTTTAATTCCACTCCAATCCCCTTCAATATATGTAGATTACAATAAATACATGCGGATCTAATGTGAAATTCCTTCATATTGTTTCAGCTGCTACTGCATCATCCGGAGTCTCTGTTGCGGGCTCAAACCACCAACCAAGCAAGGTCAGTCCAATTCGTCCTCCTTGCTCAGCCTGGCCAGCAAGCAAAATATACAGCAAAACATCATGTCTGTGAGAATGACTCGTCCAGCAATGTCAGTTTTTTTTGCTTTGAAAAGAGATGGATGGATATTTTCACTGTTTGAACTCACGTGTCAAGGCTGATAAACCGTGAAAAGCAGAAAATTTATATTTTTTACCATTACAATGATTGCCACTCATCCTAACAACTACGAGATGAAGCTGACGAATGAGGCCCAGCTGACATGGACATGAGCTGTGGGACCCAGCTGTCAGAAAGGGAAAGAGAGGAGCAAGGCAGGGGTAGGAAGGACTTTTGACATGCCCTGGCTGGGCGCCAACGTGTTAAGCTGGCGTGATGTGTCCTATGTGCAAAGATGACAAATCTGATGTTAAAACTTCTCTTATCTAGTAAATTTGTAAGTATCATCCTAAGGATGATATTTAGATGAGTGACTATCGTTCTAATAGTAAAAATGTAAATTTCCCGTGTAAAGCCAACCAAATATGGACGTAATGCAAAATCTTGTCTGTCCACGGAGAAAAAAAATCCTGTGCATACAACATCTATTTGTGACTTCGTGCATACTACTCTCTTTGTCCTGGATTAACTGTTGTTGGGAGAACAGATACATGTCTCGATTTAACTGTCGTTGCCTATTCTGTGAGTCTCTATCGTAGCTGTACGCTTGTACCGCACTGTCGGGGAGGCAGAGCCTTCAGCTCATCACTGGTGCATGTGTAACTGTGAAAAGTGGATGTGAGTTTTGTTTAATATAAAAAATATACGGGGTGTGTGGCACACTTGGGTTCTCACAGCAAAAGGTAAACATTAATGGCGTTCCGTCCAAAAGGTGCAGAAGGTAAATTATCGTTGTGTAGAGGTGTCTAGGTCTTTAGGTCTTTTAGCAATTACATTGATTTCTGAGTCCGGTTCTTCAGTGACAGATATTCAGATATTCTAAGACCGAGGAGTACGCCTCTAAAGATGACACGTGTGCGTGTGTAGTGTTTCATAGACTCCGCACGGCTTGAGCCATGACTCAACCGATGTAGGACCGCACGACGGACGAGCGACTAAAATAACGCGGAGAGACGCTTGACCAGGAACGTAGGATCCGCAGGCTCGTCACGTGTCCTTCATCGGAAAGGGGTATGCACGCTGTTTTGGTGGATCCTGTATCCACCGAATTTATTTCCGTCCGCCGTCGGGCTCATCGCCCAATCTCCCCACCACCCGTCTCGTCCTCGTCTGTCCTCACCAAACGCCACGTAGAGAAAGCAAAATCTCGTCTCGCCGCCGTCGGGCTCATCGCCGTCGCGGTGCGTGGGTGACCGCGATGGATCCGAGCCGCCCTCTGCTTCGGCGCGGCGCCTTCCTCTCCTCTTCCGTCCACGCTGCAACTGCCCTCCTCCTAGTCGTCGTCCTCCTCGTCACGCTCCTCCGCCTCCCCCTCTCCACCTCCCCACACGCCGCCGCCACCCTCACCGCCCAGCCTCAGAAGCAGACCTGCGATCCCACCTCCCCGCTGGACTGCGCCGACCCGCGCTTGTTCCATCTCATGATGCGCAGCGCCATCGAAGCCTTCCCGGCCGTCCATTTCGCTCGCTTCGGCCGCCCCGTCTCCGGTGATCCCCCATCCTCCTCTTGCGACATGGCCTGGCGCGCCCGCTCAGACTCCGATTCCCCCTCCAAGGCCACCACCAAGGACTACCGCCGCTTCGCCGTCGCCCGCGACCCCCACACATGCGCCTACTCCGTCCTCTCAATCGGCGATTACCATTCCGGCCCCAACGCCCGCAAGCCCCCCCGCGGCGCCACTAATGCCACCATCGCCACTCCGCCACCGCCCGCGCTCTCCCGCTCCCAGTTCGCCCAGGGCGCGTACCTCGCTTACCTCGGCGGCGGCGACCGCTGCAAGCCCATGCCACATTACCTGCGCAGCCTCCTCTGCGCCCTCGCCGAGGCTCGCTACCTAAACCGCACCCTCGTCCTCGATCTCACACTCTGCCTCGCTGCCTCCTATGCCGCCCCCGGGACTGGGGGAATGCCTGAGGAAGGCAAGCGCCTTGCCTTCTACATCGACGTCGAGCACCTACACTCCCAGGTCCCCATCATTGAGGAGAGACAGTTCTGGGCGGACTGGGACAGTTGGGGGGTGCAGGGCCAACTCCAGGCACGCCTCATTGAGGACACCAGGCTTGCACCTATAAAGTCCTCCAAGGCGAGGGACACCCTCATTGTTAGGAAATTCGGAGACGTCGAGCCAGGGAACTACTGGTACAATGTCTGTGAGGGTGAGGCAAAGCATTTGTTACGCCCATCGCGCTCGGTGATGCGCTGGGCACCAAGCTTGATGCACATTGTTGATGATATCATCTCAAGGATGCAACCAGCCTTTGATTCGGTCCATATCAATGCCAAGGGTGAGGACCTCAGACAGAGGGTGGAGGAGGTTCTTGGTGGAGGGCGGCAGGTGTATGTTGCAGGGGAGGGGGTCAACAGTGCATTGCTGGAGTCACTCAAGGCAAATCACACTATACATTATCTGGATGAATTTGAGGACCTGTGGGGGACAGACAACAAGTGGTTCTTGGAGATGAAGAGGCTCAATGGCGGTGTTCCTGTGGAGTTTGATGGGTACATGCGTGAGGTTGTTGATAGAGAGGTCTTCCTCAAGGGGAAGAAGAAGGTGGAGGTGCTCTGGTGATTTGGTTTCTTCTCTCACCTAGATAACTTGTTTGTTGATACATCCTAGAGAAGTTGTTGAACAGCACAAGCGTGCTTTTGTCAAGCTAGTCTTATAAACCTCACTATATCTGAATTTAGTTCTCAGACTCGTCTGTAGGGGATTTATTTTGCTAGCCACTATCATTTCCATGGAAATTTTGGTAACTATCAATGTATACATAGTTTTGTGCTTCTGATAGCACTGTTCCATTTAATTTATCAGTTTCCTAACACTGGTTGCTGCTCTAATTCCTAGGGGTTTTCCACTACACTTAAACATATGGTTATCATTTTTGTTTCATTTGCATGGGTGTTCTGGCTTCTGGGTGTTCTTTGAGTTTGAGTGATGCACCTGCAGAAGTACAGTTCTGAATCCTGTTTCTGACTTCTGAGAACAAAATCCTGCTATGTATACGAAATAAGGAAACCTTCGTGAGCATTTGGTTGCTAGCTAAAGTTATATATTCTCCCTTACACTCCTCCCAAAATATAAGGAAGGACTTATGAATTTGTCCTAAATCAAACTATTCTAGGTTTGACCAAATCGATAGAGAAGTGTATTAACATCTATCACATCAAAAGAGTAAAATATGAAAATATATTTCATAATGGACCTATTTGTGCTGTTCGGAATCGTAATATTATTGTTCGTTTCTATAAACTTGGTCAAATTTAAGGAAGTTTGACTTAGGACAAACTCAAAAGTATATATCGGGTGGAGGGAGTATTACTTAAGTGCGGGAAACTGAAATATTTCATTGGGATAATCTGGAGCTGATATGGTTGTCAATCAATATCTTAGTTCATGCAGAGATTTGCTGTTTGCTTTACCAACAACCTGACACTGATAACTATTTCATTCTACGGGACATTCTCTGACCATGAATTTCTTTCCTTGTGCCTTTCAGGTATAAGGTATGTTACATTATGACTAACATATTTCGTGTTTACCACTGTTAATTACCTGCTAGAGTAAATAAGGTAGGGTATGGGCAACTATGGTAGAGCATGGTTTCTTCTCTCATCTAGATAATTTGTTGTTTGTTGATTCATCCTAGAGAAATTGTTGAAAAACACAAGCGTGCTTTTGTCAAGCTAGTCTTGTAAACCTCACTATATCTGAATTTAGTTCTCAGACTCATCTGTATGGGATTTATTTTGCTAGCCACTGTCACTTCTGTGGAAATTTTGGTAACCATCAATATATGTATAGTTTTGTGCTCCTGATAGCACCGGTTCCATTTAATTTACCAGTTTCTTAACACTGGTTGCTGCTCAGTTATGTAAGAAGGATTCGTAATGTTTATTTTGCTATTTACTTCATTTCATAATTTCCTAGGGGTTTTCACTACACCTAAACATATGGTTATCATTTTTGTTTCATTTGCATGGGTGTTTTGGCTGCTGGGCATCTCTGTCGTTGAGCTTTGAGTGATGCACCAGCAGAAGTACAGTTCTGAATCCTGTTTCTGAGAACAAAATCCTGCTCTGTATATGAAATAAGGATGCCTGTGTGAGCATTTGCTTGCTAGCTAAAGTTATATGCCTTCCTTACACTCCTTCAAAATATAACGACTTATGAGTTTATCCTAAAATCAAACTATTCTAGGTTTGACCAAATCTATACAGAAGTGTATTAACATCTATCACATCAAAACAATGAAAATATATTTCATAATGGACCTATTTGTACATTGTGCTTTTTGGAATTGTAATATTATTGTTTGTTTCTATAAACTTGGTTAAGCTTAAGGTAGTTTGACTTAGGTCAAACTCAAAAGTCCCTGTACTTTGGGGTGGAGGGAGTATTACTTAAGTGCTGGAAACTGAAGTATTTCATTTGGAAAATCTGGAATTGATCCTCTTGGGGTGGAAGGAGCATTGCTTAAGTTCATGCAAAGATTTTGCTGTTTGCTTTACCATCAACCCGACACTGATAACTGATAAGCTAAGAAACAGAAAGATCTGCTGTGATATCTCAGTACTAAACTACTTGCATGCATTTCATTCTATGGAACATTCTCTGACCATGAATTTCTTTCCTTGTGCCTTTCAGGTATAAGGTATGTTACATTATGACTAGCATATTTCGTGTTTACCACTATTAGTTGCCTACCTGCTAGAGTAAATACAGTAGGGTATGGGCAACTATGGTTGAGCATGTGTATTCCAGCGGCTATATGCTAGTTTGTTTTGATATAGAGTTATAGACATAACTTTGCAATCGATAGGCAGCTTCTGTTAGACACTGCTAAATGTCTTATAACAGACCCTTTTTTTATGTATATAGTTTTGCTTGATGACACAAAGTATTGCTTGAAAGTTGAACTTCTACTAAACTTACTCACCATACAATAACTGTTGCAGAAATGGGTTTCTGTGGACTTTGCTGAGGTATGCTTCAAAGAGTTTGGTAATCGAGTGAAACACTCAATACTGTTTGGTGATCACTGAACCTGCCTATGGGCTACTCATCTGTCTTGTTTGGACCAGCCAGGGTGTACCATGGAAGAAGGGAAACTGCAGCACTGGGGATTCAGGAAGGGAGCTTGGCAGTCATAACACTACAGTAATGTAGAAGCAGTTTGTTGTATGAAGAAACATGTCAGGTCAGTGGTGGATTTTGTGGGACCATGCACTCTCTCAGTTCGTTCAAGAATGATGAATCATTCAGAAATTTGTGAGGTAGAAAAATTGACTGAAAAAAAAAACCAGGCACTTGATGAAAAGCCATTAATAAAAGGTGAGATGGAGGAATTGGAAACAAGATGGAAAAATATTTACTACTTGACAGCGGTACACAGCAGATCTGGATACAAACAGGAACCAATGAGCAGGTAAAGTAAAGCACAACTGAAGATTGAAAGCACTTGCATGTACAAGTACCAGAGGATGAGATGGAGGAATTGCAGCACATGCAAACTACTACTAGTAATTTGTAATATCAATGGACTGTAACCTGCATAATAGTATCAATGACTCAAACCTAACAGCAGCGCAGCCAATTGTGTGCATAATTTCTGCTCCTGTACAGTACAGCCTCGCGGGAAATTTGCTGCCCCATAGGGCTTTATTGGTGTTGGCAAGGTACTCAATCCAGTTTCTGGCAAAAAAGGAGGGCGTAGTAATAGTTTCCAGGTCATGAACTTCCTCAGTGATGGACGTTTATGTCAGGCTGTTCTGAATGGCAGTTGACAATGCTAGTTTCTGACTGCTTTGTTTAGGGGTAGTATTGGAAGAGGAAACTCTTACAGCAGCAGGAGAATGAAGGGAAAACTGAATCACTGCTATTACTGCTGCAGTGTCAGTGCCAGTGTAAACAATTTTCCTGATATCATAACACAGTATTTTGGTGACAAATAGACATTGATCACAATGGTACAGAAATTGGCATCATATTATTATCTTGGCCAGAGATCCAATACAATTGCACACTTCTAAGTTCTAACAACTGCTGAACTATCAAGAACGAAAAAATAGAGGGGAAACATGAGGATACTGCCTCTGTTACACTGCTTTGGCACTAATATAAGTTTCTTTGACTAAGGGTGCACACTGGATTATGACACGAGCTCCAGACGCAAGCCTGCGATGATTAAAATAAGGTTAACTCCTTACACTAAGGGAAAGCAGAGAAAAATATATATTGGTTTCCTGAACAAACTGCAATCCATGAGAGTTTTACTCACCTTTCTTCAATCTTGATCACTTTCTCCCTTTCATCACGGAATGATACTACTCTTGAAGGTCGTGATGATAGATCGATCATCTTTTTGCTCGTACTTCTTGACAATGTCTTGGATTCTTGTTCACCACCTACATCTGTGGTTATGGTTACCACTGTCCCACTTGTGGGTTGCTGAAATGGTGCCACCCTGATTTTTTGTGGGGTAAGTTTACTTCTGTCCTCCAAATTATCCAAATTTGCTATGGAGACTTCTTTCTCGGAAACACTGCAACATGTTCCTTCTACGTTTACATTCTATGTAGATGAACTGTAGGCAGAAAGCTAATTTTGTACAGAGAGATCATGTTGAAGGAGACAGGCATTGAGATAGTGATGGGTGTGATGGAATTTGTTTGTTTACAAGACTATCAGCTAGTGAAGTAGAAGAATGGGCATAAGTTTCTCACTTGCATCAGATTGAGCTAGTTGTTCATCAGAAAGGATAGTGAAGAACAGGAAAAAGGAAGTAGAAAAGTTACCTGTTATGGTCACAATATGAGGAGGGCCTAACAATGGTGGACATCACTTTGCCTGACTCACACCTGTTATCTGCGGTTTGAAGCAGTCTCCCTCTGCAATGGCTGCAGTCTCCTGAGTCTGAATCTCCTCTGGCTCCATCAGCATTTCTAGGACACATGATGAGCGTGCCAAGGGGAGACAGGACTGGAGATGAAGGCAGGAACTCAACATGTTGGGTCAAGTACCGGGGTTTGTGCGTTGTTCGCATGAGACCGCAGGCAGGGAAATGCTGCCTTGCAGACATGGTCGACCCACAAGCCACGAGTCGTATCAGCAGGTTGGCAGGGTTCAGCTTTGTGGCCAATGACTGTACTGCTTCCTTGTTGTCATCCTCTTCTAGGATCCTCTTAGCAGTGGTCCTCTTAGCAGTGGCACCCCTTCTGCCAAGAGCCTCAGCTCTTATCAGGGACTCCAAGGTCCCACTCCTACCACTTCTGCTAGAGGAGAAAGATCCTGCATTTCCTGGTTGCTTGTCATTGGTAGGTATGGTTGCCTTGGCTGGTGTGCTATCAGTACTGCAACTTGTGTCCTTGTGAAGCTCCCTCCCTGTTGATGTTCCTTGGATCTGTGTCGCCAAGTCTTGTGCTGCTGCGATGACAGAGCTGCACCCTGGCATCCTCTGCTTGTTGTGAAGCGTAAGGCTAGATGGAGTGGGAGAGCTTGTGCCACCTGAGGATCCTTTTGTTGTTGGCTTATTAGGAGAGGAGGGGCTGCCTGAACAGCTTGAACGTGCTGATGCTGTCTCCTCATCTCCATCCCCAATGGTGCAACAAGATGATGGTGATATTGATGATAGTGCTGGCTGTGACCCTTGGTGCAGAGCTAGAGGTGGTGCTTCATCCTCAACGTCGACCTTAACCGTGGGAGGAGATGATGATGATGAATTAGCAGTCCAGCCTTCTTGCGAATGAGTTGGTGACTCTTCATCAGGATTCAGCTCGACACATGGGACCTTTTGAATAATGGTTGTGTCAACATTCGGCTGGTCATGATCTGAAGCAAGAGAAAACAATATGGAGGCATGCAATAAGTAAATCCAATAATTTGTTAGTCAAGAAGAGCAGCTTGGCCATACATGCTGACTAACTGAGAGGTGGCAATTGGCCACAATGCAGAACATATATTATGTATATAACATACCTTTTGGTGGCGGTGCAGCTACAACTATAGGTGGTGTTGAGTGGCGGACGGGCAAGAGGGATCCCTTGAGGACATACTCGCTTTCCTGGGCAGGGAGCAGCATATCATCCTCCATCACATCATGCCACACGAATCCGGTCTTGTACCTCCTGAATTGTATTGCATATGTCAGTTGCCAGAAGCAAGGAAGCAAATGATCTGGATGGTTAAGTTACCTTTTGCAGGACCAGGAATACATGGTGGCCATGCCCTTCCCTCGCAGCGCGTCCAGCCGGTAGATCACATCTCTGAGGTAGAGGGCTTGATTTGGGGAGGTGAGGTGCATCTCCATCATGTGTGGGTGCTCCAGGTGCCGTCCGCTGCGGCACAGGTAGTATACCACCGTCACAGGCACACCACCTTGACCTGGGCTGCTGCAGCGCCTCCTTGGTGCCATTCCCTCCATCTTTGCCACTTCCTCCTCGGATGACATGGTGGCTTCTCTGCCGTTCCCTCTATACTGGCTGATCCAAGCAGCTTGGAAGCAAGTGCTCCGCTTAGTTGCAGAAACAGAATGTTGCTAGCTATCTGCAGCAGGGAATGACAATGAAGCTTCCTTACCTTGTGTTTAAAAGAAGCAAGTGGTGGTGAAGAAGCTAGCGAAAGCGATGCGATTGACAGGAGGGTGTGGAGGCCTGGGGCAGATTCTCATGTATGTAAGCACGTCGTTGCCTGCCCCTTTTTTTAGCCTTGCTTCTCATAGAGGTGGTTTTGATTTTTTTTTGCATGTGCAGCAAGATGAAAGGCTGGGCTTCGCTTGTAAGGAGTATCTTGTATGAGCAGCAGCAGCCAGCAGGAGGCATGCATACGGGTGAGCTAGCTGCTGCAGTGCTGGTTGCTACCAGCACTCACATGGATCTCACTGGCGTTACTGCTTGCTGGCCTGTCCTTACAGGCATACAGCCCAGGTACGAGAAAGTAATAACAAGATAGTACAGTACAGTTGGGTTGGTTGGGAGGCCATACACTGTGGATTATATTTACTTACTGGGTGTTGCAGCAGGTTTAATACCAGTAGTAGACACTAGACAGTAGTTTACAACATCCATCCTGGCATCCTCCGTGCAGCGAGTCCAGCTGCTTTTCTTGAGCTTTCCTGCCTTTGCATCGCGCCTCGCTTTATTTCTTTCCTACCTTTTGCCTCACTGCTCACATGACATGAGACGCAGTGTAGTATAATATCAATGGTGCCATCTTATTCTCTTATCTTTTTTTTTATAGGAGGATAATAAAAGAAAGGGGTTGCCACCTTGCTACATCCCAATGGTAATGGAGGCCCTCATGCAGTCATCCCAAACTGACACGAGTACACATTCTTGCTGTAAGAGACGCACGCAGTTACCTACGTGGTGCTGGAACAAGAGCTGTTGGTGCCAGAGCAACCAGAAGCTGCTCTGCCTCTGCAGGCTGCATCTTGATATTGGCGGTTGGCATCAGATTCAGATGAGCATGAGCTGTGTCGTTGTAGAGAACTTGGTGGTTGCGTGAGGCATATATGCATGCATGCCGTGCAAGCAAGCGAGACAGACAATCGTACGTATGATGTTCGGTGTAGCTGCCTGCAGGTAAGGCGGTGCGGCAAATGTAAAAGGGGGAATTGCGTCGAGTCCGTGATGTACGAGGATTGCACCTAGTTAGCCAGCTTAGGTACGGACGTTTTGCTTGATTGCTTTCCTTTCATTTCACGTATCCTCTTCTTTTTCCATGCATTCCTTTTTTTTTAATGATTTTCCCCAGGCATTAGTGCATTACTAATCTTCTGCTCCTCACGCACCTCTTTCACTCTCTGAGCCTTGGTGGACCGGCCTAGTCTGCGCTGGTCGATGGGTTGTCATAAGTGACAGACCGACTCGTCCTCGACTCGTTTCAAGAGTTTATTTATCAATATAAGAGCCTGCTCGGCAACCCCTGAATTATATAATCTAGGTGGTAGAAAAATATGACAAATTATGTATAGACTATCAAATATATGTCCTTGCGTTGCAACGAGATTTATATCTCATTTGTTCTAATACACTTTAGAATCAGACTCCATACGTTGATTGGACATATGCTATCTAACTCACATGAGTATGGCTCAGTACGGCTCATGAGTTTGAGACAATTAAGTAATTATAATTTTAATCTCTTACCCAAGAAAGATAGAATGACTTATAATTTTCAATGGAGAGATTATTAACATAGTGTTTTAATCATCAATCCTAGATAAATCCAATGCTACCTATTTCAACTTTCAACGTGGACCTTTCTTTGAACAAAAAACAGAGAGACAAAGATATGAGATAGAATTCCCCACTTTACCTCTTACATATATGAAAAATTACAATAAAATAGAATATAAAGTGCATATGAATTAATAAATAATTAGGCGTAAGAGATGTTTGTGCAACTTACAAATTATGCATATTTATACATAAAAGTATGTTGTTTGTTCGTAGTAACTCCAATAGCAGTAATAAATACAATCTTCATCAAAAGAAAATGAAAAATAAATACAATACATAGATTTGAAACAAATGTATATTTGCCTACCAACAAAAAACAATGCTTAGCCAAGAACTACAGGCACAGAATGTTTTTTTTGAAACATGACAAGAATGATCAGTTGGGCTCAAAACGGTGAGGCAACACCTTTGATCTCAGGGTTGGTATGCAGGTCTCAATCAATCCCCAGCGGTTCCGTCTCCGTCGAAGCCCAGCCACTGTCACAGCGAGGGACGCTCCATCTCCATGGATGCCTGCTCTCTCGTTCGCCGCGGCGGCAGATCCTAGGAGGGACCGAAGAAAGAGCATAAAACACCTAGATCAATATAATAAGTTTATTATATCCCATACAAGATTAATGTATTGTAATTTAAAGCGGTGTTTTATGAAAACATACAACGATTTGAGAGGAGAATTCTATTTTAAAAAATTTGAGTTCATCACAAATGACGAATCTCAATTGGAAATTTCTGTGACTCCAAGCTAACATGGACTAAATTTCGCATGATAAAAAATTGCATGAAAACACTATCAGGTATGAACATATATGGACTAAGATAACAATATCCCAACCTCAGGTGCAGCACGAACAGCTTCAAGTCATCGACCCAGTGTGATCTTTGTCATTTGTCTGCCCAATGCCGTGGGTGCCGTAGAGCTCATCCCAAATCCCCAATTGAAGATATCAATGTTTAGTCAAAATCCTTGAGCACCCAATCACTAATTTCATATAAAAGGTGAAATCGATAGCGTTTATTTTAAGATCAAACTGATATCAATAGTTTAGTCAAGGGAAAATTAAGCATCCAATCACTAATTTCACATAACAGATGAAATCGATAGCATTTATTTTAAGATCAAAGTGCAAGCATATATAATAACTAACATCCTTAAATCTACACCATCATTCCATCAAATAAGGCTGTGGGTTTATACTGAAGAATTAAAATGTTAACAAAAAAGTAGCTAAACACAAGAGAATGACCTTTAAGACGTACTGGTGAACTGGGGATGCAGCTGGCCGGCCCGTGTGACACGCCGTCGTCGTCTGGTGGCCGGTGCCCTGCTGCTACGCCTCCGTCCGTACGCCGGTCCGCAGCACCTCGCAACCCCGCTCCGCAAGTCCACCAGGTCTGCGCCGCCTCTCCGGTGGCCGCCGCCTGCGCTAGCAGCTGGGTGCCTCGGTCGGGACTGGGGAATTGGCTGGCCGGGAGGGAGCACGTCAGCTGTGGGCTACTCGCCAGAATAGAAGCCTCGTTGGATCGGACATTTGAGATTAGGCAGGAACAAAATAGCAGCAGCCTGCGTAAGAGCAACCACAATGTTACCAGTAAGTAGTTCATAGGAAGTTAAATATTCGCTACCAGCTACCCATAGCAAAGAAATAATAACAGCTACCGTAGCACCATGGCCAGCCCACGAGGCAATAAAAAGTATAAAGTGCACTGTACATCCGACACATACATTAAAGAAACATGTAGACGTTGGCCCCCTTCCATCTCCGTGTGTCTCTCCACACCATCTCTGTCCACACACCACATTTGCTGAACTCCATCCTCTGCCTATAAAAGTGGATGACTTTGCTGCACAATTCATAGCAATTGAGATTGGAGTCTAGAACACTAGCAGTTTCAATGGAACCCAACCCCATAAGCTTTTCAAACCTCCTGAATCAGGACTCTCCATCCCAGTACTCTTCAGAGGGTAGTGGCCAAATTTCACCTCCTACACCTCAATCTCAGTTTTCCTTTGGAACATCTAATTTTCTACAAAACTTCAATCCTTTTGGTCCTCCAGGAATCCACCTACCATATGGCCATTTTCCTCCCAGATTTCAAGGTGTTCAACACCAAGGGAGTTGACTCAAGCCCCACCACCAAGCTTTCCAGGATTCCATCTCCATGAAAGTGTTGGTCCTTTGGGTGCACCTGCAGCCAATAGGCCTCCACCAGTGCTACAATTTGGCCATTTGGGCGGAGCTGTAGCCGACACTTTTTCCCATGGATCCGAGTCTAGTTCTCGATACTCTGCACAACAAGAGAAGCAATCAGTGAACATTGAAGAGTAAAGTGATAGGAGTGAAGAAGAACCAAAGAAGCGTCAACGCATCAACTGGAGTGAATAAGAAAATGGCCGGCTATTCATTGCATGGACACATCACTCCACTGATCTCGTAATCGGCAACGACAGGAAATTTGAGTACTATTGGAAAGCTATTGCTGCTGAGTTCAATGACAATGCGCCAAAAAATAGCCACGAGAGGTTAGTCAAATAATTGAAGACACATTGGGGTGATGTGAAGAGGGATATCACAAAGTTCAGTGCGGCTTATGCTCGAGCTATGAGTGCACGCAACAGTGGCCAATCTGATGACATGGTCCTGAAAACAGCCCATGAGTTGTTCAAGGGACAAAACAAGGGTAGGTCTTTCATATATGAGTATACGTGGAAAGTGGCTAAGGAGATGCCCAAATGGCGTAGAATCATCTAAGAGGAGAGCACAACAAAAAGGACCAAGCTATCTAACCTAGGAGCGTACACTTCTTCGTCCAACCAAGACAGAGGGGGAAACCATAAGTAAAGAGGAACGTCCTGAGGGACAGAAGAAAGCGAAGTCAAGGCTCAAAGGGACAGGAAAATCTGCTGCACCAACTCCTTTGAGCAACCAACCGAGTCAGAATATGGTTATGTATCATGAAGCTATGTCAATAAAAGCAAAAACAACAGAGACAAAAAGTATAATACCTATTTAAAACTGTTGGCAATAGATACCTCAAACTTCAATGAAAAAGAAAAAAAATAGGCATGGCAACACACTGGACCAGATAGCAAAAGACTTGACTAAGGAGTAGAAAAACAACAAGAGATGCATGTATCCCTAATATTTATTGTAATTGTTGTTTTGAAGTGTTGTCATTGTATCTGTACATTAGTTCAAGTATTAGGTTGCATGTCTGTACCCCTAGCATTTAGTGTAATTGTTATTTTTCTTAGTATTGGCAGTTGTAGGGTCGAGGGGGATGAATAGTCTTTTCTAAAAATTAATCGCATTGGCTAACTGAAACAAATACAGAAATTAAACTAATGGTCCAGCCAAGACTACATCTCTTTATCTAAGTTCTCTAGCGCCTTACAAAGATCCTAAATAGGCAATAAAGATGCTAGGTTAGTTAGAGCTCACCTAATAATTCTAGCTTGCAAGGTTACGCAAACCTATGCAACTAGTACTTCAAGCAACCGGGAGAGCTCCTACACAATCTAGTAAACAAAAACACAAAGCTCCTAAGCTCACTAGCAATGCTCAATAACAAAGCTACACAAGCCAAATTAGAGAGTGCAAAACACTTAGCTACACAAACTAAACAAGACAATTAATTTACTACAAAAGCAAACTAGTTACACAAGGGAGCTACTTCTATGCTACACAAGTAAGAAGGTAACTAGCAAGCTACATAAGGTAACTAATTACAAGAGCAACTACACAAGCACAATACATGAAATGTAAATACAAGCTTGTGTAAAGGGGAATGCAAACCAACAGGAAGACAAGGATGACACAATGATTTTTATCCCGAGGTTCACTTGGTTGCCACCAAGCTAGTCCCCGTTGAGACAAGCTCCAAGGTTGCCGCCGGTCCTCTTGCTAGTGGTGACCTGCAAGTCACACTCTCCCACATCGAGTGCTTACCACAAGCTCTACCACTTGACACGGCCGGACCACTTGTCGCCCTTCGCGTCTCGCTCTACTAGAGTTGCTCTTTGCGGCTCCCGCGGGGCAAGCACAACACCCCTCACAATCATTTCTCCGGAGCACCGCACAATCTTCTTTGCCTGCTTCTACGGAGACCACCACCAAACCATCTAGGAGGTGGCAACCTCCAAGAGTAACAAGCACCACCGGCTTGCAACTCGATCACCTAGTGCTACTCGATGCAATCACTCAATGCAATGCACTAGAAATCGCTCACTTCACAATTAGATCGCACTCTTTCAAGCACAAGTGAGTTAGAGGGCTCTCAAACCAAGCACATACAAGGGCAACACATCCCCAAGGTGCTCAGTCTCAGCCAAGCCCGAGCTTCACCTCTATTTATAGCCCCTAAGCCAAATAGAGCCGTTGGAGCCAAGTAGCACATTTCTGCATGGTCACTGGATAGCAACGTGCGGGCACCAGACATAGGGCGGCAGTACCCAATGGTCGAATTGTAACAGCTATTTCAAATAGCCATTGGGACCCTAGCACTGGACATAGGGTGGCGGTGCCCCCAATGAGTTTCCCCCTCTCTAGAAGAAAGGGGCGGTACCACACCGCCATGGTTACTAGACAGTCTGATGACCAAAACTTCCTCCAAATCAATATCCACCACTTCAAGCTTGTAGAGCTACTCGTTAGCTTTCCGAAAAGTCCTAGATCATCGAAATTAGAGTTTGGAGCTAAGAGTTATGCCCAAAATACGAAAGCGTGTCACTACAGTTTTGGGCACATTGCAGGGGTGGTGCCTCCCCTAGGAAAGGCTGCGCATTGGGTATAAGTTTGGTTGCGTTTTTCGACCCTCGGACAACCCAAACTTGCTCTTTTCACCTCCTTTTTCTCTCCAACTTGATCCAAATTAACTCCAACATCTTCTCCTTGCAAATATGCCAACACCAATATTGGTATAAATTAAGGCACACAGAATTATCTGCAAGCACATAGGTATTATACCATTGTAGCACTTCACCGAGAATAACCCAGTTTTAATATCGAACCCAAAGGAACAGAGGTGAGAATAACTAAATCTTAATCTTAACCCCACTTCACAACCAAGGCTAGATAATAGGAGTATAGAGGAGAATGCTAAGGTATTCTAGTTCTAACTTCGGTAAGCTTTGTCTTCTATTGTTCAATTCTGGGGATATTACTAAAGAAAACACAGGCATAGTATGTTTCCTATAGTAACACGTTCCTGCTAGGCCTACTAACGGGAGGTGGACTACAGAGGATTCAACGAGGCTATAAGAGTCACCCTCGCGAGCTACCACCGATACGAAAAATAGGGTACATCCATGAGTAACCAAGTCTAAGCACCACGCTTACACTACGAATACTACTTTAATCCAAGAGTGATAGGGATCAAAGTACTCAAAAGAGAGCCACAAACCTGAAAAATAATATGAACAAGATGCTTACTTGAATTAGAAGTCGATTACCAGAGAAATCTCAGAAGCAAGCTCTTGAAGAACTTGATTCCGTTAGGGTACAAGCCGTAGAGAGAGCAACGACAGGCTGGGGCTCCTCCAAACTCTTTCCTCTCACTCTATCTCTCTATCTCTAACATAATACTAAATCCTATAGAGGACTAATCTTCTCTTGATTGCTTGCCCTAGATCCTAGTGAACATATGGAATTAGGGTTTCTAGCTTCTCAGCTCTCAAGATCTGACTTGGCTTCTGACCTAGGGGGTATAGGCTGGTATATATAGCCCTGAGCATCAATCCTTAGCCCTTGGATCAAACCGACTTGAAAGAATGGATGAGATGCATCCTAGAAGGTGGTGCAGAACCGACATAACAATGGGAGGCTGGCATGGGTGGCCCATAGGCCGGGCGGCCTCTAGGTGGGGCCGACTAGCCCCACATGTCAATGGGTCGAGCCCTGCCTTGGTGGAGAGTCTCCTAGAGTCTTCTAGAACCTTCCCACGCAGTTTCCCTGGCGGAATTCCATAATTTCTTTTGACGAATAGATCCCCCTTGGCGGTTTTTTGATTAAATCATGCTAGAAACACAGATTCACCAAAACTCATGAAATTTGTCAGTTTAAACCCCTAAGTCTATATTGGTGATCCATTTTAGTCATTTATGTAAGGTAGTTGACGGTTTATGATGAATGTTAACTACCGTCAATAATTCCCCCACACTTAGGCTTTTACTCATCCTTGATAAAGGATGGATTACTAAAGACATAACCTTAGGACAAGACATCAACATAAGACCATTCCCAGTCATACATGCTTTGCAGGATTCAAAGTGTCTACCACAAAACTTTGAGCAGTTGAAGAATGGAACAACTTAAAACAGATCATCATCTTCCTTCAGTCAAGTCAATTGGAGAAACATTTTAGGATTTTGCAAACAAAACATAGCTTACCTTCTCCTTGTGTGGTACTCTCAAATCACTCTATATATGTGGTATTTTTGGATCTTCAGCAAGGTATTGATGATTTTGCCTTCTTTTTGCCTACCTCTAAAAGCTTATGTGGAGTTTAGGTAGGGATGAATATGAAAACATACTTGCATTGCATATATTGTAAAGTCAAAATAAGGATCCAAGGAGAAAGATGTCATACTCTTAGATTAAAATGAGAATGTGTGTGGGATATATATATGGTGGCTAACCTAATTCTATTGTGCTCCTTGAAACATATCTCTCTTGTTTGAAACATGGAAACACTTTTGTAAGAAAACATAGGCTATCTTATTCATTTCTCTTTTTTCTCAGGCGAGCACCTGAGTACCCATTGTTTTAGATATCTCAGACACTTATCTATTTTTTCCAATACTTTTTTTTGTAAATAACTTTTGCATAGCCCAAGCCTCTTTTTCTGCAATTGAAACTTTTCAAGAGAGACATTTATAAGAACTTAGAGCATTTATAAATCCTATCAAACATATTTTGTGTCTATTCCTAGTGTAGGAGTAGAACATTTTAGGTGGATGGAAAACATGTTGTTGCGTACTCCTAGTGTAGGAGCAGCGGATATATGTGGAGTATACGTGATCTTGATCTTGGGAGCATGATAAATTTCTCAACAAAGGTCACAAGGTTTGACCAAACTCAACACAAATACAAGTAGTAAATGTAGAAAGGTTTCTCTATCCTTTATATGGCTCTAGAGGGATATTTCTTACCACAAAGGAGAGGTGTAGCTATTCATTTTTCTTTTTGAAATAAAATTCTCCAATAACAAGACATCAAGAATCAAGTTCTCATTATTATACTATCTCTTATTCCACAACAACTTAAGTAACATGGGGTCCCTAATAATAGGTTCCCAACAGTGCAAACTTATAGGAAAAGTGTTATGTGAGTCTATCCCTTAGTCATGACTGAAATAATCTTTCCTCGGGTTTTAAAGTTGTCTTATCATGTTATCTTCAATTCGGTTCGAAACGGAAAGCAAAACATATGAAAATAGAATATATTGGGCTCAACTTGACTGTGGACAAAGCTTGGGGCTAGGCAGTGAGGTGATGAGCTGGGTAGCCCATGGTGGAGGCTGGATGGCCCACTCTAGGGTCTGCTCGGGGCCCACTTCATCGTACGTGGTCCTTCGTTCATTGCTTCCTAAATTCTGTGATTTTCATGATTGAATCCCGTTTTGATGTCGTGATGTGGCTTCCCCACACTTGTTTTCCTATATACCTTTATGCACGACATGTGGAGACAACACATATCCAAAATAGAGATAGAGAACAAGTAATAATAATAAGACTCCATATATAAGGCACTTTATTACACAAGATTTGGCTAACACAAACTTTAAATGACCTAATGATTTGAGCTAAGCGACAAACCTAAACACATACGATATCACACACTTTAACCTAACACTTGTGCCTTATTACATAGCTTATTACTCAGTTCTGCTTTTTATCCCCAACACAGCAGGAAAGGATATCAATTTCGCTTTTTAAATTCTTTCGTTGAAGCTTCTCTAATTCCATCCTATTATGCATAGCTTAGAGAGTCCTAGTGAGGAGATTGATCCTTTCTTGGAGGGTTGCAATGGTCTGGGTAAGAAGATCAATTCTCTTCTCTAGGGCTGCAACTATCATCCTCTGACGCTTCTCTTCCCTCTCTGTTGGTGTCACACCCCAAAATTTCTGGTTTTGGGTTGTGCATAGAAAACACAAATTAAAATAAATGTTTTGATATTTGGATAAAATTTTCAAAGTTTAGTTTAAGATAGCATCAATTAGTTATAGGAAAAATGTGAATCTTTAAATTTTTCTGAACTAATTTGACAGGTTTTTGGATGATGTGATATTTGCTTGTTGCTCGACTTGGTGTTTTGAGTGAGTAGAATTTTTCAAAACGTTTAGTAAGTCGTTTATCCGGTTTGTCCTTGTCTTTTTCCTATAATCAAATTCCTTGTTTTCTAGCTTAATTCTTTCCTTGGTGCTCATCATTCATCAACATATCTCTAAAAACTTTCTGGGAATCGTTTTGGCTTTTTCTACAACTTTTTCCCATATTTCTAATCTAATCTAAATCTTAGATGCTCCAAAATATATTTTCATGAGCTCTAAATACTTTATCTTGGTTCCTCATGTTTCAAATGTCTCTAAGAATTTTCCCTGAAATTCCGGAGCTTTTGGAGTATTTTTCACGGCTTGAATACTAATCTGGACGTTCTCGGAATTATTTTTAACCTGAAAATAAAATATTCCCAAAAGAGCAAATCCTAACTCTAATCTATTACGGCCCAAACCTTGTGCATATAAATATATGCCTGTGGCCTCCTTGCCTCGTCGGTGATCATGAATCTCTACACCTCGTCACATGCCGCCGCCGCCGCCGTTCACGAATCACTGCCTAGCTCTTTGTCGAGGAAGCTGTAGTCCGCCTGCAGCCATCGTACGTAATCTGCCTCCGCTGCGACCGTCGTTGGGAGCCTCTCCGCCATCCATGACTCTTTGCCGAATTATACGTAGAGGTGAAGAAGCTACCGATTCCTTTTTCCTTTATCTCTTTGCTTTCCGTTGTTCAAACCGGCCGAACGTTGCATTGCAGGAACGTAGCCAACCGCCCAGTCAAGCCTCCCGTCTATCGTCTACGTCTCATATCTTTGAACGTGAAAACCCTATAGCTAGGTGAGTTTGCTTTGGACTACACTGTCGTCTCAATACACCGTGCGTGCCAGTATTTATCTTGCTTGATGGCTTCACCAGGACATCACAATGACGTAGATTTGTATTGTGGCCGTTTTCTTTTAAAAACAAATTCAGAAATACACCACACATACTTAGCTTATTGTGTTGGATTCTTGTCGATATGCTAGCAGTGATGTTTAATATAGCTATTTCATGACATGTGTCTATGATTAAAATATTAATATTAATTTGGTTAATTCGCATGAAACTTGTTTTGTAATTAAAAGCAATATAGATTTATATCTCGCTGATTATGCATGACATGTTAATTTGATTAATGGTTAACTCAAATATGTTTTTAATTGTACTTAGTGTAAACACAGGCTATATGCCATTAGATGCTCTAACTTGTTATTTTGTTATACAAGTTAAATTTTATAATCGACATATAAAGAATATTGAAATATTTATAATTAATTAAGACATGACTAGAGCGAGCTTGGTAATGAAATTAAAATGCATAACGACTAATATGAATTAATGCATTTCACTTGGTTTTGTATAGTTAAAAGTAGACCAAGCATGTAATCCATTCTTTTCTTTTATAATGTATAAACTTGGTAGTTGTTTCCTTTTTGATAATAGTTCCGTTATCGACGTCTCTTGCATTCTCATGGCCATAGCAGCTAGCTCTACTCTAGTATGTTGTTTTATCTTGTGTGGTGTATTGTTCTTAGTTGTTTTATTTTATTGCTTGTATGTTTGCCTATCTGTGGTGCTTGCTACGAGTAGAACAAGAACTGTTTATGAGCGTTGGAGATCAGAAGCTACAGAACGGAAGATGAAGTTTGAGGATTCTTTGAGCAAGTTGCTTTAGGTATAAAGCAAGTTCTAAGGCAAGTATAACATGGGACCATCCTTGTTGTCTTATTCACTGAAATTATCATACATATGCATGTGTCCTCCTTGACAACCAGAGAGATTATAACTTAGCTGTTGATATCTTGTTTCCTTGTCACCTATGGGTTGTGCATTTGGGTAGCTATTGCTAGTGCTTAATTATGAACGATGATCTTATAATTGGACTAATGAATTAAGCGACCAACCTTTAATGATGATTTTATTACTGTTGAAAAGGGGGCTAGAGCATGTGGGTTATTTTGATGCTCTGGTTTCTCTCCATAAGGACTTATCTGTACGTGATCATTCGGGACATACAGTACAGCTGTGAGGGCTATATGGCTCTGGCTCTAGTTGTTTAAAGAACCTTTTCTAGCTTGTTAGTGGTTACCTTAAATGGCGTAAGAATGGCTTGACACGTTGGGTGTAGGACAGCCTCTAGTCTATGAGTATAGCCGAGAAGGAATTGTGCCATTTGAAAAGGGGGGTTCCTACATCTGCCTGCCGAGTGAATCTAATGGCCCTAACTTCTTAGACGAACTTTTGAATGGTTTTATATGGTTTTCGATGTTTTGGGACTTGCAAACCCATGCATTTGGAAATCATGACTCACAGTGAAAGTGTACATCTCTGCGCAGAGTTTAATAAACTGGTATACTAGCCGTGCCCACGGATACGGGCGGCCTTGGAACATTTACAGATAGATGATCACCATTGTTATATCATGCTTAATTACTGTTGATTATTATTATGCTCATGTTAATGCTATTTATTATCCTTATTACAATTGATCATTGGTTCATTAATGGGAAGTGGATTATCTTGATGCTACTCAATTGCTAATTATATGATGATTAAAAGCTAAACGTAGTCAAACAGTGTCTAGCCTTTTGTGCCTCATGAACCCTGTGTTATACTTGTTGAGTTCGACATGGACTCACTCTTGCTATTTCCCCACACTCTAGTGTGTAGTAAGGTGCTGCTCAGAAGAAGGATAAAGAGGTAGTGGAGTTTCCAGAAGTCTTTCAGAAGTGTTTGGCATACGGAGCCACCAGTCAGCCGTCCCTGAGAAGAATGGAGCTTGAAGTTTAGTCACTGTTCCACGATACTCTGATGTAAGTGTTAATATAGCTATGTATACATTATATAGTAACATTGTTCCTAATTCTTTTTCATTCTGACATATGTGTGGACTTCCTAGGAACACATATGATGAGCCTAGTTTTGCTCTTTAGAAAACCGGGTGTGACAGTTGGAGCTGGTGCAGGTCTATTGGGCGTCTCCTTTGGCGGAATGATCTTGATCTGTCCTAGTGCAGCTCGGATGCCATCAAAAGCTACTCAGGGTGTGGCTGTAGTGTACTTGACACATGCAACCTCCCCAAACTTGTTGGTCTTCACACTCGTCAGCATCTCATTGGATCTCGGGGGAAGGAGCTTAACGTCCTCTGGCACTTGAATCATTAGGCCTTTTTGATGTGGCTTGTCCTTCAGGAGGAGGCGATCCTGCGACGGAGGGAATGCAGGTTGATGAACTTGAGTGAAGTAGGACTGCCCATAGCTTCTTTTTGGAGGAACTAGAGCTACTTGCTTTGGGCGACAATGGCTAAGGTAGAGGTTCTCCTACTGGAACAATGGCTAGAGAGTCTTCCATAGGAGGTAGTTTGTTGGGGTCAGTCCCAAAGGGGATGATCTGCTTGTCGGCCATGGGAACTTGGAGAGGAGGAGAGCCTTGCTGCTAAAGAGAATGTTTTGATGGGATGGCTATAAAGGCAGGCGAAGGCTTGTTTATATAGAGGGGAATAACTTGCAGCAGGTGTAACATCTAGTCCCAGCATACACGGCCTAGGCCCACTCTACCGAGGAGTGGTCCCACCTGCGTAGCAACCCGCTTGAGCTTTCATCCTTGCTTTGCTCAAAATAGTTAACCGAAGATTACTACACGTCCCTGGCCCTGGTATTTAAGCTGGTCGAACCACCTCAGGATTCACGGTTTTGGTACTAAATTCTGGTTGCACAATATTTTCGCGATGCTACAGTAACCGACGAATAGTACCTGAGCTACAGTATACCGAAACTGGCCTTGCCTGATGTACAGTAACTCCCATCTACAGTATCGGCCCACTGCCCCGAGCTACAGTAACAATGGCCTGTAACACCCAGTTTTATAAATAAAACTACGGAGTGAGTATATGTGGACCCAGGAAGTCCCAAACCACATATACCTACAAATTGAGATGATATCGTAGCACGAACCACGTTTAAAACTTTATTACATCTCATGAACATGTCTTACACTTCATTGCCAATGGCATTATTACAACAGTTACGTAGAAAAACTAAAAAAAACTCCACTCTCCACAGGGACACCAACTGGTGGTACGCTCTCTTCAGTAGTCCTGGATTGTCGCTTTAAGTGATAGTCCTTATGGAGAGCAACTAGAGCATCAAGAACCCATACTCTAGCCCCCTTTTGATTGCTAAAAAACATCTTTTATCCATTGTTTCATATAACCATTAGTCAAGATTACAATTAAGCATTGTTGAGCATAGCAACTTATCCTTCTATTATGCAAAACCTCCCATAGGTAACAAGGAATGTAGATCAAGTATATCTAGGCATATCCTTAGGGTATATCAAGTTAGACGCATGCATATGTGTAAAAGTGTTTAAAGTTGCTAGGTGACAAGGAAACCATAGGCTATACTTGCCTTCCTCAAAAGCTTGGTCCTGAAACTGGTCCTCAAAAACTTGCTCCTTGAAAACCTCGCCCTCTATACGCATAATCATCACCAAGCAAGTCCAGATAATCATCACATGCAAGAGAATATACAATTCTATCAGAACATCACATCATACAGTGGAAACATCAAGAGAAATAATTATAAAACTATTCTACTCATTACTATGAACACATGAGGGCAAAAATCACTTTAATCGGACGTAAAATGAGAAAGTTATGAACAAAACCATTTTCAGGGACATTTCTGCAATTAAAAACATTTTTCTAAGAGCATAGGCACTAAAACTGAGGCCTACAACGAAAATAAACCTAAAACCAAGGGGCTAACTCATAAAAACTCAAGCTATGGACTGCGGGCACAAAAACCAGGGTCTGCAGGGGCTAAAATGTTAGAAATCGGGGCCTAAAACTAATTATTTAGAACTACAGTTGACCACGGGTTGATTTCCTAAAACTACAGGGTCTCATTAGCAAAAACGACAGGGCGTGGCGGCTGCTGCTGCACTGGTACTGACGTGGCGCCACGCGGCGCAACACGGTTGGGCGGGTTCATGGACGTGGCCGTGGGCCGTGCGCACGACCCGGTTCATCGGTCTACCGTGGACCAGCTACGCCCCGAAGGGGTATCATCTAATCGTGACCGTCCGTGACTAGATCAATGTCGCCGGGCGGTTGGTGGAGGCTTGGCCGCCGGAGCGGCTGATTCTGTGGCGGTGCGCCATGGGGGCAGCCCGAAGCTCGCCAGCGAGCAGCCGGTATGGCGCTCCCTGGCTCGATTCATGACGTGGAGGTCACTGGGGCTTGCGGGGACGACGGCGAACCCGTTCAAGGGCCTGGTAGCGGCGGAGGGGCTCACCACGGTGAGGGCGACGGTGGCAGACCTGTGGAGAGAGAGAGAAAGCTCCGGTGAGATTTGCTCTCGCAAAACAGAGGGAAAAGGGCATGAGGAAGCTCCCAGTGGGTGCGGCTTCACCTGGCGATGCTCATCGACGCAGCTACGACGATGGCGGCTGCCGGGGATGGCAACCGAGGGTTGGGGAAAATGGTGGTGCGGCGAGGTGGGAAAGGGGAAGAAAAGGGGGCTAGCCCTCGGCTTTATAGGACGGAGAGGGGCGGTGAAGGGGCGCGAGGTGGCGGCTGTATCCACTGAGGTGAGTGGATGGTCATCATGGCCACCATGCCGGCTGTTACTGGTGGGGTGAGCGGGCGGTGCCCACTTCGACTGGAGGTAGGGGAAGGGGCATGGGGTCACTGCTAGGTGGGGCCGAGGTGGCAGCGTGTTGACACCATTTTTGGCACGTGTCAAAATGATCAGAGTGGGCTAATCGGCAGGAGGAAAGTTACTGTATACGGCGATAGAAGGGTGCCGATGAAAATCAACTTGTAAGGGTTGTTGCCGATGAATGGTGGTGACCGATGGGAAGGTAGACTTAGATTCAGAGGCGTTGCTGATAAGATTGGAGATGTTATTGCCGATGCCGATGCCGATGAAGGAAGATTTGAAGACTGCTGCCGATGGAGTCTGTGATAACAGGAAGCATGCCGATGGAGAGGAGGTCGATGAGAATTTCATCGTAATTGAGGCGGACAGGGAAATAGATAGGTGTTGATTTCTTTTTCTATATTTGTTAGAGTATGATTCATGCAAGAGTCATGTTTTTCCTTAGGTATGGACTCGGTGTCCTAGTCGTGTTTGGTTATGTTTCCTTAGATCAGGGTATAAATATAGATTGAGGGGCAATGCAATAGATATATCAATCAATATCAAACCAATTTTACTCCTATTTGCATCTATTTACTTTTCGGCGACTTCGTCAATTTGCGTATTTTTTTACGAGTTCTCATCGATTTGACGAGCTGCATCGCTTCAGTGCGACCTTCGATGATCCTTAAGTTCCGTGTGAGTACCTCTTGGCCGTGGCTTCAGGGCGTATCGCTGTTGTGAGGACCAAAGTACTCATATTTCCATCCTTGTCGATTAACAGGTCAAATCGACTGGCACACTTTGGATATCGATTTGGGTATTAGCCCTTTGTGTTTGTAGATCCACTTTTGCATCAACACATCTTTTGGCACACCCAGTGGGACTAATCAATACGATCAATATGTTCAATCCTGAGATCGATTTAGGGAACATCATCGCGGTATCAGAAGATCTTAAGGAAGATCAAAAGCAGACTATGGAGAAGGCTATAGAAGAATACAGACAACTTTGCCTGAAATCATTCAGCATAAACAAGAGCGGACAAGTCATCCAGAAGCAAGATTTGCCATTGCCTCGGCAGGTTACCTTTGACTCCAATCCTGGTAAACTTCAAGAGATGGTTAATTCTACAGTAAATCATGCTTTGATTAATCACTCTAATCTGCTGTCCAATACTGTTCATAATGCTGTGGTTTGAACTTTTAAAGAAGGACAAGTGTCACCACATTACGTTGGGCCAGCTTATCACCAACCAGAACCGACATCGGTCAATACTCCATCGGCTCCCTTAGCCGTTGTGGGTACAGAAGTTACTTCCCCTCCAGTATCGGCAGGCTTACCTAATATTCAATCTACATCGATACGATCAGATCCGGTACTTTCAGGAGGACGAGTTCAGCTTAATACAGATCTATCGGCATCAGCTATGTCAGGCCCTGTGTCTCAGAATAGCTAGATTCCTGCTAATTGGTGCCAGATTCCTGCTAATTGGTGGGGATATGGTATGCCTCTAGAGTCATTTGCCTTCAATCCTGGGTTACATCAAGTGTTTGATGCAGCAGGAAAAGCTCCTATATCATCGGCTGTTTCACCGATAGCTCAAGTGCCTCAATATGCCACATCAACTACTGTGCAACCAACTCCAGGAGGTTTTCCCAGATGCCTTTGTTTCAAGCACCCAATACAAGTCCATCGACAAGCTTACCGCCGATGCAGCAGAAGGCCCCTGCTATGAGTCAACCTGGGGTGCAGTTCATGCCTCAAGCTAGTTGTTATCCAACAATGTCAGCAAATTACCAGCCATCAGCAAGTTTTGTACCGATGAGTTCTAATAATGGTTGGTCAGGACAGTTACCTGTTCAGCATACAGTTCAGCAAAATCAGCAAGTTGCAGAGATTCAGCAAGGTCATATGCAAGCTGGTTTTCAGAATCGAGCATCGGCAGCTCAACCGATGAATCCTTTCCAGCAGGTTAGTGGACCACAAGTAACGGCGAATATGCCGATTGCTGGAGATCGTGTGCCACAAAGATACGTGGAGGGATATCAGCAGGCACCTCCTGTAGAAATTCAGCCAGTTCGTCAGCAGGAGGCTGATGTCTTTTGGGCCGATAAGATAGCAGAAATCATGAGAGATCAGTTTGGAATAAAGCCCAAAGTCAATACTTATTCTTATCGGACTCCATACCCTCCAGCATATGATTTAATTCCTCTCCCAAATCGGTACAAGGTATCTCTGGACAAGATGATACATCAACGATGGAACACGTCAATCGCTTCATTATTCAATGTGGAGAGACAGCTAGCGGAGATGAATTAAGAGTTCGATTATTTTCATCATCTTTATTTGGATCAGCATTCACATGGTTCATTTCATTACCGCTAAATTCTATTATTACTTGGGCTGATCTAGAAAAACAATTTCATAAATATTTTTTTGTTGGAATCCATGAAAAGAAGCTTACCGATTTAGTAAAATTGAGACAGCGTAATGATGAATCGGTAGAAAGCTTTGTGCAAAGGCTACGAGATGTAAAAAATAAGTGCTACAGCTTGGTGCTGGATGATTGGCAGCTTGCCGATCTTGCTTTCCAAGGGTTATTGCCACATCTTAAGGACATATATGCCTCTTAGGAGTTTGAAAGCCTGAGTCATCTTGTACAAAGGATCTCTGATCAAGACACTTGGGTTTTTGAGCCTAAAAAGAATTGGAGCAAAAAAGTATCATTTGTTGAGGAGGTAGAAGATTCTGATTCTGATGAAGAACCAGTTATCGGCTTAGCTGAGTGGGTTAAAAATAAAAAGCTGATATCTTGTCCCTTTGGTCAGAAAGAGCCAAAGAAATTTACCTTTGATATCACCAAAGCCGACAAGATATTTGATCTTTTGCTTCAAGAGGGCCAAATTAAGCTGTCACCTAATCATGTGATCCCATCAGCAGAAGAGTTGAAGAAGATCTTGTACTACAAATGGCACAATGCAACTTCACACAGTACAAATGAGTGCAAGGTGTTCAGGCAACAGTTACAATCAGCTATTGAATCTAGGAGAATTAAGTTTGGCAACTCCAAGACCCAGAAACCGATGAAAATTGATCAACACCCTTTTCTAGCAAATATGTTGGATGCCAAGGGTAAAACCAATGTATTAACATCAGAAGCTGCTGAGAAAAACGCATCAGTGGATCCCCAGCATCTGAAACTACCGATGATGTGAAAAGTAAGGGTCTGCTGGGAGAAAGTAGTAGTTCCAAAAAACCTCCTCGACCTGGCATTGTGATTACTCATCGAAGGCAGCAGGAGGGTTGGCGTCAGCATAGGGACCGATATCAACAACAGCAAGAAGAGAGACATCGGGAAGAATGGTATCAGCATAAAGATCATTGGAGGTGCCCGTTTTTCATCCATTGCTGGGAAGAAGGTATAAAATTGCCAACTGTTGAAAATTGCCCTGAGTGCAATGGTTATTATGGGGCCAATCGGCCAGAAAGGAGGTTTCAACCAGGCAATCAGAGTTTATCCATCAATGAGCCGATCAGAGGCAGGGCATCAGTGCATGATCGGCTGGGGGACAGACTTAGTGTACATGAAAGGCTTGGTAAGCACACTGGATATTTTCTAAGGAATCAAGAGGAGCTTGAGGAGATGGCAAACACAAGAGTTCCCGATGAAGAAATATTCTACAGGGACCCTAATATACATCATGTAGAATCAACTGGGACCTGTTATCAGCCGGTTTCTAGAACTAAGCTTCCTCGATGGTGCCCTGAGGGTCTAATAAAGACACAGAAAAGGAGGATGCAACGTGAGCTTCAGGAGGACCTGTACCGAGAGGAAAGTTCCTCTAATGAGAGGTCCGGGCATCAGCAGTGGCAGGTGAAACACAAAAATAAGGGTCCATCGACAGATGTTAATATGGTATTTATGTTGTCGATGGAGTTTCTGGCACTTTCTGATGATGAGGAAGAAGTTGTTCTCTCCGATCAAGTAGCTCAGCTAGCACTAGATCCAATAATGGCTGTTTTTGAGAAACCTACTGATGACGAGAGACAGCATCTCAAAGCTTTATTTGTGAAAGACAGAGTTGATGGGCAGCCTGTATCCAAGATACTTATCGACGGAGGAGCTGCAATTAATATTATGCCTTATGTGATGTATCAGAAACTTGGTAAAGGAGATCAAGACTTGACCAAAACCGATATGATGCTAAAAGATTTCAAAGGCAATGTGTCACCGGCTAAAGGGGCAGTATGCGTTGAATTAACCATCGCCAGCAAAACTTTGCCGACAACGTTCTTTGTTATTAATGGCAAAGGTGCATATAATCTGCTTCTAGGAAGCGATTGGATTCATGCCAATTGTTGTGTTCCTTCTACAATGCATCAATGCCTCATACAGTGGATTGGGGATAAGATTGAGGTTGTTCCTGGTGATTCTTCTTATATCATCGCATCGGCAGAATCAGATACTTATGAGCGAACCAAATGCATATCAGGAGAAGTTTGGGAAAAAGAGTTCCTTAGAGTTGCTGATTATGAAATTCCACCGATCCAAGCAGTCGGTTCTAAAGAAGAGTTTTAATGGATAGGTTTGCTGATGATGGAAAATTAGGTCAGGGGTTCACATCGGCTGATGATTTAGTAGAGGTAGATATTGGTGATGGCGATAGGCCAAGACCTACTTTTATTAGTGCTAAGTTAGATTCTAAGTGTAAGCAGCAAATAACCAATTTGTTAAAAGAATATAAAGATTGTTTTGCTTGGGATTATACTGAGATGCCTAGATTAGACCGATCGATAGTTGAACATCAGTTACCTATCAAATTTGGATTTTGGCCACATCAGCAGCCAGCGCGCCGATGCAACCCTAATATACTTCCTGACATTAAGGTTGAAATAACTAAATTAATTGTGGTAAAGTTTATTCGGCAATGTCGATATGTTGAGTGGATTTCTAATGTGGTTCCTGTTTATAAGAAAAATGGGAAACTTTATGTTTGTATTGATTTCAGAAATCTCAACGAAGCCACACCGATGGATGGCTATCCAATGCCGATTGCTGATTTGTTGATTGATGCTGCAGCCAGACATCAAATTATTAGCTTCATGGATGGTAATGTAGGTTACAATCAAATATTCATGGCTAAAGAAGATATTCCCAAGACTGCTTTCAGATGTCCAGGTCATGTGGGGTTGTTTGAGTAGATAGTCATGACTTTTGGTTTGAAAAATGCGGTGCTACTTATCAGAGAGTTATGAATTTTATTTTTCATGAATACATCGGCACATTAGTCGAAATCTACATTGATGATGTAGTGGTTAAATCTGGGGATATCACAAAACATCTAGTCGATCTACGAAGGATACTGGAGTGCACAAGGAAGCATGGATTGAAGATGAATCCTAATAAGTGTGCATTTGGTGTATTGGCAGGTCAATTCTTGGGTTTTAGGTGCATCAGAAGGGTATTGAAATCAGTAGGAAGTCTATTGATGCAATTAACAAGGTGGTTGCTCCTGCCAGTAAAACTGAATTGTAATCTTTGATCAGCAAGATTAATTTCATTAGAAGATTCATATCTAATCTGTCGGGTAGGATCAAGGCTTTCAACCCATTGCTTAAATTGAAGGCCGATCAAGAATTTGTATGGGGAGCTGAGCAGCAGTTAGCCTTAGATGAAATTAAGAAGTACTTAACAAATCCTCCAGTGCTAGTTCCACCCCAACACGGGAAGCCTTTCAGGATGTATTTGTCAACTGATGATACTGTTATCGGTTCAGCTCTTATTCAAGAATTTAAAGGGAAAGAACATGTTATTTATTATTTGAGCAGAAGATTGGTGGATGCTGAGACAAGGTATTCGGCCATCGAATAATTATGTCTGTGTCTATACTTTTCTTGTATCAAATTAAGACATTATTTGTTATCTGCCGAATGTACTGTCATATGCAAAGACGACGTGGTTAAGTATATGCTATCGATACCGATATTAAGTGGTAGAATCGGCAAGTGGATTTTAGCATTATCAGAGTTTGACCTACGTTATGAATCGGCTAAGGCAGTTAAGGGGCAGGTTATGGCTGATTTTGTCACTCAACATTGCAATATGGTGGACTCTCTGAAGGTTGCTCCTTGGACACTTTTCTTCGATGGGTCTACATGTGGTGAAGGAGCACGTATCGGCATTGTGTTGATTTCACCTCAAGGAAGGAAGTATGAGTTTTCATTACCGATTGTTTCTACATCGACAAACAATCAGGCTGAATACCAAGCCTTGATAAAAGGGTTAGAATTGCTTAGAGAGATATGTGCCGATGCTGTCGAAATCTTTGGTGATTCTATGCTGGTTATACATCAATTAGCTAGGATTTATGAATGCCGAAGTGAAGTTTTAATTTCGTATTATGAAAGATGTTTGCAATTGTTGAAAGGGTTTAGAGATTTTCGTCTTGAACATATTTCTCGATTGCATAATGAAGAAGCTAATCGGCTAGCTCATCATGCTTCAGGGTATCAGCCTATCCAGAAAGTGCTAACATCGACAGTTGATACCGATGACTAGAAAAAGGAGATTGTCGATTATTCGAAGGATCCATCTAAAAAGGTTGAAAGGCGTATAAGATTCCAAGCCACCAAGTATGTGCTCCTCGACGATGAATTATATTATCGGACTATAGATGGAGTTTTACTCAAATGTATTAGCGGTGATGAATCAAAAAGCTTGATGGGTGAGATCCATGAAGGAGTATGTGGGGCACATCAATCAGCTTTTAAGATGAAATGGATGATCAGAAGGAATGGATACTATTGGCCAACTATTCTTGAAGATTGTTTTAAATATTTTAAAGGATGTCAGGGATGCCAGAGGTTTGGTAATATTCAAAGAACGCCTGCATCAGCTATGAACCCTATAATTAAACCTTGGCCATTCCGGGGATGGGCTATCGATCTCAGCGGTCAGATTTATCCGCCATCGAGCAAAGGACATAAATTTATTCTAGTTACTACCGATTATTTCACAAAATGGGTTGAAGCAATTCCTTTGAAAAAGGTGACATTGGCTAATATGATCGATTTTGTGAAAGAGCATATTGTTTACCAATTTGGTATTCCTCAAACTATCACTACCGACCAGGGTACTATGTTTACATCGGGAGAATTTGATGAGTTTGCTTTTGGTATGGGGATTAAAGTTTTGAATTCTTCTCCCTATTATGCTCAGGCTAATGGTCAGGCTGAGGCTTCTAACAAAGGGATTATCAAACTCATTAAGCGCAAAATTAAAGAAAATCCTAAGCTATGGCATACAGTATTAAATGAAGCCTTGTGGTCATATCGGATGGCATGTCATGGTGCAATCAAAATAACACCTTATCAGTTAGTATACGGACACGACGCAGTGTTGCCTTGGGAAATTAAAACTGGCTCTAGATGGATATGTTCTCAAGATCAACTAACAGCCGATGACTATGATACTCTTATGAAAGATGAGTTAGAAGATGTGGCAGGTCATCGGTTAAGGGCTTTAGTTAGCATCGAAGAAAATAAGAAAAGAGTAGCCAGATGGTATGACAAGAAGGTGAAGGTAAAGGAGTTTGTCGATGGCGATCTGGTTTGGAAGTTGATTTTACCGATTGGGACTAAAAGTTCAAAGTTTGGAAAGTGGTCTCCTAATTGGGAAGGTCCATATCGGATAAATCAGTCTGTTCCTGGCAACGCATATATTCTAGAAACCCTTGAAGGGGTTGTGTTTCCCAGAGCATTAAACAGAAAATATTTAAAGAAATATTACCCTAGTATCTGGATGGATGCATAAAAGTATAAGTGCCGATAACAGTCCTATCGGCTAGAATCATACAAGGATATCAGTGTTTCATAAAGTGCCGATGCAATCGACAAGATTTATAAATTTAATAAAGATTGGATAGCCGATATCGCACGCATGCGAATCTGATCGGCTTCCTTTATCTCTTTAATGTCTTCATCGGCAACACCCTCCACAGGCTTGAGTTTTTTCTTCATTGCCAGGGCTTTGCGAGCTTGGATGTCTCTTTCTTGCTGACGGGCCTTGATGGCATTGGGTAGCTGGTTTTCTTTTTGTCTGGCATGAGTTGGGGCTGCATCGACTTCTTTCAATTCAGCCAATAGAGCCATCCTCTTTGCCGATAAATCCAAGATTTTCTACTTAAGTTCGGCACCCGAAGTATGCAAGTTGCCGATGCTCTTGTGCTTCTCATCGGCAATCTATTTCAGTTGTAGCATCTCTTCTTTGAGCTGAGCCTGAGCTGCTCTATCGGCAATACGTTGAGCAGCCCTTTGATATTGCAGTTGTCGGCTTTCTAAGTGGGCTGCTGGGAAGAGTGCTTCTTCAACATCGGCAGGGACCTGGCAACAGATTGTTTTGAAGATTGCCTTTGCGGGGTCCGAGTCATCTACCAGCTGGGCGGTATCTTGCTACAGCAAGTTCAGGAGAGCCTCCAACTTGGACTTGATTTCTGCCGATATTGTTCCCGGTGCAAGAGAAGAACTTGCTTCCTATCCGTCATCATCAGAAACGTTGATGGCAAAGGAAAATAGACTGTTTGGAGAGTCTTGTTCCTGAAAAGAAGAAAAGAGGTCAGTTATGGATAGGTATGAATATTATAAATCGGCTAGGTCAATCGGCTTACCTGTTTCAAGGCAATTTCCTGTATTTGACTGGAGGAAGCGGCCTGGAGTGTGCCGTGTGGAGGATCGACTGAGCTTGCCAATGGGATATTCTCTGTGGTCTCATCGGTAGTTGGCCCTTGGGACATGGTGGCCGATGGTGTGCCCTGTGCAGGAGGATTGACTGCTTGCTCAGTTGTATCGACCGATTCTGGTTGGCTGGGAGGCGCTGGATCAGCTGTTGGGATCGACACGGACTTCTACCATTTTGGCTGTGCCTCAGCATCTGTTAAAGCTTTGCGCTTTGCTTGGGCCTCAGCAACGGTTGGCTAGGGGCATCGGCACTTGCTGGTTGTGAAAGTTGGACATCTGGTACACTTGCCGATGTACCCATTTGTTGCTACAAAACGGGTGTAAGATATGATATTTAACATATTAAATGTATAGTTGAAGGAATACCTCTGAAGGTTTATCAGAGATGGTGGTGCTTGATGTCAGAGGAATTGCCGATGATGATCCAGCAGTGGTTCTTACACCCTGAAAATTAGTGTTAATACAGTTTGAGATTGGCATGAGTTGGAATAAACAGGGTTGTTACCTTGAATGCTTTGATTAGGGTCGTAGCAGCAGCCAATGGAGTGGCTCTAGCTGTAGCCAGTTTGGACTTGGAGGTGATTGTCTTGGCATGAGTCCTCTGATGAGTCAAAGCAGCCAAGTTAGGGGCGTTGTAGCCGATCGGTGATATCGGGGAGACAGGCCGAAGATCGAAGGGTTTCCCACTCTTGCTTATAGATGGTGCCGGGTTGTTGACCTGTCACAAGAAAGTTAGTTACCGATATATAAAAGAAAAAGGCAGAAGGGTGTTAAAAGAAACTTACTACGTCATCGGGAATGACATGCTCAGGGTCGATCATGTGCCGATATGTATGAGCGGATGTTGCAAATAGTTGTCCCCTCCACTCTTGGCACCATTGCTTATATGATTCAGTAATAAAAGATGCTGGCATCCAGGTGGATAGATCAACATCTGTAGCATCGACATCGGGGGAGAGTCGCACTACCCTGCTCTAGTCCATTCCGCTGGTGATTGTTTCTCTCGGCTTAATCACATCGACAAAACAAAGTTTGATTGGCAGCTGCCCAAAAGCCAATTGACGTGATACTGCCGATGGATTGTAAAATTCATAAGTGATGTTGATGTTTTTCCCACTGCTGAAAGTATTCACTAGGATTGCCCTGGGAGTAATGATGGCCATCATAAGTTCATTATCCTGGTTCAGGGTATCATCGGCAAAGTTGAAAAGGAGAGGAAATCTGGTTTCTTCATCAATGTAGGGCACCCAGGCCTGATGATCACGAGAAAGACCGTTGTAGAAGCTTTGGAAGAATCTGCCGATCTGGTCTTCATTGGCCTCTATTTCAGGAAGAACAATTATGGCTTCACCAAACTTGAGGGGTGGGCGTGTTGCCGATTCTTCATCTCCAAGTATGTGGTCTTCGGCAATTTCTCACGGGAATTGTTGGGCAAAGAAGTCCCATTGCAAGCGTTTGTGCATGTGGGCATTCAACCACATGTTAATAAACCACCACGGGCCTCCTAAGTTGCCGATGGGTTCACCAAGCAGAAGTTTCTAAGACACTTGGTGAGAAAGATGATAAGTAGAGCTCAGAAGATATCGGCCAAGAGGGAACCTTACACCGTTGGCCAAGAGTTCAGCTGCGGGGAGGAAAGCATTGGTTGGTCCTACCGATCGACCACAGAAAATAAAATTTTCTAACCACATATTCAAAAATGTGGCATGTTCCCTCTGACCAACTGTCCCGATCCTCCGATATTCTTGAATATATCCTGTCCAACCGCCGATGTTGCGGGTATTCACTCTATATTCAGATTTCCTACCATAGATGGAGGCTTCATCGGCAGTTAAAATATCCAGGCCAGTGAGCATGTATACATCGGCAAGTGTGGGGGTAGCTGGGCCATGTCCAAATATAAAAGTGTTTGTTGTGTCTGACCAGAAGTAAGCAGCAGCAATCATCATCGACTCATTCTTCTGCATATCGGCAATGGATAGCCTAATGCATTGATCTAACTTCTGTTCTGTCCAGTACACTTGCATCGACCCATTTACCCTCAAGTACCAATCTTTCCACCCTTTGGTGGTTTTGGGCCAGGATCCGAATGTATCTTTCCATAAATTCAGAGAGAAATTCTGGGCTCTAAAAGAGATTCTGTTAACCTCTGCGTTGATCAGATCAGTCAGATCTGGGTTGCCCATTGGACCTAGGCATTGGAAGTGTGGCTGATCGGTTGGAATAACTAACTTGTTGCATAGTTCCTAAGTTTGGAGGATCAAAAGAACAGAGAAAAAAGAGGAAAAAATTACCAACTGTATGAACTTGCAAAGACCAAAGGAATTGAGGTAAAAGTAACGGAAGTGGAACGAACCACAGGGACGTCGAAGTTGATTGCCATTGTCCTGAGGAAGATGGGGGCACAAGCTGGAGACTCGAGGTTGACGCTGAAGAAGGTTCTTGTTGGTTAAGGTCGCACGGTTGTTCGTCAGGGTCGTCGCCGGAAAAAGAGAATGCCAAAGGTTGGAGTCTGAGGGTAGAAGACGAGCATTCCGAAGACCTTTATTTATAGGCCGGTTGGAATAGGGGTATTCTGGACTTATCTCTCTACCGATGGATATGGTAACTGTTTGCACGATAATCAAGGGATTGTACAGATGATTTGATGGCAAGTAATCATGACTCGGAAGAAATCTCGACACATGATATTTTAATTCCGAAAGCGGTGGTGTTATTATGTTAGGATCTTGCCGATGGACTATTGTTTCGATATCTTAACCATAATCGGAGCAAGAGTGGTTGAAGATTGTGTGATATTTACTGAGGTGCGTGAATCGGGACTAGATTCGATTAGATTAGATTTGATAACAGATTATGTTATGCTTGGAGGATGAGTTAAGATAATTGGGCGAAGGTAATCGTTGTCTGGAGTAAATTTCGGAGCATCAATGGTTTTATACTCCGAAATTGGGGGGCATGTGTTGACACCATTTTTGGCACATGTCAAAATGATCAGAGTGGGCTAATCGGCAGGAGGAAAGTTACTGTACACGGCGATAGAAGAGTGCCGATGTAAATCAACTTATAAGGGTTGTTGCCGATGAATGGTGGTGACCAATGGGAAGGTAGACTTAGATTTAGAGGCGTTGCTGATAAGATTGGAGATGTTATTGCCGATGCCGATGAAGGAAGATTTGAAGACTGCTGTCGATGGAGTCTGTGATAACAGGAAGCATGCCGATGGAGAGGAGGTCGATGATAATTTCATCGTAATTGAGGCGGACAGGGAAATAGATAGGTGTTGATTTCCTTTTCTATATTTGTTAGAGTATGATTCATGTAAGAGTCACATTTTTCCTTAGGTATGGACTCGGTGTCCTAGTCGTGTTTGATTATGTTTCCTTAGAGCAGGGTATAAATATAGATTGAGGGGCAATGTAATAGATATATCAATCAATATCAAACCAATTTTACTCATATTTGCATCTATTTACTTTTCGGCGATTTCGTCAATTTGCGTATTTTTTCTTTTTACGAGTTCTCATCGATTCAACAAGCTGCATCGCTTCAGTGCGATCTTCGACGATCCTCGAGTTCCGTCTGAGTACCTCTTGGCCGTGGCTTCCGGGCGTATCGCTGTTGTCAAGACCAAAGTACTCGTATTTCCATCCTTGTCGATTAACAGGTCAAATCGACTGGTACCCTTTGGATATCAATTTGGGTATTAGCCCTTTGTGTTTGCAGATCCACTTTTGCATCAACACAGCGGACGCACGCACGTGGGGGAAAAAGACGGGCCGAGCGGGTGAGGGGCGTCGCTGAGCGGCCAGTTGGGCTGCGGCCCAAACAGATGCGGGCACGCATGGAGGGAAGGAAAAGAAGGCCAGGCAGGCCTTGGCGGGCCGCTCAGTGGGCTGCTGCGCTCGCGTGTGGGAGGGTAGGTGGGGTGGGCCACTTCTGCGGCTGGGATGAAAGCGAGGGGCGGGAGAAAAAAAAGAAAAGGTTTTTTTTTCCAATTTCTGTTTTTTAAACAACTTCAAATTCAAACAAAGTTTGAATTTAAGCCACTCAACTGTAGCCCTGCAGTCAAACAAAGAATTGTGATCTAGCATGAATGCAACAAAAATGTTTCTAAACCTTATATTTCATTTCAATAATCATGAAAATTATTATTTGACCTAGATAAATCATGGAAAATTAAATAAAGGAAAATCAATTTATTACTAATTCCTAAAAATGATTTTTAGGGTGTTACAAACCTACCCCCCTTAAGATGAATCTCGCCCTCGAGATTGAGAAGACTAAAAAAGATGGGGATGCTCTGATTTTAGATCTTTCTCTCTTTCCCATGTGGCCTCATCCTCAGAGTGCCTGTTCCACTGAACCTTACACATTCTGATGATCTTACTCTGAGTGATTCTTTCTACTACTTCCAAGATCTTGATAGGATACTCAGTATATGTGAGATCTTCCTTAATATCTAGTTCCTCCAAGGGCAACTGTTCTTCAGGCACACGTAAACACTTTTGAGCTGTGACACATGAAATACATTGTGCACCCCTGACAAATTCTCTGGTAACTCCAGCTGATAAGCTACCTCTCCTCGTCTATCCAAAATCTTGAAAGGCCCCACATACCTTGGTGACAACTTTCCCTTCACATTGAACCTCTTAATTCCCCTCATGGGTGACACCTTGAGATATACAAAATCTCCAACTTTAAACTCCAACTCTCTTCACCTGGTATCTGCATAGCTTTTCTGTCTAGACTGAGCTACTTTCAGATTCTCTCTAACTATTTGCACCTGTTTTTATGCTTCCCTCAAGATATCTAGGCCAAACACCTGTCACTCCCCTGCTTGGTTCCAGAATAGTGGTGTCCTGCACTTCCTGCCATACAATGCCTCAAAAGGTGACATTTTCAAACTCTTTTGATGGCTGTTAGACAAACTTTTGTCCCAACTAGTACCATATTGTAAAGCACATGCCCTTAACATATCTTCTAAGATTTGATTTGTTCTTTTTTTCTGTCCATCTGTTTGAGGATGATAAGCTGAACTAAAATTTAGCTTTGTATCCATGGATTCATGGAGCTTCTGCCAAAACTGTGAGGTGAACTATGTCCCTCTGTCAGACACTATCTTCTTTGGAACACCGTGCAAGCACACTATTCTCTCCATATACAATTCTGCTAGCTTGGCTCCTGTGTATGTGGTCTTGAAAGGAATAAAATGTGCCACTTTGGTTAGTTGATCCACGACTACCCATATTGAGTCATAGCCTCTTTGTGTACGAGGTAAGCCCACTATGAAATCCATACCTACTTCTTCCCACTTCCATTCTGGAATCATCATGGGTTGAAGCAGTCCTGCGGGTCTTTGATGTTTAGCCTTGACCCCCTGACATGTATCACATATAGCCACATACTCTGCTATGTCTCGTTTCATTCCATACCACCAATACCTCTCCCTAAGGTTAAGGTACATTTTGGTGCTTCCGGGTGTATAGAATAAGCTGAATTATGAGCCTCTCTCAGTATCATATCCTTGATCAACTTGGAATCAGGCACACAAATCCTTTTTCCACACCACACAGTTCCATGTTCATCTAGACGAAACTTTGGAGCTTTCCCAATAACAATGTTCTCAGCAATTTCCTTGATCTTCTCATCCTCTAGCTGCCCCTTGCGAATTTCACGCTCTAGAGTGGGTTCCACTTCTAATTCCATGGTGTTGGCCACTATTGTCAAATTCAGTAGTGCAAACTCTTCACATAACTCCTTTGGAAATTGGGACACACAAGCCACATTAGTATAACTTCTTCAACTAAGTGCATCTGCCACCACATTTGCTTTACCTAGGTGGTAATGGACTTCAAGATCATAATCTTTAATTAACTCTAGCCACCTGCACTGTCTCAAGTTCAAATCTAACTGAGTAAAGATGTATTTTAGACTTTTATGGCCGATATAAATCTCACACTTATTGATGAGGTACAGGCCCGATCTTCCGAGAGGTAACCGATAAGTTCGACTTGTGGAGATCTCAACGTTGGCGATCCGGCTTCAAATTAGACACGATTCGAACCCTGCAACCGTTACACCACTGCTCCGTTGGTTATCAACCAAGCACAACTTGATTGACCTCACCAAGAAGGCTTTTCCTGCAAGCGAATCGAAGAACACAAGCAAGAAGGTAAAAACACGCAATCTGAAATTGCAAATATGAATGATGCGAATATCAATAGGGCTGAAGAACTCGGTTCCAAAGGACTAATCGACACAGTGGAGGAGATCAAGAACAGGGGCCCTGGATCACTGTAAAAGGATTTGTCACCACAGTTACAATGAACGATTTAGTTTCTCGATGGAAAACTAAACTCTAAACAAAACCCAATTGTCTAGCAGCGGTGGCGGCTGTGTTTATAGTCTAAGACTCGACCTAGGGTTGAGGACGGCCAGGGGTTGGGCGCCCACAACTTGGGCTTAAGGCCCGACACGATACATGGCCAAGTTGACCCAAATAGGTGATGCAGCACCTTGCTATGGTCACACAGAATGATCCACGGACCTTCTGGAGCTGGGACTAGATCCAAAACGACGGCGTCGTCGTCCCCTTTCTAACGCATCCAAGAACGCCCCGTTTCGATGTCGTATGCGAGAGTTATGACCAAAACAGTGACGACGTGTCTGCTGAATCCGAGGGTGACGTGGCAGCTGAGTTGGGGACGAATTGCAACTTGGGGAAGACCATAGCATCAGTGTGTCTAGCGTGGCGATGTCCTCATCATCCTCCCCTTCTTGAATTGGACTTGGGGAAGACCATAGCGTCGGTGTGTCCAGCGTGGCGATGTCCTCATCATCCTCCCCTTCTTGAATTGGAGTCGTCCTCGACTCCATCTTGGCGATGTCCTCATCATCCCCTCCTCCTAGAATTAGAGTCGTCCTCGACTTCATCCCATCATCAGCGAACTCCTGCAAAAGGTTAGTGACAGCAGGCAATGCACCAGACATAATAGGTTGACAAAACATAGTATAACATGGTGCATCAGGATTATCACATAACTCAGCAGTAGCAGAAGTTGTAGCAAGAAAAGTACCTCCTTTTAACCTAATCCCATTATTCCCATTATTTTTAGCAATGTCAGTTGGAGGTGTATTTTTAATCTCTTTAGCATGTTTAATAATTTCTGTAGGAGACAAAGGCAGCAATGTAATTGTCTTGTCCTTATGTATGATAGTGTATGTATTAGTTCTACCATGGTGTAAAGCATCATTATCAAATTCCCATGGACGACCTAACAAAATGGAACAAGCTTGCATAGGGACAACATCAAAATCAGCAGTATCATGATAAGAACCTGCGAAAAAGCTAATGCGTGCTGATTTAGTTACCTTAGTCTTACCACTATTATTGAACCACTGAAGTTTATATGGATGCGAATGTTGTCGTGTGGTCAAGCCAAGCTTCTCAACTAAATCTGAACTCACCAAGTTATTGCAACTTCCGCTATCAATGACAGTGAGAACACGACAACCCTGCACAATGAAATACATGTGGAACAAATTATTTCGTTGGATCTTCATCTCGTCTTCATGTCCCACACGTGTACTTAACACACGCTGCACAAGATGGCTAGGGTAATCCGCGGCAGCAGCCACAGAGTCAATGATGATAGCCTCCTTGTCTTGATCGCCCTCGGTGGAATCTGCATCAATGTTAGCAGCAAGGGCTAAATCATCTTTAACATCACTAGTACTTACATATCCATCCTCGGTAGCAATGAAAGCACGATGACTGGGGCAATCCTTCATGACATGTCTCATGCCTTTGCATCGGTGGCAAATGATTTTAGCGCTGGACGAGGAGGAGCTAGTAGAAGCACTCGGAGTGGCACCTTTCTTCTGCACATTAGAAAATTGACTTACCCCATGTGGTGCAACAGAAAGCTTGGGCGTCTCCGGCTCAGCACGCTGCTGAAAATTCCTCCCATTGTTAGACCTGAAAGGCTGGTGTTGTTTGCGGCCCTGTACTTCACGTTCTGCCTTAATAGCAAGATGATACAATTGGGAAAAATTGCATCATTCTTTGTAATCAAGTATGTTCTGGATATCATGGTTTAGACCACCAAAAAATCTAGCACTAACATCATTATCATCTTCATTTATACCACAACGGGCTAAACCAATAAGCAATTCTTGATAGTAAGCTTCTACTCCTTTATCACCTTGTTTTAAAGTTTGCAGTTTCAAACGTAAATCATGTTGGTAATAAGGAGGAACAAAACGAGATTTCATATGTTGCTTTAAAGCATTCCAAGTTTGAGGCACAGCAGCAGCATTATTAGCATTGCAAAGATCACTCCACCAGAACAAAGCAAAATTAGTAAACTCACTAGTAGCAAGTCTAACTCTATGCTCAGCAGGAACATTATGAGAATCAAATTTTTGTTTAACAGCAAGCTCCCAATCTAAATAAGCCTCTGGATCAATATTACCAGCAAAAGGAGGAAGGCTAAATTTAATTTTAGCAAAAGGATCATTATTACCATGATTATTACCTCCCATACCGCGACAGTTGAAGTTGATGCGGCGACGGGCATAACCGTCAGCATTCACATCCGCATCGTCATCACCAAAATCATCTGCATCGTCATCAACAGCACGATGAGGTGGAGGACGTTGCTCGAGTTGTTCAATGCGGGTGACTAGATTGTTCACATTGCGCGTCAGCTCGGTCATAAGATTGTGTTGTTCAGTCATGAACGTTGTAAGCTCGCCCTTGGACACGCAATCATTGAAGTCCATCGGAGATCCTGCCATGGTTAGAAGATAGAAAAAGACAACACCAAAGTATTATCCCTATCAACTAAAGGAACCAAGTGGTGGTGGTGAAAGTGGAATGCAAAATCACAAGCGGCTTACCATCGTCTTGCCTGTATTCTTACCAACGCCAAACAAGAGCAAAACCAACGTGGCGAAGCAATCTGTTGTTAAGCGTGGGTAACAGTTGCAAGATGAACCTATGCTGACAGAAGAATATGTGGAGCTATGGGTAGGCACACAATATGACAGCAAGGATTAGCAATTAACGAAAGCAGATTAGCGATTGTTCAATTCAGATCCAAAGTACAAATCACAGCTGCTGGCTAAGACGTGTTTCGATGTCGTATGCGAGAGTTATGACCAAAACAGTGATGACATGTCTGCTGAATCCGAGGGTGACGTGGCAGCTGAGTTGGGGACGAATTGCAACTTAGGGAAGACCATTGCGTCGGTGTGTCCAGCGTGGCGATGTCCTCATCATCCTCCCCTTCTTGAATTGGACTTGGGGAAGACCATAGCGTCGGTGTGTCCAGCGTGGCGATGTCCTCATCACTTATGACCAATCAAGTAATGTCTCCATATTTTCAATGCATGTACCACTACTGCCAATTCCAGGTCATGTGTTGGATAGTTCAACTCGTGCTTCCTTAACTACCTTGAGGCAAATGCAACCACCCTACCTTCCTGCATAAGTACATAGCCCAACCCTTGTCTAGATGCATCATAGTATATTGAAAACTTTTAGAGATGTCTGGCAGAACTAGTACTGGGCTGTGGTTAATCTTTTTTTCAACTCCTCAAAACTGGCCTGACATTTTCCTGACCATACAAATTTGGCATTCTTTTCAAGCAGAGCTGTCATTGGTTTCGCAATCTTAGAGAACCCTTCTATAAATCTTCGGTAGTATCCTGCCATACCTAGGAAACTTCGTATCTCACTCACATCTTTAGGTGGGTTCCAGCTCAACACATCTTTGACTTTCTTTGGATCAACTGCCACTCCTCCATTTGAAATAATACGCCCAAGGAAAGACACTTCCTTCAGCCAAAACTCTCATTTGCTCAATTTAGCATAAAGCTGATGTTCTCTAAGTTTCTGCAATACTAGCCTCATGTGTTCCTCATGTTCCTCCTCATTCTTGGAATACACCTAAATATCATCTATAAATACCACTATGAATTTGTCAAGGTATTCCATAAACTCATGGTTCATCAAATACATGAAGTATGCGAGTGCATTTGTCAGCCCAAAAGACATCACCGTGAATTCATAAAGGCCATATCGAGTTGTGAAAGCAGTCTTTGGAATGTCAGACGTGTAGATCCTCAGCCGATGATATCCCGATCAGAGATCAATCTTGGAAAACACACAAGCACCTCTCAACTGATCGAATAGATCATCGATTCTTGGCAACGGATACTTGTTCTTTATAGTCACCTCATTAAGTGATCTGTAGTCTATGCACATTCTTTTTGACCCATCCTTCTTCTCAACAAACAAGACAGGTGCACCCCAAGGTGAGGAACTAGGACGCATATAACCCTTATCCTGCAACTCTCTTATCTGTTTCTTAAGTTCTTCTAGCTCATTTACCCCCATTCTATAAGGTCTCTTTGCTATTGGTGCAGTGCCAGGCAAAAGTTCTGTTATAAATTCAACTTCTCGTTCAGGTGGCATACCTGGCAAATCGGTGGGAAATACGTCTGGAAATTCATTCACTATTGGAATATCAGTTACGGTTGCACCCTTCATTTGATTAACGTGACCAACCCCCATAATAGGTGCCTCTACCTTAAACTCAATTTTTTCCCTGTCTTAGTTTTCAGAAGTATGGTTCTAGTTGCACACTGAATCACAGCCTCATGTAGTATCAACCAATTCATCCCCAAAATGACATTGATTCTAGATGAGTTTAAGACTATAAGATCAGCTATGAACTCTACCCCCCTTATATTAAGCTTAACTCTAGGACATAGTAAAGTTGCTCTCATTTCCCCTCCAGGTGAGCTAACTAGCATTGTTTTCTTCAAAGTTTGCATGAGCATAGTATTTTTCTTCACAAAATGTGCAGATATAAAGGAATGTGATGCGCCTGAATCGAACAAGACTGAAGCGGAATGAGAGTTGACTGGGAGCGTACCAATCACTACATCAGGTGCCTCTTGAGCCGACTCCGAAGTCACATGGTTCGCCTTACCTCGGACATAATTTTATTGTCCTTGCTTGCTTGGAGTGTGAGTACCCATCTTTTGGTTGCTATTCTACCCCTAAGAGCCCTGAACCACCCTCTTAGGACAGTTGTAAGAAAGGTGTCCTGGCTCACCACAGACAAAGCACTTGTTGTTTGCTACATTGGGGGTGTTAGGGGTGTTGCTCTTCCTCGGGGTATGTCCCACCTGATTCTGGCAGAGAATTTGAGCACGATACTGACCCTGCTGCTGCTGTGGTGTCCTTTGCTGGAACTGATTGCGGTGGGTCACATTGGACTGCCCCTAGTACCTCTGCTGATTGTTCAAGCCTTGAGAGAAATAAGGTCGACTGCTGCTACCAAGTTGTTGATTCTGAAACTTCCTCTTCTTGGCTTCAATATCACGCCTCTTGCTCTCAATTACAAGAGCTTTGTCAACAAGTTGTTGGTAGTTAGCAAAGCTGTGGGAAAGCAACTGGTACTGCAACCCATCATTCAAGCCCTCCATAAAGAGCTCCTGCTTGTCCTGGTCTTCTTCCACATCATGTGGTGCATAGCGAGAGAGTTGAGTAAACTTGTCTCTGTACTCACTCACTGACATGCCACCTTGCTTCAATGCAAGAAATTCCTTCCTCTTGAGCCTCATGAGCCCTGTTGGCACATGGTGTGAGCGGAAATTCTCCTTGAACACTTGCCAAGTAATTTGATTGGCATTTGGATAACCATTTCTAAAAGATTCCCACCAATCAAGAGCTGCTCCTTGGAGTTGTCCCGAGGCATATAACACCTTCTCATGATCATCACACTGTGCTATCTCAAGCCGTCGCTCCACAGCACGAAGCCAATCATCGGCCTGAAGCGGGTCGGGAGCGCTATTGAAGGTAGGTGGGCGACCTTTCAAAAAATCACCCCACTTGTCCTGAACTTGATGAAGCTGTTGTGGAGGATTGATCTGATTATTCTGCATAGTCTACGCCATCTGCTGCATCAGTTGCGTCTGCATCATAAGAAGTTGCTCCATCGATACAGGCGGTGGTGGAGGTGGGTTTGCTCCACCTGAGGCGGTCCTCCTGGTGTCAACCATCTGTAACATATACACCCCATGATCCTTACATATCCATGATCCATATGACGCTTGAGAATGATCAACGAATGAATAAATAGATGATACATGACAAAGACAAAAGTAATATAGACAATCTGAAAATTTTCTGGCGAAGTGCACAACCAGCTGTGCAGTAAATTGGTCATATCTCCCTGTCTGATCATCATCTGACTGCATTCCATACTTTTCTGGAAAGCTAGCGAAATTCTCTACAACTTTTATATAGAACACTTTCCCAGACTCGGCAATCAAAAAGGACAAAAACTGATCACAAACAGAACTATTTCAAATCCCTGACAGCACAGTTACATCAACTTGACACAGCCATATCTCTCAAACAGTAACAGCTATTGACCTGGTTCCAGTTGCATATGACAGACAAGGAAGTCTAGTTTATTCCATAAAATGTTCATGACACTTGGATAACCAGATTTAGAGATATGATCAGAGAAAGATATACTACTCAGGAAAGAAAAAGACAGAACTGAGAAACATGATATAGAACCCCAACTATTTATTCATTAACCTTATGCCTTACATAAAGGGTGCTAGATGGATGTGGACAAGCCCCACAACTCATAAATTAAGCATCATGATAAGCACGAAGGCACATTATTAAGACTCAAGTTCACATAGACTCGATACTGACTCGACTCGACTGACTCAAGACTCGCTTTATTACTCGCTCCTCATAACATAGGAATGGGACTCCTATGGGTCAACGACAGTGCGGGTGCAGGTGCAGCCAAGGTGGTGCCTCTTGCGCGAAGTGACAATAGCGTTGTCCACAGCAAGAGTGGGTGGAAGTGGGTCTGGCAGTGGTCCTCCCTGCTCCTGCTGGCGCTCGTACGCGTCCACCATGGTGCGCAGCTGTTCGATCTCAAGCCAGAAGTCCCTCTGGTCAAGCTGGGACTTGTCCAAGGCACTGTTGAGAGCCACCACCAGGGGCACTATCACAACAAGTCTAGCACTCTCACCCTCCTCGATCTTGGCAATCCTGCAACCTGACGCCTCAGCACGACGACGTGGGAAATAGCAGTCGTCGTCATTCTCAATCGTCGGAAACACCATGTCTCTGTGGGAGTAGTATGCCTGCCTCACGGCGTCCTCAACACCTGTCTCCCTGGTGAAGGTGGGGTCATGGCAGCGTGGCAGGTGCGAACCTTCCAAGCGTGGTCATCAGCACACCAAGTCTTCACAAACACCTTGGTCATCTAGTGCGTGGTGTGCACTGGGTGAGTGTACTTCCTGCTGCGGTACTCCACCACAACTAGAGTAGGGCCATACTACACCTGAACCAATGAAAACAACCTCGAGTGGCAGAAGTTGTCAGAGTATACGGTGGTAAGGGTCTCCCGGGTCCACCCAGGAGGTGTCTGCTCGTCCTGCTCCCACGTGGTACTCTGGTGGCTCGTCTCCACCTCCACATGGTTCCTGGGGGTTCTATGCCTGGCCCTCGCCCTGGCCCACGTTGGTGTTGGAGCTTCTGGTGCGACTACCGGAGGGGCTATCAGAGCGACTGTTGGAGCTGTCGGAGCTGGAGCTGTCAGAAGAGTTGCTAGGGTCTCCAGCGGCGGCCAACTGCTGCACAGGCTCAGGCCCCTCCTCATGCATGACCCTCTGTGGTGCACGTCCTCCAGTGCTCTTGCGGGCAGTCTTTTTAGCGTAGGCCATCTACAAAATTTCTAAATATGAATTAGATCCGAGGAATTTTCATAAAGAGCAAAGGTAGAGTACTAGGAAAAAAAATTTATAAAGTACCAAAAGCAGTAAAACTTTTGGAATTAATCCTTAGAGGGGTGTCCAGTCTATCTAGGGTGCGCGTCCTACAGTCAGTTCGGCTTTGATACCAATTTGTAACACCCAGTTTTATAAATAAAACTACGAAGTGAGTATATGTGGACCCAGGAAGTCCCAAACCACATGTACCTACAAATTGAGATGATATCATAGCACGAACCACATTTAAAACTTTATTACATCTCATGAACATGTCTTACACTTCATTGCCAACGACATTATTACAGCGGTTACGTAGAAAAACTAAAAAAAACTCCACTCTCCACAGGGACACCAACTGGTGGTACACTCTCCTCAGTAGTCCTGGATTGTCGCTTTAAGTGATAGTCCTTATGGAGAGCAACTAGAGCATCAAGAACCCATACTCCAGCCCCCTTTTGATTGCTAAAAAACATCTTTTATCCATTGTTTCATATAACCATTAGTCAAGATTACAATTAAGCATTGTTGAGCGTAGCAACTTATCCTTCTATTATGCAAAACCTCCCATAGGTAACAAGGAATGTAGATCAAGTATATCTAGGCATATCCTTAGGTTATATCAGGTTAGACGCATGCATATGTGTAAAAGTGTTTAAAGTTGCTAGGTAACAAGGAAACCATAGGCTATACTTGCCTTCCTCAAAATCTTGGTCCTGAAACTGGTCCTCAAAAACCTGCTCCTCGAAAACCTCGCCCTCTATATGCATAATCATCACCAAGCAAGTCCAAACAATCATCACATGCAAGAGAATATACAATTCTATTAGAACATCACATCATACAGTGGAAACATCAAGAGAAATAATTATAAAACTATTCTACTCGTTACTATGAACACATGAGCGTGAAAATCACTTTAATCGGACCTAAAATGAGAAAGTTATGAACAAAACCATTTTCAGGGACATCTCTGCAATTAAAAACATTTTTCTAAGGGCATAGGCACTAAAACCGAGGCCTATAGTGAAAATAAACCTAAAACTGAGGGGCTAACTCATAAAAACTCAAGCTATTGACTGTGGGCACAAAAACCAGGGTCTGTAGGGGCTAAAATGTTAGAAATCGGGACCTAAAACTAATTATTTAGAACCGCAGTTGACCGCGGGTTGATTTCCTAAAACTACAGGGTCTCATTAGCAAAAACGATGGGGCGTGGCGGCTGCTGCTGCACTGGTGCTGACGTGGTGCCACATGGCGCAACACGGTTGGGCGGGTTCACAGACGTGGCCGTGGGCCGCGCGCACGGCCCGGTTCAACGGTCTACCGTGGACCAGCTACGCCCCGAACGGGTATCATCTAATCGTGACCGTCCGTGACTAGATCAATGTCGCTGGGCGGTTGGTGGAGGCTTTGTAACAGAACCGACCAAATTATAAGAGCACAAGTACAAAAACAAGCACCGAAGCGCTCAAATTTTCGAACTTTAGCCCATATAATCCCGGTAGTCAATTGAAATCACGAAGGATTTCAAACCAACTTGCTTACAACCAAGATCGCATCATTCAACACACAACATCATACGTTACATTTCACAAGTAGTTCGGAAATAAGTTTACACCACGGAGTCGCAATTATTACAAACCAAGTTTGGATAGTAGCGGAAGCATAACACACACACCAGTTGTTTAACTACTGCCAGTCTTGTTGATCAACAACCCGCAAAAGCATGAGGAAAGTACATAAAAGATGATCACGCCCTAGTGATCTAGTCTTCGTCACCCGCAGGGTGGAGACACTTCTTGCAGAAGCCTTGATAGAGCATATCATCTGCAACAGGGGGGAATAAACCCTGAGTACTGGAATGTACTCAGCTAGACTTACCCGTCAAAAACCAGAAATAAGATGACACCAAGGATTATGCAAGGCTTACACAAGAGGCTAGCTGACACCACATTTTGCATAAAGGCATAAGTAGTTGAAACTCTTATAACCTGTACTAGCAGTTACTTTTAGCATTTACCTGTCATCTATCTTAGCACCTGTACTAAGCATGCACTTGATTATCATCCAACAATTATTCATATTATATCCATAGCAGGTATAAAGTTGTGGCAACATTGTATCATTCACTTAACCATTTGTTCAATTAATGAGATCTACGTTGCCGCTGCTCAAGTCAAGTGCTCACTAACCGGGAGCGACGGCGATTCGAATCGAATTCCTATCCAGCTGGAGGGGTACTTCTAACACTCACCGAGTCACGCCTGGCGAGGGCTGCTCAGGTCATCTTTCGTACAGTTTAGGAATCGCGGGTCCGAATGATGTCGCGTCCCTAAGGGCGACACTCTGCCAGGTGATAGGGACTCTAACCCCCCCCCTTGGTCTCACACCAATGTCCCCAAGCACATCCTTTCTCTCCTCCAAGATGCAACCTACCATTCGATTCCCGGCCTGAACCATACTACTCGACTTCACGGTCGGAACGACTTATCTAGCCAACTAAGTGTTAGACTGCGTTCAACATGACTCAAGGACGTACAGCGAATCGGTCCTTAAACGACTCAGACGGGCATAGCTCCACACCCAAGACGTGAAGTGTCTTGCGGCTGTACTATCGAATTCCCGCCCGGTCTCAATTTCATTTTACAGCATGGTTCCATCCACGATAGCCATAAAGCCACTCGTGACTCCTTCCTACATCTCGCGGATGACCGGAAATCATCCGACTTCTACCGCACTAAGCAGGGCTAAGCATTGACACGTGCCTAAACCAAAATTAGGATTAAGTACGATATCTGGACAAGGACAGGTATAATGCAACAATTGTTTTCATACAACTCCTACAACTTAATGCAGTAAACAATTAAAAGTACTCAAGATATATTTATAAAACGATGGGTTCAGCATGCACCGGGGCTTGCCTTTGAGAAAAGTCGAAGGCCGGTGGTCAGGGCACTCCAGCAAGTCTTCAGCGGCGTCTCCTTCGCCGACCGGTTCTATTGGCTCCTCTAGCTGGTTCTGGGCTTCCTCCAGAATCACTTGCTCGAATTCGAGGAGCGTCACCCCCTCCGGAACACCTATTGCATGAGTGCATAATAAATCTCATGGATGCATAATGAAAGATGCAGTATGCTCGAAATGAAATGCATTACAACATTCGTAAAGCTCTATTCAAATCACTTCAAAAAGTAGATGCAAATTTCTTCTCCGGTAGAGAAATACTCACCTAATCTACTCAACCTAAGATATAGTTGTTCTTCTTCAGTTAAGGCCCTAACACCTAACAATTACAAGAATAGCATCACTTAGGTTACCACATCCAACAGCAAAATACCACAGTAAAACATTCTAGACAGCAGCTACTTGTTTCTAACATAACTGGAGATTCCCAACTCCAAAAGCTATGCTCTAAGACAATCTGGAAAGCTTAGGAAATACACTGCAATTCATTTTCAGACCTCAACCCTAAATTCCTAAGTTTTCCATGTCGAATTTCATAAGTTCCAGAATCTGTCCTCTCTAAACAGAGAGTAACCAATTCTGGACTGTCACTTTAAACAGAAATAATTCTCAAACTACTAAGCCAAATACTTCCAAATTTTGACACAAGCTAGTTGATCAAGTTTACTACAACTTTGGTATTTACAAGTTTTCCAGCAACCATCTTTATCAAAGGTCAAACTTAGAATTACTACCAGCTGTCCAGAAAACCTAGAATTGAAAGGATTAAATATTTATTTATGTGGCAAACATCCCTTAAAACCAAACTAATGTTACCACAAGTTTACAAAGGTCACAAAAACACCAACAAGTAGGGTGTGCCCACCTAGAACATTCATTTATACTCATTTCTTAATTTAGTTAATTAATTAAGTGGAATTTTAAACATATATGTAAACTGCTCCTAAAATTCTACTAAAATTACAGGGGACTCTCTGACCCAAAAAGAGACTACTGTAAAAATTTGAACTAAATTTATTCACAGGAACTACCTATACAAAATTCACAAGTCCAAAAGGCTGATTTTTGTATAATTAATAAATTGTACTGAAAGGTATCAAACAACAGATTTCATAATTCTCTTGGACGCTTTAGGGTACCAAGACATTCTCCAAAAAGTTACAAGAACATTGCACATGTAGAAAAATTACTAAAATTCATTCAATTATTTCCTAGAATAACAAGATAGCCTTATAACTTGAAAAGTACTTAAGCACTAATGCCCAAATTTTTACCAGAGTTAGGGCAAGTACAAATTAACCTAACCACCAAATTTCATAATTTTTGGGATACTACAGCTTAAGTTATACATTTAACAAATTTGCATGCATTTCAAAACACATTTAAAAGATCTATTTAATTCTCCCGAAAACTAAACATCTCATACCAGATTTATATTTTTCTAAAATACTACACATCATGTAGATCATAAAAAAATTTATCTCATGATTTTTGAGCAAGTGAAACCCTAGATCTAAAATTTCCAAACAACAACAAAAATCTGTGACAAAAAGAAAAAAAAGAAAACAAAACTGAACCCTAACAGCTACAGTGCTGGGCCGGCCCGAGACCGACGCGGCCCAAGATGCGCGCGCGGCCCGCTCGGCTCCTGCCCGCGCGCGGCAACAGACAGGTGGCCCCCGCGTGTCGGTGAAAGGGAACAGGAGCGCGGCGGCAGTGGGCTCCGGCGAGCGATTCCTCGCCGCCGGTGGCTCCTCCGACCAATCCAAGTGCACCGGCATCTTGCCCAAACCCAACAGCACCGAGGCTACCCCTTTTCCCCAACGCTACTACACCGCAGCACCTAGGCCGACGGCAATGGCGGACGGCCGTGGTGCCTGGCGGTACGCCGGCGAGTCCCGGCCGTCGCACGACCTACCGAAGGGTGCATCACCTTCCTGGACTCCTAGCGGACCTCTCGAGACCACTCACATAGACGGGGATGGAGCGGAGCCGCTTGACCGCGTGAGCACCTCGCCGGCAGCCATGGCGCGGCCGTGCGCGGTCGCGTTCCGGCCTGGCTAACCCGATGCTGGCGGTAGCATCTTAACCCTAGCATCTACACGAGACAGGGAGGAGGAAACGTGAGTGAGGGCAGACGGAGAGCTACGGTGTGGTGCTGGTGTTGGGCATTCTTAACGTCATTACCAAAAGTAGACTTAGTTTTCTAATTCTGATAACGGCGCCAAAAATGCCGAACCTATCCCTCATGCCACTTAAGCCAAGTTGTCATCCCCAGCATGACATGAGAGACGCGGTATTGAAATATGCAACTGCTCTTCTAAATAAACAATAAATAAGATCTACAAGCGCACAGATTAATACCGATGTAGCATTTTAACCGGGAAGTATTCCAGGTATCGTTATTTATATTTTTACCACTGGGAAGGGATTACTAACATCAATGTTGATTATGGAATGGAATATAGGAATGAGTATCAATCATTGCATGTATAAGTGAGAGCATTCATCTATCTCTTACATACAGGGGTAAGTGTCACATAAAATATAGATAAAGTATGAATGGTGACAAAGATAATTAATCTGATCAGCTAGCCACATATAATAATGATAAGCACCTCAACAGATATTCTAGCAAGTCATTAGCATGGTATTAGGATGAACTATAAGGATATTTCCTAAGTTATTCTTAACTATAAAGTCTAGCATATCATAGTTAGTGCAAGTACACTTGGCAATCATTGCGAGAAAGGACTACGCCCATGCATAGTGATATTATCAAGGAAGATGAGAAACATAGCAATCACTCCCCCGTAATAATGTTGCTCTGCCTGCCTTACACACGGGAGGGGGACTATATAAGAACCAATGAAGCTGTCACCATCGCGGACCACCCCACGATCCGGCATATAAGGTGCAATCGCAGATAAATATGGTCTAAGCACCACGCCAACACAATATTTATCATTTACCCATGGATCCGATGGATAAACGCTATACGATCCTAAACATGTATATAATTCCAATCTAACTAAGCCAAGCGTATAACTACGATAAACTAAGAACAATATAATTGCAAACATAAACAAGTAGAGCATAGTCATAATCAATATATTGAAATAGAACAAAGTTGTATTCATAATATTGAAGAACAATGATGAATAAATGAAGAACAGTAGAGGAATTACCAAGAATCCTCTTGACAGATCTGAAAATCAATCGAAGATTGACTCCTAGTTCTAATCCTATGTAGCTATGCTATACTAGAGATCTAGTTGATGTGGTGGCTCTAGGGCTTGATCAGAGACTCTCCTCCAGAGATTAGGGTTTGAGGAATTGAGAATGAGGGAGTGCCTCCTCCAGGGGCCAGGGGTCCTGCTTATATAGCCCCCTCAAGTGAACGTGGGCCGTCGGATCAAACCGACATTAATCGCACGGTTTTCCTTGATCCCTTAGGTCGGTGGAGCATAATCCGCGAGACGGAGCCTGATTGGCTCTCAGGCCAGGGCGGCCGCCCTAGGGGGCAGGGCGGGCGCCCTGCCTCCGGGCCCGTTCGGCCTCCCGTTCGATCTCGTGGCTTCTGGAGTCTTCTAGATGATAGAAAATCGGTGAACACGTTATTATCTCTATGTAAACCCGACGTGTGGGCCTTTCCTCTATATTTTCTGATAACCCCCTGCAGAAACAGACAAACACCAAAACTCGTGGAATTCTATCAGATAAAACCCTAAGTCTAGGTGTTGGTTGCATTTGGATCCTTTTCTTTATTTATTTGATAACTATATTTGGTACTTAAGGACCGTCAACAAACTCCCCCAAGCTTACCTCTTGCTCGTCCCTGAGCAAAGATAGACTCATTATGGATCAGAAGTTGCTGCAACACCTTTGAACGTTGACGGTACATATGCTTTCAAATAAGGTCTCATCCCTGAGTTAGAGTAAACTGTCAAGACTTAAAACTTACTCATTTTACCTTTCACCATGGGGCTTGCAACCGTCACCTGCATCTTGAGTGGTTAAAAGATAGAACGGTCTAGTCAAACGCCATGTCTCTTATTCTTGATCAGCTATAGCTCTGGAGTTTTTTGCAAATTTTCAAATAAAACTCAGAGATTCCTTGTATGACTCTCTCAGATCTCTCTTTTGTGGTATTTCTGGATCCTTACCAAGGCAGTAATGGTATATGCCTTCTCTCTCAAAGTATGTGGTATTTATGGTATAAGGCGTAGTGACATTGCCTTCTCTCTCACCCTACTCTAATAAGGCTTTGATATCTGGAGCTCATAGGTGGGAGATACAGTATACATACTCATAGAACATTTATTGCATAGTCAAACCATGGATCCAGAGAAACAAGTCAATAAGTCAAATCAAGATGTGCATGTGTGGTGAATGAGTGGTGTATGGTGATAACAAAAGTCTAATGCTCTTTTTGAGGGAATACATACCTTTCTTGCTTTTTAAAACTTTTGAGGGGAATGAGATGCTCTGTATTTTCTCTTCTTTTTTTTTCTTTTCTTTTTCCTCTCAGGTGGGTATCTTGTACCCCTAATTCTACTATCGGACACTTGTCCATTTTTACCTCTCGTCTCAATTTTTCTTTCTTCGAGGTTCCGAGCACTTGCTCCTTTTTATTTCCTCATATTTATATTTTTTAGAGCAATCTCCCTCTTTTGAAAATATAGCAAGTGGTAGTAGAAATGACTTGAGCATTAACTTCACAGGGAATAACAGGAATGAGATAATATTTTTTGGCTATTCTCTCCCGGGTCAGGAGTAGAATAATTTTGGGTGAATCTGGAGATGGAAATGAGTGGATATATGTGGATGCGTACTTCCGGAGTAGAAGCAGCATGTATGAGTGAACGTGCAAGTGAATCTTGATTTTAACCACATGACAAGTTCCTAAGGGTCTACACAGCTTGACCACACTCAATGCCCATAAGCAGTAAGTAGTAAAAGTGCGGCTCTTATTCTAACAAGCATGTATATATGGTTGTGGTAGGAATTTAAACTCTCATCATACAGGAACTCATCATGCAACATTTTAAAGATTTTCAAAGATAAAATTCTCCAGAATTCTAGCATCTTTAGGAACAGATAAACAGCAGCTCAACCTTCCCATATCATATCCGCTAACAACTTAGACTTCAGATCAAGTTCTCTTCCCACTAGTTTAGGTTTAGAGCCAGTTTTAAATTATAACAGTTATGTCTAAACTAGAGAGAGAACAAATTTGAAAATTAGGCAGAGCAACTATTCATCATATCCATGCTAGAGTTTTATTTTCAAGATTCAGTTTAGCATAGCTACTTTATTTATTTATTAAACTAAGCAAATATATATAAACACAAAATATTTATTTGGGTTTTCATGATTATGCATCTTTTTATTTTAATAAAGCATAGGTATAAATGTAGATAAAAATACTTATCAGGATAAATGGGGGTGCTCTCCCCCAAGCTGGATCTTGACGTAATTTCTTCTGATGTAGCTAGCAGGTGCAGAGGTGTATTTGAATGTCGGCAGCACCCTGACAGCGATTAGGATGTCCTCCATCTGCTAGTCTTCCTGAATTCTGTGGAGCTCAAATAGACAACAAAGCTTCGTGGAACTTGATTAAGCGTTAGCATAAATATCTAGCCTTTATCATGTTTGAGCTTCCTTGATAAATGTCACTCTCCATTTTTATTTTCATTTTTATAGAACAGAAAAAATATATATTATTTTTTTATGCCACCACAGTGAATGTACTTATGGGTTTTATGCCACTCGCATACTCACATGGGGCTTACTGTTTTTAACATTTTTTTTAGACAGAATGAACATGATTAACTGAGCAATAATTAAAGGGAAAATGATAACTACCAAGTTTACCTCTTGGCACGGCGTTCGGTGTTTTTAAGTCCTCCGAACAGGACTTCTTTTCTTCTTAGTTGTCCTGGGATTTGGGTGGCGTAGACGGTGGTTCCGGCAGCGCCTCCTCTTCTTGTGTAACTGTCTTCACTTTCCATACCCGACTTGGTGCTTCGGTCTCCTGTTGTGTATCCTCGGGCCTTATGACCTCTCCTTCATAGTCTGCCCATACGTCCTTGATGGTTTGCCTCCTTTGGTTACGGTTACGTCGCCTTCTTCTTGTCCTGACCTGCTTAGAATCTTCAACTATATAGTTAGGGTCATTAAAGTAGCGGCGTACCTTCTCAGAGGGAAAATGCATATGGACTTCTCCGGTTCCAATGTAGATGATTGCTTTGACGGTGCCTAGGAACGGTCTTCCTAGGATGATGGGTGGATCGTACTCGTCGTCTCCCATGTCAATGACCTGAAAGTCTGTATGGACAAAATGATCGTTAATTTTAACAGGGACATCGGTTACTATACCTTCGACCTTTCGGGATGTCTGATCTGCCATCTGGAGCTGAGTGTATGTTGGTTTTAAGGGCATGGTCCCATACAAGAGCTGATAGGTGACTGTGGCCATTATGTTGATGCTTGATCCAGTGTCGCAGAGCGCCTTCTGAAAGGAGTATCCATTGATTGAGCACTCAATGCTTGGCATACCTGGGTCGTCCTTCTTGATTAGGAACGGCGACTTGAGTCGACCATCTTGACCTCCTTGAACTGCAGTGACCATCTTAGCTGATTCGGTCCATCCTTGGTTGTTCTTGTTCTGCTTGATCCTCCTGTTGGTCCTCTTCCTTGGTTCATGTTGGGGTTGCTCTGGGATTTGTGTAATCTTGTTCTTGAAGGAAAACGTCTCCTTCCTCCCCTTGATGTTGAAGTTGATCTTCGCAGCGCTGGCGTAGATGATAGCTCCCGAGGTGTTCAGGAATGGCCTTCCCAGAATAACTGGTGACCTCTCATCGGACCCGGTCTCTATCACCACGAAATCAGCTGGAGCATACGAGGTACCAACTCGGACACACATGTTCTTTAATATTCCTTTAGGAAAGCTTAGTGTCCGATCTGCAAGCTGCAAACACATAGTTGTTTCTGATAAAGGATATGTAAAGAATTTTTCATAGAGTACCCTGGGCATAATGTTGACGCCGGAGCCAAAGTCACAGAGTGCTTCTGGGAAGTCCACCATGCCGATGGAGATCGGGATGACGGGGCGTCCTGGATCGCTTCTCTTGACTGGCAGAAGGTCTTATGTACTCCGACAGCGGGATTACTCCAATAGTTACCTGCATCAAACATGTCTACAAGATTTGCAGATTCTAATCCTTCCGGTTGTGATGGTATACCGGGGTTAGTAGCAGGAACAGCAACAGCTATTTGATTTAACTGAGATTCAATCATTTTATTAAAGCTAATTTGGTTTTTGATGGCAGTAGAGAAATTATCCATTCTATTATTTATGTTTTCTAGTATTTTATCATTGGATGCCAATTTCTTAGACAAGTTATCCATTAGCTTTCCTTGATTAGACACTAACTCTCTCAGGGGTGGAAAATTATTATTGTTGTTGTAAGAGTTATTACCTTGATAATTACCTGAGTAGTTACCTGAGTAGTTAGGCCTCTGTTGATTCCAACCTTGATTTTGTTGAGGACGGTTGTAGTTGTTGTTGTTGATGATGTACCTTGCATCCTCAAGCATCTCAGGGCAGTGATTGCCTGAGTGTCCAGTATCTCCACATTCCTCACAAGTCATGTGAGAGTCGTAGACGTTCATGACTTCTCTTTTGTCTCCAGCTTTGTCATCAAGCTTTTTCATGAGTAGGTCTAACTTTGCAGACAGCATGTCTACCTCCTTGAGCTGGTGCATACCTCCACCCTTCTTGCATGTTTGGATCCTCTCTTCGTTCCAACCTTGGTTGGACGCCATCTTCTCCACAAGGGCTGTAGCTTGTGGCATGGTGAGTGATAGAAATGCGCCTCCAGCTGCAGCATCCATGGTCTCACGAGCACTAGTGATGAGCCCATGATAGAAAGTCTGCATAAGTAGCCAGCTCTCCATTCCATGATGGGGACATTCTAGGATGTAATCTTGAAAGCGCTCCCATGCTTCTGGAACGGATTCATCATGTTGTTGCTGAAAACTTGTAATCTTCCCACGGAGAGCATTGGTCTTGCCCATGGGAAAGAACTTAGCCAGAAAGTTCGTAGAGCAGAGTGCCCACGTAGTGTTCTTATCCTTCGTCGCGTAGAACCACTGCTTCGCTCTCCCCAATAGTGAGAATAGGAAAAGGCGAAGTAGTATGGCGTCTCTGGGAACATCTAATAAAGTGAATGTGCTGCAAATCTCCAGGAAGTGTTGGAGATGAGCACTTGCATCTTCGTGTGGCTTCCCACAAAACTGGTTGGCTTGTACCATGTTGATGAGCCCTGGCTTGAGCTCAAAGTTCTTGTCGATAGCCGCGGCAGGTCCAGTGCGGATGTTGTCCGTAGTGGGAGCTGAGAACTCACGGATCGTCTTGTTCGCCATGGCTGCGAACTCTGTTGACAAATTCCGGATGAAACTTCGGCGGTCTTCTGAATTGGATGAAGTGTTGTGTCGAAGTGTTGACTTCTTGAGCTTGGCTCTTGCCCCTCTGATTAATGCTTCGGGGTTGTCAACAAAATTTTCTGGAAGATGTCCTCTATTCATACATCACCCTGCAAAACAATAAGAATGGAAAAATACAGGGGTAAATCTGTATGGGAGAATTGATGATCTCAATCACTTAATGATGCGAATGATGACTCAAATTCTGTATTCATTCCTTGTTAGTAAATCAACCTTCCCCGGCAACGGCGCAAAAAATGCTTGTTGGGCATTCTTAACGTCATTACCAAAAGTAGACTTAGTTTTCTAATTCTGATAACGGCGCCAAAAATGCCGAACCTATCCCTCATGCCACTTAAGCCAAGTTGTCATCCCTAGCATGACATGAGAGACACGGTATTGAAATATGCAACTGCTCTTCTAAATAAACAATAAATAAGATCTGCAAGCGCAGAGATTAATACCGATGTAGCATTTTAATCGGGAAGTATTCCAGGTATCGTTATTTATATTTTTACCACTGGGAAGGGATTACTAACATCAATGTTGATTATGGAATGGAATATAGGAATGAGTATCAATCATTGCATGTATAAGTGAGAGCATTCATCTATCTCTTGCATACAGGGGTAAGTGTCACATAAAATATAGATAAAGTATGAATGGTGACAAAGATAATTAATCTGATCAGCTAGCCACATATAATAATGATAAGCACCTCAACAGATATTCTAGCAAGTCATTAGCATGGTATTAGGACGAACTATAAGGATATTTCCTAAGTTATTCTTAACTATAAAGTCTAGCATATCATAGTTAGTGCAAGTACACTTGGCAATCATTGCGAGAAAGGACTACGCCCATGCATAGTGATATTATCAAGGAAGATGAGAAACATAGCAATCACTCCCCCGTAATAATGTTGCTCTGCCTGCCTTACACACGGGAGGGGGACTATATAAGAACCAACGAAGCTGTCACCATCGCGGACCACCCCACGATCCGGCATATAAGGTGCAATCGCAGATAAATATGGTCTAAGCACCACGCCTACACAATATTTATCATTTACCCATGGATCCAATGGATAAACGCTATACGATCCTAAACATGTATATAATTCCAATCTAACTAAGCCAAGCGTATAACTACGATAAACTAAGAACAATATAATTGCAAACATAAACAAGTAGAGCATAGTCATAATCAATATATTGAAATAGAACAAAGTTGTATTCATAATATTGAAGAACAATGATGAATAAATGAAGAACAGTAGAGGAATTACCAAGAATCCTCTTGACAGATCCGGAAACCAATCGAAGATTGACTCCTTCTAGTTCTAATCCTATGTAGCTATGCTATACTAGAGATCTAGTTGATGTGGTGGCTCTGGGGCTTGATCAGAGACTCTCCTCTTGAGATTAGGGTTTGAGGAATTGAGAATGAGGGAGTGCCTCCTCCAGGGGCCAGGGGTCCTGCTTATATAGCCCCCTCAAGTGAACGTGGGCCGTCGGATCAAACCGATATTAATCGCACGGTTTTCCTTGATCCCTTAGGTCGGTGGAGCATAATCCGCGAGACAGAGCCTGATTGGCTCTCAGGCCAGGGCGGCCGCCCTAGGGGGCAGGGCGGGCGCCCTGCCTCCGGGCCCGTTTGGCCTCCCGTTCGATCTCGTGGCTTCTGGAGTCTTCTAGATGATAGAAAATCGGTGAACACGTTATTATCTCTATGTAAACCCGACGTGTGGGCCTTTCCTCCATATTTTCTGATAACCCCCTACAGAAACAGACAAACACCAAAACTCGTGGAATTCTGTCAGATAAAACCCTAAGTCTAGGTGTTGGTTGCAGTTGGATCCTTTTCTTTATTTATTTGATAACTATATTTGGTACTTAAGGACCGTCAACAGCTGGCCATGGTGAACCTAACATGGCGGAACTCCGGTGAGCTTTTGGGAGCGAGCGGAGGTGGCAATGCGGCTCACCTCGAGCTCAATCGATTCTACTGGCTGGTCGAGGAGGTGCAGGGCGATGTAGCGGAGGGATGGACGCGATCTGGTGAGCGGTGGTGCAGTGGTGAGCGCGTGCGAGCTCGGAGACGGTTGTGGCGGCAATGGTGTCTCCGGTTTCCGCCTCGGTGAGCCCGGCCAGAGCGAGAGGGAGGGAGAAGAGAATGAGCGCGAGTGAGGGGGTGGAGGTGGCCGCTCGGTGTTCAACTTGCGCCTGGGCTCGCGACGTGGAGGGGATGGCAGTGCTCGGTCGCCACGCGTCGCCGGTCTTCTGCCCGAGCACCACGACACGGACGGTGTCCGAGCTCGTCGACTGAAACCGAGCTGCAATGTGGCATCAACGGCCGACTAACAGAGTGAGTTTGGCACTGATTATCTCCTAAACCGGTTCGAGTTAGGAGCAGATGATATCATCAAAATTGTAGGGCTTTGTGAGGTCAACAACTTTGCTAATTGGCTCCAGAACAAATTCGGCTCAGATTTGAAACTATAAAGCTCCAAAGTGGTGCCCCTTGAAACTGAAATGCAGTTTCAGTGATAAACGCCGACTGAAACCCTAACTTCTTGACACTATATCTCCTAAACTATTGAGAACCAGGCAGGGGTGATGTTGGCAATGTTGTAGAGCTACATAAGGACTACAAGTTTGTCAATATGAGTGGAAGCTGGTTTGGCCTGGTTTGCAAACTATAAGCTCCTAAAGTTGGCCACAGTAAAACTGGAGGAACACTTGGAGACTTAGAAAAATTCTAAGTGTTGAGGCAGCCCCTCTAGCTGACTTGTGGGCCACTTTTGAGTATGTTCTGGTCAGTTTCATGAGATGGTCATATTGAGACTTTTGTTCCCCATAAAATTCCCTACAACTTTGCTTAAGGGTGCTCCCCCATGCAAGGTCTCTAAGCTAGACTTTTTAATTGGTCAAACTAGAGCATCCTAGGGCTAAATGGTGGTCAACCACCTCTTGGAGGGCATTTTAGTGATTTTGATCAACATGAACCTTGCTCCAAGAGTTACCCTAAGTATAACTAAGGTGTTGTGAGGCATAATTGGCTACTCTACCTTTTAGTTACACCAACTATCAAGTATCACATGATGTGAGCCAAACAAAACTTCTAAAAACAATCACATTTGTTGCATCACATAAAATAACATGAATGATGCATGCTTATGCTTATGCAAATGCAATGCAATTATGGAGCTAAACACTTGAGGTGTTACAGCCCTCCCCCCTTATAAAAATCTCATCCCGAGATTTGGAAAGCGTACCATTTTTCATAGAATTCTTTATAGCCATCCCGCAAATAATCTTCCCGTTCCCACGTAGCATCACTTTCACTACCCTGATTACTCCACATCACTTTATACCACTTAACCACTTTGCTTCTAGTCACTCGTTCCTGGGTATCGATCACTCGGACTGGCTTTTCTTCGTAGGTTAGGTCGGATTCAAGCCTGATGTCTCCTAAAGGAACTTATTCCTCAGGAACTCGAAGACACTTTTTGAGCTGAGATACATGGAAAACGTTGAAGATGGCACTCATTTCAGGAGGTAACTGGATCTTGTACGCAACGGCTCCACTCTTGCCTATGATCTGGAAAGGACCCACGTATCTTGGTGCAAGTTTTCGCTTAAAACCAAAACGTTGGACACTCTTCATTGGAGAAACTTTCAAATAAACGAAGTCCCCAACTTCAAACTCGAGTGGCTTTCTACGACGATCAGCATAACTTTTCTGTCTAGCTTGGGCTGCAGCCATATGTTTTTAGATGGTACGGACTTGTTCCTCAGCTTCCTGAACAAAATCAATACCATAATACCGTCTTTCACCAGCTTCTACCCAGTTTAGTGGAGTTCTACACTTACGACCGTACAAAGCTTCGAATGGGGCCATCTTAATACTCTCTTGGTAACTATTATTGTACGAGAATTCGGCTAGCGGTAACCATTTTTCCCAAGAACCCTTGGATGAAATGACGCATGCCCGCAACAGATCTTCCAAGATTTGGTTAACTCGTTTCGTCTGACCAGACGTCTGGGGGTGATAAGCAGAGCTTCTCACTAACTTGGTTCCCAGAAGGTGATGCAAGTGCTCCCAAAAGCGAGCAGTGAACTGGGGACCACGGTCAAAAACGATAGTACGAGGTACCCCATGGAGCTGGACTATCTGATTGAAGTACAACTCAGCATAGTCAGTGGGACGATAGTCCACTCTAACAGGAATGAAGTGAGCTGATTTGGTCAAACGATCAACAATTACCCAGATGGAGCTATGATTTTTGACAGTAGGAGGAAGTCCGACAATGAAATCCATGCTTATCTCTTCCCATTTCCAGCCTAGGATAGAAAGTGGTTGAAGTAACCCGGCTTTCATGTGTACCGCTTTAACTCTACAGCATGTGTCACATCTAGCCACGTATGCCGCTATCTCTTTCCGCATCTTGGTCCACCAATAAAGTGGCTTCAAATCATAATACATCTTATTACTACCAGGATGGATGGACAACTTGGAAGAATGTGCTTTGTACAAGATCTGATCTCTAAGCTCTCGGTCCTTAGGTACTACTAATCTATCTTTAAACCACAGCACACCTTCTTCATCTAACCTGAAATGCTTAGTTTCTTCCTCTTTCATCTTGCGTTTTATGTGGAATATACCAGGATCAGTCTTTTGGAGCTCAATAATTCTGCTTTTGAGAGTACAACTAACAGTGATGTTGTACAAGACTGCCGGATGTAGAAGGCGAGATTGGTGAAAATCAGTTTCCACCAAGGAATGACAATGAGACTTACGGCTTAACGCATCCGCAACCACATTTGCCTTGCTAGGATGATAGTGTACTTGAAGGTTATAATCCTTAATCAACTCGAGCCATCTTCTCTGACGCATATTTAACTCAGGTTGGGTGAAGATGTATTTGAGGCTTTTGTGGTCTGTATAGATATTGCAGACATTGCCCAGCAGATAATGCCGCCATACTTTCAAAGCATGAACAACTGCAGCCAGTTCTAAGTCATGCGTTGGATAATTCACCTCATGCTTCTGAAGTTGCCGAGAGGTATATGCAATTACTCGACCTTCCTGCATCAAAACACCTCCCAAACCTATGCCTGAGGCATCACAATAAACATCAAATGGTTTCTCGATATCCGGTTGTGCCAAAACCGGAGCCGAGGTTAGGAGGGTTCGCAGTTGGTGAAAAGCCGCATCACACTCAGGAGTCCAAACAAACCTGGTGTCTTTTTGCAGCAACCGAGTCATGGGTTTGGCTATTTTGGAGAAATCCGGGATGAAGCGACGATAATAGCCAGCTAACCCAAGAAAACTTCGGACCTCATGAACCAAAGTAGGAGCCTTCCAATTCAATACTTCTTGTACCTTGGTGGGATCCACCATAATTCCCCCATCGGACAACACAAGTCCGAGGAAAGGTACTTCACGAAGCCAGAATTCACACTTACTGAACTTCACATACAGTTGATGTTCACGCAGTCTGGTGAGGACAATACGCAAGTGTTCAGCGTGTTCTTCCTCATTTTCAGAATATACCAAGATGTCATCAATAAACACCACCATAAACTTGTCCAATTCAGGCATAAACACCGAATTCATCAAACACATGAAGTGTGCAGGGGCATTTGTCAGGCCAAAAGACATAACAAGATACTCATAAAGGTCGTATCTTGTCGAGAAGGCGGTTTTTGGAATATCTTCAGGCCGGATTTTAATCTGATGGTACCCAGACCTCAGATCAATCTTGGAAAAGACTTTAGCTTTGGACAACTGATCGAACAAGATATCGATACGTGGGAGAGGATACTTATTTTTGACAGTGACTGCATTCAGAGGTCTATAATCTACACACATCCGCAAGGTCTGATCCTTCTTCTTCACAAAGATAGCAGGGCATCCCCACGGAGACGAGCTAGGACGAATCAACCCTTTCTTCAACAGTTCATTCAACTGCACCTTAAGTTCAGCTAACTCATTCGGAGGCATCCTATAAGGTCTCCTAGAGATGGGTGCCGTGCCAGGCAACAACTCGATCTTAAATTCCACATCCCGATCCGGAGGGAGTCCCGGCAAGTCATCGGGAAAAACGTCCGGAAACTCATTTACTGTTGACGGTCCTTAAGTACCAAATATAGTTATCAAATAAATAAAGAAAAGGATCCAAATGCAACCAACACCTAGACTTAGGGTTTTATCTGACAGAATTCCACGAGTTTTGGTGTTTGTCTGTTTCTGCAGGGGGTTATCAGAAAATACGGAGGAAAGGCCCACACGTCGGGTTTACATAGAGATAATAACGTGTTCACCGATTTTCTATCATCTAGAAGACTCCAGAAGCCACGAGATCGAACGGGAGGCCGAACGGGCCCGGAGGCAGGGTGCCCGCCCTGCTCCCTAGGGCGCCCGCCCTGGCCTGAGAGCCAATCAGGCTCCGTCTCGCGGATTATGCTCCACCGACCTAAGGGATCAAGGAAAATCGTGCGATTAATGTCGGTTTGATCCGACGGCCCACGTTCACTTGAGGGGGCTATATAAGCAGGACCCCTGGCCCCTGGAGGAGGCACTCCCTCATTCTCAATTCTTCAAACCCTAATCTCAGGAGGAGAGTCTCTGATCAAGCCCTAGAGCCACCACATCAACTAGATCTCTAGTATAGCATAGCTACATAGGATTAGAACTTGAAGGAGTCAATCTTCGATTGGTTTCCGGATCTATCAAGAGGATTCTTGGTAATTCCTCTACTGTTCTTCATTGTTCATCTTTGTTCTTCAATATTATGAATACAACTTTGTTCTATTTCAATATATTGATTATGACTATGCTCTACTTGTTTATGTTTGCGATTATATTGTTCTTAGTTTATCGTAGTTATACGCTTGGCTTAGTTAGATTGGAATTATATACATGTTTAGGATCGTATAGCGTTTATCCATCGGATCCATGGGTAAATGATAAATATTGTGTAGGCGTGGTGCTTAGACCATATTTATCTGCGATTGCACCTTATATGCCGGATCGTGGGGTGGTCCGCGATGGTGACAGCTTCGTTGGTTCTTATATAGTCCCCCTCCCGTGTGTAAGGCAGGCAGAGCAACATTATTACGGGGGAGTGATTGCTATGTTTCTCATCTTCCTTGATAATATCACTATGCATGGGCATAGTCCTTTTTCGCAATGATTGCCAAGTGTACTTGCACTAACTATGATATGCTAGACTTTATAGTTAAGAATAACTTAGGAAATATCCTTGTAGTTCGTCCTAATACCATGCTAATGACTTGCTAGAATATCTGTTGAGGTGCTTATCATTATTATATGTGGCTAGCTGATCAGATTAATTATCTTTGTCACCATTCATACTTTATCTATATTTTATGTGACACTTACCCCTGTATGCAAGAGATAGATGAATGCTCTCACTTATACATGCAATGATTGATACTCATTCCTATATTCCATTCCATAATCAACATTGATGTTAGTAATCCCTTCCCAGTGGTAAAAATATAAATAACGATACCTGGAATACTTCCCGGTTAAAATGCTACATCGGTATTAATCTGTGCGCTTGCAGATCTTATTTATTATTTATTTAGAAGAGCAGTTGCATATTTCAATACCGTGTCTCTCATGTCATGCTGGGGATGACAACTTGGCTTAAGTGGCATGAGGGATAGGTTCGGCATTTTTGGCGCCGTTATCAGAATTAGAAAACTAAGTCTACTTTTGGTAATGACGTTAAGAATGCCCAACAAGCATTTTTGGCGCCGTTGCCGGGGAAGGTTGATTTACTAACAAGAAATGAATACGGAATTTGAGTCATCATTCGCATCATTAAGTGATTGAGATCATCAATTCTCCCATACAGATTTACCCCTGTATTTTTTTCCATTCTTATTGTTTTGCAGGGTGATGTATGAATAGAGGACATCTTCCAGAAAATTTTGTTGACAACCCCGAAGCATTAATCAGAGGGGCAAGAGCCAAACTCAATAAGTCAACACTTCGACGCAACACTTCATCCAATCCAGAAGACCGCCGAAGTTTCATCCGGAATTTGTCAACAGAGTTCGCAGCCATGGCGAACAAGACGATCCGCGAGTTCTCAGCTCCCACTACGGACAACATCCGCACTGGACCTGCCGCGGCCATCGACAAGAACTTTGAGCTCAAGCCAGGGCTCATCAACATGGTACAAGCCAACCAGTTTTGTGGGAAGCCGCACGAAGATGCAAGTGCTCATCTCCAACACTTCCTGGAGATTTGCAGCACATTTACTTTATTAGATGTTCCTAGAGACGCCATACTACTTCGCCTTTTCCCATTCTCACTATTGGGGAGAGCGAAGCAGTGGTTCTACGCGATGAAGGATAAGAACACTACGTGGGCACTCTGCTCTATGAACTTTCTGGCTAAGTTCTTTCCCATGGGCAAGACCAATGCTCTCCGTGGGAAGATTACAAGTTTTCAGCAACAACATGATGAATCTGTTCCAGAAGCATGGGAGCACTTTCAAGATTACATCCTAGAATGTCCCCATCATGGAATGGAAAGCTGGCTACTTATGCAGACTTTCTATCATGGGCTCATCACTAGTGCTCGTGAGACCATGGATGCTGCAGCTGGAGGCACATTTCTATCACTCACCATACCACAAGCTACAGCCCTTGTGGAGAAGATGGCGTCCAACCAAGGTTGGAACGAAGAGAGGACTCAAACATGCAAGAAGGGTGGAGGTATGCACCAGCTCAAGGAGGTAGACATGCTGTCTGCAAAGTTAGACCTACTCATGAAAAAGCTCGATGACAAAGCTGGAGACAAAAGAGAAGTCATGAACGTCTACGACTCTCACATGACTTGTGAGGAATGTGGAGATACTGGACACTCAGGCAATCACTGCCCTGAGATGCTTGAGGATGCAAGGTACATCAACAACAACAACAACTACAACCGTCCTCAACAAAATCAAGGTTGGAATCAACAGAGGCCTAACTACTCAGGTAACTACTCAGGTAATTATCAAGGTAATAACTCTTACAACAACAATAATAATTTTCCACCCCTGAGAGAGTTAGTTTCTAATCAAGGAAAGCTAATGGATAACTTGTCTAAGAAATTGGCATCCAATGATAAAATACTGGAAAACATAAATAATAGAATGGATAATTTCTCTACTGCCATCAAAAACCAAATTAGCTTTAATAAAATGATTGAATCTCAGTTAAATCAAATAGCTGCTGCTGTTCCTGCTACTAACCCCGGTATACCATCACAACCGGAAGGATTAGAATCTGCAAATCTTGTAGACATGTTTGATGCAGGTAACTATTGGAGTAATCCCGCTGTCGGAGTACATAATGACCTTCTGCCAGTCAAGAGAGGCGATCCAGGACGCCCCGTCATCCCGATCTCTATCGGCATGGTGGACTTCCCAGAAGCACTCTGTGACTTTGGCTCCAGCGTCAACATTATGCCCAGGGTACTCTATGAAAAATTCTTTACATATCCTTTATCAGAAACAACTATGTGTTTGCAGCTTGCAGATCGGACACTAAGCTTTCCTAAAGGAATATTAAAGAACATGTGTGTCCGAGTTGGTACCTCGTACGCTCCAGCTGATTTCGTGGTGATAGAGACCGGGTCCGATGAGAGGTCACCAGTTATTCTGGGAAGGCCATTCCTGAACACCTCGAGAGCTGTCATCTACGCCAGCGCTGCGAAGATCAACTTCAACATCAAGGGGAGGAAGGAGACGTTTTCCTTCAAGAACAAGATTACACAAATCCCAGAGCAACCCCAACATGAACCAAGGAAGAGGACCAACAGGAGGAACAAGCAGAACAAGAACAACCAAGGATGGACCGAATCAGCTAAGATGGTCACTGCAGTTCAAGGAGGTCAAGACCGACGACCCAAGTCGCCGTTCCTAATCAAGAAGGACGACCCAAGCATGCCAAGCATTGAGTGCTCAATCAATGGATACTCCTTTCAGAAGGCGCTCTGTGACACTGGATCAGGCGTCAACATAATGGCCACAGTCACCTATCAGCTCTTGTACGGGACCATGCCCTTAAAACCAACATACACTCAGCTCCAGATGGCAGATCAGACATCCCGAAAGGTCGAAGGTATAGTAACCGATGTCCCTGTTAAAATTAACGATCATTTTGTCCATACAGACTTTCAGGTCATTGACATGGGAGACGACGAGTACGATCCACCCATCATCCTAGGAAGACCGTTCCTAGGCACCGTCAAAGCAATCATCTACATTGGAACCGGAGAAGTCCATATGCATTTCCCCTCTGAGAAGGTACGCCGCTACTTTAATGACCCTAACTATATAGTTGAAGATTCTAAGCAGGTCAGGACAAGAAGAAGGCGACGTAACCGTAACCAAAGGAGGCAAACCATCAAGGACGTATGGGCAGACTATGAAGGAGAGGTCATAAGGCCCGAGGATACACAACAGGAGACCGAAGCACCAAGTCGGGTATGGAAAGCGAAGACAGTTACACAAGAAGAGGAGGCGCTGCCGGAACCACCGTCTACGCCACCCAAATCCTAGGACAACTAAGAAGAAAAGAAGTCCTGTTTGGAGGACTTAAAAACACCGAACGCCGTGCCAAGAGGTAAACTTGGTAGTTATCATTTTCCCTTTAATTATTGCTCAGTTAATCATGTTCATTCTGTCTAAAAAAAATGTTGAAAACAGTAAGCCCCATGTGAGTATGCGAGTGGCATAAAACCCATAAGTACATTCACTGTGGTGGCATAAAAAAATAATAATATATTTTTTCTGTTCTATAAAAATGAAAATAAAAATAGAGAGTGACATTTATCAAGGAAGCTCAAACATGATAAAGGCTAGATATTTATGCTAACGCTTAATCAAGTTCCACGAAGCTTTGTTGTCTATTCGAGCTCCACAGAATTCAGGAAGACTAGCAGACGGAGGATATCCTAATCGTTGTCAGGGTGCTGCCGACATTCAAATACACCTCTGCACCTGCTAGCTACATCAGAAGAAATTACGTCAAGATCCAGCTTGGGGGAGAGCACCCCCATTTATCCCGATAAGTATTTTTATCTACAGTTATACCTATGCTTTATTAAAATAAAAAGATGCATAATCATGAAAACCCAAATAAATATTTTGTGTTCATATATATTTGCTTAGTTTAATAAATAAATAAAGTAGCTATGCTAAACTGAATCTTGAAAATAAAACTCTAGCATGGATATGATGAATAGTTGCTCTGCCTAATTTTCAAATTTGTTTTCTCTCTAGTTTAGACATAACTGTTATAATTTAAACCTGGCTCTAAACCTGAACTAGTGGGAAGAGAACTTGATCTGAAGTCTAAGTTGTTAACGGATATGATATGGGAAGGTTGAGCTGCTGTTTATCTGTTCCTAGAGATGCTAGAATTCTAGAGAATTTTATCTTTGAAAATCTTTAAAATGTTGCATGATGAGTTCCTGTATGATGAGAGTTTAAATTCCTACCACAGCCATATATACATGCTTGTTAGAATAAGAGCCGCACTTTTACTACTTACTGCTTATGGGCATTGAGTGTGGTCAAGCTGTGTAGACCCTTAGGAACTTGTCATGTGGTTAAAATCAAGATTCACTTGCACGTTCACTCATACATGCTGCTTCTATTTCGGAAGTACGCATCCACATATATCCACTCATTTCCATCTCCAGATTCACCCAAAATTATTCTACTCCTGACCCGGGAGAGAATAGCCAAAAACATTATCCCATTCCTGTTATTCCCTGTGAAGTTAATGCTTAAGTCATTTCTACTACCACTTGCTATATTTTCAAAAGAGGGAGATTGCTCTAAAAAATATATATATATATAAATACGAGGAAATAAAAAGGAGCAAGTGCTCGGAACCTCGAAGAAAGAAAAAGTGAGACGAGAGGTAAAAATGGACAAGTGTCCGACAGTAGAATTAGGGGTACAAGATACCCACCTGAAAAAAAAAGAGAAGAGAAAATACAGAGCATCTCATTCCCCTCAAAAAGTTTCAAAAAGCAAGAAAGGTATGTATTCCCTCAAAAAGAGCATTAGACTTTTGTTATCACCATACACCACTCATTCACCACACATGCACATCTTGATTTGACTTATTGACTTGTTTCTCTGGATCCATGGTTTGACTATGCAATAAATATTCTATGAGTATGTATACTGTATCTCCCACCTATGAGCTCCAGATATCAAAGCCTTATTAGAGTAGGGTGAGAGAGAAGGCAATGTCACTACGCCTTATACCATAAATACCACATACTTTGAGAGAGAAGGCATATACCATTACTGCCTTGGTAAGGATCCAGAAATACCACAAAAGAGAGACCCGAGAGAGTCATACAAGGAATCTCTGAGTTTTATTTGAAAATTTGTAAAAAACTCCAGAGCTATAGCTGATCAAGAATAAGAGACATGGCGTTTGACTAGACCGTTCTATCTTTTAACCACTCAAGATGCAGGTGACGGTTGCAAGCCCCATGGTGAAAGGTAAAATGAGTAAGTTTTAAGTCTTGACAGTTTACTCTAACTCAGGGATGAGACCTTATTTGAAAGCATATGTACCGTCAACGTTCAAAGGCGTTGCAGCAACTTCTGATCCATAATGAGTCTATCCTTGCTCAGGGATGAGCAAGAGGTAAGCTTGGGGGAGTTTGTTGACGGTCCTTAAGTACCAAATATAGTTATCAAATAAATAAAGAAAAGGATCCAAATGCAACCAACACCTAGACTTAGGGTTTTATCTGACAGAATTCCACGAGTTTTGGTGTTTGTCTGTTTCTGCAGGGGGTTATCAGAAAATACAGAGGAAAGGCCCACACGTCGGGTTTACATAGAGATAATAACGTGTTCACTGATTTTCTATCATCTAGAAGACTCCAGAAGCCACGAGATCGAACGGGAGGCCGAACGGGCCCGGAGGCAGGGCGCCCGCCCTGCTCCCTAGGGCGCCCGCCCTGGCCTGAGAGCCAATCAGGCTCCGTCTCGTGGATTATGCTCCACCGACCTAAGGGATCAAGGAAAATCGTGCGATTAATGTCGGTTTGATCCGACGGCCCACGTTCACTTGAGGGGGCTATATAAGCAGGACCCCTGGCCCCTGGAGGAGGCACTCCCTCATTCTCAATTCTTCAAACCCTAATCTCAGGAGGAGAGTCTCTGATCAAGCCCTAGAGCCACCACATCAACTAGATCTCTAGTATAGCATAGCTACATAGGATTAGAACTAGAAGGAGTCAATCTTCGATTGGTTTCCGGATCTATCAAGAGGATTCTTGGTAATTCCTCTACTGTTCTTCATTGTTCATCTTTGTTCTTCAATATTATGAATACAACTTTGTTCTATTTCAATATATTGATTATGACTATGCTCTACTTGTTTATGTTTGTGATTATATTGTTCTTAGTTTATCGTAGTTATACGCTTGGCTTAGTTAGATTGGAATTATATACATGTTTTGGATCGTATAGCGTTTATCCATCGGATCCATGGGTAAATGATAAATATTGTGTAGGCGTGGTGCTTAGACCATATTTATCTGCGATTGCACCTTATATGCCGGATCGTGGGGTGGTCCGCGATGGTGACAGCTTCGTTGGTTCTTATATAGTCCCCCTCCCGTGTGTAAGGCAGGCAGAGCAACATTATTACGGGGGAGTGATTGCTATGTTTCTCATCTTCCTTGATAATATCACTATGCATGGGCATAGTCCTTTTTCGCAATGATTGCCAAGTGTACTTGCACTAACTATGATATGCTAGACTTTATAGTTAAGAATAACTTAGGAAATATCCTTGTAGTTCGTCCTAATACCATGCTAATGACTTGCTAGAATATCTGTTGAGGTGCTTATCATTATTATATGTGGCTAGCTGATTAGATTAATTATCTTTGTCACCATTCATACTTTATCTATATTTTATGTGACACTTACCCCTGTATGCAAGAGATAGATGAATGCTCTCACTTATACATGCAATGATTGATACTCATTCCTATATTCCATTCCATAATCAACATTGATGTTAGTAATCCCTTCCCAGTGGTAAAAATATAAATAACGATACCTGGAATACTTCCCGGTTAAAATGCTACATCGGTATTAATCTGTGCGCTTGCAGATCTTATTTATTATTTATTTAGAAGAGCAGTTGCATATTTCAATACCGTGTCTCTCATGTCATGCTGGGGATGACAACTTGGCTTAAGTGGCATGAGGGATAGGTTCGGCATTTTTGGCGCCATTATCAGAATTAGAAAACTAAGTCTACTTTTGGTAATGACGTTAAGAATGCCCAACATTTACTACGGGAATTTCAGCCAACGCCTTTGCTTGCACAGCATGAACTTCCCCAGACAAATCCACCTTTCTAGGAAGTTGTACCAGAAAACCCTTTTGATCTGTAGGATCTCTGAGCATAACTACCCGAGTGGAAGTATCAATGAGTACCCCATTCTGACTCATCCAATTCATGCCCAAAATAACATCTATGCCTAATCCCGGCAACACCACTAAGGCAAGCGAGTACTTTCGCCCTTCTATCTCAAACTCAAGGTTCCCCACTACCTTATTTGTGGAAATATTCCCACTTGCTGCACTAATGCAATAACCCCCACCTTCAACAGTATGCAATTTGTGTGCAAACTTTGATGCAAACTTAGGACTGATAAAGGAATGCGAAGCACCTGAATCAAAAAGTATCACTGCAGGATGTTGGTCAACTAGGAACTTACCAGCCGTGACAACCTCACCAGATGGGATTTCCTCAATACTGTTATAATGAGCGTGCCCCTGACGGCCACCTTGGTTGACATTCTTCTTGGGGTAAGGACAGTTCCGGGACAAATGGCCTGGCTTGTTGCAGTTCCAGCAAGGCATGTTGCTAGGAGGAACACTAGAGCTGCTCTGACCAGAATTGCCCTTTGGCAGAGCGACTGTATAAGCCTTGCGGAACCCAGTTTTGGCAGCAGGCTTCTTCTGTGGTGGACGGAACTTGGTATTCTGAGCAGGTGGGCGAGGGGAAGACCTAGGTGCAGCTGAAGTCCGAGACTGCGAAGCACTCGCCTCAAGGGCCCTTTTACGGCTCTTAGAGGCCGAATAAATAGTATTATTGTTCTCCTGGGTCAAAGCATCACTGATAAAATCATTGAAGGTAGTACACTTGCTAGTGCCCATAGTCTTCATCAACTTTGGGCCGAGGCCCCTTTTGAAGCTAGCAATTTTCTTGGCATCGGTATCCACAAACTCTGTGGCATACCTTGCCAAGTTGTTGAAAGACTGCAGATATTCAGTCAAGCTTTTATTCCCCTGCGACAGCCTCATGAATTCTGTGTGCTTGATTGCCATAAGACCTGGAGGAATATAGTTCCCACGGAATGCTGCCTTGAACTGGTCCCAAGCAATCGGGACATTTGCAGGCAGTGTGGAACGATAGTGGCTCCACCAAATACCCGCAGGACCATGCAACTGATGAGAAGCATATTCAGTCTTTAGCTCATCGGTCAAGCGAAGCAGACGAAACTTTTGCTCAATAGTGTTCAACCACTCGTCGGCTTGCAATGGTTCCTCCGCCTCCTTAAAGAGCGGGGGCTTAGTATCAAGGAAGTCCTTAAAATCACTGTACTGATTGGGTTCTAGGCCCTGGCGGCCATGACGAGCCTCCCGGTTGGCAAGTTGGCGCATCGCATCTGCCAGCATGCGCTGTCCCTCTACCATGGACTGCATCAGCTCAGCCGGAGTAGGCGGTGGCGGAGGGGGTGGCTGTTCCTCATCCTCATTGCCACGACCCCGACGAAGATTGTACGACATCTGCAAAATGCATAGCCAATGAGCACTGACGATGTGGGAAATTTGTAGACGAATTATTGCAAATATGTCAAACTGACTTCATGAAATGGACTTCTCAATTAATCAAGGCACAATAATTCATCACAACCGTACAATCCATTCAAGCGCATCAATTGACGCAATCATACGAGGGAATCCATCAAGATGTATTCTGATAAAGGCTCACTCACAGAGGCACAACAGTGACTGAACCGTTTACTTTAATACCTATGTGATTTTTGACTTTTCGCACGGTACTTGGATTCGATCTCAAAATTTTTGTTGACTGAGAAAGGCGACTTCAAACTGACCACAAAGAGATTTCTCAACGGTAGAGTTCCATGGTGGATCATGACTAGCCACCTCGATACCAGCGCGTGCCAAGCAGCACAGCCTTATGTCGCGTGCCATAGGAGGCCCTCGGTTTCGTCGCGGCACCGAAGGGTGCTAATCATGACACCATCATCGAACGCAACACAATAAGACATCCAATTGTGATCGAAATTTAACAGGTTCAAACTAAACATCCGGAAACATAGGGTTCGACCTTACATCCCAAAGTCAAGTTATTACAAAGCCTCACCCCAACACCAGGGGGCGCAAAAGATGACTCTAACACCATAACTACGCGATGACTACTCTAAGCATCGTCCTCAGAGTCGGTGTCAAGGATCTCCCCGCCGTCCTCATCACTGGCAGGCTCTAACTCCTCATCTTCTTCTTCTTCCTCTGGCTCTTCTTCTGGTGCTTCTTCTGGGGCTGCAGCTTGGGGCTCATTGACCTCCGCTTCACCATCATCTTCAGCCATGAAGATTCCCGAACCCATGTCCTCATCTACGTTGTTGTTTCGAGGTAGCAGAGGATTAAGCTGGTTGTTCAGGCGGTGCACTTCTTCATGAAGGTTGTCATTGTATTCTTCAGTATTCTCCAACTGTTGCTCGAGCTCAAACTGACGAGCTCTCAGAACATTCTCCTCGTGCCAGGCTTCATCCCTCTGGTTCATGACGCGGACCAGCATGCGTTGACAGTTGCGATTTGCCACTGTCAACCTCTGGACTGCAAGCGTTTCCTGATCACGGTCACGGATCACTTGCTCCAGTTGCTGCCACGCTGCATCCCTAGCAGCAGTCACTTCGGCCAACTCAGCCCGTAGCCTTTCCACCTCAGTGGGCTCGGGGCGGGGCTCACGTGGAGCTAGCTAGTGGCGAGGAGCCCTTCCTCCGGTCGACTTACGGGCGGTCATCTTAGTACGTGCCATCTGTACCAACAAGATATGACTTAAAGTGAGGATCATTTAGGGGATACGAAATTTAATTTAGTCGGGACTATTGAAATTTTTAAGGAGGGAGTAAATGACATGTATGATAGAATTAAACATGATGCATGCACGTTCCGTACGCCCTCTCACCCTAGTAGAAACCTACAGTTCTAACGCTAGGCGGTGGCATACATACGTTCTCTCATATAAGCGAAACTATCGGTCTACTCGTTACGCTGTTAATGTACCTGCAGAAAATCTCATTGCAGCCCAACAATTTCCCAAAATAAACACACAAGAAAGCAGTAAACTAAATACTTTCCATATACACATCCCCTGATGTATATATTTCAGTATCAAAGCTACCCGATTTATAGATGCCCACAATTAAGTGCGTACATAATTACATGGTTTGAACATGTAAGTATGCAAGTCACCAAAACTACTCTCCCCTAGACCGCCGGTTGGACGATCATGCTCTCACAACTCACACTTACCAGAGCGTCGAGGTAATTGATCCATACATTACCACCCAAGTGGATGGCATCCATACAATATCACGCCATATGGACGACGAAACAAAAACAAACAAGGCCCCCAAGTTAGTCTTTATAATAAGCCACCTAAGAGTCCTTATTTGGGCTAAGGGATGTGATCACTGGCATACCTATAAAAATAATTTTTATAGTTTAACCCTTTTCGTAAACAATACTTTTGTTTTTAATTACTCGTAAGATGTGTTTAATGTTGAATTATGCTCCGGTACCAGCTGTAACAGAACCGACCAAATTATAAGAGCACAAGTACAAAAACAAGCACCGAAGCACTCAAATTTTCGAACTTTAGCCCATATAATCCCGGTAGTCAATTGAAATCACGAAGGATTTCAAACCAACTTGCTTACAACCAAGATCGCATCATTCAACACACAACATCATACGTTACATTTCACAAGTAGTTCAGAAATAAGTTTACACCACGGAGTTGCAATTATTACAAACCAAGTTTGGATAGTAGCGGAAGCATAACACACACACCAGTTGTTTAACTACTGCCAGTCTTGTTGATCAACAACCCGCAAAAGCATGAGGAAAGTACATAAAAGATGATCACGCCCTAGTGATCTAGTCTTCGTCACCCGCAGGGTGGAGACACGTCTTGCAGAAGCCTTGATAGAGCATATCATCTGCAACAGGGGGGAATAAACCCTGAGTACTGGAATGTACTCAGCTAGACTTACCTGTCAAAAACCAGAAATAAGATGACACCAAGGATTATGCAAGGCTTACACAAGAGGCTAGCTGGCACCACATTTTGCATAAAGGCATAAGTAGTTGAAACTCTTATAACCTGTACTAGCAGTTACTTTTAGCATTTACCTGTCATCTATCTTAGCACCTGTACTAAGCATGCACTTGATTATCATCCAACAATTATTCACATTATATCCATAGCAGGTATAAAGTTGTGGCAACATTGTATCATTCACTTAACCATCTGTTCAATTAATGAGATCTACGTTGCCGCTGCTCAAGTCAAGTGCTCACTAACCGGGAGCGACGGCGATTCGAATCGAATTCCTATCCAGCTGGAGGGGTACTTCTAACACTCACCGAGTCACGCCTGGCGAGGGCTGCTCAGGTCATCTTTCGTATAGTTCAGGAATCGCGGGTCCGAATGATGTCGCGTCCCTAAGGGCGACACTCTGCTAGGTGATAGGGACTCTAACCCCCCTTGGTCTCACACCAATGTCCACAAGCACATCCTTTCTCTCCTCCAAGATGCAACCTACCATTCGATTCCCAGCCTGAACCATACTACTCGACTTTGCGGTCGGAACGACTTATCTGGCCAACTAAGTGTTAGACTGCGTTCAACATGACTCAAGGACGTACAGCGAATCGGTCCTTAAACGACTCAGACGGGCATAGCTCCACACCCAAGACGTGAAGTGTCTTGCGGCTGTACTATCGAACTCCCGCCCGGTCTCAATTTCATTTTATAGCATGGTTCCATCCACGATAGCCATAAAGCCACTCGTGACTCCTTCCTACATCTCGCGGATGACCGGAAATCATCCGACTTCTACCGCACTAAGCAGGGCTAAGCATTGACACGTGCCTAAACCAAAATTAGGATTAAGTACGATATCTGGACAAGGACAGGTATAATGCAACAATTGTTTTCATACAACTCCTACAACTTAATGCAGTAAACAATTAAAAGTACTCAAGATATATTTATAAAACGATGGGTTCAGCATGCACCGGGGCTTGCCTTTGAGAAAAGTCGAAGGCCGGTGGTCAGGGCACTCCAGCAAGTCTTCAGCGGCGTCTCCTTCGCCGACCGGTTCTGTTGGCTCCTCCGGCTGGTTCTGGGCTTCCTCGAGAATCACTTGCTCAAATTCGAGGAGCGTCACCCCCTCCGGAACACCTATTGCATGAGTGCATAATAAATCTCATGGATGCATAATGAAAGATGCAGTATGCTCGAAATGAAATGCATTACAACATTCGTAAAGCTCTATTCAAATCACTTCAAAAAGTAGATGCAAATTTCTTCTCCGGTAGAGCAATACTCACCTAATCTACTCAACCTAAGATATAGCTGTTCTTCTTCAGTTAAGGCCCTAACACCTAACAATTACAAGAATAGCATCACTTAGGTTACCACATCCAACAGCAAAATACCACAGTAAAACATTCTGGACAGCAGCTACTTGTTTCTAACATAACTGGAGATTCCCAACTCCAAAAGCTATGCTCTAAGACAATCTAGAAAGCTTAGGAAATGCACTGCAATTCATTTTCAGACCTCAACCCTAAATTCCCAAGTTTTCCATGTCGAATTTCATAAGTTCCAGAATCTGTCCTCTCTAAACAGAGAGTAACCAATTCTGGACTGTCACTTTAAACAGCAATAACTCTCAAACTACTAAGCCAAATACTCCCAAATTTTGACACAAGCTAGTTGATCAAGTTTACTACAACTTTGGTATTTACAAGTTTTCCAGCAACCATCTTTATCAAAGGTCAAACTTAGAATTACTACCTGCTGTCCAGAAAACCTAGAATTGAAAGGATTAAATATTTATTTATGTGGCAAACATCCCTTAAAACCAAACTAATGTTACCACAAGTTTACAAAGGTCACAAAAACACCAACAAGTAGGGTGTGCCCACCTAGAACATTCATTTATACTCATTTCTTAATTTAGTTAATTAATTAAGTGGAATTTTAAACATATATGTAAACTGCTCCTAAAATTCTACTAAAATTACAGGGGACTCTCTGGCCCAAAAAGAGACTACTGTAAAAATTTGAACTAAATTTATTCACAGGAACTACCTATACAAAATTTACAAGTCCAAAAGGCTGATTTTTGTATAATTAATAAATCGTATTGAAAAGTATCAAACAACAGATTTCATAATTCTCTTGGACACTTTAGGGTACCAAGACATTCTCCAAAAAGTTACAAGAACATTGCACGTGTAGAAAAATTACTAAAATTCATTAAATTATTTCCTAGAATAACAATATAGCCTTATAACTTGAAAAGTACTTAAGCACTAATGCCCAAATTTTTACCAGAGTTAGGGCAAGTATAAATTAACCTAACCACCAAATTTCATAATTTTTGGGATACTACAGCTTAAGTTATACATTTAACAAATTTGCATGCATTTCAAAACACATTTAAAAGATCTATTTAATTCTCCCGAAAACTAAACATCTCATACCAGATTTATATTTTTCTAAAATACTACACATCATGTAGATCATAACAAAATTTATCTCATGATTTTTGAGCAAGTGAAACCCTAGATCTAAAATTTCCAAACAACAACAAAAATCTGTGACAAAAAGAAAAAAAAGAAAACAAAACTGAACCCTAACAGCTACAGTGCTGGGCCGGCCCGAGACCGACGCGGCCCAAGACGCGCGCGCGGCCCGCTCGGCTCCCGCCCGCGCGCGGCAACAGACAGGTGGCCCCCGCGTGTCGGTGAAAGGGAACAGGGGCGCGGCGGCAGTGGGCTCCGGCGAGCGATTCCTCGCCGCCGGTGGCTCCTCCGACCAATCCAAGTGCACCGGCGTCTTGCCCAAACCCAACCGCACCGAGGCTACCCCTTTTCCCCAACGCTACTGCACCGCAGCACCTAGGCCGACGGCAATGGCGGACGGCCGTGGTGCCTGGCGGTACGCCAGCGAGTCCCGGCCGTCGCACGACCTACCGAAGGGTGCATCACCTTCCTGGACTCCTAGCGGACCTCTCGAGACCACTCACACAGACGGGGATGGAGCGGAGCCGCTTGACCGCGTGAGCACCTCGCCGGCAGCCATGGCGCGGCCGTGCGCGGTTGCGTTCCGGCCTGGCTAACCCGATGCTGGCGGTAGCATCTTAACCCTAGCATCTACACAAGATAGGGAGGAGGAAACGTGAGTGAGGGCAGACGGAGAGCTACGGTGTGGTGCTGGCCACGGTGAACCGAACATGGCGGAACTCCGGTGAGCTTTTGGGAGCGAGCGGAGGTGGCAATGCGGCTCACCTCGAGCTCAATCGATTCTACTGGCTGGTCGAGGAGGTGCAGGGCGATGTAGCGGAGGGATGGACGTGATCTGGTGAGCGGTGGTGCGGTGGTGAGCGCGTGCGAGCTCAGAGACGGTTGCGGCGGCAATGGTGTCTCCAGTTTCCGCCTCGGTGAGCCCGGCCAGAGCGAGAGGGAGGGAGAAGAGAATGAGCGCGAGTGAGGGGGTGGAGGTGGCCGCTCGGTGTTCAACTTGCGCCTGGGCTCGCGACGTGGAGGGGATGGCAGCGCTCGGTCACCACGCGTCGCCGGTCTTCTGCCCGAGTGCCACGACGCGGACGGTGTCCGAGCTCGTCGACTGAAACCGAGCTGCAATGTGGCATCAACGGCCGACTGACAGAGCGAGTTTGGCACTAATTATCTCCTAAACCGGTTCGAGTTAGGAGCAGATGATAACATCAAAATTGTAGGGCTTTGTGAGGTCAACAACTTTGCTAATTGGCTCCAGAACAAATTCGGCTCAGATTTGAAACTATAAAGCTCCAAAGTGGTGCCCCTTGAAACTGAAACGCAGTTTCAGTGATAAACGCCGACTGAAACCCTAACTTCTTGACACTATATCTCCTAAACTATTGAGAACCAGGCAGGGGTGATGTTGGCAATGTTGTAGAGCTACATAAGGACTACAAGTTTGTCAATATGAGTGGAAGCTGGTTTGGCCTGGTTTGCAAACTACAAGCTCCTAAAGTAGGCCACAGTAAAACTGGAGGAACACTTGGAGACTTAGAAAAATTCTAAGTGTTGAGGCAGCCCCTCTAGCTGACTTGTGGGCCACTTTTGAGCATGTTCTGGTCAGTTTCATGAGATGGTCATATTGAGACTTTTGTTCCCCATAAAATTCCCTACAACTTTGCTTAAGGGTGCTCCCCCATGCAAGGTCTCTAAGCTAGACTTTTTAATTGGTCAAACTAGAGCATCCTAGGGCTAAATGGTGGTCAACCACCTCTTGGAGGGCATTTTAGTGATTTTGATCAACATGAACCTTGCTCCAAGAGTTACCCTAAGTATAACTAAGGTGTTGTGAGGCATAATTGGCTACTCTACCTTTTAGTTACACCAACTATCAAGTATCACATGATGTGAGCCAAACAAAACTTCTAAAAACAATCACATTTGTTGCATCACATAAAATAACATGAATGATGCATGCTTATGCTTATGCAAATGCAATGCAATTATGGAGCTAAACACTTGAGGTGTTACAGGCTTGGCCGCCGGAGCGGCCGATTCCGCGGCGGTGCGCCATGGGGGCAGCCCGAAGCTCGCCGGTGAGCAGCCGGTATGGCGCTCCCGGGCTCGGTTCGTGACGTGGAGGTCACCGGGGCTTGCGGGGACGACGGTGAACCTGTTCAAGGGCCTGGTAGCGGCGGAGGGGCTCACCACGGTGAGGGTGACGGTGGTGGACCTGCAGAGAGAGAGAGAAAGCTCCGGTGAGATTTGCTCACGCAAAACAGAGGGAAAAGGGCACGAGGAAGCTCCCAGTGGGTGCGGCTTCACCTGGCGATGCTCGTCGATGCAACTATGACGACGGCGGCTGCCGGGGACGGCAACTGAGGGGTGGGGAAAATGGTGGTGCGATGAGGTGGGAAAGGGGAAGAAAAGGGGGCTAGCCCTCGGCTTTATAGGATGGAGAAGGGCGGTGAAGGGGGCGCGAGGTGGCGGCTGTATCCACTGAGGTGAGTGGATGGTCATCATGGTCACCATGCCGGCAGTTACTGGTGGGGTGAGCGGTTAGCGCCCACTTTGATTGGAGGTAGGGGAAGGGGCGTGGGGTCACTGCCAGGTGGGGCCGAGGTGGCAGCGGACGCACGCACGCGGGGGAAAAAGACGGGCCGAGCGGGTGAGGGGTGTCGCTGAGCGGCCAGTTGGGCTGCGGCCCAAACAGATGCGGGCGCACGGGGAGGGAAGGAAAAGTAGGCCAGGTAGGCCTTGGCGGGCCGCTCAGTGGGCTGTTGCGCTCGCGGGTGGGAGGGTAGGTGGGGTGGGCCGCTTCTGCGGCTGGGCTGAAAGCGAGGGGCGGGAGAAAAAAAAGAAAAAGTTTTTTTTTCCAATTTCTGTTTTTTAAACAACTTCAAATTCAAACAAAGTTTGAATTTAAGCCAGTCAACTCTGGCCCTGCAGTCAAACAAAGAATTGTGATCCAACATGAATGCAACAAAAATGTTTCTAAACCTTATATTTCATTTCAATAATCATGAAAATTATTATTTGACCTAGATAAATCATGGAAAATTAAATAAAAGAAAATCAATTTATTACTAATTCGTAAAAATGATTTTTAGGGTATTACACGGCCCATTCCGTGAATTTGGCCACTGGGCCCATTTTGGTGTTGTTACAGCAGGGATCAAGATCTGTCTTCTAAAGGTGTCGTACGAAAGGATATGCGAATGACTCGAAAAACTACATGATTCTAACAAGGAAACTTCTAGAAGACATGAGAGAGTCGACGGGAGGCGAGAGGGACTAACAGTGGGCTAGGTGGCCTAGTGGTGGGGGCGACCGGCCCCACCTGTCAACCTCTCAGGGTGATTTTTCCCACGGTGGTTTCTAACTCCTATCTAATCCTAAAGAGTATATTTTCGCATTACGAATTGTTATGGGGGATGACAGTGGTGTAAATTATGGTAAAATCTAAAAATCCACCTCATCCAAATCCTCAAGTGTTTTTAGGTTCTAGAAAGATTTTGAGATGGTGGCCATTTCCCTTGAATAATGTACCTTCGTTGTTTCGAAGAGTTACCACTCCATGCGACAAAGTACTTAGCACCTTGAATGGTCCTTCCCATTTGCTCCAAAGTTTTCCGTGCTCAAATAATTTAACCCTAGAATTAAAAGTAATACATTATCTCTAGTTGTGAACTCCTTCTTTATCCTCTTGTCATACCATCTCTTGGTCCTCTCTTTGTATATCTTGGCGTTGTGATATGCTTTTTCACGCCATTCATCCAACTCAGAGAGTTGCATCATCCTCTTAGTTTTTGCAGCTTCAAAGTTCATGTTCCATCGCTTGATGGCCTAGTGAGCCTTGAATTCTAGCTCAATAGGTAGATCATAGGTCTTCCCGTAGACTAATTGGTATGGTGACGTGCCCAATGGTGTCTTATTCTAGAAGCCCATAGTGCATCAAGTAGTCGATCTTTCCATGCAGTCCCCATCTCGTTGATTGTCTTCTATAGAATATTCTTGATTTGTTTGTTTGATATCTCTACCTAGCCACTTGTCTGAGGGTCATAAGGAGTAGCGACATTGTGACAGATCCCATTCTTCATCAAGTAACGGTGGAAGTTCTTATCAGTGAAGTGAGTTCCTCCATCACTAATCACCATCCTTGGAACTCCAAAATGTGAAAATATTATTTCTTCAAACATCTTCTTAGAGTTCTTAGCATCAGTAGCTCTACATGGCATGGCTCAACCCACTTGGAGACATAGTCAACTGCCACTAAGATATACTCATAGTTCTTTGACTTTGAGAATGGTCTCATATAATCAATTCCCCAGACATCGAAGAGTTCAATCTGGAGGTTGTTGGTGAGTGGCATGGCATATCTTGAATTGATATTCTCATGTCTTTGACATGCTTCACATCTCTGAATGAAATCCTTCGTGTCTTCATACATGGTTGGCCAAAAGAATCCACTTTGCCAGATCTTCGCATGAGTGCGGAATGCTCCATAATGTCCTCCATATGGTGACAAGTGGCATCATTCAATAATCTTGATGCCTTCTTCTGCTGGTACACACCTTATGAGTAAGCTGTCAAAGCAGACTCTGAAGAGGTACGACGCATCCATATGTGGAGATGACTTTCATAGATGAGCTTCCTTTTGTTCTCCCCTGGTGGTACATAACCTGCAACCATAAAATTGACAATATTCGTGTACCAAGGGTCTGATTTGGAGACCTTGAAAAGCATGTCATCCCTCAGTGAATCATTGATGGGTAGTTCCTGTGAATTCTCAAACTGCATTCTAGACTAGTGACCGGCAACAAAATTTTCTACTCCCTTTTTATCTTTTATTTCTAAGTTAAATTCTTGGAGTAACAAAATCTATCTTATCAATCTAGGTTTAGCATCTTTCTTAGTGAGCAAATATTTTAAAGCAGCATGATCAGTATAAACAATCACTTTAGCTCCTATTAAGTAAGATCTAAACTTATCAATAGCAAAAACAATAGCCAAGAGCTCTTTTTCAGTTGCTGCATAATTAAGTTGAGGTCCTGTCAGAGTTTTGCTAGCATAAGCAATTGCATGATGCTTTTTATCTTTTGTTTGTCCCAAAACTGCCCCCACAGCATAATCACTAGCATCACACATGATTTCAAAAGGTAGCAACCAATCATGGGGTTGAATGATTGGTGCAGAGATGAGTGCTTTCTTAAGAATGTTAAAATATTTCAAACATGCATCATCAAACTCAAAGGGAACATCCTAGCCAAATGATTTGTAAGTGGTCTAGCAATATGTGAAAAATTTTTTATAATGCGGTGGTAAAATCCAGCATGGCTAAGAAAACTGTGGATCCCTCTAATATTTATGAGAGGAGGTAACTGTTCAATCACTTCAATTTTATCTACCTCAATCCTTCATTTGGACACCAAGTGTCCAAGCACTATGCCTTCTCTAACCATGACATGACATTTTTCCTAATTAAGGACTAAGTGCTTTTCTTCACATCTTTACAAAATCTTATCTAAATTTTCAAGATAATCATCAAAAGTTTTTCCATAAACAGAAAAGTCATCCATAAAAACTTATATTATTTTTTAATCATATCAAAAAAATATAGACATCATGCATCTTTGAAAAGAAGCTGGAGCATTACATAATCCAAAAGACATTCTATGATAAGCATAAGTTCCATATGGACATGTAAAGGTGATTTTGCTTTGGTCATCTGGATGGATTGGAATCTAGTGATAACCTGAATAACCATTAAGAAAATAGAAAAAAGTGTGATTCGCTAGTCGCTCCAACATTTCATCAATGAAGGGCAACTGAAAGTGATATTTCTTTGTTGCCTTGTTAAGTTTTGGGTAGTCAATACACATCTACCATCCAGTGATGGTTCTTTGGGGGATTAATTCATTCTTTTTATTTTTAACTACAGTCATGCCTTCCTTTTTAGACACAACTTGAACAGGGCTTACCCACACACTATGCGGCACAGGATAGATGATCCCGACATGCAAGAGTTTCAAGACCTCTTTCTTAACAACCTCTCTTATCGCATTGTTGAGCCTACATTGGGGCTCCCTAGAAGGTATAGAATCTAGATTAGTTGGGATGCGATGGGTACAAAGAGCAAGGCTAATTCCTAAGGTCTTGGAGCGAATAGCAAAAGCAGAACGATGCTTTTCTAAGATAATTATCAAGCGTAGGGATTCTTCCTGAGAAAGTTTATCACTTATGAGAAAAGAATATCTAAGACCAGAAGGCAGGGGTTTAAGCTCAATGGAGGGCTTAGGTGGTTTCAGCAATTCATCTAGAGGTTCAGGGTCAATAGGACTCTCGTCTTCTTCCTCGATGAAGAAATAGGCATTATCTTCAAGGTTGGGTTCGATCAAAGCATCAAGAGATGCAACCTTAATCTCTTCCATTGGGTCTTGCTCAGGAATTGGCTCAGTCTCAGTATTTAGAGAATGAGTGATAGGTATAGAAAGCTTAAAGTTTTTCCCAAGTCTTATGTTCAACTTCCCTGTTTGTCCTTCTTGGATAAGTCTCTCAATGGGTTGTCCTATCAACAGGTCAAACTCTATAATATCAAAGATATAGATGCTCAAATGAACCTTGGTTTCATTTACCTGGATAGGAAGGACATAAAGAATTCCTAAACTTAGGAGAATGTGTCCTGAAAGACCTTTTAGTAACTTTGTTATTGAGACTAATGTCATGTCCTTTAATAATTCATGAACAAAAGATGAAGACATGATATTAATACCCACAACTAGATTATAAAGAGCATCGAAAGGAGCTTTGTTAATTTGGCAACGAATGGAGACAGAAGGTGAATCTAAGCGAATCACATCGAAGGAAAGCTCTGATTCTTCTAACCACTCATTGATTATAATGGACACTAGCTCTTTCGTAGTCTTTTTAAGGAATGCTTCCTTAGAAGAGTCTAAAGGTTCTACATGAGATGATGATTTCCTAGGCTCCTGGGGTTTCCTCATCGTATGATAATTCGAGGTGTTTTCATATTCAGTAAAAAGTTCATCATAAAATTCTAACATTAAATCTAAAATTGGAGTTTCCTCGTCTTCTGGTGGTTCAGGATTTGGGACAGCTAAAGCTGGTGATGGGTCCGGTAAAGATTCAGGTTCAGCTATCTCGGATTCTTCCTTTAACGACTTCTCTTCTTCTTCTTTAGGAACGTCTTCTAAGATCTTCGTAAGAATACTTCTCCCTGAATTGACGAAGACATGTAAGAACGAGCCTCCTATGGCCGTATTAATATGTTTCGAGGTTTTTCTATTAAGGCCCATAAAGAAGTGTTGAAGAAGAATAAGGTCTAGAATGGCAAGGTTAGGGCCAGAATTAAGAAGGTATTAAAGCGTTCCCATGCCTTGCCTAGATATTCTTTCTTTTTTGTTTAAAAGATAGAACCTCTAAATAAAGTCTGACTACTCTAGATATGGGAAAGAATTGTAAATAGAAGCTAGAGCATAGGGCTTCCCAATCTCCTTGTCTACTCCCAATGGTGAGCTTATACCAATGTTTAACTTTTCCTATCAAAGAGAAGGGAAAGAGCTTCCATCGTAAGGTCTCATCTGACATGCCCTCAATGCGTAGACATGCATAGGTTTGCTCAAAAATCATTTAGGTGGGAATAGGGGTTTTCATCACCTTTTCTTGAAAAGGGTTGATCCTGAACCATGTTAATTAATCGCGGGCGTAGCTCATAGCTAGGTGTTAGGATAGGTTTAGAAGATTCTGCTGGCTGTGGGCTTGTGCCCGTGGGGCACCATATTGGTAGATAGGGGTGGATTCTAGATCAATGGTAAAGAAAAGGAAAAGAAAAGATAAAAGGATAAAAGTATAATACAAGGTTAAACTAGACTCAAAGTTAACTCAACAACCGTTCCTCGGCAATGGCGTCAGAAATGCTTGTTGGTATAAATTAAGGCACATAGAATTATCAGCAAGTGCACATATATTATACTGTTATATCACTTCACCAAGAATAACCCAGTTTTAATATCGAACCCAAAGGAACGGAGGTAAGAATAACTAAATCTTAATCTTAACCCAACTTCACAACCAAGGCTAGATAATAGGAGTATAGAGGAGAATGCAAAGGTCTTATAGTTCTAACTTCGGTAAACTTTGTGTTCTATTGTTCAATTATGGGGATATTACTAAAGAAAACACAGGTATAGTATGTTTCATATAGTAACGTGTTCCTACTAGGCCTACTAATGGGAGGTGGTCTGTAGAGGATTCAACGAGGCTATAAGAGTCACCCTCGCGAGTTACCACCGATCCGGAAAATAAGGTACATCCATGAGTAACCAAGTCTAAGCACCATGCTTACACTACAAATACTACTTTAATCCAAGAGTGACAGGGATCAAAGTACTCAAAAGAGAGTCACAAACCTGAAAAACAATATGAACAAGATGCTTACTTGAATTAGAAGTTGATTACCAGAGAAATCTCAGAAGCAAGCTCTTGAAGAACTTGATTCTATTAGGGTACAAGCCATAGAGAGAGCACTGACAGGCCAGGGCACCTCCAAACTCTTTCCTCTCACTCTATCCCTCTATCTCTAACGTAATATTAAATCCAATAGAGGACTAATCTTCTCTTGATTGCTAGCCCTAGATCAAGAGAAACCCACTTAAAGAATCAACTTAGTTTCAATAAGATGATAGAAACCCAATTAACTCAAATTGATGCTCCTATCCCATACTATGAAAAAGATAGAATTCCTGGTAAACCTAAGGATGGCAGTGGATCGGTTTCGGGTCGGATACCCGCGGGTTTCGGGTCCTGCAGGTTCGGGTTTGGGGATGGTTTCTCACCCACGGTTTTCGGGTTCGGTTTCGGGTTTGGTTTCGGGTTCGGTTTCAGGTTTGGTTTTTCACCCGTGGATATCCAAAATAAATCATTTGGAATTAAAACTCATGTTTTTATAATATGCTAATAATAACTTGTTTACTTGGATTATTAAATCTATTCAAAATTGACTCATGAAAATATTTATTATTTGTTGTCTCTTATTTATACAAGTGAATATGTGTATATTTATCCATGGGTTTCGGGTATCATTCGGGTTTCGGGTATCCGTTCGGGTTTCGGGTATCCGCGGGTTTGGTTTTGGTGATGGATTTCCACCCGAATCGGTTTTCAGTTCGGGTTTTGATTTCGGGTTTCGGTTTTGGGTGCACGGAGGCTCCACCCGATCCGAACCTGACCCGTTGCCATCCTTAGGCAAACCTGAGGGAACAATAGAAACAACCAACCTTGTTACTACAAAGTATGGCTATGCTTTAAGTTCTCAGGGTTCCTATTTACTAGACTCCCCATTTACCATTAAGAAAGGTGATCCCGGTACCCCCATGATTAATTGCTCCATTAGAACTCATACCTTCCATATTGTGTGATTTAGGCTCTAGTGTTAACATAATGTCAAAAGCAAATTGTTCTACACTACCTTAGCGCTAACTTCAGTTTACTTACAATTAGCCGATCAATCCACCTATTATCTCGAGGGAGTAGCCATTGATTTATTAGTTAAAGTTAGGAGTGCCTATATTCCTATAGATTTTATGATCTTAGACATGGGTAATGCCAAGGATACACATTTAATCCTTGTCATCCTTCCCTTAACACTGCAAATGCTTGCATATATGTGGCTTCTGGGCAAATCCGATTCTACTTTGCTGGAAGAAAAGAAATATTTTCTTTTGCCTCTGAACAACCCCTCTTTGATGAGAAATAGGAAAAGAAGAAGCATCCAAAGAGAATCGAGATGAAGAAACCAAAGCCGATTGAAGAGCCGGAGAAACATGTCAAGAAGAAGAAGAATAGAAAGAGATGGCGTAAAAAGAAAGATCCGTCCTCAAACTCGTCATCCCCTGATTCTGACAAGGCCTCCAAGGTGGAACAAGAGAAAACACCTCCACCCAAGGATGAATGACCTTGAGCCCGACAAAAAGGTAAGTTTTCTATTCCTTGCATTTATTTACCGCATTTCATTAGTTGCATCTCATTTAGATTTCCAATAAAGTTGCTTCACATTGCATGATATGTTAGTTGCATTTAGCTACTCTATGTTAATAAATAAAGTTCTGTAGTAGCTAATGCCTGATAGGGTAGATTTGCATTAAAGCAACACATATGAAAAAATATTTAATAATCATGAATAAAATTTAGTAGCATCCCTGCTGAATAAGTTATCTAGTAGTTATAGGTTTAGCTATTTATTTATGCATTCTAGTAGTATTAGTTAGACAAAAAAGAAAAGAATCAAAAGAGTCACCAGAAGACATTCCAACCTATACAAAAGGCAAGCTTGGGGGAGACATCTCTCCTTGCTCAGGTATGAAAATCTTAAACCCTCTCTTTATATTCATTTTTGCTTTATATTTCAATATTCATGATCATAGAATATAGAGAGGAGTGCCTTTAAATTATTCCGACAAAAACTCTGCTCTAATAAAATGATGATAAAATTATTTGGAGATGATGAATAGTTGTTCTATGATACTTTGCAAAAGCTTGTGATACAACCTTATACTTCTTAAGTTTTGAGCATGATAAACTTAGAGTTCATCTTAAGTTGAATGCTTTTGTGGGTTGCAAATGTCAGAACCAAGAATAGGCTTTTGTGAGATATGTTGTATGCCATGATTAGAGTAAATCTCTGAACCTATCTGAGGAATAGTAAAGACAACTTGGAGTTTTTGTTTTGCAAAATGCTAAACTCTCTTGCTAGAAGTTCCTCAATGGTGATAAATTCCTACCAGAGCCAAATAAACATCCATGCATATATGATAGAGCCACCATAAAAGCTGCTTGTTTGTTTTGAGCTTTTTCAAGCCTTGTTGATCTGAGTAGAGAAACTTTTCATGCTTTTTGATCAAGATCATGTACACCCACATATTTATGCTATTCCTACACTGGGATACGCATCCATATAGGCATTCCATTTATTATTGCTTTATGAGAATCAAAGTTACCTCTCTATGCTATCTTACATCAAAAGAGAGGCATCACTCAACTTGCCCTTCACACTTGCAACTAGTCCATCAAGCCAAGCCTTATCTTGATCTTCTCCACCTTGGTCACATGACTCCATGTCATGTCTCATATGCATTGAGCTCCTTCATCACATGTGTAAATGCAAAATGCAATTAACTAGACTAGGTGCTACTTGTGCAACTAGGGTTGGTTTCCTATATGCCACTCACCAAACATGGTTGTTTTTGGAAAAAAAATTGTAGTTGTGATTTTTGTTTCTTGTAAATTTCTGGGTTGTTACAATTAACATGAGCATAATAATAATCAACAGTAATTAAGCATGATATAACAATGGTGATCATCTATCTGTAAATATTCCAAGGCCGCCCGTATCCGTGGGCATGGCTAGTATACCAGTTTATTAAACTCTGCGCAGAGGTGTACACTTTCACTGTGAGTCATGATTTCCAAATGCATGGGTTAATTACTCCCAAAATACTGAAAACCATATAAAGCCATTCAAAAGTTCGTCTAACAAGTTAGGGTCATTAGATTTACTCGGCAGGCAGATGTAGGAACCCCCTTTTCAAATGGCACAATTCCTTCTCGGCTATACTCATAGACTAGAGGCTGTCCTACACCTAACATGGCAAGCCATTCTTACGCCATTTAAGGTAACCACTAACAAGCTAGAAAAGGTCTCTTAAACAACTAGAGCCAGAGCCATATAGCCCTCACAGTTGTACTATATGTCCCGGATGATCACGTACAGATAAGTCCTTACGGAGAGAAACTAGAGCAACAATATAACCCCTTGCTCTAGCCCCCTTTTCAACAGTAATAAAATCATCATTAAAGGTTAGTCGCTTATTCCATTAGTTAAATTACAAGATCATTGTTCATAATTAAGCACTAGCAATAGCTACCCAAATGCACAACCCATAGGTGTCAAGGAAATAAGATATCAATAGCTGAGTTATAATCTCTATGGTTGTCAAGGAGGACACATGCATATGTATGATAATTTCAGTGAATAGATAACAAGGATGGTCCCATGTTATACTTGCCATGATCAAAGCTTTCCTGATGATACTACTGGTCTGGCTCAAAATAATACTCCAGATCATCAAGAAACTGCGCACCGTCTATACTCGATCATCAAGCATCAACGCACAATCATCCGAGCAATCATACACGAAGCAAACAAAGAGACATAATTAAAATAGTACACCAACAGTAGTAAAACAGTATAAAAAGTTTGTAAAACTCTTCTACACGTTACTACGATCACACAGACGTAAAGATCACGAAATTCGGATTTAAAACGTGAAAGTTATGAATTTTCTAAGATTTCCTATAGATAAATAATTACTTTAATATAAACTCGAAAATTAAATTTTCCAAACCTACTGTATAGCTATACTAACATGTAGAGCTCGCAAATACGAACCTAACGCAACTTGAACAGGTCAAATCGGAGTTAAAACAAAGATTTTATGATCAAAACAAGATTAGTAGCAAAACTGTAAATAGTATCATCTTCTACCTTGGGCTTGGAGGAGCTCCGGTCAGCCATGGTGGAACCTTTTTTTTAGAAAAGGGAATATATTAATATCCCAGCTTCTGCATCGACCAATGCATATGGCTGTTCTGGAGAGAAGCAAGATGAGATGGGTACTCGATGAAACGGCGATGGATTCGCGCAAACAGATATACCACGGTGTAGAGAACGACGAGGGCTGCCTCTTGGTGGTGGTGGCTGGCGTCGAGACGCGACGGTTTGGCCGGAAAAGCTCATCGAAGAATTCGCCGGAACGCAAGCTGTAGATACAGAACTTCGGCGAGAGGTGGAGGGAGCTATGAGCGGCGGCTCGCGATAAGGGTTATACTTCTGAAACTAGGGCGTCGAGGGCTACGTCGGCATATATATAGTCGTAGGGTTCGGAAACTTTTCGGAATTTCTTAATTTCGGGATTATTTTAATTCTGTGAATAAAAATAATTTCAGAAAATCTTGAATTACCTTTTTGGCCGTGAAAAATAGCCCGGAGCTCAGAAAAATCACGGGAAAAATCCTGGAGACTCTTGGAAAGATAAGGAACTCAACTAAATAGGTTTGGGCTCATGAAAAGATTGATGAAGAGATCAAGAAAAAAGATTAAGCTCACTCAAATTGAAATTTTAAATCCAGAAAATACCAAAAAAAATTTCGATGAGAAGTAAACGTCATCCTATGGTATTTTAAAAAATAATAGCACTCACCAACACCAAAGACAAGCATTACACAAACACCACATTATCAAATTAATATGAAAAAGTTTAAAACCACAATTTTCTATATTTAAATTAGCAGCAACTTAACTTATCTAATAAATTTATTCAAATATTGAAATTATTTATTTTATTTAGTGTTTTTCATGCACAACCCAAAATAGGAAATTTAGGGTGTGACAATTAGGAAGGGGTAGTTGGGGGAAGCCTGCCAAAAAGCCCTACGAACACCAATCTGAACGTGGTGTGGATTACAAAGGCCTGGTCAGAGCTGTCACATCTGGGGCTACCACAACTATTTGTGGGACTGGGCGCAATCTCATATAACCTATAGTCTAGACACCATATCTACACTAGCGATTACTACTCTAGTCACACGTGATAACTAGTGCACTCAATACGAGCGGAGATCCCATGCAAAAGTATAACAACTATACTAACCACATATATGGAGGCATACAAGTAAATAGAGAAGATAAATATATTAAAGCATAAGTCTTGTAAAGGTAAGATACAAAAATATACCAAACCTCTGAAGAATTCTCCAGAACCTGAGCGTAGCCTGACTCTCCCTAACACTCAACTAGAACTAATCTACTACATTAGAGAGTCTAGCCCTAATTCTTTGGTGTTGTGTCTTGATCTGAATGGGAGATGGCCTCCTGGAGGGGGTAAGGGGCATCCTTATATAAGCCGAGGTGGAGTGGAGGCCAAGTAACTGCCACGTCATCAATCTGTGTGACCTCCCTCGACCACCATTGGATAAACAGACTTCAATTGGACCTAGATGGGACCCTAGGAGGCGTAGGAGGAACATTCTAGAAGCTCAAGCCGAGGCAGCGTAGGGGGTGCTGGCCGGCATGGGCCTTGGGCCGGCCAGGCCACTATAGTGGCCATTCAGGCTCATCTCTAGTCCGGTGTCTTCTCGTGTCCTCTCGAACCTTCTAGTGCATGCGTGGTTGCGGATTGATATCTTTTTATTCCGAACTCCAAAATAGCAAGTAACATATCCATTTCGATCGTCTCGACGAGCCCTTCGCAATGGTGCACTCCAATTCATCATTTGAGATACTTTTATTCTGTGAAAAATTGCATATCCTACAAGACAAATGAGAGCACCAAAACTCATGGAACTTGTTAGAATCAAATCCTAGTTCTATGTGTATTCTTTCATTTGTACCATTTCTTATGTTTATTTAACCATACAATATTGATGTTATCCACCATCAACACATGTTTAGTTGAATATGTTGCTTTGGTGTATCTTTGAAGCACTAATAATCTGCTAGTATGTCTTGGCATGTTTAGTTGCACTTGTGATATGTGTACTAGTGTATGCAAATACATGCTTTTATGTAAGTGCATGTTTGTTGTTTAATGTGAAAGTTAATTAAATAACTAGAGAGGAGATTTGCACCTACTCAGTTAAACTTACGTAAACTTGTTCATCCATATGTAAGCATTCATGATCATCATCTACCATTCCATACCAATTGCATTTCTTGTATTCATGTATACATATGCACCATACAGGATCACAGGAGGAGACCCCGGTAGAGGTGCCAAAAGAGTAGGAGGTGCCAGCACCGAAGGTGCAGGGAGACGAGGAGGCAGACCCAGAGCTTCAAGAGTGCCCTAACCACTGGCCTAGTTCTTTTGAGAGAGGCAAGCCCTCTCTCTCCTATGGTTTGTAAATCTTTATTATTGTATCTTTTTATGACTGATGCATTAAGTTATAAGGGTTGTTTGCAACCGTTGCTGCATTATATCCTTGTCTATCTTGATACACTATATCCTTGTTTACCCTGCTAGTGTAGGTTTGAGTTATATGCTTAGTCCTGCTTAATGCGGTAGAAGTCGGGTGATTTCCTGTCACCTACGAGATATAGGTGGTTACCTAGTTACTTTTGGTTATATGTTGATAATATGGAAATAACCACTTGCTGATGGATAAATGGAGACCGGGCGGAGTCTTATAAGGTTTTGGACTATAGTAATTCCGTTTGTGTTAATTAAGGATAGTACCATTGTATGTCCCTCAGGTCATGTTGAACGCATGCCCCACATTTAATTGAAAGGATAAGTCGTTTCGACTGTGAAGCCAGGATACTATTTGGGCCAGGAATTGACCTGATGTACGCACCGTATTAGAGCTATTAGGGGTGACCACGGGGCACGATGGTGAGGCCAAGGGCAGTTGTATCTAATTCCTAGCAGTCAGGTGGCCCCTGGGTACGGTGGTGCCTGTCGAACCCGCGACTTGACCAGAATAGTGCGTTCGGTGACCTATAGCTCACTTTAGCAGGTAAGTGTGGTTTGTGCGGGGAATAAATCACTAGCTGGTTTAGGAATCGATTCGAATCGCCATCGCTCCTAGATAGTGAGCACTTGACTTGAGCTATGTCATCGTAGTAATGTTTATAAAACACTTATGGTTATGGAATTGCTGAAATACTATATGGTTTCCATTGATTGTCTTAATTAAGTGATTGCCATAGTATAGGTGCTAATCTAGATAGGCAACGTATCAGGTGGAAACCACACCCTTCGTGAAAACCCATGAAAACCATGGCAAAAAAGTCATCTAAATTCACCAAAAACATCACATATGTAGATGATATGATGATACACAACCTTGTAAAATATCTTGTCCAAACTCAACTTCGTTTGTGAGATATAAAAATAACAAATTTCTAACAAATCATTTGGACAACTTTCTGGCTTGAAATTTGTTATTTTTATATCTCACAAATGAAGTCGAGTTTGGATAAGATATTTTACAAAGTTGTGTATCATCATATCATCACCATATGTGATTTTTTTGGTGAATTTAGATGACTTTTTGGCCATGGTTTGCACGGGTTTTCACGAAGGGTGTGGTTTCCACCTGATATGTTGCCAGATAGATAACAGGTTAATAATTATTAACTTGATGCTAGAATATGTAAAATGGTACAATAAGGCTACTTATGCCTTTTCGTAAAAGAGTCAAGCTAGTCCACCCACACAAAGCCTTTCATACTTCTTGGTGTCAACTTTATTTTAGTTTATATTGGGTAAGTCTAGCTGAGTACATTCTCGTACTAAGGGCTTTGTTCCCATTGTTGTTGTTGCAGATGGCCAGATGTATTATGGTTATTGTATCAACTGTCTCTACTCTGCGATGGGTGATGCTTAGACCAAGGGCGTGGTCACTCTCTGCCTTATCTATTGCTTTTGCTGGACATGGTCAAGACTTGGCACTGTAATCTGAACTAAGTGTGTGTGGTTTTGAAACTATTTGCTTCTGCTATTTTATTTGAGAACTTGGTATTGTAATAACTTTATGTTTGAACTCCAATGTATTTGAACTATGTGCGAACTTTAGGTAACATATGGATGGTGATTGCTAAATTATGTACGATCTTGACTGAGATGTTGAAAAGTTTGAAATCCTTCATGATTTCACATGCTACTGGGTTTATGCACACTCGAGTATGCGGATTCATCTGCTCTAGCAGGTAATTTTCATACTTAAGCTCATATAAATTGGGCGGTTCTATTACAACATGCCACACCTTGAGCTCCCTAAACATTTCAGAGAAAGATGCATTACCAAAGGCACGGTCCAACCGGACCTTGATATTATGGTCTCCATGCTGATGGTTGTTCCAAGTATATGGAAGCCCAATGAAACCAAGATCACTGAATCCACAAGAGTTCACAACATCAGGGAATCCATCTGTCTGCCTCTCAGGCCTCGTCACACCACCAAACTGCTCCTGAACGTCCAGGATCTCATTAAAATCTCCAGCGCAGAGCCAGGGGGCGCCACTTTGACTATTTAGGAAATGCATTAGCTCCCAACTTCGATGACGGAGCTCCCTCTGCGCTTCCCCGTAGAAACCAATAAAGCGCCATCTCTCACACCTGAGTTAGGATCAACCACCATCACATCTATATGAAGCTTGTCATAAGATTGCAGCTTCACACAAACATCATTTGACCAAAGGAGGGCGAGTCCCCCCTCAACCAAAACTTCCAACTCCCACGCCATTGGAAAAGCCCAAGCTTCTCCTTAAATCTTGGACATCGTTAGAAAACAACCATGTTTCCAAAAGAAAAACCACCACCGGGCGATGTAGCTATACTAAGCTATGAACTTCTTGAACTGCCATGAGCCGCCCCAAACCCCGACAGTTCATACTTAAGAGTTTCATTGTGCCCGACGGGGGCCACCGTCCGTAGCCGCCGCCGATCATGCATTAGTTTGAGACTTGGACCTCTTCTGCTTCTTTGCTGAGACCTCTGAAGCATTCACTGCTACCTCCCCCATGTTTCGGCCTAGTTGGTTCACCCTCTACGACACCAGGCCCACCGGAACTAAGGTTGATGACTCTCCCGCTGGAAGATTAAGATCAGGGGTCCTAGAAGGCTAGAACCTGATCCCTTCGCTTTCCTCTACCTTAGCACGATCTGAGACTTGTCCTTTTGAGCTCAGAACATCCCACGGTTGGCATTTGTTGCCTCCCTAGTCTCATCAACTTTACCAGCTACTGGAGCTTTTAGAGGTGAAAGCACTTCATCCTCATTGAAAGGATCAAGATGCCCAAGAGGGGGGTGAATTGGGCTTTTCTAAAAATTATTGCAAGAATTAAAACCTACTAAGCCATAATTCACCCCTAGTGCCTACAAGTGTTCCTAGTGATTCTACCGATTAAAGGTTTTGCTCCCTAAGTTCTAATCCTAGTCTAGCATGGCAATTCTAGGAAAATAAATCAAGCAACAAGAGTAATACGAGAAAGTAAATTGCTTGAATGTAAAAGGGTTAGGAACACGGCGATGTTTTCCCAAGGTATCAGAGAGTTCCCACTCCCCACTAGTCCTCGTTGGAGCACCCGCGCAAGGGTGTAGCTCCCCCTTGATCCATGCGAGGATCAAGTGCTCTCTACGGGCTAATTCTTTGACACTCCGTCGCGGTGAATCAACCACAACCACTCACAAGATGAGTTGGGTCATCCACAAGCTCCGCCGGATGATCACCAAGCTCCCAATCACCACCAAGCCGTCTAGGTGATGGCGATCACCAAGAGTAACATGCAAGAACTCTCACTTGACCACAACAAGCCTAATGAGAAGGTGGATGCACACTTGCTACTCCCTAGTCACTAATGAGGGACCTTAATCTTGGATTCTCAAATCTCAATCCTCACTAGAGCTCTTGCACTCCCTTGCATATGAAAGGTGTTTCTCAGCTGAACGAATGAGCAAGAGACCTCAAATAGAGGGGTAGGGAATGTATTTATACTCCCCACAGTCAATCCCAACCATTAAGTGCCAACTCAGCATTTTTCGTACTATCGGGACACGCCGGTCGATGTGACCGGACGCGTCCGGTCGGTGGCAACGGTCGAATTGAAAATCAAGGGTGCTGAGTGACCGGACGCGCAGACGAGTCCGATCAGGGGTGACTAGACGTGTCCGGTCGCTCAAAACCCTTTCTGGAACCTTTTTGTACTTTGACCAGACTCGGCCACAGTGGCATCCGGTCAGACAGACTTCGCGTCCGGTTGCAAACCCTAGCTCTCATTACTGTAGAGCTCGCCACCTGCACGTCCGGTCAGGCAAGCGAAAGCGTCCGGTCATTATGTTGCATTTCGCTACAGTTCACTATACTGACCGGACGCGTCCAGTCAAGATAGAAACCACGTTCGGTCAAGAAGAAAAGGCTCAACTTTCTCCGGATCACGACGCAGCCTGAACAAAGTTTCTTCCAATGATCTTTGAGCTTCACCTGAGCTACCTAGTGCTAAGTTTGACAAGTGTGCACCACACCTAAACAAATAGACTCACCTAGGTAAATCTACTCACTCATGACCCCCTTTATAGTACGGCCAAAGGAGAAAAGCGAAGATCCTAACGACTATTCCGAACGTAACACAACTCCTCGACATCCGAAACTAACCGTCCTTAATCTTGTCGTTAATCCTTTGAAAACCGAAATGATTTCCATCAAGGGGCATGAAAACCATAGTGCCCAAAACAGTCACCATTCCCATGACCTAACTTACCAAAGTTTCTGCAAAACACACATTAGTCATGGTAATGTTGCGTTGTCATCAATTGCCGAAACCAACTCTAGGGGCCTAGATGCTTTCAATATCCCCCTTTTTGGTGATTGGTGACAACACCTTGAGTAAGTAGATTTAAGAGATGAGATTTTCGATCATGCTTGGTTCACATAAGCAAAAGGCAATAAGAACAAAGGGATTTAAAAATGCTTATGTGCTCCAAGCCAATAGGGTGTACTCATAAGATGAAACAAGAAGAGTTAGTACACAAAAGCATGGCTCATATGAAATCAGAGCAAGGCACGGAAGCAAAACCTTATGAGCTAGAACCCATCATGTGACATGATATAATAGAGAGAAGATAATCAACATAATACTCAAGTATCTCACAAGCACACACGACACACAATGCAAGTGCGAGAATATAAACATGATGCATGAAAGTAGCACACAAAGAGCCAAGAAATCCTCTCTCATAACTCCCCCTGAATCTACAAACTCTCTCCCCCTTTGGCATCAAGAGCCAAAAAACTAAGGGTCTGAAGGAGGAATGGAAGCAGTCGAGTCAGGTGCAGAGGAATGCGAAGTGATAAAAAACTGAGAAGTGTCCTCCTCTGACTCTGAGCTGTTATGCTGACCCTCTGTAGGTACTCGTGGAAGTGAAGCAGTCTGGATCTACTCAGTATATGGGTCGACAAGCTGTAACTCAGGAGCAGGAGCTGATGAAGTAGTAGCTACGAGAGCTGCAGTCTCCTTCACCTGAGCCTGAAGAGTACCAATCGTAGGAGGATCAGTCGAAGCAACCAACGAAGGAACTGTCTCTGTAGTCCCGGTCCCCATCACTAAAGGAGCCATTGTCTCTGAAACTGACATCTCTGTAGTGGTCAGAACTATGGTCTAGGAGGGTGTCGGCTGACCGGTCAACTCACTGTAGGATGCACTCAAGTCCATAGAAAATGGAGTGCCAGTCAGAAGGTGAGGCCTGAGCTGAACCGGTGGAGTGAATCTCGTTGTCACGCCCATATTTTGAATACACAAAATTTGGATGCAAACCATATGTATAAAACATATAGAACAAATTGTAAAGGAGAAGTATCATACTCAGTGTCTTATTACAATAACGAACCATAGTTCATTACATAAATAAAAACATCTCAAGTCTGGTGATCTAGTAAAATAAACAAAACACTCCAAGGGCGTCTCCATGTCCACAGGATCTGGTCGACTGGTTGACAACAAACCTAGTTGTCCTCAAAGTAATCGTCGTAATCATTGCCATCTGTACCCATCCGGGATTTTTATCCAATAATGAAAAATAAACAAGCATAAGGACATCTCGTACTTAACAAGATAATATGGGGTTCATGAGGCTCAAAAGGTTGACACTGGTTATACTGTAGTTCGCTTTTATGTATATATACTCCTAAGATTAATTAATTTATGGTTATGCTTAAGCCCCAAATAACCACACTAATATCATGAACAAGTAACACATCATCATTAATCATTATCATTAACCTCATCAGCAAAGATTCATTTATTCCATCAGTTTTCTGGGCCACCCATAACCGTGGGCACGGCTGTTATAACAGTTTGTTAAACTCTGCGCAGAGGTGTACACTTTCACTGTGAGTCATGATTCCCATATGCCCGGGGCCCGTCGACCCCCTAACACTTCCAAGGTGAGTGGGCAGGGTACACTATGAAGCCTTTCAAAAGTTCATCTAACATGTTAGGGCCGCTAGGTTTCGGTGGCAAATAGATATAGGTTCCCCCTTCCCAAATGGCACAATGACACGCAACCTATACACATAGGGACAGGAGCCAAACTATACCCGAGTCGGCAGACCCCTCTTGCGCCCTTTCGGGTGACCTCTAACATGCTAGAAAAGGTCTTCATACTTGACTAAAGCCAGAGCCATATGGCCCTCACAGTTGTACGGTAAATCCCAGCTTTTGCCAATGAATAAGTCCTTATGGAGGGCCAAGAGCATCGTGATACACAAGCTCTCTTGTAACACCTCAAGTGTTTAGTCCTTAATTGCATTGCATTTGCATAAGCATGACATGCATAATCCATGTTTAGTATTTCATGTAATGCAATTCATGTTTTTGTTTAGGGTTTGCTTGATTGATTTCATAAAGTATTTGTTAGTTGGTGTAACAAAAAGGTAAAGTCATCAATCATGACCTACAACACCTTAGCTATACTTAGAGTAACATTTGGATCAAGGTTCATGTTGACCAAAATTACAAAATTTCCCTCCATGACAAGTTTGACTTCCATTTGACCATAGAAGGTTCTAGTTTGACCAATTAGAAAGTCTAATTTAGAGATCTTGCATGGAAGAGCACCCTTAAGCAAAGTTGTAAAGAAATTCTTGGGGAACAAAAGTCTCAATATGACCATCTCATGAAAATGACCACAACATGCTCAAAAGTGGCCCACAAGTCAGCTAGTAGTGTAATTCCAGGACTTAGAATTTTTCTAAGTCTGGAATTGGACTTTACAGTTTCACTGATGCCTACTTTGGAAGCTTGTAGTTTGCAAACCAAGCCAAACTAGCCTTCACTCATATTGACAAATTTGTAGATCACATGTAGCCCTACAACTTTGCCAATATCACCCAAGCCTGGTTCTCAATGGTTCAAGAGATATTGGGCCATGAAAATGACCTGTCAGTCGGCACCTTTGACTGAAACTTGGTTTCAGTTTCACCAAGCACTACTTTGAGACCATATAGTTTCATTTACAGACCGATTCAGCTCGAGCTCCAGTGGGCAAATTTGTAGACGATATGTACCTCTACAACTTTGCTAATCACGGCTTGTACTAAATCGGTCTAGATTGGGAGTTATAGGTCGCCAAAGTCCCGCTGTCAGGCCCGGTTTAACTGACATCGCGATTTCAAAAGTTCAGTCGAACGACACGGCGTGTCGTGGCGCCTCGGCAGAAGAACGCCGCCGCGTGTCCTCCACGCGCCGCGCGCGACCTGGCGATGCGGCCAGCTGCCGAGCGCATGAAGAGCGCCTCTGCTGCCGCTCCAACCTTCCCCATTCATTTCCTTCTCCTCCTTCCTTCTCGTTTTCAAAACGCAAAGAACCGAGCCGCCATCCCCTTCTTCTTCGACGAGCCCCAGCGCGAGCCACGCCACACCACCGGCCGTTTGCGCTCGCCATCACCTCCGCCTCACCACCCTCCATCCCCTTGACCCACTGGAGCCAGCGATTGAACCCTAGGTGAGCCGCATTGTCTTCTTCTCCGCATCCGAGGGGTCGCCGGAGCCCGCCATGGGACCTCACCGTGGCCGGGTGTCTCGGGACCTTCTCCATCTCCCCCTAGTAGTAAAATGGAACCGCCTGGACTCGGTGAAGCTCGTACCGAGCTCCAACCGCACCGCGCTTCTTCACCGGCGACGGTGCGCCGCCACCGGAGGTCACCGGCCGCCACGCACGGCGGCAGGCCCTCTCCTCCCCATCCCCATCCGTCCTACGGGTGCCAATCGATGCGCCGGGTGACGGAGATCACGAGGCCGTGCTCGGTTGGCCGCGCGAGCTCTTCTCCGGCGAGCGCGAGCTCACCGGAGCTCGCCGGGCGTCGGCTCCCCTGCTCCCGGTCGCTGACCGCGGGGGCCCGCGTGTCAGTGCCGCGCGCGGGCGGGAGAGCCGAGCGGGCCGAACGCGCGCGAGTGGGCCGGATTCGTTCCCGGGCCGGCCCAGTTGTCCGAAATAAAAATAGATTTTTATTATTTTGATACTGATTTTTGTAATACTTGGAAAAATAGGAATCTAGGGTTTTAGTGATCCAAAAATCATGAAATAAATTTTGTTAGAATCTACTGGATGTGTAGTATTTTATAAAAATATAGATCTGGCTTGAGATGTTTAAATTCTGTAAGATTTTATTAGATCCTTTAAATGTGTTTTGGAATGTATACAAATTTGTTTAATTTATAGCTTGAGCTGTAGAGTTCCATAAATTATGAAATTTGGTGGGTAGGTTACTCTATGCTAGTCCTAGCTATGGTAAAAATTTGGGCCTCAGTACTTAAGTAATTTTCAAGTTATAAGGCTATCATTTTATTCTAGGAAATAATTGAAGTAATTTTTATAATTTTTCTACATGTGCAATGTTATTGTAAATTTTTGGAGAATGTCTTGGTACCCTAGAGTGTCTAAGAAAAATATGAAATCTGTTGTTTGATACTTTTCAATGTGATTTATGATTTATGCAAAAATCAGCCTTTTGGGCTTGTGAATTTTGTATAGGGAGTTTCTGTGAATAAAACTTGTTCAAATTTTTACTGTGGTCTATTTAGAGGTCAGAGAGTCCCCTGTAATTTTTGTAGAATTTTAGGAGCAGTTTACATATATGTTTGAAATTCTACCTAAATAATTAAGTAAATTAAGAAATGGGGTTAAATAAATATTCTAGTTGGTTCCACCTTACTTTCTGGTGTTTTTATACCTAATGTGAACTGTTAGTAACAGTAGTTTGGTTTTAGGAGACTTTGGTCATATCAACAAATATGTAACCTTTGTAATTTTAGGTTTTCTGGACAGCTAGAAGTATTTCTAAGTTTGACCTTTGATAAAATTTGTTGTGGGGAAACTTGTAAATACCAAAGTCACAGTAAACTTGATGAACTAGCTTGTGTCAAAATTTGGGAACATTTGGCTTAGTAGTTTGAGAGTTACTGTTGTTTTAAGTGGCAGTTCAGAATCTGCTGCTCTCTGTTTTGAGAGGACAGATTCTGGAACTTGTGAAGTTTGATGTGGAAAACTTAGGAGTTTGGGGTTGAGGTCTGAAAATGTTTTGTAGAGCATTTCTTAGGCTTTCCAGATTGTCCTAGATCATATCTTTTGGGTTTGTAAATCTCCACTTATGATAAAAACAAGTAGCTGCTGTCCAGTATGCTCTACTGTGATGCTTTGCTGATTGATATGGTGTGATATCCTAAGACAAGTTACTTTTGTAATTGTTAGGTGTTAGGGCTTTAACTGAAGATGAGCAACTTTATCTTAGGCTAAGTAGATTAGGTGAGTACTCCTCTACCGGAGAGGAAATTTGCACCTACTCTTTTGAAGTAATTTGAATAGAGCGCTAAATTGTTGTAATGCATTTCATTCCGAGCATTTCATTCCGAGCATATTGCATCTTTCATTATGCATTCATGAGATTTATTATGCACTCATGCAATAGGTGTACCGGAGGGGGTAACGCTCCTCGAGTTCGAGCAGACAGTCCCAGAAGAAGTGCTGAGTCAACCAGCGGAGCAGACCGAGCCAATCGGCGAAGAAGTCTCCGAAGAAGACCTTCAGGAGTGTCCTGATCACCGGCCTTCCACCTTCCTGAAAGGCAAGCCCCGGTGCATGCTGAACCCATTATTTGATAAAAGATATCTTGAGTACTTTTATTTGTTTACTGCATTATGTAATAGGAGTTGTATGAAACCAACTGTTGCATTACACCTGTCCTTGTCCAGATACTATGCCCTAATCCTATATTAGGTGTAGGCACGTGTCAATGCTTAGCCCTGCTTAGTACGGTAGAAGTCGGGTGATTTCCGGTCATCCGCGAGAGATAGGACTGGGTCGCGAGTGGCTTATGGCTATCGTGATGGAACCATGCTCTAAAATGAAATTGAGACCGGACGGGAGTTCGATGGTACAGCTGCAAGACACTTCACGTCTTGGGTGTGGAGCCATGCCCGTCTGAGTCGTTTAAGGACCGATTCGCTGTACGTCCTTGAGTCATGTTGAACGCAGTCTAACACTTAGTTGGCCGGATAAGTCGTTCCGACCGCGAAGCCGAGTAATGTGATTCAGGCCGGGAATCGAATGGTAGGTTGCTTCTTGGAGGAGAGAAAGGATGTGCTTGGGGACATTGGCGTGAGACCAAGGGGGGGGGTTAGAGTCCCTATCACCTGGCAGAGTGTCGCCCTTGGGGTCACGACATCATTCGGACCCGCGATTCCTGAATCATACGAAAGGTGGCTTGTGCGACCCTGGCAGGGGCCTGCGCGGTGAGTGTTAGAAATACCCCTCCAGCTGGATAGGAATTCGATTCGAATCGCCGTCGCTCCCGGTTAGTGAGCACTTGACTTGAGCAGCGGCAACGTAGATCTCATTAATTAAACAGATGGTTAAGTGAATGATACAATGTTGCCACAATTTATACCTGCTATGGAATAATCTGAATAATTGTTTGATGATAATCAAGTGCATGTTTAGTACAGGTGCTAAGATAGATGACAGGTAAATGCTAAAAATAACTGCTAGTACAGGTTATAAAAGTTTCAGCTACTTATGCCTTTATGCAAAATGTGGTGTCAGCTAGCCTCTTGTGTAAGCCTTGCATAATCCTTGGTGTCTACTTTATTTCTGGTTTTTGACGGGTAAGTCTAGCTGAGTACATTCCAGTACTCAGGGTTTATTCCCTCCTGTTGCAGATGATATGCTGTACCAAGGCTTCTGCAAGACTTGCCTTCACCCCGCGGGGGATGAGGACTAGATCACATGGGCATGATCATCTTTATGTACTTACCTCGTTCTTTTGTGGGATGTTGATCTATCCAAACTGGCAGTATTTAAGTAACTTCAGTGTGTGTTAGACTTCCGCTACTTTCAAACTCAGTTTGTAATAATTGCTACTCCGTGGTGTTAACTTATTTCTGAACTATTTGTGAAATGTAACGTATGATGTGTATGTTGAATGATGCGATCCTGGTTGTAAGCAGTTTGGTTTGAAATCCTTCGTGATTTCGATTGACTACCGGGATTATATGGGCTCAAGTTTGAAAATTTGAGCGCTTCGGTGCTTGTTTTCGTACTTGTGCTCTTATAATTTGGTCGGTTCTGTTACAGCTGGTACCGGAGCATAATTCAACATTAAGCACATCATTACGAGTAATTAAAAACAAAAGTATTTGTTTGCGAAAAGGGTTAAACTTTAAAAAGTATTTTTATAATTATGCCAGTGATCACATCCCTTAGCCCAAATAAGGACTCTTAGGTGGCTTATTATAAAGACTAACTTGGGGGCCTTGTTTGTTTTTGTTTCGTCGTCCATACGGCGTGATATTGTATGGATGCCATCCACTTGGGTGGTAATGTATGGATCAATTACCTCGACGCTCTGGTAAGTGTGAGTTGTGAGAGCATGATCGTCCAACCGGCGGTCTAGGGGAGAGTAGTTTTGGTGGTTTGCATATTTACATGTTCAAACCATGTAATTATGTAAAAGCACTTAATTGTGGGCATCTATCCATCGGGTAGCTTTGATACTGAAATATATACATCCGGGGATGTGTATATGGAAAGTATTTAGTTTACTGCTTTCTTGTATGTTATTTTGGGAATTGTTGGGCTGCAATGGAAATTTTCTGCAGGTACACTAACAGCGTAACGTGTAGACCGATAGTTTCGCTTATATGAGAGAACGTATGTATGCCACCGTTTAGCGTTAGCATATTAGTTTTCTACTAAGGTGAGAGGACGTACGGATCGTGCATGCATCATGTTTAATTATATCATACATGTCATTTACTCCCTCCTTAAAAATTTTAATAGTCCCGACTAAAGATAAATTTCGTATCCCCTAAATGATTCTCACTTTAAGTCACATCTTGTTGATACAGATGGCTCGTACCCGGATGACAGCCCGTAAATCAACGGGTGGAAGGGTCCCTCGCCACCAGTTAGCTCCACGGGAGCCCCGTCCTGAGCCCTCCGAGGTGGAACAGTTACGGGCTGAGCTGGCTGAGGTGACCGCTGCCAGGGATGCAGCACGGCAACAATTGGAGCAAGTAATTCATGATAGAGATCAAGAAACACTTGCAGTCCAAAGGTTGACAGTGGCCAATCGCAACTGTCAGCGTATGTTGGTCCGTGTAATGGAACAGAGGGATGAAGCCTGGTACGAGGAGAACGTTCTGAGAGCTCGCCAGTTTGAGCTCGAACAACAGTTGGAAAATGCTGAAGAATACAATGACAATCTTCATGAAGAAGTGCACCGCCTGAACAACCAGCTAAATCCTCTGCTACCTAGGAACAACAATGTTGATGAGGAGATGGGTTCCGGAATCTTCATGGCAGAGGATGATGATGATGAAGTGGAGGTCAATGGGCCACAAGATGCTCCACCTGCGGAAGCACCAGAGGAAGAGCCAGAAGAAGAAGAAGACGAAGAGTTAGAGCCTGTCAGTGATGAGGACGGCGGGGAGATCCTTGACATGGACTCGGAGGATGATGCTTAGAGTAGTCGTCACGTACCTTTAATGTTAGGATCGTCTTTTGTGCCTCCCTATGTAGGAGTGAGGCCTTGTAATAATTTGACGTTGGGATGTAAGGCTGAACCATATGTTTCCTAAATGTAGTTTGAACCTGTTAATTTCGATCGCAATGAGATGTCTTATTGTGTTGTGTTCGGTGATGGTGTCACGATTAGCACCCTTCGGTGCCGCGACGAAACCGAGGGCCTCCTATGGCGCGCGACATAAGGTTGTGCTGCTTGGCACGCGCAGGTATCGAGGTGGCTAGTCCTGACCCAACATAGAACTTTCCATTGAGAAGTCTCTTTGTGGTCAGTTTGAAGTAGCCTTTCACGGTCACTAACAACCTTGAGATCAAATCAAAATACCGGGCAAAAAGGTCAAAATCACGTAGATAGCAACGTAAACGATCCGATAACCGTTGTGCTCCCTGTAAGTGAGCCCTTATCGAAGAACGTCTTGATGGATTACCAAGTACGAGTTCGGCAATTGATGCGCTTGAATGGATTGTGCGGTTGTGATGAATTATTGTGCCTTATTTATTATGAGAATTTTATTCTTGAAGACAGTTTGACATTTCGCAATAATTCATCTACAAATTTCCCACATCGTCAGTGCTCATTGGCTATGCATTTTGCAGATGTCGTACAATCTTCGTAGAGGTCGTGGAAATGAGGAGGAGGACCAGCCGCCCCCTCCGCCACCACCCACTCCGGCGGAGTTAATGCAAACAGTAGTTGAGGGGCAGCGGATGTTGGCCGACGCATTGCGCCAAATGGCCAATCGTGAGGCTCGGCATGGTCGTCAGGGCCCGGAGCCAAACCAATATAGTGACTTCAAGGACTTCCTGGATACAAAGCCCCCGCTTTTTAAGGAAGCGGAAGAGCCCCTGCAGGCTGATGAATGGTTGAACACAATTGAGCAAAAGTTTCGTCTGTTACGCCTAACTGATGAGCTGAAAACGGAGTATGCCTCCCATCAATTGCATGGTCCAGCAGGCATCTGGTGGAGTCACTATCGCTCCACGCTCCCTGCTAATGTCCCGATCGCTTGGGATCAGTTTAAGGCGGCCTTCCGGGGGAATTATATCCCTCCAGGTCTGATGGCAATCAAGCACACAGAGTTTATGAGGCTGTCACAAGGAAACAAGAGCTTAACTGAGTACTTGCAGACCTTCAACAATTTGGCAAGGTACGCCACGGAGTTTGTGGATACTGATGCCAAAAAGATTGCTAGTTTCAAAAGGGGCCTCGGCCCAAAGCTAATGAAGACTATGGGTACTAGCAAGTGTACCACTTTCAATGATTTCATCAGTGATGCTTTGACACAAGAGAACAATAATACTATTTATTCTGCTTCTAAGAGCCGGAAAAGGGCCCTTGAGGCAAGTGCTTCTCAGTCAAGGGCCTCAGCAGCACCCAGGTCTTCTCCACGCCCGCCTGCCCAGAATGCAAGGTTCCGTCCGCCACAGAAAAAGACGGCTGCGAAAACTGGGTTCCGTAAGGCATATACTGTAGCTCTGCCCAAGGGGACTTCTGGTCAGAGTAGTTCTAGTGTTCCTCCTAGCAATATGCCTTGCTGGAATTGCAACAAGCCAGGTCATTGGGCCCGGAACTGTCCGTACCCTAAGAAAAATGTCAATCAAGGTGGTCGTCAGGGGCATGCTCACTATAACAGCATTGAAGAAATTCCATCTGGTGAGGTAGTCACGGCTGGTAAGTTCCTAGTTGACCAACACCCCGCAGTGGTACTTTTTGATTCAGGTGCTTCGCATTCCTTTATCAGTCCTAAGTTTGCATCCAAATTTGCACACAAGTTGCATACTGTTGAAGGTGTGGGTTATTGTATTAGTGCTGCAAGTGGGAATATTTCCACAAACAAAGTAGTGGGGAACCTTAAGTTTGAGATAGAAGGGCGAAGTTATTCGCTTGCTCTATTGGTGTTACCGGGGTTAGACATAGATGTTATCTTGGGAATGAATTGGATGAGTCAGAATGGGGTACTCATTGACACATCTGCTCGGGTAGTTATGCTCAGAGATCCTACCGATCAAAAGGGTTTTCTAGTTCAACTTCCCAGAAAAGTTGAATTGTCGGGAAAAATTCATGCTGTGCAAGCAAAGGCGTTGGCTGAAATTCCCGTAGTAAATGAGTTTCTGGATGTTTTTCCCGATGATTTGCCGGGACTTCCTCCGGATCGGGATGTGGAATTTAAAATCGAGTTGCTGCCTGGTACCGCACCCATCTCTAGGAGACCCTATAGAATGCCTCCAAATGAGTTAGCTGAGCTTAAGGTACAATTGAATGAACTTCTGAAGAAGGGGTTGATCCGTCCTAGCTCATCTCCGTGGGGTTGCCCTGCTATCTTTGTAAAGAAGAAGGATCAAACCTTGCGGATGTGCGTGGACTATAGACCTCTGAATGCAGTCACTGTCAAGAATAAGTATCCTCTGCCGCGTATCGACATCTTGTTCGATCAATTGTCCAAAGCCAAAGTCTTTTCCAAGATTGATCTAAGGTCTGGGTATCATCAGATTAAAATCCGTCCTGAAGATGTTCCAAAAACAGCCTTCTCGACGAGATACGGCCTTTATGAGTATCTTGTCATGTCCTTCGGTCTGACTAATGCCCCAGCGCACTTCATGTGCTTGATGAATTCGGTGTTTATGCCCGAATTGGACAAGTTTGTGGTGGTGTTCATTGATGACATCTTAGTGTATTCTGAAAATGAGGAAGACCACGCGGAACACTTGCGTATTGTCCTCAGCAGATTGCGTGAGCATAAACTGTATGCGAAGTTCAGTAAATGCGAATTCTGGCTTCGGGAAGTACCTTTTCTTGGGCATGTATTGTCCGATGGAGGTATTATGGTGGACCCCACCAAGGTAGAAGAAGTATTGAATTGGAAGGCTCCTACTTCGGTTCATGAGGTCCGGAGTTTTCTTGGGTTGGCTGGCTATTATCGTCGCTTCATCCCGGATTTCTCAAAAATAGCCAAACCCATGACTCGGTTGCTGCAAAAAGACACCAGGTTTGTCTGGACTCCTGAGTGTGATGCGGCTTTTCACCAACTGCGAACCCTCCTAACCTCGGCTCCGGTTTTGGCACAACCGGATATCGAGAAACCTTTTGATGTTTACTGTGATGCCTCAGGCATAGGTTTGGGAGGTGTTCTGATGCAGGAAGGCCGAGTAATTGCATATACTTCACGGCAACTTCGGAAACATGAGGTGAATTATCCAACGCATGACTTAGAACTGGCCGCAGTTGTTCATGCTTTGAAGGTGTGGCGGCATTATCTGCTGGGCAATGTCTGCAATATCTATACAGACCACAAAAGCCTCAAATATATCTTTACCCAACCCGAGCTAAATATGCGTCAGAGAAGATGGCTTGAGTTGATTAAAGATTATAATCTCCAAGTGCACTATCACCCAGGCAAGGCAAACGTGGTTGCGGACGCCTTGAGCCGTAAATCTCATTGCCATTCCTTAGTTGAAACTGATTTTCACCGATCCCGCCTGTTACATCCGGCAGTCTTGTACAACATCACTGTCAGTGGTACTCTCAGAAATAAAATCATCGAGCTCCAAAAGACTGATCTGGGTATATTTCACATAAAACGGAAGATGAAAGAGGAAGAAACTAAGCATTTCAGGTTAGATGACGAAGGTGTGCTGTGGTTCAAGGATAGATTAGTGGTACCTAAGGATCGAGAGCTTAGAGATCAGATCCTGTCCGAAGCACATTCTTCCAAGTTGTCCATCCATCCTGGTAGTAATAAGATGTATTGTGATTTGAAACCACTTTATTGGTGGACCAAGATGCGGAAAGAGATAGCTGCATATGTTGCTAGATGTGACACCTGTTGCAGAGTGAAAGCTGTGCATATGAAAGCTGGGTTGCTTCAGCCACTTTCCATTCCAGGCTGGAAATGGGAAGAAATAAGTATGGATTTCATTGTCGGACTTCCTCCCACAGTCAAAAATCATAACTCTATCTGGGTAATTGTTGACCGTTTGACCAAATCCGCTCATTTCATCCCCGTGAGAGTGGACTATCGTCCTACTGACTATGCTGAGTTGTACTTCAATCAGATAGTCCGGCTTCATGGGATACCTCGTACAATCGTTTCTGATCGGGGTCCCCAGTTCACTGCTCGCTTTTGGGAGCATTTGCATCACCTTCTGGGAACCAAGTTAGTGAGAAGCTCTGCTTATCACCCCCAGACATCTGGTCAGACGGAACGAGTTAACCAAATCTTGGAAGATCTATTGCGAGCATGCGTCATTTCGTCCAAGGGTTCTTGGGAAAAATGGCTACCTTTAGCCGAATTCTCGTACAATAACAGTTATCAAGAGAGTATTAAGATGGCTCCATTCGAAGCTTTGTACGGTCGTAAGTGCCGAACCCCACTAAACTGGGTAGAAGCTGGGGAAAGAAGGTATTATGGCATTGATTTTGTTCAGGAAGCCGAGGAACAAGTCCGTACTATCCAGAAACATATGGCTGCAGCCCAAGCTAGACAGAAAAGCTATGCTGATCGTCGCAGAAAACCACTCGAATTTGAAGTTGGAGACTTCGTTTATTTGAAAGTTTCTCCAATGAAGAGTGTCCAACGTTTTGGCGTTAAGCGGAAGCTTGCACCAAGATACGTGGGTCCTTTCCAGATCATAGGCAAGAGTGGAGCTGTTGCATACAAAATCCAGTTGCCTCCTGAGATGAGAGCCATATTCAATGTTTTCCATGTCTCTCAGCTTAAAAAGTGTCTTCGAGTTCCTGAGGAACAAGTTCCGTTAGGAGATATCAGGCTGGAATCCGACTTAACCTATGAAGAAAAACCAGTCCGAGTGATCGATACTCAGGAACGAGTAACTAGAAGTAAAGTGGTTAAGTGGTACAAGGTGATGTGGAGCAATCAGGGTAGTGAGAGTGATGCTACGTGGGAACGGGAAGATTATTTGCGGGATGGTTATAAAGAATTCTATGACAAATGGTACGCTTTCCAAATCTCGGGACGAGATTTTTTATAAGGGGGGAGGGCTGTAACACCTCAAGTGTTTAGTCCTTAATTGCATTGCATTTGCATAAGCATGACATGCATAATCCATGTTTAGTATTTCATGTAATGCAATTCATGTTTTTGTTTAGGGTTTGCTTGATTGATTTCATAAAGTATTTGTTAGTTGGTGTAACAAAAAGGTAAAGTCATCAATCATGACCTACAACACCTTAGCTATACTTAGAGTAACATTTGGATCAAGGTTCATGTTGACCAAAATTACAAAATTTCCCTCCATGACAAGTTTGACTTCCATTTGACCATAGAAGGTTCTAGTTTGACCAATTAGAAAGTCTAATTTAGAGATCTTGCATGGAAGAGCACCCTTAAGCAAAGTTGTAAAGAAATTCTTGGGGAACAAAAGTCTCAATATGACCATCTCATGAAAATGACCACAACATGCTCAAAAGTGGCCCACAAGTCAGCTAGTAGTGTAATTCCAGGACTTAGAATTTTTCTAAGTCTGGAATTGGACTTTACAGTTTCACTGATGCCTACTTTGGAAGCTTGTAGTTTGCAAACCAAGCCAAACTAGCCTTCACTCATATTGACAAATTTGTAGATCACATGTAGCCCTACAACTTTGCCAATATCACCCAAGCCTGGTTCTCAATGGTTCAAGAGATATTGGGCCATGAAAATGACCTGTCAGTCGGCACCTTTGACTGAAACTTGGTTTCAGTTTCACCAAGCACTACTTTGAGACCATATAGTTTCATTTACAGACCGATTCAGCTCGAGCTCCAGTGGGCAAATTTGTAGACGATATGTACCTCTACAACTTTGCTAATCACGGCTTGTACTAAATCGGTCTAGATTGGGAGTTATAGGTCGCCAAAGTCCCGCTGTCAGGCCCGGTTTAACTGACATCGCGATTTCAAAAGTTCAGTCGAACGACACGGCGTGTCGTGGCGCCTCAGCAGAAGAACGCCGCCGCGTGTCCTCCACGCGCCGCGCGCGACCTGGCGATGCGGCCAGCTGCCGAGCGCATGAAGAGCGCCTCTGCTGCCGCTCCAACCTTCCCCATTCATTTCCTTCTCCTCCTTCCTTCTCGTTTTCAAAACGCAAAGAACCGAGCCGCCATCCCCTTCTTCTCCGACGAGCCCCAGCGCGAGCCACGCCACACCACCGGCCGTTTGCGCTCGCCATCACCTCCGCCTCACCACCCTCCATCCCCTTGACCCACTGGAGCCAGCGATTGAACCCTAGGTGAGCCGCATTGTCTTCTTCTCCGCATCCGAGGGGTCGCCGGAGCCCGCCATGGGACCTCACCGTGGCCGGGTGTCTCGGGACCTTCTCCATCTCCCCCTAGTAGTAAAATGGAACCGCCTGGACTCGGTGAAGCTCGTACCGAGCTCCAACCGCACCGCGCTTCTTCACCGGCGACGGTGCGCCGCCACCGGAGGTCACCGGCCGCCACGCACGGCGGCAGGCCCTCTCCTCCCCATCCCCATCCGTCCTACGGGTGCCAATCGATGCGCCGGGTGACGGAGATCACGAGGCCGTGCTCGGTTGGCCGCGCGAGCTCTTCTCCGGCGAGCGCGAGCTCACCGGAGCTCGCCGGGCGTCGGCTCCCCTGCTCCCGGTCGCTGACCGCGGGGGCCCGCGTGTCAGTGCCGCGCGCGGGCGGGAGAGCCGAGCGGGCCGAACGCGCGCGAGTGGGCCGGATTCGTTCCCGGGCCGGCCCAGTTGTCCGAAATAAAAATAGATTTTTATTATTTTGATACTGATTTTTGTAATACTTGGAAAAATAGGAATCTAGGGTTTTAGTGATCCAAAAATCATGAAATAAATTTTGTTAGAATCTACTGGATGTGTAGTATTTTATAAAAATATAGATCTGGCTTGAGATGTTTAAATTCTGTAAGATTTTATTAGATCCTTTAAATGTGTTTTGGAATGTATACAAATTTGTTTAATTTATAGCTTGAGCTGTAGAGTTCCATAAATTATGAAATTTGGTGGGTAGGTTACTCTATGCTAGTCCTAGCTATGGTAAAAATTTGGGCCTCAGTACTTAAGTAATTTTCAAGTTATAAGGCTATCATTTTATTCTAGGAAATAATTGAAGTAATTTTTATAATTTTTCTACATGTGCAATGTTATTGTAAATTTTTGGAGAATGTCTTGGTACCCTAGAGTGTCTAAGAAAAATATGAAATCTGTTGTTTGATACTTTTCAATGTGATTTATGATTTATGCAAAAATCAGCCTTTTGGGCTTGTGAATTTTGTATAGGGAGTTTCTGTGAATAAAACTTGTTCAAATTTTTACTGTGGTCTATTTAGAGGTCAGAGAGTCCCCTGTAATTTTTGTAGAATTTTAGGAGCAGTTTACATATATGTTTGAAATTCTACCTAAATAATTAAGTAAATTAAGAAATGGGGTTAAATAAATATTCTAGTTGGTTCCACCTTACTTTCTGGTGTTTTTATACCTAATGTGAACTGTTAGTAACAGTAGTTTGGTTTTAGGAGACTTTGGTCATATCAACAAATATGTAACCTTTGTAATTTTAGGTTTTCTGGACAGCTAGAAGTATTTCTAAGTTTGACCTTTGATAAAATTTGTTGTGGGGAAACTTGTAAATACCAAAGTCACAGTAAACTTGATGAACTAGCTTGTGTCAAAATTTGGGAACATTTGGCTTAGTAGTTTGAGAGTTACTGTTGTTTTAAGTGGCAGTTCAGAATCTGCTGCTCTCTGTTTTGAGAGGACAGATTCTGGAACTTGTGAAGTTTGATGTGGAAAACTTAGGAGTTTGGGGTTGAGGTCTGAAAATGTTTTGTAGAGCATTTCTTAGGCTTTCCAGATTGTCCTAGATCATATCTTTTGGGTTTGTAAATCTCCACTTATGATAAAAACAAGTAGCTGCTGTCCAGTATGCTCTACTGTGATGCTTTGCTGATTGATATGGTGTGATATCCTAAGACAAGTTACTTTTGTAATTGTTAGGTGTTAGGGCTTTAACTGAAGATGAGCAACTTTATCTTAGGCTAAGTAGATTAGGTGAGTACTCCTCTACCGGAGAGGAAATTTGCACCTACTCTTTTGAAGTAATTTGAATAGAGCGCTAAATTGTTGTAATGCATTTCATTCCGAGCATTTCATTCCGAGCATATTGCATCTTTCATTATGCATTCATGAGATTTATTATGCACTCATGCAATAGGTGTACCGGAGGGGGTAACGCTCCTCGAGTTCGAGCAGACAGTCCCAGAAGAAGTGCTGAGTCAACCAGCGGAGCAGACCGAGCCAATCGGCGAAGAAGTCTCCGAAGAAGACCTTCAGGAGTGTCCTGATCACCGGCCTTCCACCTTCCTGAAAGGCAAGCCCCGGTGCATGCTGAACCCATTATTTGATAAAAGATATCTTGAGTACTTTTATTTGTTTACTGCATTATGTAATAGGAGTTGTATGAAACCAACTGTTGCATTACACCTGTCCTTGTCCAGATACTATGCCCTAATCCTATATTAGGTGTAGGCACGTGTCAATGCTTAGCCCTGCTTAGTACGGTAGAAGTCGGGTGATTTCCGGTCATCCGCGAGAGATAGGACTGGGTCGCGAGTGGCTTATGGCTATCGTGATGGAACCATGCTCTAAAATGAAATTGAGACCGGACGGGAGTTCGATGGTACAGCTGCAAGACACTTCACGTCTTGGGTGTGGAGCCATGCCCGTCTGAGTCGTTTAAGGACCGATTCGCTGTACGTCCTTGAGTCATGTTGAACGCAGTCTAACACTTAGTTGGCCGGATAAGTCGTTCCGACCGCGAAGCCGAGTAATGTGATTCAGGCCGGGAATCGAATGGTAGGTTGCTTCTTGGAGGAGAGAAAGGATGTGCTTGGGGACATTGGCGTGAGACCAAGGGGGGGGTTAGAGTCCCTATCACCTGGCAGAGTGTCGCCCTTGGGGTCGCGACATCATTCGGACCCGCGATTCCTGAATCATACGAAAGGTGGCTTGTGCGACCCTGGCAGGGGCCTGCGCGGTGAGTGTTAGAAATACCCCTCCAGCTGGATAGGAATTCGATTCGAATCGCCGTCGCTCCCGGTTAGTGAGCACTTGACTTGAGCAGCGGCAACGTAGATCTCATTAATTAAACAGATGGTTAAGTGAATGATACAATGTTGCCACAATTTATACCTGCTATGGAATAATCTGAATAATTGTTTGATGATAATCAAGTGCATGTTTAGTACAGGTGCTAAGATAGATGACAGGTAAATGCTAAAAATAACTGCTAGTACAGGTTATAAAAGTTTCAGCTACTTATGCCTTTATGCAAAATGTGGTGTCAGCTAGCCTCTTGTGTAAGCCTTGCATAATCCTTGGTGTCTACTTTATTTCTGGTTTTTGACGGGTAAGTCTAGCTGAGTACATTCCAGTACTCAGGGTTTATTCCCTCCTGTTGCAGATGATATGCTGTACCAAGGCTTCTGCAAGACTTGCCTTCACCCCGCGGGGGATGAGGACTAGATCACATGGGCATGATCATCTTTATGTACTTACCTCGTTCTTTTGTGGGATGTTGATCTATCCAAACTGGCAGTATTTAAGTAACTTCAGTGTGTGTTAGACTTCCGCTACTTTCAAACTCAGTTTGTAATAATTGCTACTCCGTGGTGTTAACTTATTTCTGAACTATTTGTGAAATGTAACGTATGATGTGTATGTTGAATGATGCGATCCTGGTTGTAAGCAGTTTGGTTTGAAATCCTTCGTGATTTCGATTGACTACCGGGATTATATGGGCTCAAGTTTGAAAATTTGAGCGCTTCGGTGCTTGTTTTCGTACTTGTGCTCTTATAATTTGGTCGGTTCTGTTACATCTCTCACCCTACGTTCATGTTTCTCAAAATCAAGTTTTAACAAGGGTTGCATATAATCAGTAGTCATTGTCCTTATTCATAGTATTTAAGTGGAGCGCTAGCAACTACCCATATGCAAGTGTAACCCATCGGTAACAAGGTACAAGATAATCAAAGACTAGGATATCCTATGTTGAGCAAATTGACCCATGCAAATGACTAATTAAATAATGAATAGGACAACAAAGAATATCCCATATTATACTTGCCTTGCTCGTAGAACTCCTGCTGGTCTGGATTATCATAGAAGAAGATCTCGTCACCCGCGTAGCAATTACCGTCTACTCGAACCACAATCAACAACATGCATTCCAAGATCATCCATGCAAGGCAAACAAGACTAGATTAGAACAGTACATGAATAGAGAGAAATCAATATAAAAGGTTTAGAACACTATTCTACGCGTTGCTACGATCACACAGATATAAAGATCACGAAAAACAGAGTTGAAACGCGAAAGTTACGAATTTACCAAGATTTCCTATAGATAAATAATTACTATAATACTAATCCGAAATTTAAATATTACAAATCTACTGTAAAACAGTACTAACATGTAAAGCTCACGAAAACGAACCTAACGGAATTTGAACGGGTCAAATCGGAGTTAAAATGAGCATTTTATGGCCAAAACAAAAACAGTGGCAAACTTGTAAATAACTGAAAACGTATTTCTTGAGTTTACCGAGACCAGCTACGCTTTCAAAAGAAGAAAATGTATTTCTGGAACTACGCTTTGGACTGCGGGTTTTGTTCAAAAGGTTCCGGGGGCTTTTTAACAAAAGTTACCCCCGAAGGGGTATCCAGTGATCTGGACCGTCGGATTAGATCCGAACGGCCCTGATTTAAAAGAGGGAGGAGGGGGCGGCGCTCCCACCAAAGAAGACGGCCACGCGGTGGCGCGCCATCACCGGTGGCGACCGAGCTTGCTGACGCAAGCAAAAACAGCCTTAGAGGCCACTATTTGCCACCGGATTTGCACGAAACGAAAGAGGAGGTCAAGGCGGTTCTCACCGAGAAGAAAATGGAGACGAAGGTGGATCGAGGATGGCGTGCGGGCGAGAATGGCGGCCGGCTTAACTCCTGCAAGTATGGCGTCACCCTGTGAGTCAACCGAAGGTTCAAGAGATAGACATCCGGTGTGGGGAGCTTCCATACCATGCGAAGACAACCGACGGCAAGCCAATTTCTTTGGTGAGGCGTTGGAAAATGGAAACCCGAGCTCGGCAATGGGCTAGGGTTTTCTGGCTCGACTGCGAGCTCGAAAAGGTGAAATGAATTGAAATTGGAGTTGGGGAGGGGTGCGGCCTGCTTTATAGCCCTGCAGGACGTGTCAATCGGGAAAGAAATGAGCTGATTTGCTCGATTTCCGGCGGGGCGAGCAAAAGGAAAGCTCCCGGCCATCCCAGCGAGAGGTAGGAGATGGCTGACGCCGTGGACCCATGCGGCAGTGATGGAGAACGGGGGCCCCACGCATTAGCGGGCCAAGGCGAGGGGGGAAGCGCGCGCGCGCTGCGCTCGGCCAGCGGGCCGGCCCAAGAAGAAGGGCGCGCGGCCAATTTAGGTCGAGCCGAAGGAAGGGAGGGCAGCGCCCACATGGACCTGCGGAAGCAAGGGAGGAGTGGGCTGGTTGGGCCAGTGGGCCAAAACCAGGGAGGAAGAAGAAAAAAATAAAGGATTCCCTTTTCTTTTATGAAATAAATTTGTAAATTCATTTCCAAGAGATTTTGAACTCCTTTTTGAGTTGAGTAAAAACCAAACATCACATAATTAAATATGCAGCAGCATGAGTGCAACAACATGTAGCTAGCCTTAAATTTGATTTTATTTTCATAAAATTTTATTATTTCTCCTATGTTAAATGCCCACAAATAAACATAAAATTCAAATTTCCTCTATTTTAAAATATGCAAAATTTTGGGTGTTACACTCGTCTGAATAGGAGTGTAGCCTGGGGACTGAAACGACTGAGGCACCTGCTGCTGAGGTAAGGCAAACTGAAAGCTCGGCTGTGGTCCCTGACTCTGAAGCCCACTGGGCTGTAAAGCTAGAGTAAGGACGGACGGAGGCGGAGGGACCCCAACAGTAACAAGGTGTCTCAAGAGCTCAAGATACTGCTGCTAGGTAGCTGCCTGCTACCGCTGTATCTCTAGCTGCTGCCACTGAAACTCGTCCTGGCGAGCCTAAATCTGTGCAAATGTAGCTACGTTGTCCTGAGCCTGTCTTTGTAACTGAATCTTCTGCCTCTCCTAAGCCTGGGTCAGCCTCTCAAGTATAGCCACCATGGCTGGGTCTAAGCGGGAGGCTAAACCAGAACCACCGGCCTCATGGTCGTGAGGACGACGAGAACGGTACCGAGGAAGTGGCTGGTAGTCGTCATCAGTGCTGTCGGTGGCGTCGTCCTCGTCTGGATCAGCTGGCTGAGCATCCAAGTTGGCAAGCTCTGCCTTTGCAAAGTCCCTCAACGGTCTGGTCCTACTCAGCTGCAGTCTCAGGTACCTCTGCTCTCTGACGCTAACTCGGACTAGGTGCCTACTCATGAGTAAGAGTGGCCCACAGCTGACGTATGTCATACTCAGGAAAGGCTGTCGTGGTGTCAGAGATCTCTGCCCGTATCTCAGCTGGAAGGTCATAGGCACACCTAATCAGAAAATAGATCCAATGGGCATAGGGTAGCTGATGGTGACCCTTGAAGCCCTCTGCTAAAGTATCCTCCATCTCACAGAGCATCAAATCCCAAATATCAAACAGAGTCTGAGAGACAAGGTGGTGAACTACCCAAAGTTGCATATGAGTCAAACCCTCTCGGTAGCCCAACCTCGGAAGTAGTGTCCTCCTCACAATAGCATCAAGAACTCTGGCAATAGGAGTCAAACTGGCTAGTGTGCGTCTGGACCCCTCACCAAACGGCTCGTGAAAGCACGGTCTGACTAAGTTTGTAGGTGGTATAGTGCCACCGTGAGGACGCCTCGGTGGTGGTGTCTGACCAAAATAGAGCTGGTGGATCTTCGTCTCTGAAGCTAGGAGCCTCAGAATCTCCCGTACCCTGGTACTATATAGTCTGCAGTCACGACCTCTGAATGCAAAGTGGATAAACTCGTGAGCGGGGTCTATCCAAAGTGAAGAGTAGAACTCCCTGACCCATGTGCCGCAGTATGCTCCTGTCCGACCCAGAAGATCTGACAATCCTGGTAGAAAAGAAATATGGGGACGGAGCTCCTCGCCAATAACTGCAACAAGTGACTCTAGTCGACAAACCCTCTGTGGTCTGAAAGCAATCCCACTGTCAACATAAGCTCTGTAGAAGTCCTCGTGTAGAGGTGTGTAGAATCCCTCTGAAGCTCTTGTGTCCCGCTAAGGTGGGAACCACCGAGCAACCTCGACGAAACGGAGAGCCTGAACCTGTCGTGTTGTAGCTCCTCTCAGGTCAAAGTGCTCAACTAGGGGGCTGACCACGAGCTTTGGGAGGTGGACGACCTCCACGTCTCTGACCCTCTAGCCTAGGAGTCACCTGAGCACGCATTCGTCCTGAGCGACGACGCGGTGGAGTCTGCAGTGTCTGCTCCTGTGTCTCCTCTGTCTGCTTTGTGGGTTGCTCCTCCGTTTCCTCGGTGGCCTCTGTATCAAGCTGTCGTCCCTCAAGGTGAAAGCGGTGCTCGCCAATCTAAATACCACTACCTATGCCTCCTCTCTTAGCTTGATTAGCAGCGTCAGCCACTGCTTGTGCTACCTCTGCCTCTGTGAGCATCCTCTTTCTTTTCTTGGTGGCGATCTTCTTGCGCTTGCCTTGGGCAACCTCTGTCAAACGTGGAGGACTTTCGTCCCCATCACTCAGAGCTCCACCAACATTCTTGCATCGGGCCATGCTGACAAGACTCTGTGACTGAGAAATACTGATGCTGAAAGATCAATTGCCAAGCTAGAATTCCCCTGAATCAACTCACGACTAACAAGAACACTGTAAAAAGGACTGTCGCTGAGTAGATGATGAACTGATACTCGTGAGGCTTGGCCTCAATCCATGCCCACGGGCTTGGTCCCGGGTTCAAATTTCCATTGAACTAGCTGCCCACTGCCACACAAAACACCGACAAGACTCACTGCAAAGATGGAATAGATAGAGCTACTTGTAAGCAACATATTTCAACTAATAGATGAGCAATGTCCTTATGAGAGCAAGCAGAAGAGGTAAGAAAAGGATAGAACATGACATGCTACCTTAGAAGAGCGAGACTTCAGTGAAAAGATGAGACCTTGACGTGCGGGGGCACCACAGGAATGAAGGACGAGCACTGGAACGCTGAGATAGGAAAAAGGTGAATCACAGAGCTCTAAGAGATGTCATCGGCATAACATCAAATAGGGGCAGTGCAGGGAGGTGAACACTTTGTGAAAAAGGGCCACAACAAAGAAACCTCACTAGAATCCACACTAGCGCCGGAGGGAGGGGTGAAGCTGCACGCCAGAAGAGGGGTTAGAGCCGAGGAGGAGCTGCGCGGGTGGCAACAGTGGCGATAGCCGGTCAGAGAGCAGGGAGCGAGCTCGCGCGGTTGTGGCGGCTGGAGATTGGAGCCGTGCGGGCAGCAATGGGGTCGCGAGGAGGGCAAGTCGAGGAGAGGTGATGGCCGAAGATCTAGGAGGGAGCTTGAGGCGCACGATTAGGGTTAGGGCTGAGGTGGAGCGGTGGCGTATGGGGAGGAGAACGCGAGGTAGAAGAATAAGGAGAGGCCCTCGCAAATTGGTCAGAGAAAAGAACGAGATCTGCTTTTCAAAGTATTGACCGGACGCGCTCCTCGACTGATCGGACGCGCTATAGAGGCGTCCGGTCAGAGTCCAGTAAGGTCCAAGAGCCGACCAGACACGTCCGTTGAGGGGTGACCGAACGCAGATAGAGTCCGGTCCGAGACCCAATGCACAACAGAGAACCCCCCTGGATGACCAGACACGTCCGCAACTAGTTGATCGGATGCTGACAGAGTCAGGTCAGAAATCCACCCGAGAACCACCTTCGCGCGATCGGACGCACAGTTGATGTCCGGAACTAGACGCAGTGGTCGAGCAGCGTCGCGTCCGGTCCAGCGTCTGGTCAGTGATTTTCACCTTTTCCCTTTTTGATCTTCGACGTGACTTCTCCCAATCAAGTTCTAATACAAAAAGACATAAATAAACACCAATTGGAACCTGATATGAGTGAGTTCTCTCGAACCCTCAAGTTTTCAAAATAAATTCGCCTTAGGCTAGTATTATTTTTAAGAAAATATGCGATAAACACCCAAGGAGCAATGTATGGCCATGCAATAGAGTTTATAAACCCTTGGGAGCGTCAAATGCTCTCTCTATTCATGGACGAACATAGAGGTTGCTCAAAACAAAACTAAAAAGAAACGATAAAGCAACAAACATGCATATGCAATGCAAAGCAAGAAAGTAAAACTAGGTTGCTTGTTAAGTTTGATCCACGAATAGGCTTCTTCACTCCTCCAAAAGAGGGTTATCGTAACCGTGTTAGACAAGTCCTAGATGCATTACGAAAGTTTAAACATGACATATATTACAATGCAATGCAAGGGACAACACAAGCTCATTTTTTAAAATTACTAGAATCAAGCACATTTAGCTCACTTCTCAACCTACAAAAGGTAGCCTCATCCAAAGGTTTAGTGAAGATATCCGCTAATTGATTTTCACTTCTTACACCTTCTAGTGATATACCATTTTTAGCAACATGATCCCTTAGAAAGTGATGACGGATATCAATGTGCTTGGTACGTGAGTGTTGTACTAGATTATTAGCAATTTTAATGGCACTTTCATTATCACATAAAAGTGGCACCTTATCAAGAACAACACCATAGTCTAGAAGAGTTTGCTTCATATATAAGATTTGTGCACAACAAGCCCCGCGGCAATGTATTCCGCCTCGGCGGTGGACAACGCCACACTATTTTGCTTTTTAGATGACCAAGTTACAAGTGATCTCCCAAGCAAATGGCACCCTCCAGATGTGCTTTTTCTATCAATTTTGCAACCGACATAATCCGAGTCGGAATAGCCAACTAGTTGAAATCTAGCTCCTTTGGGATACCAAAGGCCAATGCTTGGGGTGTGCTTAAGATATCTTAAGATTCTTTTTCACGACACTTAGGTGAGGTTCTTTAGGACACACTTGAAAGAGAGCACACATGCACACACTAAACATGATATCGGGCCTAGATGCGGTAAGGTACAACAAGCTACCAATCATAGAACGGTAGAGAGTTTGATCAACCGGTTTAGCTCCCTCATCTAGGTCGAGATGTCCATTTGAGGCACATTTGATCAACTCTCTCATTTTTGTCATCATCTTGAGGCTCATATGATGAAGATGGTGGATTGATCATTTGAGTATTGTCTTCATCCTCTTTAGGCTTGATGTCTCCCACCGGCATGTTCTTCATTGCCTCCCTCAATGGTTCATCACCTACATCATCACAATTCTCAATTGCTCCTTGGGAGCCGTTAGATTCATCAAATTCCACATCATATATTTCTTCAACCAAACCAGTGGCATGGTTAAATACTCTATATGCTTTGGACTTTGATGAGTAGCTAACAAGAAAACCAATATCACAACGTCTTTGGAACTTCCCTAGGTGTTGCCGCTTCTTGTAGATGTAGCATTTGCAACCAAACACCCGAAAGAATGAGACGTCCGGTTTCTTCCAATTTAGCAATTCATAGGGGGTCTTGCCAAGAAACTTTTGTAGGAAGAGGTGATTTGATGCATAGCTTGCGGTGTTAATTGCCTCGGCCCACAATTTTTCCGGTGTGTTGTACTCATCTAGCATGGTTCTTGCAAGGGTAATCAATGTCCGGTTCTTTCTCTTAACTACACCATTTTGTTGAGGAGTGTAGGTTGATGAAACCTCATGCTTGATCCCAATCTTATCACAATAAGCTTCAATGTTTGTGTTGTCAAATTCTTTGCCATTGTCACTTCTTATCTTCTTTATCTTGACTTCAAATTCATTTTGAGCTCTCTTTACAAACTTCTTGAAACAAGTGGCCACTTCGGATTTGTCATGAAGGAAGAATGTCCAAGTGTATCTTGAGTAGTCATTCACAATCACAAGATAATAAAGGTTTCAACCCAAGCTCTTGTAAGTTGTAGGACCAAACAAATCCATGTGTAGAAGCTCTAACACTATTGATGTTGACATGTAAGCTTTTGTTAGATGAGTATTTGCAACTTGTTTACCGGCTTGACATGCACTACAAGGTTTGTCCTTCTCAAACTTCACATCTTTCAAGCCTCTCACTAACTCTTTCTTCAAAAATTTGTTGAGAGTATTCATTCCAACATGAGCAAGCCTCCTATGCCAAAGCCACCCAAGTGAAGTTTTAGTGAACAAGCATGTCATCAAATTTGCATCTTTGGAGGTGAAATCAACAAGATAGAGATTGTTGTATCTAAAGCCTTTGAAAATCACTTGCTTGTCTTCTATCATTGATACTACCACATCATTTGGTGTGAATGAACATTGATAGCCAAGATCACAAAGTTGCCCAACGGATAGTAGATTGAAACTCAAAGAAGCAACATAGAGCACATTTGAAAGAGAGTGATCATTTGATATTGCAATCTTGGCTATACCCTTGACTTTGCTCTTTGAATTGTCCCCAAATGTGATCTTCTCTTGACATTCCCTATTTTCTTCAAGTGAGGTGAACATACGAGGATCACCAGTCATATGTTGAGTGCAACCACTATCAATAACCCAATAAGTTCCACCAGTCTTGTAGTTCACCTACACACAAGAGATCAAGCTTTTTGTTTAGGGACCCAAACTTGAGAGGGACCCTTGACTTTCTCAACTAGTGACTTGGCAACCCAAATTTTCTTAGGCCTATTCTTGTTTGGGGGACCCAAGAACATGACTTTCATCTTTCCACTAGAATCTCTTCTAAGCATATAGTGAGCATTGAAAGCAAAGGGTCTACCATGCTTGGGCAAGGGTTGTGGTGGTTGAGTTTCACATTCATGAGCAAAGTGGCCCTCTTGTCCACACTCAACACATCTCTTAGGTTTGGGCTTTGATTTGTTTTGTTGTTGTTGAATTTTGGCCTTCTTCTCTTGATTTGCCAAGTAACCAATACCACTTCTATCCATCTTCATGACAGTGTTCATGAGTAGCTCACTTTGTAAGTATTGACCTCTTGTAAACTTACTTAAACCAGTCTTGAGATGCTCTTTCTCTTGCTTTAGCTTTTTGTTCTCCTCAATGAGTGACTCATTTGATGTTTGCTTTTCAAGAGCCATCGACCCTTTTAGCTTCTTGTTCTCATCTCTAAGCATTTCATTTTCACTCTTGAGCTTGGCATAATCATCATAATTGTCGGACTCAACCACTTTCTTGCCTTTGCCACTAGAGCCTTGCTCAATGCTCTCAATAATCAAGTCATCACATGATGTGGCTATATCAATCTTAACAACTTGGTTAGTAGCATCATGTGTCTCAAGAGAAAGCTCATTAGCAATAACAAGACTATCATAGTTAATTTTCAATGAAGTATAGTTATCCTTTAGCAAGTTGTGCCTAGTGTTGAGCTCATCATGCTTCTTCTCAAGTTTATCATGTTCATCTCTAAGCTCTTTATTGAAAGTTTTGAGCTCCTTGAGAGTAGAAGTCACAATTTCATTTTGATATTTAAGCTCATCACTAGTCTTTTGTGCAATCTCAAGCTTTGATGAAAGTGATTCATTTTCATTTTGAAGCTCATCATTTTCATTTCTAGTCATTCTTATGACTTTAGAGTATTTGTTGAGCAATTTTACAAGTTCATCATAAGAAGGTGCATCAAATTCATCATCACTATCACTATCATCATCATCACTTTCATTATTTTGTACCTTTCGTTCACCCTTGGCCATGAGGCATAGGTGAGTAGTGGATGATAACGGTGAAGATGGCGGTGAAGGTGGTGGTCAAGATGTTGATGAAGATAATGATGGCCCAATCACAAATGCGGTGACCTTCTCTTTCTCATTATCGCTCTCATTGCCGGAGGACTCACATGATGACTCAATGTCGGTGAGTCAATCACCCACAATGTAAGCTTTGCCTCCCTTCTTCTTTTTGTGATATTCTTTCTTCTTGCCATCCTTCTTCTTGTATGGCTTGTTCTTCTTCTTTTCATCTTCTTCATCACTAGATTCATCTTTCTTGCCCTTGTTCTTGTTCTTGTATTTGTCTTTTGGAGGCTTAGAGCATTGATGAGCTAGGTGACCAAGTTCACCACAATTGTAGCAATCCATTTCGGATATAGGCTTTCTTTTGCTACTAGTGAAGAACTTCTTCTTCTTGCCATCGAACTTGATGCCACTCTTATTAAGCTTCTTAAGCATCTTGGTGGTCCTTTTTACCATGAGAGCAAGTGATACATCATCAATGTCACTCTCACTTGAGCTTTCATGCACAATCATGGCTTGGCTCTTCTTCTTTTTCTTGTCATGGCTAGCTTTGAAAGACAAGTCCTTCTTCTTGGAAGATGATGAGCCCTCTTCCAGAGTGATATGCATGTACATCTCATGAGCATTGATCTTTCCCAATACTTGTGTCGGTGTTACGGTAGAAAGATCGCTTTGGTGAACCATGGTGACAATGTGACCATACTTCTCAACGGGAAGAACACTCAAGATCCTCCTTGCAACATCTGATGGACTTATTTGAGTGAGCCCGAGAGCATTGAGATCCTCTACAAGAATATTCAAACGAGTGTACATGTCATTAGCACTCTCTTTGGGAAGCATCTCAAACGAATTAATCTTCTTTAAAGCAATATGATAGCATTCCTCACGCTCACTCTTAGTTCCCTCATGGAGAGCACAAAGGTTTTTCCACAATTCATGAGCGTTTTTTGCATTACGCACACGATTGAAGATATCCTTGCCAAGGTCCTGGTAGAGTGCATTTCTTGCCTTTGCATTCCACTGGTCGTACTTCTCCTCATCATCAATGGGGTTAGCGGGATCCTTGACTTCCGGAAGCCCTTCGGTGGCGGCTCTAAGACACCTGACATCTATGGCTTCGAGGTACGCCTCCATGCGGATTTTCCAATATGGAAAATCATCTCCCTCAAAGATGGGAGGTGGTCCTTCCCCATTAGACATCTTGCGCTAGGCGGTAAAGCCTAATTTAGGAGCAACTCGGCTCCGATACCAATTGAAAGGATCAAGATGCCCAAGAGGGGGGTGAATTGGGCTTTTCTAAAAATTATTGTAAGAATTAAAACCTACTAAGCCATAATTCACCCCTAGTGCCTACAAGTGTTCCTAGTGATTCTACCGATTAAAAGTTTTGCATCATAAGTTCCAATCCTAGTCTAGCATGGCAATTCTAGGAAAATAAATCAAGCAACAAGAGTAATACGAGAAAGTAAATTGCTTGAATGTAAAAGGGTTAGCAACACGGCGATGTTTTCCCGAGGTATCGGAGAGTCACCACTCCCCACTAGTCCTCGTTGGAGCACCCGCGCAAGGGTGTAGCTCCCCCTTGATCCACGCGAGGATCAAGTGCTCTCTACGGGCTGATTCTTTGACACTCCATCGCGGTGAATCGCCCACAACCACTCACAAGATGAGTTGGGTCATCCACAAGCTCCGCCGGATGATCACCAAGCTTCCAATCACCACCAAGCCGTCTAGGTGATGGTGATCACCAAGAGTAACAAGTAAGAACTCTCACTTGATCACAACAAGCCTAATGAGAAGGTGGATGCACACTTGCTACTCCCTAGTCACTAATGAGGGACCTTAATCTTGGATTCTCAAATCTCAATCCTCACTAGAGCTCTTGCACTCCCTTGCTATGAAAGGTGTTTCTCAGCTGAACAAATGAGCAAGAGACCTCAAATAGAGGGGTAGGGGATGTATTTATACTCCCCACAGTCAATCCCAACCGTTAAATGCCAACTCAGCATTTTTCGTACTGACCGGACGCGCCGGTCGATGTGACCGGACGCGTCCGGTCGGTGGCAACGGTCGAATTGAAAATCAAGGGCGCTGAGTGACCGGACGCGTAGACGAGTCCGATCAGGGGTGACCGGACGCGTTCGGTCGCTCAAAACCCTTTCTGGAACCTTTTTGTACTTTGACCGGACTCGGCCACAGTGGCGTCCAGTCAGACAGACTTCGCGTCCAGCGCAAACCCTAGCTCTCCTTACTGTAGAGCACGCCACCTGCGCGTCCGGTCACGCAAGCGAAAGCGTCTGATTGTTATGTTGCATTTCGCTACAGTTCACTATACTGACCGGACGCGTCCGGTCAAGATAGAAACCGCGTCCGGTCAAGAAGAAAAGGCTCAACTTTCTCCGGATCGCGACGCAGCCTAAACAAAGTTTCTTCCAAATGATCTTTGGGCTTCACCTGAGCTACCTAGTGCTAAGTTTGACAAGTGTGCACCACACCTAAACAAATAGCCTCACCTAGGTCAAGCTACTCACTCATGCCCCCCTTTATAGTACAGCCAATGGAGAAAAGCGAAGATCCTAACGACTATTCCGAACGTAACTCAACTCCTCGACGTCCGGAACTAACCGTCCTTAATCTTGTCGTTAATCCTTTGAAAACCGAAACGATTTCCATCAAGGGGCATGAAAACCTAGTGCCCAAAACCGTCACCATTCCCATGACCTAACTTACCAAAGTTTATGCAAAACACACGTTAGTCATGGTAATGTTACGTTGTCATCAATTGCCGAAACCAACTCTAGGGGCCTAGATGCTTTCACTCATCCTCATCCCTGTCGGCTGCTTAGGACCCGTCGACCAGAACTCCTCCGATCTGGGAATAGAGCTTCTCGATGGTTTTGAACCAGCAGATGAGCCACTACCAAAAGATTTTGCAGCTGCCTCTGAGAAACTCTGTGTTTTCTTCTTTTTCACCTCCTAGGCACGTACCTTGATATCGCATGGTAATTTGCCTGATGCATTGCGTACAGCAGGTTTGTCACAGTCTAACTCCAGTGGCCCATGATGCCACTGGCAAGACAATAGAAAGGAAGTTTCTCATATTGAATATCAAACCATTCTGGTTCCATATCTTTCCTCGTCTTCAGGAGCACACCCCGACGCAAGGCCTTAGCCACATCAATGGCTACCCGAGCACACAAAAAAGGACCACTCGCCTTCCCGTCCTTGTCCACATCCAGCTTCTTCACGACACCGATCAGGCTCATCGCCCGCTCCACACAATGCCGATTCATCGACCCCAGTAGCAAGTTCAAGATCCAAACCCAAATTTCCATATGGTCGAACTTGATCTCCGATGGTTTGAGCCTTTCATCATAGTGCTGCAGCAGCAAGGCATGCCTCCCCACCATCGACGGTGAGCCCCCAAGTGCCAGCTCCATATCTTGCTGAGCACCAAACTCCGCAACAAAAATGTTTTCCTCCTTCTCGCCAATTGATCGAACCTTCAGGCCATAGGGATTCCCCCACGTCGGCTTCATTGCTCGGTAAATCGTGGTTGCATGGACTATCGCCGCGCGAGAGAACCTTACCGACCAGCGCCCACTCCACTACTGAGGCCTCTCCTCCATCCTCGTCGTCAGTAAACTCCGCCACATGCTCCTCCTCTGCCGTCAGATTTAGATTTGCAGAAGGTTAGTGATGCTGGCATCCGAATCAACCGGAGGTCCACTTCCGATTGCGGCCATGGCAACTGATCGGAGGGAAAAAACGGATGTACTGCGTACATAGGTAGGCAGACACCAAATCAGTCCCAACCCTAGGGTTCCTAAGTGACGCACCCCTAGAGGGAAAATCTGTGGTTGACGGCGCCGGGACGGCTAACCGTCAATTTGCGGGGGCCGGCGTCGATGGCGGGGCGTGGACGTCAGGGGCGCAGTGGCCGCTAACGTAGCTGACCTGGACCGCCAATGGCGGCCTCATGCCCTGTTAAAGTTTCATGAATAATGTATGGCCTCATTCCTTCTTTGAGTTTCGTGAATAAATGTGGCTCCATTCCCGATAGAATTGTGTATTGCTTCCTTTTTGGATGATCGAGATGGGTTACTTTTTCCAGTGTTGGCTGGATGAGGAAAATAAATTCAACTTTGTTTTGTGATCGCTTGCGATAATTTAGATCCATAGAAAGAAAAGCACCGCCCACCACTAAAAGATGGTTGATAGCACCACTGCACTAGGATGAGAGACGTGCAACTCTCCAAGGTCAAAAAATGAGCACGTGCTTTGTGTTGTGTGGTGCTACTTGTTCCTGTATTCTGATTCAGGATAGGAGGTGCAACTTTTAATGGTCTCAAGGAGTATGCTTTGTTCATTGAAAAATGTGAAAATTCCAAATTCTTTCTTGCAACCGAAACAGTCCAAAATTTCTATTTATTATGTGGTTGCAATCACATACACATAGTTTTCCACTTTTTTTTATAGTTTTCCTTTTTTTTAGAATTATAGTTTTCCATTTTTCACTTCCTCTCGTTCCTGTTTTCTAACGTTTCTCTGTTTTATTTACATTTACTTCAAACAGAGTCTGAATTGGGAGGGTCTCGATTTAGCTGCCAGGTTACAAAATTACCTACTCTGGTTGATCGCTCTTCTCTTTTGGCAATTAGGTTAGGGTTAGGTAATTAGGTTAAATACGTGGAGAAAGGAACAGAGACACAGTGGAAACAAATTTCACCGACCAACCAATGGGACCAATGTTGGGTGGGCTTGCCGTATGCCTTGTTGACTTGTCCACGACACGCGGATCACTTCCTTTGGCACCTCTCTTTTTCTCCCCAAGAAGATGAGTGAGAAGAGGACCAAGGAGGGGATCTCGCTCAGACCAGCGAATCCATCCACCGAGATTCCGTGCACCTCCACCGTCGCCTCCGCTGTCGGTCTGTCCCCGCGGCCGCGGCAGCCTAGCAGGAGGAGGATCCCTCCTCTCTTACTCCCTGTCTAGGGTCTAGAGCAGCTGCTTGCGTTCCTCGCAAAGCACATCGACGGCACGGCCAGGGATTCCGCGAATTTCCCACCGCTTGCTGCTGACACCCCCCAGCACTGATGAGGATACCCAGCGACGGCGTGGTGCAAATCCGCCACGCCGACGCCGCTGGCGAGCCCACCGTCGTCACCGTCAGCTGCCCCGACAAGACAGGCCTCGGCTGCGACCTCTGCCGGGTCGTCCTCCTCTTCGGCCTCAGCGTCGTCAAGGGAGACATGAGCACGGACGGGCGGTGGTGCTACATCGTGCTCTGGGTGCTGCCGCGCGGGGGGCGGCCCGTGCCCGTGCCATGGGACCTCCTCAAGGACAGGTTGCTTCAGCTCTGCCCCGTCGCGCCGCCGTTCGGATTCGACAACGCGTACCTCGTAGCGGCTGGCCTACAGGACGTTCCGCCTCCCGCACCACAGCTCTTCTTGCTAAAATTATGCTGCTTCGACCGGATGGGGCTCTTGCATGGTAACACCTCCACTCCGTCTACTGCTATTGCTCTGTTCTATGCAAAGTGCTAGCTAGATTCAGCCTACCTGATTGATCTGTTTTATGAAAAGTACTAACCTAAATTAGTGCTCCCCTACCCACCTTTATCGTGCATTTCTTTGCAATTGGAGTCACTATGTTTGTGTTGCACTGCACGTGTGTCTCTAGGAGATTGTAGGGGTTCTTTTTCTTCCCTTCTCAATAATAATAAGGTTATAATAACGCTGCAATAATATTGCTCGTAATTAGGTATGGTAACTTCATATCCATCCAGTGAATTTGATTTTTAATGTAAGCTAAGGACTGCTACTACTGAACAAAAAAAGTCTTCTTTGGAGATACATGTAGCTCGAAAAGGTCTAATTTTGGATCTTCTTCCTGGGAATTCTGTGTTCCACAGATGTGACACGCGTTTTGTGCGAGCTAGAGCTCACGATTCGGAGGGTGAAGGTCTCTACCACGCCTGATGGGAGTGTGCTAGATCTTTTCTTCATCACAGATGCCAGGTCAGTTTATCTCCGAACACATCCTTTTCGGTGCCTTATGAGAATCTCTTTTTTCTGTCTCTAAATTTCAGAAACTATTATTCTGTGATAACATGATAAAAATCTATCGTTTTGTATTATTCATCGAGCATCTTGGCTCAGATATCAACAATTATCCATTCTTTTCCTTTACATCATAATGTGGTAACGTGCATTGTGTACCAATTCCACCATTAAGAATAGAGTTTAGCTCCATGTCTTCCTTTAGGTGGTTATAAATGAACAATCTGGAATGATTTCAGGGAGCTTCTGCACACAAAGAGCAGAAGAGAAGAAACTCAGGACAAACTCGAGAGTGTCTTAGGCGACTCCTTGACCTGTTGTGAAATAGATCCTGCTGGTGAAGACATGTTGTCTTGCCTCCAATCCTGGGCTTCGCTGACGCCTGCTATTATGGAACAGATGTTTAACACAAATCTCATAGAGGAGCAATCGATCAGCACAAGGGGTGGTACCATCTCCGTGACAATGGACAACTCGCTTAGCTCTGTCCACACTCTTATTCAGATTCAGTGTGGTGACCATAAGGGCCTCCTATATGATATCATGAGGACGGTCAAAGACTGCAACATTCAGGTAACAACAAGATTCAAGCAAAACAAATTCGTGGCAACTGTATTCTCTCTCTTTTTAAAACAAAATGAAGAAAGCGAGTGGAATTTTGTTTGCTATCAGATTTCGTATGGCCGATTCTATGCGAGCCGAAATGGAAGGTGCGAGATTGATTTGTTCGCAGTGCAATCAGATGGGAAGAAGATCCTTGATCAGCACAGGCAGAAAGCACTGTGCTGTCGCCTAAGGATGGAGGTCCTCCAACCACTGCGTGTGGCATTGGTGAACCGAGGTCCTGACACGGAGCTGCTGGTAGCAAACCCGGTTGAGGTTTCTGGAAAGGGTAGGCCGCTGGTGTTCTTTGACATCACCCTTGCTCTCAAGAATCTTCAGAAACGAATCTTCTTGGTATGGTTCTATATATTGTTTATTCACGTGCATATTTAACAGTGATTGATCATAGATGATTTCTTTAACCGAGAAGCATCTCTTCATCTCTTCACAAACGATGGAACATTGTGATGTTTGTAGGCTGAGATTGGGAGGCACGTTGTGGAAGATAGAGAGTGGGAAGTCTATAGATTGCACTTTGGTGAGGAGCATGAGCTCTCATCTGCGCTGCGGAGCAAGATTGTGGATGCAGTCACCAACATGCTGATGGGGTGGGACTAATGACACTGCTGCCGTGCCTCTGTAAAAAGCAGCAACTGATCTCAACTTGTCTCTTAAATACAATGGTTTTGAACTAATCCAGAGACACAATAGTATCAAATCTTTGATTATCTGAACATACACTAGGACACTGGGTCCTATAGTCTGCACCAAACCTCAGTTCGGCCCATCCCCGATGTATATACATATTGTAATGCGCAGCGGGGTTTGACCCCCTAGGGAAGGGCGGCGGTTGAGGAGGAGGGGGCGGCGGCTAGGGCAGGGGTCAGGGAGGTCGGCGGCAAGAGAGCAGGGAGAGGGAAGAGCAAAAGCTCTGTTTCTTTCTTGATTAGATCAATTACATCTCCCCTATATTTATAGTCCCTATAGGGCTTGTAATTCAAGCAACTAAGAGGGATATCCTTATAGATTGGATTCTCTTTCCTAACAAACCAATCCTAATATTTCCTTTACTCTAATTAATTTTTCCTTTATTCAAACTTTCCATAGATAGGCGGCGACACGGGGAAGGCAGGGGGATTCGCACCCTCCTCCCCTAAGGGGTGCAGTGGGGCTAGCAAGGGCCAGCGCCCCCCCCCTCTCTTGGGCCTCGCTTGGCCCGTTGGCCTGGGGGTCAAGCCCCTCTATCAGGCGCATGACATCACCTCCCCCATTTCGAGTCAGCGCGTCCTCGCGCTGAAACCATGTCCAGGCGTTGACACCATCAGAGGGGAGGTCGTCGCCGTGTAGGATCCCTTCAACCATGATGTGGAGGTTGAACTTGAAGCTGTAGAGGAGGTTGCCGATGTAGCCATAGAGGTAGTAGCTGTGAGGTCCATCGCCTCCTGCGGTGCCCATGACCTTGACGCGTGCCTCCACAAGGAGCGGGCGTTCGATTGCGCCGCCAATGGTGAAGCGAAGCATGTCGCGAGGCGGGGCGATGATGTTGATGGCACGGTTGTCGGCGCTAGGCGTGATGTAGACCGGGACGCTGTGCCATATCGTCGCATTGGACTGAGTCGGGGGGATGCAATGAGGTCCAGCATGATGCCGAACATGAACTAGCCGGGTGAAAGGTCTTGATGGCTAGAGGGGGGTGAATAGCCTTTTAAAAATTTCTACAAAGACAAGGTAAACAAGTTTATCAATATAACAAATAGCGAGATGCGAGTTTTGCTTAGCCTACGGGGTGTTTGCAAGCCACCTATCTAAATCACAATACTAGTATATTTGCACTCAACCGCACAAGTCAAACCGCACAACTAAAGCTAACTAGCTACACAAGCTAAGAGCTACACTAACAAGCTAGCAAGGTAACTAAGAAAATAATACAAGAGAAAGTTAGAAGGGTATCACCGAGGGGCGAAGTATTGAGCCAACCAATCAATATGATCAAGAGATAAATTCCACAATACACAACCACCGGGATTGATTAATCACAATAAGAATGATGACACGAAGATTTATCCCGAGGTTCACGTGCTTGCCGGCACGCTAGTCCCCGTTGTGTCCCTCTTCACCACGTGGTTCGGTGGCTAATCGGTCTCACACGGAGCCTCTCAAAAGGCGCCACAAGAACCTACCAAATGGCGAGAAGTTCCGACACGAGCAATCCACTAGAGTTGCCTTTGGCGCTTCGCCGAGGTAGGCACAAACCCCTCACAATCACCGGAGGTGGCCAAGAACAATCACCAACTCTTGCCAACGCTTTCAAGCTGCTCCAAGCCGTCTAGGTGGCGGTAACCACCTAGAGAAACAAGAATCCCGCAGCAAATCAACCACCAGGTGCCAACTAGATGCAATCTCACAATGCAAATGCACTTGGATCACTCAATCTCACTTCGAATATACAAAGAAGTAAGAGAGATGAGTGGGAGGGGAGTTGCTTGGCTCAAAGTGCTCACAAGTATGTCAAAGAATGCAAGAGTGAGAGCCTTGAGTCGGTGAACGAGTATTTATAGACGTACCCCTTCGAATAGAGCCGTTAGGCACTCGAAACCGCTAAAGTCGCGCTAACCAGACACGCTGGTCGCGTGGACCGGACGCGCAGGTGCATACACCACCCATGCACGAAGCACGACTGGACGCGCTGGTAGAATTGACCGGACGCGCGATGCTCGACCATTCGCGCTGGTCCCGTAACTGACCGGACGAGCAACGCTCCAGCGAAGCAGTGACTGGACGCGCACGCTAGATGAACCGGACGCCACAGTGCCAGCGTCCGGTTGGAGTCCAGTAAGCTCCTAGAACGACCGGACGCGTCCGGTCGATCGTGACCAGACGCGCCACCGCGTCCGATCAAAATACCGAGACACGCGTAAACGCTGAGCACTGACCGGACGCGTCCGGTCAAACAGAGACTACGTCCGGTCCAGCGTCCGGTCACCTCTGTGACCTCCGTTCGCCTCCGTTTGATTCACCCTTTCACATATGAGCTAGACTAAGTATGTGTGTCACTTTAGCACAAGTTTTAGCTCGTGAAACAAGATGTGACAACGCCTCCAAATCTCAACATTGGCGTAAAGGAAAATAGGCGTTTCAAATCATCGAAAACGCTTGAATCCCGCCTCGCAAGCTCGGCCAGAGGGAGAGAGGACCCTAAACCCTCTCTACCGCTCAAACTCCAACGCCATCGCAAATGTGCTAACACCACCAAGTGATCACGTCATGTGCGAGTGTGTTAGCATTTTCACAATCATTTTTTGAGACGTTATTAGTTCTATCCAAATGCATATGATTATGAAATGCACACCTAAAGGCACCTAGGAGTTCAATAGCCGCGTCATTCCCCTCTTTATAGTACGGCTATCTATCCTATAATGTAACCACACCCACTAGGTGTCTTGGTTACTAAAACACAACCCTTAAGCATATACCTTTGCCTTGATCACGTAGGGTTGCGTCCAAATCCAAGTGTGGCCATCATGATCACCATGTCCATCTTGCCACCAACCTTGGAATATACTAATCCTCATATACTATATACAACTTAGGTATAGGATTAGTACTTAGATATTGTCACTAATTACCAACACCAAACATAGGACTTTCACCGGGGTCGAAGTCTCCCGGGGAGAGGCGCTGTTGGTTGGAGCCGTGGTAGAGAGCGATGAAGACATTGTTGACGCGGAACAGTTGGCGGCCGAGGTCGTCGATGAAGACCACGGTGACGGAGGGAATGGCGCCTCTAGGCCACAGACGTCCAAGGAGGATGCCTGTTGGCGTAGTGTTGTGGTCGGCCGACGTTGGGGTTGAGTGGCATCCCAAGGCTATGAGGTTCCATCCGGCTGGTCCCTCCCGCTTGACGACCTGCAAGAGGCTTGGGAGTAGTGGCGATGTAGCGGGGATGTAGAGGCGTCCATCGAAGAAGAGTAGTCCTTGGTCTAGTGGCCAAGCGGGTGCTGTGGAACCATTGTCGATGGCAATGGCAATGCAACGTAGCTCTTGCTGCTGTAGAACAGCAGTGCGGAGCTCGGTGAAGACTGGGACAGAGATGGAGCCGAAGTGGTCGAGGGCATTAGGGCGCCTGGACCTGCTAGCACGTAGGGCGATGTCGCGAGGAGGAGATGGTGTTGCCTGGTGCTATCGGTCCGCTCGCTTGATTGGTGCGGGTGCTGGAAGTGCAAGCACCGTCGTCGGTCGGCGCTGGGGTCGCAGCGAGGTGAGGGTGACTGGATGGCCGCGGTCGTGGTACTGGAGCTCCATGGTGATGAAGTCCCACGTCAGGCGTCCTAGGCTTGCCAGCCAAGGCGTCCCAAGGACGACGCCGATGTCATTGCCGATGTCTAGGAAGAAGGCGTCGATGGTGAAGACCTCGTCGTCGACACGGAGCAAGGTGCTGAAGGAGGCCGCCTGACAAGTGACCTCATTGCCACTGCCAACGAGTATGGTGGTGTCGATGCGTTGCTCGCGGAGGCCGATGAGACGTGCAACATTGATGTCGATAATGTTGTGCGTTGCTCCTGTGTTGACCAGGATGAAGACGCCCCGTGCCTACGATGACACCTGTCAGGTACATAGGAGTACATCTGCACACTACGGCGTTTGGGGTACCTATCATCATCATGAAGGAGTTGTCGGAGTCGTCGGTGTCGTAGCTGTTGATGGCGGTGATGTCGAAGAGAAGCTTGCATTTGTGGCCGTAGGAGAAGGGCTCATCGCAGTTGAAGTAGAGCCCGGCTTGCCTTCTCGCCGCCATTTACTATGGGTGAGGCGCTTGAAGGGACGAGCCGGGATAGTCAGAGATGCGTTGTTGGAAGGTGTCGGTGTCGCAGGTGTCGTAGGCGCCTTTAATGCCAGCAGGCGGTGCGTTGGCTTGTTGGCGGTGGATTTGTTGGAGTCGGCGATGACCGCAAGACGTTGCTCGTATGCTCGAGCGAGGGACATGGCCATCTCCATGTCCTGTGAATCCTGCAGCTCGACGTCGGTCTTCAGTGGCTCGAGGAGGCCAGCGGTGTAGATGTTCATTTGCTGGTGTTTGTCGAGGGTCCCGGCGCGTGCCACGAGCGCCAGGAAGCGTTCTGTGTAGTCGTCGACGGTTCCTGTCTTGCACAGGGCAGCCAGTTCGCCCAACGGGTTTCGCCTTGTCGGGGGTCCGAAGTGCTCGTTGACGCACCGGGCAAAGTATGCCTAGTCCGTCACCACCTTGTCCAGGGTCAGCCGCATGTACCACTATTGCACCGTACCTGTCAGATGGTAAGATGCATACCAGACCTAGTCGTGTTCCGGCGTCATCTGGCCTCTGAAAAACTGCTCGCAGCGGTTGATCCATGGAAGTGGATCCTCCTTGCCATCATAGGTGGGGAAGGAGAGCTTGTGGGGGTGCGGGTGCAGGTGCTGGGGAGGGCTGTTTGCCTCTGGCGCCTCCTTGAAGACGTCGAAGAGCTTATGCTCTAAGATCTCAACGATCTCAGGGAACGTTTGTGAAGACGCCTTCTCCTTCTGCTCCTTGAGGAAGGCGCGGCCTGCTGCTTCCATGGCACGCTTCGCGCCGCCCTCCAGCTTGATGGTGATGAGGTCGCGGTCATGCTGAAGTGCAGCCGCCATCTTGGCCTCATCGGAGGAGCGGCCTTGCTCGATGTTGGCGAGGCGGGTGTTGACGGAGTCGGGCTGTTCCTTTAGAGGGTTGATCTTGTTGTTGATCTCCTTAGTGAAGTCCTGGAAGAGCTTCTGGAAGAGAGCAGGGAGAGGGAAGAGCAAAAGATCTGTTTCTTTCTTGATTAGATCAATTACATCTCCCCTATATTTATAGTCCCTATAGGACTTGTAATTCAAGCAACTAAGAGAGATATCCTTATAGATTGGATTCTCTTTCCTAACAAACCAATCCTAATATTTCCTTTACTCTAATTAATCTTTCCTTTATTCAAACTTTCCGTAGACAGGCGGCGGCACGGGGAAGGCAGGGGGATTGGCACCCTAAGGGGCGCGGTGGGGCTGGCAGGGGCCAGCGCCCCCCCCCCCCTCTCTTGGGCCTCGCTTGGCCCGTTGGCCTGAGGGTCGAGCCCCTCTATCAGGCGCATGACACATATATTGAAGCATGATCAAGAATTATGTGCGACACTTGCCACTTTGTCTTTGTTAGAAATTGAGTTCTTCCTGCTGATCGGTACACAAGCACAAAGACAGAGAACAGGTGTTGGGAGATGGAATTGAGTTCTTCTATTTCTAGATGATTTCAAAACATGAACGTGTATATAGAGGGGTTCCTTTTAGCTCTTCATGCATCCCTTTTATAGAAGTAAGAAGCAGAACACTACTAGTTCAATTTTACTATTTAACTTCTACACTCTTCTCATTAATTTGCCCACTATTCAGAGTCATAGTTTCTCATAGTTTTTTACTTTGATTTCACAACACTCCCCCTTTGATGGAGACATGCTATGGTAGATTCGATTGGTGGAGAACTCGACATTCACGGTCCAGGCTTCAAATCAGGTATGATTCGGACTCTTGCAACCGCTACACCACAACTCTATTGGTTATCAACCACACACAACGTGATTACCTCGCCTAGAAGGCTTTTTCCTGCAAGCGAATCAAGAACACAAGCAAGAACATAAAGAACACAATCTGATATTGCAAATATAGATGAAGTATATCAATAGGTATTAGGGTCAAGTCTTGATTCGAAAGGACTTATCGGCATAGGCGAACAAAAACAAGAATAGGGCCCCTGATTCACAGCAGTTGAACTCGGTGTTACAAGTGCTATGAATAATGTCCGCTTCATGAGGAAAACGAGAACTAAAAAAACAAACCCTAATGAGTGCGGTGGTGACTAATTATAAAACCTTGGACCTGCATACCCCTTGGACGCACCCAAGAATAGGCTCTTAGACAACACATGGCCCAACGGACCAAAAGATGGTATCGTCGCACCCTGGCATATTCTAGATGCTGACTTGTTTTCATGATTCTCGATGACTCATGTGGAATTTTTGTGTTAAACCAATGCAATTGGTTATCTTATGGAATTATCTTTCCATGCATATGTTGATTCTCGAAAATGGAGTCTGTATGTGTCCTGGGCGTCGTTTTCACCGGAGACTGCTCCTGAAATTCGAGATAGACTTCAACTTGAGTTGGACTAGGCCTCCATCATGACTTGCATGCCCACGCTGGTCTTCTTCATCTCCAAGGCTTGTATCTAGAGGACTGATGTCCTTATCACCCTTGGCGAAATTTGTGGTATTTGTATGCCTCGTTAAAAACTCCATCGAAAACCCTTGTGATAAAAAGGTAGGAGAAAATAATACTTTACACACATAGGTTGTGTTGCACTTGTTGCCTCGTTAAAAATCTTTCTTGGGAAAACCCAATGGAAAAACTCACCAGGAGAAAAAGAATGCAATAGTTGATCTTCAGGATCACAATCTCAAGCTATGACCTCAAAGTTGCCTCCTCCTGAACCAAGCAGTTCCCTAAGTCTTCTCATGTGGATGTCATAAACATAAATTTGAAATATAGAGGCGGGAAGCTAGATTTTCACATGACTTACTCTGCATGATATTTATCTCTCTGCTCTTCTAGACCTCATGGGGTAATAAAAGAACTTGGGAGCAATATGCTTTGTGAGATTGCTCCTAATGTAGCTCATATGCATTTGTGCAACACAAGCCACATTATCTTCATAGATAATGTTACGGGAATTGACTGCATTTTATGCCACATGACTTCTGGATGTGGTTAATCATCGGTCTCAACCAAACACATTATTATCTTCATAGTTTGATGTGGCAACTAGGGTCTGCTTCATAGATCACTAAGAAATTGTTGTACCACCACATGGAGAAACATAAAACCAGTATGGGACCTGACATCATTGGGACCAGACATATAGCCAGCATCTACATAACCCACCATGGTCAAGTCTAATGATGGTTTTTATGCCAACCCAATGTCTTTTGGTTTGGGCGGCAATGTACCTGGCCAACAAAGTTTACTACAAATGCAATATCAGGTATTGTGTAGTTTGCGAGGTACATAAGTGCTTTGATGGGAACTTCAGCTCCCAAAATTTTCTCATCTTCCTCCATGGGTCCAAATGGGCCCTTATCTGCTTCCAATGATTGAACAGCCATAGGGGGTTCTTAGAGGGTGGCACTCATTTATCTTGATTTTTTTCAAGTACCCACTTTTTCATAGGTGTACTGGTGTACAAACACTTCCTTGAGCTACAGGCCTAAGAAGAACTTATTTTTACCTAGGTCTTTCATCTCAAACTCTGTCTTGACGTAAGTCATTGCTTCCTCGATGTCCCTTATAAAGCCATCATGTAATTTCTTTATGAACACATAGGGACAATCATCGTTGTTTCTATGACCTCTCTTTAGGAGAAAGTTACTCAAATGGTTGAACCACGCATCCTACCAGATTGTTTCAACCCCCCACAATGACCATTGTTAGCAGTCACTATACATGTTGTGAATTCCTTTTGGGTTCAGGATCTTAAGTCCTCCATGGATTTTCTCGTAAATTTCTGAATATAGCAACACATATAAATATGTAGTCACTACATCCATCAACTGTATTTTCAAATTCAAGTTAGCTTCCATTGAGATAAGATATTGGAACATGATTCCACTCATAACAGGTGAATAGGTTTCATCATAGTCGATGTTGGGTCTCTACATGAACTCTGGGTCTCTACATGAACCCTTGTGCCACCAGTTTTACTTTGTATCTCACCACTGTATCGTGTTCATTCCCCTTCACCAGGAATAATCATTTGCATCCTACAAGGATGACCTTTGGGGGTGTTGTGACTATAGGCCCAAAACCCCCCTTTTACAAAGCGACCGCAACTATACCTCAATTGTTTTTTTATATTTATCCCAATCTAGATGCTTTTCGCACTCTGCCACAAACTTTGGTTCTGAGTCATTGTCCATGGAGCTAGCAATTTTAGAGGCAAAGTATATATCGATAGTGGTGGTCATTCTATTATACAATTCTCCTAATTCAGCATTGTTGGTGGATATATCCTCATTTATCTCCTCTAGCTCATCATGATTCCCTGTAACGATTGAGCCTAGGTGTTTCAATCGTCTAGTGCCAAATTGCATATGCGAGGCACTCGGCTCCCCAATTTCAGGATAGTTTTCTTCACTGACTTTGTTAATTTTAGAATGTTTTGTGTCTTCAGAGGTACCAAATTCAGGTGGAACTTCTTTGAGAGACCTTGTCCCGAGCACCCAAAGGTCTCCCATCGCTCGCCCCACCGATCCGCTAGCTCGAAAGGGGAAGAAGGGTAACATGTGCTTGGCATCTACGACAGGCAGCCATGGACGCATCAAGGAGGGAGAGGAGGCACCATTAGAAGGCGACGGTGGCAGCGGGAGCGATGGGTGATAACCTTGGACATGGAGTGGAGGGAGAGTAGGTACCACTGGAAGGCAACAACAATGACATGAATAGCAAGTGTTGGTGGTGGGGGAGAAGGTGTGATGGTGGGTTGCCATGGACATGGTGTGGAAAGAGAGGAGGCACAACCAAAAGTCAACGGCGGTAGCGAGAGCGACAGGTATCGGTGGCAGGGAAGGAGTTCGGAGTGATGAGAATGACATACATGTATGGGTTTGGCGGGTCGCCACACTTTGTGGCACTGTTTGGGGGGGGGCGCTGTTGGACTATGATGAGGTGTTCGGTGTCGGTGACTTCTTTGCTTGCCACAGGAAAGGGGATAACAAAGAGAATATGATGAAGGTAAATAGAGTGGGGGGGGGGGGGGGGGGGGGGGCAAAGGAGACCTTTCGTACCCCTTCATGTTTTGTGCATCTGCCCTGTGGGGGCTTTTGAAACTGAGAAATAATTTATGTTTTTAAAAAGTGTTGTGGAAAGATATGAGATCCCTGCTGAGAAAAATAGTGGTTATGTTACAAGGTTGGTCTCTGCTATGCCCTATCGAGAGAAGGCAGGAGTTTTTTTGCAAAGCTAAAAGTGCTGAACTCTATAGCCACAAGCCCAGCAAGGATTGCTAGCTAGGAGAGGTGAATGGTGAAGATGACAAATTATTGTTGCAGAAAGCGTTTTGTTGGGATGGAGCAATGTGAGAGAAGATGGAGTCGATGGTGTCCTAGAATGTTGATGAAGTGGGCTCGTTAGAAAAGTGTTTCAGCTATTGGGCTTTAAGGTTTTGGCTTAGTCAGGTTTTGGAGTTGGGCTTTGCTGAAGGTTGTTAAGTTGGTTGTATCCGGTTTCTCTATGGTTTAGCATAGCTAGTAGCCAGTGCAGTTTTTCTGCTGAGTTTTTGGTGAACAAGAATGTTGGAAACGCTGTTTTGGTCCTTGTCAATGTAATGGCCGAGGCTATGCCCTTGAACTCTAAAAAATAAAAGATTATTTTGTCGCGTGCAATATTCAGCGTCAAAGAAACACGATTTTGATGGCACTAGGAAAATTTCGGAGTTAGCTATGTGCATCGAACAAATTATAGGATTGAACAGTTCTTTTATACAAAATTTGCAATGAATAAACATATAGTAGATCAATAATTATAAGTTTATCGCAACTAGCTAGAGCCTATAGAGTATCTATTATGCATATTTGTGTTAGAAAATGAACAAAGAAAAAGAAATTACAATTTAATATAAGTAATTTTTTATTAATCAACAATATTAAACAATAATTAATACTTATGTCTCCTAAGATTTTTAATTTGAAGACACGGATTGATGGACTAAGCTTGTTAGTTAAATTGGTTGCCTTTTGGTTGTTTTCCTCCTTTTTTAGTTTGGGTTAAATCGGTTACCCTTTGGTCGTTTCCACCTTTTTAGCTGGGCCGATGGCGTTAATCGTTTCCACCTTTTTAGCTTGGCCGATGGCGTTAATTGTAGCTTTGTACGTACCTTTTTTTTTATTTTAATAGAACATTTTAGGTAGAGGTTCTCCCTGCCGATTTCTCGGAAAAAAAAAATAGGTGCAGCCTCCTGCACAAGCGCTTCCGTGCAGGCCCACTTGGATGTATGCCACGTGTCCTAGCAAATTCATCGCACGGTCAGACAGTACTCTAAAGATAGGCAACTAAAAACTCCTCAAGATATTTTAAAAATAGGCAACTGAAAACTCCACCTCCTAACCGTGCGATGGATTTTTCGAGACACGTGTCACCAGATCCAAGCAAGTCTTCATGGCGGAAGGGTGCAGTCAGACTACACTGAATTTTTTCCGATTTCTCCTAAAGATTTGTAAGGAATTCATTCATATATATAATCCTGAAACCTGTGTTCTCATATTTTGATGAGAGAAAAGTTCATCGCCGATCCCTCAACGCTCAAGGTGTCATCTAGATCCCTGAACTTTCAAAATGATATCTGTGGGTCCCTAAACTTGGCAAAGAGTCTTATCCAGGTCCTTAAACTTTTAAGGTGATCACCACAGGTCCCTAAACTTGGCAGAGAGTGTCATCCAGGTCCCTAAACTTTCAAGGTGATCACCGCATGTCCCTAAACTTGGCTGGCGGTGTCATCCTGGTCCAAATATGGTCTAACCCACTCTATAAGCCGCGTGGCATACGTTAGACATAGATCAACACGTGTCAATTAATCAATCATTATTTATATAATATTTATCATGAAATTATAAATTATATAAAATAATTTATATCAACAAAAAATAAATTAAAGTATTAAAATAATTTACAACAACAAATATATTAGGTTTAAACTAAAATAGAAAAATACTAAAATTAATTTAATATTGATGTATCATTAATAGTATTAAAATAATATTAAAATTTACCTATAGTATTAAAAGTTTTCTCTATAAAAAGTTACTTCTAATTTTAGTATTATTTTAAAAGTTTTAAGAGTAGTATTATAGAAGTAACTTTTCTATATTATTAGTACTATAATACTATAACACTATTATTAAAACTTTTAATACTATAATACTATTATTAAAAGTTATAATACTATAATACTAGTATTAGAACTTTTAATATTATTATTATTATTAATAGTAGTATAATATTATACTATAATAATATACTACTTTTAATAGTAGTATTATAGTATTAGAACTTTAAATACTATAGGTAACTTTTAATATTATTAATGATACATAAATATTAAATTAATTTTAGTATTTTTCTATTTTAGTTTAAACCTAATATATTTGTTGTTGTAAATTATTTTAATACTTTAATTTATTTTTTACTGATGTAAATTATTTTATATAATTTATGATTTTATGATAAATATTATATAAATAATGATTGATTAATTGATATATGTTGGATCCACATCTAATATATAGTCAGCGTGCCACGCCAGCTTATAGAGTGGGTTAGACCATATTTGGACCGGGATAACACTGCCGGCTAAGTTTAGAGAGCTGCGGTGATCACCTTGAAAGTTCAGAGACCTGAATGACACCCTCTATCAAGTTTAGAGACCTGCGGTGATCATCTTAAAAATTTAGGGACTTGGATAACACTTTTTCTAAGTTTAGGGACCTACAGATATTACTTTGAAAATTTAAGATCGGCGGTGAATTTTTCACTTTTGATCGTATACCGTTGAGTCGTAAGTCCTAACTAAATGTTGAAGGCGTGATTCGAATAGAACAGAGAGCCCGCGCGCGCTTGGATGGACGAGTTCCTCAAAATCAAAGCCTCGTGGCTGGTCCGCTGGTGGTGTTCTCGATCTCTCGTCTCTGCTCTTATCCTGTGTGTCTCCTCTCCATGTGGTTTGAGGCCCGTCTGGAAAGGCACGGAGTGGTCGTGAGAGGACGACACGACCATGCAGCAAAGTGCTGCAACCGCGTCTGCCTGCCTGTTCACTGAGCCCCAGGTAGGGATGAAAACGGAACAGAAATATTTCGAATTGACCGTTTTCGTTTTCTATATTATGAACCGTTTTTTAACATGAAAAATTGTCAGTTTCAATTGATTTCACAACCATTTTCAACCATTTTTTGTACTCTTTAATTGCTAAATGTAGAAATATCCCGAACCGACCGCTTTCGTTTTTCTATATCGTAAGTCCGTTTTCGACCGTTTTCGACCGTTTTCATCCTTAGCCCCAGGCGGTCCAAGTTACCACGAGTTACCACGTCGCCCGTCCAGGCAGCCGCGTGTCCACCCGCCCGCCTCTCACGTGTCCCTCCCGTCGTGTGCATAAAGAGACGAGGAGCCTCCGCTCACCCAGCTTCTTCATCTGTCCCTCGTCCTCTGTTTTCCTTCATCTCTTCACTCTTCCCTGCTACTCACTGTGCAGTTGTTGCAAGCTGATTTGGTAGCTAGTAGCTACGCTAGTCGCTAGGCAAGTAGGCATGGCTCCCAAGCGGCGCGGAAACATGGTGGTGGGCTCCGTGGTGAAGACCAAAGTGGTGCAGGAGACCGTGGAGGTCATTGTCGCCGCCGACGACGATGGGGCGGAGGCGCAGCAGCAGCTGGTCCCGGAGGCTCTGGCCCTGGCGCCCCCCGCCGTGGACGTCTCCGGCTCCACGGTGGTGCACGTCGTCGAGGTCACTACCCCGGACGGCGGCGACAATGCTACCGGCTCCAATGTGAAGCAGCCCACCGCCGCCAAGAGAGGCCGTGGCCGGCGCGAGGAGGAGAAGCAGCAGGCTCCGCCGGAGGATTCTGTTCCCGTGCCGCAGAGCCAGGAGACGCAGGACCCCAACGAGGAGCAGGAGGAGGACACCAGCAAGAAGAAGAAGCAGAAGCAGCAAGACGAGGAGGAGCAGCAGCCGGAGACTCCTGTTAGTCACCGGACGGCGGTTTACGCCGGCAGCGAGCTGGTGCTTGGCGAGGTGAATGAACAAGAAAAATGAGACTGGACACAGGTGAATTTGTGTTGCAAAACCGCAACGTTTTCTGATGCACTGTATTCAATATAAATAGCAAAACTGAGAGGTCATGCCGCCATGGCGCGCACGACGCGAGAAGTGTGCGCGTCCATCCCCACGCACCAGCGGCGTCCGGCCATAGCGGCATGCTAACTACCTGAACTAGTCGGCGCACGAACACCACAACCCGGTGCCTGTGCGCATGCTCTAACTGAAAATAAACATGCCTATTATTAGCATATAGGAGTAACTAACAAATCTCCTCCTACTCCTAGTATGCCTGCTTTACATGAAGAACACCAAGTCTGGAACGCAGCTCGCAGAATCGCTCTCGTCCCAACGCCTTGGTCAGAATGTCCGCCAACTGCTCCTCTGTCTTGATGGACTGGAGCTGAACCCTGTTCTCTTCAACACACTCACGGATATAGTGAAATTTGACGTCAATGTGCTTACTGCGATCGTGGAACACAGGATTCCGGCTGAGTGCGATGGCGGACTCGTTGTCAATCTTCAGTGAGAACGGGCTTGCCTCCTCTCCCTTGAGCTCTGCGAGAAGACGGGCAAGCCAGACACCTTGACAGGCTGCGGTGGCTGCTGCTATGTATTCCGCTTCACAGGAGGACAAAGCCACCACTCGCTGCTTCTGGGACTGCCAAGTGATGATGCTGCCACCGAGGAAAAAGCCAACTCCAGTTGTGCTCTTGCGGGTATCAATGTCGCCGGCCATGTCACTGTCGCTGTAGCCGACGAGTCGAGCTTCTTTCATCCTCGGGTAATGGCAGCCGTAGTGCAGAGTACCAGCAACGTACCTGAGTACTCTCTTGACTGCTGTCAGGTGCTCGGCGGTGGGCTTTTCCATGAAGCGGCTGACGTAGCCCACTGCATATGCGAGATCCGGCCTGGAATTCACTAGGTAGCGCAGTGAGCCGACAATGCTGCGGTACCTGGTTGGATCAACAGTTGGGGCCGAACTCTGCTTGCTCAGCTTCAGTCGCTGCTCCATGGGTGTGTGACTGGGGTTGCAGCCAGTCAGACCAGCAGACTCCAGAATCTTGGCGGCATAGGCGCTCTGGCAGATAGTGATCCCGGCCTCTCTCTGGGTCACCTCCAACCCCAGATAGTAGTGGAGGAGACCGAGGTCACTCATCTGAAATTTGGACTTCATCTCCTCCTTGAACTTGATGATATCCTCATTGTTGCCGCCCGTGATCACCAGGTCATCCACGTAGACTCCGACAACCAGACGATGGTCACCGGTTCCACGAAGGTAGACGGCGTGCTCGTAGCTGCTCCTCTGGAAGCCTAGCTCGATCATTGAGGAGTCGAGTTTGGCATACCAGGCGCGGGGGGCTTGACGCAGACCGTAGAGTGCCTTCACCAGGTGGAGCACCTTGTTCTCAAGACCTCGCAGCACGAACCCCGGCGGCTGCTCAACGTAGACTTGTTCCTGGAGCACGCCATTCAGGAACGCGGACTTGACGTCCATGTGGTGTACTGCCCAGCCTTGTGAGGCAGCGTGAGCAAGTAACAGCCTCACAGACTCACGTAGCCCTTCGCGACGAGACGAGCTTTGTGCTTGGTGATCACCCCAGTGGCATCCTTCTTGGTCTTGTAGACCCATTTCAGGCCTATCGGCTTCACGCGTCGAGGAGGATCGACGAGCTCCCAGGTGCCACTGGCTTCGATGGACGTCATCTCATCAAGCATTGCGTGACGCCAGTGTTCATGCTTCAGCGCTTCTTCGAACGACGTGGGCTCGGCGTCGCTCGCCAGCAGGAGGTGCTCCTCCAAGTTCCGGTCGACGAAGCCGGGTGGTGTCGATTCGCCTATGATGTTGTCGACGCGCCGGAACCGAAGGGGAGCCTCGTCGTCGTGGTCGGCGTCCAGCAGATCGCTGAAGCCGGACTCCGGAGGCGACGCGAACTCAAGGGCTTGCTGATGCCCCGGGCTCGGTGTCATGACAGCAGCTGTACTTGGTGGAGACGATGCTGCAGCCATGTTCCCGGGTGATGGCGATGTCGACGCAGGGGAAGCCGGTGAAGCAGAACTTGCGGGGGCAGACGATGTCACCGTGGTGGTGATTACTGCAGGTTCCCCGGGATCGGCTTCTTCGATGACGAACTCGCCGTGCCCGGCGTTCTGGTCGGCGCTCCACGCCCACTGTGCCGTCTCGTCGAAGATGATGTCACGGCTTATGTGAACACGCCGCGTCACGGGGTCGTACACCCGGTACGCCTTGGACCCTGGTTCGTAGCCGACGAAGACCATGCGCTTGCTGCGGTCGTCCAGCTTCTTCGGGCTCGGCATGGTCACCTTGACGTGGGCGACGCAGCCGAACGTGCGCAGGTGATGAACGGCCGGTGTGCTTCCGGTCCACAGCTCGTACGGCGTCGCCCCTTGGTTGGCCTTGCACGACGTTCGGTTCAGGAGGTAGACAGCAGTGGTGACCGCCTCCCCCCAGAACACGCCAGGCAGCGCCTTGTCCTTCATCATGCTGCGCGCCGTCCCCACGACGGTCTGGTTGCGACGCTCAACGACACCGTTTTGTTGCGGTGTGTACGGGGCCGTGAGTTCGCGCCGGACCCCGAGGTGGGCGCAGTAGTCGTTGAAGTCGGCCGCCGCGAACTCGCCCCCGCGATCGGTACGCAGGGCGAGCAGCTTCTTCCCGGACTTGCGCTCTGCCGCAGCCTGGATGTTCTTGATGGCTGCGGCTGCGACATCCTTGCTTGGCAACAGAGCAATCCACATGTATCGTGAATAATCATCAACAAGCAACAAAAAATACCGATTGCCGCTTGGTGTTGCCGGTGTGATGGGGCCGCAGAGATCGCCGTGAAGGAGCTGCAGAGGTTCCGGCGAACGCCTCAGCGCCTTCTGCGGGAACGGGGCTCGGCGCTGCTTGCCGGCGAGGCACGCGTCGCAGAGCTGTTCCTTCTGGTTGAGTGTGGGCATACCCCGGACAAGTTCTTGCCGAGCCATCTTGCGAAGCGCGGTGAAGTTGGCGTGCCCGAACCGAGCGTGCCATGTCCACGCCTCGTCATCGGCGCGTGCGGCCAGGCAGACCGGGCGTGCAATGTTGACGGTGAGCACGTACAGTCTGCCTGGGCTCCTTGGGATCTTGGCGAGCAGGCGTCGCTCCTCGTCGCGGATGCGCATGAAGCCGTCCTCCACGAGCACTTGGTACCCGGTCTCGTCGAGCTGACCGACGGAGATGATGTTGGCGGTGATGCGCGGGAGGTAGTAGACATTGGAGAGCGTCTGGTGCTCCCCGTTCTTGCCAGTGAAGAGGACGGTGCCGCTGCCCTCGATCTGCGCGGTGGAGCCGTCCCCAAATCGGACGGAGCCATGGATGCCTGAGTCGAGGTGGGCGAAAGCGGCTTTGGACCCGGACATGTGGTTGGAGGCACCCGTGTCCAGGATCCATCGCGCCGGATCCGGATCAGGCGACCCGTCGAAGACAGCGAAGACCTTGGGCTCGTTGAGGTGGACGTCGACGACGGATTTGGGCGGCGGCGGCGGCGGCGAGTTGGGGAAGATTGACGGAGAGGGAGTCTGGTGCTGTCCCCCTTCCTGGGCTGAGGCGATGGCCATCATGAGTGTGCCCCGTTCTTCCTCTTGGGCCACATGGGCTTGGTGGGCCGGTTGTTGCTTCTTCTTGGTGTAGCAGTCGCTGGCCCAGTGGCCTTTCTTGCCACAGCGCGGACACGGGTCATCCGGCGGCGGGCGCGACGAGCTGGAGCCGCCGTTGCCACCGGTACCGCGCCCACGTCCTTTGCCGCGGCCCTTGCCGCGTCCGCCAGAGCCAGAACCGCCACGCCCTGACTCGCCGGACTTCTTCTTGTACCTCTCCACCCATTGCTCCTCCGTGAGAAGTAGTTTCCCGCTCGCGGTGTTAGCCGGAGCGGGCACGACGTCGTCGGCCGCCTTCAACCTCCCGGTGACCTCCTCAATTGACAGTTGTGAGATATCGAGGAGGGTTTCAATGGAGATTACCAACTGCTTGTAGCGTGGGCGGACGACGCGGAGGTACTTGGCGACGACCTTCTCGTCGGGCTCCGGGTCGCCGAGCGTGGCCAGGCGCTGCACCATGCTGGAGAGGCGCAGTGCAAAGTCTTCGATGGCCTCGCCGTCCCGGAGTGCGATCGACTCGTACTCGGCGCGGAGGTTCTGCGCCGTTGCCTTGCGCACCCGATCGTCGCCGATGCGGAGGGTGCGGATGGTCTCCCAGGCCTCCTTGGCGTTCTTCTTGTTGACGAGGACGGGGATCATCTCCTCCGGAACGGCGCTGCAGATGGCGTCGAGCGCGTTCCGGTCGTCGGTGAAGTCGGCGTCGCCATACTCCACGGCGTCCCAAAGCTCTCGGGCTTCCATCCTGAGCTTCATCCGGAGGGACCACTCGTTGTAGTTCGTCTTCGTGAGTTGGGGCCAGGTGCCGCCGCTGCGGCCCTCCTTGATGATGCGCTCGACGATGACTTCACGATGCCCTCGGCTCCGCCCACGACGCGAGTCGCGGGTGCGTGAACGCCGCGGTGAGCGACGCGTTGGTGAACGGCTTGGAGACGGAGAGCGGCGCGGAGTCCTGCTCCCGGAGCCCTCCGGTTTCTCCTTGTTCTCCCCAGAGCTGGGGCGGCTGCGGCGCGATGGCGGTGAAGCCATGGCGACGCTGCAGGTCCTCTCAAACTTCTAGCTCCGATGCCACTTGTTAGTCACCGGACGGCGGTTTACGCCGGCAGCGAGCTGGTGCTTGGCGAGGTGAATGAACAAGAAAAATGAGACTGGACACAGGTGAATTTGTGTTGCAAAACCGCAACGTTTTCTGATGCACTGTATTCAATATAAATAGCAAAACTGAGAGGTCATGCCGCCATGGCGCGCACGACGCGAGAAGTGTGCGCGTCCATCCCCACGCACCAGCGGCGTCCGGCCATAGCGGCATGCTAACTACCTGAACTAGTCGGCGCACGAACACCACAACCCGGTGCCTGTGCGCATGCTCTAACTGAAAATAAACATGCCTATTATTAGCATATAGGAGTAACTAACAACTCCGCGGGTGGCGTCGGAGAGGAAAGCGATACCAAAGAAGCAGAAGACGAAGCCGCAGCAGCAGGCGGGTGGTGGCGACGCGGCCGGCAAGAAGCGGAAGGCGCGGCGCCGGCTGGGGCAGGCCAGCTCCGGAGGCGACGCCGGCATGGGCGGCATCGGAGGGTAAGCGGTACGTGTGGCGCGTGCTGAAGCAGGTGCACCCGGACCTCGGGGTGTCGGGGCACGCCATGCAGGTGCTGGACATGATGATGGCCGACATGTTCGAGCGCCTGGCGGACGAGGCGGCGCGCCTGTGCAAGGCCACGGGCAGGGTGACGCTCACCTCCCGCGAGGTGCAGAGCGCCGTCAGGCTCGTGCTCCCCGGGGACCTGGGCAAGCACGCCATCTCTGAGGGCACCAAAGCCATCTCCAAGTACATGTCCTACGCCTAGGCGGTAGCTAGCTAGCTGACATGTTTTCTGTAATCTCATTGCATGTTCCTGCATGCGTGCCCATCGTGCCGTAATGTACCGTACCTTGGAGTCAAGTAGACACGTAGTAGTAGGGCGTACTGCAGACTGTAGTATACCATGCCAAGGAGCTAGCTACTGTACCTGTACGTAGCTATCACTACAGGAAAATGCCTCTTTGCCGACTGCTTGCCCCGGTCGGCAAAGGCATAAACTCAGTCGGCAAAGACTTTGCCGACCGCAAAGCCACGTGACAGTCGGCAAAGAGCAGTCGGCAAAGGCTGGGTCGGCAAAGGCGGATTTGCCGACTGCCACGTGGCACACAGTCGGCAAAAGCCTTTGCCAACTGCCACGCCAGCAGTCGGCATAGCCACGTGGCGCTGTCAGCCCTGACGGCAGGCTTTGCCGACTGCTGGTTTCTCGACAGGTGGCAAAGAATTTTTTTCAAAAATTGTTTGCCGACTGGCCGCCAGCTCGGCAGTCGGCAAAGAAAGAAAATATTTTTTTAAAATGTTTTTTACCGACTACTTTCAAACTCAAAAGGTATTCAACATACACTTGTGTGTACACATCAAATTCTAATTAGCTATGACTACCACTGCAACAAAGCTTAGCTTGACATTGACCATCCTATCACTCGTGTGCTCCACTCAAAACTCTAGCTTCCTCCTGAAAAGATGCTCCACTCAAACTCTAGCTCCTCCTGAAAAGATGCTCGACTAAAACTCTAGCTTCCTCCTGAACAGATGATCACAAAGATTGGCATATGAATCAGTAAAACTGAAATTATATTATTTTGACAACAGCAGCATGGACTAAATCTAAATCAAGCAAGGATAAGCATTTGTGTGTGTGTGTATATATAAACACAGGAACACAATTATTGTTGCTTCAGAGCGTGAACAGAGAAACAAGCAGCCAAGAGAACACTTCATAAACAGAGGAACACTACACATGATGCTGAATTTGGGGGGAATAAGCCATCAGCCCAACCTAGCCATAAAATTATACTTATATAATCATGATTACTTTTCAGAGAAAAATGGAAGAAAACACATCTAGACAAATATGGATTAGCTTGACAAAAATATGCATGATACTTGTAGGCCATAGGAGTCGTCATAGTCACTGAATAAAAGATGGACCTATGCAAAAAATAGTTATGAGACATAACATTGGTCCTTACATGGTAGTTTCTCGAGGAACAAAGAGCAAACTGCAGGTCCATTTTATACAAAAAAAATGACTTAGATGGACATGCTCTAAAATATTCTGTTCATTTGAATTCATGATATAAGGTATAAATACAAACTACAAAATTCTTAACAAAACATGGAAAGGAAAATTGGAAGAAACCAAGGTCAGTCGAAATTCTATGGAAGTTCAGGAAAGTGCAGGTTCAATTGTGGACTCATACAACATGTATCACGTTTCAAGCATCTGAACTATTTTCCTTCTATCACTTGTCTTTTATAGGGCATGGCTGTCCTATATGTTTCTTTGTAACTTTCTCACTTTAGATAACAGCCAATAAACAACACTAGCAAAGTGATGGAAACAGTGGTTACTATTTTCAATTATATCTATAATATTACTGCATTTTTGTAGGCCACTTTGGAAGAAATTCCATGAACTATGAAAGGCTGAGGCGCATATCAGAGGCAAAGGTAATTTCAGATGCAACAGTAAGTAAAGAACATGGCTGGTATAATTTTGGGAGCATTTTCTAACCAGAAAACAAATGAAGTGTGCACCCTTTGGATGCAATAAACATGTAGAATGGTTATCGATTGGCATTTCACGTAAGCCACCTCACATCTATATGATTATTGATTGGACTCACAAAACAGTTTCTCACTGATGCATGCATAGACTAAACTACTCTCCAAGTAAAAGAAGAAAGACAAGGACCCTTGGCTTTTAGAATAAGCTCACACATTTCTAATCATTGTTGAGTTCCAGTAAATCTTTTCCGATAACCTCCAAGAGCTAATTAAGAAATAAAAATGAGTCTTGGGACACATCAACTACAACAAGGCATGTAGAACTACATCCATATGTCCACACTAACACTAATACTCATGATGATCAATGGAAAATTGTCCTTAATTATTTGTCAAGCACAGAACAACACAAAGCAGGGCAGGTAAGTTTTCAGTTTCTCCCTTCCATTGCTTTACCACCTTTCACTTGCTAGTTGCTACAGCTCATGGCAAAAAATTGTTTACTAAGCCTAATACCTATTAGGATCAAAACCCTCAGTAGTTTTGAAAATATCAAAGCCTCTGAAAACATCTAGACTCTTAGCCATGACATCATCCCACATGTGACCTTGGAGATATCCCACATGCCTCTCTCTCAGCGCCTCATTAAGCACCACATGAGACATTGTTGTGGAGACTGAGAGGGGAACAAACAGAATGCAGGTATTCTATTTTTTTCTTGAAACAGATAATAACAGAAAGAACTTACATTTGATACATCACAAGCTTTCAATATAATTTCAGCAGTCTTGGCAGCTCGCTTCAAGTTAGAAGAGTATATAATATACAACGTCAGCCATATCTTCTCTTGACAGTCGACAGGCCACCTTACAAGGTTGATCAGATTTTGGACAAAATATATTGTCAGTGCTAGAAATGAGATTTTCTTTTAAAAAAATTGCTAGAACTGGGATTGGTAATATTCATCACATTCTGCAGCATGGTTTGAGCAAACAGACATGCTAGCTCCGAGTTTTCCATCAACAGCGTATATACTCTACTCCAGTAGCATTCCTTTAATCTGCAAGGAAAATGAAGCTTCAGATAATACTTCAAGCAAGGATTATGATTCAAATGATGTTCAAATAAGTTGAAGTGGTAGTTGAGTTGTCCATTAACTGAGTATAAGAGGCAATGCATTCAGAGGGACATCTACATGAAGTTTTAACCCAAATCACAAAACCATGATTCACTAAAGTATTAATCCCAACAGTAGACCCATGAGTCAGTTACTCAATTCCAAAAATAAGTAGACATATAATGGATATAAGCTGGCCACTAAAAAGAAGCTACCTGTACAGTCACTGAGAACAAATAGTGAGAAGCTACTTGTACACTACCAGGTAAGATCTATGCACCTCCAAGAAAGAGCTAAGAAAATTCTCAACTCATAACCAATGAACAAATAGTGAGAAGCTACCTGTACACTACAAGGTAAGATCTACGGACCTCCTAGAAAGAGATAAGAAAATCCCCAACTCATAACTAATGAACTGTCGGGTAAGTTATACACACAAATGACACAATTTCAGCACAGATCCCCCTCCTTTGCTTTGTCCCCTCCCTTCCTAGTCATGCTGCCGCTACAATTAATCAAAGAGAGCAAAGGTGGTTGCACGAAGGCACCCAAGCAGGTGGACGGCTTACCAATAGGGACGGGTGCTGCCGCCCTGCTGTTGCCTTGTTGCCGCGAACAAAGGAGACGGTTGCCTCTTCCTAGCTAACCAGAGGTGCGGCCCTACACTTCCCAATCAACGCCGCGCGGTTGGGCTTCACTGGCATCGCTCGCCGAGCCCTTGGGTTCTAGCAGCACCGCACGGTCGAGGTCGAGCCACGTCGCCTCCGCGTTCACGCACCGCCGCAGCCGTTGCTGGGACCGCGCGCCGGGGTGCCACGCGCGCCCGCGCTAGGTCCAGCCCGCGAACCAGGGACACCGGGCCTCCGCCTGGGATGTGTCGGGGATGTCCGCCTGGGACGCATCGGGCCGCCGGGCGAGCGAGGGGGCCGAGCTCGATCTGCAGGGGCGGCGGCATGAACAGCAGTGGAAGGGCTGGGGGAGGCAGCGACAGGGCCGAGCGAGGTGACGGCAGCGGGGCCGGGAGAGGAGGCGGCGGCAGGGCTGGGAGAGATGGCGGCGGCAGGACTGAGAGAGATGGCGGCGGCGGGGGGGGGAGCAGATAGGTGGAGCGACATCCCCTTCAGCCGATCGGATCTGAGGAGGAAGAGGAAGAGACTAGTATGTGGTCGTGGGTGGACCACGCCCACGCATGAGGCAGATGGGGCTCCCTGTCGCTTCAATTGGATCGAAAGCGGGAGTTATCCCGCCTAATTTTTTTTATTGAAATAGAATACATTTTTTTACGAGATACTCCCTCCGTCTAAAAAAAAAGAGTGACGTTTTATAATTTCAGATATTTTGTTTGATCATCCGTCTTATTCAATTTTTTATATAAATATCATTTATTTTGTTATGACTTATTTTATCATTGGAGATACTTTAATAATGATTTATTTATTTTATAATTTACACAAAATTTTTAAATAAGATGAACGGTCAAACACGATGTGTAAAAGTCAAAAACGTCACTCTTTTTGGGACGGAGGGAGTAATTCATAGGGATGAAAACGATTCAATTTCATAGTTTTTTTTCTCAAAAATGAAATCAATACGATATGGTCGAAAACGAATACAGCACTGATATTTCGATAATTTCGAAAACGATAGTAGTCGATCGAAAAATACATCAATAACGATCGGAATCCATGAGAACGATATCTTCAAAAATAATAAACACGCCAAATCATATAGCAATATCTGCTAGTTTAGTAAGAATCATATCACTGTGTAGTGGTCTGATGGATGAAAACCTCTAACGGAGCAATAGAACGAGACATCAAGCATGTGTCTTAGTTACGTTGGTCTTCTAGGAGACTAACCCTCCATGTTGAAATGCCTCATGAAATGCATAGGTGATTGTCATTAAGGTCATTTAAATTTGCAAATCTGGAATCGGACCAAGTTGGTTTGTAGGATTTGAGATATATAGGTGTTTCAGCTTTCAGGTCTTGATTTCATTTTTTTAGATGGGATTGCATCATTTATTTGTCAATTCAAAATGGAAAACAGAAAAGACACCACCTTGATTTATGCAAAGCCTGAGCTCTCAAGTTATCCCATGTGAAGATGTCTAGGTTTTAGCCACCCGACGTCGCCACTTGCTCGAAAACTTTCTCAAATTTTTACCACAGCCTCCGCATGCGATGACAAGACACGTCGTCAAGTTTCGTCATTTTCGGACTCCGTTTCGATTTTATAAAATTTAAAAACACTTTTCACGCGCGTGGCTCGGCGTGTTCCGACACCAACACGGTCGAAATTTCACGCGAGGCCCCGCACACGGCCTCAACATGCTCCAAACATCATGAATATCATTTTCTGAATGGCCGGATTCCATTATTTCATGTACCTGCAGCTCAAATCTGGAGCTACCGGGAAAAAAATCAAAGAAACAGAAAAAATCTACGGAATATAGCAAAATAAATCAAAATGATCCCAAACTTGGAATATATCATGTACTTACTGTATCAAGGCAACACAAAAAACTGGGATCGAAAATAAAAAAATAAAATTCTTTGCCGACTGCCAGGGAAGATGACAGTTGGCAAAGCCTGCACCTTTGCCGACTGCTGACGGAGTGGCAGTCGGCAAAGGTGACGGTGTGGATGGTGTCAACCATGGCCTGCCTTTGCCGACTGCAATTCTTTGCCAACTGCCTGGCAGTCGGCAAAGCCAGGCAGTTGGCAAATCCTGCTTTGCCGACTGCAGGAAATTCCAGTTGGCAAAGGGACCTCTTTGCCGAGTGTCGAAAAAAACAGTTAGCAAAGAAAATTGCAGTCGGCAAAGAGCCAGTTTCCTGTAGTGTATACGTAGTCGGTAGTTTTCAGTGTGTAATCAGGATAGATGTCTGTACTTTGTATGTTTCGTTGTTTTAGTCGACCAACTTATCAGTTGTTTCGAGTCCTTGTGCCTTGTCCTGTCTTGTCTATCTGTTTCTTCGATTGGATCCCTCAACCATCATCCATGTGTCGCCTGCCTATACATTTCTACTTTAGTCTGTGTACATGTATGTTTGGCTATCTCGTTACTAACAACTTTATGTACCGATTATGGCTGGCTGGCTGGGAAGATTATACTGACTAGCATTGCGGTGTACTCCGTAATTCCAAAGCAAGCAGATCTGTAAATCTCTCTCCCTCTTGTATTTGGGCCTGCCCGATTTTTTTTAGCCTTTTTCTTCAAAAATATTCACATGTAGACCCTTAAATGTTTTATTTTTATTTTTAGACTTAAGAGGTCGGTGCCATGAGTCACGACGCTGAGGTAACACGTCTCGGCGCCGTGATCCATGACGCCGGCGCCGTGATCCATGACGCCAATGTTCAAAGTCCGCGTATCCGTGGCAGCCTATGTGGCGCCGACGTGGCGTGGTTCGAGGGCGTGAATTTTGGCGCCAACCTCGGCGCAAGGTCTGAACATGGAAACGCAGCCCAAGGTGTGAGCTACTGCTTTCAGGGTCTACTACTCTATGGTCTGAGCTACTACGTACTGTTCTTAGACTGTGGCCATAGATCGAAAAGCTAGTGCACGAAGATAGATCCAAGCTAGTGCACGAAGAGAGTGAGCATGCCAAAAACGAAGTGACGTTGGAATGGACAGGACAAAAATTTAAGGGGCCGTGCTTAGTCGACTTCACAGCACAAGGTGTCAGAAGCAACCACACAGTTAGTAATTGATTGGTTAGCCTTCATAATACAACTATAGATTTCCACCGGTTAAAATGGTTTATGTTTAATTAAATTTCTAGTAAGTGGTTTATTATATCTAATAAACATCATTAGATGAATCACATTATATTTTTATAGTAAACATATTCAATCTCATAAACGATATCCCAAAATAATTGTCGTTTTCGCTTCCCAAGAAACAACTAACTAAATATATATATAAATATTAATACTTATGCTATAAAATTAATATCACTAGTTAGATCGTTGAATTTATTTTCGTAATAAATTTATTTAGAGATACAAATATTACATATATTTTCTATAAATTTATTTAAACTTACGGTATAAAAATATAAAGTAACAATTATTTAGGGACGGAGGGAGTACCAGTAGTACTAGCTGTACGTCGTGTTAGGCCTGGTTTAGAGGGTGTTTAGTTCCCACTAAAATTTTTTCACCCCATCACATCGAATGTTTGGACACATGATGTCGGGTACCAAAACAAGGGGTACCCACAATCAACGATCAAGAAAAACAAACCCCTAAGAAAACCACGTCAAAAGCTTGGCCCACAAAGACGGAACGAGTCCAAAACGACGAACGAAACGCCTCGACCACGTTCTGACTCGCACGAGGCTTGCTCGACGGGACGCCTCGACCACCGAGAAATCTCTGACTCGCACGACCCTGGGTCGAGCCGGCCGACCCACCTCACTCACCAACTCTGAGACAAAAGTCAAAGCATTTAATGCAACCACCAACCACTTCCTACCCCCATGGCTATAGCGGTAACCAGCATGGAAGCAGTACCAGTGTTAAATCTCACTTTTTACTGCCCATCCCGGTATGGGTGGTGAAAACCTGTCACTGTACGCGCCATACCGAGCACTATTCCGCCACTGATCACCCTCGAGGGAGAATACGACGAGTATCGTACCCCGAAATTCCCGGAACTCGGTCTTATCCATTCACCGTCGACCCACCTCGACCCGTCCTCGACCCGGCCTCGACCAACCGCCGGTCAAACAAGGAAGCAAGGCCTGCATGCCACAGGATTCGGAGTCTTTTCACCGTCTCATCCTCTACGTCACCATGGTGTCCGGGGATGGCCGGCCATGCCCGGAGCACGTCGCTACAGCGGCCTCCACAGCGCTCGACAAAACTTCACTTCTAAGGAGTCCCCCGGCGTTCCTGCCTCCTCTCGACCCTATAAAAGGGCAAGCAGGGGACTCTACAAAAAAAAGGAGAAAAAAGAACGGACAATGAAAAAGCCAGTCATCATCCCACCGTAGAAGATCAACATCTCAAGCAATCTCCTTTGTACTCTCACTTTTCCTCTCTGAGACCTGAGATTGGCTCCCTCTCTCACAACTTGTAACCCCTACGCAAGTACTTAGGTGCAAGGAAATACAATACTCCCCCCTCCCCGCTGGACGTAGGGCCTTCCTTTGCCCGAACCAGGATAAACCCCCGTGTACTCTCCTTGCACAACCGTCCAAATTAGGGACACACAGCACTGATTCACTCGTTGACTTAGGACCCTCGCGGGACCAGACGCCGACAGTTGGCGCGCCAGGTAGGGGGACGCTGCGTGCCGACATCATTTTCCCGCCATTTTTCTGGATGGCTGACCCCGAACGTCCACTCCCCTTGGCCACGGTGATCTAGTTTGGGAGCTTGGAGTTCATGTCTCTTGGTCACGGCTACGACATGGTCCTCCTCCCGCCTAGGCACCCGACCGACGGCGACCACGAGCTCTCCCAACCTAGGGGAGTGCTGCACTGGTACCGTCGCTCTCGTCAGGCACGCGCCACCAGGCGACGGCGAGCCCAGCGCAACCGCCATCATCGCCTCGCGGAGGGCGATGGTATTCCCTGATCCGGCGCCTCTTAGCCAGACGCTGACACGGATTTCCTCACTGAGGATCTGTGTAGGATGAGCTTGGCTGAGGGTAAGATGCCGACGGGGAGTCCCGTCGCTCCACCGCTCGGTGCGGCACTACCACTAGCCAGTTCGACTACTCCGGTACCAGGAACCGCGCCCTCACCAGCATTCCCATTTGGACTAGACTCGGTTGCCTAGGCGTATGCTTCTTCTGTAAGCACCAGCATGAGTGCTTACAAGGAACTCCCCGGACACAATCTACGTTCCACCCTCGACCTCGTCGCGTCCACGCCAGCTTTCGAGTACCTGGACTCCACGGAGACCCCAGATATAGAGCTTCGTGCGACTGCCTTTCGTCGTCACGACCTCAGAGACGCACGACCCCACATGCACTCGTTGTACTACTATTTTGGCACTCTAGACTCTGACTCTACCGATGACACCTACGACCCGACTCGCGAGTGCTTCAATATCGATGGAGCTATCTCGTCGGATTTAGAGGATGAGGCAGCCGTTGGAGGAAGGAACGCCACGCCACCTCAGGTCGAGCCCCCTACTGCACGGGATGAGGCTCAATTCCTTGCGGACCAAGGAATGCAACTCGAGCAAATCCGTGAATTACAGGATAGGCTCGACGAGGAACGGGAAAATCTGCGCCTACTTCAACAAACCCTCGAGCACGAGTGCGCGGCACGCGCACACAACGGAGGAGCTCGAGAGAGAGCTCGCGACGTCAATCGTCGCCTCGTCGAGGATCGGGCAGGCGAGCCCCCCCAGTTTTTGGCCGAGTCAGCCAGATTGTTGTCGCAGCCGCCATGCTCCTTCGTAACATGCCCGAGCCATCGAACCCCGAGGCCCGTCGGGCCCATGATGAAATCCGAGGACTCCTCGAGACCGTTGCCATGCAGCAGGCCGAAAGTTCAGCCTCGAGGCGATGCAGGCTTGCCTCGGAGCAGCCTGCGGAGCCCTCCCGAAAGGAGAGAGAGGCCTCGGTTCATCCCGAGCACGCCCAGCGGAACAAGGCAGCATCTGTCCGTGAACCTCGAGACGCCCATGACAACATCAACAAGCGCCGGAGGCGCAAATGTGGTGACGGTGTGGCTCGAGGCTACCACGAGCACAGGGGCGGGCATTACGACAGCTTGGAGGATCGAAGCCCTTCACTCGAGCCACCGGGCCCTCGGGTTTTTAGCAAGGCCATTCGTGAAACACTACTTCTGGCTCGGTTCCGCCCCCCCATGACTCTTACCAAGTATAACGGTGAAACCAAACCCGAACTTTGGCTCACTGACTTCCGCTTGGCTTGTCAGTTGGGTGGGGCCACCGACGATCGGGTCATCATTCGACAACTCCCCCTATTTCTGTTGGACACCGCTCGAGCCTAGCTCGAGGACCTCCCACCTCGATAGATCCATGACTGGAGTGACCTGGTGAGAGTATTCGAGAGGAACTTCAAAGGGACCCACGTGCACCCTGGTAACTCATGGGACCTCCGAAGCTGCAAACAAAAGCTAGGCGAGTCCCTCCGGGACTACATCCAGCGTTTCTCCAAACAGCGCACCGAGCTTCCCAACATCACCGACTCCGACGTCATCATGGCCTTCCTCTCTGGTACCACCTGCAAAGAGTTGGTCCGTGAGCTGGGCCGCATCACTCCCATCACTGCCAACGGTTTGATGGACATTATCACCAACTTCGCCGCCGGCGAGGAGGCGGTTGGTGCCATCTTTGGCAACGACCAGGACAAAGGGAAGCACAAGGAAGAGGATCCCACGAGCTCCAGCCGAGGCTCGAAGAGGAACAACAAGAAAAAGAAGAAAAATCAGCAGGGCAAATAAGAGGCCTCGGCCGACGACCTTGTTGCCGCTGCTAATCGTAAGAAACCTCGAGGACCCCTCGGCGGGGGGATTTTCGACAAAATGCTCAAGGAACCGTGTCCCTACCACAAAGGGCCCACGAACCACAATCTTGAGGACTGCCACATGCTCCGGAGGTACTTTGAAAGCCTAGGCATCAAGAAAGACAACAAGAAGGAGGATCCTAAGGGAGACGACAAGGATGAGGGGTTTCCCAAGATTCATGACTGCTTCATGATATACGGAGGACCCTCGATGCGCCTCTCAACACGGCAACGCAAGTGGGAACGTCGAGAGGTCTTCTCCGTGCAACTCACGACCCCCTCTTCCTTGATTGGTCTGAGGTGGCCATCACTTTCGACCGTGATGACCACCCAGACTATGTCCCCAATCCTAGAGTCTACCCACTCGTCGTCGATCCCATCATCGCCAACACACGCCTCACCAAGGTGCTCATGGACGGAGGTAGTAGTCTTAACATCATTTATGCCCAGACCCTCGACCTTCTGGGAATCACGAGGACGCACCTCTGACCCAGCGTCGGGGGCTTCCATGGACTCGTGCCAGGGAAACGAGCGGAGCCCGTCGGGCAGGTCGACCTGCCTGTCTGTTTTGGTACTCCCGCCAACTTCAGGAAGGAAACTCTCACTTTCGAGGTGGTTGGATTCCATAGGACATACCACGCCATTCTTGGGCGCCCCTGCTACGCCCGGTTCATGGCGGTCCCCAACTACACCTACCTCAAGCTCAAAATGTCAGGCCCCAACGGTGTCATCACTGTCGGGCCCTCCTATGAGTACGCCTACGAGTGCGACGTGGAATGCATCGAGCACGGGGAAGCCATCCTGGAGTCGGCGAACCTCGACGGCTTGGCCAAAGAAATCCCTGACCCCAAGCGCCATGCCAGCAACTTCGAGCCCGCGGAAGACGTCAAGCTCGTACCCCTCGATCCCACCAACCCGGACGGAAAGGCGTTAAGCATCAGCGCCACCCTCGATCCCAAATAGGAAGCAGTGCTCGTCGACTTTCTCTGCGCAAACATCGATATTTTTGCGTGGAGTCCCTCGGATATGCCGGGCATACCCAGGGAAGTCGCCGAGCATGCCTTGGAGATCTGAGCCGGCTCCAAACCGGTGAAACAACGCTTGCGCCGCTTCGACGAGGAGAAGCGCAAGGTCATCGGCGAGGAAGTCCACAAGCTGTTGGAGACCGGATTCATCAAGGAGGTTCGTCATCCCGAGTGGTTAGCTAATCCTATATTAGTTAAGAAAAAGAATAGGAAGTGGAGGATGTGTGTAGACTATACTAGTTTGAATCAAGTATGTCTGAAAGTTCCTTTTCCTTTACCACGCATTGATCAAATCATTGATTCTACTTTAGGATGTGAAACTCTATCATTCCTAGATGCATATTCCGGCTACCACCAGATCAAAATGAAGGAGTCCGACCAGTTCGTGACTTCATTCATCACCCCATTCGGCATGTATTGCTATGTTACTATGCCCTTCGGTCTCTGGAACACGGGGGCTACGTACCAGCGATGCATGCAACATGTTTTTGGGGAACACATTGGACCAACCGTCGAGGCTTACGTCGATGACATCGTTGTCAAAACCAAGACAGGAAGTAATTTGGTAAACGACCTCGACATTGCAAAAAACATTAAGCTCAACCCCGAGAAGTGCGTCTTCGGCGTCCCTCGAGGCATGCTCTTAGGGTTCATCATTTCCGAACGTGGCATCAAAGCCAACCCGGAAAAAATCGCTGCAATAACCAAAATGGGCCCTATCCGTGATCTAAAGGGCGTACAGAGGGTCACGGGCTGCCTCGTGGCCCTTAGTCGCTTCATTTCGCGCCTCGGCAAAAAAGCGCTCCCACTGTATCGTCTCCTAAAGAAATCAGAACATTTTTCGTGGACCCATGAGGCAGAAGAAGCCCTTACGAAGCTCAAAGCTACGTTGTTCAACTCACCAATCCTCGTCCCTCCGGCCACAGGGGAACCCCTCCTGCTTTACGTCGCTGCAATGACACAAGTGGTCAGCACGGTCTTAGTTGTCAAGAGGGCAGAAGAAGGACATACCTTGCTCGTTCAGAGGCCAGTCTACTTCATCAGCGAGGTGCTCTCAGAAACCAAGGTTCGCTACCCGCAAATCCAGAAGCTGTTGTACGCCATCATCTTGATGCGGCGCAAACTTCGTCACTACTTCGAGGGCCACCCGGTGACCGTGGTGTCTTCTTTCCCCTTGGGAGAGATAGCCCGGAACCGAGAAGCCTCAGGTAGAATAGCAAAATGGATGGTCGAGCTTATGGGTGAGACCCTCTCTTATGCGCCACGCAAAGCCATCAAATCCCAGGTGTTAGCAGATTTTCTAGCGGAATGGACTGACACTCAACTTCCTTCGGTTCAGCTTTAGGCCGAGCTTTGGACCATGTACTTCGACGGGTCACTGATGAAAACAGGAGCAGGCGTGGGCTTGCTCTTCATCTCACCCCTCGGAGTCCACATGCGCTACGTAATCTGACTTCATTTTGCTGCCTCCAACAACATCGCCGAGTACGAGGCGCTCGTCACGGGCCTGCACATCGCCATTGAACTAGGGGTCCGACACCTCGATGTTCGTGGTGACTCCAGGCTCGTGATCGACCAGGTCATGAAGAGCTCAAGCTGTCGTGACCCCAAGATGGAAGCCTACTGCGAAGAGGTACGACACCTTGAGGATAAGTTTCACGGCCTTGAGTTCAACCACATTGCACGTAGATATAACAAAGCTACCGATGAACTCGCGAAAATCGCTTCTAGTCGAACCATAGTTCCACCTGATGTTTTCGTGAGGGATCTCCATCAACCGTCCATCAACAACAGGGCAGACGGAGGGGCCAACGGTCCAACATTCGATCCCCCACCTAAGGCGAAAGCTCCCTCGACCGGGACTGAAGTCATGCAGGCGCAAGGCACGACCCCACCAGCCAACCTCGAGCCGACTGGCATGTTCCGTACCTCGACCATCTCACTCGAGGGGACCTCCCCTCGGATAAGACTGAGGCTCGACGAATCACTTGTCAGGCCAAGACCTTTGTGATATTTGGCGACAACAAAGAGCTATATCGCCGTAGCCCTACGGGCATCCTACAACGCTGTATCACAAATGAGAAAGGCAAGAATCTGCTCAAAGATCTACACTCGGGGGCTTGCGTTCATCACGCGGCACCTCGAACCCTCGTTGGAAACGCATTCCGACAAGGTTTTTACTGGCCAACCACAGTCTCTGACGCTGTCAAATTAGTATGCTCCTGCAAAGGATGCCAGTACTACGCAAGACAAACCCACCTCCCGGCCCACGCCCTGCAAACTATTCCCATCACATGGCCGTTCGATGTTTGGGGGCTCGACTTGGTCGGACCCCTGAAGAGGACAACTGGCAGCTTCACCCACTTGCTCGTCGCTATTGATAAGTTTTCCAAGTGGATCGAGGCCCGTCCTATCACCAGCATCAGGTCCGAGCAAGCTGTGCTATTCTTCACCGACATCGTCCACCGCTTTGGGGTTCCTAACTGCATCATCATGGACAACGGCACCCAATTTACCAGCAAAGAGTTTCTAGATTTCTGCGACAACCATCATGTCCGTGTGCTTTGGTCGGCCGTGGCTCATCCAAAAATAAATGGCCAAGTAGAACGTGCCAATGACATGGTTCTACAAGGCCTGAAGCCGATAATTTTTGATAAACTAAACAAACACGGCAAAAAATGGGCCGCTGAGCTCTCCTCGGTCCTGTGGAGCCTAAGAACGACGCCGAGTCAAGCCACGGGGTTCACTCCATTCTTCTTAGTCTATGGATCCGAGGTTATGCTCCCAACCGATGCAGAATATGAATCCCCAAGGCTGAAAGCCTACAATGAGCAAAACAAAGACGCCACAAGAGAGGACGCCCTCGACCAGCTCGAGGAAGCTCGTGATGTGGCTCTGTTACACTCGGCAAGGTATTAGCAAAGCCTCTAACGCTACCACGACAAACACGTCCGCAGACGGGACCTCAACGTCGGTGACCTGGTGCTCCAGCAGAGCTAGAACAACAAGGGACGACACAAGCTTACTCCGCCATGGGAAGGGTCATACATCATCGCGGAAGTATTGAAGCCCGACACCTACAAACTATCGAACGAGAAAGGTAAAATCTTCACCAACACATGGAACATCGAACAGCTACGTCACTTTTTTCCCTAAAGCCTCGAGGCTCTGTAAATTGTTTCGCAAATCCCATGATAGAATAAAAAATACACCGGTGTTCAAAGTATTCTTTCATAAAAACTAGGAAGGATCGACCCTGTTTTCTCAGAGTCGAACCTCCCTCAGGGGCTGCACGGGGGAACCCCCTGTGTCCCCAAAAAACTCGTATTTTTTTCAAAAACAAGAGAACTCTTACATAAGTCGACGAGGCCGCAAGTGCACTCTAAAGCTCAAGGGCTACCGAGCCGCGAGATCGCCTACGCCTTTGAGCTATGGAACCTCCACTCACTCCCCCACGCCAAGGGATGCAACCGCGTGCTAAGTGGACCTAATAAAAGTTCATGATTTTGAAAAAGCTTACGTCTAACGTTCCCATACGCTTCGAATCGAGTTCTTACATAATCCACGAGGCCGCAAACACACCCTAAGGTTCGAGGGCTACCGAGCCGTGAGATCGCTTACGCCTCCGAGGCTACGGTACCTTCACTCGCTCCCTCACACCAAGGGGTGCAACCGTGCGCTAAGAAAATTATGCAAGAATACGACTCAAGCAAGAAAGGGAAGAAAAGACTCGAACGAAAATGTACATATACGTTTACATATTAATGTTTCAGGGCCCCTGAGGCCACCACAGCGTAATTCACAAGTACTAACTACCCTATTACATGGGCCTTCTTGCCCAGGTTTGGCTTATAGGCCCTCATCGTCGGCAGGTGGGACCACCTCGACCTCGAATAACTTCGCAAGGCGACCCCCGGGCTCCTCCACGGCCTCGATCAGATCCAGGCAGGCTGCTTCGTTTTCTTTGTCGGTCCGGTCTGGATCCATAATAAAGCCATCAGCGATGAGGCCCATGTTGTACTCAAACCCAGACCGAATGACCGCCATGGCCCACTTCATGCCATGATGCAGCTCGCCTCGTATCTTCTCGCGGACGAGATGACCCAGCACCGCCATCCGGCGAACAAACGAGTTCCCCGACGCGTCCTCCTCGGTATCGGCATTGGGCTCGACCCCTAGGCCGTCGCACACCGAGGTGATCGCACCCTGGAGCAGCTGAGTCCGCCCAGCCTCGGCCTCGAGGAGGTTCTGGAACGAGGTAGCCATCGCTTGAGCTGCGTGTTGCTATTTCTCTAGCTCTGAAACACAAACACCAAGTTAGCAAAGACCTAGGACCTCGAGGCCAAAGTCAAAACGTGACGAAAAACTTACCTTCAGCATGGGTCTGCCAACCCACAACCTCGTCACACAACTCCTCGTGCGCCTTCTCCACTGCCCGAAGAGCCTCGTCCTTGTCGCGGACCGTCGCCCTCAGCGCCTCAATCTCCCGACCGATGACCGAGAAAGCCTCGTCCCTCTCTCAGACCATCCCTGATGTGAACTAGGGTTTCCGATCTTCCGAAAGGTTCTGATAACTCTCGATTTGGTGGAGTCACGACACAATTCGATCCAGCTTCCGAATAACTCGGCTCTGAACCCCGCAATCGCAACACCACGACTCCTCTGGTTATCGACCGGCGTTGCACAGTCGACCTCGCCAAGAAGGCTAAGTCCTTGCCTGCGAATCGAGAACACATGCAAGAACACAAAGGAATGCAACCAAATTGCAGATGAATGATTAATCTCACAAAGTTGGGGTCTCACAAACCGACGACAGCGGCGAAACTGTTATCAACAGAATAATCTAAGCAAAACCCAACCCTAATGTAGGTAGCGACTACTTATTATATAGCCTAAGGGATGTCCAAGGACCCCTAATCACGTCCCTAGGGAGTGCCGACACGTTACAAGGCCCAAACGGCCCAAAAGACGGCGACACAGCGCCCTAACAGATTCTGGACAGTGACTTGTTTCGACGATTCCTGTTGATTCCGAACAGCTTTTAATGTGGGACCACTTGGGTTAGCTTCCTTATCAAATAAGCTTTCCATCCATATATGGATCATCGAAAACGAAGTCTGGATGCGTCCTGGGTGACCAGTTCAAGGCAGACTGGTCCTGAATTCCGAGGTGGACTCGAACTTGATTTGGTTTGGTCCTCCATCTTTATCCGGGCGCCCTCGCTGGTCCTCCACGCCCCCAAGCCCTCCTCCTTGTGTCTCCTAGACCTCTCCTTCATACCTAAGCACAATATAATTCTTAGGTAGCAATCTATTCTCAGAATCATATAAAGAGTTACTTAGGAACGAGCTCACCTCTAAATTTAATTGATGCACGCGAGCTCTAGTGATTGGACCTTGAATGTCCAGTAGTGGATCATTGTGTGTATATGAAGGAGTGATGTCCTCATCAGTCCCCTTCAATGTTGCGACCTCGTCCTCCAAGGTTCCGACGCGAGCGGACACCATCCCGATCTGGATGTTGAGGGCGTCGCGCTGACCGCTGACTAAAGCAACGTCCTCCTCAAGCTCCTTCACGCGCGCCAGCAGCGGCGTGAGGTCCTCACGGGCCTTGGCCACCTCCTCCCGGGCCCTAGCCGCATCTTCACGCGCCTTGGCCTCGGCTTCCCAAGCCTACACCGCCTCCTCCCTGACCGCTGCATGGACGACGAGGAGCTCATCCACCTCGGCGCTCTTCTGGGATAGCTGCTTATTGGCTTCCTCGAATAGAGCCCGTTGACAAGCAAGCGCTGCCCATACGCCGCTCTCACAATGGATGAAGAGTGACTTGCGGTGAGAATGCTCCTTGAGCTCCTGACCACTGGTAAATCTAAGATCAGAACCAAGGAGAAAGGGAGGATAAAACGCAAGAAAAGACAAACGGACCCGGCTCACCTCAAAGGCCTCCGACATACCCCGCACCAAGGTTTCTGCGACCATTCACAGGGACTGCACGGAGTGCTTACGGAGTCCCTCGATGAACTCCCAGTGCTGCACTTCGTCCTTGTTGTTGAGGGCGAAGAAAGGCTCGGCGCTGGGGTTAGACGCGTCCCTAAACTCGAGGGCCAACCGACCCTAGCGCGGTAGCTCCTACTCTGCCCGTGCAAGCGCCAGCCCTACGAAATCGGGCCACCTGGCAGATTCCTTGGCCAAGTTGTCCCCCGACGTCGCGGAAGTACCAGGCCGATCTGGAGCATTGGCCATCTCGACGTCCGCCTTCTGCTTCCCCTTATCGGCAGGAGGGTCGTCGACGGTAAGATCGATGACAGTCGGGGTCGACCCCTGGGGTGGGGCTGGCGTCTCAACTGTTGGTGCCATCGCCTGCACGTCGGACGGTGGCACGACCACCCCCCGTTCCGCCTCAGCCACCTACCTCGTTGGCTGGTCCTGCTGCGGCTGCGGCTGCGGCTCCTCCCGCACCGGTTGTGACTCCGGCTACGCCGCCTCTTTCCCCGCATCCGGTGGGGCCTCCACCACCTCTCTTGACTCTTCGACATCCACCCGCCCCGTGTCGCGGACGGATGTTGCGGCCTCAGCGGCCTCAACGGTCACCTGGGTCATTGCAGTCGACCTAGGCTCCGACCCACCAACACCAGGCAGACGTCCGCATCATCAGGGCGGCGCCAGACTTGAGCGCCTTGATGGGAGTCGGAGCCGTGAGCTCCACCTTGCGCTTGTGGCTGAGTAGTGAACAAACGCGTCAGAATAAAGAGCGAGGTGACCTTGTCGGAGAGACAAGGTGTCGGGTACCTACAATTAGGGGTACCCACAATCAATGATTAAGAAAAACAAAACCGCTACCCACAAACGAGACGAGCCAAAATAGCGAACGAGACACCTCGACTACGTTCCGACTCATACGAGGCTTGCCCGACGGGACGCCTCGACTGCGTCCCGACTCGTACGAGGCACGCTCGATGGGACACCTCGACCGCATTCCGATGCGCACGAGGCTCGCTCGACAAGGCATCTTGACTATCAAGAAATCTTCGACTCGCACGACCCTGGGTCAGACCACTCGACCTACCTTATTCACCTACTCTGAGACAAAAGTCAGAGCATTTAATACGACTACCCACTACTTCCTACCATCATGGCTACAATTGTAACCGGCGTGGAAGTAGTGCCGGTGTCAAATCTCACTTTTTACTGCCCATCCCGGGATGGGAGGTGAAAACCTATCATTGTACGCACCATACCGTGCACTATTTTGCCACCGATCACCCTCGAGGGAGGATACGACAAGGACCGTACCCCATGATTCCGGGGACTCAGCCTTATCCACCCATCCTCGACCCGTCCTCGACCCGACCTCGACCTAGCCTCGACCTACCATCGGTCAGCAAGGAGAAAGGTCCGGCGTGGCACAGGACTCGAGGTCTTTTCACCGTCTCGTCCTCTACGTCACCATGGTGTCCAGGGATGGCCGGCCATTCCCGGGGCACGTCGCTACAGCCACCTCCATAGGGATCGACAAAAATTCACCTCAAAGGCACCCCCAGCGTCCCAGCCTCCTCTTACCCTATAAAAGGGCAGGCCGGGGCTCTACAAGGGGGCAAGGCAGAAGAACAACGAACAACAGACAACGAAAAACCAGTCTCTATCTCACCAAAGAAGATCAACATCTCAAGCAATCTCCATTTGTACTCTCACTTTTCCTTTGAGACCTGGGCTCGGTTCCCTCTCTCACAGCTTGTAACCCCTACGCAAGCACTTAGGTGCAAGAAAATACAATACTTCCCCCTCCCCGCTGGACGTAGGGCCTTCTTTTGCCCGAACCAGGATAAATCTCTGTGTATCCTCCTTGCATCACCATCCAGATTAGGGACACGTAGCATTTGATTCACTCATTGGCTTAGGACCCCCGCATGACCAAATGCCGACAGCTGGCGCGCCAGGTAGGGGACGCTGTGTGCCAATGTCTTTTTCCCACCATTTTTCTGGATGGCTGACCCCAAACGTCCGCTCCCGTTGGCCACGGTGATCTGGTTTCAGAGTTTGGAGTTCATGTCGCTTGGCCACGGCTACGACATGGTCCTCCTCTCGCATAGGCACCCGACCGACGAAGACCACGAACTCTCCCAACCTGGAGGAGCCCTGCGCCGGTATCATCGCTCTCGTCAGGCACACGCCACCAGGCGACGGCGAGCCTAGCGCAACCGCCGTCATCACCTTGCGGAGGGTGATGGTTGTTGACGGTCCTTAAGTACCAAATATAGTTATCAAATAAATAAAGAAAAGGATCCAAATGCAACCAACACCTAGACTTAGGGTTTTATTTAACAAAATTCCATGAGTTTTGGTGTTTGTCTGTTTCTGCAGGGGGTTATCAGAAAATAAGGAGGAAAGGCCCACACGTCGGGTTTACATAGAGATAATAACGTGTTCACCAATTTTCTATCATCTAGAAGACTCCAGAAGCCACGAGATCGAACGGGAGGCCGAACGGGACCGGAGGCAGGGCGCTCGCCCTGCTCCCTAGGGCGCCCGCCCTGGCCTGAGAGCCAATCAGGCTCCGTCTCGCGGATTATGCTCCACCGACCTAAGGGATTAAGGAAAACCGTGCGATTAATGTCGGTTTGATCCGACGGCCCACGTTCACTTGAGGGGGCTATATAAGCAGGACCCCTGGCCCCTGGAGGAGGCACTCCCTCATTCTCAATTCCTCAAACCCTAATCTCAGGAGGGGAGTCTCTGATCAAGCCCTAGAGCCACCACATCAACTAGATCTCTAGTATAGCATAGCTACATAGGATTAGAACTAGAAGGAGTCAATCTTCGATTGGTTTCTGGATCTGTCAAGAGGATTCTTGGTAATTCCTTTGCTGTTCTTCATTGTTCATCATTGTTCTTCAATATTATGAATACAACTTTGTTCTATTTCAATATATTGATTATGACTATGCTCTACTTGTTTATGTTTGCGATTATATTGTTCTTAGTTTATCGTAGTTATACGCTTGGCTTAGTTAGATTGAAATTATATACATGTTTAGGATCGTATAGCGTTTATCCATCGGATCCATGGGTAAATGATAAATATTGTGTAGGTGTGGTGCTTAGACCATATTTATCTGCGATTGCACCTTATATGCCGGATCGTGGGGTGGTCCGCGATGGTGACAGCTTTGTTGGTTCTTATATAGTCCCCCTCCCGTGTGTAAGGCAGGCAGAGCAATATTATTACGGGAGAGTGATTGCTATGTTTCTCATCTTCCTTGATAATATCACTATGCATGGGCGTAGTCCTTTCTCGCAATGATTGCCAAGTGTACTTGCACTAACTATGATATGCTAGACTTTATAGTTAAGAATAACTTAGGAAATATCCTTGTAGTTCATCCTAATACCATGCTAATGACTTGCTAGAATATCTGTTGAGGTGCTTATCATTATTATATGTGGCTAGCTGATCAGATTAATTATCTTTGTCACCATTCATACTTTATCTATATTTTATGTGACACTTACCCCTGTATGCAAGAGATAGATGAATGCTCTCACTTATACATGCAATGATTGATACTCATTCCTATATTCCATTCCATAATCAACATTGATGTTAGTAATCCCTTCCCAGTGGTAAAAATATAAATAACGATACCTGGAATACTTCCCGGTTAAAATGCTACATCGGTATTAATCTGTGCGCTTGCAGATCTTATTTATTATTTATTTAGAAGAGCAGTTGCATATTTCAATACCGCGTCTCTCGTGTCATGCTGGGGATGACAACTTGGCTTAAGTGGCATGAGGGATAGGTTCGGCATTTTTGGCGCCGTTATCAGAATTAGAAAACTAAGTCTACTTTTGGTAATGACGTTAAGAATGTCCAACAAGCATTTTTGGCACCGTTGCCGTTGAAGGTTGATTTACTAACAAGGAATGAATACGGAATTTGAGTCATCATTCGCATCATTAAGTGATTGAGATCATCAATTCTCCCATACAGATTTACCTGTGTATTTTTCCATTCTTATTGTTTTGCAGGGAGATGTATGAATAGAGGACATCTTCCAGAAAATTTTGTTGACAACCCCGAAGCATTAATCAGAGGGGCAAGAGCCAAGCTCAAGAAGTCAACACTTCGACGCAACACTTCATCCAATTCAGAAGACCGCCGAAGTTTCATCCGGAATTTGTCAACAGAGTTCGCAGCCATGGCGAACAAGACGATCCACGAGTTCTCAGCTCCCACTACGGACAACATTTGCACTGGACCTGCCGCGGCCATCGACAAGAACTTTGAGCTCAAGCCAGGGCTCATCAACATGGTACAAGCCAACCAGTTTTGTGGGAAGCCGCACGAAGATGCAAGTGCTCATCTCCAACACTTTCTAGAGATTTGCAGCACATTCATTATATTAGATGTTCCCAGAGACGCCATACTACTTCGCCTTTTCCCATTCTCACTATTGGGGAGAGCGAAGCAGTGGTTCTACGCGACGAAGGATAAGAACACTACGTGGGCACTCTGCTCTACGAACTTTCTGGCTAAGTTCTTTCCCATGGGCAAGACCAATGCTCTCCGTGGGAAGATTACAAGTTTTCAGCAATAACATGATGAATCCGTTCCAGAAGCATGGGAGCGCTTTCAAGATTACATCCTAGAATGTCCCCATCATGGAATGGAAAGCTGGCTACTTATGCAGACTTTCTATCATGAGCTCATCACTAGTGCTCGTGAGACCATGGATGCTGCAGCTGGAGGCGCATTTCTATCACTCACCATACCACAAGCTACAGCCCTTGTGGAGAAGATGGCGTCCAACCAAGGTTGGAACGAAGAGAGGATTCAAACACGCAAGAAGGGTGGAGGTATGCACCAGCTCAAGGAGGTAGACATGCTGTCTGCAAAGTTAGACCTACTCATGAAAAAGCTCGATGACAAAGCTGGAGACAAAAGAGAAGTCATGAATGTCTACGACTCTCACATGACTTGTGAGGAATATGGAGACACTGGACACTCAGGCAATCACTGCCCTGAGATGCTTGAGGATGCAAGGTACATCAACAACAACAACTACTACAACCGTCCTCAACAAAATCAAGGTTGGAGTCAACAGAGGCCTAACTACTCAGGTAACTACTCAGGTAATTATCAAGGTAATAACTCTTACAACAACAATAATAATTTTCCACCTCTGAGAGAGTTAGTGTCTAATCAAGGAAAGCTAATGGATAACTTGTCTAAGAAATTGGCATCCAATGATAAAATACTAGAAAACATAAATAATAGAATGGATAATTTCTCTACTGCCATCAAAAACCAAATTAGCTTTAATAAAATGATTGAATCTCAGTTAAATCAAATAGCTACTGCTGTTCCTGCTACTAACCCCGGTATACCATCACAACCGGAAGGATTAGAATCTGCAAATCTTGTAGACATGTTTGATGCAGGTAACTATTGGAGTAATCCCGCTGTCGGAGTACATAATGACCTTCTGCCAGTCAAGAGAGGCGATCCAGGACACCCCGTCATCCCGATCTCCATCGGCATGGTGGACTTCCCAGAAGCACTCTGTGACTTTGGCTCCAGCGTCAACATTATGCCCAGGGTACTCTATGAAAAATTCTTTACATATCCTTTATCAGAAACAACTATGTGTTTGCAGCTTGCAGATCGGACACTAAGCTTTCCTAAAGGAATATTAAAGAAGATGTGTGTCCGAGTTGGTACCTCGTATGCTCCAGCTGACTTCGTGGTGATAGAGACCGGGTCCGATGAGAGGTCACCAGTTATTCTGGGAAGGCCATTCCTGAACACCTCGGGAGCTGTCATCTACGCCAGCGCTGCGAAGATCAACTTCAACATCAAGGGGAGAAAGGAGACGTTTTCCTTCAAGAACAAGATTACACAAATCCCAGAGCAACCCCAACATAAACCAAGGAAGAGGACCAACAGGAGGAACAAGCAGAACAAGAACAACCAAGGATGGACCGAATCAGCTAAGATGGTCACTGCAGTTCAAGGAGGTCAAGATGGTCGACTCAAGTCGCCCTTCCTGAACAAGAAGGACGACCCAGGTATGCCAAGCATTGAGTGCTCAATCAATGGATACTCCTTTCAGAAGGCGCTCTGCGACACTGGATCAGGCGTCAACATAATGGCCACAGTCACCTATCAGCTCTTGTACGGGACCATGCCCTTAAAACCAACATACACTCAGCTCCAGATGGCAGATCAGACATCCCGAAAGGTCGAAGGTATAGTAACCGATGTCCCTGTTAAAATTAACGATCATTTTGTCCATACAGACTTTCAGGTCATTGACATGGGAGACGACGAGTACGATCCACCCATCATCCTAGGAAGACCGTTCCTAGGCACCATCAAAGCAATCATCTACATTGGAACCGGAGAAGTCCATATGCATTTACCCTCTGAGAAGGTACGCCGCTACTTTAATGACCCTAACTATATAGTTGAAGATTCTAAGCAGGTCAGGACAAGAAGAAGGCGACGTAACCGTAACCAAAGGAGGCAAACCATCAAGGACGTATGGGCAGACTATGAAGGAGAGGTCATAAGGCCCGAGGATACACAACAGGAGACCGAAGCACCAAGACGGGTATGGAAACCGAAGACAGTTACACAAGAAGAGGAGGCGCTGCCGGAACCACCGTCTACGCCACCCAAATCCCAGGACAACTAAGAAGAAAAGAAGTCCTGTTCGGAGGACTTAAAAACACCGAACGCCATGCCAAGAGGTAAACTTGGTAGTTATCATTTTCCCTTTAATTATTGCTCAGTTAATCATGTTCATTCTATCTAAAAAAATGTTGAAAACAGTAAGCCCCATGTGAGTATGCGAGTGGCATAAAACCCATAAGTACATTCACTGTGGTGGCATAAAAAAAAATAATATATATTTTTCTGTTCTATAAAAATGAAAATTAAAATAGAGAGTGACATTTACCAAGGAAGCTCAAACATGATAAAGGCTAGATATTTATGCTAACGCTTAATTAAGTTCCACGAAGCTTTGTTGTCTATTTAAGCTCCACAGAATTCAGGAAGACTAGCAGATGGAGGACATCCTAATCGTTGTCAGGGTGCTGCCGACATTCAAATACACCTCTGCACCTGCTAGCTACATCAGAAGAAATTACGTTAAGATCCAGCTTGGGGGAGAGCACCCCCATTTATCCCGATAAGTATTTTTATCTACATTTATACCTATGCTTTATTAAAACAAAAAGATGCATAATCATGAAAACCCAAATAAATATTTTGTGTTTATATATATTTGCTTAGTTTAATAAATAAATAAAGTAGCTATGCTAAACTGAATCTTGAAAATAAAACTCTAGCATGGATATGATGAATAGTTGCTCTGCCTAATTTTCAAATTTGTTCTCTCTCTAGTTTAGACATAACTGTTATAATTTAAAACTGGCTCTAAACCTGAACTAGTGGGAAGAGAACTTGATCTGAAGTCTAAGTTGTTAGCGGATATGATATGGGAAGGTTGAGCTGCTGTTTATCTGTTCCTAGAGATTCTAGAATTCTAGAGAATTTTATCTTTAAAAATCTTTAAAATGTTGCATGATGAGTTCCTGTATGATGAGAGTTTAAATTCCTACCACAGCCATATATACATGCTTGTTAGATTAAGAGCCGCACTTTTACTACTTACTGCTTATGGGCATTGAGTGTGGTCAAGCTGTGTAGACCCTTAGGAACTTGTCATGTGGTTAAAATCAAGATTCACTTGCACGTTCACTCATACATGCTGCTTCTACTCCGGAAGTACGCATCCACATATATTCACTCATTTCCATCTCCAGATTCACCCAAAATTATTCTACTCCTGACCCGGGAGAGAATAGCCAAAAACATGATCCCATTCCTGTTATTCCCTGTGAAGTTAATGCTCAAGTCGTTTCTACTACCACTTGCTATATTTTCAAGAGGGAGATTTGCTCTAAAAAAATATAAATACGAGGAAATAAAAAGGAGCAAGTGCTCGGAACCTCGAAGAAAGAAAAATTGAGACGAGAGGTAAAAATGGACAAGTGTCTGACAGTAGAATTAGGGGTACAAGATACCCACCCGAGAGAAAAAAAGAGAAAAAAAATAGAGCATCTCATTCCCCTCAAAAGTTTTAAAAAGCAAGAAAGGTATGTATTCCCTCAAAAAGAGCATTAGACTTTTGTTATCACCATCATCACCATACACCACTCATTCACCACACATGCTAATCTTGATTTGACTTATTGACTTGTTTCTCTGAATCCATGGTTTGACTATGCAATAAATGTTCTATGAGTATGTATACTGTATCTCCCACCTATGAGCTCCAGATATCAAAGCCTTATTAGAGTAGGGTGAGAGAGAAGGCAATGTCACGCCTTATACCATAAATACCACATACTTTGAGAGAGAAGGCATATACCATTACTGCCTTGGTAAGGATCCAGAAATACCACAAAAGAGAGACCCGAGAAAGTCATACAAGGAATCTCTGAGTTTTATTTGAAAAATTTGCAAAAAAACTCCAGAGCTATAGCTGATCAAGAATAAGAGACATGGCGTTTGACTAGACCGTTCTATCTTTTAACCACTCAAGATGCATATGACGGTTGCAAGCCCCATGGTGAAAGGTAAAATGAGTAAGTTTTAAGTCTTGACAGTTTACTCTAACTTAGGGATGAGACCTTGTTTGAAAGCATATGTACCGTCAACGTTCAAAGGCGTTGCAACAACTTCTGATCCATAATGAGTCTATCCTTGCTCAGGGACGAGCAAGAGGTAAGCTTGGGGGAGTTTGTTGACGGTCCTTAAGTACCAAATATAGTTATCAAATAAATAAAGAAAAGGATCTAAATGCAACCAACACCTAGACTTAGGGTTTTATTTAACAGAATTCCACGAGTTTTGGTGTTTGTCTGTTTCTGCAGGGGGTTATCAGAAAATACGGAGGAAAGGCCCACACGTCGGGTTTACATAGAGATAATAACGTGTTCACCGATTTTCTATCATCTAGAAGACTCCAGAAGCCACGAGATCGAACGGGAGGCCGAACGGGCCCGGAGGTAGGGCGCCCGCCCTGCTCCCTAGGGCGCCCGCCCTGGCCTGAGAGCCAATCAGGCTCCGTCTTGCGGATTATGCTCCACCGACCTAAGGGATTAAGGAAAACCGTGCGATTAATGTCGGTTTGATCCGACGGCCCACGTTCACTTGAGGGGGCTATATAAGCAGGACCCCTGGCCCCTGGAGGAGGCACTCCCTCATTCTCAATTCCTCAAACCCTAATCTTAGGAGGAGAGTCTCTGATCAAGCCCTAGAGCCACCACATCAACTAGATCTCTAGTATAGCATAGCTACATAGGATTAGAACTAGAAGGAGTCAATCTTCGATTGGTTTCCGGATCTGTCAAGAGGATTCTTGGTAATTCCTTTACTGTTCTTCATTGTTTATCATTGTTCTTCAATATTATGAATACAACTTTGTTCTATTTCAATATATTGATTATGACTATGCTCTACTTGTTTATGTTTGCGATTATATTGTTCTTAGTTTATCGTAGTTATACGCTTGGCTTAGTTAGATTGGAATTATATACATGTTTAGGATCATATAGCGTTTATCCATCGGATTCATGGGTAAATGATAAATATTGTGTAGGCGTGGTGCTTAGACCATATTTATCTGCGATTGCACCTTATATGCCGGATCGTGGGGTGGTCCGCGATGGTGACAGCTTCGTTGGTTCTTATATAGTCCCCCTCCCGTGTGTAAGGCAGGCAGAGCAACATTATTACGGGGGAGTGATTGCTATGTTTCTTATCTTCCTTGATAATATCACTATGCATGGGCGTAGTCCTTTCTCGCAATGATTGCCAAGTGTACTTGCACTAACTATGATATGCTAGACTTTATAGTTAAGAATAACTTAGGAAATATCCTTGTAGTTCATCCTAATACCATGCTAATGACTTGCTAGAATATCTGTTGAGGTGCTTATCATTATTATATGTGGCTAGCTAATCAGATTAATTATCTTTGTCACCATTCATACTTTATCTATATTTTATGTGACACTTACCCCTGTATGCAAGAGATAGATGAATGCTCTCACTTATACATGCAATGATTGATACTCATTCCTATATTCCATTCCATAATCAACATTGATGTTAGTAATCCCTTTCCAGTGGTAAAAATATAAATAATGATACCTGGAATACTTCCCGGTTAAAATGCTACATCGGTATTAATCTATGCGCTTGCAGATCTTATTTATTATTTATTTAGAAGAGCAGTTGCATATTTCAATACCGCGTCTCTCGTGTCATGCTGGGGATGACAACTTGGCTTAAGTGGCATGAGGGATAGGTTCGGCATTTTTGGCGCCGTTATCAGAATTAGAAAACTAAGTCTACTTTTGGTAATGACGTTAAGAATGCCCAACAATGGTATTCCCTGATCTAGTGCCTTTCAGCTAGACGCCGACACGGACTTCCTCACTGAGGATCTGTGTAGGATGAGCTTGGCTGAGGGTAAGATGCCGATAGGAAGTCCCATCGCTCTACCGCCCGATGTGATGCCACCACCACCCAGTTCAACTACACCGACATGAGGAACGACGCCTTCGTCAGCATTCCTGTTTGGACTAGACTCGGTTGCCCGGGCGTATGCTTCTTTTGTAAGCACTAGCATGAGTGCTTACGAGGAACTCTCCGGACACCATCTACGTTCCACCCTCAACCTTGTTGCATCCACACCAGCTTCCGAGTACCTGGACTCCACGGAGACCCCAGATACGGAGCCCCGTGCAACTGCTTCTCGACATCATGACCCCAGAGATGCACGACTCACATGCACCCATTGTACTACTATTTCGGTGCTCCAGACTATGACTCTGCCGATGACACCTACGACCCGACTCGCGAGTGCTTCAATATTGATGGAGCTATCGCGTCGGATTCGGAGGATGAGGCAGCCGTTGAAGGAAGGAACACACCACCTCAGGTCAAGTTCCCTGCTGAGCGGGATGAGGCTCAATTCCTTGCGGATCAAGGAATGCAGCTCGAGCAAATCCGTGAGTTGCAGGATAGGCTCGACGAGGAACGAGAAAACCTACGTCTACTTTAGCAAACCCTCGAGCAAGAGCGCGCGGCACGCGCACATGGCGGAGGAGCTCGAGAGAGAGCTCGCGACATCAATCATTGCATCGTCGAGGATCGGGCAATCGAGCCCCCGGTTTTTGGTCGAGCCAGCCAGAACGTGGTTGTGGCCGCCATGCTCCTTTGTAAACATGCCCGAGCCATCGAACCCTGAGGCTCGTCGAGCCCGTGATGAAATCTGAGGACTCCTCGAGACTGCTGCCATGCAGTAGGCCGACAGTTCCGCCTCGAGGCGACACGGGCTTCCCTCAGAGCAGCCTATCGAGCCCTCCCGATAGGAGAGAGAGGCCTCGGTTCATCCCGAGCATGCCCAATGGAACAAGGCGGTCTCTGTCCGTGAGTGCATCGTCGACAACCGTGAACCTCGAGATGCCCGTGACAACATCGTCGAGCGCCGGAGGCGCAAGCATGGTGACGGTGCAGCTCGAGGCTACCACGAGCACAGAGGCGGGCGCTACGACAGCTCAGAAGATCGAAGCCCTTCACCCGAGCCACCGGGTCCTCGGGTCTTTAGCAAGGCCATTCGCAAAATGATACTCCCGGCTCGGTTCCCCCCCACGACTCTTACCATGTATAACGGCGATACCAAACCCGAACTTTGGCTCGCTGACTTTCGCTTGGCTTTGTCAGTTGGGTGGGGCCACCGACGACTGGGTCATCATTCGATAACTCCCCCTATTCCTGTCAGACACCGCTCGAGCCTGGCTCGAGGACCTCCCACCTCAACAAATCCATGACTGGAACGACCTCGTGAGAGTGTTTGAGGGGAACTTTAAGGGAACCTACATGCGCCCCGGCAACTCGTGGGATCTCCGAAGCTGCATGCAGAAGCTGGGTGAATCCCTCCGGGATTACATCTGGCGTTTCTCCAAGCAACGCACCGAGCTCCCCAACATCACCGACTCTGACCAACTTCGCCGCCGGTGAGGAGGCGGTTGGTGCCATCTTTGGTGGCGATCAGGACAAGGGGAAGCACAAGGAAGAGGATCACGTGGGCTCCAGTCGGAGCTCGAAGAGGAACAACAGGAAGAAGAAGAAAAACCAGTAGGGCAAGCTCGAGCCCCGACCGATGACCTTGTTGCTGCTGCTGATCGCAAGAAACCTCGAGGGCTCCCCGGCGGGGGCATTTTTGACAAAATGCACAAAGAGCCGTGTCCCTACCACAAAGGGCCCACGAACCACAACCTCGAGGACTGCCACATGCTCCAGAGATACTTTGAAAGCATAGGTGATATGACCATGTCAACCAACAACATGTTACAACCTCCAAGTTAAGCTACACCAACACTAGTCCAAGTCTTTGATGGACCAATTACACGTAGTCGAGCCAAGAAGCTACAACAAGAGGTGCACGCGCTACTTTCTAAAAATCATTTTAATGTTAATGAGAATTATATACTGCCTAAGTCGTGCACATTGCTATTGCTTAGGTGCACCACGGAGGATGACAAGAAGACACCAAGGGTGAACCAGAGAGGAGGATCACGTTTGAGCCAGTCCAGTATGACAGAACCATCAGAAAGAATCAGCCACCATTTTTGATTGCCAAAAGCTATGAAGGCCCATGAGGACTTGTTGGAAATCTTGTCAAGTCTAGTTTCAAATGCAACAAGTGCCGACATGTTTGGAGTTTTCGTCTGGGTGGCCGACCTGTTTTAGTGAAGACTGGTCAGCAGTTCATCATCCTGCATGATGATTAAATTCCCGTGCAAAACTGTACCATAGTACAATATTTCGTGGTACATGCTGTACATGGTGTGAATGCTTATCAAGTTAGCTTTCCAACGCATCTAGCCACACATCATTTGGAGGTTCCAAGATGGAGTTATTGCCAAAACACTGGAGACTGCGTAGAAGTCAAATAGCCACGCGGGAACCCAGCAGAAAGCGAGTTCGAAGAGGCCCTTTCACATAGTCCAACTTATCTTTTTCATTTCGTGTTTCTACCTATCCAGAAGGGCGGTTCCTTGTATAAATACCCCCTTACTCCATAGCATTTGTAGACAACTTGATATTTGATATACAGAAACCCTTTGTTCAGCTGTGTGCTAACAAATATTCAGAGAGTGATCTCTACCCCTTTGCTCTTGTGATTTCCTTGCGGGATTACAAAAGCGGCGGCTTCATCCGCTCCCAATTAGTGCTCCTACTCCCTTCAAGGTTCTCCTTGATTAATTGTAGGCTGTGTTGGTTGGTTCCTTGAGAGTGTGGTTGGGCGAATCCTCGATTCAGGTTGCCGGTTAAAGACGGTGGTTGGCTTTGAGTTTTATTTGCCAGGTTGCACTAGTTATCGCTGCCTGCAGCAAGTTATCCGGCTGTTCTTCAGCTAGTTATCGGGTGATCATCCTACGTCGTGAAGATCGGGACCCCCTGAGCATATCATCTGGTATCAGAGCTTTTGTTACCACGGTAGGAATTTTTCCCTTAGCTACTTATATATTTTGTTTCGTCCTATCCACCAAAAAGCCTGAAAAATACATTGTTTTAGCCCTTTGTTTCAATCTGTTATTTTAGTGAGTTTTGTCAATTGTCAGTTCATTAGAGTCTTTGTTTTAGTTGCTGATCATTATCCTTTGCGTGCCCTTTGAGCCTCTTTATATATCTGAAAATCTCTACAAAAAAATCTAAAAACACATATCATGTCCTTCGTGTAAACTTTGATCCTATTATAGCTACCGGTTGTGTTTTGTTCTTATCTTAATTGTGCAAGTATCTTAATCTGGTCTTTGTGTTTAGTTATAAAAAAGTGTGTCAAAAAAAGAGAAGAAAGAAAAGTAAAAAAAGAATAGAGAAAAGCTGAGAAAGAAAGGTTGAAAGATCAGTAGGTTTATGTGCACAAGTGCTGAAAGTTTTCGTATCAAGTAGTGCAACCAGTGTGCTATCCTTGTTTGGTGCAAAATTTTGGTTGGGTCTGATCGCAACACTTGCAACCCAATCATACTCCTTGTTTGCATCAGATCTGAAATTTCCTTGCGTGTGTGTGGTCGATTTACATCTCATTCATATTCTGTGATCAGCACTAGGCAGAGAACTTCTAGTTTGGATTGTTACTTAATATTACAATAACTAGACTTCAGATTGCATTCCTTGTATTATTCCCTACCAAGCTCCACATAAAAACCATCGTAATCGGTACTCTCTGGTCTTGTATTCGCCTCGCCATCACTTTCAGTTACCACTACACATTTGTTTCTCTATAATCTGCAGCAGGGAATTCATTAGAGCTTTGGTTGGTAAGAGAGGTGAGGTTGTGAGAGTTCTACATATTTTTCCTATACCACATATAAGCTTACTATTTTGCATATGCAATAACCATGACAGGCCGAAGATACACCAATCTTCCATTCTATGGAAGTAATGATCCGGAGGAATTTCTCGTTTGGGCAGAAGAAATGGAGATTGAACTTGAGGTTCAAGATTTTTCAGAAGCCAAGGAGATATCACGGGTTGTGCTTGAATTTGAAGATTATGCTCATGATTGGTGGAAACAATATCCACATAAGCATCTCATCAAGAATTGGGAAGATTTGAAGAAGTCCATGAGAAAAGAATTTGTTCCAAGGGAATATCGACTGATTTTGCTTCGTCGTTTGCAGCGTATGAATCAAGGTAGTAAATTTGTCTAAGCATATTATGATAAGCTGAATTCTTCCTTGCATCGTGCAAATGTTGTTGATGACATGAATGCAATGGAATATTTCGAGAGAGGTCTTAATGGTAACATTGCTGCTGCACTTGAGGGCAAATATTTTAGAAGTATGCAAGATCTTCTAAGTTGTGCAATTAGAGAGGAAAAGAAAGTTATGAAGGTGCAGCAAGGCAAGGTCACCCAGAACATTAGTTTGTGCCAAGATAAAAGTGCTAAGTTGCAGCCCAATATGTCCTCCATTGTTGGAAAGAAGCAATCATCAAGTCCATGCAAGAAGAGAGGACATGTTGTCCCAAAAGTTTCTTTAGTTGATTCTAGTACCAAGAGAAGTGAACATCAACAATTCAACTCCAAGAAGAACTTTGTTGTACAGCAAGAAGAAGGCTCTATGTCCCAAATTGATATGGAAAATGTTGAGGTGTGTGACATTACATTGGATCATAGTGTTACACCATCTCTTGATGTTGTTGCTATCCCAAAGTGCCATTTACAATCTGAGGTTGATGAGAATCAAGTTGCAAATGTTCCCATCAATGTTTGTCTCAGTTTTGAGCAAGATCAAGAAGAAAATTCTGATGCACATGACACACAAAGTGAGGTAGCAGAAGCCACTATGCAAGTTGTGGAAGATCATCAGTTGAGTTGTGAAACTAGAGAAGATACTTCTCTGATCGAGGTTGATCCTTTGTGTGTTGAGTTGAGGGAACATGCTACAGTTCCACGCCATGGAAATCTAAAAAATTTTCATCAAGAAGCACTGCCACCATGTCTGAACACAAGTGCTGCAGATCTTAGAAGTTCTGAGCCTTATTCTAGTGCTAAAAGTGGAGAAGTTATAAGCTCCAAATCGCTCCAGAAATTTTCTATGTCATCTGATGAAAAATCAGTACCCAACTATGACCAAGAGGTTGACAACACTCTGATTTTTGAAGATGAATCTAATCTGAATTTAAAGGCCAATCATTGTTTCAGTTTGAGAGCTGAATGTGAGCACAAAGATGATGCTATTGTGCCGTCTATTGCTAGTAATAAATCTGTCCAAGATGAAGTTCATCATGATCTAATGGATCTGAAGTTTCGAACCAACATGGTTCCAAGCACAAATGTGGTCTCAAGATGTGTTGTACCATCAGTTGCATTATGTGATGAATTATTGGACAGTGGTGCTGAAATTTTGTGCTCCACCATGTCACAGAGTGTTGAGATTATAGAAGGAAAGATTAGTGCACATGATTCCACTTATACTGATGCCAGTCCAGCATCTTTGGAGGAGGTCAAAGATGATTATTTGGTTGCATCTATTGATGTTCCAATGCCACAGAAAGTTTAGATTGAAGGCAATATTAGTGGGGATGAATCCACATCAACAATTGAGAGATCATCATTGTTTGAAGAGGATAGACCTGATGGTGTTGCTGCCACCATTACTGCCCCAATGGCAATCGATTACATCATGAATGATGGAAGATATTCATATGTTGCTCTAGAAGACATTGAAGATATTATGCATCAAATCCCTTGTGAGAATGAGTGCCACATAGCCAAATTGAGTGAGAGTGAAAACAAAAGTGAGTTGTGTGATTCCACCAAATGTGAGATTGAGAGTATCCACAGTATGAGTGTGAGAGATACACCACACAAAAAGAGAGCTTTATTGCAAGGCACGCATGGATGATTTTAACACTAACCCACTAATGTCTACTCTTAGTGTTGTTTCTCCCAACATGCAGGTCTATAAAGAAGATTCGGTGGAGATGGCTGCTCAAAAGACCCCCAAACTTGGCCAGAGAAATGCGAGGGTTGCCATTATTGAGAACCAACTCTATGCTGTGCAAAACCTGAACCATGACAAGGAAAAAGGTAAAAATTCAGAGATACAATGCATCATTCATGCACCATCACAAAATCTGAAAGGTAATGCAAATAATTTAGAACTGAATCTGCAACATATATTGACCAGTAATTGTGATGACAAATTTGCTTCAACTGAAATTGAGTATACACAAAATCTTTGTGCTGATTTGATTGATCCACATGTTGATACAAGTGCTGAAATTTTGAAAGTTGACAAACATTGTTCAATCATGCATGACCATTGCTATACTTTGACTGAAATATATGATAATTTACATATCGATAATGTGGGCCATGTGAAATTGATTAGTCATGCTGAATTCTTTAGAAGAATATCTCCTGCTGAATGTATGTTCTATGTCAAGCTTGATGAATTTGTTGATATTAATAAAATGGTTGAAAGTGTTCTTGATATATCATCTATGAAATCTTTGAATAGTGCCTACAGCTGCAAGTTTACATTTAACATCATTGGACACTACATTATAAATAAATTTTATGTTTGTGCTCTTTGCTATGTCACAACATTGCTGAATTGAAGTTGAATAAAATGAGTTGTACATCTTGTGAACCATACTTTTCTTTATTTGAGATCAAAAGGTTGTTTAGAGCTTGCTGTTCAGAACAATCAGTGTTATTTTCTTGTTCATATTCTTCACTGAAACAAAGAAATCTTGTGCAAATGTGTTTGGTTCATTCACCCAAAGTCTTTCCATATACATGTGGAACCATTGAGTATGAAAGGTACATTACTAAACCATTTGCATGAGTTGAGCATCAAGAATTATTGGAATATCAAACATGCTTCGTTCACATCTGTTGAAATGTTTGATTTTGCAAAGATAAAACATGATAACCTGAATCAAATGAGTGGTTTAAAAGAAATTTTTGTGCTTCCATTTTCAAAGTTAATTTCAGGTTCACAAAATCTGAGAAACTATTCATCTCACCAAAAAGGAAATAATGTGCATATGAATTATAAAGAAGATAATGAACAATCTTTAACAAGTAATCATAGCAATTGGCATATGCATCCACTCTCTATTTTCTTTAGACTGTTTTCAGGAGAGCAAAAGCAGAGGACAAGTTTTTTGGAAGAGAGGAAGGATGATAGGATCATACCAAGGACATCAACATTCACTCTTAATTCTAAGGATCCATTCAAGGTGAAAGCTAAACTTGATTCTAAATCCTTTTGGGTTCCACCTACAAGACTGCTACTTGGTTTATATGATTACAGATTCAAACACATTGCTGTGATGGAAGAAGGAGATTGCAACAGAAACATAGCATCTACCCCTGTTGGCCTAGCACAATTTTTGGACTTCGACGGATTAGAGTCGAGGACGACTCTTTTTCAAGAGGGGGAGGATGATATGACCACGTCAACCAACAACATGTTACAACCTCCAAGCCAAGCTACACCAACACTAGTCCAAGTCTTTGATGGACTAATTACACGTAGTCGAGCCAAGAAGCTACAACAAGAGGTGCACGCACTACTTTCTGAAAATCATTTTAATGTTAATGAGAATTATATACTGTCTAAGTCATGCACATTGCTATTGCTTAGGTGCACCACGGAGGATGACAAGAAGACACCAAGGGTGAACCAGAGAGGAGGATCACGTTCGAGCCAATCCAGTATGACAGAACCATCAGAAAGAATCAGCCACCATTTTTTATTGCCAAAAGCTATGAAGGCCCATGATGACTTTTTGGAAAGCTTGTCAAGTCTAGTTTCCAATGCAACAAGTGCCGACCTGTTTGGAGTTTTCGTCTGGGTGGCCGACCTGTTTTAGTGAAGACTAGTCAGCAGTTCATCAGCCTACATGATGATTAACTTCCCATGCAAAACTATACCATTGTACAATATTTCGTGGTACATACTGTACATGGTGTGAATGCTTATCAAGTTATCTTTCCAACGCATCCAGCCACATATCATTTGGAGGTTCCAAGATGGAGTTATTGCCAAAACACTGGAGACTGCGTAGAAGTCAAACAGCCACACGGGAACCCAGCAGGAAGCCAGTTCGAAGAGGCCCTTTCACATAGTCCGACTTATCTTTTTTATTTCATGTTTCTACCTATCCAGGAGGGAGGTTCCTTGTATAAATACCCCCTTACTCCATAGCATTTGTAGACAACTTGATATTTGATATACAGAAACCCTTTGTTCAGTTGTGTGCTAACAAATATTCAGAGAGTGATCTCTACCCCTTTGCTTTTGTGATTTCCTTGCGGGATTACAGAAGCGGCGGCTTCATCCGCTCCCAATTGGTGCTCCTACTCCCTTCAAGGTTCTCCTTGATTGATTGTAGGCTGTGTTGGTTGGTTCCTTGAGAGTGTGGTTGGGCGAATCCTCGATTCAGGTTGCCGGTTAAAGACGGTGGTTGGCTTCGAGTTTTATTTGTCAGGTTGCACTAGTTATCGCTGCCTGCAGCAAGTTATCCGGTTGTTCTTCAGCTAGTTATCAGGTGATCATCCTACGTCGTGAAGATCGGGACCCCCTGAGTGTATCAATAGGCGTCAAGAAAGACGACAAGAAGGAAGATCCAAGGGAGACGACAAGGACGAGGGGTTCCCTGAGATCCACGACTGCTTCATGATATACGGAGGGCCCTCGATGCACCTCTCGTCACGACAGCGCAAGCGGGAACGTCGAGAGGTCTTCTCCGTGCAGCTCGCAACCCCCCTCTTCCATGACTGGTCCGAGGTGGCCATCACTTTCGATCGTGATGACCATCCAGACTACGTCCCCAATGCTGGGGTCTACCCACTTGTTGTCGATCCTATTATCACCAACACACGCCTCACCAAGGTGCTCATGGATGGCGGCAACAGTCTTAACATCATCTATGCCTAGACCCTCGACCTTCTGGGGATCACGAGGACGCACCTCTGACCCAGCGTCGGGGACTTCCATGGAGTCGTGCCAGGGAAGCGAGCCGAGCCCGTCGGGCGGGTCGACCTACCTGTCTGTTTCGGCACTCCCACCAACTTTAGAAAGGAAACTCTCACTTTCGAAGTGGTCGAATTCCGTGGAACATACCATGCCATCCTTGGGCGCCCATGCTACGCCCGGTTCATGGCGGTCCCCAATTACACCTACCTCAAGCTCAAAATGCCGAGCCCCAATGGTGTCATAACTGTCGGGCCCTCCTACGAGCACGCCTATGAGTGCGACGTGGAGTGTGTCGAGCACGGAGAAGCCATCTTGGAGTCGGCGACCTTGGCGGCGGACCTTGACGGTTTGGCCAATGAGATCCCCGACCCCAAGCGCCACGCCGACAGCTTCGAGCCCGCGGAAGACGTCAAGCTCGTGCCCCTCGATCCCACCGACCCAAAGGGAAAGGCGTTGAACATCAGCGCCACCCTTGATCCCAAATAGAAAATAGTGCTCGTCGACTTTCTCCATGCAAACATCGACATCTTTGCGTGGAGTCCCTCGGATATGCCGGGCATACCCAGGGAAGTCGCCGAACACGCCTTGGAGATCCGAGCCGGCTCCAAACCGGTGAAGCAACGCTTGCACCGCTTCGACGAGAAAAAGCGCAAGGTCATCGGCGAGGAGATCCACAAGCTGTTGAAGGCCGGATTCATCAAGGAGGTTAATCATCCCAAGTGGCTAGCTAATCCTGTATTAGTTAAGAAAAAGAATGGGAAGTGGAGGATGTGTGTAGACTATACTAGTTTAAATAAAGCATGTCCAAAAGTTCCTTTTTCTTTGCCACGCATTGATCAAATCGTTGATTCTACTGCGGGATGTGAAACTCTGTCGTTCTTAGATGCGTATTCCGGCTACCACCAGATCAAAATGAAGGAGTCCGACTAGCTCGCGACTTCATTCATCACCCCATTCTCCATGTATTGCTATGTTACTATGCCCTTCGGTCTCCGGAACGCAGGGGCTATGTACTAGCGATGCGTGCAACACGTTTTTGGGAACACATTGGACCAACCGTCGAGGCTTACGTCGATGATATCGTTGTCAAAACCAAAAAGGCTAGTAATTTGATAAATGACCTCGACATTGCGTTCAAGTGCCTCCGGGCAAAGAACATTAAGCTCAACCCCGAGAAATGCATTTTCGGCGTTCCTCGAGGCATGCTCCTAGGGTTCATCGTTTCCGAACGTGGCATCAAAGCCAACCCAGAAAAAATCGCTGCAATAACCAAAATGGGCCCTATCCGTGATCTAAAGGGCGTACAGAGGGTCACAGGCTGCCTCGTGGCCCTTAGTCGCTTCATTTCGCGCCTCGGCAAAAAAGCGCTCCCACTGTATCGTCTCCAAAAAAAATCAGAACGTTTTTCGTGGACCCTTGAGGCCGAGGAAGCCCTTGCAAAGCTCAAAGCTACGCTCTCCAACTCACCGATCCTCGTCTCTCCGACCCTAGGGGAACCCCTCCTACATTATGTCACCGCAACGACACAAGTAGTCAGTGCGGTCTTGGTTGTCGAGAGGGTAGAGGTAGGACATACCCTGCTCATCCAGAGACTGGTCTACTTCATCAGCGAGGTGCTCTCAGAAACCAAGGTTCGCTACCCGCAGATCCAGAAGCTGTTGTACGCCATTGTCTTAACACGGCGCAAACTCCGTCACTACTTTGAGGGCCACCTAGTGACTGTGGTCTCATCCTTCCCTCTGGGAGAGATAGCCCAGAACCGGGAAGCCTTAGGTAGGATAGCCAAGTGGGCGGTCGAGCTCATGGGTGAGACCCTCTCTTATGCGCCACGCAAAGCCATCAAATCCCAGGTACTAGCAGATTTCCTAGCGGAGTGGACCGACACTCAACTTCCTCTAGTTCAGCTCTAGACTGAGCTTTGGACCATGTATTTCGATAGGTCACTGATGAAAACGGGAGCAGGCGTGGGTTTGCTCTTCATCTCACCCCTCTGAGTCCACATGCACTATATCACCCGGCTTCATTTTCCTGCCTCAAACAACGTCGCCGAGTACGAGGTGCTCGTCTCGGGCTTATGAATCACCGTCGAACTAGGGGTCCGACACCTCGATGTTCGAGGTGACTCTCAGCTCGTAATCGTCCAGGTCATGAAGAACTCGAGCTGCCATGATCCCAAGATGGAGGCATACTGTGAGGAGGTATAGCGCCTTGAAGACAAGTTTCACAGCCTCGAGCTCAACCACGTTGCGCGCAGGTATAATGAGGCTGCCGATGAACTCGCGAAAATCGCTTCCAGTCGAACTACGGTTCCACCTGACGTTTTTGCAAGAGATCTCCATCAACCATCCATCAACATCAGGGCAGACGGAGGGGTCGACGGGCCGTCACTCGATCCCCCACCTGAGGCGGAAGCCCCCTCGACCGGGGCTAAAGCCATGCAGGCGGAAGGCTCGACCCCGCCGGCCAACCCTGAGCCTGACTAGCGTATTCCGTACCTCGACCATCTCACTTGAGGGGACCTTCCCTCGGATAAGATCGAGGCTTGACGGATCGCTCGCCGGGCCAAATCCTTTGTGATATTTGGCGACAGCAGGGACCTGTATCGCCGCAGCCCCACTGGCGTCCTCCAACGCTGTATCACAAATGAGGAAGGTAGAAACCTACTCGATGATCTACGCTCGGGGGGCTTGTGGTCATCACGCGGCGCCTAGAACCCTCGTTGGAAATGCATTCCGACAAGGTTTCTACTGGCCGACCGCAGTCTCCGACGCTATCAAGCTAGTACGCTCCTGCAAAGGCTGCCAGTACTATGCAAGACAAACCCACCTCCCAGCTCATGCCCTGCAAACTATCCCCATCACATGGTCATTCACTGTTTGGGGGCTTGACTTGGTCGGACCCCTGAAAAGGACAATTGGAGGCTTCACCCACTTGCTCGTCACCGTTGACAAATTTTCCAAGTGGATCGAGGCCCGTCCTATCACTAGCATCAGGTCTGAGCAAGCTGTGCTATTTTTTACCAACATCGTCTACCGCTTTGGGGTTCCTAACTGCATCATCACGGACAACGGCACCCAATTCACTGGTAAAAAGTTTCTAGATTTCTGCGACAACCATCACATTCATGTGCTCTGGTCGGCCGTAGCTCATCCAAAAACAAATGGCCAAGTAGAACGTGTCAACGGCATGGTCCTACAAGACCTGAAACCAAGAATTTTTGACAAGTTAAACAAACACGGCAAAAAATGGGCCGCCGAGCTCCCCTCGATCTTGTGGAGCCTAAGAACCATGCCGAGTCGAAACACGGGGTTCACTCCGTTCTTCTTAGTCTACGGGTTCGAGGCTATGCTCCCAACTGATGTAGAATATGGATCCCCGAGGTTGAAGGCCTACAACGAGAAAAACAACGACGCCACAAGAGAGGACGCCCTCGACCAGCTCGAGGAAGCCCGCGATGTGGCTCTGTTACACTCTACCAGGTATCAGCAAAGTCTCCGATGCTACCACGATAGACACGTTCGCAGGCAGGACCTCAATGTTGGTGACCTGGTGCTACGGCGAAGCCAGAACACCAAGGGACGACACAAGCTTACGTTGCTGTGGGAAGGGCCATACATCATCGCAGAAGTGTTGAAGCCCGACACCTACAAACTATCGAACAAGAAAGGCGAAATCTTCACCAATGCTTGGAACATTGAACAGCCACATCGCTTTTTTCCTTAAAGCCTCGAGGCTTTGTAAATTGTTTCACAATCTCATAAATAAAGAATACTGCGGTGTTCAAAGCTTTGTTTTCATAACAACCAGGAAGGATCGACCCTGTTTTCTCAGAGTCGACCCTCCCTCGGGGGCTGCAAGGGGGAACCCCTTGTCCCCAAAAAACTCGCATTTTTTTTGAGCTTCTTCAAAAAAGAGAACTGTCACATAAGTCGACAAGGCCGCAGGAGCACCCTAAGGCTCAAGGGCCATCGAGCCGCGAGATCACTTACGCCCCCCGAGGCTACGGTACCTCCACTCACCCCCCACGCCTAGGGGTGCAACCGCGTGCTAAGTAGACCTAGTAACAGTTCATGACTTTGAAAAAGCTCACATTCCCTTTCGCTTCGAATCAAGTTCGTACACGATCTGCAAGGCCTCAAACGCACCCTAAAGCTCGAGGGCAGCCGAGCCACGAGATCACTTACGCCTCCGAGGCTATGGTACCTCCACTCGCTCCCTTATGCCAAGGGGCATAACCGCACGCTAAATAAATCATGTGAGAACGCGATTCAAGCGATAAAGGGAAGAAAAAACTCAAACAAAACTTAACAATCAGTACAAGTTTACATCTAAAATGTTTTAGGGCCCCTGAGGCCATCACGACCAAAGTTATGAATACTAACTTATTACATGGGCCTTCATGCCCAGTGGCTCACAAGCCCTCATCATCAGCAGCTGGAACCACCTCAACCTCAAAAAGCTCGGCGAGGCGACTCCCAGGCTCCTCAGCGGCTTTGATCAGGCTCAGGCAGGCGACTTCATTCTCCTCGTCCGTCCGATCTGGATCTGTGATGAAGCCATCAGCAATAAGGTCCATGTCGTACACAAACCCAGACCGAACGACTGCCAGAGCCCTCTTCACGCCGTGATGAAGCCCACCTCGTATCCTCTCACGGACGAGACAACCCAGCGTCACCATCCGACGGACGAAGGAGTTCCCCGGTGCGTCCTCCTCGGTATCGGCATTGGGCTCGACCCCCAGGCCATCACACACCAAGGTGATAGCACCCTGGAGCAACTGAGTCCGCACGGCCTCAGCCTCGAAGAGGTTCTAGAACGAGGTGGCCGTCGCCTGAGCCGCATGCTGCTGCTTCTCCAACTCTAAAACGTAAGCACCGAGTTAGCATAAGCCTAGGACCTCGACGCCAAGGCCAGAACATAACAAGAAATTTACCCTCAGAGTGGGTCTGCCAACCCACGACCTCATCGCACAGCTCCCTGCACGTCTTCTCAGACGCTCAAAGAGCCTCATCCTTGTCGTGGACCGCCGCCCTCAGCACCTCAATTTCCTGACCGGTGCCTGAGAGAGCATCGTCCCTCTCTCGGACCGTCCCCTTCAACGTCACAACCTCGTCTTCCAAGGTTCTAACGCGGGCGAACGCCATCCCGACCTGGATGTTGAGGGCATCACGCTGACCACCGACTAAGGCGATGTCCTCCTCGAGCTCCTTCATACGCGCCAGCAGCGGCGCGAGGTCCTCGCGGGCTTTAGCCACCTCTTCCCGAGCCCTTGCCGCGTCTTCACGCGCCTTGACCTCGGCTTCCCGGGCCTAAGCTGCCTCCTCCCTAACCACCGCGTGGGCGACGCGGAGCTCGTCCGTCTCGGCACTCTTTTGGGATAGCCGCTTGTTGGCTTCCTCGACCAGGGCCCGTTTACGGGCAAGCGCCGCCCACACGCCACTCTCATGAAGAATGAAGAGTGACTTGCGGCGGGAACGCTCCTTGAGCTCCTGACCACTGTTAAAACCTAAAAATCAGAACCAAGGAAAAGGGAAGGATAAAACATAGGGAAAGACTAACGTACCTGGCTTACCTCGAAAGCCTCCAACATACCCCGCACCAGGGTATCCGAGACCATGCGCAGGGACTGCAATGAGTGCTTTCAGAGTCCCTTGAGGTACTTCCAGTGTTGCACCTCGTCCTTGTCATCGAGCGTAAAGAAGGGCTCAACGCTAGGGTTGGACGCGTCCTTGAACTCGAGGGTCGACCGGCCCCAGCGCGGAAGCTCCTCCTCAGCCCGCACAAGCGCTAACCCAGTGAAGTCAGGCCACCTAGCCGACGCCACAGAGGTACCAGGCCGATATGAGGCCTCGGCCGTCTCAATGTCCGTCTTCTGCTTCCCTTTGTTAGAAGGAGAGTCGTCGACGGTGAGGTCGATCAGGGCCGGGGTTGACCCTTGCGGCAGGGCTAGCGTCTCGACTGCCGACACCACCACCTGTACGATGGGCGATGGCACGATCGCCCCCCCACTGTGCCTCGACCACCGGCTCCATCGGCCGATCCTGCTGCGGCTGCGGCTCTTCCCACGCCGATTGCGACTCCGGCTGCATCGCTTCTTGCCCCGCCTCTGGCGGGGCCTCCACCACCTCCTTTGTCTTTTCAACATCCACCCGCCCCGCATCGTGGATGGATGTTCCGGCCTCAACAGCCTCGACGGTCGTCTGGGTCATCGCGATCGACCCAGGCTCTGACCCACCAGCGCCGGGCACCTCGAGCCCGGCATCACCCGGGACCGCCTCGGCCGACCCTGACCTCCGCGCGGTGGGACCAGAGCTGGTGACCTCCTGGGCGCTTGCCCCCACCTCGGTAGCCGCCTCCCTCAGCCTGAGCCGCTCCGCCACAGCCTGGTACTTGACAACCCAGGCGGCGTCGTCGGCCGCCGTCTGCATCATCAGGGCGACGCCCGACCTGAGCGCCTTCACGGGAGTCGGCCCCGCGAGCTCCGCCTTACGCTTATGGCTGAGCGACAAACAAACACGTTAGAACAAGTAACAGGATCACCGACCATGAAAAATAGGGCAAAAAACTTACCCAGATAGGGGAACTAGAGGCCTAGACCCCGGCAGGCCCGAGCCACCTGGCAGTACCTGCGACGACCCTACCGTCGAGCCTCCTATCGCCCGGGTGCTCCTCGGAGATCGAGCTGACGGGGCATCCAAGGATCTTTGCACTGTATAGGCTAGTTGGCCTCGGGTCCTCACGCCTGTCGACTGCGCCCTGGCTTCTAACGCCAATGCCGCTGCTTCGACCGTCGGCTGAGCCCGAGGCGATCGGGCTCGCGGGAGCGGCGCCACCGACCCCTCTTGCGGGGCCTCGAACGAGGTAGCTCCTCTCGCTGAAGGACCCACTCCAGCCCTTCTCTCTCCTGGCTCTCCCTCCCCCTCAATGGGCGCCAAGGCTTCCCTCGACGCCTGGGAGGTCGACCCCCCAATGGGCTCCAGAAAGGGCCGCACGTCAGGGAGGTGCGCCAGTGAAGTCGTGGTATCGTACCGCGACCCGGCATCATCGTCGTCACTGTCTTCGTACTCCCCCAAGACCGTCTCAGAGGGAGACTCCTCGAGTGGGAGCCCGTTGAGGCTGTATTGGCGACGGCGTTTCTTCAACGCCTCCTACTCAAGAGCCTTCCGGACTTGATGCTTCTTGGCAGCGTCCTTCTCCTCCTTCTTCTAGGCTGCCAAGAGGCGTCGAGCCTCCCAAGCGGCCCGATCTTTCAAAACTGGCGGCTGTGATTCCTTAACCGTCGACAAATACTACACTCAGGCCTCGACCGAATTAGTCAAGGGAATCTGGAAGCAAAAGAACTTAAGACTGTCAGAAACAACACTCACTAGGGGCTCGAAACCTTGGGTGGGGGCATCTAGACCCTGTCGATGTCCTCCTGCCAGAAACTCCCCACCATCCATCGTGCACGCTGGGTGACCTCGTCGAGGGGAGGGACTCATGCGACATCCTGCTCCCCTCCAATGACACCTCTGGTGTCATCTCATCGAGCCGGAGTTGACGCTGCATCAGATGCAGCACCCTCCGGCGGTGGAACGCTGCGGCCACCATCCCCGCCATCAACCCGCGCTGATGGAGTCTCCTCAACGCGTCGAGGAGCAGCTCCAGCTTTGGCTTATCATCTTCAACAACACCGTACGTCCAATTCTCCTCGCGCGCCATCAGCACCCGGCCGGAGTACTTCGGTAGCTAGTCGCCATCATCGCGCAGGTAAAATCAGTCGTCGTGCCAGCCGCTGTTCGACGAAATCAGCTACGCCGGGATGTATTGGTCGCCTCGACCCGACCGAACATGGAGAGTGCAGCTCCCCGCATGCACTGCGCGCCGCACCCCTCGCTCGCCCGCCTTCTTGGCGAAGTGTTCCGCCCTGAAGAGGTGGAGCCACAGATTCCACTGTGGCTCCATCCCCAGGTATCCCTCGCAGACCACCACAAAAATGGCAGCCTACGAGATGGAGTTAGGGGCGAGGTGGTGCAGCTCCACCTTGTAGTAGTGGAGGAGCGCCCGCATGAAGGGGCTGGCCGGCACTCCAAACCCCCTCTCGTGGAAGGCCACGAAGCTTATCATGTAGCCTTCTGGAGGCGCCGGTTCCCGGTGGTCGGACGGCAGCACTCTCCACTCCGGCTGGGTCTGACTCGCCCTCGGCCGCAGAAGCACGTCACGGACCAACTCCTCCAGCTTCCTCTGCATCACCGAGGAATGGGCCCAAGCGTCCGCAGGGAGGATCTAGCTCTTGCCCGCCATTGTTGTCAGAGAAACGGCGCGCGGCGGTGACAGGCGAAGGAATGACGGCGGCGCTGGACGGTGGCTGAAGGGCGCAAAGATAGCAAAGGAAGCAAAGAAAGGCAAGGAAGGCGAAAATGCAAAAGGCCTATAGGGGTAAACAGAACCCCGGGTCCTGCTTTTATACCCCGATGGAAGGCCAACGGGCGGGCGAAAAGGTAGGAGCAGTTTTCACATTCAATGACCTTACCTAACCGCTCCCTCAAAATCCGCAGATATGGGCACGTGTCCACTATACACTCCGTAACTGTCGCACCATGCCGCCCACTACCGCGCCGATCTCGCTTCCCCTCCTAAAAAGACGTGCCCAAAACGGGCAGGAGGAGGATCCATGGACGGATATTCCCAGACGCATGGGTAACGGGCTCCGAGCCCGATATAAACCTCGAGGGATCGAAAGCTGGCCCTCGACCAGGGTTCAACAGCTGCCCTCGAGTAACAGAGTCAGGGACGACTAAGGATGCGCCCATACAAGGCCAAGGCTCGAACCACGCTCTCGAGGCTCCCCAAGACGTATTCGAGGCTAAAAGAGAGGTCGACAGAGGAATCCCCTCAGAGGGAGGCATCGAGCCCTCAAATCCTATCGCAAGGAATCGAGATCCACACGACTACTCTTTGGCATTTTTGAGAGCGCCTCCATGGCCGCATGCCGACTCCTATCGAATGGAGCACGGGCTCCCACTCGAATTCCCCGTTAATAGCTCACCAGAGACCGTCGGAACTCACCCAACAAGGGTAGTACGACGTCCCCCACCCCTCCTCCTTTTTCCTAAAAAGGGAGCATGAGGGTCAAACGATAAAAGACGGCCAAGACTCTGATCGACCTCATACGCGCGAGGCTCGGGGGCTCGACCGCAGAATGCCAAACCTCGAACGAAAGAAGACAGAACACGTCACGATACGAGAGCATTCCTCAATAGAGCATGCAAAAGATCTCGGAGGAGTCAAAACACTCCACCGAGGCCTCGGGGGCTACACCCGGTGGGTGCACTCGCGTGCCCCCACCAGAAAAGGTTACAACGCTACGACTCCAGTTCATGAACCGCTGAGCCTCTATGAGAGTGACCCACACTCACCCAAAGGCTCGGGGGCTACTGTCGGGTACCTACAATTAGGGGTACCCACAATCAATGATTAAGAAAAACAAAACCGCTACCCACAAACGAGACGAGCCAAAATAGCGAACGAGACACCTCGACTGCGTCCCGACTCGTACGAGGCACGCTCGACGGGACACCTCGACCGCATTCCGACTCGTACGAGGCTCGCTCAACAAGGCATCTCGACTATCAGGAAATCTCCGACTCGCACGACCCCAGGGTCGGACCACTCAACCCACCTTATTCACCTACTCTGAGACAAAAGTCAGAGCATTTAATGCGACTACCCACTACTTCCTACCATCATGGCTATAGCTGTAACCGGCGTGGAAGCAGTGCCGGTGTCAAATCTCACTTTTTACTGCCCATCCCGAGATGGGAGGTGAAAACCTGTCACTGTACGCACCGCACCGTGCACTATTTTGCCACCGATCACCCTCGAGGGAGGATACGACAAGGACCGTACCCCATGATTCTGGGGACTCGGCCTTATCCACCCATCCTCGACCCGTCCTCGACCCGACCTCGACCCAGCCTCGACCTACCATCGGTCAGCAAGGAGAAAGGTCCGGCGTGGCACAGGACTCGGGGTCTTTTCACCGTCTCGTCCTCTACGTCACCATGGTGTCCAGGAATGGCCAGCCATTAACAGGGCACATCGCTATAGCCACCTCCACAGGGATCGACAAAACTTCACCTCAAAGGCACCCCGGCGTCCCAGCCTCCTCTTACCCTATAAAAGGGTAGGCCGGGGCTCTACAAGGGGGCAAGGCAGAAGAACAACGAACAACAGACAACGAAAAATCAGTATCCATCTCACCAAAGAAGATCAACATCTCAAGCAATCTCCTTTGTACTCTCACTTTTCCTTTGAGACCTGGGCTCGGTTCCCTCTCTCACAGCTTGTAACCCCTACGCAAGCACTTAGGTGCAAGGAAATACAATACTTCCCCCTCCCCGCTGGACGTAGAGCCTTCTTTTGCCCGAACTAGGATAAATCTCCGTGTATCCTCCTTGCATCACCATCCAGATTAGGGACACGCAGCATTTGATTCACTCGTTGGCTTAGGACCCCCGTAGGACCAAACGCCGACACAAGGTGAGGTACTTACCCAAACAAAAGGGATCAGGGGCCTAGACTTTGGCTTCCCCGAGACGTCTGATGGCTTTTGCTAAAGCCCCTATTTCGAGCCTCCGGTTGGCCGGATGCTCCTCGGAGCCCGGGCTGATGGGCGCCTGAGGATCTCTACGCCGACGAGGCTATCTAGCCTTGAGGCCTCACTCCCGTCGATAGCACCCTGGCCTCAGACGCCGACGTCGTTGCTCCGCCTGTCGGTAAAGTTCAAGGTGATCGGACTCGCGAGCGCGGTGCCACCGATCTCCCCTACGGGGCCCCAGGTGAGGTAGATCCCCTCTCTAAAGGCCCCACTCAGGCCCTTCCTTCCGCTGGCTCTCCTTCCCCCTCGACGGGCACCAAGACTTCCCTCGACGCCTGGGAAGTCGACCCCCCGCCAATGGGCTCCAGCAGGGGTCGTACATCGGGGAGGTGCACCAGAAATGTCATGGTATCATACCGCGACCCGGCATCGTCGTCGTTGCTGTCCTCATCCTCCCCCGAAACCGTCTCGGAGGGGGATTCCTCGATCGGGAGACCCTCGAGGCTCTGCTGGCGGCGGCGCTTATTCAACGCCTCACGCTCGAGGGCCTTCTTGACTTGACGCTTCTTCGCAACGTCCTTCTCTTCTTTCTTCTGGGCCGCCGAGAGGCATCTCGCCTCTCGGGCAGCCCGATCCTCTAGAACCGGTGGCCATGACTCCTTGACTACCGACAGATCCTGCACGGAGGCCTCGACAAACTTAGTCAAGAGAACTAACAGGCAACAGGACCCGAGGCTATCGAAATGACACTTACCAGAGGCTCGAAGCCCTGAGTGGGGCGCATTGGGACCCTGTCAATGTCCTCATGCCTAAAGCTCCCCACCATCCACCGTGTGTGCTGGGCAACTTCGTCGAGGGGGAGGGACTCGTACGACATCCAACTCCCCTCTAGCGAGGCCTCCGATGTCATCTCGTCGATCCAGAGTCAGCGCTGCATCAGTGGCAGCACCCTCCGGCGGTGGAACGCGGTGGCCACCATCCCCGCCGTCAACCCACGCTGTCGAAGCCTCCTTAACACGTCGAGGAGCGGCTACAGCTTGGGCTTTTCCTCCTCAATGACGCCGTACGTCCAGTTGTCCTCGCGTGACATCAGGACCCGGTCAGAAAACCTCGGCAGCCGGTCATCGTCGTTGGGCAGGTAGAACCACCCATCGTCCCACCCGCTGTTCGATGAGATGAGCTGCGCCGGGATGTACTACTCGCCTCGACCCACCCGGACTTGAAGGGTACAGCTCCCTGCATGCACCGCACGCCGTACTCCTCGCTCGCCGGCCTTCTTGGTGAAATGCTCCGCCTTGAAGAGGTGGAGCCACAGGTTCTAGTGTGGCTCCATCCCTAGATACCCCTCGTAGACCACCGCAAAGATGGCAGCCTGCGAGATGGAGTTGGGGGCGAGGTGACGCAGCTCCACCTTGTAGTAGTGGAGGAGCGCCCGCATGAAGCGGCTCGGCGGCATCTCGAGCCCCCTCTCGTGGAAAGCAATGAAGCTCACCACATATCCCTCCGGGGGCGCCGTCTCCCGGTGGTCGGACGACGGCACCCTCCATTCCGGCTGGCTCCAGCTTGCCCTTGGTCATAGAAGACCGTCGCGGACCAACTCCTCTAGCTTCCTCTCTGTCACCGAGGAACGAGCCCACACATCTGCGGGAAGGATCTGGCTCTTTCCTGCCATGGTCATCAAAAATGGCGTGTGGCGGCGGAGGAAGAGGTGACGGTGGCGGTGAAGGGCGGCTGAAGGGCACATAAGGAGATAGAGGGCAAAACACAAATGGCCTATGGGGGGCACACAGGACCTCGGACCTCGTACTTATACTCCGATGGAAGGCCAATAGGTGGATCCAGTGGAAAAGGTAGGAATAGTTCCCGCATTCAATGTCCTTACCTAACCGCTCCCTCAAAACCCACAGGTAAGGGCACGTGTCCGCCATTCACTCTGTAACCGTCGCACCACGCCGCCCACTACCGTGCCATTCTCGCTTCTCCTCCTAAAAAGACGCGCCTTAAACGGGCCGGAAGGGGATCCGCGGACAGATATTTCTAGACAAATGGATAACAGGCTCCGAGCCCAATATAAACCTCGAGGGATCAAAAGTTGGCCCTCGAACGGGGTTCGAAAGCTGCCCTCGAGTAACGGAGTCAGGGACAACTGGGGACGCGCCCATACAAGGCCAGGGCTCGAGCCACTCTCTCGAGGCGCCCCAGACGTGTTCGAGGCTAGAGGAGAAGTCGATGATGGAATCCCCTCGGAGGGAGGCATCGAGCCCTCAAATCCTTTCGCATGGAGCTGAGATCCACACGACTACTCTTTGGCATTTTTTTAGAGCGCCTCCGTGGCCGCTAGCCGACTCCTACCGAATGGACCACGGGCTCCCACTCGAAATTCCCTGCTAACAGCTCAACGGGGATCATCGGAACTCGCCCGACGAGGGTAGTACGACGTTTCCCACCCCTCCTCCTTTTCTAAAAAGGAACGTGAGGGTCGTACGATAAAAGACGGACAAGACCCTGATTGACCTCGTGCGCGCGAGGCTCGGGGGCTCGACCGCAAAAGGATAAAACTCAAACAAAAGAGGACCAAACACGCCACGATGACTCAAACGCGGGAGCACCCATCGACATAACGCACTAAAGACCTCGGAGGAGTCAAAACACTCCACCGAGGCCTCAGGGGCTACACCCGGCGGCTGTGCTCGCACGCACCCACTGGAAAGGCTACAACGCTACGACTCCAGTTCATGACTCACTGAGCCTCTGCGAGAGTGACCACACTCACCCAAAGGCCCGGGGACTACTGTCGGGTACCAAAATAAGGGGTATCCACAATCAACGATCAAGAAAAACAAACCCCTGAGAAAACCATGTCGAAAGCTCGACCCACAAAGATGGAACGAGCCCAAAACGATGAATGAAACGCCTCGACCATGTTCAACTCGCACGAGGCTTGCTCGATGGGACGCCTCGACCACCGAGAAATTTTCGACTCGCACGACCCTGGGTCGAGCCGGCCGACCCACCTCACTCACCAACTCTGAGACAAAAGTCAAAGCATTTAATGCAACCACCAACCACTTCCTACCCTCATGGCTACAGCGGTAACCAGCATGGAAGCAGTGCCAGTGTCAAATCTCACTTTTTACTACCCATCCCGGGATGGGCGGTGAAAACCTGTCACTATACGCGCCATACCGAGCACTATTCCGCCACTGATCACCCTCGAGGGAGAATACGACGAGTATCGTACCCCGAAATTCCCGAGACTCGGTCTTATCCAATCACCGTCAACCCACATCGACCCATCCTCGACCCGGCCTCAACCAACCGCCGGTCAAACAAGGAAGCAAGGCCTGCATGACACAGGATCCAAAGTTTTTTCACCGTCTCATCCTCTACGTCACCATGGTGTCCGGGGATGGCCGGCCATTCCCGGAGCACGTCGCTACAGCGGCCTCCACAGCGCTCGACAAAACTTCACTTTTAAGGAGTCCCCCGGCGTCCCTACCTCCTCTTGACCTATAAAAGGGCAGGCAAGGGACTCTACAAAAAAGGAGAAAAAAAGAACGGACAACGAAAAAGCCAGTCATCATCCCACCATAGAAGATCAACATCTCAAGCAATCTCCTTTGTACTCTCACTTTTTCTCTCTGAGACCTGGGATTGGCTCCGTCTCTCACAGCTTGTAACCCCTACGCAAGCACTTAGGTGCAAGGAAATACAATACTCCCTGTAACACCCCAGGTGTTTATCGCCAATTAAGTAGTGGGTTTAAGATTAAACAGGAGTGGAGATGACGATGTCAAGGTTAACCTATGGAGGTGAGTCTAACCTAAAGTTGGTTGTTGCACCATTGCTTTACATATAGGCCCCTTTTCAAGATATATTCTTGGGTGGTGTTATTGCAATATATTCATGTGTCTCACCTTGGTACCTATCTGTATTGATCCCTGGAAAAGTTTCATAGAGTTTGGAATCAAAAAGTCACATGAAATGATAAGTTCCATTCCTATTGGAACTTGCACCATTAAGTTAATGGAACTATAGATCATCAACAAAACCATGCAAATTTGCCCAAATGACTCTAGATGAACTCTACAACAAAAGTCATGAAGGGTTCATGTTGAGCAAAAGTCAAGAAAATGCCCCAATTGGCCTAAAACCCTAGTTTAGGCTTTATCGAGTTGCTACTTTGACCAAAGTGGAAGTTTAAGTTTTGTACCAGTTATGAGGTTTGACCTTAAACAAAAGTTCTAGTTCATCTTGTGTAGAACAAACTTTGTTTAAGGGTCAATAGCTAGTTTGGCCTCTAACCTAGTCAAATAGAGATCACAATGTGGAATCAGCTGCTGTTTTTCAAAGTCTAGAAAATATTCTAAGTCCTGAGTTAGCAGCAATAAGTTGACAAGTTTCGTAACCTTTATCTCCCTAACCATGCTGAACCAGTCCATGAGTCTTTAATCAAAGTTATAGTTTGAGTTGTAGGCAACAAACTTGGTTAAAAGGCCAAAGGCTAAATCCATCTCTAAGCCTATCAAACAGGGGTCACCATTTCGAATCTTCTAAATGTTTTCAGACTTAGCAATATCTAAGTCTAAGTTAGTGACAACTTGAGTGGCATCCCGTGTTCTCGAGTTTTTGTTAAACAACTTGAGTTGAGCCAAATCTAGAAGTTGAAGATAATGTGATGGTGGAGAGTATGCAAAAAGTTGGACTTCGTTTGAGCAAGGCGGGTATCCCAAAATCATCAAAGATCGGGCTCTAACTTAAGCCTTATCAAGTCATTGACACTGCCAACTTTGGGCTTAATTATCTCCTAATCTGTGGGTCTTATGACCATGGTGCTTAAATGAAATTTGTAGAGTATACCGAGGTGAACAACTTTGACAATTGGCCCATAGTCCAATTCGGCCAGTTTCGGGCCCAACATGGTGCCTCCGCTTGGCTTCGCTGATGCCTGCCGCGTGCTTGACAAAATGTCTGAACCACCGACGCGTGGCCAGGTGCGTGGCAAGCATGCCACAGTGCACGCCCCACCATTGTTGCTCCTCCCTACCTTGTATGCTGCGCCCTGGGTCGCTGGGAGAGGCCGAGGCCAAGCTCCCCATCTTCCACTCACCCTTGCACGCTCTAGCTCCCTTCTCCTCGTTGTGAGCAGAGCACCGATGTCGAGCCGCCATGGCCGGTTCGAGCTCCAGCTCGAACTTCTGCCATAGCCACTCCCGCAGCTCCAGGCCGACTTGCGCTAGCCGCTAGTCACCACCTGCTCCGCCTCCATCCTTTTCCCTGAGTCGCCGTAGGGCGCTGCAGCCGAGCTGCCCTCCTCATCGCCGCCGTCGGGCCACCTGCTCACACTGCTGGTGGGTCGCGGTTCCCCTGCGACCAAGCTGCGCCCCTGCGGGTGCGCGCGCGCGGGTCTGGGCGAAGCCCCTGGCACCCCTAGCACCGCCGCTCGCCGCCGGCGCCGCCTCTGTTGCCAGCCGGCCGAGCCGGCCTCCCCTCCTCTGCTCCGTTCCAAGGAAGGAGAAGAAAGTATGTTGTGTACGTCTCCTCTTAGGATGACAGGCGGGCCCGGCTAGGCAATGGGTCCCACACGCCAGTTAAACAGTGATTGTTTTGGGTACCGATTCGGGTGCATCTAGCGTTAAGTTAGGGTTTGAGTGATTCTGAAATTGAATTTCCAGATTTTATGTTGATATTTGAAAATTCATATCTCTTCCTAGGAAAGTCCAAAAATAACAAAAGTGGACTTTTTCAAAACCTTGAGAAAATCCCTATGCAGTAGAGTCATAAAATCTTAGGTGTTTGTAGGTGTTTTCTAATGTGTTTATTTAAGTTGGAAAAGAGCTCTAGAAATGCCTTTAAATTTAACCAGAGCAAGATCTAGAGTTTTAGAACTCCAAAAATAGTGATTCTTATTTTGTTAATTTAATGATGACATTTACTTGCTAGGAAAAATATCAAAAAGACTAGTTGTTCACTGTTTTCTTAAGGTTTTGATTTGACCTTGATAAATAAGGAAATCTACATTATATTGCTTGTCATTTTTATATCTTGAGTTGTGTTGCTCCAACTAATGTGAAATTTTTTTGGTAGTCTTTTCATGCTATGTATGTACTGTGGTATAAATCTTATGGTCATTGCTTACTATATGATCAAGTTATTGATTTAACTTGTTTACGGCTTAATAAATGGCTTATAAATAATATATAAAGGATAAAATGGAAAATGTTGTTTTATTACCTTAGTATGATGTTTATCTATCATATTGATTTATGCTATGGTCATGTGTTCATAGAAAATATGGAGTTTTAGGTTTAGCTTGCTCTCACATGAATTATTGTATTAGTCAATTGTCTTTTTCATAGAGGTTGATATACTTGTCCAAATGGCTTGAAATTTGGACAGTAGACTTTTGAGAGCATATGTATGCTACTGTAATTCTGGTAGAATTTATTGAGAAATTTTTGTAGGTGTTCATAATTCCACCTAATTATCTAAATAAATTAAGAAAATGCATTAAAAGAATTTATTTAGGAATGGACACTATGCTTTCTAGTATTCTTTAGTCATGTATGAAATGTTGGTAAAGTTGGTTTTGCACAATTATATGTTTGCAACATATGTTAATAATTATTTCTTCCAATTATTAGTTTCTGGACAGTTTTGGGGGCAATGTAGATTACCCCATGATAATGATGTTTTCTGAGCACCTTGTCTATAGAAAAGTTGTATATAATTCATGTATCTAGCTTGTGTTAAAATTTGGTGGCATTTGATCAAGTAGTAGTTGAGTTATAGATGTTTAAAGTCAGGTTCCAGAGTTGGTTGCTCTCTGTTTGGTGCAGACCAGAGTCTGTAGTTTCACCTTTTTGACCTATTAATCTTGAGAATTAGGCTTAGGTGATTATAAATGAATTGTAGAAAATTTCATAAGCTTTCCAGATTATCCTCTTGCATGTCATTTGGAATTGTATAGCTTCTGGAGTGATGTTATTTCTGGACTGTTCATATTGTTTGCAAATCTGAACTTTTCTTTTAAGCATAGTTGAGTTACATAAGTATGTCGGTGTTGCTACTGGGCACTTAGGTTGGTACCCTAGGATCTTATAAGACTTGTGTCTTGTTTGATGTGCTTGCAATCTTCTATGTTATGCCTTAATGAGGATTAAGTTAATTAGCTCTAGGTGTTTATGAGAACTTTGGTATGCTTGTTTGATTTCTCTGTTTATTGCACTTCTATGCATTCATACATATGCATTTTTACACATCATTTAGGTACGCTAGCTGAAGCACGTGAAGGACCTTTTGTGGAACCAAACTCGAAGATGGAGTTGGTGGATCCATCCCAAAGATAGAAGGACCAGACAAGTGATAGATGGAAGGATGCTCGCCAAGTGAATTCATCTGACATACTCTAACTTGATTCGGATCCCAGGCAAGCCCCAGAGCATTATAAGCCTCCTACCTTCAAAGCAATTAATTTTATATATGTTATAAGTATTATTGCATTAAGTGGTAGGAGTTGGTTGGAAAACCTTGCTACATTATATCCTTCCTTGTCCAGATATAAGAATTCTTGAATCCTACATAGACTAGGATCGAATAGATGCTTAGCCCTGCTTTAAGCGGTAGAAGTCAGGTGATTTCCTGTCGCCTGCGAGATGTAGGGATATTCATATATGGCACTGTTGGCTATTTGCTATCGTGGAATGGAACCATGTGTTAATAAAATGAAATGAGACCGGGCGGGATGACGATAGTGAAGCAACAAGGCATGGAGGTCTTGGGTGTGGATCTATCCCCGTCTGAGTCGTTTAAGGACCGATTCGTTGTACGTCCTTGAGTCATGTTGAACGCAGTCTAACACTTAGTTGTCCGGATAAGTCGTTCCGACCGCGAAGTCGAGTAATACAGTTCAGGCCAAGAATCGAATGGTAGGTTGCATCTTAGAGGAGAGAAAGGATGTGTTTGGGGACATTAGCGTGAGACCAAGGGGGGGTTAGAGTCCCTAACACCTGGCAGAGTGTCGCCCTTGGGGATACGACATTAGTCGGACCCGCGGCTCCTGAACTGTACCAAAGGTGACCTGAGCAGCCCTCGCCAGGCGTGACTCGGCGATTGTTAGAAATACCCCTCTAGCTGGATAGGAATTCGATTCGAATCGCCGTCGCTCCCGGTTAGTGAGCACTTGACTTGAGCAGCGGCAACGTAGATTCCATTAAATTGAACGGATGGTTAATTGGATAACGATGGAAAGGTTGCCTCAATTTATACTTGCTATGGTTAATATTGTTTGCTCCGAATAAAGTGAGTGCTCTAGTACAGGTTCTAATATAGATGATAGGTTAATGATAATTAACTTGATGCTTCAGCATTAATGATTACTTATCTATATTAAGCTTTTTATGCAAAATGTTGTCAAGCTAGCCCACTTTATATCAGCCTTGCATGATCCTTTGTGTCACTTTATTTCTGGTTTTTGACGGGTAAGTCTAGCTGAGTACATTGTCGTACTCAGGGTTTTGTCCCCACTTGTTGCAGGTTGTGATGTATCATGGCGGCTGCAAGAGTTGGTTGGCTCCTGCCTTAGTGGCGGAGTGTGATCATGGGCATGATCCTTCTTATTTATCTTATCTCTAATGCTTTTGTTGGAAGACGACCTTGGTACTGGCATGTATTTGAAATAAGGGTGTTGTTAGTTTCAAATTACTTTGCTTCCGCTACTTTTGAACTTAAGTTGTAATAACTATGTTGAACTCCGATGTATATTGAATTACTTGTGAAATGGATGTAACATGTGACTTGTTATGTTGAATCACTACGATCTTGGCCGGTATGTTGGTTGGTTTGAAATCCCTCGTGATTTCATTGGACTACTGGAGTTATATGGGCTCAAGTGCGAGAATTTGATCACTTCGGTGATTATTTTTGTACTTGTGCTCTTATAATTTGGACGGTTCCGTGACACTCCCCCTCCCCGCTGGACGTAGGGCCTTCTTTTGCTCGAAGCAGGATAAACCCCCGTGTACTCTCCTTGCACAACCGTCCAGATTAGGGACACACAGCACTGATTCACTCGTTAGCTTAGGACCCTCGCGGGACCAGATGTCGACACATGCATGGAGTACTAAATGTAGAAAAAAGAAACTAATTACACAGTTTGGTTGAAAATCACGAGACGAATCTTTTAAGCCTAATTAGTCCATGATTAGCCTTAAGTGCTACAGTAACACATATGTGCTAATGACTGCTTAATTCGGCTTCATAAATTTGTCTCGTTGTTTCTAGGCGAGTTATGTAATTTGTTTTTTCATTAGTATCCGAAAATCCCTTCCTATATCCCATGAAACATCTGATGTGATATCTAAAACCTTTTCACCTACCAACTAAACACCCCCTTAGCTCGTGGGTGAAAAGTTTTTGAGTGTCATATCGAATGCTTCATGAGATGTTGGAAGGGGTGTTTGGATATTAATAAAAACTAATTACATAACTCATAATTAGTTTTTTATCTATATTTAATGCTATATACATATATCTAAATATTTGATGTGATGAGGTGAAAAATTTTTAAGTGAAAACTAATCTGAGCCTTTGTTGCATGAATGACACCTTTTTCTGGCTGCAGCACAAGGACGCAAGATCACATGTTGCATGGGCACTGAAAAGACTACTCCTAGAGGCTGTGGCCTAGCTACCGTGGTTAGGAGTGTTCAATTTCTCTCTCTTGGCATTTAGATATTTTTTCATGCATTATCTTGTCACTGGCATGCACGATAGCACTTTGCCTGCAAAATGTCTGAAAATACTGTATATCATATTATTATAATTCATATCAGGCGGGTTAGAGCCGATTGAATTTATCGGCTGTCTTATCAGCTACAGTACAGTGTTTTTCTCTCGTAATAAATCAGACAATAGTATTTTTTAAGTCTGGCTCATCGGTGAAGCGAATAGAGCCCTCGGCCTTGTTTGTGTATGATACATACTTCAAATTTAATAAAATATATAAGTGATTACTAATATTTATGGTGTTTAATCTAGGGAAGCTTTTTTTTGTCACGTTATCACATTTAAAACTGTGCATTAGCAAAAGTTGTGTTGTCGTGTTCAGATAACTTTGTGCATATGCCCCATTGTCCAGAAAAGAATGTAATTTTAGCACAGTGTTATAATTTTATATCTTAAGTTCGATCAATTATAGACAAAAATATCAATATTTATGATATCAAATAAATATCATTAGATTAATTATGAAATGTATTTTTATAATAAATTATTTTAGAACTGTAAATGTGAATATTATTTACTAGAAATTTGGATAAACGTGAACTAGTTTTACTAGCATACAATATGTAGTTACTTTTTTTCTGGACACATGGAGTACAGCACTTCGTGCTATGCAAAGTTTTTTTGTCTGTACTTTGTGCGTGGAAAAAATTTTGGTTTAGAGGCTCAGAGCTATTAGGAGTATGGACGCTGTTCTTAGGCTCCCAGTGCTAGAGGTAGCATCTAAAGATGAGGCTTTTGACTTCTTCCTTGGAGTTTGCTCCTGCACGGAGCTAAAGGGTCAGGTTACGTGAAAACATGCATGCTATGTCTTTTGATCAGCTTATATGCCACACCTCAGCGCCAAGATATGTGGCATCAAGGTCGGCGCCATAATTCGTGGCGTCGAGTTACCACATCAGTGCCACATCATCCGTCATGGCAACCCAAAGTTTGATGCTCGGCGCCATGGTTTGTGGCGTCGAGACATGTTACCTCGGCGCCTTAAGTCACGGCGCCGAGCCTTGGGTCCAAATAAAAAAATAAAACATCCAAGGATCTACATGTAAATATTTTTTAAAAATAGGGTTAAAAAATAAAAAAAATCGGTGGGCCTGCTCCGTTGGCAAGGCCCACAGTGATGATTCACCATTTTAGAGCAGCTCCGAACCAGTCGACGTATCTCGCTGTGTATCTGACTCCAACGGCCTCGTTAAAATGCAGAGCAGGCTAAACTGCATCTGTTAAATGCAGAGCAGGTTATTATTCCGTGATTTTTCGGTCGGCAAAGCAAGCGAGCCAACTTCGCTCGCCACCCGACGTACCCACCACGCTCGTGGCCACCTTTTTGCCTTTGCAACTCCATGGAATAGCACCTTTTGTTTGCACCGTTCAATTCTCAATCACAAAAACAATGAAGGACGGCACAGGTGAGGTGACGGTTCCTTTTGTCTTAACGTCGATCTGTTGCTCAAGGAAAAAAAAAACATACAGGTGACTCGTGTCGTTTTACACACCCTACCGGCTACCAGCACACATTTTGAAGCCAAAACCACCTTGGATCCAACCAAAATTAGTAAAATTTTTCACGTAAACGCAATGGTTATTCCGTGTTGGTTTGTTTGTAAACTTTACCGCAAAAACGTGTTTGTTATACGCTCTGGTCCTCCGTCCATTTACGACCCAAGCGTTCCAACTTCTTATAATGTGTGACCGATATTCACTCAACATTTAGAAAAAACTAAGACAACTGTGTGACCGATATTCACTCAACAGTTAGAAAAACTAAGACATTTTATAATCAGTGTTTTAAATAGCCGGTTAAGCCATTTAGCGATCCATCTCTGAAAACAGTAAACGTCTGGCTATAGCTGCAGCTGAAGGCTAAGACCGACCGCACCGCCGTCCGTTAAACCTCACTGCAGTACGTCGTAGCGGAGAAAACAAGTGTAGCGGTGTACTGTATGTACTACTCTATCTTACAGGATGAAACACTATCCTCTATATTTACCGTGAAACAGTCGTCCGGTACAGGACCGCTCGGAGGACGCCCGCGCAAGAGACAGCAGTAGGAATAGATGCGTGGGAGAGCGTGTTAACTTTTTTCTGTACAAAAAAATATTATAACACATAAACAAAAAACCAAATTAAATTTCGATTGCACCATTAAATTCGTTTCAATAAATACTTCAAAATTAGATCTCACATGGATATATTTAGATAAAGTGACAAGTGGGCCCCACAGTGGATAGAGGATGATATAGAGGATGAATGAGTGCGGAAGAATTGGGAATAGAGGAGAAAATCTTAATGACTAGGATGTATAGAGGATGAATTTAGAGTACCACGAGTGCGGATAGCCTAAGTTGTACATAAAAAAATAGCTAAATCTTTCAAACAGCTATATCTAGAGATTTAAAACTTTGTTTATAATTGATTAACTAAAACAAGTTATAATTTGAAATATATGGAGCGTTTTACTTTTATACTCCACTGTACAGTAATAATTTGGTTGACCTTCCACGAGCTTTTAGCTGCTGATCCAACACTCAGTTCCGGATGACGAGGCTTCCTAGCTTTAAATTTGGTCAACGTCGCTTCCTGATTTACTCCCTCCGTTCAACAAATAAAAGAACATCTAGGATTCAAATTTTTTCTCAGATTAATGGTCATATATAGGCAACTTTTCCACTGAAGCCCCTAGCGTAACAGCCCCTGGTACGACAGTTCCTGGCAGTGAAACAATTAAAAAAAGAAAGAAGTAAAAAAATGACCGGATAAAAAAAATAGGAAGAAAAATCAACCGAGCCATCGAGAAGCTTCCCGTGACTTCAGCCTGCCGGTCACTCTCCCGCATACGCATCCGGACGCATACGCATCGGTCCGTCCGCCGCACCAGCGCTCGTTCCCCATCCTTCCCCTTCCCCACCTCAGCTACGAGTTCGATCCTTCTCCTATGCGTGCATGGCCAGAGGGCGCGGGATCCGTCCTCGTAGCCGCTGGATGCGTTGAGGCGGCCAGATGCCTGGCGCCGGCGGCGCTGTAATCAAGCACCATGGTGGGGGCAAGCATGGTGGCCGTGGGTTCCGTAGCCACGCCGGTGATGCGAGCCTCGGCCAAGTCGTCAATTCAAGCAGTGCCGACTCCGAGGTCCAGCAGCCAAGCAACGCCGATTCGGCCAGCGAGGGCTGGATCTATGTGCGTGGGCATCGAATCCAGAAGGCCGACCTTCATATTGACTCCAACGGCAACGTGTATGTCCCCGACTTGGAAGAAGAATCCGGCACGGAGGAGGCGGAGGCGTGTGGCCTAAATGTCGCTGTGGGCATGGATCTCGCCGTGGACCTGACCCCCCAGGTTCCTAAGGCTGTCGACGTGGAGCTGGTTCCTGAGGGAGACGCGGTCGTCGATGGCGTTGTGGATGAGGTCCCTGATGTGGCCGCCGAGGTGCCTACGAACAAGGATGTGCCCCCCGACGTGCCTGAACAGCTGAAGGAGGTTCTTGCCAATTTGGATCCAATCTATCATGACGTCTTTGTAAGCATGTACAAAATTCTAGTGCCTATATGCTTGCGTCCCTTGCATGGTTAGTTCACTTGTTGTTGCTTTATGTGTCATATGTAGTGCTAAATGTTGCATGCTGAAATGGGTTGAATGTAGGGAATGCTTTTGCTGTGGGATGATGAACCATTGTATATATGCTTTAGATAATTAGGTGTAGTGACGAACTATCAGTTAGGCCTGATTGTGTAACGATGAACTGCTGCTTTTGTGTATAATACAATGCTTGTTAAACTATTGACTTCTCCTTGTTAGTAGTCCATAATCACATAATGTTCACTCCCCTTGATCAAGCTGGTGCACCAGGCACAATTAGTCGAGATAAAAATGTAATTGTACTAGATTGTGTCATTTGCTGAGATAAAAAATCTTCAAAGCTTGACATCATAATTGAGGGTGTTTTTATCAGAATATGAACACTGAATGTGCAGCTTGTATCTCTACTGTGAATTATGTCTTTGTTGGTAGGGACAATTTTAGAATGGTAACTCTAATTCTTGATGTGCAACTTGCATTTCTTCATATAGGTTTACAAAATTTAGAGCAGACATGAGTCACATTATAATATTACTAGAAACGGGGGTGCGGCATTGCCGCGCCTGCCCCAAATGCCTCCCCTAGATTTGGGCAAGTATTGGAAATTTGTAATGGATAGCAGTCCCTTCCCTCTGTTTTGATCCATCAGACTACCAATGGTGTGTATGTTTAATATGTCTAGATAATCAAGCAATGTCTCTGTATCTGCTATAAGATACACAAGGATTTCTTTACTATTTTCAGATGCTCTAAGATAAGTGTATGGCCACTTTTTTCAATGTTCCAATTATCATCATATGGAGAATTTGTTTGAAGATGGCTTGCCATTTCTCTACTGCTACTTGTGAACCACGGGTGAGCTAGCTTTGGAAATTTCCCATTCACTACATAGCAGTATATAATTTTTGTATCTTTGGAAATTTCTCATTCACTACATAGCAATCTATAATTCGTAAATGGCATTAGTTACTGGGTAAAATATTTTTTGAAGGTAATATTAGATTTTGTTCTTGCAGAAGATATGGAGCAGATTTTTACAATGATATTAAAGCAGACATAAGGTACTAGTGCATATGGCATATATCCGGTAATGGCAAGGATCGATCCCTCAAACACACAGAAACTATAAATAAACAGATCAGACATATTCTAGCTACTTATCTATTCATCACTCGTAGCTAGATCCACTTATTTGACTGGCTAGGTAGGGTGCAGAAAAAGCAACAATCCTGATGGGAGGGTTTGACCGGTCAACTTCTTGGTCCGCAACCACAGGCACATACGTGTTCACATACGTGTTGACTTTTCTCTTCCTGCCGACAACTGGCAAGAAGAACGGACGGACAGATGGGGCCCAAGTAGTAACATGCGTACGGCTAGGATGCGTCCAGCTGGTATCAACATCAGCTGGTGATGATTCTCCTGGTCTGGAGGAAGGACTTGTGCTTGCCCTCGGCCGAGCTGAGGTATTCGAGGAAGGTGGCGAAGTCCGTGTCCATGTACATCCTCGGGTTCTTGTCGTCCACCAGCTCCGGCGCCGGCCCGATCACCCTCTCCGGAGGCAGGCCGTGCAGCGACGCCACCGAGATGCGCGGCCGGGCCGAGTTCACGCGGACCCGGTGCAGCACGCTCTTGTAACGCCCGTTGCTGTACATCTGCAAGTTAAGCATGCCTCAGCTTCTCCGATGGACCACGTTGTATGGTAAACTATTATTAGTAGGTTATACGTGTTCGTCCGCGTACGGCGTACCTCGAAGTGGTCTCCGATGTTGACGACGAGTGAGCCTGGGAGTGGGTCGACGAGGACCCACCTGTCGGCGTGCCTGACCTCGAGGCCGTTCACCTGGTCCTGCAGGAGGACGGTGAGGAAGCCGTAGTCTGAGTGCGGTGGCATCCCCAGCGTGAGATCCGGCTCCGGGCACGCCGGGAAGCAATTGACCATCAGCATCTGCGACCCGGCGTCGCAATCCGCTAGCATCTCGGCGGCGGCGCCGGAGCGGATCCCTAGCGCCTCCAGCGCCGCCTCCATGAGCTCCGTGAACAGCCGCCGGCTCGACCGCGCGTACGCCGACACCACCTCCCTGCAAAATCAATTTGCGACGGACGACATGCAATCATGTAAAACCCACGTGCAATACAATAGGAAAAAGTCTAATTGACCCCAAGTATAGGGGTGGTCTAGTTTACCCCCGAACTATGAAATGATCTAATTTACCCCCTGAACTTTGCAAAACCAGCCAAATCACCCCCTCGGGCGGTTTTGGGCAGTGGTTTTGCTACAGTAACAACGGTTTTGCTACAGTAACAACGGTTTTGTCCTTTTCTTTTTTATTTATTTCGTCTGAATCTTTGAAAAATCATAGTAAATCACAAAAAAATCATAAAATGAAAAATCCAATTTTGTTGGACTCCACATGAGTAGATCTACACAGTGAATATATAATATAGTATGCTTTAGTACAAAGTTTTTGCTGTAAATTTTGATCTATTTTTTTCTGTAATTAATTTGAATAATTCATACAACAAAAACTTTGTACTAAAGCATACAATATTATATATTCACTGTGTAGATCTACTCATGTGGAGTCCAATAAAATTAGATTTTTCATTTTATGATTTTTCTGTGATTTACTATGATTTTTCAAAGATTCAGACGAAATAAATAAAAAGAAAAAAGACAAAACCACTGTTACTGTAGCAAAACCGCTGACACTGTAGCAAACCCACCACCCAAAACCGCCCGAGGGGGTGATTTGGCTGGTTTTGCAAAGTTCAGGGGGTAAATTAGACCATTTCATAGTTCGGGGGTAAACTAGACCACCCCTATAGTTGGGGGTCAATTAGACTTTTTCCCAATACAATAGGGGACCTTGTTTAGATGCCCAACTTTCGACATTTAAAGATGGCATTTTGCTAGCATTTCGTTTGTATTTAGTAAAAATTGTCCAAACATTAACTAATTAGACTTAAAATGTTCGTCTCGTAAAGTACAATAAAATTATGTAATTATTTTTTGATTTCATCTACATTTTTGTACTCCATGTATATACCGATATTTTGATATGATAAGAATCTTCTTTTTATATAGTGGAATTTGATGACTAGGATCTAATCATGACCTGGGTTTCTTAGAATCTGCTCCAGTGAAACTGTACTTGGACGCGTGGACTCAGCTCAGCCACTTGAGTTCTGGCCAACTGTATAGCACTTGCATACATCAGGCATCATCACTCATAAAGTGGCTGAAAGCAAGAGAGGAGAGGGATGGCGGCGACAGAGACAGGTAGTACATGCCCTGCCCTGTACTGTATGTGGCGGATTTGATGCCTTTGTCCTGGCTGGCCGGCGTTTGTCTTTTTGGCGCCGGCCTATGGTGGCATCTGCTCTGGGGATTGGGATGTGCATCTGTGCCTGTGCCTGCCACTGATAGATTTGATTGGGTGCAAAAGATCTGGGCTGTAGGGTCTTGCTTGATTGTGAAAAGTTTTTCTAACTGTAGCATTTTTATTTATATTTAATAATTAGTGTCTAATCATGGACTAACTAGGCTTAAAAGATTGGTCTCGTAATTTATAACTAAACTATGCAATTAGTTATTTTTTATCTAATTTTAATGTTTCATACATACATATAAAGATTGATGTGATGGAGAGAGTGAAAATTTTTTAACTTTTTAGCTCAATCTAAACGAGGCCTAGATTTTATTGGGGCCTCGTTTAGTTTCCCAATTCTCCCCCAAATTCCACTATGTAAAAAGAAGATTCCCCGTCACATCAAAATGTCGGCAAATGCATGGAGTACTAAATGTTGATGAAATCAAAAACTAATTGCACAGTTTTGTTGTACTTTGCGAGACGAACATTTTAAACCTAGTTAGTCAAAATTTGGATAATTTTTACCAAATACAAACGAAATGCTACAGGAATTCTGATACAGTGTTTTTCTCTCCAATTCTCTCATCTAAACGAGGCCTGGGTGCACAAGATCTCTAGGACTCCGTATTGTCGGGCTGTTCGGTTGATGGATTGCAGACTTGCAAAGGCTACCGGACCAGCGAGCGTCGGCAAGCTCTGTTTTGCATTGCCCGCAGCATGTAATTCCTCCGTCCAACAAAACTTGTAATTATAGGAAATGTGTTAGTCAAACTGATTCAAGTTTGACTAAGTTTATAGTAAATAGTATTAATATTTTTGTCTCCAAATAAATTTATTATAAAAATATATTTATAATTAATCTAATGATACTTATTTTGTATTATAAATATTAGTATTTTTTATACAAATTTAGTCGAAGTTCAAACCGTTTGACTTCTCGAAAAGCGAGAATTGTATGTTTTTATGGACGGAGGGAGTACATACACAATGTCAGTGGTGTCCACTTCAACCTGGATCCGGATGCATGCGTTATTAATCAACTTGTTCGTTTCGCTGGATTATTATGGCTGAAAGTACTACTCACTGATTTATTATGAGAGAAAAACACTACTGAACCAGCAAAGCTAACAGGGTGATTGATTCCTTTCACTGCGTACTAGTATGCGCTGAAGGGACCTAATATATATCTGTTTCCTGGCTTATGTTGTTATCTGAAAGGGACCCAATTATATGCGCATGCATGCACCGGCAGAGAATGCAGCTGCAGGAAGTCACTGTCACTACTGGTAATGGTACTCCCTCTGTCAAAAAAAACATGTAAATCTCGTTTTCCGAGAAATCAAATATTCTTAATTTTGACTGAATATATATGACAAAATATTAATGTTCATGATACGTAATAAGTATCATTAGATTAATTATAGAATATATTTTCATAATAAACCCAATTGAAGATATAAATGTAGATAATATCTTCTAGAAACTTAGTCAAACTTAAGATTCTGTTGACTCCTCGTAAAACGAGATTTACATGTTTTTTTTGGATGGAGAGAGTAATTCTCAAAATGTTACTGCTTGTTTGTTTGTCGGGCGCGCACTACTACATACCGAAACTAAAAAAATGCAAAGGAAACTATTCCATCGGCTGTGTTTAGTTCACCTAATTTGGGACTTCAAATTTACTGTAGCGACAGTATAGTATTTCGTTTGTATTTTGTAATAATTGTTCAACCGTTGATTAATTAGGCTCAAAATGTTCGTCTCGCAAAGTACAACTAAACTGTGCAATTAGTTTTTAATTTTATCTATATTTAGTACTCCATACATATATCGCAAGTTTGATGTGACGAGAAATCTTCTTTTTGCATAGTGCATTTTTCAGACAACTAAACACAGCCCTCTCAGCCTCAGGTGAATGAGAGATGAGATTAACAGTCACCGTAACGTACATACCTGAGGTCAGTGGGCGCGTCTGGCCACGACGGCACGACGCCGGCGAGGTCGTCGCAGCAGACGAGCTTGAGGAAGTCCCGCCAGCAGAGGACGCCGTCGTTGAGCTGGTTGAAGCTGGTGCCGTAGCGCACGGGGGCCCGGATGTCGGCGGACATGTAGCGCGCGCGCTCCTCGAAGGGCAGGTCGAAGAAGCGGCGCGCCACGTCCAGCATCCGGCCGCCGCCGTCCACGCCGTGGCCAACCACCTGGAAGAAGCCATAGTCCCTGCAGGCCGCGTCCAGCTCGGCCAGGGCGCCGGCGCGCTCCTCGGGCACGCGCAGCCGGGCCAGGTCGATGACGGGGATCAGGCACCTGCTGCGCGGCTGGTTGTCGCCGGGTGCTGGACGGTCGGAGGGCGGCAGGACGTAGCGAGCGGGCAGCTTCGTAATGGTGCCGCGCTCGCACAGGTGTCGCACGCCCTTGAGGAGCAGCTGCTCCTCCTCCTCTTCCTCTTCCGCGTCCTGCTGCTCGTCTGCGTGTGCCTGCTGACGAGCATGGGCATGAGCATGACCAGGAGGAGCACTGCTGCTATTATTGTTCTGGGCCAGGTCGACGTCGAGGATTGCCATGTTTGTACAGTATGTATTATGTGTGTGAATCCGATGAGAGTGGCGAGTGCCTGCACTCGATGAACTGAATCTTAGGATTGGGTAGATTGGCTATGATGGTGCAAACACGTGCCAGCTGGTATCTAGCTAGCTGCCGTGTACAGAGCGAACGAAGCAATGGAGGAAGAGGAGGATGGAGCTTGTATTTATATATAGGGAGGGCCGGAGCCAGGAGGGGACTGCGCGCGTGGGTTGATGAGGCTTGGGAATGGGAGGGGACGACTGACCGAAGACGAGGTGGCGATGGAGACCGGACGCCGGGACTAGCTAGCTACGAGGACTGAGGCAATCGCTGATTTTTCTCTGCTTCACCGATTTACCATTAGAAGGTGCACCACAACATGAACGGGTTTAGGCGGCCACGCTATGATAGGAGTGGTGCAGTGTTAATAAAGGTTTCGTAGCTCTAAATTTAAAATGAGAAAGATAAGAGTGAAGAACGATATACCAAGAGATGGATGAGTGGGTGACAGACGGGTGAAAGAGAGTGAAAGACAAAAGAGAAGAATTTTTCAGTTTTTAATATAAAGCTACCAAATATGTGATATGTCTATGTGTTGCAATAGAATGAAGGTTAATTAGTTAATGAACAAGTGACTCGTTTACCCTAAAAGTAGATTGTTATTGTACTTGTTACGATAATGATTGTAGAGTAAAATTCACGGGCGGTCATCAAAGTTAATTGGAGATGTCATCTAGGTCCTCAAAGTCCCAAAATGCATATTTGCCTCCATGAAGTTGTAATGGATCTCATCTAGGTCCAAACAGACATTTACGTGACCCGCTATGCTACGTGGCATGTCAATTTAGCGCTTATATAGATTTGATAGATGGGACCCACATGTCAGTTGTAGTATATTGTTTGGCTTTCTGAAGTTTGTATTAATATTTTGACCATCTTAACAACCTCAAATGACAAAACAAAAAAACTAGGAATTTATAGATCTCATCAAGAGCTATAATTTTCATATGCATAGTATCTTTATTTGACACCATGCAAGAAGAATATGATGTTTCTGAGGCAACAAAGCTCTGGTACACGACACCATAAAAAAATATATTTGTTTAGAACATCAATATATCCTTTATCATTTTCTCTCTTCCTTATTCCCTATGTCCACTTAGTGAATATTATGTTACCGTGCCCTCACAAATGAATGAGGCATATTCCCAATATATGAAACTAGGTTGCTAAAGTTCACTCTTACCTAGTCTAGCCTTGTACATAAGGCTAATAGAAATACTCGTTTGCATTCGCCTGATAAGTTGCAATCCCGTCAGTCACCCGCCTCCCCACGCACTTCCCCACAGCCTGTGCTCATGCTGTTCTTCTCCCCCACCGCACGCGCATGCGCACGCCCACCACCCTCTTCTTGCCCAACTCTGGTGGGCTTAGAAGAGAAGGGGTTTGGGGGGAGGCCGGCCAGGCGGTGGGGATGGCGGCAAGGCGGTTTAGAGGCCCTGGCGGCGGTGGAGGCAGCTGGGCCAGGTCAAGGCGGGGGAGCTCATGGTTGGAGCTCGCCATGAAAGGAGGGAGGGGAAGAAGGCGGGCACGCTAGAGTTTCGCTGGACCGCGGAACTCGGGTGAAGTTCTAGCGCATCGCGGTGGGGCGAGGACGAGGAGGAGGGCGCGGCCGCCAGCGAGGCAGGCGGGGGTAGCATGCAAGGAAGAAGGCTAGGAAGAAGGGGAGAAGAGGAGGAAGAGGCTGGTGCGATGGGAGGTTGAAGGTGACTGACGTTTTATCAAAGCGTCAGCGTCAGCCTATGGCGGAGACACACCCTAAGGCTAAACCATTTATATTTAGGACTTGTTTGGAGGGTTTTGTACGGCTCCGACTCTAGAATGACACCATTATTGCAATGTCATCGCCAAAATGGCAACTTCTCTCTCGTTAAGTTTCTCAGTTGTTTTTAGTTGGAGTTCGAGTCATTTTGTCTACACTACATTGGTCTACCACTACTCTATATAGTGAGTGTAGAGAGGCAGTAGCGACCCCAAACGGACCCTTTATAAGAGGGGATTTTCTTAGTAGTATAGTATATTTTGGTATCGGGTCTATGCATGTATCGATGTGCGTGTATGTGGGCATTGCATATTATTTCACTCTAATAAGCCACGGGAGCTCCCAGCACGGGGACATAGGACACGTCACCCGAAAAAAAATTTGCCGTCCGATTCCGCGTTAACGCTCCAGTTTCCTCCCACCGAAAGGTTACTGTGCACAACCTACCTGAGACATCCACAAGCATCGCCCTGTCCGTCGCATCTCGCAGTCGCCGCCGTCCTCTTCCCTTCCTCCTCTCTTCCACAGCCCCGTTGGAGCTGTGAGCGCAGCCATCGTCCAGCAGGCGCGCCGCCCTGCGAGAGCCCACCGGTGTCGGAGCTGCGTCCCCGCCGAGCAGCTCCGTGCCGAAATCTGTGCGCCATCCCGTCACTCTGCCCCCAACGAACCGCGACGGCGGCTGCCCCGACTCTCCCGGTTGCGACGACAACCCTCCCCTCCCTGCACGCACGGCAGCGCCAGCCCCTGCGGTAGCCGTCACTGGCGGCAGCCTGACCCACACGGCGCCCCACGACAGCTTCCAGATCGAGGGCAGTTCATCCGGCGGCACTCTCCTGGCCTTGTGGATCCGGCGGCGCTCTCTCCACAACCGCGACCGGCAACGGTTGAGGACCCTGCATCTAGCCGGCGGCGTCGCCCGTCTCCCACGGTACCTCTCGATGTAGATCCAGGCATCAGTTATCCCTTTTCTTTTCTCGCTATGCCTCCTTGAGCGGATGCCTCATTTGCCATCTGATGGATTCAGATTCCATTGGGATTTTTAAGCATTGATTTTTTTTCACCATCCGTGTCAGATCGGGCTTCAACGTGATCATCAGAGTCTCCGTCCGCGTGAAGCTGCTCCGATCGGCATCAGCTGCCCGCCGCCGTCATTGCTCCTCAGGTTACCCGTGCTTGCATATTTGCTCACCGTTCATTCAGTAACAATGGGCATGCTGTTTATGCTGCTGAGCCTGCTGTCGTTTGGTTGAGCGGTCTGCTTTATGGTTAGTCGCTATTGGTATTTACCTGTGTGGCTTGGTTTTGCAAGGACCTGCTTCCTTAGGTTCTGTCCAGTTTCGTTCGATGCCATCGTTTCACACTGAGGGTTCGCCGTGCTGTTACTGCTTTCCGAACCCAGTACAGCGCTTGTATCGCCAGCCAACGTACACAGGTGTTCACGCAATAAATTGTGAGATAAGGAACAATCTCCTTAGCAGAATACATTTGTCAACCTATAGTTCCTGGAATGGGAACTCCATAATAGATCTCTGAAATTGTGCCTTCAAACTGAAACTGTGTCTTCTGAAATAAGCCTCCGGTCAGATTTAGGGGCAATGCAACATGACCATACTATAAAATTGTGCCTTCTAGAGTTGAACCGTCAGGTTTTGCCACTATATGCAAAGACCACCTATTGCTAGAGCACTTATTTTCCCTATTTGTTGCTTCTTTCTCCGATGTAGACTTCCGGAGATAAGCACACAGTATATAGTCAGGATGCTAAAAAAGAAAGCCTTTCACGTTCTGTATTCCTGCAGGTACTTTGACTACTCTGGGATACAGAACAACCAATATTACTTCAATGGGTGCAAAATTTTTTGTGCCGCCAAGTTAAAACACACACATACTATCAATATAAATCAACATTCACCATCTACGCCATTCACTGCCAAAACTCTGCATGTGCCTATTCTTTGTGTGCTGATGCTTATATGCTCTATTTCTTCCTGTTTCTTTTCTAGATTAAAGGTGCTCCAAGTGCAAAATATGATTTTGTAGTGTACCACAAGTTCCTGGGGACCAACAGGTGTCTGAACAAAGAACAGACAGAGGATATGAGAGCACATCCACCATTGCAGTAATGAATTTTACTTCCCTATATAAAACATCTTTCTTTTTTCTTTTTTTGGTCATGGAACCAGTCATTATAACATTAGACATCATTCTCCATACCGGTTGTTGCTATGCCTTCAGAAAATCTGCAACTACTTGACACAATGTTACATTTCAGTGCATATATATACCTCTCTATGTATTACTGTGCCACTCTTAGCTACTTTCCAACCCATAAATCAAATACACATACCTTCTAACTATCACGCAACCCCTTACTCACAAACGAATGCATTGGTGTAGGCAGTTTGGATATCACTATAGTCACTTTGGCCACAGTCCTTAGTGTTTGATATAATGTTAAAGTGTCGTGCCCTGTTCTCAATTGTACGTCTTTGATTCTATCAGTAAATGTCGTATTAATCCATGTGCCATCTTACCAAAAAAATGTAACTATACCTAACTAATTGATTTGCTTTGTACTTAAAAATTTAAATAGTTCTTCTCGTTTGTTCTGACCTCCATGTTTATTTGCAAGTATCATTGGGGATTCCAAGACTACAGTTGCCCATTTTAACCTTTTGTTAAATATGCCTCTGAGTGCTCAGTTTAGGTTTAGAACCTATATATATTCAATATTTACTTGATGAGATTATTAGCAAAAGTTAACTAGAACAATGTTATTGGTTAGATTTTCCCTGTTTAAATAGGCTTTTTTTATCTATACATGGATTTCTTTCCCACGATCCTCAGTATCTACGTGTTTTTTTATCTCTCTGCTACACGGTACACATGGAATGGGTTGCTATATGAGTGTACTCAATGCAAGCCTCTACACCTTGCCGGTTTTATGCGCTTCCAGATTTTATGGTATTGATTTGATGTCACATAATGTAATCCTCAGCCACCATTTTGACAGGTGCCTTTTGTATCAGATTGATTTCCTCGCTCCCAGACTTTATGGTATTGATTTTGAGGTCACACAATGTAATCCTCAGCCACCATTTTTACAAGTGCCTTTTGTATGAATTGATTTGCTCGCACTATATGGGATCAACAAGACCATGGATGTTTGAACCATCATGTGTGTCACCACTTAGAAACTGCCAAAGTGATTGCAAAGTATGCATGCATGTTACCTGCTGCATTGGTTATCTATTGAGATCTTAGTCCACTTTGTTTGACTCTATCTGTACCTTTGTGGGTCCTTATTAGACAGAGTTTACACAAAATAGTGAAGCATTTCTTGTTTTCTGTACACCGGGTAGTGATCATTTATGTAGTCATCTCCAGAACTATGCATGCCCCTACTTAATCAGCTTATATAGGTAACTGAGAGGCACCAGAATATATCTAAATGCATGTTTTATGACCATTATAAAAATCCAAATGCAAAAACGCTCAACCAATCCATAAATTTGTGCAATATATATTACTGCCGCTCTCAATTATTTTATAATCCATAAGTTAAACATATGTTCTGCTACCTACGCGCGCAAGGGCGCGCGAATTATACTAGTTTGTATACGTGCGTGTGTTGACCTAACCTAGCAGCTCGGTAAGTTTTCCTTGCATTGTCGTCCTCTCCCCTTGTCCAATACTCTAGGAATTCCTTATAAAAAAGGGCCTACTGTAGGAATTGTAAAACAAGCACGTCACTATCCAAAGTACAAGCCATACCTACGCCAACCTAGAGTTGACTTTTATTTCTTACTTGGTACTCCCTCCGTCCAAGAAAACATGCAACTACGGGTTACATGCCGGTAAAAGTAGTTTACATTTAACCAAATTTCTAATGAATACTATTCACATTTATGACTTCAAATTAATTTATTAAGAAAATACATTTCGTAATGAATCTAATGGTATTTATTTGATATCATAAATATTGATATTTTTTTATCTATAATTAACATGGTTTTAAATAGCGAGCTAAGGCTAAAGTGTTTAGCGTTTTATAAACCGTAATTAGCGGACTTTAGCGGCAAAATAGCGATAAAATTGTGCATGAACGCAAATAGCGGCACAATTTTTTTCAAGCTATTTCGGGCTATAGCGACAAAAATAGCGAGCTATTTAAAACCATGATAATTAATTGAACTTGAGATACTAAACCATGACACTGTGTACTCCCTCTTTACGTTGCCTAGATAAGGAGGATACGAGTATCAGATATGACATGTGGACACACCATTCTTCATAAAACACTAACATGGGATACGTCTAGTATATTTTAATACAATAATTATTGTATATGAATTACAAGCTATTATCTAGCAAGTTTTAACTTAAAACTTATAAGTTTTGACGTAATTTATATAACACATTATTTGATTCAGAAAGTAAAAAAAATGAAAAACCAAGAATACTTGCATAAAAGAAATTGTTTGGACACCTAATCTATGAAGAAGTATCCGATGTGTATCCAAGGAGTATCTGATACGTACTGGATATGGATATGGCACCTCTCGGAAGTATCCGCGCAACATAGCTCCCTCTACCCCTAATTAAGTGTCACAGTGAGAAGTGTGTGCCGGTCAAGGTTTTTTTTATGTTTGGCTACATTTATAGAAAATATTAGCAATATTTTTATCTCCAAATAATTTTATTACAAAAATGAATGCAAATATCTATCCAATGATACTAATTATATGTACCGTAAATATTAACGTTTTTTAATATATATTCAATCCAAGTTCAGTATGTTTGACTTTTCGAGAAGTGAGAGCCACACATAAAAAGGGACCAAGGGAGTATTTATTTATTATTATTATCTCTACCGTGCAAACTAAAATCTTTTTCTAGTACATTTCTACGTACTATCGGGAAATGTCTTAATTATAATCTATATGTAAACTACCTCGGTAATTTCAAAAAAATTCTGAAGAAGACTAAAAGCTGTCACCATATGCAAATAAAGATGAAAATCTAGTAGATGGCTAAGCTATCTAAAATAATGATGAAAAATTTATAATGTATTTTTCTAACACAAGTTATTATGTTCTCTATAACCCTACATAATTTGAACTTAAAACTCAACTTGCATGTATAGAGAAATAAGAAAGACAAGGGTGGATTGGACCCAAAGAAAAAGATCAGGAGTAAACTGAAGACAAAATTACATTATGGGGTTATCTGAACAATGTTGTTGTGGGAGGGAGTAAATTGGACCTAATATTCATATATAGAAACTATATAACAAAGTATGTTTTATTCGGAGCCGTAACATTTATATATAATAATTTCTTAAAATGTCCACGTCCACGTAAGACAAACTATACCAACCTACACTTGAATTTTCTTTACTTTTATTTATTTATTTATTTATTTATTTATTTATTTATTTATTTATTTATTTATTTATTTATTTATTTATTTATTTATTATCATCTCTCCCACTCGAATTAGAAACTACTTATTTCTTGACAATTTTCCTCAAATGGCCAAGAGTATTTGTTCTTCCCAATGATTTTTTCACAAGTGGCCATGCAATATATTAGAACAGGCAATCATTGTCGGACTATCACTGCTGATTGTTTTGAAACCGGTAGTGATAAAGTATCATTGCCAGTTCATGGCTTCAGGTGTTCTATCATTACTGGTTCATGACTTCAACCACAGTGATAACTATTTTGCACAAAAAAAATTCATAACATGTTTATATGAAATTGGATTAAGATAAATTTTATATCAAAATTGTTGAGTTTAAAGAGGTCTAAAACGTTGTAGTTGACAACTTTTTAATTTGAGATGGTTTGCAAGTCCAATATATGTTCTTAGATTAGATTTGATATGATTAACGATGTTGACCGGAGATAAAGTCAACACCAAAGTTGTAGTACTCAAAGAGATTTACATCTTTACAGTTAAACAACCTTTTCATGTGAGATTTTTGGGTGTCAAATATACAATATAAGATTTAAGATTTGAAATTGTGTAATTAAAAGAATAGTGTCAGCTATATAATCACATGTGTTGTGTAGGTTAGCTGGTAAGTGCGCTTGAGGGGTTGTGAATGTTGAGGTCTGGAGTTTTAATCCTAAAAAGCACATATTTTATATTCTTTATCACCTATCACTACCGGGTTCTTCTATTTTTGTCACCTATCACTACTTGGTTGGTTCTAGAGCGAGTAGTGATAAGCTACTCCATCATTGCCAATTATCTATTGTCGGTAGGCCACGACACCGGCCATGATGCCGGTTTTGAACCATCACAACCGGGTCCTAGAACTAGCGGTGATGAGCCACCCCATCACTGCCTATCCACTGTTGGTCGGACATGATTCCCATAGTGATGCCGGGTTCTGACCTGACAATGATTATAAAATTTGACGATCAATTACAATAAAAATTGTTTGATTATTTGCAAAAATTCTAAATAAGACTAAAAATATTGGCCACTACAAAAGGTTGAAAATTCTAAAGGTGACTAAGAACCTTCTGCCACTATTAAGAGCATCTCTAGGAGTTTGGTATAGTTTACTAGTTAAATTAAATTAATTGATTTAGCAAGTTAATAGAAGAAATGACAACTTTAAATTTTATTCTTCTCCAACCGTCTCCTGTAATAGCTTACTAAATGATTTTGCATTGGGAACCCTACATTATTTCTAACTAACCAAACATTTTTTTAATAGTTTCTTTGTCTCTTCTCACTTTGTCGTTTGGATCCTTTATTTTCTTGATTTACTCATACAGCTAATTTACTTTGATTTCCCAAGAAAAACAACCGATGAGGAGCGGATACAGAGTTCTTCTCGACCGCAGAAACTTACTAGTTGGAGAGGATATTAGAAAGTTTTTACTTTTAAGTACTAAACTGTTGGAAGACACTTTTTCTTTTTGCTAAAAAATCAAAGTAGGAAGTTATTTTACAAAACTCGTGAAGACACTCTAATGCTTATGCATTTTCATATGAATGAATGCGCGCTTTGATGTGCATCAGTGTCAATATATATATTCCTTATATATTGACATATATATAGACACGTTCTTTAAAAATCACTTTTGTTAATGATTTTTACTGTAATTTATGACGAAATAGTATAGACACATAGCCTTAAAAATCACAGAAAGTTACATTCCATCATGAATGTAGTAACTATATACATTGTGAATATGTATAACTTTTCATAAACGTATATGTCTAAAAAAAAACTTTTCAACTCATAAACGTATGGTTCAAGTTAAAAACGACAAGATAGAATAGGATCGATAAACAAAGCACCAGTCACATACTCAAAAGTATGGTTTACTTTGAATGCTACCTCCGTCCTGGAAAGAATGTAACTATGGGTTGTGTGCAATAAAAAGTGGTTCACCTTTGACCAAGTTTTTTAGTGAATAATATTCATAGTTATGTCTTTAAATTAATTTATTATGAAAATATATTTCGTAATTAATTTGATGGTATTTATTTGGTATCATAAACATGAATACTTTTTTATCTATAATTGATCAAACTTAAGGTATTAAAACGTGACATTGTGCTAGAATTGCATTCTTTTGGGAACGGAGGTAGTACTACATTTGGGATAATTTTATCAAAAGTTAATTAATATGCAACCAAAGTTTAAAACTTTTTACTCAAGAAGATACTCCAAAAGATCACTTTCCTTGACCGAAGGGAGCAATATATCGACAATACTAGTGGCACACCATAAATCTATACCTAATAATAAAGAGGCAAAATTTCAGGCTCTTTTATTTCGTCCATCCATTTGTTTGGTCCGTCTTCCTCTAACTACCTTTGTGAACAATGAAGGGTTTCTTCCGTCCAGACTTATATATATAACCCGTGCTTATACGAGTGAGAATAGATCTTATCTACACGATACAGAGTCTGATTCTAAAATGTATTGCACCTTGTATGTTGACACCTAAATTTGAAAAAAAGGCAAGCACGACATGCGGAGGTCCTAGCTACGTGGTGACAAAAAATAATAGAGTCTCTGCATCGATCTCCGTGAGGAAGAGCTGACCAAATAGGAATTTGGGATGGTCACAGAAAAAGCCACTGGACCAAGTCCGTTTACTACTAATTTTGGATAGCGGTGATTAGACCATAATACATGGCATAACGTGCACAAGAAGGCAACAGCAAGATACACGTACGTAATATCCTGGTTAGAAGTTTGTTAAAGTCCAAATATAATTATGGAAAATCAACGTGACTAATCTAGTCCAAGAATTTTATATTCTATTCTATATACCAAAAATGCTATCTACCCTGTTACGTGACTAATCTAGCCCAAAAATTTTATATTCTATTCTATATACCGGAAAGGCAGCTGTCCTATTATATAAATATAAAAGGTGACGTCCGATTAAGACATCCAACACCCAATTATCAAAAAACACATCTATTACTTTTATCTTCTACCTCAAGCTTTTCCAACCCCTACTATCCGGCGCATCTCTCGACGAGATATGACCACGTTCTAGGTGGACTAGCCGATCCTAGAACACCCCATCATGTGTTCTTCCCGTGGGTTTGTTCATGGGTTTATCAGGTGAAGAACGAGCATCTGATCGGCCTCGTCAACCTGCTGGTCGGCCTCGTCGTTTGGATTCACGGAGATTCAAGGAGGTCGGGCCACAAACATCTTTCTGGCTAATACAATGAAATAACAACGTGCTTTGATCCATGGGACAAGGAAGAAAGAAGATGCTAGCTTCATAGGGAGGGGCCGCTGTAACAGAACCGACCAATTATATGAAATTAAGTATGAAAATCACCCGCCAAGGCAGACAATTTAACAAACTTAATCTCGTATAACCCGGTAGTCCGTGAAACCACAAAGGATTTCAAACCAACCAACATACAAACCAAGATCATACAAGTTTAGCAGCCACACTTACATAAAGTTCGCAACGACAGTTAAATACATCGAAGTTTAGAACAAAAAGTTATTACAAACCAAGTTCAAAATAAAGTAGCGGTAGCAAATAGTTTCATAACACACACATACTCTGAAGTCAAATACAATGCCAGAAGATAGTCACTTTCCATAAAAGCATGAGATAAGACATACGGAGTGACCATTGCCCTTGGTCCTAGTTGTCACCAATCGCCGGATATAGACAGTTGACACAATAGCCGTAGTACATCTGACCATCTGCAACAACAATGGGAACAACGCCCTGAGTATGAGAAGGTACTCAGCTAGACTTATCCATCTTAAACTAAAATAAAGTGACACAAAGGATTATGCAAGTCTTTCTTTTAGTGGACTAGCTAACTCATTTGTGAAAAGCGAGAGCTATCCTGACTAAACCAATTTAAGTAATTAGCCTCAGGTTTATTATACCTATCCATCTAGGTAAGCACCTACACTATAGCAATCACTTGATTAACCAAGACATCCAGTTACCGTTTGAATTTAGCATTATCCAACATCATCCATATAACCATAAGTGTTCCATCATCATTACTACGATGCCGTAACTCAAGTCAAGTGCTCACTATTCAGGAGCGACGGCGATTCGAATCGATTCCTAACCAGCTGGTGATTTATTCCTCACACAAACCATACTCACCGATCAAGTGAGCTACAGGCCACTAAGGACACTTTCTAGGTAAACGTCGTGGGGTAACAATCATGGACCGCACAACCTAGGGACCGCTCGATTGCCAGGACGCACCTTGGGCTTACTCTTCGCGTCCCCGTACAACCCCCTTCGTCACCAGTCTGCCAATCCGAGTTTACCCCGGCCCGAAAAGTGCCACTAGCTTCACGGTCGAAAGGTACTTTATTCGGCCAGCTAAATGTGAGGTATGCGTTCAACATAACAAGAGGGACGAGCAACGATCGGTCCTTAACCGACACAGGCGGAAAACTACTAGCACCCCAGAACCCGGTCTGGTTGCCTTCAACTTTTCCGTCCGGTCTCCAATTCTCCATCAACACATGGTTATTTTTCTCGGATATCAACCATTTCATAGCTAAACCATTCCAGTAACCCCCTATCATTTCAGGTGACCAGAAATCACCGATCGCTACCGGTCTAAGCAGGGCTAAGCACTATTCGACCCAACTTTCGTAGGTAATAAAGTGGAAAGGATAGTAGTATATGCAACAACGGTTTCACACAACTCCTATACTTAATGCACAATTTATAACTCATAAGAATAACTAAGGAATTGCTTTTGTAAAGTAGGAGACTTAAAATGCTCCAGGGCTTGCCTCATTCGAAGGAATTGGGTTGGTGGTCCACACACTCAGGTAGATCCTCTTCTTGCTCGTCTACCTCGGACACCTCCTGTGCCTGAGCTTCTTGTGGATCGGACCCGGTCTGCTCCTCCTAAACTGCTATTAGTAACTCCTCCTGCGATCCTGTATGATGCAAGTGCATAAGTAAACATGTAAACCGTGCATCAGATGCGGTGGTATGATGGTCATGATGGCATGGTATGAAGATGAACACATTGAAAGTTATAGTATAGACGAAAGACAAACTTTTTCAACAAGGTAGTCCACATCATCCAAGAACATGTACTATAAAACATGTCATCTACTGTATTCACCTCTGCTAACAATTCTCAACTATTTTCACACTAGCTAGCATATAACCCTAACAAGAGTGCTACTATACTTTATCAACACCACTACATTAACTTATCAAGCAACACCAGCAAGTGATTTGGTGCTTCAAAGATACACCAAAGCTTTATTATCCAACTAATTATTCATAAAGAAGATTACTTTATTTCTATTTAAACTAGGGTTACAACAGCGACAAGCATTTTTGGTACCCAAAAAAATCTACAAAAATTATAATAGCATATTTTTACTCCAAATAGCACACCACAAAAATTTCATGAGATTTGGATAAGTACTACAGCCTACCCAAAAATGACAAGCTCTAGCCTAAAAAGGAGCATGAAAATATTTTGCATTATGAAAAGTATCAAACAACAGATTTAGCATTTTTTCTATGTTCTACTCATCAAACAATCACTGTACAAAAATTATCATGAGCATGTTTTATACAACTTTTGCCCTCTAGCAAAAATAACAAAAATCAGCCCTAATTAGCACTTGAACTAGAAATCAATAATTTCTCACATAACATGCATGACATATATTTTTCTTAGAAACTACAGTACATAAGAAGAGTAACAAACTTGGAATCATATTTTTCTGACTTTTCTTTGATTTACTACACATTTTCTAAAATATCAGCAAATACAAGGATTAAATAAATCTCCACAGAAAAGTACCACAAAAACATCATGCAATATTTTTATACTGTAGATCTACTCATGAGGATCACTACAAAATTTGTTTCACAATTTTTAGAGCTAAAATGGATACACAACATTTTTCCCAAGCATTTCTCTTTTCAAATAAAAATGAAAAACAGAAATCATTTCTTTCTCTGACTTAACAGGCCGGCCCAACGAGATTCACCGGCCTGCTGCCGAAATCGGCCTCGGCAGCCAGTGCGGGGAAGACTAGCTCGGCTCGGTGACTTGGCCCACGGACGCGGCGGCCCAAGGGAAAACAGAGGGGGAGGAGAGGCGTGGCCACAACGCCGGTGCCCGCGACGTCGCGGCAGCGCGGTGGCCGCCGACGTCCAATGGCCAACCCCGGCCAAGCGCGGACCAGCGAGTGGGCGCACGGGATTCGCGAGGAGATGGCGAACACCAGAGAGCAACGCGCGGGGATAGAGAGAGAGAGCGAGGGCGCCGGAGGGGCGGAGCACGAGCTCGGCGGCCCGGTAATGGTGGCGCAGCGGGTAGCGCTCGATTGAGCCTTATCGGAGGCGAGGAAGGAGCACAAAGGCCCGTTCAGAGGAGAGGAGGAGATGGCAGAGCGTGAGGCATGAGCAATCGCTCGGAGGAGGCTCGCCGGCGTCGGAACGCGGCGGCGGAGAAGGCGGTAGCGGTGGCAAGCGGGGGAGAACACGCGAAAGCGTTCGGCTTTCTCACAGCGGGCGAGAGAGTGAGCGAGTGAGGAGTGGGGAGAAGGTAGTGGCACAGGTGGGTTCCTGTGGAGCCAGGCGCGCGGGGGCCACTGACGCCCACGCGGAGGGCGGCGTCGGCGCATGGCGCCACGGGGCGCGCGGCGTCTGTCGCGGTCAGGCGCGACGGGCGCAGGAGGGAGAGGAGGCACGCTGGTGGGCCACGGGAGCAGGCCGGGCCGAGCGGGGCGCGAGCGTGGGAGCGGGCGCGGAGCTGGGCGGCTTTGGCTGCTGGGCCGAAAGCGAGGCGGCGGACCGCTAAGCCGAGAATTGCTTTATCTTTTCCATTTTTAATTTCTAGAAATTCTAAACCATTTCTAATTCAAATTTTGAAGAAGAAAATGGCATTTTCAAGATTTGACCCCAGAATAGAAGTTGTTCAAAATTTAATTCTCTACAACTTTGCTTTTGGGCACATTTTGAAATTCCAAACAAATTTTGAATTAAGGATTCAAAGTCCATTTTTCAAATAAAAACCTATTTTTCTAGAATATTTTTAAAAGCAAAATTTGGGAAAATTTTGAATACAAAATTTGCTTCAAAAATCATGCTAGATAATCCTAGATGATTTAAAGCTATAGCCAGACATGTTTTACTAACCTAGCAAGCATAATTAGGGCAAAAGTAAGGCTAACAAACATATGCAACATGTATGTTTCAAAATGATGTTTCACATGTTTCAATTTGGCTTTAAACTTACATTGCATGTGATTATGAAATGCATTTGATGCTAATGCTCATGATTTGAGATGCTAATGCGATGCTTAACACCTAGGATGTTACAGCCATTGCTGACAGCATGGTGCACGCTCACCCTGAGGGCCACCCCGCCTCCTGCAACTGCAAGACCCGTTGCCTGCATGGTGAGCAGCGGCCCCGGCAGCAGCTCATGTTGAGCTCCAGAATGAGGCACATGAACGTGAGCACATCATGGTCGTTGCCCGCGAGGTGGCACACGTCGGCGTGGCAACGAACCTGACGTAGTCGTCGTCGCCACCACAGCCGATGGAGCAACAGACGGCGACATCGCTGATGTCTGCAAGGTAGTAGAGCTTATTGGTGAGCGGGACGTGTCACGGAACCGTCCAAATTATAAGAGCACAAGTACAAAAACAATCACCGAAGTGATCAAATTCTCACACTTGAGCCCATATAACTCCGGTAGTCCAATGAAATCAGAAGGGATTTCAAACCAACCAACATACAAGCCAAGATCATAGTGATTCAACATAACAAGTCACATGTTACATCCATTTCACAAGTAATTCAATATACAACGGAGTTCAACATAGTTATTACAACCTCAGTTGAAAAGTAGCGGAAGCAAAGTAATTTGAAACTAACATTACTCTTATTTCAAATACATACCAGTACCAAGGTCGACTTCCAACAAAAGCATTAGAGATAAGATAACTCAGAAGGATCATGCCCACGATCACACTCCGCCACTACGGCAGGAGCAAACCAATTCTTGCAGGCGCCATGATACATCATAACTTGCAACAAGTGGGAAATAAACCTTGAGTACGAGAAGGTACTCAGCTAGACTTACCCGTCAAAACTAGAAATAAAGTGACACCAAGGAGTATGCAAGGCTTTACATAAGTGGGCTAGCTTGACTCCTTTGCATAAAAGAGCTTATGAGCATAAGTAACCAATTAAACTTAGCATCAAGTTCATCATCATTAACCTGTCAACTATATTAGCACCTGTACTAGAGCACTCACTTATTAGGAGCAAACAATATTAACCATAGCAGGTATAATAAGGCCATCATCATATCATCAATTCTGAACCATCATTATAATTAGTGTATCTACGCTGGAGATAACCAGTCAAGTTTCTCACTATCCGGGAGAGACGGCGACTCGAATCGATTCCAACTCAGCTGAGGGGGTATTCCTGACACTCACCCGGCAAACCCTGCTAAAGGCAGCCATAGATAACCTTTGGTACAACTCAGGGTGGGCCCGAACAACGTCGCGTTCTCGGGGATACCAGTGGCCAGGATGCTCAGGACTTTTAACTCACCTGCCCTTGGACCACCTGGCTCCCTTACGAGGCAACTTTCACTTTTTGACTTCGCAGCCTGAGTTGAGCTACTCGGCTTTGCGGTCGGCAACCTCAGGCCGGCCAACTAAATGTCAGGCATACGTTCAAAATGACATAGAAGGCTCCAAGTATCGGTCCTTAATCGACACAGACGGGGATAGTTGCACACCCAAGACCTCCATGTCTTGTTGCTTCACTATCGACATCCCGCCCGATCTAAGTTCATTATTAACACTTGGTTCTTTTCCATGATAGCAAATATAGCCAACCGTGACCCAATACTTCCTACCTTGCAGGTGATAGGAGATCACCTGACATTACCGTTCTAATTAAGCAGGGCTAAGCATAGAGTCGATCCTGTCTACATAGGATTTCGAGATTCATATCTCTGGACAAGGAATGATATAATGCAACAAGGGGTTCCAATCAACTCCTATAACTTAATGCAACAATACATATATAACATATATAATTAATTGCTTTAAAAGTAGGAGGCTTATAATGCTCCGGGGCTTGCCTGGGATCTGACACAAGTTAGTGGTTGTCAGATGACACTAGCTTGGCGAGCACCTCCCATTCTCTCACTTGTCCAACCCTTCCGTCTTCGAGATAGGTCCACCAAACACCATCTTTGGGTTAGGCTCCACATCTCGTCCTTCACGTGGTACATCTAGCGTACCTAGATGAGATGCAAGATGCAAGTGTGTAAGTGCATTCGCCCCCGATGTGGGTTTTGGATAATTAATGAAAATCAAATTAGGGACTAACATATTTATCAAGTGTAATCTATAGGTGTTAGTTCATTGATGGAATTGAAAAAGGAATATTTGGTGAATTATAGCACTCTAAATTTTGATGGACAAAAGGTGCTTCGACTCAAGGGCTTCAACACCGTTTATTTTGATTTGAGTCGTAAGCAACGCCGCACAATCAAGAGGGATACAAATTTAGTTGGCAAAATGGGGATAAAAAGTGCTCTTGTCGAAGCTTTGTAGGCTGGAGAGTTGTGCACCGAAAGTTCCGGTGTGCCCCACCGGAAGTTCTGGTCGCTGGCGCCCGCGTTCGAGAAAACTGTTCCGGTCTCGGTCCAGAAGTTCCGCTACTCACCGGAAGTTCCAATCAGGCACCGGAAGTTCCAATCAGTGCAGTTTTGCGCGCGCGCCCGCGTTCGAGAAAACTATTTCGGGCTCCGTCCGGAAGTTCCGGTACGGACCGGAAGTTCTGGTTATGGCACCAGAAGTTCCGATGCACCCGAGTTGACTAACAAGCCCAACGGTCTGATCTCGTTTGACCGAAAGTTCCGGTGGCCTCCACCAGAACTTCCGGTGGCTCATCTGAGCTCGAGTATATAAGCCACTCACTTCTTTTCTAACCATTGCCCGAGCTTTACACACTCATTTTTGCTCTCCCAACTCTCTTCAAGCTGTGACTCACCCACTCTCTCTCCCCCTTTGCCTCCAAGCTTCAATCTTCGATTGTTTGAGCTAGGGACGTGAGATTTGAGAGCGGGAGCATCGATCTTTGACTTGAGCACTTGGATTCCTTGTCTTGCCGGCTTGATTTGTGTTTGTTTCTCTTGGGTTCTTAGAACCCTAGCCGGCTAGGCGTTCTTCATGGTTGCCCGTGTTGATTCTTTTGTGAGGGCACCCCGAAGTGTTTGTAATCACCCCTTGATTCTTAGTGGAAATCTCAAGCTAGCCTTCGTGGTTGCTTGAGGGAGGAGACCTTAGTGGTCGGACCTTCGTGGTCACCTCAACAACGAGGAAGTAGGAACTCCTTAGTGGGGATTGCCGAACCTCAGTAAAAATAACTTGTCTTGCTGTGGCGGTAGCTTCGACTACCCTTTGTTCTTGTGTTCTTGTTGTTCTTCCTCTCTACCCCAACTTCTTAGGTGAGAGGTCCCGATCTATGATTTGGTGTGGTGCCAAGCCTTAAGGAGCTCAACATATTCATCAACAACCTCTAGGAGGGTGTGGTATCACTTGGATCTAAAATCCCAACTCGATTCACTTTGATTTCGTAGCTCATTTAAGGCACCAGAAGTTCTGAAGGTCTGCACCGAAAGTTCTGGTCCCCCTGACCGGAACTTCTGATCCAGACCACCGGAACTTCTAGTCTGATATTTAACTTCCGCAAATTCGAGTTTGTGAGTTTTAGGTTTCGCAAAAAGGCCTATTCACCCCCCTCTAGGCCAATTAAGTCCTTTCAATTGGTATCAGAGCCTTGGTCGCTCGGATAAACGCTTCACCGCGTAAGGAGTAACATTGGCCAAGATGGATCCGGAAGCACAAAAGCAAATTGTTGATCAAATCGTAGCTCAAATCACCGCATCCCTGCAGCTGCAACAACAAGAGCAAATGACCAAGATGCAAGAGCAACTAGACAAGATGCAACAACTTCTAGACAAGAAAAATCAAGAATCATCAAGTGATGGTGGTGATGCAAGTAAGACACCGAAGAGCTACAATAGAACCAGTTTTGATTATGGTGGGTCAAGCAAGAACAACAATCCTACCTTGCCCATGATCAATCCCGGAAAGCCACCTCCATTTGATGGTACAAGGTACACCGATTGGGCTCATAGGATGAAATTGCATCTTATAGCCGCAAATGTTGGAAAGTAGTGGATGTTGGTGTCAATCCACCTCAAGATCCTAATGATTGGTCACCCGAAGATGAAAGAGACTTTCACCTCAATGCAACGGCGGCTACCTTGATTTTGCAATGCCTCACTCCGGAAGACAACAACAAGGTTAATGGAATGGTCAATGCAAAGCAAATTTGGGACACCTTGAAAGTATCATTTGAAGGAGACAAGAGTGTAAGAATTGGAAACATTGAGCTCTTGCAAGGAAAGATTGAGAACTTTACCATGATTGAAGGAGAAACTACTCAAGCAATGTTTGATAGGCTCATGACCTTGATCAACAAAATTAGAGCACTTAGAGACACAAGATGGGATGACAACTCTGCCGCAAGGAAGATATGTAGAGTGTATAGACAAAAGAACAACATGCTTGCATCCGTCATAATGGAGAGAGACAACTACACCACAATGACACCACAAGAGATGTTAGCCAAGTTGATGCATCATGAGGTACTTGATGATGAAGCCAAGGAAGCAAGTGTGCTAAAGAAGAGTATTGCCCTCACGACATCACATGGAAATGAGTCAAGTCATTGCCACAAAGGGTGTTGTGAGCATAGGCATAACAAGGATGATAATGACCTTGACGAAGAGCAAGCCTTGCTAGTGAAAAATTACACAAAGTATTTGAGAATGAAGAAAGAAAAGATGATGAGACATGGGGGAAACAAGCCATACAAGAAGAGATGTTGCTATGAGTGTGGTGACACCGGCCATCTTGTGGCCGATTGTCCTAACAAGGGGAAGAAGTCAAGATATAGCAAGCAAGGTGACAAGAAGTACAAGGACAAGAAGAGAGGTGAAGTACATCTAGGTCAAGAATGGCAATCGGATAGTGATAGTTGAAAGTCCCTAGTTTGGTTTTGGCTAATTGATGAAACCTAGGACTAACCTTTGTATCTAAGTGGATGATTTAGATAAAGGTGGTCATTGAATATGAGACATGACATTGACTCATATGACCAAGATGGTGAAGACCAAGATGAAGCTTGGCTCGGCGGACCGGTTGTGAAGGTGAAGGGCAAGTTGAGGCTTCGAAGCGAAGGACCATGCGATGGTGAAGCTTGAGCAAGACTTGGCGCCGACGGACCGATGCAACGGTGAAGGGCAAGTGAAGTCAAGGTCGATGGATCGAGACGGTCATGTGATGATATGAAGTGGATCATATCATTTGGAGAAACAAAATGGGCTCAAGGCAAAGGTATAACCATAGGGCCATTTTGTTTTGCACTCAAGACACCATAGAGGGTGTGAGTGGTTTAGGGTCGATAGCCGAACTATTAAGAGGGGAAGTCTTATCGGTTATTTGACGCACGGGTACCACTAGGTGAATTCATGAAGTGCATTGCATGTAGGGCCTAGTGAGCTAACTAGAAAACCTTTGAAAATGATTGAGAAAAAGCTAACACACAAGCACATGGAGATGTACACTTGATGGTGTTGGCACATTTGCAAAGGTGGCGTTGGTCGCGCTGTGGCTTGCGGGTAGAGAGGGGTTTGGGTTCCTCTCTCCCTCCCGCCGAGCATGCGAGCGTGGGATTCAGGCGATTTTAGGGAAATGAAATGCCTATTTTCCACTACGCCGGAAGTCGAAAAAGTAACGGAGGTGAACGGAGGTCACCAGCGTAATCGAACGCTGCACCAGACGCGGTCACGGTTTGACCGGACACGTCCGGTCAGTACAGCGCAGCAGTCAGGCGCGCGGGCTAGGGTTTGCAACCGGCGCGTCCGGTCACTCGCGGGACCGACGCGTCCGGTCAGGCGCCCTGAGGGAACTACAGTTCGCAAGGTCGATTGGACGCGGTGCGCGTCCGGTCACACGCGATCGGACGCGTCCGGTCGTCGAGGGTGCTTACTGGACTCCAACCGGACGCTGGCACTGTCGCGTCCGGTCGCTGCGTGGAGTGCGTCCGATCGATGCATCGCGGGCGCGTGGTGCTGTGCGATCGGCGCGTCCGGTCGTTTGAGCTGCGTGTCCGGTCGTCGCGTTTGACTGTTGGCGCGCAGTGACCGTTGGAAGATCTGGCAGCCGCGTTTGAATTCGAGGGACACGTGGACGTCGCAGGGCGACTAGACGTGGTGAAGCGCGTCCGGTCAGTTTCGACCGGCGCGTCCGGTCGTCCCGAAAAACGCTTAGTGGAGTGGCAACGGCTTTATTTGTATGGGATGCTTATAAATACTCGTTGGCCGACCCTTGGGGAGGTGGCTTGGCATTTCTAACACTCTTGTGCATCCTTTGAGCTAAAGCTTCTCCTCCCACTCATCTCTCTTGCTTGATTGCAAATCAAAAGTGAGATTGAGTGATCCCAAAGTGCATTGCATAGCTTGAGGGCATCTAGTGGCACTTGTGGGTGGTTTAGCCGGTGGATTTCTTGTTACTCTTGGAGATTGTTGGAGGCGTTGGCAAGAGAAGGTGATTGTTCTTGGCCACCTCTGGTTGATTGTGAGAGGTTCTTGTGCTTTCCTCAGCGGGACGCCAAAAGCAACTCTAGTGGAATGTGCGTGTCATTGAGTTACCTCACTTGAGAGTGGTGTCTTGCGGTGCCTTGTGGGGCGTGCCTTGAGGGGCAAGTGACTTGAGGGTCACACCGGGAAACCATCTAAGTGTTGGTCGACACAACCGGTGACGTATCTTGTCGGTGCACAAGTGAACAACGGGTGAACCAAAATATTGTGTCTCTTGTCTCTCCGTGATTGGTCTTCATATTATGTTGTTGTCAATATTGATTGTTTGTATATCATCTTGGTGATTGGCAACATCTTCTCTCCACCGTCGGTATAAGAATCACAATCCTCTCTCTTGCACTTACTTTTACTAGATTATCTTGTGTAGCTCTAGTGGTAGCTTTGCTAGTAGTGTTGTTAGCTTGTTCTCTAGTGTAAAATTAGTGACATAGCTCTTGTGTGAACTAGAGATCATAATCTACTAGACTTGTGGATAGGAGGCTTGCATCACAACCTTTGGCTAAGCAAAACTCGATTTACGCCGTTTGTTATTCTAACAAGTTTGCTTAGTGTCATTTGTAGAATTTTTATAGGCTATTCACCCCCCTCTAGCCATCTAGGACCTTACAATAGTGATGATGACAATGAAAATGAGAAGAAGAGTGTGGCCGCAATTGCTATACAAGAAACTTCTTCCTCAACAACGGTCCTCATCGACAATGCTTCATCAACATCTCTCTTCACCAACACTTCTTCATCACCTAGACTCTTCGCCAATCTCTCCGACAACGACGATGATGCTCCTTCTTGCCTTATGGCATTAGGAGATAAGGTACAACTTGATCCTCCGACACATACCATTAGTGAATGTGATAGTGATGATGAAAATGATGAAAACTATGCTTATAATCTCATCAAAAGATATGATAACGCTGCTGCAACTAAAATCTTGAAGCTAATATATGCCAAAGATAAGCTTGAGTCATGCATTGAGTCACAAGGGGAATTGCTCCTAGAGGAAAGGGAGAAAACCCAAGGACTTGAGGCATGTCTCTCCAAGGAGAAGGAGAAGGTTGAGAAGTTGGGTGTAGAATTGTCTTTAGCCAAGGATGCTAATGAGCGCTTGGCTAAGGAACATTCTTCACTCAATGACTCTTTGGCAAGTCTAAAGAATGATCATAGTTTAGCTCAAGAAAGCCTTACAAGCTTGACAAATAAATATCATGAGCTTGAACTAAACTATGACAAACTTTGGACTATCACTTCTACCGTTTCCAAGGATGCTAAAGCTACAACTAATAAAAGTTGTGAAAGATGCTCTAATATTGATATACATGCTTGTGCTACTAACCTTGATAAGCTATCCAAGAAGGATAAGGAGATCGAAAGGTTGAACCCAATTGTCAAAAATGGTTGCAAGTGCAAGGATAAGCAACCGGCAAATGTGTTCAAGGCATCAAGGCACCCCATGATTAAGGATGGCATTGGTTACAATAGGTATGATGGCAAAGCCAATGGAAGAAAAATGATTAATTGGGTGGCTTGTGTGAAGTTCAACAAGAGTGTGCCACTTGTTGACCTTATCAACAAGGTGAACAATGTTGTCACACCTACCACTCCACTTGTCAACAACAAGAACAACAAGAAGAAGCAAGTGGAGGTGTCCAAGCAACAAGTGCCTATTTCACGCAATCACATTTGTGATTATATGTGTTGTTGGGACAAAGATGGCAAGATTGTTGTGAAGTATGTGGGCGCCCTCAAGAAGAGACAAATCTTGAGGAGTGTTTGGGTGCCTAAGTCTTGTGTTGCTAACCCCCTAGGTTCCATCTCGGGACCTAAACCAAAAGCTTAATCTTGTTTTGTAGGAATATTCTTCCGACGGGCCAAGTTGGGTGCTTGATAGTGGATGCACCAATCATATGACCGGAGAGAAGAACATGTTCAGCTCCTTTTAACCAAATCAAGTCACAAGTGAAAGGATTGTCTTTGGTGACAATAGTAAGGGGGACATTCTCGGTTTGGGTAAAATTGCTATCTCAAATGATAATTCTATTTCCAATGTATTACTTGTGGATTCATTGGGATACAATTTGTTGTCCGTCTCAAAACTTTGTGAGAAGGGTTACAATTGTCTCTTTACGGATAAGGGTGTGGAAGTCTCTAGAAGATCGGATTCCTCTATTGCTTTTATGGGTCAATTAAAGGGCAAGCTCTACCTAGTTGATTTCTCATCTAGTAGAGTGGGGTCCGAGACTTGTTTAGTGGCAAAATCTAGCATGGGTTGGTTATGGCATCACCGACTAGCGCATGTTGGCATGAGAAACTTGGCCGATCTTCAAAGAGGCGAACACATCCTTGGACTAACAAATGTTTCTGTTGAGAAAGATAGAATTTGCAGTGCATGTCAAGCGGGTAAGCAAGTTGGAGCTAAACATCCCGCTAAGAACATCATCACTACAACAAGGCCGCTTGAGTTACTTCACATGGACCTATTCGGACCCAATGCTTATATAAGCATTGGAGGTAACAAATATTGTTTTGTAATTGTTGACGATTTTTCTCACTTCACTTGGGTGTTCTTTTTGAAAGATAAAAGCGAAACCCAAGGGATCTTCAAGAAGTTTGTAAGGAGAGCTCAAAATGAGTTTGAAGTGAAGATCAAGAAAGTGAGAAGTGACAACGGGACGGAGTTTAGGAACACCAACATTGAAGCATTCCTTGATGAAGAAGGCATTAAGCATGAGTTTTTGGTTCCATACACTCCACAACAAAATGGTGTTGTGGAGAGGAAGAACCGAACTCTCATTGAAGCCGCAAGAGTAATGTTGGATGAGTACAAGATTTTGGAGAAAGATTATTGGGCGGAAGCGGTTAACGCGGCATGTCATGCCATCAACCGATTGTACCTCCACAAGATAAGGAACAAGACCGCCTACGAGCTTCTAACCGGTAAAAATCCTAAGGTGGATTACTTTAGAGTTTTTGGATGCAAGTGTTTCATACTTAATAAGAAATCCAAAAGCTCTAAGTTTGCACCAAAGGTTGATGAAGGGTTCTTACTTGGTTATGCTACTAACGAACATGGCTATCGTGATTTCAATGAGGCCACCGGCCAAATTGAAATAGCGGTAGACATGACTTTTGATGAAAGCGACAGCTCTCAAAAGGAGCAAGTCAATGCTGAAATTTTAGGTAAAGAAGAACCATCTCATCAAGTGATCAAGAAGCTTGCTACCGGTGCAGTGAGACCCATTGAAGATGAAGATGACATGCATGTGCAAATTCCTCATGATCCAAACATGCATCATGGGTCAACCAATGCCCATGGTGATGCTTCTACCTCAAGATGGGGTCATGACTCAAGAGAACAAGCTAGGCGAGATCCACCACAAACTCAAGGAGACAACCAAGGTGGTGATCAAGACAATCAAGATAATGAAGATGATGGTCCAATCCAAACAAGAACAATCATTCCTCACCCAAGAGTTCATCAATCCATTCAACGGGACCATCCCGTTGATAGCATATTGGGAGACATACAATGAGGGGTAACAACACGCTCTCGTTTAGTAACTTTTTGTGAGCATTACTCTTTTGTCTCTTCCAAATTGCCAGAAAAAGTGGAGGATGCTTTGAAGGACCCGGATTGGGTGATGGCCATGCAAGAAGAGTTGAACAACTTCACCAGGAATGAAGTCTGGTCCTTGGTGGAAAGGCCCAATCAAAATGTGATAGGTACCAAGTGGGTCTTCTGCAACAAAGAAGATGAGTATGGTGTGGTCACAAGGAATAAGGCACGGTTGGTAGCCAAATGTTTCACTCAAATCGAAGGTTTGGATTTTGGGGAGACCTATGCACCTATAGCTAGGCTTGAATCTATTCGCATATTACTTGCCTTTGCTGCTCACCATGATTTCAAGTTGTTTCAAATGGACGTGAAAAGTGCATTCCTCAATGGCCCCCTCTCTGAAACCGTGTATGTGGAGCAACCACCGGGTTTTGAAGATCCACATCATCCCGACCACGTCTACAAGCTTGACAAAGCACTCTATGGGCTTAAGCAAGCCCCTAGAGCTTGGTATGATTGTCTCAAGGATTTCCTACTCAAACAAGGGTTTGAGATTGGAAAGGCCGATCCCACTTTATTTACTCGCAAAGTCAATAATAATATCTTTATTTGCCAAATATATGTCGATGACATTATATTTGGTAGTACTAATGCCGATTTTTGTGAGCAATTTAGTAGGATCATGACAAAAAGGTTTGAGATGTCCATGATGGGGGAGTTGACATACTTTCTTGGATTTCAAATCAAGCAACTCAAGGATGGCACATTCATAATTCAAACCAAGTACACCACCGACATGCTAAAGAAGTTTGACATGGACAAGGCCAAGCCCATTAAGACCCCAATGCCTACAACCGGACATCTCGACCTTGATGGAGACGGCAAGGCCGTAGATCAAAAGGTATATCGTTCCATGATTGGATCCTTGCTTTACCTTTGTGCATCTTGGCCCGATATTATGCTTAGTGTGTGTATGTGTGCAAGATTTCAAGCCAATCCGAAAGAATGTCATCTCATGGCCGTTAAGAGAATTTTTCGGTATCTTGTGCTTTGGCTATTCCGATTCGGATTATGCCGGTTGCAGGGTAGAACAAAAGAGTACATCCGGGACATGCCAATTTCTAGGTAGGTCTTTGGTGTCATGGAGTTCTAAAAAGCAAAACTCTATTACCTTATCCACCGCTGAGGCCGTGTATGTGGCGGCCGGCGCTTGCTATGCCCAACTGCTTTGGATGAAGCAAACCTTGAGAGACTTTGGTTGTGAGCAAAGTAAGATTCCTCTCTTATGTGACAATGAGGGAGCAATCAAGCTAGCTGACAACCCCGTAAACCACTCAAGAACAAAGCACATAGACATTCGACATCACTTCTTGCGAGACCACCAAGCCAAAGGAGATATCGTTGTGCAACATGTGAGAACCGAATTTCAGCTAGCCGATATCTTCACAAAACCTCTAGATGAGTCAAGATTTTGTGCTTTGAGGTGTGAGCTCAATATCATTGATTCTCGTAACGTGGCTTGACATCTTGTGCACACTTGTATGCTTTAGAATTGGACAAAAACTCTTGTGAAAAGTTGTGTGAAACTTTCAAAACCTATTTTTCACAGCTCCAATGTGTCCATAGTTATGTATTGATTTCATGAAATCTGGACATATTTGAGTTGGTTTGAGTATATCATATGGTTCACCACTTCTTTGTATGCTTCTCACTAGTTTTTGGCCCCTACTGGAACTTCCGGTTGTGTTCCGGAACTTCCGGTTGTTCAATTCTCTGCGCAAATCCAATCTGTCCTAGCCAACCGAAACTTCCGATAACTCTCACCAGAACTTCCGGTCAGTCATTTTGACTGCGGTATAAATGCGGGCCGTGGGGTTAAAATCCGTTTTCTTCATTCCTTCTCACCCCGACCCTCCTCTAACCGACGGCGGCGTCCTCACCTTCCCCACCGCCGATCTCCCTCCTCCTCCATTCCTTTTCAAATCCCTTTGAGGGGGAGCTTGCCCTTGCCTTGGAGATCATTTTGGTGGTGTTGGTGGCTGCCGGTAGGGCTCGGCACGTGCGGATTCAACCCCTTCTCTTCAAGGAACGAGGTACCGGGACTTCGGGCTTGATCTCCCAATATACTTTGTTTTGGGTCGATTCCTCACACGTGCTTACTCTCTATTGTCAATACATGTTGTTTGGATGCCCTTTGCGCAAGTTCCATGGATGGATTTGTCGGGATGCGACCACGTGCCGCGCACTGCCTCGGACCGGAACTTCTGGTCCCATGCACCAGAACTTCCGGTGGGCAGTGGGCAGCACGTGTCCGTGGCTCCGCTTGTCCGTCCATTTACCGCATTCCCTACATGTCTTGTCTGAGCCCTTCCTTGCCTTGTTTGTATTGCAGTATGGTTCGTACCAATCCTAACCGTGCCGCTCGTCCCCGTCCTCAAAGTTTGGGGGATGGCGAGGAGGATCGTCCTCGTGGCAGTCATGCTCGTCGTCCAAGCAATGCTCAGTCTTCTCAGCAGTAGCCCGACAGTGAAGAAGGTCCACGGTTCTGCCCCGATCGCTCTACCATCCCATGTCCTCCACCCTTACACCATGATTGGGTTCATGATGCAGTGGTCCTAGTGTGATTGATGTAGAGGGCCGTGCTATTGATCCGGGAGTTGTTCGCCACTCTCCAATTTGTATTGGGGCTGCCACTATGAACCGCGTTCTCCAGTGGTTTCCAGAATGCGCTCCTCGCATCCATCGACCTTGTGAGCCTGCTCATTGTGTTCCAAGGAGGTCCATCAACTACAAGGTACAATCCTCTGACATTAGGCGTATGCGGGAGGAGAATCCTTTTATGTGGTCCAAGTTTGAAGCTGTGGATGATCGTTTTTGGTCCCAATTCCACAAGGACTATTATGAGTCTGTCTGCATGAAGGATGACATCCATGGTCTGACTACACCCATCATCCACCATAAAGCACCCACTCTGAGCTCTCTGTAGGGACACCATCATCCAGAGGTTGATGCTTTGATTGCCAAGCTTGAGGAGTGGCGCATCTTGCCACTCATGACCTTCATGCATAGCTGGAACACTGAAATCATCTACCAGTTCTGGGCAATCGTCCACATTGATTCATAGCACAAGGTACTTCACTGGATGGCAAATGGACTTCACTACCGATGTGACTACCGTCAGTTCTCTAGGCTTCTTGGATTTGATCATCTTGACCGTGAGGCTCTTAGCTTGTATGATCACTATCCCAATGGTGTTGGCAAGGCTGATTTCATTGAAGCCAGTTTGTATGTTGATCCGTAGCAGGCTAATGGGAAGACAGTTGGTCTGAAGCCCTATTTTTATGTACTCAACAATTTGCTCTGGGCTACTATTGATCCTAAGATTGGCGACGCCACTTCCATTCAAAATCATGCTCCTAGGATCTTAGTATGCTTTGGACTTGACAAGAGGTTCAATGTGACAGATCTTCTATGGCGTCACATTGACGAGGTGTCTTTGACTTCCACTCAGTCTTTCCCTTATGCCCTTACCTCATGTACATCATTGAGCAGGTCATCGGGTTTGACTTTCCTTCTGACATGAAGCATCCAGATTGGAATGTCAGGCGACTGTAGGCTCAATCCAGCAAAGGGAAAGGGAAGGCAACTGAAGCCAGTGACAGTGGTGCAGCACAGGATGATGAGGATGCTCCTGCAGCAGTGGAGGAGAATGTTGTCCCTCCTATGGATCCTTCAGCTGGAGTCTCTAGAGGGCGTGGGCATGTGCATGGTCGTGGGCGTGGCCGTGGTCGTGGTCCCATGGATGCCACTCACCATGCGCTTCAGAGGTTCATGTCTTACTTCTGCTATTGTCAGGCCAAGCAGGACAAGCGCATGCGGCGTCTAGAGGAGAAGGCCGGTCTTCCTCCATCTTCTCCTCTTCGCCCCTTTGTTGATCCTTATGTGGAGTATGACAACCTCTCTGGACAGTAGTTTGATGATGCAGAGCAGCATGGCATGAAGGATTTTCAGCAGTCTGAGCAGCAGCAGGGCTTTTAGCAGCCCAGTGCCTTTGATCCCACCTATGGTGGTGGTATTCCTGCTGGCATCGAGGGTGGCTTTGCTTATCAGGACATCTTCAGTGGTGCAGATGATATCACTCGGCTTTCTACCTCTCGTGCACCCGCTTTTGACCCTCAGTTTGGGCAGTCCACATCTGCAGATCCTCTTGGCAAGAGCTATCTAGTGGACTATGCTACTGATGATGATGATGATGATGATGAGTAGATCCCTCGCTGCCTTTGCCCCTTGGAGCTTCTCGAAGCCTACCCTTTTTGGCATTTGATGCCAAAGGGGGAGGGTTAGGCTTTTATCTTGATGTAATAGGGGTAGTTAAAAATTTTGTTTTGTAATAACTTTATCTCGTGTGGTGAACCATGTGGTAAACTTGAACTATGTGTGTGTGATGGTTGATTGTAGGCTAAAACATTTATGCTTAATGTCTATCTCGCTTGTTTAGCCTTGTGTGTTGATGCTTATGGTGGTTGTTTATTTGAGAATGGTTATGTTGGGTTTAAGTCCTTTTCTTTCTTGCATAACCATTCAAGTTCTCTTGATTTATTCTTGTGATATAACTTGTCATATGCATCACCATTTTGTAAGTGCATTCGCCCTCGATGTGGGTTTTGGATAATTAATGACAATTAAATTAGGGACTAACATATTTATCAAGTGTAATCTACAGGTGTTAGTTCATTGATGGAATTGAAAAAGAATATTTGGTGAATTATAGCACTCTAAATTTTGATGGACAAAAGGCGCTTCGACACAAGGGCTTCAACACCGTTTATTTTGATTTGAGTCGTAGGCAACGCCGCACTATCAAGAGGGATACAAATTTAGTTGGCAAAATGGGGATAAAAAGTGCTCTTGTCGAAGCTTTGTAGGTTAGAGAGTCGTGCACCGGAAGTTCCGGTGTGCCCCACCGGAAGTTCTGGTTGCTAGCGCCCGCGTGTGCTCGCGTTCGAGAAAACTGTTCCGGTCTCGGTCCGGAAGTTCCTGTACTCACCGGAAGTTCCAGTCAGGCACCGGAAGTTCTGGTCAGTGCAGTTTTGCGTGCTCACCCGCGTTCGAGAAAACTGTTCCGGGCTCCGTCCGGAAGTTCCGGTACGGACCGGAAGTTCTGGTCATGGCACCGGAAGTTCCGATGAACCCGAGTTGACTAACAAGCCCAACGGTCTGATCTCGTTTGACTGGAAGTTTCGGTGGCCTCCACCAGAACTTCCGGTGGCTTGTCCGAGCTCGAGTATATAAGCCACTCACTTCTTTTCTAACCGTTGCCCGAGCTTTACACACTCATTTTGCTCTCCCAACTCTCTTCAAGCTGTGACTCACCCACTCTCTCTCTCCCCCTTTGCCTCCAAGCTTCAATCTTCGATTGTTTGAGCTAGGGACGTGAGATTTGAGAGCGGGAGCATCGATCTTTGACTTGAGCACTTGGATTCCTTGTCTTGCCGGCTTGATTTGTGTTTGTTTCTCTTGGGTTCTTAGAACCCTAGCCGGCTAGGCGTTCTTCGTGGTTGCCCGTGTTGATTCTTTTGTGAGGGCACCCCGAAGTGTTTGTAATCACCCCTTGATTCTTAGTGGAAATCTCAAGCTAGCCTTCGTGGTTGCTTGAGGGAGGAGACCTTAGTGGTCGGACCTTCGTGGTCACCTCAACAACGAGGAAGTAGGAACTCCTTAGTGGGGATTGCCGAACCTCGGTAAAAATAGCTCGTCTTGCTGTGGCGGTAGCTTTGACTACCCTTTGTTCTTGTGTTCTTGTTGTTCTTCCTCTCTACCCCAACTTCTTAGGTGGGAGGTCCCGATCTACGATTTGGTGTGGTGCCAAGCCTTGAGGAGCTCAACATATTCATCAACAACCTCTAGGAGGGTGTGGTATCACTTGGATCTGAAATCCCAACTCGATTCACTTTGATTTCGTAGCTCATTTAGGGCGCCAGAAGTTCTGAAGGTCTGCACTAGAAGTTCTAGTCCCCCTGACCGGAACTTCTGATCCAGACCACCGGAACTTCCGGTCTGATATTTAACTTCCGCAAATTCGAGTTTGTGAGTTTCAGGTTTCGCAAAAAGGCCTATTCACCCCCCCTCTAGGCCAATTAGGTCCTTTCAAAGTGTATGAATACATGGAAATGCAATAAATGATGCATCACACACTAATCAAGGCAAGTACAAGGTTATACTAAAGACACTTAAGCACTCACTTTATTAATTAACATCACACAAACCACCATGCTAAGATAGCAAAGAGGGCACACTCAGCATGACACAAGATTTACAAAGTCTCAGGTGTTTAACTTAACTACCCTCAAAGACATAAGTTGCACTTAACAATATACAAGCAAACAACTATAATTGGAACCTGTCAATTTCTAGACATGCAAACAGCAGCTACAAGATTTAGCTATAACTGGAGTTACCCAAATCCAAATTACTTGTAAGAAGATATTCTAGAAAGCTTATGAAATTATCTAGATTTCATTTATAATCATCACAGCATGATTCTAAAGTTTCACATGTCGAATTTACACAAACACAGAAACTGGTCTAGCAAGACAGAGAGCAAGCAATTCTGTAACCCAACTTTAAACAGCTATAACTCCTAAACCACATGGCCAAATACCACCAAATTTTAAAAGCAGATAGATACATAAATTATCTACAACTTTTGTATAAACAAGTTTCACAATAAAGCATATTATCATGAAGAACTTTGCCAAGTTCTCAGATCTGTCCAGAAACCTCATTTGCAAGAAATAATTATTAACTTATGTTGCAAACATATAATTGGACAAAACCAACTTCACCAACATGTCACACATGACTAATGAACACCAGAAAACATAGTGTCCATTCCTAAATAAATTCTTTTAATGCATTTTCTTAATTTATTTAGATAATTAGGTGGAATTATGAACACCTATTAAAAGTGCACAACAAATTCTACCAAAATTACAGTGTCCTACACATGCTCCCGATAGTCTACTGTAAAAGTTTCATGCCATTTGACTAAGCATAGCAACCTCTATGAAAAAGAAAAATGGCTAATGCAAGAATTCATGTGAGAGCAAGATACACTAATAACTCACCCATACAGCACCCAAAATTCATGAAATTATTACCACACATCAAATATCACATGAGTAGCATGCCATAAAAATTTCACTTCATTTGGAGCTCTAAATTTGCAGTTATGAAAATGACAAATATAACTAGCATTAGAAACCTAGTTGCATAAATCTATTTTTACAGCTAAAATATTAAACTAAAACATGACATCTTATAGATCTACTGCATAGACAATTTCACAAGGATTCCAAAAAGTCCTCATTTGCTATTTTTGGAGCTTCCTAGCATGAGATATTAATTTCCAAAGATTTAGCCAAAATCTGCATAAAAGAAAAAGGAAAAAGGAAAACACTTTTGCCTCGAGGCCCCTGGAATTTCTAGGAATCAACCCACGCTCTGCTTGTACTATTCAGTACTGTTCATGTGAGTCACGAACTTTGCATCTGGACCCAAGAAAAAGCTTCTATTCGCAGCTTGGTCCTTCGTCTTCTTCACCGAACGGAGAACAACGACTTCGACGGGGAGAGCACGACGGCAGCGAAGCGACATCTGGAGGTGGGAAGCGCCTAGCCGGCGGCTGCCGGCGGGCCGATGGCAGGGGCCAGCCGTGCCGGTGAGGTGGCCAGCCGCAGCCCGTGGCCCTCTGGCCACGCACGGCCACGATGAAGAGGCGAGCAGGGACGGCGACACGCCGGCACTGGCGAGCTCGGCAGCTAGGGCCTTGGCGTGCATGCAGGGCGGGGGAGGGATATGTCGCAGAGCCGTTGGTTGGACGGAAGAGGCGCAAAAGAGAGAGCAGCGGTGGCTGGGAGAAGCTCTGCCGTTTAGCAATGGCAGCCATGGCGGCGGCGTTCATGCGCGCGGCAAAAGCAAGGGAGAGGCGAGAGAGAGGCAGAGGGAGTCACTACAAGAAATATGATTATACATGACGAATTTAGGTGACGTTACGAGAAATCATCATAGAAAGCCATAATCTGTAATGGTAAACCTCGCTTTGATTCCATCTCCCTCTGAGAGGCCGGCCCAGTAGCAACCAGGCCCAAAAGAAGCCACTCGTGACTCCATTGTCTCCCACACTCGTGACTATACATGGCGGCCCGCTGATTCCTCCCCAGTCCTCAATTCCTCCCTCCAGATCCCCAATCCTCTAACCCTAATCGACGGGCGGGCGGCGGCTGGCGGCGGCGGATGGCCTTGCCGAGCGGCGGCCCTGTCGAGGTGCGAGCAGCTGGCGGCAACGGACAACCTTGTGGAGCAACGGCGTTGTGGGGGTGCGAGCAGCTGGCGGCAGCAGACGACCTTGCCAAGGCGGCGACTTCCTCCATTCCTCGGCGGGCCGCGGGCGGCAAGGAGCGCATGCGGTTCGCGCTCGTCCTCGTTGCTTCGGCGTTGGCGGTACGGCCAGGCGATAGGCGCCGGTGTGGCTGGCTTCTGCCTTCTGGGCCAGCGCCATCCTGCGCGTGCGCCTCGGCAAGGCCCCAAGGGCAAGTAGCAGCCAGCCCCAGCCAGCAACTAAGCTCCAGCCACCAGCGGCATCAAATCCTCTCCACCAGCGTCAGACCCATCCTCCATGAGCTATGGTACTTTAGGTCATGTGAAATTAGTCAACCTTACAATTTTCCATAGCTATGCTCTATATCAAGATGTGTTCAAAGTATTTTTCTCCATTTGCACTGACAGGTGAAAGCTTGGGCTGAGCTTCTGAATGCTTCTTGGTTAATTTTAGTGTCTGTGTGTTCATTCTCCCTGTGACAATGTCCATGTCTGAGTATTCTAAGAGGTTATTTTCTTTGCTTGCATGGTACCTACAATGCTCTGTGTATATGTGCTTGCCATCAGTAATGTTTCTGCCTATATGTGTCTATGTTAAATATGGATCACCTAAAAATCAAACTACTGTGGTACCTGAAAGAAGACATTGGATAGGGAAGGCTATATATATAGTGTGTTTTTACTTTTTATACCATCTTAGTTTTATCTTAAAGAACAATGACTATGTGTCAATTCTCAGTCTTAGCAAGCACGCTGCTGTTGTATACATATTGGAGTATTAAAGAATTGGTTCAGTCCTGTACTCCTGTTAAGTCACAATGTGTTATGTTGCATGCAGGTGTGTTCCTGCTGCTCCTATTCTGCCTATTCAACGTCATGTACTAATCAAGTCGGTTTCAGTTTATCAGGATACAAGGTACAACAGCAGCAACACTTTCTTGCAATTGTTCTACTTAGTCTCTGGATAATCTTCTTTTGTGTGTTGTATGATTTCGGTGCAAAGGAATCAGTTATTTGAGTTGCATAAATTATTTGACAGAACTACACAGCGCTTTCTCTTGTCAAATTGACCACGTTGTAGGCACCAGTAAGCTGCAGCCTTAACCTTAGTTATTTCTCTTGCTCTTTATTTAGAGCAAACACTTTAAGGATTGTGTTGCAGGTGTGTTGCAGGATTGTGCTGCAGGAATAATTACATTAGTAGAATCTTGGCTTTGTCTTCATCAGTTCAGCACAAGGAGCAGGGCTTGTGTTTAGTTTCAGGTGAGCAGCGACAACAGTGATATGCACTGATATCTCATTTGTTAAGTGCCCCTTTCATGCTACTAGAGATTTTTATTTGATCAAGTGTTACTCCTCTCATTTCAGTTTCATGCTACAACATTGATAGTTCTCATTAGCTTGTTTGCTACTAGAGATTTTTATTTGATCAGTGTTACTCTCATTTTAGACTGCTGCCCTTTTATTTGATCAACTCTGAACTTGTCACATGATTGCTTATTATAACTAAAGATCTCATGAATGATTGTTTTTTACCTTGTTTTCACTTGCAGAGAGTGATTGAAGATGAATGTCTATATTGCATATGTTATCATCAAAGGGCCTGATGTGTAAAGACATGTAATTCCTTTTGTTGAACATTGAACCATCTATGTATGAACTATCTATGTAAAGACATCCGTGGAAATGCTAATATATGAATGAACCAATGTTTGTTTTGTTTGTTTATATGATTGGTGTGTTTCGTGATGCATGTTTATTGCATTGATGTTTCATTTGTCGCTATAGCCTAGAGCTATTGCTGCTGACTAGTTATTCCATGATGAATTGAAATGGCAATCTGTGACGGATTGATGTTTCATTTCGTCATTATAGTATAGAGCTATTTCTGTTGACCAGTTATTCCATGACGAACAGAAATGCCAATCTATGACGGTTCAGTTTGGCCCCAGCAAATGTATGACGTGAGATACATGACGGATTTCTCGATCGTCATAATAAGTTAACCGTGACGCGTTTTCAAGTGTCTGTGACGAAAGCAATCCGTCATGTAAAGCACCATTCCTTGTAGTGAGTGGGGAGGTGAGGGAGGGGGCTCAGGCATCTGCCCTTGAGGGCGCAGGGGCACGCGGCATGAAGGAGGACGCGCGGCAGCAACTCCTGGCAATGGTGGGGGCTCGCTCTGTGCATGGTCACCACCTCCAGACACGCGTCACATGGTGAAGTGGCCGGTGTGGAACGCGTTTTGGGCCAGCTTCCGGGCTGAATTAGTCGATGGGCCTAAAACGAAGTTTGATGGCCTGCTGATGCTCTTTGTTTTCCATTTAGGGTGCTTGGCCAGTAGAACAATAGATCAGCGGGTAATTAGTCCCCAATATGGCAATGTCAACGCGTTGAAAATGGTCACAGAAACTCGCCTTCGGAGGTCAAGACTCGGTCAAACTAAACCCAACTTTTTGTATGCTCTTCTCCAATGAGTTAACTCCAACTTTCACTTTTGGGTCAACTTGAGTTGCTTAACGAATTTCAGAGAACGCGAGACGCCAATACCGGTGTCGATGAATTTCTGGACTTAGAATTTTCTTAAGGCTAAAAACAGCATTTCTTTCAATCTTGATGTGGAGGTTGAACCACTTAGAGGTTGAATCATGACTTGGTCCAAAAATAAAATTTGTTGTACACATCCTGATACATCTGGCCCAGGTGGGGTTGGCCGAGGCCCAATAAATTAAGGTTGCCCGGACCCCAACAGTTCTTATGCACACCCACTCGGGGAAAGGCCCAATGTCCCTAAAAGACTAGTCCGATAGGGAAAGGGTGGCTCTCTCTTTTAAGGTGGCTTTCTCCTCCCAAGCTAAGCAAGGTGGGACTATTCAAAGGCTCACACGGTCGCCGTCCGACTACAACTAGGCCACTTGGCCCTTTTTTGTTGCGTCTTTGCCAGCGGGTAATAGTGGAGGATGTCCTCATCATTCCCACCCCCTTAAACAAGGGCCCAGCTCTGATACCAAATGATACATCTGGCCCAGGTGGGGTTGGCCGAGGCCCAATAAATTAAGGTTGCCCGGACCCCAACAGTTCTTATGCACACCCACTCGGGGAAAGGCCCAATGTTCCTAAAAGACTAGTCCGATAGGGAAAGGGTGGCTCTCTCTTTTAAGGTGGTTTCCTCCTCCCAAGCTAAGCAAGGTGGGACTATTCAAAGGCTCACACGGTCGCCGCCCGACTACAACTAGGCCACTTGGCCCTTTTTTGTTGCGTCTTTGCCAGCGGGTAATAGTGGAGGATGTCCTCATCATTCCCACCCCCTTAAACAAGGGCCCAGCTCTGATACCAAATGATACATCTGGCCCAGGTGGGGTTGACCGAGGCCCAATAAATTAAGGTTGCCCGGACCCCAACAATTCTTATGCACACCCACTCGGGGAAAGGCCCAATGTCCCTAAAAGACTAGTCCGATAGGGAAAGGGTGGCTCTCTCTTTTAAGGTGGTTTCCTCCTCCCAAGCTAAGCAAGGTGGGACTATTCAAAGGCTCACACGGTCGCCGCCCGACTACAACTAGGCTACTTAGCCCTTTTTTGTTGCGTCTTTGCTAGCGGGTAATAGTAGAGGATGTCCTCATCACATCCTAATCTTCAACTTTGCTTAAAGGTCAAACCTTATATCTTGAATAAAATGTAGTTCCACCTTGGTCAAAGTAACATCCCGATGAAGCTCAAACTAGGGTTTTAGTCCGATTGAGGCATTTTCTAGGCAAGCTCTCAATATGAACCCTTTATGATTTTTGTTGTAGAGTTCATCTAGAGGCATTTGGGCAAGTTTGCAAGATTTGGTTGATGATCTATAATTCCATTCACTTAATGGTGCAATTCCTAATGATTCATATGGATGACCGCACAGGCAAACCCTCAGTAAAGGGCTGAGAACAGGTGCCCACCGAACGGCAGCTAATGTTCCTGCAGATGGAGTTGATTCTTTCTTGTGTTTTGCCACCGAAGAATAAAGAAAACCGATCTAAATCTTCACAACTCAATACCAGTAATCGGTTTAAGGGGCAAACTTATTCTCACTAGTCCTTCATCGTGATTAGATCTAACCACAATAAAACGAAGAAGAGACCAAAACAAAATTATTCCATGGCGGCAACATCATTTCCACCTTGATGTCACGGTCTGAAAACTTAATTCTCCATATCTTCATGACAAGGAAGTTGTTGATGTTATAGTTGCCACGCTCATCTTCATCAGAGACGCCATGGAGAAACTAAATCCACCCTAACTCCTCGTTGTCACTAGAAAGGAGGAAAACAATTCCCTAAGACTAGGAAAAATGGCATGTAGAGACCCTAACCCTAACAGGACTCGATTTACTAGAAAAAACTATTAGAGAGATGGATCCCCACTCCCTCCAGCCTCCAGCGATTTGCCAAAGGGGGAAGGGAGGGTGACTAGTGGTGATGGAGGTGGGGGCCTACGGCGGCGGCGGCGGCCTCGGCTGCGCCCTAGGGGGCTGCCTTCCCTCGATGCCTCTCCCTCCCACCTAGCATGCGTGGCATGTCATGGCATCCATCCAACCTGGCCGCTACAGATGGAGCGTAGAGAATAGGGGCATGATCGGTCACACATTTCAGGAATGTGCGACCCCGCTGTCCTTGTCCCCATCCCCACCCCTGCCGTCATCTTTGACCTCGTCCGCGCCCACGCCCTCGCCCTCGCCCTGTCATACATAATGGCGAATATCAAACACCGGCATAACTACAATGGCACCTGCATGATTTCACGAGTTGTAATGACATGCTTCAAAAATAATAAAGTTATAATGGCATGCTTCAAAAATAATAAAGTTATAATGGCATGATCTAATTAACCCATAAAAACATTGATGGATCTCAAATACTCCTATGTTAGCTTCCTTACTTATCTCGCCTCTTCGTTCATTGTGTTGTGTCATCCACGTCCAACTTACCAATTGTTGCGTCACTGGTGGAGGCATATCTGATGTTGTACTAGACCAGATGCCTAAAGTGTTACAGTATTATACTTCTCATCTTAAATATAAGTTTATGTAGGTTTGTCTTAACTCAAACATTATTAATTCTTAGCATTAGTATCTGATTTTTTATATCAAATAAAACACTAGGTTGACATTATAATCGGATTTATTGCAAAAGTTACTTGTGTACAACTCTTCTAATTTAACATAACATATATATTTTCAGGCTGTGTTTAGTTCCTCCAAAAATGCACTATGCAAAAAGAAAATTTTCTGTCACATTAAACTTGTGATACATGCATGGAGTACTAAATGTAGATGAAATCAAAAACTAATTGTACAGTTTGGTTGTACTTTGTGAGACGAACGTTTTGAGCCTAATTAGTCAACGATTGGATAATTATTACCAAATACAAACAAAATGCTACAGTGTCACCATAGTAAATTTGGCACTCCAAATTTGGTAAACTAAACACAGCATCATTATCACTGCTAGCGAAGTTGAAAAAAGTTGACACAGGACAACCTAAAAAGTGGACATATATTTGTGGCCAGAGGTATAAATAAACTTTATTATCTAGGGTGTCAGCTGCATGCATGGTTTGTGTTAGTTAATAATCAGACGGACCTCGCTAACCATATATATCAATAGTAAATTTAAAATACAGATGCCAAGCTATTATGTATTATCATTCTTTCGTGGCATGCGGGTGTAAAGGAATCTGATGCATCTGGTGGGCGATATTTCTAGAAGTAGGCTGTCTGTCTAGAACAAGAAAGTTTTCCAACTATATGTAAGTTGACCTCCGGGTTCGATCTTTCATTTATACTAGAACATCAAGCGCCCTTCGGGTGCCCTACAATGACTTAAAAAACAAAAGCTACTGTCCACATTTGATACATATGGCTTTAGACCTAAGCAAAACATAGATATATAAGCTCTGTTGTATCCAGTCTGAAAGCATAGGAAAAACTTTCTTCCCTAGAATCAATACTTTGCAAACCCAAATACTCCAAGTTACACATTATGGTCAAGTACATCTTACACCTACTTAGCCATGTTAACAAACTAAAGGCTAATCAAATAATCGCCTTGTATTTGTACACAAAAAACTGTAAAGGAAGCTACTTTGTATAGTACTCTCCATATTTTTACAGTCGCTCAGTTTGGTTGCAAAGACAAACACAGTATAAACATTGGATATATTGTTTCTAATATTAACACTGAAGTCATGCATTAGAGTCACATATCATACTATTGTAAGAATAATATCATATTCCTAAAGTAACTTTGTGCTTGAATCCTCATCAAGTCAGTGAGTTACTAATCTGATAATAACAGACACCACCAGCTAACAAATGCATAAAGAACTTCTGTAGACCAATTCATACTCCTATAGGTAGTCACATTAACCAGCTCGCAGCCACATCTTCGAAAACGAAATATACCTTAGCAAAAAAATCTTCCCAGTCTCCATGAATGTTATCTCAACATGCTACAAGTAATGTCTTTGAGAAACCAGGAATGCCATACACCGGAATATAAGCTTCGAAGATTGCCGCCAACCTTTGCTCTTCAAGTGGAGAGAATGCTCAGGTTGCCTATGCATCCTGGAAAAAAAAATTAAAGTGAGTTTATCTGAAGAGTAGACATCTGTCTATCTACATATCCTTTTTGTGCTAATATTATTTAACACAAACACCACAAAGATAAAAACACACACCTTCCATTTTCTCGCTTGTTATCACAGTCCACAAATATGCCTATGTAAAGGAAAAGCAACTATGTATTCTAGGCAGTAGTAGAAATCTGCCAGGCCAGAAATAGTACCTCTAACTTCTTTGTTGTTGACAATGCAGAAATGATTCAGAATTATACCGCCATGTGAATGCATTCTCCATTTAAGAAATCATTTACTTTTGTTTACCCGAAACTTCTTCGGCACATTCTTCTTCTCAAGGATAACCCATGTGTTTAGCAAATGCTACAAAAAAAAACAAATAATTACCCAACTGATCACAACTTATCACGAGATCCCCTATCATAAAAAAAACATCAACACACCATTTAAGCACATTCCATCTAGCATAGTATAACCATGTAACTGCATACAAATTGTGCCTGAAGGAATAAAAATTCAATAGATAATCGGTGATTTAAACTAAGGAACCCATAGATCTAAGATTAAAAACCATGCATGACATAGCAGAGTAGCAGACGGATGGTGTGAGAGGACACGGGAGAGAAAAAGACAGGATCTAACTGTAACAACCGCTGCTGTAACTCCAAGATATAGTGAGATCCTTGTGTATCGCCAGGATCTGGAAGTGATACTTCTCCATGGCCACAGCGAGGAAGGGTCGCTAGGACAGTGAAGATGCCGCTCCCAATCACAGATCGATGGGGAGGCAAAGCCAGGGCCACTTTCACTGTTGAGATCTCGCTGGCCACAAGGATCACTGCTCTCCACCGCTGCAAGGAGCCGGGGTTGCCACCTTGCTGACATCTCGTCGCCGCCGGACCATGTATCCATCGGAGGCTGGTCTTCCCTAGGCCGCCACCGCGCTAGAGCTCGGCGGCGGCGGCAGAGCTGCCTCCCGAGCTCCTATCGGCGTAGGTGGAAAGAGAGAAGGGAAAAAAGAACGTAAGATAGAAAGAAGCCGAATCAAGGAGCTCGAGCTCAGCCCCCCACTCACCTGCTTGCCTGAGCACGCCGCGCGCGCACCACAGGCTTCTGGAGGCCGGCCAGATCGACGGTTGTTGAGGTCGGATTTGTTCGTGGGCGCCCGGATCCGAAGAGTGTGCGAGGGTCTTCGGGAGCAGGAACCCTTCTCGGGTCCTCCGCGTGTATTATCCGTAGATGCCTCCTCTTCGATTTTTCCCCGTCCCTTGTCGAGAGGTCTGCTCGTGCCGGGAAGAAGGGAGGACGGTGTCTGCGGAGATGGAGGACGAGCCGGTCGCGTGCGGCAAGATGCGAGGGGCGGCGGCGGCGTACCGGGAAGAAGAAGACAGGGGGCAGGAACAAGGAGCCGCCGCGCTCCTTGTAGAGCCGGGCACCGCCGTCGCGCTCCCCGGTCGGTGAGGCCATGCGCCCGCCAGAGCCCCGTCCGCGGGGCCGCATCGACCAATGCCGTGCCTGCGCCCCATGGTCCGTGGTGGAGGGGGAGGAGCACGACGGCGAGGCGCACGGTGGAGCATCGCGGCGAGGAGGCGGCGGCGGGATGAAGACAGAAGGGAGAAAACCTGAGAAGAGATGAGGACGGGGCATTGCGCTAGGGTAGGGCTGCGGGTGGCTGTTTGCAAAACTGCCACGGATATTGGATGGACTGCGGGTTGATTCCCTAAATGGTAAAGGGCTTTTTTGCAAAAACGTGTAGAGACACGCGTCGGCGTGCCAAGAAGCCACCGATGCCTGGATTTCTCTCGTGCGAGCAAAGTCAAGGGACTTTTAATCAACCCCGATATGTGGAAGGGAACTTAGGTAGAAATAAAGATATTCTTCTCAAAAAAGTTTGTCTTAGTTGCTGCCGTGCTAGCCAGTAATTCTTATTCTGCTTTTACCTTTTATCTGCACACCCCCCCCCACCCCCCTCTTATTTTGTTTTGATTTGACTAGCTGATAGAATGACTAAACCAGTTCGTATGAAACGGACGGTATCAGAGACCCTATATGGCTATATATCACCATCTAGCAAGGCCTATATATATATATATTCCGTGCCTCCAATTTTCAAAGAAAAAACAACTGAAGATATTTATATGCAATGGCGGATCTGCTATCAGAGAATGGCTAAACCAGTTTGTGTTCTAAACTTGTAATGTGCTGATGTGCACGTATGTGATGCTAGGATGCCAAATCCTTGTTCAGCACGCATGTGTCGCTAATGGAGTTGTTGTTCTCAATACGTTTTACAACTTTATAGTTAACAAGTTCTCTATTTAAAGTAATTTAGATTCTTAAATATTCATTTTATGTTCATAGATTTTGAATTTTCAAACAATTTGGACATTGACTTCATCAAAGTTGTATTTGTCAATGAAATCTACAACTTTGGAGTTGACAAGTTTCTTATTTGAAAATATTTAGAGTCCCAAATATTTATTTTAAAACTCTTAGATTGTGAGATTCATATTTTGAATTTTTCACATAATCTCAAATGGAGGCATCGCCTATATCAAAATTGTAGGTATCAACAAGATCTAAAGCTTTGTAGTTGATAGTATTTTTATTTAAAATCATTTGGAGGTAAAGTATTCAATACAAGATTCCTAAAAGTTAATATAAATGGATAATATCTATTCCAAGTCACAAGTGAGTATGTAGTGTAGTGATATGGAGTGAACATTTTTGTTTTTTAAGTTCATTTATAGAGGCGATGTCTACCTCTATTAGTCGATTTACAAAGATGGTCTAAATAGCCTATTAACATAGATTGTTTGACCCACCTCTGTTAATAAAAAGTCTGCCTCTTGAAAACGCTCTTTTTACTAGTGTATTGTCGACATAAAAAAATATAAAAGGTTATATGCACACATATAGTTTCGTTAGCTACGATAATGATAATTGTAACATTTCACTATTCAAACAAGATATATATGTTTTGCGCCTAAGAAAAATATTCTAAGGATTTGTTCGGTTAATCATCAATTCCCCTCGATCCCATCCAATCCGTCTGGGTTGGGGATTAACCAAACCAACGAATGTGTTTAATTGCCTTGCTTAGTGCATTAGTTAGATGTGGTGTTCACGGTCAAATATGTATAATAGCATGGTACACAATTAGCGTGGGCTGCTTGAGGCGTCCTTTGGAAGAATGCGACAAATTTTTCTGATTTCTGCGCTTTTTCTATGAAAATGAACCGATTTCCGTGAAAATCCTATATTATTTCCGTGTTTCAAAGAGGGCCCGAAAGTGGTCTACAATGGAGCAAGGTGCCGGCCTTTCTAGATCTTGCTAGCTAGCTTGTTCAATGCTGAGCATGCGTTCATTATTAGCACATGCATGCATGCGTTGATGTTGACGCAAGGTCAAGTCAAAATTCTAGAGACGAAGACTCCTCGCATGTACGAAACCATCAAAGACTTCATAGTCGGTCGATCGACCAGCACGTTACAGTTGCTCCACGGAGGAGAGACTGCGTGACTTCCTGTTTCCTGCTGAGCCGAGGCATTATCCCGACACAGGCAGGGGGTAGCACGTGCCATGCGGTCAATAGAGTACTACTACTAGTCGCCATGATACCAGTCCCCGGCCGAGTGATGAAGGGACGAGAGCTACCTGCCATGCATGTAAAGACCACATGAATTCCATATTTTTTCGCATTCAAAGTCATCAACCATATTTTTTCTACATACTGAGCGTGCATTCAAACGAGAAACGACGTACTCCTATCAACCACATCAATTTCTCTCTCAAGCTAGCGACTGTTTATGTATGGGGATGACCGGATGGGGACTGGCTTGCTATGTTGCCCGGATAGGGATACAGGTATCGGATACAATACGTATCAGATACGTGGATACGCTGTTCTCCGAAAAACAGTGACACGGGGATACGTCTAGAATATTTTTTAACAGCAGTTTTGCAGATACGGTAGGGACCAACGTAACGAGGGGCTAACTTCCCTTTCACATGGAACCGAAAGGTGCCGCGGAGAGGCGAGACCTTGAGATAGACATGGTCTCCAACCTGGAACTCGAGGTCTCTCCGACAGTTATCTGCATAGCTCTTTTGTCGGCTTCGGGCAATCCTCAAATTTTCTCGCACTTGAGCTACTCCCTCCTCGGCCTCCTTGATCTTAGCAGGGCCAAAGAACATTCGCTCACCTACTTCGGACCACATCAACGGGGTTCTGCATTTCCTCCCGTATAAGGCCTCAGATGGTGCCATCTGAAGACTAGCCTGATAACCGTTGTTGTACAAGAACTTTGCATGTGGTAAACTCTTCTCCCAATCCGTCCCATACTTTAGTACGCAAGCTCGTAGCAGGTCCTCGAGAATCTGATTCACTCTCTATTTGCCCATCTGTCTGAGGGTGATAAGCAGTGCTATAGTCGAGACGAGTGCTAATCGACTTGTGCAAACTCTGCTAGAACCTAGACGTCCACTGTGTTCCTCTATCAGATACGATGCTAACAGGCGCTCCGTGAAGTCGAAGAATGTGCTCGATATACAGATCTGCCAGCTTCTCTACACGGTAGTCAACCTTGACAGGTACAAAGTGAGCTACCTTGGTCAGTTTGTCCACTGTAACCCAAATGGAGTCATGTCCTTTCGGGGATCGAGGCAATCCTACGATGAAGTCCATAGATATGCACTCCCACTTCCACACGGGTACATCCAGGGGCTTCAACAATCTAGCTGGTCTCCGATGTTCAGCCTTAACCCTGTTGCATATATCACATCTGGCTACATGACCTGCAATGTCCTTCTTCATGTCCTTCCACCAGAACATCTTCCTCATGTCGGCATACATCTTTGTACTGCCAGGATGGATGCAATACTTAGAGTCATGCGCTTCTGTCAGGATTTCCTTATGGATGGCCTTATCAGACGGTACACAGATTCTGTCGTTGCACCAACACACTCCCCGTTCATCTACTCGGAACTCGGGGTACTTTCCAGCTTCCATCCACTCACGAAGCTGCAAGATTTCAGGGCATTTCTTTTGAGCCTTACGAATGCGGTCCATTATATCATATTGCACTCGCAACTCGTTCAGCATGCCCTTGGGTATAATCTCGAGGCGAAGTTCACTCATTTCCTGATGTAGCTCGGATGGTACGACTTCCATGGATAGACTGTGGCAATAGCTCTTACGGCTCAAGGCATCAGCAACTACGTTGGCTTTTCCCGGATGATAATGGATTTCCAGGTCGTAGTCCTTGATCAACTCCAGCCATCGACGTTGTCTCATATTCAGATCCTCTTGGGTGAAGAAGTATTTGAGGCTCTTATGATCGGTGTAGATGTCGCACTTGTTCCCAATCAAGTAGTGTCTCCAAATATTCAGAGCGTGCACAACAGCAACTAGCTAGAGATCATGCGTCGGGTAACATTGTTCATGGTCCTTCAACTGGCGGGATGCATAAGCAATGACTCTCCCATTCTGCATCAAGACGCAACCGAGTCCCTATCTGGAGGCATCACAGTAGACCACGAAGTCCTATCGGATATCAGGCAAGGCAAGAACAGGAGTGGTGGTAAGCTTCTGTTTCAGAGTCTGGAAACTGAGCTCACACTCGGGTGTCCACTCGAACTCATTGGTCTTCTTCAGGAGATTGGTCATGGGCTTGGCTATCTTCGAGAAGTTCTCGATGAATCTGCGATAGTAACCAGCTAACCCAAGGAAACTGCGGATATCTGTCGGGTTGCGGGGTTGCTCCCACTCTTTCACGACTTCTATTTTAGCGGGATCAACAACAACACCCTCAGCTGTGAGTAAGGATGAAAACGATACGGAAATATCCCGAACCGAACCGCAGTCGTTTTCTATATTTAACCCGATCGAATTCGTTTTTTGCGGACAAAAACGGATACTAAATTCGAAAACGAAATACGGAGTACATAATTCGAAATTCGGTACGAAATCGGTTTGGGCATTTGTTCGTTCGATTTCTATATTTCTACATTATATTCGAAATATACTGAATTTAAATTCGGTTTAGAACCGAATTTGGTCCAGCAGGGCACTGGCCCATGTATTAGCCCAGCAGGGCACTAGCCCAGCCCAATAACGAAGCTAACCCTAATCCCCAAACTCCCACTCCTCATCCCCAGTCCCCAGCGTGGCTCCTCAGTCTGCCCCCTCCCTGTTGCTTTGGCTAGCGCTGGCGGCGCCGTCCGTCATCCCCACGTGCCAGCCACTGCCAGCCAACGCCGCCGACCGCAGCGCCCATCGATGGCGCCCACCGAAGACGGCGTTTCTGCTCCCACAAAGGGCAAGGCCAAGGCCAAGACCAAGACCGTGCGCCAACTTCTTGCGCCGCCGACAGCACGGGCACGGGCACCGGCACCGGCACCGGCAGCTACGACTTCTCCAGCGCCACCTCCAGCTCCAGGTACGATCGATCTGGGGTCTTGATGTTCCGCTTGGCTGCTCCTGCTAGCTATTTTACATTGCCGTACCCGTATGCTCTCATACAGAACCAGTGCTAGAAGCTTTGCAGACATGCACTACTAGCTAGCACGTGTAAGACATATATGTTTCTAGATTGATGAAGTTTTAGTTGTGGACGTGTGATATACTGAGTAGAAAGATTCAGTCTCAACTCTGAACATGTATGATATATCTAATGCATTGTTCAGTATGTTTTCTTTTCTGAAGATTTGTAGTCTTGATATGTGTGTTGTTTTCTTTTCTGAAGCTTTAACTCAGTGACAGTGTTTGATCAATTGCTCAAGAGTGACTAATAAACTGGACAGTCTACGGGTAATGAATTTTATGTTCAGATAATGTTCACTTGGAAACCGCAACAATACATTGGTACCAGGCAATTGCTAGTTTTTAGGAATCTGGTGCGTATCAGGAGATAAGAAAAAAACACAGACAAATTTGCTGTCCATTTCAGAGCCACACTTCTATAAGATGCACAGCACAGGGACCCCTTTCAACAAAGATTTTACTATGTTAAATTTTCTAGTTAACTAGCCATGACAACCAGCAGTACATGTTAACTAGCCATGACAACCAGCAGTGCTCTGTGCTGCTGAACTTGGCTGTGTTGGCATCATTAAAAAGTGGCTAGTAAAGTGCCTGGTCCAGTTCAGTTTGAGCATGCCAGATTGCCAGTATGTAGTATCTGTATGTGTTGGCATCATTAAAAATGGTTGTTTGGTTCAGTTTCTGTACAAAAGTTTTATACCCTGCTGCTCTCTACTACCTCACTTCTTCAGGTCCTGTCTTTCATATCCAACTATATATATATCCAACTATATATTAGTTTTCACTGACTATATGATTCTGATTCAGCCGTGAACTTCATAAGACCAAGCATATATGCAAATCTGATATATTTTTATCAGTACTCTAACTTATTTTGGTCATTTTGCTTGATCATCAGGATCTAGGAATAAAAGGTCTGCACCTCAGAGTATTAGCTCTGGAACTTGTGATAGTCCAGCCACACAAGCATCCGTAGCAGCGTCAGTTTCAATGATCGGTTCCAGTGCTCCTATTGTTGACATTGACACCAGTTGCACTGGCGATGGCACTGGCACTGGCCCAGCCCAACCTGGTGGTGCACCAGCAACAAACAGACCTGCAGCTCCAGTTAATATCGACGAAGATGATCAAGATGATGAAGAGCAAGCTCATCTTTCTGGCAAGAGGTACAAAAAATGCACATCACATGTCTGGAAGTATTTCACCAAGAAAAAGGAGGTTATAGAGGTGGATGGAAAGCAGTATGAGCAGCTGTGGGGGTATTGCAATTTCGCTAGGTGCAATAAGAGGTACAGAGCTGAGGGCCCTTGTGGGACGACTGCATTCAAGAGCCATTTGAGGTCAAAGCACAGTATTGTGGAGGGACAACAACAACTTAATGTTGGTAAGAACACTGGTTCTGAAATTGCTCATATCGTGCCTTTCAAATATGACCAAGAAGTTAGCTTGAGGAAATTGAACTTGGCAATCACCATGCATGAATATCCTTTCAATATAGTTGAGCATGAGTATCTTGTTGATTTCATAAAATCTCTTCGGCCTAGCTTTCCGATAAAGTCTCGTGTCACTGTTAGGAAAGAAATAATGGACAGATATCTTGAAGAAAAGGAAACTTTGTATGCACACTTAAAAACTATCAAGTGTCGCTTTAGTGCAACAATGGACATGTGGACCTCATGCCAAAACAAAGGATACATGTGTGTTACAATTCATTGGATAGATGATAATTGGCGTATCCAAAAGAGAATTATTGGTTTCTTCAATGTAAAAGGTAGACATACTGGTGCTAAGTTATCTGAGACATTCAGTGAAGTTATGGTTAAATGGTACATTGAGAAAAGACTATTTGCATTGACTTTGGATAATGCTAGTTCAAATGAAGTGGCTGTCAATGATATAATTTCAGATCTAAAAGAGAATGGTAATGGCTCCCTAGTGTGTGATGGGCTGTTTTTTCATGTCAGATGTGCATGTCATATTCTCAATTTGGTTGCTAGAGATGGGTTGAAAGTCATTTCAGAAACAATTAGCAAGGTCAAATCACTTGTGCTAGCTGTGAAAGGGTCTCCATTGCAGTGGGAAGAGCTTATGAAGTGTGCCACCGAAGCTGGGTTGGATACAAAGAGGGGTATTCAAATTGATGTGTCAACAAGGTGGAATTCTACCTATCTAATGCTGAGAGATGCCTTGTACTACAAGGAAACATTTATTAGGCTGAAGTCTTCAAATCGCCGTAGGTATGCTAAGATTTCTCCATCTTCTGTTGAATGGGAAAAGGCTTTGACAATTTATGGTTGTCTCAAGAAATTTTATGATCTCACTGAAATTCTCTCTGGCACTTCATATCCTACTGCAAACTTATTTTATAGAGGTTTCTGTGATATAAAGATCTTGCTAGATGATTGGTGCTTTAATGAGGATGATACAATTAGAGAAATGGCTGTTGCTATGAATGCAAAATTTAAAAAATATTGGGAACAGTCCAACATTGCTCTAGCTGTAGCTTGTTTTCTTGATCCAAGGTACAAGAAAAGGCTAATAGAGTACTACATGAAGAAGTTCCATGGTGATCACTATCAACTTGCACTCGATGAGTTTATTTGTGTGGTAAAGAAACTATACAACTTTTATGCTAGTTCTGCTCCTGCACCAGCAAAGAAAACTAGTAGTGTGGCTGCACCTGAACCTAGTAACACAGCTGATGTATTAATGGAAAATGTAGACCATGACCTAGAAGAATTCCTATATGATGAAAGTGAACATGCTATGGTTGAGACAAATGAGTTGGAGAGGTATATGGGGGAACCACTACTGAAAATTATTGGTGAGTTTGACATCTTAGCTTGGTGGAAAAACAAGAGAGAAGAGTATCCTATCCTTTCACAGATTGTTCGGGATGTAATGGCTGTACAAGTATCAACGGTAGCATCCGAGTCTGCATTTAGTGCTGCTGGTCGTGTTGTTGATCCCTATCGCAGTCGTCTTGATCCCGAGATGGTACAGGCATTAATTTGCACAAAGGACTGGGTTGCTGCAGCAAGTAAAGGTGGTCATTTTATCTCTTTTTTCAGTCATACACTTGTAATTGCAGCATAATAATGCATTGATATTTTCCCCTTACTAATATTTTGTTCAGATGCGAAAGTGGTTGGATCAATTGTGAGTGATCTTGAAGTTGATGCTTTGACTAATGTTGTGGCTAAACTGAAAATTGAGGTATGTTTATCCTCTCCTCTGTCTATATTTGATGTTGGCTGCTGTTAAAGCTATCTTGTTGAGTGGAGTAGCACACTGCACACACTTTCAACTCCATCTATATATGGTGCCGTGGCATGCATGTACTTGGTCTAGTACTGGTGGCCTACTGGAGGGAGGATCGGGTTGATTGTAGCACAAATAAAAACATTTCTTATTCTCATACACTGATCACACTAATACCTAAAGAGAGTGCATTGCATTATCAGTAAGCCTTAATTATCAACATATGCATGTTCTGGCAAGGAGAGATGGATCGGATGCACTAGCTAGATGCCATATGCAACTCGGCTGATTCTATGGAACTCCCTAATGCTCTTCTATATATATTCACTTTGCAAATTTCTAGGACAAGGACAAGGAGGGCGATGGGGACTCTGAGGAGGACAATGAGGATGCAATAGACATGGAGAGCGATGGGAACTCTGATCCTGACATAATGGATGATGCTGATGAGCTCTAGATGTTCATGTTCTGTTAATTGTGTGTCGTATTACTTAAGACCACGGGTCACGCACTTGTTAATTTGAACTAGATCATGCACTTGTTAGTCGTGAACTTGTTATGTATTTGACCATGAACTTGTTTAATGTTATGCACTGTGGGTCGGTTCGTATTGAATTCTCGTATACCGACCGTGTTCAATATAATTCCGCTCGAATTGTTTCGTTTTCGAAATTCTCTATATTCCGTAAGTTCGTGTTCGTTTTCGTGTTCGGTTTGTCCGCTTTCGTTTTCGATTTCGTATTCAAATGTAAAAGTAGAAAACGGTTGAGGAGTTCTCCGTTCGATTCCGTCCGTTTTCATCCTTAGCTGTGAGTACATGGCCGACTTCTTCGAGTCAAAACTCGCACTTGCTAAATTTAGCATACAGCTGATTTTGCCTCAACTTCTCTAGAACCACTCTCAAGTGTTGCTCATGCTCTTCGGCGGTGGATGAGTAGACAAGGATGTCATCAATAAACACCACCACGAACTTATCTAATTCGTCCATGAACACCTTGTTCATCATGTTCATAAAATAGGCCGGAGCATTGGTGAGACCGAAAGACACAACGGTGAACTCATACTGCCTGTACCTAGTGACAAAGGTTGTCTTAGTGATATCCTCCGGTTTGATCTTCATCTGATGATACCCAGATCTAAGGTCAATCTTGGAAAAGAACTTGGCATCCTTTAACTGATCTAGGAGGTCATCTATCCTTGGTAGAGGATACTTGTTCTTTATTGTCACAGCATTCAAATTCCGATAGTCAATGCACATCCTCATGGAGCCATCCTTCTTCTTCACAAACAAGACAGGGGAACCCCAGGATGAAGCACTGGGTCTAATGTACCCCTTGTCAGACAACTCCCTGAGCTGTTTCTTAAGCTCCTCCAGCTCATCGACTGACATGCGGTAGGGCCTTTTAGCAATGGGCCCGGTACCAGGCAGTAAGTCAATCACAAACTCAACATCCCGGTCAGGTGGCATACCCGGTAACTCCTCGGGGAACACATCAGGGTACTCGCACACGACGGGCACCTCCTCAACTGATTTGGCCTCCAGGGCACTCATCAAGGCATCTGTCCTTTTGTGGTGCAGCTCACATCTGATTACTTGGCCACTCGGATGTGTAATCTCCACATATCTGGGTGAGCAAGATATTACTCCCTTGTGCAGAGTCAACCAATCCATACCCAAGATAACATCCAGACCTTATGACGGAAGTAAGGTGAGATCGGCTAGAAAGAGGCAACATTCTATAGTGATACTCACTCCCTTATAGATTCTAGTGGATCTGGTGGTACCTAAGGGGGATATGGTGTCTATGGGTACACTCCGTGGTGTAACAGGTATGAGATGCTCTCATGCAAACTTAGATGATATATAAGAACATGTAGCACCAGAGTCAAAAAGAACCGATGCTAAAACTCCCTGTACCAAAAACATACCGTACACCGCGTCGGGGGCATCCTGAGCATCCTCCGCGGTCAGGTGGGTGAGACGGCCATGGGTGGCTCCCACGGCGGGCTTGCGTGGTGCCACCGGGGTTGGTGCCTGCCTCGCAGGGGTCTGCACAGGTGTAGCCTTCTGTGGACAGACCGCGGACTTGTGACCCGGCTAGCCACAGGTGAAGCACGCGAAGGGCACACTGCCTACGGCGGTGGGCGCAGGTGCCTTCCACGTACTCGGGCCCGGGCTCTGAGCAGGGCGGCCCTGAGCGGGGCGGTGGTAGTTGGTGGAGTAGGTACCACCACCACGACTCAGAGTAGCTCCCTAGGCAAAGCGAGAGCGGGACTGCGGCAGAGCAGAACCACGCTGCCTCTGGGCCAGGGTGCGAGAGGAACCCTCGCCCCGACGCCTCTTCTCCTTGCGCTCCCTCTGGGCGTCAGCCTCCAGGCGATCCCTCTCCATCTCCAGCACCTTGTTGATCATCTGCCGGAGGGTACGACACTCATGGCCCGAGAGGGCAATCTTGAGGCACGAGTTCAGCCCCTTCTTGTAGTGGTACATCTTCTTCTTGTCGGTGCTGGTCTCCTCAGGAGTGTACCGCATCATGCGAATGAAGCGAATGGTGTACTCCTGCACCTTTAGAGTCCCCTGGGTGAAGTTGCGGAACTCCTCCACTTTGGCATCCATGACGCCCTTGGGCACGTGGTGCTCGCGGAAGGCCTCAGTGAACTCTTCCCACGAGATTCTCCCGGGGTCATCGTGGGCATCACAATAGCCATCCCACCACGCGCGTGCAGCGCCAGTGAGCTGGTGAGCGGCGACTCCCACACACTCCTCATCAGTGCAGGTGGTGAGGTCCAGCTTCTTCTCGATCTCCTGCAGCCAGTCCTTGGCGGCGATGGGATCATCGTCGGCGTAGTCGAAGGTAGGGGGCCTTAGCTTGAGGAAACCCTCCAACTTCCTCTCGAAGTCATTCGGCTGCCCTCCGTGGTGGAGTAGGATTCCCTCAGCCAAAGTCTCCAGAAGTCGGGTCTGGCGGTCCATCACCTCCGCCAGCTGTGGTGGTGGTGGCGGCGGTGGTGCATCTCTGCCAAGCACAGCATTCTCTTCCCCAGGCTGGGCGGCTCCAGCCCTGCCTCCAGGCTGAGCGGCTCCTGCCTCTCCAGCGGGCTCCATGGGGACAGGCTCCCCCATGGCAGCAAAAACGGCGAAAGGAGCTCCACGGCCTCCTCTACGGCCACGGCCACATCCACGGCCCATGGGCGCCGGGGAAGACGAGCGGTTGTTCAGACAAGCGGAGCGGCGGCAAGACATCTCGCTGCATGATTAGGTCAAAATCGATAGTTTATTTAGTGGTTACTCAATTTTGATCATAATTTTAAAAGATTGCTATCCAACACTCAATACAAGAAGACGATAAGAACCATAAGACGCAATAAGATCCAACAGTCAATACATGGTTTTATTACAAAGCGACGTCTCCAGTAGCTACACATGGCAGACTCGCGGGAATCGTGCTACTCGCAGGTAGCTCAAAAGTGGACAATCTACTCTACTCCGAGGGATGAGTAATGTCTCATGGCCACGCAGGGCTCATCAAGGTTACTACTACATTATTACATGATCACGAGAGGGTAACTACTCCTGTCTGAAAGTGACGGGTGGTGAAGACAGTCCATCGGTGGAAGCGGAAGCCTCGGAAGTGCGGTCCATGGCACGGAGCTCGTCGTCGGTGTGGTGGATCCTCGCAACGCGGGCAAGAGCGTGCTCCAGCATCTCAGTCCGTGGAATCTGAGGGTAGTCCACGGATGAACATGCTGCCAGGTTGAGCTTGGTGGGCTCAACGTGGAAAGTCTGCCTGCGCGGCTTCCTGCGCGTCCCAGGCGGAAGAGGGTCCTATATCATCTCGATCTCCTAGACACGCTTAGCATCAGTGATGACCCAGGCCTGACGGAGATGGTTCACCTTGTCTTGGAGGAACTCGGTGCACTTGACGTAGTGGGTGAGGTGGTGCTCATTGTAGGTGGAATCAACGGCAACTCTCTCTGCCTCATCCTCCAGGGCATTGTAGTGATCCTGCAAGCCACACCTGGCGAGGGCACGCTTCTTCTCCTTCTCCTGAATCTCCTTTAAGATACGCCTCTGACGCTCGATGCGATCCTCGTACTCTAGCAGCTGGGAGGATAGGTAGTCATTGCGGAGCTCGTGTTCTAGCACCTTGTCCTTGAGCTCGGCAATCTCTGCCTTGAGTATCTTCTCACGGGACTCGTGGAGGACCTCCATCTTGCGGGAGTTCTCGCGCTCCTTCACGAGGTCGCGAATCACCAATTCACGCTTCCACTCCTCCTGAGCTAGGACGTCGTCGCGCTGGAACTGGAAGTCTCGAAGGCTGCGGTTCTGTGACTCCACCTCCATGATGTAGTGGTCCTGGGCAAGGATGTACTGCGTGGAGGCACTCAGACAGGGGTCGACCTCGACACGCGCAGTGTGGTCAGCAGCAGCATCTTGCGGCACCGTGACCCGGTTGAGGTTGAGGGCATGGGGCAGCAGACGGTAGGGCCCAGTGTGGAGGTAGTCGTGCGCGTCACGCATCACGCTACGGAGAGCCGTGCACGAAATGGACTGCACGCAAGCAGCGACGGAAGTCTCCACAGCCACCTCCTCGAAGGCGTGAAGCACGGGCACGTACGCGCTGGCAGGGACCCAGAGGTGGATGACGACGTGACCCTGAGGAAGTCCGTCCGGTCCAGCCTCACCTCGGCACACGCACGTGATCCTCTCAGTGGGGACGCCCAGCGAGTCCAGCACCCCGTACAGGATCGTGGTGAACCCACGGTAGTCTCGTGCGTCAACAGCAAGCTCAACAAGTGGAGCCATCTGCAAAACAACCGTAAAAACGGAGTTAGCAGGTTATTCCTCATAAGGTAACCAGTTAGAACAGAGTAAGTCTGAGTCACAACACGATAAGATAAGGCAAAACAGGGCAGGACAGGGGTATCACATAGGAAATCCAACTATGTGAGTCAGTAACTCAGGGTGAAGCAAGCGAATTAGAGGAAAGTAGACTGAAGTGGAGTGAAATCAGGCGATGGAGAGCGATGATAGGTAAGAGAGCAAGCAATATTTGTGGTAAGACGTGTGAAACGAGGTGAGCCATGCAAGAAAATGCAGCATGGTCGGTAATATAACCGAAGGTGTTTAGATTTGTGCCTATTTCTATCGGCCAATCCTAAGGGTTCGTCCTAGGGTCAAACATGGCTTTGATACCAACTGAAACGATCCTACATTCCGTGAAGGAAATGCCACAGATTCGACGTGTAATAGATGAACAAGTTCATGCCATTACCCAAATCTCAGTCGAATAGCAGAGTCATACACGAATATCAGAGTACAAATAGAAGGTTTACATTAATTATTATCATCGCCACGCAGGGCAGAACATGCTCACACATAGCATCCAGAACAGCTTCCCAAAGATAGCAGCGGAAACTAGGACTCCTCGCACCAAGCTTGAGCGCAGGGCGAACCCCTACTCCTCCCAGCCGTCCTCCTCGTCGTACTCGGGCTCCGAGCCTGCCAAAAATCTATCAGTACACTTGGTACTGGCCACACATCGCCCACCCTATGATGCATTTGCTTTGTGGAACTAGATGCCATTGGGGTTAACTTTGATTGTGGTTTCATATGCGAGTAACTAGTATTTTTAATAATATAAGTTCATCAAAAATTAACCCATCTCAATCACACACGATATCCCATCCCAGCACACATCTCCACATCACATCTCATCTCACTCTCTCATCGGCATGGACAACTCCCTCTCGTCCATGTCTCAACGGCCAAAGCCGGGTCACACACTAAAATCCCGGGGAAGGTAGGACTCCTCTCTCTAGTCAAATGAAGATGTACTTAGGAAAGGTCCACAGCCGACAAGTCGGCATATGTATCGATCGATCAACCAGAAACTCTACAGAGGTTTACACATCCCACAAGATAGCTATCCTCGACGATGCCTCGTCTAAGCTGATTCCGGGCCACCTTCCGACTAGAAACGGTACCACCCTATTACTCAGAACTGGGGCCGTGTCGGAGTACCACCGACACGCTGAGACTGTGAGACGTAGTACCTGGCCCCTGGGTACTACGCTGTCTTGGAAGGGTGTGGGTCCTCTTGCCCGTACCTCCCTACATTATCCGCTAACCTCTCAATAGTAGTGGCACCGCACTAGCAAGTCGAACGTCCGTCTCCTCCCCACAAAAGCGAGGGGATGTGCAAGGATTCCTAAGACCCGGTCCACAGACGTAACAGTCCTTAGAGTGACTAAGCAGGATATCTTCACAAGGGGAAACTATTTTCCGCTCAACGGAACACCCGGCACCCCGTGCCATCACAGCACCTCCCATCCCGGGGATTCATCCCACGAAGACACTCCACCCCGGGACCTCTCCCTGTCACATGTACCCGCCACATGGCGAACGCCCAGGTAGCATCCTCCGGCAAGACTCGTCCTCATGACTCGTCGCAGATCCTGCTCGGTCGACTCGACCCTCACTATACACACCCAAGACTCATGCCAAGATCTCCCTAGGTTCATTATCAGGTTATTAACAGGTTTACGGCACCTCATGCCTTATCTCAAACGCCTCTCACTCACCAGCATCACATCACAGATATAATGTGAGTAAGAGTAAAGCAGAAGTAACAAGTAATAAAGCAGCATCTAGTCTAACAGTAGGGTGAGCAGGTGTAAGGTTGCAACAAGGTAAGTGGCTCAAAAAGCAGTAAACTACCATGCAACCTATCAGTTATATTATTGCATGAAAGTAAAGCACTAGCAATTCTAAGTATTTGCAATACGTAATAGGATCTATGAATGGGTGGGGCGTGGCACCTGGCAGGTCATCACCCAAGTCATCGGTGTAGTCGGGGTCGAGCTCCTCAGTCGGTGGCTCCTCCGGGTCTGCCAAACGTAACATATAACCGCGTTAGCGGCTCCTATAGAGATGCACAAATAAGCAACTGAAAACCGAAAGATCAAATACACTCAAGCATAGACCTATGACGTAGAGCTTATTTTTAGAAAAATTTGGACTCTGGTTTGGCATTTTTCTGAGCTACGGTTAATTAATTATGAATTTCCGAAGATTTAAATATTATCTGAAAAAGAAAAACAGCGCGATTAACCAGGGCTTGACACGTGGCAGCCTATGATTGGTCGAGTGAACAGTGCAGATGATAGGTGGGGTCTATGAATAGTGCGGCTGCCAGGTGGGACCGGTCAACGTTGACCAGGTCAACGGTCAACGGTCAATGTTGACCAGGCGGGTCTAGGCTCCAGCGGGCCGGGTCAGGGCCGGTCTTGGGCCGAGTTGGGCCGGCCCGGCCCGGACACGTGTCAGCATGTGGTGCAGCCACGTCACCCCGATGGAGTTAAAACGGGCCCAGAAACGTGTGGGCTCGGCTCACGGTGGACCAGCGGTGATGGTCCATGATCCACCGCGTGGTCCATGGTGGAACAAGTCCAGCTCATCCCCCTCTTCTCACGGTTCGCGGTGGACTAGGCCTAGCGAGCACCCCCTCCCCACTCTCCCTCTACTTCCTCTGCTCCCCGGCGCCATCCTCCGCCGACGGTGAGCCCGTCGGCTGCACGATTAGGCGGTCTAGCGGGGCATCAAAGGGGCTCTATGGCCTCGCGAGGGCACGGCGAGCTCAACGGTGAGTGAAATGCGGCGGCTTGGGCTCTCACGCGATCGGTGTGCACACGGTGGCACGGTCTTCTCGGCGGCAGTGCGGCTCCGATTGGACCTAGGTGCGCCCTCCTATACGGCCGCGTCCGCAAGAAGGCAGCGAGCTCCACCGGCCCTTCCCCGCGTAGTGAGGTGGCCGCGATTGATGCGAACGCTGACGCCGAGACGGTGGCAAGGGGGAGGTCTTGTCCGCTCCCGGTACGGGGTCGGCACAACGGCGACCTTGCTCAAAGGAAAAACAGAGGAGGGTGGCAGCTCCTTCACCTTGGGCTTAGGGCGGTTGGGATAGCGAAGCAGCGGGGAGTCGTGGCCATGCAGAGAAGAGAAGCCGTGCAGTGCCAATTCTGGGAAGATGACGGGGTTGCCGCCTCCGGCTTCGGCGGGTCTCTCGCCACGAACGGCGCCGTCCCACGTCACCTCCCCTCTCCTCCTCCTTCCTTCTTCTCTGGGGCAGCGCGTGCGGTGTGGCCACGAGGTGGCGGCGTGGTGAAGTGGAAGGGCACCGGAGCGCCCTCGGCTTGTCTTTTATAGCGAGCCCGCATCCATGGCGAGGATGGACGGTGGATGAGGCGGGGAGAGGTTATGTGCAAGCAATCCAAGGCGACTCGGCTAGGGTTGGGCGGATTTGGCGCGGAGCGGTAGCGCGCGGACGCTCCTGGGCGGTTACTCCGGTCAAAAAGCAGAGCCATGGCGTCACCGAGCAATTCCAGTGGCGAACGTCACGCATGGTGGGGCTGTTTTTGAACCGGCGAGTGGTTTGGGGGTGGGGCGGATTGTGGACGTGGCAGCGATCAGGCCGTCCGCCTCTAGCTGCTCGGCAACGAGTGGTGCTGAGGGCCTGGAGCGGCCTCGGATGCCCCCGCTCCTCGGCTCCATTCCGGCGTCTCAAGCACGAAAAGAAGGGAGGGGGAGCCGGTTGGGGATGACAAGGGTGGCCCGCTGACAGCGGCTGCGGGTGGTAGCTGGTTGTGGCGTGCGAGCAGGCTGGGCTGCGTTACTAGCTGGGCCGCCCGGCCAGCTGGTCCTGGCCCGTGGGCGTGCAGTGCGAACAGGCTAGGCTACGTTGCTAGCTGGGCCACCCGGCCAACTGGGCTTGGCCTGCGGGCGTGCGGTGCGAGCAGGCTGGGCTGCCCCAAGCCACAGGCCGAAATGGCCTTTTTCCAAATCGGAAATTTAGCTTAGGCTTTTCTATTTCCCTCTCCACCACACTAACTAATCCAAGGGCACCTACATGTGTATACTTGTGTGCCAAATATGTATACACCCTTAGGGGTGGTCCACTAGGGGCCTAGGGTGGTAGGGTTCCATCCAAGGGTAGGCACCAGGTTAATTAGTTAATTAGCAAAATTAATTTAAAAGTAAAACAAGTCATTGATTTTATTAGCAAAGCATAAAATCAAAAGAGCCAAATCACAAGTTAATTATTAGAATGCCGATGCTCAACTACAAGCAGGTGCTACTTGTGCAACTAAACAGAGAGGTTTTTCCTACATGACACTCACCAAACATGGGCGTATTAGCGAAAAAATTTTCAGTTGTGATTTTTTTTTGTTTCGGAAAAACTGGGATGTTACAATTCCAAATAGAAATAAAGAGACAACTCCATATGAGAATTGGATTGGAAGAAAACCATCACTTTCATACTTGCGCACGTGGGGTTGTTTGGCGAAAGTCAATGTTCCAATTTCTAAGAAGCGTAAGCTTGGACCAAAGACTGTGGATTGTTTCTTTCTAGGATATGCTCACCATAGTATTGCCTATAGATTTTTAGTAGTAAAATCTGAAGTTCCTGATATGCATGTGGATACAATTTTTGAATCTTGTGATGCTACATTTTTTGAAAATATATTCCCTATGAAAGATATGTGTAGCAATGCTAGATTTTGCTCTGAGATAGCTCCTGATTTTACTATACCTATTGACTCTCATGTTGGGTCATTTGAGCAACCACCTGAAGAAATCCTTGAGGAGAATGACAATGAAGTTCCTGTGAGGAACAAGAGATGAAGGATTGCAAAATCCTTTGGTGATGATTTCATTATGTATCTTGTGGACGATACTCCTACCTCTATTACAGATGCAGATGATTGGAAAGAAGTTGTTCGTAGTGAGATGGACTCGATTCTTTCTAATAGAACTTGGGAGCTATCTAAACTACCTTTTGGTTGTAAACCAATCGGATGTAAGTGGGTGTTCAAGAAGAAGCTTAGGCCCGATGGTACTATTGACAAGTACAAGGCTCGGCTTGTGGCTAAGGGTTATACCCAGAAGGAAGGCAATGATTTCTTTGATACTTATTCACCTGTTGCTAGAATGACCACTATTCGAGTTATAATTTCTCTGGCTGCCTCATATGGTCTTCTCGTTCGTCAAATGGACGTGAAGACAGCTTTCCTTAATGGAGAGTTGGATGAGGAGATTTATATGGATCAGCCTGATGGGTTTGTAGTATAAGGTGAAGAGCAAAAGGTGTGTAAGTTACTGAAGTCTTTGTATGGCTTGAAACAAGCACCTAAACAATGACATGAGAAGTTTGACACTACTTTAACTAGTGTGGGCTTTACTGTTAATGAGGCTGATAGGTGTGTATTATCGACATGGTGGGGGCCAATCTGTTATATTATGTTTATATGTTGATGATATTCTAATCTTTGGAACAAACATTGATATTATTAATGAGGTCAAGTCTTTTTTATCAAAGAGTTTTGATATGAAAGATCTAGGAGAAGCTGGTGTAATTCTAAACATTAAGCTAATTAAGGAAGATAGTGAGATTATCTTGTCGCAATCTCACTATGTTGAGAAGATATTGAGTCGGTTTGGCTTTATAGATAGCAAGCCTTCTCCAACACCTTATGATCCTAGTGTGACATTGAGAAAGAATAAGAAGATTGCTAGAGATCAATTAAGATATTATCAGATAATTGGTTCACTCATGTATCTAGCTAGCGCAACCAGACCAGATATCTCTTTTGCCGTGTGCAAGTTGAGTAGGTACATGTCCAACCCAGATAATGATCATTGACATGCACTTGAAAGGGTCTTACGTTATCTCAAAGGTACTATGAGTTTTGGGATTCACTATTCTGGGCACCCAGCTGTGCTAGAGGGATATAGTGATGCGAACTGGATTTCTAATATTGATCAAATCTACGCCACTAGTGGGTATGTTTTTATTCTTAGAGGTGGCGCAGTGTCGTGGATGTCTTGTAAACAGACTATTGTGACTAAATCAACCATGGAAGCAGAACTTACTGCTTTGGATACAGCTTCTGCAGAGGCAGAGTGGCTGCGTGAGCTCTTGTCTGACTTGCCAGTGGTTGAAAAACTAATACCGGCTATTCTTATGAACTGTGATAATCAAACAGTAATCATTAAAGTGAATAGTGCTAAGGATAATGCGAAGTCAACAAGACACGTTAAAAGACGTTTGAAGTCTGTCAGGAAGTTAAAAAACTCTGAAGTAATAGCTATGACTTATGTGCAAACAGACAAAAACCTAGCAGATCCCTTTACAAAAGGGCTATCGTGGAATGTGATAGAAATTGCATCAAGGAAAATGGGTATGAGACCCATGTGAGTTTGCAGTAGTGGTAACCCAACTTTTTTGATCGGAGATCCCGTGACTAAGGATATGGGAAAAACAAACTATTGGCGAACTGATGAGAGTATAATTATAACCCTCTCTATGTGAAGATGCAAAACTCTCAGAGCGATGAGGCACTATAAGGAAGGTTGGCGAATGCCTTAATATGTTCTATTGGCTTTAGCAAGCGAAGGTGTTGTCCTGTAGAGCATTCTTGAAAGAACATACCTATATGAGTCTGACTATAAAACGTCGCAGTTTATGAGATTTGGGTGATCTCTAGTAAGCTCATAAAGAGACCAGGGAGTACGATGTATATGCTCCACCCACGGGGAAGGCTACTGGTAGTCCGGTACTAGTTTGACTTTGAGTGAAACTCGTTTGCACAAAACTTACAATTCAAGGCGTAGTTCATTGTTCAAGTTGTAAATGGGTGTAACTTGAAGTTCTAGGCGGATGTTCAACTTAACAGTTGAAACACTAGTATATAAACAGTAGTGAGAGAAGAAAATATCTATAATGGGCAGTTGAGATCTGGTGGGGGATTGTTAGAATTAATATGAATAGTTCCCCTAAATTCATATGAAGAAATTCTAATAAATCTCAAAAGCCCAATATCTGTGTTCCCTAATGGGCTTTAATGTTTAAACTCATATGTAGAGGTGGGAGGTGCAACATCTATTAGTACCATATTTCTAATTGATGTGGAGATAGAGAGTTTTCCTCACTATATATACATACCAATCCTCCTGGGAATAGACACACCAAAAACTACTATTGGGAATTCCAGTTGGAAAATCCTAAGGTAGTCAAATAGAATTATCTTCTTCTCGCTACTGCGCTGTCGCCGTAGTTTCTCCATCTCGATCGTCTGTGTGCACCGGCGTTTGGGAGAGTAGGTCTCCGGAACCCTTGTCTTTATGATCCTGCACCGGGAGAAGGTGAATAAGGTTTTTGGAAAGCGCTATTCGTGCGACTGCTCCCAACTTTCACAATGGGTCGTCTTCCATCCAAGTTAGGCGGCGCTACATCCTAGCGTATTCGTCGTCAACTGCGTCGAGCTCTTCCTCCACCTCTCATTGACGACTTTGATGATGATTTCAACACCAACGACTTCGACATCGACCTCGTTCTATCATCACCACCATCTGCATCACCAATGACTACAGCTACAGTCGGCAGATATAATTCTCATGATCTAATCTTGTCGTTCATACTATCTAATATGCTGATCTGTCATGCTAGTATGCTATACATACTTGATCTAGTTCATCTGTTTTACATGATTTATATTCTGGTTTTAATCTGAAAATTGCCTAATTACTTAACAGCTCTTGGGATCTTGTGGACCTTGAGAATGAGGGTGTTGTAATGCTTTTGATATTCCAGTGAGGAGGGTTGGACCCCAATTCCATTTGGGCGAGCATTCACCCATTTGGATTTCAGCGAACGATCTCCGACTGCGTGCAATTACTTGTGGGGTCCACCTTCTTTCTACACTCCTTCACTTTTCTCTGTACCCCTTCCCCTTTCGGTGACTTTCTTTTCTCTTTCCTTTTCTCGCACTTCGCATTCTCTCTCGATGCAGTCCGGGCACCGGCAGAAGGAGGCATCAGATCACCCACCTGTCCAGCCAGCGGCGCTAGCAGGCAGCCAATCTCGCCCTGATGCCCGGCCACTGGCGACCAGAGGCAGCAGATCTCACCCTCCAGGCCGGCCCTCGCCCCTCGGAGCCAACGAATCTCCTTCTCATGTCCAACCATCGGTGATCGGAGATGATGGATCTCTGCCTCCCATCTGACCACGGGCTCCTGGAGATGGCGGATCTCGGCCACTTGTACGACAGCAAGCATCTGGAGGTGGCCTGGCACCTGCTCCAACCACTGCTATGCCCACGGAGACAGCGAAGACCTCTTTGTCCCTGACGGTGAGCAGCTCATTTCTCCTATTCCTCTGATCTCTGATCTGCTAAATTTGATTTGTGTTTTCTGTTCACCTTGGGTTTTTGTTTTGATCTGCTAAATTTGATTTGTCCCTGACGGCTGAATGTTCTAGAACCTTTGGGGCCTAGGGTTCCCGATGGGGCCTGAGGAGGCAGAGGCCATGTTGGAGACCATCTGGGACCTCCACGACAACGTTAGCGATGCTATCCACGCCCTCTCTCGCGCCCACTTCCTATGCATCGTCTGCCGCCGTGCCTTTGGAGACAAGACCGCCGTTGGCCTTGCGTACGTCAAGGGCGGGGGTCTGGGTCTCGGCGTGTGCGGCGGAGATGAGGTCGCTGCCCTAGCGACCCTGGACGAGGAGGCCAAGAGCCTGCACGCCATCTGTGTCGTGCTCGAGGACCTCGAGGACTAGTTCAAGTGCTTTCTAGTGAGCCCTCTCCTGACCTCACTTTCCCTTCCTCCTCTACTGCTAGGCTATTTGTCGAGCTTGCTCTGATATGATCTTCTATGCTCGATGCAAGTTGTGAATTTGTTAATGTTTGTTAGTTTGTTGATTGGATGTTCGTTTAGCAATGGGCACTTGGTGTGAAGTGCGGGTGGTTTCTAAGCGAGTGATTATTGAGACTTGAAACCACGGTAGGATTTTGTGCGGTTACCACATGTTTAAGTGGTTATTGGGAATGGAACTAGTCAATCGCGCGGTGCTGATTTCCATTTTATTTTTTCCCTGATGAAGAGGAGAATTAGTGAACATTACCTTTGATGAATCGCTAATAGGCAGATTTGCATGTGGTTGGCCAAAAGAAAAGGTTATTTGGGCAATTGGCCTATATCCGTCTTGTAGCCAGACCTTGTTTTAATCCTGTGTGATATAAAGGTAATATGCAATGCAAGTTCATGGCGATGTTTGATGGTTTCAGGCAGGTGGGTAGTGATATTGAGTGCATAAGCACATTTTAATTTGGATTGGTCTGTCTGTACCATAATATGATTATGAACAAAAGCTCTACTCTGATTGTATTATTGCAGTGATATTTGCGTTCAAAAATTATTGCAATGATATTGCTGAGTACATAAGCACATTTGGATTGATTTGTCTGTACCATACCATGATTATAAACAAAAGCTCTACTTTGATTGTATTATTACATGGCATGGTTGGACAGAGAACTTCTGTTCTCTACATCCTTTATGTTTACAGTTGTTTATCATTATGTGGATTCAGCCCGTGTACTTGTTCCCATTTAACATTGCATATTATCTTAAAAATTTGAGCTGCAATTGCATTTAGATGTTCAATGGCTAATATTTCTCTACTGCTTTGAAATCTAAACTTTTCCTTTCTATAGACAATCTTGCAGAATAAATTTTGTTGTTTACTACGGTCCATATTGTGCGTTCTATGACTATTATAAGGAATAAGCATGTTAATGCTTTTACTTAGCATTTGCAATTGTGCTGTATAGCTTAGGAGAGTAAGTTGTATAGCATAACTTATATACATAAGTTACACAGACTGACTTATGTGCACAGATTGACTTATGTAACTTTTGTTCTTAATTTTTTTTGTTGTCCAGTTTCTTATTTTTATTTATTAAATGTTAAATAGTTTTCAGATCTTTTGAGTGAAGATGCAGTGTTGTCATGTTATGCTGACGATGTGCTAGCGTCGGTGTCATAAGGGCAGTGAGTTCACTTTTCTCCTTCCCTTCCCATCTTCAGATCTAGGTGAAATGCACTATTTAGCACTTGCATAATGGTGCCTTAGTTTTAATTACATGATCCACACGCTTTAGCACTAGCATAATCATTCCTCGATTTTGATTACATGGATCCTGAATTTTCTTCTACCCATGGATGAACATGCATGAGTCTCACGACATTAGCTTACAATATCAATATATAACATAGATTATGCCCACATTGTTCTGAGCTACATCACAGTTTGTCTGTGCTAACTGTTAAGTAGTTATGCTTAGCCTAGGTAGTAATAACCTATTTTTATCTGTGATAATTTAGTTATTTGATGGCGAGTACATCATGAAAAAGCAAGATTGGCCTATCTAGAATTTGACTAGTTCTATGGTGTGTTGCGCCCTTTAGAGATAATAGTCAATTTGTTAAACTCAAGTTAGCAGCATTGTATTTAAAATTAGTGATATGGTTTAGAACAAACTGTGAAGTACAAATGGTGACAAGTGTATATGGTGTTAACAAGATCACGAAACACCCTTCTCCGCATGCACTCACAGTAACCATTTGGCCTTGTTTCTAGCTGGGAGGCAACTAGACGCTCTTCAAGAGTCTCTTTATGTACTTGACATTATGCTATATAAATTGCTTACTTCCGAGCAATCTTTGAATCAATGGTATTTTGTTTGGAGTTATTTTCATGCGGCAAAGTAATATCCATTGTATTTTGCATTTTTCTAGAATATACTAGAACGCATACTTTATAGTTCCGTACATATACTTCTCATGTTCATAAGTTGGACACGTACTACATAATATTCTGCATATCTTGTGTCGTATAACTTAGGAATATAAGTTATGAAGTGTAACTTATCTACATAAGTTTTAGGGACTAAGTTATGTGCATAAGTTATTGTGAATAACTTATGTCTTTAGCAAGTTATGCCATAAGTCTAATTTTGATAAATCATATTTTCCTCCATTGCTCGTTTGAATTGTCAACAAATTGCAGCTTTTAACATGTTGTAGTATTGTGAATTCTAATAAACCAAAATTAGATCAAAACTCTCACCTTGGCTCCCATTACACCAACCATGGTTACCTAGGGAGATTAAAGCTTAAATGGATCACATAATCTTATTGTGTGTCATTCCTTTGTGCTCATGTCTAATTTTGTGCACATAACTTTTATCTCTAACTTTCTGCACATAACTTGTACCTATTAACTTTTATGCACTGTTCGCCTACACAGCCGTGTAGGCCGTTTACACGGTGTGTAAACGCTACTCGATGGGTAACCGTGTAGGCCGATTAGCCGTGTAAAGCCGTGCAAAACCGTTTCGACCGTTTAAACGGCCGTGTATACCGACTTTTTGCTAAACGATGGGTGACCGACCGTTCACCGTTTAACGTTTAGGCTAACATTGCTTTTATGTCTAAATTTTTAACACATAAGTTGTTTGGTTTATTATATTATATTTGTATATAACTTGCAGTTATTAACTTATGTGTTGAACTTGGTTTTACTAAATTATGTGCTTAAGTTTGTTAGCAACTTATATATCTAACTTAATGTTTTCAAATGGATACTTAATTAGGCATTGTGATAATGGATTTTCGATATGTTTTTGTTAAATCTTATATGTATATTTATCAGGTTCAACTTTAAGATGCCGAACTTGTTCCAACTGCTATTTCTCATCACTTCTCAGAAAGATGCATTGGATACAGTCTAGATAATGCTGACCTTATAAGTTTTGTTAATTAAATTGATTCTGTATTATCTGTATGTATGGCTTTGTGATATACATGTCCTTTTCTGTTTAAAAATAAGGAGAAATGTTACGTTTTATGAATAGATTTTGTCATATTCATTCCATATTGGAATGCATAAAATTTGTTTGTTTTTGTCTAAAGGTTTTTGTCCCAGCTTGTAAGAATAGATATTGGTATGTTGTGATTGTAAATTTTAGGGAAAAAAAGGTTTTAAGTCATATGTCCTTTTAAGGACTTTAATATTGTCAAAGAAGATGCTCTTGTAATCGTCAGTAACTTTCGTAAAGTGTTCAAGTGTTCATATTCAGTATCGAGAAGAGTTGATTTTACAGAATGGATATTATTTTTGCTAGTGTGTCCAATTCAAATAGCCAGTACTTTTCTTTTGACTTCTTCACCGATTTTTGCAAAATGAGTATCATTTGTTCAACCTTTAAAATATTAACATTTCAAACAAAAAATCATTATTCATATTTTTGCAGAAATGAAAGTGGAGTATTTGTTCTTGAATTACTTAAATCTTATGATGGACAGACTCACCTTTATTTTAAAGAGGTATTACTTTGTGCTAAATGTATTAAAACTAGTCATTATACTCTAAATTTTTTTAATTTCTCAATTTCTATTTAAAATTGTGATCATTTTATTAGGACATTGCTAAGCAATATGTAAGATTTCATATTTGTACCTATGATTTGTTTGTTTGATGGAATTCTTATCTTTGCTCATTGTTAAACTTGTCATCGGGGTATAAAACTTTCAAATCCCGCATCAACAAGGTATAACAGGTATGATTTTTTACTTAACTTATTACATTCATTGCTATTGAAATAGTTTCTTCTTTTTTATGAGATTTTTTCAATTATTTGTGCTTGTTAATTTGCTCTATACATTTGTTCTATATAGTTATTTTTTTGTGCTATGTTAAATAACAGAGTTATTTATTTGTTTTTTTGTTTTTATGAGTATGTTATTTAACTTAGTTGATTAACTTATGCTACAAAGTTAAGCTTCTAACTTGTGTTTTCATGTGTATGCTACATAACTTTTTTGATTAACTTTAGTGTAAAGAGTTATATACCTAATTTGTGTTTTCATATGTATGGTACCTAACTTATGTGATTAACTTACTGTAGAGAGTTATGTATCTTATACTTGTGTTTTCATATCTATGTTATATAGTCATCTTACTTTTCCTGCTAACTTATGTTTTTTCTTGCTGTGAATTTTTTTTATTTGTTATTTTAAATATTAAATATTTTGCAGATGTTCCAATTGAAGACATAAATATGCTCAGTGCCATAGCTACAGAGATGCTGAGACTATCACAGATGCAGAAGTTACAAATGTTATTATTTATCTGGTGTTTGCAAGTGTACATGATATTATGAAATTTGTTGTGTATTATAGGTTATAAAAGTTACTTTTATTTTGCTCCCCCACCCTTTTTAACCCTATTTCCATGTTCCCGAATGATTTAGTTTTTGAAAAAAAAATGTTGATGAAACCTAAAGAGAATGTTATTCTCGTAGCTGTCTTAAAACTGTAAATTTTGCGCAAAAAGAAAAATTAATGTTGTATAACTTAGAACTGTTAAGTTAATCCTGAAAGTTATGCTGTGTAACTCAGTTTTCTAAGTTATGCATGTGGTTCTAAAAAAAAAAGAAAATACGAAAGTGAAATTACCGGCGCTTGTGTGGCTGTGCGCGAAAAGAGAAAAAAAAAGCGCACAACGACCGTCTAAAATCTAAAAGAGAAAGAGCCGCGCACACACACTATCCATAAAAGGAAGATGGTGCTAATTACTTTTTTCCTAAAATAGTAAACTGCTGTCGGAGAATCGTTTGCTCCCTTCTGCTGTAGTGAACGTTCGCCAAATAGCGGTCTCAGGGTTGGAAGTCCTTGAGTTGAAGAAGTTTGTCATAATCTGGTTGTCAGTGAGGACACTGAGTTCATGTTCAATTGCTCTGTCAGCAAGGCAGCGAGTGTGAGTGCTGTACGTTGCTTCCGCCATTAACACTGATTCCGCTTTGGGAAGTTGTGCTTTGATATAAAGACTAAGAGATCCAAGTTTGGTGTTGCCTGTGGATGTAGAATTAAGAAGACTCCTACCCCTGCATGCACATCTTACAGTGTAGGCTCATGGCTATAAGCTGTCTTGGTTGGCAGTTTTCTTTAACCGCCGCCGGTATTATTCCATAAATACATTCTTCATTCTTCGAGCAGCACTGTTCAGACCAAGCCATCGTACCTTCCATGGTGTGTCCATAGAGGTCAAAAATTGCAAAATACAAGAGTGAGGTTTCGATCTTCATTTCTTTCAAGGATGTTGCTCAATCATGCCTAACCTATGCCTTTTTAGATGAATCCTCCATAGTTTATGGCCTAATTAGATCTAGTTTTCATAGTTAGCATGGAGAGAGAATGCATGTGTTTGGGTATTTTAACACCGTATTAGGTAGCTTCATATGTTGCTTCAATTATATATCATCCATTTCATAATTTATGGATCCTAGGACCACCATACATGAATAGTAGGGAACAGGTCGTATCTAGATGATGAGTTTCTTTATTAAAATAGATTAATTAGTTATCCGTATCTATATATTAAATTATGTGTTGTGATTGTAATATCTATTCATATAGAATATTATTTGAGACAATTGAGCAATTTTTTTTCTTATGCATCTCTCTTTCTTATTTCAATCATTTGAATAATTTAGGACCAGTTTGGCAGAGCTCCACTCCAGCTTCTTCAGATCCCTACTAAAGGCTTAAAATGCAACTGGATTCTAGTGGAGAGCTTATGAGAATCACTTCTTCATTTACACTACAACCTGAGAGCTAAAAAATCTACTCTCCACCACTCTCCATTGCTCCCCATTCCAATCACCATTAGAATCACTTCAGAATGGATTCTTGCCTACTCTCCACCCTGCTCCCACACCTGAATCACTCCATCGAAGAATCAAGATGTGAAATTCAAAAATCTAGAAGAAGAGCAATGCCAAACTAGTTCTTAAGCTAATTAATGTTATTTTTGGATTTGAATTAATTAATCATCGCGAGAGGATTCTTTTTGCAATTTAAAACGTAAAGGTCATGGATGTACAATTTTATCAAACTTGATTCAACCTATCGGTTGGAGGTTGATAGACTTATTAATATCGCGAAGAGGCCTACGTGAAGAGAGAAGATAAAGCATATACATTGTTCGTGCATCGGCTATGAGAACATTGTTGTATTTACTGACGCAGAACGGTTCATTGCACAATTGGTTTGCCGATGTTCTAGTTTGGACCAAACACGGAGAGGGTAGTTCTATTTCTTATGCAATTGGCAACCCAGACAACACCACCATTGAGAGACGAGCTAAAGGGGAGCCCATGCAGCCTATGCGTCGGCTAAGTTTCGGAATGCCATCAGGTTCCTGGTTAGGAACGAACTAGACATTACAATCTCTATCGGAAGATGGTGCTTAAGGGGGGAAAGTCTTCCTTATGGAGTCAGCCGAGGAGAAAATTTGTTTCCCCAGAGGTTCTGAATGACCTCGTAAAGGAATATTCGATGGGGCAGTTGGCAATCAGCTTCCATAACTGGAGATCCAAACTGAATACCAATTTCGTGAAGAAAGGACTACACGCTACAAAGATGTACGACAAGATTACAGAAGCTCAGTAGCAGGTCTTTGTTTAGCAGAAGAGCTCAGATGAGTTTTTATGTATTAGTCAAGCCAACCCCTAGCTTGTAAAGAAGAATGTATCACCATCGCCTTGTCATGAGTGGTTACAAGCTCCAAATTTCGAAATGAAGGCACAAGAAGAGGCAATGAAGGCAGCCGAGTTGTCGGTGCTATTTGATGGCCTTGAAGAAAGGAGCTCCAACTATCTACGTGCTTGAAAACCACAAGAAAGTGATGCTGGTTTGTCATGGATAAATCCATTGACTAAGGAAGCAACCAATAATATAATGGCAATTGCCGCTAAGGAGAAGGAAGGATCATTGGAGCCCTAAAACGGGAGAGGGACATCCTTAGTCAATAGCTTGGCAACCTTGAGCACCCCGGTCACGTCCAAGGCATCTCCTCGAGGTTGAGTTGTTAAGAAGTGTTTCCTAAGTGGACAGACATGTAAACAAACGTGATCCGTACAAGGAAGCTATGGGAGAGTATTTTAAGGACGATGCTATAGGAAAGACTTTAAACAAATGAGGATGTCTCGTCAACAGAGCAAGCAGCAGCAGTAGCCACAATAGCAGTTGGTCATCTGACAACCCTCAGAATTTTCTGTCAATCCGAGAAATATCGGACTTTTGGCAAACAAGGAGCAGTATGTAGATGATGACATCGTTGGGTTAACAGCTTGCTCACTAGTTATAGCATATGGTATCACTAATGTTCAGACGTTAGAAGTTTCCACTAGCTTGGTGATTCCAGGCCGCACGTTTCATTTTCAGCCTATTACTGATGAGTATGCCAGGGTACAAGTGCTGACAGTCGTGTCAGGCCATCAAACGACTTGTTAGACGTCCTTACTTCAGAGAGGATCATGAACCTCGGACAAGCTATCAACAAGTTCATATATGCCCTCAATGAGATATCAGGCTAAATGATCACATCGCATTCCTTCGATGCCGCTTCTCAGATCGTTAGAATAAAGGCTACTGTGTCCTGAAAAGCGAGAACATAATCGACCCTCATCACCAACTCAAAAGGCACCAACCCCAACCGAGAGGCAAGAAGCATCGAAACCCAAAGAGCCAATACCTAACCCACCATCACCAACCAAGAACCCACTCTCCCTAAGTGAGGGACAAGGGGCTCAAGAACCTAAAGGCTAGAACCCAAAGGAAAAAGATCCTATTGTGCCCCCAAAGGGTTACGATATATAGCTTATAGGCTACCTACGGAGTTACGGGACCAAAACTTAACCCTTGCAAGAGGCTCTAATGAGAACTAGGGAAAGCATAAGTTACAATATATATCATTGTGGGGGGTTATATTCTCTAACTCAATTTGCGTTTACACACTTATGTCATGTTTGGTTTCAGTAGATGGTAATGCAAAGGAAATGAAATCAGATACCACTGTAATGGGTGTGGTTCGATCTTTATCTGAAAATGGAAATAGGATCTAATAATACTGATTACAGATGGTTGGAAGCAAACAAGTGTAATGGTAATACATAATGGGTTGTGTTACATTTGAGGCAACCAAACGGCTCGTTACTTGAATTCCTTGACTATGTGATTATATTTCCTAGTCTAGCTTGCTAGGTTGGTTGATAGGATTAGAACCTAGGATGCAAAATTCTTTTTGCGTTAAAGGTAGCAATACTTAACAAAACCATATTGCATATTTAAATAGTATTTTGCATAGGTTTTGATAAGTAGGATTTAGAGGTTATTAATTTTTTTTAGTTTCCTAATCCACCCCTCTATTAGGTGTCATGGTCCCTTCGGTGAGAGAAGAAAAAAAACAACACTTCGGTCAAACAAGAGCAATGAAAAGTGCCTCAACACAAGAGGGAGCTCCACATTAAATCTAACCTCAAATTCCACCTAGAGCTGCTCATCACCGGACATTATCAGTGTGCCGGAGCTGTTCGGCTGTCGGCTCCATAAGCTCCGCTACATGACTGCTGACATGTATGCTGTTGTGGAGTCCGCAGAAGCGGACCTTTTTGATGTATGTGCACTAGTTGAGTTGAGCTCCATCGTAAGGGAGTTATATTACTTGGTGGCTTGCCCAGTATTCCCTTGCCAAGGTGAGGAGCAACTAATGGAATTCCAAGCGATAATCCATAGCCAAAACCAGAAGGAATGATTCGAGGCCATCGAATAATGGGCACAAACTGATGAATGCTAGACTGTTGGCCGGCCACTCGATAATGGAGTGCGTGAGGCATGACCTTGTTAGCAGTGGGTAACGAATCACTGCTAGTAGCACTACCACCATGCTGTGCACTCTTCTGGAACACACATCTTCCCTGTGGGGTCGGTCCCCACTTCCTTTTTCTCTTGACATGCTCCAAACGAGGTTTGCTGACTAATTCATCTGGGCTAAGCCGCCCAAATAAAAGGGTCCTCAGCTTCATTGTGTCCATTTTCCCTCTCATGAAATCTAACAAGTTCAAAGCACATTCTCTAACGCATTTGCAAATCTTCTGCATCTGCACCTTTCCCACTGACCTTGCAAAATTTTGTGATCGGTCCAAGAATTGTGGTGGGCCTTGGAAAAGCACAAAGTCCCAACTAAGTACGTTACCCTTATCAAGGATATGTACAAGGATGTGGTGACGTTTGTCCGAACATGTGATGGCGACACCAGTGACTTTCCAATTAAAATAGGACTGCATTAGGGGTCAGCTTTGAGCCCTTATTTATTTGCTTTGGTGATGGATGAGGTCACAAGGGATATATACAAGGTGATATCCCTTGGTGTATGCTCTTTGCTGATGATGTGGTGCTAGTTGACGACAATAGGGCAGGGGTTAATAGGAAGTTAGAACTATGAAGGCACACGTTAGAGTCGAAAGGGTTCAGACTTAGTAGGACTAAGACCGAGTACATGAGGTGCGATTTTAGCGCGACTAGGCATGAGGAGGGAGACGTTAGCCTCGATGGGCAAGTGGTGGCCAAGAAGGATACTTTTCGGTATTTAGGGTCGATGCTACAAAAGGATGGAGACATTGATGAAGATGTTAGGCATAGAATTTCAGCCGGCTGGTTGAAATGGCGTCAAGCTTCTGGCGTCCTCTGTGACAAAAGGGTGCCTCAGAAGCTGAAAGGTAAGTTCTATAGAACGGCGATTCATCCGGCGATGTTATACGGTGCTGAGTGTTGGCCTATAAAAAGGCGACATGTCCAGCAATTGAGTGTAGCAGAGATGCGTATGTTGCGTTGGTGTTGTGGGCACACAAGGAGGGATAGAGTCCGGAACGACGATATTCGGGATAGGATTGGGGTGGCACTAATTGAGGAAAAATTGATTCAACATCGGTTGAGATGGTTTGGACATGTCCAACGAAGGCCTCCTGAGGCGCCGGTGCGTAGTGGAGTTTGAAAGCATCTAGGCCCCGAGGTTTGGTTTCGGCAATTGATGACAACGCTTTATTACCATGACTAACGTGTGTTTTACAGAAACTTTGGTAAGTTAGGTCATGGAGGTTATAACTGCTTTGGGCACCATGGTATTCATGCCCCTTGATGGAAATCGTTTCGGTTTTCATAGGAGTGACGTCAAGATTAAGGACGGTTAGTTCCGGATGTCGATGTGTTGAGATACATTCGGAATAGTCGTTGGGATCTTCGTTTTTCTCTTTTGGCCGTACTATAAAGGGGGGCATGAGCGGGTAGCTTGACCTAGGTGAGTCCTATGTTTAGGTGTGGTGCACACTTGTTAAACTTAGCGATAGGCAGCTCTAGAATAGCTCAAAGTTCAGTTAGAAGCAACTTGGTTCAAGTTGCGACGCGTTTCGGAAAGTTTAGGGTGTTTTTCCCTTGACCGGACGCGGTCCTCGGCTTGACCGGACGCGTCCGGTCAGTTCTTTTCCGCGACTGTGGTTCGGCGCTGACGACCGGACACGGCCCTTGCGAGGACCGGACGCGGTGGTCAGAGCCGACACGTGTCACTTAAGGGGAAACACCCGATCGGACGCGACCTGGGTGTGATCGGCGCGTCCGGTCACGTTCCAGTAAGGTCCAGCGACGACCGGACGCGTCCGGTCATCACCGATCGGACGCGGTCGCGCGTCCGGTCTGGTTACAGTAAGCTCCCTGCACGATCGGACGCGTCCGGTCACCCTTGACCGGCGCGTCCGGTCACTCAGCCAGTTTTTCGGTTTTTCGACCGTTACAGGGGACCGGCGCGTCCGGTCACTTTGACCGGCACGTCCGGTCACCCCGTGTTTTGCTGAGTTGGCAGGTAACGGTTCGTTTCGACTGTGGGGTGTATAAATACATCCCCACCACCTCTTTTAGAGGTCTCTTGCTCATTTGATCAGTTGAGAAACACCTTTGGAGTGCAAGGGAGTGCAAGAGCTCTAGTGAGGATTGTGTTTTGAGAATCAAAGCTTGAGAGTTCCTCACTAGCGATTAGAGAGTAGCAAGTGTGCATCCACCTTCTCATTAGGCTCGTTGTGGTCAAGTGAGAGTTCTAGCTTGTTACTCTTGGTGATCGCCATCACCTAGACGGCTTGGTGGTGATTGGGAGTTTTGGTGATCATCCGGCGGAGCTTGTGGATGACCCAACTCATCTTGTGAGCGGTTTTGGGTGATTCACCACGACAGAGTGTCGAAGAATCAACCCGTAGAGAGCACTTGATCCTTGCGCGGATCAAGGGGGAGCTACACCCTTGCGCGGGTGCTCCAACGAGGACTAGTGGGGAGTGGCGACTCTCCGATACCTCGGAAAAACATCGCCGTGTTCCCTGCCCTTACTTTCAAGCATTTACATTCTCGTATTTACTTTCATTGCTTGACTTACTTTCCTAGAATTGCCATGCTAGACTAGGATTGGAAACTAGGGTGCAAAACTTTTATCGGTAGAATCTCTAGGAATAAAAGTAGGCACTAGGGGTGAATTCTGGCTTATAGGATTTAATTCTTGCAATTAATTTTTAGAAAAGCCCAATTCACCCCCCCTCTTGGGCATCTTGATCCTTTCAATTGGTATCGGAGCCGAGTTGCTCCTATTTTAGGCTTTACCGCCTAGAGCAAGATGTCTAACGGGGAAGGACTTTGAGGGGGATGATTTTCCATATTGGAAAATCCGTATGGAGGCGTATCTCGAAGCCATAGATGTTGGGTGTCTTAGAGCCGCAACCCAAGGGCTTCCCGCTATCAAGGATCCCGCAAACCCCATTGGTGACGAGGAGAAGTACGACCGGTGGAATGCAAAGGCCAAAAATGCACTCTACCAGGGCTTAGGCAAAGATATCTTCAATCGTGTGCGTGATGCAAAGAACGCTCATGAATTGTGGGAAAATCTTTGTGCTCTCCATGAGGGAACTAAGAGTGAGCGTGAGGAACGCTATCACATTGCTTTAAAGAAAATTAATTCTTTTGAGATGCTTCCCAAAGAAAGTGCTAATGATATGTACACTCGTTTGAATGTTCTTGTAGAGGACCTCAATGCTCTTGGGCTCACTCAAATGAGCCAATCGGATGTTGCAAGGAAGATCTTGAGTGTTCTTCCCGTTGAGAAGTATGGTCATATTGTCACCGTGCTTCACCAAAGTGATCTTTCCACCGCAACACTGACACAAATATTGGGGAAGATCAATGCTCATGAGATGTACATGCACATCACTCCGGAAGAGGGCTCATCATCTTCCAAGAAGAAAGACTTGGCCTTCAAAGCTAGTCATGACAAGAAGAAGAAGAAGGGCCAAGTCATGATGGTGCAAGAAAGCTCAAGTGAAAGTGATGTTGATGATGAATCACTTGCACTCATGGTGAGAAAGACCACCAAAATGCTAAAGAAGCTCAACAAGAGTGGCATCAAGTTCGACGGCAAGAAAAAGAAATTCTTCACAAGTAGCAAGAGAAAGCCAATCTCGGAGATGGATTGCTACAATTGTGGCGAACTTGGCCACTTAGCTCATCAATGCCCTAGACCACCAAAAGATAAGTACGAGAACAAGAACAAGGGCAAGAAAAATGATTCAAGTGATGAAGAAGAAGAGAGGAAGAAAAACAAACCATACAAGAAGAAGGATGGCAAGAAGAAGGATTTCCACAAGAAGAAGAAGGGAGGAAAGACATACATTGTTGGTGATTGGCTCACCGATATTGAATCATCTTGTGAGTCCTCCGAAGATGAAAGCAATGATGAGAAAGAGAAGGTTGCCGCATTTGTGATGGGGCCATCATCTTCACCAATATCTTCATCACCACCTTCACCGCCACCTTCACCGTCATCGTCCTCTACTCACCTATGCCTTATGGCCAAGGGTGAACGAAAGGTATAAAATCATGATAGTGATGATGATGATGACAGTGATAGTGATGATGAATATGATGCACCCTCTTATGATGAACTTGTAAAATTGTTAAACAAATATACTAAAGTCATAAGAAGGACAAGAAATGAAAATGATGAACTTCAAAATGAAAATGAATCACTCTCATCTAAGCTTGAAAGTGCTCAAAAGACTAGTGGTGAGCTTAAAGATCAAAATGAAGTTATGTCTTCAAATCTCAAGGAGCTCAAAACTTCTAATAAAGAGCTTAAAGATCTACATGATAAACTTGAGAAGAAGCATGATGAGCTCATCACTAGACATAACTCTCTAAAAGAAAAATACACCACATTGAAAATTGATTATGATAGTCTTGTGGTTGCTAATGAACTTGCTCTTGAGACACATGATGCTACTAACAATGTTGTTAAGTGTGATATAGCTACATCATGTGATGACTTGATCATTGAAAGCATTGAGCAAGGCTCTAGTAGCAAAGGCAAGAGTGTGGTTGAGTCAAGCAACTATGATGATTATGCAAAGATCAAGAGTGAAAATGAGAAGCTTGCAAATGAGAACAAGAAGCTAAAAGGTTTGATGGCTCTTGAGAAGCAAACAACAAATGAGTCACTCATTGAAGAAAACAAAAAGCTCAAGCAAGAAAAAGAGCATCTCAAGACCGGCCTAAGCAAGTTCACAAGAGGTCAATATTTGCAAAGTGAGCTCCTCATGAACACCGTAATAAAGATGGATAGAAGTGGTATTGGGTACTTGGCAAATCAAGAGAAGAAGGCAAAAGCTCAACAACAACAAAGCAAGTCAAAACCCAAGCCAAAGAGATGTGTTGAGTGTGGACAAGAAGGTCATTTTGCTCATGAATGCAAAACTCCACCACCACAACCCTTGCCCAAGCATGCTAGACCCTTTGCCTTCAATGCTCATTACATGCTAAGAAAAGATTCTAATGGAAAGATGAAAGTCATGTTTTTGGGTCCCCCAAACAAGACTAGGCCAAAGAAAATATGGGTTGCCAAGTCACTAGTTGAGAAAGTCAAGGGCCCCTCTCAAGTTTGGGTCCCTAAACAAAAAGCTTGATCTCTTGTGTGTAGGTGAACTACAAGACCGGTGGATCTCATTGGGTTATTGATAGTGGTTGCACTCAACATATGACCGGTGATCCTCATATGTTCACCTCCATTGAAGAGAATGAGATATGTCAAGAGAAGATCACATTTGGGGATAATTCAAAGAGCAAAGTCAAGGGTATAGGCAAGATTGCAATATCAAATGATCACTCACTCTCAAATGTGCTCTATGTTGCTTCATTGAGTTTCAACTTATTATCCGTTGGGCAACTTTGTGATCTTGACTTCCAATGCTTGTTCACACCAAATGAAGTGGAAGTTTCAAAGATAGATGACAAGCAAGTGATATTCAAAGGCTTTAGATACAACAATCTTTATCCTGTTGACTTCACCTCCGAAGATGCAAATTTGATGACATGTTTGTTCACCAAGACCTCACTTGGTTGGCTTTGGCATAGGAGGCTTGCTCATGTTGGAATGAACACTCTCAACAAGCTATTGAAGAAAGAACTAGTGAGAGGATTGAAGGATGTGAAGTTTGAAAAGGACAAACCTTGTAGTGCATGTCAAGCGGGCAAACAAGTTGCAAACACTTATCCAACCAAAGCTTTCATGTCAACTTCAAGAGTGCTAGAACTTCTACACATGGATTTGTTTGGGCCTACAACATACAAGAGCTTGGGTGGTAATCTCTATTGTCTTGTGATAGTGGATGACTACTCAAGGTACACATAGACCTTCTTCCTTCATGACAAATCCGAAGTGGCAAATTGCTTCAAGAAGTTTGCAAAGAGAGCTCAAAATGAATTTGAAGTCAAGATAAAGAAGATTAGAAGTGACAATGGTAAAGAGTTTGACAACACAAACATTGAAGCTTATTGTGATGAAATTGGAATCAAGCATGAAGTCTCTTCAACCTATACTCCTCAACAAAATGGTGTAGTTGAGAGAAAGAACCGGACTTTGATCACCCTTGCAAGAACAATGCTAGATGAGTACAACACTCCAGAAAAGTTGTGGGCCGAGGCAATCAACACCGCATGCTATGCTTCAAATCGCCTCTTCCTACAAAAGTTTCTTGGCAAGACCCCCTATGAGTTGCTTAATGGGAAGAAGCCAGACGTCTCATTCTTCCGGGTGTTTGGTTGCAAATGTTACATCTACAAGAAGCGTCAACACCTAGGGAAGTTTCAAAGACGTTGTGATATTGGTTTTCTTGTTGGTTACTCATCAAAGTCCAAAGCATATAGAGTATTTAACCATGCCACCGGTTTGGTTGAAGAAACATATGATGTGGAATTTGATGAATCTAACGGCTCCCAAGGAGCAATTGAGAATTGTGATGATGTAGGTGATGAACCCTTGAGGGAGGCCATGAAGATCATGCCCGTGGGAGACATCAAGCCAAAAGATGATGATGACGATGTACAAATTGTTGATCCACCATCTTCATCACGTGTGCCTCAAGATGATGACAAGAATGAGAGAGTTGAAAATGAAGACACTTATGTCTCTCATGAACAAGCCAAGGCACAAGCTCAAGATGTTGATGCTCCCCATCCACCTCCTCAAGTGGTTGATAGAAGAAATTCGCCTCTACTTCAAGCATATCCACAAAAACTCATCATAGGGAGTCCTACTAAGGGAGTAATGACTCGATCTCAAAAGCTAGCTTCTTTTGTTGAACATCACTCTTTTGTCTCTTGTGTTGAACCTAAGAATGTAGAAGAAGCTCTTCAAGATCTGGATTGGGTGAATGCTATACATGAAGAATTGAACAACTTCACCCGCAATCAAATATGGACACTTGAAGAGCATCCTAGAGGTGCAAGAGTCATTGGAACCAAGTGGGTGTTCCGAAACAAGCAAGATGACCAAAGCATAGTAGTGAGGAACAAGGCAAGACTAGTTGCAAAGGGGTTCTCTCAAGTTGAAGGCCTTGATTTTGGAGAGACCTTTGCACCCGTTGCAAGACTTGAAGCCATTCGTATCCTCCTTGCATATGCATCACATCATGATATGAGACTATATCAAATGGATGTGAAAAGTGCATTCTTAAATGGCTTTATAAATGAACTAGTCTATGTTAATCAACCTCCCGGGTTTGAAGACCCTAGATATCCTAATCATGTTTATAGGTTGTCCAAGGCGCTATATGGGCTCAAGCAAGCCCCTAGAGCGTGGTATGAGCGCCTCCGGGACTTCCTCATTGAGAAGGGCTTCACCATTGGGAAGGTCGACACCACACTATTCACCAAGAAGCTTAATGGGGAGATCTTCATTTGTCAAGTGTATGTTGATGATATCATCTTCGGATCAACAAATGAAGATTATTGCAAGGAATTTGGTGAATTGATGTCGAAGGAGTTTGAGATGTCAATGATTGGTGAGCTCACATTCTTCCTTGGGTTTCAAGTCAAGCAAATGAGAGAAGGGATTTTCATCTCTCAAGAAAAGTATACCAAGGATCTTCTAAAAAGATTCAAGATGGAAGAATGCAAACCAATCAAGACCCCAATGCCATCAAATGGACATCTCGACCTAGATGAGGGAGGTAAACCGATTGATCAAACTCTCTACCGCTCTATGATTGGTAGTTTGTTGTACCTTACCGCATCTAGGCCCGATATCATGTTTAGTGTGTGCATGTGTGCTCGTTTTCAAGCGTGCCCTAAAGAATCTCACTTAAGTGCCGTAAAAAGAATCCTAAGATATCTTAAGCACACCCCAAGCATTGGTCTTTGGTATCCCAAAGGAGCTAGATTCCAACTAGTTGGCTATTCCGATTCGGATTATGCCGGTTGCAAAATTGATAGAAAAAGCACATCCGGAGGGTGCCATTTGCTTGGAAGATCTTTAGTATCTTGGTCATCTAAAAAGCAAAATAGTGTGGCTTTGTCCACCGCCGAGGCGGAATACATTGCCGCGGGGGCTTGTTGTGCACAAATCTTATATATGAAACAAACCCTCCTAGACTATGGAATTGTTCTTGAAAAGGTGCCACTTTTATGTGATAATGAAAGTGCTGTTAAAATTGCTAACAATCCGGTACAACACTCTCGCACCAAGCACATTGATATCCGCCATCACTTTCTGAGATCACGTTGCTAAAAATGACATATCACTAGAAGGTGTAAGAAGTAAAAATTAATTAGCGGGTATCTTCACTAAACCTTTGGATGAGGCCACCTTTTGTAGGTTAAGAAGTGAACTCAATGTGCTTGATTCTAGCAACTTTAAAAAATGAGCGTGTGTTGTCCCTTGCATTGCATTGTATTATATGCCATGTTTATCTTATCGCAATGCATTTAGGGCTTGGCTAACACGGTTACGATAACCCTCCTTTGGAGGAGTGAAGAAGCCTAACCGTGGATCAAACTTGACAAGCAACCTAGCTTTACTTTCTTGTATTGCATTGCATTTGCATGGTTGTTAGTTTGTCGTTTCTTTTCGGTTTAGCTTTGAGCAACCTCTGTGTTCGTCCATGGATAGAGAGAGCATTTTGACGCTCCTAAAGGTTCAAAAACTCTATTGCATGGCCATACGTTGCTCCTTGGGTGTTTATTGCCTATTTTCTTAAAAATAATACTAGCCTACGGCAATCTATTTTAAAAAACTTGAGGGTTTGAGTGAGGTCACTCATATCAAGTTTCAATTGGTGTTTATTTGTGTCTCTCTGAATTGGAACTTGATTGGGAGAAGTCGCGTCGAAGTTCGGAACGAAGAAGGGCGAAAAACAGTGACCGGACGCTGGACCGGACGCTGCACCGAACGCAGTGATGCTTCACCACCGCGTCCGGTCCCGGCGACCACCAGCGCGTCCGGTCATCCAGAAGACCAACTCTAGATCTAGTGACCGGACGCTACACCGGACGCGCTGCTGTTGACCACCGCGTCCGGTCCCGGTTACCACCACCGCGTCCGGTCATTCGCGATGATTTCCCAAGTACCCCTCTACCGGACTCTGTCCGCGTCCGGTCAGTCCTAACCGGACGCGTCCGGTCGCTCCAGGAGCTTACTGGAGTGTGACCGGACGCTGCACCACCGCGTCCGGTCATATCGACCACCGCGTCCGGTCATCGCGTGACGAGCGGATCTAACCCCCTCATAAAACGGTTCGTTTTCGGCCGGTTCTTTTCATCTCGCTCGTGTCACCGCCGCCGCAGCCCTAATCCGCCGATTCGCCGAGTTCGCCGGAGCCGCCGCGCCTCGCCGCTTCTCCCTCCACTCTGGCGACTCCCCCCGAGCCTCCCTGCGCCTCCTCGCCCGCACCTGCCCGCGCGCGCGCGCGCCAGCCGCGACCCTGCCCGCGCCTGCCCCGCAGCCGCGCCACCGCCGCCCGCTCGCCTCTCGCCGCCGGTGAGCCGCGCCTTTGCCGCCGGTGAGCTGCGCTCTAGCTTGTCTAGCCTCGCCTCCGGCCGTTGACCGCCTCGCGCTCGCTCCCGATCGGTTCTCGTCGAGTTGCCCTAACCCTAACCTAGGGTTTGCGTAACGCGATTCGCGAGAGCTCGTCCGGCGAATTCGGGAAGTCTCGCGATCTAGGTCACCTCATCTCGTCACCGTCTTCTCATCGATCCGAGGTAGCTATCGCGTTTCGATTCATATCTTATCTTACATGCTTGCTATCTCTAGGGTTTCGTACCTTTTAGTTATATATGTTGCTTATAGTAGATCCATCTATTCCGTCTTTTCAGCGAGTTTGTCGGTGTGTCAGGGTGATATCAATTTGCTGAATCCGAGGCCAAGCCTGCGGATACGGATTGAGGCCAAGCCTCTCGAGTGACAGTTCACCATCTTTTAGAGGTTTTCCGTCAGTTTCTCAGCATGGTGCGTTGCAAGAACGCCGGTGGTGCTCCTGGTGATGGGGACGACAGTCCTCCTCGTCTGTCTGAGGTTGCGCGTGGGAAGCGCATTAAGATCATGGCCAGGAAGAAGAAGAAGACACTTACCGATGCAGAGATTGCTCAGGCCGTTGCAAATGCAGCAGAGCAGGCAGAGAGGGGAGGCAGGAGCAGTGGCATACGCATTGGCGAGCGTCGCTTTCATCTTGAAGGTCGACAGCTTGGTACAGAGGCCACTGAGGGCACAGAGGACACAGGAGCTACGGATGCTATGTCAGTTGATCCATCTACAGAGGCTCCAGAGGCTCCAGAGGCTCCAGAGGGCACAGAGGAGCAGCCAGCTCAGACTCCACCGCGTCGCCGCTCCACACGCACACGAGCTCAGGTGACTCCTAGGCCAGAGGGCCAGCGTCGTGGAGCACGTCCTCCTCCCAGGGCTAGAGGTTCACCCCCGGTCGAGCACTTTGACTTGAGGGGTGCTACAGCACGTCAGGTGCAAGGGTTGAGGTTCGTTGAGGTCAGTCGGTGGTTCCCACCTCAGAGGGATCCCAGAGCTTCAGAGGGTTTCTATACTCCTCTACAGGAGGATTTCTACAGAGCTCTTGTTGACAGCGGTATTGCTTTTCGACCACAGAGGGTCTGTCGACTTGAGTCACTTGTTGAGGTTGTGGGAGAGCAGCTTCGTCCGCACCTGTCCTTTCTGCCAGGCTTGTCAGATTTCTTGGACGGACAGGTACATACTGTGGCACATGGGTCAGAGAGTTTTATGCTTCACTGTGGATTGATCCTGCCCATGAGTTCATACACTTTGCATTCCGAGGCCGCGACCACAGACTGTACAGCACTAGAGTGCGGGAGATTCTCAGACTCCCAGCTTCAGACACGAAGATACATCAGCTCTGCTTTGGTCAGACTCCTCCACCCAGACGCCCTCACGGCGGGACAGTGCCACCCACTGATTTGATTCGACCCTGCTTCCGTGAGCCTTTTGGCGAAGGGTCTCGTCTCACTCCTGCTAGCTTGACACCACTAGCCAGAGTCCTGGATGCTATAGTCAGACGCACTCTTCTTCCCAGGCTTGGCTACAGAGAGGGATTGACTCGGATGCAGCTATGGGTTGTTCACCACCTCCTCTCACAGACACCGTTTGACATTTGGGATCTCATGCTTAGTGAGATGGAGGACACCCTAGCTGAGGGCTTCAAGGGACATCGTCAGCTACCCTATGCTCACTGGATATGCTTCATCATCAGATCTGCCATTCAGCTACCAGCAGAGATCAGAGCTGAGATATCAGATACTACCACTGCTTTTCCTAAGTATAATATCCGTCAGCTTTGGGCTTCAGTCACTAGAGATCAGGCCCCAGTGCCAGGACAGCGCGAGAGACCTGAGGTTCCAGAGACAGCAGCTGAGCAGGACGCCACTGTTGAGGGGCTTGCTGTGGCAGAGCTTGCCGATCTTGATGCTCAGCCTGCTGATCTCCTTGAGGATGAGGCATCTGACAGCACTGATGAGAATTACCAGCCCATCCCTAGGTATCGGTCTCCTCGGCCTCACGACCACGAGGCCGGTGGCTCTGGTTCAGCCTCCCGCTCAGACCCAGCCATGGTGGCTATACTTGAGAGGCTGACCTAGGCACAGGAGCGACAGGAGCTGCAGTTACAGCGACAGGCTCAGGACACAGCTGCGGCATTTGCACAGATACAGGCTCGTCAGGATGAGTTCCAGCGACAGCAGCTTGAGATCCAGCACCAGCAAGTTGAGATGCAGCGACAGCAGTACGAGATGCAGCGACAGAGTGCAGCTAGTCAGCAGCAGTATTTGGACCTTCTGCGCCATCTAGTCACTGTTGGGGTTCCTGACTCCTGCTTTATAGTCCAGTGGTCCATCGAGTCAGGGACAGCCGAGCTTTCAGTTCACATCTCCACAGCAGCAGGTCCCCCAGTCGTTCCAGTCCCCGAGCTACACGCCTATCCAGACGGGGTTTACTCCTTCAGACCAGCCTCGCCCTCACCTCCTGACAGGCACACCCTTCGGTGATTACAGTGCCACATACAGCGAGTTGACTGGTCAGCCGACACCCTCGCACACTACCACGTTTGCTACTTCTTCAGGGTTGTCAGCTCCAGAGGCAGCTATTCCTCCTGTGACAGGGACGGGCACTACTGAGACAGTTCCTTCGTCAGTTGCCTCGACAGATCCCCCAGCTATTGGCTCGCTACAGGCTCAGGTCACAGAGACGGCTCCACTTGTTGCTACTACGTCAGTACCCGTTCCTGCTGCTCAGACCCAGACCGCTTCACAGCCACGTGCTTCTTCAGAGGGTCAGCCAGATAGCTCAGATTCCGAGGGAGACACTCTACACTTTGTGATTACTCCGCACACCTCGGCACCGACACGACTCCGTCTGTTCCCCCGTCAGATCCTTAGTCTAGTTTTTTTGGCGGTTGATGCCAAAGGGGGAGAGAGAGTAGTTTCAGGGAGAGTTTTGATAGAGGGTTTTCGTTCTTATTTGTGTGCTACATTCATGCATCATGTTTACTTTTCAGTCATTGCATTCGTGTGACATGTGGTCGTGTGAGAAACTTTGAGTCTAATGGTTTATCTAGTCACTGTGTTAATTCATGTCACCTGTTTTGGTTATAGCTCTAAGGTTGTGCTTCCGTGCCTTACTCCGTTTTCTTATGAGCTATTTCTTTATGTGTACTAACATTTTTTTTGTCTTATCTTATGAGTACACTCTTTTGGCTTGGGGCACATAAGCAATTCCTAACCCTTTGTGCTTATTGCTTTTTGCTTATGTGAACCAAGCATGCTCAAAAACCTCAACTCAAATCTTTTGAATCTTAGTGTTGTCATCAATCACCAAAAAGGGGGAGATTGAAAGCATCTAGGCCCCGAGGTTTGGTTTCGGCAATTGATGACAACGCTTTATTACCATGACTAACGTGTGTTTTATAGAAACTTTGGTAAGTTAGGTCATGGAGGTTATAACTGCTTTGGGTACCATGGTATTCATGCCCCTTGATGGAAATCGTTTCGGTTTTCAAAGGAGTGACGTCAAGATTAAGGACGGTTAGTTCCGGATGTCGAGGTGTTGAGATACATTCGGAATAGTCGTTAGGATCTTCGTTTTTCTCTTTTGGCCGTACTATAAAGGGGGGCATGAGCAGGTAGCTTGACCTAGGTGAGTCCTATGTTTAGGCGTGGTGCACACTTGTTAAACTTAGCGCTAGGCAGCTCTAGAATAGCTCAAAGTTCAGTTAGAAGCAACTTGGTTCAAGTTGCAACGCGTTTCGGAAAGTTTAGGGTGTTTTTCCCTTGACCGGACGCGGTCCTCGGCTTGACCGGACGCGTCCGGTCAGTTCTTTTCCGCGACTGTGGTTCGGCGCTGACGACCGGACGCGGCCCTTGCGAGGACCGGACGCGGTGGTCAGAGCCGACACGTGTCACTTAAGGGGAAACACCCGATCGGACGCGACCTGGGTGTGATCGGCGCGTCCGGTCACGTTCCAGTAAGGTCCAGCGACGACCGGACGCGTCCAGTCATCACCGATCGAACGCGGTCGCGCGTCCGGTCTGGTTACAGTAAGCTCCCTGCACGATCGGACGCGTCCGGTCACCCTTGACCGGCGCGTCCGGTCACTCAGCCAGTTTTTCGGTATTTCGACCGTTACAGGGGACCGGCGAGTCCGGTCACTTCGACCGGCGCGTCCGGTGACCCCGTGTTTTGCTGAGTTGGCAGGTAACGGTTCGTTTCGACTGTGGGGTGTATAAATACATCCCCACCACCTCTTTTAGAGGTCTCTTGCTCATTTGATCAGCTGAGAAACACCTTTGGAGTGCAAGGGAGTGCAAGAGCTCTAGTGAGGATTGTGTTTTGAGAATCAAAGCTTGAGAGTTCCTCACTAGCGATTAGAGAGTAGCAAGTGTGCATCCACCTTCTCATTAGGCTCGTTGTGGTCAAGTGAGAGTTCTAGCTTGTTACTCTTGGTGATCGCCATCAACTAGACGGCTTGGTGGTGATTGGGAGTTTTGGTGATCATCCGGCGGAGCTTGTGGATGACCCAACTCATCTTGTGAGTGGTTTTGGGTGATTAACCGCGACGGAGTGTCGAAGAATCAACCCGTAGAGAGCACTTGATCCTTGCGCGGATCAAGGGGGAGCTACACCCTTGCGCGGGTGCTCCAACGAGGACTAGTGGGGAGTGGCGACTCTCCGATACCTCGGAAAAACATCGCCGTGTTCCCTGCCCTTACTTTCAAGCATTTACATTCTCGTATTTACTTTCATTGATTGATTTACTTTCCTAGAATTGCCATGCTAGACTAGGATTGGAAACTAGGGTGCAAAACTTTTATCGGTAGAATCTCTAGGAACACAAGTAGGCACTAGGGGTGAATTCCGGCTTATAGGATTCAATTCTTGCAATTAATTTTTAGAAAAGCTCAATTCACCCCCCCTCTTGGGCATCTTGATCCTTTCAGAGTTCTAAAGTGGGCCGATAATGTAAAGAGCGGTAGAGGTCGACCTAAACTGACTTGGGACGAGTCCGTTAAGAGAGATCTTAAGGAGTGGAATATCTCCAAGGATTTAGCTATGGACAGGAGCGCTTGGAGATTGGCAATCAACGTGCCTGAACCATGACCTCTTTTTCTCTTGTGCCCTTTATGTCCTTTTATGTGTCTCCCTGTTTCTCGTCTCTTTTGGGTTTCATCTCTAGCCTACCCCAACTTGCTTGGGACAAAAGGCTATATTGTTGTTGTTGGTGGTGGTGGTCCAAGAAATCTTCAACCTGCATAAACAGAAGCAAAATTAGTGTTTTGTGTGCTTTTTCACGGTAAGAGTCTAGTCTTTTGCTACTTGTTAGTGCTCGATGCACAAATACTTAACACTTAAATTGCCGGCTCCTTTCTTCCAGGTCTTGGAGATCCATGACGCTTCAAAATTGCTTGCGCACAGCCCATGCTCCCATAAACTCTCTGCTGATAACAGCTGCAGGACAAGGCCGATAACAGCTGCTGACTAAAAAATCTGCTCTCCACCACTCTCCATTGCTCTCCATTCCAATCACCACAAGAATTACTTCGGAATGGATTCTCACCTACTCTTCACCCTGCTCCCACACCCGAATAACTTCATCGGAGAATCAAGATGTGAAATTCAAAAATCAGGAAGAAGAGCAATGCCAAACTAGGGGGGTGTTTGGCTCACCGCCACACTTCGCCTGCCAAAGCTGCGGCACGCCACAGAGCAAAGGCAGCTGTTTGGTACAGCTTTTAGATGAGGCAGCCACACTGTTTTGCAGTAGAAATTTACGCCAAGGTTTGACAGCCATATTCTCCGCCGCAAGTGTTGGGCAACGCCACAACTGAGTGGCTGGTGGGGGCTGTGAACCAAACAGCCCCTAGTTCTTAAGCTAATTAATGTTATTTTTGGATTTGAATTAATTAATCATCGCGAGTGGATTCTTATTGCAATTTAAAATGTAAAGGTCATTGATGTATAATTTTATCAAACTTGATTCAACCTATCGGTTGGAGGTTGATAGACTTATTAATATCGTGAAAAGGCCTACATGAAGAGAGAAGATAAAGCATATACATTGTTCGTGCATCGGCTATAAGAACATTGTAGTATTTACTGACGCAGAACGGTTCATTGCACAATTGGTTTGCCGATGTTCTGATTTGGACCAAACACGGAGAGGGTAGTTCTATTTCTTATGCAATTGGCAACCCAGACAACACCGCCATTGAGAGACGAGCTAAAGGGGAGCCCATGCAGCCTATGCGTCGGCTAAGTTTCGGAATGCCATCAGGTTCCTGGTTAGGGACGAACTAGACATTACAATCTCTATCGGAAGATGGTGCTTAAGGGGGGGAAGTCTTCCTTATGGAGTCAGCCCAGGAGAAAATTTGTTTCCCCAGAGGTTCTGAATGACCTCGTAAAGGAATATTCAATGAGGCAGTTGGCAATCAGCTTCCATAACCGGAGATCCAAACTGAATACCAAGTTCATGAAGAAAGGACTACACGCTACAAAGATGTACGACAAGATTACAGAAGCTCAGTAGCAGGTCTTTGTTTAGCAAAAGAGCTCAGATGAGTTTTTATGTATTAGTCAAGCCAACCCCTAGCTTGTAAAGAAGAATGTATCACCATCGCCTTGTCATGAGTGGTTACAAGCTCCAAATTTCGAAATGAAGGCTCACTACGTGTTCATATTTCCTAGTCTAGCATGCTAGGTTGGTTGATACGATTAGAACCCAGGATACAACTCTTTATGCGTTAGAGGTAGCAATACTTAACAAAACCACATTGCATATTTAAATAGTATTTTGCATAGGTTTTGATAAGTAGGTTTTAGAGGTTATTAATTTTTTTAGTTGCCTAATTCACCCCTCTATTAGGCGTCATGGTCCCTTCGGTGAGAGAAGAAAAAAAAACAACATTTGGGTCAAACAAGAGCAATGAAAAGTGGCCTCAACACAAGAGGGAGCTCCACATTAAACCTAACCTCAAATTCCACCTAGAGCTGCTCATCACCGGACATTATCATTGTGCCGGCGCTGTTCGGCTGTCGGTTCCATAAGCTCCGCTATATGACTGCTGACATGTATGCTGATGTGGAGTCCGTAGAAGCGGACCTTTTTTATGTATGTGCACTAGTTGAGTTGAGCTTCGGTGTAAGGGAGTTATATTACTTGGTGGCTTGCCCAGTATTCCCTTGCCAAGGTGAGGAGCAACTAATGGAATCCCAAGCGATAATCCATAGCCAAAACCAGAAGGAATGATTCGAGGCCATCGAATAATGGGCACAAACTGATGAATGCTAGACTGTTGGCCGGCCACTCGATAATGGAGTGCGTGAGGCATGACCTTGTTAGCAGTGGGTAACGAATCACTGCTAGTAGCACTACCACCATGCTGTGCACTCTTCTGGAACACACATCTTCCCTGTGGGGTCGGTCCCCACTTCCTTTTTCTCTTGACATGCTCCAAACGAGGTTTTCTGACTAATTCACCTGGGCTAAGCCGCCCAAATAAAAGGGTCCTCAGCTTCATTGTGTCCATTTTCCCTCTCATGAAATCTAACAAGTTCAAAGCACATTCTCTAAGGCATTTGCAAATCTTCTGCATCTGCACCTTTCCCACTGACCTTGCAAAATTTTGTGATCGGTCCAAGAAATCTTCAACCTGCATAAACAGAAGCAAAATTAGTGTTTTGTGTGCTTTTTCAGGGTAAGAGTCTAGTCTTTTGCTACTTGTTAGTGCTCGATGCACAAATACTTAACACTTAAATTGCCGGCTCCTTTCTTCCAGGTCTTGGAGATCCATGACGCTTCAAAATTGCTTGTGCACAGCCCATGCTCCCATAAACTCTCTGCTGATAACAGCTGCAGGACAAGGCCGATATATGGCCCTAATTAGTGAACACAATCATTTCCAATAACACGTTCAACAAAAAAAAGAAACCTCATACCGTTATAAAACAATTGTAAACTAATACTTCCTCCATTCCAAAAAAATAAGAGTTTTGACATTTTAGATACATTGCTAGACACAATGTATATCTACCACTCCGTCCCAGAAAGAAAGACGTTTTGGGTTTTCGTGCCACAAGTTTGACTCGATTTGTATAAAATGCGTGCAACATTTAGGTCTCTAAATAAATTTATTAAAAAACTAGACTTAAAGATCTTTCCGATGATACTAATTACTTAGCATAAATATTTATATATTTTAATATATAATTGCCGGTAGTTGTTTCTCGGGAAGCGAAAACGTCTTTCTTTCTGGGACGGAGGGAGTAAGTGCATAGTAAAATTTATGTATCTAGAAAACCTAAAACATCTTATAATTTGTAATAGAGGGAATATAAATATAAATCACTGTTACAATTTGGTAGTATGTGGTGGAGCAACAAGTTTTTTATTCATAATTGTATGACCCCTGCAGCCTTATGGGGCTTAGCAATGGTATTTGTTTTCAGAATATGCAGTGGAGTATAGATGACCTCTATCAAAATGTTGCAAGATCTGACTAAGAAGATAAAGGCGCTCAGAGATCTGGCAAGTTCTCATGTGATAATCTTAATATGAGGTGCTTCTCTCCACGGCATGTGGGTTTTATTGCCCTGAGGTACCGGTATTGAAGGTGTTGAGGGTGGCAAGTTTCAAAAGGTGGACCTTCGTTGGTGCTTCTCTGAAGTCTGATGTTTAGCAATAGTTCTGTGGTTCAGGTTGTAAGCTTTGCATTTCTGTCCTTGATGACGAGGATAGTTGTCATGTGGTTATGGTTTCCTGATTGCTTTGTAAACTTCAGGTAGTTGGGGATGTTCCTGGTTCTGAACTTGAGTTGCAAACACTTCTGGTCTTTTGATTTTAACTGAAAGGCTGGGACATGGCCCTAAAACTCTAAAAAATAATTCTTGGCCAATGCAGTACTGACAAAAAAAGAGGAAGCTAAACTAGCTAAAGTTCAGGGGTATGGCACAATTAGTGCCTTTAGACCATAGTTCATGGCTAAAATGAACACGTACAGAAAATAACATGTCAACATGGGTACATAATGAGAATTTCTGCAAATGTAGTTCGAGCTTATCTAAATCTCCTATTTGTTGTAAAAAAGAACTATGAACAGTAAACATAACACATGTGTATGGGAAGTGCTCATCCAACATACCAAGGAACAATTATAAAAACATGTTCATATAGATTCAGTTATGGCAAGTAACTTCAACCACAAACATAAGTAGGAAGATGAACCTTATAGTTACTCACTTTACTTATCAATGATACAAACAGTTCAGCCACAGATTCTTTATTTTTACTCCCAAAACCCTTAAACAGTAAAGCGTTCCTCTCAACGCTTGTGCAGTCTAACCCATCTGCAAGAGTAAGAATATAGAAAGTTATCCTTGGTTTCAGTGGAAAAGTTAGCAGAATTATGCCAGTAAAAGGAAAAACAAAGAGCAAGCATGATAGAAGTTAACCTTTTAACAAGTCAGAGAACGCAGGCAATATTGGAGGATCCCGGGTCTGCACTGCACATTGATGTTTATATTCTTAGCCATGTATCAAATAAGTTGCTATTCAAACACTACCATAAAGGTAAATGGAGTAAAATCCAATTTCTGGTACACAGAATGCAATAGCATGAAGTGTAGGGATTCAGACTGAGGAAGTGTAGCAGAAGGATATCTATCACGTTTTCTGAACTAGCATAAATCCAATCCAGAATGTGTCGATACTAAAGGAGATAATTTATTGGTTTTTCAATATGTTTCATCTTATTTTCTATACAAATGAATCCAAAGCTTGTGTCTTCAAATACAGATTGATTAGTAGGCCAATTAATGAAAACAAAAGGTAATGTGGGACAGTTACTTGCAATTTAATAACCAAACCAAAATAATAATTAACCCATGGTACCTGCAAATGGAAAGCAACTAGTGAAATAATTGACATGGAGCTCATTGTCAGTTGTCTTGGGCTATTCAAATCATGTACCTTAGCCCAGAACTTAACCTGAAGAACAAATGGGAAAAGGAAAAGATTGTTGTCACATAGTTTCAATTCATCACATGGCTTTGCTAAGTTACTAATTAGAAAGAAAACAAAGATTGCATTACCAAGTAACTTAGTATCTGAAACCTTTCATCAAGTGAGGAAACAAATTTGATGATCATTGACCTTGTCATGCCATCTTTATTTTCAACCGAAATATCACATTCGATCCCTGTGCCACAATCAATAGCCTTCAGTATAGGCACCCTAGCACTTATAATAGGTAAAACCCCACAGAAAATTCCACTCCCTGGATGGATCAGAAAAGAAAAGGTTGAATATATTTACAAATATCAATGGGCATGCAATGAATATCTGAAAATATTCTGTCCGGGGAAATACTTACTCTGATGAGAATATAGAACCTTGGAAAATTTCCTGATAATAGAGATCATTCGCTTGCGAGTATATCGCTCATCAGTATTAGCACTGAAATTGATAGAGATGTCCAGGTCACTATGAGGAGTAAATAAATCCATCGTGAATGATCCAAATGGTTCCACAACCGGAGACCCACAGTTGCTACCTGATATTAGAGTTAAATAAAGGTCAAATCAACATGTAAGAGACGAAGTTCAATGTTCCGATGTGACTGGTACATGATTTCCTGAACATCTACAACTACAAGAGTCCACTCAATGCTCGGTGTCATTGCTCAGTGAGTTTACCCCAATAGAGTTCTGTACTTTTAGCAGCCGATTGGCAATAGACAGACCAATACAACATCTATGTCCCTTTTCTTTTTGGAAAATTCTCCATGTTTCCTAATACTTCTTAAACCAATGCATGGTGAAACAACAGGTGGTGCGTGATGATATATCCTGAAGACATTTGATGCAATGCAACAGGACAGGATATAAACTACTACTATCAGAATTGTGCTGGTATTGCACCCCAGAATCGCCTAGATTTTCCTCCACAACTGATTTCGCAGACTCAAAATTGAAGAGAGTTTTTGAAAAATAATTTAAAAAATAAATAAAGAGAGTTCTCGGAGAGAGAGAACAATTGCAAATTTTATAACTAATCACCAGTCAGCATTCATATTACTACTTATTAGGGATGAATTTGGAGGCTAGAAGTTGATGACTATATTCAAAATAATCGATAACGTGGAAGAAATGGAAACATACCAAATCTTCGATTCACCATCTCCCTAAAGACATCAACCAAGGCGTTGCGCTGGTCATAGTCAAGTGGCTTGGGACGCAGAACGGCATACGCCTCGAGAAGCAACTGATTGAGAGCTGGAAGCAGACTGGGATTGACTGATATTGCCGTCAACTCCTCCAGCTCCAGACATTCAGCGTGCCTGCTTAATTCTGCACAGGAGAAGATAAGAGCCGGTTATATCTGCCAAAGCCCACACCGTAGGTCGCACTAAAACAAATCCGGGACAGATCGACAGTTGCATCTGAAAAAAAAAAAAGAGAAAAAGAGGAAATCTGCTTTGGCTGTTTGATTTCTGGAGCGCAGGGTCCAGCTGTCCATGGAAGCATGAACCGGCAAAGCAGGCCTGGCACTGCTTCTTCTAATGGAATGACTAATGCAAACCGCGGGCATATGTTGGGATGGGAGCAAAGAGAAATGGAGATGGGGAGGGACGAGGGAGCAGCAAGCAGAAGGAACTAGTAGGAGGGTACCTTGAGAATCCCATGTGCTTGCCTCGCTGGACCTGCAACAAGGGAAGAGCGAAATCAATACCCACAACAGTAACAGCGTCAAGCGCGCGCGATGCAGAAATGCGATCCCGAGCACCCCGAAGGAGAAGGGAAGGGAACCAAATCGATCGTCTCCCATGGAGTAGATTGAACTTGGGGTTGCGGGGAATTGGAAGGGTTTGGGGGAGGGACGGACTAGGGAGAGAGACTAACTGAGAGGAGTCGGAGTCGGTGTCGTCGGACACGGAGGAGCTGGCCGCCAGAGTCGCCATGGCGAAGGACCACTGCTCGCCGTGCCGTGCCTGTGCCTCTCTCTCTCTACTTCAATTCAAGGTGGGACGGCGGCACGGCGCTCCCTTATTTAGGCCCTCCCGTTTTGGTAGGGCTTCACTTAACCGGTGAAAGCCATTTTTTTTTAAGGTTTAGCTCCACCAACGGCTCTTTTAATGGAGCTAGAGCTGTTTTCGTGACCCATTTGGTAAAATAGCTCCTTCAAACAAAAGATGCAAAATAATTATAATATCCATTTTTTTATTTTTTCTCCTATTTCCTTCTTCTTCCCCGATTTCACAGGCTTCTCCACCCGACAGCTGCTCTCCACCACAGCGCCCAAGCGCGTCGTCACCATGAGCCTCAGCGGCCCCACGCGCCACCACGCCGGCAGCCCCGATGACCCCATGTCCCTCCATCGGTGCCGCCACTGCCTCAGTGGCTACCTTAGCTCATTCGGTGCGGCTGAAAGTATCCCCGTCTCTGTCGCGTCCGCCACTACCTCAGCGGCTACCAGCCAGACTCCCCAGGCCTTCCGCTTAGCCCCCCCTCGCTGGTGATGGCCAGAGCCCTGCCCGGAGCCGGAGAAGATATTAAAGACAGCGTTGAGGTGAGCCTGTTCGATGAATCAGCAGATGGGTTCTTGAGAACTGTGCGCACCATCTCGGAGCTCGTCTCGCTCCTTCGTCTTCGGTTGCGCGCCTAGGCGACCCCACGCCCCCACCGCGACCGTGTCCGCCTCGCTCCTTCCCCTTCGGTTGCGCGCCCAGGCGACCACACGGCAGGTGCCCGCGCACCCTGGCGGCCACGCGACCGACGACGACGTGCCCAGCGGCCAAGCGCCACCACGTCAGCCTCCTTCTCTTTCAGTTGCGCCCCCAATTGTAGGCGCCCAGGCGGCTGCGCGTCCCGTGCCCACATGCCTCGACGGCCATGCGCCCGGCGGCCGTGCGCTCGGTGCCCACGTGCCCTGAAGACCGCGACTCCGGTGGTCGCGAGCCTCGACGGGGACCGAGCGCCGCAGGCCTTGAAGGGGGCAATTCGGACTTTACTCCTCCTTGGGTTCCACGTAGACAAGCTGAAGCCGGAAGAAGCCACTATTTTTGGCTTCACCCTTCATCCATTCTTTGTCTCAGCACTTTTTTAGGGGCTCCACTAAAGAAGACGTTTTATTTTACCCTGTTTGGCAGAAAACAGCTCCAAACGGCTCCTGAAGCCGGTGGAGAAGCCCTGCCAAACGGGGCCTTAATAGGATGGGCCCGGTCGCAGCCCACAGGTGCTCTCGCTTGCGGCCGAAATCCACGGGCCTCCCGTGCTCGTGCAATGAAAGCCGCTGGTACTGGGAGTCTGGGACCACAAGTTCGATGTTTGAAACAAAACGATGCTCGCATGACCGCAGAGGCGGCAGCAAAGTAACGACGGAAATGCTTGAGTCAGCCCGTCCATCCGCTCAGACGTTGGCTTTCTGGGCACGCGGATCATCTCATCCGCGATGCCTGCACCGACCATCGAGCCCCGCTCCTCTTGACGCAGCACTCTCCGTCTCCCCTGTGCCTTCCTTCATCCTCCATCTTCACCGTATTCGAGCGCCGAGTGCCACGTGTGGCCAGGCAGCAGGAGAGGGGCCATCGTTAGCCAGGCATAGGCACAACTGGCCACTGCCAGGTCGGGCCACCATTCTCGGCCGCCAGCTTACCGGAACCGGCTATTCCCCGATCTGCTTTGCGTTGTCCGGAAAAAGAATGAACAATACATGTTTGAAGAGTATATTTCAAGTGCTTCAAATGTTCCGTAAGTACGTTGCAAGTGTTCCATATGAATGTTGCAAAAGTAAATCAGGATATTGCATATGTTGTAATGGTTGTATACGCATGTTGCAAGCTTCTATTTCTAATGTTTTATCTGTTTTTCAGATGCATATTGCAAGTCTGAATGTTACATATGTTTCACACATATGTTGCAAGTGTTTTATCTGGATGTTACGTATGTTTTGCAATGGTTTTCAAGTGTTTTTAGGTGTTTTCACAAGTGTTTCAGACGCATATTTCATGTGTTTCATCTAGCTTTTCAGACGTATGTTTCAAATATTGTATTTGTATGTTTTAAAAGTAGACTAGATGTTGTAGTGTTGCAACGGGACCAACCTACCGCAACCACCTGCAGCAGCTACTGAGGCGCCGCCGAGCGAACATAGACGGCGGAGGGGGTGCGAGTGGTCCCCGTGCGCGGTCTAGCGGCGTGGTGACGTCCGGACGGCACAGGCCTGCATGGTCACGGAAAACGCAGGCGCGACGAGGGCATGCATGCGCGAGGGCAGAGTGCAAGCGCACGCGGGAAACAAAGCACGGACGGGGGCGTGCTGGCGTAGACGAGGGTGGAGTGGGGCGTCCGGACGCGCGCGTACGTCTGGGCGACAGCAAATAACGTGGCAGAAAGGTGGCGAAGAACCCGGACCGGGAGGGAACCGAAGAAGGCAGGAGCCGCAATGTCTTTTATTTTACAACAAACATCTTTATTTTAGCAGTATCTGGCTGCTATGATGGATATAGAGTTTAAGTTTACAGACGTTAAAGCTTCCATCACTAGACAGTGCTGATCATGAGCACTATTAGAGCACACGGGCTTAAAGTCAAAGACTGAACTATTGGAGGCAGAGGCAGAGGAGGCCTGTTTGGCCAGATTATTTGCCGTGGAATTAAGATTCCTGTTGACCTTGAATATCTTGGACCTTCGGTGAGCTGAGCAGTTGGAAAACACTCGAGTAAAGTGTTTGATTTTCCACTCCAGAGGATTGGTTTGATCTTTATCATTGAGAAAGTGGACCAGCTGTTAACAATCAGATAAGAAGCTGGTGTTGTTGAAGTTGAGTGCGTCATTGACAGTAGCTGCGAGAGCTAAAGCCGCGGCCTCTGCCATTAGCACTGACCCAGCACCTGTCATGAAAGCCTTGATGTAGATGGTGTGCGTCGGCTATACCTGTGGGTTAACAAAGAAAACTCCTAGACCAGCCGTTCTTGGTGGTAGGGAAGGGTGGTCAGGTGTTGTGGAAGCATCTGCATATAGCACCTGACACCAGGTAAGAGTGCAGGCGTCTAGATTGTGTACCTATTCATCAATGGTATGGTACAGCCGTGTGTGTAACAATCGGGCTGATCCAATGCTGCAAAGGAAGGAACCATACCTAATGCTATTTGGCCATCATTTTGTGGCTCTGTATTGTCCTTGTGTAGGCGTTCAATTGTAAACTGAGTTGTGCTCTGCTAGATATTAGATGGCAAAAAGGGTAAACACGAAGTCTGTAGTTCAGTGTGTGTCATATGCTCCTCCTGGGTGGTTGAGTGTGTTCCGTCAATGCCTGCATCAGTAGAATAAATACCTTGGTTTGGAGTGTTGAGGCTATTGTTGTCTAGCTTGGATGGAGTGGTTGCCCTGACCCCTATGTCGCCCTCAGCTCCTGTCAGTTTGGGAGGCAAGCTGCTGGTGTTGTTCATCTGTGGCACCATGGGGGACGCTGGGTTGCTCTAGATTATGCACCTCAGCAGTAGCCGAGGTCGGGTTGGTACCTGCAATCTCATTAATCATATATATTGTAGTTGTGGTGGCTGTGTGTCGTCCCCAATCTGTTAGAGGAGCCATGGAGATGGGCACCGGCTCCAATCCCGTGGTGAGTCCTATTGAGATTTGGGTAGGTTGTTCTGTTGGTGCTAGCCAACCAGTAGTGTTTGCAGTTGACTGTTGCATGTCCCTGTTCGTCGATGAAGTAGGTAGTGAGTCTGTGCCTCGAGGTTGTGTTTCCCGTACTGCTTGTTGGGTGCTGATGTGTGCTGCCACGACATGGTGTGCCTGCCAAGGAGTCCAGGACTTTCTGTGGAATCGAGTGTCATTCCTGGCCTTCCACAAATACCACATAATGGTTAGAATCTTATTAAATAAAGCATCAGAAATTGAGTTGGAGACAAAAGCCTGAAGGGTTAATTGCACTCCATCATTTTCTTGGGGAAGGTTGTTAGTGCGTAGAGAGGGTTCAAAGGAGAACCAAACAGCCCGGGGTAGATGGCAGTGGAAGAAAAGGTGAGTGTCGTTCTCCACTGCACCACAAGATGCACAGTGTTTGTCGATGTGAGTGGAGTACCTTGCTGCTCTATCAGCAGTAGTGAGGGCTCTTCTTTTTTGTCTTCAGGTGAAGGCTTTGATTAGAGGGGATAGTTCCTTGCTTCTCCATCCTCTTTGCAAAATGGTGAATGCTTCTGGATCCTTGTTGTGAAAGCTAAATGAGCGCCTTCCCGTTGGGATCAGCGGGGTCGAGGGGTACGAGCTTGACGTCTTCCGCGGGCTCGAAGCTGCCGGCGTGGCGCTTCGGGTCGAGAACCTCGTTCGCGAGACCGTCGAGGTCCGCGGCCAAAGCCACCGACTCCAAAACGGCCTCGCCGTGCTCGACGCACTCGACATCGCATTCGTAGGCGTGCTCGTATGAGGGCCCCATGGTGATGACGTCGTTTGGACCCGGCATTTTGAGCTTGAGGTAGGTGTAGTTTGGAACAGCCATGAACTTGGCGTAGCACGGGCGCCCGAGGATGGCGTGGTACGTCCCACGGAATCCGACCACCTCGAAGGTGAGGGTCTCCTTTCTGAAGTTGGCTGGTGTGCCAAAACAAACGGGCAGATCGACCCGTCCGAGGGGTTCTGCCCGCTTCCCTGGCACAACTCCATGGAAGCCCGCGACGCTAGGTTGGAGGCGCGCTCTCTCGACCCCCAGGAGGTCGAGGGTCTGGGAGTAGATGATGTTGAGGCTGCTTCCGCCGTCCATGAGTACTTTGGTGAGGCGTGTGTTGGCGATGATGGGATCAACAACAAGAGGGTAGACCCCCGGATTGGGGACGTAGTCAGGATGATCATCATGGTCGAAAGTGATGGCCACCGCAGACCAGTCAAGGAAACGAGGGACCGCCGTTTGTACGGAGAAAACCTCTCGTCGCTCTCGCTTGCGTTGGCGAGCTGAGAGGCGGGTCGAGGGTCCTCCGTAGATCATGAAGCAGTCGTGGATCTCGGGGAATCCCTCATCCTTGTCGTCACCCTTGGGGTCCTCCTTCTTGTCGGTGTTTTTGGTGCCTGCACCCTCGAAGTACCTGCGGAGCATGTGACAATCCTCGAGGTTATGGTTAGTGGGTCCCTTGTGGTAGGGACACGGCTCTTTGAGCATTTTGTCAAAAATGCCCCCACCGGGAGGGCCTCGAGGCTTCTTGCGCTCGGTAGCGGCGACAAGCTCATCGGCCGGAGCCTCGGGCTTGCCCTGCTGGCCTTTCTTCTTCTTTCGGTTGTTCCTCTTGGAGCCCCGGGTGGAGCTCGCGGGATCGTCAGCCTTCTGCTTCCCTTTGTCCTGCTCACCGCCGAAGATGGCACCAACCGCCTCCTCGCCGGCGGCGAAGTTGGTGACGATGTCCATCAATCCGTTGGCAGTGAGTGGGGTGTGGCGGCCCAACTCTCGGACCAGCTCTTTGCAAGTGGTACCAGAGAGAAAAGCCATAATGACGTCGGAGTCGGTGACGTTGGGGAGTTCGGTGCGTTGCCTAGAGAAGCGCCGGATGTAATCCCGGAGGGATTCACCCGGCTTCTGCTTACAACTCCGGAGGTTCCACGAGTTGCCGGGGCGCATGTAAGTTCCCTTGAAGTTTCCCTCGAACACCCTCACGAGATCACCCCAGTCGTGGATCTGCTGGGGCGGGAGATCCTCGAGCCAGGCTCGAGCGGTGTCGGAGAGGAACAGGGGGAGCTGTCGGATGATGACTCGGTCGTCGGTGGCCCCACCCAGCTGACATGCCAAGCGGAAGTCGGTGAGCCAAAGTTCGGGTTTGGTCTCGCCGTTGTACTTGGCAAGAGTCATGGGAGGGCAGAACCGCACCGGCAGTATCGTTTCGCGGATTGCCTTGCTGAAGACCCGAGGGCCCGGAGGCTCGGGTGAAGGACTGCAGTCCTCCGAGCTGTCGTAGCGCCCGCCCCTATGCACATGGTAACCTCGAGCCACACCATCACCGTGCTTGCGCGTGCGGCGCTCGACGATGTTGCCACGGGTGTCTCGAGGCTCATGGTCATGAGCGATGTGCTCGGGGGCGGGAGCCACTCGAATCCGTCAGGGAAGTTCAGGATGAACCGAGGCCTCTCTCTCCTGCCGGGAGGGTTCTGCGAGCCGCTCCGAGGCGGGCTCGCGTCGCCTCGAGGCAGAGCTCTCGGCCTGCTGTAGGGCAGCGGTCTCGAGGAGTTCTCGGATCTCGTCTCGAGCCCGGCGAGCATCGGGGTTTGACGGCTCGGGCATATTGCGTAGGAGCATGGCGGCGGTGACGAAGTTCTGGCTGGCTCGAGCGAAGACCGGGGGGTCGGTTACCCGGTCCTCGTCGATGCGACGGTTGACGTCGCGAGCTCTTCCGCGAGCTCTCCCACCAAGTGCGCGTTCCGCACGCTCACGCTCGAGAGTTTGTTGGAGCAGACGCAGGTTTTCCCGTTCCTCATCGAGCCTTCCCTGCAACTCACGGATTTGCTCGAGCTGCACCCCTTGATCCGCAAGGAGTTGAGCCTCGTCCCGCTCGGCAGGGAGCTCGACGTGAGGAGGCGTGTGCCTTCCTCTGACCGGCTCTTCTTCCTGCGAATCCGACGTGTTTTCAACATCGACGTTGAAGCACTCGCGGGTCAGATCGTAGGTGTCATCAGCCGAGTCGGAGTCAGGGGCGCCGAAATAATAGTATGACGGGGGAATGTATGGCCGTTGCGGTTCGCCGCTGGGGTTGCAGCGTGGGGAAGCGGTCACACGGGGTTCTGTTTCTGGTGCCTCAGTAGAGTCCAGATAATCAGATGCCGGCGTGGACGCAACAAGATCCAGAGCGGAGCGTAGATGGTGCCCGGGGAGTTCCTCAAAAGCACTCATGCGAGTGCTCACGGAAGAAGCGTACACCTGGGCAGCCGAGTCTAGCCCAAACGGGAACGGCGAAGGAGATGTGGCTGTCCACGCCGGAACGGGTGCTCCGGATAGCGGTGTCTCACCGGACGGGGGAGCGGCGGGATTCTCCGTCAGCATGTTACCCTCGGCCAAGCTTATCCTCCCCAGATCCTCAATGAGGAAGTCTGGGTTGGCGTCCGGCTGGGGGGTGCCGGACCGGGGAATCCCGTCACCCTCCGCGAGATGAAGACGGTGGTTGCGCCGGGCTCGTCGTCGTCGGGCGGCTCGCGCCTGCCTGGAGCGACGATACCGGCGGATCGCTCCCCCAGGCTGGGAGAGCTCGTAATCCTCATCGGTTGGGTGCCTAGGTGGGAGTAGGACCATGTCGTAGCCGTAGCCAAGCGACATGAACTCCAAACTCCCGAACCAGATCACCGTGGCCAACGGGATAGGACGGTCGGGGTCAGCCATCCAGAAAAAAGGCGGGAAAGCGACGTCGGCACGCAGCGATCCCCTACCTGGCGCGCCAACTGTAGGTGTTCGGACCCGAGGGGGTCCTAGACCAACGAGTAAATGCTGCGTGTCCCTTTCCTGGATGGTGATGCAAGGAGAACACACGGGGATTTATCCTGGTTCGGGCAAGAGAAGGCCCTACGTCCAGCGGGGGGGAGAGATTTGTATTTCCTTGCACCGAGGTGCTTGCGTAGGGGTTACAAGCTTGCAAGAGAGGGTGGTGAGCCCAGGTCTCAAAAGGGGAAAAAGGAATACAAGTCGATTGCTTGAGATGTTGATCGCTATCTTGTGTATGGCTTGTTCTTCGTTGTCTTCTCCAGAGCCCTGGCCTACCCTTTTATAGGATGAGAGGAGGCCAGGGCAACGAACGCCTTGAGATGACGTTTTGTCGATCACTATCGAGGTGGCTGTAGCGACGTGCCCTAGAAATGGGAGGCCATCCCCGGGCGCCATGGTGTTATAGATGACGAGACGCCGAAGTGACCCGGAGCGCCATGCCATGCCGTCCTTCCGTCCCTGTTGTGCTGTGTTAGGCGTCGAGGCCGGGTCGAGGCCAGGTCGAGGCCGATCGGATAAGTCCGAATCCCTGGAATCGTGGCGTACGGACTTTGTCGTATCCTCCCTCGAGGGTGACTGGTGATGTACAGTGTGCGGTAAGGTGGGTACAGTGATGTTTTTCACCTCCCATCACGGGATGGGCGGTAAAACAGTGAGGACTGACACTGGTATTGTTCCCACGTCGACCACGCGCGCAGCCATGCCAGTAGGTGGTAGTAGGTAATGGCATTAAACGCTAAGGCTTTTGTCCTGGGGTAGGTAAAGGGAGGGGGTCGGGCGCCTCAACCCGGGCTCACGCGAGTCGGAGTTCGGTCGAGGTGCCTTGTCGTGCGGGACGTGGTCGAGGCATCCCGTCGAGCCGGTCTCGTACGGGGCAGACCTGTCGTGCGTTTTGAAGTGGGCTGTGCTCTACCGTGATTTAGTCGCTTTTGTTTTTATTATTGACGAACGTGGGTACCCCTATACTATTGGTACCGACACTCATCTTTTGATCATTGGAAAAGAAAGATGAAGCAATATCTTGGCTCTATTAATAAGAAGGTTTGGGAGGTGACACATCATTATTATGCTATCATTGATTCCGACAACCTCACCAACAATGACCGCATCAACAACCAATGCAACACTATGGCTCTCAACACTCTTTACAATGGGATTGATGTAAAGGTCTTTGAGCAAATCAAGGATCTTAAGATGGCAAGTGAAGTGTGGACAAGATTAGAGGAAACATATGAGGGCACTTCAACGGTAAAGAGTGCCAAGCTCTATATGCTCAAGGATAAGTTTGCATGCTTCAAGATGAAGGATGATGAGTCCATACCGGAGATGTTCTATAGGCTATAAGTTATTGTCAATGATCTCAAGAGCCTAGGAGAAGATGTCAAGGACAAGGACTTCTCACATAAGTTCTTGATGAACTTACCTAAGAAGTTTGCTATCTTGAGGAAGATGATCCAAAGAGAGGGTTTGGACAAGGTGACTCCAAACCAAGAGCTTGGAGATGTCATGACCGATGCTCAATATGTTGATGATGAAGATGAAGATGAGAAGAAGGATATCAAGGTCAAGCAAGAGAAGCCCATTGCATTCAAGGCTTCATCTTCTAAGGGCAAGAGCAAGGTGGAGAGTGATGATGATGATCCATTCGATGATGAGACCATGGCCCTCCTTATGCACAAGATGGGAAGGTTCATGAAGAAGAAAGTATATGGGGGCAAGGAAGAGGAGAGACACTATGAAGGCAAAGATCCTTTGCTACAATTGCAATAGCCCCGATCACATAGTGGCGGATTGCCCCTATGAAGATAAGAGATTTCATAATGGGGACTTGAAGCTCAAGAAGAACAATAAGGATAAGAAAGAGAAGGAGAAGAATTCAAAGAAGAGCTTCACATTCAACAAGAAGAAGAAGGGTGGTGGTTATGTGGTCACTTGGGATAGTGACAACTCCGATAGTGATGATGATGCAAGCTCTAGTGATGATGAAAGGACCACTCGGCGAGCCATTGCAAGCCTCGCCCTCTCCAACTAGTCATCCATCTTCAACACTACATCGACATGCCTTATGGCCAAGCCTACCAAGGTAAAATATGATGATAGTGATGATGATTCTTGTGCTAGTGATGGTTGTAGGAGTGATGATGAGGAGGATGAGGACTACTCCAAGGAAGATCTATTGGGCATAATAGATTAAATGAGCAAGGGCTACAAGAGGACCACCAAGAGATGCAAAATCTTGGAGCAAGAGCTCATTGCCAAGAGCAATGAAAATAATGCCTTGATAGAGGAGCTTGTTGCTCTCAAAAAGAGTAAGGAGTGCAAAGGAATTGAACAAGAGCTCAAAGCTCTTAGAAAATCCTTTGATGAGCTAGAGGCCTCTCGTGAGTGTCTAAAGGAAGACCACGAGGACCTTGAAGTTGCTCACACTAGGCTTAAGGAAGCCCACTCCACTCTACTTGAGCTCATCAAGGAAAAGGACCTCAAGTTGGAGAAGTTGATGAAGGAAGCTAAGGAGGAGCAAGTGATTGTCACTTGTGATATTATTGATGATTCTTTATTTGTTGGTCCTACTAATGTTTTATGTAGCTCATCATCATCCACCACAATCAACTCTATCTCTACTACTAGTGATTCATCACTTGTGGTTGAGAATGAGACTCTCAAGAAAGAGGTGGATGATCTCACCCGTGCATTAGGCAATGCCTATGGTGGAAATGCCCGCTTGCTAAAATGCTTGGGTAGCCAAAGGTTCTCTCTTAACAAAGAGGGTTTGGGCTATACTCCCAAGAAGGGCAAGGCGGCCTTTGCTACTCCAAAGTCTCGCTTTGTGAAGAGCAATGGTCGTTATTGCAATAGATGCAAGCAAGTTGGGCATCTAGAGATTAATTGCAACAAAATGAACAAGAACAAGAAAAATGCTATTGTACCTTACATTCCTTTTGATTCTTGTTATGTGCTTACCAAGGGTGAGAAAGGTGTGCATGCTAGGTTTGTTGGTATACCAATTGTGGGCCCAAAGAAGAAGGCCATTTGGGTACCAAAGAACTTAGTTACTAACCTCCAACGACCCAAGCAAGTATGGGTACCTAAAAGACATTAATTTGTTTTGTAGGTAAATTACAAGGCCGGAGGAAGGCATTGGGTGCTTGATAGTGGGTGCTCTCAACATATGTTCGGTGATTCAAGAATGTTCAACTCTCTCAAATCAAATAATAGTGGCATTGATAGCATCACATTTGGTGACAATAGCAAGGGTGATGTAAAGGCTCTTGGAAGGATTGCAATCTCAAATGATCATAGCATTTCAAATGTGCTCTTAGTTAAAAAGTTGAACTTCAATCTTCTCTCGGTTGCTCAATTGTATGATCTTTGTTTCAAGTACATATTTGGTGTTGATGATGTGGAGATAGTTAGTGTTGATGGCTCCAATTTGATCTTCAAGGGTTTAGACATGAGAATCTATACTTGGTTGATTTCAATTCTAGTGACACTCAACTTTCAACATGCTTGCTCACCAAATCAAGTATGGGTTGGTTATGGCATAGAAGACTTGGTCATGTTGGCATGAAGCAATTGAACAAGTTAGTGAAGCATGACTTAGTTAGAGGCTTGAAGGATGTCACATTTGAGAAAGATAAGCTATGTAGTGCAAGTCAAGTTGGAAAGCAAGTAGGCAACACTCATCCATTGAAAAGCATCATGAGTACTTCCAAGGCATTTGAGTTGTTGCACATGGATCTATTTGGGCCAACTACATACACAAGCATTGGTGGCAACAAGTATGGCTTTGTGATTGTGGATGATTTCACTAGATACACATGGATATTCTTTCTTGTGGACAAGAGTGATATATTTGACATATTCAAGAAGTTCATCAAGAGAGTGCAAAATGAGTTTGAGATCACAATCAAGAAAGTGAGAAGTGACAATGGAAGTGAGTTTAGAAACATAAGAGTTGACGAGCTATGTGATGAGCTTGGAATCAAACATCAATTTTTGGCCAAGTATACACCTCAATCAAATGGCCTAGTTGAGAGGAAGAATAGAACCTTAATTGATATGGCAAGATCAATGTTAAATGAGTATAATGTGAGTCATTCATTTTGGGCCGAAGCAATCAACATGGCTTGCTTCTATAGCAACCGCCTCTATTGCCACAAGTTCCTAGAGAAGACACCATATGAGATATTGATTGGAAGAAAGCCCAACATTGCATACTTTTGGGTTTTTGGTTGCAAATGCTATATCTTGAAGAAAGGCACTAGATTGAGCAAGTTTGAGAAGAAATTTGATGAAAGATTCTTACTTGGTTACTCCACTACTAGCAAAGCTTATAGAGTTTGGAATTTGGCTAGTGGTTTACTTGAAGAAGTGAATGATGTTGAGTTTGATGAAACAAATGGTTCTCAAGATGAGGAAGATAACTTGGATGATGTGAGAGGAACTCAATTGACAAATGCTATGAAAGAAATGGATATTGGTGATATTAGGCCAAAGCAAGTGATTGATGTGGATGACTACAAAGATCAAGTGCTCCAAAGTCCAATTACACAAGCTAGTGGTTCTTTAATGCAAAATCAAGCTAGTACATCATCTCAAGTGCAACAAGATCAACAAGTGGCTAGTTCATCATCTCCAACTCATGATCAACATCAACATCCAAGCAATCAAGTGCAAGTGCTTCAACCAACCAACATTGCTAGAGACCATTCATTGGATTCCATCATTGGTGACATACAAAGGGGAGTTCAAACTAGATCAAGATTGGCATCATTTTGTGCTCACTCTTCTTTTGTAATAATGGAAGAATCCAAGGACATTGATAAAGCATTGAGAGATCCGGATTGGGTAAATGCAATGCATGAAGAGCTCAACAACTTCAAGAGAAATGAAGTATGGGAATTAGTTGAGAGACCTAGTGATCACAATATTATTGGAACAAAATGGGTCTTTCGCAACAAGCAAGATCAAGATGGGATAGTAGTAAGGAACAAAGCAAGACTAGTGGCTCAAGGTTACACACAAATAGAGGGACTTGACTTTGGTGAAACTTATGCCCCGGTTGCAAGATTAGAAGCAATTAGGATTTTACTTGCCTTGCTTGTGCTCACAATATCAAGCTATATCAAATGGATGTGAAGAGTGCATTTCTCAATGGGTACATTTAAGAAGAGGTGTATGTGGAGCAACCTCCCGGTATTGAAGATGACAAGAAACCCAATCATGTCTACAAATTGAGAAAAACTTTGTATAGATTGAAGCAAGCACCTAGAGCATGGTATGAAAGATTGAGGGACTTCTTCTATCCAAAGGATTTGTCATGGGCAAAGTGGATACTACTCTTTTCACCAAGAAGATTGGGAAAGACTTATTTGTGTTGCAAATATATGTTGATGATATCATATTCGGTTCAACCAACCAAGAGTATTGTGATGAGTTTGGAAAAATGATGGCAAAGGGATTTGAAATGTCAGTGATTGGTGAACTTAGTTTCTTTCTTGGACTTCAAATCAAACAAATGAAGGAAGGAACATTTGTAAGCCAAACCAAATACATAAAGGATATGCTAAAGAAGTTTGGTATGGAAGATGCAAAAGGAATCACTACTCCAATGAGCACTAATGGAAGCTTGGATAGTAACAAGAATGGCAACATGGTGGATCAAAAGCTATATAGATCAATGATTGGTAGCCTACTCTATGTGACGGCATCAAGGCCCGATGTGATGTTTAGTGTATGCATGTGTGCAAGATTTCAAGCCTCACCAAGAGAAAGTCATTTGAAGGCAACAAAGAGAATATTGAGGTATTTAAAGCATACACAAGATGTTGGATTATGGTATCCTAAAGGTGCAAGCTTTGAGCTAGTTGGATATTCAGATTCCGACTATGTCGGTGACAAAGTGGAGAGAAAGAGCACCTCCGGGACTTGTCAATTGTTGGGAAGATCACTTGTCTCATGGTCATCCAAGAAGCAAAATAGTATTGTACTATCTACCACCGAGGCCGAATACATCGCCGCGGGTAGTTATTGTGCACAAATCTTGTGGATGAAGGCAACATTAAAGGATTTTGGAATCAATTTCAAGAATGTGCCATTGCTATGTGACAATGAAAGTGCCGTGAAGCTAACCAACAATCTGGTTCAACATCAAAGAACAAAGCATATTGATGTTCGCCATCACTTCATTAGGGATCATCAACAAAAGGGTGACATTGCTATTGAGAGTGTAGGCACCGAAGATCAATTAGCCGATCTATTCACCAAGCCACTTGATGAGAAGAGATTTCACAAGCTAAAGAATGAGTTGAACATACTTGACTTCTCCAACATGAGTTGATGCACCTCCATGATATGACATGCCTCTCCTTCGAGCCCCAAGGTACAATTGGTTGACATGTCATACATTCTATACTAAGGACATGTTTAGTGCATCTAGTCATGATTTCTTATGTTCTAGGCTCATTCATGAAAATCAAATGAATTTGAAGGTTATATGGTGCTACTATTATTTATTTACTATGTATGATCTAGTGGTAGCATATAACTTGTTTAAGTAGCTTGTGATCCTAAGTGTTTAATCTAGATCACTTGTCTAAATATTTGCTTCAACATGGTGCATGATAATCCTTCTAGTGAGGTGTGAAGAAGCTTGCCCTTGGATCAAACCGAAGCATTTTATTTATGCAAACAATCTAGGTTGAATCACAAACTTGATCCTCACCCCATAATTCAACATGATAATCTATCTAAAATTGGTCCCTTGTGGTCATTGGTGCCAAAGAGGGAGAAAATGTTATTCACAAAGATAGATTCTAAAGGGGGAGAAAACCTAAAGGGGAGAATTGATAAAAGAAGGGGATCAACTAAAATTTTGAGCACACAAGTATGGGGAGCAAGCTCTTAAACATGAATGTTGCATTTCCATTTGCACTTCATATGTATGATGCATAGTTATGCATTTCTTTTTCTCTGATACATTGCTTGTGTGGTGACTTGCTAGTATAATTTGAATGGTATATTGAGGTACTAGCATGAATAGGAAGTAGTTAGATTTTTTCTTGCTTCATGTTTTTCAAAGTGGTACTAGAGCCTTGCTTATAATGTTGATCTCACGAGGTTTCTAGTTATGTTTGTGCTTTTCCGAGTGATATCTAACTACACAAGGTGCTAAGATGGTGTTTATCGCTACTCCGATGGTATCACACTTCAAAGGTCTATAATCTAAAACACTTAGCACCTATTGATAGTCAATGCTCCTATATTTTTTCCTATCTAAGCATGTATGCTTCCTAAATCCAAACATATAGCATACATGTAGGGGGAGCCATTGCTATCAATTTGAATTCATGATCACTTGTCCGTAATTATTACACATGGTAATATACTTGGACAATGTGACATGGGTTCAATTAAAATTTTATCATAATATCTTTGTGAAAGGGTTGTCACCAATAACCAACAAGGGGGAGATTGAAAGCTCTATGTTTGGTGTTGGTAATTAGTGACAATGCCTAAGTACTAATCCTATGCCTAAGTTGTATATAGCATATGAGGATTAGTACATTCCAAGGTTGGTGGCAAGATGGACATGGTGATCATGATGGCCAGACTTGGATTTGGATGCAACCCTACGTGATCAAGGCAAAGGTATATGCTTAAGGGTTGTGTTTTAGTAACCAAGACACCTAGTGGGTATGGTTACATTATAGGATAGATAGCTGTACTATAAAGAGGGTAATGACGCGACTATTGAACTCCTAAGTGCCTCTACGTGTGCATTTCATAATCATATGCATTTGGATAGAACTAATAACGCCTCGAAAAATGATTGTGAAAATGCTAACACACTCACACATGACGTGATCACTTGGTGGTGTTAGCACATTTGCGATGGCATTGGAGTTTGAGCGGTAGAGAGGGTTTGGGGTCCTCTCTCCCTCCCACCGAGCTTGCGAGGCGGGATTCAGGCATTTTTGAGGAATTGAAACGCCTATTTTCCTTTACACCAATGTCAAGATTTGGAGGCGTTGTCACATGTTGTTTCACGAGCTAAAACATGTGCTAAAGTGACACACATACTTAGTCTAGCTCATATGTGAAAGGGTGAATTAAACGGAGGCGAACGGAGGTCACAGAGGTGACCGGATGCGGTCTCTGTTTGACCAGACGCGTCCGGTTAGTGCTCAGGGTTTGCGCGTGTCTTGGTCTTCTGATCGGACGCGGTGGCGCGTCCGGTCGTTGTGGGAGCTTACTGGACTCCAACCGGACGCTGACACTGTGGCATCCGGTGCGACTAGCAGCGCGTCCGGTTGCTGTTTCGTTGGAGCGCTGCTCAGGCTTGACCAGAGCGTCCGGTCCGTTACGGGACCAGCGTATCCGGTCGAGCTTCGCGCATCCGGTCCGCGCGACCAGCGTGTCCGGTCAGCGCGACTGCAGCTATTTCGAGTGCCTAACGGCTATATTCGAAGGGGTACGTCTATAAATACTCATTGGTCGGCTCAAAGCTCTAACCCTTGCATTCTTTGACATACTTGTGAGCACTTTGAGCTAAGCAAATCCCCTCCCACTCATCTCTCTTGCTTCTTTGCATATTCAAAGTGAGATTGAGTGATCCAAGTGCATTAGCATTGTGAGATTGCATCTAGTTGGCACCTGGTGGTTGATTTGCTACGGGATTCTTGTTTCTCTTGGTGGTTGCCGCCACCTAGACGGCTTGGAGCAGCTTGGAGGCGTTGGCAAGAGTTGGTGATTGTTCTTGGCCACCTCCAGTGATTGTGAGGGGTTTGTGCCTACCTCGGCGAAGCGCCAAAGGCAATATTAGTGGATTGCTCGTGTCATTTGCAACCTTTTGCCATTTGGTAGGTTCTTGTGGCACCTTTTTGAGATGCTCGGTGTGAGACCAATTAGCCACCGAACCACGTGGTGAAGAGGGACACAACGGGGACTAGCGTGCCGACAAGCACGTGAACCTCGGGATAAATTTTTGTGTCATCATTCTTTTTGTGATTAATCGATCCCGGTGGTTGTGTATTGTGGAATTCATCTCTTGATCATATTGATTGGTTGGCTCAATACTTCGCCCCTCAGTGATACCCTTCTAACTCTCTCTTGTATTATTTTTCTTAGTTACCTTGCTAGCTTGTTAGTATAGCTCTTAGCTTGTGTAGCTAGTTAGCTTTAGTTGTAAACTAAGTTGTGCGGTTTGACTTGTGCGGTTGAGTGCAAATATACTAGAATTGTGAATTGGATAGGTGGCTTGCAAACACCCCGTAGGCTAAGCAAAACTCGCATCTCGCTATTTGTTATATTGATAAGCTTGTTTAGCTTGTCTTTGTAGAATCTTTTAAAAGGCTATTCACCCCCCTCTAGCCATCAAGACCTTTCACCCGTGCACCTAACCTCACTAGCAGCCAACCACGATCCGCCGTGCCAGGGAGTGGAGCCTGCCGCTGTGGCACTTCTTGCCGCGCTCTGCCTTCCCTGTGTGCTCATTTAGGGCTAGTTGCGTCGACAAGACTTGTCACGCGCCCCGCGAGTTAAATTGGCGTGCACGGGCCATCGTATCCCGATTCAATGCTTTCGTAGCTAGGTCTGAAAGTGAGCTAGTAGCTATATAGAGGCACAGCCGAGCTCTACTACTGACCAATTTCATGTTTTGTTCTCACCGTCGGTCGTCTCCGCCGCCGAACTCGTGCGTTGGGGGTAATGTCTAAATCATCAGGGTGAAAGGTCTTCATGGCTAGAGGGGGGTGAATAGCCTAATAAAAACTTTCTACAAAGATCACTCAAATAATTTAATTAGTAATATAAATGGTGAGATGCGAGTTTTGCCTAGCCTAATGGGATGATGCAAGCCACCTATCCAATTGACAATTCTAGTTTGGTTCACACAACCGCTACAAGACAAACCGTAAGCTAGCAAAGTTACAAATCTACTACAACTAGAACTACACAAGCTAGCAACAAAAAGGAAACAACAATAAACTAAACAAGAAGATACCAAAGTATGTGTAAGAGGGGATTTGGAATATTATACCGAGTGACAATGATTGAGCCAACCAAAGCAAATACCAAGATAGTCAATGAAGTAACCAATCACCGGGATGAAATCCAATTGATCAAACACAATTGAGACATAAGATTTATCCCAAGGTTCATGTGTTTGCCAGCACGCTAGTCTCCGTTGTGTCCCCCTACACCACGTGGTTCGGTGGCTAATCGGTATCACACACCGAGCCTCTCAAAAGGCACCACAAGAACCTACCAAATGGTGAGAAGTTTCGACACGAGCAATTCACTAGAGTTGGAATTCGGCGCTGCGCCGGGGAACCACAACAACCCCTCACAACAAGCTCATCGGAGCCGGCCACGAACAATCACCAACACTTGCCGGACCTCCTCCGATTCTCTAAGCCGTCTAGGTGGTGGCAACCACTAAGAGAAACAAGAATCCTGTAGTAAAAGAACACCCAAGTGCCAACTAGATGCAAACTCACAAGCAAATACACTTGAGATCACTCAATCTCACTTTGATTAGACAATCAAGCAAGGAAGATGAGTGGGAGGGAATGTGCTCAGCTCAAGAGGATGTTAGAGAGTCCAAATGTCCAAGAGAGAGCTCCCCAAACTGGCTAAACACATATTTATAAGCAGCCCCAAAGAATAGAGCCGTTAGGAACAAGTTGCTGTAACTTGCACAATGACCGGACGTGCCGGTTGAACTGACCGGACGCGGTCAGCGTCTGGTCGCGCCCGCGAGACTTCCCCGATGAACACCATGTGTCTCGCTTTGAATCTCGTTCCTTCGATCGTAACGGTCACTTAAATGTACTCATTCACGTGCTAGAGTGACCGGACGCGCCGATCAAAAATGATCGGACGCGCCTAGGCGTCCGGTCGCCACTGATTCACGTTGTTGACCACGTAACCGGACACGCTGCTTGAACTGATCGGACGCCACAGTGCCAGCATCCGATCGATTCCAGTAAGCATCCACACACGACCGGACGCGTCCGGTCGATCATGATCGGACGCGCCACCGCGTCCGATCGATCCTTCGCATTCGCTGTCCCTCTGGCGTCTGACCGGACACGCCGGTCCCGTGAATGACCGGACGCACTGGTGCAAAACCCTAGCGACCTGTGCCTGACTGCTGCTGCCACTGACCGGATGTGTCCGGTTCAGCGTCCGGTCACCCCAGTGACCTCCGTTCACCTCTGTTTCTATCCACGATGACTTAGAGAAAATCTCTCCTGTGTAGTGGAAAATAGGCGTTTAACTTCCACAAAAAGCACTGAATCCCACCTCGCAAGCTCAGCGGGAGGGAGAGAGGGCCCTAAACCCATCTCTACCGCTCAAACTCCATTGCCTTCGCAAATGTGCTAATATCACCAAGTGTATATCACCATGTGCATGTGTGTTAGCATTTTCACAATCATTTTTGAGGCGATAAGTTAGCTTACCCCTAGATCTAAATGCATATGCGAATAAATCTTTATCTAGTGGCACTTAAGTGATAAATAACCCCAAAAATTCCCCTCTTTATAGTACGGCTATCGATCCTAAGCCATCCACACCCTCTATGGTGTCTTGGATGCAAAATGAAAAACCCTATCATATACCTTTGCGTTGAGCTCCTTGATTTTGCTTTGCACCTTCATCCAACTCCATCATGGCAAGCACTTGATCACATCACCATTGCTTGATCCTTGCTTCACCATGTCATTGCACCAACCACATCATAGCTACACACATGTCTTTGCTATGTAGTTAGTACTAGGTATTGTCACTAATTACCAACACCAAATATAGGACTTTCATAGGGCAATTCAATTCCTAGTGCCCCGGAGCTCGCCTCGGCCTCCTCTATCCGGTGCTCACCTCGTTTTGGGCAGGGTGCTCACCGGTGACGGGTTGACATGACCGTGCCGCCTCGGAGCGCCGTCGCCCTGACTGCGCGCTCGTGGCCGGGCCACCTCGGCAGCTCTCCGCCTCAACCACCGCCTTAGCGTGCACCCCGGGTGAGTCGTTGGTGCTTCTCTATTGATTCAACTCATCCGTGAGGCCATAGCGTCGTCGGTACGGACGCGCCGCAGGGGTGGTTGGTCCGCCGCCGCATGTAGCACAGTAGGGACCACCGATTAGCTCCTAATCGCCTCCTTGGGGTTCGCCCTCGCTCTGAGATGCCCGTCGGCTTGTTCTTCAGGCTGAGGTTTCGCTTGATAGGCTGGTGGGGCCGTGCAGTGCCGGCCGAAGCCGCACCAGCGTGCGCAAGGGCGACGGGGACCGGTTCATTGTGAAGATGACTTTGTTGGGGGTGCTCGTTGCGAAGCTCTTCTCTAGTGCAATAGTGAGTGGTGGCGCGGCGTAATATCCGGTTAGACTAGGGGTTGTTTTGCAAAAGCGCGAGCGCGCCGCGGGCTCCCTTCCGTGGGCCGCTTGCAGTGCCGGCCTACTCCGCACGCTGCCGCGCTCGCGTGGACTGCAATGGGCCACTGGACCGATTGGGTTGCCGCCGGCCTTCTCTTTTTTTAGAGCATTTCTTAATTTTGTTTCTAAGATAAACTTGTAAAATCAATACAAAATTTTGTACTAGTCCAAAAATTGTGAAACAAACTTGTTAGATTCCTAAAATCGGGATCTATCTACTAGTATAATTTTCTCACAGTCTCATAATATTTTCAGAGGTTCTTTAATCAATGTGAGAGGCTTAATATTGTTAACATATGAACTTGTAGTAATTTTGTGGCAATATGACGATAGTGCTAGCTTTGAAAATTTTACCATAGCTTCATAGTATTATTAGTTGCTCATTGAATTTTTGTAGCTTCAGAATAATTAGTTTGCTAAGGTCGCTAATGAGCCCTAGTTCCAATATATATTAAATCGACAAAATGAGTAAATTAAAACATTGGGTTTGTATAACTAAAATACTCTTTGGAAAATAGCGCGTACTTGGTAACCTAGATACGTGGCCTAGTGCGTTAGTCGCTGAGCTAGTTCGTTAGCCCGAGAGACGTACTCGTATTTTAAGTATTTCAGTCACCATTGATTGTTTACGTCTCTACGTTGCATTTTCGAATATCACAATAGAAATGATGATGGATCGTGGAGTCGTCTGAAGTAGCAGAACAACTGGTGTCCTAATGAATGTGTCGCCATCATGAAATGCTAATTTTTGGTTACATTTCACCCAGGCAAGCCCTTGTGCATAACCCCTATTACTTCTGCACTTTATTTTATACTTGTGCATTAGGTTTTAAGGAGTTGAATGAAACCACTTGGATATATATATATATATATATATATATATATATATATATATATATATATATATATATATATATATATATATATATATATATATATATATATATATATATATATATATATATATATATTATACCCTATGAGTCTCACTAGTATGATAGGATCGCGTAGCTGCTATGCTATAGGATTCCGGTAGAAGCCAAGTGATTACCTATCACTCACGAGAGATTTGAAATATTATTATTATTATTATTATTATTATTATTATTATTATTATTATTATTATTATTATTATTATTATTATCATTATTATTATTATTATTATCATCATCATCATCATATTACCATCACATGGAATATATATGAGTAATAATTGGAGACCGAGCGGAACGGATTTGGATGGACTTAGACTTGGTTGGGCAACAGAGCGGGGCTTTGATTGCAATTGTTCCGCCTGAGTCGATTAAGGATCGTTCGTTGCATTGGATTCCATACTCAGGTCACAGACCTATTTGTCCCGAGCATATACTTGCTTATGGGAGCGGGAAGACTTGTTTCTCTCTTGTCATGGGTTCCGGCTCTTTATAGACCGACTTTTTAGGTGGTTATAAATATTGGGTCGAGGAGGTCTAAGTACCATACTGAGGCCAGGCCTACAGTGTTGGGGGCTTCAAGTCCGAGCTTGGACGGGGACTTGGACCCCTTGATAGGAGTGAAAATGGTTGGTCTTACTTGTACCCGGGGTACAAGCAAGGCATGCGTTTTCGGGGCACCCAGCTGGGCACATTGATTCGCGAATCGCCGTCAACTTAGCGGTACGACATGACTATAATCTAGCATCGTAGTAAGAACAGGAATATAAAAGATGGTAAAATGGTTCTGATTGCTTACCACCAGCTTGAGAGTAGCATAGGTGTTTACATAGAATGATTAGTTAAGAAGCTACTTATGACTGCAAATAAAATTTGATAATAAGGATGCACCTTTAGTAATGCTTCCTGCAGTTGCAATAAATCCACAAGCCAGATAGCCTTGCATATCCTTGGAGTCTTTTCTTTCCTCCTGACGGGTAATTCTTGCAGAGTACAATTGAGTACTCAGGGTTTGTTCTACCCTATTGCAGGTAACAGGTGCTGATAAGCTGACACTTGAGTGTGGAAACCTCATGGTGGGCTCAGCGAGGATTTCCTTTACGATGTGGAATATAATTTATTTATTAAAACCCTCACCAAAAGTTTTACAAAGAAAATATTGGCAACTCGTTATCATTTCATGCTTATAAAAGTTCATCATGTTAATGTTTATCTTATCATTAAATGATTTTCTTTCCAATGAACTCTTATAACATTTTATATTCAGCCGTACTAATCAAGTAATGAATTACTCTGATGTCATACTAAAAGTGATATAAGAAATAGCAAGGATATTGTAAGCTTTACTCTCTCATTTATGATCCTGATATAAAAATATGGATTTTCGAGTTCTCCCTTAAGGTGTGCTCGACGGAACTGTATAATTTAGTATGCTCCCTTGGGTACTTAGGGTCTAATGAAAGACGAGTACTCTTAGGAGGGCATTAGATTAAGTGGTTCTGCCGCACCAGCCCACCAAATTCTTCTGATAATGGCATTGATTTTACCTACAAAAGTCTTAGAAAAAAGTATAGTAGACATGTAGTACACCAGAATCGAAGCCAGCACAGATTTGATGTAAGTGAGTCTGCCTGCATAGTTAAGCTTGTTAGCTTTAATAGTGGTTAATTTAGCTCTGAATTTGTTAAGAATGAACTCATAAGATTTGTTACTGTCATTGTGATTGAAAATGATTAGGTGGCCAAGGTGCATAGTGTTAGGGAGGAGGTCAGGACAGGGAAGATGTCCCTAATTTAGGATTTGGTAGAACTAGGCACATTCTTACTGAAGAGGATAGAAGACCCTGGAGGTTGGGGAGCTGACCAGAAAGATTATAGAAATCATGCAAAATAGTACGAATGTTGGTGGCCTCATGCACTGAGGCAGCCCCACAAAGAATGAGATCATAGGCAAAAAGGAGGTAGTGAATAGGGGGACAGCCATGACCAAGGGTGACACCCGAGAGGTTAGAACTGAGCAGATCATTTTGAAGCCGAATAGGGAGTTCATTAATGGCAACAACAAACAGATAGGGCGAAAGGGGACAACCTTGACGGATACCTCTCTGGGGGAGAAAGATACCTCTCTGGGGGAGAAAGAAGCGGAAGGCTCTCCATTCACGAGAATAGAGAAAGTAGGAGTGGAGATGCAAGACCGAATGAGGCGTATGAAGTTGGAGTGCAACCCCAGCCGACTGAGAGCAGAGGCAATGAAGTCCCAGTCCAAACGATCAAAGGCTTTAGCATGGTCAAACTTAAGGAGGAAAGCCTGCTAGTTCCAATTCTTGAGGGCAAAGGAGTGGACTATTTCCTGGGTGATAACAATATTGGATGAAATGTGCCTATTCTTGATGAAAGCAGCTTGAGATTGATCAATGAAGGTAGGGAGGTGAGGCTTAAGCCTATCAGTCAGGGATTTAGCAATAACTTTAAATAACGTTACAAAGACTAATAGGTATAAAATCTTGAGGCAAGACATGTTGCATTTTCTTAGGAATTAGAGCAATAAAGGTTTGGTTCAACTTAGGTTGAAGAAAAGTAGAGGTGTAAAAGTCACATACGAGACTGTGAACATCCTGTGATACCCAAGGCCAGGCGGCTTTGTAGAATGCCGCATTGCGACCGTCCGGGCTTAGAGAGGCATTGTTGCGCGTATTTATGATTATTCTGTGAAGTTTGTGTGCATCATGGGAGTGAATTGGTGAAGTTACCATCGCGTGCTCCTGAATCTGTGTGCAGAGGAATGATTAGAGCATCTCCAAGAGATGATCTAAATTGTTTTGTAAAGCTAAATTTAGCTATTATTAGGAAAAAAAGGTCTCCAACAGCCTCTCCAACTGACTCTCCAAGTCTTATCGCTCTTCATCCCTCCCCCTCCGCTCTCTATTCCTGGACAGCCCACATCGCTCGCCATCCGGCTGTTGGCGCGCTCGGCGTTTCCCTTCCCCCGCCTTCCCGTGCAGTTTCCCCCGAACAAGGTGCGTCCCCAGCTGCTTCCGCCCAACTCCCTCACCAATCTGCTGCTCGTCGTCCCCCTGCAAGCACCCCCCATGTCCCTGCCGCTACGTCGTCTTGTTCCGGCGGCTGCGCGCGGGGGGTATGGTGCCCGGTCTTCTCTGATGCCCCACTTGCCTGGTAGTTCCATGGGTCAAGGAAGCCAGGATTCCGGTGGTTGCGAGGAGCTTGTGAATTTGGATTGGATGGAAAACGGAGGGGCCGGACTGCTACGCCGACGGGTGGTGCCTCCCACCGTCTTCGGTGCCCAGATGCAGCGGTTCTCTTTCCTAGCTGGTGGGCAGCCATCGCAGTTCCCCTTCCCAGGTGCAGACCAGGTCGACGGCGAGGAAGATTTTTCTGGTGTGGCCTTGTTAATTTTATTTTCGTTTCTCAGTTTGTTCATAGCAGTGTGTTGCTCTGAGCAAAATTGATTTAATTCAGAAAAGAAAATCTAGAAATAAATTGTCATGATTGTTGTCATATTTTGCTCCTGTGTTGTACGGATGAATTTTGGTATATTCTGTAGTCGAGGACTGAATTATGAATGTCCTCTTATTTGGGAATAATTGCACTCAGAAGTGATGCCTGTTGAGTTTATGTAGTAATTTCAGAAGGTGATCTGTCATCAGTAATAGCTATTTGTTTGAGACTGAACTGATACATTTTCTTTAGTTTTAGAGTGACATTTAGATTGGAAATTAATATTATTGTTTGTTTTGCAGCATCGATGCAAGGCCATGGGCAAGGTTAGTTTTTTCAATATTATTCTTGCTGCTTTGCAGCTATTGCACTTCCAGAGAGCAATGCATTGCTCTCTACCTGTGGTATTTCCTTCACAGTGCATGCATAATTTTAATTTTAAAAACCAAACGATTAGCCTTTGCTTCAAAGACACATGTAGTTTTCAGCAGTTCATGCTATTGAATTTATTTCCTGCACTTCGTAGGACAGGCTGAGGTCACTTGAGGCATGGGTATGCATCAGTCAAGTCTGATTGTCACAGCAGTTCTTTTTCATACATCTTCTGTAATTTTTGTCCTGCTCTGTAGGAGATGCTTCAGGTCAATTGAGACTAGGGATATGCATCAGTCAACTAGTGTGTCAGTTGTTATGACATCATGCAGTCTTGTAGCGTGCTAGTTTCTGTGAATTCCTACTTCTTGTCTGATTGTCACTGCATTTCATGAAGTCTTATTGTTGCTGCAAGTTCTGAAATTATATTGTTTGTTAGACATATTACCAAACAATGAGTAGTAATAATTTATGAATTCAATATTCTTTGTTATTTGCTTTCACAGGTGCTATGGATTCAGGGGGATATTTCACCGACCTGATGACAAACGACTTTGTTACTGGCCAGTCTGAAAATGCACCTCCTGCTCAGGAAGTAGTAGCACAAGATGAGGTTCAAGCAACAGGGAAAGGAAATCTGAAAAGAACAAAAAATTTCACAATTGATGAAGATGAACAACTTGTCAAATCGTGGCTAAACGTGAGTTTGGATCCAGTGAAAGGTGTGGACCAATCACGTACCACATATTGGAAACGAATACATGCACATTTCCATGCCCACAAGGATTTCTCGTCTGATCGCTCGCAAGGCTCTCTGATGAACCGTTGGTCTGGTATACAGCACGATGTGAACCTCTTTGCGGGTTGTCTTTCCAAGATTGAGGGCAGAAATCAAAGTGGAGTGACCATCGATGACAAGGTTTGACGACACACCTTTCCCTTTTCAATTTTATATGATTTCGATGCATCTCACACATTCATCTTTGTCCACTATGTAGCAAACAGATGCATTGAAAATGTTTATTAAAGAAGACAGGCAGCATAGGCAATTTCCGTACATGCATTGCTGGAAATTATTAAAAGGCCAAGCTAAGTGGGCAGATAGGCAAAAGCAGATGGAAACCCAGAAGCCAATCAGTAAAAAGCAGAAGGTTTCAGCCAATTCAAGTCATACATTGGCTCCTCCTTTGCTGCCCACTGCTACTGTTGATAAGAATCAGCATTCTAATAGTGCACTTCAGAGACCTCCAGGGCAAAAGAAGGAGAAGCAGAAATTACGGCAACATTCGAGCATCGAAGCGTTGGATTATCTTTTGGCAAAAAAAAGAAAGAAGCTGATGCAGAGAAGGAGTTGAAGAAAGAGGAGCGGTACAAGAAAGCCTTTGCATTGCAGGAAGAAAGGATCAAACTGGAGAAAGAAAAACTTGAGTTACAAAGGGACCAATTTGAGCTCACCAAGAACCTGGAAGAAGAGAGAATTATGAATGTCGACACAGGTCACTTGTCCACTGACCAGCATCAGTACTATGAAGTGCGAAAGAATGCAATTCGTGCTAAGACGCTTAAATAATTAGATGTGTCATTGTTTCTATTTGTCGCTACCTTGTAATATATTTTAAGTATTTGTTCTCAGATTGTGACATTAGCAGTTCCTGTGAGTGAACTATATTTGCAGTCCCTATTAATATATTTGCAGTCCTAGTTCTCAGATTGCCACAAGTGTGACTGGTGTACTACATTTGTTCCCTGTGAATGAGACATGGTCTTGTGCACTGTTTGTTCAATAACTGAATAAAAACACAAATCCTGACAGCCTTCTGCACAGTTTGTTCAATAACTGGATGGAAATACAAATTGTTATAATGGAAAATGTAATCATTCAACAAATTATATCCTAACAGCAAATAAAATCATTCAACAATAATATTCTTATATAAATCTGCATGATTTTGCCACAGGTGCTCAACAAGGTCGGCTTGAAGCTGTGTGTGAGTTTCCTTGTCCTGAATGTTCTTGTAATTTTGGATGAATTCATCTAGTTCAAGTATACCATTATGGGATATTTTTACCTTTTCTCCCATGTCATCATAGCTGAAATCATCTTCGTCAATACCCTCATCTTCGACAATCATGTTGTGCATAATGATACAAGCTTTCATGATTGCTGCTAGCGTTTCCTCATCCCACTCACGAGCTAGCCCTCGAACGATAGCAAAGCGAGCTTTAGAACCCCAAATGCTCGTTCAACGTCCTTCCTACAAGCTTCTTGTGCCTTGGCAAAATATTTCTTCTTGTTCCCTTGTGGCTCTGGTATGGTCTTCACGAACGTGGCTCAAGATGGATATATGCCATCTGCGAGGTAATAACCCATTGTATAATCATTCCCATTGATGCTGTAATTAACCTGTGGACCCTCACCTTCAGCAAGTCTTGCAAATATAGGAGATCTTTGAAGAACATTGATATCATTATGCGAGCCTGGCATCCCAAAGAATGCATGCCAAATCCAAAGATCTTTAGAGGCAACTGCTTCTAGTATAATTGTAGGCTCCTTTTTATGCCCTCGGTACATACCATGCCATGAAACAGGGCAATTTTTCCAAGTCCAATGCATGCAATCTATGGAACCCAGCATTCCCGAGAAACCTCTGTTCTCACCAATTGCGAGTAATCTAGCTGTATCCTGTTCATTAGGCAATCTCATGTACTCAGGTCCAAATACTTGAACAACAGCTATGACGAACCTTCTCAAACTTTCTAGAGCGGTACTCTCGCCAATACGAACATAGTCATCCGTAGCATCAGCCGCTACACCATAAGCTATCATTCGAAATGCTGCCACCACCTTTTGCAAACAAGATAGTCCTAGGGTACCGGCTGCATTTCTCTTTTGCACAAAGTAGTCATCATGCTCCTCAACAGCATTCATTATACGAACAAACACATGACGCCTCATTCGAAATCTATGGCACAAGACTAATTAATTAGCCACACCTACACGTATGTACAAAAGAAATTTCATACTATGAGAGGAAAATACAAACCTCCGCCTAAAATAGTTCGCCCCATACGTAGGATCATCTGAGAAATAGTCTTGAAAAAGTCTGGAGTGCCCGGACTGCCTATCACGATTCAATACGCGATGTCCGTCAATAGAACCTCGGCGATATGGTTGCTTATCATTGGCCTCTGCTACTATGTGTGCAGTAGCAACATAGAAATCATCCTCATCGTCCGAAGATGATGACTCAAGCACTTCATTGAACACTGTATCATAGAATTCATCTTCAGACTCCATTGTTGACACACCTTGAGCTGTAGGGTAGAAGGACAAATTCTCTAATCAACGGAGATAATTATCTGTGTCAATTTACAAAATTATGGCCAAATTAAACAAACCTCCTGCACGGCTGGGGTAGCCACCAGCAGGCTGCCGTGATGCCCTTCAAGACGTGCAGCCAGCAATGGCCGGCCCCTGCGTGCCCTGATGGTTGGGCGACTCTGCCCCTTGTGGCTTGGTGGACGTGAGCGTTGATGATGCCTGGGCAGCTGGCAAGCAGCGGACAGGATTGGGATGGAGTTCCAGGCGGCCGGCCCCTGCTGGCGCCTGCTATGATCCGAAAAGAGAGCGGACGAGATCGGGATGGATAGGAAGAGAAAAAATCTGGTGCCGTGGCAAGTTTAAATATAGAGTCTTAATTTAGATAGTCTGTTGGAGTAGTGTACTTTTTGAAGGAGAAATTCATTTTACAAAATACCAAAATCACTAAATTTAGATATTTCTTTTGGCTAATCTGTTGGAGATGCTCTTAGTAGCAGGAGCAATGGTAGTGGTAGAATCAGAGTTGGGGTGGCAGTGGTAGTCGTTTTGCTGAAGATATGCTGAAAATAAGCGGTTAGAGTATCTGCTAACTGCTCAGGGGTTGTAGAGTGGGTGCCGTCCAGATTCTGCAGGTCTATTTTTCCTGTGCCTTTTGGTGATGGAAAGATGGAAGTAGTATTGCGGTCTCTTTGAGTAGCCCAGTTTTTCTTGGCTGGCTGAAGGTGGAATTCCTCATCTTTGGCTAGAAGCTGGTGGTGCTGGTGAGTGAGATGAAGACAAAGGAAAAAGAAACTCACTAGTGATAATATTCCGTACAGTGCACTCTAATTTTCCACCTCCATCCATATAAATTGGAGTGATTGAAGTGCAGCCAAAAAAGATCTCAGTTGTTGACTGAGAAAAGAAAAATCAAGCATCTGGGAAACATCTCCCATGATACAGAGCACCACTTCCACATCCATCTACGAACTAGAGACCTGAAATATCATGACCACCACCATATCTTAAGTTAGCCAAGACCCACATCAAAATCACACAAAACATTCCAAGGCGGACATGGCCAAGCACACCGTGCAGAACGAACAAAGATACCAGTAATTTCCTCCTTTTCTCATGTTTCAACCACCCCAACCGCCATTAGTCGTTGACTCGTTGCTGAACAAAAATTAGCAGTGACCCAAGTCCCAATCAGAGAAGACCACCTCCCCATTCTGCCGCCACACCCAAAACCGTACATTACTTACAATAGGGCAGGCAGACCAAAACGAAATGAACCCAGAGAAAAAAAAATTAAAATTAACCAACGCATTAGATAGAGAGAATGAACAAAATTGAATACAATCATACACCACCCGCTAGCAACTCCACACTGAGACCAAAAACAATTCAGGCTTCTATCTTCTTGCTGTCTTCCTTGTATCTACATGATGAAGTATGCTCGAATCACCTCGATTATGGGTGCGCGGCACAGCGGGCATTTCCCTCCACCTCGAACCAATTCGTTCGCACATTTTGAGCATGTGCACATGTGCCCACATCTGATCAGTAATAAACACAAAAAAACAAGTTCACAGCTACTACCAACATATAGACTATGAGTCAACACTCCCATCCAATAAATAATAGAACATTGTTAATGTGAGCCAAACCTGTACAGAAGGGAGTCAATTGGAGTCTCACAGCATATGCAGCAGGTCCCTTTTCTCACATTTATCCATTTCGAACCATCGTCAATTATTTCTTTACTTTCACCACCTGAAATATCAATTACGCATATAGGTGGGATGTATGGAAAGTGAAATGCAATACCAGTACCATAAATGCAATACCAACTCAAGTACGACATAGTTACGTACATTATCAACTTAACTAGTATATAATGCTTCCCTGGATGCAAATCAGCATTCCATTATATCATAAACAAGTGCTGTGCAATCCAATGGAACACAGATATAAGTAATGTGTTTGGGGTACCTTATTATCCTAAACTATGTGCCAATATGAAACCATAGTCCATAGCATAAGATGTCCAACATCCTAGCTATATGTTTCAAATAAGATAAGCTATAGTTAGCATTTTGCATCTTATGTTACTACGATTCATACACACGGCTATGCCAAGACTCAAGAGATCAGTCATCAATGTTACATTGCATAAGGAATTAAGAATGCTCAAAATTGCTTCCCTGACTTTTTCTCAGTTCAAACAAGTAACAGCACTGTAGGAAATGTAGCAAACATGACCATGCTGATTTACTAACCTTGCTCCCCAATAAAACGATTCAAGGCTGCTGATACTTCTTGCCTTACAGAACGCTGCAACTCTAGCTGCATATCCATGCAAGCTTCCAACATCCTTTGCATATGGCTCATGCCTTGCTGAAGTCTAGCCATATCAGCTCTTAAATCATTGATGGCCTCCCATTCCTGGACAGAAAAAACAAAACAAATATGAGCCTTTGCCACACATAACATATAAGCTATTCCCTAAAATTAATATAAATAGAAGAGTTGAATGCATTAGCCTACTATAAACATAGCTTACCAAATATGGTTTACAAATTCACCATAAACAACAAATGTATTGTATTCCAAGCACCAAAAAGATGAATTGAGCAAAGTAAAATATTAATGTACATGTGGTAAGGATATCAATGGCAATAGCTCACAATATCAGAAGATGAACGATGAATGTTTTGTCTGATCCAATTATTACGATGCAACTCTGAATGCCAAAGTGGCTGACGAGGAGGCATAGGTGGAGGTGGTATCACTAAAGGAGGCCTGTTGACAGTGTTCTGCAGTTCCTGGTCCTCGTCATCTCTTTGCTGCTCCTGATTTTGATCTGGTGAGGGAGGGGCAGGAGTTGTTCCTTCCAGATCCCAAGGGAGAGGACCACGACCTTGCCGTTCAACATATGACCGGATAAGCTGGTCCAAGTTTTCACGAAAAGCACTGTGAAGAAGATTAGAAACGCTCCTTCTGCATAATCAAGACAATTTTAGTATTTATACAAACACCAAATAAATTGCTTGTAACAACTTTCTTTAAGCAATAAACAATAACCTGCTTAGAAGTTCCCTCAATTCTGTGCTGTACACATTATCATCATCCCCAGGGATGAATGTATTAGCTCTTCTAATAAGAGCAGCATCGTGGTCAATTGGTTGGTCAGAATTATTATCATGCCAATTGTCTGCAGTATCATTAGACTCGTCATCATTATGCCACTCTTCATTTACTTCAGGGAGATGATCATCACTCTGCCACTCATCATAGACTTCAATAGGACGATCATCTCTGCTCCATTCCCCATGTGATTCCTGAAAATGATTATTGTCATGCAGCTCTTCAAACTCTGCAGGAAGATGATCACTGTCATGCTGATCTTCTTGCGCTTCAGGAAGACTACCATCGCTGATGGACTCTTCAAGTCCTTCAGGAAGATGTTCAACACTGGTTGACTCCTCATTTGCCTCTGGAAGATGATCAGTATTATCCTCTTCAACTGCTGTCCCCTCACGAGAAGAGATGTTGGCTGCATTTTCATGCCAACTTCTTTCAGATTCCTCTCCAATCACAGCATGGGAAAATTGTTGCCAGTCTCTTCTCTCATGTTCCAAATCTTCCTGACTTTCTGCTTGACTATGAGATCCACAGAAGACTTCAGCAATGCTAGGGCTGCCACTTTCAAATCCTGATGTTGTTGCCGTACTGTCAATTTGCTGAAGACTGATATTCTCACTTGTCCGCTCATGTCTCTCCTGAGTAGTTTCAGGTGGTCTTAATTCAGAACGATCATTTGTAGATAATTCAACATCGTGAGCTGAAGAAGCATCCACTTGGCTATCTGCTTGACCACGGACAAGATTCTCCAATCTGAAGCGGAACTCTTCTCTAGTTATTAAAATTAATGAGTATTATTATTTTACTTAGCACATGATGAAACTCAGCGGCATTACAAGAGTACATTTTAATAGCACTAACAAGATCTGTCCATATGGTAAGTGAATGCACCAGCTTGCGATTGCTAAATGTGATCAGAAGAGAGAGAGGGTGAATAAGTAGATAACACAAGTAATCAATCAACTAGCTAGCTAACAAGTTGATATAACTAACTGATATGTTAGGTCCAAACCACATATTAAAGAATGTAATCACGTCATCAGACTAGCCGTGGTGGAAACGAGTCACATGTGGGCCTGTTTGGTACAGCTTATAAGCTGCTTATGGCCAAAATAAGCTGAAATCAACAGCCAAATGCCACGCTTTTCTGCAGCTTATTCTGGCCACGCTTAATTCCACCACTCCCATTTGTACTAAAAAGCAGAAGCTAGATCAAACCAGCTTATTTTGACTTGTGCAGCTTATCTGGGAAGCGCTTCTGAGATAAGCTATACCAAACAGGCCCACAGAGCTCTTTGTGATGTTGTGATCGTTTCTTTGCGTCCATTAATCAGTGGAGAGTGGAAGTGGTAAAGTCTAACAGTGGGATGGATGCAATTTCATTGCCAAAGTAATAAAATTTGGGGTCACCTGCTGTGGAACAAAAATATATCTCCATACTAGCAAAATGAGCTACACATTTATGTGTCTTACGATAAAATGACACCATGCGTCAAATATGGCAAGGAGGTAATAAGATAGTAAAATGGCTGAATAGCTCTCAAAGTTGCAAACATTTACAAATAGAACTCTGGTGTTCTTTTAAACAAAGATAAAATCAGTCTTTGCTTACATTATATTTTGACATAACAAACAACCAAAATAAGGCTAGAGGAACTGATGCACAAGGATGACATGATGATTAGCACTTTGGAGTTAGAAACGAATAATATGAGCAACAATAATCTGAAGTTGAGCAGTGACTGCTCGGTGAATTAAAGTTTACGTTACTAACAACACAAGTTTTTTATCCTTTATCAGCATCATATAAAGTACAACACTTATTATCATCTTTTATGTGCTACCAGTATCTTTCTGCTTCTTGAGGCCAAACATTTGCAAACTAACAGAAAAGCCAAGTGCAGCAACAGCTGAGGCAATATTAAGCATCATGAACTCCTTAAAGATGTAACCCCTCCAACTACATCAAAATGTAGAACCATTGATCTAGCATACAAATGCATTTATCCCAACAGAAAATATAAGAAAAAGAACCTATATATATCCATTAAGCAGCAGAAGCAGCCTCAACATTCTTTTCTCAGCACGTGAGCTGACACATACCTCAAACCAGAGACAGGATGACGTTGTCGCAGCTGACCAAGCTCCCTTGCAGCCACAGATGGGGGTCTCCTCTCCTCCGGCAAACCGCCGTTGCGCAGAAACCGACCTCGGAGCAGCGCCTGCAGTAAAGACGGTAATTCTGATCACGTCGGTCAGATATATCTGACAGATGCGAAGTAGGACACTATATTGTCACAGGTAATGGAACAGTGAGTTGAGAAAAAAAGAAGCACCGACGTGGATTCTGTTGCGGTGCGGGAAGTCGGAGACGGCGCGGTGCTGCGAGAGGCGGTGGAGCTCGGCTTGGCGGTCGGCGGCCATGCGCATGACGAGCTCAAGGCGCGCCTGGCGGCCGCGGATCCGGGGAGCGTCCCTGCGCGCGTGTTCAGGGACGGGGGACGGTGGGGGCCCGGCGTCGTCGTCGCGGTCGCGGGCAGCCATGTGGACCCACTCCCTGACGAGGCGCACCCGGTCGCGCTCGATCTCGCGGAGCCAGGAGGAGGACGAGGAAGAGGAGGCGCGCGAGATCTGCACGGCGGGCGCGCGGCGGAGGAGGTCGGGGGAGCCCTCGCGGCTGGATCCAGCGTCCCAGTCGCTGTCGCTGCGGGGCTCCGAGGGCTCACGGCGGCGGCGTGGGGTCATATCGATGTCGGGAACAAGGGGAGCTGGGGCTGGGGCTGGGACGTCGCCCATCGCCGCCGTCCGCGATGAGGCATGGGGCGGCGGGAAGCTGCTGCTGATTGGATTGGGCTAGAGCGAAGTCAATCCCCACCCCACCAGAGTCCCAGCATCGGAGGAGACGCCGACGGAGGGGAGAAGGTGCAGTCGAGGCAAGTCCAATTCCCTTCCAACGGCGAGACGACAACACCACTCGCCGCGGGTAAAGTGGTTTCCATTTTCCATTATATTTTTCTTTTTTAAAGTATATAGGACAAGCAATTCTGGAGGGAAACTTAAATTCTAAAACTATTATTATGTTCATTATTGTTGTGCCTATTTAGATACTCAATCCAGAACAGGCCGGTCCATGTGTCAAAACAGTTATTTAGACCTCCACTCTAGTTCTCTAAATTTTATACCTTATAAAATTGTGATTATAATATGACGAAAAAAAATCTCGAGTTGGCCATCCTTGCTCGATAGCCAAGGAACCAAATACTAAAATGATTAGAATAAACTTCTCTAATATATAGTTTAGCTAGACTTAAATAGTGGCTTAGACTAATCACAGTTTGGTGCCATCTGCTAGAGTTCTTTAACATTCCACCAATAAAATATCATATTTGCATCCAAAATGAGTTTTAAGCGTACTTGATACCATTTTTTATAATTTATCTGTCTACAAAGTTCTAACTTCAACATAGAAAGTTCTATTATGTGTGCATATAGTGGTGGAGCTTAGTGTGGACCATAGTGAGCCTCCCCCCTAGAACAATTCTTAATGTATGTCTTAGTTTTATCACTTTAAGTGCTATTGATATATTAATCTGCCCCTCCTCTTATATTTCATATCATATTGTCCCCTTCAATTTTATCGGCCAAGCTCTGCCATTATTATCCGTATATTTATACAATTTACTGTATTTGGTGCACCATCCTACATTCCTACACTATCCTCCCTGCCCACATAGAACTGGAACATTAAATATTGTGCTTCCATAATTCTAAAGCAAGAAGTGTGACCGACTAAGTCATTTTCTCTGTTGTACCCCACTTGCTTGAGATAACAACTCCACCATACACCCATAATGCTAATGTTTTATAATATGAAGTTCAAAAAAGTTGAAATTTTTATATGTTATATTGATTCCATTAAATTATCTTACGAAGACTATCAGCTTTGTAATGGAAAAGGGTTTTGAGGCCTAGTTCGAAAAACAAAGATAATAAAATCATCGACAAATACTACTTAAAGAAGTCATACAACTTCAATTGAATCCAAAAGTACGTATCCAAACACTCAAATTAGGTCAAATCAAATATGTTAATTAAGGAAAAATGCTCTCATTCAACAATGATAAGTATTTTCTTGTTACAATGTCTTCCGTCCCTGAAGGAAAGTGATGAGACATCGAGAGCTTGTAGAATATAGTTTCACACGAAGAGCAAGTATAACATACCCAAAGTTATGTGTGGAAACTACATCCACATATTTATTTATTGGTATATCAAATGAATTTGATAGATTATGATATACAAGTTCTAATGAACTTCACATTATGATTTTAGATACAAAAGTGGCATATTGTGTACTAAGTCACACCATAACTCAAAAGTTCAAAAGTTAAAACACTCAAATTGATTTGTTATACAATTTGAGTTCCTTCCATTCTATAGCCACTCTGATTATGATTGCCTATATGGGATTGTAAAAGAAAAGCATCTTGTGTAACAATAATGTCGGGTACCTACAACTAGGGGTACCCACAATCAACGATTAAGAAAAACAAAACCGCTACCCACAAACGAGATGAGCCAAAATGGCAAACGAGACACCTCGACTACGTTCCGACTCATACGAGGCACGCTCGACGGGACGCCTCGACTACGTTCCGACTAGTACGAGGCACGCTTGACGGGACGCCTCGACTACGTTCCGACTCGTACGAGGCACGCTCGACGAGATGCCTTGACTACGTTCCGACTCGTACGAGGCACGCTCGACGGGACGCCTCGACTATCGAGAAATCTTCAACTCGCACGACCCCAGGTCGGGCCACTCGACCCACCTTATTCACCAACTCTGAGACAAAAAGTAAGAGCATTAAATGCGACTACCCACTACTTTCTACCATCATGGCTACAGCAGTAACCGGCGTGGAAGCAGTGCCGGTGTTAAATCTCACTTTTTACTACCCATCCGGGAATGGGAGGTGAAAACCTGTCACTATATGCACCATACCGCGCACTATTCCGCCACTGATCACCCTCGACGGAGGATACGACAAGGACCGTACCCCACGATCCCGGGGACTCGGCCTTATCCACCCGTCCTCGACCCAGCCTCGACCTACCGTCGGTCAGCAAGGAGGAAAGGCCGACGTGGCATGGGACTCGAAGTCTTTTCACCGTCTCGTCCTCTACGTCACCATGGTGTCCAGGGATGGCCGGCTATTCTCGGGGCACGTCGCTACAGCCACCTCCACAGGGATCGACAAAACTTCACCTCAAAGGCACCCCCGGCGTCCCTGCCTCCTCTTACCCTATAAAAGGGCAGGCCGGGGCTCTACAAGGGGCAGACAGAAGAACAACAAACCACAGACAACGAAAAACCAGTCTCCATTCTACCAGAGAAGATCAACATCTCAAGCAATCTCCTTTGTACTCTCACTTTTCTTTTGAGACCTGGGCTCGGTTCCCTCTCTCACAGCTTGTAACCCCTACGCAAGCACTTAGGTGAAAGGAAATACAATACTCCCCCCTCCCCGCTGGACATAGGGCCTTCTTTTGCCCGAACCAGGATAAATCTCCGTGTATCCTCCTTACATCACCATCTAGATTAGGGACACGCTGTATTTGATTCACTCGTTGGCTTAGGACCCCCGCGGGACCGAACACTGACAGTTGGCGTGCCAGGTAGGGACCGCTGTGTGCCAACATCGTTTTCCCACCATTTTTCTAGATGGCTGACCCCAAACGTCTGTTCCCGTTGGCCACGGTGATCTGGTTGGGGAGTTTGGAGTTCATGTCGCTTGGCCACGGCTATGACATGGTCCTCCTCCCACCCAGGCACCCGACCGACAAGGACCACGAACTCTCCCAACCTAGGGGAGCCCTGCGCCGGTATCGTCGCTCTCGTCAGGCACGCGCCGCCAGGCGACAGCGAGCCCGACGCAACCACCGTCATCGCCTTGCGGAGGGTGATGGTATTCCCCGATCCGGCGCCTCTCAGCCAAACGCCGACATGGATTTCCTCACTAAGGATCTGTGTAGGATGAGCTTGGCTAAGGGTAAGATGCCGACAGGGAGTCCCATCGCTCTACCGCCTGGTGCGACGCCACCACCACCCAGTTCGACTACACCAGCACGAGGAACGACGCCTTCGTCAGCATTCCCGTTTGGACTAGACTCGGTTACCCGGGCGTATGCTTCTTCCATAAGCACTAGCATGAGTGCTTACGAGGAACTCCCCGGACACCATCTACGCTCCACCCTCAACCTCATTGCATCCACACTAGCTTCCGAGTACCTGGACTCCACGGAGACCCTAGATACGGAGCTCCGTGCAACTGCTTTCTAACATTACGACCCCAGAGATAGACGACCTCACATGCACCCATTGTACTACTATTTCGGCGCTCCAGACTCCGACTCAGCCGATGACACCTACGACCCGACTCGCGAGTGCTTCAACATCGATGGAGCTAGCGCGTTAGATTCAGAGGATGAGGTAGCCATTGGAGGAAGGAACACGCCACCTCAGGTCGAGCTCCCTACTGAGCGGGATGAGGCTCAATTCCTTGCGGATCAAGGAATGTAGCTCGAGCAAATCCGTGAGATGTAGGACAGGCTCGACGAGGAACGAGAAAACCTACGTCTACTTCAGCGAACCCTTGAGCAAGAGCGCGCGGCACGCGCACATGGCGGAGGAGCTCGAGAGAGAGCTCACGACGTCAATCGTTGCATCATCGAGGATCGGGCAGTCGAGACCCTGGTTTTCGGTCGAGCCAGCTAGAACGTGGTCACAGCCGCCATGCTCCTTCATAACATGCCCGAGCCATCGAACCCTGAGGCCCGTCGAGCCCGTGATGAAATCCGAGGACTCCTCGAGACTGCTGCCATGCAGCAGGCTGAGAGTTCCGCCTCGAGGCTACGCGGGCTTGCCTCAGAGCAGCCTGCGGAGCCCTCCCGACAGGAGAGAGAGGCCTTGGTTCATCCCGAGAACGACCGTGAACCTTGAGATGCCCGTGACAACATCGTCGAGCGCCGGAGGTGCAAGCATGGTGACGGCGCGGCTCGAGGCTACCACGAGCACAGAGGCGGGCGCTACAACAGCTCAGAAGATCGAAGCCCTTCACCCGAGCCACCGGTCCTCGGGTCTTTAGCAAGGCCATTCGTGAAACGATACTCCCGGCTCGATTCCGCCCCCACGACTCTTACCAAGTATAACGGCGAGACCAAACCTGAACTTTGGCTCGCTGACTTCCGCTTGGCTTGTCAGTTGGGTGGGGCCACCGACGACCGGGTCATCATTCGACAACTCCCCCTGTTCCTGTCAGACACCTCCCGAGCCTAGCTCGAGGACCTCCCACCTCGACAAAATCCACGACTGGAACGACCTCGTGAGAGTGTTCGAGGGGAACTTCAAGGGAACCTACATGCGCCCCGGCAACTCGTGGGATCTCCGGAGCTGCAAGCAGAAGCCGGGTGAATCCCTTTGGGATTACATCCGGCGTTTCTCCAAGCAACGCACTGAGCTCCCCAACATCACCGACTCTGACGTCATCATGGCCTTCCTCTCTAGAACCACCTGCAAAGAGTTGGTCCGAGAGTTGGGCCGCAACACTCCCATCACTGTCTATGGTTTGATGGACATTATCACCAACTTCACCACCGGCGGAGGAGGCGGTTGGTGCCATCTTTGGTAGCGATCAGGACAAGGGAAAGCACAAGGAGGAGGATCCCGCGGGCTCTAGCCGGAGCTCGAAGAGGAACAACAGGAAGAAGAAGAACTAGCAGTGCAAGCTCGAGGCCCCAGGCGACGACCTTGTTGCTGCTACTGATCGCAAGAAACCTTGAGGGCCCCACCACAAAGGGCCTACGAACCACAACCTCAAGGACTGCCACATGCTCCGAAGATATTTTGAAAGCATAGGCGTCAAGAAAGACAACAAGAAGGAAGATCCCAAGGGAGACGACAAGGACGAGGGGTTCCCCGAGATCCACGACTGCTTCATGATATACGGAGGACCCTCGACGCGCCTCTCGACACGCCAGCGTAAGCGGGAACGTCGAGAGGTCTTCTCCGTGCAGCCGGCAACCCACCTCTTCCTTGACTGGTCTGAGGTGGCCATCACTTTTGACCGTGATGACCACCCAGACTACGTCCCCAATCCTTGGGTCTACCCACTTGTTGTCGATCCCATTATCACCAACACACGCCTCACCAAGGTGCTCATGGATGGTGGCAGCAGTCTCAACATCATCTATGCCTAGACCCTCGACCTTCTAGGGATCACGAGGACACGCCTCCAACCTAGCGTTGGGGGCTTCCATGGAGTCGTGCCAGGAAAGCGAGCAGAACCCGTCGGGCGGGTCGACCTGCCTGTCTGTTTTGGCACTCCGCCAACTTTAGAAAGGAAACTCTCACTTTCGAAGTGGTCGGATTCCGTGGAACATACCACGCCATCCTTGGGCGCCCATGCTATGCTTAGTTCATGGCGGTCCCCAACTACACCTACCTCAAGCTCAAAATGTCAGGCCCCAACGGTGTCATAACCGTCGGGCCCTCCTACGAGCATGCCTACGAGTGCGACGTGGAGTGCGTCGAGCACGAAGAAGCCATCTTGGAGTCGGCGACCTTGGTGGCGGACCTTGACGGTTCGGCCAACGAGATCCCCGACCCCAAGCTCCAGCCGGCAGCTTCGAGCCCGCGGAAGATGTCAAGTTCGTACCCCTCAATCCCACCGATCCAAAGGGAAAGGCGTTGAGCATCAGTGCCACCCTCGATCCCAAATAGGAAATAGTGTTCGTCGACTTTCTCCACGCAAACATCGACATCTTTGCGGGAGTCCCTCGGATATGCCGGGCATACCCAGGGAAGTCACCGAGCATGCCTTGGAGATCCGAGCCGGCTCCAAACCGGTGAAGCAACGCTTGCGCCGCTTCGACGAGGAAAAGTGCAAGGTCATCGGTGAGGAGATCCACAAGCTGTTGGAGGCCAGATTCATCAAGGAGGTTCATCATCCCGAGTGGCTAGCTAATCCTGTATTAGTTAAGAAAAAGAATAGGAAGTGGAGGATGTGTGTAGACTATACTAGTTTAGATAAAGCATGTCCAAAAGTTCCCTTTCCTTTGCCACGCATTGATCAAATCATTGATTCTACTACGGGATGCGAAACTCTGTCGTTCTTAGATGCATATTCCGGCTACCACCAGATCAAAATGAAGGAGTCCGACCAGCTCGCGACTTCGTTCATCACCCCATTCGGCATGTATTGCTATGTTACTATGCCCTTCGGTCTCCAGAACGCAGGGGCTACGTACCAGTGGTGCATGCAACACATTTTGGGGGAACACATTGGACCAACCATCGAGGCTTACGTCGATGATATCGTTGTCAAAACCAAGAAGTCCAGTAATTTGATAAACGACCTCGATGTTGCGTTCAAGTGCCTCCGAGCAAAGAACATTAAGCTCAACCCCGAGAAATGCGTTTTCGGCGTTCCTCGAGGCATGCTCCTAGGGTTCATCGTTTTCGAACGTGGCATCGAGGTCAACCCGGAAAAAATCGCCGCAATAACCAAAATAGGCCCTATCCGAGATCTGAAGGGCGTGCAGAGGGTCACGGGCTGCGTAGTGGCCCTCAGTCGCTTCGTTTCGCACCTCAGCGAAAAAGCACTCCCACTGTATCATCTCCTAAACAAATCGAAACACTTCTCATGGACCCTCGAGGCCGAGGAAGCCCTTGCAAAGCTCAAAGCTACGCTCTCCAACTCACCGATCCTCATTCCTCCGACCCCAGGGGAACCCCTCCTACTTTATGTCGCCGCAACGACACAAGTAGTCAGTGCGGTCTTGGTTGTCGAGAGGGCAGAAGAAGGACATGCCCTGTAACACCCCAGGTGTTTATCACCAATTAAGTGGTGGGTTTAAGATCTAACATGATAGATTAGTGGAGATGACGATGTCAAAGTCAAACCTATGGAGATAAGCCCTAACCTAAACTTGGATATTGCACCCTTGCTTACATATAGGCTCAATTAAAAGATATATGCTTGGGTGGTGTTATTGCAATATCTTCATGTGTCTCACCTTAGTACCTATCTATATTGATCCCTGTAAAAGTTTCATGAAGTTTGGAATCAAAAGTCACATGAAATGATAAGTCATATCTTTCTTGGAATGACGTGATTAAGTGAATGGAATTATAGATCATCAACCAAACTTTGCAACTTTACCCAAATGACTCTAGATGAACTCTACAACAAAAGTCATGAAGGGTTCATGTTGAGCAAATGTCAAGAAAATGCCCCAATTGGTCTAAAACCCTAGATTGGGCCTTATTAAGTTGCTGCTTTGACCAAAGTGAAAGTTTGACTTCTGTACAAGTTATGAGGTTTGACCTTAAACAAAAGTTATAGTTCATCTTTTGTAGAACAAACTTTGTTTAATGGTCGAGAGCTAGTTTGGCCTCTAACCTAGTCAAATAGAGATCACAAGAATCAAGTCAGTGCTGTTTTGAAGCTGCAAAAATTTTCTAAGTGTTGGACTGCAGTACAAGTTTTGGAGTACGTGACTTTGGAGCCCTGTAGAACGAAAACCGTGGCGATCCAGACCAAACTTGTATAATAGAAGTTGGAGATTACATATAGCTCTACAACATTGTGGAATTGGTTTAGCTTTTGCTTGCTCGGTTTGGGAGATGGAGATGGGAAAATTTAGCAGTTTCAGTCAACTTGCAACTGAACTGCAGAACCCGATTTTGAGGTACCCTCCTTTGGAGCTTTGTATCTCTCTAACCATACCGAATTAGACTTCGATTCTTTAACCAAAGTTGGAGTACACTTGTAGACCTACAATTTTGTAAATTACACCACGAGCCAATTCGAGCTGATTTGGGAGTTATTGATCGATGAAAAATAATGTGTCAGGCGTATTTTTGAGGTGGTATTGTCAATCCTTAACTGAATCCTGATTTTGGTTTCCTGTACCCATCTTTGCAGCCTTGGATCTCCTCAACCGTGCATAACCTGTACTTGAGGATCTTAAACAATTTGTTCACCTCGCGTAGTTCTATAATTCCTAGTAAGGAAGTTGTTTGAGTTTTCACGTGAAATCAAAAGAAAAAGGGAGGTGAAGGAATGAGTTTCAGTCAATCGAATGGCTGCTTGAACGTGTACAGAGCTGCATCGTGACCGACCGGCCTTCGGCCGCAGACGCCGCGTGGCACCCTCGCTCGCTGCATGAACGCCACCTCGCCTAGCTCGCTCGATTTGGAGAAGCTGGCGTCCTCGGCTCTCTCTCCCACTCTCAGAAAGCTCCCTCCCCACCGTTCTCTGCTCGCTATGGCGATGCCGAACACCATGGCCATGGACGCCACCGCGAGCTCGAGCTTTGCCGCCACTCCTAGCCACCGTAGCCGCCGTCAAGTGCACCACCACCTCCGCCTCATTCTCCGCTACGACTGGCGCGCCTCGGGTGGGCTGGAGACCACCGGAGTAGCCCGTCCATAGGGTCCGTTGCCATCGCCGCCGTACAGCCGCGCGCCGCGCACGTGGCCAGGCCACCTCGGACCACCACGGTGCGAGCCGCGACTGCCCATAGGAGCGCACGAGCCCCCTGATGCTCACCCACCGTTTCCCCGGCCATTGCAGCCGACGGAGCCGGCGTACTGCTAGCCGCCGCCACCGCAGTTCGCTGGTGTTCGTGGCCGGCTCACCTCGGGCCGCCGTGGAGCAAGCCAAGGCCACCAGAGGGTGCGCGCGGACGCCTAGATGCTTCCCCGCCCCTCAGCCGACGCCGGAGTGGCCTCCTCCGGCCGGAACCGCGAGCACCGATGACCTCCATCGCCTCCTCTGTATTAATTCGTGACCAGGGACCCCGAGCTTGAATTCAACTAAATACAGGGGGGTTTCTGCAGAACCTATGACTCATATGAATAGTGCCGTGAGGACTGCTTTGTAATTATTTTTGCTGAACTTTGGAAATTCATAGTAATTCATAGGAAATTCGTAAAATAGCAAATGAGGACTTTCTAGAATCCTTGTGAAATTGTCTATGTGGTAGATCTATAATATGGCATGTTTTAGTTTAAAGTTTTAGCTGTAAAAATAGATTTATGCAACTAGGTTTTGAATGCTAGGTGCATTTGCCTTTTTCATAACTGCAATTGTAGGACTCCAAATGAAGTAAAATTTTTGTGGCATGCTACTCCTATGATGTTTGATTTGTGGTAAAAATTTCATGAATTTTGGTGGTAGTAGGAGTGAGTTATTGATTCATCTTGCTCTCACATGAATTCTTGTAATAGCAATTTGTCTTTTTCATAGAGGTTAAGATATATGTCCAAATGACTTGAAATTTGGATAGTAGACTACTGAGGGCATATGTAGGCCACTGTAATTTTGGTAGAATTTATTGTACACTTTTGATAGGTGTTCATAATTCCACCTAATTATCTAAATAAATTAAGAAAATGCATTAAAAGAATTTATTGAGTAATGGACACTATGTTTTATGGTGTTCATTATTCATGTGGGACATGTTGGTAAAGTTGGTTTTATCCAATTATATGTTTGCAATATAAGTTAATAATTATTTCTTGCAAATGAGGTTTCTGAACAGATTTGAGAATATTGTTAATTAACCTATGCAAATGATGTTTTCATGTCTTGTGTGCTATAACAAAGTTGTTGTGAATTTCATGATCTATCTGCTGTTAAATTTTGGTGGCATTTGGCCATATGGTTTAGAAACTACAGCTGTTCTAAGTTGGGTTCAGATTTATGTTGCTCTCTGTCCTTCCAGGACAGATTCTGTACCTTCTGTATTTCGACCTGGTAAATGTTAGAATCAGATTTAGATGTTTATAAATGAAATGTAGATAATTTCATAAGTTTTCTATAATGTCTTATTGCAAGTCATTTGGATTTATAAAACTCCAGATATGATTGATTTATGAAGCTACTGTTTGCAAGTCCAGAAATTGGCATATTCCAATTATCGTTGTTGCTTCATCTTGACTTGCTTTGCATGTTGCTAAGTGTAATTCATGTCCTTGGTGATGAAGTTAGTACACCTAAGACTTTGTAAATCTTGTGTCATGTTTGGTATTGCTTTCTTTGCTATCTTAGCATGATAGGTCGTGTAGTGTTTAATTAAGCAATGTGAAGTGCTTATGTGTATTTAGATAACCTTGTACTTGCCTTGTTTAGTGTGTGATGCATCATCCATTGTATTTCCATGTATTCATACACTTGCATCTTGCATCTCATCTAGGTACGCTAAATGCACCACGTGAAGGACAAGATGTTGGAGCCTAACCCGAAGATGGTGTTGGTGGACCTATCTCGGAGATGGAATGATCGGACAAGTGCTAGAATGAGGGAATGCTCACGAAGCGAGTTTCTTCTAACTTGAGTCGGATCCCAGGCAAGCCCCGGAGCATTATAAGCCTCCTATCTTCAAAGCAATTAATTCTATATATGTTATAAGTATTGTTGCATTAGGTGATAGGAGTTGGTTGGAAACTCTTGCTGCATTATATCATTCCTTGTCCAGATACATGAATCCTTGAATCCTACATAGACTAGGATCGAGTAGATGCTTAGCCCTGCTTTAAGCGGTAGAAGTCAGGTGATTTCCTGTCACCTGCGAGATGTAGGGATATTCATATATGGCACGGTTGGCTATATTTGCTATCGTAGAATGGAACCATGTGTTAATAAAATGAAATGAGACCGGACGGGATGACGATAGTGAAGCACCAAGGCATGGAGGTCTTGGGTGTGGATCTATCCCCGTCTGAGTCGTTTAAGGACCGATTCGCTGTACGTCCTTGAGTCATGTTGAACGCAGTCTAACACTTAGTTGGCTGGATAAGTCGTTCCGACCGCAAAGCCGAGTAATATGGTTCCGACCGGGAATCGAATGGTAGGTTGCTTCTTGGAGGAGAGAAAGGATGTGCTTGGGGACATTGGCGTGAGACCAAGGGGGGTTAGAGTCCCTATCACCTGGCAGAGTGTCGCCCTTGGGGTTGCGACATCATTCGGACCCGTGATTCCTGAATTGTACGAAAGGTGACCTGAGCAGCCCTCGCCAGGCGTGACTCGGTGAGTGTTAGAAATACCCCTCCAGCTGGATAGGAATTCAATTCGAATCGCCGTCGCTCCCGGTTAGTGAGCACTTGTCTTGAGCAGTGGCAACGTAGATTCCATTAAATTGAACTGATGGTTAATTGGATAACGATGGAAAGTTTGCCTCAATTTATACCTGCTATGGTTAATATTGTTTGCTCCTAATAAAGTGAGTGCTCTAGTACAGGTTCTAATATAGATGACAGGTTAATGATAATTAACTTGATGCTTAAGCATTAATGATTACTTATCCATAATAAGCTTTTATGCAAAATGTTGTCAAGCTAGCCCACTTTATAACAGCCTTGCATGATCCTTGGTGTCACTTTATTTCTGGTTTTTGACTGGTAAGTCTAGCTGAGTACCTTCTCGTACTCAGGGTTTTATCCCCACTTGTTGCAGGTTGTGATGTATCATGGCGACTGCAAGAGTTATCTTCTCTCTAATGCTTTTGTTGGAAGTCGACCTTGGTACTGGCATGTATTTGAAATAAGGATGTTGTTATTTTCAAACTACTTTGCTTCCGCTACTTTTGAACTTAAGTTGTAATCACTTTGTTGAACTCCGATGTATATTGAACTACTTGTGAAATGGATGTAACATGTGACTTGTTATGTTGAATCACTACGATCTTGGCTGGTATGTTGATTGGTTTGAAATCCCTCGTGATTTCATTGGACTACCAGAGTTATATGGGCTCAAGTGCGAGAATTTGATCACTTCGGTGATTATTTTTGTACTTGTGCTCTTATAATTTGGACGGTTCCGTTACATGCCCTGCTCGTCCAGAGACTGGTCTACTTCATCAGCGAGGTGCTCTTGGAAACCAAGGTTCGCTACCCGTAGATCCAGAAGCTGCTGTACGCCATCGTCTTAACACGGCGCAAACTCCGTCACTACTTCGAGGGCCACCCGGTGACTGTGGTCTCTTCTTTCCCTTTGGGAGAGATAGCCCAGAACCGGGAGGCCTCGGGTAGGATAGCTAAGTGGGCTGTCGAGCTCATGGGTGAACCCTCTCTTATGCGCCACGCAAAGCCATCAAATCTCAGGTACTAGCAGATTTCCTGGTGGAGTGGACCGACACTCAACTTCCTCCGGTTCAGCTCCTGGCCGAGCTTTGGACCATGTATTTCGACGGGTCGCTGATGAAAACGGAAGCAGGCATGGGTTTACTCTTCATCTCACCCCTCGGAGTCCACATGCGCTATATCATTCGGCTTCATTTTCCTGCCTCCAACAACGTCACCGAATACGAGGCGCTCGTCACAGGCCTACGAATCGCTATCGAACTAGGGGTTCGACACCTCGATGTTCGGAGTGACTCTCAGCTCGTGATCGACCAGGTCATGAAAGGCTCGAGCTGCCGTGATCCCAAGATGGAGGCCTACTGTGAGGAGGTACGGCGCCTTGAGGACAAGTTTCACGGCCTCGAGCTCAACCACATCGCACGCAGGTATAATGAGGCTGTCGATGAACTCGCGAAAATCGCTTCCAGTCGAACTATAGTTCCACCGGACGTTTTCATGAAAGATCTCCATCAACCGTCCGTCAACATCAGGGCAGACGAAGGGGTCCATGGGCCGTCACTCGACCCTCCACCTGAGGCAGAAGCCCCCTCGACCGGGGCTGAGGCCATGCAGGTGGAAGGCTCGACCCCGCCAGCCAACCCCGAGCCTGACTGGCATATTCCGTACCTCGACCATCTCACTCAAGGGGACCTCCCCTCGGATAAGATCGAGGCTCGACGCATCGCTCGCCGGGCCAAATCCTTTGTGATATTTGGCGACAGCAGGGAGCTGTATCGCCGTAGCCCTACTGGCATCCTCCAACGCTGCATCACAAATGAGGAAGGCAGAAACCTGCTCAATGATCTACACTCGGGGGCTTGTGGTCATCACGCGGCGCCTCGAACCCTCGTTGGAAATGCTTTTCGACAAGGTTTCTATTGGCCGACCACAGTCTCCGACACTGTCAAGCTAGTACGCTCCTGCAATGGCTGCCAGTACTACACAAGACAAACCCACCTCCCGGCTCATGCCCTGCAAATTATTTCCATCACATGGCCATTCGCTGTTTGGGAGCTCGACTTGGTCGGACCCCTGAAAAGGACAACTGGTGGCTTCACCCACTTGCTCGTCGCCGTTGACAATTTTTCCAAGTGGATCGAGGCCCGTCCTATCACCAGCATCAGGTCTGAGCAAGCTGTGCTATTTTTTACCGACATTGTCCACCGCTTTGGGGTTCCTAACTGCATCATCACGGACAACGGCACCCAATTCACTAGTAAAAAGTTTCTGGATTTCTACGACGACCACCACATCCGTGTGCTCTGGCCGGCCATAGCTCATCCAAAAACAAATGGCCAAGTAGAACGTGCCAACGGCATGGTCCTACAAGGCCCGAAACCAATAATTTTTGACAAGCTAAACAAACACGGCAAAAAATGGGTCGCCGAGCTCCCCTCGGTCTTGTGGAGCCTAAGAACAACGCCGAGTCGAGCCATGGGGTTCACTCCATTCTTCTTAGTCTATGGATTTGAGGCTATGCTCCCAACTGATTTAGAATACGGGTCCACGAGGTTGAAGGCCTACAACGAGAAAAACAATGACGCCACAAGAGAGAACGCCCTCGACCAGCTCGAGGAAGCCTACGATGTGGCTCTGTTACACTCTGCTAGGTATCAGCAAAGTCTCCGACGCTACCACGACAGACACGTCTACAGGCGGGACCTCAATGTTGGTGACCTAGTGCTACGGCGAAGCTAGAACAACAAGGGACGACACAAGCTTACGCCACCGTGGGAAGGGCCATACATCATCGCGGAAGTGTTGAAGCCTGGCACCTACAAACTATCAAACGAGAAAGGCAAAATCTTCACCAACGCTTGGAACATTGAACAGCTACGTCGCTTTTTTTCCTTAAAGCCTCGAGGCTCTGTAAATTGTTTCACAATCTCATAAATAAAGAATGCAGCGGTGTTCAAAGCTTTGTTTTCATAACAACCAGGAAGGATCGACCCTGTTCCCTTAGAGTCAACCCTCCCTCGGGGGTTGCAAGGGGGAACCCCCTGTCCCCAAAAAACTCGCATTTTTTTTAGCTTCTTCAAAAAAGAGAACTGTCACATAGGTCGACAAGGCCGCAAAAGCACCCTAAGGCTCAAGGGCTGTCGAGCCGCAAGATCACTTACGCCACCGAGGCTACGGTACCTCCACTCACCCCCACGCCTAGGAGCGCAACTGCGCGCTAAGTAGACCTAGTAACAACTCACGACTTTGAAAAAGCTCACATCCCCATCCGCTTCGAATCAAGTTCTTACATGATCTGCAAGGCCGCAAACGCACCCTAAAGCCCAAGGGCAGTCGAGACATGAGATCACTTACGTCTCCGAGGCTACGGTACCTCCACTCGCTCCCTTACGCCAAGGGGCGTAACCGCGCGCTAAGTAAATCATGCGAGAACGTGATTCAAGCGATAAAGGGAAGAAAAAACTCGAACAAAACTTAACGATCAGTACAAGTTTACATCTAAAAATGTTTCAGGGCCCCTGAGGCCATCACGACCTAAGTTACGAATACTAACTTATTACATGGGCCTTCATGCCCAGGTTTGGCTCACAGGCCCTCGTCATCAGCAGGCGGAACCACCTCGACCTCGAAGAGCTTGGCAAGGCGACTCCCATGCTCCTCAGCGGCTTCGATCAGGCCCAGGCAGGAGGCTTCATTCTCCTCGTCCGTCCAATCTGGATCCGTGATGAAGCCATCAGCGATGAGGTCCATGTCGTACACGAACCCAGACCAAACGATCGCCAGAGCCCTCTTCACGCCGTGAAGCAGCCCGCCTCGTATCCTCTCGCGGATGAGGTGGCCCAGCGCCACCATCCGACGGATGAAGGAGTTCCTCGGGGCGTCCTCCTCGGTATCGGCATCGGGCTCGACACTCAGGCCATCACACACCGAGGTGATAGCGCCCTGGAGCAACTGAGTCCGCCCGGCCTCGGCCTCGAAGAGGTTCTAGAACGAGGTGGCCGTCACCTGGGCCGCTTGCTGCTGCTTCTCCAACTCTGAAACGTAAGCACTGAGTTAGCATAAGCCTGGGACCTCGATGCCAAGGCCAGAACATAACAAGAAGTTTACCCTCAGAGTGGGTCTGGCAACCCACGACCTCGTCACGCAGCTCCCCGCACGTCTTCTCAGACACTCAAAGAGCCTCGTCCTTGTCGTGGACCGTCGCCCTCAGCACCTCAATTTCCCGACCGGTGCCCGAGAGAGCCTCGTCCCTCTCTCGGACCATCCCCTTCAACGTCACAACCTCATCTTCCAAGGTTCTGACGCGGGCAGACGCCATCTCAACCTGGATGTTGAGGGCATCACACTGACCACCGACTAAGGCGATGTCCTCCTCGAGCTCCTTCACACGCACCAGCAGCGGCGCGAGGTCCTCACGGGCTTTAGCCGCCTTTTTCCGAGCCCTTGCCGCATCTTCACGCGCCTTGGCCTCGGCCTCCCGGGCCTGCGCCACCTCCTCCCTAACCGCCGCGTGGGCGACGCGGAGCTCGTCCGTCTCGGCGCTCTTCTGGGATAGCTACTCGTTGGCTTCCTCAACTAGGGCCCGTTGACTGGCAAGCGCCGCCCACACGCCACTCTCATGACGAATGAAGAGCGACTTGCGATGGGAACGCTCCTTGAGCTCCTGACCACAGTTAAAACTTAAAAATCAGAACTAAGGAAAAGGGAAGGATAAAACGCAGGGAAACACTAACGAACCCGGCTTACCTTAAAGGCCTCCGACATACCCCGCACCAGGGTATCCGAGACCATGCACAGGGACTGCAACGAGTGCTTTTGGAGTCCCTCGAGGTACTCTAGTGTTGCACCTCATCCTTGTCGTCGAGCGCAAAGAAGGGCTCAGCGCTAGGGTCGGACGCGTCCCTGAACACGAGGGTCGACCGGCCCCGGTGCGGAAGCTCCTCCTCCGCCCGCACAAACGCCAACCCGGCGAAGTCAGGCCACCTGGCTGACGCCTCGGCCTGGTCATCCCCTAACACCGTAGGAGTACCAGGCCGATCCGAGGCCTCGGCCGTCTCGACGTCCGCCTTCTGCTTTCCTTTGTCAGCAGAAGAGTCGTCGACGGTGAGGTCGATCAGGGCCGGGGTCGACCCTTGCGGCGGGGCTGGCGCCTTGACTGCTGGCACCACCGCCTGTACGATAGGTGGTGGCATGACCGCCCCCTGTTCCGCCTCGACCGCCAGCTCCGTCGGCCGATCCTGCTGCGGCTGCGGCTCCTCCGGCTGCGCTGCCTCTTGCTCCGCCTCTGGCGGGGCCTCCACCACCTCCTTCAACTTTTCAGCATCCGCCTGCCCCACGTCACGGACGGATGTTTCGGCCCCAGCGGCCTCGACAGTCGCCTGGGTCCTCGCGGTCGACCCAGGCTCTGACCCACCAGCGCCGGGCACCTCGAGCCTGGCATCGCCCGGGACCGCCTCGGCCGGCCCTGACCCCCGCACGGCGGGATCAGAGCCGGTGACCTCCTAGGCGCTTGCCCCCGTCTAGGTAGCCGCCTCCCGCAGCCTGAGCCGCTTCGCCGCAACCTGGTACTTGGCAACCCAGGTGGCGTCGTCGGCCGCCGTCCGCATCATCAGGGCGGCACCCGACTGGAGCGCCTTCACGGGAGTCAGACCCGCGAGCTCCGCCTTACGCTTATGGCTGAGCGACAAACAAACGCGTCAGAACAAAAAAAATAGGATCACCGATCATGAAAAACGGGGCGAAAAACTTACCCGGATAGGGGAACCAGGGGCCTAGACCCCAGCAAGCCCGAGCCACTCGGCGATGCCTGCGACGGCCCTACCGTCGAGCCTCCTATTGATCGGGTGCTCCTCAGAACCCTGGCTAACCGGGCGTCAGAGGACCTTTGCGCCGCCGAGGCTAGCTGGCCTCGGGTCCTCACGCCCGTCGACAGCGCCCCGACTTCTGACGCCGCCGCTGCTGCTCCGACCGCTGACTGAGCCCGAGGCGCTTGGGCTCGCGGGAGCGGCGCCACTGACCCCTCCTACGGGGCCCTAGACGAGGTGGCTCCTCTCGCTGAAGGCCCCGCTTCGGCCCTTCTCTCTCCTGGCTCTCCCTCCCACTCAACGGGGCCGAGGCCTCCCTCGATGCCTAGGAGGTCGACCCCCCAATAGGCTCCAGAAAGGGCCGCACATCAGGGAGGTGCGCCAAGGAGGTCGCGGTATCATACCGCGACCCGACGTCGTCGTCGTCGCTATCTTCGTCCTCCCCCGAGACCGTCTTGGAGGGAGACTCCTCGAGCGGGAGCCCATCGAGGCTCTGTTGGCGACAGCGTTTCTTCAACGCCTCCTGCTCGAGAGCCTTTCGGACTTGACGCTTCTTGGTAGCGTCCTTCTCCTTCTTCTAGGCTGCCAAGAGGCGTCGAGTCTCCCGAGTAGCCTGATCTTCCAGAACCGGTGGCCGTGATTCCTTAACCGCCGACAGATCATGTGTACGGACCTCGACCGAGTTAGCGGAAGGAATCCGGAAGCAAAAGAACTTAAGATCATCAGAAACAACACTCACCAGGGGCTCGAAACCTTGGGTGGGGCACATCGGGATCCTATCGATGTCCTCCTACCGGAAACTCCCCACCATCTATCGCGCACGTCGGGCGACCTCGTCGAGGGGGTGGGACTCATGCGACATCCTGCTTGATGAGATACAGGCCCGATCTTCCGAGAGGTAACCGGTAAGTTCGACTTGTGGAGATCTCGACATTGGCGATCCGGCTTCAAATCAGACACGATTCGAACCCTGCAACCGTTACACCACTGCTTCGTTGGTTATCAACCAAGCACAACTTGATTGACCTCACCAAGAAGGCTTTTCCTGCAAGCGAATCGAAGAACACAAGCAAGAAGGTAAAACACGCAATCTGAAATTGCAAATATGAATGATGCGAATATCAATATAGGGTTCAAGAACTCGGTTCCAAAGGACTAATCGACACAGTGGAGGAGATCAAGAACAGGAGCCCTGAATCACTGTAAAAGGATTTGTCACCACAGTTACAATGAACGATTCAGTTTCTCGATGGAAAACTAAACTCTAAACAAAACCCAATTGTCTAGTAGCGACGGCGGCTATTTTTATAGTTTAAGACTCGACCTAGGGTTGAGGACGGCCAGGGGTTGGGCGCCCACAACTTGGGCTTAAGGCCCGACATGATACATGGCCAAGTTGGTCCAAATAGGTGATGTAGCACCTTGCCATGGTCACACAGAATGATCCACAGACCTTCTAGAGCTGAGACTAGATCCAAAACAACGGCGTCATCGTCCCCTTTCTAGCGCATCTAAGAACGCCCCGTTTCGATGTCGTATGAGAGAGTTATGACCAAAATAGTGACAACGTGTCTGCTGAATCCGAGGGTGACGTGGCAGTTGAGTTGGAGACGAATTGCAACTTAGAGAAGACCATAGCGTCAGTTTGTCCAGCGTGGCGATGTCCTCATCATCCTCTCCTTCTTGAATTGGAGTCGTCCTCGAATCCATCTTGATGATGTCCTCATCATCCCCTCCTAGAATTGGAGTCGTCCTCCACTTCATCCCATCATCAGCGAACTCCTGCAAAAGGTTAGTGACAGCAGGCAATGCACCAGACATAATAGTTTGACAAAACATAGTATAACATGGTGCATCAGGATTATCACATAACTCAGCAGTAGAAGAAGTTGTAGCAAGAAAAGTACCTCCTTTTAACTTAATCCCATTATTTTTAGCAATGTTAGTTGGAGGTTTATTTTTAATCTCTTTAGCATATTTAATAATTTCCGTAGGAGACAAAGGCAGCAATGTAATTTTCTTGTCCTTATGTATGATAGTGTATGTATTAGTTCTACCATGGTGTAAAGCATCATTATCAAATTCCCATGGATGACCTAACAAAATAGAACAAGCTTGCATAGGGACAACATCAAAATCAGCAGTATCATGATAAGAACCTGTGAAAAAGCTAATGCATGCTGATTTAGTTACCTTAGTCTTACCATTATTATTGAACCATTGAAGTTTATACAGATACAAATGTTGTCATGTGGTCAAGCCAAGCTTCTCAACCAAATCTGAACTCACCAAGTTATTGCAACTTCCGCTATCAATGATAGTAAGAACACGACAACCCTGCACAATGAAATACATGTGGAACAAATTGTTTCGTTGGATCTTCATCTCTTCTTCATGTCCCACTCGTGTACTCAACACACGCTGCACAAGAAGGCTAGAGTAGTCCGCGGCAGCAGCCACAGAGTTAATGATGATGGCCTCCTTGTCTTGATCGCCCTCGATGGAATCTGCATCAACGTTAGCAGCAAGGGCTAAATCATCTTCAACATCACTAGTACTTACATATCCATCCTTGGTAGCAATGAAAGCACGACGACTGGGGCAATCCTTCATGACATGTCCCATGCCTTTGCATCGGTGGCAAATGATTTTAGCGCTGGACGAGGAGGAGCTAATAGAAGCACCCGGAGTGGCACCTTTCTTCTACACATTAGACAATTTACTTACCTCAGAAGAAAATGGAGGTGTCGATGGCTGTGAGGCAACAGGAATCTTGGGCGTATCTGGCTCTGAACGCTGCTGAAAATTCCTCCCATTGTTAGACCTAAAAGGCTGGTGTTGTTTGCGTCCCTGTACTTCATGTTCTGCCTTAATAGCAAGATGATACAATTGGGAAAAATTGCACCAATCTTTGTAATCAAGTATGTTCTGTATATCATGGTTTAAACCACCAAAAAATCTAGCACTAGCATCATTATCATCTTCATTTATACCACAACGGGCTAAACCAATAAGCAATTCTTGATAGCTTCGACTCCTTTATCACCTTGTTTTAAAGTTTGTAGTTTCAAACGTAAATCACGTTGGTAATAAGGAGGCACAAAACGAGATTTCATACGTTGCTTTAAAGCATTCCAAGTTTGAGGCACAGCAGCAGCATTATTAGCATTGCAAAGATCACTCCACCAGAACAAAGCAAAATTAGTAAACTCACTAGTAGCAAGTCTAACTCTATGCTCAGCAGGAATATTATGAGAATCAAATTTTTGTTGAACAAGAAGCTCCCAATCTAAATAAGCCTCTAGATCAATATTACCAGCAAAAGGAGGAAGACTAAATTTAATTTTAGCAAAAGGATCATTATTACATGATTATTACCTCCCATACCGCGATGGTTAAAGTTGAGGCGGCGACGGGCATAACCGTCAGCATTCGCATCCGCATAGTCATCACCAAAATCATCCGCATCTTCATCAGCAGCACGATGAGGTAGAGGACGTTGCTCGAGTTGTTCAATGCGGGTGACCAGATTGTTCACATTGCGCGTCAGCTCGGCCATAAGATTACGTTGTTTAGTCATGAATGTTGTAAGCTCGCCCTTGGACACGCACTCATTGAAGTCCGTCAGAGATCCTGCCATGGTTAGAAGATAGAAAAAGACAATACCAAAGTATTATCCCTATCAACTAAAAGGAAACAAGTGGTGGTGGCAATGTTTTCCTAAATGCTAAACGGTAAACAGTCGGTCACCCTTCGTTTAGCGTTTAGACCGTTTAAACAGTGTTTAAACGGAGTTAAACGGCCTAAACGGTTTTGTACAATAATAATAAAATATACATATTTATGTAGGTAAAAATAAAATTTGCTAGAACCCATACATATTTACACATGTAAAAATCAAATATTCTACCAAATAATCTTGTTGGAAGAAATCTAAATCCCACAACACTTCATATAATTACAATGTTAATTAGTTTCATGTTGATTGTGATAGACGTAGTCCTTTAATTCACTTAATTATAGATTAAATGGTTGTTTAGCTCATTTAATTACGTTTAATCTAATTTTGTTTAGATCGTTTAGACGGGATTGAATGGTTTAAACGGGTTTAAACGGCCCAACCGTTTAATTCACCGTTTAGAGCCTAAACAACACGGCTGACTTTTGTTTACCGTTTAAACGGTGTTTAAACAGACTAAACGGCCGTTTAGGCGAACAGTGGATGGTGGTGAAAGTGGAATGCAAAATCACAAGCGGCTTACCACCGTCTTACCTGTATTCTTACCAACGCCAAACAAGAGCAAAATCAAAGTGACAAAGCAATCTGTTGTTGAGCGTGGGTAACAATTGCAAGATGAACCTGTGCTGACAGAAGAATATGTGGAGTTATAGGTAGGCACACAATATGACAGCAAGGATTAGCAATTAACGAATACAGGTTAGCGATTGTTCAATCCGGATCCAAAGTATAAATCACAACTGCTGGCTAAGACGTGTCGAGACATAGCGCAACAAGATGAAAACAAAGAACGATGGAAAGAACGCACAGAACAAACAAATAACCAGATTTTTCCTTTTTCCTGAATTTTTTCCTAATTTTTCCAAAAGGCACTAGTAGAAATCAAACTTTTTTATTTTTTCACTATTTTTTTATATTTTTCTCTGAAAAAGGATCACAAAAGATGCAACCACAAAAATTGGCACCTACAACTGAGGTGGGATGTGGTCTACAGAAATACAGCACGTTCTCTGAAAAGCGTGCAAAAGCTTTGATAATTTTTTTTTCTTTATTTTCCTGATTTTTTTTGGTAATTTTGATGAAACCAAACAAGGTGAAGCCAAGTTTGGGTCGGCTCCAAATGGTGTCAGGAAGCTGCTGTAAAAATTTCAGATTTTTCTGATAAACGAGCGAAAAGTTATGCCTGTTTTACCGAAGGTATCTCAAGTTATGTTTTCCGAAAGGCACAATACGTCAGCGGTAGTTAGGGCAAAGCGTCCCTAAACTCCAACACCGATCACGAGATCGTCCTTGTGACTCCAACAGCGACAGTAGGTATTTGCCTGATGATGTAAGGAGGGCTGCGATGCAGGCAAAATAAGAGCGGCTGACAACCTATCTAGGGTTTGCGCGGCGGCGAGAAGTTACACAAGGCGGCTAGCGAGGCAAGTCGAGTAATGTGGTGGCTTCGACTTGTTGTTTGGGAACAGTGGGTGGGATAGCGGCGGAAAACAAAAATCACAGCAACGGGCGATTGAACTACGACCACGAACACAATCCTAAACCAGCAACAAGACTCGACCACGAACACAAACTCAACAACACGAATCTGAAACGAAATTGCAAAGGCACAAAAGGTGATAGGACAGCAAAAATTGAAATATTTTTGGGCTTTTTGTGGACTCTAGGTAATGAACAAATATGAATCTAAGGCAAACGAGAATATACCTCACGGTAAACCTAAAATCTCTGATACCAATTGATGAGATACAGGCCCGATCTTCCGAGAGGTAACCGGTAAGTTCAACTTGTGGAGATCTTGATGTTGGCGATCCGGCTTCAAATCAGACATGATTCAAACCCTGCAACCGTTACACCACTGCTCCATTGGTTATCAACCAAGCATAACTTGATTGACCTCGCCAAGAAGGCTTTTCCTGTAAGCGAATCGAAGAACACAAGCAAGAAGGTAAAAACACGCAATCTGAAATTGCAAATATGAATGATGTGAATATCAATATAGGGTTCAAGAACTCAGTTCCAAAGGACTAATCGACACAGCGGAGGAGATCAAGAACAGGGGCCCTGGATCACTGTAAAAGGATTTGTCACCACAGTTACAATGAATGATTCAGTTTCTCGATGGAAAACTAAACTCTAAATGAAATCCAATTGTCTAGCAGTGGCAGCGGCTATTTTTATAGTCTAAGACTCGACCTAGGGTTGAGGACGGCCAGGGGTTGGGCGCCCACAACTTGGGCTTAAGGCCCGACACGATACATGACCAAGTTGGCCCAAATAGGTGATGTAGCACCTTGCCGTGGTCACACAGAATGATCCACAGACCTTCTGGAGCTGGGACAAGATCCAAAACAACGGCGTCGTCGTCCCCTTTCCAACGCATCCAAGAACGCCCCGTTTTGATGTCGTATGAGAGAGTTATAAACAAAACAGTGACGACGTGTCTGCTGAATCCGAGGGTGACGTGGCAGCTGAGTTGGAGACGAATTGCAAATTGGAGAAGACCATAGCGTCGGTGTGTCCAGCATGGCGATGTCCTCATCACTGCTCCCCTCCAACGACACCTCCAGCGTCATCTCATCGAGCCGGAGCCGGCGCTGCGTCAGCGGCAGCACCCTCCGACGGTGGAACGCTGCGGCCACCATCCCCGCCGTCAACTCGCGCTAACGGAGTCTTCTCAACGCGTCGAGGAGCAGCTCCAGCTTCGGCTTGTCATCTTCAACAACGCCGTATGTCCAGTTCTCCTCGCGCGCCATCAGCACCCGGCCGGAGTACTTCGGTAGCTGGTCACCGTCGTTGCGCAGGTAAAACCAGCCGTCGTGCCAACCGCTGTTCGATGAAATCAGCTACGCCGGTGTATTGGTCGCCTCGACCCGACCGAACTTGGAGGGTGCAGCTCCCCGCATGCACTGCGCGACGCACCCCTCGCTCACCCGCCTTCTTGGCGAAGTGCTCCACCCTAAAGAGGTGGAGCCACAGATTCCACCGTGGCTCCATCCCCAGGTATCCCTCGTAGACCACCGTGAAAATGGCAGCCTGTGAGATGGAGTTGGGGGTGAGGTGGTGCAGCTCCACCTTGTAGTAATGGAGGAGCGCCCGCATAAAGTGGCTGGCCGGCACTCCAAACCCCCTCTCGTGGAAGGCCATGAAACTCACCACGTAGCCTTCTGGAGGCGCCGGTTCCCGATGGTCAGACAACGCTGTAACGGAACTGTCCAAACTATAAGAGCACAAGTACAAAAACAATCACCGAAGTGATCAAATTCTCGCACTTGAGCCCATATAACTCTGGTAGTCCAATGAAATCACGAGAGATTTCAAACCAACCAACATACCAGCCAAGATCGTAGTGATTCAACATAACAAGTCACATGTTACAACCATTTCATAAGTAATTCAATATACATCGGAGTTCAACATAGTTATTACAACTTAAGTTCAAAAGTAGCGGAAGCAAAGTAATTTGAAACTAACAACACCATTATTTATAATACATGCCAGTACGAAGGTCGACTTTCCACAAAAGCATGAGAGAGAAGATAACTCAGAAGGATCATGCCCGTGATCACACTCCGCCTCTATGGCAGGAGCCAACCAACTTTTTGCAGCCGCCAAGATACATCACAACCTGCAACAAGTGGGGATAAAACCCTGAGTACGACAATGTACTCAGCTAGACTTACCCGTCAAAAACCAGAAATAAGGTGACACCAAGGATCATGCAAGGCTGATATTAAGTGGGCTAGCTTGACAACATTTTGCATAAAAGCTTATTATGAATAAGTAATCATTAATGCTTAAGCATCAAGTTAATTATCATTAATCTGTCCTCTATATTAGAACCTGTACTAGAGCACTCACTTTATTAAGAGCAAACAATATTAACCATAGCAGGTATAAATTGAGGCAACCTTTCCATCGTTATCCAATTAACCATATGTTCAATTTAATGGAATCTACATTGCCGCTGCTCAAGTCAAGTGCTCACTAACCGGGAGCGACGGCGATTCGAATCGAATTCCTATCCAGCTGGAGGGGTATTTCTAACACTCACCGAGTCACGCCTGGCGAGGGCTGCTCAGGTCACCTTTCATACAGTTCAGGAATCACGGGTCCGAATGATGTCGCGTCCCCAAGGGCGACACTCTGCCAGGTGATAGGGACTCTAACCCCCCCTTGGTCTCACGCCAATGTCCCCAAGCACATCCTTTCTCTCCTCCAAGATGCAACCTACCATTCGATTCCCAGCCTGAACCATATTACTCGACTTCGCGGTCGGAACGACTTATCCGGCCAACTAAGTGTTAGACTGCGTTCAACATGACTCAAGGACGTACAGCGAATCGGTCCTTAAACGACTCAGACGGGGATAGATCCACACCCAAGACCTCCATGCCTTGTTGCTTCACTATCGTCATCCCGCCCGGTCTCATTTTATTTTATTAACACATGGTTCCATTCCACGATAGCAAATATAGCCAACCGTGCCATATATGAATATCCCTACATCTCGCAGGTGACAGGAAATCACCTGACTTCTACCGCTTAAAGCAGGGCTAAGCATCTACTCGATCCTAGTCTATCTAGGATTCAAGGATTCATGTATCTGGACAAGGAATGATATAATGCAGCAAGAGTTTCCAACCAACTCCTATCACCTAATGCAACAATACTTATAACATATATAAAATTAATTGCTTTGAAGATAGGAGGCTTAAAATGCTCCGGGGATTGCCTGAGGTCTGACTCAAGTTAGAGTATGTCAGATGAAGTCACTTGGCGAGCAACCTCCAATCTACCACTTGTCCGGTCCTTCTATCTTCGGGTTTGGATCCACCAAACACCGTCTTCGGGTTTGGCTCCAACGCCACATCCTTCACACGTTTCTGCTAGCATACCTATATGAGATGCAACCATGCACAAGTGTGAATGCATAGAAGTGCAATAAATAGAGTAATCAAACAAGCATACCAAAGTTCTCATCAACACCTAAAGCTAATTAACTTAATCCACATTAGGGCATAACATAGAAGATGGCAAGCACATCAAGCAAGACACAAGCCTCAAGATCACAGGGTACTAACCCAAGTACTTTCAAAGGTATGAGTCACACTTCAACACACTAGCATGGCAAAGTTAATCAAAGCACTACAACTAAAATCTGTCACTTTCTGGACATACATACAGTAGCTCAGTAAATCAATCATAACTGGAGATCCCTAAATCCAAATGACTTGCAAGAAGATATTCTGGAAAGCTTATGAAATTATCTACATTTCATATTTATTATCTCAACATGATTCCCAAGTTATCATGACCAAACATGCCAATCTTTAAAGTCTACACAGAAGGTAATTAAAATCTGACAGTAGACTTATTAAGCATGCAACTCTTAAATTATCAGACCTGGGATCATGAAAATTTAACACAAGCAAGATAAGATAATTATCTACAACTTTTGTATTTACCAAAACCACATTAAACATCATTTACACCATGAAACTAGTTGCACGAATAACACCACACATGCAGCCCAACAGCAGTGGTACAATTATAGATAGAAAACTGATAGAAACTTCAGAGAAGCATAAATGGAGTTCTAGACCTCCAAAAAACATGATTCTCAAATTTATGGAAAGATTATAAAGTTACCTACAACTTTCTTGTAATCATCTTAAGATGATTCTACAGTTAACATGGTCAATTAATTAAATAATTGCATCTCTGTCCAAAATATGGATAGAATCTGATATGCCACTTTAAAGCGTTATAGCTTGAGTTTCACAAATCCAATAACTATGGTTCTGGACTTTTTAGAAATATTAACAAATTGTGAACAACTTTTCTATAAACATCTAGAACTAATTCTGCCACTAACAAGGTCACACATGGCACACAAAGCAATGCTGTCTGGGTTTGGGCAGAAACTGCCACAGTACTTTAAACAACTATAACTAAACATATACTTAACCAAAAATTGTGATCTTTAGCTTTTTGAAAAGATTATGAAAAGTACTACAACTCATCTATTATCAACAAGGCATGATTCATAACTTAACTGAGCCAAACAATGCATACATGCAGCACTGTCCAGAATAGAAGCAAAGCAGCATATGGCATTTGTTATTTTTATAGCTCCTAAACTATCAGTCTTAAAATCCTGAAATTTTTACCAGACATCACACATCACAATAGTAGCATGCCACAAAAATTTCACTTCATTTAGATCCCTATATCTGCAGTTATGAAAAATAACAGATTCTACTATACTTCAAAACCTAGTTTCATATATTGATTTTTACAGATAAAACTTTAAACTAAAATATGCTATATTATAGATCTACTGCATAGACAATTTCACAAGGATTCCAAAAAGTCCTCATTTACTATTTTACGAATTTTCTATGATTTACTATGCCTTTTCAAAAATCAGCAAAAACTACCACAAAAAGGTCCTTTTGGCACTATTCACTTGAGTCTGTCGGTGTGCAGTTAGACCCCTGACTTTAGTCGAATTTGAGCGTGAGGTCCCTGGTCGGGATTTACAGGGAGGGGTCGCCAGAGCTTGCTGCTCCGGCCGGAGGAGGCCACGCCGGCGGCAATGGAGTGGCGGCGGAGTACGGGGTGGCCCTCTCGCACCCGCTGGTATGCTCAGCTTCGCCCGAGGCGGACCAAGGCGGCTCGGCCACATGAGCTGAGCAGGACGGCGGCAGCTGCTCCGCCGGCGAGCAGCGACAGCGTCGAGCGATGCTATCGGAGGGGGCTGGTGGCGGCAGCGCGGACTGTAGAACGTGATGACGCGGTTGGCTCGGGCAAAGGAGGAAGAATAGCGCTGCCGTGGAGCTCCGCAGTGGCCGGCAATGGCGGTCGTGTCCGCGGCCGCCATCAGCAGCGCGAGCAAGGGAGATGGGGAGCGCGAAGAGAGGGCAAGCGAGCGAGAGGGAGCAGCTCCAGGCACTTCTCCACATCGAGGCGAGGGCGAGGAGGTGGCAGGAGCATGCAGCAGCGGCACAGACGCGCGTCGGCCATGGGGGGCACGCTGCTCTGCATGGTCACCACGTCCCGGACACGCGGCGTGTGGTGAAGTGGCCGGCGTGGGGCGCCGTTTTGGGCTGCTTCCAGGCCGAATCATCGAATGGGCCAAAAACGAAGTTTGACGCCCACGTGAAGCTCTCCAACTTTTATTTAGTCACTCAGGTCATTAGGGCAATAGATTAGAAGATAATTAGTGACCAACATGATAGTGTCAGCGCATTGACAGTGCTGAGCAAAAATCCAACTTGATGGTCAAAACTAAGTCAAACTGATGCCATCTTTTTACATGCTCTTCTCCATAATGTCTACTCCAACTTTTGTATTTGCCTCAAATTGAGTTGCTTAACAAAAATTGGAGAACGCGGAATGCCAATGTGTCGATGTCGAAAGGTAACAAAGTAAACTTTTGCTGTTTTCGGAACTGTTTTCGAAGATCCAAATGAACTCCAAACTTGATGAGATCTGATTCATTGGCTCCATCATGAAAAGTACTTCAACTCCTAGTAAGGAATTAAATTGAGCTACCACACAAATTTAGAAGATACAATTGCATGAACATGTCAATTTTTTGCTGTCAATCCAGGACTTAGAATATTTCCTAGGCCTTGAAAAACAACAGCTGATTCAAACTTGTGAGCTCTATTTGACTAGGTTAGAGGCCAAACTAACTCTTGCCATTAAACAAAGTTTGTTCTACATAAGATGGACTACAACTTTTCTTTAAGGTCAAACCTCATAACAGGTACAGAAGTTAAACTTCCAGTTTGGTCAAAGTAGCAACTCGATAAAGCCTAAACTAGGGTTTTAGGCCAATCGGAGCATTTCCTTGACATTTGTTCAACATGAACCCTTCATGACTTTTGTTGTAGAATTCATTTAGAGTCATTTGGGCAAGTTTTCATGGTTTGGTTGATGATCTATAGTTCCATTAACTTAATGGGGCAAATTCCAATAGGAATGGAACTTATCATTTCATGTGACTTTTTGATTCCAAACTTCATGAAACTTTTCTAGGGATCAATATAGATAGGTACCAAGGTGAGACATATGAAGATATTGCAATAACACCACCCAAGCATATATCTTGAAAAGGGGCCTATATGTAAAGCAATGGTGCAACAACCAACTTTAGGTTAGACTCACCTCCATAGGTTAACCTTGACATCGTCATCTCCACTTAATCTACCATGTTTAAGCTCAAACCCACTGTTTAGTTAGTGATAAACACCTGGGGTGTTACCGCCCTCCCCCCTTAAAAGAATCGCGTCCCGAGATTCAGAATGGAAGACCTTTTAAGGAAGAGAGGCACGTTATCTAGTTACCAACATCTGCTATAGCATTCAGCTACAAAGCTTCAACATCGGTGAACAATTTGGTCAAAGGCACTTTCTGATACTTACTCTTTATGGTAAAATTTTTCTGAAGAATTTCCTTCATTGACTTCCATGAAGCATTGTTACTTTGGGAGGAATTCAAAATAGCACAGTCCTTCATTCTCAGTGTACGGCGATCATTTGGTCCGTGAGCGAACCACTCACAAGTATCTGATTCTTTAATGAAGCACAGCATAGGCCATATGAATTTTACACTAGATCAAAATCTTCAGAAGTATACTCGTTAAAATGACTCTATGTTCATGAAGTTTGAAAAGCAGTCATCTACCAAAATGGCTTGAGCACAACCTTCCAAAAGGGTGAGATCATAGACGACAAATATACTCTGAGGCTATAGGATACTGACTAACCAATGGACATGATCTATGTTGGTCGTAAATGTCCATTCATTTAGACACCAACTAAAGGAAAACTACTCGAGGTTCCATGTGTGCAGTTCTCTTTCTCTGATGACAACACTGTATTATCTGAGTCTGTCGAGGGGTTAGTGAATGTGATAGCTGACTCTGTCGGCTTCGTATTTCTATCAAATGTTACCTAAGAAGATTCTCTTATCCAATGGCAACAGTTATCTGGGTTGAATCAGATGCAACCACTTGGGTAAAAACACTTTAAGATACCAAAGATCAGTGAGTATTATCAATTATTGCCAAATAAGGATATAGCGAGGTCTGGCAGATAACAAAAATTGCAAGTATTTACCAACTTCGGTAATTAGCTCACTACCAAGCAAATTTCCCTTCGTGAGGCAGTTGCACAGTAAGTTGAGTTGACTTGCAACGTAGTGAAACTAGCTTTGTCAGGCTAACTTTTCACCATGAGGCTTCCTCTTTAGGATCAAACAGCAGCTCTAAGCTGGGAAATCTATTGTTTGACACTTTTCAATTTGCTTTTGATACGCGATGGTATACATTGATTTGCAGAAACCAAAGCTGCTCGTACATTATTGATACAAGAACGCAAAAGCAATGAAAGAGTGTTGAACTAGTATCTTTGGGACCTCAAAAGGGCCATCTAGTAGCAGATCTCGACCATTAATTTATATACCAATCCGATGATGCACACACTTTGAACTTGCGGGTTACTTTTTGCAAGGCAACATGCATACTCCGCCTGGAGGACATGTACGAGAATAAGGAACCATTTAGGAATATTCCTCAATACTGCATCCAATAGAGTTATGAACAAACCGTTTGTGGCACCTAAGGGCACAAGGATGTTGATCGAAATAGGGGCATGCATTCCTCTAATTCTTCACCGAAGCTGATTGAACAACTTGCACTATCTGTGTGATTGTCCAAGACAGAATTGACTTGATCACAATGGCTCTAAAAGATAGAATATCACTCAAGTTGTTGGCTAGTTGATTAACTTCTTGTTGGTTATTGCTCTGTAAGACATAGCCTTCGTAGCTACCAAAGTGTCATTACCTAGCTGGAGATTAACCTTCCTATTGGTAACTAATCAGTTGTCTCTCAACACTAAAAGTTCCAAATCTTCACTCTTGACCACAACAACTGTGGTTGATGCAGAACAGATGGTTGCCATTGAAGTTAGCAAATACGAAGTTATTCTAGAGATGGTTGATTTCAATTGTATGGTCATTATGCACCCAAGATTGCGACTTGGATAGCTCCGGTCATATGCACAATGTGACAATCGATTCTCATCCCACAGATAACTTGTCCAACATTAAGGGTTGTGTGTCCTTTTTATCCAATAGATATGAGATACTTGCTTACTAGATGACATTCGTCAATACTGGGATAACTACGTAGAGTCACTTGTCTACCACCTATTGCAGTCTGTTAATGTTTATGTCGGTGACCTATTCTTCAAAGATTTTCCTCTTAGCAACTTTAGAAGGAAGTTCCACTACTTTCGGTCTAAGATATGGATCTTACGATACGATTTGGAGAGATAATCAAGAAAAGGAACACGAGAAAATAACACATCGACTGTCGTTTCATAATGGATCATGACTAGAAACCGTGATACCAGCGCGTGCCAAGCAACCAGCCATGTGTCTGCAGCCATAGGAGGCCCTTGGTTTCATCGCGGCACCATCAGCGGCTACTCATAACACCATTACTAAACGCACAACGAAAGTGAAATTTCAAGTGGCACCAATGGGCTATAAGAGCAAGCGCCATACAAGGAGGGATAACAAGCAAAGGTAGTCACAAGGTTTAGAATCAACACGAAAATGATCCGAAGATCAAAATATAACACAAGAGAACATCGTGCAATTGCCAAGGATAACTGAGCAAGAGACTCTTGCTTAAATTCTATGTACGACTTGCGTCCACCGAGGGGAGTACCAGATAAAAAGATTAACAGGAGATTCAATCATGTTGAGCCACAACATGAGATCAAGACTGATGAACATCTCGAGACTGAGAAGGTTGGGGACGGATTAAGCAAATTTCAAGGGTGAAACCCGATATGTTGTCAGAGATTGGGTTGATAAGGTAGATGCACGAATTTGCAAGCACACGATTTAGAGGCCATAGCAGAGATACATTGCGTCACACTAGCTAACCTTTGAGAGAGGTAATCAAAACGTCCAACATGGATTTGGGTACAGTCACCACAACTGGCAACGTACGAACCATGGTCAAAGGCTAGCGTTGATGAAAGTTAACTTGGTTGGTCAGTCAACAAGGGTCTTCACAAAAAGGGTTGCAAAACATCCACGGCTTATGCAAACATATAGGAGAACTAAACTTTTGGATTTTCGGTCAAGCAAAGGCATGGATACAAACATTCAAGGGCTAACCACCAAGTCTACAGGCTCAGACTCCTAAGAGAGAAACCTAATTGAAGACAACAACCATACAATTATGTAACGTGAACTTTGTTCTAGGATAAAGTTATGTGACCCTCATATGCTCACCGAGGACAAACGAGGTGACAACTAGGGCACTACCTAGATAACAAGCACACATACAACATCACAATCAAGCAGTCATTCGAGAAAATTCAAACGAATGGGCTTAAGCAACCAATAGAAGGCACAAGGCTCACCCAAAATAAGCATTTATCTCAAGCATGAACTAACTACAAGTTTAGCTCAAAACAACGCTAGCTAAGGAAGCCAACTTAGCATGTGCCCAGAATCTGGACAGCAACACAGTAGTTACTTGTTTCAACCATAACTGAGGTTATAGACATCCTACAAAGGTGATCCTAGACTTTCTAGAAAGATTAGGAATATGACTAAACTTTAGTTATTCATACCAAAAGCAAATTCATAGATTAACATGACCAAAATTGCTAATGTTTCAGATCTGTACCAATATGGACAGAAAACTAACAAGAACTTCAAAAATGCACAACTGGAGTTCTAGAGACCCAACAAGGCTGATCCTTAACTTGATGTAAAACTTATTAAGTTGTCTATAACTTTATTCATATCATATTATTGTGATTCTACAGCTAACAAGGCCAAACAAGATAAAGAAGACATCTCTACCCAGATTTGGACAGATTCTGTCATTCCACTTTGCATGCTCATAATTAGAGATTTAGACCACCACAATTAGTGCTATAGAACATTTTGGAAAGCTTAGAAAAAGTACTACACTTCTTCTATTCCCTCCAAGACATGATTCCTTATGCACATAGGTCAAACAAACCAAACATTCAGATCTATTCAGAGCATAAGAAAAACCTGACCGTAAACTTTTAAAATTCATAACTCTCAAACCATAAGACCTAGGGTCATGAAATTTTAGAACAATCTAGAAAAGTAAGTTAGCTACAACTTTGGTATTCTCCATAACTATAGAAAACACCATTATGACCACAAAAATATCACTACAACAGAAATTGTTCTAGCAGCCAACGTTTAATAAGTAAAACAAAGCTTGCCTTTGTTCTACTTAACAAGAGAGCACACAAACATGTTATTCTAGTAGCTCTAAATTTTGTTACCTTAGACCAACACCAATTTAATTCATTTATGAGAATCACAATTACTGAAATGAGGTCTAAAGCATTTACAAATGTTTGTATGAACAACACATCCACCATTTGGCTAAACTAAAGGGCAACTATAGTTTCAAGCATATACCCACTTATTTCTAGCAAGGCTAAGCACGCACTATCTTCAAGCACTCTCTATTTAAGCAACATGGAATAAGGCATTCATGTCTAACTCCACACAAGAAAGATAGCGTAACATATTGATCACAAGTTACTTATCATTTGAACAAGGGTGAGAGGAGCATAGCTATGTATAAGGCAACAATCATGAATATGCATGCTTCGTCCTATTCGTCCTCATAAGATTGCCAACCTTAGGTGGCAATCACGTTCTATGTTGGTGGCATAACACGCACTCTCTCGATATATAGCTAGTCGTCAACTACATTCGACTTACGCATTCGTGGTTAGCGTACCTGCAGAAAAGTTTCATTGCAGCCCAACAATTCCCCAATAAAGCACACAATGAAAGCAGGAAAGTAAAATTCTAAGTACTCCCATATACATATACCCCCGTATACGTACATGTAGCACCAAAACTACCCGAATCATCAATCACCCATAATTAAGTACCTTCATATATACATGTGTGTAACATGTAAATAATCCAGTAACCAAAACTAACTCTCCCCTAGACCGCAGTTTGTACGGTCATGCTCTCACAACTCACACTTACCTGAGCGTAGGTGCGATGTTGCATAAAAGTAAACTAGCGACATATATGGCTATCTCATATATGAAGGCTACCACCAATCTAACACACCGGATAGCATAGTGTGGGAGAGTCATCACATATACATACCTTAGCCTGGGCGTAGATGCATAAATAAAAAAAACCCCAAGTTAGTACTTATATAAGCCACCTAATAATCCTTATATGGGCATAAGGAAATTGACCACTGTCATACTTAGGTTTAAAATTTAGATTTGGCAAACCTATATATAGCTATTAGTTAATAAAACTGATTTTATGAAACAAAACATTTGTTTTAAATACACATACGACAAGTTTAATGTTGAATTTTGCTCCGATGCCAGCTGTAACGGAACCGTCCAAATTATAAGAGCACAAGTACAAAAACAATCACCGAAGTGATCAAATTCTCGCACTTGAGCCCATATAACTCCGGTAGTCCAATGAAATCACGAGGGATTTCAAACCAACCAACATACCAGCCAAGATCGTAGTGATTCAACATAACAAGTCACATGTTACAACCATTTCATAAGTAATTCAATATACATCGGAGTTCAACATAGTTATTACAACTTAAGTTCAAAAGTAGCGGAAGCAAAGTAATTTGAAACTAACAACACCATTATTTATAATACATGCCAGTACGAAGGTCGACTTTCCACAAAAGCATGAGAGAGAAGATAACTCAGAAGGATCATGCCCGTGATCACACTCCGCCTCTATGGCAGGAGCCAACCAACTTTTTGCAGCTGCCAAGATACATCACAACCTGCAACAAGTGGGGATAAAACCCTGAGTACAACAATGTACTCAGCTAGACTTACCCGTCAAAAACCAGAAATAAGGTGACACCAACGATCATGCAAGGCTGATATTAAGTGGGCTAGCTTGACAACATTTTGCATAAAAGCTTATTATGAATAAGTAATCATTAATGCTTAAGCATCAAGTTAATTATCATTAATCTGTCCTCTATATTAGAACCTGTACTAGAGCACTCACTTTATTAGGAGCAAACAATATTAACCATAGCAGGTATAAATTGAGGCAACCTTTCCATCGTTATCCAATTAACCATCCGTTCAATTTAATGGAATCTACGTTGCCGCTGCTCAAGTCAAGTGCTCACTAACCGGGAGCGACGGCGATTCGAATCGAATTCCTATCCAGCTAGAGGGGTATTTCTAACACTCACCGAGTCACGCGTGGCGAGGGCTGCTCAGGTCACCTTTCGTACAGTTCAGGAATCGGGGGTCCGAATGATGTCACGTCCCCAAGGGCGACACTCTGCTAGGTGATAGGGACTCTAACCCCCCCTTGATCTCATGCCAATGTCCCCAAGCACATCCTTTCTCTCCTCCAAGATGCAACCTACCATTCGATTCCCAGCCTGAACCATATTACTCGACTTCGCGGTCGGAACGACTTATCCGTCCAACTAAGTGTTAGACTGCGTTCAACATGACTCAAGGACGTACAACGAATCGGTCCTTAAATGACTCAGATGGGGATAGATCCACACCCAAGACCTCCATGCCTTGTTGCTTCACTATCGTCATCCCGCCCGGTCTCATTTCATTTTATTAACACATGGTTCCATTCTACGATAGCAAATATAGCCAACCGTGCCATATATGAATATCCCTACATCTCGCAGGTGACAGGAAATCACCTGACTTCTACCGCTTAAAGCAGGGCTAAGCATCTACTCGATCCTAGTCTATGTAGGATTCAAGGATTCATGTATCTGGACAAGGAATGATATAATGCAGCAAGAGTTTCCAACCAACTCCTATCACCTAATGCAACAATACTTATAACATATATAAAATTAATTTCTTTGAAGATAGGAGGCTTAAAATGCTCCGGGGCTTGCCTGAGGTCTGACTCAAGTTAGAGTATGTCAGATGAAGTCACTTGGCGAGCAATCTCCAATCTACCACTTGTCCGGTCCTTCTATCTTCGGGTTTGGATCCACCAAACACCGTCTTCGGGTTTGGCTCCAACACCACATCCTTCACACGTTTCTGCTAGCATACCTATATGAGATGCAACCATGCACATGTGTGAATGCATAGAAGTGCAATAAATAGAGTAATCAAACAAGCATACCAAAGTTCTCATCAACACCTAAAGCTAATTAACTTAATCCACATTAGGGCATAACATAGAAGATGGCAAGCACATCAAGCAAGACACAAGCTTCAAGATCACAGGGTACTAACCCAAGTACTTTCAAAGGTATGAGTCACACTTCAACACACTAGCATGGCAAAGTTAATCAAAGCACTACAACTAAAATCTGTCACTTTCTGGACATACATACAGTAGCTCAGTAAATCAATCATAACTGGAGATCCCTAAATCCAAATGACTTGCAAGAAGATATTCTGGAAAGCTTATGAAATTATCTACATTTCATATTTATTAACTCAATATGATTCCCAAGTTATCATGACCAAACATGCCAATCTTTAAAGTCTGCACAGAAGGTAATTAAAATCTGACAGTAGACTTATTAAGCATGAAACTCTTAAACTATCAGACCTGGGATCATGAAAATTTAACACAAGCAAGATAAGATAATTATCTACAACTTTTGTATTTACCAAAACCACAGTAAACATCATTTACACCATGAAACTAGTTGCACGAGTAACACCACACATGCAGCCCAACAGCAGTGGTACAATTATAGATAGAAAACTGATAGAAACTTCAGAGAAGCATAAATGGAGTTCTAGACCTCCAAAAAAACATGATTCTCAACTTTATGGAAAGATTATAAAGTTACCTACAACTTTCTTGTAATCATCTTAAGATGATTCTACAGTTAACATGGTCAATTAATTAAATAATTGCATCTCTGTCCAAAATATGGACAAAATCTGATATGCCACTTTAAAGCGTTATAGCTTGAGTTTCACAAATCCAATAACTATGGTTCTGGACTTTTTAGAAATATTAACAAATTGTGAACAACTTTTCTATAAACATCTAGAACTAATTCTGCCACTAACAAGGTCACACATGGCACACAAAGCAATGCTGTCTGGGTTTGGGCAAAAACTGCCACAGTACTTTAAACAACTATAACTAAACATATACTTAACCAAAAATTGTGATCTTTAGCTTTTTGAAAATATTATGAAAAGTACTACAACTCATCTATTATCAACAAGGCATGATTCATAACTTAACTGAGCCAAACAATGCATACATGCAGCACTGTCCAGAATAGAAGCAAAGCAGCATATGGCATTTGTTATTTTTATAGCTCCTAAAATATCAGTCTTAAAATCCTGAAATTTTTACCAGACATCACACATCACAATAGTAGCATGCCACAAAAATTTCACTTCATTTAGATCCCTATATCTGCAGTTATGAAAAATAACAGATTCTACTATAGTTCAAAACCTAGTTGCATATATTGATTTTTACAGATAAAACTTTAAACTCAAATATGCTATATTATAGATCTACTGCATAGACAATTTCACAAGGATTCCAAAAAGTCCTCATTTACTATTTTACGAATTTTCTATGATTTACTATGCCTTTTCAAAAATCAGCAAAAACTACCACAAAAAGGTCCTTTTGGCACTATTCACTTGAGTCTGTCGGTGTGCAGTTAGACCCCTGACTTTAGTCGAATTTGAGCGCGAGGTCCCTGGTCGGGATTTACAGAGAGGGGTCGCCAGAGCTTGCTGCTCCGGCCGGAGGAGGCCACGCCGGCGGCAATGGAGTGGCGGCGGAGTACGGGGTGGCCCTCTCGCACCCGCTGGTATGCTCAGCTTCGCCCGAGGCGGACCAAGGCGGCTCGGCCACGTGAGCTGAGTAGGACGGCGGCAGCTGCTCCGCCGGCGAGCAGCGGCAGCGTCGAGCGACGCTATCGGAGGGGGCTGGTGGCGGCGGCGCGGACTGTAGAACGCGATGACGCGGTTGGCTCGGGCAAAGGAGGAAGAATAGCGCTGCCGTGGAGCTCCGCAGTGGCCGGCAATGGCGGTCGCGTCCGCGGCCGCCATCAGCAGCGCGAGCAAGGGAGATGGGGAGCGCGAAGAGAGGGCAAGCGAGCGAGAGGGAGCAGCTCCAGGCACTTCTCCACATCGAGGCGAGGGCGAGGAGGTGGCAGGAGCATGCAGCAGCGGCACAGACGCGCGTCGGCCATGGGGGGCACGGTGCTCTGCATGGTCACCACGTCCCGGACACGCGGCGTGTGGTGAAGTGACCGGCGTGGGGCGCCGTTTTGGGCTGCTTCCAGGCCGAATCATCGAATGGGCCAAAAACGAAGTTTGACGCCCACGTGAAGCTCTCCAACTTTTATTTAGTCACTTAGGTCATTAGGGCAATAGATTAGAAGATAATTAGTGACCAACATGATAGTGTCAGCGCATTGACAGTGCTGAGCAAAAATCCAACTTGATGGTCAAAACTAAGTCAAACTGATGTCATCTTTTTACATGCTCTTCTCCATAATGTCTACTCCAACTTTTGTATTTGCCTCAACTTGAGTTGCTTAACAAAAATTGGAGAACGCGGAATGCCAACGTGTCGATGTCGAAAGGTAACAAAGTAAACTTTTGCTGTTTTCAGAACTGTTTTTGAAGATCCAAATGAACTCCAAACTTGATGAGACCTGATTCATTGGCTCCATCATAAAAAGTACTTCAACTCCTAGTAAGGAATTAAATTGAGCTACCACACAAATTTAGAAGATACAATTGCATGAACATGTCAATTTTTTGCTGTCAATCCAGGACTTAGAATATTTCCTGGGCCTTGAAAAACAGCAGCTGATTCAAACTTGTGAGCTCTATTTGACTAGGTTAGAGGCCAAACTAACTCTTGACCATTAAACAAATTTTGTTCTACATAAGATGGACTACAACTTTTCTTTAAGGTCAAACCTCATAACTGGTACATAAGTTAAACTTCCACTTTGGTCAAAGTAGCAACTCGATAAAGCCTAAACTAGGGTTTTAGGCCAATCGGAGCATTTCCTTGACATTTGTTCAACATGAACCCTTTATGACTTTTGTTGTAGAATTCATTTAGAATCATTTGGGCAAGTTTTCATGGTTTGGTTGATGATCTATAGTTCTATTAACTTAATGGGGCAAATTCCAATAGGAATGGAACTTATCATTTCATGTGACTTTTTGATTCCAAACTTCATGAAACTTTTCTAGGGATCAATATAGATAGGTACCAAGGTGAGACATATGAAGATATTGCAATAACACCACCCAAGCATATATCTTGAAAAGGGGCCTATATGTAAAGCAATGGTGCAACAACCAACTTTAGGTTAGACTCACCTCCATAGGTTAACCTTGACATCGTCATCTCCACTTAATCTATCATGTTTAAGCTCAAACCCACTGTTTAGTTAGTGATAAACACCTGGGGTGTTACAGACGGCACTCTCCACTCCGGCTGGGTCCGGCTCGCCCTTGGCCACAAAAGCCCGTCGCGGACTAACTCCTCCAGCCTCCTCTCTGTCACCGAGGAATGGGCCCAAGTGTCCGCAGGGAGGATCTAGCTCTTGCCCACCATTGTTGTCAGAGAAACGGCGCAGGCAAAGGAATGAAGGTGGCGCTAGACGGTGGCTGAAGGGCGCAAGGTGGCAAAGGGGGCGAAGAAAGGCAAGGAAGGCAAGAATGCAAAAGGCCTGTAGGGGTAAACGGAACCCCGGGCCTTGCTCTTATATCCCGATGGAAGGCCAACGGGCGGGCGAAAAGGTAGGAGCAGTTTTCACATTCAATGACCTTACCAAACCGCTCCCTCAAAATCCACAGATATGGGCACGTGTCCGCTATACACTTTGTAACCGTCGCACCACGCCGCCCACTACCGCGCCGATCTCACTTCCCCTCCTGAAAAGACGTGCCCAAAATGGGCAGGAGAAGGATTCGCGGACGGATATTCCCAGACGCATGGGTAACGGGCTCTGAGCCCAATATAAACCTCGAGGGATCGAAAGCTGGCCCTCGACCAGGGTTCGACAACTGCCCTCGAGTAGCGGAGTCAGGGACGACTAGGGATGCACCCATACAAGGCCAGGGCTCGAGCCATGCTCCTAAGGCGCCCCTAGACATATTCGAGGCTAAAAGAGAGGTCAACGGAGGAATCCCCTCGAAGGGAGGCATCGAGCCCTCGAATCCTATCGCAAGGAATCGAGATCCACACGACTACTCTTTGACATTTTTTAGAGCGCCTCCGAGGCCGCTAGCCGACTCCTATCGAATGGAGCACGGGCTCACACTTGAATTCCCCGTTAACAGCTCATCGGAGACCGTCGGAACTCGCCCAACGAGGGTAGTACGACGTTCCCCACCCCTCCTTTTTCCTAGAAAAGGGAGCATGAGGGTCGAATGATAAAAGATGGCCAAGACTCTGATCGACCTCATACGCGCGGGGCTCGGGGGCTCGACCACAGAAAGCCAAACCTCGAACGAAAGAAGACAGAATACGCCACGACACGAGGGCATACCTCAATAGAGCGTGCAAAACACCTCGGAGGAGCCAAAACACTCCACTAAGGCCTCGGGGGCTACACCCGGCAGGTGCGCTCGTGCGCCCCCATCGGAAAAGGTTACAATGCTACAACTCCAGTTCATGAACTGCTGAGCCTCCGTGAGAGTGACCCACACTCACCCAAAGGCTTGGGGGCTACTGTCGGGTACCTACAACTAGGGGTACCCACAATCAATGATTAAGAAAAACAAAACCGCTACCCACAAACGAGACGAGCCAAAATGGCAAACGAGACACCTCGACTGCGTTCCGACTCATACGAGGCACGCTCGACGGGACGCCTCGACTACGTTCCGACTCGTACGAGGACGCTCGACGGGACGCCTCGACTATGTTCCGACTCGTACGAGGCACGCTCGACGTGACGCCTCGACTACGTTCTGACTCGTACGAGGCACGCTCGACGGGACGCCTCAACTATCAAGAAATCTCTGACTCGCATGACCCCGGGTCGGGCCACTCGACCCACCTTATTCACCAACTCTGAGACAAAAGTCAGAGCATTTAATGCGACTACCCACTACTTCCTACCATCATGGCTATAGCAGTAACCGGCGTGGATGCAGTGCTGGTGTCAAATCTCACTTTTTACTGCCCATCCGGGGATGGGAGGTGAAAACCTGTCACTATACACACATACCGCGCACTATTCCACCACTGATCACCCTCGAGGGAGGATACGACAAGGACCGTACCCCACGATCCCGGGGACTCGGCCTTATCCACCCGTCCTTGACCCGTCCTTGACCCGGCCTTGACCTGGCCTCGACCTACCACCAGTCAGCAAGGAGGAAAGGCCAACGTGGCACAGGACTCAGAGTCTTTTCACCGTCTCGTCCTCTACGTCACCATGGTGTCCAGGGATGGCCGGCCATTCTCGGGGCACGTCGCTATAGCCACCTCCACAGGGATCGACAAAACTTCACCTCAAAGGCACCCCTGGCGTCCCTGCCTCCTTTTACCCTATAAAAGGGCAGGCCGGGGCTCTACAAGGGGGCAGACAGAAGAACAACAAATCACAGACAATGAAAAACTAGTCTCCATTCTACTAGAGAAGATCAACATCTCAAGCAATCTCCTTTGTACTCTCACTTTTTCTTTGAGACCTGGGCTCGGTTCCCTCTCTCACAGCTTGTAACCCCTACGCAAGCACTTAGGTGCAAGGAAATACAATACTCCCCCCTCCCCGCTGGACGTAGGGCCTTCTTTTGCCCGAACCAGGATAAATCTCCGTGTATCCTCCTTGCATCACCATCCAGATTAGGGACACGCAGCATTTGATTCACTCGTTGGCTTAGGACCCCAACGGGACCGAACGTCGACAAATAACTTGTTTAAGGATCATTGTACCCTTTTCCCCTCTACAAGTTTTCCTCATCAAACATTTAATGTAGTAATACTTAGGTGCCTAGCAAAAACTACCTATCAAAAAAGCTAAAAATAACTTACAATTCCAAACAGAAAGTTTGCATAGTACCGAAGTGCACATGTAAGTAATTCATCAACGTAGCAGTTGAAAGCCCAAGTTTGGTTTTAGTAATTAATGACACCAAGTTGCTAATGTCATTGTGTCAAGTGAATTGAGTTAGGCGTAGCAACACATGTGATGAAGGAGCAAGGAGCATGATGGTGATGGCCATAAGATCACAAGTGCATGAAGATAAAGATGATGGTTAACATGCACATAGGTGATGGACAAGGAATGAGATGATTAAGGAAAAGTATAATCATAGGATTCTCTTTTGCCGGTCTAAAGATGAGTAGAGAAGTGATTGACCGGGTTTAGAATTGATAGCCGACTATCAAGAGGGGCAATCACGGTCATCTCATGAATCAAGTGCTACTAGGTCCATATTTTTGAGCATATGCATTTAGGATCTAGTGAGATGCTAACTCCTTGAAAAATATTTGAGAAAATGCTAACACACGAGCACAAGATGATGAACACTTGGTGGTGTTAGCACATTTGCGAAGGAGGTGGAGTTTGAGGGGTAGAGAGGGGTTTGGGATTCGACGCTTTTGTGGAAGTGAAACGCCTATTTTCCACTGCGCCGGAGGCGAAAGGAAGTCACTGGGGTGACCGGACGTTGGACCGGACGCTGGATCGGATGATGTTGGCGCGTCCGGTCAATTCAACCGGTAGGCGTGCCGGGCGAAGTGCTAGGGTTTGTGACCGGAGCGTCTGTGGCTCCACGGGACCAGCGCGTCCGGTCACGCACCCAGGGGAGCAACGCGAAAGGAAGGATTGATCAGATGCCAGGGCGCGTCCGGTCGACGAAATCTGGACCTTTTCTGTACTCAAAACGGACGCCGCGTGTAACGCGTTCGGTCAATTCTAGCGTCACGTCTGGTCATGCTATGACTGAGAAGGTAACGTTTCGTGACCGTTGGAGATCGAACGAACGAAATTTAAAACGGGACATGTGGCGGGCATCGGCGAAGTTGCGCAGGTGTGACCGAACGCTGTGGCCGCGTTCGGTCAATCAGACCTGCGCGTCCGGTCAGTGCATGCAGAGTAGTTGTTGGGCATTCTTAACGTCACTACCAAAAGTAGACTTAGTTTTCTAATTCTGATAACGGCGCCAAAAATGCCAAACCTATCCCTCATGCCACTTAAGCCAAGTTGTCATCCCCAGCATGACATGAGAGACGCGGTATTGAAATATGCATTTGCTCATCAAGATAAATAATAAAAGGGATCTGCAAGCGCACAGATTAATACCGATGTAGCATTTTAACCGGGAAGTATTCCAGGTATCGTTATTTATATTTTTACCACTGGGAAGGGATTTCTAAGTATCATGGTTGATAATGGAATGAGAATATGGAACTGAGTACACATCATTGCATATATAACCGAGAGTATTTATCAATCTCTTTATACAGGTATAAATGTCACATTAAGTAAAGGTAAAGTGATAATGGTGACAAAGATAATTAATCTGATCAGCTAGCCACATATAATAATGATAAGCACCTCAACAGATATTCTAGCAAGTCATTAGCATGGAATTAGGATGAACTACAAAGATATTCCCTAAGTTATTATTAACTATAAAGTCTAGCATATCATAGTTAGTGCAATTATACTTGGCAATCATGGTGAGAAAAGACTATATCCATGCATAGTGAATATTAGCAAGGAAGATGAAGAACATAGCAATCACTCCCCTGTAATAGTGTTGCTCTGCCTGCCCTATACACGAGAGGGGGACTATATAAGAATCAACGAAGCTGTCACTATCGCGAACTACCCCACAATCCGGCATATAGGGTGCAATCGCAGATAAATACGGTATAGACACCACGTCTACACAATAATTATCATTCACCCACTGTACACATGGATAAACGCTATACGATCCTAGGCATGTATATAATTCCAATCTAACTAAGCCAAGCATATAACTATGATAAACTAAGAACAATATAATTGCAAATATAATCAAGTAGAGCAAAGTCATAATCAATATATTGAAATAGAACAAAGTCATATTCATAATATTGAAGAACAATGATGAACAATTGAAGAACAAGAGAGGAATTACCAAGAATCCTCTTGACAGATCCGGGAACCAATCGAAGATTTACTCCTTCTAGTTCTAATCCTATGTAGCTATGCTAACTAGAGATCTAGTTGATGTGGTGGCTCTAGGGCTTGATCAGAGGCTCTCCTCCTGAATTAGGGTTTGAAGTATGAGACGAGGGCCCCTCCTCCAGGGGCAGGGGCCTTGCTTATATAGCCCTTTCGGATGAATCTGGGCCGTTGGATCAAACCGACATTGAACGGACGGTTTTCCTTGATCCTCTAGGTCGGTGGAGCATAATCCTCGAGGCGGAGCCTGATTGGCTCCAGGGCCAGGGCGGGCGCCCTAGGGACTAGGGCGGGCACCCTGTCCCCGGCTCTGTTACGCCTCCCGTTCGTTCTCGTGGCTTCTGGACTCTTCTAGATGTAAGATAATTACGTGTTCGGTTAATATCCCGTCATTAATCCGACATGTGGGCCTTTCTTCCGTATTTCCTGATAACCCCCTGCAGAAATAGATAAACAGCAAAACTCGTGGAATTCTGTCAGATAAAACCCTAAGTCTAGGTGTTGGTTTCATTTGGATCCTTTTCTCTATTTATTTGATAATTATAATTGATACTTAAGGACCATCAACAAACTCCCCCAAGCTTACCTCTTGCTCGTCCCTGAGCAAGGAGAGACTCAGTAGTTGCTGAAATGCCTTTGAATTTTGACGGTACACATGCTTTCAAATAGAGTCTCATCTCTGAGTTAAAGTAAACTGTCAAGACTTAAAACTTACTCATTATACCTTTCACCATGGGGCTTGCAACCGTCACCTTTGTCTTGAGCGGTTAAAAGATAGAACAGTCTAGTCAAGCGCCATGTCTCTTATTCTTGATCAGCTATAGCTCTGGAGTTTTTTTTTTGCAGATTTTCAAATAAAACTCAGAGATTCCTTGTATGACTCTCTCAGGTCTCTCTTTTGTGGTATTTCTGGATCCTCACCAAAGCAGTAATGATGTCTGCCTTCTCTCAAAGCAAAGTATGTAGTATTTGTGGTATAAGGCAGAGTGACATTGCCTTCTCTCTCATCCTATTCTAATAAGGCTTTTGATATCTGGAGCTCATTGGTGGGAGATAAAGTATACATACTTACAAGACATTTATTGCATAGTCAAACCATGGATCCAGAGAAACAAGCCAATAAGTCAAATCAAGATGTGCATGTGTGGCGAGTAAATGGTGTATGGTGGTAGTGATGATAACAATGATGAAAGTCTAATTCTACTTTTGCTCTTTTTGAGGGGATACATACCTTTCTTGCTTTTAAAGCTCTTGAGGAGAATGAGGTGCTCTATATTTTCTTTTTTTTTCCTCTCAGGTGGGTATCTTGTACCCCTAATTCTACTGTCGGACACTTGTCCATTTTTACCTCTCTTCTCACACTTTTTCTTTTTTTTTCATCGAGGTTCCGAGCACTTGCTCCTTTTTATTTCCTCGTATCTTTTTCTTTTCGAGGTTCCGGGCACTTGCCCCTTTTTATTTCCTCGTATAGAGCACTCATCTCCTTAGAACAATATAGCAAGTGGTAGTAACCAAAATAGCTTGAGCATTTATTTCACAGGGGATAACAAGAATGGGAAAATATTTTTGGCTATTCTCTCCCGGATTAGGAGTAGAATAATTTTATGTGGATCTGGAGATGAGAATGAGTGGATATATGTGGATGCGTACTTCCGGAGTAGAAGCAGCATGTATGAGTGATCGTGCAAGTGAATCTTGATTTTAACCGCATGACAAGCTCCTAAGGGTCTACACAGCTTGACTACACTCAATGCTCATAAGCAGTAAAAAGTAAAGGTATGGCTTAAAGTCTAGCAAGCATGTATGTATGGCTGTGGTAGGAACTTAAACTCTCATCATACAGGAACTCATCATGTAGCATTTTAAGATTTTCAACGATAAAATTCTCCAGAATTCTAGCATCTCTAGAAATAGATAAACAGCAGCTCAACCTTCCCATATCATATCCGTTAACAACTTAGACTTTAGATCAAGTTCTCTTCCCACAGATTCAGGTTTAGAGCAAGCTTTAAATGATAACAGTTGTGTCTAAACTTAGAGAGAAAACTTCAAATTTGAAAATTAGGCAAAACAACTATTCATCATATCCATGCTAGAGTTTTATTATTATTTAGATTCAGTTTAGCATAGCCACTTTATTTATTTATTAAAACACACTAAGCAAAAGATATAGGTATATATATAAGCACAAAATCTTTATTTGGTTTTTTCATAGTTATGTATTTTTTTTATTTTTATAGGGTAGAAGTATATATAAATATAAAGATAAAGATAGAAATACTTAGCAAGATAATGGAGGTGCTCTCCCCCAAGCTGGATCTTGACATAATCTCTTCTGATGTAGCTAGCAGATGGCGGAGGTGTATTTGAAAGTCGGCAGCACCCTGACAGCGATTAGAATGTCCTCCGTCTGCTAGTCTCCTTGAATTCTGTGAAGCTCAAATAGATAACAAAGCTTTGTGGAACTGATTAAGTGTTAGCATAAATATCTAGCCTTTATCATGCTGAGCCTCCTTGATTTTTTTATGTTGTTTTTTTTTATTTTTTAAAGCAGAAGAAAATATTTATGTATTTATTATATATATATATATATATATTTTATGCCACCACAGTGAATGTACTTATGGATTTTATGCCACTCGCATACTCACATGGGGCTTTAGGGTTTTTAACATTTTTATTTTCTTTTTAAGATAGTATGAATATGATTAACTAAGCAAACTATTTAAGATAAAGTAAATAATTAAAAGGAAAGGATAACTACCAAGTTACCTCTTGGCAAGGCGTTCGGTGTTTTTAAGTCCTCCGAACGGGACTCTTATTCGTTCAGTCGTCCTGGGACTCGGTGGATGGCGTAGTCGGTGTTTTCGGCAGCGCCTCTTCTTCATGTACAACTGTCTTTTCTTTCCATACCTGTCTAGGTGCTTTGGTCTCCTCAGGACAGTGTTGGTTGAGTGGTATGTCTTCAGATCTTATCACTTCTCCTTCATAATCTGCCCATCCATCCTTGATGACCTGTTGCTTCTGATTGTGGTTACGCCACCTTCTTCTTGTCCTGACCTGCTTAGATTCTTCAAATTATAGTTAGGGTCAGTAAAGTAAAGACGTACCTTCTCAGAGGGGAAGTGCATGTGGACTTCTCCAGTTCCAATGTAAATGATTGCTTTGACAGTACTAAGGAATGGTCTTCCAAGGATGATGGGTGGATCGTATTCATCTTCTCCCATGTCAATAACCTGAAAGTCTATATGGACAAAGTGATCGTCTATCTTGACAGGGACGTCAGTTACTGTACCTTCGACCTGTCGGAATGTCTGATCTGCCATCTGGAGCTGAATATATGTTGGGTTTAAGGGCATGGTTCCGAACAGAAGTTCATAGGTGACCTTGGCCATTATGTTGACGTCCGACCCAGTGTCGCAAAGTGTCTTGTAGAAGTGGGACCCATTAATGGAGCAATAAATGCTTGGCATACCTGGGTCGTCCTTCTTAGGCAAGAACGGTGACTTGAGTTGGCGATCTTGACCTTTGTGCACGGCAGTGACCATCTTAGTTGTCTCGGTCCATACTTGCTTCTTGCTCTTGTTCCTCCTGTTGGTCCTCTTCCTTGGTTCATATTGGGGTTGCTCTGGGATTTGTGCGGTCTTGTTCTTGAAGGAAAACGTTTCCTTCCTCCCCTTGATGTAGAAACTGATCTTGGCAGCACTAGCATAGATGACAGCTCCCGCGGTGTTCAGGAATGGTCTCCCTAGGATGACGGGAGCCCTCTCATCAGAACCGGTCTCTATCACTACGAAGTCTGCTGGAGCGTACGAGGAACCAACTCGGACACAGATGTTCTTCAATATTCCTCTCGGGAAACTCAGTGTCCTATCTGCAAGCTGCAAACACATGGTTGTTTCTAATAATGGTTGTGAAAAGAGTTTTTCAGAGTACCCTGGGCATGATGTTGACGCTGGAGCCAAAGTCACAGAGTGCTTCTGGGAAGTCTCGCATGCCGATGGAGATCGGGATGACGGGGCGTCCTGGATCGCCTCTCTTGACCGGCAGACGGTCAGTACTTACTTCCACGATAGGGTTACTCCAGTAATCTCCTGCATCAAACATGTCTACAAGATTTGCAGATTCTAGTCCTTCCGGTTGTGATGGTATACCGGGGTTAGTAGCAGGAACAGCAGCAGCTATTTGATTCAACTGAGATTCAATCATTTTATTAAAGCTAATCTGGTTCTTGATGGCAGTAGAGAAATTATCCATTCTATTATTTATATTTTCTAGTATTTTATCATTAGATGCCAATTTCTTAGACAGGTTATCCATTAGCTTTCCTTGGTTAGACACTAACTCTCTCAAAGGTGGATAATTATTATTATTATTGAAAGAATTGTTACCTTGGTAATTACCTGAGTAGTTAGGCCTCTGTTGATTCCAACCTTGATTCTGCTGAGGACGGTTGTAGTAGTTGTTGTTATTATTGTTGATGTAGTTCACGTCCTCCAGCAACTCAGGACAGTGATTGCCCGAGTGTCCAGTACCTCCACACTCCTCACAAGTCATGTGGGAGTCGTAGACGTGCATGACTTCTTTCTTTTCTCCAGCTCGATCATCGAGCTTCTTCATGAGTAGGTCTAGCTTGGCAGACAGCATGTCTACCTCCTTGAGCTGGTGCATACCTCCACCTCTCTTGCGTGTCTGAGTTCTTTCTTCATTCCAACCTTGGTTGGATGCCATCTTCTCCACAAGAGCTGTGGCTTGAGGTATGGTGAGTGATAGGAATGCTCCTCCAGCTGCAGCATCCATGGTTTCACGGGCACTGTTAATGAGCCCATGATAAAATGTCTGCATCAGTAGCCAGCTTTCCATTCCATGATGGGGACATTCTAGGATGTAGTCTTGGAAACGCTCCCATGCTTCTGGAACGGATTCATCATGTTGTTGCTGAAAACTTGTAATCTTCCCACGGAGAGCATTGGTCTTGCCCATGGGAAAGAACTTAGCCAGAAAGTTCGTGAAGCAGAGTGCCCACATAGTGTTCTTCTCCTTTGTAGCGTAGAACCACTGCTTCGCTCTCCCCAACAGTGAGAATGGGAAAAGGCGAAGTAGTATGGCGTCTCTGGGGACTTCAGCCATGGTGAAAGTGCTGTAGATCTCCAGGAAGTGTTGAAGATGAGCACTAGCGTCTTCATGTGGCTTCCCACAGAACTGGTTAGCTTGCACCATGTTGATGAGCCCAGGCTTGAGCTCGAAGTTGCGGTCGATCTCCCCAGCAGGTCCAGTGCGGATGTTGTCCGTAGTGGGAGCTGAGAACTCGCAGATCGACTTGTTCGCCATGGCTTCGAATTCAGTCGACAAATTCCGGATGAAACTTCGGTGGTCTTCGGATTTGGATGAAGCTTTGTGCTGAAGTGTTGACGATGTCTTCTTGAGCTTGGCTCTTGTTCTTCTGAATAAGGCTTCGGGATCGTCAACAAAGTTGTCTGGAAGATGTCTTCTATTCATGCATCACCCTGCAATAAATAATCAAAATGAAAAATACAGGGGTAAAACTGTATAAAAGAATTGATAAGCTCGATCAGATTAGTGATGCAAATGATGACTCAAAGTTCCGTATTCATTCCTACTTAGTAATCAACCTTCCCTGGCAACGGCGCCAAAAATGCTTGTTGGGCATTCTTAACGTCACTACCAAAAGTAGACTTAGTTTTCTAATTCTGATAACGGCGCCAAAAATGCCAAACCTATCCCTCATGCCACTTAAGCCAAGTTGTCATCCCCAGCATGACATGAGAGACACGGTATTGAAATATGCATTTGCTCATCAAGATAAATAATAAAAGGGATCTGCAAGCGCACAGATTAATACCGATGTAGCATTTTAACCGGGAAGTATTCCAGGTATCGTTATTTATATTTTTACCACTGGGAAGGGATTTCTAAGTATCATGGTTGATAATGGAATGAGAATATGGAACTGAGTACACATCATTGCATATATAACCGAGAGTATTTATCAATCTCTTTATACAGGTATAAATGTCACATTAAGTAAAGGTAAAGTGATAATGGTGACAAAGATAATTAATCTGATCAGCTAGCCACATATAATAATGATAAGCACCTCAACAGATATTCTAGCAAGTCATTAGCATGGAATTAGGATGAACTACAAAGATATTCCCTAAGTTATTATTAACTATAAAGTCTAGCATATCATAGTTAGTGCAATTATACTTGGCAATCATGGTGAGAAAAGACTATATCCATGCATAGTGAATATTAGCAAGGAAGATGAAGAACATAGCAATCACTCCCCTATAATAGTGTTGCTCTGCCTGCCCTATACACGAGAGGGGGACTATATAAGAATCAACGAAGCTGTCACTATCGCGAACTACCCCACAATCCGGCATATAGGGTGCAATCGCAGATAAATACGGTATAGACACCACGTCTACACAATAATTATCATTCACCCACTGTACACATGGATAAACGCTATACGATCCTAGGCATGTATATAATTCCAATCTAACTAAGCCAAGCATATAACTATGATAAACTAAGAACAATATAATTGCAAATATAATCAAGTAGAGCAAAGTCATAATCAATATATTGAAATAGAACAAAGTCATATTCATAATATTGAAGAACAATGATGAACAATTGAAGAACAAGAGAGGAATTACCAAGAATCCTCTTGACAGATCCGGGAACCAATCGAAGATTTACTCCTTCTAGTTCTAATCCTATGTAGCTATGCTAACTAGAGATCTAGTTGATGTGGTGGCTCTAGGGCTTGATCAGAGGCTCTCCTCCTGAATTAGGGTTTGAAGTATGAGACGAGGGCCCCTCCTCCAGGGGCAGGGGCCTTGCTTATATAGCCCTTTCGGATGAATCTGGGCCGTTGGATCAAACCGACATTGAACGGACGGTTTTCCTTGATCCTCTAGGTCGGTGGAGCATAATCCTCGAGGCGGAGCCTGATTGGCTCCAGGGCCAGGGCGGGCGCCCTAGGGACTAGGGCGGGCGCCCTGTCCCCGGCTCTGTTACGCCTCCCGTTCGTTCTCGTGGCTTCTGGACTCTTCTAGATGTAAGATAATTACGTGTTCGGTTAATATCCCGTCATTAATCCGACATGTGGGCCTTTCTTCCGTATTTCCTGATAACCCCCTGCAGAAATAGATAAACAGCAAAACTCGTGGAATTCTGTCAGATAAAACCCTAAGTCTAGGTGTTGGTTTCATTTGGATCCTTTTCTCTATTTATTTGATAATTATAATTGATACTTAAGGACCGTCAACAGTAGTTTCTTAGGCCTAACAGCTCTATCTTTGAGGGCTGGCTATAAATACTTGGTTGGCTGGCCTTGGGACATCTCTCCTTACTCTTTGAACACTTGAGACATACTTTGAGCTAGAGAACATCCTTTCCTCTCATCTTCTTGCTTGATTGTGCATCCTAGTGAGGTTGAGTGAGATTGAAGTGCATTGCTTTGAGAGTTGCATCTAGTGGCACTTGATCCATTGAGTTGGCTACGGATTGCTTGTTACTCTTGGGTGTTTCCCGACGCCCTAGACGATTTGGAGCAGCGGTGGTGTTGAACTCGTGATTGGAGATTGTTTTGAGCCTCACCGGTGGATTTGTGAGGGGTTCTTGAGCCTTCCCCACGGGAGATCGCAATTGGCTACTCTAATGGATTGCTCGTGGCTTGGAGGATCCCCATCTTATGTTGGATGTGCGGCACCCGCTGAGGGTTTGGCTTTGGAATGCCAATCAGCTCATGATCCATCAAGTGGGTGTATCGCCACAACGAGGACTAGCTTACCGGGAAGCAAATGAACCTCGGTAAAAATCTTGTGTCATCCCTTGCCGAGGATTCTCTTGTAACTGTGATTGATTCATTGTTATATATCTACTCTTCAACGTTGGTATAAGAATCTTTCACTTGCTCGTCTCCTTTGTGCTCTATCTCTTGTTTATCTTGTGTAGCTGCTATATCACCTAGGAGTAATTAGCCTAGTGACATAGCTTTGTTGTTGTGGATTAGAGATCATAGCCTTCATATCTACTAGAATTGTTTAGGTGGCTTGCATAGTGTAGTTGATCTAGTGTTAGAGAAGCTTCGCTATTTGTTTTACTGATATCTTGATTTAGTGAAGCTTGTAGAATTTTAAAAATGCTATTTACCCCCCTCTAGCCATTTAGGACCTTACAGCAGTGCACATGAGTAAGAAAATAGCCCAAGAGAAAGGGGATTTGATTAGGCCAATGGTTGCTCTACTCTAGCTAAACTCTGATGCCATTGGTGGTATCACAATACTCATATTGACCTAGTAGAAGTTGAATGTTGAGGAAGAAAAACAAGAAAAAGAAAAAAAAGGTAGTGTGCGATACTACTACCCTTGAACTCAATTGTTGTTGTCGGATACAACTTATATACAAATAGAACAACCAGTGTATTCTATAGTCTAGGCACAACCGCACATATATTTCTGGCAGTGAAATTCTGCCATCTCCTTAGCCAACCACCATTTACCAGGTCTGAAAGTGAGGGAGAACTCAACCCTGGACAGAACTCTCCTCTTCATGCTTATGTTGCAAATCATCAAATGGTCCATAGAGGATTTCAATAGGCCCACATAGTGGCGTTTGGTTTGGGCTTTTGGCCTAGTTATGGGTTTCCATTGCTATCATTTGTTCCTTCCTTTTTGGTAGCTGGGTTGGAATCAGTTCACATGATATCAGATACAGACTTTAGGAACGGCGACACCATACCACTCCTCTCCTAGTGGTATATATTTACAGCACGCGACTCCCGCTATGTGTTTCTCTCCCCACTTGTCTCTTCTCCACCCGTAAGCAAACTTTAGCCTTCTCCTGAACCCAGTGGTGGAGCTTGACTGAACAAATAGGGGGGCAGTCCTTGCAATTGAGCTTTAAACACTCATAAACAATACCAAAATTAGTGTTTACTCAATGAAGATTAAGCTGGACAAAGGAGACCATTATCCATGTTGATCTCAACCAATTAAGTTATACCTCCGTCTGAACCAAACAAATGTCGCTTTACGTTGTAAGAGCATCTCCAAGCGTATTCTAAATTTTCCTCCTAAAAACTCCATGTTTTATGACTCCCAAAAATGTATTAGGAGAAAAAAAAAGAAGGCCATCTCCAATAATACCTAATATTTCACTTCTAAAAAATCAAAATCTGGTATCACTTGGGTTTTTTTCTTGCTATCCTTTTTTTCGGGCGAAATTCTTCGTGCTCGCGCATACCGACGCTGTCGCTGCCTCGTTCCATCTTCGTGCCCTAGACCTACACCTCCTAGCCGGCGGTGGCCTCTTCCTAGCCGGCCGTGGCCACCTCCACGTAGCCTTTTGCATGGACTAGCATGTAGGAGCCGGCCAGCAGCACCTTGTGTTCTCCAGTGGTGGCGACCCTGCCGATGGCAAACGAGGTGGCCACCGAGGTCCTCGCAGTTGTTCTCGAACATGTCGCAGTCGCCGAAGCTGTTCTGGAGCAGGTGCATGGCGCAGCGCATGGCGGCGTCGGGGTAGTCGGCGCGTGTGGTGGTGCAGGTGCCCCCGTGGAGCTTGGCGAGGAACACCGCGGCGAGGACGCCGTACTCGAAGCGATGGAGCGTGCCGCCGCGGAGGAAGCAGTCCAGGTAGGTGAGCACCACGCCGCTGTTCGGGAGCTGGAAGCCGCAGTCCGGGAATGTGGGGCACTCGTCGGAGCCCTATGAGAGGAGGCTGGAAACGGCGATGGCTGAGTCCAGGCCTGCGGAGGAGGATGGATTAGGAGTCATTTGAGAGAAAATTTTTCCTCATCTTGCTAAACCCAAGGATTAGGAAGGAAAATAGGGAACTCTTAGAGATGCTCTAATGGATCAGTGTCATTACCACTACCTCTTTATGCGTCTAGAATGTTTTGGGACCGGAAAAAGAGTGCTCCTGGTCACATCTCTTACCTAATGAAACCTGAGCCAAAAGATGGCCAGGGAGCGTGGCCACGTTGACCGCTTTCCGTGGTCGTCCGATCGGGTGAGCAAACAGGCCGGATCGGGCGAGCCCCAGTCATTTTTTAAAAAAGTTCTCAAACTTTGTTTAAATCAACCAGCAGTCCGGCCTCTCAATTTTTTTCAAACAAGCCCATGAACTTTAGCAAAATTAACCCGCACTCCAGTCTTCTTAATGGGCCGGCAGGCCTCAATGGGCCAAAAACAGCCCGTGACTCTCTTTTCCTTTTCTACGATTTTAACTTTTCTTTTAAAAAATAGAGAACTTTCAAAATTCATAAAAAATCACAGAAAAAACATAAAAATGCCAAAACCAGTTTTGTTGAGTTTCTTATGACTAGATCTATGCATTAAACTTAAAATATCATATGCATTAGTGTATTTTATTTGGTATAGTTGTAGATCTATGCTCTTATGTAATTGATTAATTTGTCGTTTGTATCACAAGCAAATGTAGCTCTATGCTGAAAAAAAACTAGGATCCTCTCAATAGCATTAACAAGTACACACATCACTCTAAAAATGTAAACCTTTAAAAACTACCACAGTTAAAAAAAATCAAGTTTGTATCTTATTAATTCATTTCAAATTACAAGAAACATACTGAATAAGCTAAAACCTAACATGTTTTAATAACAACATATTTCTATTGGTAAAGACATATACTTAATATTTTCAAATACCACTAAATTATACAAAACACAAGAAGGCTGGTACAAACAACAAAAATTATAGACAGGCGCGGCAACGCCGTGCCCTGGCTTTCTAGTGACGATGAAATCTTTGCCCAGCAACCGATGAACACACGCTTGGGTTCTGTTTCATGGCAAAAGAAATAAAGAAATAAAACCAACTGAAAAGGTCAAAAGGATAAAGAAATGCTCGGCAAATCGAGTGTCACTTGAAGACAGCGGAGCCTGTTAAGATGGAGAGCACAGTTCCCATGGCCATGATGGTTGATGGATGATTGGACTCTGGTCCGGATAGGTGATACTAGTACTTAGCTCATCAGAGTTTCATGGTATTAATTATACTGATGTGGTACCATATTAATAAAGAGAGAGACGATAAAAGTTTTATGAGAGCAGAGAGAGTTTCATAGGGATGAAACTCTTCTGCACTGTTTCCAAAATTTAGATGTGTTAGAAACAGTGATATGAAATTCCTACTGAGACTGGCCTTAGCAGATAGCAGGCAAAAACAAGAGCAGCTATCTGCATGTCTTGCTTGCTGATCTCCCGTCAAAGAGTCAAGACCCCCTTTGCCTTGCCGGGTGCCGCTTGGTCTCCTCGTCTTCTCCAGAAGCGCGAAGGGACCAGCGATCAAATTGGCCTGGGCGGCTGCCGCCTGTCCACCTTGGCAGCTACTTCCTTCGTCCTAAAAAAAAAGTGTCGTTTTAAAATTTTAGACATCTTGTTTGACCTTCTGTCTTATTTAAATTTTTTATATAAATATCATTTATTTTGTTATGACTTATTTTATTATTAGAGATACTTTAATAATGATTTATTTATTTATTTATAATTTATATAAAATTTTTAAATAAGACGAACGATCGTAAAAAATAAAAAACGTCGCTTTTTTTTTTTTTTTGACGGAGGGAGTGCTCCGTGCTCCGGGGCCGATGGATCTGTGCCAACAGCCCAGCACCACACCAGAAACTGTCCGCAAGCGCCAACCGCCTGGTCACGGGGCAGCCCGTACAATCCCAAGTACGTCTAGGCCATTAACACGCGGGCCCACTACCCGTCCCCGTCTTCTAGCTCGGGATCCCGTACCGTACTACCAGCCGAGTGAGCCGACAAAGGGCACAGTTCTCTCGTTGGGTTCGAATGATTCAGAAACCGCACGACAACGAATCGAAGCCAAACACAAGCTGAAGCATATCATTCATTATCATCGAGCTGCAGCAGGCACATTTCTTTTCACAGAAACACACACCATCCTCATGCAGCAATGCGATCACCAGCTACCCTTGTAATGGTAAGGCGACCCGCCAAATGTCGAGTGCGTGACACACATCATACACAGAGTTCAGGTTGCTGATCCACACCTGGCCTAGAGAATTTACCATCCGTCAAGGGATTTACATTGCATCCATGTCTGACAACACCATGTTCGTTCGAGCTATTCAGCGGAATCAGCAGCCATTCAACAGTATTTTTCTCTCACAATAAACCAGCGAACAGTACTTGCAGCCACAATAAACCAGCAAAACGAACAGGCTGAAGCCGGTAACAACAAGAGGCATCAGCTAGGTGACGAGCTCGACGCTGAAATCCCAGAGCTTCTTGGCCAGCTCCATGTCCTTGGCCTTCGCGCTTGGTTCGTACAGGTTACTGTCGCAGAAGTACTTCCCGGACACGCCCTTCACCTGCGGGTGGAGTGCCACATAGCATGTAGTCGCTGCACCCTGTTAAAGTTCCAAGCAAACCAATCAGAGCCCCAAATTGTATAGCAGACTCATTCATCTAATCTAGGCTGCACCGTGTAGCCAGCAGCACATGATTACATGATACCAGCAGCTCAGATATAATAACTATAGCCTATTGCTGGTGAAATCTATATTTGCAGTGTACACAAAGCCAGTCAACCTAGCACAGATAACAAGCTTTAGTAAGCACTAATGGGGTTGTAGTTGTACAGCAGACTGTTAAGTTGCACGGCATGCCACGGCAAAGTGTATGTGACATGATGGTGTTATAAGAATGACCTCCAACTGCTTTTCCACGAGTGAAGATTTTGCCAGATGAGTACCCATAGCAACTTGAGGCATGGTGATGGAACTGTCAGATCACAATATGGATATACTACTTTTAAGATGTTCCTGTACCTCTTCTGATTTAACATAATGGTTGCCAGTTCTGCCGGATGCAATGTCACTGATCTACACGGAAGCTTATTCTAATGTCTCAATACTACCTGGGAAGGGGACTCCTGAGTTATGGATTTTAGAAGATGTCTTTCTAGTCAAGAATATAACAGCTGGTTGGGTCTCTTGGATAGTATCCAGGACATCACTTTAACAGACAACAAAGCTGATTCTGTGATTTGGGGGCTAAACAAGAACAATCAGTTTTCCACCAAATCTCTCTACAGATTCCTTACTGACAGGGGTGTCAGTAGTAAGATTGCTGGGCACATTTGGAAATCTAAAATCCCACTCAAAATTAAATTTTTCCTATGGCAAGCTTTTAACAACAAACTTCAAGTGGCCCAGAACCTGGTGACTAAAGGTTGGAAAGGGGGTATTGCATATTGTCTGTGTGGATGTGTAGAATCTGTTGATCATGTTCTTTTTAAATGTCACTTAGCTGCGGTTGTCTGGAGCTTCATCAAGGAGGTGTTTCATCTGGATGACTACCCTACTTCTCTGGAAGATTTTTCATTCAAATGGCTCAGGGGCAAGGGGCCCTTGCCTATTAGCTTGATAGTTTTCATATTTGCAGGATTCACTTGGGAGATGGCCATTGAGAAGAAAGTGCCTAAAGCCCCAACTGATGTAATCTATACTGCGCTGTCGTTGATGCAGAAGTAGAGTTTCAATCTTAAAGAGAAGGATCTGGAGTGCTTTGGACAAGTGAAGGACGCTATGATGGGATGGCTCAATAATTTCAAGCCTACTACTATGCTGCTCTCGGACGTTCATGAGATTTAGTGTCTGTATTAGGCTTTATCTTTTGCTTCATGTTAAACTGGTATCCCCAGTCCTGTGTACTGTTACGTTGCTTTCTTAAAAGCTGAGGTAAAGCTTTTTTTTAAAAAAAATGTCTCAATACTACCACTACCTCAAAATGCAGGAAGCAGCAAGCAATACTGCTACTACCAGCAAACGATAGATTAGTAAAATGCAACGTCAGGTCTAGTCTCAAATACCTAATAAACAACTAAAATGCGAAAAGGCCCTGAAGACTTAAAATAAAAAAAATACCTGCTCAGCATTTTTCAGCACCAATTTACCAAGCGTACGATGGAGAACTGCATTCAGCAGAAAATTCAATGTAATCAGTGTCGATTGAAAAAGATGTAATCAATGTCGATTGAAAAAGAAGTAATTAGTGAAGCATAGCTGCAAAAGGCAACAAATTCTATCAGGCTGTAACTGCAACCAAGTGACAAACATCATTCACATTCTCAATTGCTGATAATTTAAATTATCTTGATTGCCGTCTTTCTTATGCATGTGGATCTAACCTTCAATGTTCCTTCTATGCCCTCCTAATTGCCATGGTTTGTTCATAAAAATAAGAAGCATAAACTGACATAGTTCAGTAAGTTCTATTAAACTAGCCAAATATTTATGTTTCCCTTTCAGTTTATAAGACTAGGAGAGGTAAACGTTGTGGAAAGAATGCCAATTATACTTACCATCTAGGATACTGTGGTAGCGAAGAAGGTTCGTGATAATGGAGCCAGGATGAAGAGAATTTGCAGTTATGTTGACATTCTCTTCCTGTCAGACAAAATATTGTATAATACATGGAGACAAAATATTGTATAATAGATGGACAGAAAAATAGTTATAGAACACCCTAATAAATTGGAAACTGAATGGTAACTGTAAAGAGATATATAATCAGCAAAATCTGGAACATTACAATTCTTGTGATTGGATGATGATTGTTCCTTCAATTTGCTACACCAAGATTAGCATTGAATGCACTCAAATTTCCACATCCAAATCGGAACAACTCACTGCCCAATGATCTTTATTTACCAAAAGTTACAATTTTCAAAATTCACATGCAGACATCTTTGAAACATAATGCAAGTGATGTTGGTCACAAGCCAGGTATCCATGATACAATGCATACAAATGTACTATAACTATACATACACTATATGATCAAGAAAAAGGGCATGAGTTAGACGGAACAAGAGATACCTGGAATCGCTTGGCAAGTTCATTAGCATGCAAGATGTTTGCAAGCTTTGACTGCCCATATGCTCCAAAGCTACTATACCTGCACAACACAAGATTGAATAAGTGGCTAGGTTTGCTTCGAAATGAAGTAGACTAGACCGTAGAACATAATAACTGCACAGCAATTACATACACTGATTCATCATTGATCTTGTCAAAACGGATGCCTTCCTGATATGCAAATCTGTGCCCCTCTGACGAAACGTTGACTATTCTTCCTTCCACATTTGATTCACGAGAGGTCTTCTTCATGGTATCCAATAGAAGGTGTGTCAGCAGGAAATGCCCTGAAGATTATGAAATTAGAACCGCAGTGTAGTAAAATTGTGTTTAAACACCATGATGAATGAAAACTTTTGAGTGTTAGGTCAGGTAGAAAATTGCAGCGGTCTGTTGAGTTAGAGTGCTAGACTTGCTAGACTTGCCTGTGCTATACATTGCTATACAACAACAACAAAGCCTTTTAGTCCCAAGCAAGTTGCTATACATTGCTATATGATTTGAAAATTGAAATAGGAAAAATCCATACACACAACGGATTAGCCAAGCAGTCAAGTGTACTGAATGCATACCAACATGATTAGTAGCAAACTGCATCTCAATTCCATCCTTTGAAAGCGCAAAAGGTATTGCCATTACTCCTGCATTGTTGCTGCCAGCAAAAGGGCCAAATAATCAAGTAAATGCCATGAGATATAGTGAAGCAACACTTGGAACAAACGTCAAAAGAACCAGTACTGAATTAGCAGACCTATCAGTATACCAAGTCAGATTATTAGAACAGGCATAAGAAAAATCTCAAACACAAGAATCACGAAAACTAAATAAATGGTACCTAAAACAGAATAGTATGCAATTAACATGTCCCTCCTCTATTTCCAATGATGGACAGCCAAACAGAGAGTGGTACTCCCTCCGTCCCAGAATACTGGACGTTCTGCCGTTCAAATTTTGTCTCGCAATGTTTGACGTTTTAGCATAAAACGTAGGTCCACACTAACCCATCAATCATCTATCGCCCATCACTTTACGTCCACAAGCCTGAACGTTAATAGAAAAATGAAAAAAGTATAGCGTTGGATGCCGGAGCCGTGAAGGAGGTAGGCCGCGTTGGATGCTGGAGCCGTGAAGGAGCTAGGCCTAGAACGGAAACAGAACAATAAATGTGCATGTCATTTCAAACTATCAGCTGCTGTGATGATGGTTTCGTAGGGATACCAGAGTCTTTTATCCTCAACCTTGGTTATCGGTTCTAGTCCCAGAACGTCAAGCATTCTGGGACAGAGGGAGTAAGCAAGGAGGGATTTGATAGCTTTCAAGGCACATTTTACACAACGAAGCGCCCACCACATGAATCACCCCTACTCCACACTAAGACACCCATTTGTACAACATCCCAAGGAAATGTGGAAGATCATCATAGTATTCGGAATAATAACCGTACCCAGTTTAGTCTATATACATGTACAGTATATGTAGGCTGAACTTATTATGCCACAGTATCCTGAAAGGAGCAGGCAGTAGTAATTGTCATCCTAGATTCCTAGTGGCGTGGTACTAGAGAGATCCAGACTTGAATAGACTGATTGACGTGGTACTAGCAGAATATGCATACTAGTTTCTCTTTCTATTGGGCCTTGTTTAGATGTTAAATTTTTTCTCAAATTTTACTATGTAAAAAAAAGATTCTCTATCACATCAAAATGTCGGCACATGCATAGAGTACTAAATATAGATGAAATCAAAAACTAATTGCACAGTTTAGTTGTACTTTGCGAGACGAATTTTTTGAGCCTAATTAGTCAATGTTTGGACAAAAATTCACAAATACAAACGAAATACTACAGTGGGGAATCTTTTACTGTGCAGATTTTGGACCTCCCGATTTGGACCAGCTAAACACGGCCCTGATTGATTGAGTTATTAGTGATTGGTTAGGAGTCATGACTCATCCCAGGTCGCTCTCTATTTATCCTCAAGGATGGCGGTTGGCAGCAGAGCATGCAACAATTAATATCAACAGAATACATACACGAGGATGTTGAGGGGGAGACCGCTGTCGATGAATTGGGACGCGAAGGCGCGGACGGAGGCCATGGACGAGAGGTCGAGCTCCATGACGTCGAGCTTGGCCTCCGGCGCCTGGGCGAGGACGGCGTCCCTGACGGCCTGGGCGGCGGGGAGGCTCCTGACGGCCATGACGACGTGGGCCCCGCGCAGCGCCAGCGTCCGCGCCGTCTCGGCGCCGATGCCGCTGGACGCCCCTGGATGGGATGAGATTGGGTTAGATTATTAGTGAAGGTTATTAGAGGGGTTTTGGGATGGGATTTGCGGTTGGAGAAGGAAGAACTTATTGTCGGGGGAATAAGTACGGACCGGTGACGATGGCGGTGAGACCGGCGGCGGAGATGCCCTGCGTGACTTGGTCGGCGGTGGAGCTCCAGGAGAAGCCGGAGGGGCCCCGGCGGCCCAGAAGCCACGAGGTCATCATCTTCGCTCCTCTCCCTCCCTCTCCTCTCAGAAAATGGCAACTGGCGAGACTCAGCCTGCCTGGCTGCCTAGCAGCAAATCAGTCCACCCCGCCGCCCTGGCGAAGCTACCCAGGCCAGGAAACCCCCGTCCCCTACCCTGGCCGTCTTTGGGAGTACTTGCGGAAGTCCTGTGGATTCTAGAACGGGAAGAGGGAGCAGGGAGAGGATGGGCCTGTAGCGCGTGCACGTGCCGTGCTCTCTCACGTAGAAAAACGACATTTCTGCACTCATTTTCACTTCTAACTAGCCCTTTTTTTTCTTCATATTTGCCCCTACTTTCTGAATTTGAGTGTCTGTGTTGCCCTCATTCCGTCAAGTGATACTAACGGTATGTGCCAGGGGTTGTAAAGACATATATACCATTGTCATGACCCTACAATCCACAGCCTTTGCATATACAGATATAAAAAATAGCAAGATATATTTTCCAATTAAATTACAAAATCACATAATATATTTTAGGTATATTTGAAGCACATATTTTTGCGAGCATCAGTACACAATCTCTTTGAGGAAACAATTCCACCATCGTCGAAGAAGCCCGCCACGCCGCTCATTGTAGCCTGTGTAGACCGCCCCGCCATAGCTCGCCACGTCAGTTGCCCACCTGCTCGCGCAAACTCACGGCTGCCGTGTCAGTTGCTTGCCCGACTGCACCACAGGTTGCTGTGTCGTTTGCCAGCCCGCCCACGAAGACTGTCATGCCAATCGCCCACCCGACCGTGCAGAATGCCGCGTCATAGGCCGCACTGCATAGCTCGCCCCGCCAACCGCTTACCTATCGTGCTGCTAGCCTACGTGCGGCTTGGACATGTGGAGAATAAGGCAGGGATATGAAAGTCATTTGGGCTTCCCATTTTCATTTCTTTTTTATTTTTTCATTTCCATTAATTTGCTTGAGGTGGCGGTGTTTAGAACTAAGCAAACGAAAGATTGAAATCGACAAAGGGAGGGCAAATCTGCGAAGCCTAAAAAGCAAGGGCAAATATACAACTGCATGTAAAATTGAGGGCAGAAACACAATTTGCCCAAAAACAAACCATATACCATAGACACAAGCAGGACACTAATAACAATCATAGTGCTGCACGCTGAGTCATGCGGTACCGGAGTGGTCAAGCACGAGAGGTAGGGGGTACTGCTGGATGGAATTGGCCCGTGAAGTGGAGCCACCCGCAATTCGTGAATTTGTCAATCCCTGTCTATCTTCCATCTAGTTCAATATAAGGTACAATTTGGCATCTTAGAAATATTTTCTAGCTGTAAATAAGTTATGTATTTTCTAGTACACGGCTGTAAAATGTTGTTAATCCAAAGATCAAAAAACAATATAGAAGAACAAAGGTTGTAGATGTAGCCGTATAGCTAGAGACCAGCGCGCGATGCTTTCTGATAGTCCCCATTCACAAATTAAAAAAAAACACTTGTCACTTGAACTTTTTTGAAACTTGGTACATCTATAGTTCATCCATACATGAACTACACAAAAAAAGTTGAGTTGCAAAATATATTTTTTTAAAAAATATATTTCATGTGTATTTATACTATTGTCTTCTAGTGCACATACAAGTAGTGAAATTTGTATGAATTTTTCAAAAAAGAGTTTGTATCTTAAACTTTGCATGTGAATGAATAAATATATAGATGCAGTACATATAACAAGTTTCAAAAAAAATGAGTTACCAAGATATTCGTTTCTACCCCTTCCATCCCAAATTATAAGACATTTTGGATTTTCTAGGTTCATGGTTTTTGCTATGCACCTAGATATACACTATGTCTAGATAAATAATAAAAATAATGTATCTAGAAAAATAATGTATCTAAAAAATTCAAAACGTCTTACGATTTGATTTGAAATGGGGGGAGTATATTTCTGCCTACTGTGTGGTTTTCATAGGGCTAGTTATCGGTTTTTTTGGTTTCTTTGGTTCAGTATTTTTTTTATTAAACCGATATCTGTATTCATGGAGTAAGGAAATACATACACAAACACAGACATACGGTAGCAGTACGTAAGCTGCTAGCACACAAGCCCCACGTAGAACCAACGAGGTCGCTGAGGACCAGTGAGAACAGCTCCATCGGAGAAGCTAGAGCTTCGACGCCACCGCACCCGCCTGGACACCGCGAAGACCCACGAGGTCGCCGTCGAAAGCCGAAAGAAGCAGCGAAGAGCACCCCCCCCCCAACGGAGGAGGCCTCCATCGCAGAGCTTTGAAGAGGAGAGCCGCTGATTGAAAGCAAACGTAGAAGCCACATCGGCCGGGGAGCACTCCAACTGGACCGAGCCCGCTCGCCGAAGCCTGACGAGGAAGACGACCAGATCCAGCCTGCAAAGGCCCAGCACGAGCAGCTGGACCACCGTGCAGCGTCGCCAGCATCAAAGACACCAAATGACGCCGCGAGCTTCCTCCATAACCAGAGCCAAACACATCGGACCCCAACTCCACGAGCTCGTCGCCAGTGTCGGAGGAAAACGCCGTCGAGGCAGGGAAGAGCTCGAGAGACCTTACTCCTTGTAGACACCGTCGCCACCGCCACGCCGCTGCCGCCAAGAAACCTAAACCTAGACCTACAACTAGGACCTACCCACCCAGCCGGCGAGAGATCGACGGTCTCCTCCACCTCACGACACCCAAAGGGCAGTCGGAGGCGAAGGAGACCACCGGCTCCGCCGGCGGCGACGAGATCGCCTTTTTTTCGCCTTTCTCAACTGTAAGTAGGGGAGAGCCTTCGAGAGAGACCGAGACAGGGGAGTAGCCGTTCTAAAAGACAGCCTTGGTTCGGTATTTTTCGTTGTATGAGAACTACGGTTTTGAAAAACCAACATCTGATCGGTGCAGTAGAATATAAAAATCAATAACTTTGACATTTGGTTTCTCGGTTCGGTGGTCGATTTCCACCAAATACACCGAACAGAAGTCCCAGGGCCGCCACTACTAGGCTGCTATTTGCTCCACGCCGCCGCGGGGCCGCCACCACTCGTCTGTTGTAGCTAATGCGCCGCACGGGTCGAGTGTTTTTTTTTTTCTTCTTCTAATCCTGATGTCCCCAAATCATTTTTTGTGCATCCACATGTGTCTAACCCCCGCGTGGGTTTGCTTCTATCAAAACCAGGAAATGTTCTAAGTGTTAGTTACTCTCTCCATAAAAAAAGTCACATAGGGTTTTATATTGGTCAAACTTTCTTTAACTCTTATTAGATTTATAGAAAATATTAGCAACGTTTGTATCTTCGAATAAGTTTATTATAAAAAATATTCAACGATTAATCTGATGATATTACTTATGCACTATAAATACTAATATTATCTTGTATATATTTAGATAAAGTTAAAAATATTGGAAATGAGAATGACATTTCTTTGTAGGACATGCTCATCATCAATAATTCAATATATATAATTACTTAATTTCTTCTGACGTCTAGAATAGATAGCGAACGGTAGGGATTATACAGCACGAAGCGATACAAAATGAACGTGAGTTACGTGAACTGCCAGCAGAAACAATTGGGACAATATGAAAACAGCAAGCACTACACGTTTAGCACACACTAGTCTTTTTGCACGCGCCCATGCACGCGGGGCATTGGCCCGTGCCGTGTAAGATCATTGAAACAGAGCAGAGCTAAAAACATACATGATCATAAGGCTGGAGCAGTAAGCTGGTAAAGATATCTAGCCATTGCGGTCACTCGACATGAGAAAGGAGTTGGTCCTTTACAGGACGTGGCAATAGTACAGAGCAGAGTATTATCACTGTGGGACAACAACGATGAAGAACACATATTAACACATAAATTGCAACTCACATAAGATTACAGAGCAGAGTAACTATATGAGCCACAAGACTGCAGAGCAGGAAAAAAAACGATCCAGATTTCACATAGCACATAGAAACACTGTTTAGACATGGAACACAAACAGTGATTGGCGCACGCCTTGGCGCGCGGGGTTCATGCCGCGGATATGGTGCTCAAACGTGGCGCACCCCTGCACGTGGGTTGGCACCATAAATATTGTTACATTTAGTACTCAATATAAAAAAAGAAAACCGAATGCAATTAGATAAAAATGAGAAACACTTGGGATAAAAGAACCGAAGACTACAGGTATCTTAGAGTCTTATTAGTTCCCCCTTGACAGAGGGGGACGTATCATAAACGGCGTAGTTTATTAACCGCGACAGTCAAGCACACCATATTTTACATAAAAAGTGCAGTTCTCAATAAACCAAAAAATATGTCTACTGTGTACTACATACATGCAGCTTGAAAATAATTTTGCAAACTATACAGAAAATCTCTATATAAAATCAAAGAACATAGAATTGAATTCAGAGTCCTGCCGCATCATCTCTTCAATCCGCAAGAAGGTTATCAAAACAACCTGCCAGTCCTAGAACCTGTCAGTTATTCCACACATGAAGAAAGGAGAAAAGATAGAAGAGTAATAGACACCGACTAATGAATGAGTGCAAAGGCTGTTTTGATAGTGCCAGAAGATTAATCTAAAAACTGAAAAGTTCCTTAGAAGCCACATGGTCTTACAGCATGAGCGCAACAACCTGCATCCTTTTATAAAAAAAAACAACCTGCATTCGAAATTTGACCAACCAGATTGGCACCAATTTTGCTACACGTATGTTTTCTCAAACCAGATTGAAACCTCTATCTAACCGAAGCCTACACAGAGAGCTATCGAATGTGATCAGATGGAAATACAAGCAACGACATGGCCAACTCCTGTTCTATTGAATTTCCATAATAGCAGTCCCTAATCTCAAAATGCCACATTCAGAAACAGAAAGAGAGCCTGATTCATTCAAATTTCAGAGCAGTCATACCCAAAAACATTAGAGTCATAATGACTGGACCAAATGTTGGTGAACACCAATCATAAATTTAGAGTGGATGGTGTAAGTTTTTTTTTCCGCCAATGTGGACCTTTTGGCCGAACCCTGAGGCTTGCAGCTCTAAAGAAGCCAATGTACTGCTTAACGTGATATATCACATTTCTTAGCAAGAACAAAGAAGCCAATGTAATAAACTATTTCAGGTCCTGACACTACATGAGCAATGTTCTAAAGTTTCTTTTTTTTCTTCATGCTAACCAGACCATCAACCCGGAGTATTAATGTTTTTTCTCTAAAGTAATAGGAATTAGAAGTTGAAAGAAAGAAATGACATTTACCTTAGTATGCATTTGTGTCTTCTTGGCCTGCACCCATGTGAAAGGAGTATATTTTTCTCACGGTCTGCAACTCTGCAATTAAACCATTATTCATAAGCTTACATACAGAAGCTCAGAATAAAAATGATTGGCATAAAAATAGCCAAATCCTGATGAGGCAACTGAACTTGGTTGCATATTCTAAATCCATACAAAAGCCAATGTAATTAACCAATCTAGATCTAGCTATTATAATTACCTATTATCATCTAAGTGTGCAGAGATAACATCCATAATTAGTCTGAAAACACAGAGCCAGGCAAAGAGGACGATTTTTTCACACGTGATACTTATAATAGCTAATTAGCAAAGCACACTTAGATTCATAGCAACAAAATTATTGAAAGGTATTCATCAATTGACATCTATAGCTGATCTTGAGAAGCACTCACATCTAGTATAACTCCAAAATCTAAACCGTCCATGGCCTCAAGATAGAACAATAAGAGAACGTCACAACCTTCGTTGGAGCACCACCCTTGCTGTTGATGGAGGATGGTCTATGTACCTTTGTGTGGCCGAGGTTTGGACTTGCCAAGTGGGATGGAGGCTGGAGCACCACCCTTGCTGTTGAGCCGTGCCATCCGAGTTAAGCTACACCATCGCTGCTGAGCCACGTCGCCGGAGCCGAGCACGACCTCGTCGGTGAGACGCCCTGTTTTATCACCTTAATCTGTTGCTGTCGAAGCAGCACCACCACGACAAATCCACCATGGTGTCCCTATAATATTGTAAGAAGTAAAATAGCATTGTCAGACACCCTAATTGCGCTAGAACCATACATACTATGTAAATAAACTCAAAGCAACAAATGAATGCGCAGGCACTGAAGTGAACATCTAAGAGCGAACAACCAGAAGCTTACTAAATCAGCGATCGTGGAGGCTACCTTTGTCTGCATGGGAATAGTTCAGCAATTCACAGGATATGCTTTTAATCCTGTAAAAGGTAAAATAGCATTGTAAAATATATTGAGTAGAGCTCTATATGGATAGGCAAATAATGAAATATACTGAATACGGCTCCCTATGGATAGGCAAATATAAGCACATGCCACCTGAGACTCTGAAAGATAAAAAGAAGCTGAACTGCGCACATATAAATTTATTTTGGGACTTGATTACAACCTGTAGGGAAAAGGAGGCAACACAACATTAAAAGGACAAATTGGATGGAGGCACTAAAACTAGAATTTTCTTAGTTCTACTGATGACTCTCTTTTCATCTAATAATGTTTATGTCCATGCACCAATTGGATATGAAACAGGACACGAGGCTGACACTATAGCCATCTATTTTTTTAGCTGTCTCTTTACCTTGATGTAGCAGAGGCATTTTTCTTAGTAGCTACCAAGAAACAAAGCTACTTGTATCGCAGCAAAGTAATCAGCCTGTTACAAACCATACAAGATCTAAAATCGAAGGGAACTACATGTACTGTCCAAAAAGGTGATGGCAGTGCATGTGCAAAGAATGTGATGGCAGTGAAAAGTATGCAAAAATATTGCAGAAACAAACAGAGGAGGCACAAAAACTGCTGACCAAAATGATACCTCAGAAATTAGCTGAACTTCTCTCCTTTCTTGAGCAGTCAAGGAATCACTGACATACAACATGATTAACAATGTTGATCTATTTAACCAGGCTTAATTGAGAAGATCTATCAACAGAATGACACACAAAGGAGCTGGTATCTGATGATTTTTTTTGTGCAGAATTAGCTCCATCAAAATTAAATAACTGGTATAAAATCTTATATTCTAAATTTTTAATCAGTGCAAAAGGATCTAATACATGGAAGATACTGAATATGCAGATAACAGACACAAATGAGCTGCTATCCAATCAAACGTTTTGGTTGGATTAGCTTCATGAAAATCAGTTCTCATCTCCACCCTCAACAATGAGCATTTGATTGTCCATTCTGACCAGCCAGCTGCCAGCAAACACCAATATTGTTGGTCCCATTTTAACCAATCAATATGCAATATTCTAAGCACAAACCGAGTACAACGCTAGCATGGTTCTAATCAGAGCACTCAAGGATGTAACCTGATGTTGTGCAAGGGCTCGATGCATGACAAATTGTGCATGTGCTGTAGACAATGCACAGCCAGTGATGAAACCGATCCCTTCTACCTCTGGGAGCTTACAGTTCAAACCCATGTTGCAAAAATAAGGGGGCTCTATGGTCCTGCAGCGATAAAGAGGGCTTAACCATGTCTGCTCCGTTAATCCATTATTGAAGCCAAGACGCTAACCTGCACAATTGAAGTCGAGAAAGGGCATTGTCGCTTTGGACCTCCCCGTCGCACACCCAAACAGTCATCATCACGAGCTCTACACCCAAATTAGGCCTAGGAAGAAGCTCTTTGTGTGTCTAAAAACCAGGCAGAAAATACTCAAACTAACAAGACAACATGCAATATTAAATCAGTAAGCTCATAATTTTTCTAAGATGTTGTCATTAGAGCCTGAGCACGAAATCACATTAAATCAATCTTCAGACAACCACGGGGCAAGACATACCACCATTTTTGCTGAATCAACCTCAAAACTATAGAATCACTGTGAATACATACCAAAAATCAACATCCAATCAAAATAGTTGTAACCTAAAAATTGTGTCGATCAGTTCACAATACCCTACCTCTAGCAGCCTGCTTCCCGTTGTGCACCACCGGCGTCCTTGCAGGCATGGCATGACCGCATGACAGTGATCTCATAAACTACAACCACCAGGCACCATTAGAATCAAATCATGGGGAACAGAAAAAGAGAGCAAGGACCAGCGAACCTGTGCGGAAGCCGAAATGAACGGAGGAACATGTGCCCACGAGCGGAGGGAGGCGGAGCACCGGGAGCAGACACGCAGGAGGTTGTGGCCAGCGCCATCGCCGGCCCACGGTCGTCCACCATGCCGCCGCCGCCCTTAGCCTCCGGAGGCTTCATGCTAAGTGCCCAGCACAAATTTGACGAGAGGACGACGAATCCAGTCATGGAGGCACCGGATCCGCCAGATCCGCCGGTGTGGGCCTCCGCCAGCAAGGAAGACCGAGCCGGCTAGCCTAGATCGACATCCATCCCGGCGCCGGAGAAGGAAGGGGAGGTGGAGCAAGAGACGGAGCGAAGCACCTTAACCTGCACAGCGATCGAGCAGCAGTCCGTACGGCTCGCGGCCACAGTGCCCAGCGGTGGCCGGCCGGCGCAGCCCTCGTCCAGCCGGGCTACAGGAGGGCAGCGGGCCTGCTCACAGCGCCGCGCTCACACCGCGCCGCCGTGCCACCTCCACATGGGGGCCTGCAGGCCACGACGCCGGGGCCGCCGCACTGCCACGCCGGGTCACCGCGCCGCCGCGCCTAGGCCCTCCCGTGCCACCGAGAGATAGGGGGAGGGAGGAGAGGCAGAGACAAGATAGAGAGAGTGAGCGCCGCCGAGAGAGGAGGGAGAGAGAGGCGAATGTGGATGCACAACTAGGAGCTAGGGTTGGAGCCGATATATATTCGGTATGGGAGGAGACTGCAGCACCATCGATGGCCATATCCAACGACCAGCATTTGATTCATCGACGTGGCCACCGTGAGGCAGCGTTGTGGCCACAACGTTTCATATCTTTAGATGCATTTCATGCTTAGCAGACTCTAATGAGTACAAAAGATCAGGAACTATAACTTGTGCGACCAAACCATGTTCAAATCACATCTTGTCTTACCAAAAACAGATCCCACCACACAAGCTATCCCCTTCTAAAACTAGAACCCTCTGCTTCAATATCAAGTCAGCTGCAAAATACACCCGCCATTTTACAATCACTCATGTCGCAACACAAACTTGACCTCCAAACTTTCGTAGCACCCTGCAGGCTTAGCTTCAGATCCAAAACATGTTCAAATCACATCCATGCTGTTGTCCTCGACCATGTTCAAATCACATGCATGCTGTTGCCCTCGACAGAATTTCTTTAGTCCGCCATTCCTTCACTTTTCAGGACACAAAACAAGTTTCACATGATCCGCAGCTATTGCTTCTTTCCACCCTGCAAAACATAACCAAGCTTCACTACTGAGCTAAATAAGGAAGAACCACAATAAACTTTCCTAATTAAAAAGGTATGAATATTATTTTACTCTAATGCAAATAAACATAAATATGCCAAAATAATGCTGTCTACTTTTAGAATGGCATCAGTTAACTTGAGCACTTGTTTTGTTTTCCTCAGAGACTCATGTAGAATAGATAGATGGTTTCCTGTGTTCTTTTTTAAAAAGAAAGGAAAAGAACTGCCAGGTCAAGTTAATATTGTAAAATGAACTTTGTTATGTAGAGGAAAATTTATTGGTTAGCAACACTTCAAGGGTGTTCAAATATAACAGCAGCAAGATGTTTACTTTGAGAAAGAAAGGCTGTCACTTCTTTACTGGAAAACATGGAGCTTTGTAAATGTTCATCCACTACTAAATCTGCACTGCAATAGGTTGAATAACTGATTTCATCTGCAGTAACACTGGAGTGAGAACGGTTCTCAGCTGCTGGCATACTATTACTATCACTATGAGGAATGCCTTCATTTCTGGTACCCTCATGGGTAGGTTGCATCACCTTGACTGATGCATGTTTCACTGTTTTTGAACTGGGAGGGACTGGGTCATTCTTGGAACGAAAGTCCTGCAAGTGTTCACTACCATCTTCAATTGCAACACTTATAGATCCGATTAGCACACGAGAGTTTTTGCTAGGACCCATGCCATGTTCATCTACATCTAACTTATGTTTTTGGCACTGTTCTTCAATCTCGGATTGCAATTTCAATGTGCAAGTTTTGTTTCTACTTGGCACAGAACAGACATTTGGATCCTTGTAATTTGAATGCCTCACAAAAGCTGGATGCTTTGAAGTAACTACAGGACCAGGTACAATGCTATTTTCAGCAAGCCTCTCTGTTCTGCCTAAACAACGCCTTGAAATGTGTTGCCTTAATACAACACCTTTATCCATTTCAGGCCCCAAATCACAACAGATATCTTCTACCAATAGGTCCACATTAAAAACATTGTCAGTTTCTGAAGTAATTGGTGCTGGAAATTGAAGATACTGTGATTCTTCTTGCTCAAAATGGTCAGGATCAGAAATGGACTTGACACTTTGAATGACAGTAGAACATGTCGCATCATCCATGATTTCGGGTGACTGAACTGTCACATCCTCATCCTTGAGGTTTTTTAACCTCTGTTCTTTCTGCCTAAGTTTCTTCATCCGCTTCCTTTCCATCAGTTCGGCTTGCCTTCAAGATATAGAAGAAAACTTAAATAAATTCCACCTCAAAATTGAGCAAAATGATGGTTTGCTAGCTTTTTGAATTTTATGGTGCACTCATAGTGGCTAACCTTTTCTGAGCAGCTTCCTCTTCCTCCTCTAGCAACTTCTGGCATCTTAATGCTTCAGCAGTCTTGTCAGCACACCATGCTTCAACCTATAGTTCGATTTGCAGTAGCAGAATAAATTGATCAAACTTATACTTAAAAGGGTAAATGCAAAATATCTTTTTTTTTCACAACCGAAGTACTATCTTACCAGCTTTTGTTCAAGCATGTAACTAACACACGAAACAACATTTTTCAACTCAGTTGCAATTTTGTCTACCTCTCCGTCAAATAAAAACTTCTGTATACAAGCAGAACTTCTGTATACAAGCAGCTGTATTTGTGCAAAGAAATGTTTTCTCACTTGCTTCATCAAGCAAGCTAAATAGTTCATCCGATGACACAGGCAGATGCATTGAAGCCTTTGTTTGAATCAGATCCTGTAGAGAAGAAAAGGAACATATGATGCTGGGTTCTAAATGCACGCCATAGGTCAACAGCAACAACAACAACAAAGCCTGTCAGTCCCAAGCAAGTTGGGGTAGGCTAGAGTTGAAACCCACCAAGAGCCCCTAGTCACGGTTCAAGCACATCAATAGCTGCTTTCCAAGCACTCCTATTCAAACATAGATCTCTAGGTATATCCCAAGCTTTCAAATTTCTTTTTATTGCCTCCCCATAGGTCAGGAAAAGGTAATTCAAAAAACTTACCAGAAGCTCACTGCCAGCTCTGGCATATGCCATTGGCAATGAAGCATACCCTGGTTTACACATCCATGATGATAATGCTGTTAAAATTGATGAACCAGTTACACCCTGAAAATGTATTTATATTCCCAGTTACTGATTTGAAAGGGAAACGGGTTTACATATGTCGCATGTTATCTGGGAATTAACAATCTGGTAGTACAATACTTACCTCTACAACAACACCTGTCAAGGACAAAATTGTGCTGGCATCATCCACAGTCAGCTAAAGAGAACAAAAACATTCCAAGGTATGAGCATTGAGCAATGTTTCGGCGCAGAATAAAACCAAATTGTAATCTATAAAGAAATACTTAACTAAACAAGCTAATGCACTAATCTAGATATACTCCACGATGTAAGGATAAATGCACAAAAACTAGACCGAAAGTAGTACTTGTACAAACACATGCATATCCTTTTACATGAAATGTAACAAGGATACGACACGTACAGGTTTCTTTAAAAACTTAATAACAAATCTATAACCTGGATGCGAGTTACTTCAACTATTACATAATATGTGATCAAGCTTAGAGTAAAAGTCCAGGAAATTGGCAAAGTAAGAAGCAATTTATTGAAGATAACTTACTTTATTCCAGAATGCAGCGAGAAGGTCTCTATTCTTGGGAAAATCCTGCAGAGCATGAACAAATATGTCATGCCAATGTATGGCAATGTGATGGAGGAGCAGTTTCATAGGGAAAAAATGACTATGTGAAATAAATGAAGTTCAGTATAACAACAGTCAACAAACACTACTTTACCATCGATTATAGTTGTATACCGCTAAGATGTTTACACTAGTGTAATGGGGAAAAATTTAACACTACACAGGGACTGAAGGCTTTCAACCATTCAAGATACAAGTTAGTAAGCGATTTCGTGATTACTATTAGAGGTTGTTGTGCTAAACTTTCTATAGATTATCAGACAGCTGAGGAGTCCTGGATATCCCAAATTTCATAGAAGTGAAAAGTCTCATTTTGTATGGTCAGACTATATCTGACGTGGCCTCATCACAGATGTGGGTAGACAACTAGTGATGTGTCTCGAACTAACCAAAAAAAAGTTCTTCACACAAATAGGTGAACCATCCAGTCTTTTTTTTCTTGAATTAGCAGGAGAGCCGGGCATCAGTATATTATAAGAAGAAAAGGTGGAAGTCTAAGAAGACTTGTACAAGCCCATTAGGGCATGGTTCTTACAAGAGTACTTATCAGAAAAATAGAAACTACGACCAGCAACCATAAGAGTCCATAGAAACTACAACTCGGCCAGACTTTCAGCACCATCAGAAAAGGAAATGAATAACAATGAGAATTTTGACTTGGGAAGCAAGCTAATTATCCACGAAGAATACATTCTTCCAATTCACAACTTGATGACTCGTGTTAAAAGGATCCTGCATTATAAAAGCAGAAAGACCTACGTCATCGCAAAAGCCAGGTACGTGGTGCTGAAACAGTTTGGTGTGATGACCAAGGTCACAGGATCGACCGCCCGAGGCCGACCTCCTACCTTATTAATTAATTTATTAGAAGACTCGCAGTTCCCCCATACTTCCCCCATTTGTCTAACTACTATGGTAAGTCGGTACATAATTGGAGGGAAAAGACAAAAACACAAATCGCTTACCCTATCTATCTTGAGGGTTCTACGATGAACACGTGTATGCCTCCGGAAGTTGATTGTGGAACAGAATTCTCTTGAACACTTGGTACACTTGTCCAACTGCACCTTAGGAGGTGAGAACAATGGCCACCCTGGAAGATCTGGAAGCATACATATAGAGGTTTAATTGCTGACAAGGGAATTTCTTCTGCCTATCCAACAACACCTATTGGAGCTGCCTATATCACAACCAAAACGAATACCAGTTTTCTGACAGGACATACATTTCTCAGTCTCACCATTTGCCTTTGCCGCAGCCTGCGCAAGCGCAGCAACAGCGTCCGGAATTTTGAGGGGTTGGATTTGGCCGGACGTGGTGATGATATCCCTCGCGGTTTCTGCACTGTCCTTGCTGGAAACATGGTTGGATTTCCTGGACGCGTTCATCTCCGGCTGCAGACAGGGGCGCGGTAATTCTTGCAATCAGTCAAAAGTTACAGTAGGCATCATGTATGCACTTGTCACTGGACCAGATCCAAATTTACATTAGGCCATTAGGGTTTGGAGCGTTCGGTTTCGCGCAGCGGGTAAGGACGAGAAGGGGCGCGGACGTACCTGGCGGGTGCTCGTCGCCGGGCAACACCTGCAGAACGGCGGCGGCGCTCGCCCCGTCGTCGCCGCGAGGAAAGGAAGGCCAAAGAAGAGAGCGAAGAACGGGAGGGGAGAAACAAAAGGAAGTGGTAAACGCTGAACACGGACGCCGATCGTTCAGCAATTGTTTCCGATCGGACGAGCGAACGAAGACGAGGGTTGTGTTCTCTCTCTCCCCTCTTTCAGCAGACATCATGGGCCCACAAAATGTACTATAGCACGTACTACTCCCTCCGTCCCATTGAAAGTATCGTTGGAAAAACGTGTCCTCCTCACCAACACGTTTCCCGGACGACATTTTCAATGGGACGGAGGGAGTACGTACGAGTATCACCTTTCCAGTCAGTCGACAAAGATCTGCGCGGCCGCGCGCCCCGCTGCCCAGGTGTTCGTCGAAATTCCTCGCCGCGCGCCACCACTAAATCCCTCCCCATATCGATCTCCAGCCGCGGTTAATTACGTCTGCACCAGTCGGCTCACGTCGCTGGCGCTACGGAGAGGGTCATCTTTGCGTCGACTCCGACCTGGGCATTTGCGTAGACTCCGTACCGTTTGTTGTAATAGATCTTGAACAGAACGTGCATAGTTCAGAACTTCAGATTTACATTACCGTCTACCAATATACTAGGCCTCGTTTAGTTCGGCGAATAGGGGTGAAAAACACTGTATCAGAATTCCTGTAGCATTTCGTTTGTATTTGGTAAAAATTATCCAAATTTTGACTAACTAGGCTTAAAATGTTCGTCTCGCAAAGTACAACAAAACTGTGTAATTAGTTTTTGATTTCATCAACATTTAGTACTCCATGCATTTGCCGACATTTTGATGTGACGGGGAATCTTCTTTTTGCATAGTGGAATTTGGGGGGAGAATTGGAAAACTAAACATGGCCCTATATAACATTTCTAGCATGATCTCTGAACATAAGCAGGTGCAGATTTCCCAAAAATAACCGTGCACCATCACTATCTTGGTTAACCAATTGCGGCTGCATCTAGCATGATCTGCATCTTTGTTTGTGCTCCATCTCTTGTTTCTACTGTACTCCTGAATATTTATATCCTAATGCACATTGATTATTGGATTATGCTTATCTATATCTAGTCACAATAGTATTACTAGCTACCCCTACTCTGTTTTCATGGCACCTGCAGGCTGCAGCAAGATACATGCATACTGTACATTAGTATTTACAGTAAGTTCAGCTCGCATGGGAATTCCATTTCCAGGATTTACTAGATGGGGTTGCCATAGCCCGTAGGATGTCGAGCGATCTCCACTCGGCATCGGACGTGATCACCGGCCGCCGCTTCCTCTCCAGGCTGCAGCACCTCAGCGCCAGCTTCATCAGCTTCTCGGCCTGCACCTCCGGCCAGGGCCCGGCGGACGCGTCCAGCACGCTGTGCACGGCGTCCATCTTCACGGCCTCGCGCGCCTGCTCCGCGATGTTGAGGTCCAGCAGCCCCGTGAGCATCTGCAGGATCACCATGCCGAACGCGTACACGTCCGACTCCGTGGTGAGCTCGCCGGTCATGAAGAACACGGGGTCCATGTACCCCGTCGTGCCCATCGGGTTCGTGCGCCGGCTGATGGTCTCCTCCTCCAGCGGCTTCACGTGCACCGCCCGCGCCGTCCCGAAGTCCCCCAGCCGGCTCGCGTTGCCGGCGTCCAGGAGGATGTTGGTCAGCTTCAGGTCGGCGTGGATGATGGCGTGGGGGCGCCTGGAGTGGAGGTACGCCAGCGCTGAGCGCAGCTCGGCGAGGATCCTCACGCGCTCCTTCCACAGGAGGCCCTTGGAGAGCCTGTCCATGAGCGTGCCGTTGGGGAGGTGCTCGTACACCAGGCCGCACGACTCCGGGCACACGCCAATCAGCCTCACGATGTGCGGGTGCTCCAATTTGCTCAGCACCACCACCTGCGGATCAGAATTATTCCCAACACAAGTGTAATTACTTCCTGCGATTATGGTATGCTATTTGCGCAGTTAAAACACTCTGCTTCTTATTATTAACGCATAAGAATAACCTCTTGCTGATACTCTGAGAAACCTTGTCTACCACGAGGTTTCAGCAGCTTGATAGCCACTGATGTGCCACCTAGTTTTCCTTTGTAAACTGGGCCATAACCTCCTTCTCCTATGAAATTTCTTGAGTGGAAGTTGTCAGTCGCTTTTTCAATTTGCGACATCGAGAATTGCTCAATGTTCTCTGGGATTTGCAGCTCTGGGTATCTAGGTTCTGATAAACTCTTCCGCTTCAGTGAAGCAGCCATTTGTCTAGGTGAGCTCCTCTCGCCATGATTATGCTCCTCTCCTCTGCCTTGCAGCTGTTTCAGTTTCTTTTGCAGTCTTTCTATTTCCTCCTGACCAAACAAAATAAGAGGTGCTGAATACACATGCTTATATGATGCACTAGGTGATTATTTTCTTTTATTTTTATCGTCAGCATTGAGGAGATTCAATACTTTAGTGCTATCATGTGGCCATCATTTTATTCCATACAATCTGTATCACATATTTCTCTGAATCTGCCACCTAATGTTTTCTTACCTATTGCAAGTGAAACCACTGTATTTGAAGTTAACTAAGGCTTCTGGCTCTGTGTTTAGATGTAGAATCTGAGGAAGGCTGTATTGTTTAACTCTTACCATGATTTTTTCAGCCTTTTCAGTTATGTTTCTGAAACTCTGTATCTCGTCAGATTGATCAGCACCCTCTTCAAAAAAGTTTTCCATCTCTTCGGAAGCGACTGATTCCTCTGTGCCTTGTTCAGTCAATGTTTCATCTTCCTGCACATCATCGTAGAAGCAATCAATCTATTGCACCGACACTGGTAGACACAAATTTCAAAGACTCCCAAACATAGAACTTAAATGTCGTTTGTTTCTAAAAGAAGAGATTTTGAATGCACATATCATAGAAATTTACCCTAAAGACATAACTCTCAGAAAGTATGTGTACCGTTACTAATTGATCAGAATCATTCATTTCAGTCGACTCCTCATCCATGATTTCGTCTACCTGAAATAGTACAGCAGAATTAGGACTAATTTTGAATTATGGCCACAGACTTGTTGGTAGAAATGGTTATTGTTTTCGTGAATGGCAATTCTTCACCGGAAATTTACTTACAAGATCACTTGGTGGTGTCACGTAGCCATCGGATTCCTCACCTAGCTCATGTATAGATGCTAAAATACCTGAGCTCCCTCCATATCCTATATTTTCACTGTGCTCCAGGTGATCATTGCTGTATTTAAATAATTGTATTCATCAAGTCATTTCCAAATTTGGTCCGGAGGTTAATGAAAGTAGGTCATCGGTAATTAACATAGTTGATCTCTAGTATACCTGGTGGAGATGTGTTTGCCGTTGAGTACCACCCAAACCTGACAGCACTGGCGAAGCATCACTTGCCTTGACATGTTCCTGCACTACTTAGTTTAGTTTTCATTCGAGCATAGAGCATTAGTTTTATCTGTGCACAGGTTGTACATAGAGCAGCATATCTGAAGAGATGCTTCCTTTTTTTTTCTGAATGAGATGTTTGAGGTGTAGATTCAGTTCTAACCTTGAACCGATGATGATTCTCTTAATTCTGAGCTTCTTTATCAGGTTCACAACTCCAGCAACAGTGTCATCATGTGTAAGGTAATGTGCGCTAACCTGCAGTAACACATACTTGTTTACAAGGCATATTCCCTGACAAATAAATAGCTATCTTAATCCTTCGTTTTAGGAGCTAGTTGCAATATTAATTTCACTTTATGGTACTGCTAATGTCAATTAACATTGCTGATGGGATTCAAATAGTATAGCAAAGAGGAATGTCTAATTGTCCTTTCCTTCTTGGTTCAGATCACTTTTTTTTTAAACAAACTCAGATCACTTTTTTAGTTGTTCTTGTTGTCTGCCTTTTCCTCTTTCCTCTCTCCTGGGCAGACCTAGGCCTTCTTGGCCTTCATTTAGCCCTTCTTTTATTTCTCAAAAAGACCTGTTTTGCTTTTCTTTATATAAATAAATATTTACCACATAGGGGTTTCCCCTACTGTTTTCGCTAAAAAAGGAGAGGAATATCTATGTTGTAAAGGTTTATATCATTTCCTTTTCCGTTGCATTAAGATTGAAGAAGGGCCACTGACGTGCATATTTACTAGTATTAGCAGTTTAGCACCCAACTTAGCATGAAGCCTCTGAATATATGATTACTTGAATTCTTTTACCATATAACCCCAAATACGCACTGAATAAGCTGATGAGGTCTATTAATCTGAACTCAAATATAAGGATAAATAGCATTACCTTTCTCGTCCCGCACAGATTTTTGTATCGTGATAACATATTGACCATTACTTTCATTTCTCTGCCTCTATGCATCTCCTTCTCCTTCTCATCAGCGAACTTGTATAACACTCTGCCACCCACTGCAGTTGATGGAAAGGAGAGAATGATTTTTAGTACAGCTAATGACAACAATAATCGCCTCTACCCTGCCAATGCTTATGGTCATCGAGCATAGCCATTAAATTGCTTGTATTATGCTTGTGCTCTTATACCCTGCTAGTGCTTATGATCATCATTAATTAGGCAATCCTTGTGCTCATGCGCTGGTAGTTTCTTAAGGTAAGATGGTTATCATTCATGTTCGTCTATCAATTAATAGTTTGTAATCCTTTGTAGTGTTGGATTCGAGGGCCATATCACTTTGTATTCAGCACGACGGAAAAAAATCAAATGAATTAAAGACAAGTACATAGGTAACCCGTGGAGCTGTACAAAGGATTTGTCTGGAGGATTATAAAGATCTTACTGAAAGGCATCCACTTGGAGGGCCAATGAACATGGACAAGAACTATGGTGGCCCCGGGGAAATTGGCAGCAGCCCATAGTATGTTGGCTTTCTCCTTTTTTGAGTTCTTCCCAACTGCGATATGGACCTCTTCCTCATCCATCTTTCTCAGCTTGCTCCCTACATGTACTATCAGGAATCAAGCTAAGATTCTGCTATGCTTTTGCAATCTGCTTCAGTGGAGCACACATGGCCAGAATAGCAGAATAGGGGAAAGTGAGGTGGTTACCTTTTTTCGTGTCGCGCCACTTTACAACAACCCTATGGTAATTGTATTGGTATCAACGTCGCCCTTGTGCCTTTTGCTGCTTATTATTCCTAGGAAGGTTAGCTCAGAGAGAGCCAAGTGACAGCAAGAGGCTGGAAGCGTGGCTTTGGATTTGGTCTACTTCTACTTATGGTGGTGTGCTGTGTACAGCATCATCGGGCACGTCAGGTCAGTATCAGACTACGGGCCCCAAGTGTATAATTCGATTAGAGAAGTCTCTCGCTTCAGTTTGGTAGGCATTTTCAGTAGCCAATTGAATCAATTTTCTTTTTTTAAAAAAGACCAGGTTCCAATGGTTTGTGGTATTCTGTTTCAGTAATCAATTCTCTGGAGTAATTTCACCATCGTTATCTATGATTTGCAATAAGAGAAGGTTTTTCTTAAGCTATGGAAGTTGGTAGGAAGCTAACATGGTGTTAGACTTTCAGTACGTACGTCCTATGAATTCTGTCTAAAATTTCTACACCAATCCAAGAAGGTGCAGCCGATGCCTGTCCTCTCGGCAACTGACTTTTGATAGATGCTTGGTGTTGAGGTTTTCCCATTAGAATATCATATGGCGATTATCGCAGTTTATCGCATCTCCTGGCCGGCAAGGCAGCTGTGTTTTCACAGCTTCAAAGCGGTTGCTTTCAAGCTGCCCAAGAAATGTCCATAATATGTCCATCTGGCATGAGAGCTTTGGATTCTGGTGCGCCGGTGAATGGCGATTGGACCTTGTTCTTTCTTCTGCAGTGCCTGTCATAGCATTCATGCTGTCAAAGCTGTCAATATTCTTTTTTTTTTTTGAAACAAACGGGGGGAGAGCTTCCCACCTAAATTTCATTACTTAATTGAGTTTAGTAACAGAGTTACAATTGAGGAGATAGGAGCGCCAGTCATTCAGACTGTTTACAAGTTCTCGGCGCAGGCGCTTTCGCCATATGACAAGATCATCACAGACACGATTCACCACTATTCTGCTGTCACTGTGTTCTCTCCGGAAGATTTCCCCGTTCCTTGCATCCCATAGCCTCCAGAGAATTGTAAGAAGAATGAACGACCACAATCGATCGTCCAACCCAGTTGGGGGCGCAAAGCTCCACACATCTTCATCTGACAGAGTTGCTACATCGGCCAAACCGAGTCGCTGCCACACACCAGCACTAACTGAGCAGCCAAAGAACGTGTGATACCTGTCTTCGGTGGACTCGCTGCATCTTTGGCACTGTTCGCTGTCAACAACATGCTTGGCATGCAAGTTCACACGCGTGCTTATCCTGCCCTTGAAGTAGAGCCAGGCAAAAATTTTAACTTTATTCGGCACCCTTTTTTGTTTCACGTCGAGACATCTGCTTCAAATTTATCAACATGGACTAAATAGCATATACCGGTATCATTCTTCGAGCTGGGTGACGTGAAGATTGAGGCCGAAACTTCTGTGCAGTGGTTAGGGCATTGAACCGATGCACACTTGCAGAAGAGACGGCACTGCACATGAGATAGACAGAGATCGACGATAAGATAGATAGACGACTGGAATGCAAATGCAAGGCACGCGCACGACGAATTGTTCAGGATTACTGGCTTCAGAGGATCCATCCCTCCCAGTTGCTTTCGCCAGTTCGCCACGCACAATTCCTTCTCGTAAGTTTCTTCTGAGCAGATTGCTACTGGCAGCTTTGGTCCGTCGTCTGCGACAGTGACACAGCGCCCTTTGGAATTTCCTGTGATTTGCACAGGGGTGAGAGTGAGACTTTGACAAACCTGGGCACTGGACACGCCTTTCAAACCAAGATCTTTTTGCCTATCTCAATGACGTTCATTCATCTAAAAGCAGTCAACGAAGCAAGCATGCAGCATTACTTATGTGTGGAAGGTCATTATGATGATTTCATGATTACCTCAGGTACTTTTGAACCTTTTTCTTTTCTTTTCTTTTTTCTAACTTCCAGATCAGACAGTATATCGATGGATATTCTGAATAGCTAGAAGTTCTAATTTGCCCGACTTTATAATACTAATATTAATGGCTGTAAAATTTGACATTATGAATTTGATAGTACAATCAGACAGGCATTTTCCTTCCATTTACCATCTGTAAAATGCCACCTGCCACGTATTCAATATTCACACAAGCAGTATGCACGCCCAGTTAACTATTACTCAGAACTCACCACAAGGATTACAACTATGTAATGGCCAGCAGTTTTCATTCTGTAGAATCCTGACCGATATTAAGCATGCCGCTAATGAGTTGGCTCCTTGTTTATTACATTTTGTTTACATGTATAACTCAAAAAACAAGACCTGCGTATATGGCTCTATCCGTATCCTGTCTTTCTGGAAGGCACAGGAAAGTTTTTTTTCTTCCTTCTTGTAATAGTGCCTATAAACATAGTCTGGGCAAGAAGGAAGATAGTCTGGGCAATAATATCCTTCCTAAGGCAATGGTTGGAAAGGAGGGAGTCAAATTCAAATTCTCATGACGTAGTTTAGATATGAACTAAATCCTGAAAAATCTAAACTAAATCCTGAAAATTCCCACATCACCCTCATCCGAACACTTTATGTTCCCTGATAAGAAAGCAGACCTATTAATCTCCATTTGTCTGCAGCCACTCTTGAATTGCTGAGCGGAGAGCATGGTTAGGCAAAAGATCACGGTGGGATAGCTCAAGGTTTGTCATAGGTGATGTACGGTGGCCACTGTCCAGCCATTCCCTTATAGCCTCGGCTTCGTAGGTAAAACCATCTGCAGCAATTAGAGGGTCCCGCATGACATCCTGCAACACACAAATGCAAAGTTTAAACCAGGTGGAACAAGTTCATGCAAAAATCAACTGATTTGATCTAAATGACTATGGATAAGAAATGGGAAGGAAAAGGTTAAGAGGATTTTTTTAATTAAGAAGAAATAGGAACCCAAGGTTGCCTCTATAGGACTTGTATTGGATGGTCTGAGCTATACATGGTCAGTCCTTTAAGAGGAATTTAAGGTTAGACAGACGTTTCACCTCAGATATGGAATCACATGAAAGAAATTACTCTTGGGCCATGTACAGCCTTATTTTCCATTCTTCTATATATACCACAGTAAGGAAGGAGAACATTTGCTAAGGAAGGAGAATATATTTCCTTCTATAAAATTTTTCTCATGTATGAGTTACCTGTACTATAGGACAGATGAAGTAGGATGGCACACCACCAAGGTCTTCTGATACTGACTTAAATGACAATGAACACAGCATTGTTGAAGCAGAGTTCAACATTGGTTCAAGTACAGTCCAAACCTCTGTTTGCAAATCAGGACGATGTTTCCTCCTTATTTCACAGCATCTCAAACCTACCTGAGCCAACTGCTCAGCATAAATGGCAGGCCACCCCCCAGCAGATGAATCTAGTATTGCTTGCAAACAACCCTTTTCCACTGCCTGTTGCACTTCTTTCAGTAGACCAAATCCTGATCTTCCAGTCAGAAGACGCAGGAGTACGATGCCAAAAGAATATACATCAGATAGGGGTGTCAGGTCACCAGAGATAAGGTATTCAGGATCAATATACACAAAAGAACCCTTTGGGTGGGTATAACGATATAGAGTCGTTGTGGCCTTGAACTGATCAGATAATATTTGGCATACACCAAAACCACTGAGTTTAGCAATATTGTTTCCATCGAGAAGAATGTTAGATGCTTTTAGGTCACTGTGAACAATGCTATGAGGCTTATTAGAATGGAGGAAAATGAGTGCGGAGCAAATGTTAGAAGCAATACGGGTCCGTAATTGCCAACTAAGAGGCTTGGAATTATCTTTGCAAGCCAGGCGATCATCCAAACTTCCATTTGGCATGTACTCATAGACAAGAGCTTGAGCATCTTTGCATGCTCCTATAAGAGTAACAAGGTTTGGATGCCGCACCCTGCTAAGAATCTCCACCTGACAAGCAGAAGGAAGAAAGGCTTTTAACTGCCTGCAAGACAGTAATGTATTTAAACCAACAAAATGCTAATTAATTTTATACTAAATAAAGTGACTAGAACTGAGAATTTAACCTCTTGATTGAACTGTGACTGTGTCTGTGTACTTTCAGGATTCAATTTCTTTATGGCTATGTTTGTGTGCCGAAGAAAGCCCTTGTATACACTTCCATATACGCTTTCTCCAATCTTCATTGAGTGGTCAAAGTCATTAGTTGCTTCCTTAATTTCTGAGTAGGAAAACTCTGTTATGTGCATCATCCCCTCTGCAGTTGCAGTAGATTCTCCTTTCTTTGCACGTAGTTTTTCTGCCTCTCTTAGTGCTTTGTCACGCTGCAACATCAAATCCTTGATGATACGGTCAGAATGGGCACCTCTCTTCTCCAGGACAATTCTTTGCTCACGTTCCCCTTGAAGTTTTAAGCAAAGCTCATCAGTCCTTATTGTGAGACTCTCAATCTCTTCCATTATTGTTGTCAACTTTTCTTCTAGTTCATTCTTTTGCTTCAATTCTCTCAAGTACAAAATTTCTGAGGTTTGTGCCTGTAGGGGAAAATAAATGTGAGATACAAAGAAGTTTGCTCACTTCTGCAAGTTTTTTTAAACAACTGCTATGTTTCTGACAGTGATTTGAAAGTTTGAATGCATGGTAAAAGGAATTTCTTTCACATATATTATGCCCAATGCAAGTCACTTAAGTCTTCTACTCCCTCTGTCCAACAAAAGATGCAATTATGGGATGCGTGCCAGTCAAACTGTCTTAAGTTTGACCAAGTTTATAGTAAATAGTATTAACATTTATGTCTCCAAATAAATTTATTATAAAAATATATTCTATAACTAATCTAATGATACTTATTTTGTATCATAAATATTAGTATTTTTTATATAAATTTAGTTAAAGTTCAAATTGTTTGACTTCTCGAAAAACGAGAATTGCATGTTTTTGTGGACGGAGGGAGTAAGATATATCGCATGCAATGTAAATGACAACTATAAAGTAACATACTTACTTTCTGGAAAGCCTCATACAACTCTCTTTCCACTTCCTCGCGTCTGCATTTTTCTTCATAAGCTTCTCGCCTTGCACTCTCTAACTCCTTGAGGAAATGATGGAAATTCACGCAGGAATCATAAGATTCCTTGACATTGTCCTGCAAGAGATCAATTTCACACATCACAATTTTATTGAATATTAACTACTACTACATAACTAAGACGTTGCTTATACATGAGAAGGTAAGTTAGTGCTGTTAAGACATTGTGATTCTAGAAATTAGATATGAAAAAGAGTGATGGACTGTGCATCTGTCAAAAAAGATTTTCTTCCACATATACAGGCTATTTCAGGTGCTGGTTGCATCAATAACTGTTACATCATGGACCATAAACTAGCAGTCATGCACGTTGATTATCATTTACTGAAATGCACCGAAATACGTCTTATAAATTAATAAGAGTACCTTCTTTGTTTCTTGATCTTAAGTTTGACACAATTTCAGCACCATCATTACCTTGCCACTAATGTAGGATGGGTCTGAAGTAGTCCTTTCAATCTGCGGTTCCCTGATTGATTTGCATAGCCATGTGCTGGCAACACACCACATTTCTGACAAACTTGCTGATTTTTCTGCTGAATTATGTATGACCCCAGAGCTTTGTCTACATTCCTGTATCTCTTCATGGCTAAGTTGAACGGCTTTCCTGGAGTAGAGGAACAATGGAATTAAATTCATATCAAGGCATGCATGATTCAAGAAAGTACATTGATGTTTTTCCTCATTTCGCATATGCACATGGTCTGCAGCCTAGAAACTGCCACTATAACTGTAAGCACAAAAGTAAAGTATATCCTTGGGTCACCAACCATACCTCTGGTAAACAAGTGTCCCTTTACAGATAAACCATATTTTGCACAATGGATCTGCCTGATGTTCTACAAATCGTGCTTTCCTGGACTTCAGAATCTTCATTTTCCTGAATTCTTGAGACCATGAGTTAGGTTTTAGTGAATCAATAGGGAACAACTTATTATTTAGAGTTGCAAATGTGTTGTAGGCTGTAGCCATAGAAATGGGTAGCTAGTTGTTTAGCTGAGACCATGAACTAACAAATCTCCAGGGAGCATGTATGAATCTTAAATCTATGGGTCATCACCAACATTCACCATGATTAGAAAGTATTTTAAATGTAATTCTCGTGCACAGAGATTATACTAAGGTGTTAATACCACTGAGAAGTTTGCCACTTACTTTGTATAATGCTTATCAGCCGCTGCCCCCATAACAAGTTTAGTAACATGAAGCTCAGAAATGAGGTCCACTAGTCCCTGTGCGACATCATCTGATTCAACCACCAACTTTTCAGCATGTATCTGCCAGATGTACAGTGCAGTGAGTTAACATGGTGGACTAGTATTTTGATATTCTGTGATATATAAATCATGCATAGGTACGATTGTGCTGCAAACGATTATTGTGCAGCTTTTCCATTTCTAGAATTGACAATTGCACAGAAGAAGTCAAGTGGCAGACCTTTTCTTGTGCACACAAGAGTAGGTACTGGTCCAAACTGTCACTGATTCTCTGTAGTTCCATCTCCTTGTGTGCAGCTAGCTCCTGCTCCCTAACCTGGGCAGCAGGAATCCTGGCACCCACTGCACACAACTTTGGAGCATAAACATCAAAAGCACGTGCATCCATATGCGTTTAATCAAAATTCTAATCAACATCTGGAAGATATAATCCTACTATATGCTGATTCAACAACAGAGCCAATGGTGCTGCAACCACAAACAAAGTTCCCATCTTTGAGTTAAATTGGGCTATATTGCAGTGCACACAGCAACAGAGTGGAACTCTAGTGCAAGTAAATTTTAGGGAATATTTGACATGAAGCTGTTACGTCAGGTAAAGAAATCCATAATTTTGACTCCCCTCTTAATAGAGAATGTATAATGAAACTGTTAAATTGCAGGAATTGAGGTTGGAAGTTGGAACACAAAGGTTGCCATGAGAAAACAGTCAACCATATCATCTCCTAATAAAAGAAAGACCTTTTCATCTGCAGTGGAGGCCAGAGAAGAGGAAGAGGACGATGAGGCAACTTACGGAAGGGAGGCCAGAGAAGAGGAAGAGGACGATGAGGAAACTTACGGAAGGGAAAGAACTTGGGAGGCGAGTAGACATGGAGCAGCACGAAGGCGCCTTTGGGGAATTTGTGCAGCGCCCAGAGCAGCGTGGCCCTGGACTCAGCCACCTCCCTCCCTACCGCTACGTACACCTTCTCGGCGGGGAACGACGGCTCCGGCGAATCATCGGCGTGCGGCATGGGCGGCGAGGAGGAGCCGGCCGTGGCGGTAGCCATGTCCGCGTGCTGGAGCTGCTTCCTTGGAATTTTCCCCGGCGTGTGTCGGGTCCTGCCTGCCGTTTCTGGTTCTGGGCCCCTTACCCTTTTATAATGGTTTCTGCCCGCCCATCACGTACAAAATTCATCATGCCGTCCTTTGAAATGTGCCATCTCCTTTTTGTTTTTTTCTTAATTTTTTCCAACCCTTTCATGCTTTTCTTTGAAGAAAATCAGCAGGGACATTCCTATATCATCTTTTCTCCTTTTCTCAATTCACCCGTCATTGCATAAAGGCTAGGATTACAGTGCGTCTTGGAGAGCTACAACTTCAGCTTCTCTAAGAAGAATCACTTCCAACCAGCCAGACACTTAAAATACCAACTAATTTATGTGAGGAATTAAGGAGTAGAGCTGAACAATCAGGAAGCGAGATTTTCAATATACCAACAAGCGTACTAAAAAGTATATTCAAGTACGTATTTATAATTAAACTAATTTAATATTGTAAATGCTGCTATATGTTTTTGTAAACTTACTAGTTAAACTTAAGGAAGTTCGATTTTGAAAACCAAACAACTTATAGTATTTCAGTACGGAGCAAATATGTATTTCCTTTTCCAAAAAAAAACTTTGTATGAACTAAACATGCTAAATTAATAAAGCATAGAGGATACGTATACACACACCATTGTTTAACGTTTGATAATGCTAATTTGTTTGTGCAAACACAAACAAATTTTGAGGTCGTAAAAGAACGTGTGAATTACATACATAATATAAGTGATTGCAAATAATACAAGGGTCCTGTTCGGCAGGCTGTTTTTTTTTTGCTTATAAGCCGGCTGTGGCTGATCTGCTGCGAGAGAAAAATACTGTTCCACGGCTGATAAGCCGTGCTGATAAGCTCAGCTGAACAGGGGGAAGGTTGTTGACATTTTAGCGTACTTATTAATTTCTCAACAGGGTAATAAATCGCATGGACTTGACTATAGTTGTGCGTGCTAGCAGTATAGGTACACTAGCAGTAGCATACAATACAGCTGCACAGGACATTGACACGGAAACGCGTATATTTGCATTGTTGTTGAAAATTAAGGTTGTCACTTTGGCGTGCCCACGCGGTGGGTAGCGACTGGAGAACCGTACAGAGAATAGTAATCAGAGCACTAAGAATGCGCGGACCCTAGGAGCTATATGGAGTTTCATATTAAGGTTGTCACTTTCCTTCCCTTCATGACGACGTGCTCACTAATCACTATGCTTTAGCAATTGATATGATGTAGCTTACTTGGCACGTCAGTATGATTTTCTAGACACGTAATTAATTACATATGTCAAAAAAATTTCATAGTAAATATAAAATATTAATCTTATAATATCATATTATATGGATTTTTGAAGAATTAATGGTTAATTAACCATTATTAATCTTATAAAGATGAAAATTTTGCATTAGGACTCAGAACAAAGTGAAAATAATAGTAGTAATATTATTCAGACGGATGAAGTATTTGATAAGTATACTCAATGGAGGTCCGACACTTTGATAAGTATAGGCAAAGCGTCGGTTGTACCGTTGCTTCCAACATATACATTATTATATCCGGTGTATGTTCATACTTCATGTGCTGAACTAATTGCTTACCTGGCTGTCTACGTCCGGTACATTCAATAAACACAGCTGATCAAGAGTAGTTCACACTTCGCAAAACAACTACTCCCTATGTCTCAAAACAAGGGTATATTTGTCACGACTCCAACTTTCAGCCTGTTCGTTTCGCTGGTTTGTTGTGGCTGAAAGTACTGTTCGCTGGTTTATTATGAGAGAAAAACACTGCTGAATGACTGTTGATTCTGCTGATATGTTCAAACGAACAAGGCGTTTGACAGCAACAGCTTCGGTAGAAGAGCCAGAGAACTATACCAGACGTCTGAGGAGGAGCTATGATTTTTGTTCCTTTGTCCAGCTCTGGCTCCCGCGCGGCAGCCTCTCGGTGAGGAGTTGTTATATGGTGACTCAAATCCTATTGCTTGTAGTAGGACTCAAGAAAGGTGTGCAATTAGAACTTCTAGTTCTACTAGGACTTAGGGTGTGTTTGGACATGAGGTGAGGATCGGTTCCGTTGCTCACGTGAAACACCATAATCCACGCCAAACGTTTTTTGCCGATTTGTTTATGAGGAGAAACGGCTGGGACCGTTCTATGATTTTTGCCTACTTTGGTAAAATAGCTGGAACCCCGATTCGTCTGGTTCGGTTTCCAACCTCTCCTTTGTGCTTAGCGCTTGTATTTTTCAATTAATTATTTTGAAGTGCAAAAAAAGAGTTGTATTAAGTTTTCCTGCATCCGCAAAAAGTTCTAACATTTTGAAGCATATTTTTGTTATATATTTTTAATGGAAAAAAATTATGTGGATCGGAATCCAATCTGATAACCAAATGGTTTCACAAAGTTATTCTGATTCATCACCTGAAACATTTATAGAGAGAATCTGGATCTGGAACATTTTTACGAGAATCCGGAGCCCTATCAAACACAAACTTAAGTGTAGAATTCTACTAGGAGAAGGACTCCTACTTGCATGTATGGGGGCCTTAGAGGGGAGTATATAAACAAGAGGTGGAGGCGGTGGGCATCAACCAAGCTAACACAAGGGTTTGATCCAAAACTTGTAAGGAGCAATTAGGAGCACTCAAGAGGATTAAGTTAGAAGTTCTATTGTACTAGATTCTTGTATAGGGACAAGAATCAGTGGTCCTAGAGGGTCAAGTAGGGTTGTAAGAGCACAACAATCACTTGTACTCTTTGGAGTTGTGCTAATAGAATTTGCGGTTAGATTCACCAAATCCTAATCTCTTGTCGTGGTTGCTTCAATATCGTCGTCTAGGGTTTTCTATGCAATTCAACTACATCGTTCTTAATACAGTGCAAGCTTATGTCATACTCGCAACATCCTTTGAAAGATCTAAGGGTTGCTATGCATAACTAGGGGTATTAGATTCTAACAAGTGGTATCAGAGCCAAGGTCAGATTGATTTGATTCTGTGAGAAGATTGACAGGGCTAGAAAGCACAAAATTAAGACGATATCAGGGATGTGAAATCAAGTAGAGAAATTTGATGGAAAAAGAAATTTTAGTGTGTGGCAAACTAGCAATGCGTGATACAAGATGTGCTTGTCCAACAAGGATTGATTGATGCTCTTGAGGGCACTAAGACACTGATGAAGAATGGAAGGTGATGGAGTGGAAGGCTGTCAGTGTCAGTACAATTCGACTATGTCTCTCCGATGAGGTAAAGTACTCGGTAATCATGGAGAATTCACTGAAGAAATTATGGAAGAGCCTCGAAGAGTTGTATATGGCAAAGTTTCTGACAAATCAATGGGTACTAATAAAGTGTCAACTATTCGGGTATGCATGGAGGAAGGTACATGATTTGTCAACCATTTAAATGTCTTCAATAAGCTTGTCACGAAGCTCGTTAGTGTGGATGAGAAAATTGAGGAGAACAATAAGGTTGTCATGCTGGATTCATCCTTACCACCATCGTGGGAGCAGTTAGTGATAGATATTCTAGTTGAAAAAAACACTCTCAACTTCAACAAGATAATTGCATACCTATTAGAGGCAGAGTCCTTGAAGAAGCCACAAGAATCTTCATTCTCGAGTGATCAAGTTTGATTGTTTCAGGTGGAGTAGAAAAAGTCAAGAATAATGGGAAGAAGAAAGGCAAGAGCAAGAGATAACGCACATGCTATCTATGTGAAGGAGGGTCACATGATAAATGACTGTACAAGTTTGAAGACTATGAGAGGAGCATGGTCAATGGCAAGTGAGGATGAAAATGATGTACTTACCATCAATCAATCAGGTACTGTCCTTGATTGGACATTAGATTCAGGGAGTTGTTTCCATATATGTTCAGTTAGGGAGATTTGACGAACGATCTCTACACCTAGCGAATGGAACTGTTCACTTAGTGGATTGCAAGGAGTATGCAGTCACGGAGGTGGGAATGGTAACATAGGAGATGCACAATGGAACACATTGAACATTGATGGGAGTTCAGTATATCCCGGGCTTGGAGAAGAATCTAATATCTATGAGTGGTCGCTATAACTCCATGGTTGTAGCTTATCGCTTCAAGGTGGAGTCATGAGAGTTACTTGCAACTGGCAGGTAATTATGAAAAATATCTAGAAATGTAAGCACAAAATTAAAGTATATCCTTAGGTCACCAACCATACCTCCGGTAAACAAGTGTTCCTTTATAGATAAACCATATTTTGCACAATGGATCTGCCTGATGTTCTACAAATCGTGCTTTCGTGGACTTCAGAATCTTCATTTTCCTGAACTCTTGAGACCATGAGTTAGGTTTTAGTGAATCAATAGGGAACAACTTATTATAGGGACACGTTTCCCATTGAGATATCTAAAGGACCTATACTTATTTGAGGTATTGAGCATTAGATTGACTTGATTCCTAGAGTAAGTTTTTTAGAAGATTTAGCGTCCGATCCAAGACCTCTTGGACCACAGGTACATACGTGAGAGCCATAGTCCTTGTGTTGTTCTGGTTCTTTTGGTTCAAAAAATAGATGACAGTTGGCGCATGTGTGTAGATTGTAAAGCCATTAATAATATTACAATAAGGTATGTTCATCCTATTACTAGGTTAGAAGACATGTTTGATGAGTTAAGTGATTCTATAATTTTTTTTCTAAAGTAGACTTGTGCACTGGTTACCACCAAATAAAAATAAAACAAGGAGATAAATGGAAAACTACTTTTAAAACCAAGTTCGACTTATTTGAGTGGTTAGTAATGCCTTTTGGCTTAATTAATGCCCCTAGTACTTTCGTGCGTTTAATGAATGAGGTTTTACATCCTTGCATTGGAAAATTTGTGGTGGTCTAGTTTGATGAAATTTAATGTACAATAAATCTTTAACTGAACATCTTAATCATCAACGTGTTGCTTTTGATGCATTATTAGCTGCATGTTTATTTGGTAACCACAAGAAGTGCACTTTTTGCACCGAATGAGTATGGTTTCTTGGCTATGTTGTGACCTCGTAGGGAATTGAGGTAGATGAAGCCAAGGTGCACGCCATACAGAGCTGCCCAGTGCCCACCACCATGACACAAGTGTGGAGCTTTCATGGATTTTGAAGGATTTAATTATTGCTTTTTTTAAAAAAAAACTCAGTACCATTGCAGTCCGATTACACAAGCTAACAAAGAAGGACGTTGTGTTCCCTCTAGGAGAAAGAACATGGGGCATCATCCTTTAGTCTTTTAAGGGACAAGCTTACTCATGTGCCATTGTTGTAACTTCCTAATTTTGGTAAAACTTTTAAAACTGAACGTGATGCTAATGGAGTTGGAATTGGTGATGTTTTGATGCAAGAAGGTAAACCCGTTTATTACTTTAGTGAGAAATTGAATGAGCATGTTTTGAATTATTTTACGTATGATAAAGAATTATACGCTCTTGTTCAATCATTAGAGATGTGACAACATTATTTTTGGTCTAAAGAATTTGCATGAATCGCTTAAGCATATTCATAGCCAAAACAAACTGAATCGTTGATATGCTAAGGTTGCAGGATTCAGGTGTTTTGATCTGAATCTGAATCGGTGTATGGCATCTCCACCAAATCGATAGTTATCTCCACATGATAGAAGATCAAGAATCCCATCCCCATCACCTAGAAGATCAAGAATCCCATCCCCATCACCTAGGAGACCACAATAAAAATGGAAATGATGTGTGTAGGGCGTCTGACCTATCCGAACGTCCCATCCTAGGCCTGCGGAACATCCCAATAACCTTCCGCATGTGTCCCTTCCGTTGCAAGTGTACATTTCAAATGTTTTAGATGTTTTAGAGGTTTATTGCAAATGTTTCATACGGATGTTGCAAAAGTAAATCGGATGTTGCATATGTTGCAATAGTTGTACATGTATGTTGCAAGCGTCTGTCCCCCATGTTTCATTTGTTTTTTCATATGTACGTTGCAAGTGTGTTTATCTGGATGTTGCATATGTTTCACACATATGTTGTAAGTGTTTTATCTGGATGTTGCGTATGTTTGTAATGGTTTTCATGTGTTTTTGCAAGTGTTTCATCTGTCTCTCAAACGTATGTTGCAAGTATTACATCTAGGTATTTCGTAAGTAGATCAGATGTTGCACATGGAATGCATATGGTAAGTGGGAGGGGGCACGAAAAGTTGGTGCGGGCATGAGAGTGCTGGTACGGGCGCGGAGTGCAAGCGCGCTGAAACGAACCGGCGTGGTCCACTATACCATCCGATGAATTGGTATCCAATTGAACGTCCGGACACCAGTAGTTTTGCAAATAAAAAAAGGTAATGACTTGTTACCGGCTGGCCGTGCTTTTGTCCTGTCGCACGCACGCTCCAATCCCACGCGCAGCGTTCGGCATCCCACCGCAAGACACACGCACGCGACCACTGCTCTTATCCTTCCACGCGTCGTCTAGGACCTTTTCATTCCCCGCGTCTCTCTCTCTCCCTGGCGACCGGCGACTGCCGACCGGCGAATGGCGAGCTCCTCCCCGGTGTCCTCCTCATCGCCCACCGCCTCCCCGTGCCCGCGCCGAGTTCCTCCCCGCCCCCACCTGCGCCGGCGATGGGGAAATCCGCGCGGAGACTGGGGATCGCCGCCACGTCGGCGTTCACATCGGCCCCTACCGCGCCGCCCGCCTCACCTGCGGTTGCTACGCGGACGCCGACCGTCATCTCCCTCGAGCTCGCCGGCCCCGACGACAACGAGCGCAGCGTCAACAGCTCCCTTCCTTCTGCGCCAGCTCCACTACTCGATTCCTCCGCCTCTGACCTGCGCTACTTCGTCCTCAACGCCGCCACGGGCTCCGCGCTCCGCCTCCCGGACTCTGACCCAAAGGAGCCCATCCAGCACCAAGCGCTCGTCGGTGTCCTTCCATTCCCCGGCAGCGCCACCCATGTCCGCGACGACAAGCTGCTGGCCGCTTCGGTGGCGCTGGCGGAGCAGGTCACCGAGGAGCACTTCGCCAAGGGGCTCGGCCTCCATGACTTCCTCTGCGACGACCACGACCTGGCGCCGCCGCGCCGGGCCATGGCCACCCGCATCCACCTCGCCCGCGCCCGACTAAAGGTGGACTAACGAGCCAGCTCGGCTCGTTTGGCTCGGCTCGTTATCTTAACGAGCCAGAAGGCCGGCTCGGCTCGGCTCGTTTACGAGCTCGAGCTGGCTCGTTTGGCTCGCGAGCCAGCCATATTAAAACATAAAAAATGTAATATGTGTATTATCTAAAGTTTGATAATGGTAATAATATAAAACTAGTCCATTCATAAGTCTTAATAAATCATACAAAAATAATATGTACTATTATATTATAATACTACACACCATACATTGTCTATGGTTCGTACTCCATACCATATATGATGCATCCATTATCCATACATTCATTTAAAATAAAAAGAGTCAAATTAATCTGAAATTTATAGAGTCAAAGTCCAATCATCAACAAATTATAAAGTGTAAGACATAAAGTTATATAACACTAATAAGAGTTTAAGGCCAACAACTTTGGCTCGTTAGGCTCGCGAGCTGGCTCGAGCTGGCTCGCGAGCCGGCTCGTTAAGACACGAGCTAGGATGCTTGCTCAGCTCGTTTGAGAAATTAAACGAGCCGAGCCGAGCCGAGCCACTATCGATCCGAGTCGAGCGAGCTATCGAGTCGCGAGCTTTTCGTCCAGCTTTACGCCCGACGCCGTCCTGGATGTGCTGCGCCGATTCATCACCAACCCTGGAGTCCCCTTCGTCAGGCCAGGCTCCGCTCACGACGGCCACATCCCGGAGGAGTCGTACGTCACGGCCACGCGCAGCCTCTCCTCCGCCGGAGTCGTACGTCACGACCTCGCGCAGCCTCTCCTCCACCGCCGGCGGCAACGCCCACCCCACCTCTCGCAAGTTGGTGGTGCCCGAGGAGGAGGACGCGGTTCCCAGAACCTTGCCCGACAGGTGTTTGATGAATTTCCTCATCCTCTCACAAAGCTGTTTCTCGTCTCCATTCAGATGCAGTGCTACACAGGCAGCACAGGCCATGGGCTCTACCTTCAGAACTCCGGTTGATGAGCTGTGATGCTAGGCTGCGTCCTCTATCATGGCCGTCATTCGACTTGGCTGAGAGGTACTCTGTCACGTGTCTGCAAGCCTTCATGTCCTTGCTATGTTGATGTTGCTGCCTTCGGTGAATCTGATGATGAAAAGCCTGAGAAACTGGAAACTCTTGTTGCTGCAGTGCATAGTGGTGGCAACAGTATATAGTTCATATACCTACAGGAGATGTCCTTTCTGATGTTATCTTCAGTTCCCAGTTTTTTCCGATGATCGAGGAAGTGACTATGATGCTGCTGCTAGTGGAGCATCGGGTTTTGAATTTCGAGTGCCACAAAACAATTATGCTGCCTTCAGCTTGGTGGAATTCCAGGTGCCAATGTGAGATGCTTGTGATTGATCCTTCCATTTCAAGTATCTCTTGCTGTGTATTTGACCGTAGGAAGTACAGAAAGATTCAGTTGCAGCCATGGCCTGCAAGGCACGACCATCAGGTCGGTCACAGTGTGGCACTGTTATGTACATCTCCACCACAAGTATGTTCATCTCGCATCCTGTTGGGCATGTTCTTGGGCAAGGCCAGATACGTAGCGCTTCGCAGTTGCTTCTCTAACATAATGATCCCCGAGATGCACTCTGTCAGCTATATGGTGCTCACACTCTATATATTCAGATACCATACCAATCTCCAGCTTGCTGTCCCTGTCATCATGGTTTGTATATCTGTTTTGTACAAGTTAACTGGAGATTGCTTGCTGTTCCGTTATACCTGGCTAGTCCAACATGAAATCAATTTTTCTAGGGCCTACAATCAGTTAATATCTCTCAACACACAATGCACATTTGTTGTGAAACATTCAATACTGAAACTGGCAGAATATTTCAGGGCTTCCAAAAGTAACTGAAACATTGAAACAAAATGCATGGTAAAATTACCATGTATTCGCTTTTCTTTTTGCATGTCAGCTGGGTGCCTAGACTCTAATAAAAGTGACAGGCACTGAGCTTCTGAAAGTAGTTCTCTAGATCATAGGCCTAAGCCTCGGCCCTCAGGTAGATTCTTGTACACTTGTTAATGTTGATGTCCACATAGAAATGTAACTGGATGGTTGCATCCGGTGGGCAGTAGCAATAGCATTTTAGGGTGAGAGAGCAGCAACTTGGGTGGTGGGAGCAGCACTTGAAAGTTGCTCGTTATCTTCAAATTTAGACTCCTCAAGAGATAGTCTTATCTCAGAAATTGTAGAAATCATAGGGCCTAGCTGTGGGTTGCAAATGAACGTAGGCACTACTTGCTTTCAAGAATATATAAATTGTCTATTTAGGAAGACATTGTTGCCTAGTGAATGACACTTAAATTGTCTAAGAAAATGTAATCCACTGCAACATTACCAGCAGCAACCTGCTCATCACCAATAAAGGCTCTAGGAACATCCCCTAGCACTAGCACTTTTAGGTACTTCTTTTCAGTTGCTACATCTTGCTATTGCACTTGTATTTTAAACAGTTCAATGCACTGTTTACATGTACTTCTTTACAGGAATAGTCGTCTGTTTGGCTGCCGGGCTTCATCAATCGAAGATCAGTGGTATGCCCCTGGGCTTTATCAATTGAACAAGATCATTCCTATGCAGTCTGTGTTTGATTCCAACTGTTCGGAATGGATAATCAGTGTCCTCGGCACCTCCTCCTTTGCCAGATGCCGGGCAAAGCTAAGGCAGGCGGAGCCACGTTCCGGGTGGAGTTGCGGCTGCAAGCGGTGGGGTGATCTCTGCCAGGGAGCATCAACATCCATGGTCCAGCGAAAAGGCGGATGATAGCACGTGAAGGTGAGCAATCCGGTGTCACCTATTTTTCCTAGCAGCCCCATGTTAGCACCTTTGTAATTTCTTTTTGGCAATTAAAGTGCCATTTGTTAGGCAACAATGTGCCCCTGAATAGGTAATTTAGCCTTTCCTTACTAGTCAAAAAGGCCATCCGACTAGGACTACTAATCTGCAATTAGTTGCATTTTAGTTGGACGACTTGATAATAGTGACAATGAGACAGAGAAGCCCATATACAACTATGAACTTGTTAATATTGGTGTTCCAATTCAGTCTAACAAATTAGTGGTTTTTCTCCTCCAACTAATGTTATGTTTTCTACATACAACCACATTTGTTTATATGCATTGAGTTCTATATTGTTTATCCCTACAGTCATGATTGTGGGTTTCCATATGCTGAACATTGGGATGGATGTTCAGCTATAGGGAATGAAACATGCTTTTTTTTATCCTTTCTGTTATGCTGATCATTTATGTTTAGTCATTAAACTAGTCTGCCTTTTGTACAAAACTAGTTTTTACATCATCACCTTGCCTCTGTTTAATTTGTATTTTTGCCTGTTACACAAATAGGCGCGACACATAAAAAATGAAATCTGAGCTATGTATTTTTTTGTTTTGCAAATAAATCAGGGGTGGGGGTGAGGGTGGGGCTGTGGAATGCAAATGAACATAGACACTATACTTGCTTTTTCAGAATACATAAATTGCCTATTTAGGGAGACATTGTTGCCTAAGGAATGATACTTAAATTGCTAGTACATTTTTTCTGATCATGCAGTCCTAAATCATGTGTTTATATATCGAACCATGTGCTTCTTCTGATTAAAATTACATGTTTTGATTATGCAGCTGTGTAATTCTCTTTGCCTCTAAAAATGAAGTTTTTCTAAATGACCTGTGTTTTTTGTTTTCAGATTTTGCACGAAGAGAAGTAATTTTGCTTTTTTGGATCAGAGTTGAATAATGCTTTTTTTGTTGCTGCTCTAGTTTCATGTGCAGTGCTGTGGCACATTATAAAACCTAATTTGCCTATCAGGTTGATAAAATTTGTATAAACAGGAGATATGTGATCTGTATTTGTGCAATTTTCATATAATTTTGTTGCTACATTTTTCTGTTGCACTATCGGAAAATCTTACATGGCCAGCTAGGTAGTAGACACCGCATCTCTCCCGTGGCAGCCCAGTGCACGTGCAAAAAACAATGGCAGCAGTTTTTGCCAGAAAAAGGAAAGACAATAGTATACTGTTGTTGGGGGTAAAAGCAGCGGCAGCAGTTTTTGCTAGAAAAGGAAAGACAATAGTATACTATTGTTGGGGTAGCCAAAAATGGAGCAGCCGTACGGAACGCCTATATTACGGCCGGCCGTAATATAGCTGCGTCCCTCATCCAATGCAATCAGTGGTCAGAGGTACCCGGAATCGTCTCCGGCGGCATCACCAAAGTTCTAGACGTGTCCCAGCATGCGTCCTCGCGTAGACGGTCCATCAAAAACATACCTGAGGGTTAGTGTTTTATACTCCATTCGTTTAAGAAAACATGCAATTTTAGTACAGTATCACATTTTAATATCTTAAGTTTGATTGATTATAGATAAAAAATATCAATATTTATGATCTCAAATAAATATCATTAGATTAATTATAAAATATATTTTCATAATAAATTGAATTGGAGCTATAAATATGAATATTATTCCCTAGAAACTTGGTTAAACGTGAATTACTTTTTCTAGCACGCAACCTATAGCTGCATGTTTTTCTGGATAGAGGAAGTATTATCTAGGCAGGTTCATGCAGTAGACACTTTTATATGCATGCGTGGATCTTATAAAATTTATAAAAAAATTGTTATAGCTCCTAAATTTGTAAAATTAATTTTGCATACTTTTTTACGATGTCCGTATACCTTTTAAAAATGTGTTTGCACCACGAATGATGTTTTCAATTTTAATTATAATTAAAATTTATTTTTGCTTCTGAAATACATAGTTAATTCTTTAGTGATTGAAAAAAATCATGAAACTAATTTTAATACAAGTGACTCCCGCAAAAATCTTTCTTGCACAAAATCATTGCATAAGATCGAGAAGAAACGATTCACGCGGTTACAGTGCTTCTGGCTTCCCCACATTCTCTATGTACTCAATCTACTACAATACTAGCTAGCAAATTATTTGAGACCCAGCTAGTGAGGAAGGAAGGAAGCTATGACCAGGTATTCGAGAGTTTCCTGCAAGCATACCACCGATCGAGGAACCGCGTGGAAACTAGCCGGTATATGCATTGCATGGCCGGGATGTTTTGTCTGATTGGCTTTGTTTCCATTGAAGAAGTCTACTGTATTCCGCCGGACCGAGAAAATGCATGGAGATTGACCATTGTGGACCGTGCAATCCATAAAGGCCACGCGAAATTTCCGTGCAGCATGGCTACTCACGCGCGCGCATATACAGACGCCAGCATGCCGCAGGTCGTGTCACACAGTCACTGCAACTAGTGAGCACATCTCATGCCATGCATATTGCCAAGGTCGACTTCCAGTAAATTCTCCAAATCGATCTTCAGCTTGTTCGCTTGAGCTTTCAGCCGCTTATTTTCTGCCAACCAACAGTGTTTTTCTCTTACATAAATCAGCTAACAATACATTCAGCCGTTTATTTTTAGCCCAAGCAAACAAGCCGCTTATCTTTAATTAAAATGCATGGAGTCACTTGTATTAGCACCTGAACCCCTCGCTACTACTGTATCCATTATCGCAGACGGCCATTTTGGCTTCCCAGAGGCGGGTAGGGCGTCTGCCTCCAACTCTCCACCACTGTTAATCGTGCTTTCTAGAGGCGATCTAACGACGCAAGTTGTCGTGGGTTGAGCGCCTCTGTTAATAAATTAATGGTGGATCATTAATGGAGGCGGTTGCCTAACGACGGCCACCTCTGTTAATAAGTTAACGGAGGCGGCCGGTTTAAAGCGTCTGCCTTCGTTAATAGAGGATTAAGGATGCAATCGTTTCTTCCCCGGGCCTGTCATTAACATAGGCGGTACGTAGATAGGAAAAGCGGGGAAGTACCATAACATGTCCGTCTACGTTAATGTTTGGGCAATGTCTCGCAAAATCATTTATGTAGTAGTGTCTTTTGTGAACACTTAAGTAATATGTGACAAAAGCTTATCTATCACTGGTATTCAATCGTCGTGATAAGATGAAGTCCATCGAATACTTCCTTCAGTTTTCTTTACAAAGAGTTTGAGGCTGAGCTAAAAGTTGAACTATATCTCTACTATAATGCACCAATCAAAATTATACTTGTCCCCCCAAAAAAACGTCCCCCGCTGAGAGTCTCCAACTATTGTGCACCCATAAAAGTGTACACAGAAATCTATCTCTGTTAAAATCAAGGACTAATAAAACATGTAAACCAAATCCGATGGCCATGGTTGGATGTGTGATGCCAGGCTTCTCACCCACCTACACCCCCGCGCCCTCCTCCGTTCGAAGCCAACCACGATTCAACCCGAAGGCAATCATCACCGTATAAAAAAACGACGTTCCAGGCACCGGCCACCAGGGGATGGAGCGCCTCCGCCTCAGATCCAACCCCCACCGATGCGAAGGCACCGGAGCTAGGTTTTCAATAATCGGCGGCGGCGCGTGGGAGCTCCTGCGGGCATGCGACCACACCCGGCGGCGCGCGGGACGGGGAGCGTGGTGTGGGCTCGGAGCACGGCGGCACGCGGGACGGGGAGTGTGGTGTGGGCTCGGAGCGCGGCGACCTCCATACTCGCCGTCGTGGACGCCATCCCAGCCGCCGCGGCCCACAATCCCTGTTGCACGGCTGTTTGAGACGCCATCCGCGCTGCGCGCTCGTCGGGGTCGCTGTGGCCAGGATCCCCGGCCTGGCCGCACGGGCGATCTAGATCCAGGTTTGTTCTCTCTCCCTCCCTCACCTAGATCCGTCCGCTTGGGGTGTAGTTACTATTTTGCAACACAGATATGCTTTTTTTTTGTTAATAGCAAAACAAGTGCGTTACTGCAATATTGTCAAGATATACTTATTCTATTTCTCAGAGTGATTAAACATATATCATCTTTTCTTTCAGACGGATTAAACATCGAATTGAAAAAGATTCCCTACAATATTGTTGCATACATTTTCGCATGGAGACTGGGAAAAGGTGCAACTGGAGATGAAGGCATCAGGCGTTCCCAATCTAGGTGACCATGAGTGACGTGACATGCTGGTAGTCTTTAAGTCATGATTCCGTTTCTTTTTATTTTTCCAATTTAGCTTGATCGATTTGCTGATTAAGTTAATGTACTATGTGCATCCATTGATTCAGTGCAGAATGAGATGTGACTTGTGGATGACATCGGTGCAGCATGTAACAATCCATCACTGTGTAAACTATCTTCTGCGAGAGTAGAGTCATTCCACGAGGACAAGGACGTGACCAAGATTGAAGAAAGTTGAGTTGCCTCACTGTTCTCGTATGTCCATCCACTGGTTATGTTTCTAGGTACCGACAGAATCTGTTTTAAAATCGTAGCCTTCCTTCTAGAGGTCGGGTTATAATCTAATCTGCGCCTGTGTGTGAGGAGCGCGATGACAGTGATTCAAGGGGCTGTGTCACATGTGTTTTTGTTCTTTTTGTTCATTATTACTATGCTGGGCAGGCTTGGTGCAGTTGGTGAGTGCTAGCTCGCCGAGTCACCAGGTCCTGGGTTCGAAGCCGTCTCTCTACAGAATTTCTGCGAGGGTAAGACTTTGCTTCGGTTATTCCTTTTCCCAGACCCCACTCGTGTGGGAGCCTCTGACACTGGGTCTGCCCTTTATTACTATGCTGGTAGTGCCGAACCATGTCACAATAAATACATCACTGAATATCTGGATCGATTCCTCTTTGTGAATATCACTGGATAAATTCTTTTTATTCAGTACTATGCAAGGAAATTGTCGTTATCTTCCAAACAATAAGGAGATGTACGTGGATTATATATCTTTTCTTTTAACTTTTAGAAAAGTCTGAAAGTCAAGCTCATCACATTTATAATCTTTTCTTTATGTGTGCTCCTAGGCCTAGCCGGTTTACATTAGAAGCTATGCTCTGTCAGTTTTTCCTCATGTTAGTTTTGCAAGTTGATAGCTGGTTAAAAACAGAGGAAAGACATGGCAACTCAAAGAGCAGAGCGCACTGCGTTAGGCAGAATAACAAACAACAGCACAGGTATGAACGCTTCCTCAACAGTCTTGGCATTGCTCTCAATATATTTTTGTAATTCTCAGTTTTGTATTTCTGAACATAAATAAACATTTGCAGCACCTAGATGAGGCAACATGGATTGGCTATGTCCAGACAAGATAACCGACCTATGATAATTCTTGTGTTCCGAACAACATATCAGGCCACACTCTATTGGATGCAAGTGCATCAACTCCAGGTGCCATCATGCTATTTTTTTTTCATTTACAATTTGCAATGTCAATGTTTTTCACCCATTGGTTACCAGTTGGCAGCTCAAATAGGCAAAAGGCCCTCGCACAAAGAGAGAGGTACAACAATATGGATGAAAACAGCAAGGCAAATTTGTTGCAAAGAAAGAGGGACTACAGTAGAAATATGAGATAACAGTCAGTCGGTCATCTTGATGATTAGATAATCTCCTTTTGGTCAGAACTGTTGGTTGTCATCAGAAACCAATCAAATCAGCACCATATATTTTTTCTTATAATAAAAGGTAAAAGAAATATTTTCACCATCTTTGCTGCCAAGTTGTGGCTTAGCCTAATCTCGGCTACACATTCCTTTCAGTTATAATGTGCTTCTGCCAATTTCTTAAAAATTTGGAATCTCATAGCCAGAGACAACCGCCCACGCGAGATCCCTGCGACACCACCAGCTCCTCGACAGCGGGCAGCCGAGCCAAGCGACCTCAACCAGAGACGGGAAGACACTGCCGAGCCGAGCAATCTCAGCCAGAGACGGGATGAAGACAGTGTCACCACCAACAGCGAGCAGCGGACGACGAGGCGTTCAAGGTATCTTCCATGGTAGACGACGAGGCGTTTAGGGCTGTTTCAGATTTGTGTTTGTTTAAGGGGTTTTTAGGCCGGATTTCAATTGGTGATGATCTAATTAGTCTTGTGTAATTTCACTACACTTCCATACAGTGCTTAAACGCTAAATTTAGTTGAATATTTTGGGAGATTTTGAATTCTGAATTCATGATGTTTTTAAACATAAGGAATTAGTATGCAGTGTACATCAAGTAGGTTTTCAGAGGCTATAAAGGCAGAAGATGGAAACAGGGTCAGGAAGCACTGAAAAATGCTCAGATTTGTTTATGAGTTTCTGTAAAAATGGTTATTAGGAATACTGTTTCAAACTTAATCTGGCTGAACTATGTTTGTAGGTTTTTTTTGGTAGGATTCTACAATGCATTGGGTGGCAGTTGCTTTTCTACAATGCATTGGAGATTTGAGCAATTTCAAGTCCTTCAAATCCATGCATTCACCAATATTATATATCAAGACGTTGTATATTCACCTCTCTGAAGTTGAATAAATGTTTCTTAGTCTTACTGCACTAAGGCTCCATTTTTTCTGTAATTTGTCTCATGCCACATCTCCTGTACAGTATATGGCAATAGGTGCTAGCCTGCCACCCACAACTGTAAAGTATTTATCAAAGTTTAGCCAGATTTGACATATATGAAAATTTTATATATTGAGTGTTACTGTCAAAACTCTCTTCAAACAATTCAAAGTGTTGAAAGTTGAAGCGTGGTTAAAACCACAAAGTTCTTAGGTACACATAGATTAATTGCATGGTTTGGGATCCATATTTCATTGCCTCGCTAACTTCTAACCATAATGGCTATTGATTTATGATGTTATAGTCTATTTTACCTTATTTTCTTGTTGTGGTAGCTTGTCTGGGCATTAGTGTATATATGGCTAATTACTCCATAATGTTGGTGAGTCCTGTCTTAACCTTTGAAGAGTTATGAACTGCAATGAGAGTTTCTACACTGGATACCAGTCAAACTTCAGGGCATCAATGCTGCTTAAGGTTGAACTTAAAAGTTTGATACATAATCTACCATCTGTACTATCCAACACCTGCTTGATCAAGTATGCCATGTAATCTGTCTGTTTATGTTACTTTCAAATTCTCATTCTTTTTTTTGTGTTAATTTCTTTTCCTGGCAGATTGATGGAGGCTATTAAAATGCTGTCAAATTGGTCTCCCGTGGATTAAAGGAGGCCAAGCTGAAACCTGAGGTATATAGTTATCTCATTGGCTGAACTGCCTTGGTTAAAGAGCAGAAAGGATTCTCAAAGGCTTGTGAAAATTAAATTCATCAGTTTATTTCAAAAAAAAAACATCAGTGACGGATGGCCCAATTTCTAAACTAGATGCTGAGAACACAGTATTGAAAAGTGGCTTGGAAGCTGAGCACCAACTTTGGGAATGAAGTTTCGCGGCAGAGAACCTAATACACAGCTCTATGATGTTGTATTGCCCATTTGTGCTTCTCAAGGAGAAGCTGCTGTTGTCCGTTGCTTGCTTGAAGGAGTAGAGTCAACAAGTGTTTTGAAGGAGTCGCGTCAATAAGTGCCGGAAGAAGGAAGTAGTCTATGTCATGGTTACTGTGAGGCTATGTCAAAGGCGCTGCCATCGCACGTAAATCTTCCAGTGAGAGTGCTCCTCGGTCGTGAAATCGTTCTTTCGTAAATCACGTTGTAGTTCTCTTTGTATGGGTATGTGTTTAGGTGATTGCCGGGTTGCTACTTGCTACCTGTTCGATCAATGCATAAGTGTGTGTTTTCCGGATTATATACATTTGCGTGAAATTGAACTATGGAAAAAATATCATCATTTGGTTGTTTTCATGTATATCCCTGAGATGAAACCATGGCGTTAGCACGGCCACTGTACTAGTACAAATAAAACCTTTGGCAAGTTGTTTGATGAGTATGAAAGTCAATATACTACTTTTTCATGGACAGTGCACGTAGGAAACCCAAACTAACTCAGACGGGTTCTCTTAAGACAACTGCCCCTATATATATATATATATATATATATATATATATATATATATATATATATATATATATATATATATATATAATATATTACCCTACAGCTGGCTACAAAATAACTTATTTTGTAGCCACTTTGAGTTACGATAATTGCTATGCTAATTTATGATATTATAGTAACTCCTTGCTATGTGATTTACTATAACATTATGGTAAATATCCTCATGTGTTATAGTAATCCAACTATCGTAAATATATACTGACATTGTCGTAAATTAGTATATAAAATTATCGTAAATAGAGGTGGCTACAAAATAACTTATTTTGTAGCTAGCTATAGAGTATACTCTCCCTATATATATATATATATACACACACACATCTTTCCAGGGATGGTTCTCTTAAGACGTCCTCCCCTTGAAAACACATTTTTAGAGGCGTTTACTAAAGGGAATCGGCCCTAAAAAAACTTACATATAGGGACTATTGAACTAGTGAACTGCCTTTGAAAATACTCCTTACAAAAGCGATCTTCTTCCTCGTAGGAACTGTACAAACTACTGTAGAGGTACCATTGTTGAGTTCTTTTGGAGGTGGAAATTTGCAAAAAGAGTGGAGAGAGGTTTTTCCCTTGAAATACTTAAAAGAGCTGGCTTTAAGAGGTAAGACTATGCCATCCTTAATGTCTATTAAAAATTTTACGTACATTTGTTTCTTAATTAGGGTTTCCATCTAGAGTGTCACATCCGGTTTTAAGGACAAAACCAGACATACACCATATGTGAAATAAAATAGTCAAATCTCACATATAGCCACAGATAAGTGTAATATCAAGAAACAAATGCTTAATATACATAACTCAATAGTATAAAATATACCTTAGAGAGCAACACAGCGGAAAGACAACTCCGAACACCGGGTGTAGACTTCACTCCAGGAACAAACTAACTGGTTGATCACAAGCCTAACAATTCCAGAATCTAACAGTCTGGTACCCTTCATGAGATGTGGGAAATAGCAAGAGTGAGTCCATGTCGAACTCAGCAAATATATCAAAGGGTTTATGAAGCTCAAAAGGTTTGACACGGGTTTACTGCAATAGCTTTTAGTGAGTCAACTTTTTAACATTTGAGTAGCAACAAGTTTACCATAAACCCAAATAACCTCATGATCATGTAAACGAGAATAATGTATAGCAAGAAACAATAATCATTAGTGAACATCAATATCATCAGAATTCGTTGTTTATTCTGTAAGGGTCCAAGGCCACTCGTGACCGTGAGCACGGCTGTTATAACAGTTTTATACTCTGCAGAGGTTGTACACTTTCACTGTGAGTCATGATTACCCATATGCCCGGGATCGCGACTCCCAAAACACTTCCAAGGTGAGTAGGCAGGGAAACACTATGAAGCCTTTCAAAGGTTCGTCTAACAAGTTAGGGCCGCTAGGTTTCAGAAGTCAGTCCGTGTGATACACCACGCAGGGGTCCACAGTCTGCTTTACCCCATTTGTGCCACAAGGGTAACCTCTAACAAGCTAGAAAAGGTCCTCATACTGAGCTAAAGCCAGAGCCATATAGCCCTCACAGTTGTACTATAAGTTTCGGATGTTCGCTTACAGATAAGTCCTTATGGAGAGAAACTAGAGCACCATAAAAACAACCAAATATGCTCTAGCCCTCTTGAGCCATATTGCTTTAAATCATCATTTAAACGTTTACTGCATATATCATTAGTCAAGTTACAGATCATGGTTATTTATCTTGAGCACTAGCATAAATACTACCCAATGCAATGTCCCATGGGTGTCAAGGTACAAGATACAAAAACTAGGATATCCTTAGTGGTAACAAGGTAGACACATGCACATGAATTAAGTATATTAAATGTGATTAGGAAACAATGATAATTCCATGCTATACTTGCCTTAAATCAAGATCCTTCCTCAGTCCAAACCTTCAAAGAACACTGCTTCTTGTTCACCACGTATAGCTCACCGACTAGACAAGATCATAAAGCACCACACAAGCGTCCATGCATTCATACATGAGGCAAACAATGTAACTAAATTAGAACAGTACACCAAGCAATAAAAAGATTTGAAAACTAATCTACGCATTACTACGAACACATAGACGCGAAAAGCACTCTAATCGGAGCTATGGTGGACAAGAAACGACTACCGAAAGATTTATATCATAAACGAAAAGGAGCCTATATGTTTGATTTATTTTAATTTGAATAAACCATGTGAAGCATAGTAATTCAGATTAGAAAAAAAACATATTTTAGTCTTAAAATCTGGGTTATACTAATCATATTTTATTTATAAATCTTATTATATAGTTTTGGCAAATTAAAGTTAACCTTAAAAAAATAAAATTTCATGTGAGTGCATCTAATTTAGTTTTAACATATGAAACGTGTTTAACCTTAAGCAGTTTATAATTTAAAACACGTTCATGTTAGTAGTAATCAAATTAACATTGGTATATGAAAAGAAGAATGTTAAACCCTATGTTATTTTTAATTTAGAAAGGTATTTACATAACCTTCAATAATCAAATTAATATTTAAATTAAAATTTTGAAAACATGAAGCATATTATAAGTCCCTGCTATATCTTAGACTATCGTTAGAAAACATAAAAAGGAAACTACCACACCGTAGGTGAATCGATGCAAGATTAAGGATACTAGATTAAGATAAGAATATCTATTTTATCTAGGAAATTACCATAGCGGCAAGGGACAAGAAGTAATTAAATAATTACATTAGTCACCTTTACCTTGGATAAAGGAACGCACGTCCTCAGACCAGAAGAGGTAGCAGCAGCTCGGTTACTGTAGACTGACGGTGATGAAAGCTGGACAAGGTCGGCCCGCATCTAGGCAGCCAAACGCGGAGCCAGTTCGGCCACGCAGTTGGCCGGAGCTGTGGCCGACGGTAACAAAGGCTGCTGCAAGCACACACACGTACAAGATTCAGAAGCACGTACGTAACAGGTTGGACGTACAGAGAGATGGCGAAGGAAGGAAAACATGGCCAACTCTGCTAGGGTCACAAGGATGACATGGTGGTTCGTACGGATGAGATGCATGCAAAACTGAACGAAGGAAATAAGCAAGAATGGAACAATGTGCTGACCTTAGATCTATATGTGACAGGGATGACGATGAACCGGTAGACGGCGCAAGAGAAGGAGGAGAAAAATATAATTTACTACACGACAGATTTTCCAAACTAGGGGCTCCTCTACTGTAGTTTTTGGTGTGCTTTGCCCATGGGGTAGGTACGTATATATAGGGAGGAAAACTCTCCACCTCCATGTCAACTAGCGATATGGTGCTAATTGACGTTGCACCACCCACCTCCGCTAATAGGCCTAAGTAATCATTTAAGCCCATTAGTAAATAAATGTATGGGCCTTTGAGATTTATTAGGATTATTGCACATGGGCTTTGATCGTTAGAAAACAAATGAGAGATTTATTATTTTCGGAATTAATTATTTTCATGGATAAAATAATTCCAGAAAAGTCTAGAATTATTATTTAAACCGCAAAAAATACTCCGAAAGCTCCGAAAATTCGGGAAAAATTTCCAGAGACATTATGGAACATGAGGAACCCAAATAAAGTATTTGGAGCTCACTAAAAGGTAATTTTGGAGCATCTAAAAATTAGATTATGCTCACAGACAAGTGGAAATAAGCTATAGAAAAAGTCAGAAAAATTCCCGAGAAGTTTGTAGAGGTTGATTGACGGATGAGAAACAAGGAATTTGATTGTATAAAAATAATATATGTATATCGAAGAAGGAAAATCGACCTAAACGCATTTTTTTAAAAAAATAACTTGAATTCATTTTGATCTTTGGTCAAAACCAAACAATACAAAAACACAAATGCATCAGCATGTATGCACAACAATGTTGCTACATCCTAAGATAAATTTTAATTCAACAAAAAATTTTATTTTCCTATGTTTTCATGAGCACTAGAATGCAAAATTAAATCACTTTGCATCTATTTTGAAAGAAGCAAATTTTAGGGTGTTACAATTCTACCCCCTTAAGATGAATCTCGTCCCGAGATTCGGAAGATGGTGGTCAAAGAGATAGGGATACTTCACCGTAGAATCTTCTTCTCTTCCTCGAGTATTTACTTCCTCTTGGTAGGGATTCTGCTTTACTTTGCACGTTGTTACAACCTTGATCTGAATAGCTTGCTCAAACATTATCCCTTAGTCCTTTCTGCCGTTACTTCCAATTAACCTCCGCAATTATTCCTCTTGTTCAAAGGTGAGCTCCATTAATTACCGCCTTTGTAGTATTAGTGACATCACTCAAGTTCCACATGCCACTTCTCAAACCTAGGTGTAGTCCGAATCTTTATTAGCATAGCTCTCCTTTGCTAAGGGCATCGGCAACGACTTTTGTTTTCTAGGCTACACACTTCCTAGTCGTAATCCTTGACCAATATTAATCCAATGATTTGCATCAAAAAAATAATTAATCCAATGATGATGAGTCACAAGCTCAAAACCAACTTTGTGAAGATGTCCATATTTTTACACGATCCTTGTAGATGTCACTCTTATGTCCAAGATTATATTACCTCCGATGAACCTCTGATAGAATCTTATTATTCCAAGGAAACTCTGAGTTACACTTACATCCTTGGGTGGGTTTCAACTCAACACGTCATTTAACTTCCTTGGGTTCTTCTCCAACAATTGCAGCATTAGAGATAATTTAAACAAGAAAAGAACATCCTTTATTCAGAATTTATCTACCATGCTTGGTATAGCATTGAGGTCTTCTAAGTCTCCGTAGAATCAACTATAGATGTACAATATCTCCTTCCTATGTCGTCAACGCCAACTTGCCTTGGGTATGTTGAAGGTTGAATTCCCTACTGATGATAGCTCGAATCGAAGATCCATCTTAACCAAAATATGAGCTCCTTGTAGATGATCCAACAAGTCATCAATTGTAAGCAAAGGGTACACACGCTTGATGAGGATCTCGCAACAATTGGGTTAACTGATACTTCCAAGTGAAGCACTCGAACATATGAAACCTTGGTCTCGCATCTTCATTAACTTGGCTACCCCCCTTAAGAAAAGATCAGCCAGGGGATGCCAAGGGTAACTTGCATCATCTTTAGTATAAGTTAACTACCATCATGTCCTAATTCTTTAGAGGCTTGTGTATAGAAGTAGAAGCAAATAGCCTGAAGTTTCCTCGCGAGCAGAAAAACAGCAGCACAGTAAAACATCCATATCTCCAGTTCTGTTAATCCAATTAAGTTGCACCTTATACCGTTGGAAAGCTTATCAAATTCTCTACAACTTAATTATAGAACACTTTTCCAGATTCTGCAGCTAACTTGACCGAAAACAACACATAACAGATTCTATTCCAGGTTTCAGACAACACAGATTCATTATTTTGTGATTTTCATAACTCCCAAACCAGAATAGCTATGAGGGTGATTCTTACGGTCAGAGAAAACATGTTAAAGTCTACTATTGTCCAGAAAATTTCCATGATTTGTGGTCATCCAAGAACAGAGGCATAAGCTGAAGAAGACAGACTGCTCCGAAAAGACAGGATAAGGAAGAAACAACAAAACCAACCCGACTATTTATTTCATTAATCCTTATATCTTAAGTCTATATCTAAATGAAATTGTGGGATCCACAAATTCATTGCAATCATTACAAATATCCAAAACAAGCAAAAGCATAATGATAATTCAACAAGCAATAAAGGTGCACAAAACAATCATTGACTCAACTTACGATACTATTGTTCTCTTCATACCAAGGGTAAAGATCCTAAAGCTCCTCTTTCAATTTCGCAAGAAGGTGGTAAGAGAAGATTCTAAAAGCATATCAAGGCAATGAGTATAGACGAGAGCAAAGGCTTAAAATAAGCATCAAGGAGGAGATAAATATCAAGGGTAGATATATAGTAGAGAAGAAAATGTGGATTATAGAACAAGGATTTTATAGCAAGTTCATAACCTTAAGACGGCCAGTTTCTCACTAGGCTTGCGTCCTACAGTCAGCATTGCTCTGATACCACTCTGTCACACCCGGTTTTAAGGACAAAACCAGACATACACTATATGTGAAATAAAATAGTCAAATCTCACATATAGCCACAGATAAGTGTAATATCAAGAAACAAATGCTTAATATACATAACTCAATAGTATAAAATATACCTTAGAGAGCAACACAGCGGAAAGACAACTCCGAACACCGGGTGTAGACTTCACTCCAGGAACAAACTAACTGGTTGATCACAAGCCTAACAATTCCAGAATCTAACAGTCTGGTACCCTTCATGAGATGTGGGAAATAGCAAGAGTGAGTCCATGTCGAACTCAGCAAATATATCAAAGGGTTTATGAAGCTCAAAAGGTTTGACACGGGTTTACTGCAATAGCTTTTAGTGAGTCAACTTTTTAACATTTGAGTAGCAACAAGTTTACCATAAACCCAAATAACCTCATGATCATGTAAACGAGAATAATGTATAGCAAGAAACAATAATCATTAGTGAACATCAATATCATCAGAATTCATTGTTTATTCTGTAAGGGTCCAAGGCCACTCGTGACCGTGAGCACGGCTGTTATAACAGTTTTACACTCTGCAGAGGTTGTACACTTTCACTGTGAGTCATGATTACCCATATGCCCGGGATCGCGACTCCCAAAACACTTCCAAGGTGAGTAGGCAGGGAAACACTATGAAGCCTTTCAAAGGTTCGTCTAACAAGTTAGGGCCGCTAGGTTTCAGAAGTCAGTCCGTGTGATACACCACGCAGGGGTCCACAGTCTGCTTTACCCCATTTGCGCCACAAGGGTAACCTCTAACAAGCTAGAAAAGGTCCTCATACTGAGCTAAAGCCAGAGCCATATAGCCCTCACAGTTGTACTATAAGTCCCGGATGTTCGCTTACAGATAAGTCCTTATGGAGAGAAACTAGAGCACCATAAAAACAACCAAATATGCTCTAGCCCTCTTGAGCCATATTGCTTTAAAGCATCATTTAAACGTTTATTGCATATATCATTAGTCAAGTTACAGATCATGGTTATTTATCTTGAGCACTAGCATAAATACTACCCAATGCAATGTCCCATGGGTGTCAAGGTACAAGATACAAAAACTAGGATATCCTTAGTGGTAACAAGGTAGACACATGCACATGAATTAAGTATATTAAATGTGATTAGGAAACAATGATAATCCCATGCTATACTTGCCTTAAATCAAGATCCTTCCTCAGTCCAAACCTTCAAAGAACACTGCTTCTTGTTCACCACGTATAGCTCACCGACTAGACAAGATCATAAAGCACCACACAAGCGTCCATGCATTCATACATGAGGCAAACAATGTAACTAAATTAGAACAGTACACCAAGCAATAAAAAGATTTGAAAACTAATCTACGCATTACTACGAACACATAGACGCGAAAAGCACTCTAATCGGAGCTATGGTGGACAAGAAACGACTACCGAAAGATTTATATCATAAACGAAAAGGAGCCTATATGTTTGATTTATTTTAATTTGAATAAACCATGTGAAGCATAGTAATTCAGATTAGAAAAAAAACATATTTTAGTCTTAAAATCTGGGTTATACTAATCATATTTTATTTATAAATCTTATTATATAGTTTTGGCAAATTAAAGTTAACCTTAAAAAAATAAAATTTCATGTGAGTGCATCTAATTTAGTTTTAACATATGAAACGTGTTTAACCTTAAGCAGTTTATAATTTAAAACACGTTCATGTTAGTAGTAATCAAATTAACATTGGTATATGAAAAGAAGAATGTTAAACCCTATGTTATTTTTAATTTAGAAAGGTATTTACATAACCTTCAATAATCAAATTAATATTTAAATTAAAATTTTGAAAACATGAAGCATATTATAAGTCCCTGCTATATCTTAGACTATCGTTAGAAAACATAAAAAGGAAACTACCACACCATAGGTGAATCGATGCAAGATTAAGGATACTAGATTAAGATAAGAATATCTATTTTATCTAGGAAATTACCATAGCGGCAAGGGACAAGAAGTAATTAAATAATTACATTAGTCACCTTTACCTTGGATAAAGGAACGCACGTCCTCAGACCAGAAGAGGTAGCAGCAGCTCGGTTACTGTAGACTGACGGTGATGAAAGCTGGACAAGGTCGGCCCGCATCTAGGCAGCCAAACGCGGAGCCAGTTCGGCCACGCAGTTGGCCGGAGCTGTGGCCGACGGTAACAAAGGCTGCTGCAAGCACACACACGTACAAGATTCAGAAGCACGTACGTAACAGGTTGGACGTACAGAGAGATGGCGAAGGAAGGAAAACATGGCCAACTCTGCTAGGGTCACAAGGATGACATGGTGGTTCGTACGGATGAGATGCATGCAAAACTGAACGAAGGAAATAAGCAAGAATGGAACAATGTGCTGACCTTAGATCTATATGTGACAGGGATGACGATGAACCGGTAGACGGCGCAAGAGAAGGAGGAGAAAAATATAATTTACTATACGACAGATTTCCCAAACTAGGGGCTTCTCTACTGTAGTTTTTGGTGTGCTTTGCCCATGGGGTAGGTACGTATATATAGGGAGGAAAACTCTCCACCTCCATGTCAACTAGCGATATGGTGCTAATTGACGTTGCACCACCCACCTCCGCTAATAGGCCTAAGTAATCATTTAAGCCCATTAGTAAATAAATGTATGGGCCTTTGAGATTTATTAGGATTATTGCACATGGGCTTTGATCGTTAGAAAACAAATGAGAGATTTATTATTTTCGGAATTAATTATTTTCATGGATAAAATAATTCCAGAAAAGTCTAGAATTATTATTTAAACCGCAAAAAATACTCCGAAAATTCGGGAAAAATTTCCAGAGACATTATGGAACATGAGGAACCCAAATAAAGTATTTGGAGCTCACTAAAAGGTAATTTTGGAGCATCTAAAAATTAGATTATGCTCACAGACAAGTGGAGATAAGCTATAGAAAAAGTCGGAAAAATTCCCGAGAAGTTTGTAGAGGTTGATTGACGGATGAGAAACAAGGAATTTGATTGTATAAAAATAATATATGTATATCGAAGAAGGAAAATCGACCTAAACGCATTTTTTTTAAAAAAACAACTTGAATTCATTTTGATCTTTGGTCAAAACCAAACAATACAAAAACACAAATGCATCAGCATGTATGCACAACAATGTTGCTACATCCTAAGATAAATTTTAATTCAACAAAAAATTTTATTTTCCTATGTTTTCATGAGCACTAGAATGCAAAATTAAATCACTTTGCATCTATTTTGAAAGAAGCAAATTTTAGGGTGTTACATAGAGAGAGGGAAGGATCGATAAGTTTCCATTTTGATATTAATATAGGCTGATTTTTTCTACCCAACTTATTTTTTATGTCTTAATACTTCAAGTGCAAGTTGTAGTATCTGAACTTGCGTACAAACACACACCACACATCACACTCACGCATGCACACACACTTGAACACAAGCTAAGCCTACTACACCTATACCTAAAGACACACACACACAATTGAGGGGGTACTTGAGATCATCAGATCTCCAAGTATGACGGGCACGACACCTTGACTATTGTGGAACATCCGTGCTTGAGGCTTCAAAGAAAACGAGGAAAAACCCTGGTGGGAAACCTGTGTCGAGAGGGGCTCGAACCCAGGCCTAGGGGCTCCACCGAGCGACTCCCACCACAAAGTAGAGTAGGGTCCTATGATTCTCTAGTCATTTTGTCCAGATTTCTTGCTTCTTACAGGATTATAAGATGTTGTCCACAGATGAGGATGTTTGTATATCTAGATCTACGTATAAATGGCAATGCATGGAGCGTAGTGAGAGAGAGGTGATCTTTTTTTTGCAAGAAATGAAAACAAAGTGTTTCTCTAGTTAGTGATTTTAAAATTCCATTTGTACTTTAAAGGGGAATAATACTTTGAAGCAATTATATGTTGCCCGGAGTTCATTTGGTTCGAGCCCTGAGTTTCATTGCTCGGTGACTGGTGAGAATTGTTTGGCCCAGTTGTCGGGTGCCAGGCAAGGCGTGTTTGGTGTTGCTCTTGCCTAGGACTGCCTACCAGACACGCGCATCCCACCCCAGGCGCTCAAAATCGAATGCCTGCGAGTGATGCCTGGCGCAGGCAGCTTTCCTACGCTGCAATCCAAACAGCCCCGAATGCCTAGATTTGTGACGCGGTTGCCTAGCTACAATCATGTACTGCTCTTCTAAATAAAACTAAGTGCAGCCCCAGGCAACTAACAAACCAAACGCCTTTCACGTGCTCAGGCACATACCATGGGCTTAAACCAAACAATTCAGTTGATTCTTGATTTGCCTGACCATGTGTTGACGTTGAAAATGACCTCAAGCCAACACACCAGCGAGGGCCTTGGACGCCCAAAGAGGTTGCACACAACCTACAACGCAATAAGAACACAGCGTAATCGACCAAAACAATCGAGAGACTGATAAGGCCGATGTAGAGCCCGTTCTTGGCTGAAAAAAGCTCCCCAACTTCTTCCGGGAAGACCCGTCGGAGAGGATCATGTGGAGGCTCTCCTGGGACCAGCAAGGCTGCCTAGGATGCTGACAAATCTCGCGCGGGAGACGTGCCGACCAGCAGGAGGGGTTGAGAGAGGGGTAAATGGTTGATAGGAGTTGATAGATTGTGTTTTTGACGATTGGATGGATGGGAACTTAATCGGTCGTGAACCTCTCGTATTTATAGAGAAGGGTGGTCTTATCCCAGTAGGAAACAAGTCCAAATCATAATCTCCAAGTTTCCCACGTTAAAAATTACCTAAAACCGACTTTTAGTCTTAACTTAGTCGGTTTCTAGACACGAGTCGGCTTAGCCGATAGGGGAAGTCGGCTAAACCAACTTCTTCGGGCCTAGGCAGCCCCCGCGGGCTAGTTGAAGGAGCAGTCGGCTTAGCCGACTCAGGGTGTCAGCCAAGCCGACTGGGGAGGGGGGGGGGGGGGGGGGGGGTTGAGCCGGCCAAGCCGACTTGGCAAGTCGGCTAAGCCGACTGGCTTGGCTTGCTGACGGCTCGTCGTCTTCTCCGCATGTTTTGTTCACTATTTTGTCACGCCGCTTGACCCCAAACATGTCCAAGATGTTAATAACTTATTCATGGTGCCTGAAATCACCTTGAAACATTTTTGAGTGTCAACATATGCCCCCTGTTTTTAGGTGAATGATGCATGAACCTGAAAACACTTGATCAAATAAAATAAAACTAAACGCCGACGATACCCATCTCATCGGTTGCTCAACGACTAAGGGCAATGTATACATCAGTCATTTTTGTTCTAAGGGCGATACATATATCGTCCATTACTTGGAGAGCACTTAGGTGTCGCACCCAAATTTAAAGGCAAATTTGGATATAAACCATATGTGTGCCCAGGAGTCAATTACACACATACAGAGACAAATAAAAGAAGTGTACCAAGCACTGTGCTTTATTACCTCACGTATATTAATCCATTACATAAATTCATCAATGTCTAGCAAGCGGAAATAAATAAATAACTCCATGGCGCCTCCATTGCCACAGGGACGGTCGACTGGTTAATCGCAAGACTAGTAGTCCTTGGGAAAGTAGTCATACCAATTGTCATTGCCACCTGTTACCCATCCAGGATTTTTGTCCAAATAATGAAAATAGCAAGCAATAAGTACATCTCATACTTAACAAGAATAACATGGGGAATGGAGCTCAAAAGGCTGACACAGGTTGTACTGCGGTTAGCATTTTTATTAAGTCACAATGTTAACCCTATATTAGCATATAGTTGTGCTTAACCCCAATTATACCACATGATCATATAAAGCAACATTTTATCTCATCATTAGTTGTAACACTCCAGGTGTTAGGCTTGCATTTTGGCACTTGCATTGCATGAGCCTAAGCATCATTTGTTCATATATGAGCATGGAACATATGTGATGTACTAGTGCAACATGTGAAACATGTATATATGGAATGTGCTTGAAACATCTCCTAGAAACATATGCAACATACCTTGTTGTTCTGTGTTTCAATGTGTGTATGTTTGGTGCTCATGCCTAGTAATGCAAGTGAGTGTAGATGTCACTTCTTTCATGTGTCTCACATCACTCTGTATCTATAGTGATCCCTGAAAAAGTTTCATAAAGTTTGGAATAAAAAAGTCACATGAAATGATAAGTCATGTCTTTGTTTCAATGACTTTACCAAGTGTTGGAATTGCACCATTAAGTGGAGGGAATTATAGACCTTCAACCAAACTTTGCAAGCTTGCTCAAATGACTCTAGATGAACTCTATAACAAAAGTCATGAAGGGTTCATGTTGAGCAAATGTCAAGAAAATGCCCCAATTGGCATAAAACCCTAGTTTAGGCTTTATCAAGTTGCTGCCTTGATCAAAGTGAAAGTTTCTGTACCAGTTATGAGGTTTGGCCTTTAACAAAAGTTGTAGTTCATCTTCTATAGAACAAACTTTGTTAAATGGTCAAGAGCTAGTTTGGCTTCCAGCTTGGCCAAATAGAGCTCACGAGATTGAATCAGCTACTATTTTTGGGAGAGCAGAAAATATTCTAAGTCCTCGATTGACAGCAGAAAGTTGACATGTTCATGAAATTGTATCTTCTAAATCTATGTGGTAGCTCAATTTAATTCCTTACTATGAGTTGAAGTAATTTTCATGGTGAAAACAAGGAATCAAGTGTCACCCAATTTGGAGCTCAATTGGACCTTCAACAATAGTTCCCAAAATAGCAAAAGTTTACTTTGTTACCTTTTGACATCGACACGTTGGCATTTCGTGTTCTCCAATTTGGTGGAGCAACTTGAGTTGGTCCTTTTATAGAAGTTGGAGGTTACATCTTAGACAAGAGCACACAAAAAGTTGGAGCCCATTTGACCAAGTTTTGATTGGGAATTTGAGATCAAAGCCGGGCAACCTTAATTGGATTTAAGCCGCTGACAGTGTCAACTTTGGTGTTAATTATCTCTTAACCGGTTGCTCTAATGACCATTGTCACTTAATAGAAAATGTAGAGCATCATGTGAGCTGCAAACTTTGTTTTTGGCCCAGGGTCCAAATCAGCCCGTAGCTGGCCCAAATTGACGTCCACCTTGGCCACCTCGCTGCACACCAAGTGTTCGGAGAATTGCCCCATCGGCGACATGTGCTCCCGACGTGGCCACCATGCGTGAGCTAGCGCCTGGCCTTGTTGCTGTGCGTCCTGACACCTCAGCCTCTTCCAGCGCTGAAAGGTCCAAATTGGCTAGAGGGGGGGTGAATATCCTAAATTAAAACTCTACAAACCACTAGAGCAAGGATTAGTAACACAAATGGTGATAATTGCAGTTTTCTCTACCTCTAAGTGTTAAGCAAGTCACCTAGTTCCAATTCTAGTTATCTAATGTCTCTATGGCACACACAAGCTAGGTTGCTACAACTACTACTACCTAGAGTGCTAGCAACAAGAACAAGCACAACTAAACAAGCTAAAACACAAGGTAAAGTTGCGGTAAGTAAACGATGGGAAGAAGATTTTATACCGACGCATAGAGGCAAGTGAACCAATGAAGAATACCAAAGTGAAGCCAATCATCGGGAGACAATCAATCACAATATCAAGAGAGACATCAAAATTTTCTCCCGAGGTTCACGTGCTTGCCGGCACGCTAGTCCCCGTTGTGTCGACCAACACTACGTGGTTCAGTGGCTAATTGGGAATCCACACCCAAGCTCTCTAAGAGCACCGTAAGAACCTACCACTAGTGAGGTAACTCAATGACACGCGTAATATATTAAAGCTACCTTATGGCTCTTCGCCGGGGAAGGTGCAAAGCCCCTCACAAGTCGCCGGTGCCAGCCACAAATAACCTGCAACTTGTGCCGGACCTCCTTCACTGCTCCAAGCTATCTAGGTGGCGGCAACCACCATGAGAAACAAGAATTCCGTAGCAAAAGAACACCCAAGTGCCAACTAGCTGCAAACTCACAAGCAAAAACACTTGAGATCACTCAATCTCACTTTGATTAGGCAATCAAGTAAGAGAGATGAGTGGGAGGGGATGTGCTCAACTCAAGAGGATGTTAGAGAGTCAAAATGTCCCCAAACTGGCCAAACACATATTTATAAGCAACCCCAAAGAATAGAGCCGTTAGAAACAAAGTGCTTCTACTATCGGGCTGACCGGACGCGCAGGTCGAAACGACCTAACGCGGCCACAACGTTCGGTCATGCCGCGCTGCTCCGTTGGATCGCTGCCACGTGTACGCATTTAAACTAGAGCCGCACGATCGCTAACGGTCAAGAAATAAAGTCACACGCACAGATAAGTAACCGGATGCACCGCTTGGTTTGATCGGACGAGCCCTAGCATTCGGTCACGCTGCTGAGAGGCCTGATCGGACATGCCACTTGTACTGTCCGGACGCTACAGTGCTAGCATCCGGTCAATTTTAGTAAGCACCCACTCGTGACCTGATGCGTCTGGTCGATCGTGACTTGACGTGCCACCGCGTCCGATTGACCTCGTGTGCTTCACAGCTTCTCTGGGACTTGACCGGACGCGCCAGTCCCGTGACCGACCAGACGCACTGGTGCGTGCCCTACCTTTGCACGTGGGATGAACTGACCGGATGTGACCCTAGCGTCCGGTCGGCTCGACCACCGCGTCCGGTCGCTGTTCACGGTCCTTAAGTACCAAATATAGTTATCAAATAAATAAAGAAAAGGATCCAAATGCAACCAACACCTAGACTTAGGGTTTTATCTGACAGAATTCCACGAGTTTTGGTGTTTGTCTGTTTCTGCAGGGGGTTATCAGAAAATACAGAGGAAAGGCCCACACGTCGGGTTTACATAGAGATAATAACGTGTTCACCGATTTTCTATCATCTAGAAGACTCCAGAAGCCACGAGATCGAACGGGAGGCTGAACGGGCCCGGAGGCAGGGCGCCCGCCCTGCCCCCTAGGGCGGCCGCCCTGGCCTGAGAGCCAATCAGGCTCCGTCTCGTGGATTATGCTCCACCGACCTAAGGGATCAAGGAAAACCGTGCGATTAATGTCGGTTTGATCCGATGGCCCACGTTCTCTTGAGGGGGCTATATAAGCAGGACCCCTGGCCCCTGGAGGAGGCACTCCCTCATTCTCAATTCTTCAAACCCTAATCTCAGGAGGAGAGTCTCTGATCAAGCCCTAGAGCCACCACATCAACTAGATCTCTAGTATAGCATAGCTACATAGGATTAGAACTAGAAGGAGTCAATCTTCGATTGGTTTCCGGATCTGTCAAGAGGATTCTTGGTAATTCCTTTACTGTTCTTCATTGTTCATCTTTGTTCTTCAATATTATGAATACAACTTTGTTCTATTTCAATATATTGATTATGACTATGCTCTACTTGTTTATGTTTGCGATTATATTGTTCTTAGTTTATCGTAGTTATACGCTTGGCTTAGTTAGATTGGAATTATATACATGTTTAGGATCGTATAGTGTTTATCCATCGGATCCATGGGTAAATGATAAATATTGTGTAGGCGTGGTGCTTAGACCATATTTATCTGCGATTGCACCTTATATGCCGGATCGTGGGGTGGTCCGCGATGGTGACAGCTTCGTTGGTTCTTATATAGTCCCCCTCCCGTGTGTAAGGCAGGCAGAGCAACATTATTACGGGGGAGTGATTGCTATGTTTCTCATCTTCCTTGATAATATCACTATGCATGGGCGTAGTCCTTTCTCGCAATGATTGCCAAGTGTACTTGCACTAACTATGATATGCTAGACTTTATAGTTAAGAATAACTTAGGAAATATCCTTGTAGTTCGTCCTAATACCATGCTAATGACTTGCTAGAATATCTATTGAGGTGCTTATCATTATTATATGTGGCTAGCTGATCAGATTAATTATCTTTGTCACCATTCATACTTTATCTATATTTTATGTGACACTTACCCCTGTATGCAAGAGATAGATGAATGCTCTCACTTATACATGCAATGATTGATACTCATTCCTATATTCCATTCCATAATCAACATTGATGTTAGTAATCCCTTCCCAGTGGTAAAAATATAAATAACGATACCTGGAATACTTCCCGGTTAAAATGCTACATCGGTATTAATCTGTGCGCTTGCAGATCTTATTTATTATTTATTTAGAAGAGCAATTGCATATTTCAATACCGCGTCTCTCATGTCATGCTGGGGATGACAACTTGGCTTAAGTGGCATGAGGGATAGGTTTGGCATTTTTGGCGCCGTTATCAGAATTAGAAAACTAAGTCTACTTTTGGTAATGACGTTAAGAATGCCCAACAAGTATTTTTGGCGCCGTTGCCGGGGAAGGTTGATTTACTAACAAGGAATGAATACGGAATTTGAGTCATCATTCGCATCATTAAGTGATTGAGATCATCAATTCTCCCATACAGATTTACCCCTGTATTTTTCCATTCTTATTATTTTGCAGGGTGATGTATGAATAAAGGACATCTTCCAGAAAATTTTGTTGACAACCCCGAAGCATTAATCAGAGGGGCAAGAGCCAAGCTCAAGAAGTCAACACTTCGACGCAACACTTCATCCAATCCAGAAGACCGCCGAAGTTTCATCCGGAATTTGTCAACAGAGTTCGCAGCCATGGCGAACAAGACGATCCGCGAGTTCTCAGCTCCCACTATGGACAACATCCGCACTGGACCTGCCGCGGCCATCGACAAGAACTTTGAGCTTAAGCCAGGGCTCATCAACATGGTACAAGCCAACCAGTTTTGTGGGAAGCCGCACGAAGATGCAAGTGCTCATCTCCAATACTTCCTGGAGATTTGCAGCACATTCACTATATTAGATGTTCCCAGAGACGCCATACTACTTCGCCTTTTCCCATTCTCACTATTGGGGAGAGCGAAGCAGTGGTTCTACGCGACGAAGGATAAGAACACTACGTGGGCACTCTGCTCTACGAACTTTCTGGCTAAGTTCTTTCCCATGGGCAAGACCAATGCTCTCCGTGGGAAGATTACAAGTTTTCAGCAACAACATGATGAATCCGTTCTAGAAGCATGGGAGCGCTTTCAAGATTACATCCTAGAATGTCCCCATCATGGAATGGAAAGCTGGCTACTTATGCAGACTTTCTATCATGGGCTCATCACTAGTGCTCGTGAGACCATGGATGCTGCAGCTGGAGGCGCATTTCTATCACTCACCATACCACAAGCTACAGCCCTTGTGGAGAAGATGGCGTCCAACCAAGGTTGGAACGAAGAGAGGACTCAAACACGCAAGAAGGGTGGAGGTATGCACCAGCTCAAGGAGGTAGACATGCTGTCTGCAAAGTTAGACCTACTCATGAAAAAGCTCGATGACAAAGCTGGAGACAAAAGAGAAGTCATGAACGTCTACGACTCTCACATGACTTGTGAGGAATGCGGAGATACTGGACACTCAGACAATCACTGCCCTGAGATGCTTGAGGATGCAAGGTACATCATCAACAACAACAACTACAACCGTCCTCAACAAAATCAAGGTTGGAATCAACAGAGGCCTAACTACTCAGGTAACTACTCAGGTAATTATCAAGGTAATAACTCTTACAACAACAATAATAATTTTCCACCCCTGAGAGAGTTAGTGTCTAATCAAGGAAAGCTAATAGATAACTTGTCTAAGAAATTGGCATCCAATGATAAAATACTAGAAAACATAAATAATAGAATGGATAATTTCTCTACTGCCATCAAAAACCAAATTAGCTTTAATAAAATGATTGAATCTCAGTTAAATCAAATAGCTGCTGCTGTTCCTGCTACTAACCCCGGTATACCATCACAACCGGAAGGATTAGAATCTGCAAATCTTGTAGACATGTTTGATGCAGGTAACTATTGGAGTAATCCCGCTGTCGGAGTACATAATGACCTTCTGCCAGTCAAGAGAGGCGATCCAGGACGCCCCGTCATCCCGATCTCCATCGGCATGGTGGACTTCCCAGAAGCACTCTGTGACTTTGGCTCCAGCGTCAACATTATGCCCAGGGTACTCTATGAAAAATTCTTTACATATCCTTTATCAGAAACAACTATGTATTTGCAGCTTGCAGATCGGACACTAAGCTTTCCTAAAGGAATATTAAAGAACATGTGTGTCTGAGTTGGTACCTCGTACGCTCCAGCTGACTTCGTGGTGATAGAGACCGGGTCCGATGAGAGGTCACCAGTTATTCTGGGAAGGCCATTCCTGAACACCTCAGGAGCTGTCATCTACGCCAACGCTGCGAAGATCAACTTCAACATCAAGGGGAGGAAGGAGACGTTTTCCTTCAAGAACAAGATTACACAAATCCCAGAGCAACCCCAACATGAACCAAGGAAGAGGACCAACAGGAGGATCAAGTAGAACAAGAACAACCAAGGATGGACCGAATCAGCTAAGATGGTCACTGCAGTTCAAGGAGGTCAAGATGGTCGACTCAAGTCGCCGTTCGTAATCAAGAAGGACGACCCAGGTATGCCAAGCATTGAGTGCTTAATCAATGGATACTCCTTTCAGAAGGCGCTCTGCGACACTGGATCAGACGTCAACATAATGGCCACAGTCACCTATCAGCTCTTGTACGGGACCATGCCCTTAAAACCAACATACACTCAGCTCTAGATGGCAGATCAGACATCCCGAAAGGTCGAAGGTATAATAACCGATGTCCCTGTTAAAATTAATGATCATTTTGTCCATACAGACTTTCAGGTCATTGACATGGGAGACGATGAGTACGATCCACCCATCATCCTAGGAAGACCGTTCCTAGGCACCGTCAAAGCAATCATCTACATTGGAACCGGAGAAGTCCATATGCATTTCCCCTCTGAGAAGGTACGCCGCTACTTTAATAACCCTAACTATATAGTTGAAGATTTTAAGCAGGTCAGGACAAGAAGAAGGCGACGTAACCGTAACCAAAGGAGGCAAACCATCAAGGACGTATGGGCAGACTATGAAGGAGAGGTCATAAGGCCCGAGGATACACAACAGGAGACCGAAGCACCAAGTCGGGTATGGAAAGCGAAGACAGTTACACAAGAAGAGGAGGCGCTGCCGGAACCACCGTCTACGCCACCCAAATCCTAGGACAACTAAGAAGAAAAGAAGTCCTGTTCGGAGGACTTAAAAACACCGAACGCCATGCCAAGAGGTAAACTTGGTAGTTATCATTTTCCCTTTAATTATTGCTCAGTTAATCATGTTCATTCTGTCTTAAAAAAAATGTTGAAAACAGTAAGCCCCATGTGAGTATGCGAGTGGCATAAAACCCATAAGTACATTCACTGTGGTGGCATAAAAAAAATAAAAAAATAATAATAATATATTTTTTCTTTTCTATAAAAATGAAAATAAAAATAGAGAGTGACATTTACCAAGGAAGCTCAAACATGATAAAGGCTAGATATTTATGGTAACGCTTAATCAAGTTCCACGAAGCTTTGTTGTCTATTTGAGCTCCACAGAATTCAGGAAGACTAGCAGATGGAGGACATCCTAATCGTTGTCAGGGTGCTGCCGACATTCAAATACACCTCTGCACCCGCTAGCTACATCAGAAGAAATTACGTCAAGATCCAGCTTGGGGGAGAGCACCCCCATTTATCCCGATAAGTATTTTTATCTACATTTATACCTATGCTTTATTAAAATAAAAAGATGCATAATCATGAAAACCCAAATAAATATTTTGTGTTTATATATATTTGCTTAGTTTAATAAATAAATAAAGTAGCTATGCTAAACTGAATCTTGAAAAATAAAACTCTAGCATGGATATGATGAATAGTTGCTCTGTCTAATTTTCAAATTTGTTCTCTCTCTAGTTTAGACATAACTGTTATAATTTAAAACTGGCTCTAAACCTGAACTAGTGGGAAGAGAACTTGATCTGAAGTCTAAGTTGTTAGCGGATATGATATGGGAAGGTTGAGCTGCTGTTTATCTGTTCCTAGAGATGCTAGAATTCTGGAGAATTTTATCTTTAAAAATCTTTAAAATATTGCATGATGAGTTCCTGTATGATGAGAGTTTAAATTCCTACCACAGCCATATATACATGCTTGTTAGATTAAGAGCTGCACTTTTACTACTTACTGCTTATGGGCATTGAGTGTGGTCAAGCTGTGTAGACCCTTAGGAACTTGTCATGTGGTTAAAATCAAGATTCACTTGCACGTTCACTCATACATGCTGCTTCTACTCCGGAAGTACGCATCCACATATATCCACTCATTTCCATCTCCAGATTCACCCAAAATTATTCTACTCCTGACCCGGGAGAGAATAGCCAAAAACATTATCTCATTCCTGTTATTCCCTGTGAAGTTAATGCTCAAGTCATTTCTACTACCACTTGCTATATTTTCAAAAGAGGGAGATTGCTCTAAAAAAAATAATATAAAAACGAGGAAATAAAAAGGAGCAAGTGCTCGGAACCTCGAAGAAAGAAAAAGTAAGACGAGAGGTAAAAATGGACAAGTGTCTGACAGTAGAATTAGGGGTACAAGATACCCACCTGAAAAAAATAGAGCATCTCATTCCCCTCAAAAGTTTTAAAAAGCAAGAAAGGTATGTATTCCCTCAAAAAGAGCATTAGACTTTTGTTATCACCATACACCACTCATTCACCACACATGCACATCTTGATTTGACTTATTGACTTGTTTCTCTGGATCCATGGTTTGACTATGCAATAAATGTTCTATGAGTATGTATACTGTATCTCCCACCTATGAGCTCCAGATATCAAAGCCTTATTAGAGTAGGGTGAGAGAGAAGGCATATACCATTACTGCCTTGGTAAGGATCCAGAAATACCACAAAAGAGAGACCCGAGAAAGTCATACAAGGAATCTCTGAGTTTTATTTGAAAAATTTGCAAAAAAACTCCAGAGCTATAGCTGATCAAGAATAAGAGACATGGCGTTTGACTAGACCGTTCTATCTTTTAACCACTCAAGATGCAGGTGACGGTTGCAAGCCCCATGGTGAAAGGTAAAATGAGTAAGTTTTAAGTCTTGACAGTTTACTCTAACTCAGGGATGAGACCTTATTTGAAAGCATATGTACCGTCAACGTTCAAAGGCGTTGCAGCAACTTCTGATCCATAATGAGTCTATCCTTGCTCAGGGATGAGCAAGAGGTAAGCTTGGGGGAGTTTGTTGACGGTCCTTAAGTACCAAATATAGTTATCAAATAAATAAAGAAAAGGATCCAAATGCAACCAACACCTAGACTTAGGGTTTTATCTGACAGAATTCCATGAGTTTTGGTGTTTGTCTGTTTCTGTAGGGGGTTATCAGAAAATACGGAGGAAAGGCCCACACGTCGGGTTTACATAGAGATAATAACGTGTTCACCGATTTTCTATCATCTAGAAGACTCCAGAAGCCACGAGATCGAACGGGAGGCCGAACGGGCCCGGAGGCAGGGCGCCCGCCCTGCCCCCTAGGGCGGCCGCCCTGGCCTGAGAGCCAATCAGGCTCCGTCTCGCGGATTATGCTCCACCGACCTAAGGGATCAAGGAAAACCGTGCGATTAATATCGGTTTGATCCGACGGCCCACGTTCACTTGAGGGGGCTATATAAGCAGGACCCCTGGCCCCTGGAGGAGGCACTCCCTCATTCTCAATTCTTCAAACCCTAATCTCAGGAGGAGAGTCTCTGATCAAGCCCTAGAGCCACCACATCAACTAGATCTCTAGAATAGCATAGTTACATAGGATTAGAACTAGAAGGAGTCAATCTTCGATTGGTTTCCAGATCTGTCAAGAGGATTCTTGGTAATTCCTTTACTGTTCTTTATTGTTCATCTTTGTTCTTCAATATTATGAATACAACTTTGTTCTATTTCAATATATTGATTATGACTATGCTCTACTTGTTTATGTTTGCGATTATATTGTTCTTAGTTTATCATAGTTATACGCTTGGCTTAGTTAGATTGGAATTATATACATGTTTAGGATCGTATAGCGTTTATCCATTGGATCCATGGGTAAATGATAAATATTGTGTAGGCGTGGTGCTTAGACCATATTTATCTGCGATTGCACCTTATATGCCGGATCGTGGGGTGGTCCGCGATGGTGACAGCTTCGTTGGTTCTTATATAGTCCCCCTCCCATGTGTAAGGCAGGCAGAGCAACATTATTATGGGGGAGTGATTGCTATGTTTCTCATCTTCCTTGATAATATCACTATGCATGGGCGTAGTCCTTTCTCGCAATGATTACCAAGTGTACTTGCACTAACTATGATATGCTAGACTTTATAGTTAAGAATAACTTAGGAAATATCCTTGTAGTTCGTCCTAATACCATGCTAATGACTTGCTAGAATATCTGTTGAGGTGCTTATCATTATTATATGTGGCTAGCTGATCAGATTAATTATCTTTGTCACCATTCATACTTTATCTATATTTTATGTGACACTTACCCCTGTATGCAAGAGATAGATGAATGCTCTCACTTATACATGCAATGATTGATACTCATTCCTATATTCCATTCCATAATCAACATTGATGTTAGTAATCCCTTCCCAGTGGTAAAAATATAAATAACGATACCTGGAATACTTCCCGGTTAAAATGCTACATCGGTATTAATCTGTGCGCTTGCAGATCTTATTTATTATTTATTTAGAAGAGCAGTTGCATATTTCAATACCGCGTCTCTCATGTCATGCTGGGGATGACAACTTGGCTTAAGTGGCATGAGGGATAGGTTCGGCATTTTTGGCGCCGTTATCAGAATTAGAAAACTAAGTCTACTTTTGGTAATGACGTTAAGAATGCCCAACAGTCGCTCAGAAAATAGCATTTCCACTTTCCGAAAAGTGCCAAATCCATCTCTACCGCTCAAACTCCACCGCCTTTACAAATATGCTAACACCACCAAGTGTACATCACCATGTGCATGTGTGTTAGCATTTTTACAATTATTTTCGAGGCGTTAAGTTAGCTCACCACTAGATCTAAATGCATATGCAAATGAATCTTCATCTGGTCGCACTTAAGTGATCAATAGCGCCGGAAATTCCCCTCTTTATAGTACGACTATCGATCCTAAGTGTGATCACACCCTCTATGGTGTCTTGATCACCAAAAGCAAATCCTATCTATACCTTTGCCTTGAGCTCCATAGGATTTTGCCTCTTCTCCTCACCAAGTAGCCCCTTGATCACATTGTGGTCATCACCATCATCACCATGATCATCTAGGCTTCACCACTTTGCATGTGACTTTATCAATTCCTGTCTACACACTTAGCATAATGATTAGTCCCTAGGTTTCATCAATTATCCAAAACTAAACTAGGGCTTTCAAACGCGGATGCCCGAGCTCCTCCACTTCCTCTCACTATCCCTCTCGCGCTGCTGCTGCTCGTGGTCGCGTCCGCCATGGACGAGTGAGCAGAGCTCGCGCTGCCGCCGCGCCGTCCCACCCCCACGAGCCGCCGTGAACCCAGTTGTGAGCGCCATGGTATCCACCTCGTCTCCCTCCATCCCTTGCACATTCTCGCCCAAGCTGAAAGCCGTTAGAGCCCCGCGGCCAGGCGAGCCACCGCCAGTGAGCCACTGCTTCGCGTGGCCCCGCCACCTCGAGATACCTCGAGACGAGCCGTGGCCACCCACGGGTGTGCGCCGGCCTCCTCTTGCTTCCCCACCACTTCCCCGACGATGGCATGGCCTCCCTTCGCCGGAATCCGCGAGCTGCATTGCGCCCCCTCCTGAAATTCACGACCAGGGGCTTCATCTTCGAATTCTAGTTAAGGGAAGGGCTTAAATGCACAGCTATAGACTCAAGTGAATAGTGCCTCGAAGGACCTGTTTGTAGGAATCTGTGTTAAACTTTGGAAATTAATAGTAAATCATAGGAAATTCGTAAAATAGCAAATGAGGACTTTTTGGAATCCTTGTGAAATTGTCTATGTATTAGATCTATAATATATCATGGTTTAGTTTAAAGTTTTAGCTATAAAAAATAGATTTATGCATCTAGGTTTTCAATGCTAGTTGCATTTGTCTTTTTCATAACTGCAGTTGTAGGGCTCCAAACGAAGTGAAATTTTTGTGGCATGCTACTCATGTGATGTTTGGTGTGTGGTAAAACTTTCTTGAATTTTGGTTTCCGTATGTGTGAGTTATTAGTGTATCTTGCTCTCACATGATTTCTTGCAATAGTCATTTATCTTTTTCATAGAGGTTGCTATGCTTACTCAAATGATATTAAAATTGTACAGTAGACTATCGGGAGCATATATAGACCACTGTAATTTTGGTATAATTTATTGTGTACTTTTGATATGTGTTCATAATTCCACCTAATTATCTAAATAAATTAAGAAATGTATTAAAAGAATTTAGTTAGTAATGGACACTATGTTTTCTGGTGTTAATTATTCATATGTGACATGTTGGTAAAGTTGGTTTTGTCCAATTATATGTTTGCAACATAAGTTAATAATTATTTCTTGCAAATGAAGTTTCTGGACAGATATGGGAACTTAGCAAAGTTCTTCATGATAATATGCTTTGTTGTGAAACTTGTGTATACAAAAGTTGTAGAGAATTTATTTATCTAGATACTGTTAAAATTTGGTTGAATTTGGCCAAGTAGTTTAGGAGTTATAGCTGTATAAAATTGGGTTACAGAATTCCTTGCTCTCTGTCTTGTTAGACCAGTTTCTGTATTTGTGTAAATTCTACATGTTAAACTTTGGAATTATGCTGTAATGATTATAAATGAAATGTAGAGAATTTCATAAGATTTCCAGAATGTCTTGTTGCATGTCATTTGGATCTCTAGAACTCCAGTTATGAAGTTAACAAGCAGCTACTATTTACAGTCTTGATTTTGACAGATTCTAGTTTTATGTGTTTACTTCATGTGTTGCTAAGTGTGACTTATTGTCACACCCGGTTTTAAGGACAAAACCAGACATACACCATATGTGAAATAAAGAAGTCAAATCTCACATATAGCCACAGATAAGTGTAATATCAAGAGACAAATGCTTAATAAACATAATACAATAGTATAAATATACCTTAGAGAGCAACACAGCGGAAAGACAACTCCGAACACCGGGTGTAGACTTCACTCCAGGAACAAACTAACTGGTTGATCACAAGCCTAATAACTCTAGAGACTATCCTAAGGTGTGGGAAATAGCAAGAGTGAGTCCATGTCGAACTCAGCAAATATATCATGGGGTTCATGAAGCTCAAAAGGTTTGACACGGGTTTACTGCAATATCTTTTAGTGAGTCATCTTTTTAGCATTTGAGTAGCAACAAGTTACCATAAGCCCAAATAACCTCATGATCATGTAAACGAGAAAAATGTATAGCAAGAAACAATAATCATTAGTGAGCATCAATATTATCAGTATTAACATTATCATCAGTGTTCATCATTTATTCTGTAAGGGTCCAAGGCCACTCGTGACCGTGAGCACGGCTGATATACCAGTTTTACACTCTGCAGAGGTTGTACACTTTCACTGTGAGTCGTGATTGCCCATATGCCCGGGGCGGCCAATCCCCAAAACACTCTCAAGGTGAGCAGGCAGGGTTCACTATGAAGTCTTTCAAAGGTTCATCTAACAAGTTAGGGCCGCTAGGTTTCAGAAGTCAGTCCGTGTGATACACCACGCAGGGATCCACAGTCTGCTTTACCCCATTTGCGCCACAAGGGTAACCTCTAACAAGGTAGAAAAGGTCCTCATACTGAGCTAAAGCCAGAGCCATATAGCCCTCACAGTTGTACTGTAAGTCCCGGATGTTCGCTTACGATAAGTCCTTAAGGAGAGAAACTAGAGCACCAAAATAACCCCATGCTCTAGCCCCCTTGAGCCATGTTGCTATAAAGCATCTTTTAAACGTTTATTGCATATACCATTAGTCAAGTTACAGATCATGGTTATTTATCTTGAGCACTAGCATAAATACTACCTAATGCAATATCCCATGGGTGTCAAGGTACAAGATACAAAAACTAGGATATCCTTAGTGGTAACAAGGTAGACATATGCACATGAATTAAGTGTATTAAAAGTGAATAGGAAACAAGGATGATCCCATGCTATACTTGCCTTGAACTTAGATCCTTCTTCAAGTCCAAACCTCAATGAACTGCTTCTTGATCATCACGTATAGCTTACCGACTAAACAAGATCATAAAAGCACCACACAAGCATCCATTCAATCATACACGAAGCAAACAATAGAAATAAATTAGAACAGTACACCAAACATATGAAACAACGTGTGAAAAGGTTTTAAATATGTTCTACGCATTGCTACGAACACACAGGCGTGAAAAGCACGCTAATTGAAACTATGGTTGAAAAGATACATCTACCGAAAGATTTTGTTGTATAAAACGGAAAATTATAGGTCTCATTTGTTTTAACTATATAAAATCATATAGTTCATTTGTTTTAAAATACTTTTTATAGATATTCAAAAGTGACTTAGGCTAAATTACATTTAAATTTAGAAAACTAAAGGAGAAATCAATAATATTTTATTTATAAATCTAGTTGCACAGTTATTAATCAAGTTAGATCTAAACTATGAAATTCCAGAGATTGTGATAAATAAAACATTAATACTAATACATAGTTCATGTTGTTATAAATCCATTGCAATTTGAACGGACTAATTCAGAATTAAAAAAATAAGTTATGAATTAAACGAGATTTTCTTTAGTAAAACAGTAGATTAAATCGAATCTTAAAGGTAGAAAACCTAACCAATAGTAGCACTAACAGTATAAAAAGTTTGTAAAACTCTTCTATACGTTACTACGATCACACAGACGTAAAGATCACGAAAATCGGATTTAAAACGTGAAAGTTATGAATTTTCTAAGATTTCCTATAGATAAATAATTACTTTAATATAAACTCGAAAATTAAATTTTCTAAACCTACTGTACACCAACATGTAGAGCTCGCAAATACGAACCTAACGCAATTTGAACGGGTCAAATCGGAGTTAAAACGTAGAAGATATGGCCTAAACAAGATAGTGGCAGTTTTGTAAATACCTAGTTTCGAAAATAAATCAAAATCTGGTTTTTAATGTGATCTAGACGGTGGAATTCAAGTAAATACCTCTTCTTTTTCTTGGAGTAGAACGCCTGGTGGCTTCGTCGGACGGCGACAAGAGAAGGAGGAGAAAATATAATTTACTACACGAGAGATTTCCCAAACTATGGGCTCCTCTACGGTAGTTTTGGTGTGCTTTTGCCCATGGGGTAGGTACGTATATATAGGGAGAAAAACTCTCCACCTCCATGTCAACTAGCGATATGGTGCTAATTAACGTTGCACCATCCACCTCCGCTAATAGGCCTAAGTAATCATTTAAGCCCATTAGTAAATAAATGTATGTGCCTTTGAGATTTATTAGGATTATTACACATGGGCTTTGAGCGTTGGAAAACAAATGAGAGATTTATTATTTTCGGAATTAATTATTTTCATGGATAAAATAATTCCAGAAAAGTCCAGAATTATTATTTAAGCCACGAAAAATACTCCGAAAGCTCCGAAAATTCAGGGAAATTTTCCAGAGACATTATAAAACATGAGGAACCCAAATAAAGTATTTGGAGCTCATGATAAAATATTTTAGAGCATCTAAAAATTAGATTATGCTCACAGATAAGTAGAAACAAGCTACATAAAAAGCCAGAAAAATTCCTGAGAAGTTAGTAGAGATTGATTGATGGACGAGAAACTGAAAGGAGTGATTCAGGTTACAAAGAAAAGATTTTGAGAGGCTCCAAACGAAAACTTGAGCTGAGAAACATGGAATTTGATTGCAGAAAAAGGATAAAGGTATAGCAGAGAAGGATAATTACCTACTAAATGCATTTTAATAAAAATAGTTTGAATTGATTTTGTACCTTGGTCAAAACCAAACAATACAAAAACACAATGCATTAGCATGTATGCACAACAATGTTGCTACATCCTAAGATGAATTTTAATTTAACGAAAATTTTTATTTTCCTATGTTTTCATGAGCACAAAAATACATAATTAAATCATTTTAGCTCTATTTCCAAATAAGTAATTTTTCGGGTGTTACAATTCTACCCCCCTTAAGATGAATCTCGTCCTCGAGATTCGGACGATGCTTACTCAAACAACTGTGGGTATGCTTTTCTTAAATCTTCCTCTCTTTCCCACGTAGCCTCTACTTCCGAATATCGGCTCCATTGAACTTTACACATCTTTATAACTCGGCTCTTGGTAACTCTTTCCGTCGAGTATCGGCATAACTTTTCTGTCGTAACTGAGCTGCTTTCAAATTATTTCGGATCATTCTTACTTGTTTCTCAGCATTCCTAAGCACATCGGGACCAAATACTTGACTTTCTCCCGTCTGATTCCAAAACAACGGAGTTATACACTTTCTACCATACAAAACTTCAAAGGGTGCCATCTGTAAACTTTTCTGATAACTATTGTTGTAGGAAAACTCTGCATATGGCAAACTCTTGTCCCAACTTGTACCATACTGCAAAGCACAAGCTCTCAACATGTCTTCCAATATCTGATTATTCCTTTCTGTTTGCCCATCCGTCTGAGGATGATATGCTGTGCTAAAAGTCAGCTTAGTTCCTAATGACTCTTGTACTTTCTTCCAGTAATAGGATGTAAACTGAGTACCTCGATCAGACACTATCTTCTTTGGAACTCCGTGCAAACTTACTATTCTTTCTAAATACAGTTCAGCCAACTTTGCACTGGAATACGTCGTTCTAACCGGTATAAAATGAGCAACTTTAGTCAAACGATCCACTATAACTCATATTGAATCAAAACCCCTCTGAGTGCGTGGTAACCCCACTATGAAGTCCATACCAACCTCTTCCCACTTCCACTCAGGTATCTGCATCGGTTGCAACAATCCTGCAGGTCTCTGATGTTCAGCTTTAACCCTCTGACACGTGTCACATAGTGCAACATACTCTGCAACATCTCGTTTCAAGCCATGCCACCAATACCTCTCTCTCAAATCCATATACATCTTAGTACTTCCGGGATGAATAGAGTAAGCGGACTCATGAGCTTCTCGTAGGATTGCTTCTCTTATAGCTTTGTCCTCAGGCACACATAATCGTTTCCCAAACCATAGGGTTCCTTTATCATCCAACCGGAATCCAGGTGCTTTATCTTTCGGTATATTCTTCACTATCTCCTTTATTTTGTCATCTATCAACTGACCCTTGCGTATTTGTTGCTCTAACATAGGCTCTATTACTAATTCCACTGCATTAATAGCAATACCCAAGTTTAGATGCTCAAACTCAGCACATAACTCATTTAACATAGGCATTACCTGCACCTCATTAGCATAGCTCTTTCTGCTAAGAGCATCGGCAACGACTTTTGTTTTCTAGGCTACACACTTCCTAGTCATAATCCTTGACCAATATTAATCCAATGATTTGCATCAAAAAAAATAATTAATCCAATGATGATGAGTCACAAGCTCAAAACCAACTTTGTGAAGATGTCCTTTAGATTCTTACGATCCACATAGATATCACTCTTATGTCCAGGATTATAAGGCCTCCAATGACCCTCTAATAGAATCTCACTACTCCAAGGTAACTCCGAGTCACACCTGCATCCTTGGGTGGGTTCCAATTCAACACATCACAACCTTCTTGAGTTCTCCATAATTCCACCATTAGCGATAAACTAACCAAGAAGAGAACTTCCCTCAGTCAAAACTTACTCGTCATGCTTGGTGTAACATTGAGGTCTTCTAAGTCTGCGTAGAATCAGCTATAGATGTACAATATCTCCTTCCTATGTCGTCAACGCCAACTTGCCTTGGGTATGTTGAAGGTTGAATTCCCTACTAATGATAGCTCGAATCGAAGATCCATCTTAACCAAAATACGAGCTCCTTGTAGATGATCCAACAAGTCACCAATTGTCGGCAAAGGGTACACACGCTTGATGAGGATCTCGCAACAATTGGGTTAACTGATACTTCCAAGTGAAGCACTCGAACATATGAAACCTTGGTCTCGCATATTCATTAACTTGGCTACCCCCCTTAAGAAAAGATCAGCCAGGGGATGCCAAGGGTAACTTGCATCATCTTTAGTATAAGTTAACTACCATCATGTCCTAATTCTTTAGAGGCTTGTGTATAGAAGTAGAAGCAAATAGCCTGAAGTTTCCTCGCGAGCAGAAAAACAGCAGCACAGTAAAACATCCATATCTCCAGTTCTGTTAATCCAATTAAGTTGCACCTTATACCGTTGGAAAGGTTATCAAATTCTCTACAACTTAATTATAGAACACTTTTCCAGATTCGGCAGCTAACTTGACCGAAAACAACACATAACAGATTCTGTTCCAGGTTTCAGACAACACAGATTCATCATTTTGTGATTTTCATAACTCCCAAACCAGAATAGCTATGAGGGTGATTCTTATGGTCAGAGAAAACATGTTGAAGTCTACTATAGTCCAGAAAATTTCCATGATTTGTGGTCATCCAAGAACAGAGGCATAAGCTGAAGAAGACAGACTGCTCCGAAAAGACAGGATAAGGCAGAAACAATAAAACCAACCCGACTATTTATTTCATTAATCCTTATACCTTAGGCCTATAAACTAAATGAAATTGTGGGATCCACAAATTCATTGCAATCATTACAAAGCTCCAAATCAAGCAAAAGCATAATTATAATTCAACAAGCAATACAGGTGCACAAAACAATCATTGACTCAACTTGCGATACTATCGTTCTCTTCATACCAAGGGTAAAGATCCTAAAGCTCCTCTTTCAATTTCGCAAGAAGGGGGTGAGGAATGGTTCTAAAAAGCATATCAAATCAAGGAGTGTAGATGAGATCAAAGGCTTAAAACAAGCATCATGGAGAAGATGAACATCAAGGGTGGGGATATAGTAGAGAAGAAATATCAAGGTTTATAGACCAAGGAAGTTATAGCAATTTTAAAACCTTAAGACGACCAATTTCTAATTAGGCTTGCGTCCTACAGTCAGCATTGCTCTGATACCACTCTGTCACACCCGGTTTTAAGGACAAAACCAGACATACACCATATGTGAAATAAAGAAGTCAAATCTCACATATAGCCGCAGATAAGTGTAATATCAAGAGACAAATGCTTAATAAACATAATACAATAGTATAAAATATACCTTAGAGAGCAACACAGCGGAAAGACAACTCCGAACATCGGATGTAGACTTCACTCCAGGAACAAACTAACTGGTTGATCACAAGCCTAATAACTCCAGAGACTATCCTAAGGTGTGGGAAATAGTAAGAGTGAGTCCATGTCGAACTCAGCAAATATATCATGGGGTTCATGAAGCTCAAAAGGTTTGACACGGGTTTACTGCAATATCTTTTAGTGAGTCATCTTTTTAGCATTTGAGTAGCAACAAGTTACCATAAGCCCAAATAACCTCATGATCATGTAAACGAGAAAAATGTATAGCAAGAAACAATAATCATTAGTGAGCATCAATATTATCAGTATTAACATTATCATCAGTGTTCATCATTTATTCTGTAAGGGTCCAAGGCCACTCGTGACCGTGAGCACGGCTGATATACCAGTTTTACACTCTGCAGAGGTTGTACACTTTCACTGTGAGTCGTGATTGCCCATATGCCCGGGGCGGCCAATCCCCAAAACACTCCCAAGGTGAGCAGGCAGGGTTCACTATGAAGCCTTTCAAAGGTTCGTCTAACAAGTTAGGGCCGCTAGGTTTCAGAAGTCAGTCCGTGTGATACACCACGCAGGGATCCACAGTCTGCTTTACCCCATTTGCGCCATAAGGGTAACCTCTAACAAGCTAGAAAAGGTCCTCATACTGAGCTAAAGCCAGAGCCATATAGCCCTCACAGTTGTACTGTAAGTTCCGGATGTTTGCTTACAGATAAGTCCTTAAGGAGAGAAACTAGAGCACCAAAATAACCCCATGCTCTAGCCCCCTTGAGCCATGTTGCTATAAAGCATCTTTTAAACGTTTATTGCATATACCATTAGTCAAGTTACAGATCATGGTTATTTATCTTGAGCACTAGCATAAATACTACCCAATGCAATATCCCATGGGTGTCAAGGTACAAGATACAAAAACTAGGATATCCTTAGTGGTAACAAGGTAGACATATGCACATGAATTAAGTGTATTAAAAGTGAATAGGAAACAAGGATGATCCCATGCTATACTTTCCTTGAACTTAGATCCTTCTTCAAGTCCAAACCTCAATGAACTGCTTCTTGATCATCACGTATAGCTTACCGACTAAACAAGATCATAAAAGCACCACACAAGCATCCATTCAATCATACACGAAGCAAACAATAGAAATAAATTAGAACAGTACACCAAACATATGAAACAACGTGTGAAAAGGTTTTAAATATGTTCTACGCATTGCTACGAACACACAGGCGCGAAAAGCACGCTAATTGAAACTATGGTTGAAAAGATACATCTACCGAAAGATTTTGTTGTATAAAACGGAAAATTATAGGTCTCATTTGTTTTAACTATATAAAATCATATAGTTCATTTGTTTTAAAATACTTTTTATAGATATTCAAAAGTGACTTAGGCTAAATTACATTTAAATTTAGAAAACTAAAGGAGAAATCAATAATATTTTATTTATAAATCTAGTTGCACAGTTATTAATCAAGTTAGATCTAAACTATGAAATTCCAGAGATTGTGATAAAGAAAACATTAATACTAATACGTAGTTCATGTTGTTATAAATCCATTGCAATTTGAACGGACTAATTCAGAATTAAAAAAATAAGTTATGAATTAAACGAGATTTTCTTTAGTAAAACAGTAGATTAAATCGAATCTTAAAGGTAGAAAACCTAACCAATAGTAGCACTAACAGTATAAAAAGTTTGTAAAACTCTTCTATACGTTACTACGATCACACAGACGTAAAGATCACGAAAATCGGATTTAAAACATGAAAGTTATGAATTTTCTAAGATTTCCTATAGATAAATAATTACTTTAATATAAACTCGAAAATTAAATTTTCTAAACCTACTGTACACCAACATGTAGAGCTCGCAAATACGAACCTAACGCAATTTGAATGGGTCAAATCGGAGTTAAAACGTAGAAGATATGGCCTAAACAAGATAGTGGCAGTTTTGTAAATACCTAGTTTCGAAAATAAATCAAAATCTGGTTTTTAATGTGATCTAGACGGTGGAATTCAAGTAAATACCTCTTCTTTTTCTTGGAGTAGAACGCCTGGTGGCTTCGTCGGATGGCGACAAGAGAAGGAGGAGAAAATATAATTTACTACACGAGAGATTTCCCAAACTAGGGGCTCCTCTACGGTAGTTTTGGTGTGCTTTTGCCCATGGGGTAGGTACGTATATATAGGGAGAAAAACTCTCCACCTCCATGTCAACTAGCGATATGGTGCTAATTAACGTAGCACCATCCACCTCCGCTAATAGGCCTAAGTAATCATTTAAGCCCATTAGTAAATAAATGTATGGGCCTTTGAGATTTATTAGGATTATTACACATGGACTTTGAGCGTTGGAAAACAAATGAGAGATTTATTATTTTCGGAATTAATTATTTTCATGGATAAAATAATTCCAGAAAAGTCCAGAATTATTATTTAAGCCACGAAAAATACTCCGAAAGCTCCGAAAATTCAGGGAAATTTTCCAGAGACATTATGAAACATGAGGAACCCAAATAAAGTATTTGGAGCTCATGATAAAATATTTTAGAGCATCTAAAAATTAGATTATGCTCACAGATAAGTAGAAACAAGCTACATAAAAAGCCAGAAAAATTCCTGAGAAGTTAGTAGAGATTGATTGATGGACGAGAAACTGAAAGGAGTGATTCAGGTTACAAAGAAAAGATTTTGAGAGGCTCCAAACGAAAACTTGAGCTGAGAAACATGGAATTTGATTGCAGAAAAAGGATAAAGGTATAGCAGAGAAGGATAATTACCTACTAAATGCATTTTAATAAAAATAGTTTGAATTGATTTTGTACCTTGGTCAAAACTAAATAATACAAAAACACAATGCATTAGCATGTATGCACAACAATGTTGCTACATCCTAAGATGAATTTTAATTTAACGAAAATTTTTATTTTCCTATGTTTTCATGAGCACAAAAATACATAATTAAATCATTTTAGCACTATTTCCAAATAAGTAATTTTTCGGGTGTTACACTTATGCCTTGATGATAGTTAAGTTAGAGCACCTGAGATCTTGGGAAACTTGTGTTAATGCTTGGTGTTGTCTTCTTCTTTGCTATCTTAGCATGATAGATTGAGTGATGTTTAAGATAAGCATCGCAAAGTACTTAAGTGTGTTTAGTGTAAACTATGCTTGTCTTGCTTACTGTTTGTGATGCATCATCCATTGCACTTCCATGTATTCACGCACTTGCATCTTGCATCTCATCTAGATACGCTAGATGCACCACGTGAAGGACATGATGTGGAGCTGAACCCAAAGATGATGTTGGTGGATCCATCTCGAGGATGGAAGGACCCTAGAGTGCATGCCTAGAGTGGAGACATCGTCAAGACAGTGCAAGCTAACTTGACTAGCTCATGTCGGATCCCAGGCAAGCCCCGGAGCATTATAAGCCTCCTAATTTCTGAAATGCAATTAAGTACTATGTTATATATATTGTTGCATTAAGTTATAGGTGTTGGATGAAAACACTTGCTGCATTGATATCCCATCCTTGTCCAGAAAGTATACCATGAATCCTATATAGCTCATGATCGAGTAGATGCTTAGCCTTGCTCTAAGCGGTAGAAGTCGGGTGATTTCCTGTCACCTGCGAGCTTTAGGAATATATATGGCACGGTTGGCAATATTTACTATTGTGGAAAAGAACCATGTGTTAATGAAATAAAATGAGACCGGGCGGGATGATGATAGTGAAGCAACAAGGCATGGATGTCTTGGGTGTGAATCTATCCCCATCTGTGTCGATTATGGACCGATTCTTGGAGCCTTTCTTTGTCATGTTGAATACATGCCTCTCTCTTAGTTGGCTAGACTCGAGTGTCTCTGACCGTGAATCCGAGTAGCTCAACTCAGGCTAGGAGTCGGCAAGTATAAAGTACGCCTCGGAAGGGAGCCGTAGGCGTGAGTCCAAGGGCAGGTGATTTAAAAGTCCTGATCGTCCTGGCAGAAGGGTAATCCCTGAGAGTGCTGGCGCTGACCGAACCTGCGAAGTTGGTTCCTGAGTTGTCCCAAAGGTGACCTAATGCTCCCCGACGGGGGAAGTCATGTGTGAGAGTTAGAAATACCCCCTCAACTGAGTTGTAATTCGATTCGAGTCGTCGTCTCTCACCGGTTAGTGAGAACTTGACGGGATTATCTCCAATGTAGATCTCACTAAATAACTTAATGGTTCAGGAATGATGATGATGATGGCCTTATTATACCTGCTATAGTTAATATTGTTTGCTCCTAATAAAGTGATTGCTATAGTACAGGTGCTAATCTAGATGACAGGTTCATGATGATTAATTTGATACTTAAGCATTAAATGATTACTTATCTGCACTAAGCTTTTATGCAAAATGTTGTCAAGCTAGCCCCACTGATATCTGCCTTGCATACTCCTTGGTGTCACTTTATTTCTAGTTTTTGATGGATAAGTCTAGCTGAGTACCTTCTCGTACTTAGGGTTTATTCCCACTTGTTGCAGGTTGTGATGTATCATGGATACTGCAAGAATTGGTTGGCTCCTGCCATAGTGGCAAAGTGTGATTAGGGGCATGATCCTTCTGAGTTATCTTGTCTCTAATGCTTTTGATGAAAGTTGATCTTGGTACTGGCATGTATTTGAAATAAGAGTAATGTTAGTTTCAAATTACTTTGCTTCTGCTACTTTTCAACTTAAGTTGTAATAACTATGGCTGTGTTTAGATCCATTAAAAAGTACATTATGCAAAAAAAATTCCCCGTCACATCAAACTTGCGATACATGTATGGAGTACTAAATGTGAATAAAATCAAAAACTAATTGCACAGTTTGGTTGTACTTTGCGAGACGAACGTTTTGAGCCTAATTAGTCAATGGTTGGATAATTATTACCAAATACAAACGAAATGCTACAGTATATTTTGGCACTTCAAAATTTGGATCTAAACACAGCCTATGTTGAACTCCGTTATATATTGAATTACTTGTGAAATGGATGTAAGATGTGCCTTGTTATGTTGAATCACTATGATCTTGGCTTTTATGTTGGTTGGTTTGAATTCCCTCGTGATTTCATTGGACTACCGGAGTTATATGGGCTCAAGTGTGAAAATTTGATCACTTTGGTGATTGTTTTTGTACTTGTGCTCTTATAATTTGGACGGTTCTATGACATTAAACATCAGCAATAATGGTCCTCTATTCTGTGAGTTTTTCGGGCCGCTTGTGTCCGTAAGCACGTTTGATATACCAGTTTTAATATTTTGTAGAGTTTGTACACTTTCACCGCGAGCCGTGATTTACCCTTTCGCCCGAGGTAGCTAATCTCTTAACCCCCTTCCTAGGGAGGTCGGTAGGGTTCACTATGAAGCTTTTCAAAGGTTTCCCCAACAAGATAGTAGCCACTAGGATTCCTCAGCAGGCAGATGTAGGAACCCCTCTTTCAAATGGCACAATTCATTTGCGGCTATACACATAGAAACACAGGCTGTCCTACACCCAAATTGGCAAGCCCCTTTTGCGCCCTTTCAGGTAATTACTAACAAACTAGAAAAGGTCCTCCTACTGGGCTAAAGCCAGAGCCATGTGGCATTCCCAGTTGTACTGTAAGTCTCAGCTTTTGCCAATAGATAAGTCCTTAGGGAGGGCCAAGAGCATCATGATAAAAACAAGAGCTCTCTCGCCCTATGTCCAGTTTGCTAGAAAGCAAGTTTTAGTATGTGTTGTATATAATCATTAGTCATTGCTCAGATCAGGTATAATTAGTTTGAGCGCTAGCCAACTAACCATATGCAAGTATAACCCATCGGTAACAAGGTACAAGATAATCAAGAACTAGGATGTCCTTACGGTTATCAAATTGACACATGCATATGACTAATTATTTAAATAGTGAATAGGACAATAAGGAATCCCATGCTATACTTGCCTTGATCCATGAACTCTTGCTGGTCCTGCTGGTCGTTGAAGTATTGGCCTTGATTACTGTCGTAAAGCTCACCGTCTATACTCAATCATCATCCACAAAGCAACACACATACATCCATGCAATCATGCATAAGCAAACAAGAGCTATGATTAGAATAGTACACCAACAGAGGAAAAACATGTTTAAAAGCTTATAAAATTATTCTACACGTTGCTACGAACACACAAACGTGAAAATCACTGAAATCGGATCTAAAACGTGAAGGCTATGAATTAAACGGGATTTCCTATAGTAGTTTAATAGAGTTAATCTAACCATGAGTTTTAATAGTGAAAAACATTACTAGCAGTACCATAAGGATGTAGATTACTTAATTACGAACCTAGCGCAATTTGAACGGATCAAATCGGAGCTAAAACGAATAAATTATGATGAAAATGGCTCTGGATGGCAAAACCGTAAATATCGCGAACTAATTTCGTACTAAAAATAAATCAAAATCTGAATTTGAATTTGAATCAGACTGAGGACCATGGGTTCGATTACTGGGAATCAGAAGGGCTCTTTAGCAAAACAGCGGTGAAGGGGTATGGGGAGATTTGAGCCATCAGATTGGATTTGAGCGGTTCAGATTAGAAATGGGAAGAGAGAGGGAAGCTGCAGGCGATCTACAGGAAGTCCGGCGCGGTGGCTCCATGGTTGGTGGTGAGAAAAGCTCATTGGTGAACTCAGATAGGGCCCTAGAGGCCACAATTCAGCACGGGAAGAAGGAGGAGACAAAGGCGAACTCACGTAGGGCTTATCCGCGGTCGAAGATGGGACAAGAATGAAGAGCGGCTCAGTTCAGTGGACTGCGGCTCCTGCGAAGGTTCGGCGGCATCACGTAAGCAACTGAGAGCGAAAGAAAGAGAAAAACGGAGTGGGGAAGTTCACTACCGCATTGAGAAGCTCAGCAGCAGACCGATGACGACGGAGAATGGGCAGAACGGTGGCCCGGTGCTCGGCTGCGGCAGCTAGGGCTTACGGGGACGCAGCAATCTCGATGGAGGTGGTGGATGCTCGTAGATGGGAAAAAGAGAGTGCGATTGGACGGCGGTGGCTCTTATAGAGCAGATGGGTGTGGAAATCGTGCCAACCCACGGAAGGAACAGAGCCGGGGCTGCGGGATTCGGTTCGGCAGCTGTGACTCGACGCACGGGAGAGAGGAAGAGGATGGCACTGTAGCAGAGGGCCCCACACATTAGCTGCACAAGGGAGAGGGGAGCGCGTGCGTCCGTGCGGCCTAGGCTGCGGCTGCGGTTGTGGTTGCCCAACTGGGCCGGCCCAAAGAGAGGTGCGTGTGGGCCTGCGGGAGAAGGAAGGGGAGGTAGGCCGGCTGAATGGGCCAAAAGCCGAGAGAGAAAGGAAGGTAAAAGAATTTCCTTTTCTTTTTATTTCTAGAGTTTTACAAATCAAATTTTCAAAAGCATTTAAAATTCTTTTCAGCTTTGGCCAAAACCAGTCATCCCAAAAATAGATATGCAACAGCCTGGATGCATTAACATGTATCTAGGCTTATAGTGGATTTTAATTTCACAAAATTTATTGTTTCCCAATATTTGAATGCTCACACAATTGCATAAATAAATCATTTTAATCTATTTTGAAATGGTACAAATTTTAGGGTGTTACATTAGGCTTCTTGCCAAACACTTGGAAAGTACTTTTTCAAGTACCTCCCATTAATTGCTCTTGTGAGAGGTTCACCCTTGCAATGTCTCTAGCAGATAGGAATTTTCGAATATGACTTGATCACTTTGTAAGGACCCTCTCAAGTTGATGACAACTTGCCAAACTGATTGCTCTTTGATCTAATTGGTAGTATGGTTTTTCACACTAATTCTCCTACTTGGAAGGATTTGCTCTTGACATTCTCGTTGTATGCCTTGGCAACTCGAGCTTTGTCTTTCTCTATTTCCTTGAGAGCCTTTAATCTTATATAAGTCACCTCATCGATATTGTCTATCATCAAATCTTGATACATGATAGTAGATAAATCATTTTGTCTAGCAAGCCTGTATGCATCCAAATTTACTTCAACAAGCAACACGGCCTCTTGACCATATACTAACTCAAAAGGAGTAACCTTTGTGGCACCATGCCTTATAATGCGATGTGTCCACAGAGGTTCAGACAAAACTTCATGCCACCTCCTTGGATTCTCCTCAATCTTCTTCTTGATAAGCTTGATCAAAGTCTTATTACTAGACTCAGCCTGGCCATTGGCTTGAGCATAGTACGGAGATGAATTGAGCAACTTAATCTTATATAATTCGATAAATTCCCTCACCTCCTTAGACACAAATGATGTGCCTTCATCTATAGTTAATGTTTGAGAGATACTGAACCTATGGATAACATGCTCAATGATGAACTCAATTACCTCCTTATGTATCATATTCTTCAAAGGAACTGCCTCGATCCACTTTGTAAAGTAATCCATAGCAGCCAACACAAATCGGTGTCCCTTTGAAGATAGGGGATGAATTTGGTCAATGTAGTCAACCACGAAAAGGCCATGGTTTGATAATAGGATGAAGCATAGCTGTAGGCACAAGCTGAATATTTCTAAACTTCTGGCACTCTTCACATCCTTTGTAGTATCAAAAAAATTGGCCATTATAGTAGGCCAATAAAAATCGGCTCTACGCTATAACCACTTTATCTTTGAGGCTGATTGATGTGTACCACAAATGCCTTTATAGACTTCTTCTATAGCCACTCTTGCTTGATCAGATCCTAAGCACTTAAGCAACAAATCTTCGATGGTTCTTCGATAGAGCTCATCATTATGCAACACATATTTGAAAGTGCTTTGCCGAACACTTTTATCAATTTTAGAGCTTGGGTCATGTAAATATCTCAATAAGGGAGTCCTCCAATCTTCTAAATTGGCTCCAACATCACTAGAAGTTATGTCGGGCCGATTTGGGAGCTTCTCGGGTGAATTGACCGGGCTAGTCACAGGGAAGTTGGCTTAGCCGACTTGGAGGAGTTGGCCTGGCCGACTAGGACAGTCGACCTAGCTGACTTGGCCATGACAGAGAAGAAGTTGGTTGAGCCAACTTGGTTAGTCGGCTTAGCCGACTAGTCTGTACCTATATGGGAAAAATTAAAATTTTCATGCATCAGCTGTTCTTGAATATGAAAATTACACCCACCGATGTCAGAGCCAGATGCTTCTTGAGATAACATGTTGGCCTCTTGATTTTCATGCCTCAGAATATGCCGAATTTAGAATTTGGGAAAATAGTCAAAATATCAAGGTAAGCATCAAGACAAGTTCTCAGTGATCCTTCTAAACATTAAAATTCACCAGCAAGGAATCACCATAGGCTTCAACATGTTTTACCTCCATGGAACGCAACATGATCAACCCAAATAAGAGAGCCTGATATTCGGTTTGATTGTTGGTACAAAAGAAATCTAATCGGCTTGACATTCCAATTTCAGCACCATTGGGAGAAATAAGAATAATACCAACACCTTGGCCATCTTTACAAACTGATCCATCAAAGTAAAGTTTTCATGGGGTAAAAGTAAGGTAATTGATATCATCACCTAAATCAATACCATGCTCAACAATAAATCAGCAAGAACTCGATCTTTCAAAGTTTTCAATGGTTCAAAAGTTAAGTCATATTCAATTAGTGTGTATGCCCATTTGCCTATTCTTCCACGAAGAATTGGTCGATATAACATGTGCTTTATTACATTGGCCTGGAAAGCAACCACACATGTACTAGTCAAAAGATAACGTCTCATCTTATCACAAGCATAGTACAGTGACAAGCATAATTTCTCTATATGGGCCTACCTTGTCTCGGGATCAAGAAGACGGCGGCCAAGTGTTGGTATTTATTGATGCAAAAAGAATATGAAAGATTCCGCAAGTGCATTGTTGACGGTAGTTATTGTTCATCACAAACCATCAATTTAACTTAAAGAAATGCTTGAAAAGGATCACCAATAGAAACTTAGGGGTTTAAACTGACAATTTTTATGACTTTTGGTGAATTTGTATTTTCAGCAGGGTTATTCCAGAAAATAGAAAAGGAGGATCAAAACATCAAAAAAGAACCAAACTTAACCGCGATGAAAACTACTCCAGAAGGTTCCAGAGGACACTAGAAGACACCACACCGGCGGACCCCGAGAGGCTGTCAGGTGGGGCCGGCCGGTCCCACCATGGTGCCGCCCGGTCTCTGGTGGTGGCCCCTGTCTGTCAGCTTTCAAAAGCTTCCTCCACCGCCTCCTAGGATTGCATCTACACCATTCTTCAAGTCGGTTTGATCCAAGGGCTCATGTTGCACCCCCCAGGGCTATATAACTAGGCCCTGACCCCCTCTGGAGGAGGCCTCGACATCTGCCATAAGTCAAGATTAGACCAGAAATTAGGGTTTCCAGAGATTAGAGAGAGAACTCTAGTTCTTCAAGTTCTTAGTATAGGCTTTCTAGCAAGGTTCAAGTAAAGTTTGGGCTACTGCTCAGGATTCTGGATCTGCCATCTAGAGACTGGGATTGGGTATTGTATCTCTTTATTTATGACTTTGTGCTACTTAAATATTATGTTCCTATTTATTATGTTCCTAGTTTGCTCTAGTTTAGTGTTTGATATAGTTATGATTGATGATGAATATATGCATATGTTCGTAGAGCGCTTAATTTAGTACTCGAGTGATTTAAGTGCTCGACACTATGTAAGCGTGGTGCTTAGATATTGTTTGCCTACGGATGCACTCTATGTGCCAGGTCATGTGGTAGATTGCGGATGTGACACTCCCATTGAGTCCTTTGTAGTTCACTCCCCGTGTATAGAACAAGTAGAGCCTCGTTTAGGAAGGAAGGGAAAGCTCTGTTCTCGAACTTTCCTAAGTAATGTTCCTTATGCATAGATCCAAAGTTAGTTATACTATAGATGAAAGTAAATATGCTTGAGTGTACAAAAGACTTAGTGATTAGGAATGACATAGGAATCTTTTGCTCTTACCGGATCTTGAGCTTAGTCATACTACATTTGTGAGTCTCTTTCTATCTCTGAAATACCTTTGTTACCTTTTATTTATTATTTATTTATCACTTGACTTACCCCTGCTAAAGCACAAGAGTGGTTTGGATCATAAGTATTTATATTAGTCAATGTCTCAATGTCAACTCAACCCCTTAGCTCTTCCTTGTGGATTAAATATAAATAATGATACTCGAAATACTCCCGGGTAAAATGCTACAATGGTAATTGATCTGTGCGCTAGCGGATACTTAACTTTAATATTATTTTCTCAGAGTTTATAAGTGGCATTCATAATTACCAACAAAGCATTTCTGGCATCATGCTAAGGATGACAACTTAGTTAGAGTGATGCTAAGAAATGTCAACACGCACAGAATACCATTGTAGCATTTTACCGGTAGTATTCTAGGTATCGTTATTTATATTTTTACCACAGGAAAACAATGAAGTAAAGATTATTGAATAAAAAAGGGGTAACTACTAGTCAACATACCGGCATAGCTAGAGTAGGGGTTAATGTAATGATAGAATTTATGTATAATGACACTCAGGGAATTGATCATTAAAGATAAATAACTAGTTAACTCGGAAGAACAACGGGCCAGGTAGATTCCTTTGATGTTCATATTACATGGTCAAAGTATACCCAACTATAATTAAGACTAACTCTACTCTTGTGCACTTCAGGACATCGCTAGACGGTAGAGCACCACAACAGATAACTCTACTAACGCGACTACGACCCTACAATTTAAGAACCTGCTCAATTCGGAGTGGACTACAAAGGATAGACGGGGCTGTCACCTCCCACTGCTACCACACAACCAGAGAACAGGGTGTACTCATAGGCAGAGCATCATATAAGCACCATGCTTACACGAGGCTCGGCTACTTAGCCCAATCGATAAACTAGCAGGCTAAGCGCTCTATGAACCCACACACAAAAGTAAGGATAACCTTAACTAAGCAAGATATATATTCAAAGTAAGCATAGCCATGTAGATAGGAATATGATAAATTGATAACAAGTGGGAATACAAGGCTTTGCCGAGCCTCCAAGACTAGATCCAAAACTTGAGCATGAGCCTAACTTGATCCTCACTCCTGAGCTACTAATCTACTATATTGGAAAGTTCTAGACCTAACCCTCCTGGTGTGTGTTGATCTGAATGAGAGATACGAATTAGGGTTTCCAAGATGTCATTAGGGAGAGGGTAGGGGCTGCTATATATAGGGGGAACCATCAATTCTGAGCCCTCAGATCAAACCGACTTAAAACAGCGGCATAGATTGAACCTAGGAGGCGGTAGAGAACCGACATACGAAGGAGAGGCTGATAGGTGGGACCCACAGGTCGGCCGACCCACTACCGGCACCATTTGGCCCAATCTCTGTGAGCTATCTTCTAGATGCTTCTTGAGTCTTCCTAAGTCTATTTCATCACAAATAAATGTGATTTGATCTGACGATTGGGTCTACCTTGCTCATTTTCTGGATAAATCCTCCTGCATTTACAGATTCACCAAAACTTGTGGAATTTATTAGTTTAAACCCCTAGACCTATGTTGGTGATCATATTTATGCAATTGTATAAGTTATATTAACGGTTTATAATGAACATTAACTACCATCAATAAACTCCCCCAATCTTACACTTTGTTAGTCCCTGAGCAAAGCTAAACTTGAACAATGGATCAGGAGTTGCTACAATGCTTTTACTCCTCAAAAGTACACATGCATTCAAACAAGAATTCTCCTCTAGATTAGAATAAACTGATCTGACTTTCAAACTTACCCATATTACCTTCAACCATGGGGCTTCTTAGCCTTCACTTGGGTCTTGAGCAATAGAAAGACAGCACGATCAAGTCAAGCACTATATTTCAAGTTCTTTGCTCCACCATTGTTCTGGAGTTTTTATATATTTTCAAAATAAAATTTAGAGATTCCATTGTATGACACCCTCAAGTCTCTCAATATATGTAGTATTTATGGATCCTCACCAACATAACAAAGATGTTATGCCTTTTTTCTCTTTCAACCACTAAGGCTTATGTGGAGTTCATAGGTAGGGAGAAAGCTAGAGTATACTTGTAATGCATATATTGTAAAGTCAAACAAGGATCCTAAGAGAAATGAGTCATACAATTAAATGAGGATGTGCATGTGTGTAGATATATGGTGGCTATCCTAATTCTACTTTGCTCCTTAAAAACTTATCTCTCTTTTGAAACATAAAAATATTTCTGCAAGAGAACAGAGGCTATCTTTGTTCATCTTTCTTCTTTTTTTAGGCAGGCATCTGAGTACCCATTGTTTTAGATATCTTAGACACTTGTCCACTTTTTCTCTTCTTCTTTTTTTCATCATTTTTTTATTAATAACTTTTGCATAGCCCATGCCTCATTTCTGTAGTAAAACTTTTGAGAGATAGCAACAAGAATTTAGAGCATTTATTTGGTGGATGAAAAACCTATAAAACATATTTTTTGGTGTTTACTCCCATTGTATGAGTAAAACATTTTTGGTAGATCTAAATGGAAAGCATGTTTTTGCGCCTACCCCCAATGTAGGAGTAGTGCATATGTGGGTGGTGTGTACGTGATCTTGATTTTAAGAGGATGACAAATCTCTCATAACAAATTTTGACAAAACTCAATGCAGAACAAGCAGCATATAAGTGGAAGTTTTTCTAGCCTATATAACATGTATGGCTCTGGTGGAAATTCAAGCTTTGTCATGCAGGAACTCATTATATAGTATTTGAGTTTTTTCAAATGATAAATCTCTAGAATTTTAGTGTCACTTGGAACAAGATAAATAGCAGCTCAGACCTTCTCATATCATATCCTTCAATTACCTAGACTTAGATCAATCATATGCTACCCACGAATTTCAAGTGCAGAGTAAATCCTTATATCAAAATAATCTTATCCAAAACTCGAGGGAATTCAAGGTTGAAAACTATGTACTTAAAAAGAATTACAATAGAGTAACTATTCATCATTTCTGTTTTAAGATATTATCTTTAGAGTCCTTTTTATTTTATTTAGCTCCTAAAATAAATTAAAGAAAACGAGACACACTCCCTTTATTTTGTTTTTATTTTAGATCACACATTACAACTATATTTCTATAAAGATAACTTTTATTTTGTTTTTAGTTATTCATATTTTTAAAAAGCAAACTAAGAATAATAACAAAAGGAAAAGAAATACTTATCTAGATACACGGGGGATGCCTTCTCTCCCAAGCTGGATGTTGTCATGGTTGCTCAACGAGGTGACCGGATGTGGAGGTGCTGGAACAGAGCCTCCCAATTTTAATTTTTTTGTTGCTGTTGTTGCCGAAGGTTGGCCATCTCGTGTCACATGCTTACCTGTCATTGTGTATGATTTTGTAACGTACCTTGTCTGGTAGCATTTGTCTCTCCAATGGTTGCGAGTCTGTTGTCAAAGCAATGGTAGGCCTCTTGAGAGTCATGATACCCTCGGCCAGAGAAAGACATGTGTCCTCCCTCGTTTCGCTTTTGAAGGTGATGATCCTTGTGGTAGCGCCTCCATTAGTGGTGCTTCCAATGGTGGTGCCACCTTCTTCTGCCAAACCTGTCTTGGTTTTGAGTTTGATTTTGGCTTGACAGGTTCATTATTCTTGACTTATTCTTCCTCTTTGTTTGGTGTTAGTAGTAAAAGCTTCATCATTGGAGTGTGATGGCACCATATGATGAAAGGTAGATGACTTATGGTGATCTTTTCTTTCTGCTTGAAGCCTTCCTTGCTTCACTAACTTCGTATCTTGAGTTGTTCATGAGCATCTTGTCTCATATGTTGTACTCCTTTATCATTCTTTTGTCCTTTCTTTTGTGGATTTTGGCATTGTGTTGGACCTTCTGCTCTACTCATTGTTTCTTCTCTGTGAAGGATTAGCGGACAACACATACTAGAAGGAATATATAAATAATTCAAAGCAAGGATAGTGTTATCATGGACCTAAAGGTCACCCTCTATGCTATAATAGAGTTGGTTTTAACATTTTAGTTAGCATAAAATCTTTATCACATATTTTAAATAATGTGCCTTATTGTTCACCACTACTTTAAATTTTCAACAAGGTTAAGGCAAAGATGTGTGAGATTGTTTTGAAGAATACCTCAAACCTTGATTTATTTCTACAAATGATCTCCTAACATTCCCAATAAAATTTGAATATTTTCTTGCAAGGGTTAGTCTATATATACAATCAAACTCTATACAAGTATATTTTGATTCAATAATCATGTTTGAATAATATTCCAAAGCATACTTATAACAGAATAAGGAAGCTTGAAAGACTGAAGAGATTTATTCAAGTAAAAACAAGAATATGTATGGTGACCTAAAGGAGCATTATAGAGATTTATCAAGTTGAGCTCATCATAAAGGTAGGGATAACCAAGATAAACTAGCAACATGATATGAGATGTTTTGAAGAACTCTATCTCCCATACTTGAATTTTGCAGAATGCACAATCAAGTTTAGATGATGGAATTCTCCTGTGAATGTGATTTTATGTTGCATAATGTTTGATTGGATATACCTTGTGTTTTCCTTTGTTTTATTAAAATGATTAGTGACAAACATACATGAAGGAGGTTTATCCGATTTACCTATTGTCGAGAGCTCGTAGTCCCTTGAGCAGGACCTTTCCTTGTATTAAGCCTCGATCCTGGAGATGAGGATACAAACAATTGCATGCTCTTCTTCCATCAACCTTTCTTGATTTTTGTTGATTCTTGGTTGATGAATTGGTGTTCATTGGAGATGTAACTCAAGTTTCTCCTTGATTGTCTTTGTCTTCTAGCGGCATGGTAGAGAGTTATTCTTTTTTGTTTGTTTGTGATACGCTAGCCATCTTGATAATCAAGGAAGGAACTTCATTGATGTTTGCGTGAAAGCTTCATCTCCAATGACTTAGGGGTGTCTTTTGTGTGACCATGGTCATTCATGGCCTTACGTGACATAGTCAGCAGTGAGCCATTGATTGATGATGTCTGTTAGCACGAGAATATATGCCACGATATAGTGGCATCTCGTTGTCTTGTCCTTGTTGACGACGTGCGAGATGGTGTCTTCGAAGGTGATGAAAGCAGGCATCAGATTGGCTGATATGAGGTGAGTTGCACACTGCTTCTCATCAGCCTCCTAGCTTGAGTCCTAGAAAGGCTCCATGCTAAGTTGCCTTCGACGTTACTTATGGTCTGTTGATTTGTTCGTCCATTTTCTATGAGTGAGTGCTTCTATTGTAGATCCTTTTTGTGGCATTTATCCCATTTCTCTTTGTTCCATAGCTGAAGTGGTCATTTGGTTTGGGTTCATAGATTCATACCAAACCATGGATAGACACAGCTTATATTTATTCTTTCCTGTAAAATATTAATGGACACATACCCGACGGAATATAACAAATTTGAAAAATGGGTTGTTTCCATAATTTGTGTGATTTTCATCTATGCTAATGAAAAGATGGTTTTAGGAATATTTTAGCATATGTTTTGTTTATCATGTTTTTATAATAAATTTTATTTGTCTGCTGTATTCTAGCATGGTTCAAGGCAAAAGTAACTTGCAGCACAAGACAAAGTGAATAAACTTTGATACCTCAGATCGTACATCCATGAAGGATGAGCTGTGTCTTCTTTGCGCAAAGTTATTTTGAGTTCATCATGTACCTTGCTTCATCTTTGGTGTGAGTTTATCTCGAGACTTTTCCAAATTGAATTTGAGAATTTTTTGTAGAGGTTAGTCCAACAAAATAACCAGTGTCTACACAAGCAATTTTTAGTTCAATAACCAAACTAAACACCATGTCTAATTCGATTAAGGAAGGCATTTTAACCTAAGTACTGAGCTTAATTTAAAAAACCTTTGGAAGTGTGAACTACTTTCAAACCAAAACTTACTATGGTAAGCAAAGTTAGCATGAAAGCACTTTATTGAAATACAGGTAAAAGAGCATGATTAGGGTGAGAGATTTTTTTACACTTGGACCTTCATGTGTCCATATATTTTTTTCTTTTTAAATGCAAATGATATGAATGTGTGTAAGGAACTAAACATGCTGTGGATTTGATATGAGAAAATTTAAACTAAACATAGTGGATGTATCAATTATTTAAAGTAAACATGCATTGGAATACAAAAAGATAACTACTCATTAACTTTGAAGTCCATGAGCATGACTATCTCACCTTCCTTAATCATACTTACCATGACTCACATGATGAAACTTGTGAGTAGTGCAACATTTGTTTCCGTCACTTGAGATGTGATTTGAATTCTTGTGATGTCGACCTTTTTCTCGAATCTACACATGGTTAGAATATATGTCTATACAAACCTGTGAGATGGCAGGGTTCCAATGTTGATGGATCTTGAATGTTCAGGCACCCTAAGTTCTTCAATCTCTTTCTTCTTTTCTTGTGGAAGCTTGCCGGAAGGTCAAAACGGCGACTGATGTCCTGTCTTATTCCATAATTCAACAGAACAGGGGTAGTCCTACTAAAGGTAGTGGTATGTTAATTATCTAAATTTTTACGCCAATTGTTTCCCTGACAACGACGCCAAAAATGCTTGTTAGTATTTATTAACGCAAAAAGAATATGAAAAATTTCGCAAGCGCACAGAATACCATTGTAGAATTTTACTGGAAGTATTTCAGGTATCATTATTTATATTTTTACCACAGGGAAATAATGGAGTAAACATTATTGAATAACAAAGGGGTAACTACTATCAACATACCAACATAGCTAGTGTAGCGGTTAATGTAATGATATAAATTTATGTATAATGACACTCAAGAGATTAATTATTAAAGATAAATAACTAGTTATTGCATGGTCAAAGTATACCTAACTATAATTATGTAACACCCCTGGTGTTACGAACTCCCTTAGCACCCGGATTAGGTCCTAAGAAACGTTCGTAAAAGAGTTCCTCGGGTTTTAAACTTAATTTTCACATGAAATGATAAAGCAATTCTTATAGACCAAAAATAAAAACATAACTTATGTAAAGTACTTAAGTAAAGTTTGATGAGCAAGTGGTGTAGATAGGAATGCAACTTTGGTTGTGGAGTACAATTGTTGTTAACTAGTATTTTTGCCAGCTCAAAAATCGAATTCAAAATTCAAATCAACCTCAACTCTAGATTTTTGGCATTTAAATTCTAACTAAATGGATTGAACACTAGCTTCATGTTCTTGTACTGTTGGTTGCCTCTAAGTAAACACTTGAGCATGGTGTAGGTCATAGTTATGTTGGGTGTCACGTTGCCCTTCCTAAATTTGCCCAACTTCATTGAAACGTGATGTAAACCATGTTGTTGGTGCTTTGTTCGTGAACCAGCACTTCAGTGACAAACCCAAGTTGGCATCCCTTTATCTCCCTCTCTGGTTGCTCTCTAGTCATGACGATTGCTTCGTTAGCTAGCTAGAAGTGTTGACTATAGGTTAGTGGGATTGATTGAACTTCGGTCGAGATGATCAGCAGTTTTTGCTTCGCTTTAAAACGCGTGCACATCACCGTTTGTAGTTGTTTGGCCTGAGTCCGCGGTCACCATGCGCGTGCAGACGCTATTGTCGCTGGGCTCAAGCCGTGGTCGGGTTGTTGCCTCTGGCCAGCCCGCGTGCCGTCGTCACGTGCTCAGTCGATGCTGCGCAGCGCCCATAGTCTTGCCGTGGCCGTGCCCCGCCTGGCGGCATTGGCCGGCCTTGGCTGGCTGCGGCCTGGCTCCCACTATTGCTGCATGCACCATACTCGAGTGGCTAGCTGCTGTGCCCATTTCCTCCACTTGTCGTGCCGCCAAGTCGTGCGAGCCACGCGTGCATACTGCCGTTGTGCCGCGCGCAGGGACGAGTTGAGGCTGCGGCTGCCGTCGCTTGGCCATCATGGCGCTCACCCTGCCCTCTAATCCACCTATCGCGTTGAGCCTCCGGGGCATGTGCCACAGCCCGCCATGTCAGCGTTGTCTGACCCCGGTCACAGTAGCGATGGCAATGTCTCTCTGCCTTGCTTTGCTCCCCACTAGCTGACACTGGTGAGCCCAGCTCGGGGTCTTGTCACTCCATTCTAGGCACTTCGCACTGGGCCTCCATGTCTTGTCATCTGTGCACACGTGCCTCGTACTGCTGCCATCGTTCGGAGCCGCCCCGTCTTAATCTGCTCGGGCTTGCTTGGGTGACCTCTTCACGGCTGCACCGTGCGCAAGACCACCCATCCTAATCGCTAGCTCGGGCTTCGTAGCACCATTCCTCATACCAGGGGGTGGCATAGGAAGTCGGTTAGGCGTCCCATTCCCCTCAAGCCTAGCCAAGCAATGCCAATCGACAAATCGGTGTTTTGCTCTCCGCCGGCCATGTGCGCCGCCGAACCGGTAGATTTGGGGGTAAGGCCCAAGGGGTTGGTAGCGGTTCAATCGCTCATATCCTCGAACTCACCTTGACTCCCTCTATCCGGTGCTCACACTATTTTGGCTAGTTAGCAAACTCATCGATGACATGGTGACGCGTCGGTGTCGAGCTTGGGGCATCGCCGCCATGCCCGGATGCATGTGGCCAGACCACCTCGGCCCTCCCCTGCTTCAACCGTCACTATAGCGTGCACCAAGGTGAGCTACTGATGCTTCTCCTCCATCTCTACCTTCCTATGAGGGCGTAGGCTCGCCGGGACGCTCACGCGGTCGTTGGATCCATCGTCGTCGAGGCTAGGGTTGGGTAGTACACCGTTGGACTTTCTGCTGCCTCCCACCATTGCGCGTTGGTCCATGGGTCCATGTAGGCCCGATGGACACGTCGATTTGGCCCTCGGTAGGCCAGCGTGGCCGTGCTGTGCTGGCCAGAGCCGCACCATCACGCACGGGGATGCCAGGGATCGCCCTGTTGCGAAGATGACACATTCCAGGGTCCTTAATACAAAACTAAATCTGTTGTAATAGTGTGTCGCTGCGCCGCTTGATTGTCTAAAAATACGAGTCCTCTTTTGCAAAATGAGCATGCCCGCGCGGCCTCCCTGTCTTGGGCCATGCTGGGCCGTCCCGATGCGTGTGCAGCCGCACTCCACCTTGGGCCATTGGGCCGCTAGGCCAATTAATTGTCACCGGCCCCTTTCTTTTTCTAAAACTCTTTTCTAATTTAGTTTCTAGTTTAACTTGTAAATTCCATATAAAATTATGTAGAGGTCCAAAAATTGTGAAACTAAGTTTGTTAGGATCCTAAAATCATGATCTATCTGCTAGTATATCTTGTTCACATAGTTTTATAATATTTTTAGGAGTTCTCTAATTAATTTGAGATGCTTAATATTATTAAGATATAAACTTGTAGAAATTATTTGTGGTAATTTGGTGATAATGTTGACTCTAAATTTCACAAGTAAATTCCTGATATTATTAGGTGCTCACAATAATTTTGTAGCTTCAAAATAATTAGTTTGCTAAGATAGCTAATGAGCCCTAGTTTGGATATATATTAAATCAATGAAATAAAATAAAGAAACACCTTGGGATGGTAGAACTAAAACACTTGTTGGGAAATAACGCCTTATTCGACAACGTGGATACGTAGCCTAGTACGTTAGTCATTAGAGCTAGCTCGTTAGCTTGAGAGACGTAATCATATTTTGTTGGGAAATAAACTGATTAATTACGTCTCTGCATGCATCCACGCATATCATAATAGGAACAACGATGGATCATGGAGTCGACCGGTGTTGACAAAATCTGGTCGGTAGTCTACCGAGGGGTATGCCTAAGGTAGTAGATTGTCGGCAGATAGGTGTGCAAGCCACAAACGAGATGGTGATGCAGAACAACACGCGTGTTTACCCAAGTTTAGGCCGCCATGTGGGCGTAATACCTTACGTCCTGCTCTGCTTTGTTATTGCTATCTTGAATGTATTACAAGCTAGATTGCCCTAGAGTATGTTTTGATGTTTTCGAGGGGGGTCCCCTGCCCTCCTTATATAGTCTAGGAGGCAGGGTTAAAGATCTGGAAACTAATCTTAGCCAGTTACAATTGCCACATAGAGCCGGATAAGGATTCCTAATCTAACCGACCAAGACCTTGCTTGATTTTCAAGTCTGGTTTGATGCCTTGCGTGAGACTCCATCCCGATGATCTGGATCACGCGTCGTCATGTAATGGGCCGAATCATCTGGTCTGGGCCTGCCCATGTCTAGCCATAAGGGTATAGGGGTTTATACCCCCACAGCTAGTCCCCGAGCACTATGTATTCTGTATCGACACACTGTCTTAGTCTTCTTCAACTTGCGAGGTTCGTCTTCACATCACCTTGAAATGTTAGCCGAGCATACGCTAGTGTTCCGTCTAGATTAGGAATCAGTAAACCATGATTGTTGATGAAGATTGCAGTTGTCAGTGAAGATTGCATAGTGGTCCAAAAAGAAAATTTTTCTTTCCTGCTGAAGTGTACCCACTTGTATTTCTGAGAAGAAATGTAAGTGTGTGTACTTGATGAAAGTAACTTACGAAAAATTCCAGATCATAGGGGCAAAAAATAGAAACAATTCACCGTCAGGTGAAGTGTACCCACTTAGTCCCCGAGCCTGGTAATAGATGACGTAGGCATGTGTTGCCAGGGTCTAAAAAAGAATCCTCAAGAACCAATGATCATTATGCACCATCAGATGCATCATATATGATGTAGTCCCCGAGCTTGCTGGAAGGCGAAAAATGAGCCTTGTAGCAAGGTCTAAGAAAATCAAGCGCCCATCGACTGTATGCAAGCATAGTACATGTAGTCGAGCAAGACGAATCCTGGAGCAGGAAGTGGTGTAACAAGTCCCCGAGCTCAAAGGTGTAACAAATAGTCCCCAAGCTTGGAGGTCTGGCAAAGAGTCCCCGAGCTCGGAGGTCTAGCGTCGTGTCCCCGAGATCGGAGGTCTAGCAAAGAGTCCCCGAGCTCGGAGGTCTAGTGTTGTGTCCCCGAGCTCGGAGGTCTGGCGACGAGTCCCCGAGCTCGGAGGTCTGGCTGTAGGTCCCAGAGCATGCTAGTCTAGCGAGTCCCCAAGCTTGGAGGTCTGGCTGCATGTTCCAGAGGTCAGAGCTCAGGCTACAGGTTCCAGAGCACGCTGGTCTAGCGAGTCCCCGAGCTTGGAGGTCTGGCTGCAGGTTCCAGAGCTCGGAGCTCTGGCTATAGGTTCCAGGGCACACTGGTCTAGCGACTCCCCGAGCTTGGAGGTCTGGCTGCAGGTCCTAGAGCTCAGAGCTCTGGCTACAGGTTCCAGAGCACACTGGTCTTAGCGAATCCATCGCCACGCTGTCTCGGTAGATCTCTTTCTTTTTTCTTCTTTTCATTTTCATTTCTGTTTTTTTCCTGACTGGTCCAATTTGACACGCTGATGACGTGGGCGGCGTCGCAGTTCCTTTCTGGCACATCATGTGAACAATGACTTAGTGTCTGTAACAAGACACATTTGGGTCACGTACCAAACGGTGCCAAAATCGAAGGGACACAATTTTTGCGGAGGAAATATGTCAGTTACCGCAAATCTCGTGCCACATGCCCCATTCTTTCAGAAACTGAATCGACCCTGCCTCTTAAAGACCAGGAAAGGGAACGATTCTAATCTACTCACACTCGCATATCCGCAATCAACTGTCTTCTTGCTTCCACCGCCGCCGCGCCATTATCATCACAGAGCCCTCTCGAGCCCCAGTGCCCCCACCGTAGTGCAATCCACAATCACCACCATAGGCATCGACGAAGTTGCCCCAAGTTCTTGCCTGCGCCGCCATTGATATTGAATCACCGCCACCAAACCCTAGCTACTGGGAATAGCGGCGCCCTCCTTTCCCTCCGTAGAAAGGAAGGGTCAAAAGAGTCGGAGAATGGCCGTGAGGAAGACAAAGATAGAGGCCAAAGTTCACAAGGAGATCATGAAGAAGGAATGGAGTATGTCAAAGTGCACCCCACTCAGCCTTGAGCGACTGGTGCATATTGCTGTGCTGCGTGCCCAAGAACTGGCGGGATGGTGTGCACCCGATCTGGAGCCATTCCCGGATCCCAAAGGAGGTGAAATTGTTGTTTTTGAAGAATACTTTACCCATGGATTTGGTGTTCCTGTACATCCATTCTTGCAAGGGCTCTGCAACTATTACGAAATCAGTATCTGCAATCTGCATCCGAATTCTATGTTGCTTGTCGCTTGTTTCATCCATCTCTGCGAAGCATATGGTGGTTTCCAACCCCACTTCAACTATTTTCGTCACTTGTTCTGGTTGAAGAAGAAAGAAGGTCGAGGCCGCTCCAACGTGGCTGGTGGCTGCTATCTGAACATGCGGGAAGGGATCAGGGTGGAGTACCTACACTGCCCTTGGAAGACCACATTAGAGGACTGGTACAAGCATTGGTTTTACATCCGTGAAGAACCAAGCCAGGTCTCATACTGTGACGTATTCTTGGTCCCAAAGAAAACTAACAGTTGGAAAGAGCTACCGCAGAACACAATCTAGATTGAAGCAATAATGCAGCTGGTACCTTGGTCAAGGCTGGATGGACCAAGTGTAGTCGGTAATTTTATCAGTCGTCGGATCCAACCGTGTCAGGCCAGAGTGCACGCGGCATATGAATACCAAGGTCGCATGGACCCGACCAGAATGAGGAATGAAGACCTCGAACCGAAAGAAGTGAAGATCAGGATCCGAGACCTGTTTAATCTGAAAGATCCCAACTTCAAGAAGCTGACAGTCATCGAGCTAACGTTCAAGCTTACTCACCCACCACCACTGGTAAGTCAAATGTTGTCTGATAGTTTATCCTTGTGATTGAAACTCTGCATGATAGCTACTTTTTTGGTGTGCTATCATTCTGAAATTCATGTTGCTATCTGTTGCCCAGTTTAATGGACAGGAGAGAGCGCAAGCATTCGTCTCTTGCCCTCCAGGCGTGGAGTGGCCAAAGGCCATGCCAAGGGCCCATGATGCATAGCCGCTTCCCATGGACGACGATCCTTCTGAATTTGATTGGCTTGAAATTGAGGATGAATCAGAGCAAGCCAGCCGACTTGCAGGCAAGAAACCAGTGGTTGCCCTGATGAAGAAAAGGGGCCAAACCTCACAAGGAACCTCTGCAAATGAAAATCCAAAAGTGGTAACTGACCTGAAGGAAGCAGAAGACCCTACAAGTAAACGTCAACGCGTTATTGCAGATTGGCCAGAAGATGAAGACGAGGAGGTCAAGGAGGTCTCCAGTATCATAGCAAGCAACCGGAGGGAGCGGCTTGCTAGAAGGCAGGAGCCGACACCGCCATTGCAAACAACTGAGCCACCACCTCGTCCACTGCAACCACAGGCGCAGGCCTCAGGAATCCCAAAGCCTGCTGCCGCTGTTAGAAGTGACGTGGCTAAGCCAGTCCTGACCACCGGAGCAGTGGCAGAGAAGGGTGCCGGGCCCGAGAAGACGGAGAAATCTTGGTTTGCCACCGTTTTCCATGCTACAGACCTATAAGTCGTCGAAAACTTGTTTGAGTATAACATAATTGGTCAATATCATCACCTTTGTAACTTGTTATTGATTTGTATAGCTCTGCATCGACCAAAAGGCTGGAAGAACTGTCTGGCGGTGCAACACCACCACCACCCAATACTGCCATCACCGAGCGGGAGGCCCTGGAGTAGACCAGAGCAGAGAGTAGTCCTCGAGCCGCAAGCTCCTTCAACATCTACTCCTGGTCCACAAACTAAAATTTTAGGGCAGGCAGGAGATGGTGGGGCCCCAGAGCTGCCAGAACAACCACTGAAGGCCCCAGAACCAGCAGTACAGCACCAGCCAGCCCTAGAAAACCCAGAACAGCCCCAGCCGGCCTCAGAGCTACAAGTCCCAAAATCTGCAGAAGTTGGTGGGACCACCAAGGAGCCAACTGGAAGTGCTAGACCAGGAGACAAAGCTGAGTCTTCAGCCCCAGCCACGGAAGAAATACTTGGGCATTATGAAGAAGAAAACATATTTTGCGGTACCCGCTCCTACGCTGTGGAGATCCCAGTAGGAGACAAGGTCGGGGCCGTAGAAGCGGTTGGTAAAATATTCCTGGAGGAAGTTAAGGTAAGCCGCACATAACTGTATAAGCCGTTGTTGTATAATCCATAAGAACTGCCTTATGACCCTGTATACTACAGACTGTGGCCGAGAAGAACAAACAGCTAAACACAGAACAGAAGAAACTACAGCAGCAGTTGGAGAGTTATGCGAGGCAAAGTATTGATCATGAAGAAAAGATGCGCACGGTACTCCAACGGCTGGAGGTGGTCGAGAAACAGAGATCGGGTAAGGGTCCCTTCTGTTGTTAGGTACTCGAGCTCTGTAGGGTGTTGTATTACTGTACTGTTCATAATTAGAGTATTGATACAGGTCTGGACATCGAAGTCAGCCGGCTTCGTGAAGAAAATGCTCAGGTAACTGTAACAGAACCGTCCAAATTATAAGAGCACAAGTACAAAAACAATCACCGAAGTGATCAAATTCTCGCACTTGAGCCCATATAACTCCGGTAGTCCAATGAAATCATGAGGGATTTCAAACCAACCAACATACCAGCCAAGATCGTAGTGATTCAACATAACAAGTCACATGTTACAACCATTTCACAAGTAAATTCAATATACATCGGAGTTCAACAAAGTTATTACAACTTAAGTTCAAAAGTAGCGGAAGCAAAGTAATTTGAAACTAACACCTTTATTTCAAATATATGCCAGTACTAAGGTCAACTTCCAACAAAAGCATTAGAGAGAAGATAACTCAGAAGGATCATGCCCGTAATCACACTCCGCCTCTATGGCAGGAGTCAACCAGCTCTTGCAGTCGCCAAGATACAACACAACCTGCAACAAGTGGGGATAAAACCCTGAGTACGAGAAGGTACTCAGCTAGACTTACCCATCATAAACCAGAAATAAAGTGACACCAAGGATCATGCAAGGCTGATATAAGGTGGGCTAGCTTGACAATATTTTGCATAAAAGCTTATTATGGATAAGTAATCATTAATGCTTAAGCATCAAGTTAATTATCATTAACCTGTCATCTATATTAGAACCTGTACTAGAGCACTCACTTTATTAGAAGCAAACAATATTAACCATAGCAGGTATAAATTGAGGCAACCTTTCCATCGTTATCCAATTAACCATCCGTTTAATTTAATGGAATCTACGTTGCCGCTGCTCAAGTCAAGTGCTCACTAACCGGGAGCGACGGCGATTCGAATCGAATTCCTATCCAGCTAGAGGGGTATTTGTAACACCCTAAAATTTGAAGAGAAGAAAAATAGGAAAATGTGATTTTTATATTTATTTTTGTGAAGCATGCAAATTTAGAATAAGAATAACTTTTATAAATTTAAAATCAAATATAAGGGTAGAAACATGATTGAGCATTCATGCTGCTGCATTTGAAGTTTTGTATTGAGTGGTTTAAATCAAATTCAAATTTGATTTGAAAGTCTTTTGAAAATGGCTTTGAAAAATTTGAAAAAGAAAAAGAAAAGGAATTTCTCTTCTTCTCGGGCCGCTTTTCTCCCGCAGCCCACTACCCCGGCCTGCTGCGGCGGCCCATTCCTTCTCCTCTCCTTCCCCCGCGCCGCCTTCTCCTTCTGGGCCGAGCCCAAGTCGCGGTCGCCGGCCCAACTCGCCCGCGCGAGCGCCTTCCTTTCCCGGCGTGACGCTGACATCCGGGGCCCACGTGTCAGAGGCTCCACCTTCATCTTCCTCCCCACGCCGAACACCGGCTTCTCTTTCCTTTCTTGCCGATGTCGAATCCCTCTCCGTATCCTCTCCCTTCCTTACTTAGAGCTGCCATCGGGGTATAAAAACGGAGCCTCCGCACTATTCTGCCCCGTCCCAACCCTTTTGGAGCAGCCAAAACCGCCTAGGGTCGCCACCGTGAGCACCACCGCCTCCACCGTCCGCCACCGCAAGCGCGCCGCCGTCTACGTCCATCCCTTGCCCTCGTTCTTGTCCGGGGTGAGTTCGCCGTGCTCCAAGCTATCTCCCGGTGTATCCCTTTCGTCGAATGGTGCCCGGAGTAGTGTTTTCGCATGTTCCAGTGATGGCGCCGCCACGGGAAGCTCGCCGGCGGCCGGAGCCCGGCCGGAGCGCCGCCGGGACTTCCCAGACCCAATCTGGACCGTCCGATTCGAATCCAACGGGTGTAATTAGAAGATACCGTTTCGGCCGACGTTTTTGCTAAAGAGCCCCTGATGTTTTCACAATTATAACCCGCGGTCCAAAGCGTATTCTGGAAAATACGTTTTTATTAAATGAAAACGTAATTCGTTTAGGAAAAAGAAAAATACGCTTTCTGATATTTACAGTTTTGCCATTTAATTTGTTTTAGTCGTAGAATCTTCGTTTTAGCTCCGATTTGATCCATTCAAATTGCGTTAGATTCATATTTGCGAGCTCTATGTAATGATACAACTGTACAGTAGGTTTGGATTAATTTATTTTCGAGTTTTAATTAAAGTATTTATTTTTCTATAGGAAATCTTTGGAAATTCATAACTTTGTCGTTTTAGCTCCGTTTTTCGTGATCTTCGCGTCTGTGTGATCCTAGCGAGTTGTAGATTCGTTTTAAAGACTTTTTATCTTATTTTCTTACTGTTGGTGTATTGTTCTAATTATAGCCTTGTTTGTCTATGCATGATTGCCTCTGGATGTGTGTTGTTGATATTGGTTGATCGAGTATAGACGGTGAGCAATTCGTTGGAGATCAAGAGCCTTACTACGAGCAAGATCTTCAGGACTAGTTTGAGCAAGGCAAGTATAGCATGGGATTATCCTTGTTTTCCTATTCACCTTATGCAATTAATATCATTATGCATTTATTCCTTGTTAAGGATGACTTAGAGATTGATCCTATACCTTGGTACCTATTGTGATGCATGGAGTAGTATGGCTAGTGCTTAAACATGGACTATGATCATGTAAATTGATTAGAGGAATATGCAATAAACATTAAAAGATGACTTTGATTAATGTTTAAAGGGGATTAGAGCATGTGGGTTACTTTTGATGCTCTAATTGCTCTCCATAAGGACTCATCTATAAGCGACAATCTGGGATTTACAGTACAACTGTGGGGGCTATATGGCTCTGGCTTTAGTCATATAAAAGGACCTTTTCTAGCTTGTTAGAGGTAACCTTTTTGGCGTAAGAATGGCTTGACGAATCGGGTATAGTGCGGCCTCTGTCCTTATGTGTATAGGCTGCGGGTTATTGTGCCATTTGGAAGGGGGGCTCTACATCTGTTTGCCGAGTGAATCTAATGGCCCTAACTTGTTAGGCGAACCTTCGAAAGACTTCATAGTGTTTACCCTGCCTGCTCACCTTGGTAGTGTTTTGGGAGTAATTAACCCGGGCATTTGGGTAACACGACTCACAGTGAAAGTGTACAACCTCTGCAGAGTGTAAAACTGTTATAACAGTCGTGCTCACGGTCACGAGTGGCCTTGGACCCTTATGGAATAGTTGAATAATTGTTTATGGTTATGTTTTTGCTATTCATTAATCATTTCACATGGATCATATGTTTATTGTTTACATTGAGACCTTTTGATGCTATTGATATGCTAAAATCATGTTAATTAAAAGCTACATGCTGATAAACCAATGATTATGCCTTTTTGAGCCTCATGAACCCCATGTTACACTTGTTGAGTACGAGATGTACTTACGCTTGTTTATTTTTCTTATTTGGATAAAAATCCCGGATGGGTAACAGATGGAGGTAATAGTGACTACTACGCCTACTTCCCTGAGGATTACTAGTCTTGCTGTCAACCAGTCAATGTACCTGTGACTGGAGCTACCACGAGAGATTTTTATTTATACTTCCGCTACATTTGTGTTAAGACTAAGTGCTTAAATATCGTGATGTAATGACATTTGCCATGATACTTCTGTTATAATTTGTGATCTTATGTGTGATTGATCTCTGGGCGCACATAAGGGTAAGCATTCCATTTGGTCGATAAATGGGTGTGACAAATTGGTATCAAAGCTCTTGTTGACTGTAGGACGCAAGCCTAGCTAGAAATGGTCGATTTAGTATCATCTTTACACTATTTTTATGCTCACTATCTTGCTCTTGTTATTTGATAAATTTTTATGCTTCTTATGTCTTATTCTATAATGAAATTTTGCCTCTAATCTAACTTCATCTAAAAAAAATTCTGTAGATGGCCCGTGACCGTAAGACTGCCCGCATCAGCTCTGGAGGATACTACCCACCTCGTGCCCTGCATGCAACTGAAGAGCCACAAGAGCCAGAACCTCAGGAACAGGAGCAGACCCCTGTAGCACCAGTCCAAGCACCAGCACCTCCCCAAGAAGAGCCTGAGCCTGAAGAAGATCCAGAAATCGTCGAGATTGAAGATGGTGAGGAGGAAGCTAATGGAGGAGTACAACCCCCGCCTCCACCACATGAAGCTCCTGAAGATATACCACCTCCTCCAATGGGGTGGACTGTGAGGATCTACCATAGGAATGGAGGGGATGCTGTCTCTCATATTCGCCTAGTGGGGATGCTCACTGCTTACTTCGCTGATTAGCATCCAGCCGTGGAGTACGTCTGCTGGGAGTACACTCATCCACTGGAGGACACGTACTGGAAGGCAAGGGCAAGCATCTTTGCACACAAGCAAGACAAGGGGGCATATCAGCTGGACAGGATGTTCTCTCACGTGGGACATCGAGCTACTATAGAGGATAGCATTGAAGATGCTGCTTTTGAAGCATGTATGGGTCTCCGCTATCTTCGCTTTAACCTTATGAAGCATGACATTCATCGCTTCTTTCCTCGTGCACACCCCGAGCTTGGATGGGCTATGACAGATCCAGTGCAGCTAGAGCCACTACCTCAGGTGATGGTGAACTTTGTCTATGATATGATGGACAGGAAGCTGCAACTAGAAGAGATGGTGAGGGCACAAGGGAAAACTATCAAAAGGTGCCAAGCAACCATTGATGAGCTCCGAGCAAACCAAGGCATGCCCAAGATCTATGAGACATTAGAGCATGAGCCACTTCCTTAGGAAGTAGGAGTCCTTTATGTAATAAGAACGTTCTTAGTAACGTTAGTTGAGTCAGTCGAGTCTGTCGTGTGGTTTGAACCTTGGTGTGCTAGTTGCTTTATTATTATGCTTATGTGTGAGTTGGATCTTTGTTTGAGTGTCGGGACTTGTAGGCATGTCTACAAGTTCCATTCTTAAGAATAATAAGTTTATTAGTCAAGGAATAATAGTTGGGTTTGATATTGTCTCGTTTCTGTCCTTGCTGTTTTCTGGAACAGTCTCCAATGTTTCTGCTATAGTTTAAAAACGGTTCATGCAACATTTATGAAATTTTTATGAGAGAAACTAGACTCAAGCATCTTTCAAATGCCACTGGAATCACCTTTTTATCTAATCTGGTTCGAGAGATATAATTTTCACAAATTAAAGTTTCTGCACAGTCTGGAATCTGGAACAGTTTCTGTTACGCCTTATTTTTCATAGACTTAACGACAGAATCTGGTCTTGAGGTCTGAATAGAAATTGTGGACAATTTTATAAGCTTTCCAACCATATAAAGCACGCCTCTTTTGGACTTCTGTAGCCCGAGATATGATTGAAATACTGAACTGTCAATATTGCTACTCGTCCAGAAAACTTTCAGATCTCATTCTTAATCTTATAAGTGGTTGATAACCTGGATTTCTTAAAGTTTGCATGTTTATGGGTGGCAGATGGATGGAAGAGGAAGAGGCAGAGGTCGTGGAAACATTCCCCCAAATCCACCACCACCACCGCCACCAACTATCGAGCAGCTGCTGGCAGTACAGACGCAGTTGATGCAACAACTGGTGCAGAATCAGCAAAATCAGCCAGTTGCTGGGGTTCAACCACGTGATAAGCGTGGTGAATTTTTGAAGGGTCGTCCCCCAGTGTTCACACATGCTGCTGATCCTTTGGAGGCCGATGATTGGCTTCGTGCTGTGGAGAAACAACTCACTATTGCACAATGTGATGACCGACAGAAGGTGTTGTTCGCTTCTAGGCAACTTCAGGGAGAAGCTCAGGATTGGTGGGAGTCATATGAGTATGGTCGTCCTGCCAATGCTCCTACAGTCACCTGGCAGGAGTTTAGAGAGAACTTCAGGGCTTACCATATACCTGAAGGAATGATAGAATTGAAGGCGGAGGAATTCAGGAACCTGACCCAAGGGTCAATGACTGTAGCTGAGTACCGTGACAAGTTTGCTCAATTGTCACGATATGCTCCACATGAGGTGGCCAATGACAATGATAAGCAGCGCCGCTTCTTGAAGGGATTGTATGATGAACTACAGTTGCAGTTGATGTCCAATACCTATCCTAACTTTCAGACGCTTGTGAACCGCGCTATCGTGGTGGATAACAAGCGCAAAAGAAATGGATGCAAAGAGGAAGAGGTTACAGGGACAAGCCTCCAATAGCAACACCTGTCCACGTACTGGCTTTCAACAGAATATTCAGCAGAGGCCTCCTTCTGGACAGTGGAATCGTGGTCAGGCCCCATTCCGTGGACAGTTCCCGCAACGTCCCCCATTCCAGTCACAGAGTAGCAACCAACGTCCACCACAGCAGAATGGGAATCAAGCGCAGCATCAGGGTCCTTCCAACAACACTCCTGCAAAGACTAGTGCTCCCAATACTCCCAACAGGTGTTTCCGTTGTGGAAAAGAAGGTCACTTGTCTTACAATTGCCCGGAGAAGCCTAACCAGCAGACTCCCCAGAGACAGAGCAGCCACCAGAAGCCCGCACTTAACTCGGGAAGGGTGAATCACTTGTCCCAGGAAACTGCAGTGGAGGAGCCAGAAGTTATGCTTGGTACGTTCGATGTCCACTCTACTCCCGCCACTATTCTTTTTGATTCTGGAGCATCACATTCTTTCATATCACAATCATTTGTTAGAATACATAGAATCCATTTGTGTGCCATGAAGAACCCTATCTTAGTAAACTCACCTGGTGGAAGCATGCCAGCATCTTATCGCTGTCTTCCAATTAGTCTCAACTTAAGGGGGTAGAGTTTACAGTTAGCCCTATAGTATTGAGAACAGCTGGGATTGATCTTATATTGGGAATGGATTGGATGATGCAACAACAAGCAGAGATTCAGTGTAAGGACAAATCAGTTGTGCTGACAACACCAAAGGGTGATAGAATCAGGGTTGAAGTAAAAGTACAAAAACAAGAGACCGCTACTGTGAACCAGCTCAATGATGGTGCCAACCAAGAAGATCCAGTTGTGGAGGAGTTCCCAGATGTGTTTCCGGAGGAATTGCCAGGTATGCCACCAGACCGTGACATTGAATTTATTATTGAATTATTACCTGGAACTGCACCTATAGCTAAGCGTCCATATAGAATGGGAGTAAATGAATTAGAAGAACTTAAGAAACAAATTAAGGAGTTGCAGGATAAGGGTTTTATTCGTCCTAGTTCTTCACCATGGGGAGCACCAGTGATTTTTGTGGATAAGAAAGATGGAACTCAGAGGATGTGTGTAGATTATCGGTCTCTTAATGAGGTTACTATTAAGAACAAGTACCCATTGCCTAGAATTGATGACCTGTTTGATCAGTTGAGAGGAGCTTGTGTATTCTCCAAGATTGATCTTCGCTCTGGATATCATCAATTGAAGATTCGTGCCAGGGACATACCCAAGACAGCATTTACCACACGGTATGGGTTATATGAGTATACTGTGATGTCCTTTGGTTTGACTAATGCTCCTGCATACTTCATGTATTTAATGAATAAGGTGTTCATGGAATATCTGGACAAGTTTGTAGTGGTGTTCATTGATGATATACTAGTGTTTTCCAAGACGGAGGAAGAACATGCTGAACATTTGAGGTTGGTCTTACAGAAGCTCAGAGAACACCAACTATATGCAAAAAGGAGTAAATGTGAGTTTTGGCTGAAGGAAGTTTCTTTTCTGGGTCACATTGTTTCAAATGGAGGAATATCAGTAGATCCTGGCAAGGTGAAAGATGTATTGAACTGGAAACCACCTATCAATGCAAGTGAGATCCGTAGCTTTTTGGGATTGGCTGGTTATTATAGGAGATTTATAGAGGGATTTTCCAAGCTTGCAAAACCAATGACTGCATTGTTGGAGAAGAATGCCAAGTTTGTGTGGTCCGAGAAGTGTCAGGCTAATTTTGAGGAATTAAAGAAAAGGTTGACTACTGCACCCGTCTTAGTTTTGCCAGATCTGAATAAACCTTTCTCTATCTATTGTGATGCATCTCGATTGGGATTGGGATGTGTTCTGATGCAAGAAGGTAGAGTTGTGGCATATGCATCGAGGCAGTTAAGGAAGCATGAGTTAAATTACCCTACTCATGATTTGGAATTAGCTGCAGTAGTTCATGCATTAAAGATATGGAGACATTATTTGATTGGACACAAGAGTGATATATACACTGATCACAAGAGTCTAAGGTACATCTTCACTCAAACGGATCTGAACTTGAGGCAGCGTAGATGGTTGGAGTTGATAAAAGACTATGATCTAGAGGTGCATTATCATCCCGGAAAGGCCAACGTTGTAGCTGATGCTCTTAGTAGGAAAAGTTATGCAAATGAAATACAAGTAATGCCTATGCCAAAAGAATTGTGTGCTGAGTGCAAGCATCTGAACTTGGGATTTACTACTAATGCAGTGGAACTAGTATTAGAGCCTACCCTGGAGCAAGAAATCCGTAAAGGTCAGCAGAAGGATGAAAAGTTGAGAGAGATAGCTGAAAACATAGCGAAAGGTAAATCTCCAGGATTCCGTAAGGATGAAAGTGGTACGCTATGGTTTGGGAAAAGGCTGTGTGTGCCTAAAGATAAGGATATCCGAATGGCAATTCTGCGTGAAGCTCATGAGTCAGCTTATTCCATACATCCGGGGAGTACTAAGATGTACTTAGATCTGAAAGAGAAATATTGGTGGTATGGTTTAAAGAGAGACGTAGCTGAGTATGTTGCTTTGTGTGACACTTGTCAAAGGGTGAAAGCGGAACATCAGAGACCTGCAGGATTGTTACAACCTATGCAGATACCCGAGTGGAAATGGGAAGAGGTTGGTATGGACTTTATAGTTGGGTTGCCACGGACTCAAAGAGGATATGATTCAATTTGGGTGATAGTGGATCGTCTGACTAAGGTTGCTCATTTTCTGCCTGTGAAGACTACATATAGCAGTGCGAAACTGGCAGAGTTGTATATGGAAAGAATAGTGAGTCTACATGGAGTTCCTAAGAAGATTGTGTCTGATCGAGGTACTCAGTTTACATCTCATTATTGGCAAAAGATACATGAATCATTGGGGACCAAACTAAATTTTAGTACAGCTTATCATCCCCAGACAGATGGTCAAACAGAGAGAATTAATCAGATATTGGAAGATATGTTGAGAGCTTGTGCTTTACAATATGGGACTAGCTGGGATAAGAGTTTGCCATACGCAGAGTTCTCTTATAACAATAGTTATCAGAAGAGTCTTCAAATGGCACCGTTTGAGGCTCTATATGGACGAAAGTGTAGAACCCCGTTATTCTGGAATCAGACAGGGGAGAGTCAAGTGTTTGGGCCTGATGTATTAAAGGATGCTGAAAAGAAAGTGAGAATGATTAGAGATAATCTAAAAATAGCACAGTCCAGATAGAAAAGTTATGCTGATACTCGCAGAAGGGAGTTGACTTTTGAGGTAGGGGATTATGTCTACTTGAAAGTGTCACCCATGAGAAGTGTGAAGAGATTTAACATGAAGGGTAAATTGGCACCAAGATATATTGGACCTTTCAAGATTATAGAGAGACGTGGTGAAGTGGCATATCAATTGGAATTACCCGAGAGCCTGGCAGGTGTACATGATGTGTTCCATGTGTCCCAATTGAAGAAATGTTTACGAGTATCAGAAGAACAGATTCCGATAGAGGAACTCACTGTTAAGGAGGATCTTACATATGAGGAGTTTCCGGTTAAAATTTTGGAGACTGCGGACAGAGTCACAAGAAGTAGAACAATCAAAATGTGTAAAGTACAGTGGAATCGGTACACCGCAGAAGAGGCTACTTGGGAACGAGAAGAGGATCTGAGAAAAACCTACCCGCAACTGTTTGAGTAAGCACCGGTCGAATCTCGGGACGAGATTCATTTTAAGGGGGGTAGAATTGTAACACCCTAAAATTTGAAGAGAAGAAAAATAGGAAAATGTGATTTTTATATTTATTTTTGTGAAGCATGCAAATTTAGAATAAGAATAACTTTTATAAATTTAAAATCAAATATAAGGGTAGAAACATGATTGAGCATTCATGCTGTTGCATTTGAAGTTTTGTATTGAGTGGTTTAAATCAAATTCAAATTTGATTTGAAAGTCTTTTGAAAATGGCTTTGAAAATTTTGAAAAAGAAAAAGAAAAGGAATTTCTCTTCTTCTCGGGCCGCTTTTCTCCCGCAGCCCACTACCCCGGCCTGCTGCGGCGGCCCATTCCTTCTCCTCTCCTTCCCCCGCGCCGCCTTCTCCTTCTGGGCCGAGCCCAAGTCGCGGTCGCCGGCCCAACTCGCCCGCGCGAGCGCCTTCCTTTCCCGGCGTGACGCTGACATCCGGGGCCCACGCGTCAGCGGCTCCACCTTCATCTTCCTCCCCACGCCGAACGCCGGCTTCTCTTTCCTTTCTTGCCGACGTCGAATCCCTCTCCGTATCCTCTCCCTTCCTTACTTAGAGCTGCCATCGGGGTATAAAAACGGAGCCTCCGCACTATTCCGCCCCGTCCCAACCCTTTTGGAGCAGCCAAAACCGCCTTAGGGTCGCCACCGTGAGCACCACCGCCTCCACCGTCCGTCACCGCAAGCGCGCCGCCGTCTACGTCCATCCCTTGCCCTCGTTCTTGTCCGGGGTGAGTTCGCCGTGCTCCAAGCTATCTCCCGGTGTATCCCTTTCGTCGAATGGTGCCCGGAGTAGTGTTTTCGCATGTTCCAGTGATGGCGCCGCCACGGGAAGCTCGCCGGCGGCCGGAGCCCGGCCGGAGCGCCGCCGGGACTTCCCAGACCCAATCTGGACCGTCCGATTCGAATCCAACGGGTGTAATTAGAAGATACCGTTTCGGCCGACGTTTTTGCTAAAGAGCCCCTGATGTTTTCACAATTATAACCCGCGGTCCAAAGCGTATTCTGGAAAATACGTTTTTATTAAATGAAAACGTAATTCGTTTAGGAAAAAGAAAAATACGCTTTCTGATATTTACAGTTTTGCCATTTAATTTGTTTTAGTCGTAGAATCTTCGTTTTAGCTCCGATTTGATCCATTCAAATTGCGTTAGATTCATATTTGCGAGCTCTATGTAATGATACAACTGTACAGTAGGTTTGGATTAATTTATTTTTGTGTTTTAATTAAAGTATTTATTTTTCTATAGGAAATCTTTGGAAATTCATAACTTTGTCGTTTTAGCTTCGTTTTTCGTGATCTTCGCGTCTGTGTGATCCTAGCGAGTTGTAGATTCGTTTTAAAGACTTTTTATCTTATTTTCTTACTGTTGGTGTATTGTTCTAATTATAGCCTTGTTTGTCTATGCATGATTGCCTCTGGATGTGTGTTGTTGATATTGGTTGATCGAGTATAGACGGTGAGCAATTCGTTGGAGATCAAGAGCCTTACTACGAGCAAGATCTTCAGGACTAGTTTGAGCAAGGCAAGTATAGCATGGGATTATCCTTGTTTTCCTATTCACCTTATGCAATTAATATCATTATGCATTTATTCCTTGTTAAGGATGACTTAGAGATTGATCCTATACCTTGGTACCTATTGTGATGCATGGAGTAGTATGGCTAGTGCTTAAACATGGACTATGATCATGTAAATTGATTAGAGGAATATGCAATAAACATTAAAAGATGACTTTGATTAATGTTTAAAGGGGATTAGAGCATGTGGGTTACTTTTGATGCTCTAATTGCTCTCCATAAGGACTCATCTATAAGCGACAATCCGGGATTTACAGTACAACTGTGGGGGCTATATGGCTCTGGCTTTAGTCATATAAAAGGACCTTTTCTAGCTTGTTAGAGGTAACCTTTTTGGCGTAAGAATGGCTTGACGAATCGGGTATAGTGCGGCCTCTGTCCTTATGTGTATAGGCTGCGGGTTATTGTGCCATTTGGAAGGGGGGCTCTACATCTGTTTGCCGAGTGAATCTAATGGCCCTAACTTGTTAGGCGAACCTTCGAAAGACTTCATAGTGTTTACCCTGCCTGCTCACCTTGGTAGTGTTTTGGGAGTAATTAACCCGGGCATTTGGGTAACACGACTCACAGTGAAAGTGTACAACCTCTGCAGAGTGTAAAACTGTTATAACAGTCGTGCTCACGGTCACGAGTGGCCTTGGACCCTTATGGAATAGTTGAATAATTGTTTATGGTTATGTTTTTGCTATTCATTAATCATTTCACATGGATCATATGTTTATTGTTTACATTGAGACCTTTTGATGCTATTGATATGCTAAAATCATGTTAATTAAAAGCTACATGCTGATAAACCAATGATTATGCCTTTTTGAGCCTCATGAACCCCATGTTACACTTGTTGAGTACGAGATGTACTTACGCTTGTTTATTTTTCTTATTTGGATAAAAATCCCGGATGGGTAACAGATGGAGGTAATAGTGACTACTACGCCTACTTCCCTGAGGATTACTAGTCTTGCTGTCAACCAGTCAATGTACCTGTGACTAGAGCTACCACGAGAGATTTTTATTTATACTTCCGCTACATTTGTGTTAAGACTAAGTGTTTAAATATCGTGATGTAATGACATTTGCCATGATACTTCTGTTATAATTTGTGATCTTATGTGTGATTGATCTCTGGGCGCACATAAGGGTAAGCATTCCATTTGGTCGATAAATGGGTGTGACAAATTGGTATCAAAGCTCTTGTTGACTGTAGGACGCAAGCCTAGCTAGAAATGGTCGATTTAGTATCATCTTTACACTATTTTTATGCTCACTATCTTGCTCTTGTTATTTGATAAATTTTTATGCTTCTTATGTCTTATTCTATAATGAAATTTTGCCTCTAATCTAACTTCATCTAAAAAAAATTCTGTAGATGGCCCGTGACCGTAAGACTGCCCGCATCAGCTCTGGAGGATACTACCCACCTCGTGCCCTGCATGCAACTGAAGAGCCACAAGAGCCAGAACCTCAGGAACAGGAGCAGACCCCTGTAGCACCAGTCCAAGCACCAGCACCTCCCCAAGAAGAGCCTGAGCCTGAAGAAGATCCAGAAATCGTCAAGATTGAAGATGGTGAGGAGGAAGCTAATGGAGGAGTACAACCCCCGCCTCCACCACATGAAGCTCCTGAAGATATACCACCTCCTCCAATGGGGTGGACTGTGAGGATCTACCATAGGAATGGAGGGGATGCTGTCTCTCATATTCGCCTAGTGGGGATGCTCACTGCTTACTTCGCTGATTAGCATCCAGCCGTGGAGTACGTCTGCTGGGAGTACACTCATCCACTGGAGGACACGTACTGGAAGGCAAGGGCAAGCATCTTTGCACACAAGCAAGACAAGGGGGCATATCAGCTGGACAGGATGTTCTCTCACGTGGGACATCGAGCTACTATAGAGGATAGCATTGAAGATGCTGCTTTTGAAGCATGTATGGGTCTCCGCTATCTTCGCTTTAACCTTATGAAGCATGACATTCATCGCTTCTTTCCTCATGCACACCCCGAGCTTGGATGGGCTATGACAGATCCAGTGCAGCTAGAGCCACTACCTCAGGTGATGGTGAACTTTGTCTATGATATGATGGACAGGAAGCTGCAACTAGAAGAGATGGTGAGGGCACAAGGGAAAACTATCAAAAGGTGCCAAGCAACCATTGATGAGCTCCGAGCAAACCAAGGCATGCCCAAGATCTATGAGACATTAGAGCATGAGCCACTTCCTTAGGAAGTAGGAGTCCTTTATGTAATAAGAACGTTCTTAGTAACGTTAGTTGAGTCAGTCGAGTCTGTCGTGTGGTTTGAACCTTGGTGTGCTAGTTGCTTTATTATTATGCTTATGTGTGAGTTGGATCTTTGTTTGAGTGTCGGGACTTGTAGGCATGTCTACAAGTTCCATTCTTAAGAATAATAAGTTTATTAGTCAAGGAATAATAGTTGGGTTTGATATTGTCTCGTTTCTGTCCTTGCTGTTTTCTGGAACAGTCTCCAATGTTTCTGCTATAGTTTAAAAACGGTTCATGCAACATTTATGAAATTTTTATGAGAGAAACTAGACTCAAGCATCTTTCAAATGCCACTGGAATCACCTTTTTATCTAATCTGGTTCGAGAGATATAATTTTCACAAATTAAAGTTTCTGCACAGTCTGGAATCTGGAACAGTTTCTGTTACGCCTTATTTTTCATAGACTTAACGACAGAATCTGGTCTTGAGGTCTGAATAGAAATTGTGGACAATTTTATAAGCTTTCCAACCATATAAAGCACGCCTCTTTTGGACTTCTGTAGCCCGAGATATGATTGAAATACTGAACTGTCAATATTGCTACTCGTCCAGAAAACTTTCAGATCTCATTCTTAATCTTATAAGTGGTTGATAACCTGGATTTCTTAAAGTTTGCATGTTTATGGGTGGCAGATGGATGGAAGAGGAAGAGGCAGAGGTCGTGGAAACATTCCCCCAAATCCACCACCACCACCGCCACCAACTATCGAGCAGCTGCTGGCAGTACAGACGCAGTTGATGCAACAACTGGTGCAGAATCAGCAAAATCAGCCAGTTGCTGGGGTTCAACCACGTGATAAGCGTGGTGAATTTTTGAAGGGTCGTCCCCCAGTGTTCACATATGCTGCTGATCCTTTGGAGGCCGATGATTGGCTTCGTGCTATGGAGAAACAACTCACTATTGCACAATGTGATGACCGACAGAAGGTGTTGTTCGCTTCTAGGCAACTTCAGGGAGAAGCTCAGGATTGGTGGGAGTCATATGAGTATGGTCGTCCTGCCAATGCTCCTACAGTCACCTGGCAGGAGTTTAGAGAGAACTTCAGGGCTTACCATATACCTGAAGGAATGATAGAATTGAAGGCGGAGGAATTCAGGAACCTGACCCAAGGGTCAATGACTGTAGCTGAGTACCGTGACAAGTTTGCTCAATTGTCACGATATGCTCCACATGAGGTGGCCAATGACAATGATAAGCAGCGCCGCTTCTTGAAGGGATTGTATGATGGACTACAGTTGCAGTTGATGTCCAATACCTATCCTAACTTTCAGACGCTTGTGAACCGCGCTATCGTGGTGGATAACAAGCGCAAAAGAAATGGATGCAAAGAGGAAGAGGTTACAGGGACAAGCCTCCAATAGCAACACCCGTCCACGTACTGGCTTTCAACAGAATACTCAGCAGAGGCCTCCTTCTGGACAGTGGAATCGTGGTCAGGCCCCATTCCGTGGACAGTTCCCGCAACGTCCCCCATTCCAGTCACAGAGTAGCAACCAACGTCCACCACAGCAGAATGGGAATCAAGCGCAGCATCAGGGTCCTTCCAACAACACTCCTGCAAAGACTAGTGCTCCCAATACTCCCAACAGGTGTTTCTGTTGTGGAAAAGAAGGTCACTTGTCTTACAATTGCCCGGAGAAGCCTAACCAGCAGACTCCCCAGAGACAGAGCAGCCACCAGAAGCCCGCACTTAACTCGGGAAGGGTGAATCACTTGTCCCAGGAAACTGCAGTGGAGGAGCCAGAAGTTATGCTTGGTACGTTCGATGTCCACTCTACTCCCGCCACTGTTCTTTTTGATTCTGGAGCATCACATTCTTTCATATCACAATCATTTGTTAGAATACATAGAATCCATTTGTGTGCCATGAAGAACCCTATCTTAGTAAACTCACCTGGTGGAAGCATGCCAGCATCTTATCGCTGTCTTCCAATTAGTCTCAACTTAAGGGGGTATAGTTTACAGTTAGCCCTATAGTATTGAGAACAGCTGGGATTGATCTTATATTGGGAATGGATTGGATGATGCAACAACAAGCAGAGATTCAGTGTAAGGACAAATCAGTTGTGCTGACAACACCAAAGGGTGATAGAATCAGGGTTGAAGTAAAAGTACAAAAACAAGAGACCGCTACAGTGAACCAGCTCAATGATGGTGCCAACCAGGAAGATCCAGTTGTGGAGGAGTTCCCAGATGTGTTTCCAGAGGAATTGCCAGGTATGCCACCAGACCGTGACATTGAATTTATTATTGAATTATTACCTGGAACTGCACCTATAGCTAAGCGTCCATATAGAATGGGAGTAAATGAATTAGAAGAACTTAAGAAACAAATTAAGGAGTTGCAGGATAAGGGTTTTATTCGTCCTAGTTCTTCACCATGGGGAGCACCAGTGATTTTTGTGGATAAGAAAGATGGAACTCAGAGGATGTGTGTAGATTATCGGTCTCTTAATGAGGTTACTATTAAGAACAAGTACCCATTGCCTAGAATTGATGACCTGTTTGATCAGTTGAGAGGAGCTTGTGTATTCTCCAAGATTGATCTTCGCTCTGGATATCATCAATTGAAGATTCGTGCCAGGGACATACCCAAGACAGCATTTACCACACGGTATGGGTTATATGAGTATACTGTGATGTCCTTTGGTTTGACTAATGCTCCTGCATACTTCATGTATTTAATGAATAAGGTGTTCATGGAATATCTGGACAAGTTTGTAGTGGTGTTCATTGATGATATACTAGTGTTTTCCAAGACGGAGGAAGAACATGCTGAACATTTGAGGTTGGTCTTACAGAAGCTCAGAGAACACCAACTATATGCAAAAAGGAGTAAATGTGAGTTTTGGCTGAAGGAAGTTTCTTTTCTGGGTCACATTGTTTCAAATGGAGGAATATCAGTAGATCCTGGCAAGGTGAAAGATGTATTGAACTGGAAACCACCTATCAATGCAAGTGAGATCCGTAGCTTTTTGGGATTGGCTGGTTATTATAGGAGATTTATAGAGGGATTTTCCAAGCTTGCAAAACCAATGACTGCATTGTTGGAGAAGAATGCCAAGTTTGTGTGGTCCGAGAAGTGTCAGGCTAATTTTGAGGAATTAAAGAAAAGGTTGACTACTGCACCCGTCTTAGTTTTGCCAGATCTGAATAAACCTTTCTCTATCTATTGTGATGCATCTCGATTGGGATTGGGATGTGTTCTGATGCAAGAAGGTAGAGTTGTGGCATATGCATCGAGGCAGTTAAGGAAGCATGAGTTAAATTACCCTACTCATGATTTGGAATTAGCTGCAGTAGTTCATGCATTAAAGATGTGGAGACATTATTTGATTGGACACAAGAGTGATATATACACTGATCACAAGAGTCTAAGGTACATCTTCACTCAAACGGATCTGAACTTGAGGCAGCGTAGATGGTTGGAGTTGATAAAAGACTATGATCTAGAGGTGCATTATCATCCCGGAAAGGCCAACGTTGTAGCTGATGCTCTTAGTAGGAAAAGTTATGCAAATGAAATACAAGTAATGCCTATGCCAAAAGAATTGTGTGCTGAGTGCAAGCATCTGAACTTGTGATTTACTACTAATGCAGTGGAACTAGTATTAGAGCCTACCCTGGAGCAAGAAATCCGTAAAGGTCAGCAGAAGGATGAAAAGTTGAGAGAGATAGCTGAAAACATAGCGAAAGGTAAATCTCTAGGATTCCGTAAGGATGAAAGTGGTACGCTATGGTTTGGGAAAAGGCTGTGTGTGCCTAAAGATAAGGATATCCGAATGGCAATTCTACGTGAAGCTCATGAGTCAGCTTATTCCATACATCCGGGGAGTACTAAGATGTACTTAGATCTGAAAGAGAAATATTGGTGGTATGGTTTAAAGAGAGACTAGCTGAGTATGTTGCTTTGTGTGACACTTGTCAAAGGGTGAAAGCGGAACATCAGAGACCTGCAGGATTGTTACAACCTATGCAGATACCCGAGTGGAAATGGGAAGAGGTTGGTATGGACTTTATAGTTGGGTTGCCACGGACTCAAAGAGGATATGATTCAATTTGGGTGATAGTGGATCGTCTGACTAAGGTTGCTCATTTTCTGCCTGTGAAGACTACATATAGCAGTGCGAAACTGGCAGAGTTGTATATGGAAAGAATAGTGAGTCTACATGGAGTTCCTAAGAAGATTGTGTCTGATCGAGGTACTCAGTTTACATCTCATTATTGGCAAAAGATACATGAATCATTGGGGACCAAACTAAATTTTAGTACAGCTTATCATCCCCAGACAGATGGTCAAACAGAGAGAATTAATCAGATATTGGAAGATATGTTGAGAGCTTGTGCTTTACAATATGGGACTAGCTGGGATAAGAGTTTGCCATACGCAGAGTTCTCTTATAACAATAGTTATCAGAAGAGTCTTCAAATGGCACCGTTTGAGGCTCTATATGGACGAAAGTGTAGAACCCCGTTATTCTGGAATCAGACAGGGGAGAGTCAAGTGTTTGGGCCTGATGTATTAAAGGATGCTGAAAAGAAAGTAAGAATGATTAGAGATAATCTAAAAATAGCACAGTCCAGACAGAAAAGTTATGCTGATACTCGTAGAAGGGAGTTGACTTTTGAGGTAGGGGATTATGTCTACTTGAAAGTGTCACCCATGAGAAGTGTGAAGAGATTTAACATGAAGGGTAAATTGGCACCAAGATATATTGGACCTTTCAAGATTATAGAGAGACGTGGTGAAGTGGCATATCAATTGGAATTACCCGAGAGCCTGGCAGGTGTACATGATGTGTTCCATGTGTCCCAATTGAAGAAATGTTTACGAGTATCAGAAGAACAGATTCCGATAGAGGAACTCACTGTTAAGGAGGATCTTACATATGAGGAGTTTCCGGTTAAAATTTTGGAGACTGCGGACAGAGTCACAAGAAGTAGAACAATCAAAATGTGTAAAGTACAGTGGAATCGGTACACCGCAGAAGAGGCTACTTGGGAACGAGAAGAGGATCTGAGAAAAACCTACCCGCAACTGTTTGAGTAAGCACCGGTCGAATCTCGGGACGAGATTCATTTTAAGGGGGGTAGAATTGTAACACCCTAAAATTTGAAGAGAAGAAAAATAGGAAAATGTGATTTTTATATTTATTTTTGTGAAGCATGCAAATTTAGAATAAGAATAACTTTTATAAATTTAAAATCAAATATAAGGGTAGAAACATGATTGAGCATTCATGCTGTTGCATTTGAAGTTTTGTATTGAGTGGTTTAAATCAAATTCAAATTTGATTTGAAAGTCTTTTGAAAATGGCTTTGAAAATTTTGAAAAAGAAAAAGAAAAGGAATTTCTCTTCTTCTCGGGCCGCTTTTCTCCCGCAGCCCACTACCCCGGCCTGCTGCGGCGGCCCATTCCTTCTCCTCTCCTTCCCCCGCGCCGCCTTCTCCTTCTGGGCCGAGCCCAAGTCACGGTCGCCGGCCCAACTCGCCCGCGCGAGCGCCTTCCTTTCCCGGCGTGACGCTGACATCCGGGGCCCACGCGTCAGCGGCTCCACCTTCATCTTCCTCCCCACGCCGAACGCCGGCTTCTCTTTCCTTTCTTGCCGACGTCGAATCCCTCTCCGTATCCTCTCCCTTCCTTACTTAGAGCTGCCATCGGGGTATAAAAATGGAGCCTCCGCACTATTCCGCCCCGTCCCAACCCTTTTGGAGCAGCCAAAACCGCCTAGGGTCGCCACCGTGAGCACCACCGCCTCCACCGTCCGCCACCGCAAGCGCGCCGCCGTCTACATCCATCCCTTGCCCTCGTTCTTGTCCGGGGTGAGTTCGCCGTGCTCCAAGCTATCTCCCGGTGTATCCCTTTCGTCGAATGGTGCCCGGAGTAGTGTTTTCGCATGTTCCAGTGATGGCGCCGCCACGGGAAGCTCGCCGGCGGCCGGAGCCCGGCCGGAGCGCCGCCGGGACTTCCCAGACCCAATCTGGACCGTCCGATTCGAATCCAACGGGTGTAATTAGAAGATACCGTTTCGGCCGACGTTTTTGCTAAAGAGCCCCTGATGTTTTCACAATTATAACCCGCGGTCCAAAGCGTATTCTGGAAAATATGTTTTTATTAAATGAAAACGTAATTCGTTTAGGAAAAAGAAAAATACGCTTTCTGATATTTACAGTTTTGCCATTTAATTTGTTTTAGTCGTAGAATCTTCGTTTTAGCTCCGATTTGATCCATTCAAATTGCGTTAGATTCATATTTGCGAGCTCTATGTAATGATACAACTGTACAGTAGGTTTGGATTAATTTATTTTCGAGTTTTAATTAAAGTATTTATTTTTCTATAGGAAATCTTTGGAAATTCATAACTTTGTCGTTTTAGCTCCGTTTTTCGTGATCTTCGCGTCTGTGTGATCCTAGCGAGTTGTAGATTCGTTTTAAAGACTTTTTATCTTATTTTCTTACTGTTGGTGTATTGTTCTAATTATAGCCTTGTTTGTCTATGCATGATTGCCTCTGGATGTGTGTTGTTGATATTGGTTGATCGAGTATAGACGGTGAGCAATTCGTTGGAGATCAAGAGCCTTACTACGAGCAAGATCTTCAGGACCAGTTTGAGCAAGGCAAGTATAGCATGGGATTATCCTTGTTGTCCTATTCACCTTATGCAATTAATATCATTATGCATTTATTCCTTGTTAAGGATGACTTAGAGATTGATCCTATACCTTGGTACCTATTGTGATGCATGGAGTAGTATGGCTAGTGCTTAAACATGGACTATGATCATGTAAATTGATTAGAGGAATATGCAATAAACATTAAAAGATGACTTTGATTAATGTTTAAAGGGGATTAGAGCATGTGGGTTACTTTTGATGCTCTAATTGCTCTCCATAAGGACTCATCTATAAGCGACAATCCGGGATTTACAGTACAACTGTGGGGGCTATATGGCTCTGGCTTTAGTCATATAGAAGGACCTTTTCTAGCTTGTTAGAGGTAACCTTTTTGGCGTAAGAATGGCTTGACGAATTGGGTATAGTGCGGCCTCTGTCCTTATGTGTATAGGCTGCGGGTTATTGTGCCATTTGGAAGGGGGGCTCTACATCTGTTTGCCGAGTGAATCTAATGGCCCTAACTTGTTAGGCGAACCTTCGAAAGACTTCATAGTGTTTACCCTGCCTGCTCACCTTGGTAGTGTTTTGGGAGTAATTAACCCGGGCATTTGGGTAACACGACTCACAGTGAAAGTGTACAACCTCTGCAGAGTGTAAAACTGTTATAACAGCCGTGCTCACGGTCACGAGTGGCCTTGGACCCTTATGGAATAGTTGAATAATTGTTTATGGTTATGTTTTTGCTATTCATTAATCATTTCACATGGATCATATGTTTATTGTTTACATCGAGACCTTTTGATGCTATTGATATGCTAAAATCATGTTAATTAAAAGCTACATGCTGATAAACCAATGATTATGCCTTTTTGAGCCTCATGAACCCCATGTTACACTTGTTGAGTACGAGATGTACTTACGCTTGTTTATTTTTCTTATTTGGATAAAAATCCCGGATGGGTAACAGATGGAGGTAATAGTGACTACTACGCCTACTTCCCTGAGGATTACTAGTCTTGCTGTCAACCAGTCAATGTACCTGTGACTGGAGCTACCACGAGAGATTTTTATTTATACTTCCGCTACATTTGTGTTAAGACTAAGTGTTTAAATATCGTGATGTAATGACATTTGCCATGATACTTCTGTTATAATTTGTGATCTTATGTGTGATTGATCTCTGGGCGCACATAAGGGTAAGCATTCCATTTGGTCGATAAATGGGTGTGACAGTATTTCTAACACTCACCGCGCAGGCCCCTGCCAGGGTCGCACAAGCCACCTTTCGTACGATTCAGGAATCGCGGGTCCGAATGATGTCGCAACCCCAAGGGCGACACTCTGCCAGGTGATAGGGACTCTAACCCCCCTTGGTCTCACGCCAATGTCCCCAAGCACATCCTTTCTCTCCTCCAAGAAGCAACCTACCATTCGATTCCTGGCCTGAACCATATTACTCGGCTTTGCGGTCGGAACGACTTATCCGGCCAACTAAGTGTTAGACTGCGTTCAACATGACTCAAGGACGTACAGCGAATCGGTCCTTAAACGACTCAGGCGGGGATAGATCCACACCCAAGACCTCCATGTCTTGTTGCTTCACTATCGTCATCCCGCCCGGTCTCATTTCATTTTATTAACACATGGTTTCATTCCACGATAGCAAATATAGCCAACCGTGCCATATATGAATATCCCTATATCTCGCGACAGGAAATCACCTGACTTCTACCGCTTAAAGCAGGGCTAAGCATCTACTCGATCCTAGTCTATGTAGGATTTAGGGATTCATATATCTGGACAAGGAATGATATAATGCAGCAAGGTTTTCAATCAACTCCTACCACTTAATGCAACAATACTTATAACATATATATAATTAATTGCTTTGAAGGTAGGAGGCTTATAATGCTCCGGGGCTTGCCTGGGATCCGACTCAAGTTAGAGTATGTTAGATGAAGTCACTTGGCGAGCAACCTCCAATCTACCACTTGTCCGGTCCTTCTTTCTTCGGGATGGATCCACCAAACACCGTCTTCGGGTTTGGCTCCAACGCCACATCACGTCCTTCACATTTTTTAGCTAGTGTACCTAAATGAGGTGCAATAATGCATGTGTATGAATGCATAGGAGTGAAAGAAACAAAGTAATCAAACAAGCATACCAAAGTTCGCATAAACACCTAGAGCTAATTAACTTAATCCTTATTAGGGCATAACATAGAAGATTGCAAGCACATCAATCAAGACACAAGTCTTATAAGATCCTAGGGTACCAACCCAAGTACTTTCAAAGGTATGAGTCACACTTGAACACACTAGCATGGCAAAGTTAATCAAAGCACTACAACTAAAATCTATCACTTTCTGGACATCCATACAGTAGCTCAGTAAATCAATCATAACTGGAGATCCCTAAATCCCAATGACTTGCAAGAAGACATTCGGGAAAGCTTATGAAATTGTCTACAATTCATTTAATATCCACTAAGCCTGATTCCCAAGTTTAATTGGTCGAAAAGATAAAACTACAGACTCTGGTCTGCTCTAAACAGAGAGCAACCAAATCTGGAACCTGACTTTAAACATCTATAACTCAAAAAATACTTGACTAAATGCCACCAAATTTTAAAACAAGCTAGATACATGAATTATCTACAGCTTTTGTATAAATAAGTTTTACAACAAAGCACATTATCATGAAGAACTTTGCTAAGTTCCCAGATCTGTCCAGAAACCTCATTTGCAAGAAATAATTATTAACTTATGTTGCAAAAATATACTTGGACAAAACCAACTTTGCCAACAAGTCACACATGACTAATAAACACCAGAAAACATAGTGTCGATTCCTAAATAAATTCTTTTAATGCATTTTCTTAATTTATTTAGATAATTAGTTGGAATTATGAACACATAGCAAAAGTACACGATAAATTCTACCAAAATTAAAGTGGCCTAAATATACCCTCAGTAGTCTACTATCCAAATTTCAAGCTATTTGGACATGTATATCAACCTCTATGAAAAAGACAAATGGATATTGCGATAAATCATGTGAGAGCAAGTTAAACCCAAAACTCCATATTTTCTGTGAATACAAGGCCATATTATGAATCAATATGATAGAGAAACATCATACTAAGGTAATGGGACCACATTTTCTATTTTATCATTTATATATTATTTATAAGCTATTTATTAAGCCATAAACAAGTTAACTCACTAACTTGATCATACAGTAAGCAATGACCATGAAATTTATACCACAATACATCCATGTCATGGCAAACCTACCATAAAAATTTCACACCATTTGGAGCATCACAACTCAAGATATAAAATGACAAGCAATATAATGTAGTTTTCCTTATTTAACAAGGTCAAATCAAAATCTTAAGAAAATATTGACCAACTATGGTGTTTAACATTTTTCCTATCAAGTACAAGTCATCACAAAATTAACAAAACAAGAATCACCATTTTTGGATATCTAAAACTCTAGATATGGCTCTGGTCAAGTTTATAAGAATATTTGGAGCATTTTTAGGGCTTAAACAAAGACATCAGAAAATATCTACAAACATATAGGATTTTATGACTCTACTGCTTAGATCTCTTCTCATGGTTTCCAAAAAGTCCACATTTGTAAATTTTGGAATTACCTAGCATGAGATATGAATTTTAGAAGATTTACAAAGTTTCTGAAATTCAAAATCGTAATTACTCAAACCCTATTGAAATCGCTAGGCGCACCCGAATGTGTACCCCATCCCTGCCATTCATAACCGACACGTGGGACCCCTGGTTCAGCCGGGCCCGCACGTCAGTTACTCAAACAGAGACATAGAGAGGGGGGAGAACGACCTTCTTCATTTAGGCCCCTGCAATAAATTTTAATTGAACCAAACAAATAAGTCCTATCAATACTATTCATATGAGTCAGTGTCTTTTCATCTAGCCCCCTCCTTTCTCCCCTATTTGGACCCGAGGTCCCCCTTCTTCTTCATGGAGCAGAGCACGCCGGGGAGGTCGTCCGGCCGGCCAGTGCGGCGGTGCCGGCGGCAATTGGCTGCGGCGCGGCCAGCCTGGGCCACGCGCGCACCCGAGCAGGGGCGCAGCTCGCCCAGGGGCGGTCCACAGTGGCGTGACCACGCGCACGTGTGGCCATGGCGGCTGTTGCAGGCGGCGATGGCGCTGCCGGCGACGCTGCGAGCGGGGAAGGGGCGCTTGAGGGCCCCCGGGCTCACGTGGTTCCGAGGAGGGGCTCGGCTTCGACGGAGGGCGGCCCGTGGCAGAAGACGCGGTGGCGTCAGAGAGCTTTGCGGCCTCACATGGCGGCTCCGCCGCAGCAGTGACGAAGGACGGCTCCGGCGACCGAATGGCCTCGGCGTGGATAGCCCGGCCTGCACACGACCGAGAAGGACTGCTTTGAGCGAGGAGAACGCGTGAAGGAGTAGGAGCGCCCACGGCAGCGAGCTCCGCTCGGCTGGCCATGGCGCGGCCGTGCTCTGCGCGCGCGTGCCGAGAGGATGGGAGCGGGGAGGCAAGGTGAGTGAGGAGAAGGGCGGAGCGCAGACTGGTCATTCAGATGCTCCACCACGTTGAGGGGGGGCGCGGACACATGCAGAGAGGAGCAGCAACGGTGGGGCGCGGTGTCGGGCATGGTCACCACGTCCATGGACACCCGTCGCCCATTGAAGCCTACTACCGAACACGTGGTGGGCGTCGACGAGACCACCTTGGGTTCCATTTTTTGGCTGTCTAGGGTTCGAATTGGGCCTCAGGCCTTGAAGCAAAGTTGTGGGCCATGGGCTACTCTACAATATTGCTTAAGGGGTCATAGTCATTAGGGCTCTGTAACAGTGGTTAATTAACCTCCAAAATGACAGTGTCAGTGGCTTAACGAAGATTAAGCTTTGCTCGGTTTGGACTCTAATTACTTGGTCAAATTGATCCCAACTTTTTTACATGTTGTTCTCCATAACATAAACTCCAACTTTTGTTAAGGGGTCAAATCATGCTGGTTACCAAAATCATGAGAACGCGGGATGCCAACGTCGATGTTACCGGAATTAGGGCTTAAAAAAAGGCTAAGTGCTGAAATCAGCCCTAAAACTGACTTGTGGGCCCTGTTTGAGCATGTTCCACACATTTTCCTGACTTGACTCTTAAACAAAGTTTGTTCCTTATAAAATTCTCTACAACTTTGTCAAAGGGTGTACAGTCATGCAAAGCTTCTAGGTCACACTTTTGAAACGGTCAAATGAAAGTGTTCCCGGGCCCATACATGGTCAACCATCACTTAGAAGCACATTTAGGCAAAATGATCAACATGAACATTGTTCCATTAAGTGTCCTAAGAGTGGTTAAGGTGTTGTAGAGTTCATCTGGAGTCATTTGGACAGTTTGCAAGGTTTGGTTGATGTTCTATAGTTCCATTAACTTAATGGGGCAAATTCTAATAGGAACGGAACTTATCATTTCATGTGACTTTTTGATTCCGAACTTCATGAAACTTTTCCAGGGATCAATATAGATAGTTATTGATGTGAGACATGTGATGATACTTTGATAACAACACCCCAAGCATATATCTTTTAATTGAGCCTATATGTAAGCAAGGGTGCAATATCCAAGTTTAGGTTAGGGCTTATTTCCATAGGTTTGACTTTGACATCGTCATCTCCACTAATCTATCATGTTTGAGCTTAAACCCACTACTTAATTGATGATCAACACCTAGGGTGTTACAGTAAGTGCTGAGCGTGACCAGCTCACCGAAGAGAAGACCAAATGGCGGCAAACACAGCGGGCCATGAAGGAGGAGAATGCTAAATTAGCCAATGATCTGGAGAGTAAGTATTCCTCAGCATTGTCGTAGTGTTTATTGAAGTTTGCGGCGTTAAATTCTTATCAACGTGACGCCTTGTAGTTGTAAATAAAAATGCCAAAATGCACCTTGAGAAGATGAAGAAAGATTGCAACGACCTGGAGCTTCAAAACCAGGCTGGTGCAAAAAAGATCGAGGCGTGGTCCCAGAAGTGCAGCAAGCTTATGACGGAGCAAGAAGCCCTTAATGGCAAATGCAAGATACTCGTCAAGGAGCGAGAGACTTTGAAACATACCTGCGCTGAGATGGCAAAAGGGATCACACCAGTGCTCGACGTCATTGGCACCGACTCCACCGAATCTGAAGTGGAGGCACCAAAGATAGGCCTGGTCGAGAAATCCCAAAAAGCCTGGGGATGGCTCCAATAATGGACGAAGGACATCAAGGAGTATGTGGGTGCACATATACTTAGCTTGGTACGTGCCCACTACCCTTTGTTGGATATTGCTCGCCTAGAAGCTGGTTATCCCAGGGAGGTCGGGGTGGAGTGAGCTGATGAGGTGCGGTTAGAGGAGATGAAGCATGCTGCCGCGATTACAAAGGACATCATCTTGTGCCCAGCTACAGCCCCATCGACCGGAGGGACAATTCAGTTGTACGTGGGTCAAATACCTTTGCCGCCATCTCTGGCTTCCAGCGAAGCACACTCTGCTCCATCATTGACCATGCCAAAAGTCTCGGAACTACCAAAGGGCCCACAGTAGGAGGAACCTACGAATAGTTCATAGGAGTAGTTAATTTTCATAAGCATATTGTAAACTCGTGCCTGCAAAGAGGTGAGCTTGTAATAAGGTAATAAGTAGTACAATATAAAGTTGTTTATGTTTTTGTACAAAAAAACATTGAAGCTTTATATTGCGTGCGAATTTGACAAAGTTAGAACAACAGAATGTTCTATTTTAGTTGTTCCGGCGTAATTGATGAGAACTAAGTTAGAACAACGGAATGTTCTGTTTTTAGTTGTTCCAGCGTAATCGATGTTATCCTATAGGTCTGTACGGCTTTGGAGAGGCCAGTGATCCGAGTGTAAGGCTGTCAGAGCCTGTATACACGTAAGAGTACGACTGGTCTAGCCAAAGGGCATCTGTCGACCACCCAAAACACAGAGGGCGGATCTCGTGCACACTATGAGTCAGGTTGAGGACAGAGCTGCTCCGAGAACCCGAAGGGATTGGTGATCGATGTACTATTTTTTCAAAAAGTTGTTGTAGTTGTAGAATCAACAATGTAAACAAGTGTAGTCAACTGTAGTTGAGTATATATATATATATATCATAATTCAAAGTATAAAAGTAGTACAGAAAAAGGTACATATCTGTATTTGAGAATTAGGGGTAAAAACGCCTAAGCTTGTCGATATGGACGGAGTTGTGCACGTCAGTGCCGTCAAGTCTTGCAAGCCTGTACGAAGTAGGTCGTGTAATAGGCTTGACGATGTATGGCCCTTTCCATGGAGTTGCCAACTTGTGGACGCCATCTTGGCTAGTCTTCCATTTCAATACCATGTCGCCAACCACAAAGAAACATTCCTGAACATTTTTATTGTAGTACCTTTGTAACACAGTGAGGTACTTGGCCGTGCGTATACAAGAGTCAAGGCGTCATTCCTCTGCACTATTCACCTTAAGCTCTCGTTGTTCAGTAACTTGATCTTCGTTGTAGTTCTCAACCCGAGGTGACCGGAATTCAATGTCTGCTGGGAGTACAGCCTCGGCGCCGTAAACTATGAAATATGGTGAGACACTAGTATTGCGACTAGGCTGCGTCTGAAGTCCCCAGACCACGGCTGGTAACTCCTTAATCCACCGTCTAGGGGCTTTGTCGTTCGCTCTGTACATCCGTTTCTTCAATGCATCCAGAATCATTCCATTAGCCCGCTCGACCTATCCGTTAGCTTTAGGATGTGCCACCGAGACGTATTTCACTACAATGCTCCGTTCATCACAGAAGTCCCAAAATGTGTTCCCGATAAACTGAGTCCCCAGGTCTGTAATGATGTTGTTGGGTATACCGAAGCGGTGGATGACCTGGTCGAGGAACACAACTGCTTTTTCGGAAGATGCCTTGACCAAGGGCATGTACTCTATCCATTTGGAAAATTTATCAATCAGTACGAATACGAACTTGAAGTTGCCTGGTGCTGGTTTGAAGGGGCCAATCATATCCAGGCCCCAGCATGCAAAGGGCCAGGATGCTGGTATGGTCTGGATGTCATGGGCTGGCACGTGAACTCTTTTGGAGAAAAACTGACAATTGGCGCAGTGTCTAACAAGCTTCTCTGCATCAGCTACTGCGGATGGCCAGTAAAAACCTGCATGGAATGCTTTACCGACCAGTGTATGAGATGCGGCATGATTACCAAAGGTGCCAGAATGTATTTCTTCCAAGAGTTTAATACCGTCTTCTTGCTCAATGCACTTCATCAATACTTTTGCTTTCACATTTTTGCGCCATAGCTTACCCTCGACCACCAGGTATTGTTTGATGCGGCATATAAGGCGTTCATTCTCAGTTCGATCAGAGTACCCGGTGCCATCTGTTAGATACTTAATGAATGGAACACGCCAGTCCGCTATCGTAGTCGAGGTCTGAGATGGTCCTGCGGATGTGGGAGATAGTGCCATAGTGGTCGATGATGGAACCATAGCTACCAGAGGCTCGTCCGGGGGCTTCTCGACCACGGGGCCACCTTCTTGCTTTATTGATGGTTTTAAAAGGTCTTAAACAAAAACACCATGTGGTACTTGAGCTCTAGATGATCCTAACTTTGACAACATCGGCTGCTTGGTTTTTGTCTTAGACCACATGAGAATATTCGATGCCGTAAAATTTACCTTCAAGCTTCCTAATTTCTTTGCAATATGCATCCATCTTCTCGCTAGTTGTATCCCAGTCCTTGTTGAGCTGGTTAACAACTAGGGCCGAGTCGCCATGGATGTAAAGAAGCTTGATACTGAGGTCGACTGCAATGCGCAAACCATGAAAACATGCCTCGTATTCTGTAGCATTGTTAGATGCCGGGAAGTGAATCCTGAGGACGTAGCGCAATTGCTCATTGGTTGGTGATATGAATAATATGCCCACTCCCGCACCATCAATAGTCAGTGAGCCATCAAAATACATTTTCCAGTAATCAATGGGTCCTTGAGAGGTCGGGATGCTTAAGTCTGTCCACTCGACCATGAAGTCAACTAGTGTTTGGGATTTGATAGTATCGCGGTGTGTAAACTCCAGGTCAAAAGGACATAGCTCCATTGCCCATTTGGCGATGCGCCAGTTTGCATCTTTGTTGCATATAATGGTACCAAGGGGAAACTCAGTTCTGATCACCACATGGAACATGTCAAAGTAATGTGTTTCAACTTTTGGGTTGTAATGAGTATGGTGTAGATCAATTTTTGAATCTGAGTGTACCTAGTTTTGGACTCGTTGAGCACCTCACTAATGAAGTAGATTGGGCACTGAACACCATAAGCGTGGTCGGGCTCCTCGCGCTCGCCCACCAGGACAGTGGAGACGACTCGATCAGTCGCGGCAATGTAAAGTTGAAGGACTTCTCCTGACTTGGGGGCAGTAAGGACCAGAGGTGATGCAAGGTACTGCTTCAGTTGTGTAAAGGCAATATCTGCTTCCTCCGACCACTCAAACTTCTCGCCTGCCTTGAGTAACTTGAAAAAAGGTAAGCCCTTGTCACCAAATCAAGATAGAAATCGGCTTAGGGTGGCCATACACCCAGTAAGCTTCTAGACATCCTTGACATTTGCTGGTCGCTTTATATTGAGGACAGCTTGCACCTTCTCTGGGTTATGACGTATGCCGTCACGACTGTTGACATTGCCTAGTAATATACCAAAGGGAACGCCAAAGATGCACTTTTTAGGGTTCAACTTCCATTGATATTGATTGAGCGCTGCAAAAGTACGTGCTAGATCGTCAATCAAGGAGTGGGATTCCTTGGTTTTGACAACTACGTCGTCTACATAAGCTTCGACCAGTTCATCTTGTATCTCCTTTTCGAGGCACTCTTGTATTGCACGCTGATAAGTAGCTCCGGCATTTTTGAGCCCAAACGACATGGTCGTGTAGCAATAAGTGCCAAAGGGTGTAATAAAGGACGTCTTGATCTGATCGTCCTTGTTTAGAGCGATCTGGTGATAACCAGAGTAATAGTCGAGAAAAGATAGTAGCTCACAGCCGACCGTGGAGTCCACGAATTCATCAATGCGAGGTAAGACAAAGGGGTCTTTAGGGCAGTGTTTGTTGAGATCGATGTAGTCAACGCACATTCTCCATTCATTATTCTTTTTTCATACAAGAATTGGATTGGCTAACCAGTCCAGATGATACACCTCTTTGATAAAACCGGCTGCAAGAAGTCGTGTAACTTCTACCCTAATAGCCTCCTTTTTGTCCTTCCTAAACCACCGCAGCTTCTGCTTGACAGGTTTTGCCTTGGGGTCGACGTTCAAGGAGAGCTCAATCCGGTCTCGAGATACACCGGGCATGTCCGATGGTTTCCAAGCGAACACGCTTACGTTCTCTCTCAAGAACCGGACGAGCGCGTCTTCCTATTTGGGGTCAAGGTTTGACCCTATCAGTGTCGTCTTGCTGGAGTCACCCTCGACCAGCTGGATCTCTTTGTACTCCTTGGACTTGATAGACTTTCGTGGTGCTTCGAGCTCTAGAATCTCCAGCTAGTTTGGAGGAGTCTTCTTTGCCTCCATCATCGTTGCCGCCATGCGCAGGGAGAGGTCGTGGGCTTCGGCTACGTGAAAACTATCCTCTTCACAGGTGTAGGCAACGAATACATTGCCTCTGAGAGTGAGGACTCCCTTTTCCATTGGCATCTTAAGCACCAAGTACCTGTAATGAGGTACGGCCATGAATTTGGTGATCGCGGGGCGACCAAGGATAGCATGGTAGGTGCCATCGAAGTTAGCAACCACAAAGTTGACGTAGTCAGTACGAAAGTGGTCTGTTGTGCCAAACTACACAGGTAGGGTAATGTGCCCGGGAGGCGTAGAGCTCTGTCTGGGCAGGACCCCCAGAACTGTGCGTCGTATGGCTTCAAGTCAGCTTCAGATATGTTCAATGCTGAGAGGCTATTCTTGAACAGGATGTTGATGGAACTACCGCCATCATTGAGCACCCTGTCAAATTGCACTTTATTGATACAGGGGCTAAGGACGAGAGCGAAACGACCTGGTTCGGGGATGGTGGCCCATTGATCCGCCCTGCTAAAGTTGATTTCTCAGTGTGACTAGGGGGTAGTCTTGGATCCGCAACGAGGTCGTCTGCCTTGGCCACGTTCAGGCAAGCGCGGGCGAGCAGCTTCCGCTCGCGTTTGCTTTCAACAGACACCTTACCCCCGACAATGGTTGCAACATGCCTCACTGGTTCCTGATACTGGTGCTTGGGGTTCTTGTCAGGATCGTCCTCGTCATCGTCCCTGCGGTTACGCTGGTCTGTTGTGTCATTAGGCTTGTCGGCATTTTCTGAAGCTTGTTTGCGGCGGTAGATCTCCTTGAGGACATTGTAGTTTTCCAACGTATGGTTGGACTTAGGATGAGCTAGGCAAGGCCCCTTCAAGGCTTTAGTGTAGTCTTCTTCATAATTACGACGCCCACCAAATTTCTTCACGGTGTTGACCTCGCAGTCGTCATCGCGAGCACGCTTGCCCTTGAAGTTGTCACGGCGATCGCCGTGCTGATTTCTGTTGTCGCGCCGATCATGATTGTCATTACGACGGTCTCTGATGTCACTACGACCTCTAAAGTCATCGTGGCGGCGGTTGCTGCGGTAGTCGTCGCGTCGCGGAGAGTACGGTGCTTTGCCGGTGCCCTCGTTCAGCAGCTTCTTGGCGTCGTTGGTATCCGCATACTTCTTAGCGGTGGTGAGAAGGTCGACCACCGTTATAGGCCGTTTACAAAGGAGCTTGTCCCTGAGATCGTTGTGGTAGCGCAGACCAGTAATGAAGGCTTCAATAGCCTCGTTGTCGGTGATCCTGGGAATCCTGATGCGCATATCCGAGAAGTGTCAGATGTACTCGCGCAATGGTTCGTCCCTGGCATCGCGGATGCACTGTAGATCATACTTGTTGCCTGGCTGTTCACAGGTAGCAATGAAGTTTTCGATAAAGGCTTGATGCAAAGCATACCAGGAGTCGAATTGGTTCTCAAGGAGACTGGCAAGCCATTGGTGCCCCACCGGGCCGACTACCACGGGAAAGTAATTGGCCATGACGTGCTCATCACCCATAGCAGATCTGCAAGCGGTCTCCTAAAGTTGGACCTATAGCTCGGGATTGACCTTGCCGTCATAATGGTTAAGCTTTTCAAGCTTAAAACCTCTAGGCCAGACGACTTGTCGTAGGTGGTTGGTGAATTGCTTGGGGCCCGGGGGACCATGGACCATATCATACTCCATACGACGACTGGTTTCATGGGATGCATGGTCCCGAGCTCTCTGTTCAATGCGAGGACGTAGGTCATGGTTGTTGAGGTCGCGACGGAGATTGTGATTGCCATCATGGCAATCTCGTTCGTCACCGTGTTGTTGCCCCTGACGACGGTGGTCCCGGTGGTCATTACACCGGTTATCGCTGCGTCGGTCGTCAACGTTGTTGTTGCAGCGGTGGTCGAGCTGGCGATTATCATTGCGAGGAGGGTTCCCGCGATTGCCGTTGTTGCCTTCATCAGCCCCTGGATTGACGCCAGGAGCCATGTGATTATCGTTGCCTACGTGGTGGTCTAGGCTGACAGGTGCGTGTAAGCCACGTTGACCAGACCTGAAAGGTCGACTGGAGTGCTGGCGGCTCCTGCTAGTCGCGCCAGACGCCGATGGGCCCGTGGCATGTTCATTGGTCTGAACCATGGCCGCATGGAGATAAGCCTATAGATCCTCCCGGATGTTTTGGATTTCTAGGGTATCTGGTAACCGCTTCATGCTTTCAATGGCGACAACCATGTTGGCGCTTGGGGTTTTGAATACTGGTCTGTTCCCCACCATGTCGAAAGCATCATTGAGGTTGCGCCCTTGCAACCGGTTACGCCTAGCTACAGCGTCAGCTTCTTGCAGGTCGCGGTCTGCTTGCTGTTGTGCTAGGCATGCGTCTTCATCTATGTGACGTTGATCTCGGTCAGCATTGCGCTGTTGTCGCTCTCGTCGCTGTTGATCGGTCTCGCCCCCAGCAGGTGGGTCTTCATCTTGGCTAACCACGTTGATCATGGCACCACGCCTTGGAGGGAAAACCAGGATTCGAGGAAAGCCTGGAGGATGTAGCATGTCTTCATCACCGCTACTCACATGGTGTAATACCAGGGTTTGAGTATTTTCGTCGGACGCAGTGCTCGATCCGGAGCTCAAATGGCTATCTGTCTAGGTGGTATGGATTGAAACTTGATCAGAGCCCACCATATTGACGAAGTTGCGTTGTCGAGGTTGAGGCTGAGCGGAGCGCCCTTCCGGAGTTGAAGTGACCACTAGATCTGTACCCAACCGTTGAAAACGGGTGGCTCGAACGGGTCGAGTCGATCTGTTGTAGCCGTTCGAGTTCTGCTCGGTAACTGCACTTGGAGCGAGTCGACCAGAGATAGGGTAAACGAGAGTTTACCACCGAGCTGGTCGATGGAGTCGATCAGGTCGGTGGAGTCGAGTTTCCTCCCCTAGTAGTGAGGAAGGAGTCGATGAGTTGCCGGCGTGGTCGGTGACGGTGCTGGTGCAGGCGAAGCCAGAGCCAGTGTAGTCATAGTCGACGCCGGTGTTAGGGAAGTAGTTGATGCAGATCGGATCTGCACCTCCTCCATGGCTATGACAACAAAGTCGTTGGAGCCGGTGGTCCAGGTGATTTGGCCGATCGTGAACGTGAGGCCCGCCACCGTGGCCATGGAGTCGGGGAAGATGACCATCTCACACGTCTGAAAAGCAGTACACACACCCCCTACCTAGCGCGCCACTGTCGACAAAACCTGGTCGGCAGTCTACCGAGGGGTATGCCCAAGGTAGTAGATTGTTTACAGACAGGTGTGCAAGCCACGAACGAGATGGTGATGCAGAACAACACGTGGGTTTACCCAGGTTCAGGCCGCCATGTGGCCGTAATACCTTACGTCCTGCTCTTCTTTGTTATTGCTATCTCGAATGTATTACAAGCTAGATTGCCCTAGAGTATGTTTTGATGTTTTTGAGGGGGGTCCCCTGCCCTCCTTATATAGTCTGGGAGGCAAGGTTACAGATCTAGAAACTAATCTTAGCCGGTTACAATTGCCATACAGAGCCGGATAAGGATTCCTAATCTAACCGACCAAGACCTTGCTTGATTCTCAAGTCTGGTTTGATGCCTTGCGCGAGACTCCATCCCGATGATCTAGATCGTGCGTCATCATGTAATGGGCCGGACCGTCTGGTCTGGGCCTGCCCATGTCTAGCCGTAAGGGTATAGGGGTTTATACCCCACAACCGGAGTAGCGAAAAAGATGGTGCCTTGATGATCATGTCACCATGATGGAATGCTAACTTTTGGTTATATCTTACCCAGGCAAGCCCTAACCCCTATTATTCTGCACTTTATTTTATGCTTGTGCGTTAAATTTTAAGGAGTTGAAGAAATCCACTTGCATATATATATATATATATATATATATATATATATATATATATATATATATATATATATATATATATATATATATATCCTTATCCTAAGGGTCTTACTAGTATAACAGGATCGTGTAGATTGCTATGCTATAGGACCCGGTAGAAGTCGAGTGATTACTTGTCACTCCCGAGAGATAGGAAAGATATTATTGGTACTATTATCATATTACCATCACATGAAAGATATAGGGATAATAATTGGAGACCGGGCGAGATTGCACTTTGGATTTGGAATTTGGCTTGGTTAAGCAACCAAGCGAGGCTCTGCTTGCACTTGTCCCACCTGTGTCGATTGAGGACCGTCCGTTAGCGTTGAAAACGGTTGGAAACAAATGGAAAAACCCCATTCCTACTTTCGTTTCTATATTTTTTGGTGAAAATGGGATCGGGTTCGGAAAATGCGGGTTCAGGAACAGAATCAGGATATGCGGGTGCATAGAAATGAACCAATACGATCGGAAATTCAAAGGAAATGGGCAGAAGCCGGAAACTTAAGCCGGAATACCACACATCTTTATACTCACAATGACAATCACACACATCTTTGGCGATGAAAAACAGGCAAAGCATAAATTTAGAGATTCTGATGCAAATGAAAATAGTTTAGGATTTACTGTCCACGCACTAACACTGTGACACTTAGTTCAGATCACAACTAGCAAATTAAAATGAGTGGCATGAACATAGCACAGTACATCACATAATAACATGGCATATTCTTCATAGATCTCCATCACAGCTCTGCAACATCATCCATCTCGTCAGGATCACTTTCACTGCCATCTTCCTACATATAGTTAACACAAGCTGAATAATGCAAGCATATGGTTGTGCTGATTTTTTGGTCACAAGTTATTGCTGAATGTTGCAAATATAAGGCTGCTACAATGTTCTTAGATGGGCTAGTATTGGGACTCGAGTTATTTGGGCCTGTTTGGAATCCGGGTAAAATGCGGTACAAATACGAAAATATTCCGACCAAATACGGAATTTCGCAAATACGGACGGAAAAACTCCGTTTATACTTCCATCCGCATTCCGACAACCTCCGCCCCGAATTCCGAACCAATTTCAGATTTTCCCAAAAATGCAAAAACGGACGGGTCAAATGTAGAAAAACAGACGGTTCGGACCGGGAAAAATTCTGTCCGTTTTCAACAATATCGTCCGTTGTTGTGGATGGTAGTCAAGTCACAGACTTATTACCCTGAGCATATACTTGCTTACGTGAGCGGGAAGACTTGTTACTCTCTTGTCATGGGTTCTGGCTCTTTCCGGACCAACTTTTTAGGGGTGGACATTAGGTGCAGGTCTGAGCACCGTACTGAAACCGGGTCTCAGGTGTTGGAGGCTTGGAGTCCAAGTTTGGATGGGACCTGGACCCCTTGATAGGAGTGGAACGGGTTGGTCTCATTTGTGCCGAGGTACAAGCGAGGCGTGTGTCAGGGTACCCAGCTGGGATACTGTTGACGGTAATTAACTCCTATTATAAACCATTAATAAAACATGAAAAAGGGTATAAATGTAATCACCACCATAGAATAGAGACTCAACTAACAGAATTCCACGAGTTTTGGTGAATTATGATTTTTCAGGGATTAAATAGGAAAAACAGGAATTCTAGAAAGAGTTGGGCCCAAGGAACCAGATCAAATCGCATCAAACGGATCAGACCCCAACACTAGAAGACTCTAGAAGACACCAGAGAACACCAGAGCAAAGCAAAGGCCCAAAGGACAACATGTGGGGCCGGCCGGCCCAACATGCAGGCCGCCCAGCCTCCCCCCGAGGGCTCTGCTCTTCTCCTTCACGCAACGCGTTACAACACATCTCTACGTCACATCTTGACTGTCGTTTCAAGTCGGTTTGATCCGAGGGCCGCGGTTCTTCCCACTAGACTATATAACCAGACCCTAGACCCCCCGAGGCAGAGCATCCTAAAACCCTAATTCATTATCTTCAGATAGGATCAGAGAGAGGTGTCCCTCGAAAGGAAAACCTTTCTAGAGCCAGCTTTCAAGAAGAAGACTAGTTCTCCTCTAGTTTAGGTTTAGAATCTAGTCTTGAATTAGAATTAGAAGAGAGAGAGGGAAGAGATTTGGAGGGAGTACCGGCCTGTCGGTGATGCTTCTACGCCTTGTACCTACGGATTCAAGTTCTTCAAGGGCATGCGTCTAAGATTTCTTCAGTGATCAACTTCTATTTGTCAGTAAGTCTTAATGTTATTATTATTCTTCTAGTATGTGACTCTTTTTGAGTACTTTATTCCTGATAGCTCTAGGGATAGAGTAGCTGTCGTAGTGTAAGTGTGGCTCTTAGACTTGATTGCTCGTATGATGTACCCTATATTCCGGATTAGTGGTAGCTCACAGGGGTGACTTTTATAGTCTTATTGAATCTTCTATAGTCCATCTCCCATTTATAAGCCGAGCAAGATTAGTTACTTAGGAGACTACACTCTGATTGTGCTCTTCTATAGTAATCCCTAGCTGAATCATAATTAACATAACTTACTGCAATAATAGAACTAGACAACCTTAGTGATCGCCTTTATCTTATATTTCCTCTGTCCTTGTTTGCTACTCAGGGATTATTTTTTAGACTAAAGTACATCATTCCATTCCTTTGGGTTCGATATTAAACTAGGTCATTCTAGTGAAGTGCTACATCAGTAGATTATCTCTGCGCTTACGGATAACTAGAGTGTGCATTAATTATACCAACAGATACATTGGTTCATGAATCGCCATTTCTGTGAGCCGGTACCGACTTGGCTATGGTCTAGCACCATAGTAAGAACCGGAACATGGAAGGCGATAAAATAGTTCTGATTGCTTACCACATGCTTGGAAATAGTATAGCTGCTTACATAGAATAGTTAGTTAATGAACTAATTATGACTGCTAATAAAATTGAATATAAGGATGCACGTTTAGTAACGCTTCCTGCAGATGCAATAAACCACAAGCCAGATAGCCTTACATATCCATGGTGTATTTTTTTATTTTCTCCTGTCGGGTAAGTTTTGCAGAGTACAATTGAGTACTTAGAGTTTTATTCTACCTCGTTGCAGATGACAGGTGCTGGTAGAGCTGACCTTGTGTGTGTGGAAACCTCCTGGTGGGCTCAGCGAGGGTTTCCTTACGTTGCGGACATAGAGTTTAATTACGACCTTCACAAATAATGTTTTGAAAAGAAAAGCTTATAATCCACTATCCTCACATGAATAAATTTATGTCTCATGCTTAACGTTCACTAGCTTACCAGTAAACTTTAATTCCGCTGAAACTCTGATCACATTTTTTATTCCTCTATTGTAATCATCTTGTTTATCATTCTACTGTTGTAATAAGGGATGTAAGAAATGGCTAAGAATGTTGTAAGCTTTAACATCTAATTAAAAATAGCTAAGAATGTTGTAAGCTTTAACCTCTCATTTATGATCTTAACAAAAATATGGATTTTTGAGTTCTCCCTTTGGGTGTGCTCGACGGGACAACATGATTTAGTGCACTCTCTTAGATACATAATGTCTAAGGGAAGACAAGTACTCTGTATAGGGCATTAGGTTAGGCGGTTCTGCCACAAATTAAGACTAACTCTACTCTTGTGCACTTTGGGACGCTGCTAGATGGTAGAGCACCACAAAAGATAACTCTACTGACGCGATTATGACCCTATAATTTAATAACCTACTCAATTCGGAGTGGACTATAGAGGATGTACAGGGCTGTCACCTCCCGTTGTTACCACACAACCGAGAACAAGGTCTACTCACAAGCAGAGCATTGTATAAGCACCATGCTTACACGAGGCTCAGCTACTTAGCCCAACCGATAAACTAGCAGACTAAACGCTCTATGAACCCATACACAAAAGTAACGATAACCTTAACTAAGCAAGATATATATTCAAAGTAAGCATAGACATATAGATAGGAATATGATAAATTGATAATAAGTCTTATAAGATATAGAAGTGAAGATACAAGGCTTTGCCGAGCCTCCAACACTAGATCTGGAACTTGAGCATGAGCCCAACTCGACCCTCACTCCTGAGTTGCTATTCTACTACATTAGAAAGTTCTAGACCTAATCCTCCTGGTGTGTGTTGATCTGAATGAGAGATATGAATTAAGGTTTCCAAGATGTCCTTAGGGAGGTGGGGTAGGTGCTGCTATATATAGGGGGAACCATAAATTCTGAGCCCTCAGATCAAACCGACTTAAAACAACGGCGTAGATTGAACCTAGGAGGCAGTGAACCGACATATGAAGGAGAGGCTGACAGGCAGGACCCACAGGCCAGCTGGCCCACTATCGGCACCATTTAGCCCAATCTTTGGTGAGTTATCTTCTGGATGCTTCTTGAGTCTTCCTATGTTGGTTTCATTGCAGATAAATATGATTTGATCTGATGATTGGGTCCACCTTGCTCATTTTCTGGATAAATCTTCCTACATTCATAGATTCACCAAAACTTGTGGAATTTATTAGTTTAAACCGCCTAGACCTAGTTGGTGATCATATTTATGCAATTATATAAGTGATATTGATGGTTTATGATGAATATTAACTACAGTCAACACCAAGATAAGCAATCGCATATTCTTTACCTTCGTCTTCGGCAGTAATATATAGTTGAAAGGAACTCTCCTTCTAGGTGCATGAAGAACCAGTGGTGTTGATAAATATTCCTTTATCTTCTCGAATGTCTCTTGTTGCTTTGCCCCCCAAGTGAATTCAGATTCATCCTTCAGCTTCAATATGGGGGTGAAAGGAATAATTTTCCCAGACAAGTTAGCAATAAATCTCCTCAAGTAGTTCACTTTTCCCAAGAAATATTACAAATCCTTCTTGCATGTAGGCATCTGAACTTTCTTAATCTTCCATATCCTCTTGGGATCAGCTTCTATGCCTTTATCATGAATAATAAAACCCAAGAATTTTCCAGCCGATACTCCAAAAGTACATTTGAGTTTGTTCATCTTCAATCCATAGCGGTGCATCCTCTCAAAAGCAAGACGTAAATTGGCCAAATGAGATTTATGGGCAGCCGATTTAATCACAATATCATCAATATACACTTTCATAATCACCCCAATTAGATCATGGAAAATCAAATTCATAGCTCTTTGATAAGTAGCAGCTACATTCTTAGCCCAAATTTCATCGCAACCCACTCAAAGAGACCAACATACCCAGGACAAATGAAGGCCGTCATAGACATATCTTCTTCGGCCATAAAAATCTCATTATAACTGGCATTACCATCAAGAAAGCTAATAACCCGATGTCCTGAAGCATCATTGATAAGCATATTGGCTATAGGCATAGGATATTCATCTTTTGGAGTGGCTCTATTCAAATCTCTAAAATCAATGCAGGCTCTGATCTTCCTAAAATCTTTCTTCTCAATAGGCACAATATTAGAGACCCACTCCGCATGCCTGCATGGCTAAATAAACCCCGCTTGCAACAACCAATTATTTTCTTTCTTAATCCGGTCATAGATTGTAAAATTGAAGCGATGGGGGTGTTGCTTGAAAGGACTAAATCCTTTCTTAATGGGGAGCTGATGTTCAACAAGCTCTCAGCTCAATCTAGGCATCTCTGTATAATTCCATGCAAAACAATTAACATATTCCTTGAGAAGGGCAATTAACTCAACTTTGTAATTGGCTTTCAAGTTTGGTTTAATAAACGTCGGCTAGGGCATAGAGCTATCCCCAATATCAACTAGTTCCAAAGGGTCGGTCAACGTAAATCCTTGGCCCAACTTATCAAGCTCATCAAAATCATCAATGGCTTCACAGGCATTGGCCTTATTAGCCAGATACTGTTCAACACGATGTTTTAACCATTCAACGTTAGCATCCATTACAATAAATGATTACATGATGATATTGAACCGATTATCAATCGGCTTCAGAGATACAAGAACAAAGCCTAGCATGGTAACACTAATAAATTCATAGCTAGAAAGATCTCTACCAGACAAGTAGTTAACAGCATCGTGCCCCCGAGTGTAGGAGCATCGGCAGTAGCAACGTCAGCCGATGAATCTGAATGCACAACCTCAACAGCATCTCCCACCCATTGGATGAGAAAATTGGTGCAAGCTAGATGGTACACAGCGATTGGCATGGATCCAATCACGCCCAAGTATCAAATTATAGCTACCTTGCACGTCGGCAACGAAGAACGCCGTGGCCAAAGTCTTGCTTCCAATGGTGAGCTCCATGTTAGCAACTCCTTTGGCCGAGATGGGAGCACCTCCTCCAACACCGTTGATCATCATGTTGGTCTTGATCAGCTCCTCATCAGTGCCACCGAGCTTCTTATAAAGCGGATATGGCATCAAGTTCACGATTGCCCCACTGTCCATAAACATATTGTGAACCGAAGTGCCACTGATATGGACCTTCACATGCAGAGGCTTGAGATGGTTGACAGAGTCATCTGGTTTCTGGAATACAACACTCTTCGTCATGAAGTTAAACTCTACCGCCACCAAATCATCTCCAAGAATGTAGTAATTGGCGGACATATAGACCACATTGACCTTCGCTCTCTCCGAAGTGGCCTCATAATCAACCATCTCCTTATCGGGAAGCTCAAAGACCTCCATGCCAACCAGAGCAACAACGGTGGAAGTGAAATCATCGGAGGACATCTCGAAGGCACCGGGGACAGTGGGAGTCAGCTGAGCCGACTCTGAAGTCAGCTTAGCAGACTCTGAAGTCAGCTTAACTGACTATGGGTCTTCTAGAGCAGTAGAAACAAAGGGAGTCGGCTTAGCCGACCGACTCAGCACAAGAGTCGGCTGAGCCGATGGGACAGCTCCAGCAGTGGCGTTTTGATCGTTTGGAAGGATTTTGATGTGTATTGGGTTGAAGATTTCACCCTCCATCGGTGGCAAGCTTCTCCCTCTTCTGTTGCTTATGCCAAGCACGCTGCAATTTGTGTCGTTGAGTCTTATTTAACCCATGAGGACACCATATGGGTTGTCAGTACTTGAAATCTCCTTCGATGCGTTCCTTCTCTTCAACTCCAGCAATTTCTTTAGGATCCTCATCTTGTTTAGGTGCTGGAAAATCTTCAATTACAATCAGCCCATCATGATTAGTGATTGGAGTTTCCATAGAGCCGACTGTGATTACCATTGAGGCCTAGCTTTTGGTGGGGGAATGACAGGAGCCTCAACCTTCTTAGGCACATAAACTTGTTGTATTTGCGCCTTTCCCGATCCTTGTGGAGTCACAAAGTTTTGACTTGCACCACTAGAGCTCGATTGACCGTGGTTCGATCAGCTAAACATAGAGGTTCTTGGGACTTGACCAGCAGGCTCTCCCCACCTTTGTTGACTATGCATAGGCACCGTCGGAGGATATGGCACCCAAACTCTACAGGGACCCCATTGTGGCGTAACAGGAGGCGGAATCAGGGGACCCCAGCGAGATACACGAGGAGCAACTCTCTGAGGTGAAGCTACTGGTTGCACCACCGCTAATTGCTTGGACTTATCATCTTCTCGCTTAGGAGGAGTAGACTCTCTTTTTTCAATGGCCAATTCTGGGAATCGGCCTTTTGTTGCGTATACTTGGTCATGAGCTTGTCTAAGGTGCATTGCTTCTTGAACAACTCTCCCTGGTCCTTCTTTTCATTAGTCTTTCAGGTGCCAATCTCCGGCTATTGTGGAAGTGCGCAAAACATGAATATCGGAGGATCTAGGGCTCCTAGAACTAGGGAAGTCAGCTAAGCCAACTGAGGTAGTCAGTTGAGCTGACTTGGCTATGCTAGGAGTGGAGTCGGCTGAGCTGACTGTCCCTGAGTGCTGGAGTCGGCTTGGCCAACTGGTGGAGTTAGCCTAGCCGTCCTCTGCTGCACCATAGCTATTTCTTACCACCGCTGCCTTCTCAAATATTGTGTTGATCCAACAGTGATCTTCAGCTTGTTCTTGCTTTCATCATCCTTCTCAAGCACCACTTTGCGTCCTGAATTCTTTTTGACATTCGGTGCTACACATGGTTCACCGATAATCACGTTCTTGCCTTGAGCTTTATCGGCCTGCTCTGGACGAATCAAAATGGCGGGTGCCCCTGCTTTAGCCATATGTATGGGAAAAGAAGACTTATCAACTTGCATCTCAATAAGACTCAATCGTCCCTCATTGATTGGACCTACCGACGGAAAACATTGCAATCATTAGTGGCATGAGAAAAAGAGTTATGATATCTATAATAAGATTGTCTCTTTAACTCATCCACTGAAGGCATTGTGTAATTAATTCTAATATAACCGAATTTCAACAATTCATCAAAGATTCGGTCACATTTAAAGAAATCAAAAGTAAATTTCACTTCCTCATTCCGATTCTTATGAATCAGCTTGAGAGAAGGACAAGTAACCAATTTATTCTCTGCTGGCCATTTAATTTCAGCAGCTAGAAATTCTTTATCATCATCATCAAAATCATCAGAACAATCACCAACAAAATGCACATTCTGGCGATGAGAAGCATCACGAGACTCTTTAAGGCGTGATTCAATTGAAACGGCCATTTGCATAATGCTCAAGTTTTTATTTAATACTAGGCTGCAAACCAGCAAAGTATAAATCGATTAAGTCTCTTTCAGTGATCATTAAATTAAAGCATCGGTTCTTGATTTCTCTAAATCGTTTGAAAAAAATCAAGGACTAACTAATCATGCCCTTGATGAACCGATGCAAGGTGACAATCTTGTTTCATGAGCACCATTATAAAAGTGATTATGAAATTTTTCCTCTAATTCAGACCATGAACCAATAGAACATGATGGTAATCAAGTAAACCATGCAAAAGCTATGCCAGTAAGATACAAAGAAAATTACGAACTTTCACAAAATCATAGGCACTAGCTTCACCTAATTGTACAAGAAACATGCTAATATGCTCCATAGTTGATTTACTATCATCACCACTAAATTTTAGAAAACCAGGTACCCTCCACCCATCAGGTGCTTTCATGAAATCGTAAGTAGAAGGGTACAACTTTTGATATATATTCCTACTAGATTTAAGTTGCACTCCTAAGCTACTCTCAAGAGATTTAGACAATTCTTCCTTAAACCGATTCAAAGCATCATCAAAATCGGTAGTAGGAGTATTAGGAGTAACATTAAACATAGGAATTTGGCTAGATGACTTCGGTGGGTTCGGTAAAACAGTATGCCCTGCCGAAGCTCTATTTCCTGATGCTCCATAATCGGTATGAAGAGCTCGACCCAAACTTTGTGCACCAGCACATGTACGTGTAGATGTGCTAGAACCAAGCTGATCGGCCTTATCGGTTTCAAATGCCGAAGGGGCCGATTGAAATTGGCTAGCAGACATATGAGAGGTTTGATTTTCATAAAAATTTAAAGGCATACCGAATTGAGGTTGCTGCACGGCACCCGATTGATCGCAATCGGTTGTCTTGCCCTCGTACTTATCCATACGCACATTAAGTAGATTAGAAAGATGCTGAAGATTATTAAGATGCAATTTCCTCTCATCTACCAACATCTGAGCAAAATTAGCATGGGTTGGATAAGTATCGATATTTACCTCCTCGTTGTACTTAGCTTTTCCGGCACCCTTTTCCTCGGCGCCTAAAGATGCAGAAGCGGTAGCATCACCATAGGAGGGTTCTTGGAATTGAGTGACCTTGTCGTGCTGATTATTGGTGCAGCTTTCCAAGAAAGCCTTGACATCGGCATCGAGCTTGGCCTGAAGCTTCTGGCGCAACTCATCTGGAAGCTCATCCATGGATGTAGGAAACATCATGTTGCCCTCGTTGAAGGGGTTCATCTTGTCCCCCTTGTTCGAGGCAGCACCGTTGTTGCCTCCCATGTCGCTAGTAGATTTGTTCTTGGATTGCTTCGCTTTTCCTAGCGGAGTCGCCAAAAAATATATTGACGTTGAAGATGACCTCAAGCCAACACACCAGCAAGGGCCTTGGACACCCAAAAAGGTTGCACACAACATACAATGCAGCAAGAATGCAGCGTAATCGACCAAACTGATCTAGAGACCGATAAGGCCGATGTAGAGCCTGTTCTTGGCTAAAAAAGCTTCAAACTTCTCCTGGGAAGACCCGTCAGGGAGGAGCACGTGGAGGATTTCCTAGGAGTAGCAAGGCCGTCTAGGATGCCGACAAATCTCGCCGAGAGACGTACCGAATAGGGAGCAGTTGAGAGAGGGGTAAAGGGTTGATAGGAGTTGATAGATTGTGCTTTTGATGATTGGATCGGCCTTAAACCTCTCGTATTTATAGAGGGGGTGGTCTTATCCTAGTAGGAAACAAGTTCAAATCATAATCTCCAAGTTTCCCACATCAAAAATTACCTAAAACCGACTTTTAGCCTTAACCTAGTCGGTTTCCAGACACGAGTCGGCTGGGGGGTGGGTGGGGGGAGGGTGAGCTGGCCAAGCCGACTGGTTTGGCTCGCTGTCTTCTCCGCACGTTTTGTTTGCTATTTTGTCGTGCCGCTTGACCCCAAACATGTTAATAACTTATTCATGGTGCCCGAAATCACCTTGGAACATTTTTGAGTGTCAACACCAGGCATTTTTGCAACCGCTGGCAGGCATGTCACAGGCTTGTAAATTTTTTTTGAATATAATGGTAGGAGTTCTGCCTTTCAATTAAGTAGGGGAGTAAGAGAGTTTATGTACAAGCAAAGAAAGGTGAGTGGGTTTCAGGACACCGATGCATAAAAACACAGAGAAACACCCTCAAAATGCTATGCGTGGGCGAAAGCTCTCTTTCTTTGCTCGATGTTGTCCCTAATTCTTGCAGCCACCTATAGCACCGTCTCTGAGGTGTTGTTGAAAATTCTCCTATTACGCTCCTTCCAGATGTTCCAGAAGGTGTAAATCACCATCCCATTGAGCTGTCTTCGTTCTGAATTTGGCACTTTCCTTGTTGTCTCTTCCCACCATACTTTGATATGCACAGGGTCAGCCTAAGGCTGTGACCTCAGCTCAGGGAGGTTGTCCCAAGAGATTAATTGGTTCCAAACCGCTTTAGCAAAGGTGCAACACAGGCAAAGGTGCAGGCCAGTTTCTAAGGGACCATTGCAAAGCACGCAATGTTCATGATGTGGCAATCCTCTTTTCTGTAGATTATGCGCGGTAAGAATCTTGCCTTGCACTAGAATCCAAGCAAAGATTTTGCATTTATTCTCCACTTGCGCTCTCCAAATTAGATCATTTCGGAATAGACCGAAGGAGCCTTTGAATTGAATCCGATATGCTGAACGGGTGGAATACACCCCGTCCGGGGTCCATCTCCATGCGATGGAGTCTCTAGCGCCTTGCTGGAGGTGCATGTCCTGAATCCTCACCCATAGGGAGATGAATTCTTCAATGTGGACAGCCGAGGTAATTCTTCCCCTTAGGGAGCGTATCCAATTATTATTTCGTAGTTCATGTTGTACTGTTCTGTTCTTTCTCGGAGCAAGCTAAAACAAGTTTGGGGCCACGTATCTGGGAGCCTCTCCCTCAAGCCAATTGTGGTGCCAGAAGCGGGCCTTTGCGCCATCACCCAATGTTATTGTGATTGATGAGTTGAAGAGGAGGCGGTCAACATCACTGCAAGGGAGTTCTGATCCGAGCCAATGTTTTGATTCTTCCACCAATTCTTGCCATAGCCAACGTAGGCGTAGAGCTCTTCCAAATCTGTCCAGATCAGGCACCCCTAGGCCCCCAGGATCCTTAGGTCTGTTAACTGTGGGCCAGTTAACCAAATAGTGTCCGCCTCTTCCCCTTCCACAAGAACGATCTCCTAATTTTATCAATTTTCCTCCTTGCCCAAGCGGCCAAAGGAAACACTGTGAGGTGTCCAGGCAACTAAGTCATGGATGCATCCAAATAGACCCTAAAGTGCATATCAAAAGCTATGTATCTAGAAAAGCTAAAACATCGCATAATTTGGAATGGAGAGAGTATTACATATCAGTTCATCCCAAACACGTGAGCCGTCAGAGTGGCATGCACATCAAACTTTATTTCCCAGCTCTAAAGTGATAAAATTTTTGATGTAAGAGAAAAAAAGGCTACCTAGAATGTGTATGTACACCTTCGAAGTTGGCACCACTTTGCTCACTTCAGAAACACGACACAGCGCAAACCAAATATGTGGTCAATCAGAAACTCAAAAAATCATTGCTGCTGTCCCATTTGCCATTCTTCTATAGCGAAGCGAAGGGCATTGTTGGGAATTAACTCATGGTGTGTCAAATTAAGGTAGGTCATGGGAGACATTGTATGCCCCCTTTGGATCCAATCTTTAATGGCGTCACCTTCATATGTGAATCCATCAGCGGCAATATGTGGATCTCGCATAATCTCCTGAAACAATGCAATAATGCATATGCAACATTATATTAGTTGAAAGGAATTAAAACTTTACTCTGGTGGCTGACTGTTAAGAGTTGTATGTAATTACTGTGTGGTAAACTTACTGTCAGGCTCATAGGTAGGAGATTGTGATACTAGGAGATCGCCAAAAAGAAAAAGATTGTTATCCTAGGTGTGTATGTGATTGTGATACTAGGTGAAGATTTATTTTTCATCTACGCTAGCTACTCCTGCAGCCCTGCCGAGTACTATAGCATTGTAGTCCCCCAGGTTGCCTACAAAGTTAGCATTATAGTCTTAACATTATGATGGTGTTTGTATTTATAGAGTGTTTATAGGCAAGACTATAATGTTAAGACCTGGCTCATAAGTTTGCTCCCCCAGCTTGCCAATTATTTGATTTATTTAGAGTCAGCTTCTACAATTGCAACTGACCTGTGTCATTGGGCAGACGAAATATGATGGTGCATCTGCCTCCGGAGGATGCGTTGAAGAAGGTGGCGGCTCATTCATCATAGCTTGCAGGATACCCCATGCCTCTTTTGCAAGATCAGGGCGGTCCTTTCTGTTTAACCGACAGCATTTCAGAGCTAGTCCTGCCAACTCCTCGGCGTGCTCAAGAGGCCATTCCCCTGCAGAGGCATCAAGTATCTCATGCAAGACACCACTGCTCATGGATGCCTCCACCTCACTCTGAAGGCCAAGTGGGCTCTTGCCTGTTAGCAAACGCAGTAGCACAACTCCAAAGGAGTAGACATCGTACTGCGCTGTAAGCTCCCCAGAAAGCATGTACCCTGGATCCATGTACCCCAATGTGCCTTTTATGTGGTCCGTTCTGTGGTAAGGGGTGACAGTGGTGTTTGTCAGGTCTAAGGAGCGAGAAATTCCAAAGTCCCCCAGCTTGCCTACAAAGTTAGCATCAAGGAGGACGTTGTCAGGCTTCAGATCACCATGGGCGATGCTTTTTGGTTTGTTGGAGTGGAGGAAGATGAGCGCTGTGCAGATGTCGGCAGCAATTCTGACGCGCATTCTCCATGGGAGTGGGTCAGTGTGTAGCTTGCACTGGAGGCGGTCCTCTAGGCTTCCGTTTGGCATGAATTCATAAACCAGCACCTTGGGATATCTGCACACTCCAATGAGAGTGACAAGGTTCGGATGTCTCATCCTACATAGAATCTCCACCTGTAAGTAGTATTTGCAAAAGTTGCAGATTTAGATTCATGTTTCCTCCCATGGAAATAAAGCCTACATTTGAAGTGGCTGAAAATTAAATTACCTCATCGTTGAACTCTTTCTCTCCTACTGCGCCTTCTCGGTTGAATTTCTTTATGGCCACAGTGGTCTGACGGAGAAAACCCCTGTAGACGCTAGCACATCCACCTTGTCCAATCTCCCTAGAGCCATCGAAGTTGTTGGTTGCTTCTTCAATTTCACTATAGCTAAACTCTGTCAAGGAAACTTCACCGGCAGAGGCAAAATTTCTGTTGCTATATAGTTTGCGCATCTCTTCAACCTCTCGTAGAGAGTCTTCTTTCTCACGCTGCAGCTCTCCTTGCAGCTGCTGGAGCTCTTCCAAAAGAGAGTTGGTCTGGAGAAGCTTATTCTCCAGTTGCGCCCTTTGCTCGTTTGCCTTCTGTAGCTTATTGTATATCTGCAACTTCTCCTTTTCAAGAATAGACTTTTCTTTGGTCAGTTTTTCCTCTACCTCCTTTTTTTCTTTGCGGAGTGAATTCTCCCGTGCTTTGGACTGCAAGAAAATTATTTGAAGACACGAAAGATTAGTTGACAAATTAAGAAAAAAAATTGCTCATGTTTACCTTGCTGGCATTTGGATCTTTTGTTTTCTCAAAGAAAAAAAAAGGATTTCTTCTATTCAGAGATAAGGGTAAGGGTAAACATGTAACATTATGATTAAGCAAGAAGAAAGTAGTTTACGAAAGCACAGAAGTCATACCTTCATGGAAGCTTCAAACAGGTCCCTTTCTGCTTTTTGCCGGCCCTCACATGCTTCCTTTCTTGATCGTTCTAGCTTAGTGCGGGCTTGCTGTAAATGCTCAAACACTTCATTATGCATGCCATTTTCCACCTACAAAAGGTTAAGATCTGCTTTGAGTTCAACAAATAACAGAGCATTATCCAACTACTATAAGTATCTTTTGCAAAATCAAGAATATCAGCCAAATGTTCCATGACTGTTGCAAATTTGCAAATATATGACAGAGCAAAGCAACATGTTCTAAGTTCTCAGCAAATGGTGAGCCTTTTTGACACCAGATAACACCATCAATCACAACAAGGGAGCTCTCCTGCATATTTACATTTTCTTTAGTTCTTGGAATAAAAGATCTACATCCCACATATTTACATTGAGTTACAACCATTACCATATAGAGGTTTTCAAAAAAGAGTTACAACCATATAGACATCAATGCCACATGATTAGTAGCATTTTAAGTTTGCATTCCCAAAACTTCAAAAGGCTTTAATTTGTTCCTAGAACCGTAGGGAGAAAAAAAAAGAGTTGAAACTACAACTTGTTTATGGCCTTTGGTCATAAAAATCTCTATGGATCAATGATTACTTGGAAATTTTGCATGTGATTCCTACATTCAAGAAGAATTATTTGTGTATGAATAGGTCATCAGGTACAGTTTAGAACTCGTAGTAACTATGTATTTGAGATCCATTTAAGCACAGGGGCACCTGGTACCTGATATTTTTTTTAACACATAGCAATTGGTTTCAATTGACCATGTTTTAAAGCATAGCAAATGGTTTCAGCTTAACACTATACCAGTAGTTATTTTGGCAAGCTCATTATTAGAGAACACTACTTAGTTCTGGAGTTACCATAGATTCGTAGCTGATAATGGATGCCGGTACTGGCGACCCATCTAAACTGTCTGAATCCTTTAGACTCGATGAGGAAGACCCTTCATTGCTCGGGAGGCTGGAGTTCGGAGACCAATTTGTTGTTTTCACATGTATCGACTGCTGTGCTATAGGTGACTGTTGGAGTATGTTTAGGCCCATGAGGCTAAGGCCCATGTGGCCCATGTATGGAACTATATATAGCTACCCTTCTAGGGTTAGCCCTAAGCAATAGAGAATCCTCTTTCAGCATGGTATCAAGCTAGGTCTTTACATCCCCTTCCCAGCCGCCGCCCCTTCTGGCTGGCTGGCGCCGCCGCCATCTCCATGGCCGGCCGGCTTTCTTCTCCCTCCCCCTCCTACTTCCCCACCAGCCAGGGTGCGGACGTCACTGTAGCTGGCCGTGCCGCACTCCACCCTCTCCGCCATGCTCCACGGGATCCGGATTTCGGGTCGGCCTCTGCTGGACGGGGCCGCGCGCCTGCGGTCCGCCCCCGGGCACCTCCGACTCCGGCAGCTGCTGGTCACCCCCGTGCCGTTCTCCACCCAACCCCTGTTCTTTCCCACCCGCCCCCAACTCTTCCCCACCCGCCCCCTGTCCTTCCCCACCCGCCGCCCTGGCGCTCGCGGTTCTGGACAGGGGCGGCCGGTGCACGGGCACAGCGCCCTGCTGCGGTGCCCCCTCCTCCTTCCCCACCTCCCTTCTTCCATTCCGCTCTGCCCGTGCCGGAGCCGCAACAAGCAGCCGCCGCTCCCCTGCTGCCTCCGGCGACTGCTGCTCCCCGGCTACCTCCTGCGACAGCTGCTCCCCTGCTGCCTCCAGCGGCTCCTCAGCCCCCCTGCCAGCAGCTGCTCCTGAGCGGGTTCCGGCCGGCGGCAGCGGCTCCTCAGCCCCCCTGCCAGCAGCTGCTCCTGAGCGGGTTCACGCCGGCAGCCCTCGCTGTTCTGCAGCCGCCAGCAGCTGCCGACCCACTGTCCCAGCAGCACCCGCCCCCTCCCTCCGTTTCTCTGGCGGCATCGAGCGGCGCATCTCCGCCCCCAACGTCCGCTGCTGCAGCGCGTCGCCCGGAAACCTCGTATGCTGGCCAGACCTCCTCCCTCGACTCCTGTGCGCATCGCTGGGCGTCCTCGCCTTCCTCTGCAAGCAGCAGCCGTGCCGCCCCAACTCAACACGGGGCGCCTTCCTCCCTCACTGAATCCCAACCACCAGCAGCCGGCGCCCCTCCTGCGGCTGGCCCTCTTGCTCCACCGAGTGCCGGTCCCGGCGTCCCTTGGCCGGACCTCGCCAATGCTGCTGCCCTGGCGGCGGGGGGACCAACATCCCTGTGGCCTACACCTCCCGGGCTTGTCGGTTGGGACCCAGCTGCCTACTCCTTCAGCACCACCGCCTGCCCTGATTGGATCGCAGACTCGGGCGCCACTTTCCACACCACGTCCGATGCGAGTCTTCTTTCCTCTATTCGTCCTCCCCACCCTTCCTATCCCTCTTCCATCATGGTCGCCAATGGCACCTGCATTCCTGTCTCCTCCGTGGGCACTGCCAGTTCCCACGGCCCCTTTCATATTTCTGATGTTCTTGTGGCTCCCGGGATGGTTCACAACCTTCTCTCTATTCGCCGTTTCACCACTGATAACTCTTGTTCGGTTGAGTTTGACCCCTCTGGCCTCACCGTGCGGGATTTGGCCTCCCGGGCTCCTCTGCTCTGGTGTAACAGCACTGGGCCTCTCTACACCCTTCGATTTCCGGCGTCTGTTTCACCTTCACCTTCTTCAGCCGCTTTCGCCGCCACTCCTTCCTCCACCACTTGGCACCGTCGCCTCGGCCATCCTGGTCGGGATGCCCTGCTGCAGCTCAGTCGTCGTTCCGACATTCGGTGCTCTCAGGCTCACGACGATCACTTGTGTCATGCGTGCCAGCTGGGCCGTCACGTTCGCCTTCCCTTTCAGTCCTCATCCTCACATGCCCCTCGTGCATTTGATCTTATTCATTGCGACTTGTGGACCTCTCCTGTTCTCAGCATGTCTGGTTATAAGTACTACTTGGTGGTGGTCGATGATTTCTCCCATTATTCCTGGACTTTTCCTCTGCGGGCCAAGTCCGAGGCGTTTCCCACCCTTAGCCACCTCTTTGCTTGGGTATCCACTCAGTTCGGCCTCACTATCAAGGCTGTCCAGTGCGACAATGGCCGTGAGTTTGACAACTCAACCTCACGGGCCTTCTTCCTTTCTTCCGGTGTCCACCTGCGCATGTCTTGTCCGTATACCTCCTCTCAAAACGGCAAGGCAGAACGCATGATCCGCACCACCAATGACATCATGCGCACTCTTCTGCTCCAGGCTTCTCTTCCCGCTCGCTTCTGGGCTGAGTGTCTGCACACCTCCACCTATCTCCTTAACCGCCTTCCTTCTACTGCATGCCCAGCTCCCACGCCTCACCACGCTCTCTTCGGTACCCCTCCTCGGTACGACCACCTTCGGGTCTTTGGGTGCGCGTGTTACCCTAACACCGCCGCCACCGCTCCTCATAAGCTGGCTCCCCGGTCCACCCTCTGTGTCTTTCTCGGATACTCTCCGGATCACAAGGGTTACCGATGCTTTGACCTTACCTCTCGCCGCGTCCTCATCTCTCGCCATGTCGTGTTTGATGAGTCGGCGTTCCCCTACTCCGCCCACTCTCCACCCACACCTCCCGCTGACCCTGCGGAGGCTTCCTTCTTTCCCACTGACACGGCGATTCCGCCACCCTTCTCCCCCTACCCTGCAGGTACTGCTCCGGCGCGCTCTCCTGGTGGTCCCGCCTCGCCTCTGCCGGACTCACCCCAGGACCTTCCGGTGCCTGACACGGTCGAGGCAGCCCCGGAGCTTCCACCCTCGCTCCCTGTGGCTTCGCTGCCTCCCGTTGTGCCCGATGCTGCCGTTCCAATCGCGGGACCGAGCACACCGACCCCAGCTCCTCCCGGGCGCTTCGGACTCATCTACCAGCGTCGGCGGGAGCCGCGTCCGCCCTCCCCTCCTCCCGGACGTTTCGGGATCGTCTACGAGCGCCGGCGTGAGCCGCCTCCGCCGCTCTCGTCACCAGCGCCGTCGTCGCCGGTGCCTGCTCCGCCGGCATCACCACGCTCTCGCGCCGACCCGCCGGTGTACCACCCGCCTCTTCTTCACCGGGACCCTCGTCACACTCACCCGATGGTGACGAGGCAGGCGTCGCGCCCGAAGGCCCTCACCGCCGCCGCCTGCGAGCCGGCGATCTCTCCGGTACCCTCTTCCGTTCGCGCGGCCTTGGCAGATCCTCACTGGCGCCGCGCGATGGACGAGGAGTACGCGGCCCTCCTCGCCAACCAGACGTGGGACCTAGTGCCTCGTCCGCCGGGTTCCAACATTGTCACCGGCAAGTGGATCTGGACGCACAAGAGGCGGGCTGATGGTTCCTTGGAGCGCTACAAGGCTCGCTGGGTCCTCCGCGGCTTCACTCAGCGGCCCGGCATTGACTATGCTGAGACTTTCAGTCCCGTGGTGAAGCCAGCTACAGTCCGCACCGTCCTCTCCCTGGCTCTCGAGCGCTCCTGGCCTGTGCATCAGCTGGATGTCAAGAATGCCTTCCTTCATGGCACTCTGACTGAGACGGTCTACTGCAGTCAGCCGGCAGGCTTTGTGGATGCTTCTCGTCCTGACTTCGTCTGCCGGCTCAACAAATCTCTCTACGGGCTCAAGCAGGCACCCCGGGCTTGGTACTCTCGATTCGCTACCTTCCTGCAGACTCTTGGGTTCACGGAGGCCAAGTCTGACACCTCCCTGTTCATATACCACTATGGGGGTGAGACTGCTTACCTGCTCCTCTATGTGGATGACATTGTTCTCACTGCCTCCAGCGAATCTCTGCTCCACCGCATCATTGCCTCACTCCAGAAGGAATTTGCTATGAAGGATCTTGGGGTGCTCCACCACTTCCTCGGCGTCACTGTTGAGCCCCGTCCTTCCGGCTTGTTCCTCCACCAGCGGCAGTTCACTTGTGACATTCTGGAGCGAGCCGGGATGACCGCCTGCCAGTCCTGCTCTACACCGGTGGACACCCAGGGCAAGCTGTCAGAGGCTGGGGGTCCGATGCTTGGACCAGCAGACTCCACCGCCTACCGGAGTCTTGCTGGCGCACTTCAGTACCTCACCTTCACACGGCCGGACATCACTTATGCCGTCCAGCAGCTCTGCCTCTACATGCATGCTCCGCGGGAGCCTCACCTGGCTGCTATGAAGCGGCTTCTCCGGTACCTCCGTGGCACCCTTGGCTACGGGCTGCTCCTCGGCCGGTCTTCCACTGCCGAGCTGGTTGTCTACACCGACGCTGACTGGGCGGGCTGCCCGGACACCCGCAGGTCCACCTCCGGCTACGCGGTCTTCCTCGGCGGCAACCTGGTCTCTTGGTCGTCCAAGCGCCAGCCCGTGGTTTCCCGCTCCAGTGCCGAGGCGGAGTACCGTGCCGTGGCCAACGGCGTGGCCGAGGCCGCCTGGCTCCGCCAGCTCCTGGCTGAGCTTCACCGCCCCCTCGCCAGGAGCACGCTCGTCTACTGCGACAACGTCAGTGCGGTATATCTCTCCACCAACCCCGTGCAGCACCAGCGGACCAAGCATGTGGAGATCGACCTACACTTCGTCCGCGACCGGGTGGCCATCGGCGACGTCCGAGTGCTTCACGTCCCGACCACCTCCCAGTTTGCGGATATCTTCACCAAAGGCCTCCCTTCCTCGACCTTCACCGAGTTTCGCTCCAGCCTCAACGTCTCCAGTGGCTAGTTGTGGCTGCGGGGGGGTCGTGTGTGTTGTGCTCTCACATGTTTTCTTTCTTGTTCAGTCTTGAACTCCGCTGCGCCGGTAGTTCAGACTGCGGGGGGGTGTTGGAGTATGTTTAGGCCCATGAGGCTAAGGCCCATGTGGCCCATGTATGGAACTATATATAGCTACCCTTCTAGGGTTAGCCCTAAGCAATAGAGAATCCTCTTTCAGCAGTGACATCCTTTCCACATTGTTTCCCATCAATCCTGACGAGGGGTAACTAACTGACTGTGACCGTCGAGGTAGGAATGGTTCATCAGGGGGGCCCCTCCCTGGTGGCAGTGACACCGATCTCGTAGGTAACTCAGTTTCATCTGAGAGAGTGCTTGCAGAGCTGCTTCTAGGTGAATCGGCTTTTGTAGAGTCCAGATTGGCATCCCTGAAATTGAGGATGAATCGACAACAACATTGTTTTACCAGGTTGCCCAAAAAAATGATTGCAAGTCATTGCACAAGTCAGGATTGCTATACAATTTTTGAGCAGCAGGGATGCATGAGGGTCGAAGGGTAAATACCTAGTGCATCCAACAGAACCTTTGCAAATGAAGAAGATCTGGCAAAATGGTTTGGCCTGTTGATGCACAATGGCTGCAACTTTTGACTTGGGTACTTTCCTCTTCCTGTTCATGGAAATCAATGGTCAACAACATAAATAACAGAGCTGACCTCTAATTTAGACAGGGTGATGGTAACTAATAAATCATATTTTGCTTATAAGAAGTTCAATCACACCTTGTGATTGCCATGTACCTTGTAACAAGTATGCAAGAAACAAAAGCGCTGGATTTTGTTACTCATACTTTGTTTTAGCAAGAAGTATTTTTTCTGTTGGCTATCAATCCTGTTGCCTTTCTTGTACTTATTAACATGGAAAGCAACAGATGCGGCGATGAACAAATTGAACATAGTACTTTCACAATTCAAACTTTTAGATAAAGAAAAATAATCCGGCCTCTATATCCACGCATGAATGTATATAGCCCAACTTTCACAACTCAGATGATGCTCTGATATTCCACTAAACGAAAGATGGTGTATTAATATCTATATAATAATCCATGCTGTTTAGGATAAAGTCATGTATGATTTATGATAAAAGCTCATCATAGCACTGGAATAATTGTATGTCTGCATACGTTGAGAAGGAAGACATTCCCATGACAAGCTTTGTGATGCGATGCTGATTAATGAGCTCTACAATGCCATTTGCGACATTGTTCTTCTCAATGATCAATTTTTCAGCTTGGACCTGTAAAAGTTAATGTTTTAGTGGGATAGCAATGGCATATAAATAGAAAAAAAAAGCACTGCCTAGTTTGTAGTTTATGAGGAACGGCATTTTTTTTGGGAAATCCTGCCTTAGCAATTTCCTTATTACTAATTGAGGGTTATTTTTTTCTTTTCTTTTTTTTTTGTGAACAAGTTGAGGGTTTTTTCATGATGTACTCTGATTTTTTTCCCACGAAGTTCAACTAGACCTGACACATATATGCATGGTAAGTTGACCAGAGCGCAGAGATACAATACAAATAAAGAAATGCTGAGAAGTAGTTGAACTTTACAGATGGCTCAAGGAAATTAAATAATTGACTGACCTTGAGATACGACCTGCAGTGGTTCACGTAGGTGCTGAGAAGTGTGTCCATCTCTCCTTGTTCAATCTGCCTGTATGCTGTGAGTTCCTTTTCTTCTAGCTGGCTTGCAAGAACCTTGCAACCTAGTCCTACACACACAGAAATTAACATAGAAAAACATAGATCGGTGTTATCTGTTAACTCCATTTATGATTACAGTTTTTTTTTGCGTGCGTGAAGCGACAGGGCAATAGGAAAGATCTTATTTTGCAGGCGTGGCGACTCTGCCTTGTTTAGATGCCATCCAAATTCCAAGTTTTTTCACTCTCTCTCCATCACATCAATTTTTAGCCGCTTACATGGAGTATTAAATGTAGGTAAAAAAATAACTAATTATACAGTTTAGTTGAAAATCACGAGATGAATCTTTTGAGCCTAGTTGGTCCACGATTGGACAATATTTGTCAAATAAGACGAAAACGGTATTATTCATCAGTTTGAAATTTTTTGCAAAGTAAACAGCTCAGCTAGCTAGGCTAGGCTATGGAAAAGAGACAAGGGCTAGAAACTAAACAAACAAATTAAATAAAGTTGATGGTCTGTTATTTACCGTTCATGATCCTGTCGGCAGGTTGGTGGACATGGAGCAGGACGAGCTTGAGATTGCCGCCGACGAGCCCGAGGCTCTGAGCGGCGCGGAGATTGGACTTGCCATCCTTGAGGTCCTTCCCGACGGCCACATAGAGCTTCCCGCCGCCTCCATCGTCGTCGGCCACCACCACCGCAGCCTCCTCGTCAATGTCTCTGAGGCTGGCGCTCCTGAGGCTACCGCTAGTACCGGTTGACGAGCGGCCGCTCCCTCCTCGCATGAACATCCTCTCGGCGTCTGGCTGAGGCTGAGGCGACGGTGGCGACGGTGGGGAGGGGAAGGAACGGGGAGAGCCGCGGGCGCTGACCACTGCCATGTGCCGCAAGTGCTTGCTGTTATTACTCTACAGTATTGTCCAGCTAGCACCAGAGAAGAAGCAAGCAAGCGCTATACGCATATATATAATCGTTTACTCCCTCCCGTCGCAAACATAATTCTATCAAGGTTTATGCTAAGTTAAATTTTGTAACTTCAATTGTTTATCAAAAATTTAATTAAATCGAAAACACAAGCTTAATGGTTATAATTCATTATGAAGGTCTTGTTTGGCATAGCTCCTGGCTTCACGAGATGTTTGGAGCTGTTTTATGCCAAACGAAATAAAATAAAACAGCTCCACCTAAGGGCGCTTTGAAACATGCTCTTACAACTCGTTCTGGTAGACTTTGCATGTGATTTCGTGAGAAAATGTTTAAAGGAGCTCCACATATGAGCTCTTTGTCAAACGGTTTACAAAAATAGCTCCAGCTCTACAGGTAAAGCTGCTTATGGAGCTGAAGAAAAAAAAATCTTCACTAGCGAAACAGATGTATCAAACGAACACTATTTTTATGATATCCATTTATCTTTTTTATTTAAGTAACATATTTTTTAATAGATATGGCTGCTTAAATTTAAGGAAGTTCGATTTAGACAAACTTAAAGTTTCTATAGATGTTTATGAGACCATTTTTAATGAGGGTTTCAAGCTCATTAAATGAGGCGCCGCATAGGAAAACAATGATAACATGGCAAGAAAATAACATATAATATTCTAAGGCATGCAAGAATTAATTAAAGCAGCAGATAGAGACGCCCATGAAGAAACAAACGAAAAGGCCACTCCTGCCCTATGTGTGCGTCTGCGAGGGTTACGTTGTTTCCATGCTTCTCTCAGCCCTGGTGTTTGGATTCATCGTACTGCCACAAAGATCGCTTCGGCTGTGCATCATACATCATTCCTGGCTGTGCATCATACGTCATTCCTGTCATCATTGTATCATTAATTACTAGCTAGTGCTAAACAAAGGGATTCTATGAGACCATCCGCACCGGGGACGGTATACGCGACCGCTGAAGGGACATCATGGACAGTGGCGGATCCAGCAATCAAACCCTGTGGGGCCAGCTAGTAGACACTGTGGAGCCAAGCCATATAAGCTACAATAAAATTCTACTAGTTTCATCAAAACTTGTGGGGCCAGGTGGCCCCACAGCTATAGCCTGCATCCGCCACTGATCATGGACATAGCGGCTGAAATTGGCTGCAGCGGCTATGGCAAACCGACCGCTACCCACTCCTCGTCCGCCATTCCTGGCGATGTCGCGGACGTTCGCTACGTGCTTGGGGCGGGCCCACCTCGTGTGTTGTGCCCAACCACCTTGCGCTCGCGCGCGGATAGGGAAAAGGGAAGGGAGCAGAGGAGGAGGAGGAGGAGGAGGAGGAGGGACGACCACCGCTGCCTAGCCGGAGGAGACGAGCCACGCCGGGCGGGGAGAGGAGGGGGCTCGCTGGGCGGCTCGCCGGCGGGGAGAGGAGGGGGCTCACCGGGCGGCTCGCCGGCGGGGAGAGGAGGGGGCGCGGCGGGCGGCTCGCCGGGTGGAGCGCCAGGTTCGGCCTTGCGACTCATCCGCCCGCCGGAGATTGGGGACCGGACGGCATGGATGCGCCCGCAGCCGGAGGAGGCCGCCGTCGCCGGAGCCGGAGGAGGCCGTCCCCGCGCGAGCTTCATGGCCCGCGGCCGACCGCCGGTGGAGGGAGCGGGGAGGGTGCGGCGCGGAGGACGGACACGCAGGCCCCCACGTCAAGCTCCTCTGCCAGCCGCCGCGAGGATGGCGCGGACAGGGCTCAGGCAGGTGGCGGGCGAGGGTGCGCTGGCCAGGAGGGAGTGCGGAGGTGGCGAGGCCAGGCGGTTCGCCGGCGGCTCGAGGAAGCAGCCGGAAAAGAAGATAGAGGAGAGAGAAGAGGGAGGAGAGGGAAGGGAGAGAGAAAATAAGAGTATGACGTGTGGACCCCATCAGCTGGTAGTTGGTATAGAGGATGATTATAGAGGATGGATGAGTGTGGAAGAAAGTGGTATAGAGGAGTGACTGGAATGGAATATTCCTTTTAGAGGATGAATTTAGAGTACCACGAGTGCGGATAGTCTGAGGAGAGAATTAAACCCAATGAAAATGCTACTCTCTCTGTCCTCAAATATAAGACATTGAGAGTTCAAAATTTGTATTAAATATATAAGGTATTTTAAGTGAACAAACACCCCCAAAAAACAGCATTCACATACACACCTACCATTAATATCTATCACCAACCCAAATATGATAATTAGGAAGAGTTATATGCGTGTTGTCTTACCGTATAATATGTCCTAAAATTTTAAGAATTTCAATACTCCCTTTGTCCTGTAATATAGTGCATTCTAAAAATTTTAAGACAGCTTAAGGGAAGACCCAAATGACGCATGTGCCCATAGATTATTTCAATTATAGAGTTTCTCCTTAAATCATGGTTTCCTTTTTAACAAACTTTGCCAAATCTAAATATAGTCATTACGTAGAATGGATTATATTTTAGTAAAAATTCTAGAAGTCACAATACACTATATTTCAGGACAGGGAAGTATGTCCTAAGATTACCTGGATACCTTATACTATTTTAGAATTGGGGTGTACTTTATTTTGCAAATTAAGAAAGAAAGAAAGATGGTTATTGGTCGTGGGAAATTGAATTAAGACACCAATAACAGTCTAATTTCGCGGAAGTTTCCTCTCTTTGTACTTTTCTTGCCGGTCAACAACAGTACAAGTTGTTGTAAAAAAAAAAACAGTACAAGTTGGTTTCTCTTGTGCCTGCAGGAACGAAGCTGGCCTGGGAGAATATACCTGCATCTAGTCATTGATTCTGCTCTCGACCTCAGCCGCTTGCTTGCGTTGGAGGCTTGGTAGGGATGCACGTATTCCGAGGCTGATCCCATCCTGTTGTACTTAACTAACTTGGATGGGTGCTTACTGCTTGGTAAGGTCAACACTTGGAGCTGCAACGTTTGTTCTCCAATTAATTGCAACGACGCGTTATTACAAGTATATTTATAACATATACTATAGTTTATGCAGTGCATTTTAAATTTCTACGTGGACGAGGACGAACAAGCTGGCAATATACGATGCTTATATATACTGTATATACGATCGTCAGTCACTAATTATGCAATATATATAATGCGGCCATTATATTATATCCATCGAAGCTAGGTATATGGAGGAATAATGGATGGGATATTCCACGACGACGACGATGCATATGCCTCGCCTGCTTCATCGTGTTTTGTTTTTGTTTCCACGGAACGATAACGCGTGTCGTTGATGAGTGTGTGTTGAAATTAACCGAAGCACCGTGTGCCCCTATACATACATACATACATTAATTTATGCAGCCGCCCGGAACGTGTCTATCTCAGGCTATCGACATCACCATCGCTGACGGCGTAGCCAAGGCCATGATTTGATTTATTATTATTATTTATATGGAACTAACTTGCGACTACAATTAGTGATTGTTGCAATGTTGCATTCCATATGGACTAGCATGTACGTAGTGTAGTATATATAACTATTAATTAAGTGATCTATCTCTCTGCAGGGTCGATTAGGTCAACCGAACGACCAATGGGGACGATTTATTTCTTTTACGCACGTCATTTGTTTGATCGATCTGTTATTTCTTGGACCCATCGGTCGGTCCATGGGTATCGCTAACATATTTTAGTTGGCTGAATATATAGCTGTGCCTGTACTATGTCATATCATAAACACAGTGTGTGTATATATATATGTGTGTGCTTCCTTCCATTGCGCCAAACGCTAACCTGACTTGACTGGAGCCATGCATGGCCGCCCCGCTCCTCCTCATTGGGTCCGTTGACCCCATGAAATTTATATAATTCCTTAGTAAATTACTGTTCAAGCTTAAGAAAATTTATATCACATAATGAAGTTGACCTCGATGATCCTAATTGTGTTTTCGGCTAGATTTACCACTGTCCTCTCCCAGAAACAGTCTAACTTTTGTAGGCTATGTATGCGAGTTGAGACCTGACACTCATTGGCGGAACAACGTTAGGGCCATACTGGGCCATGGCCCTCCCCTTGCCTCTGTGGTGTTTCAAAGGAGTCCATAGTCTATTTGTGTCGTATTGTTCAGCACCCAGCACTTCGCTAGCCTCTCTGACTCCCGTTCCTACTCGGCTACTCCCTACCTTCCGCCGTTCCGCGCATGTGAGTCGTCACCGAGTGCCGGAGTTAGCGGACAGCAGTGAACGGCCAGGGTTAGCTCCGGCCCCAACACAAAAGTCCGTGTTCGTGTAGTGCTTCCACTGGCCACTACTCTGCTGCTCTACGTACGGCTGTAGTACATTTGAGTTTTTATTGGATTTTTTTTTGCTTCTCCATTATTCAGTCTGTAAAATCTATAGCCTATGTGTCCTATAAGTGGCCGATTGAGTAACATTTTGTTATTATCGAGATCTTCTGTTGCTCTTTTTAGAGAATTTTAGATGCTTAGCAATTTGATTTGCCCTAATCTTCATGGACAAATAGACTATACACTCAATTGTATTTTACTTACTATAACTTAATTATAATATAATATTATTTTTTTCATTGTATTTTTGTGTATAGTCCAATTGGCAAATTGCCCCCCCACCCTATATTTTGGGTCAGGCTCCGCCACTGCTGACACTTGAGAGCCTATGGACTCTTGAAAGCTAGTAACTGCCTCAAAACATTATGTTGTGTGTATAAATAAGACTCTACCTTCCTCTAAAAAAGGTATGGTACTTTCAATTGATTATTAAGGTAAATCATCGGGCAGTCGTGACAACAATTAATCAAGCTAGTATTAGCACTAGAAGCCAAGGAATGACGTGTTTAGTTTTACTTTGGGCTGGAGGACCGACCACAATGCAAGACCACTATACGCATGCATGCAGGCTGATGACTGAAAAACCCATCGATCGAAATCACTTGCCAGTTGGTCTTTTTTCAACAATTAATCAAGCTAGTATTAGCACTAGAAGCCTAGCTATAAGCTAGGTCTATGCAAAGAAGAAGCCAAGGAATGACATGTTTAGTTTTACTTTGGGCTGGAGGACCGACCACAATGCAAGACCACTATACGCATGCAGGCAGGCAGATGACTGAAAAACCCATTGATCGAAATCACTTGCCAGTTGGTCTTTTTTTTTTTTTGCCAGTTGGTCGGTCGGGTCAGTCGTCTGCCTGCCACCCATTGCCCACGGAGCCGCAGACTGACGCTTCTGCCTGGTCTGAACCTGACCCTCCTGCGGCTTGCCGCCGACCAACCAGTCAAGCACGTGGAGTGAACGTATAGTCCGTTCAAATCAGGGTCCAAATATTGGATGCGACAAAGACTAAAGTGCTATGATCAAGGCTCTGATTAGTTCCTAGAAAATTTTACAAAATTTTTCAGATTTCCCGTCACATCAAATCTTTGGACACATACATGAAGCATTAAATATAGATAAGAAATAAAACTAATTACACAGTTTAGATGAAATGGACGAGACGAATCTTTTAAGCCTAATTAGACCATGATTGGACAATATTGCCAAATAACAACGAAAAGTACTACAGTGTCATTTTACCAAAAATTTCGGATCTAAACCGGCCCCAAACTTCTTTACATAGACGTAGCTTATAGCTAGACTTCTGGTGCTAATACTCCCTCCGTCCAATAAAAGATGCAATTATGGGATGTGTACCAGTCAAACTGACTCAAATTTGACCAAGTTTATAATAAATAGTATTAATATTTATGTCTCCAAATAAATTTATTATAAAAATATATTCTATAACTAATCTAATGATACTTATTTTTTATCATAAATATTAGTATTTTTATATAAATTTAGTCAAAGTTTAAACTGTTTGACTTCTCGAAAAGCGAGAATTGCATATTTTTATGGACGGAGGGAGTACTAGCTTGATTAATTGTTGCCACCTGATGATTTACCTTAATAATCAATTGAACGTACCATACTTTTTTTTAAGAAAGGTAGAGTCTTATTTATTCACACAACCTAATGTTTTGAGGTAGTTAGTAGCTTCTACAGGTCATCAGTCAATACTCAATACCTGCAGTTTTTCATATGCAATGCATTTACCAAGCATGTCACTTGATGTCCTATCATTATACTTCCTCCATCCTAAAACAAATGCACTTCTAACATGAAATTTGTCTCAAAATAATTGCATTTATAGGTGTGATCCACCTAATTATAGTAGGCTTCTTTTCCTCTCTCTAATTTTAAAATCAATCCATTATATGCTGAAATAGGTTTTCATATGTGTAAATATGTAATTCTTAAGTATCATTGATCTCTTCTAATCTAAGAATCCTAAAAACACATTTAATTATATAGGAGTAGACTAATTAGTGAGGCAAATCTATTAAGCCTAATTAATCAATGATTAGCACATGTTTACTGTAGCATCACATTGTTAAATCATAGACTAATTAGGCTTAATAGACTCGTCTCGCAAATTAGTCTCAATCTATGCAATTAGCTTTGTAATTAGTCTATATTTAATACTCCAAATTAGTGTCTAAACATTCGATGTGACAGGGACTAAAGTTTAGTCTGTGAAACCAAACTTCTTTGCATAGGCATAGCTTATAGCTAGGCTTCTAGTGCTAATACTAGCTTGATTAATTGTTGTCACGACTGCCTGATGATTTACCTTAATAATCAATTGAATGTACCGTACCTTTTTTTTAGAGGAAGGTAGAGTCTTACTTATTCACACAACATAATGTTTTGAGGTAGTTAGTAGCTTCTACCGGTCATTAGTCAATACTCAATACCTGCAGTTTGTCATGCAATACATCTACCAAGCATGTCACTTGATGTCCTATTGTTATACTTCCTCCATCCTAATTAAAACAAATGCACTTCTAGCAGTTGAAATTTGTCTCAAAATAATTGTATTTATAGGTGTGATCCACCTAATTATAGTAGGCTTCTTTTCCTCTCTCTAGTTTTAAAATGCATCTATTATATGCTAAAATAGGTTTTCATATGTGTAAATATGTAATTCCTAAGTATCATTGATCTCTTCTAATCTAAGAATCCTAAAAACACATTTATTTTGGGACAGGAGAAATTACTACTCCCTCCGTCCCACAAAGATTACAATTATAAGACATGAGGGAGAAATCAAGGACGCAAAGAAATGACGAAAATACCCCTAATGGTCTGCCACTGCAACAGCTCATAGCAGCGTGAGAGTCCTTCGTATACGTGGTGCAAGAACAAATGAGTGGACCAAAGGACATCCACATGTCCATGCTTTAGGTGTCATTGCTTATTTTATTTCAGTGACAGGAGACACAACCACAAGGTGACGTATGGTGGTTTTTTTAATAGTAGATCCCACCAATTGATACCCTAGGTCTGCTACCTATTGCAAATTTTGTGGGAACGGAGAGAGTATGGCCCCGTTTGGATTTACCTAGATTGCACAATCCAGCTTATATAATCTCAGGTAGGATCCAAATGCTCCAGCTTTATTCACAACTTTTACAATCCAACCTCTTCAACTTCCACAATCTCACAAGCTGAGAGAACCCAGCTTTCAGTAACTTGTAGGTACAGAAAAGACGAAAATGCTCTTGTACTTTCGTGGATATTACCTCCATTTGCCATTATCCACCACACAGGTGCATTGTCCTATCTGTGTCCCTCCGGTCCAGGAGACCTACAGAAGAATCCAGAAGAGGAAAATAGTCCGGGCACAACAGCTTCTACTATTTAGGATCCAAACAACCACTTATACCCCGCTTTTAAAATCTAGCTTTTAACTATCCAGCTTTTACAGTCTGGATTTTGTAATCTTGAAGGATCAAACAAAGCCTATGGCTCTGTTTAGTTCAAAAAGACCTATAAATTTTACATAGTACCTGTCACATCGAATCTTTGGACGTATGCATAGAGCATTAAATATAGATAAAAAATAACTAATTGCACAGTTGTCTGTAAATGTCGAGACTAATCTTTTGAGCCTAGTTAGTCTATAATCAGACAAATTTTATCAAATAATAACGAAACTGCTAAAGAAATTTTTTTCAAAAATTTTTCGGATGGCCTATGTTTCTTTTCCTTCACTTGTGCGGGCGTGCCTCTACTTGACGAATGCACGTGGAGCTGGCAATGGGATCAGACCGGGAGCAAGATGGCCAACAGCTCTCGTCAGAACATAAATAGTACCTCCGGTCCATTTTATCTGGCGCATATGCATATCAAAATTTAAACTTTAAAAACTTTAACCAATAATTAGGCTAATAATTTTTAACTATTATAATATAAGCTTAATATGATTAGATTTGTAAGAAATTATAATATCCAGTGATTATAAGTTGATAAGCATAAACAATATAAAATAAAGCAAACGAATGGTTAAAGTATAATCTAAGAGACCATATTATTCTAAGTTACGCCAGATAAAATACACCAGAGGGAGTAAATGTGATGACTTGCCTTCAAAAGTCAAGCTAGTAGGATAGATCTACCTAGCACGTAGGACAAGACTACGGGAGCAGGACCGACCGGACAATACTCCCTTCGTCCTAGAATAGAAGTCATTCTCACTTCTCGAGAAGTCAAACACTTTTAACTTTAACCAAACATATATATATATAAATATTAATATTTATAATACATAATTAGTATCATTAAATGGACCATTGAATATACTTTCATAATAAATTTATTTAAAGATATAAATGTTACACGTATTTCTACAAACATAGTTAAAGTTGAAAAAGTTTGATCTGCACGTAGCTGATAGCGACTTCTATTTTGGCATGGAGAGAGTATGAATCAACAAGTAAATTAACCCGCTTGATCGCTAGCTGATCGTGGTGCCTCGCTCAGCAGCTCTCTCTGACTTAACTCATCCACCGGGTCGTCCCATGTGTATATACTCCCAGAGCCTAGGAATAAATCAATTTCTGAAGTTATCTTAAATCAAACATTTTTAAGTTTGATCGTATTTATATAAACGAACGGATTTGGCCACCGCGGAGGACAGAGCAGAGGAGGCGGGACAGATCTGGCAATGCACAACCCCTTACTCACCATTTAGATTGCAACTTTTTTAATTTTTCTACCGTAGCACTTTCGTTTGTATTTGACAATTAGTGTTCAATGATAGACTAATTAGGTTTAAAAGATTCATCTCGTGATTTACAACCAAACTGTGCAATTAGTTATTTCTTTTACCTATATTAAATGTTCTATGCATGCGTCTAAAGATTGATGTAATGAAGAGAGTGTAAAAATTTAGAATTTAAAAGAGAACTAAACAAGGCCAAGTTTGGCTGAAGATCTTTCTTCTGGCAGGTTCAGCGGTGATGGCACCAAGGTTGGAGGTGTGGTGTACTGCTCTGTCCCATATTATTCATCGTTTTTGGTTTTCGTGTCACAAGTTTGATTTCATTTATAGAAAATACGTGTAACATTTGTACCTCCAAATAAATTTATTAAAAAACTAGATTCGAAGATCTTTTTAATGATACCAATTATGTATCATAAATATTAATATTTTTAATATATATTTTGTTAAAGTTTTTTCTTGAGAAACGAAAACGATGGATATTTTGGGACGGAGGGAGTAGACATCAAGATGAGGACCGACCGCAGGAGGGTCAGGTTCAGACAAGCAGAAGCTACTTAAATGGAAAAGTTACTGACCAGGCAGAAGCTACATATACTTTACATAGAAAAGTTACTGAAACAAATTTGATATTGTAAATTTAGCGCATTTTGTTATAAGATTGATCAAAACTAAAGAAGTATGCCTTAAAAAGAACTTAAAGTGATCCATAATTTTAAATGGAAGGAGGGACAACCAACAACATTCGAATTCAACATCCCCTTGGTCACATGCACAAACACTAGAAAAATTTTCAAAAATGAGATATTGGCTCTGAGGTTTTGCGTCCGTTTTATAAGGCCATGCTACACCGGAGGGAGTCAGAAATAGTTTATGCTATAGTTTGCACAACATTGTTTGCATTAAGAGTAACCGAACCACAAGGAATTATGCCAAACTAGCCTTGAATCTAACGGGGGCACTAGCGCCCGGACGTTCGGCTCCCGCAGCACATCCGGACACATCTCCCAGTCCCCAGCCAATAGAAGGGGACAATGTGCACTCGCATCCTATCCGCCAGCACCCGGTGCACCCCCTTCGCCGGCCCTCGCTGCGCCCCCTTCGCAGTATGAGAAGGATGCAAGGCAGTAGAAGGTGAGGAGGCATCAAGGCGAGGCAGCAGAAGCGAGGAGGGAGATGCAACACCCGATCTACTTTTGAAATATCCAGATACAACACTTGCAACATACATCTGAAGATAGATAAAACATTCACTTGCAAAAACACCTGAAAAAACACTTGAAAACAAAATTGCAACACATACGCAATATCGGAACATATGCAACATCCAGATAAACACACTTACAACATACGTCTGAAAAAACAGGTGAAACATTAGGAACAAACGTTTGCGACATATGTGTACAACAATTGTAATATATGTGTCGGGTACCTAAAACTAGGGGTACCCACAATCAACGATTAAGAAAAACAAAACGCTACCCACAAACGAGACGAGCCAAAATAGCGGACGAGACACCTCGACTACGTTCCGATTCATACGAGGCTCGCTCGACTACGTTCCGACTCGTACGAGGCACCCTCGACGGGACGCCTCGACTGCGTTTTGACTCGCACGAGGCTCGCTCGATAAGGCATCTCGACTATCGGGAAATCTCCGACTCGCACGACCCCAGGTCGGGCCGCTCGACCCACCTTGTTCACCAACTCCGAGATAAAAGTCAGAGCATTTAATACGACTACCTACTACTTCCTACCATCATGGCTACAACAGTAACCGACATGGAAGCAGTATCGGTGTCAAATCTTACTTTTTACTGCCCATCCCGGGATAGGAGGTGAAAACCTATCATTGTACGCACCATACCGCGCACTATTTTGCCACTGATCACCCTCGAGGGAGGATATGACAAGGACCGTACCCCACGATCTCGGGGATTCGGCCTTATCCACCCGTCCTCAACTTGTCCTCGACCTAGCCTCGACCTAGCCTCGACCTACCATCGGTCAGCAGGGAGAAAAGGCCGACGTGGCACAGGACTCGGGGTCTTTTCACCGTCTCGTCCTCTACGTCACCGTGGTGTCCAAGGATGGCCGACCATTCCTGGGGCACGTCGCTACAGCCACCTCCACAGGGATTGACAAAACTTCACCTCAAGGTGCCCCCAGCGTCCTAGCCTCCTCTTACCCTATAAAAGGGCAGGCCGGGGCTCTACAAGGGGGCAAGCGAAGGCAGAAGAACAACGAACCACAGACAACGAAAATCCAGTCTCCATTCCGCCCGAGAAGATCAACATCTCAAGCAATCTCCTTTGTACTCTCACTTTTCCTTTGAGACCTGGGCTCGGTTCCCTCTCTCACAGCTTGTAACCCCTACACAAGCACGTAGGTGCAAGGAAATACAATATTCCCACCTCCTCGCTGGACGTAGGACCTTCTTTTGCCTGAACCAGGATAAATCCCCGTGTATCCTCCTTGCATCACCATCTAGATTAGGGACACGCAGCATTTGATTCACTCGTTGGCTTTAGGACCCCCACGGGACCGAACGCCGACAGTTGGCGCACCAGGTAGGGGACGCTGCGTGCCAACATCGTTTTCCCGCCATTTTTCTAGATGGCTGACCCCGAACGTCTGTTCCCGTTGGCCACGGTGATCTGGTTTGGGAGTTTGGAGTTCATGTCTCTTGGCCACGGCTACGACATGGTCCTCCTCCCACCCAGGCACCCGACCGACGAGGACCATGAACTCTCCCAACCTGGGGGAGCCCTGCGCTGGTATCGTCGCTCTCATCAGGCACGCGCCGCCAGGCGACGACGAGCCCGGCGCAACCACCGTCATCGCCTTGCGGAGGGTGATGGTATTCCCCGATCCGGAGCCTCTCAGCCAGACACCGACACGGATTTCCTCACTGAGGATCTGTGTAGGATAAGCTTGGCTGAGGGTAAGATGCTGACAAGGAGTGTCATCGCTCTACCGCCCGGTGCGGTGCCGCCACCAGCCAATTCGACTACACCAGCATGAGGAACGACGCCTTCGTCAGCATTCCTGTTTGGACTAGACTCGGTTGCCCGGGCGTATGCTTCTTCTGTAAGCACCAGCATGAGTGCTTACGAGGAACTCCCCGGACACCATCACGCTCCACCCTCGACCTTGTTGCATCCACACCAGCTTCCGAGTACCTAGACTCCACGAAGACCCCAGATACGGAGCCCCGTGCAACTGCTTCTCGACATTACGACCCCAGAGATAGACGACCTCACATGCACCCATTGTACTACTATTTCGGCGCTCCAGACTCTGACTCTACCGATGACATCTATGACCCGACTCGCTAGTGCCTCAACATCGATGGAGCTAGCACGTCGGATTCAGAGGATGAGGCAGCCGTTGGAGGAAGGAACACACCACCTCAGGTCGAGCTCCCTGCTGAGCGGGATGAGGCTCATTTCCTTGTGGATCAAGGAATGCAGCTCGAACAAATCCGTAAGTTGTAGGATAGGCCCGACGAGGAACGAGAAAACCTACGTCTACTTCAGCGAACCCTCGAGCAAAAGCGTGCGGGACGCGCACATGGCAGAGGAGCTCGAGAGAGAGCTCACGACGTCAATCGTCGCATCATTGAGGATCGGGCAGTCGAGCCCCTGATTTTCGGTCGAGCCAGCCAGAACGTGGTCGCAGCCGCCATGCTCCTTCGTAACATGCCCGAGCCATCGAACCTCGAGGCCCGTCGAGCCCGAGATGAAATCTGAGGACTCCTCGAGACCGCTGCCATGCAGCAGGCCGAGAGTTCCGCCTCGAGGTGACGTGGGCTTGCCTTACAGCAGCCTACTGAGCCCTCCCGACAGGAGAGATTGGCCTCGGTTCATCCTGAGCACGCCCAATGGAATAAGGTGGTCTCTGTCCATGAGCGCATCATCGACAACCGTGAACCTCGAGATGCTTGTGACAACATCGTCGAGCACCGGAGGCATAAGCATGGTGACGGTGTAGCTCGAGGCTACCACGAGCATAGAGGCGGGCGCTACGACAGCTCGGAAGATCGAAGCCCTTCACTCGAGCCACTGGGTCCTCGGGTCTTTAGCAAAGCCATTCGCGAAATGATACTCCTGGCTCGGTTCCGCCCCCCCACGACTCTTACTAAGTATAACGGTGAGACCAAACCTAAACTTTGGCTCGCTGACTTCCGCTTGGCATGTGTTGGGTATTCTTAACGTCACTACCAAAAGTAGACTTAGTTTTCTAATTCTGATAACGGCGCCAAAAATGCCAAACCTATCCCTCATGCCACTTAAGCCAAGTTGTCATCCCCAGCATCACATGAGAGACGCGGTATTGAAATATGCATTTGCTCATCAAGATAAATAATAAAAGGGATCTGCAAGCGCACAGATTAATACCGATGTAGCATTTTAACCGGGAAGTATTACAGGTATCGTTATTTATATTTTTACCACTGGAAAGGGATTTCTAAGTATCATGGTTGATAATGGAATGAGAATATGGAACTGAGTACACATCATTGCATGTATAACCGAGAGTATTTATCAATCTCTTTATACAGGTATAAATGTCACATTAAGTAAAGGTAAAGTGATAATGGTGACAAAGATAATTAATCTGATCAGCTAGCCACATATAATAATGATAAGCACCTCAACAGATATTCTAGCAAGTCATTAGCATGGAATTAGGATGAACTACAAAGATATTCCCTAAGTTATTATTAACTATAAAGTCTAGCATATCATAGTTAGTGCAATTATACTTGGCAATCATGGTGAGAAAAGACTATATCCATGCATAGTGAATATTAGCAAGGAAGATGAAGAACATAGCAATCACTCCCCTGTAATAGTGTTGCTCTGCCTGCCCTATACACGAGAGGGGAACTATATAAGAATCAACGAAGCTGTCACTATCGCGAACTACCCCACAATCCGGCATATAGGGTGCAATCGCAGATAAATACGGTATAGACACCACGTCTACACAATAGTTATCATTCACCCACTGTACACATGGATAAACGCTATACGATCCTAGGCATGTATATAATTCCAATCTAACTAAGCCAAGCATATAACTATGATAAACTAAGAACAATATAATTGCAAATATAATCAAGTAGAGCAAAGTCATAATCAATATATTGAAATAGAACAAAGTCATATTCATAATATTGAAGAACAATGATGAACAATTGAAGAACAAGAGAGGAATTACCAAGAATCCTCTTGACAGATCCGGGAACCAATCGAAGATTGACTCCTTCTAGTTCTAAACCTATGTAGCTATGCTAACTAGAGATCTAGTTGATGTGGTGGCTCTAGGGCTTGATCAGAGGCTCTCCTCCTGAATTAGGGTTTGAAGTATGAGACGAGGGCCTCTCCTCCAGGGGCAGGGGCCTTGCTTATATAGCCCTTTCGGATGAATCTGGGCCGTTGGATCAAACCGACATTGATCGTGCGGTTTTCCTTGATCCTCTAGGTCGGTGGAGCATAATCCTCGAGGCGGAGCCTGATTGGCTGAGCCAGCAGGGCGGGCGCCCTAGGGACTAGGGCGGGCGCCCTGTCCCTGGCTCTGTTACGCCTTCCGTTCGTTCTTGTGGCTTCTGGACTCTTCTAGATGTAAGATAATTACGTGTTCGGTTAATATCCCGTCATTAATCCGACATGTGGGCCTTTCTTCCGTATTTTCTGATAACCCCCTGCAGAAATAGATAAACAGCAAAACTCGTGGAATTCTGTTAGATAAAACCCTAAGTCTAGGTGTTGGTTTCATTTGGATCCTTTTCTCTATTTATTTGATAGTTATAATTGATACTTAAGGACCGTCAACAAACTCCCCCAAGCTTACCTCTTGCTCGTCCCTGAGCAAGGAGAGACTCAGTAGTTGCTGAAATGCCTTTGAATTTTGACGGTACACATGCTTTCAAATAGAGTCTCATCTCTGAGTTAAAGTAAACTGTCAAGACTTAAAACTTACTCATTATACCTTTCACCATGGGGCTTGCAACCGTCACCTTTGTCTTGAGCGGTTAAAAGATAGAACAGTCTAGTCAAGCGCCATGTCTCTTATTCTTGATTAGCTATAGCTTTTGGAGTTTTTTTGCAGATTTTCAAATAAAACTCAGAGATTCCTTGTATGACTCTCTCAGGTCTCTCTTTTGTGGTATTTCTGGATCTTCACCAAGGCAGTAATGATGTCTGCCTTCTCTCAAAGCAAAGTATGTAGTATTTGTGGTATAAGGCAGAGTGACATTGCCTTCTCTCTCATCCTATTCTAATAAGGCTTTTGATATCTGGAGCTCATCGGTGGGAGATAAAGTATACATACTTACAAGACATTTATTGCATAGTCAAACCATGGATCCAGAGAAACAAGCCAATAAGTCAAATCAAGATGTGCATGTGTGGCGAATAAATGGTGTATGGTGGTAGTGATGATAACAATGATGAAAGTCTAATTCTACTTTTGCTCTTTTTGAGGGGATACGTACCTTTCTTGCTTTTAAAGCTCTTGAGGAGAATGAGGTGCTCTATATTTGCTTTTTTTTCCTCTCAGGTGGGTATCTTGTACCCCTAATTCTACTGTCGGACACTTGTCCATTTTTACCTCTCTTCTCACACTTTTTTCTTTTTTTTCATCGAGGTTCCGAGCACTTGCTCCTTTTTATTTCCTCGTATCTTTTTCTTTTCGAGGTTCCGGGCACTTGCCCCTTTTTATTTCCTCGTATAGAGCACTCATCTCCTTAGAACAATATAGCAAGTGGTAGTAACCAAAATAGCTTGAGCATTTATTTCACAGGGGATAACAAGAATGGGAAAATATTTTTGGCTATTCTCTCCCGGATTAGGAGTAGAATAATTTTATGTGGATCTGGAGATGAGAATGAGTGGATATATGTGGATGCGTACTTCCGGAGTAGAAGCAGCATGTATGAGTGATCGTGCAAGTGAATCTTGATTTTAACCGCATGACAAGCTCCTAAGGGTCTACACAGCTTGACTACACTCAATGCTCATAAGCAGTAAAAAGTAAAGGTATGGCTTAAAGTCTAGCAAGCATGTATGTATGGCTGTGGTAGGAACTTAAACTCTCATCATACAGGAACTCATCATGTAGCATTTTAAGATTTTCAAAGATAAAATTCTCCAGAATTCTAGCATCTCTAGGAATAGATAAACAGCAGCTCAACCTTCCCATATCATATCCGTTAACAACTTAGACTTTAGATCAAGTTCTCTTCCCACAAGTTCAGGTTTAGAGCAAGCTTTAAATGATAACAGTTATGTCTAAACTTAGAGAGAGGACTTCAAATTTGAAAGTTAGGCAAAGCAACTATTCATCATATCCATGCTAGAGTTTTATTATTATCTAGATTCAGTTTAGCATAGCCACTTTATTTATTTATTAAAACACACTAAGCAAAAGATATAGGTATATATATATATATATATAAGCACAAAATCTTTATTTGGTTTTTTCATAGTTATGTATATTTTATTTTTATAAGGTAGAAGTATATATAAATATAAAGATAAAGATAGAAATACTTAGCAAGATAATGGAGGTGCTCTCCCCCAAGCTGGATCTTGACATAATCTCTTCTGATGTAGCTAGCAGATGGCGGAGATGTATTTGAAAGTCGGCAGCACCCTGACAGCGATTAGAATGTCCTCCGTCTGCTAGTCTCCTTGAATTCTGTGAAGCTCAAATAGACAACAAAGCTTTGTGGAACTGATTAAGTGTTAGCATAAATATCTAGCCTTTATCATGCTGAGCCTCCTTGATTTTTTTATGTTGTTTTTTTTCTTTTATAAAGCAGAAGAAAATATTTATGTATTTATTATATATATATATATTTATGCCACCACAGTGAATGTACTTATGGGTTTTATGCCACTCGCATACTCACATGGGGCTTTAGGGTTTTTAACATTTTTATTTTCTTTTTAAGATAGTATGAATATGATTAACTAAGCAAACTATTTAAGATAAAGTAAATAATTAAAAGGAAAGGATAACTACCAAGTTACCTCTTGGCAAGGCGTTCGGTGTTTTTAAGTCCTCTGAACGGGACTCTTATTCGTTCAGTCGTCCTGGGACTTGGTGGATAGCGTAGTCGGTGTTTTCGGTAGCGCCTCTTCTTCATGTACAACTGTCTTTTCTTTCCATACCTGTCTCGGTGCTTTGGTCTCCTCAGGACAGTGTTGGTTGAGTGGTATGTCTTCAGATCTTACCACTTCTCCTTCATAATCTGCCCATCCGTCCTTGATGACCTGTTGCTTCTGATTGTGGTTACGCCGCCTTCTTCTTGTCCTGACCTGCTTGGATTCTTCAAATACATAGTTAGGGTCAGTAAAGTGAAGACGTACCTTCTCAGAGGGGAAGTGCATGTGGACTTCTCCAGTTCCAATGTAAATGATTGCTTTGACAGTACTAAGGAATGGTCTTCCAAGGATGATGGGTGGATCGTATTCATCTTCTCCCATGTCAATAACCTGAAAGTCTGTATGGACAAAGTGATCGTCTATCTTGACAGGGACGTCAGTTACTGTACCTTCGACCTGTCGGAATGTCTGATCTGCCATCTAGAGCTGAATATATGTTGGGTTTAAGGGCATGGTTCCGAACATAAGTTCATAGGTGACCTTGGCCATTATGTTGACGCTCGACCCAGTGTCGCAAAGTGTCTTGTAGAAGTGGGACCCATTAATGGAGCAATAAATGCTTGGCATACCTGGGTCGTCCTTCTTAGGCAAGAACGGTGACTTGAGTTGGCGATCTTGACCTTTGTGCACGGCAGTGACCATCTTAGCTGTCTCGGTCCATACTTGCTTCTTGCTCTTGTTCCTCCTGTTGGTCTTCTTCCTTGGTTCATATTGGGGTTGCTCTGGGATTTGTGCGGTCTTGTTCTTGAAGGAAAACGTTTCCTTCCTCCCCTTGATGTAGAAACTAATCTTGGCAGCACTAGCATAGATGACAGCTCCCGCGGTGTTCAGGAATGGTCTCCCTAGGATGACGGGAGCCCTCTCATCAGAACCGGTCTCTATTACTACGAAGTCTGCTGGAGCGTACGAGGAACCCACTCGGACACAGATGTTCTTCAATATTCCTCTCGGGAAACTCAGTGTCCTATCTGCAAGCTGCAAACACATGGTTGTTTCTAATAATGGTTGTGAAAAGAGTTTTTCATAGAGTACCCTGGGCATGATGTTGACGCTGGAGCCAAAGTCACAGAGTGCTTCTGGGAAGTCTCGCATGCCGATGGAGATTGGGATGACGGGGCGTCCTGGATCGCCTCTCTTGACCGGCAGATGGTCAGTACTTACTTCCACGATAGGGTTACTCCAGTAATCTCCTGCATCAAACATGTCTACAAGATTTGCAGATTCTAGTCCTTCCGGTTGTGATGGTATACCGGGGTTAGTAGCAGGAACAGCAGCAGCTATTTGATTCAACTGAGATTCAATCATTTTATTAAAGCTAATCTAGTTCTTGATGGCAGTAGAGAAATTATCCATTCTATTATTTATATTTTCTAGTATTTTATCATTAGATGCCAATTTCTTAGACAGGTTATCCATTAGCTTTCCTTGGTTGGACACTAACTCTCTCAAAGGTGGATAATTATTATTATTATTGAAAGAATTGTTACCTTGGTAATTACCTGAGTAGTTAGGCCTCTGTTGATTCCAACCTTGATTCTGCTGAGGACGGTGTAGTAGTTGTTGTTGTTATTGTTGATGTAGTTCACGCCCTCCAGCAACTCAGGACAGTGATTGCCCGAGTGTCCAGTACCTCCACACTCCTCACAAGTCATGTGGGAGTCGTAGACGTGCATGACTTCTTTCTTTTCTCCAGCTCGATCATCGAGCTTCTTCATGAGTAGGTCTAGCTTGGCAGACAGCATGTCTACCTCCTTGAGCTGGTGCATACCTCCACCTCTCTTGCGTGTCTGAGTTCTTTCTTCATTCCAACCTTGGTTGGATGCCATCTTCTCCACAAGAGCTGTGGCTTGAGGTATGGTGAGTGATAGGAATGCTCCTCCAGCTGCAGCATCTATGGTTTCACGGGCACTGTTAATGAGCCCATGATAAAATGTCTGCATCAGTAGCCAGCTTTCCATTCCATGATGGGGACATTCTAGGATGTAGTCTTGGAAACGCTCCCATGCTTCTAGAACGGATTCATCATGTTGTTGCTGAAAACTTGTAATCTTCCCACGGAGAGCATTGGTCTTGCCCATGGGAAAGAATTTGGCCAGAAAGTTCATGGAGCAGAGTGCCCACGTAGTGTTCTTCTCCTTTGTAGCGTAGAACCACTGCTTCGCTCTCCCCAACAGTGAGAATGGGAAAAGGCGAAGTAGTATGGCGTCTCTGGGGACTTCAGCCATGGTGAAAGTGCTGCAGATCTCCAGGAAGTGTTGAAGATGAGCACTAGCGTCTTCATGTGGCTTCCCATAGAACTGGTTAGCTTGCACCATGTTGATGAGCCCAGGCTTGAGCTCGAAGTTGCGGTCGATCTCCCCAGCAGGTCCAGTGCGGATGTTGTCCGTAGTGGGAGCTGAGAACTCGCAGATCGACTTGTTCGCCATGGCTTCGAATTCAGTCGACAAATTCCGGATGAAACTTTGGCGGTCTTCGGATTTGGATGAAGCTTTGTGCTGAAGTGTTGACGATGTATTCTTGAGCTTGGCTCTTGTTCTTCTGAATAAGGCTTCAGGATCGTCAACAAAGTTGTCTGGAAGATGTCTTCTATTCATGCATCACCCTGCAATAAATAATCAAAAAGGAAAATACAGGGGTAAAACTGTATAAGAGAATTGATAAGCTCGATCAGATTAGTGATGCAAATGATGACTCAAAGTTCCGTATTCATTCCTACTTAGTAATCAACCTTCCCCGGCAACGGCGCCAAAAATGCTTGTTGGGCATTCTTAACGTCACTACCAAAAGTAGACTTAGTTTTCTAATTCTGATAACGGCGCCAAAAATGCCAAACCTATCCCTCATGCCACTTAAGCCAAGTTGTCATCCCCAGCATGACATGAGAGACGCGGTATTGAAATATGCATTTGCTCATCAAGATAAATAATAAAAGGGATCTGCAAGCGCACAGATTAATACCGATGTAGCATTTTAACCGGGAAGTATTCCAAGTATCGTTATTTATATTTTTACCACTAGGAAGGGATTTCTAAGTATCATGGTTGATAATGGAATGAGAATATGGAACTGAGTACACATCATTGCATGTATAACCGAGAGTATTTATCAATCTCTTTATACAGGTATAAATGTCACATTAAGTAAAGGTAAAGTGATAATGGTGACAAAGATAATTAATCTGATCAGCTAGCCACATATAATAATGATAAGCACCTCAACAGATATTCTAGCAAGTCATTAGCATGGAATTAGGATGAACTACAAAGATATTCCCTAAGTTATTATTAACTATAAAGTCTAGCATATCATAGTTAGTGCAATTATACTTGGCAATCATGGTGAGAAAAGACTATATCCATGCATAGTGAATATTAGCAAGGAAGATGAAGAACATAGCAATCACTCCCCTATAATAGTGTTGCTCTGCCTGCCCTATACACGAGAGGGGGACTATATAAGAATCAACGAAGCTGTCACTATCGCGAACTACCCCACAATCCGGCATATAGGGTGCAATCGCAGATAAATACGGTATAGACACCACGTCTACACAATAGTTATCATTCACCCACTGTACACATGGATAAACGCTATACGATCCTAGGCATGTATATAATTCCAATCTAACTAAGCCAAGCATATAACTATGATAAACTAAGAACAATATAATTGCAAATATAATCAAGTAGAGCAAAGTCATAATCAATATATTGAAATAGAACAAAGTCATATTCATAATATTGAAGAACAATGATGAACAATTGAAGAACAAGAGAGGAATTACCAAGAATCCTCTTGACAGATCTGGAAACCAATCGAAGATTGACTCCTTCTAGTTCTAAACCTATGTAGCTATGCTAACTAGAGATCTAGTTGATGTGGTGGCTCTAGGGCTTGATCAGAGGCTCTCCTCCTAAATTAGGGTTTGAAGTATGAGACGAGGGCCTCTCCTCCAGGGGCAGGGGCCTTGCTTATATAGCCCTTTCGGATGAATCTGGGCCGTTGGATCAAACCGACATTGATCGTGCGGTTTTCCTTGATCCTCTAGGTTGGTGGAGCATAATCCTCGAGGCGGAGCCTGATTGGCTGAGCCAGCAGGGTGGGCGCCCTAGGGACTAGGGCGGGCGCCCTGTCCCCGGCTCTGTTACGCCTCCCATTCGTTCTCGCGGCTTCTGGACTCTTCTAGATGTAAGATAATTACGTGTTCGGTTAATATCCCGTCATTAATCCGACATGTGGGCCTTTCTTCCGTATTTCCTAATAACCCCCTGCAGAAATAGATAAACAGCAAAACTCGTGGAATTCTGTCAGATAAAACCCTAAGTCTAGGTGTTGGTTTCATTTGGATCCTTTTCTCTATTTATTTGATAGTTATAATTGATACTTAAGGACCGTCAACAGCATGTCAGTTGGGTGGGGCCACCGACGACCGGGTCATCATTCGACGACTCCCCTTGTTCCTGTCGAACACCACTCGAGCCTGGCTCGAGGACCTCCCACCTTGACAAATCCACGACTGGGACGACCTCGTGAGAGTGTTCGAGGGGAACTTCAAAGGAACCTACATGCGCCCCGGCAACTCGTGGGATCTCTGAAGCTGCAAGCAGAAGCCGAGTGAATCCCTTTGGGATTACATCTGGCGTTTCTCCAAGCAACGCACCGAGCTCCCCAACATCACCGACTCCGACGTCATCATGGCCTTCCTCTCTGGAACCACCTACAAAGAGTTGGTGCGAGAGTTGGGCCGCAACACTCCCATCACTGCCAACGGTTTGATGGATATTATCACCAACTTTGCCGCCGGCGAGGAGGCGGTTGGTGCCATCTTTGGTAGCGATCAGGACAAGGGGAAGCACAAGGAGGAGGATCTCGTGGGCTCTAGCCGGAGCTCAAAGAGGAACAACAGGAAGAAGAAGAACCAGCAGGGCAAGCTCGAGGCCCTGGTCGACGACCTTGTTGTTGCTGATCGCAAGAAACCTCGAGGGCCCCCTGGCGGGGGCATTTTCGACAAAATGCTCAAAGAGCCATGTCCCTACCACAAAGGGCCCACGAACCACAACCTCGAGGACTGCCACATGCTCTAAAGATATTTTGAAAGCATAGGCGTCAAGAAAGACGACAAGAAGTAAGATCCCAAGGGAGATGACAAGGACGAGGGGTTCCTCGAGATCCATGACTGCTTCATGATATACGGAGGACCCTCGACGTGCCTCTCGACACGCCAGCGTAAGTGGGAACGTCGAGAGGTCTTCTCTGTGCAGCCGGCAACCCCCCTCTTCCTTGACTGGTCCGAGGTGGCCATCACTTTTGACCGTGATGACCACCCAGACTACGTTCCCAATCCTGGGGTCTACCCACTTGTTGTCGCAGCAGTCTCAACATCATCTATGCCCAGATCCTTGACCTTCTGGGGATCACAAGGACACGCCTCCAACCCAGCGTCAGGGGCTTCCATGGAGTCGTGCCAGAAAAGCGAGCAGAACCCGTCGGGCGGGTCGACCTGCTTGTCTGTTTTGGCACTCCCGCCAACTTTAGAAAGGAAACTCTCACTTTCGAGGTCGTCGGATTCCGTGGAACATAACACGCCATCCTTGGGCGCCCATGCTACGCCTGGTTCATGGCGGTCCCCAATTACACCTACCTCAAGCTCAAAATGTCGGGCCCCAACGGTGTCATAACTGTCGGGCCCTCATACGAGCACGCCTACGAGTGCGATGTAGAGTGCGTCGAGCACGGAGAAGCCATCTTGGAGTCGGCGACCTTGGCAGTGGACCTCGACGGTTTGGCCAACGAGATCCCCAACCCCAAGCGCCACGCCAGTAGCTTCGAGCCCGCGGAAGACGTCAAGCTCGTGCCCCTCGATCCCAAATAGGAAACAGTGCTCGTCGACTTTCGCCGCGCAAACATCGACATCTTTGCGTGGAGTCCCTCGGATATGCCGGGCATACCCAGGGAAGTCGCCAAGCACGCCTTGGAGATCCGAGCCGGCTCCAAACCGGTGAAGCAACGCTTGCGCAGCTTCGATGAGGAAAAGCGCAAGGTCATCGGCAAGGAGATCCACAAGCTATTGGAGGCCGGATTCATCAAGGAGGTTCATCATCCCGAGTGGCTAGCTAATCCTGTATTAGTTAAGAAAAAGAATGGGTTGTAGAGGATGTGTGTAGACTATACTAGTTTAAATAAAGCATGTCCAAAAGTTCCTTTTCCTTTGCCACGCATTGATCAAATCGTTGATTCTACTGCGGGATGTGAAACTCTGTCGTTCTTAGATGCGTATTCCGGCTACCACCAGATCAAAATGAAGGAGTCCGACCAGCTCGCGACTTCGTTCATCACCCCATTCGGCATGTATTGCTATGTTACTATGCCCTTCGGTCTCTGGAACGCAGGGGCTACGTACCAGCGATGCATGCAACACATTTTTGGGGAACACATTGGACCAACCGTTGAGGCTTATGTCGATGATATCATTGTCAAAACCAAAAAGGCAAGTAATTTGATAAACGACCTCGACGTTGCGTTCAAGTGCCTCCAGGCAAAGAATATTAAGCTCCACCCTGAGAAATGTGTTTTTGGCGTCCCTCAAGGCATGCTCCTAGGGTTTATCATTTCCGAACGTGGCATCGAGGCCAACCCAGAAAAAATCACCACAATAACCAAAATGGGCCCTATCCGAGATCTGAAGGGCGTGCAGAGGGTCACGGGCTGCCTAGCGGCCCTTAGTCGCTTCATTTCGCGCCTCGGCAAAAAGCGCTCCCACTGTATCATCTCCTAAAGAAATCAGAACACTTCTCATGGACCCTCAAGGCCGAGGAAGCCCTTGCAAAGCTCAAAGCTACGCTCTCCAACTCACCGATCCTCGTCCCTTCGACCCTAGGGGAACCCCTCCTACTTTATATCGTCGCAACGACACAAGTAGTCAGTGCAGTCTTGGTTGTCGAGAGGGCAGAGGAAGGACATGCCCTGCTCGTCCAGAGACCGGTCTACTTCATCCGCGAGGTGCTCTCGGAAACCAAGGTCTATCCTACCCGCAGATCCAGAAGATGTTGTACGCCATCATCTTAACGCGGCACAAACTCTGACACTACTTCGAAGGCCACCCGGTGACTGTGGTCTCTTCTTTCCCTCTGGGAGAGATAGCCCAGTACCAGGAAGCCTCAGGTAGGATAGCTAAGTGGGTGGTCAAGCTCATGGGTGAGACCCTCTCTTATGCGCCACGCAAAGCCATCAAATCCCAGGTACTAGCAGATTTCCTAGCGGAGTGGACTGACACTCAACTTCCTCCAGTTCAGCTCCAAGCTGAGCTTTGGGCCATGTACTTCGATGGGTCGCTGATGAAAACGGGAGCAGGCGCGGGTTTGCTCTTCATCTCACCCCTCGAAGTCCACATGCGCTATATCATCCGGCTCCATTTCCCTGCCTCCAACAACGTCGCCGAATACGAGGCGCTCGTCATGGGCCTACGAATCGCCATCGAACTTGGGGTTTGACACCTCAATGTTCGGGGCGACTCTTAGCTCATGATCGACCAGGTCATGAAAAGCTCGAGCTGCCGGGATCCAAAGATGGAGGCCTACTGTGAGGAGGTACGACACCTTGAGGACAAGTTTCACGGCCTTGAGCTCAACCATGTCGCACGCAGGTATAATGAGGCTGCCGATGAACTCGCAAAAATCGCTTCTAGTCGAACTATAGTTCCACCGGACGTTTTTGTGAAAGTTCTCCATCAACCGTCTATCAAACTCAGGACAGACGGAGGGGTTGACGGACCATCACTCGACCCTCCACCTGAGGCGGAAGCCCCCTCGACCGGGGCTGAGGCCATGCAGGTGGAAGGCTTGACCTCGCCAGCCAACCCCGAGCTTGACTGGCATATTCTGTACCTCGACCATCTCACTCAAGGGGACCTCTCCTCGGATAAGATCGAGGCTCGATGGATCGCTCGTCGGGCCAAATCCTTTGTGATATTTGGCGAAAGCAGGGAGCTGTGTCGCCGTAGCCCTACTGGCGTCCTCCAACGCTGCATCACAAATGAGGAAGGCAGAAACTTGCTCAATGATCTACACTCGGGGGCTTGTGGTCATCACACGGCGCCTCGAACCCTCGTTGTAAACGCTTTCTGACAAGGTTTCTATTGGCCGATCGTAGTCTCCGACGCCGTCAAGCTAGTACACTCATGCAAAGGCTGCCAGTACTATGCAAGATAAACCCACCTCCCCGCTCATGCCCTGCAAACTATTCCCATCACATGGTCATTCGCTGTTTGGGGGCTCGACCTGGTCGGACCCTTGAAAAGGACAACCGGTGGCTTCACCCAGTTGCTCATCGCCATTGACAAATTTTCCAAGTGGATCGGGCCCGTCCTATCATCAGCATCAGGTCTGAGCAAGCTGTGCTATTTTTTACCGATATTGTCCACCGCTTTGGGGTTCCTAACTGCATCATCACGGACAACGGCACCCAATTCACTGGTAAAAAGTTTCTAGATTTCTGCGACAACCACCACATCTGTGTACTCTGGTCGGCCATAGCTCATCCAAAAACAAATGGCCAAGTAGAACGTGCCAACGGCATGGTCCTACAAGGCCTGAAACCAAGAATTTTTGACAAGCTAAACAAACACAGCAAAAAATGGGCCGCCGAGCTCCCCTCGGTCTTGTGGAGCCTAAGAACAACGCCGAGTCGAGCCACGGGGTTACTCCGTTCATCTTAGTCTATGGATCCGAGGCTATGCTCCCAACTGATTTAGAATACGGATCCCCGAGGCTGAAGGCCTACAACGAGAAAAACAATGACACCACAAGAGAGTACGCCCTCGACCATCTCGAGGAAGCTCGTGATGTGGCTCTGTTACACTCTGCCAGGTATCAACAAAGTCTCCGACGCTACCATGACAGACACGTCCGCAGGTGGGACCTCAATGTTGGTGACCTGGTGCTACGGCGAAGCCAAAACAACAAGGGACGACACAAGCTTGCGCCACCGTGGGAAGGGCCACACATCATCGTGGAAGTGTTGAAGCCTGGCACCTACAAACTATCGAACGAGAAAGGTGAAATCTACACCAACTCTTGGAACATTGAACAACTACGTCGCTTATTTCCTTAAAGCCTCGAGGCTCTATAAATTGTTTCACAATCTCATAAATAAAGAATACAGCGGTGTTCAAAGCTTTGTTTTCATAACAACCAGGAAGGATCGACCATGTTCCCTCAGAGTCGACCCTCCCTCGGGGGCTGCAAGGGGGAACCCCCTGTCCCCAAAAAACTCGCATTTTTTTCAAAACTCACATTTTTTTGAGCTTCTTCAAAAAAATAGAACTGTCACATAAGTTGACAAGGACGTAAGAGCACCCTAAGGCTCAAGGGCCGTCGAGCCGCGAGATCACTTACGCCTCTAAGGCTACGGTACCTCCACTCACCCCCCATGCCTAGGGGTGCAACCGCGCGCTAAGTAGACCTAGTAACAGTTCACAACTTTGAAAAAGCTCACATCCCCGTTCGCTTCGAATCGAGTTCTTACACGATCTGCAAGGCCGCAAATGCACCCTAAAGCCCGAGGGCAGTTGAGCCACGAGATCACCTACGCCTCCAAGGCTACGGTACCTCCACTCACTCCCTTACGCCAAGGGGTGTAACCGCGTGCTAAGTAAATCATGTGAGAACGTGATTCAAGCGATAAAGGGAAGAGAAAACTCGAACAAAACTTAACGATCAGTACAAGTTTACATCTAAAAATGTTTCAGGGCCCCTGAGGCCATCATGACCAAAGTTACGAATACTAACTTATTACACGGGCCTTCATGCCCAGGTTTGGCTCACAGGCCCTCGTCATCAGCAAGCGGAACCACCTCGACCTCGAAGAGCTTGGCAAGGCGACTCCTAGGCTCCTCAGCGGCTTCGATCAAGCCTAGGAAGGCGACTTCGTTCTCCTTGTCCGTCCGATCTAGATCCATGATGAAGCCATCAGCGATGAGGTCCATGTTGTACACGAACCCAGACCGAACTGTAACACCTCAAGTGTTTAGTCCTTAATTGCATTGCATTTGCATAAGCATAAGCATGCATAATCCATGTTTACTATTTTATGTAATGCAACTCATGTGATTGTTTAGGGTTTGTTTGGTTTATATCATGAGTATTTGATAGTTGGTGTAACAAAAAGGTAAAGTAGCCAATCATGGCCTACAACACCTTAATTATACTTAGGGTAACATCTGGAGCAAGGTTCATGTTGATCAAAATTTCAAAAATACCCTCCAAGAAAGGTTTGACCACCATTTGACTTTAGAAGGTTCTAGTTTGACCAATTAAAAAGTCTAACTTAGAGACCTTGCATGGAAGAGCACCCTCAAGCAAAGTTGTAAAGAAATTTATGGGGAACAAAAGTCTCAATATGACCATCTCATGAAATTGACCATAACATGCTCAAAAGTGGCCCACAAGTCAGCTAGAGGAGTGACCTTAATACTTAGAATTTTTCTAAGTCTGAAATCTGACCTCCAGTTTTACTGTGACCTACTTTGGAAGCTTGTAGTTTGCAAACCAGACCAAACCAGCTCCCACTCATGTTGACACTTTTGTAGTACTCATCTAGCTCTACAACATTGCCAACATCACCATCACCTAGTTCTAAATGGTTTAGGAGATATAGTGTCAAGAAAATAGGGTTTCAGTCGGTTTAATGACTGAAACTACGTTTCAGTTTAAAAGGGCACCACTTTGGGGCTATGTAGTTTCAAATCCAAGCTGACTTTGTTCTTGAGCCAATTAGCAAAGTTGTAGCCCTCACGAAGCTCTACAATTTTGCTGTAATCACCTTCGACTAACTCGAGCTATTTTCGGAGATAATCACCGTTGAAATCGCGCTGTCAGTCGAACGATGATGGCCTCCATTCAGTCAACGGCGTAGCCATTCAGTCGGATGGCCGACCGCGTCGTGGCGCTCGGGCAGAGCCCGGTGGCCGCGTGGCGCGCGTGTTCTGCCGACGCCCCACGTCGCCTGCTAGCTCATCGTGAAGACCTGGACGACCCGCTTCCCCCTCCATTTCCATCGCCATCCTTCCCTAGCTCACCGGGAAGGCGACCGAGCGTCCTCCGCCCCCACAGCCGGCTCCGCCGCCTTCGGTTGCGCCAACCACCGCGCCACCACACCCGAGAGCTCACGAACAGCACCGCCTGCCCATACTCTACAACCTCCGCACATTGGGTCAGCCGTTGGGTCAAGGTAGAGGGCGAATCGCCCAACCAAACCTCGGCGGTGCGGAGCTCCGCCATGGCCGCCGCCATTGCGAGCTCACCGCCGACGTCCTCTTTCACCCTCCTCTCTCTGTGGTCAGCGTTTGGAATAGTGTAGGCCTTCCTCTAGCTCTAGACATGACCTTACCGTGGGATGCGACCTCGCCGGAGCGGAACACGACGACCACCGTCGTCGCGCTCACCGCACCGCGTCACGGCGCTCCGTGGCCAGGGTAGTGAGGACCTCTTCCAAACCTCCTTTCTACCTCAATAGATTCGCCCGGGCGTAGTGTAGCTCGTACCGAGCTTAGCCGGGACCGTGCGCCCTCACCGGCGACGGTACACCGCCACCGAACCTCACTGGCCGCCGCTCGCGGTGGCGAGTCCCTTCCGCCCCATCCCAATCCCTTCTGCGGGCACAAATCGATGCACTGGGTGACGGAGAGCGCGAGGCTGTACTTGATTGGCCGAGCGAGCTCCTCTCCGGCGAGCTGGAGCTCGTCGGAGCTCGCGGGTCGCCGTTCCCCCTGCTCCCGGTCGCTGACCGCGGGGGCCCGCACGTCAGTACCGCGCGCGGGTGGGATGCTGAGCGGGCCGCGTGGCGCGTGTGTGGTGGGCCGCGCTTTCCCGGGCCGGCCCAATTCATTTGAAATATATTTCATTTATCATTTTGTCACAGATTTTTGTAGAGGTTTGAAAAATGTAGATCTAGGGTTTTATTGACCCAAAAATCATGAGATAAATTTTTTTAGGATCTACATGATGTGTAGTATTTTAGAAAAATATAAATCTGGTATGAGATGTTTAAATTCTGTAAGAATTTAATAGATCCTTTAAATGTGTTTTGGAATGCATGCAAATTTGTTAAATTTATAACTTGAGCTGTAGTGTTCCATAAATCATGAAATTTGGTGGGTGGGTTACTCTATACTTGCCCTAGCTCTGGTAAAAATTTGGGCATCAGTGCTTAAGTAAATTTTAAAATATAAGGCTATCTTGTTATTCTAGGAAATAATTGAATGATTTTTAGTAATTTTTCTACATGTGCAATGTTCTTGTAACTTTTTGGAGAATGTCTTGGTACCCTAGAGTATCTAAGAAAAATATGAAATCTGTTGTTTGATACTTTTCAATATGATGTATTAATTATACAAAAATCAGCCTTTTGGACTTGTGAATTTTGTATAGGGAGTTTCTCTGAATAAAATTTGTTCAAATTTTTACAGTGATCTCTTTTTGGGTCAGAGAGCCCCTTGTAATTTTTGTAGAATTTTAGGAGCAGTTTACATATATGTTTAAAATTCCACCTAATTAATTAAGTAAAATAAGAAATGAGTATAAATAAATGTTCTAGGTAGTCGCACCCTACTTTCTGGTGTTTTTATACCCCATGTGAACTTTTGGTAATCTTAGTTTGGTTTTAGGGGACTTTGGCCACATCAATAAATATTTAACCTTTGTAATTTTAGGTTTTCTGGACAACTGGTAGTATGTCTAAGTTTGGTCTTTGATAAAAATGGTTGCTGGAAAACTTGTAAATACCAAAGTTGGAGTAAACTTGATAAAATAGCTTGTGTCAAAATTTGGGAGCATTTGGCTTAGTGGTTTGAGAGTTACTGTTGTTTAAAATGGCAGTTCAGAATCTGCTACTCTCTGTTTTGAGAGGACAGATTCTGGAACTTGTGAAAATTGACATGCAAAACTTAGGAGTTTGGGGTTGAGGTCTGAAAATGAATTGTAGAGCATTTCTTAAGCCTTCCAGATTGTCTTAGATCATACCTTTTGGAATTTGAAATCTCCAGTTATGATAAAAATAAGTAGTTGCTGTCCAGAATGCTTTACTGTGGTATTTTGCTGATTTTTGTGGTGTGGTATCTTAAGAAATGCTACTCTTGTAATTGTTAGGTGTTAGGGCCTTAACTGAGGACGAGCAGCTTTATCTTAGGTTAAGTAGATTAGGTGAGTACTTCTCTACCGGAGAGGAAATTTGCACCTACTCTTTTGAAGTGATTTGAATAGAGCTTTGAATTTATTGTAAGGCATTCATTCCGAGCATACTGCATCTTTCATTATGCATTCATGAGATTTATTATGCACTCATGCAATAGGTGTTCCAGAGGGGGTGACACTCCTCGAATTCGAACAAGCGATACCAGAGGAGGTGCAGAGCCAACCGGAGGAACCGACAGAACCAATCGGCGAAGGAGACGCCGCTGAAGATCTACCCGAGTGCCCGGACCACAGACCTTCCACTTTTCTCAAAGGCAAGCCCCGGTGCATGTTGAACCCATTGTTTTATAAATATATCTTGAGTACTTTTAATTGTTTACTGCATTAAGTAGTAGGAGTTGTATGAAAACAATTGTTGTATTATACCTGTCCTTGTCCAGATATTGTACTTAAATCCTATATTAGGTTTAGGCATGTGTCAATGCTTAGCCCTGCTTAGTACGGTAGAAGTCGGGTGATTTCCGGTCATCCGCGAGAGATAGGAGTGGGTCACGAGTGGCTTATGGCTATCGTGATGGAACCATGCTTTAAAATGAAATTGAGACCGGGCGGGAGTTCGATGGTACAGCTGCAAGACACTTCATGTCTTGGGTGTGGAGCCATGCCCGTCTGAGTCATTTAAGGACCGATTCGCTGTACGTCCTTGAGTCATGTTGAACGCAGTCTAACGCTTAGTTGGCCGGATAAGTCGTTCCGACCGCGAAGTCGAGTAGTATGGTTCAGGCCGGGAATCGAATGGTAGGTTGCTTCTTGGAGGAGAGAAAGGATGTGCTTGGGGACATTGGCGTGAGACTAAGGGGGGGTTAGAGTCCCTATCACCTGGCAGAGTGTCGCCCTTGGGGTCGCGACATCATTCGGACCCACGATTCCTGAACTGTACGAAAGATGACCTGAGCAGCCCTCGCCAGGCGCGTCTCGGTGAGTGTTAGAAATACCCCTCCAGCTGGATAGGAATTCGATTCGAATCGCCGTCGCTCCCGGTTAGTGAGTACTTGACTTGAGCAGCGGCAACGTAGATCTCATTAATTGAACAGATGGTTAAGTGAATGATACAATGTTGCCACAACTTATACCTGCTATGGAAATATTATGAATAATTGTTTGATGATAATCAAGTGCATGTTTAGTACAGGTGCTAAGATAGATGACAGGTAAATGCTAAAAATCACTGCTAGTACAGGTTATAAGAGTTTCAACTACTTATGCCTTTATGCAAAATGTGGTGTCAACTAGCCTCCTGTGTAAGCCTTGCATAATTCTTGGTGTCATATTGTTTCTGGTTTTTGACGGTTAAGTCTAGCTGAGTACATTCTAGTACTCAGGGTTTATTCCCTCCTGTTGCAGATGACATGCTTTATCAGGGATTCTGCAAGACATGTCTCCACCCTGCGGGTGATGATGACTAGGTCACAAGGGCGTGATCGTCTTTATGTACTTTCCTCATGCTTTTGCGGGATGTCGATCATCCAGACTGGCAGTAATTAAGTAACTAATGTGTGCGTTATGCTTCCGCTACTTTCAAAACTTGGTTTGTAGTATTTGCTACTCCGTGGTGTAAACTTATTTCGGAACTACTTGTGAAATGTAACGTACGATGTGTATGTTGAATGATGCGATCCTGGTTGTAAGCAGTTTGGTTTGAAATCCTTCGTGATTTCGATTGACTACCGGGATTATATGGGCTCAAGTTTGAAAATTTGAGCGCTTTGGTGCTTGTTTTCGTACTTGTGCTCTTATAATTTGGTCGATTCTGTTACACGAACGACCGCTAGAGCCCTCTTCACGCCATGATGCAACCCGCCTCGTATCCTCCCACGGACGAGGCGGCCCAGCGCCACCATCCGACGGACGAAGGAGTTCCCTGGGGCGTCCTCCTTGGTATCGACATCGGGCTCGACCCCCAGGCTGTCACACACCGAGGTGATAGCGCCCTGGAGCAACTGAGTTCGCCCGGCCTCGGCCTCTAAGAGGTTCTGGAACGAGGTGGCCGTCGCCTGGGTCGCTTGCTGCTGCTTCTCCAACTCTGAAACGTAAGCACTGAGTTAGCATAAGCCTGGGACCTCGATGCCAAGGCCAGAACATAACAAGAAGTTTACCCTCAGAGTGGGTCTGCCAACCCACGATCTTGTCACGCAGCTCCCCGCACGTCTTCTCAGACGCTCGAAGAGCCTCGTCCTTGTCGTGGACCGTTGCCCTCAGCACCTCAATTTCCTAACCGGTGCCCAAGAGAGCCTCGTCCCTCTCTTGGACCGTCCCCTTCAATGTCACAACCTCGTCTTCCAAGGTTCTAACACGGGCGGACGCCATCCCGACCTGGATGTTGAGGGCATCGCGCTGACCACCGACTAAGGCGATGTCCTCCTAGAGCTCCTTCACACGTGCCAGCAGCAGCGCGAGGTCCTCACAGGCTTTAGCCGCCTCTTCCCGAGCCCTTGCCGCGTCTTCACGTGCATTGGACTCGGCCTCCTGGGACTGCGCCGCCTCCTCCCTAACCGCCGCGTGGGTGATGCGGAGCTCGTCCGTCTCGGCGCTCTTCTAGGATAGCCGCTCGTTTGCTTCCTCGACCAGGGCCCGTTGACGGGCAAGCGCCGCCCACACGCCACTCTCATGACGAATGAAGAGCGACTTATGGTGGGAACGCTCCTTGAGCTCCTGACCATAGTTAAAACTTAAAAATTAGAACCAAGGAAAAGGGAAGGATAAAACGCAGGGAAAAACTAACGAACCCGGCTTACCTCAAAGGCCTTCGACATACCCCGCACCAGTGTATCCGAGACCATGCGCAGGGACTGCAATGAGTGCTTTCGGAGTCCCTCGAGGTACTCCCAGTGTTGCACCTCGTCCTTGTCATCGAGCGCAAAGAAGGGCTCAGCGCTAGGGTTGGACGCGTCCCTGAACTCAAGGGTCGACCGACCCTAGTGCGGAAGCTCCTCCTCCGCCCGCACAAGCACCAACCCGGTGAAGTCAGGCCACCTGGCCGACGCCTCGGCCTGGTCATCCCCTAACGCCGCAGGAGTACCAGGCCGATCCGAGGCCTCGCCCGTCTCGACGTCCGCCTTCTGCTTTCCTTTGTCAGCAGGAGAGTCATTGACGGTCAGGTCGATCAGGGCCGGAGTCGACTCTTGCGGCGGGGCTGGCGCCTCGACTGCCGGCACCACCGCCTGTACGATAGGCGGTGTCACGACCGCCCCCATTCCGCCTCGACCGCCGGCTCCATCGGCCGGTCCTGCTGCGGCTACGGCTCCTCCGGCTGCGCCGCCTCTTGCCCCACCTCTAGCGGGGCCTCCACCACCTCCTTCAACTTTTCAGCATCTGCCAGCCCCGTGTCGCGGACGGATGTTTCGGCCCCAGCGGCCTCGACGGTCGCCTGGGTCATCGCGGTCGACCGAGGCTCTGACCCACCAGCACTGGGCACCGCGAGCCCGGCCTCGCTCGGGACTGCCTCGGCCGGCCCTGACCCCCGCGCAGTGGGATCAGAGCCGGTGACCTCCTGGGTGCTTACCCCCGACTGGGCAGCCGCCTCCCACAGCTTGAGCTGCTCCGCCGTAGCCTGGTACTTGGCAACCCAGGCGGCGGCGTCGGCCACCGTCCGCATCATCAGGGCAGCGCCCGACGGAGCGCCTTCACGGGAGTCGGAACCGCGAGCTCCGCCCTATGCTTATGGCTGAGCGACAAACAAACGCGTTAGAACAAGGAACGGGATCACCGATCACAAAAATGGGGCAGAAAACTTACCCGGATAGGGGAACCAGGGGCCTAGACCCTGGCAGGCCCGAGCCACCCGGCAGCGCCTGCAACGGCCCTATCGTTGAGCCTCCCGTCAGCCGGGTGCTCCTCGGAGCCCGGGCTAACAGGGCGTCGGAGGACCTTTGCGCTACCGAGGCTAGCTGGCCTTGGGTCCTCACGCCCGTCAACGGCGCCCCAGCTTCTGACGCCGACGCTGCTGCTCCGACAGTCGACTGAGCCCGAGGTGCTTGGGCTCGCGGGAGCGGCGCCATACCCCAGACGAGGTAGCTCCTCTCGCCGAAGGACCCGCTCTGGCCCTGCTCTCTCCTGGCTCTCCCTCAACGGGCGCTGAGGCTTCCCTCAATGCTTGGGAGGTCGACCCCCCCAATGGGCTCCAAAAGGGGCCGCACATCGGGGAGGTGCGCCAGGGAATTCGCGGTGTCATACCGTGACTCGGCGTCGTCATCGTCAATGTCTTTGTCCTCCCCTGAGACCGTCTCGGAGGGAGACTCCTTGAGCGGGAGCCTGTCGAGGCTCTGTTGGCAATGGCATTTCTTCAACGCCTCCTGCTTGAGGGTCTTCCGGACTTGACGCTTCTTGGCAGCATCCTTCTCCTCCTTCTTCTGGGCTGCCAAGAGGCGTGAAGCCACCCGAGTAGCCCAATCTTCCAGAATCGGCGGTCGCGATTCCTTGACCGCTGACAGATCCTGCACATGGTCCTCGACCGAGTTAGTCGAGGGAATCTGGAAGCAAAAGAATTTAAGATCATCAGCAACAACACTCACCAGGGGCTCAAAACCTTGGGTGGGGCGCATCGGGACCCTGTCGATGTCCTCCTGCCGGAAACTCCCCACCATCCACCGCGCACGTCGGGCGACCTCGTCGAGGGGGAGGGACTCATGCGACATCCTGCTCCCCTCCAACGATGCCTCCGGCGTCATCTCGTCAAGCCGGAGCCAGCGCTGCGTCAGCGGTAGCACCCTCCGGCGATGGAACGCTGTGGCCACCATCCCCGCCGTCAACCAGCGCTGACGGAGTCTCCTCAACGCATCGAGGAGCGGCTCCAGCTTCAGCTTGTCGTCTTCAACAACGCCATACGTCCAGTTCTCCTCGCGCGCCATCAGCACCCGGCCGGAGAACTTCGGTAGCTGGTCGCCGTCGTTGCGCAGGTAAAACCAGCCGTCGTGCCAGCCATTGTTCGACGAGATCAACTGCGCCGGGATGTATTGGTCACCTCGACCCGACCGGACTTGGAGAGTGCAGCTCCCCACATGCACTGCGTGTCGCACCCCTCGCTCACCCGCCTTCTTGGCGAAGTGCTCCACCCTGAAGAGGTGGAGCCACAGATTCCACTGTGGCTCCATCCCTAGGTATCCCTCGCAGACCGCCGCGAAAATGGCAGCCTGCGAGATGGAGTTGCGGGCGAGGTGGTGCAGCTCCACTTTGTAGTAGTGGAGGAGCGCCCACATGAAGGGGCTGGCCGGCACGCTGAACCCCCTCTCATGGAAGGCCATGAAGCTCACCACGTAACCTTCTAGAGGTGCTGGTTCCCGGTGGTCGGACGGTAGCACTCTCCATTCCGGCTGGGTCCAGCTCGCCCTTAGCCTCAGAAGCCCATCGCGGACAACTCCTCCAGCTTCCTCTCTGTCACTGAGGAACGGGCCCAAGTGTCCGCAGGGAGGATCTGGCTCTTGCCCGCCATTGTCGTCGAAGAAACGGTGCGCGGCAGGCGAAGGAACGACGGCGGCGCTGGACGGTGGCTGAAGGGCGCAAAGGAGGCAAAGGAGGCGAAGAAGGCAAGGAAGGCAAAAATGCAAAAGGCCCGTAGGGGTAAATGGAACCCCAAGCCTTGCTCTTATACCCCGATGGAAGGCCAACGGGCGGGCGAAAAGGTAGGAGCAGTTTTCACATTCAATGACCTGACCTAACCGCTCCCTCAAAATCCACAGATATGGGCACGTGTCCGCTATACACTCCATAACCGTCGCACCACACCACCCACTACCGCGCCGATCTCGCTTCCCCTCCTGAAAAGACGCGTCTAAAATGGGCAGGAGAAGGATCCACGAACGGATATTCCCAGACGCATGGGTAACGGGCTCTGAGCCCGATATAAACCTCGAGGGATCGAAAGTTGGCCCTCGACCAGGGTTCGACAGCTGCCCTCCAGTAACAGAGTCAGGGACGACTAGGGATGCGCCCATACAAGGCCAGGGCTCGAGCCACGCTCTCGAGGCACCCCAAGACGTATTCGAGGCTAAAAGAGAGGTCGACGGAGGAATCCCCTCGGAGGGAGGCATCGAGCCCTCGAATCCTATCGCAAGGAATCGAGATCCACATGACTACTCTTTGGCATTTTTGAGAGCGCCTCTGTGGCCGCTAGCTGACTCCTATCGAATGGAGCATGGGCTCCCACTCGAATTCCCCGTTAATAGCTCACCAGAGACCGTCGGAACTCGCCCAACGAGGGTAGTACGACGTTCCCCACCCCTCCTCCTTTTTCCTAAAAAGGGAGCGTGAGGGTCGAACGATAAAAGACGACCAAGACTCTGATCGACCTCATGCGTACGAGGCTCGGGGGCTTGACTGCAGAAAGCCAAACCTCGAACGAAAGAAGACAGAACACGCCACGATACGAGAGCATTCCTAAATAGAGCATGCAAAAGACCTCGGAGGAGTCAAAACAGTCCACCGAGGCCTCGGGGGCTACACCCGGAGGGTGCGCTCGCGCGCACCCACCGAAAAAAGTTACAACGCTATGACTCCAGTTCATGAACCGCTGAGCCTCTGTGAGAGTGACCCACACTCACCCAAAGGCTCAGGGGCTACTGTCGGGTACCTAAAACTAGGGGTACCCACAATCAATGATTAAGAAAAACAAAACGCTACCTGCAAAAGAGACGAGCCAAAATAGCGGACGAGACACCTCGACTACGTTCCGACTCGTACGAGGCTCGCTCGACGGGATGGCTCGACTACGTTCCAACTCGTACGAGGCACCCTCAATGGGACGCCTCGACTGCGTTCCGACTCGCACGAGGCTCGCTCGACAAGGCATCTCGACTATCGGGAAATCTCCGACTCGCACGGCCCCAATTCGGTCCGCTCGACCCACCTTGTTCACCAACTCTGAGACAAAAGTCAGAGCATTTAATGCGACTACCTACTACTTCCTACCATCATGGCTACAGCAGTAACTGACGTGGAAGCAGTATCGGTGTCAAATCTTACATTTTACTGCTCATCCCGGGATGGGAGGTGAAAACCTATCACTGTACGCACCATATCGTGCACTATTTTGCCACCGATCACCCTTGAGGGAGGATACGACAAGGACCGTACCCCACAATCTCGGGGATTCAGCCTTATCCACCCGTCCTCAACCCATCCTTGACCTGGCCTCGACCCAGCCTCGACCTACCATCGGTCAGCAGGGAGAAAAGGCCGACGTGGCACAGGACTCGGGATCTTTTCACCGTCTTGTCCTCTACGTCACCGTGGTGTCCAGGGATGGCCGGCCATTCCTGGAGCACGTCGCTACAGCCACCTCTACAGGGATCGACAAAACTTCACCTCAAGGCGCCCCTGGCGTCCTAGCCTCCTCTTACCCTATAAAAGGGCAGGCCGGGGCTCTACAAGGGGCAAGCGAAGGCAGAAGAACAACGAACCACAGACAATGAAAAACCGGTCTCCATTCCACCAGAGAAGATCAACATCTCCAGCAATCTCCTTTGTACTCTCACTTTTCCTTTGAGACCTGGACTCGGTTCCCTCTCTCACAGTTTGTAACCCCTACGCAAGCACTTAGGTGCAAGGAAATACAATACTCCCACCTCCCCGCTGGACGTAGAGTCTTCTTTTGCCCGAACCAGGATAAATCTCCGTGTATCCTCCTTGCATCACCATCCAGATTAGGGACACACAGCATTTGATTCACTCATTGGCTTAGGACCCCCGTGGGACCGAACGCCGACAATATGCAACAACCTGATCTACTTTTACAACATCCATACTTAGAAACATCCCTTGCCACCTACCTCTGAGACATATGAAATATTTGAAACATACGCTTGCAACATACGCTTTTAGCATAAGCTCAATATCACCTTGTTGCTTGAACAAATGGAGCTCATCGTTGTGGAGCTCAACATCGATGCGGAGCTCACTATCACAGAGTACGTAGAGGTAGCCGCTGCGGAGCTCAATGGAAGCACGGACCTCGGCAGTGAACGCGGCAGGTGGATGGAGCACAGCCACAACGGGAGGTGCGAGTACGGGCGGGGGCGCGTGGCTTGGGCTGGGGCGGCGCCTGCGATCGACTCGGGTGGGGGGCGGCACCGGTGAATGGCTCAGGCGGAGGGCGACGCCAGTGAACGGCTCGGGAGGGGGCGGTGCCAGCGAGCAGCTCGGACAAAATCCGTCCTGGGACCGCGAGCGGGGGCGCACATCATAGAGCAGTGTGAGCGACGCGGATGAGTGGATGAGGATGAGCATGAGCCACGGGGTCCGAACAGGAAGTCATGCAAGCGACGTGGGCAAGTGGATGAGGATGAGCCACATCCGAATGGGAAGTCACGGGGCGGACGCCCGAGCCATGTCAATCTAATGTTCCTTTTGCTGATCTAAAATCGAAGGACCCATTTGGTAGAGCTCCGGCTCCAACTAAAACAGCTTCAGTTGTGGCTTCACTTATGGAGTAGATTCACTTAGGGAGTCAAAGCTGTTTTTGGGATTGTTTGGCAAAACAGTTTCTCTCGGTGTTAGAAAGGGTGAAATCTCTATAATACCCTTATTCTTTTTTTCTTTTTTTCTTTCTTTTTTTTCTCTTTTCTTTTCTTTTCTTTCCCTATACCTTATCTGGTGCCTCGCGTTGCAACCGCACAGCCCGCACACGTCCACTTGTGTCTCAACCTCTAGAGGCCACGCTTCCATCCCGCCACCGCCTGCGCCTAGGAGCGCTCCCGGCCACGGGCCACCGGCGGCGCCGCATCCTCCCCCACACTAGCTCGCTCCCTCCTCCGCATGCCCTACATCACGTACCTCCGTGCGCTATGCCTCCGCCTGGCAACCCGGCGTCCGACGGACCCACGCCGCCCGCCCCCGACGGCCTCGTGCACAGGCAACCTCGCACCCACACGGCTCGGTCAGGGCAAAAACGCCCATTGCCCTGCACAGGGCCCACGGCAACTGAGCGGAGCTGGGAGAAGCTCGTTTTTCTGACTCCAGTTTTTTCTCTCCTCTCCTTTCAACAGTCTCTCCTCTCCTTTCAACAGGTTTTCAGCGGGTTGACTGTTTTCTTGTTTTTAATAAAATCTCGGTAGGGGTCTTGGCCCCTCCTGTTCCCTTAAAAAAAACGGGTTTTCGGCGGCTCTTAACGTGGAGCCGATCCATTTTCTCTGGTGGAGCTGCGGAGCTGGTCCAGGAGGGCATACCAAACGGCCCCGAAAGCGTAAAGGCGCATTTTCATGCTTTGCGCCATCTTCGTCCCCGCGTTTGCTGAGCGAAAAAAAATAAAAAAGAATCCTCCCTTTCCCATCGCGTTCAGACTTCCACTCTCGATCTACGCTACGCTACAGGTGCCGAGCAAGAGACCCAGCATGGAAGCAGCGGCGGCGGCGGCGGCGGCGCCATCTGTTTCGGTTGCCGGCGGTAGAGGGAGGGACGAGAAGACGCAGCCTAGGCCGGGGGCGGCGGCGGCGGCGTGCGACGTGGAGGCGCTGCGGAGGTGCCTTGAGAAGAACAAGGGCGACCGCGTCAAGTGCCAGGCGCACATCGACGCCTTCCGCTCCTCCTGTTCCGCCGGCCCTAACACCGGCTCCAAGCCGCAGTCCTCCTAGAGAAGAGAGGACGGTGTCAGATCGCCGCAAGGATCGTCGGGCTTCTTCGGGATCGAAACAGATTTTCTTTTTCTCCCCATACAATGTCTTCTCAGTTGTGGCCTTTGGTAAATTTATTTACTACTATACTTTCTTTGAATAAAATACGATGTATGCTTCGGACCATCGAAGGGGAATCGGAATCCATATAGAGCAAAACATGATCTGCTTTCCTACCATGCATGATAAGTTTTCTTCTGCTTTATCTGTAAAGCCAGACTGATTTGAGTCGTTCTCCGGACTCCGATTTAGTTTGTCAGACAGCAAACCAATCAGTCTCGAGCATGCAAATTTTACTGATCAAATGAGCAATCAATCAGTTATCAGTGGGCTATCACGGCCATTTGCGTATTATGACCAAATGAAGTCTGCATCTGAACATAGCCCAGAGCCACATAGGAATTGTTCTTTGTGTTTTTCCATGGCATTTCTGAAGCCAAGCGTGCAGAACTCCTGAAACAATGGTTTAAGATCCACGAAATTAGACAAAAGTGGGTTCACACGGATCTCTCAGCTCCGTTGGGTTTCTGGCGTGTGCTTCGACTTGGATAGTACATACCCGCAGCAATCAGCAGCAGCTCGCGCCTCCTCCTCCTCCTCCTCCGGCACACGTAGACGCACTGCCGCAAACGATGGCCAACGCGGGGCTGCGCGCCTACCGTGAGGTGCTGCGCCTGGTGCGGCGGCTGCCGGCGGAGACGCGGCCCTACTACGCCAAGTACGCCCGCGAGAACTTCGTCAACTACCGCGACCTCTCTGCCGACGACGACCTCGCCGCCCTCCTCCGCCGCGCATACACCCACTCCACATGGGTTCTCTCCAAGGTACGTACTATCATCTACTAGCATGGCTGCTCCCTTCTCAAATCTCAACCTTCCCGCATCAAGTCCACCTCCACCGAGTTAGTCGTCTAAGCACGGAAGGTTGGCTTGCACTTGCAGTACTCGATCGACGCGGGGAAAGCGGCGGCGCGGCTCAAGGATCTTAGCGACGGCCACGACGGGTTGTGACGCACGCAAGGTGTTCGACCATATGCCGCTCTTCGCTTGAGGATTCAGTTCAGCGTCTTTGGTTTGGCACTTGCGTTACTCTGTTTAAGGTTTTGGTTGCTTTGATCGCTACTTTGACGTTGTATGGTGGCTCCCTATTTTGTGGAGCGATGCAAGTTAACATGCTCATGCTCATTCATCACCTCCTTGCTGTCATGCCTCTCCATGCCTACCCTTTTCTTTTCAATTCAATTCAACTTTGCACAGCTTTGAATTGCCAATGCTTGCTGAACTTTTTTTTAAGAAAGTGTTGGGCATGTATTCCATAAGAACTGAGAAGAAATTTTTACAACTAAACGAAGACAACAGAAAGTAAACAAAACTTCTACAGAACTTGTAGCCTCAAAGGCAACTAAGGAGTGATAGAAACGACTGAACAATCTAATTAGCAAAGCAAAGACTACAATCAAGAACTCACACACTCTCACACAAGACAGAGGACTAACCCTGGAGCCTTGAACTTCAACAACTACGAAGAAGCAAGTGCGAGAGAGGCCACTATGCAACGACCAAGCAATGGATAAACCGCAACAAGAGAAGCCGCTATAGCACAAATCTACCGAGAGAGCAACTGTCATTGTACCACGAGAAAGCCACCAAAAATCCCACAGCTAGAAAGAAGTTGCTTCAAGGCCACGAGGATGACTAAGCAAAATAATGTCTGCAACTAGAGAGCAGTTGTCACAACACCACAATGGGACACCGAGCAAATACCAGAGAGTAGCCATTATAGCACCACAACGATGACCCAACAATATCCAGAGAGCTCACAACTAGAGAGCTGTCACCTCCACTCCACGAGCGACAACCAAGCAAGCAATGGCCAAGCTCCATTGCAACGACCAAGAAACAAACACCCAACAAAACAACAATGACCACGCACAACAAGGCATTCATGACATGAGAAGGGGCCATCATAGCACCAAAGCGACGATCAAGTAATAACCAAATCGCTAGCAGCAAGAGAACAACCACACATCAACTCCATAAGCGATGACCAAGCACATCCACCACAACTCCATAAGCAACGACCAAGAAGCAATGACCCAACAAGGAAGGCCTAGGCCTTGGGGTCACACAAAAAAAACTACGACCAAAGATCAAATAACCTATGACGATAGAGTAATCGCCTCAACACCACCAACAAAGGCCAGGCAACACAGAGAGCCCCGAGACAAGTGGGTAGCAACCTTAGTTCCACCAGCGACAACTAAGCAACCAACAAGAGCTTGCAAATGAGAGAGCATAAGCAAGGTTCCACAAACGATGACCGATGAACAAGCAAAGGAAGTTGACTACCAGCTCCAAACCCACCAGCAAAGGTGGCATGGAGAAAACCAAGACAATGCCCCAAGAGGAAACAGCGCACAAGGCGCTATCATTGTCCATTCAGCCAATACAGACTACATGAGGGACACACAAGGAATAGGTTCAAAAGACAATGCCTCCAACAAGGTTAACGACACCTGAGGGCATCGCTATTGTCGAAAAAATCTCATCCTCCACTGTAACCACCGCTAACTCCGGGGCATAAAAAAGAGGCAATCGAAACAAACATCATAGCCATAAGCAAAAAAAAGGAGATTTCTACCCATTGATTGATAGGTGGGTCCCACTTAAATAAAAGAGGATGAATGCTATATTAGAAGACCCGTTGACTAGGGAGGAGGTCAGGGTGTCTTTGTTTCAAATGTTCCCTACAAAGGCGCCTAGTCCTGACGGTTATCTATCTCATTTTTTCCAGAGGCATTGGGACCTATGTGGGGATGAGGTATGTGAAATTGTCCTTCGTGTGTTGGAGGGGGAGGATGATCCTTAGGTGATTAACAATACTTGTGTAGTATTAATTCCGAAGGTAGAGAAGCGTGAAGAATTGAGGCAGTTCCGCTCCATCAGCCTGTGCAATGTAATTTGCAAGATAGCTTCAAAAATTGTGGCTAATAGATTGTGGATTTGTCTGCCAGAAATTATTTAGGAGCAGCAGTCGGCGTTTGTGCCCGGAAGGCTTATTATTGACAACATTTTGGTGGCCTATGAATGTCTTCTTCATTATATGAAGAAAAGGAGGGCGCAGGAGAGTAGGTGTTGTGCTGTTAAATTAGACATGAAGAAGGCATATGATCGGGTCAAGTGGAATTATCTCCATAGAATTATGTTGAAGCTGGGATTCAACGGTACATGGGTGAACATGATTATGAGGCTGGTGACATCGGTCTTTTTTTCGGTGCTGTTTAATGGTGAAAGATTGGAAAATTTTAGACCAACCTAGGGGATTCGTCAAGGAGATCCAATCTTTGGCAGCAGAGGGCCTTTCGTGCCTATTAAAATCAAGAATTCAGTCATCGAATCTTAGTGGCATTATGGTGGCTCCGTCGGCTCCGATGGTGAGTCACCTATTATTTGTGGACGACAGCCTGCTGTTGTTTAGGGCAAGTAGGGAGAATGCGGAGGAGGTGAGGGACGCCCTTCACCTATATTGTCGAGCCTCAGGGCAGAGGATAAATATGGAGAAGTCTTCGATCCACTTCGCTAAGGTGTGTACCACCCAGATGAAGGAGGAGATTAAAAGTTTGATGGACATAAACATCGAGGCACTTAGCGGGAAGTACTTGGGTATGCCTACGGATGTGGGCAGTTCAGCAAATGGGGCCTTTAAGTATTTAAAAGATAGGATATGGGGTAGAGTTCAAGGTTGGATGGAGTAGTGCCTATCGGTAGGAGGAAAGGAAGTTCTTATGAAGGCAGTGGCGCAGGCTATTTCAACCTATTCTATGTCTTGATTCAAATTACCAAGAGGCCTTTGTCAGCATGTGGACAGCTTATTACGCAGTTTCTGGTGGGGGAGTAAAGAGGGGAAGCGTCGCACATGCTGGATTGCTTGGGAAGATATGACTATGCCGAAGTATATGAGCGGCCTGGGCTTTCAAGATATGGAGTTGTTCAATTTGGCTCTCGTCACTCGCCAAGCATGGTGAATCTTGCATGACCCGGGGGCACTTAGTTCTCAGATTCTCAAATCAGTCTACTTCGCAGAGGGAGATTTTTTGGAAGCACCTATTGGTCCAAACCCCTCACGAACTTGGAGATCGATAATCAAGGGGAGAGATACTCTAGTTCAGGGTTTGACGCCCACAGCCACTATCTAAGTGTGTGAATCGCCAGCACCGGTTTACCAGCTTAAATACTCTATAGATAACAAAAGCAACAAAGAAAATGCATAATCAACAAAAATTAACAAAACAATTGGATATAAAAAGTAGTGAAGGATAAACATGTGTTTCCATCTTTATGAATCAAGAGATCTACAATGTACAACATTGATTCATCTAATCTTAATAAAACATACAGGCGGTGCCATCTGCCACTCTAGATGCATATCAGCTGAGTTTGCAGTCTTCGTGGTCAAACCAAGAGCATATGCACAACTTTTATACATACTTAAATATGAATCCATCCACTAACCCAATACGACGACACCAGCAAACAATCTGTTTCACCATCCATACATGAACACACTAATGGAATTTGGGTTGATCTAGATTGGGTGGATGGATGTTTACATTGGTTCAGAGAAGGGGCGCAACCTCTTGCTGGTTTGACGACCACCAGGCCACAGCAAGACGCACATGCTATGGACACAGGGAAACGGCCGGCGTAGAGCGATGCCAACGCAGGATGCCCTAGGCGCGAGGCCAAGCTGGGCAAAACTGGGCCACGTGACCATGGGCTACGAGCTTGGGCCAGAAGAATTTGAGAGGGACATAAGAGGTTTACTGGGCCACGCCTAGGGGCGTGACCCTAGCCCAATATCCGTCCCTGGGTGTGGACAGATATATGGACGTCCAGCTGGCTGCCAAGAGATGGCTTAATGAGGTCGGTCCTGCTGTCTTAAAGATAACCCCCCTCAGATGGTTAGTGAGCTTATAGATCAGTCTCTTCGGAGGTGGGACACGCAGATGGTGAATGACTTTTTCATACTGATGGATGCTGAGATTATTTTGAGTATCCCGCTCTGCACATCAGCACAGGGGACTTTTGGGCCGGCATTATGAGAAGTCAGGGCTGTTCTCAGTCAAGTCAGCTTATATAATGCTGGTGCACACGAGGGAGAAAAGAACGAACTGGCTTGAACATACAGTGAGTAGGTAATACAAGTGAAGAAGAGAAGGAATAGACGGCGCTGTGTGAAAGGTCCTAATTGGCTAGAGGGGGGTGAATAGCCTAATTTAAAATCTACAAAACACTAGACAAACTTGTTAGACAACTAATTGGCTATAAAACTTTTTGCACTAGCTCTAACAAGTGTTGCAAGCCACCTATCCCAACAATTCTAGTTGCTATAATCTCTAAGTCAATCAATGGCTAAGTCACTATGAGCTCTCAAAAGCTAGCTACACTAAAGAGCTCAACTAGGTGAGAAGCTACACTAGCAAAGGTAAGACAAGCTCTTAAAACTAATTACACTAAAGAGCTTGTTACAACTAGTTTGCGGGAATGTAAATAAGAGAGATGTGATCTTTATACCGCCGCGTTAAGGAATGAACCAATCACAATAGGTGAAGACCAATCACCGGGAGAAATCCAAAGAATCAATCACAATGGAGACACACGATTTTTCTCTCGAGGTTCACGTGCTTGCTGGCACGCTAGTCCCTGTTGTGTCGACCAACACTTGGTGGTTCGGTGGCTAAGAGGTGTTGCACGAACCTCGTCCACACATTGGAAGGACCTACCCACAAGTGAGGTAACTCAATGACACGAGCAATCCACTAGAGTTACCTTTCGGCTCTCCGCCGGGAAAGGTACAAGACCCCTCACAATCATCGGAGCTAGCCACAAACAATCACCAACACATGTCGATGCTCCTCCGCTACTCCAAGCCATCTAAGTGGCGGCAACCACCAAGAGTAACAAGAAATCCGCAGCCACAACAATCCCCAAGTGCCACTAGATGTAACCACTCAAGCAAATGCACTAGGAATCACTTCCAATCTCACTTTGATGATGAATCAAGGATGGAGATGAGTGGGAGGTGTTTGCTTAGGCTCATAAGGATATCAAGTATGTCAAAGTGCCAAAAAAGTGAGCCTAGAGCCGGCCAAGGTCTATTTAAAGACCCCCAAGAAAATCCAACCGTTATGCACTTCGGGGGCGACCGGACTCTGTGACCGGACTCACCCCTGAGTCCGGTCAGGTGCGTCCAGTCGCACCCTCCGGCCAACCACGGCGTGCCATGTCATCCTTTTTCAAATTCGACCATTGCCACCAACGTTCGTGCGTGTCAGACATCGACCAGACGCGCCACTGCTTGTGACCAGACGCCGCACACCCGCGAGTCAGGTCAGTTCCAGTAAGGGTCTAGAACCGTTTTTCGTCGACCGGATGCGTCAGGTCATGAGTGACCGGACGCGCACGGGAGTCCGGTCAGCTTCCCACATTTCTGCCTACGCAAGCCCTGCCGACATCAGCGTACATCATCGCCAACCGGATGTAGCCCCTGCGCATCTGGTCACGCAATAGCTCCCGCGTCCGATGGTGCATCCAGCAGCTTCTCCTCTGCGTGTGATGACCGGACGCGGCCACTGCGTCAGATCCCAGCGTCTGGTCATCCTTGCTCTCCTCGGCCATCTTGGCCGCTATGACTATAAGTGACCGGAGGCGCCCGGAGTGAGTCTGGTCACCCCGCGGCCAACGTTTGGTCAGGGACTGTCAGCTCCTTTTCTTTTTCTAAGTCCCCAACTTCTTTCACCCTAGCTTCTAAGTTGCTAACCACAAAGTGTAGAACTTGTGTGCACATGTGTTAGCATTTTTCAAAGCATTTTACAAGGGTCACTTGTTAGCACACTAGGTTCCTAAGTGCATATGCAAGAATCATGTCACCTAGTGGCACTCGATAAACCGTTTAGCCAAAGAATTCCCCTCTTTATAGTATGGCTATCGATCCTAAACGTGATCACACCCTCTATGGTGTCTTGATCACCAAAATTAAAACCCTAAGCAATACCTTTGCCTTGATCTCCATTGGGTTTTATTTTTCTCTTTCTTCTTTTCCAAGTTAAGCACTTGATCATATCTTGGTCATCACCATGCACCATGATCATCTTCTTAGCTCCATCACTTGGATTGTACCAACCTCATCTAATCCACACACTTAGCATAGAGGTCAGTACTAAGGTTTCATTAATTAGCCAAAACCAAACTAGGGCTTTCATCGTGGAAGGTGCAGGTGCCATCAAAAGTGAGGGTGTTTCTTTGGCTGTTGGCACGCCAATCTATACCTACGCAAGATGTCTGTTGTCGCAAAAATATGGTAGAGAATAGTCGTTGCAGTGTCTGCGGCAATGTGGATTCCCGGAAGCATTCCCTTTTGGAGTGTCATATGGCAAAGGCTGTGTGGGTTTTGGAGAAGGGAGAGATCACTGAAGTGCTATGTATGATCAATGAAGGTGCAATGAAGGCCTGGTTATCGACTATGTGGAAGACCTTGTCTCATGATGTGATCACTCGGGTCATGGTTCGATTTTGGGCAGTTTGGCGCGTGAGGTGAATGGTGATTTATGAGAACGTGTTCCAGAGTCTGTTGTCCACACATTGTTTTGTTGAAAGGTTCTTGGAAGAGATCCCCACGACCAAGCCGGTTCAGAGGTGTAGTGAGGGTGGCTAACCAGCAGCTTTGCCGAGATGGTTACCCCCTCCATCAGGCCTAGCGAAGGTGAACGTAGATGTAGCTTTGGCAAAGAATTTCGATCGCTCGTCCGCTATGGCAGTAGCGAGAGATGAGACCGGAATTTTTTTGGGAGCATCGGTGCTTGTTCTGGATGGACTAACCAACCCAGAAGTGGTTGAAACGATCGCGTGCCAGGAAGACATGGCGCTAGCCTCGGACCTGGTATTGCAGAAGATCAGGGTGGCGTGTGACTGTATCAATGCAGTGAAGAGTATCAATGCAATGAAGATAAGGCTGACTCAAAATCAGAATCATCAAGCCTAACTGTATAGCTGGCTCTGGCTGGAGGAGTATCACAGAAATCATCAGGTAATTCTTGGAAAACTCTGTCCTCCATAACGGCATTTTTCTTGCCTCATGTACGCGAATGAGCAGACAGCTCTGGGACTGGTCCTGCTTCTTCACCACTGTGTACCACGCAGAAACGAAGGTTTTCTGAGAAATAAGTGGCCAACAATTTTGCAGAATAAGAGAATAAAATAGTATCTGTGACTTCTAGTTTACACTGACTGCCCCTGCTTTTTGGCCACTGTGAATCCAAAGGAAAGATAAATTTTATGTGCGAAATACTGTCAACATACTGACACAAATCAATCAAAGAACAAAAAGTGATAGATGGATTAGAATTGTCCACAGCAATTTCATTCTAGCAACCCAGCACATATATGCAAACATAATTACAGTTTCCAGTTTCACATTTTTGTCCCCAAAATTCCCTCCATAGTCTTAGAGGTTCATGCACTCGCCCAAGTGAAACAGCTAATGGGTACTTGTCCAACCATATCACAATTTCAGAACAGTTGAACAAAACCCACCCCCTACCTTTCCATCAAGTAGGGGTCATCCGTGAGGCGCCTTCCCTCCTTGAGACGCTCCGCGAACCACTGATGTCTCACGACGCGCGTGTCCAGCCTCCTCGCAATATCGTACTTCTTCCCCTCGAGCCTCTAGCACACTTGCCCGCCAAAAAGGACGCACCAGATCCAATTTTCACACCGCGTGGAATCAAATCAACCAACTAGAAAATCTATGCCCAGGCAGCCGGGGAGTGATGGACCTGCTTATGGATCCGACGTAGCTGGCGCCTGTCTCCGCGATGAGGTTGACGAGCCTGTGCCGCTCGTCGCCGTGGTAGCCGCTCACCGTCGTGGCTACGGACCCTATCCCGTCGATCGGCATGGGATCTGCTGCCACTACACCACAACACTGACATTGGCGATGGACGATTTGACGCTAAAAGCGGCTATAGCGACAGACGATCCATCGCTAAAAAGTTATAGCGACAGACGCGTGTAGATGGTGTAAGTCCTACCGCTAAAAATCTTTAGGGACAGACAGTACTTTTAGCGACAAACATTCTGTTTCCCTGAATATTTATAGCGACAGATAGTCCGTAGCTACTTTTTAGCGACAGATAGTCCGTTGCTACTTTTTAGCGATAGATTGTGCGATGGTACATATAATTTTACCGACAGACAGAATAGGTAAAAAAATCCATCAACAATTGTCCACAACAAATACAAATATCACTGAGCTTCAAAAGTTCATTCATCGAATACACAATAAAGATTCAACTTCAATAAAGATACATGATCTTCACAAATTTGACCAAAACTTTACAACAGCTTGCATAGATAAGGTCACCAGCTCATCTATTTCCTCTAGAGACAATAAGAACATCCAGCAAAATGTAATGATCGTAAGGAGGGACAAGAATGACTTCCCAGTCGCCATTCATTTTAAAACATAAGGTAAAACAAACGGAGTAATAAGCAACAGGAAGTTTGCCAAAAGGTACACCAGTGAATATTAAAAAAAGGCCTTCATCTTATACCATTCAATTAAGCATTAGCCATGTGCAAGCATAAAGCAAAAAGCTTGCAGAAACATAGATCCTCGATGACATAGCTAGTCTCAATTTAATATTCAAACTTGACACAGTTCAGACCAATGCAGCAAGAAATGCTTAATTGCAAAACAAAATTAAATTCATATAGGGGCATAACACTAAGAGAAAATAGAATAATTTGACACTCATTTCACAGTGAATAGCTTAGTACTCGGTCTGTGATGGCATATTAGTGTTGAGGTGTAGTGCGAGTATTAAGAACATGAACTAAATGCAGTTTCAAAAAAAAAAAAGAACATGAACTAAATGCTAGAAACATTTTTTTTATTCTGTTGAAGGCAGTTAGCAAATTATGTCCCTAAAACTAAGATTAATTAAAGGCATGCAACTCATAAATAAGTATTGCTATTACCCATGATTGACAAAAGAGCAGCCGATTTATGTTTAAATTTTCCTATTAAGAACAAGGATTATTTGCTTCAATATCAATAGTACAAAAGGCAGCGCTGCCTAGATTTTGGATTTGGGAGAAGAAAATGGACTAGGGTTCCTCGCTGTATTTGTGGACCAGGCTAAAATTTTGCGCGTGAACTCGATGTAAGCGGGCGCGCGAGCTTAATGTAAGCTGGGTGTGCAAGCTAGGTGGGGGCCACATCTTTTTAGCGACAGACAGATCAACGGTACACCTCTTTAGCAACAGACAGTTCAACGTTAAATATGATTACTTATAGCGACAGACAATGAATCGTTAAATGAGGAATTAGCGATAGATCGTCTGTAAGGTATCTTTAACGTCAGATCATCCATCGATAAATATAATTTTTAGCGTCAGATGTCTGACGGTGATGCGGTGTTGTGGTGTAGTGCGCAGGGTATGTCAGCGGCACGAAAACCACTACTGGGCAAGTCGGGTGCCGATGAGTGGAGGCGGACAGCAGATTGCCGGCACATGGCGGCAGCACTCCTCAGGGATGGGGAAGCAAGAAGTTTCCGGCGGCGTTCAAAAACCCCCTTTTGGCCTTTTCGCGTTTCTCTCTGTTTTGCGTTTGAAATTTTCAATTTTTCATGAGCCTCACCTGACTGCCCCATCTCACGCTTCGATGAGTCAAATGTTCTCAAATTTAATTAGATTTTTAAATAATAATTTTAACGCGTGTATTTTCAAATATGTTTGCTATAAAAATACAAAATGTAATTCATTTAATGATGTCTATTTGATATCGTAAACATTATACATTTTATATATATTTGATCAAATTTAGAATTCATTAACTTCTTCGAGCATGAAATATGCACTTATTTTGGAACTGAGGAAGTAGGTTTTCTATCCTGTTTGAAAAAGAGAGAGAAAGCTGAAAAAACTCTTCGCCAAGGACGTTCGTAACAAGCGGTTTAAATCAACAACTGATATGGCGCAGATTGGAAAGAAAGAAAGAAAAAAAAATAGCTAGCCCCACATGATACATGCCTACATGGACGTGGGCCAAGCATGCAGGGCATAGCTTTACTGAAACCTGCAAGACTAGCGACAAACTTCTCACCAGCAACGAGTTTAAGGCCATGTTTAGATCCCAAAAGATCCAAAAATTTTTGCATAGTACCCGTCACATCAAATCTTTGGACGCATGCATAGAACATTAAATGTAGATAAAAAATAACTAATTACACAGTTTATCTGTAAATGTCGAGACGAATCTTTTGAGCCTAGTTAATCCATGGTTGGACAAGTTTTACCAAATAACAACGAAAGTGCTACAGGAATTTTTTACCAAAAATTTTGCCATCTGAACACGCCCTAAGTTGTTCTCTCTTCTCCATGTTGGAAAACATGGTACGTCAATTAGCTCAAAGGCTATTGTTGGGTACTCTTCCGTCCCTTTATTTGAGTCGTTCTAGCTTCTTTTCAGGTGCAGCAGTGACTCAGTGAACGGGAATAGAGAAACAGTCCAGATACATGCCCAAAGCTATGAATGCAGACATTTAAATCCCATGCCTTAGCGACAGTCAAACAGGGACAGAGGAGTACGTCCTAACCAATTTGTGCCACCCGAGATCGCCTATGGGACCTGCACTCGCTGAAGCCACCCCTTCTCCCTCACTGTCTCTTGCTTCTCCTTGGCATCACTTGGAGTGTGACTGGTTCACTTTCCTGTGAATAAGAATGGCAGTGGGTACTCATGACCCAAAACCTGGGTTTTTATACTTTATTAGGGCATCAGTATAAGCTAATTTACGTTTCCGTGGGTATTTTAATAGGCAAAAATCCATATCTATTGGGTTCGTGGATACAGGTATGATTATGCTTTACCCGAATGCATAAAGCCATGAGGATGTATATACCCGATATGCAACTATAATTTAAAGTTGTGCCCTGTTCGTTTCGCTGAAATTTGGCTTATGCTGATGTTTATGCTTATTTGTTGTGAGAGGAACACACTGTTTGTTTGCTGAAAAATACTGCTGAAGTGCCAAACAGCTATAATAAATGGTTCCTTGCATGGAGTCCAGAAGAGTCGAGCCATTTTGAGGAGCCGAAATTATTACAAAGCTGTCATTGAAGTCATTTTTATTAATGTTTTCCAAACTGATTTTAGCTCCACCCGAGAAGCTGGTTCATAAGAAGAGGCAGAGCCCTTTTAGGAGGAGCAGGAATCCTGCTAACTAGCTCTAAATGGAAAACAACTTTTTATTAACCCTTGTTTAGATCTCATGATTTGAAGTTTAGTTAGCTAAAGTCAAGGGCTAAACTTTACACCACTTCAGCTCACTTTTATGGTCTAATGAACTAATAACCTTGGCTGTCCACAGAATCTGAAAGCAACATTCTAACCATTTCCACGCTACGAATTTAACACCTACGACAGATTCTTAGCGTGTGAGACAGAAAAGGATTCCCAGCCTCTTCTTCCCAACTCCCCTGGCCCTGAGCCCCTGACTCACCTGTCTCTCGATTCGCGTATCTGCTCTCCCCATGCCATGGCAGCTAGGTCTTCCTAGGTCAAGGATGCTACAGCTCGTGTTCCGGGGTGCTGAGGGCCTCATCTTTGTGCCCTATGGCAACGGGTGGCGCCAGATCCGCAAGATCTGCACCCTCAATCGAGCTCCTCAGCACCCGCCACGTCCACTCCTTCCGCCCCGTCCGCGAGGACAAGGTCGCCTGCCTCCTCCCGCTCAGTCGCATCCGTGGCGGCGGCGAGGCTGCCCGTGATCCTGGATTACAGCGTTTGTCGTGGACACAGCTATGCGTGCCATCACCGAGAAAGGATTCCATGTACATTCAAACATGAAAATTGAGTTGAATCAATTTCTGAGTAATTTATTTCTTGTTGAATCTAATACCAAGAATCTAATTTCAAGAATAGGTTTCAATTCCAGGGATCCAAATCAAGATGAGAATGGGCCGGGTCGACCCACTGGGTTGTTGACCTGACCCACGGGAGTATGGCCATTGGGCCATTCAGGTCGGCCTCAAAGTAAAAACAGGCCAAGAGGGCCGGTCCCTGTTGACCCATTGGGTAACACGGGTCGACCCGCATGCCTCCGTCTCTCCGTCCGCAGTCCACGCGAAGGTGGAGCCGGCGATTCGTTAGGGTTTGGGGCCACCGGGGGCGGCGCTAGCGGTGCCTACCTCGATCGACGACGCCCTGGCCCTCCACCCGACGCCGCCGCACTCCCCACCGTGAGTCCGCAGATCCTGCCTGTTCTCCGTTCCCCTCGCCCCGTTAATTTGATCGAGTGTCTTGGATGCTTCTTTGCGAATGGTGCGCCTCGATCGATGATTCCCCATGCAGTATGGTGTGCCTTGCCGTCGCTAGCCGGCCAGGTAAGCTGCGAGCTGCTTCTTTGCGAATGTTTGCGCTGGAGCAGCGAAGACTGAAAGAAGGGAGAAGGAATCTCTGTTTCTGTTTGTTTTGGCCCCTGTCTCTGTCTCTATTCTATCTAAGCCTGATGTTGGGAGTAGTAAATTGGTGAAAACATGGTTGTATGTATTGCTAGTACACGCGTATCACGTAGTAGTACAGCATATCTATCTCCTTTTTTTTAAACTTGGGATATGTGGTATATAAAATATAGTACTGCTTGCCGTGGTGCTCTGTAGAAGTACTAATCCGATCCCTCCATGCATCCATGTATATAAAAATAATCTGTTTAGTATTATTCTAGTATATATGGCCGGCCATTTTCTGAGAAGTGCATGCCAGCATTGTGGCCTCGTTTGGTTCAAAAAAATTTTACAATTTTTTTCAGATTTCCCATCACATCGAATCTTTAGACACATGCATGAAGCATTAAATATAGATAAAAAATAAAACTAATTACACAGTTTAGACGAAATTCACGAGACGAATCTTTTAAGCCTAGCTAGTCTATGATCGGATAATATTTGTCAAATAACAACGAAATTGCTACAGTAGCATTTTCCAAAAAATTTCGGGAAATAAACAGCCCCTGTGTTGGTTGTGCCCATACAGGCTTGCTGAAGACTGAACGACAGGTCAACGCATAGTAGACATGTTCTCTAAATTTCTCATTAATGCTTCAAGTATATAAAATCATGAAATTAATTAAAACCAGCACCTCTCTTGTTTTATGCAGCTAGTACTGAGCGCAACATGGAATCAGTTCTTGACATCATCTTGTCATTGGAAGGTATTTGCACTCTTCAAATATGTGATTATCTTTCTGTTGTTTGTTGAAACACGAACTCAAATACATTGTGATTACCTTGCTGTTTTAGTTGCTGAAACACAAGCTTAAATGTGTGATTAGCTTGCTAAATGCGTTAACTTGATGTTCAGACCAGACTGATTGTTAATATCATTCTTCTACCTTAAAGAAGACAAAAGATAAGAACTGGTAAAACTTGATTCCAGCTTCAGATGGTTTGCATTTTACTGAGCTATGGTTTCTAGTGTTTTACTGAGCTATGATTGTGGTTTAATTTTCAAACCTACCACTACCATGTGTTCTCTTGATTTCTTTGCGTGGTCGTGCAATATTTCATTCTTCTAGTTGCAAAATGACCTCTCTTTTTAGCGTTACTTATACATTACACTTGCAGTCAGGTGCAAAAGTTACCTAATGCAACTCTTGCCTGCTTATATTCTCACTTTTTGTAACCTTCTTTTGGTTACATTTTAACTGATGCTATTGGAACAAGGCATTACCTATCTGCTGTATTATTATAGGTATACTTTGGTTACTGTTGGAATAAAGCATTAGCCCTATACACAATTTGTTAGTGTAGTATGGGATCAGATTCCAGTATATATATGTTGATGTATCACTTGTAGTCAGTTCAGTTACTGTTTTCTGAAAACAATTTTCTATTTTCTTGGATGAGCTATTGATCATAGTATAGGCACTGGTTTAACAAATGATAAACTTAGGATGATGTATCGCTTCTCAAGTAGCTTCGATTTGAATGCAAGAAAGTACAAGCTTAGCTTGCAGAGGGTACAATCCAGAGAACAGGAAAAAGAAATCCTGTATTGTGGCGTACAATCCATTTGGACAGATGCTGTGCTAGACAAATACTCAAATAGGAAGTTTCTCCTACTGTACTTGTAGCTGCATGCTGTTGTCTTCTACTGAAAGTATCTGTTTATTTATGCAGATGAAGACTCAGAATCTCACCGAAGGGAGACCATGCAGATGAAGACTCAGATGACTGAAGGGAGTCTTGTGAAGAGTTGAGACATCTTTGGTGCCTGTGTTGCATCTGTTCATTAAGTTATTGTAGTCATTAGATTAGATTCTTAGATGATGTTATCATAATTGCTTCTTTGGTCGTCATTCAAACACGGTTTCATCTTTGCTGGCTTGCTATATGCTAATAGTTCATAGCCTAGGCTGTTTGTTTGGCTCTGGTATTTTAGTAATGTCACAGTTTTCTATGGCCCTGGTATTTCTACAATTGCCGTGATATGATCAGTCAGCTCCGGGTATTTGCTATGATATGAAGCCCGCTGTTTACTGTCTTGCTGATGGAACCTTAAAACGTGAATCAGTAACACTGATGGGTAAACAAAAGTGATGTGTTTTTGCTGTACTCCAAAAATATTGTAGAAGTGCAAACAAAGTATGTTCGGTTACTTGTTTAAGGTATGATTACAAACAAGGTGATAATATTTTTGGATCGGCCCCAGGGTACCCACTGGGCCAGCGAGGCCAAAGGCTTTGGGAAATTTGGGTCGGCCCGTGGCCTTGCAAATTGGCCTTGAGGCCACGAGGCCAGGTCCGGGCCGGCCCATTCCCATCTTGAGATCCAAACGGGCCCAACACTATTTTTGTGTGATTGGCTAAATTTTAGTCCACATGTTTCAAGTCTCAAGAGCTAAAAGAGGTCTAAAGTTTTAGATCATGAGATCCAAACAGCACCTTAAACACTATGACCTATTTAGTTGAAGTGTTGGGAAGTTGCCTAATCCACACAGCTTCATCCAACAACAATAGTAAACAATCAAAATCGATCAGACGCATGAGATTGTTGCCTGAGCTAGACAATTTTCTCGTAATTTAAACCAAACAGGTCATATGTCTAAACAAATCACTGGACACTAACCATGTGTTTGGTTTGGAAATGAGGTGGAATGGGATGGCTCTACCCCTACTTTAGAATTGACCGTCTTAGTTCTATTTTTAGTTTGGTGAGGATATAGGTCCATTCCAAACTTTTAGTTTGCTTGGAGGGACTTTAAGGGATGTGATAACATATTTTTTTTATAATATTGGCAATAGTTATCAACAAGCCCCAGTTGTCATTCTCTCTATCTATTTCTCTTTTTATTTTATTCTATTGTCTCATCTTCTTGCCACTCACCCCTGTGCCTCAGCACTAGTGTGAGCTCGGCTTGGAAGAGAAAGACCGCCGAGAAGGGAAGGAGCCATGGCATTGCGAGCTCGGTTGATAACATGAGGAGCTACGTCGCCGCAACTCACAAGCTCAACCGAGGCGATGAAAATGAAGAGCCCACCCGTGCAAGATCGACCACACCATAGATATGGGATGAGGCCATCCCCTCGATCTCTAGGGACAGAGACAACCCGATCAGAGAGCCTCCGGAGACGGACCCATCTCCGTTGGCCCCAAAACGAAACACGAGGCCGTGTTTAGTTGGCCCAAATCGGGAGGTCCAAAATCTACACAGTAAAAGATTTCTCACTATAGCATTTCGTTTGTATTTGTGAATTTTTATCCAAACATTGACTAATTAGGCTCAAAAGATTCGTCTCGCAAAGTACAATTAAACTGTGCAATTAGTTTTTGATTTCATCTACATTTAGTACTCCATGTATGTACCGGCATTTTAATGTGATGGGAATCTTCTTTTTGCATAGTAAAATTTAGGGAAAAATTTGGCATCTAAACAAGACCTGAAATTGAGACCGTCCCATCCCATTTCATCCCTATCGTCCCATCCCATCTCATCCATAATTAATTAATTATCCCTGGAACCCACATTTCTTAAATAGCCACATGTTCTGGTGCATGGTCCATCCAAATCAAAGACCAATATTATGACTCACACCCAGAGCTGCTAGAGTGAGCTAGCACCGAGCCATCGAGAGAGAACATTTAACAAAATTAAATAACAGTTTTTTTCACTAATCTCTCAAAATATAGTCCTCAGAACTGATCTGTCTACGAAGTTCAAAAACCGAAGATGCATTACTCTTAATAACACAAATATAATGGCAATCACGGACTCACGGTTCGCACAGACAAACACATTCAGTTCAAGGTGAAAACAAGTGGGAGAACACAGATTGATCACAAAATGACTAGAGCTAAAACCATTGTAATACAAGTAAATGCCTTCGTTGAATGAAACTACATTACTACAGGTTAATTATTTGTAAGAGTCATCTTTGAAGAAAACAAACAGTTGTGACGATTCAAGTGCAAATCAGTGAGATATGTAATTGTGTTCATCATTGGATGCAACTGTAAAAGGATCCAGCATGTTAGTATTTCTTTTAAGTCTTTATTTAAAGATGAAAAAAATGCTAATTAAAGTGCAAACAGTAGGCAAATGAAGCTTTACAGCATAAAACCCACCTTACGGCAACGTTTCCTTGCGTCTTGTTTACTGTCAAGCTAACAATCACAACATTGACAGAGCCGAAAAGTGTTCTTTCGAAAGAAAGTAAGAAACTAGTCTCCTAAATCTACTTCTTTCTATGCTTTGAGGTCTTGATCATCAGCGATCTTGGTTCTTCAGGCATTTTGGCTTCGACGTGCTGTTCCTGCCATCAATATTAACGTTTTCAGATATCTCATTAGGAAAAATACTATCAGGATTAACAAGCAAAAGCAAACTTTGCCCGAAGAATTTTACTACTGCAAAACAACACATACAATTCTGGGATGCTAGTTAAAATTAATATATTTCTCAATAACTGCTACAGGTCAACTCATGACCCTGAAGCTCAATCAAAAGTAGCCCAAATAGCTAAAGGGATGCTGAAGAAACTGAAAAACTAGAAAGTATGTGTAGATGAATGAATTCTGCTTAAGGAAAGAGTCTGGGACACTCTTCTTCTTCTTCTTCTTCTTCTTTCTTTCTTTCTTTTTTCTTTTTTTTCCACAGATTGCAAAAGGATATTCCAGTAGATCTAGCACCGCTGCAATTCAAACACATTAGACAGCTCTTCTTGTCACTTAAAAGCCCATGACAATATGCAACTGTCTCTGAAAACAATATGAATGTTTTACAGCTCAATTGACTTATTGACTTCGTATATCAAAATTCAAATAAACTGCGGCCACACTGAATGATGCAAAATGGGTAGCAATTATCAACTGATATTTGTCTTGCAAACACACAAGAAACAAAGCTTGAATTATAGTGCTATAAGCAATACGGAGGAAAATACTTCTCTACAGTTTAGTTTAGATTTTGGAAGATGAAGGCTACGGACCTCCTCCCACTTCCTCTGAAGCTGCAGGAGTTCTTTACAGGATGCTATACATTCAGCATGGTACGCCGTGGCCAAATCTTTAATCAAGGCCTTCCTTTTAACTATACCTATCACTTCAAAACATCAATTAGGTGTCAGACTACTGCAAGACTAATAAACTATGCCAAAAGTATATCTTTGAGAAACGAGCAGTTGGTGGATGCTCTTTTCAAGATAATGCCGAATGATACATTTAAGCATTGAGTTTGACAATATTGTAAAGATTCCGTCCTCACAGTATAGTAACATAAAAGTAATCTAGCAAAACCATTTCAAAAAAGTCTGAACTTGAAGCCGTTACCAAATACAATATTCCAGGGAATGCGATGTTCATAATTTGCTGTGCAGATAACCAACATAAAGCTAATAGTAATTCAATCTTCCATCCGAATTCCCCAGGAACGACAGCAAGATATCATGATTTCCTATTTCCTATATAGAAAAAAGCGGGAACCTGTTATGTAGATCGATATTTGGTAGATAACTAGGCCTTATGCTTTGCCAAGAGTTTGAGAGATTGAGGGAGACTAGAATTAGCCTTATGCTTTGCCAAGAGCTTGAGAGATTGAGGGAGACTAGAATTGTTTCTTCATTATTCCTTTTCTCCCTCCAAATGACAGACGTGCCTCTCTTTATATAGAGAGGGGACTAACCCTAGACCTAACTTGGTGGCTAAGCACCCTTGACCTAACTTGACGGCTAAGCTACTGACGCTTGGGCCTATTGGGCCAGCGGCAGCCTGTTGGCTGTCCATGACATCTCCCCCGCCCTTGGAGACCCAGCTCGCCCTCGAGCTGGATAGCTTGATGGCACCTTCTTCTGTGGCGTAGTGGAGCAGATGTTGATCTTGATGGGAATCTGGTCCGTCGGCGATGGTGACCAGAGGCGGTGACGACAGCAATGGGATAGGTCGAGCCTCGGGCTCTGGCGGTCGACGGTGGAAGTGGTGCTGGACGTGGCGGTGGGGATTTTTTTTCCCGATGGGGCAGGCGGCTGGTGGTGGTTTCTCGATCTGGTTGTGGTAGCGATGGATAGGGGATGAGGATCGACTGGAGCTCCGATACCAGGTGTTATGTAGATCGATATTTGGTAGATAACTAGGCCTTATGCTTTGCCAAGAGCTTGAGAGATTGAGAGAGACTAGAATTGACCTTATGCTTTGCCAAGAGCTTGAGAGATTGAGGGAGACTAGAATTGTTTCTTCATTATTCCTTTTCTCCCTCCAAATGACAGACGTGCCTCTCTTTATATAGAGAGGGGACTAACCCTAGACCTAACTTGGTGGCTAAGCACCCTTGACCTAACTTGACGGCTAAGCTACTGACGCTTGGGCCTATTGGGCCAGCGGCAGCCTGTTGGCTGTCCATGACAGAACCAAACTACCATTCGAACTAGAAATACAGAATAATTTACTGAAATGAAATGAAGCTGCCAGTTGAGACGGGAGCTCCTTACTTCGGCTGGGATCAAACTGCTGCTCCTCAGGTTTGGACCCGTTGGCTGCCGGTTCGCTACTTCCTCCTGCAGCTGTGGCACCGTCCATCGGAAGCAACTGCATAGAGAGTAGACACACTGCACGAGTTAGGGTTTTACCTAAATCCATCCAACCAGACACCACCCGATAAATTCAACCCAACCAGAGAAGGGAGTTGATTTGGATGGAGTAGAAGAGCTTCTCTTCCTTGCGGATTGGGTGGTCATCCTCTCACTCCGCGTTTGCTGTTTAGGGGTTGCCAGCAGCGAGGGAAAGGCCCATCGCCCGCCACACCAGAGTCAGGGAACCACGTGGACACAAAAGGATTCAAGGGCCTAAGTTCATTGGCCCAACACGGGTTACCCTCAAGGCCTGAACAAGTGAACATACTGACTCGCAGGTTTAGGAAAGGTTTGGGTGTGCTCGGTACAGCTTGCTGAGGCTGCTACTGCAGCAGCCAGCTCACAGCAGCTAAGCAGCCATGCATATTTCATTGGAATAGAAGGCACACAAATGAGGCCACTGCTGTCCTAACTTAAGACATCTATACCACATATAGTAGCCATATTTTCCAAGTTACACACATAATAAATTTTTTTCTATTACAACCAGAGAATCTAGGGAACCCATCCAATACAAAATAGACAGCTGCAAAATATACCTATGCATGCACAACTATACAATCAAGCTGCAATCCAATCAGGATGGTGACAATAGCGTCATGGGCAGTAATCGCAAACCAATCTGCCACAGATTCATTTTGGGCCTGATTGGTTCCCCGGATGAGGCATCCTGGCTCCTGGCTGAGCTGGAACAGCCTCGCCCAAGCCAGGCTCTGCAAAAATACAGATGGATCCTATATCCCACGAGCCAGGTTTGATTGCCATTTTTTGCATCATTCTAGACAGGCTGAGCTAGAGATGCAGTCATCCAAACAAGCGCAGCTTGCACCACACAGGCCAGGCTGACCAAACACGCGAATGCATAAAGATGCTGCACCTTGGGAGCCTGGCTCAGCATCGTGCAGGATACCAATCAGGCCCTTTGTTCACCTGTCCAACTAAGGTATGTGCCATGACCAAACATGTCATCCGTTGTTGTCTTGTGTAAAATTGTGCACAAAGCATGCCACAATAATCTTTCATTGCTTCTCCATAGAATACAGCTTTATCCCTCATAGAATCTGCTACTTATTCTGTAATTTGGTTGACTAAGCCACTAAGGTGGCAGTTTTATCTAATTGTTGATATTGTAACTCTGAGATGAAATGTGGTTGCCAGCGTTGAAAAGTTATGCAGTAATTATTTAGTGCATAGTTCTCATGGCGTCGCCTAGGCGTCACCTAGGCGACGCCTAGGCGTCCAGGCGCTCCCCCATCGCCTTGCAGAATGGGCGCCTAGGCGGGCAAGGCGGGCGCCTAGGCGAGCAAGGCGGGCGCCTAGGCGTCTAGGCGGTGGTACATCGCCGTGCCTCGCCTTTACGCCGTAAGAACTATGATTTAGTGACATAAATGAAGAAGCCTGTAATTTATCAGATGTTAGACCAGGAGGGCAGCTTGTTGTTAGAAGAGCCTAGTGTATCTTTTATCACCTATATCCGAACAACTCAAGAGATCAGCATACGTTAAACAAAATTGTAAAAATTTAGGCTTCATCCCTTGCATATGTAATACCAAAGCAGCACGACATGAAAGACCGAGTCCAACAAATTTCTAGAATTACCAGTTGAATGCATGTGCTTTGCTACGGGCGTCAATACAAGAGGCACCATGTCCTGCCTGGAGATTGCAGACCTCACAAACACATTACTACATTAGTATTAATTAGTCAGTGGAAACACTAGCCGGTTAAGTTTCTCTACACAACAAACAATTATCGTGCAATAAGTTTAGCAACGCTTGAGCAAATTCTTCGGTTCAAGGCCGAATAGGCCCTTGAGTAAATTGTGGAACATACAAATTGGTTGAACAGTAAATTAATCAAACTGCCACTCTATTTAAACATTGGAAAGCTACCTTTTTGATTGATTTTAGTACGAGAATTAATTCATCATCAACAGAAGTAGCGGCATTAAGTTTTAAAGATCAAGCCGTATGATCACAAACTCTGTAAATAAGAGCTCCAGAGTTAAATAATACTCCCTCCTTTCCAAAGTGTGAGTTGTTCTGGCTTTTCTAGGTACATAGCTTTTGCTATGCACCTAGATATACGTTATGTCTAGATACATATTAAAAACTATGTATCTAAAAAGCCAAAACAACTTACAATTTGGAACAGTCAGAGTACCTCCAGAGTTCAGACTGTTTGACACTTGAGCGAGGTTAGGGAAAATGCTATAGCGTCAATTGCAGCCTATCCTGGATGGGATATGGACAAAAATATATAGAATCCTAGACAAATCTAAGGCTTGATGTTGATAACCGAAACCATGGCAACATGTAGAAGCAAGGATAAGAATGCACGAGGTGTATATAGACTTGCTTAACATACAATTTTTTTTCTCGAACGCGCAGGAGAACTGTGCATCTTTATATAGACAAAACTTTTATACACATAACATGAAGGACTGGGAGATGTAGTGGCGATCATTGATCACGGATAGAGAGCAGGTCGACTCAACGGTGGCATTGGGGAGAGCAAGTCTGGTCGACGGATCTCAGGCCTAGGGACAGATGTGAAGAGCGCGGGCGGTGGCCAGTATGCGTGGCGTCAATCAGTGACTCATTTTGGTTTGGGGGGGGGGGGGGCAGAGAGCAGTTCAGGGCTATTTGGTTGGCACCATGAACCAGGCAGCCATAGCCAGGCATCCATCTGAACCCCAGGCTTGGAAAATCCAATGCCTTGGAGTGATGCCTAGGCCAGGCAGCTGGAGCCAATCCACAACCAAACAAGCCTGTCGAGTGTAGGACGGCGGCATCCTGGCCGTGCATCAATCGTGGGTCGTGGCTTTAGGCGTCGATCATGGGACTCCGATCTACAGGCAGGGGCCACATGTCGGAGCAGACGCATAAGAGAGAGGCGACAGATCGCGGGTGACAATCCAACTCCTTGGTTAAGGACATCTTACGTATGTTTTAGGAGTAGAGACTCTGACAGGACTTAAAAATACAGTAAAAATAAATATGAAGATGCCATGTCCAACACAATGTTTCAGTGAATCACCTTGTAAGTGACCTATGTTTATTTATTTATTTTTTCTCTCGACTCATTTGTTCAATTCCGTTTCTAATCCCTTTTCCATTCAAAAGGTCCATGTTTCAGGTGCTGTTGTGCTGGTGATTTTCAGTTAGGCCGAATTTATGTCAAGGATCCATATCCTCTCATATCCTCATAGAGAGGAGGAAAGCTCCGATGGGAAACATAAGATAAAAGAATTCAAGTCTGTAAAATAGGAGAACTTCAAAGCTTTATAAATTGAATAATGCTGATGTCATTATGCTAGGCAGTTTAAGCACAACATATCTGCATCTAGTATTACGGTATATTTCAGTTTGTTACCACCTTAGTTGTAGGCCCTCCGAGCTTAAAATTTACTACAGGAAACCAAACTAACTAGTAGCAGTCACAAGCAGGCACACATGTTGAGTGCGGGCAGCACGATTGGTCGGGATTTTGGCCACCGGAATCACGTTCGAGCAACAGTACACAGAAAAATCCAAAGAACAGGGGCGGCAAAATTTACCTACCTTGATGGGGCGCCTCGGAATGCACAGAGAGGCTAGGAGTGGGCGAGGTGGGGGGGTTGGAGCCGAGGAGGGTCGGAACTTGAGGAGGCCAGAGGCGGTGGTGCGGCCGTGCAAGTTTACCGGCGCCGACTAGGAGAGCCTGCCGCCGACAGGCATCGGATCAGAGAGGCGTTGCTGACTCGATTTCGCGTCCTCCTAGCGCCGAATCCTGGCCGGAGGCTGGAGGCGCCGGGCGCCGGCTGGCCTCTAAACCCTAGCGGAGGCGATTCCCGAGTCCCGAGTGCCTCGTTCTCCTCTGTGCTCGCGGCACGGGAAGAGTAACGAGAGAGGAGGTGGGGGCGGGCGTTAACGGTTTGGGCTGATGGGCTGTGCAGCCGCAGCCCAAACAGCCGTTAAATCAGAAGCGAGCAGGCCCGGTTAGCTGTTTGCCAGCTTCCGACTTCGAACACACCCACCCCAAAGCCGGAAAAGCCTCTGGCCTCCGGCCGCCGTCGAGCCGCCGCCGCCGCCGCGGAAGGGGTTATCATATCAGATGGGGTCGTGGTGCAGGTGACGCCTCTCAGCGGGGCGTACGGGGAGAGCCCCCTGTGCTGCTTGCTCGCCGTAGACGGCTTCCGCTTCCTCCTCGACCGCGGATGGACCGACCTCTGCGATACCTCGCAACTTCAACCCCCTGCCAAGTACGTACGCCTCTTCTTGCTCTCGTAAGCTTAGCCTGTGGTCGATTCAACTACCCGTGTAAATGGCTCCCGCGCCCGACGGCCCCATTGTACCCCATTGTAGTACACGTGTTCGACGAATTGCCTCTGATGGTGAGGCGGTAGTTTGGCTGGCGGCTGGTGCTGCACTCAGATGGGTTGGCGCCTGACCTGACACAATGCACAACACTGATTTGTTCGATTGCATAAATCAAGGGAGTGGTGTAAATTCTGGCCGGTGATTTGTGCCTCTGTGTGACTAGGAGTAGATGGAGGGTAGCTCGCGGTTTCTCAAGCCCTAGGGTTTTGTGTGCTGCAACCAATGCTATCTCGAGCTAGTTTCAAGAATTGATTGATGAGCTTGTGCATTCATGTGTGTGTGTGTGTTGGAGCCTTGGAGGGTGAATGTTCAAAAACCCTTTATGTTTCAAAAAAAAAATGTTCAAAAACCCATGTCCATCCAAACATGTATGTGCATCATGTAAGGCTGGATATTGAGCCAACTACAGTTTTTTTTCGAGCTTTTTCAGAAATTGGCGTAATGTTATTTATCATAGTCTCCTGAATTGTTTGAGACCCAACTTCATGCTGAGCTTAACGAGCCGAGCCTAACGAGCCGAGCTGAGGTCGAAAGTCATTCCCAATCAGCTCATTTTCATTTTAAAAGAAAAACGAGTCCAATCGGAGCACTTTTGTACCGAGCCACCGAGCCAGCTCAACGAGTTTTTTGTCCAGCCGGATGTGCATGGATGTGCTCAGATGCATGTATGTTGCTGAATGCCTGTACTAGAAGTAGAAAGTTGTTATCTTGGTGGTCAATGGTTGACCTGTACTAAAAAGTTGTTATCTTATGCTGAAACATGCATGACTTCTGCAGATTCTGGTGAATGGACAGAGGAAGCAACTGAACATTTGAAAACACATTGCACAAAGAATTTAGACTCGCATGTTTATTATGCTCCTCAGATTGAGGAAACAACTGATGCAACATCAGATTTATGTGCCTATAAGGTTAGCATCTCAACTACAAACTCTCTTCAAGTACTAGTAGAACCTCTGCTTAGGAGGTCATGAAGGTCAGGCAACCTATATATTATACTAATGTGCTACTTTTTATCTTATTGTTGGAACAAATGAGGTAAAATCAAACCCCTGTCCATGTACTAATCACTCAAATTTAATTAAGGTATGCACCACTATGATCTTCTTGTGAGCAGCAATAATACCCTTGTGTAGTTGTGTACATGCCATTACTGGACTATTAAGCTAGTAGCCTGTGTTCCTGACATAACTAGTTCATTGTTTACAATTGGAATGTTGCATATTCCTTCAACCTTCCATTCGCTTATCTTCGTGATGTTTGTGATATCTCAGGTACAACCTTCAGAGAAGTTACTGAGTAACAACATTTCTAAGGGCACCTTCAGTGCTAACTCGAACCGTGAAATCGAACGGAGCAAGAGTTCGACAGCTCCAGCGTATACATCGATTTGTAGGGTCTACATGTGGTAAATCTCTCTCTCTCTCTCTCTCTCTCTCTCCTGGCCTGGCAGAAGAGTTTGCATTCGTTCTTTCCTTCTCTCTCTCCCCACGTCGTGTACAGGATTGGGTATTTTTCGGCCCTCAGTTTGACTCGTCTGCAGAGTCCGATTTTTGGTCTGACACCGACAGTTTGGATGCTCTAGTGTTCCCGGTTCGTTTGGACCTGCCCATTGTTTGATTTGGAACAGCACTGGAGCTGCTCTAAGAAGGTACAAGCTATATTTCCCTAAATCACTATCATTCATTCTTTCTGTTGCTGTCAACAAGTTCCAGAGAACCTTGTTATGACAATCCAATGGTCCAACTTCTCTTTTGTATAGTTAAGCCCTCAGATTAAGCCAAGCAAATTTATTATAGAAAAAAATGCCCCTTGCAAAATTGTGAGTTCTAAAACACTGCACCAGAACTTTAACACCTTAGGTGTTGAAATTCTAAATATTGCCATTCCCTTTCATATATGGCATTTGTTGATTTGAGTGTTTCTTATATTGGTTGTTACTGCATGTTCGGTTGCTAGCTCTAAATAACCAGTTGCATTCATTAGTCAACTTCAAAGGCTTTGTCCATTTACCATAAGAACCAGCCTAGTTTGAGCTGGTAGCTATAGATTTTTGTAAGACGAGTTGCCATTTTTTTCATTCTTGAAGCGGTTAGTTTTTAAACACTGTACTTTGTTATATGCACTTAGGGCAGTCCCAATGGGGCATTGATTGTGGTTTCTATCTATATTAATTAGCTTGACAACTCAGCAATTTGCTGATGTGGCAGTCGTTTTATTATGGAGAGAGAAGAGAAAACGTAGAAACGATTTCCTCTGGGCGAAACCGAGTTGACCCTCGTCCCGATGCGCTAGGAAACCACCAAAACAGCGATGGGGAGACCCAGCTCGTTTCTTCCTCAGCTCGCCCGGATCCCTTGCGCCGCCGCCGCCAACTTCCTCGCGCGCGCTGTCCGCGCGCGCGTGCTCGATTCTCCTCCTGCACGCGCTTATCTCCCGCGCAGCTCGCGCCCCTCTCGCATCCTCCCACATCGCTCCCCTCTGCCGCCGCTAAATCCACCTCTGCTGCAGCCAAATCCATCACCGGTGGCACCATCTCCCTCTCTCGCGCCCTCATCTAGGTCCCCTCAGTAATATGCAGCGCAACAGCCCCTCCAATCGATTTCCCACTTCTGCATCTCCAATCTCTCAGAGAATGGATCGACTCCCTGGATCCAAGCGATCCTCTAGTTCTCCTGCCGCCCATGCATGGTGCTGCAACCCCTGCTCCGGCCGCCGCCGGTGATGCTACAACTAGTGTTCAAGGTGTTCCTGTGTGGTGGACAGCATCATCTCTTGGTGCGTTCTTCAGGCTTGATTCGTCTCGTACTGAAAGGTACGTTCTTCAGGCATGCTAGTTCTGTATGTTTTTTTTTACATTAACATTATAGATTATGATAATGAAATGGGTCATATAGGATAGCATTGCATATTCTTTTTTTAAAAAAATAACTCTATGTATGGATTATATGTTGCTGGCAGTATGTACACTAGTCTTTCAATCGATTATTTTGTCACTAGTATACAATGGTCTAGTGCTCTGTCAGCTGGTTCTGAAACTGAAAAAGACAATCTGTGTGAGTGTGTCAACCTTCAGGCATTGAACATCTTTTTTTTTTGAAATTCATTGTTTATTTTCACTTGTAGATGATGCTGTGGAACCTGATGGCTTGTGGGGGACTTTTGCAACCTGATGGCTTGTGGAGGACTTCTGAATCTACCTGAGATGATGCTGCGCAACATAGATGAGATAATGCTGTACAACATAGATGCAGCCATGCAACCTGATGATGCCACCTCATTATTTTACTATAATATATCATGAACTTTAGTTATTTTGTTGCTTGCGCAACCTGATAATGAAACCTGATGTTGCAGCCTATTATCTTTAATTTTCTGGATCGGTATGATTAATATATGATTTTGCAAACTATATGTGCAATCCAAGCAGTGTACTGTATTCCTGTGTTCTTTGTTGTGACTTGCGAGATGTTTGATCTGATCAGGTACAAAGCAATCAGGCTATATGGTTGCTCGCCAGAGTTAATCTATTGCATTTTTGTGTTGCATTTAAGTTATCTCTTGTATAGAAATTATTGTAGAAACCATGGATTGGGAATGATAGTTTCTACAGCACATTAATTGCTCTCTTTCTCTCTTGAAAACTATCTCAAGAAACTATCCATTGGGACTGCCCTTACATGACTACAGGTCATCATTGTGAAATCTTTAACACCAGCATGGTCTACAGTTGGGTGAGCATGAAATTGCTTGGGTGGATGCAGAAGTTGGAAAAGAAGATGAGAAGCTTATTTTGCTCCCCCCATCGTCAACACCACCACCCCACAACCCAGTTCTTATGGGTGATCTAAAATTGTTTGATTTCAAACAATTTTTAGAAAATAAAGGATGGCAGGTAGGTTTATTATATTGGATTCCTGAATCTTTGAGTGTCCCCTGTACCTATATGGGCATTATCCAAACTTTTAGTTTTAGGAGTGGACATGAAGAATATTTCATTTACTAAGTAGGATTTTTCAGTTGAACTCGAGAGGATCAAATATGTTGAGATTCAGGTGTATTAGTATGTTGAGAAGAAATTTGTGCTGTCAACTTTCACTATCACTAGCATACTGCAGGAGACTAGATGGCACTTGTTACCTTCACATAGACATAGCCTATAGATGTTAATAGATGCTCACAAGAGTTGATTGATGAAAGCTGCAGCATATGTATTTTGGGTGGATAATATTAAGCGGGCAGGGATGAATAATCTTTGTTGGTTTGTATACTGAAGTCATTGACATTAGTCACTAAGGAAACAGTTGTTGCAGGTTGAATTTTCTGCAGGTGCTTTACGACGCATAAGTCATGGTGCGCCAGATTGGTGATTCTAGCCAAAAGGTAATTTCGGCATCCATTTAGGAACAACACTCCTGTGCATATTTCGGCAGAACTTGATCTGCTCCAGTTCAAGTTCTATGGTTCAGAACTTGAGATGATACATGACAAACGGATGCCTCAGTTTTTTATGACATATACCAACAAGACTCCAGGAGCATATGCCTTGCCCGGTGGTGTGAGACTTAACACACTTGTGCCTGTTTGGATGCGAAGTATTTTTTTGAGCTTTATAAAATCCCATGGTTTGCAAAATAGTTTGGTTTTGGAGAAGCGTTATGAAGTGGTTGGATGCAAGAAACCTTTTAATTTTGAAAATTATGTTGCTAAAAATCTGTTGTCTCCACTCGAAACCTTCTCTCTTAACCATGATTTTGCACGTCTATGGATTCTAAAACTGTAGTTTCATGATAATGCCCTTGTTTAGTTCCCAAATTCAACCCCCAAATTACACTATGCAAAAAGAAGATTCCCATCACATCAAAATACCGACACATGCATGGAGTATTAAATGTAGATGAAATTTAAAACTAATTGCACAGTTTTATTGTACTTTGCGAGACGAACATTTTAAGCCTAATTAGTCAAAATTTGGATAATTTTTACCAAATACAAATAAATTGCTACCGTGCGCATTTAATGCGCACTGTAGCAAACTGTTCCAAATCGGAGCCTCCCGATTCAGGAACTGAACGAGGGCAATACAGCATCCAAACGGCCTACATTTGTCATGCGATGGCATTATTGCAGCCTTGCAGGGCAGCACGGGCCGGGGTCTCAGCAGATGTCATCGAAGGCCCCCTGTGCGAGGACTATTACAAAATCAGGGAGCTTCTGTACTCGCAGTTGTACTTGCTGTGAAGCAATGTACGGCTTCTCCATCTCTCGTGGTAGATTTAACCCAGTCGTGTTGGGCAAGCGACGAGTGCATAGGCAGAGAGAAGCCGGGAGCAGTTTTGGTTTATAGATGATTATTATTAGATGCCATAAGATTACATGCGTATAATATCAGAAAGCCTTTAATCTTCTTACAGTTTGCCAAATGAGGTTGTTATCCTTGAAAATTTGGCAAAACAAGAAAAATTTGCTCTCCAACAGTGTGCCAAATGAGGTTGCCATCTTTAGCAAGTTACCATCGAAGCCCTCCGCGCGCGCATCCCACTCCACATCACCCTCCCGCGCGCTCATGGAAATTTCCGCGACTCCTTCCCGCGCGTGTCTCCACGCGGCCGCCATATATCTTCATTGATCAGGCCAGCGCGTAGATCAGTTCCTCCCCGTCCTTCCTCCTCGCGACGAGGAGAGCCGCGATTCAGGCCATCGTGTGACAAGGAGACCCGCGCCAAGCCCGTCGCCGCCGTTGCGATCAGGTACGTCCTCCCTCGATCTGTTTCTGTCGATCTCCTGTAGGTACCGGTAGTGTAGCTAGGTTCCTTGCTCGCGATCAGTTGCTGCCGTCTAGGGTGGTGATAGTCTAGGTAGGCGTCCTTGCTCTTGATCTGTTTCTAGCTCGTGATCAGCTGCTGCCATCGATTAGGCTATAGGGTTCCTTGCTGATCGATCATGTTGTTTGTAGGTGCATAAGAAATTTAGCCTCGGTCTTGTTGTTCAATGTTACTTGTTGATGATCGATGATAGTGTTTCTTCCTGATTGATGATAATGTATCTTGCTGATCCATCGTATTGTTACTTGCTGATCCATCATATTGTTCCTTGATGATCGATCATATTGTTACTTGCATTCTCTTAATTTATTTTTTCTTTATAGACTCATGGAGATTGAAGGAGATGCATTCTTGTCGGACATTCTTCTGAATGAACAAGATGGTCATGTCGCTGGTTTGGACAACCTCACCATTCCAATCACTCAAGATACTAAGTAAAAATGACAAATTATTGGAGAGAGTCTATTTTTTCATTTGCCATATATTTTTTGCAAGTTGCCAAATCATGATATTTGTCAAGTGAATTTGGGCAAACTGTTGGAGATGTTGTAGTATCCTGGTGTTTTGACATCTGTTTTTTCCTTTTCTCCAGTTCTTTAGTACTCCCTTTTTATTCTAAATTATAAGTCGTTTTGACTTTTTTTTGGTATATAGAGTTTGCTATTTATCTAGAAATATATTATATCTCGATGTATAACAAAATGGATGTACCAGATTTTTTTTGGTACATAGAATTTGTTATATATTATATCTAGTAATATAGATGTAAAGCAAAATAGATGTAAAAAAAACAAAGCGACTTATAATGTGAACGGAGGGAGTATTTTACAAGCTTAGATTTGTGTTGGACAAAATTAGATCCTATTCTACAGCACTACTTTAGCGGTACTTTTCAGAACCGTATCTTTCTCTCGTATTAAATCAGTGCCGAACTGGGAAGATGCACTACGGATGTTCCGTTAGAGCAAGGCTAATAATTTAACCTGCTGCCGGCTGCAAGAGCATGTCATAACATATAAAGCCAGTTTTATAGCCGACTCATATTATGGTTTAGCTGTTTGATGGGCTGTAGTATTTAATGATTACAGTAAAGGAGTACGTGAAGTGGGAAAGAAACGCCAACTTTCTCGGTCGGAGCCAGCTGGAAAAAGGCGTTTTCTCCTCGTACGCTGCACTGCAGTCGGCGAGGAGTTTACCGCCCGCTCCAAATTCTCCCTCTTTACATGGCTGATTTTTCGATGACGTGGATCCTCCTCGCCGGCTAAAAGAAGATTATTATACCTGCTCTTATTGTTGCCGGCCTTGACGCCTGGTTGATTTGACCGTGTCCAGCCAAGAAAACTGCAGAAGATGAAAGTGACGCTTGGTGGAACCAACAGTTTGCAAAATGTGGGAGTATGGCCTCGTTTAGTTCACAGAATGGGGGAGAAAAACACTGTATCAGAATTTCTGTAGTATTTCGTTTATATTTGGTAAAAATTATTTAAATTTTGATTAACTAGGTTTAAAATGTTCATCTCGCAAAGTACAACAAAACTGTGCAATTAATTTTTGATTTCATCAACATTTAGTACTCCATGTATTTACCGATATTTTAATGTGATGGCGAATCTTCTTTTTGCATAGTGGAATTTAGGGGAGAATTAGAGGAACTAAACAAGGCCTATACTTCCATGATGATGAAGATGAAGAAGGCACGTGGTCTGAATGATCGATTGTCAACGCAACGGTCCTCATCACTTTGGCCTGGCTTAGATTTCAAAAAAAAATTCAAAAAATTCCTATAGCATTTTTATTGTTATTTAGTAAAATTTGTCTAATCATGAATTAACTAGCTTAAAAGATTCATCTCGATATAAATTATGTAATTAGTTATTTTTTATCTATATTTGATGCTCCATACATGTATCAGGATTCGAGGTAATAGGTATTGTGCTTTTTTTTTTTCTTTCCGGAACTACCACGGCCTTATTCACCCGTGAATTCGCCACCGGCGCCCGCCCTCATCACAAACCAAAACAAAAAAAAAAAGGAAAAAATTCGCGAGTGGAATCGTTTGTTGGATCTCCATCTCCTTCCTAAAGCATCCGTACCGGAATCTTTGGCTCCCGACTCGATCCGCGAGGCGCGCCACTTGTTCGACGCAATTCCCTCCCAGCTACAACCTGCCGCCGCCGCCACGGTGGCCGATGGATGACTGATTGCCGCCGCCGTCGCCGCCTAGTGCCCCGGCCATGTCGCTGGCCTGCGGCCTGCCGCTGCTCGAGTGCGTCTACTGCCTCGCGTGCGCGCGCTGGGCATGGAAGCGCTGCCTCCACAGCGGCGAGGTCGACAGCGCCACCTGGGGCCTCGCCTCCGCCGCCGACTTCGAGCCCGTGCCGCGCATGTGCCGCCTCGTCATGGCCAACTACGAGCCCGACCTCTCCCCCTCCGCGCCGCTCCTCTTCGCGCCGCCCGGGCCCGGCGGCTACGGCATCGACCTGACCTGCGTCCTCCGCCGCCGGACCTATGCCGACACCCGCGGCCGCGTCACGCCCTACCTCCTCTACCTCGACCACGCGCACGCCGACATCGTCCTCGCGCTCCGCGGGCTCAACCTCGCCAAGGAGTCCGACTACGCGCTCCTCCTCGACAACCGCCTCGGCAAGCGCCGCTTCGACGGCGGCTACGTCCACAACGGCCTCCTCAGGGCCGCCGCCTGGGTGCTCGACGCCGAGTGCGACATCCTGAAGGAACTCCTCGAGAGGTACCCCGACTACACGCTCACCTTCACGGGTCATTCGCTGGGCGCCGGCATCGCAGCCATGCTCACCATGGTCGTCGTGCTCAACCTCGAAAAGCTTGGCAACGTCGACAGGACCCGCACGCGCTGCTACGCCATGGCGCCGGCCAGGTGCATGTCACTCAATCTCGCCGTCAGATACGCCGACGTTATCAACTCGGTCGTCCTTCAGGTCACCGTCACTCACTCAGGTTTCTTAATTATCAACACTAATAACTACTCCCTACTGGTTTCAACCATTCTCCATCTTTCTTTCCCTCCCAATGGCAGGACGACTTCTTGCCCCGGACGGCTACTCCTCTTGAAGACATTTTCAAGTCAATCCTCTGGTACATTATATAATAACTTTGTTCTTTTCTTGATTATGAACAAATGATTTACTCCATGTTTTTGTTCATCTAGTGCTGAAAAGGTTTTGTTTCGCAAATTGTTATGTGCTTCATTAAATCATTACTGGCTCGAACTTTCCTCTTGCATAATCCCAGTTGCTCTATTTGTTTTATCAGAAACTGTATATCTGTTTCAGGATATATGATATCATCACTTAGTGAACATCACACCTGTATTTAGTGCTCTGCAAGTCAATCCTGTGAGCTGTGTACACCTATTATAGCCGAGGGTGGTTTATCTTATTTGCTGATTTTTCAGTTTATGTTTCTGCTAGCTCTGTTGCAGCTGTGATGCGTTTGCTGCTTACTGGGCTCAAGCAAGTTTGACATTAAGCTATCTTCTTTTCTTGGACAGCTTGCCATGCCTCCTAGGTTTGAGATGTTTGAGAGATACATGTATACCCGAAGACGCTATGCTAAAGGATCCAAGGAGGCTTTATGCACCAGGCCGGATTTATCACATAGTGGAAAGAAGAATGTGCAGGTACCCTTTCCTCATTTGGTATTCTAGAATGCAAGAAACATCATGTGGCCCCTGATGCATAGTATCCGTTAGTTGCGTATTGATGGAGGTGTTCTCACAATTGTTAGAAATAGAGAACAGGGTATGCTAGTAGTTTAAAATATTTGATAGTATCGTTTTAAGAGAACCATCACCTCTTTATTTTGCGAATATGTAGTTCAACTATCACCATTGACTGTAAAAACATACTGCTACTGCTAGGTACACCATTGATATTAAACTTTCCCAGCTGTTTTACATTTCTTGGTCAGAGTACTGGGTGTTGCTAATGAAGGTGTCCAATATTTCCCGAAAACAAACTGAATTCCTTGAAACACACAGGTGCGGAAGATATCCACCTGTAGTCAAAACAGCTGTGCCGGTGGATGGTAGATTTGAGCACATAGTTCTTTCCTGCAACGCCACAGCGGACCATGCCATTATTTGGATTGAGAGGGAGGCCCAGAAGGCTTTGGATGTGAGTTGCTTATAGCCTTATATGCTTCTACTCATGCTTACTCTCTATTCTTTGTCTGTAGCCTTTATCTTTGGTACTGATGAAGTGAACCTCCTTGCATATCACTGTTTTTTTTTCTTTCTTAACTGTGCACGTTGACGATATGTAAGGGTCACGTTTGGACGTGTGGGGAATGTTTTAGATTCTATTCTTAGCATTATAGAACCTAGAAATGTGAAAATACAAGAAGAAAGTTTGAAGAACTAACTCAACTAAGGTAGTGACGACAAAAATCTTGTCCAAAATACAGTTACACATTGGTTAGATGTGTTGGAATTGTGATCTCCTGGCCAATTCTTTAGTCGGTAAGAGAAAGGGATGGAACAGGGTGGAAACACCCCGAACCATCCCGTTTGCCCAAGTCGGCAATCGAAAGGATTGGAAACACCCCCGAACGATCTCGTTTTATCCTGATCGGGGTTACAAACCTAATAGGTGTCGGCCCCTGTTGTGGAGCGATATATATTGGGAAAAGGTCCCACAAGGACCGGAACTAAGACCTAAGCCCATTTCCCTGTCCTACCGATTAAGGACCACGCTGAAACATTGGAAGGACCGAGACGAGCCCCAGAAACAAGAACAGACAGAAAGAGTTGAAAAAAAGAGAGAGATGGGAAGCTCATCTGATGAAGGTATGTGCATGAATCTCATCTCATGTTGTGGTTCTATCTTAATCTAGATGATCCAACATAACTAACAAGATGCATTTGTCATGTGAACGACCCTCTAGTTGAGTTCGTTAGGTGGCTCTAGTAGCATTCCTCAGGTCCTAGGTTCGACTCCCATGAGCTGAGTTGGTTAGGTGGCTCTAGTAGTATTCCTCAGGTCCTGGATTGACTTCCCATGAGGAGTGAATTTCAGGTTGGGATTGAAAAAAAACTCCTCGTCTGTCCCACGCCAAAGCACAGGTCTAAGGCTAGGCCTGGCTCCGGTTGTGGGCTGTCTTATTCCCCGCAGGTTGAGTTTTTTTAGATGCAGTTATCGTCCAAAGAACAGGTCTAAGGCCCGGCCCCGTCGTGGGCTGTCTTACCCCCAAAGGCTCAAGTTTGTTTAGATGCTGTTGTCGTCTTTAGAATTGTTCATGTTTGGAAATGGAGTTGTTGAATATGAAAGTAGACATAGGATGATTTGTTCACCAAGCAGATGCAATCGTACAAATGGGTGCAAGTTAGCTGCTTCTCTGATTTTTTTTCCGTGCTTATTACGTGATTCCACCGCCGGTGTGCAGCTGATGCTGGAGGAGGAGGACACGCTGGCAGTGCCATCGGAGCAGCGGATGGAGCGGAACGAAACCCTGCAGAAGGAGCACGTGGAGGAGCACAGGGCCGCTCTGCGCCGGGCCGTCACGCTGTCGGTGCCAGACGCGCGGTCACCATCGCCGTACGGTACGTTTGACGATGTCGGGCAGCATCACCGCCAGCCGGAGAGGAGCGAGAGCTTCCCGCCGGCGGGGCCCAGGCAGCGCATGAGCTGGAACGATCTGATCGAGCGGGTGTTCGACAAAGACGAGGACGGCCAGATCGTGCTGCGCAGCTCGGTTCTTCTCTGAAGAGCGCAGCCTCCCGGCCTCACCTGGGCCGTTGTAAATTCCTTTGGTCTTGCAAATGTGCTGCCGGCTGCCTCTCTCCCAGCAGAAGCCCCCATTTTCCTGTGTTATTGGATGTTCAGTGTCATTTATTCATAGAAGAGAATTCGTTGTGTTATTGGGTTGTTCAGTGTCATTTATTCATAGAAGAGAATTATTTGTCTTGTATGCGCGGCTCATATAGCGACATGAGCTGATCAGCTGCGTAGACAAGTTTTGTGAAGGAATACTCGAGGTGAAGAGGTCAATTTTGGCACCATTTTCCTGGTGATCTTGATATGTAAAGTTAGGATCCAAACTCACAATCTGCATTGCTGAACATCATTACACACCAGACAGTACGATCGAGACACTTATTCCCGTTTTGTTTCATGCGTATAAAATTTTGGATTTTTGACACTTTGGGGAGATGGAGATGAGCACAGTGCCTAGTTTTCAGATTTCACACCCAAATCTGCATAGCCTCGCCCCATGGCCATGAGATGTAAGGCACATATGGACGCCCCATGGCCATGAGATGTAAGGCACATATGGACTATATATTGTTTGTTCACGGTGTGGAGCCGCCGGCGACAAAAGGATGTGAATTCACCGTTTATCAGCACTCAACTAAACCCACTGGTCTTCCTTCTTGAAGACTAGAGTATATGCAAATAGGCTTTACAAAATGAGCAGCGAGTGCAATATTTAACAGCTCAAAAATCAGCTGATACTACTGCCTAAAAAACAAAGAAAAAGGAGAAAAAAATGTAAGCCATAAAGCCTGAGCCAATCAGCCACTTGTATATGTGTATGTAATATGCCACCAATCTATACTTGCAGATCAAGAACCGCCTCACCTGCAAACATGTAGCACGATAAGGTCAACATGGGATTAACAGGCGCTAAAAGGGGGATAGCCGTCAGACTACTCCAGTGGACAGTCCATCTTACCATGCATTCTCTTGACGAAGCGCTCAAATTCAAAAAAGTTGGGTCTTTCAAACAGAACTTTGCTAAGCCTTAGGTAGGTGAAACCAAACAGATGCCGTCCATCTGGGTCATTCAGTGGTTTGGCATTCTCCAAAATCTTGTTGAATCCATCCCTATCATAGCAAGGTAGAGCGTTCTCACTAGCCACTTGTATACCAGCATCCCAAGCAGCATTTAGCACCTGAAAAACGATGCACCCAATTTATTAAACACTAACACTTCATCAATCCGTTCCAAATTAAATAGAAAAAAATATGGTGTTGTACTATAGGTGCCAACTACTCATTCAGAGAAAACCTACCAAATAGTAACATGTCTTTGCTCACTAGAGAACACAAAACATCAGCTAGTAAGCTGTTGCTAAGAAATGCAAAACATGCAACGGCATACCTGCCATACTAGGCCCTCTGGATCTGCAAATGCCTCAGGGTATACCTCATGCTGGTCCATAGTGCGCAATTCAACACATGTAAAGTTCAAAGCAGCATCATATTTCTTCAATACTGCAGCAATTGGAGCATAGCCATCACGGTTACATGGGTTGTAAAATCCGGCGGTCAATTCAGCCGCATGACTGGCAGTTTTGTACCACCAGTGCACCCCAGAGACCTGTTAATATCACAGAAGTGGTTAGTGCTATACAATCATTTCATGTGATTTGGATAAAAATGATAAAGAATAAAGTTGTTCTGACACTTATAAGACCAAGTTCCCAGAAACAAGAAAAAATGCCCACAAATCAACCATCAAAACACTGAAATTGGCTTTGAATAAATAACAAAGACAACTGACCTTAACAGCAATGTTTGAACCCTCAAAAGCCAACCTTGCTAACATCAGTACACGGTCCGCGTGATCCACCAACGTCTGGGAGTACCAACTGAGGAAAAACCGGCCATAGTAGCTATCATAATCTCCTCCATCACAAAAAAATCCAGTGAGATTTGGTTCAGAATTATAATGGCCAGCATTGTCAGGCCCTCTTGCCCATATGGTATGCCCCCGTGCTTCTGCAGCCTTTCTCAAACTTTTCTGTAAGTACCTGTCATAGCACTGGAGCAAAATACATTAGCAATTGTCTATGATATACCAATGGAGTCCTGAGACAGTGAAACTAAGCAAGTGATCCAAAGAACAAAGTGTGAGGATTTACCTGAAATTCTCCAATGCCAGGGTATTTCCAGCCATGTTTTGCTGGATACGATGGATATCGCAGCTCTCCACAAGCCCCTAGTCCAATCTCAATTTCTGAGATGATCCCATCCTCAAAATACTCATCGAATTCTACTCGGAAGCTTCTCATGAAATCAAAATATACCTACATTGATATACAGGAATGAATTAAACACAATTGACCATCCAACTTCCAACAAAAATGAATTGAAATGTTTGAACATAGAGAACAGGCATTGTTGTGGCATAACAAAATAGTCTCGTCACACACATGAAAGTACTAGACATGACAATGTATACATAACATATCAGTTTCATGTGAAGCCACCCTCAGCTTCTCAGGTTCCAGTTATCGTACAGAGTAGTAGTAACAGAACTTGCTCAAGGAGACAAGTGGAAATCAATAGGGGTGTGTTTGGTTGGTGGATGGGGCTTGCATTGTTATTCTGGCTGAGGGGATACAGGCTAAGTGGAACCGTATTTCAGAAAAAAAAGGTGTTTGGTGAGGTTGCATGAGCGGATGCAAAAAAACTGACATGTTGTTTGGTTGTCTGCATGAGCGGATGCAACCTGTCAAACCTATGAGACTGACACGTGGGCCTGTCAACCTCATCCTGTATCCACTCAGCTTGGCTCGGCAGTGAAGCTCGATTTGGGCGTATCTTGCCAACTTGTATCCACTCATGCAATTGCATCCGCTCATGCAGTCATGCAGCCAACCAAACATGCTTCTCACTCAGATTTATACGGCTCCCTCATAGAGGATGAGTGGAGCAGACCAACCAAACACACCCTAGGATGATAAGCTGTGTGGATGCTGTGAAAATGTGAAATGACTCCTGTGTCACTTTGGGCTGCAAACTCTAGCGCCTATGATGAATGATGCTTCTTTTGAGGACTGGTGGAACAGAGCCAATGATATGGTCGATGGACAATTGCAGTGAGGCATAAATTCCCTCATTATCCTAGGGGCTTTGACGCTTTGGAAACATAGGAATCAATGTGTCTTCGGTGACTTTGCTGCCAATATGGCTAAGCTGGCTTGCTACTTGCTAAGGAGGAGGCTCAGCTTTGGGCAATGGTTGGAGCGCGAGGGATCTCCTTCTTGTCTGGCAATGTTCCAGTGACTAGGTCATTCCAGGTCTTTTGTATTCATAAGAAAAAGGCGTGTACTTAATTTTGTGAACCTATGGGTGTGTGTGAGTGCCCTTTCTCCTTTTTAAAATAATGATACACAGTTCTCATGCGTGTTTGAGAAAAAGAAATGAAATGACTGTACCTCCACTGCTGTTCTGCCTTGCAGAACCCTTTCTTTATCAATTCCCCATGATAAGCACTCTGTATTACGTCTTCCTGCCCTGTCAGTAAAGTAGATATCCGGATTGCTCCTTCCAATCTCTATTACCCAATGTGGGAGGGGAATGGATATATCATCTCCAACATTGCCACCGCATTCATGAAATGACATGACGACCTAAGAAATTTGGCGAGAAAAGCATTTAAACGACATCAGAAAAGGTAATCAAACCTAAAGTACAGCAATTTTCAACCAACAGATGAAGGATGTGGAAGGAGGATTGCATCAAGAAACATACAACAGTCCAGAGACCCATAAGTTTCCAAAGGGTGCATTGAGATGTTAAGCCATCTTACCTGCAACTTGAGCTTGAGCTCCCTGATCATCTGGAAGAGGCGCCTGTAGCCAGTCCAGTTGTACTCCTGCGGCCTGTGCGCCTCGACGTTCCCCCACCAGCAGTCGACCATGACCCCATCCACTCCGGCTGCCTTGAGCACCCGCAGCTGGCCCACCAACTCGTCCGCGTCCACCACCTCACCGTTGCCATTCACCACCCCAAGCTGCGACAAACACGCTTCTGATTGGGCTACGGAACACGATCGCGCAGAGGTCCAATCCAAGGAAATGGAAGAGATGTGTACTCACAGGGAGCATGACGTAGACCGGCACATAGGGCGTGCCAGCGAAGTCCCGCTCCGGCGGGCGCGGCGCCACATCGGGCACCTGCAACGGCAGAAAAGTCCGACAATAGTGAGAGACAGATGAGCCAAGCGGACGTAAAGCGAAAGGAGGCGGCGGGAGTCGCCTGACCTGCTTGGCGACGGGGGCGTCTTCGGTGGCGGCGGGGTCCATGGGGACGGGAACGGCGAGGAGGTGCGAGGAGTTCCCGTCGGGAACGTCGTCAGCCGGGGGTCGCGAGGCCGCGGCGGCGCGCGGGGGCGAGACGAGGAGGGCCGACGCGGGCGCGGGGCGGTGGGAGATGGGGCGCGCGGCGACGGGCGCGATGCCGCGGAGGGGGAGCGCGAGCGGGGTGGCGGAGGGCGGCGCCGCGGCGACCATCACGGGGCGGACCGACTGGAGGAACACAGGAGGAGGAGGAGCACGCGTCAGCATTTGATCCGGATCCGGTGGCACCGAATTTGGGAGGACCCGGGGAGGAGGAGGAGGGGGCGGTGGCCGGTGGTGGAGCGCGTCCTCGGGAGGCGGGAACGGGGCAGAAAAGAGAAACCCAGCAACGAAAGCCGTGAGCTCCGTGACGGCCTCTGCGGCTTCGCCGCTTTTGCTTTGCTTGTCCTCCTCTGTTCCACTACCCCTTTGCGTGCGAATTGCGATGGACGGTCCAGAAAAAACGTACGCAAGTATAATAATCGTAAAATAATACGTACGGTGCTAATTCTTTTCTCTGCTTGTGTTATTTTTGCACAAAATGGTATTCCAGGATTTGTATTATTACGCCTCGTTTAGATTGTAAATTGGAGGGTTGAAAAGTACGGTAGCACTTTCGTTCGTATTTGACAAATATTATATAATTATGGACTAACTAGGCTTAAAAATTCGTCTCATGATTTACCATCAAACCGTGTAATTAGTTATTTTTTTATCTACATTTACTGCTTTATGCATGAGTTCAAAGATTAATGTAATGAAGAGAGTGAAAAAATTCTAATTTTGAGGTGCATCTAAACAAGGCGTTACTCCTATTTAATTTGATCGACCATTCTATTCCCCTGCAGAATTTATTTATTTACTTATTATCCACTCTTTTGAAACCACCGAGTTCCATTTATGACATCATAAGTACAGTAGATATAACTACTCACACACTGAGCTGTGGCACTGCCTGTTCAGAGTTTCAGACAGACAGGCCGTTCCCTTTCTTCCCAATTGAGGTACTGACGACTGACTCGGAAGGAAAGGAAGGAAAGCAGACAGAGAGAGAGCAACCTGTGCAGCCACGGCGGCGGAGGAGGACGAAGAGGGGAAGCTGGTGCCGTCGGGGAGGACGACCCATCCGGCCTCCCTGGCGAGCGCGGCGATCACCTCGTTGATGTCGGCGCGCGCCCGCAGGCTGTAGTTGCCGTGCTGGCGCAAGCCCGCCAGGATCCGCCCCGTGATCGCGCGCCGCTGCCGCTCTCGCATCTTGGTCCGCTCCTTCTCCTCGCGCGCGCGCCGCCGGTTCGGGGTCCCTCCGGCCCTGCCGCCGCCGCCGGGCGTCGACACGACGGCGGCCGGGCTCCGGGGGTCCATGTAGTACCCGTCGTCCTGCTCCTCATCGTCGTCTTCCTCCTCCTCCTTGACCCCCATCTCCTCGTCGTCGTCGTCGTCGGCCGGCCCCGCCCCCGCCTGCTGCATCCCGCCCGCCCAGATCTCGCGCCGCCGCGGGTGGAGATGCGGAAGAGGGGAACAGGAACAAGGGGGAGGACTAGGAGCAGTAGGGTCGCTCGCGCGTGCGAGGCGTGCGGCGGCGTGCTGCTGCTGGACCTGGGACTGGGAGAGTGATATGGTTGGCACGGTGGTCGCGTGGGAGCGACACGTGTGGGAGGATGGACGGCCGCGATGGCCAGGAGGCACGCACGCATCGCCTCGCCTCCGCCAGGCCAGGGGAAGGAACGGGGAAGAAGGATTGGCACCGCACATGGGGCGCATGTGATTGGCCGCGTGCCGCTGCTACCGTTACCCTTTCCCATCCCAGTGGGCGCCGCGCACGGCCCACGCACGCGCCTCTCCCCTTGCCACGCGCTCCCACTGGCCACTGGCATTGCCATACGTGCATCAGCAGCGGCTGCTTCTTAGATGTTAGATCTCCGGCTTCTTCTTAACCGGGTGACTGTGCAAGCAGGGGCCAAAGATCATGAGGTTTTTGGTGCTGCGTTTCAGACATGGGTTGCTGGCATTTGCTTGTCGTGTGCAGCTACTCTGCTCTATTGGGTCGGAGTAGATGTTAGTACCACTGAAGAATGCCAATCATTTGTTCAGACATTCAGGGCAAAGATAAGAAAGGATCATGCTGCATTGCTGCCTTTCCTGCTATATTGGCGTCTCCACTGAACAAAGGTTATACAGCAGAGTACTGCCTGGTGAATCTAACAGCTCGCCAAGTAAGAAAGGATCTGATTCCGTACATGAATCGTGACATTCCTGGAATGATCGATGTCTGATGCGCAAGGCAAGGTTTCTGTGGCAAAATAAGAATCCTATAATCGTTACTTATATTCTGTTATTTGTAGTTTTGTTTGCCACTCCTATCAAATGGAGCACACTCTTTTTGTCTTGTTGGTGTTTTGGAACAATTGCTTTGTTCAGGATTTACCATTGGCTTAATTCGTGAGCAAATGAAGATGAAAGTATCCACTCTGTTCAAGTGACAAATGTTGCAACTGATGCATGGAGCTATTAGTTTCTTTGGAAAATATCTACCCTCGAGAATTTTCTGATAGAGCAGTGGTATGTTTTCAGCAAAGAGGCATCGCGCCGTGGAGATGCGAACAATAGAGGCTGTACGTTTTGTCTGCAAATTGTCTGCTGTGTTCGATTCGTTTGTGCATGGGACATATACTCCCTCCGTCCCTAAACGTTTGTCGCCACGATTTGTGTGCCGAATTCAAATATCTATCTCCAAATAATTATGTAGATATGCCGGGACGGAGGGGGTACATTGCTTCTCAGTGCATGTCAGGTAACAGTTGTGTTTCTTCTCCTGTATCTGATGTGCGTGGTGTCTGGTGTGGAATGGTACGTCCAGAGCTACTAGTAGGTAACTGGATGAATTCCAACAACGAGTCAGTGAACAACTAGCCCAGCAACCGTGATACTGTTGGTTGTGTTGCTTCTGGTTTAGACTTTGAGCTTTGGTTGCTTTTGCTTGCATTGGCATCCTTCAAGCAGTCAAGCTCCCGACAAGGAAAACAGCATGTTAGACTGGACGATTGGCTAGCTGTTAGCCTCATCATTGCTGCCGTGTCAATGATTTGTTCGCAGAAATAACCACACTTCCAGAAAAGGCGCTTGCATATTCCAGCTCCATTGACTACGCTGTTAAATTGGCTCAGGAGATAATACAGTAACTGTACCGCTTCCCAAGCCTTCACGTGCACAAGCAGCACGGGTGCACAACAATATTTGATTTGACAAGGCCAATTTTAATTCAATTCAGTTGATCAACTCACCAGAGGCCAAATCCAGCATATCTGCATATGCATACCAGTCTATAGTCCTTTTCCTGAACTGACACCTTGTACCTTGGTGAGCTCTAAATCAAATATAATTTCTCAGGTCAAAAATAGTCCTCAGGTCACATACATCTTCAGCTATGGGATCGTTGTATGCAGAACTATCAATATAAATTTAGAAGAGAACTAAGATGCTTTAGTAAGGAGAACTCCTAAAGAAAGCCACCATTCCAATGAAAACATCCACAAAGGTGATCAACTGTTGTAATTCTTTCATCAAATGCAGTTTCACTCACAATATTTGACAAGAAGACTGCAGAGAACAATATAAACAGCATCTGGAATACTGATTTGGAGACAGAAACCTTGTGGTGTTATACATTGTTTCAGGAACTGCAGTTTCAAGTGTCCTGATTCATATATTCAGTTCCCTGGTTTCTTTCTGAGTATATATACAGTGTGTGATCTCTAAACAACATTTTTACATATAACATTCTACTGATTACAGAAGGATGATAAGCCCTTCATTCTGATCGCTACGACAGTTGACAATAATACATCTGTGCAGGAGAGGAATCAAATCAAATGTACAATCTGGCCTCTTACCAGAACAAATCATCTACACCCACAGACGTCGGTGGTGGGGGCACTTCCTCCTCCTCCTCCATCTCTGGTTCAGGTTCCATGCCAAACTCCGGCGACTCGATATCAGCAAGGTTCTTCAAGTCAACGACAGATAGCTCATCCAGTTGTTTCACCACAAGGTCTGCGGCACTAAGCTCGTAGATTTTGTGCTTGCTTGCGACTGCGACACACTTCATACGGGCATCGTGTGCTGCTTCCACCGCCGAATTGGAGTTCCCAAACACGATGCACCTCTCCGGGATGAAACTGAGGAGCTGAGCAGCGTACAGAAACATTTCTGGGTCAGGCTTGCCCCGGTACACGTCTTCCGCTGCCACAACCGCATCAAAGAAGCTGCGCACGCCAACAGCTTCAATGGCTTCCTCAATAACCTTCCGTGGGCGTGTGGTGGCCACAGCGATGGGAATCTTGTAATTGGCGAGCGTTCTCATGAACTCCCTGGAACCGTTCCTCATCTGGTGGTAGGAGCCGCCTCGAAGGCTGTTGTGAATCTCCTCCTTCCTCAAGGCCAATCTCCTAAGCTCCGAGGGGTCCCGAGACCAGCAGAGAACCTCAGAAATCGCCTGCTCGTTCTTCATCCCTTCGACTCTCCGCAACACAAAAGCGGGAGGCGGCGACTTGCCCTCCTCCTGTGCCAGGGTCAACCATGCCTGCCTCTCCAATTCAGCATCATCCTGAACAATGACCCCCTCCCACTCGAAGATGACGCCGAGCCACCCGCAGCCCATGCGCTCGAGGCGGAGCAGCGGGTTGTGCAGCTTGGGGTCATCTGCCCTGTTCTGTGGAGGCCATGACGGCGTGGGGCTGGTGACCCCAACATCCCCCATGTCGCCACCGTCCCCAGGGATCCCCCGGTACTCCCTGCGAGGGCTGGCCTCCTTTGTGACACCCATAGCCAGCGCCCTGACAGGCCAATCGGCGAGGCGCGGCGACGGCTGCCTGTTGACCCGGGCCACGAGGCGGCGGCCCGCGAACGCGGTGGGCAGGGGGCGGCAGGCGACGACATGGAACGTCCGGCGGAGGTGGTGGTGGGAGGCGCCGGCGCCCCTGGACCTGTGGTCGAACAGGTGGGGGGCAATTATGGAGGTGCTCGCGCTGACCGTATCGACAACCATGACGGCCGCTGGATCCGGCGCCCTCCCACCTAGCTACGAAGAATCGAGATCCCGGAGCCCAAACCTGGCTGCCCCCAATTATTGGGCCAATTTGCTCGAACCGTCTGCTCCCCTGCCGGAATCGGGCTGCAAGGAGAAGGAGAAGAAACCAATTGCTCAGACTCCAATCCAACACACGAATAGCTGAGGAGGAAGGCAACCAACCAGCAAAAAGAAGGGCACGGGTACCTAACTAACGCCAGGAACCAATCAATCGGCAGTGGGAGCTCAAGCCGAGCTCAATGATTGGGTGGGGGAAGAGAGGAAAGGGGAAGCGGACAAGGCAAGGAGATAAGGAGGAGGCGGTACCGGCGGCGATTCGGGGATCGGACGGCGGCGCAGGCGTCGGTCGCTGGGTTGCGGAGGAACGGGAGGTTTCTTCGGGAAGCCGACAACCTTGTTTCAGCCTCGCGTTTCCTTTCCTTTTTGTTTCGTTTTCTTGTTTTCTTTTTTTTCCCTCCTCCCTTCCTCTCCTCGTGTCGCGTGTCGTTCGGGAGATTTTATGGTGAGCAGTGCCGCTGAGCCGCCGCGGTTGTCCGTGCCTCCGTGGAGGAGGAAGGGGAGACGAATCTCCGCCGGATGCGTGACGCGTGGCGCCACGACGAGCGTCCGATGGGGGGGGGGTGGGGGGGGTCGTCGAAACGTGAGGAGGAGAAGGCCCGCGGCCTAGGAATAGCGCTCTCTAGCGCTATCGGAATTCTCTTCCCTCTTCTCTCTCTTCTCTCTCCCCGCTAGTTTTGACTCGGTTTTCATTTGGGTTCTATTCTATTCTATATAAGGGTATAAAAGGAATATATTTAATTTACTACTGTTGACATTATTACGAAAACAACAACGTCAAAACTACAATGCGTCTTTCTTTTTATCTCCTTCTATGTAGTCCTGCACTACTACTATTTTGAAATTGAATTTTGTAAAACTCAAAACTAAATTCTCTTACAAAGTTAAAATTAGGATATCTTTGCAACAAAATAAATTGTCTAACTGGATTATGAAACTTGTGAAAGGTTTTTTTTACTAAACTTGTACAAGGTTGTAGTAGTATTTTATGTCCTCTAGAAGAATTGTTCACAGTTTTGCTTCACATAAAAATGAAAATGGTCGGTGCCACATGCCAGGAGGAAAGAAGAATTGTAGCATCCATTGGGGGCTTTATTCTTGTTTCTAAAAAATTGCCTCCAAATGAGGTCTCTAACATCTGATTTTGATGGAGAACTTGAAGAAAATAGAGTGCAAAACACTTTTTTGCCCTATTTGAAGTTTTTTAAGACGGTCTCGATAAAAAAAAACTCAATCCGTGGTGGCTAGACAGCTCCGGGGTATTCCGGCTTAAGAAGATCTTCTCACGCAGATCGAGAAAACCCCCCGAACCGTTGCCCCATCCTTACACAACGGCACTGCGGCTCCGTGAGATGAGCTGGCCACAAACTTGTGTTTTAGATGTGGGACAGACGAGGAATTTTTTTCTCTCTCCTTGTTGCTGTTGCCGAAGCCACAATAGTGGGTCTCCTAGGACTCGAACTCTTTCCAGGAGGGAGGTACTGAGCCAAGACGGTCTCAATCAAATTTACTCTAATTCTTTAATGATGTTCCTCTCCGTCCCTAGGGGCCTTATGTTTTCAAACTCTTCTTTCTTCAATGAATTTGGCATTTTGGCATCCTCTCATGCCGATTCATTCAAAAAAAATTACTCTAGTCATTCAAACTCTTCTTTCTTCAATAACTGGAGTTCTTGAGGCCAACCACCACAAGAAATCAGTAAAACTACGTACTACTGCAAAATTGTGCTTCGTTACTGGATAGCCCAAAGAAAACCCAATATTTGATAGAAAAAGGACAAAAAAAAATTGGCTCACAAGTACGTAATGGATATATACATAGCAAAAAAAAATGAAGGAGACCGGAAGCAGCAATCGCTGTTACATACTCCCTCCGTCCGGTTGATTGTGCAATTATATGAAACATGCCTTTCAAACTGTATCAACTTTGACCAAATTTATAGCAAAAAGTATTAACATTTATGTCTCGAAATAAATTTATTATGAAAATATATCTCATAACCAATCTAACGGTACTTATTTTGTCTCATAAGAGTTAGTATTTTTTTATATAATTTTAATCAAAATTTGCGATGGCTGATTTCTCGGGATGTGAGAATTGCATATTTATCGGGACGGAGGGAGTACTTTATACTCCATTGGTAGTATTCAGACTTTCTGTTCAGAGAAACTGGCAAACTGCACGTGCACAGAGCCTGAGAACTGGCCGAGAAGGTTGGTCGTCAGAGATGGAGAACTCGAGGGAAAGCTGCCGTGTGCAGTTTGATGATAAGCAGCAGGAGGAGGCACCAAATTAGGCGTCAATCAAACACGATGAATTGGTCAATTCCGACCGGACTTCCTGCGTATGTAGTACTCTCAAATTGAAAGGCAGCGTTTGAGAATTGTGGACTGGCCCAGCCCATGGGATGGCGACGTGTTTAACTGAAGGCCCAGCCCAACGTGTTCGATCAACGAAGCCCTTCTTTCCTCCGCGGACTAGTCGGCCGCTGCTGACCTTGACGGTCAATGGCGGCGGGCAGGGCGATGACCGGAACCCATGCCGAAGCCGTCGCGGTTTTGTACATTTGTTCTCGCCGCCGGTCACTACCAACGACATCGGGAGAATTGATGAACTGCCTTCATTCCCCCCTCTTCATTTATGTATGTGCAATTGTAAGTAGACTGCAGTAGGCATCCCGTAATTAAGCATGCAGAAGTAGTAATCCAGCGTATATTTGTGCACTTGAATTCAGAAGTAGTGAAAATAACGTGTCCTCTTACTGCACATCCAGTACAGGAACGGTGCATTTCCGGAGTCCACTACCATGTAAGTATTGATTGGATTCCATTTGGAGATAGTAGTGAAAACAATGTGATTTATTGCGATGATGCTCTCCCACCGGCAACTGTCCTTATCCCGTGCACCCACACACCCGCCTCGCTGTTGTCTTTCCCCACGGCTCGCTCCTGCCCATGATTTGCGTGCCCGTCGGTGACGTGCGGCTCCCTATTCTAGCGTTGCGCTCCATCCTGTGCCGCGCCGCGCGGCCCATCTCCTCCCCCACCCCCACCCCTACCTGAACCCACACACGCACCGCCACGTTCGTCCCCGGGTGACCGGCTCCAATGGGGTACGTGCTGTCGGCGGTGGCGAGGGTGCTGGAGCAGCCATGGCATCGGGTGCGGCTTGGGAGATGGCTCTCTCCTCGTGGGGCACCTCTGGGCGGCAGCCTGCCTCGGCCTCCCTGCTCCGCTAGTGCTCGCCATTGCCACTCCAATGCCCCTAGGGCGGCCTCCATCGGCTCCCTGTACTCCTCGCCGATGCAGTTCCCCACCAGGTAGGCTGTTGCCTCATGGCGAATGTTGTGTTTCAATTGTTTCAGACTTTTGTTTCAAGTGTTTTATCTAGATGTTGCATATGTTGCAATGACAAAATACGCATGTTGTAAGCCTATGTTTCAAGTGTTTGACGTATGCTGCAAATGTTTCATTTGGATGTTTCAAAAGTAGATCTTAGTGTTGCACATGTTGCAATATCTACACCCGCATGTTTCAAGCGCATATTTCAAGTGTTTCATCTGTTTCAGACTTATATTACAAATGTTTCATTTGGATGTTTGAAAAGTAAATCTAGTGTTGCACATTTTGTAATGGTGCCGGAGGCTAGCGGACAGTGGCCTGCCGCAGGGCTTCAGCTCCTACCTCGCACTTTCCTCACGCGACGCTCCTTGGCCTTTCCTTTCCTCTACCTCCCCTCCCTTCCCTTCCATTCCATCCATCTCACAATGACAGTTCGAGCTCGGTGGGGAAACCCTATCCGACGAGCACACGAACATCGGATATAGGCATAGCAGCAGGCGTGGGGCGGGTGGGAAGCACAGCAGGCGTGGGGCGGGTGGGAAGCACAGCAGGCGCGGGTGTCCAGACGAGGGCTTACGTTCGGACGTCTGGGCGCTAGCCACGTCCGATTTATTATCATCCAAGCAGATTAAAAAAATATATCGAATTTTATTACTGCAAGTGTTCACACATTACGGGGCTGATGAATTAAAGTAAAGAGTTACATGGAGAAAAACAACCAGATTAAACAACAAATTGAATAACTTATTATGAAGTTATTATGACTGGTCAACAGTGCTAATAATAGATATCTCTTCAGCTCATGCCAACCGATACTCGACAGGGTCCAGTGTCGTTGGTGCGAGCCCAGGGTGTTGGAGTATGGCCTTGAGATCACCATCTTCCTCGCCCATGACGGCCTTCAAGAAGGCGACCATGATCCCGGCGACGGTCCTCCTCATCACGTCCTTGCAGCTGTTCCCTTCCTTGCAGAGGCAGGTGACAAGCTTGGGAGCGTCGTCGTCCAGCATGTCGAGGTGGCCGTAGTCCTTGGTCACCAGGTGGTAGCACGGAGCCCTGCACTCGCGGTAGAACTCGGTGTGGTTCACGTCCACGGGGGCGCAGGGAGGGAACAGCGCGTTCTCCCTCTCGTCGCCCAGCCCGGTGCCGATGACCAGCACCGGCACGGCGATGTCGAACGACGAGGGCTCGTAGGTGAGGATCGCCGGCGGGAGCTGCGAGTTCTTGCTGGTGCCGGCGACGGGGTCGAGCCCGATGAGCGCGGAGAACTTGAGGCTGGTGTTGGCGTACCCCAGGGCCAGGGAGAAGGCCGTGTGGCCACCTCGGCTGTGGCCGGCCAAGGAGAGCTTGGAAAGGTCGGCCTCGACGCCTGTCGGGAGCACGGACGGCAGGCCCTCGGGGAGCCAGTCGGTCACCTTGGCTGCCGCCGCAATGTCGTCGGCGTCGCCGTTGGATATGAGGCTGGTGTGGAACTGCAAACATATAGGAGTATAATAAGGTTGCATGCATATGCATGTGTCAGATCATACATACGGTCAACAAAAGTACAGAGACATCATGCAGCCACACTAGCCATAGCCAAACAACCTGTGGTGCCACCATGATGAAGCCAAACGAGGCAACGTGCTTGAGGAGCTGCTCGTAGTAGCGGTTCTGGAGGAAGAAGCCATGCAGGAGGATGGCGACGGGGTAGGTACCGGCATCCTTGGGAGCAGCGATCAGGACGGGGATCGGCGGCGTTGGCCGTGCATCGTGATCCACCGAGATCACCTCGACGGCAAGCTTCCCTGGCTGGAACACCGACGTGACCACCGCAGCAGCAGGCTCATCAAGGACCTGGGGCGTCGTGGCCATGGTCTCCACCGGTGCTGCCATCTTGTAGCTAGTATCTCTCGCTCTCGCTCAGTTGCTGGTAAGGCCGGGCTTTGTGTTGGTTGCTGATGAGAAGAGAGGATGATGAAGATATATATAGAGCCGGCCGGGCGGCGGCGTGCGTGCGAGCCTACGACTACGACTCTACGAGGAAGGGGCGATTTTTATATTTAACCCTTTTTTAATAAATATTTCAATATTAACCGTCCCAGAAAATAATTTGCATCCGTAGTCCTTTTTGGTCGCGCCATTGGGAATGGCGCGACCAAAAAGGGCTACCGGATGCAAATTATTTTCTGGGGCCACATAGTCGCGCCACATGCGTTGGCATGACGATACGACACATTCGACGGCGTTTCCGACATGGAAAAGTTTGTCACGCCACCCCTGTTGGCGTGACAGTACAGTCTAGTCGCGCCACCGGGAATGGCGCGACGAGACTGAATTTTTGAAAATCATAACTCTTCAATACGATGTCGGATGAAGATGATTTTTATATGAAAATTGTAGCTCTCGATGAGATCTACAACTTTGTAGTTTTGAGTTTTTTTGTTTGACGACGTTAAAATGTTTAAAAAAATTATATAAACTTTCAGCACTAAAATAATCACGTATTAGTGATTGTTGCATTATGAAAATCGTATCTTTTTTGAATGGATTCAAACAAAGATATAATTTATATAAAAATTGTAGCTCTCAATGAGGTATACAACGTTGTAGTTCTGAGGTTTTACATTTAAGGTCGTTAAGACGCTCGAGAAAATAATATAAAGCCTCAAAAGCGTCTTAACGACCTTAAATGTAAAACCTCAGAACTACAACGTTGTATACCTCATTGAGAGCTACAATTTTTATATAAATTATATCTTTGTTTGAATCCATTCAAAAAAAGATACGATTTTCATAATGCAACAATCACTAATACGCGATTATTTTGGTGCTGAAAGTTTATATAATTTTTTTGAGCATCTTAACGTCGTCAAACAAAAAAAACTCAAAACTACAAAGTTGTAGATCTCATCGAGAGCTACAATTTTCATATAAAAATCATCTTCATTCGACGTCGTATTGAAGAGTTATGATTTTTCAAAAATTCAGTCTCGTCGCGCCATTCCCGGTGGCGCGACTAGACTTTTCCATGTCGGAAACGCCGTCGAATGTGTCGTATCTTGTCACGCCAACGCATGTGGCGCGACTATGTTATTTGATCGCGCCAATATTAAAATATTTATTAAAAAAAAGGTTAAATATAAAAATCGCCCACGAGGAAGGGTGGGCAAAGTGGCTTTGAGTAGCTCTGCTGCTCTACGAATTGTTGGCGCTAGCAGCTCTTGCTTGGACCGCCTTGCCTAGGAATTCCTGAATGACAAGTGTCAAGAACACGTTGTGACAACAAAGTAGGGCACGTTTTCGTCATGCGTCCACGTACGATGCAACGATCCTACAATACAACGGTCGCAATATTGGTCGGGGTTTTGTCTTATGTCATTTTCTTCAAAACTACTGTACAATATTAACTCGTCATTCAAAACTAGCCGCATCTCCATGCTCTCCCTCTCTCTCTTGCATTCTGCTCCCTCCGTTCTAAATTATAAAATATTCCAAGAATCTTGGAAAGTTAAAACATCTTAAGTTTGACCAAAATTATTCAGAAAATTACAAAAATTTATAACAGCAAATATGTATACTATGAAAATATAATTAATGAAGAATCTAATGATACTTAATTGATATCATAAATATTATTATCTTATTATATAAATTTGGTCAAACTTGAGATCCTTTGACTCTCCAAGATTCTTAAAATGTCTTATAATTTGGAATGGAGGAAGTAATCTATTGTGGCAAGCATAACTGTTGTTAACTCATCATCCTCACCTTATCCCTTCATCATCCTCCACAACTAGGGTCATGATGTCATCAGTAGCGGTGGCGGCAAGACCAAACTAATGATGCCTCTTAGGTAGCTGATGTGGCTTTAAGTAGCTCTGCTCTGTGAACACGCTAGGGGAACAAAGTAGGACGCGTTTTTGTCGGGCGCAATGCAATGGTCCTACAACGGTCGTAATATTAATTAGTCGGCGGTTCATCTCGTTTCATTTTCTTCAATTCCTAGCCACCATATTACCTTTCAAAGAAAAAAACATGATATTAACTTCTAGCGCAATATAATGCAACATGTCCTCTTTCCAGTCTTTCGTGTTGTTGCTCAGACTCCAAGACAGTTAGAGCGTGTTTGGAGGAGTTCCCGCCCTTTCCGGCTCTGTGCGACTGTAGGGTACTATGGCAGAGCTGGCGGGGGAAAAAAAACGTGGCTCCAACCGGTCCTCTTCATTCCCCGTTTATATGCGGTGGAGCCAGAGCCTTTTTTGCCAGCTATAATGATCAATATTGTTGCACAATAGCTACATCGAGGACCCGGAGCACCTAGGAGCTAAGGCGGTGTTCAGTTCCTTCAAAAGTCCAAAAATTTTACAGGTTCTCCGTCACATCGAATCTTTAGACGCATGTATAGAGCATTAAATATAGGTAAAAAAATAACTAATTACACAGTTTAGTTGTAAATCACGAGACGAATCTTTAGAACCTAATTAGTCCATGATTGGACACTAATTGCCAAATACAAATGAAAGAGTTACTGTGCTTCCAAAAATTTTACAGGGGCAACTAAACAAACCCTAAACCAAACAAAATCTTAATTAGAATATACAATGTTATGGCTTTTATTATATCATATCAAACAACTCCAATCCAAATATTACTTTTCTGTCACCTACTAATGCTGAAGGATTCATTACCGCTTATATACTACGGCCCCGTTCAGCTGTGCTGATGAGTCGGCTAAAAAACACTGTTAGCTGATTTGTTGTGAGAGAAATACTGTTCTGGCTGAAAAAACAAGCTGAAAAAGACGGATTATAAGCCGGATGAACAGGACCTACCTTTGTTGTAAAATATACTTATTATTTATTATTGCAGCAAATGTTTATGATCTCAAGGGCATAATTAGGCCGTCCTCATGCTTGCTACACACTAGCCTGGATCTTCAAATCAGTGTCGGTTCAAAACTCTTCTTCACTGCCGGATTCTGAACCTACACAAGCAAACCGGCAGTGATGGGGTTCACATCACTGCTGGTTGGTTTCTAGAAAACCCCAAAAATGGCCTGAAAAAATAGGAAGTTTTTAATACTGGCAGAGACCCCACTAGACAGTCATAAGTCACGCGATTTTTCGCGCGAAAAAACGCGTGCTTCACGGCCACCGGCGCTCAAAACCCCGACCTCTTGCTTCGCGTATTCGTCCCCTAACCATTTCACCTGTAAGACGCTTGTGTTCAAATGAGATATTCGTCCTAGCCATTTTCTTTTCATCTGATTTTGAAATGAGTATTTGAGACCCTAAACGATTTTAGATGAAAAGGTTATCAACTACAAAGTTTTATAACTTTTCTACAACTTTGGTTTTGGTCATTTCTCTATCCGAGGTCATTTGAAGAATTTGAATTTCAAATGTGAGAAAATTCAACCGTAATTTTCCTTGGATAAATGATTTCAAATAGAAAAGTTATCAACTATAAAGTTGTATAACTTTTTGAGATCTACAACTTTTATTTTGGGTGTTTCTCCTTTTGAGGTTGTTTGAAAATTTTAAATTTTAAATTTGAGAAATCAAATGTAATTTTCGTTAGATAAATGGTTTCAAATGAAAAGGTCGTCAATTACAAAGTTGCATAACTTTTCGAGATATACAACTTTTGTTTTGATTGCTTCTCCATTGGAGATTCTCAAATACCACTACACACTCACTTATGACTATGGAACATATGCGTTTAGTTGGTATTAACTTCTATGAAATCTTACGAATCAAATAGAGTGACATCATAACGACTTCAAAATAAGAAACTTGTAAACTACAAAGTTGCATAACTTTTAAATATCTACAACTTTTGTTTTGGTCGCTTCTCCATCCGAGATCCTTAAGTACCACTACATACTCACTTATGACTATGGAGCATATAGACTCTTTTAGTATTAACTCTATAAAATCTTGTGGTGTGTATTTGGATATCCAAATGATCTCAAAATAAAAAAGTTTGAACTACAAATTTCTAGATCTCGGAAAGTGCTACAACTTTGATATAAAATTTATCTTCATCGGACATCATATAAGAAAGTTATGAAGTTTTTTTTGCAGCATATCACTGTCAGTTCAAAAAACCGACAGTGATGACCCACATCACTATCGGTTCTTGGCTAAGACCGATACTAATACTATCACTGTCCGTTTTAGCCAAAAACCAATAGTGATGATCCAATATAAATGTCGGTTGGTCATATAACTACCGTTTTTTTAACAAAAACCGACAGTGATGTGCCAGGAGGCACTATCACTACTGGTTTCTTAAAAACCGGCAGCGATTGAGCGGGCAGTGAATGCTAGATCTATAGTAGTGATACTCCTTCCTTCTCAAATTGTGGGGGTGTAATGTGACCATGTTTGGTTTAGCTTGTGTAAAGTGTTTCTGCTACCAAAAGGCGAACACTAACCAAACAGGTAGACCCAAAAGATGCTTTTATAAAAGTAGGTGCTTTCGTATAGTACAATTTTCACAGCATTTTGGACCCTATTTTTAGCTTTTAACTGTTAACTTTTCAAAATGGGTGAAAATAGGGAGACATTTTACAATTGTTTCAAGAGAGATAAAGAGAGGGGGTAAGTTCTATATTTGTTTTATCCAGATAGTTTATAATTTTTCCACATCACATAAATCACAGTAATTTTTCATAGCTCACAACTTATAACAGCTTTTTCACAGTTCACAATATCTCTTTCACCCCACGTGGCCTCCAATACCCAATTTTGACGGTATCTCTTAATTACATTGTCATAACTATAAACTTGACATCATATGAAGCTACTTTTAAATTTGAATCTAGCGTCGGCACTAAATGAGTAATAGTATATGGTTTTGTAAACCTTTCATAATTAGGAAGTGTAAATCTTGGAACGAATACGATAACAAAGATCTAATAAAAAAGAAAAAAAAGAAATGGGAGGAAGTGTGCTTCAAGACTTGTGGTTCGTCCTTGGGCGGTTGGGCCACAGAACATCAAGGTCCAAGTGTCATTCTTGAGTTAAGATGTTCAAGAGTGCAACCATAAGGTTTGTCCTTGTTCAATGTTCCCGCGCAATGTTGAACGGATAATAATCAACCTTGTTTTCAAGGTTTTTCATGCTCAACAAGGTGACCTTAATTTGTCTCTTAGCCCACCGCGTTTCAGCAAGCTGTTGGCTGCTGGTGTTGTCAGTTGTCAGAAGCAAATTCCAAATCAGTCGTCAATCGAGTCGTGATCAACGCACATTCTTCAGCAGCCGGGTTTCTGTTCATCGGTGAACGGCACCAACCCAAACCTTGGGATGACGACACACTTCTTTCCACAAGTCAGGCCCGCCGACCTCGTCAGCTCGGCATGGAGATGAAACTGACCTCTCCGGTCTCTCTCTTGTGCCCATTACTGTTAATTATACACCAAACATCTATGGACTAGTACATCTAACCCAGGTTCAGATGCTTCTCTTTTTTGCACCCTGTAGATTAGGCATCCTTAAACGTGCAATCTGGCATATTTTGTAATTTGTTTGCAACCTGAAACTTCGAGAGAGAAAAAAAAAGTTCAATTGGAGGGCACATAACAATTCGGAATGCTTTATTTGGCACAAGGGCTGATGATGAACTGTATGCTTACTCAGGGAAGGCATAGAAAATGTCGTATTATTGTTTCTCTACAAGAACTACGGAGGAGGAAGCATCAGCATCTCGCGATAGATTTTGGTGTTAATGGCTGCCTTATCACTTAGCATAGTGCTAGGATGTAGAGAATAAATTATTCCCAAGTAACCACATGAATGGAGACGGCGGAAAAAGCCCTTTTCTGGACTTTAGCATGGCCCTTGTTTAGTTCCCAATTCCTACACCCAAATTCTACTATGTAAAAAGAAGATTCCCCATCACATCGAAATGCCGGCACATGCATGGAGTACTAAATATAGATGAAATAAAAAACTAATTACACAGTTTTGTTGTACTTTGCGAGACAAACATTTTAAGCCTAATTAATCAATGTTTGGACAATTTTTACCAAATAAAAACAAAAGTTGCTACAGTACGACGTGACACGCACTGTTCCAAGTTGGGTGCACCAACTTTGGAACTAAACACGGGCATGGTAGCAAGGTGAAGAGCTCCAAATAATTTAGCCCCCAAGCATCTTCTCAATTTCAAAAAGGAAGTCACGTACTATTAAAGATGCACTGAACAATGATGCTTGAATTCATGATCTCAAGTCTCAACATAGGAGCCATAACCAGGGGCGGAGCCAGGAAGTTGATTTTTTGAATGTTAGGGCAGACCAACAGTGTTAAATTTTCAAAATTTATTTGAATTTTAAAAAAATTAATGGAAAATTCGGGCCTGAGCCCCTGCCCACCCCCCTTGTCTCCGCCCCTGGCCATAACATCAGGCCAACAACTGCTAGAATATGTCCAACTGTTTTTTTTACTGTCATCAACGGGGGAAAGGCTCCCCACTTGGTTTTTCTTATCATTGATCTAGGCTCAAGGAGCCCATCTGTTTGAAGAGTTACATCGTCATCATTTACAATCTACTGATTACATAAAGGTAACAAGAGTTGCCACCAAACATCAGCTACCTTCCTATCCTTCTTTGGTAATCGAGATCTCCAAAGCTTTGCATCGTTGTGCATTAGCAGGAAGACCTGTCGGTGTGTGTAGAACTCTTCTCTGAATAGAACTGAATTCTAATGTTTCCACAGATGCTAGTAGCAAAGTGCTGCAAAAGTTGTGAAGTGTTTCTTGGGGAAGTGATCCGGACAGCTCAGATCAAATATGCATGACTGAATCCCCAGCTTTTCCCAGAACACTTCCGCGAAGGGCATTGGAAAGGCATTGTGCTCACCTGTTTCATCCGAGAGCCTACAGACTTCGCATATAGGTGAATCAACAATCGTCTTGCGGAATAGATTTGTTCGGTACTGAACTCTGCCATGGACCATTAGCCAAATCAAGAACTGCACTTGTGGTGCACGGGTTTCCCAGATAAATTTGGCAGCGGGGTGAGGAGGCGCGTCCTTGGACTGCAGCAGGCGATAGAGATTCCCTGAGTCTAGTTTGCTTTGGGGAAGGCAGAACGGGCCACGACGATGATCCCTTGCATTGCTGAGCACCACTTGACTGACAATGGTCTGCAATTGGCTGAGTTCTGCAGAAGCTTGCGCCGATAGCCGAGGTACAAAAAGTCTTGAATCAGTGAGACCTGACATTGTCACGTGGAAGCTCACAAATCATGGGGAATGTACGACGGTGTCAACCTACCACACCCAACACAAAGGGCTTCCTGCAACAATTTTTGAAGTTATCATCTCAGGCCTCGTTTAGATGCACTCAAAAAGTTGAAATTTTTTCACTCTCTCTCCATCACATAAATCTTTGGACCCATGCATGAAGTAGTAAATGTAGGTAAAAAAATAACTAATTACACAGTTTAGTTGGAAATCACGAGATGAATCTTTTGAGCCTAGTTGGTCCACGATTGGACAATATTTGTCAAATAAGACGAAAGTGGTACTATTCATCGGGTTGAAATTTTTTCAGCATCTAAACGAGGCCTCATGCAACTTGACACCACCAAAGTGCAAGTTCTTCGCTTGGCTTGCAGTGCAAAACACATTATGGATGGCAGATCGCCTGATGATCAGGGTTTGGCCAGACCAACAAACTTGTCCTTTATGTCACTCCATAATTGAGACGGCAATATATTTGTTTACCGTCGATTTACCAAGTGTTCCAAATACGTACGCCATATCTCAGTAGTGGCGAAAATCAAAGAAGAAACCTGATCTTGGTGCATAGCAGGAACAAAGCATTTAACAATGATCATTCCAGCATTTAGCAATGATTGTTCCTTGTTTATAGTTTTTTCACACACTTAACGTGTGCACAATTTTTTTTAACCTTTTGGCCTAGGCCTTAACTCTTCCCCTTTATAAATTGATGTACTTCTCTGCTTAAAAAAAACATGAACGTGACAAATAATAAATCACATATGAAATTCTCTCCATTTTTTACCCACTTCTTCATCATTATTTGGACTCTGGAAAGCCCATTGAACAACAAGCAGCTAGGATTTCTTTTATGAAAACAAATGAAAAGGCAAGCAGCTAACTGCTGCCTCCTTATTAACTTCAGGATTTATGATCCTTCTGCTCATGCCAGACTGTGCTCAACAGGGTCCAACGTGGTTGGTGTGAGCGCAGGATCTTTCAGTATGACACTAAGATCTCCATCTTCTCCACTGAGCACGGCCTTCAAGAATGCAACCATGATCCCTGCAACGCTCCTCCTCATCATGTCCTTGCAGTTTTTCCCGTCCTTGCACATGCATGTCATGAACTTGGGAGCATCATCGTCTAGCATGTCCAGATGCCCATAGTCCTTGGTGACAAAGTAGTAACAAGGTGGCTTGCACTCGTGGTAGAACTCCTTGTGGTTCACATCTTTGGGGGCACAGGGAGGGAACAGTATGTTCCTCTTCTCCTCTCCCAGCCCGGTGCCGATGACCAGTACTGGCATCGCAATGTCGAGAGAGGAGGGCTCATAGGTTAGGATCTTGGGTGATATTTGCAGAAACTTGCCTTGGCCAGCAACAGGGTCGAGACCGATGAGGGCAGAGAACTTGAGATTGGTCTTGCCATGCCCCAGGGCTAGAGAGAATGCGGTGTGGCCACCTCGACTGTGGCCGGCTAAAGCCAGCTTGGAAAGGTTGGGCTCGACACCTTTGGGCAGGACGGATGGTAGCCCCTTGGTGAGCCAATCTGTCACTTGGGCTGCTGCGGCTATGTCCTCAGTGTCACCTGTGGCCATGCCCAGGATGCTGATATGGAACTGCCGATAGAATTACAGAATTATTAGATGATCATGTCAGCAGCCAACAGACATGGGATGAACTAATTAGACCTGATACATGTCACTATGTCAGTACGTATGTTAATTTTCATCATAATTTGACAGTTGGTAAGATTTCATCTGGTGCGTTGCTGTAACCATCACAGTTTTGTTCATTTCTGATGAATTAATATACATGGATGTGAAAAGCAACAGAAGGCAGTAATAGTAGCTAACCTGCGGTGCAACCATGATGAAGCCAAAAGAGGCAATGTGTTTGAGAACTTGTTCATAGAAATGGTTCTGGAGGCAGAAGCCATGCAGGAGCATGGCGACTGGGTATGTTCCTGAATCCTTGGGAGCAGCAATCAAGACCGGGATCGGTGGTGTAGGATCTGTGTTGTGATCCACTGAAATCAGCTCGACGGCAAGCTTCCCTGGATGGAACACTGAGGTGACTATAGTCTCAAGAACCTCAGAGCTAGGGTTCATGGTCTCTACTGGTGCTGCCATCTCTCACTTTCTCATGCGCTGGAGGTGCAGCTCACTAGTAATCTTTAGAGATGTTTTGAAACTATTAGACAAATTCAAAGGTATATAGCCTTGGTAACAGTTGCAGATGGCTCCACCTGTCTTCCTTGGGATGATTGCTGGAATGGGCAACCTTTGAAGCTGGCATTTCCTAAGCTTTACTCCTTTGCCAGGAAGCGAAATATATCTCTGGCAGTGGCTTCTTCCACAGATCCGGTCTCTACTTTGTTTAGCCTACCATTGTCAATTGAAATTTATGATCAGTTCCAGCAGATTCATGCTTTATTGCTAGATCTCCAGCCAAGTGTTGATAATGATACCTGGACATATATTTGGTGCAGCTTTCTCTTCTCTTCCAGGAAGGCATACCGTCATCTAAAAGGCATCAGTGGGGCTCATCCGATCTTTAAATGGATATAGAAATCTTCATGCCAACACAAACATAAACTGTTCTTTTGGTTGCTTGTTCAAGATTGGTTAAGTACACGTAACATCCTGCGAAGAAAGAATCTGCAATTTCCCTCCTTCAACTGTGTGCTCTGCACTGGAAATACTGAAGAAACAAGAGAGCACCTGTTCCTGTGGTGTCCTTTTGCCAAAGATTGCTGGAACAAGATTGGGATCTTAGTTGATGACTCTGTTGAGCCCATTCAGAACTTTGACAGCTTCAGAGCTCAGCTGAATGTGCCCTTCTTCATGGAGGTGATTATTATTATGAGCTGGAGCATTTGGACAATAAAAACCTATGCTATCTTCAAAGACGTGGAGGAAAGCAGTCAACGATGCCTAGACATCTTCAACAAAACCTTTGGCCTGCTTCTGTGGTGCGCAAAGAAGAAATACTTTCCCCAAATTGAATCATGGCTAGAGCACCTTGTGTAATTTTGCTCATCTTTTTGTTTCTTTAATTGTATCTCCAATTGCTCCCCTTGCTTATCCTCCCCTCCTCTTTAAAGCTTTTCAAACTCGTGTAACTTTCTTGGTTACGTTTTAATAAATTTTCAGTAGTGGTCCTAGACCTCTCCTGTTCCCTCACAAAAAAATATCAATCCCTCAATTTTCTTTTGGTACGTTTTTTTCTTAACTCTTCTCGATCATTTTAACTACTGTTTGGTTCGCTGCTAGACATTGCTACATCTAATCATAAACAAAATGTGGCTGCCATAGAAAGTATGGAGAACAAAATCCAAACAGGCTAGTATAATCAGGTTTAGACCATAGATATAGAATGTTTCGAAGACACAGCTTCACCACTGAGCTAAGAGGATGTTTGTCATAGATATATAATGTGCTCTTCCTATCTAACTAGATAATGAATCTTAGTCCAAATGCTTTAAATTCACGGGTACATTTACTCGGAAGTGCCGTTGATCCATCCGAGACCCCTATTTTGCATTTTTTCACCGGTCACTTTTAGGAAGTAAAATTGAACTAATTCAAAAACAGTCATGAAAAGGAAGGGAAAAACTAATTTCCAAACCTTTCTAGCGAAATTGAGGGTCTAAGTTTAGTCAGTCGTTGGACAATATGCGAAATGTGGACTAATTAAAATTTTCTTTTTTTTTCTAATGAGTTGTACATATCAATTAGTCTCTATTAGTTTTTGTTAGATCATGATTAGTTCATGTTTAGATCTTCTATTTGGTATCCAAAGTTTAATCCATCCAGACACCCCCCTGATTCTTATCTTGTTTTATAAGAGAGAAAAAATACCTCCCATCTGAAACACACCTTTGTGGGCTCTTAATTTCATAGTCCTGACATCTGTAGCTTTTAATGAGCTAAAAAAAAGTAGCCGATCGAGAAGCTTATCTGATCATGTGTCCCATGGACAGTTCATTGCACCTATATAGTACACTACAATACTATACAGGCTGTGTTCAGATCCCAAAATTTTAGAGAAAAAATTTCTGTAGCACTTTCGTTGTTATTTGGCAAAATTTGTCCCCATGGACTAACTAGGCTTAAAAGATTCGTCTCGACATTTACAGACAAACTATGCAATTAGTTATTTTTTTACCTACATTTAATGCTCCATGCATACGTCTAAAGATTCGATGTGATGGGTGAAAGAGAAAATATTTTGGGTTTGCATGGGAAGTGAAAGGGGCCACAATTGACGTGTTTTTCCTGTTGGCTTGGCACGCGTGCATGATGCATCTTGCATTTGGGCAGGCAAGGTTTGTCGATTAAGCAACTCATGAAGAAGGCTACCATGATTGTTTCAGGCTGCCACTAATACTAATTTGTTTGTCCTCGAGTCCATCTATGGATGTAATACCTGAGAATGCATGACATAAATACAGATTTTTTAATATAGGTTAACTAATTTTTTTAACAAACTGGAGGGGCCATAGCCCCTACAAAGAAAATATATAAACCAAAAGAGTCAGTAAACAAAGAGATTTACAGGAGAGAAAAAGGAGAGCAGTTCTTAAGAAAAAAGAAACAAAAAAATGAAGACCAACAGAATTCTGAAGTAAAAGGCAGGAGCTCTGCCGCTCAATTAAGTAAGAGAAAATAGAGATTTATGTACAAGTGGCACTCATGGTGCCAGACCCTTGGTCCTAGGACAAAAAAGAACTTGCCTCCCTGCACTAGTTGGCTTCCCCAGAAATAGCCACAGCCCTGTGCCTCTGCACTATGTCTTCTTTGGTCAAGGAGGCAACATGTTGCGCCGTCCCATACTCATTATCAAATATCCTCCTATTTCTCTCCTTCCACAGATTCCACCAAATGTAAAACATACTCCATTGAAGCACATGCTGTCTTGCTTTGGTATGTTACTTGCCGTCTGCTCCCACCATTTTGCAATTGAGAGTTTCTCGTTGTGGGAGTTGCACAGCGAAATTTTCCCAAGATAGAACTTGATCCCAAACAACTGTAGCGTAGGGGCATAGCAAAGAATGATGTAGCCCTGGCTCCATCAGACCGTTACACAAGACACAATGGTCTTGGTGAGGCCACCCACTTTTTTGTAGATTATCTGCCATTAGGATTTTGCCGTGCGTGAGAATCCAAGCATGGATTTTGAATTTATTCTCCGCTTTCGCCTTCCAAATGAGATCATGCTGGAACTTCTGATGTGAGCCTCGGAACTGAACCCTATATGCCGAGCGGGTGGAGTAATTTCTGTCCGCTGTCCACTTCTATGTAATGGAGTCCTGTACCTCGGGCTGCAGGTGGACACTTTGTATCTTGATCCATAGGTTGATCAACTCTTGGATTTGTGTAGTTGTTGTGACGCGCGTCCGAAGCGCTCTTATCCGGTTATCGTTTTGTAACTCTTGGCGCACTGTTTATGTTCTTTCGGCACACTAGCTTAAATAGGTTTGGCACTAGAAATCTGGGTGCCTCTCCCTCTAAATAGCTATGGTGCCAGAAGCGTGCTTTGTTGCCATTCCCAATTGTAACCGTGGTGGAGCAATTGAACAGGAGGCGATCTGTGCCATTGCACGGCATTTCTGTTCCCACCCAAGGTTTTGGACCATCTCCCCAGTCCTGCCATAACCATCGAAGGCGCAAAGCTCTTCCAGACCTTTCCAGGTCTGGTACTCCCATGCCCCCCAATTCCTTTGGCTTGTAGACAGTCGGCCAATTCACCAAACAGTGACCCCCATTTGCATTTTGTCCTCTTCTTTTCAAAGGAAGGATCTTTTGATTTTGTCGATTTTCTTTCTTGCCCATACCACTAGCGGGAACACAGTGAGGTGGTAGGTAGGCATCAAAGATAATACCGAGGTGACTACAGTTAATCTTCCTGCTCTGTTAAGCATATTTCCTTTCCAGCCCGGCAACCGCTGGCCAATGTGCTCAATGAGGGGCTGCACATGCACTTTCTGCAGTGATCTTGTATGAAGTTGCATCCCCAAATAACGGCATGGGAAGGATTCTCTTGTCCCTGTGAAGGAAGCCAGGACATGATCAAGGTCGATGCCATGGCATCTGATTGGATGAACCGAGCTCTTCTGCATGTTTATGTGTAAGCCTGAGACCTTACCAAATTCTTGCAAGATGGTTGTGATGGCCTCTCGGTCTTCTTTTAGAGGGTTTATGAATATTGCTGCGTCATCAACATACATGCATGTTCTCCATCTAGCCGCTGCCAAAGGCAGATTGGATAGGACGCCATGTTGTGTTGCCATTTCCAACAGACGTTGTAGTGGGTCCATGGCGAGGATGAACAACATGGGCGATACAGGGTCACCTTGACACAACCCCTCCTATGACTGAAAGCAAGCCCTTGCTGTCCATTAAACAACACCCTTGAGGAAGTGGTGTGGAAGAGGATTGACACCCACTCATGCCAGCGTGGTCCGAAGCCCAATGCCTACATTACCTCCAGAAGGTAACTCCAGCTGACTGTGTCAAAAGCTTTCTGTATGTCTAACTTTAGGAAGAGGGCCGGCAACTTTAGCTTTTGCATAGTCCGCACCATGTTTTGGACATAAAGGAAATTTTCATGGATGCTCCTTTTGATGAAAGCGCTTTGGCATTTTGAGACCAAAGAATCTAGCAGGGGGCCAGCTTGTTTGCAAGCAATTTGGTGAATAATTTTGCAATGCTGTGTATAAGACTGATCGGCCTGAAGTCTGTTACTTGCATAGTGTCCGCCTTCTTTGGGAGAAGATAACATTTGCTGAATTTAGCAGTTCGAACCCTTGGGAGTTAAGCATGAACAAGCTGTTTAGCGCCGCCGTGATATTTCCCTTGATTATTTTCCAACAGGTTTTGAAGAAGGCACCTGTGAATCCATCAGGTCCTGGTGCTTTATCAGACGGCCAGCTCGCTAGTTCAGACTTGATATCCATTGATCAGAGGCTTAGACTTGGCCTCAGTCTCTAAGGACCATTAGGATCTCCTTATTGAAGAAATCTTTACAGTCTTGGATATTCATCTGTCCAAATCGTTCAGCTCAAGAGGATTACCGCTACCATGAAAGAATTAGAACTTAGTTGATCTCTGAGAGTCGAGACAATTGCTGGAAGACTAGCACCATTCGGAATGTCCAAGTTACGTTAAGTAATTTATTATTTAGTGAAGGTTGACTGGCTTTTTTAAAAAAATTATATAGTACAATATTGAAGTCCACAACACGCATACACACTCACCCCTATGAACACACGTACTGTCAGAGTTATGACCCCGGGGTGTCTCAAGGCACCGAATGAATAGTAGGCCGCACGGCCGGCAACTCATTAGATTAACAATGGTCCGAACGACCAAGGCCTAGCTAGGACGAGCACACCAAAGCAACGCCTAGGCCAGGATTGACCGTGACCCTTTCACCCGCCTTAACCACACGGAAGACACGCGACCTCTCCCCCGTCACGACCCCTGGGGAGGACATGGAGAGGTCAAGCGAAGGTCAAGCATGCTTGCTCTGATAGGAGCAGCCGCACCACACCGACCTCACAAGAACCGATGTAACGGCAGTCACCTTGGTTTAGTCAGACGCCATCCCTGAGCCATGCCGCTCCAGTGAAATAACACCCCACGGCGGTGGCAACAGGTACGAAACCCACCGTATGAATCCGGACACTCTCCCGCGGCGGCCCTCGAGTGCGCGCGCGGCCGCCGGCCGGCGCGTCCCGCCTCCTCCTCCTCCGCCCTGCCTCCTCCTCCTCTCGACCCCGCAGGCGCCCCCGACCCCCGGCGCCGCCGTTTCCCGGCCACTGACGCGCCTCTGGCCGCCGCGCCGGCCGCGCGCGCGGCTAGCTTCCTCGTCGATCCCACGGCCGCCGGCAGCGCACGTGCCCCGGCCCGCCCCCCGGCACAACTCCGGCGCGGCCACCACGCGCGCCCCGCCCCGTCCCTCGGCCGGCGGCCAGGCAGCCACGCCGCCGGCGCACGGTGGCGGCGTGCGCGCGCGCCGGCCCGGCCCCCCACGCGCTGCCCCATTTCCCCTTAGGGAAATCGAGAAAGAAAAAAGAGAGAAAAAAATGAAAAATTAGATACAAATGAAATATAAAAATGTAATGAAATTAAATAATAAAAAATGTGTATATATATATGTTAATTAATATATGTATAATTGATGCATACTAACACACAAATAATATTTCATTAGTATATAATTGATGTAAAAAAAGGAAAAAACTTGAAAATGCGTATATATATTATAAATGTGTATATATATTTCATTAGTATATAATTGATGTAATAATTATTTGTGTGTACCGTACCGTGCACCGTACCGTCGCCGCCGTACGTCCTCGCCGCAGCCGTCTCGAGCGTGCCGCTACCTCCCTCCTCATCTTCTCCGGCCCCGGCGCGCCACGGCGCCCCCACTGCTCCTGCGCTAGCCCACCACGGCGCGCCACGGCGCCCCACTCCTCCGGCCCCGCTATAAATATAGACACACACACATTAACACACTTAACACACACACTTATAATGTGATATAATATTTCATATGTATTAACACACACTCTTATAATACATTTGTTCCCTCTTTCTTCCTCCTTCCAGATCGACGTCTCTCTGCCACCGTCACCGAAGTCCCCGTCGTCTCCGCACCGACCGCCGTCTCTCCGCCGTCGTCTCTCCATCGTCTCACCAGCTTCAAAATACGGGTATATCTAGAGATGGATCTATTTATCTAGCTAGAATGCATATATTGTTTAAATTAGTGGTACAATTAGTGGTATAAATTAGTGGTATATTTGTTAGCAAATGATATTCATAATCAAATGACATACACTAAACCCTAAACCCTAAACCCTAAATCCTAAACCCTAAGAGATATTGTAGAAATGGCCAACCCGAGAGAAGACGAAGAAATATTGTTGAACATGATCCGCGGTAGCGCTGAAGAAGTTTGTTATGACGATCGCGAAGGCGATGAGAACCCTGAGGGCATCGATGACAGTTCTCAGTATTTGGTCGACCCGAATGACCAAGACAATGTTGGCCAGGTCTGTAATATATGCAGTCTCCTATGTTTATATATATGAAATTCAAAAAAATTTCTTTATTAATTGTCTTGTTTCTGCCTACATAGCCCTCTGGCTCGACGTCAACCACGGGGACTAGCAAAAAAGTACGAGGCCCGAAAAAGTCGATGGAGGGCCGGTTGGTTATCACGGATTTCGACGAGAGAACAGGCCAACCACGTGGACCCCATGCAAGGGCCTTTGTCAACCACTTAGGGTACCTTGTCTGGGATAGGATCCCGATCAATGTCCGTGAATGGAAGAAAAATAAGCAACATCCAGAAATCAGTTATGTCTCCGACCGTGACAAGGAACTAGTCTGGGGTGACGTGTTGCAACATTTCACGCTAGACACAAACGATGAACAGTTGAAGGAAAGAGTTCGAGATTGGTCTATGAAGAAGATGGCCACATAATTCCAGTGCTTTAAGAAGAATCTATATAACGACTATATCAAGAAGAACAAGACTCCGGATTTCAACTGTAAGCAATTTGTCAAGCTGCGGCCGTTTTGGATGAGTTTGTACAGTTTAAGACATCGGAAGAGGGTCAGCAACAGGCGAGAAGGAACCAAGAGAATGCTCGACACAAGACCTACCACCATACGATGGGATTAGGTGGCTACCCTACTGCCATTCCTAAGTGGGAAAAAGCCGAGCAAGAGCTAATTGACAGGGGGTTGGTGCCAGAATCCATCGACTGGCCTGAGCGCGCCAAGCACTGGTTTTTCGCTCACGGAGGCCGCCTGGACCTAGAGACCAGAAAGGTCGTGTATGGGGAACACATCCAAGCTGTAGCAGAAAGATTTCATCAAGCCCGCTTGAAAGGTCTTGATGGCTAGAGGGGGGTGAATAGCCTTTTAAAAATTTTCTACAAAGACAAGCTAAACAAGTTTATCAATACAACAAATAGCGAGATGCGAGTTTTGCTTAGCCTACGGGGTGTTTGCAAGCCACCTATCCAATTCACAATTCTAGTATATTGGCACTCAACCGCACAAGTCAAACTGAGAAGGTAACTACAACTACAACTAGCAAGCTACACAAAAGAGCTACTCTAGCAAAGCTAACTAGCTAGCAAAGATAACTAAGAAAGTAATACGGAGTTGAGTTAGGAGAGTTTCACTGAGGGGCGAAGTATTGAGCCAACCAATATGATCAACAATGAATACCAAGACAACCGAATATCGGGATCAATTACTCACAATATGAAAGTGATGACGCGAAGATTTATCCCGAGGTTCACGTGCTTGCCGGCACGCTAGTCCCCGTTGTGTCCCTCTTCACCACATGGTTCGGTGGCTAATCGGTCTCACACCGAGCCTCTCAAAAGGCGCCACAAGAACCTACCAAATGGCAAAAGGTTACAATGACATAGGCAATTTACTAACGTTGCCTTTGGCGCTTCGCCGAGGTAGGCACAAACCCCTCACAATCACCGGAGGTGGCCAAGAACAAACACCAACTCTTGCCAACGCCTCCAAGCTGCTCCAAGCCGTCTAGGTGGCGGCAACCACCAAGAGAAACAAGAATCCCGCAGCAAATCAACCACCAAGTGCCAACTAGATGCAATCTCACAATGCAAATGCACTTAGATCACTCAATCTCACTTCGAATATGCAAACAAGCAAGAGAGATGAGTGGGAGGGGAGTTGCTTAGCTCAAAGTGCTCACAAGTATGTCAAATGTCCAAGGGAGGGAGCTTTGAGCCGGCCAACGAGTATTTATAGATGTACCCCTTCGAATATAGCCGTTGGGAACTTGAAACAGCTGCAGTCGCGCTGACCGGACGCGCTGGTCGCGTGGACCGGACGCGCCGATCACACAACGGCTACTCTCACGAAGCACCGACCGGACGCGCTCCACGCAATGACCAGACGCGCGAAACTCGACCGGACGCGCTGGTCCCGTAACTGACCGGACGCCACAGTCCGGTTGGAGTCCAGTAAGCTCCCTCAACGACCGGACATGTCCGGTCGGACGTGACCGGACGCGCCACCGCGTCTGATCAACAAACTGAGACACGCATAGACGCTGGTCACTGACCGGACGCGTCCGGTCACCTCTGTGACCACCGTTTGCCTCCGTTTGCCTCCGTTTGATTTCTGACTTCCGGCGTAGTGGAAAATAGGCGTTTCAATTCCTCGAAAACGCCTCAATCCCACCGAGAGGACCCCAAACCCTCTCTACCTCTCAAACTCCAACGCCACCGTAAATGTGCTAACACCACCAAGTGATCACGTCAAGTGCGAGTGTGTTAGCATTTTCACAATCATTTTTCGAGGCATTATTAGTTCTATCCAAATACATATGATTATGAAATGCACACCTAGAGGCACTTAGGAGTTCAATAGCCGCGTCATTCCTCTCTTTATAGTACGGCTATCTATCCTATAATGTAACCACACCCACTAGGTGTCTTGGTTACTAAAACACAACCCTTAAGCATATACCTTTGCCTTGTTCACGTAGGGTTGCGTCCAAATCCAAGTGTGGCCATCATGATCACCATGTCCATCTTACCACCAACCTTGGAATGTACTAATCCTCATATGCTACATACAACTTAGGCATAGGATTAGTACTTATGCATTGTCACTAATTACCAACGCCAAACATAAAGCTTTCACCGCTTCATCGCTCAAAGTGGAGTGGCAGCCGAACAGAGATAAAGATGAGCTGACATACGCCCTGGGGAACCCTGAGCACGGTGGACGGACGAGAGGCTATGGCTCCGTGTCGTGGGAGCATGCCTTCCCTCAGGACAGAGAAACTTATAGAAGCCGCCAGAGAAAGAAGGAAGAGGACAGGGAACGGCTACGCAAGTTGGAGGAGGATGCTATGAAGACCAATGAAGTGGCTCGTAAGGCGCTAGAGCAGGAGGAAGCGCTTAAGGCCACTATGAATGAGCAAATTAGAAAGGCCGTGAAGGAAGTTGTAAGTTCCCGCCTCCAGAGCTTGTCACTGCCGGCCGCCAACATCAGCCCTGGCTCAGCTCAGTTGAAAAGCAGTTGTGCTTCTACGGAGGTGCCTGTGAGGCAAGATGATGACGCAGGGATGCACTTTCTGGTGGATGACGTCATCGCTCCGTTGACGTCCTGTGAGCTACATATTCTAGAGGGGAATGCCACAGTCAAGGTGGCTACCAGTGTTGTATCTCCTATCGACCCCACCAAGACACCAAGGATCCACTCGGTCGCAATACCACCCGGATATGCTAGTGTCTCGGTGGATAGAGTGGTCAAAGGCCATGAAAATGTGGCTCTGGATATCGAAGGTGGTGATGGGGAGAAGACCCTAGGTGAAGCGGAGAAGACATTCATATGTTGAAAGAAATGGTACATCATTATTGCTTGGGCGCCGCCACCACAACCGAACCCTAGGTGTGGATGATTGTGAACGCAATTGCTTTTCAATAATTATGTACTATATCTAATTATGGTTCACTCATGTATATACCTTGTTCATTTTTTTTCAAATTCAGGACCTCCCCAAGTCCATCTATCCATTCACCACATGACCACAGTGCCGTGGGACACGACGACGATGACGATTTCATACAAGACAAGGCTGCATCCCCTCCGCCGGCCGTATCTCCTCCATGACGACGGACTCCAACGCCGCCAGCGGCCCAATCTCCTCCACAACAGTAAGCTCCAACCGCGCCGTCGCCGCCTGCATCCCCACCGCCGGCCGTATCTCCTCCACGACGGACTCCAACACCGCCAGTGGCCCAATCTCCTCCACAACAGCAAACTCCAACCGCGCCACCGCCGCCTCCGCCAATGCCGACAACGGCCGCCTCATCGGCACCGGCTGGTCCATCGAGGAACAAGAGGCCCGCTCACCCACAGAGATCGGTCCCACCACCTCCGCCGAAGAAACAAGCTGTGGTCACGAAGATCCCGAAGATGACCAAGCCTTCATACGAGAAGACTGATAAAGAACTTAATGCTTCAGTCAAGGCAGAAGTGAAAGCGTTCTTCGAAAAGACCAAAGCTGACGCACGAGCAAAGCAAGAGAAGCCATACCTAATGTATCCTCATGGAAAGCTACGTCAAGTGGTGCAGTCTATGTAAGACGAGAAGCGTGCTGCTAGTAAAAAAACCAACGCCGCCACTATCAGACTTTGAGCGTACTATCAAAAAGAAAATCAAGGGGGACAAAAGGAAAGAGAAGGCAGTCGGGAGAGATGTTGCACAGCTCGACCAACAAGCGTAGCAATCAGTGCCGCCACTAGTGGTTGAGAATCAATATGGTTCCAACATGAACTTGATGCAAATGTCGGTACCTGACGATGTGGACTTAGATGAACTCGCCAAGTGGATGAATGTGACTGGGATTTCCTTAGAAGAATTTATCGGTCGGGAGGAACCGACAACTGGTAAAGAGTCCGAAGTTGTTGATGAATGGCGGAGGAAGTACATATATGGCAGGAGTCTATACGACCCTGCAAAGGTAAAAAATCTTGGTACACAAATATACAAGCTGCATGAGTACTACTTGAGATTCTGTGCACAACATCAAATTGAACAATATCTGGGCGTCCAAGTCAGAGACTGTCACTACTTTCGTGGAGATGACATCATCTGGGTACAGTTTAGTGAACTACACCAGCTTCTCTATATGGATGCTCTCGACAAATCTCTCATAAGCTGCTACTGTCTGTAAGTGATTCTTCCTTTTAATCAATAATCCCACTCTAGCATATGTACGTATTCGTAATAACTATGCTCACGATGTGCAGACACATGATGAGAGAACTCAGATTGAAACAAGACGATCAAATTGGTTTTATCGATCCGTATGTCATGTACAAGGACACAAAAACTAAAGATCCATTCAATCTGAAGATCAAGGAAATGGAGAAAAACCTCCGGAGGTTTTTTTTATAACCAAAGGCATAAGGAGTTAATACTCTTCCCTTACAATATGGGGTAAAGTATTATGTTATATCATGTCTTAGTCAATCCAGTATTAAGATATATATATATATATATAAGTTGACTCTATAAACAAATGCAGGGATCACTGGATACTCATTGAGATTAAGATCAAGGACCAATGTATATGTGTGTGGGACTCAATGAGAAAAGAGCTAGAAACGTACCAAGACAAGATCCAGGAGTAAGTTCTATCATTCTTTAAATATCAATGTCTGCTCTTTTACTTTACTATGCTATACCTAATCAATGACTGACTTATTGGGTAGGGCTTGGGCTTGGTTAAAACAAAGATATCGTACGGATCTGAAAGCGCCGCTTCCCGCTCCTATTCTACATAAGTGGGTGCCCAGACAGCCGTACGGAACCAATTTACGTGGATACTACGTTTGCGAGTACATGCGGTGTAGCAAATTTACACCTGCTAAAGAGATCCTAAAAGTAAGTAACAAGTGTATACAGTAAATTCATATCTTATTTATTTGTTGAAACTAAATAAATCTTATGTATATTAATATCTTTTTCTTTAATTAATGCAAATGAAAGGAGTGGGAATTCAAAAAACAAGTGTTCGTGCACACAATACTCGTCGCAATCCAGGAGACGATGGCAGGTTTCATCAACGATCATGTCATCCCGAAAGATGGCGAGTTCCACCACAACCCTAGGTTGGGATTGAAGAGTCTAAACAAGGACGAACACTTGTATGAGCTTTGAGTGGTGGGCAAACATTTGTGTAACCATTAACCGGCGGCCGAACACTTGATTACTTGTTATTATTGTAAATGTAATGTGTATGTACGTATATGTATAGCTCTATAATATATATATGTAGTTTCATACTTTATTTGTGTACAATAATAACGCTCTCGTATAGGTGCAACGTATACGGATAATAGCAGCGAAGAATAAATTGGAAAACATATATAATTGAAAACCAAAATCAATAATGAATTGAAAAGGAAAAAGAAAAAAAAACCTTTAGTCTCGGTTGGTAATACCAACCGGGACTAAAAGGGGCTGCGCCACGTCAACCTCTGGCGACCCCTTTAGTCCCGGTTGGTATTACCAACTGGGACTAAAGGTCCACCTTTAGTCCCGGGCCGCCGAGCCAGGACTAAAGGTCGGACATTTAGTCCCGACCGCTTAGTCCCGGCTCGGCAGCCGGGACTAAAGGTCGTTTACAACCGGGACTAAAAGCGGGTTGTGCAGCAGTGAGAAGAATTGTTCACAGTTTTGCTTCACATAAAAATGAAATGGTCGGTGCCACATGCCAGGAGGAAAGAAGAATTGTAGCATCCATTGGGGGCTTTATTCTTGTTTCTAAAAAATTGCCTCCAAATGAGGTCTCTAACATCTGATTTTGATGGAGAACTTGAAGAAAATAGAGTGCAAAACACTTTTCGGCCCTATTTGAAGTTCTTTAAGACGGTCTTGATAAAAAAAACTCAATCCGCGGTGGCTAGACAGCTCCGGGGTATTCCGGGTTAAGAATATCTTCTCACGCAGATCGAGAAAACCCCCGAACCGTTGCCCTATTCTTACACAACAACACTGCGGCTCCGTGAGATGAGTTGGTCACAGACTTGTGTTTTAGATGTGGGACAGACGAGGAATTTTTTTTCTCTCCTTGTTGCTGTTGCCGAAGCCACAAGAGTGGGTCTCCTAGGATTCAAACTCTTCCTAAGACAGCCGTACTGAGCCAAGACGGTCTCAATCAAATTTGTTAGAATAGTTCAAGTGTTAGAAAATAGTATGTAATGAGCGGTGTGAATGAGTCGTGATGTAATGTGTGGTGTGCATGAGTCTAGATGAGTGTGTGCGGTAAGTACCATCTAGATGTATGGACCACCTTGTATATCGAGTCTTGTACATGCATGCCATGGTGGGGGCTATTCCCACCCATATAACACGAACCGTGAGCCGAGGCAAAGGCATCACGTTAAACCAAAATACTCTTTCTCTTACATGGTACCAGAGCCACACAAATTCCTCACGGAAATAGTTAGATCATGGCGCAAGAAGCTGCTGCGTTCTCCTTCGGTGTCTTCCTTCCACCAGTACAAGACAAGCTCACCCGGGGCAACCACACCATGTGGGAAGCCCAGGTGACTACCAACCTCACGGGTGCTCATCTTGCCGGCTTCATCAAGCCCACCGCCCACCCTCCAGCGGAGTTCCTGGAGGTTGACGCCGTTGCCACGGCGGACGGCAAGAAGGCGGATCCAGTACCAAATCCGGAGTACGAGAAGTGGATCGCTAAGGACAGTCAAGTCCGCGGCTATCTCTTCTCTTCGCTCTCCAAGGAGATTTTCTCCCAAGTTTCTTCATCAACAACATCGGCCACGCTCTGGGCGGCGATCCAAGAACACCATGCGTCGCAGTCCTGTGCGCGGGTCATCTCCACGTGCATGGCTCTCGCAAACGCCACCAAGGGATCCTCGACGGTCGCGGAGTATTTCACGAAGATGAAGGGCCTTGCCGACGACATGGCGTCGGCGGGGCGGAAGCTGGATGATGAGGAGCTTGTCTCCTACATCCTCACGGGACTCGGTGATGACTTCGAGTCCGTCGTCTCCGCAGCTATGATGCGGGTCGAGCCCCTCTCCGTCATGGAGCTGTACGCTCAGATGGCGAGCCACGAGCAGTGCAAGGCGCTGCGTGATGGGGGCTCCTACTCCTCCGTCAACTCTGTAGAAAGGGGCGGCCGTGGTGGTGGTCACCCTCCCTCTTTCCGCGGCGGCCGTGGCGGTGGTGGTCGCGGTGGTTTCGGCCGTGGACGAAACAACGGTCGGAACGGTGGTCGCAACAACAACAACAACAGCTTCACCAACAAAACTTTTCTTGCATATGTGATCTGCCAGATATGTGGCAGGAAAGGCCACGGTGCTGATCGCTGCTACGAGTACATCGGCTACCCAAAGAAGAGTGCATCTGTGGCATCAACATCCTACGGCGTAGATACAAATTGGTACATGGACACAGGTGCCACGGACCACATCACCAGCGAGCTAGATCAGCTCACAGTTCGTGATCGCTACAACGGCAATGATCACGTACATACAGCCAGTGGATCAGGTATGAAGATAAATCATATTGGTCATAGTACTTTGAGTTTTCCTACTAGTAATCTTCACCTTCGTAACATATTACATGTTCCACAAGCCCACAAAAACCTTGCATCTGTTAATCGTATTACTCGAGACAATAATGTGTTTCTAGAATTTCACCCCGATCATTTTTTTGTCAAGGAGCAGGGAACGAGCAAAACCCTACTCCAGGGCAAATGTGAGCATGGCCTCTATCCTCTTCAACCCATCAATAAAGAAGTTTTTGCTGCCGTCAAGCCAACCACCTCATTATGGCATCATCGACTCGGCCATGCGTCCATTCCAGTAGTTCAACGAGTTATTAGTCAACATAAACTTCCCTACATTCATGATTCCATTTCCACTAGTGTGTGTGATGCATGTCAACAAGGGAAAAGTCACCAGTTGCCCTATCCTAGATCAACTAGTGTATCCAATTCTCCTTTTGATCTTGTTTTCTCTGATGTTTGGGGTCCTGCTCCCAACTCAGTTGGTCGAAATAAATATTATTTAAGCTTCATTGATGATTATAGTAAACACACATGGATTTATTTACTTCATCAAAAGTCTGATGTTTTTCAATGTTTTCATGATTTCCAAAAACTCGTAGAGAGACAATTTGACTGTAAAATTCGTACTATGCAAACCGATTGGGGTGGCGAGTATCAATCCCTTAGCTCTTTCTTTAAACGTGTTGGGATATCTCACCAAATTTCATGTCCTCATGCCCATCAACAAAATGGAGCAGCTGAACGCAAACATAGACACATAGTTGAGGTTGGTCTCTCTCTCCTAGCTCATGCATCCATGCCTCTCAAATTTTGGGATGAGGCCTTTATCACAGCTGTTTTTCTTATTAATCGTCTACCCTCAAAGGTTATAGACCAAAATACACCTCATGAACGTCTCCATGGACAAGCACCTGACTATATGTCACTTCGAACCTTTGGTTGCGCCTGCTGGCCAAACCTTAGACCCTTCAATCCTCGAAAACTTGAGTTTCGGTCCAAACAATGTGTTTTCCTTGGCTATAGCAATCAACATAAAGGATTCAAGTGCCTTGAGCCCAGTACTGGCCGCGTTTACATATCTCGCGATGTTGTCTTCGATGAACAATTATTTCCTTTCTCCAAACTCCATCCCAACGCGGGTGCCCAACTTCGAGCTGAACTCACCCTCCTACCCGACATTCTTCTCAATCCAAATTTTCCACTAAAGGGAACTCAAGTACGTGATCAGTATGTGCAATCTTCATTACCTACTAACCCATCATCAAATTCTGTTGAAGATTTGACAAATGCAGATGAAAATTCGGATGCGCGCCGTGCTATTTTGGGCACAAACCACCACCATCTGGTGTGCTTTCCCACGGGCGGCCGCACAGCTCCCGGAGGTGATCCACATGCGACCACAGAAGGTGAATCAGGCGGGGCGCTACATGCGGCGGACTCACCTGGTGGCCTGCATGCGGCAGACTCACCTGGTGGCCTGCATGCGGCGGACTCATCTGGTGGCTTGCATGCGGCTTCGACAACTTCGCCTGTTGAATGCACCCCCGCTGGATCCTCTACGCCATCCACCACTCCTTCCGCATTGCCACACCATGCAACCGCACAAATGCATCCAGGCGGCGGGGAACAAATCCTACCCACGGGATCTGGTGTGGTTGTTCGCGGATCCAGTGCGCCAAGGACTGCTGAACCCGATCCTGTGGCCTTCATGCAAGCACCTACATCAAGCACGACGACCGCTACACCGCCAAGACCTACGACCCGCTTGCAACATGGCATTGTACAACCCAAGCGCCGCACCGACGGCACGGTTCGCTGGTGCAATCTCGTCGAGTCCGAGGAACCGTCCTCGGTTATTGAAGCTATGCAAGACAAAAATTGGACAACGGCAATGGACGAAGAACATCGTGCTCTACTCAACAATCAGACTTGGCACTTGGTACCTCCTCCACGTGGCAAGAATGTCATTGGATGCAAGTGGGTGTACAAAATCAAGAGACGTGCTGATGGTCAAATTGAAAGGTATAAAGCACGCTTGGTGGCCAAGGGCTATCGGCAAAGGTATGGTCTTGATTATGAAGACACTTTTAGCCCAGTTGTCAAAGCTGCCACGATTCGTCTTATTTTGGCTATAGCTCTTTCTAGAGGATGGTCTCTGTTGACGGTTCTTAAGTATCAATTATAACCATCAAATAAATAAAGAAAAGGACCTATATGCAAGCAACACCTAGAATTAGGGTTTGATCTAACAGAATTCCATGAGTTTTGCTGTTTATCTATTTCTGCAGGGGGTTATCAGGAAATACGGAAGAAAGGCCCACATGTCGGATTAATGACGGGATATTAACCGAACACGTAATTATCTTACATCTAGAAGATTCCAGAAGCCACGGGAACGAACGGGAGCCGTAACGGGGCCGGACACAGGGCGCCCGCCCTGTGCCCTAGGGCGCCCGCCCTGCCCCCGGGACCAATCAGGTCGAGTCTCGCGGATTATGCTCCACCGCCTTTGAGGATCAAGGAAAACCGTAGGATGAAGGTCGGTTTGATCCGACGGTCCAGATTCATCCAAAAGGGCTATATAAGCAAGGCCCCTGACCCCTGGTGGAGAAGACCCCAATTCATTATTCAGTTGCATATCTCTAGTTAGGGTTTAGAGAGAGAGGTTCCCTCTAGGGTTCCCACCTCTTAGGGCTTAGCATCCAATGTGAAAGTAGAATTAGTTCTACTAGATTGAGAGAGATAGAGTGGAGGTGTAGATCGGAGGAAGCCGGCCTGTCGGTGTCTACTCCGAGGTTGTACCTGCGGGAGCAAGTTCTTCTAACCCGAGGCTTGTTCTCAGGATTCTTCAGTATTTCGACTTATAAATTCTAGTAAGTTCTTTGTTTTATTGTTCTTTGGTTTATGAGTTTACTTTGATCTCTTCGCGTAGAGTTTAGAGTAATCATCTCTAGCGTAAACGTGGTGTTTAAGCTAGGATACTCATAGATATCCCCTCGTCTAGCCGGACCGTGGTAGTAGCGAGGAACGTGACAATTCCGAGTTACCTTTGTATTCCATATCCCGTTAGCAGGATCGATAGGGTTTATAGGTGCGGGTTGAACATCCTTTGTGGTGTCTAGATTCCGTAAACCTCCCCAATAGAACAGTAGATCATCCTTACCAAGGTTAGAAGAAGAGTGCGGTTGTAGTCTTCTCTATGCATCACTCACATCGAATCATAGTGGTTGTAGCCTAAAGGTTAGTAGTAATAGATTTGGTTAGTCAGATGCACTCTTTCTCCTAAAGGTAAAAATATAAATACGATACCCAGGATAACATCTCGGGTGAAGTGCTCACCGATATCCGTGCGCTTGCGGATCCTATTTCCTAATTGCGTTACCAAATATCAACAAGCATTTCTGGCGCCGTTGCCGGGGAGAAAGACGGTTTGCTGAGATAACCTTGAGTCTTACTACTAGCTTGTATTCATACTTTTTATTTTCTTATCTTTTTCATTCTTTCTTTTTCTTTTTACCAAAAATGGAAAACCAAGGTTCTATATCTATCTTTGATGCCGCAACACCTTCAGCAACTGAACTTTTACCATGGGAGTCATCACAGCCTATCCAAACATCCCAGTATAGGTTAAGTTCAAGGTTAATTGCCATGATTGAGAACCTATCCTTTTCGGGAAAGGAAGACGAAAATCCTTACCTTCATATTAGAGATTTTGAGCAAACATGCGATTGTCTTCGCATTGAAGGCATTTCTGATAAGACTTTATGTTGGAAGCTTTTTCCTTTTTCCTTAAGAGGAGAAGCTAGACGATGGTATAGTCAGAAGGTAAGTCAACAACGAGGTGAATGGGGAGTTTTAAGAGCCAACTTTTGTCTAGATTTTTATTCCCTTGACCGTACTGGTGACCTTAGACTCGAAGTCCTATCTTTTAAACAAAAAGATAATGAAACTTTGGGGAAATCCTGGAAACGTTTTTCTGATCTTTTAGAATCTGGTCCAAAACTTTTGCTTGAAGACACTGTTCTTTTATTTCACTTATTTCGAGGTCTTCAGAAAGATCATAAACAAATGCTGCATACAATGTCTAGAGGTTCTTTCTTTCGTATCTCTACTGATGAAGCTAGAGCGATCCTAGATAGAATCCTAGAAGCTGAGATGGATAATGCCCTCCATGATAAAACCTACGAAGCCAAAGTAGACACTCTGCCAAATTTTTCATCTACTTTAGCTATCCTAGGTTCTGAGCCACAAAAGGAAGAAATTCCACCACCTGATTTCATGCTGGATATAGAATCCGATCTTTTTGCCGATTTTGAAAACATTTCAAACTACCATTCTATAGACAAACCCCAAAGCGGCCAATTTAGCATTTGTTTACCAAGTGAATATCAATTGAGAGAGCTTATCTCGGTCATGAGTAGCGAATGGTTGGAGGAGTCAGAGCTTCCCTCTGAAGTGATCCGTTTGGATACACCTCCTATCACTATACGCTGTGCTTATGATTCTGATCAATTTGATGCTCTCTATAATCCTGTTGTGGGGATCAATATCATGTCTGAAGCTTTTGCACTTAAATTATTTGGAAAATTAATTTTAACCCCCACAACAAAGTTCATGAAGGAATCTTCGGGACGATTGGTCCCCAGTCTTGGAATTGTGAATGTCCTACCCTTTATGGTAGAAGGCTCCATGATTCATTTGAACTTTTATATCTTTGATACATGGGACTTCGACCTGTTGATAGGACAACCATTTAGAAGACTCCTTTATGAAGGTCAAACTGGAAAGCTACACATTTCTTTTGGAAAGAATTTTAAATTCCCTATGACAATTTCTCACTCCTTGAATAATAAGATCGAGTCATCTCTTTTGCTTGATCCTATGGAAGAGGTAAAAGCTACGTCTCTAGAGCTTTTAAATGATCCAGACTTAGAAGAGGAAGCCCCCTTCTTCACTGAAGAAGAGGCCGAACCTTCTAAACCTGAACCCTTAGATGAGTTTGCAGAAACACCTAGACCTCCTATAGAACTCAAAACTTTACCACCCGGTCTTACCTATGCTTTCCTAAACAATAATCTAGAGTTTCCTGTGATCATTAGTAATAAACTCACTCAGGAACAAACTCTGCGATTAATGACCGTTTTAGAAAAACATCACTCAGTCTTTGGCTACTCACTCCAAGATCTTACAGGAATCAGTCCTATGATTTGCACCCATCGCATTCCGACAGATCCTTCTGTTTCACCTTCTCGGAAACCCCAACGTAGACTCAACAACGCGATGAGAGAAGTAGTTAAAAAGGAAGTTATAAAGTTGCTGCATGCAGGGATTATATATCCTGTGCCGCATAGTGAGTGGGTGAGCCCTGTTCAAGTTGTGCCTAAAAAGGGAGGCATGACTGTTGTTACAAATGAGAAGAACGAGCTAATTTCGCAATGCACCGTCACAGGGTGGCGGATGTGCATTGACTATAGAAAACTGAATAAAGCCACGAAAAAGGATCACTTTCCTTTACCTTTTATAGATGAGATGTTAGAGCGGTTAGCGAACCATTCATTCTTCTGTTTCTTAGATGGATATTCAGGGTACCACCAGATCCCGATCCATCCTGATGATCAAAGCAAAACCACTTTTACCTGTCCATACGGAACTTATGCTTATCGTAGAATGTCTTTTGGGCTATGTAATGCACCAGCTTCTTTTCAAAGATGCATGATGTCTATATTTTCTGATATGATTGAAGAGATTATGGAAGTTTTCATGGATGATTTTTCTGTTTATGGAAAAACTTTTGATAATTGTCTTGAAAACTTAGACAAGGTTTTGCAAAGATGCAAAGAAAAGCACTTAGTCCTTAACTGGGAAAAATGTTATTTTATGGTTAGGGAAGGAATAGTGCTAGGACACCTAGTGTCTGAAAGAGGTATTGAGGTAGATAAAGCTAAAATTGAAGTAATAGAACAACTACCTCCACCTGTGAATATAAAAGGAATTCGAAGCTTTCTTGGCCATGCTGGTTTTTATCACAGATTCATAAAAGATTTTTCATTTATTGCTAGACTACTCACTCTTTTGCTAGCCAAGGATGCTCCTTTCGAATTTGATGATGCATGTTTAAAAGCTTTTGAATTATTAAAGAATGCACTCATCTCTGCACCAATCATTCAACCCCCTGATTGGTCGTTGCCTTTTGAAATTATGTGTGATGCTAGTGATTATGCTGTGGGGGCAGTTTTGGGGCAAACAAAAGACAAGAAGCATCATGCAATTGCTTACGCCAGTAAAACTTTGACAGGAGCTCAACTTAATTATGCAACCACTGAAAAAGAGCTTCTGGCTGTTGTTTTTGCCATTGATAAATTTAGATCTTATTTAGTTGGAGCTAAGATAATTGTTTACACTGATCATGCTGCACTAAAATATTTGCTCACTAAGAAAGATGCTAAACCTCGCTTAATCAGATGGATTTTATTACTCCAAGAATTTGACTTAGAAATAAAAGATAAAAAGGGAGTAGAAAATTCTGTTGCTGATCACTTGTCTAGAATGTACTTTAAGAATTCACAGGGACCCCCCATTAATGACTCACTCCGGGACGACATGCTTTACGGGATTAACAGATCTGACCCCTGGTATGCAGATATTGTTAATTTTATGGTTTCAGGTTATGTACCACCCGGAGCAAACAAGAAGAAGCTTATTCAGGAAAGTCGTTCACATATATGGGATGAGCCATATCTCTTCCGAGTATGCGCTGATGGCCTACTTAGAAGATGTGTGACCACTGAGGAAGGATTGAAGATCATCGACAGATGCCATTCATCACCATACGGAGGTCACTATGGAGCATTCCGTACACATTCAAAGATCTGGCAATGTAGATTCTATTGGCCTACAATGTATGAAGACACGAAGCAATATATCAGAAGATGTGGGCCATGTCAAAGACACGGAAACATAAATACAAGGGATGCCATGCCACTCACCAACAACCTTCAGATTGAACTCTTTGATGTCTGGGGAATAGACTACATGGGTCCATTTCCCCCATCAAAGAAGTGTGAGTTCATCTTGGTGGCGGTTGATTACGTCTCCAAGTGGGTAGAGGCACTACCTTGCAAGCATGCCGACAATATCAGTTCGAAGAGGATGTTTGAGGAAATCATATTTCCAAGATTTGGAGTCCCCAGGATAGTGATAAGTGATGGAGGATCACACTTCATTGACAAGCGCTTCGAGCACTATCTATCAAGACATGGAATCCGTCACAACGTCGCTACTCCCTATCATCCTCAGACAAGTGGCCAAGCAGAGACTTCTAACAAGCAAATCAAGAACATTCTTCAGAAGACGGTGAACGAGATGGGAACGGCATGGAAGGACAAGTTACCCGATGCACTCTGGGCTTACCGGACAGCATACAAGACCCCAATTGAAATGTCTCCATACCAATTGGTATACGGAAAGACCTGTCACCTACCTGTTGAACTTGAGTTCAAGGCACACTGGGCCATAAAAAGATGGAATATGGACCTAGATATCGCCGGAAAACATAGAAGAATGCAATTATCGGAGTTAGAAGAATGGCGGGAGAAAGCATATCACAATTCAAAGATCTACAAAGAAAGAGTCAAGAGATGGCATGACAAGAGGATCAAGAAGAAGGAGTTCTCACCCGGAGATAAGGTATTACTTTTTAATTCCAGGGTGAAGCTTTTCGGGCATGGAAAGCTCCGGAGCAAATGGGAAGGACCATTCAAGGTAATTCATTCATCATCCCACGGAGCTATCACACTTCAAAATGACGAAGGTACGTTATTCAAGGTAAATGGTCAACGTCTTAAATTATTTTTAGAGCCCAATAAAGAATTAGAAGAAATAGACGTGATCAATTTTTACCTTCCAATTAAAAATTAAATAGTCTTAGGAGGCGTGAGCGTCGCTGAGCTATCTAGATTAGACCTTGGGGCTATATATGTCTTAGTTATTATTAGATTCGATTAGGTTCGCTTATAATCAGTTTAGATCTATTATATTCGGTTATTATTATTATTCGGTTGTAATAAATGCCTCAAGATTAATAAAGATTATTATTAGTATGTCTTGTGTGTCTCTACTTTACTTTTGTGCAAGAAAGCAGAAAACAAGTATGGGGGAGATTCCCTGACATGTCACACACACTTCGATCGCACCACTCCATGAACCAGGTACACACTTACACACTCACCTTAGTTTGTGCAGAATTTTATCTCTCTAAACATGATAAATTAAAAGGATAAAAATGCTTATAATCATGATCAATCTCACTCTGTGATATTTCCTGGAAACCTGCAATTATTAAAATTATTTCAAAACCCTGTGTTGCTAAAAGTCATTGTGGAATAAGAGATGGTAAGGGTATGAGTACCTTATTCTTAGTATCTTTATTGCTTGGAGAATTTGTTTTAAAAATCTCAAAATTATAGCTACCATCCTCAAGTTTTATATGCCTGCTAAACATGAAAATATTAATTAAAGCTATCTGCTTTGTATTGAGTTTGTTCAAAACAAGTTAGACCCTTGTTGAGAGATTTATCATACTCCTAAGATCAAGATATTTTTATTCAGAAAGATTCACTCTTCCGAAGTATTATTGCGTTAGAGGCATGGGCTATGCAAAATTATGAATATATCGAGGAAATAAAAAGGAGCAAGTGCTCGATAACCTCGTGGAAAAAAATGGACAAGTGTCCGGCAGTAGAATTAGGGGTACCTCGGTATCCACCCAAAATGAAAAAAAATGAGATATGATAAAAATATGATGAAAAGAAAATGATAGCCCATGGTCCCTCTAATAAGCAATATGCCAGTAAGAGTGACAAGTTTTTAATTTTCAAAATCTTTGATCTAAGAGTATGGCATTCTTCTCCTCGGATCCGGTTTTGACCATACAATAAATGCAAGGTATGTATGCTTAAAGAATTATTTTTGCAAAATCAAAACAGCCTCAGAGAGAAATATAAAAGATAATGAGTGACTCTGAGAGCACCTATGAGGATAAAGGTATGCTAAGTTTTTCTTTTCAAAAATATGTAAAAACTCCAAGTGATAGGGATTAAGAAGAAGAAAGGCTCTTTACTCTGACCATATATTTCCCTGACTATAAGTGCATAGTGGATTTTTACAACACCCTGCAGGTATGAAAGAATGTTTCAACCCCAGATGTTTTATTAACCAACCTTTTCTCGAGGACGAGTAAAAGCCTAAGTATGGGGGTGTTTGTTGACGGTTCTTAAGTATCAATTATAACCATCAAATAAATAAAGAAAAGGACCTATATGCAAGCAACACCTAGAATTAGGGTTTGATCTAACAGAATTCCACGAGTTTTGCTGTTTATCTATTTCTGCAGGGGGTTATCAGGAAATACGGAAGAAAGGCCCACATGTCGGATTAATGACGGGATATTAACCGAACACGTAATTATCTTACATCTAGAAGATTCCAGAAGCCACGGGAACGAACGGGAGCCGTAACGGGGCCGGACACAGGGCGCCCGCCCTGTGCCCTAGGGCGCCCGCCCTGCCCCCGGGACCAATCAGGTCGAGTCTCACGGATTATGCTCCACCGCCTTTGAGGATCAAGGAAAACCGTAGGATGAAGGTCGGTTTGATCCGACGGTCCAGATTCATCCAAAAGGGCTATATAAGCAAGGCCCCTGACCCCTGGTGGAGAAGACCCCAATTCATTATTCAGTTGCATATCTCTAGTTAGGGTTTAGAGAGAGAGGTTCCCTCTAGGGTTCCCACCTCTTAGGGCTTAACATCCAATGTGAAAGTAGAATTAGTTCTACTAGATTGAGAGAGATAGAGTGGAGGTGTAGATCGGAGGAAGCCGGCCTGTCGGTGTCTACTCCGAGGTTGTACCTACGGGAGCAAGTTCTTCTAACCCGAGGCTTGTTCTCAGGATTCTTCAGTATTTCGACTTCTAAATTCTAGTAAGTTCTTTGTTTTATTGTTCTTTGGTTTATGAGTTTACTTTGATCTCTTCGCGTAGAGTTTAGAGTAATCATCTCTAGCGTAAACGTGGTGTTTAAGCTAGGATACTCATAGATATCCCCTCGTCTAGCCGGACCGTGGTAGTAGCGAGGAACGTGATAATTCCGAGTTACCTTTGTATTCCATATCCCGTTAGCAGGATCGATAGGGTTTATAGGTGCGGGTTGAACATCCTTTGTGGTGTCTAGATTCCGTAAACCTCCCCAATAGAACAGTAGATCATCCTTACCAAGGTTAGAAGAAGAGTGCGGTTGTAGTCTTCTCTATGCATCACTCACATCGAATCATAGTGGTTGTAGCCTAAAGGTTAGTAGTAATAGATTTGGTTAGTCAGATGCACTCTTTCTCCTAAAGGTAAAAATATAAATACGATACCTAGGATAACATCTCGGGTGAAGTGCTCACCGATATCCGTGCGCTTGCGGATCCTATTTCCTAATTGCGTTACCAAATATCAACAGTCTCTTCGTCAGTTAGACGTCAAAAATGCTTTTCTTCATGGCATCCTTCAAGAAGAAGTATACATGCATCAACCGCCTGGCTATGTTGATTCCAAATACCCCGGATATGTTTGCAAATTGGACAAAGCAATCTATGGCCTCAAACAAGCTCCTCGAGCATGGCATGCTCGACTTTGTGCAAAACTTGAGTCCCTTGGTTTTGTTCCCTCCAAGGCGGATGCCTCACTTTTTTATTTCAACACGGGTCGGCATACTCTATTTGTTCTTGTGTATGTGGATGACATTATAGTAGCCAGCTCGTCGACTGATGCTACTATGGCTTTACTTGCTGATCTACAACAGGATTTTGCGCTCAAGGACCTTGGTGATCTCCATTATTTCTTGGGCATCGAAGTCAAGAGGGGAAACACTAGTATGCTTCTCACCCAAGAAAGATATGTTACAGAGATGTTAAAACGTTCTGGTATGGACAAGTGCAACCCTGTTGATACACCGCTATCTAGCTCGAAAAAACTAAGCATAGAAGATGGAGAGAAACTTGGGCCTGAAGATACAACAAAATACCGCAGTATAGTAGGTGCACTACAATATTTAACCCTGACCAGGCCAGATATATCCTTCTCAGTTAACAAGGTATGCCAATTCTTGCATTCACCTACTACTGTGCATTGGAGCGCTGTAAAAAGGATCCTGAGGTATATAAAAGGGACCATTAAATTTGGACTTAAACTTAGCAAATGTGAATCTATGCTAGTAAGTGCTTTCTCAGATGCTGATTGGGCTGGCTGTGTGGATGATAGAAGATCCACAGGAGGCTTTGCTGTGTTCCTTGGCAACAACTTGATTTCTTGGACAGCTAAGAAGCAACCAACAGTATCACGGTCAAGTACTGAGGCAGAATACAAGGCACTTGCCAATGCAACTGCAGAATTGATATGGGTTCAAAAATTGTTAACTGAACTTGGAGTCAGGCATCCTCCTAGAGTGCGTTTGTGGTGCGACAACTTGGGTGCAACTTTTCTATCTGCAAATCCAATCTTTCATGCCCGAACAAAGCATATTGAAATAGATTTTCACTTTGTTAGAGAAAGGGTAGCTCAAAAACTATTAGAAGTTAGATTCATCTCAACTGGAGATCAATTGGCTGATGGCTTCACAAAAGCATTACCTGTTGTCAAGTTAAAGAATTTTAGAGACAATCTCAACCTTCAAAGTGGCTGAGATTGAGGGGGAATGTTAGAATAGTTCAAGTGTTAGAAAATAGTATGTAATGAGCGGTATGAATGAGTCGTGATGTAATGTATGGTGTGCATGAGTCTAGATGAGTGTGTGCGGTAAGTACCATCTAGATGTATGGACCACCTTGTATATCGAGTCTTCTACATGCATGCCACGGTGGGGGCTATTCCCACCCATATAACACGAACCGTGAGCCGAGGCAAAGGCATCACGTTAAACCAAAATACTCTTTCTCTTACAAAATTTACTCTAATTCTTTAATGATGTTCCTCTCCGTCCCTAGGGGCCTTATGTTTTCAAACTCTTCTTTCTTCAATGAATTTGGCATTTTGGCATCCTCTCATGCCGATTCATTCAGAAAAAATTACTCTAGTCATTCAAACTCTTCTTTCTTCGATAACTGGAGTTCTTGAGGCCAGCCACCACAAGAAATCAGTAAAACTACGTACTACTGCAAAATTGTGCTTCGTTACTGGATAGCCCAAAGAAAACCCAATATTTGATAGAAAAAGGACAAAAAAAATTGGCTCACAAGTACGTAATGGATATATACATAGCAAAAAAAAAAAAAAATGAAGGAGACCGGAAGCAGCAATCGCTGTTACATACTTATACTCCATTGGTAGTATTCAGACCTTCTGTTCAGAGAAACTGGCAAACTGCACGTGCACAGAGCCTGAGAACTGGCCGAGAAGGTTGGTCGTCAGAGATGGAGAACTCGAGGGAAAGCTGCCGTGTGCAGTTTGATGATAAGCAGCAGGAGGAGGCACCAAATTAGGCGTCAATCAAACACGATGAATTGGTCAATTCCGACCGGACCTCCTGCGTATGTAGTACTCTCAAATTGAAAGGCAGCGTTTGAGAATTGTGGACTGGCCCAGCCCATGGGATGGCGACGTGTTTAACTGAAGGCCCAGCCCAACGTGTTCGATCAACGAAGCCCTTCTTTCCCCCGCGGACTAGTCGGCCGCTGCTGACCTGACTTGACGGTCAATGGCGGCGGGCAGGGCGATGACCGGAACCCATGCCGAAGCCGTCGCGGTTTTGTACATTTGTTCTCGCCGCCGGTCACTACCAACGACAACGGGAGAATTGATGAACTGCCTTCATTCCCCCTCTTCATTTATGTATGTGCAATTGTAAGTAGACTGCAGTAGGCATCCCGTAATTAAGCATGCAAAGAAGTAGTAATCCAGCGTATATTTGTGCACTTGAATTTAGAAGTAGTGAAAATAACGTGTCCTCTTAGAGCATCTTCAGCAATACTACCTAAAACACACGTCTTACTTCTTTATTTAGGAAGCCACCTATTTTAAGATTACTTATATTTTACTTCTAACTCCAGCAATACTACCTAAACCATCATACTCAAATTCGTTTTAGTAGTCAATGACACGTGGGACTCTTTTGTTATCTCTCATCTAGGTCCTTGTTTAGTTCCCAAAATATTTCCCAAAATATTTCAGATTCCCGTCACATCGAATCTTTGGACACATGCATGAAGCATTAAATATAGATAAAAAATAAAACTAATTACACAGTTTAGACGAAATGGACGAGACGAATCTTTTAAGCCTAGTTAGGCCATGATCGGACAATAATTGCCAAATAACAACGAAAGTGCTACAGTAGCGCTACAGTTACATTTCCCAAAATATTTCGCGAACTAAACAATGCCTAGATTTTGCACGGTGGAGAGTAGGGGGCCAACAGAAGTAGAGGGTGGAGGGGAAAAAGTAGGAGGCCAACAAATGTGGGGGCTGTTGGAGTTGGTTTTTTTGACCTCCACTACCTAAATCTGAAGTAGGGGTCCTGTTGGAGATGCTCTTACTGCACATCCAGTACAGGAACGGTGCATTTCCGGAGTCCACTACCACGTAAGTATTGCTTGGATTCCATTTGAAGATAGCAGTGAAAGCAATGTGATTTATTGCGATGATGCTCTCCCATCGGTGTCTGTCCTTATCCCGTGCACCCACACACCCGCCTCGCTGTAGTCTTTCTCCATGGCTCGCTCCTGCCCATGATCTACGCGCCCGTCGGCGACGTGTGGCTCCCTATTCCCACGCTGCGCTCCACCCTGTGCCGCGCTGCGCGCCCCATCTCCTCTCACAATCCCACCCCTACCCACACCCACACATGCACCACCACGTCTGTCCCCCGGGTGACCGGCTCCAATGGGGTACGTGCTGTCGGGGGTGGTGAGAGTGCTGGAGCAGCCACAACATCGGGGCGGCTTGGGAGATGGCTCTCTCCTCATGGGGCCCCTCTGGGCGGCAGCCTGCCTCGGCCTCCCTGCTCCGCTGGTGCTCGCCGTTGCCACTCCAATGCCCCCAGGGCGGCCTCCATCAGCTCTCTGTACTCCTCGCCGATGCAGTTTCCCACTAGTTAGGTTGTGGGCTCGTGGCGAACGTTGTGTTTCAATTGTTTCAGGTGTTTCAGACTTTTGTTTCAAGTGTTTTATCTGGATGTTGCAACAATATATCTGGATGTTGCATATGTTGCAATGACAAAATACGCATGTTGCAAGCCTATGTTTCAAGTGTTTGACGTATGTTGCAAATATTTCATTTGAATGTTTCAAAAGTAGATCTTAGTGTTCCACATGTTGCAATGTCTACACCCGCATGTTTTAAGCGCATATTTCAAGTGTTTCATCTGTTTCAGACTTATGTTGCAAATGTTTATCTAGATGTTTGAAAAGTAAATCTAGTGTTGCACATTTTGCAATGGCGCCGGTGACTAGTGGACAGCGGCCTGCCGTAGGACTTCGGCTCCTACCTCGCGCTTTCCTCGCGCGACGCGCCTTGGCCTTTCCTTTCCTCTACCTCCCCTCCCTTTCCTTCCATTCCATCCATCTCGCTGTCACAGTTCGAGCTCACGCGGGGAAACCCTATCCGACGAGCACATGAACATCGGATATAGGCACAGCAGCAGGCGCGGGCGCGAGCGGGAAGCGCAGCAGGCGCGGGGCAGACGTGGGTGTCCGGACGGGAGCTTATGTTCGGACGTCAGGGCGCTAGCCACGCCCGATTTATTATCATAAGGAAATTAAAAAAATGATTGAATTTTATTACTGCAAGTGTTCACACATTACAGGGCTGAATGAATTAAAGTAAAGAGTTACATGGAGAAAAACAACCAGATTAAATAACAAATTGAATAACTTATTATGAAGTTATCATGACTGGTCAACAGTGCTAATAATAGATATCTCTTCAGCTCATGCCAACTGATACTCGACAGGGTCCAGTGTCGTTGGTGCGAGCCCAGGGTGTTGGAGTATGGCCTTGAGATCACCATCTTCCTCGCCCATGACGGCCTTCAAGAAGGCGACCATGATCCCGGCGACGGTCCTCCTCATCACGTCCTTGCATCTGTTCCCTTCCTTGCAGAGGCAGGTGACAAGCTTGGGAGCGTCGTCGTCCAGCATGTCGAGGTGGCCGTAGTCCTTGGTCACCAGGTGGTAGCACGGAGCCCTGCACTCGCGGTAGAACTCGGTGTGGTTCACGTCCACGGGGGCGCAGGGAGGGAACAGAGCGTTCTCCCTCTCGTCGCCCAGCCCGGTGCCGATGACCAGCACCGGCACGGCGATGTCGAACGACGAGGGCTCGTAGGTGAGGATCGCCGGCGGGAGCTGCGAGTTCTTGCTGGTGCCGGCGACGGGGTCGAGCCCGATGAGCGCGGAGAACTTGAGGCTGGTGTTGGCGTACCCCAGGGCCAGGGAGAAGGCCGTGTGGCCACCTCGGCTGTGGCCGGCCAAGGAGAGCTTGGAAAGGTCGGCCTCGACGCCTGTCGGGAGCACGGACGGCAGGCCCTCGGGGAGCCAGTCGGTCACCTTGGCTGCCGCCGCAATGTCGTCGGCGTCGCCGTTGGATATGAGGCTGGTGTGGAACTGCAAACATATAGGAGTATAATAAGGTTGCATGCATATGCTTGTGTCAGATCATACATACGGTCAACAAAAGTACAGAGACATGCAGCCACACTAGCCATAGCCAAACAACCTGTGGTGCCACCATGATGAAGCCAAACGAGGCAACGTGCTTGAGGAGCTGCTCGTAGTAGTGGTTCTGGAGGAAGAAGCCATGCAGGAGGATGGCGACGGGGTAGGTACCGGCATCCTTGGGAGCAGCGATCAGGACGGGGATCGGCGGCGTTGGCCGTGCATCGTGATCCACCGAGATCACCTCGACGGCAAGCTTCCCTGGCTGGAACACCGACGTGACCACCGCAGCAGCAGGCTCATCAAGGACCTGGGGCGTCGTGGCCATGGTCTCCACCGGTGCTGCCATCTTGTAGCTAGTATCTCTCGCTCTCGCTCAGTTGCTAGCTGGTAAGGCCGGGCTTTGTGTTGGTTGCTGATGAGAAGAGAGGATGATGAAGATAGGTGGCAGATTTATATATAGAGCCGGCCGGGCGGCGCGCGGCGTGCGTGCGAGCCTACGACTACGACTCTACGAGGAAGGGTGGGCAAAGTGGCTTTGAGTAGCTCTGCTGCTCTACGAATTGTCGGCGCTAGCAGCTCTTGCTTGGACTGCCTTGCCTAGGAATTCCTGAATGACAAGTGTCAAGAACACGTTGTGACAACAAAGTAGGGCACGTTTTCGTCAAGCGTCCACGTACGATGCAACGATCCTACAATACAACGGTCGCAATATTGGTCGGGGTTTTGTCTTATGTCATTTTCTTCAAAACTACTGTACAATATTAACTCGTCATTCAAAACTAGCCGCGTCTCCATGCTCTCCCCCTCTCTCTCTCTTGCATTCTAATCTAGTGTGGCAAGCATAACTGTTGTTAACTCATCATCCTCATCTTATCCCTTCATCATCCTCCACAACTATGGTCATGATGTCATCAGTAGCGGTGTGGCAAGACCAAACTAATGCCTCTTAGGTAGCTGATGTGGCTTTAAGTAGCTCTGCTCTGTGAACACGCTAGGAGAATCCATTGCCCATTTGCTCAGTCTTGTTGGAATATTTTGGGAATGGCTCACTTGATCCAGATATCTTAATAACTCTGCCTCTGTTCAAGGCTCATATACAAAGTCCAATCTTCATGGAAATTATTGTATCCATGTTTTGGGCCATCTGGTCTCAGCGAAATGATTGTATCTTCAGAAATCTTCAGCATTCTATTAAGCCCTGCAAGAATATCTACAGATAAGAATTAGCTTGGGTTATGCTCAGAGCTAAGAATGAGTACAAGATCATGTTAGATTCATGGCTGCACAACTTTGTATAATTAGACTTATTTTCTTTGTATCTTGATCCAATGTACACAGAACTTTTTTTAACAGTTAATAAAAGTCCAGTAGGGGGCAACCTCTCCTGTTTCTCTAAAAAAAACACGCTAGGAGAACAAAGTAGTAATATTAATTAGTCGGCGGTTCTTTATAGCTGATGTGGTTTTTGTTGGGCGCAATGCAATGGTCCTACAACGGTCGTGATATTAATTAGTCGGCGGTTCATCTCGTTTCATTTTCTTCAATTCCTAGCCACCATATTACCTTTCAAAGAAAAAAAACATGATATTAATTTCTAGCGCAACATAATGCAACATGTCCTCTTTCCAGTCTTTCGTGTTGTTGCTCAGACTCAAGACAGTTAGAGCGTGTTTGGAGGAGTTCCCGTCCTTTCCGGCTCTGTGCGACTGTAGGGTACTATGGCGGAGCTGGCGGGGCAAAAAAAAAAAAAAAAACGTGGCTCCAACAGGTCCTCTTCATTCCCCGTTTATATGTGGTGGAGCCAGAGCCTTTTTTGCCAGCTATAATGATCAATAGTGTTGCACAATAGCTACATCGAGGACCCGGAGCACCTAGGAGCTAAACCAAACAAAATCTTAATTAGAATATACAATGTTATGGCTTTTATTATATCATATCAAACAACTCCAATCCAAATATTACTTTTCTGTCACCTACTAATGCTGAAGGATTCATTACCGCTTATATACTACCTTTGTTGTAAAATATACTTATTATTTATTATTGCAGCAAATGTTTATGATCTCAAGGGCATAATTAGGCCGTCCTCATGCTTGCTACACACTACCCTAGATCTTCAAATCAGTGTCGGTTCAAAACCCTCCTTCACTGCCGGATTCTGAACCTACACAAGCAAACCGGCAGTGATGGAGTTCACATCACTGCCGGTTGGTTTCCAGAAAACCCCAAAAATGGCCCGAAAAAACAGGAAGTTTTAAATACTGGGAGAAACCCCACTAGACAGTCATAAGTCACGCGATTTTTCGCGCGAAAAACGTGTGCTTCACGGCCACCGGCGCTCGAAACCCCGACCTCTTGCTTCGCGTATTCGTCCCCTAACCACTCCACCTGTAAGACGCTTGTGTCCAAATGAGATATTCGTCCTAGCCATTTTCTTTTCATCTGATTTTAAAATGAGTATTTGGGACCCTAAACGATTTTAGATGAAAAGGTTATCAACTATAAAGTTTTATAACTTTTCTACAACTTTGGTTTTGGTCATTTTTCTATCCGAGGTCATTTGAAGAATTTGAATTTTAAATGTGAGAAAATTTAACCATAATTTTCCTTGGATAAATGATTTCAAATAGAAAAGTTATCAACTATAAAGTTGTACAACTTTTCGAGATCTACAACTTTTGTTTTGGGTGTTTCTCCTTTTGAGGTCGTTTGAAAATTTTAAATTTTAAATTTGAGAAATCAAATGTAATTTTCGTTAGATAAATGGTTTCAAATGAAAAGGTCGTCAACTACAAAGTTGCATAACTTTTCGAGATATACAACTTTTGTTTTGATTGCTTCTCCATCGGAGATCTTCAAATACCACTACACACTCACTTATGACTATGGAACATATGCGTTTAGTTGGTATTAACTTCTATGAAATCTTACGAATCAAATAGAGTGACATCATAACGACTTCAAATAAGAAACTTGTAAACTACAAAGTTGCATAACTTTTAAATATCTACAACTTTTGTTTTGGTCGCTTCTCCATCCGAGATCCTTAAGTACCACTGCATACTCACTTATGACTATGGAGCATATAGACTCTTTTAGTATTAACTCTATAAAATCTTGTGGTGTATATTTGGATATCCAAATGATCTCAAAATAAAAAAGTTTGAACTACAAATTTCTAGATCTTGTCAAGTGCTACAACTTTGATATAAAGTTTGTCTTCATCGGACATCATATAAGAAAGTTATGAAGTTTTTTTTGCAGCATATCACTGTCGGTTCAAAAAACCGACAAAAAACCGACAGTGATGACCCAACATCACTATCGGTTCTTGGCTAAGACCGACACTAAACTATCACTATCCATTTTAGCCAAAAGCCAATAGTGATGATCCAATATCAATGTCGATTGGTCCTATAACTACCGGTTTTAGCAAAAACCGACAGTGATGTGCCAGGAGGCACTATCACTACCGGTTTCTTAAAAACCGGCAGCGATTGAGCGGGCAGTGAATGCTAGATCTATAGTAGTGATACTCCTTCCTTCTCAAATTGTGGGGGGTGTAATGTGACCATGTTTGGTTTAGCTTGTGTAAAGTGTTTCAGCTACCAAAAGGCGAACACTAACCAAACAGGTAGACCCAGAAGATGCTTTTCATAAAAGTAGGTGCTTTTCGTATAGTACAATTTTCACAGCATTTTGGACCCTATTTTTAGCTTTTAAATGTTAACTTTTCAAAATGGGTGAAAATAGGGAGACGTTTTACAATTGTTTCAAGAGAGATAAGGAGAGGGGGTAAGTTTTATATTTGTTTTATCCAGATAGTTTATAATTTTTTCACATCACATAAATCACAGTAATTTTTCATAGCTCACAACTTATAACAGCTTTTTCACAGTTCACAATATCTCTTTCACCCCACGTGGCCTCCAATACCCAATTTTGACAGTATCTCTTAATTACATTGTCATAACTATAAACTTGACATCATATGAAGCTACTTTTAAATTTGAATCTAGCGTCGGCACTAAATGAGTAATAGTATATGGTTTTGTAAACCTTTCATAATTAGGAAGTGTAAATCTTGGAACGAATACGATAACAAAGATCTAATAAAAAGGAAAAAAAGAAATGGGAGGAAGTGTGCTTCAAGACTTGTGGTTCGTCCTTGGGCGGTTGGGCCACAGAACATCAAGGTCCAAGTGTCATTCTTGAGTTAAGATGTTCAAGAGTGCAACCATAAGGTTTGTCCTTGTTCAATGTTCCCGCGCAATGTTGAACGGATAATAATCAACCTTGTTTTCAAGGTTTTTCATGCTCCACAAGGTGACCTTAATTTGTCTCTTAGCGCACCGCGTTTCAGCAAGCTGTTGGCTGCTGGTGTTGTCAGAAGCAAATTCCAAATCAGTCGTCAATCGAGTCGTGATCAACGCACATTCTTCAGCAGCCGGGTTTCTGTTCATCGGTGAACGGCACCAACCCAAACCTTGGGATGGCGACACACTTCTTTCCACAAGTCAGGCCCGCGGGCCCGGCTCAACATATAGCTCACCGCTGCCGTCTCGTCTCACCGAATTGTTATCTGCCCCAGGAATGGCGAACGGTCCAAGAACCTAGGGAGACTTGCTCGGCAATGGCGGCGGCGGCCCGCCAACATCGTCAGCTCGGCATGGAGATGAAACTGACCTCTCCGGTCTCTCTCTTGTGCCCATTACTGTTAATTATACACCAAACATCTATGGACTAGTACATCTAACCCAGGTTCAGATGCTTCTCTTTTTTGCACCCTGTAGATTAGGCATCCTTAAACGTGCAATTGGAGGACACATAACAATTCGGAATGCTTTATTTGGCACAAGGGCTGATGATGAACTGTATGCTTACTCAGGGAAGGCATAGAAAATGCAGTATTGTTTCTCTACAAGAACTACGGAGGGGGAAGCATCAGCATCTCGAGGATAGATTTTGGTGTTAATGGCTGCCTTATCACTTAGCATAGTGCTAGGATGCAGAGAATAAGGCTCCGTTCGGCTGTGCTGATAAGCCGGCTGAAAAACACTGTTGACTGATTTATTGTGAGAGAAAAACACTGTTCCGACTGAAAAAACAAGCTGAAAAGTACGGATTATAAGCCGGATGAACAGGACCTAAATTATTTCCCAAGTAACCACATGAATGGAGACGGCGGAAAAAGCCCTTTTCTGGACTTCAGCATGGTAGCAAGGTGAAGAGCTCCAAATAATTTCAAAAAGGAAGTCACGTACTATTAAAGATGCACTGAACAATGATGCTTGAATTCATGATCTCAAGTCTCAACATAGGAGCCATAACCAGGGCGGAGCCAGGAAGTTGATTTTTTGAATGTTAGGGCAGATCAACAGTGTTAAATTTTCAAAATTTATTTGAATTTTAAAAAAATTAATGGAAAATTCGGGCCTGGGCCCCTGCCCACCCCCTTGTCTCCGCCCCTGGCCATAACATCAGGCCAACAACTGCTAGAATATGTCCAACTGTTTTTTTACTGTCATCAACGGGGGAAAGGCTCCCCACTTGGTTTTTCTTATCATTGATCTAGGCTCAAGGAGCCCATCTGTTTGAAGAGTTACATCGTCATCATTTACAATCTACTGATTACATAAAGGTAACAAGAGTTGCCACCAAACATCAGCTACCTTCCTATCCTTCTTTGGTAATCGAGATCTCCAAAGCTTTGCATCGTTGTGCATTAGCAGGAAGACCTGTCGGTGTGTGTAGAACTCTTCTCTGAACAGAACTGAATTCCGATGTTTCCACAGATGCCAGTAGCAAAGTGCTGCAAAAGTTGTGAAGTGTTTCTTGGGGAAGTGATCCGGACAGCTCAGATCAAATATGCATGACTGAATCCCCAGCTTTTCCCAGAACACTTCCGCGAAGGGCATTGGAAAGGCAATGTGCTCACCTGTTTCATCCGAGAGCCTACAGACTTCGCATATAGGTGAATCAACAATCGTCTTGCGTAATAGATTTGTTCGACACTGAACTCTGCCATGAACCATTAGCCAAATCAAGAACTGCACTTATGGGGGGTGCACGGGTTTCCCAGATGAATTTGGCAGCGGGGTGAGGAGGCGTGTCCTTGGACTGCAGCAGGCGATAGAGATTCCCTGAGTCTAGATTGCTTTGGGGAAGGCAGAACGGGCCACGGCGATGATCCCTTGCATTGCTGAGCACCACTTGACTGACAATGGTCTGCAATTGACTGAGTTCTGCAGAAGCTTGCGCCGATAGCCGAGGTACAAAAAGTCTTGAATCAGTGAGACCTGACATTGTCACGTGGAAGCTCACAAATCATGGGGAATATACGACGGTGTCAACCTACCACACCCAATACAAAGGGCTTCCTGCAACAATTTTTGAAGTTATCATCTCATGCAACTTGACACCACCAAAGTGCAAGTTCTTCGCTTGGCTTGCAGTGCAAAACACATTATGGATGGCAGATCGCCTGATAGTCAGGGTTTGGCCAGACCAACAAGCTTGTCCTTTATGTCACTCCATAATTGAGACGGCAATATATTTGTTTACCGTCGATTTACCAAGTGTTCCAAATACGTACGCCATATCTCAGTAGTGACGAAAATCAAAGAAGAAACCTGATCTTGGTGCATAGCAGGAACAAAGCATTTAACAATGATCATTCCAGCATTTAGCAATGTTTGTTCCTTGTTTATAGTTTTTTCACACACTTAACGTGTGTACAATTGTTTTTTAACCTTTTGGCCTAGGCCTTAACTCTTCCCCTTTATAAATTAATGTAGTTCTCTGCTTAAAAAAACATGAACGTGACAAATAATAAATCACATATGAAATTCTCTCCATTTTTTACTCACTTCTTCATCATTATTTGGACTCTGGAAAGCCCATTGGACAACAAGCAGCTAGGATTTCTTTTATGAAAACAAATGAAAAGGCAAGCAGATAACTGCTGCCTCCTTATTAACTTCAGGATTTATGATCCTTCTGCTCATGCCAGACGGTGCTCAACAGGGTCCAACGTGGTTGGTGCGAGCGCAGGATCTTTCAGTATGACACTAAGATCTCCATCTTCTCCACTGAGCACGGCCTTCAAGAATGCAACCATGATCCCTGCAACGCTCCTCCTCATCATGTCCTTGCAGTTTTTCCCGTCCTTGCACATGCAGGTCATGAACTTGGGAGCATCATCGTCTAGCATGTCCAGATGCCCATAGTCCTTGATGACAAAGTAGTAGCAAGGTGGCTTGCACTCGTGGTAGAACTCCTTGTGGTTCACATCTTTGGGGGCACAGGGAGGGAACAGTATGTTCCTCTTCTCCTCTCCCAGCCCGGTGCCGATGACTAGTACTGGCATCGCAATGTCGAGAGAGGAGGGCTCATAGGTGAGGATCTTGGGTGATATTTGCAGAAACTTGCCTTGGCCAGCAACAGGGTCGAGACCGATGAGGGCAGAGAACTTGAGATTGGTCTTGCCATGCCCCAGGGCTAGAGAGAATGCGGTGTGGCCACCTCGACTGTGGCCGGCTAAAGCCAGCTTGGAAAGGTTGGGCTCGACACCTTTGGGCAGGACGGATGGTAGCCCCTTGGTGAGCCAATCTGTCACTTGGGCTGCTGCGGCTATGTCCTCAGTGTCACCTGTGGCCATGCCCAGGATGCTCATATGGAACTGCCGATAGACTGCCGATAGAATTACAGAATTATTAGATGATCATGTCAGTAGCCAACAGACATGGGATGAACTAATTAGACCTGATACATGTCAGTACGTATGTTAATTCTCATCATAATTTGACAGTTGGTAAGATTTCATCTGGTGTGTTGCTGTAACCATCACAGTTTTGTTCATTTCTGATGAATTAATATGCATTGATGTGAAAAGCAACAGAAGGCAGTAATAGTAGTTAACCTGCGGCGCAACCATGATGAAGCCAAAAGAGGCAATGTGTTTTAGAATTTGTTCGTAGAAATGGTTCTGGAGGCAGAAGCCATGCAGGAGCATGGCGACTGGGTATGTTCCTGAATCCTTGGGAGCAGCAATCAAGACCGGGATCGGTGGTGTAGGATCTGTGTTGTGATCCACTGAAATCAGCTCGACGGCAAGCTTCCCTGGATGGAACACTGAGGTGACTGTAGTCTCAAGAACCTCAGAGCTAGGGTTCATGGTCTCTACTGGTGCTGCCATCTCTCACTTTCTCATGCGCTGGAGGTGCAGCTCACTAGTAATCTTTAGAGTTGGTTGTGATGGGAAGGGACGGTCGTGGTGGCAAATTTATAGACCCGACCAGGGTGTGGAGGTTGGGACGAGTTATTTTGCATGTGTAGTTGGTAAAGGGAAAATGTTACTCTTTCATTGTGAAGCACGTGGAGGAAAAGAGATGGAAGTTTGCATAATTGCATTGGTACTACTGCCTACATCAACATAACTAATATTGAATTGAATGTGATGCAACCATCCATCCACCCACATGCTTGAACAAGATTGGTTATATTATCACCCTGCATTTATGCTCTCCACAACTGTTTGCTAACTGACACTGCTCTTCTTTCATTTCATTGCCCCTCATACCTTCATGCAGACAACTGATCCAAGCGAGCTTGCCGATCCAGCCCAGCTTTCATTTCTTCAAACGCTTCTCATGTGCATTTTGTTTTGTTACAGGTTTCACACCATGTGAACTGTGGGTGTTTCTAGAATCAGGAGAAGATCATGTGCAAAGAAATTTGGGTCTTTTTGCTTTGATTGATCATTGATGCAGGCAAGTGACCACAGGGAAATTGTGCTACCAGATTTACCTCAGTGAAAGAGGAAAAGAACCAGTAATAATAGTAACAATCAAAGGCACGATCGCGACAAAAAAAAGGGCTAACTCTTGCTTCTTGTGGCTTCCATGAAAATCTGACATTCAAAAACATAATAAGAACTTTCACAAATTCTTCAACAGAGCTGATATTCCTTGGGTGCATCTCATGTGGGAAAATATTATGGAAATGGCAAGCTACCAGATCATGTCAAGAAAGGTTCCTTTTGGTGGAGAGATGTTTTGAAACTATTAGACAAATTCAAAGGTATATAGCCTCGGTAACAGTTGCAGATGGCTCCACCTGTCTTCCTTGGGATGATTGCTGGAATGGGCAACCTTTGAAGCTGGCATTTCCTAAGCTTTACTCCTTTGCCAGGAAGCGAAATATATCTCTGGCAGTGGCATCTTCCACAGATCCGGTCTCTACTTTGTTTAGCCTACCATTGTCAATTGAAGTTTATGATCAGTTCCAGCAGATTCATGCTTTATTGCTAGATCTCCAGCCAAGTGTTGATAATGATACCTGGACATATATTTGGTGCAGCTTTCTCTTCTCTTCCAGGAAGGCATACCGTCATCTAAAAGGCATCAGTGGGGCTCATCCGATCTTTAAATGGATATAGAAATCTTCATGCCAACACAAACATAAACTGTTCTTTTGGTTGCTTGTTCAAGATTGGTTAAGTACACGTAACATCCTGCGAAGAAAGAATCTGCAATTTCCCTCCTTCAACTGTGTGCTCTGCACTGGAAATACTGAAGAAACAAGAGAGCACCTGTTCCTGTGGTGTTCTTTTGCCAAAGATTGTTGGAACGAGATTGGGATCTTAGTTGATGACTCTGTTGAGCCCATTCAGAACTTTGACAGCTTCAGAGCTCAGCTGAATGTGCCCTTCTTCATGGAGGTGATTATTATTATGAGCTGGAGCATTTGGACAATCAAAAACTATGCTATCTTCAAAGACGTGGAGGAAAGCAGTCAACGATGCCTAGACATCTTCAACAAAACCTTTGGCCTGCTTCTGTGGTGCGCAAAGAAGAAATACTTTCCCCAAATTGAATCATGGCTAGAGCACCTTGTGTAATTTTGCTCATCTTTTTGTTTCTTTCATTGTATCTCCAATTGCTCCCCTTGCTTCTCCTCCCCTCCTCTTTAAAGCTTTTCAAGCTCGTGTAACTTTCTTGGTTACGTTTTAATAAATTTTCAGTAGTGGTCCTAGACCTCTCCTGTTCCCTCACAAAAAAATATCAATCCCTCAATTTTCTTTTGGTACGTTTTTTTCTTAACTCTTCTCGATCATTTTAACTACTGTTTGGTTCACTGCTAGACATTGCTACATCTAATCATAAACAAAATGTGACCGCCATAGAAAGTATGGAGAACAAAATCCAAACAGGCTAGTATAATCAGGTTTAGACCATAGATATAGAATGTTTCGAAGACACAGCTTCACCACTGAGCTAAGAGGATGTTTGTCATAGATATATAATGTGCTCTTCCTATCTAACTAGATAATGAATCTTAGTCCAAATGCTTTAAATTCACGGGTACATTTACTCGGAAGTGCCGTTGATCCATCCGGGACTCCTATTTTGCATTTTTTCACCGGTCACTTTTAGGAAGTAAAATTGAACTAATTCAAAAACAGTCATGAAAAGGAAGGGAAAAACTAATTTCCAAACCTTTCTAGCGAAATTGAGGGTCGAAGTTTAGTCAGTCGTTGGACAATATGCGAAATGTGGACTAATTAAAATTTTCTTTTTTTCTAATGAGTTGTACATATCAATTAGTCTCTATTAGTTTTTGTTAGATCATGATTAGTTCATGTTTAGATCTTCTATTTGGTATCCAAAGTTTAATCCATCCAGACACCCCCTGATTCTTATCTTGTTTTATGAGAGAAAAAAATACCTCCCATCTGAAACACACCTTTGTGGGCTCTTAATTAATAATTGCATAGTCCTGACATCTGTAGCTTTTAATGAGCTAAAAAAAGTAGCCGATCGAGAAGCTTATCTGATCATGTGTCCCATGGACAGTTCATTGCACCTATATAGTACACTACAATACTATACAGGCTGTGTTCAGATCCCAAAATTTTGGGGAAAAAATTCCTGTAGCACTTTCGTTGTTATTTGGCAAAATTTGTCCAACCATGGACTAACTAGGCTTAAAAGATTCGTCTCGACATTTACAGACAAACTATGCAATTAGTTATTTTTTACCTACATTTAATGCTCCATGCATACGTCCAAAGATTCGATGTGATGGGTGGAAGAGAAAATATTTTGGGTTTGCATGGGAAGTGAACGGGGCCACAATTGACGTGTTTTTCCTGTTGGCTTGGCACGCGTGCATGATGCATCTTGCATTTGGGCAGGCAAGGTTTGTTGATTAAGCAACTCATGAAGAAGGCTACCATGATTGTTTCAGGCTGCCACTAATACTAATTTGTTTGTCCTCGAGTCCATCTACTCAGTTGTATGGATGTAATACCTGAGAATGCATGACATAAATACAGATTTTTTTATATAGGTTAACTAATTTTTTTAACAAACTGGAGGGGCCATAGCCCCTACAAAGAAAATATATAAACCAAAAGAGTCAGGAAACAAAGAGATTTACAGGAGAGCAGAAGGAGAGCAGTTCTTAAGAAAAAAGAAACAAAAAAAATGAAGACCAACAGAATTTTGAAGTAAAAGGCAGGAGCTCTGCCGCTCAATTAAGTAAGAGAAAATAGAGATTTATGTACAAGTGGCACTCATGGTGCCAGACCCTTGGTCCTAGGACAAAAAAGAACTTGCCTCCCTGCACTAGTTGACTTCCCCAAAAATAGCCACAGCCCTGTGCCTCTGCACTATGTCTTCTTTGGTCAAGGAGGCAACCTGTTGCGCCGTCCCATACTCATTATCAAATATCCTCCTATTTCTCTCCTTCCACAGATTCCACCAAATGTAAAACATACTCCATTGAAGCACATGCTGTCTTGCTTTGGTATGTTACTTGCCGTCTGCTCCCACCATTTTGCAATTGAGAGTTTCTCGTTGTGGGAGTTGCACAACGAAATTTTCCCAAGATAGAACTTGATCCCAAACAGCTGTAGCGTAGGGGCATAGCAAAGAATGATGTAGCCCTGGCTCCATCGGACCGTTACACAAGACACAATGGTCTTGGTGAGGCCACCCACTTTTTTTGTAGATTATCTGCCGTTAGGATTTTGCCGTGCGTGAGAATCCAAGCATGAATTTTGAATTTATTCTCCGCTTTCGCCTTCCAAATGAGGTCATGCCGGAACTTTTGATGTGAGCCTCGGAACTGAACCCTATATGCCGAGCGGGTGGAGTAATTTCTGTCCGCTGTCCACTTCTATGTAATGGAGTCCTGTACCTCGGGCTGCAGGTGGACACTTTGTATCTTGATCCATAGGTTGATCAACTCTTGGATTTGTGTAGTTGTTGTGACGCGCGTCCGAAGAAGCGCTCTTATCCGGTTATCATTTTGTAACTCTTGGGGCACTGTTTATGTTCTTTCGGCACACTAGCTTAAATAGGTTTGGCACTAGAAATCTGGGTGCCTCTCCCTCTAAATAGCTATGGTGCCAGAAGCGTGCTTTGTTGCCATTCCCAATTGTAACCGTGGTGGAGCAATTGAACAGGAGGCGATATGTGTCATTGCACGGCATTTCTGTTCCCACCCAAGGTTTTGGACCATCTCCCCATTCCTGCCATAACCATCGAAGGCACAAAGCTCTTCCAGACCTTTCCAGGTCTGGTACTCCCATGCCCCCCAATTCCTTTGGCTTGTAGACAGTCGGCCAATTCACCAAACAGTGACCCCCATTTGCATTTTGTCCTCTTCTTTTCAAAGGAAGGATCTTTTGATTTTGTCGATTTTCTTTCTTGCCCATACCACTAGCGGGAACATAGTGAGGTGGTAGGTAGGCATCAAAGATAATACCGAGGTGACTACAGTTAATCTTCCTGCTCTGTTAAGCATCTTGCCTTTCCAGCCCGGCAACCGCTGGCCAATGTGCTCAATGAGGGGCTGCACATGCACTTTCTGCAGTGATCTTGTATGAAGCTGCAGCCCCAAATAACGGCATGGGAAGGATTCTCTTGTCCCTATGAAGGAAGCCAGGACATGATCAAGGTCGATGCCATGGCATCTGATTGGATGAACCGAGCTCTTCTGCATGTTTATGTGTAAGCCTGAGACCTTACCAAATTCTTGCAAGATGGTTGTGATGGCCTCTAGGTCTTCTTTCAGAGGGTTTATGAATATTGCTGCATCATCAGCATACATGCATGTTCTCCATCTAGCCGCTGCCAAAGGCAGATTGGATAGGACGCCATGTTGTGTTGCCATTTCCAACAGACGTTGTAGTGGGTCCATGGCAAGGATGAACAACATGGGCGATAGAGGGTCACCTTGACACAACCCCTCCTATGACTGAAAGCAGGCCCTTGCTGTCCATTAAACAACACCCTTGAGGAAGTGGTGTGGAAGAGGATTGACACCCACTCATGCCAGCGTGGTCCGAAGCCCAATGCCTGCATTACCTCCAGAAGGTAACTCCAGCTGACTGTGTCAAAAGCTTTCTGTATGTCTAACTTTAGGAAGAGGGCCGACAACTTTAGCTTTTGCATAGTCCGCACCATGTTTTGGACATAAAGGAAATTGTCATGGATGCTCCTTCTTTTGATGAAAGCGCTTTGGCATTTTGAGACCAAAGAATCTAGCAGGGGGTCCAGCTTGTTTGCAAGCAATTTGGTGAATAATTTTGCAATGCTGTGTATAAGACTGATCGGCCTGAAGTCTGTTACTTGCATAGTGTCCGCCTTCTTTGGGAGAAGATAACATTTGCTGAATTTAGCAGTTCGAACCCTTGGGAGTTAAGCATGAACAAGCTGTTTAGCGCCGCCGTGATATTTCCCTTGATTATTTTCCAACAGGTTTTGAAGAAGGCGCCTGTGAATCCATCAGGTCCTGGTGCTTTATCAGACGGCCAGCTCGCTAGTTCAGACTTGATATCCATTGATCAAACTGGAGGCTTAGACTTGGCCTCAGTCTCTAAGGACCATTAGGATCTCCTTATTGAAGAAATCTTTACAGTCTTGGATATTCATCTATCCAAATCGTTCAGCTCAAGAGGATTACCGCTACCATGAAAGAATTAGAACTTAGTTGATCTCTGAGAGTCGAGACAATTGCTGGAAGACTAGCACCATTTGGAATGTCCAAGTTACGTTAAGTAATTTATTATTTAGTGAAGGTTGACTGGCTTTTTTAAAAAAATTATATAGTACAATATTGAAGTCCACAACACGCACACACACTCACCCCTATGAACACACGTACTGTCAGAGTTATGACCCCGGGGTGTCTCAAGGCACCGAATGAATAGTAGGCCGCGCGGCCGGCAACTCATTAGATTAACAATGGTCCGAACGACCAAGGCCTAGCTAGGACGAGCACACCAAAGCAACGCCTAGGCCAGGATTGACCGTGACCCTTTCACCCGCCTTAACCACACGGAAGACACGCGACCTCTCCCCCGTCACGACCCCTGGGGAGGACAGGGAGAGGTCGAGCGAAGGTCAAGCATGCTTGCTCTGATAGGAGCAGGCGCACCACACCGACCTCACAAGAACCGATGTAACGGCAGTCACCTTGGTTCAGTCAGACGCCATCCCTGAGCCACGCCGCTCCAGTGAAATAACACCCCACGGCGGTGGCAACAGGTACGAAACCCACCGTCTGAATACGGACAGACAGGACATGCATATGATCGCACCCACTCAGGGATGGGATCCATGACAAGGGTCTCGACCAAGAGACCTTCCTGGCTGGTTGAGCGCCCCGACCCCAATGATCAGGGTCGTGGCCCTCAGCCCCACGAAGCTACCAGGTGAACGACAACCTGGGGCGGCTACCTGCTACGGGTATGATGCCCCAAAAACCTGGAGACGACGGCGAAGACCACAACAGATGGCGTGTTGCTCAGGACAGCTGGCGAACCATCACTGTGGCTATAGTGCTGCCACTCTAGCACTGTAGCACCATGTCAGCCCCTGCCGCGACATGACCACAAGACCATGACAAGAGCCACACCCCGACGAACACCAGAAGACGGCGTAGCTTGTAAGCCAAGTTAGTTAGGACCTCCCTCGGGCTCTTGACCCCTCGGTCGGGGGAACCTTCTCTTTGTAACAAACCCTGGCCCTGAACTCTATATAAGGGCAGCCAGGGCTCCCATCTCGGGACATCTTCACATTCTTCATCCTCTACCATTCCATCCATAGCAGTAGGGCTCCTAGAGCTTCTCTCCAGGCTGCCCCTCATCTAGCATAGGTTCTACTACCTCTTTCTCCATTCTTACACCCCCAGTGTAAGAACTTCAGAGTATTCAAGCGAAGAACACGCACTCGATCTTCTCTGAGACTGGACATAGGGCTCTGGCCTGAACCAGTATAAATCTCGTATCTATTGGATGCTACCATTGTCTTCCTAGAGCAGCGCGACATTCATAAATATTTACTAGTCCAGTTTACAAAACACCGATAGTTGGCGCGCCAGGTAGGGGATAGTCACGCACTCTCATTTGATTGAGAAAGGAAGCGATGGCTTCTCGCACCACCGGTGGACTCGCTGGTGGAATGACCTACGACAGTCACATCCACCGTGAAAACTACGGGTTCATCGGCGCCAACGGGCCAGCGCCCGTGTCCACCTTCAGTCGCAGTCCAGGCCTCCACCTTGGAAATCTGGGTCCCATGGCTCATGGAGAACACACTCCCAGAATTGTCCACGGGGGCCGCATCCTGGAGTACACCTACCCAGAGGGGCTAGTACCCTTGCTCGTCACAAGCCATGGCCAAGTTTTTCATTCGAGAAACCAAAGGATCACGGCTCGTGACGAACTCGCCCGAGGAATGGCCTCGACTGGCCACATCCTCCTGGGGAACCACGTGGTTAACCACACCAAAGGGTCAGCGCCCGCGTCCGCCCTTGGCCACGGCCCAGACCTCCACCTCGAGAATCTGGGTCCCGCGGCCTATGGCGGGCGCACTCTCGGGCTACCCACGGGGGCTGCATCCCGGAGCCCACCTAAGCAGGGGGCCCAGGGCCCTCTCTCATCACTGACCACGGCCAAGACTTCCACCAAGGAAGCCTGAGGTTCGTGGCTCATGGCGAACTTGCCCGAGGAATGGCTTGCGATGGCCGCAACACTTTAGGGAATCGTGAGATTGCTCGAACCAATGGGTCAACACGCCCGTCATCGGCTACTGCCCCATCCAGACTCGCGGCGTGAGGAAACTAGACTCGATGGTCGAACCACACACTGGACAACGCTTTTGCCTACAAAACACAGTGAGCCAGGGCCCGCATGAGCAATGAAGCCGCCTGCCACCGCGTGACGACGTTACTGGTGATCAAGGGGCGAGCCGGCGTGATGTCACACAAGGTCTAGCCTAGGACCAGGATCCAATCCTACATAGAGGGCAAGCCATACGACATAACTCCATGGGTTGCCACCTGCTGTATGGAGGCATGTGCATCCGAGGAAGCGGGCTCCCTGAGCGTGCTGCGCGCCACGACGAGCAGACTGAATCGCGCTGCGCTCGAAGCCAACTCCCGTAGCAACAGGTCGCGACAGCCCCCTGTTGGGAGCGGCAACCACGCACAAAGACAGAAGCGCAGCAACCGCGGTGTCGTCGTGCCAGGAGGGCCCAGGCACTTGTATGCACGAGCCCACCCGGTCGGAAGACACAACAAGTCAGACGCTGAGAAGCCACCCTTGGGAGCTCGCGAGCCCAACAAGGATATCGAGCCAGCACGGACCAACCCAAGGCTACCCGAGAGGTCGACCCACACCGGCTATGACTACTCAGAATGGTAGAGAAGCGACCTCATCGGCTCATAGCCCGAAGATCATGGCAACTCCGTTGTGAGTAGGTGCTCGGGGGCTCGCTGCACCCCGAACAACGGCAATTAGTCCCACGACAACTCCCAGCACATCGGTCAGTTACATCCACTTTGACCTTAACCTCTTTGCCCAAACACATCCACATACATGTATGAGCCCACCAATAGCTGCCGAAGTTCAGGGTCGACCCCTAAACAAACCAAATAGCATGGTTCCCACATAATGCGTCCTAGTAGCACTCAACTCCCGAGTGACTTGACTCGACCCAAACTCATGGCCGGACACAACTCACTCACGAGGGCTACACTCATAGACATACATACACACAACCCATGGCACGACACTGTTTGTCGTCACCCTAGTGACCGATCCATCTCGAACTCTTTCCCAACAACATCCTCTGCCGCAACGAACCGATGACCTGAATCTTGATTTCTCGTTCACGCGAACCTGAAAAGAGACAGGGAACTCACTCACTCAAGGCAAAGGGGGCAAGGGGGAAGAAGCCATGAGCCACCCGCTCATTTTCTTTTCTTGCATCGAGCCGGATTTGTGACCTACCCTCGACGCCATGCTGCTCCCACAGAACGCATACCTTTTTAGCCCTGCGGCCCAGCCCCCAGGCTGAGATATGCACCTACAAGCATGGGACCAATGGGGACGGAGCACATTCGAATTTGAATGGGAAGAAGAATGAAAAGGTAGCCAAAAGGCAAGGAAACGTGCCAGCCACATCCAAGTAACTCACAACCCTCCTAGAGGATCTTTACACATGGGCAGTCTGGGACCGATAGCGAATGGGGGCGACTAACGCCTTGCACATAAAAATTGCTGCTCCAGGAGTGGCAGCGCCACTCGAGACTTCACAATGCATCACGCACGCACCAGAGGGCCGTACGAAACCAAATTCGCACAACTCAACTAAGATGAGGCTATGCACCCATGCGGAAGGAAAGGGAGGCGTGATGCCACCGGGCCTGACCTACAGACACCCGAGTCGCAAAAACAAAGTCACATTGGACCAATCCCTGAGCAGTTCTACGCAGCTATGACATGCAAGCGACTAGACCGATGACGATCACAAAAGGACGGCTGAGCGCAAGGAAAGCTGAATCGCGAGATAAAAAGCAAACTAAGAGAAACATCTTTGTTCAAAACCTCTTAAAGACTCCGGGTATATCGAAGGGTCCTCAGCCACCACCACGGAGGATCCCCTCCACATCCACGGCAGCAATGATGGTGGCCACGGCGGCGGCAAAGCTACTGACTAGTTCCGCTACCGACTAGTTCCACCCGCTCCGCTTGCCCGGCGCGATCCGAAAATCCGGGCTCCACTCCACGGAGGTCCTGGCCTATGTGAAGTTGCGCAGCGGCGAGGGCGACACAGCCCCTGGCAAATCTCGGCCACCACCGTGCGTTCACGATCCTCCATAAGGAGAACCTCCTAGAGATGGACCTCCTCCACCTCATGCAGGAAGCCGCCAGTTGTTTCTCCAGCGCTGGCAACCAAGTGAAGAAAAGGTCAATGACCGCAAAAACTAACAGGAAACTGCGAGGCGGAAGAGCTACACTCACCCACGATCCAGGCTTGGACATTGGTGGCCACCACCTGTGTGGCAGCGATCTCCCTCCCTGAGGCCACGAGGGCCACCTCAACAGCGTCAAGGCAGTCCCCCAGCCAGTTAACCTCACGAGCGGTGTCAAGATAGCTCTCGTGAGTCACCTTTGCCACACGGCGGAGCTCATGGAATTCACGTTGGTAGAACAAGGAGGACGACGACGATGAGGATGACGAGTTTGACCCCACCTCCGATGGGGTCGTGCGTAAGCAGCACTGGCAGCCTCTCTCGATGCGGCGAGGGACGCGACCCTAAAAGCAATGCGATCAGCCCCAGTAAAGTCCCGACGTTAAAACATCATTCGAAAAACTCACCCCTACTCTCATAGAAAAGGTCAAAGACATGGCGGCGGCCTGCTGGCCTCCAGCGACTCCCCCGAGAACGCTTCCCGTGACTCATATTGATGACCCTAGAAGCCGGGATTACGAACACGCATAGGCGAGGATGAGCAAGCAATAAGGCCGGCGACCCCAGATGAACACCTCCCCAGCCGTGCCTTCCAGCAAACTTATAGTTACCACGGGTTTGTGAAGTGTTCATGAGTCTGATCGCATTTACTAACCGCTTTGAGAATTCAGCCCCACAGGTGAAGCGACGGGAAAGAACACGAAACGGCAAAAACCCACACAACAATAAGGATCAAGTAAGCCTTAAAAACCTTCTTCATGTACCAACTCAATTCACACACTCGCATTCCGAAGCATGCAACTTCCCGCAAATGGGCACCATTACACCACGACGTAACATGGGAGGTAGATCACCCCCAAACCCATGCGAAGTGACCTATCACAACTATGACCCCATGTCGCACTTAGGAAAACCTCTCTCCAGCCAGCCTTTAGAAGGGCTCGAGGCCACAAAAGGGATTGGGGTAGGGAGGAGATGGCCCCTGTGGCTCTAATCGATTATGCGAAGCCACATGACCATCTCTTCCTGTGTTCGAGTTGTCCGCTTTGAAGTCTCCCGGGTTGACCCCCTCTAGGGGGAGGCATCTTGCCCTCTAGCCACTACGGAGGCGGTTGGGGACCAACAGGATTGACGTCTGACGATTTATGGGACGTCTCACGTGAGGCACAGCCGAACTCCACATCGATTGGGGAGGATATCGGGTCCCACTCGAATTACCCACAGACCCCGATGAGGCGCACCTCTCCAACCTCGTGGTTACGGTGGACATGCCTCTCCCCCGCGTGGGGCAAAACCGAACCCACCTGTAACAAGGCGACACGACCCCTTGGGGTCAGAAAGGATGATACGAAAAAACAGAGCTGGGTCCCCGTGACCCCGAGAGAAGTCAGGGCCAAGCCACGACTAACTCCTCCCTACATCCCAAGTCATCGACCTAAGGCCTGCTTCAGAGACCCATAAACCATCAGGGGTCCATGACCTCTCCGGGAGAGACCAATGAAGCAAGAGGCTGGGGTGATGCGTAATGCAGCCCCAAAGCGTGATCATGGCTCGGTCACGCGGAAAACACAAAAAAGGTCCCAAACCCACGAGCTAATGCATGATCGCGGAAAACCTCGCGAACGTGTAGGAAGAGATCCCGAAAACTTTTCCCTCTCAACAAGCTAGAAACTGCGACACTCAGACCAAAGGCTCCTAGGGTCACGATGCAAGAAGGGATCTTGTGGGATGTCCCCTCCTGACTATGCCGAAAGGTGTAGCGGAAAGGAACACCTCGCAAACCCCCCTCTGCATCACGACCGTCGGAGCTGAGGAATGGGGAGAGAGGTGGATGGAGCGGCCGAGTTTTGTGCTTTCGAGCTGAAGAGGCTCAAAAAGCAGAAAGGGCACAAGGCTACGAAGCCGGAGGCCACACCGACTACTGGCAAAATCCCTTCTAGCACCAGACGCTGGAAGGAGCGATCCCCGGTGGGCTACATGCCTAGAACCACGTGGTTCTCCCCGATAATCTCTTCGTTTCCTTCCCTTCAAACTTATGCCTCTCGAAGAGGCTAGGGAAACGGCCCAGCAACACGGCTACAAAGCGACCAAATGAAAGGAAGGCCTTTATTTATAAGCACGAAGGCGGACCAAACAGCTTTCAAACCCCCACGCCACTTGGCGAACCACGGGATGACGCGGCCAACATTGGATGCCCGCGTAAGGACAGAAGAACCAAGGCTCTCATGAAAGCGGGGCCGGTAAAACATCGACAACACCACACGGCCCCGCCAGGGTCATGAACCCTGATACATGGTACACCAATCACGTACCGTTAGGGCATCTCAACGGAACAGGGTACAACGGCCACCAACCACGCTAAACTCATCAACCCACAAGGGGTCGAGCAACGAGGCCCGAGTAGGCCACGGCCACAAGCCCACGCTCCAATTGAACTCGCATATTAGCGCTTTCATGATCACTTCGTGGTTGCAAAAACGCTCGGGGGGCTACTATCGGGGTTATGACCCCGGGGTGTCTCAAGGCACCGAATGAATAGCAGGCCGCGCGGCCCGCAACTCATTGGATAACAACGGCCCGAACAACCGAGGCCCAGCTTGGATGAGCATGCCAAACCAATGCCTAGGCCAGGGTTGACCACGACCCTTTCACCCGCCTTAACCACACGAAAGATGCACGACCTCTCCCCCGTCATGACCCCTGGGGAGGATAGGGAGAGGTTGAGCGAAGGTCGAGCATGCTTGCTCTGACAGGAGCAGACGCACCACACCGACCTCACAAGGACCGATGGGACAATAGTCACCTTGGTCCGGTCAGACGCCATCCCTGAGCCACGCCGCTTTAGTGAAATAACACCGTACGGCGGTGGCAATAGGTACGAAACCCACCATCCGAATACGGACAGACAGGACACGCGTATGATCCCACCCACTCAGGGATGGGATCCATGACATGGGTCTTGACCAAGAGACCTTCATGGCTGGCGAAGCACCCCAACCCCAATGATTGGGGTCGTGGCGCTCAACCCCATGAAGCGACCAGATGAACGACGACCCGGGGCGGCTACCTGCTACGGGTACGACGCCCCGAAAACCTAAGGACGATGGCGAAGACCGCGATGGATGCCACGTTGCTCAGGATAGTTGACGAACCATCACCATGGCTACAGTGCTACTACGGCTAGCACAGTAGCACCACATCAGCCCCTGTCACGACGTGACCACAAGACCATGATGAGAGCCACGCCCTGGCGAACACCAGAAGACGGTGTAGCTTGCAAGCCAAGTAAGGTAGGACCTTTCTCGGGCTCTCAACCCCTCGGTCGGGGGAACCTTCTCTTTGTAACAAACCCTGGCCCTGAACTCTATACAATAGCAGCCAGGGCTCCCATCTCGGGACATCTTCACATTCTTCATCCTCTACCATTCCATCCATAGTAGTAGGGCTCCTGGAGCTTCTCTCCGGGCTGCCCCTCATCTAGCATAGGTTTTGCTACCCGTTTCTCCATTCTTGCACCCATTGTAAGAACTTCAGAGCATTTAAGCGAGGAACACACACTCGATTTTCTTTGAGACTGGACATAGGGCTCCAGCCTAAACCAGTATAAATCCTCATGTCTATTGGATGCTACAATCGTCTTCCTAGAGCAACGCGACATTCGTAAAAATTTACTAGTCCAATTTACAAAACACCGACACGTACGCAAACCCACCCCTATGAGCACCTCCGAAGGACTGAGTCAATAGATCTCGAGATTCACGAAGTCACCACAGTCACGTCGCTGTCGACGGGGACGTCACCTACAACTGAAAGCATAACATCGTTAATTCCTGGAATAAATCCAAAAAAATACGAGCACTCGTGCCAAGTCGAGGACTTGACCCCGGGTGGGCAGGTTCCACCACAAGGAACCCAACTAACTGATCTATGATCAGTTCGCAGGTTGACTGGCTTTTAAGAGAGTAAAATTTGACTTTTTCATCTGTTGCTCGGATGGATAAACCAAGACCATCTATGCGTAGAGCTCGACGAAACCTTTCCATTTGACTGTTCACATGTAGTATTTGAAGTTTGGACGGTTGAGTTATGAGAGCAATTTGAATAAGGAAGGAAACCAAAGTGGTGCTACAGTAACCCAACCGGGTACTGTAGCCTGAGTGCTTTTGGCGTTTTTTTCCCGAATACATAAAAGATTTGCTATCGTTGTAATTAAGAAGAAGAGTTTAACTATACAAATGACATGCTTCTGATGGGCGTCCTAGTTGGTCTTACAGCTATGACTGGACCATTCTAGCAGACTATTTTAAACTTCGATATTACATAAATGATATACAACCGAACTAAGAGCAGTGCAGCAATCTACAGAGCTGGGCATCCCTGCTGCGTACTGCACGACCCTACTCCGCCATCCGAGAAGAGCGCTCTTCTACTAGCCCTGTTGTTGATCGCTGGGAGCAGCTCGTCTAGAACTGCCACGTCGCTCGGCGTTAAGTTCCCTGCAAAAATATCGTCGTATGTTCCCTTGGATGTGGATGAAACTGGAGCTGCCGGTAGCACGATGCCCATCTTCTGCATGAGGAGTATCTCACCCCGCTTGGAGGTCGGTATGTACACCAGCGACTAAGCGGCAATTCATCTACTCCTGATTGGCAGGGGTTGCCTTGTGGTTGCCACCTTCTGCCTTGGTGGACTGACGATTAAGGACGACTGTCACTTAAGCTGCACCTCCTCGGTGAACCGTGCGAAACGCCGAGTAGCCTCATGCGGCGTGGGCGTCGCGTCGCTGGGGGTGGGTGTACCCGCTGTGCTCTCATTTGCGACACCGGGTTGTCCCGCCCATGGTGGCATGAGCTATGAAAGCCCCTGCACTGGCGACAACAAAGGCGAGTCCGTCGTCCACTGAGCAGCAGTTTCCAGAGAAAGGGTGTTCACCAATGGTGCTTCAACCTCCTGAGAGGCTACTGCTTGAGTAGGTAGACACCCAAGCGTTGGTGTTCTCGCTGGTCAGCTCACGATGAGCGAGGCGGCAAGCTCCTCCAACATCGGGTCAACCGAGATGACCCATGCCGGAGGTCCCGTGCTCGCGCACATCACCGACACCAGCGGATCTAGCTCGGGAAAGTAGAGTGTAATAGCAGAAGTAGCGGCATTGTCGGCGTAGTTGGCAGGTGCGCCCATGCTGATGTCCCTCGCCGGCTTATTCTAGCGTCGTTGGTGGCGGCGTCATCGGCAAGTGCTGCCGGCGCCCTCCATGGCCCCCTGCGCGGCCCCATGCAAGCTTGGTGGACCGCTGTGTGGCGCGTGCTAGGAGGCCGACGAGTCGTCATAAGCAGAGTGGCACGCCAGGTTGCCACCCTTCGCCGCTGACGTCGTAGTATTAGACCGCTTGCAGTCCCTGGCGAGGTAACGGAAGCTGTGGTAGTACAGGCAATGCCTTGGCAGCCGACAAGAAGCTACTCGGCGTGAGTAGGAGAGACAATTGAAACACCTGTCTTGAAGCTCAGCGTGGATCCTCCAGGCCTGCGGGAGTTGAATCGGGCGAGGCTCGACCGGTGCGGCCGCAGGTCGTGTCTCCTGCCAAGGTAGAATCTCCCACCACCCATCGGCATTGGCGGCGGAGACCCGTTCACGGTGGCCAAGGCATTGGCGGGCAGGGACACGACCATCCACTGGCCGAGCAGGTAGGCTGTGCACAAGGTGGGGGCGTGGCCGGCTGCGTCTCCTCCGTCTTTGCCCAGGTCCCTGTCGTCCAGCGTCTGCTCCGCAACGGGACTGGACGAGTCTGGGTGCGCGGCGGGGACGCAGGTACCTGCTTTGTCAGGTGATGAACCACATCCAAGTAGGATGCAGGGCAGTTGTCGGACTCCTCGCCGTCGTCGTCTGCCCACCGACCGCTCTTCATGCGCCCTCCCGAAGTGCAACCTAGGTAAAACGGTGCCGCGTCCGGCGAGAGGGTGGAGGAGCCAGAGGTGGCTGCTGGCGCCGCGGCGCCCTCCGGAGAGCCGACGGGCCCAGAACACTCGAACTTGGGCCCAGAGGTCAGGGATCTGAGCAGATCAATAGCAGGCGGGCAACCAGCATACCCTGTGTCGGCCAGGACCGTAGACAGTAGTCAGGCCTTGGACCCAGACCCGGCGCTGCCAGTGAGAGGGACCGGCCCCGAGGAAGCGCTTGCTGAAGGGGGCTGCTATAGCTCAGATCCGGGCCTCTACGCTGGCGACTGAAGAGATGCGTGGAGCGGCGTAGGTGAGCAGGGGAGGGACGGCGGCGAGGTCACGGCCGCCACCGCCGCCGACGCTAATGTTGACGAGCAAGCCGCACCCCGTTGCAAGGGCCGGTCGTCGGGCTTGCCACCCCTACGGCGAATGACCGCGCGTGGCTGAGGGGTGGGGGTGCGAGGGCATGGTGGAGGAGGGGAAGGGGAGCAAGAGTGGTGGGGGGGGGGGGGCGCCCTAGCTGGGGTCTTGCCCTGTGCCGGCGCTGGCGGGGAGGGATCCGCCGAGGAGCCACCCAGGGCCTCCCTATGTTTGCCAGCGACCACATGAGGGAGAGGAAGGGGGGGCGTGCGGGAGGGGAAGGGGAGGCGGGCGCCACTGCCGGCGCCGGTGGTGGGGATGCGGCCGCCAGGGGCTGCAGGCCTTCCCTGGTCACGGGTCCGTCTTTGTGTTATGTCATCCAAGCTTTCACTCTAGCTTTATCTCTCATTTTTTTATGAAACAGGAGGGGCAAGGAGCCCCTACTGAAGTTTTATTAAAAAATAAAAGAGTATAGATTACACTACAAATGAGAGAAAGACAGGAAAATTAAGTAGGAACTAGGGGACTAGAAAGGGGACGAAGAAAAGCAGGATTGAAAAAACTAGGGGCCTCCAATTCAATCTAGATGATTTATCCATTCCAAAATCATTGGGAAATACTTTTTCTTTGCTCTGCATAGCATCAGCTCAAACTCAATCTTTAAGATAGCTCTACAGGCTTGAATGGATGGTTGAATTTGCATGAAGATAAAATTATTCCTGCACATCCAAATTGCCCAACACTGGAGGATAATGATTTCCATGAAGAATTTCTGGTTAATTTGATTCTTGAAGGACTCCAAATTCTGAAATGGGGTCATATTCTGATCAACTTGGAGACCAATTCGGCTCCAGCTCTGTGATGCAAATGGGCAACTAATAAGAGACGATCAATGGTTTCCTCCACTTGTGCATTGCACAGAACACAGCTGAAACTTTCCAAATCCATATTCCTTCTTCTAAGCATGCCTCTGGTGTTTAATCTTCCCTTGAGGATGAGCCAAAAGAAGACTCTGTGTTTATTTTGACAAGAGCTTTTCCAGAGCCATTTAAAAGCAGCATGTATAGGCAAGTGTCCACTCATTTGCTTATAAGCTTTTGAAGCAGAGAAAAAGACTGAGCCCCATATGTAACCCCAGACATCCTTTTCTTCAGTGTCATGTGCTATTTCCATGATCTGCTGAAACTGTAGGAACTGATGAAAGGCTTCTTCAGACAGAGGTAAATGGAAGAGATTTTGCTGATTCTCTATAGCTTTGGCTGCTGCCACTGAGATAGTTCTATCTTTTGCAAAAGAAAAGAGTTCAGGGAATCTTAATTTAAGAATAGAGTCTCTCCACATATCAGACCAAAGAAAACAGGTTCTCCCATCCTGTAGATCCACGTTTGCTAGGCCTTTGTAACTATCCAGTAGCTTTATGATATCCTTCCACCAAAAGGATCCTTTATTGTTGCTAACTGGTAGCTTTCCATTTCTACAGTGAGATTCCCAGACCAAGTTCACCCCGGGGATGTCTTCTTTATTGAAAAACTTGTGAAGAAATTTAAGTAATACTCAAATTAAGAGCCCCAAGGCCACCTTCAGACCTGGATTTACAGACCATTGGCCATGCAGCACTTGCTGGCTTTTTAGAGTTTATATCTGAGCCTCTCTGGAGGCAATGTTTCCTATATTTATCAATTTGCTCTATGACTGTTCCTTGAAGCTTGAAAGTACACATTGCAAAAGTTGGTAGAGCTATGATAACAGAGTTTGTTAACTGAAGTCTATCTGCTTGGTTCAAGAAAGAGGAAGTTGCCACCAATCTTCTTTCACACTTACTGACTAATGGAGAGAAGTCAATCACTTTGGGTTTCTGCAGACCAAGAGGCAGGCCAAGGTAGGTAAAGGGAAGTGTTCCTTTCTGACAACTGAATGTCCTAGCCAAGTGATCAAGCTTTTCCTCTGATATGTTAATTGGAACAGTCATGGATTTACTATAGTTCACTTTGAGACCAGTGGATGTTCCAAATGACTGAAGTAGTCCTTTTAGGCCCAAAAGCTGAGTAGCAGAGGCTTGCATAATTATTAAGGTGTCATCTGCATACTGAAGCACAGGGAAGTCTGAAGAGAAATTGAGTTCAATTGGCAATTTGATAATATGTCTGTCTTTGGCCTTGTTCAGAATTGACTGAAGCAGATCTGCTGCTAGAACAAATAAAAGAGGGAAGAGTGGGTCCCCTTGCCTAACCCCTCTTCTACCGTGGACAGTCTTCCCAGGCACCCCATTGAGAAGGACTGATGATGTCCCTGAGGCCAATATTGATCTGATCCGGCCTTGCCATTTTTGCCTAAAACCCTTTTTCATCAGAATCTACAAAATTGCCTCATGCTCAAGCTTATCAAAGGCTTTTTCAAAATCCAACTTCAGGATCACCAACTCTTTCTTGGATTTATGACAGATATGAAGGTATTCCAGGGCCCATGCAATGCAATCTTGAATAGTCCTTTTCTTAATAAACCCATACTGATTTTTATGGATCAGTTGTGGCAAAATCAATTGAAGCCTATTTGCTAGCAGCTTAGTGATAATTTTCATTGAAGTGTTCAATAGAGAGATTGGTCTGTAATCATTGATCTTAGCTTGCACCTTCAGTTTTAGGGGTCAGGGCTATAAATGAGTTGTTGATGCTTCTAACACAAAGATTTCCTTGTTGGAAGGATTCACATAGATCATAGAAATCTTGAGCTATGAAATGCCAGCACTTTTTGATGAATTCATTTGTGAACCCATCAGGACCAGGAGACTTGTCAGTTGGGAAGCTCTGAAATTATGTTGTCAATCTCTTCTCTGGAAAAGTCTGCTTCCAAGGCAGATAAGTCAGGTGCTGTTGAGAAAAGCTCTTCTAAATCAAATAGCATACCCCCAAATTCAGATATCCCAAGCATTTGCCTAAATGAATTCCATATTAGATTTGCCTTCTGATCATGTTGAGTTACTGATACATTGCTATCATCTAGAAGAGAAGCTATGGAATTCCTTCTGTGCTTTACAGAAGCATGAGCATGGAAAAGTTTTGTTCCAGCATCACCCTCCTGCACCCACTTGATCTTTGCTCTCTGTTTCCAATAAGTTTTCTGCATCTTTAGGAGTGAGATCAGCTTATCATACAGGGTGTTCCTAAAATTCCATTCCTCAATGCTCAGGTCTCTCAGGACTTCAATGGTCTCTAGCAAGTAAATGACAGATTTTACTTGTTTAATTAGCTTGAAAAGAGATGACAGGTTGGCATTCCAAGTCCTTAAGATGCCTCTCAAGTGTTTAAATTTTGCTGTCAGTCTTTTTGCAGGATCAAATGCATTTATGTATGTCAACCATGCTTGCTGTACAGTGGGCTTGAAGCTTTCAAATTGGAGCCAAAAGTTTTCAAACCTGAAGACTTTTGCAGCTGGGATAGCAGTGCTGATTTCAATGATGCAGGGCCAATGATCAGAGGTTTCCATGATTAAAGATTTGGCCACAGTATTTGGGAAATTAATGGTCCAATTTGCTGAAGTAAAAAACCAGCCTAGCCTTTCTAGCAGCGTTTCTTCCTGTTTATTGGTCCAGGTAAATTATCTTCCAAGCAAAGGGATTTCCATCAGGCCTAGATTGCTGATAGCTTCATTAAACAAGTACATTTCCTGGACATCAGCTCCCTCTTTATTCCTATCTTCTGGTTTTCTGAGGAGGTTGAAGTCTCCTACAATTAACCAGTCAAGTTCATCTGGGGTTTGGATATTCTGAAACCAATTCAAGAAATCCCTTTTTCCTTGTGGTGTACATGGAGCATAAACCGTTGTGAGCAACCAGATGGCTTCATTGAGCTGGGAAGTGAGATTAACTCTCCTCTGAACATTCTTCCTTGCCAGACTACCAGGATTCCCCCAGAGGCGCCATTGGAGGGGAGATAGATGAAGCTGTCAAAGCTTACTGGACAAAAGTTTCTGATGTATGAAAGGTCAAACACTAGCTTTATCTTTTCACATGTGTTTTCCTCTTGGCGCACCCTTTTGTCTTCTTTTCCTCTAAAAAAAAGTCTCGATCTGCCCTCTCCTAGATACCAGAACACGCTTTATATCCTACCAGCGCCGCTGCCTCTCAATCTTGTGTGCATGGAAGAAATAAACTTGAGAAGGGAGAAGAAGGATTAAGGCTCTCCGTCATCCATCGTATCTATTCTTCCAAGAAAACCCGGTTTGGCGTCTCCTCATCTATCTGTTTCTCTCAATTTCTTGGTTCCTCTTGCTGTTCATGATACCATATCACATTTGTGCATAGATCAGGGCGAGACGGTTGTAGCAGCGAGGATCGGTGTGAGGTGGAGAAAAACAAGGAAGGAAGAAGTGGATCGCCGGGGCCTTGTTGTTGTGCTCGCTGTAGTTGCCTAGGTGCGATGCCAAATCCTAATCCACTTCTTTGGATAAGTTCTGTGGACTAAGTAGTCGCAAAAAAAAAGGTTTTGTGGACTAAGTCATTTAGAAGAGGTTTAGTTGGAGTAATCCCAAAATTAATCTCGTCCACGTTTTGAAATCCCGTTAGACTGTGTAGTTTCTGTTCAAATGACCTTAATAAATTCTTGTTGTGTCTGTGTACCCTTACTGCCTTCCTGACGATACCTCAATGTGGTAGTTGTGGCCTGTATGTTTAGCATCTGGTGAAGAACTCAGAATGATTCCTAAAATGATATGGTTCAGCTGTGTACCCTTACCAGCTGGTTAATATTGATCAGACTGGCTTCATCAAAGGGAGGTCGATTTCTGAAAATTTTGTATTGAAGCCACTACCGAAAGGTCCCCCACTCTAGTGCTCAAACTTGATTTTGCAAAGGCATTTGACTCGGTATCATGGAGAGCCTGAGGGCGATCATGGAAACAAGGGGTTTCGGGTCCATCTGGTGCAACTGGACACAAAAACTCCTGACCACCTCCAAGTCTACAGTTCTGGTGAACGGTTGCCCCGACCCCTGGATTCTTTTTTTTTCTCGAATACGCAAAAGATTTACGTATCATTGCATTAAGAAGAATAGAGTTCTCGTTACAAACAACGCGTATCTAGCGCGCTAGGCGGTCACAGAACCGGACCAACCTATCCGACTGCTCCTTGGTTCGATATTACATAACTAGAACAACCAAAGTGCGAGCACCGCCGCGTCCTACGGGTCTTTCACGAAGAGCTCCCACGCGCGCCCATTGAACGCAGGAAACAGCGCGTCAAGGGACTCCACTTGGCTCGACGTCAAAGTCCCAGTACACATGGCGTCAAGTATTCTCTTGGGCGCAGGTGAAGCCGGCTTTGCCGGTGGCGCGATACCCAACCGCTAGTTGAGGAGTACCTCTCCCCGACGGGAGGCCGGTATGTATGCCAATGGTTGGGCGGCTATCCGACGGCTCCTTTGCCTGATAGACGGTGGTCCCCTGGACCTCGCCCTCTATTGTGGTGGAGAGGCAATGAGGGGCGGCTCCCGCTCGACCCGCACCTCATCCACAAACCGTGCCAGGAGTCTGCAGTTCTGGTGAACGGTTGCCCCGACCCCTGGATTCAGTGTGAGCGAGGTTCGAGGTAGGGCGATGCTCTGTCTCTCCTACCTTTTTCTCCTTGTTGCCGACATGCTGCAGGCAATGATACAAGAAGATGGCTTCATCCGACATCCAATTGCCGACGCTGCATGCCCTGTGCTCCAAGCCTCCAATATGTGGATGATACCCTAATCATCCTTCGCGCTGACCCTGCGGATGTCAGCCGCCTCAAAGCCATCCTAGATCAGTTTGCTATGGCTACGGGCCTGAAGATCAATTTTCACAAGAGCACAGCTGTCCCGATGCATGTACAAGATGGCCTAGCGTAGCGTCTGGTTGACATCATGCAGTGTAAGAAGGAAGGATTTCGATCCCCAAGTATATCTGGGACTGCCTGTGTCCAACATCAAGCTGCGACTCAATATGCTTTCTTCCTGCTGATTGCTATGGTTGACAGGTATTTGTCAGGATGGCGCGCCATGCTCCTATCTTATGCAGGCCGTCTGACCCTTGTCAACTCTGTTTTGGATGGCCTTCTTACATATATCATGGGTGCAATGGTCCTGCCGCCAGGGGTGATCAAGCTACTGGATGCAAGGCGGCGCGCCTTCCTTTGGGCGGGCTTGTACAAGGCTTCAGGAGCTCAGTGCTTGGTTGCTAGGGAAACGGTATGTACTGAACGCAGAGATGGTGAAGGGGTAAAGCGACTGTATACACAAAATTCCTGCCTGTTGCTTAAGCTAATACACCGGCTCGACCACCCGGACCAATCCTCCTGGGCGCAAGGCAACGAGTTTCGATGTCTAATCTGCAAGGAGACAGCTCTTAGGTCGCTGCTTACAGCCTATCTGTCTGTCACAACAGCTGATGTTGGCAATGGACATAATACATTAGCAGCGGCTCTCCAGGGCGTTGATCTATCCCAGGAACCTGACCAAAGGGGTTGCTTCCTAGAAGATATTAATCACAATCTTCAAGCAGGCCTGATCTATCGCATGTCTGTTCAGCAAGGGCAACAGGGACCAATGCATCAGTTTATTTGGAAGAATCATGCCCCTCCATGAGTAAAGTTCTTTGGTGGCAGCTCGTCCAGGAGCGCATCCACAGCAGAGATAATTTGTTCCTGAAAAACATCGTGGATGACCCCTGCTGTGAAATATGTCAAGCGACCGAGTGAAAGTCCTATGTTTGATGTTGGTAATTAGTGACAATGCCTAAGTACTAATCCTATGCCTAAGTTGTATGTAGCATATGAGGATTAGTACATTCCAAGGTTGGTGGCAAGATGGACATGGTGATCATGATGGCCACACTTGGATTTGGACGCAACCCTACGTGATCAAGGCAAAGGTATATGCTTAAGGGTTGTGTTTTAGTAACCAAGACACCTAGTGGGTGTGGTTACATTATAGGATAGATAGCCGTACTATAAAGAGGGGAATGACGCGGCTATTGAACTCCTAAGTGCCTCTAGGTGTGCATTTCATATCATATGCATTTGGATAGAACTAATAACGCCTCTAAAAATGATTGTGAAAATGCTAACACACATGCACATGGTGATGATCACTTGGTGATGTTAGCACGTTTGCGATGGCGTTGGAGTTTGAGCGGTAGAGAGGGTTTGGGGTCCTCTCTCCCTCCCGCCGAGCTTGCGAGGCGGGATTCAGGCGTTTTCGAGGAGTTGAAACGCCTATTTTCCACTACGCCGAAAGACGGAAAAGAAACAGAGGCGAACGGAGGTCACAGAGGTGACCGGACGCTGGACCGGACGCGGTCACTGTTTGACCGGACGCGTCCGGTCAGCGTTCAGCGTTTGCGCGAGTTTCAGTTTGTTGATCGGACGCGCGGTGCGTCCAGTCATGACCGACCGGACGCGTCCGGTCGATCAGGGAGCTTACTGGACTCCAACCGGACGCTGGCACTGTGGCGTCCGGTCAGTTCTACAGCGCGTCCGGTCACTGTTTCGTTGGAGCGCTGCTCTGGCTTGACCAGCGCGTCCGGTCAGTTACGGGACCAGCGCGTCCGGTCGAGCCCAGCGCGTTCGGTCGTTGCGACCAGCGCGTCCGGTCGGTGTTTCGCAAAAGAGCCGTTGTGTGACCGGCGCGTCCGGTCCGCGCGACCAGCGCGTCCGGTCAGCGCGACTTCGGCTGTTTCAAGTGTGTAACGGCTATATTCGAAGGGGTACGTCTATAAATACTCGTTGGCCGGCTCAAGGCTCTCTCTCTTGGACATTTGACATACTTGTGAGCACTTTGAGCTAAGCAACTCCCCTCCCATTCATCTCTCTTGCTTCTTTGCATATTCGAAGTGAGATTGAGTGATCCAAGTGCATTTGCATTGTGAGATTGCATCTAGTTGGCACTTGGTGGTTGATTTGCTGCGGGATTCTTGTTTCTCTTGGTGGTTGCCGCCACCTAGACGGTTTGGAGCAGCTTGGAGGCGTTGGCAAGAGTTGGTGATTGTTCTTGGCCACCTCCGGTGATTGTAAGGGGTTTGTGCCTACCTCGGCGAAGCGCCAAAGGCAACATTAGTAAATTGCTCGTGTCATTACAACCTTTTGCCATTTGGTAGGTTCTTGTGGCGCCTTTTGAGAGGCTCGGTGTGAGACCGATTAGCCACCGAACCACGTGGTGAAGAGGGACACAACGGGGACTAGCGTGCCGGCAAGCACGTGAACCTCGGGATAAATCTTCGCGTCATCACTTTCATATTGTGATTGATCGATCCCGGTGTTCGGTTGTCTTGGTATTCATTGTTGATCATATTGGTTGGCTCAATACTTCGCCCCTCGGTGAAACTCTCCTAACTCAACTCCGCATTACTTTCCTAGTTATCTTTGCTAGCTAGTTAGCTTTGCTAGAGTAGCTCTTTTGTGTAGCTTGCTAGTTGTAGTTGTAGTTACCTTCTCGGTTTGACTTGTGCGGTTGAGTGCCAATATACTAGAATTGTGAATTGGATAGGTGGCTTGCAAACACCCCGTAGGCTAAGCAAAACTTGCATCTCGCTATTTGTTGTATTGATAAACTTGTTTAGCTTGTCTTTGTAGAAAATTTTAAAAGGCTATTCACCCCCCTCTAGCCATCTAGACCTTTCAAGTGGTATCGGAGCAGTGGTCACCGTTTGCAAGGCTTAACAACCTCGGTGCAAGATGGCTCAAGTTATGTTCAATCATGTTAATGGCAAGCCTCCATTCTTTGATGGCGTCTCTTCCTTTGATCATTGGAAAAGGAAGATGAAGCAATATCTAGGAAATATACATGAGAAGGTTTGGGATGTGACTAAAGAAGGATACATCATTCTTGATGAAGAAAATCTCACTCCAAATGACCGCATCAACAAACAATGCAACACGGCGGCACTTGACACAATCTACCGTGCCATTGATGACAAAGTATTTGAGCAAATCAAAGATCTTGAAAAGGCAAATGAGCTTTGGATAAGGCTTGAAGAAACATATGAAGGCACTTCAACGGTAAAGAGTGCCAAACTATATATGCTTAAGGACAAGTTCTCCACCTTCAAGATGAAGGATGATGAATCCATCCCGGAGATGTTCTATAGGCTCCAAGTCATTGTCAATGATCTCAAGGGGCTTGGAGAGAAGGTTGAGGACAAGGACTTCTCACACAAGTTCTTGATGTGCTTACCCAAGAAGTTTGCCACCTTGAGAAGAATGATCTTTAGAGAGGGATTGGACAAGGTCAAACCAACCGATGTTCTTGGAGATATAATGACCGATGCCCAATACAATGATGATGAAGATGAGGTAGAAGAGAAGAAGGAGACCAAGGTCAAGCAAGAGAAGCCCATTGCATTCAAGGCTTCATCTTCTAAGGGCAAGAGCAAGGTGGAGAGTGATGATGATGATCCATTCGATGATGAGACCATGGCCCTCCTAGTGCACAAGATGGGGAGGTTCATGAAGAAGAAAGGATATGGGGCAAGGAAGAGAAGGGATTTCATGAAGGCAAAGGAGGTGCTTTGCTATAATTGCAATAGCCCCGATCATGTAGTGGCAAAGTGCCCCTATGAAGACAAAAGATATCATGATGGGGAGTTGAAGTTGAAGAAGAACAAGAAGGACAAGAAGGAGAAGAAAGAGAAAAAGAGCTTCACTATCAACAAGAAGAAGAAAGGTGGTGGCTATGTGGTCACTTGGGATAGTGATAGCTCCGATAGTGATGATGATAGCTCTAGTGATGATGAGAGGACCACTCGGCGAGCCATTGCAAGCATCGCCCTCTCCAACAAGTCATCCATCTTCGACACTACATCGACATGCCTTATGGCCAAGCCTACCAAGGTAAAATATGATGATAGTGATGATGATTCTTGTGCTAGTGATGGTTGTAGGAGTGATGATGAGGAGGATGAGGACTACTCCAAGGATGATCTATTAGGCATAATAGATCAAATGAGCAAGGGCTACAAGAGGACAACCAAGAAGTGCAAAATCTTGGAGCAAGAGCTCATTGCCAAGAGCAATGAAAATGATACCTTGATGGAGGAGCTTGTTGCTCTCAAAAAGAGTAAGGAGTGCAAAGGAATTGAATAAGAGCTCAAAGCTCTTAGGAAATCCTTTGATGAGCTAGAGGCTTCTCATGAGTGTCTAAAGGAGGACCACGAGGATCTTGAAATTGCTCACACTAGGCTTAAGGAAGCCCACTCCGCTCTACTTGAGCTCATCAAGGAAAAGGACCTCAAGTTGGAGAAGCTCATGAAGGAAGCTAAGGAGGAGCAAGTGATTGTCACTTGCGATATTGGACTAACATGTGATATTAGTGATGATTCTTTATTTGTTGGTCCTACTAATGCTTCATGTAGCTCATCATCATCCACCACAACCAACTCTACCTCTACTACTAGTGATGCATCGCTTGTGGTTGAGAATGAGACTCTCAAGAGAGAGGTGGATGATCTCACCCGCGCATTAGGCAATGCCTATGGTGGGGATGCCCGCTTGCTAAAATGCTTGGGTAGCCAAAGGTTCTCTCTTAACAAAGAGGGTTTGGGCTACACTCCCAAGAAGGGCAAGACGGCCTTTGCTACTCCAAAGTCTCGCTTTGTGAAGAGCAATGGTCGTTATTGCAATAGATGCAAGCAAGTTGGGCATCTAGAGATTAATTGTAATAAAATGAACAAGAACAACAACAAGTTTCATACTAAAATGGATTACATTCCTTTTGATTCTTGTTACGTGCTTACCAAGGGTGAGAAAGGTGTGCATGCTAAGTTTGTTGGTACACCAATTGTGGGTTCAAAGAAGAAGGCCATTTGGGTACCAAAGAGCTTAGTTACTAACCTCCAAGGACCCAAACAAGTATGGGTACCTAAGAAACATTAATTTATTTTGTAGGTAAATTACAAGGCCGGGGGAAGACATTGGGTGCTTGATAGTGGGTGCTCTCAACATATGACCGGTGATTCAAGAATGTTCAACTCTCTCAAATCAAATGATAGTGGCATTGATAGTATCACATTTGGTGACAATAGCAAGGGTGATGTGAAGGCTCTTGGAAGGATTGCAATCTCAAATGATCATAGCATTTCCAATGTGCTCCTAGTTGAAAAGTTGAACTTCAATCTTCTCTCGGTTGCTCAATTGTGTGATCTAGGTTTCAAGTGCATATTTGGTGTTGATGATGTGGAGATAGTTAGTGTTGATGGCTCAAATTTGATCTTCAAAGGCTTTAGATATGAGAATCTATACTTGGTTGATTTCAATGCTAGTGACACTCAACTTTCAACATGCTTGCTCACCAAATCAAGTATGGGTTGGTTATGGCATAGAAGACTTGGTCATGTTGGCATGAAGCAATTGAACAAGTTAGTGAAGCATGACTTAGTTAGAGGCTTGAAGGATGTCACATTTGAGAAGGATAAGCTATGTAGTGCATGTCAAGCCGAAAAACAAGTGGGCAACACTCATCCATTGAAGAGCATTATGAGTACTTCCAAGGCATTTGAGTTGTTGTACATGGATCTATTTGGGCCAACTACATACACAAGCATTGGTGGCAACAAGTATGGCTTTGTGATTGTGGATGATTTCACTAGATACACATGGGTATTCTTTCTTGTGGACAAGAGTGATGTATTTGACATATTCAAGAAGTTCATCAAGAGAGTGCAAAATGAGTTTGAGACCACAATCAAGAAAGTGAAAAGTGACAATGGAAGTGAGTTAGAAACACAAGAGTTGATGAGCTATGTGAGGAGCTTGGAATCAAGCATCAATTCTCGGCCAAGTATACACCTCAATCTAATGGCCTAGTTGAGAGAAAGAATAGAACTTTGATTGATATGGCAAGATCAATGTTAAATGAGTATAATGTGAGTCATTCATTTTGGGCCGAAGCAATCAACACGGCTTGCTTCTATAGCAATCGCCTTTATTGCCACAAGTTCTTAGAGAAAACACCATATGAGATCTTAAATGGAAGAAAGCCCAACATTGCATACTTTCGGGTATTTGGTTGCAAATGCTACATCTTGAAGAAGGGCACTAGATTGAGCAAATTTGAGAAGAAATATGATGAAGGATTCTTGCTTGGTTACTCCACTACTAGCAAAGCTTATAGAGTTTGGAATTTGGCTAGTGGTTTACTTGAGGAAGTTCATGATGTTGAGTTTGATGAAACAAATGGCTCTCAAGATGAGGAAAATAACTTGGATGATGTTAGAGGAACTCAATTGACCAATGCTATGAAAGAAATGGATATTGGTGATATTAGGCCGAAGCAAGTGATTGATGTGGATGACAACAAAGATCAAGTGCTCCAAAGTCCAATTACACAAGCTAGTGGTTCTCTAATGCAAAATCAAGCTAGTACATCATCTCAAGTTCAACAAGATCAACAAGTGGCTAGTTCATCATCTCCAACTCATGATCAACATCAACATCCAAGCAATCAAGTCCAAGTGCTTCAACCAACCAACATTGCTAGAGACCATCCATTAGATTCCATCATTGGTGACATACAAAGGGGAGTTCAAACTAGATCAAGATTGGCATCATTTTGTGCTCATTCTTCTTTTGTGTCAATGGAAGAACCCAAGGACATTGACAAAGCATTGAGAGATCCGGATTGGGTAAATGCAATGCATGAAGAGCTCAACAACTTCAAGAGAAATGAAGTATGGGAACTAGTTGAGAGGCCTAAAGATCACAATGTCATTGGAACAAGATGGGTCTTTCGCAACAAGCAAGATCAAGATGGAATAGTAGTAAGGAACAAAGCAAGACTAGTGGCTCAAGGTTACACACAAATAGAGGGTCTTGACTTTGGTGAAACTTATGCCCCGGTTGCAAGATTGGAAGCAATTAGGATCTTACTTGCCTATGCGTGTGCTCACAATATCAAGCTATATCAAATGGATGTGAAGAGTGCATTTCTAAATGGGTACATTCAAGAAGAGGTGTATGTGGAGCAACCTCCCGGTTTTGAATATGACAAGAAACCCAATCATGTCTACAAGTTGAGAAAAGCTTTGTATGGATTGAAGCAAGCACCTAGAGCATGGTATGAAAGATTGAGGGATTTCTTGCTATCCAAAGGTTTTGTCATGGGCAAAGTGGATACTACTCTCTTCACCAAGAAGATTGGGAAAGACTTATTTGTATTGCAAATATATGTTGATGATATCATCTTCGGTTCAACCAATCAAGATTATTGTGATGAGTTTGGGAAAATGATGGCAAAGGAATTTGAAATGTCAATGATCGGTGAACTTAGTTTCTTTCTTGGACTTCAAATCAAACAAATGAAGGAAGGAACATTTATGAGCCAAACCAAGTACATCAAAGATATGCTCAAGAAATTTGGCATGGAAGATGCAAAGGGTATTACAACCCCAATGGGCACTAGTGGAAGTTTAGATAGTGACAAGAGTGGCAACATGGTGGATCAAAAGCTTTATAGATCAATGATTGGTAGCCTACTCTATGTGACGGCATCAAGACCCGATGTGATGTTTAGTGTATGCATGTGTGCAAGATTTCAAGCCTCACCAAGAGAAAGTCATTTGAAGGCAACAAAGAGAATATTGAGGTATTTGAAGCATACACAAGATGTTGGATTATGGTATCCCAAAGGTGCAAGCTTTGAGCTAGTTGGATATTCGGATTCCGACTATGCCGGTGACAAAGTGGAGAGAAAGAGCACTTCCGGGACTTGTCAATTGTTGGGAAGATCACTTGTCTCATGGTCATCCAAGAAGCAAAATAGTATTGCACTATCTACCGCCGAAGCCGAATACATCGCCGCGGGTAGTTGTTGTGCACAAATCTTGTGGATGAAGGCAACATTGAAGGATTTTGGAATCAATTTCAAGAATGTGCCATTACTATGTGACAATGAAAGTGCCGTGAAGCTAACCAACAATCCGGTTCAACATCAAAGAACAAAGCATATTGATGTTCGTCATCATTTTATAAGAGATCATCAACAAAAGGGTGACATTGCTATTGAGAGTGTGGGCACCGAAGATCAATTAGCCGATCTATTCACCAAGCCACTTGATGAGAAGAGATTTCACAAGCTAAAGAATGAGTTGAACATACTTGACTTCTCTAACATGAGTTAATGCACCCCAATGTTATGACATGCCTCTCCTTTGAGCCCCAAGGTACAATTGGTTGACATGTCATACATTCTATACTAAGGACATGTTTAGTGCATCTAGTCATGATTTCTTATGTTCTAGGCTCATTCATGAAAATCAAATGAATTTGAAGTTTATATGGTGCCACTATTGTTTCCATGTATTGTATGATCTAGTGGTAGCATATAACTTGTTTAAGTAGCTTGTGATCCTAAGTGTTTAATCTAGAAAACTTGTCTAAATATTTGCTTCGACATGGTGCATGATAACCCTTCTAGTGAGGTGTGAAGAAGCTTGCCCTTGATCAAACCGAAGCATTTTATTTATGCAAGCAATCTAGGTTGAATCACAAACTTGATCCTCACCCCATAATTCAACATGATAATCTATCTAAAATTGGTCCCTTGTGGTCATTGGTGCCAAATGGGGAGAAAATGTTGTTCACAAAGATAGATTCTAAAGGAGGAGAAAACCCTAAAGGGAAAATTGATAAAAGAAGGGGATCAACTAAAATTTTGAGCACACAAGTAGGGGGAGCAAGCTCTTAAACATGAATGTTGCATTTCTTTGTGCACTTCATATGTATGATGCATAGTTATGCATTTCTTTTTCTCCAATACTTTGCTTGTGTGATGTTTTGCTAGTATACAATTAAATGGTGTATTGAAGTACTAGCATGAATAGGAAGTAGTTAGATTTTTCTTGCTTCATGTTTTTTAAAGTGGTACTAGAGCCTTGCTTATAATGTTGATCTCACGAGGTTTCTAGTTATGTTTGTGCTTTTCCAAGTGGTATCTAACTACACAAGGTGCTAAGATGGTGTTTATCGCTACTTCGATGGTATCACGCTTCAAAGGTCTATAATCTAAAACACTTAGCACCTATTGGTAGTCAATGCTCCTAATCTTTCCTATCTAACATGTATGCTTCCAAAATCCAAACATATAGCATACATGTAGGGGGAGCCATTGCTATCAATTTGAATTCATGATCACTTGTCCATACTTCTTACACATGGTAATATACTTGGACAATGTGACATGGGTTCAATCAAAATTTTATCATAATATCTTTGTGAAAGGGTTGTCACCAATTACCAACAAGGGGGAGATTGAAAGTCCTATGTTTGGTGTTGGTAATTAGTGACAATGCCTAAGTACTAATCCTATGCCTAAGTTGTATGTAGCATATGAGGATTAGTACATTCCAAGGTTGGTGGCAAGATGGACATGGTGATCATGATGGCCACACTTGGATTTGGACGCAACCCTACGTGATCAAGGCAAAGGTATATGCTTAAGGGTTGTGTTTTAGTAACCAAGACACCTAGTGGGTGTGGTTACATTATAGGATAGATAGCCGTACTATAAAGAGGGGAATGACGCGGCTATTGAACTCCTAAGTGCCTCTAGGTGTGCATTTCATATCATATGCATTTGGATAGAACTAATAACGCCTCTAAAAATGATTGTGAAAATGCTAACACACATGCACATGGTGATGATCACTTGGTGATGTTAGCACGTTTGCGATGGCGTTGGAGTTTGAGCGGTAGAGAGGGTTTGGGGTCCTCTCTCCCTCCCGCCGAGCTTGCGAGGCGGGATTCAGGCGTTTTCGAGGAGTTGAAACGCCTATTTTCCACTACGCCGAAAGACGGAAAAGAAACAGAGGCGAACGGAGGTCACAGAGGTGACCGGACGCTGGACCGGACGCGGTCACTGTTTGACCGGACGCGTCCGGTCAGCGTTCAGCGTTTGCGCGAGTTTCAGTTTGTTGATCGGACGCGCGGTGCGTCCAGTCATGACCGACCGGACGCGTTCGGTCGATCAGGGAGCTTACTGGACTCCAACCGGACGCTGGCACTGTGGCGTCCGGTCAGTTCTACAGCGCGTCCGGTCACTGTTTCGTTGGAGCGCTGCTCTGGCTTGACCAGCGCGTCCGGTCAGTTACGGGACCAGCGCGTCCGGTCGAGCCCAGCGCGTTCGGTCGTTGCGACCAGCGCGTCCGGTCGGTGTTTCGCAAAAGAGCCGTTGTGTGACCGGCGCGTCCGGTCCGCGCGACCAGCGCGTCCGGTCAGCGCGACTTCGGCTGTTTCAAGTGTGTAACGGCTATATTCGAAGGGGTACGTCTATAAATACTCGTTGGCCGGCTCAAGGCTCTCTCTCTTGGACATTTGACATACTTGTGAGCACTTTGAGCTAAGCAACTCCCCTCCCACTCATCTCTCTTGCTTCTTTGCATATTCGAAGTGAGATTGAGTGATCCAAGTGCATTTGCATTGTGAGATTGCATCTAGTTGGCACTTGGTGGTTGATTTGCTGCGGGATTCTTGTTTCTCTTGGTGGTTGCCGCCACCTAGACGGTTTGGAGCAGCTTGGAGGCGTTGGCAAGAGTTGGTGATTGTTCTTGGCCACCTCCGGTGATTGTAAAGGGTTTGTGCCTACCTCGGCGAAGCGCCAAAGGCAACATTAGTAAATTGCTCGTGTCATTACAACCTTTTGCCATTTGGTAGGTTCTTGTGGCGCCTTTTGAGAGGCTCGGTGTGAGACCGATTAGCCACCGAACCACGTGGTGAAGAGGGACACAACGGGGACTAGCGTGCCGGCAAGCACATGAACCTCGGGATAAATCTTCGCGTCATCACTTTCATATTGTGATTGATCGATCCCGGTGTTCGGTTGTCTTGGTATTCATTGTTGATCATATTGGTTGGCTCAATACTTCGCCCCTCGGTGAAACTCTCCTAACTCAACTCCGCATTACTTTCCTAGTTATCTTTGCTAGCTAGTTAGCTTTGCTAGAGTAGCTCTTTTGTGTAGCTTGCTAGTTGTAGTTGTAGTTACCTTCTCGGTTTGACTTGTGCGGTTGAGTGCCAATATACTAGAATTGTGAATTGGATAGGTGGCTTGCAAACACCCCGTAGGCTAAGCAAAACTTGCATCTCGCTATTTGTTGTATTGATAAACTTGTTTAGCTTGTCTTTGTAGAAAATTTTAAAAGGCTATTCACCCTCCTCTAGCCATCTAGACCTTTCACCGAGGAAATTGCGGATCACATCGTGGCCAGTGCCCCTTCGCGTAGGAATTCTGGAAGCATGTTGGGGGCAAAAACTTGGTGTGCGTTGCCCCTGTCACTGCCGGGCTGCATGCTCACTACTGGAAACCAGGTGTTTGCCGAGTGTCTAAAACACTCGGCAAACTTCATTAAACACTCGGCAAACCGTTTGCCGAGTGTCGCACTCGGCACAGGCCGCTCGGCAAAAAAAAAACCCGGCAAACAGCGCTTTGCCGAGTGTCAAAACACGGACACTCGGCAAACCTTTTGCCGAGTGTCATATACGGCACATGGCAAAAATAACCGTTAACGGACGAACCCTAACGGTTATTTTGCCAAGTGTCAAGGGACTGACACTCGGCATGGTGCGCAAGGTTTGCCGAGTGTCAGGGGGCTGACACTCGGCAAAGTGGGTCAGTTTGCCAAGTGTCAAGCTGCTGACACTCGGCAAAGCGGGGAAGGTTTCTTGCTTCTCTGTTACAGGGAACTTTGAAACACAGGAACGCGGTGGTATTCAGAGGCGAGCAGCCCAGTCTCTAACGAAATTGAATATTTTCTGTATGTTTTTAGATTACACCATTTTCATGTTAGTAGTCTAATATATATCCTGACGTGGGGTAAAGTTTTATCACATTATGTTTGTGCTGGTGACCTGTGCGTCATTTGAATGGGCGTGCTTTCCGGTTGTTGCTTTAAGTCACGTCTGCTCTACTTGGTTTACTGATGTATGAAATCTAGTTACTGGATGATTCACAATCACGGCTGATTTACATACATACGTGACAGAGTGGAAGCTGAGCTAATGGATCTGTTTCATTCAAGGAAAAAAAAATTGGTGTCATACAGCTCTACAGCCATGTCCATCCATCTCTATGCATGGTATGTTGATCTAAATAGAAGAGGAGCAGCAGCAACAAAGTTGAAAATCCCAAGTGTCTTGATGTACCAAAGAACTCCTCCAAAAGCTCACATAAGTGCGAACGTCTGTGCTTAGCACCATTTTTCAGTGAGTTGAGTACATACAATTCTGATGCCAGATACATCCAATGGAAGAAGCATGCTGCTAGCTGTGAGTGATGACTGGATCGATCGCTGTCAAGAGCTGTTTGTTACTCTCTATGCACCTGCAAGTTATGCCACAAGAGACAAACTTGATTTCTTGGTTCCTCCGTTTCCATGCCACGAAACCAGACTATAAATTGTGCGGCCTCGATCACCAAATCATCAACACGTCCTCATTTACCTTCCAAGCAGCAGCACTAAGCTAGCTTAATTAATTCAGGCAAGACAGCTGACACAAATCTACCGCGAAAAAAAAAATGGGCAGGCTCAGCTACACCTACACCACCGTGCTGGTGGCGCTCGCAGTCTCAGCTCCACTGGCCGCCCTCGCCGGCGACCCAGACATCCTGAGCGACTACATCGTCCCGGCGGACGCGAACCTCGGGGCCATCACCGGCGCCTTCTTCACGTACACGGGGTTCCGCGCGGCCAGGAACATGAGCACGCCCGTGCCCAACTTCACGGCGACCAAGGCCACGATGGCGGAGTTCCCGGCGCTCAACGGCCAGAGCGTCTCGTACGTGCTGCTCATGTTCCCGGCGGGTGGGTCAGTGAACCCCACGCACACCCACCCGCGGGCCGCCGAGCTGCTGCTCGTCCTCGACGGCGCGCTCTCCGTCGGCTTCGTCGACACCGCCGGCAAGCTCTACACCCAGGACCTGGCCGCCGGCGACATGTTCGTGTTCCCCAAGGGCACCGTGCACTGGCAGTTCAACCAGGGGGACAAGCCCGCCACCGCGCTCGCGGCGCTCGGGAGCGCCGCCCCCGGGCTCGTGTCCCTCCCGGCCACCCTGTTCGGCGCCAGCAACATCGACGACAACGTGCTGGCGAAGTCCTTCAAGACCGATGTGGCCACCATCCAGAAACTCAAGGCAGGCTTAGCTCCCCCAAAGAAATGAATCGTGTGTGTGTAACAGCTGCTGTGTCGTGGTGAATTCCACGCATGTTCTTGAGTTCCTGTCTGGCCTGGGGACGTGCCAGCCAGGTCAAATAAAATGCTTCTTATTTATAAATGCAAGTCTCTAGATTGCATGATGTGATGAGAATTCCTGAGATTAAGAATTTAGGACGTTCATGGTTTATAGATTCCTAGTGAAGGCCGCGCGCCTTCGCGTGCTGGTAAGTGAATAAATTCAGGTTTATAAAGGTAGGGTTTATTTGCATACATATCTGTGGAAATATAATAAGTTTGGACAGGATGCATATGTTACCTGCGAAAGGTGGATGTAGAGTTCATTTGATAGTTATATTGTATAGACCTGGCAACGTCTTTACTGTACAATTTATGACCATAGCACATTAGGGAAATAGCATAGGCTTATAAATGAGACCAGTGGTCCAACCTGACCTCATGAATTTCGATTTCCTTCTAAATGTATGGTTGGTCAATGGAGATCATTTCGAAAGACTTGGTTTGATGAATTTGATTGGCCAGAGTATTGTGAGTCCAAGGACGCTGCTTATTGCTTATATTGCTATCTTTTCTTTAATTCGGGAAAGGCTGGAAAATTTAGGAGTTCTGTCTTTGCACATCAAGGTTATCAGAATTGGAAGAACGCTAAGGATACTTTTCATAAGCACAGTGCTTCCAAGACTCATACAGGGGCTAGACTGAAGTGTGACGATTTTATGAACCAAAGGACAAGTGTGGGTCAAAGATTAGTTGAGGTAAGCACGGAGGAAGAAAAACGATATGAGATTCATCTGACATCATCTTTAGATGTTGCAAGATTTCTCATATATCAAGGGCAACCTTTTCATGGAGATGATGAGAGTTCTACTTCCCTCAAAAAGGGTATGTTCAGAGAGATGGTTGATTTGTATAAAGATAAGGTAGATATAGTCAATGATGCATATGAAAAAGGTTCTAAAAGTTGCTAGATGATATCTCCTGATATACAAAAGAATCTTGCAAAAGCTTGTGCAGAGGAAGTCACAACTGTCAGTATGGATGAGATTAAAAGTAGAAAATTCTCAGTGCTTATTGATGAGTCCCGGGATGTATCAATAAAAGAGCAAATGACAGTGATTCTAAGGTTAGTACTTCACAATTGCAGTTTTGTGCATAGATTTTATTATAATTATACTAACACATAAACAAATGTACTGTATAGGTTTGTGAATGATAAAGGTCAAGTGGTGGAGATATTTCTTGGACTTCAGCATGTTCAGAGTTGTACAGCTATTGCAGAAAGAAGCTTTGGTCGGTATGCTTTCAAGTCACAATTTGTCTATCTCTATGCTTCGTGGGCAAGGGTACGATGGAGCTTCTAATATGAGAGGTGAATTTAATGGGGTGCAGAAATTGATTCGTGATGAAAATCCTTATGCTTTCTATGTGCATTGTTTTGCTCATCAATTGCAACTAGTGGTTGTTGCTGTTTCGACCTATAGTGCAGACATTGCAGATTTCTTTAATTATGTTCCTTTAATAGTCACCAATGTGGGTGCATCTTGTATGAGAAAAGATGCCTTGCTTGCAAAGCATCATGATGTGTTGCTAGAAAAGATTGAGAAGGGTGAGATTATGACTGGAAGAGGTTTAAATCAAGAAAGTAGCCTAGCTATAGGCCAGGAGATACTAGATGGGGTTCACATTTAAAAACTTTGCTTCGCATTTTAGTGATGTGGGAGGCTATCATAGATGTGCTTGAGATAGTGAAGAAAGATTCTATTAAACCAAGAAATAATGGTGGAGCTTTAGGTTTAATTGAAAAAATGGCGAGCTTTGATTTTGTGTTCATCCTGCAATTGATGATACAATTATTGAGCATGATACAATTGTTGAGCATGACAGATATTTTGTCACAAGCTTTGCAAAGGAAGGATCAAGACATAGTTGAAGCAATGCATTTGCTCATAGATGTGAAAGATAGCTTGCAGGATATGAGGGAAAACAGATGGGAGCCATTACTCAAAAAAGTGATAACATTCTGTGAGAAGAACGAGATTGAAGTGCCAGATATGGATAAGGAAATAAATGTTAGAGGGACATCTAGAAGAAGAAAGCAAAAGGTAACAAACATGCATTACTATCATGTTGAGCTTTTTCTAGTCGCCATTGATGCCATCTTGATTGAGATGAATCACTGGTTTAGTGAAATTAGTTCAGAGTTATTAGTATTTATGGCTGCTTTTAACCCAAGGAACTCCTTCTCTAATTTTGATGTGGACAAACTTGTGAGGCTTGCTGAAATTTATGCTGAGGATTTTAATATAGGTGAACTTGCTATTTTGCCAAATCATCTTAGACAGTTTGTCAACCGCGCTAGAAGAACTTTAGACTTTCTTGGATGCACTGAGCTTGGAAAACTTGCTGAAATTATGGTCAAGACTAATATGCACACATCTTATAAATTGGTTTATTGTTTTATTGAGCTAATCTTGATACTACCGGTGGCAACAACTTTAGTTGAGAGGATATTCAGCCTTGAACTTTATAAAGACAGATTTGCGTAATAAAATGGGTGATGAATGGCTCAATGACTTGATGATATGCTATACTAAGAAGGAGATATTTAGAAAGATTGATAATGAAAAGATCAAAAAGCGGTTTCAAGAGATGAAATAGCGTCGTATGCTATTGCCTAAAAAAGTAGCGGTAAGCTCTATTCTCTTCTAAATTCATAATTTGGAGGTCCATATATGTTTGACTAATTAATTATGTCTATTTATGTAGGTCGCTAGTTCGGAGGAATAATGTGGGGCAACGTCACCCGCTATTTATTAGTTTCGCAACTGGGCCTTTCGGTATGAATGAACTGCATCTTTTTTTCATGATGTATTTTGTGAATTTCGTCGTTAGTCGACGTTTTCAATATAAGATTGATTCAAGCTATTATATGTTTGTCTATTGTGAGAGGTCATAGTAGAGTTAAGTCGCCGTAGACTTTTGTTCAGCCCGTCCTAAATTTTTTCCTAACTTCGTCGCTGTAGGTAGTGGTAGTGGTGTACACATAAGGACGCATATTATAGATGCAAAGCTTCAGGTTGTTGATATAGTAATGCTGATCTTGTCATCTGGCGGTATCTTGTTGTGTTGTTTGAAACGTCAGGAGCTGCTGGATGAATCTGTGTATGCATCTAGATGTGTGAGTTACCTCTAGTATTTAAAGTGTATGATAAAGGTGGCAAGTGTTTAGGGAAGATCGGTGTACCTGAGTCTTGGTAGTGGCAGATGCACTCGATGTGGTGGCTGCATCCAGATACATAACATGTAGAGTAGTAAAGAAGAGGTGTAGAGTGCCGAGGCTATCAATTGTTTAGATGATATACTGTCTAGATTTATTTTAGCTATACCTGTGAAGATAGATGTGCGTCATTTTCATGATCATCTTAGTCTGCTGGGAACATGTCATTGCAGCCAATACATTTTTTGGTGATAAAGCATAATAAATATATAACTTAAAGGAACATCTTATTAGGATACGAAAAATAATGGAAGAAATTTTGTAATGATATATATTTAAGTTAATATGTAGGTTCACGTAACCTGAAGATTCAATTGACAAAAATAGGAGAGCTAATGTCAATGCCGTTGAAATGTAATCAGGAAACAACATAAAGCAAAGAATTAATTGAGTTGAGGGGTGGGAAGCACACCGCCTATATACAGGTAAATCATTTGTGCAACAAGAGAGAACAAAGGTATAAAATAATCTAGAGAGCACCTTGGTAAAGAAATAACCTGAATTATTGTTATGTGTATCCTGTAAGTTACTTTTCATAAGTATAAATGGATCAACAAAAACATGTAATATGAAAAATAGCAACATTCATAGAACCAAGCCCGTAGATACTGCCAAATATTTTGAAAAAGATTAGTCTATGAGTTTTAGAATTCTTCAAAGCCAATGGCATGACCATTTCATGTCCCCAATTTTTAATAACCCAACAACTGAACTGAGGTACTATATGGAGTAAACAAATTTAGAGAGGAACTAATGTTGTTGGATTGGTAAAGGGCAAATAATGGTTCCTTGTTGAAGAAGCAACTAATTTAAAAGGCGATCGAGTTCATAGACATATGAAGAAACATCTAAATAGACAGTAAAGGCACAAATAGACTGTGCAGATAAGAACATCTAATCGTATCTAAATAGGACCGCAAAGCAGAAATCGTGGTTGATGACCGTGATTTTTTAGAATGGAACAAATTGGCTAATTCTTGTTGAAGCAAGAAAGGGCAATGCGAGCAGCACAATGAAGACAGTCATTTAGAAGACAAACAGGCTCACAAACGCAGGTTAACTAAAAGGAGCACCTAAAAATATTCTATGTTGGCTGGACTGGAAAAACAAGAAGCAGGGGACTGGCCGGTCCTGTAACAATGACAGAGGCGAACACAGCTGTGACAACGATAACTCTGTGAAAAAATATAGACAAAAGAAATGAGTACAGCCATGTTAAATCGATCCATGTCTATATACAAAGACTAAACATATACAATGTAACAGGAATATATAGTTTGCATGGTTTGCATTTAAGACATCATCCAGAAACTCATTGGTAAATTTATCCACAAAAAATCAGAATAGAATTGATTAGAATAAAAAATAGCAAAATCCTAATGAGTCAGCTGAATCTAGTTGTGCACTTTATTAGATCACACAAATACATATTAGCAGATGACAACTTGTAGCCATAGCTCATTCCAAATTAATTAAGTATGCCTCTAAGCTCAAAGAAAATAAGCATGAGCATTGAATGGTGTATTTAGCAAATATAGCAATATAACATCAACATATAGCACACATGAAAATCCAAAAGATTCATAATTCAAAGAAACTTAAATAGGTAGTGACAGTCATACTTCTCTTCTTGGAGGATTTTATAAGGCACTTTGGAATGCCAGTTTGCAGTAAGGTTTCTCCATGGTTTATAATCTGTATTTGAAATGTGATAAGAGAAAAAGTAAGAATGTTGTGATAATCTATATGTACCAACTATATAGGAATAAATCATCAAAATACAGTGCGCCTTTTAAAAAAAAGGAGGCATGAGGAAGGAAAAAATATTCTGACTTATCAAGCACCAAAGATCAGTAGCTAAGCTGGTCACAACCTTATTCTGGTGGGCAATCCACGGTTAAATTGGTCACAACTACATTCCTGCTTGCAAGATGAGTTTTGCACTATCATTATATTCTACGAAAACAGGAGCAAACATTATGATCTCTAATTATCAACATCCCTGCAAACAAACAACCATAGCTAGGCATAATACAAAGAGAACATCACTTCTTGGCCAAGTAAGAAAGCCAAAAACAATGCAGTAGCAAGTAAGACGAGGAAGGAAACAAGCAAGAATAAGGCACGATAGGAAGATGCGACAACATAGCCAAAGCGGCCATCATGAAGCACCAAGGCTTTCTACATATCCTGGCTGAAAAGTAAATCCAAAAATAATAGAGAACTCGTAAGATTCTAAAACTAAAAAAATCTAGTTTTTAGCTGTTAATGCAAGATTAGAAAACTCAAGAAATCACTGACTCAGGAGCTAACCTCTAAGAACGATGTTTGATAACACTATCATTTTAAGTAAGACAGATAGAGAGAGGGTCAGGAACTGAACATTTATGCAAATTGTATATTGCCCTGCCCGTCGCGTGTATTTGTAACTTAAGAGCAAATTTAATTCTACAATGAAAGAGGCAATCCACGACATCAGTTTTCTTTTTTTTTCCAAAAAAATCCATTTCTGTAATCACAAGTTTGACTAATCTAGGATTAAATTTCTGGGAAAATAAAAATCTCCTAATAATATTTAGTTGGCAACAAGCAATGGTTCCCAAATCACAATAGAATAGGCAATTCACTATACATTGTCCTCTCTTTCTGATGAAATCTAGTTCTATAATGTCAAACTCAAGTAATTGAACACTAAAATTTTGAGGGAAACTTAAATTTGGCAATAGTTAGCTGGCAGCAAGCTATGGTTTCCAAATCAAAAATAGAAAACTGATATGTTGGTAGAAAGCTTACTCGCATGTGCTCACGCAACACCTGCTCTTAGCAGCAGGTGAGACATGCACCAACCATTCCATGCCGGTGGTACATGACCCTGGTAATGACAAGCATGAAAATTATATATATGTACATGCTGCTTCTGATTTTTTTATGCTATGAAATCAAATACCCACAATTGAGAGCATGTAAGGGCACTGCACAGTATAACAGGACTACAGTTAAGTTATTGCAGTGACACTCAAATTGGTAACACCAATCGGATAGGAAGCGTGTATGTGGATTTAAACCTTTAAAGTCCAATAAAGAAGAGAAACTTGTCAAGGCATTATATCAAGAATTTTGGGAAGCGTCGTCAGCACAATAAAACTGATTTGAGGATGTACAGGAACACATTTTTTGTATCTGAGCTGCGAATGAGCCGGATAGGCAGATGCAAGACTTTTCTTTCTTTAATGTACCGATCTCATTGACTCTTGTTCATATTGAGATACCGCTATAGCCTAAAACAAACAAAGGAAGTATAAGCTATTAGAAAACATTATCTTCAGAAAGTGGTTCAGAGTGTAAAATTATGGTGACAACAGTGCTCAGCCTAGATATCATATGAAAGCAACCATACATGTTCAGGCCTACATAAATGAAAGAAGCTATGTGCAAACTATGCATGTAGGAAACCAAACTACCACCACATACATCACAGGTAGATTCTAACATTATAGAATATAAACTGTAACATCACTCATGGCCACCAAACATGTTGCAGTTAATGTACCTTTTCATTGCCTGCTCTAGGGGCTAGTTTGTCTATAGGCTATGTTGGGATTTCATTGGTTGCTGTAAGAGCTACATTATTTCATATAAAAACTAAAACCTTAACATGTTTAAGTTGAGATTTATTTTCCTGTGAGGTAACCACCACTTTATTTCATATAACATAAAGTAACTGCATGCTTGGCCTTCAAGAAACAGGTACTCAATTTCTAATGATAGAAACTGTGTATGTGATCTAATTACCAAATTCTAAATTCTGTTCACTTGGTGAAAACACATCATGCAATAGAGTCTCCAACTTTAGAACAGGAGGCAACACAGTTGAGGAAAACTTACTGAGTTGCATAGGAGCGTAGGTACATTCGGAAATGACTCCAGCGGTGGCGCTACTGTTTGTTTGTTTTCCAGAAACTCACTAATTAGCAGTGTTCTGCTTGTTGCCATGTGTAGCTGAATTTCTTATCAACAATAAAAAGGAAGATTAGGCAAAAAAAAAGGATAAGATATTTAATAATGGCTAGAGCATACCTTGGACATTTAGCTACCAACATAAATTAAGAGAGTAGAATAGCCGAGCATCGGGATAAGCTAAAAAGGCACAAGGCAAGGCGTGATTTTTTCTTTTAGCCTAAGATATTTTAGACTTGTATAACCGCCACCATAAAATGAAGGAAACATTATATATATATATATATATATATATATATATATATATATATAGGTGTGTACATGACTTAAGAGGCACCATAGAACCAGGATGCAGTGGTAGAGTGGTTTGAAATAGTTGATCCATTAGACATTTAGCTACCAACATAAATAAAGAGAGTAGAAAATATGAGCATCGGGGTGAATTAAAAAGGCACAAGGCACGATGTGTAGTCTATTTAGACTAAGATATTTACACTTCTAACTGGCACCAGAAAAACAACAAAACATTATATGTAGAAGCACACAACACTGAAGTCAAAATTTGAAAACATGATAAATTAGAACTCTAGGCTATCAATTTTATCCCAAATTTGAAAAGGCATGAATGGAAGACCATAGGAAGCATGAATGTAAGACAACATAGCGAAAGTGAGTGTGACTAAAAAATTGTGAAACTAAAACTTTCGGCTATCAATTTGATCCCAAATTTGAAGGAAACATGAATGTAAGACCATAGGAAAAAAAAGGGCATGGGAATCATGGAGCATACCAGAACACATCATATTTTAGTTAAAAGAAAGTAATTTGTTGTGACGACATAGGACGTGCACAGAAAGTAGAAAATAAGCATAAATCTATGTAATCCTTAAACACTGCATGCTACAATCGCAAGGAAGCTCCTCATACCTAAAGTTGGGTCACCATATAACGAATTCCTCATACCTAAAGCTGGGCCTAAATCCTAACCATAGAATAGGCAAGAGTGAAGTCAAAGAATCTGGTGATGAAACAATTATGAATTAAGCAACAGAGAATCATAAATCTAACTCAAGAAAGAGGAGACACATGAGGTACCATTGATGGAGTTGTCGGTCAGGGCGCCGTAGAGCGTGGAGGAGGAGGCGCCATGTCGGGGATCTCCCAAGCAACCGATGTGCCACACAGCCACGTTAGGAGCGAGGGGAGTTTAGGGTTTGGCCCATCTGGCATAATACCTAGGGTTTCGCTGACCAAAGGAGTGCACGCTCCCCGGTGGAGGAGACATCGAGGAGCCGCACGGAGGATGGGGAGAGGGAGGGAGCCGCCGGGCCCCACCCACACCGGTGCGCCGCCTGCGGGGGTGCTGTCGCCTCGCCGCGCCCGTCGCCGCCTCAGGAAGGAAGGAGAGAGAAGGAGAGGAAGGGGAGGGAGGGCGGAGGAGGAGGAGGGTGGCCACCGCCATCACCCACAGCGTCTGGAGAACGAGGGAGAGAGAGCGAAAAGAGAGAGCAGGGGGTGAGAAGGAGAAGCTGAAGTTGCTATATATATTTGATTCTTTGGATTTTGATGAGAAGCGAGAGAAGCAGAGGAGAATCGAGAGAAGCTAACCAAAATGAGAGAAGCGGCCGGAAGCGAGAATCCGCTTCAAGCGATCTGGGCCGTCAAATGCGAGATCGGACGGCCAGGGGAATTTGGAGCGACGTGAACATGGCTTCTATGCGAGGAGCTGACGTGTTTTGTAGTTTCTAAATTACACTAAAATGCAACCTGCTAGTGCTAGGCAGCTCCTTGTCTGGGTGCAGGCCCCATGCTAGAGCGCCAACCAACCATGCCCCGCATAAATAAGAGAAATAGCAAAAACATGAAGATTTAAACAATATTTTTTTTGCTTTTTTCTAAAAAACCGATGACTTAGAGTAGCTCCAATGTTGAGCAGAAGTCGAACTGTGGAGGAAAAATAGAACTTTACATACTAGTGTTCGGTTGATGGATGTCAGAAATGTGAGCTCAACAGATGCATATAATGTTCAAGGGCGTCTTCCGCACAAGGAGATGTGAAGGTTGATCAGTTTTGTGAAGTAGAATATGTACTTGCATTTTTTTCCTTTACTTGAACATGGGCCCTAGCAAATGAATCTCACCTATGGCTATACAACTTTCTGACATGCCAATGATGTTGCAGAGGAAAATCGATTTTACGCTGGAGCTGCCCTTAATAAAATTCGAAAGAGCACATCCACCATACATGGGCTGCATTAATTATGACTTTGTGAGAGCAACTTCAGCAATGGCCCCTAAAACAGAGCCTACTTTGGATTTGAGGGTCTCTCCTATTTTTGAGGGTCCTGTTTTTTAATCTCGACTCTAACAATAACTCTCGAATTAGGGTGCTCAAATACATTGAAACAGAGATAACATAGTATCATCCTCTTTCCTATATCTTCTTCCTATGTCTTCTCCCCCATTGACGAACACGGACATGCTGAGGGCACAGGAAGAGTCGCAAGGGTCGGGGGAGTTGTGGAGGCCGGCGGAATTGCGGGGACAAAGGAGTCGAGCCGTACGTGGGAGTCTGATAGCAGGGGGAGTCACGCCGTCAATGGAGTCACTGTTGTGTGCGGGGGGATGAAAGGTCCTAAATGGCTAGAGGGGTGAATAGCCTATAAAATTCTCTACAAATCACTAGAGCAAAATGATTAATACAACAAATTGCGATAGCAAGTTTTGCTCTAGCTCTACCAAGAGATGCAAGCCACATATCCAAACAATTTTAGTGAAATATAAACTCTATGGCACACAAAGGTCTAGGTTGCTAATTCTACACTAGTGAGCTAGCTAGCACAAGAATTACTCCTACTTACTTCTAGCTACTCAACTAAGCAATTCTAGTTACTTCTACCACCTACACAAGAATATCAAAATGCAAATGCAAGTGATAGAGATAGTTACCAATCCTAGCAAGTGACAATGAATCAATGAATACCAAGTGAACCAAGGAGACAAATGACACAAAGATTTTTCTCCTGAGGTTCACATGCTTACCGACACGCTAGTCCCCGTTATGTTGACCAACACTTGGTGGTTCGGCGGCTAATGGGTATCACGCACCTAGCCCACCACTTGGGCGCCGCAAGAACCTACCCATAACTCAATGACACGAGCAATCCACTAGAGTTACCTTTCAGCTCTCCACCAGGGAAGGTACAAGACCCCTCACAAATCACCAGGAGATGGCCACGAACAATCATCAACTTGTGCCAATGCTCCTCCACTACTCCAAGCCGTCTAGGTGTCGGAAAACACCAAGAGTAACAAGAAATTCGCAGCCACAATGATCCCCAAGTGCCACTAGATGCAATTACTCAAGCAAATATAATAGGAATTACTCTCAATCTCACTTTGATGATGAATCAATGACGGAGATGAGTAGGAGGTATTTGCTTGGGCTCACAAGGATGTATCACTGATGAAAATGTGCAAGAGACTGAGCCCAAGGTGCCCCAAGTCTATTTATAGAGCCATCAAAAGATAGAGCCGTTGGGGACACGCAGGCGCAACTGGACTCACTGATTGGTGTGCGTCCGGTTGGCCGATGCCGTCCACGTGGCACCCCTTTGAACTTGCTTGTTCATCTCCAACGGTCAATAGTCTATCGCTCGTGTAGTTAAGTTGTGATCAGACGTGCTTTAGGACTGACCGGACTCGGCACCCCTCAGAGTCCGGTCGAGTATAGAAAGGCACCAGAGAGGATTTCTCTAACTAGACGTGTCAGGTCAATGATGACCTGACGTGCCCGGCGTCTGATCTCTTCTTCTCCGCACAACGCACGCCACACCGCCGAGACCGGACACGTGAACAGTGTTCACCTTGCGTCCGGTCGCTCATCGCCTCCTGCGTCCGATTGACCATCCTAGTAGCACCTCCTCTGCTGCGCATGACTGGACATCACAACTGAGTCTGGTCCTTTGTCCGGTCCCAACTCAGCCCTCTCGGCCAAGTGCTATGCCACCTAGGGTCAAGCACCGGACACATCCGGTCAAGGCAAGACCAGCGTCCGGTCACATGTGAGTGATCCCTTCTCTTCCTTTTCACTTCACCCTTGCTTCCATGTGCCAACTCCAAAGTGTCTCACCACTTGTGCACGTGTGTTAGCAAATTTTCAAAGCATTTTCAAGGGTAAATTGTTAGCACACTAGGTCCCTAAATGCATATGCATGAATCACTTCAGCTAGTGGCACTCGATAACCGCTTAGCCTAAGATTTCTCCTCTTTATAGTACAGCTATCGATCCTAAACACACTCACACCCTCTATGGTGTCTTGAGTGCCAAAACAAAAACTTATTTGATACCTTTGCCTTGATCAACACTTGGTTTTTGTTTTTCTCTTTCTTCTTTTCCAAGTTGGAGCACTTGATCATCTCTTTTGGTCACCACCATCACCATGACCATCATCTAGCTCCTACCACTTGGCTTTGGACCATCCTCTCTTGTCTACACACTTAGCTCAACGGTTAGTCAATAGGTTTCATTAATTATCCAAAACCAAACTAGGGCTTTCAGGGGAGAAGTCGCGGTGGAGCTCACAAAACCAAACTAAAACCGTCATTTCGGGGCTTGGCCTAGAGCCTCGAGGAATGAGTGTAGGAGGAAGGATTTAGGTGCCCACCCAAATTTGAGGGCTCTAGTAGGAGCCCTGCTTGACCTTTGTTTTTTTGGCTCGGACATCCATATTTAGCTATGTGGGCTCAACTAGGGGTCTTGCTGGAGTTGCTAGCAGGGGCAGAGGGAGGGAGGGAGGGGTGGAGGGGGCAGGCACCCCCTATGCTTGGTGAACTTGTCCGGTGTACACAAGATCCCACCATATATTTGAAGAAAAATTTTGATATTTGCCCCCCCACCCCCAATAATTCGTTAGTTAGTACTTGGCCACCCTCATGGTTATTTCCTGGCCCTACCTGTGATTGCTAGAGATAACTATTTCTTCTTTTAAAATAAGATGAGATAACTATTTCTTCTTCTTTTAAAATAAGATGAGAGAACTATAAACAGTCTACAAACTCCATTCTACTTAGACGATATTAGTCGCTTAAGTCCTTGACTGTCAATATCTTGCTCCGTCCTATTTTGTAATTCTTATTGTTTGGAATAACACCACAAACACGATCTCCAAAACATGGTTTTGACTATGATTTTTTCATGACTAGGGAATATAGCCCGTTTTTTATTAACAAGAAGAATTACACGACGCAGCTAGAAGAGAACCCTCATAGCATAGATTAGAAACAACCATGCTAGTGGTGAGTGACCTGGAATAAAACTTAACAAGAATAGAAAAGGAAGGAAAGAGAGCGATTGCCCTCAACACCTAAAACCAACCAACTAAGCCTGTATGTAAAGGATACAACAGCGCAATGGTGTCTACACAAAAGACAATGCCTTGGTGACAAAGTATCCACCCAAAGCAGATCCAGCAGCACCGGCGGCAAAGCATCTACCAACGTAGCATGGCAGCCAAGCATCCGCCAAGAAGTGGTCCAGCATGCTCTCGGCAACAAAGGATCTACCAGACAGGGCACCAAAAGAGCCAACGGCGGCAAAGCATCTGCTAGGGATTCCATCGACGGCCAAGCATCCGCCGGGAAAGAAGCGAAGACACCCACTATGGCAAAGCATCCGCAACGGGGAAGGGCCCTCACACTCTCGGTAGCAAAGCATCTACCAGAGAGGAGACAAATGACGGAGGCAACCAAGTATCCGCCAGAGAATCCAATGATAGCCAAGTATCTGCCAAGGGAGGAAGCGATAGCGGCAAAGCATCCGCTACTAGAGCAAAACAGTGACAAACTAGTGAAGAAGGCAATATCTAGTGCTATAGGACAGACCATTGTGAGTAGAACAATAGGCTCACATAGGCAGAGCGAGGGACTCCACCAGGAGCTGACGGCATGGTAGGAACAATGAAAATCGGTGACCACACAGGGGACAAGTGACGAGCCATGATTCTTCAGCGACGCCTTCAGGAAGGGGTTGACACCCAAGGTTACCACTGTGGACGCCATCGCCACTGGTCTTAGAGGCTTCTAAGGTGGGTCTTGCACCTAGAATCCGACGTTGTTAGCACAGAAGCATGGGTTCATCAACGACACCCCTAGGGAGGTATGTGGCGCCCGAGGCATCACCGTCCTCCACCTAACCAAAATCAGGTAGAGCTTTCGCCCGGAGCTTCGTGCATCCAAAGGCACCCCCGAATCGGGCCACCGCCCCCACAAAAAGGCAGAACAGGTGTAGGCGCCCGCACACAATCAAGCAATGACGCCACATATAGGTCTCGCCGCCAGAGGCAGCGATTAGATCTGGCCCCAGCAATGTTGGCCCAACACCAGAACCACAGCCGGGAAGCTATGGCCGCAACACCAGGACCGGTGCGCCTACTGCCGCTAACCCTAGCGCTCTAGGCCGAAACCCGGCGGTTGGGGAGAAGCAACGCTCCATCATGTGCCTGCTATCACCATCCCCAACACGTATGCTGCTAACCCTGCGCACGAAGCATCGCCCCAACGAGGTGGCCACAAGTCAAAGGTGGGCAAGAAGCGTCGCGCCTCGCGCCTGATGCCACCATCCCCAGCGCGCATGCCGCCAACCCTGCACACGAAGCACCCACCCGCACGAGGTGGCCGCAAGCCGAAGGTGGGGGAGAAGCATCGCGCCTCCAAGCTCGGCATCGCCGCACGCCGTGGATCCAGGTAGGAGGAGGCTGGATCCGGCACTGGGGGCCCGGATCTGCCCCGTGGGCCGGCCAACTCGCCGGAGAAGCTAGGTGGAGGGGAGGGGTGGAGGAGAGAGAGGGAGAGGGGAGGGACGGGCTACAACGGGGACTGGTTGTGTGGGCCGCTGTGCGCCGGCGACACCGCACCCTGGAGGGCGGCGGCGGGGGTCGCTGGGGCACCGACGGCTTGGAGCCCCCAAGCCGCCCATTGGGAGTGCATGGAGAGAGCTGTCTCCGACTTCAAAACCACTGCATCCTAGCGCTAAGGACATTCGAAAAGAAACATACTATGATTTTCTGTTACAACATATGAAAATTAACAAATATAGAGTTCTACTAAATTAGTTTTTGACGCTAATTTATATATACTATCTTAATGCTTTTAAACTAAAAATTTTAAAAGTTTTTGTAGTCAAAATTTCAAAATTTTGAACTCAACCTTGCCCAAAAATAACAAGAATTATCGAATAGATCGGACAACGGCAGTAAGTAGCTAGCATAATGAAGCATTAATTCCTTCCAAGATGACTTGACGAATGCACCCTATTCAAGAAGAGGCCTGGTTTTCAGGTAGTCGGATTTGCATCAATTCACATGTGTTTGAGTGGGTTGGAGTAGAACTTGAACTAAATTTCACCTTAATCCACATCAACACATGTGGATTGAACTGAATAACATCCAAACAAGACCTAAGCTATTTACTGTCTTAAACCCATTGCATCGGTAACTAGTACTCCCTCTGCGGCACAACAACTGATGGAAGAGTTGAGCACTCGTCTTGTTTTCATTCAGATGGAGAGTGTTTTCGTTGCAAATAGAACAATTCTGCGTTCCATTGGTTCTGTTCTGTGAGTCTGTCACTTCTGCAACAGTTTTTTTTAAAAGCTTCAGGTTTGGGAGAGGGTGGGGTGGATTAGTCCCCACCTGATTTTATTGATTGTAGCTCATCTTACATGATTACGGCGTTGTTTGGCTGCACATAAATCTACCTTAATCCACGTGCGTGGGGACTAGATTGGGGTGGATTTGTGTGCAGCAAAACAAGCCCTACAAGAGATTTGTACAGGAGGTTTTCGCAAGCGTGGAAAACATAGATTACATCGGATCCGAGTTCACCGAAAAGTCCTTTTGCAACAGTTTACTTAGCACGAGGATTTTTTTTCTTTCTTTATTTGTTTATTTATTAAAGAAAAAAAATCTAGTACTTTGGTAACCCCTATAGTTGCTATTATATTTTATATGGAGTAATTTCTGGCAAAGCAAAGGATCATGGAAATGAGACAGCCTTGGAAACGAATGTCCTTACGTACGTTTCCAGCGCCGTATGCATCTGGACATACATGTGCCTACCCTGAACAATGCACCTCTGAATGGATAAGTCTAGGAGTGCGAAGAAGTAGAACAGCCCTTGCAAGCAGCAGCCAGCAGTGCGGACCTGCACTACTGTGGTAGGGATGAAAACGAAAATGGTAATCTCAATTTTCGAAATTTGTTTTCGAGATTTTTCCGATTTTTAGGCCTAAAAACGGTAGCGGTAATCGAAAAAAACGAAAACGATAACGGTAAAAATAATCGGAAACGAAAACGAAAACGATTTTGCCCTCTTCCGATCATTTTCGAAGATTGTCGTATTTAACCGATAATTTATCGTCGGTAATTATCGATAAAACACATACTTTAGGTCCAATTGGTCCACATCTAAACATGTCCATCCATCTGCGCACGCAAGCACGTAAGGTAAATATTTATCGGAAAGGAACTATATGGCAAGTATTTCATGCGTATAGGAACAATAAGACAATCATGCAAGCAGCCAACTTTAGAACTTAATCACTATGCTATGTCTAGTCAACTTAGAACTATTTGTGTCTTTGTCAAAAAAATTATCATATTGTTGCGTGATTTGCCATTGTTTGAGATGATGTGAACTGTGTGGTTTTAGTTTTGATCTTTTCAATTATAACTTTATTTATTATTGTCATGTGAGATAGGTTGAGTTATATGAATCTTATCATGTTCTACAGTTAGATGTGTTTATCGTTTGCGAGGATATCGTTCTCATGATTTCAATCGTTATCGATATATTTTCCAAATGACTACTATCATTTTCGAAATTACCAGAATATCAACTCCATATTCGTTTTCGCCAATATCGTATTAATTTTAATTTCGAGAAAAAATATGAAAATAAAAAAGATTTGGCCTCCCACCAATCGTTTCCCATCGTTTTCATCCCTACGGATTCCATCGATCTCAACTGAGTTGTCACAGGAGAAACCGAGGATGAGCTGATGGCCACCGAATCGGAAGCTGAGATATTCTCGCAGCTGTGATGCGACTCGTAAACTCCGTACGAACAGTTACATCGACGGCTTCTTGTTTGTACGGTCGTCGCGTGGTCTTCTTCGCGCAACGAACTTGCAAACAATTCGGAAAGTGCAAGCGCATATATGAAAATGTAAGTTTATAACTTGCGGCCAAAAGAGCTGGCGTCCTCAGACATCTCTCACTCGCGCAAAGGGCGCAACAACGCACGTTGTGTAGCAGTGCAGGCGTATCCGGGACTTGGCTGCCTGGAGAAACCATCATTCTTCTGAACTCCGAATGAATCGTTGAGCTGATCAAGGCAAGACTTTAGTAATGAGCTTGGACGATAAATCCTAAACAGCTGGAGGAAGAGGAATTAATTAATCTGGATTGATATCATGCATGATGCATCGTCTTTGATCGCTACTCCAACTAACCAGGGGAATGGGATGCATATATAAGGAGGGGAGGCCTGATCGCTACTCATCACAACGCAGGCAAAAGCCAACTGAAGAATTCATCCATCTACCATCACATCATCACCTTTCTTTCACAGTTTCAGTCATCACTCGCATCATCACCTTTCATTCTTTCACAGTTTCAGTCACTGTCAGTCGCTACCACCATTTTAGCACTTTTTCCCAAGACAGCAAGAAGAATGGCGGCGCTCAAGCTCAACAACTGCATGACGACGAGCTCCTCCTTGGTGCTCGTCCTGCTCGCGCTCTGGGCCGCCCCGCTGGCCGTGGTGGCTGGGGACCCTGACATCCTCACCGACTACATCATCCCGGCGACCACAAACCCCGCGAACATCACGGGCGCGTTCTTCTCCTACTCGGGCCTCCGCGGCGCGCTGGCCTTGCAGGCGCCGGAGAACTTCACGGCGGCCAAGGCCTCCATGGCGGAGTTCCCGGCGCTCAACGGGCAGAGCGTGTCGTACGCGGTGCTCTCGTACGGGCCGGGCTCCATCAACCCGACGCACACGCACCCGCGCGCCTCCGAGCTGCTGCTCGTCCTCGACGGCGCGCTCTCTGTCGGCTTCGTCGACACCGCCGGGAAGCTCTTTACGCAGGACCTCGCCGCCGGCGACTTGTTCGTGTTCCCCAAGGGCACCGTGCACTGGCAGTTCAACAGTGGCACCCAGCCAGCCAAGGCGCTGTCCGCGTTCGGGAGCGCCGCCGCGGGGCTCGTGTCCCTCCCGGCCACCCTGTTCGGCGCCAGCGACATCGACGACGTCGTGCTGGCCAAGTCCTTCAAGACCGATGTGGCCACCATCCAGAAGCTCAAGGCAGGCCTCGCCCCGAAGCCATGATCGTCTATCGCCTTTGCTTTCAGTTGCTCCCGGCCCTCGCGTGCATCTTTCCCTTCTCTTTTTAATCGTACACGTCGTCTTTCTTGAATAACCTGCCAGGGGTAATGGTGAGTAGTGATCGACCCGGTCAGCGTCATGTCATGGATCAAATAATTTATAATCTCCACCCAACCGTCAGGTGTGATTTGTATTGTGTTGATTAGTTTGTTAATTATTGTAATGTCAATGATAATGATAATATCTATATATTCCATCAGACTAGCTCTGGTTGCTCGTCACGTGATGTTTTTTTCTCAAATACGCAAAAGACTTATGTATGATTATATTAAGAAGAAGAGTTTAAACATACAAACAACACGTCTCTATCTAGCGCCGAAGCAGATCGTTATAAAATAGCCGTAGCTGGACCATACTAGCAAAAGATCTCTAAGTTTCGATATTACATAAATGGAGAACAACCAAAACCGACACAGCAGTATGACCTAGGAAGTGGTCTTGCGTCTTCGCGGTTGCCTGGACGAGCCCTTTCCACCGTCCAGGAAGAGCGCGTCTAGCGCTTCGACGTTGGATGCAATCAGGTTGCTGTCAAAGATCTTGTCAAAGGCCTCTAGCTCTGATGCTGATGTCGCTGATGGACCCTTAGTGTAGCCCATACGCCGCCTGATCAGCACCTCACCTTGCTTGGAAGCAGGTACTTGAGAGAGAGTTAGCAGGAGGCTGCTTGGGAGGCTCATGAATAAGCGGAGTCAACCTTCTTCAACACGCGACTGGTGAAGCTCTTGAGGCGGCGTGTGACGGAGCTGTCGCTGACATCAACCATGCGGTCCTCCCAAGGCAGTGTACTGAACATGTCTGCAACAGCTACGGGCTCGGCCGGACCAAAGCTAGGCGGACCGCCCACCTTGTCCTACGTAGGCGCGTGTACTCTTGATGTGGTCTACGCAGTTTGAGGCGGCGTGACCTGAGGCTGACCATGCTAGAGTGGCAGTGGAACCGAGTCCGCTGCCAACTAAGCAGGGTGGGAGACCATCGTCGAAGTGGCGCAAGTGCATGCACTGGTGGCTGCGAACGAAGGCTGCAACCTCCTCCAGTACTGAGTCCTCCGAGACTTCGCGTGTGTCGTGTGTGGCGCTCGTCACGTGATGTTAACGCCAGTCTCCATGTCAATGGGGACGGGTTGTTTGTATTGTGAAGTAGAATATGTACTTGCATTTTTTTCCTTTACTTGAACTGGGCCCTGGCAAATGAATCTCACACTATAGCTATACAACTTTTTGACACGCCAATGATGTTGCAGAGGAAAATTGACTTTACACTAGAGCTGCCCTTAATAAAATTCGAAAGAGCACATTGAAAGGTCCTTGTTTGATTTTGATAATTGAGTGATAATCTAGGTGGACTAATATGTGTTTAAGTGAAATATACAGGTGATTAGTCCATAGAAACAGTTGTATGAGCAACACATGTCATGGAGGTGGAAATGGCTTAGATATGTTGCAAGGCTCACACATGTGATGAAAGAGCTCATTATCGCATATGAGACATGACATGAAGTCATGTGATTAAGGTAGAAAAGATCAAGACAAGACCTGGCTTGATGGACCGGTTACAAGCGTGAAGGGCAAGTCAAGTGAGGACTTGGAATCGATGGACCAAGGCAACGATGAAGAACAAGTGAAGTCAAGATCGATGAACCAATATGGTCACATGATGATATGAAGTGAATCATATCATTTGTTCATCAAGGTTGGTGCATGTGTTGCATCAACATCGGAGGAAGATGAAATGGAATACGCAAGGCAAAGTATATTTGTAGGGCATTTCATTTCACCGGTCATAGGTGTGTAGAGAAGTTTATGACCGAATTTAGGATTGATAGCCGTAATATCAAGAGGGACAAACTTATTTGCATATCGGTCATCTAGTGTCACTTGAGCGATCTAACTTTGTGATGTTGCTAGGATCGAGTGGCATGGTGAAATAAGTGATAATCCTTTGAAAAATGGTTGTGAAAATGCTAATACACTTGCACATGATGGTGTACACTGGGTGGTGTTGGCACATTTGCAAAGAAAAAGAAATTGGAGAAGTTTTGGAGAAACTTGAGTCGAAAAAAGGAGTGATGGTTCTTAGATTGGAATTCTGTATTGATCCATTGTTCTTTGGATCAAATATGTAAGTGAGATGTGTAGCTCTCTGAGTAAGCTTTCCAAAATGTCCAAGATCATCAGAATCGGACTTCAGAGCTAAGAGTTATAGCCATTTTAGCGATGAAACGTCTATGACTGGACTCCGCAACCGGATGCGTCCGGTCAGTGCTTGCGAGTCCGGTCAGAGAGTCCGATCAGTGTTTTTAACGCATGCAGGAGCGACCAGACGCTTGGAGAGTCCGGTCAGTGATGACCTGACGCGTCCGTTCATCAAAAGAGCTCTCTAGAACCTCTCTGAAAGTGACTGGACTCTGGGAGAGTCGAGTCCGGTCACGGGAGAAAGCAGAGTCCGGTCAGTACGTCGCAGCGTGAAGAAACAAGAGAGGGAGAGGACCAGATGTGGGGCAAGTCTGGTTACCATCGACAGGATGCGTCCGGTCACTATTTTTCGTCTCTAGGAGCACTATGTTCGTGACCGGACTTTGGGGTAAGCGAGTTCGGTTAGTTCATTTAGGCACGTCCGGTCCGAAGGCTAAAGGCATGTGTGGGAGACAGTCGTTGGTGTTCAACGGTCGACTTCGAACGTGATGGACATGCGGCGAGATCCTAGCGACCGGACCCTGGTACAGGCGAGTTCGGTCGATTATAACAGCGAGTTCGGTCGCTTCAAAAAGTGTCCAGTGAAGGGGTACAATGGCTCTATTTGCTTGGGGGCTATAAAACCAAGCACTAGCCGGCCTTGGGCTGGTTGCTGAGCACCCCCACACCTATATGGCTTGTGTAGGAGTGCTTAGATGCCCTCTAACTCACTTATGCTTGCAAGAGTGCGAATCGATTACGAGTGAGTGATTCTACTACGTTGCATTGTGAGATTGCATCGAGTGGCACTAGGTGATCGAGTTGCAAGAGCCGGTGGTGCTTGTTTCTCTTGGAGGTTGCCACCTCATACACAGCTTGGTGGTGGTCTCCGTCGAAGAACGCAAAGAAGATTGTGTGGTGCTCCGGAGAAGTGATTGTGAGGGGTGTTGTGCTTGCCCCACGGGAGCCACGAAGAACAACTCTAGTTGAGCGTGTCATTGAGATACCCTCACTTGGTCCATAGGGTTCTTGCAGCACCCAACGTGTGGAGCCAATTAGCTACCGAACCACCAAGTGAATGGTCGACACAACGGGGACTAGCGCGTTGGCAAGCACGTAAACCTCGGGATAAAAATCTTCATGTCATCCTTGTCTTCCCATTGGTTTGCAATTCCTTTACACACATTTGTAATTACTTTCATATACATTATGCTTGTGTAGTTGCTCTTGTGATTAGTTAGCTTGTGTAGCTTGCTAGTTACCTTCTTGCTTGTGTAGCATTGAAGTAGCTCCCTTGCACGACTAATTCAGTTTGAGTAACCTTGTTAGTTACATTTCTTAGTTTGTGTAGCTAAGTAATTTGAGCTCTCTAATTTGGCTTATGTAGCCTTGTTATTGAGCATTGCTAGTGAGCTTAGAAGCTTTATGCTTTTGCTTTACTAATTTGTGTAGGAGCTCTCCGGTTGCCAAAGTACTAGTGCATAGGCTTATGTGACTTTGCTCTAGAATTGATTATGTGAGCTCTAACTAGCCCGGCACCTTTGTTGCCTAATTAGAATCTTTGTAAGGTACTTGGTAACTTAGATAGAGGGGTATAGTATTGGCTAGACCGATAGTTTTAATTTCGTATTTGTTTCGGTTAGCCGGCGCGATTAATTCGAGAAAGGTTTATTCACCCCCCTCTAGTCTGCCATCTCGTCCCTACACACAACCACCATACATGGGCTGCATTAATTATGACTTTGTGAGAGCAACACCAGAAAAGGCCCCTAAAACAGGACCCCCTACATTGGATTTGTGGGTCTCCCCTACTTTTGAGGGTCCTGTTTTGTAAGCTCGACTCTAGCAATAACCCTCAAATCAGGGTGCTCAAATGCATTGAAATAGAGATGACATTTACGATCCACTTGTCATCCTCTTTCCTATCTTCTTCCTATGTCTTCGATCTCACCTATTGATAAACATAGACATGCTGAGGGCACGGGAAGAGTCGCTAGAGCCGAGGAAGTCATGGATGCCAATGGAACTGTGGGGACCGAGGAGTCGAGCACAGGAGTACGATAGCGGGGGAGTCACGCTGCTTGTGGAGTCATGGGGGCTAGGGTAGAAGACATGGTAGCGCTAGAGGAGTCACGATTGTGTGCGGGGGGAGAAGTTGTGGTGGAGCGCACAAAACCAAACTAAAACCATTGTTTCGGAGCTTGGCCTAGAGCCTCCAAGAATGAGAGTAGGAGGAAGGATTTGGGTGCCCACCTAAATTTTTGCGAGCTCTAATAGGAGCCCTACTAGACCTTTTATTTCTTGCCTGGGCATCCATATTTAGCTATGGGGCTCAAGTAGGGGTCTTGTTGGAGTTGCTAGCAAGGGCAGAGGGAGGGAGAGAGGGAGGGAGGGGGGCCAGGCACCTGGTTATTTCCTGGCTCCACTGGTGATCGCTAGAGATAACTATTTCTTCTTCTTTTTAAATAAAATGAGACAAACTATAACCGCCTGCAAACTTCATTCTACTTAGACGATATTAGTCTCTTGAGTCCTTGATTGTCAATATCTTAAGCCCTGTTTGGATGAACTAGGACTAGTTGTTAGCCATGGCTAAAAAATAGACAGCTAAAAATTAGTCAACTAGTTTTTAGTCCATACCTGTTTGCATCCTGGACTAACATAGGGAGAGAGAGGAGTGGGATTAGTTGTTAGCCCCTGATAGTTGGGTTTAAAGGACTAGTGAACTAACACAGCTTTGGCCAAACTTTAGGCCACCAATTAGTCCTCCTGTTTGGATCCTCGAACTAAATTTTAGCAACTAGTTGTGGGATCTCCCGTTTCATAATTCTTGTTTTGGATAACACCACAAAAACGGTATCCAAGACATGGTTTCGACTATGATTTTCTGTTATAACATATGAAAATTTACAAATATATAGTTCTATTGAATTACTTTCTGACGCTAATTTATATATACTATCTTAGAGTTTTGAAACCAAAAATTTTAGAAGTTCTCGTAGTCAAGATTTCAAACTTGACGAATGCAGCCTATGCAAAAAGACAACCTAAGAGCATCTCCAACAGCTCCCCTGTCCCCAATCCAATCACCATATAGGGGGACTTGGCTCAAAAAATTTGCTCCAACAGCTCCCTTTTCCCATCCCCATTAATTGGTGATCACCAATAACCACCCCAACTCCCCCCCAAATAAAGGGGGAGATGCAACCGTCCCCAATCCCAACTACCTGGATCTCTCGTTCATGGGACGACGGCGAGCTATGGGAGAGGAGCCATGGGGACGGCGGCGAGCTATGGGAGAGGAGCCATGGGGACGACGGCGGACATGGTTACGACGGTCACGGGTGCTAGCAGCGAGGAGGCGGACCTGCATGCGCGGATCTGGCCGCAGGTGGAGGAGAAAGCGGCCACGCCATGGACGGGATCTGGTTGCCTCCTCGCCTTCGCCATGGCCCCTGCCTTGATCCGCACTAGGAGAAGAAGAAGCAACGGCGACGGGGAGAGAAGAAGCAATAGCGATGGGGAAAGAATGAAGCGGTGGCGGGGGAAGAGGGACGCCCGTGTGGGAGGAAAAGGAAGAAAAAAAAAAGAAAATATAAATTTCTTACTGACAAGTAGGATCCATTTATATTGGGGATGAGATATTGGTGATTTGTTGGAGGTATCTCTCCCAATAATCTAAAAAGCAGTATTGGTGATCACCAATACCATTCTATTAGAGATAAAATATTGGTGAGCTGTTGGCGATCGACTGTCTTAACACATTGCATCGGTAAACAGTACTCCCTCTTCAACACAGCAAACGATGGAAGAGTTGAGCAAGGTTGTTCGGCTGGCTTCTGCTGGCTAGCGGTAGCTGATGGCTGCTTTCTTGCCTACCTCAACAGTGTTTGCTAGTCATTTTCTGCAGCAACAGCCAGCCTACCGAACATCCTGAAAAAGTTTGAACTCAACCTTGCCCAAAAATAACAAGAATTATCGAATAGATCGAACAAGGGCAGGGAGTAGCTAGGTAGCATAATGAAGTATTAATTTCTTCCAAGATGACTTGACGAATGCACCCATAGTAAAAAGACAACCTAAGCAATTGATTGTCTTAACCCATTGCATCGGTAAATAGTACTCCCTCTGCAGCACAACAACTGATGGGGCTGGCTTCTGCTGGCTGTAGCTGCTGGTCGCTTTCTTGCCTACCTCAACAGTGTTTGCTAGACATTTTTTTGCAGCAACAGCCAGCCACGCAGCAGCAACCAGCCTTCCGGACATCCTGGCAAAGCAAAGGAACAAAGGATCATGGAAACGAGACAGCCTTGGAAACGAACGTCCTTACGTTTCCAGCGCCGTATGCATCTGGACATAATGTGCCTACCCTGAATAATGCACCTCTGAATGGATCAAGTTTAGGAGTGCGAAGAAGTAGAACAGCCCTTGCCTTGTGCAGCCAGCAGGGCGGACCTGCACTATTGTGAATTCCATCGATATCTCAACTGAGTTGTGACAGGAGAAACCGAGGACGATGAGACGACGGAGACGAAAGCTGAGATATTCTCGCTCGCAGCTGTGATGCGACTCGTATACTCCGTACGAACAGTTCCATCGACAGCTTCTTGTTTGTACGGTCGTCGCGTCGTTGTCTTCCCGCAACGAACTTGCAAACAATTCTGAAAGTGCAAGCTGTGCATATATGAAAATGTAAGTTTATAACTTGCGGCCAAAAGAGCTGGCGTCCTCAGAGACATCTCTTTTTTTGAAAGGGTCCTCAGAGACATCTCTCACTCGCGCAAAGCCGCAAAGGGCGCAACAACGTACGTTGTGTAGCCGTGCAGGCGTATCCGGGACTTGGCTGCCCGGAGAAACCACCATTCTGAACTCAGAATGATTCGTTGAGCTGATCAAGGCAAGACTTTAGTAATCAGCTTAGACGATAAACCCTAAGCAGCAATACATATCATGCATGATGCCATCGTCTTCGATGACTCCAACCAACAACGTCCCTAACCAGCGGAATGAATGGGATGCATATATAAGTAGGAGAGGCCTGATCGCTACTCAACAGTCATCACTGACTCTCTTTCACAATTTCAGTCACTGTCATCACATCATCACCTTTCTTTCTTTCACAGTTTCAGTCACTATCAGTCGCTACCACCACTTTATCCAAGACAACAAGAGAATGGCGGCGCTCAAGCTCGACAACTGCATGACGACGAGCTCCTCCTTGGTGCTCGTCCTGCTCGCGCTCTGGGCCGCCCCGCTGGCCGTGGTGGCTGGGGACCCTGACATCCTCACCGACTACATCATCCCGGCGACCACAAACCCCGCGAACATCACGGGCGCGTTCTTCTCCTACTCGGGCCTCCGCGGCGCGCTGGCCTTGCAGGCGCCGGAGAACTTCACGGCGGCCAAGGCCTCCATGGCGGAGTTCCCGGCGCTCAACGGGCAGAGCGTGTCGTACGCGGTACTCTCGTACGGGCCGGGCTCCATCAACCCGATGCACACGCACCCGCGCGCCTCCGAGCTCCTGCTCGTCCTCAACGGCGCGCTCTCCGTTGGCTTCGTCGACACCGCAGGCAAGCTCTTCACCCAGGAACTCGCCGCCGGTGACTTGTTCGTGTTCCCCAAGGGCACCGTGCACTGGCAGTTCAACAGTGGCACCCAGCCCGCCAAGGCGCTGTCCGCGTTCGGGAGCGCCGCCGCGGGGCTCGTGTCCCTCCCGGCCACCCTGTTCGGCGCCAGCGACATCGACGACGTCGTGCTGGCCAAGTCCTTCAAGACCGATGTGGCCACCATCCAGAAGCTCAAGGCAGGCCTCGCCCCGAAGCCATGATCGTCTATCGCCTTTGCTTTCAGTTGCTCCCGGCCCTCGCGTGCATCTTTCCCTTCTCTTTTTAATCGTACACGTCGTCTTTCTTGAATAACCTGCCAGGGGTAATGGTGAGTAGTGATCGACCCGGTCAGCGTCATGTCATGGATCAAATAATTTATAATCTCCACCCAACCGTCAGGTGTGATTTGTATTGTGTTCATTAGTTTGTTAATTATTATAATGTCAATGATAATGATAATATCTATATATTCCATCAGACTAGCTCTTGTTGCTCATCACGTGATGTTTTTTTCTCCAATACGCAAAAGATTTGTGGATCATTGTAGTAAGAAGAGTTTAAACATATAGACAACACGTCTCTATCTAGCGCTGAAGGAGGTCGACATAAAACAGCCGTAGCTAGACCATACTAGCAAAAAAACCCCTAGTTTCAATATTACATAAATGGGGAACAACCAAAACCGACGCAGCGGCGCGACCTAGGAGGTGGCCTTGTGTCTTCGCGGTTGCCTGGACGAGCCCTTTCCACCGTCCGGGAAGAGCGCGTCCAGCGCTTCGACGTTGGACGCAGTCAGGTTACCGTCAAAGATCTTGTCAAAGGCCTCTAGCTCTAACGCTGATGTCGCTGATAGACCCTTAGTGTGGCCCATACGCTGCCTGATCAGCACCTCACCTTATTTGGAAGCAGGTACTCAAGAGAGACTCTGAGCTGCCAACCGCATGCTCCGCAGCGGTAGCACCGACTTAGCAGGAGGCTGCTTGGGAGGCTCATGAATAAGCGGAGTCGACCTTCTTCAACACGCGCCTAGTGAAGCTCTTGAGGCCGCGTGTGGCGGAGCTGTCGCTGACATCAACCATGTGGTCCTCCCAAGGGAGCATACTGAACATGTCTGCAACAGCTACGGGCTCGGCCGGACCGAAACCAGGCGGACTGCCCACCTTGTCCTACATAGGCGTGTCAACTCTTGAGGTGGTCTACGCAGTTTGAGGCGGCATGACCTTAGGCTGACCGTGCTCGAGTGGCGGTGGAACCGAGTCCGCTGCCAACTAAGTAGGGTGGGAAACCATCGTCGAAGTGGCGCAAGTGCATGCACTGGTGGCTGCGAATGAAGGCTGCAACCTCCTCCAGTACTGGGTCCTCCGAGACTTTGCGTATGTCGTGCGTGGCGCTCGTCACGTGATGTTAACGCCAGTCTCCGTGTCAATGGGGACGGGTTGTTTGTATTGTGAAGTAGAATATGTACTTGCATTTTTTTCCTTTACTTGAACTAGGCCCTAGCAAACGAATCTCACACTATAGCTATACAACTTTCTGACACGCCAATGATGTTGTAGAGGAAAATCGACTTTACGCTGGAGCTGCCCTTAATAAAATTCGAGAGAGCACATTGAAAGGTTCTTGTTTGATTTTGGTAATTGAGTGATAATCTAGGTGGACTAATATGTGTTTAAGTGAAATACATAGGTGATTAGTCCATAGGAACAGTTGTGTGAGCAACACATGCCATGGGGTGAAAATGGCTTGGATATGTTGCAAGGCTCACACATGTGATGAAGGAGCTCATTATTGCAAATGAGACATGACATGGAGTCATGTGACTAAGGTGGAGAAGATCAAGACAAGACTTGGCTTGATGGACTGGTTGCAAGCATGAAGGGCAAGTCGAGTGAGGACACGGAGCCGATGGACAAGGCAATAGTGAAGAGCAAGTGAAGTTAAGATCGATGAACCAATACGGTCATGTGATGATATGAAGTGGGTCATATCATTTGTTCATCAAGGTTGGTGCATGTGTTGCATCAATATCGGAGGAAGATGAAATGGAATGCACAAGGCAAAGTATATTTGTAGGGCATTTTATTTCACCGGTCATAAGTGTATAGAGAAGTTTATGATCGGGTTTAGGATAGATGGTCGTACTATTAAGAGGGGCAAACTTGTTTGCATATCGGTCATCTAGTGCCACTTGAGCGATCCAAATTTGCGATGTTGCTAGAATCGAGTGGCGTGGTGAAATAAATGATAATCCTTTGAAAAATAATTGTGAAAATGCTAACACACTTGCACATGATGGTGTACACTTGGTGGTGTTGGCACATTTGCAAAGAAAAATAAATTGGAGAAGTTTTGGAGAAACTTAAGTTGAAAAAAGGAGTGATGGTTCTTAGATTGGAATTCTGTATTGATCCATTGTGCTTTGGATCAAATATGCAAGTGAGATGTGTAGCCCTATGAGTAAGCTTTCTAAAATGTCCAAGATCATCGAAATCGGACTTTAGAGCTAAGAGTTATAGCCATTTTAACGATGAAATGTATGTGACCGGACTCTACGACCAGACGCGTCTGGTCAGTGCTTGCAAGTCCGGTCAGTGTTTTTAACGCGTGCAGGAGCGACCGGACGCTTGGGGAGTCCGGTCAGTGATGACCTAATACGTTTGGTCATCAAAAGAGCTCTCTAGAACCTCTCTGAAAGTGACAGGACTCTGGGAGAGTCGAGTCTAGTCGCGGGAGAAAGTAGAGTCTGGTCAGTAAGTCGCAGCGCGAAGAAACAAGAGAGGGAGAGGACCGGATGCCAGGCGAGTCCAGTCACCATTGACAGGACGTGTTCAATCACTATTTTTCGTCACTAGGAGCACTATGTTCGTGACCGGACTCTGGGGTAAGTGAGTCCGGTCAGTTCATTCAGGCACGTCCGGTCCGAAGGCTAAAGGCATGCGTGGGAGATAGTCGTGGGTGTTCAATGGTCGACTTCAAAGGCGATGGACATGCTGCAAGATCCTAGCGACTGGACCCTAGTACAGATGAGTCCGGTCGATTATAACAACGAGTCCGATCATGTCGAAAAGGGCCCAGTGAAGGGGTACAATGGCTCTATTCGCTTGTGGGCTATAAAACTAAGCACTAGCTGGCCTTGGGCTGGTTGCTGAGCACCCTCACACCTATGTGGCTTGTGTAGGAGTGCTTGGATGCCCTATAACTCACTTATGCTTGCAAGAGTGCGAATCGATTGCGAGTGAGTGATTCTACTGCGTTGCATTGTGAGATTGCATCGAGTGGCAACAGGTGATCGAGTTGCAAGCCGATGGTGCTGTTACTTTTGGAGGTTGCCACCTCGTAGACGGCTTGGTGGTGGTCTCCATTGAAGAACATAAAGAAGATTGTGCGGTGCTCCGGAGAAGTGATTGTGAGGGGTGTTGTGCTTGCCCCGCAGGAGCCACGAAGAGCAACTCTAGTTGAGTGTGTCATTGAGCTACCCTCACTTGGTCCATGGGGTTCTTGCAGCACCCAACGTGTGGGCTTGGTGTGGAGCCAATTAGCTGCCGAACCACCAAGTGAATGGTCGACACAACGGGGACTAGCGCGTTGGCAAGCACGTGAACCTCTGGATAAAAATCTTCATGTCATCCTTGTCTTTCCATTGGTTTACAATTCCTTTACACAAGTTTGTAGTTACTTTCATATACATTATGCTTGTGTAGTTGCTCTTGTGATTAGTTAGCTTGTATAGCTTGCTAGTTACCTTCTTGCTTGTATAGCATTGAAGTAGCTCCCTGGCATGACTAATTCAGTTTGAGTAACCTTGTTAGTTACATTATTTAGTTTGTGTAACTAAGTAATTTGAACTCTCTAATTTGGCTTGTGTAGCCTTGTTATTGAGCATTGCTAGTGAGCTTAGGAGCTTTGTGCTTTTGCTTCACTAATTTGTGTAGGAGCTCTCCGGTTGCCAAAGTACTAGTGCATAGGCTTGTGTGACCTTGCTCTAGAATTGATTAGGTGAGCTCTAACTAGCCCAACATCTTTGTTGCCTAATTAGGATCTTTGTAAGGTGCTTGATAACTTAGATTGAGGGGTACAGTCTTGGCTAGACCAATAGTTTTAATTCCGCATTTATTTCGGTTAGCCAGCGCTATTAATTTTAGAAAGGACTATTCACCCCCTCTAGTTCGTCATCTCGACCCTACACACATCCAGCATACATGGGATGCATTAATTATGACTTTGTGAGAGCAACACCAAAAAAGGCCCCTAAAACAGGACCCCCTACACTAGATTTGCGAGTCTCCTCTACTTTTGAGGGTCCTGTTTTCTAAGCTCGACTCTAGCAATAACCCTCGAATCTTGTCATTTTTTATAAAATCATTCTTATAAATGCTGACGGATTTCTAATGTTTAATTTGTTATATAAATCGTGAATACTGATTCCACCAAAAAATTATAAAATAAATTATATACAACAAAATGCCAAAAATACATTATTGTCGGCTAGCATCGAGGCGGCAGTGATGACTTCAACAACATTGCTGGAATGATTGGAGCCGGTAGTGTTGCTGAACCTCTCACTGCCGGCTCGAGGAAAAAGCCGACAGTGATATCTTGAACATCACTGCCGGTTGAACCACGAGCCGGCAGTGATGTCTTAAGCATCACTGCTGGCTCGAGCCATAAACCGGCAGTGACGGTCATAATATCACTGTCGGCTCGATCTACAAACCGACAGTGTTGGCTGAATTGAACTCTGTCGGATTGTATAAAGGACCTGCAGTGAAGTTTCAGTACAGTGCCGGTTTTTAAGAACCAGCAGTGATACCTAACCCTGATCACTGCCGGTTTGATTGTGTCAGTTCAAAATCCGGTAGTGATTGGGTTTTGAACCGGCAGTATTGTCAAGATCAAGATCTAGGTAGTGAAACGATAGAAGAGATGAGCAAGGTTGTTCGGCTGCCTTCTGCTGGCTAGCTGTAGCTGATGGCTGCTTTCTTGCCTACCTCAATAGTGTTTGCTAGTCATTTTCTGCAGCAACAGCCAGCCTTCCGAACATCCTGAAAAAGTTTGAACTCAATCTTGCCCAAAAATAACAAGAATTATCGAATAGATCGAACAAGGGCAGGGAGTAACTAGGTAGCATAATGAAGTATTAATTTCTTCCAAGATGACTTGACGAATGCACCCATAGTAAAAAGACAACCTAAGCAATTGATTGTCTTAACCCATTGCATCGGTAAATAGTACTCCCTCTGCAGCACAACAACTGATGGGGCTGGCTTCTGCTGGCTGTAGCTGCTGGCCGCTTTCTTGCCTACCTCAACAGTGTTTGCTAGACATTTTTTTGCAGCAACAGCCAGCCACGCAGCAGCAACCAGCCTTCCGGACATCCTGGCAAAGCAAAGGAACAAAGGATCATGGAAACGAGACAGCCTTGGAAACGAACGTCCTTACGTTTCCAGCGCCGTATGCATCTGGACATAATGTGCCTACCCTGAATAATGCACCTCTGAATGGATCAAGTTTAGGAGTGCGAAGAAGTAGAACAGCCCTTGCCTTGTGCAGCCAGCAGGGCGGACCTGCACTATTGTGAATTCCATCGATATCTCAACTGAGTTGTGACAGGAGAAACCGAGGACGATGAGACGACGGAGACGAAAGCTGAGATATTCTCGCTCGCAGCTGTGATGCGACTCGTATACTCCGTACGAACAGTTCCATCGACAGCTTCTTGTTTGTACGGTCGTCGCGTCGTTGTCTTCCCGCAACGAACTTGCAAACAATTCTGAAAGTGCAAGCTGTGCATATATGAAAATGTAAGTTTATAACTTGCGGCCAAAAGAGCTGGCGTCCTCAGAGACATCTCTTTTTTTGAAAGGGTCCTCAGAGACATCTCTCACTCGCGCAAAGCCGCAAAGGGCGCAACAACGTACGTTGTGTAGCCGTGCAGGCGTATCCGGGACTTGGCTGCCCGGAGAAACCACCATTCTGAACTCAGAATGATTCGTTGAGCTGATCAAGGCAAGACTTTAGTAATCAGCTTAGACGATAAACCCTAAGCAGCAATACATATCATGCATGATGCCATCGTCTTCGATGACTCCAACCAACAACGTCCCTAACCAGCGGAATGAATGGGATGCATATATAAGTAGGAGAGGCCTGATCGCTACTCAACAGTCATCACTGACTCTCTTTCACAATTTCAGTCACTGTCATCACATCATCACCTTTCTTTCTTTCACAGTTTCAGTCACTATCAGTCGCTACCACCACTTTATCCAAGACAACAAGAGAATGGCGGCGCTCAAGCTCGACAACTGCATGACGACGAGCTCCTCCTTGGTGCTCGTCCTGCTCGCGCTCTGGGCCGCCCCGCTGGCCGTGGTGGCTGGGGACCCTGACATCCTCACCGACTACATCATCCCGGCGACCACAAACCCCGCGAACATCACGGGCGCGTTCTTCTCCTACTCGGGCCTCCGCGGCGCGCTGGCCTTGCAGGCGCCGGAGAACTTCACGGCGGCCAAGGCCTCCATGGCGGAGTTCCCGGCGCTCAACGGGCAGAGCGTGTCGTACGCGGTGCTCTCGTACGGGCCGGGCTCCGTCAACCCGACGCACACGCACCCGCGCGCCTCTGAGCTGCTGCTCGTCCTCGACGGCGCGCTCTCCGTCGGCTTCGTCGACACCGCCGGGAAGCTCTTCACCCAGGACCTCGCCGCCGGCGACTTGTTCGTGTTCCCCAAGGGCACCGTGCACTGGCAGTTCAACAGTGGCACCCAGCCTGCCAAGGCGCTGTCCGCGTTCGGGAGCGCCGCCGCGGGGCTCGTCTCCCTCCCGGCCACCCTGTTCGGCGCCAGCAACATCGACGACACCGTGCTGGCCAAGTCCTTCAAGACCGACGTGGCCACCATCCAGAAGCTCAAGGCAGGCCTCGCCCCGAAGCCATGATCGTCTATCGCCTTTGCTTTCAGTTGCTCCCTGCCCTCGCGTGCATCTTTCTCTTCTCTTTTTAATCGTCCACGTCGTCGTTCTTGAATAACCTGCCAAGGGCAATGGTGAGTAGTGATCTTGAATTGTCGTCATCGTCGTTCTTTTTAATCGTCCACGTCGTCTTTCTTGAATAGTCAGCGTCATGGCATGGATCAAATCTCCACCCAACCGTCAGGTGTGGTTTGTATTGTGTTGATGAGTTTGTTAATTATTGTAATCTCAATCATATAATATTTATACATTCCATACTAGCTCTTGTTGCTCGTCACGTGATGTTAATGCCAGTCGCCATGTCACGGAAAACCCATTTGAATTTATCTCAAGGTAGAAACTAAATTTAACGGTTTAGATAGCAGCTGATGAGGGTTTGACAAGTCGATTTCATAGTCAAATTTGAAGACCGGATTCTCAACCCGTAGTTGATAGTTCTAAAATCGACTTTTCTACTTGATTAATTGTTTCTAGTAGTTTAATTTAACATAGTAGCCATGCAGTACGAGTAACAACAAACACAAACTTACTCAAATTGTAATCGTCCACCCCTTAATACTTTGTTTGGATGCTCATGTATACACCTCAATCCATATGTATTGGAGTGATTTGGTCCACACTAAACCACTGCAACACACATGAATTGGGTTGGATACATGAGTATCCATGATAGGATCCTTGATCCTACCCTGGCTACATGGTATGTAGGGATGGAAGACGGGAAATCGGGGCTTGATCTTACAGCGGCGGTGTGGAGCCGTGGCGGTGAGAAGGAGCGGCGGCGGCTGCTAACTGCAGCTGCCCTAGGGGCTCACGTGAGGGAGAGAGAAAGGAGGCAAGAAAGTCACGTATATGACCCTTGAGGTCAGGCAAGATATTTGCCTTGCTTGAATATCTCAATTCCATTTTAGAGGTATTTATCCTCTCCTAAACATATCAATTAAGATCCTATTTTTATGGAAATTAAAAGGGAAAATATCTAAGGGCCTTGCACCCCTCACCCCAACGTAGCCTTGGCCACTTTTGCAGCCTCGGCGCCTATAGGTGACGCCGGTCATAACAATCCAAACAAGGCCTAAGGAAGCCAAGTTCCAAATAAATTTTGACTTCCAAACTTAGAGTATGTTCGCGTGGTATGGATCCTGTAAATCTCTTTTTTTCTCCTAAATAAACAAATCCTTGACAAACGAGAACGTTTTTAAGACAAAAGATAAAATCCCTGCCAAATGGTTCAAGGATTCAGAGTCAAACACTACTATAGAAAATCTTTTGCGTAGCATTTGCATTTAGGGCTCGGAGGCGGGCGGCCTGGTTGCCCACCTCGGTTATTCGAGGCAGGGCAGTTGGGCTAGTAACCGCCTCGATTAATGTTTAACGGAGGTGGGCATTATAAAATAACCTCCTCGATTAATGCCGATTAATCGAGGCGAGCATTGTAAGATAAACGCCTCAGTTAATACATTTTTGGAGGCGGGCACGCTATATGGCCCGCCTCGGAAAATAGTGGCCCAAACAGCCCATATCTCGGCCCGATATCACGCCTGAGTATATATACGGTGACTTAGTTAGGGTTTCACTCATTCACTCAGCCTCTCCCTCTCTCTTCGTCGGCGCGCCCGCCCTCTCCTTCACCCGAGTGCGTGCAGCCCTCCCTCCCCCGTGCAGCACTGCCACTCCCTCTCCCCCACGGCAACCAGGCGGCGCCCCTCTCCCTCTCCCTCTCCCCCACCTCACCCTCTCCCCTATGGCACCACTCTCCCTCTCCCCCATGGCAAGCCAGCGGCGAGGGGCCGCGTGCCCCAGCGGCTGTGGCGGTGGTGGCCCTAGTCACCTGCTACGACGGATCCAGGCAGGAGCGGCATGGATCCGGCGCGGATCTTCAGGCAGCGGCGGCTCCTAGCAATGGCGGTGCGGATCCGGCGCGGGGCGGCACGGATCTGCTCTTCTGCGCCCTCCGTCCCTCCCTTCTCCGAGCAGTGGCGGTGAGTGGCGGTGCAGATCTGGCGAGATCCAGGCGGCGGCGGGCGGCGCTCGTCCCCCTCCCCCTTGTTCGCAGATCTGGTGGACGGAGACTGGATCCGGCGACGAGCGGCCAAATCCTGGCGGTCCGGCGAGTCACTGGTGAGCTGCGGCGGCGGCCCGTGGATGGGCTCAGCAGGCCCGTGGATGGGCTCACCGAGCCTGTCCGCGGGTTTTCCTTTTTTTTATTCGATTTACCGAGGCGGGCATCCAACCGCCTCGGAAAATGTCCCATTTACCGTGACCTTTCCACCAAGACGGTTGCGATGCCCGTCTCGGTTAATCGTTTTTGCCCGCCTCGGTAAAGTTTTCTGTAGTAGTGAAAATGACCAACTTAGCAACAAAAGATTAGTAGATAATAACTATTGTTATGGCTGAAATTAAAATATTGTTGCTATTTCAAAGCTATAGATGAGCAATTTAGCAGCGCTAAAACGTAATATAACGGCCGTAGCTGACATATATAGAAGTAAAAACAGTAATAACTTAGCATTGGCTGTCTTTAGAAGCCATAGCAGTGCCTCGTTCTAGCCCGCTATTTAAAACCACGGTTTCTAACGATGAATGTGCCATTTTTCTTGATAATTGGAGGTGTGTTTGTGCCTCGAATGTACAATACATTCATGTGGGTATGCTGGATACAAATTAACATGTCCGAATATATGCCGATGCATTGCCCCACCTTACTCAAAAAATATTGATTAATGGTACACAAGAGACGGTTTTTTTCTGTTAAAAGAAGCAAGACTAATAAAAAAAATCTAAATCCGACACCTGAGTGTGTCACAGAGGCTCCCAACAGAGGTAATAATTTTTTTTTCGCCATCCTACTTTAAGTTCTATATTGGTTCAAATTACATCTACCTTTGTGCTAACAAAAAAAACCGGTGTTATTGAAGGCTCTACCACCCTAATTTTTATTTTACCATTCTTTACTTAAAATTACACAAAAAAAATGATTGTAACTCGTGTAAAATAACTATAATTTCAATACTCCTAGTTGTACACTACTACACAACTGACATTTCGTCGATCGCCCAAAATGCCTTTAGTCTCAGCGATTTCGGCGGCCGAGACTAAAGGTCCCTCGCCAACGGCTCTGTTGTCGGGCGCTGTTGGGAGAAACCTTTAGTTCCGGTCGGTGCCACGGACTGGGACTACAGCTTTTATCCCGGTCCGTGGCACCGACCGAGACTATAGGACTGGGTTTAGTCCCGGTTGGTGTTACCAACCGGGATTAAAACCTTCCCCTATAAATTGAACCTCCCTCTTCTTCCTCCCTGCTCGAGCCTTTCCTTGTTCATGTTCTTGTTGCTTGTTCTTTCATTGTTCTTGCTTGTCTCATCTCTGGCGATCAATCCACTTCAAACGCTTCTACGCCATCGTCAATTTGTTTGAAAGGTGGCTAGCTTCATCCTCCTATGTTTTAGCAGCACCATATGTAAATCCATGTTATATATGGCTATTTTATTTCATATTGCTAGCTCCAATCACTTTTCATGTTTGAATTTTTATGAACAATGCTAATTATAGTACCTAGAAAGTAGTATACACATATACTCCCTCCGTCCGTGAATACAAGGCGTAACTCCATTTTCACAAAGACCAAGAAACAAGTTTATTGTTGTGCCTTGCAAGGAGAGCCCTTCGGCTCCGCATCTAATTAACTAGATGTTGTGCATGCATGCATGCATTAACCGCCATCAGTGTCGTATAGGAGTACTAGTCTCGCTTGAGAACAACATGCATGCGCTGTGAGTAATGGCCAGCGTGGGAGCCCAGGAGACGGGCGACACAGCGCTAAATGCTGCATGCGGGTGTGAACAGCCGCTGAGACGCCGCCGCCTTGTATTCCCGGACTAAGAAAAAAAAGTAGTTACGCCTTATATTCACGGACGGAGGGAGTAATGTTTAGTTCTATTATAAACTTTTTAGGATACTTTTTACTTTAATTTGTTCATGTTCTCATTTCAAAATATTAAATAATGTTGATTCTTTGTAATTTTGAAACAAATTTATTTTAACTTTAAAAAATCTTCAAATTAATTTTATTTAGAGATAAAATTACACCTTTTAATAGAAAAATGCAAATTTTATGATTTTGCTATCTTTTTATTAACGTCCACAAATTAATTTTATGAAATGATGAACCACTTATAAAATTTTAAACTCAATTAGACAAGGTTGTGCCGCGCTCTTTTCTCATGCTGGGCTTTTAATTATGTGATGCCATATAATGCAAATAATGACATGCCATTGGATGTACAATGCCGATCGCCGCTCCAACGAGTTCATTGAGGGCGTGCGAGAATTCTGCAGAGTGGCAGAGGAAAACAAGCGGGATGGTTTGACCAAATGCTAAGTTGGTGATGTCATTCTTGACGTACAGAGAGATTGTGAAAGTGAAAAGAAGAAGGCTAAGTTTGACCAAATGCTATAGGATCACAAGAAGTTACTCTACCCGTCTGTCGAAGATGGGCAGAAAAAGCTAGGCACGACACTGGAGTTGTTACAGTGGAAGGCAGAGAATGGTATATCTGACAAGGCATTTGGGAAATTACTGAAGATCTAAAAAAAGATGCTTCCGAAGCCTAATGAATTGCCCACCACTACATAAGAAGCAAAAAAGATCATCTGCCCTTTAGGATTACAAATCGAGAAGATACATGCATGTCCTAATGACTGCATCCTGTACCGTGGCGTTCACGAGAATTTAGATGAATGCCCTGTTTGCCATGCGTCACGGTACAAGATCTTGCGAGATGATCCTAGCAATGTTGAGGATGAAGAACATCTGAAGAAGAGAATCCCTACCAAGGTTATGTGGTATGCTCCAATAATTCCACGCCTAAAACGACTGTTCAGAAACAAGGAGCACGCAAAGTTGTTGCGATGGCACAAAGAAGACCGTAAGGTGGACAACATGTTGAGACACCCTGCAGATGGGTCCTAGTGGAGAGAAATAAATAGAGAATTCCCAGACTTTACAGATGACGCAAGAAACCTAAGGTTCGCATTGAGTACGGATGGATTTAATCCTTTTGGGGACCAGAGCTCTAGTTATAGCACTTGGCCCGTTACTCTATGTATCTACAACCTTCCTCCATGGTTATGCATGAAGCGGAAGTTCATTATGATGCCGGTGCTCATCCAAGGCCCGAAGCAACATGGAAATGACATCGATGTCTACCTGAGGCCATTAGTTGAGGAACTCCAGCTGCTATGGAGCAAACCAGGTATGCGTGTGTGGGATGAGTACAAACAGGAAGAATTCGACCTGCGAGCATTGTTGTTCGTGACAATCAATGATTGGCCAGCTCTAAGTAATCTTTCAGGACAGACAAATAAGGGATATAATGCATGCACCCATTGTTTTGGTGACCTTGAGGCTATCTATTTAAAAAAATGTCGAAAGGTCATGTACCTTGGCTATCGTCGATTTCTTGCTAAGAACCACCAGTTGAGAAAAAAAAGGCAAACATTTTAAAGGTACGATAGAACACCAGTCCAAGCCAGGCAACCGAGATGGGGCAGAGGTATTCAAGATGGTCAAGGATTTGAAAGTAGTGTTTGGAAAGGGACAAGGCAGTGAACCTGTTCCAAAAGACGCTTCGGGGCGCGCCCCAATGTGGAAAAAGAAGTCAATATTTTGGGAGCTACCATATTGGAAAGACCTTGAGGTCCGCCACTCGATCGATGTGATGCACCTAATAAAGAATCTTTGTGTCAATCTCCTAGGGTTCATGGGTGTGTTTGGAAAGCCTAAGGATACCCTTGAGGCACGAGAGGACTTAAAGCGCATGAAAGAACGAGACAACTTGCATCCAGAGAAGACAGATGATGGACGTCATTACTTAAGACCTGCTAGCTACACTCTTAGCAATGAGGAGAAGGAAAGCATGTTTGAGTGCCTAAGCAGCATCAAAGTCCCATCTAGGTTCTCCTCCAATATAAAGCGTATAATAAATGTGCCGGAGAAGAAATTTGTCAACTTAAAATCGCACGACTGCCACGTGATTATGACGCAACTGCTTCCGGTTGCCTTAAGAGGAATTCTACCTCCACATGTACATCTGGCCACTGTGAAGCTGTGTGCATTCCTCAGTGCAATTTCTCAGAAGGCAATCAATCCTTTTGATCTAGCTACTCTACAGAATGATGTGGTTCAATGTCTTGTCAGCTTTGAGTTGGTGTTCCCTCCATCTTTCTTTGATATCATGACACATCTCCCAGTTCATCTGGTCAAAGAGATTAATATCCTAGGCCCTGTGTTCCTACACAACATGTTTCCCTTAGAGAGATTTATGGGTGTACTAAAAAATATGTTCACCAGCGGGGTCGGCCAGAAGGAAGCATTGCCAAGGGATACAGGACAGAGGAGGTCATTGGGTTCTGTGTGGACTTCATTCCTGACCATGACCCGATTGGTCTTCCTGAATCACGGTATGAGGGGAGACTTGGTGGAAATGGTACACTAGAAAAGAAAACATATATCAGCCAGGGTGATGATTCTTTCAATAAAGCGCACTATACAGTTCTTTGAAACTCTACTGTGGTGGAACCGTATATTGAGAAACACATGAATTTTGTACGATTCGAGAATCCTGGGAAGAATGAGGCTTGGATTATGCGTCATCATATGGAGACATTCGGTGATTGGTTGCACAAAAAATGTCAAAAGGTGATAAAACTATTGGAGATGAACTGTATTTGTTGGCTAGGCAACCAGCGTGGCATGTCCTCACGTACAAAGGGTACGAGATAAATGGAAATACATTTTACACCGTAACCCAAGATAAAAAGAGTACCAACCAAAACAGTGGTGTCCACGTGGATGCTACGGAACCGAATGGGAACATAAACACATATTATGGTCGCATAGAGGAGATTTGGGAACTAGACTATGCACATAATTTTAAAGTCCCTCTTTTCCGATGCCAATGGGTGAAGATGAACGGAGGGGTATCAGTCGATAAGGAGTACGGAATGACAATAGTGGACCTCAACAATCTTGGGTATAGAAATGATTCGTTCGTCCTTGCTGCTGATGTGAATCAGGTGTTCTATGTGAAAGACATGTCTACAAAACCCAAGAGAGGGAAACACGACGAGAAAAAAACCAACGAGCCAAAGCGCCACATAGTTCTTACAGAGAAAAGAAACATCGTGGGAATTGAAGACAAGTCAGACGTGTCAGAGGATTATGAAAAGGATGAACGAATCCCACCCTTCTGTGTGGCCAAAGACCCAAGCATCCTGCTCGCTGCTGAGGACACTCCATGGTTACGGAATGATCATAACCAAGGGCATTACGTCAAGAAAAAGTTTACCATTGTGCCCGCTTGATATAGGTAGTGAACTCAAATTAATAATGTGTATTTGACATCTTGTGTAATATAATTGTAACATTATGTGTTGAAAAATCAAATTTGAGTGGTTCAAACTTTGTTATATGTGGAAATTGTGGATTTTCAACTACACTTTGCCAACACTTTGTCAAATGCAAAAATATTCTATATATGAAATGTATATCTTGATGAGTGAAACAATATTGGTATTCATGACTTTTCCAGTCGAGACCATCCAGGGTTCCGAAAACCGGCGTTTGGCTACGAATTCTTTCAAAATTCAAAATTAAGTGGTTCAAACTTTTACAAATGAAAAGTTAACCATTAGACCAAATGTAGGTCTTGATGAGTGGAACAAACTTTGTATTCATGAGTTTTCCATTCGAGACCATCCAGGGTTCGGCCAAAGTGTGTGTTTCTAAAAACCAATGTTTTGACTTTGGTCAAACTTGGTCAAATGACCTATTTGATGACTTCAAATGAAAAACTTTTAAATACCAAGTTGTTAGAGCTCATCAAGATCTACATTTGATACATGGACCATATTTTCATCTGAATAAATTTTATCAAGTCCCAGGCATATGTTTTCAAAATCGAAGACGGGTTTTTGTCAGACTTGGTCAAATGACAGACTAAATGACTTAAAATGAAAAACTTTGGAGTACCAAGTTGTTAGAGCTCGTCAAGATCTAAACTTTTTATATAGACCATTTTTTCTATTTGAAAAAGTTTAAATAAACAATACTCACCAAATCTTGAATCTCACACAAACTATATGAAACTATATGTGGGAATTATGGATTTTCAACTACACTTTGCCAACATTTTGTCAAATGCAAAAATGGTCTATGTATGAAATGTAGATCTTGATGAGTGGAACAATATTGGTATTCATGACTTTTTCAGTCGAGACCATCCAGGGTTCCGAAAACCGGCGTTTGGCTATGAATTCTTTCAAAATTCAAAATTGAGTGGTTCAAACTTTTACAAATAAAAAGTTGACCATTAGACCAAATATAGGTCTTGATGAGTGGAACAAACTTTTTATTCATGAGTTTTCCATTTGAGACCATCTAGGGTTCGGTCAAACTGTGTGTTTCTAAAAACCAATGTTTTGACTTTGGTCAAACTTGGTCAAATGACCTATTTGATGACTTCAAATGAAAAATTTTTGAATACCAAGTTGTTAGAGCTCATCAAGATATACATTTGATACATGGACCATATTTTCATCTGGATAAATTTTAGCAAGTCCTAGGCACATGTTTTCAAAATCGAAGACGGGTTTTGGTCAGACTTGGTCAAATGACAGACTAAATGACTTGAAATGAAAAACTTTGGAATATCAAGTTGTTAGAGCTCATCAAGATCCAAACTTTTTATATAGACTATTTTTTCTATTTGAAAAAGTTTAAATAAACAATACTCACCAAATCTTGAATCTCACACAAACTATATGAAACTATATGTGGGAATTGTGGATTTTCAACTACACTTTACCAACACTTTGTCAAATGCAAAAATGGTCTATGTATGAAATGTAGATCTTGATGAGTGGAACAATATTGGTATTCATGACTTTTCCAGTCGAGACCATCCAGGGTTCCGAAAACCGGCGTTTGGCTATGAATTCTTCCAAAATTCAAAATTGAGTGGTTCAAACTTTTACAAATGAAAAGTTGACCATTAAACCAAATGTAGGTCTTGATGAGTGGAACAAACTTTGTATTCATGAGTTTTCCATTTGAGACCATCCAGGGTTTCAAAAACCGACGTGTATCTCTGAAAATTTTAAATTTTCAAATTTAGACAATTAATGTCGCGCATTTGGATAATTCTTATTGAAGAAACAAAAGTTTAACGTCCAAATGACCCAAAAACAAATTTTCTATCGAAAGCCAACAATTTTATATATTTTAATTGCCCATTATATTTTTGCATTAACACAATATTCATTATAAATAACATTTATTTTGGATAATATGAAATATTTGAAAAAAATAGTGTTTACAATTTATGTAATGCACAATAGAGTCAAACTAAACTAATGTGTATTTTTGAAAAAAATTATGATAAATATTTAATTTACTATGCATTTAGAAAGATGAAAGGAAAAAAAGGTGAAAAATAAAATCCACCAAATTCTGGCACCTAAACAGGCGCCAGATTTTGGTGGAAGGACCTTTAGTCCCAGGTCTGGCCAGCACCTGGGACTAAAAGGGGCTTTAGTCCCGGTTCCAGCCACGAACCGGAACTAAAGGTCTCACCCTTTTGTCCCGGTTCGTGGCTGGAACCGGGACTAAAGGTCCCTGGCCTATAAAGCCCGGCCTTCTTCCTCCTCCTCCCCACCCGCGCGCAGACACAACCGCCGCTGTCTCCCGATCGAGCACCGCCGCCCGAGCAGCGCCCCGAGAACCGCCGCGCGTCGCCCTCGTCATCATCCGCGTCCGCCGCCAAGTCTTTCCTCTGCTCCTCTCGGCAACGTTGGGCTGCTGCTGCCCCAAGGCCGCGGACGCGCCGGTACGGCCTCGACGGCGCTGGACATGGGCAGCGGCGCGCCATTGCCGGAGCTTCCCGGCCTAAACGAAGCGGCGGGGGCGGCGCAGTTCGGAGCGCTGCTGCGGGGGCGGCGCTTTCGGCGCCGCCGCCGCCAGCGGCGGATATATATACATATATACATATATATATATGTATATATAGTATATATATATGTATATATAGTATATATAGTATATATATAGTATATATACATATATACATATATATATATGTATATATACTATATATAGTATATATAGTATATATAGTATATATAGTATATATATATATGTATATATGTATATATATGTATATCTATATATATATATGTATATATGTATATGTATATATATACGGCACTAGGAAACTATTCATATTAATGGGTCCACTTTGTTTTTCAAATATATTAGTGGGTGCTAGGAAACTATTCATATTAATGGGTGATATTAATTAATTCATAGTCTTTTCAAATATATTTGCATCGATTATTCATGAACGATATGTATACCTAACATTAAAGAATGAACGGTTTTTTCATCTTATTTTATCTTCTATGAAAAGAATATGACACTCTTATCAATTTATATAGTCTTAGATTATTTATGACTGGTAAGACAAAAAAAATTTAATATGTTTTCAAGAATTTAAGTTAATATACATATTGTGTCCATTTTGGAAGCCTCAACCTTAGCACTTATTTTTGCATGATAATTGTGTTGACGTTATCATTTTCAGCCCTTCTTCACTCTTCCTCGTTACCTGCATATATATATAGAGAGAGAGAGAGATTTCAGTTGCTTTTTGTTATTTTTGTACAAGATTTTAGGAGTGTAATAAAATTATGAAAAATTTTATGTAGACTCAATATGATGTAGACTCTCCAGTTACTTGTTATTAGATGTATTAAGTTAGTAGGAGTTGGTCGATACCGTTGCTGCATGATTACCTTTATCTACACTTATATCCAGATGATATCCCACTAATATGTGTAAGTCGATCTCTTATGCTTAGTAATTCCTAAACCCTAAACCCTAAACCCTAAACCCTAAAATGTAAACTGTATACCCTAAACCCTAAATATTTTTGCAGAAATGGCTGACCCGAGAGAAGACGAAGAAATATTGTTGAACATGATCCACGGTAGCGCTGAAGAAGGTCGTTATGATGATCGTGAAGGCGATGAGAACCCTGAGGGCATCGATGACGGTTCTCAGTACTTGGTCGACCCGAATGACCAAGACAATGTTGACGAGGTCTATAATATATGCAGCCTCCTATGTTTATATACATGAAATTCAAAAAATTTCCTTTATTAATTTTCTTTTTTCTGCTTACATAGCCCTCTGTCTCAACGACAACCACGGGGACCAACAGAAAAGTACGAGGCCCGAAGAAGCCGATGGAGGGCCGGTTGGTTATCACGGATTTCGACGAGGGAACAGGCCAGCCACGTGGACCCCATGCAAGGGCCTTTGTCAACCACTTAGGGTACCTTGCCCGGGATAGGATCCCGATCAATGTCCGTGAATGGAAGAAAAATAAGCAACGCCCAGAAATCAGTTATGTCTCCGACCGTGATAAGGAACTAGTTTGGGGTGACGTGTTGCAACATTTCATGCAAGACACAAACGATGAACAGTTGAAGGAAAGAGTTCGGGATTGGTCTATGAAGAAGATGGCCACACAATTCCAGTGCTATAAGAAGAATCTATATAACGACTATATCAAGAAGAACAAGACTCCGGATTTCAACTGTAAGCACTTTGTCAAGCTGCGGCCGTTTTGGGACGAGTTTGTACAGTTCAAGACGTCGGAAGAGGGTTAGCAATGGGCGAGAAGGAACCAAGAGAATGCCCGACACAAGACATACCGCCATACGATGGGATCAGGTGGCTACCCTACTGCCATTCCTAAGTGGAAAAAAGCCGAGCAAGAGCTAATTGACAGGGGGTTGGTGCCAGAATCCCTCGACTGGCCTGAGCGCGCCAAGCACTGGTTTTTCGCTCACGGAGGCCGCCTAGACCTAGAGACCGGAAAGGTCGTGTATGGGGAACGCATCCAAGCTGTAGCAGAAAGATTTCATCAAGCCCGCTCCGTCGCTCAAAGTGGAGAGTGGCAGCCAAACAGAGATAAAGATGAGCTGACATACGCCTAGGGGAACCCTAAGCACGGTGGACGGACGAGAGGCAATGGCTCCGTGTCGGGGAGCATGCCTTCCCACAGGACAGAGAAACTTATAGAAGCCGCCAGAGAAAGAAGAAAGAGGATAGGGAACGGCTACGCCAGTTGGAGGAGATTGTTATGAAGACCAGTGAAGTGGCTCATAAGGCACTAGAGCGGGAGGAAGCACTTAAGGCCACTATGAATGAGCAAATCAGAAAGGCCGTGGAGGAAGTTGTAAGTTCCCGCCTCCAGAGCTTGTCACAGCCGGCCGCCAACATCAGCCCCAGCTCAGCTCAGTTGAAAAGCAGTTGTGCTTCTACGGAGGTGCCTGTGAGGCAAGATGATGACGCAGGGATGCGCTTCCCGGTGGATGACGTCACCGCTCCATTGACGTCCTGTGAGATGCATATTCCGGAGGGGAATGCCACAGTCAAGGTGGCTACCGGTGTTATATCTCCTATCGACCCCACCAAGACACCAAGGATCAACTCGGTCGCAATACCACCCAGATATGCTAGTGTCTCAATGGATAGAGTGGTCAAAGGCCATGAAAATGTGGCTCTGGATATCGAAGGTGGTGATGGGGAGAAGACCCTAGGTGAAGCAGAGAAGACATTCATATGTTGGAAGAAACGGTACATCATTATTCCTGGGGTGCCACCACCACAACCGAACCCTAGGTGTGGATGATTGTGAGCACAATTGCTTTTCAATAATTATGTATTGTATCTAATTACGGTTCACTCATGTATATACCTTGTTCGTTTTTTCCAAATCCAGGACCTCCCCAAGTCCGTCTATCCATTCACCACATGACCACAGTGCCGTGGGACACAACGACGACGATGATTTCATACAAGACAAGGCTGCATCCCTAGCGCTGGCCGTATCTCCTCCACGACATACTCCAACGCCGCCAGTGGCCCAATCTCCTCCACAACAGCAAGCTCCAACCGCGCCGCCGCCTCCACCAATGCCGACAACGGCCGCCTCATCGGCACCGGCTGGTCCATCGAGGAACAAGAGGCCCGCTGGCTCACAGAGATCGGTCCCACCACCTCCGCCGAAGAAACAAGTTGTGGTCACGAAGATCCCGAAGATGACCAAGCTTTCATACGAGAAGACTGATGAAGAACTTAATGCTTCAGTCAAGGCAGAAGTGAAAGCGTTCTTCGAAAAGACCAAAGCTAACGCATGAGCAAAGCAAGAGAAGCCATACCTAATGTATCCTCGTGTAAAGCTACGTCAAGTGGTGCAGGCTATGCAAGACGAGAAGTATGCCGCTAGTAAAAAAACCAGTGCCGCCACTATCAGACTATAAGCGTACTATCACAAAGAAAATCAAGGAGAACAAAAGAAAACAGAAGGCGGCCGGGAAAGATGTTGCACAGCTCGGCCAACAAGCGCAGCAATCAGTGCTGCCACTAGTGGTTGAGAATCAATATGGTTCCAACATGAACTTGATGCAAATGTCGGTACCTGATGATGTGGACTTAGATGAACTCGCCAAGTGGATGAATGTGACTGGGCTTTCCTTAGAACAACTTCTCGGTCGGGAGGAACTGACAACTGTTATATAGGCCGAAGTTGTTGATGAATGGCGGAGGAAGTACGTATATGGCAGGAGTCTATGCGACCCTGCAAAGGTAAAAAATCTTGGTACACAAATGTACAAGCTGCACGAGTACTACTTGAGATTCTGTGCACAACATCAAAGTGAACAATATCTGGACGTCCAAGTCAGAGACCGTCACTACTTCCATGGAGATGACGTCATCTGGGTACAGTTTAGTGAAGTACACCAACTTCTCTATATGGAGGCTCTTGACAAATCTCTCATAAGTTGCTACTGTCTGTAAGTGATTCTTCCTTTTAATCAATAATCCCAATCTAGCATATGTACGTATTCGTAATAACTATGCTCACGATGTGCAGACACATGATGAGAGAACTCAGATTGAAACAAGACAATCGAATTGGTTTTATCGATCCGTATGTCGTGTACAAGGACACAAAGACTAAAGATCCATTCAATCTGAAGATCAAGGAAATGGAGAAATCTTCAAGGAAATGGAGAAAAACCTCCGGAGGTTCTTTTATAACCAAAGGCATAAGGAGTTGATACGCTTCCCTTACAATATGGGGTAAAGTATTGTGTTATATCATGTCTTAGTCAATCCAACATTAATATATATATATATATATATATATATATATATATATATATATATATATATAAGTTGACTCTATAAACAAATGCAGGGATCACTGAATACTCATTGAGATTAAGATCATGGAACAAACTACAAATGTGTGGGACTCAATGAAAAAAGAGCTGGCAATGTACCAAGACATGATAAACATGATCCAGAGGTAAGTTCTATCATTCGTTAATTATCGTTGCTTGCTCCTTTAATTTACTATGCTATACCTAATCAACGACCGACTTATTGGGCAGGGCTTGGGCTTGACTACAACAAAGATATCATACGGATCTGAAACTGCCACTCCCCCCTCCTATTCTACATAAGTGGATGTCCAGACAACCTTACGAAACCAATTTATGTGGATACTATGTTTGCGAGTACATGCGGTGTAGCAAATTTACACCTGCTAAAGAGATGCTAAAAGTAAGTAACATGTGTATACAATAAATTCATATCTTATTTATTTATTGAAACTAAATAAATCTTATGTATATTAATATCTTTTCCTTTAATTAATACAAATGGAAGGAGTGAGAATTGAAAGAACAAGTGTTCAAGCACACAATACTCGTCGTAATCCAAGAGACGATCGCAAGTTTCATCAACGATCATGTCATCCCGGAAGACGGCGAGTTCCACCACAACCCTAGGTTGAATTTGAAGAGTCTAAACAAGAATGAACACTTGTTTGAGCTTTGAGTGACGGGCAAACATTTATGTAACTCATTAACCGGCGGCCGAACACTTGATTACTTGTATATTATTGTAAATGTAATGTGTATGTACGTATATGTATAGCTCTATAATATATATATATAGTTTCATACTTTATTTGTGTGCAATAATAACGCTCTCATTAGGTGCAACGTATACGGATAATAGCAGCGAAGAATAAATTGGAAAACAATATAACTAAAAACTAAAATCAATAATGAATTGGAAAGAAAAAGAAAAAAAGAGAAAAGAACATTTAGTCCCGGTTGGTAATACCAACCGGCACTAAAAGGCGCTGCGCCACATCGATGCCTGGCAGCACCTTTAGTCCCGGTTGGTATTACCAACCGGGACTAAAGGTCTCCCTTTAGTCCCAGGCCTGAGAACCGGGACTAAAGGTGGGACATTTAGTCCCAAAACCTTAGTCACGGCTCGCAGCCCGGGACTGGAAGTCCTTTTGGACCGGGACTAAAGCCCCCTTGTGCAGCAGTAGTACCGTACCTAAGAAACTAGCAAAAGTAGTCGGGACTCGGGAATCCATTATAAATCACAAACCTAAGACATCATATTCCCTACAAATTGAAGGCAGAGCAATGCTGGCTGCCCTCGTCATTTGTCTGAAATAAAAGGTGAGTAAAAACTGAACAGGCAGCTGGGAAAGCTGAGGTGGGAAGCTGCGAGCAATTGCCGGACAACAAATAACCAGCACATACATGAAACAATGCATCTTGTATTCTTGTCGTCTCCAAGCATATCTATGTGGTGACGCAGGAATATACGTGACTGCTGCCAAGTGCCAACTGACATGAATTGATGCAATGCATTGTATAGTAGTGCTCCTACGTGGCTACAGACATATACTAGCTGGATCTCTGAGTGTGACGTTTGACGAACTCTGACGTCCTTCCATATGCGCTGAGTCTGATGTTGGACGAACTCTGACGGCCTTCCCCAAATGCCCAAACAACTAGCTGGCATGCCTTTGGCAGTTTCACCATATTCATCTACCTAGGGCTAGGCAGCTAACTATACTGTCACCCGGCCGTGTGCTGTACATTGAAACACTCAAACCTGCAAAGCTTAGGAAACCAAGGAGACGCGCTGTCTGTTAGTACAAAGATAACTCACTCTAGCAGTCTAGCAGGGCACAGCTCTTCCAAGGCCGCGCTAGCTGTTCCTCGAAAACTATATATATAGCTAGCAAATCATCGCAGCCCCCAACTCCTGTGGATCGCGCCACGCTTCGGCAAGCTCTGCCACGCGCGTCTGATCGTTCCATTTCCATTTCCACCGCATCCTGCTCACCGGAGAGCAGCTAGCGGATCGATGGCGCTCGCTCCCGGCGTCCGGCTGCTGTTCCTGTGTGCCGCCGTGCTGCTGGTGGTGCACCAGCTGCCTGGGTGTGCCCGCGCCAGCGACCCCAACATCCTAACCGACTTCGTGGTGCCGCAGGACTTGTTGGCCGACCCGTCCCAGCTCAACGGCACCTTCTTCACCTATACCCGCCTCGTCAGCGGCAACGCCGGCGACCCGGCCAAGTTCACCGCGACCAAGGCCACCGCGGCCGAGTTCCCGGCTTTGCTGGGGCAGTCCGTCTCGTTCGCCGCGCTTGTCTTCGGCGCCGGCACCGTCAACCCGCCGCACATCCACCCTAGGTACACACACATACACGTTGGTTTGTACGTAAGTGTGCTCACTGGTACAATAACTTTAATGGAGGCGGGCAAGCTAACCGCCTCCGGTTAAAGGCCATGGTTAATCAGGCCTTTACGGAGGCGGTTGGCCAACCGCCACTGTTAACATATTAACCGAAGCGGACACTATAACGCAACCGCCTCCGTTAATGTATATTAAGCGTGGCGGTTTCCATTTCCACTGCATCCTGCTCACCGGAGAGCAGCTCGCCTCCGTTAACCTATTAACCAAGGCGGTTGCTGGGCCTGTGGGCCAGCCTCGATTAACCAAGGCGGGCCGCCGGCCCAACCACCTTTGACCTGCATTTTCAAGTATCTCCTAATAAAAAATTCTGTAGTAGTGGCTTAGACTCATGCTTACGTGTCGCTGGCATGATCGATCGCATGCAGGGCGTCGGAGCTGCTGGTGGTGGTGCACGGCGCTCTTTTTGTGGGCCTGGTCGACGCCGCCCGCAACGGCACGCTGCACACGGCGACGCTGCAGGCCGGGGACATGTTCGTGTTCCCCAAGGGCATGGTGCACTTCCAGTCCAACAACGGCACCGACGTGGCGCGCGCCTTCTCGGCCTTCGGCAGCGCCAGCCCCGGCACCATCTCGCTCCCCACGGAGCTCTTCGAGACCGGCATCGACGACCCGGTGCTGGAGAAGTCGTTCCACACCGACCAGGCCACCGTCGATGCGCTCAAGCACGACCTGCAGCAGACGCCGGCGCCCACACCGCCGCAGGACTCTGCCGCTGTCGCGCTCGTTGGAGCACGTCTGGCAGCGGTGATGCTCTGCGTCGTCGGCACCGCGTTCTCGCTCGTCTTGTGAGGAACGTGTTCAGCTGGTCACGAATAAGCTGGTGCCTTCTGACGTCAGACGTTGTGTTTGCTTCTCCGTGCTCCTTCTGAATAAAGTTGAACCATATGACAACGATAGGAGTTTTTTTTTTTGGAACAATTGTATTCGCGACAGGAGAAAAGAGTCTATCAATCCATTTACGACAGAAACCGAGTCCAGTGAGCACCCGCAGCAAAAGGACCTATATTTAAACAGGAAACCATAATTCATTTGGATGAGCTTTATTTGTATTTTGTAATGCCAGACCCATTTACTAATTATAAAGGTGTTACAAAGTCACTAAATCATGCCTGGAATGCTCTAGTGCGAGTGGAGGTACCCAAAATACCACTATACAGTACTGAAACCAAAATTTCCGTTGATCCGAAGTCCGAAACCAACATGGAAATACAAGATACCGACAGAAAAATGCAAAAATCAAGAAAAACACTGATAGAATTAAAGCGACAGAAAAATAAAATTTCTCTGTCGGTGGGCCAATTTCTCTGTCGGTGGACCAATTTTTTTGTCTGTACGACGTCAACGGGAAATCTGCGGGCGTCGACAGGAAAATTCGTGGCCACCAGGTTTAGAATTCTATCCCTGTCATAAGTAACCAACAGTAAAATTGGTGTCTATCGTCAGGAAAAAAAACTTCAAATTCTTAATCTCTAATTTTAATATGGATATTTTATATAGTGTATTTTTCTGTCAGTTGGTCTTAAACTGATAGGAACAATTTTGTTTACAATAGTGATAATGCTAATTCAAAATAAGAGGGGGAGCTGTAATTATGTAAACATAATTCAAGACAAAGTTTCTAACAAGGTACCACAGAAACAGAAGAATAAACCTTCTAAAACAGTGTCGGTTGGTCTTAAACCGATAGGAACAATTTTGTTTACAATAGTGATAATGCTAATTCAAAATAAGAGGGTGGGCTGTAATTCTGTAAACATAATTCAAGACAAAGTTTCTAACAAGGTACCACAAAAACAGAAGAATAAACCTTCTAAAACAGTAATTGCAAATCAACCTCATGTTGATACACCAATATCATTACAATGTGGGTGGACAACGTCAACAACTTCGTTCAACGGTGCACCTAAATACTGATAAAGTGATATTAGGGCATCGGAACCAGACTCTATTGTGATGGGAAACCACGAAGAGTCAATAAGGTTACAAGAGATTTCAACAAACTATGGTTAAACCGGAGTGTCATATGACACAAAGACTACTATCATCAACACGGTCTTCTCCCCATAAATTGTAAACAACCTTCTCAATGATCCAAATCCGAAGACCATGGAAGAGTGTTGTAAATGCTCAGACTGGACCTAATGGAAAGATGCAATATAATCGGACATAGACTTGCTTGCTAAAAGAGAGGTATTCACGTCAACAGTATCAAACCCTCCTAGTTTGTTTCGTGTGGGATACAAATGCGTTTTCGACCGCAAACAAAACAAAAATAATAAAGTGCTGAGATATGAAAGCAATATTACTAGCACAAGGTTCACGGCTTCATTTGGACACAAGGTATTGATTTCAATGAAACCTATTCTCCAGTTATTAATGGAATCACCTTTCGATTCTTAATATCATTGGTAGTACAAAATCGTATATCTATGAAGTTGATAGATGCAGTGTCAATCTACTTATATGGGTCACTTGTGGAATCCCAATACTGAATCCTAACGCAAACTGCAGCATATATTGTGTAAAGCTTCAAAAAAACAATTTATGTCCTAAAGCAATCAGGTCAAATGTGGTACAATCAACTAAGTGAATTCCTCCTTTAGAAGAAACACGCAACTAATGATGATTCACTATGTGTATTCATTAAGAAATCCCAAACGAAAATTTACATTACTTATGTATATGTTGATGATCTTAACATCATAGGTTACTCATACACAAGACATAAATTAAGCATTCAATCATCTAAAGACATAATTGAGATGAAAGATTTGGGTGAAACCAAATTTTGTTTCGGCTTACAACTCAAACATCTTCCTTTAGGAGTTTCTAGTCCCTTACATTCCAAAAATATTGGAGAAATTCAATATGAATACACATCCATCAAGAACTTGGATTTAAAGGAAGATCCTTTTAGACCACATGAAAAGGGAGAAGATGAGAAGAATCTACTCGTGGAAGGGTACGTAGTGGTCTATTGGATAAAACTAGAATCACTCGGAGATCACTCAACAAGATCAACTAGCACTGGAGATTACTCTACGGGTTCTCAAAGAAGAGCGCTCAGTTCTCAAATCATATCAATATCAACTCCCCCTCAAATGATGGATTACATGGTTTTATTTATACTAGGAACATCCCTCCTAGTTGGGTGTGAACATAAGCATAAAAAAAGCAAGTGCAAGATCATCTTGGTGGAGAAATTGAAGAGTCCTCGGTTTCTCCCGCAGCCACAAAACAGCCTGTGCAACTTCCACTAAAATGCTCATAACTCCTAGCTCGGAAGTCCAGAAGATGCACCGTCTGTTGCGTTGGAAACTAGACTCATATATCTTTCCAATGATATGTATATGAATGCTAAAACCATAAATATTAATATTAACAAGCCACGAAATATAGGAGTAATTCTGCATGCTACCCATGGCCTTATCAGAAGATATATTAGAATTCCAAGTTCCTTACCTCAATGCTATTAGAACGCTTATGTATCTTGCAAACAGCACCCGATTGGATATCGCTTCTGCAGTGAACTTACTAGCTAGACACGACGCTACTCCTACTAAACTTCATTGGACTTAAATTAAGAATATCTTCAGATATCTCAATGGCATAAAAGATCTTGTACTTCTTTTCGAAGAAATCAAGATTCAAGTATGATTGGATATATAGATGCTAGCTATTTCTCAAATCCCCCTAATGCCATATTATAAACAGGCTTTGTATTTTTACAAGGTGGGACTACCATCCCATGGAAGTTTTCAAAATAGACTCTAGTGGCTACAACCACTAATCATTCTGAAAACACGGTATTACATGAGGCATCATATGAATGTGTGTGGCATTGTGGCTACATATAATGATTAACCACATAAAACAATCACGTGATATTGGTTAAATCAAGTCACCTGCCATCATATATGAAGATTGTTGAATGTGAATGTAAATGAACAGAGATTTGGGAACAACTGTTGTGTTTCATTGATCTCATAGAATATATACATGTGAAGAGTTGTGTCTGTACCATTCATGGAAAAGGTGTCTGTTTACAGGGAAGTGATAACTGTTCACTGGAACAGCCTACTACCGAAGGGACATGCCCCTTCGTAGTTCTAACTGCTAATACACTAACTGTTAATTCTATTCCTTGTGGATGAGATCATCGTTCACCGAAGGGGTGTCTCTTAGGAGACACTGTTTCAGAACACTCCCCTTGAACGAATCTTCCTTGAGATCAATGCAGAAGCTGAAATTCCTTGAAAACCCCTGTGGGAAAAATCTGAGGAACATGTACGTATGGATATGCCATAAAAACTCCTTTAAACCTTAAGGAGAAAACAACATATATGTGTGTGATTTATATAAATCACTATGTCATTAGTATCCCACTAAAAACTCCAGTGGGGAAAAAATATTGGAGATATGACATATAGATAACTCCCCCAAAAACCTTTCAGGAAAAATATGAGAAGCAATATAAAGTGATATGCCGCTAAAACTCCTATAAAAACCCAGTGAAAAAAATTAGGAGAAAATATGACGATATATTATAGGTGTTGTCTCTTGGATAACTCTCATGAAAAACCTTTTCAGGGAAAAACTATGGATGAGTTGTGTGGGCAATACGTGTCTTTGATATTTCCAACAAAAACTTCGGTGGGGAAAATAGAAAATATGACACATGCTTATGTTAATATTACCTCATTAAAAACATTAATAAGAAACCTTATGAGTAAAACTTGTGAAAGAAAAGAGTATAATATGATGCCGGTACAGGTGGTATCTAGGAGATGTCTTCCCCTGATTCTTGCAAATCTTGAAGTCACCGCATACCAATTCCATGTACCAATTTTTGAAACACGAAAGTTGGTAAGGACTTAGTAAATAGGTCAGCGAGATTATCACATAACTTGATTTGCATGATGTTTATTTCCCCGCTTTCTTGTAATTCATGGGGATAAAATAGCTTAGGCGCAATGTGCTTAGTGATATTGCTCTTTATGTAACATGTTTGCATCTGTGTAACACAAGCAGAATTATCTTCATAGATAATTGTAGGTGATTCAATTGAACCAACACCACATGATTGTTGTATGTGGTTCATCATTCTGTGAAGCCATACACATTCTTGTAATGCCTCATATAGAGCAATAATTTCATAATGATTAGTAAAGGTCGCTGTCAAAGTCTGCTTAGAAGACTTCCATGAAATAGTTGTACCTCCATGCAGGAATACAAATCCTATTTGGGATTTTTTGTTATGAGGATCAGATAAGTAACCAGCATCCATATAACCAATCATACTAGGATCATGATTTTTTTAAGAATAAACCAAGATTCTTGTGCCATTAAGGTATCTAAGGATACTCTTCGCTCCCGACCAATGACGGCGAGTTGGGTCTGCACTATGCCTAACTAGTAAGCTCACTGTAAATGTGATGTCAGGCCTAGTACAATTTGCAAGATACATAAGTGCGCCAATGACACTGAGATATGGGATTTCTAGTCCCAACATCTTTTCCCCAATATCCCGTGGTATAAATGGATCTTTGTCTATTTCTAAAGAACGAACAACCATCGACGTTTTATTAGGGTATGATTTATCCATATCGAATTTCTCTAATATTTTTTGGATATAGGCTGATTGATGCACTAAAATCCCTGAAGGATGGTGCCTAAGTTGTAATCCTAGGCAATATTTGGTCTTACCCAAATCCTTCATCTTGAATTCCGTCTTTAGGTGATTACGTGCTTCTTTTATATCCTTTGGACTGCCAATGATATTTAAATCATCAACATATATGGATTTAATGCAAAATCTTATTGGAGATTTCTTAGTGAAAACATATGGGCAATCATCATTATTAGTGTATCCTTTCATTAGAAGAAATTCACTCGGTCAGTTGTACCACATTCGTCCCGACTATTTTAAGCTATATAATGACTTTTGTAGCTTTACACAATACATGTTGCAATTTGCGCTTGGATTTAGAATTTAGATTCCATCGGGAACCTTCATATATATGTCCGAATCAAGTGACCCATATAGATATGCTATCACCACATCCATCAACTACATAGATAGATGATTTTGAACTGCCAATGATATTAAATATCGAAAAGTAATTCCACTCATTATTGGAGAATCAGTTTCATTGTAATCAATGTCGGGTCTCTGCGTGAATCCTTGTGCTACCAGCCTTGCTTTATATCTCACCACCTCATTGTTCTCATTTTGTTTCTGGACGAAAACTAATTTAAAGCCTACAAAAAATACTTTAGAAGATGTAGGTATTGCAAATGTGAATACCCCTTCTTTCCATTGAGCCCAATCCAAGCGCTTTTTGCACTCTGTCATGGTCTTGGGATTTGGATCATTGAGGAAGATTTCTGCAATTGCTGCGGAGAAGTAAATGTCAACAATAATAGTCTTACGATCGTATGATTCTCTAGAATTGATATAATTGATGGTATTTTCTTTCACTCCATTAATTGACTCGTCATTTCCTAAAATTATAGAACCAGGGTGTTCCGATATCCCAGGATCAGAATTTGGATGCAACGTTGATCCGGGTTGTGGATTTGGTCCTGGTTTTGTATTCTTATCCACTATTGGGTGTCTACCAACTTGAGGCTGGCTTGGATTTACTGATTTGGAGGATTTAGTCCTCGATATCCTCAGACACTTAATAGGAGCATTATCCTTAGGAGCAGCCGTACTTCTCCCTTTCTTCTTTGGAAGTGTGGGAGTTGAATGGTTTTTATTGGTACCTTCACTCTTTCGGGCGCAATATGAGCAGGATAAGAGGATTTAGTGACACCCTTATAATCAGTAAATGCTTCTAGCAGGTTATTTGCAATATGTTGCAAGTTTATGATTTTCTAAACTTGTTGTTCGGTCTCTTGAGTATTTGAATCTGAGGAGGAAATGCCTTGGGCATTCTAATTGATTTTCTAGCAATCAGTTTGGTACTTGAAGTCTCCCCCTAATGTCGAGAAATGGTCCTCATTAAATATGTAGTTAGCATACCGGGCCGTGAATAGGTCCCTTTTAAGGGGCTCAAGGTATTTGATAAGCGATGGAGATTGATATCCCACATGGATACCAAGTTTCCTATGTGGGCCCATAGAGGTACGCTTAGGCAGTGAGATCAGTATGTATACAGCGCAACCGAATTTTCGCATATGGGAAATATTTGGCATATTCCCATATACTAATTGCAATGGGAGAGACTGCGTAATATGCAGTTGGTCGTAATTGAATTAAGTCAGCAGCGTGTAAGACTGCATGACCCCAACATGAATTTGCTAGGTTGCAATTTTGTAATAGCGGTCTTGCAGTGAGTTTAATTCTCTTAATAAGAGATTTTCCTAAACTATTTTGTGTATGGACATTTGGGACAGAGTGTTGAACTTGAATTCCTAAAGCCATATAATAATCATTGAAAGCCCTTGAGGAAAATTTAGCATCATTGTCCATTCATATTGATTGAATTTGATGTTCAGGATTACGTGCTCTAAGTTTAATAACTTGAAGAATAATTTTTACAAATACATGGTTACGTGTGAACAAAAGACATATATGAGACCATCTAGTAGATGCATCTATTAGAACCATGAAGTACCTGAACGGTCCAGACGTTAGTTGTATGGGGCTGCAAATATCTCCTTGAATACGTTCAAGAAATTTGAGTGGCTCATTTTGGATTTTAACGTGCGATGGATGTAAAATCAATTTCCTATAGCGCATGAAGTGCACATAAAATCTGAAGATTTTAGGAATTTAGCAGTATTTAACTCATGACCATTAGAATTGCTGATAATTTTTCGCATCATCCCTATACCAGGATGGCTAAGGCGTTCATGCCTAGTTTTGAATGCGTCAACATTCTGAAAAATTACCTTGTACACAACATGTGGTACGGGTTTGATGTATGTATAGTACAATCCAGACGGAAAAGAGGGAATTTTCTCAACAATTCATTTGCCATATCCGCTATTTTTAGTAACAAGGAGAATTTTCTCATTATTGTCATCACGGGTTTCTATATGAAAACCATTTTGACATATATCTCTATAACTTAACAAGGTACGCTTTGAATCAGGATACAATAATGCATGCTCAACTATAATTTGGGTACCCATAGGGAGTACAATAGTGGCACGACCAGAGCCAACTATTGTAGCATTGGGCCCGACGATTGTCAAAACATTTCCTTTTCTTTTTGTAAGAGTTTTGAAAAACTTTGTTTCCCTAAGTATAGAATTAGTGGTGCCACTGTCCACTAGGCATAATTCCTCCTCCATATCGACCCCCATAGAAACTGTATATAAATAAAGAATTCGATATGAAACTCTTTGATGATATATAGAATACATATTTTATTTATTGAATATCAATTGTGTACGATACATTTATTGGATATCCAACCTAAAAGTGATGACATTATTAACTATTTACAACACATAGGATATAAATTGTGCTTATTATTAGAATCACTAGGACACAAAGACATTGGAATCTAAGAGATTAGGAGCCTATTTAAAAGTCTCCAAATATGTCGTTGGATGCATATTCCACGATCATATTCCCTGTATATGCAAGATCCTCGCCTCCTCGTATGTTGTTGTTGCTTGGTTCCATGGGAACTTATTGCGAACAACCAGCCTCTTCCCTGGTGGTGTCAGGTCGAAGATTGAAATGGGCTTCATACTTCTATCCCGATGCAGCACATCCGCGGCCCACAGACTATAAATAGAGATCAACAAGATGACTTGGGGTATGACATTTCTTTGTAGCATGGCTATAACAACCACACTTTTGACACACAAGTTTGTCATTCCTGTGTTTGGAAATGTTCTTAACACTGTTGGAAACACAATTTTGGAATTTCTTGTTGCGTCTGCGTTTGTTTTTACCCTTCTTAGAATTTCCCTGATGATGGGTCTTAGAAGGTCCACCATTAAATTTGGGTTTATTCTAAGTGTAGGCATGTACTCAGGCAATGGAGCAGACCCTATGGGGCGTTGCTGATTATTCCAAACCATAAGTTCAAAATGTTTTTCGGCCTCAAGTAAAGTTTGTATAAGCTCAGAATAAACATGGAAACGCCTTTCACGGTATTGTTGTTGAAGAATCCTTTCAGAGAGAAGCATAGTAACAGAGTCTCTTCTATCTTATCTGCATCTGTAGGTTCTTTCTCGCAGAATTGCAACTTTGAGCAAATCCTATGAACAGCATGGTTGTAAGTACTCATAGTTTTGAAATCTTGTAAGCGAAGTTGCGTCTACTCGTAGTTGGCCGTAGGCAGGACAAGTGTCTTTTGTTGTTCATAGCGTTGCTTAAGAGAGTTTCATAGATTTCGTGGATTTTCTTCCAACAAATATTCAGACTTAAGGTCAGGATGAATATGACTCCTAATGAGATATAGGGTCGTGTATACATGCTGATCATCAAGTGGTGCAACACCCTCTTCGGGTGGTAACACGGCTCGATAAAGTCCACAGGACGTAGGACTAACTTTTATGTCCACAGCCCATGTGGGATAATTGTGGCCGTCTAGAGCTAATAATTCAAACTCTTTGACGGTCATGGATCCGGTGGTGGTACAGAGGCATACATGTGCCTCTGTTGTTGTTCTCCTTCTCTCTTGTTCACAAGCAGTGTTGATAACGTGTTGAATGTGAATGTAAATGAACAGAGATTTGGGAACAACTGTTGTGTTTCATTGATCTCATAGAATATATACATGCGTTCATGGAAAAGGTGTCTATTTACAGGGAAGTGATAACTGTTCACTGGAACAGCCTACTACCGAAGGGACGTGCCCCTTCGTAGTTGCTAACTGCTAATACACTAACAACTGCTAATCCTATTCCCTGTGGATGAGATCACCGTCCACCGAAGGGGTGTCTCTTAGGAGACACTGTTTCACAACAAAGATAATCCAGCTTGTATAGCATACATAGAAACATGATACATTAAGAGCAATGCAATATCACAAAGTATGTTGCTCTGAAGTTATTCTATCCTCATGAGTTATAATAAAATGGGAAATTAACAGTTTCAAATCAAGTATAATGACAATTATGGTAAGTTATTCACTAAATAGTTACCAATTACCAACAACCATGTTCGAAAAATATATTCATGAAATTGGTATTTGTCATTTTAGGTATTTCTAAGGTTCAGGGGAGCTTCTCCCTAAGCTAATCCCGTCCATAAATCATATTGCACTTCCTAATCTTACATGAGTTTTAACTAATTTTCTCATGGAAGATTTAGTAATGCAATATCAATACAAGAGTAGGATATGTATATATGTTTCTATTTTCTCGCACGATATTCAAGAAAATATCAAGGATCGGTTTTAACAAGATTCAATGAATCTCTTTGGGTTTTAAATTTCTTCAAGATTGTGTGTGGTTTGTGGAAGGAGGTAGTTCAGCTTCATCTCAATCTTTACTTTTTCTTGAAAATGAAAATGATAATTTCCGATTTTCGGGAATTGTTTTCGAGTTTATTTCTGATTTTCAAGCCTAAATGGCAACGGTAGCGCCGTAGTGGTAATGAAAAAACGAAAACGATAACAGTAAAAATAATCGGAAACGAAAGCGGAAATAATTTTGCTCTCTTCCAATCGTTTTCGAAGATTACCGTATTTAGCCTGTAATTTATCGTTGGTAGTTACCAATTTAAAGGCCTGGAATCCTAACTTATTTGTAGACTATACAATGCATATTTTAGGTCCAGTTGGCCCGCAGACCGATTCGTACACACAAAACACATAAGGCAAGTTTTTTTTGAAAGGAACTATAAGGCAAGCATTTCATCCCTATAGGATCAACAAGGCAATCACTCATAACTCTAGCCAATCACCACAAACACGAACCGACTCTAGGGTAGCGAGCATCCGCACCTCTCTGCAAGTTGGTGTGAACTGTGTGGTACTTGGTGTGGTTCTAGCTTTAGGTCTTGTCAATTATGGTTTTATTTATTAGTCATGTGAGATAGGTCGAGTTATATGACTCTTCTCATGATATACGGATTGACGTGTTTATCGTTTTTGAGGATATAGTTCTCATGAATTCCGATTATTATCATTTTCCGATCGACTATTATTGTTTTCGAAATTACCAGAATACCGTGTCATATTCGTTTCCAACAATATCATATCAATTTTGCTTTCAAGAAAAAAATGTGAAACTAAATCGATTGTTTCCAATCGTTTTCATCCCTCCTGTTGCATGAAGGCAGCAAGCATACACAGTGGAGTGATTTGGCCTAGATCGTTTCCAATCGTTTTTTTCATCCCTCTTGTTGCATGAAGGCAGCAAGCATACACAGCGGGCACAGTACGCAGCAAATGTGCGCGTATCAGATGTCGTTTTCATCCCTCTTGTTGCATGAACGATTGAACATGTGACCCTGGCAGTATTCTGTATCAGATTGAGAACGATTGACTTGTAGCATCCGTTTTTCATCAGAGTTCGATGGGCCTCCTAGCGGGCAAACATGAGCCAACATGCGGTGGAGAAAGACTAAACGTTTCCGTCTACGGCTGGCGGCAGCACAACACAACAGCAACAGAAAGGGAAAACCACAATAGAGTTATGCTACCATATAGTAATAATATTAACCCAGACTTCTGTCACGATTTATGCCAGCACATACATGCTGAAGACCCTGAACAGGAACACCACAAAGTTCTGACTTAGAAAAGCAGCAGCAGCATTATGCAGCAACAAAAGCTTTGAAACTTCTAGCCATCTTGTTGACCCAAACGACACCCGGAACCGATTTGCCAAGTTTCAGTTCTTGATCTTCTTCTTTGCCCTCAGCTGAAACGGGAGAAACACAAGGGAAACGTTAGGCAGTCACACTAATTGTAGAAAAACAAATACCGACGATGTGATTTTCAGCTGGGCAAAATCATAATCAGATATATCTCAGATAAGCTAGTAACTAACTTGACAAACATACAAAGTAGAAACCTAAATAATGCTCCAAACATTATTAAACTTCCTAGAAGACTCTCCAAGAACATGTCACGAGGCAAGCGAATGACATGATTTGGTACAAGCTATCAATCTTCATGAATTCTGAAGAATCATGGCAAGTTCATCACTAATGTTCATGTCTAAGCTGACTGGCATCAACTTGCTTATGCAAATATAAAAAAATATTGACAAAATGTTGCTGCAATGCTCACCTGGTTGCTGTGGCCACACTTCTTCTTGCGGCAGTTAACAGCCCTGGGGTGCAGGCGCGCATAGCACCTGGATCAAATATTTGAAATAAAATGCTTAGCTTAGCTAGGATTAAATAATGAATGTAATAACTTCCAAATGGAAATGAAATACTATAGATACAGGGAAAAAACACACTGCATTATCATTTGTGGTAATGTATACAAATAAAGCAATTTAAGTGCAAGACAGTCAACCTCGAACTCAGACAAAAACAAGTAGGAAACTTGCAGTGGTTTACAGTCTGAATGATTGGCAGGTCAGACAAAATATATGCCTCAAAAGTTAAGCTCAAAAGGCGACTTCGCACATCTAATTGATTCATCATTCCAGCCAACCAATTGTTCTAAGCACAAATCCTAGTCCCAAACACACCGTGCAACTGAACAAACATGTCATAATACCCTAACCATAAAGAGCTCAGACAATCCCTAATACAAAGGGCAAGGAAATATAGGCATGGTACAAACAAAAAGTTGAGAAGACGTACATGCTACTGACACAAATTAAAACAGCTCCCACAGAATGTAGCAGAATATTAAAGAGGCATGGCAACCATAATAATCAAGAGCAAAAGGAATTTCAAGACAAAGGGCACATGAGGAGGGCCAGCATAAATTAGAACAGCTGCAACAGAATATTAAAACGATGGCATGGCAGGTCAGACAAAATGTATGCCTCAATAGTTCAGTTCATAAGGAAACTTCACACATCTAATTGATTCATCATTCCTTGCCAATGAACTATTATATGAAAACACAAAAGCAGCAGTCCACCGATATTCAACAATGGGGCACTTATACACAAGTGTCGCAGAATGCAGAAGAGCACTAATCAGTGGACTGGCAGGTCAGACTGAATGTATGCCTCAAAAGTTAAGCTCATAAGGTAACTTCGCACATCTAATTGGTTCATCACCCCTGCCAGCCCACTGCACTGAATGCAAATGAAACAAAGATAGTGGAACGTCACAAATGGACGCAAAGGAATGAAAATTGTCCCACCCGTGAAAATCAACTGCTGGAGTGGACTAGGCAGATGACAAAGTATGGGTGGGTGTCAATCTCTGGAGCCATGGGGAACCCAATGCCACACACAGAGGTCAGCGAGTTAAGAACCCACAGTTCCACTAACGTGGCAGCACGAGGATCGGCACATCCTACCACAACTAGAACGGAACTCGTAGAAACAGAAATGCTCCGTGTAGGTATCTACAACAAACTAGGAACGTAATCACAAGTCGCCAACATCAATACATCCACCAAAAATACAAAATGATTATTGGGACACGGGGGTGAAAGGTGCTCACTTGCGGCAGATCATCTTGTCCTGGTTGTACTTGCGGGCGAGCGCCTGGAGAGAAGGTTCAATGATGCCACCGCGGAGGCGGAGGACGAGGTGGAGGGTGGACTCCTTCTGGATGTTGTAGTCGGCCAGGGTGCGGCCGTCTTCGAGCTGCTTCCCGGCGAAGATTAGACGCTGCTGGTCCGGCGGGATGCCTGCACACGTCACGGCAGAGGAATCGGCCAGAGCACCACAGGGGAAGCGGGACGACTCTCATAAGAAATGAACTCAGAAATGGATGCGTACGATACTCTACCTTCCTTGTCCTGGATCTTGGCCTTGACATTGTCGATGGTGTCGCTGCTCTCGACCTCGAGGGTGATGGTCTTCCCCGTCAGGGTCTTCACGAAGATCTGCATCTTGACCTACCCGGCCCTCCTCCGAAGCTCCCCGGACCAAGCTTTAGCGCGGCGGCTGCTCGTCGGCTTCGTGCACAGAGGGGCAGGGTGAGGAAAGCAGGGCGGCGGCCACCTGCTTTTTATACCATGGCAGGATGGCTAGGGTTTTCATTGGGCCGGGCCTTTTCTGCTCGACCCACGGCATGAAGGCTCTAGGGTTTCCATTGGGCCGGGGCTTTTCTATTCGACCCGAAATTATTGGGCGCCCTTGTTAGCAAATTTCGCTCAAAAAATTGTTATCAACTAAAATCACCTATTAAATTAAATTTTCATTTTGTTATTTGTGAATTGGGTGTTTCGTCCAGTGGTAGGATTCTTCTTAGGGAGTAAGAGGTCGTGAGTTCGATTCTCACAACACCCTATTATTATTTTAATTTTTAAACTATTATCAACTAAAATTACATATATTAAATTAAATTTTCATTTTGTTATTTCTGAATTAGGTGTTTTGTCCAGTGGTAGGATTCTTGCTTAGGGAGTGAGAGGTCGTGAGTTCAATTCTCACAACACCACATGATTATTTTAATTTTTAAGACACTAGTTGTATTTTTTAGAATTAAAATAGGCAAGTAAATCTTTTGATTTTTTTTAGGGAAGAAGTAAATCATTTGATGTATTTTATACTGCGGCAGGAAGGCTCTAAGGTTTTCATTGGGGCGGGCATTTTCTGTTCGATTCGAAATTAGTGAGCGCCCCATATTAGCACTTAAAATTCTATATTCAATTATTAGAATTTACATTTCACTAATTGCGAATTAGGTGTTCGGTTTGAGTGCTCCATGTTAGCGACTAAAATTCTAAATTGAATTATAATTAACATTTTACAAATTGTTAATTTGGTGCTCATTTTGGGTGTGAGAGGTTGTGAGTTCAATTCTCACAACACCCCCATTCTATTTGTTTTTAAGTCACTAATAATTTCATTTGTTTTTAGTTTTTCAAAATAATCATTTGTTTTTAATATGCTAGTATAACTCAATGTAAAAAACCATTGCCACTGCCTCGGTCCTCTCCTCTATATTTTTAGGCAAGTATGTCTAGGTTCAACAAATTTGATTCACTAGTTTCATTTGTTTTTAGTATACAAGTGTTTTTATTCATTAGTTTTATTTGTTTTAAACTTGCTAGTAAGTCCAACTCCATGTAAAAAACATCTCCAATACCACCTCGGTCCACCCTAATTTCTCCCAACCAACAACTGGCTATGGCAGGTTCAAAAAAACGCCCATGGCCAGAGGAGCAAGGGCCCAACCCCCTTACTAGATTTAGGTTTTATTGATCCTTGTTCACTTGGGGTTTTGGTTTTTCTTGTCGTCCACGATGTGGTGGCAAACATGGTGCATTGAAATAACGTCTCTTCAACCTTTTCCTACCTTGACGATATTCGGTTCAAGGTAGCAAGGAACAAAAAAATCGGAAAAATTCCAATTTCTACTCATGATTAACGAATTAACTAAACTAAAATACATGAATAGTACTTCAATTTCTTGTATTTTGTAAGACTATGTTTAGTTTATGTGTGATGTCTTATATTTAAATTGATATATATTTGTGCTACTATATTGCTATTGCTCCCTTATCAATTATTACTATCTAAAATAGAGGTAGTGTTGTCTAAATTTGCTTTGAATGTGTATATTTTTGTGTACATTTTTTTTATCTTAACCTCTGTTGAAAAAATCGGTTAGTCAAAATATTTGATTCCTAGAACTTTTTAGAACCTACCGATTCCCATTTCTAGGAACTGAATTCCTTCGAAATCGAGAAACCAAACTGAAAACTGAATGCCCACTCCTACCAGGAAATTGGTTATTATCTTTAAATCATGGCAGTCGGTGTGTTTACTAGTGAAGCATTTTGTTAGTTTTTGATGCGATAGTTTTGACCTCTTCTTCTGGTCTATTCTACAGCAAGGTATGACATCTTCAAATCTCTGTTCCGATGGTGAAGGATTGTAAGCCCGCATTCCCTGGAGGGTTCTTTCAGCTGATGTTCTTTCGATAGGTACTAAATCTTGTTGCCAGTGGTGATTGATTTTAGCGATCTTCGAAGTTTGGTAAGGTTGTTTGCAGATGTCTCTTTTCTTTGTTGTATTTTCAATACGATTATTAAGCTATAATAGGAAGTGGACGATCGAAGGAAGAAGACTAATGGATTGATTGTTATGTATTATCTTACTATTTATATATTATTTTGTGTCATGTTGTTTGTCTTTTGTCCTAGTCTTTGTTTTTCTCGATATATATAATATTCGAAGTACTTTTGAGTGTCTTCTTTGTGTTTGTAGTCCATCTAGTTAGAGCAACTCAACGGCACTCCACAGGTCCTAGGTTTGACTCCCTAAGGAAGCGAATTTTAGGCTGTGGTTAAAAATCTCCTCGTCTATTTCATGACCAAAGCACATGTGAAAAGGCCTGGCCCGGTTCTCACAAGGCAACGGTGCCCCTATGTCAGGATGGGGGCAGGGGTTCGGGTGTTTTCTCGGCCTATGTGAGAGGTCTTCTTCTATCACAACAATGCCCGGGGTGGTCTTACCCCCTGCAGGTCGAGTTTTTTTAATTCTCTTTGCCCTAAAGAAATGCAGTTCGTTGGCTCTGTTCACCCGACTTATAATTCGTCTTTTTCAGCTTGTTTTTTCAGCATAAATAGTTTTTTCTCTCATAACAAATCAGCCAACAGTGTTTTTTAGTCGGCTTATCAGCACAGCCGAACGGGGCCGTTGTATTCTTTCACCTCATAAAAATTCTGTTTGCGAGCTTGCATCATTTTGTACCTGGTGTATAAAGCATTTGTTCCAAGTGTATAAACTTTGTCTCAAGGCAAACTGAGTTTTCATGATTTTATTCATTGCACAAACTTGGTTCTGCACTGTATAAAGTTCTTTTCTACCTAAACATTTTTTTGTTATCATATCTGGACTAAACTTTGTTCCACCTAAATAAAAGATTTCTTTTAGTACTAGAATTCCTAAAAGTTGGAACCCAGTCCGAAATTTGGGTTTAGGAATAGAAGGTGCAATGTCTCTTAAGTCTTAGGCCCACTTTGGCTATTAGAAAATGAGAATAAGATAAAAAATGAGAATGAGATCCCAGCACTTAAATTCTAGAATCCAACTATCTACACTACACCTATTATTTGGAGATTTATTTTTTACTATGTGTCGGGTACCTAAACAAGGGGTACCCACACTCAACGACTAAAGAGAACAAACCCCTGAGAAAACCACGCCAAAGGCTCCGCCCACGTAGGTACAACGAGCCAAAACCACGCACGGAACGCCTCGACCACGTTCCGACTCGCACGAGGCTTGCTCGACGGGACGCCTCAACCACAGGAAAATCTCCGACTCGTACGACCCTGGGTCGAGCCGGTCAACCCACCTCACCCACCAACTTTCAGACAAAAGTCAAAGCATTTAATGCAACCGCCAACCACTTCCTACCCCATGGCTACAGCGCCACCAGCATGGAAGCAGTACTAGTGTCAAATTCCACTTTTTACTACCCATCCCGCGATGGGCGGTGAAAACCTGTCACTGCACACATCATGCGGGGTACTGTTCCGCCACTGATCCCCCTCGAGGCATAACATACGACTGTCGTACCCCGAAATAACTGGGGCTCGGCCTTATCCATTCCCCGTCGACCCACCTCGACCTGGCCTCGACCAACCGCTGGTCAACAAAGGAGCAAGGCCTGCACGCCACAAGACCCGGGATCTTTTCACCATCCCATCCTTTACATCACCATGGTGTCTAGGGATGGCCGTCCATTCTCGGAGCACGTCTCTACAGCGGCTTCCACAACGCCCGACAAAAACTTCACTTCTAAGGCACCACCCTGGCGTCTCTGCCTTCTCTTGACCCTATAAAAGGGAAGGCAGGGGACTCTACAAAGCGGGGGAGACACAAGGCGAAACAAGTCATCACCCCACCACAGAAGATCAACATCTCAAGCAATCTCCTTTGTACTCTCTCTTTGAGACTTGGGATCGGCTCCCTCTCTCACAGCTTGTAACCCCTACGCAAGCACTTAGGTGCAAGGAAATACAATACTCCCCCCGCTAGATGTAAGGCCTTCTTTCGCCCGAACCAGGATAAACCCCCGTGTATTCTCTTTGCATCACCATCCAGATTAGGGGACACGCAACACAAATTCACTCGTTGGCTTAGGACCCTCACGGGCCCAAACACCGATAGTTGGCGCGCCAAGTAGGGGACGTTGCATGCCAAACATCATTTTCCCACCAATTTTCTGGATGGCTGACCCCGAACGTCCACTTCCGTTGGCCACGGTGATCTGGTTTGGGAGCTTGGAGTTCATGTCTCTTGGCTATGGCTATGAGATGGTCCTCCTCCCGCCCAGACACCCAACCGACGGCGACCATGAGCTCTCCCAGCCTGGGGGAGCACTGCGCCGGTACCGTCACTCTCGTCAAGCACGTGCCGCTAGGCGACGGTGTGCCCAGCGCAACCGCCATCATCGCCTCACGGGGGTGATAGTATTCCCCGATCCGGCGCCCCTCAGCTGGACACCGACACGGATTTCCTCATCGAGGACCTGTGTAGGTTGAGCTTGGCTGAGGGTAAGATGCCGATGGGGTGTCGCATCACTTTGCCGCCCGACACGGCGCCACCACCAGCCGATTCAGGATCGATTGCTCCGATACTAGGAACCATGTCCTCATCGGCATTCCCATATGGGCTGGACACGGGTGCCCGGGTGTATGCTTCTTCTGTAAGCACCAGCATGAACGCTTACGAGGAGCTCCCCGGGCACAATCTACGTTCCACCCTCGACCTCGTCGCATCCACGCCAGCTTCCGAGTACCTGGACTCCACGGAGACCCCGGATGCGGAGCTCCGTGTGACTGCCTTTCGTCGTTACAACCCTGAAACGATCCTGCATTCCGCGAAGGGAATGCCACAGATTCGACGTGTAATAGATGAACAAGTTCATGTCATTACCCAAATCTCAGTCGATTAACAGAGTCATGCACGAATATCAGAGTACAAATAGAAGGTTTACATTAATTATTATCATCGCCACGCAGGGCGGAACATGCTCACATACAGCATCCAAAACAGCTTCTCGAAGACAGCAGCGGAAACTAGGACTCCTCTCACCAAGCTTGAGCGCAGGGCGAACCCCTACTCCTCCCAGTCGTCCTCCTCGTCGTACTCGGGCTTTGAGCCTGCCAAAAATCTATCAGTACACTTGGTACTGGCCACGCATCGCCCACCCTATGATGCATTTGCTTTGTGGAACTGGATGCAATTGGGGTTGAGAAGAGAAACCTATCTTTGGTTGTGGATTGCTATGCGAGTAATCATTATTTTAAATAATAAGTTCATCAAATATTAACCCATCTCATTCACACACGATATCCCATCCCAGCACACATCTCCACATCTCATCTCATCTCACTCTCTCATCGGCATGGACAACTTCCTCTCGCCCATGTCTCAACGACCAAAGCCGGATCACACACTGAAATACCGGGGAAGGTAGAAGGACTCCTCTCTCTAGTCAAGTGAAGCTGTACTTAGGAAAGGTTCATAGCCGACAAGTCGGTATATGTATCGATCGATCAACCAGAAACTCTGCAGAAGTTTACACATCCCACAAGATAGCTATCCTCGACGATGCCTCGTCTAAGCTGATTCCGGGCCACCTTCCGACTAGAAACGGTACCACCCTATCACTCAGAACTGGGGCCATATCGAAGTACCACCGACACGCTGAGACAGTGAGACATAGTACCTAGCCCCTGGGTACTACGCTGTCTTGGAAGGGTGTGGGTCCTCTTGCCCGTACCTCCCTACACTATCCGCTAACTTCTCAATAGTAGTGGCACCGCTCTAGCAAGTCGAACGTCCGTCTCCTCCCCACAGAAGCGAGGGGATGTGCAAGGATTCCTAAGACCCGGTCCATAGACGTAAAAGTCCTTAAAGTGACTAAGCAGGATATCTTCACAAGGGGAAATTGTTTTCCGCTCAATGGAACACCTGGCACCCCGTGCCATCACAGCACCTCCCATCCCGGGGCTTCATCCCATGAAGACACTCCACCCTAGGACCTCTCCCTATCACATGTACCCGCCACAGGCACTTCACATGGCGAACGCCCAGGTAGCATCCTCCGGCAAGACTCGTCCTCATGACTCGTCGCAGATCCTGCTCGGTCGACTCGACCCTCACCATACGCACCCAAGACTCACGCCAAGATCTTCCCAGGTTCATTACCCAGTTATTAGCAAGTTTACGTCACCTCGTGCCTTATCTCAAACGCCTCTCACTCACCAGCATCACATCATAGATATAATGCGAGTAAGAGTAAAGCAGAAGTAACAAGTAATAGCAGCGTCTAGCCTAATAGCAGGGTGAGTAGGTGTGAGGTTGCATCAAGGTAAGTGGCTCAGAAAGCAGTAAACTACCATGCATCCCTATCAGTTACATTATTGCATGAAAGTTAAGCACTAGGAATTCTAAGCATTTGCAATGCGTAATAGGATCTACGAGTGGGTGGGGTGTGGCACCTGGCAGGTCGTCACCTAAGTCGTTGGTGTAGTCAGGGTCGAACTCCTCAGTCGGTGGCTCCTCCGGGTCTGTTAAACGTAACATATAGCCGTGTTAGCGGCTCCTATAGAGATGCACAAAGAAGCAACTGGAAATCAAAAGATTCAAATGCACTCAAATATAGGCCTATGACGTAGATCTTATTTTTAGAAAAATTTGGACTCTGGTTTGGCATTTTTCTGAGCTTCGGTTAATTAGTTATGAATTTTTGAAGGTTTAAATAATTTCTGAAAAAGGAAAAACAGGTTGATTATTCTGGGGGTGACACGTGGCGGCTTGTGACTGGCTGTGGTGAACAGAGAGACTGACAGGTGGGACCGGTCAACCTTGACCAGGTCAACGGTCAAGGTTGACCGGGCCGGGTCTGGGCTCCAGCGGGCCGGGTCAGGGCCGGACTTGGGCCGGGTTGGGCTGGCCCGGGCCCAGACACGTGTCGCTCGCGGGTGTGGCCACGTTGCGGGTGCGGGCTCCCACTGGGCCTTTGGTTCACTGTTGACGGTTCTTAAGTATCAATTATAACCATCAAATAAATAAAGAAAAGGACCTATATGCAACCGACACCTAGAATTAGGGTTTGATCTAACAGAATTCCACGAGTTTTGCTGTTTATCTATTTCTGCAGGGGGTTATCAGGAAATACGGAAGAAAGGCCCACATGTCGGATTAATGACGGGATATTAACCGAACACATAATTATCTTACATCTAGAAGATTCTAGAAGCCACGGGAACGAACGGGAGCCGTAACGGGGCCAGACACAGGGCGCCCGCCCTGTGCCCTAGGGCGCCCGCCCTACCCCCGGGACCAATCAGGTCGAGTCTCACGGATTATGCTCCACCGCCTTTGAGGATCAAGGAAAACCATAGGATGAAGGTCGGTTTGATCCGACGGTCCAGATTCATCTAAAAGGGCTATATAAGCAAGGCCCCTGACCCCTGGTGGAGGAGACCTCAATTCATTATTCAGTTGCATATCTCTAGTTAGGGTTTAGAGAGAGAGGTTCCCTCTAGGGTTCCCACCTCTTAGGGCTTAGCATCCAATGTGAGAGTAGAATTAGTTCTACTAGATTGAGAGAGATAGAGTGGAGGTGTAGATCGGAGGAAGCCGGCCTGTCGGTGTCTACTCCGAGGTTGTACCTGCGGGAGCAAGTTCTTCTAACCCGAGGCTTGTTCTCAGGATTCTTTAGTATTTCGACTTCTAAATTCTAGTAAGTTCTTTGTTTTATTGTTCTTTGGTTTATGAGTTTACTTTGATCTCTTCGCGTAGAGTTTAGAGTAATCATCTCTAGCGTAAACGTGGTGTTTAAGCTAGGATACTCATAGATATCCCCTCGTCTAGCCGGACCGTGGTAGTAGCGAGGAACGTGACAATTCCGAGTTACCTTTGTATTCCATATCCCGTTAGCAGGATCGATAGGGTTTATAGGTGCGGGTTGAACATCCTTTGTGGTGTCTAGATTCCGTAAACCTCCCCAATAGAACAGTAGATCATCCTTACCAAGGTTAGAAGAAGAGTGCGGTTGTAGTCTTCTCTATACATCACTCACATCGAATCATAGTGGTTGTAGCCTAAAGGTTAGTAGTAATAGATTTGGTTAGTCAGATGCACTCTTTCTCCTAAAGGTAAAAATATAAATACGATACCCAGGATAACATCTCGGGTGAAGTGCTCACCGATATCCGTGCGCTTGCGGATCCTATTTCCTAATTGCGTTACCAAATATCAACAAGCATTTCTGGCGCCGTTGCCGGGGAGAAAGACGGTTTGCTGAGATAACCTTGAGTCTTACTACTAGCTTGTATTCATACTTTTTATTTTCTTATCTTTTTCATTCTTTCTTTTTCTTTTTACCAAAAATGGAAAACCAAGGTTCTATATCTATCTTTGATGCCGCAACACCTTCAGCAACTGACCTTTTACCATGGGAGTCATCACAGCCTATCCAAACATCCCAGTATAAGTTAAGTTCAAGGTTGATTGCGATGATTCAAAATTTATCTTTTTCAGGAAAGGAAGACGAAAACCCTTACCTTCATATTAGAGATTTTGAGCAGACATGCGATTGTCTTCGCATTGATGGCATCTCTGATAAGACTTTACGTTGGAAGCTTTTTCCTTTTTCTTTAAGAGGAGAAGCTAGACGATGGTATAGTCAGAAGGTAAGTCAACAGCAAGGTGAATGGGGAGTTTTAAGAGCCAACTTTTGTCTAGATTTTTATTCCCTTGACCGTACTGGTGACCTTAGACTCGAAGTCCTATCTTTTAAACAAAAAGATAATGAAACTTTGGGGAAATCCTGGAAACGTTTTTCTGATCTTTTAGAATCTGGTCCAAAACTTTTGCTTGAAGACACTGTTCTTTTATTTCACTTTTTTCGAGGTCTTCAGAAAGATAATAAACAAATGCTGCATACTATGGCTAGAGGTTCTTTCTTTCGTATCCCTACTGATGAAGCTAAGGGGATCTTGAATAGAATCCTAGAAGCTGAGATGGATAATGCCCTCCATGATAAAACCTACGAAGCCGAAGTAGACACTCTGCCAAATTTTTTATCTACTTTAGCTATCCCAGGTTCTGAGCCACAAAAGGAAGAAATTCTACCATCTGATTTCATGCTAGACATAGAATCCGATCTCTTTGCCGATTTTGGAAACATTTCAAACTACCATTCTATAGACCGACCCCAAAACGACCAATTTAGCATTTGTTTACCAAGTGAACGTCAATTGAGAGAGCTTATCTCGGTTATGAGTAGCGAATGGTTAGAGGAGTCAGAGCTTTCCTCTGAAGTAATCCGAGTGGACACACCCTCTATAACTATACGCTGTGCTTATAATTCTGATCAATTTAACGCTCTCTATAATCCTGTTGTGGGGATCAATATTATGTCCGAAGCTTTTGCACTTAATTTATTTGGGAAACTTGTTTTAACCCCCACAACAAAGGTCATAAAGGAATCTTCGGGACGATTAGTCCCCAGTCTTGGAATTATTAATGTCCTACCCTTTAGGGTAGAAGGCTCCATGGTTCATTTGAACTTTTATATCTTTGATATATGGGGTTTCGACCTACTGATTGGACAACCTTTTAGAAGACTCCTTTATGAAGGTCAAACTGGAAAGCTCCACATTTCCTTGGGAAAGGATTTTAAACTTCCAATTACAATAACTCACTCCTTGAATAATAAGACCGAGCCATATCTTTTGCCTGATCCTATGGAGGAGGTAAAGGCTGCATCTCTAGAACTTTTAGATGATCCAGACTTAGAAGAGGAAGCCCCCTTCTTCACTGAAGAAGAGGCCGAACCTTCTGAACCTAAATCCTTAGATGAGTTTGCAGAAACACCTAGACCCCCCATAGAACTCAAAACTTTACCACCCGGTCTTACCTATGCTTTCCTAAATAATAATCCAGAGTTTCCTGTGATCGTTAGTAATAAACTCACTCAGGAGCAAACTCTGCGATTAATGACCATTCTTGAAAAACACCACTCTATTTTCGGCTACTCACTTCAAGATCTCACAGGAATCAGTCCTATGATTTGTACCCATCGTATTCTGACAGATCCTTCTGTTTCACCCTCTCGAGAGCCTCAACGTAGACTTAACAATGCGATGAGAGAGGTAGTTAAAAAAGAAGTTATAAAGTTGCTGCATGCAGGGATTATATATCCTGTGCCGCATAGTGAGTGGGTAAGCCCTGTTCAAGTTGTGCCTAAAAAGGGAGGCATGACTGTTGTTACTAATGATAAGAATGAGCTAATTCCGCAACGCACCGTCACTGGGTGGCGGATGTGCATAGACTATAGAAAACTTAATAAAGCCACGAAAAAGGATCATTTTCCTTTGCCTTTTATAGATGAGATGCTTGAGCGGTTAGCAAAACACTCGTTTTTCTGTTTTCTAGATGGATATTCAGGGTATCACCAGATCCCTATCCATCCTGATGATCAAAGCAAAACCACTTTTACATGCCCATATGGAACGTATGCTTATCGTAGAATGTCTTTTGGGTTATGTAATGCACCAGCTTCTTTTCAAAGATGTATGATGTATATATTTTCTGATATGATTGAAGAGATTATGGAAGTTTTCATGGATGATTTCTCAGTTTATGGAAAAACTTTTGATAGTTGTCTTGAGAACTTAGATAAGGTTTTGCAAAGATGTGAAGAAAAGCGCTTAATCCTTAATTGGGAAAAATGTCATTTTATGGTTAGAGAAGGAATAGTGCTAGGACACCTAGTGTCTGAAAGAGGTATTGAGGTAGATAGAGCTAAAATTGAAGTAATTGAACAACTACCTCCACCTGTGAATATAAAAGGAATTCGAAGTTTTCTTGGCCATGCTGGTTTTTATCGCAGATTTATAAAAGACTTTTCATTTATTGCGAGACCACTTACTCTTTTGCTAGCCAAGGATGCTTCTTTCGAATTTTATGATGCATGTCTAAATTCTTTCAATTTATTAAAGCAAGCACTCATCTCTGCACCAATCATTCAACCCCCTGATTGGTCGTTGCCTTTTGAAATTATGTGTGATGCTAGTGATTATGCTGTGGGGGCAGTTTTGGGACAAACTAAAGATAAAAAGCACATGCAATTGCTTATGCAAGTAAAACTTTGACAGGAGCTCAACTTAATTATGCAACCACTGAAAAAGAGCTTCTGGCTGTTGTTTTTGCCATTGATAAATTTAGATCTTATTTAGTTGGAGCTAAGATAATTGTTTACACTGATCATGTTGCACTAAAATATTTGCTCACTAAGAAAGATGCTAAACCTCGCTTAATCAGATAGATTTTATTACTCCAAGAATTTGACTTAGAAATAAAAGATAAAAAGGGAGTAGAAAATTCTTTTGCTGATCACTTGTCTAGAATGTACTTTAAGAATTCACAGGAACCCCCCATTAATGACTCACTCCGGGACGACATGCTTTACGGGATTAACAGATCTGACCCCTGGTATGCAGATATTGTTAATTTTATGGTTTCAGGTTATGTACCACCTGAAGCAAACAAGAAGAAGCTTATTCAGGAAAGTCGTTCACATATATGGGATGAGCCATATCTCTTCCGAGTATGCGCTGATGGCCTACTTAGAAGATGTGTGACCACTAAGGAAGGATTGAAGATCATCGACAGATGTCACTCATCACCATACGGAGGACACTATAGAGCATTCTGTACACATTCAAAGATCTAGCAATGTGGATTCTACTGGCCTACGATGTACGATGACATGAAGCAATATATCAGAAGATGTGGGCCATGTCAAAGGCACGGAAACATAAATACAAGGGATGCCATGCCACTCACCAACAACCTTTAGATTGAACTCTTTGATGTCTGGGGAATAGACTACATGGGTCCATTTTCCCCATCTAAGAAGTGTGAGTTCATCTTGGTGGCGGTTGGTTACGTCTCCAAGTGGGTAGAGGCACTACCTTGCAAACATGCCGATAATATCAGTTCGAAGAGGATGTTTGAGGAAATCATATTTCCAAGATTTGGAGTCCCCAGGATAGTGATAAGTGATGGAGGATCACACTTCATTGACAAACGCTTCGAGCACTATCTATCAAGACATGGAATCCGTCACAACGTCGCTACTCCCTATCATCCTCAGACAAGTGGCCAAGCAGAGACTTCTAACAAGCAAATCAAGAACATTCTTCAGAAGACGGTGAACGAGATGGGAACGGCATGGAAGGACAAGTTACCCGATGCACTCTGGGCTTACCGGACAGCATACAAGACCCCAATTGGAATGTCTCCATACCAATTGGTATACGGAAAGACCTGTCACCTACCTGTTGAACTTGAGTTCAAGGCACACTGGGCCATAAAAAGATGGAATATGGACCCAGATATCATCGGAAAACATAGAAGAATGCAATTATCGGAGTTAGAAGAATGGCGGGAGAAAGCATATCACAATTCAAAGATCTACAAAGAAAGAGTCAAGAGATGGCATGACAAGAGGATCAAGAAGAAGGAGTTCTCACCCGGAGATAAGGTATTACTTTTTAATTCCAGGGTGAAGCTTTTCGGGCATGGAAAGCTCCGGAGAAAATGGGAAGGACCATTCAAGGTAATTCATTCATCATCCCACGGAGCTATCACACTTCAAAATGGCGAAGGTACGTTATTCAAGGTAAATGGCCAACGTCTTAAATTGTTTTTAGAGCATAGTCTTAGGAGGCGTGAGCGTCGCTGAGCTATCTAGATTAGATCTTGGGGCTATATATGTCTTAGTTATTATTAGATTTGATTAGGTTCGCTTATAATCAGTTTAGATCTATTATATTCGGTTATTATTATTATTCGGTTGTAATAAATGCCTCAAGATTAATAAAGATTATTATTAGTATGTCTTGTGTGTCTCTACTTTACTTTTGTGCAAGAAAGCAGAAAACAAGTATGGGGGAGATTCCCTGATATGTCACACACACTTCGATCGCACCACTCCATGAACCAGGTACACACTCTGCACACTTTTATTACACACTTACACATTCACCTTAGTTTGTGCAGAATTTTATCTCTCTAAACATGATAAATTAAAAGGATAAAAATGCTTATAATCATGATCAATCTCACTCTGTGATATTTCCTGGAAACCTGCAATTATTAAAATTATTTCAAAACCCTGTGTTGCTAAAAGTCATTGTGGAATAAGAGATGGTAAGGGTATGAGTACCTTATTCTTAGTATCTTTATTGCTTGGAGAATTTGTTTTAAAAATCTCAAAATTATAGCTACCATCCTCAAGTTTTATATGCCTGCTAAACATGAAAATATTAATTAAAGCTATCTGCTTTGTATTGAGTTTGTTCAAAACAAGTTAGACCCTTGTTGAGAGATTTATCATACTCCTAAGATCAAGACATTTTTATTCAGAAAGATTCACTCTTCCGAAGTATTATTGCGTTAGAGGCATGGGCTATGCAAAATTATGAATATATCGAGGAAATAAAAAGGAGCAAGTGCTCGATAACCTCGTGGAAAAAAATGGACAAGTGTCCGGCAGTAGAATTAGGGGTACCTCGGTATCCACCCAAAATGAAAAAAATGAGATATGATAAAAATATGATGGAAAGAAAATGATAGCCCATGGTCCCTCTAATAAGCAATATGCCAGTAAGAGTGACAAGTTTTTAATTTTCAAAGTCTTTGATCTAAAGAGTATGGTATTCTTCTCCTCGGATCCGGTTTTGACCATACAATAAATGCAAGGTATGTATGCTTAAAGAATTATTTTTATAAAATCAAAACAGCCTCAGAGAGAAATATAAAAGATAATGAGTGACTCTGAGAGCACCTATGAGGATAAAGGTATGCTAAGTTTTTCTTTTCAAAAATATGTAAAAACTCCAAGTGATAGGGATTAAGAAGAAGAAAGGCTCTTTACTCTGACCATATATTTCCCTGACTATAAGTGCACAGTAGATTTTTACAACACCCTGCAGGTATGAAAGAATGTTTCAACCCCAGATGTTTTATTAACCAACCTTTTCTCGAGAACGAGTAAAAGCCTAAGTATGGGGGTGTTTGTTGACGGTTCTTAAGTATCAATTATAACCATCAAATAAATAAAGAAAAGGACCTATATGCAACCAACACCTAGAATTAGGGTTTGATCTAACAGAATTCCACGAGTTTTGCTGTTTATCTATTTCTGCAGGGGGTTATCAGGAAATACGGAAGAAAGGCCCACATGTCAGATTAATGACGGGATATTAACCGAACACATAATTATCTTACATCTAGAAGATTCTAGAAGCCACGGGAACGAACGGGAGCCGTAACGGGGCCAGACACAGGGCGCCCGCCCTGTGCCCTAGGGCGCCCGCCCTGCCCCCGAGACCAATCAGGTCGAGTCTCGCGGATTATGCTCCACCGCCTTTGAGGATCAAGGAAAACCATAGGATGAAGGTCGGTTTGATCCGACGGTCCAGATTCATCTAAAAGGGCTATATAAGCAAGGCCCCTGACCCCTGGTGGAGGAGACCCCAATTCATTATTCAGTTGCATATCTCTAGTTAGGGTTTAGAGAGAGAGGTTCCCTCTAGGGTTCCCACCTCTTAGGGCTTAGCATCCAATGTGAGAGTAGAATTAGTTCTACTAGATTGAGAGAGATAGAGTGGAGGTGTAGATAGGAGGAAGCCGGCCTGTCGGTGTCTACTCCGAGGTTGTACCTGCGGGAGCAAGTTCTTCTAACCCGAGGCTTGTTCTCAGGATTCTTCAGTATTTCGACTTCTAAATTCTAGTAAGTTCTTTGTTTTATTGTTCTTTGGTTTATGAGTTTACTTTGATCTCTTCGCGTAGAGTTTAGAGTAATCATCTCTAGCGTAAACGTGGTGTTTAAGCTAGGATACTCATAGATATCCCCTCGTCTAGCCGGACCGTGGTAGTAGCGAGGAACGTGACAATTCCGAGTTACCTTTGTATTCCATATCCCGTTAGCAGGATCGATAGGGTTTATAGGTGCGGGTTGAACATCCTTTGTGGTGTCTAGATTCCGTAAACCTCCCCAATAGAACAGTAGATCATCCTTACCAAGGTTAGAAGAAGAGTGCGGTTGTAGTCTTCTCTATACATCACTCACATCGAATCATAGTGGTTGTAGCCTAAAGGTTAGTAGTAATAGATTTGGTTAGTCAGATGCACTCTTTCTCCTAAAGGTAAAAATATAAATACGATACCCAGGATAACATCTCGGGTGAAGTGCTCACCGATATCCGTGCGCTTGCGGATCCTATTTCCTAATTGCGTTACCAAATATCAACATTCACCAGGCACGGCTCACCGTGGACTTGCATGCTCGGTGCATGGACCAGAGACTAGTTGATGGTGGGCTCGGTTCACCACTCCTCCCCACCCCACTCGGTCCACCGTGGACCGAGTGCACACGGACGCTGTTTCCCCCCTCTTCTTCCCTCTCCCAAAATCCTCTGCTTTCACCGGACGGTGCCCGCCGGCGATGGCCTTGCCTGGTGGCGGCCTACGGCGGCTCGGCTCGGTCACTAAGGGCTTCTACGGGTTTGTGGCCATGAGAGGAGCACAAGGGTGAGGTCAAGGCCGTGAGTTAGGGGCTCCAGCAGGACCTCCCACGGTGGTGGGGGCTTGCCGGTGCCGGCGTACGGCGGCGAGGTGCCAGGTTAGGCCCTAGTGCCAACCGAGACCATGGCGCGGCTCAGGTGAGTGTGGCGGGCGCTGCGGAGCTCCTTTGCGGTACACAAGGAGGCCGGTTGGACGAGGGTGCGCGCATCGCGGAGGCGCCCCGGTGCACGGCCACGCTGGCACGACGTTCCCCAATCGGCGGCTCCCGAGGCGCCCGTCTCCTCCTAGCGCGCGCACGGCTTGTGCCTTGGCAAGGCGGAGCAAGTAGTGCTTCAATTTCTACCTCTACCGTGGTGTGGGTGGCGAAACCACCTCGCTGTGGCCGTGCTCTGGCCATGGTGAGCGTGCTCCACGGCGGCCAACCGATGGCGTGCGTAGGGAAAAAGTTGGGGCTCACCGTCGGTGGCGGTGAGGAGAGGGTGGCGGTGCAGCGTTGAGGCGAGGCCGGGACGAGTTGATGCGGTGCCGTGTAGCGGGAAGAAGACGGTGGCAGAGCTCCCGTCGCGTCCGGCTCCGGTGGCCCCTCGCACGAACGGCTCTGTCTCCACGCCCTTCGTTCTCTCCTTTCCTCCCCCTTCTCTGCTCCACCCTGGCTCCACGCGGTTTGGTGGGTGAGACGGAACCGCAAGGTGGCGGCTGTTGACGGTTCTTAAGTATCAATTATAACCATCAAATAAATAAAGAAAAGGACCTATATGAAAGCAACACCTAGAATTAGGGTTTGATCTAACAGAATTCCATGAGTTTTGCTGTTTATCTATTTCTGCAGGGGGTTATCAGGAAATACGGAAGAAAGGCCCACATGTCGGATTAATGACGGGATATTAACCGAACACGTAATTATCTTACATCTAGAAGATTCCAGAAGCCACGAGAACGAACGGGAGCCGTAACGGGCCAGGACATAGGGCGCCCGCCCTGTGCCCTAGGGCGCCCGCCCTGCCCCCGGGACCAATCAGGTCGAGTCTCGCGGATTATGCTCCACCGCCTTTGAGGATCAAGGAAAACCGTATGATGAAGGTCGGTTTGATCCGACGGTCCAGATTCATCCAAAAGGGCTATATAAGCAAGGCCCCTGACCCCTGGTGGAGAAGACCCCAATTCATTATTCAGTTGCATATCTCTAGTTAGGGTTTAGAGAGAGAGGTTCCCTCTAGGGTTCCCACCTCTTAGGGCTTAGCATCCAATGTGAAAGTAGAATTAGTTCTACTAGATTGAGAGAGATAGAGTGGAGGTGTAGATCGGAGGAAGCCGGCCTGTCGGTGTCTACTCCGAGGTTGTACCTACGGGAGCAAGTTCTTCTAACCCGAGGCTTGTTCTCAGGATTCTTCAGTATTTCGACTTCTAAATTCTAGTAAGTTCTTTGTTTTATTGTTCTTTGGTTTATGAGTTTACTTTGATCTCTTCGCGTAGAGTTTAGAGTAATCATCTCTAGCGTAAACGTGGTGTTTAATCTAGGATACTCATAGATATCCCCTCGTCTAGCCGGACCGTGGTAGTAGCGAGGAACGTGACAATTCCGAGTTACCTTTGTATTCCATATCCCGTTAGCAGGATCGATAGGGTTTATAGGTGCGGGTTGAACATCCTTTGTGGTGTCTAGATTCCGTAAACCTCCCCAATAGAACAGTAGATCATCCTTACCAAGGTTAGAAGAAGAGTGCGGTTGTAGTCTTCTCTATACATCACTCACATCGAATCATAGTGGTTGTAGCCTAAAGGTTAGTAGTAATAGATTTGGTTAGTCAGATGCACTCTTTCTCCTAGTGGTAAAAATATAAATACGATACCCAGGATAACATCTCAGGTGAAGTGCTCACCGATATCCGTGCGCTTGCGGATCCTATTTCCTAATTGCGTTACCAAATATCAACAAGCATTTCTGGCGCCGTTGCCGGGGAGAAAGACGGTTTGCTGAGATAACCTTGAGTCTTACTACTAGCTTGTATTCATACTTTTTATTTTCTTATCTTTTTCATTCTTTCTTTTTCTTTTTACCAAAAATGGAAAACCAAGGTTCTATATCTATCTTTGATGCCGCAACACCTTCAGCAACTGACCTTTTACCATGGGAGTCATCACAGCCTATCCAAACATCCCAGTATAAGTTAAGTTCAAGGTTGATTGCGATGATTCAAAATTTATCTTTTTTAGGAAAGGAAGACGAAAACCCTTACCTTCATATTAGAGATTTTGAGCAGACATGCGATTGTCTTCGCATTGATGGCATCTCTGATAAGACTTTACGTTGGAAGCTTTTTCCTTTTTCTTTAAGAGGAGAAGCTAGACGATGGTATAGTCAGAAGGTAAGTCAACAGCAAGGTGAATGGGGAGTTTTAAGAGCCAACTTTTGTCTAGATTTTTATTCCCTTGACCGTACTGGTGACCTTAGACTCGAAGTCCTATCTTTTAAACAAAAAGATAATGAAACTTTGGGGAAATCCTGGAAACGTTTTTCTGATCTTTTAGAATCTGGTCCAAAACTTTTGCTTGAAGACACTGTTCTTTTATTTCACTTTTTTCGAGGTCTTCAGAAAGATAATAAACAAATGTTGCATACTATGGCTAGAGGTTCTTTCTTTCGTATCCCTACTGATGAAGCTAAGGGGATCTTGAATAGAATCCTAGAAGCTGAGATGGATAATGCCCTCCATGATAAAACCTACGAAGCCGAAGTAGACACTCTGCCAAATTTTTCATCTACTTTAGCTATCCCAGGTTCTGAGCCACAAAAGGAAGAAATTCTACCATCTGATTTCATGCTAGACATAGAATCCGATCTCTTTGCCGATTTTGGAAACATTTCAAACTACCATTCTATAGACCGACCCCAAAACGGCCAATTTAGTATTTGTTTACCAAGTGAACGTCAATTGAGAGAGCTTATCTCGGTTATGAGTAGCGAATGGTTGGAGGAGTCAGAGCTTTCCTCTGAAGTGATCCGTGTGGACACACCCTCTATAACTATACGCTGTGCTTATAATTCTGATCAATTTAACGCTCTCTATAATCCTGTTGTGGGGATCAATATTATGTCCGAAGCTTTTGCACTTAATTTATTTGGGAAACTTGTTTTAACCCCCACAACAAAGGTCATAAAGGAATCTTCGGGACGATTAGTCCCCAGTCTTGGAATTATTAATGTCCTACCCTTTATGGTAGAAGGCTCCATGGTTCATTTGAACTTTTATATCTTTGATATATGGGGTTTCGACCTACTGATTGGACAACCTTTTAGAAGACTCCTTTATGAAGGTCAAACTGGAAAGCTCCACATTTCCTTGGGAAAGGATTTTAAACTTCCAATTACAATAACTCACTCCTTGAATAATAAGACCGAGCCATATCTTTTGCCTGATCCTATGGAGGAGGTAAAGGCTGCATCTCTAGAACTTTTAGATGATCCAGACTTAGAAGAGGAAGCCCCCTTCTTCACTGAAGAAGAGGCCGAACCTTCTGAACCTGAACCCTTAGATGAGTTTGCAGAAACACCTAGACCCCCCATAGAACTCAAAACTTTACCACCCGGTCTTACCTATGCTTTCCTAAACAATAATCCAGAGTTTCCTGTGATCGTTAGTAATAAACTCACTCAGGAGCAAACTCTGCGATTAATGACCATTCTTGAAAAACACCACTCTGTTTTCGGCTACTCACTTCAAGATCTCACAGGAATCAGTCCTATGATTTGTACCCATCGTATTCCGACAGATCCTTCTGTTACACCCTCTCGAGAGCCTCAACGTAGACTTAACAACGCGATGAGAGAGGTAGTTAAAAAAGAAGTTATAAAGTTGCTACATGCAGGGATTATATATCCTGTGCCGCATAGTGAGTGGGTAAGCCCTGTTCAAGTTGTGCCTAAAAAGGGAGGCATGACTGTTGTTACTAATGATAAGAATGAGCTAATTCCGCAACGCACCGTCACTGGGTGGCGGATGTGCATAGACTATAGAAAACTTAATAAAGCCACGAAAAAGGATCATTTTCCTTTGCCTTTTATAGATGAGATGCTTGAGCGGTTAGCAAAACACTCGTTTTTCTGTTTTCTAGATGGATATTCAGGGTATCACCAGATCCCTATCCATCCTGATGATCAAAGCAAAACCACTTTTACATGCCCATATGGAACGTATGCTTATCATAGAATGTCTTTTGGGTTATGTAATGCACCAGCTTCTTTTCAAAGATGTATGATGTCTATATTTTCTGATATGATTGAAGAGATTATGGAAGTTTTCATGGATGATTTCTCAGTTTATGGAAAAACTTTTGATAGTTGTCTTGAGAACTTAGATAAGGTTTTGCAAAGATGTGAAGAAAAGCACTTAATCCTTAATTGGGAAAAATGTCATTTTATGGTTAGAGAAGGAATAGTGCTAGGACACCTAGTGTCTGAAAGAGGTATTGAGGTAGATAGAGCTAAAATTGAAGTAATTGAGCAACTACCTCCACCTGTGAATATAAAAGGAATTCGAAGTTTTCTTGGCCATGCTGGTTTTTATCACAGATTTATAAAAGACCTTTCATTTATTGCGAGACCACTTACTCTTTTGCTAGCCAAGGATGCTCCTTTCGAATTTGATGATGCATGTCTAAATTCTTTCAATTTATTAAAGCAAGCACTCATCTCTGCACCAATCATTCAACCCCCTGATTGGTCGTTGCCTTTTGAAATTATGTGTGATGCTAGTGATTATGCTGTGGGGGCAGTTTTGGGACAAACTAAAGATAAAAAGCATCATGCAATTGCTTATGCAAGTAAAACTTTGACAGGAGCTCAACTTAATTATGCAACCACTGAAAACGAGCTTCGGGCTGTTGTTTTTGCCATTGATAAATTTAGATCTTATTTAGTTGGAGCTAAGATAATTGTTTACACTGATCATGCTGCACTAAAATATTTGCTCACTAAAAAAGATGCTAAACCTCGCTTAATCAGATGGATTTTATTACTCCAAGAATTTGACTTAGAAATAAAAGATAAGAAGGGAGTAGAAAATTCTGTTGCTGATCACTTGTCTAGAATGTACTTTAAGAATTCACAGGAACCCCCCATTAATGACTCACTCCAGGACGACATGCTTTACGGGATTAACAGATCTGACCCCTGGTATGCAGATATTGTTAATTTTATGGTTTCAGGTTATGTACCACCCGGAGCAAACAAGAAGAAGCTTATTCAGGAAAGTCGTTCACATATATGGGATGACCCATATCTCTTCCGAGTATGCGCTGATGGCCTACTTAGAAGATGTGTGACCACTGAGGAAGGATTGAAGATCATCGACAGATGTCACTCATCACCATACGGAGGTCACTATGGAGCATTCCGTACACATTCAAAGATCTGGCAATGTGGATTCTACTGGCCTACGATGTACGATGACATGAAGCAATATATCAGAAGATGTGGGCCATGTCAAAGGCACGGAAACATAAATACAAGGGATGCCATGCCACTCACCAACAACCTTCAGATTGAACTCTTTGATGTCTGGGGAATAAACTACATGGGTCCATTTCCCCCATCTAAGAAGTGTGAGTTCATCTTGGTGGCGGTTGATTACGTCTCCAAGTGGGTAGAGGCACTACCTTGCAAACATGCCGGCAATATCAGTTCGAAGAGGATGTTTGAGGAAATCATATTTCCAAGATTTGGAGTCCCCAGGATAGTGATAAGTGATGGAGGATCACACTTCATTGACAAGCGCTTCGAGCACTATCTATCAAGACATGGAATCCGTCACAACGTCGCTACTCCCTATCATCCTCAGACAAGTGGCCAAGTAGAGACTTCTAACAAGCAAATCAAGAACATTCTTCAGAAGACGGTGAACGAGATGGGAACGGCATGGAAGGACAAGTTACCCGATGCACTCTGGGCTTACCGGACAGCATACAAGACCCCAATTGGAATGTCTCCATACCAATTGGTATACGGAAAGACCTGTCACCTACCTGTTGAACTTGAGTTCAAGGCACACTGGGCCATAAAAAGATGGAATATGGACCTAGATATCGCCGGAAAACATAGAAGAATGCAATTATCGGAGTTAGAAGAATGGCGGGAGAAAGCATATCACAATTCAAAGATCTACAAAGAAAGAGTCAAGAGATGGCATGACAAGAGGATCAAGAAGAAGGAGTTCTCACCCGGAGATAAGGTATTACTTTTTAATTCCAGGGTGAAGCTTTTCGGGCATGGAAAGCTCCGGAGCAAATGGGAAGGACCATTCAAGGTAATTCATTCATCATCCCACAGAGCTATCACACTTCAAAATGACGAAGAAAACAAGTATGGGGGAGATTCCCTGACATGTCACACACACTTCGATCGCACCACTCCATGAACCAGGTACACACTCTGCACACTTTTATTACACACTTACACACTCACCTTAGTTTGTGCAGAATTTTATCTCTCTAAACATGATAAATTAAAAGGATAAAAATGCTTATAATCATGATCAATCTCACTCTGTGATATTTCCTGGAAACCTGCAATTATTAAAATTATTTCAAAACCCTGTGTTGTTAAAAGTCATTGTGGAATAAGAGATGGTAAGGGTATGAGTACCTTATTCTTAGTATCTTTATTGCTTGGAGAATTTGTTTTAAATTTCAAAATTATAGCTACCATCCTCAAGTTTTATATGCCTGCTAAACATGAAAATATTAATTAAAGCTATCTGCTTTGGATTGAGTTTGTTCAAAACAAGTTAGACCCTTGTTGAGAGATTTATCATACTCCTAAGATCAAGACATTTTTATTCAGAAAGATTCACTCTTCCGAAGTATTATTGCGTTAGAGGCATGGGCTATGCAAAATTATGAATATATTGAGGAAATAAAAAGGAGCAAGTGCTCGATAACCTCGTGGAAAAAAATGGACAAGTGTCCGGCAGTAGAATTAGGGGTACCTCGGTATCCACCCAAAATGAAAAAAATGAGATATGATAAAAATATGATGGAAAGAAAATGATAGCCCATGGTCCCTCTAATAAGCAATATGCCAGTAAGAGTGACAAGTTTTTAATTTTCAAAATCTTTGATCTAAGAGTATGGCATTCTTCTCCTCGGATCCGGTTTTGACCATACAATAAATGCAAGGTATGTATGCTTAAAGAATTATTTTTGCAAAATCAAAACAGCCTCAGAGAGAAATATAAAAGATAATGAGTGACTCTGAGAGCACCTATGAGGATAAAGGTATGCTAAGTTTTTCTTTTCAAAAATATGTAAAAACTCCAAGTGATAGGGATTAAGAAGAAGAAAGGCTCTTTACTCTGACCATATATTTCCCTGACTATAAGTGCACAGTGGATTTTTACAAACACCCTGCAGGTATGAAAGAATGTTTCAACACCAGATGTTTTATTAACCAACCTTTTCTCGAGGACGAGTAAAAGCCTAAGTATGGGGGTGTTTGTTGACGGTTCTTAGGTATCAATTATAACCATCAAATAAATAAATAAAAGGACCTATATGCAAGCAACACCTAGAATTAGGGTTTGATCTAACAGAATTCCACGAGTTTTGCTGTTTATCTATTTCTGCAGGGGGTTATCAGGAAATACGGAAGAAAGGCCCACATGTCGGATTAATGACGGGATATTAACCAAACACGTAATTATCTTACATCTAGAAGATTTCAGAAGCCACAGGAACGAACGGGAGCCGTGACGGGCCAGGACACAGGGCGCCCGCCCTGTGCCCTAGGGCGCCCGCCCTGCCCCCGGGACCAATCAGGTCGAGTCTCGCGGATTATGCTCCACCGCCTTTGAGGATCACGGAAAACCGTTGGATGAAGGTCGGTTTGATCCGACGGTCCAGATTCATCCAAAAGGGCTATATAAGCAAGGCCCCTGACCCCTGGTGGAGAAGACCCCAATTCATTATTCAGTTGCATATCTCTAGTTAGGGTTTAGAGAGAGAGGTTCCCTCTAGGGTTCCCACCTCTTAGGGCTTAGCATCCAATGTGAAAGTAGAATTAGTTCTACTAGATTGAGAGAGATAGAGTGGAGGTGTAGATCGGAGGAAGCCGGCCTGTCGGTGTCTACTCCGAGGTTGTACCTGCGGGAGCAAGTTCTTCTAACCCGAGGCTTGTTCTCAGGATTCTTCAGTATTTCGACTTCTAAATTCTAGTAAGTTCTTTGTTTTATTGTTCTTTGGTTTATGAGTTTACTTTGATCTCTTCGCGTAGAGTTTAGAGTAATCATCTCTAGCGTAAACATGGTGTTTAAGCTAGGATACTCATAGATATCCCCTCGTCTAGCCGGACCGTGGTAGTAGCGAGGAACGTGACAATTCCGATTTACCTTTGTATTCCATATCCCGTTAGCAGGATCGATAGGGTTTATAGGTGCGGGTTGAACATCCTTTGTGGTGTCTAGATTCCGTAAACCTCCCCAATAGAACAGTAGATCATCCTTACCAAGGTTAGAAGAAGAGTGCGGTTGTAGTCTTCTCTATACATCACTCACATCGAATCATAGTGGTTGTAGCCTAAAGGTTAGTAGTAATAGATTTGGTTAGTCTGATGCACTCTTTCTCCTAGTGGTAAAAATATAAATACGATACCTAGGATAACATCTCGGGTGAAGTGCTCACCGATATCCGTGCGCTTGCGGATCCTATTTCCTAATTGCGTTACCAAATATCAACAGCGGCTGTGTGGGAAGAGGGCCAGGGCACCCGAAGCTGCCCTTTTGTAGGGAGCCACGGCCATGGCGGTCATGGGAAATTGGCCAACGGTGGGCGATGGGGACGGGGCACGTGGACGGTGATTGCAAGCCCTGGGCTAGGGTTTTCGGTTGCTTGCCACGGTGCTGCGGTGCCCAGCGCCTCCGATTTCGAAAACGGGCGGTCAAAAGGCGGATGGCCATGGCGTCACCGGCAGTGGGGCCATGGTAGCGACATTAGCACAGCAAGGTGCCCGCTAGGGAAGGGGAAAGCAAGCCTCGGATCATGGACGTGGCACCCATCGGCGGACTCGCCTCCCAACCGCTCGAATCGGGTGGTGATGGCGTGAGGTAGGGCCTCGGATCCCTCCGGTGCGTTGCTCTGCTTCACGGCGGTGGCAGAGGAAAGGGGGGTGGGGGATGACAACGGTGGCCCACCTGGCAGAGACGGCACCCGGTTGCTCCTTCGTCACGACGCGGGAGGGCACCGCTGCGCTAGTGGGCCGGCCCACGGGCAAGACAGGGTGGCTCGGCAGGCCAGCTGCCTCGGGCGGCCTGGTGGCTTGGCAGGCCGGCTACGGCGCTGGGCCGGCTGCTGGTGCGGGCGGTCTGGCTCGCCTTAATGGCTCGCGGGCGAGCAGGCCGGCTCGGCTGGTTGGCTGCTAGGCCAGAATGGCCTTTTTCCTTTTCCCCTCTATTTCTTAAAGCTTTTCTATTTCCAAAATATTTTCTAGCCACCCCAATTGCAACTATCTGTGAAAGGGTGTGCGCCATGCACACATACACCCTTAGGGGTGGTCTCTAGGGTAGGTTAGGGTTCCATCAATGTAGGTACTTAGGTTAAGTTAAGTAATTAATCATAATTAGTTAATTAGTCGAGTTTGTTTATCTAGAGAGGTTGTAGATTTTATTTAGTAACACAAAAGAGAGAATAAAATCCAACTCACACCTATGATTAAATGGAATGCAAGTGCTCAACTACAAGTAGGTGCTACTTGTGCAACTATATGGTTGTTTTTCCTATATGACACTCACCAATCATGGGTATAATTGCAAAAAAAAATTTAGTTGTGATTTTTGGGTTTCAGAAAAACTGGGATGTTACAAACTCCAGAGACACACAACCTCACATGCATCTGTCATACTACTATTTCGGCACTCCGGACTCGGACTCTGCCAATGACAGCTATGACCCGACTCGCGAATGCTTCCATATCGATGGGGCTATCACGTCGGATTCGGAGGATGAGGCAGCCGTTGGAGGAAGGAACGCCACGCCACCTCATGTTGAGCCCCCTGGTGCACGAGATGAAGCTCAATTCTTTGCGGACCAAAGAGTGCAACTCGAGCAAATCCACGAACTGCAAGACAGGCTCGATGAGGAACGAGAAAATCTGCGCCTACTTCAGCAAACCCTCGAGCAAGAGCGCGCGGCACGCGCACACGGCGGAGGAGCTCACGACGTCAATCATTGCATCGTCGAGAGTCGGGCGGGCGAACCCCCGATCTTCGACCTAGCGAGCCAGAACGTTGTCGCAGCCGCCATGCTTCTTCGTAATATGCCTGAGCCATCCAACCCCGAGGCCCGTCGAGCCCGCAATGAGATCCGAGGACTCCTCGAGACTGCTGCCATGTAGCAAGCCGAGAGTTCCGCCTCAAGGCGACGTAGGCTTGCCTCAGAGCAGCCTGTGGAGCCCTCCCGACAGGAGAAAGAGGCCTCGGTTCATCCCGAGCCCGCCTCCGGTGAAACAAGGCGGCCTCTGTCCGTGGATGCATCGTCGACAACCACGAACCCCGAGATGCCCGTGACAACATCAACGAGCGCCGTAAGCGCAAGAGTGGCGATGGTGCGGCTCAAGGCTACCACGAGCACAGAGGCGGGCGCTACGACAACTCGAAGGATCGAAGCCCGTCACCCGAACCACCAGGCCCTCGGGTCTTCAGCAAGGCCATTCATGAAACACTACTTCCGGCTCGGTTCCCCCCCACGACTCTTACCAAGTTTAACGGCGAAAGCAAACCCGAACTTTGGCTCACCGACTTCTATTTAGCTTGCCAGTTGGGTGGGGCTACTAATGACCGGGTCATCATTTGACAACTTCCCCTATTCCTATCGGACACCGCTCGAGCCTGGCTCGAGGACCTCCCACCTCGATAGATCCATGACTGGAGCGACCTAGTGAGAGTGTTCGAGGGGAACTTCAAGGGGACCTACATGCGCCCTGGTAACTCATGGGACCTCCGAAGCTGTAAACAAAAGCCGGGCGACTACATCCGGTGTTTCTCCAAACAGCGCACCGAGCTTCCCAACATCACCAACTCCGACGTCATCATGGCCTTCCTCTCTGGTACCACCTGCAAAGAGTTGGTCCGAGAGTTGGGCCGCAGCACCCCCATCACTACCAACGGCTTGATGGACATCATCACCAACTTCACCATCGGTGAGGAGGCGGTTGGTGCCATCTTTGGCAGTGACCAGGACAAGGGGAAGCGCAAGGACGAGGATCTCGTGAGCTCCAACCGGGGCTCGAAGAGAAACAAGAAGAAGAAGAAGAAGAATCAACAGGGCAAACAAGAAGCCTCGGCGGACGACCTTGTCGCCACTGCGGATCGCAAGAAACCTCGAGGACCCCCCGGTGGGGGCATTTTCAACAAAATGCTTAAAGAACCGTGTCTCTACCACCCCACGAAACCACAACCTCGAGGACTACCACATGCTCCGGAGATACTTTGAAAGATTAGGCATCAAGAAAGACGACAAGAACGAGGATCCCAAGGGTGACGACAAGGATGAGGGGTTTCCCAAGATTCATGATTGTTTCATGATATACGGAGGACCCTCGGTGCGTCTCTCATCACGGCAGCGCAAATGGGAACGTCGAGAAGTTTTTTCCATGCAACTCGTGACCCCCTCTTCATTGACTGGTCCGAGGTTGCCATCACTTTCGACCGTGATGACCACCCAGACTATGTCCCCAATCCTGGAATCTACCCACTCGTCATCGATCCCATTATCGCCAACACACGTGTCACCAAGGTGCTCATGGACGGTGGCAGCAGTCTCAACATCATTTACGCCCAGACCCTCGACCTTCTGGGAATCGCAAGGCCACACCTCCGACCTAGTGTCGGGGGCTTCCATGGAGTTGTGCCGGGAAAACGAGCAGAGCCCGTCGGGCGGGTCGACCTGCCTGTCTATTTTGGTACTCCCGCCAACTTCAGGAAGGAAACTCTCACTTTTGAGGTGGTTGGGTTCCATGGGACATACCACGCCATTCTTGGGCGCCCCTGCTACACTCGGTTCATGGCAGTTCCCAGCTACACCTACCTCAAGCTCAAAATGCCAGGCCTAATGGTGTCATCACTGTCGGGCCCTCCTACGAGCACGCCTACGAGTGCGACGTGAAATGCATCGAGCACGGCGAAGCCGTCTTGGAGTCAGCAACCTTGGCGGCAAACCTCGACAGTTTGGCCAAAGAGATCCCTGACCCCAAACGCCATGCCGGCAACTTCGAGCCCGTGGAAGACGTCAAGCTCGTACCCCTTGTTGACGGTTCTTAAGTATCAATTATAACCATCAAATAAATAAAGAAAAGGACCTATATGCAAGCAACACCTAGAATTAGGGTTTGATCTAACAGAATTCCATGAGTTTTGCTGTTTATCTATTTCTGCAGGGGGTTATCCGGAAATACGGAAGAAAGGCCCACATGTCGGAATAATGACGGGATATTAACCAAACACGCAATTATCTTACATCTAGAAGATTCCAGAAGCCACGGGAACGAACGAGAGCCGTAACGGGGCTGGACACAGGGCACCCGCCCTGTGCCCTAGGGCGCCCGCCCTGCCCCCGGGACCAATCAGGTCGAGTCTCACGGATTATGCTCCACCGCCTTTGAGGATCAAGGAAAACCGTAGGATGAAGGTCGGTTTGATCCGACGGTCCAGATTCATCCAAAAGGGCTATATAAGCAAGGCCCCTGACCCCTGGTGGAGAAGACCCCAATTCATTATTCAGTTGCATATCTCTAGTTAGGGTTTAGAGAGAGGTTCCCTCTAGGGTTTCCACCTCTTAGGGCTTAGCATCCAATGTGAAAGTAGAATTAGTTCTACTAGATTGAGAGAGATAGAGTGGAGGTGTAGATCGGAGGAAGCCGGCCTGTCAGTGTCTACTCCGAGGTTGTACCTGCGGGAGCAAGTTCTTCTAACCCGAGGCTTGTTCTCAGGATTCTTCAGTATTTCGACTTCTAAATTCTAGTAAGTTCTTTGTTTTATTGTTCTTTGGTTTATGAGTTTACTTTGATCTCTTCGCGTAGAGTTTAGAGTAATCATCTCTAGCGTAAACATGGTGTTTAAGCTAGGATACTCATAGATATCCCCTCGTCTAGCCGGACCGTGGTAGTAGCGAGGAACGTGACAATTCCGAGTTACCTTTGTATTCCATATCCCGTTAGCAGGATCGATAGGGTTTATAGGTGCGGGTTGAACATCCTTTGTGGTGTCTAGATTCCGTAAACCTCCCCAATAGAACAGTAGATCATCCTTAGCAAGGTTAGAAGAGTGCGGTTGTAGTCTTCTCTATACATCACTCACATCGAATCATAGTGGTTGTAGCCTAAAGGTTAGTAGTAATAGATTTGGTTAGTCAGATGCACTCTTTCTCCTAAAGGTAAAAATATAAATACGATACCCAGGATAACATCTCAGGTGAAGTGCTCACCGATATCCGTGCGCTTGCGGATCCTATTTCCTAATTGCGTTACCAAATATCAACAAGCATTTCTGGTGCCGTTGCCGGGGAGAAAGACGGTTTACTGAGATAACCTTGAGTCTTACTACTAGCTTGTATTCATACTTTTTATTTTCTTATCTTTTTCATTCTTTCTTTTTCTTTTTACCAAAAATAGAAAACCAAGGTTTTATATCTATCTTTGATGCCGCAACACCTTCAGCAACTGACCTTTTACCATGGGAGTCATCACAGCCTATCCAAACATCCCAGTATAAGTTAAGTTCAAGGTTGATTGCGATGATTCAAAATTTATCTTTTTCGGGAAAGGAAGACGAAAACCCTTACCTTCATATTAGAGATTTTGAGCAGACATGCGATTGTCTTCGCATTGATGGCATCTCTGATAAGACTTTACGTTGGAAGCTTTTTCCTTTTTCTTTAAGAGGAGAAGCTAGACGATGGTATAGTCAGAAGGTAAGTCAACAGCAAGGTGAATGGGGAGTTTTAAGAGCCAACTTTTGTCTAGATTTTTATTCCCTTGACTGTACTGGTGACCTTAGACTCGAAGTCCTATCTTTTAAACAAAAAGATAATGAAACTTTGGGGAAATCCTAGAAACGTTTTTCTGATCTTTTAGAATCTGGTCCAAAACTTTTGCTTGAAGACACTGTTCTTTTATTTCACTTTTTTCGAGGTCTTCAGAAAGATAATAAACAAATGCTGCATACTATGGCTAGAGGTTCTTTCTTTCGTATCCCTACTGATGAAGCTAAGGGGATCTTGAATAGAATCCTAGAAGCTGAGATGGATAATGCCCTCCATGATAAAACCTACGAAGCCGAAGTAGACACTCTGCCAAATTTTTCATCTACTTTAGCTATCCCAGGTTTTGAGCCACAAAAGGAAGAAGTTCTACCATCTGATTTCATGCTAGACATAGAATCCGATCTCTTTGCCGATTTTGGAAACATTTCAAACTACCATTCTATAGACCGACCCCAAAACGGCCAATTTAGCATTTGTTTACCAAGTGAACGTCAATTGAGAGAGCTTATCTCGGTTATGAGTAGCGAATGGTTAGAGGAGTCAGAGCTTTCCTCTGAAGTAATCCGAGTGGACACACCCTCTATAACTATACGCTGTGCTTATAATTCTGATCAATTTAACGCTCTCTATAATCCTGTTGTGGGGATCAATATTATGTCCGAAGCTTTTGCAGTTAATTTATTTGAGAAACTTGTTTTAACCCCCACAACAAAGGTCATAAAGGAATCTTCGGGACGATTAGTCCCCAGTCTTGGAATTATTAATGTCCTACCCTTTATGGTAGAAGGCTCCATGGTTCATTTGAACTTTTATATCTTTGATATATGGGGTTTCGTCCTACTGATTGGACAACTTTTTAGAAGACTCATTTATGAAGGTCAAACTGGAAAGCTCTACATTTCTTTGGGAAAGGATTTTAAACTTCCAATTACAATAACTCACTCCTTGAATAATAAGACCGAGCCATATCTTTTGCCTGATCCTATGGAGGAGGTAAAGGCTGCATCTCTAGAACTTTTAGATGATCCAGACTTAGAAGAGGAAGCCCCCTTCTTCACTGATGAAGAGGCCGAACCTTCTGAACCTGAACCCTTAGATGAGTTTGCAGAAACACCTAGACCCCCCATAGAACTCAAAACTTTACCACCCGGTCTTACCTATGCTTTCCTAAACAATAATCCAGAGTTTCCTGTGATCGTTAGTAATAAACTCACTCAGGAGCAAACTCTGCGATTAATGACCATTCCTGAAAAACACCACTCTGTTTTCGGCTACTCACTTCAAGATCTCACAGGAATCAGTCCTATGATTTGTACCCATCGTATTACGACAGATCCTTCTGTTACACCCTCTCGAGAGCCTCAACGTAGACTTAACAACGCGATGAGAGAGGTAGTTAAAAAAGAAGTTATAAAGTTGCTGCATGCAGGGATTATATATCCTGTGCCGCATAGTGAGTGGGTAAGCCCTGTTCAAGTTGTGCCTAAAAAGGGAGGCATGACTGTTGTTACTAATGATAAGAATGAGCTAATTCCGCAACGCACCATCACAGGGTGGCGGATGTGCATTGACTATAGAAAACTGAATAAAGCCACGAAAAAGGATCACTTTCCTTTACCTTTTATAGATGAGATGTTAGAGCGGTTAGCGAACCATTCGTTTTTCTGTTTTCTAGATGGATATTCAGGGTATCACCAGATCCCTATCCATCCTGATGATCAAAGCAAAACCACTTTTACATGCCCATATGGAACGTATGCTTATCGTAGAATGTCTTTTGGGTTATGTAATGCACCAGCTTCTTTTCAAATATGCATGATGTCTATATTTTCTGATATGATTGAAGAGATTATGGAAGTTTTCATGGATGATTTTTCTGTTTATGGAAAAACTTTTGATAATTGTCTTGAAAACTTAGATAAGGTTTTGCAAAGATGTGAAGAAAAGCACTTAATCCTTAATTGGGAAAAATGTCATTTTATGGTTAGAGAAGGAATAGTGCTAGGACACCTAGTGTCTAAAAGAGGTATTGAGGTAGATAGAGCTAAAATTGAAGTAATTGAACAACTACCTCCACCTGTGAATATAAAAGGAATTCGAAGTTTTCTTGGCCATGCTGGTTTTTATCGCAGATTTATAAAAGACTTTTCATTTATTGCGAGACCACTTACTCTTTTGCTAGCCAAGGATGCTCCTTTCGAATTTGATGATGCATGTCTAAATTCTTTCAATTTATTAAAGCAAGCACTCATCTCTGCACCAATCATTCAACCCCCTGATTGGTCGTTGCCTTTTGAAATTATGTGTGATGCTAGTGATTATGCTGTGGGGCAGTTTTGGGACAAACTAAAGATAAAAAGCATCATGCAATTGCTTATGCAAGTAAAACTTTGACAGGAGCTCAACTTAATTATGCAACCACTGAAAAAGAGCTTCTGGCTGTTGTTTTTGCCATTGATAAATTTAGATCTTATTTAGTTGGAGCTAAGATAATTGTTTACACTGATCATGCTGCACTAAAATATTTGCTCACTAAGAAAGATGCTAAACCTCGCTTAATCAGATGGATTTTATTACTCCAAGAATTTGACTTAGAAATAAAAGATAAATAGGGAGTAGAAAATTCTGTTGCTGATCACTTGTCTAGAATGTACTTTAAGAATTCACAGGAACCCCCCATTAATGACTCACTCCGGGACGACATGCTTTACGGGATTAACAGATCTGACCCCTGGTATGCAGATATTGTTAATTTTATGGTTTCAGGTTATGTACCACCCGGAGCAAACAAGAAGAAGGAGTTCTCACCCGGAGATAAGGTATTACTTTTTAATTCCAGGGTGAAGCTTTTCGGGCATGGAAAGCTCCAGAGCAAATGGGAAGGACCATTCAAGGTAATTCATTCATCATCCCACAGAGCTATCACACTTCAAAATGACGAAGGTACGTTATTCAAGGTAAATGGTCAACGTCTTAAATTATTTTTAGAGCCCAATATAGAATTAGAAGAAATAGACGTGATCAATTTTTACCTTCCAATTAAAAATTAAAGCCCGACGCTTTTAATTTGACGTTTTTGGGCCAAGTATATATTTTTCGAGATAAAAACACGGTGAGAAACACGCTCGAGAAAGCAGGCTTGTAGAGGAACCGGACACAGGGCGGGCGCCCTGAGGATGAGGGCGGGTGCCCTGTCCCTGTCTCCCCTCGGCCCCAGACTTCTCCCACGCGATAACCTCGCCCGTTGCTATCTGGAAAATTCCGTCCTCGGTTTGTTTCGCAAACATGACGGCGGGAAGAGTCCCGACCATGCACGAGAGCAGTTTTTACCCCCTATATAAACAGACCCCCAACGTCAGCTTTTAGCACCAATTCATTCAAGCCTTCTCTCCTTCCTCAAATTAGATCTTGCTTAGTTCCTAGCTGCTCCAATGGCCGAGAAGTTCCACGTCGATTGGGAAGTCGTCCCCTACGACCTCAACAAGAAGCCCAAGGTGGATCCCGACGCCTACGCTCTCGTCCCGGCCAACACAGAGCGACAGCTAGAAGCCATGCCACCACGTCAACGCAGCTCTGCCCAATCCTACTTTGCTCGCCCAGTTCTTACCGCACCTACGCAGCCCCTATTGCTCGAAGGCTCGCCATCATCGTCGAAGGGGAAGGAGATCATCAAGGTACCAGTCGGAACAAAGATCCTGCCGCCAAAACCCAATGAGCGGATCATCAGAGTGAAGACCAACCGGAGCGGCGAGATCTCTAGTGTCCGCTATACCACGGAGGAGAGACCTTACTTCGAGGGTGTTAGGGCAGCTAAGGTCCGCTTCGTTCCTCCGAAGGAAGCACCCAAGCATGCTCTTAATGCTTTCGAGACACCTCCCAAGCACCGTAGGACCATTGTAGATGTGGATGAGGAGCTACGGGTGATCAAGAACAGCATTATAGAAATTCAGAACTCCAATATCTCTATGGATCGGAGGACCTTCAACCATAACACTACGATCCTAAAGCTACGGGATGACCTTGCCGACGCCAACAAGAGGATCGATGAGTTAGAGCATAGTCTTAGGAGGCGTGAGCGTCGCTGAGCTATCTAGATTAGATCTTGGGGATATATATGTCTTAGTTATTATTAGATTCGATTAGGTTCGCTTATAATCAGTTTAGATCTATTATATTCGGTTATTATTATTATTATTCGGTTGTAATAAATGCCTCAAGATTAATAAAGATTATTATTAGTATGTCTTGTGTGTCTCTACTTCACTTTTGTGCAAGAAAGCAGAAAACAAGTATGGGGGAGATTCCCTGACATGTCACACACACTTCGATCGCACCACTCCATGAACCAGGTACACACTCTGCACACTTTTATTACACACTTACACACTCACCTTAGTTTGTGCAGAATTTTATCTCTCTAAACATGATAAATTAAAAGGATAAAAATGCTTATAATCATGATCAATCTCACTCTGTGATATTTCCTGGAAACCTGCAATTATTAAAAATTATTTCAAAACCCTGTGTTGCTAAAAGTCATTGTGGAATAAGAGATGGTAAGGGTATGAGTACCTTATTCTTAGTATCTTTATTGCTTGGAGAATTTGTTTTAAAAATCTCAAAATTATAGCTACCATCCTCAAGTTTTATATGCCTGCTAAACATGAAAATATTAATTAAAGCTATCTGCTTTGTATTGAGTTTGTTCAAAACAAGTTAGACCCTTGTTGAGAGATTTATCATACTCCTAAGATCAAGACATTTTTATTCAGAAAGATTCACTCTTCCGAAGTATTATTGCGTTAGAGGCATGGGCTATGCAAAATTATGAATATATCGAGGAAATAAAAAGGAGCAAGTGCTCGATAACCTCGTGGAAAAAAATGGATAAGTGTCCGGCAGTAGAATTAGGGGTACCTCGGTATCCACCCAAAATGAAAAAGAAAATAAGATATGATAAACATATGATGAAAAGAAAATGATAGCCCATGGTCCCTCTAATAAGCAATATGCCAGTAAGAGTGACAAGTTTTTAATTTTCAAAGTCTTTGATCTAAAGAGTATGGTATTCTTCTCCTCGGATCCGGTTTTGACCATACAATAAATGCAAGGTATGTATGCTTAAAGAATTATTTTTGCAAAATCAAAACAGCCTCAGAGAGAAATATAAAAGATAATGAGTGATTCTGAGGGTACCTATGAGGATAAAGGTATGCTAAATTTTTCTTTTCAAAAATATGTAAAAACTCCAAGTGATAGGGATTAAGAAGAAGAAAGGCTCTTTACTCTGACCATATATTTCCCTGACTATAAGTGCACAGTGGATTTTTACAACACCCTGCAGGTATGAAAGAATGTTTCAACCCCAGATGTTTTATTAACCAACCTTTTCTCGAGGACGAGTAAAAGCCTAAGTATGGGGGTGTTTGTTGACGGTTCTTAAGTATCAATTATAACCATCAAATAAATAAAGAAAAGGACCTATATGCAAGCAACACCTAGAATTAGGGTTTGATCTAACAGAATTCCACGAGTTTTGCTGTTTATCTATTTCTGCAGGGGGTTATCAGGAAATACGGAAGAAAGGCCCACATGTCGGAATAATGACGGGATATTAACCAAACACGCAATTATCTTACATCTAGAAGATTCCAGAAGCCACGGGAACGAACGGGAGCCGTAACGGGGCCGGACACAGGGCGCCCGCCCTGTGCCCTAGGGCGCCCGCCCTGCCCCCGGGACCAATCAGGTCGAGTCTCGCGGATTATGCTCCACCGCCTTTGAGGATCAAGGAAAACCGTAGGATGAAGGTCGGTTTGATCCGACGGTCCAGATTCATCCAAAAGGGCTATATAAGCAAGGCCCCTGACCCCTGGTGGAGAAGACCCCAATTCATTATTCAGTTGCATATCTCTAGTTAGGGTTTAGAGAGAGAGGTTCCCTCTAGGGTTCCCACCTCTTAGGGCTTAGCATCCAATGTGAAAGTAGAATTAGTTCTACTAGATTGAGAGAGATAGAGTGGAGGTGTAGATCGGAGGAAGCCGGCCTGTCGGTGTCTACTCCGAGGTTGTACCTGCGGGAGCAAGTTCTTCTAACCCGAGGCTTGTTCTCAGGATTCTTCAGTATTTCGACTTCTAAATTCTAGTAAGTTCTTTGTTTTATTGTTCTTTGGTTTATGAGTTTACTTTGATCTCTTCGCGTAGAGTTTAGAGTAATCATCTCTAGCGTAAACGTGGTGTTTAAGCTAGGATACTCATAGATATCCCCTCGTCTAGCCGGACCGTGGTAGTAGCGAGGAACGTGACAATTCCGAGTTACCTTTGTATTCCATATCCCGTTAGCAGGATCGATAGGGTTTATAGGTGCGGGTTGAACATCCTTTGTGGTGTCTAGATTCCGTAAACCTCCACAATAGAACAGTAGATCATCCTTACCAAGGTTAGAAGAAGAGTGCGGTTGTAGTCTTCTCTATACATCACTCACATCGAATCATAGTGGTTGTAGCCTAAAGGTTAGTAGTAATAGATTTGGTTAGTCAGATGCACTCTTTCTCCTAAAGGTAAAAATATAAATACGATACCCAGGATAACATCTCGAGTGAAGTGCTCACCGATATCCGTGCGCTTGCGGATCCTATTTCCTAATTGCGTTACCAAATATCAACACCCCTCGACCCCACCGACCCGAACGGAAAGGCATTGAGCATCAGCGCCGCCCTCGATCCCAAATAGGAAGTAGTGCTCATCGACTTTCTCCACGCAAACGTCGATATTTTTTTTGTGGAGTCCCTCGGATATGCCGGGCATACCCAGGGAAGTCACCGAGCACGCCTTGGAGATCCGAGCCGGCTCCAGACCGGTGAAATAACACTTGTGCCGCTTCAACGAGGAGAAGCGCAAGGTCATCGGCAAGGAGATCCACAAGCTTTTAAAGGCCGGATTCATCAAGGAGGTTCATCATCCCGAGTGGTTGGTTAATCCTATATTAGTTAAGAAAAAGAATAGGAAATGGAGGATGTGTGTAGACTATACTAGTTTGAATAAAGCATGTCCGAAAGTTCCTTTTCCTTTACCACGCATTAATCAAATCATTGATTCTACTGCGGGATGTGAAACTTTGTCGTTCCTAGATGCGTATTCCGGCTACCACCAGATCAAAATGAAGGAGTCCGACCAGCTCGTGACTTCATTCATCACCCCCTTCGGCATGTATTGCTATGTTACTATGCCCTTTGGTCTACGGAACGCAGGTGCTACGTACCAGCGATGCATGCAACACGTTTTCGGGGAGCACATCGGACCCACCGTCGAGGCTTACGTTGACGACATCGTTGTCAAAACCAAGAGGGTCAACAATTTGGTTGATGACCTCGATGTTGCGTTCAAGTGCCTTAAGGCAAAAAACATTAAGCTCAACCCCGAGAAGTGCGTCTTCGGCGTTCCTCGAGGCATGTTCTTAGGGTTCATCGTTTTCGAACATGGCATCGAGGCCAACCCAGAGAAAATAGCTACAATAACCAAAATGAGCCCTATCCGTGATCTAAAGGGCGTGCAGAGGGTCACGGGCTGCCTCGCGGCCCTTAGTCGCTTCATTTCGTGCCTCGGCGAAAAGGCGCTCCCACTGTATCGTCTCCTAAAGACATCGGAACACTTTTCATGGACCCTCGAGGCAGAAAAAGCCCTTACGAAGCTCAAAGCTACGTTGTCTAACTCTCCGATCCTTGTCCCTCCGGCCACAGGGGAACCCCTCCTGCTTTACGTCGCCGCAACGACACAAGTGGTCAGTGCGGTCTTAGTTGTCGAGAGGGTGGAGGAAGGACACGCCTTGCTCATTCAGAGGTCAGTCTACTTCATCTGCGAGGTGCTCTCGGAGACCAAGGTTCGCTACCCGTAAATCCAGAAGCTGCTATACGCCATCGTCTTGACGCGGCGCAACCTTCGTCACTACTTCGAAGGCCACCCGGTGACCGTGGTTTCTTCTTCCCCCTTGGGAGAGATAGCCTGGAACCGGGAAGCCTCAGGTAGGATAGCAAAGTGGACGGTCGAGCTCATGAGTGAGACCCTCTCTTATGCGCCACGCAAAGCCATCAAATCCCAGGTGCTGGCAGATTTTCTAGCGGAGTGGACTGACACTCAACTTCCTCCGGTTCAGCTCCAAGCCGAACTTTGGACCATGTACTTCGACGGGTTGCTGATGAAAACAGGAGCAGACGCGGGCTTGCTCTTCATCTTGCCCCTCGAAGTCCACATGCGCTATGTAATCTGGCTTCATTTTGCTGCCTCCAACAACGTCGCCGAGTACGAGGCTCTCATCGCGGGCCTGCGCGTCACCATCGAACTTGGGGTCTGACACCTCGACGTTCGTGGTGACTCCCAACTCGTGATTGACCAGGTCATGAAGAGCTCAAACTGCCGCGATCCTAAGATGGAAGCCTACTGCAAGGAGGTGCGGCGCCTTGAGGATAAATTCCATGGCCTCGAGCTCAACCACGTTGCACACAGATATAATGAAGCTGCTGATGAACTAGCGAAAATCACGTCTAGTCGAGCCACGGTTCCACCTGACGTTTTCGCAAGGGATCTCCATCAACCTTCCGTCGACACCAGGGCAAGCGGGGGGCCGACGGTCCATCACTTGATCCCTCACCTGAGGCGGAACCTCCCTCGACCGGGGCTGAAGTCATGCAGACGGAAGGCTCGACCCTACCAGTCGACCTCGAGCCTGACTGGCGTGTTCCGTACCTCGACCGTCTCACTCGAGGGGATCACCCCTTGGATAAGACCGAGGCTCGATGGATCGCTCGCCGGACCAAGACCTTTGTGATATATGGCGACAACAAAGAGCTTTATCGATGTAGCCCAACAGGCATCCTACAATGTTGTATCACAAACGAGGAAGGCAAGAACCTGCTCAAGGATCTACACTCGGGGGCTTGCGGTCATCACGCGGCGCCTCAAACCCTCGTCAGAAACGCGTTCCGACAAGGTTTTTACTGGCCAAACCGCAGTCTCTGACGCTATTAAGCTAGTACGCTCTTGCAAAGGATGCCAGTACTATGCAAGGCAAACCCATCTCCTGGCTCACGTCTTGCAAACGATTCCCATCACATGGCCATTCGCCGTTTGGGGACTCGACTTGGTCGAACCCCTGAAGAAGACAACTGGTGGCTTTACCCACTTGCTCGTCGCCATTGATAAGTTTTCCAAATGGATCGAGGCTCGTCCTATCACCAGCATCAGGTCTGAGCAAGCCGTGCTATTCTTCACCGACATTGTCCACCACTTTGGGGTTCCCAACCGCATCATCACGGACAACGGCACACAATTTACCGATAAAAAGTTTCTGGATTTCTGCGACAACCATCACATCCGTGTGCTCTGGTCGGCCGTAGCTCATTCAAAAACAAATGGCCAAGTAGAGCGTGCGAACAGCATGGTTCTACAAGGCCTAAAGCTGAGAATTTTTGACAAACTAAACAAACACGGCAAAAAATGGGCCGCCGAGCTCCCCTCGGTCCTGTGGAGCCTAAGAACGACACCGAGTCGGGCCACGGGGTTCACTCCATTCTTCTTAGTCGATGGGTCCGAGGCTATGCTCCCAACCGATGTAGAGTATGGATCCCCGAGGCTGAAGGCCTACAATGAGCGAAACAATGATGTCACAAGAGAGAATGCCCTCGACCAGCTCGAGGAAGCTCGCGATGTGGCTCTATTACACTCTGCAAGGTATCAACAAAGTCTCCAACGCTACCACGACAAACACGTCCGCAGACGAGACCTCAACGTCGGTGACCTAGTGCTCCGGCGAAGCCAAAATAACAAGGGACGACACAAGCTTACTCCGCCATGGGAAGGGCCGTACATCGTCGCAGAAGTATTGAAGCCCAACACCTACAAGCTATTAAATGAAAAGGGCGAAATCTTCACCAACGCATGGAACATCGAATAGCTACGTTGCTTTTTCCCCTAAAAGCCTCGAGGCTTTGTAAATTTTTTTTTCACAATCCCATGATAGAATAAAGAATACATCGGTGTTCAAAGCATTCTTTCATAAAAACCAGGGAGGATCGACCCTGTTTTCTCAGAGTTGAACCTCCCTCGGGGGCTGCAAGGGGACTTTTTTCAAAAAAAGAGAACTTTTACATAGTCGACGAGGCCGCAAGTGCACCCTAAGGTTCAAGGGCTGCCGAGCCGCGAGATCGCCTACACCTCCGAGCTATGGTACCTCCACTCACTCCCCCACGCCAAGGGGTGCAACCGTGCACTAAGTAGACCTAATAAAAGTTCACGATTTTGAAAAAGCTCACGTCTAACGTTCTCATACGCTTCGATTCGAGTTCTTACATAATCAACGAGGCCGCAAGTGCACCCTAAGGTTCAAGGGCTGGCGAGCCGTGAGATCGCCTACACCTCTGGGCTAAGGTACCTCCACTCGCTCCCTCACACCAAGGGGTGCAACCGCGCGCTAAGAAAAACATGCAATAATATGATTCAAGCAAGAAAGGGAACAAAAGACTCAAACGAAAATGGACATTTAGTATACATTTACATATATATGTTTCAAGGCCCCTGAGGCCATCACGGCGCGAGTCACGAATATTAACTAACTTATTACATGGGCCTTCACGCCTAGGTTTGGCTCATAGGCCCTCATCGTCGGCGGGCGGGACCACCTCGACTTCAAACACTTCGCGAGACGACCCCCGGGTTCTTCCACAGCCTCGATCAATTCCAGGCAGGCTGCCTCATTCTCCTCGTCAGTCTTGTCTGGATCTGAGATAAAGCCAACAACAATGAGGCCCATGTCATACTCGAACCCAGACCGGATGACTGCCATGGCCCTCTTCACGCCGTGATGCAGCCCGCCTCGAATCTTCTCGCGGACAAGGCAACCTAGCGCCATCATCCGGCGAACAAATGAGTTCCCTGGCGCATCCTCCTCGGTATCGACATCAGGCTCGACCCCCAGGCCGTCGCACACCGAGGTGATCGCACCCTGGAGCAATTGATTCCGCCCCGCCTCAGCCTCGAAGAGGTTCTGAAACGAGGTAGCCGTCGCCTGGGCCGCATGTTGCTGCTTTTCCAGCTCTAAAATATGAACACCAAGTTAGCAAAGACTTGGGACCCGAGGCCAAGGTCAAAGCTTGACAAAGGTTTACCCTCAGCATGGGTCTGCCAACCCACGATCTCATCGCGCAACTCCTCGCACACTTTCTCCGCCGCTTGAAGAGCCTCGTCCTTTTCATGGACAGTCACCCTCAATGTCTCAATCTCCCGACCGGTGCCCGAGAGAGCCTCGTCCCTCTCTCGGACGGTTCCCTTCAACGTCACGACCTCGTTCTCCAGGGTCCTGATGTTATTTGAGGGCTCGGAGGCGGGCGGCCTGGTTGCCCACCTCAGTTATTTGAGGCAGGGCAGCCAGGCCAGTAACCGCCTCGGTTAATATTTAACTGAAGCGGGCATTATAAAATAACCGCCTCGGTTAATGTCGATTAACCGAGGCGAGCATTGTAAGATAAACGCCTCGGTTAATACATTTTTGGAAGCGGGCACATGCTATATGGCCCGCCTCGGAAAATAGTGGCCCAGACAGCCCATATCTCGGCCCGATATCACGCCTGAGTATATATACGGTGACTTAGGGTTTCACTCGTTCACTCAGCCTCTCCCTCTCTCTTTGTTGGCGCGCCCGCCCTCTCCTTCACCCGAGTGCGTGCAGCCTCCCTCCCCCGTGCAGCGCTGCCACTCCCTCTCCCCCATCTCACCCTCTCCTTCACGGCAACCAGGCGGCGCCCCTCTCCCTCTCCCTCTCACTCTCCCCCACCTCACCCTCTCCCACATGGCGCCACTCTCCCTCTCCCCCACAGCAAAGCTGGCGGCGAGGGGCCGCGCGCCCCAGCGGCTGTGGCGGTGGTGGCCCTAGCCACCTACTACGGTGGATCCAGGCAGGAGCGGCATGGATCTGGCGCGGATCTTTAGGCAATGGCGGCTCCGAGCAATGGCGGCGCGGATCCGGCGCGGGGCGGCACGGATCTACTCTTCTGCGCCCTCCCTCCCTCCCTCCCTTCTCCGAGCAGTGGTGGTGAGTGACGGTGCAGATCCGGTGAGATCCAGGCGGCGCCGGGCGGCGCTCCTCCCCCTCCCCCTTGTTCGCAGATCTGGTGGCCAGAGACTGGATCCGGTGGCGGGCGGCCGAATCCTGGCAGTCCAATGAGTCACCGGCGAGCTGCGGCGGTGGCGGCGGCAGCCCGTGGATGGGCTCACCGGGCCTGTCCGCGGGTTTTCTTTTTTCTTTTGTTTTTTATTTGATTTACCGAGGCGGGCATCCAACCGCCTCGGAAAATGTCCCATTTACCATGACCTTTCCACCAAGGCGGTTGCGATGCCCGCCTCGGTTAATCGTTTTTGCCCGCCTCGATAAAGTTTTCTGTAGTAGTGAAAATGACCAACTTAGCAGCAAAAGATAAGTAGATAATAACTATTGTTATGGCTGAAATTAAAATATTGTTGCTATTTCAAAGCTATAGATGAGCAATTTAGCAGCGCTAACGGCCGTAGCTGACATATATAGCAGTAAAAACAGCGATAACTTAGCATTGGCTGTCTTTAGAAGCTATAGCAGTGCCTCCTTGTAGCCCGCTATTTAAAACCACGGTTTCTAACGATGAACATGCCATTTTTCTTGATAATTGGAGGTGTGTTTGTGCCTCGAATGTACAATACATTCATGTGGGTATGCTGGATACAAATTAACATGTCCGAATATATGCCGATGCATTGCCCCACCTTACTCAAAAAAATATTGATTAATGGTACACAAGAGACGGTTTTTTTCTGTTAAAAGAAGCAAGACTAATAAAAAAATCTAAATCCGACACCTGAGTGTGTCACAGAGGCTCCCAACAGAGGTAATAATTTTTTTTCGCCATCCTACTTTAAGTTCTATATTGGTTCAAATTACATCTACCTTTGTGCTAACAAAAAAAAACCGGTGTTATTGAAGGCTCTACCACCCTAATTTTTATTTTACCATTCTTTACTTAAAATTACACAAAAAAATGATTGTAACTCGTGTAAAATAACTATAATTTCAATACTCCTAGCTGTACCGTACCTAAGAAACTAGCAAAAGTAGTCGGGACTCGGGAATCCATTATAAATCACAAACCTAAGACATCAAATTCCCTACAAATTGAAGGCAGAGCAATGCTGGCTGCCCTCGTCATTTGTCTGAAATAAAAGGTGAGTAAAAACTGAACAGGCAGCTGGAAAGCTGAGGTGGGAAGCTGCGAGCAATTGCCGGACAACAAATAACCAGCACATACATGAAACAATGCATCTTGTATTCTCGTCTCCAAGCATATCTATGTGGTGACGCAGGAATATACGTGACTGCTGCCAAGTGCCAACTGACATGAATTGATGCAATGCATTGTATAGTAGTACTCCTGCTCCCTCTGTCCCGTTATTTATGTCGTTTTGGCTTTTTACCAGGTTCATTTGAATGTGTGTGAATGTGATCTCTACGTTGGTCCAGATACTTGCCAAAAGCTGCGAATGGAGACGTTAAATTTTACTGCCAGAACGACAGTCAAACGGGGATAGAGGAAGTACGTGGCTACAGGCATATACTAGCTGGATCTCTGAGTGTGACGTTTGACGAACTCTGACGTCCTTCCATATGCGCTGAGTCCGATGTTGGACGAACTCTGACGGCCTTCCCCAAATGCCCAAACAACTAGCTGGCATGCCTTTGGCAGTTTCACCGTGGCTTATTTAGATACTCAAATTCACCCCCAAATTTCACTATACAAAAAGAAGATTCTTCATCATATCAAAATGTCGGCACATATACGGAGTACTAAATGTAGATGAAATCAAAAACTAATTGCACAGTTTTGTTGTACTTTGCGAGATGAATATTTTAAGCCTAATTAATCAATGTTTGGACAATTATTATCAAATAAAAACAAAATTGTTACAGTGTGACAGAACACTTACTATGCAAACTTTGCCTCCAAAATTTAGAATCTAAACAAGGCCCATATTCATCTAGGGCTAGGCTGCTAACTATACTGTCACACGGCCGTGTGCTGTACATTGAAACACTCAAACCTGCAAAGCTTAGGAAACCAAGGAGACGCGCTGTCTGTTAGTACAAAGATAACTCACTCCAGCAGTCTAGCAGGGCACAGCTCTTCCAAGGCCGCGATATATATATAGAGAGTATACTCTATAGTTAAGCTACAAAATAAGTTATTTTGTAGCCACCTCTATTTACGATAATTTTATATACTAATTTATGACAATATCAGTATATATTTACGATAGTTGAATTACTATAACACATGGGGATATTTACCATAATGTTATAGTAAATCACATAGTAAGGAGCTACTATAATCTCGCTCCTTACTATGTGATTTACTATAACATTATGGTATCGTAAATATATACTGACATTGTCGTAAATTAGTATATAAAATTATCGTAAATAGAGGTGGCTACAAAATAACTTATTTTGTAGCTAGCTATAAAGTATACTCTCCCTATATATATATGTGTGTGTGATCGCGCCACGCTTCCGCAAGCTCTGCCACGCGCGTCTGATCGTTCCATTTCCACTGCATCCTGCTCACCAGAGAGCAGCTAGCGGATCGATGGCGCTCGCTCCCGGCATCCGGCTCTGTTCCTGGGTGCCGCTGTGCTGCTGGTGGTGCACCAGCTGCCTGGGTGTGCCCGCGCTAGCGACCCCGACATCCTGACCGACTTCGTGGTGCCGCAGGACTTGTTGGCCGACCCGTCCTAGCTCAACGGCACCTTCTTCACCTATACCCGCCTCGTCAGCGGCAACGCCGGCGACCCGGCCAAGTTCACCGCGACCAAGGCCACCGCGGCCAAGTTCCCGGCGCTGCTGGGGCAGTCCGTCTCGTTCGCCGCGCTTGTCTTCGGTGCTGGCACCGTCAACCCGCCGCACATCCACCCCAGGTACACACACATACACGTTGGTTTGTATGTAAGTGTGCTCACTGGTACAATAACTTTAATGGAGGCGGGCAAGCCAACCGCCTCCGGTTAAAGGCCACGGTTAATCGAGCCTTTACGGAGGCGGTTGGCCAACTGCCACTGTTAACATATTAACCGAGGCGGACACTATAACGCGTTAATGTATATTAACAATGGCAGTTTCCATTTCCACTGCATCCTGCTCACCGGAGAGCAGCTCGCCTTCGTTAACCTATTAACCGAGGCGGTTCACTACAGGAAACAGCTGATTTGCCGGGTATAAAATAATTTATCGGGTGTTTTTTATCGGGCACCCGGCAAAGTCATTCTTTACCGGGTGCCAGACCTGGCGGCACCCGGCAAAGAAAGGCCTCCGGCAAACCAGCCTTTGCCGGGTGCCAGGCACCCGGCAAATTACAGCCGTCGGCAAAAATTAATCTTTGCCGGGTCCCGGGCACCCGGCAAAATATGGTCGCCGGCAAAGGTGACCGGCGTGACGGCGGCCACCTGCTGTCAGCCTTTGCCGGGTGCCACGCCGTTAGACACTCGACAAAGATTTTTTTATTTTTTTTAAAAAAATTCTTTGCCGGGTGCCTCCTGAGCTGGCACCCGGCAAAGGCTTCTTTGCTGGGGGCCAGGTTTGGCACCCGACAAATTATAATTTTTTTTTGTGTTTTTGGCCCCATTTTCTTCTAGGGCCTTGGTACAGTAATTATAACTCCATATCAAAATTTGGGACATTTTCGACTTTTTATACTATATTTCTTTAATTATTTTCATTCACTTGAATTTTTTCCGACTACTCTAAATTTAAACTGTAGGTACATGAAATAATAGAATTCGGTCATTCGAAAAATGATATTCATGATGTTTGGCGTATGTTGACGCCGTATCCAGGAACTCGCATTAAATTACGACCATCATATTGTCATAACATGATGAGGTAATCGCGGGGAAAGTTTATTTAAATTATATAAAATCCAAATGAAGTCCGAAAATCACGAAACTTGTCGAGGTTTCTTGTTATTGCATTTGGAGGCCGTGGTAAAAAAATTAAGAAAGTTTTGAGCAAGTTGCGACGTCGGATGTCTAAAACCCAGACATCTCCACTTGCAATAATATATGATCACATATGTGGAGATGTCTGGGTTTTAAGGTATCCGATGTCACAACTTGTTAGAAACTTTTTGAATTTTTTACCACGGCCTCCACATGCAACAACAAGACACATCGACAAGTTTCGTGATTTTCAGACTTTGTTTGGATTTTATATAATTTAAATACACTTTCCCCGCGAGTACATCGTCATGTTACGACAACATGATGCGCGAAAATTCATGCCACTTCCTGCATACAGCCTCGACATACCCTAAATATCATGAATACCATTTTTTGAATAACCAAATTCCATTATTTCATGTACCCGTAATTCAAATTTGGAATAGTCGCAAAAATTCAATGAAACGAAAAAAATTAAGGAAATATAGTTCAAAAACTCAAAATTATCCCAAAATTTGAAATAGGGATTTATTTACTGTAGCAAGGCCCCACATAAAAATGAGGCTAAAAAAACAAAAAAATAAAAAAAAATAATTTGCCGGGTGCCACCGTGGGCCCCCGGCAAAGAAGCCTTTGCCGGGTGCCAGATCAGCGAGCACCCGGCAAAAAAATTTAAAAAAATTTTAAAAAAATCTTTGCGGGGCGCCTCTCTTTTTTAGGTGCTTTCCCTGCTTTGTCTTCTCAGCTAAGATTTCATAGATATGCTAATTTAGGACAAACCTCCATACTGCTATCTGATTCCGGTGTTTATCACACGGATTTCATTCCTGCGCACAATGATTTTTACTGATTTCAGTGCCATGCCCACGAACACCTCGGCCTTGTTTAGTTACCAAACTTTGGGGCCAAAATCTGTATAGTAAATGTCCCGTCACACTGTAGCAATTTTGTTTTTATTTGGTAATAATTATCCAAATATTGATTAATTAGGCTCAAAATGTTCGTCTCGCAAAGTACAACAAAACTGTGCAATTAGTTTTTGATTTCATCTACATTTAGTACTTCATATATGTGCCGACATTTTGATGTGATGAGGAATCTTCTTTTTGTATAGTAGAATTTGGGGATGAATTTGGTATCTAAACAAGGCCCTCCTGTTTTTCCCCTGATGCTGGATGCAGGTGATGGAAATGTTGCTTTTGGTTGTATAGCCTGTCATGAAAATAAACTCCCATACAGGCTGATGATCTTCAATCTCCTGATGCTTGCTGCAGGCAACGAAAATGTTTTTTGAGTTGTATAGCCTGTGATTAAAATAAACTCCCATGTACGTTGGGATTATATACTGATTATATACAATGTATCTTTTCTATTTAACTACATTTAATCACTTATGTCTTACCTTAGTCCTTGGGTCCATGCTCTCTCAACAAAAAAAATGTCCTATGCACATGCAGTTTGGTAATGTCACCGACCTTGACCATTTTCGACATGAAAGGACCACAGAATTGATATCATCAAGCAAGGCAACGTCTTTGGGTAAGGACTGCTGGTACTGATCACATAATATTTTTCAGTTTCCTCCTTACCCACATGTTTCATAATCATTATGCAGGTATCTTTGACCTGCGTAATCTGCTTGCAAATCTCTATGTGCTTAATTCTGTGCCTAATCCTTTCCACATTAGCGATGTACCTATGCAACGTTGTACGCACAATGTAGATGGTTACCTGTTCTTGCCTATACGGGGATTGCTGTTTCGGCTCTGATCAATAATTTTACGCAAAATCCATTCCTCTGTATTGACGCTGAAGCTGTTGATACATAACCATAGTAGTATATGCCTTTAGAGCAATGTCTGTAATGAATTACATATTTCGAGATGGTGTTTCAGCATCACCTCTCCGTATTGCCGAGTGCCAGGGCCAGGGCACCCGGCAAAGATTTTTTATTTTTTTTAAAAAAATTCTTTGCCGGGTGCCGTCCTGACAGGGCACTCAGCAAAAAAAATACTAAAAAAAATAAAAAAAAAACTCTTTGCCGGGTGTCTAGAGGAGCGACACCCGGCAAAGAAATTATAAAAAAATTAAAAAAATCTTTGCCGGGTGCCTCTGACATGGCACCCGGCAAAGAAATTATAAAAAAAATTAAAAAATCTTTGTCGGGTGCCTCCCGGTAGGGCACTCGGCAAAGAAAATTTGAAAAAAAAATTAAAAAAAATCTTTGCCGGGTGCCTCTGACATGGCACCCGGCAAACCAAAGGCTGATGGAGCCGGCGTCGTGACGACCACTTTTCTTTGCCGGGTGCCGGGTTTACACTCGGCAAAGTCTTTGCCGGGTGTCCGATAAAAAGCACCCGACAAAAAAATCTTTGCCAACTAACTTTTTGCCGGCGGCTCTTTACCGAGTGTTGCACCCGGCAAAGGCTTTGCCGAGCGCAAAGTAGCCTTTGCCGGGTGTTTTCAGCACCTGACAAAGCGCCTGAATCCTGTAGTGGTTGCTGGGCCTGTGGGCCAGCCTCGATTAACCAAGGCGGGCCGCCGGCCCAACCACCTCCGACCTGCATTTTCAAGTGTCTCCTAATAAAAAATTCTGTAGTACTGGCTTACTCATGCTTTACGTACGTGTCGCTGGCATGATCGATCGCATGCAGGGCGTCGGAGCTGCTGGTGGTGGTGCAGGGCGCTCTTTTCGTGGGCCTGGTCGACGCCGCCCGCAACGGCACGCTGCACACGGCGATGCTGCAGGCCGGGGACATGTTCGTGTTCCCCAAGGGCACGGTGCACTTCCAGTCCAACAACGGCACCGACGTGGCGCGCGCCTTCTCGGCCTTCGGCAGCGCCAGCCCCGGCACCATCTCGCTGCCCACGGAGCTCTTCGAGACCGGCATCGACGACACCGTGCTGGAGAAGTCGTTCCACACCGATCAGGCCACCGTCGATGCGCTCAAGCACGACCTGCAGCAGACGCCGGCGCCCGCACCGCCGCAGGACTCCGCCGCCGTCGCGCTCGTTGGAGCACGTCTGGCAGCGGTGATGCTCTGCGTCGTCGGCACCGCGTTCTCGCTCGTCTTGTGAGGAGCGTGTTCAGCTGGTCACGAATAAGCAGGTGCCTTCTGACGTCAGACGTTGTGTTTGCTTCTCCGTGCTCCTTCTGAATAAAGTTGAACCATATGACAACGATAGGAGTGTTTTTTTTTTGGAACAATTGTATTCGCGACAGGAGAAAAGAGTCTATCAATACATTTACGACAGAAACCGGGTCCAATGAGCACCCGCAGCAAAAGGACCTATATTTAAACAGGAAACCATAATTCATTTGGATGAGCTTTATTTGTATTTTGTGATGCTAGACCCATTTACTAATTATAAAGGTGTTACAAAATCACTAAATCATGCCTGGAATGCTCTAGTGCGAGTGGAGGTATACCACTATACAGTACTGAAACCAAAATTTCCATTGGTCCGAAGTCCGAAACCGACATGGAAATACAAGATACCGACAGAAAAATGCAAAAATCAAGAAAAACACCGATAGAACTAAAGCGACAGAAAAATAAAATTTCTCTATCGGTGGGCCAATTTCTCTGTCGGTGGACCAATTTTTTTGTCTGTACGACGTCGACGGGAAAATCTATGGGCGTTGACAGGAAAATTCGTCGCCACCAGGTTTAGAATTCTATCCCTGTCAGAAGTAACCAACAGGAAAATTGGTGTCTATCATCAGGAAAAAAACTTCAAATTCTGAATCTCAAATTTTAATATGGATATTTTATATAGCGTATTTTTCTATCGGTTGGTCTTAAACCGATAGGAACAATTTTGTTTACAATAGTGATTATGCTAATTCAAAATAAGAGGGGGAGCTGTAATTCTGTAAACATAATTCAAGACAAAGTTTCTAACAAGGTACCACAGAAACAGAAGAAAAAACCTTCTAAACCAGTGTCGGTTGGTCTTAAACCAATAGGAACAATTTTGTTTACAATAGTGATAATGCTAATTCAAAATAAGAGGGTGGGCTCTAATTCTGTAAACATAATTCAAGACAAAGTTTCTAACAAGGTACCACAGAAACAGAAGAATAAACCTTCTAAAACAGTAATTGCAAATCAACCTCATGTTGATAGACACCAATATCATTACAATGTGGGTGGACAACGTCAACAACTTCGTTCAATGGTGCACCTAAATACTGATAAAGTGATATTAGGGCATCGGAACCAGACTCTATTGTGATGGGAAACCACGAAGAGTCAATAAGATTACAAGAGATTTCAACAAACTATGGTTAAACCGGAGTGTCATATGACACAAAGACTACTATCGTCAACACGGTCTTCTCCCCATAAATTGTAAACAACCTTCCCAATGATCCAAATCCAAAGACCATGGAAGAGTGTTGTAGATGCTCGGACTGGACCTAATGGAAAGATGCAATATAATCGTACATAGACTTGCTTACTAAAAGAGAGGTATTCACGTCAACAGTATCACCCTCCTAGTTTGTTTCGTGTGGGATACAAATACGTTTTCGACCGCAAACAAAACAAAAATAATAAAGTGCTGAGATATGAAAGCAATATTACTAGCACAAGGTTCACGGCTTCACGCGGACACAAGGTATTGATTTCAATGAAACCAATTCTCCAGTTATTAATGGAATCACCTTTTACAAAATCGTATATTTATGAAGTTGATAGATGCAGTATCAGTCTACTTATATGGGTCACTTGTGGAATCCCAATACTGAATCCTAATGCAAACCGCAGCATCTATTGTGTAAAGCTTCAAAAGTCAGTTTATGTCCTAAAGCAATCTGGTCAAATGTGGTATAATCAACTAAGTGAATTCCTCCTTTAGAAGCAACACGCACCTAATGATGATTCACTATGTGTATTCATTAAGAAATCCCAAACGAAAATTTACATTACTTATGTATATGTTGATGATCTTAACATCATAGGTTACTCATACACAAGACATAAATGAAGCATGCAATCATCTAAAGACAGAATTGAGATGAAAGATTTGGGTGAAACCAAATTTTGTTTCGGCTTACAACTCAAACATCTTCCTTTTGGAGTTTCTAGTCGCTTACATTCCAAAAATATTGGAGAAATTCAATATGAATAAATCACGTCCATCAAGAACTTGGATTTAAAGGAAGATCCTTTTAGACCACATGAAAAGGGAGAAGATGAGAAGAATCTACTCGTGGAAGGGTACGTGGTGGTCTATTGGATAAAACTAGAATCACTTTGAGATCACTCAACAAGATCAACTAGCACCGGAGATTACTCTACGGGTTTCTCAAAGAAGAGCGCTCAGTTCTCAAATCATATCAATATCAACTCCCCCCTCAAATGATGGATTACATGGTTTTATTTATACTAGGAACATCCCTCCTAGTTGGGTGTGAACATAAGCATAAAAAAAGCAAGTGCAAGATCATCTTGGTGGAGAAATTGAAGAGTCCTCGGTTTCTCCCGCAGCCACAAAACAGCCTGTGCAACTTTCACTAAAATGCTCATAACTCCTAGCTCGGAAGTAGAGAAGATGCACCGTTTGTTGCATTGGAAACTAGACTCATATATCTTTCCAATGATATGTATATGAATGCTAAAACCATAAATATTAATATTAACAAGCCACAAAATATAGGAGTAATTCTGCATGCTTCGCATGGCCTTATCAGAAGATATATTAGAACTCCAAGTTCCTTACCTCAGTGCTATTAGAACGCTTATGTATCTTGCAAACAGCACCCGATCGGATATCGCTTCTGCAGTGAACTTACTAGCTAGACACGATGCTACTCCTACTAAACTTCATTGGACTGAAATTAAGAATATCTTCAGATATCTCAATGGCATAAAAGATCTTGGACTTCTTTTCGAAGAAATCAAGATTCAAGTATGATTGGATATATAGATGCTAGATATTTCTCAAATCCCCCTAACGCCATATCATAAACCGGCTTTGTATTTTTACAAGGTGGAACTACCATCCCATGGAAGTTTTCGAAATAGACTCTAGTGGCTACAACCACTAATCATTCTGAAAACATTGTATTACATGAGGCATCATATGAATGTGTGTGGCATTGTAGCTACATATAATGATTAACCACATAAAACAATCACGTGATATTGGTTAAATCAAGTCACCTGCCATCATATATGAAGATTGTTGAATGTGAATGTAAATGAATAGAGAGTTGGGAACAACTGTTGTGTTTCATTGATCTCATAGATTATATACATGTGAAGAGTTGTGTCCATACGGACACAACCATTCATGAAAAGGTGTTTGTTTATAGGGAAGTGATAACTATTCACTGGAACGGCCTACTACCAGAGGGACATGCCCCTTCGTAGTTCTAACTGCTAATACACTAACTGCTAATCCTATTCCTTGTGGATGAGATCACCGTTCACCGAAGGGGTGTCTCTTAGGAGACACTGTTTCGGAACTCTCCCCCTTGATCGAATCTTTCTTGAGATCAATGTAGCTATAAGCTGAAATTCCTTGAAAACCCTGTGGGAAAAATCTGAGGAACATGTACGTATGGATACGCCATAAAAACTCCTTTAAACCTTAAGGAGAAAACAACATATATGTGTGTGATTTAAATAAATCACTATGTCATTAGTATCCCATTAAAAACTCTAGTGGGGAAAAATATTGGAGATATGACATATAGATAACTCCCCCAAAAACCTTTGAGGAAAAATATGAGGAGCAATATAAAGTGATATGCCGCTAAAACTCCTATAAAAACCTAGTGTAAAAAATAGGAGAAAATATGATGGCATATTGTAGGTGTTGTCTCTTGGATAACTCTCATGAAAAACCTTTTCAGGGAAAAACCATGGATGAGTTGTGTGGGCAATACGTGTCTTTGATATTTCTAACAAAAACCCCGGTAGAGAAAATAGAAAATATGACACATACTTATGTTAATATTACCTCATTAAAAACTTTTAAAAGAAACCTTACGAGTAAAACTTGTGAAAGAAAAGAGTATAATATGATGTTGGTACAAGTGGTATCTAGGAGATGTCTCCCCTAATTCTTGCAAATCTCGAAGTCACCGCATACCAATTCCATGTACCAATTTTTGAAACACAAAAGTTGGTAAGGACTTAGTAAATAGGTCAGCGAGATTATCACATGACTTGATTTGCATGATGTTTATTTCCCCACTTTTTTGTAATTCATGGGGATAAAATAGCTTAGGAGCAATGTGCTTAGTGATATTGCTCTTTATGTAACCTGTTTGCATCTGTGTAACACAAGCGGAATTATCTTCATAAATAATTGTAGGTGATTCAATTGAACCAATACCACATGATTGTTGTATGTGCTTAATCATTCTATGAATCCATACACATTCTTGTAATACCTCGTATAGAGCAATAATTTCATAATGATAAGTAGAGGTAGCTGTCAAAGTCTGCTTAGAAGACTTCCATGAAATAGTTGTACCTCCATGCAGGAATACAAATCCTATTTGGGATTTTTTGTTATGAGGATCAGATAAGTAACCAGCATCCATATAACCAATCATACTAGGATCATGATTTTTCTTAAAGAATAAACCAAGATCCTTTGTGCCATTAAGATATCTAAGGATACTCTTCACTCCCATCCAATGACGGCGAGTTGGGTCTGCACTATGCCTAGCTAGTAAGTTCATTGCAAATGTGATATCAGGTCTGGTGCAATTTGCAAGATACATAAGTGCACCAATGACACTGAGATATGGGATTTCTGGTCCTAACATCTTTTTCCCAATATCCCGTGGTATAAATGGATCTTTCTCTATTTCTAAAGGACGAACAACCATCGGGGTTTTATTAGGGTATGATTTATCCATATCGAATTTCTCTAATATTTTTTGAATATAGGCTGATTGATGCACTAAAATCCCTGAAGGACGGTGCCTAAGTTGTAAGCCTAGGCAATATTTGGTCTTACCCAATGTTGACGGTAGATAAGTCTCATTTTTTAACCGTCAACATAGCATGAAAAAGGATCTAAACATAATTACCACTTAGATATAGGGGGTTTACTGATATAATTTCATGAGTTTTGGTGAAAGTTTGTTTCTACAGGGGGTCAGCTGAAAAGAACCAAGGATGGTCTACATGTCAGGTTTACATAGAGACAAAAGGGCTACGCACAACTTTTCTGTAATCTAGAAGGTACGAGAAGACTCTGGAAACAAACGGGAGGCGAAACGGGCCCGGAAGTGGGGGCGCCCGCCCCCCTCCTTGGGCGCCCGCCCTACCTGCTCAGCCAATCAGGCTCCACCTCCTGGATCATGCCTCCACCACCTTTGAGGATCAATAATAATCGTAGATCAAGGTCGGTTTGATCCGAGGGCTGTGGTGCTTCTTAGAGGGCTATATAAGCAAGGCCCCTAGCCCATGGAGGAGGCATCCCATGAAACCCTAATTCATTTGCTCTAGTTGGGATCAGCTGAGAGGGGTCCCTTGAATGGATCTCCTCTCCATAGCTAGCCATCAAGAGAAGATTAGTCCTCATTAGGATCTAGTCTTACCAAAATAGAGAGATAGAGAGCGAGGGAAGAGTTGGAGGTGGTACCGGCGTGTCGGTGCTTCCTCTCCGGCTTGTACTTTGACGGATTCAGGCTTCTCCGAGTCTACATCCGGGATACTTCTGGTAATTGATCTTTATTCAAGTATTTATCTTACTCTTTTGTTCATTGGTTCACAATTCTTATGATTGCTCTAGTTCTTGTTAGCGCTCTGAATTAGAGTAGTATTGTTAGCATAAGCGTGGTGCTTAGGCTATCGGTTACTGTTGGGTGAAAAGTTCAGGTCGGATGATACAATTCACACAATCATCAGAAAAATTTCAGACAAGACAAAATTGCGTGCAAAGTTGTATTCATTTCATTCCTTCTACCATACATGTCAGAGGGGGTATTTATAGGGCCATAGTCTTTGTATTTTACATAAAATGACTATTTTACCCCTGACCTAAATGCTTACAACCCTTCATCTGTGTAAGGGCGAAGTAGTCATTTCTTCCTGATTCAGTCTTCTTTTTTACATTTGATCTTCTTTCCTTCAATGAACTTGTTCTCTTCACATCATTTCTTGCTTTCTGTCTACTTCTCTGTCCAGCGAAGCTGATTTCATGACGACGAAGTCAATAGGTGAAGTCGAGTTCTTGACGACGAAATCGATAGTCGAAGTCGAATTCTTGACGACGAAGTCGATAGGTGAAGTTGAATTCTTGACGACGAAGTTGATAAGCGAAGTCAAATTCTTGATGACGAAGTTGATAAGCGAAGTCGAATTCTTGACGACGAAGTCGATAGGCGAAGTTGAATTCTCGACGACGAAGTTGATAAGCGAAGTCGAGTTCTTGACGACGAAGTCGAAATACATCCTTCTCTATACTTTTCCCTGTAAGTGAATTTCATTAGGATACTTTTATATTTTTCATACTACAAAGTTTGGGCATGAGTTTTTTTGGACGAAGTTAATTCCCCCAACAGTAGCCCCTCGCGAATGAAGGCCTACTCCAAAGGTCTGAAATTCATGAATTTTGAATTTTTAAAACAAAGTCACAAAAAACACCGTCTCGAACTTTGGAGTTGGCCGTTTATGACCGTTATGCTATGAACAGTGTTTTTAACGGTTATTTTCCGAAGCCGCCTATATATACTACGGTGTGTTCTCCTCTTTTGGGTACGTGATCGAAGACGGGGATGTGTTGTTGAATTTTTAGTTGCCGCGAAGTCGATTTTCTTCGAAGCCACTTTATACCTTCGTTTCTTTTTTGTTGCGAAGGTAATTTTTCTGAGGTTGATGTTTTTTTAGTTTTGTTATGTTTTTGTATTTGGAAGTCAGACAGAGAGAAGAATGCTTCTGAAAATTCGCCAGCTGAATCTGAGCAATCTGTTTCTGATGAGGATTTATCTAATGTTTCTGCATCAGAGTCGGAACTTGTTGGTGATGATACGAAGTCTCTGAACTTTGGCAAATCCTTGTTTGATGAGTCTGAATTGCAGTGGATGGTTAAAAATAGAATGCTTGAAAAAGCTGATGTTAGGTTACCTCTGCAAAATGAGACAGTTCCTAGGCCAGAACCTGATGAATGTGTTGTGTTTCGTGATCATTTTGCGGCTGGTCTTCGTATACCATGTCAAGATTTTGTTGAAGAAATTTTGAAAGCTTATAACATTGAGATGCATCATTTGACTCCAAATGGTATGGCAAAAATCGCTCTTTTTATTTGGGCAATGAAATCTCAGAGAGGAAATCTGGATATTGGAGCTTTTTGTTCTATTCATGAGATGCATACTCAATTTCAGAGTAAAATGGTTGATGGGAAAAGTGTCATAAATATTTTGGATGTTGTAGTTTTAAGCAAGCTCGCGGTGATAATCAGATAGCTCCTGCTTCAAAAAATAAGTGGGTTGAAAATTGATATCGCTATTGGTTTTACCATAAAGTTCCTTTGGTCGAGGAGAAGAATCAAGCTAACAGAGTTGTTAAAATATATCCTTTGGCTGCAAGGATGCACAAGAACAGTTTTGACTGTAAACCTGAATTTCAAAGTTTGAGAAGTTCTAAATCTTGTGAGAAGTTTTATAAGCTTGCTGCAAGTATGCAAAGTGCCCGAGATTTTTGCGAAGAGTATATTGCTGCTTAGATTTGGCCTTTGAAGAAAGGTTGGGGCTTTGTTCGATTTCATGAAAAGGTAGTCAGAGGGAAAACTTATATCTTTCCTGATAATGAAGTTTTTCGTCCAAAGAAGTATACTAAAGACAAAGATTTTGTTTCTGCTGTTGAAATTAAAGCTGTTGAGATTCTTGGAAAATTTTTGAAGAAAGAGAAAGATCTGATGGATAAAATCCTTGGCTCAGATTATAAGAGATTGAATAGAGTTTTTGATATTGCTCAGATAGAATATGGTGAAAGGTCATCTCCGGCTTATGCTAGAAGTGCGAAGCCTAGTATTGAAAATGTTACTAGAAAAAAGAGAGGTGGGGCTCCACTTACTAAAAGAGCTTCAAAGAAGAAAGCGAAGACTGCTGGTTTTTCTGATTCTGATTTGTCAGAAAATTTTGTTGATGAAGCTTTGAAGAAAATGTCTTGTGATGATGAGGTGAGAATGTTTAGTTTAGTTTTTTATTCTAGTGGGTTGACTCCTCCTATGTTGACTCCACTTGATGACTATTTTCAAAATTTGATGGCCAACATTTCCCATGGTGGTGTTGCTGAAGCTATCTTGACTTCGTCACAACAAAATGTTGGCGAAGATATTCTTTCTGATCTAGTTAATCTGGTTTCTTCTCCGGTGACTGTGGCCGCCACTGTTGTTGGGTCACAAGAAGAAGGTGAGGTGTTGGCTTCGCAGGAGACTGCTGGGCCATCCTCTCAAAGATTTTCTGTTGAAACTCCCCGGGATGATCTAGGAAAATTTGGTGATGAGATAGACGCTGTGATTTTGTCTGGAGGTGCTAACTTAGGTTGTGAAGTTTCAGAGACTGTTTTGCGGGTAGAGCAAGATGCTACAGTTGGTAGTGAGAAGGGTGCTTCTGAAGTTGTTGTGCCTGGTGCGAAGACACAAAAAATTAAGGGTACTACGACTTTTGCCCTTAATTTTGATGAATCTGATGATGAAGTTTATGACGAGGAGGCTAAACATGACCGTGTTTCTTGTCTTTCCGAGTCTACTATCAATGTGAATACTGGTGAGAGGGTCTCTTACCAGCTAGAAAAGGGTGTTTCTACAGGTGATTTTTTTACTTCGCGTATTTTTGTTTTGTTTTTGTCTTCTTTTAATTCTTGTTTTTGTCTTCGCAGAGAAATTTTTCCCTGATTCTTCTTCTCAGAGGGAGACGACTGTTGATGTTGGAAAGATGAAAGAAGTTGCCCAGGAACCTGCGACTCCGGCTGAAGTTTTGGAAACTGTTCCTGATGGTGTAAATCTTGAAGCTTATAAATGTTGTATGGAATACTGCCAGGCTCAAGGTGTGAACTTAGATACTTTCAAATTTGTTGGGATTGGTTTGGACAAACTTCGTATTATGCCGAAGAAACCAGAATTAAAGTTGTCAAAGTTCATTGATGATGCCTTCGCAGTTCCTGATGCGGAGGCCGAACTTGTTGGAAAATCTTCGCTTGAGTTGGCAGATGTCAGTGTTTCCACGATTTACAAGGTTCGATCATTTTGACTGTTATCTTTATTGCATAAATTTTATTTAGATTTGTTATTTCGATTTGTAATATATTTTTGACTTCGTATGTAGAATGCACTTTTGCAAAGGAGTTTGCGTAAATCGATTGAGGATGATGCAAAAAATGCAGCACTTCATGAAAAAAGTTTGGTTGAAGAGATTAATTCTTTGAAATCTCAACTTGCTGCTAAGGAGAAAGAGAGGATAGAAACAGTTGAAGCTCTTCATATTATGGAGTCTAGATGTATTTCTGTCGGAGCTAAACTTGAAACGAAGATTGAAGATTACGATAATTTGAAGAAAGATCTTGAGAAAGTTTTGAGAGAAAGAATTATCTTGAGAAAAAATCTCTTGAAAAGGATCAGAATTTTCATAATAAGTGCAATCGCTTGTGGGAACTTTGCAAAAATTACTATGATAAATTTGGTGCGAAGCCAGAAGATCCTTGTTGGGAGCTTGGAGAATTCGATCTGTTCTTTGCTTGGCTTTGCCGCCAATATGAAGATCTGCCCACTGTTTTACAGACTTCTGCTGATTTGAGTTGCATATATTCAAATCGTGCAATTTTTTATTTGATGAAGGAGGCTAATGATCCTTTGTATGAGAAACTGTATGACCAAAGTTACAGGTTTTCGTCAGTGGAATCTCTTAACCAAGTTTCTTCTCGTACTTAATTGCTTTGCAAGAAGTATTTTCATGAATACTGGAATCAAGGTGGAAGGGAGTATGCCTTTATGAAAGTTAAGCAAAAGATGGAAAAAAATATGTTATCTATATGTGATTTTGATTCGTTGTTTTTTCCTTGTGTTTTTTCTTATCTGTTGTTTTATTTTGCTTTGTTGTAGCAGCTTGAAAGGAGACTTGCTTCTGATGTGGAGGCTGAGAGGAGGCAAGAAAGACTTGAACAAGAGAGGGCGAGGGATGATGATGCTCGTGATCATGTACTTTAGTTTGTCGTAGTTTAGATTTTAGATTCTAGGGGTGAGGTTTTGAAAACTTTTAACGTTTTTGTAAGTGTTGAACTTTGGACAGGAAGAAGTTGTGGTTATGCCCTTGTTAATGTGTAAAGGTAACTTTGTTGCTGAGCCTACCTTATGGTTGGAGTATGCTACTGAAGAGGCAAAATCTTCTTTTGATGTGTTTGTGAAACGTAAGCGAACATAAATTTTGTTGTTTGTGGTTTTTTATATATATTTTCCTGATGGGATGTGCTTGTTTCTCGAATTTGAAACTGAATTCTCTATTGCTGAAAATGAGAGATGTTTGCCTCGTGTTGTTGATTGCAGCAAATTTTCTTAGGTATTTATGCTTATGTTGTGACGTGGAGACATATGTAAAGCAAATTTTAATGGTATTTTCTTTGTAATTTCAGTCTTCGTGTTCAAGTGTTTTGCCGAGCTATATTTCCAAAGACTATCTTAGTTCGGAGGTGGATCATGTTTTAGATAGAGTTGTTGAAGATTTGATTGATGAAGCAGCAGCTATTGTTGCTTCAGAAAATATTTGATATGTATATTTGTTGACATAATAAAGTATTTTTTATGTGTGTATTTGTATATACATTTTTATGCGATATGATTTATTATGTGAAAGGAACGATGTCCTCTTACTTTTTAGCGAAGGCAGCATGTTGACTTCGTATTTTGTGAAGTCAAATTTTATCTTAGTGAATTTAAAAACACCGTCCCCTCACTTTTTAAGCGAAGGCAACGCATAGACTTCGTATTTTGTCAAGTCAAATTTCACCCTAGTAAATTTGAAAACACCATCCCCTCACTTTTTAAGCGAAGGCAACGCATAGACTTCGTATTTTGTGAAGTCAAATTTCACCTTAGTAAATTTGAAAACACCGTCCACTTACTTTTTAAGCGAAGGCAATGAGTTGACTTCATTTTTTGTAAAGTCAAATTTCACCTTAGTGAATTTGAAAACACCGTCCCCTCACTTTTTAAGCGAAGGCAACGCGTAGACTTCGTTTTTTAAGTCAAATTTTATTTTGATGAATTTGAAAATGCCGTCCCCTTACTTTTTTAGTGAAGGCGACGCGTAGACTTCATTTTTTAAGTCAAATTTCATTTTGATGAATTTGAAAACACCGTCCCCTTACTTTTTTAGCAAAGGCGACGCGTAGACTTCGTTTTTGAAGTCAAATAACATGCAGGCTTCATTTTTGAAGTCAAAATTTACCTTAGTGAATTTGAAAATATTATTCGGTCTTTTGGCGAAGATAACATGTAAACTTTATTTTTGAAGTCAAAATTCACCTTAGTGAATTTGAAAATATTATTCGCTCTTTTTGGCGAAGATAACATAGAGACTTCATTTTTGAAGTCAAAATTCACCTTAGTGAATTTGAAAATATTATTCGCTCTTTTTGGCGAAGATAACATGCAGACTTCATTTTTTAAGTCAAAATTCACCTTTGTGAATTTGAAAATATTATTCGCTCTTTTTGGCGAAGATAACATGCAGACTTCATTTTTGAAGTCGAAATTCACCTTAGTGAATTTGAAAATATTATTCGCTCTTTTTGGCGAAGATAACATGCAGACTTCATTTTTGAAGTCAAAATTTACCTTTGTGAATTTGAAAATATTATTCACTCTTTTTGGCAAAGATAACATGCAGACTTCATTTTTGAAGTCAAAATTCACCTTAGTGAATTTGAAAATATTATTCGCTCTTTTTGACGAAGATAACATGCAGACTTCATTTTTGAAGTCAAAATTCACCTTAGTGAATTATGTGTATATATTTATATATTTTACGATTCTTTTGATAGGTTACATCGTTTTTTGCTTGTTCGAATAATGATGCTACCTACTTTGGATGTTTTGCAGATGCATGAGTATATTTGAAGTATACTCTTCGGCCTTTGATAAGATTATTTTTAGGGGAACTAGTTTTCTCATTTATACTTTGATGAGAATTTACAATGGAGGCTGCCTCGTTAAAAAACCACTCACCCTGCGAAGGGTTCCCCTTAAGTGGAAAAAGAGTGCAGCTCATTTACATTTGAATTGAAATTTTTTAGAATGTAAAAGCTAATCTATTTTGTACAAAGATGAAAATAAATTCTAGGGATAGTATCTTCGTAGGTCTTGAATATTGAATGTGTGATCAATTTCCTTTCCACTCATGTCTACTAGGTGAAATGCTCCTGACTTGTTGGTTCTTATGATGAGGAACGGTCCTTCCCATTTTTGCTGAAACTTTCCGACTGTGTCTTCATTTCTTTTTCTTTTCAAGACAAAGTCTCCTGGTGATAATTGTCTTGGTTTGACTTTCTTATTGTACTAACTTTCTGTTTCCTTTTGATATTTCTCAAGATTCTGGATCGCCTTCATTCTTTCTTCCTCTAGTAAATATTTGCTTGTCATTTGTTGGTCTTCATTTATTATTTCAATATTTGTTCTTGGTCCTTGAAATTGTATCTCTTCAGGCGTCATCGCTTCTTCTCCATAAAGCAATTTGAAAGGAGAGAAGTTTGTTGATCTTGAAATTGTGGTGTTGTGTACCCAAACAACTTTAGGTAACTCATCCACCCATTTGCCTTTCGGCAGCCCCACGAGGCATTTTGATATTCCTATGCATATAATTCCATTTGCTCGTTCGACTGCACCGTTTGACTGTGGGTGCTTTACTGATGCGAAACATAATTAAATTCCCAAGCTTTCACAATACTCTCTGAAATTTTGGCTGTCAAATTGAGTTCCATTATCTACTGTTATGTGCCTTGGAACTCCGAAGCGACAAATGATGTTTTGCTAAAGAAATTTCTTCATTGTGAAGGATGACATGTTTGTCACTGGTTTAGCTTCGATCCACTTAGTGAAATATTCCACTGCTACTACTGCATATTGAAGGTTTCCTTGTGCTGTAGGTAGCTTTCCAATGATGTCAATTCCCCATCTTGCCAATGGCCAAGTTGGTTCTATTATTTGTAAATTTGTTGCTAGAGCCTTTGCTTTGCTTGCAGACATTTGGCAATTATGGCAAGATTTGACAATTTCTTTGCTGTCATTTTGGGTTGATGGCCAATAAAATCCCTGACGAAATGCTTTTCCTGCCATTGTTCTTGCTTCAGGATGTGTGCCACAAATTCCTTCGTGTATTTCTGATAGTAGCTTTTCCCCTCTTCTGCTGATATACATTTGAGTAATGGTGCACATATTCCTTGTTTGTATAGCTGATTGTTGATGATCTTGTAATTTCTTGTTCTTTGCTTCATTATTATGTTGTTGACTTCGTTTTCAGGCTTATAGTGCCCACGAAGGTAAGCCATAATTGGGGCTCTCCAGTCTTCACTTTATATTATATGGACTTCTCTAGGTGTAGCTTGCACTGCTTTGATGGATGCTTGTTTCAAGATTTGATAGAAAACATCTTGAGGGAGGCTTGTATTTTGTGCTGTAGCTTTTGCTAGTTCGTCTGCATCTGAATTGTCATTTCTTGAGATGTTTTTGACTGTGAAACCTTCAAAATGTTTCTCTTGATCTCTGAGAAATTGCAAGTATTTTGCTAATTCTGGATCTCTTGCTTTGTAGTCTTTTTCAATGTGTCCTGCTATAATTTACGAATCTATTTTGATTATTAAACTTTGGATTCCCATTGCTTTTGCTTTGCGAAGTCCCAATAAAATGGCTTCGTATTCTGCTATGTTGTTTGTACATTCAAATTCTAGTCTTGCAGCATATTTCATCTTTATGCCTAAAGGCGAGGTGATTATTGCAGATGCTCCAGCCCCTGCGAAGCCCCATGCACCATCACAATATATTGTCTGCTTCTTGTCTTCGCTTGAACATTGGGAGGGTGTCCAATCTGCTATGAAGTCTGCTAGGACTTAAGATTTTATTGATGTTCTCTTTTCAAATTCTATAAAATGTTGAGATAATTCTACTACCCATTTTCCCAGTCTTCCTGTTGTTCTGCAACTTTGTAGTACTTCTTTCAGAGGGTAATTTGTGAGAACTCTGATTTTGTGGGCCTGAAAGTAGTGCTTCAATTTTCTTGATGCTGTTAAAACTGTGTATGCGATTTTCTCAATCTCAGAATAGTATATTTTTTATCCGAATAATGCTTCTGAAACATAGTAGACTGGTACTTGATATTTTGAATGATTTGTTTCTTGTTCTTGGACTAGTACTGCACTTATTGTTGTTTCTGTGGCTGAGACATATAATAGCAAATCTGCTCCTGGTGTTGGTGAGATCAATGTGTTTGGTTGTAGTAGATATTTTTTTTATTTCTTCAAATGCATGTTGTTGCGAAGGTCCCCATATGAAGTCTCTTTTGGATCCTTTGAGTGCATTTGAGATGAATCTGTTCAAAGCTGCAAGTCTTCCAGTCAATTTTTGAACAACTTTTATGTTTTCAGGAATTCTCATGTTTAAAATTGCTTGAACTTTGTCTGGGTTTGGGTCTATCCCTTTTGTTGATACAATGCAGCCTAAGATTTTTCCTTTCTGTACTCCGAAGGTACATTTTTCGGGATTTAGTTTCAAATTTCCTTTTCTCAGATTTGAGAATGTTTCTTGGAGGTCTTGAATATGATCTTGTCTTTTCTTGCTCTGACAACTATGTCGTCGACATAAGCTAGCAAGTTTTTGCCAATCTGACTTTTGAGCACTGTTGAAGTCATCCTGACAAATGTTCTGCCTACATTGCGAAGCCCCTCTACCATTCTTACAAAGCAGTATGTTCCAAATGGTGTGATGAAACTTGTAAATTCTTCATCTTCTTTTCTCATCCAGATTTGATGATATCCTGAGAAACAATCTAGGAAACTTAGCATTTCACTTCCAGCTGCTTGATCAACTAGTGTGTCGATTCTTGGTAGTGGGAAATTATCTTTTCGGCATGCTTTGTTGAGATCTATAAAATCAATACACATTCGCCATTTTTCGTTCTTTTTCTTGACCATGACGATATTTGCTAGCCAAGTTGTGAATTGGACTTCTCTTATAACTTTAGCATCTAGCAACCCTTGGACTTTGGCTTTTGCAGCTTGTATTATGTCTTCAGCTAATTTTCTCAGTTTCTGCTTTTTGGGTCTAAAATTTGGATTGATGTCGAGTTTTGCTCAATTATATCTCTACTAACTCCTCCTAAATCATTGGATGTCCATGCGAAGACATCTTTGTTGCTTTGAAGAAATTCTATGAGTCTGTTTTCTTCTTCTTGAGAAAGTCCTGTCCCTATGATTACTTGTTTGTCTAGGACTAATGAGTCAAGGGGTACTTTCTTTGTTTCTTTGACTGCTTGAGCTTTTGCTTGTGGCTTCGCATTTTCTGTTTCTTCTTTCTCTTCTTCCTTGATTGTATGAACATTTTTTCGACCAGGAGTGTATTCTTTTTCAATGTTTCTTGCTTCGGTTTGATCTCCATGGAATGTGATAACTCCATTTATTGCAGGCATCTTCATACATAAGTAAGAGTAGCTTATTACTGCCTCAAATGCATTCAAAGTTCCCCTTCTAAAAAGTGCGTTATAAGGATAATGGATGTCCACTACATCAAATGCAATTTGTTCTGTTCTTGCATTATTTACTATTCCAAATGATACAGGAAGAACTATTCTTCCTATTGAGTGAATTGGCTTTCCACCGAAGCCGTAGAGTGGGTGCTCGCTCTTCCTAAAAGTTTGCGATCAATTTTCATGGCATCAATTGTTGCTGTGAATATAATGTCTGCATAACTTCCACCGTCAACTAGAATTTTTGAGACAGCCCATCCATCAATATTTGCTTCAACTACCATTGCATCCATGTGTGGATAGTCTTTCAGTTGCAAATCTTTTTCTGAGAATGTGATTGGTAGATGAGACCATCTTGTCTTTTTGTATGGGCCTTCTGTTGAGATAGAGTTTACTCTTCGAAAGTAATTCTTCTTTTGATTGTTGTTTTCATGATCAATACTATTTCCTCCAATGATTGTCATGATTCTTCCTTTGCTTGCCATTGAAGTTGATGGAGAGTTGTCTTGTTTGTTGTTTCCTTGTGGATTGCTGTTTACCACAGAGGATTCGGGCTGTATTTGAAAATTTGTTTGTTGTTGATTTTGCCTCCATTGATTTGGGTCGTACATTGCTACTGGTCCATAGCTATATGATGGTGATGGGCCTGGAATCATTGCTTGGGAGTGTCCAAACTGAATAGGGTAATAAGAGTTTTGTTGGCCTTGAATCATATGGTTGACAGCTTTTGATTGACTTGAGATTTTGTTTTCTTCTTGTATTTCTTCGATGCTTTTCTTTACTTTTGGACACATTTTTTATGTGTGCCCAGCCCCTTTGCCATGAATGATGCAATACATGTCTTCCGGTCTTAGGGGTGTTCTTCCTCTTCCTCGTCCTCCTCTTCCTCTTGAATTGAAGCCACCTCTTTCGAATGTCCTTTGGTTGTACTGACTGTTGTATTGATTTTGAGGTGAAAAATTGCTTTTAGTAGTTGAATTGCTGTTTTCAACTTGATTGACTTGGGTGAAGTGTCTTCGCTCATAGTTGTTTTGCTTTGGGGGATGAAAATTGCTGCTTTTGTTTTGATTTCTGAAGCTGTTTTCTTCCTCAATTCTTTTTCTATAATCCTCATCGGACTTGCAGTACTTCTAGATTTCTTCGTAAAGCTGAGCCAGCGAAGTTGGCTTTTCTCGAGTAAGGTGTGCTGCACATTGTCCTGCTCGAAGTCCCTTGATTGCTGCAATTATGACAACTTCATCTGGGATATTTGTGATTTGAGATTTGATTTGAATGAATCTCTTGTAATATTGACTTAGAGGTTCTTTGGGCTGTTACTTGCAGTTGAATAAATCTATGTCTGTAAGACCAGTTGGTTGGAATCCTTGGAAGTCAACAAGTAGATTTGTCTTTAATTGTTCCCATGAATGTATGGATCTTGCTTTTAGAGATGAATACCAGTGTTGTGCTAGACCTTTCACTGCCATGACAAGTGACTTTGCAAGTGTCGTTTCGTCCCCACCTCCTGCAATTACTGTGGCTTCAAAACTCATTAAGAATTGCCTTGGGTCTAATTCACCATCGAATGTTGGTATCATGTTGAATTTATACCCTATAGGCCATTGAGCTAGCTGCAAATTTGTTAACGGTGGGGAGCTTGTATCAATTGATATGAATGATTTTTGAATATTTCTCTCTTGAGAGATTCTTGTTGCCGGATGCGATTCTTCTTGATTCATAACTTCATGATTTGCATTTTGCAGTTACTCGTTTAAATTGCGGAGGGTAGCTTCGGCCTCTTCTATTCTTTGTTTGAGTGTCTTTTCTCGTGCTCTTGCGTGACATTCTTCAAGTTCTTTTTGCCTTCTTAAAACTTGTTCTTCAAGTTCTTTGAGTCTTTGTTCTTCAGCTTCGCCCGTTCTTGAATAGTTTGCACCGTGGGAAACTTCTTTTGTAAGACCTCTGTCTTCGCCGAGTGGTTGTTCGTCTTTGGCTTCTTCACTGACGGTCTTCTTGTTTGGTCTTGCCATTTTATTTCTTGTGGTCGCGAAGATCTTTAGATGCACGCACAAATGGTGGGCGCCAGATGTTGGGTGAAAAGTTTAGGTCGGATGACACAATTCACACAATCATCAGAAAAATTTCAGACAAGACAAAATTGCGTGCAAAGTTGTATTCATTTCATTTCTTCTACCATACATATCAGAGGGGGTATTTATAGGGCCCTAGTCTTTGTATTTTACATAAAATGACTATTTTACCCCTGACCTAAATGCTTACAACCCTTCATCTGTGTAAGGGTGAAGTAGTAATTTCTTCCTGATTCAGTCTTCTTTTTTACGTTTGATCTTCTTTCCTTCAATGAACTTGTTCTCTTCAGATCATTTCTTGCTTTCCGTCTACTTCTCTATCCAACAAAGTTGATTTCTTGATGACGAAGTCAATAGGCGAAGTCGAGTTCTTGACGACGAAACCGATAGTCGAAGTCGAATTCTTGACGACGAAGTTGATAGGCGAAGTTGAATTCTTGACGACAAAGTTGATAAGCGAAGTCGAATTCTTGACGATGAAGTTGATAAGTGAAGTCGAATTCTTGACGACGAAGTCGATAGGCGAAGTTGAATTCTTGACGACAAAGTTGATAAGCGAAGTCGAGTTCTTGACGATGAAGTCGAAATAGATCCTTCTCTATACTTTTCCCTGTAAGTGAATTTCATTAGGATACTTTTATATTTTTCATACTACAAAGTTTGGGCATGAGTTTTTTGGACGAAGTTAATTCCCCCAACAGTTACATGTGTTTGTGCCCTATTCTTTGGTTGTGTGGTAGTTACGGGAGGTGACAGCCCCGTCCACACCGAATTGAATAGGTTCTTAAATTAGTAGGACCGTAGTCACGTCGGTAGAGGTATCCTTAGTGGTGCTTTCCCGTCTAGCGGCATCCCGAAGTGAACATTAGAAGGACATTTGAATCATAACCTTACCTTGCATAGGATCATTACCATAGGAATCCTCTCTACCCATCATATCTTAACCTTGATTGCTACCTTTGGATAAACTAGTGGTTAGGTGGCTCACACACGTTTCCCTGTGGATACGATATTTAAAACCCTCCGGGTGAAAGCTACAACGATATATGTGCGCTTGCGGATTTATCTGTGTGCGTTAAAAATACCAACAATCTTTCTAGCGCCGTTGCCGGGGAAACGGTTGCGTGATTCGTCAAACCAAATTTGTCCATGTATCTTTCCTTTTCAAGCATGGATAATATCACTCCTATCAATCAATATGTTGCTCCCACGGGTGCGCAACTAGAGCCACCGGAATCTTCCAAACCTATCCTTACACCTGGCTATGAGTTGCGTCCGTGTTTGATAAATATGGTCCAGGACCATTCATTTTCAGGAGAAGACGATGAAAACCCACACACACACACCCCTACGGGAATTTGAGCTAATTTGTGCATGCTTACAAATTAAGGGCATGTCACATGAAACCTTAAGGTGGAAGCTATTTCCGTTCTCTTTAACGGGAAAAGCAAGACACTGGTATTCCCGAACTGTAGGGAGTGTACAGGGAGATTGGGGAACTTTACGCTCTAGCTTTTGCTTACATTTCTTTCCCATTCTCTCTGTGGTTAAACTTCGAACAAAGGTTCTAACTTTTGAACAAGAAGAAAAAGAATCTCTTTGTGCGGCTTGGGCATGTTTTAATGACTTAGTCAATTGTGGCCCTGACCTTTCCATTCAAGACCAAATGCTCTCGCAACACTTTTATGTGGGTCTTAGTAGAAAAACCGCACAACTTCTTGATACATCCTCTGGAGGTTCTTTCTTGCATCTCTCAGCTAGTGAAGGGAGAGAAATCCTTACAAAAATCCTTGAAAACACTCCTTACACTAGCATTCTCGATGATCCCCCAGAAGATGTAGTTGAGATAGCTCCTGAGGAAGAACTTATGATAGCTGAGCCTAAACCTTTAGCTACTCCACTTGAAGCCTCAACTATCCTCCAAGTTCTTGAACCGCCGAAGGAGGAAGAAATTCCACTTTCAGAAGACATGTTTGAATTCGAGGAAGATCTTTTCTCCAATTTTGGAAACACCTCGAATTATTCTACAATTAGGAAGTCTTCAGTACCGTCTGCACCTAACCAGCACCTTTCTGATCCAACTGAAGATAAGTTCCTTAAAGAAAATATGAAGGAGTTGACAACAATCATAAGTAATGATTGGTTGAGAGAATCCGAGCTTTCGCATGAAGTCATTCGTCTAGATTCTCCTTCTACCTCTATTAGTTGTCAGATTCATCAAACCTCCTTCGATGCTACTTATAATCCAGTTGTAGGAGTAAATATCATGTCTAAGTATTTTGCACATATACTTTTTGAAGACATGAAATTAACTCCAACGACTAGGCTTCTAAAAAGTCTCTCAGGCCAAATCCTTCCCAGTGAAGGAATCCTCCACCTCATCCCTATCAAAGTAGACGAAACCAAGGTGTGCCTTAGTTTCTATATTTTTGATACTTGGGAATTCGACCTTTTGATTGGGCATCCAATAGAGAGACTTATCCATGAAGGAAAAAAGGGGAGTGTAAATGTACATCTTGGGAAAAGCTTAAATCTTTCCATTCCTATCACCCAATCACTCCACACCAAGATGGAGTTAAGCCCCGAGCAAGAACCAATGGAGGAGATAATGGCAATGTCTTTCCTAGAATCATCTGACAAAGATCTCGAAGAAGTCACCAAAGATTTCATCGAAGAAATAGAACAACCGCGAAATCCATTCCCTTTGGATGAAACTCAGGAACCACCAAAATCCCCCATTGAGCTCAAACCCCTTCCTTCAGGATTGAAATACGCTTTTCTGAATGACAACGAGGAGTCTCCTGTGATAATTAGTGATAAACTTTCTAAATATGAGACCATCCGACTCCTCACTGTTTTAGAAAAGCATCGTTCTGCTTTTGGCTACTCACTCTAAGACCTCAAGGGGATTAGTCCTGCTCTTTGCACTCATCGCATCCCTATAGACCCAGCTTATACACCATCTAGGGAGCCCCAACGTAGGCTTAATAATGCGATGAGGGATGTTGTTAAGAAAGAGGTTTTAAAACTCCTACATGCAGGGATAATCTATCCCGTGCCACATAGTGAGTGGGTAAGCCCGGTGCAAGTTGTACCTAAGAAAGGGGGTATGACTGTGGTGAAAAATGAGAGAAATGAATTGATTCCAAAACGAACCGTCACCAGATGGCGGATGTGCATAGATTATCAAAAACTCAATAAGGCAACAAAAAAAGATCACTTCTCGTTACCCTTCATCGATGAGATGTTGGAACGGCTTGCAAAGCACTCTTTCTTCTGTTTTCTTGATGGGTATTCTAGCTACCATCAAATCCCGATCCATCCTGATGATCAAAGCAAAACCACTTTTACTTGTCCCTATGGAACCTATGCCTATCGTAGGATGTCTTTCGGTTTGTGCAATGCTCCGGCTTCGTTCCAAATGTGCATGATGTCTATATTTTCTGATATGATAGAGAAAATTATGGAAGTTTTTATGGATGACTTTCTATTTTTGGAAAAACTTTTGATGATTGCTTAGAAAACTTAGACAAGGTTTTGCAAAGATGTGTGGAAAAGCACTTAGTCCTTAATTGGGAAAAATGTCACTTCATGGTTAGAGAGGGCATAGTGCTTGGACACTTGGTGTCCGAACGTGGGATCGAGGTAGATCGTGCAAAGATAGAAGTGATAGAGAATTTGCCTCCTCCCACAAACATCAAAGGGGTACGAAGTTTTCTTGGTCATGCGGGGTTCTATAGATGTTTTATAAAAGACTTTTCACACATTGCTAGACCCCTCACAAGTTTGCTAGCCAAGGATGCTCCCTTTGAGTTTGATGATGAGTGTTTAGATGCTTTTCATATTCTTAAGAAAGCACTCATCTCAGCACCAATCATTCAACCCCCTGATTGGTCGCTACCTTTTGAAATCATGTGTGATGCTAGTGATTATACTGTGGGGGCAATTTTGGGTCAAACAAAGGATAGAAAGCATCATGCAATTGCTTATGCTAGTAAAACTCTGTCTAGACCTCAACTTAATTATACAACAACTGAAAAAGAGCTCTTGGCTGTTGTTTTTGCTGTTGACAAGTTTAGATCTTACTTAGTAGGAGCTAAGGTGATTGTTCATACTGATCATGCTGCTTTAAAATACCTACTCACTAAGAAAGATGCTAAACCACGACTTATAAGATGGATTTTGTTACTCCAAGAATTTGATTTAGAAATAAAAGATAAAAAGGGAGTAGAAAATTCTGTAGCCGATCACTTGTCCAGGATACAGTTTGAAAATCCACAGGAATTGCCCATCGACGACTACCTCCGAGACGACATGCTCTACAAGGTCACGAGCGTCAACCCTTGGTACACAAATATTATCAATTTTATGGTTGCAGGTTATGTACCACCAGGGGAGAACAAACGCAAGCTTATTCAAGAAAGTCGTCTCCACTTATGGGATGACCCGTACCTCTTCCGAGTTTGTTCTGATGGTCTACTCAGGAGGTGTGTACCAACTGAAGAAGGAATCAAGATCATTGAAAGATGTCATTCATCACCATATGGAGGACATTATGGGGCATTCCGTACTCATGCAAAAATTTGGCAATATGGATTTTTCTGGCAAACTATGTATGAAGACACAAAAGATTTTATCCGGAGATGTGGAGCATGTCAGAGGCATGGGAACATAAATACACGAGATGCCATGCCACTCACCAACAATCTCCAGATAGAACTCTTTGATGTCTGGGGAATCGACTACATGGGACCATTTCCAAAGCCAAGCAGTGTGAATACATCTTAGTGGCGGTTGACTATGTTTCAAAGTGGGTTGAAGCTCTACCATGTCGAGCTGCAGATTCCACTCATGCCAAGAGGATGTTTGCAGAAACCATCTTCCCACGCTTTGGAGTTCCACGCATGGTGATTAGTGATGTTGGTTCTCACTTCATTGATAAGAAGTTTCAACGCTTCTTACACAATCATGGGGTTCGTCATAATGTTGCAACACCATACCATCCTCAAACAAGTGGGCAAGCAGAAACATCAAACAAGCAAATCAAGAACATTCTACAAAAGACTGTCAACGAGATGGGGACAACCTGGAAGGATAAGCTTCATGGAGCACTATGGGCTTATAGAACAGCCTACAAAACACCTCTTGGAATGTCACCATACCAGCTGGTCTACGGGAAGACATGCCACTTACCTGTCGAGCTAGAATTCAAGAGATGAAACATGAATTTTGAAAAAGCTGGGGAGAAAAGAAAGATGCAACTCTCTGAGCTTGAGGAATGGTGAGAAAAGGCATATCATAATGCAAATATTTACAAAGAGAGGACAAAGAGGTGGCATGACAAAAGATTGAAGAAGAAGGAATTCAAACCAGGTGACAAGGTGTTACTATTCAACTCTAGAGTGAAGTTGTTCGGACATGGGAAACTACAAAGTAAATGGGAAGGACCATTCAAGGTAGTTGAAGTAGCATCACATGGAGCAGTCACGCTTCAAAACGATGAAGGTAAACTTTTCAAGGTAAATGGCCAACGTCTAAAAGTTTTCCTTGATGCACAATTACCAGAAGAAGAATTAGACATAGTTAATTATATAGAATTTGAAATTAGTAAAAGAAAGAAAAAGGATACCTTGCTGAGTTCTGCATAGAAATCATGGGCAACACTCTAGACAATTAATGCTTAATTTCCTAACCCTTAATCTGTTCCACGAGTTTTGTTGTCTATTTGAGTTGTGCAGGAGTTATTAAGGAGGACCGACAATCAAGTGGATGCTCTATTCACTAGTGGAGCACTATCTCAACAATCATCATCAATCAATGCTCCACCAGAGGAAGTACATCTTCACTGCCAATCTGCTACACTGCAAGATCGAATGACTATGTCAACATCTAGCTTGGGGAAAAGCACCCCCATATATCCAGCTAAGTACTCTCTTAGTTCTACCTTTTTCTATATAAGTTTTCTTAATTAGTAATAATAATGGTCTAAAAATAACTAAAGCAAAATAAAAAGGGTGTGTCTAGTTTACTTGTTTTTGTTCTTAAAAGAAGTTGTTAATAAAATAGGACTCTCTAAGTTATCTCTCGCATAGAAATGATGAATAGTTGCTCTGTTGTAATTCCTTTCAAGTACCTAGTTTTCAACCTCGAACTCTCTCAAGTTTTGGATACCACTATTTTGATTTAAGATTTGCTCTGAACCCGAAACTTGTGGGTAGCGAATGCTTGATCTAAGTCTAGGTAGTTGGCGGATATGATATGGGAAGGTTTTGAGCTGTTGTTTATCATGTTCCTAGAGATGCTAAAGTTCTAGAGATTTTATATTTTGGAAATCTAAAAAAACTACATGATGAGTTCCTGTATAATGAGAGTTTAATTCCTACCACAGCCATATATATGCTTACTAGATTAGGAAAGACTCTCACTTGTTAGCTTAGCTGCTTGTAAGCATTGAGTGTGGTCAGTCTATATTGACCCTAAGGGATTAGTCATGCGGTTAAAATCAAGATCACGCACACTCCACCCATATATGCTGCCTCTACCCTAGAAGTACGCATCCACATACTTTCCATTTTAGACACATCCCAAAATTGTTCTACTCCTACACTGGGAGTGAGCATCAAAAATTTCTCTTCATCCATTGCTAGCCCTTTTGTTACGTAATAAAGCTCCAAGTATCCCTTTTACTACTACCTCTATCCATATATCCAAAAAGAGGCTTGGGTGCTCTGAAAAAAAAAGAGAGAAAAAAAAAGAAGAAGAAAAGAGAGAGAGAAAAGAAAAATAAAAGAAAGGACAAATGTCCCAACATAGAGAGATTTTGAGCAGCCCAAGTTCTTTCTAAAAATTCTTCAAAGATCAAGAGAGGTGTGTATTTCTTCAAAGGAGCAAAAGTAGAATTAGATAGTCACCATTTTTCCTCTACCCCTTCATTTTCCACTAATATCTTACATCCACCATCATTTCCACTTCATATCTACTCAGCCCATATTTAGGATCACACACATGCACATCTTAATTTGACTGTATGGCTGGACTTGTCCCTCTGGATCCATGTGTCTGATAGTGCAATAAATGTTTGCAAGTAAGGATTCCTTGTCTCCCCACCTATGAGCTCCATATAAGTCTATTAGAAGTAGGGTGAGAGAGAGAAGGCATAATGCTACTATGCCTAATACCACAAATACCACATATCTTGAGAGAAGAGAGAAGGCATACACCATAAATGCCTTGGTGAGGATCCAGAAATACCACAAATGAGAGACTTGAGAGGGTCATACATAGGAATCTCTGAGTTTTATTTTGAAAATCTTACAAAAAAACTATGAAATAATAGTTGATCAAAGAGCTTGAAACATGGCACTTGACTAGACCATTCTATCTTTCAACTGCTCAAGACCCAAGAGACGGCTACAAGCCCCATGGTGGAAGGTAATATGGGTAAGTTTGAAAGTCAGAATAGTTCACTCTAATCAGGAGGAAAGTTCTTGTTTGAACGCATATGTACTTTTGAGGCATCAAAGCATTGTAGCAACTCCTGATCCATCACTGAGTTTATCTTTGCTCAGGGACGAGCAAAGGGTAAGCTTGGGGAGTTTGTTGACGGTAGATAAGTATAATTTTTTAACCGTCAACATAGCATGAAAAAGGACCTAAACATAATTACCACTTAGATATAGGGGGTTTACTGACATAATTCCATGAGTTTTGGTGAAAGTTTGTTTCTGCAGGGGTCAGCTGAAAAGAACCAAGGATGGCCCACATGTCAGGTTTACATAGAGACAAAAGGGCTACACACAACTTTTCTGTAATCTAGAAGGTACGAGAAGACTCTGGAAACAAATGAGAGGCGAAACGGGCCCGGAAGTGGGGCGCCCACCCCCCTCCTCGGGCGCCCGCCCTACCTGCTCAGCCAATCAGACTCCACCTCCTGGATCATGCCTCCACCGCCTTTGAGGATCAATAATAATTGTAGATCAAGGTCAGTTTTATCCGAGGGTTGTGGTGCTTCCTAGAGGGCTATATAAGCAAGGCCCCTGGCCCCTAGAGGAGGCATCCCATGAAACCCTAATTCATTTGCTCCAGTTGGGATCAGCTGAGAGGGGTCACTTGAATGGATCTCCTCTCCATAGCTAGCCATCAAGAGAAGATTAGTCCTCATTAGGATCTAGTCTTAGCAAAATAGAGAGATAGAGAGCGAGGGAAGAGTTGGAGGTGGTACCGGCATGTCGGTGCTTCCTCTCCGGCTTGTACTTCGATGGATTCAGGCTTCTCCGAGTCTGCATCCGGGATACTTCTGGTAATTGATCTTTATTCAAGTATTTATCTTACTCTTTTGTTCATTGGTTCACAGTTCTTATGATTGCTCTAGTTCTTGTTAGCGCTCTGAATTAGAGTAGTAATTGTTAGCATAAGCGTGGTGCTTAGGCTATCGGTTACCTGTGTTTGCACCCTATTCTTTGGTTGTGTGGTAGTTACGGGAGGTGATAGCCCTGTCCACACCAAATTGAGTAGGTTCTTAAATTAGTAGGACCGTAGTCGCGTCGGTAGAGTTATCCTTAGTGGTGCTTTCCCGTCTAGCGGCGTCCCAAAGTGAACATTAGAAGGACATTTGAATCATAACCTTACCTTGCATAGGATCATTACCATAGGAATCCTCTCTACCCATCATATCTTAACCTTGATTGCTACCTTTGGATAAACTAGTGGTTAGGCGGCTCACACGCGTTTCCCTGTGGATATGATATTGAAAACCCTCCGGGTGAAAGCTACAACGGTATCCGTGCGCTTGTGGATTTATCTGTGTGCGTTAAAAATACCAACACCCAAATCTTTCATCTCGAATTTCGTCTTTAGGTGATTGCGTGCTTCTTTTATATCCTTTGGACTGCCAATGATATTTAAATCATCAACATATACGGATTTAATGCAAAATCTCATTGGAGATTTCTTAGTGAAAACATATGGGCAATCATCATTATTAGTGTATCCTTTCTTTAGAAGAAATTCACTCAGTCAGTTGTACCACATTCGTCCTGACTGTTTTAAGCCATATAATGACTTTTATAGCTTTACACAATACATGTTGTGATTTGCACTTGGATTTAGAATTTAGATTCCATTGGGAACCTTCATCTATATGTCCGAATCAAGTGACCCATATAGATATGCTATCACCACATCTATCAACTACATAGATAGATGATTTTGAACTGCCAATGATAATATCGAAAAGTAATTCCACTCATTATCGGAGAATTGGTTTCATTGTAATCAATGTCGGGTCTCTGCGTGAACCCTTGTGCTACCAGCCTCGCTTTATATCTCACCACCTCATTGTTCTCATTTCGTTTCTGGACGAAAACCCATTTAAAGCCTATAGGAAAGACTTTACAAGGTGTAGGTACTGCAGATGTGAATACCCCTCTTTTAGTGAGCGAGACTATCTCAGCTTGAATTGCTTCTTTCCATTGAGCCCAGTCCGAGCGTTTTTTGCACTCTGCCATGGTCTTGGGATCTGGATCATTGAGGAAGATTTCTGCAATTGCTGCAGAGAAGTAAATGTCAAAACAATAGTCTTACGATCGTATGATTCTCTAGAATTGATATAATCTATGGTAATTTCTTTCACCCCATTAATTGACTCGTCATTTCCCAAAAATATGGAGTCAGGGTGTTCCGATGTCCCAGGATTAGAATTTGGATGCAACGTTGATCCGAGTTGTGGATTTGGTCCTGGTTTTGGATTTTTATCCACTATTGGGTGTCTACCAACTTGAGGCTGGCTTGGATTTACTGATTTGGAGGATTTAGTCCACGATATCCTCAGACACTTAGTAGGAGCATTATCCTTAGGAGTAGCCGTACTTCTCCCCCTCTTCTTTGGAAGTGAGAGTTGAATGGTTTTTATTGGTACCTTCACTCTTTCGGGTGCAATACGAGCAGGATAAGAGGATTTAATGACACCCTTATAATCAGTAAATGCTTCTAGCAAGTTATTTGCAATATGTTGCAAGTTAATGATTTTCTAAATTTGTTGTTCAGTCTCTTGAGTATGTGGATCTGAGGAGGAAATGCCTTGGGCATTCCAATTGATTTTCTAGCATTCAATTTGGTACTTGAAGTCTCCCCCTAATGTCGGGAAATGGTCCTCATTAAATATGCAGTTAGCATATCGGGCCGTGAATAGGTCCCCTATAAGGGGCTCGAGGTATTTGATAAGTGATGGAGATTGATATCCCACATAGATACCAAGTTTCCTATGTGGGCCCATAGAGGTACGCTTAGGCATATTCCCATGTACTAATTGCAATGGGGAGACTGCGTAATATGCAGTTGGTCACAATTGAATTAAGTCAGCAGCGTGTAAGATTGCATGACCCCAACATGAAGTTGCTAGGTTGCAATTTTGTAATAGCGGTTTTGCAGTGAGTTTAATTCTCTTAATAAGAGATTTTGCTAAACTATTTTGTGTATAGACATTTGGAACAGAGTGCTGAACTTGAATTTCTAAAGCCATACAATAATCATTGAAAGCCCTTGAGGAAAATTTAGCAGCATTATTCATTCGTATTGATTGAATTTGATGTTCAGGATTATGTGCTCTAAGTTTAATAACTTTTGCAAATGTATGGTTACGTGTGGACAAAAGACACATATGAGACCATCTAGTAGATGCATCTATTAGAACCATGAAGTACCTGAACGGTCCAGACGTTAGTTGTATGGGGCTGCAAATATCTCCTTGAATACGTTCAAGAAATTTGAGTGGCTCATTTTGGATTTTAATGTGCAATGGACGTAAAATCAATTTTCCTATAGTGCATGAAGTGCACATAAAATCTGAAGATTTTAGGAATTTAGTAGTATTTAACTTATGACCATTAGAATTGCTGATAATTTTTCGCATCATCCCTATACCAGGATGGCCAAGGCGTTCATGCCAAGTTTTGAATGCGTCAACATTCTGAAAAATTACCTTGTACACATGTGGTACGGGTTTGATGTATGTATAGTACAATCCGGACGAAAAAAGGAATTTTCTCAGCAATTCGTTTGCCATATCTGCTATTTTTAGTAACAAGGAGAATTTTCTCATTATTATCATCACGGGTTTCTATATGAAAACCATTTTGACATATATCTCGATAACTTAATAAGGTACGCTTTGAATTGGGATACAATAATGCATTCTCAACTATAATTTGGGTACCCATAGGGAGTACAATAGTGGCACGACCAGAGCCAACTATTGTAGCATCGCGCTCGGTGATTGTCAAAACATTTCCTTTTCTTTTTGTAAGAGTTTGGAAATACTTTGTTTCCCTAAGTATAGAATTAGTGGTGCCACTGTCCACTAGGCATACTTCCTCCTCCATCAGATCGACCCCCATAGAAACTGTATATAAATAAAAATTTTGATATGAAACTCTTTGATGATATATAGAATACATATTTTATTTATTCAATATCAATTGTGTACGATACATTTATTGGATATCCAACCTAAAAGTGATAACATTTTTAACTATTTACAACACATAGGATATAAATTGTGCTTATTATTACAATCACTAGGACACAAAGACATTGGAATCTGAGAGATTGGGAGCCTATTTAAAAGTCTCCAAATATGTCGTTGGATGCATATTCCACGATCATATTCCCTGTATATGCAAGATCCTCGCCTCCTCATATGTTGTTGTTGCTTGGTTCCATGGGAACTTGTTGTGAACAATCAGCTTCTTCCCTGGTGGTGTCAGGTCGAAGATTGAAATGGGCTTCATACTTCTATCCCGGTGCAGCACATCCGCGGCCCACAGACTTTAAGTAGAGATCAACAAGATGACTTGGGGTATGACATTTCTTTGTAGCATGGCTATAACAACCACACTTTTGACACACAGGTTTGTCATTCCTATGTTTGAAAATGTTCTTAACACCGTTGGAAACACAATTTTGGAATTTCTTGCTGTGTATGCGTTTGTTTTTACCCTTCTTGGAATTTCCCTGATGATGGGTCTTAGAAGGTCCACCATTAAATTTGGGTTTATTCTAACTGTAGGCATGTACTTAGGCAATGGAGCAGACCCTATGGGGCGTTGTTGATTATTCCAAACCATAAGTTCAGAATGTTTTTTGGCCTCAAGTAAAGTTTGTATAAGCTCAGAATAAACCTGGAAACGCCTTTCACGGTATTGTTGTTGAAGAATCCTTTCAGAGAGAAACATAGTAACATAGTCTTTTCTATCTTATCCACATCTATAGGTTCTTTCTCGCAAAATTGCAACTTTGAGTAAATCCTATGAACAGCATGGTTGTAAGCACTCATAGTTTTGAAATCTTGTAAGCGAAGTTGCGTCCACTCATAGTTGGCCGTAGGCAGGACAAGTGCCTTTTGTTGTTCATAGCGTTGCTTAAGAGAGTTTCATAGATTTCGTGGATTTTCTTCCAACAAATATTCAGACTTAAGGCCAAGATGAATATGACTCCTAATGAGATATAGAGCTGTGTATACATGTTGATCATCAAGTGGTGCAACACCCCTTTGGGTGGTAACACGGCTCGATAAAGTCCACGGGACGTAGGACGTCCACAGCCCATGTGGGATAATTGTGGCCGTCTAGAGCTAATAATTCAAACTCTTTGATGGTCATGGATCCGGTGGTGGTACAGAGGCATACATGTGCCTTTGTTGTCGTTCTCCTTCTCTCTTGTTCGCGAGCAGTGTTGATAACGTGTTGAATGTGAATGTAAATGAACAGAGATTTGGGAACAACTGTTGTGTTTCATTGATCTCATAGAATATATACATGCGTTCATGGAAAAGGTGTCTGTTTACAGGGAGTGATAACTGTTCACTAGAACAGCCTACTACCGAAGGGACGTGCCCATTCGTAATTGCTAACTGCTAATACACTAACAACTGCTAATCCTATTCCCTGTGGATGAGATCACCGTCCACCGAAGGGGTGTCTCTTAGGAGACACTGTTTCGCAACAAAGATAATCCAGCTTGTATTGCGTACATAGAAACATGATACATTAAGAGCAATGCAATATCACAAAGTATGTTGCTCTGAAGTTATTCTATCCTCATGAGTTATAATAAAATGGGAAATTAACAATTTCAAATCAAGTATAATGACAATTATGGTAAGTTATTCACTAAATAGTTACCAATTACCAACAACCATGGTCGAAAAATATATTCATGAAATTGGTATTTGTCATTTTAGGTATTTCTAAGGTTCAGGGGAAGCTTCTCCCTAAGTTAATCCCGTCCATAAATCATATTGCACTTCCTATTCTTACATGAGTTTTAACTAATTTTCTCATGGAAGATTTAGTGATGCAATATCAATACAAGAGTAGGATATGTATATATGTTTCTATTTTCTCACACGATATTCAAGAAAATATCAAGGATCGGTTTTAACAAGATTCAATGAATCTCTTTGGGTTTTAAATTTCTTCAAGATTGTGTTTGGTTTGTGGAAGGAGGTAGTTCAGCTTCATCTTAATCTTTACTTTTTCTTGAAAATGAAAATGATAATTTCTGATTTTCGGGAATTGTTTTCGAGTTTATTTCCAATTTTCAAGCCTAAACGGTAACGGTAGCGCCATAGTGGTAATGAAAAAACGAAAACGATAATAGTAAAAATAATCAGAAATGAAAGCGAAAATAATTTTGCCCTCTTCCGATCGTTTTCGAAGATTGCCGTATTTAGCCTGTAATTTATCGTTGGTAGTTACCAATTTAAAGGCCTGGAATCCTAATTTATTTGTAGACTATACAATGCATATTTTAGGTCCAGTTGGCTCACATCTAAGCAGACCAATCCGTACATACAAGCACATAAGGCAAGTTTTTTTAAAAAAGGAACTATAAGGCAAGCATTTCATCCCTATAGGATCAACAAGGCAATCACTCATAACTCTAGCCAATCACCACAAACACGAACAGACTCTAGGGTAACGAGCATCCGCACCTCTCTGCAAGTTGGTGTGAACTGTGTGGTACTTGGTGTGGTTCTAGCCTGTGGTCTTGTAAATTGTGGTTTTATTTATTAGTCATGTGAGATAAATCGAGTTATATGACTCTTCTCATGCTATATGGATTGGCGTGTTTATCGTTTTTGAGGATATAGTTCTCATCAGGGGCGGAGCCAGGATTTAGATATAGGGGGGCCGGGTCATCGAATGTCCACATAAAACTATCAAATCTTGATGTCAGTTTAAAAATTATCATTTTGATGTTGGCTTAAAAAATTATAATAAATTGTCTTTAGAGCATGTCCAGAAGTTTTGTAAAACAACTCCTATTTTAGATTTTTAGAAAAAGAAAAAGGTGCCCTCCAACTGTTCGGTAAAAGGGCTCCTTAAAATAAAAAGTTACTAAATATCCTCTACAACGTGTAAGTTTCTGCAGTCAAGTGAAACTCCATATTCGCTCCCTGTTCAACATTTTTCTTTGGAGATCGACGTAAATTGGACGCATGAGAAAGCAGTAAGAGACAAAAAAAACTATTAAAAAGGGGTTTAGTTCGTAAAAAATAGTATGAGATTCCTATGCAAAATCGTTTAGAAGCTATTATAGGAGACTGTTGGAGAAAGACAAAATTTAAGGTTCTTATTTCTTCTCTTAACTTGCTAGATCTATTAGTTTTGCAAGTAAACTATACCAAATTCATAGAGATACTATTAATATTTTTATTTAGAAAAATGCTAAATGTCTAAATTAAAAATAAAAAGGTTGTTCATAGGTCAACGATACCATAATATTTACTATATTTAGACACTTAACATTAGACAATTAAGAGATTCATTTGAAAAGACATTTTAGAATTGAATAAGAAGGCTTGTTTATTTAATTTCTAGTGATCTGTAAGAACTAATGAGAGGTACTAATGAAAATTGTGCATGATTAGGGGGGCAAGCCCCTACCCGCTCCCTGTCTCCGCCCCTGGTTCTCATGAATTCCTATTATTATCATTTTCCGATCGACTACTATTGTTTTCGAAATTACCAGAATACCATGCCATATTCGTTTCTAATAATATCGTATCAATTTTGTTTTCAAGAAAAAAATGTGAAACTGAATCGATTGTTTCCAATCGTTTTCAACCCTCCTGTTGCATGAAGGCAGCAAGCATACACACTGGAGTGATTTGGCCGAGATTGTTTCCAATCGTTTTTTTCATCCCTCTTGTTGCATGAAGGCAGCAAGCATACACAGCGGGCACAGTACGCAGCAAATGTGCGCGTATCAGATGTCGTTTTCATCCCTCTTGTTGCATGAAGGATTGAACATGAGACCCCGGCAGTATTCTGTATCAGATTGAGAACGATTTACTTGTAAAAGATTTAATCCCTCTCAATCCCTTTTATTAATTGTAGGGGATTTAATCCCTCTCAATCCCTCCAGTCCCCTTGGCTTTGACAGAACGAACAGGGCCTACCGGTGAAAAACAACAGTAGCATCCGTTTTTCATCCGAGTTCGATGGGCCTTAGCGGGCAAACATGGGCCAACATGCGGTGGAGAAAGACTAAACGTTTCCGTCTACGGCTGGCGGCAGCACAACACAACAGCAACAGAAAGGGAAAACCACAATAGAGTTATGCTACCATATAGTAATAGTAACCCAGACTTCTGTCACGATTTATGCCAGCACATACATGCTGAAGACCCTGAACAGGAACACACCACAAAGTTCTGACTTAGAAAAGCAGCAGCAGCATTATGCAGTAACAAAAGCTTTGAAACTTCTAGCCATCTTGTTGACCCAAACGACACACGGAACCGATTTGCCAAGTTTCAGTTCTTGATCTTCTTCTTTGCCCTCAGCTGAAACGGGAGAAACACAAGGGAAACGTTAGGCAGTCACACTAATTGTAGAAAAACAAATACCGAGATGTGATTTTCAGCTGGGCACAATCATAATCAGATATATCTCAGATAAGCTAGTAACTAACTTGTCCAACATACAAAGTAGAAACCTAAATAATGCTCCAAACATTATTAAACTTCCTAGAAGACTCTTAAAGAACATGTCACGAGGCAAGCGAATGACATGATTTGGTACATGCTATCAATCTTCATGAATTCTGAAGAATCATGGCAAGTTCATCACTAATGTTCATGTCTAAGCTGACTGGCATCAACTTGCTTATGCAAATCTAAAAAAATATTGACAAACTGTTGCTGCAATGCTCACCTGGTTGCTGTGGCCACACTTCTTCTTGCGGCAGTTAACAGCCCTGGGGTGCAGGCGCGCATAGCACCTGGACCAAATATTTGAAATATAATGCTTAGCTTAGCTAGGATTAAATAATGAATGTAAGAACTTCCAAATGGAAATGAAATACTATAGATACAGGGAAAAAACACACTGCATTGTCATTTGTGGTAATGTATAAAAATAAAGCAATTTAAGTGCAAGACAGTCAACCTCGAACTCAGATAAAAACAAGTAGGAAACTTGCAGTGGTTTACAGTCTGAATGATTGGCAGGTCAGACAAAATATATGCCTCAAAAGTTAAGCTCACAAGGCGACGTCGCACATCTAATTGATTCATCATTCCAGCCAACCAATTGTTCTAAGCACAAATCCTAGTCCCAAACACACCGTGCAATTGAACAAACATGTCATAATACCATAACCATAAAGAGCTCAGACAATCCCTAATACAAAGGGCAAGGAAATATAGGCATGGTACAAACAAAAAGATGAGAAGACGTACATGCTACTGACACAAATTAAAACAGCTCCCACAGAATGTAGCAGAATATTAAAGAGGCATGGCAACCATAATAATCAAGAGCAAAAGGAATTTCAAGACAGAGGGCGCATGAGGGCCAGCATAAATTAGAACAGCTGCAACAGAATATTAAAACGATGGCATGGCAGGTCAGACAAAATGTATGCCTCAATAGTTCAGTTCATAAGGAAACTTCACACATCTAATTGATTCATCATTCCTTGCCAATGAACTATTATATGAAAACACAAAAGCAGCAGTCCACCGATATTCAACAATGGGGCACTTATACACAAGTGTCGCAGAATGCAGAAGAGCACTAATCAGTGGACTGGCAGGTCAGACTGAATGTATGCCTCAAAAGTTAAGCTCATAAGGTAACTTCGCACATCTAATTGGTTCATCACCCCTGCCAGCCCACTGCGCTGAATGCAAATGAAACAAAGATAGTGGAATGTCACAAATGGACGCAAAGGAATGGAAATTGTCCCACCCGTGAAAATCAACTGCTGGAGTGGACTAGGCAGATGACAAAGTATGGGTGGGTGTCAATCTCTGGAGCCATGGGGAACCGAATGCCACACACAGAGGTCAGCGAGTTAAGAACCCACAGTTCCACTAACGTGGCAGCACGAGGATCGGCACATCCTACCACAACTAGAACGGAACTCGTAGAAACAGAAATGCTCCGTGTAGGTATCTACAACAAACTAGGAACGTAATCACAAGTCGCCAACATCAATACATCCACCAAAAATACAAAATGATTATTGGGACGCGGAGGTGAAAGGTGCTCACTTGCGGCAGATCATCTTGTCCTGGTTGTACTTGCGGGCGAGCGCCTGGAGAGAAGGTTCAATGATGCCACCGCGGAGGCGGAGGACGAGGTGGAGGGTGGACTCCTTCTGGATGTTGTAGTCGGCCAGGGTGCGGCCGTCTTCGAGCTGCTTCCCGGCGAAGATTAGACGCTGCTGGTCCGGCGGGATGCCTGCACACGTCACGGCAGAGGAATCGGCCAGAGCACCACAGGGGAAGCGGGACGACTCTCATAAGAAATGAACTCAGAAATGGATGCGTACGATACTCTACCTTCCTTGTCCTGGATCTTGGCCTTGACATTGTCGATGGTGTCGCTGCTCTCGACCTCGAGGGTGATGGTCTTCCCTGTCAGGGTCTTCACGAAGATCTGCATCTTGACCTACCCCGCCCTCCTCCGAAGCTCCCCGGACCAAGCTTTAGCGCAGCGGCTGCTCGTCGGCTTCGTGCACAGAGAGGAGGGTGAGGAAGGCAGGGCGGCGGCCACCTGCTTTTATACCATGGCAGGATGGCTAGGGTTTTCATTGGGCTGGGCCTTTTCTGCTCGACCCACGGCATGAAGGCTCTAGGGTTTCCATTGGGCCGGGGCTTTTCTATTCGACCCGAAATTATTGGGCGCCCCTTGTTAGCAAATTTCGCTCAAAAAATTGTTATCAACTTAAATCACCTATTAAATTAAATTTTCATTTTGTTATTTGTGAATTGGGTGTTTCATCCAGTGGTAGGATTCTTCTGAGGGAGTAAGAGGTTGTGAGTTCGATTCTCACAACACCCCATTATTATTTTAATTTTTAAACTATTATCAACTAAAATTACATATATTAAATTAAATTTTCATTTTGTTATTTCTGAATTGGGTGTTTTGTTCGGTGGTAGGATTCTTGCTTAGGGAGTGAGAGGTCGTGAGTTCAATTCTCACAACACCCCATTATTATTTTAATTTTTATTAAGACACTAGTTGTATTTTTTAGAATAAAAATAGGCAAGTAAATCTTTTGATTTTTTTAGGGAAGAAGTAAATCATTTGATGTATTTTATACCGCGGCAGGAAGGCTCTAGGGTTTTCATTGGGCCGGGCATTTTCTGTTCGATCTGGAATTAGTGGGCACCCCATATATTCAATTATTAGAATTTACATTTCACTAATTGCAAATTAGGTGTTCGGTCTGAGTGCCCCATGTTAGTGACTAAAATTCTAAATTGAATTATAATTAACATTTTACAAATTGTTAATTTTGTTCTCGTTTTGGGTGTGAGAGGTTGTGAGTTCAATTCTCACAACACCCCCATTCTATTTGATTTTTTAGTCACTAATAATTTCATTTGTTTTTAGTTTTTCAAAAAAATCATTTGTTTTTAATATGCTAGTCTAACTCAATGTAAAAAACCATTGCCACTACCTCGGTCCTCTCCTCTATATTTTTAGGCAAGTATGTCTAGGTTCAACAAATTTGATTCACTAGTTTCATTTGTTTTTAGTATACAAGTGTTTTTATTCATTAGTTTTATTTGTTTTAAACTGGCTAGTAAGTCCAACTCCATGTAAAAAACATCTCCAATACCACCTTGGTCCACCCTAATTTCTCCCAACCAATAACCGGCCATGGCAGGTTCAAAAAGAGCCCATGGCCAGAGGAGCAAGGGCCCAACCCCCTTACTAGATTTAGGTATTATTGATCCTAGTTCACTTGGAGTTTTGGTTTTTCTTGTCGCCCACGATGTGGTGGCAAACATGGTGCAATGAAATAACATCTCTTCAGCCTTTTCCTACCTTGATGATATTTGGTTCAAGGTAGCAAGGAACCAAAAAAATAAAAAAAAATCCAATTTCTACTCATGATTAATGAATTAACTAAACTAAAATACATGAATGGCGCTTCAATTTCTTGTATTTTGTAAGACTATGTTTAGTTTATGTGTGATGTCTTATATTTAAATTGATATATATTTGTGCTACTATATTGCTATTGCTCCCTTATCAATTATTACTATCTAAAATAGAGGTAGTGTTGTCTAAATTTGCTTTGAACGTGTATATTTTTGTGTACATTTTTTTATCTTAACCTCTGTTGAAAAAATCGGTTAGTCAAAATATTCGATTCCTAGAACTTTTTAGAACCTACCGATTCCCATTTCTAGGAACCGAATTCCTTCGAAATCGAGAAACCAAACTGAAAACTGAATGTCCACTCCTACCAGGAAGTTGGTTATTATCTTTAAATCTTGGCAGTCGGTGTGTTTACTAGTGAAGCATTTTGTTAGTTTTTGATGCGATAGTTTTGACCTCTTTTTTTGGTCTATTCTACAACAAGGTATGACATCTTCAAATCTCTGTTCCCATGGTGAAGCATTGTAAGCCCGCATTCCCTGGAGGGTCTTTTCAGCTGATGTTCTTTCGATAGGTACTAAATCTTGTTGCCAGTGGTGATTGATTTTAGCAATCTTAGAAGTTTGGTAAGGTTGTTTGCAGATGTCTCTTTTCTTTGTTGTATTTTCAATACGATTTGTCGGGTACCTAAACTAGGGGTACCCAAAACCCCCGAGGATTCCGCATCACAAAAACCCTTGAAAAACCACATACGTATAAGGACGGGGCACCCTTGACTGCGTTCGGACTCGCACGAGGCCCACTCGACGATGCGCCATGACCCCTGGAAAAATCTCCGACTCACACGACCATGGGTTGATCCGGTCGACCCTGGGTCAAGCCGGCCGGCACTTCCTCACCCACCTACTTACAGACAAAAGTCAAGGCATTTAATGCAACCGCCAACCACTTCCTACCTACGTGGCTATAGCACCGCCAGCATGGAAGCAGTACCAGCGTCAAATCCCGCTTTTTACCACCCATCTCGGGATGGGCGGTGAAAATCTGTCACTGTACGCACCATGCCGGATACTATTCCGCCATCGATGCCCCCTCGAGGCACAAAACGACGACCGTCACATCCTAGATTTCTGGGGCTCGGTCTTATCCATTCCCCGTCGACCCCACTCAGATACACCTTGACCTGGCCTCGACTAAATCGTCGGTCAATAAGAGGATAATGCCTGCACGTCCGCTCGCCACAGGACTCAGGGTCTTTCACCATCCCATCCCTGACGCCACCATGGTACTCCGGGGATGGCCAGCCATTCCTAGAGCACGTCGCTACATCAGCCCTCACGGGCGCACGTCGGACCTTCACCTCTAAGGCACCGCCCTAGGGTTTTACCGACTCCTCTGCCTTCACTTGACCCGATAAAAGGGGAGGCAGAGGACCCTCCTAGAGGACAACGGAGGACAAAGGACGAGAACCACAAGACACCACCTCACTACTGAGATCAACATCCTAAGCAATGCTCCATTGTACTCTCTCTTTGAGACTTGGGACTGGCTCCCTCTCTCGCAGCCTGTAACCCCTACGCAAGCACTTAGGTGCAAGGAAATACAATACCCTCTCTTCCCCGCTGGACGTAGGGCCTTCTTTGCCCGAACCAGGATAAACCCCCGCGTATTCTCTTTGCATCACCATCCGGATTAGGGAACACGCAGCACAAATTCACTCGTCGGCTTAGGGGCCTCCCGGGTCCGGACACCGACAGTTGGCGCACCAGGTACGGGAGATGCGTGTTGACATCGTTTTCCCACCATTTTTTCGGATGGCTGACCCCGAACGTCCACTTCCGTTGGCCACGGTGATCTAGTTTGGGAGCTTAGAGTTCATGTCCCTTGGCCACGACTATGACATGGTCCTCCTCCCACCCAGACACCCGACCGACAACGACCACAAGCTCTCCCAGCCAGGGGGAGCATTGCACCGGTATCATCACTCTCATCGGGCCCGTGCAGTCGGGCGACGACAAGCCCAACACGGCCGCCATCATCGCCTCGCAGGGGGTGACGGCGTTCCCCGATCCGGCGCCTCTCAGCCGGATGCCGACATGGATTTCCTCGCTGAGGACCTGTGTAGGATGAGCTTGGCTGAGGGTAAGATGTCGACGGGGCATCCCATCACCCCACCAACCGGTGCAGCACCACCTTCATCTGACCCAGGGTCGGCTCCTCCGACACCGAGGACGATGCCTCCGTGGGCATTTCCGTATGGGCTGAACACAGCTACCCGGGCATATGCTTCCTCTGTAAGTGCCAGCATGAGCGCTTACGAGGAGCTCCCCGGGCACCATCTATGTTCTGCCCTTGACCTCATGACATCCACGCCAGCTTCCGAGTACTTGGACTCTACGAAGACTTCTGACACGGAGCTCCGTGCGATCACCTCTTGCCACTATGACTTCACCGATCGACGACCTCACATGCATCCATCATACTACTATTTTGGCGCCCCTAACTCCGACTCTGCCGATGATAGCTACGATCCGACCCGCGACTGCTTCCAAATCGATGGGGCTATCGCGTCGGATTCGGAAGCTGAGGCTGCCGTCGGAGGGGGGAACGCCACGCCACCCCACGCAGCGCACCCTGGCGCACGGGGCAAACCCCAACCTTTTGAAGCAACCTAGGGAGCGCAACTTTCTCAGATTCAAGAATTGCAGGCCAAGCTCGACGAAGAGCGAGAACGCTTGCGCCTACTTTAGCAGACCCTTGAGCGGGAGCATGCAGCGCGCGTACGTGGCGGAGGATCTCGAGAGAGAGCTCTCGACGTTAATCGTCGCATCGTCGAGGAGCGGGTGGGCGAACCCCCGGTCTTCAACCGAGCCAGCCAGAACGTCATCGCCGTCGCCATGCTTCTCCGCAACATGCCCGACACCTACAAGTTATCAAACGAAAAGGGCGAAATCCTCGCCAACGCGTGGAATATCAAACAGCTACGTCGCTTTTACCCCTATAGCCTCGAGGCTTTGTACCTTTATCATCGCTCGCATGAATAAAGAAAGAGTACATGTTCAAAGTATTCTTCCATAAAAAACAGGAAGGCTCGACCCTGTTTTCTCAGGGTCGACCCTCCCTCGAGGGCTAACAAGGGGGGAACCCCCTGTGTCCCTAAAAAGTTCATGTTTTAGCTCACATTTTTCAAAAAAAAACTTTTACATAGTCAACAAGGCCGCGAGAGCACCCTAAGGTTCAAGGGCCGTTAAGCCGCGAGATCGCCTACGCCTCCAGGCTACGGCACCTCCACTCACTCCCCCGCGCCAAGAGGTGCAACCGCGTGCTAAGAGGACCATGTAAAAAGCATACAATCGATGTCTGATGACCCTATATGCTTCAATTCGAGTTCTTGCGTGATCGACGAGGCCGCAAGGTCATCCTAAGGACGAGGGGCAGTCGAGCTATGAGACCACCCACGCCTTCAGGCTACGGTACCTCCACTCGCACCCCACGCCAAGAGGTGCGACCGCATGCCACGAAGATCGCATAAGAACACGATCTGAACAAAAAAGGGAACAGAAGACTGAACGAAAAAGGACATTTAGTACATATTTACATCTAGATGTTTTAAGGCCCCTAGGGCCACGACGATGCGAGTTACGAACGATAACTAACTTATTACATGGGCCTTCTTGCCCAGGTTTGGCTCATAGGCCCTCATCGACGGCAGGCGGGACCACCTCATCTTTGAACAGCCTCACAAGTCGACCCCCGGGCTCTTCCGCAGCCTCGATCAATCCCAGGCAGACTGCCTTGTTCTCCTCGTTAGTCCTGTCTGGGTCCAAGATGAAGCCATCTGCAATAAGGCCCATATCATACTCGAACCCAGACCGGATGACCGCCATGGCCCTCTTCACACCATGACGCAGCCCCCCTCGGATCTTGTCACGGACGAGGCAACCCAGCGCCACCATCCGGCGTACAAACGAGTTCCCCGACGCATCCTCCTCGGTATCGGTGTCGGGCTCGACCCCCAGGCCATCGCACACCAAGGTGATTGCGCCCTGGAGTAGTTGGTTCCGCCCGGCCTCGGCCTCGAGGAGGGTTTGGAACGATGTAGCCGTCGCCTGGGCCGCACGCTGCTGCTTCTCCAGCTCTGAAACACAAAGACCAAGTCAGCAAAGACATGGGAGCTCAAAGTCAAGGTCAAAGCTCGACAAAGGCTCACCCTCCGCATGGATCTGCCAACCCACGATCTCATCGCGTAGCTCATCACGCGCCATCCCTGCCGCCTGAAGAGCCTCGTCCTTGTCGTGGACGGTCGCCCTCAATGTCTCGATCTCCTGACCAGTGCCCGAGAGAGCCTCGTCCCTCTCTCGGATGGTCCCCTTCAATGTCATGACCTCGTTCTCTAGGGTCCCGACGCGAGCGGACGCCATCCCGATCTGGACGTTGAGGGCGTCACGCTGGCCGCTGACAAGAGTGACATCCTCCTCGAGCTCCTTCACGCACGCTAACAACGGCGCAAGATCCTCGCGAGCCATGGCCGCTTCCTCTCGAGCCTTGGCCGCATTCTCCAATGCCTTGGTCGTGGCATCCCGTGCCTGTGCCGCCTCTTCCTTGAGCGTTGTGGTGACGACACGAAGCTCGTCCGCCTCGGCGCTCTTCTTGGATAGCCGCTTGTTGGCCTCCTCGACCAGAGCCCGTTGGCACGGAAGCGCCACCCACACACCGCTCTCGTGGTGGATGAATAGCGACTTGAGACGTGATCGCTCCTTCAGCTCCTGACCACGGCCAAACTCAAAGTCAGAACCAAGGCAAAAGGGGGTACGAGCCAAATAAAATAACAAACACCACTCACCTCGAAGGCCTCTGACATCCCCCGCACCAGGATATCCGTGACCATCCACAGGGATTGCACGGAATGCTTGCAGAGTCCCTCGACGTACTCCCAGTACTGCACTTCATCCTTGTCGTCAAGGGTGAAGAAGGGTCTGGTGTTGGGATTAGCCGCATCCCTGAACTCAAGGGTCGACCAACCCCAACGCGAGAGCTCCTCCTCTGACCGCACAAGCGCCAGCTCCGCAAAATCGAGCCACCTGGCGGATGCCTCCACCATGTCGTCCTCTGGCGCTACGGGAGCCCCGGGCCGATCCCAGGCATCGACCATCTCGACATCCGCCTTCTGCTTCCCCTTATCGGAAGGAGGGTCGTCGATGGTGAGATCGATCACAGCCGAGGCTGACCCCTGGGGTAGGACTGGCCTCCCGTCAGCCGGCACCTCCGTTGGTATGTTGGGCGGTGGCATGGCCACATCCCGTTCCGCCTCGATCACCGGCTCCCGCGGCTGGTCCAGCTCGTCCCGCTCAGCTCCCGGCTGCGGCTCCCCCTGCTGGTGCTGCTGCAGCTACCGTTGCGGCTCCCCTCGCTCTGTTTGCGGCTCCAGCTGCCCCTCTTCTTCCCCCACATCCTACGGGGCCTCGACGGTCTCCAAGGTCCTTATGGCCGACCCTGGCTCTGGCCCACCGCTTTCGGGCCCGTCATGCTCGATACCGCACAGAGCTGCCTCGACCTGCTCAGGCCCCCGTACGGGTTCGCCAATTCCGGTGCCCTCTTGGGCGCTTGCGCCTGCCTTGGCGGCGGCCTCTTTCGCCTTGAGCCGCTCTGTGGCGGCGTGGCACTTCGCGACCCAGGCCGCACCGTCGGCCGGTGTCCGCATCATCAAGCCGGCGTTAGCCTTGAACGCCTTGATAGGTGTCATAGCCGCAAGCTCCACCTTACGCTTATGACTGCGCAGTAAACAACCATGTCAGAACGGAAAGCAAGACAACCTTGTCGAAAAGGTGAAGCAAAACACTTACCTAGATAAGGAGATTAGGGGCCTCGTCCCTAGTGTCTCTGAGCCACTCGATGGCTTCTGAGATCCACCCTCCATCGAGCCACTGCTCGGCTCGGAGCTCCTTGGAGCTGGGGCTAACAAGGCCCCTAAGGTCCTCTGCGCCGAGGAGGCCATCTAGCCATGAGTCCTCACGCCTGACGACGGCACCCTAGTTTTAGGCGTCGACATCGTTGGTGATGAGGACATCGCCACGCTGGACACATCGACGCTATGGTCTTCCTCAAGTTGCAATTCATCCTCAACTCAGCTGCCACGTCACCCTCGGATTCAGCAGACACGTCGTCATTGTTTCGGTCATAACTCTCTCATACGACATCGAAACGGGGCGTTCTTGGATGCGTTGGAAAGGGAACGACGACGCCGTCGTTTTGGATCTGGTCCCAGCTCCAGAAGGTATGTGAATCATTCTGTGTGACCATGGCAAGGTGCTGCGTCACCTATTTGGGCCAACTTGGCCATGTATCGTGTCGGGCCTTAAGCCCAAGTTGTGGGCGCCCAACCCCTGGCCGTCCTCAACCCTAGGTCGAGTCTTAGACTATAAACACAGCTGCCACCGCTGTTAGACAATTGAGTTTTGTTTAGAGTTTAGTTTTCCATCGAGAAACTGAATCGTTCATTGTAACTGTGGTGACAAATCCTTTTACAGTGATCCAGGGCCCCTGTTCTTGATCTCCTCCACTGTGTCGATTAGTCCTTTGGAACCGAGTTCTTGAACCCTCAATTGATATTCACATCATTCATATTTGCAATTTTAGATTGCGTGTTTTACCTTCTTGCTTGTGTTCTTCGATTTGCTTGCAGGAAAAGCCTTCTTGGCGAGGTCAATCAAGTTGTGCTTGGTTGATAACCAATGGAGTAGTGGTGTAACGGTTGCAGGGTTCGAATCGTGTATGATTTGAAGCCGGTTCGCCAACATCGAGATCTCCACAAGTCGAACTTACCGGTTACCTCTCGGAAGATCGGGCTTGTATCTCATCAATTGGTATCAGAGATTTTAGGTTTACCGCGAGGTATATTCTCGTTTGCCTTAGACTCATATTTGTTCATTACCTAGAGTCCACAAAATGCCCAAAAAGATTTCAATTTCCGCTGTCCTATCACCTTTTGTGCCTTTGCAATTTCGTTTCAGATTCGCGTTGTTGAGTTTGTGTCCGTAGTCGAGTCTTGTTGCTGGTTTAGGATTGTGTTCGTGGTCGTAGTTCAATCGTCCGTTGCTGAGATTTTTGTTTTCCGCCGCTATCCCATCCACCGTTCCCAAACAACAAGTCGAAGCAACCACATTACTCGACTTGCCCCCGCTAGCCGCCTTGTGTAACTTCTCGCCGCCGTGCAAACCCTAGATAAGTTGCCAGCCGCTCTTATTTTGCCTGCATCGCAGCCCTCCTTACATCATCAGGCGAATACCTACTGTCGCTGTTGGAGTTACAGGGATGATCTTGTGATCGGTGTTGGAGTTTAGGGACGCTTTGCCCTAACTGTCGCTGCCGTGTTGTGCCTACCGGAAAACATAACTTGAGATACCTTTGGTAAAACAGGCATAACTTTTCGCTCGTTTATCAGAAAAATCTGAAATTTTTACAGCAACTTCTTGACACCATTTGGAGCCGACCCAAACTCGGCTTTGCCCTGTTTGGTTTCATTAAAATTGCTAAAAAATTCAGGAAAATAAAGAAAAAAATTGTCAAAGTTTTTGCACGCTTTTCAGAGAACGTGCTGTATTTCTGTAGACCACATCCCACCTCAGTTGTAGGTGCCAATTTTTGTGGTTGCATCTTTTGTGATCCTTGTTCAGAGAAAAAAAATAAAAAAATAGTGAAAAAATAAAAAAAGTTTGATTCCTACTAGTGCCTTTTGGAAAAATCAGGGAAAAATTCAGGAAAAAGGAAAAATCCAGGTTATTTGCTTGTTCTGTGCGTTCTTTCCTTCGTCCTTTTGTTTTCACCTTGTTGCGCTACGTCTCGACACATCTTAGCCAGCAGCTGTGATTTGTACTGTGGATCTAGATTGAACAATCGCTAATCTGCTTTCGTTAATTGCTAATCCTTGTTGTCATATTGTGTGTCTACCCATAGCTCCACATATTCTTCTATCAGCACAGGTTCATCTTGCAACTGTTACCCACGCTTAACAACAGATTGCTTCGCCACGTTGGTTTTGCTCTTGTTTGGCATTAGTAAGAATACAGACAAGACGGTGGTAAGCCGCTTGTGATTTTGCATTCCACTTTCACCACCACCACCACTTGGTTCCTTTTAGTTGATAGGGATAATACTTTGGTGTTGTCTTTTTCTATCTTCTAACCATGGCAGGATCTCCGATGGACTTCAATGATTGTGTATCCAAGGGCGAGCTTACAACGTTCATGACTGAACAATGTAATCTTATGACCGAGCTGACGCGCAATGTGAACAATCTGGTCACCCGCATTGAACAACTCGAGCAACGCCCTCCACCTCATCGTGCTGATGATGACGATGCCGGTGATTTTGGTGATGACAATGTGGATGCTGACAGTTATGCCCGTTGCCGCCTCAACTTCAACCGTCACGGTATGGGAGGTAATAATCATGGTAATAATGATCCTTTTGCTAAAATTAAATTTAGCCTTCCTCCTTTTGCTGGTAATGTTGATCCAGAGGTTTATTTAGATTGGGAGCTTGCTGTTTAACAAAAATTTGATTCTCATAATGTTCCTGCTGAGCATAGAGTTAGACTTGCTATTAGTGAGTTTACTAATTTTGCTTTGTTCTGGTGGAGTGATCTTTGCAATGCTAATAATGCTGCTGCTGTGCCTCAAACTTGGAATGCTTTAAAGCAACGTATGAAATCTCGTTTTGTTCCTCCTTATTACCAACGTGATTTACATTTGAAACTGTAAACTTTAAAACAAGGTGATAAAGGAGTAGAAGCTTACTATCAAGAATTGCTTATTGGTTTAGCCCGTTGTGGTATAAATGAAGATGATAATGATGCTAGTGCTAAATTTTTTGGTGGTCTAAACCATGATATCTAGAACATACTTGATTACAAAGAATGGCGCAATTTTTCCCAATTGTATCATCTTGCTATTAAGGCAGAACGTGAAGTACAGGGCCACAAACAACACCAGCCTTTCAGGTCTAACAATGGGAGGAATTTTCAGCAGCGTTCTGAGCCGGAGACGCCCAAGCTTTCTGTTGCACCACATGGGGTAAGTAAATTGTCTGATGTGCAGAAGAAAGGTGCCACTCCAGGTGTTTCTACTAGCTCCTCCTCGTCCAGCGCTAAAATCATTTGCCACCGATGTAAAGGCATGGGACATGTCATGAAGGATTGCCCCAGTCGTCGTGCTTTCATTGCTACCGAGGATGGATATGTAAGTACTAGTGATATTGAAGATGATTTAGCCCTTGCTGCTAACATTGATGCAGATTCCACCGAGTGCGATCAAGACAAGGAGGCCATCATCATTGACTCTGTGGCTGCTGCCGCGGACTACCCTAGCCTTCTTGTGCAGCGTGTGTTGAGTACACGTGTGGGACATGAAGAAGAGATGAAGATCCAACGAAACAATTTGTTCCACATGTTTTTCATTGTGCAGGGTTGTCGTGTTCTCACTATCATTGATAGCGGGAGTTGCAATAACTTGGTGAGTTCAGATTTGGTTGAGAAGCTTGGCTTGCCCACACGACAACATTCGTATCCGTATAAACTTCAATGGTTCAATAATAGTGGTAAGACTAAGGTAACTAAATCAACACGCATTAGCTTTTTCACAGGTTCTTATCATGATACTGCTGATTTTGATGTTGTCCATATGCAAGCTTGTTCCATTTTGTTAGGTCGTCCATGGGAATTTGATAATGATGCTTTACACCATGGTAGAACTAATACATACACTATCATACATAAGGACAAGACAATTACATTGTTGCCTTTGTCTCCTACGGATATTATTAAACATGCTAAAGAGATTAAAAATAAACCTCCAACTGACATTGCTAAAAATAATGAGAATAATGGGATTAGGTTAAAAGGAGGTACTTTTCTTGCTACAACTTCTGCTACTGCTGAGTTATGTGATAATCCTGATGCACCATGTTATACTATGTTTTGTCAACCTATTATGTCTGGTGCATTGCCTACTGAAGATCCCGTAGGGTTCGCTAGCCGATCTTTCGATGAGAGATGGTGGATAACTCGATTTGTGGATGGAGACGACGTTCACAGCCCGACTACAACCGTCCAAGGACGCTGCGCCTTAGCAACCGATACACCTCCTCCGATGGCTGCCATGATCTTGCGGCGCGACAACCAGCCACTAGGGCACCCGCCCTGCAGGCAATCGAAGAACCAGCAAGAACAAGAAGAACAAGCACTTAATTGCCAAATAAATATGAAGGTTTCAATCTAAAAACACAAGATAGTGAGGTTCTAAAAACAATCAGTCAGGCGGTTGATCCAACACGCGCGCTGAAAGGCGGTAGCAATAGCTAACTCGACGAAACAAAACCTAATCTGTTTGTGGCGGCCCTAGAGGCATATAAGTAGATGGGAGGACGACCACAAGGGTGTTTGAGTCATTCTCCAACCCTAGGACGTGTCCCTAATGGACCCAACTTGATACATGGGCCATCGGCCCAAAATAAGGTGACACAGCACCGTTGATAGAAAAGGTCTCGGTACAAAAATAGTTACTGCAGAAGCATCTGATAAGATATATCCATTAGGCTAGATCCATTGGAAAGTAGACTTGATAAGCTTTCCAAAAAGTGCTAGAACGTCCCAATCCGAGTCCGTATGAAGTCGTGGCATGCATCACAAGTTGGTGCTGTCCTGCAGTCCAAATCCAGCCGGCGCCAATCCCCTGCCCTTCTGATCCTCTCCATCATTCCTAAGTAAAACAAGAGTACACGTGTTTCCATTGTCTAAATATGATGGACAAGAGTTTAAGAATAAACTTACTTGATGGTTGAGTTGACAGGCACGAGCACGAGTAAGAGGACCAAGTGGTGCTAGCGATGGTGTAGGTGTGGTGTTGATGTCCTCATCATCATCCCCTTCTTGCGTTTGAGTCGTCCTCGACTCAAGCTCAACGTCCTCACCCAAATATGGCTTTAAATCTGCAATGTTGAATGTGGGACTAACCCCAAAATTTGCAGGCAGATCCAGCTTATATGCATTATCATTAATTTTCTCTAACACTTTAAATGGTCCATCAGCCCTAGGCATCAATTTAGACTTTCTCAATTCAGGAAACCTATCCTTTCTCAAATGCAACCAAACTAAATCTCCAGGTTCAAATATTAGTTCCTTTCTACCTTTATCACCAGCAAACTTATATTTAGCATTCATACGCTCTATGTTTTCTTTAGTTGTTTCATGCAGTTTTAACATCAGTTCAGCACGCTTAGTAGCGTCAAAATTTAGTTTTTCAGAAGATGGCAAAGGCATCAAATCAATAGGAGCACGAGGCAAGAAACCATATACAATCTGAAATGGGCACATCTTTGTAGTAGAATGCAGTGAATGATTATAAGCAAATTCAATATGAGGCAAACAATCTTCCCACATCTTAATGTTCTTCTTTAAAACAGCCCTTAACATAGTAGACAAAGTTCTATTGACAACTTCAGTTTGACCATCGGTTTGGGGATGACATGTAGTAGAAAACAAAAGCTTAGTTCCTAGTTTTCCCCATAAAGTCTTCCAAAAATGACTAAGAAATTTAGCATCACGATCAGAAACAATTGTGTTGGGTACACCATGCAAACGAACAATTTCTCGAAAGAACAAATCAACAATATGAGTAGCATCATCAGTTTTACGACATGGTATGAAATGTGCCATCTTAGAAAATCTATCAACAACCACAAACACACTATCATGTCCCTTTCTAGTCCTTGGCAAACCCAACACAAAATCCATAGAAATATCTTCTCAAGGGGCACTAGGAACAGGTAGAGGCAAATACAAACCGTGTGGATTTAACCGTGACTTAGCCTTTTGACATGTCGTGCAACGAGCAACAAATCTCTCCACATCTCTTCTCATCTTTGGCCAAAAGAAATGACCAATAAGTATGTCCTCTGTTTTCTTGGCTCTAAAATGCCCCATCAAGCCACCTCCATGTGCCTCCTGCAGCAACAACAAACGAACGGAGTTAGCTGGAATACATAGCTTGTTAGCTCTAAACACAAATCCATCACTAAAGATGAATTTGTTCCATCCTTTCCCATCTTTACAATGCAGCAACACTTCTTTAAAATCAGCATCATTAACATATTGGTCTTTAATTGTTTCTAATCCAAAGATTTTGCAATCAAGTCGATTCAGCAAAGTATATCTCCTAGACAAAGCATCAGCAATAATATTCTCTTTCCCTTTCTTGTGCTTAATAACATAAGGAAAAGATTCAATAAATTCAACCCACTTAGCATGTCTACGGTTCAATTTCCCTTGACTACGAATATGCTTCAAAGACTCATGATCAGAATGAATAACAAACTCTTTGGGCCACAAGTAATGCTGCCATGTTTCTAATGTGCGAACAAGAGCATACAATTCCTTATCATAAGTAGAATAATTTAGAACAGGCCCACTCAATTTTTCACTAAAATACGCAACAGGTTTGCCTTCTTGTAACAAAACACCACCCAATCCAATTCCACTAGCATCACATTCAAGCTCAAAAGTCTTATTAAAATCAGGAAGTTGGAGGAGGGGTGCATGTGTCAACTTATCTTTCAGCATGTTGAAGGAGTTCTCGTGTACTTTGCCCCAACTAAAAGGCACTCCCTTCTTCGTAAGCTCATTCAAAGGTGCAGCAATGGTGCTGAAGTCCTTCATAAAACGATGATAGAAACCAGCAAGTCCTAGAAAACTTCGCACTTGGGTGATAGTCTTTGGTACAGGCCATCCCTGTATAGCTTCTACCTTGGCTTGATCAACCTCAATTCCCTGTGGAGTCACAACATAGCCAAGAAAAGACACTCGATCGGTCCAAAAGGTGCACTTCTCAAGGTTACCAAATAAACGTGCATCTCGTAAAGCATTAAAAACAGCACGTAAATGATCAAGATGTTCATCCATAGATTTGCTGTAAATCAATATATCATCAAAATAGACTACAACAAATTTTCCAATGAAAGCACGCAGAACCTCATTCATTAATCTCATGAAAGTACTTGGTACATTAGTTAACCCAAAAGGCATGATTAACCACTCATATAAACCAAATTTAGTTTTGAAAGCAGTTTTCCATTCATCTCCCAATTTCATACGAATCTGGTGGTACCCACTACGCAAATCAACTTTAGAAAACACAACAGCACCACTTAGTTCATCAAGCATATCATCCAAACGTGGAATAGGGTGTCGATATCGAATGGTGATATTATTAATAGCTCTACAATCAACACACATGCGCCATGTACCATCTTTCTTAGGCACTAAAATAACAGGAACAGCACAAGGACTAAGGGACTCACGCACATAACCTTTGTCGAGTAGTTCTTGCACTTGTCGCTGTATTTCCTTCGTTTCTTCTGAATTTGTCCTGTATGGCGCACGATTTGGCAAAGATGCACCAGGAATAAGATCAATTTGGTGCTCAATCCCTCGTATTGGTGGCAGCCCCGCTGGTATCTCACTTGGAAAAACATCGGAATACTCCTGCAAAATGTTAGCAACAGCAGGGGGCATAGAATGCTGCATATCGTGAATTGAAATCAAAATGTCCTTGCACACCAAAGCATAGGCAACAGAAGTGGAAGCAACCAATTCATTAATATCAGATTTAGTAGCAAGCAAGCAATGTCCATTCAATCTTATCTCATCTTTCTTACTACTCACAGATTTGGCATTTTTATCGCTCTCACTTTTAGCTTTTGCAGCTTTAGCAAGATCATTTTGCATAATAGCTTCAGGAGACATAGGATGCAACACAATTTTTCTATCATGGTATAGAAAAGAATACTGATTTGCTCTACCATGATGCATAGAATCTCTATCAAATTGCCAAGGTCTACCTAGCAGAATATTACAAGCTTGCATAGGCACAACATCACATTCAACAACATCTTTATAGGATCCAATGGAAAAATTGATTCGCACAAGTCTAGTTACCTTTGCCTTACCACTGTTGTTCAGCCATTGAATGTAATATGGATGTGGGTGTGGTTTGGTGGTAAGCACAAGCTTCTCCACCATGTCACTGCTAGCCAAGTTATTACAACTACCTCCATCAATGATCATGCAGCACGAACGCTCTTTGATGACACACTTTGTTTGAAACAATGTGTGTCGCTGATTTTGCTCCGCCTTCTCCATTTGAACGCTAAGCACACGCTGCACAATGAGGCTCTCATAATGATCTGCATTCTCTGCACCAATCTGCTCTTTTGGTTGTTCGTCACTACCTGCATGGTCAGCAGCAAGCAAAGCAAATGCATCTTCATCAAAATCACTAGCAGAGGAATACTCACCATCATCTTTGACGACCATAACACGCTTGCTTGGACAGTCACACATCACATGTCCATACCCCTTGCACCGGTGACACTGAATGTCTCTTGTTCTACCAGTAGATGCCATGGATGAAGCGCTTGCAGCAGGCTTCTGGATCGTCTTGGCCACTGAATTTGCGGGAGTAGCATGTGGCTTGTCGCTGGATGATGGCATAGGAGTACGTGTAGTCGGAGTAGTACTCGTGCGGGGCTGTCATGAATTAGTCTTCCCTGCAGAAAAATTATTCTTGGTACTGGCACGTCGCCCCTGCACTTTCCTTTCAGCTTTACAAGCAAGATGAAACAAACGGGTTACGTTAGTGTATTCTTTATAAGCAAGGATGTCCTGAATTTCTCGATTTAACCCACCCAAAAATCTTGCCATAGCAGGTTCTTCATCCTCATCTAAATTACAACGCAACATACCCATTTGCAATTCTTGATAATATTCTTCTACACTTTTAGTACCCTGTCTCAGTTGTTGCAATTTATGTAACAAATCACGTGCATAGTAAGAAGGAACAAATCTAGCCCTCATGATTCGTTTCAAAGCATTCCAAGTTCATGGTATGTTATTAGGATTTTTCTTGCCATGTTCTATCCACCAAACAGTAGCAAAGTCAGTAAACTCACTAGTAGTAGCCCTAACACGTGTATTCTTAGGAAATTCATGACATGCAAACTTCTGGTCAACAGCAATTTCCCAAGAAAGGTATGCATCAGGATCATACTTACCATCAAAAGGAGGTATCTTAAATTTAATCTTATTGAAAGCATCATATTATTGTGTAGCTCGCGTCGGCGGTGACCACCCATACCTCTACGATTATGGCGTAGACGACGCCGATCACGAGTGTCATGATCATCCTGTTCAGTATCAGCAGTATAGTCATCATTAAAATTATCTTCGAGTTGCTCTTCGTCCTTGTTGTCTTCATTATGCTGCTCTTTGTCTTTCGTGTACCAATTGATGAGATACAGGCCCGATCTTCCGAGAGGTAACCGGTAAGTTCAACTTGTGGAGATCTCGACGTTGGCGATCCGGCTTCAAATCAGACACGATTCGAACCCTGCAACCGTTACACCACTGCTCCGTTGGTTATCAACCAAGCACAACTTGATTGACCACGCCAAGAAGGCTTTTCCTGCAAGCAAATCGAAGAACACAAGCAAGAAGGTAAAACACGCAATCTAAAATTGCAAACATGAATGATGCGAATATCAATTGAGGGTTCAAGAACTCGGTTCTAAAGGACTAATCGACACAGTGGAGGAGATCAAGAATAGGGGCCCTGGATCACTGTAAAAGGATTTGTCACCACAGTTATAATGAACGATTCAGTTTCTCAATGGAAAACTAAACTCTAAACAAAACCCAATTGTCTAACAGCGGCGGCGGCGGCTGTGTTTATAGTCTAAGACTCGACCTAGGGTTGAGGACGGCCAGGGGTTGGGCGCCCACAACTTGGGCTTAAGGCCCGACACGATACATGGCCAAGTTGGCCCAAATAGGTGACGCAGCACCTTGCCATGGTCATACAAAATGATCCACAGATCTTCTGAAGCTGGGACCAGATCCAAAATGACGGCGTCATCGTCCCCTTTCCAACGCATCCAAGAACGCCCTGTTTCGATGTCGTATGAGAGAGTTATGACCGAAACAATGACGACGTGTCTGCTGAATCCGAGGGTGACGTGGCAGCTGAGTTGGGGACGAATTGCAACTTGAGGAAGACCATAGCGTCGGTGTGTCCAGCGTGGCGATGTCCTCATCAGTTGGCTCGCCCGCCAACGAGGTCCGGGGCGATCAGACACGCGGACGCAGTGCCACCGACGTCGTCGGAAGGACCCCAAGCGTGGCGGATCCCCTCTCTGAAGGTCCTTATCGGGCCCTTCCTCCCGTTGGCTTTTCCTCCCCCTCGACGGGCGCTGAGGTTGCCCTCAATGCCTAGGAGGTTGACCCCCCACCGACGGGCCCCTGCAGGGACCGCACGTCAGGGAGATGCGCGAGAAAAGTCGCAGTTGAAAGCTCTATGTTTGGTGTTGGTAATTAGTGACAATGCCTAAGTACTAATCCTATGCCTAAGTTGTATATAGCATATAAGGATTAGTACATTCAAAGGTTGGTGGCAAGATGGACATGGTGATCATGATAGTCACACTTGGATTTGGACGCAACCCTACGTGATCAAGGCAAAGGTATATGCTTAAGGGTTGTGTTTTAGTAACCAAGACACCTAGTGGATGTGGTTACATTATAGGATATTTAGCCGTACTATAAAGAGGGGAATGATGCAGCTATTGAACTCCTAAGTGCCTCTAGGTGTGCATTTCATAATCATATGCATTTGGATAGAACTAATAACGCCTCAAAAAATGATTGTGAAAATGCTAACACACTCGCACATGACGTATTCACTTGGTGGTGTTAGCACATTTGCGAAGGCGGTGGAGTTTGAGTGGTAGAGAGGGTTTGGGGTCCTCTCTCCCTCCCGCCGAGCTTGCTCGGTGGGATTCAGGCGTTTTTGAGGAATTGAAACGCTTATTTTCCACTACGCCGGAAGTCGTAATCAAATGGAGGCAAACGAAGGTCACAGAGGTGACCGGACGCTGGACCCGACACGGTCTCTATTTGACCGGACGCGTCTGGTCAGTGTTCAGCATCTGTGCGTGTTTTAGCTTTTTGATCGGACGCGCAGCGCATCCGGTCACTGTCGACCGGACGCGTCTGGTTCGTCTGGGAGCTTACTGGACTCCAACTGAACACTGGCACTGTGGCGTCCGGTCAGTTCTGCAGCGCGTTCGGTCACTGTTTCGTTGGAGCGCTGCTCTAGCTTGACCAGCGCGTCCGGTCTGTTACGGGACCAGCGCGTCCGGTCAAGCCCAGCGCATCCGGTCCGCGCGACCAGCGTGTCCGGTCAGTGTGACTTCAGCTGAATCTCATGCCTAACGGCTATATTCGAAGGGGTACGTCTATAAATACTTGTTGGCTGGCTTAAAGCTCCATCTCTTGAACATTTGACATACTTGTGAGTACTTTGAGCTAAGCAACTCCCCTCCCACTCATCTCTCTTGCTTCTTTGCTAATTCGAAGTGAGATTGAGTGATCCAAGTGCATTTGCATTGTGAGATTGCATCTAGTTGGCACTTGGTGGTTGATTTGCTGCGGGATTCTTGTTTCTCTTGGTGGTTGCCGCCACCTAGACGGCTTGGAGCAGCTTGGAGGCGTTGGCAAGAGTTGGTGATTGTTCTTGGCCACCTCCGGTGATTGTGAGGGGTTTGTGCCTACCTCGGCGAAGCACCAAAGGCAACGTTAGTGAATTGCTCGTGTCATTTGCAACCTTTTGCCATTTGGTAGGTTCTTGTGGCGCCTTTTGAGAGGCTCGGTGTGTGACCGATTAGCCACTGAACCACATGGTGAAGACGGACACAATGGGGACTAGCGTGCCGGTAAGCACGTGAACCTCGGGATAAATCTTGTGTCATCACTTTCATATTGTAATTGATTGATCCCGGCGTTCGGTTGTCTTGGTATTCATTGATCATATTGGTTGGCTCAATACTTCGCCCCTCGGTGAAACTCTCATATCTCAACTCTGCATTACCTTCTTAGTTACCTTTGCTAGCTAGTTAGCTTTGCTAGAGTAGCTTTTTTGTGTAGCTTGCTAGTTGTTGTAGTTTCCTTCTCGGTTTGACTTGTGCGGTTGAGTGCAAATATACTAGAATTGTGAATTGGTTAGGTGGCTTGCAAACACCCCATAGGCTAAGCAAAACTCGCATCTCGCTATTTGTTATATTGATAAACTTGTTTAGCTTGTCTTTGTAGAAATTTTTTAAAGGCTATTCACCCCCCTCTAGCCATCAAGACCTTTTAGCAGTGTCATACCGTGACTAGCACCACTATCGTCGCTATCATCATCATCATCCTCCTCCGAGGCCGTCTCAGAGGGGGATTCCTCGATGGGGAGACCCTCGAGCCTTTGCTGGCGGCGATGCCTATTCAACGCCTCGCGCTCGAGAGCCTTCCTGACCTGACGCTTCTTTGCGGCATCTTTCTCTTTCTTCTTTTGAGTTGCAGAAAGGCGTCTCACCTCTCGAGTGGCACGATCTTCCGGGACCGGTGGCTGTGAGCCCTTGACCACCGACAAATCCTGCACGGAAGCCTCGATGGACTAAATCACGAGAGCCAAGAAGCAAAACGGCACAAGGCTAGCGAAACAACATTTACCAGAGGCTTGAAACCCTGGTTGGGTCACATCGGGACCTTGTCGCTGTCCTCCTGCTTGAAGCTACCCACCATCCACCGCGCGCGCCGGGCAACCTCGTCGAGGGGGAGGGTCTCGTGTGACATCCGACTCCCCTCCAACGAGACGTCCAGCGTCATCTCGTCGATCCGGAGTCGATGCTGCATCAACGGCAGCACTCTTCGACGGTGGAACACGGTAGCCATCATCCCCACGGTTAGTCCATGCCGACAGAGTCACCTTAGCGCGTCGAGGAGCGGCTGTAGCTTTGGCTTCTCTTCCTCAATGACGTCGTACGACCAGTTGTCCTCATGCGACATCAGGACCCGGCCCAAGAACTTTGGTAGGCGGTTGTCGTCGTTGCGCAGGTAAAACCACCCATCGTGCCATCCACTGTTCGACGAGATGAGCTGCGCCGGGATGTAGAGCTCACCTCGACCCGCCCGAACTTGGAGGGTGCAGCTGCCGGCGTGCACCGCACGCCGCACTCCCCGCTCACCCGCCTTCTTGGTGAAATTCTCCGCCTTGAAGAGATGAAGCCACAGATTCCAGTGGGGCTTCATCCCCAAATACCCCTCACAGACTACCACAAAGATGGCGGCCTATGAGACAGAGTTGGGGGCGAGGTGATGGAGCTCCACCTTGTAGTAGTGCAGGAGCGCCCGCATGAACCGGCTCGGCGGCATCCTGAGCCCCCTCTCGTGGAAGGCAATGAAGCTCACCACGTAGCCCTCTGGGGGCGCCGGCTCCCGGTGGCTGGACGGTGGCACCCTCCAATCTGGCTGGCTCCGACTCGCCCTTGGTCGTAGGAGGCCATCGCGTACCAGGTCCCAGCTTCCTCTCCGTCATCGAGGAATAGACCCACGCGTCTGCAGGGAGAACTTGACTCTTTCCCGCCATGGGCGTCGAGGATCGGACTACGGTGGCGACGGGGAAAGAGATGACGGCGGTGGCAGAGAATGGCTGATGGAGGCAAGGAAAAGAGAGAGCAATCTCAAAGGGCTGGTGAGAGGCACGCGAGACCCCAAGCCCTGAACTTATACCCCGACGGAAGGCAAACCGACGCGCCTGATGGAAAGGTAGGAATAGTTTCCGCATTCAATGCCCCTACCTAACCACTCCCTCGAAACCCGCGTATCAGGACACGTGTCCACCACATATTCCGCAACCATCGCACCATGTCGCCCACTACCGCGCCGATCTCGCTCTCCTCCTAAGAAGACACGCCCCAATGGGCCAGAAGGGAGGCCTACAGATGGACGTTTCTAGGTGAGTGAACAATGGGCTCCAAGCCCGCTATAAACCTCGAGGGATCAAAAGCTAGCCCTCGACCAGGGTTCGACAGCTGCCCTCGAGTAAACAGAGTCAGGGATGACTGAGGACATGCCCGTACAAGGCCAGGGCTCGAGCCACTTTCTCGAGATGACCTCAGACATATTCGAGGCTAAAGGAGAGGACGACGGTGGAATCCCCTCGGAGGGAGACATCGAGCCCTCAGATCCTATTGAACGGAGCTGAGATCCACACGACCACTCTTTGGCACTTTTGGAGAGCGCCTCCGTGGCCACTAGCCGACCCCTATCGGACGGGACACGGGCTCCCACTCGAATTCCCCGCTAGCAGCTCACCGGAGACCGTCGGAACTCGCCCATCGAGGGTAGTATGGCGTTCCCCACCCCTCCTCATTTCCCAAAGGATGCGTGAGGGTCGTATTATGAAGACGGGCAAGATCCTGATCGACCTCACGCACGCAAGGCTCGGGGGCTTGAACGCAAAAAGCTAACCTCGAACGAAAGGGGACCAAACGCAACACAGGGGCTCGAACATAGGAACGCCCCGCGACATAACATACTATAGCCCTCGAAGGAGTCAAACACTCCTCCAAGGCCTCGGGGGCTACACCCGGTGGGTGCGCTCGCACGCACCCACCGGAAGAGCAACGACGCTACAACTCCAGTTCATGACTCGCTGAGCCTCTGTAAGAGTGCCCACACTCACACGAAGGCTCGGGGGCTACTGTCGGGTACCTAAACCGGGGGTACCAAAAACCCCCGAGGATTCTACATCACAAAAACCCTTGAAAAACCACATACGTGTAAGGACGGGGCACCCTCGACTGTGTTCTGACTCGCACGAGGCCCGCTCGACGATGCGCCTCGAACCCTAGAAAAATCTCCGACTCGCACAACCATGGGTCGATCCGGTCGACCCTGGGTCGAGCCGGCCAGCACTTCCTCACCCACCTACTTACAGACAAAAGTCAAGGCATTTAATGCAACCACCAACCACTTCCTACCTACATGGCTACAGCACCGCCAGCATGGAAGCAGTACCAGCGTCAAATCCCACTTTTTACCACCCATCCCGGGATGGGTGGTGAAAACCTGTCACTGTACGCACCATGCCGGATACTGTTCCGCCATCGATGCCCCCTCGAGGTGTAACAGAACCGACCAAATTATAAGAGCACAAGTACAAAAACAAGCACCGAAGCGCTCAAATTTTTGAACTTGAGCCCATATAATCCCGGTAGTCAATCGAAACCACGAAGGATTTCAAACCAACTTGCTTACAACCAAGATCGCATCATTCAACATACACATCATACGTTGCATTTCACAAGTAGTTCCGAAATACGCTTACACACATGGAGTCGCAAATTATTACAAACCAAGTTCATAAAGTAGCGGAAGCATAACACACACCAGTTTTTTAAATACTACTGCCAGTCTTACTGATCAACATCCCGCAAAAGCATTAGAAAAAGTACATAAAGGATGATCACGCCCTAGTGATCTAGTCTTCTTCACCCGCAGGGTGGAGACAGGTCTTGCAGAAGCCTTGATAAAGCATATCATCTGCAACAGGAGGGAATAAACCCTGAGTACTGGAATGTACTCAGCTAGACTTACCCGTCGAAAACCAGAAATAAGATGACACCAAGGGTTATGCAAGGCTTACACAAGAGGCTAGCTGACCTCACATTTTGCAGAAAGGCATAAGTAATTGAAACTCTTATAACCTGTACTAGCAGTTATTTTTAGCATTTACCTGTCATCTATCTTAGCACCTGTACTAAACATGCACTTGATTATAATCAAACAATTATTAACATTATATCCATAGCAGGTATAAATTGTGGCAACATTGTATCAATCACTTAACCATCTGTTCAATTAATGAGATCTACGTTGCCGCTGCTCAAGTCAAGTGCTCACTAACCGGGAGCGACGGCGATTCGAATCGAATTCCTATCCAGCTGGAGGGGTATTTCTAACACTCACCGCGCAGGCCCCTGCTAGGGTCGCACAAGACACCTTTCGTATGATTCAGGAATCGCAGGTCCGAATGATGTCGTGACCCCAAGGGCGACACTCTGCCAGGTGATAGGGACTCTAACCCCCTTGGTCTCACGCCAATGTCCCCAAGCACATCTTTTCTCTCCTCCAAGAAGCAACCTACCATTCGATTCCCGGCCTGAACCACATTACTCGGCTTCGCGGTCGGAACGACTTATCCGGCCAACCAAGTGTTAGACTGCGTTCAACATGACTCAAGGACGTACAGTGAATCGGTCCTTAAACGACTCAGACGGGCATAGCTCCACACCCAAGACGTGAAGTGTCTTGCGGCTGTACTATCGAATTCCCGCCCGGTCTCAATTTCATTTTAAGGCATGGTTCCATCCACAATAGCCATAAAGCCACTCGTGACCCATCCTACATCTCGTGGATGACCGAAAATCACCCGACTTCTACCAGACTAAGCAGGACTAAGCATTGACACGTGCCTAAACCTAATTCAGGATTAAGTACGATATCTGGACAAGGATAGGTATAATGCAGCAAGTGTTTTCATACAACTCCTACAACTTAATGCAGTAAACAATTAAAGGTACTCAAGATTGATTTATAAAATGATAGGTTCAGCATGCACCGAGGCTTGCCTTTCAGAAAGGTGGACGGCCGGTGGTTAGGACACTCAGGCAGATCTTCTACGGGAACTCCTCCGCCGGCTGGTTCCTCTGGCTCCTCCGGCTGCTCCTAGATTTCCTCCGGGATCGCTTGCTCGAACTCGAGGAGAGTCACCCCCTCCGGAACACCTATTGCATGAGTGCATAATAAATTTCATGGATGCATAATGAAAGATGCAACATGCTCGGAATGAAATGCATTACACCCCTCCTAAAGCTCTATTCAAATCACTTCAATTATTAAGTACAAATTTCCTCTCCGGTAGAGAAGTACTCACCTAATCTACTCAACCTAAGGTAGAGTTGTTCCTCCTTTGTTAAGGCCCTAACACCTAACAATCACAAGAACAACTTTACTTAAGTTACCACATCCAAACACAAAATATCACAGCAAGACATTCTGGACAGCAGCTAAATGTTTCTATCATAACTGGAGATTCCTAACTCCAAAAGATATGATCCAAGATAAACTGGAAAGTTTATAAAATGCCCTACAAATCATTTTCAGACCTCAACCCTTAATTCCTAAGTTTTCCAGGTCGAATTTCCCAAGTTCCAGAAATCTGTCCTCTCTAAACAGAGAGCAGCCATTTCTGGACAGTCACTTAAAACAGCAATAACTCCTAAACTACTAAGCCAAATGCCCCCAAATTTTGACACAAGCTAGTTTATCAAGTTTACTACAACTTTGGTATTCACAAGTTTTCCATCAAACACCCTTATTAATGGTCAACCCCAAAGATACTACCAGCTGTCCAGAAAACCTAGAATTGGGAAGGTTAAATATTTATTTATGTTGCAAACTTCCTCTAAGACCAAACTAATGTTACCAAAAGTTCACATTGGTCACAAAAACACCAGAAAGTAAGGTGTACCCACCTAGAATATTTATTTACAACCCTTTTCTAATTTACTTAATTAATTAAGTGGAATTTTAATCATATATATAAACTGCTCATAAAATTCTACAAAAATTACAGGAGACTCTCTGACCTAAAAAGAGGCTACTATAAAAATTTGAACTAAAGTTATTCACAGAAACTCCCTACACAAAATTCACAAGCCAAAAAGGCTGATTTTTGTATAATTAACAATTCACATTGAAAAGTATCAAACAATAGAATTCATATTTTTCTTAAACACTTTAGGGTACCAGGACACTCTCCAAAAATTTATATGAACATTGCACACGTAGAAAAATTACTAAAATTTATTCAAGTATTTCCTAAAACAACATGATATCATCATAACTTGAAAAGTACTTAAGCACTAGTGCCCAAATTTTTACCAGAGCTAGTATAGACATGAAATAGCATACCCACCAAATTCCATAATTTTTGGAACAATACAACTCCAGTTATCCATTTAACAAGTTTGCATTTATTTTAAAACACATTTCAAAGACCTATTTAAATCTCCCAGAAACTAAACATCACATATCAAATTTATATTTTTCTTAAATACTACACATCATGCAGAGCCTAACAAAATTTACTTCATAATTTTGAGCAAGTAAAACCCTAGATATTTATTTCCTAAACCTTATCTAAAATCTGTGACAAAAATAAAAAGGAAAACAAAAACTAAAATCAAAACCCACTAACGGGCCGGCCTAGAAAGCCGACGCGGCCCAAATCGCGTGGCGTGGCCCGCTCCCGCGCGCGGCCTATGGTCGGCCTCCCGCTCGCGCGCGCGCCTGACCAGGTGGCCCCACCGGTCAGAGAGAGAGGCGAAGGGGAGGGACTGCGGTCGCCGGAGCTCGCCGTCGGTGAGCCGACCGGCGAAGTTGAGTGGACGAGCATGACCACGTCATCGAGCTAAGTCGATTGGTGGCAAGAACGGGGCGGCGGAGCAACGGGAAGGTGCTCGCCGTCGTGCATGGCGGACCACCGGTACGGTGGTGGCGAAATCTCGCCGCCGGTGAGCCCGACGTCCTAACCCTAACCCTCGGTGAGCATCCCCACTCTACCTCGACCCTAACGCACCTACAAGCGGGCGACAGAGACGCCCAGAGACCCCTGGCCACGGAGACCCGTCGCGCGGAGGGACTCCGGCGAGGTACCGCGGTGGCGGAAAGCGAAAATGCGACCCTACCGAGGCTCGACTAGCTGCATGGAGCGGACGGTGAGGTAGAGGGCTTCAAGGCGGAGCTGTGGACGCGTTTTTGTGGGCGGCAGTGAGGTGGAGAGCGCGCACGAGCTCGCCAGAGTGGAGGCGGCAATGGCGCTCGGTTGTTCCACCCGGGGGAGGAGAGAGCGAGAGAGAGAGGAAGCTGTGGCGCGAGTGAGGGCGGAGATCGACGTCGTGGCGACCTTGAAGACCTGGTGGCCTGACGGGTGGGACCGCGGCCGACGTACGGCTGCCACCGTGCGGCCACGCGTCGGCGCCGGTCTGCGGTCGGTCGACCACCGACTGAAAGCCTGAACTTCTGAAACGATGGCTGCATTAGGTGACTGACAGCGGTATTTTGTCGTTGATTATCTCTCAAACCAGCTCGATTTAGTCGAAGATGATTACACCAAATTTGTAGAGCTACATGAGAACTACAATTTTGTCAATTGGCTCCAGGGCTAGTTCGGCTTAGTTATAGAGATAATGTGTCCTAAAGTGAGGCACCTAAAACTGAATCCGAGTTTCAGTCAACTAAACCGACTGAAACCCATTTTTCAAAGCACCATATCTCCTAACCCATTTAGAACTAGGTGATGATGATGTTGACAATATTGTAGAGCTAAGTGGGTACTACAAAAGTGTTAATATGAGTTGAGGCTAGTTTGGTCTGGTTTGCAAACTACAAGCTCCCAAAGTAGGCCACCATCAAACTGAAGGATCACTTTTTAGACTTAGAAATTTTCTAAGTGCTGGGGCAGCCCCTCTAGCTGACTTGTGGGCCATTTTTGAGCATATTCTGATCATTTTCATGAGATGGCCACATTGAGACTTTTGTTCCCTAGGAAATTCTCTACAACTTTGCTTAAGGTGGCTCCTCCATGCAAGGTCTCTAAGCTAGACATTTTAATTGGTCAAACTAAAGCATTCTAGGGCCTAATGCTTGTCAACAACACCTTAGAGGGCATTTTGGAAATTTTGGTCAACATGAACATTGCTCCATTAGTTACTCTAAGTGAGATTAAGGTATTGTAGGATATAATTAGCCACTCTACCCCTTAGTTACACAAAAATCCTAGGGTCACATGATTGGAACAAATCAAAACCCTAAAACACCCAATACAGTTGCAAACCAAGTAAAGCATAATGAGATGATGAATGTTCATGCTGATGCAATGCAATGCAATTATGGAGCTAAACACCTGAGGTGTTACAACCCTCCCCCCTTATAAAAATCTCGTCCCGAGATTTGGAAAGCGTACCATTTTTGATAGAATTCCTTATAACCATCCCGCAAATAGTCCTCTCGTTCCCACGTAGCGTCACTTTCACTACCCTGATTACTCCACATTACTTTATACCACTTAACCACTCGGCTTCTAGTTACTCGTTCTTGAGTATCGATCACCCGGACTGGCTTTTCTTCATAAGTTAGATCAGATTCAAGTCTGATATCTCCTAAAGGAACTCTTTCCTCAGGAACCCGAAGACACTTCTTTAACTGAGATACATGGAAAACATTGAATATGACACTCATTTCAGGAGGTAACTAGATCTTATACGCAACAACTCCACTCTTGCCTATGATCTGAAAAGGACCCATGTATCTCGGTGCAAGTTTCCGCTTGACACCAAAATGTTGTACACTCTTCATTGGAGAAACTTTCAGATAAACGAAGTCTTCAACTTCAAACTCGAGCGGCTTTCTACGACGATCAGCATAACTTTTCTGTCTAGCTTGGGCTGCAGCCATATGTTTTTGGATGGTACGGACTTGTTCCTCAGCTTCCTTGACAAAATCAATACCATAATACCTCCTTTCACCAGCTTCTACCCAATTTAGTGGAGTTCTACACTTACGACCGTATAAAGCTTCGAATGGGGCCATCTTAATACTCTCTTGGTAACTATTATTGTATGAAAACTCGGCTAGAGGCAACCATTTTTCCCATGAACCCTTGGAGGAAATTACACATGCCCGCAACAGATCTTCCATGATTTGGTTAACTCGTTCCGTCTGACCTGACGTCTGGGGGTGATAAGCAGAGCTTCTCACTAACTTGGTTCCCAGAAGGTGATGCAAGTGCTCCCAAAAGCGAGCAGTGAACTGGGGACCACGGTTAGAAATGATAGTACGAGGTATCCCATGGAGCCGGACTATCTGATTGAGGTATAACTCAGCATAGTCAGTGGGACGATAGTCCACTCTAACAGGAATGAAGTGAGCTGTTTTGGTTAAGCGATCCACAATTACCCAGATGGAGTTATGATTTTTGACAGTAGGAGGAAGTCCGATGATGAAATCCATACTTATCTCTTCCCATTTCCAACCTGGGATAGAAAGTGGTTGAAGTAACCCAGCTTTCATGTGCACAGCTTTAACTCTACAACAAGTGTCACACCTAGCAACATATGCAACTATCTCTTTCCGCATTTTGGTCCACCAATAAAGTGGCTTCAAATCATAATACATCTTATTGCTACCAGGGTGGATGGACAACTTTGAAGAATGTGCTTCGGACAAGATCTGATCTCTAAGCTCTCGGTCCTTAGGCACTACTAACCTATCCTTAAACCACATCACACCTTCTTCATCTACCCTGAAATGCTTAGTTTCTTCCTCTTTCATCTTACGCTTGATATGGAATACACCAGGATCAGTCTTTTGGAGCTCAATAATTCTGCTTTTGAGAGTACAACTGACAGTGATGTTGTACAAGACTGCTGGATGTAGAAGGCGAGATCGATGAAAATCAGTTTCAACCAAGGAATGGCAATGAGACTTACGGTTTAAAGCATCAGCAACCACATTTGCCTTGCCAGGATGATAGTGCACTTGAAGATTATAATCCTTAATCAACTCAAGCCATCTTCTTTGGCGCATATTTAACTCGGGTTGGGTGAAGATGTATTTGAGGCTTTTGTGGTCCGTGTAGATATTGCAGACATTGCCCAACAGATAATGCCGCCACACTTTCAAAGCATGAACAACTGCAGCCAGTTCTAAGTCATGCGTTGGATAATTCACCTCATGTTTCCAAAGTTGTCGAGAGGTATATGCAATTACTTGGCCTTCCTGCATCAAAACACCTTCCAAACCTATGCCTGAGGCATCACAATAAACATCAAATGGTTTCTCGATATCCGGTTGTGCCAAAACCAGAGTTGAGGTTAGGAGGGTTCGCAGTTGGTGAAAAGCCACATCACACTTAGGAGTCCAGACAAACCTGGTGTCTTTTTGCAGCAACCGAGTCATGGGTTTGGCTATTTTTGAGAAATCCAGGATGAAGCGACGATAATAGCCAGCCAACCCAAGAAAACTCCGGACCTCATGAACCGAAGTAGGAGCCTTCCAATTCAATACTTCTTGTACCTTGGTGGGGTCCACCATAATTCCCCCATCGGACAACACATGCCCAAGGAAAGGTACTTCACGAAGCCAGGATTCACACTTACTGAACTTCGCATACAGTTGATGTTCACATAGTCTGGTGAGGACAATACGCAGGTGTTCGGCGTGTTCATCCTCATTTTCAGAATATATCAAGATGTCATCAATAAACACCACCACAAACTTGTCCAATTCAGGCATAAACACCGAATTCATCAAGCACATGAAGTGTGTGGGGGCATTTGTCAGGCCGAACGACATAACAAGATACTCATAAAGACTGTATCTTGTCGAGAAAGCTGTTTTTGGAATATCTTCAGGACGGATTTTAATCTGATGGTAACCAGACCTCAGATCAATCTTGGAAAAGACTTTAGCTTTAGACAACTGATCGAATAAGATATCGATACGGGGTAGAGGATACTTATTTTTGATAGTGACAGCATTCAGAGGTCTATAATCTACACACATTCGCAAAGACTGGTCCTTCTTCATAAAGATAGCAGGGCATCCCCACGGAGACGAACTAGGACGAATTAGCCCCTTCTTCAAAAGTTCATTCAACTGCACCTTAAGTTCAGCTAGCTTATTCGGAGGCATCCTATAAGGTCTCCTAGAGATGGGTGCCATGCCAGGCAACAACTCGATTTTAAATTCCACATCCCGATCCAGAGGGAGTCCCGGCAAATCATCGGGAAAAACATCCGGAAACTCACTCACTACGGGAATTTCAGCTAACGCCTTTGCTTGCATAGCATGAACTTCACCAGAAAAATCAATTTTTCTGGGGAGTTGCACTATAAAACCCTTTTGATCAGTAGGATCCCTGAGCATAACTACCCGAGTGGATGTATCAATGAGTACCCCATTCTGACTCATCCAATTCATGCCCAAAATAACATCTATGCCTAAACCAGGCAAAACCACTAAGGCAAGCGAGTACTTTCGCCCTTCTATCTCAAACTCAAGATTCCCCACTACTTTATTTGTGGAAATATTCCCACTTGCCGCACTAATGCAATAACCCCCACCTTCAACAGTATGTAATTTATGTGCAAACTTTGATGCAAACTTAGGACTGATAAAGGAATGCGAAGCACCTGAATCAAATAGTACCACTGCAGGATGTTGGTTAACTAGGAACTTACCAGCGGTGACAACCTCACCAGATGGGATTTCCTCAATACTGTTATAATGAGCATGCCCCTAACGGTCACCTTGGTTGGCATTCTTCTTAGGATAAGGACAGTTCCTGGACCAATGGCCTGGCTTGTTGCAGTTCCAGCAAGGCATGTTGCTGGGAGGAACACTGGAGCTGCTCTGACCAGAATTACCCTTTGGCAGAGCGACTACGTATGCCTTGCGAAACCCAGTTTTAGCAGCAGACTTCTTCTGCGGTGGACGGAACTTGGTATTCAGGGCAGGTGGGCGAGGGGAAGCCCTCGGTGCAGCTGGGGTCCGAGACTGCGAAGCACTCGCCTCAAGGGCCCTTTTACGGCTCTTAGAGGCAGAATAAATAGCATTATTGTTTTCTTGAGTCAAAGCATCACTGATAAAATCATTGAAGGTAGTACACTTGCTAGTGCCTATGGTCTTCATCAGCTTTGGGCCGAGGCCCCTTTTAAAGCTAGCAATTTTCTTAGCATCGGTATCCACAAACTCTGTTGCATACCTTGCCAGATTGTTGAAAGATTGCAGATATTCAGTCAAACTTTTATTACCCTGCGACAGCCTCATGAATTCCGTGTGCTTGGTAGCCATAAGACCTGGAGGAATATAATTCTCGCGGAATGCTGCTTTGAACTGGTCCCAAGCAATCGGGACATTTGCAGGCAATGTGGAACGGTAGTGGCTCCACCAAATACCCGCTGGACCATGCAGTTGATGAGAAGCATATTCAGTCTTTAGCTCATCAGTCAAGCGAAGCAGACGGAACTTCTGCTCAATAGTGTTCAACCACTCGTCGGCTTGCAGCGGTTCCTCCGCCTCCTTAAAGAGCGGGGGCTTAGTGTCAAGGAAATCCTTGAAATCACTATATTGATTGGGTTCCGGGCCCTGGCGGCCATGACGAGCCTCCCGGTTGGCAAGCTGGCGCATAGCATCTGCCAGCATGCGCTGCCCTTCCACCACGGTCTGCATCAGCTCAATCGGGGTAGGTGGTGGCGGAGGGGGTGGCTGTTCCTCATCCTCAACGCCACGACCCCGACGGAGGTTGTACGACATCTGCAAAATGCATAGCCAATGAGCACTGACGATGTGGGAATTTGTAGATGAATTATTGTAAATATGTCAAACTAACTTCATGAAAATGACTTCGCAAAGAATCAAAACACAATAATTCATCACAACCGCACAATCCATTCAAGCGCATCAATTGACGCAATCATGCATGGCATCTAACAAGATGTATTTTGATAAAAGGCTCACTCACAGGGAGCACAGCAGTGACTGAACTGTTTACTTTAATCTCTATGTGACTTTTGACCTTCCGTACAGGTATTCAGATTCGATCCAAAACTTCTAATCGAATGAGAAAGGCTACTTCAAACTGACCACAAAGAGACTTCTCAACGGTAGAGTTCTATGGTGGATCATGACTAGCCACCTCGATACCAGCGCGTGCCAAGCAGCACAGCCTTATGTCGCACGCCACAGGAGGCCCTCGGTTTCGTCGCGACACCGAAGGGTGCTAATCGTGATACCATCACCGAACGCAACACATAAGACATCCATTTGTGATTGAAATTAACAGGTTCAAACTAAACATCCAGGAAACATAGGGTTCGACCTTACATCCCAAAAGCCAAGTTATTACAAAGCCTCACTCCAACACAGGGAGGGCACAAAAGATGGTCCTAACATCGTAACTACGTGATGACTACTCTAAGCATCGTCCTCCGAGTCGGTGTCAAGGATCTCCCCGCCATCCTCGTCGCTAGCAGGCTCTAACTCCTCATCTTCTTCTTCTTCTGGTTCTTCTTCTGGTGGGGTATCCTGTGGTCCATTGACCTCCACTTCATCTTCATCTTCAGCCATGAAGACTTCCGAACCCATCTCCTCATCCACGTTATTGTCCCGAGGCAGCAGAGGATTGAGCTGGTTGTTCAGGCGGTGCACTTCTTTATGAAGATTATCATTGTATTCTTCTGCATTCTCCAACTGTTGCTCGAGCTCCACCTGACAAGCTCTCAGGATGTTCTTCTCGTGCCAGGCTTCATCCCTCTGATTTATCACATGGACCAGCATGCGTTGACAGTTGCGATTGGCTACTATCAACCTCTGGACCGCAAGTGTTTCCTGATCTCGATCATGGATCACTTGCTCCAGTTGCTGCTGCGCCGCATTCCTAGCAGCAGTCACCTCGGCCAACTCAGCCCTCAGCCTTTCCACCTCAGTGGGCTCGGGGCGGGGCTCACGTGGAGCTAGCTGGTGGCGAGGGACCATGCCTCCGGTTGACTTGCGAGCGGTCCTCTTAGTGCGTGCCATCTGTATCAACAAGATACGACTTAAAGTGAGGATAATTTAGGGGATATGAAATTTAATTTAGTCGGGACTATTGATATTTTTAAGAAGGGAGTAAAATGACATCTATGATATAATTAAACATGATGCATGCACGTTCCGTACGCCCTCTCACCTTAGTAGAAACCTAAAGTTCTAACGCTAGGCGGTGGCATACATACGTTCTCTTATATAAGTGAAACTATCGGTCTACTCGTTACGCTGTTAGTATACCTGCAGAAAATCTCATTTCAGCCCAACAGTTTCCCAATATAAGCACACAAGAAAGCAGTAAATTAAATACTTTCCATATACACATCCCCTGATGTATGTACTTCGGTATCAAAGCTACCCGATATATATTCCCACAATTAAGTGCTCACATAATTACATGGTTTAAACATGTAAGTATGCAAGTCACCAAAGCTACTCTTCCCTAGATCGCCGGTTGGACGATCATGCTCTCACAACTCACACTTAACAGAGCGTCGAGGCAATTGATCCATACATTACCACCCAAGTGGATGGCATCCATACAATATCACGTCGTATGGACGACAAAACAAAAACAAACAAGGCCATCAAATTAGTCTTTATAATAAACCACCTAAGAGTTCTTATTTGGGCTAAGGGATGTGATCACTGGCATACCTATAAAAATAATTTTTAGAGTTTTAACCCTTTTCATAAACAAATACTTTTATTTTTAAAATACTCGTACGATGTGTTTAATATTGAATTATGCTCCGATACCAGCTGTAACAGAACCGACCAAATTATAAGAGCACAAGTACAAAAACAAGCACCGAAGCGCTCAAATTTTCGAACTTGAGCCCATATAATCCCGGTAGTCAATCGAAATCACGAAGGATTTCAAACCAACTTGCTTACAACCAAGATCGCATAATTCAACATACACATCATACGTTGCATTTCACAAGTAGTTCCAAAATACGCTTACACATACGGAGTCACAAATTATTACAAACCAAGTTCATAAAGTAGCGGAAGCATAACACACCAGTTGTTTAAATACTACTGCCAGTCTTACTGATCAACATCCCGCAAAAGCATTAGGAAAAGTACATAAAGGATGATCACGCCCTAGTGATCTAGTCTTTGTCACCCGCAGGGTGGAGACAGGTCTTGCAGAAGCCTTGATAAAGCATATCATCTACAACAGGAGGGAATAAACCCTGAGTACTGGAATGTACTCAGCTAGACTTACCCGTCGAAAACCAGAAATAAGATGACACCAAGGGTTATGCAAGGCTTACACAAGAGGCTAGCTGACCTCACATTTTGCAGAAAGGCATAAGTAATTGAAACTCTTATAACCTGTACTAGCAGTTATTTTTAGCATTTACCTGTCATCTATCTTAGCACCTGTACTAAACATGCACTTGATTATAATCAAACAATTATTAACATTATATCCATAGCAGGTATAAATTGTGGCAACATTGTATCAATCACTTAACCATCTGTTCAATTAATGAGATCTACGTTGCCGCTACTCAAGTCAAGTGCTCACTAACCGGGAGCGACAGCGATTCGAATCGAATTCCTATACAGCTGGAGGGGTATTTCTAACACTCACCACGCAGGCCTCTGCCAGGGTCACACAAGCCACCTTTCGTATGATTCAGGAATCGCGGGTCCGAATGATGTCGCGACCCCAAGGGCGACACTTTGCCAAGTGATAGGGACTCTAACCCCCCCTTGGTCTCACGCCAATGTCCCCAAGCACATCCTTTCTCTCCTCCAAGAAGCAACCTACCATTCAATTCCCGGCCTGAACCACATTACTCGGCTTCGCGGTCGGAACGACTTATCCGGCCAACTAAGTGTTAGACTGCGTTCAACATGACTCAAGGACGTACAGTGAATCGGTCCTTAAACGACTCAGACGGGTATAGCTCCACACCCAAGACGTGAAGTGTCTTGCGGCTGTACTATCGAATTCCCGCCCGGTCTCAATTTCATTTTAAGGCATGGTTCCATCCACGATAGCCATAAAGCCACTCGTGACCCATCCTACATCTCGCGGATGACCAAAAATCACCCGACTTCTACCGGACTAAGCAGGGCTAAGCATTGACACATGCCTAAACCTAATTCAGGATTAAGTACGATATCTGGACAAGGACAGGTATAATGCAGCAAGTGTTTTCATACAACTCCTACAACTTAATGCAGTAAACAATTAAAGGTACTCAAGATTGATTTATAAAACGATAGGTTCAGCATGCACCGGGGCTTTCCTTTTAGAAAGGTGGACGGCCGGTGGTCAGGACACTCAGGCAGATCTTCTGCGGGACCTCCTCCGCCGGTTGGTTCCTCTGGCTCCTCCGGCTGGTCTTGGATTTCCTCCGGGATCGCTTGCTCGAACTCGAGGAGAGTCACCCCCTCCGGAACACCTATTGCATGAGTGCATAATAAATTTTATGGATGCATAATGAAAGATGCAACATGCTCGAAATGAAATGCATTACACGCCTCCTAAAGCTCCATTCAAATCACTTCAATTATTAAGTACAAATTTCCTCTCCGGTAGAGAAGTACTCACCTAATCTACTCAACCTAAGGTATAGTTGTTCCTCCTATGTTAAGGCCCTAACACCTAACAATCACAAGAACAACTTTACTTAAGTTACCACATCCAAACACAAAATATCACAGCAAGACATTCTAGACAGCAGCTAAATGTTTCTATCATAACTGGAGATTCCTAACTCCAAAAGATATGATCCAAGACAAACTGGAAAGCTTATAAAATTCCCTACAAATCATTTTCAGACCTCAACCCTTAATTCCTAAGTTTTCCAGGTCGAATTTCCCAAGTTCCAGAAATCTGTCCTCTCTAAACAGATAGCAGCCATTTCTGGACAGTCACTAAAAACAGCAATAACTCCTAAACTACTAAGCCAAATGCCCCCAAATTTTGACACAAGCTAGTTTATCAAGTTTACTACAACTTTGGTACTCACAAGTTTTCCAGAAAACACCCTTATTAATGGTCAACCCCAAAGATACTATCAGCTGTCCAGAAAACCTAGAATTGGGAAGGTTAAATATTTATTTATGTTGCAAACTTCCTCTAAGACCAAACTAATGCTACCAAAAGTTCACATTGGTCACAAAAACACCAGAAAGTAAGGTGTATCCACCTAGAATATTTATTTACAACCCTTTTCTAATTTACTTAATTAATTAAGTGGAATTTTAATCATATATATAAACTGCTCATAAAATTCTACAAAAATTACAGGAGACTCTCTAACCTAAAAAGAGGCTACTATAAAAATTTGAACTAAAGTTATTCACAGAAACTCCCTACACAAAATTCACAAGCCAAAAAGGCTGATTTTTGTATAATTAAAAATTCACATTGAAAAGTATCAAACAACAGAATTCATATTTTTCTTAAACACTTTAGGGTACCAGGACACTCTCCAAAAATTTATATTAACATTGCACACGTAGAAAAATTACTAAAATTCATTCAAGTATTTCCTAAAACAACATGATATCATCATAACTTGAAAAGTACTTAAGCACTAGTACCCAAATTTTTACCAGAGCTAGTATAGACATGAAATAGCATACCCACCAAATTTCATAATTTTTGGAACACTACAACTCCAGTTATCCATTTAACAAGTTTGCATTTATTTTAAAACACATTTCAAGGACCTATTTAAATCTCCCAGAAACTAAACATCACATATCAAATTTATATTTTTCTTAAATACTACACATCATACAGAGCCTAACAAAATTTACTTTATAATTTTTGAGCAAGTAAAACCCTAGATATTTGTTTCCTAAACCTTATCTAAAATCAGTGACCAAAATAAAAAGGAAAACAAAAACTAAAATCAAAACCCACTAACGGGCCGGCCTGGAAAGCCGTCGCGGCCCAAATCGCGCGGTGTGGCCCGCTCCTACGCGCGGCCTGTGGTCGGCCTCCCGCTCGCGCGCGCGCCTGACCAGGTGGCCCCACCGGTCAGAGAGGGAGGCGAAGGGGAGGGACTACGGTCGCCGGAGCTCGCCATCGGTGAGCCGACCGGCGAAGTTGAGTGGACGAGCATGACCACATCATCGAGCTAAGTCGATTGGTGGCAAGAACGGGGCGGTGGAGCAACGGGAAGGTGCTCGCCGTCGTGCATGGCGGACCACCGGTACGGTGGTGGCGAAATCTCACTGCCGGTGAGCCCGACGTCCTAACCCTAACCCTCGGTGTTCATCCCCACTCTACCTCGACCCTAACGCACCTACAAGCGGGTGACAGAGACGCCCAGAGACCCCTGGCCACGGTGAGCCGTCGCGCGGAGGGACTCCGGCGAGGTACCGCGGCGGCGGAAAGCAAAAATGCGACCCTACCGAGGCTCGACTGGCTGCATGGAGCGGACGGTGAGGTAGAGGGCTTCAAGGCGGAGTTGTGGATGCGTTTTTGTGGGCGACAGTGCGGTGGAGAGCGCGCACGAGCTCGCCGGAGTGGAGGCGGCAATGGCGCTCGGTTGTTCCGCCCGGGGGAGGAGAGAGTGAGAGAGAGAGGAAGCTGTGGCGCGAGTGAGGGCGGAGACCGACGTCGTGGCGACCTTGAAGACCTGGTGGCCTGACGGGTGGGACCGCGGCCGGCGTACGGCTACCACCGCGCGGCCACGCGTCGGTGCCGGTCTGCGGTCGGTCGGCCACCGACTGAAAGCCTGAACTTCTGAAACGATGGCTGCATTAGGTGACTGACAGCGGTATTTTGTCGTTGATTATCTCTCAAACCAGCTCGATTTAGTCGAAGATGATTACACCAAATTTGTAGAGCTACATGAGAACTACAATTTTGTCAATTGGCTCCAGGGCTGGTTCGGCTTAGTTATAGAGATAATGTGTCCTAAAGTGAGGCACCTGAAACTGAATCCGAGTTTCAGTCAACTAAACCGACTGAAACCCACTTTTCAAAGCACCATATCTCCTAACCCATTTAGAACTAGGTGATGATGATGTTGACAATATTGTAGAGCTAAGTGGGTACTACAAAAGTGTCAATATGAGTTGAGGCTGGTTTGGTCTGGTTTGCAAACTACAAGCTCCCAAAGTAGGCCACCATCAAACTGAAGGATCACTTTTTAGACTTAGAAATTTTCTAAGTGCTGGGGCAGCCCCTCTAGCTGACTTGTGGGCCATTTTTGAGCATGTTCTGATCATTTTCATGAGATGGTCACATTGAGACTTTTGTTCCCTAGGAAATTCTCTACAACTTTTCTTAAGGTGGCTCCTCCATGCAAGGTCTCTAAGCTAGACTTTTTAATTGGTCAAACTAAGGCATTCTAGGGCCTAATGCTGGTCAACAACACCTTAGAGGGCATTTTGGAAATTTTGGTCAACATGAACATTGCTCCATTAGTTACTCTAAGTGAGATTAAGGTATTGTAGGATATAATTAGCCACTCTACCCCTTAGTTACACAAAAATTCTAGGGTCACATGATTGGAACAAATCAAAACCCTAAAACACCCAATACAGTTGCAAACCAAGTAAAGCATAATGAGATGATGAATGTTCATGCTGATGCAATGCAATGCAATTATGGAGCTAAACACCTGAGGTGTTACACGAGGCACAAAACGACGATCGTCACATCCCGGATTTCTAGGGCCCGACCTTATCCATTCCCCATCGACCCCCCCTCAGATACGCCTGGACCTGGCCTCGACTAAATCGCCGGTCAACAAGAGGATAATGCCTGCACGTCCGCTCGCCACAGGACTCAGGGTCTTTCACCGTCCCATCCCTGACGCCACCATAGTACTCCGGGGATGGCCAGCCATTCCTGGAGCACGTCGCTACAGCAGCCCTCACGGGCGCACGTCGGACCTTCACCTCTAAGGCATCGCCCTAGGGTTTTACCAACTCCTCTGCCTTCACTTGACCCTATAAAAGGGGAGGCAAAGGACCCTCCTAGAGGACAACGGAGGACAAAGGACGGGAACCGCAAGACACCACCTCACTACTGAGATCAACATCCCAAGCAATGCTCCATTGTACTCTCTCTTTGAGACTTGGGACTGGCTCCCTCTCTTGCAGCTTGTAACACCTACGCAAGCACTTATGTGCGAGGAAATACAATACCCTCTCTTCCCCGCTGGACGTAGGGCCTTCTATGCCCGAACCAGGATAAACCCCCGCGTATTCTCTTTGCATCACCATCCAGATTAGGGAACATGCAGCACAAATTCACTCGTCGGCCTAGGGGCCTCCCGGGTCCGGACACCGACACGATTATTAAGCTATAGCAGGAAGTGGACGATCGAAGGAAGAAGACTAATGAATTGATTTTTATGTATTATCTTACTATTTAGATATTATTTTGTGTCATGTTGTTTGTCTTTTGTCCTAGTCTTTGTTTTCCTCGGTATATATAATATACGAAGCACTTTTGTGAGTGTCTTCTTTGTGTTTCTAGTCCATCTAGTTAGAGCAACTCAGCGGCACTCCACAGGTCCTGTGTGTCGACTCACCATGGGAGCGAATTTCAGGATATGGTTAAAAATCTCTTCGTCTGTCCCATGGCCAAAGCACAGGTCAAAAGGCCTAGCTCGGTTCTCACGGGGCAACGGTGCCCCAATGTCAGGATGGGGCAGGGGTTCCGGTGTTTTCTCGGCCTGTGTGAGAAGGTCTTCTTCTATCACAACAATGCCCGGGTGGTCTTACCCCCTGCCGGTCGAGTTTTTTTAAAAAATTCTCCTTGCCCTAAAGAAATGCAGTTCGTTGTATTCTTTCGCCCCATAAAAATTCTGTTTGCGGGCTTGCATCATTTTGTACCTGGTGTATAAAGCATTTGTTCCAAGTTTATAAACTTTGTCTCAAGGCAAACTGAGTTTTCATGATTTTATTCATTGCACAAACTTGGTTCTACACTGTATAAAGTTCTTTTCTACCTAAACATTTTTTTGTTAGCATGATTTGTAGTAGTACAACTTTTTTGAGCATATCTGGATTTAACTTTGTTCCACCTAAATAAAAGATTTCTTTTAGTACTAGAATTCCTAAAAGTTGGAACCCAGTCCAAAATTTGGGTTTAGACTGGGTACTCTAAAACGATACTTTAAAGCTTTAGAGTATGAATATAGAGTAAAAATTGCTGCACTGGGTACTCTAAAACGATACTCTATCATTTCTCTCACTCTATATTTAGAGTGGTACTATGCTTACTCTATAGTGGCGGGCCCCACTAGCTAAACAAAGGAAAAAATGCTATAACCCACAAACCAAAAATCCAAATTAAATTTCAATTTCACCATTAAATTCGTCTCAATAAATCCTTCAAAACTAGATCACACATGGATATATTTAGATAAAGTGACAAGTGGGTCCCATAGTGGATAGAGTGGATATAGGGTGATATAGAGGATGGATGGGTGCGGGAGAATTGAGTATAAAGGAGAGAATCTTGCTGACTAGGACGTATAGAGGATGAATATAGAAGTCCATGAGTGCGGGTAGTCTTAGGAATAGAAGGTGCAATGTCTCTTAAGTCTTAGGCCCACTTTGGCTATTAGAAAATGAGAATAAGATAAAAAAAATGAGAATGAGATCCCAGCACTTAAATTCTAGAATCCAACTATCTACACTACACCTATTATTTGGAGATTTATTTTTTACTATGCAAAAACAATAATCACTGCAGAATGAATCGAAGTATACTTTGATTTTTTTATCCATAATTCAGATTCTATATATCTCTACGATTAAAATATTGATAAGGGAATCGTTCACCGGCTAATCGCACGCTCGCTAACCTCGCTCGCCCGGCGTCCCTCGCACGCTCTTCCCCTCCCCCTCCCCCGCGCGACATGCAAGTAAATCTACGGATAGCAAGGCAAGTCAAATCATCAATCATGTAACAACCGGAGGAGCAGTTCCACGGCAAAAAAAAAATCACCTTAACAAACGGAGGAGCAGCACGGCAAAAATTAATCCCGCGATCACCCCCGTCAGTTACGCAATCGCGCCTTGACCCGTGCCCTCGACGAGCCCAGGTCCTTCATCCGTCGCCAGTCGCAGCTCTCCCTCAGTCCCTCGTCGTCTCGCCATGCTAACGGCCTACGCCACCACATCCTTGTTTCCAACGCGTCGTGAGACGGTGTCGAACCCCGCCGTCCACCACTCCACCTCGACCCCAACTGCGCCGGCCGGAGCCATCCGACACGGACGCCGCGAAGGCCTTCGTCGCACACATCGTCGCTTGACCTCGCCGTTCGCGCCCGCTCCGTCGTCCTCACCCCGTGATCGCCTACGCCGGCCATCAAGGTATAATCAGTAAACCTGCCCTGGCATCTCCATTTTCTATGAAGCCAAAAAAATATCAAGCTTCTATAAACTGGTGTCTCAGAATGACACTGGCAGACACTTGAGATCACCTGACCAAGGAAAAATGATGCGTTGATCATTAGGGTCGTCTCAGTGTTAGTTCTGCAGCGTTCCTTCTTCATCCTTTGATACACTTCAACTGCATTTTCGAAACATCTTGCTTTCAGTACACCATCCAGGCATGCTTTATATATAGTTGCAGCTGCAAGAGAGTTCTTGGTATGATTTTTTTTGGTTCCTTTCATTGTTGTGTAAACATGTGCAGGAAAAAAGAAACCAGTACTCACATTGCTGTGTACTTTGCTTGATGGTTGGAAGAAGCTGTTGACTGGTTTATCTATGGTATACATTCATGTGTTATTCTGCTACTAGATGCATGGAAGAAACTATCATGAAAATTAGTGGTATTGTGTTTGAGTGATATGAGCTTTTCATGCCACATTTGATTCTCTCACTTAAAGGAGTGCCCTGACTGAGCTGATCTCTGCGTTTTCTCTGTTCTGTCATTCTCATGAGTATGGGTATACTGATAGGCCAGCTGAAAAGAATTGTAGTTTCCTTTGTCCAAGTCATTCTGGGATCTAACTTTCTTTGTTTTTGACGAAAATCTAACTTTATTTGTTTTCTTCATAATTTCTCAAAATGACTGAAGCTAAGTGCTAATTAATCGTTTTCTGATCAATTGCTTAGCTGAGGTAAACAATAATTTTCTGATCAATCGTTTCCCATTCATACCATGCGTGCTGAACTTTCTCTCTTGACTACTGCAGAAATTGTTGCCAGAATTACTGAGGAAGTTAGATGCTGATCTGAAACAAGAAAATCTGTCACTGGGCCGCATTCTATGTGAGTAAACAATTCAAAACAATATTTCACTGTAAATTTAGTTCATTACACCCTCGGATTGTCAAAAAACAGAAAATCACTGGTATCTTGTGTTTCAGAATAACTATTTTAATATTTTCTTTTATGCTTGTGTCTCTGATATTTACACAATACACAATTCCTTGAATTTTTCGTAAGATAGCTATGAGATTTCTGGGATGCTGCTCCACCAGTAAAAGTTACAGATACTTATACTGATGTCCTATTCGCTGTCTCAGACTTAGACATTCATTTTCACTTATCTGTATTCACCTTTTTGTGTAACAATTTTTATCAAAACTAAATAGTAAAAAAAATATAAAATAAAACGTTTTGGTATAACCCACCCACTTGAGTTTGCCAATTATTTTAACTATTTATAAAAATAAAGACCCTATTTGCTGAGTAGAGCTGCCAGGTTTTGATCGTGTGTAGAAAATTTGCAAAAATGCATATCAGGGATCCATCAAAGAAAATTCTAGGAAGCTCCAAAAACAGAGAATTTGAATCAGCATGAAGTTTATGTACATACGAGAAGTTGATGAATATAGCTGATGAATATAGCCTAGAAAAAAATATTTCAACCTAAGGATTTGTTTGGAAAGGAAGGTGCATTTTTTTTAAAAAAAGACACTGTATATCTGACTATGTAATTACTTGCTAATGGCATAATTGAATGATAGATACTAACCAGCAAAAGACAATTACATTTGAATCTTTTCTTATAAGAATTCTCAAGTCCTCTCAGTACATACTTGTGAAATAACATGTCAACAACTACTACTTGCATATTGCTAATCTTCATGAACGCGGCCTCCTGCCAGCCTTGGCCATCACCGGCTGTAAGCTGGTTCTTAATCAACCAGGTGCGACGGTTCACGGCGACTCCCTATCCCAGGTGTATGTGCTTTATACTGTCATCTACCAGCTTAATTAATTGATGTCAAATCCTTTGTTGTATATTATTTTAAATTTATATGATCTTTAGGAGAGGTTGTAAAGATAAGTCGCAAAGGTAGGAGACGAGAAATAGGAGGATTTTGTTTTTGGCAGTAATGACATTCTTGCCCACAACTATATCTATCCTTGCTGATTAAAAATAATTTATTATTGATCTGCCATATTGTAGCAGAACTAAATTTCAGTCTTTGGTTGTTGGAGAAAGTAGCGTGAGGCTGTATATTCTTAACTAACAGTATAAGTTGTTTTTTCATAGGTTGATGCCTGTCTTCAGTAGTTTCTCTCATGTGTTGTCCTCTTATTGTATTCTGTTATCCTAAATCTTTCTCAAGCACTAATATTTGCATGCAGTGCGTCCATCCATTATGTTTCTTTTTGCCACAGATGCTGCACATGTGTGAATCCCATTGGACAAACAGGGTGGTAGGGTTTTCTATTGTTAATTGCAGTGCCACATGTATTCGTAGTTTTTATTATAGTTACAGGGATAGTGGGACGCTAATCTTAGCAAATAATTCTTATGTATGTACATTTAGTTGTCATTGGTGATCTACATAGTGTGTGATATATTATGATATATACAACAGTTTTGAGACTTGAGTTTTCAACTTTTGATTGCATGTACAGTTTTGGTTTATTCTTCTTTGACTACTGATCATTTCTCTCCTAACTGAGTGAGTGCCTAATTGGGTTTGCGTGTGTATGATTGTGTACATAATTGAGCTTGCATATAAAGTAACTATGTAAGCAAATTAAGCCTTTGTGTTTGATTTTGACATTATAGACTATGTAAGCAAATACAGAGTGAGTGATGCTTGCAAGACAAGCCTTCTACTACTGTATTTTGCCATGTGTGCTCTCAGTTTCTATATGTGCGACATGCCACTTTTTGTTTGAAAGACACATATCAGAGGGGTTGATGACCTTTTTCCCCATTCCCATTTGACTTTTGAGCATATGACACTCAATAATGATTTAAAGAAACATTATTGAACATGAATGGATGACTTGTATATCATTTTTGGTAATGGTACACAACACATTGAAATTTTAAAAATCATGGTCTTTTGTTTTTTTTATTCCCGTAGCATGATCCTAGTTTTAAAAAAAGTTTATCCCTTGCGGTCCGCGCATTGCGCATCGCCGCGACGCTGCCACTTGCGACCTGCGCATTGCCTAGAGCATTGGATCCAAGAAATTAGAAATGGACGGACAGGATTCAGCCTAGCGTCCACCATTAGCCTCCAGTCGCAGCCTGAAGCCGCGGCACGGTCCCGGGCTCGGTGGGCGGGCGGGAGGGGGAGAAAAGAGGACGGGAAGGACCACGGATTTTGCTAGGGTTTGCGGTTCCTGCTCACACTGCCTCCTCATTCCTCACCACCAGTCCACAGCCGTCGCGCGCAGGGGAGGAGGGAGGATGCCACGGAAGGCCACCAAGGGCAAGGAGGGGGAGCCGCATCCGGCGGACGCCGCACAAGAGGAGCCCGCTCCGGCACCTGCGGACGCCGCACAAGAGGAGCCCGCTTCGGCACCGGTGGCACCTGCGGCCGCGTTGACTGAGGCGGAGGTGGACGAGCTGCCCAGGGCCATCGTGCGCCGCCTGGTCAAGGACAAGCTCTCCCACGTCGCCGGCGGGGACGGCGCCGAGGTCATCGTCAACAAGGACGCCATGGTCGCGTTCGCCGAGAGCGCCCGCATCTTCATCCACTATCTCTCCGCCACGTCCGTAACATCCCAAATCCCATTCTCTCGCTCCTCAGTCCCGCCACTCTCTGATTCAGATCCAGATTGCCCCCGGTTTACTCTGATTCTTATTATTCTCTGTTGCTCTGCTTGCATTGGGAGTTTGGAACTCGGAAGAGAACGCCACTACGCCAGTAATCTGATAGACTGATACTACCATTTTGTTGAACAGGAGTAGTGACGTACATCATATTTTATCCAATTGAATCCCGGGTATTTTGTGGAAAATTGTAGAATGCTGCCATCAATCAAGGCTCCAAGTATATGCGATATATTTTACTATAGTAGAGTAAATAATAGTGCGTTTTTGTCCGATAGCAATCTCTGCTCATTTTTAAGTAGAAGAAAGGGGGTATGGAAAGGGGAATGTGTGAAAATCTATCTTTTCAAAGAAAAGGTTCTTGCGTATTCTAACCTGGAGGCTCTCAATTTTTCCAGTTGGAAAATGGGCTTCTAAGTTCTGTATAATCAGCTCTTCCTTATTAAGGCATCTGAGATAATAAGACCTTCTGCACTGGGACCTGGAAACCATCCCCTATCCCGACCTGGAGGAAATATTTACCGTGAAACGGCCTGCACCGGGGTCCGGTACACGGTCCGCCACAGCCCGTCATGCGCCATTTCCAGCGTCGTCTAGTTCAAACGCCATCCGCTCGCTAGCCCACCTCCTCTCCCGTCGAACAACGGCCCCCGCCCAAATATCTTCCGTAAGCTGCCCCGGCGTCGCCCCCTCCCCCCCGCCCTGCCCCGCGCCGGCGTCGCGCCCGTCCCCCGCTGGACCTCGGCCTATGCGCCGGCCGCTGGAAGAAGCTGCCTCAGGCCGGATCTGGCGCCCAACCGGAGGGACTTCGTCCCCGTGCCGGAGTGAGCTCGGTAGGGCGCCGCAGGCAGTTCGTCCGGCCGGATCCGCCGGACGTCCTTGGCCGTCGCGGCAGGCCGGCGGGAGGCGGAAGGCGCCTGCTGGGGCCGGATCTGTCGCCCGCCCGGTCGTCGCTCGAAGGTCCCGGTGGCCGGCGTGGAGGAAGGCCGCCGCGAACCCATCTTCTCCGACCTCGCCCCCATCTTCTCCGACCCCGGCAGACCCAACCCACCCCCTCCTGCGCGTCACGAGCTCCACCTGGACCGACCTCGGCCGCGACCCCACCCGCCTACCTCCGCCCGGACCGACCTCGGCGGCCACCTCACGCCGACAGTAGTGAAGACGCCGCCTCTGGTGGCGCCGGAGTTGGGGCGGCATCCTAGACAAGGAACGTGCCCCTCCTACATCGGGGGGCCTCGGAGTTGGGGCTGACAAGGAGGAGAGCCGGGGCTGAAGGCTTTTGCGCAAGCGGCGGCGGGGAGGTTCATCAGTTGATGCAGCGACATCTAAGGAGAGCTCTACCGCGCGCTCCAGCCGACGTCCTGCCCGACTCAGGTGTGTGCCCCTCGAATAACTATGTTCCTCATCAGATAAGAGCCAATGCCGCTAGATAGCTAGTGTTTCAACAATATTTGCACGGGTTAGCTAGGACGTCATACGATTATATATGGAGCAGACCTTTGAACAATATGGGGAAAGGAAAAATAAATTAGATTTTATGGATTGTTACTTACTGGTAGGCATTGCAATTGAAATCAGAATTGGATAGTCAATTGGTGTACACACATCTGTTGTGACCAAATTTGGCAATATGGTAAGTGTGTTTTTAGAAGTTAAACTTTGAACTGAAGAAGCAAACGATGGAGGGTATACTGTGGCCATTTATAGCAGAAGCAGAACTAAAGTATTTTGTCGAACAGACAAAGATCCCAACTCCAAACTGAAGCAGCATAACCAGATTAATGATGCCAATGGTCACCACGGTGATTTAGGAGACAAACAAATTAAAAAGTACTCCAAATTAAATAAGGTAGCAAGTGATATAACTCTAATAAGTGCTCAGGTATTCTTTTTTGCTTTTCTTAATAGCTAACTACTCAATAGAGGGATGTATGGTATTACATTTTCATGTTGAAAGGTCAAACATGAGGTCCTAAAGAATTCAGTGAGTCCAGTTTCATGTGAAGCTATAAATAGTACTATTGCTTGGAACCCACCTCGTATCTGCTTTGTAACTTGTATATTCAATACTAGTGGAGGCCGCGCGCTTTCGCGCGCGCCAGTAAGTGAATAAATTTAGGTTTATAAAGGTAGGGTTCATTTGCATACATATGTGCGGGAATATAATGGATGAGGTGGAGGGAGGGGGGCACTGCAAAATCAATTGGGTGTATGCTATTTAGCTCTGCAACATTTTTGTGTTGTAGCGGAATAACTTGTATCTGCCTAGGTGGCTGTTCCTCAGATGGTGGAGGAACATATCTAGAATAAGTTAGCAAATCACATTTATTCATAGCCACAAAATGCTGAGGACAGGTAAGCAGTGGAATGAATCTTCATTACCTGACATTCAGGTAACACGAAAAAGCACTTTCATTTAGTAATCTATAAATCTGTGTTGGCCACTGATTCATGGTTATAACCAGGAATGGCACAACACTCCATTTCACCGTTGAGTACAACTTACATAGGGAAACATAAAAGGCAACAAGGTATGAGGCTGACCTCGTTAGCAAGAATAAAGCAAATGGCGAAGAAGCATGTGGAAAAAGCTTACACAATAACAGATAATGAGAGGACTGGCTAAAAATGAACCCAAAATTTACCATGAATCCAAAACTATACCAAATTAGTATCAGGAAAATTAGTATCTCACTCACCTTTATCCAGAAAACTGTAATTCCAATTGCGAAAACTGTTAAGGTCAGTCCGTGGCAATACTATGTCACAAATGATGGAACTTGATTATATTATAAACTATGTTTGCAATACTATAACTTCCTGGTTCCATTTTTGTGAAAACTAAAAGTAGTTTCAAGATTTGCAGGGTATTACATACAGGGGCAATGCTCGAAAGTTCAGCTGTGACAGCATTTATCTTTACTGAATATGCCAAATTGTATCTGTCTCCAAATAATAGTTACAGCCTAGATACTTGGGCTATGTTTTGCAAGTCCTAGCCCTGTTAGATCCGGAGCTAAGGTATGTGCTTGTGTGACATAAGTATGCTATAACTAATTATCTTTTGTGCATCTTATTTCAGGATGGACCCTAGCCAGTCCAATGTTGGTGAAGGATCACATGGGCAATTTCCTGGTGGCAACATGAATGCATACCAGCCTGGTTGGAACCCGTGCATGTTTCAGTACCAACCTCCTACAGGCTGGTTCCCCCAAGGATTCCAACCCCGTCCACCCAATGTTCCAATGATGAATCCACGTGGATATGTTCCAGAAGGTTTTCAGCAGGCTGAAATACCAGAACCTAATGTTCACAACTCTAAGGCAGATTTGGAGGAAGTGCCACCTCCCATAGCAAAAACAAGGAACAAGAAATCAGTCAGTAGGCTAAAGTTGGGTAACTTCAATCCAGATGAAGATAAAAACCTTGTGAAGTCATGGCTTGAAATAAGTTGTGACCCAATTATAAGTAATGGACAAAAAAGAGATCGCATGTGGGAGAGGATCATGAAACGGTTCAATTCGAGGAGAGCATCCAACCCAGAGAGGAGTTTGCGGTCCCTACAGAGCCGTTGGGACACAATCAAGGCTGAAGTTACCCTGTTTGCATCCTACTATGCAGATAGCATTCGAGAGAATCCTAGCGGGATGTCGGATGCCGATAAGGTATGCTTCTTGTGCAGAGCTACTTTACATTCAGTTTGTATGTTTGAACCTATGCTAACATATTTATTTCTGGTGCAGACAACTCATGCAGCAGGGAACTTTGCTGCTATCCTGCAACGCAAGTTTGCTTACCTGCATTGTTGGGAGCTTATGAAGGATGCGCCCAAATGGCAGAATCCCAGTCCTAGAGCTATTGCAACAGCTGCCCGAGGTGAAGGATTTGGGGAAGACAGTACCGTAGCAACTAAAACCGTGGACCTTGAAGGGGGACAGTGTAGCCCGGATCGATCCGGAGCTCAAGCGAGGAGGCCTATGGGCAGGGATTCAGCCAAAGCAGCGAAGAAGAAAGCAAATTCCGATGCTGGTTCATCGTCTTCTGCAGAGTACGCAGCGAGAATGCAAGATCTTTCATTGCAAAGAAATACTATCATGCATCGAAGTGAACGTTTCCAGCAGCTTGCCTCTATCGATGAGAGGCGTTTCGAGGAAATGCGAAGAAACAATGAAGCATTTATACATATTGAGCAGTCGAAGCTTCAGTTCATGCGTGAGCAGCACGAGCTTGAAAAGCGCAGGCACGAGGAAGATAAGCTCAAAGAGGAGAAGAAAGAAGATGAAAGGATCCTCGGCATTGATCTAGATGCATGCGCACCAGCATTGCGTACATACTACGAGATTTGTCAGCAAGAAATATTGGAGAGGCAAGCGGCAAGGCGCCGAAGGAACGAAGGGCCCTGAAGAACATGGATTGGAGAACATTCGGTCTTGTGTAGTCTGACTGTAATTCATTTGTTTGTCATTTGAGAACATTCTCCGTGTGTAGTCGGACTGTAATTCATTTGGCTTGAGAACATTCCCTTTGTGGAGGACTGTAATTTAGTTGTCATTTGAGAACATTCTGCTTGTATACTCGGCCTGTAACTTCTTTGTCATTTCAGAACATGTGTATTGTATCAAATTGAGACCATGTCTGTTTTGTGTATTCGGCTTGTGTAGTCGGCTTGAGACCATGTCTATTTGCTCCTCATTTATATATCATGTATGTATGCACTTATATATGGCTTGAGACCTTTGTTGATGTCAAATTTATGGGGGCATGCTGTCCAATTTTTTATGGGGACATGGCGTCCAATTTATTATCAGGCCACTCTGATCAGGCCCTGACCACCCACTCATTGCCAATAAGATGTTCCATTTGTGCCCTGAATTCCCAAGACTCCAATATAAAATGTGCAATCCGTAAATTTTAGTTAGTACGTACAATACAATACTCCTGCTTCACCGTTTGGAAACTAGCACAGCAGATTCCATGCACCTTTACACAATTAGTAAAAACTGCATGTGTTTAGTAGGCAACGGAGCAGCAAATTTATGTCACAGTCAGGTTACAATACTCTACGACGAGCAAAAGGCTGACGATTTTCTCTGTGTTTGTTCTTGCTCTGCTGGGGAACAGCAAGCAGACCGACCCCCGAAACTTCAGAATGTGTTTCAAAATTCTGTATCTCTAGTATCAGAACTGGACTAAGCTCAGACAATTTGTATCTCACAACTACGAATATCAGAACTGTGTATCAACATAACTTCCACACACTTTATGAGGGTGTCCTGATTGATGATCACACTCATTTGAGTAATTTCTGATAACATACTAGGTTACAGGTTCCTTTGCCTCTATCTCTATCTCTTGCTGTGACTCTGATGCTCGGATCCTGTGAAAGCAAGCAAGAAATTATCATTCAATTTCCAGCAGTAAATAGCCACTCCATTGCAAGGAAGCAACATATTTGTAGTCAGAACACAAAATAATGAGAAATAGCATTTTGTTTCAAACAGCTTAATGGGCATTACTACAGGAACAAGGTTGAAAAAAAAGCAGAACTGCTACCTCTTTATGAACCAGAGGATCTCGAACAATCCCTCCACCTCCTACCTGAGCACGATCAAATAAGATATATTTGATTGGGTTATCTCTATTCATGTACATATAACAAGTAGCCTGAACTCCAGCTGGGAAGACCACTCTTTCCCTTCAATCTTACCTGTGATCTACGTGCTTCAAATTGAGGCTTGATAAGTGTTATCAATGTAGAATCCGCCTTCATTACTTTGATAACAGCAGGCATGACCTAGATTTCACAGATAACATAAGTCCATGCTAGGGTAATATAAGGCATGACCTAAACACAAATGAAATAAAAATAGAGCAGGCTTAAATAATAGTTAGACACCTGCACCACATATTCGCATGGGACAAATGCAATTCATTTTCATAATGCATGCTAATAACTTCTGAAAATTTGGTGGTAATTATATGTGTGGTTGATTGGGTTCTCGAACAATACATAACAAAGCGAACTTCACAAGAACTTGAGTCTGAAGCCCATGAACCCTTTACGTCATGCAAACTATACACTATACCAGGCGAATTTTCACAACAGAAAAACAATCATTTTTCTAGCGCATGGTAAAGATAAGATGAAAGGAAAAACAGAACAGACTTGGATAGTCGGACCATACATTCACATAGGGGAAAATGCATTCGAATTTCCTAATGTATGTTGTACTCTACTGTTTTACTTTTACTGAAGTTGATGACATGCCTAATAATTGTGAAAAAAAAATTTGGTCATCTGTGCAGTTTCTTGGGTTGTTTTACAATACATAACAAACATAGCTTCATGAGAACTAGATTTTAAAGCTCAGTAATTCATTGTAATGATAATTATACAAAGAAAGTACTAAAACATAGAGAAAGGAAATTATGAGCACAAAATAAAAATCAAACAGACAGCAGATGTGTAGCAAGTACCTGCAGCTGACAGATAAAGTGGTAGGACTTAGACAGCATCAAAGAAGTACAGAAACCTGTCCATAGCCAACATCTACACCATAAACATGTGATGCTCCATGCTGAAGTAAACAGTCAGTAAAGCCACCTGTAGATAATCCTGAATCAAGGGCTATCTTTCCATCACAATCAATATCAAATCCTTTGATAGCTGCCTCAAGTTTATGTCCTGCTCTGCATTTTATTTTATTTTTAAAAGGGAGAGAGAGAGAGGATGATTGTAAGCTTCAGAAAGGAGTAATTTTGTATATTGCAAATCACAAAAAACATTAAGCTAATTAATTAGAGCATCACCTACATACATATTTTGGGATTTCAGCCTTGATTTCAATGACAGACTTGTCAGATACTTGTGTTCCAGCTTTATTCACAACTCTTCCATCCACAATGACTTTACCTACAGAAACATAAAGGTTCAATAAACAAGAATAGTTTATGAAGTATGGCTCTGCGTACAAAGTATATAATTAAAAAATGGCAGATGTCTAAAATCTAATGATATCAGAAATTTCCTACCCTCTTGCAAAGGCTGTGGAGTAGAAGGTGATAACTCATTATCTGCCTTTGTTTCACACCTTATGACAAGAGGTTCAAGTGACTCTTCTCCAGTGTCACTGCCAAGCCCTGGAAATCCTGCTGCAGGTGCGACAGTATTCAATTTTCCTAGCAGTGAATCATATTCTCCAGAGCATTATCATAGTATGGAACATAAGAATGCATTCGAAGTTGGTTCAGTACATAACTAACAACACTAGAACTTTCTCATAAGGAGGAAACCCAGCAACCTGAAGTGGTTGAATACATAACTAACAACATTGGAACTTTCTGTTGCCTCCAGCTTGAGGATCCTCCTAGACTCTCTACTGCTACTGAGATCCCCGCCGCATCCAGTGGTGCTCGATGAGATCAGATGTAGCTGATAGTGTGTGTTTTCGTCATGAAGCCTATGGTGTGCAGCAACAAATGCCGCACGGTCCGAAGTGTTGTTGTATGGAACTGCTACATCTCCAATACATGAAAATCAGTATCACCAGCATTGTGTTGTTCATCCTCCAAGATCATGTTATGCAAAATTATGCAAGTCATAATGATATCGTTCAGCTGCGAACGGTCCCAACCATACGCGGGTCTTCGGATCACCGCAAACCGAGATTGTAGGACACCAAATGCACACTCAATATCCTTGCATGCACTTTCCTGTTGGGTGGCAAAGTGTTGGGTCTTCACCTCCATGGGGTAATGAATACTCTTAACAAAGCCCGCCCACTCAGGGTAAATCCCATCGGCAAGGTAGTACCCCATGTTATACGTCCTTCCATTGACTTCAAATGAGACGGGATATGAACGACCCCTTAGGTAAGCCGAGAATACCGGGGATCTATGAAGGACGTTAATGTCGTTGTTACTACTAGGCATGCCGAAGTAAGCATGCCAAATCCATAGATCATGCGATGCAACCGTCTCTAAGATCATTGTTGGATGCTTACCCCTGCCCATGAACTGACCCTTCCAAGCTGTTGGGCAATTTTTCCACTCTCAATGCATGCACTCAATGCTACCCAGCATCCCCGGGAACCCACGTTCCTCACCCTCTTGAAGAAGCCTAGCTACATCGGCAGCATTGGGTGCCCTTAGGTAATGATCCCCGAAAACCTCGATGACAGCCCGACAGAAATGTTGAAAAAATTGTCGAGCAGTTGACTCACCAATACGCACATACTCGTCAACGGCATCTGCTAGGACACCGTAAGCGAGAATGCGTATAGCAGCGACGCACTTCTGCAGAGCCGATAGTCCTTCCTTGGCATAGGCATCAGGCTTCTTTTTGAAATAGTTATCATGATTTTTAACCGCCTATTTAATGCGCTTGAATAAATGCTGCTGCATCCGGAACCTGCAATAATATTTTAGGTATGGGAGAGCATACGACATTGAGTGATCAGTGATCCATATTGCAAATGTACTGAACATTACCTTCGACGGAACTGTTTGTCACTGTATACTGGATTTGCACCAAAGTAGTCGGCTTTGATCCTCCTGTGACCGGAAGGAAGGTCCCTCGGTCGAATTACCTTTGGTGGCACATCAGATCGACGGCGCCTGCTACAACTCTCAGATTCAACCAGTTGGGTGTATGTCGCGACCTCCGCTTCCTCATCATCACACATGAAAATAGTGTCATCGTCTTCTTCCTCCATCATCCATTGTGTCATAAAGGAGGTCGAGTAGGCATCCATGGCATGGCTGACAGACAAGGTACAACTCACTGAAATTTAGCACATTTTTCCTTGGAAATGAGCCACGAAAGATAAAAGGTTGTTCTCTATCTAATCTGAACATATGAAGCAATTCACAGCATTCTCATCTTATCTTAGATTAGGTAAACAATTCAAAATGCCATTCAATTGTTACAAGATGTTTACATATGCAAAATCCTTTCTTGTTTCTTCAACTTATGTAAGTGTAATCAAGTTACTAAATAACTATAACTTACGGAGATAAAAATATGATCAGAGAATTGCCTTGTAACAATTCAGAATGTTTTTGTTTTCCTCAAACACAGATAAGCACAATGTTGTGTAGCACTCTACTTTGTGATGCAGTACATAATTGACGGAGTTCAAATTTAGTTTTGTTTTCCTCAAACACAGATAAGCACAATGTTGTGTAGCACTCTACTTTGTGATGCAATACATAATTGACGGAGTTCAAATTTAGTTTTGTTTTCCTCAAACACAGATAAGCACAATGTTGGTAAAGAGAGGGTGCATCTCAGCAATAAACTAACCTAGAGTCAAGGGCCGGCGGCAGGCGGCTCCGAGCGGCCAGCGGCCTTCTCCTGGCGGGCTCTCGGCGGCGAACACCTCCATGGCCTGGGGCGGGGAGGAGGACAAAGGGGCGCTGGAAGCCGGCAGGTGGCAGCGGCACGGCGGGGTCGCGCACGGCGGAGGCGCGCCCACGCAGTCGCGCCGGCGGAGCGCTGCCGCGTCCTTGCCCGTGCCGCGCGGAGCGAGGACCGCGGGCCCGGAGGAGGAGCGCGGCGTCCTTGCCGGGGCAGAGCGCCGGGAGGAGCAGGAGGGAGCGGAGGAGGGCGCGGTGGGCCGCGGCGCTGCCCCGCTGCTGCGATGTTGCCTGCGAGGTTGGAGGAAGAAAATGGAGAGGGCTGGGGAGGAATGGATAAAAAAATCCCGACGTATGGGACCCACAGAGTGGTAGTTGAAATAGAGGATGGGATAGAGTATGGATGGATGCGAGAAAACTGTGTATAGAGGAGTGACTAGGACAGAATATTCCTTTTAGAGTACGAATTTAGAGTCCACAAATGCGGATGATCTAATACGGTGATGATTTTGTCTGCAGTGCCAATGATATGTGCAAGGAATCAAAGAGGCAGACCATCAGCGCTGATGATGTCCTCAAGGCGCTTGATGAGATGGAGTTTTCAGAGTTCGTAGAGCCCCTTAGGACTTCACTGCAAGGTCAGTCTTGCTGCCTTCATCCTGTTAGCACCTTGTTAGATGCTCCATGGTGTTATCACTATGTTAAGGTAATGCAGGGAAAGCAGCATGAGTTGGAGCTTTGGGATTGTGGGTTGTGCCTTTTACAATCTGAAGCTTAAACAAACAGGCAGCTTTTGACTCCAGTTTCCACAACCTAGGTCGTTGGATTGTAACAATCCAAGAAGCTGGTCTTCCCCTGCTTTTCATGGATTTGTGACTTGAAATTACCTGCAATGCCACTCTTTACAGACCCCGTCAAGTGGCACACACACAATCAACAACCCTATGATCCAGAGCTTTTCACAATCTGCAAGCTGTTTTTCAGAATCCCTAGCTGAAACAAACACGCCATTACTCATTGCTATACTTGCAAGCATTACTGTCATAGTCCATTAGGTTGAGTCAAGGTTATTAACAATACTCACAAGTTCTAGGAGATTCCATCCCAATAATTTCCTACCAGTGAGAATGCCAATCCATATGAGTTTGTATACAACTCTTTGGAGGTTTTTGTAGTGAAGTCTATTTTATCTATAGCCCATCTGATCTGATTTCATCCTTTGCCCTCATTCTTTCCATTTCAGAGTTCAGAAATAAAAATGCAGATAAAAGGTCAGAAGCAAACAAAAAACAAAAGGAAAAGAGAAGGAAATTAAATGAAGAGACACTTCCGCAGAAGGAAAGTGATCCAGCTGATGATGCCAAGGAGAATGACGAGTAGCTTAATCGCAATAAAAAAGAGAGAATGACAGTTAGCTTTTCTGCTGGAGTGGTAGTAACACGCAGACGCAGAACCCAGAAATGGCAGTGTTTATGTTGGTAGTAGTATGTGGCTATTTGCTCTGTGCTCCATGTTGCCTCTGTAGTGCAAAACATTTTCTAGACTTGATATGGTGCTGTATAATTCTAGTGCATTGTCAGTTTTCAGCTTGCTGATTGTGCAATTAAAATTCTGTACCTGAATGAAATGGTTATTTTATAAATGATCTCAGCACCATGTCGGCTGGCAAATTGCTTGTTTTATTCAACCTCGAATAGCTCACGTCTTCCTAGATGTTGAAATTGGATGTGTTGTGTGCTAATTGGTGTAGTGGTAACATACTCATAAACTTGCATACACTTCTGCAATCCCATGTGTCTATCCGGACAGCAATATTCCATATTTTGGGTTCAATATCGATTTGATTGACACATTAGCCATGAAGCATTCAACATGATGGTATAACCTTCATCAAGGAAGGTCTCAGTAATATGGAAGGCCTGACGCTAATTGAACAATATTTAGAAGTTGGCGTCGGTTTGGCAGAACCTGCTCGTCTTCTTGCAATGACATTACATTTTTTATAAACAAAACATTATTGTAACTGTTCAATACCATCCACAAAAGCTGCCTACAATTCAAATTCAGAAACTACTAGCTTGAACCTTGGTGACGATTATGGATGACCCAGAACTCAGAAAAATAATGGGTAAATATTTGGCTTTGAAAGAGCCAGGATTACAGTGCGTAGAGCTTACAGAATGAATCAGAAAAGTTAAACGTAAAATAATTTAAAACACAAATAAGCACACTTATTGAGTGGGCACCGCTGATACAAAAAAAAATTATCTCATGTTCAGAGATTGAATCGATCATAACTGCGAAATGACCAAGTTACAATTCACAAACACTAATCAGAACTCTGAACAATTGAGCTGCTGCGGTCTTCATCTCAAAAATTTAGCAAACATCATCAGCACAATGTCAGTAAAATTCTGGACAAGACTATACTCCGTCTGATTCAAATACATGTTTTAGGAATCCTTTCAGTCAAACTTTTCCTACTTTGACCATCATCAACATATAAAAACTTGCATCATGTTTTCAAAGGCAACATATAAACGCTGCCTGCTGGAGCTTAAAGCTTGGAGGCATTTGGTCGTTTGTGTTCTTTCTGTGATGAATCTGTGACTTAGTGTCCAGGGTGTGGGGGTGTGAGTTGCCGAGTTGGGTCTCTTAGACCCGTGTAATATTTTTCTACCTTAATGAAATGACAGGCGGTTCTCCTGTGCTGTTCAAGAAAAAAAAAGTGACTAGATGACCCAAGGCGAACTGGGTAGGTGACACCTACATGGCAATTGGCAAGGCATAACTAGACACCCCCAAGGCAAGCTGGGTCCGCCTAGACGATTAGGCGACACCTTTAAAAGAGTGTAACATATATTGACAATGTGAGATAGATCTTATTCACCCTAAAAGTTCTTTCAAAATGTTCAGTTACCTTCATTTAAATGGTCATATTTTCATGTTGTCAGAGTAGCTCACAAGATATAACTGTGCTATTCAGTCCATTCCCCATTTCCTAACTACTCTTTCTTTTGCAGACATTCCAGCTCTTTCTCTGGCAGGCACTCCAGCCAATTTGCTACTTCCAAGGGTACTTGACTTTGGTCCAGACTTTTCAACCAATGCGCCCTGGGAAACACAGAGAGCTATGAAGGAGAGTATACGCCGTATTTGCCGCAGCACAAGCAGCAACGAATTGATAACAGCAGCCACCAATACATTGAAGTTTGCAATCAGGAAAAACTGCAATACAAATTGAGCATATACTTAGCAGACATTAGGCTGGGAGCTCAAACAATGTAACAAGGTTATTTTGTTTTACCGCTCCGATAATGCCAAGGATTGTAAAAACAGTTTGTTTGGCTGCATCCCAGAAACCTCCACCCGTAAGCCGCCTAAACCACCTGCCTCCTCCTGACCATCCTCCACCACCGGCAGCAGGACCTCCAGGCTGGCCCCTTTGCCTCCTCCTTTCAATTTCCACACCCCATTTGTCAAACTCAGCCTTCTTCCACAGGGCATTTTCCAGTGCTTTTCTAGCTTCAACCTGTAGGGAAAATAGTAATTTAATCCTGCAGATTACTTAGTCTGATAAGTAATAGTGCCTTTTATTTACAAAATAAACTACTACAAGATGAAAAGGGACTACTAAATCCTTGCACTTTACAGTTTTGCTACAGCAGGGTTATCCAAATTCCGAAGATCAGTGAACAAAGGGGAAATTAACAAGTAGAAAAGGTTTTCTCATCAAAATTGATTCTATTACTATGTGGATGTTTTACATTATTCAGCATTATCTATATTCCCATAAGAAGCAAAGTAATAGGAATTCCCAGCACTTTCATAGCTTCGATCTGTGAGGAAGCTTGTGTTCTGTCCTTATGGCTGCAATGCAGAAGAAAATGTTGAACATTATGCTTTTCACATGTCCTCATGCAAGTCAGGTATGGACAGCAGTAGGTCTGTCACTAAATCAAGGGACAAACATGGCTACATCTTTATTGACTCTAGAGCAAAACCACACACATCAACCAGGCTCTGAACTTGCAACGGTAATAATAGAAGTGGCCCGGGAATATTTTGTTGGCAAGAAATAGGAAAGTCTTTGATAATGTTACAACCTCACGTTCAGCAATCAAAAATAACTCTGTACAAACATTAGAACTCTGGAAACATAGAACAAAGAAAGAAGCAAGGAGAATAGCTATCGAAGCATGGACACAGAATTGGGAACAAACAGCTGGAAGTTCAGAAACAACTTCAGACTGAGATGATCAAGCTGGTTTTAGATTGTATATTGTTCCTTCTTCTTCTTCTTCTTCTTCTTCTTCTTTTATCTTTACTTTTGTTTTTATTTTCTTTTACTCTCTCTTTGACTTCTTTTAGTACTAGAATTCTAGTACCTGCTGCCTACTTTGGCAGCAGGTGCCTACTTTGGCAGCAAGTGCCTATAAACCCAGGGACAGGAACCCCCGACGGGGGAATTTTTTTGAAATTTGATTCCCGCCTCTTCCCAGGGGGGATTTCCACGTCGTGGGGGGTTTCCCTGTTGCCGTTTGGCAACAGGTTGTCCAGAGATCAGCCCGTTCAACTTCTGAACTGCACTCTGCACTGAACTGTTGCAACTTCAGAAGGTCTACTGCAGCTGCAAGCCACAGCCTGGTATGCAGAACCTTGGTCTTAGAATATTGAAAACAATGTCTTAAAATATCAAGAAAAAACAGAATTTTTTGAATAATATAAGGAAATCACCACAGATCAATTCCAACCACAACATTTTCATGAACATAATGCATGAAAAATCACAAGACCAAAATTATTTGACATAGTCCAATACATAGAATGTTTAATTCAAGTGGCAAATTCAACCTAGCTAATCCATTCGTCACCAAATCATAGATCATCTCCATCCAGATATCCAAGACATATAAAAAAATAAATTATGGTTTCATTCCTTTTCATAAGCTTCTCACGCACTGCATCTGCATTTTTCTTCTCAAATCACACATCACCCAGAGCTCTGCAAGTAAACACAATGAATAACATTAGGGCTCTACAAGTAAACACAAAGAAAAAGTATAATAGCTTACACAAATTTACAACTACACAAAATCAAAATCAATGGTCTGAGAAGCTGGGAGTTTGTGCTTAGGGCGAGGACAGATGCACTCGCTCTGCTAGAGGCAGCTTGCAGACAAGCTGGGAGCCTGTCCACCTGGACTATGTGCTGATGACTATCATTTGCGCTTGTATTAGTAAGTTATTTAGAACTAACTTACACTTGTATTAGTAAGTTATTTAGTCCAGACCTGTGCCATGCTGCTCATGCAGTCATGCTCAAAGCAGCAACAAAAATTTTCCCTGTTCTTGCTAGAATTAAACTGTTTCACAGTGAAATTCTTACAGATTGCATTTGGATATATTCTTTGGTACACAGGGAGGATCAATCCGATAGGATCACAAATGAAAAGACTTTTGTGCACTTGGATGTTGATAATCAACTTGGATTTGTCTGCTCATCACAGCTGAGTATGGTGACTGTCCAATTGGACTTGAAACTGGCCAAGAAAAACCTCTGCTTTTCATGCAGGTGTCATTGTCATTCCAGAGCATCGTATCATACTATAATGGCGAGACCAAGAGGAAAACGTAAAAATATTGCAAAAGCATCTAGGCTTTAACCCCTCCCTCTCTGGTTTGCAATGTGAAGCGAACAATGCTAAAGACAAATCCAAATGGATTGCTTCATTGAAGATGGGGATCACAGCAGGAGTGCAGGGTACAGTGCCAGGCATGTTTGCACCTTTGATCCTTACGAATTCAGGGGGTGTTTGGTTTATGGAGCTTCCAAAATCTATGATGCTTCTTGCATCATCTAATGAATTTTGATTGCTCATATCCATAAAAAATAAACTGATGGGTCATATATGGCTTAATTCGAGGACAAGACTCTGAATCAAAGTGATTAGCATCCAAACAAGAGCCTAGGATTTCCGTGACAGGATAGTACTTTCTTGGCTGTTGTCATTTGGTATTTCACCAAGAGACAGGATAACTCTAAATTTTGATGCCCATTTGTTGCATTCTACTAGTACAGTCGTGAACCGCAGAGCATCTCCATCTGTGTGTTTTCTGGCCGTGTGCTCGTGCAGAGATGCAGGATTCAAAGAGAGCAAAGACAAGGATGGCCATGTGGGCGTGCCCCCAGTCAAGTACTTGGCTTACTGTCTACTGCTTGTGAATAGATCAAACCTGTCCATGCCGCTTTTCCTGCCGTGTTGGCAATATGGCACATGTCTGGACTAAATGACTTACTAATATACAAGTGTTGGTTCAACTACTTGTCTGGAGGCATAGGAAAAAAAGAGGAATGCTATACTTCATACTAAGTTACTAACTTTACTAATACTAAAATAAGTGTACACTAATCTGTTCCAACAATGATGACCAAAAGTGCATTTTTTTACTACCAAATATTAGAAGGGCAGATTCAAATAATATACCTGCATACAATGACTGCAGCTGTGTTTTTCTTCTCAATTCAAACAATGCCTCCACCAACATTGCCTCCACTGATAGCATTGCAAGTAAGCACAAGGAAAAGCATTAGCACAGCACAGAAAATAAACTTCAACTATCACTGCCCCAGCTGAGTGACGAGCTGCTCAAGTCTGAAACCCAGAACCAGAAGCCAGTTCCTTCAGCAGCTCCATGACTTCCGGTCTATGTCCATCTTTCTATTCTACATTTCTACTCATCATGTGTAGTATGTAGGCCTAATGACATGCATCTTCCTCCACAGCCTCTCACTTGGCTGTTGCTAGCTGTTTGCTTCCCCCCATCATGTGACCTCCCTCCACCCTTGCTCCTACTTGCCACCTTTTTTCTTCCCGTAATAAATAAAACAAATAAATGGACCCTAACTGTAACACCCCAGGTGTTTATCACCAATTAAGCAGTGGGTTTGAGCTCAAACATGATAGATTAAGTGGAGATGACAATGTCAAGGTCAACCTACGAAGAAGAGCCTAATTTAAACTTGGATGTTACTCCTTTGCTTTACATATAGGCCATGTTCAAAGATATATGTTCGGATGGTGTTATTGCCATATCTTCATGTGTCTCACTTTGGTACCTATCTATATTGATCCCTGAAAAAGTTTCATGAAGTTTGGAATCAAAAAGTCACATGAAATGATAAGTTATATGCTTGTTTGGATTATAACTAAAACTTGCCTTGCATCCCATGGGAACTAGTGTTGTGCAACATACAACAAATGCAATATGTGCAACACATCTTGTACACATGTGGAACACCCTAGTGGAACATGTGTAGCATGTATCTTGAAACAACCACATGAAATGACCATAGCATTTCACTTGAGTTCTATGTTTCAAGGCATGTGAGGCCTGCACTGTTGTGTAACCTATGCATGGTGGGTATGTTTGGCCTCTACAACACCTTAACTACACTTAGGACACTCCATGGGACAATGTTCATGTTGATCATTTTGCCTAAATGTGCTTCTAAGTGATGGTTGACCATGTATGGACCCTAGAACCCTTTTGTTTGACCATTTCAAAAGTGTGACCTAGAAGCTTTGCATGACTGTGCACCCTTTAACAAAGTTGTAGAGAATTTTATAAGAAACAAACTTTGTTTAAGAGTCAAGTCATGGAAATGTAGGGAACATGCTCAAACAGGGACCCCAAGTCAGTTTTGACCTGCTGTTTGGCACTTAGCCAATTTGGCTAAGTCTGGACTGTACAACAGTTTCATGTACCTTACTTTGGAGCTTTATATCTTGCAACACAAGCTGATTCAAACCTTGATCCTTAAATAATAATTGTAGTTTGGTTTGAGTACTACAAACTTTGTTTAATGAGCAAGAGCTGATTTTGTGCCTAGCTTGGTCAATTAGGGTTCGCAAAATCGAATCTTGTGCTGTTTTCAGAGACGAAAATTTTGGCTAAGTCTGAACCTGACTTCAGTTTCGATGTAGGCATGTTGGATTGCTTGTATCTCATGTTCTAGGCCGATTAGGAGTAATATCACTAGTTCGCTAGTTCGCAACGGATTAGGAGTAATATCACTATGAAGATAGCTGTTCAGTCAAATTTTTGAGGTGGAATTGGGCAGGCCAAGCTGTTCGAACTGAAATTTCGAATCGCTCGGGCGTTTTCGTGGCCGACCGCCGCAGAAGCCGTGCGCCGCGTGGCCTTCATGCTTCGCCGTTGTCCCCACACGAGCGCGAGGTGTCCACCTTCATCTGCCGAAGCCGAGCGCTCCCTCGCCCTCATAATTTCGCTTCGCCTCGCCTCTCCTTCCTCCCTGTTCCTTTACTGCTCGCCATGCCGCCTCGAGCTGCCGCTGCTGCGCTGCTCCTTCTCCGCAGCGCGCCTCCTCTAGCTTCTCCGACCACTTCCTCTCCCAATCCTGAGGCGACCATGCTGCTCTTCCATCGCCATCCATTCTTCGGCCGAACTCGTCGCCACGCACGTGTACAGCCATGGCCAAGCTGTCGAGCTCGCCTTCGTCGTCATCCTCCCACCTCCGAGCCATCTCGCGCCTCACCGCACGCACCAACACCGTCGCCGCCGCTCCGCAAGCATGGCGCGCCGCTTCTCCACCTTCCCCTGTCGCCGGAGCAGCCCCTGCATGGAGCCGTCGCCGCGAGAAACAAGGACACACGTGGGCAGCTCGCCACGCGTAGCCTCAGGCCGTGCCGAGGCCACCTGCGGGTGCGGCCGGGCACCGCGGTCCTCCCCCGCCACTCCCTCGACGCCGACGAGGCGCCCATCGGCCGGAGATGGCGAGTCTCCGTGCGCCCCTCTGTAAATCCCGACCAAGGACTTCGGGCAACAATTCGACAAAATACAGGGACCTATCTGAACTGTCATAGACTCAAGTGAATAGTGCTATAAGGACCCGTTTGTGGTAGTTTTTGCTGATTTTTGGAAATTCATAGTAAATCATAGGAAATTCGTAAAATAGCAAATGAGGACTTTTTGGAATCCTTGTGAAATTATCTATCCAGTGGATCTATAATATGGCATGTTTTAGTTTAATGTTTTTGCTGTAAAAATAGATTTTTCAGATTAGGTTTTCAATGCTAGTCGCATTTGTCTTTTTCATAACTGCAAATTTAGAGCTCAAAATGATGTGAAATTTTTGTGGCATGCTACTCCTATGATTTTTGATGTGTGATAAAAATTTCATGAATTTTGGTGGAAGTATGAGTGAGTTATTGATTCATCTTGCTCTCACATGAATTCTTATAATAGCAATTTGTCTTTTTCATAGAGATTGATATACATGTCCAAATGGCATGAAATTTGGACAGTAGACTATTGGGAGAATATGTAGGCCACTGTAATTTTGGTAGAATTTATTGTGCACTTTTGGTAGGTGTTCACAATTCCACCTAATTATCTAAATAAATTAAGAAAATGCATTAAAAGAATTTATTTAGGAATGAACACTATGTTTTCTGGTGTTCATTAGTCATGTGTGACATGTTGGCAAAGTTGGCTTTGTCTAATTATATGTTTGCAACGGAAGTTAATAATTATTCTTGCAAACGAGGTTTCTGGACAGATCTGTGAACTTAGCAAAGTTCTTCATGATAATGTGCTTTGTTGTAAAACTTGTTTATACAAAAGTTATAGATAATTTATGTATCTAGCTGCTGTTAAAATTTGGTGGCATTTGGCCATGTGGTTTAGGAGTTATAGCTGTTTGAAGTTGGGTTACATAATTGCTTGCTCTCTGTTTGTCAGGAACAGATTCTGTAACTTTGTAATTTTGACTTATTTAACTTATAAATCATGCGATGATGATATTATATGAAATGTAGATAATTTCATAAGCTTTCCAAAATGTCTTCTTGCAAGTCATTTGGATTTGTGTAACTCCAGTTATAGCTAAATCTTATAGCTGCTGTTGCATGTCCCGAAATTGACAGATTCCAATTATCGTTGTTTGCTTGTATATTGTTAAGTGGGACTTATGCCTTTGAGGGTGGTTAAGTTAATACACCTGAGATCTTGTGAAACCTTGTGTGCCATGCCTAATATGCTTGCCATCTTTTATATTAGGATGTGTGATGTTTATTTAAACAATGTGAAGTGCTTATGTGTATTTAGCGTAACCTTGTACTTGCCTTCATTAATGTGTGATGCATCATCTATTGCATTCCCATGTATTCATACACTTGCATCTTGCATCTCGTTTAGGTACGCTAGATGCACCATGTGAAGGATCTGATGTGGAGCCAAACCCGAAGATGGAGTTGGTGGATCCATCCCGAAGATAGAAGGACCGGACAAGTGTTAGATGGAGAGAATGCTCGCCAAGCGAGTTTCATCTGACAAACTCTGACTTGAGTCGGATCCCAGGCAAGCCCCGGAGCATTATAAGCCTCCTACCTTCAAAAGCAATTAATTATATGTATGTTATAAGTATTGTTGCATTAAGTGGTAGGAGTTGGTTGAAAACCTTGCTGCATTATATCATTCCTTGTCTAGATATATGAATCCCTGAATCCTACATAGACTAGGATCGAGTAGATGCTTAGCCCTGCTTTAAGCGGTAGAAGTCAGGTGATTTCCTGTCACCTGCGAGATGTAGGGATATTCATATATGGCACGGTTGGCTATATTGCTATCGTGGAATGGAACCATGTGTTAATAAAATGAAATGAGACCGGCGGGATGACGATAGTGAAGCAACAAGGCATGGAGGTCTTGGGTGTGGATCTATCCCCGTCTGAGTCGTTTAAGGACCGATTCGCTGTACGTCCTTGAGTCATGTTGAACGCAGTCTAACACTTAGTTGGCCGGATAAGTCGTTCCGACCGCGAAGTCGAGTAATATGGTTCAGGCCGGGAATCGAATGGTAGGTTGCTTCTTGGAGGAGAGAAAGGATGTGCTTGGGGACATTGGCGTGAGACCAAGGGGGGGTTAGAGTCCCTATCACCTGGCAGAGTGTCGCCCTTGGGGTCGCGACATCATTCAGACCCGCGATTCCTGAACTGTACGAAAGATGACCTGAGCAGCCCTTGCCAGGCGCGTCTCGGTGAGTGTTAGAAATACCCCTCCATCTGGATAGGAATTCGATTCGAATCGCCGTCGCTCCCGGTTAGTGAGCACTTGACTTGAGCAGCGGCAACGTAGATTCCATTAAATTGAACGGATGGTTAATTGGATAACGATGGAAAGGTTGCCTCAATTTATACCTGCTATGGTTAATATTGTTTGCTCCTAATAAAGTGAGTGCTCTAGTACAGGTTCTAATATAGATAATAGGTTAATAATAATTAACTTGATGCTTAAGCATTAATGATTACTTATCCATAATAAGCTTTTATGCAAAATATTGTCAAGCTAGCCCACTTTATATCAGCCTTGCATGATCCTTGGTGTCACTTTATTTCTGGTTTCTGACGGGTAAGTCTAGCTGAGTACCTTCTTGTACTCAGGGTTTTATCCCCACTTGTTGCAGGTTGTGATGTATCTTGGCGGCTGCAAGAGTTGGTTGGCTCCTGCCGTAGAGGCGGAGTGTGATCACGGGCATGATCCTTCTGAGTTATCTTCTCTCTAATTCTTTTATTGGAAGTTGACCTTAGTATTGGCATATATTTGAAATAAAGGTGTTGTTAGTTTCAAATTACTTTGCTTCCGCTACTTTTTAATTTAAGTTGTAATAACTATGTTGAACTCCGATGTATATTAAACTACTTGTGAAATGGTTGTAACATGTGACTTGTTATGTTGAATCACTACGATCTTGGCTTGTAAGAGTTGGTTGGTTTGAAATCCCACGTGATTTCATTGGACTACCGGAGTTATATGGGCTCAAGTGCGATAATTTGATCACTTCGGTGATTATTTTTGTACTTGTGCTCTTATAATTTGGACGGTTCCGTTACAGCTGGCATCGGAGCAAGATTCAACATTAAACATGTCATATGTGTATTTAAAACAAAGGTTTTGTTTTCTAAAACCAGTTTTATCAACTTATAGTTATATATAGGTTTGTGAAATCTAAATTTTAAACCTAAGTATGCCAGTGGTCAATTTCCTTATGCCCATATAAGGATTATTAGGTGGCTTATGTAAGTACTAACTTTGGGGTTTTTCATTTATGCATCTACGCCCAGGCCAAGGTATGTATGTGTGATGACTCTGCCACACTATGCTACCCGGTGTGTTAGATTGGTGGTAGCCTTCATATATGAGATAGTCATATATGTCGCTAGTTTACTTTTATGTAACATCGCACCTATGCTCAGGTAAGTGTGAGTTGTGAGAGCATGACCGTACAACCTGCGGTCTAGGGGAGAGCTAGTTTTGGTTACTGGATTATTTACATGTTACACACATGTATATATGAAGGTACTTAATTGTGGGTGATTGATGATTCGGGTAGTTTTGGTGCTACATGTATATGTACAGGGGTATATGTACATGGGAGTACTTAGAATTTTACTTCTCTGCTTTCATTGTGTGCTATATTGGGAAATGTTGGGCTGCAATGAAACTTTTCTGCAGGTACGCTAACCACGAATGCGTAAGTCGAATGTAGTTGACGACTAGCTATATATCGAGAGAGTGCGGGTTATGCCACCGACATAGAACGTGATCACCATCTTAGGTTGGCAATCTCGTGAGGACGAATAGGACGAAGCATGCATCTTCATGATTGTTGCCTTATGCATAGTTATGCTCCTCTCACCCTTGTTCTGTAGGAAGTAACTTGTGATTGATGTGGTACACTATCTTTCTTGTGTGGAATCAAACAAGAATGCCTTGTTCCATGTTGCTTGAGAAAAATGTGTACTTAGCCTTGATAGAAATAGTTGTGGTTACATGCTTGAACCTATAGATGTCCTTTAGTTTAGCCAAGTGGTGGATATGTTGTTCCTACAAGTTTTTGAAAATGCTTTAGACCTCACTTAAGTAAATTGGATTCTAATGAGTGAATTAAGTTGGTGTTGGTCTAAGGTAATAAAATTTAGAGCTACTAGAATAACATGTTTGTACGCTCTCTTGTTAAGTAGAACAAAGGCAAACTTAGTTTTGCTTGTCGAATGTTGGCTGCTAGAACGTTTTCTATTGTAGTGATGCTTTCGTGGTCATAATGGTGTTTTCTGTAGTTATGGAGAATACCAAAGTTGTAGCTAACTTACTTATTTGGCTTGTCCTAAAATTTCATGACCCTAGGCCTTATGGTTTGAGAGTTATAACTTTTAGAAGTTTGCTATCAGGTTTTGCTTATGCTTTGAGTAAATCTGAATGTTTGATTTGTTTGACCTATGTGAATATGGAATCAAGTCTTGGAGATAATATAAGAAGTGTAGTACTTTTTCTAAGCTTTTCAAAATGTCCTATAGCACTAATTGGGGTGGTCTAAATCTCTACTTATGAGCTTGTAAAGTGGAATGACAGAATCTGTCCAAATCTGGGCAGAGATGTCTTCTTTATCTTGTTTGGCCTTGTTGGCTGTGGAATCATCTTAATATAATAATAATAAATTTATGGAAAACTTAATAAGCTTTATATCAAGTTAAGGCTAAGCCTTGTTGTGTCCCTAGAACTCTAGTTATGTATTTTTGAAGTTCTTGTCAGTTTTCTGTCCATATTGGTACAGATCTGAAACATCAGCATGTTTGGCCATGTTAACATGTGATTTAGCTTTTGGTATGAATAACAAACATGTGAAAAACTTCCTAAGCTTTCTAGAAAGTCGAGGATCACCTTTGTGGGATGTCTACAACCTTAGTTATGGTTGAAACAAGTAACTATTGTGCTGCTGTCCAGATTCTGTGCCCATGCTAAGTTAGTCACCTTAGCCAGCGTTTGTTTTGAGCTAAACTTGTAGTTAGTTCATGCTTGAGATAAGTGCTTAGTTTGGGTGAGCCTTGTGCCTTGTATTGGTTGCTTAAGCCCATTCGTTTGAATTTTCTCAAATGTCTGCTTGACTGTGATGTTGTATGTGTGCTTGTTATCTAGGTAGTGCCCTAGTTGTCACCTCGTTTGTCCTCGGTGAGCACACGAGGGTCGCATAGCTTTATCCTAGAACAACGTTCATGTTACGTAATTATATAGTTGTTGTCTTCAATTAGGTTAGGTTTTCTCTCTTATGAGCCTGAGCCTGTAGACTTGGTGGTTAGTCCTTGAATGTTTGTATCCATGCCTTTGCTTGACCGAAAGCCTAAAGTTGAGTTCTCCTATATGTTTGTCTAAGCCGTGGATGTTTTCTAACCCTTTTTGTGAAGACCTTTATCGACTGACCAACCAAGTTAACTTTTATCAACGCTAGCCTTTGACCATGGTTCGTACGTTGCCAGTTATAGAGACCGTACCCAAATCCATATTAGACCTTCCGGTTACCTCTCTCAAAGGTTAGCTAATGTGACGCAATGTCTCTCTGCTATGGCCTTTAAATCGTGTGCTTACAAATTCATGCATCTACCTTATCAACTCAATCTATGACTACATATCGGTTTTCGCCTTGAAATTTGCTTAATTCGTCTCCAACCTTCCCAAGTCTCGGGATGTTTATCAGTCTTGATCTCATGTTGTTGCCTAACATGAATGAATCTCCTGTCAATCTTTTATCTGGTACTCCCCTCGGTGGACGCAAGTCGTACATAGAATTTAAGCAAGAGTCTCTTGCTCAGTTATCCTTGGCAATTGTGCGATGTTCTCTTGTGCTATATTTTGATCTTCGGATCATTTTCGTGTTGATTCTAAACCTTGTGACTACCTTTGCTTGCTATCCCTCCTTGTATGGCGCTTGCTCTTATAGCCCAGTGGTGCCACTTGAAATTTCACTTTCGTTGTGCGTTTAGTAATGGTGTTATGAGTAGCTGCTGATGGTGCTGCGACGAAACCAAGGGCCTCCTGTGGCTGCAGACACATGGCTGGTTGCTTGGCACGCGCTGGTATCACGGTTTCTAGTCATGATATATTATCAAACGACAGACGATGTGTTATTTTCTCGTGTTCTTTTTCTTGGTTATCTCTCTATATTGTATCGTAAGATCCATATCTTAGACCGAAAGTAGTGGAGTTTCCTTCTAAAGTTGCTAAGAGGAAAATCTTTGAAGAATAGGTCACCGACATAAACATTAACAGACTGCAATAGGTGGTAGACAAGTGACTCTACGTAGTTATCCCAGTATTGACGAACGTCATCTAGTAAGCAAGTATCTCATAGCTATTGGATAAAAAGGACACACAACCCTTAATTGTTGGACAAGTTATCTGTGGGATGAGAATTGATTGTCGCATTGTGCATATGACCGGAACTATCCCAATCACAACCTTGGGTGCATAATGACCATACAATCGAAATCAACCATCTCTGGAGTAACTTCGTATTGCTAACTTCGATGGCAACCATCTGTTCTGCATCAACCAAGATTATTGTGGTAAAGAGTGAAGATTTGGAAATTTTTAGTGTTGAGAGACAACTGATTAGTTACCAATAGGAAGGTTAATCTCCAGCTAGGTAACGACTCTTTGGTAGCTATGAAGGCTATGTCTTACAAAGCAATAACCAACAAGAAGTTAATCAACTAGCCAACGACTTGAGGGACATTCTATCTTCTAGAGCCATTGTGATCAAGTCAATTCCATCCCGGACAATCACACAGATAGTGCAAGGTGTTGTATCCGTTAAAGGGAAGAATTAGAGAAAACATGCCTTAGTTTCGATCAACATCCTGGTGTCCCTAGGTGCCACAAACGGTTTGTTCATAACTCTATTGGACGAAGTGTTGAGGAATATTCGAAAGCGGTTCCTTATCCTTGTAGGAATGTCCTCCAAGTGGAGTATGCGTTTTGCCTTGCAAAGTAGCCTCCAAATTCAAAGCGTGTGCATTATCGGATTGGTATGTAAATTAATGGTCGAGATCTGCTACTGGATGACCCTTTTTGGGGTCCTACAGATACTAGTTTACACTCTTTCGTTTGCTTTTGCTTTCTCGTATCAACAATCTACGAGCAGCCTTGGTTTCTGCAAATCAATTCATAACATCGCAAACCAAAAGCAATTTGAAAAGTGTCAAACAACAGATTTCCCATCTTAGAACTGTTATTTGACCCTAAAGAGGAAGCCTCCAGATGAAAGTTGGCCTGACAAAGTTGCTACATTGCAAGTCAACTCAACTTACAGTGCAACTAAGTCACAAAGGAAATTGTTACTCAACCGCTTGGTGGTAGACTACTCCCCACGGTTTAGTGAATATTTACAACTTTTGTTGTCCTTAAGGCCTCGCTACATCTTTCTTTGAGAATTATTTTTCCAATGATGACATACTTTGGTACCTTATAAATGTTTTTACCCAAGAGGTTGCATCTGATTCAACTCAGATAACTGTTGTCTTGGATAAAAGAACCTTATTAGGTAGCTTTTGACAGAAATACGAAGCCGACGGAGTCAGCTATCACATTCACTGACCCCTCGACAAACTCAGATAATACAGTGTTGTCATCAGAGAAAGAGAACTGCACACATGGAACCTCAAGTAGTTTTCCATTAGTTGGTATCTAAATGAAGGAACATTTACGACATAGTCAGTATCCTATAGCCTCAGAGTATATTTGTCGTCTATGATCTCACCCTTTTGAAAGGTTGTACTCAAGCCATTTTGGTAGAGGACTGCTTTTCAAACTTGGTGAACATAGAGTCATTTTAACGAGTATACTTCTGAATATTTTGGTCTAATGTAAAGTTCATACAGACTATGTTGTGTTCACTAAGGAATCAGGTACTTGTTAGTGGTTCGCTCATGGACCAAACGATCCCCGTACATTGAGAATGCAGCACTGTGCTATCTTGGATTCCTTCCAAAGTAACAATGCTTTATGGAAGTCAATGAAGGAAATTCTTCAGACAAATTTTACCATGAAGAGTAAGTATCAGAATGTGCCTTTGGTCAAATTGTTCACCGATGTTGAATGCTTTTAGCTGAATGCTATAGCAGATATTGGGAACTGGATAACGTGTCTCTCTTCCTTAAAAGATCTTCCATTCCGAATCTCGGGACGCGATTCTTTTAAGGGGGGAGGGTTGTAACACCCCAGGTGTTTATCACCAATTAAGCAGTGGGTTTGAGCTCAAACATGATAGATTAAGTGGAGATGACAATGTCAAGGTCAACCTACGAAGAAGAGCCTAATTTAAACTTGGATGTTACTCCTTTGCTTTACATATAGGCCATGTTCAAAGATATATGTTCGGATGGTGTTATTGCCATATCTTCATGTGTCTCACTTTGGTACCTATCTATATTGATCCCTGGAAAAGTTTCATGAAGTTTGGAATCAAAAAGTCACATGAAATGATAAGTTATATGCTTGTTTGGATTATAACTAAAACTTGCCTTGCATCCCATGGGAACTAGTGTTGTGCAACATACAACAAATGCAATATGTGCAACACATCTTGTACACATGTGGAACACCCTAGTGGAACATGTGTAGCATGTATCTTGAAACAACCACATGAAATGACCATAGCATTTCACTTGAGTTCTATGTTTCAAGGCATGTGAGGCCTGCACTGTTGTGTAACCTATGCATGGTGGGTATGTTTGGCCTCTACAACACCTTAACTACACTTAGGACACTCCATGGGACAATGTTCATGTTGATCATTTTGCCTAAATGTGCTTCTAAGTGATGGTTGACCATGTATGGACCCTAGAACCCTTTTGTTTGACCATTTCAAAAGTGTGACCTAGAAGCTTTGCATGACTGTGCACCCTTTAACAAAGTTGTAGAGAATTTTATAAGAAACAAACTTTGTTTAAGAGTCAAGTCATGGAAATGTAGGGAACATGCTCAAACAGGGACCCCAAGTCAGTTTTGACCTGCTGTTTGGCACTTAGCCAATTTGGCTAAGTCTGGACTGTACAACAGTTTCATGTACCTTACTTTGGAGCTTTATATCTTGCAACACAAGCTGATTCAAACCTTGATCCTTAAATAATAATTGTAGTTTGGTTTGAGTACTACAAACTTTGTTTAATGAGCAAGAGCTGATTTTGTGCCTAGCTTGGTCAATTAGGGTTCGCAAAATCGAATCTTGTGCTGTTTTCAGAGACGAAAATTTTGGCTAAGTCTGAACCTGACTTCAGTTTCGATGTAGGCATGTTGGATTGCTTGTATCTCATGTTCTAGGCCGATTAGGAGTAATATCACTAGTTCGCTAGTTCGCAACGGATTAGGAGTAATATCACTATGAAGATAGCTGTTCAGTCAAATTTTTGAGGTGGAATTGGGCAGGCCAAGCTGTTCGAACTGAAATTTCGAATCGCTCGGGCGTTTTCGTGGCCGACCGCCGCAGAAGCCGTGCGCCGCGTGGCCTTCATGCTTCGCCGTTGTCCCCACACGAGCGCGAGGTGTCCACCTTCATCTGCCGAAGCCGAGCGCTCCCTCGCCCTCATAATTTCGCTTCGCCTCGCCTCTCCTTCCTCCCTGTTCCTTTACTGCTCGCCATGCCGCCTCGAGCTGCCGCTGCTGCGCTGCTCCTTCTCCGCAGCGCGCCTCCTCTAGCTTCTCCGACCACTTCCTCTCCCAATCCTGAGGCGACCATGCTGCTCTTCCATCGCCATCCATTCTTCGGCCGAACTCGTCGCCACGCACGTGTACAGCCATGGCCAAGCTGTCGAGCTCGCCTTCGTCGTCATCCTCCCACCTCCGAGCCATCTCGCGCCTCACCGCACGCACCAACACCGTCGCCGCCGCTCCGCAAGCATGGCGCGCCGCTTCTCCACCTTCCCCTGTCGCCGGAGCAGCCCCTGCATGGAGCCGTCGCCGCGAGAAACAAGGACACACGTGGGCAGCTCGCCACGCGTAGCCTCAGGCCGTGCCGAGGCCACCTGCGGGTGCGGCCGGGCACCGCGGTCCTCCCCCGCCACTCCCTCGACGCCGACGAGGCGCCCATCGGCCGGAGATGGCGAGTCTCCGTGCGCCCCTCTGTAAATCCCGACCAAGGACTTCGGGCAACAATTCGACAAAATACAGGGACCTATCTGAACTGTCATAGACTCAAGTGAATAGTGCTATAAGGACCCGTTTGTGGTAGTTTTTGCTGATTTTTGGAAATTCATAGTAAATCATAGGAAATTCGTAAAATAGCAAATGAGGACTTTTTGGAATCCTTGTGAAATTATCTATCCAGTGGATCTATAATATGGCATGTTTTAGTTTAATGTTTTTGCTGTAAAAATAGATTTTTCAGATTAGGTTTTCAATGCTAGTCGCATTTGTCTTTTTCATAACTGCAAATTTAGAGCTCAAAATGATGTGAAATTTTTGTGGCATGCTACTCCTATGATTTTTGATGTGTGATAAAAATTTCATGAATTTTGGTGGAAGTATGAGTGAGTTATTGATTCATCTTGCTCTCACATGAATTCTTATAATAGCAATTTGTCTTTTTCATAGAGATTGATATACATGTCCAAATGGCATGAAATTTGGACAGTAGACTATTGGGAGAATATGTAGGCCACTGTAATTTTGGTAGAATTTATTGTGCACTTTTGGTAGGTGTTCACAATTCCACATAATTATCTAAATAAATTAAGAAAATGCATTAAAAGAATTTATTTAGGAATGAACACTATGTTTTCTGGTGTTCATTAGTCATGTGTGACATGTTGGCAAAGTTGGTTTTGTCTAATTATATGTTTGCAACGGAAGTTAATAATTATTCTTGCAAACGAGGTTTCTGGACAGATCTGTGAACTTAGCAAAGTTCTTCATGATAATGTGCTTTGTTGTAAAACTTGTTTATACAAAAGTTATAGATAATTTATGTATGTAGCTGCTGTTAAAATTTGGTGGCATTTGGCCATGTGGTTTAGGAGTTATAGCTGTTTAAAGTTGGGTTACAGAATTGCTTGCTCTCTGTTTGTCAGGAACAGATTCTGTAACTTTGTAATTTTGACTTATTTAACTTATAAATCATGCGATGATGATATTATATGAAATGTAGATAATTTCATAAGATTTCCAAAATGTCTTCTTGCAAGTCATTTGGATTTGTGTAACTCCAGTTATAGCTAAATCTTATAGCTGCTGTTGCATGTCCCGAAATTGACAGATTCCAATTATCGTTGTTTGCTTGTATATTGTTAAGTGGGACTTATGCCTTTGAGGGTGGTTAAGTTAATACACCTGAGATCTTGTGAAACCTTGTGTGCCATGCCTAATATGCTTGTGTAAGGTCCAAATAGGCTAGAGGGGGGGGGGTGAATAGCCTAATTAAAAACTTCTACACAAACTACTTAACCACAAGTTAGTACGAAAGGTGGCGAAGCACAAAGCACTAGCTCTAACTAATTAAGCAAGCCACCTACACAATTCTAGTACAAGGCTATCCACTAAACACAACAACAACAACAAGCTAGAAACAAGAAGTAATACGAGAGAAGAGCTTTGAGTGATTATACCGCCGTGTAGAGATGAGAAGTTCCAATCAATCAAACACACAAGAGAAATGCTCGGGAAGAGAATGACACAAGAATTTATCCCGAGGTTCACTTGCTTCCCGGCAAGCTACTCCTCGTTGTGGCGATGCACCCACTTGTCGGTTCGCGAGCTAATCAACTATCAAGAGTTGAGCCCTCGGCGGGCGCCGCACAACCGCACACAAGATGGGGATCCTCCAAGCCACGAGCTCCACTAGAGTATCCAATTTGCAAACTCCCACGGGGAAGGATCAAGAACCCCTTACAACACTTGGTGAAGGCTCCAACAATCTCCAATTGCGAGCTCAATCACCTCCGCTGCTCCAAGCCGTCTACCGTGTCGGGAAACACGGAAGAGTAACGAGAAATCCGCAGCAACTCGAAGATCAAGTGCCTCTAGAATGCAACTCTCAAGCAATGCACTTGAATCTCACTCAATCTCACTCAAGATGTGCAATCAATCAAAGAGATGAGTGGAGGGGTTGTTCTTTAGCTCAAAGTATGTCTCTAGGTCTCAAAATGTGCAAGAGTTGCCCTCAAACCCCGGCCACCATCTATTTATAACGAAGGGGTACGCAGCTAGCCGTTAGAAACGACGCAGCAGAAATCGCGCTGCACCGGACGCGCCGGTCCGGGTGACCGGACGCGTCCGGTCACTACGCGACAGACGAGAATAGTGCCGTTCAAACTAGCCGTTACCGTTGACCGGACGCGCTCGACCGAGCGACCGGACGCGCTGGTCACGACCGGACGCGCCGGTCCCGTGACCCACCGGACGCGCCGGTCAACACCGAGCCGCGCACTGCGAAACAACCACCGGACGCGCTGAAGAACGGACCGGACGCCACAGTGCCCGCGTCCGGTGGGAGTCCAGTAAGCTCCCTGGAAGACCGGACGCGTCCGGTGACCTATGACCGGACGCGCACCGCGTCCGGTGATCCTCGTGAACCGCTGTTCGCCTGACCGGACGCGCCGGTCGCACAGTAACCGCGTCCGGTGCAGCGTCCGGTGCAGCGTCCGGTGCACGCAGTGACCTCCGTTCGCCTCCGTTTCTTTTCCAACTTTCGGCGCAATAGAAAATAGGCATTTCACTTCTCTAAAAAGCGCCGAATCCCGCCTCGCAAGCTCGGCGGGAGGGAGAGAGGAACCCAAACCCCTCTCTACCGCTTAAACTCCACCGCCTTCGCAAAAGTACTAACACCACCAAGTGTACACCACCATGTGCTCGTGTGTTAGCATTTTCACAAACATTTTCCAAGGCGATATGTTAGCTCTTTACTAGATCCTAAATGCATATGCTCAAGACATTGATCTAGTGGCACTTGATTCCCGAGCTAACCGTGATTGTCCCTCTTGATAGTCGGCTATGTATCCTAAACCCGGTCAATCACTTCTCTACTCATCTTAGACCGGCAAAAGGAAAACCCTATGGTTATACCTTTGCCTTGCGCTCTCAGATCCTTCTCCTCCACTTGATCATCATGTCCATGCACCATTTCTTTGTGATCTTGTGGCCATCTCTTCATGCCATTTCCACCTTCATCACATGTTGCTTATGCCTAGCTTAATCACACTTGATACAATAGCATTAGCAACTTGGTGTCATTAATTTACCAAAACCAAACTTGGGCTTTCAATCTCCCCCTTTTTGGTAATTGATGACAACCATCACAAAGATATGAAATGAAATCAATTTTCAATTTCGATAGTATTAGCTCCCCCTACATATGTGCTTCCATGAGTTTGGTTCAATTGTGCACATATGTATGGATTTGAATTTTGGGAGAGTTACTACTATCAAATTGATGCTAAGGTATATAGAATGGACCTTTGAAGCGTGATACCAATCGGAGTTGCCTTTATATACCATCCTTAGCATCGATGTAGCTAGACACCACTTGTAATACCTCACTTGTAAAGATCACAAACACTAAAATACCCCGTGAGATCAACATTATAAGCAAAGGGTGTCTAGATACCACTTAAAAAGCTACTCTTAACAAATCATCATTCAAGTTCTAATTCTAGCAATCACCAAACAAACATGAATAAGAATTTAAGCTTTGCAATGCAACAATTCATCATGTAAGTGCACATACAAATGCAACAAGTAATTCATGAGCTTGCTCCCCCTACTTGTGTGCTCAAAATTTTTTTTTTTGATTGATTGATCCCTTTCCAATGTCTTATCTTATGTTTTCTCTTCCCCTTAGTAACTTTTCTCTCCCCCTTAACTTTCTCTCCCCATTAACTTTATCTTTGTGACTTTTCTATCTTTGTGACTTTTCTCTCCCCCTTTGTCAACAATCACCAAAAAGGTGCCAAAATTAGTGAGAGTTAAGTCAATCAATATGAGGGAGTCCAAATTATGGTTCAATCTAGATCACTTGCCTAGAATATGTAATTCGGTTTGAACCAAGGACAAGCTTCTTCACACCTCATAAAGTATAAGGGTTATCTTGACCATGTTGAATTACACATCATGAGCTCATTTTCTAGATTCAACACTAGGTTTGCAAGCCCACAAACATGTCATATGCTACCACTAGATCAATTAAAACATAGAAGCAATAGTGGTACCATATATACATTAAACTCATTTGATTTTCATGAATGAGCCTATTTGTCATGCAAATATGTCTAAATGTTCTAAACATATCCTTAGCAAAGTATGGATGATATGTCAAACAACTTTACCTTGCTATGTCGGAGGAGAGGCATGTCATATAATAATGTGGGGGTGCACTCATTTCAAGTTGGAGAAGTCAAGTATGTTCAATTCATTCTTCAACTTGTAAAATCTCTTCTCATCAAGTGGCTTTGTGAATATGTCGGCTAGTTGATCTTCGGTGCCAATGCTCTCAATGCTAATATCACCCTTTTGTTGATGGTCTCTTATGAAGTGATGCCTTATGTCAATGTGCTTCGTTCTTGAATGTTGAACCGGATTTTGTGTCATCTTGATTGCACTTTCATTGTCACAAAACAATGGCACATTCTTGAATTTTATTCCAAAGTCATTCAAAGTGGCCTTCATCCAAAGCAATTGTGCACAACAACTACCGGCACTAATGTATTCGGCCTCGGCGGTAAATAGTGCAACACTATTTTATTTCTTTGATGACCATGAAACAAGAGACCTTCCAAGTAACTGACAAGTGCCACTTGTGCTCATTCTATCAATCTTGCATCCACCATAGTCGGAATCCGAATATCCAATCAACTCAAAATTAGATCCTTTGGGATACCATAATCCAACATCATGAGTGCCCTTAAGATATCTCAATATCCTCTTGGTTGCTTTCAAGTGACTTTCTCTAGGTGAAGCTTGATATCTTGCACACTTGCACACACTAAACATCACATCCGGCCTAGAAGCGGTGACATAGAGCAAACTTCCAATCATAGACCGGTATTGCTTTTGATCTACCATGTTACCACTATCATCAATACCCATTTGATCGTTTGTGCCCATTGGTGTACTCATTGACTTAACATCTTGTAATCCAAACTTCTTGATCATGTCCTTGATGTACTTGCCTTGACTTACAAAAGTGCCATTCTTCATTTGCTTGATTTGAAGTCCAAGGAAGTAACTAAGCTCTCCAATCATAGACATCTCAAATTCATTTGCCATCATATTTCCAAATTCTTCACAAAAATCTTGATTGGTTGATCCAAAGATAATGTCATCCACATAGATTTGCAACACAAACAAGTCATTTTCAATTTTCTTGGTGAAGAAAGTGATGTCAACCTTTCCCATCTTGAACCCTTTAGAGAGAAGAAAGTCCCTCAATCTCTCATACCATGCTCTAGGTGCTTGTTTCAAACCATACAATGCCTTCTTGAGCTTGTAAACATGGTTGGGCTTCTTGTCTTCTTCAAAACCGGGAGGTTGCTCAACATAAACTTCTTCATTGATGTAACCATTAAGAAATGCGCTCTTGACATCCATTTGATAGAGCTTGATGTTGTGTGCACAAGCATATGCTAATAAGATTCTAATAGCCTCCAATCTTGCAACCGGTGCATATGTTTCTCCAAAGTCAAGACCCTCAACTTGAGTGTATCCTTGTGCTACTAATCTTGCTTTGTTCCTCACAACCATGCCATCTTGATCTTGCTTATTTTTAAAGACCCACTTGGTGCCAATTACATTGTAGTTCTTTGGTCTTTCCACAAGTTCCCAAACTTGATTTCTAGCAAAGTTGTTTAGTTCTTCATGCATGGCATTTACCCAATCGGAATCCTTCAAAGCATCTTCTATTTTCTTAGGTTCTTCAAGTGACACGAAAGAGTAGTGCTCACAAAAAGATGCTAATCTTGATCTAGTTTGAACACCACTTTGAATTCCACCAATGATTTGATCCAATGGATGATCTCTTGCAATACTAGTAGGTTGGAGTATTGGGAGTTGATTGCTTCCACTAGCTTGACCTTGATCTTGCACTCCATCATGAGAACCACTAGAGCTTGCTTGATTTGCATCAATTTGCACACTTTGGTTGATCACATGAATATCATCATCATCAACTTGCCTTGGCCTAACATCACCAATGTCCATGTTCTTCATTACATTTGACAATTGATCTCCTCTCACATCATCAAGGTTTTGATCTTCATTTTGAGAACCTTGGGTTTCATCAAACTCAACATCATGAACTTCTTCCAAGGTGCCATTAGTGAGATTCCAAACTCTATATGCTTTGCTTGTGGTAGAATAACCAAGTAAGAACCCTTCATCACATCTCTTTTCAAACTTACTCAATCTAGTGCCTTTCTTGAGAATATAGCATTTGCAACCAAACACTCTAAAGTATGCAATGTTGGGCTTTCTTCCATTTAATAGCTCATATGGTGTCTTTCCAAGCTTTCCATGGCAATAAAGACGGTTGCTACAATAGCAAGCCGTGTTGATAGCTTCACTCCAAAATAAATGACTCACATTGTATTCACTAAGCATTGATCTAGCCATGTCAATCAAAGTTCTATTCTTCCTTTCAACTACACCATTGGATTGAGGAGTGTATGTTGGTGAGAATTGATGTCCAATTCCAAGATCATCACATAAATCTTCAATTCTTGTGTTCTTGAACTCACTACCATTGTCACTTCTAATCTTCTTGATGGTAGTCTCAAACTCATTTTGCACTCTCTTGACAAATGATTTGAATAGATCATGTACATCACTCTTGTCATAAAGAAAGAACACCCAAGTGAATCTAGTGTAGTCATCCACTATCACAAAACCATACTTGTTGCCACCAATACTAGTGTATGTTGTTGGCCCAAACAAGTCCATGTGCAATAGCTCAAATGCCTTTGATGTACTCATTTCACTCTTACTAGGATGTTTATTTCCAACTTGTTTGCCGGCTTGACAAGCACTACAAAGTTTATCCTTCTCAAACGTCACATCTTTCAAGCCTCTAACTAAGTCATGCCTCAAAAGTTTGTTCAATTGTTTCATTCCAACATGACCAAGCCTTCTATGCCACAACCATCCCATACTAGATTTGCTAAGTAAGCATGATGTCAATTGGGTCTCACTATCATTGAAGTCAACCAAGTATAAGCTACCATGTCTAAATCCTTTGAATATCAAATTTGATCCATCAACACTTATGACTTTAACATCATCACTACCAAAAATGCACTTGAAGCCAAGATCACAAAGTTGTGCCACCGACAAAAGATTGAAATCCAAGCTCTCAACTAGCAATACATTTGATATGCTCATGTCATTAGAGATAGCAATTTTACCAAGCCCCTTGACCTTGCCTTTCTTGTTGTTGCCGAAGGTGATAGCATCAAAACCACCATTTTGACTTGTATCAATTGATTTGAACATACAAGAATCCCCGGTCATGTGTTGAGTGCACCCACTATCAAGCACCCAATGCCTTCCTCCGGCTTTGTAATTGACCTACAAGATAAGATCAATTCTTTTTAGGTACCCAAACTTGTTTGGGTCCTCCAAGGTTAGTGACCAAGCTCTTTGGTACCCAAATGGCTTTCTTCTTTGAGCCCATCCATGGTGTACCAATGAACTTAGCATGAACACCATTTGTACCCTTGGTAAGTATATAGAAAGAGTCAAACTTAATTGAAGATACATTAGCATTGGATTTCTTGTTCATGCAATGTCGCTCTATGTGACCAATTTGCTTGCAACTTTTGCAATAGCTACCATTGTTCTTCACAAAACGAGTCTTGTGAGGAGCAAAAGCGGCCTTGCCTTTCTTGGGGTTATAGCCCAATCCCTCTTTATAGAGAGAAGCCCTTTGGCTACCCAAGCACATAAGCAAGCGGTCCTCACCACCATAAGCCTTAGCTAAGGTGTGATTGAGCTCTTTTACCTCCTTCTTGAGATTTTCATTCTCAACTATTAGTGTGGAGTCACAAGTGAGACCGTCACTACTAGATGAGGATGATGTAGATGAGCTACATGAAGGGTTAGTGGGAGCAACAACAATAGGCTTATGAAAAGGTTCATCAATTATATCACATGATATGCCTATGTTGCAAGTTTTAGCTTTCTCAACATTAGTTGGCATGTTTTCACATTTTTCAACTAGAGAGGAATGAGCTTCTTCGAGCTTAGTGTGAGACTTTTGAAGTTTCTTATGGTCTACCTTTAGACTCTCATAAGATGCTCTAAGCTCATCAAGTTCTTGCATAAGGTTTTTCTTTTCCTTAAGCAAGCCCTTGCATTCCTTTCTAGATTCTTTATAATGTTGAGTGCAATCTTCTAGCATAGTGATTAGTTCATCTTTAGTGAATTCTTCTTCATCACTATCACTATCACTATCAATAGCATTATCATGATCACTCTCATTATCGGATGATACCTTAGTGGCCTTAGCCATGAAGCACGATGGAGTGTCGAAGAGGGAGACCTTCTCTTGGATGGCAATGCTAGCATGTCCCTTCTTCTTGCTCTTGTAGTCATCCTCATCATCACTTGAGGAATCATCACTATCCCATGTAGCAACATGAGAATCATTCTTCTTTTTGTGAGAGCTCTCCTTCTTTTCTTGCTTCTTCTTTTGCTTCTTTCTTTCCTTCTTGATAGCATCTTCATCATCACTATCATAAGGACACTTTGCAATAAGATGGTCCTTGCTATGGCATCTAAAGCATCTCATGGTATGCTCATTCTTCTTAGATGTGTTCTTCCTCCTCCTTGCATGATAGCCCTTCTTCTTCATGAATTTGCCAAATTGCTTGACAAAGAGAGCCATCTTCTCATCAATGTCATCACTATCACAAGAGCTTGAGTCTTCTTCACTTGATGATTCAATCTTGGATTTGCCCTTGGATGTGGTGGCTTTGAATGCCACACTCTTCTTCTTTTCATCATCTTTCTTCTCATTCTCCTTCTTCTTCTTCTTGACCAACTCATCCTTCTCATCATCTTCTCTATATGAATCATCGGTCATCACTTCTTGAAATATTTGTTGAGGAGTTGAATCCTTCAATGTAGTCCTCACTAGCACGGTGATCAATGTATCAAACCTCTTGGGCAAGCTTCTCAAGAACTTCATAGAGAATTGGTTGTCCTTGACTTCCTCACCAAGTGCCTTGAGCTCATTGACAATGACTTGCAATCTATGAAACATTTCCGGTACACTCTCATCTTCTTGCATCTTGAAGCTAGAAAACTTTTCTTGCAAGATATATGCCTTAGCGGTCTTTGTGCCTTCGGTGCCCTCAAATGTTTCTTCTAACTTGGCCCAAGCATCATGTGCAACTTCTATGTTCTTCACTTGCTCAAAAGTCTTGTCATCTAATGCCTCATGAAGAGCACTAATGGCAATATCATTGCATTGGAGCTTCTTCTCTTCCACCGGTGTAGGTGCCTCCAGATTAGCAACCTCAAATTTTGTTTCGGTGACCTTCCATACTTCTCTATTGATTGACTTGAGGTGTGCGGTCATCTTAACCTTCCAATATGCATAATTTGTGCCATCAAAGTGAGGTGCCTTCTTTGTGTTGTTGATGTGCAAACTTATTTGAGCCATTTCTTCTTCACCGTAGGTTGTTAAGCCTCAAATAAACGGTGCCTCGGCTCCGATACCACTTGTAAGGTCCAAATAGGCTAGAGGGGGGGGTGAATAGCCTAATTAAAAACTTCTACACAAACTACTTAACCACAAGTTAGTACGAAAGGTGGCGAAGCACAAAGCACTAGCTCTAACTAATTAAGCAAGCCACCTACACAATTCTAGTACAAGGCTATCCACTAAACACAACAACAACAACAAGCTAGAAACAAGAAGTAATACGAGAGAAGAGCTTTGAGTGATTATACCGCCATGTAGAGATGAGAAGTTCCAATCAATCAAACACACAAGAGAAATCCTCGGGAAGAGAATGACACAAGAATTTATCCCGAGGTTCACTTGCTTCCCGGCAAGCTACTCCTCGTTGTGGCGATGCACCCACTTGTCGGTTCGCGAGCTAATCAACTATCAAGAGTTGAGCCCTCGGCGGGCGCCGCACAACCGCACACAAGATGGGGATCCTCCAAGCCACGAGCTCCACTAGAGTATCCAATTTGCGAACTCCCGCGGGGAAGGATCAAGAACCCCTTACAACACTTGGTGAAGGCTCCAACAATCTCCAATTGCGAGCTCAATCACCTCCGCTGCTCCAAGCCGTCTACCGTGTCGGGAAACACGGAAGAGTAACGAGAAATCCGCAGCAACTCGAAGATCAAGTGCCTCTAGAATGCAACTCTCAAGCAATGCACTTGAATCTCACTCAATCTCACTCAAGATGTGCAATCAATCAAAGAGATGAGTGGAGGGGTTGTTCTCTAGCTCAAAGTATGTCTCTAGGTCTCAAAATGTGCAAGAGTTGCCCTCAAACCCCGGCCACCATCTATTTATAACGAAGGGGTACGCAGCTAGCCATTAGAAACGACGCAGCAGAAATCGCGCTGCACCGGACGCGCCGGTCCGGGTGACCGGACGCGTCCGGTCACTACGCGACAGACGAGAATAGTGCCGTTCAAACTAGCCGTTACCGTTGACCGGACGCGCTCGACCGAGCGACCGGACGCGCTGGTCACGACCGGACGCGCCGGTCCCGTGACCCACCGGACGCGCCGGTCAACACCGAGCCGCGCACTGCGAAACAACCACCGGACGCGCTGAAGAACGGACCAGACGCCACAGTGCCCGCGTCCGGTGGGAGTCCAGTAAGCTCCCTGGAAGACCGGACGCGTCCGGTGACCTATGACCGAACGCGCACCGCGTCCGGTGATCCTCGTGAACCGCTGTTCGCCTGACCGGACGCGCCGGTCGCACAGTAACCGCGTCCGGTGCAGCGTCCGGTGCAGCGTCCGGTGCACGCAGTGACCTCCGTTCGCCTCCGTTTCTTTTCCAACTTTCGGCGCAATAGAAAATAGGCATTTCACTTCTCTAAAAAGCGCCGAATCCCGCCTCGCAAGCTCGGCGGGAGGGAGAGAGGAACCCAAACCCCTCTCTACCGCTTAAACTCCACCGCCTTCGCAAAAGTACTAACACCACCAAGTGTACACCACCATGTGCTCGTGTGTTAGCATTTTCACAAACATTTTCCAAGGCGATATGTTAGCTCTTTACTAGATCCTAAATGCATATGCTCAAGACATTGATCTAGTGGCACTTGATTCCCGAGCTAACCGTGATTGCCCCTCTTGATAGTCGGCTATGTATCCTAAACCCGGTCAATCACTTCTCTACTCATCTTAGACCGGCAAAAGGAAAACCCTATGGTTATACCTTTGCCTTGCGCTCTCAGATCCTTCTCCTCCACTTGATCATCATGTCCATGCACCATTTCTTTGTGATCTTGTGGCCATCTCTTCATGCCATTTCCACCTTCATCACATGTTGCTTATGCCTAGCTTAATCACACTTGATACAATAGCATTAGCAACTTGGTGTCATTAATTTACCAAAACCAAACTTGGGCTTTCAGCTTGCCATCTTTTATATTAGGATGTGTGATGTTTATTTAAACAATGTGAAGTGCTTATGTGTATTTAGCGTAACCTTGTACTTGCCTTGATTAATGTGTGATGCATCATCTATTGCATTCCCATGTATTCATACACTTACATCTTGCATCTCGTTTAGGTACGCTAGATGCACCACGTGAAGGATCTGATGTGGAGCCAAACCCGAAGATGGAGTTGGTGGATCCATCCCGAAGATAGAAGGACCGGACAAGTGTTAGATGGAGAGAATGCTCGCCAAGCGAGTTTCATCTGACAAACTCTGACTTGAGTCGGATCCCAGGCAAGCCCCGAAGCATTATAAGCCTCCTACCTTCAAAAGCAATTAATTATATGTATGTTATAAGTATTGTTGCATTAAGTGGTAGGAGTTGGTTGAAAACCTTGCTGCATTATATCATTCCTTGTCTAGATATATGAATCCCTGAATCCTACATAGACTAGGATCGAGTAGATGCTTAGCCCTGCTTTAAGCGGTAGAAGTCAGGTGATTTCCTGTCACCTGCGAGATGTAGGGATATTCATATATGGCACGGTTGGCTATATTGCTATCGTGGAATGGAACCATGTGTTAATAAAATGAAATGAGACCGGTGGGATGACGATAGTGAAGCAACAAAGCATGGAGGTCTTGGGTGTGGATCTATCCCCGTCTGAGTCGTTTAAGGACCGATTCGCTGTACGTCCTTGAGTCATGTTGAACGCAGTCTAACACTTAGTTGGCCGGATAAGTCGTTCCGACCGCGAAGTCGAGTAATATGGTTCAGGCCGGGAATCGAATGGTAGGTTGCTTCTTGGAGGAGAGAAAGGATGTGCTTGGGGACATTGGCGTGAGACCAAGGGGGGTTAGAGTCCCTATCACCTGGCAGAGTGTCGCCCTTGGGGTCGCGACATCATTCAGACCCGCGATTCCTGAACTGTACGAAAGATGACCTGAGCAGCCCTCGCCAGGCGCGTCTCGGTAAGTGTTAGAAATACCCCTCCAGCTGGATAGGAATTCGATTCGAATCGCCGTCGCTCCCGGTTAGTGAGCACTTGACTTGAGCAGCGGCAACGTAGATTCCATTAAATTGAACGGATGGTTAATTGGATAACGATGGAAAGGTTGCCTCAATTTATACCTGCTATGGTTAATATTGTTTGCTCCTAATAAAGTGAGTGCTCTAGTACAGGTTCTAATATAGATGATAGGTTAATGATAATTAACTTGATGCTTAAGCATTAATGATTACTTATCCATAATAAGCTTTTATGCAAAATGTTGTCAAGCTAGCCCACTTTATATCAGCCTTGCATGATCCTTGGTGTCACTTTATTTCTGGTTTCTGACGGGTAAGTCTAGCTGAGTACCTTCTTGTACTCAGGGTTTTATCCCCACTTGTTGCAGGTTGTGATGTATCTTGGCGGCTGCAAGAGTTGGTTGGCTCCTGCCGTAGAGGCGGAGTGTGATCACGGGCATGATACTTCTGAGTTATCTTCTCTCTAATTCTTTTGTTGGAAGTTGACCTTAGTATTGGCATATATTTGAAATAAAGGTGTTGTTAGTTTCAAATTACTTTGCTTCCGCTACTTTTTAATTTAAGTTGTAATAACTATGTTGAACTCCGATGTATATTAAACTACTTGTGAAATGGTTGTAACATGTGACTTGTTATGCTGAATCACTACGATCTTGGCTTGTAAGAGTTGGTTGGTTTGAAATCCCACGTGATTTTATTGGACTACCGGAGTTATATGGGCTCAAGTGCGATAATTTGATCACTTCGGTGATTGTTTTTGTACTTGTGCTCTTATAATTTGGACGGTTCCGTTACACTAACTAACTTTGCCCAGCAGCTAGCTAATTACTGTACCTTTGGATAACTAATCACAAGGCTACATGCATATTCTCATTCATACCACAAAGTTCTCTGTACAAAATCACCAACAACTCACATAGTAGCACTAGAGAGAGCGTGCTCTTAGGAGAAACATGCTAGGAACTTTCTGAAAGTCAACGTCTGACTTTGAGAAAATTCCTAGCATGCTCCTCCCAAGAACAAATAGCTCCTCATCTTCTTCCTCTTCCAACAAAAAATTCCATCGACAGAAGCGAAGCATACAACAATTAAAATGTATCTTCCATCGAAATCTAGTGTATCAGTAAGAATCTCGCCAATTCAAATCAACTCTGTACAAGACATATGGTATGGTTCTAATACAAACATGAAATTTCTGATACAAAGCAGTATAGTTAAAGCTCTGTTGCAGAAAAAACAACAGCTCACTGAAAGCTAGTTCAATACCAGTTAACTATATCTAACAAGCTAGTACTCAAGCTAGCAGTTCAGCACCAGTTAACTATATCTGACAAGCTTAAGGCCTTAAGCATTCAATTAGAACATAACTATAAAGAAAACATGCCACTGAACAAATGAGAAGCACAATCAAACAATAGTTGCAGCAGTGTCACTCCAAATTGAGCCAAACAAAATTTATTTGTCAACAAACATGTCTACAGAAAACAATTGTCACCTAAGTACAAGCAACTCTGATCTTCTATGATAGGGAATACAAATAGACCAAACTGTGCCATGACTAAAAGTTAAAACTTCTATGCAATCTTAGACCTACATTGATGAAACAATGGTTCCTGCTCCTGCATGCCAACTACGTTTATACAAAGAATGGCACCATAGAAGCTTGAAAGTACAAACAGCAGGCAAAATGATACAGGTGGCAAGCTATACAAACTTCCATAATCTAATCATATATCATATAGGAAAACAAATCTGTTTATTCCACACATAACTTAACTCTACGTATAACTTTTTGACCATAACTGACATCAAGTTCTGAAAACCAACATTTTCCTTCCCCACTAGGAAGCGCATAACTAAGAGCAGATGGCTCATGTCTCCCTTCTACTAGTTGCAACAGCATGTATGAAAACCAATCGAGCGGTCAAGGTAGTAGCTGAGATCCAGAAAACTAAATTTCATTCTTGCACACATTCAATTAGCATAATACACTAAAATCATTCCACTGACCAAATGAGGACCCTAACAAAACTTGAAGCAGACAATAGCAGCTATCAACAGACCATGTCAACGGAAAACAATATCCAACTCATTACCCGCACTTTTGATTTGTTGCACAAAACACGAAATCCATTTTTCTGCTAAACCAGCAGCCATAGCAAGAGAGTTATGCCCTGCAGGGCGTAGCCTCACCTGTGCTGCGACGGTGTGCGAGCGCGTGGGGAAGAGCTTGGTGATGCAAGTGGTGTTGAAGCCGTGCTCGAAGAGGAACAGCCTCAGGCAGCCAGGCGTCGAGAGAACCAAACCCTAGCAGATGGTGCTAGGCGGAGGGGCGGCAGAGACGGGATACCGGCGTGGCGGCGACCGGATGCCGGGGCGGCGGGGGCCGGATGCCGGGGCGGGGGCGGGGGCGGCTGGATGCTGTGGTTGCGGCGGCTGGGCAGTGTCGCGAGTGGAAGAAGAAAGCCTCGCGGCATCACGAGCGGAAGAAGAAAGACCGCCTCCTCGGTCATCGCCTCCTCGAGCGACCCGTGAGCGGACGGGGAACCGTGCCCGGTGTCTGGAGACGTGGGGCCGCGCCCCGGGGAAAATGCGTGGGTCGAGCTGCCCTATCCCTCCGCATTGATTTCCAAATGGCACCGGAATCTGGCCCGTGGCCAGTTTCCTCGCAGGCTTCTCGCCCCGGAAAAAGGCCGGGATCCGGAGGGATTCCCTGCTGCCAAAGTAGGCCTAAAAGAGGGCTCGGTGGGCGGGCAGAGGAGAAAAGAGGGCGGGAAGGACCACGGATTTTGCTAGGGTTTGCGGTCCCTGCTCACACTGCCTCCTCATTCCTCACCACCACAGTCCACAGCCGTCGCGCGCAGGGGAGGAGGGAGGATGCCACGGAAGACCACCAAGGGCAAGGAGGGGGAGCCGCAGCCGGCGGACGCCGCACAAGAGGAGCCCGCTCCGGCACCTGCGGACGCCGCACAAGAGGAGCCCGCTTCGGCACCGGTGGCACCTGCGGCCGCGTTGACTGAGGCGGAGGTGGACGAGCTGCCCAGGGCCATCGTGCGCCGCCTGGTCAAGGACAAGCTCTCCCACGTCGCCGGCGGGGACGGCGCCGAAGTCATCGTCAACAAGGACGCCATGGTCGCGTTCGCCGAGAGCGCCCGCATCTTCATCCACTATCTCTCCGCCACGTCCGTATCATCCCAAATCCCATTCTCTCGCTCCTCAGCCCCGCCACTCTCTGATTCAGATCCGGATTGCCCCCTGTTTACTCTGATTCTTATTATCCTCTGTTGCTCTGCTTGCATTGGGAGTTTGGAACTCGCAAGAGAATGCCAGATTGCCAGTAATCTGATAGACTGATACTACCATTCTGTTCAACAGGAGTAGTGGCGTACAGCATATTTTATCCAATCGAATCCCGGGTATTTTGTGGAAAATTGTAGAATGCTGCCATCAATCAAGGCTCCAAGTAATATATGTGATGTATTTTACTGTAGTAGAGTAAATAGGAGTGCGTTTTTGTCCGATAGCAATCTCTGCTCGTTTTTAAGTAGAAAGGGGTATGGAAAGGGGAATGTGTGAAATCTAACTTTTTGAAGAAAGAGTTCTTGCGTATTCTAACCTGGAGGCTCTTGATTTAACGGGCTTCCAAGTTCAGTATAACCAGCTCTTATTAAGGCATCCGGGATAATAATATGCTGATGATTTTGTCTGCAGTGCCAATGATATGTGCAAGGAATCAAAGAGGCAGACTATCAGCGCTGATGATGTCCTCAAGGCGCTTGATGAGATGGAGTTTTCAGAGTTTGTGGAGCCCCTTAGGACTTCGCTGCAAGGTCAGTCTTGCTGCCTTCATCCTGTTAGCACCTTGTTAGATGCTCCATGGTGTTATCGATATGTTAAGGTAATGCAGGGCAAAACAGCATGAGTTTGAGCTTTGGATTGTGGGTTGTGCCTTTTACAATCTGAAGCTTGAACAAACAGGCAGCTTTTGACTCCAGTTTCCACAACCTAGGTCGTTGGATTGTAACAATCCAAGAAGCTGGTCTTCCCCTGCTTTTCATAGACTTGAAATTACCTGCAATGCCACTCGTTACAGACCCCGTCAGGTGGCGCACACATAATCAAACAACCGTACGATCCAGAGCTTTTCACATTCTGCAAGCTGTTTTTCAGAATCCCTAGCTGAAACAAACATGCCATTTCTCATTGCTATACTTGCTTAAGCGTTACTATGGTCCATTAGGTGGCGTTTGGATATAGGGAAATGAGCAATGGGATAAGGGAATAAACCCATGAAGATATCATATCCAATGTTTGGATAACAGGAAATGAACATAGGGATAGGGAAATAAAGACTAGCACACCCATCCCATACCCCTTCCTTTTATCCCAATCTATTTCCCTATCCCAATCCCCATCCAAACGTGCCGTTAGGTTGAGTCAAGGTTATTAACAATACTCACAAGTTCTAGGAGATTCCATACCAATAATTTCCTAGTTTTTGTAACCATGGTTTGCATGGTTGTTCTACCAATGAGAATGCCAATCCATTTGAGTTTGTATACAATTCTTTGGAGGTTTTTGTAGTGAAGTCTATTTTATCTATATAGCCCATCTGATCTGATTTCATCCTTTGCCCTCATTCTTTCCATTTCAGAGTTCAGAAACAAAAATGCAGACAAAAGGTCAGAAGCAAACAAAAAACAAAAGGAAAAGAGAAGGAAATTAAATGAAGAGACACTTCCGCAGAAGGAAAATGATCCAGCTGATGATGCCAAGGAGAATGATGACTAGCTTAATCGCAATAAAAAAGGGAAAGAATGACAGTTAGCTTGTCTGCTGGAGTGGTAGTAACACGCAGACGCAGAACTCAGATATGGCAGTGTTTATGTTGGTAGTAGTATGTGGCTATTTGCTCTGTGCTCCATGTTGCCTCCGTAGTGCAAAACATTTTCTAGACTTGATATGGTGCTGTATAATTCTAGTGCCCTGTCAGCTTTCAGCTTGCTGATGGTGCAATTAAAATTCTGTACCTGATGAAATATTGATTTTATAAATTATCTCAGCACCATGTCGGTTGGCAAATTGCTGGTTTTATTCAACCTGGAATAGCTCACGTCTTACTAGATGCTGAAATTGAATGGTTTGTGTGCTTATTGGTGTAGTGGTAGCATACATATAAAGTTTGACTTTCATACACTTCTGCAATCCCATGTGTCTATCCGGACAGCCATATTCCACATTTTGGGTTCAATATCGATTTGACACATTAGCCATGAAGCATTCAACATGACGGTATAACCTTCATCAAGGAAGGTCTCAGTAATATGGAAGGCCTGACGCTAATTGAACAATATTTAGAAGTTGGCGTAGGTTTGGCAGAACCAACAAATGCTCGTCTTTCTTCTTGCAATGACATTACAATTTTTTGTATAAACAAAACATTATTGTAACTGTTCAAAACCATCCACAAAAGCGGCCTACAATTCAAATTCAGAAACTACTACCTTGAACCTTGGTGATGATTATGAATGACCTGACTCAGAAAAATAAAGGGTAAATATTTGGCTTTGAAAGAGCCAAGATTACAGTGTGTAGAGCTTACAGAATGAATCAGAAAACTTACACATAAAATAATTTAAAACACCAATAAGCACACTTCGTACTTCAAATTGAGTGAGCAACGCTGATACACACGCACCAAAAAAAAATCTCATATTCAGAGATCGAATCGATCATAACTGCGAAAATGACCAAGTTACAATTTACAAACACTAATCAGAACTCTGAACAATTGAGCTGCTGCGGTCTTCATCTCAAACAATTTGGCAAACATCATCAGTACAATGTCAGTAAAATTCTGGACAAGACTATTCTCCGTCTGATTCAAATACATGTTTTAGGAATCCTTTCGGTCAAACTTTTCGAACCCCCTTTGACCATCATCAACATATAAAAACTTGCATCATGGTTTCAAAGGCAATCAACGTGCCGGAACCGTGACCTCTTTTGTCTCCCTTTATGTCCTTTTTGTGTCTCTCTGTTTCTCGTCTCTTTTGGGTTTCATCTCTAGCCTACCCCAACTTGCTTGGGATAAAAGGCTATGTTGTTGTTGTTGTTGTTGTTGTTGTATGGTTTCAAAGGCAACATATAAACGCTGCCTGCTGGAGCTTAAAGCTTGGAGGCATTTGGTGGCTTGTGTTCTTTCTGTGACGAATATGTGACTTGGTGTCCAGGGTGTGGGGTGTGTGAGTTGGGTCTCTTAGACCCATGTAATATTTTTCTACCTTAATTAATGAAATGACGTGTAGTTCTCCTGTGCTGTTTGAGAAGAAAAAGGTGACTAGATAACCCAAGGCGAACTGGGTAGGTGACATCTACATGGCAAGGCATAACTAGACACCCCCAAGGCAAGCTGGGTCCGCCTAGACGATTAGGCGACGCCTTTAAAAGAGTGTAACATATATTGACAATGTAAGATAGATCTTATTAGATTCACCCTAAAAGTTCTTTCAAAATGTTCAGTTACCTTCATTTAAAAGGTCATATTTTCATAGAAATGTTGTCAGAGTAGCTCACAAGATATAACTGTGCTCTACTTCAGTCCATTCCCCATTTCCTAACTACTCTCTCTTTCGCAGACATTCCAGCTCTTTCTTTCGCAGACATTCCAGCTCTTTCTTTCGCAGGCACTCCAGCCACATTGCTACTTCCAAGGGTACTTGACTTTGGTCCAGACTTTTCAACCAATGCGCCCTGGGAAACACAGAGAGCTATGAAGGAGAGTATGCGCCGTATTTGCCGCAGCACAAGCAGCAACGAATTGATAACAGCAGCCACCAGTACATTGAAGTTTGCAATCAGGAAAAACTGCAACACAAATTGAGCATATACTTTTTTTTGAGCGAAAAATTGAGCATATACTTAGCAGACATTAGGCTGGGAGCTCAAACAATGTAACAAGGTTATTTTGTTTTACCGCTCCGATAATGCCAAGGATTGTAAAAACAGTTTGTTTTGCTGCATCCCAAAAACCTCCACCCGTGAGCCGCCTAAACCACCTGCCTCCTCCTGACCATCCTCCACCACCAGCAGCAGGACCTCCAGGCTGGCCCCTTTGCCTCCTTTCAATTTCCACACCCCATTTGTCAAACTCAGCCTTCTTCTTCCCTAGGGCATTTTCCAGTGCTTTTCTAGCTTCATCCTGTAGGGAAAATAGTAATTTAATCCTGTAGACTACTTGGTCTAATAAGTAATAGTCCCTTTTTATTTACAAAATAAACTACTACAAGATGAAAAGGGACTACTAAATCCTTGCACTTTACAGTTTTGCTGCAGCAGGGTTATCCAAATTCCGAAGATCAGTGAACAATTGCGTCAAAAAAGATCAGTGAACAAAGGGGAAATTAACAAGTAGAAGAAGTTTTCTCATCAAAATTGATTCTATTACTATGTGGATTTTTACATCATTCAGCATTATCTATATCCCCATAAGAAGCAAAGTAATAGGAATTCCCAACACTTCATAGCTTCGTTCTGTGAGGAAGCTTGTATTCTGTCCTTATGGCTGCAATGCAGAAGAAAATGTTGAACATATGCTTTTCACATGCCCTCATGCAAGTCAGGTATGGACAGCAGTAGGTCTGACACTAAATCAAGGGACAAACATGGCTACATCTTTATTGACTCTAGAGCAAAATCGCACACATCAACCAAGCTCTGAACTTACAACGGCAATAATAGCAGTGGCCTGGAATATTTGGTTGGCAAGAAATAGGAAACTCTTTGATAATGTTACAACCTCATGTTCAGCAATAAAAAATAACTCTGTACAAACATTAGAACTCTGGAAACATAGAACCAAGAAAGAAGCAAGGAGAATAGCTATCGAAGCATGGACACAGAATTGGGAACAAACAGCTGGAAGTTCAGAAACAACTTCAGACCGAGATGATCAAGCTGGTTTTAGATTGTATCTAGTTCCTTCTTCTTCTTCTTTCATCTTTACTTTTGTTTTTATTTTCTTTTCCTCTCTCTTTCACTTCTTTTTCTTCTCCTCTATTTTTCTGCTGTTCTCCTTCTCTTTTCTTTGCCACCTTGGCATTGCATATGTACAGTTTATTTTTCATATCAATACAAATTAGGTAGGGGACTCCCCTCCTGACTTCCTCAAAAAAAAAAAGGAAGCTTGTGTTCAATTTAACCAATATTTTGCGTATTTTTGGATTCTCTCAGAAATCAAGAGTGGTATCTAGTTCAATACAGTCTTGCATATAACAGTGCCAGTTTTTTCGTATAAAGAAAATCAGCATGGCATGCCAGGAGACCTGATTCCAAGAAAATGTAAAGGTAAAGAGGGAGGAAATGATACTAAAATATATCAAACTTGATTCGGTCACTATCTGCTTACATTACAGCATTCGGTATTATACACATCACCATAAAGATTTAAAACAAGGTGTTATAGAAATTTCCTCCTGACCCGCCCCCCCAAACACCACCAGGTGGTGGTCGTTTGAATATCGAATAGTTTAAACAAATTTAATCTATCCCATTATCTACAGCGTAATGTGTTCAATCCCAGAGACAGACTCAACCCCGCGACGCTAGAACCTGGGCCTCATCGTCACATATGAAGACGAGAATCCACAAAAAAAAATCCCAGATAAACCAAACTACCAACGAACCCCGAATTCGCGGGGCTAATCAATCAAGAGATGCATGCTGCGTTGCGCGCACCTGTTTCTTGCGGCTATCACCGCCGGAGAAGAGGCAGAAGACGCGGCCGGCGCGGGCGCAGGAGCGGAGACTAAAGCGTCCAGGGATACTGGGGAATCGACCGGCGTCGAAGGAGGGGAGGACTCCGTCGCGTGGGAAGGCGCGGAGGCGAGGGGAGGTCGGAGGAGGCCGCGCAGCCGGCGCAGGCAACATTGCTGGCTCGCTCCCCCGCTCCGTAGCTCGAATGGCGTGGGTTTGTGTGATTGTGTCACGAGCGGAGGCTGCTTATACAACTGAGCTGGGCCTGTCTTTCGCCTTCGGATGAGGCTGCTTATACAACTGGGCTGGACCTATCTTGCGCCTTCGGAATGGGCCTACCTCTCGCCTTCGGAATGGGCCTCGTGCGCGTCAGTGCGTTCCCGTGAACAAACGATGCATGTCGCGTATATTTTACAACGCCACTACGATAATAATAACACCACGATAGTCGTTATTTTCAGGGCTATAAGAACATGGCATCACGGATAAAGGCATCAGATTAGATGAACACATGCATCGTGCAGCTGAACCATAATGATTTATCAGCTCTGGTGGATGGTAAAAACACTATCAATTAAAATACTGGCAAAGCAGTTCTATCTCGCTCACTTGAATACTAGACACAAAAACTTCCATTATACTACGGTATCACTCCAGGAGCACAATAACTCAGAACACTCTGTTTGGCTTCCCCATCGTGCTCTTGATGTACAGGCACCGTACCTGCAAAAATAAACATCACAGCCAAGCCAAGTCAACTTGTGCTGGAGCAAATCCAGAGGATGCAAACAGAGGGAGGTTAAAAAAGGACTCACGTTCTGCCAGTTCTTCTTCAGCAACGAAACGAGGAAGTTGACGCTCATCTGGATGTTTTGCTGGATTTGCTTCTCCTCCATCGACAGGTTGCCCACTGCGACGCCCATGCACAGAACCTTCTTGAGCTGGAACTTGATTGTAGCTTTCGTCTCATTTACTTTTGATTCCAGAGAGTCCTGGTGAGTAGCCAGAGTTGGGAACTTGCCTGTGACGACATTGAAACATTATCAATAACCAGGGTCAACACCAGGATATCAAATGTGATTATGATATGATAAAAACTCGTTCCTCATCACATGCAGAACCTAACATGATATAGTGCTAGCTAAAAAGATGTACAACATATAGCACAAAACAGATGGTTCCGGTTTTAAAGAAAACGAGCTTCCATTGCAGAAGTTTCAAGTTTGGCATATCATGTGGAATCACTACAGCCAACATTCCAACAAGGTACATAATCTTGCAACATACCAACTATGCTGTATCAAAAAAAAAAGTTCCCAGACATATATTCGTACGAGTATGCTTAGGGAATGCCACACACGTAACTGAAGTTGTGCTCACAAAAGGCTAAAAGATACTTTTTTCTTACAGAAAAATGGCGAAATTACCATCATATAATTAACAATAGCAGGGACGTACAGGGCAGATAGCAACATGAACATAAGCTCATTCTAACTGTCAAGTGCAACAGTCATTCTAATTATGAACGGTGACAGCCAGCAGATGACAGATCAGAATACTTGCCTGCTTTGTTAAGACCAGGACCAAGGAGACGAGGAATCTGCTTGATAATAGCCTCAGATGCTAAGAAAACATGGTACTTCTTGGCAAGCTTCTTGTTCTTGTTCATCCTCTTGAGAGCCATGTAATCAAGACCGATCTTCTCAGCCTGCAAACAAACGAATATACAAGCACAACATCATCAGGACAAAAACAAAAGAAAACTTTACACAGAAGACAGTTTCTAAAAGTTCAAAGATTTATGATCCTGTTTCAAACATCTCGATTTCAACAGTAAGTAAAAAAGATTGGTGTAAAAAAGATTGGTCTCATTGCACAATAGTCAACAGCGAGGTAAGGAGGTTCTACCACAGTTTTGACAATCATAGTTCAATAATAATGGCATATTTGGCCAAGTAAAAGAATGAACCAACAGCAGCGCCGTAAGAGAGGTACCTCCTCCACATGTTGCGCATCGCCAAGCATGCAGACCTTCATCATTGGGCGAGGGATGTGGGGCAATTTAATGGAGCCGCTGAAACGCTTGAGTCCAATCTGGAGTTCGATGGTCTCTGTAAAATTCCTGTTGGGAGATTGCGTCCTTGAGGGCCTCGGTTTGCAACTTACTGCAAAGTAGAGCGCAGGTGTCAAAAAGATTGCAGTGTGTCAAAGATGAAGTGAATGTGGTGTGCAAAACACAAAAATCGCCGGCAACTTAACAGTGACGACTACTCCTCACAATGCAGCTAGATGATGGGTTATTACAGTGGTAAAAGGAGCTCAGCTGCATTTAATTACTGGAAATCAGGAGTCGGAAGCTATGGAGTATGGAGCAGTCTAACACGGTACAACAGTACACGTTTGTATCATGATTCAAGAACATCTAGAATGATCAAGCCACCAACCTCTTGTCAATCTAATTCCAGCAATTTTCACAACTTCTCTCGTTACGAACTCTTATCTTTATGCACACAAATAAAATTGTTATGGGTAAAAGAGACGCTGTATCTATACATATCTATAAAAGTCCTAGCCTTGGAACGGGTCCGTCGCTCTCACAGTTTACTGCTCCCGCAACAGTGTTTTTAAACAGTAAATCTATACATATCTATAAAAGTCCTAGCCTTGGAACGGGTCCGTCGCTCTCACAGTTTACTGCTCCCGCAACAGTGTTTTTAAACAGTAAACCCGCTAATACAGTACCGGGTCTATGAACAGTAAAACCGTTTAGAAACAGTAGCAACAGTACAGTACCGGGTTATGAACAGTAACACCCGTTTAGAAAAAACAGTAACACCCGTTAAAAGAACAGTAACCCGTTACTACAGTACCGGTTTATAAACAGTAAACCCGTTAAAGAAAACAGTAACACCCATTTTTAAACAGTACCGTTAAAAGAACAGTAAACAGTTATAAACAGTAACACCGTTAAGCAACAGTCCTGCCCGCGCTTTGCGCGGGCCCTCCTGCTAGTTCTCAGAATAGGGCGGAGCGGGATCCTATGTCAACGAGGTAATCACAAAAAAACTTATAGCACGCGACAATCATGAGAGCACAGACGGTAAGTGCAACAAAAATTGGATAGGAAGAATAGGTCCAAAGATCGATGGTAGGTAGGTACCTCATGGCTGCTTGCCGATCGCCGATCCGCTGCTGTACACACACACACAAGACGGATCGTAAGGTCAACACAGGATAAAGCCAAACGCCTTGGGCATTTGAAAGCGACGAAAAAGGATCAGAAGCGACTCAAGCGAAAGAAGGGGAGAGGCGGACGCGTACCTGTTACTAGGGCGGGCAGGATGAGAATGCGGCGCCGGCGCGAGAAGAGGAAGGGCAGAGGAGAGAGATGCCGAAAACCTCGAGCAACAAATTGTGTATTTGAGGACGCCGATGCATCCTCCTCGCCTGTTGCGGCGCCGCTAGCCGTCCGATGTGATTCTCAGTTCCAGTAGATTGGTCCTGGGCCTTTTGTGGGCTGAAATATAACGGGCTAAATATATTGGGCTGATTCGATAGCCATCGCTAAAGGAAAAAGTCCTGATCAATATATATAGTCCGATTCATGAAATATCCCGTACCGAGCTACATCGTTTTCTATATTTAATTTAATCAAATTCTTATTTTCGGATAAATTCCAATTCAGTTTGAAATTCGGAACATTAAATTCGAAATCAGAACGAAAACGGTTTTTACATTTTTTCGATTGTTTTCTACTTTTAATTCAGAATATCCCGAATTCGAAATTCGGTTTAAACCAAATTTGCCACACTGGAAGTCTAGCTTTAGAAAAATTGTATCTTTTTCATACGATCTCGGATGAAGATGATTTTTATGTGAAAATTGTAGCTCTCGACGAGATCTACAATATTTTAGTTTTTAGTTTTTTCATTTGAGATCTTTAAGACGTACAAGCGCTTGTTGCCTTAGAAAAATCATATCTTTCTTACACGGTATCGAATGGAGATACTTTTTAAAAAAGTTTTAGGACTTGTTAATTATTATTCACTTGTTAATTGTTATGCACTTGGTCCTACGGGTTAATATTCCGTATTGATTTTTTGTATACCAACCGTGTTCGACATAATCCCGCTCAAATTAGTTCGTTTTCGAAATTCTTAATATTTCGTAAGTTCGTGTTCATTTTCGTGTCCAGTTTTACCGCTTTCGCTTTCGCTTTCGCTTTCGTTTTCGTATTCAAATGTAGAAGTAGAAAACGGTTCAAAGGTTTTCCGACCGTTTTCATCCCTAGTCCGATTTACCTCCTTTTTAACAATAAACCCGCGTGTTTGTGCTCTTCAAACTATTGAAATCGTCTGGTTTACATACCAGAGTGGCTTTAAAAGCAGTTTTGACTTACGTAGCGTCACGTCAACAATGAGCGAGGTAAATCGGACTTTCATGATAGTTCAAAGAGGTTAATTAGACTTTGAAAAAATAGAAATACATTTTCAAAATATTATCTAAATATTTTTCTATAATAAATATATATTTAAAAATATTACAAAAACTGATTTAATGTTAAATAATTATTTTAACTCAAAAAATATGAAGTTTGTTGTATATTTTTTTCTAAAATCATTCTCTACGTTTTTTTCGGAGATAGGAATATAGAGCATGAAATATGAAGTCCAACATCCCAAGCCCATCCAAACGGTCTCTCTACTCGATCGCGTGCTCACGATGCATGAGCAGACCTACACCGGTGATGATGAATGAGGAAGCAGTCACGTCCGTCCGGATGTTGTGGACCAAGACCTTCTTTAGATGCCTTCAAAATTCTAAACTTTTACTTTTCGTTCAATCATATTGAATCTTTGAACACATACATAGAGCATTAAATATAGATAAAAAATAACTAATTGTACAATTTGGTTGTAAATCACAAGATGAATCTTTTGAGCCAAATTGATGATTGAACACTAATTGCCAAATACAAACGAAAGTGCTACAGTAACCAAATTCAAAAAAAATTACATCTAAACACCTCCCAAGTCATAGGGCTGGTTTAGTTGCCAAATTTTTGGCAAAATAGCACTGTAGCATTTTTCGTTGTTATTTGGTAATTAGTGTCCAATCATGGTCTAATTAGGCTTAAAAGATTCGTCTCGTTCATTTCGTCTGAACTGTGTAATTAGTTTTATTTTTTATCTATATTTAATATTTTATGTATGTGTCTAAAGATTCGATGTGACGGGGAATCTGAAAATTTTTGCAAATTTTTCTGGGAACTAAACGGGCCCATAGACGTCTAGAGTCTGAGAAATCATATGCCAGTGGCTATTGATGGTCCAATCATTCTGCACATCTCATCATTGTGATGTCCCCTAAGAAGACAATATAGCCACAAAGTTAAACCACGTGGTGCATGTTGTTAATGAGCAATCAGAGCTTGGATTATATTTTTTATTTAAACTTTCTCATGCATGTCTCAATGGTTAAGCTAGATAATGTTGTCGAGAAAATGTTTTTTTTGCAGCTTGCACAGTGGTTGCGTAATCATTCATGTTGTGCATCCTTCGTTTCATATTTGGCTAGTTTCTAATTTTAGAAAATCATATAAGATTCAAATAATTCTAAGCAAGAAAGAAAAATGTAGACCCTGATTTTAGGAAAAATGTAAAAGTGGTTTCATATTTGTTTGAGTTAAAACAAAATTTATATGAATTTTCTCGTATTAAATCAGATTTTTAGTATTTTTCAATGCATATTTATTTAAAAAATGGATAATTTGTTGAAAATTTATATCTATAACTTTTTTATAAAGTCTAACCGACCTACCTTAACTATCGTGAAAGTTCGATTCACCTCACTCATTGCTGACGTGATGCAATGGGAACGAGATCCTCTACCGTCGTAGACAGCGACGGCTATCTGCAGCCATTGAATCTGCGCCATCCATCAGAATCCAACGACGAAGCTGCAAAACTCATCTGGCAGGCCACAGGTTATGATGGCCCATGTAAGCCCAGGACATCGGACGCCGCCATCTTCCTTGTCACCGTCGTCGTCGCAGGTGGGAGGCCCTAGCTGCCGACCAGGGTGGCAGGAAAGCCCCCGTCGACCCCCTCCCCCATAATTAAGCATGAAAACGGTCCGAAACGGTCGAAAACAGACTTACGATATAGAAAAACGAAAGTGGTCGGTTCGGGATATTTCTACATTTAGCAATTAAAGAGTACAAAAAATGGTTGAAAATGGCTGTGAAATCAATTGAAACTGACAGTTTTTCATGTTAAAAAACGGTTCATAATATAGAAAACGAAAACGGTCAATTCGAAATATTTATGTTCCGTTTTCATCCCTACCCATAATTATTGTTTTTTCAAAATTAGGTCGTTCCTCTTGTATTTGGGCCGCATTTTTGTTGAGGCTCGCGCCCCGCCACAACCAAGTCAACAGCCATGCAGTAGATTCCAAAATAGCTGACATCAGCAAATATCCCATGTTTTTTTAAAGTAAAAAAGTCATAATTCCTGAACCAAAGTATTATAATTAAAACATCATCGTGTTCCTTGCAATAAACTCTTCCAAACAAGATCTGATATGGATATATTTTTTTTAAAAAAATTTGCGAACATTTATCTCACGATGAACTGTATTTAAAAATAATCGTCGAACATCACATTAACACTACACGAATATCATAAAAAAGTATAGAACATCATAGGTATACTACGCGAACGTCACATGTAACATGAAATTAAAAAATTAAAAAATAAAATTAGTGAAGCAATTAATTATAGTCAAATAAAAATAAGAAAAAAATGCTATCGAACATTATAAATACATAGTAGAACATCATGAAAGCATCTAGGCCCCGAGGTTTGGTTTCGGCAATTGATGACAACGCTTTATTACCATGACTAACGTGTGTTTTGCAGAAACTTTGGTAAGTTAGGTCATGGAGGTTATAACTGCTTTGAGCACCATGGTATTCATGCCCCTTGATGGAAATCGTTTCGGTTTTGAAAAGAGTGACGTCAAGATTAAGGACGGTTAGTTCCGGATATCGAGGTGTTGAGATACATTCGGAATAGTCGTTAGGATCTTCGTTTTTCTCTTTTGGCCGTACTAAAGGGGGGCATGAGCGGGTAGCTTGACCTAGGTGAGTCCTATGTTTAGGTATGGTGCACACTTGTTAAACTTAGCACTCAGCTCTAGAACAGCTCAAAGTTCAGTTGGAAGCAACTTGGTTCAAGTTGCGACGCGTTTCGGAAAGTTTAGGGTGTTCTTCCCTTGACCGGACGTGGTCCTCGGTTTGACCGGACGCGTCCGGTCAGTTCAAATCCGCGACTACGGTTCGGCACTGACGACTGGACGCGGCCCTTGCGAGGACCGGACGCGGTGGTCAGGGTCGACACGTGTCACTTAAGATGAAACACCCGATCGGACGCGACCTGGGTGTGATCGGCGCGTCCGGTCACGTTCCAGTAAGGTCCAGCGACGACCGGACGCGTCCGGTCATCACCGATCGGACGCGGTCGCGCGTCCGGTCTCGTTACAGTAAGCTCCCTGCACGACCGGACGCGTCCGGTCACCTCTGACCGGCGCGTCCGGTCACTTAGCCAGGTTTTCGGAATTTTGACCGTTACGGCGACCGGCGCGTCCGGTCATTTCGACCGGCGCGTCCGGTCACCCCGTGTTTTGCTGAGTTGGCAGGTAACGGTTCGTTTCGACTGTGGGGTGTATAAATACATCCCCACCACCTCTTTTAGAGGTCTCTTGCTCATTTGATCAGCTGAGAAACACCTTTGAAGTGCAAGGGAGTGCAAGAGCTCTAGTGAGGATTGTGTTTTGAGAATCAAAGCTTGAGAGTTCCTCACTAGCGATTAGAGAGTAGCAAGTGTGCATCCACCTTCTCATTTAGGCTCGTTGTGGTCAAGTGAGAGCTCTAGCTTGTTACTCTTGGTGATAGCCATCACCTAGACGGCTTGGTGGTGATTGAGAGTTTGGTGATCATCCGGCGGAGCTTGTGGATGACCCAACTCATCTTGTGAGCGGTTTTGGGCGATTCACCGCGACGGAGTGTCGAAGAATCAACCCGTAGAGAGCACTTGATCCTTGCACGGATCAAGGGGGAGCTACACCCTTGCGCGGGTGCTCCAACGAGGACTAGTGGGGAGTGGCGACTCTCCGATACCTCGGAAAAACATCACCGTGTTCCTTGCCCTTACTTTCAAGCATTTACATTCTCGTATTTACATTCATTGCTTGATTTACTTTCCTAGAATTGCCATGCTAGACTAGGATTGGAAACTAGGGTGCAAAACTTTTACCGGTAGAATCTCTAGGAACACAAGTAGGCACTAGGGGTGAATTCCGGCTTGTAGGATTTAATTCTTGCAATTAATTTTTAGAAAAGCCCAATTCACCCCCCCTCTTGGGCATCTTGATCCTTTCAATTGGTATCGGAGCCGAGTTGCTCCTATTTTAGGCTTTACCGCCTAGAGCAAGATGTCTAACGAGGAAGGACCACCTCCCACCTTTGAGGGGGATGATTTTCCATATTGGAAAATCCGTATGGAGGCGTATCTCGAAGCCATAGACGTTGGGTGTCTTAGAGCCGCAACCCAAGGGCTTTCCGCTATCAAGGATCCCGTAAACCCCATTGGTGACGAGGAGAAGTACGACCGGTGGAATGCAAAGGCCAAAAACGCACTCTACCGGGGCTTAGGCAAAGATATCTTCAATCGTGTGCGTAATGCAAAGAACGCTCATGAATTGTGGGAAAATCTTTGTGCTCTCCATGAGAGAACTAAGAGTGAGCGTGAGGAACGCTATCACATTGCTTTGAAGAAAATTAATTCTTTTGAAATGCTTCCCAAAGAAAGTGCTAATGATATGTACACTCGTTTGAATGTTCTTGTAGAGGACCTCAATGCTCTTGGGCTCACTCAAATGAGCCAATCGGATGTTGCAAGGAAGATCTTGAGTGTTCTTCCCGTTGAGAAGTATGATCACATTGTCAACGTGCTTCACCAAAGTGATCTTTCCACCGCAACACCGACACAAGTATTGGGGAAGATCAATGCTCATGAGATGTACATGCACATCACTCCGGAAGAGGGCTCATCATCTTCCAAGAAGAAAGACTTGGCCTTCAAAGCTAGTCATGACAAGAAGAAGAAGAAGAAGGGCCAAGCCATGATGGTGCAAGAGAGCTCAAGTGAAAGAGAAAGCCAATCTCGGAGATGGATTGCTACAATTGTGGTGAACTTGGCCACTTAGCTCATCAATGCCCTAGACCACCAAAAGACAAGTACAAGAACAAGAATAAGGGCAAGAAAAATGATTCAAGTGATGAAGAAGAAGAGAGGAAGAAAAACAAGCCATACAAGAAGAAGGATGGCAAGAAGGAGTTCCACAAGAAGAAGAAGGGAGGAAAGGCATACATTGTTGGTGATTGGCTCACCGATATTGAATCATCTTGTGGGTCCTCCGAAGATGAAAGCAATGATGAGAAAGAGAAGGTTGCCGCATTTGTGATGGGGCCATCATCTTCACCACATTTTCATCACCACCTTCACCGCCTCCTTCACCATCATCGTCCTCTACTCACCTATGCCTTATGGCCAAGGGTGAATGAAAGGTACAAAATCATGATAGTGATGATGATGATGATGATGATAGTGATAGTGATGATGAATATGATGCACCTTCTTATGATGAACTTGTAAAATTGTTGAACAAATACACTAAAGTCATAAGAAGGACAAGAAATAAAAATGATGAACTTCAAAATAAAAATGAATCACTCTCATCTAAGCTTAAAAATGCTCAAAAGACTAGTGGTGAGCTTAAAGATCAAAATGAAGTTATGTCTTCTAATCTCAAGGAGCTCAAAACTTCTAATAAAGAGCTTAAAGATCAACATGATAAGCTTGAGAAGAAGCATGATGAGCTCATCACTAGACATAACTCTCTAAAAGAAAAATACTCCACATTGAAAATTGACTATGATAGTCTTGTGGTTGCTAATGAACTTGCTCTTGAGACACATGATGCTACTAACAATGTTGTTAAGTGTGATATAGCTACATCATGTGATGACTTGATCATTGATAGCATTGAGCAAGGTTCTAGTAGCAAAGGCAAGAGTGTGGTTGAGTCAAGCAACTATGATGACTATGCCAAGATCAAGAGTGAAAATGAGAAGCTTGCAAATGAGAACAAGAAGCTAAAAGGTTTGATGGCTCTTGAGAAGCAAACAACAAATGAGTCACTCATTGAAGAAAACAAAAAACTCAAGCAAGAAAAAGAGCATCTTAAGACCGGCCTAAGCAAGTTCACAAGAGGTCAATATTTGCAAAGTGAGCTACTCATGAACATCGTAATGAAGATGGATAGAAGTGGCATTGGGTACTTGGCAAATCAAGAGAAGAAGGCAAAAGCTCAACAACAACAAAGCAAGTCAAAGCCCAAGCCAAAGAGATGTGTTGAGTGTGGACAAGAAGGTCATTTTGCTCATGAATGCAAAACTCCACCACCACAACCCTTGCCCAAGCATGCTAGACCCTTTGCTTTCGATGCTCATTACATGCTAAGAAAAGATTCTAATGGAAAGATGAAAGTTATGTTTTTGGGTCCCCCAAACAAGAATAGGCCAAAGAAAATATGGGTTGCCAAGTCACTAGTTGAGAAAGTCAAGGGCCCCTCTCAAGTTTGGGTCCCTAAACAAAAAGCTTGATCTCTTGTGTGTAGGTGAACTACAAGACCGGTGGATCTCATTGGGTTATTGATAGTGGTTGCACTCAACATATGACCGGTGATCCTCGTATGTTCACCTCCATTGAAGAGAATGGGGTATGTCAAGAGAAGATCACATTTGGGGATAATTCAAAGAGCAAAGTCAAGGGTGTAGGCAAGATTGCAATATCAAATGATCACTCACTCTCAAATATGCTCTATGTTGCTTCTTTGAGTTTCAACTTATTATCCGTTGGGCAACTTTGTGACCTTGGGTTCCAATGCTTGTTCACACCAAATGAAGTGGAAGTTTCAAAGATAGATGACAAGCAAGTGATATTCAAAGGCTTTAGATACAACAATCTTTATCTTGTTGACTTCACCTCCGAAGATGCAAATTTGATGACATGTTTGTTCACCAAGACCTCACTTGGTTGGCTTTGGCATAGGAGGCTTGCTCATGTTGGAATGAACACTCTCAACAAGCTATTGAAGAAAGAACTAGTGAGAGGATTGAAGGATGTAAAGTTTGAAAAGGACAAACCTTGTAGTGCATGTCAAGCGGGCAAACAAGTTGCAAACACTCATCCAGCCAAAGCTTTCATGTCAACTTCAAGAGTGCTAGAACTTCTACACATGGATTTGTTTGGGCCTACAACATACAAGAGCTTGGGTGGTAATCTCTATTGTCTTGTGATAGTGGATGACTACTCAAGGTACACATGGACTTTCTTCCTTCATGACAAATCCGAAGTGGCTAATTGCTTCAAGAAGTTTGCAAAGAGAGCTCAAAATGAATTTGAAGTCAAGATAAAGAAGATTAGAAGTGACAATGGCAAAGAGTTTGATAACACAAACATTGAAGCTTATTGTGATGAAATTGGAATCAAGCATGAAGTCTCTTCAACTTATACTCCTCAACAAAATGGTGTAGTTGAGAGAAAGAACCAGACTTTGATCACCCTTGCAAGAACAATGCTAGATGAGTACAACACTCCGGAAAAGTTGTGGGCCGAGGCAATCAACACCGCATGCTATGCTTCAAATCGCCTCTTCCTACAAAAGTTTCTTGGCAAGACCCCCTATGAGTTGCTTAATGGGAAGAAGCCGGACGTCTCATTCTTCCGGGTGTTTGGTTGCAAATGCTACATCTACAAGAAGCATCAACACCTAGGGAAGTTTCAAAGGCGTTGTGATATTGGTTTTCTTGTTGGTTACTCATCAAAGTCCAAAGCATATAGAGTATTTAACCATGCCACCGGTTTGGTTGAAGAAACATATGATGTGGAATTTGATGCTAACGGCTCCCAAGGAGCAATTGAGAATTGTGATGATGTAGGTGATGAACCCTTGAGGGAGGCCATGAAGAACATGCCCGTGGGAGGCATCAAGCCAAAAGATGATGATGACGATGTACAAATTGTTGATCCACCATCTTCATCAAGTGTGCCTCAAGATGATGACAAGAATGAGAGAGTTGAAAATGAAGATACGTATGTCTCTCATGAACAAGCCAAGACACAAGCTCAAGATGTTGACGCTCCTCATCCACCTCCTCAAGTGGTTGATAGAAGAAACTCACCTCTACTTCAAGCTCGTCCACAAGAACTCATCATAGGGAGTCCTACTAAGAGAGTAATGACTCGATCTCAAAAGCTTGCTTCTTTTGTTGAACATCACTCTTTTGTCTCTTGTGTTGAACCTAAGAATGTAGAAGAAGCTCTTCAAGATCCGGATTGGGTGAATGCTATGCATGAAGAATTGAACAACTTCACCCGCAATCAAGTATGGACACTTGAAGAGCATCCCAAAGGTGCAAGAGTCATTGGAACCAAGTGGGTGTTCCGAAATAAGCAAGATGACCAAGGCATAGTAGTGAGGAACAAGGCAAGACTAGTTGCAAAGGGGTTCTCTCAAGTTGAAGGTCTTGATTTTGGAGAGACCTTTGCACCCGTTGCAAGACTTGAAGCCATTCGTATCCTCCTTGCATATGCATCACATCATGATATGAAACTATATCAAATGGATGTGAAAAGTGCATTCTTAAATGGCTTTATAAGTGAACTAGTCTATGTTAATCAACCTCCTGGGTTTGAAGACCCTAGATATCCTAATCATGTTTATAGGTTGTCCAAGGCGCTATATGGGCTCAAGCAAGCCCCTAGAGCGTGGTATGAGCGCCTCCGGGACTTCCTCATTGAGAAGGGCTTCACCATTGGGAAGGTCGACACCACACTATTCACCAAGAAGCTTAATGGGGAGATCTTCATTTGTCAAGTGTATGTTGATGATATCATCTTCGGATCAACAAATGAAGATTATTGCAAGGAATTTGGTGAATTGATGTCGAAGGAGTTCGAGATGTCAATGATTGGTGAGCTCACATTCTTCCTTGGGTTTCAAGTCAAGCAAATGAGAGAAGGGATTTTCATCTCTCAAGAAAAGTATACCAAGGATCTTCTCAAAAGATTCAAGATGGAAGAATGCAAACCAATCAAGACCCCAATGCCATCTAATGGACATCTCGACCTAGATGAGGGAGGTAAACCGGTTGATCAAACTCTCTACCGTTCTATGATTGGTAGTTTGTTGTACCTTACCGCATCTAGGCTCGATATCATGTTTAGTGTGTGCATGTGTGCTCGCTTTCAAGCGTGCCCTAAAGAACCTCACTTAAGTACCGTAAAAAGAATCCTAAGATATCTTAAGCACACCCCAAACATTGGTCTTTGGTATCTCAAAGGAGCTAGATTCCAACTAGTTGGCTATTCCGATTCGGATTATGCCGGTTGCAAAATTGATAGAAAAAGCACATCCGGAGGGTGCCATTTGCTTGGGAGATCTTTAGTATCTTGGTCATCTAAAAATTCAAAATAGTGTGGCTTTGTCCACCGCCGAGGCGGAATACATTGCCGCGGGGGCTTGTTGTGCACAAATCTTATATATGAAACAAACCCTTCTAGACTATGGAATTGTTCTTGAAAAGGTGCCACTTTTATGTGATAATGAAAGTGCCGTTAAAATTGCTAACAATCCGGTACAACACTCTCGCACCAAGCACATTGATATCCGCCATCACTTTCTAAGAGATCACGTTGCTAAAAATGACATATCACTAGAAGGTGTAAGAAGTGAAAATCAATTAGCGGATATCTTCACTAAACCTTTGGATGAGGCCACCTTTTGTAGGTTAAGAAGTGAACTCAATGTGCTTGATTCTAGCAACTTTAAAAAATGAGCTTGTGTTGTCCCTTGCATTGCATTGTATTATATGCCATGTTTATCTTATCGCAATGCATCTAGGGCTTGGCTAACACGGTTACGATAACCCTTCTTTGGAGGTGTGAAGAAGCCTAACCGTGGATCAAACTTGACAAGCAACCTAGCCTTACTTTCTTGTATTGCATTGCATATGCATGGTTGTTAGTTTGTCGTTCCTTTTCGGTTTAGCTTTGAGCAACCTCTGTGTTCGTCCATGGATAGAGAGAGCATTTTGACGCTCCTAAAGGTTCAAAAACTCTATTGCATGGCCATATGTTGCTCCTCGGGTGTTTATTGCCTATTTTCTTAAAAATAATACTAGCCTAAGGCAATCTATTTTGAAAAACTTGAGGGTTTGAGTGAGGTCACTCATATCAGGTTCCAATTGGTGTTTATTTGTGTCTCTTTGAATTGGAACTTGATTGGGAGAAGTCACGTCGAAGTTCGGAACGAAGAAGGGCGAAAAACAGTGATCGGACGCTGGACCGGACGCTGCACCGGACGCAGTGATGCTTCACCACCGCGTCCGGTCCCGGTGACCACCAGTGCGTCCGGTCATTCAGAAGACCAACTCCCGATCTAGTGACCGGACGCTGCACCGGACGCGCTGCTGCTGACCACCGTGTCCGGTCCTGGTTACCACCACCGCGTCCGGTCATTCGCGATGACTTTCCCGAGTACCCTCGACTGGACTCTGTCCGCGTCCGGTCAGTTGTAACCGGACGCGTCCGGTCGCTCCAGGAGCTTACTGGAGTGTGACCGGACGCTGCACCACCGCGTCCGGTCACATCGACCACCGCGTCCGGTCATCGCGTGTCGAGCGGATCTAACCCCTCATATAATGGTTCGTCTTCGGCCCGTCTGTCCTCAATCCGCCTGCGTTTTTTTGCCGCCGCCGTGCCCTAACCCGCCGAGTTCGCTGTTTTTGCCGGAGCCGCTGTTGATATTTGGTAACGCAATTAGGAAATAGGATCCGCAAGCGCACGGATATCGGTGAGCACTTCACCCGAGATGTTATCCTGGGTATCGTATTTATATTTTTACCTTTAGGAGAAAGAGTGCATCTGACTAACCAAATCTATTACTACTAACCTTTAGGCTACAACCACTATGATTCGATGTGAGTGATGTATAGAGAAGACTACAACCGCACTCTTCTTCTAACCTTGGTAAGGATGATCTACTGTTCTATTGGGGAGGTTTACGGAATCTAGACACCACAAAGGATGTTCAACCCGCACCTATAAACCCTATCGATCCTGCTAACGGGATATGGAATACAAAGGTAACTCGGAATTGTCACGTTCCTCGCTACTACCATGGTCCAGCTAGACGAGGGGATATCTATGAGTATCCTAGCTTAAACACCACGTTTACGCTAGAGATGATTACTCTAAACTCTACGCGAAGAGATCAAAGTAAACTCATAAACCAAAGAACAATAAAACAAAGAACTTACTAGAATTTAGAAGTCGAAATAATGAAGAATCCTGAGAACAAGCCTCGGGTTAGAAGAACTTGCTCCCGCAGGTACAACCTCGGAGTAGACACCGACAGGCCGGCTTCCTCCGATCTACACCTCCACTCTATCTCTCTCAATCTAGTAGAACTAATTCTACTTTCACATTGGATGCTAAGCCCTAAGAGGTGGGAACCCTAGAGGGAACCTCTCTCTCTAAACCCTAACTAGAGATATGCAACTGAATAATGAATTGGGGTCTTCTCCACCAAGGGTCAGGGGCCTTGCTTATATAGCCCTTTTGGATGAATCTGGACCGTCGGATCAAACCGACCTTCATCCTACGGTTTTCCTTGATCCTCAAAGGTGGTGGAGCATAATCCGCGAGACTCGACCTGATTGGTCCCGGGGGCAGGGCGGGCGCCCTAGGGCACAGGGCGGGCGCCCTGTGTCCTGGCCCGTTACGGCTCCCGTTCGTTCCCGTGGCTTCTAGAATCTTCTAGATGTAAGATAATTACGTGTTCGGTTAATATCCCGTCATTAATCCGACATGTGGGCCTTTCTTCAGTATTTCCAGATAACCCCCTGCAGAAATAGATAAACAGCAAAACTCGTGAAATTCTGTTAGATCAAACCCTAATTCTAGGTGTTGCTTGCATATAGGTCCTTTTCTTTATTTATTTGATGGTTATAATTGATACTTAAGAACCGTCAACAAACACCCCCATACTTAGACTTTTACTCGTCCTCGAGAAAAGGTTGGTTAATAAAACCTCTGGGGTTGAAACATTCTTTCATACCTGCAGGGTGTTGTAAAAATCCACTGTGCACTTATAGTCAGGGAAATATATGGTCAGAGTAAAGAGCCTTTCTTCTTCTTAATCCCTATCACTTGGAGTTTTTACATATTTTTGAAAAGAAAAACTTAGCATACCTTTATCCTCATAGGTGCTCTCAGAGTCACTCATTATCTTTTATATTTCTCTCTGAGGCTGTTTTGGTTTTGCAAAAATAATTCTTTATGCATACATACCTTGCATTTATTGTATGGTCAAAACCGGATTCGAGGAGAAGAATACCATACTCTTTAGATCAAAGACTTTGAAAATTAAAAACTTGTCACTCTTACTGGCATATTGCTTATTAGAGGGACCATGGGCTATCATTTTCTTTCCATCATATTTTTATCATATCTCATTTTTTTTCCATTTTGGGTGGATACCGAGGTACCCCTAATTCTACTGCCGGACACTTGTCCATTTTTTTTCCACGAGGTTATCGAGCACTTGCTCCTTTTTATTTCCTCGATATATTCATAATTTTGCGTAGCCCATGCCTCTAACGCAATAATACTTCGGAAGAGTGAATCTTTCTGAATAAAAATGTCTTGATCTTAGGAGTATGATAAATCTCTCAACAAGGGTCTAACTTGTTTTGAACAAACTCAATCCAAAGCAGATAGCTTTAATTAATATTTTCATGTTTAGCAGGCATATAAAACTTGAGGATGGTAGCTATAATTTTGAGATTTTTAAAACAAATTCTCCAAGCAATAAAGATACTAAGAATAAGGTACTCATACCCTTACCATCTCTTATTCCACAATGACTTTTAGCAACACAGGGTTTTGAAATAATTTTAATAATTGCAGGTTTCCAGGAAATATCACAGAGTGAGATTGATCATGATTATAAGCATTTTTATCCTTTTAATTTATCATGTTTAGAGAGATAAAATTCTGCACAAACTAAGGTGAGTGTGTAAGTGTGTAATAAAAGTGTGCAGAGTGTGTACCTGGTTCATGGAGTGGTGCGATCGAAGTGTGTGTGACATGTCAGGGAATCTCCCCCATACTTGTTTTCTGCTTTCTTGCACAAAAGTAAAGTAGAGACACACAAGACATACTAATAATAATCTTTATTAATCTTGAGGCATTTATTACAACCGAATAATAATAATAACCGAATATAATAGATCTAAACTGATTATAAGCGAACCTAATCGAATCTAATAATAACTAAGACATATATAGCCCCAAGATCTAATCTAGATAGCTCAGCGACGCTCACGCCTCCTAAGACTATGCTCTAACTCATCGATCCTCTTGTTGGCATCGGCAAGGTCATCCCGTAGCTTTAGGATCGTAGTGTTATGGTTGAAGGTCCTCCGATCCATAGAGATATTGGAGTTCTGAATTTCTATAATGCTGTTCTTGATCACCCGTAGCTCCTCATCCACATCTGCAATGGTCCTGCGGCGCTTGGGAGGTGTCTCGAAAGCATTAAGAGCATGCTTGGGTGCTTCCTTTGGAGGAACGAAGCGGACCTTAGCTGCCCTAACACCCTCGAAGTAAGGTCTCTCCTCCGTGGTATAGCGGACACTAGAGATCTCGCCGCTCCGGTTGGTCTTCACTCCGATGATCCGCTCATTGGGTTTTGGCGGCAGGATCTTTGTTCCGGCTGGTACCTTGATGATCTCCTTCCCCTTCGACGATGATGGCGAGCCTTCGAGCAATAGGGGCTGCGTAGGTGCGGTAAGAACTGGGCGAGCAAAGTAGGATTGGGCAGAGCTGCGTTGACTTGGTGGCATGGCTTCTAGCTGTCGCTCTGTGTTGGCCGGGACGAGAGCGTAGGCGTCGGGATCCTCCTTGGGCTTCTTGTTGAGGTCGTAGGGGACGACTTCCCAATCGACGTGGAACTTCTCGGCCATTGGAGCAGCTAGGAACTAAGCAAGATCTAATTTGAGGAAGGAGAGAAGGCTTGAATGAATTGGTGCTAAAAGCTGACATTGGGGGTCTGTTTATATAGGGGGTAAAAACTGCTCTCGTGCATGGTCGGGACTCTTCCCGCCGTCATGTTTGCGAAACAAACCGAGGACGGAATTTTCCAGATAGCAACGGGCGAGGTTATCGCGTGGGAGAAGTCTGGGGCCGAGGGGAGACAGGGGCAGGGCGCCCGCCCTCATCCTCAGGGCGCCCGCCCTGTGTCCGGCTCCTCTACAAGCCTGCTTTCTCGAGCGTGTTTCTCACCGTTTTTTTATCCCGAAAAATATATACTTGGCCCAAAAACGTCAAATTAAAAGCGTCGGGCTTTAATTTTTAATTGGAAGGTAAAAATTGATCACGTCTATTTCTTCTAATTCTTTATTGGGCTCTAAAAATAATTTAAGACGTTGACCATTTACCTTGAATAACGTACCTTCGTCATTTTGAAGTGTGATAGCTCCGTGGGATGATGAATGAATTACCTTGAATGGTCCTTCCCATTTGCTCCGGAGCTTTCCATGCCCGAAAAGCTTCACCCTGGAATTAAAAAGTAATACCTTATCTCCGGGTAAGAACTCCTTCTTCTTGATCCTCTTGTCATGCCATCTCTTGACTCTTTCTTTGTAGATCTTTGAATTGTGATATGCTTTCTCCCGCCATTCTTCTAACTCCGATAATTGCATTCTTCTATGTTTTCCAGCGATATCTAGGTCCATATTCCATCTTTTTATGGCCCAGTGTGCCTTGAACTCAAGTTCAACAGGTAGGTGACAGGTCTTTCCGCATACCAATTGGTATGGAGACATTCCAATTGGGGTCTTGTATGCTGTCCGGTAAGCCCAGAGTGCATCGGGTAACTTGTCCTTCCATGCCGTTCCCATCTCGTTCACCGTCTTCTGAAGAATGTTCTTGATTTGCTTATTAGAAGTCTCTGCTTGGCCACTTGTCTGAGGATGATAGGGAGTAGCGACGTTGTGACGGATTCCATGTCTTGATAGATAGTGCTCGAAGCGCTTGTCAATGAAGTGTGATCCTCCATCACTTATCACTATCCTAGGGACTCCAAATCTTGGAAATATGATTTCCTCAAACATCCTCTTCGAACTGATATTGTCGGCATATTTGCAAGGTAGTGCCTCTACCCACTTGGAGACGTAATCAACCACCACCAAGATGAACTCACACTTCTTAGATGGGGGAAATGGACCCATGTAGTCTATTCCCCAGACATCAAAGAGTTCAATCTGAAGGTTGTTGGTGAGTGGCATGGCATCCCTTGTATTTATGTTTCCGTGCCTTTGACATGGCCCACATCTTCTGATATATTGCTTCGTGTCATCGTACATCGTAGGCCAGTAGAATCCACATTGCCAGATCTTTGAATGTGTACGGAATGCTCCATAGTGACCTCCGTATGGTGATGAGTGACATCTGTCGATGATCTTCAATCCTTCCTCAGTGGTCACACATCTTCTAAGTAGGCCATCAGCGCATACTCGGAAGAGATATGGCTCATCCCATATATGTGAACGACTTTCCTGAATAAGCTTCTTCTTGTTTGCTCCGGGTGGTACATAACCTGAAACCATAAAATTAACAATATCTGCATACCAGGGGTCAGATCTGTTAATCCCGTAAAGCATGTCATCCCGGAGTGAGTCATTAATGGGGGGTTCCTGTGAATTCTTAAAGTACATTCTAGACAAGTGATCAGCAACAGAATTTTCTACTCCCTTTTTATCTTTTATTTCTAAGTCAAATTCTTGTAGTAATAAAATCCATCTGATTAAGCGAGGTTTAGCATCTTTCTTAGTGAGCAAATATTTTAGTGCAGCATGATCAGTGTAAACAATTATCTTAGCTCCAACTAAATAAGATCTAAATTTATCAATGGCAAAAACAACAGCCAGAAGCTCTTTTTCAGTGGTTGCATAATTAAGTTGAGCTCCTGTCAAAGTTTTACTTGCATAAGCAATTGCATGATGCTTTTTATCTTTAGTTTGTCCCAAAACTGCCCCCACAGCATAATCACTAGCATCACACATAATTTCAAAAGGCAACGACCAATCAGGGGGTTGAATGATTGGTGCAGAGATGAGTGCTTGCTTTAATAAATTGAAAGAATTTAGACATGCATCATCAAATTCGAAAGGAGCATCCTTGGCTAGCAAAAGAGTAAGTGGTCTCGCAATAAATGAAAAGTCTTTTATAAATCTGCGATAAAAACCAGCATGGCCATGAAAACTTCGAATTCCTTTTATATTCATAGGTGGAGGTAGTTGTTCAATTACTTCAATTTTAGCTCTATCTACCTCAATACCTCTTTCAGACACTAGGTGTCCTAGCACTATTCCTTCTCTAACCATAAAATGACATTTTTCCCAATTAAGGATTAAGTGCTTTTCTTCACATCTTTGCAAAACCTTATCTAAGTTTTTAAGACAATTATCAAAAGTTTTTCCATAAACAGAAAAATCATCCATGAAAACTTCCATAATCTCTTCAATCATATCAGAAAATATAGACATCATGCATCTTTGAAAAGAAGCTGGTGCATTACATAACCCAAAAGACATTTTACGATAAGCATACGTTCCATATGGGCATGTAAAAGTGGTTTTGCTTTGATCATCAGGATGGATAGGGATCTGGTGATACCCTGAATATCCATCTAGAAAACAGAAAAATGAGTGTTTTGCTAACCGCTCAAGCATCTCATCTATAAAAGGCAAAGGAAAATGATCCTTTTTCGTGGCTTTATTAAGTTTTCTATAGTCTATGCACATCCGCCACCTAGTGACGGTGCGTTGCGGAATTAGCTCATTCTTATCATTAGTAACAACAGTCATGCCTCCCTTTTTAGGCACAACTTGAACAGGGCTTACCCACTCACTATGCGGCACAGGATATATAATCCCTGCATGCAGCAACTTTATAACTTCTTTTTTAACTACCTCTCTCATCGCGTTGTTAAGTCTACGTTGAGGCTCTCGAGAGGGTGTAACAGAAGGATCTGTCGGAATACGATGGGTACAAATCATAGGACTGATTCCTGTGAGATCTTGAAGTGAGTAGCCGAAAACAGAGTGGTGTTTTTCAAGAATGGTCATTAATCGCAGAGTTTGCTCCTGAGTGAGTTTATTACTAACGATCACAGGAAACTCTGGATTATTATTTAGGAAAGCATAGGTAAGACCGGGTGGCAAAGTTTTGAGTTCTTTGGGGGGTCTAGGTGTTTCTGCAAACTCATCTAAGAGTTCAGGTTCAGAAGGTTCGGCCTCTTCTTCAGTGAAGAAGGGGGCTTCCTCTTCTAAGTCTAGATCATCTAAAAGTTCTAGAGATGCAGCCTTTACCTCCTCCATAGGATCAGGCAAAAGATATGGCTCGGTCTTATTATTCAAGGAGTGAGTTATTGTAATTGGAAGTTTAAAATCCTTTCCCAAGGAAATGTGGAGCTTTCCAGTTTGACCTTCATAAAGGAGTCTTCTAAAAGGTTGTCCAATCAGTAGGTCGAAACCCCATATATCAAAGATATAAAAGTTCAAATGAACCATGGAGCCTTCTACCATAAAGGGTAGGACATTAATAATTCCAAGACTGGGGACTAATCGTCCCGAAGATTCCTTTATGACCTTTGTTGTGGGGGTTAAAACAAGTTTCCCAAATAAATTAAGTGCAAAAGCTTCGGACATAATATTGATCCCCACAACAGGATTATAGAGAGCGTTAAATTGATCAGAATTATAAGCACAGCGTATAGTTATAGAGGGTGTGTCCACTCGGATTACTTCAGAGGAAAGCTCTAACTCCTCTAACCATTCGCTACTCATAACCGAGATAAGCTCTCTCAATTGACGTTCACTTGGTAAACAAATGCTAAATTAGCCGTTTTGGGGTCGGTCTATAGAATGGTAGTTTGAAATGTTTCCAAAATCGGCAAAGAGATCGGATTCTATGTCTAGCATGAAATCAGGTGGTGGAATTTCTTCCTTTTGTGGCTCAGAACCTGGGATAGCTAAAGTAGATGAAAAATTTGGCAGAGTGTCTACTTTGGCTTCGTAGGTTTTATCATGGAGGGCATTATCCATCTCAGCTTCTAGGATTCTATTCAAGATCCCCTTAGCTTCATCAGTAGGGATACGAAAGAAAGAACCTCTAGCCATAGTATGCAGCATTTGTTTATTATCTTTCTGAAGACCTCGAAAAAAGTGAAATAAAAGAACAGTGTCTTCAAGAAAAAGTTTTGGACCAGATTCTAAAAGATCAGAAAAATGTTTCCAGGATTTCCCCAAAGTTTCATTATCTTTTTGTTTAAAAGATAGGACTTCGAGTCTAAGGTCACCAGTACGGTCAAGGGAATAAAAATCTAGACAAAAGTTGGCTCTTAAAACTCCCCATTCACCTTGCTGTTGACTTACCTTCTGACTATACCATCGTCTAGCTTCTCTTAAAGAAAAAGGAAAAAGCTTCCAACGTAAAGTCTTATCAGAGATGCCATCAATGCGAAGACAATCGCATGTCTGCTCAAAATCTCTAATATGAAGGTAAGGGTTTTCGTCTTCCTTTCCCGAAAAAGATAAATTTTGAATCATCGCAATCAACCTTGAACTTAACTTATACTGGGATGTTTGGATAGGCTGTGATGACTCCCATGGTAAAAGGTCAGTTGCTGAAGGTGTTGCGGCATCAAAGATAGATATAGAACCTTGGTTTTCCATTTTTGGTAAAAAGAAAAAGAAAGAATGAAAAAGATAAGAAAATAAAAAGTATGAATACAAGCTAGTAGTAAGACTCAAGGTTATCTCAGCAAACCGTCTTTCTCCCCGGCAACGGCGCCAGAAATGCTTGTTGATATTTGGTAACGCAATTAGGAAATAGGATCCGCAAGCGCACGGATATCGGTGAGCACTTCACCCGAGATGTTATCCTGGGTATCGTATTTATATTTTTACCTTTAGGAGAAAGAGTGCATCTGACTAACCAAATCTATTACTACTAACCTTTAGGCTACAACCACTATGATTCGATGTGAGTGATGTATAGAGAAGACTACAACCACACTCTTCTTCTAACCTTGGTAAGGATGATCTACTGTTCTATTGGGGAGGTTTACGGAATCTAGACACCACAAAGGATGTTCAACCCGCACCTATAAACCCTATCGATCCTGCTAACGGGATATGGAATACAAAGGTAACTCGGAATTGTCACGTTCCTCGCTACTACCATGGTCCGGCTAGACGAGGGGATATCTATGAGTATCCTAGCTTAAACACCACGTTTACGCTAGAGATGATTACTCTAAACTCTACGCGAAGAGATCAAAGTAAACTCATAAACTAAAGAACAATAAAACAAAGAACTTACTAGAATTTAGAAGTCAAAATACTGAAGAATCCTGAGAACAAGCCTCGGGTTAGAAGAACTTGCTCCCGCAGGTACAACCTCGGAGTAGACACCGACAGGCCGGCTTCCTCCGATCTACACCTCCACTCTATCTCTCTCAATCTAGTAGAACTAATTCTACTTTCACATTGGATGCTAAGCCCTAAGAGGTGGGAACCCTAGAGGGAACCTCTCTCTCTAAACCCTAACTAGAGATATGCAACTGAATAATGAATTGGGGTCTTCTCCACCAAGGGTCAGGGGCCTTGCTTATATAGCCCTTTTGGATGAATCTGGACCGTCGGATCAAACCGACCTTCATCCTACGGTTTTCCTTGATCCTCAAAGGCGGTGGAGCATAATCCGCGAGACTCGACCTGATTGGTCCCGGGGGCAGGGCGGGCGCCCTAGGGCACAGGGCGGGCGCCCTGTGTCCTGGCCCGTTACGGCTCCCGTTCGTTCCCGTGGCTTCTGGAATCTTCTAGATGTAAGATAATTACGTGTTCGGTTAATATCCCGTCATTAATCCGACATGTGGGCCTTTCTTCAGTATTTCCTGATAACCCCCTGCAGAAATAGATAAACAGCAAAACTCGTGGAATTCTGTTAGATCAAACCCTAATTCTAGGTGTTGCTTGCATATAGGTCCTTTTCTTTTTTTATTTGATGGTTATAATTGATACTTAAGAACCGTCAACAGCCGCCGCACCTCGCCTTCTCCCTCCTCTCCGGCGACTCCCCCCGCGCCTCCTCGCCCGCGCGCGCGCCAGCCTACGCCTGCCCGCACCTACCCGCGCCTGCCTGCGCCAGCCGCGCAGCCGCGCCACCGCTGCCCGCTCGCACCACCGTCGCCGGTGAGCCGCACCCCTGCCGCCGGTGAGCCACGCACGTGCCTGCCAGCCTCGCCTCCGGCCGTTGACCGCCTCGCGCACGCCTCCAATCGGTTCTTGTCGCGAGTTGCCCTAACCCTAACCCTAGGGTTCGTGTAACGTCGGTTCGGCCGTTCGTCGTCGAGGTTTCGTCGCGCGTCGTCTTCTTCACGAGGTTGTTTCGTGTCACCTTGATTTCCTTGTTAGGGTTTGCCGTAACTCATTCTTTATAATCCTAATTATCTCGTGTTTCGGCAAATCAGAGCTCGTCCGGTGATTTGGGAAGCCTCGCGAACTAGGTCGTCTTACCCCATCACCGTCTTCTCGTCAATCTGAGGTAGCTATCACGTTTTGATTCATATCTTACATGCTTGCTATCTCTAGGGTTTCGTACCTTTTAGTTATATATGTTGCTTATAGTAGATCCATCTATTTCGTCTTTTCAGCGAGTTTGTCGGTGTGTCAGGGTGATCTCAGTTTGTTGAATCCGAGGCCAAGCCTGCGGATACGGATTGAGGCCAAGCCTCTCGAGTGTCAGTTCACCATCTTTCAGAGGTTTTCCAACAGTTTGATAGCATGGTCCGTTGCAAGAACGCCGGTGGTGCTCCTAGTGACGGGGACGACAGTCCTCCTCGTCTGTCTGAGGTTGCGCGTGGAAAGCGCATCAAGATCATGGCCAGGAAGAAGAAGAAGACACTTACCGATGCAGAGATCGCTCAGGCAGTTGCTGATGCAGCAGAGCAGGCAGAGAGGGGAGGCAGGAGCAGTGGCATACGCATTGGCGAGCATCGCTTTCATCTTGAAGGTCGATAGCTTGGTACAGAGGCCACTGAGGGCACAGAGGACACAGGAGCTGCAGATGCTACATCAGTTGATCCACCTGCAGAGGCTCCAGAGGGCACAGAGGAGCAGCCAGCTCAGACTCCACCGCGTCGCCGCTCCACACGCACACGAGCTCAGGTGACTCCTAGGCCAGAGGGCCAGCGTCGTGGAGCACGTCCTCCTCCCAGGGCTAGAGGTTCACCCCTGGTCGAGCACTTTGACTTGAGGAATGCTACAGCACGTCAGGTGCAAGGGTTGAGGTTCATTGAGGTCAGTCGGTGGTTCCCACCTCAGAGGGATCCCAGAGCTTCAGAGGGTTTCTATACTCCTCTACATGAGGATTTCTACAGAGCTCTTGTTGACAGCGGCATTGCTTTTCGACCACAGAGGGTCTGTCGCCTTGAGTCACTTGTTGAGGTTGTGGGAGAGCAGCTTCGTCCGCACCTGTCCTTTCTGCCAGGCCTGTCAGATTTTCTTGGACGGACAGGTGCATACTACGGCACATGGGTTAGAGAGTTCTATGCTTCACTATGGATTGATCCTGCCCATGAGTTCATACACTTTGCATTCCGAGGCCGCGACCATAGACTGTACAGCACTAGAGTGCGGGAGATTCTCAGACTCCCAGCTTCAGACATGAAGATTCATCAGCTCTGTTTTGGTCAGACTCCTCCACCCAGGCGCCCTCACGGCAGGACAGTGCCACCTACTGATCTGATTCGACCCTGCTTCCATGAGCCTTTTGGCGAAGGGTCTCGTCGCACTCCTGCCAGCTTGACACCACTAGCCAGAGTCCTAGATGCTATAGTCAGACGCACTCTTCTTCTCAGATTTGGCTACAGAGAGGGATTGACTAGGATGCAGCTATGGGTTGTTCACCACCTCCTCTCACAGACACCTTTTGACGTTTGGGATCTTATGCTTAGTGAGATGGAGGACACCCTAGCTGTGGGCTTCAAGGGACATCGACAGCTGCCCTATGCTCACTGGATTTGCTTCATCATCAGATCTGCCCTTCAGCTACCAGCAGAGATCAGAGCTGAGATATCAGATACTAGTACCGCTTTTCCTGAGTACGATATCCGTCAGCTGTGGGCGTCAGTTATGAGAGAGCAGGCCCCAGTGCCAGGACAGCGCGAGAGACCTGAGGTTCCAGAGACAGCAGCTGAGCAGGACGCCACTGTTGAGGGGCTTGCTGAGGCAGAGCTTGCCGATCTTGATGCTCAGCCTACTGATCTACCTGAGGATGAGGCCTCTGACAGCACTGACGAGGACTACCAGCCCATCCCCAGGTATCGGTCGCCTCGGCCTCACGACCACGAGGCCGATGGCTCTGGTTCAGCCTCCCACTCAGACCCAGCCATGGTGGCTATACTTGAGAGGCTGACTCAGGCACAGGAGCGACAGGAGCTGCAGTTACAGCGATTGGCTCAGGACACAGCTGCAGCGTTTGCACAGATACAGGCTCGTCAGGACGAGTTCCAGCGATAGCAGCTTGAGATCCAGCGCCAGCAAGTCGAGATGCAGCGACAGCAGTACGAGATGCAGCGACAGAGTGCAGCTAGCCAGCAGCAGTATTTGGACCTTCTGCGCCATATAGTCACTGTTGGGGTTCCTCCGCCTGCTTCTGTCCTGACTCCAGCTTTACAGTCCAGTGGTCCATCGAGTCAGGGACAGCCGAGCTTTCAGTTCACCTCTCCACAGCAGCAGGTCCCCCAGTCGTTCTAGTCCCCGAGCTACACGCCTATTCAGACGGGGTTTACTCCTTCAGACCAGCCTCGCCCTCACCTCTTGACAGGCACACCCTTCGGTGATTACAGTGCCACATACAGCGAGTTGACTGGTCAGCCGACAGCCTCACACACTACCACCTTTGCTACTTCTTCAGGATTGTCAGCTCCAGAGGCAGCTGTTCCTCCTGTGATAGGGACGGGCACTACAGAGACAGTTCCTTCGTCAGTTGCCTCGACCGATCCCCCAGCTATTGGCTCGCTACAGGCTCAGGTCACAGAGACTGCTCCACTTGTTGCTACTACGTCAGTACCTGTTCCAGCTGCTCAGACCCAGACCGCTTCACAGCCACGTGCTTCTTCAGAGGGTCAGCCAGATAGCTCCGATTCCGAGGGAGACACTCTGCACTTCGTGATTACTCCGCGCACCTCGGCACCCGATATGACTCCGTCTGTTCCCCCGTCAGATCCTTAGACTAGTTTTTGGCGGTTGATGCCAAAGGGGGAGAGAGAGTAGTTTCAGAGGGAGTTTTGATAGAGGGTTTTTGTTCTTATTTGTGTTTTACATTCATGCATCATGTTTACATTACAGTCATTGCATTCGTGTGACATGTGGTCGTGTGAGATACTTTGAGTCTATTGTTTTATCTAGTCACCATGTTAATTCATGTCACCTGTTTTGGTTATAGCTCTAAGGTTGTGCTTCCGTGCCTTACTCCGATTTCTTATGAGCTATATCTTTATGTGTACTAACGCTTTTTGTCTTATCTTATGAGTACACTCTTTTGGCTTGGGGCACATAAGCAATTCCTAACCCTTTGTGCTTATTGCTTTTTGCTTATGTGAACCAAGCATGCTCGAAAACCTCAACTCCAATCTTTTGAATCTTAGTGTTGTCATCAATCACCAAAAAGGGGGAGATTGAAAGCATCTAGGCCCCGAGGTTTGGTTTCGGCAATTGATGACAACGCTTTATTACCATGACTAACGTGTGTTTTGTAGAAACTTTGGTAAGTTAGGTCATGGAGGTTATAACTGCTTTGAGCACCATGGTATTCATGCCCTTTGATGGAAATCGTTTCGGTTTTGAAAAGAGTGACGTCAAGATTAAGGACGGTTAGTTCCGGATATCGAGGTGTTGAGATACATTCGGAATAGTCGTTAGGATCTTCATTTTTCTCTTTTGGCCGTACTAAAGGGGGGCATGAGCGGGTAGCTTGACCTAGGTGAGTCCTATGTTTAGGTGTGGTGCACACTTGTTAAACTTAGCACTAGGCAGCTCTAGAATAGCTCAAAGTTTAGTTGGAAGCAACTTGGTTCAAGTTGCGACGCGTTTTGAAAAGTTTAGGGTGTTCTTCCCTTGACCGGACGCGGTCCTCGGTTTGACCGGACGCGTCCGGTCAGTTCAAATCCACGACTACAGTTCGGCGCTGACGACCAGACGCGGCCCTTGCGAGGACCGGACGCGATGGTCAGGGCCGACACGTGTCACTTAAGGGGAAAGACCCGATCGGACGCGACCTGGGTGTGATCGGTGCGTCCGGTCACGTTCCAGTAAGGTCCAGCGACGACCGGACGCATCCGGTCACTCAGCCAGGTTTTCGGAATTTTGACCGTTACGGCGACCGGCGTGTCCGGTCACTTCGACCGGCGCGTCCGGTCACCCCGTGTTTTGCTGAGTTGGCAGGTAATGGTTCATTTCGACTGTGGGGTGTATAAATACATCCCCACCACCTCTTTTAGAGGTCTCTTGCTCATTTGATCAGCTGAGAAACACCTTTGAAGTGCAAGGGAGTGCAAGAGCTCTAGTGAGGATTGTGTTTTGATAATCAAAGCTTGAGAGTTCCTCACTAGCGATTAGAGAGTAGCAAGTGTGCATCCACCTTCTCATTTAGGCTCGTTGTGGTCAAGTGAGAGCTCTAGCTTGTTACTCTTGGTGATCGCCATCACCTAGACGGCTTGGTGGTGATTGAGAGTTTGGTGATCATCCGGCGGAGCTTGTGGATGACCCAACTCATCTTGTGAGCGGTTTTGGGCGATTCACCGCGACGGAGTGTCGAAGAATCAACCCGTAGAGAGCACTTGATCCTTACGTGGATCAAGGGGGAGCTACACCCTTGCGCGGGTGCTCTAACGAGGACTAGTGGGGAGTGGCGACTCTCCGATACCTCGGAAAAACATCGCCGTGTTCCTTGCCCTTACTTTCAAGCATTTACATTCTCGTATTTACATTCATTGCTTGATTTACTTTCCTAGAATTGCCATGCTAGACTAGGATTGGAAACTAGGGTGCAAAACTTTTACCGGTAGAATCTCTAGGAACACAAGTAGGCACTAGGGGTGAATTCCGGCTTGTAGGATTTAATTCTTGCAATTAATTTTTAGAAAAGCCCAATTCACCCCCCCTCTTGGGCATCTTGATCCTTTCACATCACATTAACACTGAAAGCATCTAGGCCCCGAGAGTTGGTTTCGGCAATTGATGACAACGCTTTATTACCATGACTAACGTGTGTTTTGCAGAAACTTTGGTAAGTTAGGTCATGGAGGTGATAACAGCTTTGGGCACCATGGTATTCATGCCCCTTGATGGAAATCATTTCCGTTTTCAAAGGAGTGACGTCAAGATTAAGGACGGTTAGTTCCGGTTGTCAAGGTGTTGAGTTACATTCGGAATAGTTGTCAGGATCTTCGTTTTCTCTTTTGGCCGTACTATAAAGGGGAGCATGAGCGGGTAGCTTGACCTAGGTGAGTCTTATGTTTAGGTGTGGTGCACACTTGTTAAACTTAGCACTAGGCAGCTCTAGAATAGCTCAAAGTTCAGTTGGAAGTAACTTGTTTCAAGTTGCGTCACGTTTCGGAGTGTTTAGAGGGGTTTTCCCTTGATCGGACGCGGTTCCTGGCTTGACCAAACGCGTCCGGTCAGTTCAAACCGCGACTGTGTTTCGGCGCTGACGACCGGACACGGCCCTTGCGAGGACCGGACGCGGTGGTTAGGCCGACACGTGTCACTTGAGGGAAACCATCTAATCGGACGCGATTGGGGTGTGATCGGCGCGTCCGGTCACATTCCAGTAAGGTCCTTGGATGACCGGACGCGTCCGGTCATCACCGATCGGACGTGGTCGCGCGTCCGATCTTGTTACAGTAAGCTCACTGCACGATCGGACACGTCCGGTCACCCCTGACCGGTGCGTCCGGTCACTCAGCCGAAATTTCAGAATTTCGACCGTTACGAGCGACCGGCGCGTCCGGTCACCCCGTATTTTTGCTGAGTTGGCAGGTAACGGTTCGTTTCGACTGTGGGGTGTATAAATACGTTCCCACCACCTTTGGAGTGCAAGGGAGTGCAAGAGCTCTATTGAGGAGTGTGATTTGATAATCAAAGCTTGAGAGTTCCTCACTAGTGATTAGAGAGTAGCAAGTGTGCATCCTCCTTCTCATTAGGCTCATTGTGGTCAAGTGAGAGTTCTAGCTTGTTACTCTTGGTGATCGCCATCACCTAGACGGCTTGGTGGTGATTGGGAGTTTGGTGATCATCCGGCGGAGCTTATGGATGACCCAACTCATCTTGTGAGCGGTTTTGGGCGATTCACCGTGACGGAGTGTCGAAGAATCAGCCCGTAGAGAGCACTTGATCCTTGCGCAGATCAAGGGGGAGCTACACCCTTGCACGGGTGCTCCAACGAGGACTAGTGGGGAGTGGCGACTCTCCGATACCTCGGAAAAACATCGCCGTGTTCCTTGCCCTTACTTTCAAGCATTTACTTTCTCGTATTTACTTTCATTGCTTGATTTACTTTCCTAGAATTGCCATGCTAGACTAGGATTGGAAACTAGGGTGCAAAACTTTTACCGGTAGAATCTCTAGGAACACAAGTAGACACTAGGGGTGAATTTCGGCTTGTAGGATTTAATTCTTGCAATTAATTTTTCGAAAAGCCCAATTCACCCCCCCTCTTGGGCATCTTGATCCTTTCAATTGGTATCGGAGCCGAGTTGCTCCCAATTTAGGCTTTACTGCCTAGAGCAAGATGTCTAACGGGGAAGGACCACCTCCCACCTTTGAGGGGGATGATTTTCCATATTGGAAAATCCGAATGGAGGCGTATCTCGAAGCCATAGACGTTGGGTGTCTTAGAGCCGCAACCGAAGGGCTTTCCGCTATCAAGGATCCCGCAAACCCCATTGGTGACGAGGAGAAGTACGACCGGTGGAATGCAAAGGCCAAAAACGCACTCTACCGGGGCTTAGGCAAAGATATCTTCAATCGTGTGCGTAATGCAAAGAACGCTCATGAATTGTGGGAAAATCTTTGTGCTCTCCATGAGGGAACTACGAGTGAGCGTGAGGAACGCTATCACATTGCTTTAAAGAAAATTAATTCTTTTGAGATGCTTCCCAAAGAAAGTGCTAATGATATGTACACTCGTTTAAATGTTCTTGTAGAGGACCTCAATGCTCTTGGGCTCACTCAAATGAGCCAATCGGATATTGCAAGGAAGATCTTGAGTGTTCTTCCCGTTGAGAAGTATGGTCACATTGTCACCGTGCTTCACCAAAGTGATCTTTCCACCGCAACACCGACACAAGTATTGGGGAAGATCAATGCTCATGAGATGTACATGCACATCACTCCGGAAGAGGGCTCATCATCTTCCAAGAAGAAAGACTTGGCCTTCAAAGCTAGCCATGACAAGAAGAAGAAGAAGGGCCAAGCCATGATGGTGCAAGAGAGCTCAAGTGAAAGTGATGTTGATGATGAATCACTTGCCCTCATGGTGAGGAAGACCACCAAAATGCTAAAGAAGCTCAACAAGAGTGGCATCAAATTCGATGGCAAGAAAAAGAAATTCTTCACAAGTAGCAAAAGGAAGCCAATCTCGGAGATGGATTGCTACAATTGTGGTGAACTTGGCCATTTATCTCATCAATGCCCTAGACCTCCAAAAGACAAGTACAAGAACAAGAACAAGGGCAAAAAGAATGATTCAAGTGATGAAGAAGAAGAGAAAAAGAAAAACAAGCCATACAAGAAGAAGGATGGCAAGAAGGAGTTCTACAAGAAGAAGAAGGGAGGAAAGGCATATATTGTTGGTGATTGGCTCACCGACATTAAATCATCTTGTGAGTCCTCCGAAGATGAGAGCGGTGATGAAAAAGAGAAGGTTGCCGCATTTGTGATGGGGCCATCATCTTCACCAACATCTTCATCACCACCTTCACCGCCTCCCTCACCATCATCGTCCACTACTCACCTATGCCTTATAGCTAAGGGTGAACGAAAGGTACAAAACCATGATAGTGATGATGATGATAGTGATAGTGATGATGAATATGACGCAGCTTCTTATGATGAACTTGTAAAATTGTTAAACAAATACACTAAAGTCATAAGAAGGACAAGAAATGAAAATGATGAACTTCAAAATGAAAATGAATCACTCTCATCTAAGCTTGAAAGTGCTCAAAAGGCTAGTGGTGAGCTCAAAGATCAAAATGAAATTATGTCTTCCACTCTCAAGGAGCTCAAAACTTCTAACAAAGATCTTAGAGATCAACATGATAAACTTGAGAAGAAGCATGATGAGCTCATCACTAGGCATAACTCTCTAAAAGACAAATACACAACATTGAAAATTGACTATGATAGTCTTGTGGTTGCTAATGAACTTTCTCTTGAGACACATGATGCTACTAACAAAGTAGTTAAGTGTGACATAGCTACATCATGTGATGACTTAATCATTGAAAGCATTGAGCAAGGTTCTAGTAGCAAAGGCAAGAGTGTGGTTGAGTCAAGCAACTATGATGATTATGCCAAGATCAAGAGTGAAAATGAGAAGCTTGCAAATGAGAACAAGAAGCTAAAGGGCTTGATGGCTCTTGAGAAGCAAACAACAAATGAGTCACTTATTGAAGAAAACAAGAAGCTCAAGCAAGAGAAAGAGCATCTCAAGACCGGCCTAAGCAAGTTCACAAGAGGTCAATATTTACAAAGTGAGCTACTCATGAACACCGTAATGAAGATGGATAGAAGTGGTATTAGGTACTTGGCAAATCAGGAGAAGAAGGCAAAAGCTCAACAACAACAAAGCAAGTCAAAACCCAAGCCAAAGAGATGTGTTGAGTGTGGACAAGAAGGTCATTTTGCTCATGAGTGCAAAACTCCACCGCCACAACCCTTGCCCAAGCATGCTAGACCCTGTGTCTTCAATGCTCATTACATGCTAAGAAAAGATTCAAATGGAAAGATAAAAGTTATGTTCTTGGGTCCCCCAGACAAGAATAGACCAACGAAAATATGGGTTGCCAAGTCACTAGTTGAGAAAGTCAAGGGTCCCTCTCAAGCTTGGGTCCCTAAACAAAAAGCTTGATCTCTTATGTGTAGGTGAACTACAAGACCGGTGGATCTCATTGGGTTATTGATAGTGGTTGCACTCAACATATGACCGGTGATCCTCGTATGTTCACCTCCACTGAAGAGAATGGGATATGTCAAGAGAAGATCACATTTGGGGATAATTCAAAGAGCAAAGTCAAGGGTATATGCAAGATTGCAATATCAAATGATCACTCACTCTCAAATGTGCTCTATGTTGCTTCATTGAGTTTCAACTTATTATCCGTTGGGCAACTTTGTGACCTTGGCTTCCAATGCTTGTTCACACCTAATGAAGTGGTAGTTTCAAAGATAAATGACAAGCAAGTGATATTCAAAGGCTTTAGATACAACAATCTTTATCTTGTTGACTTCACCTCCGAAGATGCAAACTTGATGACATGCTTATTCACCAAGACCTCACTTGGTTGGCTTTGGCATAGGAGGCCTGCTCATGTTGGAATGAACACTCTCAACAAGCTATTGAAGAAAGAACTAGTGAGAGGATTGAAGAATGTAAAGTTTGAAAAGGACAAACCTTGTAGTGCATGTCAAGCGGGCAAACAAGTTGCAAACACTCATCCAACCAAAGCTTTCATGTCAACTTCAAGAGTGCTAGAACTTCTACACATGGATTTGTTTGGACCTACAACCTACAAGAGCTTGGGTGGAAATCTCTATTGTCTTGTGATAGTGGATGACTACTCAAGGTACACATGGACCTTCTTCCTTCATGACAAATCCGAAGTGGCCAATTGCTTCAAGAAGTTTGCAAAGAGAGCTCAAAATGAATTTGAAGTCAAGATAAAGAAGATTAGAAGTGACAATGGCAAAGAGTTTGACAACACAAATATTAAAGCTTATTGTGATAAAATTGGAATCAAGCATGAAGTCTCTTCAACCTATACTCCTCAACAAAATGGTGTAGTTGAGAGAAAGAACCGGACTTTGATCACCCTTGCAAGAACAATGTTAGATGAGTACAACACTCCAGAGAAGTTGTGGGCCGAGGCAATCAACACCGCATGCTATGCTTCAAATCACCTGTTCCTATAAAAGTTTCTTGGCAAGACCCCCTATGAGTTGCTAAATGGGAAGAAGCCGGACGTCTCATTCTTCCGGGTGTTTGGTTGTAAATGCTACATCTACAAGAAGCGTCAACACATAGGGAAGTTTCAAAGACGTTGTGATATTGGTTTTCTTGTTGGTTACTCATCAAAGTCCAAAGCATATAGAGTATTTAACCATGCCACCGGTTTGGTTGACGAAACATATGATGTGGAATTTGATGAATGTAACGGCTCCCAAGGAGCAATTGAGAATTATGATGATTTAGGTGATGAACCCTTGAGGGAGGCAATAAAGAACATGCCGGTGGGAGACATCAAGCCAAAAGATGATGAGGACGATGTACAAATTGTTAATCCACCATCTTCATCACATGTGCCTCAAGATGATGACAAGAATGAGAGAGTTGAAAATGAAGACACTTATGTCTCTCATGAACAAGCCGAGGCACAAGCTCAAGATGTTGATGCTCCACATCCACCTCCTCAAGTGGTTGATAGAAGAAATTCACCTCTACTTCAAGCACATCCACAAGATCTCATCATAGGGAGTCCTACTAAGGGAGTAATGACTCGATCTCAAAAGCTTGCTTCTTTTGTTGAACATCACTCTTTTGTCTCTTGTGTTGAACCTAAGAATGTAGAAGAAGCTCTTCAAGATCTGGATTGGGTGAATGCTATGCATGAAGAATTGAACAACTTCACCCGCAATCAATGGACACTTGAAGAGCATCCTAAAGGTGCAAGAGTCATTGGAATCAAGTGGGTGTTCCGCAACAAGCAAGATGACCAAGGCATAGTAGTGAGGAACAAGGCAAGACTAGTTGCAAAGGGGTTCTCTCAAGTTGAAGGTCTTGATTTTGGAGAGACCTTTGCACCCGTTGCAAGACTTGAAGCCATTCGTATCCTCCTTGCTTATGCATCACATCATGATATGAAACTATATCAAATGGATGTGAAAAGTGCATTCTTAAATGGCTTCATACATGAACTAGTCTATGTTAATCAACCTCCCGGGTTTGAAGACCCTAGATATCCTAATCATGTTTATAGGTTGTCCAAGGCACTATATGGGCTCAAGCAAGAACCTAGAGCGTGGTATGAGCGCCTCTAGGACTTCCTCATTGAGAAGGGCTTCACCATTGGGAAGGTCAACACCACACTATTCACCAAGAAGTTTAATGGAGAGATCTTCATTTGTCAAGTGTATGTTGATGATATCATCTTCGGATCAACAAATGAAGAATATTGCAAGGAATTTGGTGAATTGATGTCGAAGGAGTTCGAGATGTCTATGATTGGTGAGCTCACATTCTTCCTTGGTTTTCAAGTCACGCAAATGAGAGAAGGGATTTTCATCTCTCAAGAAAAGTATACCAAGGATCTTCTCAAAAGATTCAAGATGGAAGAATGCAAACCAATCAAGACCCCAATGCCATCTAATGGACATCTCGACCTAGATGAGGGAGGTAAACCGGTTGATCAAACTCTCTACCGTTCTATGATTGGTAGTTTGTTATACCTTACCGCATCTAGGCCCGATATCATGTTTAGTGTGTGCATGTGTGCTCGCATTCAAGCGTGCCCTAAAGAACCTCACTTAAGTGCCGTAAAAAGAATCGTAAGATATCTTAAGCACACCCCAAGCATTGGTCTTTGGTATCCCAAAGGAGCTAGATTCCAACTAGTTGGCTATTCCGACTCGGATTATGCCGGTTGCAAAATTGATAGAAAAAACACATCCGAAGGGTGCCATTTGCTTGGGAGGTCTTTAGTATCTTGGTCATCTAAAAAGCAAAATAGTGTGGCTTTGTCCACCGCCGAGGCGGAATACATTGCCGCGGGGGCTTGTTGTGCACAAATCTTATATATGAAACAAACCCTCCTAGACTATGGAATTGTTCTTGAAAAGGTGCCACTTTTATGTGATAATGAAAGTGCCGTTAAAATTGCTAATAATCCGGTACAACACTCTCGCACCAAGCACATTGATATCCGCCACCACTTTCTAAGAGATCACGTTGCTAAAAATGATATATCACTAGAAGGTGTAAGAAGTGAAAATCAATTAGCGGATATCTTCACTAAACCTTTGGATGAGGCCACCTTTTGTAGGTTGAGAAGTGAACTCAATGTGCTTGACTCTAGTAACTTTAAAAAATGAGTTTGTGTTGTCCCTTGCATTGCATTATAGTATATGTCATGCTTAATTATCCGCAATGCATTTAGGGCATGGCTAACACGGTTACGATAACCCTTCTTTGGAGGAGTGAAGAAGCCTGAAAGCATCTAGGCCCCGAGTTTTGGTTTCGGCAATTGATGACAACGCTTTATTACCATGACTAACGTGTGTTTTGCAGAAACTTTGGTAAGTTAGGTCATGGAGGTAATAACTGCTTTGGGCACCATGGTATTCATGCCCCTTGATGGAAATCGTTTTGGTTTTCAAAGGAGTGACGTCAAGATTAAGGACGGTTAGTTCCGGATGTCGATGTGTTGAGATACATTCGGAATAGTCGTTAGGATCTTCGTTTTCTCTTTTGGCCGTACTATAAAGGGGAGCATGAGCGGGTAGCTTGACCTAGGTGAGTCCTATGTTTAGGTGTGGTGCACACTTGTTAAACTTAGCACTAGGCAGCTCTAGAATAGCTCAAAGTTCAGTTGGAAGCAACTTGGTTCAAGTTGCGTCGCGTTTCGGAGAGTTTAGAGGGCTTTTCCCTTGACCGGACGCGGTTCTCGGCTTGACCAGACGCATCCGGTCAGTTCTAAACCGCGACTGCGTTTCAGCGCTGACGACCGGACGTGGCCCTTGCGAGGACTGGACGTGGTGGTCAGGGCCGACACATGTCACTTAAGGGAAATCATCCGATCGGACGCGACCTGGGTGTGATCGGCGCGTCCGGTCACGTTCCAGTAAGGTCCTGAGACGACCGGACGCGTCCGGTCATCACCGATCGGACACGGTCACACGTCCGGTCTCATTACAGTAAGCTCCCTGCACGATCAGACGTGTCCGGTCACCCCTGACCGGCGCGTCCGGTCACTCAGCCGAGATTTCAGAATTTCGACTGTTACGGCGACCGGCGCGTCCGGTCACTTCGACCGGCGCGTCCGGTCACCCCGTATTTTGCTGAGTTGGCAGGTAACGGTTCGTTTCGACTGTGGGGTGTATAAATACATCCCCACCACCTCTTTTAGAGGTCTCTTGCTCATTTGATCAGCTGAGAAACAGCTTTGGAGTGCAAGGGAGTGCAAGAGCTCTAGTGAGGATTGTGTTTTGAGCATCAAAGCTTGAGAGTTCCTCACTAGCGATTAGACTGTAGCAAGTGTGCATCCACCTTCTCATTAGGCTCGTTGTGGTCAAGTGAGAGTTCTAGCTTGTTACTCTTGGTGATCGCCATCACCTTGACGGCTTGGTGGTGATTGGGAGTTTGGTGATCATCCGGCGGAGCTTGTGGATGACCCAACTCGTCTTGTGAGCGGTTTTGGGCGATTCACCACGACGGAGTGTCAAAGAATCAGCCCGTAGAGAGCACTTGATCCTTACGCGGATCAAGGGGGAGCTACACCCTTGCGCGGGTGCTCCAACGAGGACTAGTGGGGAGTGGCGACTCTCCGATACCTCAGAAAAACATCGCCGTGTTCCTTGCCCTTACTTTCAAGCATTTACATTCTCGTATTTACATTCATTGCTTGATTTACTTTCCTAGAATTGCCATGCTAGACTAGGATTGGAAACTAGGGTGCAAAACTTTTACCGGTAGAATCTCTAGGAACACAAGTAGGCACTAGGGGTGAATTCCGGCTTGTAGGATTTAATTCTTGCAATTAATTTTTAGAAAAGCCCAATTCACCCCCACTCTTGGGCATCTTGATCCTTTCAATTGGTATCGGAGCCGAGTTGCTCCTAATTTAGGCTTTACCGCCTAGAGCAAGATGTCTAATGGGGAAGGACCACCTCCCACCTTTGAGGGGGATGATTTTCCATATTAGAAAATCCGTATGGAGGCGTATCTCGAAGCCATAGACGTTGGGTGTCTTAGAGCCGCCGAGGCGTATCTTGGTCATCTAAAAAGCAAAATAGTGTGGCATTGTCCACCGCCGAGGCGGAATACATTGCCGCGGGGGCTTGTTGTGCACAAATCTTATATATGAAACAAACCCTCCTAGACTATGGAATTGTTCTTGAAAAGGTGCCACTTTTATGTGATAATGAAAGTGCCGTTAAAATTGCTAACAATCCGGTACAACACTCTCGCACCAAGTACATTGATATCCGCCATCACTTTCTAAGAGATCACGTTGCTAAAAATGATATTTCACTAGAAGGTGTAAGAAGTGAAAATCAATTAGCGGATATCTTCACTAAACCTTTGGATGAGGCCACCTTTTGTAGATTGAGAAGTGAACTCAATGTGCTTGATTCTAGCAACTTCAAAAAATGAGCTTGTGTTGTCCCTTGCATTGCATTGTATTATATGCCATGTTTATCTTATCGCAATGCATCTAGGGCTTGGCTAACACGGTTACGATAACCCTCCTTTGGAGGAGTGAAGAAGCCTAACCGTGGATCAAACTTGACAAGCAACCTAGCTTTACTTTCTTGTATTGCATTGCATATGCATGGTTGTTGGTTTGTCGTTTCTTTTTGGTTTGGCTTTGAGCAACCTCTGTGTTCGTCCATGGGTAGAGAGAGCATTTTGACACTCCTAAAGGTTCAAAAACTCTATTGCATGGCCATACGTTGCTCCTCGGGTGTTTATTGCCTATTTTCTTAAAAATAATACTAGCCTAAGGCAATCTATTTTGAAAAACTTGAGGGTTTGAGTGAGGTCACTCATATCTAGTTCCAATTGGTGTTTATTTGTGTCTCTTTGAATTGGAACTTGATTGGGAGAAGTCGCGTCGAAGTTCGGAACGAAGAAGGGCGAAAAACTATGACCGGACGCTGGACCGGACGCTGCACCGGACGCAGTGATGCTTCACCACCGCGTCCGGTCCCGGCGACCACCAGCGCGTCCGGTCATCCAGAAGACCAAGTCCTGATCTAGTGACCGGACGCTGCACCGAACGCGCTGCTGTTGACCACCGCGTCCGGTCCCAGTATCCACCACCGCGTCCGGTCATTCGCGATGACTTTCCCGAGTACCCCTCGACCGGACTCTGTCCGCGTCCGGTCAGTCCTAACCGGACGCGTCCGGTCGCTCCAGGAGTTTACTGGAGTGTGACCGGACGCTGCACCACCGCGTCCGGTCATATCGACCACCGCGTCCGGTCATCGGTTCCCGAGCGGATCTAACTCCTCATAAATTTCTTCGGTGCTTGGTCTGTTTCTTCAAATCTTCCACGCCCGTGCCCTAACCGCCGCCGTCTTTTTGCCGCCTCGCCGTCTTTTCGCCGGAGCCCGCGCCTCCGCCGCCCCCTGCCCTCTCCGGCGAGCCGTGCCTCACCACCACCGCACTGCTCCACCCCGCTTCGCCCGCGTAGCGCCGCCGCACCGCCCGCAGTCGCCAGCGCTGCCGTTTGCCCTTGCCGCGCCTGCACCACCGCCGCCGTTCGCTCTGCCGCCGGTGAGCCACGCCCACGTCATCTGCGCCACCTCCGGCCGGCCCTTGCCCTGCCTCGCGATCGTCTTCGCTCTCGGCCGTCGCGCTTCGCCCTAACCCTAACCCTAGGGTTCGCGCAGCGACGTCTCGTTCGTTCGTCGTCGAACTTTCATCGTCGCGGGACATATTCTTCGCGAGGTTGCTACGCATCTCCTTGATACTCATGTTAGGGTTTGCCGAAATTTCTTTATTATTATCCTAATTATCTCGTGTTTCGGCAAATCAGAGCTCGTCCGGCGAATTTGGGAAGTCTCGCAAACTAGGTCGTCTTACCTTTTCACCGTCTACTCGTCGATCCGAGGTAGCCTTTGAGTTTCGATTCATGTCTTACCCTTTATGCTTGCTATCTCTAGGGTTTCGCACCTAGTAGTTTATATATGTTTCTTATAGTAGATCAATCTATTCCGTCTTTTCAGCGAGTTTGTCGGTGTGTCGGGGTGATCTCAGTTTGCTGAATCCGAGGCCAAGCCTGCGGATACGGATTGAGGCCAAGCCTCTCGAGTGTCAGTACACCATCTTTCAGAGGCTTTCCAATAGCTTGACAGCATGGTTCGTTGTAAGAACGCCGGTGGTGCCCCTAGTGACGGGGATGACAGTCCTCCTCGTCTGTCTGAGGTTGCGTGTGGAAAGCGCATTAAGATCATGGCCAGAAAGAAGAAGAAGACCCTTACCGATGCAGAGATCGCTCAGGCAGTTGCAAATGCAGCAGAGCAGGCAGAGAGGGGAGGCAGGAGCAGTGGTATACGCATTGGCGAGCGTCGCTTTCATCTTGAAGGTCGACAGCTTGGTACAGAGGCTATAGAGGCCACTGAGGGCACAGAGGGCACAGGGGCTGCAGATGCTATGTCAGTTGATCCACCTGCAGAGGCTCCAGAGGGGACAGAGGAGCAGCCAGCTCAGACTCCACCGCATCGCCGCTCCACACGCACACGAGCTCAGGTGACTCCTAGGCCAGAGGGCTAGCATCGTGGAGCACGTCCACCTCCCAGGGCTAGAGGTTCACCCCCGGTCGAGCACTTTGACTTGACGGGTGCTACAGCACGTCAGGTGCAAGGCTTGAGGTTCGTTGAGGTCAGTCGGTGGTTCCTATCTCAGAGGGACTCCAGAGCTTCAGAGGGTTTCTATACTCCTCTACAGGAGGACTTTTACAGAGCTTATGTTGACAGTGGCATTGCCTTTCGACCACAGAGGGTCTGTCGCATCGAGTCACTTGTTGAGGTTGTGGGTGAGCAGCTTCGTCCGCACCTGTCCTTTCTGCCGGGCTTGTCAGATTTTCTTGGACGGACAGGTGCATACTACGGCACATGGGTTAGAGAGTTATATGCTTCACTATGGATTGATCCTGCCTATGAGTTCATACACTTTGCATTCCGAGGCCACGACCGTAGACTGTACAGCACTTGAGTGCGGGAGATTCTCAGACTCCCAGCTTCAGACACAAAGATTCATCAGCTCTGCTTTGGTCAGACTCCTCCACCCAGACGCCCTCACGGCGGGACAGTGCCACCTATAGATTTGATTCGATCCTGCTTCCGTGAGCCTTTTGGCGAAGGGTCTCGTCGCACTTCTGCCAGTTTGACACCGCTAGCCCGAGTCCTGGATGCTATAGTCAGACGCACTCTTCTTCCCAGGCTTGGCTACAGAGAGGGATTGACTAGGATGCAGCTATGGGTTGTTCACCACCTCCTCTCACAGACACCTTTTGACATTTGGGATCTTATGCTTAGTGAGATGGAGGACACCCTAGCAGACGGCTTCAAGGGACATCGTCAGCTGCCCTATGCTCACTGGAATTGCTTCATCATCAGATCTGCCATTGAGCTTCCTGCAGAGATCAGAGCTGAGATATCCGATACTACCACCGCTTTTTCTGAGTATGATATCCGTCAGCTATGGGCTTCAGTTACGAGAGAGCAGGCCCCAGTGCCAGGACAACGCGAGAGACCTGAGGTACCAGAGACAGCAGCTGAGCAGGACGCCACCGTTGAGGGGCTTGCTGAGGCAGAGCTTGCAGATCTTGATGCTCAGCCTGCTGATCCAGCTGAGGATGAGGCCTCTGACAGCACTGACGAGGACTATCAGCCCATCCCCAGGTATCGGTCTCCTCGGCCTCACGACCATGAGGCCGATGGCTCTGGTTCAGCCTCCCACTCAGATCCAGCCATGGTGGCTATCCTTGAGAGGCTGACCCAGGCACAGGAGCGACAGGAGCTGCAGATACAGAAACAGGCTCAGGACACAGCTGCAGCGTTTGCACAGATACAGGCTCGACAGGACGAGTTCCAGAGATAGCAGCTTGAGATCCAGCACCAGCAAGTCGAGATGCAGCGTCAGCAGTATGAGATGCAACGACAGAGTGCAGCTAGCCAGCAGCAGTATTTGGACCTTCTGCGCCACCTCGTCACAGTTGGGGTTCCTCCACCTGCTTCTGTCCTGACCCCAGCTTTACAGTCCAGTGGTCCGTCGAGTCAGGGACAGCCGAGCTTTCAGTTCACCTCTCCACAGCAGCAGGTCCCCCAGTCGTTCCAGTCCCTGAGCTACACGCCTATTCAGACGGGGTTTACTCCTTCAGACCAGCCTCGCCCTCACCTCCTGACAGGCACACCTTTCAGAGATTTCAGTGCCACATACAGCGAGTTGACTGGTCAGCCGACGCCCTCGCACACTACTTTTGCTACTTCTTCAGGGTTGTCAGCTTCAGAGGCAGCTGTTCCTCCTGTGACAGGGACAGGTGTAAGGTCCAAATAGGCTAGAGGGGGGTGAATAGCCTAATTAAAACTTCTACAAGAATTACTTAACCACAAGTTAGTACAAAAGGTGGCGGAGCAAAATGCACTAGCTCTAACTAATTAAGCAAGCCACCTACACAAGACTAGTACAAGGCTATCCACTAAACACAACAACAACAAGCTAGATACAAGAAGTAATACGAGAGAAGAGCTTCGAGTGATTATACCGCCGTGTAGAGATGAGAAGTACCAATCAATCAATCACACAAGAGAAATCCTCGGGAGGAGAATGACACAAGAATTTATCCCGAGGTTCACTTGCTTCCCGGCAAGCTACTCCCCGTTGTGGCGATACACCCACTTGTCGGTTCGCGAGCTAATCGACTATCAAGAGTCGAGCCCTCGGCGGGCACCGCACAACCGCACACAAGATGGGGATCCTCCAAGCCACGAGCTCCACTAGAGTATCCAATTCGCGAACTCCCGCGGGGAAGGATCAAGAACCCCTTACAACACTTGGTGAGGGCTCCAACAATCTCCAATTGCGAGCTCAATCACCTCCGCTGCTCCAAGTCATCTACCGTGTCGGGAAACACGGAAGAGTAACAAGAAATCCGCAGCAACTCGAAGATCAAGTGCCTCTAGAATGCAACTCTCAAGCAATGCACTTGAATCTCATTCAATCTCACTCAAGATGTGCAACTAAGCAAAGAGATGAGTGGAGGGGTTGTTCTCTAGCTCAAAGTATGTTTCTAGGTCTCAAAATGTGCAAGAGTTACCCTCAAACCCCGGACATCCTCTATTTATAGAGAAGGGGTACGCAGCTAGCCGTTACGGATGACGCAGCGAAAATCGCGCTGACCGGACGCTCTGGTTAGGGTGACCGGACGCGTCCGGTCACTACGCGACAGCAAGAAACAGTGCGCGTCAGAACTAGCCGTTGCCCTGACCGGACGCGCTAAACCGTTTGACCGGACGCGACAGTGCCAGCGTCCGGTCGCGTTCCAGTAAGCTCCCGTTGAGACCGGACGCATCCGATCACACGTGACCGGACGTGCCGCGCGTCCGATCGACACTTCACAACTCTCTGCTCCTCTGGACGCCTGGCCGAACGCTCCGGTTCCATGAGGGACCGGACGCGCCGGTCGCGCGCCCTCCCTCTGCGCATAAGAGAACTGACCGGACGCGCTGGTCAGGCCAGACCAGTGTCCGATCAGAAACCCTAGCGAGCAGCACTGTGATGAACTGACCGGACGCGTCCGGTCAAATCGAGACCGCGTCCGGTGCAGCGTCCGGTCATCACAGTGACCACCGTTCGCCTCCGTTTCTTTTCCGACTTTCGGCGCAGTAGAAAATAGGCGTTTCACTTCTCCAAAAAGCGCCGAATCCCGCCTCGCAAGCTCGGCGGGAGGGAGAGAGGAACCCAAACCCCTCTCTACCACTTAAACTCCACCGCCTTCGCAAAAGTGCTTGCCTTGACTTACAAAAGTGCCATTCTTCACTTGCTTGATTTGAAGTCCAAGAAAGTAACTAAGCTCTCCAATCATAGACATTTCAAACTCATTTGCCATCATATTTCCAAACTCTTCACAAAAGTCTTGATTTGTTGATCCAAAAATAATATCATCAACATAGATTTGTAACACAAATAAGTCATTTCCAAGCTTCTTGGTGAAGAGAGTGGTGTCAACTTTTCCCATCTTGAACCCTTTAGAGAGAAGAAAGTCCCTCAATCTCTCATACCATGCTCTAGGAGCTTGCTTCAAACCATACAATGCCTTCTTGAGCTTGTAAACATGGTCGGGTTTCTTGTCATTTTCAAAACCGGGAGGTTGCTCAACATAAACTTTTTCATTGATGTAACCATTGAGAAATGCACTTTTGATATCCATTTGATAGAGCTTGATGTTGTGTGCACAAGCATATGCTAATAAGATTCTAATAGCCTCCAATCTTGCAACCGGTGCATATGTCTCTCCAAAATCAAGACCTTCAACTTGTGTGTAACCTTGTGCTACCAATCTTGCTTTGTTTCTTACAACTACACCATCTTGATCTTGCTTGTTTCTAAAGACCCATTTGGTACCAATCACATTGTAGTTCTTTGGCCTCTCAACAAGTTCCCAAACTTTATTTCTAGCAAAGTTGTTTAGTTCTTCATGCATTGCATTTACCCAATCGGAATCCTTCAAAGCATCTTCTATTTTCTTAGGTTCTTCAAGTGACACAAATGAGTAATGCTCACAAAAGGATGCTAATCTTAATCTAGTTTGAACACCACTTTGAATTCCACCAATGATTTGATCCAATGGATGATCCCTTGCAATACTAGTAGGTTGGAGTATTGGGAGTTGATTGCTTCCACTTGTTTGACCTTGATCTTGAGCTTCATCATGAGTACCACTAGAGCTTGCTTGATTTGTATCAATTTGCACACTTTGGTTGATCACATGAATATCATCATCATCAACTTGCCTTGGCCTAACATCATCAATGTCCATGTTTCTCATTGCATTTGCCAATTGATCTCCTCTCACATCATCAAGGTTTTGAGCTTCATTTTGAGATCCTTGGGTTTCATCAAACTCAACATCATGAACTTCTTCCAAGGTGCCATTTGTGAGATTCCAAACTCTATATGCTTTGCTTGTGGTAGAATAACCAAGTAAGACCCCTTCATCACATTTCTTTTCAAACTTGCTCAATCTAGTGCCTTTCTTGAGAATATAGCATTTGCAACCAAACACTCTAAAGTATGCAATGTTGGGCTTTCTTCCATTCAATAGCTCATATGGTGTTTTCCCAAGCTTCCCATGGCAATAGAGATGGTTGCTACAATAGCAAGCCGTGTTGATAGCTTCACTCCAAAATGAATGACTCACATTGTATTCACTAAGCATTGATCTAGCCATGTCAATCAAAGTTCTATTCTTTCTTTCAACTACACCATTGGATTGAGGAGTGTATGTTGGAGAGAATTGATGTCCAATACCGAGATCATCACATAAATCTTCAATTCTTATGTTCTTGAACTCACTACCATTGTCACTTCTAATCTTCTTGATGGTGATTTCAAACTCATTTTGCACCCTCTTGACAAAGGACTTGAATAGATCATAAACATCACTTTTGTCAAAGAGAAAGAACACCCAAGTGTATCTAGTATAGTCATCCACTATCACAAAACCATACTTGTTCCCACCAATACTAGTGTATGTTGTTGGTCCAAACAAGTCCATGTGTAATAACTCAAATGCCTTTGATGTGCTCATTTCACTCTTCCTAGGATGTGCATTTCCAACTTGTTTACCGGCTTGACAAGCACTACAAGGTTTATCCTTCTCAAAGGTGACATCCTTCAAGCCTCTAACTAAGTCATGCCTCAAAAGTTTGTTCAATTGTTTCATTCCAACATGACCAAGCCTTCTATGCCACAACCATCCCATACTAGATTTGCTAAGCAAGCATGATGTCAATTGTGTCTCACTATCATTGAAGTCAACCAAGTACAAGCTACCATGTCTAAATCCTTTGAATATCAAATTTGATCCATCAACACTTATGACTTCAACATCATCACTACCAAATATGCACTTGAAGCCAAGATCACAAAGTTGTGCCACCGACAAAAGATTGAAATCCAAGCTCTCAACTAGCAACACATTAGATATGCTCATGTCATCTGAAATAGTAATTTTACCAAGCCCCTTGACCTTGCCTTTCTTGTTGTTGCCAAAAGTGATAGCATCAAAACCACCATTTTGACTTGTATCAATTGATTTGAACATACATGAATCCCCGGTCATGTGTTGAGTGCACCCACTATCAAGCACCCAATGCCTTCCTCCGGCTTTGTAATTGACCTACAAGACAAGATCAATTCTTTTTAGGTACCCAAACTTGTTTGGGTCCTCCAAGGTTAGTGACCAAGCTCTTTGGTACCCAAATGGCTTTCTTCTTTGAGCCCATCCATGGTGCACCAATGAACTTAGCATGAACACCATTTGTACCCTTGGTAAGTATATAGAAAGAATCAAACTTAATTGAGGATACATTAGCATTGGATTTCTTGTTCATGCAATGTTGCTCTATGTGACCAACTTGCTTGCAACTTTTTGCAATAGGTACCCTTGTTCTTCACAAAACGAGTCTTGTGAGGAGCAAAAGCGGCCTTGCCTTTCTTGGGGTTATAGCCTAATCCCTCTTTATAGAGAGAAGCCCTTTGGCTACCCAAGCACATAAGCAAGCGGTCCTCACCACCATAAGCCTTAGCTAAGGTGTGATTGAGCTCTTTTACCTCCTTCTTGAGATTTTCATTCTCAACTATTAGTGTGGAGTCACAAGTGAAACCGTCACTACTAGATGAGGATGATGTAGATGCGCTACATGAAGGGTTAGTGGTAGCAACAACAATAGGCTTATGACAAGATTCATCAATTATATCACAAGATATGCCTATGTTGCAAGTTTTAGCTTTCTCAATATTAGTTGGCATGTTTTCACATTTTTCAACTAGAGAGGAATGAGCTTCTTCAAACTTAGTGTGAGACTTTTGAAGCTTCTTATGGTCTACCTTTAGACTCTCATAAGATGCCCTAAGCTCATCAAGTTCTTGCATAAGGTTTTTCTTTTCCTTAAGTAAGCCCTTGCACTCCTTTCTAGATTCTTTAAAATGTTGAGTGCAATCTTCTAGCATAGTGATTAGTTCATCTTTAGTGAATTTTTCTTCATCACTATCACTATCACTAGCATTATCATGATCACTCTCATCATCGGATGATACCTTAGCTGCCTTAGCCATGAAGCACGATGGAGTGTCGAAGAGGGAAACCTTCTCTTGGATGGAAATGCTAGCATGTCCCTTCTTCTTGCTCTTGTTGTCATCCTCATCATCACTTGAGGAATCATCACTATCCCATGTAGCAACATGAGAATCATTCTTCTTCTTATGAGAACTCTCTTTCTTTTCTTGCTTCTTCTTTTGCTTCTTCCTCTCCTTCTTGATAGCATCTTCATCATCACTATCATAAGGACACTTTGCAATGAGATGGTCCTTGCTATGGCATCTAAAACATCTCATGGTATGCTCATTCTTCTTGGATGAGTTCTTCCTCCTTCTTGCACGAAAGCCCTTCTTCTTCATGAATTTGCCAAATTGCTTGACAAAAAGAGCCATCTTCTCATCAATGTCATCACTATCACAAGAGCTTGAGTCTTCATCACTTGATGATTCAATCTTGGATTTGCCCTTGGATGTGGTGGCTTTGAATGCCACACTCTTCTTCTTTTCATCATCTTTCTTCTCATTCTCCTTATTCTTCTTCTTGACCAACTCATCCTTCTCATCATCTTCTTTATATGAATCATCGGTCATCACTTCTTGAAATATTTGTTGAGGAGTTGAATCCTTTAATGTAGTCCTCACTAGCACGGTGATCAATGTATCAAACCTCTTAGGCAAGCTTCTCAAGAACTTCATAGAGAATTGGTTGTCCTTGACTTCCTCACCAAGTGCCTTGAGCTCATTGACAATGACTTGCAATCTATGAAACATCTCCGGTACACTCTCATCATCTTGCATCTTGAAGCTTGAAAATTTTTCTTGCAAAATATATGCTTTAGCGGTCTTTGTGCCTTCGGTGCCCTTAAATGTTTCTTCTAGCTTGGCCCAAGCATCATGAGCGATCTCAATGTTCTTCACTTGCTCAAAGGTTTTGTCATCTAGTGCCTCATGAAGAGTACTAATGGCAATGTCATTGCATTGGAGCTTCTTCTCTTCCACCGGTGTAGGTGCTTCCGGATTAGCAACCTCAAATTTTGTTTCGGTGACCTTCCACACTTCTCTATTGATTGACTTGAGGTGTGCGGTCATCTTAACCTTCCAATATGCATAATTTGTCCCATCAAAGTGAGGTGCCTTCTTGGTGTTGTTGATGTGCAAGCTTAATTGAGCCATTTCTTTTTCACCGTAGGTTGTTAAGCCTCAAATAAACGGTGCCTCGGCTCCGATACCACTTGTAAGGTCCAAATAGGCTAGAGGGGGGGTGAATAGCCTAATTAAAACTTCTACAAGAATTACTTAACCACAAGTTAGTACAAAAGGTGGCGGAGCAAAATGCACTAGCTCTAACTAATTAAGCAAGCCACCTACACAAGACTAGTACAAGGCTATCCACTAAACATAACAACAACAAGCTAGATACAAGAAGTAATACGAGAGAAGAGCTTCGAGTGATTATACCACCGTGTAGAGATGAGAAGTACCAATCAATCAATCACACAAGAGAAATCCTCAGGAGGAGAATGACACAAGAATTTATCCCGAGGTTCACTTGCTTCCCGGCAAGCTACTCCCCGTTGTGGCGATACACCCACTTGTCGGTTCGCGAGCTAATCGACTATCAAGAGTCGAGCCCTCGGCGGGCACCGCACAACCGCACACAAGATGGGGATCCTCCAAGCCACGAGCTCCACTAGAGTATCCAATTCGCGAACTCCCGCGGGGAAGGATCAAGAACCCCTTACAACACTTGGTGAGGGCTCCAACAATCTCCAATTGCGAGCTCAATCACCTCCGCTACTCCAAGTCGTCTACCGTGTCGGGAAACACGGAAGAGTAACAAGAAATCCACAGCAACTCGAAGATCAAGTGCCTCTAGAATGCAACTCTCAAGCAATGCACTTGAATCTCATTCAATCTCACTCAAGATGTGCAACTAAGCAAAGAGATGAGTGGAGGGGTTGTTCTCTAGCTCAAAGTATGTTTCTAGGTCTCAAAATGTGCAAGAGTTACCCTCAAACCCCGGACATCCTCTATTTATAGCGAAGGGGTACGCAGCTAGCCGTTACGGACGACGCAGCGAAAATCACGCTGACCGGACGCTCCGGTCAGGGTGACCGGACGCGTCTGGTCACTACGCGACAACAAGAAACAGTGCGTGTCAGAACTAGCCGTTGCCCTGACCGGACGCGCTAAACCGTTTGACCGGACGCGACAGTGCCAGCGTCCGGTCGCGTTCCAGTAAGCTCCCGTTGAGACCGGACGCGTCCGATCACACGTGACCGGACGCGCCGCGCGTCCGATCGACACTTCACAACTCTCTGCTCCTCTGGACGCCTGGCCGGACGCTCCGGTTCCATGAGGGACCGGACACGCCGGTCGCACGCCCTCCCTCTGCGCACAAGAGAACTAACTGGACACGCTGGTCAGGCCAGACCAGCGTCCGGTCAGAAACCCTAGCGAGCAGCACTGTGATGAACTGACCGGACGCGTCCGGTCAAATCGAGACCGCGTCCGGTGCAGCGTCCGGTCATCATAGTGACCACCGTTCGCCTCCGTTTCTTTTCCGACTTTCGGCGCAGTAGAAAATAGGTGTTTCACTTCTCCAAAAAGCGCCGAATCCCGCCTCGCAAGCTCGGCGGGAGGGAGAGAGGAACCCAAACCCCTCTCTACCGCTTAAACTCCATCGCCTTCGCAAAAGTGCTAACACCACCAAGTGTACACCACAATGTGCATGTGTGTTAGCATTTCACAAACATTTTCCAAGGCATTATGTTAGCTCTCAACTAGATCCTAATGCATATGCTCAAGACATTGATCTAGTGGCACTTGATTCCCGAGCTAACCGTGATTGCCCCTCTTGATAGTCGGCTATGTATCCTAAATCCGGTCAATCACTTCTCTACTCATCTTAGACCGGCAAAAGGAAAACCCTATGGTTATACCTTTGCCTTGCGCTCTTAGATCCTTCTCTTCCACTTGATCATCATGTCCATCATTTTATGTGCATCTCCACCATGATCGTCATTTCATGTCCATGCACCATTTCTTTGTGATCTTGTGGCCACCACTCCTTGCCACGTACACCTTCATCACATGTGTTGCTTATGCCTAACTCAAAACACTTAACACATGGCATTAGCAACTTGGTGTCATTAATTACCAAAACCAAACTTGGGCTTTCAACAGGCACTACAGAGACAGTTCCTTCGTCAGTTGCCTCGACCGATCCCCCAGCTATTGGCTCGCTACAGGCTCAGGTCACAGAGACTGCTCCACTTGTTGCTACTACGTCAATACCTGTTCCTGCTGCTCAGACCCAGACCGCTTCACAGCCACGTGCTTCTTCAGAGGGTCAGCCAGATAGCTCCGATTCCGAGGGAGACACTCTGCACTTCGTGATTACTCCGCGCACCTCGGCACCCGACACGACTCCGTCTGTTCCCCCGTCAGATCCTTAGACTAGTTTTTGGCGTTTGATGCCAAAGGGGGAGAGAGTAGATTCAGGGGGAGTTTTGTTAGTGGGTTTTCGTTTTCTTTTGTGTGCTACATTCATGCATCATGTTTACTTTACAGTCATTGCATTCGTGTGACATGTGGTCGTGTGAGATACTTTGAGTCTAATGGTTTATCTAGTCACTGTGTTAATTCATGTCACTTGTTTGATTATAGCTCTAAGGTTGTGCTTCCGTGCCTTACTCCGATTTCTTATGAGCTATATCTTTATGTGTACTAACGCTTTATGTCTTATCTTATGAGTACACACTTTTGGCTTGGGGCACATAAGCAATTCCTAACCCTTTGTGCTTATTGCTTTTTACTTATGTGAACCAAGCATGCTCAAAAACCTCAACTCCTATCTTTGGAATCTTAGTGTTGTCATCAATCACCAAAAAGGGGGAGATTGAAAGCATCTAGGCCCCGAGTTTTGGTTTTGGCAATTGATGACAACGCTTTATTACCATGACTAACGTGTGTTTTGCAGAAACTTTGGTAAGTTAGGTCATGGAGGTAATAACTGCTTTGGGCACCATGGTATTCATGCCCCTTGATGGAAATCGTTTCGGTTTTCAAAGGAGTGATGTCAAGATTAAGGACGGTTAGTTCCGGATGTCGAGGTGTTGAGATACATTTGGAATAGTCGTTAGGATCTTCGTTTTCTCTTTTGGCCGTACTATAAAGGGGAGCATGAGCGGGTAGCTTGACCTAGGTGAGTCCTATGTTTAGGTGTGGTGCACACTTGTTAAACTTAGCACTAGGCAGCTCTAGAATAGCTCAAAATTCAGTTGGAAGCAACTTGGTTCAAGTTGCGTCGCGTTTTGGAGAGTTTAGAGGGCTTTTCCCTTGACCGGACGCGGTTCTCGGCTTGACCGGACGCGTCCGGTCAGTTCTAAACCGCGACTGCGTTTCGGCGCTGATGACCAGACGCGGCCCTTGCGAGGACCGGACGCGGTGGTCAGGGCCGACACGTGTCACTTAAGGGAAATCATCCGATCGGACGCGACCTGGGTGTGATCGGCGCGTCCGATCACGTTCCAGTAAGGTCCTGAGACGACCGGACGCGTCCGGTCCTCACCGATCAGACGCGGTCACGCGTCCGGTCTCGTTACAGTAAGCTCCCTGCACGATCGGACGCGTCCGGTCACCCCTGACCGGCGCGTCCGGTCACTCAGCTGAGATTTCAGAATTTCGACCGTTACGGCGACCGGCGCGTCCGGTCACTTCGACCGGCACGTCCGGTCACCCCGTATTTTGCTGAGTTGGTAGGTAACGGTTCGTTTCGACTGTGGGGTGTATAAATACATCCCCACCACCTCTTTTAGAGGTCTCTTGCTCATTTGATCAGCTGAGAAACAGCTTTGGAGTGCAAGGGAGTGCAAGAGCTCTAGTGAGGATTATGTTTTGAGAATCAAAGCTTGAGAGTTCCTCACTAGCGATTAGAGAGTAGCAAGTGTGCATCCACCTTCTCATTAGGCTCGTTGTGGTCAAGTGAGAGTTCTAGCTTGTTACTCTTGGTGATCGCCATCACCTAGACGGCTTGGTGGTGATTGGGAGTTTGGTGATCATCCGGCGGAGCTTGTGGATGACCCAACTCGTCTTGTGAGCAGTTTTGGGCGATTCACCGTGACGGAGTGTTGAAGAATCAGCCCGTAGAGAGCACTTGATCCTTGCGCGGATCAAGGGGGAGCTACACCCTTGCGCGGGTGCTCCAACGAGGACTACTGGGGAGTGGCGACTCTCCGATACCTCAGAAAAACATCGCCGTGTTCCTTGCCCTTACTTTCAAGCATTTACATTCTCGTATTTACATTCATTGCTTGATTTACTTTCCTAGAATTGCCATGCTAGACTAGGATTGGAAACTAGGGTGCAAAACTTTTACCGGTAGAATCTCTAGGAACACAAGTAGGCACTAGGGGTAAATTCCGGCTTGTAGGATTTAATTATTGCAATTAATTTTTAGAAAAGCCCAATTCACCCCCCCCTCTTGGGCATCTTGATCCTTTCAAAACCTAACCGTGGATCAAACTTGACAAGCAACCTAGCTTTACTTACTTGTATTGCATTGCATTTGCATGGTTGTTGCTTTGTCGTTTCTTTTCGGTTTAGCTTTGAGCAACCCCTGTGTTCGTCCATGGGTAGAGAGAGCATTTTGACGCTCCTAAGGGTTCAAAAACTCTATTGCATGGCCATACGTTGCTCCTCGGGTGTTTGTTGCCTATTTTCTTAAAAATAATATTAGCCTAATGCAAACTATTTTGAAAAACTTGAGGGTTTGAGTGAGGTCACTCATATCAGGTTCCAATTGGTGTTTATCTGTGTCTCTTTGAATTGGAACTTGATTGGGAGAAGTCACGTCGAAGATCGAATTGAAGAAAGGCGAAAAACAGCGACCGGACGCTGCACCGGACGCAGTGATGCTTCACCACCGCGTCCGGTCCCGGTGACCACCAGCGCGTCCGGTCATCCAGAAGACCGTCTCCTGACCCTATGACCGGACGCTGCACCGGACGCGCTGCTGTTGACCACCGCGTCCGGTCCCGGTAGCCACCACCGCGTCCGGTCATTCGCGATGACTTTCCCAGGTAACCCTCGACCGGACTCTGTCCACGTCCGGTCAGTCCTAACCGGACGCGTCCGGTCGCTCCAGGTGCTTACTGGAGTGTGACCGGACGCTGCACCACCACGTCCGGTCAAATCGACCACCGCGTCCGGTCATCGCATGCCGAGCGGATCTAACCCCTCATATATTTCTTCGTTTCCAATCGATTCACTCTTCTTCAACCGTCGCCCGTGCCCTAGCCGCCTTTTTCGCCACTCCGCCACCTCCTTTGCCCTAGGTCGCCGGAGTTCACGCCCGCGCCCTCCTCCTCCTCCTCCAGCGTGCCCGGCTGCACTGCTCTGCCACGCTGCGCCACCCGTCCGCGCCGTCTGCTCCGCCCGAGCCATGCCGCGCCGCGCCGCTGCTCTTGCCGCTGCCATCCCATCGCCGCCACGCCTGCTGCCGCCGGTGAGCCGTGCCACCATCACCTACGCCACCTCCGGCCGGCACTTGCATCCCTCGCGCTCGGCTCCGTTTTTGGTCATCGCGTGTTGCCCTAACCCTAACCCTAGGGTTCACGCAGCGTCGTCTCGGTCGATCGTCATCGAAGTTTCTTCGCACGACGTCTTCTTCGCGAGGTTGTTTCGCATCCATTGATTCTCCCTGTTAGGGTTTGCCGAAAGCTCATTGTTTGATATCCTAATTATCTCTTGTTTCGGCAAATCAGAGCTCGTCCGGCGTAATTCGGGAAGTCTCGCGAACTAGGTCATCTTACCTTTCACCGAGTTCTCGTCGATCCGAGGTAGCTATCGCGTTTCGTTTCATATCTTATCTTATATGCTTGCTATCTCTAGGGTTTCATACCTTTTAGTTATGTATGTTGCTTATAGTAGATCCATCTATTCCATCTTTTTAGCGAGTTTGTCGGTGTGTCGGGGTGACTGCTGTTCAGTTATTGAATCCGAGGCCAAGCCTGCAGATACGGATTGAGGCCAAGCCTCTTGAGTGTTAGCACACCATCTTACAGAGGATTCCTGACAGTTTGACAGCATGGTTCGTTGCAAGAACGCCGGTGGTGCTCCTAGTGACGGGGACGACAGTTCTCCTCATCTGTCTGAGGTTGCGCGTGGCAAGCGCATAAAGGTTATGGCCAGAAAGAAGAAGAAGACCCTTACAGATGCAGAGATAGCTCAGGCAGTTGCAGATGCAGCAGAGCAGGCAGAGAGGGGAGGCAGGAGCAGTGGTATTCGCATTGGCGAACGTCGCTTTCATCTTGAAGGTTGACAGCTCGGTACAGAGGCCACAGAGGGCACAGAGGGCACAGAGGATGCAGATGCTATGTCAGTTGATCCACCTGCAGAGGCTCCAGAGGGGACAGAGGAGCAGCCAGCTCAGACTCCACCGCGTCGCCGCTCCACACGCACACGAGCTCAGGTGACTCCTAGGCCAGAGGGCTAGCGTCATGGAGGACGTCCTCCTCCCAGGGCTAGAGGTCCACCCCTAGTCGAGCACTTTGACTTGAGGGGTGCTACAGCACGTCAGGTGCAAGGTTTGAGATTTGTTAAGGTCAGCCGGTGGTTCCCACCTCAGAGGGACTCTAGAGCTTCAAAGGGTTTCTATACTCCTCTACAGGAGGATTTTTACAGAGCTTATGTCGACAGTGGCATTGCCTTTCGACCACAGAGGGTCTGTCGCATTGAGTCACTTGTTGAGGTAGTGGGTGAGCAGCTTCGTCCGCACCTGTCCTTTCTACCGGGCTTGTCTGATTTTCTTGGACGGACAGGTGCATACTGCGGCACTTGGGTTAGGGAGTTCTATGCTTCACTATGGATTGATCCGGCCCATGAGTTCATACACTTTGCTTTCCGAGGCCGCGACCGCAGACTGTACAGCACCAGCGGGAGATTCTCAGACTCCCAGCTTCAGACACGAAGATTCATCATCTCTGCTTTGGTTAGACACCTCCACCCAGACGTTCTCATGGCGGTACTGTGCCACCTACAGATCTGATCCGACCCTGTTTCCGTGAGCCTTTTGGCGAAGGGTCTCGTCGCACACCTGCTAGTTTGACATCGCTTGCCCGAGTCCTGGATGCTATTGTCAGGCGCACACTTCTTCCCAGGCTTGGCTACAGAGAGGGATTGACCAGGATGCAGCTATGGGTTGTTCACCACCTCCTCTCACAGACACCTTTTGACATATGGGATCTTATGCTTAGTGAGATGGAGGACACCCTGGCTGAAGGCTTCAAGGGACACCGTCAGCTGCCCTATGCTCATTGGATTTGCTTCATCATCAGATCTGCACTTGAGCTTCCTGCAGAGATTAGAGCTGAGATATCTGATACTACCACTGCTTTTCCTGAGTATGATATCCGTCAGCTATGGGCTTCAGTTACGAGAGAGCAGGCCCCTGTGCCAGGACAGCGAGAGAGACCTGAGGTCCCTAAGACAGCAGCTGAGCAGGACGCCACCGTTGAGGGTCTTGCTGAGGCAGAGCTTGCAGATCTAGATGCTCAGCCTGCTGATCTAGCCGAGGATGAGGCCTCTGACAGCACTGATGAGGATTATCAGCCCATCCCCAGGTATCGATCTCCTCGGCCTCACGACCATGAGGCCTGTGGCTCTGGTTCAGCCTCCCGCTCAGACCCAGCCATGGTGGCTATACTTGAGAGGCTGACCCAGGCACAGGAGCGACAGGAGCTTCAGCTACAGAGGCAGGCTCAGGACACAGCTGCAGCCTTTGCTCAGATCCAGGCTCGACAGGACGAGTTCCAGAGACAGCAGCTTGAGATCCAGCGTCAGCAGGTAGAGATGCAGCGACAGCAGGCTGCAAACCAGCAGCAGTACTTGGATCTTCTGCGTCACCTAGTCACAGTTGGGGTTCCTCCACCTGCTTCTGTCCTGACTCCAGCGCTACAGAGTGTACCTTCGAGTCAGGGACAGCCGAGCTTTCAATTCACCTCTCCACAGCAGCAGGTCCCCCAGTCGTTCCAGTCCCCGAGCTACACGCCCATTCAGACGGGGTTCACTCCTTCAGACCAGCCTCGCCCTCACCTACTGACAGGCACACCCTTCGTTGATTTTAGTGCCACATATAGCGAGTTGACTGGTCAGCCGACGCCCTCGCACACTACTTTTGCTACTTCGTCAGGGTTGTCCGCTTCAGAGGCAGCTGTTCCTCCTGTGACAGGGACGGGCACTACAGAGACAGTTCCTTCATCAGTTGCCTCGACAGATCCCCCAGCTGTTGGCTCACTTCAGGCACAGGTCACAGAGACTGCTCCATTTGTTGCTACTCCATCAGCACATGTTCCTGTTGTTCAGACCCAGACCGCTTCACAGCCACGTGCTTCTTCAGAGGGTCAGCCTGACAACTCCGAGTCCGAGGAAGACACTTCTCAGTTTGTGATCACTCCGCGCTCCTCGGCACCCAACTCGACTCCGTCTGTTCCCCCGTCAGATCCTTAGATTAGTTTTTGGCGGTTGATGCCAAAGGGGGAGAGAGAGTAGATTCAGGGGGAGTTTTGATAGAGGGTTTTCGTTTTTATTTGTGTGCTACATTCATGCATCATGTTTACATTACAGTACTTGCATTCTTGTGACATGTGGTCATGTGAGATACTTTGAGTCTATTTGTTCTATCTAGTCACAGTTTTAAATCATGTCACTTGTTTGTTTATAGCTCATAAGGTTGTGCTTCCGTGCCTTATTCCGATTTCTTTTGAGCTATATCTTTTTGTGTACTAACTTTTCATGTCTTATCTTATGAGTACACTCTGTTGGCTTGGGGCACATAAGCAAATCCTAATCTCTATTGCTTATTGCTTTTTGCTTATGTGAACCAAGCATGTTCGAAAACCTCAACTCCTATCTTTTGAATCTTAGTGTTGTCATCAATCACCAAAAAGGGGGAGATTGAAAGCATCTAGGCCCCAAGAGTTGGTTTCGGCAATTGATGACAACGCTTTATTACCATGACTAACGTGTGTTTTGCAGAAACTTTGGTAAGTTAGGTCATGGAGGTGATAACTGCTTTTGGCACTATGGTATTCATGCCCCTTGATGGAAATCGTTTCGGTTTTCAAAGGAGTGACGTCGAGATTAAGGACGGTTAGTTCCGGATGTCAAGGTGTTGAGTTACATTCGAAATAGTTGTCAGGATCTTTGTTTTCTCTTTTGGCCGTACTATAAAGGGGAGCATGAGCGGGTAGCTTGACCTAGGTGAGTCTTATGTTTAGGTGTGGTGCACACTTGTTAAACTTAGCACTAGGCAGCTCTAGAATAGCTCAAAGTTCAGTTAGAAGCAACTTGGTTCAAGTTGCGTCGCGTTTCAGAGTGTTTAGAGGGTTTTTCCCTTGACCGGACGTGGTTCCTGGCTTGACCGGACGCGTCCGGTCAGTTCAAACCGCGACTGTGTTTCGGCGCTGACGACCGGACGCAGCCCTTGCGAGGACCGGACGTGGTGGTTAGGCCGACACATGTCACTTGAGGGAAACCATCTAATCGGACGCGATTGGGGTGTGATCGGCGCGTCCGGTCACGTTCCAGTAAGGTCCTTGGACGATCAGACGCGTCCGGTCACCCCTGACCGGTGCGTCCGGTCACTCAGCCGAAATTTCAGAATTTCGACCGTTACGAGCGACCGGCGCGTCTGGTCACTTCGACCGGCGCGTCCGGTCACCCCGTATTTTTGCTGAGTTGGCAGGTAACTGTTCGTTTCGACTGTGGGGTGTATAAATACATTCCCACCACCTCTTTTAGAGGTCTCTTGCTCATTTGTTCAACTGAGAAACACCTTTGGAGTGCAAGGGAGTGCAAGAGCTCTAGTGAGGAGTGTGATTTGAGAATCAAAGCTTGAGAGTTCCTCACTAGTGATTAGAGAGTAGCAAGTGTGCATCCTCCTTCTCATTAGGCTCGTTGTGGTCAAGTGAGAGTTCTAGCTTGTTACTCTTGGTGATCGCCATCACCTAGATGGCTTGGTGGTGATTGGGAGTTTGGTGATCATCCGGCGGAGCTTGTGGATGACCCAACTCATCTTGTGAGCGGTTTTGGGCGATTCACCGCGACGGAGTGTCGAAGAATCAGCCCGTAGAGAGCACTTGATCCTTACGCGGATCAAGGGGGAGCTACACTCTTGCGCGGGTGCTCCAACGAGGACTAGTAGGGAGTGGCGACTCTCCGATACCTCGGAAAAACATCGCCGTGTTCCTTGCCCTTACTTTCAAGCATTTACTTTCTCGTATTTACTTTCATTGCTTGATTTATTTTCCTAAAATTGCCATGCTAGACTAGGATTGAAAACTAGGGTGCAAAACTTTTACCGGTAGAATCTCTAGGAACACAAGTAGACACTAGGGGTGAATTCCGGCTTGTAGGATTTAATTCTTGTAATTAATTTTTAGAAAAGGCCAATTCACCCCCCTCTTGAGCATCTTGATCCTTTCAAACACTACACAAACATAACAAAAAGATAGCATAGAACATCATATGTATACTACATGAACATCATAAATACATTGTAGAACATCACATTAAGACCATACGAACATCGCTAAATATAGCATAGAACATCATATGTATACTACACGAACATCAATAATGCATTGTAGAACATCACATTAAGGCTACGCAAACATAGTTAAATATAGCATAGAACATTACATACATATACTACGTAAAAATCACAAATATCATAATTAGAGTCAAATAAAAAGAAGAAAAATGCTACCGAACATTACAAAAAATGTCCTAAAACATTCAATGTATGCTTTCTGAACATTACAAAATACATCGTAGAACATCGCATTTATACTCGCAGACATAAAAAAATATATCATAGAACATTATATGTACACTGCATGAACATCGCGTGTATTTGTAAAACAAAGTAAAACATAAAATTATACGTAGAAAAAAATGAAAATAAAAAAGAATAAAATACAAAAATAGAAAATAAAATAAACAAAATTATTAATTCTATTAGAAAAAAATAAATGTATAAATTTTAAAAAATAAAAAGACAAGAAAACAAAAAAGAAAGAAAAATAAAAAAACTAAATAGAAACGAGGAAAGGAAACAAAAAGGAAAAAAGAACAATAAAAAAAGAAATAAAATTAGTAGGGTAAAATAAAAATAGTAAAAGAATAAAGAAAAAGAAAAGAATGACAAAACACTAGAGAAATAAAAAAATAAAAAGGAAATAAATGAATGAAAGGAAAGAAAAAAGAAAAGGAAACAAAAATAAAAAGAAAACATAAAACGTGAAAGGAAATGCACGTAACGTAACTACTGACTAGAACTAGGAAAAAATCTATTTTTTTTTTGTCTTCCAACTATCGCGAAAGTCTGCTTTTGGTCTCTCAACTTTAAAACTGGACAAACAAGCCCCTCAACTTTTGAAACCGTACAGATTTAGTCCCTCGGCTGTATTGTTCGGTGGTTTTACTACAGTAACCACGGGTTTGCTACAGTAGCCACGCAGATTTATTTCGGCTCAATCTTTGAAAAATCATAGTAAATCACTAAAATTCATAAAATAGAAAATCTAATTTTGTTGGACTCCACATAAGTAGAACTACACAGTGAATATATAATATAGTATGCTTTAGTATAAAGTTTTTGCTTTGTTTTCTTTTTTATTTATTTCAGCTCAATCTTTGAAAAATTATAGTAAAAATTTTGTACTAAAACATATCATATTATATGTTCACTGTGTAGCTCTACTTACGTGGAGTCCAACAAAATTTGATTTTTTATTTTATGAATTTTCTGTGATTTACTATGATTTTTCAAAGATTCGGCCGAAATAAATCTACGTGGTTATTCTAGCAACCTGTGGTTACTGTAGCAAACCCACCAGACAAAATAGCCGATGGACTAAATCTGCGTGGTTTCAAAAGTTGAGAGTTGAGAGACTTGTTTGTCCGGTTTTAGAGTTAAGAGACAAAAACGAACTTTTCTTCTTTATTGGGCTAGAACAAGCCCCTCAACTTGATTTTTTTATTGGGCATGAACAGCTCAAGTGCTCCCAAACGGACAGCTTCATTTTGATTTTTCCATAGTTATATTATTAGTTTCCAGCAATATCTAACTTGAATTTGCTTTTGAAAAAGAATGGTGAAACCTTAAAGAAAAATTACCTATTACGATCGAGGTAAAACACACAACGGCCTTTTAGATGCCAAATTTGGCAACCAAAATCTACATAGTAAATGTCCCGTCACACTATAGCAATTTTATTTTTATTTGGTAATAATTATCCAAATATTGATTAATTAGGCTTAAAATATTCGTCTCGCAAAGTACAACAAAACTGTGCAATTAGTTTTTTATTTCATCTACATTTAGTACTCCATATATATGCCGATATTTTAATATGATGGAAAATCTTCTTTTTACATAGTGAAATTTAGGGATGAATTTGGATATCTAAACAAGGCAAACCATCGTATAAACTCAGACGCAAGAGCATCAGATTGCTCCAACACCAAACACTGCACTGTAGTAAACAGGCCTCTCACTGAGGCATACATAATTCGTCATCATCTTAACTAGAGTCGTTGCTTGTCATGCACATGGTACAAGAAATTGGTTTGGTCACTCAAACTAACACTGATTGATTTACAACACAACACTGACTAGAATTAACTTAAAACACCAGCGACGTGAGCAGCAGCTGCGACAGAGATGCCTCTGCTTCTAAACCTGACAAGAATGGTGCCACGCCTGCACTAGGCAAAGCAAGAACCAACATCGTCTTCATGCCACCTCAGCTCAACCCGGCAACCATCCCATGGGCAAAAGCTGCATGTGGTTCATCTTCATTACTAAGTGCCAAGTTTTAAGCAAAAAGAAAAGTGAGAATTGCACTAACCCACATCCCTGTCGCCTGTTCACATACTGGACTGTCTCAATCTTCCCTTCACTGATCGTCCGCTCACCGCACAATCCCAATCTTTCATCATCATCGTAAGTCCTTTGACAACAGAGCCCATTCAATGAGGGCAAGATGTGCTCCTTCAGCATCTCAATCTGTGAGGAGCGAGCAACAGCACCGAGAATGAAGCTGAACGGGGCATGCAGGTGGGCCCCACAGCCCACGCTTCTATCAGCTTCTGGTGGATTGGACTAGAGGGGTTGTCCAATAAACCTCAAGTGGCTTCTGTTTGAAGGAGAACAGAGTATAAAGTGCCCCTCCTGCATCTCAGTATGCAGGGAGCAACTACACCGAGAGTGCGCACAGGCTGACAATATCGAACGGATGGCTGACTCTGCCTTATGCCTCTCGGTTCTTTTATGCCTGCTACCATCTGCCAGCAAAACAAAGGATAATGTGTTCGTTGCACACTGGCAGGTGCAGGCATACCCGGGCCCCTCACCGGGGCCGGGCAAAGCGCAAACTAGCATCAGGTTGTTGTTGGTGAGTCTGTACCAATAAAAAAAATCTGTTAGACAAGAAGCAAATTTAACTAGTGCATCTAAGGAATTTCAATTCATTCAAAGTTAAATACTCCAAGAGTACAACATATAATGTAATAGGATTCCTAGGAACATATGATGCCATTATAGTGAATACCAACCATATACTGTGAATTCACAAGCTTCTATAATATAAACTTCTATAGTAATACTCAAGCAGATATCAACTCAGTATGATCAACAAAGAATGGAAGGAATCATATAGGATGAAAAAAAAATGCGTATACAGACCTGTGCAAATGGTCCCATGGATTCCTGTGGATGTACAAATGGGACTCCAGGGCGTGAAGGTATGGCATATTGCTGTGAAGCATGCATGAAAACAGACGATCTCACAGGTGCACCAGTATGGCCAGAGCTGTAAGGTCCCATGACACCATCTGGCCCATAGCCAATTGCATTAGATGCTTGAGCCGCTGACCATGACGCAGGCATGTGCTGAGCTATTGGACGGGGTTGCTGTTCGACAGCAACAGGTGATCGGTGTGCTGAACCAAGCTGGGGGAATTCAGTGTTGTAGTTAACAGCAGGGGCATACAGGGGTTGAATTGTGTATGGGCCTCCACTAAATCCAAATCCAGGATCAAATCTTTGCATATACCTGTACAAGTCACTCATGGTGAGTAAAAAGAATTTCTAGGGATCAAGTATGTCTACCACAGTGAACAAGAACAGAAAAAGGTATCATGTAATCCGAACTAGCTTAACCAACTTCATAGAAAATAGGTACATCACAAGATTTTGTGTTTCTACAAAAGAAATGATCCTCTTTCTTATTGCCATGCTTCACTAGCATCCCATCATTATAGCAATCAAACTGATATTTTCCAGTTGATTTCAAAAGTTTAGGGCGATCATTACATGAAGTAGGACTTCACTAAACTTAAAAAGCAGTGACATACAATGCATAAGAAACTATTGGAGCAGAAGCATGATAAAAATATCCATAAAAACTTTCTTTTTCATGGTGCGCTAGGAGTATAGCAGCAAAGAGATGTGTTACGAGAAAAGAAACTGACCTGTCATAGCTTCTGTCATAATCAGGATCCTTGCGCTCTGACTCACGGTCTCTGAAAATTGCAACCCTATTGTTCTGCCTGTTTCTATTGACTGCAGGCTCCTTATCAATCTTGCTTCTATTTGACCTGCTGCTAGCTGAAGTGGTAGTCAAGCTCCTCTCGAGAGTAATTTCAGCCCCTTGGCCCATTCTATTGCTTGAGTTCAACTCCAAGGAAGTGGATCTGTGAAGAGTACTGGGTAAAGTCACTTCCTCAGCTGATCTCCCATCAGTAGCATTACTGCTATTGCTGTTGTTAAATATCCGCGCTCGTGCCTTGTTGTATTCCTCTTTCCTTTCTTCGACGCTTTTCTGGAGGTTCTCTCCAGATGAGTGAGCACTTGAGCTGTTCATGCCATGTAAATTCTTTTGAGGCCTCTGCTTAATAGCTACTTTCGCCACAGAGATGTTTTCTTCTTGTGGTAGGTTAACTGGAATATCTGCAAGGCGGACAGCAGGCAGTCGGCACTCAGATGATGTCTTACGAAGGATGATACGCGAACCATTTCCATCAGGCAAACTGTTGTCTGGTATGGCGATGGACTGCAGGAAGTAATGCTGCGCCAGGCGATGTGCAGCGAGGCGCAGATACGAAGTTGGAAGACCATTGAATTCATAATCTGTACGCCTAGGGTCACGAATGAACTTCAAAATTTCTTGCTCCATTCTTAGCACTGCAGAAAGGAATAGACTGGAGTCAAATACAAGGACTAGGCGCATTTTGTCAATTAAAGCATTGGGCAATGGAACAGTCAAATTGTAAAGTTCCATCCAGTTAATGATAATTGAGATGAACAGTAGTAGAACCACACAACCATCAGATGCGCCAGCTGCTTGGAATAAACACTCTTTTTGGAACAGAATTTTACTATCTGATGGTTGTATAAATCTCTTATCCTTAGGGCCAGGCATGTTTGCACATGACATATTAAAATGACATAAGGTGCATGGAATACATCAGTCACATTTTCCAGACAGCACACAGCATACGAGTACAAGGATACAACATATATGCCCATATGCCCTATGAATAAAGCAGCCAGCCGCCTGTGCACATCTCAAAACAAGCAAGGAACACTCTGCACGAATCCTAAGCTAACCTTTTCGTCACCCAAACATCAATTTAGTAGAATCGCATAACAGACAAATCCATTGGTAAACTAACTCCGGAGGAGGCGTGAATTTTACCAGAAAGCCTCTCCCTCGGTTTCTCGAGGGCCTCCCGTAGGAACTGATCGACCTGGGCGACCAAATCCTCGCGCGCAGCCGAGGAAGGTGGGCCCTGCGGCTGCAAAGTGGGCGGCGGCGGCGGCTGGGGCGGGTCCTGGTCGTCGGCGAGGTCGGGCGACGAGGACACGCGGCGCGCGGAGAGGGTGAGCCGGCTCATGGGCCCGTCGATGTCGGCCGTCTCCCACGAGTCCGGCGCGGCGGCTGCGGCTGCGGCGTCCTCGGCCGTGGGCTCCATGGCTTTGCTGCGTGCGCGGGCGATCCGGAGCTAGAGCGCGGAGGGGCGCCGGGCAGAGAGGCTGGAGCTGGGAACGAGCACGGCCATGGGTCCGGGGCGCCGGGATCTGGAGGAGGAAGCGCAGCTAGGGTTTGGTTCTGCGGGGCTGGTGTTGGGAGGAGCCCGAACGCGGTGGAGATAGGGATCTAAGGCGAAGGCGAGGAGGATAGGGAGAGGAAGCGGGTGTGCAGGGGAAGTTACGTGATTACCCTTGCGGCATTGCCGTGCAGTGCAGGCTGGGCCATTCGCGACACGGAGGGGTGGTTTCGGTACGCGCAGTGGGGGTGAACGAAACCGGAGGGGGAGGGACACACGGGATCCCAGTCCCACTCGGTGGTGTTTTCGTGCGCCGAGGACCGTGCGGAGTACGCGCACTCACCTGGCACCAGCGCTGCTCTGAAAGCGTCCGCGCCGCGTCGTCCGTTGTTCAGATGGACAGGAAATTCCTTGCGTTTCTTCTCTGCATCAACTGACGCGAACAAAAAACACGTGACCGCGGTTTTGTTTCCCCGTTGGAACGCGTATATAACAAAAGAATAGAAAACAGAAAAAAAAAATTAGAGGATTTATGTTTGAGACAAATAAATATATGAATAGCACAAGAATTTAGAGGTTAATGGTAAACACAGGTCATGTTCCTTATAAGTCGTACTTTTTCAACCAACGAACAGTATTTTTCTCTCATAATAAATAAGCGAGCAGTACTTTCAACCAAGCGAACAGGGCCATAATTGCTTACAATGTACAAAAACTACCTAAAACATTTTTCTTTCGCAAAGTAGTATTGTATTTGCGATGCTTGCTTGCAGCATGGCCCCGTGGATTCTCTGACTTGCAACAGTAAAGTCATCTCATGCGGATGCCATCTAATTCCCATCTAACGGTTGGAAAGCTATTCACCTTAGTTTTGCCAACCTAAGATGCAAATATTAGCTCATTTCACGGAGCTAGGATAGGTGGCAGAATTTTCTTTTATCTGTACAATTTTTTTTCTATCAAAACGTTTACATATGCACTTCAAAAAAAACTTTTACATATGAGTTTGGATAAATATTTGAATCCATCTTGACACTTGACACTGAAATAAAGATAAAATTTATATGAAAACTATAGGTGTCAGAATGTCTACAACATTGTGGAACGTGACTTTGAGCCTGTTCACCTGGCTTATAATCCGTCTTTTTCAGCTTATTTTTTCAGCCGGAACAGTATTTTTCTCTCACCACAAATCAGCCAACAGTGTTTTTCAGCCGGCTTATCAGCCCAACCAAACGGGGCCTTTTTCATTTAGAACCATATATTATATCGATTATTTCAGTATAAAAATATTATGTATTAAATAGTTGTAGATATTATTGGGAAATAAGATTATTTTATAATCTTTATCATTATACGACATTATATAAAAAATATTTTGAAGAAGTGTTGTTACGGCAGATAAATTGAGGCAATTTATTCGCACAAAATGCTTTTAAATGAAAAAGTCATATACTACAAAGTTATAGATATTCTCAAGGAGTATAATTTTTGTGCAAAATTTATCTTTATCTAAGATCACACGTAAAAGTTCTGATGTACATAGGATAAGCTGTACAGACCAAAAAAAAAAAGAAAATTCTGCCAATTATCCTTTCTCCATCCGCGAACTAGGCTTTAAATGGGCTGCTATTTGCATCTCGAGTAGGCACTAATAAAACGAAGAGCTTCCAAATCGTTGCATGGGAATTAGATGGCATCCAGGTGAGGCAGTGACTTTACTACTGCAGTTAGAGAATAATCCACGCCGGCTTGCCGAGATTATTTGCTTCCGTGAAAGCATGCCTCTCCCGTCGCATTAGTGCGCAAGAGTCTCTCGGACTTCGTGAAAAAATTGAAACCAAAAGATGGCAGTTCATTTATCCAAAACATATACAAACACATAGACCTTTCCTCTCAAAAGGAAGTAATAAATCCTCCGTTCCAAATATTGCTGTAGAATTTAAAATTATAAAAAATCTGATTCTTTAGAATTCCTTTGAAAATCATGTGAACCAAACACGACCTAATAGGATCATGTTGCATTTTTGTTCGTACTTATATATACGTCTTTTGGTCCAGTTTATAATTAAAGGAACCCCTAATAATATTAGCTAGTTACTAGCTCAAAGATAATTCTCCAACGGTACTCACTTTTAACACATAGTTCCCACATAAATAGCTCAATATGACATCCTCATATATAATCTTCAAATGTGTGTATGAAACTAGTTCTTATTAAGAGATATTTTTCTCTCTTTTATGTTAAAATATAAAACAATATGCTTTGAGCTAGCTCATAAGTTACCGTCAGAGCTACCCTAAGGCGTCTTCTACGATGGTACGGTCTCCTAAATTACACTTTGGTCATTCAGTTATTTTGTTTGTCACCATCCAATCATGCCAACTTAATTCTCAAGCATCATGAGCATAATTTGCACTAAATTTTTCTATTTTCAAAAACTTGCATATTAAATTCCACGCTTTCTAGGCTCTGTAGTGTTTGCTCGGACAGCCTAGTCCTCATTATTGGACGTTCGTGGATGCACTCATTCAGACTTGCATAATTTTCACCTGCACGTGACTCACCGAATAGTCGAGCATAACATTGTGACACATGTAACATGCAAAATTGTGAGCTGTTCACACACACCACTGGCCCCGCTTGTCCACACACACCCCTAGCACAAGTTAAAGATGGTCAGATCCTGCTAATATAACTTTCAGGAGATGGCTCCCTGATGAGTTACAGAGATGCTGGGACCAGATTTGGGATGATATACAGAATTACCAACTTAGTGAGATGTTGATGAAATTCTCTGGAAGTTTGAGAAACATAATAAATTATCAGTTAAATACTTATATAATGCCCTTACGGTTTCCGATGATGGTCATTCATTCAAATTTATATGGAAAGGCCGGGAAGATCCCTTATAAACTGAAAATTTTCTTATGGCTTATGGCAAATGGTGCGGTCTTAACCAAGGATAACTTGATCAAAAGAAACTGAAAAGGTGATCCTAGTTTTTTTATAATTATTACACAGTACAATGTAGATATCCACAAAACGCACGCACACTCACCCTCTATGAACACACGTACGCAAACACTACCCCTATGAGCACCTACAAAGGACTAAGCCGGCAGATCTCGAGATTCACAGAGTTACCACAAGCGTCTCGCTGTTGACGGGAGCATCGCCTACCACTGAAAGTATAGCGCCGTTAAATCCTGGAATAAATCTAGGAAAATACGAGCACCCGTGTCAAGTCGAAGACTTGAACTTAGGTGAGCAGGTTCCACCACAAGGAATCTTCGCAGGTGATCCTAGTTGTTACTTCTGTAATGAGAATGAAACTATTGATCATCTCTTTTTTTCCTGTCCCACGGCTAGAGTTATTTGGGCCATTGTTGCTAAATGCTTTGCTGAAAATAACATTCCTAGAAATCTGTCATAATGTTGGAGCTGGTGTGAAAATTGGTTACCTGGAGGACGTAACTGTTATGTTTGGGGTGTGGATGCGATCTGTTAGGCCAATATGGAAGTCCAGGAATGATGTGAGCTTCCAAAATAAACGAATTCCCACCCTGTTTGCGATCATTTGTCATGCATGTGCATCAATGCGCTATTGGACAGGTTTGTACCAGGAAATGGACCGCAAAGCGCTGATTGAAGGAGTGTGGAGACTATGCTTCAGGTGGCCAAGGATATTCTGTCAGCAGAAAGAGGGGGACGCCAAGTCCAGCAAGGAAGAATGCGCTCATCACAAGGACAAGAACCACAGGGCTTGATCTGTGTTTTTTTGCTTCTCTTCTAGGATGTGTTAGTGATACTAGGCAGGTAGGCGCGCTTCGCCGCGCCCGTATTGGCTGCACAGGCCTATAGCTGTTTGTCCTTTGTGAAGTCTGAAGTGATGCTCTTGCAGTTTTGCATCTCCACGGCAAGGTAAACAACCACGACAGGATAGTATCTCTACTACTAAAAAATTTACAAGAGCATCGTTCACCGGGGCGAGCGAAAACTCACGTAATCATTCGCTCGCCCGGCCTCGATGTAAATGGGCCAGACACATCCTCGGCCTGCTCCACCAAGATGGCCTAGCTGCGATCGGCTCACGTGCACGCATAGCGCTGGGGCCTCTTCCCCAGTACAGGTAGTGTATTCACGGATTTTATTTTCAAAGGAAAAAAGAAGGTATATGGCGTCAGCATGATGTCATGCTGACATCAAGAACGGCCCCAGACGCGCGTCCTGCTGGGCAGGAGGCTCCACGCGCCGCCGCCGCCGCCGCCCAGGCTCCCATGCGGGAGCACCAGAAGCGTCGCGGTGGAGCCGGTGGTAACGGCCGGGATGAGGCCGCCGGTGTCCAGGAGCGCCACGGCGGACGGGAAGAAGGCAGCAGCAAACTCGTAATACAGCATCTTCTACCTCTGTCCAACCAACCTCCTCACGTGAAGTGCATCAGGAAGAAAAAAAAAAGAAGGGCGGGAAAGGGAGGTGCTCGATCTGTGGCAGGGAGTAGTGATTGGCTGCTTGGATTTTCTTTCCCCTTCTCTCAATCACTCAATCACCAAATGCCCTTCCATATTATTTTTTCCTTTTCATGCATGGTCAATCACTCCTTTGCCTTCTATACTGAACAGATACAACTACGGGACGCTGACTGATCTTCCGCTGAAATATAGTTTGAATTTAAACTTGGCGCCAATACTGGGAGTGGGAGGGACGCTTTCATTGTGATTTGCCGTGCCCTACACCTATAAAGGGCGGATGAATGGAGACGACTTGAATTGCTCCGGAGACGGTCCTCCTCCTTAGGAAGAGGCAACGTAGACAGGCATCACATCGAGGGAACACCCGAAGAGCAGGTCCTCACCACATTCCGCCGTTGCCGCGTCGTCGTCGTCGTCCAGGTCCGTCGTCTCCTCCTCCTCTAAGGCTAGGTGCAGAATGTCTGCGTCCCACGTCCGCATGCGCCACTTGCTCGTACGCGGTCATGCGCGGCGGCTCGTTTTCCGCCGCGTTAGTCTTGGACGACGACGACGACATTGCAACAGTGAATTTGTACTACTCAGGACATGTGCGACACATTGCAACAGTAAAGTAGTATTTCATGCTAAATCAAAACCATCTATTTGTTTATAAAACTATGCTTTTATAAATCAATTGCACCCCATTTCCCAGTTTCGGTTTACAGCCCAAGTAGCACTCATGAACTGCAGCAGTTGTTAGTGGTTCGTCCATCTAGAAGCATATTGATGAGTTCAGAGAAAACGATTTTTTTATTTATTTTCTACTACTAAAAAATTTACAAGAGCATCGTTCACCGGGGCGAGCGAAAAATCACGTAATCATTCGCTCGCCCGGCCTCGATGTAAATGGGCCAGGCACATCCTCGGCCTGCTCCACCAAGAAGGCCTAGCTGCGATCGGCTCGCGTGCACGCATAGCGCTGGGGCCTCTTCCCCCAGTACAGGTAGTGTATTCACGGATTTTATTTTCAAAGGAAAAAAGAAGGTATATGGCGTCAGCATGATGTCATGCTGACATCAAGAACGGCCCCAGACGCGTGTCCTGGACGTGCTGGGCAGGAGGCTCCGCGCGCCGCCGCCGCCCAGGCTCCCGTGCGGGAGCACCAGAAGCGTCGCGGTGGAGCCGGTGGTAACGGCCGGGATGAGGCCGCCGGTGTCCAGGAGCGCCACGGCGGACGGGAAGAAGGCAGCAGCAAACTCGTAATACAGCATCTTCTACCTCTGTCCAACCAACCTCCTCACGTGAAGTGCATCAGGAAGAAAAAAAAGAAGGGCGGGAAAGGGAGGTGCTCGATCTGTGGCAGGGAGTAGTGATTGGCTGCTTGGATTTTCTTTCCCCTTCTCTCAATCACTCAATCACCAAATGCCCTTCCATATTATTTTTTTCCTTTTCATGCATGGTCAATCACTCCTTTGCCTTCTATACTGAACAGATACAACTACGGGACGCTGACTGATCTTCCGCTGAAATATAGTTCGAATTTAAACTTGGCGCCAATACTGGGAGTGGGAGGGACGCTTTCATTGTGATTTGCCGTGCCCTACACCTATAAAGGGCGGATGAATGGAGACGATTTGAATTGCTCCGGAGACGGTCCTCCTCCTCAGGAAGAGGCAACGTAGACGGGCATCACATCGAGAGCAGGCCCTCACCACGTTTCGCCGTTGCCGCGTCGTCGTCATCGTCCAGGTCCGTCGTCTCCTCCTCCTCTAAGGCTAGGTGCAGAATGTCCGCGTCCCACGTCCGCATGCACCGCTTGCTCGTACGCGGTCATGCGTGGCGGCTCGTTTTCCGCCGCTTGCTCGTACGCGGACATTGCAACAGTGAATTTGTACTACTCAGGACATGTGCGACACATTGCAACAGTGAAGTAGTATTTCATGCTAAATCAAACCCATCTATTTGTTTCTAAAACTATGCTTTTATAAATCAATTACACCCCATTTCCCAGTTTCGGTTTACAGCCCAAGTAGCACTCATAAACTGCAGCAGTTGTTAGTGGTTCGTCCATCTAGAAGCATATTGATGAGTTCAGAGAAGACGATTTTTTTTATTTATTTTTCCAGTCATCGCTGTCATACCATGGATGCACTGCGACGGCGGCCCGCCCAGCGTTTGCACGCACCGTTGTACAAGGATGCTGTTGGCAGCGGCGTCAATGGCGTCAGGCTTGCCGTGGCTCTTGCTTCCAGCGGCCAGAAACTCCACACGATGGCGATCCAACGCACTGCCTTCTGACAACCGGTTGATAAGGTTTTTTTCTTTATTTATAATCCCATCACCCTGTGCCCCACACATTTCCAGCAACAGTCAATCCCCTACATTCCACAGGGTCAACTAATAATTAGATCAATGATGAAACAAATTAATATAAAAACAAAAATTAATTTCATCAATCTGACGATCGCCTATGATGCTTCTTTCTACCACGCTCATGCTCTATTTGAGGAAGCAGCCGTGGTCCATGGCATGATTGTTTATATTGGAAATAAAATGTCAATAAACTGAGAGGACAAAACCTTGCATGCATGCAAGAGCAAGAAGGAAACTACTATCTCATTGCCAATCCATGATTGCCGCTCATTGCTGTTATCAGAAGGCAGTGCACAAACATAACACGCTATATATATGGTAGAGGAAAAAAACTAGGAGTAACCCGGCCTCGGTCTTTCGTGTGTGGTGCGCCGGCGTAAAGGTGTGTCGTCGGGGGTTGCTGGTGGTCTGTTGCATCATATCGAGCACGGACATCAAGGGCGAGGGCGACACCACCTAGACGAACCTCACATGGTGAGAACCGGACATCCATTGCATTCCTGTTTGTTCAACCTTCGTGCATGGGATTGTTTCTTTTCTACTATGGCTGTGTTTAGTTTCTCATGGAATGCAAAATGCCAATTATTTTGGAATGATGAAATACAAAATACCAAAATTTTCATAGGTGTGTTTAGTTCCATCCAAAATGTCAAATTTTTCATGAGGTGGGTGAGTGCTTTTTGGCTTTTTGGTTTTTTTAGCCTCTGGAGGCCAAAATCCAAAATAGAGAATGGATACATTTTTGCCAAAAATTTTGCATGGTGTTTAGTTCCATTCTGCAAAATGATGGGCCAAAACCCAAAATTTTTTGAGTGAAATAGAGAACTAAACACACCCTATGTCTGTTCCCCTGGATATGTTCATGCCTTGATATGTAGTTTATCTTGTCCGCATGCACCCCTAGATATGGTCCTGATTATAATGTCAAATTTAATGGAAACCATTAGTCTTGTGGATTTAAAAGAAGGGGGGTTAAAAGTTCAGCAAAATGTTTGACCAGTGACCAATTTGTGCTATGCTCATCAACCGGGGAAAAAAAGAATCCAACAATCACACATAGCTACCTCTCTCTGATCCCTGACTATAGGTGGGTTCTTCTAATCTCAGTCGGAAGTATAGTAAGAACAATTATTCAAATGGAACAAGACTATATGCTTGGCATGAAGGCTCAAGGCTCTGGATGGAAAGCGATAGGTATTTTTTATTGGAAAACTATAATTCCAAATGACATTCCAGTTGATAGAGATACGTAAGTTCCTTTGAACCACCCCTAGAATGATATAATAACTATATTATTATTTTTATAAATATAATAATTTTAATATAATGAATACCTAACAATTCATTTCTATTACAGAAGTTTGTCCGGCTTCCATGTTCTATAACTAATGGCAGCCTGGAATAATGGGCAACTCACACAGATCAATATGGTGAGTGCAAACGCTATTTTTGGTCATAATATACTGTTTGATTTATTATAATTTAATCTAACTTTTTGGTTTTATGGTTTTATATTTGACTATGTACAGGATGGCCGAAGAATACGAAATGACTTCGTGATCGAACTATTGACATACACAGGAAATTCAAGACGACGTTCAATTTCTAAAGAAGCTTATCTTTCGCGTGTCGTAGACATAAAGTGATGCAATAGGTTCTTACATTATGGACAATTAAAGTGATGTTTTAGTTTTACATTCAAACTTTGAGCATATCAATCTATCTATCTGTTTTATGTCGTAGACATGAAGTGATGCAATAGGTTCTTACATTATGAACAATTAAAGTGATGTTTTAGTTTTACATTCAAACTTTGAGCGTATCAATCTATCTGTTTTAGATAACTATATAACACGCGCTCATACATATGTTTGTAGTATTATGTGCTCCCGTCGCAACGCACGGGCATTTACCTAGTTCATTATAATTTACATATGTACAGCAGAGTGAAGCACTCGTCTATAGAGACTCAAACATACATTAGTTATTCTTTTTTCGCAAATACATTAGTTATTCGTTATCGGTACATAAATGTACATGCTTTCAGGAAAACAGAAAACAGTTCGCAAATATTTGAAATGGTTACAAAAAGTACAGATGCTTGACATGTTGTGTGGATTGTAGGAAAACAATAACAGCAGGACCCTCATCTCCAAATTAGTTCAGCAAGAATGAAACCACTGTTGCTGCATGACCTTTGTGCTCACAGAATGTTCTCCCTGCAATCTCTTTGTCCAACTGTATATCTAGATACACCTGTGAATAGGCCTGTAAAGCAATTAAAATTGTTGGTCAATGAAAAATTGCATGAGCAAGCCAAGATCATTAGAAATAATTTGAACATTAGTAAGGTTGCCATCGACAGCAGAGATAATCTCAACATCCGTGGGTATGATCAGAAATTACATGAAACTTTTAGAAGAAAGAATAAATCACACCAAATTTGGGGATAAGAAAGATATCAGTGTATGGGCCATAGGCTATTATTGAGCATCTAAGTGTTGAGCAGGGCTGCCAAAAAAATTAGAGATAAGTAAAAATTGGGCATAACACTCTTTGAATGATAGAACCAAGAGTGATGCATTCTACAAATTAGAGGCATTTCATTCTTTCTCCTATAACCAATTGGTAAATACAAACGGACTAAGGCTCAACTGACAGTACTAAACAGTGATACTATAGTGACGGAGTTAGTCTATGTGCGCAAAATGTGTAAAGATCATAGCCGCACTTAAAAGCCGAGTACTCTACCATTGAGCTAGCAACCTAGATAAAATAGGATCTCTTAGATACGATCTAAATCTAAAAATCAATTAAATTACACCGCACACTCCTGTCAAAACATTGAATTAGCAAGACATCAAAAGAAAGATTCTCTAATCCATTTAAAACACTCAAATACCAAAATGAACAGATGCAGTTAAATTTCACTAAGGCTAAGGGTAAAAAAAAGCAACCCCAATCACAATGGCAAAATCTTGAACATGCATTCTAACATGTAGAAGCATATTTTAGAAAATCATATATCTTTCATCTGTACATGGTATGGCTACACAGGAAAGAACAAAAAATTGCATTGCTGTAAGAATCATGCTCTAACCAATTTCCCAAAGCTTAAGCATCATAGGCAGCAAGCCAAAGATACAACACTGGAAAAATAGGATGCCTAAAGAAAACAAAATATATTGCTCAAAAAAAAACAAAATATATCAACAGACATGGAAGAGTGCAAGGATTCGACATTTTTTGCAGTGCCATTCAGCACAGGTAGCACAGAAATTATTATCAACTCTACTGCCAAAGTGATGTAAGCGCTGAACAGAATGAGCGAATTAAGTAAAGGAGTTCCCACCAAATTTAGCAACCACTAAACATGCAAAGATGGATACTAGGTTTTACCTTACCTGGAGGAATATGAAAAGGTCAGCTAAGATTATGGAGATTTAGACTTTAAGAGAGTCATTACCTGAAACAAATGGTCGATCTGTCACTCAAAACAGGGCACCATGACTGCGAAGCAGTGAAAGGTTCTGTACACATTGCACGAAGTGAAAAATGACAGGATTAGCATATGATGTAAGGGATGATTACTCTGTGTGGTATACTCAACATACATCTTTTGAATGATTAAAGAACTCACCACAGAACATCTGATTGGTAGCATCTGTGCTCTCTCTGGATCATACTGATTACTGAAGCACCAACAAATGAAAAAAATAATAAAATAGACAAAAGCGATAAAAAACTGCAGGACACGAAAGAACACAGGCAAAACATCATCTAACTACTGTACGCAGGAAACATAGTGTAAAAAATCTAAGGAAGAAGGAGCTGTGCCTAACCTGCTCCGGCCTCTGATCCATTGGCCACCGTGGCCTCGGCTTGCTTAGGCGTAGGGCCGTAGGCACAACCGCCGTCGTAACAGCCGTGACCTTCTTGGCGGCGGTTGCACCCCATGTTGGCAGTAAGGACCGAAGGAAGCGCTCTAGGAGAGGACCCCGGACTTGTTACCCCTCATCGCGGTAGAGGCGGTGGTTCCGATGAGCACCATACCTTTGTGCGGCTTCCCCTCCGTGGCTCTGGTGGCGTCTCCGGATCCACGCTTGTGCATGAACAGCGGCAGCGTCGGATCACTACCCCTGCACGCATCGTGGGCGAAGGCAGGTAGGTGGCAGGAGGCCGGTGCTACGGCCTCTTCCTCCGCTACCGCCGTGTAACACCCTCGGTGTTACCGCGTCAAACAAGTCACTAAACATTTCATGAGCATCATGTTTATGTATTATTACATGTGATCACTTATGTAAATAAGGTCTTGCAACTTAAAACAATCAATGAAAATGTCAAAAATGAAAAGCATACGATTTTTTTGCTGTGATTTATATACGAAATATATTGCACATGGAAAAATTATTTGACACTAGATTAACTAATTATTCCAAACCTCTCCCTATCCTTACTTGCTTACACGTGAGTCCATTCAACACTTGGACTATGAAAAGAAAATTTGCTCTCACCTAATCTGTACTAGTGTCATAGTAATAGTACTAGTATGCTTGGAATTGAAAACCTCCGGTAGCTAGTGGTCAACAGACCAACACACACGCACACTACACATTCATGCATGCATTCACTTCGGCGCCTGCGCCCACTGCATGCACCGCATGCTACGCCGGTGACCCGCTTGCACAGCTGCTTGCATGCAATTATTTTTGACCGAGAGAAGAGAGGACAGTGCATGCATGGAGCAAGAAACACGTCGGCAACTTATCTTGGTCTTGGTCGTGAGGGAAATTTATTACTGCACCACTGTTTTCTCCCTTGCTAGCCATGCGAGTGTCTGAGCGAGGTGCGTCAAGTATATGCCTCCCAAGTCAAGGCCGGCTGAAATGTCTGAGCGTTTAATGAATGCCTGAGCACTTAGTCTCGATAGTTGACGGGAGCATCAACAGCCGAGCTTGACCGATTGACTAGCGCCTGCGGCAACTCGTAGAAACTCACGTGCCACCTTTAATGACAAGCTATAGAACAGGGCTGAGCACATAAGATCAGAGGACACGATTCTCACGTTTCCACGGAGAAGGAAGAGGATATAACATGCTTTGGAAGAAGCTTGACTTTCTTATGTGAAATCAATGGCATGTCCTTTTGTCTTACTACACCAGCTACACTTTAGTACTTGATAACTCTACCAGGACAACTGGAAGTTACCATGTCTTGCTAAATTGCACTCTGCTCAAGTCTCCGTGCTACTGTGCCCTGATTATTTTGCACCGTAACTCACGTCTTGGGGTTGGGTGTAGCACAAGACAGCAACAACGGGGTGTGAATACAACCAGCAGGTCAGTGGAAAATTACCACGCTGTTTTCTGCTTTTGACATGTTCCACTCCCTTCACGAGCGAACGACCGAGCTTAACTGACGATGAGGGCGTATCCCTTCCTCTATTTTTACCACGCCTCTGCAGCCTACTCCTATATAGATATAGCCAAGCCAAGCCACCCAACAAGTGCTTGCAGCGTTGCATTCTCTGGGAATAAGTTATTAGTGTGCGTTACGGCACTCTCCGTGCCACCGAGCTCCTTCCGCCACCGCGACCCTGCCGCTCAGCCATCTCTGCGCCACACCGAGCGCGCCACCGCCTCCACGTCCTCGAGGTGCTGTGCGCGTCAGCCCGCGAGCTCCTCTATTTCGTAGGTGAGTTCGACAGGGAGGGAGTTTTGGTGTAAAAGGAAAAGCGTACAGGGGGTTATGTATGAATTAGTTTATGCTTATCTGTGGCGATGCTGAGATATATTAAAATATTTGGAAATACTTAATATTATTATAATAATATTTGTAGGGATTGTTGTGGCAAATCAGTGATAGTTGTAGCTCTAAATTTTTTATGGTAGCTTCCCAGCATTATTAGATGCTCTCTGTAATTTTTGTAGCATCTGAATAGCTAATTTATTAAGGTAGCTAACGTACCCTGATGGAAAGCATATTAAATTAGTTAAAAATTTAGTTGCGAGATTGTTCTTGTTAATGAAATGATATTAGGGGCTATGTGATCAGTAGAGCTAGTTTGTTAGCATGATAAGCGTGTTCTTATTTTAAGAGTTGTTGTTGCCTGATTTCGGAATTGTTGCATCATCATTTCAGGCATATAGTGAACGAATTGGCGGAGACCGTGACTGTCGGCGATCAGGAGTACGAGGAAATCGTCGAGGAATACGAGGAGATCCTCATACCAGAGGAGATCCAGGAGCCACTACTGACTGACCTTGCTGACACTGCGCCTGCCCAAGGCAAGCCCCGGTGCATAACCCTTATTTTGCAAATCATTATATATATATGTTGTGCATTTACGTTGCAGGAGTTTTATGATATCCACATGCATATATATATTTACCCATGAGTCTTACTAGTACAGGATCGTGTAGCTGCTTTGCTTACGTTTATCGGTAGCGTGAGTAACCTGTCGTTACTCACAATAGGTGGTTATTATTATTATTATTACACTAATGATGAAATGATGGAAAAGGAAATGGTGACCGGGCAGGGATATGGTATGGGTATTGGTGGGTGTAACAGGTTGTGTCCCGCGGCCACGGGGCATAGCTTGGTTGCACTATTTCCCTGTCCGTGTCGATTAAGGACCATTCGTTGCACTGGATCCCCAGTCAAGTCACAGATCTCCTTATCCCGAGCATATACTAGCGGATGGGGGCTAGAAAGACTTGTTACTTTCTTGTCATGGGCTCCGGCTCTTTCCGGACCGACTGATTGGAGGCGGGGATAGGTGGAGGTCTTAGCACCGTATTGAGGCCGGGCCTCAAGTACGGGAGCTAGGAGTCCAAGTTTGGACGGGGACCTGGAAACCTATGACAGGAGGGGAACGGGTTGGTCTTGCTTGTGCCTGGGGTACAAGCGAGGCGTGTGTTTTTCGGGGTACCCAGCTGGGCACATTGATTCGTGAATCACCATTTCTACATGACGGTCCGGCTTGATTGCACTCTGGCACCGTAGTAAGAACTGGCATATGAAAGATGGGAAAAATGATTCTGATTGCTCAACCCTTGCTTGATGATAGAACAGGTGCTTACATAGCAGGTTGGATAATGAATTTAACATGGCTGCTAATAATTTAATGAAATAAGGACTCACTCTTAGTATTGCTTTCCGCAAACAAGAACCCACAAGCCATAAAGCCTATCATAATCCTTGAGAGTCGGGAAATCTATTCCCAGTCGGGTAAGTCTTGCGAGTACATTGTGTACTTAGGGTTTATTTCCCCTTGTTGCAGGTGCTGCTTGAGAAGCTAACTGTTGTGTGGAGGATTCTTCTGGTGGGCACAGACGGATCCTTATATCGCTTCGTTAGATGTTATTTTATTCCGCTGTTTAATTTATCGCACTCTGAACTTTGGTACTGTAATAAAGAATTTCTGAGACTCTTTGTTGTATGAAATGGATTAAGTATTGTAAGCTTGTACTCATTATTGGATCCCGGGTGTAAAATTGTGGAACGCTTCGAGTTCTCCCGTTGGGTGTGCTCTATAGAACTGCTTGACTTGGCTCACTTTTGGGGTGCTTAGTGTCTAGTGGAAGACAGCGCCTCTAAAAGTGTGTTAATTCAGGCGGTTCTGCCACAGTTGGTACCAGAGCTAATAATGAGTTCACGAGCTTAATCACCTTTTCAAAAACTTAAAACTTTGACCAACAAAAGCTTTGCGAAAAATAGGATGCGGTAAAATCTACGTAAATAAGTATAAGCCCTAACAATATGGTCTATCTAGGATAGTGGCACTGGTTTTATCTAACCATTTTCTGCAAGTACACTAACTTACGCTACGTAAGAAAGCGTTAGTGTTCGGAAAGGAGTGTACGATGTGCCAAAAATTCAAACGAGTGCCGCTATATTCTGGCTTGAGTGAACGCATAGGCCGATGCATGCATCATAAGAAGAAACTCTGTTAAGCTAAACCCCCTTCACGTATAATTTCTAGATAGTTAAGATGATAGGGTAATAAATAAAAAGAAATGCTTCGATCCTTAATAAAAGCCTTATCAACTTCTCTAAGTCTCTTGTTCCTAGTCTGGAGGTTCTCTAATGTTTGGTTCCTATCTGGTCACAGATGGATCTGAGGTCCCGTCGTGTGGGCACTGGGTCTAGTCGTGGGAGCACGCTGGTGCGGGCCGTGGCCTTGGTGAAGGTCATGGTGAAAGTGGTCGCGACAATGGCAAAAACAATGCCAACGGGCAGAGCCATGAGGCCCCACTCTTGGGTCCTCCTTCCCCGCCACCACCGCCGCCACCTCCGATGACTCCTGCGGAGATGATGGTGGAGATGTTAGCTTCACGTCAGGAGACAGCCCGTGCCTTGGAGATGATGGCACAGGCTCTTGGTGGCTTCGTCCGTGGAGGCCACGGTGGCAACGGCGGGAACGGGGGTGGTGCCCGCGGTCTTGAGAGGCTCTGTTCTTATCAGGACTTCTTGAAGACCAACCCGCCCACGTTCACGCCAACTGCAGAGCCTCTGGACGCGGAGCATTGGCTTCGTGTGCTGGAGCAGAAGTTTCTGCTGCTCACGGTGACCGATGAGCAGAGGGTGCGCTTTGCCGCACAACAGCTTTTGGGATCTGCTAGCGCATGGTGGGATACTTTCAATGCTATGCAGCCGGAGGGTCATCCTGTGACTTGGCAGGAGTTCACCACTGCCTTTCGAGAGTACTACATTCCTGCGGGTGTTCTGAACAGGAAGCTCTCGGAGTTCTTGGACCTGAAGCAGGGGAGTATGTCTGTGATGGAGTATGCCAATAAATTCAACCATCTGGCACATTATGCCGGGACTCATGTTGACACAGATGAGAAGAAGAGGGACCGTTTCTACCGCGGCCTCTCTTGTATTTTGCAGAAAGAGCTTTATACTGGGAACTATCAGACCTTTGGTACTCTGATGAATTCTGCCATTGCTATGGAAGGACTGCAGCGTGACACTCAGGCTAAGTGGAAGCGCAAGCGGGGAATCTCTGGGTCTTCTAGTCACCCGCAGTCACAGAAGATGCAAGTTGTCAAGAGGATGTCCTACCATCCCCCAGGTGGACAGCCATCTCAGCAGCCTCAGTAGACTCGGCAAACACCGCCGACTCAGTACCGTGCGCCTACTCAGCAGGTGCAGCAGCCCCAGGGACCACAGTTTCCACCTCGTCAGGGGCAGATGATCAAGTCTACTGCTTGTTTCAAGTGTGGCAAGGAGGGTCACTTTGCTCGGGAGTGTCCTGAGAATCGAGCGGCTTAGCCTTCCCAGCCGTCTGCCAACTCTCGCTTGATCAAAAGGACGATTATTAAGAAGAAGATGCCAGTGAGTCGCTCGGGACAGGTTAACTACACCGAGGCTGAGGAGATCCTGCAGAATGAGCCTGTGATGGCTGGTATGTTTACCATTGACTCCCACCTAGCATTTATGTTATTTGATTCTGGAGCATCGCATTCATTCACGAGCATGGGGTTTGCAGAAAGGCACAATATATCTCTTATGGCTATTCCTTTTGCCTATAAAATTAGCACTCCGGGTGCGCAGATGTGCATAAATACCCGGACGGACACAGTCAACTTAGTGCTGGCCACTCACACTTACCGTCTCCAGTTCATGTTGCTACCTGGACAGGGCATTGATGCAATCCTGGGCATGAATTGGTTGAAGGTTTATGGGGTAGTCTTGGACCTTAAGAGGAGAGTTGTTGAGTTACGACTTCCTTCTTCTGAGGATAGGATGTCTCTCCGTATCTCTCCAAATTCTGCTTCACCAGTTGCCGCTAATGTTGAAGCTTCTCCTGATCTTGCCTCTATTCCTGTGGTCTGTGAGTTTCTTGATGTCTTCCCTGAAGATTTGCCTGGGTTACCACCAGATAGAGATGTGGAGTTTATCATAGAGTTAGAGCCTGACATTGCTCCTATTTCACGGCGTCCTTACCACATGGCTCCACCAGAATTAGCAGAAATGAAGAAGCAATTAGAGGAATTGCTGAAAAAGGGGTTTATCCGTCCTAGTTCTTCTCCATGGGGTTGTCCAGCCATTTTTGTGAAGAAGAAGGACGACACTCTGCGGATGTGTGTGAATTATCACCCTCTCAATGCGGTAACCATCAAGAATAAGTACCCTTTGCCTCACATTGATGCTTTGTTTGATCAGTTGGCTGGTGCTAGAGTGTTTTCCAAAATTGATCTTCGTTCTGGGTATCACCAAATAAAAATTCGACCACAAGATATACCAAAGACAGCTTTCTCTACTAGGTATGGGCTTTATGAGTACCTAGTCATGTCTTTTGGTCTCACCAATGCTCCTGCATTCTTCATGTACCTCATGAACTCAGTCTTTATGCCGGAGTTAGACAAGTTTGTAGTGGTGTTCATTGATGATATTTTGATATATTCCAAGGATGAAGAAGAACATGCACAACACCTTCTCACAGTCCTGAACCAACTGCGGGAGCACAAGCTGTATGCCAAGTTCAGCAAGTGTGAGTTTTGGTTGGATAGAGTGCAGTTTTTGGGACATGTTCTAACCCCCGAAGGTGTATCTGTTGATCCTAGTAAGGTGCAGGATGTGCTAAGTTGGAAATCTCCTGAATCAGTGCATCAAATCCGTCAGTTTCTTGGTCTTGCTGGGTACTATCGGCGCTTCATTTCTGATTTCTCCAAGATAGCTCAGCATATGACCAAGTTGCTTCAGAAAGACTCCAAGTTTGTGTGGAGTCCAGCCTGTGAGAAAGCTTTCCAAGCTTTGAAGAACTTTCTTACCTCTGACCCTATTCTGGTCCAACCGGATATTGACTGGCCATTTGATGTGTATTGTGATGCCTCCAAGATAGGACTTGGTTGTGTACTTATGCAAGAGGGACGGGTGATAGCTTATGCTTCCCATCAACTGAAAAAAGCATGAAGTGAATTATCCCACCCATGATTTAGAGCTTGCTGCAGTGGTGCATGCTCTAAAGATATAGAGACATTATCTGTTGGGGAACAAGGTGCATATTTTTACGGATCACAAGAGCCTCAAGTATATTTTCACTCAACCCGAGTTAAATATGAGGCAAAGGAGATGGCTTGAGTTAATCAAGGATTACAATCTAGAAGTCCATTATCATCCTGGAAAAGCCAATGTGGTGGCTGATGCGTTGAGTCGAAGGTCACACCAGGATGATGAAGAGTCCTTGCCTCTCTCTCACTCTGCAATTTTAGCTCACATTGCTCTAGTCTCAGATTTGTTGGAGCAAGTTGTTATTGAGCAAAGGAAGGATGCTTGGGAGATTCCTCATATCAAAAAGTTGATTGATGAAGGACGTGGTTCCCATTTCAGCATTGATGAACAAGGTGTGGTGAGGTACAAGAATCGTTTGGTGGTTCCCGGAAGTGATGAGCTTAGAAGAAAGATTTTGGGGGAAGCCCATAGTTCCAGGCTATCCATTCATCCGGGAAGTAACAAGATGTACCATGATTTGCGCCACTTGTATTGGTGGTCAAATATGAAGCAGGATATCACTAAGTATATTGCAGAATGTGATATTTGTGGAAGGGTGAAGGCAGACCATATGCGTACGCCTGGTTTCCTACAGCCTTTGCCAATTCCAGTTTGGAAATGGGAGGATATTTCTATGGATTTTATTACAGGATTGCCTCGCACAGTAAAAGGGCATGATTCTATTTGGGTTATTGTGGATCGCCTTACCAAGTCCACCCATTTTCTTCCTGTGGATGGAAGGTATACAGCCATGCAATATGCTAAGTTGTATTTTGACCGCATTGTAACTCTCCATGGAGTCCCTCTCACTATTGTTTCTGATCGTGGATCAGTCTTTATGTCCCGCTTTTGGACTCAACTCCAGAAATGCCTTGGAACTAGTCTTCTCAGAAGTTCAGCTTATCATCCGCAGACCGACGGCCAGACAGAAAGAGTCAATCAAGTGCTGGAAGATATGTTGAGAGCTTGTGTCATTTCTTTCCCAGAGAAGTGGGATGAGTGCTTGAGATTGGCTGAGTTTTCTTACAACAATAGCTATCAAGAAAGCATTCGAATGGCACCTTTTGAGGCTTTGTATGGCAAGAAGTGTAGGACACCGCTCAACTGGGTTGAAGTAGGAGACCGTGGTTACTTCGGGCCTGACTTTATCCTTGAAGCAAGAGAGAAAGTCGGAATTATTCGGAGTCATTTGAAGGCGGCTCAGAACCGTCAGAAAACCTATGCGGATAAGAGAAGAAGGCCTTTGCAATTTGAAGTTGGTGATTATGTGTATCTTAAAGTGTCTCCCATGAAAGGTGTGCATAGATTTGGTGTCCGTGGAAAATTAGCTCCTCGCTATGTTGGGCCTTACAAGGTTTTGGAACGGCGTGGTACTGTTGCTTACCGCATCCAGCTCCCAGATATATTGTCAGCCGTCCATGATGTTTTTCATGTGTCTCAGTTGAAAAAGTGTTTGCGAGTTCCTGATGAGGCAGTGGAGATCGAAGGACTCCCTCTCCAACCTGATCTTTCCTATATTGAGCATCCAGTCAAGATTTTGGATGAAAAAGAAAGGGTGACGAGAAACAATGCGGTGAAATTTTACAAAGTCCAATGGCAGAATCACTCGGAGGATGAGGCAACTTGGGAACTTGAGAGCTATATTTTGAAGCATTATCCTCATCTCATTCCTGGCTCATCAATGTAATTATTTAGATTGAAATTTAATTCTACCTCTCTCCTCACACTAGGCACATGAAATCTCGGGATGAGATTTTCTTTTAGGGGGGTAGAGCTGTAACACCCTCGGTGTTACCACGTCAAACAAGTCACTAAACATTTCATGAGCATCATGTTTATGTATTATTACATGTGATCACTTATGTAAATAAGGTCTTGCAACTTAAAACAATCAATGAAAATGTCAAAAATGAAAAGCATACGATTTTGCGTTTTATATCAAGTAGAGGTATAAACCAATTTAACGAAAATGCTAATAGAAATATTGAATGAAATCTAAAGTTTGTGAATTAATTCGGAGAGAATTGGGTGTCTGATCTTTTAATTCTAGCTTGGTTGATTGTTCGGTGCGGGCGGGTTTTGCGGTGTATTGTCGTCAGTCGATACTTATAGGTGGTTGTATATACGTGTCTGTATTTGCTAGTTAACTAATTTAGTAAACAAATAAAAATATATAGAGAGAGCTATATATACACACTCACGTATTTGTTTCGATAAGCATTCTTCTGATATATAATATATATATATATATATAAAAACATACAATGGATATATGTATACTAGTATTTAGATTATTAGCAAAGAAATAATGACACGTTTCTAATTACTTCATCAGTCTAAATTGCATTTTTTGCTGTGATTTATATACGAAATATATTGCACATGGAAAAATTATTTGACACTAGATTAACTAATTATTCCAAACCTCTCCCTATCCTTACTTGCTTACACGTGAGTCCATTCAACACTTGGACTACGAAAAGAAAATTTGCTCTCACCTAATCTGTACTAGTGTCATAGTAATAGTACTAGTATGCTTGGAATTGAAAACCTCCAGTAGCTAGTGGTCAACAGACCAACACACACGCACACTACACATTCATGCATGCATTCACTTCGGCGCCCGCGCCCACTGCATGCACCGCATGCTACGCCGGTGACCCGCTTGCATAGCTGCTTGCATGCAATTATTTTTGACCGAGAGAAGAGAGGACAGTGCATGCATGGAGCAAGAAACACGTCGGCAACTTATCATGGTCTTGGTCGTGAGGGAAATTTATTACTGCACCACTGTTTTCTCCCTTGCTAGCCATGCGAGTGTCTAAGCGAGGTGCGTCAAGTATATGCCTCCCAAGTCAAGGCCGGCTGAAATGTCTGAGCGTTTAATGAATGCTTGAGCACTTAGTCTCGATAGTTGACGGGAGCATCAACAGCCGAGCTTGACCGATTGACTAGCGCCTGCGGCAACTCGTAGAAACTCACGTGCCACCTTTAATGACAAGCTATAGAACAGGGCTGAGCACATAAGATCAGCGGACACGATTCTCACGTTTCCACGGAGAAGGAAGAGGATATAACATGCTTTGGAAGAAGCTTGACTTTCTTATAAGAAATCAATGGCATGTCCTTTTGTCTTACTACACCAGCTACACTTTAGTACTTGATAACTCTACCAGGACAACTGGAAGTTACCATGTCTTGCTAAATTGCACTCTGCTCAAGTCTCCGTGCTACTGTGCCCTGATTATTTTGCACCGTAACTCACGTCTTGGGGTTGGGTGTAGCACAAGACAGCAACAACGGGGTGTGAATGCAACCAGCAGGAGGAGATCCTCACACCGGAGGAGATCCAGGAGCCACTACTGACTGACCTTGCTGACACTGCGCCTGCCCAAGGCAAGCCCCGGTGCATAACCCTTATTTTGCAAATCATTATATATATATGTTGTGCATTTACGTTGTAGGAGTTTTATGATATCCACATGCATATATATATTTACCCATGAGTCTTACTAGTACAGGATCGTGTAGCTGCTTTGCTTACGTTTATCGGTAGCGTGAGTAACCTGTCGTTACTCACAATAGGTGGTTATTATTATTATTACACTAATGATGAAATGATGGAAAAGGAAATGGTGACCGGGCAGGGATATGGTATGGGTATTGGTGGGTGTAACAGGTTGTGTCCCGTGGCCACGGGGCATAGCTTGGTTGCACTATTTCCCTGTCCGTGTCGATTAAGGACCATTCGTTGCACTGGATCCCCAGTCAAGTCACAGATCTCCTTATCCCGAGCTTATACTAGCGGATGGGGGCTAGAAAGACTTGTTACTTTCTTGTCATGGGCTCCGGCTCTTTCCGGACCGACTGATTGGAGGCGGGGATAGGTGGAGGTCTTAGCACCGTATTGAGGCCGGGCCTCAAGTACGGGAGCTAGGAGTCCAAGTTTGGACGGGGACCTGGAAACCTATGACAGGAGGGGAACGGGTTGGTCTTGCTTGTGCCTGGGGTACAAGCGAGGCGTGTGTTTTTCGGGGTACCCAGCTGGGCACATTGATTCGCGAATCGCCGTTTCTACGTGACGGTACGGCTTGACTGCACTCTGGCACCGTAGTAAGAACTGGCATATGAAAGATGGGAAAAATGATTCTGATTGCTCAACCCTTGCTTGATGATAGAACAGGTGCTTACATAGCAGGTTGGATAATGAATTTAACATGGCTGCTAATAATTTAATGAAATAAGGACTCACTCTTAGTATTGCTTTCCGCAAACAAGAACCCACAAGCCATAAAGCCTATCATAATCCTTGAGAGTCGGGAAATCTATTCCCAGTCGGGTAAGTCTTGCGAGTACATTGTGTACTTAGGGTTTATTTCCCCTTGTTGTAGGTGCTGCTTGAGAAGCTAACTGTTGTGTGGAGAATTTTTCTGGTGGGCACAGACGGATCCTTATATCACTTCGTTAGATGTTATTTTATTCCGCTGTTTAATTTATCGCACTCTGAACTTTGGTACTGTAATAAAGAATTTCTGAGACTCTTTGTTGTATGAAATGGATTAAGTATTGTAAGCTTGTACTCATTATTGGATCCCGGGTGTAAAATTGTGGAACGCTTCGAGTTCTCCCGTTGGGTGTGCTCGACAGAACTACTTGACTTGGCTCACTTTTGGGGTGCTTAGTGTCTAGTGGAAGACAGCGCCTCTAAAAGTGTGTTAATTCAGGCGGTTCTGCCACACGCCGTCACCGGCAGCACCCTGAGATCCGCCCTGCACCGTCTTATGGATGGGGGCAGCGAGATCCCCCGATCGCCAACGGGGGGGCTCACCACGGTTGGGCCTCTGGTCCGACGGTGGTGCCGTCGAGGCTTGCAGTCTGGGAATGGCAACCCAGCGGCGGAGCCATCGAGACTGGATAATCTGACTTGGGGAATGGTAACCACGGGGAAGAACGCGAGGAGGCGGCGACCTCGAGGTGGCTGGGCGCGGCATCTTCGCAGACTGCGGCTGGGGAAGACGCGGCGATGGCAAGCCGGCCGGCACGACATCTATGCGCACTGCGGCTGGGGCAGAGGAAGAGGAAGAGGACGGAGCCAGAGGGGCCGAGGCGCGATTTTTTTTGTTTCACGAGAGCTAGGCCTAGGGGAGAGAGAGGATGAAATGGGGAGTCGGAGACGGCGAGGCGCAGAGCATTTAACCGCGAAACGCTAAATGGATGTTCGCACACGCACGACGCCTCATGGCTGCACACGATAGGTGAACAGTGTCTAAACAGTAATCAGAACACTCTCGTTGCGCAGAATCTACGCGCTATATGGAGTTTCATATTCATATTCTGGGAGTCTGTTCTCTAGGCTTCTCTTCTTTGACAGGACGTATGCTCGCTCGGTTGTTTCAGTCTTTGGGCTGTTTCTATCGTGCTTAAACTCTGTTAATAGGATAGCAGCTTTTTGTGGCCCTTCTTTTTCTTCTGTTGAAACTCAACTCCCGTATTTCCATTTCGTTTAATGGAAATGGGGCATGCCTCGTGTCAAAAAAAAAGCCAGCTCTTGATACGTTAGGTGTTATATAGATTTTAATATGCCATGTCAGCGAAATTGCTTTTAAAAGCCTTGAGGAGGTTATTTAGACGATTTTCAATAATTTTAATCGGTACAATATATTGATATGTTCCTACAAAAGTCGTTTTAGACACGGCTTGGGTCAAACATTAGGAATATAAACCATGAATAACTTTTAAGTTGTTGAATAGGGAAATATGAAAACCATATGAATCGATTTGTTTTGAAAAATACTTTCATAAAAATATACATATAGCACTTTTTAATAAAATATTTTTATATAAAAATAAAAAATCAAAGTTATGCTTTGAGGACCGTGTCTCAATCCAGAACGACTTCTTTTAGGAACACGAGGGAGTACTAATAGTTGGGCTGTGGTGGGAGGCTGTGTTAAGTACACTTTTTTCTACAAATAAATATTGTGACACATTTCCAACCGCTAGTGTTGGAAGCTCCGATCCAATCCTTTACTGATACAAGTCAATTTCAGTCACCCCTCTCACTCTGTTAATGTGAGTGAACTGAACATATATACCCACGCGATTCGGAAGAACATGCATGTTTGATTACTGTCGCTGGCCATGTCATTCCATCACGAGACCAATATCGATGCATGGATCACACTTAGCTAGAAAAGGCAGCCGATGGCAACGACGACCACGTTCCCATGTGCCGTCTCAAGCAGGTCTCACGGTTGGCAAACCCATTGTACGTATCCTTACCAAACTTATGCTGCCCACCCACATTTTATTTGGTAGCGCCGTGCCGCCGTATGTATTTATATATCTCCTAATATAATAAGATAGTATAAATAATTAAGAGTCTACGGTAGGTACAGTACAAAACTTTATACTCGACCGATCGTAACATCATGCTCAGTAAACAATAATTTTTTTTTCCGAGAACACGTCTGTTGAAGCATTTTTATTACTAGAAAGCTCAGTAAACAATAGTTATACGTATTAAACTGATGATGCAATCCATGATCTAGAGATTATATATCCATGCAGTGGTTAGTAATTAATAATTCTAAATTTTTTTTGATAGAACAGAAGGGACAGAAGAGCCCCTACTGAAAATGAATTAAAAAAACCAACAGCAGTTCAGAACAAAGACAACAAAGTTGAAAAGAAAAGGAGACACTAGAAGGAGCTAAAGAAAGAGCTACAAGGAGCTCAGGAAACAAAGAAAGAGACGAAAAAAATTAAAGAAATTACACAGCTTGCTCTAGCCATTGTTCTATTTGGGGAAGTACTTCTTCTTGGCTCTCCATAAGAGCTGGCCAAAGAATATCTTGAAGATTTGCAGGCATCTTAAGCAATCAATAGGGACATTCCTGAAGATTTCATCATTTCTGATTGTTCAAATACTCCAGCTCATCAGGAAAATGACTTCCATAGCAAAGGGGACATTCAGCTGCTGTTTGAGGCTTTCCACCCTTTGAAAAGTGTCAGGGGTGCTGATGAAAACAATTCCAAGCAAGCTCCAACAGTTTCTAGCAAAAGCACATTCTAAGAAGAGATGCTCAACTGTCTCCTCGTTGCCATCCAGGCAAGTCACACAACTGTAAGAAGGTAAAAACATGGTTTTCCTTCTTAAGAGGTTCCTTGTACTTAATCTATCTTGCAACAGCAACCAGAAGAACACTTTATGATTAAGCTGATAGGAGCATTTCCAAATCTGTCTGAAGAGGGGGTGGGCAAGTGTTATGCCAATCAGGTGTTTATAGGCTTTGCTAGAAGAGTAATTAGAATTGCCCCAAATGTAGGTCCATTTATCAGGCCCCTGAATTAGGACCTGAGAAGCAAAGCACTGTTCCAAAAGCTGGAGTTGCTCAAAAGCCTGTACAGAAAGAGGAAGATGGAACAGGTTGAAGGTTTCTGGAGCTGTAATGGCATTAGCAAGACATATATCTTTTTTCTTGGCAAAAGAGTGCAGTTCAGGATAAGTTAGCTTGAAAGGTTGACCATCCCAACAGTCATCCCAAAGTAAACAGGAAGAGACCTCTCCAGCTCTGACAGCAGCCATCCCTTTGTATTTATCAACCAACTTTAGAATACTTCTCCACCAGAATGAGCCCTTCATGACATGGTTGGGCAGTTTTCCATTAGCATAATGCTTCTCCCAAACCAGCTTTACCCAAGGGATATCCTCCTTGTTATAGAACTTATGCAAGTTTTTAATGAGCAAGGCCTCATTTTGGGATTTAAGATCAAGCACACCTAAGCCCCCTTCAATCTTTGGTTTTGTGACCATGGGCCAAGCAGCTTTAGCATTAATTCTGCTGTTATCATCTGAGCCTCTCCAGAGACAGTGCTTTTTGAATTTGTCAACTTGCTCTCTCACAGTTACATGAAGGTTGAAAGTACACATGAAGAAAGTGGGTAGGGAGGTGAAGACAGCATTGGTCATTTGCAATTTCCCAGCCTGGGATAAGAAAAGAGAAGTGCTGACCAACCTTCTCTCACATCTAGAAACCAGGGGAAGAAAATCATCCACTTTTGGCTTGGTTAAACCAAGAGATAGTCCCAGATAGGTGAAGGGGAAGCTGCCCACAGAACAACCAAATGTTGTAGCAAGGTGCTTAGTCCTATCTTCAGAGATGTTGATGGGAACTAGCATGGACTTATTGTAGTTAACTTTCAGACCACAAGAGGATGCAAAAGTGTTTAGCAAAGACTTGAGAGTAAAAAGCTGTCTTGCATAGCCTTTCATGACAATCAAGGTGTCATCAGCGTACAGAATAGGGAAGTCTTCAGTGTATTACAGAGGAATGGGGAGGTTCAGCAGCCTAATGGATCTAGCTTTATTGATAATAGACTGAAGCAAATCTGCTGCAATGACAAAGAGTAAGGGGGATAGAGGGTCCCCCTGTCTGACTCCTCTTTTACAGTGAAAGACCTTGCCTGGAGAATCATTAAGGAGGACTGAGGAGGTGCCTGATTCAAAAATTAGTTTCATCCAAGATATCCATTTCTCACCAAACCCTTTCTTTTTCATAATCTCAATCATGGCATCATGCTCTATCTTGTCATAGGCTTTTTTGAAATCTAGCTTCAAGATAACCAGCTCCTTTTTTGAAGTATGACACAAATGCAAATACTCAAATGACCAGGCCAAACAGTCTTGGATTGATCTAGATTTGATGAAGCCATATTGATGACATGGATCAACTTGAAGATGTGGGGCTGCAGCCTATTAGCCAGAAGCTTAGTAATCAATTTTACTGAGGTATTGAGGAGAGAGATTGGCCTGAAGTCATTTACTCTTGTTGGGCCATCAACCTTGGGGATCAAGGTGATGAGAGATCCATTGATGCTTTGCAGACAAATGGTTCCAGCATGTGTCGACGAAATATGGTCGGCAGTCCATCGAGGGGTATGCCCATGATGGTGATTTGTCGGTAGATAGGTGCGCAAGACACGAACCAGATGGTAACAGGACACAAGACACAAGATTTATACAGGTTCAAGCCATCAGCATGACGTAAAACCCTATATCCTGTGCTCTGTTATATTGTATTGAGTTATGTGGTGTATGACCTGTCCTCTAGGGGACCCTTAACCCTCCTTATATACTTCGAAGGGACAAGGTTACAAGTAAAGTATTCCATCTGGTACTATTACAATATCTAGTACAACCTATAATCTTGTGATGTACGTCTTGATCTTACGGGCCGAGTCACCTTAGACGGTGCGGCTCATGTACCATCTTGTGATACCGGGGGTTTATACCCCCATAGCTAGTTCCTGAGCACCATGTATTTTGATGCGACAAACATCATCTTAACCTTCTCCGAACAGTGAGGCTTGAGTTCTTGACGTCTTCGACCAGTCAAAGCGGCATCCGAACAGTTGTTGCAAGCGTTGTTGCCGGAGATGTAGGTTGTCCGAAGAGTGTATGGTGCTCTTAAGAAAACAAAATGATTTCTCCTTCCTGGAAAGTATGCCCACTTGGATTTCTATGAAGAAACGTAAGTCTTGAAGCGTAGCGTCTTTGATCATCAGAGGTGTAGGGGTCGAAAAACAAGCACATTCACCGCAAGATGAAGTGTGCCCACTTAGTCCCCGAGCCTAGTAGTAGATGACGTAGGCACGTGGTGCCAGGGTCTAAAAGAATAGAGCCCAAAGTCTTTAAAAACTCAATACTTAGATGCACTGGCAGGTGCATCGTACCGATGTAGTCCCTGAGCTTGCTGGAAGGCGAAGTATAATCCTTGTAGCAAGGTCTAAGAAAATAATGACCTCTCAACTGTATGTGAGTCAAATTTCACATGTAGCCGAGGAAGTCAGGCCTCGAGCTGTGGGCCTCAAGCTGTGGTCAGAGAGTGGTCGAAGCAGTCCCCGAGCACAGCGTGAGACATGGTCGATGAATCCCCGAGCACTAGTCGGGTGGTCGAAGGCGCAGTCCCCGAGCGTTACTCGAGTGGTCGAGGAAGAACACTGGTCTGGTGGTCGAGGAAGTAGTCCCCGAGCATTGGTCGAGTGGTCGAGGAGGCAGTCCCCGACACTGGTCGGGTGGTCGAGGAGTATAACGTGCTCGGTGGTCTAAGACAAGATGTGTTTGCCAGACCAGTCCCCGAGCACGGCTGGAGACGCGGTTCGAGCAGCGACAGTTCAGCGACGATGAGCGACGAGAGCTCGGTGAGGAGCGGCGAGAGCTCGGCGACGATGAGCGACGAGAGCTCGGTGAGGAGGGGCGAGAGCTCGGTGAGAGCTCGGCGACGAGCAGCGAGAACTTGACGACGAGCATCGAGAGCTCGGCGAGGAGCGGCGAGAGCTCGGCGAGAGCTCAGCGACGATCAGCAAGAGCTTGGCGAGAACTCGGTGATGAGCGATGAGAGCTCGGTGAGGAGTGACGAGAGCTCAGCAACGAGCAGCGAGAGCTCGGTGAGAACTCGGCGATAAGCGACGAGAGCTCGGTGAGGAGTGGCGACAGCTCGGCGAGAGCTCAGCGACGAGCAGCGAGAGCTCGGCGAGAACTCGGCGATGAGCGACGAGAGCTCGGTGTTGAGTCCTCGAGCGCGTCGGGGAGCGAACGACGAAGTCCCCTAGCGTAGCTCAAAATTCCTGCTATATATATATATATATATATATATATATATATATATATATATATATATATATATATATATATATATATATATATATATATATATATATATAATAGTTTAGTTTATTGTAAACTTGTGTCTCGTCATCAGGCAAGTTTGTAATAATGTACTGTTATGACAATGTAAGCTTGTTTGTGTTTTTGTGGAAAAAACGTTGAAAGCTTGTATATTGTGTGGAAGATAACTAAGTTAGAACATATAAATGTTCTGTTTTAGTTGTATCAGTTGGTAGACGCGTCATCCTGTAGAATCCGTACGGCCCCAGCCGGATCTGCGGTCCGAGTACAAGGCGCGGAGCCTGTTCGCACGTAAGAGCGCACAGGTCAGACCAGGGAGCGCCCGCCGACCACCTGGAGTATAGAGAGCGGGTCCTGTGCACGCGTAGGGAGAAGTCGGAGACGGGGCTAGCTCCGAGAACTCGAGAAAGGATGGTGCTCTGTCAACTGGTCTTTTATAAAATATTAAAAGAAAGTGATCTTCAGGTAAGCACGTTAGAGTGGTTGCAAGAAATTATATTAAATACAAATACTGAAAGTGTACTTATCTTTGGACAGCTGGTCGGTGGCGTTGAAATTGCCTGGCCCTTGAGCTTTCCGATCTGTCATGACGACGGCATCACAGTTGTCGTAGCGCCTTTCCTTGCGGCGATTATTATTGCGATGTGGCAGGTGGTCAGGGCAAGGGGTCGTGGTCGTAGTCGGAACATGTTGGAACTGCTCTCCTGTCGCTGAAGCCGCCGAGTTCGCCGTTGTCGAGTTAATTCTCGATATTAATCTCCAGCGAGCTCCAGGGCGATGTTAGCGAAGTAGATCACGAACGAGGGAGATGTCGTTACATGCAAAAAAAATCAATCTATATTAGATATTCGAAGAAAAGATTGATCCAAACAACAACGTAGAACGACTCACCCGGTTTTTAGTAGAGAATTAACAAAAAATTCCCATCTGGCTCACCTGGGAGTCTGTACGCACACCCCCTACCTGGCGCGCCACTGTCGATGAAATGTGGTCGGCAGTCCATCGAGGGGTATGCCCATGATGGTGATTTGTCGGTAGATAGGTGTGCAAGACACGAACCGGATGGTAACAGGACACAAGACACAAGATTTATACAGGTTCAAGCCGTCAGCATGACGTAAAATCCTACATCCTGTGCTCTGTTATATTGTATTGAGTTATGTGGTGTATGACCTGTCCTCTAGGGGACCCTTAACCCTCCTTATATACTTCGAAGGGACAAGGTTACAAGTAAAGTATTCCATCTGATACTATTACAATATCTAGTACAGCCTATAATCTTGCGATGTACGTCTTGATCTTACGGGCCGGGCCACCTTAGACGGTGCGGCCCATGTACCATCTTATGGTACCGGGGGTTTATACCCCCACAACATGGAAGGCAACACACAAATTATAAAAAGTCCGGCTTCACAATGGGCCAGCACTTCTTGAGGAATTCATTGTTGAAGCCATCAGGGCCAGGGGATTTGTCAAGAGGCAAATTTCTGACAACATCATCAATCTCTTGCTGAGAGAAGGGCATCTCAAGAGAACTAAGGTCAACATTATGCTGAAGAAGATTGTCAAGATCAAACTACATTCCCTCAAAACAGGTTGTGCCCATCCTTTCTCTAAAATCATTCAAAAATAAAGAGGCCTTGGCAGAGTGTTCAAAAACCATGTTACCATTTGAGTCACTAAGACTGGCAATAGAGTTTCTTCTGTTTCTAATGGTGGCATTGGCATGAAAAAATCTTGTGCTTTCATCTCCTAGCCTAACCCATTTGATGGCTCCCCTCTGCTTCCAATAAATCTTCTACTGATGAAGTAGCTGGGACAGTTTATCATTCAGTATTTCGCTGCAATTCCACTCCTCAATGGACAAATCCCTCCATTCCTCAATAAGATCAATGAAAGAGAGCACTGCTTTGATGTTGGATATTGTGTCTTTTAGCTTGGAGAGTTTGAATTGCCAAACTCTTAGGGCACCCCTCAAAGCCTTAAACTTTGCAGTGATCAACTTAGCTGGATCAGTTTGAGGATAAATGCCATTCCAGACTTGACTGACTAGGGGCAAGAAAGACTCATGAAGCAGCCAACAATTCTCAAACTTGAAGACTTTGCTTTTTGGAATGCTAGTCTGGATGTCAACAACTAGTGGCCAGTGATCAGAAACTTCCATGACAAGAGAATGAGCAGAGGTGTTTGGATAACTGTCGGTCCAACTTTGGGAGGTGAAGAACCAATCAATTCTTTCAAGCAAAGGAGGGGTTTGTTTGTTAGTCCAGGTAAACTTCTTCCCCTTTAGGGGGATCTCCACAACCCCAATAGCACTTAGAGCATTATTAAACCTGAGCATATCCATGACATTTCCTCCAGGTCTGTTTCTATCTTCAGGTCTCCTGATCAGGTTAAAATCCCCTAGCAGCAACCAATCAGCATCATCGAGCATCTTAATATTCTCTAGCTAGTCAAGGAAAATGAGTTTGCCTTCTAGGTCACATGGCCCATAAACCGAAGTGAGGACCCAGGTGTCATTATTGAGAGCAGAGATGAACTCAACAGAGATAGAAAACTGGTTCTAGAAGAGGACAGTCCCTGTAAATGAAGAACTTTTCCAAGCTACTAGAATCCCCCTGAATTTCCAATGGAAGGCAGAAAACAGAAGTCATCAAAATTCTTAGGACAAAAATTTCTGATGTAGGACAAGTCAAAGTCTTCCCTCTTGGTTTCCTGAATGCTAATAATGTTACAATTGCACTCAGAAATCTTATTTCTGAGAGACTACCATTTGTTATCAGCATTAATGCCCCTGATGTTCCAGCATAACACTTCCACTCCCTTCTACTTTGTACAGAATCCATAAAACCATAAAGAGTAGATAAAAGCCCACCATTGCATAGCAGGTGTGCCAAACATAGAGTACTTAAACTTACATAACGAAGCATGCTCACAAAGCTGAACTGAGTTTAACAACTGAAATAAAAAAGGTAACAAGGTTCTGATAAATAAAAACTTAAGATAGGAGTGGGGCCACATGCCTCCACTGAAACTATGTATAGATAACTTCTTGGTGCAGCACTTCATGACTTCACTCTTCCTTGGGGCCCTCCTCTTATGGGGGAGCAGGATGGCCAGCATCCTTAGGTGCTGGCTTCTTCTTGCTACCACCAGCCTTCTTCTCAGCAACTTCATTGAGCTTGTCATCAGCACCAGTGTAAGGTCCTAGATGGCTAGAGGGGGGGTGAATAGCCTATAAAAAATCCTACATGAACCACTAAGCAAACTTGTTAGAATAACAAATGGCATAAAGCAAGTTTTGCTTGGCCTACGGTTGTGATGCAAGCCTTCTATCCACAAGTCTAGTATATTATGATCTCTAGTTCACCAAGGGCTATGTCACTAATTTTACACTAGTGAGCAAGCTAACAACACTACTAGCAAAGCTACCACTAGAGCTACACAAGATAATCTAGTAAATGTAAATGCAAGAGAGAGGATTGTGATTCTTATACCGACGGTGGAGTGAAGATGTTGCTAATCACCAAGATGATATACAATCAATCAATATTGACAACAACACAATATGAAGACCAATCACCGGGAGACAAGAGACACAATATTTTTGTTCACCTGGTGTTCACTTGTGCACCGACAAGCTACGTCACCGGTTGTGTCGACCAACACTTAGATGGTTTCTTGGTGTGACCCTCAAGTCACTTGCCCCTCAAGGCACGCCCCGCAAGGCACCGCAAGACACCACTCTCAAGTGAGGTAACTCAATGACACGCGCAATGTATTAGAGTTGCTTTTGGCACTCCGCCAAGGAAAGCACAAGAACCTCTTACAATCAACTGGAGGTGGCCAAGAACAATCTCCTTCTCTTACCAACGCCTCCAACAATCTCCAAGCCGGCTAGGAGCGGTACTCTCCAAGAGTAATAAGAAATCCACCGGCTAAACCACCCACAAGTGCCACCAGATGCCCTCAAGCTATGCAATGGGATCACTCAATCTCACTTTTGATTTGCAATCAAGCAAGAGAGATGAGTGGGAGGGAGAAGCTTTAGCTCAAAGGATGCACAAGAGTGTTAGAAATGTCAAGAGGACTCCCCAAGGGCCAGCCAACAAGTATTTATAAGCACCCCAAACAAATAAACCAGTTGGAAACCTCATTAGGCGTTTTTCATGAGCGATAGACGCGTCTGTCGCTACGTCGATAGACGCGGCCAACGTCCGTCGCTCCTGTGCCACCCGCAGTGGATCGTTGCCATGTGTCCCACTTCAAATGAGAGCCGTTGATCTCCAACGGTCAAGTCTCAGCCGCGCTTCTCCACCATGCGACAGACATGTCCGTCGTTGGGCGACAGACGCGGTCCAGAGAGGCCTGTAGCGCCCTCGGCGTCTGATGGTGCACAGGTCGAACGCCTCCAAGCTGTCAGACACAGGAACAGTAGCCAGCTCCGCGTCTGTCGTGGAGGGCACCACCGTGTTTGATGCTTCTGCCTCGCTCGCCTCAGCGCCGCACTTAGGGTTAGGCGACAGACGCCTGACCCAGCGTCTGTCGCTGGTGTCGCGCGCGTCTATCGCGTGTTTCTCGACGAGAAACACTCCCGCGACTTCACCACTTTCACTTATGAGCTAGACTAAGTGTGTGTAACACTTTAGCACATGTTTTAGCCCGTGAAACACCACGTGACATCGCCTCCAAATCTTGACATTGGCGTAAAGGAAAATAGACATTTCATCTCCTCAAAAACCCCTCTCTACCCCTCAAACTCCATCGCCTTCACAAATGTTCCAACACCAACAAGTGATCACCACCTTGTGCACGTGTGTTAGCATTTTCATAATCATTTTCAAAGGTTTTCTAGTTAGCTCATTAGGCCCTACATGCAATGCACTTCATGAAATCACATAGTGGCACCCGTGCGTCAAGTAACCGATAAGACTTCCCCTCTTAATAGTTCGACTATCGATCCTAAACCACTCACACCCTCTATGGTGTCTTGAGTGCAAAATAAAATGGCCCTATGATTATACCTTTGCCTTGAGCCCATTTTGTTTCTCCAAATGATATGATCCACTTCATATCATCACATGACCGTCTCGATCCATTGACCTTGACTTCACTTGCTCTTCACTGTTGCATCGGTCCGTCGGCGCCAAGTCTTGCTCAGGCTTCACCATCGCATGGTCCTTCGCTTCGAAGCCTCGACTTGCCCTTCACCTTCACAACCGATCCATCAAGCCAAACCTCATCTTGGTCTTCACCATCTTGGTCACATAAGTCAATGTCATGTCTCATATTCAATGACCACCTTTATCTAAATCATCCACTTAGATATAAAGGTTAGTCCTAGGTTTCATCAATTAGCCAAAACCAAATTAGGAACTTTCAACCAGTCTTCTGCTTCTCAGCACCTATTTTGGTCTTGTCAGCATTCTCAACAGAAGCTGTTTCTTAAGGTTCTTGCAACCAATCGGTGCTTCAGCCCTTCTCTTCTTCTTAAGAGCTTCATCTCCCACCAGGCTAGCATCCACATCACAAAAAGAGGTGCAAAGGTTCCTGATCACCTTAGAGGATAGAGTAGGTGGGGCTGAGCTATAGCCAAGGCACTGCTTAGCCTTACAGACAGGGTTGTGAAAACCCTTCTTGCTTTCCTGAATCCTGGGGCTCCTTCTAAGCTCACTTTCAACAATGATGGTCTTGCCTCTGACCTTTTTTGGCTCCTTCTCGACAGCAGGAGCTTCAGAGGGGTCGATATCAGTTACTTCCTGCTCCAGGGTAGGCAGTTTCTGATCCAGGTCCAGGGCAGACAGTTCTTGATCTAGTTCTGTCAGAGTGCAGCTAGGACGTGAAGCACTAGTAGGACATTTCTCAGGGATAGTGAAGCCCACACACTGATCATCACTGATGGCTTTTAGTAGGTTCTTGTCTTTCAGTAGATTTTTGGCCTTCTCAAAATGTTTTGGAGAAAGCAGCACTGCAGAGAAGAAGCTGGCCCAGTCCTTTGGGATCAGAGAATGGGGAACAGATCCAGGAGCAGGCTTGAAGAATTTGGCCCATGGCCCTTCCCAATTAAGATAGCTATTAGGAACTGGCCTATTGTGGAAACTGGTGAGCACAAATCCAATTTGCAGATTATGATGGCCATTAGGAACATTCTGATTCATGTTCTCATGATCTTGCTGCTGTAGTTCTTCATCATTCATCAACTCATTCTCTTGTATTTCATGATGCATGAAATTTTTAGCTGGCCCCTCCAAATGAGGGAGATCCACCTGAACAGGTTGGGGTTCCAAGTTGACAGCATTAGCTAAACCTTCAAGGATCTGGTCAACATCATCAATATTCTGGTCTTCTTCCTGCTCATTGACCTGATTGAGAAGATCATTGAGTTCCAGAAACATTTCTTGTGGCATAGGGCCATGCTGCACAGGATCAATCACCATCTCTTCTAATTCTGCATCTGCATTAAGGTCAAAGCCCTCAAGATTTCCTGGCACCACATTCAGATTAAGTTGAGCAGCATTATCAGCAGCAACATTCAGATTCTGGTCAGCAGCAGCATTCTGGGCCTCAGGCCATTCATTCCACTCATTCTCATCGGCAGCAGCTTCATTGTTCATGTCAAAATTGTGTCCTAGAATAGCTCCACCCCCACCTTGGTTGCCTGGCTGAACGACAGGCCCATTACCGGGCTGTCCGAAACCGAAGTAGTCATAGGGGCCACCAGGAGGAAAGGCATCAAGCCCAGGAGCAGGATCTTCATCATGAGGCAGTCCCCCCAACAAGTTGCCCTGAAGGATTTCACACTAAATGGTCCATGATTCCCCTTCGAAGCCCTCCCCCTCTGTCATGACAATAAACTGAGGAATAGATTCATAATCGATCACACGTGCTCTGGCAAGTAGTCTTGACATGTGGTTTTCATCATCCACCCAAGACATGACACGACCAAAAGGACTGATCGAGTTAACCACATACTGATCTTCCCTGTAATCCAGCAGAAAGCCAAGCAAAAGCAACCAGCACTCCCTATTGAAATTAACCACGCACCAGTTACGGCCCTTGTTGTGATCAACAAAGCTAATAGTGATATCACCAAACTGCAGCGGACTCTCCTGAATAGGCCTATCCTTATCACAAATATTTCTGAAACGAATGTATGCTTGACCCAAATGCGTAGGCTGAATGTTTGTGAACTCAACATGCTGGAGATTGTTCAGATAATTTGTGACTACATCCCTGATGGCATGGAAAGTTACCTAATGCTCAGGCATCGGATTGATGGAAACGATGGCCAGATTCTGGTGCTTGGGTCTTGGTTGGAGCATCACCACCCTCTCCACCGGTTTGCGAGCGTGCACTTCAATCTGATTGAGGCCGCGTGGAATGAAGGGCCTCGGATCGACCCTCTGGAACGCCATGATCTGATCATGAATGTGCTGCTCAGTGGGATCAGATGGAGGACGGTGAACTGAGTTGGTATGTAAAGGATGCTCCGAATCAGCCGCCCAGATAAATAGCCCGTTCTAGGTGACGCGGGAAGCCGAGGGGTCTCCAGGGTGCGAAACTAAAACCGGAATGAGAGGGGGCGCAGAAGGGCTCACTGTCATACTGGGAGAGGAGAACCAGGTGGAGTAATCAAAATTGTTCCCAAAATCTTTTGCGAAATTATCGATTGCCCTGCCCTGCATATTCACTTTGAGGCGTTCCCACTTCTCAGTGCAGTTGGCTGCGATGTGGCCGCAGCCAAGGCAAGCGTCGCATTTAATTGGAGCCTGATAGTCCCAACGTGAGTGGGAGGGGGAATGACAGCGCCGGCATCGCACAGAAGCCAAGATGTTTTCCGGGTTCCCCATTTCTGATGATTGAATGCCAAGACTCAGATTCAAATCAAGATTGGGGGCCAAGCCACCTCCAGAAGACCGTTGGCCATTCAAAATTTGCTGACGAACTGAAGATTGCTGATGAACTGAATGGACTGAATGTTGAACTGAAGAAGACAACTGTCGTTGATGCAAAGTAAAACTCAGATTATTAGGCTGCCAATGAGGCCAGCCGTGATTGCCTGCCTTTGAACTGGACTAAAAGTGTAGAGAGTTGTGCTGAACTGCCAAATGCCAAGGATTTGGATTGGCTCTGTTTTGAGTCACCATCTTGTTGGCACTAAGGGGAATAGAATTTGCTCCAGAGAGCGAAGCAGCGCGCTTAGGGGCGGCAGCAGCAGATTGCCTTTTCCCCACCTCCACCCAGGGGAAAATTGGGACAGGGTTAATGTTGGCACGAGCATGAGCTAGACCAGGTTCATTGAACAATTGGAAGAATAGCTCAAACTCAAAGCAGGCAAACTTTCTTAGTTTATAGACCTCGAAGCCAATCTGCTTATTTGACACCAAGAAAAAGATCATGTCCTCAAATTCACTGACATGGAAGGATGATGGAGGACCGCCCAGAATACTGCTCAAGCAGCCAGCAACAAAGGGGATCTCCAGACGGCGGCGACAGCGGCCAAAAGCTACAAGCATGGAGAAAGAGGCCGCATCCGGCGCCACAAGCGCAACTGGGAGGCCAGTGGCGCTACAAACAAACTCAGTGTAACATCCCAGTTTTTCCGAAACCTAAAAATCACAACTGAAAATTTTTTCCCAAATATACCCATGAATGGTGAGTGTCATGTAGGGAAACCCCCCTGTTTAGTTGCACAAGTAGCACCTACTTGTAGTTGAGCACTTGCATTCTAATTAATCATAGGTGTGAGTTGGATTTTATTCGCTCTTTTGTGTCGCTAAATAAAATCTACAACCTCTTTAGATAAACAAACTCGACTAATTAACTAATTGTGATTAATTACTTAACTTAACCTAAGTACCTACATTGATGGAACCCTAACCTACCCTAGAGACCACCCCTAAGGGTGTATGTGTGCATGGCGCACACCCTTTCGCAGATAGTTGCAATTGGGGTGGCTAGAAAATATTTTGGAAATAGAAAAACTTTAAGAATTAGAGGGGAAAAAGGAAAAGGCCATTCTGGCCTAGCAGCCAACCAGCCGAGCCGGCCTGCTCGCCCGCGAGCCGGTAAGGCGAGCCAGACCGCCCGCGCTAGCAGCCGGCCCACCGCCGTAGCTGGCCTGCCGAGCCCCCCCCCCCCCCCCCCGTCTTGCCCGTGGGCGGGCCCACTAGCGCAGCCGCGCCCTTCCGCGTCGTGATGAAGGAGCACCGGGTGCTGTCTCTGCCAGGTGGGCCACCGATGTCATCCCCCACCTCCACTTTCCCCTCTCCTCTGTTTCGGATGAGAGGCAGAGCAGTGAAGCCGGCCGGCGGCTTCCGAGGCCGCCACGCCCCCACGCAAGCCCCACCGTCCGCGCCTCGGCCGTTTTCGAGCCAACGGCATGGATGGGTGACACGCCACCGATCCGCCCACTCTTGAACCCCGGCCATTTTCAAATGTTGGCCACTGTGACGTCGCCGATTCCCTCCTGCCGGACGAATCACGCTCTTTTGACCGGACGAATCACGCTCGGCTGTCTCCGCAACGCGCCAAGGAAGAGAGGAACCCTAGCCGGATGGGGGAGGGAGGGCTTGCTTGCCCTACGCGTGTCCACGATGGCACCCCGGCCGTCCATCCCCACCATGGTCGCCGCCCGTCTATGAAAGGGAACTTCGGATGCCTAGCCGCCCTTCCTAACCCGAACTGCCACTTCGTGGCACCGTCACCACCACCACACCGGAGGGGAAGGAAGGAGGAGGAGCTTGCCGCCGGAGCCGCCTGAGACACCGGGGGTTGGAGCTCGCCGGAGGAGGAGACCATCCCGGAGCCGCTCAGCACGGCACTGCACCGACCCATCTCGGCATCGCCTCAACGCTGCACCGCCACCCTCTCCTCACCGACACCCACGGTGAGCCCCAAACCTTTTTTTCCCTACGCACGCCGTCGGTTGGCCGCCGTAGAGCACGCTCACCATGGCTAGAGCACGGCCATGGCGAGGTGGGTTCGCCACCCACACCACGGTAGAGATAGGAATAGAAGCACTACTTGCCCCGCCTTGCCAAGGCACAAGCCGTGCGCGCGCTAGAAGGAGAAGGGCGTCTCGGGAGCCGCCGATTGGGGAACGTCGTGTCGGCGCGGCCGTGCACCGGGGCACCTCCGCGACGCGCGCGCCCTCGTCCAACCGGCCTCCTTGCGTACCGCAAAGGAGCTCCGCAGCGCCCGCCACACTCACCTGAGCCGCGCCTTGGTCTCGGTTGGCACTAGGGCCCAACCCGGCACCTCGCCGCCGCACGCCGGTACCGGCAAACCCCCGCCACCATGGGAGGACCTCCTGGAGCCCCTAACTCATGGCCTCGGCCTCACCCTTGTGCTCCTCTCACGGCAACCTACCCGTAGAAGCCCTTAGTGACCGAGCCGAGCCGCCGTAGGCCGTCACCAGGCAAGGCCGTCGCTGGCGGGCACCTCCGGTGGAAACAGAGGAGGTTGGGAGAGGGAAGAAGAGAGGGAAGCTGCGCCCGTGTGCGCCTGGTCCACTGTGGACCAAGTGGGGAGGAAAGGAGCAGTGAACCGAGCCCACCATGGACCGGTCTTCGGTCCATACACCGCGCATGCGAGTCCACGGTGAGCCGTGCCTGGTGAACCAAAGGCCCAGTAGGGGCCCGGACCTGCAACGTGGCCGCACCAGCGAGCGACACGTGTCTGGGCCCGGGCCGGCCCAACCCGGCCCAAGTCCGGCCTTGACCCGGCCCGCTGGAGCCCAGAACCGGCCCGGTCAACTTTGACCATTGACCGTTGACCTGGTCAACATTGACCGGTCCCACTTGTCAGTCTCACTATGCACCACAGCCTATCACAAGCCACCACGTGTCACCCCCCAGAATAATCAACTGTTTTTCCTTTTTCAGAAATTATTTAAACCTTCAAAAATTCATAACTAATTAACCATAGCTCAGAAAAATGCCAAACCAGAGTCCAAATTTTTCTAAAAATGAGCTCTACGTCATAGGCCTATGCTTGAGTGTATTTGGATCTTTTGGTTTTTAGTTGCTTCTTTGTGCATCTCTATAGAAGCCGCTAACGCGGCTATATGTTACGTTTAACAGACCCGGAGGAGCCACCGACTGAGGAGTTCGACCCCGACTACACCGACGACTTGGGTGACGACCTGCCAGGTGCCACGCCATACCCATTCGTAGATCCTATTATGCATTGCAAATACCTGGAATTGCTATGCTTTACTTTCTTGCAATAATATAACTGATAGGATGCATGGTAGTTTACTGCTTTCTAAGCCACTTACCTTGTTGCAACCTCACACCTGCTCACCCTGCTGTTAGGCTAGACGCTGCTATTACTTGTTAATTCTGCTTTACTCTTACTCGCATTATATCTGTGATGTGATGCTGGTGAGTGAGAGGCGCTTGAGATAAGGCACGAGGTGCCGTAAACTTGTTAATAACCTGGTAATGAACTTGGGGAGATCTTGGCGTGAGTCTTGGGTGCGTGTGGTGAGGGTCGAGTCGACCGAGCAGGATCTACGACGAGTCGTGAGGACGAGTCTTGCCGGAGGATGCTACCTGGGCGTTCGCCATGTGAAGTGCCTGTGGCGGGTACAAGTGACAGGGAGAGGTCCCGAGGTGGAGTGTCTTCATGGGATGAAACCCCGAGATGGGAGGTGCTGTGATGGCACGGGGTGTCGGGTGTTTCGATGAGTGGAAAACGGTTTCCCCTTGTGAAGATATCCTGCTTAGTCACCCTAAGGATTGTTACGTCTGTGGACCGGGTCTTAGAAATCCTTGCACATCCCCTCGCTTCTGTGGGGAGGAGACAGACGTTCGACTTGCTAGAGCGGTGCCACTACTATTGAGAAGTTAGCGGATAGTGTAGGGAGGTATGGGCAAGAGGACCCACACCCTTCCAAGACAGCGTAGTACCCAGGGGCTAGGTACTACGTCTCACAGTCTCAGCATGTCGGTGGTACTCCGACACGACCCCAGTTTTGAGTGATAGGGTGGTACCTGTAACACCTCAAGTGTTTAGTCCTTAATTGCATTGCATTTGCATAAGCATAAGCATGCATAATCCATGTTTACTATTTTATGTAATGCAACTCATGTGATTGTTTAGGGTTTGTTTGGTTTATGTCATGAGTAATTGATAGTTGGTGTAACAAAAAGGTAAGGTAGCCAATCATGACCTACAACACCTTAATTATACTTAGGGTAACATTTGGAGCAAGGTTCATGTTAACCAAAATTACAAAATTGCCCTCCAAGAGAGGTTTGACCACCATTTGACCCTAGGAGGTTCTAGTTTGACCAATTAAAAAGTCTAACTTAGAGACCTTGCATGGAAGAGCACCCTTAAGCAAAGTTGTAAAGAAATTTATGGGGAACAAAAGTCTCAATACGACCATCTCATGAAAGTGACCATAACATGCTCAAAAGTGGCCCACAAGTCAGCTAGAGAAGTAGCTCCAAGACTTAGAATTTTTCTAAGTCTGGAACCTGACCTCCAGTTTTCCTGATGCCTACTTTAGGAGCTTGTAGTTTGCAAACCAGGCCAAACCAGCTTTCACTCATATTGACAAACTTGTAGTCCTCATGTAGCTCTACAACATTGCCAATATCACCTAAGCCTGGTTCTCAATGGTTCAAGAGATATCATGTTATGAAATTAGGTTTTCAGTCGGCATCGTTAACTGAAAACCGGTTTCAGTTTCACTGAGCACTACTTGATGTCCCTGTATCTCACTAACCAAACCGAATCAGCTCTGGAGGCCTGTTACAAACTTGTAGAGCTTTAAATTTGGTTTGAGATGTTTAAATTATGTAAGAATTTAATAGATCCTTTAAATGTGTTTTGGAATGCATGCAAAATTGTTAAAATTATAACTTGAGCTGTAGTGTTCCATAAATCATGAAATTGGGTGGGTAGGTTACTCTATGCTTGCCCTAGCTCTGGTAAAAATTTGGGCATCAGTGCTTAAGTAATTTTCAAGTTATAAGGCCATCATGTTATTCTAGGAAATAATTGAATGAATTTTTGTAATTTTTCTACATGTGCAATGTCCTTGTAACTTTTTGGAGAATGTCTTAGTACCCTAGAGTGTCTAAGAAAAATATGAAATCTGTTGTTTGATACTTTTCAATGTGATGTATTAATTATACAAAAATCAGCCCTTTTGACTTATGAATTTTGTATAAGGAGTTTCTGTGAATAAAATTTGTTCAAATTTTTACAGTGGTCTCTTTTTGGATCAGAGAGCCCCCTGTAATTTTTGTAGAATTTTAGGAGCAGTTTAGATATATGTTTAGAATTCCACCTAATTAATTAAGGAAAATAAGAAATGAGTATAAATAAATGTTCTAGGTAGTCACACCCTACTTTCTGGTGTTTTTATACCCCATGTGAACTTTTGGAAATCTTAGTTTGGTTTTAGGGATCTTTGGCCACATCAATAAATATGTAACCTTTATAATTTTAGGTTTTCTGGACAGCTGGTAGTATTTCTAAGTTTAACCTTTGATAAACATGGTTGCTAGAAAACTTGTAAATACCAAAGTTGTAGTAAACTTGATAAACTAGCTTGTGTCAAAATTTGGGAGCATTTGGCTTAGTAGTTTGAGAGTTATTGTTGTTTAAAGTGGCAGTTCAGAATCTGCTACTCTCTGTTTTGAGAGGACAGATTCTGGAACTTGTGAAATTTGACATGGAAAACTTAGGAGTTTGGAGTTGAGGTCTGAAAATGAATTATAGTGCATTTCTTAGGCTTTCCAGATTGTCTTAGATCATATCTTTTGGAATTGGAAATCTCCAGTTATGATAAAAATAAGTAGTTGCTGTCCAGAATGCTTTACTGTGGTATTTTGCTGATTTTTGTGATGTGGTATCTTAAGTAATGCTACTCTTGTAATTGTTAGGTGTTAGGGCCTTAACTGAGGAAGAGCAGCTTTATCTTAGGTTAAGTAGATTAGGTGAGTACTTCTCTACCGGAGAGGAAATTTGCACCTACTCTTTTGAAGTGATTTGAATAGAGCTTTAAAATTGTTGTAATGCATTTCATTCCGAGCATACTGCATCTTTCATTATGCATTCATGGGATTTATTATGCACTCATGCAATAGGTGTACCGGAGGGGGTGACACTCCTCGAATTCGAACAAGCGATACCAGAGGAGGTGCAGAGCCAACCGGAGGAACCGACAGAACCGATCGGCGAAGGAGACGCCGCTGAAGATTTACCCGAGTGCTCGGACCACAGACCTTCCACCTTTCTCAAAGGCAAGCCCCGGTGCATGCTGAACCCATTGTTTTATAAATATATCTTGAGTACTTTTAATTGTTTACTGCATTAAGTAGTAGGAGTTGTATGAAAACAATTGTTGCATTATACCTGTCCTTGTCCAGATATTGTACTTAAATCCTATATTAGGTTTAGTCACGTGTCAATGCTTAGCCCTGCTTAGTACGGTAGAAGTCGGGTGATTTCCGGTCATCCGTGAGAGATAGGATTGGGTCACGAGCGGCTTATGGCTATCGTGATGGAACCATGCTTTAAAATGAAATTAAGACCGGGCGGGAGTTCGATGGTACAGCCGCAAGACACTTCACGTCTTGGGTGTGGAGCCATGCCCGTCTGAGTCGTTTAAGGACCGATTCGCTGTACGTCCTTGAGTCATGTTGAACGCAGTCTAACACTTAGTTGGCCGGATAAGTCATTCCGACCGCGAAGTCGAGTAGTATGGTTCAGGCCGGGAATCGAATGGTAGGTTGCTTCTTGGAGGAGAGAAAGGATGTGCTTGGGGACATTGGCGTGAGACCAAGGGGGGGTTAGAGTCCCTATCACCTGGCAGAGTGTCGCCCTTGGGGTCGCGACATCATTCGGACCCGCGATTCCTGAACTGTACGAAAGATGACCTGAGCAGCCCTCGCCAGGCGCGTCTCGGTGAGTGTTAGAAATACCCCTCCAGCTGGATAGGAATTCGATTCGAATCGCCGTCGCTCCCGGTTAGTGAGCACTTGACTTGAGCAGCGGCAACGTAGATCTCATTAATTGAACAGATGGTTAAGTGAATGATACAATGTTGCCACAATTTATACCTGCTATGGAAATAATATGAATAATTGTTTGATGATAATCAAGTGCATGTTTAGTACAGGTGCTAAGATAGATGACAGGTAAATGCTAAAAATAAATGCTAGTACAGGTTATAAGAGTTTCAACTACTTATGCCTTTATGCAAAATGTGGTGTCAGCTAGCCTCTTGTGTAAGCCTTGCATAATCCTTGGTGTCTTATTATTTCTGGTTTATGACGGGTAAGTCTAGCTGAGTACATTCCAGTACTCAGGGTTTATTCCCTCCTGTTGCAGATGACATGCTTTATCAGGGATTTTGCAAGACGTGTCTCCACCCTGCGGGTGACGATGACTAGGTCACAAGGGCGTGATCGTCTTTATGTACTTTCCTCATGCTTTTGCGGGATGTCGATCATCCAGACTGGCAGTAATTAAGTAACTAACGTGTGTGTTATGCTTCCGCTACTTTCAAAACTTGGTTTGTAATATTTGCTACTCCGTGGTGTAAACTTATTTTGGAACTATCTGTGAAATGTAACGTACGATGTGTATGTTGAATGATGCGATCCTGGTTGTAAGCAGTTTGGTTTGAAATCCTTCGTGATTTCGATTGACTACCGGGATTATATGGGCTCAAGTTTGAAGATTTGAGCGCTTCGGTGCTTGTTTTCGTACTTGTGCTCTTATAATTTGGTCGGTTCTGTTACAGCTGGTACCGGAGCATAATTCAACATTAAACACATCTTACGAGTAATTAAAAACAAAAGTATTTGTTTGTGAAAAGGGTTAAACTCTAAAAATTATTTTTATAGGTATGCCAGTGATCACATCCCTTAGCCCAAATAAGGACTCTTAGGTGGCTTATTATAAAGACTAACTTGGGGGCCTTGTTTGTTTTGTTTCGTCGTCCATACGGCGTGATATTGTATGGATGCCATCCACTTGGGTGGTAATGTATGGATCAATTACCTCGACGCTCTGGTAAGTGTGAGTTGTGAGAGCATGATCGTCCAACCGGCGGTCTAGGGGAGAGTAGTTTGGTGACTTACATACTTACATGTTTAAACCATATAACTATGTAAAAGCACTTAATTGTGGGCATCTATCAATCGGGTAGCTTTGATACTGAAATATATACATCCGGGGATGTGTATATGGAAAGTATTTAGTTTACTGCTTTCTTGTATGTTATTTTGGGAATTGTTGGGCTGCAATGGAATTTTCTGCAGGTACACTAACAGCGTAACGTGTAGACCGATAGTTTCGCTTATATGAGAGAACGTATGTATGCCACCGCTTAGCGTTAGCACTTTAGTTTTCTACTAAGGTGAGAGGACGTACGGAACGTGCATGCATCATGTTTAATTATATCATACATGTCATTCACTCCCTCCTTAAAAAAAATTTCAATAGTCCCGACTAAATTAAATTTCGTATCCCCTAAATGATTCTCACTTTAAGTCACATCTTGTTGATACAGATGGCACGTACCAGGATGACAGCCCGTAAGTCAACTGGTGGAAGGGTCCCTCGCCACCAGTTAGCTCCACGCGAGCCCTGTCCTGAGCCCTCTGAGGTGGAAAGGTTACGGGCTGAGCTGGCAGAGGTGACTGCTGCTAGAGATGCAGCACGGCAACAACTGGAGCAAGTGATTCATGATCGTGATCAAGAAACGCTTGCAGTCCAGAGGTTGACAGTGGCAAATCGCAACTGTCAGTGTATGTTGGTCCGTGTGATGGAACAGAGGGATGAAGCCTGGCACGAGGAGAACATTCTGAGGGCTCGTCAGTTTGAGCTCGAACAGCAGTTAGAGAATGCTGAAGAATACAATGACAACCTTCATGAAGAAGTGCACCGTCTGAACAACCAGCTTAATCCTCTGCTACCTAGAAACAACAACGTAGATGAGGACATGGGTTCGGGAATCTTCATGGCTGAGGATGATGATGAGGTGGAGGTCGATGGACCACATGATGCCCCACCTGCAGAAGTACCAGAAGAAGAAGAAGACGAGGAGTTAGAGCCGGTCAGTGATGAGGACGGCGGGGAGATCCTTGACACTGACTCGGAGGATGATGCTTAGAGTAGTCATCACATACCTATAGTGTTAGGATCGTCTTTTGCGCCTCCCTGTGTAGGAGTGAGGCCTTGTAATAACTTGACTTTGGGATGTAAGGATGAACCGTATGTTTCCTGAATGTAGTTGAACCTGTTAATTTCGATCGCAATGGGATGTCTTATTGTGTTGTGTTCAATGATGGTGTCACGATTAGCACCCTTCGGTGCCGCGACGAAACCGAGGGCCTCCTATGGCGCGCGACATAAGGTTGTGCTGCTTGGCACGCGCATGTATCGAGGTGGCTAGTCATGATCCACCATGGAACTCTCCATTGAGAAGTCTCCTTGTGGTCAGTTTGAAGTAGCCTTTCACAGTCAACTAAAAATCTTGAGATCGCATCCAAGTACCGTGCGAATGGTCAAAAATCACGTAGATAGCAACGTAAGCGGTCCGGTAACCGTTGTGCTACCTGTGAGTGAGCTTTTATCAAAAAGAACATCTCGTTGGATTTCCTAGTATGATTTCACCAATTGATGCGCTTGAATGGATTGTGTGGTTGTGATGAATTATTGTGTCTTAATTATTACGAGAAATCTATTCATGAAGTCAGTTTGACATTTCGCAATAATTCATCTACAAATTTCCTACATCGTCAGTGCTCATTGGCTATGCATTTTGCAGATGTCGTACAATCTACGTCGGGGTCGTGGAAATGAGGAGGAGGAACAGCCGCCCCCTCCGCCACCACCTACTCCGGCCGAGTTGATGCAATCAGTGGTTGAGGGGCAGCGTATGTTGGCTGACGCCATGCGCCAACTGGCTAATCGAGAGGCTCGGCATGGCCGCCAGGGCCCAGAGCCAAATCAGTACAGCGATTTCAAGGACTTCCTAGATACAAAGCCCCCGCTCTTTAAGGAAGCGGAAGAACCACTGCAGGCTGACGAGTGGTTGAATACAATTGAACAAAAGTTTCGTCTGCTACGCCTAACTGATGAGCTGAAAACTGAGTATGATTCCCATCAGTTGCATGGTCCAGCGGGCATCTGGTGGAGCCACTATCGTTCCACACTGCCTGCCAATGTCCCGATTGCTTGGGATCAGTTCAAGGCGGCTTTCCGGGGGAACTACATCCCTCCCGGTCTTATGGCAATCAAGCACACAGAGTTTATGAGGCTGTCGCAAGGAAATAAAAGCTTGACTGAATACTTGCAGTCCTTCAACAACCTGGCAAGGTATGCCACAGAGTTTGTGGATACTGATGCCAAAAAGATTGCTAGCTTCAAAAGGGGCCTCGGCCCAAAGTTGATGAAAACTATGGGCACTAGCAAATGTACTACTTTCAATGATTTCATCAGCGATGCTTTGACCCAGGAGAACAACAATGCTATTTATTCCGCCTCTAAGAGCCGTAAGAGGGCCCTTGAGGCAAGTGCATCTCAGTCACGGGCCTCAGCTGCACCAAGGTCTTCCCCGCGCCCACCTGCTCAGAATACAAAGTTCTGTCCGCCACAGAAAAAGCCTGCTGCAAAAACTGGATTCCGTAAGGCTTATACCGTTGCTCTGCCAAAGGGGACTTCTGGACAGAGCAGCTCTAGTGTTCCTCCTAGCAATATGCCTTGCTGCAATTGCAACAAGCCAGGCCATTGGGCCCGGAACTGTCCGTACCCTAAGAAAAATGTCAACCAAGGTGGTCGTCAGGGACACGCCCATTATAACAGCATTGAGGAAATTCCATCTGGTGAGGTGGTCACCGCTGGTAAGTTTCTAGTTGACCAACACCCCGCAGTGGTACTTTTTGATTCAGGTGCTTCGCATTCCTTTATCAGTCCTAAGTTTGCATCCAAATTTGCACACAAGTTGCATACTGTTGAAGGTGTGGGTTATTGCATTAGTGCTGCAAGTGGGAATATTTCCACAAACAAAGTAGTGGGGAACCTTAAGTTTGAGATAGAAGGGCGAAGTTATTCGCTTGCTCTATTGGTTTTACCTGGTTTAGACATAGATGTTATCTTGGGCATGAATTGGATGAGTCAGAATGGGGTACTCATTGACACATCCGCTCGGGTAGTTATGCTCAGAGATCCTACCGATCAAAAGGGTTTTCTAGTACAATTTCCCAGAAAAGTTGAATTGTCAGGGGAAATTCATGCTGTGCAAGCAAAGGCGTTGGCTGAAATTCCTGTAGTAAATGAATTTCCGGACGTTTTTCCTGATGATTTGCCGGGACTCCCTCCGGATCGGGATGTGGAGTTTAAAATCGAGTTGTTGCCTGGCACCGCACCCATCTCTAGGAGACCCTATAGGATGCCTCCAAATGAGTTAGCTGAACTTAAGGTGCAATTGAATGAACTTTTGAAGAAGGGGTTGATCCGTCCTAGCTCGTCTCCGTGGGGTTGCCCTGCTATCTTTGTAAAGAAGAAGGATCAGACCTTGCGGATGTGCGTGGACTATAGACCTCTGAATGCAGTCACTGTCAAAAATAAGTATCCTTTGCCCCGTATCGATATCTTGTTCGATCAGTTGTCCAAAGCTAAAGTCTTTTCCAAGATTGATCTAAGGTCTGGGTACCATCAGATTAAAATTCGTCCTGAAGATGTTCCAAAAACAGCCTTCTCGACAAGATACGGCCTTTATGAGTATCTTGTTATGTCCTTCGGCCTGACAAATGCCCCAGCACACTTCATGTGCTTAATGAATTCAGTGTTTATGCCCGAATTGGACAAGTTTGTGGTGGTGTTCATTGATGACATCTTAGTGTATTCTGAGAATGAGGAAGAACACGCTGAACATTTGCGCATTGTCCTCAGCAGACTGCGTGAGCATAAACTGTATGCGAAGTTCAGTAAGTGTGAATTCTGGCTTCGTAAAGTACCTTTCCTTGGGCATGTGTTGTCCGATGGAGGAATTATGGTGGATCCCACAAAGGTACAAGAAGTATTGAATTGGAAGGCTCCTACTTCGGTTCATGAGGTCCGGAGTTTTCTTGGGTTGGCTGGCTATTATCGTCGCTTCATCCCGGATTTCTCAAAAATAGCCAAACCCATGACTCGGTTGCTGCAAAAAGACACCAGGTTTGTCTGGACTCCTGAGTGTGATGCGGCTTTTCACCAACTGCGAACCCTCCTAACCTCGGCTCCGGTTTTGGCACAACCGGATATCGAGAAACCTTTTGATGTTTACTGTGATGCCTCAGGCATAGGTTTGGGAGGTGTTTTGATGCAGGAAGGCCGAGTAATTGCATATACTTCACGGCAACTTCGGAAGCATGAGGTGAATTATCCAACGCATGACTTAGAACTGGCTGCAGTTGTTCATGCTTTGAAGGTATGGCGGCATTATCTGCTGGGCAATGTCTGCAATATCTATACAGACCACAAAAGCCTTAAATATATCTTCACCCAACCTGAGCTAAATATGCGACAGAGAAGATGGCTCGAGTTGATTAAAGATTATAATCTTCAAGTGCACTATCACCCAGGCAAGGCAAATGTGGTTGCGGACGCTTTGAGCCGTAAGTCTCACTGCCATTCCGTAGTCGAAACTGATTTTCACTGATCCCGCCTGTTACATCTGGCAGTCTTGTACAACATCACTGTCAGTGGTACTCTCAGAAATAGAATCATTGAGCTCCAAAAGACTGATCCGGGTATCTTTCACATAAAACGGAAGATGAATGAAGGAGAGACTAAGCATTTCAGGTTAGATGACGAAGGTGTGCTGTGGTTTAAGGATAGGTTAGTGGTACCTAAGGACCGAGAGCTTAGAGATCAGATCCTGTCCGAAGCACATTCGTCCAAGTTGTCCATCCATCCTGGTAGTAATAAGATCTATTATGATTTGAAGCCACTTTATTGGTGGACCAAGATGCGAAAAGAGATAGTGGCATATGTTGCTAGGTGTGACACCTGTTGCAGAGTTAAAGCTGTGCACATGAAAGCTGGGCTACTCCAGCCACTATCTATCCCAGGTTGGAAATGGGAAGAGATAAGTATGGATTTCATTGTCGGACTTCCTCCCACAGTCAAAAATCATAACTCTATCTGGGTAATTGTTGATCGTTTGACCAAATCAGCTCACTTCATCCCAGTGAGAGTGGACTATCGTCCCACTGACTATGCTGAGTTGTACTTCAATCAGATAGTCCGGCTTCATGGGATACCTCGTACTATCATTTCTGACCGTGGTCCCCAGTTCACTGCTCGCTTTTGGGAGCATTTGCATCACCTTCTGGGAACCAAGTTAGTGAGAAGCTCTGCTTATCACCCCCAGACGTCTGGTCAGACGGAACGAGTTAACCAAATCTTGGAAGATCTGTTGCGGGCATGCGTCATTTCAACCAAGGGTTCTTGGGAAAGATGGTTACCTTTAGCCGAATTCTCGTACAATAACAGTTATCAAGAGAGTATTAAGATGGCCCCATTCGAAGCTTTGTACGGTCGTAAGTGCCGAACTCCACTAAACTGGGTAGAAGCTGGGGAAAGAAGGTATTATGGCATTGATTTTGTCCAGGAAGCCGAGGAACAAGTCCGTACTATCCAGAAACACATGGCTGCAGCCCAAGCTAGACAGAAAAGCTATGCTGATCGTCGTAGAAAACCACTCGAGTTTGAAGTTGGAGACTTCGTTTATTTGAAAGTTTCTCCAATGAAGAGTGTCCAACGTTTTGGTGTTAAGCGGAAACTTGCACCAAGATACATGGGTCCTTTCCAGATCATAGGCAAGAGTGGAGCTGTTGCGTACAAAATCCAGTTGCCTCCTGAAATGAGAGCTATATTCAACGTTTTCCATGTATCTCAACTTAAAAAGTGTCTTCGAGTTCCTGAGGAACAGGTTCCTTTAGGAGATATCAGGCTTGAATCCGACCTAACCTATGAAGAAAAGCCAGTCCGAGTGATTGATACTCAGGAACGAGTAACTAGAAGTAAAGTGGTTAAGTGGTACAAAGTGATGTGGAGTAATCAGGGTAGCGAAAGTGATGCTACGTGGGAAAGGGAAGATTATTTACGGGATGGTTATAAGGAATTTTATGAAAAATTGTACGCTTTCCAAATCTCGGGACGAGATTTTTATAAGGGGGGAGGGCTGTAACACCTCAAGTGTTTAGTCCTTAATTGCATTGCATTTGCATAAGCATAAGCATGCATAATCCATGTTTACTATTTTATGTAATGCAACTCATGTGATTGTTTAGGGTTTGTTTGGTTTATGTCATGAGTAATTGATAGTTGGTGTAACAAAAAGGTAAGGTAGCCAATCATGACCTACAACACCTTAATTATACTTAGGGTAACATTTGGAGCAAGGTTCAAGTTAACCAAAATTACAAAATTGCCCTTCAAGAGAGGTTTGACCACCATTTGACCCTAGGAGGTTCTAGTTTGACCAATTAAAAAGTCTAACTTAGAGACCTTGTATGGAAGAACACCCTTAAGCAAAGTTGTAAAGAAATTTATGGGGAACAAAAGTCTCAATACGACCATCTCATGAAAGTGACCATAACATGCTCAAAAGTGGCCCACAAGTCAGCTAGAGAAGTAGCTCCAAGACTTAGAATTTTTCTAAGTCTGGAACCTGACCTCCAGTTTTCCTGATGCCTACTTTAGGAGCTTGTAGTTTGCAAACTAGGCCAAACCAGCTTTCACTCATATTGACAAACTTGTAGTCCTCATGTAGCTCTACAACATTGCCAATATCACCTAAGCCTGGTTCTCAATGGTTCAAGAGATATCGTGTTATGAAATTAGGTTTTCAGTCGGCATCGTTAACTGAAAACCGGTTTCAGTTTCACTGAGCACTACTTGATGTCCCTGTATCTCACTAACCAAACCGAATCAGCTCTGGAGGCCTGTTACAAACTTGTAGAGCTTACATAGGTCTACAACTTTATTAATTGGAGTTTCCACTGAAACGAGCTGGATTAGAAGTTAATCACCCCCAAAGTCGCGCTGTCAGTCACTGATGAAGGCACCGTCATCACAATTCAGTTCGTCAGAGGTGAAGTGGCCAACCGGCCACAGAGCCACGCCGACGCGTGGAGGCACGATGGCGCCCGTACGCCGGCCCTGGCCCCACCGGTCAGGCCGCGACGCCTTCAAGACCGCCACGACGCGTCGAGCCGGCCTCCATTTCCTCCGCCTCGCTCTCCCGGTGTCAAAACGCCCGACCGAGTCGCCATTGCCGCTCCCTCTCCGGCGAGCTCGCGCGCGAGTTACACTGCATCACCGGCCACCAGACCACGCCACTTCCTCCGCCTCATCGCCCTCCATCTCCTCGACCCACCGACGGCCGTGATTGGACTCGAGGTGAGCCACATTGCTCCCTCCCCCATTTCCGAGAGGTCACCGGAGCCCGCCATGGAGGCTCACCGTGGCCGGGGTAGCTCGGGTCTCTCTCTATCCTCCCTTCCTACCTCAATAGCTCCGCCTAGCTTCGGTGAAGCTCGTACCGAGCCTAGCCGGGACCGTGCACCCTCACCGGCGACGGTGCGCCGCCACCGAACCTCACCGGCCGCCGCTCGCGGTGGCGAGTCCCTTCCGCCCCATCCCAATCCCTCCTGCTGGCCCAAATCGATGCACCGTGTGACGGAGAGCGCGAGACTGTGCTTGAGTCGACGAGCGAACTCCTCTCCGGCGAGCTCGAGCTCGTCGGAGCTCGCGGGTCGCCGCCTCCCCTGTTTCCGGTCGCTGACCGCGGGGGCCCGCACGTCAGTGTCGCGCGCGGGCGGGGTGCTGAGCGGGCCGCGCGCGCGTGTTGTGGGCCGCACGTTCCCGGGCCGGCCCAATTCCTTTGAAATATATATTTCATTTTATCATTTTGTCACAGATTTTTGTACAAGTTTGAAAATTGTAGATCTAGGGTTTTACTGGCCCAAAAATCATGAGATAAATTTTGTTAGGATCTACATGATGTGTAGTATTTTAGAAAAATATAAATCTGGTTTGAGATGTTTAAATTATGTAAGAATTTAATAGATCCTTTAAATGTGTTTTGGAATGCATGCAAAATTGTTAAAATTATAACTTGAGCTGTAGTGTTCCATAAATCATGAAATTGGGTGGGTAGGTTACTCTATGCTTGCCCTAGCTCTGGTAAAAATTTGGGCATCAGTGCTTAAGTAATTGTCAAGTTATAAGGCCATCATGTTATTCTAGGAAATAATTGAATGAATTTTTGTAATTTTTCTACATGTGCAATGTCCTTGTAACTTTTTGGAGAATGTCTTAGTACCCTATAGTGTCTAAGAAAAATATGAAATCTGTTGTTTGATACTTTTCAATGTGATGTATTAATTATACAAAAATCAGCCCTTTTGACTTATGAATTTTGTATAAGGAGTTTCTGTAAATAAAATTTGTTCAAATTTTTACAGTGGTCTCTTTTTGATCAGAGAGCCCCCTGTAATTTTTGTAGAATTTTAGGAGTAGTTTAGATATATGTTTAGAATTCCACCTAATTAATTAAGGAAAATAAGAAATGAGTATAAATAAATGTTCTAGGTAGTCACACCCTACTTTCTGGTGTTTTTATACCCCATGTGAACTTTTGGAAATCTTAGTTTGGTTTTAGGGATCTTTGGCCACATCAATAAATATGTAACCTTTGTAATTTTAGGTTTTCTGGACAGCTGATAGTATTTATAAGTTTAACCTTTGATAAATATGGTTGCTGGAAAACTTGTAAATACCAAAGTTGTAGTAAAATTGATAAACTAGCTTGTGTTAAAATTTGGGAGCATTTGGCTTAGTAGTTTGAGAGTTATTGTTGTTTAAAGTGGCAGTTCAGAATCTGCTACTCTCTGTTTTGAGAGGACAGATTCTGGAACTTGTGAAATTTGACATGGAAAACTTAGGAGTTTGGAGTTGAGGTCTGAAAATGAATTATAGTGCATTTCTTAGGCTTTCTAGATTGTCTTAGATCATATCTTTTGGAATTGGAAATCTCCAGTTATGATAAAAATAAGTAGTTGCTGTCCAGAATGCTTTACTGTGGTATTTTGCTGATTTTTGTGATGTGGTATCTTAAGAAATGCTACTCTTGTAATTGTTAGGTGTTAGGGCCTTAACTGAGGAAGAGCAGCTTTATCTTAGGTTAAGTAGATTAGGTGAGTACTTCTCTACCGGAGAGAAAATTTGCACCTACTCTTTTGAAGTGATTTGAATAGAGCTTTAAAATTGTTGTAATGCATTTCATTCCGAGCATACTGCATCTTTCATTATGCATTCATGGGATTTATTATGCACTCATGCAATAGGTGTACCGGAGGGGGTGACACTCCTCGAATTCGAACAAGTGATACCAGAGGAGGTGCAGAGCCAACCGGAGGAACCGACAGAACCGATCGGCGAAGGAGACGCCGCTGAAGATTTACCCGAGTGCCCGGACCACAGACCTTCCACCTTTCTCAAAGGCAAGCCCCGGTGCATGCTGAACCCATTGTTTTATAAATATATCTTGAGTACTTTTAATTGTTTACTGCATTAAGTAGTAGGAGTTGTATGAAAACAGTTGTTGCATTATACCTGTCCTTGTCCAGATATTGTACTTAAATCCTATATTAGGTTTAGGCACGTGTCAATGCTTAGCCCTGCTTAGTACGGTAGAAGTCGGGTGATTTCCGGTCATCCGCGAGAGATAGGATTGGGTCACGAGTGGCTTATGGCTATCGTGATGGAACCATGCTTTAAAATGAAATTGAGACCGGGCGGGAGTTCGATGGTACAGCCGCAAGACACTTCACGTCTTGGGTGTGGAGCCATGCCCGTCTGAGTCGTTTAAGGACCGATTCGCTGTACGTCCTTGAGTCATGTTGAACGCAGTCTAACACTTAGTTGGCCGGATAAGTCGTTCCGACCGCGAAGTCGAGTAGTATGGTTCAGGCCGGGAATCGAATGGTAGGTTGCTTCTTGGAGGAGAGAAAGGATGTGCTTGGGGACATTGGCGTGAGACCAAGAGGGGTTAGAGTCCCTATCACCTGGCAGAGTGTCGCCCTTGGGGTCGCGACATCATTCGGACCCGCGATTCCTGAACTGTACGAAAGATGACCTGAGCAGCCCTCGCCAGGTGCGTCTCGGTGAGTGTTAGAAATACCCCTCCAGCTGGATAGGAATTCGATTCGAATCGCCGTCGCTCCCGGTTAGTGAGCACTTGACTTGAGCAGCGGCAACGTAGATCTCATTAATTGAACAGATGGTTAAGTGAATGATACAATGTTGCCACAATTTATACCTGCTATGGAAATAATATGAATAATTGTTTGATGATAATCAAGTGCATGTTTAGTACAGGTGCTAAGATAGATGACAGGTAAATGCTAAAAATAAATGCTAGTACAGGTTATAAGAGTTTCAACTACTTATGCCTTTATGCAAAATGTGGTGTCAGCTAGCCTCTTGTGTAAGCCTTGCATAATCCTTGGTGTCTTATTATTTCTGGTTTATGACGGGTAAGTCTAGCTGAGTACATTCCAGTACTCAGGGTTTATTCCCTCCTGTTGCAGATGACATGCTTTATCAGGGATTTTGCAAGACGTGTCTCCACCCTGCGGGTGACGATGACTAGGTCACAAGGGCGTGATCGTCTTTATGTACTTTCCTCATGCTTTTGCGGGATGTCGATCATCCAGACTGGCAGTAATTAAGTAACTAACGTGTGTGTTATGCTTCCGCTACTTTCAAAACTTGGTTTGTAATATTTGCTACTCCGTGGTGTAAACTTATTTCGGAACTATCTGTGAAATGTAACGTACGATGTGTATGTTGAATGATGCGATCCTGGTTGTAAGAAGTTTGGTTTGAAATCCTTCGTGATTTCGATTGACTACCGAGATTATATGGGCTCAAGTTTGAAGATTTGAGCGCTTTGGTGCTTGTTTTCGTACTTGTGCTCTTATAATTTGGTCGGTTCTGTTACAGTACCGTTTCTAGTCGGAAGGCGGCCCGGAATTAGCTTAGACGAGGCATCGTCGAGGATAGCTATCTTGTGGGATGTGTAAGCCTCTGCAGAGTTTCTGGTTGATCGATCGATACATATGCCGAACCTTTCGGCTATGGACCTTTCCTAAGTACAGTTTCACTTGACTAGAGAGAGGAGTCCTTCTACCTTCCCTGGGATTTCAGTGTGTGATCCGGCTTGGGCCGTTGAGACATGGACGAGAGGGAGTTGTCCATGCCGCTGAGAGAGTGAGATGAAATGTGGAGATGTGTGCTGGGATGGGATATCGTGTGTGAATGAGATGGGTTAATTTTTGTTGAACTTATTAAAATATTGATTACTCGCATAGGAAACCACAGCCAAAGATAGGTTTCTCTTCTCAGCCCCAATTGCATCCAGTTCCACAAAGCAAATGCATCATAGGGTGGGCGATGCGTGGCCAGTACCAAGTGTACTGATAGATTTTTGGCAGGCTTGGAGCTCGAGTACGACGAGGAGGACGATCGGGAGGAGTAAGGGTTCGCCCTGCGCTCAAGCTTGGGGCGAGGAGTCCTAGTTTCCGCTGCTATCTTCGAGAAGCTGTTCCGGATGCTGTGTGTGAGCATGTTCCGCCCTGCGTGGCGATGATAATAATTAATGTAAACCTTCTATTTGTACTCTGATATCCGTGTATGACTCTGTTATTCGACTGAGATCTGGGTAATGGCATGAACTTATTCATCTATTACACGTCAAATCTGTGGCATTCCCTTCGCGGAATGCAGGATCGTTTCACTTAGAGAACTGGGTTCCCCTAGCCGCATCCGCGAGGGCCGGCAGAGAGGAAGAAGACGACGCCATCGGAGTGGGGCAGAAAGCAGGGAACTCACCAGGAGCGGGAGGAGAAGACCGGTGGTGGGGAGCTGCAGCGTCTGGAGCACAGGGACTCACCGGCGGGACAGCGGCTTGGGCGGCGCTGGCGGCGGCGCTAGGGGCGGGGGGCCGCCCCAGGGGAGGGAGGGGGGAGCTCACTCTCACTCATTTTCCCGATCCCCCGTTGTTTGAGGTGTCTACTCTAACTTTGCATGGCTGGTTTTGGTAATAATTCTAAATTGTGTGCAAAGTTACCTATTTGGGCCGGTCAAGTTGAAGTTTGAACAGCGAGACGGCGTGGTTTTTTTTCTACTACACGTCGGTCGTCAGGAAGGGAAGAACCGAAGAAGCAAAGCAGGGGAAGGCATAAAAGCGGCCACACGTGCGACTAATGTGGTATTCCATCGCCGACGGCGATGATCATGATTTGGAATCCAGTGCCCGATGTTCCTATCGGACAATCAACAGCTCGTGACCTTCCTCAATGTAAACGATCACACCAATCCACCACAATGGGAAATCCAGAGTTTCACACAGAGTTTCATCAATCATTCGTCACATAGCAATGCTAAGATTTTCAAGGTCCAAAGATTGCAGAACAATACGGCACATATCCTAGCTACTCAGGCTTTCAACTCTTCGTATAGGACTTCAGTTGAAATGCAGTTTTCCTATAACAATGCAACTCATGTAATCAGCTGTCCCTCTGTGATGGCTTTAAACTCTGTAGATGGTGATATCTTCACCATCATCGCAGCATCTTGCTGCTAATAAAATTGCCATTTATCCTTATCCTTATACAACTAAAAAAGAACAAAACATGAACAATTTTTTTCGTGCGACATTTGCATCGCCTCGTCCTGCCTCCTCCTGCGATACGACGCTCCTCCCCACCAATCCATGCACCGACAGGTGGGACCTCCTCCCCGTGATGCCGTCCCCTCGTGATAAATCACATCCTCACTCCACGCGCCCATCGTCGTCCTCACCCGCAGCTGGTCACAACGCTGTCGCCGCCGCCCGCTCTTGCCTTGCGCGAATGCCCCCCTCGGTCCCCGCCCCCAAACAACGCGACTAGGGTTTGGTCGAAGGGCATGACGGCTTCACCGCCGGCCGACCCCTCCACGCGCCGATGGTCGCCCCGCCCGCCCGCCCCCGGAGCAGGATCTGAGATCTGATAGGTGAGATCCCTGCCTCTATCCCTATGTTCACGGATCCATATCTGCAATCCTTGGCTCACCCATCTCCCTCGACGCTGCGGCTCTGCCTGGAAACCATCGCTTTTCACCCACGGTGCGCCGACGCTCCTCGTCAGTAGGGACCTCAAGCTGTCCATGGCCGGGAGCAGCTACGCTGACGGGAAGGCATCCTGAAGGAGGCGTTCCAGCGGATGGTGGCCGTCGTCGAGCTCGACCATGCCATCAACGGGACCTACTCCTCATCCGTACGCCCAACGACGAGGTGCGCGCAACGCAAACTGACTGAATTCTGGTGGAGCCACGGGCACCCAAGCGCCCATAGAGCCCTGCTGCTCTCCTGCATTCTCTCTTCTCTGCGTCTTGCTGATAGATAGATTGGTCATCTTGCTGCTTCGCTTTTGCAGCTCAACTTCGGGGTGGATGAATCGTACAAGCTGTCTGTGCCTGTCACCGGGAATCCACTGTATACCCAGATCAAGGTTAGTGGACGAACTGCGCCCAAATCTTAATGCTCGCCATAGGAATTGCTAGAATATAGTACTACTTATAGTAGAAAGCTGGCACAGAGATTTCGCAACCTTTGTGAATGAATCCACTGAAAAAACGAATTGTTTTTCATGGGGGACAGAAAGGCAAAATGTATGTCTTGCGCACCAAGTTTGAGCTGGACGAATCCGGATGATTGACAAAGAAATTGCATTGGCCCTGCCCCTTACAAATATATGCAAAGTGCTGACTCTACAAAACTTTCATCAGATACCTTGCTCTTAGCATATACTCTACACATGCAGGGCAGCTACCCTACCCTGTACATCACCTCCACTCCACATTTGGTTAACATAGAAAGTCAGGTCCTAGGTTCCTCTTCTTCTTCTTTTCCATGGTCTTTTTTCCCGTTGTCTGCTACTCTTTGATGCTTGCGTAGCTTCTCAGGTCGTGTTATGTTTTTACTTAGAATAATGGATTGCATATTCAGGCACTCAAAACAGTAGTCTGCTGCTCTTTAATACTGTATTTTTTGTGAAATCGGTAATGAGAAATGATATGGATTTTTTGTATTTTGTTGCTAGGCACAAATATGGAGTCTAATTGATGTCGCTATTGGATCAGGTGATTCAGTGATCTAGACATCCGTGGGCTTGCCTGGTGACTTGCCAAAGTGAGGAATTGGATTGTAAGCACTATTACTCTCTGGTTCAGATTCTTATCTAGGATTTTGTTAATGCTAAAATAATATATTTAAATATATGGCTTATAATATACTAACGAATCTCTCGTAAGACCTATCTCCTTTTATGTTAATGGGTTTAGAGTATTGCTAAATGCTTGTATTATTTTCTCCATCTTGCAGGTATGTATCTGTCGGAAGAGGCTGGTTGAATGGTGATTTTAGCATGGTTGCCAAGGTAAGCCATTTTTCTGGCTCAAGAGTCAAGAACCAGAGAGAAGTTCCAATTAGTTATGTCAGATTTGAAAGCCAAAGTAAGTGATAACTGATAATTGAGACTATTGGTTTGTGCTCAGTAATAAATATAATATCATAGCAGAACATGATCTTTCAAAAAAAAAAATTATAGCAAAACATACCGAAAGCTTCAGATTGCATAGTGTATGTAACATTGTTAGTTAATCATCATCTTTTTACACTCATGGCTAATATAACACAGTTTGTTCCATTAGCGGATACAGGATACTAAGTTTGCCTAAACATGATCAGTTGAACAACGTATTTGCACATATGTAGTGTACCCAGCTCTGATTCTCTGATTCATGTTCACAATCACGAAAGCACTGCCAGGTCAGTGGCTCTTAACAAGTTAAATAAAATTGTATAGCTGCCAGTCGAAGGACTGAAGTTTGTACCACGTTCACCATGAGTGTCGTCCGAAAGCAAATCATTAACTAACTTGCAGTTGATAAATTCCATTCGTGTTTGGTTCCGTGAGCATTTGCTACGAGCTGGAACAAAGACATTGTTTATGTTCATATTTTAGCTTTTTTTGTTTGGGTTTACATAAATATCAATCAAGTATCAAAACGGCAATGTGGTTTCTACGTTAATATCATTCAGGTTTCTTGCTGGACAATTATTTCTTTTTTATCTTTAATTACTATTAGCCTGCAACAGTTTTTTTTGAACCGGAGAGCCTTTTCTCCTCATTCCCGTGCACTGTGCACGGAAATACCACGGTCACCGGGGTTTGAACCCGGGGTGGCCGGCAGGGCCTTTGGCTCCATGTGCTAGCCACCTGCAGCTGCCGCTCGACAGCTACTTTGTTGGCACCACTACTCAACTCCCAGGTGAGTAGCACCGGCACTCCTTCACTCCTCTCCTCACTTGCTCCAAGGTAGAAGAAGAGCTGAGCTCTCAGCTCACACACACACAGGCAACAGCAGTGGCCAAAGCCTGAGAGACTGAATGTGAGGCAAAAGACTGCTCTCCATAGATTGCATAGCAAGGTATGTATATACAAGCCTCATACCAACTATGGTACCTGAGGTATGGCTGAGTACAGCCCCAACTACTGATATGGCTGTGTACACCCTCAACTACTCCTAGTACACATGAAGTAAGCCATGGACATGGCTGTCTACTTCTACTCCTAGAAGGCCTATTGCCATACAACTGCAGTACCAAGGGTACAACTGCTCCTTGACTACAATAGAGAGAAAAGGGAGAGTGGAGGATCAGCAGATTACTTCTAACAATTCTTCCCCTAATCCTGCTGTCCTCATTTGACCTCCACCATGCCGATCAACCCCCTCAGCTCCTGGAACCGAAGCCGGCCGAGTGGCTTGGTGAGAATGTCAGCGAGCTGCCGGCCGGAGTCGACGAACTCGATGACCATTTGTCCTCCATCGACGCAATCTCGAATGAAGTGGAACTTCACGTCGATGTGCTTGCTTCTGTCGTGGAGGACAGGGTTCTTTGCCAGCGCGATTGCTGGCTGGTTATCCACCTTCAGCGCCGGCGGGCGAGCCTCAACTCCGGTGAGCTCGCCCAACAGCCGGCGCAGCCAAACCACCTGGCAAGCCGCCGTGGCCGCTGCGACGTACTCCGCCTCGCAGGTCGACAGCGCCACCATCTTCTGCTTCAGGGACTGCCACGCGATTGGTGACGCACCGAGGAAGACAAGCACGCCGGAGGTGCTCCGCCGCCCGTCCACGTCCCCAGCCATGTCTGCATCACTGTATGCCGTGATCCCTGGCTCACCATCCCTGGCCTTGGGCGGAGCCTCGCTGAACGCCGTCAGCTGGAGGCCGCCGCGCTTGGGGAAGATGATCCCCATCTCCAACGTGCCCTGGACGTAGCGGAGCAGCCGTTTGACCGCCGTCCAGTGGTCTTCTCTTGGATCTTCCATGAAACGGCTCACGTAACCCACCGCGAATGCGATGTCCGGCCGAGTGTGCGTGAGCCAGCGCAGCCCGCCGACGATGCTTCGGTAGAGAGTGGCGTCCACCTTTGCCGCGGTGCTTTGCTTCGAGAGCTTGATGCGCTCCTCCATTGGCGTGGCTACCGCCTTGCAGCCCGCCATGCCCGCCCGCTCCAACAGCTTCAGCGCATAGGCACGTTGTCCAAGCTTTACTGCATCCGCGCTCTGCTTCACCTCGATGCCGAGGTAGTACGACAGAGCTCCCAGGTCGCTCATGCGGAACTTGGCGCCCATCTGTTCCTTGAAACACGCAATGTCCTGCGCGCGCGCCCCGGTGACGATGAGATCGTCGACGTATACCCCGACGATGAGGTGCTCCTTCCCCCGTCGTCGGGTGTACAGCGCATGCTCGGTGGCGCAGCGTGTGAACCCGAGCTCCGCCATGGTGGCGTCGAGCTTGGCGTTCCACGCCCTCGGCGCCTGCCGCAGCCCGTACAGGGCCTTCCTGAGGCGCAGCACCTTGTGCTCAGCGCCCTTCACCACGAACCCCGGCGCCTGCTTGACGTAGACCACCTCCGCCAAGTCGCCATTGAGAAAGGCAGACTTGACGTCGAGGTGGTGAACTTGCCAGTCCTTGGCCGCCGCGAGCGCGAGGAGGAGCCGCACCGACTCCATCCGCACCACTGGCGCGAACACCTCCTCGAAGTCAATTCCCTCGCGTTGCACGAAACCGCGCGCCACCAGGCGTGCCTTGTGCTTGACGACGGCGCCGCGCTCATCCTTCTTGACTTTATAGACCCACTTGAGTCCGATCGGCCGGCAACCCGACGGCGGATCGACCAAGTCCCAGGTCTTGTTGGCCTCAATCGCCTTCATCTCCTCGATCATGGCCCGCCGCCACTCTGCGTCGCGTTCTGCAACCGCGAACGTGGCTGGCTCCTCCGCGCTCATGAGCAGGAGTGCTTGATCGTTGTCGAGCAGGCGCGCAGCCAGTCCTGGCACCGACGTGTTGCCGACGACATTGTCGACGCGCCGGAACCGGACCTCCTCCCCTTCGTGGAACGCGTCCACGAACTCGTCGAGATTGGACGGTGGAGTAGCGTACTCCACCATCGACGCTCCCGGCGTCCCCTGTTCATGCAAAACAGGGGAGGAGTCCGCCATTGGCCCCGGCGAGCTGTAGTGCCCTGCTCCCGGCGAGCTAGGTGGTTCCACCACCTCCGCCGCTGTGGGCTCTGCTTCTTCTCCGGCCGCCGGCTCCCCTTCTGCTGCTTCCCCGGTCGTTGGAGCTTGCTCCGCCTCGCCGTGACCGCGCACCACCAGCCGCTCCACAACGAACGTGTCTCCAAGCCCGTGGCCCTGCTCTGCCTCCATTTCCTCGGCATTCCAGTCCCAAGCCGCCGCCTCGTCGAAGACGACGTCTCTGGATACCAGCACCTTGCCCCTCGCTGGATCGTACAGCCGGTAGGCTTTGGATCCTTCCTTGTAGCCAAGGAGCACCGCCTTCGTGCTCCTGTCTTCAAGCTTGCCGAGGCCGGGCTTGGTCGTCTTGACGTAGCCGATGCACCCGAACGTGCGCATGAATGCCACGCTCGGCTTGCGCCCATGCCAAGCTTCGAACGGAGTTTGCCCCTTCAGGGCCTTCGTGGGCGCGCGGTTGAGGATGAAAACCGCCGTCGTCACGGCCTCGCCCCAGAACGTCGCCGGCATCTTCTTCGCTTTCATCATGGAGCGCGCCATGCCGACGATCGTCTGATTTCGGCGTTCCACCACGCCGTTCTGCTGCGGTGAGTAGGGCGCGGTGAGGTGGCGCCCCACCCCCTCCTCGGCGCAGTAGGTGGCAAATTCCACCGCCGTGAATTCACCGCCGCGATCGGTCCTCAAGACCCGGAGCTTCTTCCCGGACTCCGCCTCCGCGCGCGCCTTGAAGCCCTTGATGGCGTCCGCAGCGTCGCTCTTGCTTGTCAGGAGCTGCAGCCACATGTAGCGACTGCAGTCGTCCACGAGCAGGAGGAAGTACCTCTGGCCTCCATGCGTCGCCGGCGTGATTGGCCCGCAAAGGTCCCCATGGACCAGCTCGAGCGGATCAGCCGCGCGATACCTTGCCGCCTTGGGGAACGGAAGCCGCCTCTGCTTCCCCACTAGGCAGCTGTCGCAAAGCTCGCCGGCGTGCTTGATCTGTGGCAGCCCGGTCACCATCTTCCCCAGCCGCCCGAGCGCGTCAAAGCTCAGGTGGCCGAACCGGCCGTGCCAGAGCCATGGCTCCTCCACGCTCACCGCCGCCAGACACACCGGCTGCTCAACCTTCAAGTCAAGGAGGTAAAGTCGATTCTGAGATCGCATCACCTTAGCTAGGAGACGCCCATCCTGGTCCTTGATGTGCAGCACCCCTTGATGGATCAGCACCTCCGCTCCATGCTCGTCCAGCTGGCCAAGGCTGATGATGCTAGAGCGGAGCTCCGGGATGTAGTACACCTCCGTGAGCGCGCGGTGCTCGCCGTTCTTGCATCTGAACAGCACCGTGCCGCGCCCACGAATCTGCACCCGGGAGCCGTCGCCGAAGCGGACGTTCCCACGATGCTTCTCGTCCAGCTCGGAGAAGGCGGCGCGGCAACCCGTCATGTGGTTGCTCGCGCCGGAGTCGAGGTACCACCTCTGCTCCGACTCATCCCCGGAGACACCCAGATGAACCTGCGCGCGCGGCTCATCGAGATGGTGGACGACCGGCGGCGCAGCCTTCTGCTTCACCTCCATCTTCCTCGGCTTGCCACTCCGCTCCGCGCAGAACACTCCCATCAGGAGTGCGTGATCACCGTCGTCGTCGGAATGCACCAGGTGCGCCTCCTCCTTCTTCTCCGTCTTCCGATTTGGGCATTCCCGCGCCCAATGTCCAACCTCGCCGCACTTGCGGTAGGTGTTGGGGTCGGTGAACTTCTTCTTGCCCTTCTTCCTTTCCGCCGGTGCCTTGCCCCGCTGCTTTCCGCCGTTGCCGCCCCCACGCTCACCGCCACGGTGACTGGAGCCTTCCCCGGTCTTGCGCTTCTCCTTCATCCGCGCCGACCATTCTTCCTCCGTCAGCAGCAGCTTGGGCTTCTCCTTCTCCGGCGACGCGCGATCCTCCATAGCGCGGAGCCGCCCGGTGACGTCCTCGAGCGATAGCGTGGATAAGTCCAGCATCGTCTCGATGGACAGGGCAAGCTGCGCGTACTTGGCCGGCACGACGCGCAGCAGCTTGGCCACGACGTCCTCGTCGTCGACCGGCTTGCCGTAGGTGGCCAGCTGGCTCGCGATCGACTGCAATCGAAGCGCGAAGTCCTCCACGGCCTCTCCGGGCTTGAAACGAAGGTCGTCGAACTCCCGACGCAACTGCTGCGCCTTCGCCTTCTTGGCTCGGTCCGAACCGAGGCGGAAAGACGCGAGCATGTCCCACGCCTCCTTCGCCGTGTTCTTCGACCCGATGGCCTCATGGAACTCAGATGGTGTGGACGCCATGAGCGCCTCCATGACGCCCACCTCCGCATCCTCACCAGCATTGCCGGTTTCCACCGCCGCCCACCACCGCCGCGCGCGCAGCTTCCACTTCATGTGGACTGCCCACTCGCCGTAGTTGGTGCGGGTGAGCATCGGCCAGGTGTTGGACCCGCCGACCTCCCTCACCGTGCGCACCTCTACTGCGGGCCGGGATGCCGAGGCCAGCTGCCTCTCCATGGCTGCTGCTACAGCCGCCGCCGCAGCTGCCTCTGCACCACCCTCTGCACCCGCTGCAGCAGTATCCATCACCGGCGATCACACCCAGCAACTTGTACGGCTCTGATACCACGTGTTGGCACCACTACTCAACTCCCAGGTGAGTAGCACCGGCACTCCTTCACTCCTCTCCTCACTTGCTCCAAGGTAGAAGAAGAGCTGAGCTCTCAGCTCACACACACACAGGCAACAGCAGTGGCCAAAGCCTGAGAGACTGAATGTGAGGCAAAAGACTGCTCTCCATAGATTGCATAGCAAGGTATGTATATACAAGCCTCATACCAACTATGGTACCTGAGGTATGGCTGAGTACAGCCCCAACTACTGATATGGCTGTGTACAGCCTCAACTACTCCTAGTACACATGAAGTAAGCCATGGACATGGCTGTCTACTTCTACTCCTAGAAGGCCTATTGCCATACAACTGCAGTACCAAGGGTACAACTGCTCCTTGACTACAATAGAGAGAAAAGGGAGAGTGGAGGATCAGCAGATTACTTCTAACATACTTCCTAAAATTTCATGATGCTGGTTTCAGTTCTTAGGTGTTTATTTTGCCAAGCAGATCGGCAAGCTTGTCGACCACATCGATCGGTCCTTCTGCCTCTCTGGGCTTTTCAGGCTCTAGGTCCGCCTTAAACTGATTTCCCCTAAGTCTGCAAACCTTCCTCTCAAACTTTGGAACCACTCCTGGTGCCTTCTGGTGATTGGGATCAACAGATTTCACAGACAGGATGGAAATCAACCCCCAGGATATCAACACCTTTGTTGGCTGCAGACAAGGAAGAGACAGACCAGACAACATCATGCTCAGGTAACTCACACACAATCTGATTATTTTAAACAGATCATTTTATAAAAAATAAAGACCCTATTTGCTCAGCAGAGGTGCTAGATTCTGCCATGGTTTTGATCAACCAGGTGCAAAGGTTCTCAACGGCTCCCTATCCCAGGTATATATGCTTTATACTATCATTCAACAGCTTAAGCAATGTCAAATCCTTTGTTGTATATTATTTTTAATTTATACAATCTTTAGGAGAGGTTGTAAAGATAAGTTGTAAATGTAGGAGAATAAAATTAGGAGGATTTTGTTTTTCACAGTATTCTTGCCCGATCATCTATATCTATCCTTTTTTGAAGGTTACATGGCATTCCCAATCCCTACTGGACTCAATGGTGATGACTTCAGCAGGTACTACCCCTCCAACACACACCCACACCCACTCTACAATCGAGCAGCAACAGAACGACGATCCTCGCCGCGCCGCCTGTCCAGGTTTTCCCTCCCTGCTGTTCTAATCCTCAAGGACACCTATTGTTCATGATCCGGCACACGCAGAGCAAGTTCATCTTCTCTCATCCTCAGTCAGCACCTCACATTATAAGTATAATGTGATTACTTGCTATTTCACTTTTGATGAAGGATGGAATTTCCATTAGGATGCAACGAAGCAGCTGTACAATTTTCTTGCATCTCTATTGATTGTTGGCATGTGAAACGATCCTGCATTCCGCGAAGGGAATGCCACAGATTCGACGTGTAACAGATGAACAAGTTCATGCCATTACCCAAATCTCAGTCGAATAACAGAGTCATACACGATCATCAGAGTACAAATAGAAGGTTTACATTAATTATTATCATCGCCACGCAGGGCGGAACATGCTCACACACAGCAACCGGAACAGCTTCTCGAAGACAGCAGCGGAAACTAGGACTCCTCGCACCAAGCTTGAGCGCAGGGCGAACCCCTACTCCTCCCGGTCATCCTCCTCGTCGTACTCGGGCTCCGAGCCTGCCAAAAATCTATCAGTACACTTGGTACTGGCCACGCATCGCCCACCCTATGATGCATTTTCTTTGTGGAACTGGATGCAATTGGGGTTGAGAAGAGAAACCTATCTTTGGCTGTGGTTTCCTATCCAAGTAAACCATATTTTAATAAGTTCATCAAATATTAACCCATCTCATTCACACATGATATCCCATCCTAGCACACACCTCCACATCTCATCTCACTCTCTCATCGGCATGGACGACTCCCTCTCGTCCATGTCTCAACGGCCAGAGCCGGATCACACACTGAAATCCCGGGGAAGGTAGAAGGACTCCTCTCTCTAGTCAAGTGAAACTGTACTTAGGAAAGGTCCATAGCCGAAAGGTTTGGCATATGTATCGATCGATCAACCAGAAACTCTGCAGAGGTTTACACATCCCACCAGATAGCTATCCTCGACGATGCCTCGTCTAAGCTGATTCCGGGCCGCCTTCCGACTAGAAACGGTACCACCCTATTACTCAGAACTGGGGCCGTGTCGGAGTACCACCGACACGCTGAGACTGTGAGACGTGGTACCTGGCCCCTGGGTACTACGCTGTCTTGGAAGGGTGTGGGTCCTCTTGCCCGTACCTCCCTACACTATCCGCTAACCTCTCAATAGTAGTGGCACCGCCCTAGCAAGTCGAACGTCCGTCTCCTCCCCACAGAAGCTAGTGGGTGTGCAAGGATTCCTAAGACCCGGTCCACAGACGTAACAGTCCTTAGGGTGACTAAGCAGGATACCTTCACAAGGGGAACCCGTTTTCCGCTCAACGGAACACCCGGCACCCCGTGCCGTCACAGCACCTCCCATCCCGGGGCTTCATCCCATGAAGACACTCCACCCCGGGACCTCTCCCTGTCACATGTACCCGCCACAGGCACTTCACATGGCGAACGCCCAGGTAGCATCCTCCGGCAAGACTCGTCCTCACGACTCGTCGTAGATCCAGCTCGGTCGACTCGACCCTCACCACACGCACCCAAGACTCACGCCGAGATCTCCCCAAGTTTATTACCAGGTTATTAGCAAGTTTACGGCACCTCGTGCCTTATCTCAAGCGCCTCTCACTCACCAGCATCACATCACAGATATAATGCGAGTAAGAGTAAAGCAGAATTAACAAGTAATAGCAGCGTCTAGCCTAAAAGCAGGGTGAGCAGGTGTGAGGTTGCAACAAGGTAAGTGCTCAGAAAGCAGTAAACTACCATGCATCCTATCAGTTATATTATTGCAAGAAAGTAAAGCACTAGCAAATCTAGGTATTTGCAATGCGTAATAGGATCTATGAATGGGTGGGGCGTGGCACCTAGCAGGTCGTCACCCAAGTCGTCGGTGTAGTCGGGGTCGAACTCCTCAGTCGGTGGCTCCTCCGGGTCTGTTAAACGTAACATACGGCCGCGTTAGCGGCTCCTATAGAGATGCACAAAGAAGCAACTGGAAATCAAAAGATCCAAATGCACTCAAATATAGGCCTATGACGTAGAGCTTATTTTTAGAAAAATTTGGGCTCTGGTTAGGTATTTTTCTGAGCTACGGTTAATTAATTATGAATTTCCGAAGATTTAAATATTATCTGAAAAAGAAAAGAGGGAGATTATTCTAGAGGTGACACGTGGCGGCTTGTGATTGGCTGGGGTGCATGTGAGACTGACAGGTGGGACCGGTCAACGTTGACCAGGTCAACGGTCAACGGTCAAAGTTGACCGGGCCGGGTCAGGGCTCCAGCGGGCCGGGTCAGGGCCTGGACATGGGCCGGGTTGGGCCGCCCTGCCCGGACACGTGTCAAGCCGTGACGAAGCCACGTCGCGACTTGGGCCCAAACTGGCTGCGGTTCACGGTGGGGCTGGTTCATGGTGGGCGCGCAGGGACGGTCTATAGGCCACTGACTCGGCCTACGGTGGACCGAGTCCACCTCTCCCCCTTCACCCTTCGGTTCATGAGGACCGGGTGCAGGCGGTGGGCGCAGCTCCTCCCCCACTCCTCTGCTTTCACCCGCAGGCGCCCGCCGGCGGCGAGTTGGGGCCGGCGGTGGACTATGGTTTCCGGGGCACCTCTCCTTCTCAAACCGAGAGCATGGCATGTTCCGAGGGGTGGCGAAATTGATGGTACTGTCCCTCCCCTCTCCGCGCCGGTCGTCGGGCCAGAACGGCCGCTCGTGCCTGGCTTGGCCGGGCATGGCCACGGCGGCGCGGCGGTACTCCAAGCCCGGCCGAGCGGCTCCTCTCCCATCTTTCCCCCTTCGGTCCCCTATGTGTCTCCCGGCTTGGCGAGTCCCTGCCCCCCCTTCTCCTCTAACCTCCACCGGGTGTGATGGTGTGGTGGCGACCTCGCCATGGTGAACGCACCCATGGCGGGCGGGCCCGGCGTTCCCGAGCTTTCATGGCTCGGTGAGGGTGCAGCTCGGGCCGTGTACGTGCGCGAGGCAGGTGCAGCGTGGAACGGAAGAAAAAGCTCCTCCCTAGCCATTCCCGGTGCGGGCGTGGCGAGGTGACGCCCATGGCGTCCATGGCGGGCGACGAACGACGCAGGGAAAAGCGGGCGTGGAGGACTCACCAGGGGCTTGTGAGGCGAGGATGGTGAGGCCGTGACGGGTTGAGGCTATGGCGAGTTGATGCCGAGCGGGGAGGACCGCACCATCGTGGTCGTCGGTCGAGGCGGTGCTCCAAGCTCCACGACGGCGGCTCCGGTGCCTCCGGCGCTCCGCGTGGTCCCGGTCCTCCTCTTCTTTCCCCCTTCCCCCCTTCTCCCTCCTACTTGGGTGCAACGCGTGCTATGCGGCCACGAAGTGGCGACGTGGTGCAGTGGAGGGGCGCCGGTGTGGCCGCGGCTTGGCTTTCATAGCCGGCTTCCGGCCATGGCGAACGGCGAACGGCGATGGGGCAAGAAGAGGGTACGTGGACGGCGATCGGGGCTCCTAGCTAGGGTTCTCGGGGGCGCTTGGCGTGTAGTTGAGGGGCTTGAGCTCGATTTTGAATTTGGCCGGTCAAAAAGAGAGCGGAGCCATGGCGTCACGGTGCGGGCCTCGGCTGCGGCGTCAGCACGGCGGGTGGGGCTGTAGAGGTGATGAGGTGCTGCGGCTTGTGGTCGTGGCAGCATCTGCTCCCTTCCACTCCAACCGCTCGGTGATCAGCGGCTAGAAGAGGGCGGCGGTCCTGGGATCCCAGCGGCTCCGATTGCAAAAAGCAGAGGAGCAGAGGAGGTGAGGTGGGGGATGACGGTGGGACCCAGGCGTAAGCGGCTGCTCTTGCATCACCACCACAAGACGTCGCGGAGCGGGCGGGTGAGTCGGCCGGCGGCTTGGAACTTGGGCCGGAGGGGTCGCGTCGGCCGGCCGAAGGCGGGTGGGCCACCGCATGGCGGAGCGGCCTGGCAGGCCGTCGCCTGGCTGGGCCGGCTCGGTGCTACGGCCCGAAGGGCCCCTTTTTCCTTTCTCTGCTCTCTTTTCTTTTTTTAGAATTTTTCCATTTATCTCTCCTCCAATTCTATTTGACCCAAGCCCCCCCTATATGTGCCTACTCAAGTGCCATGTGCGTACACACCCCCAGGGGTGGTCTATTAGGGGTCTAGTGGTGGTAGGGTTCCACCCAAGGGTTGGTGCTTAGGCTAATTAATTAATTATCTAATTGATTTATTTAGCAAGGTTGTTGATTTTATTAATACACAAAAATCGAAAAGAGCCAACTCACAAGTTAATTATTAGAATGCCAATGCTCAACTACAAGTAGGTTCTACTTGTGCAACTAAACAGAGGGGTTTTTCCTACATGACACTCACCATTCATGGGTATAGTTGCGAAAAAAAATTCAGTTGCGATTTTTGGGTTTCGGAAAAACTGGGATGTTATAGTATGTTGCTTCCATGTCATCTAGCACAACAGACTAGGAGGTAAGTTCCCCTACCTTGTTAACTCTGGTGGAAATATGTCAATGCGCTCAGTAGCCCCATTTGGCAAGATGTTCTGTGTCCACCATAGCACAAGAAAGAAAACCCAAGGACTGTGGGTCATCAGTCTAGCACAACAAATGAAAGGTTTGTTGTGTAAATGAAAGGTTTCCAGTCAGGCATAATCACAGATGCTTATAACTTGACGCTATGACCATATTGTTTGTTTGTGAAATGCAGTTCAATCGTCTAATTACCTAAACCTGTGGGTCATCAATCTGCATGTGAAATAACTTTGGTTCAGTACACGATGGCGCTAAAGTTGTGCAGTGTAGCTCTCGTTTAATCATCGCAGGCTTGTGTCTAACACCACATCTATTTAGGTAGCCATGGCATTCTATTTTCTTCCCATGAAAAGGCGCTGAGTTTTGTTTTTCTGTTACACAAAGGTTTCCAAATCATCTTCATCTGCACATGGCTTGATGTTTTGTTCGATGCTTGATTCAGGGATTAAAAGTTGTAAACTTGACAACGGCATTGAGCAATGTCAAGACTCTAGCCATCGCATCAGATTTTGTTAATCTTGATACGGTCATGGAGTTGATGAAATGCTTTCCATGTTTGGAGAAGTTGTACGTAAAAGTGATAGCTTTTCGGTTTTAGTTTCTAGATCACAATGTTCGTATATTCTTTTTATTGACGTGGTGTTAATCCTTGTACCAATGTAGTTTGAGTTTCCTGTTTTGATCTGTTTTGTTCTTCAGTCTTGTATTTTAGAGAAATTGAATCGATGGCATCGTAAACATAGGGATTTCATTAAAAGCTTTGATATCCATCACAAGACAATAGTGTTGAAGCAGTATCGAGGCATCAGATCACAAGTCAATTTTGTCTGATTCTTTCTACTGAATGCGAGAGAGTTAGAGTCAATGAGACTCAAAGTTGGAGCCAGTGATTGCAATGAGGCTTTTTTTGAAGAACAATATTGGATGCTTCAGATGGAGAAAAGGGCATCGAGAGGTGCACAGTTACATTTTACAAAAAAAGATATGTGCCCATCATATACATATTGATCATGTCCGTGATTTGTTTGTAGCAGACCCCTTCGAATGTAGATGGTAGAATTGGTCTAGGTCTTTCACCATGGTTTGACTGCTCTCATTTTGTATTTGTCGGAACAACCATTTCTCATGATTGTAATGTTTTGAATATCTATTACCTAGAACTTGGGATATTTAAACAAAATATGCCCATTCTTAGTATATGTTATATGTGATAAACTGACTATAGTAGAAATTGCAAATATGAGAGTCATGTGCTATTGTGCAAGATTGCTACAACAACAACAACATAGCCTTTTGTCCCAAGCAAGTTAGGGTAGGCTAGAGATGAAACCCAAAAGAGACGAGAAACAGGGAGACACATAAAGGGACATAAAGGGCACAAGAGAAAAAGAGGTCACGATTCAGGCACGTTGATTGTCATTCTCCAAGCGCTCCTGTCCATAGCTAAATCCTTGGAGATATTCCACTCCTTAAGATCTCTCTTAACGGACTCGTCCCAAGTTAGTTTAGGTCGACCTCTACCGCTCTTTACATTATCGGCCCGCTTTAGAACTCCACTACGCACCGGCGCCTCAGGAGGCCTCCTTGGACATGTCCAAACCATCTCAACCGATGTTGAATCAATTTCTCCTCAATTGGTGCCACCCCAACCCTATCCCAAATATCGTCATTCCGGACTCTATCCCTCCTTGTGTGCCCACAACACCAACGCAACATACGCATCTCTGCTACACTCAATTGCTGGACATGTCGCCTTTTTGTGGGTCAACACTCAGCACCGTATAACATCGCCGGACGAATCGCCGTCCTATAGAACTTACCTTTCAGCTTCTGAGGCACCCTTTTGTCACAGAGGACGCCAGAAGCTTGACGCCATTTCAACCAGCCGGCTGAAATTCTATGCCTGACATCTTCATCAATGTCTCCATTCTTTTGTAGCATCGACCCTAAATACCGAAAAGTATCCTTCTTGGCCACCACTTGCCCATCGAGGCTAACGTCTCCCTCCTCATGCCTAGTCGCGCTGAAATCGCACCTCATGTACTCGGTCTTAGTCCTACTAAGTCTGAACCCTTTCGACTCTAACGTGTGCCTCCATAGTTCTAACTTCCTATTAACCCCTACCCTACTGTCGTCAACTAGCACCACATCATCAGCAAAGAGCATACACCGAGGGATATCACCTTGTATGTCCCTTGTGACCTCATCCATCACCAAAGTAAATAAATAAGGGCTTTGCTGCAGCAAACATTTTTATTTCAAATTCTGAATATCAGCAACTTATGAAATCTTCATTTGCTACTGCATATTGGTCCTGTAACTTCCGATTCAAGAAAGCAATGTTGTACGTAGTTCATCTCATGTGTGTTAGTTACAAAATCCCCAATTAGATGTTTCTTCTTAGAGTTTCAAGGAAAACCCCCAGCCCTTAACATTGCTATTAGGACCAAAAATTCAGGTTCAAACATTCAAGCGTTCACAAGAGCTATGGGCTCAGCAAGGCTGTGCTTGCGCGAGTGCGCGTGCATGTGTGCTGTGTACAAGGTGGGCAGGCGTGGGGACCGTGGGCTCAGGGTGGCTAGGATGGCGGTATGGTGGCGTGGTGTGCCCGTGGCAAGTCGATGCAGTGCGGGCAAAGCAGCAGCGCCGGTGTATCCGATTGTCGTACGATTCATGTGTTTTTAGCACATAAATTTTGTTGTCCCGTAACAACACACGGGTACGCTACCTAGTCAAAGAAAAAGAAAAGAAAATGATGATAATCGTCCGCCGCGCACGCCGCATGGCAAGAGGAAAAGGAGATGATGGCAGGCAGAGAGAGACCAGAGAGCGAGATAAGGCGGCATTTCTCACGCACGCGTTGGCGTTGGTGCTGAGTAGTAGGATCCAATGATCCATCGTGCACGTCACGGAGAGAGAGCCTCAGCCTCACGCGTCCCGATCTCCGATCCGCCGGCCGTCCGTCCGTCCGTCGGCTTCTGGTCGGACGGCTCGCCGACCATGAGCCAGCAGTGCACAACGGCCAGTCGATCGGTCGCCATCACATGGCGTTTGCATCTCCACGCCTGGGGAGGCCATTCGTGATGATGGCCATAAGATCTTATCCATGTGTTATTGCTCTGTTGCATTGCTTTCTCCTCTAGGCCAGTCTCCATAGCATCTAATCGCTAATGATTGAGTTCGCAGGATACCATGAGGCTGGTTATCCAGCAGTTGTCGGCTTCTCAGCTTTTTGCTCAATTCCTCTTTCCTCCATACGAGTGTTGTCATACAGACGCATATTGGCGTCAGCAAAGGAAAAAAAATTTATGTGTCATTATGAAACTGCATGTATGGCAAGGGGGCAAGAGTAGAGAGGGTAGATATAGATAATTGGCCAAAAAAAATCTAAAGTTATGAGTATCATTGTGTTAAATTTCTTAAGAAGCTATGCAACTCTCTTGAAGATATATAGATAACAGTTCTTGTATATTTCTGTTATTTGATTTGTTTGGTTATATGTTACCGTAGCGTTAGCACGGACATTATACTAGTATCTCCTAATAAGATAGTATAAATAATTAAGAGTCTACGGTAGGTACAGTACAAAACTTTATACTCGACCGATCGTTACATCATGCTCAGTAAACAATAACTTTTTTTCGAGAACACGTCTGTTGAAGCATTTTTCATTAAGAGAAAGCTCAGTAAACAATAGTTGTACGTATTAAACTGATGATGCAATCCATGATCTAGAGATTATTATATATCCATGCAGTGGTTAGTAATTAATAATTCTAAATTGTGTGCAAAGTTACCTAGTTGGGCCGGTCAAGTTGAAGTTTGAACAGCGAGACGGCGTGGGTTTTTTTTTCCCCTACTACACGTCGGTCGTCGGGAAGGGAAGAACCGATGAAGCAGGGGAAGGCACAAAAGCGGCCACACGTGCGACTGACGTGGTATTCCATCACCGACGGCGATGATCATGACTTGGAATCCAGTGCCCGATGTTCCTATCGGACAATCAACAGCTCGTGACCTTCCTCAATGGAAACGATCACACCAAATCACCAATCCACCACAATGGGAAATCAAGAGTTTCACACAGAGTTTCATCAATCATTCGTGACATAGCAATGCTAAGATTTTCAAGGTCCAAAGATTGCAGAACAATACGGCACATATCGTAGCTACTCAGGCTTTCAACTCTTCGTATAGGACTTCAGTCGAAATGCAGTTTTCCTGTAACAATGCAACTCATGTAATCAGCTGTCCCTCTGTGATGGCTTTAAACTCTGTCGTAGATGGTGATATCTTCACCATCATCGCAGCATCTTGCTGCTAACAAAATTGCCATTTATATATAAAAAAAAGAAAATGATGATAATCGTCCGCCGCGCATGCCGCATGGCAAGGGGATAAGGAGACCAGAGAGCGAGATAAGGCGGCATTTCTCACGCACGCGTTGGCGTTGGTGCTGAGTATAGTAGGATCCATCGTGCACGTCACGGAGAGAGAGCCTCAGCCTCACGCGTCCCGATCTCCGATCCGCCGTCCGTCGGCTTCTGAGACGAGTACACTCCACCAACCACATGGCGTTTTGCATCTCCACCAACCAACGTACGAGTACACTCCTATGCCACACAACTTCTGTGCTTGCCATCGACTCGATCAATTATTGTCGTCTCCACCATCTCCGATCCTCCCTGTCTAGTCCAGTCCAGTCTGCCTGCTGCTGCCTGCCTCAACGGATCGACGCGACAGGAGGGAGGAAGAAGGGGACGATCGGAGTCTGGGAGATGGAGGCGGCCGGTAACGGGCAGATCCACCGCAGCGACGAGCGGGAGGAGATGAAGCTCATCATCGACACAGATCCCGGCATCGGTGCGCACTCTCTCCTCTCTTCCCTCGCTATATATAGAACACGCCTTCAGATTCAGATTGTGCTAGGTGTGGATACTCGTTGCCATGCCTCACTTGATTCCTAACTGAAATTTCACACCTCTGCTCCCACTAGGAAATTAACCAGTTCTGAATTCCGATTCGTGGGGATTCTCTCAACTCTGCTCCCACTAGGAAATTACTAACTGAACATTTGAGATGGGTTGCAAAAGTCCTTCGCCTTTCCTTCCCACTAACTTACTTATCTGGTAGCTTAGGATCATATTTTTATGCCTGCGCATTGCGCATATACGCAGCACTTTCTGCCAGGGGGTTGGGTTCCAAATTGTTGTAAATTATTAAGAGTGGCGGATGCTCATAATCCTGAACCGGACGTGTTCTTCCGTTCTTAATAATTTGTAAGAATTTGGAGGATCCCCACTGCAGGCTGCAGGACCAAAACATTCTACTTTTATTTTTCCTTTTTTAACAATTTAATAGAGGGACCAAAGATGTCACTCTCTCTCTCAAAAAAAAGAAGAAGATGCCACTCTTTCTTAAAGAGGTCTCCAAGTATACTTTAAACTTTAGCGATATCGTCAGGCCATGCCCAACGCTCTAACGTGGAGTATGCCCCAACTTCCACCTATGCATCTAGTGTCCAAGTCATCAAGAACATTAGCCTCACAGGGTGTCATGTTCTCTTGCAAAGGAAGCGTTAGCTTGCACTGGCAAAAAGTTTGAAGCAGGCATATGTTCCTGCATTGTGGTATAAGGTGGTGTTTAGCTCGTGGGGTGAAAATTTTTGGGTGTCACATCGGATGTGTCTGAAGAATGACAGGAGGGGTTTTCGGATACTAATAAAAAAACAAATTACAGAACCCGTCAGGAAACTGCGAGACGAATCTAATGATACTAATTAATCCGTCATTAGCACAAGTTGGTTATTGTAGCACTTAAGGCTTTTCATGGACTAATTAGGCTTAAAAGATTCGTCTCGCCATTACCCTGAAAACTGTACAATTAGTTTTTTTCGTCTACGTTTAGCACTTCATGCATGTGTCCAAACCCTCGATGTTACTGTAGAACCAAAAATTTTAGGAACTAGACTTTGGACAAAAGTTGAGCACAGTAGCAGGACCATGGCAGAGGACAAGCTGCTGCTTGCGTTGAGAGGCTATTGGCCTCAACTCATTTTGATCTAGGTGGAGTATAACTTTATACCAAGGCTAACACTAGGTGCTGCCTGCACTGGTGGTGGAGAATTTGCAGACCTGGACACTGACAAGTGATCACCATTATATATTCATCTTAGATTAACCTGCAAACATCTACTGACAAGTATAAACTTTTGTGATGTCACCATGGAGAATTTGCGTGCCCGGACACTGACCAGTGACCAGCATCACATATTCACCTTAGATTAACCTGCAAACATTTAAACTTATGTGATGTCATCAGAGGGAATTTGCGTGCCTGGACACTGACCAGCATCACATATTCACCTTAGATTAATGTGCGAACATTTAAACTTTTGTGATGTCATCATGGAGAATTTGCAATAACATATTCATCCTCTGATTCCAGATGACAGCGTGGCAATCATGATGGCATTCCAGTTGCCGGGCGTGCAAGTCCTAGGGTTCACCACCATTTTCGGCAACTGCACGACGGAGCACGCCACACGCAACGCCTTGATCCTGGCAAGCAGTATTTAGATATATATTCATGGCAAATGCCCCTTTTCCACTTCGTTTCTTCATCTTTACTTACACTTGCAATTCTACTTCATCTGCAATGCTAACAGTGCGAGAAGGCAGGCCATCCTGAGGTTCCAGTAGCAGAGGGCAGCCATGAGCCTCTCAAGGTATTGCTCATACTACCTACTTTGCAATTTGTTCCTCCATATCTAAGGAACAGTTGTAGGACCAGAGAAAAATCTGTGTAGCTTCAGATGGCACTAGGTTTCAAAGGCAGAGTGAAAGAGTCAATGAACAAGATAGTCTACACTATTAAAATGTGTGCAGTGGAGTTTACAGTTCAATCATTAAATTTTCATTAAAAAATTAAAAAAAATAGTTCAACCAGGAAGTCAGGAACCAGGACAAGTCTGAAAAATTTCGTGTATCACACAAATCTGCATTGCCTGATGTCTGTATCATTTGACGTCAAGTCCATTGAAAGCGTCTCGTCTCCTGAGTTGGGTAGTTCATTCAGCTACGTGGCATGGAACGGTTCACATCTTTGGGTTGTGAATAGGGAGGAAAGCCGGATGTTGCCGACTTTGTTCATGGATCTGAGGGCCTCGGGAATATAGAGCTTCCCGATCCCACTATCAAAAAAGTTGAGGAAAGTGCTGCTGAGTTCTTGGTGGATAAAGTCTCGCAGTTTCCTGGAGAGGTCTCTGTGCTTGCCTTGGGTCCTCTGACAAACGTAGCATTGGTATGTTATTTCTGACGCTTGAGAATTTTGACAGTTATAGTATATGATTGATTGTTGATGCTGGTGATTATGCTACAATATTTCGCAGGCCATCAAGAAGGATCCATCCTTTGTGAAAAATGTTAAGAAGATTGTTGTGTTGGGTGGAGCATTTTTTTCAGCTGGAAATGCCACCCCTTCGGCTGAAGCAAATGTAATGCCAATCATGCATGTCAGTGTGCAACCAGAAGTCTGAACGGTGATTTCCCAGGCCTAACGTAATGTCTTCATTTACCCTTGCAGATCCACCACGACCCAGAGGCAGCCGATATAGTTTTCACTTCTGGGGCAAACATCTACGTGGTTGGCCTCAACATCACAACACAAGTCAGCTTTACAGGTCCTTGATCTTCCCCAAATCCTGAAAAAATATGAATATGGTCACCCCTTCTCATTTCAGTCACCATGTGTCATGTGAGGTACTGAACCTGCTGATACTTGCAGATAAGGATCTCCTGGAGCTAAGAAACTCAAAAGGGAAGCACGCACAGTTCTTATGCGACGTATGCAATTTCTACTTGGACTGGCACATCAAGTCTTATGGTGCTCCGGGTATGCTGCAACAGTACATAGCTTTGCGTTATATACATATGCTGCCATCTTCAGAGTCAGCACACTTTGAGCTCATCTTTCTGGTCGGTCAGTGATTTTCCTCCATGATCCGGTGAGCTTTGCCGCGCTAGTTCGTCCAGAGCTATTCACTTTCAAGAAGGGCGTGGTGAGGGTGGAGACTCAGGGCATCTGCGTCGGGCATACTTCCATGGACATGTTACTGAAGAAGTAAGCGATTATTTACGTTTTTTTATTTCACCTTAGAGATTGTAGCTCATCGTCACTTGCTGCTGCATCACGTTGGTTGTTGGTGTAGGTGGAATTCAGAGAACCCGTGGATTGGCTACTCACCTATTTCGGTCGCATGGACGGTCGATGTGCCCAAGGTGGTCGCGTTTGTGAAGGAGCTCGTCATCAAACAGTGAACGAAATTAACTAACATGTTATGAGCACTGCATTCTCGCACACCAGATGTGCACCAAATTTGAGATGCAGATATTTATTCACATTTGACGCACTGCAAACACTATTATGTCAATCATTGGTTCCTTTGGAGGACTTCAGATCAGTTTGAGTTGTTTTAAATTGAAGCATATGTGTCTTTGGCCATTGAACTGGTATGGTGTTTTTTTTGCATATACTCCATAGACACATATGAGTAATAACTAGTGGCAACCGCGCGCCCCTGCGCGCGACCGGCGAGGGTTTGATGAAGTTTGTTTGGAAATAATGTAGATGCAGTAGATTTCAATATGCACTTACATGGTTATGCACTTGCGTAGAGGGCAGCCGTGCACATGGATGAACATATGCGATACAGATATATAACAGATTTAGTACATAGTAGTGCTGGTTCAATATTCAAAAGGATCATACGGCGGTAGGATGTCATACTACACAAACCATGAGATAGTGGGGGCCTAATCTCTGTCAAATGCAGTGTATAAAGATATCTGACAAAGAATGGCATAACTATTAGACAAAGTACGAAGCTGTAGTTTGAAGGTCTTGGTGGGCTGTAGTTTACAGACCGATAAAATTCATCTGGAAAAACTGAAAGGAAAGGCAGAAAAAAGTAGAGGCTAAGCTAACCTAGTACATCATGACAACATAGATCTCATGGTATATTTTTACGAAGAGATGAAGAAGCAAATATATCTATACAGTACACTTGGAAGGACCTCGCTACAGAAGAATTAACTTTTGCATAGGCATGGAATGATAAATAATGAACATGACTAATAACATAAATGTACAACCATGACATGCTTGTCATCTAGCATCTGGTAACCTGATGAAATGTAGGAAAATCTCTAGCAGGACATCATCAAGGTAGGTGATGGTCACTATATTACCTGAAGAATAATCCCATTAAGTGTAGCACATGATCATCCAACGATATAGTGATTAAGTTTAAGTATCACATGCGACTGAATTTTCTGAACCTAGCGATTTGTACACTATGCACTGAAAAAAAATTTGTGTCACAAATGAGGCATGAAGTAAGTTACGAACCTATAAATCAAGCACCTTGTGATTCTTACTCACTTAGTTTTCTCCATGCAGAGGCAGAAATAGAAACCATGTAGAGAAAATAGTGTGAAGGTTAACCAGTTTTCATGCTGCTACAGTGCAGAAAACAGCCTCCAATATCTTGACTGTCATCTTGATGTTGTGACCTAGGAAGGCAAAGCTGAAGAGTTGACACCAATTCATATGCTGAATGTTATATTTCGTAACATGGCATGCTATGGAATCTGTGGGCATCAGATATTAGAATGAGAGAGTGGAGCATGATTTTTCCTAGGCTGACATGTAGGTTCAGCTGTGATTCCATCTATGTTGTTTCTGAATAAAATCGAGTGAAACTAAATTGGTGATATGAGAGGAAGAACCTATGTTTAAAAAAACTGCAGGCGGACAGTACCTATTATGTTGTAGATTCTGCACAAATGTTTAGTACTAAAACTATAAGTAACGGGGTTCATACATGGTTGAAGTTAATTAAAAGAGGCAGTAAGATGTAGACATGTGGTCGTCGGCTAACTGGAACAGTGTAGAGCCAGTGTTGTGGTGGCAATAATAAAATGTCTAGCAAAAATCATCGGCATTCAAACAATTAAAACTTGATTTAAAATACATAACTAATAAGCGGCCTAATGTTTCTTAGTCCAGTGATCCGAACAAAGATAGGTGGCACAAATGTTTGTTAAGCTTTCTGATTCTAAGTATCTTCCTGCCATCTGAACAGAGAAATGCCTTATTTGAACACAGGAAACAAAGGAAAGCACACATATATGGGTGCATCGGTATCTAACATTCAGATCGATGTATTGTGAAATAATCTAATCTAACATCTAAGAAGGGCACAGGGAGAGGATAACTCACCAAAACGATGAACTGAACTTGAGAAGGCTCTTTCTCATATTTGGTTGGACAAGATGCACATGTTTTGGGTATGGATATGTGAACTGATAGGACCAGATAACAGTGGATTTGACGGTGTAGCAGCTCCAAGATTTTGCAACGGCCTATGCCTCCAAGGTAGCATATGGTCACTAAATTGCAGAAACAATAATTTCATCAGGCCTTGCATATCATGTAACAATATAGTCACTAAGTTTAAGAATGGCGTGAGACTGAATTTTCTGAACCTAGGCATTTGTACACTATGCACTGTAAAAAAAAATTCCTTACTACAAACGAGGCATGAAGGAAGTTACTAACCTGTAAATCAAGTACCTTGTGCTTCTTACTCTTCACCTAATACATAGGAACAAAGGCATGGCGACGATATTCGGCATCACACAAGCTAACGTAAATGCTTCTCTTTGTCAGACCCCTAGAGATGACCGAATCTGGTTAGGCTTTGGTCCAAAAAAAAAGGCAGCAGTTGATCCTGTAGGAAAATAAAAAAGAACACCAATCAATTAGCCCTGGTGAGTTATACGAAGACTCTATGCATGGAACCGCCTAAAAAAATAAGGCGCTTAGTAATCCTGTACAGATCTTGTAGAGAAAACTAAGCAGGCAATCACATGGCCATTGAATCGAGGTAAAAACAATGCAATAAGAAAATGCAGGTACGTTCCAAAAAAAACCCCACGGTGAGCAACAAATCACTATGTTTCATTGGCACTCACATGTGGTTTTAAAAAATTGGAAAGTAGCAATGGCATTGAAATATGATGAGGCTTAACACATGTCAATAGTATATTTCAGAGGAAAAGAATTTTTTTTGCAGCCTCATTGGCATTGATATATGGTCAACCCAAAAATGCAAAATAGCAATGGCATGAAAATACGGTGAGGTGTAAGGGAAGTACCTCACAGGATAAGTAGATCATCAGCCATGGCATATGCTCAAACTAAAATAAACAAGGCAGCACCATAGGCACACAGTTATATGTACCGAAAAGATTACAACAGCAGCACAGTGCATGGAGGCATGGTTAAATTTTTCTGCCAGAACGGAAACCTTGAACCTCATAAGGAAAATAAATCCATAAATACAGGAAACAAAATTAAGAGATCATCATCGGAGATAAAAGGGGATTTTTTAGGTTACCATAGGAAGACCAACTCCATGTAGATCCATATACCATGTAAAAAAATAAGATAAAAATGCTTAACACAAAAATTATCATAAAGAGTACACTTAACTTTGTTTGATAGCATTGGTTGGTACCAACAGCATGACCGTTCAAGGTGCTTTTGTTATTAGCTATGGAAACGTGATTAAAAGAAGAACAAAAGAGGAACGTCATTTTGTAGTAATTGCTGCACTGGGACATAAGTGTTTTTCTTTTTTTTTTCTTTGTAGAACAATCTGTATGAACTAAATATGAAACAAATTATGGATAGCTAACAAATGTTCATCTAACTGGAAGCTATATAGCATACAAGGAACTTACCCGGTACCATATCTAAAAAACGAAGCATAGAGATTTGAACTTCTATGGCTCTAGTTCATGATAGCACTAACGGTTAATTGACCAACTGAGGAGTGATAACTGAAAATGGGAAACTGAGAACTGGTAGCTCTGTATATTTGGGCTTGAAAATTCTAGAAGTGGAGATAAGCAATCAAAGGAGTAAAAATGAAACCAAACAAAATGTTATCTCTAAAATTACTCAAACCCCTCTACTTTCTTTGATAAAAAAGGAACCAAGACCTGCAAGGGGACAATAAATAACTGAAGTTATTCATAAAGCATGGTAATGCAGATCCTTTTTAGCAGGCAGAGTTGTACAGTAGCGCCAGTTGTTAGCAAGGGCAATTTGAGAGAAAAAAAATGGCAAGAGAAGAGGTGCATATGTTTACCTCGGTCTCACTCTCAGTTGGTTCAACTATGAATCTGCCATTAACATGTCATGGAAATACAACTACAACCCCTATGTAATTAAGAGGAAATTTTGAGGAAAATAATAGTAGTTCCCAGTGATATTTGTCTCTGCAAAGCAACATGGTCTTTTGAAGGGCTATGAAATTTCTGTTGTTTGAGTGGGAAAAAATATCAATGAAGACAAGATTTTTTGAGGCCTCAGAAAAAATTTCAATCATCATTTGTTCTTGAACCTGGAGCTTCTAGGCATGCTGAGAACTGCCTGCCTGCTGAAAAACTGCATAATATAATGAACAGGTCATGCCTAGTACCTCACAAGCGAAAGAACATCAGATCATATCCTTGACCAATGTGTATGGAATTTTTCATCACAGGCTCAAGAGGAAAAGAAATGGCAGATTCACTGCATAGAGTGAGAGAGAGAGAGAGGGGGGGAGAGCAAACCATGTAGCGGATGGAACTAGAGCAGGCGTGGGGGAGCGCAGGGCCTGCAGCGGACCGATCGGAGGCCAGAGCCGCGAGGGCCAGGCGCGGCGGAGCTACAGATGCCGGCGGGCGCGACCGCCCGATCAGAGCGCCGCCGCCGCTGAGCTGAGCCGCTGCCCCGGCTAGGGTTTCGTCCAGCACACGAGCAGACACGAATCGGTTGGAGGAAAGCGCGTGAGGGACACCGGGCGCACCTGCGGCGGCCGCCGGCGGGGCCCGCTGGCGCCGTGCCACGGCCGCCCCACCCGCGCGCAGCACAGCGGTGGCCACGCCACCAGCTCGGGAGAGAGGGAGAGGGCCATCAGAGGGAGAGGGGGGTAGAGGAAGGGGCGGCGGCGACGAGGGCGCCGGCGCGGTGCGCCGGTGCGTGGGGAGGACGGAGGGAGGAGAGGGAGGAGACGGAGAAAGGGAGAGGAGACGGAGCGGACGAGGAGAGGCCGATACGTGGGTCGGAGGTGGAGAGAGATATTTTGGGCGGCTCACGCGACGGCACGAGGTTTCGAGAAGACCACATGTAAGCACAGCGTAAACAGGAGGCAGGAACAAATCTCACCGTGAAACCTGACATCGAACGGCGGCAAATCTTTTTGCTAACGTGGATGGCGTGGCTGATCGGCGACAGGTTCATCTTTGTAGGTTCTAAATTTTCATCGGAAACAATGTGCTTCACTGCTTTCTAGAGCGTTGACATCATTCAGGCTTACATAGGCTGTTTCAATGCAAAAACTGGCAACAATAATAACTCTGGTGGTGCGAGAAGCATTTGACTTCGTTGTTGAACCGGAAGACCATATACACAATTGCAATTGATTGAGGTTATGGAGTCTCTTTCAACTTGTACTTCTTCTCAAACCCACCACAAAGGTAGTGAGCTTGATATTTCCACTAAGTTACAAATTAAAGGGCAATACAAACTTTGTGCTCAACCATAACCGATTGAGAGCTCCTAGGCAACCTCTAGCCGGCTAGGAGCCCAAGCTTCAAGAGTAACAAACACCGTGGGCGGCTAGGTCTTCACCAAGTGCTCAAGATGGGGTGGATCTTATCTTCTCTACCTTTTCCACTCTCTTTCTCTCTCTAGGAGCCAATCACTTCAAAGGATCACAAAGCTTTGGACAAAAGTGGTTGGGAGCATCAGTGGAGGAGAGAGGAGAGTTGTTGGTCTGATGGGAGTGAATGAGGTAGAAGATGACCGGTGTGGGAGTGTGGGAGAGGTATAAATAGCTCCCACATCTCCCACCAAAACAGTCAATGAGGCAGAGCGCGGAGGCTCCACCTCCGAGAGCAAAGGTTTCGTGCAGGCTAGAGAAGATAAGAGTGAAAAGAATCTGGCTGTTTGGGTAGACTAGATGTTTTTTATATGCTTTTGTATAGTGTTGTGAGCACTTGGATCATCCCAGCTTACTTTTAGTATCACCCTTAATAATACGGCTTGTCCTAAACACAAATTCAAAAGATAAAATATAAATGTAAACTAGCTCTTTGAGCTTCCAAGCCATCCTTTTTAGTTGGGGGGTCTCCATTAGTGTTTCGTGCACCCATGATAAATACATGTTGTCAACACTTTACAAAATCCATTAGTCCTGTAATTATGTGATCAACATCATCAAAACCCACTTAGGGCTTGATTGCACTTACATCTTTGAGCACCGCCAACTTTTTGTTGTGGGAGACTTTTGGATGTGGTTCTTTCTTCTCCTTGTATTAACTCGCTTGTTATATTGGAGATGTAAAAGGCATGTTTGGTTCTTCTTTTAAGAACCGCAAGGCTGAGAGCTCAATTTTTTTTAAGCTTGGCTCTAAGGTCAAACTCAGGCGAGGATAGGCTTCTACTTTCTTGTGCGTCGTTGAGGTGAAGGATCACTTCAAGATCCACGTGGGGCTTCGTTTTGGCGTCTCTGGTGAGCCTTCAAGCTCTTAGCTTTTGGCAGGTGGTGAGAAGCTTGTGGTAAAGGATGTGTGAAATGGTACACAATGATAGGAGGGTTCGCTCCTTGAAGCCTATGAGCTTGACCTAGAAATTTTCAAAGTGAAAGGTTCTCGGCCAGCAAGGTCACCCTTGATTGGAGAGTAGGAGAGGTGTGTGATATAAGAGGGATGTCGAAAGGGTGTGGAGAAGATGCGAGTTGAAGGTTAAGTCCTACTCCGTTTTGTAGAGAACTCTATCAAGCTTGGCCAAAGTGGGATCACATCTCTCGTTGCTCCAGGTGAATTTATGATTTTGAAGGTGAATCTTATTGAGGTCGCAATCATTTAAAGCCTCTTAGAAATGTCGCATTAGACAATGGTTGAGCTTCCTACTGTTCTTATCAGATGCTTTGTAGATTAGGTTGAAGTCACTGAGGATGAGACAGGATGAGTTAATTAGCAGTTTAATTGTCTTTAGTTCATGCAGGAATCTTGGTCTTGCATGATGTCTTGTTGGGCCATAAACAAGTGTTAGAGGGAAGCTAGTCGTGCAATCTCTAATGATGACGTTGGTCGAAATGTGGAACTCTCCCAAAGTGCAATTTGTGCAGTCAATGAAGTCATCATTCTATAAAAGCACTATCCCACCATGGGTTCCAAGAATAATCGTTGCTGGTTTGAACGAAAAGCTACGCAAGCGGTTGCCACTCAAGTAGGTCGTAGTGTGAGGATCCAGGGAGGACAATTTCAATTCTTGCGGGTAAGCTATATCTATATGGCACATGGTGGAGGCCACTGTCAGATGACTACTGTAAAACTTGCAAACGATTAAAATTCACTCTACACATTAAGTGAATTATATACTACCACCAACTCACTTACGCTTTTATTCTCGCTTCACATAAAAGGGTTAACCTGAGAATGGCGGTAGAGACTTTAGAAGCCTTAGAGCAACTCCAAGAGACTTTATATCCTTCCTAATTTATATGAATAAGAATTTTGTGGAAAAATACCTCTCCAACAATCTCTCTAATTAGATCTCCAAATATATACGTCATCTATTCCGGATTTTTTGCTAGCCGAAGATAGAGAATGAGGATAGCTCTCTAGAGTGCACACAAAAAGTGGAGGGTACAAAGATATATAGAGCGAGTTTTACTCAAACAAATTCCTATATGGTGATTCAGAGAGTAAATTTTATAAAGATTTGTCTAACCACCTTTAACAACCAATATATGACTAACCCTCACCTAATCTCACGTAAATATACACATGAGGCCACTGTGGGCCAAACCCAAACTAGACTGATGCCTCTCCAGCCTCGACGAGGATGTCAATGTTTGGCGCCTGTCATTTGTCGTTGGGATGCACTCTGGGTCGGCTCAGCCAAGAATATGCTGTGCAGGCGGCTTCAGATTGCAGCATGAAGAGAGGGGGGATGTCTGTTGGCATCAGTCGCAGCTAGCAACACAATAATTGCAGGACGCGTCGCACCATGGAGCAGCAGCAGCATCGCTTGGCTTGCCGGAAGCATCACACCACAGAACAATGCAAGGTATAAACACAAGGGTATTTGCAGTGTAAAAGGCCAAAAGGGGATGCAAAGGTGGATCATACAACAGACAAGTCACCACCGCATCTGAACGTAATGAGCGATGGCAAAAGAAACGTCGTCACAGGTTCTGAACGGTGTGCTCCTCTACCATACCACACCTGAACCTGTGCAGTAGCTTTTAGTTCGCTTTACGACTGTAGATGACCGGAATCAGGAGGTGTTTATGCTTAGCATTCATCCCTGGAGGCCAAGATTCCCCAACCCTTGTGTTTGTTTATATACGACTACATCCACTAGCTAGCAGTAATCAATTACAATTAGCCAGCGCCGACATTCCGCTGCTAGAAAAATTCGTGTGGCCAAGGAGATGCAGCAGCAGAGTTTGCAGGCTTGTTTTCCCTTTGCAGCGCAGCTGCCCATTTGTCACGCCTGCATGCTGCAGTGGTATGGTTGCCACAGAGGATAGTACTGATAGCCAATCAGACATAACAGACCAACCACCACGTTGCTTAATTGTATTAGTAGTAGTACTAGTAATCTTATTAGAGCAGGTACAATAATCCATGTCAGCTTGGCTTATAGCCAAGACAATTCAGCAAAATCCAACGTGGATGAGAACATCAAAGGCAGAGCGCTTGGCGCAAGTTTGGGCGCCGGTCGACTGCACATTTCCCGGCGTCCGCATGCAAGCGCGAGAGGCAATTGCCCAACCCAGGACAGTAGCATGTGTCAGATGGGCCCTCTTTCTCTTGACTCATTGGATCTAAAGCAATAAAAAATGATACTTCAAATTTTAGAAGAGACAAGCCATTGTATACTTTGTCTCTAGATGTAGTCTCCAAATGATATTGCTTGGCTATAAGCCAAGTTTATTGGGCTTGCTCTTAAGGGCTAGTCACATGAAAGAATGGGCCTCTACAAAAAGTTTCAGCCTTATTAGGCCATTCTCAGTGGGGTTTCATGACCCAGATATCAACGCACTCATATCTTAGAAACAGTGCAGAAGAGTTCATCGTCTCTCTTATCAATACAGTGTCATATCAGCATATTTAATGTCCATAAAACTCTCATAAAACCTCTATTGAAATTGACCTAATGAACAACAAAGTCAATTCAGGCACGTACTTCTTAAGCGCGTATGAACGCGCTACAACTACAAAGACGAACTTGCAGTCTTGGACACGTAGGGTTGCTAGTATAAACTACTGGTGTTTCTTTGCCGTGTTTCTTTCTTTCTTTGGCCTTGTTTAGTTTTCTAAATTCATCCCCAAATTTTACTATACAAAAAAAAGATTTCCCATCACATCAAAATGCTGACACATATATGGAGTACTAAATGTAGATGAAATCAAAAACCAATTGCACAGTTTTGTTGTACTTTGCGAGACGAATATTTTAAACCTAATTAATCAATGTTTAGACAATTATTAGCAAATAAAAATAAAATTGCTACAGTATTCAACAGTGGTTCGGACAGCCCCTGTTTGGACATCTAAACACGGCCTTTCTTGGCAAGTTCTGAATCTGGGGCATTCTTGTCTCCCATGTCGTGAAGCTGTAACAAATTGCAGACCGGAGATGCTTGGTATCGCACCACACCAAGTGAATGACGCACACAAGTAGCGTGCCATCAAAATGTAATTAACAGCAATGGCACAAGAATGATCTGTGCTCTGAGCCTCTGACTCTTGTATTATTAATGGCCCTGTTCGGCTGGTCGTAAAAGCGGCTAATGTTGATGCTGATGCTAATGCTGATTTATTGTGAGAGAAAAACACTGCTGGCTGGCTGTAAAATTCTGACCAATAAATTCAAGCGAACAGGGTGATTTTTTGTCTGTGTGTTCTGAGTGCGTAGATGCAACTATGGATATGATGATGCAGTACATATACGTGGGCCGGCCTGACCGGCCTGACCTCTGGTTTTTCTTTCTAACCGCAGTTTCTGCATTCCGTGACTCACTACTACTCCCTCTGTACTACTCCTCCCTCCGTCCAAATCTTGTTCTTCCAGTTAAGATTAGTGTAGGTGTAAAATTATGCATTTACTCTTACTCAATTATTTTAGAAGTGGTTGTTCTCTAGAATGTTCTTCTCATAGATGGTAGTTTTTAATCATATAGGGATATTTTTAATTGGTGGATCCCATTAAAAAGGTGATCTCTAACTTTAAGATTACGTGTTTTTGAGACAAGATTTGAATGCTAGAATTACATATTTTTTTGAGACGGACAGAGTACTGGCCAGTATCACCTGTTTTTTTTAAAAAAAATCCAGAAGTTGGCCTTGTTCATCTGGCTTATAATCCGTCTTATTCAGCTTGTTTTTTCAGCCAGAACAGTATTTTTCTCTCACAAAAAATCAGCCAACAGTGCTTTTCAGTTTTTTCAGCCGGCTTATAATTCCAGCCGAACGGGGCCGTTGGCGCTTGAAAAATTTAGGGAACAGGTTCTGCTTAATGCTGGCCTATATTGTTCGTTTGCTGTTGAAGCTAGCAGCTGTAGCGGCAGCTTGCAGCTTTATTAGCTAGCAGCTTTATTGTTCGTTTGATTATTTATTCTACTACTCCTACGAGCAGCGCAACCAAACAGATACAACGCATTGGCCTGCCAATTTGCCACGCCTCTGTGTCAGCTCTCATGCATCCATGGACGATGGTCGACGGGGCAGCGCAGCCAGCGACGCAGGAATTGAAATGCAGCAGCTGCTGCTGATGCAGTGGCGCACTGGCACTGCAGCGCACGGGAGCTCGATCGACGAACAGGGTTAGTTAATGCAGCGGCAGCCACAGCCGGGCAGGGTTGGTGGCAGTTGGCCATCGAGTCGTTAGCGAGACGGGGATTAATTGCACAACATGCATGGCGGGCACCGGCTGGCACTGGCAGGCTTCAAAGAAGGAAAGGAAAATGAGGCGCCAAATCGGTTGACCAATGGACTACACTGGTGTACTGTGCTGATCGAACTGAAACTACAGTGGGAACTGGGAAGTAGTATGGTCCCAGGTCCTCGAGCTTTGGCTCCAGTCAAAACATAGAGCCTGTCTAACAAAGTATTTTTTTACAAAGAACCTCTCTAACAAGTACTCTTCGTTTCAAATTGTGAGGTGTTTTGACTTTTTCAGATTCATTGCTTTTAGTTAAAACGTCTTATAATTTAAAATGAAGGAAGTACCTTTTTATTACTGACTCCCCCTCCCTAGCCCAATCCCGATGATGGATGCCCTTTAGCGAGCTTGATGTCATTGAGGATGGCGTGGACTGCATCCTCTACCTCCTCTGAGGACACCCTTGCCCTCATCTCCTTGCACCTCTACCCCTACAACATCCTCGCGCTCTCTGCCGCCTCCGTTGTGTACTCTCTGCCAACAAGGCTTGGCTCGCACAGTGGCGCGCCCACGGGCTCCTCCCTCGCAGTCTGTCGCTTCCATCCTCCACTCTACCACCTGGGATTCCTCTCTATCGTTGCCGCTCGCGCCACCCCGCAAGAGTTTGCCAAGAAGGAGCCGGTGGTGTAGCGGACCCCATTTGGTTGTGTAGACGCTGGAGCAGCTTCAGGAGAGCTGATGAAGAAACTCCATCAAACGAACCCTATATGGCTATATATATTATCTTCGTTCTAAAAAAATGTAATTTTGAGTTTAGATTTAGTCAAATTTCTTTAAGATTGACTATAAGTTTATAGAAAAACATCATTAACATGTATTACTCCAAATAGGTATATAATATATTTCATAATTAATCTAACAATGTTTATTCAATATCATAAACACTAGTAGTATTTTTTTTATAAATTTAGTCAAACTTAAAAATAATTTGACTCCTCGAGTATACTATAATTAAGCTATATATCATATATATGGTCTATATTTTGAGGAGTACGTATGATCGGCACGCAGTCTCAATGTTAACCGAGGGAAGGAGTTGGCAAAAGGAGTTTGGGTGGTGAGGTGTTGCATGTGTGCCACTCCTGCTGCCACACGCGCAGCGCAGCCCTGCCGGTCGCCGGCTGCCGCCGACCCACACTGCTACAGATTCAGTCATCAGTGCTGGCCACATCACTGCCGAAATTAGGACAACCGGCAGTGAAGGTCTTCACTGCCGGTTCTAGGCTCTGACAACCAGAAAATAATTGGGGGTGCGAGAACCGGCAGTGATGACAACTATCACTGCCGGTTTGTGCCTCCCGCCGGCAGTGATGACAACTCCACTTATCACTGCCGGTTCAAGCCACGAACCGACAGTGATTTGATTCTATCACTGTCGGTTCTAGGATAGAACCGACAGTGATGAGCCTGACAGCACAAAAAGGTTGTAGCCGTCATCTTCTTCCTCTACTCTTTTATCCCGAGAACAGAGGCGCGCGTTTGGGCCACTCCCTCCAATGTTGCGGTCGCCCAAATCCGTGAGGCTACCACTTGGATTTGGAAGAATGGCTTGATCTTTTTGCTTTAAGGTTAGTAACCAGGCTCCATTCCTTCGATTTTGTTGCTTAATTAGCTTTGTTTTGATGGCTATAATGCTTGATTCTCATTCTTATTTCTCCATTCTTCTACAGAGCACTTTTCTAATTCATGGCTATAATGCATTGTTAGTATGTGATGTTATAATTGGTTCTTAGGAGTAGAGTAGATTCTTTTACAATGTTGATGAGCAAATTAACCCATGTGTCACCAAACAATGCATTGTTTGGAGCAGTAGTGGCGGATCTACAGGGGGCTGGGTGGGCTCCAGCCCCCCTAATGACTTGATTTACTACTAGAAACACTGTAGCAAAAATCTCAAATCACCATTAAATCTTCATGCAAATCAACATCTCCATTGTTTTTAGCCCCCCCTTGATTATCATCCTGCATCCGCCACTGGTTTGGAGCTACATTATTGTTCATGATCATGTCTCTAATTTTAGTATTTTTTTAAATTAATGTCTCTATTTTTATGTGGCATGGAGTAGAATAATTGTTCTACAATATTGTGCAATAATTATTTTTTATGGGGCTGCGATTTTTAATTTATATGGGCATTGTTTGGAGCTACATTGTTATTCATGATCATGTCTCCAAATTTAGTCTTTTTTAAATTAGTGTCTCCATTTTTATGTTGCATGGAGTAGAATAATTGTTCTTCAATATTGTGTAATAATTGTTTCTTATTAAAACTTTCCTATGTTTCCTCTGCCCGGCCCATTTTACCTGTGCAGACATGGATCGAGGGTGGATGTACGATCTGTCATGTACAGACCAACGGTACTTGACGGGCATCGACGATTTCATCAAGCTCGCTAGAGCCAATGCTGGGGACTCACAGCCTATATTCTGTCCATGCAAAGATTGCAAGAATACGAGAAAATGGGGCGACGTGGAGCATATACGATTGCACTTGATTACCAGGGGGTTCATGAGAGACTACACGATTTGGACTTTGCATGGGGAGGTTGGTCAAAATGTTGCACAAGAAAACAATGATGATGTGCTCATGCCTAGCGTATCCCTAAACGCATTTCTGCCTATTGATGATTACCAATGCTACACAGTACCTGTGCCTACCAACGATAATGTGTTTAGGAATACATTAGTTGACGACACAGAGGAAAATGATGGCATTTCACAGTTTCTACATGATGTGCATGGCGGATTCCTTAGTGCTACACAGCTAAAAAAACTGGAGATCATGAGAAAGAATGCAAAAACACCATTGTATCCGACCTGCCCAATAAGCAAACTGGAAGCCAACATCATGCTATTAGAGTTCAAATCAATGAATGGATTGAGTGATAAAGGCTTCGATAGCTTGTTAGGTATACTACATAAACTGCTCCCGAAGGGTAGCGAGTTACCAGAAAAGACTTACCTAGCCAAGCAAATGATTTGCCCAATCGGCCTCGAGGTTGAGAAAATACACGCGTGTTCCAACGATTGCATATTGTACCGTGGAGAAAAATACAAAGACTTGGATGCGTGTCCCAAGTGTAAAGCTCCCCGATACAAGCAAGGGCCGTCAAATCAGGGAAGCAAGACCAGAGGAGGGCCCATAAAGGCCGTATGGTATTTTCCTATAGCTCCACGAGTGCATAGGTTGTTTGCAAATGCAAAGTCAGCCAAACTGTTGCGTTGGCACGGCGAAGAGCGTAAGAAAGATACAATGTTGAGGCACCCCGCCGACGGGTCGGACTGGAGGACTATCAACACTATTTTCTGTAAGAACATCGGTGGAGAGGTAAGGCATCTTTGGATAGGTTTGAGCACAGATGGGATGAATCCGTTTGACCAGGTTAGAAGCAATCATAGCACTTGGCCAGTGACGCTATGTATATACAACCTTCCACCCTGGCTTTGTATGAAACGGTCATACATCCAGATGCCACTACTAATCCAAGGGCCAAAACAACCTGGTAATGATATCGATGTGCTTCTACAACCAGTGATCGATGAACTACTACAGATGTGGGAGACGGGTGTGAAGGATGTTTGGGATGAGTACAAAAAAGAACATGTCACGATAAAGGTTATACTTATCGCTACAATCACTGACCTGCCAGGACGAGGTTGCTTGTCTGGAGAGAAGACAAAAGGATACACTGGGTGTGTCGAGTGCTTGGACAAGACTGATGCTATACATCTACCAGAAAACAAGAAGATGGTCTATATGGGACACCGTAGGTTCCTACGAAGGGATCACCCTTACCGCAGGAATAGAAAAGATTTTAATGGGACTACTGAGAAACGTGGACCTCCAAAGTATCGAGACGGGAAACAGATACTTAAACAAGTAAGCAAACTCACAGATGTTGTCCTTGGGAAGGGGGAAGGTGCAGTACCAACGCCAGCCGGTAGTATCTGAAAGAAAAAATTAATCTTTTGGGAACTACCTTATTGGCCACTTTTGAGTGTACGTCACTGTCTTGATCCAATGCACATAACTAAAAACGTGTGCGGTAACACACTTAACATGTTGATGAACACCGGGGGAACAACAAAGGATTCTCTCGCGACACACTTGGACATGCAACACCTGGGCCTCAGGAAGGAGTTGCACCCAATAACTCTTGAGGATGGCCACTTGAAACTTCCGGTGGCATCATGGACACTGAAAAAGGAAGAAAAGGCCATGCTTATTTCTTTCTTCAATGATCTCAAAGTGCCAACTGGCTACTGTGCGAACCCGAAGAGGCTAGTTAACATGAGAGAACTTAAGTTTAACTATGGTTGTATGAAGGCCCATGACTGTCATGTCATTATGACTCAGCTGCTCCCAGTTGCCCTGCGAGGTATCCTCCCTGACAAGGTCCGTGCCCCAATCATAAAGTTGTGTTCATTCTTCAACGCGATCTCTGAAAAGGTCATTGAAGGGGCCAAGCTAGACCAGCTGAAGCAGGAGATAACCGAGATTCTATGCAGGCTTGAGATGCATTTCCCACCGACTTACTTCGACATATCAGTGCATCTACTTGTTCATCTTGTGGACCAAATTAAAGCCCTTGGCCCAATGTACCTACACCAGATGTTTCCTTTCGAGAGGTTGATGAAAGTTTTCAGGCGGTATGTTAGGAATAGATTCAGACCAGAAGGGAGCATGGTAGAAGGATGGACAACGGAGGAGGCCATTGAGTTCTGCACATATTATATGGACATCAATCGGGTCGGAGTTCCAGTATCTTGTCACGATGGAAGACTAGGGGGCAAAGGAACGATAGGTGAGAAAGCTGTCAAAATAGTCGAAGTGGTTTCCTTCAGACAGGCACACTTCGCTGTTCTCCAGCAGGCCGACGGTGTGATGGCATACATTAATGAGCACAAGCAGTTACTGCAAAGTAAGCACATTGGTAGGTCACAGGCTTGGCTTGAGAAAAAACATAAGGAGGAATTCGGTGACTGGTTTCGACGCCGCAGGCTAGGAATGGTGACGGGATGTCAGCTAGATCTCTTAGCTCTCGGACCTTCGACTACGGTGATGATGTACCAAGGTTATGATATAAATGGTTTTACATTTTACACAAAAAAACAGGATGGAAAGAGCACCAACCAAAATAGTGCTGTTCGTTTCGACGCCCACGATGAATACGGCACGGTGGAGGCAACATACTATGGTTTCATAGATGAGATATGGGAGCTAGACTATGGACGACAGTTGAAGGTCGCTCTTTTCCGTTGCCAGTGGGTCCGGCTAGATGAAATCAACACCGACAATGATGGGTTCACTACCGTTGATCTATCCAAGACCGCATACAGAGATGACCCCTTCGTCCTTGCAAAGGATGTTTTGCAAATCTTCTATGCAAGGGATAACAATACAAAGGGAAGACTACAAGTAGTCATGCAAGGCAAAAGGAAGATTATCGGTGTTGAAGGAGTGACGGACGAAGAAGAGTACAAAGGTTATCAAGAAATGGCTCCTTTTGGGGCAGACATTACCCTACCTATCCTTGAAGAGGGTGACGAACCTGCTTACCTCCGGAGTGATCACGATGAGGCCATCATAGTTAGAATATCATAAACTATGTAATCCTTAATGAAACGTTGTTTTAGTAATTTGCATCGAATTTGAGATCATATGGAGTTGTAGAGATTGATGAGTTCTACCACTATTATTTTAGAATTTGTTGATATAACAGATGCCATGTTTCCAACAAAGTGACATAACTTTGTGTGAGACAGAGCACTTTATGAGACATGCCTAATAAAACTTTCTCAAATTGAGAAATGACTAAAATAAAAGTTGTAGACATTCATGAGTTCCATAACTTTGTTGTTTACAACTTTTTCATTTGAGAACAATTGGGGACCCAAAATGTTTAAAAATAATCAATATCACTGCCGGTTCTAATAACCACCCGGCAGTGATGTCCCATATCACTGCCGGGTGGTTATTAGAACCGGCAGTGATGTCCCATATCACTGCCGTCCCATATCACTGCCGGTTCTAATAACCAACCGGCAGTGATATGGGACATCACTGCCGGGTGGTTATTAGAACCGGCAGTGATATGGGACATCACTGCCGGGTGGTTATTAGAACCGGCAGTGATATGGGACATCACTGCCGGTTCTAATAACCACCAGGAGCTCCTCCACGTCGCTATTGAGCGCGCCACCCCTGCTTACTCGGTGAGTGCCCATAAGGTGTTCGATAGAATGCCTCAGTGAGTAGTGACATGTATGCTTCCTAACTTACCATACCATTTCTTCCTCGTTTCAAGGTATGTGTTTTCCTCCATGTTTTGTTTCAAGGCATGTTTGTTGCAGATCAGAGTATCAGACACTAAACTCTACCATTTTGATTTATGGCACAATAATTTGATTATTCTAATAGGCTTCTGTACCAATGCCACACAGACACTGTATAACCGTTGAAATTGTACCAATGCCACACAAATATCTTCATATATTTGTGTTGGCATATTGGTTGAAATTTCAAACTTGGTTGTACCCGGAAGAGCATGACTACAGGATATAATGACAGCTCCTTTCCTCTAGTGCAGTATTATAATAAACATCTAGTCTTCCAATACTTCTTTTCTGTTGTGAGTTAGAACTTATTTGCATATAAAACATTAGGGCTTAATGAGTGTAGTTGTTGCTCATGAAATAGTCCATAGTTTACATAAATCTCAAGAAAAAGGAGTAGTTTTAAAATTAGATTGTGAAAAAGCCTATGACAGGGTTAGTTGGGATTTTTTGTTTGAAGTACTAGAGTCTAGAGGCTTCTCAAACAAGTGGACACAGTGGGTTAGACAGTTAGTGACAGGTGGTTCTCTTGGCATTTTAGTAAACGGTGAAGAGAGTGCTTATTTCAAACCTGGCAAAGGTTTGAGGCAAGGTGACCCTTTGTCCCCCCTTTTGTTTAATTTGGTGGGGGATGCCTTCTCTAGAATGTTAGACAAGTCGGCTAAGTGTGGTCTTATTCAAGGTATTGGGGTCACCAGTTGCTAGGCAACATAGCTTATGGGCAATTCAGCCACCCTCAAGCAAGCTTGTTAGGTTCGTGATGCCTTTGAATGCCCACCTCAATGTTCGTGATGCCTTTGATTGCATGTCCAGAAACATGACTCGTCATCGCCAATTCACCACCCGTCGCCGAACTACTGATACCCCACAAGCAGAGAGCACTGCGACAGGAGCGCCGCAGGATCCAACTAATGGTGGAGTTAATCAGGACGATTGGAGCCCTAGCCATTATCTGCAGCTAGACCAAGGAGACGAGGTAATAACTTAGGTCATACCTAATAACACCACCAAGTCTACAGGCTCAGGCTCCAAAGAGGGAACCTACTTGAAGACAACTACCATACAATTACATACGTGAACTTTGTTCTAGGCTAAAGCTATGTGACCCTCGTATGCTCACCGAGGACAAACGAGATGACAACTAGGACACTACCTAGATAACAAGCATACATACAACATCACAATCAAGCAGTCGTTTGAGAGAATTCAAATGAATGGGCTTAAGCAACCAATACAAGGCACAAGGCTCACCCAAAATAAGCATTTATCTCAAGCATGAACTAACTACAAGTTTGGCTCAAAACAAACGCTAGCTAGGGTGACTAACTTAGCACGTGCTCAGAATCTGGACAGCAACGCAGTAGTTACTTGTTTCAACCATAACTGAGGTTATAGACATCCCACAAAGGTGATCCTAGACTTTCTAGAAAGCTTAGGAAGATGACTACACTTTAGTTATTCATACCAAAAACAAATTCATAGATTAACATGACCAAAAATGCTAATGTTTCAGATCTGTACCAATATGGACAGAAAACTGACAAGAACTTTAAAAATGTATAACTAGAGTTCTAGGGACACAACAAGGCTGAGCCTTAACTTTATGTAAGGATTATTAAGTTTTCTATAACTTTCTTACTATCATATTAAGATGATTATATAGCTATCAAGGCCAAACAAGATAAAGAAGACATCTCTGCCCAGATTTGGACAGATTCTGTCATTTCCCTTTGCAAGCTCATAACTAGAGATTTAGACCACCAAACTTAGTGCTATAGGACACTTTGGAAAGCTTAGAAAAAGTACTACACTTCTTCTATTATCTCCAATACATGATTCCATAAGCACATAGGTTAAATAAAGCAAACATTCAGATCTGTTCTGAACATGAGCAGATTCTGATAACAAACTTTTAAAATTTATAACTCTCAAACCATAAGACCTAGGGTCATGAAATTTTAGGACAAGCTAGAAAAGTAAGTTAGCTACAACTTTGGTATTCTCCATAACTACAGAAAACACCATTATAACCACGAAAGCATCACTACAACAGAAACTATTCTAGCAGCCAACGTTTAATAAGCAAAACAAAGTTTGCCTTTGTTCTACTTAACAAGAGAGCACACAAACATGTTATTCTAGTAGCTCTAAATTTTGTTACCTTAGACCAACACGACTTTAATTTATTCATGAGAATCCACAATTACTTAAATGGGGTCTAAAGCATTTACAAATGCTTGTATGAACAACACATTCACCCCTTGACTAAACTAGAGGGCATTTATAGGTTCAAGCAGGTAACCATAATTATTTCTAGCAAGGCTAAACATGCACTTTTCTCAAACAACATGGAGTAAGGCATTCTTGTTTTACTCAACAAAGGATTTGTTTTATAAAATCAGTTTTATCAACTTATAGCTATATATAGGTTTGTGAAAACTGAATGCTAAATCTAAGTATGCCAGTGGTCAATTTCCTTATGCCCATATAAGGATTATTAGGTGGCTTATATAAGTACTAACTTGGGGTTTTTTTTCATTTATGCATCTACGCCCAGGCCAAGGTATGTATGTGGTTCTAGTTTGACCAATTAAAAAGTTTAACTTAGAGACCTTGCATGGAAGAGCACCCTTAAGCAAAGTTGTAAAGAAATTCATGGGGAACAAAAGTCTCAATATGACCATCTCATGAAAGTGACCACAACATGCTCAAAAGTGGCCCACAAGTCAGCTAGAGAAGTAGCTCCAAGACTTAGAATTTTTCTAAGTCTGGAATCTGACCCTACAGTTTACTGATGCCTACTTTAGGAGCTTGTAGTTTGCAAACCAGGCCAAACCAACTTTCACTCATATTGACAAACTTGTAGTTCACATGTAAGAAATCACGCTAGATAAGTTTGATGGGGACTTATTTATGAATTTTGAAGCAGGTTCCGCCGCAAAAGCCAAGTGGTGAGGGTACCAGCAGGACTAAGCGTGGTGCAACAAAGCTTCCTCAAACAAGTAAACATTGGTACATCTCTGAGTTCGACCAAGTAGGGGAGCCGGTGGAGCCTCTTACAGCATTAGGCCCATACAAGAGTGTCATCGGGGCACTTGTAAGAGACTTTATCCCGATCAAATACAGAAAATGGACTGGTCATGAGGATGACCCATGGAGGGTTCCAGAAAGTGAGAAGGAGCTAGTTTGGAACAAGTTGAAAGGGTATTTCACTTTTCCTAATGACTATGACGAGGCGACAGTCAAGAAGAAGGCCAAGGAAATCATGGGTCGCTCGTTCAAGACTTTCAAGGGAACCTTGTTGTTGATTGTTGACGGTCCTTAAGTACCAAATATAGTTATTAAATAAATAAAGAAAAGGATCCAAATGCAACCAACACCTAGACTTAGGGTTTTATCTGACAGAATTCCACGAGTTTTGGTGTTTGTCTGTTTCTGCAGGGGGTTATCAGAAAATACGGAGGAAAGGCCCACACGTCAGGTTTACATAGAGATAATAACGTGTTCACCGATTTTCTATCATCTAGAAGACTCCAGAAGCCACGAGATCGAACGGGAGGCCGAACGGGCCCGGAGGCAGGGCGCCTGCCCTGCCCCCTAGGGCGGCCGCCCTGGCCTGAGAGCCAATCAGGCTCCGTCTCGCAGATTATGCTCCACCGACCTAAGGGATCAAGGAAAACCGTGCGATTAATGTCGGTTTGATCCGACGGCCCACGTTCACTTGAGGGGGCTATATAAGCAGGAACCCTGGCCCCTGGAGGAGGCACTCCCTCATTCTCAATTCCTCAAACCCTAATCTCAGGAGGAGAGTCTCTGATCAAGCCCTAGAGCCACCACATCAACTAGATCTCTAGTATAGCATAGCTACATAGGATTAGAACTAGAAGGAGTCAATCTTCGATTGGTTTCCGGATCTGTCAAGAAGATTCTTGGTAATTCCTCTACTGTTCTTCATTGTTCATCTTTGTTCTTCAATATTATGAATACAACTTTGTTCTATTTCAATATATTGATTATGACTATGCTCTACTTGTTTATGTTTGTGATTATATTGTTCTTAGTTTATCGTAGTTATACGCTTGGCTTAGTTAGATTGGAATTATATACATGTTTAGGATCGTATAGCGTTTATCCATCGGATCCATGGGTAAATGATAAATATTGTGTAGGCGTGGTGCTTAGACCATATTTATCTGCGATTGCACCTTATATGCCGGATCGTGGGGTGGTCCGCGATGGTGACAGCTTCGTTGGTTCTTATATAGTCCCCCTCCCGTGTGTAAGGCAGGCAGAGCAACATTATTACGGGGGAGTGATTGCTATGTTTCTCATCTTCCTTGATAATATCACTATGCATGGGCGTAGTCCTTTCTCGTAATGATTGCCAAGTGTACTTGCACTAACTATGATATGCTAGACTTTATAGTTAAGAATAACTTAGGAAATATCCTTGTAGTTCGTCCTAATACCATGCTAATGACTTGCTAGAATATCTGTTGAGGTGCTTATCATTATTATATGTGGCTAGCTGATCAGATTAATTATCTTTGTCACCATTCATACTTTATCTATATTTTATGTGACACTTACCCCTGTATGCAAGAGATAGATGAATGCTCTCACTTATACATGCAATGATTGATACTCATTCCTATATTCCATTCCATAATCAACATTGATGTTAGTAATCCCTTCCCAGTGGTAAAAATATAAATAACGATACCTGGAATACTTCCCGGTTAAAATGCTACATCGGTATTAATCTGTGCGCTTGCAGATCTTATTTATTATTTATTTAGAAGAGCAGTTGCATATTTCAATACCGCGTCTCTCATGTCATGCTGGGGATGACAACTTGGCTTAAGTGGCATGAGGGATAGGTTCGGCATTTTTGGCGCCGTTATCAGAATTAGAAAACTAAGTCTACTTTTGGTAATGACGTTAAGAATGCCCAACATTGATGCAAAAGTAGATCTGCAAACACAAAGGGCTAATACCCGAAATCGATATCCAAAGCGTGCCAGTCGATTTGACCTGTTAATCGACAAGGATGAAGATACGAGTACTTTGGTCCTGACAACAGCGATACGCCCGGAAGTCACGGCCAAGAGGTACTCACGCGGAACTCGAGGATCGTCGAAGATTGCACTGGAGCAATGCAACTCGCCGAATCGATGAGAACACGTAAAAAAGAAAAATATGCAAATTGACGAAGTCGCCGAAAGTAGATGTAAATAAGAGTAAAAGCTGTTTTTGATATGTTGATTGATTGATTATTACATTGCCCTTCACCCTATATTTATATCCTGATCTACAGAAACGTAACCAAATACGACTAGGACACTAAATCCAAATTTATGGAAACACATGACTTTGATACAACTCAGACTCTAATAAACGTATACAAGAAAATTAACTCCTATCTTATTCCATAGTCCGCCTCAGTCACGATGGTATTCTCATCGACCTCCTTTTCATCGGCACAATCCCTGTTCCATCGGCAGCAGCCTTCAAGTTCCTTCCATCGGTACACTCCCTGTTTCATCGGCAGCAAGCTTTAAACCCTCTTTCATCGGCATCGGCAATAATACCCTTAACCTTATCGGCAACACTTCAATTTGAATCCATACGCTGCCACCACTCATAAGCAAGCTCATTTTCATCGGCTATCAATCTACACAGTAATCTTTCCCCTGCTGATTAGCCCTTCCTGATCATCTTGACACGTGCTAAAAACGATGTCAACACATGCCCCCCAATTTCGGAGTATAAGATACTGATACTCCGAAATTTACTCCAGATAATGCTTGCTATTACCTATTTTTCAACCCATTCTCTAAGCATAACATGATCTGTTACCAGATTTAATCAAATCTAGATCTAATCCATGTATCTCAGTAAATATCGCACATTTTCCAACTGTTTTTGCCTCAATTACGGTTGAGATACCAAAATAACAATCCATCGGCAAGATCTTATCACAGCAACATCACCATTTTAGAACTGAAAGATCCTGTATCAAGATATCCTTCAAGTCATGATTACTTGCCATCAAATCTTCTGTACCATCCCTTGATTGTCGTGCGAACAGTTACCATATCCATCTGAACCACCTCGATCCATCCGCGCACGGCATAGAGATAAGTCAAGAATACTCCTACCCCAAATGGCCTATAAATAGATTTCTCCGGACTGCTCATCTTCTACCTTCAAACTTCAACCTTTGGCATTCTCACTCCGGCGGCAACCCTAACCAACAACCGCGCATCCTCAACCCACCAGAGCTCCTTCCATCGTCATCTTCAAGTCCCCAGCTCGTGCCCTCATCCTTCTCGAAGCAATGGCGGTCAACTTCAATGTTCCTGCGGTTCGTTCTTCTTCTATTACCTTTACTTTGATCCTTTTGGTTCCTTGCGAGTTCTTACAGTCGGCATTTTTCTACTTCTTCCATTTTCTTGATCTTCCAAACTCAGGAACTACGCAACACACTGGTTATTCTAACCAACCAACCTCCCCTCCATTGCCTAGGTCCAATGGGCGACCCAGATCCAACCGACCTGATCAATGCAGAGGCTAATCGTATTCCCTTCAAAGCTCAAAATTTCTCTTTGAATCTGTGGAAAGATACATTCTGATCTTGGCCCAAACCCACCAAAGGATGGAAAAACTGGTACTTGAGGGTCAACAGATCAATGCAAGTGTTCTGGGCAGAACGGAAGATAGATCAATGTATTAGGCTATCCATTGCCGATATGCAAAGGAATGAATCCATGATGATAGCTGCCGCTCACTTTTGGTCAGATACCACAAATACCTTCATGTTCGGTCATGGCCCATGTGCCCCTACTCTTGCCGATGTATATATGCTCACCGGCTTGGATGTCTCAACTGTCGATGAAGGCCATATTTTTGGCAGAAAAGCTGAGTATAGAGTAAATACACGCAACATCGGCGGCTGGACAGTATACATCCAAGAGTACCAAAAGACTGGTACTGTCAATCAAAGGGAACACGCCATATTCTTAAACATGTGGCTGGAGAAGTTTATCTTCTGTGGTCGATCGGTAGGACCAACCAACGCCTTCCTCCCAGCAGCGGAACTCTTGGCCAACGGTGTCAGATTCCCACTTGGCCGATACCTCCTGAGCTCAACCTACCACCTTCTCCACCAAGTGTCTCAGAAGCTTCTACTTGGTGAACCCATCGGCAATCTGGGAGGCCCGTGGTGGTTCATCAATATGTGGTTAAACGCTCACATGCATAAGCATTTACAGTGGAATTTCTTTGCCCAAGAATTCCCACGAGAGATCGCCGAAGATTACGTCCTTGGAGATGACGAATCGGCAACACGCCCTCCTCTCAACTTCGGCGAAGCCATAATCGTCCTTCCTGGAACAGAGGCCAATGAAGATCAAATCGGCAGGTTTTTTCAGAATTTCTACCATTGTCTCCCTCGTGATCTCAGGGCTTGGGTACCCTATATCGATGAGGATAACAAGTTCCCTCTTCTTTTCAATTTTGCCGATAGTGATCTGAACCAAGATAATGATCTTATGATGGCTATTATCACCCCCAGAGCAATCCCAGTAAACACATTTGGTAGCGGGAAGAATTCCAATATTACTTATGAATTCTACAATCCATCGGCAGTGTCTCGCCAGCTGGCCTTTGGGCAACTGCCAATCAAGCTATGCTTTGCCGATGTGATCAAGCCCAGAGAAATTATTACCGCTGGAACTGAATGGAGTAGGGTAGTAAGACTTGCTCCCAATGCCGATATCTCAAATGTTGATCTCTCCGCCTGGTCACCAGCGTCTTTCATCACAGAGTCATATAAGCAATGGTGGCAAGAGTGGAAAGAACAGCTGTTTTCAACATCTGTTCACACATATCGGCACATGATCGATCCCGACTATGCTGTTCCTGACGATGCAGTAAGTTCCTTTTAACTTTTGTCTCTCTCCCCCCTTTTATATGTATATCGGTAGCTAATCTTCCCTAAAACAGGCCGATGATCCAGTTCCATCAATAAGCAAAAGTGGAAGACCCTTCAACCTCCACCCTATTTCTCCAGTCTCAATAATCGGCTACAATGCCCCTACCTTAGAGGCCTTAACCTTCCAGAGGACTCGCGCTAAAACTATCACCTCCAGACCAAGACTGGCAACATCCAGGGCCACTCCAATGGCTGCTGCTTCAAGCCTAATCAAGGCTTTTAAGGTAATAACCTTGCTTACTTTGTTTTCTGCCGATACATACTATATTAACATATAACTATCAGGGTGTGAGAGCTGCAGCTGGATCGTCATCGGCAACTCTTCCAATATCAAGCACCACGACCTCTACCCCTCCTTCAGAGGTATTCTCTTATTTTTGCATTTTTTCCTGTTAAATATCCAATCTTATACCCGTTTTTGCAGCAACAAACGGGCACATCGGCAAGCACGCCAAGCATGCAAGCTCCCCAATCAACACATATCGATGCCCCCCAGCCAATTGTCGCTGAGACCCAAACAAAGCGCAAAGCTTTAACCGATGCTGAAGCTCAACAAAAGCGACAGAAATCTACACCAGCCCCTGCGTCCGCTCCAACACCTGTCAGTCAACCTACTGATATAATTGAACAAGCTGCTTCTTCTGCACAAGATACACCATCGGCCATTATACCCCAAGGGCCGACTACTGATGAGGTCGTAGAAGACATTCCATCGGCATCCTCTGCCGATCCTTCGCATGATCCTCTTCAAGCCGCTCCCTCAAGCCAGGCTCAAGAAATTGCCCTGAAGCAGGTAAACCGATTAACTGTTTGGTTTATAATATCCCCAGATACCACAGATAGGATTTCTAACTCCCTTTATTTCACAGGAACAAGATTCTCCCGATAGCTTGTTTTCTTTTGCTATCGACATCTCCGATGATGACGGAGAAGAGGCGAGTTCTTCCCTGGCATTGGGAACAATATCGGCAGATACCTATGGCAAACTAGAAGCTCTCCTGAATCTGCTGCAACAAGATACTGCTCAACTGGTAATCGATTCAGACCCTGCAAGGACCATCTTCAAAACGATCCGCGGCCAAGTCCCTGCCGATGTTGAAGAAACCATCTTCCCAGCAGTCCATCTGGAGAGCAGACGACTTCAATATCAAAGGGCTGTTCATCGTATTGCCGACAGAGCAGCTCAGGCTCAACTTAAAGAAGAAATGTTGCAGCTGAAGCAAACTGCCGATGAGAAGCACAAAAGCATCAGCAACTTGCAAGCCTTCGGTGCTGATCTTGAGCAGAAAATCTTAGATCTATCGGCAAAAAGGGCAGCTCTGCTAGCTGAACTGGAAAAGGTTGAAACAGCACTGACTTAAGCCAAGCAAGAAGAAGACCAGCTTCCTGACGCTATCAAGGTCCTTCAGCAGGAACGAGATGCCCAAGCTCGCAAGGCCTTGGTTCTCAAAAAGAAACTCAAACCTGTGGAAGGAAGTGCCGATGAAGATGCCAAGGAATTGAAAGAAGCTGATAAAATTCGCCTGCGTGCGATATCGGCTATCCAAGCTTTGTTAAATTAGCGCATCGGCAATAATTGATACTTTGTTTTAACTCTAGCCGATAAGATTGTTATCGGCAATTATACTTTTATACATCTATCCAGATACTAGGGTAATATTTCTTTAAATATTTTCCATTTAATGCTCTGGGAAATACAACTCCTTCGAGAGTTTCGAGAATATATGCATTACCAGGAACAGATTGATTTATCCGATATGGACCTTCCCAATTAGGTGACCATTTGCCAAACTTAGAACTTTTAGTCCCAATCGGTAAAATCAACTTCCAAACCAATTCTCCATCGACAAATTCCTTTACCTTCACCTTCTTGTCATACCATCTAGCTACCCTTTTCTTATTCTCCTCGATGCTAACTAAAGCTTTTAACCGATGACCTGCTACATCTTCCACAAGTAGACCCATCAAAGAAAAGTGTCCACGGAGCAATTTCCAGAGAATCCACCGTGTTGCAATGTTGAGTAACGAAATCGGCCATAACCTGTCCTTTAACTGCCTTAGTCGATTCATAACGTAGGTCAAATTCTGATAATGCTAAAATCCATTTACCAATCCTACCATTCAGTATCGGCATTGACAGCATATACTTGACCACGTCATCTTTGCATATGACAGTACATTCAGCCGATAGTAAATAATGCCTCAGCTTAATACAAGAAAAGTATAAACATAGACATAATTTCTCAATGGCCGAATACCTGGTTTCAGCATCTATTAATCGTCTGCTCAAATAATAGATAACACGCTCCTTCCCTTCAAATTCTTGAATAAGAGCTGAACCGATAACAGTATCTTCAATTGATAAATACAATCTGAAAGGTTTTCCATGTTGGGGTGGAACTAACACTGGAGGATTTGTTAAGTAACTCTTAATTTCATCTAAGGCTAATTGCTGTTCATCCCCCCATTTAAATTCCTAATCGGCTTTCAATTTCAATAATGGACTGAAAGCCTTGATCTTACCCGACAGATTAGATATGAATCTTCTGATGAAATTAATCTTACCGATCAAGGATTGTAATTCAGTTTTATCGGCAGGAGCAACAACCTTGTTGATTGCCTCAATAGATTTCCTACTAATTTCAATACCCCGCTGATGCACCATAAAACCCAAAAATTGTCCTGCCGATACACCAAATACACATTTATTAGGATTCATCTTTAATCCATGTTTTCTTGTGCACTCCAATATCTTCCGTAGATCGGTTAGATGCTTTGTGATGTCTCCAGACTTAATCACTATGTCATCAATGTAGATTTCTACCAACGTGCCGATATATTCATGGAAAATAAAGTTCATAGCTCTTTGATAAGTAGCACCGGCATTTTTCAAACCAAATGTCATAACTATCCACTCAAATAATCCCACATGACCTGGACATCTAAAAGCAGTCTTGGAAATATCTTCTTCAGCCATGAATATTTGATTATAACCCGCATTACCATCCATAAAACTGATAATCTGATGCCCTGCTGCAGCATCAATCAATAAATCAGCAATCGGCATTGGGTAACCATCCATCGGTGTGGCCTTATTGAGATTCCTGAAATCAATACAAACACGAAGTTTCCCATTTTTCTTGTATACAGGAACCACATTAGAAATCCACTCTGCGTATCGACACTGCCGAATAAACTTTGCCTCAATTAATTTAGTTATTTCGGCCTTAATATCAGGAAGTATATTAGGATTGCAGCGGCGTGCCGGCTGCTGATGTGGCCGAAATCCAGATTTAATAGGCAACCGATGTTCAACTATAGATCGGTCTAATCCAGGCATTTTAGTATAATCCCAAGCAAAACAATCTTTATATTCCTTTAACAAATCAACTAGTTGCTGTTTACACTTAGAATTTAACTTAGAGCTAATAAAAGTGGGCCTTGGCCTATCGCCTTCACCAATATCTACTTCTATTAAATCATCTGCCGATGTAAATCCTTGACCTAATTTTCCATCATCGGCAAATCTATCCATTAAAACTCTTCTTCAGAACCGACTGCTTGGATCGGTAGAATTTCGTAATCGGCAACCTTGAGGAACTCTTTTTCCCAAGCTTCTCCTGATATGCACCTGGTTCGCTCATAAGTGTCTGATTCTGTCGATGCGATGATATAAGAAGAATCACCAGGAACAACTTCAATTTTATCTCCAATCCATTGTACAAGACACTGATGCATTGTAGAAGGAACACAACAATTAGCATGAATCCAATCCCTTCCTAAAAGCAGATTATATGCACCCTTGCCATTAATAACAAAGAAAGTTGTCGGTAAGGTTTTACTGCCGATGGTCAACTCAACACACACTGCCCCTTTAGCTGGTGATACGTTGCCTTCAAAATCCTTTAGCATCATATCAGTCTTAGTTAAGTCTTGATCCCCCTTACCAAGCTTCCGATACATCACATAAGGCATAATATTAATTGCAGTTCCTCCATCAATAAGTATCTTAGATACAGGCTGCCCATCAACTCTGCCTTTTACAAACAAAGCCTTGAGATGTTGTCTCTCATCATCGGCAGGCTTCTCAAAAACAGCCATCATTGGATCTAGCGTTAATTGAGCTATTTGGTCAGAGAAAACAGCCTCTTCTTCGCTATCAGATAGAGCCAAAAATTCCATCGGCAACATAAACACCATATTGACATCTGCCGATGGGCCTTTATTTTTGTGCCTTATCTGCCACTATTGATTACCAGATCTCTCATTGGAGGAACTTTCTTCTTGGCATAAGTCTTTTTGACGCTCTCGCTGCATTTTCCTTTTCTGTGTCTTTGTCAAACCCTCTGGACACCATTGAGGAAGTTTAGTTTTCCACACTGGCTGATAAGTCCTGGTTGTCTCCACACGACGTATATTAGGATCCCTGTAAAATATTTCTTCATCAGAAACTCTTGCATTTGCCATCTCTTCAAGCTCCTCTTGGTTTCTCGGAAAATATGCAACGCGTTTACCAAGCCTTTCATGTACACTGAGCCTGCCCCCCAGCCGATCATATACTGATGTTTTCCTTCTGATCGGCTCATTAATGGACAAACCTTGATTACCAGATTGAAACCTCCTTACAGGACGATTAACTCCATAATAACCATTGCACTCTGGGCAATCTTCAACAGTAGGTAACTTAATACCTTCTTCCCAACAATGAATAAAAAACGGACACCTCCAATGATCCTTATGCCGATTCCACTCCTCTTGACGTATTTCCTCTTGCTGTTGCCGATACCGGTTCCTTCGCTGACGCCAGCCTTCCTGTTGTCTTTGATGAGTAATCACAATGCCAGATCGAGGAGGTTTTCCAGAACTGCCACTTTCTGTCAATAACCCCTTGTCTTTTGCATCATCGGTAGTTATCCGATATTGGGGATCTACTGATGTACTCTTTTCAGCAGCTTCCGATGTCAACACCTTAATTTTACCCTCAGCATCCAACACATTTGCTGGAAAAGGATGTTGATCAATTTTCATCGGCTTTTGAATCTTGGAATTGCCAAATTTTATTCTCCCAGACTCAATAGCTAACTGTAATTGTTGTCTAAATACTTTGCACTCATTTGTACTGTGTGAAGTTGCATTATGCCATTTGCAATACAGCATATGCTTCAACTCTTCTGCCGATGGGATCACATGATTAGGTGACAACTTAATCTGGCCCTCCTGAAGCAAAAGATCAAATATCTTATCGGCTTTGGTGATGTCGAAAGTAAACTTTTCTGGCTCTTTGTGACCAAAGGGACAAGATATCGGCTTTTTATTCTTAACCCACTCAGCCAAACCGATAACTGGTTCTTCATCCAAATCAGAATCTTCTACTTCTTCGACAAATGAAACTTTCTTATTCTAATTCCTTTTAGGTTCAAAAGCCCTAGTGTCTTGATCAGAAATCCTTTGCACTAGATGACTTAGGCTTTCGAACTCCTGAGAAGCATATCTGTCCTTAAGGTGTGGCAACAATCCCTGAAAGGCAAAATCGGCAAGTTGCCGATCATCCAACACCAGGCTATAACATTTGTTTTTTACATCTCGTAGCCTTTGCACAAAGCCTTCCACCGATTCATCATTGCGCTGTCTCATTTTTACCAAATCGGTAAGCTTCTTTTCATGAACTCCAGCAAAGAAATATTTATGAAATTGCTTTTCCAGATCAGCCCAAGTAATAATAGAATTTGGCGGTAGTGAAATAAACTATGTAAATGCTGATCCAGATAGAGATGATGAAAACAAACAAACTCTTAATTCATCTCTACTAGCTGCCTCTCCACATTGAATAATAAAACGATTAACATGCTCCATGGTTGATGTATCATCTTGCCCAGAGAACTTGGTGAAATCTGGCACCTTGTACCGATTTGGGAGAGGAATTAAATCATATGCCGGAGGATACGGAGTCCGATAAGAATAGGTATTAACTTTGGGCTTGATCCCAAACTGATCCTTCATAATTTTTGCTATTTTATCGGCCCAAAAAGCATCAACTTCTTGTTGACGATATGGTTGAATTTCCACCGGAGGTATTTGCTGATACCCTTCTGCATATCTTTGTGGCCCACGATCTCCAGCAATTGGCATATTTGCCACTATCTGTGGTCCATTAACCTGCTGAAAAGGGTTCATCGGCTGAGCTGCCGATGCTTGATTCTGAAAACCAGCATGCATATGACCTTGATGAATACCTGCAACTTGCTGATTTGGCTGAACTGTATGTTGAAAGGTAAACTGCCCTGGCCAATTATTAGCGTTCATCGGTACAAAATTTGCCGATGGTTGGTAACTTGTTGGCATGGCTGGATAATTACATCCAACTTGAGGCATAACCTGGACTCCAGGTTGACTTGCGATAGGAGCCTTTTGCTGCATCGGTAACAAATTTGCCGATGGACTTGAACTAGATGTTTGACCCAAAGACACCTGAAACCTCCTAGAGTTGGTTATACAGTAGTTGCTGTAGTATATTGAGGCACTTGAGCTATCGACGAACCAGCCGATGGCATAGGAGCTTTTCCCGCTGCGTCAAACACTTGAGATAATCCGTGGTTGAAAGCAAATGGCTCTGGAGGCATACCATATCCCCACCAATTAGCAGGAGTCTGATTATTCTGTGGTACAGGACCTGATAAAGCCGATGCTGATAGATCTGTATTAAGCTGAACTCGTCCTGATAATGCTGAATCCGGATGCATCGGTGTAGACTGTACATTAGATAAACCTGCTGATACTGGAGGAGAAGAAATCTCTGTACCCACAACGGCCGGGGGAGCCGATGGAGCAATAGCAGATGCTGATTCTGGTTGATGATAAGCAGGCCCAACGTAACGAGGTGACGCTTGCCCTTCTTTGAAAGTTCGAATCACAGCATTATGAACAGTATTGGACAGCACATTGGAATGATTAATTAAAGCATGATTCACTGCAGAATTAACCATCTCTTGAAGTTTATCCGGATTAGAATCAAAGGTAACTTGCCGAGGCAACGGCAAGTCTTGCTTCTGGATGACTTGTCCACTTTTGTTCAAACTGAATGACTTCAAGCAGAGCTATCTGTATTCTTCTTTGGCCCTCTCCATAGCCTGCTTCTGATCTTCCTTAAGATCTTCTTCTGTTACCGCGATGATGTTCCCCGCATCGATCTCAGGATTAAGCATATTGACTAGATCTGTCCCACCAGGCGTGCCAAAAGATGTGTTGATGCAAAAGTAGATCTGCAAACACAAAGGGCTAATACCTAAAATCGATATCCAAAGCGTGCCAGTCGATTTGACCTGTTAATCGACAAGGATGAAGATACGAGCACTTTGGTCCTGACAACAGCGATACGCCCGGAAGTCACGGCCAAGAGGTACTCACGCGGAACTCGAGGATCGTCGAAGATTGCACTGGAGCAATGCAACTCGCCGAATCGATGAGAACTCGTAAAAAGGAAAAATATGCAAATTGACGAAGTCGCCGAAAGTAGATGTAAATAAGAGTAAAAGCTGTTTTTGATATGTTGATTGATTGATTATTACATTGCCCTTCACCCTATATTTATATCCTGATCTACAGAAACGTAACCAAATACGACTAGGACACTAAATCTAAATCTATGGAAACACATGACTTTGATACAACTCAGACTCTAATAAATGTATACAAGGAAATTAACTCCTATCTTATTCCATAGTCCGCCTCAGTCACGATGGTATTCTCATCGACCTCCTTTTCATCGGCACAATCCCTGTTCCATCGGCAGCAGTCTTCAAGTTCCTTCCATCGGTACACTCCCTGTTTCATCGGCAGCAAGCTTTAAACCCTCTTTCATCGGCATCGGCAATAATACCCTTAACCTTATCGGCAACACTTCAATTTGAATCCATACGCTGCCACCACTCATAAGCAAGCTCATTTTCATCGGCTATCAATCTACACAGTAATCTTTCCCCTGCTGATTAGCCCTTCCTAATCATCTTGACACGTGCTAAAAACGATGTCAACACTTGTACAAGTTAATCAAAGAGGACAGAGAACCGAATTTTGAGGGATGTCAATACAACAAGCAGAGAGACTTCTGGGAGGAGTTCAAGGCTTACAAGCTATCCGAAGAGGCCAAGGCATCAAGCGAAAGAAATAGAGCAAACTCGCTTAAGGCAAAGGATCCTCATCGCCTAGGATCGCGTGGCTATGTAAGAAAGATTCCGGAATAGGAAATGGAAGTCCAGAAACTAGAGCAGCGCGGCGTTAGGCCTTAGACAAGCGATTGGCAGCCTAGATCAGTAAACTACCTACTCGCAAGGCGGGCACAATACAATAGTGACGGGAGCCTTAATGCCAGTAGTGAACCCGTCAGCAATCTCCTCCAGAGGATTTCAACCTTAACTGAGGAAGTGAATAGAGGTAACCGCAAGTCCGATAGAGAAAATGACGTGCTCACACAAGCACTTGGAAACAAGGAGCACCCCGGTCGCACTAGAGGAGCCGGGAATGTTCCTTGGGTGAAAGCATTCGAAGGTGAATCTTCATCCTATAGGAGCCGGGCGAAGGCTAGAACGCAAAGAGAAGAAGAGCTCCAAAGGTTTCGAAAGGAAATCGAAGATAGCATGGAAGCACGGATAGCTGCTCAAGTTGATGCACGAGTTATGTCAGCTATGCAATCCATGTGTTCGACACAACCGCAGCCTATCCTGACTTTGAATAGCCCAGTGCCCAAGGGTCGCAGTAGCTGCGGCTCAACCCCTATGCTTGACGAAGAAGAGGTCAATGCTCCTCATCCGGTGGACAACATCACTGGACCTATTAATGTCAGGTTGTACATCCGTCAACAGTGGACAAAAGACAAGGTGGCGGTCGGACAAGCATTTCCAAGAGGAGACGGCATCATTCATGGCAAGCCAATGCCAACCGGGTATGCCAGGGTCAGCATTGATAAGATCTTGGATAAGAAGTACAATAAGATACACATTGATTTCCCAGTGGAGGAAGATAGGCCGCGTCTTGTTCACAACTTGGGCACTCATGTGGCTTGGCGCAAACGCTTCATCAAGCTGGATGAGCAGCCATCTTCGGATGATGAGGATGACAGTGAATCATCGGCATCGCCGCCGCCAAGAGGTTTCTCTCCTCTGCAAGATCCTCATTCTCCCTCTCCTGCCTCGAAAGAGAAGACACCTCCTCCACCGTCAAAGGAGAAAACACCTCCTCTACCTCCTCCACCTCCTCCACAGCCAAAGGAGAAGACACCTCCTCCTCCTCCGCGAAAATCCAAAGTGCGATCAGGTTCGACCTCGCAACACAAGAGGTCATCAGTTTCGGTTGGTAATGCTCCCCAGACAAGTAAAAAGAAGGTGGATGCTAGCATTATGAGTAAGATGAAGGACCCGACTGTGGAGCCTCCAAGCAAGAAAGCCGCCGTTGCCTTCTTTAATCGAATAGCCAGTCTACCTAAGTGGAGACAACAGACCAAATTTGAAAGACAACACAACAAAGAGAGTAATCAAATCAGAGCTAGAGAAATACACACCAAAGAATTGCTAGAGATACAGAACTTGGCCAACAACATGGGCATATCCATGGAGAGGGCCACGGAGTTGTATTACGGAACGAGAGATTTTGAAAAAGCCACGGTCGCATACAAGTATTCAAGAGGCAATCCTTTGGTCGCCACCGAACAAGAGTATAGAGATTTACCAACATACATGCGACAGTTGCATGATTATTACTCCCTGGATACTGCCAACGGAGACTGTGTCGGTTTTGAAGTTTGCATCCCTCCCGAAATGGTTTTTAATCATCCTGAAGAAACGGTGCATATTATTTATTATGAACACCTCTTTCAGCTCTTCCAATGGCGCTCGCTTGATACGCAGATTTGGATGATATGGTCTATGTAAGTACCCTACCCTCACAATGTTATAATAAACTACGTGATTTGCATTTGAATATATCATATGTTTATTATGCAAGTGTATGGCAAAATGGTGCCTAAAGAAGCAATTGAGCAATATAGACTTCTTGGATCCCATATTTGTAAATGAGACAACATGCACCGCCCCTGGTGAAGATGACTATGTACCAACAAGTTTGAAGATTGAGTTTGAAAGGATGTTCAGAAACAACAAAACAAACGTACTCCTACCCTACAACTGCGAGTATGTGTTCTCGACCCTTATTTTAGTGTTTCTTTTCTTGATATGTCATTCAATAACATGGACTTTGTGATTGCAGCAACCATTTCATCCTCGTAGATATCTATCTTCAAGATTCACATATCGAGGTGTGGGACTCAAAGAAAAAGCCACTTTCTCTTATCGACCCCCTAGTCAAAGTGCTGAATAAGTAAGTGAACCTAATATCACAACACTTTCTAATCACATAGGATATTGTAATGTCCTCGGTCTTCACACTTCATTTACAATGTAACATAGAATGAAGGCATTACCGAATTGGAAAAATCTCGATAGCAAGATGCAAAAGCAATGGAGTGCCCCATTCAGTGTAAAGTATATGGAGGATCTCAAGACCCTAGATCAACCGATGGGGAACAACGAATGCGGGTTCTATGTGATGTGGGCAATGCTAAAATACTTTGGCGCAAAAACAAATAAGGGAGATGACATGGTACGTAGGCATCCCATTTCTATTGTTTTGTCTTACGTTTGTGCATCTCAATATCATCTTGCTTCAATTACAGCGCAAAGCAAACAATCACAACCAGTTGCTAGATTTTGAGATGAGAGGAATTCAAGAGGAGATAGCAAGGTTTGTGATGGACGAGATATTGACCAAGACAGGATCATTCTCCATTGCGAGGACTAAGAAGTACAAGGCGCAGTACGGAAGAGACCACATTGATAGGCTATTGTAATGCGACTCTTAATTCGATACTTAAATTTTTTTTAAACTTTTGTAATATAAATGTTGATGGGTTTGTATTGTCGCTGATCAACAACCACCTTCACATCGATATCAAATTGATCGATAGCAACCACCTCCACCTCCCCGACCTCCCACCCCACCACCTCCCCTCGAAATGAAAATAAAACAATTATTAAAATGCAAATTGTGAAAAGTATATCACTACCGGTTCAAAGAAAACCAGTAGTGATAATATAATCTACACAACCGGTTGATTAAAACAACCGGCAGTGATGACTCAAGTATTACTGCCGGTTTGTAACACGAACCGGCAGTGATACATGAGCTATCATTGCCGGTTTGGCATAACCGGTAGTGATGTGATCAGCTCATCACTGCCGAGTTAGTTATGGCGGTTCAAAATTCGTCAGTGAAGGGGGGTTTTGAACCGCCAGTGATGTCCTTCTCTGCTGTAGTGCCAGAGAATAGAGAGAGAGGGAGGCGACGAAGACGCAGCCTCCTGACGATATATATATACTCCTACATCGGAGCATCACCATCGCCCATCAGCAGAGGCAGTGCAGTCGTCCATCCCTCTACAACTTTCATCTCCACCAGGCACCAGGTAGCGGAGCGCGCGAGAACAAAGACGACCCGCGCGCGGCCGATGGATCATGGTCATGGGGGCCTCCCGCCGACGCTGCTTCTCCTTCTATGTAAGGCAACACTACCTCCCGTCCCCAGCCTAGCTCGCTACTAGCTAAAACATCTCTACTGTCTCTTGCTGTACTTGCCATCTGATTCGATTCGATGGTTGCACTTTCCCACCCCCATCCTGTTCATTCCAAGGTCTGTTCGTGCTTATGGTGCTGCTGACGCCGCCGACGGCAGCAGAGGTGGCGCGCAAGCACAGTCACAGTCACAGGGCCGCCGGCGATCATACTGATGATACTAGCGGCGGCGGCGGCAACGGGTCGTCGCCTCCTTCGCCAACGACGACCCAGCAGCTGTGGGTGTTCGGGGACTCGTACGCGGACACGGGGAACCTCGGCGACCTCGGGCGGGAGCTGACGCACGCGTGGTACGACCCCTACGGCGCCACCTTCCCGGGACGCCCCACCGGCCGCTTCTCCGACGGCCGCGTCCTCACCGACTTCGTAGGTAGGTACCAATTCACTCCTTCCCATGTGAACCTGATCGAACTGCCTGCCTGCTGCTATCCAGTTCATTTCAGGGCCTGATTAGATGGCGAAAAATTTTAGGTAAATTTCTGTAGCACTTTTTTGTTGTTATTTAGCAAAATTTATTTAATTATGGACTAACTAGGCTCAAAAGATTCGTTTCGACATTTACAGACAAACTGTACAATTAGTTATTTTTTATCTACATTTAATACTTTATGCATACGTCCCAAGATTCAATGTGACGGGTACTGTGCAAACTTTTTTTTTTTTTTTGCTCTGCTTGGCCAACTAAACAGGCCCTCAGTTGGTAATAACCGATCGAATTATGTGCACAGCCACATTGGATGGGATGGGATGGGATGGGACGGCCAGGGGTGCCTAACAGATGTTGGCTGGCCTGCCAATGCGGATGAGTACCCTACCCTCGCATTCATGGGCGTGCTTAGCTTCCCTCTGGCTGCCGCCGCTTGGCGATGGCCTCACATGATCACATCACATACTGATGGTGAGTGATGACGATACAGCGGGGAAGCCGACAGTGCAGTTGGTTCTGGTTGCAGAGAATTTGGCACGTACGTCTCCAGGATCTAGTGCCTGCAAACTTCCAAAGTTGCAGATAGCCTCACAAATTTGAAGTCTGCCGTAGGACATCCACCGTCTGTCCGCCATCCTGCGGCTGCACACATACCTGCCATACGTGCCAATGCTAAGCAGCAGCCACACACACAGCGCTACAGCAGTACCACCAGTACACATGCACTGACGTGTCTGTGTGAAGACGATTCATTTTGACCAAACTCTGGCTGTGTGAGATACATACATCATCATCCATGCATCTGGATCGGTTCTCTTTTGGTTTTTGTGCTTGCTGCTGCGTGCCTAAACGATGCATGCATGGGTCGAGGTGGAGTGCACATGCCCCGCCACGCCCTGCAAAGTGCGCTAGCTAGTGTGGTAGTACGTGTAGTACTTACTAGCCGACTTGCCTCCGGCCGGCACCGCGTTTCTCAGATTCTCAGTATCTGTGCGCTCGTCGATCGAATGATCGATCAGCTAATTATTTAATTTAGTATTTACAAGGCTGGCAGATGACATATTTACGGTACTGATTTCAAGTTCATATTTCTGCATTATTTGCGGCCGTACAATATGTACGTGTACGTCAGTACGTGGTCTACAGGACGGTTACGTATACTGTATGGCAATGTCTTGTGTTGGGACGAGAAAATTCAGGTCAAGATGCGTCCAAAACATCTTTCTCGACCCAACAGGCATCTGCTCGGCATAAAGTGATTGATCATCAAAATTTTGCATATCCTTTGCTAGCTAGGTGGTGGTGCGTCACGATCAAGCAATATACTCCTACTGTCCTTAGTGTCCTAGTCCTAAACGAAAGGGAAGATAAAATGCCGTGGCAGCATGCATGGCATTCCTTCCTACAAGAGCAAACTGCACGCATTGGTGCTTATTTGCCGCGTACTCCATGTAGCTGCGTGCTAGTGGATTCTTCTTGCACTGTCATCCATGATGATCACACTGCTACAATATGTATGTAGTATAAATGGCCAATCTGAATCTGCATCTGCTAATGCAATGGCATGCTGCATGGTGTCTGTACTCACTAGTTAAACACCCAGCACATGCGCGCGTGCATCTCAAATTCTCAACTCCTAGTACAAGTTCTACTATTATACTAGTGGTAAAGGTTTATTATTTATTTATTTTCCTGCTACTAATCAAGTGCTACTAGCTACTAACTCAGTGTCCGTTTGCTGCTTGGAAATTGGAATTGGAACCATGTGGCATGATGCAGCTTCGGCCATGGGACTGCCAACGCCGGTGGCGTACAAGCTGCGCCGGGGCGCCGCCCGCGGGCTGTTGGCGCGCGGCATGAACTTCGCCGTCGGCGGCGCGGGCGTGCTGGACACCGGCAACTTCCAGCGCAATATCAGCGCGCAGATCGACCTGTTCCAGGCGCAGCAGCAGCACCCTGTCCCTGCGGCGGCAGCAGCCCACGGCGGCGGGGTCGCGCTCGTCGTCGTCTCCGGCAACGACTACTCCTACGCCGCCGACAAGGACAACAGCACAAGCGTGAGCTACAACTATGCAAACAACAGTTACCATATTATACATCTGAAGCTGATGCGTACGTGATGCCCTGACGCTTGCAATGGCACGCACGCAGGCCGCGATCGCGTACATCCCGACGGTGGTGCGTGAGCTCGGGGAGCAGCTCCGGCGGCTGCGCGACGACGTCGGGATGCGCAGGGTGGTGGTCACCAACCTGCACCCGCTGGGGTGCACGCCGCTCTTCGCCCGCGCGCTCAACTACAGCGGCTGCGACCCGCTGGCCAACGCGGGCGCGGCGCAGCACAACGCGGCGCTCCAGTCCGTGCTCGCCGCGCTCGACCCGGCCAACCGCACCTTCCTCCTCCTCGACCTCAACGCGCCCTTCGCGGCTTTCGCCGACGCGCCGCCGGCGTGGGCGGCAAGCAGCAGATTCGCTGAGCCCAGGCGCCCGTGCTGCGAGACCTTCTTGAGCACCGCCGGCGGCGGCTACTGCGGCCAGCAGGACGACGACGGGAGGAGGCAGTACGCGCTGTGCGACGACCCCAGCAAACACTTCTACTGGGACAACGTCCACCCCACGCAGGCCGCCTGGGCCGCGGTCGCCGAGACTTTCAGGCCCAAGATCCGCGAGTTCGTCTCCAGCTGATCATTCGATCGATTATACGCTCTTCTCAAAAAAAAAAAAGATCGATTACACTGTTCCCCCAAAAAAACGTCAGTGTCAGTTTTCCTTGGAACAATGTAAAGCTGATACGAGTTATGACGACGCAAGTTTTCACCAAAATACAAACTGCCAGTGGGCCAGCACTACATACTGAACCATCAAAGACCAATATTGCTTTGGAAACAAAAAGGGCATTAGTTTATCCGGCCTTCTACATTTTTTTACTGTTACACAATAATCACCAGGTGACCTCAGCTTCCTTTTTCTACTGTTACACAGCGTTACAGCTAACGGGTTCAAAATCAGTGTTTGCCTGAGGTCGCCTACCTCGCTAAACAATCTACAAGTTACAAGCACAACTAATTGATTGATTGGTCCATATAAGAACTTATCAAGATTGCTATCCTATCATACTTACCGAGAGGTCAGTAAGTCGCCAGCAACCAGACTGGGGCCGCTACGAGGTGACCATGTCGTCATTGACTTCTGGCGCTGGTTGCGGTGCTGGTGTGACATCTATTGGGTCAACTTTGCTCTTAGCAGCTTCATACTCTGATAGGAGGTCCATAAACTCGTTGAGCAGCCGCTGGACTTTCCGGTTCGATGCCATCGATGGAAGTATGTCTTCCCTGAGGAGTTTGTGCTTCTTCATCCCCTGTGCAATTGCCATCAGTTACTTTTACAAACTGGAGATCATGTACGCTAAGAACATGAGAACTGGAGTGTCATCTATTTACAGTTCATGAACCCTCATGGTTATCTAGAAAGTGGATGAGTCTAGCATGCACGGGAAAGAGAGACTTACGAGAACATCAGGATCCCACGATGGATTTTTGGGTTCCATAGATGATGCAGATCCAAGCATGCCCATCGGAGGACCTAGGAAGTTCTCACAAACCTCACGTAGACGAGATTCGTCTGCTTCTCTGCATATAAACAAGAAAAATAAAATAAAATAAATGTGCCAGTAAATCCTCACCAAGTAATTTCCATCGGACAAAGATATTGACATATTTTGTCGGTCAGTTCAACAGACACAGCTGATCACCCACATAACTAACCTTGCCAGAAACCGTATGTAGGATAGAAGGCATTGGCGATACTCCTGTGGTGACTTCAAAGCCAAAGAAGCTGCCAACTGGGTCTCTAAATGGGCACGTGTCTGCAAACCATCATCTGTAACCCTGAATCAGAAACTCCCACATCAGTATGTTTAGAGCAAACTCTGATATGCAGTACATCAGCATGCCATAGACATAATTTCAAGTGTTCATAAATACTAAAGCAATCAAAGCGGTATGCAAACCTGCTCCATATAGGCTTTCTAGCCATGAACTTGCCTAGATCAATCTGCAACTTGCCTAGTTCTCCACCTTGGGGGGAACTAAATGAGCTAGCAAAATTTGATGCTGGAAAACAATCATCGGCAATCCTTAACCAGCACTTCATGCTCATGTCAAAAAGAAAAGCATGGCGACTGGCAAGGACAACTAAGGGAAAACCACGTCTTGAGAATTTAGCAGATATAACCTTTACTGCACCTGTCAACAAGGCAAAGATAACTAGTAAGCACCAACCATTTCAGCAACCACTTAGATGCAGCAAAGTTCAGAATAGCCATCTCAAGCTGTATGTGGAACTGAAGACTATATGTACAAATAGTTACCAGCATGATTTGCTGACGACTCATCTGGAGATGCAACCAAAGAAGCCAATGAGTCCTGCAAAATGCAGGTCCTGTTATAGAGGTCCCATATGTACATTAGACCTCTTCTTGTGACAAGAAGCAATTTCCAACAGTCGTCACAGTCTATAAAAACGGCTGCGGATCCCATCATCATTGCTGGCATTGCTCGTCTTCCACATTTTGTGTAAACCTAGTTAATTAAGAGCAGTCGATTGTGAGAACACAAAAGCCTATTCCAATAATAATTGACTGGGGTTACGTAGTACTCCCTCATTTTCAAAAAAAAAAATAAAGGAGCAGTTTGACCCGGTGTGGAGTCCACCGCCACACTTTGACCGTCAATATCTCATATATATTATAATATATTATAATGTTTACGACCATGAAATTTGAAATCATACTTAATTTGCATGGTATAATCTACAAGTTCTTGGAGTAATTGTTACTCAACACTTAAAAGTTCAAATCTTCAGTTGTGTGCGCGCCTTAAAAAAGGAGGGGCGGTAGCATCCATTTAAAAAAAATCAATCTATAAGAAATTCAGATAAGAAAATATTACTCACCTGCAGGTAACCATCTTCACAACCAACAGCCCAGAAATTTGCATTGCCTGCCAAGACAGTAACCTTTGCAGATATACGATCCAACCAAAGAGTTTCTGTTCCTCTTGTACACCTTATCTCAGTTTCTTTTGTTGAAAAGGCACCACTGACACCAATCATATCACCTGCAGCGCGTTCTACAGGCTTTGCTTCAAGGCAGACTGGCAAGGAATCCTCATTGTCTTTCTTATCTAACACATGTATTGAAAGTGCGGAAAAGGTCAAAGAGCCTGGAACAGCAGATCCAGTGCGTTCTACACTCAGCATTCCATCACTGCCAACACTGGTTGAAGCTTTTTGAATAACAAGACTCTCTGTAATGTTCGCCCTTGCTGTGACACCAGAGCGATCCTTAACTCCAGAATTGTTACAGTTACTGTTACCACCATAAGATGGTCTTATCCCATTCATTCGCCGATCTAGGGATGAAAAATCCATAGCCTGGTTCTGAGAATGGCTGGGTATGTTATCCTGGTTGGAAGGAAATCCAACAGCCTCTGGGATTATTCTTTTACGGCCATCTGGACGCCGGTATTCCCTCTGCTTCACTGGACTAGATAACCGAGTGACTTTATTCATATCATCAGCAGCAGGACCTGATGTTTTCTTCTCAGCTTCAGGTAAAGTTTCAGGAGCTTTCTGACTTTGCTCAACAGGAGCTGGGTTGGGCACATCTGCAGAAACTTTTGGGGGTGCTTGAAATTGCTGGACAATGGAAGTCCCCTTTTTGCTAGCCGATTGCTTTGCTGATGCTTCTTCTAGCAGTAACTGTGCAGGGCTTTCAGCCAGATTTGATTGTCGTCCTCTGACATCACCATATCTACTCCTCTTCAATTCATCCAGTTCAGAATCACTTAACTTGTATCCAAGCTCCTTTGCTTCGAAGTGAAAGTTGGCGACAGATCCATCCAAGGAGCATGCAAAAAGTGAATAACCATCAGGGCTCCTGTCAAGTGAAAAGCACATTATCACTGTGAGCTTGGGTATATGGGTAATATTAACTATATTGAGGAACAAACGAGATGCCTTACCAAGATAAATCAACCACACTTTGAGAGAAAAAATGCTTAGCAACAAACAATGGTCGCGCACTCGCTGTCGTCCAAACAGTAATTGTTCTGTCCTGACTTCCAATAGCAATAACATTATATGGTTGCTGTTCTTTTGATGATGTCTTTGATGTTCCATTGGCCCAACCAGCTGGTGCAGCTTTAGTGTCTTGCCCATTTGAGAAATTCTTGCGGAACATTGAGTTATTAAACTTAACCGCCACGATAGGCGCGTTATGCCCTAGAAAGTCAAATGTAGCAGACCACTCGCCTCTTTCAAGCACAGGGGCTGAATGCCTAGGTTTCTGGAAGCCGTGAGTCGTAGTAATAAAGTGGCCACAAGGTGACCATGCAAGTCGTCTAAAAAATGTTGAACCAAGCTGCAGGAAGAAGGAAAGTAAGAAAGGATTGCATTCAGGGCATGTTGATCATAGTAAATTATAAAATAAAGAAAACATGACATACAGATTTTTCCCAATGGCCTTCTGTCTTGTGAGCAAGACTCCAGTCGCTTGTACGCCATATTATAACAGTCTTATCATCTGACTGGCTTGCAATGAAAGAGCCAATAGGATCCCAAGTAACACCTTTGACCAAGCTGGAATGCCCTCTCAAGATGGCAGTGCACATACCATTGGTCATGTTCCATATGTGAACAGTATTATCCAAGCTGCCACTAGCCAATGTTGAATCATCAGGGGACCAATTAAGATCTACCTACTTTAGGCATAGCAAAAGAAAAGGGTGTTCAATAGTTACAGTAACAATAACAAAAGGTAATAATAAGAGCTAAAGAAAGAGTAACAGCACTAATTCTACAAATGCTTATTTAAGAAAAACTAGGGAAGATATACAGCATGGGTGCAATTATGGAAGATAATTACCACATCTGCAGTATGCCCTCTTAAGGTCATAACAACCTTCCAATTCTCTACATCTGGAGGTTCCCCACTACCAAACTCAGATGTTCCAGAACCAGCTTTTCGCTCATGAATTAGGATAACCTGATCATCTGATCCAGAAGCCAGATAGCGGCCATGCCTTGCCCATCTCACACAGTTTACTGATCCAAAATGGTCACGCATTGTAGCTAGCAACCCTTGGCTGGAATCATTGTTGGCATTATTCTTATCCACAGATTTCATGCTCCATATTCGAACCTATTGCAACACCACAGCAAATAAAAGGAACTTGGTAAGGAGATCACTTATGAATGATAAAAGGAAAATATGAAACAGTGGTTACACCTCAGTATCACATAACAGGTTACAAACAAATATGTGTTAATAACATGACAAGAAATCACAACCAACTAAATCTTAAAATTTTCAATTATCACTAAACAATGAAATTACCAATAGAATCACATCAATGCAAAACCTTCAGTTTGACGAACACTCAGTAAGTTATATAAATTATAATGCAACATGCTAGCTAATATGGACTAAAAACAACATAGTGAACACTATGAGATTAAAATTTGGGACGATGAATAGTGACTTCACAATAAGTCCCAGTTGAAAACCCAGCACTAAACCACTAATTCTAAAATTACATCAGATATACTGCTAATGGCAAGGTTATGTACGACTAGAGAATTGTTAGCCAAAGGTGTGTTCTAACGAAACAAAGTACAACTTACATTTTGGGATTGAAGGCATCAACCCTCAACCCGGGAGGGAACATCATCCCCAACCTGGGTTCGCGGGGTTTTTTTCAGCCCCGCCATGTAAAAATCTCTCATAAGTAGCGTATCATGTTCCACAACATGTCGACACGGGAACTTTGTGACTATGCCCAAATTAATACCTTAACCAAACAAGCTGGACCCAGGAATGCAATGGAATGCTCATAGTGGACTGAAGAGAGTTCTAGAGCCTAGGCAAACTACGATGAATGTTTGCTATAAAAATTCTGTTTTCAATCCTTACGATAAAACTAAAATTCTATTGTGTGTTCGCCGAGGAGCCCGGCCAGACAGGGTCACCTGGCAGCAACACCGCCCCTGCCTACTTGTAATCCTTAACCTCTAAATACTTTCAACTGGGGATATCACTGAAGCACAATTAGCACGCAAATGTTAAGCTATTATAGCACTGAGAAAGGCGACAAGGCAAGTCAGCAGGGAAAAAAAATCAATGGAAAAGACAAAAGAGAAAGGGAAAAATACAGTGCTGAGCTCGGATTAAACTAGAAGCAAGTAAAGGAAAAACAACAACACTGGATACCTTTTGGTCGCCGCCGCCAGTGGCGAAGCGGAGGCCGCCGGGCTGGATATCGATGGAGAAGATCTGTAGGCCCTCGTGGCGAATCCAGCTTGGCTTCTCCGTAATCATCTCCTCAATCCTTAGATTTCTCCCGTGATTACCTCATGGAACCCTACCTAAGCTATTAGATTACACTGCCCGTCGATCACACCCCTAAACCGAGGGCATGCCCTTGGTAGGGAAAACCCTATCTAGTGGTGGGGGGGCGACTGATAATGGGAATCGAGGGGGAAATCGAATAGGACGAGATGTACAGAAGATTGGAGGAGTAGGGATCCGGAGGTTACTTGGCGGCGGCCGGCGGATTCGATCGGCGCAGCGGCAGCGGCAGCGGCGGCGGCGCGAAGAACACGGCGATGGGGACGAACGTGTTCGTCCTGTTCGTGTGATGAGAAACGAAAAAAAAACAACAAAAACGAACGAAAATCGAAAACGAATTCGAATGAAAATTGAACTGAATTGGAAAGTGTGAACTTGTGAAGGAAAAGGCAGAGATGTGTCGAGAATTTAATTTGCTTTTTGGTCCCTTTTTTTTTGTCTCTTACAAATCGTATATACCGTACAATGAAGTTGCATGCTTTAAGATTAGTACTTTGGAGAAAAGAACATTGGATGGCAGTAACTACATTGTAATGTACTAGTAGAGCACGTGTATTGTTTGCTTGACCTCTACTGTCTTTACGAAAGGTCAAGTTGGTTTATGTATTTATTTGTTTGTTTATATTATAATATATATCAAAGCTTGAATTTCACAAGCTTTGCAACTGGCACTGTCAGATAGATTGTTCGCACGAAAGAAATTGAAAGGCCGCTGACACAGAAATTCAGGGCAAAAGCAATATGCTTGCTCAAAAGATTATCAGGTATGATGCATCCACCATATTTCTCCATGACGTCTCCTTTCTTTGTTTTTTCTTTGTAGCCCTTTCTAATACATTATATACTGTACCTACGTATTGAGAAAATAAATATAGTACAATGCATAGTTACGAAAAGGAAAATAAAACAAAACAAAACAAAATCTGTTGGATCGGATTAGGCTGCCAACAGCCGCTGCTGATTTCTTCACCGACGGTAAACAGAAACGGGGCTTGTAGTCCTCCAGCTACTAGTGGAACGTGTGAAAGCAGGGAAGGCTGTACTGGGCCTTGTGCCATACTGGGCCTCTTTCAGTTTTCGACGTCATCTGCCGTGCTGCCACATTTCAACCACAAAAAGGTTTGACAATTGACACGCAATCCAACCCAAAAACACCGGAGCATTATTTAGAAGATCTTTAAACTTTTTTAAAACAAACCGAGCAAGAGAGATACAGATTTATCAATAAGGATTTTGTTTATAAAGTGGAAACCCACATTAGGTAGAACATCATTTCCACAAGGAAAAAAAAAAGCAACGACGACTAATCACACCACAATGTAAACACAACTTTAAAACAACTCACACCTCAACCCAAACAACACCTCCAATTGGCACACACACCAAAAAAAATAATAACCAAGATCTCCACTACTAATTCCCTTTGTCCATCGCCAGCCGCTAAATAGCCACACAAGAATGGTTTCAATCCCCCACGAGTTTTTAGGCCAATCTCAGTGGGAGTTTCATTAGAGTGTCATTTGCATTTAATAGTCTGCCACATATGCATTTTTGATGACATGTCAACGTTTTAATGAAGAGAGAGAAGAATTGAGTTTCATGGGGATGAAACTCTCTTGGCACAGTTACCAACTCTCTGTGAGTCATAGAATTAAATGTCTATGAAACTATGAAATGAAACTTTCCATTGAGAGTGGGTGTTTCATCCGAGTTTCATTTCATTCTATATGACATGGCAGTCTTGGAAACAACAAAATGAAACTCTCCACTGAGACTGGCCTTACACCTTCAATGGCGGCCTCGCAACTCCATGTCAAATGTCGAGTTTCCCAATGCCAGTTCATGAGCGTGGCTTCTTAGACCCTGTTATCATCCACCTTACTATCGGACGCCAACAATCATTGTCGAGGCCCATGGCCATTGCTACCATGCCACAAAATGTCTGCCCAAATCATGTCATCTCTAACTCCACTACTATGCATTATCCGTCCTCGAATCTCTCCGATAAACAAATCTTTGTACTTTTATATAAAAATAGGTTTTAGGTGTACTTTCTTGTGCTAAGAATATCTTTCTGTTTTAAACAATGATTGTCTACTCCTAATTCATTCATTTCTTTTTTTGAAAATGGCTGCATTTTTTGCAATTTTATGACTTAAGTTTAGTGCGAGATGCCCATATTTTTTGTCTGAATACTAAACGAAGAACAGAGTTAAATTTGCAAAAAAAAAATCTCCAATACCTAAATTTGGTGAGCATGTTATAGTGTTTTAGATGAGTTCCACATCCAGATAAAAGGTGTTTGTAACTTTGTAAGCATCAGATGAAAAATATTCCTTCTCCACACCTTATTTTTAGTTATACCGACAAACTCTATCTAAAAATTACATGAAAATAATCGTCATAACTCTAGTATGAGTCGAGTATAAATCCAACATATATAGGTTGATATAAGAACTAAAATTGGGGGTGTGGGAAAGAAAATTTTCGCCAGAATCTTGGTTTTATTCCATTCCATGCATGCTATAAGAAAGGGAATTGAAAGCAAAGCAAAGGAAAAAAAATCAAGTGCATGATATAGTAAAACTATTTAAAGATAGATGGTACATTATATTGGTGGGAAATCGGCAAGAACCCCGACCTGCTATTAGAGGCTGAGAGGATCGGTAGTTCGGAACACCACGCGTGAGCAAGATTGCATAGCACAGACAGCCAGGATGTAGCAATTCAATCATTGCACATGAGCACACCACAAACAAGCTAGGCACACAAGGTTTGTGAAGACGATGCCGATCTGAACTGGTCGCCAAGAAACACAAGAATGCATGTTGTATAGGAGTAAGTACTATCTTACCGATGAAGATCTCCAACAATGAGTATGCAACAACCTGCTTAAAGTATAACTAATTAACCAACGGTGACTGATATTTCTCGATCACGCAAAGGTTTGCGCGTCTTTGTATTAAAGTAGATAAAAAGTTCGATACAACATGTCTTTGAGCGCCCTAGGGGTCAGCATTGAAGTTGAGACCCTCTCTAGCGAACTGATATGAGGAACATGGGATGATGATCATCAGGTCCAGCTAAATTAACACTAAACAAGCTAGGAGCAGGAGTACGCAGGTAGTACCAAAGCAGCTGCTGGACGCCGATGGCTTTAATCAATAATAATCTGGATGGATGACGAATGATCATGATCTGGTGTACATGTAGGTAGTTGGGTAACGCAGTTGGTGACCACTGCATGCTAGCTAGTTGAGCACGTACTTCATGACCCCTGGGATGTGGATCTTGTAGAAGTAGTCGTCCCAGTCGACGGTCTTGGGGTCGAAGTTGAACTCCACCCGGTCGGCGACGGGCATGGCGATCCTGAGCCTCTCCACGTTGGCGTCGTCGAAGATGCCCCTGAAGAGCGCGAAGGGCCCGTAGAGGTCGACGAGGCGCATGACGAACCTGTACTTGCGGTCCAGGTCGGCGTAGAGGCGCGAGAAGAGGAGGCCGCAGCAGAGCAGGCTGAGCAGGCGCAGCAGCTCCAGCGGCAGCCTGTAGCGGAGCACCATGTAGGCGGTGAAGCCGGCCACGGTGCCGAAGAAGTGCACCTTGCGGGTGCGCACGGGGCGGCCGTCCTTGCCCACGCGCGGGTGGTCGCTGAAGTACCGCAGCCCCGTCCGGTACAGCACCGCGTACGGCGCAGGGTTGCGGAGGGAAGACGTCGCGTGGTACACCGTCGGCGGCGGCGGCGGCGTCTGGTCCGGGGCCGGGGCCGACGACGCGTGCGCCACCGTCGCGGCCATCATCGCGTTCACCACCATGTCCCCGGGGATCTGCCATGCATGCATGTCAACATGTCATTAAAGCGCGCGGCGGATCGAGCAACTGTGAACCGATTCATCGATGCAGCAGCATTAATTGGTTGGTTATCAGCTAGCACAGCAGTTAATGAATTGAATTACCACGTCCATGGTGAGCTGGAGGTCGGCCAGGAAGCAGGAGAGGCTCTGCTTGGCGTAGCCGATGAGGATGGCGTCGATGGTCCTGGTGCCTTCGATCCACCCGGGCAGCGGCTCCTTCTGGACGCTGGTGATGATGCTGGGCCGCACGATCACGCCGGGGACGCCGCCGGCGAGCTCCCGCGCCAGCGCCATCTCCCCGAGCGCCTTGGTGAAGACGTAGGTGTTGGGCCAGCCGAACTCCCGGGCCCTGGCGAGGCCCAGCTCCTTCATGGCCTTCCGCTCGTTCTTCTGCTCCGCGTCGTCGCCGGCGACCTGCCGCTGGTAGTCCCTGGCCAGCCGCAGCTCCGCGTCGATGTCCAGCTCCGCCTCCGCCTCCGTCTCCCGCAGCGTCTCGCCCTGTTTGAACGCCCGCTCCAGGATCACCCCCTGCTTCTCGCCCACCACATAGGCTGCGATAGATGGCCGGGCGATTGCAGTTTCAGCTTCTTTTTTCTTCATTCATCATCAGCAAATTATTAACACAGCAGTAATCCACCAGAGTCGGTACTTACCCGTGGACACATGGAGGACGACCTCGAGATTGGGGCACTGCTTGGCCAGCTGGCAAATATGCTTCACTCCCATCACGTTCACATCCAGGGCCACGTCGTACCTGCGGACACGCATGCACGTTACATTTCCCCAGGGACCATTTTATGCAGGAGCGTCAGTCAGAACAGGGCATTGACCACCCAGTTCTGCATACTGTATGAAAGAATACCGTACAATATACGTACGTACAGTATCGGGTAAGTAGGTTTTTTTCAGAATATATACGTACCTCTCGTAGAAGTTTGTGGTGGCAGCTCCATTGACGATGACGTTGAGCTCCCGAGTCATCTGGCTCAGCTGGGGCCCCTCCACGCCCAGGTTCTCGTGGATGATGTCTCCGGCCAACGGCACGACCTTGTCCTCGATGAAGGACTGGAACCCCTTGCCGTGCGTCTCCCGGAGAAGCCCAAACAGCTCCTTCCCGATCACCTGCATGCCAACCAGATTAGTATTAGGGGTGTTTAGATGCAAAAACTTTTGAAATTTGGCTATTGTAGCACTTTATTTTGTATTTAGCAATTAGTGTCCAATCATAAACTAATTTGGCTCAAAAGATTCATTTCGTGATTTATAACCAAACTGTATAATTAATTATTTTTATCTATATTTAATGCTCTATGCATGTGTGAGATAAAAAGTAAAAATTTGGAATTTTAAAGGCATCACAGGGCCTCAGTCCGGATGCTACACAGGGCATGCATGTCCTTGCATCTAAGTCCATGGACCCTGTCTGGCGATGGAAGTTTTCAACAAAAGAAAAAAAAAGACTTGATGGACCCACATGCAATGGAGAGATGGATCCTGCAGGTGAGGTACGTACGATCTCGCCTCAGCAGTGCGGTGCATGGTTGGGTTGTGCCGGGTATGAGGCCTATGGTCCATTTCTGTGCCAATCTTGTTATGGTTTGCATGCATAACTCCTCAGAAGTTTCTGTCAGCTAGTTCTGGCTGTGTTTAGTTTTTTAAATTCACCCCTAAATTCCACTATGAAAAAAAAGATTCCCCATCACATTAAAATGCCGGCACATACATGGAGTACTAAATGTAGATGGAATAAAAAACTAATTGCACAGTTTTGTTGTACTTTGCGAGACAAACATTTTGAGCCTAATTAATCAATGTTTGGACAATTATTACCAAATAAAAACAAATCTGCTACAGTGTCAAACAGTAATTCGGGATACCCAATTTGGGGCTCTAAACAAGGGCCGTGTTCAGTTGCCGAATTTGGCGTGCAGATTTGGTACAGTGCGTATTAAATGCGTACTGTACCAATTCGTTTGTATTTGGTAAAAATTGTCTAAACTTTGACTAATTAGGCTCAAAATGTTCGTCTCGCAAAGCACAACAAAACTGTGCAATTAGTTTTAAATTTCATCTACATTTAGTACTCCATGCATGTGCCGACATTTTGATGTGATGTGAATCTTCTTTTTGAATAGTAAAATTTAGGGTTAGAATTTAGAATCTAAACAAGGCCAAGGCCTGGTGCGTGAAACGTCAAAAACTGAAAATTGCCACTGCCATAAGTTTGTGAACAGTACAGACAGACAGATCTGATGGACCACACCGAGACTGAGCATTCAACTTTGGCCCCATCTAGACCAGACCTTGCGTTGGGACCTTGCCTTGGTTCTTTGACACACAACAGTTCCTTTTACGGTTACAACACTGTTGTACCACGAGGGGGGTTTATAAGGGCAGTCCTAATGAAAGAAATTAGTAGTTTCTATAATATAGGATACCGTACCAAAAAAAAAGTACTGTTTTCTAACCCATAGTTTCTATGAGTAATAATTATTTTCTCTTTCTCCTCCCAACTCTATCTTCTTCCTCCAATGGGAATGCGACACGAGCTCCCTAGAAACTAGTGGTTTCTCCCCAATGATGATTTCATGGTTTCTTGGTGCATTGGATCAAGAGTAGACCTGATTTCTTCATGAAGAAACCATTTCTATGATTTTTGCTCTCTTTCTTCATTAATTACGTTGCCATGTCAGCATTTTGCCTGCGTGGCAAGTCATTTAATGAGGATAGAAACCATCATCAATGCACCGTTGAGACTGCCCTAATACACTTGCCCTTAATTGGAGTGCTGATACATGCTGCATTCGGTCGTCTCAAAATAAATCAATTTCTAGCCAAACTATCTTAAATTTGCCCAACTTTATATGAAAAGGTAATAACATCTATGGCACCAAACAAATATATTATAAAAATATATTTTATGATGTATCTAGTTATATTAATTTGGTGTCATAACTATTGGTGCTCTTTTTTTTAATAAAGTTGCATGGTCAAACTTAAAATAGTTTGACTTAGGACAACTCTAGAAGTTGATTTTAATGAGATGGAGAGATCACATCTATCCCAAGTAAAAAGAAAAAGGAACAAACAACACATGCAGTTCGACAATATATGTGCAGCAACTTATAATAATTAAATAAATGAGAAGTATTGCAAAATTGGCCAAATTAAAGGGAAAAGACGGGATGTCTAAATGCAGTTCGACAATATATGTGCAGCAACTTATAATAATTAAACAAATGAGAAGTATTGCAAAATTGGCCAAATTGAAGGGAAATGACGGGATGTCTGAATTTCATATTTCGTGCTAGTAAGGTCTTGTTTAGTTCTAGAAAATTTTGCAAGATTCTCCATCACATTGAATCTTTGGATATATTTATGAAGCATTAAATATATATAAAAAATAAAAATAATTATATAGTTTAGCCGTAATTTACGAGACGAATCTTTTAAGTCTAATTAGTCTATGATTGAATACTAATTATCAAGTAACAACGAAAAGTGTTAAAGTAGCGTTTTGCAAAAATTTTCAGCCTAATTCTAGTTGCTGCAATAAATATCGCAGGTGCCGATCGGCTGCATTCTTTAGTTTTTAAAGTACAAGCTAGCAGGATGAGGTTGGCTTCCCCAGCAGGCCAGCACACCGTTTTCCCAGCAAAGCATGCATCAAGGAGGAGTCGGCAGTAGGCAGCGCATGCTGCTGCACATGGAATTTTGCATGCATGCAGTACAATTGCCGAGGCATGCAATTACTCTTTGCTCCTGACCAACCAACCACCAGCCCACCCTACTCTCGCCATAACTCCTCGTTGCTCACGTCTCTGTATTTGTTTCCTAAATTCGTCTCGCAAATTAGTCTCAATCTATGTATTTAGATTTATATATAGTCTATATTTAATATGTATATATCTAAATATTTCGATGTGATAGGAACTAAAGTTTAGATGTGGAAACCAAACACTCCAATTAAGCCTAATTAATTCAGCATTAGCCCATGTTTAGTGTAGCACCACATTGTCAAATCATGAAATAATCAGGCTTAAAAAATTCGTCTCGCAAATTAGTCGTAATCTATGCAATTAGTTAATTTTTAAGTTTATATTTAATACTTCATGTGTCTAAATATTCGATATGATAGGCACTATAAACTTTAGGTGGAGAAAATAGCTAGACAAGGCCGAGCCTGGTTTAGTTCCTAACGATGCGAAGCATGCAACCCTTTAGTTCCCTAATTCTCCCCCAAATTCCACTATGCTTCGCCCATAAATTCTCCCCCCAAAAATTTTTGGAACTTTGAATGATCTAAACACACCCATACCCATCTAACTTTGATACTCTTTTTCGTAGTCATCGGAATTGGATGGACTGTGTGCTCTCAAGGATTGGAGTAGTTTGCTTGGCATGCCTACACCAAACCTTGCGCAGATCAGAGCACAATTTTAAAAATTGTATATGTAATTAATCTTCTCTGTGATGCAACTGATCCGAAGAAATCCTTCAGTAGCAACAACAGCAGCATAAATAATGATTGATTGCCAATAGTTTGGTCTGACTTTTAGCAGTGATGCTTTGCTCATCTTTTTAACGCCAGTGATTGTGCTACACACATACTACCATGTTCAGTAGTGTGTTTTCTCTTTCAAAAAATTAAATTCAGAAATTTTTAGGTGACCTAAATATGTTGGCATCACCAGTAGCTGTTCTAGGATATGATTAGGACTTCAGTGGTGGATTACGATGTATAGATGGCGCTATCGGAGTACCAACATGAGAAAGCTGCATGCATATCCACAGGTACCCACATCGCCACAAGTGTACCAATTATCTTGTACTACATACGTCTGGAATGGTACTTTTTACTCCTATATTGCTAGCTTGTACCACATGCATACTCGTACCTTATTTTTTTGTACCACATAAATAAATTAAATTAAACAAGAAAATAAACGACAAATGCACACACACACCAAGATGTGGGGGCATCTTGCAGATCTGCTATTTTTATCTGAAGAATGTTTGAGGTTCTTTGCAACATGAACCACTACTTTGATTATTAATCAGTGCGTGGTTACTTGAAAATAAGTGAAGAAGAGAACCCCAAATAGAGAGATATTATTAGTAACTCAGAACAGAACTACAGAAGAAAGTATCAGAGATCATGCTGTGGATATAGAAGTGCATCATCATGAAGTAAAGTCATTACCTCAGTCTCCACCCGTTTCTTGGCCGATTCTGCATCCGGCGCACGCACGGGGAGGTAGATCCTCTTGACGTCCGGCTGGACCCTCAGTATCTTCTCCACAAGTACTGCAGCAACGCATGACGGCAGAGAGAGCACCACCAGGACAGGGGAAGTGAAGTAAAGGTGAGCACAGTGCATGCATGCAAGAAAGAAAGACAAGCAAGAGAGACATGCATGCTTGCTTACTCTTTCCAAGGAAGCCTGTTGCGCCAGTGATCAGGATGCCCTTGTTCTTGAAGTACCCAGGGATCCTGCTTGTGTCCTCCATTGTTCCAACCAGCTTTCTTCAATCTGTGTGTGTTCCTGTGTTTGTGTAAGAGAGAGAGAGAGAGAGTGATCCGAGAGAGAGAAAAAGCAAGGAGGGAGAAAGACACGCTAGAGTGCTGCTAGCTCGGTGCTAGAGAAAAGTTTATGTGGCGACTGAGAAAAAAGCAAGGAGGGAGAAAGACACGCTAGAGTGCTGCTAGCTTGGTGCTAGAGAAAAGTTTATGTGGCGACTGATGAGAGGCACCGCGCGCACCAAAAGAGGGTCCTGATGTGGGTATTTATGGCGCACGATGCAAGCCGCCCACCAAAAGCAGTGCAAGTCGATCGTCTTGGAGGGTTGAGTAGACGTAATCTATAAACTTCGGCCTTGTGTAGTTCGTAAAATATTTCCTAAAATATTTCAGATTCTCGTCACATCGAATCTTTGACACATGCATGAAGCATTAAATATAGATAAAAAATAAAACTAATTACACAGTTTAGATGAAATGGACGAGACGAATCTTTTAAGCCTAGTTAGGCTATGATCGGACAATAATTGCCAAATAACAACGAAAGTGCTACAGTAGCACTACAGTTACATTTCCCAAAATATTTCGCGAACTAAACAATGCCTTGAGCGAATGGGCATTGGGCAACATGGACTTTATTTGCAAGGGACAACACAATGCACCCAGCTCAGATGATTATCCCGCTCACTGTCAGGACTCAGGAGCAGACGATAATAGTAGGCGCCGCTCGATGGACGGTAAATTAGGCCTAGTTCGTAACTTTTTGCAATCTGGGCTAGTGTAGTACTTTCGTTTGTATTTGGTAATTAGTGTCTAATCATGGACTAATTAGGCTTAAAAGATTTGTCTCGTAAATTACAGACAAACTGTGTAATTAGTTATTTTTTTACCTACATTTAGTGCTCCATGCATGCGTTTAAAGATTGATGTGACGGAGAGTGTGTAAAAATTTGGAATTTGGAAGGTAAATAAAAATCTTCACTGCATTTGTACTACTTACCATAATTCGTCTTAAATGTATAGCCGCCGTGTGTGGGAACAATGAACAACCGGCCTAATAAACGAATCAAGATTGCATTGCTGTCATATGATATTCAGAAGAAAGAAATCCCTAGGTGGCCAGGTGCTTTGACATCTGAAATCTGAATGCTGATAAAGCCATGATTATCATCATGCAGTGTATACAGGAAGGAACGGATGGATGTTTCCAACCCAATAGGTAAATAATAAAGTAGCAGGGGCGGAGCCAGGATTCAGATATAGGGGGGGCCGGACGCACACCAAGTGTCGACAAAAATTATATAGTACCCACACGAGATCTTGATGTCGGCTTAAAAAATTGCGGAATTTGATGTTGGCTTAAAAATCTGCAATAAATTACCTTTAATCTCTTTATCTTAAAAAAAATGCTACTCCCTCCGTTATATTTTGACTTTAACATTTGTACTGAAATAATGCATTCGACATGGTGTATGCTTAGATTTGGCATAATTGGGGATCTTTATTGAGTTCAATATATGAGTTTGCGCCATTTAAAGATTCCCTTTAAGTTGCCTTAATTTTTTTGGAATACACTATATTATAGGACGAAGGAAGTAAATATCTAAATTTTAAAGATAAGAATTGAAGGGACATTCTTCATAGATAATAATTCATGTCATATATATATTTTATTTAGCCACTTAACATTAGATAATTAAGAGATATATTTGAGAAAAGCAATAAAAAATTAGTTAGTACATCTTATTTATTTATAATCTCTAATGATTAGTGAGACATAACTAAAAATAGTAATGAAAACTATAGGCCAGGCCCCTGCCCGCCCCCCCTTGTCTCCGCCCCTGTAAAGTAGTGAGAAAAGAAGGCAAGCTGGATTGGACCATATCGTTTGACAAATGTTCTGTCTTCTCCGCCAGTCGTTTGACAATTACTCGAGTATTTTGTTTGCGCATTGTTGGCTTCACTAGGGGCCTGTTTAGATGCAAAAAAAATTGGCAAAATATACACTGTAGCGTTTTCGTTATTATTTGGTAATTAGTGTCTAATCATAGTCTAATTAGACTTAAAAGATTCGTCTCGTGGATTTCGTCTAAACTGTGTAATTATTTTTATTTTTTATTTATATTTAATGCTTCATGCATGTGTCCAAACATTCGATGTGACAGGGAATGTGAAAAATTTTGCAAAATTCTTGGGGAACTAAACTGGGCCTAGGTCACAACTTCTAGGTAGCTAAATCCTTTCTTAACCACCGGAATGCATTTCGTCCTTTCCGCTTATACGTACTCGTATTACGTGGATATATAGTTAATTCGTCAGGATGCGTGATCCAAAGGGTTTCTGAATTCTATCTGAGAAATTCACCACGTACAGGACATGTTCGGTAAGCTAATAAAAACTAGAAGAATGCCATGCCGCCACGCTTGGAATTTTATTGATTTGCTGGTGAGCCATGCGCAAAGTAGGTGGCCGGTATATCTTCATTCCATGTAAACTACAAGTATATGCACGAGTAAACAAAATTGCTTCAGTCTTCTTCTCATCCCGTTATGAAGTTGCTCACCGAACAAAGAGGGAATCGTATTTCTTGGGGGAGAGAGAAACAACCAGGCAGGCAAGTGCGAACTTGAAGTGTCTGGAATTAAGGAGTTGAAGGCCTGTCTAGTTAGTCGCAGCTCTTTCAATGCCTTTAATTCGGAACAGCAATGCATGCAATGGTCCCTTCCCTCTTCGCTCCGTTGGGGACCGGCCGGGTAAAGGGTTGGGATGAATGTGTTGGTTTTATGGTCTGTTTGCATCATTGGATTATATTGCTATATATAGTTCCTTGCCAAATTTTGTCTAAAACATGACTAACAACTTGCTCACCGCACCTATCAAGAAACCAAACATTAGCGTAAAAAGTTGTAGCAAACCTAACATACGGGAGAAGATAGCAGCAATACTTTTGAACTGTGTTAAACCCAAAGCCGCGCAGTGGAGCTGGGCCTAACAACTTACTCCCTCCGTCCAACAAAACATGCAATTCTAGCACAGTATCACGTTTTAGTATCTTAACTTTGACCAATTATAGATTAAAAAGTATTAATATTTATGATATCAAATAAATATCATTAGATTAATTATGAAATATATTTTCATAATAAATTGATTTGGAGCAATAAATATGAATATTATTTACTGTAAACTTGGTCAAACGTGAACTACTTTTTCTGGCACGCAACCCATAGTTGCATGTTTTTCGGACGGAGGAAGTATCTCAGTATAGGGCCTTGTTCACTTTGCAAATTTTTGCAACCCGATGAATAGTACCACTTTCGTCTTATTTGGCAAATATTGTCCAATCGTGGACCAACTAGGCTCAAAAGATTCATCTTGTGATTTCCAACTAAACTGTGTAATTAGTTATTTTTTATCTATATTTAATACTCTATGCAAACGACTAAAAATTGATGTGATGAAGAGAGAGTGAAAAAAACTTGAAATTTAGATGGCATCTAAACAAGACCTAGGCTGCAGGCCCATGAGTTCGGTGAGCCGAGCGTACCATTTAATGCTGCAGTGATTGCAGCTTTAAGATGCAATGCATGACAGATCTGATCATGCCTTTTCTGGCAATCCACCCTTTGGGTTTCATTCTCAGATGCGGGATGTCTGACCTCGCTCTGTAATTTAATTAATGGCCTTGTTCAGTTCCCAAGGCCTTGTTTAGATCCCAACTCGGGTGGTCGAATTTACACAGTGCCACCCTCGAGCACTGTAGCATTTTTGTTTTTTATGGTAATAATTGTCCAAATTTTAATTAATTAGGCTTAAAATGTTCGTCTCGCAAAGTACAACAAAACTGTGCAATTAGTTTTTGATTTCATCTACATTTAATACTCTATACATGTGCCGACATTTTGATGTGATGGGGAATCTTCTTTTTGCATAGTAGAATCTGGGGATAAATTTGGGCAACTAAACAAGGCCCAAATTGGGGGTGTCCGATTTGGTACAGTAGCGATTCGTTTGTATTTGGTAAAAATTGTCCACATTTTGATTAATTAGGCTTAAAATGTTCGTCTCGCAAAGTACAATAAAACTGTGCAATTAGTTTTAAATTTCATCTACATTTAGTACTCCATGCATGTGCCGGTATTTTGATGTGATGGAAATCTTCTTTTTACACAGTGGAATTTGGGGTTGAATTTGGGAACTAAACAAGGCGAATAAACCTGTTTGGAGGTCTGTCCTGCCATGTGAAATAATAATTACAGCAACAGCAAAATGCTAGGGAATTACAGGCCTTGATGCATGATCTTTCATTTCTTCCTGAAACATGTGAATGCACTGGCCTCTACAACATTAAAGCACAGCTAGCTCATTCCGTATTACTACGGGCCTGTTTAGTTGGTGAAAAATTTTGGGTAAGTTTCTGTAGCATTTTTCGTTGTTATTTGACAAAATTTATCCAATTATGGACTAACTAGGCTCAAAAGATTTGTTTCGACATTTACAGACAAACTGTGTAATTAGTTATTTTTTTACCTACATTTAATGTTTCATGCATGCGTCCAAAGATTCGATGTAACGGGTACTGTACAAACTTTTTTGGGTTGGGTGGCCAACTAAACAGGCTCTACGTTTCTGACATAGTATGAAACACAAGAATATCTCAGTCAGATATCAGCCAGTGTTTTTGACCCGTCTGCATGCGTCAAGGCATTTCTTTCTACTAATATAGTAACTCTGATGCGTGCCGGCCAATAGAGACAGAGAACTCATGTCGCATGCATGGACTAGCATGGTTTCGTCTGTCTCAAGGATCAGAAAAGAGGCCAAGTGTGTAATTTTCGCAGTCTAATCGCTTGTCCATGGGAAAGCAGAACAGTGAGGTGGCGCAAGATCAGCCAGCGATTTTGTATTTAAACAATATGTGTTACTCGAGAATCAAGAATCAAGAGTCAAGAGACTCATCAGGAGGAGAGGAGCTTGCATGAAAGGAAATCGTAGTCCCTGTCAGTCGGTCAGTCAACTGTCATCATGTTATTAGAGCAGCCAAGAAACAGATGCCAAAACTCCATACTAATGCTGTGCAAAGCAAGCTGCAGATCGTCAGCTCAGGTAGCAAAAGGTGCATCTTCGTCACAGGCGCAGGGGTGCCGTGAATGGGAGCTCCGCGGCGACTAGACTCCAGGTAGCAAAGGTGCATGCATCTTGGTCACACGACATACACGCAATGCAGCTGGAGTTGCCTGCCACGATCATCAACCACAACAAGGCAGCAGGAGACCAGTCGAGAGTTGGGACATCATGCGCCGACTTCCATTATTATATTATTATATAGACAATGTAGTATTTGCAGCAATGATGTTGATACGGTCGGTCCTGCCCATTCCAAATCGATTTATGGGAGACCTGCCTTGCAAGGGAAAGATGACCTAATGAATCATGTGCATTTTCTTGCCAATCCCAATGGTGGATGCGGATTCGTTATTGATATATTTTGATACATAGGCTGTGTTTAGATCCAAATTTTGGAGTACCAAAATTTATGGCCACTGCTACAGTACCAAAATATACTGTAGCATTTCGTTTGTATTTGGTAATAATTGTCCAACCATTGACTAATTAGACTCAAAACGTTCGTCTCGCAAAGTACAACCAAACTGTGCAATTAGTTTTTGATTTTATCCACATTTAGTACTCCATATATGTATCGCAAGTTTGATGTGACGGGGAATCTTTTTTACATAGTGCACTTTTTAATGGATCTAAACACAGCAATAATGCATGCTATCTTTTTCCTCATCATGGTGTTGCTATTATGGCCACTGCTAGTTTTGAAGAGTTCATTCATGCTTGTGTTTCGTTGTGTTGTAACCAATCAGTTAAGTACTTGTCCCTGGCTCTCTAATCGCTAGCAGAAATGGAGGGATCATGAGGCAGCAAACATATCAGTTGGTGGGAAGACCCTACAAACTACAAATACTGCCTTCCTCTTAATATATAAGGCGTGTTTTCTCTAAACGTGTGTACATCCATACAATAGTACTATTGCTGAGAGACAATTAGATATGTTCTTTATTTTTTGAACCAGATGTAGTTATGTCTTATATATCAGGACCGAAGAAGTACTAACTTTGAATAGATTTACTTCCTCCATCACATAAAGAGAGTTGTTCTATCAGTTGGGGGGAGATATCAAAGCATTCGGAAAATGATCAAATACCTCTAGAAAAAGTTAGCCTATAATGTCTTTTCTAGTGGGTTGAAGTAGAAAGCACATGGGCCTTGTTTGAATGCGCATGTATTCATCTCAATCTATATGTGTTGAAGTGGATTGACGTGAAATTAAACTAAATTCCATTCTATTCCACTCCAACACATATGGATTGAAATGGATACATATGCATCCAAGCAAGGCCTTAGGTGAGATTTGCCTTAGTTATACTTCTTGGGAATTTAAGTGCTAGAATGATACTCTTCATGAGAAGGATGGAATATATATGATGATTGAAGTACTCTGCAATACACACGCGACTTTTTGTTGTTTTCAAACTCAATACGTACTTCGACTGCTATCGATGGTCAAAGTTTTGGAAGTACGAACAGATTTAGTCAACATGGTTAGTGTTTATGGTCCTATCTAGTAAATAAGCAACAGGTAATACACAGCAATCATCTACCACATCCTTTCAACGGAATGGGATTTAATATGATGGAAAAATCCCAGCTGAACCTCTACAAAATATTTTAAAACTAGATCAAGGAGTGGTATTCAAGCAGCAAATCGGAGGAAGCCTTGCATGACTGCAGCACTTCACGGGAAAGGGCCACCTTAGCCTGTTCGGTAGCAGTTAAAGTTTAACTTCCATCACATCAATGTTTTCTCAAATAAATGGAATACTAAATGTAGACTAATTACATACATGTCAGCACAGATTAGAAGTAATTTACGAGACGAATCTATTAAGCCTAATTAGTCCAAGATTGAAAACTTTTTATCAAATAAAACAAAAATGCTACGGTATTTGTTAAACTTTAACTCCTCCGATCAAACACCACCTAACCAAACTGCACGCGCTTCAACTTCAAGCATCGTGTTGGCATGGATCAAATCGACTATTTAATCATTTTTGGCATCTGCCAGATAGCAATATTCTTGGAGTTCTGCATTCCTACGTTTCTCTTCACCATTTGTTCTTGTTCCCGGCAGCACCATCCTTCCTATCATTATATCATGATAATAATAATAATAATAATAATACAATATATTATACTATAGGGTTAAGTCCACTCTAGTTCCTCCAACTATCGCAAAAGTCTGGATTTCATCCCCCAACTTCAAAACCAGATAACATTGGTCCTCCAACTTTTGATAAAGTTCACTTTTCACCCTGTGCGGTTTTGTAGGCGGTTTTGCATGACACTGTTCATGGTGCTGACGCCAGCGATGACATCAGCATTTATTTTTAATTTGCGAAATTAATATCTCTTTATTCGGAGCTCTAAATATAGCAAATAATATATCAATTTTGATCGTCTCGACGAGCTCTTTGTAATGGTGTACTCCGTTTTGTTGTTTGAGATAGTTTTATTTTGTAAAAATTAAATATTTCTATAAAACAAGTGAGAATAACCAAACTCGCGGCCATCGTGTCGCTGTACCGGTACGAGGAGCGGATAAACGGGTACGTCCTGCTCACGCTCTACTCCGTGCACGTGTACCTGGCGCTGGAGCTCATTCTGGCGGCGGCGGCGCGTGCGCTGGTTCGGCTGGAGCTGGAGCTCCGGTTCGACCGGCCCTACCTCTTGGCCTTGTTGCGCGACTTCTGGGGCCGAAGGTGGAACCTCTCTGTACCGGCGCTGCTCTGCCAGCGCGTGTTTCGTCCCGTGCGCGCGCGCCTCAGCGCCCCGTGGGTGTGCTAGCCGCGTTCGTCGTCTCCGGCGTGATCCACGAGGCTATGTTCTCCTACGTCACGCTGCTACCGCCCACGGGGGAGGCCGCCGTGTTCTTCACGTTGCACGGGGCGCGCGTGGTGGCGGAGGGGTGGTGGGCCGCGCACGGGGCAGAACACGCGCTGGCGGAGCAACGCCGGTACAGAGAGGTTCCACCTCCGGCCCCAGAAGTCGCGCAGCAAGGCCGAGAGGTAGGGCCGGTCGAACCGGGGCTCCAGCTCCAGCCCAACCAGCGTGCGCGACGCCGCCGCTAGAACGAGCTCCAGCGCCAGGTACACATGCACGGAGTAGAGCGTGAGCAGGACGTACTCGTTCATCCGCTCCTCGTACCGGTACAGCGACACGATGGCTGCGAGTTTTGTTATTCTCACTTGTTTCATAGAAATATTTAATTTTTCACGAAATAAAACTATCTCAAACAACAAAACGGAGTACACCATTGCAAAGAGCTCGTCGAGATGATCAAAATTGATATATTATTTGCTATATTTGGAGCTCCGAATAAAAATATATTAATTTCACAAATTAAAAATAAGTGCTGACATCATCGCTGACGTCAGCACCGTGAACAGTGCCATGCAAAACTACCTATAAAACCGCCCAGGGGTGAGAAGTGAACTTTTTCAAGAGTTGGAGGACCAATGTTATCCGGTTTTGAAGTTAGAAGATGAAATTCAGACTTTTGCGATAGTTGGAGGACCTAAAGTGGATTTAACCATATACTATATGGTATTAGTCAATCAGCTTCTTCTATACGAGCAAGTACAATAATACACCTTAACTTGGCTTATAGCCAGGCCATATCAGCAAATCTCTAGGGGAAGAGAGAGAAAAGAGGATGTGCTTGTGGCAACATCCGTCGCCGGGCGCTAGCACATTTCCCTGTGCTATGTGGGGGCCACCACTACCTCACCTCACGTCTCTCCCCAACCAGGCAGTGAGGGTGTCAGACTAACCTTCATTGATGCGAGCACAAATCAGGAGAGAGAGAGGAGGATGGGAGGTGGTTGTGGGACCCATGTGCTATATGTTTTGAAATATGAAGAGACAAACTATTGTATAAGTAGGTTTTTAAACTTGTCTCTAGATGACATGACTTGACTATAAGACATGCTTATTAAACTTGCTCTACTGATATCATTTGCTTGCAACATTATACAAAGAACCAGTAGTGCTACCCCACCCCCACACAGGTGCAGAGTGTTTTTGTCCCACAAGGATTGTCTGATTTCGAGGAGAGCGCGGGAGAAATTAGACACACGTTAAGCACCACCACTTGAAAATTGGAATCCGGCATAGGTCCGGCCGTCCGGGTGTCCAACACGGCATGAATACATTTGTGCAGACAACTAGGGCGTGATTGTATCCGGTCTGATCTGATCTGGAGCATGCTGGCTGCAATGGCCTGGTATTCCGTTTCTCTCAAGCTTTAGCTCGGACACGCGCAATGGCTTGTGCTAGAGAGAGCAAGTGCAGCAGCAGACAAACTAGCAAGCAACCAAACAACTGATGTGCTTGCAACATTGACTCATATCATATAAGAGTATATTCATTCAATCAACCAAACATCACAATCTTGCATGCACTAGGTCTGTCCTAACTTGGTCAGGCTGCTAGGAGCAAGCCAGACTCTCCTCATCATCAAGGCCATGTTTAGATCCCAAAGTTTGCCACCAAATTCTACTATACAAAAAGAAGATTCCCATCACATTAAAATGTCGGCACGGAATACTAAATATAGATGAAATCAAAAACTAATTGCATAGTTTTTTTGTACTTTGTGAGACGTTTTGAGCCTAATTAGTCAATGTTTGGACAATTTTTACCAAATACAAATAAAATACTACAGTACGCTACAGTGGCAAAATGCCAACTTTAGATGTCCAAAGTTGGGCATCTAAACAAGGCCCATAACAATATCACACCCTGGCTGTGCAGAGTCAGGCCACATTCCTCGAGAGGATATCCCTTCGAATCTGGAGCTCTCTGCAGGCTTAGGTCATAGGCAGTGTTTACTTCCTTTAAAATTTCAAAAATTTTACAAGATTCCCCGTCACATCGAATCTTTAAACACATGCATGAAGTATTAAATGTAGATAAAAAATAACTAATTGCACAGTTTGTCTGTAAATGTCGAGACGAATCTTTTGAGCCTAGTTAGTCTATGATTGGATAAATTTTACCAAATAACAACGAAAAGTGCTACAGAAACTTTACACCAACTTTTACACCATCTAAACACTACCATAGTGGACCCCAGCTAAATGAAAACAAATCGACTTTCTGTGATGTAACAGCATTCCCAAGATTTCAAATCCATCGCGTATGTGTACAAGCAGCGAGCAATTTCAAACCCATCACATACGTGCACAACAGCACAAGCAACATTCACAATTCAAACTCAGACAGCACGTCGTCATATGTTTCCAAAACCCAGAAATTCGCTCGCCGGGTTACCAGTTACCATTTACCAAGAAACCGATAAAAGTTTTTCATACGATGGTCGATGGCAATCCAACACAAACTGGTGGAGTAACAGGGACAACGTTAGACCGTCATTGTTATAGCCAACAGTTACAGGCTTGTGAGCCAACCTCAATGACGACGATTTCACACGATTGCGGGAACACAGCGAACATGGTCTACACCTTCAAAGATATACTTATCATGTGAGATCACATGCAGCTACGCTCTTTGTGCTTCAATTTATTGTTGAGCTTGGATTTGCTGCTCAAGCTGCATTGAAAGATGATAATAGGTCAAGAATGAAAAACTAGAGCGCTAGTATAAGCATTAATTTACATAGTTTTGCAAATGCGCTTCTATTATCTTATCAAGATAATTAGCAGAAATTCAATTTAAACTGAAAAATCAAACACTTTTGGCCACTTAATGTTGTCCCATGTATTCAAGTAAGCATAAAGAAAAACTCGATATATGGGAAAGACCACTCCCACAACATTGCAATAAGAAACTTGTCGTGCACCGGCCAAGAAACACACTAAAGGTGCCAGCTGCCCTGGATGTGCCACCGAGCGCCTAGGACACATGCTTGTGGGCATATGCAACTGGCTAAAAGCGAACTCAGGTAATTATACGTATAACTCAAGAACACAGCTTGTAAGGGTGTTAGGACATGAGGTGCTACTAAGGGGGTGTTTGGTTCACCTAGTAGCTTCTAAATCTAGTCACATTTAGTCACTTTGTTGCCAAACACTATGACTAAATGTGACTAAAAGGGCTTTAGTCCTCTCTAGCAACTCTGGAGTTACTAAAAGCGATTAAACCATTTAGGAGGGACTAAATTTAGGAGGTGTGAACCAAACACCCCCTAAGAGTCTGTTTGTTTTGAGTTGTAGCTCTTGAATTTTTGGCTCAAAAACTGGCTTTCTAGCTTTTGGCTTTTGGCTATTATTTTTTGCTATTGGCTTTTATAATAAATATTTAGCTTCTCAGCACCACCAAAAGCCAAAAAAAAAAAACTGCTCCTAGCGTGCTTTTCAGCTTTTAGTTTATTTCATCAGAAGCCAACTTTCCAACTTTTCAAAAACCAGCTCAACAGCTGGGCCATTTGTTTCAGCTTTTATCTGCCAGCTAACAGGCCCAAAGGGGCTGTTTGGTTCCAGCTAACAGGCCCTAAGGGGCAGTTTGGTTCACGCCCTCACCTGGGGGGCTACAGCCAGGCAGGTCAATCCAACCCCAGGCGCTCAAATGAACGTCTGGAATGGATGCCTGGCCCAGGCAAGTTTCCTAGGTTGGGAACCAAACAGACCCTAAGTCTCCTATGACCACTAGGCTACGGACCCGTTCACCTTCATGTAAGCATAAAACAGTTCTTCTATACAAAATTCAAGAGTAAGCAAGGACAGGGTTTTTGTTTTTTTGCCTTGTTAAACATATGATCCATTTTCACTATGGTAGTTACCGCCTAGTAAAAACATATAAGTAAAGCCGTGTAAAGACATATGGTATTTACCTGAAGCATAGTCTGAAATTTATTGCGCAGATCATAGAACTCATTTCTCACAACAGCCAATGCCATGATGCACCTGAAATTATGCAGATTCGTCATATTCACTAACACTTGCAGAGATTGATAAAGAAAAACTCAATACATCTCAGTATTTAGTCACTCTATGGAACCAGCAAACACTACCAAAATGGTGGACTTCTCCTAGTGTTTTAAGTAGTAATAAAACACTACCACTAGTCATAGCACATGGGAATCTCACTACGAGGCATTTAGTGGGGAAAGTTTATACTAAATTTTGAATGCTAAAACACTAGGAGAAACCCACCTCACTAGGAGAAGTCTAAAATTCTGGTTGTGAAAATTACATGAGAATAATCAAGAATTAGCATGTTCAGATAATGAAACAAGAGCAACTAATTTTCTTACTACAAATCTTAGCGGCTAAAGAATTGGCACAAGCTGAAGGTAATACCATGCAAGACAAGATCGTGTAGCAGGCCCAGTCACATGTATGAAAATTAAAAAAACATAGAGAATGGGAACTAAAATCATGGTATGACATATATACTTTAAGTCAAGTTGCTGAGTACTGACCCGTCTCTGTTCTTATCCTGACATAACTGACGGAACTGCATGCAAGTAAACTTCACTTTCTGAGCGCCAACACTGGAACAGGTAAAAAAACATCAGATCAGACAAATAGCAGCAAGCTGGTTCAGTTACAAGGATTCTGAAAAAATACCATTTCTAGCAATGGAAGCCACCACATAACAACAGAATAATAAGCTTTAACTTTAAGGCTCAACTCTGAAGCAAGTTGACAACTTGACTTGCTTGATGGGGTAGCAACAATGCTCTGCCGTACAAGTTCTGGGTAAGCGTGATAAGTATTTTCTACAACATGCCACAATAATGACAACAGCTGCGAGTCTATCTGGTAAGCACACAACCACTGAAATGAAGCTCTGGGCTTGATCCATCAATCCAAGATCCAATCTACATCAAAAGGTCAACGTTGCACGTGGCTCATAATTCCCAAGGCAGGAAAAACTGAAATGCTCTACCATGACAAGCAAGTAATGTTTAAGGCGCCCTACTGTCGTCATATTCCAGTTGGTGCAACTAGCATTTCAATAGCTTACAATTTTGTATCACCATTTTACTTGAACAGTAACATGGGAAGTGGCAAGAATATTGAGAATTCCAGTGCAAAATGTTGAACAGAGTTGTATGATCCTCCTATCCATTAGCCTATGACAGCAGCCACAGCACAAACGCTATAGATAAACAGCACGTCTACTCATCTAGGCACAAGGCACAAATACATGGCACGCAGAGTCGTCAAATGTGCACGTCTACTGGTCTACATCTAGGCAGGTACAGTCACACACACGGACAGCTAGCACCGGGCTGAGGGGGCGCACCCAATCAAATCGCGTCGCAAAAATAGAAAGTGCAAAGAAATTGGGGTCAATATCAGACGTGGGGTGATCACCTGGCGCTGCTCCCTTTGAGCTGATGCACGTAGGCGTCCACCTTATCAAAGTCCACGATGGGCTGCTCCCTGCAAGGTGCAAGCAATGCAAATCCCAGAGCAGGGCAAGGGCAGGTCAATTGATCCTGTCTGTCTGCATAGGGCAGAAGGTAGGAATCGACAGCAACAACAGTAACAGTACTGGGTAGTCAGGGACGAAGAGGGCGTACAGCAGGGCGGCGAGCTCGGAGATGATCCTGTCGGCGTCGTCGCAGAAGAGGGTGACGACCTCGGCGACGAAGCCCGGCGTGCCCCCGTCTTCCTGCAGCATCTGCAGCTGCTGGAACTGGTCGTCCACCAGACCCTACACGGCAACCGCAACATATACAGACACACACACAAAAATAAATAAAATCACTAAATCCTTCATCCCAATTCGATCAGTCAGCACGGGAACACTGGGAGAAGCCGGACTCACCGAGGCGAACATGGAGGAGAGGAGGGCGTTGAGCTGCTCCCTCAGCGCGGCGGCCGCCATGGCAGCTTGCTTGCTTGCTTGAGGAGGAGTGGGGCGGTGGTGGCGTGGGAAGTAGGCAGAGCTGGGGAAGGAATCGAGGGGGTGGGGTGGGGTGGGGTAGGTGAGTTGAATCCGACCCAAGCCGCGACGACCGCGATAGTGACGGGGGAATCTATTTATAAGCGCGGGCGCCGGTGAGGAGTGGTGGGGGATTGGATTCCTCAGCTGTGGCCACGGCGAGCCCCGCCGCTCTGCCCGTGCCTGGTGGTCGACTCGATGGATTCCTCCTTGTCCTCGCCTTCCCCTTCTGCTGCCGCGTCGACTGTCGATGCTTCTTTCCTTCCCTGATTTACCTCCCTTCCTTCCTTTTTATTTCCCTCTCCCCGTTTTCCTTTTTCTTTTTTCTCGGGGTCTTCCTTTTTAGAGCCCTTGGTTCGATGTGCCTTTACACGTGTACGGCTGCTGTGGCATGGAGAGGAAAAAAGAGCCGTTGGCTAATTTCCTATTCGGCGGTTTTTGTGTGAATAGCATTGCTAGACTAGCTCTTTTTACCCCTTATTATATTATTATATGGCAGGTTTTCATTTGAAGGATAAAACATAATTGCCATCATGATGCCAATAAAATAAAGTGTTAGTACAACATGGTTATTCTATAATTTATATTTTATATGGTGAAAAATGAGATGTTATGTTTTATATAGGGAAAAATAGGTTTGTGGAGCCGGTGAAACATCTTATTCCCAAACTTAATGCTTGTAAAACTTGTCCACTATGTGTCAAAAAAAAAGTTTACATGAAGGCCTTGCATCCTTAATATGCCAACAAAACATAGGCTTTAGTTTAGGCCTTTGTTTGGTATCGCTTAGGCTTATCTTAAAATGGAGAAATTAGGAAAAATATATACTTTTATGGTTTCATCTTCTAGATAAAAATGGATTTGAGTTCACCAGTTTCTCAAGCCGTTGTAGCGTGTGCATATCAAGAACCCTACTGAAGTGGCCCTTAATGTTTATCGTAAAATATTTGATCAACTATGTGCCAACTGAACTTTTTAACACATAATTAAAAGATTGCCATTTAAAGTTGATATGTGATATGTTAGCAACTTCTGGTCGTAGTTTAATATTTGCCCTAGAAAAAATGGTCGCAGTATACCAGCTAAAGTCTTTTATGTTTTAGTTTAATGTTTGTCCTAACATATATGCCAGCAAACTTTTGAACGACCTTAAATCAATACCCTCCTTCTTGTAATATGGTGTATTCTAGCATTAAAAATATACTTGAATATAAGGGATTTCATAGGGCAAGAGTTGTTTTTAAATAGTCACAAAAAAATTTGTATGCATTATATTGATACTTGTCATTTATCAATTAATTTTTACAGATCACACACATGTCTTTTGTGTTCTCTCTTATTCTATCCTAAAATTCAGGATGTAGGGAGTATATGTCATTTGAGAACTATTTTTATTAATGTGAAACATGTCATCCACGATATGCACAAAATATTTTATATTCACCATAAAATACTATTGCCAGATTGCCCAAGCACATTCTTATGATATATGGTTTCAAGTTTGTCATACTCTAGAATGCCATATGCCATGCAACGCTAGGGAAACACCTTTATGCTGTAGTTTAATGTGTGCCCATAAATCTTGATCAAATACATACCTTAGTAATTATGAAAACACAACTATGGCATAACTTTATGTTTATCTCGAAAAAAATACCCATGATACGTCATCAAAACATTTTTTTTACTATCTTGGTCCTAGAAAGAATACAATTATAGGTTGAGATCTCTTATAGGTTTGTCCACAGTAATTTTTTAAAAAATTTGATTAATTATATACTCACTCTATTCTATATAGTAAGTTGTTTTAATTTGTTCTAAATCAAACTTCTCTACAACATCAAACTACGCTCACTAAATACATCATGAAATATATTTTAGTAGTGGTTTTATTTGATATTATAGATGTTAATATAGTTTTATATAAATTTGGTCAAAGTTAGACATGTTTTATTTAGAATAAAGCTGAAACGACTTAGGCCCAGTTCGGCTATGCTGATAAGCCGGCTGAAAAACAGTGTTAACTGATTTGTTGTGAGAGAAAAACACTGTTCCGGCTGAAAAACAAGCTGAAAAACATGGATTATAAGTCGGATGAACAGGGCCTTAAAGTTTGGAACGAGTGCATAGAAAATATTATCAACATTTATAACTTCAAATAGATATAATATGAAAATATATTTCATAACAAATCTAATAATTGTTCTAACCTATTCGCTTGGGCTGATCTGGCTGGCTGAAAGTACTGCTGACTGGTTTTCTGTGAGAGAAAAACACTGTTGGCTGGCTGGCTGATTTGGCTGATAATCTCAAGCGAACAGGCTAACTATTTGATACGATAAATATTTGCATTTTTTTAAGTATATTTGATCACATTTAAAAGGTCTTGAATGCCTAGGACTTACTCCCTCTGCCCCAAAATAAGTGATGTTTTTGTTTCTCGAGGAGTCAACCAATTCTTTACTTTGACTAAATATATACAAGAAAAATATAAATACTCATAGTATATAATTAGTGTCCGTAGATAGGTCATTGAATATATTTTCACAATAAATTTATTTGGAGATACAAATATTGCTAATATTTTCTATAAACTTAGTTAAATTTAAGAAAGTTTAACCGGCATAACAGCGACACTTTTTTTTTTGGAAAAATTGACACTTATTTTTTTGGATGGAGGGAGTAAGGAGTATGCTGTCGTTAAAAGTTTACTGTAAGCAGAACAATGGTCCACAGTACGGGTAGCTCGACATCATGTGCAGAATTTTTATTAAAAATGCTGTGTGATCTGATTGTTGTTCAGGACGGGATATGCTTGTTCGGGGAGGCTTTTACCTGTGTACCCTTAAAAAAGATGCCACACTCCTGCGTACCCCTCAAAAGTTGGTCCTCACATACGTGCCCTCGCTCGAACTTTTCTTTTCCCTCACGCCATTCCATCAGCATTTGCTCCTAACGGTGGGTAACAGCTCTGGAGAATGACTCAATTGCCCTTAGGCTTGTATAGTCGTCTGAAATTTTTCATTTCCCCTATGCCATTGCCAGGCCAATTGGCTTTGGCACCAGAGACGCCGCTGTTGGCGCCAAAGGACATGGATTTGGCGCCAAAGAGCCTGCCCTTCTCCTCATATATATATATATATATATATATATATATATATATATATATATATATATATATATATATATATATATATATATATATATATATATGACCTTACTATTTATCAGCCTGCCCTGTAAATAACAATTAGCGCACCGGCGGCCGGAGATTTAATTCGGCGAGGTCGTGTGTATTTACTGTTGCATTAAAAGGCTGCCAACTTTTATTCCACTTATTAAATATTCCCACAATTACACCGGTCAGCTAGCATGCTGGTGCGTGAAGTTGGGGCGAGTGCAATGAACGTCGAGTAGTAATATGAAATGAATCATGGAGGCGGCAGTTGTGGCATTTTACTACCGGTTCGTGCATGCAGGTCATAGTAATAAAAGGTGGCTGCACTTTTCTCACACAAGGACATTTTTTCAGCCACACAAAAGGACAGCACGCATCAGCAAGTACGTACATCACATGAATCCCAGATGAGACGAGGACGAGCCATTTTTTTTTACCCGCCTTTGTCATGACAACGACTTCAATAATAATTAATATATGTGGAGTATATACGGAAGTGGTCATATTATATACTAATACCGTTAATTTCCTCCAGAAACTAACACGTTGCTTGTTTTTCATGCATGACAGAAAATCTTATGCACGGACAACAGAGCATGGATGTCTCGCTCATGCATGCATTGCGCCAACTTGTACTTCGTTGTCTCTCCCTGTACGTAGACATGTATACATACTGGCTCAACGAGCACACACATGCTTTAATTAATTAATTTTGCGCTTGAACTCCGTCGTATACGTCCTTCAGAAAACCGACCGTTAAATAAATTAATTATATATATGCCACTACCATACAGTGCCTATATTGTTCAGTTACAGACAATCCCATTATACACCATGCATGCATGATTCTGAAATTATGACCTAACTGTCTTACGTAGCATCATCTTGTTGTTGCATGCATATGATCGAACGACGGATTCCTTGCGTATAGTATAATATGTTTTGTCCAGAACTGCTGGCTCCATGCATGACTGACGTTGAACAAGCAACAAACTCGAGCTGGAAAACAAAAGCATAATGATTTCCTCAGTCGTGAAAGCGACTGTCCTCCATCGATCGATTGATCAATAATAATCTTGCTGCTAAGATGTCATGCATGTATATATATAAATGTGATGGTGGCCAATTCAAACGCATCCATTCCAAAGACGATCGAGACCGAGCAAAAGCTACTAGCATGCATGCATGAGCACGACCACCCAACAAGCGTACACGCCATGTGACAAGGAACATGTGTGCGTGCGTAGTACGTGGCCATGGGACGACAGATGTGTACGTACATGCTACGACGACAGGCCAGCGGCGCTCGATCATTTCACTGTTGTCGTCGTCGCCTCAATCTCAACACCTAACTGAAGGGACACGGGAAGAGCTAGCAAAGCAAAACCGAACCAGAGGGTAAGAAGGACATTTTTTCAGCCCGGTCCCATATGTCAGAGCCGTCAAACGGCTAAAATCTAACAGAATGCCGACGGAATAGCATGAGGGAAAAGAAAAGTTCGAGCGAGGGCATGTGGGTGACGACCAACTTTTGAGGGGTACGCAGGAGTGTGACATCTTTTTTAAGTGTACACAGGTAAAAGCCTCTTGTTCGGGAGTTCTTCTCGTTGATGGCCACTATGGTGCTTTGCAACCTTCACATGATTGTTGCGCCTCCTTTTCTGTTTAAAAGTCGGCCTGAGTGGTATCTGCATCACATGCTGGGATTTTCTCTCAAATGATTGGAGCAGCATGTCGGCTGTAGTGCTGTCTCACAAGTACCTTAAATAGGCTTTCTATTGGACCTTGTTTAGTTTCTAAAAATTTTTGCCTCCACTCATCACATCGAATGTTTGACACATGTATGGAGTACTAAACGTAGATGAAAAAAACTAATTACACAGTTTTCGGGGAAATCACAAGACGAATCTTTTAAGCCTAATTAGTCCATAAAAAGCCTCAAGTGCTACAGTAACCAACATTTGCTAATAACGGATTAATTAGTATCATTAAATTCGTCTCGCAGTTTCTTGACGGGTTCTGTAATTTGTTTTTTATTAGTATCAAAAACCCCTCTCGACATCCTTCAACACATCCGATGTGACACCTAAAAATTTTCATTTCGCGAACTAAACGTAGCCGTACTCCCTCCGTCCCTACTTTAAGTGTCATCGTGAGAATCGTGCCAGTTAAAGTTTCTCTAGTTTGACTAAGTTTTTATAAAACATTAGCAATATTTATATCTCCAAATAAATTTATTATAAAAATAGATTCAAGAATCTATCTAATGATATTAATTATATACTATAAATATTAATATTTTATTTTATATATTAAATCAGGAAATGAGAACGAAAGATAAAAAGGGACATACCTCTCTGTTTTGTACTAGGAGCTTGTGCAGTTAATTCCAACAGTAGTATCTATAACAGGGCTCCTATTCTTTTTATAGAACCCAAAATATTTCTAAATCGCCTCAGCCCTTTCAAAATTTTCTCTCTCTTGTAATTTTCTTTTTATTTCTTTCTCCATAATATAGGTAGCCTGTTAGAGAATGGTTTCTACTCCACAACCCAAATATAGAGTAAGAGTCTGTTTAGACAGTCTGCTAAAGATGCTCTTACACCCAAAGGTTAAAAGAGATGGCAGCCAATTGATTAATTGAGCTCCAGCTGAGATGGTTAAACACCTGGTATTTGTAGTTCGTTTAATAAGTACTCTCTCTCCCAAAATAATGCATTTTTAGCTATGTATCTAGATAAGCACTTTTGGGTCTCCCTGTTTCTCGTCTCTTTTGGGTTTCATCTCTAGCCTACCCCAACTTGCTTGGGACAAAAGGATATGTTGTTGTTGTTGTATCTAGATAAGCACTTGTCCAGATACATAGTCAGAAATGCATTTATTTTGGGACAGTAATCGCTAAAAAGGATTATGAACAAAGTACCACATTAGCCATCTGCATCGCTGTGTATTTACAGTTTTATAACTGGAGTTTCCTCCGTGGAGAACTGGAGGTTACATGCTGGCACCTGAATAATAGGCATTCAGGTATAGGCTTACCTCAACAGTGCGTGAGCCGCTAGACCTAGCGCAATATAGCCAAAATTTTAGACATGTGGAAAATTGGGCACGAGTATAGGTCTATAGGATCCCAGCAGCAGCATGAACAACTAAGCTCGGTACTCGTCACCACAATCCCCAATAATATCCATCAAATTTCTGCCCTTCTTCGATACTTCAGTGATGCTGTTCATGTCCTCTTCATCCAATTCAAGTGAGAATATGGCATTGGTGTCTTTGATGTGTTCAGAGAGTCCCAATCTCACACCGACCATGGAACCTGCAACAGATGTCTGCACCAAACCGCAAAAACGACAGTCATATTAACAAGAGTCAAGAACTGAGGAAATGCTACAGATAATAAAGACATGAAAAATCTTGAAGCCAATTTGATGTTACGATGCTAAAGAGAATACCTGGTTCAGTATGTATCTCACAGCAACCGTTGCAATAGAAACACCGTGTTTCAGTGACACCTTCTTTAAGGTTTGAAGCAAAGTCTGGAACAGGCTCCAGCCACCCCAAGCATCGACCATCTGTCAAAACCTCAAGAATGAGGATGACATGAAATGGAAAGCAGGCTAAAAGTTCGACCACAACAATACAGCTGCTCACCCTCTTATATTTCTGCAAGGATGGGGTATTTAGAGGAGGACCAGCAAAAGGTATTGATACATTGGTGTCAAGAAACTTTTCAGACAAAAGACCACCCATCACTGTGCCATACCTGCATCAAGCGATAGTGGGTTTAAGCTTTTAAAAGTAAGTTGTACATAGGCATAAAGGCTGAGGTATGAAGGGACAGAACAGACGTTATAAGTTTAACTCCAGTTAGCTGGCAAAGCTCTGCCATTCTCTGCTGAGGGCGCATATCAACGATAGAATGTTGAACCTGACATGCAACCATCTCTCACTTATCTTAGGGCCATACAATAACAGACATAAAAGATCCTCCATATAGAGGTATATGGATGAATATACCTGGTTGCTCACAACTGGGATTCCATTTTCTAGAATTATTTGCAGTCTGTCTGTATCGAAGTTTGTCAGGGCCACAGTCTTTATCTTGCCTACAGAATTTTTGGAGCAAAAAGGCATGATGTCGAATTCATTCATATTGAAAAGGCAGGAGAGCCTAAAAGATAAGATCTACAATCTGGTATAAGTTTAGAATGTTACCTTCCTCCTTCAGGTCTGTGATGTGCTTTAGTGCATCCAAGTATCCTGGATTTGAGTATTCCCACCTATTTTGTTTGAGGATAATAAGGTCAGCAGAATTATAGGTTGTTGCGCTAGCCATGTCATAAAATTTTAAAATTCTCTGCACCACTCAGGGAGTACCCCAAGTATCAAAGTAACACAAGTTCAAATCAATGTGGCATCTCTGAAGTTTTGTGCTTCTAGTACCAAATAAGCAAATTTACTTCAAAAGAAGTACTGAATCATCAACATTACTTCCGGTGTCATTCAAATTGATCGCTCATGCACAACTAAGAGCAATGGCAATTGGCAAAGGCACAACTACGAATCCAATTACAGCACATTTTTATGAATAATCTTTTTGGATGAATATAATGAAATTATCCTACAAATGTCAATAGTGGCATTGAAGATGGCACACATAAAATGCAACAAGATATTATGACCGTTATGGCAACTTCATGAGTAAACATACCAGTGGAACTGCAACATGTCCAATGCAGCAACATCCATCCTCTTCCTGGATCTGTTGATATTATCCTCGACATAACTTCTTGTCATCTTAACCGGAGGTGGTACCCACTTTGTAAGCCTGCACGACTAAGTCAGAATCAAGTAGAGACAGCAGAAACAGCTAAGATGCATATAAGTGGCATACAGACAAGAGACAATTGCTCACTCACCCCTTGATTTCTTCGAGAAACTCAGGTGGGCGCTCCCGCCTAACTCTGTTGATGAACATGCCATACAAATCCTCTGCTGGCCCATCTGCCCGGGCAACAATTATACGTCAGTGTCAAACTGAAAACAAGCTTAGTGCTCCTACATTATATGTTAGGATATAAAAAACACGATTCAGCCTACACAGCTAACCATAGCTGCCGCAGTTCAGTTCCCTTCTAATGTCTAATGAGAGTGTAAAATCTAACACTTACTGATTGCAGCTAAAAGAAGTACATAAAAGGTTGCCTATTTCTGAAGATGTACGAATAGGACATATGAAAACACTGTACAAGCTCCTAGCCATAGTCACATAAAACGGGTTCACCACCTTCGACCCTCGACCCAGGTTCGTCGACCCCGACCTGGGTTCACGGGTTCATTTTCGACCCGAAGTGTAAAAGTCTCTCGCAAGTAGCGTAACACGTACCATGACCCCGTATCTCGACCCCATCGACCCAGAAACTTTGTGACTATGCTCCTAGCTCAAACAAAATAATTTCTCACCGTTTCATTAGCAGTTTCAGCTACGTGCAGCATTTGCACATCAACTGGTAACACCCAACCGGGATCAGAAAAATGTAACATAGCTAGATATAGTAGCATTTCACCATAGCAAAGAAGACCAAACGCATGCACGCCAGGCGTTCGTGCGAATTCCAAGCATAGAGGGCGCAGAGATATTGGTAGGACAAGGGGAAGGATAAGAGCAAGTACAGTGGTCAGCCATATCGAAGGTGGAGAGCCCGGCGTCGGCGTACGCGAGCATGGCGTCAACAGCGGCGTCGCGGTCTATGCGGCCCCACCCTCCGCTGGTCTGCCACATGCCGTTGAGCACCCGGCATATCGCCAGGGAGTCCCCGCGGTTGCTGACGGTCGTCACCCTAGTCGGCCCCGCGGTGGCCGTCTCCGCCGCGGCGGCTCCGGCCGTGCACCTCGCGGGCCTCAGGCGGCGTGGGAGGGGAGGCGGCGCCGCGGCCGCCGGAGGGACGGCGCGCGCTGCGGTGGACGACATGGGACTTCCGTTCGGGCGAGCCGTGCGCGCGCGCCACGGAGACGGACGCGAAGGGATAAGGAAGGCGCTGCTGGCCCAAGGGCCTCGAATTGAGTTTGGGGCTTTGGGCTGCTTGGATCTTCCCGCGGGGGAAAACTGGCTTGGCTGCTGTCGCTCTGGACAACAAGATGCACAGGAACGAGTCCTGGTTTTTATTTCCCAAAAATTTTTGCATCCACCTATTACATCGAATATTCGAACACATGCATAGAGTACTAAATATAGATAAAAAAACTAATTACACAGTTCTCAAGAAAATCATGAGACGAATCTTTTAAGCCTAATTAGTCCATAAAAAGCCTTAAGTGCTACAGTAATCAACATGTGCTAATGTCGAATTAATTAATATCATTAGATTCATCTTGCAGTTTTAACACATCGGATGTGACATCCAGAAAATTTTCTTTTCGCGAACCGTCAGAAAATGAATGCGTGCGAGCGTGGACAGGTGGGCAGCTGAGAGCCTGATCCACACATCCACTACGGGACACGCGGGGCCTTACAAGAAGCTGGAACTCCTTACATATGTCAGCCATGTCGAACGTGGTGAGGCCGCCGTCCGCGTACCGGAGCATGGCGTCCACGGCCGCCGCCGGCTGCGCGCGGCCCCACGACGCGCCGCTCACCTGCCACATGCCGTTCACCACCCGGCACACCTCCAGCGCGTCCCCCGCCTTGCTCTGCACCGTCGTCTTCCTCCCGTCCACTGCAGCGGCGCACCGGTGCACCGCCGGACGTCGCCGATGCCAACCCTGCCGCCTCGAGCTCGCGGCCAGCTTTAGCCTAGGCGATGGAGCGAGGCAGCTGGTGGCCGCCAGGACGCGAGCGACCGGGCGGCAGAGTAATAACAAGAGGGCTATCTGTGCAAAAACTGTGCTAGTTGAACCCTATAAGGGTGCAGAATTTATTCAAATCTCACGTGTGTGAGTGTAGTCACGTAGTGACATCACAATCAGAAAACCAAATATATCGTGTAGTCACGTATGCATGGCAACATCTGTAGCAGAACATTGCAACCATGAGCAGAACTCCAGAAGAACCTAAATGATGACACGGAAATGTACATGGAACAGGGAGCGTCTCAGATCTTGCTGGCGAACTGGAGGCCCTCCTTCTTGAGCTCCTCGAGGTTGGCAACCGGCGGCTGGGTTTTCGCCACCTTGGCAATGGCCTTGTTCTCGTCCGGTGACCCGCCTTCTAGGAAGGCGCCCAAGACCTTGCCGTCCTTGATCCAGTACGAGCCGAACTTGGGCTTGCTGGAGGTGGGATCACTGTCGCCAAACAGGATGGTTTCACCCACGTTGTCCCCATAGAATTGCCACCCCAGATCGAATGATCGGGAGTAGAAGTATGGCAAGTAGTCATACTCCGGAACTGGTTCACCGGACTCTTTGCCCTTGATTGCCTGAAATAAGAGGCGATAAGTTTAGTATCCAAAGCAACTCAGATGCCAAAGCCAAACACGTGAAATCATAACTGTTCACTCTAGGTGAGAATTTAACACAAAGCCAACTAAGTACACATAGTGCCTGAGTGCGACTGCAGTACTGTATAATTGAGTTTTGATCCAGGTTCAAGGCTTTACGAGCTACAGACACTAAATTGGAAGACTGAAGTCAAGAGATAATGAAGGATAGCCACACCTTTACAGCCTGCTCTGCAGACTTCCTAGAATGGTCAACATGTTCCACTCTCCTCAACTCATTGTACATCTTCAAAGGGAAGGTAGCCACATCACCAATGGCATATACTCCAGGAACACTTGTTTCAAAGAAAGCGTCAGTCTGCATGAAAATTTTGGGCATGTCAGATATTAAGGTATAAACAGAAACAAGCTTGGTAGTTGAGTATTATCAAAAGGGAGAACCAGGGACAATGTGTGAAACCAAAATGGAGAAAAACTGAGGTGAATGCTGTTGCTCACAAAAGAGAATAGTGCATGTGTAAATGCAGCTTTTAACAAGGAAACAAAAAATAGCATCATCACTGACACATGTTTTATTGAATCAACCCTAGTATCATCTGCAGTGATCTGCTCGAAGTTGAAAATAGACAAATCGGAAGCAAACTAACCTTGATTCCACCCTTCTCCTCAGCAACTTGACCTTTGAAGAGAGTAGTCAATGGTCTGCCTCCAACACCGACAACAACAATATCAGCTTCAAGTACTGTACCGTCCTTTAGCTTAACTGCAGTGACCTGTAAGCAAGAAACAAATTAAATCAAGTAAACATTTGCATCTACAGTTCGAAATTTATAACTGAATTGGGATTTGAAGATTTTACATACATCACCATTGGCATCAGCATCAAAACCAACAGCTAATGTGCCCTTCAAGATCTTTACACCTTTGTTAGTATAGTAAGCCTCGTAGAAAGCAGCAATATCGGCAGTGAAGAGCCGAGGCACTACAAGAAACGGCAGTAAGCATAGTTACTTTGTTGTGTCAATAGTTCTTACCACTACAACATCATTTCACAGCATAATCACATGCTAATTGCTAATTGCATGAGCAAAGTGATTTACATTACACTGCCGCATAGAAAGTGCACTCCCTTTGTTAACTTTTACAAGACACTATTTTGATAAGACAAATTCAAGCATCATAAGTTCTGATCGAGGATTAATCAAACTCTGAAAGTTTATTGTGCAAAAGTAATAATATCATAAGATTTGTACTTCAAAGGTACTTTTAATATTTTATTAATGATTTTGTAACAATTGGCTCAGTATTATTATAAAAAAAGAAAGCAATGTCAAGCATGGTTTTTGAGGCGTTGCAGCGTACTGCGGCGCTAGGGGTACACCTGGACGCCTAGGCGCCTTCTAGGAGACGCCTAGGCGATATGGCGTAACTAAAACCCTGTGGTGTCCTGCGGCACCTAGGGTACGTTTCAACGCCTAGGCGATGCCTCAAAAACCATGATGTCAAGATATGCCTACAAAGACCTTCCCAACTTAAAATAAGCACTATAAAATGAAAGGAGGGAGTACAAAAGTATTAGTCGCAATATCTGAACAATGACACTTACTGCACCAAGGTTCAGGGAACACCATAGTGACATCAAAGTCATTGATTTTCAGGGCTGCACTAAGTTCAAGGCCAATATAACCTCCTCCAACAACCACTGCCTTGCCACCCTTCTTTGCCTGGATAGCTGCAACCAGCTTGTCAGCATCATCAATTTCCCTTAGATATAGAATGTTGTTAAAATCAGCTCCTGGTGTGCCAAAATCAGTGAGCTTTATGACCTGGAAAGCAAGTGGAAATAGTTGTGGTTCATTATTATGCCAAAAAAAATAGTAGTAACTAGTAATCAGTGGACAAATCTTTAATAGCTTCGGAGAGCAACATTTTGCACCATCATCAACAGATAGTCAGGAACAAATACATAAGCAGCAGAAGGGAAATAAAGGCATACCGAGGAGCCAGTAGCAATGAGCAAGATCTCATATGTAAAATTTGCTCCAGCTGCACTAGTCAGAGTCTTGGTGGAAAGATCAGCTTTGACAATTTCTGTACTAAGGATCAGCTCATTACCTACCAACAATTGTAATAATATATGTGATCAGTGCCTGTCCAAAAGCATAACATAGCAACTATATGAATACTCTTGAAGCACCAAATAGACATTGGACATGCGGCTCAGGGATCCAGTTTCGATACTAACAAAATTAAATCACCACAGTTACGATTAAGATGGCATTCAGGCAAACAAAAAATATTGTATTGTAGAATGAGCATCTCATCAGTGAACTAGATATTTGTAAGGCTAACCAGCTAAGGTACCCTCATACAGCTCAAAAAACAGTGAACTGGGTATCTGTGGTAGCATTATTTACAAGCTTAGTAGGAAATTTTGAGGTTCCATCAAGCATGCTCCTTAAAAGATTGCCCAGCAGAAGTTTAACAGTATAAAATGGATGATGCAACTCCGATGATCACAAATAAAGCATTGAAACATGTAAGGAAAAATTGTGAATTGTACCTTTTTCTGAGTACCACTCAGGCAATAGTCTCTCTCCACCACTTCCCACACATACATAAAATCCTGGGAGTCTTGCAGCATCTATTCACAGTAAGACATAACAGAACTTTGCATGAGTCAATGTGTTAAGTAGATGAGAGATTAAAGGGAAAGAAAGCATCACATCAAGGACTTACTCTGAGGAAAGAGGTAACCTTTGCTGAGGGCAGGACGCTCGTAAGGAGCCACCTGTCAAAGAAACTGTGGTTAGAAATGTGTAGCCTACGCATTAAGAAACAAGAACCGTTACATAGAACTTGTAAAGGCTAGACTATCATTAGTAGATTGTCAAATGCGTTCACAGATTGAGAATACAAAAATTAGTATTTTTGCACCCTTTCCTGCAAGGCTGCGACATCACATCCCCTGATCCTATGTGTTTGCTCTCACTTAATGAGAGCCTACTCAATTCACTGTATTAACCATTATGTAGGCACAAGGCTTGTTTGAGCATTTTATGACAAATCCATCCGTGACAGATAACAATACTAACAGGCGCAAGTTCAGTGGATTAGAAGTTGTGACTGTGAAAATAACACATGCAAATTGATGGTTTGGTAAAAGGAACGAGGATAATTAAGCAAATATTTCAGCAGAGCGCCATGCCTAGCTATTACAGAGCCCAGCCCCTTCACTCGTTATCAGTTCATGTACAAGTTGTCAAGTTCAACAGCATCTGTGAGGCACATTAGGTATCCACTTGTGAAACAATTTGCAGGTGTCAAAACCTCTTTGATCGGTCAACAAGAGAAAAGATTAGAAAGGTTCTGGCATAAGGCTCAGGCCTTAGGGCGGGGGAGAGAGAAACATACAGCCTCCTTGGAGATGATTGCAAGCTCCCCAGGCTTAACTCCCTGCTTGGCGAACTCCCGCGCCGCGTACCCCTGCAAAATTCACTCGGAAGTTGAGCAAAAACGAGCTCGCATTCGAGATCTAGAGACGATCCAACGGATTACGAAAAGGGATTTGGAGAAATCACTGGCTACAGGCAAACAAGCATCAGACACGCACGGAAAAGAAAATCTCAGCTATCGATCTCACTCACAACACAAAATTTTGAAAAGGGAGGAGAGGAGCAAGGAAGGAAGGAAGTAAACTAATCGGGAACTAGGGAGGCGTCGTAACGCAGGGAGGAACACGGGCACGCACCGCCGCGACGCCGCCGCCGAGGATGACGTACTTGAAGTGCTTCTCCGACGCCATGCCTCCCGCCGAATCGAACTGTATCAGCCCTACTCGGATTCGATCGAACTACTGTGATTGACCAGTCAGTCCGCTCAGCTTCTGCCGGCCTGGAGATCGGAGAGGAGGATTCGGGGAGGGACTAGGGAGGGAGAAGACGAGTGGGAGCGGGTGGAGGCGGTGATTAATAGCAAGCACCCGCTGTGTGCTTGGTCGAACGACTGCCACGCGGGCCCGAGAAGCACCGGGCCCAGATGTCGGTTGGCCTATCTGCCACGCGGGCCCGAGTAGGAACTACTAGGAAGCGAAGGTCGCGCCTCTGCCGTTGTGGTGGCTGCCCATTGGCTGGTTTCCTCCAGGTAGGCGGAACACGTGGCGCGACTCACGCCGTTGGGATTCGTGATGGGTGGAGATGCGGAACACGTCGTTCCGGGCTTCCGGCCGCTGGGTCGGCCGGTCGGATCGGAGCGTCGTCTGATGGAGAATTCAGAGACGCGGACGCCGGCCTCACGGTAATAAAGAATGGGCAAGTCTGGAGGGATAGATGTCGTAGCAATTTTTTAAGCCTCAACTCTTCGAGTACATGTTGCTATAACATTTGAATTCACGTACCAACTCGTACTACTACACACATAAACTCACGCATATATTCTAGTAAGTATACACAGGTTAGATATACACCTACACGAAAAGATTACACATGGCTCCGTGAGGCACGCGACTGTCGATCCCGAGGATCAAACTCACCTGGCCGCTGGCACACCTGGCGAGCGAGCCAACCGAGCTAAGCTAAACTCACACCCGGCCGCTGGCACACCTGGCGAGCGAGCCAACCGAGCTAAGCTAAACTCACACCCGGCCGCTGGCACACCTGGCGAGCGAGCCAACCGAGCTAAACTAAACTCACACCCGGCCGCTGGCACACCTGGCGAGCGAGCCAACCGACCCTAAGCTAAACTCACACCCAGCCGCTGGCACACCTGGCGAGCGAGCCAACCGAGCTAAGCTGGGTCCTCAGATGTCGTAACAATTGGTGGTATTCTCGTCGGCCAAGTTCTTGTTTTACAGATCGTCGCTCACTTGCTCTCACCGTTCAAAAAGAACTGGACCTGTTCACTGCACCTCGAAGCCGTAGCTGTTGCAGTCGCAACAGCTTCATCCAATCATCCCCATTCTGGGAAAGTCAATTAATTTTAAGTTTGAGTAAACATATAAAATAATGTTGTTATTTATTATTTAAAGTGCATAATAATGTTTTCAGGTTTAATTTATCAATGGGATGATTTTCTTAGTAAACCTTTTGTTATATGAATTTTGATACATATTAAATTTGAGACTGTTCAATTTTACGGAAAGCAAGATTCTCTTTTTTTTTTTGGCTGATGCCTTTCATTCCTTCTGGACTTAACCTTTTTCCAATACGGTCTGAGGCTCTTACTATAGTTCGCTTAAAAAAAGTCGAGGACACGCTGTGATAAAATTGAATCAGCCTGTTCGTTTTGCTGGTTTATTATGCTGAAAGTACTGTTCGCTGGTTTGTTGTGAGAGAAAAACACTGCTGGATGGCTGCTGATTCTGCTGATAAGTCCAAACGAATAGGGTTGCCGTCCAAGTTTGCCTATTTTCAAGCGCAGCGGTCATGAAAAGGGCGTCGATGGAAGAGAGAAGACGAGACGGAAGAGAGACGATCAGAAGAATCCAGAAGAGAGAAAGGCAGGAACGCTACACATACTGACATACCGCCTACTCCGTACGCCATCAGAAGGATTCCTGTCACCTAATCCGTTCACACCTGCCCCTGTTGTTTAGTTCACCTCAAAATTCCAAGTTTTTTCACTCTCTCTCCATCACATCAATTTTTAACCACTTGCATGGAGTATTAAATGTAGGTAAAAAAAATAACTAATTACACAGTTTAGTTGAAAATCACGAGATGAATCTTTTGAGCCTAGTTGGTCCATGATTGGACAATATTTGCCAAATAAGACGAAAGTGGTACTATTCATCGGGTTGAAATTTTCTCCAATCTAAACAAGGGCCTGATAGCTAGGCTTAGAGACAGCGACGGCCGACGGCTAAAATTAGGAGAAAAAAATTGGATGCACTCACCCTGCACCGGCGGCTCCGTGTAGGCCCATTCAGACGGAAGCCACGTGCCCTAGGAAATCTATCACACGACCGGATGTGTTGTGGCTCCTCTGATAACTCTGGTGTGGTGCGACTCCTCATGATATTAAAAAAAATAGGTAACTAAAAACTCCACATCTGAACCGTGTGATGAATTTGCTGTGACACGTGGCTTCCATCCGAGTAGGTCTGCACGGAGGCAACGGTACAGGGAGGCTGCATCCATTTTTTTTCTAAAATTAGGGGTTATTGGATGCAATGAGCTCATTATTATTTGTTAACTTTTAAGTGTAACATGGGTTAATAGTTAGATTAATTTTTTTACTCATATTTAGTTTTTAGCTCAATCTGATTTGTGTTTAGGTGTTTGGATTAATCCCTGTCACATCAGATATTTGGATGCTAACTAAGAAGACTAAATATGACCTAATTATAAAACTAATTGCACAGATAAAGGATAATTTGCGAGATAAATTTATTAAGCCTAATTAATCCATCATTAGCACATGTTTACTGTAGCACCACATTGTCAAATCATGGACTAATTAGGCTTAATATATTTGTCTCACAAATTAGTCTCCATCTGTGCAATTAGTTTTGTAATTAGTCTATATTTAATACTCCAAATTAGTGTCTAAACATTCGATGTAGAGTGGGCATCCAAACACCCCCCGTGCTACCCCACACTATACTGGCTTCATCCAAAACTAATTGCACCTCTAGAAAACTTGAATCTGAAGTTGTGGGCATTTCAAGCGCGTTTACATTAACTTTAGACTAAATATGATTATTTAATCCCCTATAGATCTAGCATATACCTCAAAGCTAGAGCTATGACAAACAAATCTGTATTCATCATAAATGATGATCTATTTTTAATATTTTGGTTAAACTGACAATAGTTTGTCTTGGTACTATCCTAGAATTGTATTCTTTGTATTTGTAAAGCACTGCATCTGGCTTCTTTTTTCTTTCTAGACCATTGTGGTGTATGAGAAGTTATAGTTTAATGTATGATTCTAGAGAACATGCCAAGTCAAACCCACACCTTGTACGGAGTATTTTATAATGGATAGAGTATAAATTCCTGGGAGTACTGTAGCTAGGGCTAGGGGTGCAAATGGTACAGATATTTTTTGATCTTATTCGAGACCGAATTCGTTTAGAGAAGTTCAAGTCTGTTCGTATCTAAGTTTAGATATTCAACATCGGATACCGTATCCGTATCAGAATACTTAAATCACAAATTTATGATGTTGATATATATACTCAAATCGTAAGTCTATGACGTCGATATCTGATCGTATCCTATCCGACACAGCTGACACAATCTGTATGTGAATCCAAATCTGAATAAAAATATAAAAACAAATACAATATCAGTTAGTATCCAATCCATCTGCATCCCCAACTATAGCTAACAAAAAGTTTGTACCATTAAGTAAAGCTCACATACTGTATGTCACAGGAGGCATCTTTTTGCGTAGATATAAAATAAAATGGCCGTCATCATAAACATACACGGGGAAATATTTTCGGGAAACATTTAAAGCAATTACTCCCTTTGAACATAAAAAATATTGTATTTTTTAGAACATGATATAATCAAACCTTTAAAACTACAAACATCGAAAAGTTTTATAACGTTCATTCTTAAAACATGTAAGATAATTGTGTTGGAAAGAACTTGCATAACCTTACAAGCCTGGAGGATCTAAGAAACAACATTCTAGAAGATTTTGGCGTTGTTTGGGAGAACGGTCAGGAAAACCGCTTTTATGAACTGCTGCACAAACAGTGAAATAACACTATCACAATAAGCTGATATGATTCAATTTTTTTAAATATAATAGGATTATGGGAAGAAATATGGCCATAAAAAACTGTAAAAAGTGTGCCATTTGAATTCTAGTATCTGTTTGTTTCGGTCATAAGTAGCTTATATGTTATACTCCTTTAGCGGTAACAAATTTGTATGGAAAAACCTGCAACTGAAATGCCAAGTATATTTGTGAACTGGGACTTTTTCAGGGTATTTGTGAACTGAGATAGTACCAGCAAGTAAACATAGCTAAAAATGCCAAGTTTGGATGGCAAAGTCGGATGAGGATATGGACTCAGATTGTGTTTGGCTGAGCTTCTTAAAAAAGTGTTTTTGTTGTTAAAAAGCAAAAAAACCAACCAACGAATTGAAACCTGAATGTTTTTTTAGAAGCAGTTGCTTTCATGTAGCATTGTTTTAGTTGGTTTTCTGCTTTTCGAAATGAGTAGAAATAGGGAGATGTGTTCACAACTGTTTTAAGGGAGATAGTGAGATGGAGTACATTTTATACTTGTTTCAACCAAATAACTTACATCTTTTCCATGTCACGTAGCTTAACCAAACATACCCTTAGTCCTGTTCCTTTGTTTGAGACATATGAGGTGGAGAGTTGCTTCCACGTAAGAACAAAATACGTTGAAAGCAAGGACGAACAAGAAGTTGTCAAGCTTAGCCTTTCTAGTAGTTTTCTTAGTCCTTAATATTCCTTTGTTATTGTTTCATGTTCCTCAGTTTTGAGGCTGAGCTTGTAAAATTTTTGGCTCTATATATTATATTATTTTATTTTATTTTATTTACGTGGATATAGAACCAGACTGTATATCCTTTGCCTTAACAAAAGCCGATGGAACACACTCTGGTGTGCTGCGGGCATATCCCTCCACTGCTGCACTGCACGACGCCGCAGCCCGCAAGAGACGGCCCATAAAATGGCTGGCCGTCCTCTCTGGAGCAGCTCAGCACTCTGCCGGGCTTCTCTCGACGTGCACTTGGGCCAACGCACCCAGTTTGAATCACGGGCAGCTCTGGTGCCTGGTGCCTGGTGGCGTGCGCGTTCCTTCCGTGCGATGAGCCGTCGACGTCGCCTCGCGCGGCAGGTGACGTCTGTCCTCTGACGTGGACGCGCCCCCGCCGGCGGCCGTGGACTGCAAAAGAATACAGTAAATATAAAACAAGGTATGGTTTAGGCCTCGTTTAGATTGCAAATTTTTATAATTTTGCTACTGTAGTACTTTTGTTTGTATTTAGCAACAATCATGGACTAATTATGCTTAAAAGATTCGTCTCGTGATTTATAACCAAATTATGTAATTAGTTATTTCTTTTACCTACATTAAGTGCTCTATGCATGCGTCTAAAGGTTGATGTGATGAAGAGAGTGTAAAAATTTGAAATTTGGAAGGGAAGTAAACACGGCCTTAGTTCCAAAATTTTTTGCCTCCACCCACCACATCGAATGTTTGGACACATATATGGAATACTAAATGTAGATGAAAAAAAACTAATTGCATAGTTTTCACGAAAATCGCAACACAAATCTTTTTAAGTCTAATTAGTCCATTAAAAGCCTTAAGTGCTACAGTAACATATGCTAATAACAGATTAATTAGTATCATTAGATTCGTCTTGTAGTTTCTTAACGAGTTCTGTAATTTGTTTTATATTAGTATCCGAAAACCTCATCTAACGTTTTTCCAACATATCCGATATGACATAAAAGAAAATTTCTTTTCGCGATCTAAATGGCTGGGCCGGCCGCACGCAGACGCAGACACAGACGCCGGGTCGTGCTCGTGCATGCATCCAACGTGTCCCGTCCGTCGCTCGGTAGTCAGCAGCAGTCACCCGGCCGGCAAATGTGCGTCGGGGTCGGGCTCGCTCGGGCAAATGAATGAGAAGGGAAGAATTAGCGACGACTCGTGCGACGTGCGTGCGTCCCAGTCCGGACTTCGGAGTGGCAGACAGACACGAGACGAGCGAGAGCGCGCGGCGAGCTGAGACCAGACCATGCATGCGTCCGGCATCGCTGTCGATCGGGTCGTCTGCTGAGCCACTCACCAGACCACCATGCATACCAATGCCGAGCATCTTCAAGGGATTTTGCAAATGAACTTTGCATTTGTTGTTGTTTGTAAAGTTCCAAACCAAAATGCAAAGTCTAAAAATAGGCTATCTCCAAGGGACTTTGCAAATGGAGAGTCGCGTTTGCTAAGTCGAGCGGACTCTGCATAAATGCCAAACCGAACCTGAGAATTGCAAAGTTTTCACAAATACAAAACTAATATGCAAAATCATTAGAGCCCTCTTTTTGAGGTTTTTGGCAAATCCTCAAATGCAAACCTCATTTGCAAAGTCCCTTAAAGATGCTCTTATTATTATAGTCTCTACTACTAGTACTAGATAAGAGATAGGGACAACGTGCTTGCGATCGTGCGCCGCACCTCTCGGTCCCTTCCATCGTAGTGCGCATGCAGCCAGGTTCCGCAGCTTCATGAAACCACGCACGTCGTGCAGGTGATGCCGGCCTGTTCACTTGGGCTCCGAAAGTATACCGCTGGTTAGTTTTTTCTAAGAGAAAAACGCTACTGAGTGACTGACTAATTCAGCTGATAATTTCGTGCGAATAAACCGGCAGTTTCCAGTCGAGGGAGGGAATCGGTCCGTTCCATTCCCATTCCTAGTGCTGGCGTGTCAAACGCTCCGGTTTGATTGAACGTACGGGGACAAAATTAATAATAGAAGTCTGGCGTGTTCACTCGCAGCTCCTGTGGACATGACCAATGCAAAGCACGCATTCATGGTAATGTACAGTACTCCTCCAAGCGCAGATTGTTGTCCATGTACTCCCTCTGTCCCTTATTAGATGTCGTTTCCGATTTTTGTGCCCACAAGTTTGACTCAATTTATATAAAATGCGTGCAACATTTGTATCTCCAAATAAATTTATTAAAAAACTAGACTCAAAGACCTTTCCAATGATACTAATTATATACCATAAATATTAATATTTTTTTATATATATTTAATTAAAGTTGTTTTTCGGGAAGCGTAAAGCGATAAGTATTTAGGGACGGAGGGAGTATCATGGAGTAGGGAGCGAGCTAGGGCTAGGAAATTTTGCAAAATTTTTTAGGTTCCTGTCACATCGAATTTTTAAACACATGCATGAAGCATTAAATATAGATAAAAATAAAACTAATTACACAGTTTAGACGAAATGGACGAGACGAATCTTTTAAACCTAATTAGACCATGATTGGACACCAATTACCAAATAATAATAAAAGTGGCTACAGTGCCATTTTACTAAATTTTTGGCAACTAAACCGGCCCCTAGTCGTCGCCGCCGCTACCACAACATTTAGCCGTGTTTCCCTCGCCACGCATTTAAATCTGGTTAGGCCTGGTTTAGATGGCCAAAAATTGCCAAAATTTTTTGCATAGTAATTATCACATCGAATCTTTAGACGTATGCATAGAACATTAAATGTAGGTAAAATAATAACTAATTGCACAATTTGTATGTAAATGTCGAGACGAATCTTTTAAGCCTAGTTAGTCTATGGTTAGATAAATTTTGTCAAATAACAACGAAAAATGCTACATAAATTTTTCCCCAAAAATTTTCACAACTAAACGGGCCATTAGGCCAAAGTCGATGGGCCGTGCCACGCATGCATGTGTGGAATGGAAAAATAAAAAAAAAGGCACGCACGTACTCCGTAATGATGTTTGCGTGGTTAATTAGTTAGGGCAGGAGGCACATCGATCGATCGGGAGCACGCACACGCAGTAATCTCTGCCTGGCCTAATCATCATCATCGTCTCTGACACTGGGTGTGGGTGGGCTCGAGAGAGGGCGTGCCACGCATCAGATCAGATCACATAGATCGCGCACGCCCGCCGTATCCGGTCTTTGGCGTGCTCCTGCCTGCCTATACTGCTCTCTGCCTTCGTTCGTGCCATGACGTCGTCATCCTATATTCCTATCGAGACGAGCAACAGGCGATCCACCATGCTCGTCATTCTGGTCAACCCACAGTGTCCTCGCCTTAAATGCGTCAGCCTCAACCGTTACGGTAGCATTTTCAGATTTTCTCACGCAGAGTACAGGGACATAAATACTAGGGCCTTGTTCAGTTCCCGATTCGGGAGGTTCCGATTCGGAACAGTGCGCTACAGTGCGCATTAAATGCGCACTGTAGCGATTCGTTTGTATTTGACAAAAATTGTCTAAATTTTGACTAATTAGGCTCAAAATGTTCGTCTCGCAAAGTACAATAAAACTGTGCAATTAGTTTTAAATTTCATCTACATTTAGTACTCCATGCATGTGCCGGTATTTTGATGTGATGGGAATCTTCTTTTTGCATAGTGAATTTTGGGGTTTGGATTTGGGAACTAAACGAGGGCTAGGCCTTGGTTTAGATGCCAAATTTGGCAACCAAAATCTGCATAGTAAGTGTCCCGTCACACTGTAGCAATTTTGTTTTTATTTGATAATAATGATCTAAATATTGATTAATTAGGCTTAAAATATTCGTCTCGTAAAGTACAACAAAACTGTGCAATTAGTTTTTGATTTCATCTACATTTAGTACTCCATATATATGTCGATATTTTGATGTGATGGGGAATCTTCTTTTTGCATAGTAGAATTTGGGGATGAATTTGGTGCCTTGTTTAGTTACCCTCAAAATTCCAAGTTTTTTCACTCTCTCTCCATCACATCAATTTTTAGCCGCTTGTATGGAGTATTAAATGTAGGTAAAAAAATTAACTAATTACATAGTTTAGTTGGAAATCACGAGATGAATCTTTTGAGCCTAGTTAGTTTACGATTGGATAATATTTGCCAAATAAGATGAATGTGGTACTATTCATCGGTTTGAAAATTTTTCCAATCTAAACCAGGCCTGGGTATCTAATCAAGGCCTAGGCGGACTGGACTACGTACAGTACTGTATGAATGAAACGGGTAAAAGACAAACAAATTAAAAAAACGACCTCACCACGCGAGCCCATTCAATTCCTCCGGCAGCGGGCAGCGGGCAGCGGCAGCATCTTTTCCCCTTGGAGCACGAGCGCAGACCGCAGAGCGCTCCCCACTCCCCACCCGATGAATCGAACAACATTCTCGCGCTGCTGCAGCTACTAGGACTTCTAGGAGAGGACGGCCACGGAGGAGACGAGAGGAGTCCTGGCCCCTCCGGCCTCCAGCTCCCACCAGAAAAGCCAGCAGCTCACAGACACGCAGCGCCTTTTCGACTCGTTTCCTTCCCAACCTCCTCCTCGGCTCTTGTTTCCCAACCCCCTGCGTGCGTGCGTGCGACTCTGTCGTCTCCTCTCGTCGCCGAGCAAGGGCAGACAGACGCAATGCGAGACTTCTCCTGCTTCGGCGACGCCGCCGTCACCCTGGCCGCCGGGGCCGCTGGCGGCGGCGGCGGGGGAGGAGGGGGCGCCGGCGCCGCGCTCGACCGCTCGCTCCAGGCGGCCACGGCCAGCGACTACAGGGTCGCGCTGTCGTCGCGCAAGGAGCTCCGGATCAAGGTCACCTGGACGCGGGGCGTCGCCGCCGGGGCCAGCGGGGCCGGCGCGGCTGTGGGGCCGACCGAGATCGCTCTGTCCATCGACGACGGGTCGTCCCTGGTGGCGCCTCCGCTGGCGGCGGCGGCGCTGATCGGCACGCCGCGCCGGACGGCGCCGGCGCCGGCGCCGGCGCCCGCGCCCGCGCAGCACTTCCTGCAGAAGAAGCGCGGGACCCGGTCCTTTGTCACCGACGCCGGCACCGCGGTGTCCGTCTACTGGGACACGGCGGAGGCCAAGTACTACCCCGCGGGAGCGGCGGAGCCCTCCCGCGACTACCACCTCGCCGTCGTCGCGGACGGCGAGCTCGCGCTGCTGCTCGGCGGCGGCGAGGCGGCGCGCGACGTCCAGCGCCGCTTCGCGCCCGCGCCGCGCCGCGCGCTGCTCGGCCGCCGCGAGCAGGTCCGCGGGCCCTTCTCCTCTTCTCCTGCTCCCCCGCCCGCCGCCGCGCAGCAGGCGCAGCTGGTGCACACGACGCGCTGCAGGTTCCGCGACGACGGCGCCGAGCACGAGGTCACGGTCGCGTGCCGCGGGGACGAGTGGGCGTCCAGGGACGGCGAGGTGGCCGTCAGCGTCGACGGCAAGAAGGTGGTGGAGGCGCGCCGGGTCAAGTGGAACTTCCGCGGCAACCGGACCGCCGTGTTGGGCGACGGCGCCGTGGTCGAGGTCATGTGGGACGTGCACGACTGGTGGTTCGCCGGCGTGTCCGGCGGCGGCGGCGCGCAGTTCATGGTCAAGGCGCGCGGGGCGGCGGACGGCGGCCGGGTGTGGATGGACGAGGAGATGGCCAACAAGGGCCACCCACCCGCCGGCTTCTTCCTGCACCTACAGTGCTACCGCCGGTGACCGGCCGGCCGGCCGGTCGGCTGGCCGGGCCGGGTCATCATTCTTGCCGGCCTGTGTCCGGTGTCCCTTTCCTTCCCAGCTCCCTCTCTTTTCTCTGTCCTCTGTCAGCACATTATTCCATTCGTTACTGTTCCTGACGTTGATAGTTCTGCTGCTTGTTTAAGAATTGATGGAGCGATGGTTCAGGGGTGTTTAGTTTAAATTTTTCGTATATTTGACATATATATATATATTGTGATAAAAAATAACTAATTATATAGATTGTGATAAATTTACAAGACAAAATTTTTAAGTCTAATTAATTCATAATTTGACAATGTCATACTATAGTAAACATATATTAATGATGAATTAATTAGGCTTAATAAATTCGTCTCACGATTTTCAGATGAATTATGTAATTACTCCCTCCGTCCCAAATTAGATGTCGTTTTCGGTTTTTGTGCCCGCAAGTTTGACTCGATTTATATAAAATGCGTGCAACATTTGTATCTCCAAATAAATTTATTAAAAAACTAGACTGAAAGACCTTTCCAATGATACTAATTATATACCATAAATATTAATATTTTTTAATATATATTTAATTAAAGTTGTTTCTCGGGAAGCGTAAAGCGACAAGTATTTAGGGACGGAGGGAGTAGTTTTTTATTAGTTTTCGAATATCTCTTTCGATCATTTGACGTGACATCCAAAATTTTTTAACCTAGGAACTAGACACCTCCTGGACATGGAGAATTAACAATCGAGAGGGGAAATTAAAAGAAAACCATCTCCGTCAGACCGTCGCCATCGCCATCATCAAATTAAATTATCTACTGAATTGATGAACAATGAATGGATCAAGAATGGTCGTTGTATTTGCGCATCTCTTGCTCGTTGCGTTTCTTTGGAAGTTCAGATTGATTGATTGAATTGAGGCAGTGTCTAGATCCTTTAAAATCCCAAAAATTCTTCGCCACATCGAATCTTTAGACCCATGCATAGAGCATTAAATATAGGTAAAAAAATAACTAATTATATAGTTTGGTTGTAAATCACGAGACGAATCTTTAGAACCTAATTAATCTATGATTGAACACTAATTGCTAAATACAAACGAAAAAGTTACTGTGTTTTCAAAAATTTTACCGGCAACTAAACAGACCCTGAGGCCTTGTTTAGATCCAAATATTTCCCCAAATTTCAGTATGAAAAAAGAAGATTCCCCATCACATCAAAATGCTGGCACATGCATGGAGTACTAAATGTAGATAAAATAAAAAACTAATTGCACAGTTTTATTGTACTTTGCGAGACGAATGTTTTAAGTCTAATTAGTCAATGTTTGGACAATTTTTACCAAATAAAAATAAAATACTACGATGTGCTGCAGTGTGTTTCGTCCAGCCCCAATTCAGGCAACTAAACACGGCCTGAATTGTGGTGAGCGCGAGGAGATCCACATGTCTGTGACTACTACGAGCATGAGACGCAGCCTGGCCCTGTCCCTGGCGGGTGGCGGCCATGGCCATCCTTTTGAGCAGAAGAAGACCCTGTTGGTGACTTGTTTGCACCTGCAGGCTGCAGCTGCTGCTCCTGTCCTGCCTGCCGGCCAGCCCCATTTACTGCAGCATCACGAGGCTCACTCACGGTCACGAGGACAGTAGCCTCGTGGTCCGCTCCGCTCTCCCTCCTGCTGGCGTCCGGCAACGGCATGCTTTCCGGTGGCCGCCATTACTTCGAGGGCGTGCGCGGCCGCTGCTGCAGCTGCAGCCGCAGTCTCCGCTCTTCAGCGAGAGCGAGACGATGCCGGGCCGCGCCTGCTGAGGTCAGGTCCTCGCAGCATTTAAGACTCATATAGGACGGTGCCCCCTGCGTGCCACGTGCCCACGTCCATGACCGGCGCTGCTTGCGTGTCAGAATTTGCCGTCGGGAGCGCTGACTTTGACTTTTGTTACGTCTGGGCGCCATCCTAGAAAGTGGAAAAAAAGGCCTTGTTGTTGTAAAAAAAACCTTGTTTAAATGTATTCTAAATTTTAACTTTTTACACTCTCTCTGTCACATCTTTGATATATGTATAAAACATTAAATATAGATTAAAAAATAATTAATTGTACAGTTTGTTGTAAATCACGAAACGAATGTTTTGAGCTTAATTAGTCCATGATTAAACACTAATTGTCAAATATAAACGAAAGTGCTACAGTTGCCAAATTTCAAATTTTTTTCATCCAAACACCCCCTTAGGCCAGTTTAGATGCCTTCCAAATTCCAAATTTTTACACTCTCTCTCCATCACATCGAATCTTTGGACACATGCATAGAACATTAAATGTAGATAAAAAATAACTAATTGCATAGTTTGGTTGTAAATCACGAGACGAATCTTTTGAGCCAAATTAGTCCATGATTGGACACTAATTACCAAATACAAACAAAAGTGCTACAGTAACCAAATTCTAATTTTTTTCATCTAAACGAGGCCTTAGTACGGGCGCTCAATTAGTTCCTCCTAAAAAGTTTACGCCGTATCCCATCGAATATTTTATACATGTATGGAGTATTAAATATAGGCCTCGTTCGGCTGGGTTGATAAGTCGGCTGAAAAACACTGTTGGCTGATTTATTGTGAGAGAAAAATATTGTTCTAGCTGAAAAACAAGTTGAAAAAGACGAATTATAAGCCGGATGAACAGGGCCATAGACTAAAAAAATAACTAATTGTACAGATTGCGACTATTTTGCGAGACGAATTTTTTAAACCTAATTAGTCAATGATATGATAATAAAGTCTACAGTACACACATGTACTAATGACAGATTAATTAGGCTTAATAAATTTGTCTCGCGGTTTACTGACGGATTTTGTAATTTATTTTTTTATTAGTATCCGAACACCTTATGCGACACCCCCATGTGACACCTCAAAGCGGCACCCTCATATGACACCTCAAAACTTTACACCCTAGAGCTGAAGGCCTAAGTTAGAAAAAGAACTTTGCTTCGCACGGCACCCTAGGTGCATCACATCATGGTCCTAAGATCGAAAAGAAGAAAAGTCGTCTCACCGCTAGTTGGCATTTACACTAAAATTCATAGCCCTATGTCTTTGTACTATATCCTCTCTAGTTGAGTAGGCGACTTGCTGTGCCCTTTAGAACACATTTTTGATGATCCTCCTATTTCTCTCCTTCCATAGATTTCACATGATGTAGATAGCAATTTCGTTGAAATGCCTAGGGTCTTGCTTTGGCACCCTGCTGGCCTCAATTTCCCACCATTCGCCCAAGGAGGCAGGGTCTTGCTGTGAGAGTTGCACAAACAATTTTTTCCAAGTCAGCACCTGAACCCACACGGCTTTTGCAAAGGGGCACAACAAGGATAAATGTATCCCTGTCTCTAAAGGGCCGTTATACAAGACACAATGATTTTGATGTGGCCAATCTCTCTTACAGATTATCTGCCGTGAGGATTTTGTTGTTGTAGGAGGATCCATGCGTGAATTTTGCACTTATTCTCTGCCCGCGCTCTCTAGATAAGTTCATGCTGGAATTTCCGGTGTGATCCTCGAAACTTAATCATTACGCCGAGCGGGTGGAGTAGTTTTCATCAGCTGTCCATTTCCATATAATTGTGTCCCGCACGTTGGGCTGTAACTGCACCCCCTGCAATTTGATCCATAGGCCAACGAACTCCTGGATCTGTAATGTCGAAGATCTACTGTCTGAGGGGCAGTGAACTTAGGATGAGATAACCTGCAGGGTTTGATGGCCTATTATTTTGGTGGTTGTAACCTCACTTTGTGGCCTGTGAGATTGTTGTGTAGTGGCCTGTTACTTTGGTGCTAGTAAGCTGAGTTGGTGGCCTGTGAAAATGTCATTTTGGTGGTTGTAAGATGAGTTGGTGGTCTGTGAACTTGCAATATTGGCCTTTCAAAACTTGAAGTAGTGGCCTGTGGACTAGATGTAATGGCCTGTGGACTTGTACAATTGGCCTATCTGAACTAGGTGTGAACTAGATGTAATGTTTGTCAATGAAGTTTAACTGTTTCTATTCATATGTTTGTGCTATCTTTGTGTCAAGGAAGTTCATTTGTTTCTATTGATAACTTTGTGCTATGTTGCTGTGAATGAAATTCAATAGTTATTCTGTTGATATGTTTGCGCAATTTTCTATTCATAAACCAAATTGGTGCCAATACTACAAGTTGCCATGTAAAATTCACATTCTGTTTCCAGTAAAACCAACAAATTCATTAAATATCAAATACCTCAAACTTCAAGATGTCTTACCTCCACTTAAGAGCATACATTAAGTAGAACACATCAGGTGCCATACATCAACACAACACATGTTACACTAACACAAAGCCTACATTAGCTAGCTAAAATCTTCGCTTCCACCTTATAGTAGCAATGACACCAAGGACAACACCTAGAAACTCTACAAACAGAGGTGATGCTTTTGAAGAATCCACCACAATTTGCACCTCCTTGGTGTCCAATTCATGCTAATAGAGGTGCCAGTTTTCAAATGAAAAATGCTCTGTCAGTTTTCTATGCTCTCTATCAGTTACTATTTAATAGAATTCAGTTATAATATATAGATAGAAACATGTTTTCAACACACAATAGATATATAGGTGTAAACATGGAAATGCAACTGAAGCAAATGTGGGGGTGTGGAATCCCATGTCAAAAATGGGTGATTCCCCAACTACTCTACTGGTATTATGCGAAGCTTTAACGGGTTTTAGAGGATTACGTGGCCATGTTGTCCGTCATCAGCAGTGAACTTTCCCCGCATGGGTCGCTATTCGCGTGGGTAACTTTGATCTTGCTCAACCTATGAGCATGGACTCCAATCGATGCACAAAGCTCGGGGAAACAAATCTCCTTGGCCACCAGCAGCAACTACAACCAAGAATCACCATCGCCATTGACTTCAATAGCTGGTGTCAGATCCATCGTCGTTGCCTACCTAGGGTTAGGTCCTGTGGCAGAACCTCCTAAATTATATGGCCCACATGCACCTATCATTGTCTCAACGACCTCTGAATGCTGTGCTCGAGAACCAGATAACATAAGAAGTCTGTCGGGTGTCCTCGGGAAACCCGAATCATCCACATTTTACAACTCACACAGGATCAACAAACGAGTAACTACAATATTACAACATTTGCTACAAATCTTTATATCAGACGCGGAAGAATTTAAAACAATATTTTACATATAAAAAACAAGTTACTTTTATAACTTGACTTTAATCGCAGAAGTCGAGTAGAACTACAGTAGAGAACTTAGGTAGAGCACCTAAGTCAGGAGGGGACAACCAGATCACATCGAGCCCACTAACATGACCTGATTAGCAGCATCAGTCAGTACCTGCAAAAGGGGTTGACAAACCCTGAGTACTCAATTGTACTCCGCAAGACTTACTCTGCAAGACGACCGCGAGGAAGACGACCGCCTCCGGTCAGCTATGGCAGTGATGGATGGCGTCGTTAGGCTTAGCGGGCAGGTGAAAGGTTTTGATGGCTAGAGGGGGTGAATAGCCTATTAAAATTTCCTACAAAGTGTGCTAAACAAGTTTATCAATATAACAAATAGCGAGATGCGAGTTTTTCTTAGCCTACGGGTGTTTGCAAGCCACCTATCCAATTCACAATTCTAAAATATATGCACTCAATCGCACAATTCAAATCGAGAAGGAAACTACAACTAAAACTAGCAAGCTACACAAAAGAGCTACTCTAGCAAAACTATCTAGCTAGCAAAGGTAACTAAGAAGGTAATGCGGAGTTGAGTTAGGAGGTTTTCACCGAGGGGCGAAGTATTGAGCCAACCAATATGATCAACAATAAATACCAAGACAACCGAACACCGGGATCAATCAATCACAATATGAAAGTGATGACACAAGATTTATCCCGAGGTTCACGTGCTTGCCGGCACACTAGTCATCGTTGTGTCCCTCTTCACCACGTGGTTCGGTGGCTAATCGGTCACACACCGAGCTTATCAAAAGGCGCCACAAGAACCTACCAAATGGCAAGAGGTTGCAATGACACGAGCAATTTACTAACGTTGCCTTTGGCGCTTCGCCGAGGTAGGCACAAACCCCTCACAATCACCGGAGGTGGCCAAGAACAATCACCAACTCTTGCCAACACCTCCAAGCTACTCCAAACCATCTAGATGGCGGCAACCACCAAGAGAAACAAGAATCCCACAGCAAATCAACCACCAAGTGCCAACTAGATGCAATCTCACAATGCAAATGCACTTGGATCACTCAATCTCACTTCGAATATGCAAAGAAGGAAGAGAGATGAGTGGGAGGGGAGTTGCTTAACTCAAAGTGCTCACAAGTATGTCAAAGAGTGCAAGAGAAATAGCTCAAGCCAGGCCATGGGCTATTTATAGAGCTCCCTCCCACGAACTAGTCGTTTGGAGCTCTGTCGGGGGCGACAGACGCGTCTGTTGACCACCCGACAGACGCTCACCCTGGTGTCTGACGCCTCCTCGTCGTGCCATGTGTCCCTCTGTTGAAAACGTAACGGTCGAATGCCCGTGAGCGTCAGATGCGTTTGACGCATTTTGCCCTCGGCGTCTGTCGCTCGACAGACGCTATACAGAGAGGAGCAAAATGCGGTCTCGTGCCGATGGACGTGTCCGCTGCTACACCGACAGATGCGGTCCAGTGTCTGTCGCGCAAGCCCGCGCACGCCAGAGCAAACCCTTCGTCGACAGACACGGCAACAGTCCTCATGCCCGCGTCTGTCGCAAAGTTGGCAGCGCGTCTGTCGCACTCACCTGCGCTGCCTGTCTTAGGGTTGCCCGACAGACACTGACGTCAGCGTCTATCGGCTCTAAGGCCAGCGTCTGTCGCCTGTATCTCTACGAAAATTCATCGTTTGATCACCCTTGTTCCTTATGAGCTACTCTTCATATGAGTACCACTTTAGCACATGTTTTAGCTCATGAATCACCACATGACATTGCATCCAAATCTTGACATTGGCGTAAAGAAAAAAAACATTTCAGTTCCTCAAAAACGCCTGAATCCCGCCTCGCAAGCTCGGTGGGAGGGAGAGAGGACCCAAAACCATCTCTACCGCTCAAACTCCACCACCTTCACAAAGGTGCTAACACCACTAAGTGTTCATCATCACGTGCAAGTGTGTTGCATTTTCACAATCATTTTTCGAGGCATTATTAGTTCTATCCAAATGCATATGATTATAAAATGCACATCTAGAGGCACTTAGGAGTCCAATAGCCACGTCATTCCCCTCTTTATAGTACGGCTATCTATCCTATAATATAACCACACCCACTAGGTGTCTTGGTTACTAAAACACAACCCTTAAGCATATACCTTTGCCTTGATCACGTAGGGTTGCATCCAAATCCAAGTGTGGCCATCATGATCACCATGTCCATCTTGCCACCAACCTTGGAATGTACTAATCCTCATATGCTATATACAACTTAGGCATAGGATTAGTACTTAGGCATTGTCACTAATTACCAACACCAAACATAGAGCTTTCAGCAGTCAAAGATGAGGATAGACTATGGGCAAGAGGAATTGGGCGGGGTTGCAGCGAGCGTGACCAATTGCGCCGGCGGAGAGGATGTACCCGATGACGGCGGGGAAGGAGAGGGAGGGCACGACAGCCGGCTCGGTAACTTAAGGGCACAGGCGAAGCGTCTAGGCTGAACAACAGCTGCTTACGATGTTGTTGGCGAAGCAAGTGCGTGCTGTGCGTGCGTGAAGCAGTGAGGCGAGGGCGGCGGCCAACGGTGGTGAAGCAGGCAGAGTGCTCACCGACGCCGAGCACTGTAGCAGCCTGACAGGCTATGTTCATCATCCAAGTTCTCCCAATTTCATGTGTCAACTTATTGAGCTCCAAAAATAAATGTTGCTCACCTTCAGTTGCTCTCCAACTTTGCTTATAGACACAAGCTCCATTTCTTGATGGATTGAGAGAAAGAGATCAGAGAAGGAGGGTACTTTGAAACTAAAACCAAGTTTCAGTTGAACAGCAGTAACTTCATGTTTCACATGTTTCAGCACCCTGTTTCACCTTTTTCTCCAATTTCTTCTCAAGAACTTGAAAATCTCCAAAAATAAAAGTTGCTCAACTTTCCAAGATCTTCAACCTTGCTTTAGGAATCATCTCCAAATTTTGCCTAGATCTTGAGATTTGGAATTAGAGCAAAATGGGACATTTTGAATTTAGGGTTTTGGAAAACATTTGATTATTCTTTTTAACTAAAGCATGACTAATTATTTAGCACTAAAAAACATCATTTTATGTGATAAGCAACATGGCATTATTAACATATTAAGCATACTAGTAAAAACAACATATCAAATTGCTATTTAAACATGTGAAACATGTATATGAAACATTGATCAAAACCTATGAAACATAACTTGAAAACATAGCCATACTTTATATGAAACATCGCAAGGCAACATGTGAGACTCTATTTGCAACATGTGAAACATGTCATATGAAACATGTGAAACAAGGCTTATACATAACATGTGAAACACTTGTTTAATGCAACATCTGAACCTTTACTATGCCACATAAGAAACAGATGCATGCTATACTTGAAACATATGATGCATTCGTGCAACAATGCTTGGTGTTTTATGCATGATGATGCTCATGATCAAGTTTTAGCTGTTTCTTAACATCTGGGATGTTACAGTCCATGAGGGCGGAGATGAAATAAGGGAGTGAATGGGTCAAACCCAGTCAGCCTGGTTGAGTTAGTGAGAGGGGACAGAGGCAAAACAGTCCATATGAATCATTTCACCGCATATGTACGCCTATAGCTAGACCCAGTAGGGCGTCGGGCATAGAAAGTGGCAAATTTTAGGAACTCACACAATAGTAATGGCATGGTTATAATAAGATAAATAGTAATGATATTTTTAGAAAGATCCGAAAACAAAAAATTTAAGGCCCAACTTTTAAGATGCTCATAGGGTTACATATTTTTCTTGCTATCAAGATGAGGCAAGACTAAAGTTGAAAATCAATGGAAGCTTTTAATTGCCAACCCAACATACTCCCTATCGGTGTTTTGTAAACCGACTAGTGAATTTATACGTGTGTCGCACTGCTCTAGGAATATGATGGTAGCACTCAAAGACACAAGGAATTATACTGGTTCAGGCCGGAGCCCTATGTCTAGTCTCAGAGATGGTTTGAGTTTGTGTTCCTCGATTCAAGTGCTCTGAAGTCTTACAATGGGGGTGTGTAAGCTAAGGAAATGAGATAGGAGTGAGGTGAACGAATGCCCGGATGAAGTCTTCGAGAGTTCGTCCCCTTGGAAGGGGGCCTGTCCCCCCTTATATAGAGTCCGAGAGCCAGGTTACATGTAAAGGGAAGGGTTCTACCGACCCGAGTGGTCGAGAGCCTGAGGGTGGGAGAAGCGAGTAAACTTGGTCGGCAATCCATCCTGCCTTGTCTTGGCTTCATCATACGTTCAGGCATGGTCATCATTATGGTTGTCATAGTCTTGCTCTCCACACTGTGGCGTGACATGGCGTGATGCTACAATGCTATCCGTGGTGGCCCTGTTAGCATGGTGGTTAGTCACCAACTGTCCTACGCAGCGTGGTCTTGCCATGGAAATCATCATTGTCTTCTATTTTTCGGTGGCGTTGTGGCGACAGTGAGGGAGCAGGTGGACACTCTTGGGTTGTTGATTGCCCTTTTTGGTCATGGTGCCGCGGGCCTTGACTCAGGGTGGCTAGGTCGAGGTCCCCGGTGATCTGGTTGGTCTTGTGAAGTCAAGGCCGAGGTTGTACGACCCATACCATAGTGGGTGGGGCCATATGCTCATCCCATCGGTCTGAGTTTGGATGGTGCAGTGTCATACCGATAGTCACCAACCCTGTTGACGATAATTTCACCATGTTTTTACATCACCAAAACCATCAACAAAACACCTTTTCTGGGAGCTAACAAGCAAGAACATAGTGACTTAGGTACAAATAACTTGGTTCCACATGTACATGTCATTATTTGCTTGTAGGTACACAAAGCATGGATTCTGGGTGGCTAGAGGCTCCATATGCAGGTCGCCCAACCTGAATATGGACCTGTTGGCCCCCTCTCAAGCCTCTCATGATCCTCCAAACACATCTAGAGTCAATCTCCACCTTTGGATCCCAAGGTTCTCTTCTCCTATTGGCTAGAAGGGAGAGCACACGGATTCATAGGCCCACAATGAAGCATCCAACGTGACCAAAGTACCCAACCTTCGCTATGACACATGGAGACACGTTCTAGAAGGTGGTGGCATGGCCTACCTACCATAGGGAGGTCGGTCGACCTCCTTAGGTGGCCAAACCAGCTCAACTTTGGTGCACCGCCTCTATGCATGCCCCCAGGCATCCCCCTTGATCTGAACCATTGATCAAAGGTTGGTTCAAGGTCGGTGGGATCCAAGGGATATGAGAAGTCACCTGGATCACTGATGTGGCACTACCCCTCACTCTAGCTATAAATACCCCCTTAGACTTCACTCTCATTCATGACACATTAGAGTAAACCACTCTCTAGTAGCTTTTAGCGAAGCTCTGCTACAGTGCTATGAGAGTAGGGAGAGAGTGAGGGGAGAGTGGAGAAGAGCCGAGCCTGTCTGGTGTCTTCTCCAAGCTGTAAGTTGGTGGATGCGCTCTTCTTGTTAGTGACTCATCTGAGATCTTTATAGTGTTTGGTATTCTATCTCTGCTATTAGTTATATAAGCCTTCTTACCTGTACACCGCTTTACTTCAGTAGAGTGCACTAACCTTTCTATGGGAACTTAGTTGCATAAGGTTAGAGTAGTAAGTATAGTGTAGACGTGGTGTAACTAGCAGTAGATCCTGGTTTATGAGGTCGAAAATTTGATTTTGTGGCTAGCATAGCACCCTCATAACCCTATAGTGGTATCGGAGCCGTAGCTGCTTCATTATAGGTTCAGTTGTATGCATATGAGATATGCACGGTTGTAGATGAGTCTCTGATCATGGTTCGTGATCTTGCTATGTTGGTCTTGTAACGATCTACTCGTACCGGTCGGAATTCCGCCATCCGAGTTAAGTGATACATGTAAAACTAGTTATGGTGAGATGGAGATCAATCAGATTGATCAAATCGAACCTAGGTCAAGTGCCGAGCGCATATGATGCGCGGCGGCGGTAGATTGGATCTACTGTCGGGCGCCGGGGTGTAGGAAAAGTACTGTTCGGTAAAACAGTTATAACTTTTGCATACGACCTCGGATTGAGATGCATTATATATGAAAATTGATCTACAAAAAATTTTGCATCCGATTCTCCCCCACTTCGTCGGGTTTGCCAAAATTATATTTGCTAAAAAGGCTGGAAAGATAGTGTTTTCGGCGTTTTAAGATTGGACGCCAGAATCGGTTAACTCTGTTTTGCAGGATTTTATGACTGGTATAGCCCTTATGTGTATGTGATGCATGTCTGTAATTAATTCATGGCTTGCATGTCATGAGTATGACAATATGGCTGGAGCCACATAGATATTGTCAACTTTATGTAATGGCCTGCGTGCCAAACTGTGATGATCCTATCCGCGACTGTGTAATATTACTTCATTGCCTTGCGTTAGTGATAGATAGTCTTAGTGGATTCATCATTGATGGACGACGTACATGGATCATGGAGATGGGGATCATCATGATGTACAACATGATGGAGATGGAGATCCCCAAAGTGACAATGGGCTATACCAAGTCATATATGTGATAATGTCGTTCTTATTATTATGTTCTACTTTCATGTGATAATGTTTTTGTCTACATATGCGATAGTGAAGTAGAACGATCCCTCAGCAATGTTTAAGTTATATGCTTCCCCAAACCTTGCACTGTCATGTGTCTTGTACAATCGATGGTGGGTCTATGAAATTAGGGTGCCACTGGTTTTCCTTAACTAGGCAGGTTCGTATCGGATACTTACTACAGAAGGGTTGGTTACTTGAACAAGGTCATCCTAATGGTTAGGGACCTTGGAGCATAAGGAGTTGGGCACCACAACATATAGAGATACTGATGAGGACATCGCCACGCTGGACACACCGACGCTATGGTCTTCTCCAAGTTGCAATTCGTCCCCAACTCAGCTGCCACGTCACCCTCGGATTCAGCAGACACGTCGTCACTGTTTTGGTCATAACTCTCGCATATGACATCAAAACGGGGCGTTCTTGGATGCGTTGGAAAGGGGATGACGACGCCGTCGTTTTGGATCTGGTCCCAGCTCCAAAAGGTCCGTTGATCATTCTGTGTGACCACGGAAAGGTGCTGCATCACTTATTTGGGCCAACTTGGCCATGTATCGTGTCGGGCCTTAAGCCCAAGTTGTGGGCGCCCAACCCCTGGCCGTCCTCAACCCTAGGTCGAGTCTTAGACTATAAACACAGCCACCGCCGCTGTTAGACAATTGAGTTTTGTTTAGAGTTTAGTTTTTCCATCGAGAAACTGAATCGTTCATTGTAACTGTGGTGACAAATCCTTTTACAGTGATCCAGGGCCCCTGTTCTTGATCTCCTCCACTGTGTTGATTAGTCCTTTGGAACCGAGTTCTTGAACCCTATATTGATATTCGCATCATTCATATTTGCAATTTCAGATTGCGTGTTTTTACCTTCTTGCTTGTGTTCTTCGATTCGCTTGCAGGAAAAGCCTTCTTGGCGAGGTCAATCAAGTTGTGCTTGGTTGATAACCAATGGAGCAGTGGTGTAACGGTTGCAGGGTTTGAATCGTGTCTGATTTGAAGCTGGATCGCCAACGTCGAGATCTCCACAAGTCGAACTTACCGGTTACCTCTCGGAAGATCGGGCCTGTATCTCATCAGATACTACCCAACAACAAGAGTCATATGTGATATGATTAGCAAAGAGTTGCTTACTAATCTACCATGTCTTCTAGTGGTGATGCTAAAGCTCACTAGTAGACTTGTTAGTTGTGGGTCTTGAATCACTAAGTTTCAATTGAGGGATATTGATTTTAGTGGGAGTAGATTCTATTAAGATTTTAATATGGTTTACTCTGTCTTGGATACTTTGTCTTAGTATTTTGCATTACTTTTGTTGTAGATAAATGGTGCCTAGCAATCAACCATTTACTTTGCGTTCAATTCTTGAGAAAGATAAGTTGAATGGAACAAACTATGCGGATTGGATCCGCAACCTGAGAATTGTTCTCAGGGCTGAGAAAAGGAAGAAATTCTAGACATCCCATTACCTGAAGCACCTACTGACAATGCACCTGCTGCTGAGAAAAACGCTTACAAAAGGGCATGTGATGCTGATCTTGAAGTGAGTTGCCTTATGCTTGCATGTATGGAACCAGATCTACAGATGCAGTTTGATAACAACCATGTAGCGCACGATATGATCATGGCGCTGAATGATATGTTCCGGACTCAAGCTAGGACTGAAAGGTTCAATGTCTCTAAGGTGTTTGTTGAAACCAAGCTTGCAGAGGGCGCACCTGTTGGGCCACATGTGATCAAAATGGTTGGTCACACTTAGAGATTGGAGAAGCTGGGCTTCCCAATTGGTCCAAAGTTGGCTACTGATTTCATTCTCGTGTCTCTTTCGCCCAGCTATGGGAACTTCATCTTGAACTACCATATGCATGGGGCGAAGAAGGGCTTGAATGAATTGTGTGGCATGCTTAAGACAACTGAGGCTGATATTAAGAAAGGTGCTAGCACTAGCCATGTGATGGCGATCCAAAACAAGCCAAACTTTAAAAAGAAGGGCAATGCTTGGAGGAAGCAAAAGGGCAAGGGTAAGGCCAAAGATGAGACCTCTAAGCCAAACTCACTTGCGCCCAAGGTAGGACCATCTGCTAATGAAGAGTGCTTTCATTGTAAGGGTAAAGATCACTGGAAGAGGAACTGTAAGCTGTATTTGGAGTCCTTAAAGAAGGATGGTGGTAAAGGTACTACCGTTGCTCATACACTTGTTGTTTATATTACGGATATTTTCCTCGCTAACTCTTATATTAATTCTTGGGTATTTAATATCGGATCGGTTGCTCATATTTGCAATACAATGCAGGGAATGATAAGAAGTAGAAGTGTGGGAAAAGGAGAAGTTGATTTCTGCATGGGCAATAATGCAAGAGTTGCTGCATTGAACGTCGGGATGATGCAACTCCACCTACCATCAGGATTTATTTTGGAATTGAATAATTGTTATTATGTTCCTAGTATAAGTCGAAACATTGTGTCACCTTCATGTTTGATGAAGGATGGTTATTCATTTGCGAGTAAAGACAATGGTTGTGTAATCTCCAAGGATGGTGTGTTTGTGGCTTTTGCATCCATTGTGAATGGGATATTTATTTTAAATCTTGATGATGCAATTGTCTGTAATGTTAATGCTAAAAGGCCTCAGCTTAATGAGTTAAGTCCTACTTATATGTGACATTATCGTTTAGGTCATATAAGTGAGAATCGCATGAAGAGGCTCCATTCTGATGGGCTTCTAACTTCGTTTGATTTGAATCATACGAGACGTGTGAGGCTTGCTTAATGGGAAAGATGACCAAGGCGCCTTTCACATGTTTTCCTGAGAGGGCGACAGACTTGTTGGAACTTGTACATACTGATGTATGTGGACCAATGAGCACGACAGCTAGAGGCGAATTTCAATACTTTATTACCTTTACTGATGATTTTAGTAGATATGGCTATGTATACTTAATGAAACATAAGTCTGAGACTTTTGAAAAGTTCAAAGAATTTTAGAATGAAGTAGAGAATCAACGTGGCAAGAAAATTAAGGCCTTGCGATCTGATCGTGGAGGCGAATATTTGAGCCACGAGTTTAGCAATCATCTAAAGAGTTGTGGAATTATTCCACAGCTTACGCCACCTGGAACGCCTTAGAGAAACGGCGTGTCCGAGCAATGTAACCAGACTTTGTTGGACATGGTTCGGTCTATGATGAGCCAGTCGGACCTTCCTTTATCGTTTTGGGTATACGCTCTACAAATAGCCGCTTTCACATTGAATAGGGTACCGTCTAAGTCCGTAGTTAAGACACCATATGAGATGTGGACTGGTAAGAGTCCCAGTTTGTCTTTTCTAAAAATTTGGAGCTGTGAAGTTTATGTCAAACGACTTATATCAGATAAACTAACACCCAAGTCGGAAAAGTGCTTTTTCGTGGGATATTCGAAGGAAACTTTAGGGTATTATTTCTACAACCGATCAGAGGACAAAGTGTTTGTTGCTCAAAATGGTGTTTTCTTAGAGAAAGAGTTTCTCAAAAGAGAGAAAAGTGGACAGAAGGTGTATCTTAAAGAATTCAGGATGAGCCAATAGTGAATGATTCCACGAGTGATGCTAATGTAGCATAGCATGTTGACATACCTATGGCAATAAAGACACCGCCACAACCACGAAGGTCAGCTAGAATCCGTGCATTACGTGGCGATTTGTTATTGTTAGACGATGACGAACCTACGACATACGCGGAAGCAATGATGGACCCAGATTCTGAGAAATGGCAAAGTGCCATGAGATCCGAGATAGATTCCATGAGTGAAAATCAAGTTTGGAACTTGGTTGACCAGCCTAATGGGGTTAAACCTATTGAGTGCAAATGGATCTATAAAAAGAAAAATGATATGGATGGAAATGTTCACGTCTATAAAGCTCGACTTGTCGCAAAGTGCTTTCGGCAAATTCAAGGAATTGACTACGACGAGACTTTCTCGCTGGTAGCGATGCTTAAATCTATCCGGATCATTCTAGCAATAGCTGCTTATTTCGATTATGATATTTGGCAGATGGATGTTAAAACAGCCTTTCTAAATGGAAATTTGGAAGAGGACGTGTATATGATACAGCCTGAAGGTTTTGTTGATCCTAATAATGCTGGAAAAATATGCAAGCTTAAGAAATCTATTTATGGGTTAAAGCAAGCATCTCGGAGTTGGAATATTCGTTTTGATGAGGCAGTCAAAGGGTTTGGCTTCCATCAGGATGATGAAGAACCTTGTGTTTACAAGAAGATAAGTGGGAGCACGGTAGTATTTCTAATCTTGTATGTGGATGACATACTATTGATTGGAAATGACATTCCTATGTTGCAATCTATAAAGACTTCACTGAATAATACTTTTTCTATGAAGGATTTAGGAGAAGCAACATACATTTTGGGCATAAAAATCTATAGAGATAGATCAAAGAGGCTTATAGGTTTAAGCCAAGATACGTACATTGACAAGGTGTTGAAATGGTTCAACATGGAGCAGTTCAAGAAAGGGTTCTTGCCTATGTCACATGGTATGCGCTTCAGCGAGAAACAATGTCCTTCGACAGCTAAAGAGCGAGAGCGCATGAGTAAGGTTCCATATGCCTCAGCTATTGGTTCTATCATGTATGCCATGGTATGTACTCGCCCAGATGTCTCATATGCTCTAAGTGTTGCGAGCAGGTACCAAGCTGATCCAGGTGAGAGTCATTGGACACTTGTCAAAAACATCCTTAAGTACTTGAGAAGGACTAAGGATGTGTTCCTAGTCCATGGAGGTGAGGAGGAGCTCGTTGTAAATGGTTACACCGATGCTAGCTTCTAAACTGACACGGATGATTCACAATCTTAATCAGGTTTTGTGTTCACAATAAATGGTGGTGCTGTTAGTTGGAAAAGTTCTAAGCAGGAGACGGTGACCGATTCTACAGTAGAAGTCAAGTACATTGTAGCCTCTAGAGCTACAAAGGAAGGTGTTTGGATGAGGAGGTTCCTCATTGAGCTTGGTGTGTTTCCTGATGCGTCTAGCCCATTGAATCTACATTATGATAATAATGGGGTGATAGCACAGGCTAAGGAGCCAAGGAATCACCAGAAGAACAAACATGTACTACAGAAATTTCATCTCATTCGAGAGTTTATTAGACGAGATGAGATCAAGATGTGCAAGATACACATGGATTCAAATGTTGCAGATCCTTTGACAAAGGCTCTTCCACAGCCTAAGCATGATGCGCACGTGAGAGCTATGGGTTTTATATACCTTCGAGATTAACTCTAGTGCAAGTGGAAGATTGTTGGGAGTATGCCCTAGAGGTTATCATAGAGGTGATTGTATTGCTTTGTATCCATGACATATTATGAGTCCATTGAATATCCATTAAAGATAACTTGTATCGATTAGCAATTATGTGAATTGTTTGTGAAACTCTTTTACTTGTATGGTTATTCTAGAATGGTCCCTGATCAGAGTTCATGTTAGGATGCACATGAATATTAGATCAACACATTATTAGTTGATGACTATGTTTCACAAGTCATAGACATAGAGATGTCAAACAAATAATGTGGGCACATGTGTGACATATAGGCTGGACTGGCCCAACGTGAGATGTTGTTTTGTCTTGATTCACATCATGTACATTATGTCCTTAGACCTGAGATTGTTGCATGTATTGAAGATGTGAAATGACCTACTTAGAGACTATCAAACACTACTCCGTAACTGGGTAGTTATAAAGGTGGTCTTCGGGTTTATCAAGAAACATGCTGTGAGATATAGACAATCAAGATGGAATTTGCCCCTCCCTATGTGAGAGAGATATCAATGGAACACTCTAATAATTGGATTAACAAATGCATGGCCGTGCTTAGGTTAAGTGTTAACCTATGAGTTGGACCAAATATCGTGTGGCAAAAGGAATAACATGTATATGGTTTGTGGTGGTTCGTCTGATATGATCTTTGCGTACACATAGGAGTTGACATGTCTTGCTAGAGACCACTATCAACTAATGGTCGAGTAGGAGTTTTTGGGCCACGTCTATGTGTGCATGAACCCATAGGGTCGCACACTTAAGGGGCTGGAAGCCTAATTCGTGTTGGACCCGAATTTGACTAGGCTTAGGGTTTTCTAATTGGGCCTCCAACTTGGGGTTGATTAGAGGCACCTATATAAGAGAGGGAGGGGGCACGGCTAGGGGACACATGCCATTGGGCAGCCGCCATCACCCCCACGCTCACGCCTACTGCTCCTTGCAGACCTAGCAGTCCGGAGGCGCAATGCTTCCTCCCTGTACGTGTGGGATACCTTGGAGGTGCTGCATCTGGAGCACAAGGATGAACCGCACGAGAGGGACGATTTGTGAGTGGAGGGTGGACGTGATGGACGACCACGCAACTGCACGACACTGCTACGACGCGTTCGACTACATCGAGTCGCTTCCGCTGCACCTGCATGTCTAGTGGTAATTCCGTAACCTGTAACTAGCAGTAGATCCTGGTTTATGAGGTCGAAATTTTGAGTTTATGGCTAGCGTATCACCCTCATAACCCTACACAACAGATCGAACTTCTCAATGGATTTGTGGCCAAGCTATCTATAAGGATGTATATCCTATGTTGACATTCAACTTTGCATTGAGCAAACTTAGTAATGGATTTAATGTGCATTCACACTTCTGCAGTTGAGGCAGGCCATTGATGACAATGATGAAGCAACAAAAGAAGCATGCACGAGTGTATTATAGTCTATTGTATGGCAGACACGGTACAGGTTCAAGCGATCTTACTTCAACGGCGTCCTCACTGATGAAATCAGAAAGTCCTCTCCCGTGTCTTGCATGAATGACACATAGTGGTGTGCACTTGTCCACATGTGTTAAGTTTCGAGAACAAGGTGTGTGTGTGTGTGAACTCATTTATTTCTTGTCTAGTTTTTATGTGGTCTACTTGTGTTGCAGTCTAGCACAATTGTGGTTATAGGCAGTCTTAGAGTAGAACAAGCGAAACCATGCAAAAGTCAAGTGCCACTAGGTTACAGGATCTCGCTCCTATATTGCCTACCTGCAAGCATATGTAAGTGATGGTTGTGTTACTCTTTTTATATCAAATACGCAATGCCTTTTGACTCAACAGAAACGCATGTGCAATTTTAACAGATGGACAAAAATAGGAAGGACGCAGGACACGATCAAGAAGTGCTTGTTGAAGAACATGATCGACCTCATGAAGATGTTGATGCAGTGGGAATCTTCAACAACTTCATGAGTAGCAACACGTGACTGAGCGATGCTACAAGAGAAGCAGTGGTAAGTACCCTCATTTGCTTTTCTTAAAATCTGCTGAAGCCATTGGCATAAAAGAAGGAAAAGTAGGAGCCTAAAGTGGCACCATCTTTTTAAAGTTGTAATATTACAACAGTTAATATGTTATCTATGCATTGTGCTTGTGAATCTCTATCGGTAGTAGGCTGAGGAAGACCTATGCATTACTTGTACTGAAATAATCTCATAGTTCTGCAATTTAAGTCCTCTTCCTAATGTTTACTCCTTGGTTTTCACAGGAAACTATATGAGTAGAACCTGTTGCTGATGTTGTTTCCATGGTCCTCTCCTAGGCTAGCCGCAACACCTTTTCTTTGAAGAATGCTGGTATCAAGACAAGCTGCTCCAGACTTTGGGAACGGCTTGCTGCTCATCAGGAAAGTTTAGCTGTCCTCACCGAACAAGCGGATCAACTGAAAAGGAAGGCAGAAAACACTAATAGGGAGTTTGAGAAGTTTAAGAAATAGCAATAGGAGAAGTACAATAAGCTCCGTGACCATATCATACTCTTAAGCGCTGGTAACTCTCAGTCTTGTTGATGCAGTGAATAAGTGGTTTGTTTGCTGTTTTGATGTAAAATTTTGGCGGTTTGATATGTGAACTCTATCAGTGGTTTGCTACTAAGCTAAACTATTGTTATTTGATTCAGGTTCAATATAATTATGCATGTAGTCATTTTGTGCAGCAGTGTAGATCTAAAATCATTTTCTCTGATGTAATGATTGATGTGCACATGGTAGATTCACACAGGCACGTTGTTAAATAAGAATTTGATATGTGGATGGAACAGTGAATGACACGTGTAATAGCCACGACAGGGCACATGAGCCCATACAAACAAAATATGTGGTACAAATCCATCCTACCACGTGGTTGAATCAGAAAAAGAAATGTGGGTAGCCCAGGGCACGACACGTGGCCCAGTAAAATACTAACACATAGATGTACAACATCGAGACACATGGTTGAGTAAAAGAAAGACACGTGGGGTATTGTGGTCACGTCACATGGACCAATAAAAATACGACAGTTGGTCCAATAAAGAAGTGACACGTGACCCAACCACAACACATATGCCAATAGAAAACTAACATATGGAACAACAGGGGCCCGACACATGGTCCATTAAGAACCTGAAACGTGCAAGAACCAGACATGGCCACGTTGTCCAATAACAAGGTGACACGTACCCGAACCATCTCCAATACAACCGGCTATAGCAGGTACACGTGAAAAGCATCTCCAACAGAAGCAACCACCAGCGTGGCTGCCCCTTGCTATGGATCCCAAAGCAGTTCTATGATGATCAGTTTTAGTCATAGATCTATCTGATTCTATGAAGATTTTCTAGAGTCGTCATAGAATTGCAAGAATGACGCGACTTCTATGATGAACTGCTTTTCATCATAAATTTGTCATAAAACTAAAATTATGATGAATTTGGCTCCTTCAGTGATGAAAGCTGATCGTCATAGAAGTAGATATTCCGTAGTGCCTCCAACCGACCTCTAAACCACTTAACATGCCAAATTTTGACATGTGCCGACTTCACAACTGCCTTTGGGAGCCAACCAGCTTAAGCAATCTCTCCTTTGATGAAAAAACACCAAGGCTACACATAGAAGCACTTCACACATCAACATTAACTCTCTAGACTTTATCTCATTATGAGACGTTGGTTTGTATCTCGGTACCCTCTCCTATATTTATCGCCTTGAAAATGAATGCATAAAAAAGGCAATTTCTTCATGTTATTAAAACTTGATGAATTCTAAAACGTAACCCCAAGATTTGATCATGACTTATGTTATGTGATTGGCTTGCATAATCTCTATTCCCTATCTTTCACTTAATGCTTATGGGAACCTTACTCAATTAGGATAACATTACCTAAGTTGTTGTGAAGTGTGATACAGTGATGACAAGACTAGTCCTTTCTAATCAACTGTTTTTGGAGACTTTTGTTTTGAACAAAATCTAAAACCATGTCTTCATTACTCTTCTATGGTATAAATGTCGTCCTAGAGCCATAGGCAATATCTTGACAAACCCACACTTTCTTCCTGCTTAGATTTTGTTTTTGAGTTTTGTCAAATTGTGTGACCCTAGTGAGTGATAGACCATGCCTACATGATCAAGATCACATACACTCCACCCATTTATGCTTTACTCTAACACTAAGAGTAAGCAAAAACATGTTTTCCACACTTGTGCTATGCTCTTACACTGAGAGCTAGCATAGACATGCCTTCCACCTCTCCACAAACATGTCTTTTCATCTTTCCACAAAATAAAGATTCCATGTATTTAAGATCTCTCTTCATTCTCCATACAAGTCTAAAAAAGAGACATGGGCTATATGTTTTGAAAAAAAGACAGAGAGAAAGTTGAAAAAAGAGAGCTAGAAAAGATGAGTGAAAAAAGTGTCGAGCAAAAAAAACAGAGGTTGAGCATTAAAGATAGCCCAGGATCTCAATCATCTGATTTGGAGAGAGCACCTTTGAGGAGTCAACCTTCCACTCATATCCACACACTTGCACTCTTGATCATGTTTGTATGTTGTTTTCCTCCATGGATCCATGCTTTGACTTTACAATATAAACATTTTAAGTATGCCTTTCAAGTTCTCCTACCCAAAACTCCACATAAGCTATAGTTGTAGGGTCTTGAGGCAAAGTAAGATCTTGGTGAGGGCACATACACAAATACCATTGAGTTATTTGAGAGAACCATATGAGGAGTAACATGAGCTATGTTTTGTTTTGAAAAAATTGTCAAAAACTCCAATCTTACTTGAGAAGGAGAAGTGATCTATGTCTTCAAGTCTAAACTGTTCCATTTCTCAACTGCCCAAGGTGATGTTCTAGCCACTTCAAAACCCACAGGTATGAGTATGTGACTTGGAATATCTTTATGCTTGCATCATATCCTAAGAAAATTGTGTATCAAATCCACCCAAATCTTAGCTCGGTCCTCTTTCTTGTTCGAATCCTTTACTCGGGATGAGCAAAGGTTCGGTGCGGGGGAGCTTGTTGACGGTCACTAACACCTATTTTAACCATCAACATTTCACCTAAAAGCAAGATAAAGTTAGGAAAATCATCATCACATGTGTAGGATTTGCTTTATAATTCACCTAGTTCCGCTTGTACATGGAAATATATTTGTATGCAGGAATTTTGGCCAAAATGGTGACAAATACACATATAGGAGGCAAGTGGACATGGCAGGAGGCCTTGGGGCCACTTGGGCCCACCGACTGGCCCCACAAGGGTGCCGCCCGCCCCCCAAGTGCCACCTTGGCATTGGTCAGGTGAAAGTCCCTAGTTTGGTTTTGGGTAATTGATGAAACCTAGGACTAACCTTTGTATCTAAGTGGATGATTTAGATAAAGGTGGTCATTGAATATGAGACATGACATAGACTCATGTGACCAAGATGGTGAAGACCAAGATGAGGCTTGGCTCGATGGACCGGTTGTGAAGGTGAAGGGCTAGTCGAGGCTTCGAAGCGAAGGACCATGCGATGGTGAAGCTTGAGCAAGGCTTGGCGCCGATGAACCGATGCAACGGTGAAGAGCAAGTGAAGTCAAGGTCGATGGATCGAGACGGTCATGTGATGATGTGAAGTGGATCATATCATTTGGAGAAACAAAATGGGCTCAAGGCAAAGGTATAACCATAGGGCCATTTTGTTTTACACTCAAGACACCATAGAGGGTGTGAGTGGTTTAGGATCGATAGCCGAACTATTAAGAGGGGAAGTCTTATCGGTTATTCGACACACGGGTGCCACTAGGTGAATTCATGAAGTGCATTGCATGTAGGGCCTAGTGAGCTAACTGGAAAACCTTTGAAAATGATTGAGAAAAAGCTAACACACAAGCACATGGAGATGTACACTTGATGGTGTTGGCACATTTGCAAAGGTGGCGTTGGTCGCGCTGTGGTTTGCGGGTAGAGAGGGGTTTGGGTTCCTCTCTCCCTCCCACCGAGCGTGCGAGCGCGGGATTCAGGCGTTTTTGGGGAAATGAAATGCCTATTTTCTACTACGCTGGAAGTCGGAAAAGAAACGGAGGCGAACGGAGGTCACAGAGGTGACCGGACGCTGCACCGGACGCGGTCACGGTGTGACCGAACGCGTCCGGTCAGTACAGTGCAGCAGTCAGGCGCGCGGGCTAGGGTTTGCAACCGACGCGTCCGGTCACTCGCGGGACCGGCGTGTCCGGTCAGGCACCCTGAGGGAACAGCAGTTCGCAAGGTCGATCGGACGCGGTGAGCGTCCGGTCACACACGATCGGACGCGTCCGGTCGTCAAGGGAGCTTACTGGACTCCGACCAGACGCTGGCACTGTCGCATCCGGTCGTTGCGAGGAGCGCGTCCGGTCATTGCTTCGCGGCTCGCGGTACTGTGTGACCGGCGCGTCCGGTCGGTTGGGCTGCGCGTCCGGTCGTCGCGTTTGACCGTTGGAGCGCAGTGACCGTTGGAGGATCTAACGGTCGCATTTGAATTCGGTGGACACGTGGTTGGCGCAGGGCGACCGGACGCGGTTGAGCGCGTCCGGTCAGTTTCGATCGGCGCATCCGGTCATCCCAAAAAAACGGTCAGTGGAGTGGCAACGACTCTATTTGTTTGGGATGCTTATAAATACTCGTTGGCCAGCCCTTGGGGAGGTCTCTTGGCATTTCTAACACTCTTGTGCATCCTTTGAGCTAGAGCTACTCCTCCCACTCATCTCTCTTGCTTGATTGCAAATCAAAAGTGAGATTGAGTGATCCCAAAGTGCATTGCATAGCTTGAGGGCATCTAGTGGCACTTGTGGGTGGTTTAGCCGGTGGATTTCTTGTTACTCTTGGAGAGTACCGCTCCTAGCCGGCTTGGAGATTGTTGGAGGCGTTGGCAAGAGAAGGTGATTGTTCTTGGCCACCTCCGGTTGCTTGTGAGAGGTTCTTGTGCTTTCCTCGGCGGGACGCCAAAAGCAACTCTAGTGGAATGCGCGTGTCATTGAGTTACCTCACTTGAGAGTGGTGTCTTGCGGTGCCTTGCGGGGCGTGCCTTGAGGGGCAAGTGACTTGAGGGTCACACCGGGAAACCATCTAAGTGTTGGTCGACACAACCGGTGACGTAGCTTGTCGGTGCACAAGTGAACACCGGGTGAACAAAAATATTGTGTCTCTTGTCTCCCGGTGATTTGTCTTCATATTGTATTGTTGTCAATTTTGATTGATTATATATCTTCTTGGTGATTGGCAACATCTTCACTCCACCGTCGGTATAAGAATCTCAATCCTCTCTCTTGCATTTACTTTCACTAGATTATCTTGTGTAGCTCTAGTAGTAGCTTTGCTAGTAGTGTTGTTAGCTTGTTCTCTAGTGTAACTTTAGTGACATAGCTCTTGTGTGAACTAGAGATCATAATCTACTAGACTTGTGGATAGGAGGCTTGCATCACAACCTTTGGCTAAGCAAAACTCGCTTTACGCCGTTTGTTGTTCTAACAAGTTTGCTTAGTGGTATTTGTAGAATTTTTTTATAGGCTATTCACCCCCCTCTAGCCATCTAGGACCTTACACCAGGTCACCGATCTGTGGGAGCTACTCCATAAGCTTTTCCTTGAGTTGATTTAAGTTGGTTTGCATCAATGGTCATGATGGAGTGGTCTTGGATCCATGGATCCACTATCATGGATGTGGAGCCCTACAACCGACCTCCAAACCACTTTACCTGCCAAATTTTGACCTATGCCGACTTCACAACCGCCTTTGGGAGCCAACCAAGGCCCTACGATCAAAAGGCAGTGAAATCAAGGGCCAGCCGGTGTGCTTACCACGCCGCCCAGAGGCCCACTTTCACCAAATTGACTCATCTTTGGATAGCATGCACACTAGCACAAGTGGAGAATGTGGTGCGTCCATTTGAGGCAGTTCAAGGTCGGTTGCATCTAAGGGTGGAGAAGGATGATCATGCGTATCGTTGATGTGGCACTGGAGTAGCCCCTACTCCACCTCAAGCTATAAATAGGACCCCTCTCCCTCATTTGTAAATGCACCATCTCATTCCATCACTCCAACTGAGAGTAGTAGCTAGGCAAAGCTCTGTAGCTCTACTACTTCGAAGTAGAAGATAGGGAGAGAGTGAGGAGAAGCTTGGAGAAGGGTCGAGGTTGTTGGCATCCTCTCTAGTTGTGCTTCACCGGATGAAGCTCTTCTTCGAGTGAAGTCTGGCATCTTCTATGGTAACTCTACTCTTTTGCATTATTTAAGTATTATTCATATTATTGTGTTTACTAGTTTCACCGCTTGGTTAGAGTGCTCTAGTCTCATTTCATCGTGTACAAGATTAGAGTAGTGAGTCTATAGATTAAGCATGTTGCTTAGGCTATAGCTTGCCTATGTTTACGGCTAGGCCTCCGGATAGATTGTGGCAGGTGGAAGGTGGTGACAGCCATGTCCATCCTTTGTATTCCACCATAGTAGATCTAGTTATTAAATCGTAGGGCTCGTAGTGTTGTTGTGCCTAATCAACCCTCTGGGTGAGGGTAGGGCAGGTACGCCTCGAAGTAAACAACCGTGATATAGTATTCCTTAGTTTTGCCTTAGTTCAAAGAAACCACATATATCCTCTCTACCTATTACTTTTACCCTTGGACACTGTTAGTTCTTAACTAGTCCACTTCGCGTTCCCATGGAAATACGATATCTTGGAATTCTCCTGGGTGACAGCTATATTGACATCCGTGTGCTTGCGGATTTATCTGTTTGCTATATCTAGTGTCAACACTAACCTCCTTCGCCGGCCTACCTCTCCAACAACAAAAACCAAGACAAGTCCCATCCTCCTAGCCTGCTTACTCTATTTGCCTTTATCACTGTCTCCTTTATCCCGAGTGACTCCAGCAAACGCTCAGCTGCATTAAGGGATTGACCAAACTGACCACTTGTTGCCCTCTTTGAAGGGGGATTGCAGCAGAAGGCCCCCAAGTGATCCAAGGATGGGACGAATAGAGCGGGAGGACCAAATGAAAGGCTGGCAAAGTGCTAACGGAACGGCCCGACCGCCGCGTTACCAGCTATGTCCCCTTTTCCTTGTCTTGTGTCCATTTCGTTCATTTGTAGCTATCTCCCTATTTCTCGATCCTTCATCGGATCGCGCTTCCCACCTCCACGACTATGGAGGCCCCTAGCAGGGGCATCGCTAAGGGTTTTAAGGCCGGCCCAAGAGGCTTCAAGGCCACCCAAAGCATCTAAAGTGCGAGGGACGCCTACGGTCGGGCACCCGAGGCCTTAGCCGAACGCTCAGAAGCGAAGCCACCCGACCATCACGCGATGTCCAAGTACCGACCTAGAGCCACTCATAGTGACCCACCATGGGAGGCAGTGAGCCCCCGAGCACAGACAAATGGGCTCAGGAACTATACGAGTGGCTCGATCAGGAAGCTGAGGATCTCCCCTCTAGGGGACATGACCAAGGCACGGAATGACCGTAAATCTGGGGTTCTCACGGACTAACACACTAGCAGCACGAGCGCGACGATCTTGGCCACTGAGGCCATCATCGTAATAGCCCATCCTAATAAGGGACCAACTTCTTTGAGCACGACTCATGAGCAATGAGATTACAAACGAAAGTAATTTCATTTCATTAATTGGGAATGACCCGATTACAATACACGGCGACCTAGGCACCATCAAACTGCCTGCACAGAGCACCAATGGAAGGGACGGTGTTGGGGGCTGCATTGGCTCCCTAGATGGAGCAACTTGACCCCTCGATCGACGGGCACTCGAGCAGCGCACCCCCAAAATCAACCAACTCCCCAGAGTTGGTTCGGGAGCCACTGAGCGGTGGACCCAATGAGGGTCCCCCACCTGAGCTTAGCACGCTCCCTGTGCCCTGACCTATGGCTATAAATGGTCGGCCCTAGAAGGCAAGCTCAAGAGGATCAGGGACTGCTACTGAAGCCCCCAGAAGGGCGTGGCGTGTCAGGTGATCAGGTGGCCCCGAGCTAGAACTCTAACACTCTTGATCCCCTGACCCACAGTAGACTCTGACCAAAAGGAAGGGTATCCCTAGGCCTAGAGTCTGTGACTCCCAAACGAGTGTACTGAACCCTCACTCGAGCCACAGACCTACGCAACATTGGACCACAGAAGGGGTTAGCACCTCTACCGCTCGGCCTTGACAGCTGGGTGCCCCCATCACACTGGGGAAAGGGCCCCACACAGAGCATCACACCCTTGTGGCAGAACCGCCTAATCTAATATCCTCCGAAGAGTACTCGTCTTCCATTAGACCCTAAGTACCCAAGGGAGAACACTAAACTAAGTGATTCCGTCGAGCACACCGCAAGGGAGAACTTGAAGATCCACATTTTTACATCAGGATCACAAATAAGAGAGTAAAGGTTACAACATCCTTGCCATTTCTTACATCACTTCTAGTACAACATTAGAGTAATTCATTATTTGATCCTAACAGTGGAATATAAAAGGTTAACAGAGTTCAGCGGAAATGAAATCATTTAACGATAAGGTAAACATTAACATGAAGAACGTTTATGTGCATGAAATGATAACAGGTTAATAGTATTTTCCTTGTAAACTTTTGGTGAGAGTTTTTAATAAATAAACTCTACTTCACATCGTAAAGGAAATCCTCGCTGAGCCCACTAGGAGGTTTCCACACACAAGCATCAGCTTATCAGCACCTGTCACCTGCAATAGGGTAGAACAAACCCTGAGTACTCAATTGTACTCCATAAGACTTACCCGTCAGGAGGAAAGAAAAAGACTCCAAGGATTATGCAAGGCTTTTTGGCTTGTGGGTTTTTTGTTTGCGAGAAGCAGCACTAAGAGTGTGTCCTAAATTTCTTACTTTTAATAGCCGTATTTTATTTCTTATCCAACCTTCTATGTAAGCACCTAGTCTATAATCAAGCAGGGTTGAGCAAAAGGAACCATTTCTTCATCTTTCAACTGCCAGTTCTTACTACGATGCCTGAGCGTAGTCAAGCTGTACCGTCACGCAGAAACGACGATTCGCGAATCAATGTGCCCAACTGGGTGCCCCGAAAACACATGCCTTGCTTGTACCCTAGGCATAAGCAAGACCAACCCGTTCCACTCCTATCAAGGGGTCCAGGTCCCCGCCCAAGCTCAGACTCTAAGCCCCCAACACTGCAGGCCCGGCCTCAGTATGGTGCTTAGACCTCCTCAACCCAATATATATAACCACCCTAAAAAGCCAGTCCGGAAAGAGCCGAAACCCATGACAAGAGAGAAACAAGTCTTCCCGCCCCCATAAGCAAGTATATGCTCGGGACAATAAATTTGTGACTTGACCAGGGTCCATGCAACAAATGGTCCTTAATTGACACAGTTGGAACAAATGCAACCAGTGCCCCGCTCTGTTGCCTAACTAGGTCCAAGTCCATCCAACCCGTTCCGCCCGGTCTCCAATTATTATTCATATACATTCCATGTGATAGTAATATGATAATAATGATAGTAGTATAATTCCTATCTCTCGCGAGTGACAGGTAATCACTCGACTTCTACCGGGATCCTATAGCATAGCACACTACATGATCCTATCATACTAGTAAGACTCATAGGATATATATATATATATATATATATATATATATATATATATATATATATATATATATATATATATATATATATATATATATATATATATATATATATGCAAGTGGGTTTCATTCAATTCCTTTAAACTTAATGCACAAGCATAAAATAAAATGTAGAATAATAGGGGTTATGCACCGGGGCTTGCCTAGGTAAGATATAACCAAGTTAGCATTTCATCATGGTGGCACGATCCTCCGGACACCATCCTTTTTGCTACCTCCGGGTGACTCCACGATCGGTGTCCCTATACGATATACGTGGATGCAACAGAAACGTAAATAAACATGACATTCACAACTCAGAATATGATTTCGCCTCTCAAGCTAACGAACTAGCGTAGAGACTAATGTACTAACCCACGTATCCTTCCTACCCGCAACGCGCTATTTTCTGACAAACATTTTAGTTATGAACCCAAGTTGTGCCTTAGCATTTTACCGCTAAAACACATGTATTCAATTTAGAGTTCACCAGCTACCCTAACACATTTATTATTACGGAGCAATCGAACTACAGTAAGTAGATAATACTATTATAAAATCATTGTAAACCTTCTAGAACTAATACTATCACAAATTAATCATAAAAATTCCTACAAGTTCATGCTTAACAATTTTAAGCGTCTCAAAATACTTCGAGCAAACCTAAAAATATCATGAAACTACGTGCGCCAATTACACCCTTAGATAGATCATGATTTTTGGAACCCAACTGTTGACGGTAGATAAGTATCATTTTTAACCATCAACATAGCATGAGAAATGATCTAAATACAAATACTATCTAGATATAGGGGTTACACTGACAGAATTCCACGAGTTTTGGTGAATATCTATTTCTACAGGGGGTTATCAGAAAATAAGTAAAGGAGACCCACATGTCAGATTTACATAGAGACAAAGGGGCTATACATAAAATTTTTGGAATGTGGAGCATTTGCATTTATTTAATGACACATTTCTGGCATCATGTTGGGGATGACAACCTAGCTTAAGTGACGTTAAGAAATGCCAACAAGCATTTTTGGCGCCGTTGCCGGGGAAGGTTGAATTGCTATCCAAAGGATAATGAGCCATCACTTGCATCCACTAATGTGATTGAGAAACCATCGTCTTTCTCTTCTCATACAGCCTTACCCTTGTCTTCTGTCTATTTTATATATCATATACAGGGTAATGTATGAGCAGGTTTGGCCATCCAGATAATTTCATCGATAATCCAGAATTGTTATTCAGGAGTGCTAGAGCCAAGCTAAAGAGAGTTCAAGCAAAAACATCATCATCCTAGCTTGAAGCTCCACTCTCTGATTCAGAAGGCCAACCAAGCATATTTCGGAACTTAACACCAGAATTCGATGCTATGGCAAATAAGTCACTCCGCGAGTTCTCAGCTCCAACTACAGCTAACATTCAGACTGGACCTATGGCAGAGATTGAGCAAAACTTTGAGCTAAAGCCGGCGTTGACCAACATGGTACAAGCTAGCCAGTTTTGTGGGAAGGCACATGAAGATGCTAGTGCTCATCTCTAACACTTCCTGGAGATTTGCAGCACTTTAACCATCAAGGATGTCCCCAGAGATGCCATACTACTTCGCCTCTTTCCATTCTCACTCTTAGGGAGAGCGAAGTAGTGGTTCCATGCAAATAAGGAGAAGAATACTACGTGGGCACTCTGTTCCACCAATTTCTTGGAGAAGTTTTTTCCCATGGGCAAGACAAATGCTCTTCGTGAGAAGATATCAAGTTTTCAGCAGCAACATGATGAGTCAGTCCCAGAAGCATGGGAGCTCTTTCAAGACTACATCCTAGAATGTCCTCATCATGGAATGGAGAATTGGCTACTTATACAGACCTTCTATCATGGGCTCACTAATAGCACCCGTGAGACTATGGATGCTGCCGCTAGAGGAGCATTTTTATCACTTACAATCAATCAAGCCACAACTCTTGTGGAAAAGATGGCATCCAACCAAGGTTGGAACGAAGAAAGAACTCAAACCCACAAGAGAGGTGGAGGTATGCACCAGTTGAAGGAGGTGGACATGCTGTCTGCCAAGATGGACCTACTTATGAAGAGGCTTGATGAGAGAGCCGGAGAGAAGAAGGAAGTCATGCACATTCATGATTCCCGCATGACTTGTGCAGAGTGTGGAGACACTGGGCATTCAAAAAGCAATTGCCCAGAGCTACAAGAGGATGTGAACTACCTCAACAATAATAGCAACTACTATCGTCCTCAACAGAATCAAGGTTGGAATCAGCAGCAGAGGCCTAACTACTCAGGTAACTACTCAGGTAATTATCAAGGTAATAATTCTTTCAATCAACCCCCTCTGAGAGAGTTAGTGCTTAATCAAGGAAAATTAATGGATAGCATGTCTAACAAATTAGCATCCAATGATAAAACATTAGAAACAATTAATAACAGAATGGATAATTTCTCTACTGCCATTAAGAATCAGCTGAGTTTTAATAAGATGCTAGAATCTCAGTTGCAACAGCTTGCCAATATTGTTCCTGCTAACCAAGGTAAAATTCTGGGACAACCGGAAGATCTAGAAACTGCAAATCTTGTAGACATATTTAATGCATGAGGTTATTGGAGTGACCCTATCTCCAAAGGATGGAACGACGAGACTCTAGCGATTAAGAAAGGTGATCTAGGAAGACCTGTCATCCCGATCTCCATTGGAAGCATAAACTTTAACGAAGCTATCTGTGACTTCGGTGCAAGCATCAATATCATGCCTAAGGTAACCTATACCAAAATGTTTAATTATCCTTTATGAAAGCATCTAGGCCCCAAGAGTTGGTTTCCGCAATTGATGACAACGCATTATTACCATAACTAACGTGTGTTTTGCAGAAACTTGATAAGTTTGGTCATGGGGTTGGTAACTGCTTTGGGCACTATGGTATTCTTGCCCCTTGATAGAAATCATTTCAGTTTTCAAAGGATTAATGACAAGATTAAGGACGGTTAGTTCCGAATGTCAAGGTGTTGAGTTACATCCGGAATAGTCGTTAGGATCTTCGCTTCTTTCCTTTGGCCGTACTATGAAGGGGGGCATGGCGAGTAGCTTGACCTAGGTGAGTATTTTGTTTAGGTGTGGTGCACACTTGTCAAACTTAGCACTAGGTAGCTCAGGTAAAGCTCAAAGTTCCATTGGAAGCAACTCGGTTCAAGTTGCGTCGCGTTTCGAAGTCATTTGAGCCATTTACCCTTGACCGGACGCGGTCTCTGTCTCGACCGGACGCGTCCGGTCAGTACTAACAGTCACTGCGTTTCAACCTGGTTGACCAAACACGGTTCCTACGATGACCAGACGCGTTGATCGTGTTGACACGTGTCTCAGAGGGTAAAAGAACGAATCGGACGCGACTGGGAAGTGATCGGACGCGTCCGGTCACGTTCCAGTAAGGTACTTTGTTGACCTGACGTGTTCGGTCATCTCTAATCGGATGTGACCGAGCGTTAGGTAAAAGTACAGTAAGGACCTTGCATGACCGGACGTGTCCAGTCACCCCTGATCGGTGCGTCCGGTCACTTAGTGATGTTGGTCAGATTTTCGACCGTTATGTTCGATCGGCGCGTCCGGTCAGTGCGTATTTTGCTGAGTTGGCAGGTAACGGTTGGATTTGACTGTGGGGTGTATGAATACATCCCCTCCACCTCTTTTAGAGGTCTCTTGCTCATTTGTTCAGCTAAGAAACACCTTTCAAGTGCAAGGAAGTGCAAGAGCTCTAGTGAGGGTAGTGATTTGAGAATCAAAGTTTGAGAATCCCTCATTAGTGACTAGGGAGTAGCAAGTGTGCATCAATCTTCTCATTAGGCTTGTTGTGGTCAAGTGAGAGTTCTAGCTTGTTACCCTTGGTGATCGTCATCACCTAGACGATTTGGTGGTGATTGGGAGTTTGGTGTCATTCAGCGAGCTTGTGGATGACCCAACTCATCTTGTGAGCGGTTTTGGGCGATTCATCGCGACGGAGTGTTAAAGAATCAGCCCATAGAGAGCACTTGATCCTTGCACGGATCAAGTGGGAGCTACACCCTTGCGCGGGTGCTCCAACAAGGACTCGTGGGGAGTGGCGACTCTCCGATACCTCGGGAAAACATCGCCGTGTTCCTAACCCTTACTTTGAAGCATTTACTTTCTTGTATTACTTTCATTGCTTGGTTTACTTTCCTAGAATTGCCATGCTAGACTAGGATTGGAACTTATGGTGCAAAACTTTTTACCGGTAGAATCACAAGGAACACTAGTAGGCACTAAGGGTGAACTTTGGCTTGTAGGATTTAATTCTTGCAATTAATTTTTAGAAAAGCCCAATTCACCCCCCTCTTGGGCATCTTGATCCTTTCAATTGGTATCAGAGCCGAGTTGCTCCTAAATTAGGCTTCACCACCTAGAGCAATATGTCTAATGGGGAAGGACCACCTCCCATCTTTGAGGGAGATGATTTTCCATATTGGAAAATCCGCATGGAGGCGTACCTCGAGGCCATAGATGTTGGGTGTCTTAGAGCCGCCACCGAAGGGCTTTTCACTATCAAGGATCCCGCCAACCCAAGTGGTGACGAGGAGAAGTACGACCAGTGGAATACAAAGGCAAAAAATGCACTCTACCGGGGCCTAGGCAAGGATATCTTCAATCGTGTGCGTAATGCAAAAAATGCTAATGAATGGTGGGAAAACCTTTGTGCTCTCCATGAGGGAACTAAGAGTGAGCGTGAGGAACGCTATCACATTGCTTTGAAGAAAATTAATTCTTTTGAGATGCTTCCTAAAGAAAGTGCTAATGACATGTACACTCGATTGAATGTTCTTGGAGAGGATCTCAATGCTCTCGGGCTCACTTAAATGAGTCAATTGGATGTTGCAAGGAGGATCTTGAGCGTTCTTCCCGTTGAGAAGTATGGTCACATTGTCACCGTGCTTCACCAAAGTGATCTCTCCACCGCAACACCAACACAAGTATTGGGAAAGATCAATGCACATGAGATGTACATGCACATCACTCCGGAAGAGGGCTCATCATCTTCCAAGAAGAAGGACTTGGCCTTCAAAGCTAGCCATGACAAGAAAAAGAAGAAGGGCCAAGCCATGATGGTGCAAGAAAGCTCAAGTGAAAGTGATATTGATGATGCATCACTTGCACTCATGGTGAGAAAGACCACTAAGATGCTAAAGAAGCTCAACAAGAGTGGCATCAAGTTCGATGGCAAGAAGAAGTTCTTCACAAGTAGCAAAAGGAAGCCTATATCTGAGATGGATTGCTACAATTGTGGTGAACTTGGCCACTTAGCGCATCAATGTCCTAAGCCTCCAAAAGACAAGTACAAGAACAAGAACAAGGGCAAGAAAAATGATTCAAGTGATGAAGAAGATGAGAAGAAGAAGAAGAACAAGCCATACAAGAAGAAGGATGGCAAGAGGAAAGAGTTTCACAAGAAGAAGAAGGGAGGCAAAGCCTACATTGTTGGTGATTAGATCACCGACATTGAGTCATCATGTGAGTCCTCCGGTGATGAGAGCGACAATGAGAAAGAGAAGGTCACCGCATTTGTGATTGGGCCATCATCATCTTCACCGACATCTTCATCACCACCTACACCGCCACCTTCACCATCATCGTCCACTACTCACCTATGCCTTATGCCCAAGGGTGAACGAAAGGTACAAAACAATGAGAGAGACGATGATGATAGTGATAGTGATGATGAATATGATGCACCTTCTTATGATGAACTTGTAAAATTGTTGAGCAAATACTCTAAAGTCATAAGAAGAACTAGAAATGAAAATAATGAGCTCCAAAATGAAAATGACTCACTTTCATCTAAGCTTGAGAATGCACAAAAGACTAGTGATGAGCTCAAAGATGAAAATGAAATTATGTCTTCTACTCTCAAGGAGCTCAAAACTTCTAACAAAGAGCTTAGAGATGAACATGATAAACTTGAGAAGAAGCATGATGAGCTCAACACTAGGCACAACTTGCTAAAAGACAAATATACTACATTGAAAATCAATTATGATAGTCTTGTTGTTGCTAATGAGCTTTCTCTTGAGACACATGATGCTACTAACCAAGTTGTTAAGATTGATATAGCTACATCATGTGATGACTTGATAATTGAGAGCATTGAGCAAGGCTCTAGTGGTAAAGGCAAGAATGTGGTTGAGTCCGACAACTATGATGATTATGTCAAGCTCAAGAGTGAAAATGAGATGCTTAGGAATGAGAATAAGAAGCTAAAAGGGTTGATGGCTCTTGAAAAGCAAACATCAAATGAGTCACTTATTGAAGAGAACAAAAAGCTCAAGCAAGAGAAAGAGCATCTCTAGACCGGCCTAAGCAAGTTCACAAGAGGCCAATATTTGCAAAGTGAGATACTCATGAACACCGTCATGAAGATGGATAGAAGTGGCATTGGTTACTTAGCAAATCAAGAGAAGAAGGCTAAAGCTCAACAACAACAAAGCAAGTCAAAGCCCAAGCCAAAGAGATGTGTTGAGTGTGGACAAGAGGGCCATTTTGCTCATGAGTGCAAAACTCCACCACCACAACCCTTGCCCAAGCATGCTAGACCCTTTGCTTTCAATGCTCATTACATGCTTAGAAAAGATTCAAGTGGAAAGATGAATGTCATATTCTTGGGTCCTCGAAACAAGAATAGGCCTAAGAAAATATGGGTTGTCAAGTCACTAGTTGAGAAAGTCAAGGGTCCCTCTCAAGTTTGGGTCCCTAAACAAAAAAACTTGATCTCTTGTGTGTAGGTGAACTACAAGATCGGTGGATCTCATTGGGTTATTGATAGTGGTTACACTCAACATATGACCGGTGACCCTCGTATGTTCACCTCACTTGAAGAGAATGGGGTATGTCAAGAGAAGATCATATTTGGAGATAATTCAAAGAGCAAAGTCAAGGGTATAGGCAAGATTGCAATATCAAATGATAACTCTCTTTCAAATGTGCTCTATGTTACTTCCTTGAGTTTCAACTTACTATCTGTTGGGCAACTTTGTGACCTTGGCTACCAATGCTTATTCACACCTAATGAAGTGGTAATTTCAAAGATAGATGACAAGCAAATGATTTTCAAAGGCTTTAGATACAACAATCTCTATCTTGTTGATTTCACCTCCGAAGAGGCAAACTTGATGACATGCTTGTTCACTAAGACTTCACTTGGGTGGCTTTGGCATAGGAGGCTTGCTCATGTTGGAATGAACACTCTCAACAAGCTATTGAAGAAAGAATTAGTAAGAGTCTTGAAGAATGTCAAGTTTGAGAAGGACAAAGCTTGTAGTGCATGTCAAGCCGGCAAACAAGTTGCAAATACTCATCCAACAAAAGCTTACATGTCAACATCAAGAGTGTTAGAACTTCTACACATGGATTTGTTTGGTCCTACAACTTACAAGAGCTTGGGTGGAAATCTCTATTGTCTTGTGATTGTGGATGACTACTCAAGATACACTTGGACTTTCTTTCTTCATGACAAATCCGAAGTGGCCAATTGCTTCAAGAAGTTTGCAAAGAGAGCTCAAAATAAATTTGAAGTCAAGATAAAGAAGATTAGAAGTGATAATGGCAAAGAGTTTGACAACACAAACATTGAAGCTTATTGGATGAGATTGGAATCATGCATGAAGTTTCATCAACCTACACTCCTCAACAAAATGGTGTAGTTGAGAGAAAGAACCGGACATTGATCACCCTTGCAAGAACAATGCTAGATGAGTACAACACACCGGAAAAATTGTGGGCCGAGGCAATCAACACCGCATGCTATGCTTCAAATCGCCTCTTCCTACAAAAGTTTCTTGGCAAGACCCCCTATGAGTTGCTAAATAGGAAGAAGCCGGACGTCTCATTCTTTCGGGTGTTTGGTTGCAAATGCTACATCTACAAGAAGCGTCAACACCTAGGGAAGTTTCAAAGATGTTGTGATATTGGTTTTCTTGTTGGTTACTCATCAAAGTCCAAAGCATATAGAGTATTTAACCATGCCACCGGTTTGGTTGAAGAAACATATGATGTGGAATTTAATGAATCTAACGGCTCCCAAGGAGCAATTGAGAATTGTGATGATGTAGGTGATGAACCATTGAGGGGGGCAATGAAGAACATGCCGGTGGGAGACATCAAGCCTAAAGATGATGAAGACGATGTACAAATTATCAATCCACCATCTTCATCACATATGCCTCAAGATGATGATAAGAATGAGGGAGTTGAAAATGAAGACACTCATGTCTCTCATGAACTAGCCGAGGCATAAGCTCAAGATGTTGATGCTCCCCAACCCTCTCCTCAAGTGGTTGAAAGAAGAAACTCACCTCTACTTCAAGCACATCCACAAGATCTCATCATAGGGAGTCCTACAAAGGGTGTAATGACTCAATCTCAAAAGCTTGCTTCTTTTGTTGAACATACTCTTTTGTCTCTTGTCTTGAACCTAAGAATGTAGAAGAAGCTCTTCAAGATCCGGATTGGGTGAATGCTATGCATTTAGAATTGAACAACTTCACCCGCAATCAAGTTTGGATACTTGAAGAGCATCCAAAAGGTGCAAGAGTCATGGGAACCAACTGGGTGTTCCGCAACAAGCAAGATGACCAAGGCGTAGTAGTGAGGAACAAGGCAAGACTAGTTGCAAAGGGGTTCTCTCAAGTTGAAGGTCTTGATTTTAGAGAGACCTTTGCACCCATTGCAAGACTTGAAGCCATTCGTATCCTTCTTGCATATGCATCGCATCATGAAATGAAACTATATCAAATGGATGTGAAAAGTGCTTTTTTAAATGGCTTCATAAATGAACTAGTCTATGTCGATCAACCTCTCGGGTTTGAAGACCCTAGATATCCTAATCATGTTTATAGGTTGTCCAAGGCGCTATATGGGCTCAAGCAAGCCCCTAGAGCGTGGTATGAGCGCCTCTGGGACTTCCTCATTGAGAAGGGCTTCACTATTAGGAAGGTCGACACCACACTATTCACCAAGAAAGCTTAATGGGGAGATATTCATTTGTCAAGTCTATGTTGATGATATTATCTTCGGTTCAACAAATGAAGATTATTGCAAGGAATTTGGTGAATTGATGTCGAAGGAGTTCGAGATGTCTATGATTGGTGAGCTTACATTCTTCCTTGGTTTTCAAGTCAAGCAAATGAGAGAAGGGGTTTTCATCTCTCAAGAAAAGTATACCAAGGATCTTCTCAAGAGATTCAAGACGGAATAGTGTAAGCCAATCAAGACCCCAATGCCATCTAATGGACATCTCGACCTAGATGAGGGAGGTAAATCGGTTGATCAAACTCTCTACCGTTCTATGATTGGTAGCTTGTTGTACCTTACCGCATCTAGGCCCAATATCATGTTTAGTGTGTGCATGTGTGCTCGCTTTCAAGCTTGCCCTAAAGAACCTCACCTAAGTGCCATAAAAAGAATATTAAGATATCTTAAACACACCCCAAGCATAGGTCTTTGGTATCCCAAAGGAGCTAGATTCCAACTAGTTGGCTATTTCGACTCGATTATGCTGGTTGCAAAATTGATAGAAAAAGCACATCCGGAGGCTGCGATTTGCTTGGGAGGTCTTTAGTATCTTGGTCATCTAAAAAGCAAAATAGTGTGACTTTGTCCACCGCCGAGGCGGAATACATTGCCGCGGGGGCTTGTTGTGCACAAATCTTATACATGAAACAAACCGTCCTAGACCATGGAGTTGTTCTTGATAAGGTGCCACTTTTATGTGACATTGAAAGTGCCGTTAAAATTGCTAATAATCCGGTACAACACTCATGCACCAAGCACATTGATATCCGCCACCACTTTCTAAGAGATCATATTGCTAAAAATGATATATCACTAGAAGGTGTAAGAAGTGAAAATTAATTAGCGGATATCTTCACTAAACCTTTGGATGAGGCTACCTTTTGTAGGTTGAGAAGTGAACTAAATGTGCTTGATTCTAGTAACTTTAAAAAATGAGCTTGTGTTGTCCCTTGCATTGCATTGTATTATATGTCGTGTTTAATTCTCCGCAATGCATCTAGGACTTGTCTAACACGGTTACGATAACCCTCCTTGGAGGAGTGAAGAAGCCTAACCGTGGATCAAACTTGACAAGCAACCTAGTCTTTCTTTCTGGTTTTGCATTGCATATGCATGGTTGTTGCTTTGTAGTTTCTTTTTGGTTTTGCTTTGAGCAACATTTGTGTTCGTCCATGAATAGAGAGAGCATTTGACGCTCCCAAGGGTTCATAAACTCTATTGCATGGCCATACGTTGCTCCTCGGGTGTTTATTGCATATTTTCCTAAAAACAATACTAGCCTAAGGCAAAATATTTTGAAAATCTTGAGGGTTTGAGTGAGGTCACTCATATCAGGTTCCAATTGGTGTTTATTTGAGTCTCTTTGAATTGGAACTTGATTGGGAGAAGTCACGTCGAAGATCGGATTGAAGAAAGGCTTTATACAGCGACTGGACGCTGGACCGGATGCGATGCTGCTTCATCACTGCGTCCGGTCCCGGCGACCACCAGCGCGTCCGGTCATCCCGAAGACAAATCTCAAGGATCTGTGATCGGACGCTGGACCGGACGCGACATTATGACCACTGCGTCCGGTCCCAGACCCCACCACCGCGTCCGGTCAAGCGTGTTGAGTTCCCCGGGTGATCTCTGACCGGACTCTGTCCGCGTCCGGTCAGCCCTAACCGGACGCGTCCGGTCGCGCCAGGAGCTTACTAGACTCTGACCGAACGCTGCTCCACCGTGTCCGGTCAAGCGACTAGCGCGTCCGGTCATCACGTTAAAAGCGGATCTGCCCCTTCTTAACCGTTCGTCCCGATCTATTCCGTTTTCATCCGCTACCGCCGCTGCCTTGCCCTAATCCTCCTCGCCGACTTGCGTTGTGCCACGTGTGCCTCCTTCCTCCTCCGCAGCTCAGTCGCGCCGCGCGTGCCTTCATCCTCCTCCACAGCTCAGTCGTGCCACCGTGCCTCCATCGTCTTCCGCCGCCGCACCGCGCCCCTACAGCTCTCCATCAACTGTGTCGCCGTGTCTTCTTAGTCGTCCGCGCCGCCGTGCCTTCTCGGACAACCGCACCGTCTGTGCGTCGTCGTCGACTGCTACAGCCGTGCGCACCACCTCCAGCCGTGTCTCGCCACCTGGATCACCTCCGATCATCGCCTCCGTTGATCCTCCAGTGGCGACTCCGTTTTGACCTAACCCTAACTCATTGCGACGAGTTGCGACTTCACTCCGACCGTTCTTCGTCGAGGTCTCTTCGTGTGATTTCGTTTCTGCGAGGTTATTTCGCATTGCCTTGATCTTCCAATTAGGGTTTGCCGATGACTTTCCGTTCAAATTCTAATTCATCTATTGCGTGTCTCGGCACTTCAGCGCTCATTCGGCGTTTCCATGGAACTCTCGCGCGTCAAGGTCCCTCATCCTTTCACCGGAATCTCTCCTTTTGGAGGTAGCTATCGCGATCTATTCTTTTCTTATCTCATATGCTTGCTTTCATAAGGACCTCACTTATCTATTAGTTTATATATATTGCTTAATAGTAGCTCTATCTATTCTATCTTTACAGAGAGTCATGTCGGTGCTCTATGTGTGGCAGTTGATCAGATTTGAATCCGAGGCCAAGCTTGCGGATACGGATTGAGGCCAAGCCTCACGAGTGTCAGTTCATCATCTTTCATTGTCAGTTTTTTTTCAGTCACAGAGGTTGGTCAGTATGGTTCGCTGCAAGAATGCTGGTGGTGCACCGAGTGACGGGGATGAGAGTCCTCCGAGGCTGACAGAGGTAGCCCGTGGCAAGCGCAAGAAGACAGCCGTCAAGAAGAGAAAGAGGACACTCACTGAGGCAGAGATAGCTCAGGCAGTCGCAGATGCAGCAGAGCTTGCAGAGAGAGGTGGTAGAGGCAGTGGGATTCATATTGGTGAGCGTCGCTTTCATCTTGATGGTCGACAGCTCGGTACTGAGGCCACAGAGGAGACAGAGGATGCACCTGCAGAGCAGCCCATAGAGGATCCAGAGGAGACAGAGGAGCAGACCGTTTAGACTCCATCACGTCGTCGCTCAGGACGTACGCGAGCTTAGGTGACTCCTAGGCCAGAGGGCCAGCGTCGTGGAGGTCGTCCACCTCCTAGGGCTCGAGGTCACCCCCTAGTCGAGCACTTTGACTTGAGGGGAGCTACAGCACGCCAGGTACAGGCTCTTAGGTTTGTTGAGGTTGGTCGGTGGTTCCCACCTCAGCGGGACCCCCGAGCTTCAGAGGGCGTCTACACACCTTTGCACAAGGACTTCTACAGAGCCTATGTTGACAGTGGGATTGCATTCAGACCTCAGAGAGTTTGTCGACTCGAGGCTTTAGTTGAGGTTGTTGGTGAGCAGCTCCGTCCACATTTGTCCTTTTTACCTGGTTTGTTAGACTTTCTGGGACAGACTGGAGCTTACTACGGGACTTGGTTCAGAGAGTTCTACTCCTCACTTTGGATTGATCCTGCTCACGAGTTTATAAACTTTGCATTCTGAGGCCGCGACCGTAGATTATACAGCACCAGGGTACAGGAGATTCTTAGACTCCCTGCTTTAGAGACGAAGATTCACCAGCTGTGCTTTGGTCAGACTTCACCACCGAGACGTCCTCACGGAGGTACAGTGCCACCCACAGACATGATCAGACCTTGCTTCCGTGAGCTGTTTGGCGAGGGGTCCAGATGTACACCTGCCAGCTTAACTCCCCTTGCTCGAGTGCTTGATGCCATTGTGAGGCGGACTCTTCTTCCGAGGCTGGGATACAGAGAGGGCCTGACACGTATGCAGCTATGGGTTGTTCATCACCTCATCTCTCAAACACCGTTTGATATTTGGGATCTGATGCTATGTGAGATGGAGGACACTTTGGCAGAGGGCTTCAAGGGTCACCATCAGTTACTGTATGCGCACTGGATTTGCTTCATCATTCGATCTGCTTGTGACCTGCCTGCAGAGATTAGGGCTGAGATCTCTGATACCACTACTGCATTCCTAGAGTACGACATTTGATAGTTGTGGGCTTCAGTTACTAGAGAGCAGGCACCTAGGCTGGGACAGCGTCAGAGGCCAGAGGTTTCAGAGACAGCAGCTGAGCAGGACAAGATCGTTGAGGGTCTTGCTGAGGCCGAGCTTGCAGATATAGATGCTCAGCCAGCTAATCCAGTTGAGGATGATGCCACTGATAGCACAGACGAGGACTACCAGCCCATTCCTAGGTACCGCTCTCCTCGGTCTCATGGCCTTGAGGCCGGTGGTTCAGGCTCAGCCTCCCGCTCAGACCTAGCCATGGTGGTTATCCTTGAGAGGCTGACCCAGGCCTAGGAGAGGAAGGAGGTTCAGATGCAGCGACAGGCTCATGACACAGCAGCTGCATTCGCTCAGATTCAGGCTCGTCAGGACGAGTTCCAGAGGCAGCAGCTGGAGTTTCAGAGGCAGCAGTTTGAGATGTAGAGGCAGCAGGCAGCCACCCAGCAGCAGTATCTTGAGCTCCTACGACACCTCGTCACTGTTGGGGTTCCTCCACCACCGTCTGTCCTTACTCCAGCACTACAGTCCAGTGGACCTCAGAGTCAGGGATAGCCGAGTTTTCAGTTTACCTCTCCCCTAGCAGCAGGTTCCTCAGACCTTTCAGTCCTCGAGCTACACTCCTATTCAGATGGGGTTCACTCCACCAGTTCAGCCCAGACCTCACCTTCTGACAGGCACTCCTTTCACTGACTTGAGTGCCTCTTACAGCGAGTTGACTAGTCAGCCGACACCCTCGCATACCACTGTTGTGACCTCTTCAGGGATATCAGCTTCCGAGACTGTGGCTCCTCCAGTGACAGGGACCGGAACTACAGAGACAGTGCCGTCGTCAATTGCCTCGACAGATCCTCCTCTAGTTGGTGTTTTTCAGGCTCAGGTGACAGAGACTGCTCCTATTGTTTCTACTTCTTCATCAGTTTCTGCTACCGCTCTACAGACCCAGACTGCTTCACTGCCATGTGTATCTATAGAGGGTCAGCCTGAAAGCTCAGAGTCTGAGGAGGATACTTCACAGTTCATGATCACTCCACGCTCCTCAGCACCCGACATGACTGCTTCTGTTCCCCCGTCAGATCCTTAGTTTTGTTTTTGGCATTTGATGCCAAAGGGGGAGAGAGTAGATTCAGGGGGAGTTTTGATAGAGGGTTTTGTTTTTTCTTTGTGTGCTACATTCATGCATCATGTTTACTTTCCCGCACTTGCATTTTGTGACACGTGTGCTTGTGAGATACTTGAGTCATATGTGGTCTATCTTTTCACTATTATATATCATGTCACGTAATTGGTTCTAGCTCATAAGGTTGTGCTTCCGTGCCTTACTCCGATTTCATACGAGCTATGTTTTATGTGTACTAACACTTCATGTTTTATCTTGTGAGTACACCCTGTTGTCTTGGAACACATAAGCAATTCCTAACCCTTTGTGCTCATTGCCTTTTGCTTATGTGAACCAAGCATGTTCAAAAACCTTAACTCTTAAATCTTCTGAATCTAAGTGTTGTCATCAATCACCAAAAAGGGGGAGATTGAAAGCATCTAGGCCCCGAGAGTTGGTTTCGGCAATTGATGACAACACATTATTACCATGACTAACGTGTGTTTTGCAGAAACTTGATAAGTTAGGTCATGGGGTTGGTAACTACTTTGGGCACTATGGTATTCATACCCCTTGATGGAAATCGTTTCAGTTTTCAAAGGATCAATGACAAGATTAAGGACGGTTAGTTCTGAATGTCAAGGTGTTGAGTTACATCCGAAATAGTCGTTAGGATCTTCGCTTCTTTCCTTTGGCCATACTATGAAGGGGGGCATGAGCGAGTAACTTGACCTAGGTGAGTCTTTTGTTTAGGTGTGGTGCACACTTGTCAAACTTAGCACTAGGTAGCTCAGGTAAAGCTCAAAGTTCTATTGGAAGCAACTCAGTTCAAGTTGCGTCGCGTTTCGAAGTCATTTGACCGTTTACCCTTGACCGGACGCGTCCGGTCAGTACTAACAGTCACTGCGTTTCAACCTAGTTGACCGGACGCGGTTCCTGCGAGGACCGGACGCATTGATCGTGTTGACACGTGTCTCAGAGGGTAAAAGAACTAATCGGACGTGACTGGGAAGTGATCGGACGTGTCTGGTCACGTTCCAGTAAGGTACTTTGCTGACCTGACGCGTCCGGTCATCTCTGATCGGACGCGACCAAGCGTCAGGTCAAAGTACAGTAAGGCCTTGCACGACCGAACGCGTCCGGTCACTCCTGATCGGTGCGTCCGGTCACTTAGCGATGTTGGTCAGATTTTCGACCGTTACGTTCGACCGGCGCGTCCAGTCACGTCGACCGGCGCGTCCAGTCAGTGCGTATTTTGTTGAGTTGGCAGGTAACGGTTGGATTTGACTGTGGGGGTGTATAAATACATCCCCTCCACCTCTTTTAGAGGTCTCTTACTCATTTGTTTAGCTAAGAAACACCTTTCAGGTGCAAGGAAGTGCAAGAGCTCTAGTGAGGGTAGTGATTTGAGAATCAAAGTTTGAGAATCCCTCATTAGTGACTAGGGAGTAGCAAGTGTGCATCAATCTTCTCATTAGGCTTGTTGTGGTCAAGTGAGAGTTCTAGCTTGTTACTCTTGGTGATCGCCATCACCTAGATGACTTGGTGGTGATTGGAAGTTTGGTGATCATCTGGCGAGCTTGTGGATGACCTAACTCATCTTGTGAGCGGTTTTGGGCGATTCAGCGCGACGGAGTGTCAAAGAATCAGCCCGTAGAGAGCACTTGATCCTTGCGTGGATCAAGGGGGAGCTACACCCTTGCGCGGGTGCTCCAACGAGGACTCGTGGGGAGTGGCGACTCTCCGATACCTCGAGAAAACATCGTCGTATTCCTAACCCTTACTTTCAAGCATTTACTTTCTTGTATTACTTTCATTGCTTGGTTTACTTTCCTAGAATTACCATGCTAGACTAGGATTGGAACGTAGGGTGCAAAACTTTTTACCGATAGAATCACAAGGAACACTAGTAGGCACTATGAGTGAACTTTGGCTTATAGGATTTAATTCTTGCAATTAATTTTTAGAAAAGCCCAATTCACCCCCCTCTTGGGCATCTTGATCCTTTCACTTTATTATACACAACCATGTGCTTGCAGCTTGCAAACGAGTCACTTTGCTACACCAAGGGAATTCTAGAAGGTATATGTGTACGAGTGGGCAGCTCGTATGTTCCTGCAGATTTTATAGTAATAGATACAGGTGGTGATGAGAAGTCGCCCATCATTTTGGGACGACCATTCTTGAACACCGCTGGAGCTATCATATACGCCAACACTGCCAAGATCTATTTCAACATCAAAGGCAAGAGAGAGACCTTCTTCTTCAAGGACAAAGTGTTACAATTCCCTGCACACCTTCAACATTCTTATGAGCCAAAGTAGAAGAACTATCGGAGGAACAAGAACAAGAATAGGAAGCCACAACAGATAGAGTCAGTGAGAATGATCACTGCAGTCCACAGAGAGCATGATCATCAACTCAAGTCCCCATATCTGCTCAAGAGAGACGACCCAGGTGTTCCAACCATTGAACAATCAACAGAAGTTCCTTTCAGAAATCTATCTGTGACACTGGATCGGGTGTCAACATAATGGCCAAGGTAACTTATGAATATCTATATGGTACTATGCCTTTAGACCCAACCTATGCACAGCTGCAGATGGCGGACCAATCATTTTGCTTCGTGGACGGAATAGCGAAGAACGTCCCTATGCAAATTGATGACCACTTCATCCCGACTGACTTCTTAGTCATCGATATGGGAGAAGATGAGTACGATCCACCAATCATCCTAGGAAGACCGTTCCTAAGCACCCCAAGGCTATCATCTACCTTGCAACAGGAGAAGTACATTTCTAATTTCCCTCAGAGAAGGTACACCGTTATTTCAATAATAATTATATAGTTGATGAAGAACCCAAGAAGAACAGAATCAGAAGAAGGTGTCGCAACCGCACCCAGAAGAATCAGATCCCCAAGGATGGATGGGCTGACTATCAAGAAGAAGTATCAAGATATGAAGATCGATATCCTAAAGAAAAGATTTATCATGAGAAGGAAGTTGTACCCCCAACAGAAAGTGAACCAGTTACCATGGAGAATAAAGAAGAGAAGATAGTGCAACCAACTCATTCCTCAAAGTCAACCTCACCAACAAAATAGGTATGGAAGGTAAAGGTAAATTCAAAGTCAGATTCAGCACAGTTAGAGGCATCACTCGATCCATCCGAGGTGCCCTAATGACTAGAGCGAATAAGAGGTTCTGTTCAGAGAACCCAAATCACCGAACGCCGCGCCAAGAGGTAACTTGGTAGTTATCAATATTTCCCTTTTTAGTTCTGCATTTAATTTTCCGCATCATATTTACTTTCCTTCATTATATGTTTAGTTATATTTTATTTCTGCATAGAAAAGAAAATAAATATGTCTTACATTGCATTATAAAACTGCTAAGCCCCATGCAAATAAATTTGTGGCATAGAACCCATAAGTCTACTTGCTGTGGTGGCATAAAAATAAAATAAAGAAGCATTCATCATTTTATTCCTTGCATTATATAAAAATATAAAAATATGGTACAAGAGATCCTGCTAGAAAAGATACATCTGTTAAGAGGTTCTAGACGCTCAAGGCTTAGAGGTTTATCACTAACACTTAATCAAGTTCCACAAGCTTTGTTGTCTATTTGAGCTTCATGGAATTTGAAGGAGCAAGGAAAGTAAACAGATAAAAAGGACAATATGTTCCCTATCGGAGTGTTGTCTCAACAATCATTATCATAAGCACTCCGATGAGGGGAAGTACACCTTCTTTGTCTGCTAGTTTCATCAAGCAAGACTATGTCAACATTCAGCTTGGGGGAGAGCATCCCCTAGGTATCCAACTAAGTATTTTTCTACCTACCTATTTATTTTTGTTTTGATATATGAAATAAAATAAAAAGATGCATAACCTATAGAAACCCAAATAAATGTTTTCTTCTACATATATATGTTTTCTGTATAATCTTTAGTTAAATAAATATAGAAGAGTGTGTTAAGTTTTATCTTTCTAAAGTGAACCCCTAGAATAAACTCTTATATGGAAATGATGAATAGTTGCTCTACTGTAATTCCTTTCAAGTACCTAGTTTTCAACCTTGAACTCTCTCGAGTTTTGGATACAATTGTTTTGATTTAAGATTTGCTCTAAACCTAAAACTTGTGGGTAGCAAATGCTTAATCTAAGTCTAGGTAGTTGACGGATATGATATGGGAAGGTTTTGAGCTGCTATCTATCATGTTCCTAGAGATACTAGAGTTATGGAGAATTTATCTTTTGAAAACTAACTTGCTACATGATGAGTTCCTGTATGACGAGAGTTTAAAATCTTACCACTGCCATATACATGCTTGTAGATTAGGAAGCCTTACATTCATATTTAATATTTGTGAGCATTGAGTATGGTCAGGCTATGTCGATCCTTAGAAACTGGTCATGCGGTTAAAATCGGGATCCACCTATACACTCTACCTACACATGCTGCTTCTACCCTGGAAGTACGCATCCATATCCATATCCATATCCACACATATATATCCACCTATATATTCTGCTTCTACCCTGGAAGTACGAATCCACATTCAGATTCACCCCAAAAAATAGCTCTACTCTTACATTGGGAGTGAACTGCAAAAATATTCCTATCATCCATTTTATCCCTTGCTAGCCAATAAAGCTCCAAATATCTAGTTATCCTACCTCTTGTTATTGTGTTTTAAAAGAAGCTTGGGTATTCAATGAAAAAAAGAAAAAAAGAAGGAAAAAAGAAAGAAAGAGGACAAATGTCCCACTCAGAAATAAAAGAGAGATTTAGCAGCCCAAGTTCTTCTCAAATTCTTTAAGTTTTCTAAGAGAGGTATATGAGAAATTTTCCCGAAGGAGCTAAGTATTCACCATCATCATCCCTTTACCCCTTATAACCACTTCTACTCCATTTACCATTTACAACCATCTATCATATAGCCCAAGACACATGCATATCTTGATTTGACTTTATGACTCGTTCGTTTGGATCCATAGTTTTGATTATGCAATATATGTTTCGCTGTCTCCCCACCTATGAGCTCCACATAAGCCTATTAGAAGTAGGGTAAGAAAGAGAAGGCATAATCTTACTATGCTACCAAAAATACCACATATTTTGAGAGGAGAGAAAAGGCATACACCATAAATGCCTTGGAGAGGATCCAGAAATACCACAAAGGAGAGACTTGGAAGGGTCATATATAGGAATCTCTGAGTTTTATTTTGAAAATCTTGCAAAACTCCGGAATAATAGTTGATCAAAGAGCTTGAAACATGGCGCTGGACTTGACCGTTCTGTCTTTCAACTACTCAAGACCCAAGTGACGGCTACAAGCCCCATGGTGGAAGGTAATATGAGTAAGTTTTTCATCAGAATAGTTCACTCTAATCCGGAGGAGAGTTCTAGTTTGAACGCATGTGTACCTGTAAGGCGTGAAAGTATTGTAGCAACTCCTGATCCATCACTGAGTCTATCTTTGCTTAGGGACGAGCAAAAGGTAAGCTTGGGGGAGTTTGTTGACGGTAGATAAGTATCATTTTTAACCGTCAATATAGCATGAGAAATGATCTAAATACAAATACTATCTAGATATAGGGGTTATACTGACAGAATTCCATGAGTTTTGGTAAATATCTATTTCTGCAGGGGGTTATCAGGAAATAAGTAAAGGAGACCCACATGTCAGATTTACATAGAGACAAAGGGGATGCACATAACTTTTCTGGAATGTGGAAGATACGAGAAGACTCTAGAAACAAACGGGAGACAAAACGGGCCCACAGCAGGGGCGCCCACCCCTCTCCCTTGGGTGCCCGCCGCCTCTGGTGGCCAATCATGGTCAACCTCGCGGATTATGCCTCCACCACCTTTGAGGATCAATAATAATCGTTTATCAAGGTCGGTTTGATCCAAGGGCTGTGGTGCTTCCTAAAGGGCTATATAAGCAAGGCCCCTGGCCCTAGGAGAAACCCTAATTTCAAGCCAACACAAGAAGGAATTCATTATTCAGAGAAGCCCTAGAGCCACCATCTCAATTAGATCTCTAGTTTAGCATAGCTACATAGGATTAGAACTAGAAGGAGCCAAGCATTGCTTGATTTCCGGATCTGTCAGAGAATACTTAGTAATTCTCTCCTACTTTTGTATTTGTTCTTATATTATATTATCTAGTTCATCATTTGTATGAATATGACTTTAGTCTATTCTATCATATTGGATATGACTTTGCTCTATTTGCTTATGTTCTCAATTATATTGTTCTTAGTCTACTTTGATTATATGCTTGGCATAGTTTGATCAGATTTATATTCAAGTATAGGATCGTATAGCGCTTACTTATTGATATCATGGGTAAGTGGTAAACATTGTGTAGGCGTGGTGCCTATACTGTATTTACCTACGATTGTACCCTATATTCCGGATCGTGTGGTAGATCATGGGAGTGACAGTCCTGTTGAGTCCTCTGTAGTCCACCTCTCGAGTATAGGGCAGGTAGAGCACAACTATTACAGGGAAGTTATGGCTATGTTCTATATCTTTCTTAGTAATATCACTATGCGTAGATATAACCTGTTCTTGCCATGATTGCCAAGTGTAATTGCACTAATCATCGTATGCTTTGACTTTATAGTTAGAATAACTTAGGATTATCCCGATAGTTCATCCTAATCCATGCTAGTGCTATATATCTAGAGTAGTCTATTGAGATGTTTATCATTATATGGCTATGTGCTTATCAGTTATCTTTATTATCATTCATATATTATTTATCTTGTGACACTTACCCTGTATGAGAAGAAAGATAAAGACATGGTTATGCTCTCCATTAGTATATGCAGTATTGCTCATTGCTCATTATTCATTATCCTTAGCATCCCTTCCCAGTGGTAAAATATAAATAACGATACCAGGTTTACTTCTGGTTAAAATGCTACATCGGTATTATCTGTGCTCTTGCGGATTTCATATTTATTTCTAGAGGAGCATTTGCATTTATTTAATACCACATTTCTGGCGTCATGCTGGGGATGACAACCTAGCTTAAGTGACATTAAGAAATGCCAACACCAACCAAACTTGTTTCACAATTTTTAGACTCCTACATGTTTTTATATTGGATTTACAAGTTTGTTGCCGAAATAAATTAGAAAAGCGCTTAGAAATGAAATGGACTGATAGTAGACAATCCGGCCTAGCCAACCGCAACGGCTCGCGTGGGATCGATCGCGCGCGACAAGCCGGCCTAGCAACGGCCGAGACAGGGAGCCCGCACACGCGCTGGCGTTTAAGCAAAACAGCCCCTAGTCTAAATGGATACTACACGATGCAACCATGTACTATAGCACTAGAGAAGCGCTATGCAAGAAACACCCCCATCAAACCGATCTTTGCATTGAGCCGGTCCCCGACACCTCTGGCCACGGCGGTGCGGCTCCGGCCGGCAACGCCGGCTACGCCGACCAACTGCGGGCCCAAACAACTCATCCATCGAGCCGATGAGACTATACAGACCAAATCATGGAGGTATGACATGGTAGGGAGCTCAACAGAGCGTTACTAAGGCCTGGCCACGGCGACAGCGTTGTTCCGGCGACGGCGAAACCGTTCCGGCGATCTCGAGGGATATCCGAACGAAGGAAAGGGTGTTACGGCATCAGCGGCTTACCACGGACTTGGCTACAACAACGGTGGAGTTGGAGGAAGTCCGAGATGAGATGACCACGTGCGCCCGGCCGAAGCGGCAGTGCTCTAGCACAGACACGGTGGTGTCAGCTCGTCGTCGGCGGGGTCCCTGTCAAACCGAGGCGAGCACCAAAAAGGGGAGGTCAGGGCGGCTCTGCGGTTACAAGCAATTGGAAAACCATGAACACGACGGCCCCTACCTCCAAACACCGATGCGGTAGCGCTTTAAGATAGGCGGCGAGGGAAAACCAAAAATGGCCAGCAACCAACCCGCCTGCGGCTACGCGCGCGTTGGGCTGCCAGCTAGATTCCTATACCACGCACCGGCGCGAGGAATCGGGCGAAGATGCCCAAGGCTAGCGGTTAGGAAGGGAGGAAGCGGCGCATGGTCACTAGCTCACCATGGAGAGTGTCCAAGGCGGCGTCCGAGCAGGCAGCAGAGTGAGAGAGAGGGACCAAGAGAGAGAGGGCTGAACCGGAGAGGGTGAGAGTGGGCGAGGCAGCTCAGCGTGTAGAAGAAGGCAGAGAGAGCAGCACGGCATGGGCGTGACGGCTAGCAAGACAAGCAGAGCAGGGTCGCACACGTTGACTTGCAAGGCACAGTCGCGTCGGTGCCGTCTAGCGAGAGCACCTGAGGCAGGGGACATCCCATCGCCATTCTACTGGGCCCTCGACTAGACGCGCGGCAGCGACACACGACTCAAGCTTGGCGGACGGTGAATCAGAGGGCGGCGGAGACACCACGATAGCCGAGCGGTGGCGGCTGCAGCCTAACCTGGCCCAGCGCGCGGTGACCGCGGTTCCCAGCCGACACGACTGTCCGGTGACGCGCACACAATTTAAAGCAAAGCAAAAGTCATCGATTTATCTAATTATGGTCCAACCAATTTTGTGCACCTATGGTTGCACCAACAACTATCTATCGAAACCATTGACATGGCCCGAGAGTGACCCGAGGAAAAGATGGGAAGGTGCCAAGATGCGTTCGCCATGTTACGAGCCAGTTCGCGAACAGAGCAAGAAACATGGTTCACCGCGTGCTCTAGGTAGTTTTGGCAAATTTTTACGAGAGCAACGCGACGTCCAACTTAACTACAATTCATACCTTGGCCAAGTACATACTTAGAAGCAACCTACTATGGAAAAACTTGATGTTAGTGCTTAAGCATTTTTGTTGGAATTTAAATGCCGAAAATGGCACTGTCAAGTGCCGGCTCCAGCTTAGACGAGATCCCGAGTCAAGGTCGGAATGAATTCCGAATTCGATTTTTGAGCTCGCAACATACTATTTAACAATATTTGTTTCCCAAAACAAAAGTTGTATTTTCATCTGCTCAACTTACACTTCAAATTTTATTAAGTAATACATACAGGTGGTAATTTTATTTTTATTTATAAAAAATCGTTTCTCACGCCAAAATAATTAAAACAACATATTGTTTTATTTTTTTCTAATTAGAGTCTCATTAGCATGTTTTCACATAAACCAATTTTACCGACATTATTGATTACCCTTTCCTGCGAGGTAAAATTGTAAACTTTGAGAACTTGTTGCGATAATTTCTCTTAGGTTTTAAGTGAGGTGCTAAGCGGCTCGTAACACCAGGGTGTTACAACCCTCGTCAGCAAAAGTCATCCCCTGTCATGGCAAGTTCGATCACCAAAAGATCGAATTTAGCCCTTCGTCGTCATCATGAACTAGGCCAAGTGAGGTCACGAAGGGCTCGAGGGCTCTTAACGAGATCCTAACGTATAGGTATGTTAAGCCTTAGGATCAATAGTTCTCAACCAAAGAGACCCCCTACCGACCCCTCTAAGATCGCCCAGGGGCTCAGGGGATATACCCATCGGGTACACTCACGCGCACCCTCCAACGAGGAAACCTGCTTGAGCTTGAGCATGCCGTAGTCCTCGCTCAGGGCTCGGGGGCTCACCCGAGCCTTAGACACCTGATCGATGACACGTCCGAGCCCGACTCTTGGCTCCTGCCCGACCTACGACGTTAGCCAAGGCCTGGGCACAAAAAGACACGCACTGAGCGCCAAGGCTCGGGGGCTCCCAGATGTCGCACTTCGGGCACGGCCTTGACGGCCGCTTTCGTGACAGTGTCACGCATGGGGCATGACATAAGAAGACTAGTTTCTCTCAGCCTCCAGGGGCTTAGCGGCTCCCGGGCTCGCGCGTTAGCCCCTGGAGCTGACCTCCTTCGCCACCAAGAAGACTCCCGAAGATCCACCTAGGGAAGGTCGGTCCAAGTCAACATAGCCTGACACACAGAGTGTCTAAACAGAGGAGCCGAACGATGTCTAAGGCTTCTTTAGCTCCATAACACCACCACAGTCCATAGAGCGTCGCTGCAAGACCCTCTTAGACTCTGGTGCATGTAGACCATAGACACATCCCCCTAAACCATAATGTACCTGACTTATCTCGGTATATAAGGGATAAGGTCAGACCTTAGAGGGGGGAGGAGGACAATCCAAGATAGATCATTTCATTCCTTACCAATCTGCTCCTGCTCGACACCGAGAGCAGATCAACCCAGGCAGGGGCACCGAGAGCTCCTCCACCGCATCCGTCATCTTCCTCCTCTCCAACGAGGGGAAGACTCCACTAGCAGCGAGGCAATCTTAGGATTAGCACCAAGCCAACCCTACCAAATCTCTCTCTACACTCTGTTGTAATCCCCCGATTTTATGTGCTCTTGAGTATAAGGATCATCAGCTATTGGACGTAGGGCATCGATCGGAGATACGTCCTCTAACACTGACTCGAACAACAATGCTTGCCATGGTTTCGACCTCGTGACAAGGGGTTTCTCCATCAGTCAACCACTAGTTTGTTTCGTCATCCTACTTCACGGGATCTCTGATCACATAGGACAGGTTACCATTGTGGAATGACTTCAAGTGGGTCTCAAGCCAAACTCCCTCGATGCACCTTCTATCACATTGCGTGATAGACCCTTAGTGAACTGAACTGCTAGATTCTTAGATGTATGGACATAGTCCAATGCTATTACTCCGGAGTTTCTCAGTTTTCTGATAGATTTTAACCGCCTCTTCACATGCCTCGTAGACTTCATGTTATCCCTAGAACTACTCACTTTGATTATCATAGTCTGATTATCACAATTTATGGAAATAGCCAGTATTGGTTTTTCAATCACGGGTAAATCCATAAGGAGTTTATGAAGCCACTCAACCTCAACTGAGGCAGTATCTAATGCTGTGAGTTTTGCTTCCATTGTTGACCTTGTTAAGCCGGTATGCTTGCAAGATTTCCATGAAACAGCGCCACCTCCACGTGAGAACACATATCCACTTATTGCGTAAATCTCATCAGCATCAAATATCCAATTTGCAGCACAATAACCCTCTAGTACCTTCGGATACCTGGTATAGTGAATGCTAAAGCTCATAGTCCCTTTTAGAAGGCGCAATATCCTCTCAAAAGCATGCCAATGATCACCTCCTAGATTTGAAACAAACCGACTAAGTTTGCTCACAACAAATGAGATGTCAGGCCTCGTTGCACTAGCTAAATACATAAGCGAGCCAACATTTTGAAAATATCTCAATTGATCTCGTACTATTCTACGATTTTTCCTTAATAGCACACTTGGGTCATAAGGAGTTGGAGCAGGTGTGTAGTCACTATATCCAAAGCGATTCAACACCTTCTTCACATAGTGGGATTACACAATTGTTACCCCACCATTTTCTTCTCTTAGTAGCTTTATGTTAAGAATAACATCAGCCTCACCCAAGTCATTCATTTCAAAGTTACTAGACAAAAAATCTTTCACTTCCTTGATCACATTAGTATTATTTTCAAAGATTAGTATATCATCCACATATAAGCATAAGATCACACCTTCTCCAACATACCTATAATATATACATATATCAGCTTTATTCACAACAAAGTCAGCTGATGTCAAAGTTCTATCGAACTTCTTATGCCACTGCTTAGGAGAGGGTGAGGTGTGTAAGTTGTTGAAATCTGATGTCAAAGTTCTGCTTTATTCACTCCTAATGTCAAAGTTACACACCTTTCCTTCTTGACCTTTTGTTACAAATCCATCTTACCCCTTCTTGCAACCATGTCAATCTACCGACTTCCAGAGAGCAAACATGTCAATCTACTGACTTCCAAAAGCTATCCTTCTTGACCTTTTGTTACAAAAGGCCATACAAAGATTTCAACAACTTACACACCTTTCCTTCTTGACCTTTTGTTACAAATCCATCCGGCTGATCCATATACATCTCTTCCTCAAGCTCTCCATTCAAGAAAGTTGTCTTAACGTCCATCTGATAAACGAGAAGATCATGTGAGGCAGCCAAGGAAAGTAGCACTCGTATAGTCGTTAGATGGGCAACTGGTGAATAAGTATCAAAATAATCTTCACCTTCTTTATGTGTATAGCCTTTTGCTACAAGCCTCGCCTTATACTTCTCAATAATACCAGGCCTTGAACACCTATTTACATCCCATAGGTTTGCACCCGTAAGGACAATCAACTACCTCCCAAGTTCCATTAAACTTAACAGAGTCCATCTCACTCTAAACAACTTCCTTCCATAAGTCAGCATCTAGAGATGAATATGCCTCTTCTATGGTCTTAGGAGTGTCATCCACGAGGTATATAATATAGTTTTCACCAAAAGAATTTGCAGTTCTCCATCTCTTACTCTTTTGAGAGACTATATTATTATTCTCCTCATGATTTTCCACACGGGGTTCAACATCAGTATGTATTACTGGTTCATTCATCTCATGAAATGGAATAGACTCATGACTAGAAGTGCTAGGTATATTTTTCATAGAAAACTCATTCTAAAAAAATGTAGCATCTCTAGATTCTGTGATAGTACCAACATTCACGTTAGGCACTCTAGAATTTATTATTAAAAATCTATAACGCACGTTGTGAATAGCATACCCAAGAAATACACAATCAATGGTTTTTGTCCAAGTTTTTGTTTCTTGTTAATTGGCACATTCACCTTTGCCAAACAACCCCATGTTCGCAGGTAAGAGAGGTTTAATCTCTTCTTCTCCTATTCCTCGATTGGCATAATTTATTTGTTTTTAGTGGGCACTCTATTCAGGACATGACACGCTGTCAATATCATCTCACCCCACCATTTTTAGATAATCCTGTTGTCTCTAACATGGCGTTAACCAACTCAGTTAGAGTGCGGTTCTTTCTCTCTGCAATCCCATTGAACTATAGTGAGTATGGCGGTGTCATCTCATGAATAATCCCATGCTCCGCGCAAAACTCAGAAAAATCATTTGAGAAATATTCTCCCCCGCGATCAGTCCGCAACCGTTTGACGTTCTTCTCTATTTGGTTTTCTACTTCAGCTTTATAGATCTTTAAATAATGCAATGCTTCATCTTTTAATTTCAGTAAATATACATGGCAAAATCTACTACAATCATCTATAAATGTCATGAAATACCTTTTGCCACCTTTGATCAACTCACCATTCATTTCGTATAGATCGGAATGAATTAGTTCTAATGGTGCCAAGTCTCTTGGCTCAACAACCTTGCGAGGCTTGCGAGATTGTTTTGATTCAACACATACATGTCATTTAGAACCTTTGACCAAATCAAATTTCGAGATTAAATTTAAACCAGCTAAGCGAGTCATACAACCAAAATTAATATGACATAAACGCCAACACCAAACATTTATCTCATTATCCTGGCTCACATGGTTCATATAAGTAAGTAACACATGCATCGTTTAAAGACAAGCGGAACAAGTCTCTGCTCTCATAGCCTTTTCCCATAAATGTTTTATACTTAGGAAGTACGTACTTATTTGACTCAAACACAAGTCTAAAATCATCACGACATAACTTTGAACCATTAATCAAATTCTTCTTTATTGAGGGGACATGCTGCACGTTTTTCAGCTGCACGGTCTTTCCCGAAGTAAGCTTTAGATTGACCGTACCAACATCACGTACAGCCGCACATGCCCCGTTCTCCATCAACAAGGAGGAAGTCTGTCTGACCTGATAAGAAGAAAACAAAGAAATATCAGCGCACACATGAATATTGGCTCCTGTATCAACCCACCAATCAGGTGAATGAAAAACTGAAAGAACTATAGGTAATAGATTACCATACCTCGATGTTTCTCCATCAGCCTCAACCATGTTTGCAAATTTTTTCTTAGGCTTCCACTTGCCATTCGGGCAATGCTCAGTATAATGTCCACCACAAGTGAAACAATTTCCATTTTCTTGTTCTTCTTCTTCTTAAAAGGTGTAGTGTTCTTTTGGTCGAGTTCTGGCTAGAATTTCTTCTTGTAGGAATTTTGAGGATTTTTCTGCAACCCATGGGCACTAGAACCATCCTCAACAGTTTTCTTGCCACGAACGTTCTTTGCTCTCGCATTTTCTTCAATATCCAAAGATCCAATGAGGTCGGCAATGTCAAACTCCTGTCTCTTATGTTTTAGAGAAGTAGCAAAATCTGTCCAAGCCTGTGGTAGCTTTGCAATGATAAACTTATATGGCAATACACAACCAAAAATTTCGAGCTCTTTTATCAGTGTTTGTATCTCATAAGCTTGTTCTATTATAGAACGATTATCAACCATCCTGCAGTCATGAAACTGCTCTATGACATACAACTCGCTACCATCATTAGAAACTTCATACTGGACCTCAAGTACATTCCACATCTCTTTACCAGTCTGTAGTGGCACATATGCATCCACTATGAAGTCTCCTAGCACGCTCAGAATTGCAACCTTGAACGTCAGCATATTGGAACGCACACTCCTCCTTAGGAGTATGCGGCCCAACAGCCCTAGGTTCGGCAACAAATAGCGGTGCATAGCAGTCAACCATAGAATGCACTTCTGCCGCCACCTCTTGTAATGAGTGCCCTAAAAAATATTCGGTTTTAGCATACCCGTAAAACCAACTACCGAGAATTGCCCATCACATTTTTGGATTGTTAGAAATTTAGGCAATTTCGATAACAATTTAATCTAGAAAATAACAATAAATAAAAGGTTCGTGATATCATGTATGTGTTTGTGTGATCTAATAATTATGACAAGTATGTAGATGATACTAAGGAACAACACTGCAAGAAACCTTACGGGAAAGGTTGAATTAACAGTAGCATACCCGGCAGCTGAACCGGATGCACTCGAAAACTAGTGCTTGTCGGAGTAGTCGTCCCGTTCGATGCTGTGAAGACGAGTAGCAGTGCCGATTACCAGAGACGGAGTTCTCTAGTAGCGAGTAGTTGTGCCGCCAGCGACACTCCCCAAAAACGTGATTGCCACCCTTCGTCCGAGGAGGTGAACTCGAAGACGACAGACGTTCCAGAGGCCTAAACAAAAACGGAAGAAAGTCCCGTAATTACGTGACTTGATTGGCAAAATACGGTCCCGTCCCCTCGCTCGCTGCCTGTTCAGCCTCGCCTCGGCCGGCGACGGCGGCACGTGCGCGTGTGGCACATTAGTGTCTTTTTCTCAACTTCTCAATATAGGTGGACAATATCTAACTATATAAATTGAGTCATCGTCTAGTCAAAATCCCGTATGGTATTAAACCATAACCAACACATTATTTATTATACGAGCCTTAGAGTTTATTAGAATTTATTAAACATTAAATGGGTCAATCCCATAATATATCCAACACATTCCGCTTCTCAAGGAGTCATTTTTTTCTTTCAAAATTTGGCTAAAAATATAGAAAATAGTATCAACAATTTTATTTTTAAACATTTTATTATGCTTTATGCTTGATCTAATGATAGCTACTCTGTATTATACATAAGAAATATTAGTATAATTTTGTATAAATTTAATCAATTTTTTTAAATCATTCTTTGGGAAGTGACATGTGTACTTTTTTTTGGAATAGAGACAGTAATATATAAGCAGATCACAAGGTTAGTGAATTTTTTGTTTTTTACAAAATGCAAAGCTTACATTTTCCCAACCCCAGCGTGCCTCCCCCAAACCGACCGTCCGCACCACATCCCACGGTCACTCGGGGCGTGAGCGGCGGGCGGTCTGGTTCTTCCTCCCGGCTGCTGTCAGTTGGTCTGCGTGTGGCCGCTGCTCCTATCCTCGCCCGAAGCAGCGTAGCGCACTGCTCACAGCGCGCGTCTCTTTCCTGGCGCTAGCCGCGGCTTGCCTCCTTGCAAGTTGCCACTGCTACCCTCTTCTAGCCTGCTACCGACGAGACGTCCACGGCGGCTTGGTCCAACCCTGCCCACCCCGTCAATTCCCACCAGAAACTAACCGCCTGCACTTTCAGGGGAGCGGACCCGGCCGACGAGCCACGCCGACGCTAGGGTTTGGTTTCGCCGGCCATGGACCTGCCCCCGGGCGCCGCCCGCCGCACCACCTACTCCCTCCTCCCCCAGTTCCCCGACGACGCCGCCGCGCCCGCGCCCGCCCTCGCCAACGTCCTGCAGCGCCAGTCCAGCGGCAGCAGCTACGGCGCCGGCAGCTCTATCTCCACCTCCAGCGACTACCCATTCCACCTGCAGCCCCCCGCCTCGGCCGCGGGGGTCGCGCCGCCCGGATCGGCAGCGGCGCCGCCCGGGGCGGCTGGCTCGCCCTGCAAGAGCTGGGCGCAGCAGGCCGAGGAGACCTACCAGCTGCAGCTCGCGCTCGCGCTCCGCCTCTGCGCCGACGCTGCGTGCGCCGCCGACCCGGGCTTCCTCGACCCAGGCGACTCAGGAAGCGGGAGGGGCAGCGGTAATGGGAGGGCCTTCCCACTCGCGCAGCCCGCGCCCTCTGCGGAGTCGCTCTCGCATCGCTTCTGGGTCAGCACACCTTCCCTTCCTCTATGCTCTCTCTCTCTCTCGCTCATGTAATACTTAGTGTTATTTGGGCAAACGGCTGCTCGCGATTTATGAGAAATCCAGATTTCAGAATGCTGCAACATGGTCACAAACAGTGCTGAACAAACCATTAATTAATCTGTAAACAAAAGCCTTAGGTTCAGTTGCTTGACTTGGTACTTGGTACCAGTAGATCGTACTGCAGTTGATGCTTACCACATCTTATGTTTGGATTGCAGCTGAACTCATGTGAAATGAAATCATACAGTATGTCAGTATATCAAACACCACCAAAGATACATTTATATATGTGCAATTGGAATTCTATGTACTACCTATCGAGACAAATCTTATTGTTGTATTGGTGTTCTTTGCAGCTCGTCGTGGATTTCTTTTTCATGCTTGCTTCCTAATGCTTTTTCAGGTAAATGGTTCACTATCATACAACAGCACAATACCAGATGGATTTTACTTGATTCATGGGATGGACCCCTTCGTATGGTCACTATGCACTGATGTACAAGAAGAGAACCGCATACCCTCCATGGAATCGCTCAAGTCTGTCCGTCCTGATGATTCTTCCATTCAAGCCATTCTTATCGATCGAAGAACTGATTTTGAATTAGGTATGTTGGAGAGTTATGCTTCCAGCATTCTTTCCAGTTCTGCTGATGCCAAAGATGTGGTAATCCAACTGGCCAAACTCATATCTTCAAGAATGGGGTGAGAGTTGTATCAATAAGCTCCTATACTTCTTTTGATTTGGTCTGGTTCATGTGGTTTCTGAACTTTTTTTTTATATATAATATATAATTTTTTGTTCATCTTCAAGGGGAACAACTTCCAATGAAGAGAACTTGCTTCAACGATGGAAAGAGTGCATTGAGGCCATCAAGTCAAGTACAGGATCTGTTGTGCTTCATCTTGGAAAGCTCCCTATCGGTCTCTGCAAGCACCGCTCGTTGCTATTTAAAGTATGTTTTCTGTTTTAAGTTGCTTTCCTGATTGTTCATCTTGTGGAAGTGTTTTAATACAGTGACAACTACAACCAAAATGTTAGTAAATAGTTCTATCTGAGCGCTGTCATATGTATGCTTGTGACTGTAATTATATTTTAATTCAGAAATTAATAAGTTAGTTACCATTTAAGTTATTCTTTTTTTTGCAACCTTGGATCTTTACTGATGTTACACTTGTACTATATATTCTGCAGGTGTTAGCAGATAAAGTCAGTATTCCTTGTAGAGTTGTCAAGGGTTGTAAATATTGTAAATCTGATGATGCCTCCTCCTGCCTTGTACGCTTTGGGCTTGAAAGGTATTTTGCCTCTGAAGATCTTGGAGTAGAACCCTTTAATGCCTGAACCTTGAACCATTTTGCAGATATTACTGCTTCTCCATTAATCACTGTTTTGTTAACTTATGGGCAAGGATGACTCTTTCTCATGTGCATCTGGAATATTTATCTTATCTACCTGTTATTTTGATAACATTGATTGGTTGACTTAATTTGCCTTGTGTTTTGTACTCAACTCTTGTTAACTTCACTTGGCAGGGAATTCTTGGTTGATTTAATTGGGGATCCAGGCCAACTTACTGATCCTGATTCCTTTGTCAATGGTCCCTACTCACTATCAGTATCCTCACCTCTCCATCCCCCAAAATTTAGGTCATTGGAGATAACTTCAAATTTTGGCTCGGTAGCCAAGCAATACTTCTCAGATTGCCATTCCTTGAATCTCTTGTTCAGTGATTCTTCCACAGGTTGTTAGTTTCTGAATGTCTTAACTTCTTTCTTCATGTGTCAACAGGGCATTATTACTTATATTGGTGTCTGTCTATTAAGCAGTTGCTATAGGCTAAGGATGGATTCTTCATCAAGGATGTTTTTATCTGTCAGGAGTGTGACATAGACTGTGCCATACATTTTTTCAGGTGTTGCTAATAGCACAGTAGTTTCTCTGGACCATCCTTATTCTAAGAAACATGTTGCTGGGGATGATGTTATGAACAGCTGGGTGCCAGGAAAAGGTAAATCATGCTAATGCTCTTAGGCTTTGAAAATATACCACCCCTTTTTGTTCCGAGTCTTTAAATATGGGGTTCGGTGTCATACTATGCTACATGGACACATAATCACAAAACAGATTATGCACCCCAAGATATCCTTTTGCTCATGTACTGGGAAGCTACATAATTAACTGTAGCCCATACTTCTCGCCTATATAACTGCATGGTTGTCTGAAGTTACTATATTTTTTTTTTCACTATATGTATTTTCTGACGATGTAGGGCAAGCAGTAATGAAGCCAGATATTATGGTGCCAGAAGCTCCTCGGGAGCTTTTGCCACTTATTACTTCCTCCAATATGAAGCTTGACAAAAAGAAAGAATTGGTGGCTCTGCAGTTGCGGAATACAGTCAGTGATTTGTCACTTGCTGCGGATGATTTGATCATTCCATGGAATGAGTTGGTTTTAAAGGAGAAGATTGGTGCAGGTACTCGAAAGTTCAGCCTTTTCTAGTCCGGCAGAAAATAATAGCATTTTTTTTCTTAATAGGACTATTCTTTCCATTGTGTTAGCAATCTTAGTATTTAATCAGATTTGAATCATGCTGAGCAATTTTCCTGTTAGATCTCATCCTATGAAAGGAACAATTTTCTGATTTAAATAAATTCATTTTCTTTCCAGGTTCTTTTGGAACAGTTCATCGTGCTGATTGGCATAGATCTGTAAGCTTTTGTGTTCTCTATTTATCAATAACCTGTAACTGGCAACTGTAAAAAGGATTGCTGCTTTTGCTTCTTTGTTTGATCAACTTTGCTCTATTATTTTGTTATGGGCACACTTTGCTGTGAAGATGTAGGTATGTTAAACTAGAGGGGTCGGGAAATGGAAAGTAGATTCCTTTCTTTCTTGTTTGATCCAGTCTATTACATAGTCGACCCTTATGGATGAACCCTTCTATGTATGGGTTTAACTTAGGGGGTGTTTGGGACTGCTTCACAAACTCTGCTCCATAAACTCCACGGTGGAGCAGCTCCACAAAAAACTGGAGTTTGTGGAGTACCTCTTTAGGTGCTCTCACAACTCCACCCTTTTTCCTCGAATAGAGGGCGTGGAGCTGAAACCGTTTGGCTAAAAAACGTGGAGCGGAGCAGTCCCAAACACCCCCTTAGTTGGACTTATAATTAAAATTTCAGATTGACTTAATTGGACTCGTTCCCTTCCCTAAAATCAAGCTGGACTTCTTTTCCTAATCCAGCCAGCTAACTACTGCTCATTGTGTGCAAACTCATCTATCACTAAACAGAGTCCACAAAAAATTTGTAGCGAACTCCATAACACCACATTCTTTTATCTGAGCCTTTCTTTTGTCTCAGTTCATCTATTATTCTGTTTGTCCTCTGAGCGGGTCCTCTGTTCCTGGTGATCTTGGGTTCAGTATTAAAATTAACTCTATACTGTCACAGGATGTTGCAGTCAAAATACTTATGGAGCAGGATTTTCACCCAGAGCGTTTCAGGGAATTTATGAGAGAGGTCTGTTGAATAATTTTTGCATGGGTTGCATGGGAATCTTTTGAATAATTTATGGCAGGGCACAATATCTTTCCTTATGGCAGTACTTTTCTGTATCTACATCATGCTTATGCCTTTATGGAGAATTCTTGTTCAATATAAATATTTTTCTTAATGTGGTAGGTTGCAATCATGAAAAGTCTGAGACATCCAAATATTGTCCTATTCATGGGTGCTGTTACTGAACCACCAAACCTATCTATAGTTACAGAATACTTGTCTAGGTATGGAAGTTCCTTCCAGTTATACCTTTGTTTGTCTTCATTGTATGATACCATAATAGTTTACCAGCTTGGCTACTTCAAACAAGTGATGCTCTTCTTTCATTGCAGGGGCAGTTTGTATAAACTTTTGCACAGGAGTGGTGCAAAGGAAGTTCTAGATGAAAGACGCCGATTAAACATGGCATTTGACGTGGTATTTGTGACAACCTGTTTCCTCCACAGCTTTACCTCATGTTATGGAATTAAAGCAATACAATGTTACTATCTGAGCCCTCTGTGCTGGCTTCACAGGCCAAAGGAATGAATTACCTGCATCGACGCAGCCCTCCTATTGTTCATCGTGATCTGAAGTCTCCAAATCTTCTAGTTGACAAGAAGTATACTGTCAAAGTATGGTTAATGAACCTCATATCTTATTGCATTTAAGCAAACAAAATTGCATTTCGATGCTATCTGCCATGTTTTGATGACATGTGGTTGGTAATAATAGATATCTTGCTGAATATTCCTGTGCACTTCAGAAAATCTTTTATTGGTTTTGTTTTTTCTCTCGTGCCCTTCTGGGTGGTACAAAGAACTGATGGGGTATTGCAATGACATTTGAATCTAATACTGTCCAATCCTAGCGAACATGATTTTTAGGAATAGAATAGAGCTATAATCTTGCATGTTCTTGTTTTTCCATTGGATAACCTGGGATTTGCTCCACTCTGGGTGGGGATGTTTATTTTCCCTTCTAGTCAGTCCATGGTGATTGAGCTTAGCCCCATTGCATCCAAACAATCCCTTGAATCTTGATAGAGAAAATTCACTGAAAGAACACATATAATTATTGTTATGATTTTGTAGCACTGGAGATGTTTGCAGCTTGGTGTATGCTCTTTGCTGATGATGTGGTGCTAGTTGACGACAGTAGGGCAGGGGTTAATAGGAAGTTAGAACTATGGAGGCACACGTTAGAGTCGAAAGGGTTCAGACTTAGTAGGACTAAGACCGAGTACATGAGGTGCGATTTCAGCGCGACTAGGCATGAGGAGGGAGACGTTAGTCTCGATGGGCAAGTGGTGGCCAAGAAGGATACTTTTCGATATTTAGGGTCGATGCTACAAAAGGATGGAGACATTGATGAAGATGTTAGGCATAGAATTTCAGCCGGCTGGTTGAAATGGCGTCAAGCTTCTGGCGTCCTCTGTGACAAAAGGGTGCCGCAGAAGCTGAAAGGCAAGTTCTATAGGATGGCGATTCGTCCGACGATGTTATACGGTGCTGAGTGTTGGCCTACAAAAAGGCGACATGTCCAGCAATTGAGTGTAGCAGAGATGCATATGTTGCGTTGGTGTTGTGGGCACACAAGGAGGGATAGAGTCCGGAACGATGATATTCGGGATAGGGTTGGGGTGGCACCAATTGAGAAGAAATTGATTCAACATCGGTTGAGATGGTTTGGACATGTCCAACGGAGGCCTCCTGAGGCGCCGGTGCGTAGTGGAGTTCTAAAGCGGGCCGATAATGTAAAGAGCGGTAGAGGTCGACCTAAACTAACTTGGGACGAGTCCGTTAAGAGAGATCTTAAGGAGTGGAATATCTCCAAGGATTTAGCTATGGATAGGAGCGCTTGGAGATTGGCAATCAACGTGCCTGAACCATGACCTATTTTTGTCTATCCCTTTTATGTGTCTCCTGTTTCTTGTCTCTTTTGGGTTTCATCTCTAGCCTACCCCAACTTGCTTGGGATAAAAGGCTATGTTGTTGTTGTTGTTGTTGGAGATGTTTGCAGCTTGCAGTCATGATTTATTTCTAAGTTCAGCTTGCCATGGTATTCAGTGATCATGGTTTTTAGTAAACATATTCATGGGAAGTATTTGCCAGAGATGCTAAGTTCCCTAACCAAATGCAGAAATACTATGCTCGACATAGCATGTGGTTTCCCAGTTGTGGCATTCTTCCTTATAGAAGACACATGTTAAAAGATCTTGTTAATCTAATATTTCCTTGACTTGCCTTTTTCTTTTAGTTTCCACGTTATCATTTACTTGTAATTGTTTGTCTGATCACAATGTGATATTAAGGTATCCATTTGGCTAAGCATTTTCGTTTTAACTATTCTTAGGTATGTGACTTTGGCCTTTCAAGACTGAAAGCTAACACTTTCCTGTCTTCCAAATCTTTGGCTGGAACTGTAAGAGCCTTTTCCAGTTTTCTAAAGTTCCCCTTTCACTGAAATTTGCCTTTTATAATCCTATCTTTTAAATATCAGCCTGAATGGATGGCACCTGAAGTGCTTCGGGATGAACCATCCAATGAGAAATCTGATGTCTACAGTTTCGGTGTAATCCTATGGGAACTAATGACACTGCAACAACCATGGTGTAACCTGAATCCTGCCCAGGTAACTTCATTATCCGGTAGCAGCATTGATGAAGCAACACAAGCACTCATGGAGATTATCAAATGCATTGATAACACATTTTCTGCTCATCGACAAACAACATACACATGAAGTGATGCATACCATTATTGTATTTATCCTCAGTTTTCTATATGGCTATATGCTATTCTGCAGGTGGTTGCTGCTGTAGGTTTCAAAGGAAGAAGGCTTGAAATCCCAAAAGATCTGAATCCTCTAGTAGCCGCATTAATTGAATCTTGCTGGGCCAAGTATGTATTGTTGTTCCACCTATATACCCCTTTCAGCTTTATTTCTCTGAATTTAATCACAAGGACCTGGGGCTAACTGTACGAATGCTATGCCTTCTGTAGTGAACCATGGCAAAGACCCTCATTTGCAAATATTATGGACGCTTTGAAACCATTAATTAATAAGGGTCCAGCACAGTTGATTTGTCCAGATTCGTAGCCTGTTGTATACAGGTACAGGAAGATGTATTTTACTGAGTGGTCCTGATAACATCAACATGAGGAGTGTTCTAATACTGACATGCTATAATTGAATAATCCTTTGGATGATATTACTTCATTCTGATAATACAATTCTCCTCATAAACTTTCAAATGAAGTGTACCTGGCAACTTCTTTCCATGGCTTAAGGTATGCTGCCATTTTCAGAGAGCTCTGTTTCCCTTCAACATTTTGAAGTATTTATGGATTGTTGAATGTGAGGATTACTTAAATATTTGCAACAATGTTTGAGTTCAGTTAAATACAAAATCAAACACATATCAACATTTTCAACTATTTATGGATTGTTGACTGAGGTTTACTTCAATATTTGCAAACATGTTGAGTTTAGTTAAATACAAAATCAAACACATCTACAATGTACAGGAAATAAAGCAATGCTGGTGTCAAACACAGACTATGTAGATGGACAAGGTAAAAAGATGCTAATATGAAACACAGACTATGCTAGCTGTAGTTCCTTAGTGTCCATTTTGTCTTGTGTTAATTTTCACATGTTTTCTTGCATCCTATGTTATATAGAAGGTTAAGGACTGAGTTAAAACATATTGGTTAGAAGTTTGAAACCACTTTGTTCATTTATATGTATCAAGTTGATAGGTACGAGCTGCAGAAATTCAGCAATTCAGTTAAAACATATTTTTTGCAGCCGCAGCAGCTTGCCGCTGGCTGTCCCTCTCTCACGTGCTACTGTAGAATCCTGTAGCCATGAGCTAGCTGCAGCCAGCCACAGCAGCTGGAATGCCGGCCGAACAGGCCTGATAGGATTTGATACATTTAAATATAAGATTTGATTAGTGTGCTCTGATAGCTAGTACTACTAGTACTTACAATAATGGAAGCTCCTTAGATTCTCATTTTGCATTGAAATTATTTGGCAGTCTAATTGCCCATTTTTTTTTACTGAGTTTATGCTACCAAGTTGGCTATGCATCACTATACTTTATTGAATGCTGCTTTGCAATGAAACTTGTTTGTGGTGACTATTAGGTCATTAGATCCTTTTATACAGTTTGTAAAGGGTAAGAGTTATGAGTTATTGGCTGAGCTCGTACTGGTCCAACATAAGTTTATGGGTTGTTAATATAGCTTTTCTTTTTCCTTCTTATTTGTTAAGTAGTGCTGATGAGGTTGTATAATTACTAACAGGTCTGCATGGATATCACCAGGAACTGTTAGTCCAAGCTTGAGACATGTATGGGATTTCATTGATTACTAACTCAGATTTTCGTTTGGGTTCTTATACGAACAGGAGTTGTCCTGTGATGGTATCTCAATCGTACCAGAGAATGCCACCGATGCCAGGTTTTGAACATACTATGAAAATCCCCTGGCCATGCCTTGTAAATTCTAGTTTCTCCTAGATTTCTTTGTACAATATGTAACTATAGGTAACCATGAAAACCAAAGGTTTAGGCTGACAATGTTCAGGCCTCATTTCTGATACCGCCCCGGAGCGAGCAAATGCAGTGCCGTAGAAGGTGATATCTGTCATATGTATGCCTCTTTTCTTCATCTCTTGTAGTGTAACATGTCTTGAAATTTACTTAGTGATGGCGCATGTACTTCTGTTGATCTGTACCATTGTTGCTGCTGAAGACAAAGTGCGCCAAACAAACATGAACCTTTTTCAGTCTCCTTGCATGCTTGTGGTGCGGGTTCACATGGATTGCCAGATATTTTGTTCCTGCAGCAGATATGTTTGACCTGTGGAATATTTTCTGTTTCATGGAGTGGTTGCGCATATTACTTCCATCAGTGCATGCAGGTACTCACGCTGCTTCAGGAGCTAAGCTGCTAACCCATCGCCCTTTGTGTGGAGTTCGAATCTTTGGATTCAATTTTGATGATCTCCGAACAGCTTTATTGATTACCATGACCAAGAAACTTTCATGGGCTACTACATCGATCATGAACTATTATTGATCGCTGACGAACGGCAGGCGGAGGTCTGCACAAAATGGCACGTTTTCCAGCATTCCAGCAAACTTGTCACGAACAGGTGTTTCTTTACGAGTTATCTGATCCACAGGATTAGTGGATAGGATGGATTAGTGGATAGGATTAGATAGTTAGAGTCTCAGCAGGCATGTCTTTTGGGAACAGTCGTGGCCCTTCGCGATACCTCTTCACTTGTATAAATATATTTCAAAGATCGATGAAAGTACAGTTAACATGTTATCAGCACTTTGCTCTGCGAACAAGAGAAAGGAGAACAACAGAGGACGTCAGATGCCTCTACCGTCACCGATGGAAGCCCAAAGGCAATACGCTACAGGAACATCGCCGGAGACAAGCAGTTCACCGACGTCGATGCCATTCTTCGTGGCGATGAAGCTGCGATCTTCATCTTCTGTCTACTGCTTTTCGCAACTCATGTTTTTCTTTCCAGCGGAAAAGATCTTCATCCGGCTTCTTGTCTTCCGAAATTGATGCACCGTGAATCATCTGCATCACATGTTCGACGGAGGAGCAAGACAATATGAAGCAGGGGGACCAGTTTCTTCGATTTCCATGAACGAGTGCTAATTGGAAAAGAACATGAAAGGACTGCAAGCCTCAATCCAACAATGGTATGTACTGTTGTGTTTTTTTTCCAATTCGAGATATTCTTACCTCTCTAAGAAATCGCACGATGGGTGAGTTCCATGCCCCTCCGAGAGGTGACGGCCAACTTTTTCCTTCACTCCCCTGAGCGCCCCCTTCGGGCGACTCACCGGCACGCCCTAGCCTGGCCTCCCCTCCGACCACCATCGCAGCCCCCAAAGCTTGCGGTGGCGGCGGCCAGTGGCGGATCCCCAACAAAGGAGCCCTTCCGCACCTCTCCCTCCCTCCCCCTCGCTCTCCCTACCCCCGCCCCCCCCTCTTCAACTCCGGTGAATCTCGACGGTGGCCGGCCGGAGGACCAGCACTTCTAGGCGGTGGTCAACCAGATTCGTGCCTCTGGGGCCGGATCTAGCCTCTGGGGGCGCCCAGCCCTCCACCTCAACGACGGCCGATGGCGGCCTCTTCCGGGCGGCCGGATCCGGATCTGGCGCCGCCTTGTCGCGCCTTCCCTATCTCGCGTCGGGGGACGTGTAGCCTCCTGGTGCACGCTGGCGGCTGGCATTCCCCTAGGCTGGGCGGTGGACGGCCAGTAGCCGGTGCCTTGCCTGCACCTGCCGGTGGCTCGGGGCCGCGGTCATGTCCGTGAGTCGGAGCCTGTGGCCGGCCGTCTGTGGGACAACCTGGCGGCTTTGCTGCAATAGTTTCTTGGGTGAAAACTCTGCCCGGCTAGCTTCGGGCTGGTGACGGTAGTACAACATGTGCCATCTCCCTTCTTGAAGGCGTCGTCGAAGTTCTGTTCGTCGTGCGAGTCGCTGGAAGCGACTTTGGACAAAAGTCCTTCTTGTGCTCTTCGTTCAACGTTGTTGGCATCTTTGGATGTCATTCCCTTCTTGGAGGCTTCGTTGGAGCACCTTGGCCGTCGTCCCGTTCTCTCGCCGGAGTTGTTGCTAGTTGTGCTATGCCTGCGTGTGCTTTAGTTTTATTTTCGCTTTGGTCTGCCTAGTTCAGATGTTTGGTGTTGCCGCAGTCGTCGCTTGGGCTCCGCCATGCATGTGATGCCCCCTGGCCGTGGATGCTTTGCCGTGTTGGCCCTGGCGGATGCTTTGCCGCCGTTGTCGCTTGAGCTCCGCCGTGCGCGTGATGCCCCCTCCCGCGGATACTTTGCCACGTTGGCCTTGGCGGATACTTTGCCGTCGTGTTGCTTGGGCGGATGCTTCACTGCCGTTCCCATCTCTTCTCGGTGGATACTTTGCCACCACGGCATCATCTCCCCTACTGGCAGTCTTTTGCGTTGTATTTTTCTTGCAGGTCCAGTCGGTTAGGTTGCGGTGGAGGGCCCTCTCCCTTCCATGTTTCTTTCTGTCATGTATTTTGTTCTTAACCACTTTCTTTGTGGTTCGAGTGCTGTGCTATGGGTTCTCCCATCGCGTCGTGTAAGCCGTTCTTCGGCACTCTATCTTCTTCTTAATGAAATACACGCCTAGTCGTACTTTAGAAAAAAAGTTCCATGCCCCTCCCGCGCCCACGGCAAGCGGCCCTGCTGCTCTATGGCAGGTGGCCTCTGGCCCCTGCGCACCGCCGGCTATGTTCCTCGCGGCTGTGCGGCCTTCGCGCCCCCATGGCCAGCGGCCTTGCGGCTGGCAGCCTGCTGCACCCAGGTGGTCCTCGCGGCCCAGCACGCGCACGCACGACTTCTTGCGCCGTGGCGAACCTGACTGCCTTGGCCCTGCGCCCGGCCTCCCTTGTGCAGCCTCGGGCCTACGGGTGGTGGCTAGCCCACGCGCCCCTTGCGCTGGTGACCGGCGGTAGGCAACCCAACCGGCGGCGACAACCGCAACCACGGAAACGGCCTCGATACGAGACCGACCACACGGGAAACCGTCTGTATGGTTGTGGAAGGATAAGATTGCACAATTTGCGAGAAGACCCTTGCATTTTCTGTAAAAACATGTAACAAACTATATTTTCCAGATTTACGTTTTAATCATCAGGTTTTAACAGAACTACAGTGTACATATTTACCTCATGTAAATATTCATTTTAAACCTATGTTTAAATGAATTATGATGCACAATGTTTACTTTATTTACTGATAATAAGGGTGTCACAAAATCCTCTTATCTTGCTCATAATGTGCCCGAAAGAATGAAAGTACTAATTAAAACCATCCAACTCCCACTTCCAAAGAAGAGGGGGAGAAGTACGGCCACTCCTAAGAATAATGCTCCAAGTAAGCGTCTGAGGATACCGAGGACAAGATCCTCCTAATCAGTAAATCCAAGCCAACCTCAAGTTGGTAGACACCCAAATGGATGAGCATCCAAAACCAGATCAAAATCCACCCAGATGAACGGTGCACCCAAATTCTAATCCTGGGACATCAGAACACCCTGACTCCACATGGGAAATGACACAAAGTCCAAAAGGGTTAACATTTTCACATGCTATAGTGATTCCAAGAACCGAATCAATCATTTAAAGAGTACATTGTCGCGACATATACTCCTCAAAGATTGCTCTTCACCTTACTAGATCTAGACCAAAAGTCCTAGGCAGGGTGTCTTCACACTCAAATTTGGTCACACTAAAAGGTGTCAATTAAGGAGATTGCTCTTGTTCAATGATGAGAAGTATTACCATAGTAATATCTTCCCTCACAGAGTTTCTTTTCAGAAGCAAGGTGGTGGACAATGAGAGCTTGTAGCATATGGTTTCACGCAGAGACCCAGCATAGCATACCCCATGGTATGTGTGAAAATGAAGTTTTCCAAATTTAATAATTGGCAGATCAAATGAATTTGATAGATTCAGACGTATAAGTCCAATAGATTCGGACGTATAAGTCCTAATGGACTTCGCATTCTGAATCCAAATACAAATCGCAACATACATTGTGTATAATTAAGCATGATTGCGTATATTGATTATTTTGATATCATCATGCTACATAAATAATTATGTTGGTGTTCTGAATCACCAGCTAGTAAATTTCTATTATTGCGCGTTTAGGCTCGGATGATGTGCAAAGAGGACATGAAGATGTATATTGGTTCGGGCTGAATGTCCCTACGTCCAGTGGCGAGCTGCTCGTGTTACTTGCACTTGGGTCTGTAGTAGGGGTTACAAATGGTCGAGAGAGGGATGAGCTCCCAGGTCTCTGGTGAAAGTGAAGTGGAGTTAAAGTGCCTTCGGTTGGTCAAAAAAAAGATCCCCTCCCTAAGTCCTCAAAGCCTGAGGGCTTCACAGGCTGGAAAAAAGATCTCTCCCAGGCGGGGTGCCAGGCCTTCCCTTTTATAGGCCAAGGGAAGGCCAGGTGTACATGAGAGAGAGAGACACAAAGAAGAAAGAGAAAAAACCGAGAGAGCCCGTTCTGGGTGCCACACCGTCTTCCCCCTTTAGTAGGGGTGTCCTAGTATTATAGATGTTGATGGAGACATCTCCACGTTGCGATGTCGATGGTAATGGAGATGGCTCCACGTCGTGGCCCTGTTTGTTGCTGGCGCCATGCTTGGGCATCGTCAACCGGTCGTGGCGCCCTATTTCGCTATGTCTGGCGCTGTGGGCAATGTAGGCCCCTAGGAATGGCCTGTCGTGGTTATGGGTCGTGTTGAGGCGTGCTCACAACCATCTAGTGTCAGAAGTTTGACTTTGGCCTTGAGCTTTTATGTCCGTGGTACTAAAGGAGGCGTGGGCCTCCGTGGGATTCGCGCCCTCGCCCAATGGCGATCATTCGCCCTCAGGGTCGGGCGGAACGGAGCTTCCTTCCTTGGGGTCGGGCGAGGCGTTGCCCGCTCCCAAGGGATCAGACGTGCCGAACCTGCGCCCCAGGGGTTGGGCGTGCCGAACCTGCACCCCAGGGGTCGGCGAGCCGGAATCTACCCCCTAGGAGTCGGGCGAAGCCGCGGTCACGTCCTCTGGCCATCCGTTCAATTTTGATCGTTGGGGAGCGTGAGTTTTCCTTCTTTGGGTACGCTAAAATTGGTACCCGACAGTAGCCCCCGAGTCCCTAAGTGATCCGAAAGGGATTGTTTGGGGGACTTTTTTGATTATCCGAGGGTGCGCGCGAGTGCACTCGGTGGGTGTAGTCCCTGAGCCTGCGGAGGAGTGAATTACTCCTTCACAGGCTTTTTTCGCACGGTAAGACTTCGGGGCGTTTGTTGCAGCTTGCCAGGGTTCCTCGGTTAGGATGTAATGGTTGATTCACCGTTTGTGGGCGACCTCGAATCTGGTCTCCTTGCGAGTCCTAGCCCCTGAGCCCCCACGTAGAGCAGGGGTCTAGCTGAGGGGTCAGCCCGGCTTGTGATCATTCTCCCTTAAGTGTTTTCTTTGGAAAAACATAGGGGTTGAGCCGTACCATGTTTTTCCTCGTTGGGCAAGACATGGCGCACGGTGAGCTGCTAACAAGACAGTTTGAGTGGGGCCCTAGTTCCTGTTCGTGGGGATCCAACATGGGTCAGTTGGTGACCAACTCCAGATTCCTGACGGCCAGTCCATATAGTTCTCAGGTTCGCTCGACCAGCCCCGAGGGCTCGTCGTCTTTCTTCGAGGAAAAACCATGGACCATGTGTGGCCAAGACCTAAACGTGAATTAGGATGCCCAGGGCACTCGTGCACCTGGGTACTAGCTACTAACAGGCCCATCTCTTTCCTCTGTCGCTCTGAAGGGCGCCCTGGAGCGACTGTCAAACCCGTCGGTGGGCCAGCCTTCGAACTCCTAGGCCTTCATGGGCCGTAGGAGCTTTTTTCAGCCCTATACCCCTCTTGCCTATAGCACCTCGTGGCCCATCAGGGTGGATGAACCGCCATCTGGTGCATCCTTCGAGGGAGCGACCGGGGATGGCGTGTGCACGGTTATCGGAGGGGCGTGATGATAGGATGTAGCAGGCGCACAGATCTAGGCGGGTGGTTTGCCTTCCCGTGCTGCCTCTCCCTACAAGTCGAGAGCCTTGCCTCCCATCTCTGGTTCACTTAGTCGTAACCTCGTGGCATCCGGTCCCCCACTACCAGCGCCAGGATTTGCTGCTCTTGTCCTATCGGCGTCGCCGTGCCACCAATGCTAGAGTTTCCTGCCCTCCTTCCTTCATGGAGTTGTGGCATTGCTCTGACATCCTCCACGCTCGCATGGAGGTCCTTGTCAAGCATGGGCTCCTTCGGGCAACGACGAAGGCGAACGAGTGGATCGTGCCCGATGACAAGGAGGTGCTGATGCCGCCCGATGGCTACGTCGTCTCCTTCATGCCATTCCACGAGCACGGGCTTGCGGTTCCCCCACCGTTTCTTTCAGGGGGGCGGCTGCACCACTATGGTATCGAGTTGCAGCACATCACCACCGAGTATATGGCCATCGCCTAGTCGAAGTCCAACAAAGGGTGGCACAAGCAATGGTTCTACCTGAAGAACGACACCGATGCCCCTTTGCCGATCTTCACCAACCGCTTGATCGAGGAGTCACCGGAGTCATGGGGATGGAGACCCATCGATGTGGAGAAGAGGAGGCTGGGCGACCTCCTCAAGGCCGTCGCGCTTCTGAAGCATCACGGCCTCCATGCTACCAGCGTCGTCGGGGTGTACCATGCGAGAAGGGCGGCGCCACGAATGGCGCGTGTGCTCCCGCTATACCAGATGATGCCTGAGGCGTCGCTTGAGGGGACGGTGCTTTCTTGGGAGCCACTTCGCAACAGCGAGATCGAGCAGCACATCCGGGAGGCGATGGAGGTGGACGTCGTCAGGTTTGAGTTCCTGATTCCGGGACATCCCGTGATGCGCCTGGGGCCGAGCTTCATCGAAATGGTATGCCTCTCCTTTGTTTCCTCTTTTGGTCGACCTTTCTCAGCTTGCCCAGTTCTAAGTGTTGAGACATGCAGCTCGGCTTTGCCGCCCAAACCTCCAACAAGCCACTATCAGAAGACAGGGTTGCGAGGGCGGCGAATCATGTCACAGCCAAAAAGGCGAAGAAGAAGAAAGACAACGAGAAGACGAGGAAGGTGAGGAGGGAGAAGGCAAGGCTGGATCAGGGGAAGCAGCACCAAGGGTTGGAGGAAGAAGAGGACGAGGAGGAAGCGAGTGATGAGGAGGAAGATGATGGCATCCAATGGGACGCGCCACAAGACGATGTCGCGGACCCGTCCCTGCCACAGTCGATGGGTGAGGACCTAGATTAATCCCAGCAGGAGTCAGGGTGCTTCCTGTATCACGTGGAGGGTGATGGGCCCTCAGAACCATCGGAGACAGGCCACTCCGCGCTGTCGGGGCCCTCTGAGCCGAGGAAGGGCTCGAAGTGGCAGCGCGCCGATGAGGAGAGGCCGAGATCAGGCGGGCCGACCCCAAAGCGTCGCCGTCCGGTGGCGCTGAGGTGAGTTAGGAATCCTTTGTTCCTCCTATTTTGATGAATCTCGCTGAAAATTAAGCTTTGCTTCTCCTGTAGTGTTGGTGGATGCAAGGTTCCATTGCAGCTCGCGCCGTAGAAGGACCTTGCTCATCGATGACACACTAGGAGCCGCTCGATGCCGCGCCGGAGGTGGGGAGGGTTGGCGCCAGGGCATCCTCGGTATCATTTGCGAGAGTGCCACCAACGGCGCCGACAGCATCTGCGGAGCTGGCGGAAGAGGGCACACCTGAGGCGCCCACAGAGGGAGTGGTGCGGCCAGGCGTAGTTGCCATGTTGCCGACAGAGGCAGCGACGCCCATGGCATATGCCCCGCAGCTGGGCGTGACTGCCGCGCCTCAGGAAAAAATAGTGCAGATAGTGTCATTGCCTGTGCGGATGAAGGTGGTGATGCACAGAGGGGACGCACTCGAGGCATCAATGGTAGGGGTGGCGCAACGGAGCCACCGCCCACACCATCGTCCCTGTCCGCAACGGGGCGGACAGAGGCGGGCGCATCGGTGATGTCCGCAGAGAACATGGCGGTGGGTCAGGCATCCGTGCCTATGCCGCCCACCTCAGCTGCCACTAGACAGACCGTTCTAGAGGAGGCGTTGCCACGGGAGAGGCCGGCATCGCCTGGCGACGGCGAGGGGCCATCCCGGGTTTTGGTTTGGGTGGGCAGTGAGTCGCACACGTGGGGAGGTCCTCAAATTTGGTGGGTCAAGAGGCAGAATCCCAAGTCAATGTTCTTCATCCTTGATGATAAGGAGGCAAGAGACTGGAGCACTATCTAGTTGGGGGTCGGACTTGTGGTCCGTTCCCTGACGACCTTGTTGGATTCGCTTGGAGACGTCGTCACCCTGATCGGTCTGGTATGATCTGTTCGAGCTACCATGCTCCATTTGTTCTTCATGTGCTTCTAACCCGTGCTTCGTTCATAGTCCCTCATGGAGCATAGCCGCAACAAGTTCCTATTCCTCCGTCGTGAGAGGGACGTTTGGGACCGTCTCGCCGAGGAGGCGCGGCTGCGTAGGGAGCTGGTGGTGCATCTTGCCGCCACTCGCTAGAGGGTCGCTGAGCTCGCCCCTACTGCCAAGGAGGTGGCCAATCTTTGAATCAGGGAGGCAAACGCCCATCGGCACACCCCGAGGCTGAAGAGAAGGCCACGACCTAATTGAGCGGGCGCGCAAGGATGACGTGAAAGCCGAGTGGGTTCTGATGTGAACTAGGGTTCCCGATCTTCCGAAAGGTTCTGATAACTCTCGATTTGGTGGAGTCACGACACAATTCGATCCGGCTTCCGAACAACTCGGCTCTGAACCCCGCAATCGCAGCACCACGACTCCTCTGGTTATCGACTGGCGTTGCACGGTCGACCTCGCCAAGAAGGCTAAGTCCTTGCCTGCAAATCGAGAACACAAGCAAGAACACAAAGGAATGCAACCAAATTGCAGATGAATGATTAATCTCACAAAGTTGGGGTCTCACAAACCGACGACGGCGGCGAAACTGTTATCAACAGAATAATCTAAGCAAAACCCAACCCTAATGTAGACGGCGACTACTTATTATATAGCCTAAGGGACGTCCAAGGACCCCTATTCGTGTCCCTGGGAAGTACCAACACGTTACAAGGCCCAAACGGCCCAAAAGACGGCGACACAGCGCCCTGACAGATTCTGGACGGTGACTTGTTTCGACGATTCCCGTTGATTCCGAATAGCTTTTGACGTGAGACCACTTGGGTTGGTTTCCTTATCAAATAAGCTTTCCATCCATATATGGATCATCGAAAACGGAGTCCGGATGCATCCTGGGTGACCAGTTTAAGGCAGACTGGTCCTGGATTCCGAGGTGGACTCGAACTTGGTTTGGTTTGGTCCTCCATCTTTATCCGGACGCCCTCGCTGGTCCTCCACGCCTCCAAGCCCTCCTCCATGTGTTTCCTGGACCTCTCCTTCATACCTAAGCACAATATAATCATTAGGTAGCAATCTATTCTTAGAATCATATAAAGAGTTACTTAGGAACGAGCTCACCTCTAAATTTAATTGACGCGCGCGAGCTCTAGTGATTGGACCTTGAATGTCCAGCAGTGGATCATTGTGTGTATGTGAAGGAGTGATGTCCTCATCATCCTCCCCCTCTTGAATTGGAGTCGTCCTCGACACCAACTCATCTTCGTCTCCCAAGTATGGCTTCAAATCTGAAATGTTAAAAGTGGGACTAACCCCAAATTCGGGGGGTAACTCAAGCTTATATGCATTATCATTAATCTTCTCAACAATTTTAAATGGACCATCAGCTCTAGGCATCAACTTAGACTTTCTCAAATCTGGAAATCTATCCTTTCTCAAGTGCAACCAAACCAAATCACCCGGTTCAAGCTTCACTTCTTGTCTACCTTTACTACCAGCAATTCTATACTTTTCAGTCATTTTTTCAATGTTGTGCTTAGTTGTTTCATGCATTTGCAAAATAAAATCAGCACGTTCCTTAGCATCAACATGAATTCTATCACTAGTAGGTAGAGGCAAAATATCAATTGGAGCACGGGGATTGAATCCATACACTACCTGAAAAGGACTTACCTTGGTGGTAGAATGTGTTGCCCGATTGTAAGCAAACTCCACATGAGGCAAACATTCTTCCCACATCTTCAAATTTTTCTTCAGAATAGCTCTCAACATGGCACCCAAAGTGCGGTTAACTACCTCTGTTTGCCCATCGGTTTGTGGGTGACAAGTTGTAGAAAACAACAGTTTTGTACCCAACTTATTCCATAGAGTGCGCCAAAAGTGACTCAAAAATTTAGCGTCGCGATCTGAAACAATAGTAGAAGGCATACCATGCAAACGAACAATCTCTTTGAAAAAGAGGTCAGCAATATGAATAGCATCATCACTTTTATGACATGGTATAAAATGTGCCATCTTAGAAAATCGATCCACCACAACAAAAATGCTATCCCTCCCCCTCTTAGTCTTAGGCAATCCCAAAACAAAGTCCATAGAAATATCTGCCCAAGGAATAGAAGGAACAGGAAGAGGCATATACAAACCATGTGGATTCAAGCGAGACTTAGCTTTTTGACATGTGGTACAACGTGCCACGAATCGCTCAACATCTCTCTTCATCTTTGGCCAAAAGAAGTGTGTGGCCAAAACATCCTCCGTCTTCTTAGCACCAAAATGTCCCATCAACCCTCCTCCATGCGCTTCCTGCATCAACAAAAGACGAACGGATCCTACTGGAATGCATAGGCGGTTAGCTCTAAATACAAAACCATCATTGACCACAAACTTGTTCCATGAACGTCCCCCTTTGCAATTCAGCAACACATCTTTAAAATCAGGATCAAGTGCATATTGTTCTTTTATTGTTTCAAGTCCAAAAATTCTACATTCAAGTTGGGACAGCAAAGTGTATCGCCTAGACAAAGCATCTGCAATCACATTATCCTTCCCTTTCTTGTGTTTGAAAACATAAGGAAAAGATTCAATAAATTCAACCCACTTAGCATGTCTACGATTCAGATTATGTTGTGAACGAAGATACTTAAGCGATTCATGATCCGAATGAATAACAAACTCTTTAGGCCACAAATAATGACGCCACGTCTCTAAAGAACGTACAAGAGCATACAATTCCTTATCATACGTGGAGTAATTCAAAATAGGGCTATGCAATTTTTCGCTAAAGTATGCAATGGGCTTACCATCTTGCATCAAAACACCTCCAATGCCAACTCCACTAGCATCACATTCTAGCTCAAAAGTCTTACCAAAATTTGGAAGTTGCAGCAATGGTGCGTGTGTAAGCTTGTCCTTCAAAGTGTCTAAGGACGCCTCTTGTGCCCTTCCCCAATGAAACACCACACCCTTCTTTGTCAACTCGTGTAAAGGGGCAGCAATGGTGCTGAAATCCTTGACGAAGCGGCGGTAAAATCCTGCAAGACCAAGAAAACTCCTCACCTGTGTGATGGATTGGGGAACCGGCCAGCTCTTAATGGCTTCAATCTTTGCCTCATCCACCTCAATTCCCTGTGGAGTAACAACATAGCCAAGAAAAGAGACTCGATCCGTGCAAAAGATGCACTTCTCAAGGTTACCAAATAAACGTGCCTCGCGTAAAGCATTAAAAACAGCACGTAAGTGATCCATATGTTCATCCAAAGACTTGCTATAAATTAAGATATCATCAAAATAAACTACCACAAATCGACCAATGAAAGCTCTTAAAACCTCATTCATTAGGCGCATGAATGTACTAGGTGCATTAGTCAACCCAAAAGGCATTACTAACCATTCATACAATCCGAATTTAGTTTTGAAAGCTGTTTTCCATTCATCTCCAAGTTTCATTCTAATTTGGTGGTAGCCACTACGCAAATCAATCTTTGTGAAAATTACAGAGCCACATAATTCATCAAGCATGTCATCAAGCCGAGGAATAGGGTGACGATATCGAATGGTAATATTATTAATGGCTCTACAATCAACACACATACGCCAAGAACCATCTTTCTTAGGAACCAAAATTACAGGAACGGCGCAAGGGCTAAGGCTTTCACGTACGTACCCACGGTCCAAAAGCTCTTGTACTTGCCGCTGAATTTCCTTAGTCTCCTCAGGGTTGGTTCGATAAGCAGCGCGGTTTGGCAATGATGCTCCCGGAATCAAATCAATTTGATGCTCTATCCCTCTCATAGGTGGAAGCCCCGGGGGTATCTCAGCTGGAAAAATATCCTCATACTCCTGCAAAAGGTTAGTGACAGCAGGCGGTACCGAGCTAACATCATCATCAAGAGAAAACAAGGTTCGTTTGCAAACCAAAGTATAGCATACATCGTCATCAGAAATTTCAGCAAGGTCACTTTTTCTTGCAAGCATAACAGCACCCTTCAATTTAATTCCCTGAGCCTGAACATTAGGTGCTAACTTCTCCTGTTTAGGTGGGTAAATAGAATTTGCTACTTGCTGATTTTCAGATTTAACCTCATGCAAACTAGCAGTTCGTGCTCTATCATGTTGTACAATTTCAACTGGGGTCAAAGGAACCAAAGTAATTTTCTTTCCTTTATGCACAAAAGTGTATGTATTACTTCTACCATGGTGTATAGCATCTTTATCAAATTCCCAAGGACGACCCAATAAAAGTGAACAAGCTTCCATAGGTACTACATCACAATCAACATAATCAACATAGGTACCAATGGAAAAAGAGACTCTGCAAGTTTGTGTTACCTTAGCTTTACCTGAATCATTCAACCATTGAATATGGTACGGATGGGGGTGTGGTCGTGTGGTCAAGCCAAGCTTCTTGACCAAATCTATACTCACCAAGTTATTGCAGCTACCTCCATCAATGATGACACGTGCTCGTCGATTGTTGATTACGAAGAAAATTTGGAATAAATTGTGGCGTTGCAGCTTCTCAGGTTGTTGTATCTGTGTGCTAAGCACTCGCTGCACAATGATGTTCATGTAAGCGGCCGTGTCATCGCTACCAAAGACTTCGCCGTCCTCCTGAACAGCTTGTTCTTGATCCTCATCATCTTCAATGTCAGAGGTGCTGATGTACCCATCGTCTGTAGCAATGTATGCTCGCTGACTAGGGCACTCTCGCTGCATATGCCCAAATCCATGGCAGCGGTGGCACTGAACGCCAGGAGTGCGTCCCGTTGAGGCGACAGAGGATGCACTCTTCAAAGGTTCCTGCACAGAATTTTTACCTGAACCGGAAGGTCGTGGAGAAGACGATTTGACTCCAGACTTATCCTTGCTCGCGGTTGGTTGCATCCGATAGGAAGATGCCTTGGGAAGCCCCGAAGATCACGGTGTGTATGTGGTGCCAACCTTGTTCTTGCCCTGCAAGTCACGCCCCTGCAACTCCTTCTCTGCAAGCATAGCAAACTGAAACAACTGGTTGACAGTGTTAAATTCCTTATAATCAACTATGTCCTGAATTTCACGCCTCAAACCCGAATAAAAACGAACAATAGAATCCTCAGGCCCCTCCACTATGCCACAACGCATTAATCCTTTTTGAAGGTCACCATAGTAATCCTGCACAGCTTTATCTCCCTGTTCTAAACGCATCAGTTTCTTACGGAGGTCTCTATGATATGATGGTGGCACAAATCTATCACGCATAGCAACCTTAAGCTCTTCCCAGGTACTAGGTGTCGCATTATCTGCAGCTAAACCAGTCCACCAAATGATAGCAAAATCTGTAAACTCACTAGTGGCTTGTCTAACTCTATGTTCCTCAGGCACTAGGTGGGAACTAAATTTCTGCTCGACTATCATCTCCCAATCAAGATATCCCTCAGCATCATAATGGCCCGAAAAGGAAGGTATTTTAAATTTAACCTTAGCATAAGGATCATCGGAAGCACGATTATGATTACCTTGGTGGCGGTTGAAGTGTTGAGCGCCACCCATACCTGTGGCGTTTGTGCGTAGACGATGGCGTAATCTGTTTTGTCTTGTTGCTGCTTGATCAACATTACCATCGGTGTCATATACTACATCATCGTGTCCTCCGGTGTTGCTGCCATCATGGACTTCTTGGACGGGTGGCGGCTGCGCTTCCAAGGCAGCTACCCTGTCGGTTAGTGCGGACAAACGTTTGTCCAATCTCTCAAGGGTGTTGCCGAGCTTGAGATCAATGAGCGCGTCGGTGACAGCTTTTGCTACTGCCTCAGTCATCTCCCTCTGAGCATTATCTACAACAGATTGTAGTTGGTCTTGGCTGACGCACTCCGACCAGTCTTTGGGTGCCGTATCCTCTCCGTCACCTGGCATTGTAGACACAAAATAGGAACAAACAGTGAAAGTTATCCCTAATAATCTACTACGTAGGTGGAGTAGTGCCTCTCAAGATCGCAGCAAAAAGGAGCCCCCTTCTCAAGCTCTTACAAGGTTCTTACCAGCAAGGTCAAGGATACCTGGAAGACGTAGCACTGCGATTACAGGGATCAAAACTTATACTGTCCAGAAGAAGTATGTGGAGTTAAGGCAGGCAGGCCAAATATGTGAGTGGAACACAATTCAAAAACAGAAAGTAATGCTGAATTATAGTCCCAAATACTTGCTCTCGTTGCTGGTCTAACGTGTTCCAAATACCAGATGTGTGATAACAAAATAGAGAAACAAGTATGATGGATAGCAAGAGTGATAAGAAACAATCACAAGATAGCACACGCCCACAATTATAACAAACTGTCTCCTCTATGTGCTCCTCTAAATATTGTTCCTCTTTTGCCCCTCTCAATTTTTCTATTTTTTGGGCTGTCGTTGTTTTTTTGGGAATCTTTGACTTTTTCTTTTTATTTTTTTGATATTTTTTCTTCACTTAGGAGCACACAAGAAGTAACCACAAAAAATTTGAGCTGAAACAAGTGAAAGACGTGGCCTGTGGAAAATTCAGAAGATTGGTCCAAAATTGAGGAAAAGCTTGTGACCACGAAAAGAGGATCTTGTGACCAGTTTTTGACCAAAATAAAATTTTCAAACCCCGACAAAGCGGGGGATGGTCGGATCCGAAATTTTTTTTCTGATCGATTTTGATATCTGGAACGTCGAAATCCGAGTTCGTACGCGAAAACTGGACCAGTTTTAAGTTTGGACTCCGAAATAGAGGACAAAACTGGAACAATGCGTACAAAAGTGGTCACAGTGGCTAGGGTTTGACAGGAAACGATGGGGAAAACACACGAACTGGACTCTAACACAACCTAACCAGCAACAAGACCTTGATTAGGACACAAACTCAACACGACGGAATCTGAAAAGAATTATGCAAAAGGCTAAACGTGGTTTCTGGGATAGGAAAACACTAATTTTTTTTTGGCTTTTCTGTGGACTCTAGGACGAAGGCGAAATCAAACTAAACTAGGGTAAAATTGAACCTGACGGTATACCTGAAGCTCTGATACCAATTGATGTGAACTAGGGTTCCCGATCTTCCGAAAGGTTCTGATAACTCTCGATTTGGTGGAGTCACGACACAATTCGATCCGGCTTCCGAACAACTCGGCTCTGAACCCCGCAATCGCAGCACCACGACTCCTCTGGTTATCGACCGGCGTTGCACGGTCGACCTCGCCAAGAAGGCTAAGTCCTTGCCTGCAAATCGAGAACACAAGCAAGAACACAAAGGAATGCAACCAAATTGCAGATGAATGATTAATCTCACAAAGTTGGGGTCTCACAAACCGACGACGGCGGCGAAACTGTTATCAACAGAATAATCTAAGCAAAACCCAACCCTAATGTAGACGGCGACTACTTATTATATAGCCTAAGGGACGTCCAAGGACCCCTATTCGTGTCCCTGGGAAGTACCAACACGTTACAAGGCCCAAACGGCCCAAAAGACGGCGACACAGCGCCCTGACAGATTCTGGACGGTGACTTGTTTCGACGATTCCCGTTGATTCCGAATAGCTTTTGACGTGAGACCACTTGGGTTGGTTTCCTTATCAAATAAGCTTTCCATCCATATATGGATCATCGAAAACGGAGTCCGGATGCATCCTGGGTGACCAGTTTAAGGCAGACTGGTCCTGGATTCCGAGGTGGACTCGAACTTGGTTTGGTTTGGTCCTCCATCTTTATCCGGACGCCCTCGCTGGTCCTCCACGCCTCCAAGCCCTCCTCCATGTGTTTCCTGGACCTCTCCTTCATACCTAAGCACAATATAATCATTAGGTAGCAATCTATTCTTAGAATCATATAAAGAGTTACTTAGGAACGAGCTCACCTCTAAATTTAATTGACGCGCGCGAGCTCTAGTGATTGGACCTTGAATGTCCAGCAGTGGATCATTGTGTGTATGTGAAGGAGTGATGTCCTCATCAGGTTCAGAAGGAGAGGGATGATCTGCTCCAAACCGTGGTGGGGCTCCATGTGGAGCGTGACTCAGCCCGGCAGGAACGCGATGACGCTCGTGGGCAGTTCAATGACCTCCTAGGTGAGGTCAAAACAGAGAGGAGCCTAAAATTGAAGGCCGAGGAGGTCTATGCCGGGCTCGCCGTGGAGGTCGCTCGGGACAAGGCAAAGATCCATACCCTGGAGACTGAGGTGTCTTGGCAGAGAGGGGAGATTGATAAACTTTGGTTGGATGTCACAGGTGAGTCCTCAGGTCTCGTGTCATTCCCCTTCCCGGATTCGAGGTGCCTTTTTGACACGGTTAGCGTAATGGCTTAGGCAGGTCTCGAAGATAAGCTTGCAGAGGAGGTGGTGAAGAGCCGAGACCTGGGTGGCTCCCTGCAGAAGGAGCATGACGAGCATGAGGCCCTACGCGTCACCATCGTCCTGGCTTGCGACGACCTCTCGCTATCCCTGGAGCAAGAGGGGAGCTCCCTCGCGGTCCGTGCCACCCGGCTCGTGGACCAGGTGCGTGAGGTCGCGGGGCTTGCGCTTGGCTTTGGCGTCCACCAGTCATTCACGATCGCCCGTTCTCACTATGCAAACATTGACTTGGTTTTGATGAGCCAAGGTTATGCGCCCAGCTGGACAAGATCGAAAAGGCGGCGGCGCACGAAATTTAGCAAATCAGATAGAGGATGAGGTCGTCCCTTAGTGAGCTAAGGCGTGGTGCCCAGGGGCTTGTAATTTGAACAAGTGTTTTGTATTAAGTTTGATCGAACAAACATTTAGCTTTTGTCGTTAAAACGCTTGTCCCTTTTTAACGTAAAAAGGTTGACACAATCCTATCCCTCCTGACGCTAGGTTTAGAAAGTTCAAGGCATAGGCGATAAACTCTGATCATACTGGTGAGCGAAGGCACGATAGCCGTCAGGGCGTAAGCCTTTCATAGTCCGACTAGCTTTACTTAGGGTTTGTTCCCGCGACTCTTATCTCCGAGTCTTAGCGTAAGGAGGGGTCAGCTACAAAAAAGTGTTCATGAATTCTAGATACTCATAACGGCTTTCCTGAATGAGGCCCGACCCCCGGCCACTACCGGGGTCGGGCGATGCGATCTGATCCGCCCCGACGCTAAGGTTACAAGGTTTGAGGTGCGGGTGAAAAAGGCTCCGATCACACTGGGGAGCAAGAGCACCATAGCCGTTGGGGCATGGGTTTTTTGCGGTCCGCCCAGTTTTACTCAGCGTCCGTTTTCCATGGCCTCTTGCCTTAGGCCCTAATGTGGGAAAGGGTTGGATGCAAAGAGTGTTCTTGAATACGCATGTTCCCTTTTCAGCCCCCAAGTAGGGCCCGACCCCAGGCCGCGGGTCGGATGTCACTAAAAACCAAGGATATGACAGTGCAACTGACAAGGGAAAGTACTCTTGATTTTAGAAACATGATTTTTCCATAGATATGTTAACAACTTGGAAGAAACTAGAGGCAGAAACAACGTATCTGGTGAAAATCCTACGCGTCGGTGAAGAGTTGGCCGCCGATGGTCTTGAGCTCACAAGTGCTTGGTTGGGGCACCTCCGTGACGACATGTGGTTTTCCCTATGGTGGAGGGGCGAATGCGTGTGCCGTGCCGTGAAACGAGCAGTGATCCTGGTAACATCGCGCAGTCCAAGCGGAAACGCTTGTTAGGGCGTCTTAGGTGAGATACGCTGAGGAGAGCGTTTCTCTCCCGACAGGCCGTGTCGTGTCATTGGTAGGAGAAAGAAAAGTGGCGCAAGTCCTTCTGGGACGACTGGGGTCCCAGGTGAACTGAGAGCTGGCATTCCAGCCGCATGTAGTTGGAGTCAAGAAACTGGTTGCTCCTGGGGGCGCGAGCCTTCGGAGCATGCAGCTTGTAGCTTCTCGAGGGCCTCGACAGCGATGTCGAGGCCGATGGGGTGTAGAGGCTGGATGGGGGCGGGAGCCCACACCAGTCCTCCCTCCATTGTGGAGAGAAAGACAGGGGTCCCGAAAGGCGCACCTACGCCCGGGGTCCGGCCTACGCCGTGATTAGCCATCCGCTGCCTGAGTGTGATCGTCGAAACGCGCAAAGCCCCCTATCTGGCGTGCCAACTGTCAGTGTTCTGAATCACCGGCTAGTAAATTTCTATTATTGCACGTTTAGGCTCGGATGGTGTGCAAAGAGGACACGAAGATCTATACTGGTTCGGGCAGAATGTCCCTACATCCAGTGGTGAGCTGCTCGTGTCATTTGAGATACAATTTCCATCATGTGGATTCGAGATGGAGGATTTGGGTAAGACCAAATATTGCCTAGGCTTACAACTTGAACTCTGTCCTTCAGGGATTTTAGTGCATCATTCAGCCTATATCCAGAAAACCCCAATGGTTGTTCGTTCTTTAGAAATAGAGAAAGATCCATTTAGACCACGGGATATTGGAGAAAAGATATTGGAGAAAAGATATTGGAACCGAGGTTCCATATCTTAGTGTCATTGGAGCACTTATGTATTTTGCAAATTGCACAAGGCCTAATATCGCATTTGTGGTGAACATACTAATTAGACATAATGCAAATCCAACTCACCGTCATTAGACGGGAGCGAAGCATATCCTCAGATATCTTAGTGGCATAAAGGATATTGGTTTATTCTTTAAGAGAAATCATGATCCCAATATGATTGGATACACGAATGCTGGTTATTTATTAGGTCCCCATAATTATGAATCCCAAACAGATTTGTATTCTTACATGGTGGTACAGCTATTTCATGAAGACTTCTAAACAAACTCTGACGGTGACCTCTACTAATCATTCTAAAATTATTGCTCTATATGATGCATCACATGAATGTGTATGACTTCGTAGAATGATTAATGACATACAACATTCATGTGGTAATGGTTTGATTAAATCACCTACAATTATCTATAAAGATAATTTTGCTTATGTTACATAGATGCAAACAGGTTACATAAGAGTAATGTCACTAGGCACATTTCCCCTAAGCTAGTTTATCCCCATGAATTATGAGAAAGCAGGGGAGATAAACATCTTGCAAATCAAGTCATTCGATAATCTCACTGACCTATTTACTAAGTCCTTACCAACATCTATATTTCAAAATTTGTACATAAGATTGGTATGCGATGACTTTGAAATTTGAAAGGATTAGGGGGAGACATCTCTTAGATGCTAACCTTCACCAATATGATATTATACTCTTTTCTTTCACAAGTTATACTCACGAGGTTTCTTGTTAAAGTTTTTAATGAGGTAATATTAACATAAGCATGTGCCATATTTTCTATTTTCCCCATCGGGGTTTTTATGGAAAATATCAAAGACACATATTGCCCTCACAACTCATTCATGGTTTTCCCCTGAAATGGTTGTTCATGTGAGTTATCCAAGAGGCAATACTAATAATATATCGTCATATTTTCTCCTAATTTTTCCACTAGGTTTTTACAGGAGTTTTAGCGGCATATCACTTTATATTGCTCCTCATATTTTTCCTAAAAGGTTTTTGGAGGAGTTATCTTTATGTCGTATCTCCAATATTTTTTCCCACTAGGGTTTTTAATGGGATACCAATGACATAGTGATTTATTTAAACCACACAAACAAATATGCTATTTTCTCCTTATTTTCCAATAAGGTTTAAATGAGTTTTTATGGCATATCCATATATTCCTCATATTTTTTCCATAGAGTTTTTTGAGGAATTTTAGCTCATAGTTGCATTGATCTCAAGGAAGATTCAATCAAGGGGCGACACCTATACGCGAACGGGTGTCTACAGACGAACAGGCGTCTCTTCATGAGTGATCTCATCCATCAAGCACATGATTAGTGGATAGGATTAGACAGTTAGTTTTAGTCCCAAAGAGCATATCTTTTGGAAACAGTCATGTCCCTTCGTGACACCCCTTCACTTGTATAAATATATTTCAGAGATCAATGAAAGCAACATTTCTTCCAATCTTGTTCAATTACATTCACGTTTAACATTTACGAAATGTGCATCCGGCCTTCTCAATGAGAATTACAATTTCCTGGATCTTCTCATCCTCTTTCTGGCCCCTTTGGATCTTTTGTTCAAGAGTAGGCTCAACCTCCATAGATGTACCTCGAGTATTTGCAACAAACCCAGGTTGACTTGTTTAAACTCGGCACACAACTTAGGTGGTAACTCTGTAGCTAATACCATATTCACATGATTCTTTCTGCTAAGAGCATCTACCGCTACATTTGCCTTACTAGGATGGTAGTGAATCTCTAGCTCATAATCTTTGATCAACTCCTACCATCATTTCTGTCTCAGGTTTAGATCATTCTTAGTGAAGATATATTGCAGACTCCTATGGTCAGTATAGATCTCACACTTAGTGTGTCTCTCTAGGTCTTCAATGCGTGCACCATGGCTGTTAACTCCAGATCATGAGTCGGATAGTTCTATCCATGCTTCTTCAACTATCTCTAAGCATAAGAAATCACTTTTCCCTCTCGCATATCACACATCCCAAACCTTAGCGAGAAGCATCAAAGTAAATAGCAAAGCTCTTTGTAATATCAGTTAAAAGTCAGAACAGGTGTTGTAATCAACCTCTTCTTCAACTCCTCAAAACTGGCTTGGCACTGATCTGTCCGCTTAAACTCCTTTGCTTTTTCTAATAGAGCTATCATTGGCTTAGTAATACTTGAGAAACCCTCAATGAACCTTCTGTAGTAACCTATCATCCCAAGAAAACTCTTGATCTCACTAACTGTCTGAGGTGGTTCCCACTATAAAACATCTTTGACCTTACTCGGTTCAACTGCAACTCCTCCATTGGAAATCACATGCCCAAGAAAAGAGACCTTCTTCAACCATAATTCACACTTACTCAGCTTAGCATACAACTTATTCTCTAAACTTCTGTAAAACCAGTCTCAATTGTTCTTCATGTTCCTCTTCATTCTTAGAATACATCAGAATATCATCAATAAAGACTACCACAAACTTATCAAGACATTCTATAAAAACTTTGTTCATGAGGTACATGAAGTACGCTGGAGCATTAGTCAGACCAAGACATGAAAGTGTACTCATAGAGTCTATATCTCGTAATCAAAGCCGTCTTAGGAATGTCACTAGGTTGGATCCTTAGTTGATGATAAGTGTTAACGGTAATTTTGTCATGGTTTTACATAGTCAAAACTGTCAACAAAGTGTCACCCTTGGAAGGAATTGAGCACAACATGATCACATTTTATAATAACTTGGTTCCACATGTACATAGAGAATATTTGAATGCAAAGACAAAATGAAGGCAATAGGGTAGCTATGGGCCCACATAGAGGGTCGACCAACCCCCTATGGGCCCACTACCCCTTCTCAACCCTTCCTCAAGCCTCCATGATCCATGAGACACACTTCCAAGCAATATCAAGATGTGTGTTTCCCCTAGACGTGTCGGGGTTATGACCCTGGGGCATCTAAAAGTGCCAATTAGTTAGCAAGCCATGCGGCCCGCAACTCATCAGATTAACAATGGCCCGAATGACCGAGGCCCAGCTAGGACAAGCATGCCAAACCAACACCTAGGCCAAGGTCGGCCATGACCCCTTCTCCCGCCTTAGCCACATAGAAGATGTGCGACCTCTCCCCCGGCACGACCCCTGGGCAGGATAGGAAGAGGTCAAGCATGCTTGCTCTGACAGGAGCAGGCGCGCGCATAGCGGTGGCAACGGGCATGAAACCCACCGTCCGGATACGGATTGACAGGACGCGCGTACGATCCCACCCACTATGGGATGGGATCCATGATAAGGGTCTCGACCTAGAGAACTTCCTGGCTGGCGGAGTGCCCTGACCCCAATGATCGGGGTCATAGCCCTCAGCCCCATGAAGCGACCAGACAATCGATGACCCGGGGTGGCTGTCTACTACGGGTATGACACCCCGGGGACCTCGAAGACGACGATGAAGACCATGACAGACACCGCGTTGCACAGGATAGCTAACGAACTATCGCCATGGCTACAGTGCTGCCATGGCGAGAACAATAGCACCATGTTAGCCCCTGCCACAATGTGGCCACAAGACCATGACGATGGTCACGCCCGGACGAGCACCAAAAGACAATGTAGCTTGCAAGCCAAGTCATCTAGGACCTCCCTCAGGCTCCTGACCCTTCAGTCAGGGGAACCTCCACTTTGTAACGAGCCCTGGCCCCGAACTCTATATAAGGGCACCCAGGGCTCCCATCTCGGGACACATTCTCATTCTTTATCCTCTACCACTCCATCCATTCACCATAGCAGTAGGGCTTCTAGAGGTTCCCTTCGTGCCGCCCCCATCTAGCATAGGTTCTATCACCTCTTTCACCATTCTTGCACCCCCATTGTAAGAACTTCAAAGCATTCAAGCGAGGAACAATCACTCGATCTTCTCTAAGACCAGACGTAGGGCTCTGGCCTAAACCAGTATAAATCCTCATGTCTATTGGATGCTACCATCGTCTTCCTAGAGCAGCGCAATAATTGTATAAATTAACTAGTCTGGTTTACAAAACATCGATAGTTGGTGCGCTAGGTAGGGGACATCCACACACTCTCAATTATTAAGATGGAAGCGATGGCTCCTCGCATCACCAGTGGACTCGCTGGTGGAATGGCCCACAATGGTCACATCCACCGTGAAAAATACAGGTTCATCGGCGCTAATGGGCCAGCGCTCGCGTCCACCATCAGCCACAATCCAGACCTCCACCTTGGAAATCTGGGTCGCATGGCTCACGGCAGACACACTCCTAGAACTGCCCTCGGGGGCTGCATCCTGGAGTACACCTACCTAGAGGGGCCAGTACCCTCACTCATCACAAGCCGTGGCTAAGTATCCCGTCTGAGAAACCAAAGGACCACGGCTCACGACGAACTCGCCTAAGGAATGGCCATGACCGGCCACATCCTTCTAGGAAACTATGCGGCTAACCACACCAAAGGGTTAGCGCCCATGTCTACCCTTGGCTATGGCCCAGACCTCCACCTCAGGAATCTAGGTCCTGCAGCCTATGGCGGGCGCACTCTCAGAACTGCCCGCGGGGGCTGCATCCCAAAGTTCACCTATGTAGGGGGCTAGGGCCCTCTCTCACCGCTGGCCACGGCCAGGCCTTCCACCTAGAAGGCTAGATGGCCGCAGCTCGTGGTGACCTCACCTAGGGAATGGCCCACGGTGGCCACATCCCCACCTCGAAACACGAGATCACCCAAACCATGGGGCAACGCCCGTCACTGGCTCTTACCCGGTCCAGGCCTACCACGTGGTAGAAATGGACCTAACAATAGAAACATGCCCCGGACAGCGCCTCCGACAGCGGAGCGCAATGACTCAGAGTGCGCACGGATGAGGAAACAACCCGCTGCCATGCGACATTGTCGTTAGAAATCAAGCCGCCAACTGGCATGACATCACATAAGGTCAAGCGCGGAACTAGGATCTGATCCTGCTTGGCGGGCTGGCAGCGCGACATGCTTCGAAGTACTACCAGCCTTCGCTTGGAGGTGCATGCATCTGAGGAAGCGGGCTCCCCGAGCGCACTGTATGCCACGACGAGCGGGTTGAACCGCATTGCACTCAAAGCTAGCTTCCACAGTGATAGGTCAGGACGGTCCCACGCTAGAAGAGACAGCTTTACCCAAAAGTGGAAATGCGGTGGCAGCGACGTCGTCACACCAAAAAGACTCAAGCGCCAGAACATGTGAACTCTCCCGGCCAAGAGCTACTGCATGTCGGGAGCAAAGAAGCCGCCCTCGTGGACACATAGGCTCCTCGAGGGCCTTGAGTCGACGAGGGTCGGCCCAAGGCAGCCCGAGAGGCCGATCCACGCCAGCTATGACCACCCCAAGCGATGAAGAAGTGCCTCCATCAGCTTGTGGACCAAGGACTACAACAACTTTGACACAAGAAGGCGCTCGGGGGCTCGCTACGCCACGAGCAACAACTCTGCCACGAGCTGACGTTCGGGTGGTCAACCCGCCCCAAGCCACGGCAACCCGCTCATCAATGGCTCCTGGTACATTGGTCAGTGATGTTATCTCTGATTTTAGCAGCTCTACCCAAACATGTCCACGTGCACGTGTAGGCTAACCCTTAGCCCCAGAATAACATGACCAATCCGTGGAACGAGCCATGGAAAAGTGTGCCCGCACGCCTCACCTTAAAGCTACCCAAGTCCCTGAAGTGACCCGATCCAACCCACGCAAATAGCCAGACACGGTTCATTCACAAGGGCCACACACGCAGGTGCATCCATGTGCTCCAGACATAGCACAACTTTTGTCACTGTCCTAGCAACCCTTTCCCGAGTGCCTCGAAATCGCTCCCAATGCCGCGGTGAGCCGGCGACCCATGTTTCAACCTCTTGTTTAGGCTGCTCTGGCCGACCCAATGGACCAGTTCCTAGGCAAGGCTAGGCGCCTTCGTGCGAGCTTGAGAGGAAACGGGAAACCCGTTCATTCATGACCAAGGGTGTGAAGGGAAAGAGGGCTCGCGTCGACCTCCCACTTCCTTCTTGCATCAAACCAGATCTGCCACCATCCCTCGCTGCTCTACCGCCCCGACGGATCACACACATTTTAGCCCCGTGGGCCAGCCCCTAGGTTAAAAAACACGTCTGCAACAACAAGGCTATGGGGATAAAGCACATTCCACTTCGAATGAAGAGTGTTGATGGTCACTAGCAACAATTACAAACCGTCAACATAACTTGTATTTATACTTAATTGCATCACCAAAGATAGGTATAGGGGTTTAAACTAATAAATTCCATGAGTTTTGGTGAATCTGTGTTTTCAGCAGGGTTTATCCAGAAAACCATAAAGGGGGACCTATTCATCAAAGGAAATTATGGAATTTCGTTGCGTAAATAGTGTGGGAAGATTCTAGAAGACTCCACGAGGCTCTCCACCGAAGCAGACCCTAAGGGGCTGCCATGCGGGGCTGGCCAACCCCACCTACAGGCCGATCGGCCTGTGGGTCCCACCAGTCAGCCTTCACTTTCAAAGTCAGTTCTCCACCGCCTCTTAGATTGCATCTACGCCATTCTTTCAAGTTGGTTTGATCCGAGGGTCCAGAATTGATGCTTTGGCCTATATATATCAGCCCCTACCCCCTCCCTCAGCAGATCCCCTGAAATCCTAATTCATATCTTTAGGATTGAGCCAGCAATCAAGAGAAGATTAGTCCTCAATAGGATCTAGTTTTATAAATAGAAATAGTGAGATACAGAGTGAGGAAAGAGTTTGGAGGAGGTGCTGGCCCATCGGTGCTCTCTCTATGGCTTGTACCTTGGCAGATTCAAGTTCTATCTGAGCTTGCCTTCAAGATATCTCTGGTAATCAACTTCTGATTCAAGTAAGCATCTTGTTTATATTGTTCATCAGGATCATGACCCTTTTGAGTGCTTTATTATTGTTCTAGAGGGAGTAGAGTATTAATCGTAAGTGTAAGTGTGGTGCTTAGACTTGGGTTAATCCTGGATGCACCCTGCATTCCGAAGGGTGGTAGATCACGTGTGTGACATTAGTTCTATATAGCCTATACTATATAGCTTCGTTGATCCTTTGTAGTCCACCTCCTGTCTGTAGGCGCAAGTAGGACGCGGTTGCGAAAGGAAAACATCCTCTACTGGTGTCTTTCCCTAGTAATGTCCCTAGTTAAATAGTAGAAGACGTAAGCTTACCCAAGTCAGAACTAGAGAATCTTAGTTATCCTCTCTACACTCCTATTTATCTTAACCTTGTCTCTACCCTTAGTTAAGTTAGACTGTAGTTAGTCTCACAAGTTTCCTTGTGGATACGATACTTAGAATACCTCTGAGTAAAAGCTACAGCGGTATCCGTGCACTTGCAGATTTATCTGTGTGCATTAAAATTTACCAACAAGCTTTCTGGCGCCATTGTGGGGGAAACGGTTGCCGAATTAACTACGAGCCTAGCTTAATCTTTTATTTTTTATCTTCTTTCTTTTATCTTATTCTTTTCCTTTTTATTATGGATTCCACTCATATCTATCAATACGCTACACCTACGAGCGCGTGCCTAGAGCCACCGAAATCTTTAGAGCTTATCCTAACCCCTGGCTATGAGCTGCGCTTGTGTTTCATAAAACTGATTCGGGATCAATCCTTCTCAGGAGAAGGCAATGAAAACCCATACTCGTACCTACAAGAGTTTGAATGGACCTATGCATGCTTGCGTGTTGCTGGCATGTCTGATGAGACCTTAAGATGGAAGTTGTTTTCGTTCTCTTTGACGGGAAGAGCTAAACAATCGTATAGTTGAATCGTAGGGAGTATGCAAGGAGATTGGGAAATGGTATGCTCTAAATTTTGTTTATGTTTCTTTCCCATCTCCAGAGTGGTTATCATTCAAAAAGAGGTTCTCAATTTCAGACAACTAGAAGAAGAATCTCTTGATAAATCGTGGGATTGTTTTAATAAACTCATCATCACTGTCCCGGACCTTGCCATTCGAAACCCTGTACTTCTTCAACATTTTTACATGAGTCTTAGCAAGGACTCCATGGAATCCCTTCATGCAGCCTCTAGAGGAGCTTTCCTTTATCTGTTTGCTAGTAAAGCAAGGTCTATGCTTGACAGAATTAGTGGAAAGACTTTCTGCATGAGCATTCATAATGAACTCCCCGAGGAAGAGAAGAAATCATCTCCCAATCGAGAAGAGGAAGTTTTGGTAGCTAATTCACAACCATTTCAATCCTAAGGTTTAGCTATCAATTCTGAACCATCAATACCCTAAAATCCTCTAAAGGGAGAAGAAATTCTACCTTTGGAAAGCCCTGATGAAATTAAACATGATCTTTTCGATGTTGATTTTGGGAAAGGCTTAAACTTTTAGTTTCACAAGAGATATTCGAGCGAATATAATTCAAATCCTCTCAAGAAGGGATCTCTTAGAAAGTGTCCTTATTCCCATATAGGATATTGGGAAGAACTCAAGGGTGGCATATCAAGTGATGTTATAGAAGGAGAGCTGAGTCATTTGGCCAATCCTATCTTCTCCCCTTCTATGCCCATATTATATCTTACCTGAATCCATCTCTCAACCCATCCTTGACCCCGATGATCCCTCTTATGCTCTTTTTCCTAAGACTCATGATGACCCTAGAAATCCACTGAGACAACTAAAGCATAGGAGCCATGAAGGCCACAAGGAAGACCAAGAAGAGCAACAACAATGGCTAGAGGATATTAAGAACTTATGTGTTGTTGCCATTGAATGGATGGACGAGGTCTTAGATAAGATCAACCCGAGAGTTACCAATCCATGGGAAATCTTGGATAATAAAGAGTCCAATAAATGTCATAGGCATGGAATGATGGAGACAATGCCTTCACCTATGGACATTCATGAAGAATCAACCCTGGAGCTTAAAAAGGAAGATTACATCAATGAGCGTAGAAGCTATTTCATAAACACCTCATCAAATCCATGTTCCATGAGAAATCTCCTGAATTAATTGGTCTCTCGAACATTGCCACACACGAGATCTTCAACCCCCTCATTCTTCCTATTCATAAAGACTTTGATAGGGTAGTTGTAGATGCATATGTTTATCATAAATATTACAGGTCTCGTTGTGTGAATCTTGAGATAGGTACACAAAGGTTGATGTTGGAGGGGAAACCACTTCACCAACTTGAAGTGCAATTCAAAGGTTTCCCAAGGACGAGCTTTTGTCTTAAAGCAAGCACTTTCAAGAGATAACATGAGCTTTCACCTTTTGCTATAATGCCCTTGTGAAGTGAGCATAGAAATATAATTATGAAAATATAATTGTGAAAATATTCCTTCGGATATTTTTGTCACTAACTATTCCAGGTTCGAAGCAAAAAGAATGAAGGATGACAATGTCAGGTATGTCCAACCAATCATCATGCAACATTGAATCACATTCACACATAAGAGTTCTATCATCCCAACTTGATTTTTGCTACAAAATTCAAGTTTGGGGGATGAACTAAAAAAATCTTATGCCATGTTGCTAGTTTTGGTTGTCTCTACCTTTAAGCCATACTCAACTTGCTAAATAACAATTATGCTCTTTCATCTCCACTTAAATAAATCTCTATAATGCTTTCATGACACCTTTGTCTGCTATAGTATATGCGTAGGTTTTGAAGCATTTTCATACACCTTTTAAATTAGGCATGGTGCCGTTTAAACTCTTTTTCTAAATCAAATTAGACGTGGTGTATAGGTTGATTTTTGAGCCGAAAGTATGCTTTAGTAGACACTGGATATTTGGTTGGACCAACCCTAGGTAGGAAACTCTCAATTCAATTTGGGTAAGTCACAAGATGAATTCAAATCAGAGATGAAGCAAGGCACATGATGAACTCCAATAACATTGCACAAAGAAGACACAGCTCCTTCATAATGGATGAAAGAACTATAAGTATCAAAGATCTTTCACTTTATCTTTTGCTGCAAGTTACCTTTGCCTTGAGCCATGCTTGTATAAAACATGATCTCTATAATAAAGTAATCCCAAAACCATCTTTTCATTAGCATAGAGGGAAATTACAAAATTCTAGACAAAGAAGTTGTCCACTAATCCTTTGCAGGCATAAAACAATGAGTAAGGCAAAAGGTCTAGCAAGATGTCAAAAGATTGAAGAGCAGAAAGATGGCATGACAAAAGGATGAGAAAGAACGGGTGCAATTTAGGAGACAAGAAGCTCATGAACAACTCGTACTTCGAGACTAGCCGAACAAGGGAAATTTCAAGAAAAATAGGAAGGACCATCACGAGTCATCTACCCTTCAGCATATGGTGGCATCACGCTCCAATAACAAAGGTAACATCCTAAGGTAAATGGTCATTATTTAAAAAAGTTTTTCCCTGATTCTGGCATGCACATAAATAAGAAACAAACATGTCTGAGTTACAAACTTGCTTAATCCAACTTGATTAACTCAACTTATTTAGTTCTTTAAGCTTGTTACTAGCACCATTTTCTTGATCTCATAGTCTTAACCAAATGAGCTAAAACATTGCACATCTTATCTCTGGAAGATGATAGTCATCATCATGTAAAGATTGACACAGTATGTAGAGATAGACAATTCTTCCATGGGTTAAGAAACTCAACCCTTTTGGCCTAATGTACTTAAATGCAACATTCATACTCAATCTTCTGATCCTACCATCCATGTTATAATGGAACAAAGCACATAACATCAACTTCATCTTGTTCAATATGCCTAAGGTTAGAGAAGAATAAGAAAAGTTTTGGTTCTGTTAGTGTCTTCTCAACAACAGAGCCCATGCACTTGATCTCTACCTTGTCTTATGAGCAGGACACACTTGAAGTAAAGTGTGGGGAAAATAGTCGACTCTCTAATGTCTACAAGAGAAGGTTTTGAACCTATCAAACCAAAATCAAAACTCAAAACCAAGACGGGTTTGGCAGAAGAAGGTGACATCACCATTAGATGCATCATCACAAGAATCCTTGTCTTTAGAGCAAACCGAGGTACTCGATTAATAAACTTCACAAGGGGAAATCTAGTTCGAAGGACTTACAACACCAAACCCTCACCGAAATAGCTAGCCTGGGGGAGAAGCACTCCTGTATATCCAGGTAAGTATTTTTTCCCCTTTTGTTTTAATTTTAGTTTCTTTTAAATAAAAATGATGAATGAAAACAAAATAAAAAGTTATCACTATAATAAATATAGTTATAGTAATAATGTGTGATCCAAAAGTGAAAATAAAATAAAAAGGTGTGTCTAGTTTGCTTATTTATTTTTAAGAGTTGAATAAATAAAGAGGAGTCAGAATAATCTCTTAAAATGGAAATGATGAATAGTTGCTCTATTGTAATTCCTTTCAAGTACCTAGCTTTCAGCCTTGAATTCTTCCGAGTTTTGGATAAGATTGTTTTGATATAAGCATTTATTCTGAAATTGAAACTCGTGGGTAGCATATGCTTGACCTAAGTCTAGGCAATTGACGGATATGATATGAGAAGGACTGAGCTACTGTTTATCTTGTTCCAAGTGACACTAAAAGTTCTGGAGATTTACTTTTTGAAAAACATAAAAATGCTATGATGAGTTCCTGTATGACAAAGCTTGAATTCCCACCAGAGCCATACATGTTATTTAGGCTAGGAAAACTTTCACATATATGTTGCTTGTATTGCATTGAGTTTTGTCAAGCTTTGTTGACTCTTATGAGAGGTTTGTCATGCCCTTAAAATGAAGATCACGTACACACCATCCACATATGCACTACTCCTACACTGGGGGTAGGCACAAAAACATGCCTTCCATCTAGATCCACCTAAAAATGTTTTACTCCTACACTAGGGGTGAACACAAAAACATGTTTGTTAGATTGTTCATCCACCAAATAAATGCTCCAAAGTTCTTGTTGTTATCTCTCAAAAGTTTTGTTGTAGAAAAGAGACATGGGGCTATACAAAAGTTATTCATAAAAAAAAGTTGAGAAAAAATGGATAAGTGTCCAAGATATCTAAAATAATGGGTACTCAGATGCCTGCCTGAAACAAAGAGAGATGAATAAGATAGCCCTGCTCTCTAACAAGTGTTCCAAGTTTCAAAAGAGAGATATGTTTTCAAGGAGCAAAGTAGAAGTAGGTTAGCTAGTATATACATCCACCATATATCCACACACATGCACATCTTAATTTGATTGTATGACTCAAATCTCTTTGGATCCGTTGTTTGACTTTACAATATATGCATTGTAAGTATGCTTTAGCTTTCTCCGTACCTATGAACTCCACATAAGCCTTAGTGGTAGGAAGAGAAAAAGGTATAACATTTTTATTGCCTTGGTGAGGATCCACAAATACCACATATATTGAGAGACTTGAGAGTCTTATACATGGAATCTGAGTTTTATTTTGAAGACTTATAAAAAACTTTGAAACAATGGTTGAACAAAGAACTTGAGACATAGTGCTTGACTTGATCGTTCTGTCTTTCAATTGCTCAAGACCAAAGTGAAGGCTAAGAAGCCCCATGGTTGAAGGTAATATGGGTAAGTTTGAAAGTCAGTTCAATTTATTCTAATCCGAAGGAGAATTCTTGATTGAACACATGTGTACTTTTGAGGCGTGAAAGCATTGTAGCAACTCCTGATCCATTGCTGAGTTTAGCTTTGCTTAGGGACTGGTAAAGGTTAAGCTTGGGGGAGCTTGTTGACGGTCACTAACAACAATTATAAACCATCAATATAACCTGCATTTATACTTAATTCCATCACCAAACATAGGTATAGGGGTTTAAACTAATAAATTTCATGAGTTTTGGTGAATCTATGTTTTCAGCAGGGTTTATCCAAAGAACCATCAAGGGGGGCCTATTTGTCATAGGAAAATATGGAATTCCACCATGTAAACAGCATGGGAAGATTGTAGAAAACTCCAAGAGGCTCTCCACCGAAGTAGACCCTGAGGGCTGCCATGTGGGGCCGACCGACCCCACCTACATGTCGGTCAGCCTGTGGGTCCCACCAATCTGCCTCCGCTTCGAAAGTCGGTTCTCCATCGCCTCCTAGATTGCATCTACACCGTTCTTTCAAGTTGGTTTTGATCTAAGGGTCCAGAATTAATGCTCTGGCCTATCTATATCAGCCCCTACCCCCGCCCTCAGCAGATCCCCTAAAACCCTAATTCATATCTTTAGGATCGAGCTAGCAATCAAGAGAAGATTAGTTCTCCATAGGATCTAGTCTTATAAATAGAAACAGTGAGATAGAGAGTGAGGAAAGAGTTTGGAGGAAGTGTTGGCCTATCGGTGCTCTCTCTACGGCTTGTACCTTGGCGAATTCAAGTTCTATCTAAGCTTGCTTTCGAGATACCTCTGGTAATCAACTTCTGATTCGAGTAAGCATCTTGTTTATATTGTTCATTAGGATCATGACTCTTTTGAGTGCTTTATTCCTGTTCTAGAGGGAGTAGAGTATTAATCGTAAGTGTAAACGTGGTGCTTAGACTTGGATTAATCGTGGATGCACCCTACATTCCGAAAGGTGGTAGATGACATGTGTGACATTAGTTCTATATAGCCTATACTATATAGATTCATTGATCCTTTGTAGTCCACCTCCCATCTGTAGGCGCAAGTAGGACACGGTTGCGAAGGAAAGCATCCTCTGCTAGTGTCTTCCCTAGTAATGTCCCTAGTTGAATAGTAGAAGATGTAAGCTTACCCAAGTCAGAACTAGAGAACCTTAGTTATCCTCTCTATGCTGCTATTTATCCTAACCTTGTTGCTACCCTTAGTTAAGTTAGACTGTTGTTAGTCTCACATGTTTCCCTATGGATACGATACTTGGAATACCTCTGGGTGAAAGCTACAGTGGTTCCGTGCGCTTGCGGATTTATCTGTATGCGTTAAAATATACCAACAAAGAGTAAGCAAAATAGCAGTAACATGAGAAGCAAATATGACGACTATGCACCATGTGCGAAGAGCCCAAACACCACCTATCACCGAATGAGGGACCAGCCTCTAGCACCTCCAAGCACACCTACGATGGGGCAAAACGGCGAGCTATCCCCTGACACCTTGACCACTGTGTCAGGCAGTGCAATGTTCAGCCCTAAGGGCCGAACCCTAGACTAGGACTCACGCCCGAGATCATGGGGCAAAGGGAGAGGATCCTGAGCGACGAGCTCGTCGAGGGCTGAATAAACGAAAGCGGCCCACTTATGGAACACTTACGCTCGCTCGAACGACCGCGGCAGGCACACCATCTAGTCAGATGAAACCGTCAAGAACTTCTTGAGTCTGCAAGAATCATGACCCGCTTGGCAATGTCGAGCACCTCGGTGCACACCCAAATGGTCTACCAAGGCCACTTCATATGGGTCTACGACGACCGCTCCCCTAGAATTGAACCTAGTGGGGAACAACAAATGCACCGCCTCTCCCGATTACAGTGGAGCATGCCATGGCATGCGGGAACGAATCCCCACAGCCTGCTAACGACTCAATGGCGAGCCTAGCCAGACATAAAGATTCACAAGAATCGATAAAGTAGAGATTGACTAGCTCGGGCAAAAAACCCTTTATGCCAAGGATCATTGAAATAAGCCAATGAAACAACTGACATTGGTGGTTACAAAAGGGAAATAAAAAAACAACGCATGAATCATAGCCTAACGCGTTTGTCGATTACAATACTGTCCTAAACATTAGGACCATCGGCTTCCAAAGCCATGAACGAAGGCATCTAGTCTAGCGCATCTCAGGACTAGATGGACCCAAGGTTACAACAATCATCGGATCCCCTCCCACTCGCGATGGACATCCAATGAAGTAGAGACACTGGTGCAAGGTGTCTCTAACCTTTAGAGCTACACCATGAGCAGGAGAGAACTGTTGAAAGAAGCCTCAGGGGTGACCACCTCGCGGAGCTTCCTCTAACATCTGAAGAAGAGGAGCCCACCAGAAACTACCTCGATGCTGCTTCTAGTAGAGCCAGGGAAAGAGCGCTTGGTGACGAGCCAGTGAGCGGGCCACCGAGTCGATGCTCAAATGCTCCCAGACCCAAAGCTGGGAGCCGTGTGCCCGCCAACCATGGGGGAGCCCCGTGGCCTGAGCCTCCCATGGCACCGTTCCTCCTCATCTTCGTGGAACTTCCTCTAACACCCATGGATGACGAACGCCGGCAAGGTGCCACGGGGCCTGATCCCTAAAGATCCCTCGGGGCGACGGCGAAGCAGCTGGGATGGACCGCGAACCATGACGCCTGATGCAGGCAGCCGTTCTCTCACTCAGATTGGATGTCGGGGAAAACTTGGAAAACAGGGAAGAAGCAGGGATGAGGCACACTACCCTTTTCTCCCTTGACTTAAATAAACGGCACGAAGACAAAGGCAAAAAAGAAGGCGGTAGACATTCAAGACGGGCACAAACCCCCAGACATACTCGCAATCAAGAGGTAGAAGACGTGGCGGTTCAGTTCCCCAGGCGACACGAGACCCGGCAACGGTCACGGGAGGTACGTTGAACGCATGCGTCTCCTATAGCATTTACTAACCACCTTCTCATAGCATAGAGGAGGCAGCCAGATGAAAGACCAAGCAACGGATGACAACGCGGTAACGTATCCCGAGTAAGCCTCGTACCTTTCATCATCTTTCAATTTTTGTGCATGCGTCTCATAGCGCACAACCATCTACAAGAGGGCACTGCCAAGACGCGATGTGGCTAAGGGAGGTGTTGACACCGTTTTTAGCACGTGTCAAAATGATCAGGAAAGGCTAATCGGCAAGGGAAAGATTGCCGTGTGAATTGATAGCCAAGGAGAATAAGTTTGTTTTTAAGCGATGACAGTGTATGAATGTAATTTGGAATGTTGCCGATGAGGTCAAGGGTGTTATTGCCGATGCCGATGGAAGAAGGTTTGGAGACTGTTGCCGATAAGATGAGGGAATATACCGATGAAGGAAGGTGTGAAGACTGCAGCCGATGAAACAGGGAATGTACCGATGGAAGGAGATCGAAGGTTGCTGCCGATGGAAAAGGAGCTGTGCTGGTGAAAAGGAGGCCGATAAGAATACCATCGTGATTAAGACGGATTATGGAATAAAATAGGAGTTGATTTCCTTGTTTACGATTAGTAGAGTCTGAGTTGTGTCAAAGTCATGTTCTTTTTCTTAGACTTGGGTTTAGTGTCCTAGTCGTATTCGATTATGTTTCTATAGATCGGGGTATAGATATAGAGTGAAGGGCAATGTAATAGCAATCAATCAATACATCAAAAACCAGCTTTTACTCTTATTTACATCTACTTTTCGGCGACTTCGTCAATTTGCATATTTTTCCTTTTTACGAGTTCTCATCGATTTGGCGAGTTGCATTGCTCTAAGTGCAATCTTTGTCGATCCTCGAGTTTCGCGTGAGTACCTCTTGGCCGTGACTTCCGGGTGTATCGCTGTTGTCAGGACCAAAGTGCTCGTATCTGCATCCTTGTCGATTAACAGGTCAAATCGACTGGCACGCTTTGGATATCGATTTCGGGTATTAGCCCTTTGTGTTTGCAGATTTACTTTTGCATCAACACATCTTTTGGCACGCCCAGTGGGACAGATCTAGTCAAGATGCCTAATCATGAGATCGATGCTGGGAATATCATCGCAGTAACAGAAGAAGATCTTAAGGACGATCAGAAGCAGGCTATGGAGAGGGCTATTGAAGAATATAGACAGCTTTGCTTGAAGTCATTCAGCGTGAACAAAAGTGGACAAGTCATCCAGAAGCAGGACTTGCCGTTGCCTCGGCAGGTTACCTTTGATTCTAATCCTGGTAAACTTCAAGAGATGGTTAATTCTGCAGTGAATCATGCTTTAATTAATCACTCCAATGTGCTGTCCAATACTGTTCATAATGCTGTGATTCGAACTTTCAAAGAAGGGCAAGCGTCACATCATTACGTTGGGCCTGCTTATCATCAACCAGAAGCAGTATCTGCTGTTGCTCCATCGGCTCCTCCAGCCGTTGCGGGTATAGAGATTTCTTCTCCTCCAGTATCAACAGGATTATCTAATGCACAGTCTACTCCGGTGCGTCCAGATTCAGCATTATCAGGACGAGTTCAACTTGGTACAGATTTATCAGCATCAGCTTTATCGGGTCCGGCACCATAGAGTAATCAAACTCCTGCTAATTGGTGGGGATATGGTATGCCTCCGGAGCCATCTACTTTTAATCATGGATTACCTCAAGTGTTTGACGCAGCGGGAAAAAATCCTATGCCATCGGCTGGTTTGCCGATAGTCCAAGCACCTCAATATCATACAACTGCTGTACAATCAAGTCTAGGAAGTTTTCAGGCACCTCTGGGTCAAACATCTAGTTCAAGTCCATCGGCAAATTTGTTACCGATGCAGCAGAAGGCTCCTATCACCAGTCAACCTGGAGTCTAGGTTATGCCTCAAGTTGGATGTAATTATTCAGCAATGCCAACAAGTTACCAGCCATCGGCAAACTTTGTGCCGATGAATACTAACAATTGGTCAGGGCAATTTCCTACTCAACATACAGTTCAGCCAAGTCAGCAAGTCACAGGAATTCATCAAGGTCACATGCATGCTGGTTTTCAAAATCAAGCATCGGCAGCTCAGCCGATGAATCCTTTTCAGCAGGTTAATGGACCACAGTTAGTAGCAAATATGCCAATTGCTGGAGATCGTGGGCAACAAAGGTATGCAGAAGGGTATCAACAGATACCTCCAGCAGAGATTCAACCATATCATCAGCAAGATGTCGATGTTTTTTGGGCCGATAAGATAGCAGAAGTTATGAGAGATCAATTTGGGATCAAACCCAAGGTTAATACTTATTCTTATCGGACTCCGTATCCTCCAGCATATGATTTAATTCCTCTCCCAAATCGTTACAAAGTGCCAGATTTCACTAAATTCTCTGGGCAAGATGATACATCAACCATGGAGCATGTTAATCGTTTTATTATTCAATGTGGAGAGGCAGCTTGTAGAGATGAATTGAGAGTTCGTCTGTTCTCGTCATCTCTATCCGGATCAGCATTTACGTGGTTTATTTCACTACCGCCAAATTCTATTATCACCTGGGCTGATCTGGAAAAGCAATTTCATAAGTATTTCTTTGCTGGAATTCATGAAAAGAAGCTTACCGATTTGGTAAAGATGAAACAGCGCAATGATGAATCGGTAGAAGGCTTCGTGCAAAGGCTACGAGATGTAAAGAACAAATGTTATAGTCTGGTATTGGATGATCGGCAGCTCACCGATTTAGCCTTTCAGGGATTATTACCACACCTAAAGGACAGATATGCTTCTCAGGAGTTCGAAAGCCTAAGTCATTTAGTGCAAAAGATTTCTGATCAAGACACTAGGGTTTTTGAACCTAAGAGAAATTGGAACAAGAAAGTTTCATTTGTTGAAGAGGCGGAAGATTCTGATTCAGACAATGAACCAATTATCGGTTTGGCAGAATGGGTTAAGAATAAGAAGCCGATATCTTGTCCCTTTGGTCACAAAGAGCCAGAAAAGTTTACTTTTGATATCACCAAAGCCGATAAAATATTCGATCTCTTGCTTCAGGAGGGCCAGATTAAACTGTCACCCAATCATGTGATCCTGTCGGTAGAAGAGTTGAAGCATATGCTGTATTGCAAGTGGCACAATGCAACTTCACACAGTACCAATGAGTGCAAGGTGTTTAGACAGCAATTACAGTTAGCTATTGAGTCTGGCAGGATAAAATTTGGCAATTCCAAGGTTCAAAAGCCAATGAAAATTGATCAACATCCTTTTCCAGCAAATATGTTGGATGCTGAAGGAAAAATTAAGGTGTTGACATCGGAAGCTGCTGAAAAGAATGCATCAGTAGATCCCCAACATCGGATAACTACCGATGATGCAAAAGGCAAGGGGCTATTGACGGAGAGTGACGGTTCTGGAAGGCCTCCTCAATCTGGCATCGTGATTACCCATCAAAGACAACATGAAGGATGGCGTTAGCGAAGGGATCGGTATAGACGACAACAAGAGGAAAGGCGTCAAGAAGAATGGAATCGGCATAAGGATCATTGGAATTGTCCGTTTTTTATTCATTGTTGGGAAGAAGGTATTAAGTTACCTACTGTTGAAAATTGTCCAGAGTGCAATGGCTATTATGGAGTTAATTATCCTGCAAGAAGGTTCCAATCTGGTAATCAAGATTTGCTCATTAATGAGCCGATCAGAAGGAGAGCATCAGTACATGATCGGCTGGGGGGCAGGCTCAGTGTGCACGAAAGGCTTGGTAAACGTGTTGCATATTTTCCAAGGAACCAAGAGGAACTCGAAGAGATGGCAAATGCAAGAGTTCCTGATGAAGAAATATTTTACAGGGATCCTAATATACGTCGTGTGGAGACAACTAGGACTTATCAGCCAGTTTGGAAAACTAAGCTTCCTCAATGGTGTCCAGAAGGTTTGACAAAGACACAGAAGAGAAAAATGCAGCGGGATCGTCAAAAAGATTTATATCAAGAAGAAAGTTCCTCCAATGAGAAATCTGGTAACCAGCAGTGGCAGATAAGGCACAAGGATAAAGGTCCATCGGCAGATGTCAATATGGTGTTTATGTTGCCGATGGAATTTTTGGCTCTGTCTGACAGTGAAGAAGAGGTTGTTTCCTCTGATCAGATAGCTCAATTAATGTTAGATCCAATGATAGCTGTTTTTGAGAAGCTTGCTGATGATGAAAGACAACACCTCAAGGCTTTATTTGTAAAAGGCAGAGTTGATGGGCAGCCTGTATCTAAGATACTTATTGATGGAGGAGCTGCGATTAATATCATGCCTTATGTGATGTATCGGAAGCTTGGTAAGGGAGATCAAGACTTAACTAAGACCGATATGATGCTAAAGGATTTTGAAGGCCATGTGTCACCAGCTAAGGGGGCAGTATGTGTTGAGTTGACCATCAGCAGTAAAACTTTGCCGACAACTTTCTTTGTTATTAATGGCAAGGGTGCATATAATTTGCTTTTGGGAAGGGATTGGATTCATGCTAATTGTTGTGTTCCTTCTACGATGCATCAATGTCTAGTACAATGGATTGGAGATAAAATTGAGGTTGTTCCTGGGGACTCTTCTTATATCATTGCATCGGCAGAATCAGATACTTATGAACGAACCAAATGCATATCGGGAGAAGCCTGGGAAAAGGAGTTCCTCAAGATTGCTGATTATGAAATTCTACCGATCCAAGCAGTCGGTTCTGAAGAAGAGTTTTAATGGATAGATTTGCCGATGATGGAAAATTAGGTCAGGGATTTACATCGGCAGATGATTTAATAGAAGTAGATATTGGTGAAGGCGATAGGCCAAGGCCCACTTTTATTAGCTCTAAGTTAGATTCCAAGTGTAAACAACAACTAGTTGATTTGTTAAAGGAATATAAAGATTGTTTTGCTTGGGATTATACTGAAATGCCTGGATTAGACCGATCTATAGTTGAACATCGGTTGCCGATTAAATCTGGATTTCAGCCACATCAGCAGCCGGCTCGCCGATGCAATCCTAATATACTCCCTGATATTAAGGCCGAAATAATCAAGTTAATTGAGGCAAAGTTTATTCGGCAGTGTCGATATGCAGAGTGGATTTCTAATGTGGTTGCTGTATATAAGAAAAATGGAAAACTCCGAGTTTGCATTGATTTCAGGAATCTTAATAAAGTCACGCCGATGGATGGTTATCCAATGCCCATTGCTGATTTGTTGATTGATGCTGCAACAGGGCATCAGATTATTAGTTTCATGGATGGAAATGCAGGATATAACCAAATATTCATGGCTGAAGAAGATATTTCCAAGACTGCTTTTAGATGTCCAGGTCATGTGGGATTATTTGAATGGATAGTTATGACATTTGGTTTGAAAAATGCTGGCGCCACTTATCAAAGAGCTATGAACTTCATTTTCCATGAATATATCGGCACATTGGTAGAAATTTACATTGATGACATAGTGATTAAGTCTGGAGACATCACAAAGCATCTAACCGATCTACGGAAGATACTAGAGTGCACAAGAAAACATGAATTAAAGATGAATCCCAATAAATGTGCATTTGGTGTATCGGCAGGACAATTCTTAGGTTTTATGGTGCATCAGAGGGGCATTGAAATTAGCAGAAAATCTATTGAGGCAATCAACAAGGTTGTTGCTCCTGCCGATAAGACTGAATTACAATCCTTGATCGGTAAGATTAATTTCATCAGAAGGTTTATATCTAATCTGTCAGGCAAGATCAAGGCTTTCAGTCCGTTATTGAAATTGAAAGCCGATCAGGAGTTTAAATGGGGGGATGAACAGCAATTGGCTTTAGATCAGATTAAGAGTTATTTAACAAATCCTCCAGTGTTAGTTCCACCCCAGCATGGAAAACCTTTCAGATTATATTTATCAACTGAAGATACTGTTATCGGTTCAGCTCTTATTCAAGAATTTGAAGGAAAGGAGCGTGTTATCTATTATTTGAGCAGACGATTAATAGATGCTGAAACCAGGTATTCGGCTATTGAGAAATTATGCTTATGTTTATATTTCTCCTGTAGTAAGTTGAGGCATTATTTACTATCGGCTGAGTGTACTGTCGTATGCAAAGATGATGTGGTCAAATATATGCTATCTATGCCGATATTAAATGGAAGGATTGGTAAATGGATTTTAGCGTTATCAGAATTTGACTTACGTTATGAATCGGCTAAAGCAGTTAAAGGACAAGTTATGGCCGATTTTGTTACTCAACATTGCAACACGGTGGATTCTTTGGAAATTGCTCCATGGACACTTTTCTTTGATGGGTCTACTTGTGGTGAAGGGGCAGGCATCGGCATCGTGTTGATTTCTCCTCAGGGGAAGAAGTATGAATTCTCATTGCCGATCGTCGCCACATCGACAAACAATCAAGCTGAATACCAAGCCCTGATAAAAGGGTTAGAATTGCTTAAAGAAATACAGGCTGATGCTGTTGAGGTCTTTGGTGATTCTATGCTAGTTATAAATCAGTTGATTGGGATTTATGAATGCCGAAGTGAAATTCTAATTTCATATTATGAAAAGTGTTTGGAATTATTAAAAGGGTTTAGGAGTTTTCATCTGGAGCATATTTCCCGGATGCATAATGAAGAGGCTAATCGATTGGCTCAGCGTGCTTCAGGATATCAACCTGTTCAAGAAGTATTGACATCGGTTGCTGATGCCGATGACTGGAGAAAGGAAATCATTGATTATTTAAAGAATCCGTCTAAAAAGGTTGAAAGACGCGTAAGGTTCCAAGCGACAAAGTATGTACTCCTCGATGATGAATTATATTACCGTACTATAGATGGAGTTTTACTCAGATGTGTTGGCATAGAGGAATCAAAAAGCTTGATGAGTGAAATTCATGAAGGAGTGTGTGGGGCTCATCAGTCAGCATTTAAGATGAAGTGGATGATCAGAAGAAATGGATATTATTGGCTGACTATTCTTGAGGATTGTTTTAAATATTTTAAAGGATGTCAGGAGTGTCAAAGATTCGGTAATATTCAAAGAGCACCCGCATCGGCTATGAATCCCATAATTAAACCGTGGCCGTTTAGGGGTTGGGCTATTGATCTCATCGGTCAAATTTATCCACCTTCGAGTAAAGGGCATAAGTTTATTCTGGTTGCTACCGATTATTTCACAAAGTGGGTTGAAGCAATACCTTTGAAAAAAGTAACATCGGCTAACATGGTTGATTTTGTGAAAGAGCATATTGTTTACCGATTTGGCATCCCTCAAACCATCACTACCGATCAGGGCACTATGTTTACATCAGGTGAATTTGATGAGTTTGCTTTAAGTATGGGAATTAAAGTTTTGAATTCTTCACCATATTATGCCCAAGCAAATGGCCAGGCTGAAGCATCTAATAAGGGAATTATCAAACTTATTAAGCGCAAAATCAAAGAATATCCTAAAAAGTGGCATACCATATTAAATGAGGCTTTGTGGTCATATCGGATGGCATGTCATGGTGCAACCAAGGTATCACCTTATCAATTGGTGTATGGACACGATGCAGTATTACCTTGGGAGATTAAGATTGGTTCTAGGCGAATGCGCTTTCAGGATCAACTGACAGCCGATGATTATGATATTCTTATGAAAGATGAATTGGAAGATGTATCAGGTCATCGGTTAAAAGCTTTGGTTAATATCAAGGAGAATAAGAAAAGGGTAGCTAAGTGGTATGACAAGAAAGTGAAAGTAAAGGAATTTGCCGATGGTGAATTAGTTTGGAAATTGATTTTACCGATTGGGACTAAAAGTTCTAAGTTTGCCAAATGGTCTCCTAACTGGGAAGGTCCATATCGGATAAATCAGTCTGTTCCTGGTAATGCGTATATTCTTGAAACTCTCGAAGGAGTTGTATTTACCAGAGCGTTAAATGGAAAATATTTAAAGAAATATTACCCTAGTATCTGGATAGATGCATAAAGAGTATAGTTGCCGATAATAATCCTATCGGCTGGAGTCAAAACAAAATATCAAATGTGCCGATGCGCTAATTTAACAAAGCCTGGATGGCTGATATCGCACGCAGGCGAATTTCATCGGCCTCTTTTAGCTCTTTAGCATCTTCATCGGCACTTCCTTCCACAGGCTTGATTTTCTTTTTCAAGGCCAAGGCCTTGCGAGCTTGAGCATCTCGTTCCTGTTGAAGGGATTTAATGGCATCGGGAAGCTGGTCTTCTTCTTGTTTGGCCTGAGTCAGAGCTGTCTCAACCTTTTCCAGCTCAGCCAGCAGAGCTGCTTTCTTTGCCGATAGATCTGAGATTTTCTGTCTGATATCGGCACTAGAGGCTTGCAAATTGTTAATGTTCTTGTGCTTCTCGTCGGCAGTTTGCTTCAGCTGTAGCATTTCTTCTTTAAGTTGAGATTGAGCTGCTCTGTCAGCGATACGATGAACGGCCCTTTGGTATTGAAGCTGTCTGCTCTCCAGATGGACTGCTGGAAAGATGATTTCTTCAATATTAGTGGGGACTTGGCCGCGGATCGCTTTGAAGATAGACCTCGCAGGATCCGAGTCGATCACTAATTGGGCAGTGTCTTGCTGTAGCAGGTTTAGAAGGGTTTCCAGCTTGCCATAGGTATCTGATGAAATTGTTCCCAATGCCAAGGAGGAGCTTGCTTCTTCTCCGTCGTCATCAGAAACATCGATAGCGAAAGAGAATAAGCTATCGGGAGAGTCTTGTTCCTATGGGATAAAGAGAATTAGAAATCTTGTTTATGATATTTGAGGATATAATAAACCAAGTAGTTGATTGGTTTACCTGCTTCAGGGCGATTTCTTGAGCTTGGCTTGGGGGAGCGGCTTGTAGAGGGTCGTGTGAAGGATCGGCAGAAGATGCCGATGGAATGTCTTCTATGACCACATCGGTAGTCGGCCTTTGAAGTACAATTGCCGATGATGTATCTTGGGCAGGAGCAGTCTGTTCAGAAGGCTGATCGATGGGTGTTGAAGCAGACGCAGGGGCTGGTGTAGGCTTTTGTCGTTTCTGTTGAGCCTCAGCATCAGTCAAAGCTTTACGTTTTTGTTGTGCTTCAACAACAACTGGCTGAGGGGCATCAACATCTGTTGGTTGGGGAGTTTGGATGATCGGTGTGCTTACCGATGTATCCATTTGTTGCTGCAAAAACGGGTATAAGATTGTATGTTTAATGGAGAAATATAAAAATAATGAGAGAATACCTCTGAAGGAGGAGTAGAAGTTGCGGTGCTTGGCAAGGTTGCCGATGATGATCCAGCTACAGCTTGTACACCCTGATAGTTGTATGTTAATATAAAGTGTATCAGCAGAAAAGAAAGTAAGCAAGATTGTTACCTTAAAAGCCCTGATCAGGCTTGAAGCAGCAGCCTTTGGAGAAACCCTGGATGTTCCTAATCTTGGTCTAGAAGTGCCAATTTTGGTGCGAGCCCTTTGGAAGGTCAAGGCTTCCAGGGTGGGGGCGTTGTAACCGATTGCTGAAATTGGAGAGGCTGGATGGAGATTGAAGGGTTTTCCGCTTTTGCTTATCGGTGGAACTGGATCGTCAGCCTGTTTCAAGGAAGGTTAGTTACCGATACACATAATAAAAGAAAGGAAAGGGACAAAAGTTGAAAGGAACTTACTGCATTATCAGGAATAACATAATCAGGGTCGATCTGGTGCCGATATGTGTGAACAGACGTTGAAAATAGCTGTTCTTTCCACTCCTGCCACCATTGCTTATATGATTCTGTTATGAAAGAAGCTGGTGACCAGGCGGAGAGATCGACGTTTGAAATATCGGCATCAGGAGCAAGTCTTACTATCCTACTCCATTCAGTTCCGGCGGTGATGATTTCCCTGGGTTTAATCACATCGGCATAGCACAGTTTGATGGGCAGTTGCCCAAAGGCCAGCTGGCGAGATACTGCCGATGGATTGTAAAATTCATAAGTAATGTGGGAGGCTTTCCCGCTGCCAAATGTGTTGACTGGGATTGCTCTGGGGGTGATGATGGCCATCATGAGATCATTATCTTGGTTCAGATCACTATCGGCAAAATTGAAGAGGAGGGGGAACTTGTTATCCTCGTCAATATAAGGCACCCAAGCCCTGAGGTCACGAGGGAGGCCATGGTAGAAAGTGTGGAAAAATCTACCGATTTGATCCTCATTGGCTTCTGTTCCGGGAAGGACGATGATTGCTTCACCGAAGTTGAGAGGGGGGCGTGTTGCCGATTCATCATCCCTAAGGACGTATTCTTCGGGAATCTCTCATGGGAATTCCTGAGCAAAGAGATCCCACTGTAAACGCTTGTGCATGTGAGCGTTTAACCACATATTAACAAACCACCATGGGCCTCCTAGATTGCCGATGGGTTCGCCAAGTATAAGCTTCTGGGATACTTGGTGGAGAAGATGGTAGGTTGAGCTCAGAAGATATCGGCCAAGTGGGAATCTGACACCGTTGGCCAAGAGTTCTGCTGCTAGGAGGAAAGCATTAGTTGGTCCTACCGATCGTCCGCAGAAAATAAACTTTTCTAGCCACATGTTCAGGAATGTGGCATGCTCCCTTTGATTGACAGTGCCAGTCTTCTGGTATTCCTGGATATATCCTGTCCAGCCACCGATGTTGCGTGTGGTTATTCTGTATTCAGCTTTTCTGCCGAAAATATGGCCTTCATCGACAGTTGAAATGTCTAGGCCCGTGAGCATGTACACATCGGCAAGGGTAGGGGCACATGGGCCATGACCGAACATGAAGGTGTTGGTGGTGTTAGACCAAAATTGAGCAGCAGCTATCATCATGGATTCATTTTTCTGCATATCGGCAATGGACAGCCTGATACATTGATCTATTTTTCGCTCTGCCCAGAACACTTGCATTGACCTGTTGACCCTTAGAAACCAATTTTTCCACCCTTTGGTGGGTTTGGGCCAAGAATGGAATGTATCTTTCCACAGATTCAAAGAAAAATTCTGAGATTTGAAGGGAATACGATTGGCTTCTGCATTAATCAAATCAGTTGGGTCTGGGTTGCCCATCGGACCTAAGCAGTGAAGGGGAGGTTGATGGGTTGGAATCAACAATGTGTTGCGAAGTTCCTAGGTTTGAAGGGCCAAGAAAATGAAAGAGAAAGAAAGATGTCGACTGTAAGAATTCGCAGGAAATCGAAACGATTAAAGTAGAGGTAATGAGAAGAAGAACAAACCGCAGGGACGTCAAAGTTAACAGCCATCGCTTCAGGAGGATGAGGGCACGAGCTGGGAACTTGAAGATGATGATGGTTCTGATGAGTTGAAGACGCACGGTCGTTGGTTAGGGTTGCCGCCGGAGTAAGAATGCCAAAAGGTGGAGTTTGAAGGTAGAAGATGAACAGCCCAGAGGAATCTATTTATAGGTTACTCGGAGGAGGGGTATTCTTGACTTATCTCTATGCCGTATGCGGATAGATCGAGGTGGGTCAGTTGGGTATGGTAACTGTTCGCACGACAATCAAGGGATGGTACAGAAGATTTGACAGCAAGTAATCATAACTTGAAGGATATCTTGATACGAGATTTTTCAGTTCTAAAAATGATGCGTTGTTGATGGATTGTTATTTTGGTATCTCAACCGTAGTTAAGGCAAAGAAGGTTGGAAAAATGCGATATATATTGAGATACATGGATTGGATCTAGATTTGATTGAATTTGGTAACGAATCATGTTATGCTTGGAGAATGGGTTAAAAAAATAGCACAGCATCAGTTGGAGTAAATTTCGGAGCATCAGTATCTTATACTCCGAAATTGGGGGGCATGTGTTGACACCGTTTTTAGCACGTGTCAAAATGATCAGGAAAGGCTAATCAGCAAGGGAAAGATTGCCGTGTGAATTGATAGCCAAGGAGAATAAGTTTGTTTTTAAGCGGTGACAGTGTATGAATTTAATTTGGAATGTTGCCGATGAGGTCAAGGGTGTTATTGCCGATGCCGATGGAAGAAGGTTTGGAGACTGTTGCCGATAAGATGAGGGAATATACCGATGAAGGAAGGTGTGAAGACTGTAGCCGATGAAACAGGGAATGTACCGATGGAAGGAGATCGAAGGTTGCTGCCGATGGAAAAGGAGCTGTGCTGGTGAAAAGGAGGCCGATAAGAATGCCATCGTGATTAAGGCGGATTATGGAATAAAATAGGAGTTCATTTCCTTGTTTACGATTAGTAGAGTCTGAGTTGTGTCAAAGTCATGTTCTTTTTCTTAGACTTGGGTTTAGTGTCCTAGTCGTATTCGATTATGTTTCTATAGATCGGGGTATAGATATAGAGTGAAGGGCAATGTAATAGCAATCAATCAATACATCAAAAACCAGCTTTTACTCTTATTTACATCTACTTTTCGGCGACTTCGTCAATTTGCATATTTTCCTTTTTACGAGTTCTCATTGATTCGGCGAGTTGCATTGCTCTAAGTGCAATCTTTGTCGATCCTCGAGTTTCGCGTGAGTACCTCTCGGCCGTGACTTCCGGGTGTATCGCTGTTGTCAGGACCAAAGTGCTCGTATCTGCATCCTTGTCGATTAACAGGTCAAATCGACTAGCACGCTTTGGATATCGATTTTGGGTATTAGCCCTTTGTGTTTGCAGATTTACTTTTGCATCAACAGGAGGTCGATGGCCCCACAGACTCACACGCCGAGCGGCCCTTCGCATCCACGACCACACATCATACATAGGAAACCTACTCTTTCGTTGGTCCTTAGAAGGGCTCAAGGCCACAAAAGGGATAGGGGCAGGGTGGAGATGGGCCCCTGCAGCTCTAATCAGTGGTGCGGAGCCACACGACCATCTCTCCCTATGTCCGAGTCATCCACTTCGAAGTCTCTCGGGTTGACCCCCTCTAGGGGGAAGACATTTTGCCCTCTGGCCATTGCGAAGGCGGTTGGGGACCAACGGTATTGATGACCGACGATTTATGGGATATCTCACGTGAGGCACAGCTGTTGACGGTCGTTAATGTACATTACAAACCAATAAATTTCCTTGCACGTATGCACAAATATCATAGAATAGGAGGTTATTACTGACAAATTCCACAAGTTTTGGTGATTTATAATTTTTTAGGGTGTTACCCAGAAAGTCGACAAAAGGGACCTAGGAATTAAAATAATTCATGGAATTTCACCGCAAGACATATACTAGAAGACACTAAAAGACACCAGAGTGAGCCGGGCATGGAAAATTACGGAGCAAATGGGAAGGACCATTTACGGTGGTAAACGCGTCATCGCATGGAACAGTAACTCTATGTACAGATGAAGGTACGTTATTTAAGGTAAATGGCCAATGTCTCAAGATCTTTCTAGAACTTATTAGACCCGCTGAGGTAGTTGATGAATTAGATTTTATTATTTTGCCTTGATATTAGATATCCTTTTTCCATTATGAGAAAATATGCGAAATAATACTTATCGGGTAGTAAATAATAATATAAGACACAGCGCACGAGATCACCCCGAGGGGATGACCTGTGGGGCCGGCCGACCAAGCCTTTGGCCGGCCGGCCACCCACCTCCTTGTCCCTAGGGATGAAAACGGACAGAATTTTTCCCGTACCGTACCGTTCCGTTTTCTATATTTTCTCGTCCGTTTCCGTATTTGCGAGATCCCGTTTTCGTATTTGCGGAAGTAGAAAATGGTGTTTTCCGTCCATTTCTGAGTAATCCCGTTTTAATATGGAATAGACCCGTATTTATTCCGTTTTTATCCCGTTTTCAATCTATACTCAACATGTTCAACAATTACATGTCCTTATGTTATGTTAATATAACTACGAATCACCAAATATGTCTGTTATGTTCACGTACATAGCATGTAAATGAATATTAAACTTTGTATATATTATTACATGACTTTATATATGTATACTTTGAGAATATTATATTATGTGATCTTAATTTAATTTTTCGGCTCTCCATCCGTATTTGTTCGTTTCCGTATGTCCGCATATTCCGATTCCATTTTCGAACCCATATTTTCCGAACCCGATCCCGTTTCCGCCAAAAAAATATAGAAACGGAAGTAGAAATAGGGTTTTTCCGTCCGTTTCCGTCCGTTTTCATCGCTACTTGTCCCCCCTCGTCTCGATGCTCGCGAGTCTTCTACACCCTTCCTCGTCCATATCCCCTAGATTTAACCGACAAATCGCATATTCTTCCGTACAGATCCATTACTCCCTAGATCTTGACCCATTCTGCAAGCCGAACCCTCATATAAATACATACCCATGCCTCCTTCAACCACATCCTATTCAAGCCTCATCTCCTCTCCTTAGAGAAATTCTGCTCCTTTCGATCTCCAGGCTGCAATGGCTAGAAAAGAGATCATCGTTTACAGATCTGACCTCAAGCAGATCCAGTCGAAGGAAGAAGCTCTGGCCATCTCCCCTATGCTAGATCCCAAGCCTCTCACTGTCAACCCGCTGAAGCAGCTGGCGACAGTTCCTCCACGTCGTCATTATGAGCAAGCTTATTTTGCTCAAGCTCGCCAGCTCGCTCTCCCATCACCTCCTACAAAGCTGCTCCTAAAAGGCCCGAAAGTCGTTGTCCCTCAAGGCACCAAGTTGCTACCTGCTGTAGATAATGAGAAGCTACCTCTCGCGTCTCCCTTGATGGAATTCGTGCACCTCCTGGCCAAGTCAAGTATGTTGCTCCAAGAGAAACTGGCAAGAGATCTGCTACACCCCAGATTGAGAGAGAAGCAAAGCGTCCTAGGATGACCATGGCTATGATGGAAGAAAAGTTTAATGCTCTCAACCAGACGGTTGAAGTTATGAAGATATCTAGCAAGCTCCAAGCCGGTTCAATCACCAACCTATAGAATTAGTGGTCCGATGATCTTAAGGAAATCCGTAGGTTGACTAGGATCGTAGCTGCACTCTCTGAGAAGAATAAGAATAAGGAGTAGATGTCTTAGTTATCTTAGCAATAAGGCACAAGTGTGTTAAATTCGTTCGATTTAGGTTCATAATTTAAAGTTAAGTTTGTGATTTGCTTGGTTTATTAATTATTAGCTCGGAATGAATAAAGTGCCTTATTGTTATTTTGTTATGATTACCTGTTCTCTCTATTTTTGATATTTGCTTGTCTCCACATGTTGTGCAGAAGAGATATACAAGAAAACAAGTGTGGGTGTGACACACCGCGACCACAAAAACAAAATTTATCGCAAAAATTAATTTGCAGAACTTCCTGGAAATTGGAAGCACTATCATCATCAAAGAAGTTAATCAAGATATCATACTACTTTGACTTTTTTCCATTCTCACTAGTGGGAAGAGTGAAGCAGTGGTTTTATGCCAACAAAGAAGACATCAACACATGGGCGAAGTGTTCAAAGGCCTTTCTAGCAAAATTCTTCCCAATAGGCAAGACCAATGCCTTAAGAGGAAAGATTATCAATTTTCAACAGCAAAATACAAAACCATTTCAGAAGCATGGGAGCGTTTGCAAGAATACATCTCAGATTGTCCTCATCATGGAATGGAAGAATGGTTACTCATGCAAGGCTTTTATCATGGATTAACTCAGAAGGCACGTGAGCACCTAGATGCAACTGCTGAAGGATCATTTTTGTCGCTTACAGTTGGGAAAGCCGAGTTACTTATGGAGAAGATATCAGAAAATCAAGGCTGCTCCCAAGACCACACTCAATATTGTCATCGGAGTGAAGAAACGATTGAAGAAGTGAATGCACTGTCTACCAAGATGGATGATTTGCTCAACTAGCTTGACCAGAGGGCTAAATACAAGGAAGATCATAGGGCGATTGAAGCAGCATACAAACAAGATACAAACTTCGTAGACAAGAAGCCTTTGTATCAGCCAAATTGGAGACAGCAACAAAATCAAAAATCGAATCGATAACCAACATTAAGGAATTTAGTCGGGCAGTAGATCAGAATGAACAGTGAAATCAAGGTAAAGCTTGCCACCAATGACAGAATCCTAGAGGATATAAATGTCAAGATGGACAGTTTCTCAGTTGCTATTGAAGATCAACTCAAGTTTAACAAGAAGATAGAAGAGAAGATAAAACAGCTAGCTGCGGTATTGACTACTGCCACTGATCCTGAGCAAGTAAGAGCTATTACTAGGAGAGGAGGGAGATCCACCAAGGATCCTCCCTATCCAAAAGGAGCAAGAAGAGCACCAGTAGTACCACCAGTGGCAGAAGAAGAGAATAATACTAAAGCTGAGCAAGATGTACAACCTCAAGATATATTGCAAGATCACGAGATGAGACAGAATTTTCATGATACAAACTATATACCGTTTCCTCGTAGAATTAGAAGATCACAATCAGATGAGCAGTTTAGCAAGTTCGTGGAGGTTATTCAGAAGCTATATGTCAACATACCTCTATTGGACGCCATACAAGTTCCTACATATGCTAAGTATATCAGAGACATTTTGAATAAGAAGAGACCACTACCATCCACTGAAGTGATCAAGCTAACTGAAGAGTGTAGTGCAGCTATCCTGAATAAATTACCAGAGAAGAAGAAAGATCCAGGATGCCCCACTATTGATTGCTCAATTGGAGATCAACATTTCAACAATGCACTATGTGACCTTAGAGCAAGTGTTAGTGTGATGCCTGCTTCAGTCTATCACAAGCTTGACCACTCAGCATTACAGCCAACATCAATGTGCCTACAGTTAGCAGATCAATCGGTTTGGTACCCATTGGGCATCGCCGAGAATATCCTAGTCAAGATACGAGAATTCTTTTTTCTAGTAGACTTTGTGGTACTGGATATGCATCCAGACTCAAAAGTGTCACTCATCCTCGGGAGACCCTTTTTGAGCACTGCCAATGCACACATTGATGTCAGGAAAAGGGAAATCAAGTTCACTATAAATGGGCAAGAAGAGCAATTTGCATTCAAGTCAAAACAGGAACTCAATGTCTCTACAAAGATGGTAGATCAAGACAAAATGGAAAAATCATCAGAGCCATCATCTCTGGGATCATCAGAAGAATAAAATATTGGAAGGTCCAGTTCGAAGGACTGTAAAAATCGAACCCTTGCCGGAAGGTAACTCGTATTTATCCGCATAATTTTTCTTTAGCATATTTACATTCTCAAGTACTACATTATAAAAATTCTAGCCCCATGTAAATAATTTTTACGGTGTGTAAAAACCCGTTAAAAGTATTTACCGTGGTGGTACAAAAATATTTATTCCATGCATTTTAAGCATTTCAGTTTCTACTCTTTTAACTCATGCATTATATATATATATTGTATAGTGGACCCACCACCATGGGACCCACAAGTCATACACTCCACCTCACATACATCACATCACATTATTTCATCCACTTCCACTCACCTCCACCATTTTCTCTTTTCCACCACCAAATCCACCCACACACCACTTTTTCATACTTAGCACTTAAGCAAGGTGGAGAGCTGAAAGTTTCAGCCAGAAAGGGGATAGAGGTGGGGCGGCCGCCCCCTCCACTTGGGCGCCCACCCAGCCATCTCCTCCTCTATAAAAGCCCCTTCTCCCATTGCTTCTATGCACCACCAAAATTCAGGATTTTTAGTGCACAATCTATTCTCAGTTTCGAGTTTCCTGCAAGAGCATAGGAGAGAAGGAAGAGAGTGGAAAGAAAGAAGAGAAAGGAGGGAAGAGAGGAGAGTGACCTAGAGCTTATAGTTGAAAGAAGGAAGGTTTTTAGTGCTGCTTTAATCTTTTAGTGGTGGTAGCGCTGCCCAAGTTAAGCTAGAGAAATTAAAATTTGAGGGGAGGTTATGTCGGAAAACCAACTAAAAATAATCTCTTGGACGACTAACCTCTGGACCGCTAACTTTGGATGGCTAACCAACTAACCCCTTCTCTAATTCTCTCGACGAGTTTTGTCTTTGTCAGTTTTACAGGATGAGCGGATTAAAGAAGCTTGCCAAGGGAGCTGTGGGGATGATCAAGAACATCAGAACCAGGAGTTCGACCCGAGCATCATCAAGAGCCGGCTCTGACATGAGTGTCGACCCTCCTACTGCCCCTGCACTTGCTTCCTCTTCATCACCAGCACCCAAGATCCTTCTCAAGCCAAATTAGCTTGGCTTGTGTGATTCCCGTAAGAAGGATGTGTACAAGAAAATCAAGGACAAAGAGTTCACCCATACACCTGCATTCGATCTAGCACTACTCCAGGAGGCAGGTATGAGCTCTGAATTTGATACTATTTTCTCATTACTAGGATGGGCTTCTGCTTGGGATGTCGCTGAAATAAGATCTAAGTTGTTAACCATAGAATTTCTTTGCACCCTAAGGACCACAGAGTCGGGAGTTTACTTTAGGCTCTTTAAGCAAGAGTTTTACCCCACATGGAGAGAGCTCAGTGACCTCCTTAATTTTCCTTCCAACATCCCACTAGATATTGATGAAGCATTAGGAGATTTTGAGAAGCATAAGTTTTGGACTGAGATTTCTAAGCATACAGTTTTCTACTCACATCGTACTAGTGACATAGAACATCCAACGCTTAGGTTTTTCCATAAATGGTTGGGCTTTACTTTCTTTCCACGTGATGTTACTAGTAAAGTCAGGGTTGCAGACTTACAGCTGATGTATGCAGCCGTCAAAAAGATCAAAGTCTCGCTTGTCCGTCTTATAGTTGCCCATTGGTTGATTGTTCCCTCTTATCGAGTAGGACATATTGCTATCTGTTCGCTTGTTACTCGCATTGCTGCTAAATTAAACATGTTGCAAGGAGCCTCTCTTAATTTTATTGAAGATCATTGTGATACTTTTGGCTATGAACATTTTTATCATGCTCACCTTTTGAAAAGAATAAACAATGAACTTTTTATGACATATGTGAAAGGATCAAGATGCCCAAGAGGGGGGGTGAATTGGGCTTTTCTAAAAATTAATTGCAAGAATTAAATCCTACAAGCCGGAATTCACCCCTAGTGCCTACTTGTGTTCCTAGAGAGTCTACCGATAAAAGTTTTGCACCCTAGTTTCCAATCCTAGTCTAGCATGGCAATTCTAGGAATGTAAATCAAGCAATGAAAGTAAATACGAGAATGTAAATGCTTGAATGTAAAGGGCAAGGAACACGGCGATGTTTTTCTGAGGTATCGGAGAGTCGCCACTCCCCACTAGTCCTCGTTGGAGCACCCGCGCAAGGGTGTAGCTCCCCCTTGATCCGCGCAAGGATCAAGTGCTCTCTACGGGTTGATTCTTCGACACTCCGTCGCGGTGAATCACCCAAAACCGCTCACAAGATGAGTTGGGTCATCCACAACCTCCGCCGGATGATCACCAAACTCTCAATCACCACCAAGCCATCTAGGTGATGGCGATCACCAAGAGTAACAAGCTAGAACTCTCACTTGACCACAACGAGCCCAAATGAGAAGGTGGATGCACACTTGCTACTCTCTAATTGCTAGTGAGGAACTCTCAAGCTTTGATCCTCAAATCTCTATCCTCACTAGAGCTCTTGCACTCCCTTGCACTCTAAAGGGTTTTCTCAACTGATCAAATGAGCAAGAGACCTCTAAAAGAGGTGGTGGGGATGTATTTATACACCCCTCAAACAAAACGAACCGTTACGTTCTGACACGGGCTGACCGGACGCGCCGGTCGAACTGACCGGACGCGCCGGTCGCTCGTAACGGTCGAAAACCGAATTTTCAACTGAGTGACCGGACGCGCCGGTCAGGGGTTACCGGACGCGTCCGATCGTGCAAGGAGCTTACTGTAAGTGCACCGGACGCGAGGCCGCGTCCGATCGGTGATGACCGGACGCGTCCGGTCGTCTCTGGACCTTACTGGACTGTGACCGGACGCGCCGATCACACCCAGGTCGCGTCCGATCGAGTGTTTCCCTCAAGTGACACGTGTCAGCCTCTGACCACCGTGTCCGGTCGTCAGAGGCAAACCCTAGTCGCGGTAAAGTACTGACCGGACGCGTTCGGTCATGCCGAAGACCGCGTCCGGTCAGGGGAAAACGACCCGAAACTTTCCGAAAACGTGTCGCAACTTGAACCAAGTTGCTTCCAACTGAACTTTGAGCTATTCTAGAGCTGCCTAGCGCCAAGTTTAACAAGTGTGCACCACACCTAAACATAGGACTCGCCTAGGTCAAGCTACCCGTTCATGCCCCCCTTTATAGTACGGCCAAAAGAGAAAAGCGAAGATCCTAACGACTATTCCGAATGTATCTCAACACCTCGACATCCGGAACTAACCGTCCTTAATCTTGACGTCACTCTTTTGAAAACCGAAACGATTTCCATCAAGGGACATGAATACCATGGTGCCCAAAGCAGTTATGACCTCCATGACCTAACTTACCAAAGTTTCTGCAAAACACACGTTAGTCATGGTAATAAAGCGTTGTCATCAATTGCCGAAACCAAACCTTGGGGCCTAGATGCTTTCAATCTCCCCCTTTTTGGTGATTGATGACAACACTAAGATTCAAAAGATTAGAGTTGAGGTTTTCGAGCATGCTTGGTTCACATAAGCAAAAAGCAATAAGCACAAAGGGTTAGGAATTGCTTATGTGCCCCAAGCCAAAAGAGTGTACTCATAAGATAAGACAAAAAGCGTTAGTACACATAAAGATATAGCTCATAAGAAATCGGAGTAAGGCACGGAAGCACAACCTTAGAGCTATAACTAAAACGGTGACAATTTAATTAACACTGAGACGGATAACACATTAAGACTCAAAGTTTACCACACGACATGTCACATGAATGCAATTACTGAAAAGTAAACATGATGCATGAATGTAGCACACAAAGAACGAAAAACCTCTATCAAAACTCCCCCTGAAACTACTCTCTCTCCCCCTTTGGCATCAAGCGCCAAAAACTAATCTAATGATCTGACGGGGGGACAGACGGAGTCGTGTCGGGCGCCGAGGTGCGCGGAGTAATCACGAAGTGGAGTGAATCACCCTCGGAATCTGAGCTATCTAGCTGACCCTCTGAAGAAGCACGTGGCTGTGAAGCGGTCTGGGTCTGAGCAGGAACAGGTACTGACGTAGTAGCAACAAGAGGATCCGTCTGAGTGACCTGAGCCTGTAGTGAGCCAATAGCAGGGGGATCTGTCGAGGCAACTGACGAAGGAATGGTCTCTATAGTCCCGGTCCCTGTCACTGGAGGAATAGCTGCCTCGGGAGCTGACAACCCTGAAGAAGTAGCAAATGTAGTCGTGTGCGAGGGTATCGGCTGACCAGTCAACTCGCTGTAGGTAGCACTGAAATCACCAAGTGGTGTGCCTGTCAGGAGGTGCGGGCGAGGCTGGTCTGACGGTGTAAACCCCGTATGAATAGGAGTGAAACTCGAGGACTGGAATGACTGGGGAACCTGCTGCTATGGAGATGTAAACTGGAAGCTCGGTTGTCCCTGACTCGACGGACCACTGGACTGTAAGGCATGAGTCATGACAGAAGCAGGAGGAGGAACCCCGACAGTGACAAGGTGGTGCAGTAGATCCAAGTACTGCTGCTGACTAGCTGCACTCTGTCGTTGAATCTCATATTGCTGTCTCTGCATCTCAACCTGCTGCCTCTGAATCTCAAGCTGCTGACGCTGAAACTCGTCCTGGCGTGCCTGCATCTGTGCAAGTGCTGCAGCTGTGTCCTGTGCCTGTCGCTGAATCTGCTGCTGCTGCTCCTGAGCCTGGGTCAGCCTCTCAAGTATAGCCACCATGGCTGTCTCTGAGCGGGAGGCTGAGCCAGAGCCACCGGCCTCGTGGTCGTGAGACCGAGGAGACCGGTACCTGGGGATGGGCTGGTAATCCTCATCGGTGCTGTCAGAAGTCGCATCCTTAGGTATATCAGCAGTCTGAGCATCAAGGTCTGCAAGCTCTACCTTAGCAAGCTCATCCACTGTAGCGTCCTGCTCAGCTGCTGTCTCAGGAACCTCTGGTCGCTCACGCTGTCCTGGCACTGGGGCCTGATCTCTGGTGACTGAGGCCCAAAGCTGACGAATATCGTACTCAGGGAAAGCAGTGGTAGTGTCTGATATCTCAGTCCTGATCTCTGGTGGCATCTGAATAGAAGATCTAATAATAAAGCAGATCTAGTGTGCATAGGGAAGCTGACGATTTCCCTTGAAGCCCTCAGCAATGGTGTCCTCCATCTCACTAAGAATGAGATCCCAGATATCAAACTGTGTCTGTGAGAGGAGGTGGTGAACAACCCATAGCTGCATACGCGTCAGTCCCTCTCTGTAGCTAAGTCTGGGAAGAAGAGTGCGTCTGATAATAGCATCCAAAACTCTGGCAAGTGGTGTCAGGCTGGCAGGCGTACGACGAGACCCTTCGCCAAAAGGCTCACGAAAGCAGGGTCGAACTAAGTCTGTAGGTGGCACTGCTCCGCCGTGAGGGCGTCTGGGTGGAGGAGTCTGACCATAACATAACTGATGGATTCTCGTGTCAGAAGCTAGGAGTTTGAGGATCTCTCGCACTCTGGAGCTGTAAAGTCTGTGATCGCGGCCTCTGAAAGCAAAGTGAATGAACTCATGGGCAGGATCAATCCAAAGTGAAGCATAAAACTCTCTGACCCATGTGCCGCAGTATGCACCTGTCCGTCCAAGAAGATCTGACAAGCCAGGCATATAGGACAGGTGCGGACGAAGCTGCTCTCCCACAACCTCAACCAGTGCCTCAATCTGACATACCCTCTGTGGTCGAAAAGCAATACCAATGTCAACTAGAACCCTGTAGAAATCCTCCTGAAGTGGGGTATAGAAACCCTCTGAAGCTCTATGATCCCTAACAGGTGGAAACCATCGGCTGACCTCCACAAACCTCAAACCCTGCACTTGACGTGCTGTAGCACCCCTCAGGTCAAAGTGCTCGACCGGGGGTGAACCTCTAGCTCTGGGAGGAGGACGTGCTCCACGACGCTGGCCCTCTGGCCTAGGAGTCACCTGAGTACGAGCACGTGTGGAGCGGCGACGTGGTGGAGACTGAGCTGGCTGCTCCTCTGTATCCTCTGTAGCCTCTAGAGCGTCTGGAGCCTCTGTAGCCTCTGTAGGCTTTATAGGTGGATCAACTGACATCTGCTCTGTAGCCCCAGTATCCTCGGTACCCTCAGTGGCCTCAGTGCCGAGCTGTCGACCTTCAAGATGAAAGCGACGCTCGCCTATGCGTATGCCACTACTCCTGCCACCTCTCTCTACCTGCTCTGCTGCATCTGCCACGGCCTGAGCAATCTCTGCCTCTGTAAGCGTCTTCTTCTTCTTTCTGGCCATTATCTTGATGCGCTTTCCATGCGCAATCTCAGCACGACGAGGAGGACTGTCGTCCCCGTCACTAGGAGCACCACCGACGTTCTTGCAACGCACCATGCTGACAAACTGACTAAGAGCCTCTGTAAGATGGTGAACTGTCACTCAAGAGGCTTGGCCTCAATCCGTATCCACAGGCTTGGCCTCGGATTCAGCAAACAGATCTCACCCTGACACACCGACTGACTCGCTGCAACGATGGAATAGAAAGAGCTACTATAAGCACATATATAACTAAAAGGTATGAAACCCTAGAGATAGCAAGCATGTGAGATACGAAGTGAATCGAGACGCGAAGCTACCTCGGATCGACGAGACGACGGTGACAAGACGAGATGACCTAGGTCGCGAGATTTCCCGAATTCGACGAACGAGCTCTGAAAGGACCGAGTCGAGATAATCAATGAACAATTATGGTCAAGGTAAGCCCTAGCGACGACATTGAACGAAATTGAACGAGAACGAACGATTTTGTCACCTCGAGCTAGGGTTCGGGCAAACCCTAGGCTAGGGTTAGGGCAAACCCTAGGTATGGCTCGGTCGAAGGAAGAAATCGAGGAGCTCGGGTGGTGGCTTGGCACGGGGGAAGTTCGCGACTGCTGCAGGCAAGGTGGACGGCGGTGGAGGTCCGGCTAACCGGCGGCGGTGGCGCGCGGCGCAGCAGCGGCTGGCGCGGGTGCGACAGCGGGCGGCTCGTGAGCGGGTGCGTGCGAGCAGCGAGCGCGTGCGGGCGAGGATGGCGCGGTGCGGGCACGGCAAAGGGTCGCCGACGGTGAGGATGACGGCGAGGAACGCGGCGAGCTCGGCGAGTCGGCGACTAGGGCAAGGCGGCGGCGGAAATCACGTACGGGTGAAAGAAACCGACCGAGGACGAACGGTTTTATGAAGGACTTAGATCCGCTCGACACGCGATGACCGGACGCGGTGGTCGTTATGACCGGACACGGTGGTGCAGCATCCGGTCACACTCCAGTAAGCTCCTGGAGTGACCGGATGCGTCCGGTGAGGACTGACCGGACGCGGTCAGAGTCCGGTCGAGGGGAACTCGGGAATTCATCGCGGATGACCGGACGCGGTGGTGGTAACCGGGACCGGACACGGTGGTCGACAGAGGCGCGTCCGGTGCAGCGTCCGGTCACTAGGTCTGGAGTTGGTCTTCTGGATGACCGGACGCGCTGGTGGACGCCGGGACCGGACGCGGTGGTGAAGCATCACTGCGTCCGGTGCAGCGTCCGGTCCAGCGTCCGGTCACTGTTCTTCACCCTACTTCATTCCGAACTCCGACGCGACTTCTCCCAATCAAGTTCCAATTCAAAGAGACACAAATAAACACCAATTGGAACCTGATATGAGTGACCTCACTCAAACCCTCAAAATTTTTAAAATATTTTGCCTTAGGCTAGTATTATTTTTAAGAAAATAGGCAATAAACACCCGAGGAGCAACGTATGGCCATGCAATAGAGTTTTTGGACCTTTAGGAGCGTCAAAATGCTCTCTCTATCCATGGACAAACACATAGGTTGCTCAAAGCTTAACCGAAAAGAAACGACAAACGAACAACCATGCATATGCAATGCAATATAAGAAAGTAAAGCTAGTTTGCTTGTCAAGTTTGATCCACGGTTAGGCTTCTTCACTCCTCCAAAGGAGGGTTATCATAACCGTGTTAGCCAAGCCCTAAATGCATTGCGATAAAATAAGCATGACATATAATACAATGCAATGCAAGGGACAACACACGCTCATTTTTTAAAGTTGCTTGAATCAAGCACATTTAGTTCACTTCTTAGCCTACAAAAAGTGGCCTCATCCAAAGGTTTGGTGAAGATATCCGCTAATTGATTTTCACTTCTTACACCTTCTAGTGATATGTCATTTTTAGCAACGTGATCTCTTAGAAAGTGATGGCGGATATCAATGTGCTTGGTGCGAGAGTGTTGTACCGGATTGTTAGCAATTTTAACGGCACTTTCATTGTCACATAAAAGTGGCACCTTTTCAAGAACAATTCCATAGTCTAGGAGGGTTTGTTTCATATATAAGATTTGTGCACAACAAGCCCCCGCGGCAATGTATTCCGCCTCGGCGGTGGACAAAGCCACACTATTTTGCTTTTTAGATGACCAAGATACTAAAGATCTCCCAAGCAAATGGCACCCTCCAGATGTGCTTTTTCTATCAATTTTGCAACCGGCATAATCCGAATCGGAATAGCCAACTAGTTGGAATCTAGCTCCTTTGGGATACCAAAGACCAATGCTTGGGGTGTGCTTAAGATATCTTAGGATTCTTTTTACGGCACTTAAGTGAGGTTCTTTAGGGCACGCTTGAAAGCGAGCACACATGCACACACTAAACATGATATCGGGCCTAGATGCGATAAGGTACAACAAGCTACCAATCATAGAACGGTAGAAAGTTTGATCAACCGGTTTACCTCCCTCATCTAGGTCGAGATGTCCATTTGATGGCATTGGGGTCTTGATTGGTTTGCATTCTTCCATCTTGAATCTTTTGAGAAGATCCTTGGTATACTTCTCTTGAGAGATGAAAATCCCTTCTCTCATTTGCTTGACTTGAAAACCAAGGAAGAATGTGAGCTCACCAATCATTGACATCTCGAACTCCTTCGACATCAATTCACCAAATTCCTTGCAATAATCTTCATTTGTTGACCCGAAGATGATATCATCAACATACACTTGACAAATGAAGATCTCCCCATTAAGCTTCTTGGTGAAGAGTGTGGTGTCGACCTTCCCAATGGTGAAGCCCTTCTCAATGAGGAAGTCTCGGAGGCGCTCATACCACGCTCTAGGGGCTTGCTTGAGCCCATATAGCGCCTTGGACAACCTATAAACATGATTAGGATATCTAGGGTCTTCAAACCCGAGAGGTTGATTAACATAGACTAGTTCATTTATAAAGCCATTTAAGAATGCACTTTTCACATCCATTTGATATAATTTCATATCATGATGTGATGCATATGCAAGGAGGATACGAATGGCTTCAAGTCTTGCAATGGGTGCAAAGGTCTCTCCAAAATCAAGGCCTTCAACTTGTGAGAACCCCTTTGCAACTAGTCTTGCCTTGTTCCTCACTACTATGCCTTGGTCATCTTGCTTGTTTCGGAACACCCACTTGGTTCCAATGACTCTTGCACCTTTAGGATGTACTTCAAGTGTCCATACTTGATTGCGGGTGAAGTTGTTCAATTCTTCATGCATGGCATTCACCCAATCCGGATCTTGAAGAGCTTCTTCTACATTCTTAGGTTCAACACAAGAGACAAAAGAGTGATGTTCAACAAAAGAAGTAAGCTTTTGAGATCGAGTCATCACTCCCTTAGTAGGACTCCCTATGATGAGTTCTTGTGGATGTGCTTGAAGTAGAGGTGAATTTCTTCGATCAACCACTTGAGGAGGTGGATGGGGAGCATCAACATCTTGAGCTTGTGCCTCGGCTTGTTCATGAGAGATATAAGTATCTTCATTTTCAACTCTCTCATTCTTGTCATCATCTTGAGGCACACGTGATGAAGATGGTGGATCAATGATTTGTACATCGTCTTCATCATCTTTTGGCTTGATGTCTCCCACGGGCATGTTCTTCATGGCCTCCCTCAAGGGTTCATCACCTACATCATCACAATTCTCAATTGCTCCTTGGGAGCCATTAGATTCATCAAATTCCACATCATATGTTTCTTCAACCAAACCGGTGGCATGGTTAAATACTCTATATGCTTTGGACTTTGATGAGTAACCAACAAGAAAACCAATATCACAACGTCTTTGAAACTTCCCTAGGTGTTGACGCTTCTTGTAGATGTAGCATTTGCAACCAAACACCCGGAAGAATGAGACGTCCGGCTTCTTCCCATTAAGCAACTCATAGGGGGTCTTGCCAAGAAACTTTTGGAGGAAGAGGCGATTTGAAGCATAGCATGCGGTGTTGATTGCCTCGGCCCTAACTTTTCCGGAGTGTTGTACTCATCTAGCATTGTTCTTGCAAGGGTGATCAAAGTCCGGTTCTTTCTCTCAACTACACCATTTTGTTGAGGAGTGTAGGTTGAAGAGACCTCATGCTTGATTCCAATTTCATCACAATAAGCTTCAATGTTGGTGTTGTCAAACTCTTTGCCATTGTCACTTCTAATCTTCTTTATCTTGACTTCAAATTCATTTTGAGCTCTCTTTGCAAACTTCTTGAAGCAATTTGCCACTTCGGATTTGTCATGAAGAAAGAAAGTCCATGTGTACCTTGAGTAGTCATCCACTATCACAAGACAATAGAGATTACCAGTTGTAGGCCTAAACAAATCCATGTGTAGAAGTTCTAGCACTCTTGAAGTTGACATGAAAGCTTTGGTTGGATGAGTGTTTGCAACTTGTTTGCCCGCTTGACATGCACTACATGGTTTGTCCTTTTCAAACTTCACATCCTTCAATCCTCTCACTAGTTCTTTCTTCAATAGCTTGTTGAGAGTGCTCATTCCAACATGTGCAAGCCTCCTATGCCAAAGCCAACCAAGTGAAGTCTTGGTGAACAAACATGTCATCAAATTTGCATCTTCCGAGGTGAAGTCAACAAGATAAAGATTGTTGTATCTAAAGCCTTTAAATATCACTTGCTTGTCATCTATCTTTGAAACTTCCACTTCATTTGGTGTGAACAAGCATTGGAAGCCAAGGTCACAAAGTTGCCCGACGGATAATAAGTTGAAACTCAATGAAGCAACATAGAGCACTTTTGAGAGTGAGTGATCATTTGATATTGCAATCTTGCCTATACCCTTGACTTTGCTCTTTGAATTATCCCCAAATGTGATCTTCTCTTGACATATCCCATTCTCTTCAATGGAGGTGAACATACGAGGATCACCGGTCATATGTTGAGTGCAACCACTATCAATAACCCAATGAGATCCACCGGTCTTATAGTTCACCTACACACAAGAGATCAAGCTTTTTGTTTAGGGACCCAAACTTGAGAGGGGCCCTTGACTTTCTCAACTAGTGACTTGGCAACCCATATTTTCTTTGGCCTATTCTTGTTTGGGGGACCCAAAAACATGACTTTCATCTTTCCATTTGAATCTTTTCTTAGCATGTAATGAGCATTGAAGGCAAAGGGTCTAGCATGCTTGGGCAAGGGTTGTGGTGGTGGAGTTTTGCATTCATGAGCAAAGTGACCTTCTTGACCACACTCAACACATCTCTTTGGCTTGGGCTTTGACTTGCTTTGTTGTTGTTGAGCTTTTGCCTTCTTCTCTTGATTTGCCAAGTACCCAATACCACTTCTATCCATCTTCATTACGGTGTTCATGAGGAGCTCACTTTGCAAATATTAGCCTCTTGTGAACTTACTTAGACCAGTCTTGAGATGCTCTTTCTCTTGCTTGAGCTTTTTGTTCTCTTCAATGAGTGACTCATTTGTTGTTTGCTTCTCAAGAGCCATCAAACCTTTAAGCTTCTTGTTCTCATTTGCAAGCTTCTCATTCTCACACTTGATCTTGGCATAATCATCATGGTTGCTTGACTCAACCACACTCTTGCCTTTGCTACTAGAACCTTGCTCAATGCTTTCAATGATCAAGTCATCACATGATGTAGCTATATCACACTTAACAACATTGTTAGTAGCATCATGTGTCTCAAGAGCAAGTTCATTAGCAACCACAAGACTATCATAGTCAATTTTTAATGTGGTGTATTTGTCTTTTAGAGAGTTATGTCTAGTGATGAGCTCATCATGCTTCTTCTCAAGCTTATCATGTTGATCTTTAAGCTCTTTATTAGAGGTTTTGAGCTCCTTGAGATGAGAAGACATAACTTCATTTTGATCTCTAAGCTCACCACTAGTCTTTTCAGCATTTTCAAGCTTTGATGAGAGTGATTCATTTTCATTTTGAAGTTCATCATTTTCATTTCTTGTCCTTCTTATGATTTTAGTGTATTTGTTTAGCAACTTTACAAGTTCATCATAAGAAGGTGCGTCATATTCATCATCACTATCACTATCATCATCATCATCATCACTATCATGGTTTTGTACCTTTCGTTCACCCTTGGCCATAAGGCATAGGTGAGTAGTGGACGATGATGGTGAAGGAGGCGGTGAAGGTGGTGATAAAGATGTCGGTGAAGATGATGGCCCCATCACAAAAGCGGTAACCTTCTCTTTCTCATCATTGCTCTCATCTTCGGAGGACTCACAAGATGATTCAATGTCGGTGAGCCAATTACCAATAATGTATGCCTTTCCTCCCTTCTTCTTGTAGAACTCCTTCTTCTTGCCATCCTTCTTCTTGTATGGCTTGTTCTTTTTCTTCTCATCTTCTTCATCACTTGAATCATTTTTCTTGCCCTTGTTCTTGTTCTTGAACTTGTCTTTTGGTGGTCTAGGGCATTGATGAGCTAGGTGGCCAAGTTCACCACAATTGTAGCAATCCATCTCCGAGATGGGCTTTCTCTTGCTACTTGTGAAGAATTTCTTTTTCTTGCCATCGAACTTGATGCCACTCTTGTTAAGCTTCTTTAGCATCTTGGTGGTCTTTCTCACCATGAGTGCAAGTGATTCATCATCGACATCACTTTCACTTGAGCTTTCTTGCACCATCATGGCTTGGCCCTTCTTCTTCTTCTTGTCATGGCTAGCTTTGAAGGCCAAGTCTTTCTTCTTGGAAGATGATGAGCCCTCTTCCGAAGTGATGTGCATGTACATCTCATGAGCATTGATCTTCCCCAATACTTGTGTCGGTGTTGCGGTGGAAAGATCACTTTGGTGAAGCACAGTGACAATGTGACCATACTTCTCAACGGGAAGAACACTCAAGATCTTCCTTGCAACATCTGATTGGCTCATTTGAGTGAGCCCAAGAGCATTGAGGTCCTCTACAAGAACATTCAAGCGAGTGTACATGTCATTAGCACTTTCTTTGGGAAGCATCTCAAAAGAATTAATTTTCTTTAAAGCAATATGATAGCGTTCCTCACGCTCACTCTTAGTTCCCTCATGGAGAGCACAAAGATTTTCCCACAATTCATGAGCGTTCTTTGCATTACGCACATGATTGAAGATATCTTTGCCTAAGCCCCGGTAGAGTGCATTTTTGGCCTTTGCATTCCACCGGTCGTACTTCTCCTCATCACCAATGGGGTTTGCGGGATCCTTGATAGCGGGAAGCCCTTGGGTTGTGGCTCTAAGACACCCAACATCTATGGCTTCGAGATACGCCTCCATGCAGATTTTCCAATATGGAAAATCATCCCCCTCAAAGGTGGGAGGTGGTCCTTCCCCGTTAGACATCTTGCTCTAGGCGGTAAAGCCTAAATTAGGAGCAACACGGCTCCGATACCAATTGAAAGGATCAAGATGCCCAAGAGGGGGGTGAATTGGGCTTTTCTAAAAATTAATTGCAAGAATTAAATCCTACAAGCCGGAATTCACCCCTAGTGCCTACTTGTGTTCCTAGAGAGTCTACCGATAAAAGTTTTGCACCCTAGTTTCCAATCCTAGTCTAGCATGGCAATTCTAGGAATATAAATCAAGCAATGAAAGTAAATACGAGAATGTAAATGCTTGAATGTAAAGGGCAAGGAACACGGCGATGTTTTTCTGAGGTATCAGAGAGTCGCCACTCCCCACTAGTCCTTGTTGGAGCACCCGCGCAAGGGTGTAGCTCCCCCTTGATCCGCGCAAGGATCAAGTGCTCTCTACGGGTTGATTCTTCGACACTCCGTCGCGGTGAATCACCCAAAACCGCTCACAAGATGAGTTGGGTCATCCACAACCTCCGCCGGATGATCACCAAACTCCCAATCACCACCAAGCCGTCTAGGTGATGGCGATCACCAAGAGTAACAAGCTAGAACTCTCACTTGACCACAACGAGCCCAAATGAGAAGGTGGATGCACACTTGCTACTCTCTAATTGCTAGTGAGGAACTCTCAAGCTTTGATCCTCAAATCTCTATCCTCACTAGAGCTCTTGCACTCCCTTGCACTCTAAAGGGTTTTCTCAACTGATCAAATGAGCAAGAGACCTCTAAAAGAGGTGGTGGGGATGTATTTATACACCCCTCAAACAAAACGAACCGTTACGTTCTGACACGGGCTGACCGGACGCGCCGGTCGAACTGACCGGACGCGCCGGTCGCTCGTAACGGTCGAAAACCGAATTTTCAACTGAGTGACCGGACGCGCCGGTCAGGGGTTACCAGACGCATCCGATCGTGCAAGGAGCTTACTGTAAGTGCACCGGACGCGAGGCCGTGTCCGATCGGTGATGACCGGACGCGTCCGGTCGTCTCTGGACCTTACTGGACTGTGACCGGACGCGCCGATCACACCCAGGTCGCGTCTGATCGAGTGTTTCCCTCAAGTGACACGTGTCAGCCTCTGACCACCACGTCCGGTCCTCGCGAGGACCGCGTCCAGTCGTCAGAGGCAAACCCTAGTCGCGGTAAAGTACTGACCGGACGCGTCCGGTCATGCCGAAGACCGCGTCCGGTCAGGGGAAAACGACCCGAAACTTTCCGAAAACGTGTCGCAACTTGAACCAAGTTGCTTCCAACTGAACTTTGAGCTATTCTAGAGCTGCCTAGCGCCAAGTTTAACAAGTGTGCACCACACCTAAACATAGGACTCGCCTAGGTCAAGCTACCCGTTCATGCCCCCTTTATAGTACGGCCAAAAGAGAAAAGCGAAGATCCTAACGACTATTCCGAATGTATCTCAACACCTCGACATCCGGAACTAACCGTCCTTAATCTTGACATCACTCTTTTGAAAACCGAAACGATTTCCATCAAGGGACATGAATACCATGGTGCCCAAAGCAGTTATGACCTCCATGACCTAACTTACCAAAGTTTCTGCAAAACACACGTTAGTCATGGTAATAAAGCGTTGTCATCAATTGCCGAAACCAAACCTTGGGGCCTAGATGCTTTCAATATGGTGAGACCAAGCTCAAGTTACCTAACCTGGAGTTGACCCTTTATTCTATTCAAACTTTTCATGTTAAGTTACAGGCTCAACCAGTGAACACTAAAGTGCCCCAGAGAACCGTCTCTGAAAGAATCACACGTCACCATCAAGAACCAGTTTGGCGCGGTGCTAACCCAGAACTAGAACAGCCAGCTCATGCCAGCTATGATGAGTGGATGGATCACCACTATCGGGTTCTGAACCCGTGGGAGTATCCTCCTCATCAGCCGCATGATAGCTATGAGCAGCCGCTGCCATCGACTGGACCATTCCATCCCTATGGAGAAGGAACTTCATCAGGGGGTGCAAGGCACTCATTTGATTACCAAGGTAGAAGAACATCATTTGGTGGAGCACGTCAAGAATTCGAGCACGGACGTAGGTATGACGCTACTGGGTTCCACTACACCCCGCAGTACCATGAAGAACATATGGCGCACCACCAGCGCACTGACAACGCTCTCCAGACCCTCCAACAAGGCCAAGCACGCCATGACCAGATGTGGGAGGAGCAGCGCCAGTGGAACTACAACACCACTTAGACCTTAACCAGCACTCAAGAAAGTTAAGAACAAGAGGCCAAGGACATTGAAACATTGTTGGGATTTTTCCCTCTAAATTGAACGACTACAGCAAAATCTAGCTTGGGGGAGGACCCCCGTTATCTAAGGTAAGTTTTCTTTTCCTTTTTATAATTTCCTTTTGTTATTGTTATGCATCTAAAAAAATCAGCAGAACCTAAAAACAAAATATATATTTACTGCTTTTTAGTGTGCTTGTTTTAGTTTGTTCTAAAAACATAAAAACCAAATAAAAAGAGTGTTTTTAATCTTGTTACTTTAATTTGTTAATAAGTTTGTAGATTTGAAGAATGCATGATGGAAATGATGAATAGTTGCTCTGTTGTAATTCTTTTCAAGTACCTAGTTTTCAACCTAGAATTCTCCCAAGGATTGGATAAACTGTTGACACATGAATTTACTCTACACTTTAAACCTGTGAGAGCATATGCTTAATCTAAGTCTAGATAATTGGCGGACATGATATGATATAGTCCGAGCTACTGTTTATCTTGTTCCTAGTGACACTAAATTCTGGAGATTTATTTTGAAAACTCAAAATGCCATATGATGAGTTTCTTATATGACGAGTATTAAATTCCTACCACAGTCATACATGATTATTAGAATAGGAAACCTTCCACATATTTACTGCTTGTAATTATATTGAGTTTGGTTCGGCTGTGTCCACCCTTAGGGGCTTGTCATGCGGTTAAAATCAAGATTCACACACACATCATGCATCCTTGCTACTTCTACCCTGGAAGTACGCACCACATATTTGTCCCATTTAGATCTACCAAAAATATTCTACTCTTACACTGAGAGTAAAACACCAAAAACTTTCCCCATAGGATTCCTTTTTCTGCTAGTTAAATACCTTTATAATTGCTCCAAGTTTTTCATCATCATTTCTTTCATATCAATTTAGTTCTTCGTATAAGAGACTTGTTATCTATTTTCTATGTAAAAAAAGAGAGAATCAAAAGCAAAAGAAAAAGATGGACAAGGGTCCCAATAAAAAAAGAAAGAAAAGAAGAAGAAAAGAAAGATATTTATGCAGCCAAGTTTCCATTTATTTTCAAGATTCAGAAGAGAGAAGTTATTTTCAAGTATGGAGCATTGTAGAATTAGACTTTCACCTCTTTCTTTCTATCTCATTTATTCCCCATCATTTTAGCCACCATATCAAACCACACATGCACATCTTGATTTGATTGTGTGATGATGAGTTCCTCTGGATCCATAGTTTGACTAGGCAATATATGCATTGCAAGTATGTATGAGCTATCTTCATACCCCTGAACTCCACATAAGCCTTATTAGTTATAGGATGAGAGAGAGAAGGCATACCCAAGATTTGCCTTGAGCCAAAAATACTACATATTTTGAGAGGAGAGATAAGGCATAACCTTTCAAATGCCTTAGTGAGGATCCAAAAATACCACACATTGAGAGACTTGCGAGAGTCATATTCAAGGAACTCTGAGTTTTATTTTGCAAATATTTATGAAAACTCCAGGACAGAGGTGGAACAAAGAGCATGATACATAGTGCTTGACTTAATTATTCTGTCTTTCAATTACTCAAGACCTAAGTGCAGGTAAAAGCCCCATGGTTAGAAGAAACATGAGTAAGTTTGAAAGTCAGTGCAGTCCACTCTAGTCCAAAAGAAGAATTCTTGTTTGAACGCATGTGTACTTTTAATGCGTGAAAGTATTGTAGCAACTCCTGATCCATCTTAGGTTTAGTTGTTTGCTTAGTGACGAGCAAAAGGTAAGCTTGGAGGAGTTTGTTGATGGTAATTAACCATCAACTTTATAAGTCAATAAGAATCAAAAGAAGGGTTAAAATGAGCTTCACCTTAGACTTCGGGGTTTTAAACTAATAATTTCCATGAGTTTTGGTGAATGTCTATTTCTGTAGGGGGTTATCAGGAAAAGACCAAAGGAGACCCACATGTCAGATTTACATAGAGAGAAATCAACCCTACTACAAAAAAGAATAATCTAGAAGACTTGGGAAGGCACCTCCTCAAAGGTATGGCCATTTGGGCTAGCAGGTGGGGCGGCCGCCCCTGGTCCTGGGCGCCCGCCCCAGTGGATTGGCCAATCAGCTTCCACCTTGCGGATCCTGCCTCCACCACCTTTGAGGATGAATAAAAACCGTAGATCAAGGTCGATTTGATCCGAGGGCTGTGGTGCTTCTGAGAGGGCTATATAAGCAAGGCCCCTCACCCCAGGAGAAACTCTAATTCATTAGCAATTCATTAGCAGAGGGAGCCATTAGCAGAGCTAGGGTTTAGAGAGTTTCTCTCCACCAGAGAATTAGAATAGCTACTCCAATTCTTCACCTTCTACATAGGTTTAGACTAGATAGAGGAAGAGTCGGGCAACTTGTGCTCGGAATTTGGATCTTCGTCATCAAAGTATTGGTATTATTTTGTATCTTTGCTCTATGACTTTATTCTAATATGATTATGTTTCTCTTTATTATGTTCCTAGTTTGCTCTAGTAGTACATTTGATATGGTTATGATTGATAATGAGTTTATGTATAAGTTTGCAAAGCGCTTAGCTCTCTTCGCGAGGGGGTTAAGTGGTAGATCACATGTAAGCGTGGTGCTTAGATGCTATTTACCTATAATGTATCCTATTGGCCGGGTTGTGTGGTAGTTCGTGGAAGTGACAGTTCTATTGAGTCTTATATAGTCCACCCTCCGTTGATAGGACAGGCAGAAACAATGTTACGTAGGAAGTCATGCTATGTCCTGGCTTTCTTCAGTAATATTCCTTATACATAGATGAAGAGTCTTTTATGCTATATATGATAGTGTGTTTGCTAGAGTAGATGAATTACTTAGTAGATTAGAACCTACCTAGAATTCAATCTGTTGAACTAATCAGACGTCAACCTACCTTTATGATGAGTAGTCTATCTTTAATCTCTGCGTGATTTATTCCCTACGCTTTACAATTCAATTATACTTATTTATCATGGTTTATTCCCCCTGCCAAAGTAAGTGACTGTGTGATTGATTTCTCATAAGTAGTCATATTTTGTAAATCCATCCCTTTAGGTTTAAGTCCTTAGTTCTTTCCCTTGAGCTAAATATAAATTAACGATACCTAGAATATTTCCCAGTGAAGTGCTACGATGGTATTTTATATGTATGCTTGCGGATTCCATTTTTATTCTAAGAGGAGCAGTTCTATACCAACACTTCTGGCGCCATGCTATGGATGACAACTTAGCTTAAGTGGTGTTAGAAGTGTCAACAATGGGCAAGAATGCACTGACAACCCTGAAGTACAATGGGTAGGCATGACTCGATCGACCTGGCGCTAGAACAACCCTAGATGTAGAGGGTGCATGGCGGTCCCACGACGTTATCCAAACAGTACCAAGGGTGACCTAAAGTGACCCTGATGGAGGAAGCGTGGTTTGTGTGAGGAATAAATCACCAGCTAGTTAGTAATCGATTCGAATCGCCATCACTCCTGGATAGTGAGCAACTGGACTGAGTTACTTCATCCTAGTAATATGGCTATGGAAAATAATGATGGTTATAATGATGATGTCGAAAAGGCTAAAACTGATATGGTTACTATTGATTGCTTATAACTAATCTAGTGGATGATTTAGTATAGCTACTCACTTAGTATAATCAGGTTTCAACTATAAGCTGCTGCTAATTATCTAAATGAAGTCTGACCTGTTATTTACACTTTTTCGCAAAAAGAGTCGAGCTAGCCCACTTATATAAAGCCTTGCATACTCCTTGGTGTCAATTTATTTCTGGTTTATGACGGGTAAGTCTAGCTGAGTACCTTCTCATACTTAGGGTTCTATTCCCATTTGTTACAGATGGCGAGATGTACTACGGCTATTATAAGAAGACCCTGCTATGGGCGATGAAGAGTAGGACCAAGGGCAATGGTCATTCTATCTGTCTTACCTCAGTTGCTTTTGTTGGATGAGACCTCGACCTAGCACTATATTTGAACTTAAATGCGTGTGTTGAATTTGAGCTATGTTGCTTCCGCTATCTATTTCGAATCAAGGATTGTAATAACTCTATTTGAACTCCTATGTATTTGAACTAGGTGTAAACTTTATGTAAGCATGTGAACTGTGATTGTTGAACCATTACGATCTTGGCTGTATGTTGAAAAAGTTTGAGATCCTTCATGATTTCGTGGACTACCGGGTTTATATGGGTTCAAGTATGCAATAACGACTGTTTCGATAGTGGTTTTCGTGCTTGTGCTCTTATAAATTGGGCAGTTCTGTCATAAAGTTGATGACCGGATTTAGGATAGATGGCCGTACTATCAAGAGGGGCAAACTTATTTGCACATTGGTCATCTAGTGCCACTCGAGTGATCTAACTATGCATCGTTGCTATGATTAAGTGGCATGGCAAGTTGAGTGGTTAACTCCATAAAAATGATTGTGAAAATGCTAACACACATGCATATGGTGGTGTACACTTGGTGGTGTAGGCACATTTACAATGGAGAAGAAGTTGGAGTTGAAACGGATCAACTCGATGAACAAACGGAGGCAGGATAGGTCACTGTGAGTGACCGGATGCTGGCCTGGGGCACCTGCGTGTCCAGTCAGTGGCTGCTGTAGTGGCGCAACCTCGGTCAAATGATCGGACGCTGGGCCTGGCCTGACCTACGCGTTAGGTCACCTTCTAGAGGCGCGCAGACGCAGGCGACCGGACGTGGGTAGTTCACTGTGCTACGTCCGGTCGTCCTTGTGATGTATCAGCTTTGGCGTGGTCGGAGGGTGAGCAGACGCTGGCCTACTTTTAGTCACCTATGACCGGACATGGCAGGACGCGCAAAACCTCCTCCGGGAGCTCTCTGTTGTTGATTGGACGTTGCTCAGCGCGCCTCAGGTCATCTCGAAGAGGCGCATCTGATCGTGGTTGAAGGCGCGCATGTGAAGTAGCCATTGGAGGCAACGGCTAAGTTCAAACGGCTAGTACACGTGGCAGTGGCAGAGCGACCGGACGTAGGGACCGGCGTGTCCGGTCATAACGACCTGCATGTCTGGTCATCTTGTGTTTTGCCCAGTGAAGGGGTAACGGCTCTATTTGACCATGGGGTTATAAATAGTGCCTTGGCCGGCCTTGGGATAGTTGCTGAGCACACTAGAGCCTTGTGGCTTGTGTGGTAGTGCTTGGGAGCCCTCCAACTCACTTGAGCTTGATAGTGTTCATCCGATCGAGTGAGTGAGCGATTCTAGTGCAATTGCATCATGAGGTTGCATCGAGTGGCACTAGGTGATCGAGCTACAAGCCAGTGGTGCTCGTTACTCTTGGAGGCTGCCACATCCTAGACAGCTTGGTGGCGAGTTCTCCGTCGTGAAGCCCACAAGAAGATTGTGCGAAGCTCCAGAGAAGGATTTGTGAGGGGTACCTTGCTCACCCCATGGGAGCTACGAAGAGCAACACTAGTCGAGCGTGTCATTGAGCTACCCTCACTTGTGGGTAGGTTCTTGCGGTGCCCAATGTGCGGGGTTGGCGGGTGATGCCAATTAGTCGTCGAACCACCAAGTGAGCGGTCGACACAACGGGGATTAGCGTATTGGCAAATACGTGAACCTCGGGAGAAAAATTATCGTGTCAACATTGTTCTTCCCATTGGTTTGCAATCCCCGAACACAAGCCTTGTATTTATATTTCATATATTGTGCTTGTGTAGTTGCTCTTGTAACTAGTTGTGCGTGTGTAGCTTGCTAGTTACCTTCTTGCTTGTGTAGCATAGAAGTAGCTCCCTTACGTAAGTAATTTAGTTTGTGTAACCTTGTTAGTCACATTGTTTAGTTTGTGTAGCTAAGTGTTTTTGCGCTCTCTAACTTGGCTTGTGTAGCCTTGTTATTGAGCATTGCTAGTGAGCTTAGGAGCTTTGTGCTTTTGCATCACTAGCAAGTGTAGGAGCTCCTCGATTGCCAAAGTACTAGTGCTTAGGTTTGTGTGACCTTGCTCTAGAATTGATTAAGTGAGCTCTAGGTAGCCTGACACCTTTACTGCTTAATTAGGATCTTTATAGGGTGCTTGTGAACTTAGATAGAGGGGTGTAGTCTTGGCTAGACTGATAGTTTTAATTCCGTATTTGTTTTGGTTAGCCGGCGCGTTTAATTTTAGAAAGGACTATTCACCCCCTCTAGATCGACATCTTGACCCTACAAGTGGTATCAGAGCCACGGTCTCTCATTTTTTGTCCTCACTGACCCGAGAGGATGGCGTCTAGTGGGATAGATGAGTGTGACACACACTTTTTTTATGGCACACACTTTGCACGGTGGAAACATCATATGCTTGATCATATTCGTGCAAGGGGGCCTAAGTTTTGGTGGGTTGTCACTAGTGGTCTCACTCATGTCTTGGACTATAAGAATCTAACCAAAGCACAAAAGGTTCTCTTTGAGCTTTGAGAGGTTTGATAGGGTGAACCACAAAGGCACTGTATATGAGTTATGGGGATCAATCAAGCACACCTTCGGTGACTCCTCCACATGGGATGATGGCAAGTTCAAGGAGGATGAGCCCAAGGTGGAGGCGCATGAGTGTGTTGAGCATGACCACAATTTGGTGATTGTGGAAGATTGCTCCACCTCATGGTCAAGTAATGATGATGATCGATCCACAACAAGTTCACTTGACAAGATTAATGGTGATGCCTCAAATGATGCAATTGAAGATGCTACTCCATGCACACTTGACGGTGATGATGATGGTTCATGCCCGGATGACATTGCTACTACAAGCCCATCCACTACACCACATTGCACCATGTCACAAGGTGACACCAAGGTATCAAATACTAATGTGGTTGATCATGTTGACTCATATGATGAGCTTGTTAGTAGACTTGCTAGCATGACTATGTCTTTAGAAAATGAGAAAGCTAAAATAATGAAATTAAAAAATGAAAACTCATTTCTAGAGAAATCATATGAAGATCATAAGCACTTACTTGATGTTCTTAAATCTTCACATGATGAGCTAATAGTGACTCATGAGAAACTTTTTGTATCTCATGAAGAATTATTGGAACAACATGCTTCTCTCATTAAAATATTTTCCAAGGAAATTAAAAATAATGAGAGCTCATCACATGACTCAAGTAATCAATTGCAACATGTGACTAACTCTTGTGATATAGAGAAGAAGCATGTATCCACCTCTTGTGATGAATTATTAGATATGCCTTGCTCTTCGCATATAGATGCTTGTTCTACCTCTATGACTTGTGAGACTAACCTTTTGAAGGAGAACACTGAGCTCAAAAGAGAAGTGAAGAACTTGAGCAACAAGTTAGAGAGGTGCTATAACTCAAAAGTCACCTTTGAGCATATATTGAAGACTCAAAGAAACTATGATGACAAGTATGGGCTTGGCTTCAAGAAGAAGATGACAAAGGATGAAAGAAAGAGAGAAAGAAAGATGAAGAAGTTACAACAAAGAAAGATCTCTCATACCATGTGCTACCGATGCTATGAAGCAAGCCATCTTGCAAATGCATGCTCCAACGTTGAGAAGCTCAAGTTGAAGAAAGAAGAAGAGAGGGTCAAGCATGTCAAGTGCTTCAAGTGCTGCACTTGGGGTCACCTCATCTCAATGTGCCCAACCAAGCAATTGGTGAAGCAACAAGAAGAGAATCAACCAAAGCTACAAGATGAGCAAGAAAAGAAACCCCAAGAGCAAGTCAAGATCAACCATGAAGATGGTGGTGACTTGTTGATGAAGAAGAAGAAAACAAGAAGGGGTGGAAGAGCAAGGCATTCAATGCTAGATCAAGATGCCAAGATGACGAGTAAGAATCAAATTGAGAAGAGAATTTGGCTCACATCAAGTGCTTCAAGTGTGGTGATAGGAGAAACTTTGCCTCTAAGTGTTCTACTAAGCTTGAGAAGAACTTTTGCAGGAGCAAGGTGTGATAATTTCTTTTTCCTTTGTTGTTCTATCAGTGTCAGATGACATAAAATAAAATTTTGAGATTGCCAGGCTACATGTCTTGTAGGCCTATGGGCATCTTTGAACTGTCCATTCTTATTATTATTATTTTTGGATCTTGATGTTTCTTTGTCTTTTAGGCAGAGATGCAAAGTACAAGTTGATCATTACGTGGAAAAATGCATCAACAACTCTGTTACTAGAAATTCGTTATTGAATGTTCTTTGTTTATTTTCTTGCTGGCTGCCACATGGTGTTGCTCGATGCCTTGGCACAATCCACATCTTTAAGGAGTTCAGGGAGGACGCCAAGGTCTAAGACCGTAAGAAGGTCGTCATCATCGATTGGTGAGGAGAGTGACCAAAAATATTTGTTTAATATAACTTACAATTCAAGGTAGATGGGAATCAGTTAAATATTATTGTTGATTACACTGTCTTGCATTTCATTATAGAACAACAATAATAGAAGCATTGAGTGTCATATCCAGTATTTCAGTTAGCACTATATTTTCCTTTTAGTGAACAGCACATGATAATGCTATTTTCATTGATTAAGGCAGGATTTTTTTTCTCAATTCTACCATGTATATCCAAATCTATCCAATATCAACACTGCCTTCATCAATGGTTCCCTTGGGAAACAAGCTCAGACCTGTAAGAACTTGCATTAGGGGCAAGCTGATGTTGAAATTGAAATTACCTTACCATGTGGCAGCAGCATCATCAAATAGGATAAGAATGATTTCCTTATTTTAAGATTTAATAATTCGGTTGTCAATCTAATCCAGATCTTTTTTCGACCCATTCATTTAGTTGTCGATTAGAGTGTTGTGTGGTGTCCTGCTAAGGGCCCCTTAAGGACGCTGGATTTTTCCTAAATCCTGTGTTTTTCATGTGATTTTGAACTATTCATGTGTTTTTCCTGTCAGAGAAAGCATTCAAAAAAATTACATATGTCTTGGCTCAGTCTTCTACTCTCCTCCCTACATATCATCTGCATCTTTACAAAAATCAATTGTTTTTGTAACAACCCAAGAATCTACACACCGAAAATACCAACTACAAAAAAATTTCTCAAGAATCCCATGTGATGATGAGTGTCATGTATAGGAACCCAACCTAAGAGATGCATTAGGTCTAAACCCAACCCAAGGCAACACATAAGCATGGCATGTCATTTGTTGATTATGATTATTTAATTTCTAACAAATAAAGTGATGCATACATTATTAACTCAAATTGTGATTTGGATTTCCTTTTGTTTTATGTTATGCTTAACAACTCTTTTTAAGAAACACACCATAAAGTAATTACTATTCAAATCAAAGGATAAATGTGTAAAAAAAAGAGAAAACTAATTCTATATATAACAAGCTACCCCTATGTTGATATACAAAATAGCTAAATAAATTCCTAATATATATAAAAGAATGTGGTAGGCCTCATATCTAAAACTCCAATGAATTTGGTGCACCCATTTTGAATTCAAATACCCAAACCAAATTTGAATTCAAATCAAGGAAAAGAAATGAAAAACAGAAAAAGGAAAAGAAGAAGTGGGCCTCCCAGCCAGCCGCTCAGCTTCGCGGCCAGCCCTAGTGCGCACGCGCGCGGCCCAGCGAGCCGGCCCAAGATGCCACTACTAGCCTACGCGCCCAACAGCTTCGCTAGCTGCCGCTGCCACTTGGCCCCACGCGTCAGCCGCACGTCGCCCACGCCCGCGCGTTTCCCCGTTTCACTTGCAGCCGCTGCCACGTGGGCCCCGCATGACAGGCTCCTATTCATCTTCTCCACGCCACGCTCAACCGCCTCGTGACCAAGAGCCGACAGCGGTGGCAAGGGCGGGCCAGGGGTCACGCCCGGGGCATGCCCTTGTCCCCCTTGCGTCGCACCCACGCAACCACTCGCGGCCATTGATGCAAGCTCGCGCCCCGATCACCCTTGATCCCCATCCACCGATCACCAGCCGTCCGCTATTGGAGCTTGGAGCTCCGGCTATAAAAGCCCCGGCTCAGGTTGCCCTAGCGCATTCCCGTGCCCGCCGCCACCTTGCGGCCACCCCCTACACACCCAAGACAAGAAAGAGAGCCAAGAGAGGAAGAAGGAAGGGAGAGGGGGAAAACAGAGGAAGGTGCCATCGGAACACCTCTGAAGCCGCCGGAGCCGAGGGCGACGCTGTTGTCCTCATCACGGTCGCGGGTCAGCACTGCACGGCATCCGGAGCTACATGGCCGCAACTCATCACTGCGTCACCATCCCCTCTTCCACAACACCTACGGTGAGCCCCCGGTTCTTCCCCCTGCTCGCCGTCGGACCTTGCTACTCCAGCCATGGCACTCCATATCGTGAGCGCGTAGGCCAAGGCCATCTTCGGTCTCTAGGCACACAAGCACAGAACACTCATGCACACACCGCAACCACCTCCGAGCCTTGGACGCGGTAGACCCCTCCAAGCCCTCACAGATGCCAAAGTTGAGCGCTCGCTCGCCGCGCTCGCAACGCCACCGTCGTGGCGTGGCCACCATTGGAGCATCAGACCACCGGCCATAGCACTGCCACCACTGGCCAGAGCACCCAACCACCGGCCAGAGCACCAGACCACCATGGCCAGCACCGCTGAGAGCGCCTAGTGCCTCCTTAACTCGCCCGCCATGTTCGTCGGAGCCATGGGAAACTCACACGCCCCACCAGGACGCTTCATCAAGGCCACAGCCACCTCACCAGCGCCGCCGTCGTGCCAGGAAGACTGCTGCCATGGCCGGCACACCACAGAACCCCACACACCATGTTAACCCCACCAATGAAGACGCCGAGGCTCGGCGGAGCTTCCACCCGCGTCAATTGCGCACTAGCGCCGCCACGGAGGCTCACCAGCGAGCTCGCCGCTGCCAAGAGCACAACCGTGGGAGAAACAAGGGAACACCCCCTCGCCGGCCACCCGCGAATGAACTCGGTGCACATGGACCGCGCCTGAGAGAAGAAGGGTGGACCCGGTCCACCGTAGACCTGTCTGCGGTCCATGGACCAGCGCCTCTTGGTCCACCGTGAGCCACGCTCATGCCCACAGCCAAAGGCCACAGCCCAGTGGAGGCCCACGGCTACGACATGGCAACTTCACAGCTTGACACGTGTCTAGGCCGGCCCGGCCCAGACCGGCCCAACCCAAGCCCGCCAGAGCCCATTTGAGACCCAGTTCGAGTTGACCGTTGACCGGTCAACATTGACTGTTGACCTGGGCCCACATGTCAGCGACACAAGAGCCGCTGGACCCACCTGTCAGCCACGATGACGTTGATGACGTCATGCTGGCGTCATGATGACATCAGCAGGACCCCACCTGTCAGCCACGATGACGTTGATCACGTCAGCAGGACCCCACCCGTCAGCCACGATGACGTTGATGACGTCATGCTGGCGTCATGATGACGTCAGCAGGACCCCACCTGTCAACCCAGAGCCGAGACGATGACGTCAGGCTGACATCAGCAAGCCACGTGGACCAACCACAGCGTGACACGTGTCAGCCCCTGGATTTTCAACCCTTTTTCTTTTTCATAAATCCATTTAATCTTCAGAAATTCATAACTAATTCATACGACCTCAGAAAAATATGAAACCAAGACCAAAATTCATCTAAAATCAAGCTCTACGCAATGAACCCATGTTTGAGTGCATTCGGCTCTTTCGAATTTTCATTGCTTCTTTGTGCTATTCTATAGACGTCGCTAACACGACTATAATGCGATCATTTGCAGACTCGGAGGAGAATCGGATGGACGAGGATCGTGAATACCATGAGAAGTACGGAGACGACTACACTAAAGGTGCCACATCCCACCCAATCTCATAGCACCTATTACGCACGGCTAAAATAGAAATGCTAGTGCTTTACATTTTTGTTATGATCACACTATGATAGGACTTGCATGGTAGTATGCTTTCTTGATGACCTTTACCTTGATGCAACCTTACCCCCTGCTCACCTAGCTGTTAGGCTAGTCACACGCTTGCTACTATATTTCATTACTTATTACTTCTACTATGCTTGCACTACATTGATGCGTGGTGGAAACTGGTGATATCTGGACTATGGGGAGAGTGTTGCATGCGTGACTTGGGTGCATGGAGGATGAGGGTTGTGTCGACCAAGTTGGTGTATACGATGAGCCTAGGGCAAGTCTTGTCGTGGGGTGCTACCTAGGCACCCTTGGAATGGATACCTGTGGTGGGTAAAGGGTATATGAGATGGCCTTGGGTGTGAACCTGTGATGGGAGGAGCCCAGGGCGGAGGTGCTATGGTGGCACGGTAAATGGAAATCCTGATGAAGACATTCTGTCTTGGTCATCCCTAAGGACTTACTAGTACTCAGATTCACCGGAAAGCCTTACGTACCACTCGTCCTATATGGTGCGGGACGGTCGAACTACTTGATAGGATCTTGCCACTACTGCTAGGTTGATAACAGAAAGTGTGAGGGAGGTACGGGGTGCGGAGGATCTCCTCCACACCCTCCCGAGACTTCATGGAGACCTTGTGGACCCGGCTCATGACTCACAGTTTCAGCCACCCCAGAATGGACTTGGGGCGTACCAGGGCTGAATGGTAGAGTGGCATTATCTTAGGCTAGCAAGTGGTCGGAATCAGTCCAGTTGATGACGGTCAGCAAGGAAGGCGGATCTTGTGGTTATGTAAAACCTCTGCAGAGTGTATGGTTGATCGATCGATACATACGCCGACTTGTCGTCTATGGACCTTTCCTGGGTTTCGCTTAAACTAGATAGTGAGATGAGTCCTTCTTTCCCCCGGGAGTAAGTGATCGGACGTAGCCAGGGCTACGGGCCTTGAGACAGTGCCGAGAGGGAGTTGGCCTGTCGATTGAGTGATGGTATGGTGGTGATGAGGTGATGTGTGATGGTGGTGGTTTATCGATCCCAGGATCGAAACCTGGCTTTGAGAAAAGGAATGGGGTGGTTTGGGTGTGGAAATGGTGTTTAAACTTGACCAACTGTCATTAAATACCTGATATGCTAAATACTTAGGAAACCCCAGCCTTATAGGTTCCTTTTGTTTATATTCATCCTGCATCCAATTTTCCACAAAGCAAAGCTCATAGGGATGGGAGTGGCCAGTACAAATCATACTGATAAATTTTGGCACACAGGTTCTGCTGAGGAGTATAGCTCCGAGGAGTTTGACGGTTGAGGGGTTCGATCCTACGCTTGAGTTTGGCGATCCAATCTTCAAGCTATTCTGAATGTTTGCTGCTTTTATTTCCGCCAATGGGGCGATGTAATAATTTACGTACTTCCGCACTATTTGTACTCTGATACTATCGTTGTATGGATGTGATATTCGACTAGAATATGGGTAATATGATCTAAAACGGTCTTATTACACTTCGACTCTATGGATTTCCCTTCGCAGAAATCGGGGTTGTTTCAGTTTTGTTGTGTAATTACGTATACAATACACATGTTTAAGCAGGGTTTTTTTTCCCGAGAAGGCTGCCATGCTCACCAACAGGGTGATTGGGGAGTTTCTCAAGGTATCCTCAATGCATTGTGATATCTAGTTTTCAACCTGCTTGGTTCGATTTCCATTATGGAGGAATGTTTAGGCGCATCTAATTGGCTGTTGTAATCGTCATATGTTGCCATATGGCTCTTTTGAAAATCTAGGAGCCTCATATCAAACCTGTACCTGCTGTGTCTGCATCGGTTTTGGGAGGGCCAAAAGGGTGCACATACAAGGCTCCTCAGGTGAATAGTCAAAATTGTTCTCTCGTTGAAGGTTAAACTATGAGGGTCTCAGTGTTAAAGTTTTTTTTGTTGACTGATAGTTGATCGACAGAAGATGTGAAGGGACACTAAGTCTGGTATGACCTCCTTGTTCATAGAAATTTTAGTTGAATCTTGTTTGAAAAATGGAAGAATTACAGGCTTACAACCATATATTTGTGCATCAGATTTTGAATTTACTCATTTTGAAGAACTTTTGTTTTTGCTACCAGCTTGTACGAGATCACTGTTCAGAGGATGATCAACTTGCTACATATTCGGCTCAAAATTTTAGCCAATGTTTGCTAAATCTTGGTGGTGATGCAAACCTAATTAAATGGTACAATTCTCCTCATGTAGGTATTTTATTCACCCCTTCCTCTCTGCCTAAGAGCCATTGTAACAATGAAGTGTGTTGATGGTGTTGCTGCCATTTCTCAAAATCTCTAATGTTCCTCTTGCCATGCTCTGAGTTGCTTGGTTTGGTTGACTTTTGGGATCTAAGGAGGAGGAGCAAGATCAATGATAGATTGAGGCACCGCAGAACATGATGCCGAACACCACCAAGGTCAGTGGAAAGCAGGAAGAGAATCTGAAACAACTGCAGCTACAAGTGCAGGTGAGCAGATGCAACATGTCCACATGATGTGAATGCATCTTTTCTTATCAGCGCATACTAAACATTGAGATCGAGTTGGTATGGTAAAATAGAGTATCTAGCTTTTTATTAATTCTTAATCACATACTTGCATGAAGGTAATGCTTTGTAAAGTTAGTGTTCGTCAAGGTGGATGAGTTAATGTGTTGTCCCTAGTGTTTCAGGTGTTAGAAGCTTTTGTGTGTTTTGGAGTTTCAGGTTGCCATTTTCCTATGGAAAAAAGATGGTGTGCCTCATGGAGCACGGTTGACTGACCTGAAGAAATAATAGGAATCAGAACTGGAGCGGACCACACCAGCTAAGTGGATGGATATAGAATCTCATTTAGAATGGTAATGCCTATTTGCGATCTGAATTCATAGAATGATAATGATATCTCATATCAATATTTGTAACAAATTGATTTGCTCCATGTCAAATGATAAAAGGTACTTTTGAAGAGGCCATATATGCCATCTACAAATCTTTATTTAAACAAATATATGCCTTGCACACATGATGCGTTGTAACAAAAGAACCAATGTAAAGTTGAAGTGAGATTTTTCTGTTGAATTGATTCATATATGCATACACGGTGAGTAGTTTTCTGTAGCAAGGCACGGGCATTCGGCTAGTACTCCCTCTGTCCCCAAAAGAATGAAATTCTAGAACAATATCATGTTTTAGTATACCAAGTTTGACCAATTATAAATAAAAAGTATAAATATTTATAATATCAAATAAATATCATTAGATTAATTACGAAATGTATTTTCGTAATAAATATTTTAATTCATAAATGTGAATATTGTTTGCTAGAAACTTGATCAAATATAAAATACTTTAACTGGTACGCATACCATAGTTTTGTCCTTTTCAGGACAGAGGTATTACATTTTACAATTATGAGTCCCCTAGCTTCGCCTTGTCCCGGCCTCAACAAGGTTAGGACTTGTAACGGACCAACGTAATTATACAAGATTAAGTAAGAAAATCTTCCACCGAGGCGGTTAATTTAACAAACTTAAGCCCGTATAACTCGAGATACCGTGAAATCGCGAAAGGATTTCAAACCAACCAACATACAACCAAGATCGTACTGATTTAGCAGCCACAGTTCACATGATACATAGAATTCACCATAAAAGTGGAATACATCGGAGTTCGGAATAAAAGTTATTACAACATAGTTCAACATAAAGTAGCGGAAGCAAGTAGTTTTACACACACACACTTAGTTCAAATACAGTGCCAGTAGATAGTCATGGTCCACAAAAGCATTAGATAAGACAAGCAGAACGACCTTTGCCCAAGGTCCTAGTTGTCACTCATCGCCGGATACAGACAGTTGGAGCAATACCCATAGTACATCTGACCATCTGCAACAACAATAGGAACGACACCCTGAGTACGAGAATGTACTCAGCTAGACTTACCCGTCATAAACTAGAAATAAACATGACACCAAGGAGTATGCAAGGCTTTATAAGTTGGTCTGGCTTGACTCATTGCGAAAAGCGTAAGTTATTATAGATAACTAAATTAAGTACTTTTGCATCATTTTTATGATAACCTACTCACGCTAGGTAAGCACCTATTGCTAAAGCAATCACTTGATGCAGCATTAATATCTAGATTACCATATCATGTTTAGCATTTCCAACATCACTTGTTTAACCATCAGTGTTCCATTATTGTTACTACGATGCCATAGCTCGAGTCAAGTGCTCACTAACCAGGAGCGACGGCAATTCGAATCGAATTCCTATCCAGCTGGAGATTTATTCCTCACACAAACCATGCTTCCCCCGTCAGGGTCGCGTAGATCACCAATGACACTTTCCAAGAAGCCGCGGGATAACAATCATGGATCGCACTACCCAGGGACCGCCCGACTGCCAAGACGCACCTTGGGCTCACTCTTCGCGTCCCCGTTACACCCCCTTCAACACCAGTCTGCCAACCCGAGTTTATCCCGGCTCGAAAAGTGTCACTAGCTTCGTGGTCGAAAGGTACTTTATTCGGCCAGCTAAATGTGAGGCATGCGTTCAACATGACAAGAGGGACGAGCAACGATCGGTCCTTAATCAACACAGATGGAATCACTATAGTCCAAAACCCTATAAGACTCCGCCCGGTCTCCGTTTATCCATCAACACTTGGTTACTTTTCATGATCACAATTACAGCTAACCATAACCCGGTATCCACCTATAGCTCGCAGGTGACAGGAAATCACCCGACTTCTACCGGTCTAAGCATGGCTAAGCAATTTACTCGATCCTGACCTAACAAGGTAACGGTAATCCAGTGGACAAGGATAATAATGCAACAACGGTTTCACTCAACTCCTATAACCTAATGCAACAAGATATAACTATAATTCAGGTAATAAAGAATAGCTTTTATAAAATAGGAGACTTAAAATGCTCCGGGGCTTGCCTCTTTCGAATGAGCTAGGATGGTAGTCGACGCACTCTGGCAGTTCCTCGCTTGGCTCTTCCTCCTCGGGCACCTCCTATGCCTGGGGCTCCTGCTGATCCGTCCAAGCCTGCTCCTCCGGTACTGCTACCTGCGACTCCTCCTGTGATCCTGTATGATGCAAGTGCATAAGTAAACATGCGAATGATGCGTCGGATTATGGTGGAGTGCTTTGATGACATGAGGTGCAGATGAGCACATGGAATGAGCAGTTTGGATATAACTACATCTTCTACAAGGTAGTCCACGTCATCCAAGAACATGTACCCTAAAACATGCACCTTGTTTTTATACTAATTAGCACACAACTTGCACATGCAAGTGACCCTAAATGACCAAAACCTACCAACCTAACTCATCCACAAAATCAGCAAGGCATAATGATGCTTCAAAGATACAGCAAACATATTTTATTACTCTCAATTTCTCATAAAGAATAATCTTTTATTCCCTATTTAGCTAGGGTTACACAGCAACACCTATCTCTGGTGTAGATAAAAATCTACAAAAATTACAGTAGAGTACTCTTACCCTAACTAACCTACCACTAAATTTTCATGAGAATTGAATATGTAAAACTGCCTGTACAAAATAAACAAATTATAGCCTAAATGTGATCATGAAATTATTTTGTACTAGGAAAAGTATCAAACAACAGATTTCACATTTTTCCTATGTTACTAACAGTAAACTAACATACTACAAAAATTATCATATGCATGTTTTATACAAATTTTGCCCTCTACTAAAAATAACAAATATTATCAATTAAAAGCATTTGAACTACACTTCCCAAATTTCTCACAGAACATGATTCACTAGTATTTTTTCTAGAAAGTACATTACTAATAAAGATTAATGCAACAAGAATCACATTTTTCCCTTTATTATTTTATTTACTACACTTTTTCTAAGATATCAGCATTTATAGCAATTAAATAAATTTGCACAGCAAAGTGTCACAAAAATAACATGAGATATTTTTAAACTGTAGATCTATTCAAGAGGAACATTTCAAACTTTGTTTCATAATTTTTGGAGCTATAAATCTTGAGATATGATTTTTGGAAGCCTTTTCAAAATTTCTAGAAAATCAATTTCTTAAAAACCGAAAATCTATCCGGCCTTTAATGCTACGTGCACCCCGCATCTGCACACCATGGACACCCACGAGACAGACAGGCGGGACCCCGCGGTCAGACGGGCCCACCCGTCAGCCTTAGCCGGCCTGAGGCGGTGCTGACCACCGGGATCTCGCCGCCGGCGAGTCCTCCGACGACGGGGAGGGTACCACCGTGTCCCTCACAGCGACGCGAATCCCGTGGTGTCTAGCGGGTGGCCAGACGAGCTCGGCATCGAGCTCGCCGGTGTGCATGGCGGCTCGGTGGCGCGGGGCACCGTCGGCCGGCCAACTCCGACCGAGAGGAGCCGCGCGGTGAGGTTAGCGAGGTTCGTGGGATAAATATGGTGCTCGTGCGCTCGAGAAGTGGGCGAGAAGGGGCATGGAAGGGTGAAGCCCACGGAGCGGTTCACTCCGGTGAGCTCGGCCGGAACTCCAGCGAGCTATTACCGAGGATAGGGGCCGAATCCTCGCGGGCCATGGCGAGCACCGGATGCGCAACGAAAGGGCGCAGCGAGGGCGAAGACGGAGGCGGAGGCGGTGAGCCGGAGCGGCGGCTAAGGCGGTGGCGGAGCTCGGGACCCGGCAATGGTGCGGCGGGGCGCGGCTGCTGCTGCTGGCCGAGCGAGAGGAGGGAATGGAGGGAACAGCCGAGGCGGGTGAGCGCGCGGAGGGGGGTAAGCGGGCGCGGGGCTGCGAGGGCCACTAGGGCGTGTGTCGCGCGGCGTCGCCGTCGCTCGGCCACGCGGCGGCCGAGTGCTGCTGCTGCTGCGCCACGACGCCGCGCGCGGGCGCGCGCGCGCGCGGGCGGGAGGGAGACGACGCGGGCGCGGGCCGGGCCGCCAGTGATGCTGGGCCGAAAGGGAAGCCGAGGTCCAGTAAAGCGAAAATCTGATTTTCTTTTATCATAAATATTTTTAGATTATTTCTTTATTTCAAAATTGAATTTGGAGATGAAAAAGGGGTTTTCAGAAATTTGGTCCAAAATAAAAGTTGTTCAAAATTTTATTCTCTACAACTTTCATGTAGAGCATTACTCAAAATTCTCAATAGATTTTGAATTTGGGATTTAAAGCTAAATTGATAATAAAAAAACTCATTTATTTAGAATATTTTTAAAACAAAATTTTTTGGAAAACTTGAATTCAAGAATTGCTCCAAAAATCAAGTTGATTTATCCTAGATTATTTAAAATTGCTAATACTCACAAGTACACCACCTTTTTGGCACTTACATCAAACTTAGGGTTCCAATTATTTATTTTTCAAGTTTAAATTTGAAAGAGCTACAATTCATGCAATGCCATTCATGAAATGATGTTGAATACTTATGCTTTGAAATGATAATGCATGCTTAACACCTAGGGGTGTTACAGCCCTCCCCCTTATAAGAATCTCGTCCCGAGATTTTGAGTTACGAACCATTTATCATAAAAATCTTTATACGCGGTTTGAAGATATTCTCCCGTTTCCCAAGAAGCATCGCTCTCATCATGATGGCTCCACTGAATCTTGTAGGTTGTGACCACTTTATTTCGAGTGACTCGGTCCTTAGTATCCAGGACTCGAACTGGTTGCTCACGATATTCCAAGTCTGCCTTGATCCGAATACCCTGAGGTTCTATTCTCTCCTCTAGAACACGCAGACACATCTTCAATTGGGATACGTGAAAGACGGGAAAGATCGAACTCATCTCTTCTGGCAATTGTAATTTGTACGCCACGGGACCCTTTTTCTCTATGATCTGATATGGTCCTATATATCTAGCAGATAGTTTCTTCTTGATTCCGAACCGTTTCTTCTTCATTGGGGTAACCTTCAAATAAACATAGTCACCCACTTGGAAATCCAATGGTCTCCTTCTCTTATTTGCATAATTCTTCTGACGAGACTGTGCAGCTTGCATGTTTTGTTGGATAATACGGACCTTCTTCTCTGCCTCATCTACAAAATCAATTCCGTAAAACCTTCTTTCTCCGGGCTCTACCCAATTTAACGGTGTCCTGCACTTCCTACCATACAAAGCTTCAAAAGGTGCCATCTTGATACTCTCTTGGTAACTGTTGTTGTAAGCGAATTCTGCCAACGGTAAACAGGATTCCCATGAGCCTCTGGATGATAGTACACAAGCTCTAAGCATATCTTCAAGTACTGCATTAACTCTTTCTGTCTGCCCATCTGTCTGTGGATGGTAAGCCGTGCTACGAATCAAACTAGTGCCCAAACCTTGATGAAGATGTTCCCAAAAGTGAGAGGTAAACTGTGAACCACGATCAGACACTATCGTTTTGGGTATCCCGTGCAATCGGACAATCTCAACAATGTATTTTTCTGCATATTGAGGTGGTCGGAAACTTGTTTTGACTGGCAGAAAGTGAGCTGACTTGGTAAGGCGATCGACTATTACCCAAATCGAATCATGGCCCTTCTGTGTGGTGGGGAGACCAGTGATAAAGTCCATACTTATATCATCCCATTTCCAATCGGGTACCGACAAGGGTTGCAGAAGTCCTGCAGGTCTCATGTGAAGAGCTTTAACTCTACAACACATGTCGCAACGAGCAACGTATGCTGCAATCTCCTTTTTCATCTTAGTCCACCAATAACGGGGTCGTAAATCCTGGTACATCTTACTACTTCCGGGGTGAATAGATAGCTTAGAATGATGGGCCTCATCCATCAACTTGTTCTTAAGCTCTCTATCCTTAGGTACTACCAGGCGATCCTTAAACCATAACACTCCTTGGTCATCCAATCGAAAGTGTTTGGTGGGTTCCCTCTTCATCTTTTCTTTGATATGAAAGATTCCCTTATCTGTTTTCTGACCTTCAATGATCTGGCTTTCCAGGGTACAACTGACCTGAATATTATGCAACACAGCAGGATCTAACAAATTGAACCCTTCTTCAAACAACGGTTGCACATCAATAGCATGGGATTTTCTGCTCAGTGCATCTGCTACTACATTAGCCTTTCCCGGATGATAGTGCACGTTCAGATTATAGTCCTTTATCAGCTCTAACCATCTCCTCTGTCGCATGTTCAACTCAGATTGGGTAAAAATATATTTGAGACTCTTATGATCTGTGAAGATATTACACACATTCCCCAACAGGTAGTGTCTCTAAATCTTTAGAGCATGCACCACTGCTGCAAGCTCCAAATCATGTGTAGGATAGTTAACTTCATGCTTCCTCAATTGTCGTGAGGCATAAGCAATGACCCTTCCATTTTGCATTAGTACACATCCTAACCCGTTCTTGGATGCGTCACAGAATACATCAAACGGCTTGTCTATATCCGGTTGGGCCAGAACAAGAGCAGTGGTCAACAACTTTCGCAAGGTGCAGAAAGCGGCCTCGCACTCCTCTGTCCATACAAACTTATGATCTTTCTGTAACAGGCTTGTCATTGGTTTGGCAATCTTCGAGAAACCCGGTATGAAGCGACGATAGTAACCAGCTAAACCAAGAAAACTGCGAACTTCATGAACTGAAGTTGGTGACTTCCAGTCCATAACCTCTTGCACCTTACTAGGGTCTACGGAAATGCCATTTTCAGACAACACGTGGCCGAGAAAAGGAACTGTCCTAAGCCAGAACTCACACTTGCTGAACTTAGCATACAGTCGATGTTCTCGGAGTCTAGTCAAGACAATCCGGAGGTGTTCTATGTGATCTTCTTCATTTTCTGAGTATATTAGAATGTCATCAATGAACACAATCACAAACTTGTCCAATTCTGGCATGAAAACGGAATTCATCAGATACATAAAGTATGCAGGAGCATTTGTCAATCCAAAGGACATGACAAGATACTCGTACAAACCATATCTGGTAGAGAATGCAGTCTTAGGCACATCTTGCGGCCTAATCTTTATCTGATGGTACCCTGATCTCAAATCTATCTTAGAGAACACTTTGGCTTTGGACAATTGGTCAAACAAGATATCGATTCGAGGAAGAGGATACTTGTTTTTAATTGTCACTGCATTCAGTGGCCGATAATCCATGCACATGCGTAAGGAGTTATCCTTCTTCTTTTTCACAAACAGAGCGGGGCATCCCCATTCAGACGAGCTGGGATGAATCAAACCTTTCTTTAGCAAGTCCTGAAGTTGCTTCTTCAATTCTGCTAACTCATTGGGAGGCATCCGATAAGGCCTTCTCGAGATCGGTGCTGTTCCTGGAATCAACTCAATGGCGAACTCAACATCTCGGTCTGGTGGAAGTCCAGGTAACTCATCTGGAAACACATCGGGAAACTCATAGACCACTGGAATCTGGGCTAGCAGAGTAGTTTGGACCGCACAAGACGTGCTAGCTAGGTCTACCCTCCGAGGTAAGACCACCCGAAAGGTGCCTTCCCCACTAGGTTCCTTAAGAGAGATACTCCTTCCTCCAACATCAATTACAACTCCCATTTGATTCATCCAGTTCATACCCATGATCACATCCAAAACTAACCCTGGCATGACTATCAGATTAAGCTTATATTGCTGGTTTGATATGTTTAGGGTTACTCCCTGAACTATCTGATTAGTCAACAGATCAGCCCTAGCTGAACTGATTTTATATGCACACTCCAATTCAACTATCTTTTGCTCATGCCTTTTAACAAATGCTTGACTCACAAAAGAATGAGATGATCCGGAATCAAACAAAACTACTGCAGGATGATTGTTGATAGAAAACATACCAGCTGTCACCGGTTCTCGTTCAGGGATGTCATCCACAGTGGTGTGGTGCACACGAGCTTGATACTGCGTTTGCTGTTTCTTAGGGTAGGGACAAAACTTTGCAAAATGCCCGGGTTGGTTGCAGTTGAAGCACGGTCCCTTCACTTGAGCCATAATTCCAGATGAACTGCCCTGTCCTGTCTTCGCTTGAGGCAATGCCATCTTGAACGGCTTCTGGTTCCTCTAGGGTTGCTGAGTATTCTGATTCTTTCTTTGCGGTGGCCTAAACCTTGCACCTGGGGCAGGTGATCGATAAGCTGGGCGGTTGGCTATTGGGGCTTTGAACTGGGACGGACCCGACTCGAAAGCCCTCTTACGGATCTTGGAAGCAGCATAGACATTGTTGTTCTTCTCTTGCTTTAGACAGTCACTAACGAAGTCATTGAAACTAGTCCTCATGTTTGTACCCACATGTTTCATCATCTTGGGACTCAGGCCTCTCTTGAAACTAGCGATCTTCTTGGCATCAGTATTCACCATATCAGGGGCATAATGGCTCAGGTTATTGAATGCATGCAGATATTGAGTCACAGTCTTCGTGCCTTGATTTAATGCCAGGAATTCCCCAAGTTTCATCTCGGTCAGACCAGGTGGAATGTATGTTCCCCGGAAGGCTTCAGTGAACTCCCTCCAAGAGATATGGGCGTGGGGAGGAAAAGTGGTGCGGTGATGCTTCCACCACATTCCTGCCGGACCTTGAAGCTGATGAGCTACATACTCAGTCTTCAACACTTCAGTCATCCTCAAGACGCGGAACTTGTCTTCCATAGTATTAATCCACTCTTCTGCATCCAAGGGTTCTGCGGCTTCCTTGAAGATCGGTGGACGAGTATCCATGAAGTCCTTGAAACTATTGTACTGATTTGCTTCGTGCCCACCCGGGTTTATCCCTCGACGGGTGTTATCTGCGATACTGCGCAACGCAGCTTCCATATTCTGTTGCATGCTCTCCATGTTGCGCTGGCTTCCAAGAAATTGTGCGAAAAACTGTTCTGCAGTGTAGGGTGGAGGAGGCGGTGGTGGATCACGGTCATCATTAGCAGCAGCACTGCCACCAGCCTCAGCGGCACCATACACGGTACGACGAGTATTCGGCATCTGCATGTTTCAGCAACAGTAATTATTAAGTGATGTTGTAGAAATTGCAACCGAATGAAAAATTATGCCGAACTGAATTCACTGGAGAGAATAAATTCATACAATAAAACAGGGGCACAATAAGTCATTCCAATTAACACAACATCACTAATTATATTACTTAAAGCGCACACATCGCGTCCATTACAACCAAGTTGCCAACATACATACACTGGACTTTTGACGTTCGGATACCGCCACAAACACATCCAAGCTTTCCAACATTACATCAAGCTTTAGTCTTTCTACTCATTATTACATGCCCAAGGTGCCAACAAAGCAAAAGATCATGCAGGCGGTACCTAGTAGCTAACGCAACAACTACCAGCCTACTCATCGTGGTCGCTGTCTAGGTCAGAGACGTTGGCGTTGTCGCCACCTGCAGCGTCGTCGTGCTCCTCAGCTGGCGCCATGGGCTCTTCAAGATCTTCGTCTTCATCCAAATCCATCTCTACTGCGCCAGTGAAAGTCCCTAGTTTGGTTTTGGCTAATTGATGAAACCTAGGACTAACCTTTGTATCTAAGTGGATGATTTAGATAAAGGTGGTCATTGAATATGAGACATGACATTGACTCATATGACCAAGATGGTGAAGACCAAGATGAAGCTTGGCTCGATGGATCGGTTGTGAAGGTGAAGGGCTAGTCGAGGCTTCGAAGCGAAGGACCATGCGATGGTGAAGCTTGAGCAAGACTTGGCGCCGATGGACCGATGCAACGGTGAAGAGCAAGTGAAGTCAAGGTCGATGGATCGAGACGGTCATGTGATGATATGAAGTGGATCATATCATTTGGAGAAACAAAATAGGCTCAAGGCAAAGGTATAACCATAGGGCCATTTTGTTTTACACTCAAGACACCATAGAGGGTGTGAGTGGTTTAGGATCGATAGCCGAACTATTAAGAGGGGAAGTCTTATCGGTTATTCGACGCATGGGTGCCACTAGGTGAATTCATCAAGTGCATTGCATGTAGGGCCTAGTGAGCTAACTGGAAAACCTTTGAAAATGTTTGAGAAAAAGCTAACACACAAGCACATGGAGGTGTACACTTGTTGGTGTTGGCACATTTGCAAAGGTGGCGTTGGTCGCGCTGTGGTTTGCGGGTAGAGAGGGGTTTGGGTTCCTCTCTCCCTCCCGCCGAGCGTGCGAGCGCGGGATTCAGGCGATTTCGGGGAAATGAAATGCCTATTTTCTACTACACCGGAAGTCAGAAAAGAAACGGAGACGAACGGAGGTCACAGAGGTGACCGGACGCTGCACCGGACGCGGTCACGGTGTGACCGGACGCGTCCGGTCAGTACAGCGCAGGAGTCAGGCGCGCGGGCTAGGGTTTGCAACCGGCGCGTCCGGTCACTCGTGGGACCGGCGCGTCCGGTCAGACGCCCTGAGGGAACAGCAGTTCGCAAGGTCGATCGGACGCGGTGAGCGTCCGGTCACACACGATCAGACGCGTCCGGTCGTCAAGGGAGCTTACTGGACTCCGACCGGACGCTGGCACTGTCGTGTCCGGTCATTCTCTGGAGCGCGTCCGGTCATTGCTTCGCAGGCGCGCTGTACAGTGCGACCGGTGCGTCCGGTCGGTTGAGGGGCGCGTCCGGTCATCGCGTTTGACCGTTAGCGTGTAGTGACCGTTGGAGGATCTAACGGTCGCGTTTGAATTCGGTGGACACGTGGGTGGCGCAGGGCGACCGGACGCGGTTGAGCGCGTCCGGTCAGTTTCGACCGGCGCGTCCGGTCGTCCCGAAAAAACGGTCAGTAGAGTTGCAACGGCTCTATTTGTTTGGGATGCTTATAAATACTTGTTGGCCGGCCCTTGGGGAGGTCTCTTGGCATTTCTAACACTCTTGTGCATCCTTTGAGCAAAAGCATCTCCTCCCACTCATCTCTCTTGCTTGATTGCAAATCAAAAGTGAGATTGAGTGATCCCAAAGTGCATTGCATAGCTTGAGGGCATCTAGTGGCACTTGTGGGTGGTTTAGCCGGTGGATTTCTTGTTACTCTAGGAGAGTACCGCTCCTAGCCGGCTTGGAGATTGTTGGAGGCGTTGGCAAGATAAGGTGATTGTTCTTGGCCACCTCCGGTTGATTGTGAGAGGTTCTTGTGCTTTCCTCGGCGGGACGCCAAAAGCAACTCTAGTGGAATCCGCGTGTCATTGAGTTACCTCACTTTGAGAGTGGTGTCTTGCGGTGCCTTGCGGGGCGTGCCTTGAGGGGCAAGTGACTTGAGGGTCACACCAAGGAACCATCTAAGTGTTGGTCAACACAACCGGTGACGTAGCTTGTCGGTGCACAAGTGAACACCGAGTGAACAAAAATATTATGTCTCTTGTTTCCCGGTGATTGGTCTTCATATTGTGTTGTGGTCAATATTGATTGATTGTATATCATCTTGGTGTTTGGCAACATCTTCACTCCACCGTCGGTATAAGAATCATAATCCTCTCTTGCACTTACTTTTACTAGATTATCTTGTGTAGCTCTAGTGGTAGCTTTGCTAGTAGTTTTGTTTAGCTTGTTCTCTAGTGTAAGATTAGTGACATAGCTCTTGTGTGAACTAGAGATCATAATCTACTAGACTTGTGGATAGGAGGCTTGCATCACAACCTTTGGCTAAGCAAATCTCGCTTTACGCCGTTTGTTGTTCTAACAAGTTTGCTTAGTGGTATTTGTAGAATTTTTATAGGCTTTTCACCCCCCCTCTAGCCATCTAGGACCTTACAGCCAGGAAGGTCATAAGGGTTAAGCTGATTGTTCAGCCGATGGACCTCCTCATGCAGGTTATCATTGTACTCTTCTGCATCAGCCAGCTACTGCTCTAGCTCAAACTGTCTAGCCCTCAACACATTCTCTGCAGACCAGGCTTCATTCCTCTGATGGAGCACATGAGTCAACATGCGCTCAGCATTCCTGTTGGCGGTGGTCAGTCGCCCAAGCTGCTCTCTCAGGGCACGTACATCTCCCTCAAAAACCACAGTCCTCTGGGTAGCCTGATCTTTCTGACGAGTCAACTGAGCCATCTCTGCGGTGAGCCTCTCAATCTCAGCGTCGTGATCTCTCTGAAGCTGATGGCGGTCATCACGAGCCTGACCAAGAGCACTAGAAACACGTCTCAGACTACCTTCCACTCCATCGAAGGCCCTCATTACTGCGAACATGGCACTCATAGCGGGGTTATCACTGTTCTGTGCTTCTGATGCGCTAATCTCCAGAGATCTTCCTCTTGCCTGCTGCCACGAGTCAGTGGAGGGGTTGCCCCTCGGAAAGACTCCCACTATAGCGGCTGCCAACTCCTGAGGAAAGCGATCCATGATGTCCCTCAGGATCCCAAAGGCTGCCCTCTCAGCGGCTTCTTCAGGGGTCCTGCCAGTCGACTCAAAACGCCAACCGGTCCACTCGGAACCATCACCTCGGGGACGAACTACTACTTCCACAGTCACCAAAAGTCCTTCCCCCAACCGCTCATTTGACCAAAAGTAGTGGGGCTCCATCCCATCAGGATAGCCTACATAGTTGAGCACTCTCCACAAGAGTGTAGGCATCCCAAACTCTCCAAGAAAAGTGTGGCGCTGACGAGTGCGTGGAGCAAGCTGATGACGGGGAGCTCTGCTGGTGGACTTGCGGGCTGTCTGCTTGGTACGTGCCATCTGTAGCAAAATTTTATTACTGTGGTGAGAACAGATTTTTAAGTTGACATTTTTATCAAAATGAGATAAGCAACTTATAAGGGGAGGAACAATGCCATGAATGAAATGCACAACATGATGCATGCACGTTCCGTACGTCCTCACAAACTTAGAAAAATCAATAACTACTAACGGAATAAATGGTGGCATACAACGACCTCTTGTAACGTAACTAATACGTACTACTCGAAAGCGCTGTTATGTACCTGCAGAAAATCACTTCAGTCCACACCTCACAGTATGAAAATATGCAAGAAAGCAGTAAAGTAAGTTACTCGCTCTACGCGCATCCCCAGATACGAGTATAACGGTAACAACTACCCGTCTCATCGCCCTATTGACGGCATCGTCACCGCATGACGGAATTCCCCACAATTTGGATACCCTCATACGAACATGCGTAGGGCACGTAAGTGTTTTGGTATCACATAAGCACTCCCCTAAATCGGCAGTGTATCCGACCATGCTCTCACAACTCTCACTTACCCAGGCGTAGAGGTAATTGATCCATACATTACCACTCAAGTGAATGACACTCATACAATAGCACGCCGTATGAGCGATAAAATTTAAAATATGATGCAAACCCCCAAGTTAGTACTTAATTAAGCCACCTAGAGTCCTTATCGAGCATAAAGCATATGACCACTGGCACACTCTTAAGTTTAAAGGCTTATTTGAAAACACAGTTTTATTTTTAAATACTCATGTGAACAGTACATGCTAAACCATGCTCCGATACCAGCTGTAATGGACCAACGTAATTATACGAGATTAAGTAAGAAAATCTTCCACCGAGGTGGTTAATTTAACAAACTTAAGCCCGTATAACTCGAGATTCCGTGAAATCGCGAAAGGATTTCAAACCAACCAACATACAACCAAGATCGTACTGATTTAGCAGCCACAGTTCACATAATACATAGAATTCACCATAAAAGTGGAATACATCGGAGTTCGGAATAAAAGTTATTACAACATAGTTCAACATAAAGTAGCGGAAGCAAGTAGTTTTACACACACACACACTTAGTTCAAATACAGTGCCAGTAGATAGTCATGGTCCACAAAAGCATTAGATAAGACAAGCAGAACGACCTTTGCCCAAAGTCCTAGTTGTCACCCATCGCCGGATACAGACAGTTGGAGCAGTACCCATAGTACATCTGACCATCTGCAATAACAATGGGAATGACGCCCTGAGTACGAGAATGTACTCAGCTAGACTTACCCGTCATAAACCAGAAATAAACATGACACCAAGGAGTATGCAAGGCTTTATAAGTTGGTCTGGCTTGACTCATTGCGAAAAGCGTAAGTTATTATAGATAACTAAATTAAGTACTTTTGCATCATTTTTATGATAACCTACTCACGCTAGTTAAGCACCTATTGCTAAAGCAATCACTTGATGCAGCATTAACATCTAGATTACCATATCATGTTTAGCATTTCCAACATCACTTGTTTAACCATCAGTGTTCCATTATTGTTACTACGATGCCATAGCTCGAGTCAAGTGCTCACTAACCGGGAGCGACGGCGATTTGAATCGAATTCCTATCCAGCTGGAGATTTATTCCTCACACAAACCATGCTTCCCTCGTCAGGGTCGCGTAGATCACCAATGACACTTTCCAAGAAGCCGCGGGATAACAATCATGGATCGCACTACCCAGGGACCGCCCGACTGCCAGGACGCACCTTGGGCTCACTCTTCGCGTCCCCGTTACACACCCTTCAACACCAGTCTGCCAACCCGAGTTTATCCCGGCTCGAAAAGTGTCACTAGCTTCGTGGTCGAAAGGTACTTTATTCGGCCAGCTAAATGTGAGGCATGCGTTCAACATGACAAGAGGGACGAGCAACGATCGGTTCTTAATCGACACAGACGGAATCGCTATAGTCCAAAACCCTATAAGACTCCGCCCGGTCTCCGTTTATCCATCAACACTTGGTTACTTTTCATGATCACAATTACAGCTAACCATAACCCGGTATCCACCTATAGCTCGCAGGTGACAGGAAATCACCCGACTTCTACTGGTCTAAGCATGGCTAAGCAATTTACTCGATCCTGACCTAACAAGGTAACGGTAATCCGGTGGACAAGGATAATAATGCAACAACGGTTTCACTCAACTCCTATAACCTAATGCAACAAGATATAACTATAATTCAGGTAATAAAGAACAGCTTTTATAAAATAGGAGACTTAAAATGCTCCGGGGCTTACCTCTTTCGAATGAGCTAGGATGGTGGTCGACGCACTCTGGCAGTTCCTCGCTTGGCTCTTCCTCCTCGGGCACCTCCTGTGCCTGGGGCTCCTGCTGATCCGTCCAAGCCTGCTCCTCCGGTACTGCTACCTGCGACTCCTCCTACGATCCTGTATGATGCAAGTGCATAAGTAAACATGCGAATGATGCGTCGGATTATGGTGGAGTGCTTTGATGACATGAGGTGCAGATGAGCACATGGAATGAGCAGTTTGGATATAACTACATCTTCTACAAGGTAGTCCACGTCATCCAAGAACATGTACCCAAAAACATGCACCTTGTTTTTATACTAATTAGCACACAACTTGCACATGCAAGTGACCCTAAATGACTAAAACCTACCAACCTAACTCATCCACAAAATCAGCAAGGCATAATGATGCTTCAAAGATACACCAAACATATTTTATTACTCTCAATTTCTCATAAAGAATAATCTTTTATTCCCTATTTAGCTAGGGTTACACAGCAACACCTATCTCTGGTGTAGATAAAAATCTACAAAAATTACAGTAGAGGACTCTTACCCTAACTAACCTACCACTAAATTTTCATGAGAATTGAATATGTAAAACTGACTGTACAAAATAAACAAATTATAGCCTAAATGTGATCATGAAATTATTTTGTACTAGGAAAAGTATCAAACAACAGATTTCACATTTTTCCTATGTTACTAATAGTAAACTAACATACTACAAAAATTATCATATGCATGTTTTATACAAATTTTGCCCTCTACTAAAAATAACAAATATTATCAATTAAAAGCATTTGAACTACACTTCCCAAATTTCTCACAGAACAAGGTTCACTAGTATTTTTCCTAGAAAGTACATTACTAATAAAGATTAATGCAAGAAGAATCATATTTTTCCCTTTATTATTTTATTTACTACACTTTTTCTAAGATATCAGCATTTATAGCAATTAAATAAATTTGCACAGCAAAGTGTCACAAAAATAATATGAGATATTTTTAAACTGTAGATCTATTCAAGAGGAACATTTCAAACTTTGTTTCATAATTTTTGGAGCTATAAATCTTGAGATATGATTTTTGGAAGCCTTTTCAAATTTTTTGGAAAATCAATTTCTTAAAAACCAAAAATCTATCCGGCCTTTAACGCTACGTGCACCCCGCATCTGCACACCATGGACACCCACGAGACAGACAGGCGGGACCCCGCGGTCAGACGGGCCCACCCGTCAGCCTTAGCCGGCCTGAGGCGGTGCTGACTGCCGGGATCTCACCGCCGGCGAGTCCTCCGACGACGGGGAGGGTACCACCGTGTCCCTCACAGCGACGCGAATCCCGTGGTGTCTAGTGGGTGGCCAGACGAGCTCGGCATCGAGCTCGCCGGCGTGCATGGCGGCTCGGTGGCGCGGGGCGCCGTCGGCCGGCCAACTCCGACCGAGAGGAGCCGCGCGGTGAGGTCAGCGAGGTTCGTGGGGTAAATGTGGTGCTCGAGCGCTCGAGAAGTGGGCGAGAAGGGGCGTGGAAGGGTGAAGCCCACGGAGCGGTTCACTCCGGTGAGCTCGGCCGGAACTCCGGCGAGCTATTACCGAGGATAGGGGCCGAATCCTCGCGGGCCATGGCGAGCACCGGATGCGCAACGAAAGGGCGCAGCGAGGGCGAAGACGGAGGCGGAGGCGGTGAGCCGGAGCGGCGGCTAAGGCGGTGGCGGAGCTCGAGACCCGGCAATGGTGCGGCGGGGCGCGGCTGCTGCTGCTGACGGAGCGAGAGGAGGGAATGGAGGGAACAGCCGAGGCGGGCGGGCGCGCGGAGGGGGGTAAGCGGGCGCGGGGCTGCGGGGGCCATTGGGGCGCGTGTCGCGCGGTGTCGCCGTCGCTCGGCCACGCGGCGGCCGAGTGCTACCGCTGCGCCACGACGCCGCGCGCGGGCGCGCGCGGGCGCGCGCGTGCGCGGGTGGGAGGGAGACGACGCGGGCGCGGGCCGGGCCGCCAGTGATGCTGGGCCGAAAGGGAAGCCGAGGCCCAGTAAAGCGAAAATCTGATTTTCTTTTATCATAAATATTTTCAGATTATTTCTTTATTTTAAAATTGAATTTGGAGATGAAAAAGGGGTTTTCAGAAATTTGGCCCAAAATGAAAGTTGTTCAAAATTTTATTCTCTACAACTTTCATGTAGAGCATTACTCAAAATTCTCAATAGATTTTGAATTTGGGATTTAAAGCTAAATTGATAATCAAAAACTCATTTATTTAGAATATTTTTAAAACAAAATTTGAGGAAAACTTGAATTCAAGAATTGCTCCAAAAATCAAGTTGATTTATCCTAGATTATTTAAAATTGCTAATACTCACAAGTACACCACCTTTTTGGCACTTACATCAAACTTAGGGTTCCAATTATTTGTTTTTCAAGTTTAAATTTGAAAGAGCTACAATTCATGCAATGCCATTCATGAAATAATGTTGAATACTTATGCTTTGAAATGATAATGCATGCTTAATACCCAGGGGTGTTACAGGACTCAGGACCGAGCTTGGATGATGCTCAAATTGATGGTGGCAGCAGCAACAATTGATGAGACTGGCCTTCTCATCTTGAGAGAGAAAGTAATAAAGATAGAAAATAGGCGAAGGAGTATACATATAAAAGTTAAAACATAGTAGGGATGAAAATAAAAAAATGTAATTGACCAGGCTCTTTCCAATAAAGTGATATCATATCCGTTTCTGATCATAATCATATATAGTTTGGTTTTCCCATTTTTTAGCACTAACATTGTAACGTAAATATTTGAATCGATGATTATAAAAAAATTCTGACCAATAAAAGTGATGTCATATCCCTTTGTGATCATACTAAGTACTTCCTCTATTCCAAATTAATTATAAGACATTTTAGTTTTTTTAGATTCATAGCTTTTTCAACGTAGCTAGATGTATGTTGTCTAGATATATATATTAAAAGCTATGAATCTAGAAATACCAAAATGTCCTATAATTTGGGACAAAGGAAGTATAAAGTTTGATTTCTCTCATTTTTAGCACTATATTGTAACCATTGTATTAATATAAATAGTTACTAAACTGATAATAACTATACAAAATGTCTAAACAATTGAAAATCGTCTCCTACCGTTATAGACATCCAACGGGCCGGGCTGGCACGGCACGTCGTGCCTCTTGGGCCATGCCTCTTAGGGTAACGGGCCTGACCGTCGGCCTAGGCATGACACTATGAGCCATTTTCTAGGCCAGGCCAGCCCAGAAAGCATGGTCAATGAAGTAGGCCGGCCAGCCCAAGGCCCAAGTCTCCCTGCTGTTGAGCACCACGTGGGGGAGGAGCCGAGGCACGACCGCATGGGGGAGCACCGCTGTCGCGTTGCATGGAGGCAGGTCGCGGATGGCCGCCGACGTGTTCAATGCGGAGGGGTTGGAGGCGGCGCCACAACGGGCATTAGCATCGGCCCACAGCCATCAGGGCAGGGCCAAGAGGAGGAGGCGACCGCAAATTGGCAAGAAGAAGGTGGTTGTCATCTGTCGAGCACTCGAGCCACGAGCGGGGAGGAGGCGTGCGACTGTAGGGCGGAGGAGGTGTGCTGGAGGCAAACAGGAGAGAAGCATCGGGAGAGGAAGAGAAGCAGGCGACCGGGGTGGGAGGAGAGAAGGGCGCGTCTGCAGATTCGGAACTAGAGGTGGCGGCAAGGGCAGAGCTACGTTTTGCTGTTGGGGTCAGTTGAACCCGTGAATTTGTACAAACTTAGTGGGAATTATTATTTTGCGTTGTTCTCTAAAGGTACCCCAACGTGTATTACACCTGACCCCGGTGCCATTTTGGCCTGGCTTCGCCCTATGTGGTGGCGGCTACGTCTTTTGGGATGGAAAGGGACTTTGGATCATAGAGGATAAGAGTCTTTATATATTTGATCGAAGTATTGGACTTTTAAAGAGCCTGCAGCATTTTTCGGACCGGGTCGTGCTGCCCAATGTGGGGGGAGCGGCACAGACACAACCCTATGCATCAGGCTATGCCGGCCTAGGCCCGCAGCTCACTATGCCGTGCCGTGCTGGTGCCAGAGCAAAATGTCATGCTTCGGGCCAGGCTGCGGTGCCTCAGGCTGTACGACATATGTACCTACTGTTTTCATCCCACGCCGAGACACCAGCAACAAATTCCACGAATAGTAAGGGGCCATGTGATAAAAAGGCAACATCAGTGTGCCATCGCTGCGTCCTCCTCTTCCTCGTTTGGCGGCTCGTGTTGCTTCCTCCCGGTGTCTCCCTCCCTCCGGCCTCCGGACGCGAAACGCTGACGCGAAATCAAATCAAACCTGCTGCTGCCTGCTGCATCCACTGTCGAGCCGAGCCAAGCCGCCGCTTCTGCCTCCTCCTCCTCCTCCTCCTCCTCACTTGCCCTCTCCCTCGCTGACGCCCCAATCCATTCCCCCCGATCCCCAGACCCCAGCCGCTTCGATTACGCGACCCGCCTCGCAAACCCTAGCTCCCCCGCTCTTTCCCTCTCCCATGCGCCCCAAACCCTAGCTTCCCGCCCGCCCACGGCCCACCCGCCAGTCATGCGCGCCTCCGCCTCCGCGGTCCCCATGGAAGTCTCCGCCTCCGCCCGCAGATCCGCCACGGGCCCCGACCCCGGTGGCGCCAAGAAGCCGCGCCTCGCGCAGCCGCCGCCGCCGCGGGACCCCAGATCTTACGCCGCCGCCGCTTCCTCCAATGGCGCCGCCAGCGCCGCCGAGCAAGCGCTGGTCGACGAGCTGCTCGGCCAGTACCGGACCGCGCTCGGGGAGCTCACCTTCAACTCCAAGCCCATCATCACCAACCTCACCATCATCGCCGGCGAGAACCTCCAGGCCGCCAAGCCCATCGCCGCCCTCATCTGCGCCAACATCCTCGAGGTGACCTTTGCCTTTGACTCCTCTTACGCTCGTCAAACTGCCGTCTCCCCCCTCTTCTTCCTCAATTCACCATGTAAAAGTAATTCTAAGGCGCCATCAAGTAGTAGCAAGCACCCACCCACTGGCTGTCTCTTATGCTAGATACAGCACATGTGGTCGGTGGTGTGGTAGGATACCAGGCCTCTGTGCATTGTACACACTAGTGCCCATGCTAGCTATCAAGATCAATCGCTGTGATGTTGTGCTAGCTATCAAGATCAATCGCTGTGATGTTGTGAAGTGAGTTGTTTTGTGTACAATAGATGCAAAAGGAAATGCTGATTTACCTACCTTTGTTGAGAAATCTCTCTCCCCCATCTCATTTCTCTCCCTTTCGCTCTCATGTGCCTGCGGAGTCACTCTCTTGTGTCTGCGGAGCTCGCTTTTGTGATGCTAATATACATGGTTTATACGATTTCAAACGCGAAGTTCGTTGCTCAACTTTGTTTCTCAAGAATTCATTGGTTTATATGAATTTCAGACTCCTGTGACACGGCAAAACAAATATGAATATTGTGGTTTGAACCACCCTCTGCTAATTAGAGGGCTACAGCAGTTACCACTGGTACTAAAACATCATAAGTTATCAGCAGCATGGTTGAACATCGAATCAAGCTTCAAAAGCGTTTCGTTCCCACGCTGCCCACAAACTTGTGTGCAGATTATATCCTCACGCTGCAGTAACTGTTATACTGTTCTCATGCTGACCAGTGACAAAGTTATCAATTTGTGTACCCTAATCAGTTGAATTGCAAAGTTTCCAGATTTCAGAAAGTTATACAAACTGAAGTTTATGATACATCGTCATGTACATATGAAAAATATATCGATGCACTGATAAAAAGGCAGGGAATTGTGAAGTATAATATATGCCACAAGTTTGGCCTGCACTGGGCTTCTCCTTACACTCCTGGATAACCGCTGAGCATTGGTTGACTTGGTTTGTGTATTACTTTGTGTAACCTTGCTGCTATACACGGTTTGAGGTGGCATGTTATCTATGCTCATTTTGTTTCGTTGGTTGTGTTCTAAAAGGAAAACTTTTACTGGATTCTTCAGAAGTAAGGTCGAGTCCTAGTCACCAGATAAAAGGAATAACAAATAAACACCATTGAACCTTCTCAGCTTTGTAGTTGTGTGAATTGTAAGACTCGCACTGTTGTATATGATCTGTTGTTAAATCATATCTACCAGTGTTTGTCTTGAAATTCACATTGTCGAGGCATATCAGCATTTGGTTTTTCTTGTTGCCCTGTATTACTATAATCCACTATAGTGTTCTGCAATTGTTATCCACTATATGTATGGAGGGGGTGTATCTATTTTATTTGATGTTTGCTTGTCCCTGTAGGTTCCAAGTGAACAGAAACTACCATCGCTATATCTACTTGACAGTATTGTAAAAAATATTGGAAAAGATTATGTTAAACATTTCTCAGCAAGATTACCAGAGGTTAGTATTTCATCCTGTACCATCTTCTTGATATGGGATTAGAGATGGTTCCAACCTCTGGAAACAATATTTATTTATTGATGAGATGGTGTGACTTGGACATCACAATAACAAAGTTTTGTTTGGCTGTACTTTTTTTTTGTTTTTGCTAGGTGTTCTGCAAGGCATATAAACAAGTTGATCCTGCTATACATCATAGCATGAGGCACCTTTTTGGAACATGGAAAGGAGTGTTTCCTCTACCTCCGCTCCAAATGATTGAGAAAGAACTTGGTTTTCAGTCATCTGCCAATGGATCATCGAGTGCTGCACCATCAAGGACTGATTCTCAATCCCCGCGCCCATCCAATAGCATACATGTAAATCCAAAATATTTAGAAGCGAGACAGCAACTCAATCAACCAACTAAGGCAAGATATTCTTTCTCAAGTTATCTTAATACACCTGTTCACTCCTTTGACCTCTGGGACGTAATCAAAATATTTACCATGTGTAGCATTGTAGCTGTCACTATGTTCTTTTGCACACCATGTGATTTTGTTCCTGATGCTGTTTTTCCCTTACTTCGGACAGGGGATACTTGGAAGTGGTGCTAAGACAACTGTAATTGCTGATACTCGATGACATTGAGAGGGCTAACAGGCTAGGTACTGATAGAAATGCAGGGAGACGATTAGAAGCTCCTAATGCTAGACCTGTAAGTTCGCTGCTATCTCTTTGGCTCTTTTGACATCTCTTCTTGTAAAATGGCAGAAAACTGTCACTGCTCCTTGTGTCATTCACATTTTTTTCTCTAATATACTACTTTTAACTGTAACATGCAGAACATACAGCGCACTCAGAGGGACCCTTTTAGCAATCCTGTTCATGAAAAACAGGCAGGTAGAGATGTGAGGGGCCTTGGATTCTCCAACATTTCACAGCAGGCTGCTGTGGGAACTGGTCAAGTTCGCTCAAAACCCAAAGGTCAAGATGGAATTGGGAGACCTTATTATGCCTCTGGTGTTGGGTCTTCTGAAGAACAATTTGACAGGCGCAGCAACTTTTATGCAAGCAAGGATGTTCGACCATCAGGATCTGTACGTTTGGATAGTGCACTTCTTCCAACTCCTTCAATTAATGCCGATAGAGCTGGTAGGCCTTCATCAAACAAAAGCTGGAAGCACTCTGAGGAAGAAGAATATGTTTGGGATGATGTACACTCTAAAGCAGCAGAATATGGTGGTAGCAATAATGTAATAAAAGGAGAATGGATGTCTGATGATGGCAATGCTAAGTTTGCAAGCCTCCAAAGGGCTAAATGGGCAGAGGCAGGACCTGTGGAACATATAGATCCCAACACACATAAACTTGATAACGTGTCAAGATTTGGACTTGCAGCAGGCCAAGAAAGAAGAATTTCAGCATACATGGTATGTGACTCAAAATTATTGAAAGAAAATTATATTAAGTATCCAGTAAATATTGATATGCTAATTATCGCTACATAATAATGCCAGAGATGTTTTAAACATGCACGATGCAAAATTTCTTTCTTGTTGGAAAGTATTATAATACTAGTCTTTTCAATTGTTCAGGATCAGGAAGAGTACCTTCTTGGCAAGCGTGAGGTGGAAGCAAGAATTGATAGGGAAATCAGGCCTGAAGGACAACAGTTCCCACCACCTCGAGGTTCCTCTCTCTGGGTGTCCCAGGAAAAAACACTCCCAGACATTGGGTTGGACCCTAGGATATCAAGGTTTTCAAATCAGCCAGCAGAGAGGTCCACCATTTATACTGGCACCATGACAGCAAGTATCACTTCATCTGTACCTGTTGGGTTATCTGGACACCATGCTGGAAGGTCAAGCCTAGATACTGCAAATATTGTGCCAATAAGATCAACTGAAGCTTTTGGGCAGCAGAAGCATAGATATTGGTCATCTTCCCCTCCACAAGCTCACTCACCTTCTACTGCGCCCTTTGCACGTCAGGGTTCTCCAAATCCTGCTGAGTCTGATTTTTATCCTTCCAGACCATTTTCTCAATTGGGCCAAAATCCTCGAGAAGAATATAGCCAAAGAGCATTGCCAGTACTTGCTAAAGATTCTCATGAACCTAGTCAACAGGCAACCCTGCAGACACAACAGTACCCTACCTTACAGTCAAAGTCACATACTAAGCCATCTGATCCATTGCAGGCAAGTTTTTCGCGTGAAAATTCTCCATCGCTGTTCAGACCTTCCCATCTTGGAGAAGTCTCTTTACCCAGTGATTCCACCCCTATAAGCTCAGATCTGACTAGTGCTAGTAATTTGTTGGCTGGTCTCATAAAGAGTGGGTTCAAACCAAATAACCACAGTGATGCACAACTTCTTGGTCCAAGTGGGTCACTTCCAGTGGCTTCTTTATCACTTCAAAATACTGCTGGTGAAAATACCACTTTGCATACACAGACACCAGACACTTCTCGTCCACCATTGCCACCGGGTCTGCCACCACCTCCATCAACACAGAGTGCAGAGAAAGCTGCGCCGCTCTCGAGTCTTCTCAGTTCCCTGGTTGCAAAGGGATTAATCTCTTCGCCAGCCTCTGATTCATCCAATGCTGTCCTTTCACAGCCAAATAAAGCATCAAGCATGAATGCAAAAGATGTCACAGCTTCAGCTGTGCCTTTGTCGGCTCTGAAGCCTTCAGTTGGTAAGGTGTCATCTAATTCTGATTCATCTGCTCCAACAAACGCTTCGTTACCCAAAGCTATCGAAACTAAGATGGGTGACCTCATTGGCCTGGAGTTCAAGCCAGAGAAACTTCGCAAGTACCATGAGCACGTGATTAGCAGCCTCTTTGATGACCAAAGCCATCAGTGTAAAACCTGTGGTATTCGGTTCAGGCTTGAAGAAGAACTGAGCTTGCACACATCAAGCTGTGGACCGAGGGAGTCTGAGCCTATCTATACTGGTATCGCACCTAAAAGATGGTACCCTAGCAAGAACATTTACATTGATGGATCACATGAAATTGAGGACAGCACTGAGGCTTCTGATGGAGATTTAGGTTCTACAGAAGAAGTGTGTGAGTTTATGGTCCCTGCAGACGAGAGGCAAAGCATCTGTGCACTATGTGGGGAACCATTTGTTGATATATATTCTTTTGAGAAGGGGAACTGGATGTACAAGGATGCAGTGTTTTTGGATTACCCCAAGGGAGGAAGCAGCTGTGGGAACAATGTTGAGCCTGAAGAGCATGTACCCATAGTGCATGTAAGATGTATGCCAAGAGGCTCAAATGATGGCATGGAGGTTGATTAGAATGATCAGCAGCTAAGCTCTTGAGGGACCTTGAGGTGGATGAGCCTGAAGCTGGGGTTTTGCACGGGGAAATGTGCAACTGTTGCAATTGGGCTGATACATACATGTAGGATGATTGGTGGAAGGTGGCAGGCGTTATTAGAAACAAAACTTCGGTGAAGATCAGAAACTGTCCATGAATTTCACCGTGCCCCTTACAAAGTGCTTACACAAAGAATAAAGCTCCAGAGGAGCACTTTGGCCGCCATGCGAGTCAGAATTATGAAAATCTTCATATTTTGGGTCTCCATCTGAGAAGGATCTTTATGTTGATAGAAAGAAAGAAAGCTTTGTAGGTGCATGTCAAAAGTGTATGATTTCTTTGCGAGGAAAAAGGGGTATGATACCCCCGCATGTAAGTCGGACACTGCTGTTTTCTGACGATACATTTCTCGTCTTTTGGAGTAGGAATTTTTGTACTTAAGAAACTGATAATAGAACATTATAGAGGCAGGACTAAACAAGTTAGTTGTGGTTGATTTGCTGTCGACCTGTCAACGTATATTTACCGTTGTCATCTAGTTCTGATAGTCCTTTTTGGAGTTGAGTGAAATGCGACAAAACTACTCACGGATTGTTTGGCATGGCTTCTCAAGTCCTTTGAAAAAGCCGGAGCACTCCTCACAAGTCCTTTGGAAGAGCTGGAGCATCTGAAGTCCTCCTTTGGAAGAGCCTTTGGAAGAGCTGGAGCCTGGAGCACTTGAGTCACAAATTACAGTTCCTCCGGACCTAAAAACAGCTCTTGCTTCTATTATTCACCAAAACAGCTCTTCCACTTAAACACAGTGTTATGACGGCTTCTCGGCAGAAGTTGTTGCCGAAACCTTTTTTTTTAATTTGTACCATGCCTTTTTGTATCTGTACCACCACGGGGTGTAATAACGTTCCGATTTTTAAATGTCTTAGGTTTCTAATTGTAAAACTTTAACTTGACTCAACAATGTACATATATACAAGATGACATGATGGACGTTGCTATATTTTCACAGTAGAGAGGAACTATTAATTTGCATATAGTCTTCAGACTTGCTAAGTCGTTTGATCGAGGTCCAAAGCTCTCTAATTAGTGCGCTTAGCATCTACACGGCGTCCACATGAAAATATTCCTCGTTTGTTTTGCTCATCGATCGGGAAAATTGCAACATGTTACTCTTATCGATAGGAAAATTTGCAACAAGTTATTGTCAAGTAGTAGGAAGGTCTTTCCTTAGCGGAATTTATGATAAAAAATTCTAGCAGGACACATTTTTCATCCCTTAACGCCCTCCTCCCCTTGCCTCCATTTAGATGGCCACCGGTACTCATATGCTAATTAATGGTGTTTAGTTTTGGAGTTATACAATTAAGAATTTAGAGACTCGTACACAAAAAAAAAAGTTTTTTATCGGTAATGCTTCAGTCAGGGTGTCTCCATCCGTCCAGACTGCTTCTCCATTAAAAAAAACTAGACGCTCGTTCACCTGTCATGGCCTTATCCACCGTGCTCGACTCCACTACGCTGTCTTCTGCGCCCGACTCCACCGCACTCATCTTCTTTGCCTCCGCCCGTGCTTCGTGGCCGTCATCCTCCATCCTCTCCGGCTCTGGTGCTCGGTCTGTCGTCGACCTGGCCGGAGCGACCTCCCATCGGCCGGATTGGGAAGTCTGCCACCGCCGCCGGCCCTCCTCCGTCCCGACCGACACGACCTCTCATCTCCCCCGCAGCCATCGTCGTCCTCCTTCCCACGCACTCGTCTTCTTTGCCTCCACCCGCGCTTCGTGATCGTCGTCCTCCATCCTCGGTAGCTCCGGCGCTAGGTTCGCCGCCGGCTTGGTTGACGCGTCTTCCCATCGGCTGTCATCCACCATCCTTGGCCGCTCGCTAGTCGGAACCGACCGTTCCCCTGCTCTGCGCTGCATCATACAAAAGAAAGGTGAAAAACGCATGTTGCAAGCCTATATTTCAAGTGTTTTAGATGTTTCATAGATACGTTACAAGTGTTTTATGTGGATGTTTCAAAAGTAGTTCGAATGTTGTATATGCTGTAATGGTTGTACATGTATGGCCGCGTTCACTTGCCATGAGTACCCAAAATATTTCCTCTTCCACCCATCACATCGAATCTTTAAACGCATGCATAAAACATTAAATGTAGGTAAAAAAATAACTAATTGCATAGTTTATCTGTAAAGTTCGAGACGAATCTTTTGAGTCTAATTAATCCATGGTTAGACAAATTTTACCAAATAACAACGAAAAGTGCTACAGTAACTTTTCACCTAAATTTTTTCAACTAAACACAGCCTATATTGTAAGCTTCTATTCCCAATGTTTCATTTGTTTTCTAGACGTATGTTACAAGTGTGTTTATTTGGATGTTGCATATGTTACAAGTGCTTTATCTGGATGTTGTGTATGTTTTTACAATGGTTTCAAGTGTGTTTCAGGTGTTTTTGTAAGTGTTTCAGATGTATGTTTCAAGTATTTCATCTGCCTTTAGACGTATGTTACAAGTGTTGCATCTGAATGTTTCAAAAGTAGATCAGGTGTTGCATCTCTCTCCTCGCCTTCTGCTGCCTCACCTCGGTACCTCCTCCTCCGGCGCAGGCCGGGCATCCGCCGCCTCCTCCCCTCTTCTCAATGCTGGTGACGCTCGGGGCGGTGCGGATCCCGCGTGGGTGCACGAAATGGCATGGGAAAAGGACTACAGGCGCAGGCGTGTGGACGCTAACAAGCCCGTTTTTATCGCTCTCAAGTGTCGTCTCCAAGGGCCCGAGAAGCCTCCCCTCCCCCATGCCCTACTTGTCTTGCCACCGTGGCACGGCGACCAGCTGCGCCAACGAAAAAAGCTACGCCATAGCCCATTCCCCCTCCCCGCCTCCTCCCTTGCGCTCCCCTTGCTACACCGTACACCCAGTGCTCTGGGCAGTTAGACATGGACACATGGTTGTTTGCTCTTGAGGGACACCACTCCTCCAACAGGTGTACACCGCACCAAGCTACATCATAGATGATGGATGTTGCTCCAGTCCTCCACATGGTTATTCCTACTACCACTAATATAAGTTTCACTCCAATCCATTTTAAACACATATGAATTATGGTGCATACGAGTGCATCCAAAATTCTAAATAATTTTTTATATTAGTGTCCGTGTTGATTAGGTTAGTTAATTCTTATATTAGCTACGCTTAATTATTAACAAAACTTTTTGTATATTGTTGTACCACTATATCAGATTAAAATGTGCGACGAACTTTCATTTAGAATCCAAAGGACTAGTTTATGTTCATTCAACAAAATTAGAACTTCTTGGACCCTATGAGCAAATAAAATGGTACTCCCTCCATTCTAAATTATAACTCACTTTTCATCTATTTTGTTATGTACCTAGATATAACATATATGTAGATATATAGCAAATTCTATGTATAAAAAAAGTCAAGTAACTTATAATTTAGACCGAGGGGGTATTTTTTTAGTACACGATGGAATAGAGAGAGGGGGATTTCACACATCGTTGGTCGTGAGCACATGGTCTACGTGGGTCTGGGCATCAATGCCGCACACTTCGATGGAAAATTGAGTTCAAGCATCATGTAGATGTGGTTGAAAGGACGTACCTAGGCCTCGGTATACTGCGGGTGCTCTAAGCATATATGTGGATGATGGTTCATTTGTTTTGCGTTCATAAAGGGTCGACGTACTTTTGGCGAGAGTCAGCTCAGGAATGGAAGCTACCCATACACAACAGTCAGCAAAGGACGCGGAACGCCGCACCGTCGGCGTGGCAAGAGGAACCAAACGGAGTTGCGCTGTGGCTAACAACCAAACTGACCCCCAAAGTACTCCCTCCGTCTCTAAATATTTGTCGTTTACGCTTCTCGAGAAACAAACTTTGACAAAATATATATTAAAAAATATTAATATTTATGGTATATGATTAGTATCATTGGAAAAATCTTTGAATCTAATTTTTTAATAAATTTATTTAGAGATACAGATGTTACATGCATTTTCTACAAATCGAATCAAACTTGTGGCACGCACATCAACGACGACAAATATTTTGGGACAGAGGGAGCAGATGGTTGCGTTGTTGAGACGGAGAAGTTGGTGTTTGTCAACTGACTCAATAAATGAGTGCATTATGGTCTGTTTGGTTGGTCGCATACGGTATGACCTAGCTTGTTGGATGCAGACTATTTTGTGCTTAGGCCTCGTTTAGATGCTGAAAAAATTTTAACCCGATGAATAGTACCACTTTCGTTTTATTTGACAAATATTGTCCAATCGTGGACCAACTAGGCTCAAAAGATTCATTTCGTGATTTCCAACTAAACTGTGTAATTAGTTATTTTTTTTACCTATATTTAATACTCCATGCAAGCGGTTAAAAATTGATGTGATGGAGAGAGAGTGAAAAAACTTGGAATTTTGATGTCATCTAAACAAGGGCTTAGTTGCTGGAACTTCTCCTAGGGCCTGGCTGGCTAGATGAAGGCGAGCCAGGGGTGACATGTACAGTGCAGAGCTCGCAATAAAATATAGGAGGGGTATTTTGCCAAATATGAATCAGCATGTACAGAAATTCTAGGAATTCAACTCCTTTAAAGGCAACACGAATATCTACGCGTTGCTCTTAATCTTGCCTTTGTTCTAGTTCAGTTAAGGGGAGAAAGAATAGGAGATTGCTCCACAACAGGATCATCTCTTTTTCCTTTGAAGAATTCATAAATGAGTTTTTCTTTAAACCATTTCACCTAAAAATATACAAAGGTAGTCATTATATGTAAAACTAGAAAAACATACCAACTAGAAAATTTTGGATAAGAAACACAACATCTAATTTTTCTAGATATAATATACCATCCTAATTGATTTAGCATTCAGAAATTGGAAATTCGAAAGCAAAGAAAAAAAATACTACAAAACAAGCAAACAAAATTACCAATCACGGACTCACTAGGTTGGACCGGATTGGATGATTGGGGATTTCAGACCGGAGAGCAGCAAAGAGCTCCAAGCCTAGCAACCAGTGATGACGCCGACGCGGCGCGGGCACGTGGGCGTAATGAAAGTCCTATGTTTGGTGTTGGTAATTAGTGTAATGCCTAAATACTAATCCTATGCCTAAGTTATATGTAGCATATGAGGATTAGTACATTCCAAGGTTGGTGGCAAGATGGATATGGTGATCATGATGACCACACTTGGATTTGGACGCAACCCTATGTGATCATGATGGCCACACTTGGATTTGGATGCAACCCTACATGATCAAGGCAAAGGTATATGCTTAAGGGTTGTGTTTTAGTAACCAAGACACCTAGTGGGTGTGGTTACATTATAGGTTAGATAGCCATACTATAAATAGGGGAATGATGCGGCTATTGAACTCCTAAGTGCCTCTAGGTGTGCATTTCATAATCATATGCATTTGGATAAAACTAATAATGTCTCAAAAAATGATTGTGAAAATGCTAACACACTCGCACATAACGTGATCACTTGGTGGTGTAACCACACCCACGAAGGCGGTGAAATTTGAGCGGTAGAGAGGGTTTGGGGTCCTCTCTCCCTCCCGCCGAGCTTGCGAGGCGGGATTCAGGCGTTTTCGAGGAATTGAAACGCCTATTTTCCACTGCGCCGGAAGTTGGAGAAGGAATGGAGACAAACGGAGGTCATAGAGGTGATCGGACGCTAGACCGGACGTGGTCTCTGTTTGACCGGACGCGTCCGGTCAGTGTTCAGCGTCTACGCATGTTTTAACTTTTTGATCGGACGCGCAGCGCGTCCGGTCACAGTCGACCGGACGCGTCCGGTCGGTCTGGGTGCTTACTAGACTCCAACCGGACGCAGGCACTGTGGCGTCCGGTGTGACTTGCAGTGCGTCCGGTCACTGTTTCGTTGGAACGCGATATCTGCTTCACCAGCGTGTCCGGTCCGCTACGGGACTAGCGCGTCCTGTCGTACTTTGCGCGTCCGGTCCGCGCGACGAGCGCGTTCGGTCGATGGGCGTCCGGTCAATTGGACCAGCGCGTCCGGTCAGCGCGACTGCAGCTGTTTCAAGTTCATATTCGAAGGGGTACGTCTATAAATACTCGTTGGCCGGCTCAAAGCTCTCGCTCTTGCACTCTTTGATATACTTGTGAGCACTTTGAGCTAAGCAACTCCCCTCCACTCATCTCTCTTGCTTCTTTGCATATTTGAAGTGAGATTGAGTGATCCAAGTGCATTTGCATTGTGAGATTGCATCTAGTTGGCACTTGGTGGTTGATTTGCTGCGGGATTCTTGTTTCTCTTGGTGGTTGCCGCCACCTAGACGGCTTGGAGCAGCTTGGAGGCGTTGGTAAGAGTTGGTGATTGTTCTTGGCCATCTCCAGTGATTGTGAGGGGTTTGTGCCTACCTCGGCGAAGCGCCAAAGGCAACGTTAGTAAATTACTCGTGTCATTGCAACCTTTTGCCATTTGGTAGGTTTTTGTGGCGCCTTTTGAGAGGCTCGGTGTGAGACCGATTAGCCACCGAACCACGTGATGAAGAGGGACACAACGGGGACTAGCGTGCCGGCAAGCACGTAAACCTCGGGATAAATCTTTGTGTCATCATTTTCATATTGTGATTGATTGATCCCGGTGTTCGGTTGTCTTGGTATTCATTGTTGATCATATTGGTTGGCTCAATACTTCGCCCCTCGGTGAAACTCTCCTAACTCAACTCCGCATTACCTTCTTAGTTATCTTTGCTAGCTAGTTAGCTTTGCTAGAGTAGCTCCTTTGTGTAGCTTGCTAGTTGTAGTTGTAGTTACCTTCTCGGTTTGTCTTGTGCGGTTGAGTGCAAATATACTAGAATTGTGAATTGGTTAGGTGGCTTGCAAACACCCCGTAGGTTAAGCAAAAATCGCATCTCGCTACTTGTTATATTGATAAACTTGTTTAGCTTGTCTTTATAAAAAATTTTAAAAGGCTATTCATCTCCCTCTAGCCATCAAACCTTTCACGTAGGTAGGTGGCTCAGGACTCCGGAGGGTGGTCCAGGCGACGAGCAAACTGGCCATAGGGCGGTTGGGGCGACGGTCGATCCCACAATGCCATGATTGCGTTTGGTAGGCGCAGCTGTAGTTTCTAAATAGGAAGGCCAAGAGACGAGACAAACAGGTCTTGCAATGTTTGGGCCACCCGAGACTCAAAATTTTAATGGGCCATTGCCTTACCCATCGAGGGCTCCTTTGGATCGAGGGATATTTGGAGGAAAAACAGATGATTCATGTTCTTCTATAGGAAAGAGCACTGTTCATCCTTTGGATGGAAGGAAGCGTGTATAGGAAAAATGGAGGAAAGTTTCCTACGACGCTGATTTCATGGGAAAAGTACAGGAAACAAACATCCAGTCCGACCTCTTTATTTTTCTTCCTATCGCATAGGATCGAGACAAATCGAGCTCTAACCTGCTATGCAAAGGCATCATCGGAACCAAATCGCGCGGAGCAAGTGCTTCAGGCGTGGTTACTGTTGTTGTTCGCTCGAGTCTATCCTCCTCGCCCCACAGCGCTCCAGCTTCTGCACCGTGTGGAGGACCTCGTCGGCGGCAGGACGAGCATGGGGCCACCAAACTTTGCTGCCCGGCCACGAGATGAGCGGCATCCATCTGCGGAAGCGGGACCAGTGGCAAGCAAGGAGACAGAGAGAGAGGAGAGAGATACATGAGGCTAAATATTTGTTCTCTATATTTTTCCATAAAAAGTAACGTTGTTCTTTGAAGATAATCATAATTATTTCTCTAATGAACTGGCTCACCATTGTTTCCTATACTTTCCTATAGGGTTCATCCAAACGCCCATCGTATAAGATTCCTATGTTTTTAAATCCTCCGTTTTCTACTTGTATTTCCTATAGTATTCCTGTGTTTTCTCTGTTCCTACACTTCTCATTTCTTGTGTTCCATAGAGAAGCTGCATTGCAATTCTTTCCCTGAGCCAAGGAGAGGCCACAACCCACCTTAGGCCTTGTTTAGTTCCCCAAATTCACTCCTAAATTTTACTATATAAAAAGAAGATTCCCCGTCACATCAAAATATCGGCACATATATGGAGTACTAAATGTAGATAAAATCAAAAACTAATTGCACAGTTTTGTTGTACTTTACGAGACGAACATTTTAAGCCTAATTAATTAAAATTTGAACAATTATTACCACTAAAAACAAAAGTGCTACAGTACTCGGGTGGTACTGTGCAAATTCGGCCACCCCGAGTCGGCCTTAGTCGATGTGTAGCTCCGCCTATGACATGGGAGCCGCCAAAAGGGTAGTCACCGGAAAGAAATTCTATGCGAATAGCATGTCACCTCGCGTGCGACACCCTCTGCTTGCTCGACGCGTGTCACAGGTCACACCAGACAAGGCGATCAGCCGTTCCGCATGGTGAAGCCGTACCCGTACCACCAAGTCCGCGTTTCAAGCAGCCAATAGTTAGATTTTCTAGAGACACATGTCACGTGGTTACACGGTGTCGCACAGAGACGACGTGCGACGGTGTCGCATATTTTTTTTTCTCCGTAGCGACCGATTTTTTTCCCGTAACCACCGCCGCTTTGCGATGGTGTTTGGTGTATGTATAGGAATCTAGTGTGACGAAATGAAGACGGTGAACGTTTGATTTGTGTGGAGAAAACCAAAGCAGTTCACCGCTTAACGAGGATACCAAATCGGACTAGACTTCCTAGCCCACCTACCGCTTTTGGAATCCATGCACCGAGTCAGAGTCATACCAACCACGCCGCCGTCGAGCTTGTTCTCTTGTTCTCTTCGCTGAAAATAAGTGGTTGAAAGTACCGTTGGCTAATTTATGTGAGAGAAAAATACTGCTAGCTGGCTGAAAATAAACGGCTGAAAGCTCAAACGAACAGGCTTCTCCATCCTCGAATCGAGGCTTCCCGGCTCCTTCCTTCCTCCCAAATGGAAATGCCAACTCGGCAAGTCCCAAGAGGCAACAACAACAGTCACCCTGTTCGTTTGGACTTATCAGCAGAATCAGCAGCCATCCAGCAGTGTTTTTCTCTCACAACAAACCAGCAAACAGTACTTTCAGTACAATAAACCAGCGAAACGAACAGGGACTAGTAACACCAAAGCTCGTTCCATGGGCATGGCAAACTTTTTTGTGGTGCTCATACAAATTCAGGCAGCAGTGCTTGTTTTGGTTTTGATGGGTTCACTTAATTTGGTTTGTTGTTGCACTAAGGTAGAGTAGATTTGTAAAGAAGAAAGAATACACTGTACTTACATCCCCAGCAAGCATGCAACAGGAGCCCCTTCACCGTTTCCACAAATTTCGAAGCGAGGGAAAAGCTAGACTAGGAGCATGCAGATGCAGGAGAATATAATGATGATGAGACAAAAGGGAATAAAAGAACCAAAACAACGTTTCTTGCGCATTCCTGTGAATTGTGATGACTGACTGATGACTGATTAAAAAGCAACATGCATTTGTTGTCCATCCAATGAATTGGTGGATCGATCCGTGGTGCTACGCCTTTGGTTTGGCTGGCTGACCCAATCAATTCATTCGTAGTATTGCCGGCTGCTATCGTCGGCGCGAGAGGAAGAGGAGAGCGCGGCGTCCCACGGCGTCATGTCCATGGGGTAGCTCCCGAGCACCCTGAGGAAGGAGGTGAACTCCTGGATCTCGGCGAGCGCGTTCTGCGCGCGGACGTCGGCCATGGATGCCTGGAAGTCGATGTAGAACATGTACTCGAAGTGCTTGGCGGTGCCGACGTTGGCGTCGTCGACGAGGCGGATGGGGCGGTGGCGGTGCGGTCGGCTCTCGATCTTGGTGAGGGAGATGTCGCGGAAGGCGAAGGCGGAGAGCACCTTGAAGAGGACGGAGGTGCCGTCGGTGTCGTGCGCGAAGACGATGCTGGTCTTGAAGGGCCTGTCGGTACGCGGGATGATGGGCTCCCTCGCCAGCATGACGAAGCGGGTGACGTTGCCGGCGTCGTCCTGGATGCCGTCGGCGAGGACCTGGAGGCCGTAGAGCTCCGCGGCTCGCGCGGACGCGATGGCGGCGGTGTCCCGGAGCCCCCCCGCGGCGATGTGCTCGGCGGCGCCGGCGGTGTCGTCGAAGGCCTCGCGGGCGACGTTGAGGCCCATGGCGTTGAGCGTGAGCTCGCACTGCGCCAGCGCCTGCGGGTGGGAGATGACCCGGGTGAGCAGCTCCCTGCGCACCCCGGGGAGCGCGAGGAGGCAGTGGTGGACGGGGAGCTGGACCTCCCCGACGATGTGGAGGCGGTGGCGGAGGAGGAGGTCGTAGTTGCGGTGGATGCTGCCGCCGAGGGAGTTCTCGACGGGGAGCACGGCGCGGTCGGCGATCCAGAGCTCCACGGCCTGGAAGGCCACCTCGAACTGGTCGCAGGGGATGGCGTCGCAGCCCGGGTAGGCCTTGGCGGCGGCGGCCTCGCTGTAGGCGCCCGGGACGCCCTGGTACGCCACGCGGAGCTGCGACCCGTGCATGGGCGCCGGGGACAGGTCGCTGATGCTGAGCGGGCGGGGGAGGTTGGACACGGGCACCAGATCCAGCTCGGCGGGCGTCGGCGTCAGCGTCGCCTCCAGGGCTGGCGCAGGCGCCGGCAGGGGCTTCTGGCCGTTCACCCGCGGCGCTGGCTGGCTGTTGTTGCTGCTGCTGCTGGCGTCGTGGCCGGCGCCGCCGCCCGTGCTGTTGCTGGCGAGGATGGCGCAGGCGGTCTGCCACTCGGCGCGGGCGAACGGGGCGGTGGCGCGGCACGCCTGCGACGCGAGGCGCGTGGATCTCCACCAGGCTGCCGGGCGGAGCTGGTGGCGCGGTGCGGCGGAGAAGGCGTCGAGCACGGCGGCGGCCTCCATGGAGGCGGGCGGGCTCGTGGATTGGATTGGGCGCGGGCGGTTTGGTCCCCACCCCCGTGTTCCCGGGCGGCTGCCTCTGGTCTGGTCTGGCGTGGCAATGGTAGGTGGGTGGGAGGTGTGTGGTGGGGTGGGTGGATCCGGCGGGGGGAGAGCCGAGCTGCCAGTCTCAGCTAGAGAGCAATTGCGCGGCACGGGGGATGGTTTATACGGGGAAGCTGCCGTGTGTGGCCGTGCGTGGCTGACCCTTGCCTTGTCTTTCTACGGAGTATAGTTTCTCTTTCTCTGCCTGCGGGGCGACGCGACGGACGGATGGATACGCGTGGATGGTTGGTGGCCTGGTGGGGGCAAAGGCAAACGGACCCAAACAGATAGCAAAGCAAAACGCCGTCGCCGAGGAAACCTGAAGCCGGCCTAGCACGCATTGGGGTTGGGAAAACAAATTCTATGCGGAGAGCACGCGGTGCGACACCGCCAGGAATACATGCGCGAAGCAGTTTTTCCACCCCACGTGCAGCGCAGACGTTCCGCACAGCTAGAAAACGGTGCTGTAGCTGTACGACCGGTGCTGGTCAAGCACTCCCCCATCTGACCACCTCTATCAATCCCGGGCTGGCGCAGCCCTGTCCTGCACTGCACCGCTGAGTTTTCCTCGTCAAGGATGGACATCTGCAACCAATGCTTCCGCTCTCGGAGTCGTTAGAGAGCAATAAGGGTGTTGGTTCACTTCTCATCTCCTAATTCTAGTCCTGTTTAGTCACTTTTACAAAACATTATGATTAAAAGAGACTAAAAAGCCAACTAGTCACCTAAGTGTTGCTAAATGGGACTAAAACCCACCTTTTAGTCATGCTGCCTCACATTTTAGTCACTTTGAATCCAAACATCCTGACTAAAATGGATTAAAAGACTGTTTTTAGTCATTTTTAGTCCACCAAAGCAGACATGGGTGACTAAACTTTAGAAGCTACTTTAGGTGACTAAACTTTAGGAGGTGTGAACCAAACACGTCCTTATACAACCCTCTGCTAAATGAAGCAAGGCTAATTAATAACAATATAGCCCTATGCTATTGGTATATATTTATAGAATCACATTTTTTATTTTCTAGATACGAAGTTTTTACTTTACACTTAAATATACATTATGTCTATATACATAGCAACAACTATGTATCTACAAAATCCATTCATATATGGTAATCCCTCCATTTCAAATTATAAGATGTTTTGATTTTCTAGATATGTAATTTTTACTATGCATCTAGATGTATACTATGTCTAGATACATAACAAAAATAGTGTATCCAGAAAAACCGAAACATCATATAATTTGGAACAGATGGAGTAGCAAACTCACCTATGGTCCACTCATTGTTTTTTTTCTTTTTTTAAAGCTAGGTGTAACTTTAGGCCAATCTCAATAAAAGTTTTAATAGTAGATAAAGAGAATGATGACAAAAGTTTTATAAGATGAAACTTGTCTGCATCGTTTCGAACACGCACAAAATTAGGACATGAAATTCATTATGACTGGCCTTATAATTAATCGGAAATAGCCAACCATTAGTCGCCGGTACGCTGCTGTTGACGAGTCGCTGGTGCTCATCATCTGGGCGCACGGGAGTCGGTCGGGAGCCCTGCGCACACGCTGACACGCACATGCGTCCGATGCTCCAACGCTCTTTGCCCTTTTTTGTCGAAACAGTGGCAAAACATCGCTAGCGCCTTGGAAGATCGCGGCGATTCGGACACCCAACGGGGCGGCGCGGTCTCCGCAACAAGGGCTTCCTCACCGGCCTTGCATATTTCACAAAGGAAATAACGTGTCACCTCCTCATCAGGGGAACTAATTCATTGATGCGCCCGTTCCCTGGATAAAAAGTCTGATTTATTACGAGAGAAAAATACTATTTAATGACGACAAGCGAACAGGGCCGTACGGATCGACAACAACAGAAGCCTGCACGCTCACAGTTTACCAAGTACAACATTCACCAAACCTGGGCAAGGGCAAATAAAATAAGGTTTACTAGCCTAGGACCATCTGCTGCCCTTGCTTCTACCGTTCTCTTCAGTACACATAAGGCAGGATCCTCCAGGGCACGAGCTTGCAGTACTCTGCCCAGATCTCCCTGTACTTCTGCGAGCACCTCGCCTCGTCGCGCCTTTCCCTCCAGATCAGCAGAATGAGCAGGTACGTGGGGTAGAAGTATGGGATCACGGAACTGCAAACGACGGATCAAGATTGTTCAGACTGGCCTCCACTGCAAAAGGGAACTGCCACAGAAAATGATCACTCACCTCACTCCACAGGGCAAGCTGAACGAAAGCGCTAGCAGCAGATCTCCTAGATAATTGCAGTGCCGTGCGATGCCCCTGTAATTGGAGGATGAAAACCTTTGTAGTTTTACGTTCACAACACAAATCAACAAGCTTCATCTTTCTTTAAGGGACAGGGGAGAATTTAAAGCCTGAGGAGCTACCAAACATTTTTCAAGAAAAAAAGTAAGATCGAATAAGCAACAACCAATACACCACAATCACAAATCACAAACTGCTATAGCTTTGAATCTGCCGTAAACACTACTTAGGTGCGGTATTTTACAGCTACTGAAAAATCCCGTAATTATTCCATAGACTGCGGACCAGCATTTGGTTATTCATTTTCAGCTCATCAGGATTAGCTATTCCTTTGAAATGTCATCATCTAAAAAAAAAACCCTTTGATGCATGGCTCTAAGTTCTTTTCTACTCTATGAATTAGGCTACCATTCATCAATGCTAGGAGGGTCAATAGCAAGCATCATACAATCTATAACGATTATGTGATCAACAGAGGATCATTGGCATGCATGAGTCACATGACGCATGTGTCCTTACCAGTAACCGGATGCGAGTAGCTTTCCCCCAACAACTTTGGGAGGTTTTCCCCATATAGGAGCTTTGGGGTCCTTCTTGAACACATGTTTTTGCTTGTTAGCTCCTCGGAACACTAGGTAGCTGAGTGCCACATAACACAACGTGTGGCCAACAAGGTTAGAATGCAAGAAACAGGTAATATCAAATTGCTATAGCTTTGAGGTTCTGGAGAAAAACCAAGAGTACCCAATAAGGAAGATGCATAAGTTAGCTAGACCAGCCAAAAGGGACAGCTCTACTTTGTTCCTCAAAAGCCACCAGCCCTGACAAACAAATCATACTTGTTGATTAGTTTAATTATCAACCTACTGTTTTAGTGTAAGAGAAGCAATGATCTGGCATGCCACAAATCTGACAATTAGAAAACGCAAAATTCAGATCAATGTTAGGGTAGGATAGTCTGCCAAAGGTATTTTTTTTTTCAAAAGTAAGGTACTCAATGGGTCAACATTTGCAGGAATGAAGTAATACCTGAATAGTGAAGGTGAAAGGGATGAAAACTAGATCCCCAAACACCAGCATGAAACCCAGTCTTTCAGCAATAATGTCCCACCTGGAAGAGGTCTCAACAATATTTTGTTCAGGAGAATAGTATGTTCATCATCTTTTGATCTTCCCAGGAGATCTTAACATATTTTGTTCAAGGATAGTAAGTAATTTGCCACTGAGAGCACATGATATACTTACGTTGAGGTCATGAATTCTTCATGGATGAAGTAATCTATAATATACCACTGCATGAACAAGTATAATTAATTTAACAATTAATGAGCTGGAAGATGATCAATTAAGAAGATGGTCATGTTCAATACCGCACAAAAAAATTGGTAGAGAATGACCGAAAGATTAGCTGAACCAGCTAAGTAGCTCTTTGCAAACAAAGAGAGGTTAATAAATAACCATGCCATCATTCCTGCCCTCACAAAAAAGAATCTGCAATGATTGAAACATAGCTGTCACAAACATTTTATTCACATCACGTTATTTGTGGCGTGGCCGCGTGGGGAATAAATAATACAACACACAGTACCAGCAAGGCAATAATGGTCAATTGTTGGAGTGGGGCTGGATGCATATAGTTCATGGGTAATACTTAATTGCATCCATGTTAATTTCAGTGCACATTAACAATTGAGTGACCTAAGGGGACAATAAAGGAGCACTCATGAAGCATGTCTAAGATCATTTGCATTTCTAAAGGTGGAAAATCAAAATAATGCCAAATGTTATGGACTCTGACACTCTGTATCTTAATACACCAAATAAAATAGCTGCCATGGTGTGCAGATAAACTTGACTTTCAGCAGATCCCCTCAAGCTAGAATACATTAATTCTTAGGACAGCAGATCTTCCTCATTTCCAGTCATCAGTAGTGTAATAAACAATAACTAAGCATTCCATTTAAGTAGGCTAGGTATAATCCAATCACCATAGACTACATGTACGGAATAATTATGAGCAAAGTATCGGTATGGGTTGACTGCATTATGGACTATGGATTTGTCAAAGGGCCAAACAGATCGTAATTGAATCATGGTCTTACACCAATCAACCGTTACCAAATCTCTCTTGGAAACCCTGTCCTATTTCAAAATTTCGATCAGCAACACCCCATATGCTAGGCAAAAACACAGGAAAGAAATTGCTGACATACTTGAGGTCAACTCCCATAAAATGAGGATTAAGCTGCACTCCCAACCACCTATTGAACAAAGTCATTAGCACAAAAGTGTCGTTGTTAACTAAAAGGGAATTGCAATAAAATACACAACCAGTTCCTACATTTAAATCAGACATAAGAAATGAAATATTCTGTTTGCTTGATCTTTCAATAATAACAAGAATTTATAGACAAGAAAACTTATGTGTTGAAAATAAGCCAGTCATAGTTTTATATATCAGACACAATATAGAGTTTTCTGGAAGTACCAATCTTGTATGAAGCTCCCACTAACATGTGGTCTCAAAGAAGAACTTTTGTGGCGGGACTTGATGCCGGCAAAGTAGAGTGCGAAAGAGACCTGAAATCAAAGAGTGAGACATGAACAGCCAATCAAATAGCTTTCAATATAGACTATACTTTGTGGCAGAATGTAACTGAATATTGCATGATGAAAATATGACCAGACATTTGCAGGCATTTTGATCATGACCAAGCTAGTGGAAACATTTCGTTCAGGTTTGTCAATTTTCTTGTGAATTTCTTTCCAAAATAAGGATGGACCATTAATTCGAGGAAACTTTTTGTCATAACAAATTGTATTGACAGCCAACAGTTTGCATGCATGAGGCACACCCATGACTAAGGTCAAATTGATAAAATTTAGGAGTACTTTAGGATGTAACACTCCTGAACAGACATTAAAGGACTCCTTGACGCGGAGTTAAGACCAGGTTTATCAGTCAGACACATGCAGCGTTCCCCTTTCATTTTCCACAATAGCATGGTGGCACACCAAATGTACATCGAGTAGTTAGAATATTCATAAGCAGGTGCAGGTGACTCGGAAAGGTCCAAGGTGGCACTTACAATGACACTAAAAATGAAGGTCACTGACAGAAGTTCGAGTCCCCTGTCAGCTACAACCTGCAAGCATTGACAAACAATATGTTGTTGATCAACTCGTCATACCTAAGTCAATTCACAATGACAATAAACCATAATAAAAATTTCACTATGCTCGCCCATCTGAAAAGGATTGTGGTTCGGTCCTTGTTGAACTGGAGTATAATTAGTACAGCAGCTGAACAGAAGAACACACCCAGTACCCAAGGCACGAGGACTGAACATGGAGAGGCAGGAGCTCACCGTAGGAGACATCCACCCCATGTAGACACCAAACGCCGAGAGCCCCAGCAGCAGCAGGAGCGAGAGCAAACCTGCAGACCACACGCGAATCAAGCGGCTGTGGGGAAGGAGATCGAACAACTCAGCTGGCTGCCCACAGGATTCTAGGATCAGCGGCGGCAGGAGGTACCGTTGCAGCGGTAGTGGAGGCGGGAGGAGTCGGGGAGTATGGCTCCGTCGACGAGCTTCCCCGGGAGGATGGCTCCAGCGGCGGCGAGAAACCCGAGGTAGGCGAGGAGTACCACCACCTGCGCAAGCAAAGAGCGAGCACACAAGTACACAGTGAGCGATCCATGTGCAGCAACCCGCAGCAGACCAGAGGAACAACGGTCGCGAGTGATGAGCGACGAGGCACCACCGCGCTCCCAGAGGGCACCAGCGCGGGGAGGACGGCGGCGGCGGCCTCCATTCTCCGTCACGGCGAGGATCTCGAGGTGGCCTGGTGGGCGCCTGCGGTTTCTATGGCGTGGACTCGGGTCGGCGTAAGTGGCTAACAAAGTTTTGGGCTCCTCCTTACCATTCGGCCCAGACAAAAATTGAGTTACAATACCATTCAATGTTTTTTCTTTATTCCTCTCAAAAAGATCATTTTTCATTTCATATTTAATATGGCGTGATCTGAGATCTGCCTTATGACTTGGACTATGTTTATTTTGGCCTTGTTTAGTTTCTCTCTTTAAAGTTTAGTTCCTATTACATTGGATATTTAATATGGAGTATGAAATATAGATTAAAAAATAACTAATTACACAGATTGCGTCTAATTTGCGAGACGAATCTTTTAAGCCTAATTAGTTCATGATTTGGCAATGTGGTGCTACAGTAAACATATGCTAATGCTGGATTAATTAGATTTAATAAACTCGTCTCACGGAGTACTGAAGACTTCTATAATTTATTTTATTATTAATATCCGAATACCCGATGTAATAGCGGATGTGACGTCCCAAAACTTGAAGTCCTGCCCAAATGAGATGCGCCAGCTGGAGTGTACAGAATCTGTGAACAAGACGATAATGGCGACAATGGTTCTGACGCACCCTTTGTAGTTTATGTTGGTATTTTTTCTTGGACGAACTAGTAAATGTCGGCATCACGTGATACAAGGAACAGATGCGAGTAATATAACTCGGTGTCTCGGTCTAAGTATATGCACGGAATAGGAACTCTGAAAGTGAGAGTAGTAGTAAATAATTAATTTCTTTGTTGGCTAGGATCTACTCCCTCCTCCATAAAAAGTGTCACTATAGGATCGTGTAACTTTCTTAAATTTGGCTGAGTTTGTAGAAAATATTAGCAATATTTATATCTCTAGATAAGTTTATCTATACATAACTCTTAAAGTCGAGGCTCTCGGCCGGGTCCGTCACACTCACATGTTATTGTTCCTACAACAGTGCTTTGGAACAGTAGACCCGCTAATATAGTACCGGGTTCTATGAACAGTACAAACCTGTGTAAGAAACAGTAAAACCTGTTATGAAACAGTAGTTACAGTACCGGGTCCTATAAACAGTACAAACCCGTTAATAAACAGTAAAACCCGCTAAGACATAGTAAACCCAATTATGAAACAGTAACACTGTTAAGCAAAAAGTAAAACCTGTTACTAAACAGTACCAAACTCGCTAAAAACAGTAACAACCCGCTAACAAATATCGACAGAACAGGAAAAAAAATACTAGATTACTGCCCGCGTTTTGCGCGGGCTCTCCTGCTAGTTATGAAAATATATTCAAGGATCTATCTTTTATATATATATATATATATGTTCAAAATTAAAAATATTTGACTTCTCAAAAAATGAGAATGATATTTTTCATGAAAAGGAGAGAGTATTTCTCTCTGTGTGTTGTCACAGAACCTCATGATTATGATGGCCCACATGTACCCGTCATCGTCGTAATGACCTCTGACAGCCGTACTTATGTTCTTCATAACTTAAAAGGCCTGCTTTCCTCCGAACAGGATCCAATCACAGGAGTATTGCAATATTACAACAGTTTATTCAAAATATTAAACAGAGTAAAGTAGCAGAAGTCTTACAATAACTTAAGTTTACAAACCAGTTTTCAAACCTCAGACCTTATGTAGCATTATTACAAACCAGTAGTAGAGAAGTATCGGTAGTAACTTTATTACATCACACAAGCGAGATGCCTTGCCCAAAGGCCACACAGTCTACTCATCGTCACTTTCTTCAGCCACAATAGTCATGCAACAAGGCTCGAAGCAGACTTGTTCATGGACCGCACCTGCAACAAGGGGTTCAACAAACCCTGAGTACGAGAGTACTCAACAAGACTTACCCGACTAAGACAAAGACTCCAAGGGCATGCTAGCTATAGGGAATCAAGATACGGGTAATCAGAATCAAATTTCCTTTTGCAGAAAAGCTTACTAAAGTAAATCCTTATCTTTAATATTTTACTTTTACCATTGATGGTTCATTAACCAATTCTAAGTGATTCTAATCTAGATCAAAGTAATTATCATCAAAACACTTCTCATTCTTTCTTTCAATTCCAGTTCTTAACTACGATGTAACTCAGGTGATCAAGTCTCTATAACCGAGGAGCAACGACGATTCGAACCGATTATACCCAGCTGGGGATCTCTAACTTCACGACATATGTAGAACCGAATCTTACATATATCAACCCTCATTTAGATCTCCCAAAACCAGAACGTGTCCATCGCCACCCGAGAGTACAGTACTCCTCGAATCCGGTCCGATTCTAGCCCCGAGGGTTGTAACACCCCTGGGTGTTAAACATGCATTAGCATCCAAAGCATAAAGCATTAATATCACATACATGGTTATCATTGCATGCAATATAAGCCGTTTAAATTTAAAGTTGAAAAACAATTACTTAAAACCCAAATTGTGCATTTAAGTGCCAAAGAGTGGTGAAATTTTGTGTAGCTACAATTTTAGATAATCTAGAATAAATTAACATGATTTTTGGAGCAACTCTTGAATTCAAATTCCCTCAAATTTTGCTTTTAAAAATATTCTAGAAAAGTGAATTTTTTACTTAAAAATTTGGCTTTAAATCATTAATTCAAAATCTATTCAGAATTTTGAAAAGTGCCCTACATGAAAGTTGTAGAGAATTAAATTTTGAACAACTTTTATTTTGGGCAAAAATTGTGAAAACCTCTTTTCATTTTCAAATTCAAATTTGAATCAAAATAGAAAAAATCTGCAAATTATTTAGAAAAAGAAAAAGCTTTCCTTCCTTAGCAGGCCGCGGCCACCCTTCCGGCCCAACCGCGCTGGCAGCCCGGCCCGCGCCCGCGTCGGCTTCCTCACGCCCCCGCGCGCGCGCGACGCCGTGGCGCCGCGGCAGGAGTTGGCCGCCGCGTGGCCGAGCGACGGCAACGCCGCACGACACGCACCCCCGGTGGCCCCCGCGTCCCCCGCGCCCGCTTACCCCCTCCACGCGCTCGCCCGCCTTGGCTGCTCCCTCCATTCCCTCCTCTCGCTCCGCAGCAGAGCGCCAGCAGCAGCCGCGCCTCGCTGCGCCATTGCCGGCTCCCGAAGCTCCGCCGCCGCCGTACGCGCCCGTGGCCGCTTCTCCGGCCAATTCCTCCCGGCCTCAGCTCCGCCCCGCTTCCCTCCATCTCGTGCTCGCTCCCTGAAAGCATCTAGGCCCCAAGGTTTGGTTTCGGCAATTGATGACAACGCTTTATTACCATGACTAACGTGTGTTTTGCAGAAACTTTGGTAAGTTAGGTCATGGAGGTTATAACTGCTTTGGGCACCATGGTATTCATGTCCCTTGATGGAAATCGTTTCGGTTTTCAAAAGAGTGACGTCAAGATTAAGGACGGTTAGTTCCGGATGTCGAGGTGTTGAGATACATTCGGAATAGTCGTTAGGATCTTCGTTTTTCTCTTTTGGCCGTACTATAAAGGGGGGCATGAGCGGGTAGCTTGACCTAGGCGAGTCCTATGTTTAGGTATGGTGCACACTTGTTAAACTTGGCGCTAGGCAGCTCTAGAATAGCTCAAAGTTCAGTTGGAAGCAACTTGGTTCAAGTTGCGACGCGTTTCGGAAAGTTTCGGGCTGTTTTCCACTGACCGGACGCGGTCTTCAGCATGACCGGACGCGTCCGGTCAGTACTTAACCGCGACTATGGTTTCGACCCTGACGACCGAACGCGGTCCTCGCGAGGACCGGACGCGGTGGTCAGTGGCCGACACGTGTCACTTGAGGAAACACCCGATCGGACGCGACCTGGGTGTGATCGGCGCGTTCGGTCACAGTCCAGTAAGGTCCAGAGACGACCGGACGCGTCCGGTCATCACCGATCGGACGCGGCCTCGCGTCCGGTGCTCTTACAGTAAGCTCCTTGCACGATCAGACGCGTCCGATCACCCCTGACCGGCGCGTCCGGTCATTCAGTTGAAAAATCGGGATTCGACCGTTACAGGCGACCGGCGCGTCCGGTCAGCCCGTGTCAGAACGTAATGGTTCGTTTTGTCTCGGGGGTGTATAAATACATCCCCTCCACCTCTTTTAGAGGTCTCTTGCTCATTTGATCAGCTGAGAAAACCCTCTAGAGTGCAAGGGAGTGCAAGAGCTCTAGTGAGGATAGAGATTTGAGAATCCAAACTTGAGAGTTCCTCACTAGTGATTAGAGAGTAGCAAGTGTGCATCCACCATCTCATTTGGACTCGTTGTGGTCAAGTGAGAGTTCTAGCTTGTTACTCTTGGTGATCGCCATCACCTAGACGGCTTGGTGGTGATTGGGAGTTTGGTGATCATCCGGCGGAGCTTGTGGATGACCCAACTCATCTTGTGAGCGGTTTTGGGTGATTCACCGCGACGGAGTGTCGAAGAATCAACCCGTAGAGAGCACTTGATCCTTGCGCGGATCAAGGGGGAGCTACACCCTTGCGCGGGTGCTCCAACGAGGACTAGTGGGGAGTGGCGACTCTCCGATACCTCGGAAAAACATCGCCGTGTTCCTTGCCCTTTACATTCAAGCATTTACATTCTCGTATTTACTTTCATTGCTTGATTTACATTCCTAGAATTGCCATGCTAGACTAGGATTGGAAACTAGGGTGCAAAACTTTTTATCGGTAGACTCTCTAGGAACACAAGTAGGCACTAGGGGTGAATTCCGGCTTATAGGATTTAATTCTTGCAATTAATTTTTAGAAAAGCCCAATTCACCCCCCCTCTTGGGCATCTTGATCCTTTCAATTGGTATCGGAGCCGTGTTGCTCCTAATTTAGGCTTTACCACCTAGAGCAAGATGTCTAACGGGGAAGGACCACCTCCCACCTTTGAGGGGGATGATTTTCCATATTGAAAAATCCGCATGGAGGCGTATCTCGAAGCCATAGATGTCGGGTGCCTTAGAGCCGCAACCCAAGGGCTTCCCGCTATCAAGGATCCCGCAAACCCCATTGGTGACGAGGAGAAGTACGACCGGTGGAATGCAAAGGCCAAAAATGCACTCTACCGGGGCTTAGGCAAAGATATCTTCAATCGTGTGCGTAATGCAAAGAACGCTCATGATGTGTGGGAAAATCTTTGTGCTCTCCATGAGGGAACTAAGAGTGAGCGTGAGGAACGCTATCATATTGATTTAAAGAAAATTAATTCTTTTGAGATGCTTCCCAAAGAAAGTGCTAATGACATGTACACTCGCTTAAATGTACTTGTAGAGGACCTCAATGCTCTTGGGCTCACTCAAATGAGTCAATCGGATGTTGCAAGGAGGATCTTGAGTGTTCTTCCCGTTGAGAAGTATGGTCACATTATCACCGTGCTTCACCAAAGTGATCTTTCCACCGCAACACCGACACAAGTATTGGGGAAGATCAATGCTCATGAGATGTACATGCACATCACTCCGGAAGAGGGCTCATCATCTTCCAAGAAGAAAGACTTGGCCTTCAAAGCTAGCCATGACAAGAAGAAGAAGAAGGGCCAAGCCATGATGGTGCAAGAAAGCTCAAGTGAAAGTGATGTCGATGATGAATCACTTGCACTCATGGTGAGAAAGACCACCAAGATGCTAAAGAAGCTCAACAAGAGTGGCATCAAGTTCGATGGCAAGAAAAAGAAATTCTTCACAAGTAGCAAAAGAAAGCCCATCTCGGAGATGGATTGCTACAATTGTGGTGAACTTGGCCACTTAGCTCATCAATGCCCTAGACCACCAAAAGACAAGTTCAAGAACAAGAACAAGGGCAAGAAAAATGATTCAAGTGATGAAGAAGATGAGAAGAAGAAGAGCAAGCCATACAAGAAGAAGGATGGCAAGAAGGAGTTCTACAAGAAGAAGAAGGGAGGAAAGGCATACATTGTTGGTGATTGGCTCACCGACATTGAATCATCTTGTGAGTCCTCCGAAGATGAGAGCAATGATGAGAAAGAGAAGGTTGCCGCTTTTGTGATGGGGCCATCATCTTCACCGACATCTTCATCACCACCTTCACCGCCTCCTTCACCATCATCGTCCACTACTCACCTATGCCTTATGGCCAAGGGTGAACGTAAGGTACAAAACCATGATAGTGATGATGATGATGATAGTGATAGTGATGATGAATATGACGCACCTTCTTATGATGAACTTGTAAAATTGCTAAACAAATACACTAAAATCATAAGAAGGACAAGAAATGAAAATGATGAACTTCAAAATGAAAATGAATCACTCTCATCAAAGATAGAAAATGCTCAAAAGACTAGTGGTGAGCTTAGAGATCAAAATGAAGTTATGTCTTCTCATCTCAAGGAGCTCAAAACCTCTAATAAGAGCTTAAAGATCAACATGATAAGCTTGAGAAGAAGCATGATGAGCTCATCACTAGACATAGCTCTCTAAAAGACAAATACACCACATTAAAAATTGACTATGATAGTCTTGTGGTTGCAAATGAACTTGCTCTTGAGACACATGATGCTACTAACAATGTTGTTAAGTGTGATATAGCTACATCATGTGATGACTTGATCATTGAAAGCATTGAGCAAGGTTCTAGTAGCAAAGGCAAGAGTGGTTGAGTCAAGCAACCATGATGATTATGCCAAGATCAAGTGTGAGAATGAGAGGCTTGCAAATGAGAACAAGAAGCTTAAAGGCTTGATGGCTCTTAAGAAGCAAACAACAAATGAGTCACTCATTGAAGAGAACAAAAAGCTCAAGCAAGAGAAAGAGCATCTCAAGACCGGTCTAAGCAAGTTCACAAGAGGTCAATATTTGCAAAGTGGGCTCCTCATGAACACCGTAATGAAGATGGATAGAAGTGGTATTGGGTACTTGGCAAATCAAGAGAAGAAGGCAAAAGCTCAACAACATCAAAGCAAGTCAAAGCCCAAGCCAAAGAGATGTGTTGAGTGTGGTCAAGAAGGTCACTTTGCTCATGAATGCAAAACTCCACCACCACAACCCTTGCCCAAGCATGCTAGACCCTTTGCCTTCAATGCTCATTACATGCTAAGAAAAGATTCAAATGGAAAGATGAAAGTCATGTTTTTGGGTCCCCCAAACAAGAATAGGCCAAAGAAAATATGGGTTGCCAAGTCACTAGTTGAGAAAGTCAAGGGCCCCTCTCAAGTTTGGGTCCCTAAACAAAAAGCTTGATCTCTTGTGTGTAGGTGAACTACAAGACCGGTGGATCTCATTGGGTTATTGATAGTGGTTGCACTCAACATATGACCGGTGATCCTCGTATGTTCACCTCCATTGAAGAGAGTGGGATATGTCAAGAGAAGATCACATTTGGGGATAATTCAAAGAGCAAAGTCAAGGGTATAGGCAAGATTGCAATATCAAATGATCACTCACTCTCAAATGTGCTCTATGTTGCTTCATTGAGTTTCAATTTATTATCCGTCGGGCAACTTTGTGACCTTGGCTTCCAATGCTTGTTCACACCAAATGAAGTGGAAGTTTCAAAGATAGATGACAAGCAAGTGATTTTCAAAGGCTTTAGATACAACAATCTTTATCTTGTTGACTTCACCTCTGAAGATGCAAATTTGATGATATATTTGTTCACCAAGACCTCACTTGGTTGGCTTTGGCATAGGAGGCTTGCACATGTTGGAATGAGCACTCTCAACAAGCTATTGAAGAAAGAACTAGTGAGAGGATTGAAGGATGTGAAGTTTGAAAAGGACAAACCTTGTAGTGCATGTCAAGCGGGCAAACAAGTTGCAAACACTCATCCAACCAAAGCTTTCATGTCAACTTCAAGAGTGCTAGAACTTCTTCACATGGATTTGTTTGGGCCTACAACATACAAGAGCTTGGGTGGTAATCTCTATTGTCTTGTGATAGTGGATGACTACTCAAGGTACACATGGACTTTCTTCCTTCATGACAAATCCGAAGTGGCAAGTTGCTTCAAGAAATTTGCAAAGAGAGCTCAAAATGAATTTGAAGTCAAGATAAAGAAGATTAGAAGTGACAATGGCAAAGAGTTTGACAACACTAATATTGAAGCTTATTGTGATGAAATTGGAATCAAGCATGAGGTCTCTTCAACCTACACTCCTCAACAAAATGGTGTAGTTGAGAGAAAGAACCGGACTTTGATCACCCTTGCAAGAACAATGCTAGATGAGTACAACACTCCGGAAAAGTTTTGGGCCGAGGCAATCAACACCGCATGCTATGCTTCAAATCGCCTCTTCCTCCAAAAGTTTCTTGGCAAGACCCCCTATGAGTTGCTTAATGGGAAGAAGCCGGACGTCTCATTCTTCTGGGTGTTTGATTGCAAATGCTACATCTACAAGAAGCGTCAACACCTAGGGAAGTTTTAAAGACGTTGTGATATTGGTTTTCTTGTTGGTTACTCATCAAAGTCCAAAGCATATAGAGTATTTAACCATGCCACCGGTTTGGTTGAAGAAACATATGATGTGGAATTTGATGAATCTAACGGCTCCCAAGGAGCAATTGAGAATTGTGATGATGTAGGTGATGAACCCTTGAGGGAGGCCATGAAGAACATGCCCGTGGGAGACATCAAGCCAAAAGATGATGAAGACGATGTACAAATCATTGATCCACCATCTTCATCACGTGTGCCTCAAGATGATGACAAGAATGAGAGAGTTGAAAATGAAGACACTTATATCTCTCATGAACAAGCCGAGGCACAAGCTCAAGATGTTGATGCTCCCCCTCCACCTCCTCAAGTGGTTGATAGAAGAAATTCACCTCTACTTCAAGCACATCCACAAGAACTCATCATAGGGAGTCCTACTAAGGGAGTGATGACTCGATCTCAAAAGCTTGCTTCTTTTGTTGAACATCACTCTTTTGTCTCTTGTGTTGAACCTAAGAATGTAGAAGAAGCTCTTCAAGATCCGGATTGGGTGAATGCCATGCATGAAGAATTGAACAACTTCACCCGCAATCAAGTATGGACACTTGAAGAGCATCCTAAAGGTGCAAGAGTCATTGGAACCAAGTGGGTGTTCCGAAACAAGCAAGATGACCAAGGCATAGTAGTGAGGAACAAGGCAAGACTAGTTGCAAAGGGGTTCTCTCAAGTTGAAGGCCTTGATTTTGGAGAGACCTTTGCACCCGTTGCAAGACTTGAAGCCATTCATATCCTCCTTGCATATGCATCACATCATGATATGAAATTATATCAAATGGATGTGAAAAGTGCATTCTTAAATGGCTTTATAAATGAACTAGTCTATGTCAATCAACCTCCCGGATTTGAAGACCCTAGATATCCTAATCATGTTTATAGGTTGTCCAAGGCGCTATATGGGCTCAAGCAAGCCCCTAGAGCGTGGTATGAGCGCCTCCGAGACTTCCTCATTGAGAAGGGCTTCACCATTAGGAAGGTCGACACCACACTATTCACCAAGAAGCTTAATGGAGAGATCTTCATTTGTCAAGTGTATGTTGATGATATCATCTTCGGGTCAACAAATGAAGATTATTGCAAGGAATTTGGTGAATTGATGTCGAAGGAGTTCGAGATGTCAATGATTGGTGAGCTCACATTCTTCCTTGGTTTTCAAGTCAAGCAAATGAGAGAAGGGATTTTTCATCTCTCAAGAAAAGTATACCAAGGATCTTCTCAAAAGATTCAAGATGGAAGAATGCAAACCAATCAAGACCCCAATGCCATCAAATGGACATCTCGACCTAGATGAGGGAGGTAAACCGGTTGATCAAACTCTCTACCGTTCTATGATTGGTAGCTTGTTGTACCTTACCGCATCTAGGCCCGATATCATGTTTAGTGTGTGCATGTGTGCTCGCTTCCAAGCGTGCCCTAAAGAACCTCACTTAAGTGCCGTAAAAAGAATCCTAAGATATCTTAAGCACACCCCAAGCATTGGTCTTTGGTATCCCAAAGGAGCTAGATTCCAACTAGTTGGCTATTCCGATTCGGATTATGCCGGTTGCAAAATTGATAGAAAAAGCACATCCGGAGGGTGCCATTTGCTTGGGAGATCCTTAGTATCTTGGTCATCTAAAAAGCAAAATAGTGTGGCTTTGTCCACCGCCGAGGCGGAATACATTGCCGCGGGGGCTTGTTGTGCACAAATCTTATATATGAAACAAACCCTCCTAGACTATGGAATTGTTCTTGAAAAGGTGCCACTTTTATGTGACAATGAAAGTGCCGTTAAAATTGCTAACAATCCGGTACAACACTCTCGCACCAACCACATTGATATCCGCCATCACTTTCTAAGAGATCACGTTGCTAAAAATGACATATCACTAGAAGGTGTACGAAGTGAAAATCAATTAGCGGATATCTTCACTAAACCTTTAGATGAGGCCACTTTTTGTAGGCTAAGAAGTGAACTCAATGTGCTTGATTCAAGTAACTTTAAAAATGAGCGTGTGTTGTCCCTTGCATTGCATTGTATTATATGTCATGTTTATTTTATCGCAATGCATTTAGGGCTTGGCTAACACGGTTACGATAACCCTCCTTTGGAGGAGTGAAGAAGCCTAACCGTGGATCAAACTTGACAAGCAACCTAGCTTTACTTTCGTGTATTGCATTGCATATGCATGGTTGTTTGTTTGTCGTTTCTTTTCGGTTTAGCTTTGAGCAACCTCTGTGTTCGTCCATGGATAGAGAGAGCTTTTTGACGCTCCTAAAGGTCCAAAAACTCTATTGCATGGCCATACGTTGCTCCTCGGGTGTTTATTGCCTATTTTCTTAAAAATAATACTAGCCTAAGGCAAAATATTTTGAAAAATTTGAGGGTTTGAGTGAGGTCACTCATATCAGGTTCCAATTGGTGTTTATTTGTGTCTCTTTGAATTGGAACTTGATTGGGAGAAGTCGCGTCGGAGTTTAGAACGAAGAAAGGCGAAGAACAGCGACCGGACGCTGGACCGGACGCTGCACTGGACGCAGTGATGCTTCACCACCGCGTCCGGTCCCGGCGTCCACCAGCGCGTCCGGTCATCCAGAAGACCAATTCCAGACCTAGTGACCGGACGCTGCACCGGACGCGCCTCTGTTGACCACCGCGTCCGGTCCCGGTTACCACCACCGCGTCCGGTCATCCGCGATGAATTCCCGAGCTCCCATCGACCGGACTCTGACCGCGTCCGGTCAGTCCTCACCGGACGCGTCCGGTCACTCTAGGAGCTTACTGGAGTGTGACCGGACGCTGCACCACCGCGTCCGGTCATCGCGCGTCGAGCGGATCTAAGTCCTTCATAAAACCGTTCGGCCTCGACTGTTTTTTTACCCGTACGCTATTTCGCCGCCGCCGCTTGCCCTAAGTCGCCGATTCGCCGTCCTCCGCCACGCCATTACCGTCCTGCTCGCGGCGACCTCGCCCGTGCTCCCAGCCGCGCGCCTCCTCGCTTCCCTGCCCGTGCGCCTGCCCGCAGCAGCGCCCGCGTCTCCCCACAGCCGCGCCAGCCGCCGTTGCCGCCCGCTCCTCCTCACCGCCGTTTAGCTGGATTCTCACCGCCGTGGGCCTCACCAGCGGCAGCCGCAGTTCCCCCGTGCTAGCCCGAGCACCCCAAATCCACCTTCGGCCGTGCTCTTCACCTAGGGTTTTGCCCAAACCCTAGCCTAGGGTTTGCCCTAACCCTCGCTCGAGGTATCGACTCGTTCGTCTTTTCGTTCAAGTCAATTCTATTTCGTCGTTAGGGCTAACCTTGACCGTATTATTCCGTTGATTATCTCGACTCGGTCCTTTCAGAGCTCGATCGTCGAATTCAGGGAATCTCGCGACCTAGGTCATCTCGTCTTATCACCGTCGTCTCGTCGATCCAAGGTAGCTTCGCGTCTCGATTCACTTCGTATCTCATGTGCTTGCTATCTCTAGGGTTTCGTACTTTTTAGTTATATATGTGCTTATAGTATATCTTTCTATTCCATCGGTGCAGCGAGTCAGTCGGTGTGTCAGGGTCAGATCTGTTTGCTGAATCCGAGGCCAAGCCTGCGGATACGGATTGTGGCCAAGCCTCTCGAGTGTCAGTTCACCATCTTACAGAGGTTCTCAGTCAGTTTGTCAGCATGGTGCGTTGCAAGAACGCCGGTGGTGCTCCTGGTGACGGGGACGACAGTCCTCCTCATCGTACTGAGATTGCGCGTGGAAAGCAGCGCATCAAGATAATGGCCAGAAAGAAGAAGAAGACACTTACAGATGCAGAGGTTGCTTAGGCCGTGGCAGATGCTGCAGAGCAGGCAGAGAGAGGTGGCAGGCGCAGTGGCATACACATAGGCGAGCGTCGCTTTCACCTTGAAGGTCGACAGCTCGGCACTGAGGCCACTGAGGGTACCGAGGATACTGGAGCTACAGAGCAGATGTCAGTTGATCCACCTGCAGAGCCGACAGAGGCTACAGAGGCTCCAGAGGCTCCACAGGCTACAGAGGATACAGAGGAGCAGCTAGCTCAGTCTCCACCACGTCGCCGCTCCACACGTGCTCGTACTCAGGTGACACCTAGGCCAGAGGGCCAGCGTCGTGGAGCACGTCCTCCTCCCAGAGCTAGAGGTTCACCCCCGGTCGAACACTTTGACCTAAGGGGTGCTACAGCACGTCAGGTGCAGGGGTTGAGGTTCGTGGAGGTCAGCCGTTGGTTTCCACCTGTCAGAGATCATAGAGCTTCAGAGGGTTTCTATACCCCACTTCAGGAGGACTTCTATAGGGCTTTAGTTGACAGTGGTATTGCTTTCAGACCATAGAGGGTATGTCGGCTTGAGGCACTGGTTGATGTCGTGGGAGAGCAGCTTCGTCCGCACCTGTCCTATATGCCTGGTTTGTCGGATCTTCTTGGACGGACAGGTGCTTACTGCGGCACATGGGTCAGAGAGTTTTATGCTTCACTTTGGATTGATCCTGCCCATGAGTTCATTCACTTTGCTTTCAGAGGCCGCGATCATAGACTTTACAGCTCCAGAGCGTGAGAGATCCTCAGACTCCCAGCTTCTGACACGAGGATCCATCAGTTGTGTTATGGTCAGACTCCTCCACCCAGACGCCCTCACGGCGGAGCAGTGCCTCCTACAGACCTGGTTCGACCCTGTTTCCGTGAGCCTTTTGGTGAAGGGTCTCGTCGTACGCCTGCCAGCCTGACTCCACTTGCCAGAGTTTTGGATGCTATTATCAGACGCACACTTCTTCCCAGACTCGGCAAAGAGAGGGACTGACGCGGATGCAGCTTTGGGTTGTTCACCACCTCCTCTCACAGACACAGTTTGATATTTGGGATCTTATACTTAGTGAGATGGAGGACACCATTGCTGAGGGCTTCAAGGGTAATCGTCAGCTGCCCTATGCACACTGGATCTGCTTTATGATTAGATCTTCTATTCAGATGCCACCAGAGATCAGGGCGGAGATATCAGACACTACCACTGCCTTCCCTGAGTATGATATCCGTCAGCTTTGGGCCTCAGTCACCAGAGATCAGGCCCTAGTGCCAGGACAGCGTGAGCGCCCAGAGGTTCCTAAGACAGCAGCTGAGCAGGATGCCAGAGTTGACGAGCTTGCTGAGGCAGAGCTTGTGGACCTTGAGGCTCAGACTGCTGATATACCTGAGGATGCGACTTCTGACAGCACAGATGAGGACTACCAGCCCATCCCCAGGTACTGGTCTCCTCGGTCTCACGACCACGAGGCCGGTGGCTCTGGCTCAGCCTCCCGCTCAGAGACAGCTATGGTGGCTATACTTGAGAGGTTGACCCAGGCTCAGGAGCAGCAGCAGCAGCAGATTCAGCGACAGGCACAGGACACAGCTGCAGCACTTGCACAGATGTAGGCATGCCAGGATGAGTTTCAGCGTCAGCAGCTTGAGATCCAGAGGCAGCAGGTTGAGATGCAGCGACAGCAATATGAGATTCAGCGTCAGAGCGCAGCTAGTCAGCAGCAGTACTTGGATCTCCTGCGCCACCTTGTCACAGTCGGGGTTCCTCCGCCTGCTTCTGTCATGACTCAGGCTTTACAGTCCAGTGGTCCGTCGAGTCAGGGACAGCCGAGTTTCCAGTTCACATCTCCTCAGCAGCAGGTTCCCCAGTCTTTCCAGTCCCCGAGCTTCACTCCTATTCATACGGGGTTTACACCGTCAGACCAGCCTCGCCCGCATCTCCTGACAGGCACACCTATTGGTGATTTCAGTGCTACCTACAGCGAGTTGACTAGTCAGCCGACACCCTCGCATACTACTACACTTCATACTTCGTCAGGGTTGTCAGCTCCCGAGGCAGCTATTCCTCCAGTGACAGGGACCGGGACTACAGAGACTATCCCTTCTTCAGTTGCCTCGACAGATCCCCCTGCTATTGGCTCACTACAGGCTCAGGTCACTCAGACAGATCCTCTTGTTGCTACTCAGTCAGTACCTGTTCCTGCTCAGACCCAGACCGCTTCACAGCCACGTGCTTCTTCAGAGGGTCAGCCAGATAGCTCAGACTCCGAGGGTGATTCGCTACACTTCGTGATTACTCCGCGCACCTCGGCACTCGACACGACTCCGTCTGTCCCCCCGTCAGATCATTAGATTAGTTTTTTGGCGCTTGATGCCAAAGGGGGAGAGAGAGTAGTTTCAGGGGGAGTTTTGTTAGTGGGGTTTCGTTCTTTGTGTGCTACATTCATGCATCATGTTTACTTTTCAGCATTGCATTCGTGTGACATGTCGTCGTGTGGTAAACTTTGAGTCTTATTATGTTATCTCGTCATAGTGTTAATAAATGTCACCATTTTAGTTATAGCTCTAAGGTTGTGCTTCCGTGCCTTACTCCGTTTTCTTATGAGCTATAATCTTTATGTGTACTAACATTTTTTTGTCTTATCTTATGAGTATACTCTTTTGGCTTGGGGCACATAAGCAATTCCTAACCCTTTGTGCTTATTGTCTTTTGCTTATGTGAACCAAGCATGCTCGAAAACCTCCACTCAAATCTTTTGAATCTTAGTGTTGTCATCAATCACCAAAAAGGGGGAGATTGAAAGCATCTAGGCCCCAAGGTTTGGTTTCGGCAATTGATGACAACGCTTTATTACCATGACTAACGTGTGTTTTGCAGAAACTTTGGTAAGTTAGGTCATGGAGGTTATAACTGCTTTGGGCACCATGGTATTCATGTCCCTTGATGGAAATCGTTTCGATTTTCAAAAGAGTGACGTCAAGATTAAGGACGGTTAGTTCCGGATGTCGAGGTGTTGAGATACATTCGGAATAGTCGTTAGGATCTTCGTTTTTCTCTTTTGGCCGTACTATAAAGGGGGGCATGAGTGGGTAGCTTGACCTAGGCGAGTCCTATGTTTAGGTGTGGTGCACACTTGTTAAACTTGGTGCTAGGCAGCTCTAGAATAGCTCAAAGTTCAGTTGGAAGCAACTTGGTTTAAGTTGTGACGCGTTTCGGAAAGTTTCGGGCTGTTTTCCACTGACCGGACGCGGTCTTCGGCATGACCGGACGCGTCTGGTCAGTACTTAACCGCGACTATGGTTTCGGCCCTGACGACCGGACGCGGTCCTCGCGAGGACCGGACGCGGTGGTCAGTGGCCGACACGTGTCACTTGAGGAAACACCCGATCGGACGCGACCTGGGTGTGATCGGCGCGTCCGGTCACAGTCCAGTAAGGTCCAGAGACGACCGGACGCGTCCGGTCATCACCGATCGGACGCGGCCTCACGTCCGGTGCTCTTACAGTAAGCTCCTTGCACGATCGGACGCGTCCGATCATCCCTGACCGGCGCGTCCGGTCATTCAGTTGAAAAATCGGGATTCGACCGTTACAGGCGACCGGCGCGTCCGGTCAGTTCGACCGGCGCGTCCGGTCAGCCCGTGTCAGAACGTAATGGTTCGTTTTATCTCGGGGGTGTATAAATACATCCCCTCCACCTCTTTTAGAGGTCTCTTGCTCATTTGATCAGCTGAGAAAACCCTCTAGAGTGCAAGGGAGTGCAAGAGCTCTAGTGAGGATAGAGATTTGAGAATCCAAACTTGAGAGTTCCTCACTAGTGATTAGAGAGTAGCAAGTGTGCATCCACCATCTCATTTGGGCTCATTGTGGTCAAGTGAGAGTTCTAGCTTGTTACTCTTGGTGATCGCCATCACCTAGACGGCTTGGTGGTGATTGGGAGTTTGGTGATCATCCGGCGGAGCTTGTGGATGACCCAACTCATCTTGTGAGCGGTTTTGGGTGATTCACCATGACGGAGTGTCGAAGAATCAACCCGTAGAGAGCACTTGATCCTTGCGCGGATCAAGGGGGAGCTACACCCTTGCGCAGGTGCTCCAACGAGGACTAGTGGGGAGTGGCGACTCTCTGATACCTCGGAAAAACATCGCCGTGTTCCTTGCCCTTTACATTCAAGCATTTACATTCTCGTATTTACTTTCATTGCTTGATTTACATTCCTAGAATTGCCATGCTAGACTAGGATTGGAAACTAGGGTGCAAAACTTTTTATCGGTAGACTCTCTAGGAACACAAGTAGGCACTAGGGGTGAATTCCGGCTTATAGGATTTAATTCTTGCAATTAATTTTTAGAAAAGCCCAATTCACCCCCCCTCTTGGGCATCTTGATCATTTCACTCCCGTTCCGCCGCTCAAGCTCAGGTGAGGGCCAATTGGTCGCTCCCCTCCTCCACTGCCGCCATGGCCGCCGTTGGCCGGCGCGCATGGCCGGAGCTCCCTACCCTTTCCCGCCTCCTTCGGTCTTGAGCATCAGCTTCCCCTTCGCCTCGCGGTGCTCGCGCCCGCCTTCTCGGCTGCTCCCGTGGCCTACATTGGTCGACCGACGAGCTCCAGCGCCGCCGTGTCGCCATCTCCGCCGGCGAGCCTCCTCCGGAGCTCCCGCGCTGCGCGGAGTTGGTGCGCTGGGTGCGCCTCGGTGCGGGGAGCACATTGATGCGCTCCCCGTCACCGGAGACCTCACCGGCGGCGAGGAAGCCACCGGTCAGCGCCGCCCCGCGCTTCTCCGGCTGGCAAGTGGGCCCCGTTGACCCGAGGGTCCCGCGTGTCAGCGAGTGTGGGTGCACTGCACCGGGTGCATCCAACGATTTCCCGGCGGATTTTTAAAAGAGTTTGGAAAAATGATTTTCAGAATTTATGAAATTGCTTTGGAAAATCATATCTCCAGATCTATAGCTCCAAAAATTATGAAACAAATTTTGTAGTGTTTCTCTTGAGTAGATCTACAGTTTAAAAATATTTCATGTTAGTTTTGTGATACTTTTCTATGTAGATTTATTTAATTGCTATAAATGCTGATATCTTAGAAAATGTGTAGTAAATAAAAAAATAATGAGAAAAAATGTGATTCTTGTTGCAGTAATCTTTCTTAGTGATGTACTTTCTAGGAAAAATGTTTGTGAAGCATGTTTTGTGAGAAATTTTTGAAGTGTAGTTCAAATGCCTTTAATTGATGATTTTTGTTATTTTTAGTAGAGAGCTAAAGTTGTATAAAACGTACATGTGATAATTTTTGTAATATGCTAGTTTACTATAAGTAACATAGGAAAAATGTGAAATCTGTTGTTTGATACTTTTTCTAGTACAAAATAATTCCATGCTCGTTATTATGCTATAACTTGTTTATTTTGTATAGATAGTTTTACTTATCCAATTCCCATGAAATTTTTGTAGTAGGTTATTTAGAGTAAGGGTAAGCTACTGTAATTTTTGTAGATTTTTATCTAGTAACAGAAATAGATGTTGATGTGTAACCCTAGTTAAATAGGAAATAAAAGGTTATTTCTTATGAGAAGTTAAAAGTAATAAAATATGTTTGGTGTATCTTTGAAGCATCAAAATACCTTGCTGATGTTGCTTGATGGGTTAGGTTAGTAAGATTTGACAACTTGTGATCACTTGTATGTGTAAATTATGTGCTAACTAGTAGAATAATAAGGTGCATGTTTTGTGGTACATGTTCTTGGATAATGTGGACTACCTTGTAGAAGATGTTGTTATAATCTAAACTATCCATTCAATGTGCTCATCTGCATATCATGTCATCAAAGCATTCCACCGTATTCGATGCATCATTCGCATGTTTGCTTATTCACTTGCATCATACAGGATCGCAGGAGGAGTCGCAGGTAGCAGTACCGGAGGAGCAAGTTTGGACCGATCAGCAGGAGCCCCAGGCACAGGAGGTGCCCGAGGAAGAAGAGCCAGGCGAGGAGCTGCCCGAGTGCGTAGACCACCAACCTAGCTCGTTCGAAAGAGGCAAGCCCCGGAACATTCTAAGTCTCTACTTTATAAAAGCAATTCCTTATATATGAGTTATATATATTGTTGCATTAAGTCTAGGAGTTACGTGAAATCGTTGTTGCATTATTATCCTTGTTCACCTGATTACCTTTACCCTGTTAGGTCAGGATCGAGTAAATTGCTTAGCCATGCTTAGACCGGTAGAAGTCGGGTGATTTCCTGTCACCTGCGAGCTATAGGTGAATACCTGGTTTTGGTTAGCTAAAATTGTGATCATAGAAAGTAACCAAGTGTCGGGTAAATGGAGACCGGGCGGAGTCTTATAGGGTTTCGAACTATAGTGATTCTGTCTGTGTCGATTAAGGACCGATCGTTGCTCGTCCCTCTTATCATGTTGAACGCATGCCTCATATTTAGCTGGCCGAATAAAGTACCTTTCGACCGCGAAGCTAGTGACACTATTTCGAGCCGGGATAAACTCGGATTGGCAGACTGGTGCTGAAGGGGGTATGACGGGGACGCGAAGAGTGAGCCCAAGGTGTGTCCTAGCAGTCGGGCGGTCCCTGGGTAGTGCGGTCTATGATTGTTATCCCGCGGCTTCTTGGAAAGTGTCATTGGTGATCTAAGCGACCCTGACGGAGGAAGCGTGGTTTGTGTGAGGAATAAATCACCAGCTGGTTAGGAATCGATTCGAATCGCCATCGCTCCTGGATAGTGACCACTTGACTCGAGCTACGGCATCGTAGTAACAATAATGGAACACTGATGGTTAAGTGAATGATGTTGAAAATGCTAAACCTGATATGGTAATTTAGATGTTAATGGTAGATCAAGTGATTGCTTTAGCAATAGGTGCTTACCTAGTTTGAATAGTTTATAATAAAAAAAGGATGCAAAAGTACTTAGTATAGTTATTCATAATAACTTATGCTTTTCGCAAATGAGTCAAGCCAGTCCACTGTATAAAAGCCTTGCATGCTCCTTGGTGTCTTTTATTTTGGTTTATGACGGGTAAGTCTAGCTGAGTACATTCCCGTACTCAGGGCGTTGTTCCCATTGTTGTTGCAGATGGTCAGATGTACTATGGGTACTGCTCCAACTGTCTGTATCCGGCGATGGGCGACAACTAGGACCTTGGGCAATGGTCACTCCGTTCATCTTATCTGATGCTTTTGTGGACCGTGACTATCTTCTGGCACTGTATTTGAACTAAGTGTGTGTGGTTTAAAACTACTTGCTTCCGCTATGTTATTTTGAACTATGTTGTAATAATTTTATTCTGGACTCCGATGTATTCAACTTGTGTTGTGAACTTACGTAGCATGTGAACTGTGGCTACTAAATCAGTATGATCTTGGTTGTATGCTGTTTGGTTTGAAATCCCTCGTAATTTCACGGAATCTTGGGTTATACGGGTTTAAGTTTGGTAAATTATCCGCCTCGGTGGAAGATTTCCTTACTTAATCTCGTATAATCAAGTTGATCCGTTACAAGGGTACACGCTACTCCCGCCATCTCTCCACTCCCAGTGCGAGGTTAGACGTTCTCATAATGAAATCACTAACATTTTGGGCTTACCCAAGGCATGAGGCTAGTTGCAAAGTCTCGAAACACAAACAGGCTTACAACGGATGGTCCTTAATTGACAAGGCGGAAACACTACATCGAGACTCCTTTCTCAATGCATGTTAGCAGTGGCCGAACCACCCGCCCGATCTTTCAAGTTCATTCTCATCTTTTCAATATTCATTAAGTATGCCGTCATGGCTATGTAAACATTTCATTTAAAAGCTTAACTTCTAAGCATAGCGAAGCATACTACACATTTTTAGTAAAATAGGTATCAAGGTTGATATCGCAATAATCAAGGATGACAATGCAGCAATTAGGTTATCACTCAACTACTAATTACTTAATGCAATAAACCATAATATAAATAATAAAGATTTGTAAATATCAAGGTAGAGTTTAAATGCACCGGGGCTTGCCTTGCTCTGACACGACGACTGACTCAGACTCGAGGACTCCAACGTCTGGTCCGGAACCCACCGACGATAGCTCTTCTCCGGAAGCTTGCTCAGCAACTGCGACTTCTTCGAAAGCGGGAACTACACGAGTACATAACATGCTTCAACATGATGCTCAATGATAAACATGATGCTTGATGATGACATGCCACGAGTTACGACTTGAGTACAACTTTCCTTCGCGGTACAGTCGCAAACAGAAAACCTACTAACTAGTAGCGACACTCCAGCGATACCAGCTTTTTATCACTAAGTTACTAACGAGCTCAAACATGGAATTAAGGTGCCAAAGATCACCAAAGAGTAGTGACCTATGGACATCACTCAATCAAAAGGGCACACAACACTTAAAGTTATCAAATTAACATTTATTTACTATTTAACTAATTAGGGCATAATTAATAGTTGATCATACTTTATCTAAACAAGCTTAAACTTTTTCTATGGATTAAGAATGACTTAAAACAGTGTCATAATAAATTTCATAATTTTTGGATTAATAAATTAACTATTAAAATTCATGGAATTTGCATTTAATCTTTATTGGAACTAATTAAATCTACTACACAAAGTACTCAAATTCATGATTTAACATTTTTCCTAGATAGTATACATAATGAGAAGCTCACACAAAAATTTTCATGAATTTTGGAGCTCTATAAAATTTTTAGAGAAATAAACAAATAACAGCACTATTTATAATTTTGAAAAAGAAAAACAAAAACCGAACCGGGCCGACTCCTTCTCTCCTTCCGGTCTAGCCCAGCCGAGCGGCCCGCGCGCTCGCGCCCGCGCTCGGCCCAGCTCCACGCCCGCGGCCCAGCAGCGCGGCCCGCTCCGCTCGCGCTCGCCCTCGCCCTCTCTCTCACTGACAGCCCGACCCCAGCTGTCATCGCCAACCTCTCGTCCTCCCGCTCACTCCCGCGCGCTCACTCACCCCCGCGCGGTGGCCGGCTGGTGACCGGAGCTTTGGTCGACCAATTGACCCTACCATCACCATCTACACCTTCCCACGACTCCGTTTTGCTAGGTTGCACCATGGTTCGAGCTCTAGCGACCCGCGAGCGACGACGATGGCGGCACGGTGGACACGGGAGCAGCACGCCGGCGCACACAAAGCGGTAGAGGCTAAATTGAGGGGATGGGAAGCATCAGTGGCATACCATGAACATGAAACCGTGCTCGGTTGAAGCGGGAAAGCACGGGAAGTGGCTGGCCACAAGAGGGCGACGGTGGCGGTCGGTCGCCGGAGGTGAGCACGGGAAGCGGTGGCTGCGGCGATCTAGGCGAAGTCAAGCTAGCTCGGATGGTTCACGAGGTGCACGAGGATGAAGCGGCGCTATTGGTGTGGTTTGCATGGCCGGAGAAGGCTTGGCAGCGGCAGCGGTGAGCGACGAAGCTGCGGTGGCGGCGGTGGCGAAAACGGGGAAGAAAAAGAAAAACACGGCGACCTCGACATATATATAGACAACGGTCGCGGCTACAGCGCTGGAAGACGCTCGTCATTATGCTGGCGATCCTGGGCGCGTGCAAAGGGTCTGGGCGGCCACGGCGGCTTGCCGGCGCCCATACCGCGCGGTGGCCGGCCGCCATTGGTGCGCCACTGTAGCTGCCCCCCAAATTTTGAATTTTCAAACTATTTTCTCAAATTACTCTCAAATTCATGTGGAAACTTGAAAAACTTCCAATATATGAAATCTTCAGAATTTCAAGCTCTACAAGTTTTGTATTGAACACTTTTTCAAATTCTAACTGGATTTTGGAATTTGAGTTTAAATTCAAAAGGGGACACATTTTAGGGATTTGGTAATTTAGAAATTACTTTGGATTTCATATTGAAACTTCAAAATCTCCAAACACCAAAGTTGTACATCTTAACAAGACCTACAACTTTTCTGTTCAAAATATTTTCAAATTCTACCTCCATTTTGAAATTTTAGTTTGGGGACAAAAATAAGTTAAATCTGAAATTTGTTTATTTTCAAAATTGCTCCACATTTTACACTAAAACTTTGAAAACTCAAAACACCAAAGTTGTAGCCCTTGAAAAGTTCTACAAACTTGGTTTTTAACTTTTTCCCAAATTTTGCTTAGATTTTGAATTATCTCAAAAGGGGTAAAACAGGGTTTTGAAATTTAGGGTTTTCGGAGGAATTTTCAATTGGAATTTGTTGCTACTTTGATTAGTGATTACTTAGTGATCAAAACATCACCCAAGGGCATCATTTGGACCAACATGACATGGTTGACCAAATGCCACTCTTGGTTGACCAATTTAGCTTTTGAAATTCTTTTACATTTTCCCCAAATTTGAATTTAAATTCGAATCGGAAAACTCGTGACAAGTTTTTGGACTCCAACTCAAACTCAAACTTGGAGCTTCATTTTATGGGTTGTACTTGAGCTCATACCCTACATTTGACACTAGTGTGCAACACAGTCACACACCTCAAATTACACAGGGTATGGACTAAGTATTTGCGGTGTTATTCGAATTTAGGGTTTTTGGGTTCGGATCACACCACGGAGAAGCACATCCAATCTAGATAAGTAAACTCGTTTTAGTTGATGCAAAACAAGGTTGACCTAATCATGGATGCTTTACGATGCATTATGATGACATGGCAAATTAATTAGCACTATAACACCCGGGGTGTTACAACCCTTCCCCCTTAAAGAAATCTCGTCCTGAGATTTAAAGCCTTGAGTTAAGTAATGGAAAAGGAAACGTATCAAGAAAACACGTCCAAGACTTATCTACAAAATAGGTAGGGGGTTTTCTACATTACAAGAATTTAAAAAGGATAGGTTACAGTTTAAAGAAGAAATTGCAACCTAGATAGAAGCAAGGAAGTCGGGGAAATTCTCCAACAGGTAATCTTCCGATTCCCAGGTGGCTTCCTCTTCTGAATGTTGATTCCATTGTATCATGTACCATTTAGTTGTTCTACTTCGGGTAACACGATCCTTTCGATCCAAAACTCGGACAGGATGTTCAGAATATGTCAAATCCGGTTCAAGTTCAACTCCATCAACATCAACAACTTGATCATGTACTTACAGACACTTCTTCATCTGTGATACATGAAATACATTGTGCACGGCTGACAGTTGTTTAGGAAACTTTAACTTATATGCCACCTTTCCACATCTTTCAACAATTTGAAATGGGCCAATATAACGCGGTGCGAGTTTGCCTTTGACTCCAAATCGGTTAACTCCCTTCATGGGTGATACTTTCAAATAAACATAATCTCCTACTTTGAATACGAAGGGTCTACGCCTTTTATCAGCATAACTCTTTTGTCGGGACTGAGCAACTTTTAGATTATTCTGGATCTGCCTAACTTTTTCTTCTATTTCTTTCACAAGATCAACACCGAAAAACTATCTTTCTCCCAGTTCTGACCAATTCAATGGAGTTCTGCACCTGCGGCCATACAATGCTTCAAACGGTGCCATTTTGATACTCTCTTGATAACTATTATTGTAGGAGAATTCTGCTAAAGGTAACCACTCATCCCAAGTATCTGAATAATTGAGTGCACACGACCTTAACATATCTTCTAGAATCTGATTGACCCTTTCAGTCTGACCACTTGTTTGTGGATGATAAGCGGTACTGTGCAGAAGTTTTATACCCAGGGACTCATGTAAGTGTCTCCAAAAATTGTTAACAAACTGCATACCTCTATCAGATACAATGGTCTTTGGTACCCCATGAAGACTCAGGATTCGTGCAATATATATTCTTGCATAAGTTATAGCAGTATAGTCCACCTTGACTGGAATAAAATGAGATGACTTTGTTAGTCGGTCCACAATGACCCAAATTGAATCAAAGCCACTTGAGGTCTTGGGTAACCCAGTAATGAAATCCGTACTGATATCTTCCCATTTCCAGGATGGAATGGGCAAGGGTTGTAACATTCCTGCCGACTTCAAATGTACAGCCTTCACTTTACAACAAGTGTCACATCTGGCAACATACTTGGCGATCTCAATTTTCATTTTGGTCCACCAGAACCTCTGTTTCAAATCTTGATACATCTTATTACTCCCTGGATGAAGAGAAAACCTTGTACTATGTGCTTCATCAAGAATGAGCTGACGTAACTCTAGAACCTTTGGGACCACTAGCCGGTTCTTGAACCACAACACATCTGCATCATCAATACTGAAATCTGTTTGTTGACCTGTTCTAACTTTTTCTTTGATGTGAGCTATTCCGGAATTCTTTCTCTGAGCAGATACAATCTGATCTTTGATTGTTGATTCTACTGTGACATTAGTCAACTGACCTTGTTGGACTATTTCAATATTCAACTTTTCCAATTCGTAACATAAATTGTAATCCATTGGCTTCACAGTTATACAATTGCAATGATTCTTTCTAGTGAGTGCATCAGCAACAACATTTGCTTTTCCAGGGTGATAGTGTACTTCTAAATCATAGTCCTTTATTAATTCAAGCCACCTTCTTTACCTCATATTCAATTCTGACTGAGTAAAGATATACTTTAAGCTCTTGTGATCTGTATACATGTGGCAAGTATTACCTAACAAGTAATGACGCCAGATTTTCAATGCATGAACCACAGCTGCTAGTTCAAGATCATGTGTCGGATAATGCTCTTCATGACGCTTCAACTGTCTCGAGGCATAAGCAATGACTCTGCCTTCCTGCATTAGTACACAACCAAGGCCAATACCCGAGGCATCGTAGTAAACATTAAATGGATTTTCTATATCTGGCTGTGCCAAGACTGGAGCAGTTGTTAGTGACTTCTTTAGAATTCTAAAAGCTTCCTCACATTCTAGAGACCAGATGAACTTAGTTTAATTTTTCAATAACTCCATGATTGGCTTGGCTACCTTTGAAAAGTCAGGTATGAATCGACGGTAATAACCCGCCATTCCCATAAAACTTCGGACCTCATGAACTGAGATTGGTGGCTTCCAATTCAGAATATCTTTCACCTTGCCAGGATCTACTGCTACTCCTACTGACAACACATGTCCTAAGAATTGCACTTCTCTTAACCAAAACTCACACTTACTGAACTTGGCATACAGTTGATGATCTCTCAGACGAGTCAGAACAACTCTGAGGTGCTCAACATGCTCTTCTTCACTTTTGGAGTATACCAGAATATCATCAATAAACACAACCACAAACTTGTCAAGTTCCGGCATGAAAACTGAGTTCATCAGATACATGAAATGTGCCGGTGCATTGGTGAGACCAAAAGACATAACTAGGTACTCATACAGTCCATATCTGGTGGTGAATGCAGTCTTTGGGATATCTTCAGGTCGAATCTTGATTTGATGGTACCCTGATCGAAGATCGATCTTGGAAAATACCTTTGCCCCTGCAAGCTGATCAAAGAGTAGATCAATGCGAGGCAACAGATATTTGTTCTTAATGGTTACTTCATTCAACGGTCTATAGTCAACACACATCCTTAAAGTCTAATCCTTTTTCTTGACAAAAAGAGCCGGACATCCCCATGGTGAGGAACTGGGTCTGATAAAACCTTTGTCACGTAACTCTTGCAATTGATCCATGAGTTCAGCCAATTCATTGGGTGGCATTCTGTAAGCTCTCCTGGATATTGGGGCAGTACCAGGTTTTAACTTAATCACAAACTCTACATCTCTGTCCGGTGGCAGACCTGGTAGATCATCTGGAAACACATCTGGAAATTCACAGACTACTGGTATATCACAAATCTCCTGTACTGAAGTTGCACATATCCTTTCAACTGTTCTCTTGGGAATAGGAAGTTGGATAAGAAGATGAGATTTATTATCTGGCAAGTTCAACCTTATAGTTCTATGCAGTGCATCTATAATGGCTCCTCATTGGTACATCCAATTCATACCCAGGATTACATCTATATCCTGTTTCTGTAATATTATCATTAAGGTAGGGAATATATGCCCACCTAACTCTATAGGTACGTCGCGTACCATTTTCTTAGTACACAGTCGTCCCCCAAGTGACTGAATAAAGAAATCTTCTTGTGTCCCCATAATTGGAATGTCATGCTTAACAACAAAGGTGCGATTTATGAATGTATGTGATGCACCTGAATCGAATAACAGTACTGCTGGATGATTAGCAACAGGGAAGATACCCATCATAACAGGTTCTCCCTGTGGAATTGCACTCGCTTGAGTGTAGAATACACGTCCGGTCTTCTTCTCACCCTTACCCTTCTGAACATTCAGATTATTATTCTTGCTCTGAGGTTGTTGCTGTTACGGTATGGGAGCACTGGGATAATTGGGATTGTACTGCCTTGGATATGGGCAGTCCTTGGAAAAGTGGCCTAGCTTTCCACAATTGTAGTAGGGAAAGTTATGGGTTACTGGAGTCTGGTTTTGAATACCAGGGGCATTCGGCTGCTGTGTAAATTGTGGGGTTGCGGCAGGACGGAAAAATGTCTGCGGCTGAGCTTGGTATTGCGGTGGGCGATAAGTTGGGCGGAAATGGTTCTGAGGGTGGTAAACAAACTTCTGACGCTTCTTAATGCCGCCAGACGGGCTAGACAACACTTGCTTCTTTTTCTTTGACTCTTTGTGTAGGCGGGACTTTTCTTCTGACGCAATAGCCACATTGACTATCTCATGGTACGTGGCATTATAGCAGGTGACCAATGCTTCCTGGATTCTGGTACTCAAACCCCTCATGAAACAACTCTTCTTTCTTCGCATCGGTGTTCACATACTCAGCTGCATACTGGGACAGATGATTGAATTTGCCCACATACTATAGAACTGTCTGGTTCCCCTGTTTCAGCGAGAGAAACTCTTCTAACTTCATGGCCATGGCACCATCTGGGATATAATGTGCTCTGAAAGCATCCCAAAACTCCTGCCAAGTGACACGGTGGCCAGCAGGCCGTGCGGCGACCAGATTCGCCCACCACGCCCCTACGACACCCCTGAGCTGCTGTGCTGCAAACACGGGTTTCTGGTACTCCATGCACTGTAGAAGTTCAAACTTTTGCTCCATGGTGTGGAGCCAGTCATCCGCCTCTAGCGGCTCATCTGCCTTTGAAAACACCGGTGGACGGGTATCGGTGAAATCCACATAAATGGTTTCTCCGCCATTATTACGGCCTCGACGACCCTGATTTCCATTCTGATTCTAAGCCAACAAGGTAGTGGCATTAACCAGTGTGGCAATAGCTTCTACCAAGGTAGGTGGGAATGGTGGGGGATTCAGAGTATTGTCCCCATCCTGGAAAGTTCTAGTACCGTCCATCTGTTGTACACAAACCATGTTTATTTACATCACTTTATTGAATTAAAAAGCAGTTAGTACAGTACTAGTACACACATCAAACTTATCTTACATTATTTCATTACAAACTTGCTAACAAGCAAGAAACTACCCACTAAGGTTCTTAGAAAACAGAAAAGACTGCTATGTTACATAACCATCCATGTCAACACTTCACTCCTCATCATCATCGCTGGTCACGATCACTGCATCCTCATTCTCTGGAGCACTTGCACCAGTGATATGACTTGCATCATCCCCACTTTCCATCATGGGTTCATTTTCTTCCGGATCCTCTTCCTCATTGTCCTCTCCACCAGGAACAACCACGGCACCGACATCATCTTCTACTGCCTGAGGCTGATGATTGGGATTCATCAGATCATGTAGCCTATGGACTTCCTCATGCAGAATTGTGTTGTACTGCTCCAGGTGTGTCGCATAAAGCTCCAACTCTCAAACACGAGCCCTGGCTTCTGTCTCCTTTTCCAAAGACTCGTTCTGGAACTGTTTCCAAAAACGCATGTTGTGCTTCAGTCGCTCTACCTCGGATGTAAGCCTTGCAACCTTTGATTCCGAATCCGGGTTCGGATTGCGGCTACTGCTTGCTCCATCACCTCTGGTGGCCAACTGATGACGTGGCACTCCTTGCGGACCACTTTTCTTGCGAGGAGTCGTCTTCACACGTGCCATCCTAAAGCAAGATAGAATTAGAATGATGAGAACAGATAGGAGGGATCTGAAGGTTAGCATGAATAGGATTGAACCTTACTTAACCCAAACCACTTTAAAAGGGAAGGTAACTTAAGCAGGTTGATTAAACATGATGCATGCATCGTACTTACGATCTAACAGAAAAGGCTAAGTAACACATGCAATATTTATAACATAGGGCACTATAACATGATACTTCACTACGAAGCTTTCAAATATGAGCTAAGGAAACTATGGAATAGATTTAGATAAGCAAAAGCAATTTGGACCAAAATATCAATATTAAGTTTGTTTGACCCAAATCATTTTGAAATTTTGCAAAGTAATACTACAATAACTCGAGTGATTATGCTCTGGTACCAGCTGTCACAGAACCTCCTAATTATGATGGCCCACATGTACCCGTCATCGTCATAATGACCTCTGACAGCCGTACTTATGTTCCTCATAACTTAAAAGCCTGCTTTCCTCCGAACAGGATCCAATCACAGGAGTATTGCAATATTACAACAGTTTATTCAAAATATTAAACAGAGTAAAGTAGCGGAAGTCTTACAATAACTTAAGTTTACAAACCAGTTTTTAAACCTCAGACCTTATGTAGCATTATTACAAACCAGTAGTAGAGAAGTATCGGTAGTAACTTTATTACATCACACAAGCGAGATACCTTGCCCAAAGGCCACATAGTCTACTCGTCGTCACTTTCTTCAGCCACAACGGTCATGCAACAAGGCTCGAAGCAGACTTGTTCATGGACCGCACCTGCAACAAGGGGTTCAACAAACCCTGAGTACGAGAGTACTCAACAAGACTTACCCGACTAAGACAAAGACTCCAAGGGCGTGCTAGCTTTAGGGAATCAAGGTACGGGTAATCAGAATTAAATTTCCTTTTGCAGAAAAGCTTACTAAAGTAAATCCTTATCTTCAATATTTTACTTTTACCATTGATGGTTCATTAACCAATTCTAAGTGATCCTAATCTAGATCAAAGTAATTATCATCAAAACACTTCTCATTCTTTCTTTCAATTCCAGTTCTTAACTACGATGTAAGTCAGGTGATCAAGTCTCCATAACCGAGGAGCAACGATGATTCGAACCGATTATACCCAGCTGGGGATCTCTAACTTCATGACATATGTAGAACCGAATCTTGCATATATCAACCCTCATTTAGATCTCCCAAAACCAGAACGTGTCCATCGCCACCCGAGAGTACAGTACTCCTCGAACCCGACCCGATTCTAGCCCCGAGGGTACACGCTACTCCCGCCATCTCTCCACTCCCAGTGCGAGGTTAGACGTTCTCGTAATGGAATCACTAACATTTTGGGCTTACCCAAGGCATGAGGCTAGTTGCAAAGTCTCGAAACACAAACAGGCTTACAATGGACGATCCTTAATTGACAAGGCGGAAACACTACATCGAGACTCCTTTCCCAATGCATGTTAGCAGTGGCCGAACCACCCGCCCGATCTTTCAAGTTCATTCTCATCTTTTCAATATTCATTAAGTATGCCGTCATGGCTATGTAAACATTTCATTTAAAAGCTTAACTTCTAAGCATAGCGAAGCATACTACACATTTTTAGTAAAACAGGTATCAAGGTTGATATCGCAATAATCAAGGATGACAATGCAGCAATTAGGTTATCACTCAACTCCTAATTACTTAATGCAATAAACCATAATATAAATAATAAAGATTTGTAAATATCAAGGTAGAGTTTAAATGCACCGGGGCTTGCCTTGCTCTGACACGACGACTGACTCAGACTCGAGGACTCCAACGTCTGGTCCGGAACCCACCGACGATAGCTCTTCTCCGGAAGCTTGCTCAGCAACTGCGACTTCTTCGAAAGCGGGAACTACACGAGTACATAACATGCTTCAACATGATGCTCAATGATAAACATGATGCTTGATGATGACATGCCACGAGTTACGACTTGAGTACAACTTTCCTTCGCGGTACAGTCGCAAACAGAAAACCTACTAACTAGTAGCGACACTTCAGCGATACCAGCTTTTTATCACTAAGTAGGTTACTAACGAGCTCAAACATGGAATTAAGGTGCCAAAGATCACCAAAGAGTAGTGACCTAAGGACATCACTCAATCAAAAGGGCACACAACACTTAAAGTTATCAAATTAACATTTATTTACTATTTAACTAATTAGGGCATAATTAATAGTTGATCATACTTTATCTAAACAAGCTTAAACTTTTTGTATGGATTAAGAATGACTTAAAACAGTGTCATAATAAATTTCATAATTTTTGGATTAATAAATTAATTATTAAAATTCATGGAAGTTGCATTTAATCTTTATTAGAACTAATTAAATCTACTGCACAAAGTACTCAAATTCATGATTTAACATTTTTCCTAGATAGTATACACATTGGGAAGCTCACACAAAAATTTTCATGAATTTTGGAGCTCTACAAAATTTTTAGAGAAATAAACAAATAACATCACTATTTATAATTTTGAAAAAGAAAAACAAAAACCGAACCAGGCCGACTCCTTCTCTCCTTCCGGTCCAGCCCAGCCGAGCGGCCCGCTCGCGCGCCCACGCGCTCGCGCCCACGCTCGGCCCAGCTCCACGCCCGCGGCCCAGCAGCGCGGCCCGCTCCGCTCGCGCTCGCGCTCGCCCTCTCTCTCACTAACAGCCCGACCCCAGCTGTCATCGCCAATCTCTCGTCCTCCCGCTCACTCCTGCGCGCTCACTCACCCCCGCGCGGTGGCTGGCCGGTGACCAGAGCTTCGGTTGACCAATTGACCCCTACCATCACCATCTACACCTTCCCACGACTCTATTTTGCTAGGTTGCACCATGGTTCGAGCTCTAGCGACCCGCGAGCGACGGTGATGGCGGCACGGTGGACACGGGAGCAGCACGCCGGCGCACACAAAGCGGTAGAGGCTAAATTGAGGGGACAGGAAGCATCAGTGGCATACCACGAACACGAAACCGTGCTCGGTTGAAGCGGGGAAGCACGGGAAGTGGCTGGCCACATGAGGGCGACGGTGGCGGTCGGTCGCCGGAGGTGAGCACGGGAAGCGGTGGCTGCGGTGATCCAGGCAAAGTCAAGCTAGCTCGGGTGGTTCACGAGGTGCGCGAGGATGAGGCGGCGCTATTGGTGTGGTTTGCGTGGCCGGAGACGGCTTGGCAGCGACAGCGGCGAGCGGCGGAGCTGCGGTGGCGGCGGTGGCGAAAACGGGGAAGAAAAAGAAAAAACACGGCGACCTCGACATATATATAGACAACGGTCGCGGCTACAGCGCTGGAAGACACTCGTCATTGTGCTGCAATCTTGGGCGCGCATGAAGGGTCTGGGCAGCCACGGCGGCTCGCCGGCGCCCATACCGCGCGGTGGCCGGCCGCCATTGGTGCGCCACTGCCCCAAATTTTGAATTTTCAAACTGTTTTCTCAAATTACTCTCAAATTCATGTGGAAACTTGAAAAACTTCCAATATATGAAATCTTCAGAATTTTAAGCTCTACAAGTTTTGTATTGAACACTTTTTCAAATTCTAACTGGATTTTGAAATTTGAGTTTAAATTCAAAAGGGGACACATTTTGGGGATTTGGTAATTTAGAAATTACTTTGGTTTCATATTGAAACTTCAAAATCTCCAAACACCAAAGTTGTACATCTTAACAAGACCTACAACTTTTCTGTTCAAAACATTTTCAAATTCTGCCTCCATTTTGAAATCTTAGTTCGGGGACAAAAATAAGTTAAATCTGAAATTTGTTTATTTTCAAAATTGCTCCACATTTTACACTAAAACTTTGAAAACTCAAAACACCAAAGTTTTAGCCCTTGAAAAGTTCTACAAACTTGGTTTTGAACTTTCCCAAATTTTACTTAGATTTTGAATTATCTAAAAAGGGGTAAAACAAGGTTTGAAATTTAGGGTTTTCGGAGGAATTTTCAATTGGAATTTGTTGCTACTTTGACTAGTGATTACTTAGTGATCAAAACATCACCCAAGGGCATCATTTGGACCAACATGACATGGTTGACCAAATGCCACTCTTGGTTGACCAATTTAGCTTTTGAAATTCTTTTACATTTTCCCCAAATTTGAATTTAAATTCGAATCGGAAAACTCGTGACAAGTTTTTGGACTCCAACTCAAACTCAAACTTGGAGCTTCATTTTATGGGTTGTACTTGAGCTCATACCCTACATTTGACACTAGTGTGCAACATAGTCACACACATCAAATTACGCAGGGTATGGACTAAGTATTTGCGGTGTTATTCGAATTTAGGGTTTTTGGGTTTGGATCACACCACGGAGAAGCACATCCAATCTAGATAAGTAAACTCATTTTAGTTGATGCAAAACAATGTTGACCTAATCATGGATGCTTTGCGATGCATTATGATGACATGGCAAATTAATTAGCACTATAACACCTGGGGTGTTACATGTGTGTTGCCATTTGTACCCATTACTCCTTTTTGTAATCTACCATCTACCTTATTTTGTACGCCAAATCTTGCTCCTCCGACCACGTCACTTATACACTCATTGACTCACGCCATTCATCGCCTACTCGTGTCAAACAATTACAGTCCCTTTTCCACTATCGTCCAAACCGGGTGGAACAAAAAAAACAGAGCCTTCTATTCCCTATCTCACCACACAGCGAGCTGAGCCGCTGCCAAAAAAGAAAGAAAGAAAGAATCCTCACGCCATCCGTCTCTGTGCGCCCATAATAAAAAAAACCTTCCTTTCTTGATGGCTCTGACACCCTCGCTTCGGTCACCGCCTCCGTGCCCGCCACCCTACGCACTCGCCTCCCACGCACGCCCACCTAGGACGCCACCGCCACCTACCTCCGCCTTTGCGCCCGCCACCCACGCGCTCATCGTAGCCGCACCCTAAACGCCCGTCGAACCTTGCCCACACTATCTCCCTGTGTCGGGTCCTCCTCTTCCTCTTCCTATATTATATAGAAATAAATTGCGTGGGCGATGAGTCCATTCAACCAGCCATGCACCCCTACGCTAGATGCTTAACATGTGGCGAGGAAAAAAAATTAAGCGAGGAAAGAGACCGAGTGTAGACGAGTAGGAGCCGCAGACGAGAGCGGAGCCAGACATGATGAGAGCAGAGCCAGGCATGCGCGAGCACTTGATATGAGCCATCCCTCCGTTAGCACTTGATTTTTTTTCCTTGCCACACGTCAAAGATCCAGGATAGGGCGCATGCCTGGTAGAATGGAACCCATCACCCATGCAATTTATTTCCCTTCCTATCAAGTTCGCATAATCTTCTCCTATTTCCTTTGATGGTTTGAGGTTGTCTCGATGTATTGCTTTCATATTTGGTATGGTTCCTCATACGTTAGGGTTGGGCTCCAACAGCCCCAATTTGATTCCTAGGGATGCTCGGCCTCATCCGCGCCACTGCTGCAATATGCCCTAGGTCTTCGTTGTTTGCTAACTCCTCGACCAGGATAAGCACATGTTGATTTGGTATGCTGTGTTGCCCAATCCGACTCCCTAATCCATCTCTTGTGAGCGCCAAAATTCCTCCTTCCCTGTAGTTAGTTCTTCGTGGTTCTTCTCATCAAACCTGGTTTATTTTCTTTCATCTATAGATGCAAAACAATGGATGAGTTCTTACGCAATGCTTGATTATAGGTTGTTCCAGGTGGATGCTGTTGTCGTGTGTAGAACCTATAGATTAGTCATTGATTGTGTATTAGCATTCCTCTAGATATCTGGACGAAATATGGAGCCGGATGCAAGTTTGCTACAATTAATAATCACATGTTCCTTCACATATCGTCAGTGGCAGAGCCAGCTTTTACTCAAGACTAGGGCCTCTAAGAAGCTAAAAATATTGTACGGTACATATGATGAGATGAAAAAACATACATACTGTCTAGTGATGTGGTGCATTCGCATCTTCCATCGCCTCGTTAAGAATTAAGATCTGCATATAAATAAGATCAAAATATAAATGAAAAGGTCATAAAAAGTATTAATTGTTAAACATACATTTATAATCTGAATGTAGCATACCATTATAATGAATTGTACTAGGTAAGTTCTTTAAACGAGACTTCAATTCTTGAAAATATTGTAAAATATTATCATCGGATATGCTTGCAAATACATCTCGCTCAATATAACAAACCATCCGATGATTCAACCATTCATCACCCATCTTATTTGGCAAGTCAGTCTTAATAATTTTCATACCAGAGAAGGCTCTTTCCACTGTGAGTTGCAAATAGTAAAATCAAGGCCAACTCAATAAGACGATAAACTAATGGAAATGCTGTGTTTGAGTTGTTTCTCTATCTGGAGCTGAAGATGGAGCTGAAGGTGGGACTTGAGTTGTCTCTTGATCCGGAGCAACAAGTTTTTTTATGACGACATCCAAAATATAAGCAAATGTTAGCAATGATATGATAATGTATAATTAAGCTTATATGAAATAAAAATATGGTCCTGATAGATTTTTAACGAACAGGGATGTCTACATTCACAAAGTTAGTTAGAGTAGGTGGATGAAAAAATATAGACTAAAATTTTTGTTGTTTAATATTAGGTATATAGTGTTTAATATTAGGTGTATGGTATATAGAATAGAATATAGTCTATCCCTAATCCCTAATAATAAAGAGGCAAAATTTCTGGTCATTTTTTTCATTCATCTATTTTTTTTGTCCGTCTCTATCTAATTACCGGACATGGTAGAGTTTTTTTTCCATCCGGACTTATATATATAATATAACCCTCAGGCATATAGCTCTTAAGGTAACCTAGATAGGTAGGAATCCTACTCCAAATAGATTATCCGAAAGCTAATTTGGAATTCTAACCCAAACTTTGGCTCCTTCCGTTCAGTAGTCTCTAAGTTTGATTTGTTTTCATAATGAGTTTTTTTATTTGTTTCTTCTTTTTTTCTATGATATAGTTTCTCCGGTTTCTTGTCCGTTCCGTTCTTTTGTTTCCAAGATCTGGATTTGTTTTTTCTATTTTTTAATTCTGTGTTTCTTAATTTTGTGTTTCTGATTTTCAATTTATTTCCATATCTTTTCCTTTATTATTTTTTTCATGTTTTTTGTTGCAGAGGAAAAAAACACGTGAAAACACAAACGGAAAAAGAACACACAGAGAAAAAGAAGAATCAGAGTCAAGCATATGGTCACCCGGTCTATGGTGCTCTAGATATGCATCTCACGGAATGGATCGGCAAAGGAGATCGACTTGGAGTCCAGGTCAACTTGATCAAGTGTTTGTGTTTGTTGGGCCTCTATAAAATCAAGAAGTTCATGGTGAGAGGACACATGCCAAAAAAACCTAGACTTTGATCTGCAAGTGCGCACACGCCGACGCTGCTAAAATCAACTACCGCGCCTCTCTGAATTCGGCTACCGGCGCACTGTGGTTAGTAAATAGCTAGCAAAAACCGTTTGTCCAACCATGAACCATCCCTATCCATGACGAGCACCCTGGTGAGATCTTTGTTTATTCATGCCTGCCTTTTTGCTTGGTCTGTTCAGTAATAACAATTATTTAATTACATCGCTTTAATGTTAGCTACGAGCAAAAGTTGTACGTGCGAAATCAATTGCTCCGATACCAGCTGTAATAGAACCGTCCAATTTATAATAGCACAAGTATAAAAGTAATCACCTAAGTAATCAAACCGTCATACTTGAGCCTATATAAATCCAGTAGTCTGATGAAATCACGAAGTAGTTCAAACCAACAACATAAAAATCAAGATCATAGTGATTCAACATAAACAAGTCACATGTTACAACGTATTTCACAAGTAATTCACAAGTAGCTCACATACATTGGAGTTCACATAGTTATTACAAACCAAGTTCAAAAGTAGCAGAAGCGAAGTAATTTAACAACAACACCACACTTAATTCAAATACATGCCAGTTCTATAGTCACATCACAACATAAGCATCAAGATAAGATAACATAGAAGGATCACGCCCTGTGATCTAGTCCTCATCACCAGCGGGATGAAGGCAGTACTTACAATAGCCATGATACATCATGTCATCTGCGGCAAGAGGAAATAAACCCTGAGTACGAGAATATACTCAACTAGACTTACCCGTCGTAAACCAGAAATAAAGTGACACCAAGGAGTATGCAAGGCTATATCAGTGGGGCTAGCTTACAACATTTGCATAAAAGAGCTTAAGTAACATAAATTAACCATTGTCATCTCTAGCATCAAGTTAAACTTATTCAATTCAACCTCTCTAGGTCTTGTATTAGAGCAATCACTTGATTAAGTAGCAAGCATTAGTAACCATATCCGATGTAGCAGTGTGAACATCATCATCATAACCATTAAGTTTAATTAGGTGTATCTACGTTGCCGCTGCTCAGTCAAGTTCTCAGTATCCGAGAGAGATGGCGACTCGAATCGATTCCTACCCAGCTGGGAAAATATTCTTAACACAAACCCCGGCATACCTGCGCTAGGCAGCCATAGGTCACCTTTGGGATAACTCAAGAACCAAATTCGCAGGTTTGACCAGCGCCGCACCCTTAGGGACGCCAATCCGCTAGGATGTTAGGGACTTTAACTTGCCCTTGTACTCATGCCATTGACTCCCCACACGCCTTACTTCCTCCAGGGTGCGCACTCATACAGAACGGAGCCCGACCTAAGTTGAGCTACTCGGCTTCACAGTCGGAACAAGTTATCCGGCCAACTAAGTGTTAAGCATGCGTTCAACATGACATAAGGATGTATAGCGAATCGGTCCTTAACTGAGATAGACGGGGATAGATAGACACCCAGGACCTCTATGCCCTGTTGCTTCTCTATCACAATCCTGTTCGGTCTTCTTTTATTTATTAACAATTGGTTATCTCCATGATAGCAAATATAGTCAACCGCGACCAACCACTTTTCTATATCCGCAGGTGACAGGAAATCTCCCGGCTTCTACCGGTCTAAGTATGGCTAAGCATTTTGTTTTTTCCTGTACCTAATAGGATTCAAGGTATATGTAGTGGACAAGGAGTAGATATATGCAACAAGTGTTTCCAACACAACTCTTATAACTTAATACATCAAACACTATACTCTAATTTAAGTTTTTGTAAAACATGGGAGACTTATAATGCTCTGGGGCTTGCCTTTAAGAAACAACAAGGATTGATGATCGGGACATTCAAAAAGCTCTTCTTGATCAGTTCCTCCTTCCCCTCCGGCTCCTATGGCTGCCCCTCCGGCTTGTGAACTTGTTGATGCTCCTCCAAAAGTCCGGGTTCGAACTCCAATAGCGCCACGCCCTCGGAAACACCTATTGCAATGCACGTGCATAACATGAGAGTCATGAATGCATATGATATGGAATGTTATGATGAAATACATAGCCATATATAGATAACATATGAATGACCTGATGATACAAATTAATATTAACATTTATTTTACTGAGTAAGTGCATATCTCTTCTTGAACACAAGAACTACACACTCACCAAGCTCTAACAACCTAGGATAAAGTTGTTCATCCTTAGTAAGGGACCTAGGACCTACAACTAACAACTTATCTTAATTATACTAAGCACCTAAATGACAACATCAAGCTCATACAAAGCAAATAAGTCACCCACTCAAGATCAACAATTTCTGGACTGCAGATAGTAACTACATGTCTTGATCATAACTGGAGTTATAAAATTCCAACACACACGCAACAAGACTTTCTGGAAAGCTTATGAAATTGTCTATAAATCATCTTTAATCATCTCAGCATGATTCCTAAATTAACAAGGTCAAACAAGCACAATTATCAAATCTGGTCCAGAGATTCCAGAGAACAACTAGTTCTAAAGACTAACTTTGAACAGTCATAACTCACAAACCATTTGGCCAAATGCCATGAACATTTAAATCAAGCTAGATAAGTGAGTTATCTACAACTTTGTTATAGACAAGATTCATAGCAAACATCATCTTCACCAAGCAATTTGCTTAACTCTAGAATCTGTCCAGAAAAGCCACTATAAGTGAAAATTAGGGAAATTAATATTTCACTACATATGAGAATGGTAATTTGAGCACCACCATTATTACTAATAGTTAGCATACATTAAATGAACATTATAAAACGTAGTGACCATCCCCAAATAAATTCTTTTCATACCTTTGTTATTTTATTATATAATTAGGTGAAATGATAAACATATAGCAAAAGTGCTCAACAAATTCTAAAAAAATTACAATAGCTCATACATGTCCTAAATAGGCTACTGTAAAATTTTCACAGCATTTAAACAAATAGAACAATCTATGCAAAAATGACAAATTAACGGTGATTATAAATAAAATTAACCAAAATAAACTCCAAATCCCTACTTCCAGCATCCACACTGCAGCCCTAGTATTTTTTTCCAGGCAACACATATCAACACAAGACCAACCCAAGTGGAATCACATTTTTAGCATCAACAAAAATCAAGTTATGAATTTTCTAATTTTATTAAGGAATAAACAAGATAAATAGCTAATAAATATTTTACTACAGAACATGGCATATTTTATATTTTTAATAAAAACTAGACATTACCAGGAGCATAACCCAATTTGAACCACTCAATTTAGACCTCTGTAGCTCAAGTTGTGATTTATCAAAGTTTGCATCAGATTTAGATTCAAATAAATCAAAAACCTTAAACCTAATCACTGACTTGTGGGACCCAGGGTCAATGGGCCCCACTGGTCAGCCAGTGCAAAGGCAGGGGACGCCGTTGATCGGTGTTTGCTCGACACCGGTGAGGAATTCAGCGAAGGGGGTGGCACCAACGTGCTCCCCTTGCCCTTCCGCGTCGAGTGGTGAAGACAACTGAGGCATGGGGTCACCAGAGCATGCTCGCCGGTGTGAATGGCGACACGGCGGAGCTGCCCGGTGGTGCACTGGCCGCCTCTGGCCATGGCAGGGCCAGGCGAGAGGCGCACTAGCTTCGCGGTGACAAGGCGGACCTCCCGAGGTGAGTTGGGGCTACAGGAACGGCGCTGGTGAACTTGGCCATGTGCACGGTGGCTCGATGATGGGTTTGCGGTGGCACAAATGCCGTGTTCCGCTCCGACGAGGTGGCCTAGGGTTCCGGGGTTAATGCTACGACCTACACTTGCCCTCAGCTACCCCTAACGTGAAGCAGATGGAGAAGAGAGCAAGAAAACTGCATGGCGTTGAGCTCACCATGGTGACGGCCATGGTGACTGCGACTCCGGCGAGGACAAAACGGCAAAATACGCCCTTACCTCAACACGAATTGATTTGCTACTGGGACGTGGAGGTAGAGGGGATGATGGCGGAGCTGTGATGGTGGGTGGCGCGGTGGTGGCGGTGCTCGAGCTCGGCAGCGCTCCACGGCGTCACTGTGGCTCGGTTTTTTCTCCACGACGAGCATAGAGGCAAGCTGGGAGAGGCAATGCGGGCGAGAGGGGGACACGACAGCGTGTCGTGGTGGTCATGCTGTTTCTCCTAGCCTAACGTGCGGGGCCCAGACCAGCGTACGACCACTACTTGGCCGCCGTGGCCTGACGCTATCGGCTAGCTGGCTTGTCTGAATTCGGCTATTAGAGCTGCATTGTTTGACTGACAGCGTGACTTTAGTCCTCCATAGCTCCTAATCCAGCTTGTTTTAGTGAAAACCGTAGTAACAATAATTGTAGAGCTACATGAGGTATACAAGTTTGATTATACACACTTGACCTGGTTTGGCTTGGTTTGCAAACTACACAGCTCTAAACGGTACATGAAAACTGTAAGTCACCCCTGACTTAGAATATTTTCTAAGTGCCAAAACAGCATTGAACTCTAACTTCGAAGCCAGTTTTGAGCATGTTCTACTCATTTTCATGTCAAGGGCCATTAAACAACTTTTGTTCCTTATAAAATTTACTACAACTTTGCTTAAGGGTGCACAACCATGCAAACACTCTAAAGCACTGTTCTAGTTCAGTCAAATGAAAACACTCCAAAGGAGCTCCTAGTCAAACTAAACCCTAGAAACATAATTAGGCAAATGGATGAACATGAACATTGTTCCATTATGTGTTCTAAGCATAGTTGGGGTGTTTTAGTGAGTCACCACACTCATTTGCATGTGATGCATGTATTCCAAGCTCATAAAGTAATTGAAACATTCAATTGAAACACATGAAACATCCAATCATAACTACTGAAACATAGGGTTCCATGTTGCAACATAGGTTATACCACACATGAAACATGACTTACGGGACATTAGAAACATCACTAGGGTACTAGGTGCAACATAGAAGTGCTATATGTTGTTGACACATACACATTGCAACTAGGCAACATATGTTGCAGAATGAAACATTGTGATGCAACAAGTGAAACATAAAAAATGCAACATGTGATATAAGATGCATATGCTCATGCTTATGATTATGATTATGCTTATGCTATGCAAATGCAAATGTGAACCTAACACCTAGGGTGTTACAACTTGGCCTGCTCAATAACACTTATTGATTCCTTTTTGTGTTTTTAAGGTGTAGAGACTCACATACTACTGATTTTCCAGTTAGTAGCACGGATAGCTTTAGCTAACTTATTGAAAGCCCAAGTTTAGTTTTGGTAATTAATGACACCAAGTTGCTAATACTATGTGTTAAGTGGTTTGAGTTAGGCATAAGCAACACATGTGATAAAGGTGTATGTGGCAAGGAGTGGTGGCCACAAGATCACAAAGAGATGGTGCATGGACATGAAATGACGATCATGGTGGAGATGCACATGAAATGATGATCATGGTGATCAACCATGAGGAGATGGACATGGAACAAAATGATTAAGGCAAAGGTATAATCATAGGGTTTGCTTTTGCCGGTCTAAGATGAGTAGAGAAGTGATTGACTGGGTTTAGTACTGATAGCCGACTATCAAGAGGGGCAATCACGGTTAGCTCGTGAATCAAGTGCTATTAGGTCATCATCTTGAGCATATGCATTAGAATCTCGTAGAGAGCTAACGTTACGCCTTGAAAAATGATAGTGAAAATGCTAACACACATGCACATTTGCGAAGGTGATGGTGTTTGAGCGGTTGAGAGGGGCTGGGGTCCTCTCTCCCTCCCGCCGAGCTTGCGAGGCGGGATTCAGGCGTTTTCGAGGAATTGAAATGACTATTTTCCTTAGCAACTGATGCGAGAACCAGAGGCGAAGTCACAGAGGTGATCGTTGTTGTTTTCTGGGCGTCGAACGCTGGACGCGTGGGCATCAGACACGGCTGCAGCGTCTGTTGCCTAAATCGGCTTCTGAAGCGTCAGACGCTGGAGTATGGAGCGTTGGACGCTAACGTCAGCGTCTGACCAACGCGTCGCGTAGCAGTCTCTGAGAAACGTTGCGTCGGACGCGGTGATGACCGAGCATCGGACGCTGGACGTCAGCATCCATCCCTGGTGACGTCAGCCGCTTCCCAAGCCAGTGATTGTGTCGGACGCGGGCGCGCGTCTGTTGCCGCACCGTCAGACGCGTCAGTTGCGCTCGAGCGAACACATACCTTAGTGGACTGCGTCTGTTAGTGTGTCGGACGCTGGGGCTGTTCTCGATAGATGTGTCTGTTGGATTGGAACTCGACCGTTGGATCTTCGAGCAGACTGGACACGTGGCAAACTGTGTGCGACGGACGCGACCGACCGCGTCTGTTGCCTAGGCGATGGACACATCTGTTGCCCCTGACCAGGGCATAACGGCTAGTTACTTACCCCTTCGCTATAAATAGTTGGTGGTCGGTTTTGGGGTTCTCTCTTGCACTTCTGAGATATTGAGACATCCTTTGAGTTCTAGAACACCTCCTCTACTCATCTCCTTGCTTGGTTGCTAATCCTAGTGAGATTGAGTGAGATTAAGTGCATTGCATTGAGAGTTGCATCTAGTGACATTTGATTCTTTAGTTTGTTGCGTATTGCTTGTTACTCTTGGGTGTTTCCTGACATCCTAGACGACTTGGAGCAGCGGTGGTGTTGAGCTCGTGATTAGAGATTGTTTCAAATCTCATCAAGTGATTGTGAGGGGTTCTTGAGCCTTCCTCGCGGGAGTTCGTGAATTGGCTAATCTAGTAGAGCTTGTGGCTTGGAGGATCCCCATCTTGTGAGTGGATGTGCGGCACCCGCTGAGGGTTTGACGTTTGATAGTCAATTAGCTCGTGATCCATCAAGTGGGTGCATCGCCACAATGAGGAGTAGCTGGCCGGAAAGCAAGTGAACCTCGGTAAAAAATCTTGTGTCATCTCTTGCCGATGATTCTCATTGTGATTGTGTGTGATTGATTCTTTGGATACATCTCATCTCTACACCGTCGGTATAAGAATCAATTCACTTCCCTTTTACATTCATGCACTATATTTTGTCTAGTGTGCTTAGAGTATTTTGTATTATTTAGGGGTAATTAGTTGAGAGACTTAATTTTGTTGGTATAAACTAGAGATCATAGCCTTGCACTAGAATTGTATATGTGACTTGTTTAAAAGTAGTTGAGCTAGTGCTAAAATTAGCTTCGCCATCTTATATACTAACTTTGTTGTTTAGTGAAGCTTGTAGAAAATTTAAATAGGCTATTCACCCCCTTCTAGCCATTTGAACCTTACACTTAGTCATGATACATAAGCTTTTTGCATGATCTTTGCTCTACGATTTAATTTTTCAGTTTAAAGGTCACTAGTGGAGAGCATCCTAGATTGCCTCATGATGGCGACAATAATACGTAACATCAGTATGGTAATTTGAAACGCATGACAGCTGTGATGGTGATAAGCATGATAGTGCTCATAGATTGAAGTACCATGTAGCAGGCATAACTATATATACTGAATATTACATGGTTACCAAGTTTGGTAGATGGCAAATTTCAATGCCTACAATAAGGTATTAGAGTGCTACGTAGTAATATTATACAAGATTAGTAGAATGTGGACTGTATGCTCTATTAGCCGCAGTATCCAAAAGCATAAGAGTGTTGAGTACAAATATTATACGAGGTTAGGAGGCAGTGGGCTGCAGTCTCTGTTGGGCTCCTTCGACATGGATGGAAGGATGATCAGAACTTGCAGCTATGGTCAGATTCCCAGCTATATTCATCGTCGTCCGAGATGTGCAGCGACGAATTTGTGGCAATGTCTGGAGACACATGAACATGTTCTATGAACTTGGGTGTAAGGATGCTGTGTTTGTATGACTCTAAAGAAGCAGGAAGAAGTGTATTTATCTTGATTCAGTGTGTATATCTCAAATACTGGAACATGATTTTGACAAAAGTCTTTCTGTCTTTTTTTCTTTTTTTTTTGTACAAATAATAAAAGTTTTGGGGGGAAAAAATGGCAGCAGGGTACATATTTAAACATGCTATGCTACGACAATATGCACAACTAAAGAGAATTAGGTAAGCATCTAACGACTACCATAATTTAGTAACAATGGAAGTGAAGTAATATTTTCCACTTAAAAGGTAGACTTATCCAGTAGATAAAAACCAGATAGGTTGCTTATGAAATACTACAGTTAAAAGAAGACGATGCCTATTAGTGAACGGACATACTCAAGATACATGGTCAATTTTGTAAGAAGAAAAAAAAATATTTACCTGTGGAACATGAAATTTAGAACCGAAACACAATAAATGATGGATCATAGCAGCTATATGGGCGAATGACATAGAAGATGGCTGAGGTTGGCAACAAACCTTAAATATATTTCTAGCAGTTGAATGAACTATACAAACAAAGCCCATTTTGGCTTCTTTATCTGTTATGTCCACAGAATAAAAGTGAGCTGACTGATTGTGTACCTGCCAACATATGTATAAACACCAATTTTTTATTAACCTAAGCCGTTTTGTCCTCTTAAGATTTACACTTTGGATTGGAAACGGTAGCTTGGAAAACGAAAATAGGTTCCTAAATTTAAGAAACAAACTGGACGTGACAACACATTGTCGCTTGTTTTTTTTGAGTTCACACTCTGCATCAAATGTGAGCAAGTAGAGTTCGGCTTTGAATGAAAATGAGGAACACGTTTATGGAATCCATCTGTAACAAAAGGGGAAGACAGTTGACAAATCCTTTGGCTATAAATCATTAAAAAATGTATCATATTTAGTTCACATTTTGTACAGTGTGTTTATTGGCAATCATTTTGTCGGAGGCAAAATTTACCTTAGCCCGTTGCGACGTGTTTGGATGATTACACTTTGCCATAACTGCAGATCGAACCTTGAATAAGTATACCTCTGAAAATAAAGCAAAAGCGTAAGCACTATGGGTAAGATAGAACTGAACCGTTCCAATAACAAATCAAGATACTTAATTGGACTAAGATATATGTGCATATTTCAACCTTAAAAAGTAACATATTTATCAAGACATGTTGTGTATGCATCAGAGTGGAACAAAAGTTACGGAGTAGATGAACGAAACAAAATTGAAAAGTCATATCTCACATAACTTCAATCAGCAAGTTTTTGGCCTTAAGGTAGCAGAAATGGATGAGCGCAGTTCACTTGGGAGATTAGGTACATAAGATGTCTTACTCTATCAGAAAATAGATATCTCTATGAATGTGGGGTAGAAAACATTGACAATAAATCACATCAGCGAGAGCACACCGTAGCATCATGGTCATTGTAAAAGAAGAAAACGGCAGGGAGAACACAAACCTGTTGTCAAGGGCGTTGTGATCTAAGGTAGGCGGCCCTCGACTACGGAGTTCGTAGTCTCCTGCCGTTGTCTTCCGATCGCGGAGGTTATGCCCCTCACGGCGGCTCGGGCTTTAGAGTGTTGGAGGGAGAGAGAAGGGTTTAGGGTTCAATCACTGCTTGCTTTCATTCATCGTGCCGATTACAATATATGGCCGGCGGCCCAACCTAAAGGAGGCAACAATCTCCTATAATTAAGGAACAATGAAGGAAACTAATAAATGTTTAAATGGTAAATATCCCTAGCCACTGATCTGGCCGTGCGCCTGCTGGTCCTCCCCTTTGCGCGCTGCGGCGCGGCGCACGTCTCGTGCGCGTCGTGTACGGGCGTATGTGTTCCCGTACATGACATCTCTCCCCTCCTCGAGAGACAGCTCGTCCGCGAGCTGGAAGTGTGGATAGCGCTCGATGAAGGAGTCACGATCTTCCCATGTAGCTGAGGACGCGGGCTCATGCTTCCAATGCACCAAGACCTAGCGCACGCCGCGGGCAAGTCGCGCTTTGACGACGCGCTCGGGCTCCGGCACCGTAGCGCCATGGTGGATGACAGGGAGTGGCGGTGGTGCGGATGGAGGATCGCCCACCCATGGCTTGAAGAGCCCCACGTGGAACACGTCATGGAGACGGGAGCGAGGGGGCAATTCCAGGCGAGCAGCCACCTCGTTGATCATCTCGGCGATGCGGTAGGGTCCGAAGTAGCGCGGCTTCAGCTTCCCTGTGGCGGCGACGTCGAGCGAGGCGACTGGGCGGTGTCGCAGACGGAGGAGCACCCAGTCGCCTTGCTTGTAGGAGACGGCTCGGTGTAGTTTGTCATAGTGGCGCTTTTGTGCAGCTTGCGCCTGCTCGAGACGGTAGCGCACATCCTGCAGGAACTCCTCCCGCTCCGCCATGGTCTTGGCGACGGCCGCGACGCGTGTCTCCCCGGGGTCATAAGACCGGATGGTGGGGGGTTCACGGCCATAGACGATGCGGAACGGCGTGTCACGAAGGGAGGACTGGTATGCCGTGTTGTAGATGAACTCCGCCCATGGGAGCCACCGGAGCCATTGGCGGGGACGATCGCCTGTAAAGCATCTCAAATACATAGTGATGACACGGTTAGCGGCCTCCGTCTGACCATCGGACTGAGGGTGAAATGCCGACGTCATATGCAACTTCGCCCCCATGAGTCGCATCAGCTCGGACCAAAACTTGGAGGTGAACACGGGGTCACGGTCCGAGACCATCGACTGAGGCATGCCGTGGAGGCGAACAATCTCGGCGAAGAAAGCTTGGGCCACCGATTCCGCGGAGTATGGATGAGCAAGCGGAATAAAATGAGCGTATTTGCTCAACCGATCCACCACCGTGAGGATGACCGATTTGCCTTTCACCTTGGGAAGAGCCTCCACGAAGTCGAGGCCGATGTCGCTCCAGACTGCCGAGGGCATCGGAAGGGGTAGCAGCAGCCCGGCGGGGTGGAGGTGCTCAGCCTTGTTGCGCTGGCACGTGCTGCACGCGCGGACGAAGTCCTGGACAGCAGTGCGCATGGCGGGGAAGTGGACGTCGCGGCGCAGTCGGTGTAGGGTGCGTTGGACCCCCTCGTGCCCGTCGTTGTGCACCGCGCTGAGCAGCTCCCGAATTAGGGGAGAGTCGGAGTCGAGGTAGACGCGCCCGCCGTAGGTGAGGAGGCCGTCCCGTAGAGCCCATGGCGCGCCGCGCTTGCCGCTGGTGACCTTGTCCCGGAGGGCCACGAGAGCGGGCGCGTCTTGCTGGGCGCGGCGCAGCTTGTCGAAGAAATCGAACCGCGGGGCAGACAGGGCGAGCACCGCGCCGGCCTCCGTGTCGCAGTCCGTGTCCCGGCGGGAGAGAGCGTCGGCGACGGTGTTCTGGGCGCCGGGTTTGTACTCCACCACGAAGTCGAACCCGAGCAGCTTGCCGACCCAGTGATGTTGCGGGATCGTGGCGAGGTGCTGGTCGAGGAGATACTTGAGGCTGTAGTGGTCGGTCTTGACTGTGAATCGCCGGCCCCAGAGATACGGCCGCCAGTGGCGCACGGCGTGCACCAGGCCAATCAGCTCGCGCTAGTATGCGGCGAGGGAGCGGTGTCGAGGCGCCATGGGCTTGCTGAAGTACGCCAGCGGGTGTTTGTCTTGGAGTAGCACCGCGCCGAAGCCGAGAGTGGACGCATCGCACTCGACGATGAACGGTTTGTTGAAGTCGGGGAGTGCGAGGACCGGCGCCGTTGTGACAGCGGACTTGAGGGCGGCGAACGCCGCGGCGGCCTCCTCCGTCCAGGAGAAACCATCCTTCTTCAGGAGGGCTGTCAGTGGTGCGGCGATGGAGCCGTAGTTGAGGACGAAGCGGCGGTAGTAGCCGGCGAGTCCGAGGAACCCGCGGACCGCGCGTGGTGAGCGCGGCGCTGGCCAGTCGAGGACGGCCTGCACCTTGGCCGGATCCATGGCGACGCCCTGCTCGGAGATGATGTGGCCGAGGTAGGAGACCGAGCGCACGCCAAAAGCGCACTTGGAGCGCTTGATGAAGAGGCGGTGGCGGCGAAGCTCGGTCAAGACGGCGCGGAGGTGGCGCAGGTGGTCCGCCCACGAGCTGCTGTAAATGAGAATGTCATCAAAGAAAACGAGCACGAACCGTCGGAGGAAAGTGCGCAGCACATCATTCATCAGGGACTGGAATGTTGCTGGCGCGTTGCACAGTCCGAACGGCATGACGAGGAACTCATATAAGCCGTGTGTGTGCGGAATGCGGTCTTGTGGATATCCTCCGGCTTCATGCGAACTTGGTGGTAGCCGGAGCGTAGGTCGAGCTTGGTGAAGAAGCGAGCCCCCTTGAGCTCGTCGAGCAGCTCCTCGACCACCGGAATCGGAAAAGCATCCTTGACGGTCAGCGCGTTCAACGCGCGGTAGTCGATGCAGAACCGCCATGTGCCATCGGCCTTCTTGACGAGGAGGGCCGGGGACGAGAATGCGGAGTCGCTGCGACGGACGATGCCTTGCTCAATCATCGAGGCACACTGTCGCTCTAGCTCGTCTTTGTGAGCCACAGGGTAGCGGTAGGGCCGGACCGCCACCGGTGCCGCGCCAGGCTTGAGGACGATGGAGTGGTCGCGGCTGCGTGGGGGTGGCAGACCGGACGGCTCCGCGAAGACGTCGCTGAACGAGTCCAGGAGGCCCTCCAGGAGGGGCGCGTCGGTGGTGACGGAGTGGGCGAGCGGCGTCTCGGTGCACGCCACCCCGGACCAGCGCACGTCCCGCCCCGCGTGGCGGAAGGCCAGGGTGTGGGTGACGACATCCCAGGATATGGTCCCCAGGGCCGCCATCCACTGGGTGCCGAGTACCATGTCGTAGCCGGCGAGCGGCATGACATATAAGTCGATGTCGAATGTCATGCCCGCGATGGAGATCACCGCCTGTTTGAGGACCCCGGGGCAGGTCACTCTTTCGCCGTTGGCGACGGTGGCCGTTAGGCGAGGTCGAGGGTGGATGGGAAGCCCCGTGTGGCGCGCCGCCGCATCGCCGATGAAGTTGTGCGTGGACCCCGTGTCCACCAGGGCGACGAGGTTGGCGGCGCCCAGGGTGACCCGCAGCAGGATGGGGGCGCCCACAGCCACGCCCGCGACCGCGTGGAGGGAGAACAGAGGCGCCTCTTTGGCGGCCTCGGCGTCCGCGGCGCCCTCGTCGGCTTCGTCGATCTCGACGCCGTCCATGAAGAAGATCCGTCTGCAAAAATGGTTGTGGCCCCGAGTGAAAGGCTCATTGCAATTGAAACACAGACCGAGGCGACGATGCTCGGCCATCTCTTCCGGGGTGAGACGGCGCGGGGGGCGGTTCTCGGCGCGTCCTTGCTGCGCCGCTGCGATCGGCGGGGGGGGGGGGGGGGGGCAGCGCCAGCACCGGTGGGGGCGCCGGGAGCGCGGGGCGCATGGGCGGTGCGGCGGCTCCTCCGCGTGGCGGCGCCCGAAGAGGCCCCGGCGCCGGTCGTTCGGCCTCCATCAGTTCCACTTGCCGGGCCAAACTCATGGCCTCCACCAACGTCGTCGGGTGGTGCAGGCGGACGGCGTGGCTCAGTGGTGGCAGCAGCCCGCCCGTGAAGAGCTGGACGCGCTGGTGCTCCTCAAGGCGGCCCGCGCGGGGAAGGAGTGCCTGAAACCGATTGGAGTATTCCTCCACGGTCCCGGTGCGACGGCACTCGGCGAGCTCGTACATCAGGGCGGATCGGAGGGGCGGCCCGAACCGTAGGTTCAGCAGCTCCTTGAAGTGCGACCAGTTGGGTGTGCCGTCATCCTCTTGGATCTGCGTGAACCACAGCTGTGCCACCTCATCGAGATGGTAGGAGGCAGTGCGCACCTTGTCATCCCCCGTGGTTCGGTGTTGGAGGAAGTAGGCGTCACACTTGTTGAGGAAGAGCATCGGATCGGTTGTGCCGTCGTAGCGGGGGAAATCCCACTTCTTGGGCTTGGGGTGGAACTCGTGGCCGTGACCACCGTCGTAGCGGTAGTGATCGCCCCCTCCAGAGGACGTCTCGGCCTTCTCCTTCTTGGCCATCTCCGTTTCAATGGTGGTGATCTTGGCGTTCATGGTCTGGAGCATCTCGAGGACCTCGGCGAGGGTTGGCTCGGACATGGTGGTCGGTGGGTTGGGCGGTGGCGGTGGGCTGCAGGGTTTGGCGGGTGCGGCGGCGGATGATGGTGTGGTGGGCGGCGCGGGTGAAGGCAGCGGGCTAGGGTTTGCCGTCGGAGGCGGCGGCGCGGTAGTGGAAGATGACGAGGATCGAGTGGATCGCGATACCAGGTTGTCAAGGGCGTTGTGATCTAAGGTAGGCGGCCCTCGACTACGGAGTTCGTAGTCTCCTGCCGTTGTCTTCCGATCGCGGAGGTTATGCCCCTCACGGCGGCTCGGGCTTTAGAGTGTTGGAGGGAGAGAGAAGGGTTTAGGGTTCAATCACTGCTTGCTTTCATTCATCGTGCCGATTACAATATATGGCCGGCGGCCCAACCTAAAGGAGGCAACAATCTCCTATAATTAAGGAACAATGAAGGAAACTAATAAATGTTTAAATGGTAAATATCCCTAGCCACTGATCTGGCCGTGCGCCTGCTGGTCCTCCCCTTTGCGCGCTGCGGCGCGGCGCACGTCTCGTGCGCGTCGTGTACGGGCGTATGTGTTCCCTGTCACACCCAAAATTTTCTATTTTGGGTTGTGCGGGAAAAACGCTAAATAAAATAAATTATTTCAATATCTGAATAAATTTATTAGATAAGTTAAGTTGTTGCTAATTAAATATAAAAAATTGTGGTTTTAAACTTTTTCATATTAATTTAATAATGTGGTGTTTGTGTGATGCTTGTCTTTGGTGTTGGTGAGTGCTATTATTTTCAAAATACCGTAGGACGACGTTTACTTCTCATCGGAAAATTTTTTGGTATTTTCTGGATCCAAAATTCCAATTTCCGTGAGCTTAATCTTTTTCCTTGATCTCTTCATCCATCTTTTCATAAGCTCCAAATATTTTATTTGGGTTCCTCATGTTCCATAATGTCTCTAGAAAATTCCCTCGAATTTTCGGAGCTTTCGGAGTATTTTTCGCGGCTTAAATAATAATTCTGGACTTTTCTAGAATTATTTTATCCACGAAATTAATTAATTCCGAAAATAATAAATATCTTATTTTCCACCAAAGCTTATGTGCAGTAATCCTAAATGTCTATTCATTTATTTACTAATGGGCTTTAATAATTAATTAGGCCTATTAGTAAAGATGGAGGGTGCAACGTCAATTAGCACCATATCGCTAGTTGACGTGAAGGTGGAGAGTTTTCCTCCCCATATATATGTCCGGCCTGCCTGCTAGCCCTGTTTTCCGTCGCCGCTGTCGCCGCCCGCCGCCGCTGTCGCCGCCCGCCGCCGCTGTCGCCGCCCGTCGCCGCTGTCGCCGCCCGCCGCCGCTGTTGTCGCCGCCGCCGCTATTGCCGCCGCCGCCTACGCCTGCTGCGTCCCCGGCCAGCCCCGCGGCGCCATCCGACCTTTGTTCCGGAATTCTCTCATCCGCTCGCCCTCCTGCTTGATCCCTCCTCCCCCTCGTGTCCCTCCTCCTATCCGCTCCCCTCTCTCCCGCCCCACAGTCACTATTGGGCCTCCTCTTACGCTTGTCCACCAAGTTCTCGAAGGAATGCAAAGCCCGCGACGCCACGCCCGACACCTGTTCGACGCTGTGCCTGTCTGCCTTCCGCGAGATGGCAAGCCACGGCGTGGCCCCTGACGTTAAAGACTGCAACCATGTGCTCCGTGTATTGCGTGATGCGGCCAGGTGGGATGACATTTGTGCTGTGCATGCGGAGATGCTCCAGCTCGGGATTGAGCCGAGTATTGTCACGTACAATACTTTGCTGGATTCTTTCTTGAAGGAGGGAAGGAAGGACAAGGTTGCCATGCTACTGAAGGAGATGGAGACCCGGGGGAGTGGTTGCTTGCCGAACGATGTCACGTACAATGTGGTCATTACTGGATTGGCTAGGAAAGGTGACCTTGAGGAGGCAGCATAGCTGGTTGAGCGAATGCGGCTGTCCAAGAAGGCTTCATCCTTCACTTATAACCCACTTATCACTGGGTTGCTTGCAAGGGGCTTTGTCAAAAAGGTTGATGATTTGCAGCTGGAGATGGAGAATGAGGGCATTATGCCTACAGTAGTGACGTACAATGCAATGATCCATGGACTCGAGCCACGTGCCCATGTCGCGCTCGTCGCGCTGCTCCTCCGCGCCGAAGGGTTCGAGCACTACCGCTGCGACCGCAGCCTCTCCAAGGGCATGGACAAGATGCTCCAGTACCCCCGACGGAGACGTCACCATCACAAATGATGGGGCCACGATTCTGGAGCAGATGGATGTTGACAACCAGATTGCAAAGCTGATGGTGGAGCTGTCCCGTAGTCAAGACTATGAGATCGGGGATGGTATCACTGGGGTGGTGGTCAAGGCTGGAATCATGAAGGCCATAGGTCGTTCCCGTTGCTGTTGTTTACTTGCTAGTTTGATGCCCTCATCATCACGTCATGCAGGTATTATTGCTGTTTTTCTTTAGTAAAACAAATCCCGAAATACAATAGAAATACAAATATACATACAATCTTGTATAGGTCATATCTTCCACGTTTTAACTCCGATTTGACCCGTTCAAGTTGCGTTAGATTCGTATTTGCGAGCTCTACATGTTAGTGTAGCTGTACAGTAGGTTTAGAAAATTTAATTTTCGAGTTTATATTAAAGTAATTATTTATCTATAGGAAATCTTAGAAAATTCATAACTTTCACGTTTTAAATCCGAATTTCGTGATCTTTACGTCTGTGTGATCGTAGCAACGTGTAGAATAGTTTTGTAAGCTTTTCTAAATGTTTTTCTACTGTTGGTGTACTGTTCTAATTGTATCTTTTGTTTGCTTCGTGTATGTTTGCTCGGAATGTTTGTATGTTGATGCTTGGTGATCGAATTTAGATGGTGAGCAGTACTATGACGATTAGGAGTATTATTTTGAGCCGGACCAGCAGTATCTATCGGAGAACTTTGATCAAGGCAAGTATAACATGGGACCATCCTTGTTGTCCTATTCACTGAAATTATCATACATATGCATGTGTCTTCCTTGACAACCATAGAGATTATAACTTAGCTATTGATGTCTTGTTTCCTTGTCAACCTATGGGTTATGCATTTGGGTAGCTATTGCTAGTGCTTAATTATGAACAATGATCTTGTAATTTGACTAATGGATTATGCAATCAACCAATTAAGATGATTTTATTACTGTTGAAAGGGGGCTAGAGCATGTGGGTTATTTTGATGCTCTAGTTACTCTCCATAAGGACTTACCTGTAAGTGATAACCGGGATATACAGTACAGCTGTGAGGGCTATATGGCTCTGGCTCTAGTTGTTTAAGAGACCTTTTCTAGCTTGTTAGTGGTTACCTTAAATGGCGTAAGAATGGCTTGACACGTTGGGTGTAGTGCGAGCCCCTGGCCTAGTGTGTATAGGCTGCGGTTGTTGTGCCACAGGGAAGGGGGGTTCTACATCTGCCTGCCGAGTGAATCTAATGGCCCTAACTTGTTAGACGAACTTTTGAATGGCTTTATATGGTTTCTTGTGTTTAGGGATTCATGACCCCTTAGCATATGGAAATCATGACTCACAGTGAAAGTGTACACCTCTGCGCAGAGTTAAAAACTGGTATACTAGCCGTGCTCACGGATACGAGCGGCCTTGGGGATTCTTACAGAATAGTTGATCACCATTGTTGTATCATGCTTAATTATTGTTGAGTATTATTATGCTCATGTTAATGCTATTCATTATCCTTATTACAATTGATCATTGATTCATTAATGGGAATTGGAATACCTTGATGCTACTCAATTGCTAAATTATATGATGGTTAAAAGCTAAACGCAGTCAAACAGTGTCTAGCCTTTTTGAGCCTCATGAACCCTGTGTTATACTTGTTGAGTTCGACATGGACTCACTCTTGCTATTTCCCCCACACTCCAGTGTATAGTAAGATGCTATTCGGAAGAAGGACAAAGGTGTAGTGGAGTTTTCAAAAGACTAGTAGAAGTGCTAGGCATATGTTACCCCCAGTCAGCCGTCCCTGAGAAGAATGGAGCCTGAAGTTTAGTCACCGTTCCGCGATACTCTGATGTAAGTGTTAATTTAGCTATGTATACGTTATATAATAACATTGTTTCTGATACTTTTTCATTCTGGCATATGTGTGGACTTCCTGGGCACACATATGATTAGCCTGGTTTTGTTCTTTAGAAAACCGGGTGTGACAGAGTGGTATCAGAGCGGTGTTGACTGTAGGACGTATGCCAAGTAGCACTGGACGTATTCTGAAACTCATTTTTACTATAAAACTATTTTATCATCCCTTGACTCCTTGATTTTGACTATTTCCTCTTCCTTGTCCTGTTGTATCCCGTCCTTGATAGCTTCCTTTGAGCTATTATTTCTTACTCCTTTGGATTTTGCTTTATATTATTTTTACTAAAAGTTTTCTGATCTTACCTGGTTCAAAAAATTCGATGGCATTTCATCATCCATACTCTTCCCTTAGGATGACCACCATTGTTGAAGAAGCCCGTGTAGTACCGATGATGTGATTGGTGCTTTGTTTTGCCTGATGTGTGCTTGTTTTGCTTGATGTGTTGCTTGTGTGTTGCCTTGTTCTCATGTTTCAAAGGTAGCTCGGAAGTTATAAGTCTTGAGGAGTAGCTCGATCCATGTTAAGTGGGGTAGGTTTTACGTAATACTCCGCATGCTGATTTCTATAGCAGTTTGCAATATTTCTGTTATATCTCAAGATATGGACATGAGAAATTTATGAAATTTTACTAGGAATAATTAGACTTCTGTATCTTTCCAAACCCACTGGACTTATCTTTTTATCTATTTTGAGCTAAGAGATATACCTGTTCTAAGTTGAGGTTACTGCGCAGTCTGGAATCCTGAAACAGTTTCGGTTAAGTTCAGTTTTTGACTAACTTATGGACAGAATCTGGAAAAGTGTTGTGAATAAAAGTTGTAGATAATTTCATAAGCTTTCCAACCATTTAAAGATCACTTCATTTGGATCTCTGTAGCTCGAGTTATGCCAGATTTACTGAACTGCTAAAATTGGAATTCGCCCAGAAATTTTCTGCATTACTTCCTTATCTTGTATGAGTGAATATATCATTGGATATCTTTGAATCTCATTGATTTGCCTTGGAATCTTACATTAGAGATGATTATGGTTATCTAGTATAAAAGGATATGCAAGTTACTTTGGTATCCCCTAGTTTCTTTTTCTTAAGAGGGGTAGCAAAGTTGTGAGTGTTGCAAGATGAAGGTTTCGTATGTCCTAGAGCTTCACTTGGAAGAAGTGGTTATCTCTATGATTGGAAGTCTACTCATGTGCTAGTGTTGTTTGCTTGAGATCAGTGCTTTGTTGGATCATCTACAAGAAGCTCGGGTATTCGTTAGAACTGGTCTTCACTTCAAGCTATCATCAGTTGGGAGTTCAACATTCAATTCAACAAACTCTATACAAGTTAGCATGGACGACATAGGAAGGAGATGTTGGAAGTCTATAGTTAGTTTCATGGAAACTTAGATGTCATCACCCCCATATCAAGTATGTTTAGTAAGTTTTAAGTGAAGTGAGTTTTCTACTTGGATAGGTATTCTCTAGTGGAGTTACTATGAAGAAGAGCTCAAGAGAGTTGAATGTGGAAAGCTCTTAAGGCTGTAAGTGTGGCATTTATTGGGATTATAAGAGCGACATCTACGTGGATCACAAGAATCTGAGGGATATCTTCGCTATGTTGGTTTTGAACCTGTGGTATCATCATCAGTTTGATCCTGATCAAGATTTTTATGAATTGCAAAGTGTTGCCTTCAATGACATTGCTAGGTGGAACAAAATCTTTGTTAAGTGGGGTAGTGTCCGCTACCATCATCAATCTCAAGCGACGAGGTACGAAGAACTGAAGATCAAACCTTATCTTTCTTGTCATCTTTTGGCTATCCTTGATCTATGTCTTATATCTCATCAACGCAAATCAAAGAAGCATGAAGACTTGAAGATTAGTGTCATCGATCTCTCTAGTCTCTCTGAATCTTGTTCCTACCTTATCCTGTCTTTTTAGAATAGTCTGTCTTCTTTAGCTTATATCTCTATTTTTGGACGCCCAAAAATCATGGATAAATTCTGGACAATAGTAGACTTCAATATCTTTCTCTGACGGTAAGAACCGCCCTGATAGCTATTATGGTTTGGGAGTTATGAAAATCACAAGGCGACGCATCTGTGCTGTCAGCAACCTGGAATAGTTTCTGTTGTGCACAGTTTTCGACTACCTTAACTGTAGAATCTGGAGAAGTGTTCTATAAGGAAATTGTAGCAAATTTGATAAGCTTTCCAACGGTATAAGCTACAATATCATCGGATTCGTGAAACTTGAGTTATAACTGGATTTCTGCACTGCCATTTTTCTGCTCGTGAGGAAGTGCAGGTTACTTGTTCTTGCATATGCTCATGAATCTCTTTGAGATGATAGAAGGACATGATGGTAGTTATCAATCAGAAACAAATGCAATATATCCATTGGTGTTCTCCAATTGATCTCTTCTTAAGGGGGTTTGCCGAACTAAAGGCGATACAAGATGGAGGTTTATATGTTCTGTTTCGTCATCTGGAAGCATCAGCTATCTACATGGTTGCAAAGTCATTATCGAGCCTAAGTATCTTTTCTCAGAGTGGGTAACCTGTTGGAACCATCTACAAGGATCGTAAGGGTCTAAAGGAGATATTTACAAAGTTGGATTTGAGCTTGTGGCATCATCATCATTAGATAAGAATTGATCAGAGAAGAGTGAAGACTTGCAGATCAATTTTATCCTTCTCTCTAGTCTCTTCAAATCTCGGGACGAGATTCCTGTTAAGTGGGGTAGAATTGTCACACCCAAAATTTTCTATTTTGGGTTGTGCGGGAAAAACGCTAAATAAAATAAATTATTTCAATATCTGAATAAATTTATTAGATAAGTTAAGTTGTTACTAATTAAATATAGAAAATTGTGGTTTTAAACTTTTTCATATTAATTTAATAATGTGGTGTTTGTGTGATGCTTGTCTTTGGTGTTGGTGAGTGCTATTATTTTCAAAATACCGTAGGACGACGTTTACTTCTCATCGGAAAATTTTTTGGTATTTTCTGGATCCAAAATTCCAATTTTCGTGAGCTTAATCTTTTTCCTTGATCTCTTCATCCATCTTTTCATAAGCTCCAAATATTTTATTTGGGTTCCTCATGTTCCATAATGTCTCTAGAAAATTCCCTCGAATTTTCGGAGCTTTCGGAGTATTTTTCGCGGCTTAAATAATAATTCTGGACTTTTCTAGAATTATTTTATCCACGAAATTAATTAATTCCGAAAATAATAAATATCTTATTTTCCACCAAAGCTTATGTGCAGTAATCCTAAATGTCTATTCATTTATTTACTAATGGGCTTTAATAATTAATTAGGCCTATTAGTAAAGATGGAGGGTGTAACGTCAATTAGCACCATATCGCTAGTTGACGTGAAGGTGGAGAGTTTTCCTCCCCATATATATGTCCGGCCTGCCTGCTAGCCCTGTTTTCCGTCGCCGCTGTTGCCGCCCGCCGCCGCTGTTGTCGCCGCCGCCGCTATTGCCGCCGCCGCCTACGCCTGCTGCGTCCCCGGCCAGCCCCGCGGCGCCATCCGACCTTTGTTCCGGAATTCTCTCATCCGCTCGCCCTCCTGCTTGATCCCTCCTCCCCCTCGTGTCCCTCCTCCTATCCGCTCCCCTCTCTCCCGCCCCACAGTCACTATTGGGCCTCCTCTTACGCTTGTCCACCAAGTTCTCGAAGGAATGCAAAGCCCGCGACGCCACGCCCGACACCTGTTCGACGCTGTGCCTGTCTGCCTTCCGCGAGATGGCAAGCCACGGCGTGGCCCCTGACGTTAAAGACTGCAACCGTGTGCTCCGTGTATTGCGTGATGCGGCCAGGTGGGATGACATTTGTGCTGTGCATGCGGAGATGCTCCAGCTCGGGATTGAGCCGAGTATTGTCACGTACAATACTTTGCTGGATTCTTTCTTGAAGGAGGGAAGGAAGGACAAGGTTGCCATGCTACTGAAGGAGATGGAGACCCGGGGGAGTGGTTGCTTGCCGAACGATGTCACGTACAATGTGGTCATTACTGGATTGGCTAGGAAAGGTGACCTTGAGGAGGCAGCAGAGCTGGTTGAGCGAATGCGGCTGTCCAAGAAGGCTTCATCCTTCACTTATAACCCACTTATCACTGGGTTGCTTGCAAGGGGCTTTGTCAAAAAGGTTGATGATTTGCAGCTGGAGATGGAGAATGAGGGCATTATGCCTACAGTAGTGACGTACAATGCAATGATCCATGGACTCGAGCCACGTGCCCATGTCGTGCTCGTCGCGCTGCTCCTCCGCGCCGAAGGGTTCGAGCACTACCGCTGCGACCGCAGCCTCTCCAAGGGCATGGACAAGATGCTCCAGTACCCCCGACGGAGACGTCACCATCACAAATGATGGGGCCACGATTCTGGAGCAGATGGATGTTGACAACCAGATTGCAAAGCTGATGGTGGAGCTGTCCCGTAGTCAAGACTATGAGATCGGGGATGGTATCACTGGGGTGGTGGTCAAGGCTGGAATCATGAAGGCCGTAGGTCGTTCCCGTTGCTGTTGTTTACTTGCTAGTTTGATGCCCTCATCATCACGTCATGCAGGTATTATTGCTGTTTTTCTTTAGTAAAACAAATCCCGAAATACAATAGAAATACAAATATACATACAATCTTGTATAGGTCATATCTTCCACGTTTTAACTCCGATTTGACCCGTTCAAGTTGCGTTAGATTCGTATTTGCGAGCTCTACATGTTAGTGTAGCTGTACAGTAGGTTTAGAAAATTTAATTTTCGAGTTTATATTAAAGTAATTATTTATCTATAGGAAATCTTAGAAAATTCATAACTTTCACGTTTTAAATCCGAATTTCGTGATCTTTACGTCTGTGTGATCGTAGCAACGTGTAGAATAGTTTTGTAAGCTTTTCTAAATGTTTTTCTACTGTTGGTGTACTGTTCTAATTGTATCTTTTGTTTGCTTCGTGTATGTTTGCTCGGAATGTTTGTATGTTGATGCTTGGTGATCGAATTTAGATGGTGAGCAGTACTATGACGATTAGGAGTATTATTTTGAGCCGGACCAGCAGTATCTATCGGAGAACTTTGATCAAGGCAAGTATAACATGGGACCATCCTTGTTGTCCTATTCACTGAAATTATCATACATATGCATGTGTCTTCCTTGACAACCATAGAGATTATAACTTAGCTATTGATGTCTTGTTTCCTTGTCAACCTATGGGTTATGCATTTGGGTAGCTATTGCTAGTGCTTAATTATGAACAATGATCTTGTAATTTGACTAATGGATTATGCAATCAACCAATTAAGATGATTTTATTACTGTTGAAAGGGGGCTAGAGCATGTGGGTTATTTTGATGCTCTAGTTACTCTCCATAAGGACTTACCTGTAAGTGATAACCGGGATATACAGTACAGCTGTGAGGGCTATATGGCTCTGGCTCTAGTTGTTTAAGAGACCTTTTCTAGCTTGTTAGTGGTTACCTTAAATGGCGTAAGAATGGCTTGACACGTTGGGTGTAGTGCGAGCCCCTGGCCTAGTGTGTATAGGCTGCGGTTGTTGTGCCACAGGGAAGGGGGGTTCTACATCTGCCTGCCGAGTGAATCTAATGGCCCTAACTTGTTAGACGAACTTTTGAATGGCTTTATATGGTTTCTTGTGTTTAGGGATTCATGACCCCTTAGCATATGGAAATCATGACTCACAGTGAAAGTGTACACCTCTGCGCAGAGTTAAAAACTGGTATACTAGCCGTGCTCACGGATACGAGCGGCCTTGGGGATTCTTACAGAATAGTTGATCACCATTGTTGTATCATGCTTAATTATTGTTGAGTATTATTATGCTCATGTTAATGCTATTCATTATCCTTATTACAATTGATCATTGATTCATTAATGGGAATTGGAATACCTTGATGCTACTCAATTGCTAAATTATATGATGGTTAAAAGCTAAACGCAGTCAAACAGTGTCTAGCCTTTTTGAGCCTCATGAACCCTGTGTTATACTTGTTGAGTTCGACATGGACTCACTCTTGCTATTTCCCCCACACTCCAGTGTATAGTAAGATGCTACTCGGAAGAAGGACAAAGGTGTAGTGGAGTTTTCAAAAGACTAGTAGAAGTGCTAGGCATATGTTACCCCCAGTCAGCCGTCCCTGAGAAGAATGGAGCCTGAAGTTTAGTCACCGTTCCGCGATACTCTGATGTAAGTGTTAATTTAGCTATGTATACGTTATATAATAACATTGTTTCTGATACTTTTTCATTCTGGCATATGTGTGGACTTCCTGGGCACACATATGATTAGCCTGGTTTTGTTCTTTAGAAAACCGGGTGTGACATTCCCGTACATGACACCTGTATCCCAGAAAGCATTGCTGCAATAGCAACGTCAGCAACATCCCTAGAAGAGACAACAAATACAGAGTTCTTATATAAGCTAATGAAAGAAAGGAGGGATAAGCTGTTGTCTGAGTTTGGATTTAACTATTTAGAACAAATCATGCAAGGATGGATTACCTTTCCTCAGATGTGGTTGCCCTCTAGCTGGCCTCCTATGGAAGCTGCTGCTCAAATGGACATGCTAAAACCAAGGTACTCCATGAGGCAAAAAATTCCCATGATTCAATAACAGTAAGCAGTTTTATCATCTAATTTAGCTGACACTAAGAACCTGGGCAAAGAAGTAACATAGAGGTATGGGTACACCATATTTCAGTTTTCTAATACTAATCCATCAGATTGACTTCATAATCATAGTGGATGACAGGCTGCGCTTGAACAAATTAAAATATTACCAAATCGAAATTCGTTGTACCAAAATGTATTACAAATCGTCGATAGAGCAAAACAGAAAGATCAACCTAAGCAGTTCAGTTCATCAACCAATCTCTGCTATTTCAAATATTAAGGAAGGAAAAAGAACAGAAAAGTGAGTGTTTAACCTTTGACATCTCTTTCTAGTGCGCCGATATATTTTGGTGTTGTGGAAAGGTTGCAAGGATTGTACCAATAGAACCAGGGCAGCAAGGCATCAAATCAAATGAGCTGAGGGCATAAACACACTGGCAAACTCTGGTGGGATTCGAAGGGCATGGCAGCAGCATGTTGGCCCTAGTTAGAGGGCTACTCTCATGTCACCATTTGCTAGAAGAGAAAAGTATTGGATGAAGGGCGAACGAACTGGTGTGACAATAGCAAAATCAATAATGTATGAAAAGTAGAAAACATGGAGCCATTCTTAGAAAAAACGGCGCGAAATGTTCGGTCAAAAATAAATAAGACATATAGGGGAAAGTTCACACAGAAATTATGGATTTGTGCCTTAAATGATTTTATGTTTTGCACCTAAATCGACAGGACCGCCAATCTAAGGCTTTTGGATGGTTGTTAGCTGCATCTGCCTGTGTAGGCTCTGTTCCGAAGGAAAATAACCTGGTTCTTACTAATAGAAACAAGGGGTCCGCTAAAGCAGAAGCTAAAAAAATGCAGTATGAGACATGATCCCAATAGGTGAGCCTAGGAATAGATCATCGCAGTAGAACTCAAATTGCAAGGAGCGCCACTAATGACATTGAAGATATTCATATTTTGTTATCAGGTAAGCTAACCTTTTCTTCGGAAGAATGAAGCTGACGAACTGTCACCATAGGAGGTGGACCTTATTTCTGAAGCAAAGATAGCTGAGACTACCAAAAATCATTAACGAACCAAATAGCAACCATGTAGGCGAAATCTGTAGAAAAGTTCAGCTAAAGCTACTATTGAATAGAAAAAGCAATTTTATCTAACAAAAATATTGCTGAAAGAGGCATCTGTATGGATATATAAAGGTATAACTCAGGAATTTTTCAGTATAAGCAACAAAACACTGCCAAAACAAGGACACTAACAGTAATATAAACAGCAACTACAACATAGCTGAAAGATGAGGCTGCATGAGACAAAACTGAGATGCGAACATATGGTCTGCAACAAATATAAAGAAGAGAGAAAATACTGTACTGTTCATAAGCGACCGAACAATCTATCAGTGAGTACGACTAAAAAAGAGGCATCGTAGTATGTGTCGCTCAAATAATATAGGCAACTCAACCTCAATGCCATACAAATAGGCACCATCATCAGGAACCTCATGTATGATTGAAACATACGGAAGCTGAGAACGGCATGTGACAAAGGTTATGAAGAACTATTTGTATGTCTGCAATAATACATGACGGCAGCTAAGGATAGAAAAATTCCTTGTAATGAACTGAAATAACAGGGCAACAGGTTTATGGAGAACTCTTATTTTTTTGGTAAAACAAGCCGATAATTCTAGTGTAGCATCGTCATGGCTGCAACTGCTCTACGCTTGAGTAGAGGTGGGCAACTACAGGTCGACACCAGCCGCTGACGCGGCAGCTCGGAACTGTCGCTCCTGTACGCGCATGCTAATGAGCGGGCAAGGCTGCACAGGTCGCCTTGCGCCAATAAGTGTAGGTCTCCATTCCGGAACGCACGCGCGGAGAGAAGGGAAAGGTAGGAGAGGGAAGGGGACGACAGCGGGCGGCGCTTGGCAAGCGGAGGAGCCACAGTGCCACAGGATGCGCCCATGCCGCATCCCTCGTCACCAGACGGTGCGAGAGGACGCCAGCAGGGCAGATCCGGTGGGGGAACGAACGGATCCAGGCATGGAGGCCCGGATCGACCACAAGAAAGGGGGCCGGCAACCATAGACTGATGGTTGACCCCGGCGGCGGCGAGCGAAAGAGAGGAGCAAGGGGGAGAGGATGCCTTGACCTGGGGGTAGTCGCACCGGAGTCGTCGCCGCCCGGCCGTGCTTGAGGCACCGCACCTGGACCGTCCCGCGCCGGCAGCCTCCACGCCGGGCGTAGGGCAGTGGCGGGGCCCTTCCTTCCTGGTACGGCGCCGTGGGCTCGTCGGCCTGCGGCCGGCGGGAGAGAGAGCATCGGGATGGAGAGAGGAAGAGGAAGTGGAGGTGCGGGCGGGGGCGGGGGCGCGAGCGGCGGCGGCGTCGCGGTGAGCTTTGGGAGGAGCACGAGGAAGAGATAAGGTGGAGGTGTTTTTTTTACCGAGTCTTTTTTTACCGGAAGGATATATATTCAGTGGCCAGCTCCGGATCAGAAAGGCGGCAAACACAGAGGAAAGTAGGCGAATCCGATGGAAGGCACCAAGGAGCGCGGAAGAAGCCGGTTCCGTCCGAATCCACTCTGAGCACTAACAACCATACGATGCGAAATCCAGCGGCGCAAAAAAATTCGGACGACGTGGACGGCGCTCCTGCCCGAGGAGCAGGTCGCCCTTGTCCGGGTTAATAAAATTCTTTTAGTTCATCTTACCGCTAGGTTAGTACTGCTGAGTGCTTAAAAAAACATTGGTGACCTTGTCAGCTATTACTACACGTGAATGCAATGGAAAATAGGTATTCTCGTGCACCAACAGGAGACCCGACTAACACTACAAGTAGAGGTATGTAATGATATTCTATGTGATATTCCATTAGATGCACTATGTTCATCTTTGTCAATTTCCAGAGTACGTGTCCGTAATGCTACCAATTCATGCTTAACAGTCGATGATGCTAAAGAACGCAAGAGAGAAAGGGATGGAGCCCGATGATACGGAACTTGATATTTAGTATATAAAAATTAAAGTCATGATAATTAACGTCTAAATATTACTATGCTTTACAAGAGGATAAAAAAAAATCTACAAAGTTGTATTTTAACTCGATACAGGCTTAATACATTGTTATATTATTACCAACGTTGTCGTTATAAAATAAATTATAGATTTTAAATTTAATACAAAGGATAATAACATAAATAGATATGTACCATTTTTGTCATTATTTCTCATCGATATGTGATAGTTTTTTTTCCGTTGCAACACACCGGCATATTTGCTAGTATAAAGAAAATAAAAGATTATGTATATAGACATAGATACAGATAACGCTGAGGTTTAATCGATTCGAACGATTCTTCGACAGAAATCGCAAATATGTGACACGATAAAGGTGTCCTGGGCCGCTCTTGAGTCCGGACGTGAGATTTCAGTCCGCCAGCCTACGCTTCGTTCATGTCCGCCTCATTACGAATGAGTCTCGAAGCTTGCCTATGCTCTGAGCTTGAGTTTGCATTCGAGCTAGCTTGTGTGCACGCACTCGCACCGCACAACATGTCGAGACGATGCTTTGCAGGCAGCGCTAAGGGGCCACACTATATATGGTGTCGATGAGTAGCCGGCGGCCCTCCTGCCGGCTGCCAGGCCGCCGCAAGATCATAGAAAGGGTGAGTTCCTTCTAGGTTTTTTACGCTCGTTCGTTTTGCTGAAAAGCTGAAAAGTACTATTTACTTTTGTCGTGAGAAAAAAATATTATTTTTCACTGAAAAAGTATATTGAAAAGACAAGCGAACAGGGCCGCACGCTTCCTGCTGCTGTCCACAGCTGCCGCACGCCTACATCTGACAACGCCAACAGGGGCACACTGCCCTAGCTCCTTGCCACACTTCGTCATCTTCCACGCATGCTCCTCGCCGGGGATTCCCTGCTGCTCCTTCTCCTTTTCTCCTTGATTATCTGAAGCATGATGTTCAGGTCACACGCAACACGTTCCACGATCTGCATCTCCACGAGGAGCTCTGCGCCGTCTGCGGTGGATGCCGAACCAAAGCAAGTTCACTTCTTTTCCCTTCGCCTGCACTCCATTCTCCTGCAATTATAACGCCGGCACGGGCATCGCCCCGCGCTGCCATTGTGCCACCGACCAACGCCCCCACCGCGTATTCAGCCCAGCCCACAGCAAGAAGAGCTCCTCGTGGACCCCTTCGCCCTCTCGAGGGTCCTATTCCTATAGGGAGAGCTCTGATTCTAATAAGGCCATAGGTCCCAGGTCACGGCAACCCATCGCGCACACGCCAAGAGGTGGATTATATGGCTGTACATATACAAAGTTTTTATCTTGTCCGTGATATGGTTGTGTTCCTTGCGTTGCGGAGTTTTCTCAGTTTTGGTTTGGATTTGATTCCATTTCGATTCAATTTTAATTTTGTCTCTGGCTTGCCCATGGAGCACGGCAGGAGAACTCGGACTCGGATCGGACATAGTTTCCGTGGCCGACGAGGACACGGTCTGTACGGCCAAAAAAGTTGGAACCCCTATGGAAAAACTGAAAAAAGACCCAAACATAGAAATAGATCTTTACCCTTATCTTTTTTATTTGGATTTAGATTAAGATCCTTATTCAACTTACTCGGGGATATCTAGCTACTTAGAATAGGATTCCTAACTATATATACCTACATTCACGGAATTAGTTAGGGAACAATGGACGAAAAAATAGCCGGAAATTTTGTCTCTTTATTGTTATATACATATAGAGATAGAGATAGATATGCTATACTATCCTAACTACTTTGATCTATGCCACACCTATATTTTTTGGTCCATATGTTAGTGGCCTTTATAATCCTATATCTATGCGCACATACGCACGCCAGATATGGAATTATACAAAAAAAAATCCATACATGCACCTATGGTACACCATTGTAGCAGGTACCTGTCAAACTCTAATATGTGTTTACTACTACATTCAAACCTTTCATAGCCACGTCGTAACCTCCATCGCAGCCCAATTTTGCCTCAACAACGATAGTGATGGTCATAGCCTTCACTGTCATCATATGAGACCGATTGTGGTGTACACTAACACCGCAACATTGATTTATGATCCGTCCATGATCAGATCCTTATTTCCATTATTGGGGCCCGACCCGCCTGTGTGGGTATACACTAATGTCGATGTCTAGAGGACCGGATGTCTAAACAGAGTAACTAGTAAATTTGTATATGCGCGTCTAAGCCTTGATAGTGTGCAAAGCGGACACAAGGATATATACTGGTTCGGACATGAACAGCCCTACGTCCAGTGGGTTTCGCTGCGGTTCGTGTTGCCTTGCACCGGGATGCTCGTAGTAGGGGTTACAAGCTTTCGAGAGAGGGAGCAGATCTCAGGTCTCTTGTGAGTGGTGGTGGTGTGTGGTTTCGATTGAGATGGGTTCTAGCTGTTGTTGCTCGATCGCCAGATCGTTCGATCTCTGGATCGCTTGTTCGCTCGATTCCCCTAGATGTGGCCCCTGCCTCCCATTTTATAGCTTCTAAAAGAGGGCTTGGGTTATATTCGTGGTAAAGGGGAGAAAATGGAAAAAATGAAAGAGAAAGACAAAAAGGTAGCCTCGGGCGTAGATGTCCTCCTCCTTATCCGGTGGGAGCAGTTCCCCTGTAGCGTGGAAACGTGTGGGCGTTGATCTTTTGGCCTCTCCATTCGCTAGTGCGACGTGCCATGGCCATGCCTTGACCTGTACGCCTCTGTGCCGTGAAGGTGGGCGGCGCGTGCGCCTGGATTTTCGCAGCGAGGGGTTAGGTGGCACAGCTGCCGTCATCCCATTGCTGTGGAGGTTTGGATGTCATCGTGGTAGAATGACCGGGGTCATGTCGAGTCAGGGCGTGGTTCCCGTGCTCCTGTTGACTGTGCACGGTCACGTCCATCCCATCGATGGGAGCGAGTACCGTGGTTGGGCCCCCCCCGTAGCTCCCCATCTTGCCTGAGGGTTCCACGTGCCCCTCGGGCGAGGCGGAAAGGCGCTGCGGGGGGTCGGGAGCTTTTGATGACGCCGCGGGGCTCGGGCGAGGCGGAGAGATGTCGCCTGAGACACCTATTGTGCCCGAGGCCTCTCCACAAGGCTCAGGCGTGATAGAGTTTGTCGTTCGCGCCTTGAGCGGCTGCCACGCTGTTAGTGCTTTTTGGGTCCCCTACGATGGGGTTCTTTAACAAACGTGCAGGGTGCCATATTTTACCTCCTATTGGGTGCCTTGGCTATTTTGATACCCGACAGTAGCCCCTGAGCCTGTGGAGTGGAGCACTCCTTCAGAGGCTTGAGAACGAGAGACTGTGGGTAGTTTTTGACTCGTTTTTATTTTTAGAAAGACTGTCCGGTGGGTGCGCGCGAGCGCACCCGGCGGGTGTAGCCCCCGAGGCCTTAGAGGGATGGGTTATCCCTTCAAGGGCTTTTAATCGAGCAAGCATGGTGTTTCTTGTATGACCGTGGGTCGGGCGGGGAGCCCCTACAGCCTTGGCCATTCGCTAGGTCGGGATGCGGGAGAAGCCCCCGAGCCCCCGCACGCTGTAGGGGAGTGACCGGATGGCCTCTCGACTGTCGTACTGTTTCTCTTGCGCTCTTTAGCAGAACGGAGGGGTGTGCGTGGGCCCTCATCGTCACATTTGGGCCTTATCACGGTTTGTTTGATTTTGAGAAAACTATCCGGTGGGTGCGCACGAGCGCACTCGCCGGGTGTAGCCCCCGAGGCCTTGGAGGGATGAGTTATCCCTTCAAGGGCTTTGAATCAAGCAAGTGGGTCTGCCTAGGGAAGATGAGGGGTCATGCCCGGTAGTTGCTGTTTTGACGCTTCGTGTTGCGGTGCGTGGGAAGGTGGGTGATTCATGTTTGGTCGGTTATTTTTTCACAAGACTCCATTGTCACGTTGGGGTGTAAACCGCTTGCGAGAACGGTTCACCTTCTTGAGGCATGGCATGAGACCGACACGGTTCCCTTGGGAGATGAGCAGGGCAGTTGGGCATATTGAATGCCTGGAAGTTGAGAAGCCTCCCCGGGGTCCTTTATAACCTGAGTCGTGGTGCCCGACCCTGGCATCTCTCTTCTTCTGTCCTTGCCCTCTATTTTTTCTTGCCACCTTAGCCATGGAGCACGGTGACTCGTCCAGGGGTGAGTACGCCGGGAGAAGGAGACGGGGCGCCTTCTCGCCGCCGTTGCCTTAATCTCGGCGTTGCTTCTTCGTCGGGGTACGGGCAAGCTCAGAATGCGGCGGCCTGGGGTGTTCCTACCCTACTCCAGGAAGCCTGGGAGGAGTTAGCCACCGTGAAGGCGGTGGTGACCTCTTTGGAGGAGGAGGCGACACTTGTCCGTTCGCAACGAACGGAGTCCAACCGTCGATGCGCGGGTGAGTGATTCTCCGTTTCCTCATTTTGTTCTTTTAGTTGATCTAATGTCTGATGTTTGTCGTTTGTTTTGGGCAGAGCTACTTACGGAGGTGGAGTCCCTTCGCAGCGTCGCCGACATCCTGGCGGACTTTGTCCATGTTCTAGCGGGGCATCGAGAGGAGCGCCTTCTCAGCGCGCGAGCGCTGATCTGGGCGGCGATCGAGCGCGATGTCCATCGAGGGGCGGTCATCGCGTTGATGATGGCCCAGGTGGCAACGAACATGGAGCTCTAGGACGTCGAGGGCTTCCCGATGGGAGAGGGGTTAGGAGACTACGAGGACCTCCTCGAGGGCTTCGAACCAGCGGCGAACGTCGTCGCTGCCCTGGTCCCTGTGGACCAGGTCCTCAACGAGGACCCATAGGCCTAGTCTAGGACTCCCTTCCCCCATAAATGTAAAATAATTTATATAAGAAATCAGTTTGTTTGATCGTTGTCATGTTTTGTTTCCCCATTCCTATTATTTCATCTTCCATTGATTGACAATGGCGGTTGGCAAGGTCGCCGAGACCTTGCCTGTTGACGGTTTTCTTTGGGAAGGAACTATCCTGTGTGCGTGTAGTTCTTGGGGTTTTTGATAGATCGATCGGATGTTTGAGTGTAGTAGTTTTCCGTGTCCCGAGGCGGGGTCAGATGCGTTCTTATCGAGGCTTTTGCCATTACCTAGGACCATAGGTACGTTAGGACGCACAGGAGGGTTCGTTCGTGGGTCAGACATTTCTGCCCCCAGGTCCTGTGCCCCCGAGGAGCGGTCGGGCTCTCTTGCCGAAGTCTTAGGATCGTTAACCTATTGGGACGCTCGGGAAAGTTCGTTCGTGGGTCGGGCATTTCTGCCTCCGAGTCCCGTGCCCCCGAGGAGGGGTCGGGCTCTCTTGCCTAAGTCTTAGGATCGCTGGCCCATTGGGACGCTCGGGAAAGTTTGTTCGTGGGCATTTCTGCCCCTGGGTCCTTCGAAGTCCTTACTGGCGCATGGGGCCAGTTAAGTGACTTTTGTTAGCATATCCCTCATGCATCTTTTTAGCAAAGAGGAGGGTTTGGGCAATGCCATGGCTTCCCTCCCTGGGTCGAGCCGTGGTGCCCGTTGAGTTGCAATCAAGTCAGTTCAAGTGAAGCCCCAATTTCTGTTCGTGGGGATCCGACGGAGGTAAGCTAGTGACCGGCTTCAAAATTTCTCGGCGGTTGGTTTGAGGAGTTCCTAGGGTCGTTCGACCGTCCCTGTGGTCTCACTGCCTTTTTTTAGAAAAACTCCTGAACCGTAAACTGCCCTAGACTTGAACATGGTTTGAGAAGGCCCATGATGCTCAGCGCGTCCGGGTACTGGCCGCTCATTGCCCCTTCTCATATCATCCCTCACTCGGGTGGCTTGGAGCGGCTGTTGAACCCTTCGTGGGCCAGCCTTTGAACTCCATGTCGTGATTGGACCGTAAAGGGCAGAAATGTATCGCGTAATTATCGCTGATAATTTAACTCATGATTTAACACGTAAATGATGAAATAAATTGTAGCAGATAACATGCAACGATTTCATCGGTATGAAAAGATTATGTTCGAACAGAATAATGGATCATGGGCAGGGGATGATGCAGTGATCTACCGATCATGGCACGTCGACGCTATGCGCGATCTCCACCCTCCGGCGTTATGGCCATGTGAGCTCGTAGCCGTCATCATCGGAGTCACCGTTGTCGAGGAGGTAGTCGCATATGTCGATGAAACGATGTAGAGCCCCTGGGTCGCTGAGCCCGGAGAAGTCGACACCGACCTAACTACTGTCGTCCTCGTCGGAGCTGGTACAAAGCTGTCTTGGTAGTCGCAAGTACCTCCGTGATAGCCCGCGCATGGTGAGTTGGTAGATCTACGGGAAGCTCCCTCGTAGACGGATTAACATGAATTGTGGTCGAAGACTAGCCATGGGCCCTCCCGTGGTCATGTGGCTTACCGGCCGGCATCGTTTGGCCTTAGGAACCTCCTGGGTAGTTGTTCTCAGGGGCCTGCCCCTCGTCCTTGCCCAAGTGAAGGTTAGACAGGGCCTTAGAGATGGTGTCGATGTCGACAGAAGGGGGAAGAAGAACTAGATTGTAGTCCACTCCCGTGCAGATGAAATCTAGGTTCCCGAATTGGATGTCGGAGCCTAGGGTAAAGCGGATGCGGGGATTGGCCATCAAGATCTAGTAGATGGATCATGATGCATAGTGTAACACCCTAGGTGTTTGGCTTCCATGTTTGCACCTGCATTTCATCAGCATGAGCATCATTCATTTCAATTGTGCATTTGAATTTCTTGCAACATGGGTGTGCAACATGATCTTTCAAGTTTGTTTTCAAATTGTTATCTTATGAAATGTGGGTGTGGTAACATGTAGATGCAATGTGGGTGTCTCATACTTTGAAACATGACAATGTTGGTAGTATAGCATGGTAAGATTAATTGTTGTAACGAGAGCTTGAAACATATGCAACATGATAGCGCAACATTTTATGTGAAAAGGCTTGTTTTGTGTTTCATCACATGGGATTCTTAGAAGTTGGTGTAACACTTGTGTAGAGTGGTTAATTATGGTCTAATACACCTTAACTACACTTAGGGTAATTGATGGAACATTGTTCATGTGGACCAAAATGACTAAATTGTAACAGAACCGACCAAATTATAAGAGCACAAGTACAAAAACAAGCACCGAAGCGCTCAAATTTTCGAACTTGAGCCCATATAATCCCGGTAGTCAATCGAAACCACGAAGGATTTCAAACCAACTTGCTTACAACCAAGATCGCATCATTCAACATACACATCACACGTTACATTTCTCAAGTAGTTCCGAAATACACTTACACACACGGAGTCGCAAATTATTACAAATCAAGTTCATAAAGTAGCGGAAGCATAACGCACACCAGTTGTTTAAATACTACTGCCAGTCTTACTAATCAACATCCCGCAAAAGCATTAGGGAAAGTACATAAAGGATGATCACGCCCTAGTGATCTAGTCTTCGTCACCCGCAGGGTGGAGACAGGTCTTGCAGAAGCCTTGGTAAAGCATATCATCTGCAACAGGAGGGAATAAACCCTGAGTACTGGAATGTACTCAGCTAGACTTATCCGTCAAAAACCAGAAATAAGATGACACCAAGGATTATGCAAGGCTTACACAAGAGGCTAGCTGACATCACATTTTGCAGAAAGGCATAAGTAATTGAAACTCTTATAACCTGTACTAGCAGTTATTTTTAGCATTTACCTGTCATCTATCTTAGCACCTGTACTAACACATGCACTTGATTATAATCAACCAATTAATAACATTATATCCATAGCAGGTATAAATTGTGGCAACATTGTATCATTCACTTAACCATCTGTTCAATTAATGAGATCTACGTTGCCGCTGCTCAAGTCAAGTGCTCACTAACCGGGAGCGACGTCGATTCGAATCGAATTCCTGTCCAGCTGGAGGGGTATTTCTAACACTCACCATGCAGACCCCTGCCAGGGTCGCACAAGCCACCTTTTCATATGATTCAGGAATCGCGGGTCCGAATGATGTCGCAACCCCAAGGGCGACACTCTGCTAGGTGATAGGGACTCTAACCCCCCTTGGTCTCACGCCAATGTCCCCAAGCACATCCTTTCTCTCCTCCAAGAAGCAACCTACCATTCGATTCCCGGCCTGAACCATATTACTCGGCTTCGTGGTCGGAACGACTTATCCGGCCAACTAAGTGTTAGACTGCGTTCAACATGACTCAAGGACGTACAACGAATCGGTCCTTAAACGACTCAGACGGGCATAGCTCCACACCCAAGACATGGAGTGTCTTGCGGCTGTACTATCGAACTCCCGTCCGGTCTCAATTTCATTTTAAGGCATGGTTCCATCCACGATAGCCATATAGCCACTCGTGACCCATTCCTACATCTCGCGGATGACCAGAAATCACCCGACTTCTACCGAACTATGCAGGGCTAAGCATTAACACGTGCCTAAACCTAATGTAGGATTAAGTACGATATCTGGACAAGGACAGGTGTAATGCAGCAAGTGTTTTCATACAACTCCTACAACTTAATGCAGTAAACAATTAAAAGTACTCAAGATTGATTTATAAAACAATAGGTTCAGCATGCACCGGGGCTTGCCTTTTAGAAAGGTAGATGACCGGTGATCAGGACACTCGGACAGATCTCCTGCAGGAACTTCGTCGCCGGCTGGTTCCTCTGGCTGCTCCTGGATTTCCTCCGGGATCGCTTGCTCGAACTCGAGGAGAGTCACCCCCTCCGGAACACCTATTGCATGAGTGCATAATAAATTTCATGGATGCATAATAGAAGATGCAGCATGCTAGGAATAAAATGCATTACCACCACTCCTAAAACTCTATTCAAATCACTTCAATTATCAAGTACAAATTTCCTCTCCGATAGAGAAGTACTCATCTAATCTACTCAACCTAAGGTATAGCTGTTCCTCCTCTGTTAAGGCCCTAACACCTAACAATCACAAGAACAATTTTACTTAAGTTACCACATCCAAACACAAATATCAAGGCAAGACATTCTGGATAGCAGCTGAATGTTTCTATCATAGCTGGAGATTCCTAATTCCAAAAGATATGATCCAAGACAATCTAAAAATCTTATAAAATGCCCTACAAATTATTTTCAGATCTCAACCCTTAATTCCTAAGTTTTCCAGGTCAAATTTCCAAAATTCCAGAAATCTGTCCTCTCTAAACAGAGAGCAGCCATTTCTGGACAGTCACTTAAAACAGCAATAACTCCTAAACTACTAAGCCAAATGCCCCTAAATTTAGACACAAGCTAGTTTATCAAGTTTACTACAACTTTGGTATTCACAAGTTTTCCAGCAAACACCTTTATTAAGGGTCAACCCCAAAGATACTACCAGCTGTCCAGAAAACCTAGAATTAGGAAGATTAAATATTTATTTATGTGGAAAACTTCCTCTAAGACCAAACTAATGTTACCAAAAGTTCACATAGGTCACAAAAACACTAGAAAGTAAGGTGTGCCCACCTAGAATATTTATTCACACCCCTTTCTTAATTTACTTAATTAATTAAGTGGAATTTTAATCATATATGTAAACTGCTCATAAAATTCTACAAAAATTACAAGAGACTCTCTGACCGAAAAAGAGGCTACTGTAAAAATTTGAACTAAAGTTATTTACAGAAACTCCCTACACAAAATTCACAAGCCAAAAAGGCTGATTTTTGTATAATTAACAATTCACATTAAAAAGTATCAAACAACAGAATTCTTATTTTTCTTGAACACTTTAGGGTGCCAGGACCCTCTCCAAAAATTTATATGAATATTTTACATGTAGAAAAATTACTAAAATTCATTCAACTATTTCCTAAAACAACATGATATCATCATAACTTGAAAACTACACGAGCACTAGTACCCAAATTTTTATCAGAGCTATTACATGCATAAATTAATCTACCCACCAATTTTTACAATTTTTGGGACATTAGAACTCCAGTTATTCATTTATCAAGTTTATATCCCAATTAAGACACATTTCAAAACCCTAATTATTTCTTCTAGAAACTAAACATCACATATCTATTTTATATTTTTCTTAAATACTACACATCATGCAGAGCTCAACAAAGTTTACTTCATAATTTTTGAGCAAACAAAACCCTAGATATTAATTTCCTAAACATTATCTAAAACTGTGACATAATAAAGAAAAACGAAATAATTCCTACTCGCTACTGGGCCGGCCTGGGAAGACCGACGCGGCCCAACTGCGCGCGCGGCCCACTCCCGCGCGCAGCCTGCGGTCGGCCTCCCGCCTGCGCGCGTGCGACTGCCAGGAGGGCCCTTTCTGTCAGCGGCAGAGGGACAGGGGAGCGGCGAGCCGAGAGCTCCGGCGAGCGATTTCGCGCCGCCGGCGGCTCCTCCGTCCAATCCAAGCACACCGCTGGGTTCCCCAGACCAAACCGCACCGAGGCCAACACTTTTCCCCAAAACTACCGCACCGGAGCACCCTTGCCGATGGTGAGGGCGGACGGCAGTGACGCCTGGCGGCACGCCGGCGAGCTCCGGCCGCTAGACGGCCGACAGAGGGGTGCACCTGTTCCCTGGAACCCTAGCAGACTTCCCGAGGCTACACAAATGGATAGGGATGGAGCGGAGTCGCTTGGCCGCGTGAACACCTGGCCAGCAGCCATGGCGCGGCAATGCGCGGCTATGTTCCGGCCCGACCGGACCGAGGATGGCGGTAGCGTCTTCACCCGAGCATCTATGTGTGATAGGAAGGAGGGGACGTGAGCGAAGGAAGGCGGAGGACTACGGTGCGGTGCTGGCCACGGTGACCCTAAACACGGCGGAGCTCCGGTGGCATTTGGGATGGGCGGAGGCGGCAATGCGGCTCACCTCGGGCTCGACCGGTGCTGCTAGGTGGTTGACGAGGTCAGCAAGGTCCTGGCGGAGCTCCGGTCAAGGTGGCAGAGGCTGCAGTGCAACAGCGAGGGTCGGCGGCCGGACGGAGCAGTGGTGCTCGGTTCTCCACCCCGGCGAGGACAGAGGGAGCAAGAGGGGAAAGCGATTGGGAAAACCGACGAGGGGGCGACATTTAACTTCCACGGGCATGCAAACACGATGTCATGGCGTCCTACGCGTGCTTGGGTGAGACACGCGGCGACTGCACCCTGGCATCGGTCGGCCACGGCTTGACTGACGAAGCTGAATGACAGCTTGAAACCGGTGACTGACAGGGCGACTTTGACATTGATTAACTCCCAATTCAGTTCGAGTTAGTGGTAGATGTTAACATCAAAGTTGTAGAGCTATGTGAGTACTACAACTTTGTCAATTGGAGCTTGGGCTAGTTCGGCTTAGTTAGTGAGATCCAGTGTCCTAAAGTGAGGCACCCGAAATCTGAAGCTGAGTTTCAGTTAACTATACCAACTGAAACCTATTTTTCAAAACACCATATCTCCTAAACCATTTAGAACTAGGTGATGATGATGTTGCCAATATTGTAGAGCTAAGTGGGTACTACAAAAGTGTCAATATGAGTTAGAGCTGGTTTGGCCTGGTTTTCAAACTACAAGCCCCCAAAGTAGACCACCATCAAACTGAAAGGTCACTTTTTAGACTTAGAAATTTTCTAAGTGCTGGGGCAGCCCCTCTAGCTGACTTGTGGGCCATTTTTGAGCATGTTCTAGTCATTTTCATGAGATGGCCATATTGAGAGTTTTGTTCCCTAGGAAATTCTCTACAACTTTGCTTAAGGTTGCTCCTCCATGCAAGGTCTCTAAGCTAGACTTTTTAATTGGTCAAACTAAGGCATTCTAGGGTCTAATGCTGGTCAACAACACATTGGAGGGCATTTTGGTAAATTTGGTCAACATGAACATTGCTCCATTAGTTAGTCTAAGTGAAATTAAGGTATTGTAGGATATAATTAGCCCCTCTACTCCTTAGTTACACAAAAATCCTAGGGTCACATGATTGGAAACAATTCAAAACCCTAAAACACCCAATATTGTTGCAAGCAAGGCAAAACATAATGAGATGATGAATGTTCATGCTTCTGCAATGCAATGCGATTATGGAAGCTAAACACCTGAGGTGTTACATAAATTGCCCTCTAGGTGAGGTTTGACTTTAAAATGGCCTATAGAGTGAATCTGTTTGACTGATTAAAAAGTCTAATCTAGAGACCTTGCATGGATATGCAACCTTTACCAAAGTTGTGGCTAATTTAGCAAGGAACAAAAGTCTCAATATGGCCATCTTATGAAAATAGCTGGAATATGCTCAAACAGGGCCCACAAGTAAGGTCTCCATGCTGATTTCAGACTTAGAAAATTTTCTAAGTCATGAACTGGTTTACAGTTTCAAGGTACCCCACTTTAGGGCCTTGTAGTTTCAAATCTAGGCCGATTTAGTTCAAACTCCAATTGACAATATTGTTTTCCACACATAGCTCTACAATTTTGTTGTTAACACCTATCGCTAACTCGGGCTAGATTAGGAGATTTACTCGGTTGAAATCTCGCTGTTAGTCAAATCCATGGACGCTGATTCAGTCAAGTCGAATGACGTTCAGTGAACACTGGGCCAACTGAGCGTAGGGCAGAGGCACCACGTGGCCACCATGCTTCAGCTCCGCCCCCACTCGCGAGCGCGCTGGCGGACTCGAGCTGCCAGCATGATGCTGCTGCCCTCCACTCCCTCCATTCTCTTGCCCTCCTCCTGCCTTCTCCAGTTCGCAGGCACGGCGGGCGCACTGCCATCGCCACCACCGCAAAGCTCCGCCAAGCTTGTGCGCTTTAACCACCGTGCCACCGCACCCCTGAGCTCGCCCACAACACCACCATGAGCCCACACGTGTCCTCGACCGCACCAAATCGCCTTTCGTCCCCCAGGTAGCCCTCACCGTGAAGGCGCCTCCATCGGCTCGCCATGCCCGCCGTCGTCGAGCCACACGTGGCCGGGCCGCTCGAGCGCCTAACTACCCATTCCTTCGTGTGCGCTAGATACAATTAGGGTTAGTGATGCTCACTGAGCAGGCCGTTAGGGCCGAAACCCCGTGAGCTCGCCGAAGCCGGCCGAACCGCGGCCGTGAGCCGCCATGGCCGCCGCCATTGCTTCAATTAGTGGCACCCCTAGATGCACAAGGGAGAGGCGAACACGCCTGTACCCTTGGTCTTGCCGGAGCTACCGCCGGCGGCGAGTTACCGCCGTCGCCTTTCTCCCTCCCCTGTTCCTCTCGCTGACCAGCGGGACCCGCTCGTCAGCCGTGCGCGCGGGTGGGAGGCCGAGCGCGGGCCGCGCGCGTGAGCAAGCGCGGGCGGGAGTGGGCGCAGACCGCGGTCGTGGGCCGCGCGTTAGGCGAGCCAGCCCAGTAGCGGGTTTAGGGTTCATTTTTGGGTTTTTCTTTTATTAATTTCACAGATCTACATGCTATATTGTAAATTTCATATCTCCCATTTTATAAATCCAAATGATATGATTCCAGTTGTGGTTAGTTCTAGATAAAGTGTAGTATTTAGGAAAAATATCAAATGTATATGTGCTGTTTATTTTCTAGAAGATTTAATTAGGCCTTTGAAATGTGTTTTAAATTGAATGCAAACTTGTTAAATGGATAACTTGAGGTGTAGTGTTCTAAAAATTATGAAATTTGGTGAGTATGTTATTTCATGTCTATACTAGGTCTGGTAAAATTTTGGGTACTAGTGCTTGAGTACTTTTCAAGTTATGATGTTGTCATGTTATATTAGAAGATACTTGAATGTATATTAATAATTTTTTTGTATGTGCAATGCTCATAAAATTGTATGGAGAGTGTCCTGGTACCCTAAGGTGGCTAAAAAAATGGTTTCTATTGTTTGATACTTTTCAATGTGATTTATTAATTATACAATAATCAGCCTTTTTGGCTTGTGAATTTTGTGTAGGGATTTTCTGAGAATAACTTTAGTTCAAATTTTTACAGTAGCCTCCTAGTAGGGTAGAGAGTCTCCTGTAATTTTTGTAGAATGTTCTGAGCAGCTTGCATATAAGTTTAATTTCCCACTTAATTAATTAAGTAAATTAAGAAAGGGGTTAAAATCAATGACTTGGGTTGGCACACCTTACTTTCTGGTGGTTTTGTGTCATGTGTGAACTAATAGTTCCATTGGTTTGGGCATAAGGGTAGTTTGACCCATGATTAAATATTTAATTTTCACATTTCTAGGTCCTCTGGACAGCTGGTATCATTTTTGGGTTTGGACCTTGATAAAGGTGCTTTCTGGGAAACTTGTGAATACCAAAGTGGTAGTAAACTTGTTAAATTAGCTTGTGTCAAAATTTGGTGGCATTTGGCCCAGTATTTTAGGAGTTGTGGCTGTTTAAAGTGGCTGTCCAGAAGTGGCTGCTCTCTGTTTGGAGAGAACAGATTTCTGGAACTTTAGAATTTTGACTAGGTAACCTTTGGAATTAAGTGTTGAGGTCTGAAAATTATTTGTAGAGTATTTTATACAATTTCCAGATTGTCTTGTATCATGCCATTTGGATTTATGAATCTACAGTTATGGTGGAAATACTTAGCTGCTGTCCAGAAAATTATCATTGTGCTATGTTTGCTTAGGTTGGTGGCACGCTTAAGTAATGTTGTTCTTGTTGATTGTTAGGTGTTAGGCCCTTAACTGAGGAGGAAAATTGTACATTAGATTGTGTAGATTAGGTAAGTACTTCTCTATCGGAGAAGAAATATGCACTTTTTGTGAAGTGATTTGAATAGAGCACTAGGACTGCTGTAGTTACATTTCATTCCGAGCATGTTGCATTCCTTCTTATGTATCCATGAGATTTATTGTGCATTCATGCAATAGGTGTACCAAAGAGAGTGACACTCCTAGAGTTCAAGGGGGCAATTCCAGAGGAGGTTCAGGAGCAGCCAGGGGAGCCAGAGGAACCAGCCAGCGAAGGAAGCGCCATTGAAGAGTTACCTGAGTGCCCGGATCACTGTCCTTCCTCTTTCCTGAAAGGCAAACCCCGGTACATGCTGACCCAATCTTTATATATCAATCATTGAGTACTTTACTTATTTATTGCATTAAGTTGTAGGAGTTGAGTTATATCTATCCTTGTCCAGATATCGCACTTGAATCCTAAATTAAGTTTAGGCGCGTGTCAATGCTTAGCCCTGCTTAGTGCGGTAGAAGTCGGATGATTTCCGGTCATCCGCGAGAATTAGGTGCAGTGGGTTACGAGTGGCTATGTTAGCTATCATGGAAGGAACCATGCTTTAAAATGAATTTGAGACCGGGCGAGAGTTCGATAGTGCAGCCGCAAGACACTTCACGTCTTGGGTGCGAAGCTATGCCCGTCTGAGTCGTTTAAGGACCGATTCGCTGTACGTCCTTGAGTCATGTTGAACGCAGTCTAACACTTAGTTGGCCGGATAAGTCGTTCCGACCGTGAATCCGAGTAATACAGTTCAGGCCAGGAATCAAAGGGTAGGTCGCATCTTGGCGGTAGTAAGGATGTGCTTGGGGACATTGGCATAAGACCAAAGGGGGGTTAGAGTCCCTATCACCTGGTAGAGTGTTGCCCTTGGGGATGTAGCATCAGTCGAACCCACGACTCCTGAACTGTACCAAAGGTGACCTGAGCAGCCCTCGCCAAGCGTGTCTCGGTGAGTGTTAGAAATACCCCTCCAGCTAGATAGAAACTCGATTCGAATCGTCGTCGCTCCCGGTTAGTGAGCACTTGACTTGAGCAGCGGCAACGTAGATCTCATTAAATTGAACAAATGGTTAAGTGGATGGTGATATAATGATGCCTCAATTTATACCTGCTATGGTTATTACTGTTGCTTATAATCAAGTGAATGTTTAGTATAGGTGCTAAGATAGATGACAGGTTAATGCTAAAAATAAATGCTAGCACAGGTTAAAAGAGTTCCAATTACTTATGTTTTTCTGCAAAATCTAATGTCAGCCAGCTCCACTTAAGAAAGCCTTGCATGATCCTTGGTGTCTTTTATTTTCCGTTTCGACGATTAAGTCTAGCTGAGTACATTCCCGTCTTCAGGGTTTATTCCCTCCTGTTGCAGATGACATGCTATATCAGGGCTTCTGCAAGACTTGCCTCCACCCCGTGGGTGATGAGGACTAGATCACTCGAGTGTGATCGTCTATTAGTTACTTTCCTTAATGCTTTTGTGGGATGTTGATCTGTAAGACTGGCAGTGGTATTTGAACTAAGTGTGTGTGTGTGTTATGCTTCCGCTGCTTTATAAACTCAGTTTGTAATAATTGCGACTCCGTGGTGTTGTAAGTTAATTTCTGAACTACTTGTGAAATGTAACGTGTGATGTGTTATGTTGAATGATGCGATCTGGGTTGTAAGCGAGCTGGTTTGAAATCCTTCGTGGTTTTGATTGACTACCGGGATTATATGGGCTCAAGTTCGAAAATTTGAGCGTTTCGGCATTTGTTTTTGTACTTGTGCTCTTATAATTTGGTCAGTTCTGTTACACACAGAAGGCCCCTACTTGGCGCGCCAACTGTCAGTGTCTAGAGGACCGGGTGTCCAAACAGAGCGACTAGTGAATTTGTATCTGCGCATCTAGGTCTTGATGGTTGCAAAGCGAACACAAGGATGTATACTGGTTTGGGCATGAATGGCCCTACGTCCAGTGGGTTTTACTGCGGTTCGTGTTGCCTTGCACCGGGGTGCTCGTAGTAGGGGTTACAAGCTTTCGAGAGAGGGAGCAGATCCCAGGTCTCTTGTGAGTGGTGGTGGTGTGTGGTTTCAATTGAGATGGGTTCTAGCTGTTGTTGCTCGATCGCCAGATCATTCAATCTCTTGATCGCTTCTTCGCTCAATCCCCCTAGATGTGGCCCCTGCCTCCCCTTTTATAGCTTCTAAGGGGAGGGCTTGGGTTACATTCGTGGTAAAGGGGTAAAAATGGGAAAAATGAAAGAGAAAGACACAAAAGGTGGCCTTAGGCGTAGACGTCCTCCTCCTTATCCGGTGGGAGCAGTTCCCCTGTAGCGTGGAGACGTGCGGGGTGTTAATCTTTTGGCCTCTCCATTCGCTGGTGCGATGTGCCGTGGCCATGCCTTGACCTGTACGCCTCTGTGCCATGAAGGTGGGTGGTGTGTGTGCCTGGATTTTCGCAGCGAGGGGGTTAGGTGGCACAGCTGCCATCACCCCCATTGCTGTGGAGGTACAGATGTCATCGTGGTAGAATGACCAAGGTCATGTCAAGTCAGGGTGTGGTTCCTGTGCTCCTGTTGACTGTGCATGCTCACGTCCATTCCGTCAATGGGAGCGAGTACTGTGGTTGGGCCCCCCCGTGGCTCCCCATCTTGCCTGAGGGTTCCATGTGCCCCTCGGGCAAGGCGGAAAGGCGCCACGGGGGGTCGGGCGCTTTTGATGACGCCGGGGGGGGGGGGCGGGGGGCTCGGGCGAGATGGAGAGATGTCGCCCAAGACACCTATCGTGCCCGAGGCCTCTCCTCAAGGCTCGGGCGAGATAGAGTTTGCCGTTCGTGCCTTGAGCGGCTGACACGCTGTCAGTGCTTTTTGGGTCCCCTACGGTAGGGTTCTTTAACAAACGTGTAGGGTGCCATATTTTACCCTATATTGGGTACCCTAGGTATTTTGATACCCGACAACTAACACTGTTGTATTGGCTTATGATATCCATCCGTGATTAGGTCCTTTTGTTCCATCCCATTGGAGCATGACCCGCTTGTGTCGAGGTGAACATCACCACCGCTTCAGCGTATGAACCGTCTGGTCATAGGGTATGGTCACCGTAGCGTTGCAGTAGGATCCGCCCGTGATTATCCTTTAGTTGGTGTCAGGTTACTAAATGATTCAGCGGTGATACACTATTGACCCCTACCACATCAGATGAATAGCAGTGGTGATGGTCGTCTGCTTCACCAACGGCGAGTGGTACTGCGGTGATGACAAAACAACCAACGGCCTGTACATCCGACGGTGACATAATTCCATCCGATTTTCACAAGGTATTTACTAATTCAGCTAGGCCTTAATTAAAAACTTACTGAACACACACCATACAGATATAATCATTACACATCATTCATCAAGTCCACAACGAAGAGTACTTGTTATAATAACAATAGACACTAACATAACAACTATGTCAACTAATGAATTAACACAAGCGGTATATAGATAGCATAATAAAGGTTCTACTCTCTGCAGACTTACGTAACGAAAACAAGGTAGATGTGCTCTGCTCCTTGTTGACGGTCCTTAAGTACCAAATATAGTTATCAAATAAATAAAGAAAAGGATCCAAATGCAACCAACACCTAGACTTAGGGTTTTATCTGACAGAATTCCATGAGTTTTGGTGTTTGTCTGTTTCTGCAGGGGGTTATCAGAAAATACAGAGGAAAGGCCCACACGTCGGGTTTACATAGAGATAATAACGTGTTCACCGATTTTCTATCATCTAGAAGACTCCAGAAGCCACGAGATCGAACGGGAGGCCGAACGGGCCCGGAGGCAGGGCGCTCGCCCTGCTCCCTAGGGCGCCTGCCCTGGCCTGAGAGCCAATCAGGCTCCGTCTCACGGATTATGCTCCTCCGACCTAAGGGATCAAGGAAAACCGTGCGATTAATGTCAGTTTGATCCGACGGCCCACGTTCACTTGAGGGGGCTATATAAGCAGGACCCCTGGCCCCTGGAGGAGGTACTCCCTCATTCTCAATTCCTCAAACCCTAATCTCAGGAGGAGAGTCTCTGATCAAGCCCTAGAGCCACCACATCAACTAGATCTCTAGTATAGCATAGCTACATAGGATTAGAACTAGAAGGAGTCAATCTTTGATTGGTTTCCGGATCTGTCAAGAGGATTCTTGGTAATTCCTTTACTGTTCTTCATTGTTCATCTTTGTTCTTCAATATTATGAATACAACTTTGTTCTATTTCAATATATTGATTATGACTATGCTCTACTTGTTATTATTTGCGATTATATTGTTCTTAGTTTATCGTAGTTATACGCTTGGCTTAGTTAGATTGGAATTATATACATGTTTAGGATCGTATAGCGTTTATCCATCAGATCCATGGGTAAATGATAAATATTGTGTAGGCGTGGTGCTTAGACCATATTTATCTGCGATTGCACCTTATATGCCGGATCGTGGGGTGGTCCGCGATGGTGACAGCTTCGTTGGTTCTTATATAGTCCCCCTCCCTGTGTAAGGCAGGCAGAGCAACATTATTACGGGGGAGTGATTGCTATGTTTCTCATCTTCCTTGATAATATCACTATGCATGGGCGTAGTCCTTTTTCGCAATGATTGCCAAGTGTACTTGCACTAACTATGATATGCTAGACTTTATAGTTAAGAATAACTTAGGAAATATCCTTGTAGTTCGTCCCAATACCATGCTAATGACTTGCTAGAATATCTGTTGAGGTGCTTATCATTATTATATGTGGCTAGCTGATCAGATTAATTATCTTTGTCACCATTCATACTTTATCTATATTTTATGTGACACTTACCCCTGTATGCAAGAGATAGATGAATGCTCTCACTTATACATGCAATGATTGATACTCATTCCTATATTCCATTCCATAATCAACATTGATGTTAGTAATCCCTTCCCAGTGGTAAAAATATAAATAACGATACCTGGAATACTTCCTGGTTAAAATGCTACATCGGTATTAATCTGTGCGCTTGCAGATCTTATTTATTATTTATTTAGAAGAGCAGTTGCGTATTTCAATACCGCGTCTCTCATGTCATGCTGGGGATGACAACTTGGCTTAAGTGGCATGAGGGATATGTTCGGCATTTTTGGCGCCGTTATCAGAATTAGAAAACTAAGTCTACTTTTGGTAATAACGTTAAGAATGCCCAACAAGCATTTTTGGCGCCGTTGCCGGGGAAGGTTGATTTACTAACAAGGAATGAATACGGAATTTGAGTCATCATTCGCATCATTAAGTGATTGAGATCATCAATTCTCCCATACAGATTTACCCCTGTATTTTTCCATTCTTATTGTTTTGCAGGGTGATGTATGAATAGAGGACATCTTCTAGAAAATTTTGTTGACAACCCCGAAGCATTAATCAGAGGGGCAAGAGCCAAGCTCAAGAAGTCAACACTTCGATGCAACACTTCATCCAATTCAGAAGACCGCCGAAGTTTCATCCGAAATTTGTCAACAGAGTTCGCAGCCATGGCGAACAAGACGATCCGCGAGTTCTCAGCTCCCACTACGGACAACATCCGCACTGGACCTGCCGCGGCCATCGACAAGAACTTTGAGCTCATGCCAGGGCTCATCAACATGGTACAAGCCAACCAGTTTTGTGGGAAGCCGCACGAAGATGCAAGTGCTCATCTCCAACACTTCCTAGAGATTTGCAGCACATTCACTTTATTAGATGTTCCCAGAGACGCCATACTACTTCGCCTTTTCCCATTCTCACTATTGGGGAGAGCGAAGCAGTGGTTCTACGCGACGATGGATAAGAACACTACGTGGGCACTCTGCTCTACGAACTTTCTGGCTAAGTTCTTTCCCATGGGCAAGACCAATGCTCTCCGTGGGAAGATTACAAGTTTTCAGCAACAACATGATGAATCCATTCCAGAAGCATGGGAGCGCTTTCAAGATTACATCCTAGAATGTCCCTGTTGGGCATTCTTAACGTCATTACCAAAAGTAGACTTAGTTTTCTAATTCTGATAACGGCGCCAAAAATGTCGAACCTATCCCTCATGCCACTTAAGCCAAGTTGTCATCCCCAGCATGACATGAGAGACGCGGTATTGAAATATGCAACTGCTCTTCTAAATAAATAATAAATAAGATCTGCAAGCGCACAGATTAATACCGATGTAGCATTTTAACCGGGAAGTATTCCAGGTATCGTTATTTATATTTTTACCACTGGGAAGGGATTACTAACATCAATGTTGATTATGGAATGGAATATAGGAATGAGTATCAATCATTGCATGTATAAGTGAGAGCATTCATCTATCTCTTGCATACAGGGGTAAGTGTCACATAAAATATGGATAAAATATGAATGGTGACAAAGATAATTAATCTGATCAGCTAGCCACATATAATAATGATAAGCACCTCAACAGATATTCTAGCAAGTCATTAGCATGGTATTAGGACGAACTACAAGGATATTTCCTAAGTTATTCTTAACTATAAAGTCTAGCATATCATAGTTAGTGCAAGTACACTTGGCAATCATTGCGAGAAAGGACTACGCCCATGCATAGTGATATTATCAAGGAAGATGAGAAACATAGCAATCACTCCCCCATAATAATATTGCTCTGCCTGCCTGACACACGGGAGGGGGACTATATAAGAACCAACGAAGCTGTCACCATCGCGGACCACCCCACGATCTGGCATATAAGGTGCAATCGCAGATAAATATGGTCTAAGCACCACGCCTACACAATATTTATCATTTACCCATGGATCCGATGGATAAACGCTATACGATCCTAAACATGTATATAATTCCAATCTAACTAAGCCAAGCGTATAACTACGATAAACTAAGAACAATATAATCGCAAACATAAACAAGTAGAGCATAGTCATAATCAATATATTGAAATAGAACAAAGTTGTATTCATAATATTGAAGAACAAAGATGAACAATGAAGAACAGTAAAGGAATTACCAAGAATCCTCTTGACAGATCTGGAAACCAATCGAAGATTGACTCCTTCTAGTTCTAATCCTATGTAGCTATGCTATACTAGAGATCTAGTTGATGTGGTGGCTCTAGGGCTTGATCAGAGACTCTCCTCCTGAGATTAGGGTTTGAGGAATTGAGAATGAGGGAGTGCCTCCTCCAGGGGCCAGGGGTCCTGCTTATATAGCCCCCTCAAGTGAACGTGGGCCGTCGGATCAAACCGACATTAATCGCACGGTTTTCCTTGATCCCTTAGGTCGGTGGAGCATAATCCACGAGACGGAGCCTAATTGGCTCTCAGGCCAGGGCGGCCGCCCTAGGGGGCAGGGCGGGCGCCCTGCCTCCGGGCCCGTTCGGCCTCCCGTTCGATCTCGTGGCTTCTGGAGTCTTCTAGATGATAGAAAATCGGTGAACACGTTATTATCTCTATGTAAACCCGACGTGTGGGCCTTTCCTCCGTATTTTCTGATAACCCCCTGCAGAAACAGACAAACACCAAAACTCGTGGAATTCTGTCAGATAAAACCCTAAGTCTAGGTGTTGGTTGCATTTGGATCCTTTTCTTTATTTATTTGATAACTATATTTGGTACTTAAGGACCGTCAACAAACTCCCCCAAGCTTACCTCTTGCTCGTTCCTGAGCAAGGATAGACTCATTATGGATCAGAAGTTGCTGCAACGCCTTTGAACGTTGACAGTACATATGCTTTCAAATAAGGTCTCATCCCTGAGTTAGAGTAAACTGTCAAGACTTAAAACTTACTCATTTTACCTTTCACCATGGGGCTTGCAACCGTCACCTGCATCTTGAGTGGTTAAAAGATAGAACGGTCTAGTCAAACGCCATGTCTCTTATTCTTGATCAGCTATAGCTCTGGAGTTTTTTGCAAATTTTTCAAATAAAACTCAGAGATTCCTTGTATGACTTTCTCGGGTCTCTCTTTTGTGGTATTTCTGGATCCTTACCAAGGCAGTAATGGTATATGCCTTCTCTCTCAAAGTATGTGGTATTTATGGTATAAGGCGTAGTGACATTGCCTTCTCTCTCACCCTACTCTAATAAGGCTTTAATATCTGGAGCTCATAGGTGGGAGATACAGTATACATACTCATAGAACATTTATTGCATAGTCAAACCATGGATCCAGAAAAACAAGTCAATAAGTCAAATGAAGATGTGCATGTGTGGTGAATGAGTGGTGTATGGTGATGATGGTGATAACAAAAGTCTAATGCTCTTTTTGAGGGAATACATACCTTTCTTGCTTTTTAAAACTTTTGAGGGGAATGAGATGCTCTATTTTTTTCTCTTTTTCTTCTCTCAGGTGGGTATCTTGTACCCCTAATTCTACTGTCGGACACTTGTCCATTTTTACCTCTCGTCTCACTTTTTCTTTCTTCGAGGTTCCGAGCACTTGCTCCTTTTTATTTCCTCGTTTTTTAGAGCAATCTCCCTCTTTTGAAAATATAGCAAGTGGTAGTAGAAATGACTTGAGCATTAACTTCACAGGGATTAACAGGAATGGGATAATGTTTTTGGCTATTCTCTCCCGGGTCAGGAGTAGAATAATTTTGGGTGAATCTGGAGATGGAAATGAGTGGATATATGTGGATGCGTACTTCCGGAGTAGAAGCAGCATGTATGAGTGAACGTGCAAGTGAATCTTGATTTTAACCACATGACAAGTTCCTAAGGGTCTACATAGCTTGACCACACTCAATGCCCATAAGCCGTAAGTAGTAAAAGTGCGGCTCTTATTCTAACAAGCATGTATATATGGCTGTGGTAGGAATTTAAACTCTCATCATACAGGAACTCATCATGCAACATTTTAAAGATTTTCAAAGATAAAATTCTCCAGAATTCTAGCATCTCTAGGAACAGATAAACAGCAGCTCAACCTTCCCATATCATATCCGCTAACAACTTAGACTTCAGATCAAGTTCTCTTCCCACTAGTTCAGGTTTAGAGCCAGTTTTAAATTATAACAGTTATGTCTAAACTAGAGAGAGAACAAATTTGAAAATTAGGCAGAGCAACTATTCATCATATCCATGGTCTCTCCATTGCATAAGTAGCCAGCTTCCCACTAGTGCTCGTGAGACCATAGATGCTGCAGCTGGAGGCGCATTTCTATCACTCACCATACCACAAGCTACAGCCCTTGTGGAGAAGATGGCGTCCAACCAAGGTTGGAACGAAGAGAGGACTCAAACACGCAAGAAGGGTGGAGGTATGCACCAGCTCAAGGAGGTAGACATGTTGTCTGCAAAGTTAGACCTACTCATGAAAAAGCTCGATGACAAAGCTGGAGACAAAAGAGAAGTCATGAACGTCTACAACTCTCACATGACTTGTGAGGAATGTGGAGACACTGGACACTCAGGCAATCACTGCCCTGAGATGCTTGAGGTTGCAAGGTACATCAACAACAACAACAACTACAACCGTCCTCAACAAAATCAAGGTTGGAATCAACAGAGGCCTAACTACTCAGGTAACTACTCAGGTAATTATCAAGGTAATAACTCTTACAACAACAATAATAATTTTCCACCCCTGAGAGAGTTAGTGTCTAATCAAGGAAAGCTAATGGATAACTTGTCTAAGAAATTGGCATCCAATGATAAAATACTAGAAAACATAAATAATAGAATGGATAATTTCTCTACTGCCATCAAAAACCAAATTAGCTTTAATAAAATGATTGAATCTCATTTAAATCAAATAGCTGCTGCTGTTCCTGCTACTAACCCCGGTATACCATCACAACCGGAAGGATTAGAATCTGCAAATCTTGTAGACATGTTTGATGCAGGTAACTATTGGAGTAATCCCGCTGTCGGAGTACATAATGACCTTCTGCCAGTCAAGAGAGGCAATCCAGGACGCCTCGTCATCCCGATCTCCATTGGCATGGTGGACTTCCCAGAAACACTCTGCGACTTTGGCTCCAGCGTCAACATTATGCCCAGGGTACTCTATGAAAAATTCTTTACATATCCTTTATCAGAAATAACTATGTGTTTGCAGCTTGCAGATCGGACACTAAGCTTTCCTAAAGGAATATTAAAGAACATGTGTGTCCGAGTTGGTACCTCGTACGCTCCAGCTGACTTCGTGGTGATAGAGACCGGGTCCGATGAGAGGTCACCAGTTATTCTAGGAAGGCCATTCCTGAACACCTCGGAAGCTGTCATCTACGCCAGCGCTGCGAAGATCAACTTTAACATCAAGGGGAGGAAGGAGACGTTTTCCTTCAAGAACAAGATTACACAAATCCCAGAGCAACCCCAACATGAACCAAGGAAGAGGACCAACAGGAGGAACAAGCAGAACAAGAACAACCAAGGATGGACCGAATCAGCTAAGATGGTCACTGCAGTTCAAGGAGGTCAAGATGGTCGACTCAAGTCGCCCTTCCTGAACAAGAAGGACGACCCAGGTATGCCAAGCATTGAGTGCTCAATCAATGGATACTCCTTTCAGAAGGCGCTCTGCGACACTGGATCAGGCGTCAACATAATGGCCACAGTCACCTATCAGCTCTTGTACGGGACCATGCCCTTAAAACCAACATACACTCAGCTCCAGATGGCAGATCAGACATCCCGAAAGGTCAAAGGTATAGTAACCGATGTCCCTGTTAAAATTAACGATCATTTTGTCCATATAGACTTTCAGGTCATTGACATGGGAGACGACGAGTACGATCCACCCATCATCCTAGGAAGACCGTTCCTAGGCACCGTCAAAGCAATCATCTACATTGGAACCGGAGAAGTCCATATGCATTTCCCCTCTGAGAAGGTACGCCGCTACTTTAATGACCCTAACTATATAGTTGAAGATTCTAAGCAGGTCAGGACAAGAAGAAGGCGACGTAACCGTAACCAAAGGAGGCAAACCATCAAGGACGTATGGGCAGACTATGAAGGAGAGGTCATAAGGCCCGAGGATACACAACAGGAGACCGAAGCACCAAGTCGGGTATGGAAAGTGAAGACAGTTACACAAGAAGAGGAGGCGCTGCCGGAACCACCGTCTACGCCACCCAAATCCCAGGACAACTAAGAAGAAAAGAAGTCCTGTTCGGAGGACTTAAAAACACCGAACGCCGTGCCAAGAGGTAAACTTGGTAGTTATCATTTTCCCTTTAATTATTGCTTAGTTAATCATGTTCATTCTGTCTAAAAAAATGTTAAAAACAATAAGCCCCATGTGAGTATGCGAGTGGCATAAAACCCATAAGTACATTCACTGTGGTGGCATAAAAAAATAAATAATATATATTTTTTCTGTTCTATAAAAATGAAAATAAAAATAGAGAGTGACATTTACCAAGGAAGCTCAAACATGATAAAGGCTAGATATTTATGCTAACGCTTAATCAAGTTCCACGAAGCTTTGTTGTCTATTTGAGCTCCACAGAATTCAGGAAGACTAGCAGATGGAGGACATCCTAATCGTTGTCAGGGTGCTGCCGACATTCAAATACACCTCTGCGCCTGCTAGCTACATCAGAAGAAATTACGTCAAGATCCAGCTTGGGGGAGAGCACCCCCATTTATCCCGATAAGTATTTTTATCTACATTTATACCTATGCTTTATTAAAATAAAAAGATGCATAATCATGAAAACCCAAATAAATATTTTGTGTTTATATATATTTGCTTAGTTTAATAAATAAATAAAGTAGCTATGCTAAACTGAATCTTGAAAATAAAACTCTAGCATGGATATGATGAATAGTTGCTCTGCCTAATTTTCAAATTTGTTCTCTCTCTAGTTTAGACATAACTGTTATAATTTAAAACTGGCTCTAAACCTGAACTAGTGGGAAGAGAACTTGATCTGAAGTCTAAGTTTTTAGCGGATATGATATGGGAAGGTTGAGCCGCTGTTTATCTGTTCATAGAGATGCTAGAATTCTGGAGAATTATATCTTTAAAAAAAATCTTTAAAATGTTGCATGATGAGTTCCTGTATGATGAGAGTTTAAATTCCTACCACAGCCATATATACATGCTTGTTAGATTAGGAGCCGCACTTTTACTACTTACTGCTTATGGGCATTGAGTGTGGTCAAGCTGTGTAGACCCTTAGGAACTTGTCATGTGGTTAAAATCAAGATTCACTTGCACGTTCACTCATACATGCTGCTTCTACTCCGGAAGTACGCATCCACATATATCCACTCATTTCCATCTCCAGATTCACCCAAATTTATTCTACTCCTGACCCGGGAGAGAATAGCCAAAAACATTATCCCATTCCTATTATTCCCTGTGAAGTTAATGCTCAAGTCATTTCTACTACCACTTGCTATATTTTCAAAAGAGGGAGATTGCTCTAAAAAAACGAGGAAATAAAAAGGAGCAAGTGCTAGGAACCTCGAAGAAAGAAAAAGTGAGACGAGAGGTAAAAATGGACAAGTGTCCGACAGTAGAATTAGGGGTACAATACCCACCTGAAAAAAAATAGAGCATCTCATTCCCCTCAAAAGTTTTAAAAAGCAAGAAAGGTATGTATTCCCTCAAAAAGAGCATTAGACTTTTGTTATCACCATCATCACCATACACCACTCATTCACCACACATGCACATCTTGATTTGACTTATTGACTTGTTTCTCTGGATCCATGGTTTGACTATGTAATAAATGTTCTATGAGTATGTATACTGTATCTCCCACCTATGAGCTCCAGATATCAAAGCCTTATTAGAGTAGGGTGAGAGAGAAGGCAATGTCACTACGCCTTATACCATAAATACCACATACTTTGAGAGAGAAGGCATATACCATTACTGCCTTGGTAAGGATCCAGAAATACCACAAAAGAGAGACCCGAGAAAGTCATACAAGGAATCTCTGAGTTTTATTTGAAAAATTTGTAAAAACTCCAGAGCTATAGCTGATCAAGAATAAGAGACATAGCGTTTGACTAGACCGTTCTATCTTTTAACCACTCAAGATGCAGGTGACGGTTGCAAGCCCCATGGTGAAAGATAAAATGAGTAAGTTTTAAGTCTTGACAGTTTACTCTAACTCAGGGATGAGACCTTATTTGAAAGCATATGTACCGTCAACGTTCAAAGGCGTTGCAGCAACTTCTGGTCCATAATGAGTCTATCCTTGCTCAGGGACGAGCAAGAGGTAAGCTTGGGGGAGTTTGTTGACGGTCCTTAAGTACCAAATATAGTTATCAAATAAATAAAGAAAAGGATCCAAATGCAACCAACACCTAGACTTAGGGTTTTATCTAACAGAATTCCACGAGTTTTGGTGTTTATCTGTTTCTGCAGGGGGTTATCAGAAAATACAGAGGAAAGGCCCACACGTCGGGTTTACATAGAGATAATAACGTGTTCATCGATTTTCTATCATCTAGAAGACTCCAGAAGCCACGAGATCGAACGGGAGGTCGAACGGGCCCGGAGGCAGGGCGCCCGCCCTACTCCCTAGGGCGCCCACCCTGGCCTGAGAGCCAATCAGGCTCCGTCTCGCGGATTATGCTCCACCGACCTAAGGGATCAAGGAAAACCGTGCGATTAATGTCGGTTTGATCCGACGGCCCACGTTCACTTGAGGGGGCTATATAAGCAGGACCCCTAGCCCCTGGAGGAGGTACTCCCTCATTCTCAATTCCTCAAACCCTAATCTCAGGAGGAGAGTCTCTGATCAAGCCCTAGAGCCACCACATCAACTAGATCTCTAGTATGGCATAGCTACATAGGATTAGAACTAGAAGGAGTCAATCTTCGATTGGTTTCCGGATCTGTCAAGAGGATTCTTGGTAATTCCTTTACTGTTCTTCATTGTTCATCTTTGTTCTTCAATATTATGAATACAACTTTGTTCTATTTCAATATATTGATTATGACTATGCTCTACTTGTTATTATTTGCGATTATATTGTTCTTAGTTTATCATAGTTATACGCTTGGCTTAGTTAGATTGGAATTATATACATGTTTAGGATCGTATAGCGTTTATCCATCGGATCCATGGGTAAATGATAAATATTGTGTAGGCGTGGTGCTTAGACCATATTTATCTGCGATTGCACCTTATATGCCGGATCGTGGGGTGGTCCGCGATGGTGACAGCTTCGTTGGTTCTTATATAGTCCCCCTCCCGTGTGTAAGGCAGGCAGAGCAACATTATTACGGGGGAGTGATTGCTATGTTTCTCATCTTCCTTGATAATATCACTATGCATGGGCGTAGTCCTTTTTCGCAATGATTGCCAAGTGTACTTGCACTAACTATGATATGCTAGACTTTATAGTTAAGAATAACTTAGGAAATATCCTTGTAGTTCGTCCCAATACCATGCTAATGACTTGCTAGAATATCTGTTGAGGTGCTTATCATTATTATATGTGGCTAGCTGATCAGATTAATTATCTTTGTCACCATTCATACTTTATCTATATTTTATGTGACACTTACCCCTGTATGCAAGAGATAGATGAATGCTCTCACTTATACATGCAATGATTGATACTCATTCCTATATTCCATTCCATAATCAACATTGATGTTAGTAATCCCTTCCCAGTGGTAAAAATATAAATAACGATACCTGGAATACTTCCCGGTTAATATGCTACATCGGTATTAATCTGTGCGCTTGCAGATCTTATTTATTATTTATTTAGAAGAGCAGTTGCATATTTCAATACCGCATCTCTCATGTCATGCTGGGGATGACAACTTGGCTTAAGTGGCATGAGGGATAGGTTCGGCATTTTTGGCGCCGTTATCAGAATTAGAAAGCTAAGTCTACTTATGGTAATGACGTTAAGAATGCCCAACACTCCTTCACATTGGCACTCCTACTTGCAAGGCAAAGCTTCCTTGATCAGCTTGGTGCCAATGTGCCATGGAACCCCTCTTCTTCCTCCGTTAGTGAAAGGTCCTAAATGGCTAGAGGGGGGTGAATAGCCTATTTAAATTTCTACAACAACACTTAAGACAAGATGTTAGTCAACTAAATGGCAAAGCGAGTTTTGCGCTAGCACTACAAGTGTTGCAAGCCACCTATCCATAAATCTAGTAGGCTATGATCTCTATGTATCATACAAATGCTAAGTCACTACTTCTACCACTTGTGAGCAACCTACACAAGTAATTCAACTAATTACTTCTATGCTACAATAGGGAGCTACTCTACTTAGCTAAGCTACCTCTACACAAGATATATCTACAAATGTAAATACAAGAGAGGTAGAGGGATGCATACCAAGCAGGGCGAGAGATCAAATACAATGAATACCAATAAAATCCTCAGAGACAAGATGACACAAAATGTTTCCTCCGAGGTTCACTTGCTTGCTTGCAAGCTATGTCCCCGTTGTAGCGATTCACCCACTTGGAGGTTCATGTGCTAATAGGCATCACACGCCTAACCTACAAACAGGTACCACACAAACAACACAAGATGGGGATCCACAAGCTATGAGCAATCCACTAAAGATGCCTTTTTGTAGGGTTATGAGGATGCTACACTAGCCAAAAAACAAATTTTTTGACCCCATAAACGAGGAACAACTGCTAGTTATAGATCACGGGATTACCACTAGACGCACAGGTGCAGCGGAAGCGTCTTGATGTACACGTACGTGTCACAGAGTGTCGTGCAGTTGCTCACGACCGTGCTTCTCATGCGGTTCGTCCTTGTGCTCCAGATGAAGCACCTCCGAGGTATCCACATGTACAGGGAGGAAACGTTGTGCCTGCGGACTGCTAGGTCTGCGAGGAACAACAGGCTCAGGCATGGGATAGGCGGCGGCTACCAAAGTGGCGTTATCACCCTAGCCCTGTCACCCACCCCTCTTATATAGGCATCCCTAATGAGATCCCTTATTGGAGGCCCATTAGTAACCCTAAGCCTTGTCTAATTCGAATCCAATCTGAATTAGGCTTCCGGCCCCTTAAACGTGTGACCCTTTGGATTCACGCACACATAGACATGTCCCGAGTACTCCTACTCAGCCAATAGTTGATAGCGGCCTCTAGCAAGGCATGCCAACTCCTATGCATATGCAAAGATCATATCAGATGAACCACCATAAAACCACATACATGTTATTCCCTTGCCACACGATATTTGGTCCATCTCATAGGTTAACACTTAACCCAAGCATGGCCATGCATTTCTTGATCCAATCATTCGAGTGGTCCAGTGATATCTCTCTCATATGGAGAGGGGCAAATTCCATCTTGATTGACTATGTCTCATAGCATGTTTCTTGACAAACTCGAAAACCACCTTTATAACTACCCAGTTACGGAGTAGCGTTTGATAGTCCCTGAGTAGGTCGTTTCACATCTTGAATACATACGACAATCTCAGGTCCAAGGACATAACGTACATGATATGTATAGAGATAATTACAACATCTCACTTTGGGTCAGTCCAGCCCCATGTCATACAAGTGCCCACACAATTAGTTTTGACATCTCTATGTCCATGACTTATGCAACATAGGCATCAACCAATATATGTGCTGATCTTGCTGATCTAATATTCATGTGTGTCCTCACACGAACTCCAATCAGGGACAACTTTAGAATAACTGTTGATATTTGGTAACGCAATTAGGAAATAGGATCCGCAAGCGCACGGATATCGGTGAGCACTTCACCCGAGATGTTATCCTGGGTATCGTATTTATATTTTTACCTTTAGGAGAAAGAGTGCATCTGACTAACCAAATCTATTACTACTAACCTTTAGGCTACAACCACTATGATTCAATGTGAGTGATGTATAGAGAAGACTACAACCGCACTCTTCTTCTAACCTTGGTAAGGATGATCTACTGTTCTATTGGGGAGGTTTACGAAATCTAGACACCACAAAGGATGTTCAACCCGCACCTATAAATCCTATCGATCCTGCTAACGGGATATGGAATACAAAGGTAACTCGGAATTGTCACGTTCCTCGCTACTACCACGGTCCGGCTAGACGAGGGGATATCTATGAGTATCCTAGCTTAAACACCACGTTTACGCTAGAGATGATTACTCTAAACTCTACGCGAAGAGATCAAAGTAAACTCATAAACCAAAGAACAATAAAACAAAGAACTTACTAGAATTTAGAAGTCGAAATACTAAAGAATCCTGAGAACAAGCCTCGGGTTAGAAGAACTTGCTCCCGCAGGTACAACCTTGGAGTAGACACCGACAGGACGGCTTCCTCCGATCTACACCTCCACTCTATCTCTCTCAATCTAGTAGAACTAATTCTACTTTCACATTGGATGCTAAGCCCTAAGAGGTGGGAACCCTAGAGGGAACCTCTCTCTCTAAACCCTAACTAGAGATATGCAACTGAATAATGAATTGGGGTCTTCTCCACCAAGGGTCAGGGGCCTTGCTTATATAGCCCTTTTGGATGAATCTGGACCGTCGGATCAAACCGACCTTCATCCTACGGTTTTCCTTGATCCTCAAAGGCGGTGGAGCATAATCCGCGAGACTCGACCTGATTGGTCCCGGGGGCAGGGCGGGCGCCCTAGGGCACAGGGCGGGCGCCCTGTGTCCTGGCCCGTTACGGCTCCCGTTCGTTCCCGTGGCTTTTGGAATCTTCTAGATGTAAGATAATTACGTGTTCGGTTAATATCCCGTCATTAATCCGACATGTGGGCCTTTCTTCCGTATTTCCTGATAACCCCCTGCAGAAATAGATAAACAGCAAAACTCGTGGAATTCTGTTAGATCAAACCCTAATTCTAGGTGTTGCTTGCATATAGGTCCTTTTCTTTATTTATTTGATGGTTATAATTGATACTTAAGAACCGTCAACAAACACCCCCATACTTAGGCTTTTACTCGTCCTCGAGAAAAGGTTGGTTAATAAAACATCTGGGGTTGAAACATTCTTTCATACCTGCAGGGTGTTGTAAAAATCCACTGTGCACTTATAGTCAGGGAAATATATGGTCAGAGTAAAGAGCCTTTCTTCTTCTTAATCCCTATCACTTGGAGTTTTTACATATTTTTGAAAAGAAAAACTTAGCATACCTTTATCCTCATATGTGCTCTCAGAGTCACTCATTATCTTTTATATTTCTCTCTGAGGCTGTTTTGATTTTGCAAAAATAATTCTTTAAGCATACATACCTTGCATTTATTGTATGGTCAAAACCGGATCCGAGGAGAAGAATGCCATACTCTTAGATCAAAGATTTTGAAAATTAAAAACTTGTCACTCTTACTGGCATATTGCTTATTAGAGGGACCATGGGCTATCATTTTCTTTCCATCATATTTTTATCATATCTCATTTTTTTCATTTTGGGTGGATACCGAGGTACCCCTAATTCTACTGCCGGACACTTGTCCATTTTTTTCCACGAGGTTATCGAGCACTTGCTCCTTTTTATTTCCTCGATATATTCATAATTTTGCATAGCCCATGCCTCTAACGCAACAATACTTCGGAAGAGTGAATCTTTCTGAATAAAAATGTCTTGATCTTAGGAGTATGATAAATCTCTCAACAAGGGTCTAACTTGTTTTGAACAAACTCAATACAAAGCAGATAGCTTTAATTAATATTTTCATGTTTAGCAGGCATATAAAACTTGAGGATGGTAGCTATAATTTTGAGATTTTTAAAATAAATTCTCCAAGCAATAAAGATACTAAGAATAAGGTACTCATACCCTTACCATCTCTTATTCCACAATGACTTTTAGCAACACAGGGTTTTGAAATAATTTTAATAATTGCAGGTTTCCAGGAAATATCACAGAGTGAGATTGATCATGATTATAAGCACTTCTATCCTTTTAATTTATCATGTTTAGAGAGATAAAATTCTGCACAAACTAAGGTGAGTGTGTAAGTGTGTAATAAAAGTGTGCAGAGTGTGTACCTGGTTCATGGAGTGGTGCGATCGAAGTGTGTGTGACATGTCAGGGAATCTCCCCCATACTTGTTTTCTGCTTTCTTGCACAAAAGTAAAGTAGAGACACACAAGACATACTAATAATAATCTTTATTAATCTTGAGGCATCTATTACAACCGAATAATAATAATAACCGAATATAATATATCTAAACTGATTATAAGCGAACCTAATCGAATCTAATAATAACTAAGACATATATAGCCCCAAGATCTAATCTAGATAGCTCAGCGACAGTCACGCCTCCTAAGACTATGCTCTAACTCATCGATCCTCTTGTTGGCGTCGGGCTTTAATTTTTAATTGGAAGGTAAAAATTGATCACGTCTATTTCTTCTAATTCTTTATTGGGCTCTAAAAATAATTTAAGACGTTGACCATTTACCTTGAATAACGTACCTTCATCATTTTGAAGTGTGATAGCTCCGTGGGATGATGAATGAATTACCTTGAATGGTCCTTCCCATTTGCTCCGGAGCTTTCCATGCCCGAAAAGCTTCACCCTGGAATTAAAAAGTAATACCTTATCTCCGGGTGAGAACTCCTTCTTCTTGATCCTCTTGTCATGCCATCTCTTGACTCTTTCTTTGTAGATCTTTGAATTGTGATATGCTTTCTCCCGCCATTCTTCTAACTCCGATAATTGCATTCTTCTATGTTTTCTGGCGATATCTAGGTCCATATTCCATCTTTTTATGGCCCAGTGTGCCTTGAACTCAAGTTCAACAGGTAGGTGACAGGTCTTTCCGTATACCAATTGGTATGGAGACATTCCAATTGGGGTCTTGTATGCTGTCCGGTAAGCCCAGAGTGCATCGGGTAACTTGTCCTTCCATGCCGTTCCCATCTCGTTCACCGTCTTCTGAAGAATGTTCTTGATTTGCTTGTTAGAAGTCTCTGCTTGGCCACTTATCTGAGGATGATAGGGAGTAGCGACGTTGTGACGGATTCCATGTCTTGATAGATAGTGCTTGAAGCGCTTGTCAATGAAGTGTGATCCTCCATCACTTATCACTATCCTGGGGACTCCAAATCTTGGAAATATGATTTCCTCAAACATCCTCTTCGAACTGATATTGTCGGCATGCTTGCAAGGTAGTGCCTCTACCCACTTGGAGATGTAATCAACCGCCACCAAGATGAACTCACACTTCTTAGATGGGGGAAATGGACCCATGTAGTCTATTCCCCAGACATCAAAGAGTTCAATCTGAAGGTTGTTGGTGAGTGGCATGGCATCCCTTGTATTTATGTTTCCGTGCCTTTGACATGGCCCACATCTTCTGATATATTGCTTCGTGTCATCGTACATCGTAGGCCAGTAGAATCCACATTGCCAGATCTTTGAATGTGTACGGAATGCTCCATAGTGACCTCCGTATGGTGATGAGTGACATCTGTCGATGATCTTCAATCCTTCCTCAGTGGTCACACATCTTCTAAGTAGGCCATCAGCGCATACTCGGAAGAGATATGGCTCATCCCATATATGTGAACGACTTTCCTGAATAAGCTTCTTCTTATTTGCTCCGGGTGGTACATAACCTGAAACCATAAAATTAACAATATCTGCATACCAGGGGTCAGATATGTTAATCCCGTAAAGCATGTCGTCCCGGAGTGAGTCATTAATGGGGGGTTCCTGTGAATTCTTAAAGTACATTCTAGACAAGTGATCAACAACAGAATTTTCTACTCCCTTTTTATCTTTTATTTCTAAGTCAAATTCTTGGAGTAATAAAATCCATCTGATTAAGCGAGGTTTAGCATCTTTCTTAGTGAGCAAATATTTTAGTGCAGCATGATCAGTGTAAACAATTATCTTAGCTCCAACTAAATAAGATCTAAATTTATCAATGGCAAAGACAACAGCCAGAAGCTCTTTTTCAGTGGTTGCATAATTAAGTTGAGCTCATGTCAAAGTTTTACTTGCATAAGCAATTGCATGATGCTTTTTATCTTTAGTTTGTCCCAAAACTGCCCCCACAGCATAATCACTAGCATCACACATAATTTCAAAAGGCAACGACCAATCAGGGGGTTGAATGATTGGTGCAGAGATGAGTGCTTGCTTTAATAAATTGAAAGAATTTAGACATGCATCATCAAATTCGAAAGGAGCATCCTTGGCTAGCAAAAGAGTAAGTGGTCTCGCAATAAATGAAAAGTCTTTTATAAATCTGCGATAAAAACCAGCATGGCCAAGAAAACTTCGAATTCCTTTTATATTCACAGGTGGAGGTAGTTGTTCAATTACTTCAATTTTAGCTCTATCTACCTCAATACCTCTTTCAGACACTAGGTGTCCTAGCACTATTCCTTCTCTAACCATAAAATGACATTTTTCCCAATTAAGGATTAAGTGCTTTTCTTCACATCTTTGCAAAACCTTATCTAAGTTCTCAAGACAACTATCAAAAGTTTTTCCATAAACTGAGAAATCATCCATGAAAACTTCCATAATCTCTTCAATCATATCAGAAAATATAGACATCATACATCTTTGAAAAGAAGCTGGTGCATTACATAACCCAAAAGACATTCTACGATAAGCATACGTTCCATATGGGCATGTAAAAGTGGTTTTGCTTTGATCATCAGGATGGATAGGGATCTGGTGATACCCTGAATATCCATCTAGAAAACAGAAAAACGAGTGTTTTGCTAACCGCTCAAGCATCTCATCTATAAAAGGCAAAGGAAAATGATCCTTTTTCGTGGCTTTATTAAGTTTTCTATAGTCTATGCACATCCGCCATCCAGTGACGGTGCGTTGCGGAATTAGCTCATTCTTATCATTAGTAACAACAGTCATGCCTCCCTTTTTAGGCACAACTTGAACAGGGCTTACCCACTCACTATGCGGCACATGATATATAATCCCTGCATGCAGCAACTTTATAACTTCTTTTTTAACTACCTCTCTCATCGCGTTGTTAAGTCTACGTTGAGGCTCTCGAGAGGGTGTAACAGAAGGATCTGTCGGAATACGATGGGTACAAATCATAGGACTGATTCCTGTGAGATCTTGAAGTGAGTAGCCGAAAACAGAGTGGTGTTTTTCAAGAATGGTCATTAATCGCAGAGTTTGCTCCTGAGTGAGTTTATTACTAACGATCACAGGAAACTCTGGATTATTGTTTAGGAAAGCATAGGTAAGACCGGGTGGTAAAGTTTTGAGTTCTATGGGGGGTCTAGGTGTTTCTGCAAACTCATCTAAGGGTTCAGGTTCAGAAGGTTCGGCCTCTTCTTCAGTGAAGAAGGGGGCTTCCTCTTCTAAGTCTGGATCATCTAAAAGTTTTAGAGATGCAGCCTTTACCTCCTCCATAGGATCAGGCAAAAGATATGGCTCGGTCTTATTATTCAAGGAGTGAGTTATTGTAATTGGAAGTTTAAAATCCTTTCCCAAAGAAATGTAGAGCTTTCTAGTTTGACCTTCATAAAGGAGTCTTCTAAAAGGTTGTCCAATCAGTAGGTCGAAACCCCATATATCAAAGATATAAAAGTTCAAATGAACCATGGAGCCTTCTACCATAAAGGGTAGGACATTAATAATTCCAAGACTGGGGACTAATCGTCCCGAAGATTCCTTTATGACCTTTGTTGTGGGGTGTCACACCCAAAATTTTCTATTTTGGGTTGTGCATGAAAAACACTAAATAAAATAAATGATTTCAATGTTTGAATAAATTTGTTAGATAAGTTAAGTTGATGCTAATTTAAATATAGAAAATTGTGGTTTTAAACTTTTTCATATTAATTTAATAATGTGGTGTTTGTGTGATGCTTGTCTTTGGTGTTGGTGAGTGCTATTATTTTCAAAATACCGTAGGACGACGTTTACTTCTCATCGGAAAACTTTTTGGTATTTTCTGGATCCAAAAATTCCAATTTCCGTGAGCTTAATCTTTTTCCTTGATCTCTTCATCCATCTTTTCGTAAGCTCCAAATATTTTATTTGGGTTCCTCATGTTCCATAATGTCTCTAGGAAATTCCCTCGAATTTTCGGAGCTTTCGGAGTATTTTTCGCGGCTTAAATAATAATTCTGGACTTTTCTAGAATTATTTTATCCACGAAATTAATTAATTCCGAAAATAATAAATATCTCATTTTCCACCAAAGCTTGTGTGCCATAATCCTAAATGTCCATTCATTTATTTACTAATGGGCTTTAATAATTAATTAGGCCTATTAGTAAGGATGGAGGGTGCAACGTCAATTAGCACCATATCGCTAGTTGACGTGAAGGTGGAGAGTTTTCCTCCCTATATATATGTCCGGCCTGCCTGCTAGCCCTGTTTTCCGCCGCCGCCGCCGCTGTTGTCGCCGCTGCCGCTATTGCCGCCGCCGCCGCTATTGCCGCCGCCGCCGCTGTCGCCGCCCGCCACCCCGCCGCCAGAGGCAACAGCCGCATCCTAGCTATTCTCCCCCACCAGATGACAGTTTCATAGATAGGGCAACTAGTTATTCTTGTTATGGCAGCCACGAGGGCTTTGTGGCACACAGCGACAGTAATGGAAACAGGAAGGTGCCAATGTCCATGCCGACCATGCTGCCAGGCTCGCCTAGGCGAGCCCCACAGAAGATGGCTCCTACGAGATTGTCTGTGTGGCATCGTATTGAGGAGAATCCCTCATTGTATACGCTACCTTCTCCACGCAAGGTGCCAAAGGAGGTGCATATTTCGCCGAGCAAGACCAAAAACTCTGGGTCTGCTTCAAAGGAATTGGCCAGCGTAATTTCTTTGGATTGCAAGGCAAAGAGTTCTGATTGTAAGGGTAGTGATGATAGTGCAGGAATGAAGAAGAATGCAGCAAAGAAAACTGAGAAGGTGCTGTCCTCAGTTATTGTGAAGCCTTCACCAGAAGCCAAGGAAAAAGAAAGACCTGTTAATAAGGTTACCAAGAAGCCTGACAAGGTTGGTAATAATATACCAGGTTTCACGAGTGCAGGTGTGAAATCGGCTGCCTTTCCTGGGCCTGGTGTGAAGAAAGTGAAAAAGATAGTCATCAAGAAGATTGTTAGGAAGATCGGTGCCAAAGATAAACAAACTAGTAGTTCGACCATCTCAAAAAAGGACAGCATTGATGCTAATGCGGATGCCTCTGAGAAAGAAGAAGCTAATGCAAATGCTTCTGAGAAAGAGGAAGGTGAGATCACAACATCATCTTTTGAAAAAGATGCTATCTTTGCACACAATTTGGTTAGTACTGGTGATACAGCTGGAGTTGCTAACAACGTGGAGGTCCAGAAGGAACAAAATAATGATTTGGTGAATCTGAATAAGAGTAATGCTGCTTCAACCATTGCATCTACGGATACTCTTGACACAGTAAGTGCTAGCCGGAGCTAGCGGCGCGCGTAGACCTGCACCACGCCGAGGCCGGTGCCGACTCCTAGGCTTCGACAGACAAGCCGAGCTGCATCCGCACGGGACTACGGGAATCCTATTCTAACTCGACATGTACGGGAGTCCTGCTCTGACTCGCAACATGCAAGCCAAATAGATCTTGGCTTGTTGCATGTACACGTATCTACATGCATGACTTGCTCGAGTATGGGAACATGCATGCTGTGTCTGTTTGTTCCACGTCCGTCTGACTCCAACACGAGACCAAAGCATCCCGTCCGGCTATGTCAAGCGAGCCGACAAAGACGAGATCAACTCCGTTCCAGCCAGGTATGGGTCGTATTGCTGGAATCACGAAGGCCTAGGTCGTTCCTGTTGCTGTCGTTTACTTGCTAGTTTGATGACCTCATTATCACGTCATGCAGGTATTATTGCCGTTTTACTTTAGTAAAACAAATCCCGAAATACAATAGAAATACATATATACATACAATTTTGTTTAGGCCATATCTTCCATGTTTTAACTCCGATTTGACCCGTTCAAGTTGTGTTAGGTTCATATTTGCGAGCTCTACATGTTGATAGTATTGTACAGTAGGTTTGTGAAAATTTAATTTTCGAGTTTATATTAAAGTAATTATTTATCTATAGGAAATCTTAGAAAATTCATAACTTTCACGTTTTAAATCCGAATTTCGTGATCTTTGCGTCTGTGTGATCGTAGCAACGTGTAAAATAGTTTTGTAAGCTTTTCTAAATGTTTTTCTACTGTTGGTGTACTGTTCTAATTGTATCTTTTGTTTGCTTCGTGTATGTTTGCTCGGAATGTTTGTACGTTGATGCTTGGTGATTGAATTTAGACGGTGAGCAGTACTACGACGATTAGGAGTATTATTTTGAGCCGGACCAGCAGTATCTATCGGAGAACTTTGATCAAGGCAAGTATAACATGGGACTATCCTTGTTGTCCTATTCACTGAAATTATCATACATATGCATGTGTCCTCCTTGACAACCATAGAGATTATAACTTAGCTATTGATATCTTGTTTCCTTGTCACCTATGGGTTGTGCATTTGGATAGCTATTGCTAGTGCTTAATTATGAACAATGATCTTGTAATTTTGATTAATGGATTAAGCAATCAACCATTAATGATGATTTTATTTGCTGTTGAAAAGGGGGCTAGAGCATGTGGGTTATTTTGATGCTCTGGTTTCTCTCCATAAGGACTTATCTGTACGTGATCATCCGGGACATACAGTACATCTGTGAGGGCTATATGGCTCTGGCTTTAGTTGTTCAAGAGACCTTTTCTAGCTTGTTAGCGGTTACCTTAAATGGCGTAAGAATGGCTTGACACGTTGGGTGTAGTGCGAGCCCCTGGCCTAGTGTGTATAGGCTGCGGTTGTTGTGCCACAGGGAAGGGGGGTTCTACATCTGCCTGCCGAGTGAATCTAATGGCCCTAACTTGTTAGACGAACTTTTGAATGGCTTTATATGGTTTCTTGTGCTTAGGGATTCATGACCCCTTAGCATATGGAAATCATGACTCACAGTGAAAGTGTACACCTCTGCGCAGAGTTAAAAACTGGTATACTAGCCGTGCTCACGGATACGAGCGGCCTTGGAACATTTACAGATAGATGATCACCATTGTTATATCATGCTTAATTATTGTTGATTATTATTGTGCTCATGTTAATGCTATTCATTATCCTTATTACAATTGATCATTGATTCATTAATGGGATTGGAATACCTTGATGCTACTCAATTGCTAATTATATGATGACTAAAAGCTAAACGCAGTCAAACAGTGTCTAGCCTTTTTGAGCCTCATGAACCCTGTGTTATACTTGTGGAGTTCGACATGGACTCACTCTTGCTATTTCCCCCACACTTCAGTGTATAGTAAGATGCTACTCGGAAGAAGGACAAAGGTGTAGTGGAGTTTCCAGAAGACTAGTAGAAGTGCTAGGCATATATTACCCCCAGTCAGCCGTCCCTGAAAAGAATGGAGCCTGAAGTTTAGTCACCGTTCCGCGATACTCTGATGTAAGTGTTAATATAGCTATGTATACGTTATATAATAACATTGTTTCTGATACTTTTTCATTCTGGCATATGTGTGGACTTCCTGGGCACACATATGATTAGCCTGGTTTTGTTCTTTAGAAAACCGGGTGTGACAGAGTGGTATCAGAGCGGTGTTGACTGTAGGACGTATGCCAAGTAGCACTGGACGTATCCTAAAACTCATTTTACTATAAAACTATTTTGTTATCCCTTGACTCATTGATTTTGACTATTTCCTCTTCCTTGTCCTATTGTATCTCCTCCTTGATAGCTTCCTTTGAGCTATTATTTCTTACTCCATTGGATTTTGTTTTATGTTGTTTTTACTAAAAGTTTTCTGATCTTACCTGGTTCAAAGATTTGATGGTATTTCATCATCCATACTCTTCTCTTAGGATGACCACCATTGTTGAAGAAGCCCGTGTAGTACCGATGTTGTGATTGATGCTTTGTTTTGCCTGATGTGTGCTTGTTTTGCTTGATGTGTTGCTTGTGTGTTGCCTTGTTCTCGTGTTTCAAAGATGGCTCGGAAGGCATAAGTCTTGAGGAGTAGCTCGATCCATGTTAAGTTGGGTAGGTTTTACGGAATACTCTGCATGCTGATTTCTATAGCAGTCTGCAATGTTTCTGTTATATCTCGAGATATGGACATGAGAAATTTATGAAATTTTACTGGGAATAACTAGACTTCTGTATCTTTCCAAACCCACTGGACTTACCTTTTTATCTATTTTGAGCTAAGAGATATACCTGTTCTAAGTTGAGGCTACTGCACAGTCTGGAATCCTGAAATAGTTTTGGTTAAGTTCAGTTTTTGACTAACTTATTGACAGAATCTGGAAAAGTGTTGTGAATAAAAGTTGTAGATAATTTCATAAGCTTTCCAACCATGTAAAGATCACTTCATTTGGATCTTTGTAGCTCGAGTTATGTCAGATTTACTGAACTGCTAAAATTGGAATTCGCCCAGAAATTTTCTGCATTACTTCTTTATCTTGTATAAGTGAATATATCATTGGATATCTTTGAATCTCATTGATTTGCCTTGGAATCTTACATTAGAGATGATTATGGTTATCTAGTATCGAAGGAGATGCAAGTTACTTTGGTGTCCCCTAGTTTCTTTTTCTTAAGAGGGGTAGCAAAGTTGTGAGTGTTGCAAGATGAAGGTTTCGTATGTCCTAGTGCTTCACTTGGAAGAAGTGGTTATCTCTATGATTGGAAGTCTACTCATGTGCTAGTGTTGTTTGCTTGGGATCAGTTCTTTGTTGGATCATCTACAAGAAGCTCGGGTATTCGTCAGGACTAGTCTTCACTTTAAGCTATCATCAGTTGGGAGTTCAACATTCAATTCAACATACTCTATACAAGTTAGCATGGACGACATAGGAAGGAGATGTTGGAAGTCTATAGTTAGTTTCATGAAAACTTAGATGACATCACCCCCATATCAAGTATGTTTAGTAAGTTTTAAGTGAAGGACTTATCATTAGCAGCAAGCCTTAAAGAAAGTGTTGTCTTCAATGACATTGCCAGGTGGAACAAAATCTTTGTTAAGTGGGGTAGTGGCTGCTATCATCATCAATCTCAAACGACGAGGTACAAAGAACTAAAGATCAAACTTTATCTTTCTTGTCATCTTTTGGTTATCCTTGATCTATGTCTTATATCTCATCAACACAAAGCAAAGAAGCATGAAGACTTGAAGATTAGTGTTATCTATCTCTTTAATCTCTCTGAATCTCATTTTTATCTTATCCTGTCTTTTTAGAGCAGTCTATCTTCTTTAGCTTATATCTCTATTTTTGGACGCCCAAAAATCATGGATAAATTCTGGACAATAGTAGACTTCAATATCTTTCTCTGACCGTAAGAACCACCCTGATAGCTATTATGGTTTGGGAGTTATGAAAATCACAAGACGACGCATCTGTACTGTCAGCAATCTGGAATAGTTTCTGTTGTGCACAGTTTTCGACTACCTTAACTACAGAATTTGGAGAAGTGATCTATAAGAAAGTTGTAGTAAATTTGATAAGCTTTCCAACGGTATAAGCTACAACATCATCGGATTCGTAGAACTTGAGTTATAACTGTATCTCTGCACTGTCATTCTCTACTCGCGAAGAAGTGCAGGTTACTTATTCTTGCATATGCTCATGAATCTCTTTGATATGATAGAAGGACATGATGATAGTTATCACTCAGAAACAAATATAATCTATCCATTGGTATTCTCCAATTGATCTCTTCTTAAGGGGGTTTGTCGAACTAAAGACGATACAAGATGGAGGTTTATATGTTCTGTTTCGTCATCTGGAAGCATCAGCTATCTACATGGTTGCAAAGTCATTATCAAGCGCAGATATCTATTCTTAGGGTTGGTAAACTGTTGAAACCATCTACAAGGATCGTAAGTGCCTAAAGGATACCTTTACAAAGTTGGTTATGAGCTTGTGGCATTATCATTGGATAAGAGTTGATCAGAGAAGCGTGAAGATTTGCAAAATCAACTTTATCTTTCTCCCTAGTCTCTCCGAATCTCGGGACGAGATTCCTGTTAAGTGGGGTAGATTTGTCACACCCAAAATTTTCTATTTTGGGTTGTGCATGAAAAACACTAAATAAAATAAATGATTTCAATGTTTGAATAAATTTGTTAGATAAGTTAAGTTGATGCTAATTTAAATATAGAAAATTGTGGTTTTAAACTTTTTCATATTAATTTAATAATGTGGTGTTTGTGTGATGCTTGTCTTTGGTGTTGGTGAGTGCTATTATTTTCAAAATACCGTAGGACGACGTTTACTTCTCATCGGAAAACTTTTTGGTATTTTCTGGATCCAAAAATTCCAATTTCCGTGAGCTTAATCTTTTTCCTTGATCTCTTCATCCATCTTTTCGTAAGCTCCAAATATTTTATTTGGGTTCCTCATGTTCCATAATGTCTCTAGGAAATTCCCTCGAATTTTCGGAGCTTTCGGAGTATTTTTCGCGGCTTAAATAATAATTCTGGACTTTTCTAGAATTATTTTATCCACGAAATTAATTAATTCCGAAAATAATAAATATCTCATTTTCCACCAAAGCTTGTGTGCCATAATCCTAAATGTCCATTCATTTATTTACTAATGGGCTTTAATAATTAATTAGGCCTATTAGTAAGGATGGAGGGTGCAACGTCAGTTATCACCATATCGCTAGTTGACGTGAAGGTGGAGAGTTTTCCTCCCTATATATATGTCCGGCCTGCCTGCTAGCCCTGTTTTCCGCCGCCGCCGCCGCTGTTGTCGCCGCTGCCGCTATTGCCGCCGCCGCCGCTATTGCCGCCGCCGCCGCTGTCGCCGCCCGCCACCCCGCCGCCAGAGGCAACAGCCGCATCCTAGCTATTCTCCCCCACCAGATGACAGTTTCATAGATAGGGCAACTAGTTATTCTTGTTATGGCAGCCACGAGGGCTTTGTGGCACACAGCGACAGTAATGGAAACAGGAAGGTGCCAATGTCCATGCCGACCATGCTGCCTGGCTCGCCTAGGCGAGCCCCACAGAAGATGGCTCCTACGAGATTGTCTGTGTGGCATCGTATTGAGGAGAATCCCTCATTGTATACGCTACCTTCTCCACGCAAGGTGCCAAAGGAGGTGCATATTTCGCCGAGCAAGACCAAAAACTCTAGGTCTGCTTCAAAGGAATTGGCCAGCGTAATTTCTTTGGATTGCAAGGCAAAGAGTTCTGATTGTAAGGGTAGTGATGATAGTGCAGGAATGAAGAAGAATGCAGCAAAGAAAACTGAGAAGGTGCTGTCCTCAGTTATTGTGAAGCCTTCACCAGAAGCCAAGGAAAAAGAAAGACCTGTTAATAAGGTTACCAAGAAGCCTGACAAGGTTGGTAATAATATACCAAGTTTCACGAGTGCAGGTGTGAAATCGGCTGCCTTTCCTGGGCCTGGTGTGAAGAAAGTGAAAAAGATAGTCATCAAGAAGATTGTTAGGAAGATCGGTGCCAAAGATAAACAAACTAGTAGTTCGACCATCTCAAAAAAGGACAGCATTGATGCTAATGCGGATGCCTCTGAGAAAGAAGAAGCTAATGCAAATGCTTCTGAGAAAGAGGAAGGTGAGATCACAACATCATCTTTTGAAAAAGATGCTATCTTTGCACACAATTTGGTTAGTACTGGTGATACAGCTGGAGTTGCTAACAACGTGGAGGTCCAGAAGGAACAAAATAATGATTTGGTGAATCTGAATAAGAGTAATGCTGCTTCAACCATTGCATCTACGGATACTCTTGACACAGTAAGTGCTAGCCGGAGCTAGCGGCGCGCGTAGACCTGCACCACGCCGAGGCCGGTGCCGACTCCTAGGCTTCGACAGACAAGCCGAGCTGCATCCGCACGGGACTACGGGAATCCTATTCTAACTCGACATGTACGGGAGTCCTGCTCTGACTCGCAACATGCAAGCCAAATAGATCTTGGCTTGTTGCATGTACACGTATCTACATGCATGACTTGCTCGAGTATGGGAACATGCATGCTGTGTCTGTTTGTTCCACGTCCGTCTGACTCCAACACGAGACCAAAGCATCCCGTCCGGCTATGTCAAGCGAGCCGACAAAGACGAGATCAACTCCGTTCCAGCCAGGTATGGGTCGTATTGCTGGAATCACGAAGGCCTAGGTCGTTCCTGTTGCTGTCGTTTACTTGCTAGTTTGATGACCTCATCATCACGTCATGCAGGTATTATTGCCGTTTTACTTTAGTAAAACAAATCCCGAAATACAATAGAAATACATATATACATACAATTTTGTTTAGGCCATATCTTCCATGTTTTAACTCCGATTTGACCCGTTCAAGTTGTGTTAGGTTCATATTTGCGAGTTCTACATGTTGATAGTATTGTACAGTAGGTTTGTGAAAATTTAATTTTCGAGTTTATATTAAAGTAATTATTTATCTATAGGAAATCTTAGAAAATTCATAACTTTCACGTTTTAAATCCGAATTTCGTGATCTTTGCGTCTGTGTGATCGTAGCAACGTGTAAAATAGTTTTGTAAGCTTTCCTAAATATTTTTCTACTGTTGGTGTACTGTTCTAATTGTATCTTTTGTTTGCTTCGTGTATGTTTGCTCGGAATGTTTGTACGTTGATGCTTGGTGATTGAATTTAGACGGTGAGCAGTACTATGACGATTAGGAGTATTATTTTGAGCCGGACCAGCAGTATCTATCGGAGAACTTTGATCAAGACAAGTATAACATGGGACTATCCTTGTTGTCCTATTCACTGAAATTATCATACATATGCATGTGTCCTCCTTGACAACCATAGAGATTATAACTTAGCTATTGATATCTTGTTTCCTTGTCACCTATGGGTTGTGCATTTGGATAGCTATTGCTAGTGCTTAATTATGAACAATGATCTTGTAATTTTGATTAATGGATTAAGCAATCAACCATTAATGATGATTTTATTTGCTGTTGAAAAGGGGGCTAGAGCATGTGGGTTATTTTGATGCTCTGGTTTCTCTCCATAAGGACTTATCTGTACGTGATCATCCGGGACATACAGTACAGCTGTGAGGGCTATATGGCTCTGGCTTTAGTTGTTCAAGAGACCTTTTCTAGCTTGTTAGCGGTTACCTTAAATGGCGTAAGAATGGCTTGACACGTTGGGTGTAGTGCGAGCCCCTGGCCTAGTGTGTATAGGCTGCGGTTGTTGTGCCACAGGGAAGGGGGGTTCTACATCTGCCTGCCGAGTGAATCTAATGGCCCTAACTTGTTAGACGAACTTTTGAATGGCTTTATATGGTTTCTTGTGCTTAGGGATTCATGACCCCTTAGCATATGGAAATCATGACTCACAGTGAAAGTGTACACCTCTGCGCAGAGTTAAAAACTGGTATACTAGCCGTGCTCACGGATACGAGCGGCCTTGGAACATTTACAGATAGATGATCACCATTGTTATATCATGCTTAATTATTGTTGATTATTATTGTGCTCATGTTAATGCTATTCATTATCCTTATTACAATTGATCATTGATTCATTAATGGGATTGGAATACCTTGATGCTACTCAATTGCTAATTATATGATGACTAAAAGCTAAACGCAGTCAAACAGTGTCTAGCCTTTTTGAGCCTCATGAACCCTGTGTTATACTTGTGGAGTTCGACATGGACTCACTCTTGCTATTTCCCCCACACTTCAGTGTATAGTAAGATGCTACTCGGAAGAAGGACAAAGGTGTAGTGGAGTTTCCAGAAGACTAGTAGAAGTGCTAGGCATATGTTACCCCCAGTCAGCCGTCCCTGAAAAGAATGGAGCCTGAAGTTTAGTCACCGTTCCGCGATACTCTGATGTAAGTGTTAATATAGCTATGTATACGTTATATAATAACATTGTTTCTGATACTTTTTCATTCTGGCATATGTGTGGACTTCCTGGGCACACATATGATTAGCCTGGTTTTGTTCTTTAGAAAACCGGGTGTGACATGGGGGTTAAAACAAGTTTCCCAAATAAATTAAGTGCAAAAGCTTCGGACATAATATTGATCCCCACAACAGGATTATAGAGAGCGTTAAATTGATCAGAATTATAAGCACAGCGTATAGTTATAGAGGGTGTGTCCACTCGGATTACTTCAGAGGAAAGCTCTGACTCCTCTAACCATTCGCTACTCATAACCGAGATAAGCTCTCTCAATTGACGTTCACTTGGTAAACAAATGCTAAATTAGCCGTTTTGGGGTCGGTCTATAGAATGGTAGTTTGAAATGTTTCCAAAATCGGCAAAGAGATCGGATTCTATGTCTAGCATGAAATCAGATGGTAGAATTTCTTCCTTTTGTGGCTCAGAACCTGGGATAGCTAAAGTAGATGAAAAATTTGGCAGAGTGTCTACTTCGGCTTCGTAGGTTTTATCATGGAGGGCATTATCCATCTCAGCTTCTAGGATTCTATTCAAGATCCCCTTAGCTTCATCAGTAGGGATACGAAAGAAAGAACCTCTAGCCATAGTATGCAGCATTTGTTTATTATCTTTCTGAAGACCTCAAAAAAAGTGAAATAAAAGAACAGTGTCTTCAAGCAAAAGTTTTGGACCAGATTCTAAAAGATCAGAAAAATGTTTCCAGGATTTCCCCAAAGTTTCATTATCTTTTTGTTTAAAAGATAGGACTTCGAGTCTAAGGTCACCAGTACGGTCAAGGGAATAAAAATCTAGACAAAAGTTGGCTCTTAAAACTCCCCATTCACCTCGTTGTTGACTTACCTTCTGACTATACCATCGTCTAGCTTCTCCTCTTAAAGAAAAAGGAAAAAGCTTCCAACGTAAAGTCTTATCAGAGATGCCATCAATGCGAAGACAATCGCATGTCTGCTCAAAATCTCTAATATGAAGGTAAGGGTTTTCGTCTTCCTTTCCCGAAAAAAGATAAATTTTGAATCATCGCAATCAACCTTGAACTTAACTTATACTGGGATGTTTGGATAGGCTGTGATGACTCCCATGGTAAAAGGTCAGTTTCCGAAGGTGTTGCAAATTGATAGATTGATTTAGAATCTTGGTTCTCCATAAGGTAAGAATAAAGAATAGAAAAAGATAAGGAATAAAAAGATAAAGAAAGATAAAAGTATAGGTACAAGCTAGTAGTAAGATTCAAGGTTATCTCAGCAAACCGTCTTTCTCCCCGGCAACGGCGCCAGAAATGCTTGTTGATATTTGGTAACGCAATTAGGAAATAGGATCCGCAAGCGCACGGATATCGGTGAGCACTTCACCCGAGATGTTATCCTGGGTATCGTATTTATATTTTTACCTTTAGGAGAAAGAGTGCATCTGACTAACCAAATCTATTACTACTAACCTTTAGGCTACAACCACTATGATTCGATGTGAGTGATGTATAGAGAAGACTACAACCGCACTCTTCTTCTAACCTTGGTAAGGATGATCTACTGTTCTATTGGGGAGGTTTACGGAATCTAGACACCACAAAGGATGTTCAACCCGCACCTATAAACCCTATCGATCCTGCTAACGGGATATGGAATACAAAGGTAACTCGGAATTGTCACGTTCCTCGCTACTACCACGGTCCGGCTAGACGAGGGGATATCTATGAGTATCCTAGCTTAAACACCACGTTTACGCTAGAGATGATTACTCTAAACTCTACGCGAAGAGATCAAAGTAAACTCATAAACCAAAGAACAATAAAACAAAGAACTTACTAGAATTTAGAAGTCGAAATACTGAAGAATCCTGAGAACAAGCCTCGGGTTAGAAGAACTTGCTCCCGCAGGTACAACCTTGGAGTAGACACCGACAGGCCGGTGTTGGGCATTCTTAACGTCACTACCAAAAGTAGACTTAGTTTTCTAATTCTGATAACGGCGCCAAAAATGCCAAACCTATCCCTCATGCCACTTAAGCCAAGTTGTCATCCCCAGCATGACATGAGAGACGCGGTATTGAAATATGCATTTGCTCATCAAGATAAATAATAAAAGGGATCTGCAAGCGCACAGATTAATACCGATGTAGCATTTTAACCGGGAAGTATTCCAGGTATCGTTATTTATATTTTTACCACTGGGAAGGGATTTCTAAGTATCATGGTTGATAATGGAATGAGAATATGGAACTGAGTACACATCATTGCATATATAACCGAGAGTATTTATCAATCTCTTTATACAGGTATAAATGTCACATTAAGTAAGGTAAAGTGATAATGGTGACAAAGATAATTAATCTGATCAGCTAGCCACATATAATAATGATAAGCACCTCAACAGATATTCTAGCAAGTCATTAGCATGGAATTAGGATGAACTACAAAGATATTCCCTAAGTTATTATTAACTATAAAGTCTAGCATATCATAGTTAGTGCAATTATACTTGGCAATCATGGTGAGAAAAGACTATATCCATGCATAGTGAATATTAGCAAAGAAGATGAAGAACATAGCAATCACTCCCCTGTAATAGTGTTGCTCTGCCTGCCCTATACACGAGAGGGGGACTATATAAGAATCAACGAAGCTGTCACTATCGCGAACTACCCCACAATCCAGCATATAGGGTGCAATCGCAGATAAATACGGTATAGACACCACGTCTACACAATAATTATCATTCACCCACTGTACACATGGATAAACGCTATACGATCCTAGGCATGTATATAATTCCAATCTAACTAAGCCAAGCATATAACTATGATAAACTAAGAACAATATAATTGCAAATATAATCAAGTAGAGCAAAGTCATAACCAATATATTGAAATAGAATAAAGTCATATTCATAATATTGAAGAACAAAGATGAACAATTGAAGAACAATAGAGGAATTACCAAGAATCCTCTTGACAGATCCGGGAACCAATCGAAGATTGACTCCTTCTAGTTCTAATCCTATGTAGCTATGCTAACTAGAGATCTAGTTGATGTGGTGGCTCTAGGGCTTGATCAGAGGCTCTCCTCCTGAATTAGGGTTTGAAGTATGAGACGAGGGCCTCTCCTCCAGGGCCAGGGGCCTTGCTTATATAGCCCTTTCGGATGAATCTAGGCCGTTGGATCAAACCGACATTGATCGTGCGGTTTTCCTTGATCCTCTAGGTCGGTGGAGCATAATCCTCGAGGCGGAGCCTGATTGGCTCCGGGGCCAGGGCGGGCGCCCTAAGGACCAGGGCGGGCGCCCTGTGTCCGGCTCCGTTACGCCTCCCGTTCGTTCTCGTGGCTTCTGGACTCTTCTAGATGTAAGATAATTACGTGTTCGGTTAATATCCCGTCATTAATCCGACATGTGGGCCTTTCTTCCGTATTTCCTGATAACCCCCTGCAGAAATAGATAAACAGCAAAACTCGTGGAATTCTGTCAGATAAAACCCTAAGTCTAGGTGTTGGTTTCATTTGGATCCTTTTCTCTATTTATTTGATAGTTATAATTGATACTTAAGGACCGTCAACAAACTCCCCCAAGCTTACCTCTTGCTCGTCCCTGAGCAAGGAGAGACTCAGTAGTTGCTGAAATGCCTTTGAATTTTGACGGTACACATGCTTTCAAATAGAGTCTCATCTCTGAGTTAAAGTAAACTGTCAAGACTTAAAACTTACTCATTATACCTTTCACCATGGGGCTTGCAACCGTCACCTTTGTCTTGAGCGGTTAAAAGATAGAACAGTCTAGTCAAGCGCCATGTCTCTTATTCTTGATTAGCTATAGCTCTTGGAGTTTTTTGCAGATTTTCAAATAAAACTCAGAGATTCCTTGTATGACTCTCTCAGGTCTCTCTTTTGTGGTATTTCTGGATCCTCACCAAGGCAGTAATGATGTCTGCCTTCTCTCAAAGCAAAGTATGTAGTATTTGTGGTATAAGGCAGAGTGGCATTGCCTTCTCTCTCATCCTATTCTAATAAGGCTTTTGATATCTGGAGCTCATCGGTGGGAGATAAAGTATACATACTTACAAGACATTTATTGCATAGTCAAACCATGGATCCAGAGAAACAAGCCAATAAGTCAAATCAAGATGTGCATGTGTGGCGAGTAAATGGTGTATGGTGGTAGTGATGATAACAATGATGAAAGTCTAATTCTACTTTTGCTCTTTTTTTGAGGGGATACGTACCTTTCTTGCTTTTAAAGCTCTTGAGGAGAATGAGGTGCTCTATATTTTCTTTTTTTTCCTCTCAGGTTGTACCCCTAATTCTACTGTCAGACACTTGTCCATTTTTACCTCTCTTCTCACACTTTTTCTTTTTTTTTCATCGAGGTTCCGAGCACTTGCTCCTTTTTATTTCCTCGTATCTTTTTTCTTTTCGAGGTTCCGGGCACTTGCCCCTTTTTATTTCCTCGTATAGAGCACTCATCTCCTTAGAACAATATAGCAAGTGGTAGTAACCAAAATAGCTTGAGCATTTATTTCACAGGGGATAACAAGAATGGGAAAATATTTTTGGCTATTCTCTCCCGGATTAGGAGTAGAATAATTTTATGTGGATCTAGAGATGAGAATGAGTGGATATATGTGGATGCGTACTTCCGGAGTAGAAGCAGCATGTATGAGTGATCGTGCAAGTGAATCTTGATTTTAATAGCATGACAAGCTCCTAAGGGTCTACACAGCTTGACTACACTCAATGCTCATAAGCAGTAAAAAGTAAATGTATGGCTTAAAGTCTAGCAAGCATGTATGTATGGTTGTGGTAGGAACTTAAACTCTCATCATACAGGAACTCATCATGTAGCATTTTAAGATTTTCAAAGATAAAATTCTCCAGAATTCTAGCATCTCTAGGAATAGAAAAACAGCAGCTCAACCTTCCCATATCATATCCGTTAACAACTTAGACTTTAGATCAAGTTCTCTTCCCACAAGTTCAGGTTTAGAGCAAGCTTTAAATGATAACAGTTATGTAAACTTAGAGAGATGACTTCAAATTTGAAAATTAGGCAAAGCAACTATTCATCATATCCATGCTAGAGTTTTATTATTATTTAGATTCAGTTTAGCATAGCCACTTTATTTATTTATTTATTAAAACACACTAAGCAAAAGATATAGGTATATATATATAAGCACAAAATCTTTATTTGGTTTTTTTCATAGTTATGTATATTTTTATTTTTATAGGGTAGAAGTATATATAAATATAAAGATAAAGATAGAAATACTTAGCAAGATAATGGAGGTGCTCTCCCCCAAGCTGGATCTTGACATAATCTCTTCTGATGTAGCTAGCAGATGGCGGAGGTGTATTTGAAAGTCGGCAGCACCCTGACAGCGATTAGAATGTCCTCTGTCTGCTAGTCTCCTTGAATTCTGTGAAGCTCAAATAGACAACAAAGCTTTGTGAAACTGATTAAGTGTTAGCATAAATATCTAGCCTTTATCATGCTGAGCCTCCTTGATTTTTTTATGTTGTTTTTTTTTCTTTTATAAAGCAGAAGAAAATATTTATGTATTTATTATATATATATATATATTATGCCACCACAGTGAATGTACTTATGGGTTTTATGCCACACGATACTCACATGGGGCTTTAGGGTTTTTAACATTTTTATTTTCTTTTTAAGATAGTATGAATATGATTAACTAAGCAAACTATTTAAGATAAAGTAAATAATTAAAAGGAAAGGATAACTACCAAGTTACCTCTTGGCAAGGCGTTCGGTGTTTTTAAGTCCTCCGAACGGGACTCTTATTCGTTCAGTCGTCCTGGGACTCGGTGGATGGCGTAGTCGGTGGTTCCGGCAGCGCCTCTTCTTCATGTGCAACTGTCTTTTCTTTCCATACTTGTCTCGGTGCTTCGGTCTCCTTAGGACAGTGTTGGTTGAGTGGTATGTCTTTAGATCTTACCACTTCCCCTTCATAATCTGCCCATCCGTCCTTGATGACCTATTGCTTCTGATTGTGGTTACGCCGCCTTCTTCTTGTCCTGACCTGCTTGGATTCTTCAAATACATAGTTAGGGTCAGTAAAGTAAAGACGTACCTTCTCAGAGGGAAAGTGCATGTGGACTTCTCCAGTTCCAATGTAAATGATTGCTTTGACAGTACTAAGGAATGGTCTTCCAAGGATGATGGGGGGATCATATTCATCTTCTCCCATGTCAATAACCTGAAAGTCTGTATGGACAAAGTGATCGTCTATCTTGACAGGGACGTTAGTTACTGTACCTTCGACCTGTCGGAATGTCTGATCTGCCATCTGGAGCTAAATATATGTTGGGTTTAAGGGCATGGTTCCGAACAGAAGTTCATAGGTGACCTTGGCCATTATGTTGACGCCCGACCTAGTGTCGCAAAGTGTCTTGTAGAAGTGGGACCCATTAATGGAGCAATAAATGCTTGGCATACCTGGGTCGTCCTTCTTAGGCAAGAACGGTGACTTGAGTTGGCGATCTTGACCTTTGTGCACGGCAGTGACCATCTTAGCTGTCTCGGTCCATACTTGCTTCTTGCTCTTGTTCCTCCTGTTGGTCCTCTTCCTTGGTTCATATTGGGGTTGCTCTGGGATTTGTGCGGTCTTGTTCTTGAAGGAAAACGTTTCCTTCCTCCCCTTGATGTAGAAACTGATCTTAGCGGCACTAGCATAGATGACAGCTCCCGCGGTGCTCAGGAATGGTCTCCCTAGGATGACGGGAGCCCTCTCATCAGAACCGGTCTCTATCACTACGAAGTCTGCTGGAGCGTACGAGGAACCCACTCGGACACAGATGTTCTTCAATATTCCTCTCGGGAAACTCAGTGTCCTATCTGCAAGCTGCAAACACATGGTTGTTTCTAATAATGGTTGTGAAAAGAGTTTTTCATAGAGTACCCTGGGCATGATGTTGACGCTGGAGCCAAAGTCACAGAGTGCTTCTGGGAAGTCTCGCATGCCGATGGAGATCGGGATGACGGGGCGTCCTGGATCGCCTCTCTTCACCGGCAGACGGTCAGTACTTACTTCCACGATAGGGTTACTCCAGTAATCTCCTGCATCAAACATGTCTACAAGATTTGCAGATTCTAGTCCTTCCGGTTGTGATGGTATATCGGGGTTAGTAGCAGGAACAGCAGCAGCTATTTGATTCAACTGAGATTCAATCATTTTATTAAAGCTAATCTGGTTCTTGATGGCAGTAGAGAAATTATCCATTCTATTATTTATATTTTCTAGTATTTTATCATTAGATGCCAATTTCTTAGACAGGTTATCCATTAGCTTTCCTTGGTTGGATACTAACTCTCTCAAAGGTGGATAATTATTATTATTATTGAAAGAATTGTTACCTTGGTAATTACCTGAGTAGTTAGGCCTCTGTTGATTCCAACCTTGATTCTGCTGAGGACGGTTGTAGTAGTAGTTGTTGTTATTGTTGATGTAGTTCACGTCCTCCAGCAACTCAGGACAGTGATTGCCCGAGTGTCCAGTACCTCCACACTCCACACAAGTCATGTGGGAGTCGTAGACGTGCATGACTTCTTTCTTTTCTCCAGCTCGATCATCGAGCTTCTTCATGAGTAGGTCTAGCTTGGCAGACAGCATGTCTACCTCCTTGAGCTGGTGCATACCTCCACCTCTCTTGCGTGTCTGAGTTCTTTCTTCATTCCAACCTTGGTTGGATGCCATCTTCTCCACAAGAGCTGTGGCTTGAGGTATGGTGAGTGATAGGAATGCTCCTCCAGCTGCAGCATCCATGGTTTCACGGGCACTGTTAATGAGCCCATGATAAAATATCTGCATCAGTAGCCAGCTTTCCATTCCATGATGGGGACATTCTAGGATGTAGTCTTGGAAACGCTCCCATGCTTCTGGAACGGATTCATCATGTTGTTGCTGAAAACTTGTAATCTTCCCACGGAGAGCATTGGTCTTGCCCATGGGAAAGAATTTGGCCAGAAAGTTCGTGGAGCAGAGTGCCCACGTAGTGTTCTTCTCCTTTGTAGCGTAGAACCACTGCTTCGCTCTCCCCAACAGTGAGAATGGGAAAAGGCGAAGTAGTATGGCGTCTCTGGGGACTTCAGCCATGGTGAAAGTGCTGCAGATCTCCAGGAAGTGTTGAAGATGAGCACTAGCGTCTTCATGTGGCTTCCCACAGAACTGGTTAGCTTGCACCATGTTGATGAGCCCAGGCTTGAGCTCGAAGTTGCGGTCGATCTCCCCAGCAGGTCCAGTGCGGATGTTGTCCGTAGTGGGAGCTGAGAACTCGCGGATCGACTTGTTCGCCATGGCTTCGAATTCAGTCGACAAATTCCGGATGAAACTTCGACGGTCTTCGGATTTGGATGAAGCTTTGTGCTGAAGTGTTGACGATGTCTTCTTGAGCTTGGCTCTTGTTCTTCTGAATAAGGCTTCGGGATCGTCAACAAAGTTGTCTGGAAGATGTCTTCTATTCATGCATCACCCTACAATAAATAATCAAAATGGAAAATACAGGGGTAAAACTGTATAAGAGAATTGATAAGCTCGATCAGATTAGTGATGCAAATGATGACTCAAAGTTCCATATTCATTCCTACTTAGTAATCAACCTTCCCCAGCAACGGCGCCAAAAATGCTTGTTGGGCATTCTTAACGTCACTACCAAAAGTAGACTTAGTTTTCTAATTCTGATAACGGTGCAAAAAATGCCAAACCTATCCCTCATGCCACTTAAGCCAAGTTGTCATCCCCAGCATGACATGAGAGACGCGGTATTGAAATATGCATTTGCTCATCAAGATAAATAATAAAAGGGATCTGCAAGCGCACAGATTAATACCGATGTAGCATTTTAACCGGGAAGTATTCCAGGTATCGTTATTTATATTTTTACCACTGGGAAGGGATTTCTAAGTATCATGGTTGATAATGGAATGAGAATATGGAACTGAGTACACATCATTGCATATATAACCGAGAGTATTTATCAATCTCTTTATACAGGTATAAATGTCACATTAAGTAAGGTAAAGTGATAATGGTGACAAAGATAATTAATCTGATCAGCTAGCCACATATAATAATGATAAGCACCTCAACAGATATTCTAGCAAGTCATTAGCATGGAATTAGGATGAACTACAAAGATATTCCCTAAGTTATTATTAACTATAAAGTCTAGCATATCATAGTTAGTGCAATTATACTTGGCAATCATGGTGAGAAAAGACTATATCCATGCATAGTGAATATTAGCAAAGAAGATGAAGAACATAGCAATCACTCCCCTGTAATAGTGTTGCTCTGCCTGCCCTATACACGAGAGGGGGACTATATAAGAATCAACGAAGCTGTCACTATCGCGAACTACCCCACAATCCGGCATATAGGGTGCAATCGCAGATAAATACGGTATAGACACCACGTCTACACAATAATTATCATTCACCCACTGTACACATGGATAAACGCTATACGATCCTAGGCATGTATATAATTCCAATCTAACTAAGCCAAGCATATAACTATGATAAACTAAGAACAATATAATTGCAAATATAATCAAGTAGAGCAAAGTCATAACCAATATATTGAAATAGAATAAAGTCATATTCATAATATTGAAGAACAAAGATGAACAATTGAAGAACAATAGAGGAATTACCAAGAATCCTCTTGACAGATCCGGGAACCAATCGAAGATTGACTCCTTCTAGTTCTAATCCTATGTAGCTATGCTAACTAGAGATCTAGTTGATGTGGTGGCTCTAGGGCTTGATCAGAGGCTCTCCTCCTGAATTAGGGTTTGAAGTATGAGACGAGGGCCTCTCCTCTAGGGCCAGGGGCCTTGCTTATATAGCCCTTCCGGATGAATCTGGTCCGTTGGATCAAACCGACATTGATCGTGCGGTTTTCCTTGATCCTCTAGGTCGGTGGAGCATAATCCTCGAGGCGGAGCCTGATTGGCTCCGGGGCCAGGGCGGGCGCCCTAAGGACCAGGGTGGGCGCCCTGTGTCCGGCTCCGTTACGCCTCCCGTTCATTCTCGTGGCTTCTGGACTCTTCTAGATGTAAGATAATTACGTGTTCGGTTAATATCCCGTCATTAATCCGACATGTGGGCCTTTCTTCCGTATTTCCTGATAACCCCCTGCAGAAATAGATAAACAGCAAAACTCGTGGAATTCTGTTAGATAAAACCCTAAGTCTAGGTGTTGGTTTCATTTGGATCCTTTTCTCTATTTATTTGATAGTTATAATTGATACTTAAGGACCGTCAACAGCCGGCTTCCTCCGATCTACACCTCCACTCTATCTCTCTCAATCTAGTAGAACTAATTCTACTTTCACATTGGATGCTAAGCCCTAAGAGGTGGGAACCCTAGAGGGAACCTCTCTCTCTAAACCCTAACTAGAGATATGCAACTGAATAATGAATTGGGGTCTTCTCCACCAGGGGTCAGGGGCCTTGCTTATATAGCCCTTTTGGATGAATCTGGACCGTCAGATCAAACCGACCTTCATCCTACGGTTTTCCTTGATCCTCAAAGGCGGTGGAGCATAATCCGCGAGACTCGACCTGATTGGTCCCGGGGGCAGGGCGGGCGCCCTAGGGCACAGGGCGGGCGCCCTGTGTCCTGGCCCGTTACGGCTCCCGTTCGTTCCCGTGGCTTCTGGAATCTTCTAGATGTAAGATAATTATGTGTTCGGTTAATATCCCGTCATTAATCCGACATGTGGGCCTTTCTTCCATATTTCCTGATAACCCCCTGCAGAAATAGATAAACAGCAAAACTCATGGAATTCTGTTAGATCAAACCCTAATTCTAGGTGTTGCTTGCATATAGGTCCTTTTCTTTATTTATTTGATGGTTATAATTGATACTTAAGAACCGTCAACAATAACCATACAAGTAAAAGAGTTTCACAAAACAATTCACATAATTGCCAATCGATACAAGTTGCCTTTAATGGATATTCATTGAGCTCATAACATATCATGGATACAACGCAATATAATCATCTCTATGATTACCTCTAGGGCATATTCCCAACACTTTCGTGATCTCCCACGGGAAGGCTCAAGAACCCCTCACAATCACCACGGTCGGAGCCGGAGACAAGCGCCTTCCTTTGCTCAATGATCCTCGTTGCACCAAATCATCTAGGTTGTGGCAACCACCAAGAATAACAAGTGAATCCCATGGCAAAACACAATCACCAAGTATCTCTAGATGCAATCACTCAAAGCAATGCACTTGGATGCTCTCCAATCTCACCAAATGATGAATCAATCAAGCAAAGTGAGTGAGAGAGGATTGGCTAGGCTCACTAGGGTATATTCTCAATAGAAATCCCTAAGAGTGTGAGCCCAACCTAGCCAAATGATATTTATAGACACCCCAAATAATAGAGTCATTGGCTCTATTATTGGGCTGTCTACGCACCGATCAGACGCGTCCGATAGCGTGACTGGATGCATACGATCATAGCATTCGATCACCCCTGCGCTACCACGTGTCTCATTCAAATGAGTATAGACGTTGGTGCCCAACGGCTACTCTGCATGCTCTATTAGTCAATGATCAGACGTGATGTTCAAAAAAGAATGGATGCTCACAGGGCAGAGTCCGATTGAGCCCAAAGAGCCCAGCTCCTAGAGCCGCCTAGACTTGACCGGACGTGTTCGATATTGAAGACCGGACGCACCTAGCGTCCGCTACTCAATCCCACGCACAACATCAGTTCAAACCAGACGCAACGGTTAGGGTTAGGTCACAAGAAACACTGAGCATCCGATCAGGGGTAAAAACTACACCGAGAGGTTCCAAGGACAACCGGACACGTCTGGTCGCAGACGATCGGATGCACCTCAGAGTTCAGTCTCCCCTGCCTTAGCAATGCACTGCCATGACACGCTGACTAGACATAGGAACAGTGACCTACCTAAGTCTGGTCCTCCCTTGAGCTAGAGTCCGGTCATCCCGGCACCTCTGCCCGTGCTTGGATTGAACACCGAACGCGTCCGGTCCCAATGTCGGAAGCGTCCAATCACCCCGTGACCAGTGTTTTCAATTCCTTTCACTTCACCTTTGCTTCTATATACTGCCAACCACAAAGTGTCTCACAATAGTGCATGTGTGTTACCATTTTTCTAAAGCATTTTTAAGAGTGTTAGAACTTACTAGAATCTAAATGCATATGCAATGAGTTAGAACATCTAGTGGCACTTTGATAACCGCATTTCATGATGAGTTTCACCCCTCTTAATAGTATGGTTGTCTATCCTGAACACATTCACACCCACTAGGTGTCTTCAGTGCCAAAACAAAAAAGCTCCTATTAAGTATACCTTCGATTTGAGCCTTTTTATTTTTCTCTTTCTTCTTTTCCAAGTGTAGAGCTTGATCACTTCATCACATGTCCATCATCACCTCCATGGACTTCATCTTGCTCCACCACTTGGTGTGTACTAATCTATCTCATAATCAGTTAGAGCAAAAGGTTAGTACCTAGGGTTTCATCAATTTACCAAAACCAAACTAGAGCTTTCAATCTCTCCTTTTTGGTAATTGATGACAACCTTTTCACAAAGATATGAATTGAAATAATTTTGAATCCATGTTGCTTGCCCAAGCATTTTTACCATGTGTAAAGGATTTGGACAAGTTTTATAAACCCGAATTGGTAGCATTAGCTCCCCCTACATATGTGCTAAGAGTTTGGATAGAAGCTTGCACATATGCATAGATAAAAAATGTGGATGAGCAATGTCTACCAAATGATGCTAAGGTGTAAGAGATGGACCTTTGAAGCGTGATACCAATCGGAGTGCACTAATAATACCATCCTTAGCACCATGGTTAGTTAGATAGCTCTTGCAAAACACAAACACTAGTTACCTCATGAGATCAACATTATAAGCAAGGATCTAGTACCACTTGTGAAAACAAATGCAAGGCACATCTAACTATCATCCTATGCATGCTAGTTATTCATTTCATCAATCAAGATCTACTACTAGCATACACCACACAAGCATGGGGTTTCAATTTAAAACTTGTGCTATGCAAGCATACATATGAATTGCACATTCAAATGTATCAATCAAGTTTATGAGCTTGCTCCCCCCAACTTGTGTGCTCAAATTTTAATTGATTCCCTTCCTTTGTCATTTCTCTCCCCTATGTCAAGATTATCTTATCTTTGTTTCTCTCCCCCTATCTTTGTGAATTACTTTCCCCCTTTGTCAACAATGACCACAAAAGGTGAGCTCCAATTTTAGATAGGTTAGGGTGAAAGTGAGGATTATTTGGTTCATTCTAGATCATTTTACAAAGAAATTTAACTCAGTTTGATCCAACGGCAAGCTTCTTCACACCTCATGACAAGGGTCATCTTGACAATGTTGAGTTAAATGTTTTTAGCTCATTTTCTATATTAAACACTAGGTTCATAAGCCCACAAACATGCTATATGCTACCACTAGATCAAGTCAATCACATAAGCAATAGTGGTACCATACAAGCATCAAATTCATTTGATTTTCATGAATGAGCCTAAGACATGGCAAGAATGACTAGATGCACTAACCAAGTCCTTAGCAAAGAATGTATGCCATGCCAAACAATTTTACCTTGCTTTCTCAAAGGAGAGGCATGTCATATGAGTGGGGGGGGGTGCATCAACACATATTTGAGAAATCCAATATGTTCAACATATTCCTTAGCTTGCAAAACCTCTTTTCATCAAGTGGCTTGGTGAATATGTTGGCAAGTTGATCTTCGGTGCCCAACTCTCAATTGAAATGTCACCTTTTTGTTGATGATCTCTTATGAAATGGTGGCAGACATTAATGTGCTTTGTTCTTGCATGTTGAACTGGGTTGTTGGTGAGCTTGATAGCACTCTCATTGTCACATAGCAATGGCACTTGTTTGAACTTGATTCCAAATTCATTCAAGGTGGCCTTTATCCAAAGTATTTGTATACAACAACTGCCGGTAGATATGTATTCGGCTTTGACAGTTGATAATCCAACACTATATTGTGTCTTTGATGACCAAGATACAAGTGATCTTCCCAACAATTGACATGTGTCCGATGTGCTCTTTCTTTCCACTTTGCATCCCGCATAATCGGAGTCCAAATATCCAACTAACTCAAACTTTGTTCATTTAGGATAAACAAACCAACATTTTGTGTATGCTTCAAGTACCTCAATATTCTCTATGCAGCTTTCAAATGACTCTCTTGGTGAGGCTTGAAATCTTGCACACATGCACACACTAAATATGACATCTGGCCTTGATGCGGTCACATAGAGTAGGCTTCCAATCGTAGACCGATAGAACTTTTGATCCACCATGTTGCCACTTGCATCACAATCCAAATTGCCATTTATTCCCATTGGTGTACTAATTAGCTTAGCTTCATCCATTCCAAACTCATTGAGCATATCTTTGATGTACTTACCTTGACTCACAAATGTGCCATTCTTCATTTGCTTGATTTGAAGACCAAGGAAGTAACTAAGCTCTCCAATCATGGACATCTCAAACTTATTAGCCATCATCTTTCCAAACTTTTCACGAAAGTCTTGATTGGTTGATCCAAATATGATGTCATGAACATAGATTTGCAATACAAACCAATCTTCTTGGTGAAAAGTGTGGTGTCAACTGTCTAGGTGGCGGCAACCACCAAGAGTAACAAGTGAATCCGTAGCGATCACCAAGTGCCTCTAGATGCAAACACTCAAAGCAATGCACTTGGATGCTCTCCAATCTCACTAAATGATGAATCAATCAAGTAAAGTGAGTGAGAGAGAGGATTGGCTAGGCTCACCAGGGTGTATTCTCAATAGAAATGGACAAGAGTGTGAGCCAAGCGGCCAAATGATATTTATAGACACCCCCAAACAATAGAGCCGTTGGCTCTATTATTGGGCTATCTGCGCACCAATCGGACGTGTCCAACAGTGCGACCGGTCATAGCGTTCGATCACCCTTGTGCTGCTGCCACACGTGTCTTGTTCAAATGAGTATAGCCACTGGCACCCAACGGCTACTCTGCGCGCTCTGTTAGTCAATGATCAGACATGACGTTCAAAAAAGAATGGACGCTCCTGTTGGTATTTGTTAATGCAAATAGAGAAATCCGTAAGCGCACGGATACCGTTGTATCTTTCACTTGGGAGTATTCCAAGATATCGATTTCCACGGGGAATGCGAATGTACTAATCAAGGGTCAAGTTGGTCCAAGGATAAAAGGATAGGAAATGGTTTTGTGGGTAGAGAGGAATTTCCTAAGGTTCCTAGGCAAATAAGCAAGAGGCTATGTCGCTACTCTTACACTAGTAATCTAACTAGCAACTAAACTAGAGATTAAACAACTAGCAAGCTACTCAACTAGACAAGTATGAAACAATGTAATGCAAGGAAGATGAGTTGGGAGATTTTATACCGTTCGAGGCAAGTGATCAAACAACCAATATGAATACCAATGGGTCACTAGGAGAATACCAATGGAGACAATGTGACACAATTTTTCTTCCGAGGTTCATGTGCTTGCTAGCACGCTAGTCCCCATTGTGTCAACCAATATTTGGTGGCTCGGCAGCTAATAGGTATCACACACCTAGCCCACTACTTGGGCATCACAAGAACCTACCCACAAGTGAGGTAACTCGATGCATGAGCAATCCACTAGAGTTACCTTTTGGCTCTCCATCGGGGAAGGTACAAGACCCCTCACAATCACCGGGAGATGGCCACGAACAATCACCAACTTGTGCCAATGCTCCTCTACTGCTCCAAGCCGTCTAGGTGTTGGTAAACACCAAGAGTAACAAGAAAAACCGCAACGATGCAACCACAAGTGCCACTAGATGCACCAATGTGATGCAAATGCACTTGGATGCTCTCCCAATTCACTTGGATGATGAACAATCAAGAGAAATGAGTGGGAGTGGTGTTTCTCAGCTCAAAGGGGTGTCAAAAATATCAAATGGCCAAGAGAGACACCCCAAGTCCGGCCAAGGTCTATTTATAGACCCCCAAAAAAAGAACCGTTATGCACCACGGGGTTAACTGGACCCTGCGACTGGACCCTAAACAGAGTCCAGTCCCTCTGCCAGCCATTCACCGCCGCATCATCTCTAATTCAAACTAGCCATTGGTGCCTCTGCTCCCACTCGCGCATAAACGACCGGACGCGCCTCTTCATTGACTGGACCCAGCGCCACCCAGAGTCTGGTCATTTCTAGAGAGCTCCCAAACCGCTTGAAAATGACCGGACCCAGTCCGATCTTAATAATCGGATGCACGCCTAAGTTCAAACTCAGCAGTTCAACACCTGCGCTTCACTTAGTTATGACCGGACCCACATAGCGCAAACGACCAGACCCGACAGAGGCCAAAGTCCGGTGTGCACCAAAACTACACTGAGAGGTCCAGGCGACCTCAGACCAGGTCTGGTCCTGCCTGACCGGACTCACAGGTAGAGTTCAGTCCTCTAGGCTCTGCCATGCATCCACGCACCACCGAAGCCGAACAACCGGACCCAGCCAGTAAGGTCCGGTCATGCTCGTGACCAGAGTTTGATTCTGATAAGGAATGTCCTTGAGGGTGGCACGATCTTCATGATAGTAGGTCATGAATCGAAGATAACTTGCTGTGAACAGTGGGATAACTAGCTTTATACTTGACATAGGTTGGATGCGACCAAGCAATGGGGAGAGAGGCACCAAAATCTTGAAGACTTCGACTCGATCTCAGAACGACCGCAAAAAAAACAATCTGGAACTAATCCACATAAAAACATGTAGCCATACAGGAAACCATAGAGCACAAACTAGGAGAACCCAGAGGGATCACTTCATAAGTCCAAGAAGAACAAGGAAGAACAAAGGTTTTAGTAAGGCATTCAGCAGCTCGGCTCTCTATCATGTAGTTTATCAAATGATCAAAAGGAAATGAAATGGAGTTTCTAAAGATAGGCAATGTGAAAGGTCACCAAGAGATGGATTCCCAAAGTGGTCTCGCGTGACTGTTGGCCCCTAGAGCAGTCTCCACTAATCTGACCATAACTCCTTATTGAGAAGTCCAAATGATGAACCGTTTGTTGGGTGTGAAAGTAGACTCGAAGAGCTTTCAGCCATGTACAGCATGCACCATGAAACTTTATAGATTGGTATAGTTTTGCATGGGAAGTTGTACCAAATTCTGCCCCTGGCAAATTATTGACCTTCTGCGTCACTTTTTCCTGAGTCCGGTCGTCCGTCTGTGTTACTTGTCATCTGCGTTGCTTTTTCCTAGGTCGGGTCATCCATCCGTGTTACTTTTCAGACATAGCTATTTTGTAGCACCGTGTCTTGATCCTTCGGCCATGTGCCTTCTAGGTCTTCATGTGTAAACCTAAGCATCATCAAGATAGGACATTTAGGTAGTATAACATTCTCAGAAGTGTTAAAATTATAATCAATTAGGAATGAATTCACCTACTCTTGTAGTTTCTTAGCACGGCTTCTTGTAAGTGGCTCTTGATTTGTATCCTTTGGACTTGAGCTAGCGTGCATGGCTGGGATGTCCTTATCGTCCTCCCCCTCTTGAAAAGGAGTCATCCTCGACTCTTCTAATCCAAAGAATGGAGATGGATCGGCGGCATTAAAACTTGTACTCACACTTGGAAGATCAATTTCATAGGTGTTGTCATTGATCTTGCGAAGCACTTTGAATGGACCATCGGCTCGGGGCTGCAACTTGTTCTTGCATTATTTATGAAAGCGATCCTTGCATAAATGCACCCAAACCAAGTCTCCTAGTTCAAATAACATCTTCTTTTGACCCTTGTTGGCGCGCTTCTCATACATCTTGGTCATCTTTTCAATGTTTGCTCTAGCTCGATCATGAAGCTTCTTGACAAATTCAGCTCGTTTGCTTGCATCAAAGTTCATACGTTCCTGCATAGGCAAAGGCAAAAGATCGATGGGAGCAGTAGGTTTGAAACCATATACAATTTCGAATGGACAAAATTTTGTGGTCGAGTGTACCGCCCTATTGTATGCAAATTCCACATATGGCAAACTTTCTTCCCACAGTTTTAGATTCTTCTTTAGGACAGCTCGCAGCAATATTGACAATGTGCGGTTCACAACTTTAGTTTACCCATCAGTTTGAGGATGACACATTGTGGAGAATAACAGCCTCATTCCAAGTTTTCCCCACAAGGTATTCCAAAAGTAGCTCAAAAACTTTGTGTCACGATCAGAAACAATAGTTCGTGGTACTCCATGTAAATGCACAATTTCCTTGAAAAATAATTCAGCAACAAGCATCATTGCTCTTATGGCAGGGAATAAAGTGTGCCATTTTGCTAAAATGATCTACCATAACAAAGATTGAATCCCTCCTCCTCTTAGTTCAAGGTAAACCAAGAACAAAGTCCATAGAGATATCCTCCCAAGGTACACTAGGAATAGGTAGAGGAGTGTATAAACCATGAGGGTTCAAACAAGACTTAGCTTTGTGGCAAGTTTCACAGCGAAGAACATGCCTCTCCATGTCTCTTCTCATCTTTGGCCAAAAGAACCGATCAGTGAGTACTTGCTCTGTTTTCTTGGCACCAAAGTGGCCCACAAGTCCACCCGCATGAGCTTCTTGCACAAGCAAAATGCGAATAGAACAATCTGGAATGCAGAGTTTATTAGCTCGAAACAAAAACCCATCATGCAAATAGAATTTTTCCCACCCCTTGCCATGACAACACTTGGAATCTGGCTCAGCAAAATATGAATTAGTGGCATATAAATCTTTTATACTTTTCAAACCAAGAATTTTAGCATCAAGTTGTGAAAGCAAAGTATGACGATGAGACAAAGCATCAGCTACAACATTATCCTTCCCTTTCTTGTAGTTGACAATGTATGGAAAAGACTCAATGAATTCACTCCATTTTGCATGTCTTCGGTTCAATTTTAATTGTCCCTTAATGTGTTTCAAAGATTCATGGTCTGAATGTGTCACAAATTCTTTAGGCAAAAGATAGTGTTGCCAAGTTTCCAAACTCCTAACAAGAGCGTATAATTCTTTATCATGAACTAAATAATTCAAAGTTGGACCACTTAGCTTTTTACTGAAGTATGCAATCGGCCTCCTTTCTTGCATGAGAACACCTCCAATCCCTACACCACTGGCATCACATTCAATTTCAAATGTCTTATCAAAATCTGGGAGTGCAAGGAGTGGGGCTGTTGTTAACTTCATTTTCAACTCTTCAAATGCATTCTCTTGTGCTTCTCCCCATTTAAAAGGCACTTCTTTCTTTGTTAACTCATTTATTGGAGTAGCAATGGTGCCAAAATCTTTCACAAATCGTAGGTAGAAATTAACAAGTCAGAGAAAGCTCTGAACTTGGCTCACATTTTGAGGAGGCACCCACTCACAAACAACTTTGATCTTTTCCTTATCCACCTCCACACCTTGGCCTGAAACAACAAAGCCAAGAAACACTACCTTGTCGGTGCAAAATGTGCACTTGTCAAGGTTAGCATACAATTTCTGCTCACGTAGGACAACAAGCACACTTCAGATATGTTCAACATGTTCATCATGGGATTTGTTGTAAATTAATATATCTTCAAAGTAAATCACAACAAACTTGCCAATGAAAGCTCTAAGCACATGATTCATCAATCTCATGAAGGTACTAGGTGCATTAGTCAACCCAAAAGGCATTACCAACCATCCATACAACCCAAACTTAGTTTTAAAAGCTATTTTCCACTCACCCCCTTCTCGCATTCTTATTTGGTGATAACTACTTCTCAAGTCAATTTTTATGAAAATGATAGCACCACTAAGTTCATCAAGTCTAGGAATCAGATGTCTATACCTTATTGTGATGTTATTAATAGCTCTAAAATCAACACACATTCTCCATGAACCATCTTTCTTGGGAACTAGAAGAACAGGAACCACACAAGGTGAAAGACTTTCTTGCACATACCATTTTTTAATCAATTCTTCCACTTGTTGCTGAATTTCTTTTGTTTCCTTTGGGTTGGTGCGGTATGCAGCTCGGTTTGGAAGTGAAGCACCGGGAACAAGGTTAATTTGATGTTCGATCCCTCTCTTAGGTGGCAGCCCCGGTGGTACTTCATCTGGAAGTACATCCTCATATTCCTATAACACATTAAAAACAACACTTCTCAAAGTAGAGGATAAGTCGTTAGTGGAAAAAAATTTCCTTGTATGAGTTCACTCAATTCTTTTAAATCCCTCTTCTTAGCCATCATAACTAATCCCTCTTTTCCTGTTGTCTTGGTTCTTTGTAGCTGTGGGGTTTTATTTGGCTTTGGAAACAGTCCCTCACTAGTTTTGTGGGTCACTCGCAAGTGGTTCTCACTATCTTGCTATTTTCTTTTTAGATCATCCTTCAAAATCTCCTTTGGTGTCAAAGAAAGCAAAAAAATTCGCTCTGCTTTGTACATGAAAGCCAGCTTGTTGGTTCTTCCAAAAATCTGAACATCACGATCATATAACCATGGTCTTCCTAGCAGCAGTTGGCATGCTTGCATAGGCACCACATCACACTCCACATGATAATTATACTTCCTAATAGAGAAAGGAACTGTCACAACTTGGTTCACATGCACGCACCATAATCATTGAGCCATTGCATCTTGTATGGATTAGGATGACGTCTCTGTTTTAGCTCCAATCTATCAACCAACTCCTGACTTGCAATATTGTTGTAGCTACCGTGGTCAGCAATAATTCTACAGAACTTATCTTTGATCATGCCTCGAGTATGGAAGAGATTGTGTTGCTGTCCATTCTCTTCTTTCACAGCAGTAACACTAAGCACTCGAAGAGAAATAAAGCAATTATTATCACCATCATCGGGTTGGATCTCATTCCCATCATTGATGAATTTCTTCTTGTATGTCTTCTTCTCTATCACTTTCAGATTCCCATTCACTTTGTTCATTTATAATCATGGTCCTCCTACTTGAACACTGTGCAGTAACATGTCCACGTCCATGACACTTGTGGCACATGATTTCTCTGCTATGTGTAGAGGAAGTAGCAGCTGAAGCAATAGTTGGGGATGTCGTACTTACAGTAGGCTGTTGTTGGTTTGTAGGTGATGATGCTGTAGAAACCGCCGTCTTCAAAGGAGCAATGGATGGAGAGGACCTTGCTGCAGCACCTTGGACCAACCCCACCAAAAGAAGTACCAGACTGCTGCTTGCGCCATGGAGCTGCAATGGAATGGCTTGCATAAGATCTTCCATGTGTCTCTTGCTGAATTTTTCTCTCACTGCGTATAGCTTGATCAATAAGATCTTGCAAAGTATGATATGGAAACATCTCAACAAAACTAGAAATTTCTTCATTGAGACCACCAAAAAATCTTGCCATTTTTAACTTCGGATTCTCTCTAATTCTAGCCCTCACTAACAGCAACTCCATCTCCTTATAATACTCATCAACCGATCTTTTTTCCTACTTCAACATTTGCAACTTATTGCGAAGGTCATGCTGATAGCTTGAGGGTACAAATCGCCTTCTCATTACTCGCTTCATCTCTTCCCATGTGTTGATATGTTCATGCCCCAACATAAGCTGATTCTCGTGTATTTGATTCCACCAGTTGAGAGCATAACCTAAGAACTCAACTGAAGCAAGATTGACACACCTCTGATCAAAAAGATTATGCACTCTAAAAATTTGATCACACTGCTCAGCCCACTCAAGATATGCATCTGCATCTTCTCTTCCAATAAATTTTAGGATACTCAACTTGACACAAGCAATGCTATCTGGGTCATTCCTATTGCGACGACCACGATGATGCTCCCTATCTTCATGAACAGCACACTGGCGATGATCTCGGCACCGCTCAAAGAGCCCATCATTTGCAAAGGGATTCTCATTATCATCAAATCCCTCTTCATGATCAAATCATCTTCAAAATGCACACTGTGGTCATGACCACGCCCGTGAGCTCGTCCTCCTTCCCAGCCACGATGACCAGCCCGCCTACCACCACCATGACCATCTCTGAAATGGTCATGTCCCACATCAGAATTTTCACCACCAGATTCATTATATTGATGGCGAGGAGCCCTTCGTCCATCTGCAGGCATGCGTGCATCGAGCATCCTCTCTATGGCCTCCAAGAGTGACTCTGCCATTTGGCGCAACTCACCCCTTGCAATAGGAGGTTCTTCTTCTCCATGATGACCACCATGAATACTCGAATTAGATCCTACCATGTTAGCACTTATGCAAGAAAAGTGGAGTAGGTAAATTTGTGGAATCACACAACCTCACCTCTTACTTACCAGTGCTCTTGTTTGTTCTCAAGGACAGTGAGTGTGCTAGTGTAGCAGATCAATAGAAGTGATTAAGAGGTCGCAAGGATTTCGAGCCGAACGTCCTGGTTTTAGATTTTGGTGGAGCTATAGGTAGCTAATCAAGAGAGGCTATGGTACTACAACTCAAGTGGTTGATGTGTTCAAAAGATATGAAGTTGCTGCTATGGAGATTACCACCAACTTGAATATGTAAACTGAAATTTACTATTATACAACCCGCAACACAACCCCTACTTTCAATTCTTTTCACTTCTCTTTTTTTAATCATTCTTTCTTCTTTCTTCTTTCTTCTCTCTCTTTTTTAGATTTTTTATATACTAATAGGGGTGCAGATAACAAATGAAACATGATGCAATATATATGAAGATGGTGACTAGCAACTTGATGAACAAACAACACAAAGGTAGCAGTACCGCCAAAAGGCTATAGGATTTTTTGTGGCTTTTCAGTGGACTTTAGGAGATGAACAAAAACAATAACAAATGGTGTATAAATCAAAGGTATGTATGGTGAGACCTACCGTGACAACGAAAGCTTTGATACTAGTTGATAAGGAATGAAAATGAGGGTGGCCCGATCTTCACAATAGTAGGTCATGAATCAAAGATAATTTGTTGCAAACAGCGGGATAACTAGCTTTATACCTGACAAAGGTTGGATGCGACCAAGCGAATGGGAGAGATGCACTGAAACCATGAAGACTTCGACTCGATCTCCGAATAACCGTAGAACCACAATCCAAAACCAATCTACACAAAACGGTGCAGCCGTACTGGAAACCGTAGAGCATCAACTAGGGGAATCTAGAGGGAGCATCAACTATTGACTTTCTGCGTCACTTTTCCTAGGTCTGGTCATCCGTCCGTGTTATTTGTCATCCGTGTTACTTTTCCCTAGGTCCGGTCTCCGTTCGTGTTACTTTTCAATGGAGCTATGTTGTAGCACCGTGTCTTGATCCTTCGGCCATGTGCCTTCAAGGTCTTCATGTGTAAACCTAAGCATCATCAAGATAGGACATTTAGGTAGTATAACATTCTCAGAAGTGTTAAAATTACAATTAGTTAGGAAAGAATTCACCTACTCTTGTAGTTTTTTGGCACTGCTTCTTGTAAGTGGGTCTTGATTTGTATCCTTTGGACTTGAGCTAGCATGCATGGCTAGGATGTCCTTATCAGGTTCTCCTAGCAACTTGGCCAAGCCCTTGAGTCAATGATCAGACTCACCTAGCCAGGGTTTTCATGTTTTCCATCTTAGTAAATTACACATTTTTTGGACAAGTACAACTCTAGATATAAATTTCTGAATATCCCCGTCATGTTTTACCATCAGAAAATATAGTTAAATTCAGAGCCTCAGTACTTCATTTTAAGTGCTTCAAATCAAAAAATTATTATACCAAAGTTGTAGAGAATGGGGTCTTCCATGTTCTGACCAAGTTTGGGAATTTTTGGGTCAGTGGATATCAATATACAAAAAAGAGAAGCAGCACTACTGCTGTTGATGTAAAGGGATGTTGCTGTTTAGGGTAGTTTTGAAGGGACGGGCCGTAGGATCGCTTGAGGTGTTGTTTATACTTATTTGTATAAGTGTATATTCTGAGTTTATGCTTCCTAACCAGGTGGCGGTGCTTCGGATCGTGCCTAGTGCTTTTCTTGTGTCACTTTGGCTTTTGGAGGCAAGTAATTGTAGTGGTGGTTGTGCTACTGTTGTGACATGTTATTTTCATTACCTACACTTTAAATTCAGAACTGATGTACTCTAATTATGATATGAACATGGTGGTTTCTTCATGCTCAAGCATGTTGCTTAATTGTGTTATTTTGTTACTTTGTTTCACATGAGGATGAAGTTGAAGTGTTGATAATCTTTATTACATTGCATCATGTCACGTGTACTTTGCATTCCACATGCACGTGAAGTTGATCGCAATCCTATGGATGCAACTGTACCAGTACACATCGTGCATTGCTCGAGGAGGGTTGCGATGTAAAAGAAGTTATGGCATTTGCATTTTTATGCATTCATCGAAGGCATCATATTAATGTGTGACTATGGTGGATGTGAAGTTGAAGAAAATATATGTCCTTTGGATATGGATTTATTAGTTGTATGTTAGTTTTCTTGTGAGTGGCATGTTTCTATTTTGTTGGGGCGTAACTGAATGCTTAATCAACTTGTGATTTAAATAGCTTGTCAAACAAATTGCTTGCTAAGATTTGTAAATCTCACCCTTGCTTGCTCTTTCCAGGTACTCGAAGCTTTACATGTGGGAATTGGAAGTAGCAGCACGTTGCACCGATAATGATTTGACTTATCATACTTGTGTTGTAATAAAAAGGATGTTTAGTTCATGGATTTATTTTTAGTCCTTGCTTAACTATGTGCCAAAGTTTTTAAACTTAATTATCTTCTCTTCTAATACTTCTGGATAATCCGACATGTTACTTTATTATGTTTCATCTATGATATGCTTCTGCATTGTTTTTTTAAAGGAGGTGTTGCTGTCTTTTTCTAGTTAAATTTAGTCTTAGGTTGTGCAGTTGGTAGCATTCTAGGGTGTTGTGGCCTGGGGTGTTACAGTTGGTAATCGGAGCTCTTGGTTAAATTTTTCTAGGCTTAATTATGTTTGTCAAAAAAATTACTCAATTAAATTTGACACACTTGCACATGTAGGTTGGGTATGGTTTTGCTTTTTTTGCATATGCCCAATTCTTTTACTTGCCTTGTTGTATGCTTATGCTTGCTGTTACTGGGATTTGATGTGTTTTGCTCTGTCTATGGTGTTGTAGCTATGCCGGACACTACACGTAGTCGTGGTCGTGGTCGTGGAGGCCATGGTCACGGTAGGGAGCGTGGTGAGGGAGATCCAACGCCTAAGGGTCCTCCAGCAATTGTAGACATTGTGGCTGTCTTGGCAGCGATGTAAGCGATGCAGGCAGAGTTAAATGCTTTACGTGCTCCTGCTGCTGTCCCTGCTCCTTCGGTTGCCAGAGATGCTCCAAAAAATAATGTTGCTCCTGAGATGGCTGTTCTAGTTAGTGCAATATCACTGGTGAATTGGATTGGCATGGAGCTAGATACCATTGATGGCAATGGTACCCCAGTCCAGGCAGCAGATTGGCTGACGTATGTTGGGGACAAGATGGATGTCTTTGAGGTGGTTTACCAAGATTGCGTTCGTTATAGTAGTCAACTTTTAAAGGGGGAGGCTCAGACTTGGTAGAAGAGTGTGCGGGAAGCCCACCTAGCTGCATATGGACCATTGTCCTGGCATGATTTTGTTAGACAGTTTGAGAGAAGGTTCTACCCAGCCACTTTTCTTGATAAGATGAAGATAGACCTGCATAATTTTGTTCAGGATCAGAAGGCAGTAGCTGAATATGAAGTGGGTTTCAACAAGATAGTGCGCTTTGTTCCACATGTGGCTTACAATGATGTAGAGAACGAAAGGTAGTTTCGCCAGGTCTAAAAGCTTCGATCAAACACATGCTAGGAGCATTTCCATTGGTTGACTTTCGCACTACAGTGGAGTAGGCTTTGGGTATCAAGTTACAACAGTCGATTACTTATGAGATGCAGAAGTCATCAGGTGGGGAGCAGTCTTGTAGTCATAGTGACAAGAAGGGACATTTTGGTGGTCCTATGCACAAGAAAGGGAAATTCCAGCATCACTAGCCTACCATGGCAAGTCCTCTCAGTCATGTGCTTTAGATAAGAATGCACCTTAGTATCGGGCTATTGCAAAGCTTGGCATGGGGCTAGTGTGCTTTCGTTGTGGTGATTCCCTTCATCGTTTTGAGTGCCAATGGACTGGTAAATGTTCTATTTGTGGCATGGATCATAGGAATGTGGTATGTAGGAGGAATCCCAATGGAAAAGTGACTTGGGAGCTTGTTTCATCATCAACTTTAGCATCTAGTGGCACTGTTCAAATGATGGCAGCTACACCCTTTGCACAATAGCAGCTTCCTATGCCACAAACTCAGCAGTACCTTCTAGCATTGACTTACCCTCAGTACCTGATGGCGCCTCTAACTACTTCAGTTACTCCTTCGACACCACAGTCTAGGGCTTTTTGACTACCCCAATCTACTACACCTCCTGTACCGCTAATTCCATGGGCTTCTTCATCTATTAGTTTTACACCAAGTTCTTCTTCTACGGGTGTTCCAGGCATGTACTCTATGCCCTCTACTGACGGCACAGACCGTGGAGATGTGGTAATAGGTATTATTTCACTAGATTCATATGATGCACGTGCTCTTTTTGATTCTGGCGCTAGCTTCTCGTTTGTCTCAGAGGGTTTTGTAGCTTGTGCTAGACTTTCTATGCAAAAGATTAGTCAGCCTATTGTGGTCAGCTCGGCTAGAGGTCTTATATCAAGTTGTTTGGTTTGTCCTGGCTATTCTATTAGTCTTGCTGATGAGGTCTTTGTGGCTAATCTCATGGTCATCCCTTGAGAGCCTTTTGATGTTATTCTTGGTATGGACTGGCTTTCTCAGTATCAAGCAATTATCTCTGGTTTTTGGAAGACAATTGCTTTACAGGTACCTTCGGGTAGAGAGGTGATTTTCCAGGGGAGTGCTATGAAGTATTCTCTATCTTTGCTGTATCAGATGTTTCTGGATCGCTGGACTAGGAAGTCTGGCATTATCATATCTATGGTGGAGGGTGGTGAGGTTGCCTTACAAGTGGAGAAAATCCCAATAGTGTTCCTTTATCCGGATGTTTTCCCTGATGAACTTCCCGACATACCCCCTAAGCGTGATGCTATTTTTGAAATCAAATTAGTTTCAGGCACGCAACCTATTTATAGGACACCATATAAGATGGCTCCAATGGAGCATGTGGAGTTGAAGAAACAACTGGATGATCTTCTTGCTAAGGGTTTCATTAGACCTAGCAAGTCACCTTGGGCATTTCTAGTGTTGTTTGTAGAGAAGGATGGAACCAAGCAGTTATGCGTGGACTACCACGTTCTTAATTAGGTGAACATCAAGAATAAGTACCCTTTACCACGTATTCATGCTCTCTTTGATCAGTTGACTGGTGCTAAGGTGTTCTCCAAGATTGATTTGCTATCTGGTTATCACCAATTGAGGATTAAGGAGGAAGATATTGAGAAGACTGCCTTCAGGACAAGGTACGGGCATTATGAGTATGTTGTTATGTCTTTTGGACTAACGAATGCACTTGTTGTATTTAAGGAAGCAATGAATAGAATGTTGCATGAGTACTTAGATGACTTTGTTGTTGTTTTTCATCAATGATATATTGATCTACTCCAAGTCTAAAGAAGAGCATGAGTGTCATCTTAGTCTTGTTTTGGATGCTGTTCGGAAGAATCAGTTTTATGCTAAACTAAAGAAACGTGCTTTCTGGCTTTTTGAAGTGAGCTTTCTAGGTCATGTGATTAATTAGCATGGCATTACTATTGACCCGAAGAATGCTGCTTCAGTTGTTGAGTGGAAAAGGCCAACTAATGTGACAGAGGTTCGCAGTTTCCTTGGTCTAGCTAGTTATTATCAGCATTTTGTGCAGGACTTCTCTAGTATTGTGAAACCAATGACTAGACATACTGAGAAGGGTGTTCCTTTTATTTGGACTAATGCTTGTGAGGCTAGTTTCCATACTCCGAAGGAAAAGTTGGTGAATGCTCCTATTCTTGTTCTGCCTGAGAGTGGCAAGCGCTTCATGGTGTATATAGATGCTTCCCATATTGGTCTTGGTTGTCTATTGATGCAGGGTGGCAAAATAATTGCTTATGCTTCTTGACAGTTGAAGAAGCATGAGAGGAACTACCCCACCCATGATCTAGAGTTAGCAGCAGTGGTATTTGCTCTCAAGTCTTAGAGGCATTATCTTTATGGTGAATTTTGTGATATTTTCACCGATCATAAAAGCCTCAAGCACATCTTTACTCAGAAGAGCTAAATTTGAGGCAGCATAGATGGCTTGAGTTGATAAGTGATTATGATTTGACAATCGAATATCATCCTAGGAAGGCTAATGTTGTGATGGATGCTCTTAGCAGAATAGGTGTTCCAAAGATAGTGATGCCCTTGGTATTGGATTTGGAGCGTTTAGGTGTCTCATTTTGCTATGCAGACACTGTACATAAGGAGACTAGTTGCTTATCCAGTCACCCATACTTGAGGGCGTGCATGAGGCACAACAACATGATCATTTTATTTGGGAGGTATGTAAGAGGATTGCAGATGGCTGACCTCGAGAGTTTAGCATAGATGAGCATGGTGTTATCTGTTTTCGAGGACGTCTTTGTGTGCCACAGAAGTCAGATGTCAAGATGGATATACTGAGAGAGGTCCATTAGACTCCATGTACAGTTCATCTGGGTGAGACTAAGATGTATAGGGACTTAAGTAGAGCTTTTGGTGGAAAAGGATGAATGTTGATATTGCCAAGTATGTAGCATGTTGTGGTGTTTGTCAGCAGGTGAAGGCTGAGCATAAGAGACCGACATGTTTGCTGCAGCCTTTGGAGATTCCGGAGTGGAAGTGGGAGCATATCACTATGGACTTTGTAATTGGGTTGCCTCACTCACCTTGAGGTAAAGATGTGTCGATGTTTTACCACCGATAGCCTACTACGGGGATACCCGGGACAGTTGTTCAGGCTTCAATGTGTAATAGAACCATCCAAATTATAAGAGCACAAGTACTAAAACAAGCGCTGAAATACCTAAATTTTTGAACTTGAGCCCATATAATTCTGGTAGTCAATCGAAATCACGAAGGATTTCGAACCAACTCGATTACAACCAAGATTGCATCATCCAACATAACACATCACACGTTACATTTCACAAGTACTTAAGAGAAGCTCACAACACATTGGAGTCGTAATTATTACAAACTAGGTTTAGAAAGTAGCGGAAGCATAAATTAAACACACACGTAGTTCAAATACGATTGCTAGTCTTACAGATCACGTTCCCATAAAAGCGATCACGCCCAAGTGATCTAGTCCTCATCACCCGCCGAGTAAAGGCAGTTCTTGCAGAAACCCTGGTAAAGCATGTCATCTGCAACAAGAGGAAATAAACCCTGAGTACGAGAATGTACTCAGCTAGACTTACCCATTGAAATAGAAATAAAAGACACCAAGGATCATGCAAGACTTTCTTTAAGTGGAGTTGGCTGACATTTAATTTGCAGAAAAGCATAAGTAGTCTTAACCATTTTTAACCTGTGCTAGCAGTGATTTTTAGCATGTACCTGTCATCTATCTTAGCACCTGTACTAAACAATTACTTGAGTATTAACAAACATTATTAACCATAGCAGGTATAAATTGAGGCAACATTTAAATCATCATCCGATCAACCATCTGTTCAATTAAATTGAATCTACGTTGCCGCTGCTCAAGTCAAGTGCTCACTAACCGAGAGCGACGGCGATTCGAATCGAATTCCTATCCAGCTGGAGGGGTATTTCTAACACTTATTGAGACATGCCTCGTGAAGGCTCCTCAGGTCACCTTTGGTACAATTTAGGAATTGCGGGTTCGACTGATGCCGCATCCCCAAGGGTAACACTCTGCCAAGTGATAGGGACTCTAACCCCCTGGTCTTATGCCAATGTTCCCAATAAAGCACACTAGGAAAGTAGTAAACTAAATACTCTCCATACATACACCCCCTGATGCATGTACTTCAGTATCACAGCTACCCGACAAATATACCCACAATTAAGTACTTTCATAATTACATGATTCATCATGTAAGTATGCGAGTAACCTAAGCTACTCTCCCCTAGACCAATGGTTGAATGGTCATACTTTTACAACTCACACTTACCAAGTCATAGAGGCATTTTGATCCATACATTACCACCCAAGCGGATGACATCCATACAATATCACGCCGTATGGACAACGAAACATAAAACAAGTAAGAACCCCCCAAGTTAGTACTTTAATGAGCCACTTAAGAGTCCTTATTTGGGCTAAGGGATGTGATCACTGGCATACTATAGAAATAATTTCGTATTGTTAACATTTGTATATTTTTGTAAGTTGGAAAAATGGTTTTAGCAAACAAAAGCTTTTGTTTTTAAATACCCGTACAATGTGTTTAGTGTTGAATTCTGCTCTGATACCAGCTGTAATAGAACCATCCAAATTATAAGAGCATAAGTAAAAAAACAAGCACCGAAATGCCTAAATTTTTGAACTTGAGCCCATATAATTCCGGTAGTCAATCGAAATCTTGAAAGATTTCGAACCAACTCGATTAAAACCAGTATCGCATCATCCAACATAACACATCACGCTTACATTTCACAAGTACTTAAGAGAAGCTTACAACACATTAGAGTCACAATTATTACAAACCAGGTTTAGAAAGTAGCGGAAGCATAAGTTAAACACACACGTAGTTCAAATACGATTGCCAGTCTTACAGATCATGTTCCCACAAAAGCATTAAGGAGAGTAGGCTAAAAGACGATCACACCGAAGTGATCTAGTCCTTGTCACCCACTGGGTAGAGGTAGTTCTTGCAGAAACCCTGGTAAAGCATGTTATCTGCAACAGGAGGGAATAAACCCTGAGTACAAGAATGTACTCAACTAGAGTTACCCGTCAAAATGGAAATAAAAGACACCAAGGATCATGCAAGGCTTTCTTTAAGTGGAGTTGGCTGACATTTCATTTGCAGAAAAGCATAAGTAGTCTTAACCATTTTTAACCTGTGCTAGCAGTGATTTTTAGCATATACCTGTCGTCTATCTTAGCACCTGTACTAAACAATCACTTGAGTATTAACAAACATTATTAACCATAGCAGGTATAAATTGAGGCAACATTTAAATCATCATCATCCAATCAACCATCTATTCAATTAAATTGAATCTAGTTGCCGCTGCTCAAGTCAAGTGCTCACCCTCTAGTGAGGTAGTTACTGCTGGTAAGTTCCTAGTTGATCAACATCCCGCAGTTGTACTGTTTGATTCAGGTGCTTCACATTCCTTTATGAGTCCTATGTTTGCATCAAAGTTTCAACACAAATTACACACTATTGAGAGTGGGGGTTATTGTATTAGGGTTGCGAGTGGTAATATTCCCACGAATCAAGTAGTTGGTGACATAGAACTTGAAATTGAAGGGCGAAAGTACTTGGTTGCTTTAGTAGTTTTACCGGGATTGGGCATAGATGTCATATTGGGTATGAATTGGATGAGCAAGAATGTGGTACTAATTGATGCATCAACACGTGTGGTTATGCTCCGAGATCCAACTGATCAGAAAGGTTTTCTAGTGCAACTTCCCTAGAAAATTGATCTCTCTAGTGAAGTTAATGCGGTGCAAGCAAAGTCGATAGCCGATATTCCCATAGTATATGAGTTTCCTGATGTCTTTCCTGATGATTTGTCGGGATTGCCTCCGGATCGTGATGTGGAGTTTAAAATAGAGTTGTTGCCTGGCACAACGCCAATCTCTAAAAGGACATATAGGATGCTTCCAAACGAACTAGCTGAACTTAAAGTCTAGTTGAATGAACTTATGAAGAAGGGGCTGATTCGTCCTAGTTCATCTCCGTGGGGTTGTCCTGCTATCTTTGTGAAGAAGAAAGATCAGTCGTTGCTGATGTGTGTAGATTATAGACCTCTGAATGCGGTTACTGTCAAGAATAAGTATCCTCTGTCATGCATCGATATCTTGTTTGATCAGTTGTCTAAAGCCAAAGTGTTTTCCAAGATTGATTTGAGATCTGGCTATCATCAAATTAAAATTCGTCCTGAAGATATTCGAAAAACTGCTTTCTCTACAAGATACGGTCTCTATGAATATCTTGTTATGTCCTTCAGTTTGACCAACGCCTTCTCCCACTTCATGTATTTGATGAATTCGGTGTTTATGCCAGAATTGGATAAGTTCATGGTGGTATTTATAGATGACATCCTGATTTATTCTAAGAATGAGGAAGATCACGCTAAACATTTGCGCGTTGTCCTCACGAGACTACGTGAGCACCAACAAGTGTGAATTCTGGCTTCGTGAAGTACCTTTCCTTGGGCATGTGTTGTCCAATGGTGGAATTATGGTGGATCCTACCAAGGTACAAGAAGTATTGGACTGGAAGGCTCCCATCTCGGTGCACGAGGTTCGGAGTTTTCTAGGATTGGCTGGTTATTATCGTCACTTCATCCCAGACTTCTCTAAAATAGCCAAGCCAATGACTCGGTTGCTACAAAAAGACACGAGGTTTGTTTGGACTCCCGAGTGTGATGCAGCTTTTCACAAACTGCGAACCCTTCTAACCTCGGCCCCGGTTTTGGTGCAACCGGATATCGAGAAACCTTTTGATGTGTATTGTGATGCATCATGCACAGGTTTGGGGGTGTTCTTATGTAGGAAGGCTGAGTAATTGCTTATACATCTCGCCAACTCCAGAAACACGAGTTGAATTATCCAACGCATGACTTAGAACTCGCTGCAGTTGTTCATGCTTTGAAAGTCTGGCGGCATTATTTGTTGGGCAATGTGTGCAATATCTATACTGACCATAAAAGCCTTAAATATATCTTCACCCAACCGGAGTTGAACATGCATCAAAGAAGATGGCTCGAGTTGATTAAGGATTATAATCTCCAAGTTCACTATTATCTTGGCAAGGTGAACGTTGTTGCCGATGCTTTAAGCCATAAGTCCCATTGTCATTCCTTGGTTGAAAGTGATTTTCATCTATCCTGTTTTCTACATCCGGCAGTCCTATACCACATTACTGTTAGTAGCACTCTCAAGAGTATAATTATTGAGCTACAAAAGACTGACACCGACACATTCCACATCAAGCATAAGATGAAAGAGCAAGAGCTCAAGCATTTCCGAGTAGATGAGGACGGAGTGCTGTGGTTTAAAGATAGGTTAGTTGTGCCTAAGGACTGAGAGCTCAGGAATCAGATTATATCCAAATCCCATTCCTCTAAGTTGTCCATCCATCCGGGTAGTAGTAAGATGTATCATGTTCTGAAGCCACACTATTGGTGGACCAAGATGCGGAAAGAGATAGCTGCATATGTTGCTAGGTGTGACACTTGTTGTCGAGTCAAAGCCATGCACATGAAGGCAGGGTTACTACAACCACTTCCTATCCCAGGTTGATATTTATTTCTTGCAAATGAGGTTTTTGAACAGATCTGGGAACTTAGCAAAATTAGGTTACCAACAGGAACTCTCTACACAAAATTATATAGCCAACAGGGCTAATTCTAGCATAATTAAGAAATCCTACTGAAAAGTATCAAACAATAGAAACAATATTTTTCCTAGCAATCCTAAAGCACTAGGACACTCTCCACAAAAATTCATGATCATTGGACATATAGAAAAATTATGAAAATTCATTCAAGTATCACTAATTATAAAATGATAAAGGCATAACTTGAAAACTACTCAAGCATTGACATTCAAATTTTTACCAAAGCTAGTATATACCTAGAACAGCACACTCACCAAATTTCATAATTTTTGGAGCACTAGAATCAAGTTATAAAATTAACAAGATTATTTTAAAGTTTCACCTATGAAGAGTGTCAAACGTTTTGGGGTGAAGCGAAAGCTTGCGCCGAGATATGTTGGTCCTTTCCAAATCAGAGGAAAAAGTGGAGCAGTAGCATATAAGATCCAATTACATCCTGAAATGAGAGCCATTTTTAACGTCTTCCATGTATCCCAGTTAAAGAAATGCCTTCGAGTTTCTGAAGAAAGAGTTCCATTGGGAGATATTAAACTAGAATCTAATTTGACTTATGAAGAGAGGCCAGTTCGTGTGATTGACACTCGTGAACAAGTAACTCGGAGTCGAGTGGTTAAGTTTTATAAAGTAATGCGGAATAATCAGGGTAGTGAGAGTGATGCTACGTGGGAAAGGGAAGATTATCTGCAAGAAGGTTATAAAGAATTTTATCAACAATGGTATGCTTTTCAAATCTCGGGATGAGATTTTTATAAGGGGAAGGCTGTAACACCCCAGGTGTTTGGCTTCCACATTTGCACTTGTATTTCATAAACATGACAATCATTCATCTCATTTATGCATTTGTTGAACTGCAACATGGGTATGCAACATACTCACATGTACTTGTTTTATAATTGATTGCCTATGAAACATGGTTGGTGTAACATGTAGATGCAACATGAGTTTCTCATACATTGAAACATGGCAATGTTGCTAGTATAGCATGATAGCTTAAGTGTTGCAACAAAGACTTGAAACATATGCAACATGGTAGTGAAACAAATGAAGTGAATTGCTTGTTTTGTTTGTTTCAACCTATGAGACACTTGGAAATGTGGGTAGTGAAAGCCCAAGTTTAGTTTTGGTAATTAATGACACCAAGTTGCTAATGCCATGTTTTAAGTGTTTTGAGTTAGGCAAAGCAACACATGTGATGAAGGTGTATGTGGCAAGGAGTGGTGGCCACAAGATCACAAAGAGATGGTGCATGGACAAGAAATGATGATCATGGTGATCAAGCATGAGGAGATAGACATGGAACAAAGTGAAGGCAAAGGGATAATCATAGGGTTTACTTTTGCCAGTCTAAGATGAGTAGAGAAGTGATTGACTGGGTTTAGGATACATAGCTAACTATCAAGAGGGGCAATCACAATTAGCTCGGGAATCAAATGCCACTAGATCAATGTCTTGAGCATATGCATTAGGATCTAGTAGAGATCTAACATAACGCCTTGAAAAATGTTTCTGAAATGCTAACACACATGCACATGGTGGTGTACACTTGGTGGTGTTAGCACATTTGTGAAGGTGGTGGAGTTTTAGCGGTAGAGAGGGGTTTGGGGTCCTCTCTACGCCGGAAGTTGAAATGACTATTTTCCACTACGCCGAAAGTCGGAAAAGAAACGGAGGCGAACGGAGGTCACCAGGCTGATCGGACGCTGCATCGGACGCGGTCATGGTCTGACTGGACGCATCTGGTCAGTTCTCGTAGCAGTCAGGCGCTCGGGTGTTAGGGTTTGCAACCGGTGCGTCCAGCCCCTCACGGAACCGGAGCGTCCGGTCAGGCACCCAGAGGGACAGAGCTGGTCGTAGAGCCAACCGGACGCGTGGCGTGTCCGGTCACGTGCGATCAGACACGTCCGGTCGCGGTGGGAGCCCTCTGGACTCCGACCGGACGCTGGGTGCAGCGCGTCCGGTCAAACGCTGAAGCGCGTCCGGTCACGGCAACGACTACTTCTGACACGCACTATTCTCGCTTGTCCTGTAGTGACCCTGACCGGTGCGTCCGGTCAGCACATTTTGCACTGCGTCATCCGGTAACGGCTAGCTGCATACCCCTTCGCTATAAATAGAAGTTGGCCGGGGTTTGAGGGCAACTCTTGCACATTTTGAGACCTAGAGACATCCTTTGAGCTAGAGAACAACCCCTCCACTCATCTCTTTGCTTGGTTGCACATCTTGAGTAAGATTGAGTGAGATTCAAGTGCATTGCTTGAGAGTTGCATTCTAGAGGCACTTGATCTTCGAGTTGCTGCGGATTTCTTGTTACTCTTCCGTGTTTCCCGACACGGTAGACGGCTTGGAGCAGCGGAGGTGATTGAGCTCACAATTGAAGATTGTTGGAGCCCTCACCAAGTGTTGTAAGGGGTTATTGATCCTTCCCCGCGGGAGTTCGCAAATTAGATACTCTAGTGGAGCTTGTGGCTTGGAGGATCCCCATCTTGTGTGCGGTTGTGCGGCGCCCACCGAGGGCTCGACTCTTGATAGTCGATTAGCTCATGAACTGACAAGTGGGTGCATCGCCACAACGAGGAGTAGCTTGCCGGGAAGCAAGTGAACCTCGGTAAAAATCTTGTGTCATCTCTTTGCCAAGGATTTCTCTTGTGGTTGATGATTGTGATTGATTCTTTGAGTGCATTACTTCTCTACATCGTTGGTATAAGAATCAAGTCACTTGCTCTTTACTTTCTTGTACTAGTCCTAGTGTAGTTTGCTAAGTGTAGCCTTTATCACAAAAGAGTGAGTAGCTTAGTGACTTAGTCTTGTTGGTGTGTATTAGAGATCATAGCCTTGCTTCAATAGAATTGTATAAGTGGCTTGCATAGTGTAGTTGAGCTAGTGCTAGAATTAGCTTAGCCATCTTTTATACTAACGTGATTGTTTAGTGAAGCTTGTAGATTTTTAAATAGGCTATTCACCCCCCTCTAGCCATTTGGACCTTACAGGTAGCCAATGTGTAGAGTGGTTAGCTAGGTACTATAACACCTTAACTACACTTAGGGTAATTAGTGGAACAATGTTCAGGTTAACCAAAATGACCAAATTGCCCTTCTAAGTGATGTTGACTAGATGTTGACCTCTAGAGTACTTTTGTTTGACTGTTAAAAAGTCCAACTTAGAGATCTTGCATGGATGAGTCACCTTAAACAAAGTTGTATTACTTTTATTAGGGAACAACATTTGTTTTAGGGTCATCTCATGACAATGACAAGAACACCCTCAAAAGTGGCCCACAAGTCAGTCAACGGGGCTGTTTTGGGACTTAGCAATTTTGGTTAAGTAAAATGCAGTAATAGTTTCAAGGTACCCCTCTTTGGAGACTTGTAACTCTCAAACCAGGCTGAACCAGCTCTAGCTCCAATTGACAAATTCGTAGTACTCATATAGCTCTCTAATTTTGTCAACAACGTCATGACTTAAATCAGGCTAGTTTGGGAGATATTGGACGAGCAAAACTGGCTGTCAGTCGGCCTGATGAACTTGGATTCAAAATCTTTAGACTCGGTCATGGTCGACCGATGGCAGACGTCGGTCGCCACATGGCTCGCTCAAGCACGTGTGGAGCGCCACGGCATCACCCTCTTCAGCTTGAAGAGAGGAAAACCGCGCCCACGCCACCCTCCACCTCCTCACTTCTTCCTGCCTCCCTCTTGCTCTCTCCGGGCGAAGAACCGAGACACCACCGCCGCCATTGCTCCGCTGAGCTCATGCATGTGTCACAACACCGTAGCCTGCTCCACCACGCCCATAGCTCTGCCACCACCTTATGAACCTCGTCGACCACCTCGTTGGAGCAGCCGAGCTCAGGGTAAGCAGCATTGCCGACTTCTCCGTGCTCGGATTTAACCGGAGCATCGCCGCCCTCACGGTCCTCCGTGGCTGGCACTGCACAATGTTTCTCCCTCTCATATCATCCCTGTCTCGTCTTCTCCATCCCGTCTAGATGGTATTGTGAAGATGTCACCAAGCGAGCTGGTCCTGTCACGCCGGAACATGGCCGCGCACCGCCGTGACATGGCAGCCACTGGTGCTCGCACAAGGCCACGCTCCTCCACTCCACCCCAGCCCTTAGCAGAAGCTTAGTTAGGTCCGCCATGGCTCCAGTGAGCTGATGCGCACCTCAGATGGTCGTCTAGCACTCGAATTTCCCCGGCGCACCACCGTGCGCCACCACCGAGTTGCCGCCGCCATGGCTGTCATAGCTAGGGCCTAGTAGCGTTCATAGTTGGGGGTCCATAGATGCGGGAGGTCAAGAGAAACATGGTGATACCCTTACTTTCGCCGGAGGAGCCATCGCCGACGAGCTGGAGCTCATCGGAGTCTGGCGGCTCCCTTTCCCTGTCTCTGTGCCGCTGACCGTGGGCCCTCCGTGTCAGCGAAGGCAAGAGCGGGAGCGTCTGCGGGCCGCGTGGTTAAGCGGGCCGGCCCAGTACCAGTTTAGGGTTTTCGTTTTTGGTTTTTCATTTATTATTTTCACAGATTTGAATGCTAGTTTATAATCCATATCTCAAGAATTGTAGATCCAAATGAGGTAATTCCAATTTTGTTAGGTTCTGTATAAAGTGTAGTATTTAGGAAAAATATAATATGTGCACTTTATGTATAAAAATTGGGGAACTTAAATAAAAACTTGAAAGATGTTTTAAAATAGATTTAAACTTGTTCATGGATGCATAAGAATGAATGCAACATGCTCGGTGAATGCAAATGTGAACTGCAATAACAATTTAACACTCTATTCAAATCACTTTAACAAAATGTGCAAATCTCTTCTCTGGTAGAGAAGTACTTACCAAGTCTACGTAATCTAATGTATAATTGCTCTTCCTTAGTTAAGGACCTAACACCTAAACAACTAACAAAAGCAACATTACTTAAGCTCTCACAAACACATACACATTTCAGCAAAACTAGAATCTGGATAGCAGCTCAGTCTTTTAACCATAACTGGAGACCTACAAACCCAAATTACATGACATAAGATAATATAAAAATCTTATTAAATTCTCTACAAATCATTTTCACACCTCGAGACCTGATTCCCAAGTTTACTTAGTCGAATTCTTAAAGTTCTAGAAATTTGTCCCCTCCAAACAGAGAGCAGTCATTTCTGGACAACAACTTCAAACTACCAGAACTCCTAAACTACTTAGCCAAATGCCACCAAATTTTAAAACAAACTAGTTTAAGAAGTTTACTACAACTTTGATATTTACAATATTCCCATGAAACACTTTTATCAAAGCCTAATTCCAGAAATGCTACCAACTGTCCAAAAGGCCTAATATTGCTAAAATTAAATATTTACTTATGTGCCAAACCAACTTTTTGGCCAAACCAATGGCACCACTAGTTCACCTATGACACAAAACCACCAGAAAGTAAGGTATGCAACCCAAATCATTTATTTTAATCCCTTTCTTCATTTAATTAGTTAATTAAGTGGGAAAATAAACCTAGATACAAACTGTTCAGAAAATTCTACAAAAATTATAGTGAGTCCTATAAACTAACAGGAGACTACTGTAAAAGTTTGAGCCAAGGTTACCAACAGGAACTCCCTACACCAAATTATAAAACCAGCAGGGCTGATTCTAGCATAATTAAGAAATCCTATTGAAAGGTACCAACCAATAGAAACAATATTTTTTCTAGCAATCCTAAAGCCCTAGGACACTCTCCACAAAATTTCATAATTATTGGATATATAGAAAAATTATGAAAATTCATTCAAGTATCACCAATTATAAAATGACAAAGGCATAACTTGAAAACCACTCAAGCGCTGACATTCAAACTTTTCCCAGAGCTAGTATATGCCACACCCACCAAATTTCATAACTTTTAGAGCACTAGAACTCAAGTTATAAAATTAACAAGTTTGAATCCATTTTAAAACACCTTTCAAGTTTCTATTTAGTTTCCCCAATTTTTATACATAAAGTGCACATATTATATTTTCCTAAATACTACACTTTATACAGATCCTAACAAAATTAGAATCACCTCATTTGGATCTACGATTCTTGAGATATGGATTTTACAAACTCGCATTCAAATCTATGGAAATAATAAAAGAAAAACCAAAAACGAAAACCCTAAACTGGTACTGGGCCGACCCGCTTAACCGCGCGGCCCGCAGACGCTCCTGCCAGTGCCTGCGCTGACATGGAGGTCCCACGGTCAGCGGCACAGACACAGGGGAAGGGAGCCGCCGGACTCCGGTGAGCTCTAGCTCATCGGCGATGGCTCCTCCGGCAAAAGTAAGGGTACCAACGTGTTCCTTTGGACCTCCTGCATCTGCGGACCCCCCCCACCAAATATGAACGCTACCAGGCCCTAGCTACGACGTCCATGGTGGCGGCGGCTCGCTGGTGGCGCATGGTGGTGCGCCGGGGAAATCCGAGCACTAGACGACCATCTGAGGTGCGCATCAGCTCACTGGAGCCATGGTGGACCTAACTAAGCTTCTGCTAAGGGCTGGGGTGGAGTGGAGGAGCGTGGCCGCGTGCGAGCACCAGTGGCGGCCATGTCACGAGGTGCGTGGCCGTGTTCTGGCGTGACCGGACCAGCTCGCTTGGTGACATCTTCACAATAGCATCTAGACGGGATGGAGAAGACGAGACGGAGATGAGATGAGAGGGAGAAATGTTATGCAGTGCCGGCCACGGAGGACCGTGAGGACGGCGGCACTCCGGTTAAATCCGAGTGGGGAGAAGTCGGCAATGCCGTTGTGGGGGGATATATCCTCGGATACCACAAGATAGTATATGGGCCACGCCATCTGAGGTGGTCTAGCCCATAAGATCAGGGCGTGTGGTGCATGTCAGCGTGCACCGTGAGCTAAAAGTTGTATTAGACATTGTATTGTACCAAATATGATACTTTATTTGTAACCTTGTCCCTTCAGAGTATATGAGGAGGGGCAGAGGTCCCTAGCCGATAGGTCATGGAGATAGCCAGATCTCATACCCAATCAATACAAAATAACAGAGCACAGGACGTAGGGTTTTACATCACGCTACGGCCTGAACCTGTATAAATCTTGTGTCTTGTGTCTCTGTTACCATCCGGTTCCTGATTACGCGCACCTCTAATGATCAATCTATCATCGTGGGTATACCCCTCGGTGGACTGCCGACCATATCTCGTCGACAATGGCGCGCCAGGTAGGGGTCATGCGTGTTGATCCTTTGGCGAGCCAGATGGGAATTTCTTCGTCAGCGTGGTCCGCAACAATCAAGATCTCCCGGCAGTTCTTCGTCAACGACATCAAGCGGCATCTCGACGTCACGAGGTCGCCGCAATAGGCGTCGGCGCTAGAACATGGAGTCAAGTCTGGTGGCGAAGCTCTGTGCAACGTAACATCCCGATCGATCAGGATTGGCAGCAGAGCGCTGATGTCCACACATCGCGACTCCGGAATCCATCGGTGGGGCTAGGAGGCTTGATCGGCGGAGCGCAAATAAACAACATGCTTATCATCTAGCATGTGCGTGTATATGCGTATGCACCACGCATGCATATATGGATCTCTTCATGACCGGATTCAGATGCCATCAAATTAACCAAGCTAAGTGGTGTTTTTGTTTTAATTAAATATTTCATGGCATATGAATATTACTGGGTATCTCCATATATGTCAGCTAGGTATCGGCAGGAACTCAGTCACATCTCGCGCCGATGGGTCATGCCGATGCCACGCGTGGGACCAGCAAGCACCTAATTTTCATGCCCCGTGCAAAAGATGATGCACGATTGGCCGTGCAAGCCACCGTCACAGCGGCTTTGGAAACCCGCTGTAGCCACCATCAACAGCTCCTTGCCGGCGGCGGAATCCATCTACAACAGCAACAAAAATTCTGGAAGATTGATGGCACTACATCAACGGCTGATGCTGGACCGCCCCGTACATTCGACCTCTTCATTGGCCTCTTCTCCAACTTCAGCGAACCATCCGAGCTTCCAAGAGATCCTCCGAGCTGCCTAGCGAGCTGCTCGGCCTACTTGCTCCGACCACATGTCGCATCGCAATGATGATCGCCGCGAAGAACGGCGCTACAACAACTGTGACCACCGTCATGACGACAAGTCGGAAAGCTCGAGGGCCAGACAATTTTGTCACCGATGACCAGATTTCTGTCCAAAGATAAGTACACTTCCAATATTTATATTTAATATAATTTTCGCTATAATATTCCTCCATAAATGTCCTCGACATGATTATTCTCCAAACAACTTTTCTCCATATATATCGTCTCCAAATAACTTTATGATAAACGGTTTGCCGACCAGTTCTTTCTCCTACTTGAGTTTCTCAGAGCCGACACTGTCTCTGACTTCTCCCCACACGTGCATGAGATCCGTTCGCTATGTTCCGGGTGGTCGGCAGTAGCTCTCTGACGAGGCTAGCAGTCTTACGCGTGCCTGGACTCTACGCCTCACACTCCGGGCTGTTGGTCGGACCAGGGCTGGTGAAACTCTAGGACGGATTAACTACTCGCGTTTACTGTAAACATGACAAAATAATTAAAACAGAGTTTTTGCTTAAATTTACGACCGCATATTGTACCAAGTATAATATCTAGTATGAGCGAGCACCGAGTGCTCCACCATAACTTACTTAATGTTTACGAAGCACCGAGTGCTTCATCACATCTTAACTGCATAGGCTCTTTTCATTTTTCAACGGGGTGGTTGACGAGGTTCATGAGGTGGTGGCAGAGCTGTGGGCATGGTGGAGTGGGCTGCGGTGCTGTGACGCGTGCGCGTGAGCTCAACGGAGCAATGGCGGCAGGGGCGTCTTGGTTCTCCGCCCGAAGAGAGCAAGAGGGAGGCAGGAAGAAGTGAGGAGGTGGAGGGTGGCGTGGGCGCGGTTTTCCTCTCTTCAAGCTGACGAGGGTGATGCCGTGTCACACCCCAAAAATTTCAGTTTTGGGATGTGACTAGAAAACACTAAAAACATAATAGAAGATTTTTACTATTTTCTAAAATATCCAACTTTACTTAAGTTGTCCACAATTTAGATGTTGGAAAATGTGAGTTTCTAACTTTTTTTGGAATTTAAATAAATGGTTTGTTGCATTTCATGTCCTTGCATAGTGTCTTTGTATGAAAAATGAGTTTAAATGTTTTTAAACGCGCTTAGGGTTTGATTCAAATCAAATCTCTGAAGATCTTTGATCAAGTTTCCATAACCTCAGAACCATGATCAAATCCTTAGAAACCATTCATCTTGATCCTTGTTCCAAAAACCTTGGCGGGTCTTCAACTTTCACCTCGTCAAAACCCTAACTAGCCCGGTCTCTCTTTCTCTCTTTTCTCCTCATTTTAGAGCTTCTAATTATTTCCAACCGAGTTTCCTCCAAAGCACTAAATCTATGCTTGATGGCCAATCATTGTATGTCATCACTCTCACGCAATTCTACCATCATGTTCAAGTAAAATCACTCAGATGTCACATACCCAAGTTAATCTCATTTCTTCCTCTTATCAACCCAATGGCAGCCCTAACATTGTTCTCTCTTTCTAATGGGCTTATTCTTTTCTCTCCTTTCCTCACCTTGGGAAACATCATCATGGACTCTTTTCTCTCTACCTTTTCTCCTCTTAATCAAAGCCCACAATCCAAGAAAGACCACAAGCAACCAGCCCTGTATTACTATCATCGCTTCGGGCCAAACCCGGTCCAAACTTTGCCTTAGCTCTCGCCATGGGTCAAAGCCCAACCATCCTCCTCTCCTTTGGGGTCCAACATCAAGTCCAACCAGCCCTCTAACTCTTCCTCTCCCCTCTCCCACGTCACTCCTTGGAAGCTCCTCCATCATGCACAAAAATATCCACCAAGGCAAAGAATATCAAGCCATGACCCTTTGCCTTGCTACCCCTTCACCTCCCATCACTTCCCCTTCATATTTACCTCCCCCATCTCCCCCTCATGCCTCCCCCTTCATTTCCCACGTGAAGAACAGAGGAGGGACGCCCCTACAGCTCCTCCTCCTTCCCCATGGCTGCCCCGATCAACCGCAACGCGAGAAGGATGCCCCGTTCTACTATATCGTCGTCACCGGCCGTCGTCGATGCATCTCCTCACTCCACCACACCCTTCCCCTTGGTGAGAACACTCCATCATCTCTCCCATCATGTTTTCATGTTCACCTCTGGATATCAAGTACCTTAGATGATGTATGGTTGATCCCCGGCGAAGTTTACCCGATGTATGTGTTGCTGTCCTCGCGGCCAGTTTTGCTGCTGCTGACGGAATCGGCGTTCCTCGCTGTTTCGTGACTCCAATCATCAAACCCTTTGGTCAAATTGTAGCTAACATCCTTGAACACACCTCTGTAAGATGGTTTTGCCATAGGAGTTCAGGAACTAGAGATATCGTCATCACCGCGCCCGCTGTTCCTGCTGTTTGGTCAGATTGCAGCTCTAAGTGGTTTTGGCGTTCCCCGCTAATCCACTGTCCAAATCATCAAGCCCTTGAACCTACATGTTTATGACATCCCTGCACATGATCCTACAAGTTGGTTCAGCTATGCAATCCCCGATGGCCGAGATATGGAGACCGAAGTGTCTTCTACCCCTGCTGTCCAAACAGCAGTCACCCTGTTTTTGGCAACGACGTTCCCGTTGATCCAGTGAACCCCAGGATGCATTCTTTGGCTATACCATCATCTATATAGTTGCACATGCCTCTACAAAGTTTCATGGCGATATGACCAAAGATGAAAGATATATGTTCCTATCTTGTGCTCGTTGTCCCTGCTGCCCCGCAGCCGTGCTGATGCCGGTTGGCATGCGTGTTCCCGATGTTTCGCCACTCCGGTGGTCAAGCCCTTCGACCACAATGTGCATCATATACTTGCACACATATCCACAAGTTTTCTTGGTCATATGAACCACAACACTAAGGATATAAGCATCACCATGTCGCTGCTCCTGCCATGTCAACAGCCATGTAGTGCCACCTTGCAATCTTGTTCCCTGCCTAACCGACGGTCGAAACATCATGTCCTTTTGTCACAATATGTTCCATGAAGTTCCTTGCAACCCCATCCAATGAATCACCATTTGTCTTTGTTATAACCATGCAATTAGTCATCATAACCACCGCTGTCCGCCGACGTGTATGTTTTGGATAGCTCGACAATTCGCCATGTTCCCCGCTAAACCACTACATGATTCACTTAGCCCTCTACCATGACCGTGTGTTTCCTAGTTGCACATGATCCTACCAAGTTCTATGCCAATAATTTCGATGTGTCTCTACCTTCTCATGGCCACAGCCGCTGCTACCCGCCGCTGTCCGCCACCGGGTACGCTCAACCGATGCACAAATCGCCATAATCGTGTTTCCCTTTGATCTCTCATCCACCTTAGTGCACTGGTTTATCATGATATGTTCCCAAGTAACCTATACACATGTCCAACCCTTTTTGTTCCGAATATGTATCTTCAAGTCCAAACTCCACCTTCTCATATGAATTCAATCCTTCCCATCTATACCTTTCAACTATCATATCTTTTAATCGTGCCTCCTGTTTTGGTTAGTTTTTACACTCTCGCGGTCTTAGAACAAGCCCTACTTGTTTAATAAACTTTATATCTTGTTTTATATATAATGATTGATGTAATGCCTCTAGGTTTGTCTATGATGCTTGTGATGGTTGTTGCTATCGTTAGAAGAAGCTATACAAGGATGATCCAGAAGGAAAGTTGGACAAGTTTGAGCACTATTTGAGGCAAGTGTAACATGAGTTCCCTTGTTACCTAATAACCTTATAATCACTTTCATATGCATGTGTCTAATATGATGCTAAGGATCCTACCTAGTACTTTTGATACCCTATACTCCTTGTTTACCATGGGCTCATGCATGTGGGTAGCTTTGCTTAGCTTGCAATTACCAAATATTGTAATGTTAATATTGGTTAATGACTTATGGAATCAATGGTTAAAATGATGCTTCTGGCAACATGGACACAAGGGGGATAGAGCATTGGGCCTTGTTGGGTGCTCTAGTATGCCCTCCTTAAGGACTGAATCTTAAAGCGGCAACCCAGGACATCCGTACAGTCTTGAGAATCAAAATGGGCACGATCTTAGTCGTATAGCTAGTTTTCTCTAGCTTGTTAGTAGTTACCGAAAGTTTTCGGCGCAAGAGGGGGGACTAGGTTGCAGAATGGCTTCTTGCCTGTCAAGGTGAGTACTGGGCTGCGGTCATGGTGTGCCACTCTTGAAGGGGGGCTCCATTTGCCTAGACGCTGAAACCTCGCGGCTACTAACTTGTTAGGGTAATTAGCGAAAGGCTTCGTAGTGAACCCTGCCGACTTACCTTGGAAGTGAGTCAAGAGGTTGGCCACCTCGGGCACAGGGGTATTCATGACTCAAGGTGAAAGTGTACACACTCTGCAGAGTTTGATCAAACTGATATATCAGCCGTGCTCACGGTCACGAGCGCCTGGATCCTTTTCGAGATAGATGGTTCTATGGATGGTTTGGGATATGATTAATCTTGATGGGATAACTAATTATATTCACATGGGAGACATAAGCATAACTTAGAAACATAGGCACAATAAATAAAATATGACCAACTAAAAATGCTTACCGCAGTACAACCGAGTCAAGCCTTCTTGAGCCTTGCATAACCTCATGGTATACTTGCTGAGCATGGTGAGCTGACGCTTGTTGTTGTTACCAATAAAAATCCTGGATGGGTGCCAGATGGTGATTCCAGTGAAGAGTTTCCCGAAGGTTTCCATGAGTACTAGGCGAGTGTTTCCCCTAGTCCTGAAGAGAAGATATAGAATAGTCCTGAAGAGAAGATATAGAATAGTTTCCGCTACGCTTTGTAATAGTTGTAAGTTTTGATGTAACTATGTTCGATATATAATAAAGCATTGTTTTTGATATTCTCCATATTTGTCGCTATATGTGTCGTGTGGACATCCTAGGCACACATATAGTTAGCGCTTGGTATTCTTCGAAAAACCGGGTGCGACATGCCGTGGCGCTCCATGCACGCTCGAGTGAGCCACATGGCGACCGACGTCTGCCATCGGTCGGCCATGACCGAGTCTAAAGATTTTGAATCCGAGTTCATCAGGCCAACTAACAGTCGGTTTTGCTCTTCCAATATCTCCCAAACTAGCCCGATTTAAGTCATGACATTATTGACAAAATTAGAGAGCTATATGAGTACTACGAATTTGTCAATTGGAGCTAGAGCTGGTTCGGCCTGATTTGAGAGTTAGAAGTCTCCAAAGATAGGTACCTTGAAACTGTTAATGCATTTTACTTAACCAAAATTGCTAAGTCCCAAAACAGCCCCCTTGACTGACTTGTGGGCCACTTTTGAGGGTGTTCTGGTCATTTTCATGAGATGACCCTAAAACAACTTTTGTTCGCTAACAAAAGTACTACAACTTTGTTTAAGGTGACTCATCCATACAAGATCTCTAAGTTAGACTTTTTAAATAGTCAAACAAAAGTACTCTAGAGGTCAACATCTAGTCAACATCACTTAGAAGGGCAATTTGGTCATTTTGGTTAACATGAACATTGTTCCACTAATTACCCTAAGTGTAGTTAAGGTGTTATAGAACCTAGCTAACCACTCTACACATTGGCTACCCACATTTCCAAGTGTCACATAGGTTAAAACAAACAAAACAAGCAATTCACTTCATTTGTTTCACTACCATGTTGCATATGTTTCAAGTCTTTGTTGCAACAATTAAGCTATCATGCTATACTAGCAACATTGCCATGTTTCAATGTATGAGAAACTCATGTTGCATCTACATGTTACACCAACCACATTTCATAAGCAATCAATTATAAAACAAGTACATTTGAGTATGTTGCATACCCATGTTGCAGTTCAACAAATGCATAAATGAGATGAATGATGCTCATGCTTATGAAATGCAAGTGCAAATGTGAAAGCCAAACACCTAGGGTGTTACAGCCTTCCCCCTTATAAAAATCTCGTCCCGAGATTTGAAAAGTATACCATTGTTGATAGAATTCTTTATAACCTTCTCGCAGATAATCTTCCCTTTCCCAAGTAGCATCACTCTCACTACCCTGATTACTCCACTTTACTTTATAAAACTTAACCACTCGACTCCGAGTTACTCGTTCATGAGTGTCAATCACACGAACTAGCCTCTCTTCATAAGTCAAATTAGATTCTAGTTTAATATCTCCCAACAGAACTCTTTCTTCAGGAACTCGAAGACATTACTTTAACTGGGATACATGGAAGACGTTGAAAATGACTCTCATTTCAGGAGGTAATTGGATCTTATATGCTACCACTCCACTATTTCCTATGATCTGGAAAGGACCAACATATCTCGGCGCAAGCTTTCGCTTCACCCCAAAACATTTAACACTCTTCGTAGGTGAAACTTTGAAATAAACTTGTTAATTTTATAACTTGAGTTCTAGTGCTCCAAAAATTATGAAATTTGGTGAGTGTGCTGTTCTAGGTATATACTAGCTTTGGTAAAAATTTGAATGTCAGTGCTTGAGTAGTTTTTAAGTTATGTCTTTGTCATTTTATAATTAGTGATACTTGAATGAATTTTCATAATTTTTCTATATGTCCAATGATCATGAAATTTTGGGGAGAGTACCCTGGTACTTTAGGATTGCTAGGAAAAATATTATTTGTATTGTTTGATACTTTTCAATAGGATTTCTTAATTATGCTAGAATCAGCCCTACTAACTTTATAATTTTGTGTAGGGAGTTCTTGTTGGTAACCTAATTTTGCTAAGTTCCCAGATTTGTTCAGAAACCTCATTTGTAAGAAATAAATATTAACTTATGTTGCAAACATATAAGGGGACAAAACCAACTTTACCAACATGTCACACATGACTAATGAACACTGGAAAACAAAGTGTCCATTCCTAAATAAATTCTTTTAATGTATTTTCTTAATTTATTTAGATATTAGGTGAAATTATGAACACATATCAAAAGTGCATAATAAATTCTACCAAAATTATAGTGGCATTTGGCCAAGTAGTTTAGGAGTTACAGTTGGCATCGAAGCAGAATTCAACACTAAACACATCGTACGGGTATTTAAAAACAAAAGCTTTTGTTTGCGAAAACCCTTTTTCCAACTTACAAAAATATACAAGTGTTAACAATCTAAAATTATTTCTATAGTATGCTAGTGATCACATCCCTTAGCCCAAATAAGGACTCTTATGTGGCTTATTAAAGTACTAACTTGGGGGGTTCTTGCTTGTTTTCTGTTTCGTTGTCCATACGGTTGTTGATATTTGTTAACACACACAGAAAAGGATCCGCAAGCGCACGGATATCGGTGAGCATTTCACCCGAAACATATTTCTAGAGTATCGTATTTGTTTATCTGCAAGGAGAAAGCGTGCGATGACTAACCTAAATCTATACTTAACCCCTGGGCCGCACTACAAGGTAGCGAAGATATAAGCGATTAGAGAAGACTACGATGATAGTCTGGTTCCAACCCATGGTAAGCTATGAAACTATTGGTCTATGGGGACATACTGATAGAAAAGAGACACCTCAGCAGATGCTTGACCAGGGCACTTAATCCTACCAATCCTTCTGACGGGAGGAGGCTCCAAAGGTAATAATGGGACTGTCACTTCCCGTGCTACTACACACCGATCCGGCTAGATAGGGGATATCTACGAGTATCTCTAGCCTAAGCACCACGCTTATGCTATAGACGATTACCCTACCCTCTACCATAAAAGAGAATATAGTAAACTCATAAACCATAGAACAGTAATAACAACGTACTTACTTAGTATTGGAAGTTGAATTACCGAAGAATCCTAGAACCAAGCCTCAGGTTAGGAGACTTGATCCCGCAGGTACAAGCCGAAGAGGAGACACCGACATGCCGGGCTTCCTCCAACTCATCCCTCCACTCTAACTCTCTCAATCTAGAAGAACTCTAATCTCACATGGAGACTACAAAGCGAATCTCTCTTATATGTGCCCTAAGAGAGAGATCCATTCAAGGGACCCCTCCCTGCTGATCCTCATAGGAAATAATGAATTAGGGTTTCAAGGGATGCCTCCTCCAAGGGCCAGAGGCCTTGCTTATATAGCCCTCTAGGAAGCACCACAGCCCTCGGATCAAACCGACCTTGATCTATGATTATTATTGATCCTCAAAGGTGGTGGAGGTAGGATCCGCGAGGTAGAGCCTGATTGGCCACCTGGGTGGGGCGACCGCCCCTAGGCTGTGCGCCCGCCCCTGTCACAGTGATAGGTGGGTCCTACCTCCCAGGGTTTGGCTTCTCGAACCTTCTAGATTATATTTTTTCCATCCGTGACCCTTTCTCTCTATGTAAACCTGACATGTGGGCCATCCTTGGTTCTTTTCAGCTGACCCCCTTCAGAAACAGACATTCACCAAAACTCATAGAATTATGTCAGTGAACCCCCTATATCTATGTGGTAATTATTGTTTAGTCCTTTTTCATGCTATGTTGATGGTTAAAAAATGACTTATCTACCGTCAACAATGGCGTGATATTGTATGGATGCCATCCACTTAGGTGGTAATGTATGGATCAAAATGCCTCTACGACTTGGTAAGTGTGAGTTGTGAAAGCATGACCGTCCAACCGTCGGTCTAGAAGAGGATAGCTATGGTTACTCGCATACTTACATGCTCAATCATGTAATTATGAAAGTACTTAATTGTGGGTATATTTGTTGGGTTGCTGTGATACTCAAGTACATACATCAGGGGGTGTATGTATGGAGTGTATTTAGTTTACTGCTTTCCTAGTGTGCGTTATTGGGAAATTATGGTCTGAAATGCAATTTTCCACAGGCACAATAACAGCACAAACGAGTAGACCGATAGTTTCACCTATATGAGAGAGCATATGTATGCCACCACCTAGCGTTAGAATTTTGAAATTCTACTAGGATGAGAGGACGTATGGAACGTGCATGCATTATGCCTATTCATGTCATACATATCATATTACTTCCTCCCTTAAAAAATTGATTGTCTTGATTAATTAAATTTTGTATCTCTTAAAATATCCTCACCTTAAGTATACATATTTCTACAGATGGCCCGCACAAGGACCACCGCTCGCAAGTCCACCGAAGGCAGGGCTCCTCGGCACCAGTTAGCTCCTCGTGAGCCCCGCCCTAATCCTACTGAGGAGGAAAGGCTGAGGGCTGAGTTGGCCGAGGTGACAGCTAGGAGAAATGCAGCCTAGCAATGTTTAGAGCAAGTGACGCAGGAAAGGGATCAGGAGATGTTTGAGGTGCAGAGGTTGACTATTGCTCACCATAACTATGAGCGTATGTTGATCCACGTGCAGAACAGTGGAATGAAGCCTGGCACGAAGAGAATGCCTTGAGGGCTCGGCAGGTTGAGCTTGAGCAGCAGTTGGCAACTGCAAAAGAGTACAACGACCACCTCCATGAGGAAGTTCATCTGCTACACAATCAGCTCCACCCTTTTCTTCCTCATGATGATGAGATGGGCTCTGGTGTCATCATGGCTGAAGATGACGATGACATTGAGGTTAATGGACTAGAGGATGTTTCGCCCGAAGAGGAGGAAGATGAGGAGTTAGAGCCTGTTAGTGATGAAGACGGAGGAGAGATCTTCGACATCGACTCAAAGGATGATGTGTAGTTAGCTTTTCACATAGCTAATGCGCTAGAGCTAGTCTTTTGTTGTCTTTCATGCATGGATGAGTGGCTTTGTAGTCAGTTGATCTTTAGGATGTAACATTCCGGCCCAGGGCTTAACAGGATTAATAGCATACTCGTACCAACAAGTTGCAACTTCTTTTTCAGAAGCCCATCTCCAAAGAACTCTGAGGTTAAGCGTGCTTAACCTAGAGTAATTTTAGGATGGGTGACTGATCAGGAAGTCATTTCCGGGTGTGCATGAGTGAGGACAAAGTGCACAGTATCTTGTAGGAATGTACTCCATGTGGAATATGCCTTGTGCCCTGCAAAAACAGCCCACAAGTTCGAAGTGTGTGCGCCGACGGGATTGGTATATAAATCAATGGTTGGGCTTGTTCCCTACGAAGTATGTAGGGTAAACCTTAGCCTCCATCGTCAAAGAGAAAAGATGCTACTGTTGCGAAGAGTTAGAAAGTGCGAAATACCCATTTCAATGTGTGAAGCAAAGAAAAAGAAGAACAAGAAATCCTTCCAGATTTTTTTGTGGCACTAAATTGGTTATCTTTAAGCTAGTAAGTAGTGACTCAGACGTGGTTGGATTGAGCCCAAACTTGGTAATCTCATTCCCTACTTAGGATACTTCAATGTCTTAATTTGGTTTGAGAATTGGTTGAGTAAAACATCAGATTTGAGGGAGGTTTTGTCAGTTCATTTGCTGTAAATTCAGAACCAAGCTGTTTTGACAAACGAATTATATGGATAGCCAAATGTGTTCGTTTGAGCTAAAATGTGGTCAGTAGTTAGAGGACTTATGGATCTATATGCCTACTAAAAATTTGTGCAAAATGGAGCAGTAGTTTGTGAGATATGAGCAGAAAACTGAAGGGTACAGAATATGCCATCTCCAGTAACTATGCTCATTCCTCACGTGAGAAGGTTACGATAGTGGTAGATATCCGGGTGTGAGACACGGTCAAGATCTTCTATTGGATGGCCCTTTTGTTGTCTCAAAGATACTAGTTTACACTCTTTCATTTACTTTTGCTTTCTCGTATCAACAATGTACGAGCAACATCGGTGTTCTGCAAATCAATTTATACAACCATGAATCAAAAGCAATTTGAAAAGTTTCAAACAACAGATTTCCCATCTCAGAGCTGCTGTTTTGATCCTAAAGAGGAAGCCTCAAGGTGAAAATTTAGCCTAACAAAACTAGTTTTGCTACGATGAAAGTCAACTCAACTTACTGTGCAACTACATCACGAAAGAAATTATACTCAACTTGATCGGTAGTGAACTACTCCCTCCATTATCATTTGTAAGGTGCATGGTGATTTTTCAAATTTGACGTTATGTTAGGCGTATACATACGTATCGAGTTATCATGCGGTCGATTCAAACGACATCCAACCAGGCATACAGCATTTACTCTTGCACTGCAAATTCCAAGCCTTCTTTTAGATGAATGCATTCAACCGCACGCTTGCCTTTGGCTTCCAGCAGGAGCTACAAAGCGTTGCATGCATGCATGGATATACATGCTGTTGTTGAACCAATCTCAGCAATGATCGTGGCCTTCATTTATTTTCGGCCTTGGTATCTGAAAAACTCCCTCAAGCGCCTAAAAAAGATAATGGAGGGAGTATTTACCAAAGTTGGTAAATACTTGTAACTTTTGTTATCTATCAAACCTCACTATATCCTTCTTTAGCAATAATTGCTAATACTCGCTGATCTATGGTAATTACACGTGTGTTTACCCAAGAGGTTGCATCTGATTCATCCTAGATAACTGTTGCCTTTGGATAAGAGAACCTTCGTAGGTAACATTTGGTAGAAATATGGAGCCAACAGAGTCAGCTATCACATTCACTGTCCCCTCAACAGACTCAGATAATATAGTGTTGCCATCAGAGAAAGAGAATTGCACATATGGAATAGTAAGTAGCTTTCCATTAGTTGATATCTGAATGATTGAACATTTACGACCAACATAGACCTTGTCTGTTGGTTAGTAAATTTCCTATAACCTCTTTGGATGTTTGTCATCTATGATCTCACCCCTTTTGGAAGGTTGTGCTCAAGCCCCTTTGGTAGAGGACTGCTTTTCCAACTTTGTAAACATGGAGTCATCCAATGAGTATACTTTTGAGGAAATTCGGTCTAGTGCAAAGTTTATATGGTTTAACCTGTAGTCACTAGAGAGACAGATGCTGTGAGTAATTCATCTATGTCCTGGAACACTTTCCATACACCGAGATTGGAGTACCTAGGGCAGTGCTATCTTGGATTCCTCCCAAAGTAACAATACTTCATGGAAGTCAATGAAGGAAATTCTTCAGACAAAGTTGACCATGAAGAGCAAGTATCAGAAAGTCTAATGACCAAATTAGCCTCTCTGGTGCTTAAAGATTAGTAGCCTAATGCTATCACAAATGTTGAAAAATGGATAACATGCTTCTCTTCCTTTGAAAGTCTTTCGCCCTGAATCTCAGGACGAGATTCTTTTAAGGGGGGAAGGGCTGTAACACCCCACGTGTTAGGCTTGTATCTTAACACTTGCATTACATGGGCCTAAGCATCATTTGTTCATGTATGAGCATGGAACAAATGTGATGCACTAGTGCAACATGTGAAACATGTATATATGGAATGTGCTTGAAACATCTCCCTACAACATGTGCAACATACCCTTGTTAATTGTGTTACAATGTGTGTATGTTTGATGCTCATGCCTAGTAATGTAAGTGAGTGTTGATGTCACTTCTTTCACGTGTCTCACATCACCCTCTATCTATAGTGATCCTTGGAAAAGTTTCATGGAGTTTGGAATCAAAAAGTCACATGAAATGATAAGTCATGTCTTTGTTTCAATGACTTTACCGAGTGTTGGAATTGCACCATTAAATGAATGGAATTATAGACCATCAAACAAACCTTGCAACTTTACTCAAATAACTCTAGATGAACTCTACAACAAAATTCATGAAGGGGTCCTATTGAGCAAATGTCAAGAAAATGCCTTAATTGGCCTAAACCCTAGTTTAGGCTTTATCGAGTTGCTACTTTGACCAAAGTGAAAGTTTGACTTCTGTACTAGTTATGAGGTTTGACCTTTAACAAAAGTTGTAGTTCATCTTATGTAGAACAAACTTTGTTAAATGGTCAAGAGCTAGTTTGGCTTCTAGCTTGGTCAAATAGAGCTCACGAGATTGACTCAGCTGCTATTTTTGGGAGAGCAGAAAATATTCTATCCCTAATCGGCAGCATCAAGTCAACATGTTCGCGACATTTTATCTTCCAATTTCATATAGCAACTCAATTGGATTATTTAATATGAATTGGATTACAATATATTGAGATGACAACAAAATAAGTCTCACTTGAATTGGAGCTCATTTGGATCTTAAAAATTGGTTCCCAAAACAGCAAGAGTTGGTTTTGTCGCTAACTAACATTGACGTGTTGGCATTCCGCGTTCTCCAATTTTTATTAACCAACTTGGTTGGATCCCTTAATAAAAGTTGGAGCTAACAGTATGGGGAAGGTCTAGGAAGAAAAGTTGACTTGAATTGGACCCCGTTTGATCACCCTTTTTGCGTTTCCTTGATCATGGTCAAATGTGTTGACAATGCTAACTTGGACTTTAATTAGCTGCTAATCCAGAACCCTAATGGCCATGATCCCTTAATCAAAGTTGGAGAGTATTCTATGGTGAACAAACTTCATTTTGGGCCCATGATCCAAATTAGCCTGAAACTAGCCCAAAATCTCCTCCCACCTCAGCCACTTCGACGCGCGCCACGTATTCGACAAAATGCTTCAATGGCCAACACGTGCCCAGGGCGTGGCAACCATGGGCGAGTCACACCCCCACCCCCTGGACGCGCATCCTTGTACCTTGCCTCCTCCAAAGCAGACGCCTGAGCTCGCCCTATGCTCGTACACTCGCTTCCCACTCTGAGCCCATCTCGCTCACTCTCTGGCGCTTGAACGCGTTGAGCGCGGATGCCGCCACCATTGTCGGCCGAGCTCGCTGCTGCCCCACTGGAACCATGCCACTGCCGATCACTCTGTCATGTCTGCACGTGGCTAGACCTCCCACAGGTTGAGCCCGACCAAGCCACCAGCTCCAAGCATGTCGTCGCACCACCACCATACCGCTGTCATCGCCGATGCCGCGGTTGCACGTGACCAGTGCGCACGGGCCATCTCTGGTTGAACTACACCCCCTACATGTGTGCGCTAACCTAGGCATGCTTGAGCGCCACCCTGTTGCCGCCGGTGCGCTCCCGTGGTGGCCGATTTGACGACCCGAGCCCGTGCTATGCTCGGTTCCCGGAAGGAGAAGAAGAAGATGGGCCATGACGCGAATAGAACCTTTTCTCTGGGTCTAGATGTGAAGTCATGACTCACATGAATAGTTCCTACAGGGACCTTTTCGCTGGGATCTAATTTTTGAGAAGTTCAGGGTCTCCGATGCAAACTTGTTTTCCTTTATCTTTTGTTTTTACTTTAAATCGGCTACATTTTTGGAAATTAATATCTCATGCTAGGAATCTCTAAAAATAGCAAATGAGAATTTTTTGGAATCCTTGTAAAATTGTCTATGCCGTGGATCTATAATACGTTATGTTTTAGTTTAAAGTTTTAGCTGTAAAAATAGAGTTATGCATCTAGGTTTTCAATGCTAGTTGTATTTATCTTTTTCATAACTGCAGTTGTAGGACTCCAAATAAAGAGAAATTTTTGTGGCATGCTACTCATGTGATGTTTAATGTGTGGTAAAAATTTCATAAATTTTGGTTGCTGTATGAGTGAGTTATTAGCGTATCTTGCCCTCACATGATTTCTTGCAATAGCAATTTGTCTTTTTCATAGAGGTTGCTATACTTACTTAAATGGCATGAAATTTGTATATTAGACTATTGATAGCATATGTAAGCCACTGTAATTTTGGTAGAATTTATTGTGCATTTTGATATGTGTTCATAATTTCACCTAATTATCTAAATAAATTAAGAAAATACATTAAAAGAATTTATTTAGGAATGGACACTTTATTTTCTGGTGTTCATTATTCATGTGTGACATGTTGGTAAAGTTGGTTTTGTCCACTTATATGTTTGCAACATAAGTTAATATTTATTTCTTGAAAATGGGGTTTCTGAACAGATCTGGGAACTTAGCAAAGTTCTTCATGATAATGTGCTTTGTTGTGAAACTTGTTTATACCAAAGTTGTATATAATTCATGTATCTAGATGCTGTTAAAATTTGGTGGCATTTGATCAAGTAGTTTAGGAGTTATAACTATTTAAATTTGGGTTATAGAATTGTTTGCTCTCTGTCTTGTTAGACCAATGTCTGTATTTGTGTAAATTCGACATGTTAAACTTTGGAATCATGCTTTAATGATTATAAATAAAATTTATAGAATTAAATAAGCTTTCCAGAATGTCTTTTTGCAAGTCATTTGGATTTGTAAAACTTCATATATGATTGATTTACTCAGCTACTGCATGTATGTCTAGAATTACTGAAAATACATGAATACTTGGTTACTTTGCTTGCATATTACTAAGTGTGATTCATGTCCCTAGTGATGAAGTTAGTACATCTAAGACTTTGTAAATCTTGTGTCATGCTTGGTATTGCTTTTTTTGCTATCTTAGCATGTTGGTTTGTGTGATGTTAATTAAGCAAAGTGATGTGCTTAAGTGTCTTTAGTATAACCTTGTACTTGCCTTTATTAGTGTGTGATGCATCATCTATTGCATTTCTGTGTATTCATACACTTGCATCTTACATCTTATATAGGGTACGCTAGATGCACCACGTGAAGGACATGATATGGAGCTGAACTCGAAGACGGTGTTTGGTGGAACTATCCTGAAGATGGAAGTACTCGGCGAGTGGTGTCTGACAAACACTGACTTAGTGTTGGATCCCAGGCAAAGCCCCGGTGCATGCTAACCCAACATTTATATACATATCATTTGAGTACTTTTACTTGTTTATTGCATTAAGTTATAGGATTTGAGTGAAAACACTTGCTGCATTATATCTATCCTTGTCCAGGTATCGAACTTGAATCCCATTTAAAGTTTAGGCACATGTTATTGCTTAGCCCTGCTAAATGTGGTAGAAGTCAGGTAATTTCCTGTCATCCGTGAGCTTTAGGATGAAGTGGATCACGGTTGGCTATATTTGCTATCATGGAAAAGAACATGCTTAAAAATGAAATGAGACTGGGCGGGAGTTCGATAGTGCGGCCGCAAGACACTTCACGTCTTGGGTGCGAAGCTATACCTGTCTGAGTCATTTAAGGACCGATTCGCTGTACATCCTTGAGTCATGTTGAACGCAGTCTAACACTTAGCTGGCCGGATAAGTCGTTCTGACCGTGAAGCCGAGTAATACAGTTCAGGCCAGGAATCGGGGGGTCAAGCGCACATCTTGGAGGAAGTAAGGATGTGCTTGGGAACATTGGCATAAGACCTGGGGGCTTAGAGTCCCTATCACCTGGCAGAGTGTTGCCCTTCGGGATGCGGCATCAGTCGAACCCACGATTCCTAAATTGTACCAAAGGTGACTTGTGCAACCCTGGCGCGGGGTATGCGCGGTTTGTGTTAGAAATACCCCTCCAGCTGGATAGGAATTCAATTTGAATCGCCATCGCTCCTGGTTAGTGAGCACTTGACTTCAGTAGCAGCAACGTAGATTCAATTAAATGGAACGGATGGTTAATTGGATGATGATTACAATGTTGCCTCAATTTATACCTGCTATGGTTAATAATGTTTGCTTAATAATCAAGTGATTGTTTAGCACAGGTGCTAAGATAGATGATAGGTTAATGCTAAAAATCACTGCTAGCACAGGTTCAAAATGGTTACTATTACTTATGCTTTTCTGCAAATAAAATGTCAGCCAGCTCCACTTAAAGAAAGCCTTGCATACTCCTTGGTATTGTTGGGCATTCTTAACGTCATTACCAAAAGTAGACTTAGTTTTCTAATTCTGATAACGGCGCCAAAAATGCCGAACCTATCCCTCATGCCACTTAAGCCAAGTTGTCATCCCCAGCATGACATGAGAGACACGGTATTGAAATATGCAACTGCTCTTCTAAATAAATAATAAATAAGATCTGCAAGCGCACAGATTAATACCGATGTAGCATTTTAACCGGGAAGTATTCTAGGTATCGTTATTTATATTTTTACCACTGGGAAGGGATTACTAACATCAATGTTGATTATGGAATGGAATATAGGAATGAGTATCAATCATTGCATGTATAAGTGAGAGCATTCATCTATCTCTTGCATACAGGGGTAAGTGTCACATAAAATATAGATAAAGTATGAATGGTGACAAAGATAATTAATTTGATCAGCTAGCCACATATAATAATGATAAGCACCTCAACAGATATTCTAACAAGTCATTAGCATGGTATTAGGACGAACTACAAGGATATTTCCTAAGTTATTCTTAACTATAAAGTCTAGCATATCATAGTTAGTGCAAGTACACTTGGCAATCATTGCGAGAAAGGACTAAGCCCATGCATAGTGATATTATCAAGGAAGATGAGAAACATAGCAATCACTCCCCCGTAATAATGTTGCTCTGCCTGCCTTACACACGGGAGGGGGACTATATAAGAACCAACGAAGCTGTCACCATCGCGGACCACCCCACGATCCGGCATATAAGGTGCAATCACAGATAAATATGGTCTAAGCACCACGCCTACACAATATTTATCATTTACCCATGGATCCGATGGATAAATGCTATACGATCCTAAACATGTATATAATTCCAATCTAACTAAGCCAAGCGTATAACTACGATAAACTAAGAACAATATAATCGCAAACATAAACAAGTAGAGCATAGTCATAATCAATATATTGAAATAGAACAAAGTTGTATTCATAATATTGAAGAACAAAGATGAACAATGGAGAACAGTAAAGGAATTACCAAGAATCCTCTTGACAGATCCGGAAACCAATCGAAGATTGACTCCTTCTAGTTCTAATCCTATGTAGCTATGCTATACTAGAGATCTAGTTGATGTGGTGGCTCTAGGGCTTGATCAGAGACTCTCCTCCTGAGATTAGGGTTTGAAGAATTGAGAATGAGGGAGTGCCTCCTCCAGGGGCTAGGGGTCCTGCTTATATAGCCCCCTCAAGTGAACGTGGGCCGTCGAATCAAACCGACATTAATCGCACGGTTTTCCTTGATCCCTTAGGTCGGTGGAGCATAATCCGCGAGACGGAGCCTGATTGGCTCTCAGGACAGGGCGGGCGCCCTAGGGAGCAGGGCGGGCGCCCTGCCTCCGGGCCCGTTCGGCCTCCCGTTCGATCTCGTGGCTTCTGGAGTCTTCTAGATGATAGAAAATCGGTGAACACGTTATTATCTCTATGTAAACCCGACGTGTGGGCCTTTCCTCCGTATTTTCTGATAACCCCCTGCAGAAATAGACAAACACCAAAACTCGTGGAATTCTGTCAGATAAAACCCTAAGTCTAGGTGTTGGTTGCATTTGGATCCTTTTCTTTATTTATTTGATAACTATATTTGGTACTTAAGGACCATCAACAAACTCCCCCAAGCTTACCTCTTGCTCGTCCCTGAGCAAGGATAGACTCATTATGGATCAGAAGTTGCTGCAATGCCTTTGAACGTTGACGGTACATATGCTTTCAAATAAGGTCTCATCCCTGAGTTAGAGTAAACTGTCAAGACTTAAAACTTACTCATTTTACCTTTCACCATGGGGCTTGCAACCGTCACCTGCATCTTGAGTGGTTAAAAGATAGAACGGTCTAGTCAAATGCCATGTCTCTTATTCTTGATCAGCTATAGCTCTGGAGTTTTTGCAAATTTTTCAAATAAAACTCAGAGATTCCTTGTATGACTTTCTCGGGTCTCTCTTTTGTGGTATTTCTGGATCCTTACCAAGGCAGTATTGGTATATGCCTTCTCTCTCAAAGTATGTGGTATTTATGGTATAAGGCGTAGTGACATTGCCTTCTCTCTCACCCTACTCTAATAAGGCTTTGATATCTGGAGCTCATAGGTGGGAGATACAGTATACATACTCATAGAACATTTATTGCATAGTCAAACCATGGATCCAGAGAAACAAGTCAATAAGTCAAATCAAGATGTGCATGTGTGGTGAATGAGTGGTGTATGGTGATGATGGTGATAACAAAAGTCTAATGCTCTTTTTGAGGGAATACATACCTTTCTTGCTTTTTAAAACTTTTGAGGAGAATGAGATGCTCTATTTTTTTTCTTTTTTTTTCTCAGGTGGGTATCTTGTACCCCTAATTCTACTGTCGGACACTTGTCCATTTTTACCTCTCGTCTCACTTTTTCTTTCTTCGAGGTTCCGAGCACTTGCTCCTTTTTATTTCCTCGTATTTATATTATTTTTTTTAGAGCAATCTCCCTCTTTTGAAAATATAGCAAGTGGTAGTAGAAATGACTTGAGCATTAACTTCACAGGGAATAACAGGAATGGGATAATATTTTTGGCTATTCTCTCCCTGGTCAAGAGTAGAATAATTTTGGGTGAATCTGGAGATGGAAATGAGTGGATATATGTGGATGCTTACTTCCGGAGTAGAAGCAGCATGTATGAGTGAACGTGCAAGTGAATCTTGATTTTAACCACATGACAAGTTCCTAAGGGTCTACACAGCTTGACCACACTCAATGCCCATAAGCAGTAAGTAGTAAAAGTGCGGCTCTTATTCTAACAAGCATGTATATATGGCTATGGTAGGAATTTAAACTCTCATCATACAGGAACTCATCATGCAACATTTTAAAGATTTTTAAAGATAAAATTCTCTATAATTCTAGCATCTCTAGGAACAGATAAATAGCAGCTCAACCTTCCCATATCATATCCGCTAACAACTTAGACTTCAGATCAAGTTCTCTTCCCACTAGTTCAGGTTTAGAGCCAGTTTTAAATTATAACAGTTATGTCTAAACTAGAGAGAGAACAAATTTGAAAATTAGGCAGAGCAACTATTCATCATATCCATGCTAGAGTTTTATTTTCAAGATTCAGTTTAGCATAGCTACTTTATTTATTTATTAAACTAAGCAAATATATATAAACACAAAATATTTATTTGGGTTTTCATGATTATGCATCTTTTTATTTTAATAAAGCATAGGTATAAATGTAGATAAAAATACTTATCGGGATAAATGGGGGTGCTCTCCCCCAAGCTGGATCTTGACGTAATTTCTTCTGATATAGCTAGCAGGTGCAGAGGTGTATTTGAATGTCGGCAGCACCCTGACAGCGATTAGGATGTCCTCCATCTGCTAGTCTTCCTGAATTCTGTTGAGCTCAAATAGACAACAAAGCTTCGTGGAACTTGATTAAGCGTTAGCATAAATATCTAGCCTTTATCATGTTTGAGCTTCCTTGATAAATGTCACTCTCTATTTTTATTTTCATTTTTATAGAACAGAAAAAAAATATATTATTATTATTTTATTTTTTTTATGCCACCACAATGAATGTACTTATGGGTTTTATGCCACTCGCATACTCACATGGGGCTTACTGTTTTCAACATTTTTTTTAGACAGAATGAACATGATTAACTGAGCAATAATTAAAGGGAAAATGATAACTACCAAGTTTACCTCTTGGCACGGCGTTCGGTGTTTTTAAGTCCTCCGAACAGGACTTCTTTTCTTCTTAGTTGTCCTGGGATTTGGGTGGCGTAGACGGTGGTTCCGGCAGTGCCTCCTCTTCTTGTGTAACTGTCTTCACTTTCCATACCCGACTTGGTGCTTCGGTCTCCTGTTGTGTATCCTCAGGCCTTATGACCTCTCCTTCATAGTCTGTCCATACGTCCATGATGGTTTGCCTCCTTTGGTTACGGTTACGTCGCCTTCTTCTTGTCCTGACCTGCTTAGAATCTTCAACTATATAGTTAGGGTCATTAAAGTAGCGGCGTACCTTCTCAGAGGGGAAATGCATATGGACTTCTCCGGTTCCAATGTAGATGATTGCTTTGACGGTGCCTAGGAACGGTCTTCCTAGGATGATGGGTGGATCGTACTCGTCGTCTCCCATGTCAATGACCTGAAAGTATGTAAGGACAAAATGATCGTTAATTTTAACAGGGACATCGGTTACTATACCTTCGACCTTTCGGGATGTCTGATCTGCCATCTGGAGCTGAGTGTATGTTGGTTTTAAGGGCATGGTTCCGTACAAGAGCTGATAGGTGACTGTGGCCATTATGTTGACGCCTGATCCAGTGTCGCAGAGCGCCTTCTGAAAGGAGTATCCATTGATTGAGCACTCAATGCTTGGCATACCTGAGTCGTCCTTCTTGTTCAGGAAGGGCGACTTGAGTCGACCATCTTGACCTCCTTGAACTGCAGTGACCATCTTAGCTGATTCGGTCCATCCTTGGTTGTTCTTGTTCTGCTTGTTCCTCCTGTTGGTCCTCTTCCTTGGTTCATGTTGGGGTTGCTCTGGGATTTGTGTAATCTTGTTCTTGAAGGAAAACGTCTCCTTCCTCCCCTTGATGTTGAAGTTGATCTTCGCAGCGCTGGTGTAGATGACAGCTCCCGAGGTGTTCAGGAATGGCCTTCCCAGAATAACTGGTGACCTCTCATCGGACCCGGTCTCTATCACCACGAAGTCAGCTGGAGCGTACGAGGTACCAACTCGGACACACATGTTCTTTAATATTCCTTTAGGAAAGCTTAGTGTCCGATCTGCAAGCTGCAAACACATAGTTGTTTCTGATAAAGGATATGTAAAGAATTTTTCATAGAGTACCCTGGGCATAATGTTGACGCTAGAGCCAAAGTCGCAGAGTCCTTCTGGGAAGTCCACCATGCCGATGGAGATCGGGATGACGGGGCGTCCTGGATCGCCTCTCTTGACTGGTAGAAGGTCATTATGTACTCCGACAGCGGGATTACTCCAATAGTTACCTGCATCAAACATGTCTACAAGATTTGCAGATTCTAATCCTTCCGGTTGTGATGGTATACCGGGGTTAGTAGCAGGAACAGCAGCAGCTATTTGATTTAACTGAGATTCAATCATTTTATTAAAGCTAATTTGGTTTTTGATGGTAGTAGAGAAATTATCCATTCTATTATTTATGTTTTCTAGTATTTTATCATTGGATGCCAATTTCTTAGACAAGTTATCCATTAGCTTTCCTTGATTAGACACTAACTCTCTCAGGGGTGGAAAATTATTATTGTTGTTGTAAGGGTTATTACCTTGATAATTACCTGAGTAGTTACCTGAGTAGTTAGGCCTCTGTTGATTCCAACCTTGATTTTGTTGAGGACGGTTGTAGTTGTTGTTGTTGTTGATGTACCTTGCATCCTCAAGCATCTCAGGGCAGTGATTGCCTGAGTGTCCAGTGTCTCCACATTCCTCACAAGTCATGTGAGAGTCGTAGACGTTCATGACTTCTCTTTTGTCTCCAGCTTTGTCATCAAGCTTTTTCATGAGTAGGTCTAACTTTGCAGACAGCATGTCTCCCTTCTTGAGCTGGTGCATACCTCCACCCTTCTTGCGTGTTTGAGTCCTCTCTTTGTTCCAACCTTGGTTGGACGCCATCTTCTCCACAAGGGCTGTAGCTTGTGGTATGGTGAGTGTTGATATTTGGTAACGCAATTAGGAAATGATCCGCAAGCGCACGGATATCGGTGAGCACTTCACCCGGGATGTTATCCAGAGTATCGTATTTATTTTTTTACCACTAGGAGAAAGCGTGCATCTGACTAACCAAATCTATTACTACTAACCTTTAGGCTACAACCACTGTGATTTGATGTGAGCGATGTATAGAGAAGACTGTAACTGCACTCTCGTTCTAACCTTGGTAAGGATGATCTACTGCTCTATTGGAGAGGCTCACGGAATCTAGACACCTCAAAGGATGTTCGACCCGCACCTATAAACCCTATCCATCCTGCTAACGAGATATGGAATACAAAGGTAGCTACGGAAATGTCACGTTCCTCGCTACTACCACGGTCCGGCTAGACAGGGGATATCTATGAGTATCCTAGCCCAAACACCTCGTTTACGCTAGAGATGATTACTCTAAACTCTACGCGAAGAGATTAAAGTAAACTCATAAACCAAAGAACAATAAAACAAAGAACTTACTAGAATTTAGAAGTCGAAATACTAAAGAATCCTAGGAGCAAGCCTTGGGTTAGGATAACTTGATCCTGCAGGTACAACCTCGAAGTAGTCACCGACAGGCCGGACTTCCTTCGATCTATACCTCCACTCTATCTCTCTCAATCTAGAAGAACTAAGTCTAATCTCACATTGGATGCTAAGCCCTAATGAGGTGGGAACCCTAAGGGAACCTCTCTCTCTGAATCCTCTCTGGAAAATATGAAAATAATGGACTTGGATTCTCCTCTCCAGGGGCCAGGGGTCCTGCTTATATAGTCCCTTTAAGTGAACCTGGGCTGTCGGATCAAACCGACATTAATCGCACGGTTTTCCTTGATCCTTTAGGTCGGTGGGGCATAATCCGCGAGACTCGTCCTGATTGGTTGCAGACCTAGGGCGGGCGCCCCAGGGTCCAGGGCGGGCACCCTGGTCCCGGGCCCGTTCGGCCTCCCGTTCGATCCCGTGGCTTCTGGAGTCTTCTAGATGATAGAAAATCGGTGAACACGTTAATATCTCTATGTAATTCCGACGTGTGGGCCTTTCCTTTGTATTTCCTGATAACCCCCTACAGAAACAGATAAACAACAAAACTCGTGGAATTCTGTCAGATCAAACCCTAATTCTAGGTGTTGCTTGCATATAAGTCATTTTTCTTATTTATTGGATAATTAAAATTGATACTTAAGAACTGTCAACAAACACCCCCATACTTAGGCTTTTACTCGTCCTCGAGAAAAGGATGGTTCAGAAAAATAACTGGGGTTGAAACATTGTAAAGCATTCTTTTTATACCTGCAGGGTGTTGTGAATGTCCACTGTGCACTGTAGTCAGGGAAATATATGGTTGAAGTAGAGATCCTTTCTTCTCATCCTGTCACTTGGAGTTTTTATATATTTTTGAATAGAAAACTTAGCATACCTTTATCCTCATAGGGGCTCTCAGATCACTCATTTATCTTTTGTATATCTCATTGAGGCTGTTTTAATTTGTAGAAATTCTCAAGCATACTTACTTTGCATATTTTGCCTAGGTCAAACCGGGATCCGAGGAGAGGAATGCCATACTCTTAGATCAAAGACTTTGAAAATTAAAACTTGTCAACTCTTACTGGCATATTGCTTATTAGAGGGACCATGGGCTATCATTTTCTTTTTACCATATATATTTTTATCATCTCATTTTTTTAGGTGGATACTGAGGTACCCCTAATTCTACTTCCGGACACTTGTCCATTTTTCTGCGAGGTTGTCGAGCACTTGCTCTTTTTTATTTCCTCGAAATTTATATTTTTGCATAGCCCATGCCTCTAATGCAATAATACTTCGGAAGAGTGAATCTTTCTGAATAAAAAAATGTCTTGATCTTGGGAGCATGATAAATCTCTCAACAAGGGTCTAACTCGTTTTGCACAAACTCAATACAAAGCAAATTAATATTTTTAGGTTTATCAGGCATATAAAATACTGAGGATGGTAGCTATATTTTTGAAGTTTTTGAAAAGAAAATCTCCAAGCGACAAAGATTTCAAGAATAAGATACTCATATTCTACCATCTCACATTCCACAATGACTTGAGTAACACATGGTTTTTAAAATGATTTTCAATAAATGCAGGTTTTCAGAAATATCACAGAGTGAGATTGATCATGATTAAAAATATTTTTGTCTTTTTAAATTATCATGTTAGGAACAATATTCTACACAGCCCAATATGTATTTGTATATATGTAAATAAAACGTGCAGAGTATGTACCTGAATCGTGGAGTGGTGCAATCGAAGTGCATTTACCATGTCGGGGGGATTCCCCCATACTTGTTTCCTGCTTTCTTGCATAAAAATAAAGTGAAGATACACGAGGCATAATAATAATAATCTTTATTTGTCTTGAGGCATTTATTACACTGACTAATGAAGCGAACTAATCTAAACTGAATTGAATCTAATTGAATCTAATGATGAAGACTAAGACACACTGCCTCAAGGTCTAATCTAGATAGCTCAGTGTTGCTCTAAATCCCTGATCCTAGCAAGGGCATCAGAAAGGTCACGTTTAAATGCGAGCACAGTAGTGTTCAGGTTGGAGACTTGCCTACTAAGGGAGCTAACTGTGGACTGAAGTTCCATAATATGTCTATTTGCTATCCTGATGTCCTCATCCACATCTGCTATGGTCCTGCAGCGCTTCGGTGGTGTCTCAAACGAATTGAGAGCGTGCTTAGGAGCTTCCTTTGGTGGGATGAAGCGAACTTTTGCTGTCCTAACTCCTTCAAAGCGGGGCCTCTCCTTCTCCGTAGTGTAGTGGACGCTGCTGATCTCGCCGCTCCGGTTGGTCTTGACGCCTACAACCCGCTCAGTGGGTTTAGGTGGCAGGATTTTCGTGCCGGCTGGTACCTTGACGATGGCTTCTTGCTTGGACGACGGTCCCTTGAGAAGAAGGGGCTGCGGTGGTGTAGTAAGAACTGGTTGGGCATAGTAGGATGAGATTGAGCTGCGCTGGTTTGATGGTGGGGCTGCTAGCTGTCGCTCTGTGTTGGCCGGGACGTAGGCGTCGGGGTCATCCTTGGGCTTGCGGTTGAGGTCGTAAGGGACGATCTCCCAGTTGCGGTGGGTCATGTCGGCCATTGGAGAAGCAAGGAACTAGACAAGCTCTAATTGAGGAGGAGAGAAGGATTGAATGAATTGGTGTTGAAAGCTGACGTCAGGGGTCTGTTTATATAGGGGTCAAAAAGTGCCTCTAGGGTTTCCATAGATCCATCCCGCCGCCGGGCGTGCGTAACAACCCATTCGCAGAATTTTCTGGATAACCATAGATGAGGAAAGCACGTCGGAAGAGGCTGGGGCCGAGGGGACACCAGGGCAGGGTGCCCGCCCTCATCATCAGGGCGCCTGCCCTAGGCCTGCCGCCTCTGCGGGCCCGCTTGCTCAAGCATGTTTCTAGAAGTATTTTTATCCCGAAAAATATATACTGGCCCAAAAACGTCAGATTAAAAAGGTCGGGCTTTAATTCTCCATCGGAAGGTAAAAATGGATCACGTCTATTTCTTCTAATTCTTTATTGGGTTCTAAAAATAATTTAAGACGTTGACCATTTACCTTGAATAACGTACCTTCGTCGTTTTGAAGTGTAATAGCTCCGTGGGATGATGAATTGACTACCTTGTATGGTCCTTTCCATTTACTCTGGAGTTTTCCATGCCCGAAAAGCTTCACCCTGGAATTAAAAAGTAACACCTTATCTCCGGGTGAGAACTCCTTCTTCTTGATCCTCTTGTCATGCCATCTTTTGACTCTTTCTTTGTAGATCTTCGAATTGTGATATGCTTTCTCTCACCATTCTTCCAATTCTGATAGTTGCATTCTTCTATGATCTCCAGCAACATCTAGGTCCATATTCCATCTTCTTATGGCCCAGTGTGCTTTGAACTCTAGTTCAACAGGCAAGTGGCAAGTCTTCCCATACACCAATTGGTATGGGGTCATTCCAATTGGGGTCTTGTATGCTGTCCGGTATGCCCAGAGTGCATCGGGTAACTTTTCCTTCCATGCTATTCCCATCTCATTTACTGTTTTCTGAAGAATGTTCTTGATTTGCTTGTTGGAAGTCTCTGCTTGGCCACTTGTCTGAGGATGATATGGGGTAGCAACGTTGTGACGGATTCCATGTTTTGCTAGATAATGCTCAAAGCGTTTATCGATGAAGTGTGATCCCCCATCACTTATCACCACCCTAGGGACTCCAAATCTTGGAAATATAATCTCTTCAAACATCCTCTTTGAATTAATATTGTCGGCACGCTTGCAAGGTAGTGCTTCTACCCACTTGGAGACGTAGTCAACTGCCACCAAGATGAATTCACACTTCTTTGATGGAGGAAATGGACCCATGTAGTCTATTCCCCAAACATCAAAGAGCTCAATCTGAAGGTTGTTGGTGAGTGGCATAGCATCTCTTGTATTTACGTTTCCGTGCCTTTGACATGGCCCACATCTTCTGATATATTGCCTTGTGTCTTCATACATTGTAGGCCAATAGAATCCACATTGCCAGATCTTTGAATGTGTACGGAATGCTCCATAATGACCTCCGTATGGTGATGAATGGCATCTGTCGATGATCTTCCACCCTTCCTCAGTGGTCACACACCTTCTGAGTAAGCCATCAGCGCATACTCGGAAGAGGTATGGCTCATCCCATATGTGTGAACGACTTTCTTGAATAAGCTTCTTCTTGTTCGCTCCTGGTGGTACATACCCTGAAACCATAAAATTAACAATATCTGCATACCAGGGGTCAGACCTGTTGATTCCATAGAGCATGTCGTCCCGGAGTGAATCATTAATGGGTGTTTCCTGTGGATCCTTAAAGTGCATTCTAGACAAGTGATCAGCAACAGAATTTTCTACTCCCTTTTTATCTTTTATTTCTAAGTCAAATTCTGGGAGTAACAAGATCCATCTAATTAGGCGAGGTTTAGCATATTTTTTAGTGAGCAAATATTTTAGTGCAGCATGATCAGTGTAAACAATTATTTTAGCTCCTACTAAGTAAGATCTAAATTTATCAATGGCAAAGACAACAGCCAGAAGCTCTTTTTTAGTGGTTGCATAATTAAGTTGAGCTCCTGTCAAAGTTTTACTGGCGTAAGCAATTGCATGATGCTTCTTGTCTTTTGTTTGCCCCAAAACTGCCCCCACAGCATAATCACTAGCATCACACATAATTTCAAAAGGCAACGACCAATCAGGGGGTTGAATGATTGGTGCAGAGATGAGTGCATTCTTTAATAATTCAAAAGCTTTTAAACATGCATCATCAAATTCGAAAGGAGCATCCTTGGCTAGCAAAAGAGTGAGTGGTCTAGCAATAAATGAAAAATCTTTTATGAATCTGCGATAAAAACCAGCATGGCCAAGAAAGCTTCGAATTCCTTTTATATTCACAGGTGGAGGTAGTTGTTCTATTACTTCAATTTTAGTTTTATCTACCTCAATACCTCTTTCAGACACTAGGTGTTCTTGCACTATTCCTTCCCTAACCATAAAATGACATTTTTCCCAGTTAAGGACTAAGTGCTTTTCTTTGCATCTTTGCAAAACCTTGTCTAAGTTTTCAAGACAATTATCAAAAGTTTTTCCATAAACAGAAAAATCATCCATGAAAACTTCCATAATCTCTTCAATCATATCAGAAAATATAGACATCATGCATCTTTGAAAAGAAGCTGGTGCATTACATAGCCCAAAAGACATTCTACGATAAGCATAAGTTCCGTATGGACAAGTAAAAGTGGTTTTGCTTTGATCATCAGGATGGATCGGGATCTGGTGGTACCCTGAATATCCATCTAAGAAACAGAAGAACGAATGGTTCGCTAACCGCTCTAACATCTCATCTATAAAAGGTAAAGGAAAGTGATCCTTTTTCGTGGCTTTATTCAATTTTCTATAGTCAATGCACATCCGCCACCCTGTGACGGTGCGTTGCTGAATTAGCTCATTCTTCTCATTTGTAACAACAGTCATGCCTCCCTTTTTAGGCACAACTTGAACAGGGCTCACCCACTCACTATGCGGCACAGGATATATAATCCCTGCATGCAGCAACTTTATAACTTCCTTTTTAACTACTTCTCTCATCGCGTTGTTGAGTCTATGTTGGGGTTCCCGAGAAGGTGAAACAGAAGGATCTGTCAGAATGCGATGGGTGCAAATCATAGGACTGATTCCTGTAAGATCTTGGAGTGAGTAGCCAAAGACTGAGTGATGTTTTTCTAAAACGGTCATTAATCGCAGAGTTTGTTCCTGAGTGAGTTTATTACTAATGATCACAGGAAACTCTAGATTATTGTTTAGGAAAGCATAGATAAGACCGGGTGGTAAAGTTTTAAGCTCTATAGGAGGTCTGGGTGTTTCTGCAAACTCATCTAAAGGTTCAGGTTCAGAAGGTTCAGCTTCCTCTTCTATGAAGAAAGGGGCTTCTTCTTCTAAGTCTGATTCATTTAAAAGCCCTAGAGACGCAGCTTTTACCTCTTCCATAGGATCAGGCAAAAGAGATGACTCGATCTTATTATTCAAGGAGTGAGAAATTGTCATAGGGAATTTAAAATCCTTTCCAAAAGAAATGTGTAGCTTTCCAGTTTGACCTTCATAAAGGAGTCTTCTAAATGGTTGTCCTATCAACAGGTCGAAGTCCCATGTATCAAAGATATAAAAGTTCAAATGAATCATGGAGCCTTCTACCATAAAGGGTAGGACATTCACAATTCCAAGACTGGGGACCAATCGTCCCGAAGATTCCTTCATGAACTTTGTTGTGGGGGTTAAAATTAATTTTCCAAATAATTTAAGTGCAAAAGCTTCAGACATGATATTGATCCCCACAACAGGATTATAGAGAGCATCAAATTGATCAGAATCATAAGCACAGCGTATAGTGATAGGAGGTGTATCCAAATGGATCACTTCAGAGGAAAACTCTGACTCCTCCAACCATTCGCTACTCATGACTGAGATAAGCTCTCTCAATTGATATTCACTTGGTAAACAAATGCTATAATGGCCGCTTTGGGGTTTGTCTATAGAATGGTAGTTTGAAATGTTTCCAAAATCAGCAAAAAGATCGGATTCTATATCCAGCATGAAATCAGGTGGTGGAATTTCTTCCTTTTGTGGCTCAAAACTTGGGATAGCTGAAGTAGGTGAAGAATTCGGCAGAGTGTCTACTTCGGCTTTGTAGGTTTTATCATGGAGGGTATTATCCATCTCAGCTTCTAGGATTCTATCTAGGATCGCTCTAGCTTCATCAGTAGGGATACGAAAGAAAGAACCTCTAGACATTGTATGTAGCATTTGTTTATGATCTTTCTGAAGACCTCGAAAGAAATGAAAAAGGAGAATAGGGTCTTCAATATTGAGTTTTGGACCAGATTCTAAAAGATCAGAAAAATGTTTCCAGGATTTTCCCAAAGTTTCATTTTCTTTTTGTTTAAAAGATAGAACTTCGAGTCTAAGGTCGGCGATACGATCGAGGGAATAAAAATCTAAACAGAAGTTGGCTCGTAAGACTCCCCATTCACCTCGTTGTTGACTTACCTTCTGACTATACCATCATCTAGCTTCTCCTCTTAAGGAAAAAGGAAAAAGCTTCCAACGTAAAGTCTTATCAGAAATGCCTTCAATGCGAAGACAATCGCATGTTTGCTCAAAATCTCTAATATGAAGGTAAGGATTTTCGTCTTCCTTTCCCGAAAAGGATAGGTTCTCAATCATGGCAATTAACCTTGAACTTAACCTATACTGGGATGTTTGGATAGGCTGTGATGACTCCCATGGTAAAAGGTCAGTTTCCGAAGGTGTTGCAAATTGATAGATTGATTTAGAATCTTGGTTCTCCATAAGGTAAGAATAAAGAATATAAAAAGATAAGGAATAAAAAGATAAAGAAAGATAAAAGTATAGGTACAAGCTAGTAGTAAGATTCAAGGTTATCTCAGCAAACCGTCTTTCTCCCCGGCAACGGCGCCAGAAATGCTTGTTGATATTTGGTAACGCAATTAGGAAATGATCCACAAGCGCACGGATATCGGTGAGCACTTCACCCAGGATGTTATCCAGAGTATCGTATTTATTTTTTTACCACTAGGAGAAAGCGTGCATCTGACTAACCAAATCTATTACTACTAACCTTTAGGCTACAACCACTGTGATTTGATGTGAGCGATGTATAGAGAAGACTGCAACTGCACTCTCGTTCTAACCTTGGTAAGGATGATCTACTGCTCTATTGGGGAGGCTCACGGAATCTAGACACCTCAAAGGATGTTCGACCCGCACCTATAAACCCTATCGATCCTGCTAACGGGATATGGAATACAAAGGTAGCTACGGAAATGTCACGTTCCTCGCTACTACCACGGTCCGGCTAGACAGGGGATATCTATGAGTATCCTAGCCCAAACACCTCGTTTACGCTAGAGATGATTACTCTAAACTCTACGCGAAGAGATTAAAGTAAACTCATAAACCAAAGAACAATAAAACAAAGAACTTACTAGAATTTAGAAGTCGAAATACTGAAGAATCCTAGGAGCAAGCCTCGGGTTAGGAGAACTTGATCCTGCAGGTACAACCTCGAAGTAGTCACCGACAGGCCGGGCTTCCTTCGATCTATACCTCCACTCTATCTCTCTCAATCTAGAAGAACTAAGTCTAATCTCACATTGGATGCTAAGCCCTAATGAGGTGGGAACCCTAAGGGAACCTCTCTCTCTCTGAATCCTCTCTGGAAAATATGAAAATAATGGACTTGGATTCTCCTCTCCAGGGGCCAGGGGTCCTGCTTATATAGTCCCTTTAAGTGAACCTGGGCCATCGGATCAAACTGACATTAATCGCACGGTTTTCCTTGATCCTTTAGGTAGGTGGGGCATAATCCGCGAGACTCGTCCTGATTGGTTGCAGACCTAGGGTGGGCGCCCTGGTCCCGGGCCCGTTCGGCCTCCCGTTCGATCCCGTGGCTTCTGGAGTCTTCTAGATGATAGAAAATCGGTGAACACGTTAATATCTCTATGTAATTCCGACGTGTGGGCCTTTCCTTTGTATTTCCTGATAATCCCCTGCAGAAACAGATAAACAACAAAACTCGTGGAATTCTGTCAGATCAAACCCTAATTCTAGGTGTTGCTTGCATATAAGTCCTTTTCCTTATTTATTGGATAATTAAAATTGATACTTAAGAACTGTCAACAGTGAGTGATAGAAATGCGCCTCCAGCTGCAGCATCCATGGTCTCACGAGCACTAGTGATGAGCCCATAATAGAAAGTCTGCATAAGTAGCCAGCTTTCCATTCCATGATGGGGACATTCTAGGATGTAATCTTGAAAGCGCTCCCATGCTTCTGGAACGGATTCATCATGTTGTTGCTGAAAACTTGTAATCTTCCCACGGAGAGCATTGGTCTTGCCCATGGGAAAGAACTTAGTCAGAAAGTTCGTAGAGCAAAGTGCCCACGTAGTGTTCTTATCCTTCGTCGCGTAGAACCACTGCTTCGCTCTCCCCAATAGTGAGAATGGGAAAAGGCGAAGTAGTATGGCGTCTCTAGGAACATCTAATATAGTGAATGTGCTGCAAATCTCTAGGAAGTGTTGGAGATGAGCACTTGCATCTTCGTGCGGCTTCCCACAAAACTGGTTGGCTTGTACCATGTTGATGAGCCCTGGCTTGAGCTCAAAGTTCTTGTCGATGGCCGCGGCAGGTCCAGTGCGGATGTTGTCCATAGTGGGAGCTGAGAACTCACGGATCGTCTTGTTCGCCATGGCTGCGAACTCTGTTGACAAATTCCGGATGAAACTTCGGCGGTCTTCTGGATTGGATGAAGTGTTGCGTCGAAGTGTTGACTTCTTGAGCTTGGCTCTTGCCTTTCTGATTAATGCTTCGGGATTGTCAACAAAATTTTCTAGAAGATGTCCTCTATTCATACATCACCCTGCAAAACAATAAGAATGGAAAAATACAGGGGTAAATCTGTATGGGAGAATTGATGATCTCAATCACTTAATGATGCGAATGATGACTCAAATTTCGTATTCATTCCTTGTTAGTAAATCAACCTTCCCCGGCAACGGTGCCAAAAATGCTTGTTGGGCATTCTTAACGTCATTACCAAAAGTAGACTTAGTTTTCTAATTCTGATAACGGCGCCAAAAATGCCGAACCTATCCCTCATGCCACTTAAGCCAAGTTGTCATCCCCAGCATGACATGAGAGACGCGGTATTGAAATATGCAACTGCTCTTCTAGATAAATAATAAATAAGATCTGCAAGCGCACAAATTAATACCGATGTAGCATTTTAACCGGGAAGTATTCTAGGTATCGTTATTTATATTTTTACCACTGGGAAGGGATTACTAACATCAATGTTGATTATGGAATGGAATGTAGGAATGAGTATCAATCATTGCATGTATAAGTGAGAGCATTCATCTATCTCTTGCATACAGGGGTAAGTGTCACATAAAATATAGATAAAGTATGAATGGTGACAAAGATAATTAATCTGATCAGCTAGCCACATATAATAATGATAAGCACCTCAACAGATATTCTAACAAGTCATTAGCATGGTATTAGGACGAACTATAAGGATATTTCCTAAGTTATTCTTAACTATAAAGTCTAGCATATCATAGTTAGTGCAAGTACACTTGGCAATCATTGCGAGAAAGGACTACGCCCATGCATAGTGATATTATCAAGGAAGATGAGAAACATAGCAATCACTCCCCCGTAATAATGTTGCTCTGCCTGCCTTACACACGGGAGGGGGACTATATAAGAACCAACGAAGCTGTCACCATCGCGGACCACCCCACGATCCGGCATATAAGGTGCAATCGCAGATAAATATGGTCTAAGCACCACGCCTACACAATATTTATCATTTACCCATGGATCCGATGGATAAACGCTATACGATCCTAAACATGTATATAATTCCAATCTAACTAAGCCAAGCGTATAACTACGATAAACTAAGAACAATATAATCGCAAACATAAACAAGTAGAGCATAGTCATAATCAATATATTGAAATAGAACAAAGTTGTATTCATAATATTGAAGAACAAAGATGAACAATGAAGAACAGTAAAGGAATTACCAAGAATCCTCTTGACAGATCCGGAAACCAATCGAAGATTGACTCCTTCTAGTTCTAATCCTATGTAGCTATGCTATACTAGAGATCTAGTTGATGTGGTGGCTCTAGGGCTTGATCAGAGACTCTCCTCCTGAGATTAGGGTTTGAAGAATTGAGAATGAGGGAGTGCCTCCTCCAGGGGCTAGGGGTCCTGCTTATATAGCCCCCTCAAGTGAACGTGGGCCGTCGGATCAAACCGACACTAATCGCACGGTTTTCCTTGATCCCTTAGGTCGGTGGAGCATAATCCGCGAGACGGAGCGTGATTGGCTCTCAGGCCAGGGCGGGCGCCCTAGGGAGCAGGGCAGGCGCCCTGCCTCCGGGCCCGTTCGGCCTCCCGTTCAATCTCGTGGCTTCTGGAGTCTTCTAGATGATAGAAAATCAGTGAACACGTTATTATCTCTATGTAAACCCGACGTGTGGGCCTTTCCTCCGTATTTTCTGATAACCCCCTGCAGAAACAGACAAACACCAAAACTCGTAGAATTCTGTCATTTAAAACCCTAAGTCTAGGTGTTGGTTGCATTTGGATCCTTTTCTTTATTTATTTGATAACTATATTTGGTACTTAAGGACCGTCAACAGGTATCACTCTAGTTTTTGACGGGTAAGTCTAGCTGAGTACATTCTCATACTCAGGGTTTATTCCCACTTGTTGCAGGTTGTGATGTATCATGGCTACTGCAAGAATTGGTTGGCTCCTGCCATTGTGTCGAATTGTGATCATGGGCATGATCCTTCTGAGTTATCTTGTCTCTAATGCTTTTGATGGAAGTTGATCTTGGTACTGGCATGTATTTGCAATAAGAGAAATGTTAGTTTCAAATTACTTTGCTTCCGCTATTTTTCAACTTAAGTTGTAATAACTATGTTGAACTCTGATCTATACTGAATTACTTGTGAAATGGATATAACATGTGACTTGTTATGTTGAATCACTACGATCTTGACTTGTATATTGGTTGGTTTGAAATCACTCATGATTTCATTGGACTACCGGAGTTATATGGGCTCAAGTGTGAGAATTTGATCACTTAGGTGATTGTTTTTGTACTTGTGCTCTTATAATTTGGACGGTTCCATGACACATCGTATGCTGAATTCGACGGTTAACATAAGAGACAGTCGATTTATACTGGTTTGGGCCCTCGTAATCGAGTAATAGCCTTTACGTCCAGTCGGCGTTAGCCTTTGGGTTGGATTGATTGTTATGATCGTCAAGGGGTGCCCACAGCCTCTCTTTATATAAGTAGAGACGGCTATGGTGGAGTTACAATCCTAGTCGGATCCAAAGAAGGTGTCCTGTTCTAATTACAGAAGGTACTTTCTATTAGGAGTCCGGCTAGTTTGGCATGTTCTACTTGAAATCGGTGTCGTCTGTCATCACGCCTCTTATGTGATGAGATACAGGCCCGATCTTCCGAGAGGTAACCGGTAAGTTCGACTTGTGGAGATCTTAATGTTGGCGATCCGGCTTCAAATCAGACACGATTCGAACCCTGCAACCATTACACCACTGCTCCATTGGTTATCAACCAAGCACAACTTGATTGACCTCGCCAAGAAGGCTTTTCCTGCAAGCGAATCAAAGAACACAAGCAAGAAGGTTAAACACGCAATCTGAAATTGCAAATATGAATGATGCGAATATCAATTGAGGGTTCAAGAACTCGGTTCCAAAGGACTAATCGACACAGTGGAGGAGATCAAGAACAGGGGCCCTGGATCACTGTAAAAGGATTTGTCACCACAGTTACAATGAACGATTCAGTTTCTCGATGGAAAACTAAACTCTAAACAAAACCCAATTGTCTAGCAGTGGCGGTGGCTATTTTTATAGTCTAAGACTCGACCTAGGGTTGAGGATGGCCAGGGGTTGGGCGTCCACAACTTGGGCTTAAGGCCCGACACGATACATGGCCAAGTTGGCCCAAATAGGTGACGCAGCACCTTGCCGTGGTCACACATAATGATCCATGGACCTTCTAGAGCTGGGACGAGATCCAAAACGACGGTGTCGTCGTCCCCTTTCCAACGCATCCAAGAACGCCCCGTTTCGATGTCGTATGAGAGAGTTATGACCGAAACAATGACGACATGTCTGCTGAATCCGAGGGTGACGTGGCAGCTGAGTTGGGGACGAATTGCAACTTGGGGAAGACCATAGCGTCGGTGTGTCTAGCGTGGCGATGTCCTCATCATTATGTCTGGCGGTGGGCTAGGCCAGGGCCCATTGCCAGTAATTGTTCTGATGAGGAACCCTGTGGGTCCCGTATCGATAAGCCCTCGAGCATTTCATGGTTGAACTTGAAAGCCTCCTTGCTTCCTCAAGTCTTGCCAGGAGAAGCAAGTGAAACGACCTCGATTCTCCTCGAAGGGAAAATCCACAGATACGAATTATAATGTGATAGCCCACGAAAGAAACCCATCACATTATCAATTATCAGATGATATCATAGTCATACATCTCATAATTACAAATTACAAAGTTTTACAACACTTGTTAACACACCTACTACATCGTTATCTAGCGGAAACTCACGCGTCGTCATCGGATTTGTTGTAGCGCGTCAGCAGGTGAAGGCTCCTCCTCCACGGCAATCATCAGAGTTGGCGTAGAAAGACAGCGGGCGTGGACTCCATCTCCAAAACCAAACTTGAGCGTAGGAACGAGACCACCTAATCTTTCTAACTTCGTTATTACTGCAAGTCAGGAAAACTGCACACCGCCAGATGTGTGCAGGCCATGGTCAGCACCGATGAGCTTTAGTGGAAAAGAGAAAAGGGATCTGGCGATCCTAAAATATTTGGCTATGGGTTTCCTGTAATGCATGTTCATTAATACATATATAATAACAATTCATCAAGTTTTAACCCATCTCTTACACATGTTCTCCCATCCCATCACATCTCATCACCACACCACATCTCATCTCACTCTCTCATCGGCATGGACGACTCCCTCTCGTCCATGTCTCAACGGCCAAGGCCGGATCACACACTGAAACCCAGGGAAGGTAGAAGGACTCCTCTCACTAGTCAAGTGAAGCTGTACTTAGGAAAGGTCCATAGCCGACAAGTCGGCATATGTATCGATCGATCAACCAGAAACTCTGCAGAGGTTTACACTACCCACAAGATCACCATCATCGACGATCCGGGTCGTCTAGGCTGATAACGGGCCGCCTTCCAACTAGACACGATGCCACCCTATCACTCAGAACTGGGGCCGTGTCGGAGTACCTCGTACACCGGCACGCTGAGACTGTGAGACGTAGTACTTGGCCCCTCGGGTACAATGCTGTCTTAGGAGGGTGTGGGCGCTCGACGCCTGTACCTCCCTACACTATCCGCTAACCTCCCAATAGTAGTGGCACCGTACTAGCAAGTCGAACGTCCGTCTCCTCCCCACAGAAGCGAGTGGATGTGCAAGGATTCCTAAGACCCGGTCCACGGACATATCAGTCCTTAGGGTGACTAAGCAGGATATCTCCACAAGGGGCAACCGATGCCCCGCTCGACGGGACATCCGGCGCCCCGTGCTAAAATAGCACCTCCCATCCCGGGGCTTCGTCCCACGAAGACACTCTACCCCGGGACCTCTCCCTGTCACATGTACCCGCCACAGGTACCTCACTCATGGGAAACGCCCAGGTAGCATCCCCCGGCAAGACTTGTCCTCACGACTCGTCGTAGATCCTGCTCGGTCGACTCGACCCTCACCACACACCCAAGACGCACGCCAAGATCTCCCCATATTCATTATCAGGTTATTATCAGGTTATCGGCACCTCGTGCCTTATCTCATTACGCCTCTCACTCACCAGCATCACATCACAGATATAATGCGAGTAAGAGTAAGCAGTACATAGTAAGTGAGCGTCTAGCCTAATAGCGGGTGTGCAGGGGAATAGGTTGCGACAAGGTAATGGCTCGCAAGCAATCTACCATGCATCCTATCACAGTTCATTTGCATAAAGTAAAGCACTAGCATCTACATTATTGCATGCCTAATAGGATTCTCTAAAGTAAGGTGCTGCCATGACACCTGCGATGTCGAGGTAGTAGAGGTACAAGTATCTGTTAGTTGGTGCAGTCGATCGGTACGAGTCTCCACCTCCCAAGTCAGCTCCACTCCATAGGTTTTGCTATCCTCTGCTTTCCCTTCCTCCAACGGGGTTCCGGTCCGGTCAACGCTACCTCGCGAGGGCATCACACAAAGCAAGAGAACAATCAATACTCACGAAAGGACCAAGACTCAAAAGGGGCAACCCAAAAAAGAGCACAAGAAGAAGCCGACTTAGCCCTCTCGGCGGATATCCGATCCCTGGGCCAAGAAACACGGGTGGTGTTTTACCAAGCACGAGCTTAAGCCTTAGCGTAGCCAATACTTCCTGGGCCGATCGTGTCAACCCGTATGACTTAAATGGGAATGGCATAGGCCCTAGCCCATCCTAAGCAAACACCACGGCTCGCGGCTTCCGATTCGGACGTCATGGGGGGAAATAACGGGAACCGGAAGGAGCGGCTACTACAGTCCCGATTTCTCTTAGTCGACTCGCCATCGCAAATGACGAGAACTAAGAGAGGGTGGAACAGGGAAGAGAGGGGAAGATAGGTGCTCCACTTCTTCCAATACTCACGCCATGGCAAAAGGCGAGGCATCGGAGAGAAGCGACACACAAAAGAACACGAGTGCTCAAGCTAGTCGTAGGGTACCACGACCTAGTTGCACTAAGTGCACTAAGACATCTCTAGGGTTCGAAGCAGTGCGGTTGTCACCACAAGAACCATGGAAATGCTACGGTCAGCGATGGTACAAGCATACAAGGGATTGAGCACAAAGAGCAAAGACGAAAAAGACACGGGACTCCCCTTCCTTCGATCCACACACCATAGTATTTGGCGGGAATCGAGGGAATGGAATCAAGAGAGCGACAAACACCGAACAAGCAGAGAGCTCAATCCACATCCTACTGGATCAACGGGGGTTAAGAACAAAAGAGGATAGAAGAACGGAATTCGCACTCTTTCAACCGACTCGTCATGGAAAGGACGAAGATTGGAATAAAATAGGCACGATCCCACAATCCGAACCCACTCATAGGGCACCATGACCGTGCAACTAAATGGCACAAGGCTGTTCCTATGGCTCACAACGATGCGGTTGTCACCGCTAGATCCGAAGGAACGCTATGGTCCAGGTGGTGCAAGCATACGAGACGGATAGGTTAAAATAGGCGAACAAAAAGAGGTGAAGTCTGATGGCCATGGCGAGGCGATTCGCGGCCATGAACTCAACCTACACGAGTTGGCATCCGTCGATATACAAAGGTTGTCCCCAAATTCTCATCCCAAAAGATTTGGTCACCGAGGGCTCGAAGCATGCGGGTAAGAACCGAGTCGATATCTAAATCGAGCCCATGGTGACCGCATCCTAGGGATGTAGATAGGAGCTCCAGTTCGTAAACCGATGAAGACAACTAAAGCAAGAGAGATGGGACATGCTTGGCGTTACGGCCATGGTGAGGCGAACTCACGATCGCAATGGACAAGCACTCGCTCTCTCGACCGGCTCGAAGGCACGGTGCACAAGCGGCAACCACGACACAACAAACTGACAACCCACACATGACCAAAGGACAAAGGACCAAACCACGCGACCACACGGACGGAGTAGCACATACCCATAGCGACAAAAAGGTAGAGATAGATAGACCGGCGGCGATGGCACGGCTCAAACATAGATATAGATAGATCATGTATGAGGTCATGGATGAACAATGAATTAAAGAAGGGTGTTGTTGACGTTAAATTGGTGGTAACGGGGTTTGGAGGGTTCGACCTTGCAGCGAGGAAGTTGGAGGGCCGTGGCGGCTTGTCCCGGCAGGCTGTGGCTAGCTGCTGGCCAGCTACGGCTAGCTGCGGCTTTCCGCAGCTTGCTGCAGGTGGCCAAGGGCTGGATACGGTCATCCAGGAAGGGGCAGCGGTGACCCGAAGGCGACGGGGCTCCTGTGTCGCGGAACAGGGCAGCCGACCCAAGGGACAGGTGAGGCGTGGCCTCCCTGCAAGTTGGAAACAGCAGCACGAAGGCCGGGCTCAGCGGAATGGTGACAATTACAGTGAGAGGGAGGAAAAAGGCAGAGCCTTTGGGGCCTTGGCAGCTCACCGGTACGGGGAAGATGACGGTTGACGGCAAGGGGGTGCCGCTGTCCTCCGACGAGGCGATCAACAGCTTCGGTCCCATCGTGGAGAGCATGGCCCTACGGGGGCAGAGGAGGGTGCGATGCGGGGCGAGGCCGGGCTCAGTGGTGACGTCGGGCGAGGCTGGTGGCGGTGCTGTGGCGCGGCTTGACTCGGGATCGACGAGGGGGAGCTCGGCGATGGTTCGGTGGCGAAGGAAGAAGAGACGGACGCGACGCGGCGACCCGGCTCGGAGCAGCGACCGATGATGAGGCCGTGGACGCGTCGTGGCGAGGGGTTGGCGATGCGGCTTCGGTAGAGGCACTCGGCGGAGAGCAGAGACAGCAGCCGTAGCTGCTGGCGGGCCAGCGGCTCGGTGCTCGATGCTGGGGCGTCGTGGATGGAGAGGCCCGGAGAGCGCTGCGCCCACGGGCGACGGGCATAACGCGGCGGCAGCAGAGAGGAAGCAAGGTGGCGGCGGCGGACTGGGAACAGGGAAAACGGCGCAGCTCCTGTGGCTTTTATAGCGTCAGGCTAGGGCTGCAGGGGAGGGGCGGTCATCCTCGTCGTCCGTGCATGTGAAGGGGCACGCGGCGGCTATCCAGCGGCGCCTGGTACGGACGTCAAGACGAGGCGCGGGCGCAGGCGTCGTGGAGTTCGTCTTTTCGTCCCGCGCTTGGGCTGGCTAGCACGGGAGCAGGTGAGGTCGACTGGCCAATGCGGCACTGCCACGCTGATGTAGGGCCCGCATGGCTGAGGCATAGGAGCATGCAAAAAGGGAATTCCATTCCCAGGAGGCCAAGGCGTGGCTTCGGTCAAGAGCAGGGACAGGTGGGACCGGCTCTGTGCTTGCGCCAAGGGGTCACGGGGCGCTCACGCTCCTGGCGGCGGCGGCGCCTGCGCCTGGGAGCTCCTAGGCTAGGGTTGGGGAGGAGGCGCTAGAGGCTGGGCCTAGCGCGAGAAGCTCTGGACGTGGGCGAGGCCCAAGCGACGGTCTGGGCCAGGGGACCTGCTCGGCTTAGAGAACTTAGCAACAAGGTGCTCACGTAAAAAGATTTAGGAAGCCAAGCACACAGGTGCATGCAATTTGTGGTGCTGCTGTTGGCGTCGAGTACGTATATACGCGTATATGATTTGAGCACAGAAGCATGCACGTAGTTGGGGCAGCCTGCAAAGCTGGCCGGAAAAGGAGCTGGGCTCCAGGCTGCGGACTTGCGATTGGGGCACTAGCTGATGTATATACGTATATACATTCATATATTAATATATACATGCATGGCTGGCCGAGCGGTAAGAGGGCTCGGCCCAAGATGAAAGAAGTTTTTCTAAATTGATTCATTGGATTTGGAGTTGGAAACTTAAGGAGATTTTGAGGGAGAATTCAAAGGGGGAAAGAGAAAAATTTAAGAGAGACTCCGGAGGTGGATTTCAAGGGGAAAATTGGAGACGAATTTCAAAAGGAATCGAGATGTGTTCAACGGAGAAACCCGGAGGGAATTTTAAGGGGATTTGAGAATGAGTTTTCAAAGGAAGTTTGGGGAAAACTCATATGGAAGATGAGATAACTTCAAAGAGATTTAAGAGGAGATATTTCCGTCGGAGTTTGGGAAGTTCCGAAAAGGGATCGGAGTATAGCTTAAAGGAGATTGAGACGGAACTCAAAAGAGATTGAAAGGAACTTGCTACGGATTGTGCACTCCGTCACAAACAAGACTCAAACACGAAAACCACAGAAGATCGCAAGCACTCTCCTACAAGCAAATCTAAATGTATGCAACAATTTGTTAGCGGTTAGACTCAGGTTCGACCTAAATACTCCATGCTTCACACAATTGCAAGAAAATTTTAAAAAGTTCATATTTTTTGGTTGCTTGAAAATCCAGGATGTTACAGACCACCCCCCTTACTGGAATCTCGTCCCGAGATTTAGGGGTCACTGCACTTGGAGGAGGGCTTGTTAGCTTGTCTAAGGTAGATGGCTTTTACCGGCATTAAACTTGCATGTAATGCATCAAGGTTTTTGCGAAAAGCTTTTGAAGTGGGGACTTTTGGCAATCAGTTTTTCACAAAACCTTTTGAGTGGAGATGATCATTTTTATAAAAGAAGGAGAGCACTTTTGCAAACCAAGTCAAAAATTGTTTTTGAAATGATTTGCTTTCGTAAACAAATGTTTTTGAGGAGCAAGTTTAAAGATCAGTTGATAACCCCCCTTTTTTCACGCACCCAAAATTTTGTAAGACAAGTTTGAAAATCAGTTGGGAAAACTCTTTTTCTTTAAACAAGGGTTTTTGAAACAAAACACTTTTGAAGGAGCTTTCTTTTTGAATAAAAATCTCTTTCTCTTTTTGCAATATAGGGAAGCAACTTGAAATTGTTTATCCTTTTTGAAAACAAATTCCCTATTGAAATTGGTTTTGAATTTTTGAAACCAAAAACCCTTTTGCATGATGCTTTTTTTTAGGAGACTTGAGAACAGGTTTTTATAAGAACGTACTTTTGGAGAATGCTTATTGAAGAAAAGAGCTCTTCTCAAAATTTTTGAAGTACACACACAAAAAGGGTTTGAAATGACTTTTACAAAGCATTTTGAAATCGGGGTGAGGTTTTCAAAACATTTGAAACAGGCCAAAAGTTCTGAATGGGACAAAGCTTTTTCAAAAAAAAAATTTTTGAAGGTCATTTTTACACTAAAAGAAAGGTTCATTTTCACAAGTTTTGAGTTTTAAAACCTTTTGACAAAACAAGACAGGGTTTTTGAGTGGAGATTTTGAAATCCAAAACGTCCTTTGTTTTAAGTAAAACTCCTTTCAAATAGTTGCTTTTGAGGCAGGGGTTTTTGAAAGGCTAAGCTTAGGATTAAAGATGTAAGTGGGTACCACTTGGGAGCGGTCACAGTCACGTACCTTGATACCTGCATACGCCCGGCAGTAGCCATGTGGATGCATCACACATGGGACCCCAAGTTTCGTAGCGGCACCAAGGGTTATGATCACGACACGCTACCAATTAAGTCACCGGCAACAACTATATCCCAAGCTTAGGGGGAGAGGGGAGCGTTTTCAGAAGGGACGAGGAAAAAGCCTTTGTAAAATGATTTTGGAACCCATGCTTTTGAAAACAAAGCTTTAAATCACTTGTTTCACAATTCTTGTGAGGAGGAAGGTCACAACCTTTGGATTTTGAAATCAAATCAACACAAGTATATTTGAAACAGGTTGTAACCCGCCTTTTTTTTTGAAACTCAAATCACATCCTTTTGAATTTTGGTTGAAAATAGATCAAACCCTTCGAAAGAGATTTTGAAAACGCTTTAAATATGTTTTTGGTTTATGAAATCAAAGGTTTTGAAAGGTTTTTGATCTCTAAATCTCTTTTGAAACGATTTTCGGAAACATCTGACCTTTGAAGAGGGGGTTTTAGAAATTAAACCATTTTATAAACTTTTCCCAAACAGGCTTTTTTGGACAAAAGATGTTTTCGAATTGTGGGTATGTAGAGTTTGAAATCATTTTGATGAAAATGTTTTGCAATTGATTTCTCCAAGACTTTTCAAGTCAAGTAGTTTTGAAATTCTGTTTGAATAATGAGGGAGGGTGAGTTGCAAAGCTTTTGAAATCCAGGGTAGATTGAGTTTTTGAGAAGCAAGGTAAAATCAATGCAAAATCTTTTGAAAGCCCTTGTTTTATAAATCGAACGCACCATATTTTTTTGAATGATTTCAAATTGAAATACTTTGAACCCCATTTTAGTTTTGAAGACAAAGGGTTGCTTCCCGTTTATTTGAGTCAAACAAAGCTAGTTTTGAAAATGTTTTGAAATCATTTCTTATTTGAAAAGGTAAAACTTTCACAATCAAACTTTGTTTTCGGAAACCTCTTTTTGAACAAAACTTTTGAAGCTAGGTTTTCGAGAGCTCATTTTGGTTTTGCTGAATTTTTGGAAAGGAATTTGGCTCTTAAGTTGAAATCAGAAGCTTTTAAAACAAAATTGTGCCAAAGATTTTGGTTTAAAGACGTTTTGTTGATTGAAAAGCAAAACCTTTATTTTTCGGAAGTGAAATTGTAACACTTTTTGAAAGGAGTCGAGTTTTCAAACTGTTTCGCAAATAGCTTTTGAAATCAAATCAAGTTGAGAAGAGATTTTAAACTGCTTTTCTTTCAAAAGAGGAGAAACTTTTTAAGAAGTTTAGAAACCATTTTCTTTTGAATAGAATTGCCTTAGTTAAAGAAGGGACTTTTCAACCGGGAGAAGAGGGGGTACTTTTGAATATGCATTTAGTTGGAAGCCAAGGACATTTTTGAAACAGAGTTGGTAAAGATTTGATGCATTTTCTGTTATATTTTAGTTCTGTTAGTCGGGGTCATTCACCTAGTCATGGGACGGCCTTGGGTTTAGCCTGGTTGACCAGATAGGTTCCTGGAGTCATACGAAAAAACAAGTTCTACAGCCTACATTCAGGCAACAAGAAGCATGAAAGAACAACAAATTAAGATCCAGGCATTCAAACAGCATTACAACTCCTAATGCATAGCGTTGACTTAAGGCAACTCCAATGCCTTTAAAGTCTCACACGCTACCGATCTAGCGTGGTCGGCAATTTGGGAGGGGAATTCTATAGGTCAACTTTCTAAGGCAGGGCTCAGTTAGCACTAGAATTCAAGGCGAAGGGAGAATTAAAGTGTTAGCATCTGTGGCCCTATAGAAGACCGATTGTTTGGCCTCTAAACTAGTGTCTGGCTCTACGGGTCTCGTCCTAGGGTCAAGTATGGCTCTGATACCACCTGAAACGACCTCGATTCTCCTCGAAGGGAAAATCCACAGATACGAATTATAATGTGATAGCCCACGAAAGAAACCCATCACATTATCAATTATCAGATGATATCATAGTCATACATCTCATAATTACAAATTACAAAGTTTTACAACACTTGTTAACACACCTACTACATCGTTATCTAGCGGAAACTCACGCGTCGTCATCGGATTTGTTGTAGCGCGTCAGCAGGTGAAGGCTCCTCCTCCACGGCAATCATCAGAGTTGGCGTAGAAAGACAGCGGGCGTGGACTCCATCTCCAAAACCAAACTTGAGCGTAGGAACGAGACCACCTAATCTTTCTAACTTCGTTATTACTGCAAGTCAGGAAAACTGCACACCGCCAGATGTGTGCAGGCCATGGTCAGCACCGATGAGCTTTAGTGGAAAAGAGAAAAGGGATCTGGCGATCCTAAAATATTTGGCTATGGGTTTCCTGTAATGCATGTTCATTAATACATATATAATAACAATTCATCAAGTTTTAACCCATCTCTTACACATGTTCTCCCATCCCATCACATCTCATCACCACACCACATCTCATCTCACTCTCTCATCGGCATGGACGACTCCCTCTCGTCCATGTCTCAACGGCCAAGGCCGGATCACACACTGAAACCCAGGGAAGGTAGAAGGACTCCTCTCACTAGTCAAGTGAAGCTGTACTTAGGAAAGGTCCATAGCCGACAAGTCGGCATATGTATCGATCGATCAACCAGAAACTCTGCAGAGGTTTACACTACCCACAAGATCACCATCATCGACGATCCGGGTCGTCTAGGCTGATAACGGGCCGCCTTCCAACTAGACACGATGCCACCCTATCACTCAGAACTGGGGCCGTGTCGGAGTACCTCGTACACCGGCACGCTGAGACTGTGAGACGTAGTACTTGGCCCCTCGGGTACAATGCTGTCTTAGGAGGGTGTGGGCGCTCGACGCCCGTACCTCCCTACACTATCCGCTAACCTCCCAATAGTAGTGGCACCGTACTAGCAAGTCGAACGTCCGTCTCCTCCCCACAGAAGCGAGTGGATGTGCAAGGATTCCTAAGACCCGGTCCACGGACATATCAGTCCTTAGGGTGACTAAGCAGGATATCTCCACAAGGGGCAACCGATGCCCCGCTCGACGGGACATCCGGCGCCCCGTGCTAAAATAGCACCTCCCATCCCGGGGCTTCATCCCACGAAGACACTCCACCCCGGGACCTCTCCCTGTCACATGTACCCGCCACAGGTACCTCACTCATGGGAAACGCCCAGGTAGCATCCCCCGGCAAGACTTGTCCTCACGACTCGTCGTAGATCCTGCTCGGTCGACTCGACCCTCACCACACACCCAAGACGCACGCCAAGATCTCCCCATATTCATTATCAGGTTATTATCAGGTTATCGGCACCTCGTGCCTTATCTCATTACGCCTCTCACTCACCAGCATCACATCACAGATATAATGCGAGTAAGAGTAAGCAGTACATAGTAAGCGAGCGTCTAGCCTAACAGCGGGTGTGCAGGGGAATAGGTTGCGACAAGGTAATGGCTCGCAAGCAATCTACCATGCATCCTATCACAGTTCATTTGCATAAAGTAAAGCACTAGCATCTACATTATTGCATGCCTAATAGGATTCTCTAAAGTAAGGTGCTGCCATGACACCTGCGATGTCGAGGTAGTAGAGGTACAAGTATCTGTTAGTTGGTGCAGTCGATCGGTACGAGTCTCCACCTCCCAAGTCAGCTCCACTCCATAGGTTTTGCTATCCTCTGCTTTCCCTTCCTCCAACGGGGTTCCGGTCCGGTCAACGCTACCTCGCGAGGGCATCACACAAAGCAAGAGAACAATCAATACTCACGAAAGGACCAAGACTCAAAAGGGGCAACCCAAAAAAGAGCACAAGAAGAAGCCGACTTAGCCCTCTCGGCGGATATCCGATCCCTGGGCCAAGAAACACGGGTGGTGTTTTACCAAGCACGAGCTTAAGCCTTAGCGTAGCCAATACTTCCTGGGCCGATCGTGTCAACCCGTATGACTTAAATGGGAATGGCATAGGCCCTAGCCCATCCTAAGCAAACACCACGGCTCGCGGCTTCCGATTCGGACGTCATGGGGGGAAATAACGGGAACCGGAAGGAGCGGCTACTACAGTCCCGATTTCTCTTAGTCGACTCGCCATCGCAAATGACGAGAACTAAGAGAGGGTGGAACAGGGAAGAGAGGGGAAGATAGGTGCTCCACTTCTTCCAATACTCACGCCATGGCAAAAGGCGAGGCATCGGAGAGAAGCGACACACAAAAGAACACGAGTGCTCAAGCTAGTCGTAGGGTACCACGACCTAGTTGCACTAAGTGCACTAAGACATCTCTAGGGTTCGAAGCAGTGCGGTTGTCACCACAAGAACCATGGAAATGCTACGGTCAGCGATGGTACAAGCATACAAGGGATTGAGCACAAAGAGCAAAGACGAAAAAGACACGGGACTCCCCTTCCTTCGATCCACACACCATAGTATTTGGCGGGAATCGAGGGAATGGAATCAAGAGAGCGACAAACACCGAACAAGCAGAGAGCTCAATCCACATCCTACTGGATCAACGGGGGTTAAGAACAAAAGAGGATAGAAGAACGGAATTCGCACTCTTTCAACCGACTCGTCATGGAAAGGACGAAGATTGGAATAAAATAGGCACGATCCCACAATCCGAACCCACTCATAGGGCACCATGACCGTGCAACTAAATGGCACAAGGCTGTTCCTATGGCTCACAACGATGCGGTTGTCACCGCTAGATCCGAAGGAACGCTATGGTCCAGGTGGTGCAAGCATACGAGACGGATAGGTTAAAATAGGCGAACAAAAAGAGGTGAAGTCTGATGGCCATGGCGAGGCGATTCGCGGCCATGAACTCAACCTACACGAGTTGGCATCCGTCGATATACAAAGGTTGTCCCCAAATTCTCATCCCAAAAGATTTGGTCACCGAGGGCTCGAAGCATGCGGGTAAGAACCGAGTCGATATCTAAATCGAGCCCATGGTGACCGCATCCTAGGGATGTAGATAGGAGCTCCAGTTCGTAAACCGATGAAGACAACTAAAGCAAGAGAGATGGGACATGCTTGGCGTTACGGCCATGGTGAGGCGAACTCACGATCGCAATGGACAAGCACTCGCTCTCTCGACCGGCTCGAAGGCACGGTGCACAAGCGGCAACCACGACACAACAAACTGACAACCCACACATGACCAAAGGACAAAGGACCAAACCACGCGACCACACGGACGGAGTAGCACATACCCATAGCGACAAAAAGGTAGAGATAGATAGACCGGCGGCGATGGCACGGCTCAAACATAGATATAGATAGATCATGTATGAGGTCATGGATGAACAATGAATTAAAGAAGGGTGTTGTTGACGTTAAATTGGTGGTAACGGGGTTTGGAGGGTTCGACCTTGCAGCGAGGAAGTTGGAGGGCCGTGGCGGCTTGTCCCGGCAGGCTGTGGCTAGCTGCTGGCCAGCTACGGCTAGCTGCGGCTTTCCGCAGCTTGCTGCAGGTGGCCAAGGGCTGGATACGGTCATCCAGGAAGGGGCAGCGGTGACCCGAAGGCGACGGGGCTCCTGTGTCGCGGAACAGGGCAGCCGACCCAAGGGACAGGTGAGGCGTGGCCTCCCTGCAAGTTGGAAACAGCAGCACGAAGGCCGGGCTCAGCGGAATGGTGACAATTACAGTGAGAGGGAGGAAAAAGGCAGAGCCTTTGGGGCCTTGGCAGCTCACCGGTACGGGGAAGATGACGGTTGACGGCAAGGGGGTGCCGCTGTCCTCCGACGAGGCGATCAACAGCTTCGGTCCCATCGTGGAGAGCATGGCCCTACGGGGGCAGAGGAGGGTGCGATGCGGGGCGAGGCCGGGCTCAGTGGTGACGTCGGGCGAGGCTGGTGGCGGTGCTGTGGCGCGGCTTGACTCGGGATCGACGAGGGGGAGCTCGGCGATGGTTCGGTGGCGAAGGAAGAAGAGACGGACGCGACGCGGCGACCCGGCTCGGAGCAGCGACCGATGATGAGGCCGTGGACGCGTCGTGGCGAGGGGTTGGCGATGCGGCTTCGGTAGAGGCACTCGGCGGAGAGCAGAGACAGCAGCCGTAGCTGCTGGCGGGCCAGCGGCTCGGTGCTCGATGCTGGGGCGTCGTGGATGGAGAGGCCCGGAGAGCGCTGCGCCCACGGGCGACGGGCATAACGCGGCGGCAGCAGAGAGGAAGCAAGGTGGCGGCGGCGGACTGGGAACAGGGAAAACGGCGCAGCTCCTGTGGCTTTTATAGCGTCAGGCTAGGGCTGCAGGGGAGGGGCGGTCATCCTCGTCGTCCGTGCATGTGAAGGGGCACGCGGCGGCTATCCAGCGGCGCCTGGTACGGACGTCAAGACGAGGCGCGGGCGCAGGCGTCGTGGAGTTCGTCTTTTCGTCCCGCGCTTGGGCTGGCTAGCACGGGAGCAGGTGAGGTCGACTGGCCAATGCGGCACTGCCACGCTGATGTAGGGCCCGCATGGCTGAGGCATAGGAGCATGCAAAAAGGGAATTCCATTCCCAGGAGGCCAAGGCGTGGCTTCGGTCAAGAGCAGGGACAGGTGGGACCGGCTCTGTGCTTGCGCCAAGGGGTCACGGGGCGCTCACGCTCCTGGCGGCGGCGGCGCCTGCGCCTGGGAGCTCCTAGGCTAGGGTTGGGGAGGAGGCGCTAGAGGCTGGGCCTAGCGCGAGAAGCTCTGGACGTGGGCGAGGCCCAAGCGACGGTCTGGGCCAGGGGACCTGCTCGGCTTAGAGAACTTAGCAACAAGGTGCTCACGTAAAAAGATTTAGGAAGCCAAGCACACAGGTGCATGCAATTTGTGGTGCTGCTGTTGGCGTCGAGTACGTATATACGCGTATATGATTTGAGCACAGAAGCATGCACGTAGTTGGGGCAGCCTGCAAAGCTGGCCGGAAAAGGAGCTGGGCTCCAGGCTGCGGACTTGCGATTGGGGCACTAGCTGATGTATATACGTATATACATTCATATATTAATATATACATGCATGGCTGGCCGAGCGGTAAGAGGGCTCGGCCCAAGATGAAAGAAGTTTTTCTAAATTGATTCATTGGATTTGGAGTTGGAAACTTAAGGAGATTTTGAGGGAGAATTCAAAGGGGGAAAGAGAAAAATTTAAGAGAGACTCCGGAGGTGGATTTCAAGGGGAAAATTGGAGACGAATTTCAAAAGGAATCGAGATGTGTTCAACGGAGAAACCCGGAGGGAATTTTAAGGGGATTTGAGAATGAGTTTTCAAAGGAAGTTTGGGGAAAACTCATATGGAAGATGAGATAACTTCAAAGAGATTTAAGAGGAGATATTTCCGTCGGAGTTTGGGAAGTTCCGAAAAGGGATCGGAGTATAGCTTAAAGGAGATTGAGACGGAACTCGAAAGAGATTGAAAGGAACTTGCTACGGATTGTGCACTCCGTCACAAACAAGACTCAAACACGAAAACCACAGAAGATCGCAAGCACTCTCCTACAAGCAAATCTAAATGTATGCAACAATTTGTTAGCGGTTAGACTCAGGTTCGACCTAAATACTCCATGCTTCACACAATTGCAAGAAAATTTTAAAAAGTTCGTATTTTTTGGTTGCTTGAAAATCCAGGATGTTACAGCAAGCCTGGTCTGGGTTCTTTCAAAGAGAAACCTTGAAGTGGTCTTTCCTGAAAAATCCTTAAGTGTTTTGCGCTTTTTTGGAGAAAAAGGGTACTCACTGAGTGTAGCCCCCGATCCTCTTGCTATTTGGAATAAAAAGTTAGAGGGTCTTAAATCTTCTGAGCTAAGAAAACTGAAAAATCTCTCCTGAGGATATGTACCTTGTAGCCCCCAAGCCTGTGTCTGGGTTCTTTTATGAAAAGAACTTGGAACAAGGGTTCTTTTGTAGTTTACTCAGGTAGCTGGAGTCTTTTAATGTCTTTCTGTCAGAGGTAGTTGTTGGTTGGCTATTGCGTAGTAAAGGCAGCATAGTCATAGGTCTCATAGTACTAGAATATTCCTTTGGATATGTCATCCTGGTGCATTATAGTTTCTCATGTTGTCACTTTACTGTTCTGACTTTCTGTCACTGCTCTGAACCCTTTTTAGGTGACTGTCAGGTTGAATCTATTGGTGGACTTGTTGTATGTACACCACTCCTTGGTCTATAAATACTCTCCTGGCGAGCCGCTGTAAACCAGTGAAGTCTTGGTGTAGAGCCTGAAGCTTGTAGTCATGAATACGATGGTTTGTGAGGTAGAGCAGCCCTCGGGCGTGAGTTGGAATCGTGTATTGCTTGTAGTAGATAGAAGAAGTCTTGTGACAGAGATTAGAGGTAGACTAATCTCTTAGCAGTATTGCGTCGGGTAGTCCATTTTGGCGGATGGAAGAAGTCTTGTGATGTGGGATATGTTCCCACATCTAGCAGCTCCGGGTTGATCCTTCCACTCTGCCTCATGACTGTCCGATGCAGATTAGCACCTGATCCAACATCACATCGGGGTTGGGTAGACAGATATTTGTAAGCCTCACCGGGCCCATGTTGTCCCATTGTGCCCCTAACACCAATCTTGGATGCGTTGTGCTCTTTCTTTGAAGAAAACTGTGTAGCCGAGTAGAGCGTGTTCTGCCAAGTAGCAACGAGGAGCACGTAGTCATTTTTAGAGTTGTATTCCACTAGGTTCCTTATTGCTACCTTGTTTGTCGTAGTACCGAGTTTGATGGGTCTTGTAAGATCTATAATCTTGTATCCCTTGAAGATATTTGTAATGGAAAGAATATTTTTTTCTTGGAAGGTTGTCTTTTGCATCTACTTGAGTACTTCTGAATGCTCTCTGGGTTGTTTCTGAAACTTCTTTACTTATATTCTAATTGCTGAGTTCTTTCCAAGCTTTCTGGGTTGAAACTACTCGGTAGCGATTTCTATGGATGGATAAGTTTCAAATCTTCCTGTTGCACTGTTCTGTGTGAAAAGGCGTGATGTTGTCACTTCGGCCGCATTAGTCAGTTAATGTGTTGGTGTGGAAATCGAACCGTTGTCTTGGTTGCTGTGTCCAATGGCCATGTTTTGCCATTGCAAATGTATAAAGGCCTCCTCCTCCTTCTTCTTTTCTTCACACGCTCTTGCCTTCCTGTAATCCATCTTTTGCAAACCCTAGCCTTACTGTCCAGAAAAGCCACCATCGTCACCGCCGTCGTTCAACTGCCACCACGCTTCTGCTGCGAATACTCTCGTCGGGAGCGCCGCTGTTTTATGGGCAAGGGGAAGAACTCAAGGGTAGTGAGCAGCAAGCGGGTCATTGAGGAGGACGAGGAGCAGATTCTCAAAGAGATCAAGAACAAGGAGTTTCTCGCCATAAGGGCTGCAGCGTCCCCTAGCCAGTTCCTGTTACCAAAGAGGAGCAATTGAAGGAGCTGGTTAATGAGGGCTTGCTCCAAGAGAAGGAACTCGCCGATTGGAAGGTGTCTGGTGAGCACCGGGTTCCCTATCTCCAACCTGGTGAGATTGTTCTTTTTGTTGCCTTTGTGCGTGCTGGCTTGTGCCTTCCTGCTTTGCCCTTTCTTCATCGCTTTCTTCGCCTTTATATTGCTTTGAACCATCTTACCCCAAATGGGGTTCTCCATCTTTCTATGTTTGTGGACTTCTGTGAAGCCTTCCTTGGTATTCTTCCCTCCATCACCCTCTTTCGCTACTTCTTCCATCTGAATCCGCACCCCAAGAGTAACAATACTTCTGTTCTGGGTGAATGCGGGATTCAATTCCATCAAAACAAGCAGAAAGAGTTATTTGAGTAAACTTTGGTCGACTCGATGAAGGACTGGCGGACTGAGTGGTTCTATGCTGGCAACATGGAGCCCTCCCTCGGTGTGCACTCGGATGCTAGTCTAGTTCCCAATGACTGGTGGCAGAAGACACCATTGATGATCGAGGAGCTCAAGAAGATCAAGCCATTCTATAACAGAATCAAGGTCTTGAAGCAACAAGGCCTGATCGGGTCCAGTATTGTTGCCAGCTACCTTCACCATCGGGTTCAACCCCTGAAGGCGAGGGAGCATTACGGCTTTGAGTATGCCGGTGCTGAAGATCCCTCTCGGATGGTCCCTACTTAGGTGCTGACGAAGGAGGAGGTTGTAACGGATCAACATGATTATACGAGATTAAGTAAGAAAATCTTCCACCGAAGCAGATAATTTATCGAACTTAAGCCCGTATAACCCGAGAGTCCGTGAAATCACGAGGGATTTCAAACCAACCAACATACAATCAAGATCGTACTGATTTAGCAGCCACAGTTCACATGCTACATAAGTTCACAACACAAGTTGAATACATCAGAGTCAAGAATAAAATTTATTACAACATAGTTCAAATTAACGTAGCGGAAGCAAGTAGTTTTAAACCACACACACTTAGTTCAAATACAGTGCCAAAAACTAGTCATGGTCCACAAAAGCATTAGATAAGACGAACGGAGTGACCATTGCCCATGATCCTAGTTGTCGCCCGTCACCGGATACAGACAGTTGACGCAGTAACTATAGTACATCTGACCATCTGCAACAACAATGGGAACAATGCCCTGAGTACTAGAAGGTACTCAGCTAGACTTACCCGTCATAAACCAGAAATAAAGGACACCAAGGAGCATGCAAGGCCTTTATAAAGTGGACTGGCTTAACTCATTTGCGAAAAGCATAAGTTATCATGAGTAACTAATTTAAAATACTTTTGCATCATTTTCATTATTACCTATTCAAGCTAGGTAAGCTCTTATACTAAAACAATCACTTCATTAATCATTAACATCAAGAGTTACCATCTCAGGTTTAGCATTTTCACATCATTCCCTTAACCATCAGTGTTCCATCATTGTTACTACGATGCCGTAGCTCGAGTCAAGTGCTCACTATCCAGGAGCGATGGCGATTCGAATTGATTCCTAACCAGCTGGTGATTTGTTCCTCACACAAACCATGCTTCCCCCGTCAGGGTCGCTTAGATCACCAATGACACTTTCCAAGAAGCTGCGGGATAACAATCATGGACCGCACTACCCAGGGACCGCTCGACTGCCAGGACGCACCTTGGGCTCACTCTTCGCGTCCCTGTCATACCCCCTTCAACACCAGTCTGCCAATCCAAGTTTATCTTGGCTCGAAATATTGTCACTAGATTCGTGGTCGAAAGGTACTTTATTCGGCCAGCCAAATGTGAGGCATGCGTTCAACATGACAAGAGGGACGAGCAACGATCGGTCCTTAATCGACACAGACGGAATCACTATAGTCCAAAACCCTATAAGACTCCGCCCGGTCTTCCTTTATCTACCAACACTTGGTTACTTTCCATGATCACAAATATAGCTAACCATAACCAGGTATCTACCTACAACTCGCAGGTGACAGGAAATCACCCGACTTCTACCGGTCTAAGCATGGCTAAGCAGTTATTTAATTCTAACCTAATAGGGTAAAAGGTAATCAGGTGGACAAGGATAATAATGCAACAACGGTTTCACTCAACTCCTAAACTTAATGCAACAATATATGTACTTATAACTCATGTAGTAAAATATTGCTTTTATAAAGTAGGAGACTTAAAATGCTCCGGGGCTTGCCTCTTTCGAACGAGCTAGGCTGATGGTCTATGCACTCGGGCAGCTCCTCGCCTTGCTCTTCTTCCTCGGGCACCTCCTGTGCCTGGGGTTCCTGCTGATCGGTCCAAGCTTGCTCTTCCGGCACTGCTACTTGCGACTCCTCCTGCGATCCTGTATGATGCAAGTGCATAAGTAAACATGCAAACGGTGCATCGAAAGCGGTGGAATGCTATGATGATATGGTATGCAGATGAGCACATTGAACGGGTAGTATGGATTACAACATCTTCTACAAGGTAGTCCACATTATCCAAGAACATGTACCACAAGACATGCTATCTATTCTTCTACTAATTAGCACATAATATACACACAAGTGTGGTCACAATTTATCAAACCTTACTAACTTAACCCATTAAGTAACATCATCAAGGCTTTATGATGCTTCAAAGATACACCAAACACTTTTTACTACTCTTAATTTCTCATAAAGAATAACCTTTTATTTCCTATTTAACTAGGGTTACACATCAACACCTATTTCTGTTATAGGTAAAAATCTATAAAAATTACAGTAGCACACCCTTACTCTAAATAACCTACTACAAAATTTTCATGAAATTTGGATAAGTAAAACTATCTATACAAAATAAACAAGCTATAGCATAATAATGAGCATGAAAATATTTTGTACTAGAAAAAGTATCAAACAACAGATTTCACATTTTTCCCATGTTACTCACAGTAAACAAGCATATTACAAAAATTATCACATGCATGTGTTATACAACTTTAGCTCTCTACCAAAAATAACAAAAATCCTCAATTAAAGGCATTTGAACTACACTTCAATAATTTTTTCACATGACATGCTTCACAAACATTTTTTTCTAGAAAGTACATCACTAAGAAAGACTAATGAAACAAGAACCACATTTTTCTCATCATTATTCTATTTACTACACATTTTCTAAGATATCAGCATTTATAGTAATTAAATAAATCTACACAGAAAAGTATCACAAAACTATTATGCAACATTTTTAAACTGTAGATCTACTCATAAGAAACACTACAAAATTTGTTTCATAATTTTTGGAGCTATAAAGGGTACACAACAATTTTCTAAAACATTTTCTTTTCTAAAACATAATAGAAAACCAAAACCTATTTTTTTATTCGGTTAACGGGCCAGCCCACGGGAACCACCGGCCCACGACCGGTTCCAGCCTGAGCGCTGAGCGGGGGGAAGAACAAGGCGGCCCGGTTCAGGCCTTGGCCCACGGCCGTTTGGCCCAGCGGCACGGGGAAGCGGGACGCGGGCGCGGCTGCGTGTCCGCAACGCCGCGGCGGTGGTGGTGCCCGCCGGCGGCCAATGGCCGACTCCGGCCGTGTGGAAACCAGAGAACGGGCGCACGGGGATCGCGGAATGGCGGCGAACACCGAAGTGCAGCGCGCGAGGGTCAAAGCGGAGCAAGAACGCCGGAACGCCGGAACGAGCGCGCGGTGGCCGGGACGGCGGCGCGGCGGGGCGCGCGAAATGGGACCTTACTAGGGGCGGAGGTGGAGCGCGGGGGTGTGTTCGGAGGAGAGGAGGAGCGGGCGGAGCGTGTCGCACGAGCAATTGCCCGGAGACGGCTGGCCAGCGGCGGAACGCGGCGAGGAAGTACGCGGCTGCGGCGGCGAGTGTGCGGGGGACGGTGGAGCGCCGGCGTGCTCACAGCGGGCGGAAGAGAGAGCAAGTGAGGGAGAGGGAGGAAGCAGGGGAGCGGATGCGTGGCCAAGGAGCCGAGTGAGCGGGGCCCACGGACGGCCACGCGGCGGGCGGCGCCGGCGCATGGCGGACACGGGGCGGCGCTGCTCTGCCGCGGCGCCACGGCGTCGCGCGCGCGCTGGCGGGAGGAGCGGGCGCAGGCGCAGGCCGGGCCGCTTGCGCGAGCAGGCCGAACCGGAGGCGGCAGCCCGTTAAGGCTGGAAAAAGGGTTTTTCTTTTATAAATGAAATTTCCAGATTTTTACAATTCGATTCAAATTCAAATTTGAAGATGAAAAGACATTTTCACAATTTTTGCCCAAAATAAAAGTTGTTCAAAATTTAATTCTCTACAACTTTCATGTAGGGCACTTTTCAAAATTCTGAATAGATTTTGAATTAGAGAATTAAAGCCCAATTTTAAGTAAAAATTCACTTTTCTAGAATATTTTTAAAAGCAAAATTTGAGGGAATTTTGAATACAAAAGTTGCTCCAAAAATCATGTTAATTTATTCTAGATTATCTAAAATTGTAATTACACAAAATTTTACCACTCTTTAGCACTTAAATGCATAATTAGGGTTTTAAGTAATTGTTTTTCAACTTTTAAATTTAAAGGGGCTTATATTGCATGTAATGCTAAGCATGTATGTGATGATAATGCTCATGCTTTGGATGATAATGCATGCTTAACACCCAGGGGTGTTACAGAGGTCTTGGAGTGCCTATGTAAGATTTTGAAGGATGTGAGTGTCGTTCCGCATAAGGTTGTCGAGTTCACCGCTGCAAATCCAGCTCTAGCTGTAAGTATTCTTCAAAAGGTACTCTTCTTGTCTGTTTCTCTTGCTTAATGTTTGTCGCCTAGTTGTTCACAGGATTTGGGCGGAACTTTCATGATATGCCTTCGCTACCTTCAGTAAACAACCCTGCTGGACAGGGAGATAGCAATAGTCAAGGGAGCATCTCTAGGACTAGTAAGTCTCGTCCTGCAGTTATTATTCCTAGGGTTTCTTCTGGTGAACCCGTTCTGTAGCTTATTGAATATGTGCCTCATTTAGTTCCTTGAGGTGCCTGGTCTACTAGCAAGAGGGCATGGGTGGACGACTCCTCCGCCAGTGCATCTGCTTCCAAGAAACCTCATCCACCGAGTGCTCAAATCACAGGTAGCATACTCTTAGGTGAGCGTATCATTATTCTTCATTCTGTCTTTCTCTTCTAGTTTCTTTTCTCACCTGGGTTACTTGTTTGTTTAGATGGCAATGTGGTGGAGCTTCTAGAGGATGAGGAGGAGGATGATAGCATGGCCCTCGTTGTCTGTCGGTAAGTAGTCAAAATATTCTACTATCATCTGTCTTCCTTTTTGTCTTGATGATCTGTATTCTCTTTTTGTCAGTGGGCGAGTGCTGAGTCAGAGTTCTGGTGGGGCCATGTTGCTAGTCCTACCAGATTTAACGCAGGGTGGTGCCGATATCTTGTCTTCTGCCATGCCTCCGCCCAAACTGTCTGGTTGGCTCGTGGGTATTGGCTTAAGGAAGAAAGCTGCCAAGTAAGTTTACTCTGACTTGTTCACTTGTCTTTCTATTTTGTGTTTGTTTCCTTACTAAGGAGTTCTTTTATACTCTATAGGTCATCGTCAACACCTTCCCTTAGCCCTTGGCCAGGTTCCTCTTCTGGTTGTGTTGAATCTGCTCTCACAGTCAGCCCTTCTCTGCTCGTTGGGTCTCAAGATTCAAAAAAGACCATCAGTATGACAGCGGCGAAGGAGGTGAGGACCTTGGTTGAGTAGACTCCTGCTAACCAAGTTGAGTCTATCCAGGTTGATGAGAGCGTGATCATGGCAGTGTACCCGGCTACGATTGTGGTTGGAGCTTCTGCTGCCTTGGATACGGCTTTGGTCTTAGTGTCAACTTCTTTGCCATCTTCTTCCCTAGCCAATCGATTTGCAGATGACCAGCATCTAGCGAATGAGGTGTTGAAGGAGTTTGATGTTACCCATCGTCTGTCCGAGTTGTTCACCGCATGGGCAAACTTGATGCCAGTACGGCTTCTTTTGGAGAGCTGCTCCAGGTAAATGCCTTCTCTTTGTCTCTTCTCTTCTTTTTGATTTGGTGTCCTAGCTTATTTTTTGTTCTCTTTCTTCCATTCCTTCTTTTATATGTAAGGCCTTTTCTTTCGTGACTAGTCCAGTTTCTTTGGCTCAAGAGAGGTCAAGAAGAAGCTGGTCTTTGAGGTGAATCGCTTGAAAGCAGAATTGGTCATGAAACAAGTTGATCTTGAAGCCGAGCGCCAGGGACGTCAGAATTCAAAGGAAGTCCTCGCTCAAGTTGTCGAGTTAGAGAAGCGGATAGAGGATGCCCTTGCAACTTTAAAGGAAGCGTCCGAGAAGTCTGACGGCCTCAAGAGAGATTTTAAAGGTATCCAAGTTCTTCTATACTCTATTGGTTTTCTAATTTTTGTTTTCAGTATCGCTAGCCCTTGAGAGGAGCAACAAGAAACTCTCAGACAATCTTGAGGCCATGAAGGTGATAGTCCAGTCTAAGTACAACTGGGCTGAAGAGGTAGCTGAACATGTTGAGGAAGAACTTGCCCTTGCGAGGTTGATTAGTGTTGGGCATTCTTAACGTCATTACCAAAAGTAGACTTAGTTTTCTAATTCTGATAACGGCGCCAAAAATGCCGAACCTATCCCTCATGCCACTTAAGCCAAGTTGTCATCCCCAGCATGACATGAGAGACACGGTATTGAAATATGCAACTGCTCTTCTAAATAAATAATAAATAAGATCTGCAAGCGCACAGATTAATACCGATGTAGCATTTTAACCGGGAAGTATTCCAGGTATCGTTATTTATATTTTTACCATTGGGAAGGGATTACTAACATCAATGTTGATTATGGAATGGAATATAGGAATGAGTATCAATCATTGCATGTATAAGTGAGAGCATTCATCTATCTCTTGCATACAGGGGTAAGTGTCACATAAAATATAGATAAAGTATGAATGGTGGCAAAGATAATTAATCTGATCAGCTAGCCACATATAATAATGATAAGCACCTCAACAGATATTCTAGCAAGTCATTAGCATGGTATTAGGACGAACTACAAGGATATTTCCTAAGTTATTCTTAACTATAAAGTCTAGCATATCATAGTTAGTGCAAGTACACTTGGCAATCATTGCGAGAAAGGACTACGCCCATGCATAGTGATATTATCAAGGAAGATGAGAAACATAGCAATCACTCCCCCGTAATAATGTTGCTCTGCCTGCCTTACACACGGGAGGGGGACTATATAAGAACCAACGAAGCTGTCACCATCGCGGACCACCCCACGATCCGGCATATAAAGTGCAATCGTATATAAATATGGTCTAAGCACCACGCCTACACAATATTTATCATTTACCCATGGATCCGATGGATAAACGCTATATGATCCTAAACATGTATATAATTCCAATCTAACTAAGCCAAGCGTATAACTACGATAAACTAAGAACAATATAATCGCAAATAATAACAAGTAGAGCATAGTCATAATCAATATATTGAAACAGAACAAAGTTGTATTCATAATATTGAAGAACAAAGATGAACAATGAAGAACAGTAAAGGAATTACCAAGAATCCTCTTGACAGATCCGGAAACCAATCGAAGATTGACTCCTTCTAGTTCTAATCCTATGTAGCTATGCTATACTAGAGATCTAGTTGATATGGTGGCTCTAGGGCTTGATCAGAGACTCTCCTCCTGAGATTAGGATTTGAGGAATTGAGAATGAGGGAGTGCCTCCTCCAGGGGCCAGGGGTCCTGCTTATATAGCCCCCTCAAGTGAACGTGGGCCGTCGGATCAAACCGACATTAATCGCACGGTTTTCCTTGATCCCTTAGGTCGGTGGAGCATAATCCACGAGACGGAGCCTGATTGGCTCTCAGGCGAGGGCGGGCGCCCTAGGGAGCAGGGCGGGCGCCCTGCCTCCGGGCCCGTTCGGCCTCCCGTTCGATCTCGTGACTTTTGGAGTCTTCTAGATGATAGAAAATCGGTGAACACGTTATTATCTCTATGTAAACCCGACGTGTGGGCCTTTCCTCCGTATTTTCTGATAACCCCCTGCAGAAACAGACAAACACCAAAACTCATGGAATTCTGTCAGATAAAACCCTAAGTCTAGGTGTTGGTTGCATATGGATCCTTTTCTTTATTTATTTGATAACTATATTTGGTACTTAAGGACCGTCAACAAACTCCCCCAAGCTTACCTCTTGCTCGTCCCTGAGCAAGGATAGACTCATTATGGATCAGAAGTTGCTGCAACGCCTTTGAACGTTGACGGCACATTTGCTTTCAAATAAGGTCTCATCCCTGAGTTAGAGTAAACTATCAAGACTTAAAACTTACTCATTTTACCTTTCACCATGGGGCTTGCAACCGTCACCTGCATCTTGAGTGGTTAAAAGATAGAACGGTCTAGTCAAACGCCATGTCTCTTATTCTTGATCAGCTATAGCTCTGGAGTTTTTGCAAATTTTTCAAATAAAACTCAGAGATTCCTTGTATGACTTTCTCGGGTCTCTCTTTTGTGGTATTTCTGGATCCTTACCAAGGCAGTAATGGTATATGCCTTCTCTCTCAAAGTATGTGGTATTTATGGTATAAGGCGTAGTGACATTGCCTTCTCTCTCACCCTACTCTAATAAGGCTTTGATATCTGGAGCTCATAGGTGGGAGATACAGTATACATACTCATAGAACATTTATTGCATAGTCAAACCATGGATCCAGAGAAACAAGTCAATAAGTCAAATCAAGATGTGCATGTGTGGTGAATGAGTGGTGTATGGTGATGATGGTGATAACAAAAGTCTAATGCTCTTTTTGAGGGAATACATACCTTTCTTGCTTTTTAAAACTTTTGAGGGGAATAAGATGCTCTATTTTTTTTTCTTTTTTTTTTCTCTCAGGTGGGTATTGTACCCCTAATTCTACTATCGGACACTTGTCCATTTTTACCTCTCGTCTCACTTTTTCTTTCTTCGAGGTTCCGAGCACTTGCTCCTTTTTATTTCCTCGTTTTTTTAGAGCAATCTCCCTCTTTTGAAAATATAGCAAGTGGTAGTAGAAATGACTTGAGCATTAACTTCACAGGGAATAACAGGAATGGGATAATGTTTTTGGCTATTCTCTCCCTGGTCAAGAGTAGAATAATTTTGGGTGAATCTGGAGATGGAAATGAGTGGATATATGTGGATGCTTACTTCCGGAGTAGAAGCAGCATGTATGAGTGAACGTGCAAGTGAATCTTGATTTTAACCACATGACAAGTTCCTAAGGGTCTACACAGCTTGACCACACTCAATGTCCATAAGCAGTAAGTAGTAAAAGTGCGGCTCTTATTCTAACAAGCATGTATATATGGCTATGGTAGGAATTTAAACTCTCATCATACATGAACTCATCATGCAACATTTTAAAGATTTTTAAAGATAAAATTCTCTATAATTCTAGCATCTCTAGGAACAGATAAACAGCAGCTCAACCTTCCCATATCATATCCGCTAACAACTTAGACTTCAGATCAAGTTCTCTTCCCACTAGTTCAGGTTTAGAGCCAGTTTTAAATTATAACAGTTATGTCTAAACTAGAGAGAGAACAAATTTGAAAATTAGGCAGAGCAACTATTCATCATATCCATGCTAGAGTTTTATTTTCAAGATTCAGTTTAGCATAGCTACTTTATTTATTTATTAAACTAAGCAAATATATATAAACACAAAATATTTATTTGGGTTTTCATGATTATGCATCTTTTTATTTTAATAAAGCATAGGTATAAATGTAGATAAAAATACTTATCGGGATAAATGGGGGTGCTCTCCCCCAAGCTGGATCTTGACGTAATTTCTTCTGATGTAGCTAGCAGGTGCAGAGGTGTATTTGAATGTCGGCAGCACCCTGACAGCGATTAGGATATCCTCCATCTGCTAGTCTTCCTGAATTCTGTTGAGCTCAAATAGACAACAAAGCTTCGTGGAACTTGATTAAGCGTTAGCATAAATATCTAGCCTTTATCATGTTTGAGCTTCCTTGATAAATGTCACTCTCTATTTTTATTTTCATTTTCATTTTTATAGAACAGAAAAAATATATTATTATTTTTTTATGCCACCACAGTGAATGTACTTATGGGTTTTATGCCACTCGCATACTCACATGGGGCTTACTGTTTTCAACATTTTTTTAGACAGAATGAACATGATTAACTGAGCAATAATTAAAGGGAAAATGATAACTACCAAGTTTACCTCTTGGCACGGCGTTCGGTGTTTTTAAGTCCTCCGAACAGGACTTCTTTTCTTCTTAGTTGTCCTGGGATTTGGGTGGCGTAGACGGTGGTTCCGGCAGCGCCTCCTCTTCTTGTGTAACTGTCTTCACTTTCCATACCCGACTTGGTGCTTCGGTCTCCTATTGTGTATCCTCGGGCCTTATGACCTCTCCTTCATAGTATGCCCATACGTCCTTGATGATTTGCCTCCTTTGGTTACGGTTACGTCGCCTTCTTCTTGTCCTAACCTGCTTAGAATCTTCAACTATATAGTTAGGGTCATTAAAGTAGCGGCGTACCTTCTCAGAGGGGAAATGCATATGGACTTCTCCGGTTCCAATGTAGATGATTACTTTGACGGTGTCTAGGAACGGTCTTCCTAGGATGATGGGTGGATCGTACTCGTCGTCTCCCATGTCAATGACCTGAAAGTTTGTATGGACAAAATGATCATTAATTTTAACAGGGACATCGGTTACTATACCTTCGACCTTTCAGGATGTCTGATCTGCTATTTGGAGCTGAGTGTATGTTGGTTTTAAGGGCATGGTCCCGTACAAGAGCTGATAGGTGACTGTGGCCATTATGTTGACGCCTGATCCAGTGTCGCAGAGCGCCTTCTGAAAGGAGTATCCATTGATTGAGCACTCAATGCTTGGCATACCTGGGTCGTCCTTCTTGTTCAGGAAGGGCGACTTGAGTCGACCATCTTGACCTCCTTGAACCGCAGTGACCATCTTAGCTGATTCGGTCCATCCTTGGTTGTTCTTGTTCTGCTTGTTCCTCCTGTTGGTCCTCTTCCTTGGTTCATGTTGGGGTTGCTCTGGGATTTGTGTAATCTTGTTCTTGAAGGAAAACGTCTCCTTCCTCCCCTTGATGTTGAAGTTGATCTTCGCAGCGCTGGTGTAGATGACAGCTCCCGAGGTGTTCAGGAATGGCCTTCCCAGAATAACTGGTGACCTCTCATCGGACCCGGTCTCTATCACCACGAAGTCAGCTAGAGCATACGAGGTACCAACTCGGACATACATGTTCTTTAATATTCCTTTAGGAAAGCTTAGTGTCCGATCTGCAAGCTGCAAACACATAGTTGTTTCTGATAAAGGATATGTAAAGAATTTTTCATAGAGTACCCTGGGCATAATGTTGACGCTGGAGCCAAAGTCACAGAGTGCTTCTGGGAAGTCCACCATGCCGATGGAGATCAGGATGACGGGGCGTCCTGGATCGCCTCTCTTGACTGGCAGAAGGTCATTATGTACTCCGACAGCGGGATTACTCCAATAGTTACCTGCATCAAACATGTCTACAAGATTTGCAGATTCTAATCCTTCCGGTTGTGATGGTATACCGGGGTTAGTAGCAGGAACAGCAGCAGCTATTTGATTTAACTGAGATTCAATCATTTTATTAAAGCTAATTTGGTTTTTGATGGCAGTAGAGAAATTATCCATTCTATTATTTATGTTTTCTAGTATTTTATCATTGGATGCCAATTTCTTAGACAAGTTATCCATTAGCTTTCCTTGATTAGACACTAACTCTCTCAGGGGTGGAAAATTATTATTGTTGTTGTAAGAGTTATTACCTTGATAATTACCTGAGTACTTACCTGAGTAGTTAGGCCTCTGTTGATTCCAACCTTGATTTTGCTGAGGACGGTTGTAGTTGTTGTTGTTGTTGATGTACCTTGCATCCTCAAGCATCTCAGGGCAGTGATTGCCTGAGTGTCCAGTGTCTCCACATTCCTCACAAGTCATGTGAGAGTCGTAGACGTTCATGACTTCTCTTTTGTCTCCAGCTTTGTCATTAAGCTTTTTCATGAGTAGGTCTAGCTTTGCAGACAGCATGTCTACCTCCTTGAGCTGGTGCATACCTCCACCCTTCTTGCGTGTTTGAGTCCTCTCTTCGTTCCAACCTTGGTTGGACGCCATCTTCTCCACAAGGGCTGTAGCTTGTGGTATGGTGAGTGATAGAAATGCGCCTCCAGCTGCAGCATCCATGGTCTCACGAGCACTAGTGATGAGCCCATGATAGAAAGTCTGCATAAGTAGCCAGCTTTCCATTCCATGATGGGGACATTCTAGGATGTAATCTTGAAAGCGCTCCCATGCTTCTGGAATGGATTCATCATGTTGTTGCTGAAAACTTGTAATCTTCCCACGGAGAGCATTGGTCTTGCCCATGGGAAAGAACTTAGCCAGAAAGTTCGTAGAGCAGAGAGCCCACGTAGTGTTCTTATCCTTCGTCGCGTAGAACCACTGCTTCGCTCTCCCCAATAGTGAGAATGGGAAAAGGCGAAGTAGTATGGCGTCTCTGGGAACATCTAATATAGTGAATGTGCTGCAAATCTCTAGGAAGTGTTGGAGATGAGCACTTTGTTGACGGTCCTTAAGTACCAAATATAGTTATCAAATAAATAAAGAAAAGGATCCAAATGCAACCAACACTTAGACTTAGGGTTTTATCTGATAGAATTCCACGAGTTTTGGTGTTTGTCTGTTTCTGCAGGGGGTTATCAGAAAATACGGAGGAAAGGCCCACACGTCAGGTTTACATAGAGATAATAACGTGTTCACCGATTTTCTATCATCTAGAAGACTCCAGAAGCCACGAGATCGAACGGGAGGCCGAAAGGGCCCGGAGACAGGGCGCCCGCCCTGCTCCCTAGGGCGCCCGCCCTGGCCTGAGAGCCAATCAGGCTCCGTCTCGTGGATTATGCTCCACCGACCTAAGGGATCAAGGAAAACCATGCGATTAATGTCGGTTTGATCCGACGGCCCACGTTCACTTGAGGGGGCTATATAAGCAGGACCCCTGGCCCCTGGAGGAGGCACTCCCTCATTCTCAATTCCTCAAACCCTAATCTCAGGAGGAGAGTCTCTGATCAAGCCCTAGAGCCACCACATCAACTAGATCTCTAGTATAGCATAGCTACATAGGATTAGAACTAGAAGGAGTCAATCTTCAATTGGTTTCCGGATCTGTCAAGAGGATTCTTGGTAATTCCTTTACTGTTCTTCATTGTTCATCTTTGTTCTTCAATATTATGAATACAACTTTGTTCTATTTCAATATATTGATTATGACTATGCTCTACTTGTTTATGTTTGCGATTATATTGTTCTTAGTTTATCGTACTTATACGCTTGGCTTAGTTAGATTGGAATTATATACATGTTTAGGATCGTATAGCGTTTATCCATCGGATCCATGGGTAAATGATAAATATTGTGTAGGCGTGGTGCTTAGACCATATTTATCTGCGATTGCACCTTATATGCCGGATCGTGGGGTGGTCCGCGATGGTGACAGCTTCGTTGGTTCTTATATAGTCCCCCTCCCGTGTGTAAGGCAGGCAGAGCAACATTATTACGGAGGAGTGATTGCTATGTTTCTCATCTTCCTTGATAATATCACTATGCATGGGCGTAGTCCTTTCTCGCAATGATTGCCAAGTGTACTTGCACTAACTATGATATGCTAGACTTTATAGTTAAGAATAACTTAGGAAATATCCTTGTAGTTCGTCCTAATACCATGCTAATGACTTGCTAGAATATCTGTTGAGGTGCTTATCATTATTATATGTGGCTAGCTGATCAGATTAATTATCTTTGTCACCATTCATACTTTATCTATATTTTATGTGACACTTACCCCTGTATGCAAGAGATAGATGAATGCTCTCACTTATACATGCAATGATTGATACTCATTCCTATATTCCATTCCATAATCAACATTGATGTTAGTAATCCCTTCCCAGTGGTAAAAATATAAATAAAGATACCTGGAATACTTCCCGGTTAAAATGCTACATCGGTATTAATATGTGCGCTTGCAGATCTTATTTATTATTTATTTAGAAGAGCAGTTGCATATTTCAATACCGCGTCTCTCATGTCATGCTGGGGATGACAACTTGGCTTAAGTGGCATGAGGGATAGGTTCAGCATTTTTGACGCCGTTATCAGAATTGGAAAACTAAGTCTACTTTTGGTAATGACGTTAAGAATGCCCAACACACTTGCATCTTCATGCGGCTTCCCACAAAACTGGTTGGCTTGTACTATGTTGATGAGCCCTGGCTTGAGCTCAAAGTTCTTGTCGATGGCCGCGGCAGGTCCAGTGCGGATGTTGTCCGTAGTGGGAGCTGAGAACTCGTGGATCGTCTTGTTCGCCATGGCTGCGAACTCTGTTGACAAATTCCGGATGAAACTTCGGCGATCATCTGGATTGGATGAAGTGTTGCGTCGAAGTGTTGACTTCTTGAGCTTGGCTCTTGCCCCTCTGATTAATGCTTCGGGGTTGTCAACAAAATTTTCTGGAAGATGTCCTCTATTCATACATCACCCTGCAAAATAATAAGAATGGAAAAATACAGGGGTAAATCTGTATGGGAGAATTGATGATCTCAATCACTTAATGATGCGAATGATGACTCAAATTCCGTATCCATTCCTTGTTAGTAAATCAACCTTCCCCGGCAGCGGCGCCAAAAATGCTTGTTGGGCATTCTTAACATCATTACCAAAAGTAGACTTAGTTTTCTAATTCTGATAACGGCGCCAAAAATGCCGAACCTATCCCTCATACCACTTAAGCCAAGTTGTCATCCCCAGCATGACATGAGAGACGCGGTATTGAAATATGCAACTGCTCTTCTAAATAAATAATAAATAAGATCTGCAAGCGCACAGATTAATACCGATGTAGCATTTTAACCGGGAAGTATTCCAGGTATCGTTATTTATATTTTTACCACTGGGAAGGGATTACTAACATCAATGTTGATTATGGAATGGAATATAGGAATGAGTATCAATCATTGCATGTATAAGTGAGAGCATTCATCTATCTCTTGCATACAGGGGTAAGTGTCACATAAAATATAGATAAAGTATGAATGGTGACAAAGATAATTAATCTGATCAGCTAGTCACATATAATAATGATAAGCACCTCAACAGATATTCTAGCAAGTCATTAGCATGGTATTAGGATGAACTACAAGGATATTTCCTAAGTTATTCTTAACTATAAAGTCTAGCATATCATAGTTAGTGCAAGTACACTTGGCAATCATTGCGAGAAAGGACTACGCCCATGCATAGTGATATTATCAAGGAAGATGAGAAACATAGCAATCACTCCCCCGTAATAATGTTGCTCTGCCTGCCTTACACACGGGAGGGGGACTATATAAGAACCAACGAAGCTGTCACCATCGCGGACCACCCCACGATCCGGCATATAAGGTGCAATCGCAGATAAATATGGTCTAAGCACCACGCCTACACAATATTTATCATTTACCCATGGATCCGATGGATAAATGCTATACGATCCTAAACATGTATATAATTCCAATCTAACTAAGCCAAGCGTATAACTACGATAAACTAAGAACAATATAATCGCAAACATAAACAAGTAGAGCATAGTCATAATCAATATATTGAAATAGAACAAAGTTGTATTCATAATATTGAAGAACAAAGATGAACAATGAAGAACAGTAAAGGAATTACCAAGAATCCTCTTGACAGATCCGGAAACCAATCGAAGATTGACTCCTTCTAGTTCTAATCCTATGTAGCTATGCTATACTAGAGATCTAGTTGATGTGGTGGCTCTAGGGCTTGATCAGAGACTCTCCTCCTGAGATTAGGGTTTGAGGAATTGAGAATGAGGGAGTGCCTCCTCCAGGGGCCAGGGGTCCTGCTTATATAGCCCCCTCAAGTGAACGTGGGCCGTCGGATCAAACCGACATTAATCGCACGGTTTTCCTTGATCCCTTAGGTCGGTGGAGCATAATCCACGAGACGGAGCCTGATTGGCTCTCAGGCGAGGGCGGGCGCCCTAGGGAGCAGGGCGGGCACCCTGCCTCCGGGCCCGTTCGGCCTCCCGTTCGATCTCGTGGCTTCTGGAGTCTTCTAGATGATAGAAAATCGGTGAACACGTTATTATCTCTATGTAAACCCGACGTGTGGGCCTTTCCTCCGTATTTTCTGATAACCCCCTGCAGAAACAGACAAACACCAAAACTCGTGGAATTCTGTCAGATAAAACCCTGAGTCTAGGTGTTGGTTGCATTTGGATCCTTTTCTTTATTTATTTGATAACTATATTTGGTACTTAAGGACCGTCAACAATTAGGCATGGGGCTGACCGGGATCTTGTGCAAGCTAAGAATAACATAGAAGACCTAATTGGCAAGTTGGCGGCGGACACGAAGAATTGGAATGCCTTGTGGCAATCTTTCCGCTCGATCGCCGACCTTCTTCGAACTCCGGTGGATGATGGGCAGTCATGGGGTCAGTTTGTCACGCTGATCCCTACTCACTTTCAATAGTTCGTCAAGAAGTTCACCCAAGTTTGTACCAGGAATGTCTTGGTGCAAGTCTGGGTTCTTGCTCTAGATGTTCCTTTAGCGAAGCCTGTAGAGGACGCATAGAGCCAAGGGTACTTGGACGCTGTCGAGCAAGCGGAGCCTGAAGTTGATGAACTGGCCAGAAAGATTGCTGAAAATCTGAACATCAATATTCCTTCTCCTGATGACAGTGTCTAACCTTGTAAACAAAGTTTTGTGTTCGAGCTCCTTGCTTGTTGATTACATTTTTTGGTGCTTGTAAATATGAAACTTTATGTCTTTTGATGCAACTTTCTTCGCCTTGTTTATTCTTCAAACGAGTTATCCAAGTAGTCGACCTTGGGCTTGACACGTATTGTAGCGTGTTTAGCTAAGAGTTGTATGGGGTTCGTGACTTAGCGTGCTTCGAGCATGATGGGGCGAGTGTAGGCTTGGTAGCCTTTTTATTCTCATCCGAGTTGATTGACTTGAGATAGGACGAGCATAGGCTTAGTAGCATTTTTACTCTCATCCGAGTTAAATAACTTGGGATGGGTCGAGTGTAGGTTTAGTAGCCTTTTTACTCTCATCCATGTTGAATAACCTGGGATAGGTTGAGTATAGGCTTAGTAGCCTTTTTACTCTCATCTAGGTTGAATAACCTAGGATAGGTCAAGTGTTGGCTTAGTAGCCTTTTTACTCTCATTTAGATTCAACAACCTAGGATAGGTCGAGTGTATATATACTCTCATCTGGGTTGAATAACCTGGGATAAGGTGAGTGTTAGTCTAATCTCATCTAGGTTGAATAACCCAGGATAGGGCGAGTGTATGTTTACTCTCATCCGGGTTGAATAACCCGGGACAGGGCGAGTGTTCTTTTACTCTCATCTAGGTTAAATAACCTAGGGTAGGGCGAGTATTCTTTTACTCTCATCCAGGTTGAATAACTTGGGATAGGGTGAGTGTTCGTTTACTCTCATCTAGGCTAAATAACCTGAGATAGGGTGAATGTGTATTACTCTCACCCAGGTTGAATAATCTGGGATAGGCGAGCATAGGCTTGGTCAGCCTATTTGCACTCATCCGGTGTTGGGAACAACCCGAGATAGCTTGATTTTATAAGACAAGTGTTGGTGATGAAAATCATCTTTATTATATTGATCATGAACCTTGAGTACATAATATCTTAGAGAAAAAATCTGTCTCGTGTCCCTAGGCGTAGAATCTTCACAACTGGCTGATGTGCCATGAGTTTCTGACTGGTATGCCATCTTCGGTCATCAACTCGTATGATCCAGGCCCGGTGACTTCGGCAATGATAAAAGGACCTTCCCATGGGCTAAGTAGTTTATGCCGTCCATCTGTTTTCTAAACGTAGCGAAGTACCAAATCTCCAACTTAAAGGGTATGAGGTTGGGTGTTTTTGTCATAGTGGCGCCTCAAGCCTTGGAGATAGCGAGCAGATTGTAGAGTAGCATTGACTCTGACCTCTTCTGTGTTGTCTAGCTCTAGCCTTTAGGTGTGTTCAGCCTCTCCTTCATCATATTGCTCTATCCTCGGTGATGTCCATATTAGGTCTGCTGGTAACACGGCTTCTGATCCATAAACTAGAAAGAAAGGCGAGTACCCGGTGGCTCTGCTTACTTGAGTTCAAAGCCCCCATACTACTTTAGGCAACTCTTCGATCCACTTGGAATCGTAGTCTTCTAATTCTTCATACAATCTGGGCTTCAATTTGGCTAGTATGTGGCCATTTGCTCTTTCCACTGATCCGTTAGCTTTAGGGTGGGCTACTGATGCATAATCGATGCTAATATCACAGTCTTGTGCCGAACTTCTGAATTCAATAGCTATGAAAGGAGAGCCCAAATCCATGATGATTTGGTTAGGCATGCCAAAACAATGCATGATGTCTTGAATGAACTCGACTGCCTAGGTTGCGCTGTACTTGACGAGTGGTTTGTTCTCGATCCATTTGGTAAACTTGTCAATGGCCACAAAAATGTACTCAAAACCACCCTTGGCTTTCTTGAGGGGCCCTACCTGATCTAGCCCCCAGCAAGAGAATGGCCAAGAAGGCAGGATGCATATAAAGTTGTGTGCTGGGACGTGAGCCTGTCTTACAAACATTTGGCAGCCCTTGCACATTATAACGAGTTCTTTTGCGCCTTTTAAAGTAGTTGGCCAATAGAATCCAGAATGAAAAGCTTTGCCAACTAATGTTCTAGATGCAGCATGATTACCATAACATCCTGAGTGTATTTCTCCTAAGATTTCTTTTCCTTTTTCTAATGAGATGCATTTGAGAAGTACCCCTATTGAGGTGGCTTGTCTGTAGAGTTTGTCCCCTACCAGGACTTAGTTCTTGCTCCTTCGAACAACTTGGGTAGCTTACTCTTTGTTTGCTGGTAGTTTATTTTCTTTGATGTAATCAATGAAAGCTTGAGTCCATGACAGAGTGATTACTAGGATTTGGGTGCTGGGAGGTGGGAGTTCAGGGGTTATCTCACCGGGTTATTTGATAGAGGGAGCTGACAACTCTATGAACATGTCAGTTGGGACCTTCGCCCTATCTGATCCGAGCTTAGCAAGGACGTCTGCTGCAATATTTAAATCACACAACACATGTAGAATTTCTAGCCCTTGAAAATGTTTCTCGAGTTTTCGTACTTCAGCTTAGTACGTGCCCATGTTGTCTTTGGTGCAATCCCAATCTTTGTTGACTTGGTTGACGACAACTGCTGAATCACCGTAGACGAGCAGTCGCTTGATCCCAAGAGTAATAACTACTCAGAGCGTCGCTTGATCCCAAGAGTAATAACTACTCAGAGCCCGTGGATAAGGGCCTCATATTCTGTATCACTATTCGTAGCTTGCCAGAGGATTTGAAGAACATATTTGAGTTGTTTTCTGTCTGAAGATATGAAGAGGACACCTGTGCCAGCCTCGCCTAGTTTTAGTGGTTCATCAAAGTACATCTTCTAGTGATCGAGGATGGTTTCTGGTGTTGGTTGTTGAATTTCTATCCATTCTGCTATGAAATTTGCGAGATAAGACTTGATGGCCTTGCCAGGAGTGAAATCAATGTTCGGTGCCCCAAGTTTAACTGCCCACTTAAAAATGCGCCCAGTTGTATCTCGGTTGTGTAATATGCTCCGAGTGGAAAGTCAGTTACCACTGTGATCTTGTGACTATCAAAATAGTAGTTTTTGTACATGTAGGTACCTGATCTTTGAATCTGAAAGTACCTCGATGATGAAGTAGATGGGTCATTGTACCTTGTATACGTGCCCTTCTTCTTTCCTTTCTATGACAATCGCTGCAATGACCACCATGTTGGTTGTTGCAATATATAACATCATAGCCACATTCTTCTTTGAGAGTATTCGAACAGGCGAGGAAGTGAGGTACGCCTTAAGCTTCTCGAAAGCATCCTTGGCTTCCTCAGTCCACTCAAACTTGCATGTTCTTTTTAGCAGTTTGAAGAAAGGTAGTCCCTTTTCGCCGAGTCGTGAGATAAAGCGATTGAGTGCCGCCATGCAGCCTGTCAGCTTTTGCACATCCTTGACGCAGCGTGGAGGACCCATCTCTATTATAGCTCGGATTTGCTTGGTGCTGGCCTCGATCCCACGATGACTAACCAAGAAACCGAGTAGTTATCCTGATGGTACATCGAAAACATACTTGTTTGGGTTAAGTTTCCACTTCCATTTCTTTAAGTTCTCGAAGGTTTGTTTTCAAGTCTTCAATTAGCATCTCTGTATTCTTTGTTTTAACTACTACATCATCAACATAGGCTTCTGCGTTCTCGCCAATCTGCTTGCCTAGGCATGTTTGGATGGCCCTTTGATAGGTAGCACCAGTGTTTTTGAGTCCAAAAGATATGGTTTTGAAGCAGTAGGCGCCAAACAGTGTGATGAAAGAGGTTTTTCTTTGATCTTCTTATCTTAATGCAATTTGATGATATCCTGAGTAGCAGTCAAGAAAGGATAATAGTGCAGATCCTACTGTTGAATCAATAATCTGGTCAATGCACGGTAGCCCAAACGGGTCCTTCGGGCAATGCTTGTTGAGATCCGTGTAGTCGATGCATATGCGCCATTCAGTCGTGTTCTTCTTCTGTACTAGGACTGGATTGGCCAACCAGTCAGGGTAGAGAATTTCTCTTATGAACCCGACTGCCATCAGTTTTGCGATTTCTTTCTTAATTGCTACTTTCTTGTCGAGGGAGAAATGTCGTAACCGTTGCTTCACAGGCTTGGATCCTTCATTAACGTCGATTCTGCGCTCAGCCAACTCTTTTGGGACATCTGGCTTGTCGTTCAGCTTCCAAGTGAAGATATCTTTGTTTTTCTAAAGAAAGCTGGTGAGCGCGAGTTCCTATTTTGCAGATAGGTGGGCACTGATGGTCGCCGTCTTGGTGGGATCACCGGTGCCCAGGTCGATTTGCTTAACGTTGGCTTCTTTTGGTGGTGCAAGGATGCTGGGCCTCTTAGCTGAGATCTCTAGCTCTTCTGGGTTTATTTCAGCTGCAATAGTGGCTATCTCTTTCCTTTCGCTGGCTACTTGTGCCTTGGCCGCAATTTGGATTGCTTGAACATCGCAGTCAAAAGCACGCTTCAGATCACCTCAGAGAGAAAGAACACCATTGGGCCCTGGCATCTTAAGCAAGAGGTACAGGTAGTGTGGTATTGCCATGAACTTGGCTAATGCTAGTCGCCCAAGGATGGCATGATATGATGATTCGAAGTCTGCAACCTCAAATTTGATGAACTCGGTACGGTAGTTCGCGGGAGTTCCAAATGTGAATGGCAGGGTGATTTGTCCGAGTGGCATAGCGGCCTTGTCGGGTGCTATCCCATAGAAAGGGACACTTGTTGGAGTAATCATTCCGGCGAGTTCTAGTCCCATCTTCCTTAGCATATCTGAAAATATAATGTTGAGTCTAGCTCCTCCGTCGATCATCACCTTTGTGATGGCCATACCAGCAATGGTTGGATCCAAAACTAGTGGGTAGTGGCCAGCGTTTCCTACGCTAGTCCATTGATCCTCTCTTGAAAACTAGATTGGATATTGCGACCAATTCAGATACCTGGGAGTAGCCGGTTCTGCTACCATAATGGTTCGTAGAGCCAGTTTGTCTTGATGCTTGCTCCTAGAACCCGGGACTCCAACGAAGATTACTGCTACCGTTTCCTTGGATTTTTGAAATCCCTTATCTTCTTGATTGTCTTCATCCTTCTTCTGGTTATCTTCTTTTCTTTCTCCATTGTTTCCCTTTCTTGTGTATCGATCAATAAAGATGCGACAATCTCTGGTTGTGTGACTTCTGTTTGGGTGCCATATGTAGTGCATATTTTCAAAGTCGTCAAATTTCCTAGGCTTAGAAAACTTCTTTGCTTTGTCTGCTACAACCATAGTACTGTCAGGCTCGTGTTTCCTATCTTTATGCCCATTACTTCGATGATTTTGTCTATCAGGGTTGTCCCAGTTGTTCCGATCTAGAAATCTTTCTCGGGTCTTTTCCTCCATAGTGATCATCCTTTCCACCGTGCGCTTGAATTCTTTGTTGCTTCGTGGATTCTCTTTGCAGAAATCCTAGAATTGCCACTTGGCTAGAATCCCGTAGGAGAAAGTTTCAATGACCTCCCATTCGGTGATGACGTGTACTTGAGCACGCAACTCATCGAACCGTCAGTAATAGTCCCTGAGACTTTCACCTCCTTTCTAATTGAGGCCTTTTAGTTCCGCATGAGTGATATGGTGTGTGATGATGCCTGCGAAAATATCACAGTAAACTCTCTGCAAGTCCTCCCAGCCCCTGATTGATCCTGGATTAAGCTTGTTGAACCATTAGAGCGACATAGCCTCTAGTGCCATTGGAAAGAAAAGTGCTTTAATGTCATCATCACCACCAGCTAGCTCGATTGATTGAGAATATATCATGAGCCACTGCTTAGGTTCGGTCTTGCCATCGTACTTGGAGTGGTTGGACGGCTTTAATTTATGAGGTAATCATACTGAAAGAAGCCAATTTGCGAAACAAGGGAACCTGTTGGGTACTCTAGCTTCCCTATATTCAGACTCAGCTCCACCCTCTTGCCAGCCGTTGATTTGGTGCGAGTAGTTTCATGGAGCTAAAGGAATTAGTGGTATGCTCCTGTTATCCCTTGTTTGTTCAACTCAATTATTTTGGTTCTGGTCTTCCCTGCTTCCTTTGTTGCTACTTCTGTTTGGTCCTAGCCTGTCGAAAGCATATCTCCGTTGACTTTGGTTATCCTGCCTTTGTGAATTTGACCTGGCGGGTTGTTTTGAACGAGCCTTTCCACCTTGTATCTGTATGGCTGTTGATCGGAGGATTTCTCTAAGGCGCTCTTGTTCTATGTTAGGATGAGAGATAGCTTCGAGTTACTTAGCCAATTCTTGAATCTTGGTGTATAAAGAGTTGTGTGTCCTTCAGCTGCACGTCTTTCTTCCATTTCTTGTTCTGATTTTCTCCTATTGTACTCAGCCAGGTCAGATTCATATCTGGTCCAGGCTTCTTTGCGCTGCCTAGCATGGCGTCGGCGTCCCAATTTCAGCTTGTTCCTTCTCTCTCTGGCTTGCTTCTGGCTCTCAGTTTCACTTTCGTGTCCCTGAGCAAAGGGTGATATATTGTATTCTGATTCATCTGATGATCTGACATCGGGCGCTTCTGGAGGGATTAATGCCGATCGGGGATGACAAATCATGAATACTTCCCAAGCGTGAACTGCTTCATTGTTCATACTAGTTTTTTATATTTTTAGAGCTGTTTAGCACTTCAATGAAGGCTTCAGCGTCGTAGATTGAATCTCCTTCTTGGTAAGGTAGAACCACCATCGTGCCAACTAGCCTGGTATTATCATCTTTAGGAATAGAACCCAGCCAGTGGACGATGTAGTCTTGAGATGTTATAGTTAATACTAGGCCTTCTTGAGCTCTTGTGAGTGGTACCCCTCATATTGGACTAGTTCATCCATGAAGTAGTGCTTGGTAAGATGTAGCCATGTTGTCGAGTCCAAGTGAGAAAGGATCCGGCTTCTTAGAGAAACTCTGAAGGAATCCCGAGTTGAATTCTTGATAGGTTGATGCTGCGTTCCGGAGCCCCCATCGGAAAAGAACTCGGTTTGTCATGAAAAGAACTCTGGTTGGACTTTGAGTCGGATGCCGAGGCAGAGTCCGAGTTGGAGTCAATTACCCACGAAATCTGAGTGGCGAGCTATGAGAATTCTTCGGCGAGTTGCTCCACCGCTGTCGTTGAGTCGGCGAGGCCTTTATGAAGTCCTGAATCTATGAGGAGGTGGCTATGGAGTTTGTCGTCACCATCCGCCTTGCAAATCCAGGATCCAAAGACAAAGGTTGTTTTTGCCAGGAAGATCATGTTGCCGAGGTCTGTCAAACTCTCGGATGCAAATCCGTCCAAAGCCCCTACCTGGTGCGCTAGCTGTCAATGTTTTACCATCGATAGCCTACCACGGGGGTATCTAGGACAGTTGTTCAGGCTTTAGCGTATGCTGAACTCAATGGTTAACGCAAGAGACAGTCGATTTATACTGGTTCAGGCTCTCGTAATCGAGTAATAGCCTTTACGTCCAGTTGGCGTTAGCCTTTGTGTTGGATTGATTGTTATGATCGTCTTGTCGCAGGGGGTGCCCACAGCCTCTCTTTATATAGGTAGAGACAGCTATGGTGCCGTTACAATCCTAGTCAGATCCAAAGAAGGTGTCCTGATCTAATTACAGAAAGTACTTTATATTAGGAGTCTGGCTAGTTTGGCCTGTTCTACTCGAAATCGGCATCATCTGTCATCATGCCTCTTTTATCTAGCGATGGGCCAGGCTAGGACCCATTGCCAGTAATTGTTCCGATGAGAAACCCTATGGGTCCCATATTGGCAAGATGCTATATGGGTGGTTGTTGATAGACTTACCAAGTCAGCCCATTTCATTCCTATGAAGACAACTAATTCAGCTCAAGAATTGGTTCCGTTGTATATGAAGGAAGTGGTACGACAACATGGAGTACCTAAGTCTATTATTTCAGATCGAGACTCCAAGTTTGTGTCAAAGTTTTGGTAGAGTTTGCATAATGCTTTGGGTACAAAGCTTTCACTTAGTGTGGCTTTTCACCCCAAACAGATGGCCAATCTAAGCATACTATTCAAACATTGGAGGATATGATATGTGCTTGTGTCCTTTCTTGGAAGGGCAGTTGGGAGGACCACTTAGCTTTGGTTGAGTTTGCATATAATAGTAGTTATCAAGCTTGTATCAAGATGGCACTATTGAGGCTTTATATGGTAGGAGATGTGTTTCCCCTGTGTGTTGGGACACGTTGGGTGAGAGATCCTTAGTGGGTCCAGATTAGGTTCAGCAGACTACTGAAAAGGTACAAGTGATACGTCAAAATATGTTGGTCGCTCAAAGCTTTCATAAAAGTTACGTTTGCAGTTACCTGAGTCCATGAGAGGGGTACATAATGTCTTCCATGTATCTATGTTGAGAAAGTATCTACATGATCTAGAACACAAGACTGACCTTGACTCAATTAGCGTTTAGCAGGATATGACTGTGAAGTATCTCCCAGTGCGTATCTTGGACTCTTTAGAGCGAGTTCTGAGAAGGAAGATAATCAAATATGTTAAAGTGTTATGGACTAATCAGACTGAGCGTGAGGCTACTTGGGAGCTTGAGGAGGAGATGCGTAAGGAATATCCCGATCTCTTTAAGACCGGTAAGTTTTGTGTGGTATATGCCTAGTTTACCTTTCTATTGGTTTGTCATAAAATTGCACGAATTCAAGGACGAATTCCTTTAAGGGGGTAGAATGTAACAACCGAAATACACAAATGTATATATTTATATTTTAACGCTATCTAGACCATGAATCTTGAAAAAATGTACATAAAAAACTAACGCTGGTTGTGAGCCCAACTAGCCAGCTGTCCTATGGCCCAACAACCCAAAATGCCATGGGAGAGGAAGGGGACGACCCTCCATCTTTCCTAGAGCCATCCTCACGCATGCCTCTCCACCTCCCTTCACTTTCCACATGAAAAACTTCTCTCATCCCATCCTCCTTTGTGTTGTGGTCGTGATCCATGGAGGAGAGCAGGGAACACCAAAAGAAGAGGCGAAAAACAGATTAGGGAGAAGGGGTGGACCAATTATAGGTATGTCATGGCATCTTTCCCCTATCTTCTCTCTGAGAATTTTGTGGTGAAACCCTAGTGAGGTCTTTAAATCCTAGGGCTCCTGTAATTTTGGTTGTAGTAGGGTTGGTTGATGGCGATTAGAGGCAATATTTCTTTGGAAAGTGTTGATTGATCATTTTCTGGACACCAAGGATTTCTAGAGAGTACAATCATCTTTCTCTTGAGTTTTCCCATTTATTATATGCATGTTAAATTAGGATAAAATTGATATTATTGTAGTAGACTCTTAGAGGTTTCCATGAAGTCCAAGTTTATGTTTTTATACCAAATGAGTTAGGAGTTATGAGTTTTTGAAGTTGGCTTTCAGAATCTGACGAAAATTCAAAATAGTAGTAGATTGAACATGTTTTTCATGTCTTCCTAACCGAATTTGTGGTGTCAACCTAAAGCAAACTTGTAGTAAGGTTTTCATGCTTTCATCTTAGTAAATTACACATTTTTTGGACAAGTACAACTACAAATATAAATTTCTGAATATCCCTGTCATGTTTTACCATTAGAAAAATATAATTAAGTTCAGAGCCTCAGTACTTCATTTTAAGTGCTTCAAATCAAAAAAATTATTATACCAAAGTTATAGAGAATGGGGTCTTCCATGTTCTGACCAAGTTTGGGAATTTTTGGGTTAGTGGATATCAATATACAAAAAAGAGAAGCAACACTGCTGCTGTTGATGTAAAGGGATATTGCTGTTTAGGGTAGTTTTAAAGGGACGGGCCGTAGGATCGCTTGAGGTGCTGTTTATACTTATTTGTATAAGTATACATTCTGAGTTTATGCTTCCTAACCAGGTGGCGGTGCTTCGGATCGCGCCTAATGCTTTTCTTGTGTCGCTCTGGCTTTTTGGAGGCAAGTAATTGTAGCGGTGGTTGTGCTACTGTTGTGACATGTTATTTTCATCACCTACACTTTAAATTCAGAATTGATGTACTCTAATTATGATATGAACATGGTGGTTTTTTCATGCACAAGCATGTTGCTTAATTGTGTTATTTTGTTACTTGTTTCACATGAGGATGAAGTTGAAGTGTTGATAATATTTATCACATTGCATCATGTCACGTGCACTTTGCATTTCACATGCACTTGAAGTTGATCACAATCCTATGGATGTGACTGTACCGAAACACATCGTGCGTTGCCCGAGGAGGGGTGCGATGTAAAAGAAGTTATGGCATTTGCATTTGTATGCATTCATTGAAGGCATCACATTAATATGTGACTGTGGTGGATGTGAAGTTGAAGAAAATATATGTCCTTTGGATATGCATTTATTAGTTGTATGTTAGTTTTCTTATGAGAGGCATGTTTCTATTTTGTTGGGGCATAACTGAATGCTTAATCAACTTGTGATTTAAATAGCTTGTCAAACAAATTGCTTGTTGAGATTTGTAAATCTCACCCTTGCTTGCTCTTTCCAGGTACTTGAAGCTTTACATGTGGGAATGGGAAGTAGCAGCACGTTGCTCCGATAATGATTTGACTTATCATACTTGTGTTGTATTAAAAAAAGGTTGTTTAGTTTATGGATTTATTTTTAGTCCTTGCTTAACTATGTGTCAAAGTTTTTAAACTTAATTATCTTATCTTCTAGTACTTCTAGATAATCCGACATGTTACTTTATTATGTTTTATCTATGCTATGCTTCCACATTGTTTTTTTAAAGGAGGTGTTGCTGTTTTTTTCTAGTCAATTTAATCTTAGGTTGCCTAGTTGGTAGCATTCCAGGGTGTTGTGGCCTGGGGTGTTACATGATCATCTCTTTTGGTCACTGTCATCATCATGACCATCATCGTGCTCCACCACTTGGCTTTGGACCATCCTCTCTTGTCTACACACTTAGCTCAAGGATTAGTCCATAGGTTTCATCAATTATCCAAAACCAAACTAGGGCTTTCAGCCTCTAGCTCTACGCCATATCTCAGATGTGGAGGATTATGAGGGACAGACAGAGTTGTCACCACCTGTCGCCTACCCCTCAACCATGGAGTACGAGGCAAACAAAGGTAGCCTCTAGCCTAGACACCACATCTACGCTATCGACTACTACTCTAATGTCGATGAACGTTATCTGTCTTTATTAGGGCCCTCTACTAGAATATCCGCTACAAGAGCGGACAATGAACCCGCAACCAAATAAAAGTATAGCTTAACTAATCAAAAGACTTTTATAACCAAAAGAAACACAAACACTTACTAAGATACCCGTCGAGGTACAAAGCGTGTATTCGTCGAGGTCCAAGCGGGGGAAGGCTACTGACAAGTCCGACATTTCTTCCCTGAACTCTCCCTCACATCTCTCCTTACTACTTTTCTAGAGCTAGCTAGGGCCTAAGCCCATGAAGTGGTGATGCTCTTGCTCTTGCTTTGCTCTTCTTATCTCTTGTGTGTTGTGTAAAATGAGGAGGGGGTGGCCTCCTTTTATAGGTGGAGGGGGAAGGATCCTAGGGAATATTCCTATCCCCTCATGGATGGAGCAAACCGCCCTCCTCCGCATTAATTGCATCACCAAACCCCCTAAACCGCCCTTGGAACGTCGGTTGAAGGCAACCCACACGAAATGGGGTCATTTGGGCTCGCACCCTGGCTGGGCCCAAACGTGCCCGTCTTTGGTGGATCGCCTCCCTTGATCATTGTGACTTGGCCCATGTGGGTTTGGTGCGGAGTTGAAGTGATTTGCTTTGGCTATGGGCCTGTTCTCCAATTGTTTGGGCCCTGATTCCTCTAGTGATTGGGCCTCCTCCATCGGGTACTTGTATTGTTGTATTTCTTGTATCTTTAGGTATATTTCTTGTGTATTCCCGACATGTCCTCCTACAAATGGTAAACCACCAAAACTCGTGGAATCGTTAGTTATAAGCACTAATTCTAAGTTTGGTGTTCTTTTTTAGTAGATTTTATATGATAGTTGGTGGTTAGTAATAAAAGTTAAGGACTGCCAACAAGCATATTAATAGATTATTTCTTCATATGAGGCATTATTTGTTTTGGTATGTACACAGAACAAAATTATCCCTTCTTCTATTGCTGGCATGTTTCATAGTCTCGGCGTGCCGGTGGTACTCCAGGGCGACTTAGGGCTAAGTGGTGGTATGGTATTATACCAGCTAGATAGTAGCCTGCAATTAGCCTAGGTGGGGCATCACTGATGATGATCTTACGGACACAGGGTGTAGATGCTCTATAGAGTTGATCGGTCTATACATATAGCCGTGTCTACGGTTATGGACATTTCCTATGTTTCTCACTTCAGCTTGGCTAGAGAGTGGTGTCTTCTTCTCTTCCCTTGGGTTGGATAAGGATCTGGCCCGAGGCCATTAAGACAAGGATGAGAGGGAGTAATCCTTGTCGACTAGAGAGTGAGGTGGATTGTAGTGAGTGTGATATGACTGTGTTGGTTATGGGATAGGATGGATGAATGGATGGGATAATATCTCGTGGACATACTACTGCATATTGATGAGATTCGTATAGGAAATTACAACCAAATAATAGGTCATTTTCCTTATCCTTGCATATCACCTTCCACATAGCAAAGCAAAGCATAGGGTGAGAAACAGTGGCTAGTACGACTCATACTGAAAGTTGTTGATATAGGTGAGGAGTCCGAGTATGACTACACCGCCGATGGATGGGATGATTAGAGGGTCCTATGCCATTCTCGAGTATGCTTGTGGAGTTAGAGTCTTCAACTGCTGAGGCACTATGTCTACTATGATGTTGTGTATATTTGTGCGTGTGAGTGTGATTCCGCAAATATGGTGATGTAATAATTATGGATAAACCTCTTTATTCATATCTTTTTAAGACAGGTACTCGCTATGTATGAATTGTGCTATCTGCTAGATTTTGGTAATGTGATGGCGCAATCTCCTGGGACTATCATCACATTATGGATTGTTCCGTGTATTCCCCTTCGAGGAAATCATGGATCGTTTCATGTGGCCCCACCTTTACGTGGTCTAATTTACTTTATGTCTACATGTACATATGTAGAAATTTCTCGGCCCTTGCTTTCACACCAAAAATTAATTGTCAGGTCCGCGCTAAATTTTCTCAGCCACACAACCCATGAAACCAAGCATGAAAAGAAAAACACTAAATATTACATGAGAGAGTAACGGGTTGGTTGTATGCACTAGCATGATAAGTGCACTACGCTGCGCCGGTTTTTGGAAGAGAACAAAATCCACGAAAAGAAGCTAAAAAACAAAAGAAAAAAATGAAAAAAGAACATTGTCGAACAATGGCCGCAGCTTTGAAAGGCCAGGGATTCCCAGAGCGTTAAAGAGAGTAGTTATAGTTATAGTTATGTGGGAGGCTAGGAGCGATGAACAAGGGTTAAGATGCCAGATGCGATGCCCTATATTCTTCGACTGAAAAATAGTTATATCGGTCGTATATTCTAGCACATTTAGTTAATTGGCAGGGAATAAAAAACGGTTAAAATAACTTATATTAAGAATCAGACCTGCACCCTAAGTTTAGCTAGGGATTAAAAAAGAAAAATAAATAAAGAAAAATTGGTAAAAATAACTTACAATAAGAATCAGACTTGTACCCTAAGTTTAGCAGGGGATAAAAAATTAGAAAAATGAAAAGATGCTCTAATTACTGACAATCAAACCTACCACCCAACTACAAACTCTTTATATTGTGTATAACAAAAAATACATTTTATATAAATTTAATGTTTGGTTGGTGACCAAAACTGGCCATGCCTAACCTTCGGCAAACTGTGGTTGCCAAAGAAAGTTTGACGAGCAAAATTGAAGCCACACTTGTAGCAAAGTTTGGCAAGAAAATTGGTCTATGACATGTGGGACAGAGTGCTAAGAAAGTGTGGCACGCCGTAGTTATGGCACCAAACCAAACGGCTGCCAAAAAAACTATGACATGAGTAACTTGTGGTATGGCACGTTTTGGTCACGAACCAAACATGCCCTAATGTCAAATAAATGTTAGACATGACTCACAGGCCATAGGGTATACCATAACCCACCTGGCATACCCCATGTGGGCCTGACCCCATTAATTTGACCATGGTGATTCATCGTGCCCTCCAATTTTTCCACCTAGACACGACGACCACTCCCTAATTACCAGGGCTGAAAGTTGAAACTTGCGAATCATTCAACCTTCCCTAATTAGCATGGGTAAAACTGAAGGTAGAAAGACATGGGGTCTATTTGGTTGGTTACCAGAATGTGCCACGCCAAACCTTCGGTAAACTGTGGCTGCCAGAGAAAGTTTGGCGAACAAAATTGAAGCCACACTTGTGGCAAAGTTTGGTAAGAAAATAAGTCTATGATGTGTGGGACAGGGTGCTAAGAAAGTGTGGCACGCCATAGTTGTAGCAGCGAACCAAACAACTGCTAGAAAAACCATGGCATGACTAACATGTGGCATGGCACATTCTGATCACGAACCAAACATGCCCATGCTAACAAAAGTGAGCCTTTTCCGTGTGTGCCATTATGAAAGTCACTCCTACATGCCACTAAAAAGTTCGAATGTACCCCTGTGCCATGACACTTTACTTTTTTTTGCTTCCCAAGCCATTCTGTCCACTTTTCCATCTAACGGTGTCAATCTGTGTTGGAAAAGTCCCAAATGCCCTCACCTCGCTTCTTCACCGTGTTGTTCTTCATTTTCTCCGCCAGTCGTCTTCCTCTGTCCTTGTGCTCGAAGTCCAAGGAGACAGCAGACAAGGGGAGAGGCATGGGATGGGGGTGCCGTCGCCTAGGGCTGGGAGCCTAGGGTATGGGGCCACGGCAAGGGGGCACGGGGCGCCGTCGCGGCCAGCAGTAGCGGCGTCCGCTGCAGGCCAAGCTGCTTTCGACCGTGCAGCCCAGGGTGCGGCGAGTGCGCGCAGGGGCGCAAGCGGTTGTGTGGCCATGGCGGGCAGGGGCGCACGCAGCCGTGCAGCCATGGCGGCTGGAGCTCACGGGGCAGGGCTCGCAAGGCCAGGCGGCACTGGAGGTCTCGCGCTCGACAGCCATGGTGGGCAGGGGCGCAAGCGGCCATGGCGGGCGGAGCTCGTGGGGCAGGGCACATAGTGACAGGGTGGACATGGCCATAGTGCTCCCAGACATGGCCGTCATGCTCCTGCTGCCGGCCTCACGTCCCCACGTGACGTCCAGGCCACCGTCGCGTGTGCCGCAACCATGGAGCCTGCCCTACTGCCATATGCGCCCATGGAGCCCACACCCGCGTCGTCTCTATCCTTGCCGTAGGTGTCCTCGCCAGGGTGGAGTACCAAATGGCGGCGGGTTCGCCGGTGTCGACCGGAACGACGCTCCGGCAACCGAGGAGGTTCAGCGAGTGGTTGTGGACAACGAGGAGGTCTCAGTGAGTCGATTGGTGGCCATCGTGTCGACATAGACGACTAGGAGATGGCCGGCACCAGGTTGAGGTGGACGGTGGACGGCAGTGTACGACGGCGCATCGGGACGGCGCTGCAGTCGTGGATCGAAGCTGAGGAGCACTACGGTAGGCGCGGTGTTCTCCTGCGATGCTGTGTGTCAAAATGGTGAGGCGAGAGGTGGTCTGCTGAGGGAGGTCGAGAGCTCAGGTCGAACTCGTCCATGGTGGATGCGGTGGTGACTAGAGGCGCTGGAGCAGGGAGGGAGCTCGGGGAGGGGAGGAGAGGAAGCAATGTCCATAGTGGCATTTTGGACATATTCCCTGGTCGGGCCCATATGTCAGGGCCGGTAAACGGCAGAAATCAAACAGAAGACCGACGGAATGGCTTGGAAGGCAAAAGAGATAAGTGTCATGGCACTAGGGTCCGTTCCAATTTGTACTCCAACAGTTTGGGATAATTTGTTCCCTATATCTTGTAATTTGGCAACTCCCCAAATGGTATGGCAAAGGAAAAAAAAGGCTCATCTCCAATAGTTCCCCATAATTGACTTGGCAAAACCAAACTTGGGCCCAGGTTGTCGTTTTTTCCCGTGGGACGTCGCGATTATGCACGTCTTTCCTTCCCCTCGCGCCAATACGCCGCCGTCTCGTATCCCTTCGACGTCTCGTCTCCCCCTTCCACCCGCCGTTCCTCCTGACGGTGACGTATCTTCCTGGCCGGCGCTGTTCCTCCTAACGGTGACATACTCACATCTGTAGCGCCACCAGGAGCTCCAATCTAGCCACCAGGACCTCCAGTCCGATCGCCAGGTGCTGCAGGGCAGCCACATACAAACACGGTCGCCAGGACCTCCAGTCGGCCTCCAGGTAGTTCCTGATGTCTCATAGCATGTACGTACTGCTACTAGTATCTACAGGTGCTCTTCTATGAAATTTGCTATTCATATATATGATAGCTGAACGTACTACTACTACATATCTACATCTGCTGCTCCACGAACCAGATATTGATTAAGTGCTCAAGAGATGCCTCATGTCAGCATGCCAAATAGAGTGTGCCAAACCACTTCATAGCGTATACACTATTGATGTTGTACAGATTGAGTGTTTTGGGAATGGTCAGGATGCTTTATAGATTGATTGATGTTGTGCACTTGTCATTTGCAGCCGAAGCCATGAGTGGATTCAAATCACTTCTCCAAAGAGAATTGGAAGACGATTCATCTTCAGATGACGATGATTATTTCATCATGTCAGCTGCTCAAATTGTGCAAATGTTTTCGGGTCAAAAACAAAAATATGGTGGTTCTGTCCCTAGCCATGTCGTTATTTATTGAGATAGAGAAGGCGGCCATCATAATGAATGTCGTTGAGTCACACAATGATTACTTCGTGCAAAAACGAAATGCGGCCAATGTACTTGGATTAAGTTGCTTTCAAAAAGTCACTGGTGCATTTCGTATGCTCACATATGGGGTTCCTGCTGATGCTACAGATGAGTATGTTCGCATTGGTGAAAGTACTGTACTTGAGAGCCTACGTAGGTTCGTTGCTGCAGTTGTTGATTTATTTGAAGATGAGTACCTGAGACATCGCAATGAGGCCAACACCACACACTTATTGGCACTTGGTGAGAAAAATGGGTTTCCTGGAATGCTAGGGTTCATTGACTGTATGCATTGGGCGTGGAACAATTATCCAGTAGAATCTCAGGGTTAGTACAAGGGGCATGTGGAGAAGCCCACTATCATTTTAGAAGCTGTTGCTTCGAACGACCTTTGAATATGGCATGCCTTTTTTGGAATGTCTGGGTCTCATAATGACATCAATGTCCTTCACCGGTCTCCGTTATTTGCAAACCTGGCAGAGGGTAGAGCTCCAGATGTCAACTACACCATTAATGGCCACGATTACACCATGGGCTATTGTCTAGCAAATGGTATATACCCGACATGGGCTACTTTAGTTAAGTCCATCTCACTTTCTATGGGGAACAAGAACAAGTATTTTGCCAAAGCACAGGAAGCAGCGAGGAAGGATGTCGAAAGAGCTTTCGGGGTTCTGCAATCTAGGTTCGCCGTTGTTCGAGGACCTGCACGATTCTGAGATAGAGAGACACTTGGTTTGATCATGAGGGCTTATGTGATCATGCACAATATGATTGTTGAAGATGAAGGATTCGTCGACCCAGATGAGCGGTTCGAAGATGGTGGTCAAAATGTGCAACCTGATCGTGGCCAAGCTACTAAATCACTTGCTGAATTTATTGATGCCCATAAAAGGATTAGAGACCCAGAAACACATTTCCAATTGAAAGATAACCTCATTGAGCACCTGTGGAACCATCATCCAGATTTATATTAGCTACATTCTATTTTCATTTCATTGTTAGGATCATATTATGTTTTACTCAAGTGTAATGAACAATTTGTGCTAGTTGTGTATCCAGTGTTACTGTGATATCTATTTATCTTATGTGCTATCAGTAACTATCATTTTTTGTTTTCATCAGAGCAATCTTGGTTTTATCTTTGTTTTCCTCTGTCATTCAGTAACAGCAGGCAAATCTGCTCTGCATCAGCACAGCAGGTTGTCTCGGTTGTCTCAGGAACAGAGCAGAACAAGAAATCTTTTATATCATTTCACTAGACAGCAGCATCACACAACATCATTTCACCTGATCACACGACACAATGCCATGTCGTCCCATCCAGCGTATAGGAGCATACCCACTTGCTAGCAGTCAATCTCACTGAACCATGCACGTCAATTTGCAAACAAAATAGTACTGCAGCATATGTTATGACTCAAAAGGTTCTCTGAATTAATAAACAAATGTTCACTGATAATTCAAACTAAATGAGTTGAACTAAATTTAATTTGCCAAATGCCGAGCAATGATCTTCCACTGCATTATCACATAGTACTGCTGCTGATCCTAGGTGAGGGAGCTCATGTCCACTGTCATAATCTCTTCTCCTCTTTGATCAAGTCCGATTCAGCTCTTTTTTCTTCTATGTCCTTCTCTAGCTCAAGTGAAATGAGGAACCTCTCCTCTTTCTTCTTCTCTCTTTCCAAGTCAAAAGTCTCCTTTTTAGCCCACATTTTGTCCAAAGCCTCCATGCAAGCTTCGTCGCCTCCTCGCTTAAGAGCTTCCTTTGCCTTCTTCACACCCTGTGGCCTCTTTCTAGCTTCAGATTCTGGAGCTACAGTTTCTAATACATCTTCATTGTTCGTGGCTTCTACAGTCCTTGGCGTGGAGTTTATGTTCACCTTATGTTTCTTGTTGGCTGCTAGGTTCTCTTGCTCAGCCAATTCCTCCCTTTTGGCTTTCCACTTGTCTTCTCCCTTCAATTTGTTCTAGCAAGGTACAAGAGTAAATTTCTTCTCCTTATCTAATTCCTTGTACAACTCCAATGCGTCTGATATCTGCATATGTAAAACAGTCAATGAATATATGTCTTCAATTAAACCAAATCTAAAAAAATGTGAAAACAAACCGTGTCTTAGATAGTTTTTCCACTTTGATTTCTACCCTCCATTTGCTCGTAGCATGCATAGTACTTGTTGACTTGAAGCTGAATTGTGCTCCACCTATGAAGGAGAGAACTCTCTGACCTAACATATGGTGTTTTTTTGTGTTTCTTAAAGTAAGCATGAACTTTACTCCAAAACGTCCCACAAGATTGATTGGCCCCGTTAATGGGATCTTTGCTCACGTTCAACCAAGCGGAGCAAACAAGTAGATCTTCCAAAAGATCAAAATTCTTTGTCCTCTTAGCCGATCCCTTTGTTTTTCCCGGCGTTGAACACTTGGAGTAGGCTGCACTTGCACGTCAAGTTCTTCAACTTCAACAGGAAGATCACCATGAGTTTCCTCCATTCCTTGTGTCATCGGGAACGTGAGGTCCTCCAAACCAGCAACACGATCATCATCTGCCGTCAACATCCCTATCCAAAATTACCCCGCTTCCATTTCAACAAATCTACAAATGAAGAAGAATTACAAATGCAGGTAATCCATGTGTATAGTATCATCTAGTAATTCTCACAGTAGCAGCAAATTGAACAAAAAAATATACATATGCAAATAAACCATGAAAACAGTATCATCTAGTGCTTCTCACAGCAGCAGCAAATTAAAAAAAAGAATACAACTGAACCCTACATGACAAAAGATTAACTATGTTGGGGTCATTCATGATGTACAAAAGATTAGCTACTAGTTTCAGTATTCACACATCAATAGGCAAAGTCCCTGTATATGACATTCGGATCCAAATAAGCTTTTCAGGTTCACATCCGGTCTCTACTGCACTTCTTTTTCTCTATGTTGCTGATATAAAGGTTTAGTTAAAGTTCTCTGTCTTAAGGTAAGATGTATGCTAAATGCCCTTGTACCTTGGAGTGAGCTTACTTTAAAAGAAAAAAAGAAAGACTGCTCGTGTTTCATAGCAATGAAATTGCTTCAAACAAGCGGCTGAAATCAAGTATCGGAGTGAAATTATTCTGTGTACTAAATCTTTCTACCTCATCGGACAAGCTAGTACAAATGCAGGCCAGAACTGAAAATCGCTCCCAAGACTCGATCCTGTCACTGGATCTAATTGACTAATCAGATATGCAAGCACCGGCGTTAGTTGACAGACCATTCAAGGTACGGCTGCAAAGCTGAAAATCCAGAGGCGTACGTACTATTTCTGAAAGGAACCTACTGGATAACCCGAGACTCAAGAGGCATACCTACTCCCTCGACTGGCCAGAACTGAAAATTGCTCCCAAGGCTCAAGACCACACGCACGTCGACCATCACCACTTCGTACAATCCACCGCATGGAAACCCTAAACGCTACCCAATCCTCGCGTCGACCAAACCCGGGCGGAATCGAGAAAAAATAGAGCATATACCTGATGGAATCCTAGCAGCTGCCGACCTTGGTGATGGTCTCCGCCAACCTTGCCGCCTTGGTGATGGTCTCCGCTTGCCTTCGTGTACAAGATCGAGATCTCAACGTCGCGGGAAGAAGATGCACGGGAAGACGAAGGACGCGAGGGGAGAAGCCTGGGCTCGCGCGCGGGAAGGGCTAGCGGCACGCGAGTTTCCCCGATGCGGAGTCGAGGCTGAGCGCGTATTTATCCGCGCTGGGGGAGAGTTTTTCCGCACTTGGCAAAGATGGAGAGGTGGGATGGGGAATTGTTGGAGAGTGATTTTTGTGATTTTGCCAAAAAAAGATGGGGAGTAGGGATGGGGAGTTGTTGGAGTTGCTTTTAGTAGCGTAGAGAAAGGGAGCCGCTTTCGTAAGGCTGTCTGCACCGGGAATGCTAAAGCGTTCCGGTAAACAGATAGCGGATGCTTTTGGCGTCAAATATCGCTGCAGCGGGGGTACCAGGTACGCTATGCGCCAGCTTCCGCTATATTTAGCGAGATAGCGTTGCTACGCTATCCTGTGCCCGCGAGCGTGAGAGAGAGAGCAGAGGAGACAGGAATGCAGTGGCGGGTCCCACTACTTCCACTAACAAAAAAAATGTTATAACTTATAAACCAAAAGTTCAAATTAAATTTCGATTGCACCATTAAATTCGTTTCAATAAATACTTCAAAACAAGATATCACATGGATATATTTAGATAAAGTGATAAGTGAGCCCCATAGTGAATAGAGAATGATATAGAGAATAGATGGGTGCGGAAGAATTAAGTATAAAGGAGAGAATCTTATGACTAGATGTATAAAGGATGAATACAGAAGTCGAGGCGCACGGGAAAAGGCTCGGTATAATTCCCTTCCACATACACCACCACTCTACACACACGTATACACCCCCACCCCCCCGCGTTCGCCGCAAAGCCACCTTTCACTTTTCGTTGCTCCAACCTCTCCTCCCTAAACCCCCCTTTCCTAGTTCCAACTAGGGTTTACTGGCCGGGCTCGTCGCTGCAAAGAGTTCCACAAGCTTCGCGGGGCGATGGGGTCGCCGCCGGCCTTTGCGGCGGCGGTCGCCATGGTGGCCGCGCTGCTATGCGCCTCGGCGGCCGCCAACCCCGCAGGCGGGCCCCACATGGCGGACCTGAGCGTGCTGTTGCCCCCGCGGATGACAAAGCCTGTCGAGTACCGCCTCATCGGCGGGGATGGATGCTTCTCCTGGTATGCTTCTGTAGCCGTCCTTTGCCCGCATTTTTGCTTCGGGTGCTGCGTGATCGCTCGCTGTGGAGTGTCCGAGTGTGGAGTGCCGTTCTGCGACGTGCGCTGCTACGTTGGCTTCGTGGAGCGTCTCCACGTTTGATTGTTGCTGCAGCTTGTGATTAGGGATGGTTTATGTTTCGTGATTTGCTCCATGCGCTTGCTTGCTTCAGATTTCAGACGTTGGCTGAGTGGCCCTGATGTGAACCCTGGTGAAGCCACATGATAGCAGTTTGGTCATGGTTAGGGCCTTGGGGAGCTGAACTTGTACTCTTTTACTTGGAGTAACTGATTTGCCATGTTTGTAGCTTGAACATGACTCCACCTCTATTATGTTGACCTTTGATAAAGTTATATCTGGATCCTGCAGGCAACCAGTAGATGTCTGGTCTCTTGGTCAAGGTCGTTTTTTTGTTGCAAGTATAAGTCACAAATGTTTTTGTAGATTCTTGTGTGTGTGAGTGTGTTGTAAGGGTTCTTACCCCTTTTCTTCTTAATACAAAGATGCACAACTCTTCCGTGTGTTCGAGAAAGTTAGTGACTATGCTAGAGCAGAATGTGGGATGCACACCTCACATTTTCAGGGCGATACTCATCCGTGCTTAGTTGTTCGATTCTGTAAATGCTTTATTTAGGAGCAAATGTACTTAAAGTATGTATTATCATGTGGCCAGGCGAATCATTGTTACCTAAGCATGGATCTATAGGCATCACAAGTTTTTTTTTCTTCACAAATTAGAAACCGTTCCAGTACCATGCTTCTGTCCTACTTATGGAGATGGGGAATTCCCATTTCACAATATTATTAAGAGGTTACCATGCTTCTGTCCTACTTATGGAGATGGGGAATTCCCATTTCACAATATTATTAAGAGGTTAATGCCTGCGGTTTCCTTTGTTTACAGGTCATGGGATCATCATGATCTTATTTCAGTTAAACCAGAGTACAATGATAGCAGCAGATGCTCGACTAGTGCTCGTTTGGCATCAATTGCTCCATACTCCAGCCGGAGGGAGACTTCTGTCTATGCGACTGATATTATCAGTGGAATCACGATACACTGCAAAGTATTCGTAGACAAGATCTCCCGGATCAGTATTTTCCACCATGCTGTTAAAATTGATCTAGATGAAATTGCCACATTACGTGTACATGCCTTTGATGATGAAGGTAATTCATATAAACTTTTTGTATCTTTCATTCTTACAATATGAAATTGACTTATTACATATATAAACAGTGATACTGCTTGTATCTAGTAATTGGGTTCATAGTTTGTAAATCATCGGGTTACATCACCTTTTGTTCCTTCTTTACTGGGTTCTCATTTCTTAAAATCCCTGAAGTTCTTGTTGGCCTAAGAGCTTCCTTTTGGAATAATTTTTTATTTAGTAAGCCTTTTTTCAGTCAGACATAGCCTTTTAGACCCAAGAAAGTTGGGGTAGGCAAGAGATGAAACCATTAATGAACCACCAACAAAAAGTGGAAAAACTTATATACAAAACTACTTTTCCACTGCTCACCTAAACAGCTGTTTAGTTCGTTTAAACAACTTCTAAACGGTAAATGAAGGCCAACTGTGTTGTTTAGGCCCTAAACGGAGAATTAAATTCTTAGACCATTTAAACCCTTTAAACCGTTAAAAACCGTCTAAATAGTCTAAACAGAATCGAGTTAAACATGATTGAATGAGTTAAACGGACATTTAATTCGCCATTTACTCAATATGAGGATTACAAGTATATGAGGTGGAGAGGGATTAAGTTTTCTTCCAAAAAAATCATTCGGTAGAATAGTTATATTTTACATGCTTAAATATGTATACTTTCTAGCATGTTTGGCTTTTAAATACATACATATGTATATTTTAGTGTTACTATACGAAACCGTTTGGGCCGTTTAGCTCCATTTAAACACCGTCTAAATGGCCTAACACTAAACAGAGGAGGATCAACTGTTTAACATTTAGCGTTTAGGATAACACTGCTATTTTCCTGGCATTGCTATGTTCTCTTATTTTAGCATACTTAATTTGGTTCCTTTTGTGTTTAGAAAACGTGTTCTCGACATTGGTGGGATTGCAGTTTTTGTGGCACCTTACCCCGAGGTTGGTTGATAATAGTAGCCATCATCTTGTTCGTATTCCACTGAAAGAAACACATTTGAGTGACTGTAGTGGCTTTTGTGGTGATATGAATATTCGGTTTGAGCTAGAAGACAAGGTAAACTGTTTTTGTCCGTGTTTTCCAATTCCTTTGACCATTCTTCAGTTACATAAGAATGCATATTTTGAATTTTCTTGCTTTACTTGTGCAGAATCTTGGTTCAGATTTCTTTGTGGTGAAGGGTATTGAGATCGGCCAAGAGGTTGTTAAAGCTCAGTTGTTTGAGCCTCAGTTTGATCATGTGACTGACACAATTACATTAACTGTTGCTGAAGCCATGTCACTAGAGCCATCATCACCAGTTCTCGTGACTGTTGGTGTTTTGGTGAAGTTTAAACTCAAGGTATTCCGACAAAAAGTTGCTCAAGGTACCTTCTCTGACAGATCAAGTTCTGTCATCATTTGTCATAGAATTCTCTGAACAAAAAAACTAACCTAATTGTGTTCACTGATGAAATTGCATTATGTCTTCTGCTATATGCTATATCAGAGACGAATCACAATAGATGAATAAAATGAACCATTTTTATGACATCAGAGCTAAAATATCTAGTTTTAGATTCTGTATTGTGGTATGGCATTTATTATTTTCTCATTGCTACACCTTTTCTGCATCTCTGGTGCTGAAAGCTAACAGATCCTTTCCATATCTACTTTTTCACTAGTGGTTAAATTACCATCACAATATCATCGTTGGCATGCGACAAACTCTTCTGTGGCGCAAGTGGATTCCTTGGGTATCTTGCATGCGTTGAGTCTGGGGTTTACTAAGGTGGTTGTTGAAGACACAAGAGTTTTTGGTCATGAACAAGTATCGTCTCTACATGTTGTTATTCCACGGACACTCTTCCTTTATCTGGTCCCCATTATGGATGATTCTGCTCATCTTCATGGGATAACAAATATTCCATCCTCAAAAGTATGGTATGTTTATCCTGGAAGAAAATACATGGTCCTTGCCAAAGCATTTGCAGAGGGATTTGATGCTAGGGAAATATATATTACAGAGGTACTATTCATATGATACATTTGATTACTTGTTCTCTTAATATATGTTACTATTTGTTATGCCGTATGCGGATACTACACATGTCATTAGATCTGTAGGAAAATTCTTGGAAATTATTTCAAGGTTGATTTGTGGATGACTCGTAGAACTACAAGCACATGTTTCTTAAATTCCATCGATCATTATGTTCTTCATGATGCAAGGAAAAAGATAGTTTATTCAATTTGTAGTATTAAGCACAAAAGCTCAAAAGAACAAAAAATGCGACTTGCAACCAACCTAGGATGTAGGAGGAACAAGGTGGTATTGCAAATAAGAAGAAATAGACACCAAATTCAAGTCGAAAAGGCCTTCAACCTAGGGTGGGGGGTTGTACACACAGACCTCCTACCAAGTACCAACCGAACTAGGTTCAGTTCCTAAAACTCGAATAAACACGACCTAAGCATGATTATGTTTCTATTTACGTGCAATGCTGTGTTTGGTGTTCCACTAATCAGTGTGCATATCTTAATACCTTGAGCTTTTAGATTACCTGGGGCATCACTATTTGCTGCCTCAAGATGTTTTCTCCATAATTATCACATTTCCTTGGTTCATGCAGATGACTGGCGCAGTCTTGCATGAAACTTGTGCAGTGCACAATACATAAAATAATTACATCATTTGAGCAGTTTGTTAGAGATGTTAATTTTAGGTTCAGATATTGCCATCTGTATTGAAAGTTTGAAACCTTTTCTGTTTATTAATTATTTTTTTCTTTGGCTGGTAGGAAAATGAGCTTAAATTGGAGAGTAGTACCATGGAATTCTGGAACTTGCTGCAAGTGCCAGACAGTTCTACAGGTTCCTATGAAGTGCAAACTTCTAGATTGTTAAGTCCTGTTTCCCAGGGGCAAGGGCATTTAGTTGCTTCCTTAACTTACCTAACAGAGGCATCTGGACCAACAAAGGTACATCCAATTCATGTGTGTATTTTGTTGGTACCTTGTTTAGCAGAGACTATTAGGGTGATGTTGGCATTATGGTTTGCTGATTTACCTGATTGATGCATGCATATTAGGTTCTCAAGCTTGTGCAAGAAGTTAATGTTTGTAGTAAGGTGAGGGCATTCTGGGATGAAGGATTGGAGAACTCCAATGTTATTTACCTGCCCTGGGTTCCTGGAGTTTATCAGGAAGTTGAAATAAAGGCAATTGGAGGTTGGTTATTGTGATATACTGATATCTGCATATTCTTTACCCACTTTTGGTTTGTAATTTGAGTAGGTTTATATTGTCTTTGCATTCATATGAAGGGTGTGGTAAGATGCTGGACGACTACAAGTTATTTTCCTCTGATGAGGATGTTGCTTCTGTGTCTGACTCTCGTATCGTGCGTGCAAAAAAACCTGGTCAAGCTGTCATCCGAGTAGTTTCTGCTTTCGATTTCTTGAATTTTGATGAGGTTTGTCTATCTAATTTTCTTTTTAAATACTAACCCTTCCTGAAGTCTTTACCTAGTTGACATGATATGAAGTGACACATGTTATTCCTAGAGATTATCTATTGAATCACTTTTTATGTTGTGCTGAGTTACTGGTGATGTGTAAGGTTTAAACTTCAAACTTCCTACTATTTTCTGCTGATTACAATAACATTAGCTTCTTACAGAATGACCACTTTTATTTTGTCTCTTGCCCTCGGACTTCTGAACCTGATGCATATCTAGCATATGTGCACTGTTTTTTGTTACAATTGTTTGTTTGAGGTCTTTATTATTGGGCAAAGTATATTATGACACCTTCCTTGTTTCCATAGGTAGATGCAATGGAGTTACTGGATCCGTGTTTTCCACACGTGTTCTTGAAAAGAAAAGAAAAAAAAAACCATAGTTGCATGTTGTAGTCGACTGTGCCTTCGTTCACATTTTCAATTAACTGAATACGCATACATGGTTAATTGATTACTGTTCTATTTGTAGTTTCATTCTGGGTTCATTTTATTTCATGGTTCATGACAGTTCTGTTTCATTCTTTTACTTTTAGTGGAGGTCTTCCTTTACAATAATAGTATTCCATTTCCACAAATTTCAGACTCCTGGTAGCTCATTTTGTTTTATTGGCAATGTAGGTCATTGTTGAAGTTTCCATTCCTTCAGTACTGTCTATCTTGCCAGTCTTTCCTGTGGAGGTGCCTGTTGGAACACGACTTCATTCTGCTGCGGCGTTAAAAACATCTGCTGGTGCGTTTGCCAAAAAAAGAAACATATGGTAGTTCACACAACTTGAATTTGATGTGACTCCCTCTGGTACAAAGCGGATGAAGATTAAGCTTGTGCCTTACAAAATGACATTAGTACAAGAATGGAAAGTAGCTTGTGTCTTACAAAATGACATTAGTACAAGAATGGAAAGTAGCTTGTGCCTTACAAAATGACATTACTACAAGAATGCTAGGTTTTGGAGTACTACTCTCATACTAATCCCTCCTGCTGTCTCCTCTCTCTTGTTCTGTCCTCATCCTCAGCAAATAGTATAATTTGTTCAGGGCTTCACATCAGATGTCATCTTTTTCTTACAAGAAGACAGAAGCTTATGTTAGACTTATCCATTTTGTGGTAGCTTCTGGATCATTAATCAATTATTTTTGCCTACAAACTGTTATGTTCTAAACAAGCTATCGATGTTTCTTTCTGCAGGACACTCATTCTCACAATGTAACCATTTTAATGCTTTTATAAGGTGGAGTCTAATATCCGACGATGAGTCTTTTCACATTCTTAACACTGCTGAGGCTTCGAGCATCGAGGACATAAAACACAATTCAGGTCATTGGGGCCAAAACGGCAATCCTTGTGCCTGGATCTCTCTGAGTGCATCTTCTGCTGGCAGATCCACAATAGTTGCAACATTTGCCATTGATTCAGGTTCAGATATCGAGACATTTGGTGGACCTATTTCTCTGGAGGCAACTTCAAAAATTTCTGCATATTATCCTCTTGTGGTTCTTCAAGGGGGGAATGGAAACCAATTTGGTGGGTACTGGTTTGACTTATCTGGAATACATAGTAGGATTAAGAACATGGATAACAACTCTCCCAAGGAGCTGTACTTAGTTCCTGGATCAACAATGGATGTTCTTCTCTTTGGAGGACCTGAGCGTTGGGACCAAGTTGTTGATTTTGTTGAAACAGTTGATGTTATTGGTGAATCCAAAAATCATATTACTAGTTCTACTGCTGTGCAGAAACTATCTAGTGGACTATACCGAGTATCTTGCCTAAGCAAAGTGAGCTATGTAAGTACTTCAAATGGAATTTTGCATTTTCATTTATGAACTGCGTATTGCAATCTTTTCTAGTGAATTGATTCACTGAGATATATTCAATTTAATCCACTTTTTCCTTAGAAATTGCTGTTTTCACGTGGGAACATGGTTGGGAAAGATCATCCTGTGCCTGCAATTTCCAAATCGGAGTTTGCTGTTATTTGTGACTTCCCATCAGAAATAACATTGATAGCGAATGAAAATGGTACTTTCTTCTTCTTTTCATTAATATCCAGTTTAATAATCCTTAAAAGTACATGTCCATGTTGAAAGTTTAGCCTATTATTAAATGTTTATCTTTGACTGTACAGAAAACCGACTTGATATATTGGAAGCCGCTAGGAAAGCTGACCGTGGTCCAGATAGATTGCAAGCATCACCCATTGTAATCTCCAATGGAAGAAATATACGTCTAGCTGCTGCAAGCATACATGTAAATGGAAGATTTTTTGCTAATTCATCTTCTCTTCACCTGAAATGGGAAGCCACTGGATGTGAAGGGCTTGCTTACTTTGACGAAACCAAATCTGCGGAAATGCTTGATGAGTCAGCTTGGGAGAGATTTGTTGTCCTACAGAATTCTACAGGAGTGGTCAGTATAGTTTATATCATAAATTGCCTTGTATTGAACTTCAGTTTCTTTAATTACTCCCTCCATCCAAAAAAGAATGCAATTCTCACTTCCTGATAAGTCAAACAATTTGAAGTCTGACAAATTTATATGAAACACTGCTAACATTTATGATACCAAATTAATATCATTAGATTAGTTATGAAATATATTTTCATAGTAAACCTATTTGGAGACATAAATGTTGATACTATTTTCTATAAACTTGGTCAAACTTAAAAAAAATTTGACTTGTCTCAAACCTAGAATTGCATTCTTTTTGGGGCGGAGGGAGTACATAAAAAACACCCCTGGTATTAGCTTGCATGTACAACCGCATTCATATTTTCTTTTCCTATTGAGTTCAGGTGATTCACCACTCTCTTTATATGACCAATAATCCAATGCTGGTTGCATATGTATGAATTTTGCGGATTGAATGCGAATGTCTTAACATTTTTAATTTTGAACCTCCAGTGCACTGTACGTGCTACAGTTGTTGACTTCTCTACCAAATATGCTGGCCAAACTCATGAGGAAGAATACACATTTCATAGTCTCACAGATGCTATTCAGTTGCAGGTAATTTAACTGGGATTTTTTATGAATACTTTTCATCAATTTTGCTAAAGCTCTTGTCTCACTCAGCCTGTGTTTAAACAGATTGTTTCTTCATTAAGAGTCACCCCTGAATATGTCTTGTTAGTTTTCCATCCTGAAGCACAGGTGAACTTTTGCTCACTTCTTGTATATCCTATTCATGATCTGAAGTAAATGTAAGTCCCCTTAGCTATTTATGCTCTTATGCATTTGTGCCACAGGAAAATTTGATTGTAAGTGGTGGAACATGCTCCCTAGATGCTTCTACCAATGACACACATGTGGTGCAAATAGTTACACATCCGGGAAAAGCCTTATGTTCTCAATTGATTCTTGGGGCTAAAGGCTTAGGCGAAGCTATAGTCACAATCCAGGATGTTGGCCTTTCCCCAAGAACAACTACTCATTCTTTGGTACATTTCTTTGGCACTCATCTTCTTAATTCTCCTGATACTTTTTATACTTATTACAAGTCAATGAAGTGACTTCTGTTGCATACTATGTTTGTACTGGTCAAATGGTTGTCAGCATCTCTGTCATATCTCTGTATCTGTGCTTTGTTTAACATTTATCTTGGGATAATGATAACTTTTGGTATATACCTGTCATCCTTAATTTACAGTCAACTTCCATCAGATTATCCCTCATCAATAAAGATGTGCTAATCTTCCTTTTAGGCCATTGTATATCAAACTGACAGTAGCTTCTGTGGTGCTGTTTTCTTATTTGTTTGCAGGCTAGAGTTGCAAATGTTGACTGGATTAAGATAATGGCAGAAGAGCACATCAGTCTTATGGTATGAGGATCTGCATTTTTATTATGATTTTTTTGTGTTTTTTTGCTGATTCTTTTTCATTTATAGGAAGGAAGTATAAAAGATCTTCAAATATTAGCTGGCACCCAAGATGGACAAATATTTGGCAATTCTCAGGTTTGTGCTTGGAGGCACACTGTGTCTGCTTCATATTTTTTTAGCATGTTGGTTAAATTTGGCACTATTCATTTTCAACACTTTTCTGGTTTAAAATGTCGTAACTTTACATTTAATATCCTTTTAAACTCATTTCAGCGTTTTTTATTATTTATTATTTGTTACCCTTTTCTATTAATTCTTCAAGTTATCATGTTGATTCAATCCTGCAAAATAGGGTTGTTATTATTCGTCTCCATGATTTTTTTTTCTTTTCAAACCTTTTTGCTGTGAGTCTGTGACAATTGATTGCTTCTTTCAGTCTTCACTCATTTGATTGGCTACACTGTTTTTTTCTCTTTGAGTTCGCTAATTTCTCTCCATCTTTGCAGTTCAAATATATGGACATTGAGTTGCATCTTGGCGATGAGATTCTGGAGCTTATTGGTCCAAGTGAATCAATGGATGGACCCAAATTTTCAATTAAAGCTGCAAAAATTGGCATTACATCTCTATATGTAAGTTGACGATAGATATATGTTCAGTTGCTTGTATTGGTTGCTGATCCTTACTATGTCCAATCTTCAGGTCAGTACTAAACAACACTCTGGACAGAGAGTTTTGAGTCAGGTTGTCAAGGTGGAAGTGTACAGACCATTGCAAATACATCCTGAGTATATTTACCTCACTCCAGGCGCCTCTTTTGTGGTAACCAACTAACCTTTAATAACTTGCTCTCTTTCTATAAATTTATGCCAGCTATGTCTACATCCCTACAAGTTTCTAATGCTCATTTGGGGATGTACTATTAGCATGCTGTTGCCAGATCATTGGCATTTTATTTCTATTTTTGTTAAGAGATTGTGGGTCCTGAGTTTTATCTTCCTCCTGCGTAGTTTTCTGTTAAAGGTGGTCCAAAAACTGGAGTTTCCATTGAGTACTCAAGTCTGAACAGGGAAATCGTAGAAGTTCAAAATATTACTGGGAAACTATCTGCAAAATCTGTGGGGAACTCTGTAAGTTCTAACCATTTTGAGATCATTTACTCCTGAATCTTGAATTTGGATCAGTTATGCATTCAATGTACTGAGCTATTGCACTATTTAGACTATACGTGCTGCTATTTTAGCAAATGGAGGTACCTTAGTTTGTGAAGCTTTTGGAAGAGTCGAAGTGGATATCCCAGTGGCTATGACACTGAATACTCAAAGTGAACGTCTTTGTATTGGCTGTAGCATGCCAGTTTATCCATCTCTGCCTAAGGTATGCTTAATATCTGTTTGCTATATGTTTATCTTTACACGTTTACCATCCCTTAAAATGACAATGCTTTCCAGGGAGATCTATTTTCCTTCTATGAAACTTGCCAAAGTTACAATTGGATGATAGCAGATGAGAAGGTCAGAATTCAGAATACTCCTACTTTCCTTGTATAAAGTTAATCTGTACTAATAAGTTATTCTGCCTTAGGTTGTGATATTCCAATCAGCTAAATCTTGGCAATACAGACTTGACCAAGGACTATATTCAGATGGAAAAAACAGTCCATGGTTTTCCAGTGGCAGCAGCAAGTCTTTTATCAATCATATGATTGGAAGGTATAGTATGGAGCGCTACACTAAAATCGCCAGTGAACTGATTTTGTCATAGAATTGACTGCCCTAACCTTAATTCAACTGAAGTAGTTTTATTTGGTGTTCGATCTTTATAGTAAAAAGAAATAATCATTGTTCTGGTAAAAATGTGTCAAGTTTGCGGTGAACCAGATGTTGGGTTCTGGAGTGCTCTCGTAGTCTTAAGCTAGAAACCAGTGGAGAAGCTTTCTTTTTCCTCCCTTCCCATTGGTTCAAACACATAATGAAACACCCTTGTGTATTTGGTAATCCAGATAGCAACAAGTTTGCCCTAATATGTTATTTCATTTTTGTGACAGGTCTGCTGGGAAAACCAAAATTTCCCTTTCAGTTACTTGTGACTTCTTGCTACCTGGCACCTCTGGATCTGTTGTATCATACAATGCGTCCAAGACCATTCTTGTGGTTCCAGATCCTCCCCTTGCACTTGTACTACCTATGACTTGGCTATTCCCACCCTTTTATACTACTACGAGCCTTTTGCCTAGATCAGCAAATTCACTTGGAGAACCAAACTCACTTGACCTGGAGAGCTCCATTGGGTATTCTCTGCTAAGGGGCAGTGGTAGGATAATTGATGGAAGTAAGATTCAGACTGGAGAAAGCAATGCAGTTGATTGTATTCAAGCAAAAGATCACTCAACTGGAAGAACCGAAATAGCAGCATGTCTACGAGTTGCTGAGGTTGGATGCTGAAACTCATGTTATTTTGTTTTGACTGCAAGTCCTATACTCATGATGTACTCCGTACTTACAAAGATTCCTATTTGTGTTTTTCCATCTTTTTTTTCTGAAACTGTACATTACTGAACTCATTTAGAATATCAAGGTCACTTGGGGCACGATTAGATCTCTTGCTTGATCTCACCTCGCTTCGCTGGGCAAGAAACTGGAACATACAACGTGTTTGGTTTCTTTGCTCGCCTGCCTTGTTTCCCATGCTGGCAAGGCTAACCTTGCTGGGCGAGGCAAGGCGAGGTGAGGAAATCCAGCAAGCCAACTAAACAGCCCCCTAGATCTATGGAACTGGACAAACCAGTAGACAATCGGTCATGGTTTTTGTTGGTCAGGAATCACAGAATGGATCTCAGATTTGGGTAAGCCTAGAGGGCAGCTTGGCCATAGGCCGCCTTGGATTGAAGGGAATGCAATAGCTTAGGTTTTACAAAGACACTGCCCCTGCTTTTATAGGCAGAGGGCCTCTCTACTTTCTCACCTGCTCCAGCATATCTCCTAACCACTAAAGTGGATGCTGGGCATATTCTAAAACACTAGGCTTTAACAACCGAAAATGACATGACAAAGCACAGTAAGATACATAGAGAGAGCACTAGGCTTAACTCTCAGTTTTCAAGGCGTTGCCTTGGTGTCCATGCAGTAAAAAATCCTGGGCTTCCCTGAACAGCAAGAGAGAGAAAGGAGCAAAAATGGAAGGGAAACTGACCAACAAAGCAACAAGGCCATGTAGCTGCTGCCTGCCCCATCCCCGCCTTCTCTGGCAACAGTGGCCGATGAAATTTCACTCTGGGAAGCTGCAGCAGTGGTCTATCTGAAGATGGAGGTAGCTGTGGTGGTCTGGTTGATCTAAGGGGCGTCGTGTTAGGGCCTAAAGGTCAGGAGCATGCGAGTGGCAAGGATCACTGGTTGGCTGTTTGGGAGAGAAATGAAGCGGAGAGGCCGTGGTGTTGCTTCTGCCAGAGAGAGAAATAATCGCAAGGAGCCATTTTATTATCTTTCCCAAAAGGAAAACTATGGGCGGATTAACTCATCTACTTCAGTTGATGGAAGAGCCCAATGCAGAAAAATGCATGTTGGATCTTCGAAACAGTTCGAATCATTTCGATGATAATCTGTTTGATCTGTTTTACTGAGAAGGTGTACAGTCCGGATCCGTATAACACTAATATAGTACGTTCTTTTTCCATTTTAGGATAGATAACTTATGTTTTCTTTACACTCCCGTTTGGATGTGGATATTCAGCCTTAGAATTTGGAATTGATATTGGTTAGCTCCTAATGCGGATGTTTGGATGGTTAAGAATTAAGAATTGGAAATTGATCCAAGTACCAAACGGTATTTACTACACCTGCAGCTCTTTGTCCTCAATACCGACCCCTACCCCTCTGTTTTGCGTTGAGTTCGCATGCCCCTCAAAAAACAAAAAGAAGCCTGTCCTTCCTCTTCTCGCCGCTCTCTCGACACAGTGGCTGCTGCCACGCGCTTATCGCCACTGTCATGTGCTAATGCAGCTGCCGCGCGTCTGCATTCCACCTATCGCCGTGTGGCTCATCGGCTTTGACCTTCCTCGTTCCTTGTTTGGCACAAAGGTCAGAGATCCAATCTTCCTTGGCCGTGCTGCCTAGCCCCCTTCTCTTCTTCCTTGTGGACGGTGCCCCTTTGTTTTCTTCCTCGCAGCCGGCGAATCCTTCTCTTATTCCTCACAGCCGGTGACTCCTCTTCCTCATGCCTGGCGGCCTCTTATTTCTCCTCTTCATTGTGGCCAGCTTCCTCATGGTCGACACTCCCTTCTCTTCTCCCTTGTGGCTGGCTCCCCTGGTTCTTCTTCCTCACCAAACGGCCAGAGGTGGAGGCGGAGTTTGTGTGGAGGGCACCACGCACATGACCAAATTTTAGTTTCATCCTTTTGTAGATCCAAACAAGAGTTGAATTGGACTGCTTCCTAGGATTCCAAAAGACAATTTTATGGTCATCCAAACAACAGAATTTGAATTGCGGCCCATTTCAATATCATGACAGATTTGGTATTGAACCCAATTCAATTCCTTACCCTCCAATGTCAACATTCAAATGAAGCCTTAGTGAGAGGGAGGGAGGGAGGGAGGGGAGATCTGTGCACACAGCAGCACTGAGTGGTTCAGGGGAGTTGTAGAGCAGATAAGGGAAGAGGTATGGTAGGCTGGGCCAGTCCAGTCCTTTCCCCTTCACGTTTTCTTCCTTTTTTTATTTTCGTTATTGCCTAGGTGTTTGTAAGGGGGTGGGTCACCATGTCTCGTGTTGCCGCCTTAAGAACCATGTAATTGGTTGCATACAGGGGTGGGCGTTTGGTCTAAAACGAGAGTTCCGTTTGGGTATATCGGTTCTTAGAAAGTTTGGTCTTTGTATATTGGAAACCGAACTTGTGCCCGAGGAACCGAGAACCGATAGTTTGGTTACCTGAATCCTCGGTGTCAGTCTTTGGTTTCAACTGAATCTGACTGAACAACACCGCAGCACCACCCTACTCTCAGATTGCTGCTCCTCTGTTGCACTTTTCACCCCCGCCCTCAAGATCTCAGCACTCCAGATGCACCTCTCCGTTGCCATAGCACACAGGAGCCCCTTCTCTGGCAGCGCTGTCGTTGAGGTCGCGAAATTGCGTATGGTGGGGAGAGGCATGCGGCCAAAAAATCGACGTGTGGCAGCGGTGCTAGTGCGATGGAAAATTGGGATGAGCGGCGGTGGCTGGTGGCTGGTGGCTAGGCGTCGTGGCCACGCTGCCCAGGAAATCCATGCGCAGCGTCGTCAGGCAGCCAGCAGGGGCGTTCGGCGTGTAGTGGCTGGGAACCTTGGACGATAGCTGGGTTTATGAGGCATGCGTGTGTATATTGAAGGCCTGATGGATCATGATGGATAATGCTCCAACAGAGCCTTATTAGAACAGTATTCAGTTATTCGGGTATCCAACCTTCATGACCGAACAACCGTAATAAAAATCGGTGTTTGTGATTAGGATCCGAAGTAGGGACCGAGGACCGAAATTTTGGTTTTTTTGGGTTCCATCTCTCTCTCTTTTTTTTTTGCCCGCCCCTGGTTGTGTATTATCCCTCATGATCGACAGATAGAAAAGGCCTTGCTTAATGACATGCCTTGTCACTATATTGAGGGTCAGTTTGTTGTTAGTTGTTATTGTGCTGTGCTTTACTGTACCATGGAATCAAATAGTCATTAGAAATCTTTACTATTTCTAGTAAAATATTTATGGCATTCCTGTGGAGCTAGCTAATTAGTATGTCTAAAAGTGCAAAACAGAAGTGCTTATAAAATGCCACACGAATGTAATGCCAAAGAAGCTTCAAAACCTTCTAAAAAAGTGACACTGTTTGTCAGACTGCAATGTGTTTTTATTTATGGGGTTGCCAGTATCCTCTCTCTGCGATTATGTGAATTAACGTGAAGAAAATGATGTTATGTCTGATGTTTCCTTTGATGCTGTGATCATTATTGTTCAGGTTGCACAAGTGCGGGTAGCTGCTGCAGAATCATCAATCCAGATTGCCTATCTATCCGTAAATGATAGAGTTGAATTGGATATAAAATATACTGATGAATTAGGTAGATCAATAGCATCTTTATCAATACCAAACCTTCAATTCTTAAAGCTGATGTTTTTATGTCCCCTTTCATAAGGTTATATCTTCAACGAAGCTCATGGAGTAGTCCCTGTAAAGATTGAGACAAATTATCCTGATGTTGTATCCATTCTCATGCCAAGAGATTTTAATGGTACATATGACACAAGTGAACGTTTTGTTCTTCAGGTATGTCATGGCACAATGTGCTTCTGCTCAGTTCAGGAATACTGTTACAATACTAGATTTAAAGCCTGGGCATGTGTTTAACTCTCACTCTTTTTATGGAAACTGAATTCTTTATCACTGTGGTATTTTTTTTTTAAAACTTGAAGGCGAGAAGTCATGGAACTGCTCTTATAAGGCTCCACGCAAACAATGTCCCCAATAAAGTGGATTTCATAATGGTAAAGTTTTCTTGTTATAAACCCGTGCCAGTTCATGCTGTATTTGATTCTATTAATTTACTGCTGCTCAAACTCGAATTTGAAATGTGCTTTATACTTGCTAGCTATAAAATTTTGTAGGCTCTTTTTGTTTGTAGTTGCCAAAGCTGCTAGTGGGATTCATTTATGAATTGTTTATGGTGTACTTCTTAATATAATGATGGGCAGTTCTCCTACTTGTTCGAGGAAAAAATTGTGTATAGTGTACCAAATTAGCAACATTATGCACTTTCTGGATGTGGCAGTGCCATTAAACTGGAGAACTGCAGAGAAATAGTGATGATGCTTTTCTCTCACTTTTTTTAGTTAAGAGCATGCACCCAAGCACTCCCTTTTCTCAACTCTAAATGTTTTACTCTGTAGGTATCCGTAGGAGCACAAATGTATCCTAAGGATGTGATCCTTCATTCTGGCCAGCACCTGAACTTCACTATTATCGGAGACAGTATGTTCAATGAAATTATTTTCTATTTAATACTATCTTACAGTTTTCTGATTGTTGTAGTTGATCCCTCATTCATCATTTGACATCTCTCCTTTATCCTACCCTTTTTATTGTATTTGCTCATTAAATGTTACATTCTAATTAACAGTATGATATGCTATTTCTGTGAAGACAAAAGTTACAAGTACAGCTATATGTACACCCGTATAAAATTTGGGAAATGCTTCAAGTACAACCGCTTGAGTACAACTCAGAATCCAATGGTTGGGATCACTTGGATGGAAAGCTCATATGTGCATTGCATGGTTGTACTTGAGTTGTTGAGACTCAAGTGGTTGTACTTGAAGCATTTCCCAAATTTTATACGGGTGAAGGGTTATATCAGGTGATATATATAGGTCAGAAGTAGGTTGTTTTCGGCTAATGTCTTAGCTACGTAGTATCAAGTATTTAGTTAATTAAGAGTAAGCAATCTTTGTTACCATATAATATTCTTAGGTCCTAAACATGCTACTGTTATAGGTATGGACATGCGTGGATTTGGTCACTGGTTAAGTAGCAATGAAAAGATCGTGCACATCAACCGGATAACTGGTGAAGCACAAGCACGTAGTGAAGGTGTAGCAGAAGGTAGTCTTAATGCCATACGCCCAAATATAACTGTATAATACATTATCAACTAGACTCTGTTCTTTTTTTTATGACAACTTCTCACAAATCTACTCTTGCTAAACAGTAATCTTCAAAGGTTCAAATCTTACGCTGCAAACAACTGTCACCGTGCTCAAGGTGAACCAGATAGTTGTTGATGCTCCTGCCGAGACACTGACTAATGCTGCTGGCCTGCCTGATGGATACAAGTTCTCTGTGAGATTTAGGTTTGTAATGCTCATATGATAACCTTTCTTCCACATTTTTGTAATTAAATTATAATCAAAGCTGAAACTACTCTAATATTACCAATGTGATTTCCTTGGCACTTTGTGTCAATTCATGAGCAGACATAAATTTGTGGTATACTAGTTTGGAATATGTAAAACTGTAACGTACTGATTTGAAGTGCACAGATGATGCATGGTATGAACACTATGGAAAACACCACCTAAAACAACTGCATTTATTATTTCCATATTCATAAGTTATCTGCTGCAGTTTATGATCTTCAAGGAGAGGCTCATAACATTTATATGCATAGGAATGCAGTCACTATGAAAATCGGATAAGTACCCATTTAAACTGTAATTGAGTTTATAACATGTACTTGCAACTATCTCCAATCTCAAAGGAATGTAACAACGCATATCACTTGTGCTAACCTTTTCTCATTTCTTTTTATAGTGATTCAATTGAACACAGCACTGGATCCTCTGTGAGCCCAATTAATGTCCCCTTTGAATGCAAGGTTGACCCTTCTTTTGTTGGGTATGTTTCGTTCACATCATTACATACACAAACTTCCTAATCCTGAATAATTAAGTTGAAATCTCGTTTTGTTGCTTCCTTTAGGTTTGCTGAGCCATGGACTGACCATGCCACAAAGAAATCCTACTGCCTGTTTCATCCATATTCACCTGCACAGCTGTTGCCAGTGAAGTTGAACCCGAATGAAGGATTTTTACACATTTTGGTTCGTGCAAATCTAAAGGAAGACCCAAAGGTGACAGGATCTGCATATGCCCTTTTCGTCAAAGGGTTTTACATTAAAGAATCTGGGAAAGTAGGTGTCTTCTCCCGCTCGTTGCTCAGTGCATGAAGCCTTTTATTCACACTAACTACAAGTTGTCTATCTCATGCAGTTAAATTTGACTCCAAGTTGCAATCATAGTGTTATTACTATCGATGGAAATACTGGTATGAGAAAAGATTACTGTTTGTGTGAACTTGGACCCTTGTATTAGGCTTGTGCTTCAACTGATAGTCAAGTTATTGTTTATGCTGTTCTAGATATCGAGTTGTTCTGGAATGCTAAAGATTTACTCAGAGTCAGTCGTGTTGACACAAGTGAGAACAATGGTGTTCTTAGTCAAATTGTTTACCGGGTGAGCCACAACTGACAAGGCAGCATTTTCTTTTCTTTTCTTTTCTTTTCGCATTAATATTTAGTGCTGACAACCTGGGACTTTTCTCATCCTTTTGTAGGTTGAAGTGCTAAAAAGGCAATCATTCTCTGACAAGGTTACTATCGTTCTTCCTGCCACTGGTATGCTATTTAATCTGCTTTGTTTAATACTTCTAGTAAGCTGATCACCTACAATTAAGATCACTTGTTTGGCTCATTAAAATCCAAATCATTTGTCATTTGCAGTATACAATTCATAATTTAACTCCCCAGAGGTAGGAAGTTACTATTTGTGTATTACCTTTGTGCAGGTCAGACTGAAGAAGTTGAAGTCAGCTACGATACAGGAGAGAATGCAGAGCCACCATCATCATGGGGCCTAACCACATCTGCTGTTATGCTCACATGCATCATTGTGACAATAGTTACTGTTGCACTTTTCATGAAGTTGCTGCAGAGACCTACTAGACAGGCACCATCAAGGAACATGGCAGCATCCACACCAGCACGAGCACCTGCATCCATGGCTGACCCTGCGTCCCCGGCTAATGGTCAGTTCTCTCCTCGTACGCCGCAGCCATTCATGGAGTACGTGAGGAGGACCATCGATGACACGCCGTACTATAAGCGCGATGCTAGGAGGCGATTCAACCCTCAGAACACTTACTGAGCATGCGCGATGCTAGGAGGCGATTCAACCCTCAGAACACTTACTGAGCATGCGTGGCAGCGTGTAGTGTGGAATGGTTGGTGTGTTGTAACGTTTCTGATTTAGGGCCGCAGCTGGTATAGAACCTCAGCTGTAGTTCTTGCCCGCGTATGCCCATGCTGTGAGAATGCTGTCAAATTTTGAGGTTCTGGCAGCACCTGTGATGAGCGATGATACCGTGCACCATTTTTGTAATAGATATAGGACATCTATTTTGGTAGAAGCCTGTTGTTTGCCATTTAGCCAATAGGTATAGGACCTAGAAGCCTGTTGTTAATTCTGATGGACATGTAATTTTAGGTCTACATGGGAGTAGACATCTTGCTTTCTGTGGCATGACGTGATCAAATCAAAGTACGCACTCAAATGTGAAAATATGACTTTGATGGTGGCCAAATTAATGAGGGAAGTTGCTTAGAAATTTCGTACTATCCTCCCCTCTATAAAAGGAGATGAATAGGAGAGCTGAAGGACATTTATCTGTGTACAGATATTCATGTACTCCATAAGCAAGAAATAAATCTCATCCCTTTCTCATTCTGTTATGGGCTTGTTTGATTGGGTGGCTTAACTCTCAACCAAGCTACAGGAAGCTTGGCTCCAGAAAAACGAGATTGAGATCTGTTTTTCGTTGGCCAGGCTTGGCCAAGCCCTTGCGTGCATTCTCGTCACCACCCGTCACCTCCCTGCGCTGCTCCTTCGCTCGCAGCCTCGTGCCCTGCTCCTCTGCTGTCCACTCTCCATCTTTGGCTGCGGCGCTTGCGAATCCAGGGCTGCCAAACTGCACGCATCCAGGGCTATCGGACTTCACGCTCTGCTCCTCCCTTCGTCTTCACCACCGACTGTGTCCTCACTTCTCCAATCTCAAATGATGTGCCAGCAAGGTGGGGAGGTGGACGCGCTGGTGCTCGCCAGGTGCGAGCGCCTCCGCGTGGGGCTGGAGTGGGCGACGACAGCGGGAGTGCGAGGTGCTGGCGCGCGCCGCCGCGGCGGGTGCCTCGCTAGCACTGCGGGAGAAGGAGCGCGAGCTGGAGGCAGCCATGGCGGATGATGTTGCAGTGGCCATGGCAACGGTCACGTGTTCGACGAAATGTGTCAACGGGGTAAACTTACCAGTCTTAGGATATGGTGATTCTATACAAGCCAAAGCAAACAACCAAACAAACCAAAACTTAGTCAAGCTTCAGCAATCATTCGAACCAAACAAATGGCTGTTGGCTTGTGCCAACCTGGCTAAGTCTAGCCTGGCTCAAAAAGCTAGCCAGACTTGGAATTGAATATGAACCAAATAGGCCCTATATGTACCTGTGTGCAATGATTTATTTCTTAATAGCCTATACATGTAATCAGACTTTGATGAGTCAATCTAGAGTCATAGACATTTTTTAGGCCTACACAAATATTTAGGCGCGTGTAGCCTTTTTATTACCCACATATGTCCCAAACAGACTTTGGATAGCTTCAGTGTGTTTGGATGCTTGCACGAAGCCCTAAGCCTATCTCCGTCACACAAAAGCAGCCCACGAGCCTAGCTTTAGAAAGAGTAAATTGCACGGCTGGCCCTTAAAGTATTGGGCGGGTTTTGTCTGGTCCCCAAACTACGAAATCGCATGTTTGCTTCCGTAATGTATTTAAGTGATCTCATCCAGGTCCAAAATAGACACGAGGAGGGTTCTAAGCTGACATGGTCGTCCACGTGGACATGATTTAAGCGTGGACGTGATTTAAGCTGACGTGGTCGTCCACGCGGCGGTTGACTAACGTGGCACGTGCTGATTGGTTGGAGTAGTGCGGTCCAGTTGACCTGGTTGACTACGGGTCAACGAGTGATCTGGAGTGTCCATCCAGGATCTGATGACGCCGGGAGCGTCTTCCTCCTTTGGCTGGTGCCCGGCGGTGGTGGCTCGCCGTACTTCGGCCGAAAATAGCGCTCCGGTCAACGGAGACCTCCAGCGAGTGACCAGGGAGGGAGAGGAGTTGACGGTGAAGACGGTGGTGATTTCGACGGCAGGGAGGCGATGTGGAGGGAGGTCGCAGCAGTGAAGGTGAGTGGCTCGGCCATGGCGGGTGGGAGCTTCGGCGAGGTCAAAAACTCGGGTCTAAAGCTACGGATCGAAGCTGAGGAGCAGTCTGGCGGCTATGGCATGTCCTTGAGGTGCCAGATCAGGAAACAAGGAGGAGGACAGAGGTGTGTGTGTGTGTGGAGATCGACGAGCATAGCGGCGGCGGTGATAGGGGTGCTACGGCGAGGGAGAGGACTAGTGAAGGGGCGGGGCATCTGCGGCGTGATGGTGCGGTGCCGAGGCCCTCCTTTTATAGGGAAGAGACGAGGAGAAGAGCCACATCACAGAGCTCGGCGGCCGGCCGTCAATGGCGGCCACGTTTCAGTGCGCAGGAAGAATGGGTCTGGCCAGACTGCCTCAACGAGCGGTGGTGGAGCGAGGGAAGGGGAGGGGCGCTCGTGGTTGTCATCAATTACCAAAAAGGGGGAGACTGAAAGCCCAAGTTTGGTTTTAGAAATTGAGTGACACTAAAGTTGCTAATGTTATGTGATCAAGTGTGATTAAGCTAGGCATAAGCAACATGTGATGGAGGTGGAAATGGCATGGAGAGATGGCCATAAGACCACATGATTTGGTGCATGAAATGATGAGCAAGATCATGAAGGAATGCATATAAAATGATGGACTTGATGATCAAGTGGAGGAGAAGGAACTAAGAGCGCAAGACAATGGTATAACCAAAGGGTTTTCCTTTTGCTGGTCTAAGATGAGTAGAGAAGTGATTGACCGGGTTTAGGATACATAGCCGACTATCAAGAGGGGCAATCATGGTTAGCTCGGGAATCAAGTGCCACTAGATCAATGTCTTGAGCATATGCATTAGGATCTAGTAGAGAGCTAACATAACGCCTTGAAAAATGTTTGTGAAATGCTAACACACATGCACATAGTGGTGTACACTTGGTGGTGTTAGCACATTTGCGAAGGCGGTGGAGTTTGAGCGGTAGAGAGAGATTCGGCGCTTTTTAGGGAAGTGAAATGCCTATTTTCCATTGCGCCGAAGGCAAAAAAGGTGGCGAAAGTCCGAAGTGTTTCTCTCTGGAAAAACTCCAACCGGACGCTAAACCGAACGCGTCCGGTCAGTTCAACGCGGCGCGGGCACTAGGGTTTGCAACCGGCGCATCCGGTCCCTCATGGAACCGGAGCGTCCGGTTGGGCACCCAGAGGGGCAGAGCGTGGCAAAGAGCTGATCGGACGCGCGGCGCGTCCGGTCACTTGCGATCGGACACGTCCGGTCACGGTGGGAGCTCTCTGGACTCCGACCGGACGCCGGGTGCATCGCGTCAGGTCAAATGGTGAAGCGCGTCCGATCACGACAACAACTCTCTCTGATGCGCGTTGTTACTGTTTGTCCTGTAGTGACCGGACGCGTCCGGTCACCCTGACCGGTGTGTCTGGTCATCACGTTTTTCTCTGTGACGTCTTGTAACGGCTAGTTGCTTACCCCTTCGCTATAAATAGATGGTGGCCGGGTTTGGGGGGAAAATCTTACACATTTGAGATATTGAGATATCCTTTGAGCTAGAGAACAACCCCTCCACTCATCTCTTTGCTTGGTTGCACATCTTGAATGAGATTGAGTGAGATTCAAGTGCATTACTTGAGAGTTGCATTCTAGAGGCACTTGATCTTCGAGTTGCTGCGGATTTCTTGTTACTCTTCCGTGTTTCCCGACGCGGTAGACGGCTTGGAGCAGCGGAGGTGATTGAGCTCGCAATTGGAGATTGTTGGAGCCCTCACCAAGTGTTGTAAGGGGTTCTTGATCCTTCCCCGTGGGAGTTCACGAATTGGATACTCTAGTGGAGCTCGTGGCTTGGAGGATCCCTATTTTGTGTGCGGTTGTGCGGCGCCTGCCGAGGGCTCGACTCTTGATAGTCGATTAGCTCGCGAACCGACAAGTGGGTGTATCGCCACAATGGAGAGTAGCTTACCGAGAAGCAAGTGAACCTCGAGATAAATTCTTGTGTCGTTCTCTTCCTGAGGATTTCTCTTGTGTGATTGATTGATTGGTTCTTCTCATCTCTACACGGCGGTATAATCACTCAAAGCTCTTCTCTCACGTTACTCCTTGTTTCTAGCTTGTAGTTGTTGTTGTGTTTAGTGGATAGCCTTGTACTAGACTTGTGTAGGTGGCTTGCTTAATTAGTTAGAGCTAGTGCATTTTGCTTCGCCACCTTTTGTACTAACACTTGTGGTTAAGTAAATCTTGTAGAAGTTTTAATTAGGCTATTCAACCCCCCTCTAGCCTATTTGGACCTTACAAGTGGTATTGGAGCCGAGACACCGTTTGATTAAGGCTTAACAACCTCCAGTGAAGAAATGGCTCAATTGAGTTTGCATATCAATAACACCAAGAAGGCACCTCACTTTGATGGTACAAATTATGCATATTGGAAGGTTAAAATGACCGCACACCTCAAGTCAATCAATAGAGAAGTGTGGAAGGTCACCGAAACCAAATTTAAGGTTGCAAATCCGGAAGCACCAACTCCGGTGGAAGAAAAGAAGCTCCAATACAATGACATTGCCATTAGTGCTCTTCATGAGGCACTAGATGACAAGACATTTGAGCAAGTGAAGAACATTGAAATTGCTCATGATGCTTGGGCAAAGCTAGAAGAGACTTATGAGGGCACCGAAGGCACCAAGACCGCCAAAGCATACATTTTACAAGAAAAGTTCTCTAGCTTCAAGATGCAAGAAGATGAGAGTGTGCCGGAGATGTTTCATCGGTTGCAAGTCATTGTCAATGAGCTCAAGGCACTTAGTGAGGAAGTCAAGGACAACCAATTCTCTATGAAGTTCTTGAGAAGCTTGCCCAAGAGGTTTGATACATTGATCATCGTGCTAGTGAGGACTACATTGGAGGATTCAACTCCTCAACAAGTATTTCAAGAAGTGATGACCGATGATTCATATAGAGAAGATGATGAGAAGGATGAGTTGGTCAAGAAGAAGAAGAAATAAAATGAGAAGAAAGATGATGAAAAGAAGAAGAGTGTGGCATTCAAAGCCACCACATCCAAGGACAAGTCCAAGATTGAACATCAAGTGATGAAGACTCAAACTCTTGTAATAGTGATGACATTGATGAGAAGATGGCTCTCTTTGTCAAGCAATTTGGCAAATTCATAAAGAAAAAAGGCTATCGTGCAAGGAGGAAGAACTCATCTAAGAAGAATGAGCATACCATAAGATGCTTTAGATGCCATAGCAAGGACCATCTCATTGCAAAGTGTCCTTATGATAGTGATGATGAAGATGCTATCAAGAAGGAGAGGAAGAAGCAAAAGAAGAAGCAAGAAAAGAAGGAGAGCTCTCATAAGAAGAAGAATGATTCTCATGTTGCTACATGGGATAGTGATGATTCATCAAGCGATGATAAGGATGACAATAAGAGCAAGAAGAAGGGACATGCTAGTATTGCCATCCAAGAGGTCTCCCTCTTTGACACTCCATCGTGTATCATGGCTAAGGTCACTAAGGTATCATCTGACGATGAGAGTGATCATGATGATGCTAGTGATAGTGATAGTGATGATGATGATCTAACTAAAGATGAACTAATCACTATGCTAGAAGATTGCACTCAACATTTTAAAGAATTTAGAAAGGAGTGCAAGAGCTTGCTAAAGGATATGAAAAACCTCATGCAAGAACTTGATGAGCTTAGGGCATCTTATGAGAGTCTAAAAGAAGACCATAAGAAGCTTCAAAAGTCTCACTCTACGCTTGAAGAAGCTCACTCCTCTCCAGTTGAAAAATGTGAAAACATGCCAACAAATATTGAGAAAGCTAAAACTTGCAACATAGGCATATCTTGTTATATAATTGATGAATCTTGTCATAAGCCTATTGTTGTTGCTCTCACTAACCCTTCATGTAGCTCATCTACATCATCCTCATCTAGTAGTGACGGTTTCACTTGTGACTCCACACTAATAGTTGAGAATGAAAATCTTAAGAAGGAGGTAAAAGAGCTCAATCACACAATAGCTAAGGCTTATGGTGGTGAGGATCGCTTGCTTATGTGCTTGGGTAGCCAAAGAGCTTCTCTCTACAAAGAGAGATTGGGCTATAACCCTAAGAAAGGCAAGGCCGCTTTTGCTCCTCACAAGACTCATTTTGTGAAGAACAATGGTAGCTATTGCAAAAGTTGCAAGCAAGTTGGTCACATAGAGCAACATTACATGAACAAGAAATCCAATGCTAATGTATCCTCGATTAAGTTTGATTCTTTCTATATGCTTATCAAGGGTACTAATGGTGTTCATGATAAGTTCATTGGTACACCATGGATGGGCTCAAAGAAGAAAGCTATTTGGGTACCAAAGAGCTTGGTCACTAACCTTGGAGGACCCAAACAAGTTTGGGTACCTAAAAAGAATTGATCTTGTCTTGTAGGTCAATTACAAAGCCGGAGGAAGGCATTGGGTGCTTGATAGTGGGTGCACTCAACATATGACCGGGGATTCTTGTATGTTCAAATCAATTGATACAAGTCAAAATGGTGGTTTTGATGCTATCACTTTCGGCAACAACAAGAAATACAAGGTCAAGGGGCTAGGTAAAATTGCTATCTCAAATGACATGAGCATATCTAATGTATTGCTAGTTGACACCTTGGGTTTCAATCTTTTGTCGGTGGCACAACTTTGTGACCTTGGCTTCAAGTGCATATTTGGTAGTGATGAAGTTGAAGTCATTAGTGTTGATGGATCAAATTTGATATTCAAAGGATTTAGACATGGTAGTTTATACTTGGTTGACTTCAATGATAGTGAGACACAATTGACTTCATGCTTGCTTAGCAAATCTAGTATGGGTTGGTTGTGCATAGAAGGCTTGCTCATATTGGAATGAAACAATTGAACAAACTTTTGAGGCATGACTTAGTTAGAGGCTTTAAGGATGTCACCTTTGAGAAGGATAAACCTTGTAGTGCTTGTCAAGCCAGCAAATAAGTTAGAAATACACATCCTAGTAAGAGTGAAATGAGCACATCAAAGGCATTTGAGCTATTGCACATGGACTTGTTTGGGCCAACAACATACACTAGCATTGGTGGCAACAAGTATGGTTTTGTGATTGTTGATGACTATACTAGATACACTTGGGTGTTCTTTCTCTATGACAAGAGTGATGTACATGATCTATTCAAATATTTTGTCAAAAGGGTGCAAAATAAGTTTGAGACTACCATCAAGAAGATTAGAAGTGACAATGGTAGTGAGTTCAAGAACACAAGAATTGAAGATTTGTGTGATGATCTTGGTATTGGACATCAATTCTCACCAACATACACTCCTCAATCCAATGGTGTAGTTGAAAGGAAAAATAGAACCTTGATTGATATGGCTAAATCAATGCTTAGTGAATATAATGTGAGTCATTCATTTTGGAGTGAAGCCATCAACACGGCTTGCTATTGTAGCAACCGTCTCTATTGCCATGGGAAGCTTGGGAAGACACCATATGAGCTATTGAATGGAAGAAAGCCCAACATTGCATACTTTAGAGTGTTTGGTTGCAAATGCTATATTCTCAAGAAAGACACTAGATTGAGCAAGTTTGAAAAGAAATGTGATGAAGGGTTCTTACTTGGTCATTCTACCACAAGCAAGGCATATAGAGTTTGGAATCTCACTAATGGCACCTTAGAAGAAGTTCATGATGTTGAGTTTGATGAAACCCAAGGATCACAAAATGAAGCTCAAAATCTTGATGATGTGAGAGGAGATCAATTGGCAAAAGCAATGAAGAACATGGATATTGGTGATGTTAGGCCAAGACAAGTTGATGATGATGATGGCATTCAAATGATCAACCAAAGCGTGCAAATTGATACAAATCAAGCAATCTCTAGTGGTTCTCATGATGAATTACAAGATCAAGGTCAAGCTAGTGGAAGCAACCAACTCCCAATACTCCAACCTACTAGCATTGCAAGAGATCATCCATTGGACCAAATCATTGGTGGAATTCAAAGTGGTGTTCAAACTAGATCAAGATTAGCATCTTTTTGTGAACACTACTCATTTGTGTCACTTGAAGAACCTAAGAAAATAGAATATGCTTTGAAAGATTCCGATTGGGTAAATGCCATGCATGAAGAGCTAAACAACTTCACTAGAAATCAAGTTTGGGAACTTGTTGAAAGGCCGAAGAACTACAATGTGATTGGTACTAAGTGGGTCTTTAGAAATAAGCAAGATCAAGATGGTGTAGTTGTGAGAAAAAAAAGCAAGATTAGTAGCACAAGGATATACTCAAGTTGAAGGTCTTGACTTTGGTGAGACATATGCACCGGTTGCAAGATTGGAGGCAATTAGAATCTTATTAGTATATGCTTGTGCACACAACATCAAGCTCTATCAAATGGATGTTAAGAGTGCATTTCTCAATGGCTACATAAACAAAGAAGTTTATGTTGAGCAACCTCCCAGTTTTGAAGATGACAAGAAGCTCGACCATGTTTTCAAGTTAAAGAAGGCATTGTATGGTTTGAAGCAAGCACCTAGAGCATGGTATGAGAGATTGAGGGACTTTCTTCTCTCTAAAGGGTTCAAGATGGGAAAGGTTGACACCACTCTCTTCACCAAGAAGCTTGGGAATGACTTGTTTGTGTTACAAATCTATGTTGATGGTATTATTTTTGAATCAACAAATCAAGACTTTTGTGAAGAGTTTGAAAAAATGATGGCTAATGAGTTTGAGATGTCTATGATTGAAGAGCTTAGTTACTTCCTTGGACTTCAAATCAAGCAAATGAAGAATGACACTTTTGTAAGTCAAGGCAAGTACATCAAGGATATGATCAAGAAGTTTGGATTGCAAGATGCTAAGCCAATGAGTACACCAATGGGCACAAATGATCAATTGGGTGTTGATGCTAGTAGCAACATGGTAGATCAAAAGTAATACCGGTCTATGATTGGAATTTTGCTCTATGTCACCGTTTCTAGGCCGGATGTAATGTTTAGTGTGTGCAAGTGTGCAAGATATCAAGCTTCACCTAGAGAAAGTCACTTGAAAGCAACCAAGAGGATATTGAGATATCTTAAGGGCACTCATGATGTTGGATTATGGTTTCCAAAGGGGTCTAATTTTGAGTTGATTGGATATTCGAACTCCGACTATGGTGGATGCAAGATTGATAGAATGAGCACAAGTGGCACTTGTCAATTGCTTGAAAGGTCTCTAGTTTCATGGTCATCAAAGAAACAAAATAGTGTTGCACTATCTATCGCCGAGGCTGAATATATTAGTGTTGGTAGTTGTTGTGCACAATTACTTTGGATGAAGGCCACCTTAAATGATTTTGGAATCAAGTTCAAGAATGTGCCATTGTTTTGTTGTTGACGGTCCTTAAGTATCAAATATAATTGTCAACTAAACATGGAAAAGGATCAATATGCACCAAACATCTAGAATTAGGGTTTTATCTGACAGAATTCCACGAGTTTTGGTGTTTATCTATTTCTGCAGGGAGTTATCAGATAATATGGAAAAGAGGTCCACATGTCGGGTTAATGACGGGAAAATTACTTGGCACGCAATTATCTTACATCTAGAAGACTCCAGAAGCCACGGGAACGAACGGGAGCCGTAACGGGCCAGGACACAGGGCGCCCGCCCTGTGCCCTAGGGCGCCCGCCCTGCCCCTCGGGCCAATCAGCTTCTGCCTCGCGGATTATGCTCCACCGCCTCTCTAGATCAAGGAAAACCGTCCGTTCTAAGTCGGTTTGATCCGACGGTCCAGATTCATTTGAAAGGGCTATATAAGCAAGGCACCACCACCCCAGGGGGGAGGAGAAATCATTATCAGAGGAAGCCAGAAAAGTTAGGGTTTAGGAAGTTCTCTCCCGCAGAGAATTAGAAGTAGCTACTCCATTGTTCTTCAAGTCTTATAGGTTTGATTAGATAGAATTAGAGAAGTAGAGCATTCAAGCTCTGGATTTCGGATCTTCATCAATAAAGATTGGTATTATTTCATATCATTCTCTACTACTTTATTCTAATTGCATTATGTCTCTGTTTATTATGTTCTTAGTTTACTCTAGTTCTATAATTGATATAGTTATGATTGATAATGAGTTTATGTATGAGTTTGCAAAGCGCTTAGCTCTTACCTCGAGGGAGTTAAGTGGTAGATCATATGTGGGCGTGGTGCTTAGATATTATTTACCTGCAAATGTATCCTATTGGCCGGGTTGTGTGGTAGTTCGCGATAGTGACAGCTTCGTTGATTCTTATATAGTCCACCCTCCGTTGATAGGACAGGCAGAATTTGTATTGCGGAGTAAGTCTTACTATGTTCTGATTTACTTTAGCAATGTTCCTTATACATAAATAAAGAGTCTTTTATGCTATATATGATCTTGTAGAATGTTTAGAGTAGATTGTGACTTAGTAGATAGTAGATACTTAGAATCCATTCTCTAGCTAATCTGACGTCACCTTATATCAATATGGAGTAGTCTATTTCTAATCGCTGTGTTATTTACCCATGAGCTTATAATTCATTATCTTTATTTATGGCTTACCCCCTGCCAAAGCAAGTGACTGTGTGACGAGTTTCTCATTAGTAATCATGTTTAGCAAAGTTGATCTCTAGTCTATGTCATTCTACACCTGCTTTCACCGTTCTCTTAAGCAAAATATAAATAACGATACCCGGAATACTTTTCCTGGTGAAATGCTACAATGAGGTATTTTATCTGTGCGCTTGCGGATAGAATAGATTATCTTCTAAAGAGCCCTTTACATTTATAAATACCTATGTACACTCTGGCACCATGCTGGGGATGACAACCTAGTATTTAAGTGGTGTTAGTAAGTGTCAACAAGCATTTCTGGCGCCGTTGCCGGGGATCGGTAATGAAAGTCAGGAAGTCATCAAGGTTATTCACATAAAATTTTTTAAACTAGACTATTGAGAAAAATTGCAAAAACAGCTACTAAGTGAGAAATCATAACAAGGCACCTCTACTTTGGCAGGATTCACCCTGTTGTTTTTCTATGTTTATATTTTTATACAGGGTATATCAGGATTGACTTTGGTACATTCAACTCTTCATCATCAGAACCAAAGCAATCAAAAAGAAGAAGCTAGTCACCATTTGTTGAAGCTATGGCACAAAAGACGTTACAAGAATTCTCTGCTCCAACTCTTGAGAACATTTCAACTGGTCCAAGAATTGAAGCAGAAGAAGAAGAAGAAGAAGCACCCGAGTTTGAGCTCAAGTCAAGCCTCATCAATTTGGTGCAAGCTACACAATTCACTGGAAAGGTACACGAAGATGCAAATGCACATCTGCAGAATTTCCTGGAGATTGGAAGCACAATCCGCATCAACGGTGTTCACAAGGACGTCATACTACTTCGCCTCTTTCCATTCTCATTAGAAGGAAAAGCGAGGAAGTGGTTTTACACTCATAAAGACAACATCAATAACTGGACGGACTTGTCAGATGCCTTTCTAGCAAAGTTTTTCCCTATAGGCAAAATAGCTGCCTTAAGAGGAAATATTGTCAATTTCCAGCAGCAGAAGATAGAAGCCATTTCAGAAGCATGGGAGCATTTTCAAGGATACATATCAGATTGTCCTCACCATGGAATGGCTAGATGGTTACTTATGCAGACCTTCTACCATGGATTAACTCAGAAGGCTCGTGAGTGCCTAGATGCATCTGCTAAAGGATCATTCTTGGAGCTTACAATTGGACAAGCTGAGACACTTTTGGAGAAGATATCAGAAAATCAAGGCTGGTTCCAAGACAAAGCTCAACAATGTCATCAAACTGAAGAAATACCAGAAGAAGTACATGCAATATCAACCAAGATGGAGAATTTGCTCCATTGGATTGATCAGAGGGCCAAGTTCAAAGAAGATCAAAGAGTCATTGAAACAGCACATAAACCCACTGTAAGTCAACCCAATAGTAAAGGTATTAACTTAGGTAATTCCTTCAAGCCACTTAAGGAAATAATAGCTCAACAAACCAAAATTAATGATAAAGTTAAACAAAGGCTAGATACAAATGAATCATCTCTAACAGATATACATAATAAAATGGATTTTCTATCAGCTGCCTTTGATGAGCAGAACACTATTAATAAAAGGGTAGAACTTAAATTAGCAAAGCTAGCTGCTGCACTACCTGTTGCTACTAACCTTGAGCAGGTAAAGAACATAATTACCAGAGGAGGGAAGGCCACTAAGGATCCTCCTTTCCCAAAAGAGAGGCAAAGAAAACCAGCATCAGTGCAACCAGCAGTGATAGAAGAAAACCCTGTTGAAGCAGAAGAGCTGCTACGATCACCAAGAACTGGAGAAATGATGAAAGATTTTTACGACACCAACTATTTGCCATTCCCTAGAAGAAATAGAGGACCACAGTCGGATGAGCAGTTTGGTAAGTTTGTGGAGGTAATTCAGAAATTATATGTCAACATACCTCTACTTGATGCCATACAGGTACCCACATATGCAAAGTACATTAGAGATATTCTTAACAAGAAGAGGCCACTGCCCACCACTGAGGTGATCAAGCTGACAGAAGAGTGTAGTGAGGCCATCCTCAACATACCATTAAGAAAGAAGAAAGATCCAGGATGTCCCACCATTGATTGCTCGATCGGAGACCAACACTTCAACAATGCACTTTGTGATCTCGGAGCAAGCGTCAGCGTGATGCCAGCATCAGTCTACAAGAAGCTCAAGCATACAATCCTTGAACCAACATCAATGTGTCTACAACTAGCAGATCAATCAATTCGACACCCGATGGGCATCGCCGAAAACATCCCAGTCAAGATAAGAGACTTCATTATACCAGTAGACTTTGTGGTACTGGACATGAGTCCCGACTCAAAAGTGACCATTATCCTTGGAAGGCCATTTCTGAGTACCGCCAACACCCACATTGATGTCGGAAAGGGAGAAATCAAGTTCAACATAAACGGACAAGAAGAACACTTCACATTCAAACCCAGACCAGAGAGAGACTCCACAGTGAAGGAAGTTCATGAAGAAGAACCACTGGAGGCACCATCTCCGGAGGAAGGTAAATTAGAAGATTGAAAGATTTGGAGGTCCAGCTTGGGGGACCTAAAATTTCCAAACCCTCGCCGGGAGGTAAATCGGTATTTATCCATTGCATATTTAATTCTTGCATTAGTTATATTCATGCATAGCATCATAATAAATAATAAAAAAAGAGAAGCCCCATATAAATAATACATATGGTGTGTAACAACCCATATTTATTAATTATAGTGGTGGCATAAAAATATTTTTCCATGATCATTTCAAATTGTTTTGAATTTCTTTAGTTTTTCTCCTGCATTATATTTATCATTTTCAACCTTCTAGAAGCATGACCCACACCCTTGGGTCCCACATGTCATACACTTCACCTCACATACATCCCATCACATAATTTCATCCACCAATATGTTTCCACTCACCAGACATCTTTCCACCGTCCAACCACTATCAAAACATCCTTTTTCTGCATGAGATCAAAGCAAAGGACCAAGTGGAGAAGAGGCAGCCAGGATGGGCACCAGGGGTGGGCGCCCGCCCACCTACCCAGGGCGCCCGCCCTGTCCCCTGCTCCTTCTATAAAAAGCCACCTCCAGTTCTCCTTCTCTTCACACACTCATTTCAGAAAACCCTGCAACCTCATAGTTCTCAGTTTCAAAAGCATAGTTCTAGTAGAGAAGAGAAGAGAGAGTGAAGAAGGGGAAGAGAGTGTGAGAAGGTTAAGAGCTCTTTTGAGTAAGAGAGCTAGGTCACTTAGTCAGCAGTAATCCCACTGTCCAGCGGAACTAAAAGTTGTTAGGGGGAGGCCCTGTTAAAATTAACACTTGTCTTGAACGATTAACCCCCGGACGACTGACTTTTGGACGGCTAACCGCTGACATTTTTCTAACATATTCTCCACTAGTTGTGTTGGTGTCTACTCTTTCTTTTTACAGGATGTTGAGGAAGATCAAGAAGGCTAGCAAGGCCGTCAAGAATATCGGGACAAGGAGTTCGTCCCGACACTCCTCCCGCCACTCGGAAATGAGCGTCGATCCGGCACCCCAGCAAGCTCCATCATCCTCCTCCGCTCCTAGGATCAAAGTGCTCCTCAAGCCAGAAGACCTTGATCTCAAGAGCCGTAGAGAGAAAGACATCTACCAGCAGTTAAAAGGTAGGTACTTCATCCATACCCCCACTCTTGATCCACTTCTTTTACTAGAAACGGGGATGGGCACCGAGTTTGATCTTATCTTTCGCATGCTGGAGTGGACTAATTTTTGGGATATCACAGAACTGGGTTCTCGTCTCCTCACCATTGAGTTTTTGTGCACTTTGCAAATTTGTGAAGGGGGCATTGTTTTCCAAACAAGACATCATGTTGTCTTGGAGAGAACTAAGTGACCATCTTGGTTTCTCTCCAAGATGTCTTTTAGACATTGATACCGGTTTACCAAATTTTGATCGGAACCAGTTTTGGAGAGAAATCTCTCGAGATCTGTCTTTCAACCAGCCCCGAACCAGTGACATGGAGCATCCGACTCTAAGGATGTTCCACAAATGGCTCGGGTATAATTTGTTCTTTCGTGATGACATTAGGAAGGTTAGGATTGGAGATTTGCAGCTTCTCTATGCTGCCATTAACAAAACCGCCGTTTCACCCGTCATGCTTTTAGTCTCCCATTGGCTTGCTATCCCCACTCTTCAAGGTCCAGTCGGTTGTACCTCGCTTGTGACTCGCCTTGCCACAAATCTTAACTTATTGGAAAATTCATCTCTTGAATTTATTGATGAATCAAGAACATATCATGGCTATGACACATTCCGGCAGGCGAGGATGTTAAAAAGGGAAATTGGAATTATGTATATGTTGTACGACAATGATGTCAAGGTTCGGCTACCTAACCCGAGCCTTGGCCTCTATGCCGTACAAAATTATTTGATTGATGTTGCAGCAGAGCCAGTGAACCAGCGTGTACCACAACGCGTGGCATCCGAAAGGATTACCACTCATCAAAGACACGACTGGTCTGGAGCTGATCCTGGACCGGAGGAAGCAGCACATCTTCACTATCGTGATTACAACCCCCGAGTCCTTAGGGACCCATGGGTTCAATCCACGCAGCCGCCTGAACCAACACCGGAGGAATGGCCGGAGGGCCAAGACCATCAGTGGGCTAACCCACCATACACTGCAGGCAGATTTTCTGCTGATCCCTATGGAGCCTCAACCTCCAGGACCCAGCCCCACTTTGATGCAGGACGCTACTCCGACGCCTCCTATGTGTTCACGGGTGATTATTACTATGATACCCGTGCATTCCACAACCGCACCGACAACGCCCTGCTCAACATCCAGAATCAACAAGTGGAACAAATGCGCCGCTGGGAAGCCCAAGAGAAGTGGAACCAAGAGCAAGCTGCCCAGATACAAGGCCTAAGGGAGGATACGGCTACGATAGAAAATAACATTGCCAGCATGATGAGTTTCTTCAACATTGAATAAAGACGTCGCCAACATCTAGCTTGGGGGAGTTTCCTCCCCATTTTACCAAGTAAGTTGTTAGTTGTTTTTGTTATTTATTTTCTGCTTTAGTATTTCATATTAAAAAAAATCCCTATAAATACTTTCTTTCTTGCTTTAATTTAATTTACTGCTTTCCATAAAACATGAAAACAAAATAAAAAGAGTGTGTAGATAAGTGTGCTTTAATTTATCTGCTAAGTTTTCATCTCTAGAAAAATAAAAAGACCAAAAAGATGTTTGATGGAAATGATGAATAGTTGCTCTGTTTGCTTACTTTCAAGTACCTAACTTTCATATTAAGTTCTCCCATGAATTGCTAAAACTAATAAATCTTTATTCTGTGGGAAGCATGAACCTAAAACTAAAGTCTAGGTAAAAGAAAGACATGATATAAAGTTTTGAGCTGCTGTTTATCTTGTTTCTACTACACTAAGTTCTGGAGATTTATTTTGAAAATTTACAAAATCACATGATGAGTTCCTAGCATGATGGGAAAAAATTCCTACCACAGCCATACTTGCTATAATTGCTATATCTTTTACTACTCATTCGCCACATTGAGTTTGATCGAGCTGTGTAGACCCTTAGGAGCTTTTCATGTGGTTAAATCAAGATATTCACTTGCACACATCTATTACACCATTCATCACCATTCATCAAAAACCTGTTAAAAATATTGTTACTACTTGTTGTCCCAAGTATTGTTATTTTCTCTCTTCAAAAAGATTCGATGCAGAAGAGGCATGGGTTATGCAAAAAAATTTATATATGAGGAAATAAAAAGGGGCAAGTGCCCGGAACCTCAGAAAAAACGAGGAAATAAAAAGGAGCAAGTGCTCGGAACCTCGAAAGAAAAAGAAAAAGCGTGAGACGAGAGGTAAAAATGGACAAGTGTCTGACAGTAGAATTAGGGGTACAAAGATACCCACCTAAGGAAAAAAAAAGAAGATAGCCCATGTTCTTAAAAGCAAAGATCAAGAAGGAGGAGAGATAGCAATATGAGGAGCAATGAGAAGTAAGTTTATTATTTATACATTATCACCGTCATTATCATTTATTCCACCACACATGCACATCTTGATTTAATTATATGCTGAGTTCCTTTGGATCCATGGCTCGATTAGACAATATATGAACCATTTTTCACTCTTATGAGCTCCACATAAATATTTCATCAGTCATAAGAAAGTGATCTCTTTGGTAAGGATCCACAAATACCCCATATAGAGAGACTTGAGAGAATCATGTCTAGGAACTCTGAGCTTTATTTTTTTGAAAACTTATGCAAAACTCCAGGATAAGGTGAAGTATAGACAGGAGGAATAGTGCTTGACTTAATTACTTTGTCTTTTCGATACTCAAGATTTAAGTGCAGGTACTAAGCCCCATGAACACTTCACTCTAATCTGGGAGAATTTTATATGAAAGTATGTGTGCCTGACAGAAAAGTAAACATCGAAGCAACTCCTGATCCATCTGAGTTTGTCTGTTTGCTCAGGGACGAGCAAAGGTTAAGCTTGGGGGAGTTTGTTGACGGTCCTTAAGTATCAAATATAATTGTCAACTAAACATGGAAAAGGATCAATATGCACCAAACATCTAGAATTAGGGTTTTATCTGACAGAATTCCACGAGTTTTGGTGTTTATCTATTTCTGCAGGGAGTTATCAGATAATATGGAAAAGAGGTCCACATGTCGGGTTAATGACGGGAAAATTACTTGGCACACAATTATCTTACATCTAGAAGACTCCAGAAGCCACGGGAACGAACGGGAGCCGTAACGGGCCAGGACACAGGGCGCCCGCCCTGTGCCCTAGGGCGCCCGCCCTGCCCCTCAGGCCAATCAGCTTCTGCCTCGCGGATTATGCTCCACCGCCTCTCTAGATCAAGGAAAACCGTCCGTTCTAAGTCGGTTTGATCTGACGGTCCAGATTCATTTGAAAGGGCTATATAAGCAAGGCACCACCACCCCAGGGGGGAGGAGAAATCATTATCAGAGGAAGCCAGAAAAGTTAGGGTTTAGGAAGTTCTCTCCCGCAGAGAATTAGAAGTAGCTACTCCATTGTTCTTCAAGTCTTATAGGTTTGATTAGATAGAATTAGAGAAGTAGAGCATTCAAGCTCTGGATTTCGGATCTTCATCAATAAAGATTGGTATTATTTCATATCATTCTCTACTACTTTATTCTAATTGCATTATGTCTCTGTTTATTATGTTCTTAGTTTACTCTAGTTCTATAATTGATATAGTTATGATTGATAATGAGTTTATGTATGAGTTTGCAAAGCGCTTAGCTCTTACCTCGAGGGAGTTAAGTGGTAGATCATATGTGGGCGTAGTGCTTAGATATTATTTACCTGCAAATGTATCCTATTGGCCGGGTTGTGTGGTAGTTTGCGATAGTGACAGCTTCGTTGATTCTTATATAGTCCACCCTCCGTTGATAGGACAGGCAGAATTTGTATTGCGTAGTAAGTCTTACTATGTTCTGATTTACTTTAGCAATGTTCCTTATACATAAATAAAGAGTCTTTTATGCTATATATGATCTTGTAGAATGTTTAGAGTAGATTGTGACTTAGTAGATAGTAGATACTTAGAATCCATTCTCTAGCTAATCTGACGTCACCTTATATCAATATGGAGTAGTCTATTTCTAATCGCTGTGTTATTTACCCATGAGCTTATAATTCATTATCTTTATTTATGGCTTACCCCCTGCCAAAGCAAGTGACTGTGTGACGAGTTTCTCATTAGTAATCATGTTTAGCAAAGTTGATCTCTAGTCTATGTCATTCTACACCTGCTTTCACCGTTCTCTTAAGCAAAATATAAATAACGATACCCGGAATACTTTTCCTGGTGAAATGCTACAATGAGGTATTTTATCTGTGCGCTTGCGGATAGAATAGATTATCTTCTAAAGAGCCCTTTACATTTATAAATACCTATGTACACTCTGGCACCATGCTGGGGATGACAACCTAGTATTTAAGTGGTGTTAGTAAGTGTCAACATTTGTGACAATGAAAGTGAAATCAAGATGACTCAAAATCCGGTTTAACATTCAAGAACGAAGCACATTGACATAAGGCATCACTTCATAAGAGACCATCAACAAAAGGGTGATATTAGCATTGAAAGCATTGGCACCGAAGATCAATTAGCCGACATATTCACAAAGCCACTTGATGAGAAAAGATTTTACAAGTTGAAGAATGAATTGAACATACTTGACTTCTCCAACTTGAAATGAGTGCACCCCCATATTCTTGTATGACATGCCTCCCCTTCGACAATGCAAGGTAAAGTTGTTTGGCATACCATTCATACTTTGCTAAGGACATGGTTAGAACATATAGACATATTTGCATAAAAAATAGGCTCATTCATGAAAATCAAATGATTTCGATGTATATATGGTACCACTATTGCTTCTATGTTTGTTTGATCTAGTGGTAGCATATGACATGTTTGTGAGCTTGCAAACCTAGTGTTGAATATAGAAAACGAGCTCATGATGTGTAATTCTATATGGCCAAGATAACCCTTATACTTTATGAGGTGTGAAGAAGCTTGTCCTTGGATCAAACCGAATTACATATTCTAGGCAAGTGATCTAGATTGAACCATAATTTGGAGTCCCTCATATTGATTGACTTAACTCTCACTAAAATTGTCACCTTTTTGGTGATTATTGACAAAGGGGGAGAGAAAAGTCATAAAGATAAAAATTTAAGTTGCAAAGGGGGAGAAGTAAGTCACAAAGGTATAGTAAGGGGGAGAAAGATATAGTAAGGGGGAGAGAAAGCAAAAGATATGACATTGGAAAGGGATCAATTAAAATTGAGCACATAAGTAGGAGGAGCAAACTCATGAATTATTTGTTGCATTTGTATGTGCATTAACATGATGAATGGTTGCATTGCAAAGCTTAAATTCATATCCATGATTGTATGGCGATTGCTAGAAATAGAACTTGAATGATGATTTGTTGAGAGTAGCTTTACAAGTGGTATCTAGACACCTTTGCTTATAATGTTGATCTCATGAGGTACTTTAGTGTTTGTGATCTTTACAAGTGATGTATTACAAGTGGTGTCTAGCTACATCGTTGCTAAGGATGGTATATAAAGGCAACTCCGATTGGTATCACGCTTCAAAAGTACATTCTATATACCTTAGCATCAATTTGATAGTAGTAACTTTCCCAAATTCAAATCCATACATATGTGCACAATTGAACCAAACTCATGGAAGCACATATGTAGGGGGAGCTAATACTATCGAAATTGAAAATTGATTTCATTTCATATCTTTGTGGTGGTTGTCATCAATTACCAAAAAGGGGGAGACTGAAAGCCCAAGTTTGGTTTTAGAAATTGAGTGACACTAAAGTTGCTAATGTTATGTGATCAAGTGTGATTAAGCTAGGCATAAGCAGCATGTGATGGAGGTAGAAATGGCATGGAGAGATGGCCATAAGACCACATGATTTGGTGCATGAAATGATGAGCAAGATCATGAAGGAATGCACATAAAATGATGGACTTGATGATCAAGTGGAGGAGAAGGAACTAAGAGCGCAAGGCAAAGGTATAACCATAGGGTTTTCCTTTTACCGGTCTAAGATGAGTAGAGAAGTGATTGACCGGGTTTAGGATATATAGCCGACTATCAAGAGGGGCAATCATGGTTAGCTCGGGAATCAAGTGCCACTAGATCAATGTCTTGAGCATATGCATTAGGATCTAGTAGAGAGCTAACATAACGCCTTGAAATTTTTTGTGAAATGCTAACACGCATGCATATGGTGGTGTACACTTGGTGGTGTTAGCACATTTACGAAGGCGGTGGAGTTTGAGTGGTAGAGAGGGGTTTGGGTTCCTCTCTCCCTCCCGTCGAGCTTGCGAGGTGGGATTCGGCGCTTTTTGGGGAAGTGAAATGCCTATTTTCCATTGCGCCGGAGGCAAGAAAAGGTGGCGAAAGTCCGAAGTGTTTCTCTCTGGAAAAACTCCAACCAGATGCTAAACCGGACGTGGTCCCGGTTTGACCGGACGCGTCCAGTCAGTTCAACGCGGCGCGGGCACTAGGGTTTGCAACCGGCACGTCCGATCCCTCATGGAACCGGAGCGTCCGGTCGGGCACCCAGAGAGGCAGAGCGTGGCGAAGAGCTGATCGGACGCGCGGCGCGTCCGGTCACTTACGATCGGACACGTCCGGTCGCGGTGGGAGCTCTCTAGACTCCGACCGGACGCCGGGTGCAGCGCGTCCAATCAAACGGTGAAATGCGTCCGATCACGACAACAGCTCTCTCTGACGCGCGCTGTTACTGTTTGTCCTGTAGTGATCGGACGCGTCCGGTCACGCTGACCGGTGTGTCCGGTCATCACGTTTTTTCCTGTGACGTCTTGTAACGGCTAGTTGCTTACCCCTTCGCTATAAATAGATGGTGGCCGGGTTTGGGGAGAAAAATCTTGCACATTTGAGATATTGAGACAACCTTTGAGCTAGAGAACAACCCCTCTACTCATCTCTTTGCTTGGTTGCACATCTTGAGTGAGATTGAGTGAGATTCAAGTGCATTACTTGAGAGTTGCATTCTAGAGGCACTTGATCTTCGAGTTGCTGCAGATTTCTTGTTACTCTTCCGTGTTTCTCGACGCGGTAGACGGCTTGGAGCAGCGGAGGTGATTGAGCTCGCAATTGGAGATTGTTGGAGCCCTCACCAAGTGTTGTAAGGGGTTCTTAATCCTTCCTCGTGGGAGTTCACGAATTGGATACTCTAGTGGAGCTCATGGCTTGGAGGATCCCCATTTTATGTGCGGTTGTGCGGTGCCCGAAGAGGGCTCGACTCTTGATAGTCGATTAGCTCGCGAACCGACGAGTGGGTGTATCGCCACAACGGGGAGTAGCTTGCCGGGAAGCAAGTGAACCTCAGGATAAATTCTTGTATCGTTCTCTTCCCGAGGATTTCTCTTGTGTGATTGATTGATTGGTTCTTCTCATCTCTACACGGCGGTATAATCACTCAAAGCTCTTCTCTCACGTTACTCCTTATTTCTAGCTTGTAGTTGTTGTTGTGTTTAGTGGATAGCCTTGTACTAGACTTGTGTAGGTGGCTTGCTTAATTAGTTAGAGCTAGTGCATTTTGCTTCGCCACCTTTTGTACTAACACTTGTGGTTAAGTAAATCTTGTAGAAGTTTTAATTAGGCTATTCAACCCCCCTCTAGCCTATTTGGACCTTACAGTGGCAGGCTCGAGGGAGGGCTCGGTCGGGGGGTGGCCTGATCCCCTTCCAGCCTTCCGTATAGTAGGGGTCAGCCATGGACGATATGGAGGAGGAAGACGTTCCCGGTGCCATCAGATCCCGGATGGATGCTCCAGATCACTCGTTGACCCGCAGTCAACCAGGTCTACTAGACCACCCAGTGAACACTACTCCAACCAATGTCAGCTTAAATCATGTCCAAGTGGACGACCACATCAGCTTCTAACACTTCTGGCATCTAATTTCGACCTGGATGAGATCACTTAAATACATTGGGGAGCCAAATGTGTGATTTCGTAGTTTTGGGACCCAGATGAAACTTGTCTAATACTTTAAGGATCGGCTGTGCAATTTGCTCCTTTAGAAAACAAAAATGAATTCCGTTTCTCAAAAGGCAGACCTCTGAGATGTAATATATTAGTGCTTGTCTGATCCATTGCCACTAAAAAATAGCAGCTAAAATTAGTTCTAGTGAATCCAAACAGATCCACTAATAAACCTTCTAATTATTAATTAGGGAGTTGCTAACTATGAGTTCCATTAGCTAATTTGAAGTTGCTAGTAAATGCTTATAGTTTACATGCATCTTCAATCCGCTATAAACAACCTATTAGTAGGTGCATCCAAATAACCTTTTGCTAAAATTTAACAGTGACTAGCTATTAGCTAGCTATTTCTTAGTGCTAATGTATCAAATAGACTCTTATAAGTAAATATAATATTAGTAAGTAATTAGTATGTTTTAAGGTACATTAGGTATATTTCAAAGTAAATTAAGGTTTAACAAGATAAATTAACTTGTATACGATCGACTCAAAGTCTCAAACAAACAAACAAATAAATCTATAACTAATACTCCCTCCATCCCAAATTACAAATCATTCCAACCTTCTTGGAGAATTAAAGCATCTCAAGTTTGAACCATTGATATTATAAATATAAAGATTATAGTCTTTTGAATCATTGGTCCTTACGTAAAAAATAGATTATAATATTGATTAGAAACAAAACTTATTCTTATTAAAATATAGATCAACCAGTGATTCAACTAATCAATCTGTGATTGAAGTCTAAAACAGTTTGTTGTATAATCCTGTCTAAATAAATGTGCAAACCCTTACAGAGACTATAACATAAAAATTTGAGAGATGTCTTCTTTATATGTCGGCAACTAACTCCTTGCTGACTTTAATTGGAGATTAGAATTACATATATTTATGAGTCCTAAAAAAAGGTCACGAAACTCAATATTCAACTATGGTAACATATGGATAGTATGGAAATTAAATTTATGTTATATTTACAGCTAAATATTTTTTGTGCTCTGCAAAGGGCTACCATGTGGAAAAAATCTAGAGATGTCTTCCGTCTTAATCATCGGTGGATACATCAATTCCTAATAAGTTGGCAACTAACTCATTGTTGAATTTAATCCTAGATTAAAATGACACAAAACTCGATATTTTAGTTGAGGCAACACATGGATAGCGTGAAAATTAAAGTTATAATATATTTACGTTAAAAATTTCAATGCTTTGCAACTGGAGAAAAACATCTATTAAGGTTGTAATTTAATTGAATATAGGTTTAATAGGATATTTTTATATTATTACCAACATCAACTTATATTATGTCATGATCATCATAAAATAAATTTAGATTTAATGTTTTATAAAATTAATAGAACATAAATAGATATGTACCATTTCCATTGTCATCTATATAGACCTTTAAACGTGGTGGTGTAGCTACAGTGCCAGGATCCAGTGAACAGTACCCCGTTAAGCTACAGTACCGGGATCCAGTGAGCAGTGCCTCCACCCTGGTATGAACAGTGCTAACCCGGTTGCAACAGTCTGCTCGCGCGAAGCGTGGGGTCCTGGCTAGTTTACCATGGAAATTTATAGTTTTTTCGTTGCAACGCTGAGCATGTTTTGCAAGCATAATATTAAAATGCAAAGGGATTCTTTTGTACTTTTTTTTACTTTTCATACTGGTCTCACACCCTCCTTATCTCATATATGACATACACTTATGACTCATGCTTGTTGGTTCCTTCGCCAGGTCTTTGTCGGGCCCTTCACCGGGACGAGCACCCAGGTATGCGCACCCTTTCTCTTCCCTTTCTGCTTTGCGAAATCGAGCACTCAAAAGCTAACTTAATCTATCAAGGTACCTGTATTCGGATCTGATCTAATTACAAAGTCTATGCATATTATGGCTACAAACTTCTATTTTTTTTCATAAGTTATTGGGTGTACATGTGCACGCCCATCAGCCCATGCCCTTAACTGGGTTCGGCCCTGCAATATTCCTTCTCTTTTTAGTTTTCTTATCAGGATATAATGTTGCTAGGAGCGGCGAAAATTTTATTTATTGAGGGAACAACGACCTAATTTTTTTAGCAACAACAACGATCTAACTGAGTTAGAAGAAGTGGTTAAAGTTTATTTTATTAGCACATGCGAACTATAATCTCGAAGTGAGGGAGTATACTTTTGGTTTTGTGATATTATTGTCATATTTTCATTATTTGTTTGATAGTGATGCTTAATTTACCTTATTATCAAATTAATGATTTAAATTGTAGCTGGATTAATAATGCTAGTTATTTAAAATAAAAGTTGAAAATGACTGAATCGATTATTGTATGATGAAAAATGCATGATAACAAAGCATATTGCTTCATTTGTTGTAAAAAAAAAGCATATTGCTTCATCTGGTGTCATGCATATCCAGAAAATTCATGTAGTGATGAAAAAAATATAACATTTTGATTATGTATAATTTATATCACCTTAATACCTCGTAGATTCTATCTAGATATCATATATTTTAGAAAAAATGGAAATGACAAACCATGTCATTAGATTTATTGATTCTAGTTTCCCCTAGCTTTATCTGGCCAGAATTGATACAAATGAGTTACATAAAAGAACCATTTATGTTAGCTAATACTCCCTCCTTTTCTTTATGTAGGGTGATTAGGAATTAAAATTTGAAAAAGTCCTACTTTATGATTTTTAACTAACAATCAGACAAATTTATATGCATGTTATGTTAGTATCTAAAGGTTGTACTTGAAATTTGTATTTACATATCTAACATTACGTTGATTTTGTAACAACTGATAATGTATTCTATTTAATGGTCAAATTTAGTAGACTTTCAAATCTGAATAGGATTCATACATAATGAAACGGATGGAGAACTTAACAGCAATAATGACCAAACTGACCAAAATATGAGCAGGTGTAGAGCCTTATGATTATAACTTCCAAATCTTGGGAGCTTTGCGAAACACTGTGCAAGTTTAGGTACTAATTACAATTTTTGTACCTAGCCACTTGAAATTAACATTTTGCCATTGTGGTTGAGCATACTAACTATTGTTCAGATAAAAAAAACTTTATCATCATTTCTTGTACTTCTTTTTGTTGGCCTTACAATGATTATCTACTGTCAGTTTTATGATTTGACTAGTTACTTTGGTTTGTGGAACTGGATAGAACGATCTTCGATAATGATATGGCTCGGGTGTCCGTCCGGTGACTTCTTATTCAGACGTGGCTCATCCTCATTCACTCGTCCGCATCACTTGCGTGACTTTCCGTCTGGACCTCGTGGCTCATCCTCATCCACTGGCCCGCGTCGTTCACGCTGCTCTGTGTTATGCACCCCCGCTCAATCGCAGTCGCAAGATGGATTCTGCCTGTGCTGCTCGCGGCGCCGCCCCCCTCGCCGAGCCATGCGCCCCTGCCCATACTCGCGCCTCCCGTCGCGGCAGCGCTCCGTCCACCTACGGCGGCCACTGCTGAGGTCCGTGCCACCGGCGACCTCCCGCACCGGTGACCTCCGCGCACTCAGTGGCATCGAGCTCTGCGTCGGTGTCGAGCTCCACAATGACGAGCTCCATTCGTCCAAGCAGCAAGGTGACATTACGCTTGCGTTAAAAGCGCTTGTTGCAAGTATATATTTCAAGTGTTTCATATATCTCAGAGGTATGTTGCAAGGGTTTCGTATGGATGTTGCAAAAGTAGATCAAGATGTTGTATATGTTGCAATAATTGTACACTTATGTTTCAAATGTCTGATCCTAATGTTTTATCTGTTTTTTTAGACGTATGTTGCAAGTGTATTTATCTAGATGTTGTATATGTTTCACACATATTGTCGGTGTTCGGTCCCGAGGGGGTCCTAAACCGACTAGTAAATATTGCGTGTCCCTTTCCTGGATGGTGATGCAAGGAGAACACACGGGGGTTTATCCTGGTTCGGGCAAGAGAAGGCCCTACGTCCAGCGGGGGGGAGAGAGTTTTGTATTTCCTTGCACCGAGGTGCTTGTGTAGGGGTTACAAGCTTGTGAGAGAGAGCGACGAGCCCAAGTCTCAAAGAAAGGAAAAAGAGTACAAGGATGATTGCTTGAGATGTTGATCTCTATCTTGTGTCTGGCTTGTTGTCCGTTGTCCCTTAGTAGGGTCCTGGCCGGTCCTTTTATAGGGTAAGAGGAGGCCAGGACGCCGGTGAGTCTTGAGGTGATATTTTGTCGAACCCTATTGAGTGGACTGTAGCGACGTGCCCTGGAGTGGCCGGCCATCCCTGGGTACCGTGACGTAGTGGATGAGTCAATGAAATGACCCGGAGCGCCGTGCCATACTGTCCTTCCTTCCCTGTTGAACTGTGCGAGGCGTCGAGGCTGGGTCGAGGCCGGGTCGAGGCTGGACGGATAAGGTCGAACCCCGGAGATTGCGAAACGCGGGCCTTGTCGTATCCTTCCTCGAGGGTATCCGACGACAAACAGTGCAAGGTAAGGTGTGTATAGTGACAGGTTTCACTTCTCATCATGGGATGGGCGGTAAAACAGTGAGGACTGACACCGGTATTGTTCCCACGTCGATCTTGGTCACAGCCATGCCGGTAGGTGGTAGCAGGTAATCGCATTAAATGCTATGATTTTTGTCTCGGGGTAGGTGAGTTGAGCGGGTCGAGCGCTCTGACCCAGGGTCATGCGAGTCGGAGTGCGGTCGAGGTGCCTCGCCGTACAGGATGCGGTCGAGGCGCTCCCGTCGAGGGTGCCTCGTACGAGTTGGAGCCGAAGCGCGGTCGAGGCGCTCCGTTGAGCTGGCCTCGTACGAGACGGACCTCACATGCGGTTCTTAGGTGGGCTGTGTTTTGCCGTGGCTTAATCGTTTTGCTTTGTTGTTTCTTTTATTATCGATGATGTGGGTACCCCCGTACGGTTGGTACTGACAGTAGTCCCCGAGCCTTTGGGTGAGTGTGGGGTCACTCTCCCAGAGGTTTGCTAAATGATGAACTGGAGTCGTAGCATCGTGGCTTTTTTCCGGTGGGGGCGCGCGAGCGCACCCGCCGGGTGTAGCCCCCGAGGCCTCGGTGGAGTGTTGAGACTCCTCCGAGGTCTTTTATTCGTTCTATTGGGGAATAGTTCGTTGCGGTCAAGCCCCCGAGCCTCGTGCGCATGAGGTCGATCAGAGTCCCGGCCGTCTTTCATTGTGTGACCCTCACGCTCCCCCTTCAGAGAAGAGGAGGAGGGGTGGGGAACGTCGTACTACCCCTGTCTGGGCGAGTTTCGACGATCTCCGGCGAGCTGCTAGCGGGGGATTTCGAGTGAGAGCTCGTGCTCCGGTCGTTAGGAGTCGGCTAGTGGCCCGGAGGCGCCCTCAAAAAATGCCAAGAAGTGGTCGTGTGGATGTCGGTTCCCTGTGACGGGACCCGAGGGCTCGGTGCCTCCCTCGAGGGGATTCCTACGTCGACCCCTTTCTTTGGCCTCGAATACGTCTTGAGGTGCCTCGAGAGCGTGGCTCGAGCCCTGGCCATGTACGGGCGCACCCCTAGTCGTCCCTAACTCCGTTGCTCAAGGGCAGCTGTCGAACCCGGGTCGAGGGCCAACTTCCGTTCCCTCGAGACTTATGGCGGGCACGGAGCCCGTTTACCAGGTATCTAGGAATATCCGTCCACGGATCTTGCCCCGCCCGTTAGCCAGGCACGCCTTTTTAGGGCGAGATCGGCGCGGTAGTGGGCGACGTGGCGTTCGGTTACGACGTGGGGGACGGCCACGTGCCCGGCTCCTGTGAGATTTGAGGGAAACGGTTAGGTGAGCGCATTAAATGCAAGAAATTGTTCCTACCTATTTGCGCGGCCGTTGGGCTTCCGCCAGGGCTTATAAAATCAAAGTCTAGGGGTCCGTGTTCCCCACCAGTCCCTTGCGTTCTTGCAATCTCTGCCTCAGACAGCCCTTGCCTCTTTGCGCTCTCCGCCCACATCGCCGCCGCCACCGCATCCTCTTTGTCCGTCCGACCTTGCGAAGCGCCAATGGCAGGAAAGAGCCAGATCCTTCCCGCCGACGACTGGGCCGCCTCCTTGGTGACGGAGAGGAGGTTGGAGGAGTTGGTCAAGGATGGATTGCTGCGGCCGAGGACGAGTCGGTCACAGCCGGAGTGGATTGCGCCGCCTCCTACCCACCGGGAGCCGGCGCCCCCCGAGGGGTACGTGGTGAGCTTCATTTGCTTCCACGAGCGAGGATTCGGCGTACCGGCGACCGTCTTCATGCGCGCGCTCCTCCACTACTACCGGGTGGAGCTACATCACCTCGCCCCCAACACCATTGCGCAGGCCGCCATCTTTGCAGCGGTCTGCGAGGGCTACCTGGGGGTGGAGCCGTAGTGGAATCTGTGGCTTCACCTCTTCAAGGCCGAGCTCTTCGCCAAGAAGGCAGGGGAGAAGGGGGTCCGGTGCGCGGCTCGAGTAGGGAGCTGCGTCCTGAAGGTGAGGTCGGGCCGGGCGGATCTGTATATCCCGGCTCACCTCATCTCCTCGAATAGTGGTTGGCACGAGGGCTGGTTCTACCTCCGCAACGATGAGAATCAGTTGCTGAGGTACACCGGCCGAGTGTTGACCGCTCGAGAGGACAACTGGACCTACGGAGTCCCCGATGCCGAGAAGCCGCGCTTGGATCCGCTGCTGGCGGCGCTGCAACAGCTCCGCCTTCGGGGCTTGATGGCGGCGGCGGTGGCCACGACGTTCCACCGGCGCAGAGTGATGCCGCTGTGCCGGCGTCGTCTCCGCCTCGACCAGATGACTTCGGAGGCATCCCTGGAGGGGATCCGGATGTCCCACGAGTCCCTCGTCCTCGAGGAGGTCCTCCGGCGGGCGCGCCGGATGGTCGGGAACTTCAAGGTGGAGGAGGTCGACCGGGTCCCCATGCGACCTACCCAGGGGTTCGAGCCCGTGGTGAGTGTTTTTGGGTCAGTACGTTCGCTTATCTCGTTTATTTTTGGATTTCGCTAATTTGGTCGAGGCCGACGTGCAGGACCTGTCGGCGTTGCGGGAGACGTGGCCGCCAGTCCCAGAGGACCGGCCCGCCCGGGAGGCCCGACGCCAGCACGTGTCTAAGAAGATGCAAGTCAAGGAGACGGCCAAGAAGCGGGCGATCCGCAAGGCCAAGGAGGCAGAGGCGTTGAAGAAGCTTCGGCGCCAGCAGACCATCGACGGGGTCCCTTTGGCAGAGTCTCCCTCCGAGACGGTCTTGGGGGAGGACTACGATGACAGCGATGGCGAAGACGACGACGCTCTGTCGCGGTATGAAGCCGCGACCGGCCTGGGGGACCTCCCCGACATTCGCCCCCTGTTGGAGCCCATCGGGGGGTCATCCTCCTCGGTCATCGTAGTCGAGGAGACAGAGGAGGAGGAGGAGAAGGATGCAGAGAAGGAGGCGGGCCCCTCGACGGGAGGGGCCGCCTTACCCCGGACCCAGCAGGGGGGTCGAGCGAGCCGTCTACGCCGATTCAGGCCCCGCCAGCTCGGGCGGAGGCTGGAGGAGCGGCCCCGGCGTCGTCATCGGCGGCGCCACCGGTGGGCGTGAAGACCCGAGGCCAGCTGGCCTCGGAGGCGTAGAGGACGCAGGGGGGTGCCCGGCCAGGGCCCCAAGGAGTGCCCGGCCTGTAGGTGGGGCTGCCGTGAGGCCACCATCGGCCGCGCCGGGAGGTTCGGACTGTCCGGGGTCGAGGCCCTTGGTTCCGATTTCCGGGTAAGTGTTTGTGCTTGATTCTTCTGTCTTTCTCTGGATTCGTTTACTGACGTTCCTTCTCACTTTGTAGGTTAAAGCGGAAGGCGGAGCTGATGGGGCCTACCCCCGTGAAGTCGCTGCGGGCGAGCGCCGCCGTCATCAACCGGACGGCGGCGCAGGATGCCGGCTGGGTCCAGCGGGTTGAGGCCACGACGGATCGCCTGCGGCAGCAGCAGGGGGCGGTCTAGGTGGCAGCAGGTGCCTCCGCGGTTGCTAGTTCTGACCCTACCGGGCAGGGGTCAGGACCGGCGAAGGTGGTGGCGCCCAGCGCGGGCGAGGCGGAGCCTAGGCCATCGTCGCCGGCCGAGGCTGCCGTCGAGGCCATAACGGCCGAAGCATCCGTCCACGACGCAGAGCGGGCGGATGCAGACGTGACTATGGAGGAGGTCCCGCGGGCGGCGGGACAGGAGGCGGCACAGGTGAGGGAGTCACAGCCGCAGCAAGACCCGCCGGCGGAACCGGCGGCTACGGTGGAGGGAGGGGCTGCCGAGCCCCCACCCGAGGCCCCAAAAGAAGAGGCGTCGGCGGTCGAGGCGCCGGCTCCTGAGGTGTCAGTGGTCGAGGGGCCGGTCCTCATGGAAGAGCGGGCGCCCGTGACGGTGGACCTCACCCTCGATGACTCCCCCCTGGAAAAAGGGAAACAAGTGGTTGGAGTCGAGGGGGGTGAGGCCGCGGACCAAGTTGGTGCCCCGATGGCGGTCGGAGAGGCGGGAACCGCGGGCAAGACCAGTCCTTCCGTGGGGCCGGGAGACACCCCAGCCGGGTTGTCGTCGTCATGGCCGGACATCGCCGCGCTGGCTATAGCGCAGGCAGAGGCGGAGATCCCGCGGTGGGGGGGTCCGTCCCTCCAGTTTAGGACACCACGAACCCCGACGCCGAGCCCATTTTTACCCTGAACGACAGGGACGAGGTGCACCGCTGGGAGTACCTCGAGGATCTCCGTCGACACCTCGATCGGGTGCTTCATGTGGCAACGGAGACCGTGTCACGAGGTATGCGGGATGCCATCGAGGTATGTTTGACTTATCAGCTCTTTTCGTGGTTCTCTTGGTGTCTTTTTCCCTCGGCTCTTTAATCTTTTCGGTTTTTTCGAATTGTGATCAGGAGCTCAAGGAGTACTCCCGCCGCAAGTCACTCTTTATCCAGGATGAGAGTGGCGTGTGGGTTGCGCTATCCCAGCAACGGGTTCTGGTCGAGGAGGCCTAGAAACGGCTTTCCGATCGGAATGCCGAGATGGCTGAGCTGCGCGTCGCCTACGCGGCGGTGAAGGAGGAGGCGATGCAGGCCTGGGTGACCGAGGCCGTGATGCGCACAGACACGGCCAAGGCTCGGGAGGAGGCTGCCTAGGCCCGCAGGGATCTCGAGCCCCTGTCAGCACGGGTGAAGGAGCTCAAGGAGGATGTTTCCCAGGTCAGCCGTCAGCGCGACGCCCTCAACGTCCAGATCGGGCAAGTCACAGCTCGCTTCAGCACTCTTAAGGACGAGATCACGGCGCTGAATAGAGCCGTCTAGGAGAAGGATGCAGCACTCCAGACCGCCCGCCAGGAGATCGAGGCACTGAGGGCGACCGTACGTGAGAAGGCCGGCACTCTTCAGGAGCTCGAGAGGACGTGCGGGGGGCTCCGCAACGAGGTCGTGGGCTTGCAGACCCACACCGAGGGTAAGTGTGGTTGTTACGGCCATGGTGTCGAGGCCTCGTGCTAGGTTTTGATTTAGGTTATTGTTGTTTCGGAGCTGGAGAGGGAGAATCGGGTGGCCCAGGCGTCTGCCAATTCCTTCCAGAGCCTCCTCGAAGACGAGACCCGGAGGACCCAGTTGCTCCAGGGCGCGATCACCACCGTGTATGACGGCCTGGGGGTCGAGCCTGACGCCGGCACCGGGGAGGATGCCCCAGGGAACTCCTTCATCCGTCGGATGGCGGCGCTGGGCCGCCTCGTCCGTGAAAGGATACGGGCAGCCTTCACCATGGTGTGAAGAGGGTGCTGGCCGTCGTCTGGTCTGGGTTTGTGTTTGACATGGAGCTTGTCGCGGATGGCTTCATGACAGACCCGGATCGAACGGACGAGGAGAACAAAGATGCCTGCCTGGAGATGATCGGAGCCGCAGAAGAGCCTAGGAGCCACCTAGCCTCACTCTTCGAAGCCGAGGTGGTTCCGCCTGCCGACGATGAGGGCCTGTGAGCTAAGTTTGGGCGCAAAGGCCTGTGTAATTAATTAGTTTTTCGTATTTTGGTCGTGGTGGCCTTGGGGGCCTTGGGAACTCGAAACATGAACCGGTGTTTGGTTATCTAAGCTTTTCTTTCCTTTATCGCTTAAATCATGTTCTCGCATGATTTACTTGGCACGCGGTTGTGCCCTTTGGCGTAAGGGAATGAGTGGAGGTACCGTAGCCTCGGAGGCGTAGGTGATCTCGCGGCTCGAGGGTCCCTTCGAGCTTTGGGGCGCACTTGACTTTAGGAGGTAGTTCTCCAACTTTTGAAAAAAAGAGTACAAGTTTTTTCGGGGACTGGGGGTTCCCCCTTGTAGCCCCCGAGGGAGAGTCGATTCTAGGAGAACAGAGTCGATCCTTCCTCACTGTTTGTGAGATGAAAGTTTGAACATCGCTGTATTCTTTATTGACGAAATTGAAAAAGAAGTTACAGAGCCTCGAGGCTTTTTAAGGGAAAAAACGACGTAGCTGTTCAATGTTCCAAGCGTTGGTGAGGATTTCGCCCTTCTCGTTGGATAGCTTGTAGGTGCCCGGTTTTAGCACTTCTGCGATGATGTATGGTCCTTCCCATGGTGGCGTGAGCTTGTGCCGTCCCTTGGTGTTCTAGCTCCGTCGTAGCACCAAGTCGCCGATGTTAAGGTCACGCTTGCGGACGTGTCTGTCGTGGTAGCGTCGGAGACCTTGCTAGTATCTGGCAGAATGCAATAGGGCCACATCTTGGGCTTCCTCGAGCTGGTCGAGGGCGTCCTCTCTTGCGGCGTCGTTATTTCTCTCGCTATAGGCTTTTAGCCTTGGGGACCCATACTCTATGTCAGTGGGGAGCACGGCCTCAGATCCGTAGACTAAGAAGAACGGAGTGAACCCCGTGGCTCGACTCGGTGTTGTTCTTAAACTCCATAGGACCGAGGGAAGTTCGACAGCCCATCTCTTGCCATGTTTGTTTAGCTTGTCAAAAATTCTGGGCTTCAGGCCTTGCAGGACCATGCCGTTGGCACGTTCCACTTGGCCATTTGTTTTTGGATAAGCTACGGCTGACCAGAGCACACGGATGTGATGGCTGTCGCAGAAATCCAGAAACTTTTTATCGGTGAACTGAGTGCCATTGTCTGTGATGATACAGTTGGGAACCCCAAAGCGATGGATAATGTTGGTGAAAAAGAGCACAGCTTGCTTGGACCTGATGCTAGTGATGGGACGGGCCTCAATCCACTTGGAGAATTTGTCGATTGCAACGAGCAAGTGGGTGAAGCTGCCGGTTGTCTTTTTCAAAGGTCCGATAAGGTCGAGCCCCCAAACGGCAAATGGCCACGTGATGGGAATGGTTTGCAGGGCGTGTGCTGGGAGATGGGTCTGTCTCGCATAGTACTGGCAACCTTTGCTAGAGCGTACTAGCTTGACAGCGTCGGAGACCGCGGTTGGCCAATAGAATCCTTGTCGCAAAGCATTTCCGACAAGGGTTCGAGGCGCTGCGTGGTGACCGCAAGCCCCCAAGTGCAGATCCTCGAGCAGGTTTCTGCCTTCCTCATTCGAGATGCAACGTTGGAGGATGCCAGTGGGGCTGCGGCGGTACAGCTCCCTACTATCGCCAATGATCACAAAGGTTTTGGCCCGACGAGCGATCCGTTGAGCCTCGGTCTTATCCGAGGGGAGGTCCCCTCGGATGAGGTGGTCGAGGTACGGAACGCGCTAGTCAGGCTCGAGGTCAGATGGTGGGGTCGATCCTTCCACCTGCATGGCTTCAGCCCCGGTCGAGGGGGCTTCTGCCTTAGGTGGGGGGTCGAGTGATGTCCCGTCGACCCCTCCGTCTGGCCCAAGGTCGACGGATGGCTGCTGGAGATCTTTTACGAAAACGTCTGGTGGAACCGTAGCTCGACTGGACACAATTTTCGCCAGTTCATCAGCGGCCTCGTTATGCCTGCGTGCGATGTGGTTGAGTTCGAGGCTGTGAAACTTGTCCTCTAGGCGCCGCACCTCTTGGCAGTAGGCTTCCATCTTAGGATCACGACAGCTTGAGCTCTTCATGACCTGATCGATCACGAGCCGGGAGTCGCCTCGAACGTCAAGGTGTCGGACCCCGAGCTCGATGGCAATTCTCAGCCCTGTAACGAGCGCCTCGTATTCGGCGACATTATTTGACGCAGGAAAATGAAGCCGAATGACATAACGCATGTGAACCCCGAGGGGCGAGATGAAGAGCAAACCCGCGCCTGCTCCTGTTTTCATCAACGACCCATCGAAGTACATGGTCCAGAGCTCGGCTTAGAGTTATGCAGGGGGGAGTTGGGTGTCGGTCCACTCGGCCAGGAAGTTTGCTAATACCTGCGACTTAATAGCTTTGCGCGGCGCATAAGATAGGGTTTCGCCCATGAGTTCGACCGCCCATTTGGCAATTTTACCCGAGGCTTCCTGGTTCTGGGCTATCTCTCCTAAGGGGAAAGAAGAAACCACAGTAACCGGGTGACCCTCGAAGTAGTGTCGAAGCTTGCGCCGTGTCAGGATGACGGCATATAGTAGTTTCTAGATTTGTGGGTACCGTACCTTGGTTTCCGAGAGCACCTCACTGATGAAATAGACCGGTCTCTGGACGGGCAAGGTATGTGCTTCCTCGGCCCATTCGACAACCAAGACCGCACTGACTACTTGCGATGTCGCGGCGACATAAAGTAGGAGCGGTTCTCCTAGGGTCAGAGGGACGAGGATCGGTGAGTTAGAGAGTGTGGCTTTGAGTTTTGCGAGAGCTTCCTCAGCCTCGAGGGTCCAGGAAAAATGCTCCAATTTCTTCAAGAGACGGTACAGAGGGAGTGCTTTTTCGCCGAGGCGCGAAATGAAACGGCTGAGTGCCGCCAAGCAACCCGTGACCCTCTGTACGCCCTTCAGATCTCGGATGGGGCCCATCTTGGTTATCGCTGTGATTTTTTTTGGGTTGGCTTCGATGCCACGCTTAGACACGATGAACCCTAAAAGCATATCTCAGGGAACGCCAAAAACGCATTTCTCAGGATTGAGCTTGATGTTTTTTGCCCGGAGGCACCTGAACGCAACGTCCAGGTCGTTGACCAGATCATTGGTTTGTTTTGTTTTTACAACGATGTCATCGACGTAAGCCTCGACGGTCAACCCGATGTGTTCCCCGAAAACGTGATGCATGCATCGTTGATACGTCGCCCCTGCGTTCTGGAGACCGAAGGGCATCGTAACGTAGCAATACATGCCGAATGGGGTAATGAATGAGGTCGCGAGTTGGTCGGACTCTTTCATTTTGATCTGGTGATAGCCGGAGTACGCATCTAAGAAAGAGAGGGTTTCACACCCCGCAGTGGAATCAACGATTTGATCAATGCGTGGCAAAGGAAAGGGAACTTTTGGACATGCTTTATTTAAACTAGTATAATCTACACACATCCTCCACTTCCTACTCTTTTTCTTAACTAATACGGGATTAGCTAGCCACTCAGGATGATGAACCTCCTTGATGAATCCGGCCTCCAGCAGCTTGTGAATCTCCTCACCGATGACCCTGTGCTTCTCCTCATCGAAGCGGCGCAGGCGTTGCTTCATCGGTTTGGATCCGGCCCGGATCTCCAAGGCGTGCTCGGCGACTTCCCTGGGTATGTCCGGCATATCCGAGGGACTCCATGCAAAGATGTCGACGTTTGCGCGGAGAAAGTCGACGAGCACTGCTTTCTATTTGGGATCGAGGGTGGCGCTGATGCTCAGCGCCTTTCCCTTGGGATCAGCAGGGTCGAGGGGCACGAGCTTGACGTCCTCCGCGGGCTCGAAGCTACCGGCGTGGCGCTTTGGGTCGGGAATCTCATTGGCGAGACCGTCGAGGTCTGCAGCCAAGGTCACCGATTCCAAAACGGCCTCGCCGTGTTTAACACACTCGACGTCGCATTCGTAGGCGTGTTCATACGAGGGCCCTACAGTGATGACACCGTTTGGGCCTGGCATCTTGAGCTTGAGGTAGGTGTAGTTTGGGACCGCCATGAACTTGGCGTAGCATGGGCGCCCGAGGATAGCGTGGTACGTTTCACGGAATCTGACCACTTCGAAAGTGAGCGTCTCCTTTCTGAAGTTGGCCGGTGTGCCAAAACAAACAGGCAGATCGACCCGTCCGAGGGGTTCTGCCCATTTCCCTGGCACGACTCCGTGGAAGCCCCCGACGCTAGGTTGGAGGCGCGCTCTCTCGACCCCCAGAAGGTCGAGGGTCTAGGCGTAGATGATGTTGAGGCTACTTTCGCCGTCCATAAGCACCTTGGTGAGGCGTGTGTTGGCGATGACGGGATCAACAACAAGGGGGTAGACTCCAGGATTGGAGACGTAGTCAGGATGATCATCACGGTCGAAAGTGATGGCCATCTGAGACCAGTCAAGGAAGCGGGGGACCGCCGTCTGTACAGAGAAAACCTCACGCCGCTCTCGCTTGCGTTGGCGCGCTGAGAGGCAGGTCGAGGGTCCTCCGTAGATCATGAAGCAGTCGTGGATCTCAGGGAATCCCCCATCCTTGTCGTCACCCTTGGGGTCTTCCTTCTTGTCGTCCTTCTTAACGCCGACGCCCTCAAAGTACCTACGGAACATGTGACAATCTTTGAGATTATGGTTAGTGGGTCCCTTGTGGTAGGGACATGGCTCTTTGAGCATTTTGTCGAAGATGCCCCCACCGGGGGGGTGTTGACGGTCCTTAAGTATCAATTATAACTATCAAATAAATAGAGAAAAGGATCCAAATGAAACCAACACCTAGACTTAGAGTTTTATCTGACAGAATTCCACGAGTTTTGCTGTTTATCTATTTCTACAGGGGGTTATCAGGAAATACGGAAGAAAGGCCCACATGTCGGATTAATGACGGGATATTAACCGAATACGTAATTATCTTGCATCTAGAAGACTCCAGAAGCCACGGGAACGAACGGGAGGCGTAACGGGGCCGGAGACAGGGCGCCCGCCCTAGTCCCTAGGGCGCCCGCCCCCTCCTGTGGACCAATCAGGCTCCGCCTCGAGGATTATGCTCCATCGACCTAGAGGATCAAGGAAAACCGTCCGTTCAATGTCGGTTTGATCCGACGGCCCAGATTCATCCGAACGGGCTATATAAGCAAGGCCCCTGGCCCTGGAGGAGAGGCCCCCCTCGTCTCATACTTCAAACCTTAATTCAGGAGGAGAGCCTCTGATCAAGCCCTAAAGCCACCACATCAACTAGATCTCTAGTTAGCATAGCTACATAGGATTAGAACTAGAAGGAGTCAATCTTCGATTGGTTCCCGGATCTGTCAAGAGGATTCTTGGTAATTCCTCTATTGTTCTTCAATTGTTCATCATTGTTCTTCAATATTATGAATATGACTTTGTTCTATTTCAATATATTGGTTATGACTTTGCTCTACTTGATTATATTTGCAATTATATTGTTCTTAGTTTATCATAGTTATATGCTTGGCTTAGTTAGATTGGAATTATATACATGCCTAGGATCGTATAGCGTTTATCCATGTGTACAGTGGGTGAATGATAATTATTGTGTAGACGTGGTGTCTATACCGTATTTATCTGCGATTGCACCCTATATGCCGGATTGTGGGGTAGTTCGCGATAGTGACAGCTTCGTTGATTCTTATATAGTCCCCCTCTCGTGTATAGGGCAGGCAGAGCAACACTATTACAGGGGAGTGATTGCTATGTTCTTCATCTTCCTTGCTAATATTCACTATGCATGGATATAGTCTTTTCTCACCATGATTGCCAAGTATAATTGCACTAACTATGATATGCTAGACTTTATAGTTAATAATAACTTAGGGAATATCTTTGTAGTTCATCCTAATTCCATGCTAATGACTTGCTAGAATATCTGTTGAGGTGCTTATCATTATTATATGTGGCTAGCTGATCAGATTAATTATCTTTGTCACCATTATCACTCTACCTTTACTTAATGTGACATTTATACCTGTATAAAGAGATTGATAAATACTCTCGGTTATATATGCAATGATGTGTACTCAGTTCCATACTCTCATTCCATTATCAACCATGATACTTAGAAATCCCTTCCCAGTGGTAAAAATATAAATAACGATACCTGGAATACTTCCCGGTTAAAATGCTACATCGGTATTAATCTGTGCGCTTGCAGATCCCTTTTATTATTTATCTTGATGAGCAAATGCATATTTCAATACCGCGTCTCTCATGTCATGCTGAGGATGACAACTTGGCTTAAGTGGCATGAGGGATAGGTTTGGCATTTTTGGCGCCGTTATCAGAATTAGAAAACTAAGTCTACTTTTGGTAGTGACGTTAAGAATGCCCAACAAGAATTTTTGGCGCCGTTGCCGGGGAAGGTTGATTACTAAGTAGGAATGAATATGGAACTTTGAGTCATCATTTGCATCACTAATCTGATCGAGCTTATCAATTATCTTATACAGTTTTACCCCTGTATTTTCTATTTTGATTATTTATTGTAGGGTGATGCATGAATAGAAGACATCTTCCAGACAACTTTGTTGACGATCCCGAAGCCTTATTCAGAAGAACAAGAGCCAAGCTCAAGAAGACATCGTCAACACTTCAGCACAAAGCTTCATCCAAATCCGAAGACCGCCGAAGTTTCATCCGGAATTTGTCGACTGAATTCGAAGCCATGGCGAACAAGTCGATCCGCGAGTTCTCAGCTCCCACTACGGACAACATCCGCACTGGACCTGCTGGGGAGATCGACCGCAACTTCGAGCTCAAGCCTGGGCTTATCAACATGGTGCAAGCTAACCAGTTCTGTGGGAAGCCACTTGAAGACGCTAGTGCTCATCTTCAACACTTCCTGGAGATCTGCAGCACTTTCACCATGGCTGAAGTCCCCAGAGACGCCATACTACTTCGCCTTTTCCCATTCTCACTGTTGGGGAGAGCGAAGCAGTGGTTCTACGCTACAAAGGAGAAGAACACTACGTGGGCACTCTGCTCCACGAACTTTCTGGCCAAATTCTTTCCCATGGGCAAGACCAATGCTCTCCGTGGGAAGATTACAAGTTTTCAGCAACAACATGATGAATCCGTTCCAGAAGCATGGGAGCGTTTCCAAGACTACATCCTAGAATGTCCCCATCATGGAATGGAAAGCTGGCTACTGATGCAGACATTTTATCATGGGCTCATTAACAGTGCCCGTGAAACCATGGATGCTGCAGCTGGAGGAGCATTCCTATCACTCACCATACCTCAAGCCACAGCTCTTGTGGAGAAGATGGCATCCAACCAAGGTTGGAATGAAGAAAGAACTCAGACACGCAAGAGAGGTGGAGGTATGCACCAGCTCAAGGAGGTAGACATGCTGTCTGCCAAGCTAGACCTACTCATGAAGAAGCTCGATGATCGAGCTGGAGAAAAGAAAGAAGTCATGCACGTCTACGACTCCCACATGACTTGTGAGGAGTGTGGAGGTACTGGACACTCGGGCAATCACTATCCTGAGTTGCTGGAGGACGTGAACTACATCAACAATAACAACAACAACAACTACAACCGTCCTCAGCAGAATCAAGGTTGGAATCAACAGAGGCCTAACTACTCAGGTAATTACCAAGGTAACAATTCTTTCAATAATAATAATAATTATCCACCTTTGAGAGAGTTAGTGTCCAACCAAGGAAAGCTAATGGATAACCTGTCTAAGAAATTAGCATCTAATGATAAAATACTAGAAAATATAAATAATAGAATGGATAATTTCTCTACTGCCATCAAGAACCAGATTAGCTTTAATAAAATGATTGAATCTCAGTTGAATCAAATAGCTGCTGCTGTTCCTGCTACTAACCCCGGTATACCATCACAACCGGAAGGACTAGAATCTGCAAATCTTGTAGACATATTTGATGCAGGAGATTACTGGAGTAACCCTATCGTGGAAGTAAGTACTGACCGTCTGTCGGTCAAGAGAGGCGATCCAGGACGCCCCGTCATCCCGATCTCCATCGGCATGCGAGACTTCCCAGAAGCACTCTGTGACTTTGGCTCCAGCGTCAACATCATGCCCAGGGTACTCTATGAAAAACTCTTTTCACAACCATTATTAGAAACAACCATGTGTTTGCAGCTTGCAGATAGGACACTGAGTTTACCGAGAGGAATATTGAAGAACATCTGTGTCCGAGTGGGTTCCTCGTACGCTCCAGCAGACTTCGTAGTGATAGAGACCGGTTCTGATGAGAGGGCTCCCGTCATCCTAGGGAGACCATTCCTGAACACCGCGGGAGCTGTCATCTATGCTAGTGCTGCCAAGATCAGTTTCTACATCAAGGGGAGGAAGGAAACGTTTTCCTTCAAGAACAAGACCACACAAATCCCAGAGCAACCCCAATATGAACCAAGGAAGAGGACCAACAGGAGGAACAAGAGCAAGAAGCAAGTATGGACCGAGACAGCTAAGATGGTCACTGCCGTGCACAAAGGTCAAGATCGCCAACTCAAGTCACCGTTCTTGCCTAAGAAGGACGACCCAGGTATGCCAAGCATTTATTGCTCCATTAATGGGTCCCACTTCTACAAGACACTTTGCGACACTGGGTCGGGCGTCAACATAATGGCCAAGGTCACCTATGAACTTCTGTTCGGAACCATGCCCTTAAACCCAACATATATTCAGCTCCAGATGGCAGATCAGACATTTCGACAGGTCGAAGGTACAGTAACTGACGTCCCTGTCAAGATAGACGATCACTTTGTCCATACAGACTTTCAGGTTATTGACATGGGAGAAGATGAATACGATCCACCCATCATCCTTGGAAGACCATTCCTTAGTACTATCAAAGCAATCATTTACATTGGAACTGGAGAAGTCCACATGCACTTCCCCTCTGAGAAGGTACGTCTTTACTTTACTGACCCTAACTATGTATTTGAAGAATCCAAGCAGGTCAGGACAAGAAGAAGGCGGCGTAACCACAATCAGAAGCAACAGGTCATCAAGGACGGATGGGCAGATTATGAAGGAGAAGTGGTAAGATCTGAAGACATACCACTCAACCAACACTGTCCTGAGGAGACTAAAGCACCGAGACAGGTATGGAAAGAAAAGACAGTTGTACATGAAGAAGAGGCGCTGCCGAAAACACTGACTACGCCATCCACCGAGTCCCAGGACGACTGAACGAATAAGAGTCCCGTTCGGAGGACTTAAAAACACCGAACGCCTTGCCAAGGGGTAACTTGATAGTTATCCTTTCCTTTTAATTATTTACTTTATCTTAAATAGTTTGCTTAGTTAATCATATTCATACTATCTTAAAAAGAAAATAAAAATGTTAAAAACCCTAAAGCCCCATGTGAGTATGCGAGTGGCATAAAACCCATAAGTACATTCACTGTGGTGGCATAAAAAAAATATATATATATATAATAAATACATAAATATTTTCTTCTGCTTTATAAAAGAAAAAAAAACAACATAAAAAAATCAAGGAGGCTCAACATGATAAAGGCTAGATATTTATGCTAACACTTAATCAGTTCCACAAAGCTTTGTTGTCTATTTGAGCTTCACAGAATTCAAGGAGACTAGCAGACGGAGGACATTCTAATCGCTGTCAGGGTGCTGCCGACTTTCAAATACATCTTCGCCATCTGCTAGCTACATCAGAAGAGATTATGTCAAGATCCAGCTTGGGGGAGAGCACCTCCATTATCTTGCTAAGTATTTCTATCTTTATCTTTATATTTATATATACTTCTACCCTATAAAAATAAAAATATACATAACTATGAAAAAAAAACCAAATAAAGATTTTGTGCTTATATATATATACCTATATCTTTTGCTTAGTGTGTTTTAATAAATAAATAAAGTGGCTATGCTAAACTGAATCTAAATAATAATAAAACTCTAGCATAGATATGATGAATAGTTGCTTTGCCTAACTTTCAAATTTGAAGTCCTCTCTCTAAGTTTAGACATAACTGTTATCATTTAAAGCTTGCTCTAAACCTGAACTTGTGGGAAGAGAACTTGATCTAAAGTCTAAGTTGTTAACGGATATGATATGGGAAGGTTGAGCTGCTGTTTATCTATTCCTAGAGATGCTAGAATTCTGGAGAATTTTATCTTTGAAAATCTTAAAATGCTACATGATGAGTTCCTGTATGATGAGAGTTTAAGTTCCTACCACAGCCATACATACATGCTTGCTAGACTTTAAGCCATACCTTTACTTTTTACTGCTTATGAGCATTGAGTGTAGTCAAGCTGTGTAGACCCTTAGGAGCTTGTCATGCGGTTAAAATCAAGATTCACTTGCACGATCACTCAAACATGCTGCTTCTACTCCGAAAGTACGCATCCACATATATCCACTCATTCTCATCTCCAGATCCACATAAAATTATTCTACTCCTAATCCGGGAGAGAATAGCCAAAAATATTTTCCCATTCTTGTTATCCCCTGTGAAATAAATGCTCAAGCTATTTTGGTTACTACCACTTGCTATATTGTTCTAAGGAGATGAGTGCTCTATATGAGGAAATAAAAAGGGGCAAGTGCCCGGAACCTCGAAAAGAAAAAGATACGAGGAAATAAAAAGGAGCAAGTGCTCGGAACCTCGATGAAAAAAAAAAGAAAAAGTGTGAGAAGAGAGGTAAAAATGGACAAGTGTCCGACAGTAGAATTAGGGGTACAAGATACCCACCTGAAAAAAAAATATAGAGCACCTCATTCTCCTCAAGAGCTTTAAAAGCAAGAAAGGTACGTATCCCCTCAAAAAAAGAGCAAAAGTAGAATTAGACTTTCATCATTGTTATCATCACTACCACCATACACCATTTATTCGCCACACATGCACATCTTGATTTGACTTATTGGCTTGTTTCTCTGGATCCATGGTTTGACTATGCAATAAATGTCTTGTAAGTATGTATACTTTATCTCCCACCGATGAGCTCCAGATATCAAAAGCCTTATTAGAATAGGATGAGAGAGAAGGCAATGTCACTCTGCCTTATACCACAAATACTACATACTTTGCTTTGAGAGAAGGCAGACATCATTACTGCCTTGGTGAGGATCCAGAAATACCACAAAAGAGAGACCTGAGAGAGTCATACAAGGAATCTCTAAGTTTTATTTGAAAATCTGCAAAAAACTCCAAGAGCTATAGCTAATCAAGAATAAGAGACATGGCGCTTGACTAGACTGTTCTATCTTTTAACCGCTCAAGACAAAGGTGACGGTTGCAAGCCCCATGGTGAAAGGTATAATGAGTAAGTTTTAAGTCTTGACAGTTTACTTTAACTCAGAGATGAGACTCTATTTGAAAGCATGTGTACCGTCAAAATTCAAAGGCATTTCAGCAACTACTGAGTCTCTCCTTGCTCAGGGACGAGCAAGAGGTAAGCTTGGGGGAGTTTGTTGACGGTCCTTAAGTATCAATTATAACTATCAAATAAATAGAGAAAAGGATCCAAATGAAACCAACACATAGACTTAGGGTTTTATCTGACAGAATTCCACAAGTTTTGCTGTTTATCTATTTCTGCAGGGGGTTATCAGGAAATACGGAAGAATGGCCCACATGTCGGATTAATGACGGGATATTAACCGAATACGTAATTATCTTGCTTCTAGAAGACTCCAGAAGCCACGGGAACGAACGGGAGGCGTAACGGGGCCGGAGACAGGGCGCCCACCCTAGTCCCCAGGGCGCCCGCCCCCTCCTGTGGACCAATCAGGCTCCGCCTCGAGGATTATGCTCCACCGACCTAGAGGATCAAGGAAAACCGTCCGTTCAATGTCGGTTTGATCCGACGGCCCAGATTCATCCGAACGGGCTATATAAGCAAGGCCCCTGGCCCTGGAGGAGAGGCCCCCCTCGTCTCATACTTCAAACCTTAATTCAGGAGGAGAGCCTCTGATCAAGCCCTAAAGCCACCACATCAACTAGATCTCTAGTTAGCATAGCTACATAGGATTAGAACTAGAAGGAGTCAATCTTCGATTGGTTCCCGGATCTGTCAAGAGGATTCTTGGTAATTCCTCTATTGTTCTTCAATTGTTCATCATTGTTCTTCAATATTATGAATATGACTTTGTTCTATTTCAATATATTGGTTATGACTTTGCTCTACTTGATTATATTTGCAATTATATTGTTCTTAGTTTATCATAGTTATATGCTTGGCTTAGTTAGATTGGAATTATATACATGCCTAGGATCGTATAGCGTTTATCCATGTGTACAGTGGGTGAATGATAATTATTGTGTAGACGTGGTGTCTATACCGTATTTATCTGCGATTGCACCCTATATGCCGGATTGTGGGGTAGTTCGCGATAGTGACAGCTTCGTTGATTCTTATATAGTCCCCCTCTCGTGTATAGGGCAGGCAGAGCAACACTATTACAGGGGAGTGATTGCTATGTTCTTCATCTTCCTTGCTAATATTCACTATGCATGGATATAGTCTTTTCTCACCATGATTGCCAAGTATAATTGCACTAACTATGATATGCTAGACTTTATAGTTAATAATAACTTAGGGAATATCTTTGTAGTTCATCCTAATTCCATGCTAATGACTTGCTAGAATATCTGTTGAGGTGCTTATCATTATTATATGTGGCTAGCTGATCAGATTAATTATCTTTGTCACCATTATCACTCTACCTTTACTTAATGTGACATTTATACCTGTATAAAGAGATTGATAAATACTCTCGGTTATATATGCAATGATGTGTACTCAGTTCCATACTCTCATTCCATTATCAACCATGATACTTAGAAATCCCTTCCCAGTGGTAAAAATATAAATAACGATACCTGGAATACTTCCCGGTTAAAATGCTACATCGGTATTAATCTGTGCGCTTGCAGATCCCTTTTATTATTTATCTTGATGAGCAAATGCATATTTCAATACCGCGTCTCTCATGTCATGCTGAGGATGACAACTTGGCTTAAGTGGCATGAGGGATAGGTTTGGCATTTTTGGCGCCGTTATCAAAATTAGAAAACTAAGTCTACTTTTGGTAGTGACGTTAAGAATGCCCAACAGGGGGCCTCGAGGTTTCTTGCGTTCGACAGCAGCGACAAGCTCGTCGGCCGGGGCCTCGAGCTTGCTTTGCTGGCTCTTCTTCTTTCAGTTGTTTCTCTTGGAGCCCCGGCTGGAGCCCGCGGGATCATCGACCTTTTGTTTCCCTTTGTCCTGGTCACCACCAAAGATGGCACCAACTGCCTCTTCGCCGGCGGCAAAGTTGGTAACGATGTCCATCAATCCGTTGGCAGTGAGTGGGGTGTTACGGCCCAACTCTCGGACCAACTCCTTGCAGGTGGTTCCGGAGAGGAATAATTACGTCAGAGTCGGTGACGTTGGGAAGCTCGGTACGCTGCCGGGAGAAGCGCCGGATGTAATCCCGAAGAGATTCACCCGGTTTCTGCTTGCAACTCCGGAGGTCCCACGAGTTGCCGGGGCGCATGTAGGTCCCCTTGAAATTTCCCTCGAACACCCTCACGAGATCGTCCCAGTCGTGGATCTGTCAAGGTGGGAGATCCTCGAGCCAGGCTCGGGCGGTGTCGGAGAGGAACATGGGGAGTTGTCGAATGATGACCCGATCGTCGGTGGCCCCGCCCAGCTGACACGCCAAGCGGAAATCGGCGAGCCAAAGTTTGGGTTTGGTTTCGCCGTTGTACTTGGTGAGAGTCGTGGGAGGGCGAAACTGAGCCGGGAGCACCGTCTCACAGATAGCCTTGCTGAAGACCCGAGGGCCCGGAGGCTCGGGTGAAGGACTGCGATCTTCCGAGCCGTCGTAGCGTCTGTCCCTATGCACGTGGTAGCCTCGAGCCTGTAACACTCCGGTGTTACGCAATGCATTTGCATGACAATCATATTGCATGGCATTTCATATCATCATAATCATGTGTGATAATGTTATAACTTGAATGAAATAAAAGCTTGAAAATGATATATGTGATGAAATATATTTATATGCTAATCACATTACACCAAAATCTTGCAACTATAAATTTTATATCACTTAGAACCATAGTTCAATTTTTGGAGCAACTAGATGACTCAAAATTTTGTCAAAAACTTGTTCAAAAATATTGATTAAAAATATTCAAAAATATCCCCTATTTTAGCTTTTATTCTGCCATTCAAAATCTATTAAGAATTTTCAGTTGGCCCCTTAATCAAAGTTGTAGAGAATGAAATTTTAAACAACTTTTATTTTTGGGTCAATTCAAGAAAATGTTTTCTTCTTGTTCAAAATGGGGTTTGAAGTTTGTTTTTGCATTTGATTTGAAATTGGGAAAATTCAAAAAAAATTCAAACCAGCTTAGCAGGCCGCCGCCCCGGATTCGGCCCGCTGGCCGAATCGGCCCGCGCCGCTCCCCGCGCGCGCCCGCAGCCGCACCCGCCTCGGCCCGGCCCAGCCGGCCCCCTCCCTCTTCTTCCTGCTCTCGCCCGCGCGCGCTGGCGCCCCGGCAGCAAACGCTCGCCGCGTGGCGTTCGCATGCCGGCGACGCCACCGCGTGGCCGCCGTGGACCCCGCGCCTGCGTCCAGCTTCAAAAACAGCCGAGCACCGGGTCTCCCTCCCATTCTCGCCCCGCCTGCTCCCTCTCTTTCTCCCTCCAGTGAAAGCCACCGCGGAACGCCGCTCGCCACCGAGCTCCGCCACCGTCTCCGCCCTGTTCCGGCACCGGTGGACCACCTCCATCAAATTGCCCGTGCACGAAGCTCCGCCCCATCCTCCCCTCCTCTGAACGAGCATCGTCATCCCCTCATTGGCCACGGTAGGGCTCAATTTCTGCTCGCCTCGCCGCGCCACCGCGGCGGTGCCGCCGAGCCGAGCTTCGCCACCGCCTCACTCGCCCTCTCTCTGCCCTCCCGCGTCGCCTTCGCGTGTTAGCCACTCTCTGGCAAACGTGTTGCGCGCGCTAGTCGGCCTCGGTTTGGCCGGAGCCGGCCGTTGGCCCGCGACCGCCGCCGCGACGTCGAGGCCGTGAACGCCGGCGACCGCGCTCGGGTTCCCCCCCTCGGTGGACTGGGCAGCGCCTGTGGGCCGCGCCCCGAGCAGGCCGGCTCAGCTGTTTCCCCCGCGCGCGCAAGCCGGGCCGCGACGGCCATGGGCCGCTTGTTTTCCCGGGCCGGCCCAGTGCCGTATAAAGAAATTCATTTCCATTTTCTTTTATTATTCTTGATGAAAATGCTTTGGAAAATATTTTAGCAGTCATTTCAGCTCCAAAAATTGTAAAATAAATTTTTCTAGATGCATTGGAACCAGATCTATGATATAAAATTATTGCATGTCAAATTTGAGATACTTTTCTGTAGAGTTTTTAATTAACTATTGAAATGGCTGTTTTTTGTTAAATGTTTAATAAATCCTAGAAAAATCAGAAAAATATGATTCCAAGTTTATTAATCTTTTTGTGCCATGTACTTGCTAGGGAAATTTTATCTCATGCCTGTTCTGTAGAAAAATGTGTAGGCGTAGTTCAAATGCTTTCTATCACTAATATTTGTTATTTTTGTTATTTAAATAAATTTGAATAGAACATGCAAGTGATAATTTTTCTATAGTGTTTGTTTACTGTGTAGAAAGTAGGAAAATTTCTATATCTGTTGTTTGATACTTTTCATAATGTAAAGTATTTTAAATATTCATTTTAGGCCTTAGCTTGTTATTTTTGTATAGGCAGTTTTAGTAACCCAAATGCAGTAAAAATCTTGTGTCAGGCTAGTTTTGATATTAGTAATCCACTGTAATTTTCTAAGATTTTTCTGTGCTACTAAACTATGTGTTGCTGTTCAATTATAGAGCTAATTAGGGTTTACATTTATTCTTTAATGCAAAAATAGTTAGTAAACTATACTTTGGTGTATCTTTGAAGCATCTTGAGTGTTAAAGTACCCTTGCATGGTAGAGAATAGTGGTGGTAGTTTTCGAGTACATGTTCTTGGATGACGTAGACTACCTTGTAGAAGAGTCGTAAGTTCCATGTAATCCAAAGAACGTAACATGCTCAGTTACATCTCATTCATTCATCATCATCCTCTCATGTCACTCCTGCAATACACCTATGCATGAGCACTCATACTTCTGCATCATACAGGATCGCAGGAAGTGACCCCGGCAGTAGTTCCCGAGGACACAGAGGATCAGTCCGAGGTGCCAGAGCAGGAGCTGACCGAAGCAGAAGAGGAGGCCGGTGAAGAGCTTCCGGAGTGCCCCGACCACCGTCCGAGCTCCTTTGAGCGAGGCAAGCCCCGGAGCATTCTCCCCCGGTTTGCAAATAATTTATTATTAACTTTACTTAATTTGATGCATTACGTTTATGAGTTGTGTGCAAACGTTGCTGCATTATATCTTGTTTCACCTTGCTTTACCCGATCCTTGTTACCCTGGTGTTCGCGGTCAATAATTGCTTAGCTTGCTTAGACCGGTAGAAGTCGGGTGATTGCCTGTCATCCGCGAGCTATAGGGGATTACCTGGATTTATGTGAAAGAATGTCATGTGAGAATAACTAAGTGTCGAAATGAATCTGAGACCGGGCGGAAGCTTGCAGGGTTCTGGACTGTAGTGTCTTCCGTCTGTGTCGATTAAGGACCGTCCGTTGTCGGGCCTCGAGTCATGTTGAACGCATGCCTCACATTTAGCTGGCCGAATAAAGTACCTTTCGACCGCGAAGCCGGAAGATTATTCGGGCTGAGTGGATTGCCCGCAACGCACTGTACCGGAGCAGTAGTGGCAGGAACGGGGGCGCGATGATAAGGCCAAAGAGCAGTCGGGCGGCCCCCGGGTACATGTGGTTCCTGGCAAGCTCGCGACTTTACCTGAATGGTTGACTCGGTGACCAATACCTCACTTTAGCGGGTGAGTGAGGTTTGTGTGAGGAATAAATTACCAGCTGGTCAATAATCGATTCGAATCACCATCGTTCACTGGATAGTGAACACTTGACTTGAGCTACTTCATCGTAGTAACATTGATGAAACACTTGGATAGTTATGTGGGAAAATGACATGGTAATTATTGTTAATGATCAATGGTAATCCTTGCTTGTTTAATTACATGGCCACTCTAGCATATGTGCAAACATAGTTGATAGGGTAATAAAGCTTAAAATACTACATGCTTTTGAAAAAGGACTGCTAAGTTATACTGCTTTTCTTGCAAATGAGTCAGCTACCCCACCAAAAAGCCTATCATGATCCTTGGTGTCATTTTATTTTGGTTCTGTCGGGTAAATCTAGCTGAGTACCTTCTCGTACTCAGGGCTTTGTTCCCACTTGTTGCAGATGGACAGATGTACTATGGTTATTGTATCAACTGTCTCTACCCTGCGATGGGCGAAGCTTAGGACCATGGGCAATGGTCATTCACTACCTCTCATCTGATGCTTTTGCTGGAGATGATCACAAGCTGGCATTTTATTTCAAACGTTGTGTGTGTGTGTGATTTGAACTACTGCTTCCGCTACTTTTATTCGAACCTGGTTTGTAATAACTATGTTTAAACTCCGATGTATTTTGTGCCGCGAACTTCTATGTAACTTATGACGGTGACCGCTAAACTTAGTACGATCTTGGCTGTTATGTGAAATGGTTTGAAATCCGTCGAGATTTCACGGACTACTGGATTATACGGGCTTAAGTTTGTTAAATGGTCCTTCCGTTGGATGATTTTCTTACTTAATTTCGTATAATTGGGCGGTTCTGTTACAGCTGGCATCGGAGTATGGTTTAGCGTGATTATTGTTCATAAGTGTATTTAAAACAAAATTCTGTTTAAAAAGTGTGATTTTCAAACTAAAAGTGTGCCAGTGGTCATATCATGTATGCTCAGTTAAGGACTCTAGGTGTCTATTTAAGTACTAACTTGGGGTTCTTGCACCATATTTCTCTTTCGTTGCTCATACGGCGTGCTATTGTATGAGTGCCACTTAATTGAGTGGTAATGTATGGATCGGTTACCTCTACGCTTCGGTAAGTGTGAGCTGTGAGAGCATGACCGGATACACCGCCGATCTAGGGAGAGTGCTTATATGATACTAGAATAATTACATGTTTTACACATGTTTTTATGAAAGTATCGCATGTGTGGGTGTTCCGTCCGTTGAGGCGATGTCGTCACTAGGACGATGTGTTTGGGTAGTTACTACCGTTGTACACGCATCTGGGGATTCGTGTAAAGCGTGTAGGTAGATTTACTGCTTTCATGCATTCATGGGGAATGGGCTGAAATGAATTTTCTGCAGGTACATAACAGCGTTATCGTGTAGACCGAATTAGTTACATATATGAGAGATCGTTTGTATGCCACCGAATTCATCGTTAGATGTCTTTATTTTCCAAGTTTGTGAGAACGTAAGACTCGTGCATGCATCATATTGTCTGTGCATTCCATTCATGACATGCATTCCTCCCCTTATAAAAGGATTATCCCATTTTGATAAAAGTGACATCAACTAAAATATGTTCTCACCGGGTAATTAAAACTTGTGCTACAGATGGCCCGCACGAAGCAGACTGCCCGTAAGTCCACCGGCGGAAGAGCACCCCGTCGTCAGATGGCCCCGCGGGAGCACCGCAACATGGACACTTTTCTAAGCGAGTTTGGCATGCCCACCTTGCTTTGGAGAGTGCTCCATGATGTGGGGTACCCGGAGGGTCAAGAGCCGGTGTACTCTTGGAGCGAGAGCCAGCTAGCTGAGGATGGACTTGCTGTCGTGGAAATCACCGTCCCTGCTCTTGGTGATGCGCCAGAATGGGATGGTTGGCATCTGGAGTTTGAAGGACGCACTCCAGTCGAGGGTGCAGAGGGCGCGGCCTTTCGCGTCATCCGAGACATCATGAGCAGGTTCCCTAATGAGTTGGCAACAGCTTTGGCCGGTACTTTCCCAAGAGATGATCCTCGCGATGCCATTTGGGTACAGCCACAGGGAAGTGCCCTGGTTAGAGGTCCCAGTGAAGGACGGGCTAGCGACAACCACACCATGAGTGCCATGTATGCAGCCATCAGAGCATACCAAGGTCTGGAGAATACCTATTGGACCTTGTCTGGCCTACGTGGTGATGATCGGCTTGAAGCAAGGAAGCAGAAGAAGAAGCAAGCACGTGCTATAGCTAGCTTGCAGGGGCAGTTGACTGACATGAGCTTGCAGCGGGACCGAGCTCTCGAGAGAGGTGAGAGTTCCATGCAGCAGGTACAGATGTTGACTCAGGCAAATAGAAATGCAGACCGCATGATGGAACAGCTAGTACAAGAAAGGAATGAAGCCTGGAACGAGAGGGACCTTCTGAGGCAGAGGGTCGAGGAGCTAGAAGAGTACAATGCCAACTTGCATGAAGAGTTTCATGCCCTCTACAACGGGATGGGCCCGTATGCTCCTCCGGACACCGCCCAGATGGACGTCGACGACGACGCTGCTGAGGAAGGTAGCGATGGCGATGCCTCCGACCTCGATGACGGCCCCGAGGAGTAGGATAGTGTCCTGCGTTAGTAGCTAGGCTTTGTCGCGATGGCCTTCTTTTGGTTTCCATGTATCGTGTTGCATCCTGTTCGATCTTGAGACTGACGATCTTTTGGATCTTAGTTGTGTATGCGATACTCGAACGCATAAAGTCCAGCGTATGTATGCTGGCAACGTGGTTGTATGGAACGCGATGTTGCATTTGAAGTAACTTAATTGGTGCTGTTGTTTTAATTGGAATGTGATTATTGTGCCTCTGTTTTCTTATATGACTTGTTCTCTCCAATGAATTTAGTATGGCATGATTGTTCATTCGAATATAATTTCTACAACTTCGCTCAATTATTGCTTGTTGCTGAAATATGCAGATGGCAAACACTCGTCGTGCCACGTATGAAGCCGCTGAAACTGGTGGCAACGGTGCAGGAGCTGGTGGAAGTGGTGCAAACAACGTCAACCACTAGGAGCCACAGCCAGAGCCACATTTGCCCCCTCCTCCATCGCTCACTGCAGAGGTGTTCTTCACGCAGTTCCTTGGAAGTCAACGCAATGCCGAACAGTCACAGAGGAATATGGAAGATTTTCTGCGTACCATCGCTGAAAATGTTCAGAGAGGTAATAATCAAGGTGGTGGCCATGGGGTGAACCAGTACAGCAATTTCAAGGATTTCATGGATACTAGGCCACCTATTTTTAAGGAAGCAGCAGAGCCACTCGATGCTGAAGAATAGATCAACACTATGGAAGATAAGTTCCGTGTGTTGAGGCTGACAGAAGTTCTGAAAACAGAGTATGCTGCACATCAGCTACAGGGACCGGCAGGAATGTGGTGGAAACATCACCGCACCAACTTTCCTCCCAATGCCTAGATTACTTGGAGAGATTTCACTGAAGCGTTTAAGGGAGTTTATATTCCCCCAGGGTTGGTTGAGATGAAGCTCGGAGAGTTCTTAGCCTTGAATCAGGGTACCAAGACTGTGACACAGTATCTGCATGCCTTTAACAACTTGTGCCGTTATGCTCCCGACATGGTCGACACAGATGCAAAGAGAATTGCTAGTTTCAAGAGAGGGTTAAGTCCGAAGATGATGAAGCATGTGGGTACCAATACCCGCACCAGATTCAACGACTTTATCAGTGATTGTTTGAAGCAAGAAAAGAACAATAACGCCTACACCGCATCCAAGAATCGTAAGAGGGTGTTTGAGTCAGGACCATCCCAGTCCAGAGTTGTCACTGCAAATCGTCCTTCTTATCGTCCGTCCACACCAGGTGCAAGGTTCAAGCCGCCATAGCATAAAACTCAGAACTACAAGGACCACAGAAGCCGTACAAGATGGCCGTGCCGCCAACAAAGACCACCGCAGCTGCAGAACAGAGCAACTCCAAGGGAGCTATAGGGTCTGCTGGTACAGTGAAGGGGCCCTGCTACAATTGTGGTCAGCCAGGCCACTTTTCAAAGTTCTGCCCTTATTCGCCTAAAAAGAAGCAACAGACTTACAATGCTCGTGTGCACCACACCACCGTTGATGAGGTTCCTGAGGGAGAGCCTGTAACTGTCGGTAAGTTTCTTGTGAACCATCACCCTGCAGTTGTTCTATTTGATTCTGGATCCTCGCATTCTTTTATGAGTCAAGCATTTGCACGGAAGCATGAACAACTATGCACAAAATTGAGTTATGGTTATTGCATAAGTTCAGCAGGAGCTGATGTGTTAACCAATAAGATGGTTAGAGGGGCAACCCTTGAGTTAGGTAGTCGGAAGTTTCGAGTGAATCTGGTAGTTATGCCTGGACTAGTTTTGGATGTAATAATAGGAATGAACTGGATGAAAGACTGGGGAGCAGTCATAGATACAAGCAGTCGGATGCTTACCCTTAAGGATCCCCAGGCAGAGGGTACTTTCCGGGTACCATTGCCTAAAAGAACAGACCTTGTGAGTGTGACCTGTGCCATGGAAGTTGTTCCTATCCACCAGATCCCGGTAGTGTGTGAGTTCCCAGATGTGTTTCCAGATGAGTTACCTGGCCTTCCTCCAGATAGAGATGTTGAGTTTGGAATCGAGTTGATCCCCGGGACAGCTCCTATTTCGAGGAGACCCTATCGGATGCCTCCGGATGAGTTAGCTGAGTTGAAGAAGCAACTGGAAGAATTATTAAAGAAGGGGTTTATCCGCCCAAGTAAGTCTGAATGGGGATGTCCTGCCTTGTTCGTGAAGAAAAAGAAAGAGGGTACTCTAAGGATGTGTGTGGATTATCAGCCTCTAAATGCTGTGACTATCAAGAATAAATATCCTTTGCCTCATATCGACGTTTTGTTCGATCAGTTGGCTAAAGCTAGAGTGTTCTCCAAGATAGACCTAAGGTCAGGGTATCATCAGATAAAGATTAGGCCACAAGATGTGCCGAAAACCGCCTTTTCTACCAGATACGGGTTGTATGAGTATCTTGTTATGTCGTTTGTCCTAACAAATGCTCCTGCATATTTTATGTATCTGATGAATATGATTTTCATGCCAGAGTTGGACAAGTTTGTAGTTGTCTTCACTGATGACATTCTAGTATACTCTGAGAATGAGAAAGATCATGAAGAGCATCTGAGAATTATCTTGACCAGGCTGAGAGATCATAAGTTGTATGCTAAGTTCAGCAAATGTGAATTTTGGTTGAAGAAAGTTCCCTTCCTCGGTCATATTCTCTCTAAGAATGGAGTTTCTATAGATCCGAGTAAAGTGTAAGAGGTTATGGATTGGAAGACTCCAACCACAGTGTCAGAAGTCAGGAGTTTCCTAGGGTTAGCTGGTTACTATCGACGCTTTATCCCAGACTTCTCGAAGATTGCCAAGCCGATGACAAGTCTGTTACAGAAAGATCACAAGTTTATGTGGACAGAGGAGTGTGAGATAGCTTTCCACACCTTGCGGAAACTGTTGACCACTGCTCCAGTTCTTGCACAGCCCGACATCGAGAAACCTTTTGATGTGTTTTGCGACGCATCAAAAACAGGATTAGGATGTGTTCTGATACAAGAAGGAAGAGTCATTGCTTATGCCTTCCGGCAGTTGAGAAAGCATGAAATCAATTATCCGACACATGATCTTGAGCTTGCCGTTGTAGTGCATGCCTTAAAGATTTGGAGGCACTATTTGCTTGGTAATGTGTGCAACATTTTCACCGATCATAAGAGTCTCAAGTACATTTTTACCCAACCAGAATTGAACATGAGACAGCGAAGATGGTTGGAACTAATCAAAGATTATAACTTAAATGTACAGTATCACCCTGGGAAAGCCAATGTGGTAGCCGATGCTTTGAGTAGAAAGTCACATTGTCTGAATATGCAACCCTTGCTTGAAGATAGTTTTAATCTAATGCACCCTGCCGTGTTACATAGTATTCAGATCAGTTGCTCCTTGGAAAGTAAGATAATAGAGGGCCAGAAGGCCGACAAAGGGATATTCCACATCAAAAAGAAAATTAAAGAAGAACCCTCGAAACACTTCAGGGTGGATGAGCAAGATGTGTTGTGGTTCGACAACCGTCTTGTTGTTCCAAAGGATAGAGAGCTTAAGAATAAAATTATGGACGAAGCTCATCTCTCTAAGTTGTCCATTCATCCTGACAGCAGTAAAATGTATCAAGAGCTAAGACCTCGTTATTGGTGGACCAAGATGAAGAAGGAAATTGCAGCTTATGTAGCCAGATGTGACACATGTTGTAGAGTGAAAGCAATTCACATGAAACCTGCCGGATTGCTACAACCTTTGTCAGTACCTAGTTGGAAGTGGGATGATATAAGTATGGATTTCATCACGGGTCTGCCCACTACTCAGAAAGGTCACGATTCGATTTGGGTAATTGTGGATCGTCTTACCAAGACAGCCCACTTTTTGCCTGTCAAGACAGAATATAGACCACCTCAATATGCCGAGAAGTATATTACGGAGATTATGAGATTGCATGGCATACCAAAGACTATAGTGTCTGACAGAGGGTCACAGTTCACTGCTCACTTTTGGGAGCATTTGCACAAAGGTTTGGGGACTAGTCTGATTCGTAGCACTGCCTATCATCCTCAAACAGATAGTCAGACTGAAAGAGTTAATGCTGTTTTAGAGGATATGTTGAGAGCTTGTGTGTTGTCTTCCAGAGGTTCATGGGAATCATGGTTACCGTTAGCAGAGTTCGCGTACAATAATAGCTATCAAGAAAGTATCAAGATGGCACCTTTTGAGGCTCAGTATGGCCGAAAGTGTAGAACACCGTTAAACTGGATTGAGCCAGGAGAAAGAAGGTATTATGGTATTGACTTCGTGGAGGAAGCCGAAAAGAAAGTTCATATCATCCAGCAGAATATGAGAGCAGCTCAGTCACGTCAGAAAAGTTATGCAGATAAGAGAAGGAGACCTCTTGTGTTCGAAGTTGGTGACTATGTTTATCTAAAAGTCACGCCAATGAAAAAGAAGCGGTTTGGTATACGCAGAAAGCTTGCCGCCAGATTTGTAGGACCTTACAAAATCTTGGAAAGGAAGGGTCCAGTGGCTTACAAATTGGAATTACCAGAGTCAATGGGTGCTATATTCCCAGTCTTTCACGTATCACATCTCAAGAAGTGTTTGCGCGTTCCAGAGGAAGGAATTGAACCTCGAGGCATAAAACTTAAGTCAGATCTGGTGTATCGTGAGTAGCCAATTCGAGTCTTGGATTCCAAGGAGAGGGCTACTCGAAACAGTGTGGTGAAAACATATAAGATACAATGGAGTCATCATGATGAAGGGGATGCATCTTGGGAAACGGGTGAATACTTACAAAAAGCATACGAAGATTTTTATAATAAATGGTTCGTAACCCAAATCTCGGGACGAGATTTTTATAAGGGGGGAGGGCTGTAACACTCCGGTGTTACGTAATGCATTTGCATGACAATCATATTGCATGGCATTTCATATCATCATAATCATGTGTGATAATGTTATAACTTGAATGAAATAAAAGCTTGAAAATGATATATGTGATGAAATATATTTATATGCTAATCACAGTACACCAAAATCTTACAACTATAAATTTTATATCACTTAGAACCATAGTTCAATTTTTGGAGTAACTAGATGACTCAAAATTTTGTCAAAAACTTGTTCAAAAATATTGATTAAAAATATTCAAAAATATCCCCTATTTTAGTTTTTATTCTGCCATTCAAAATCTATTAAGAATTTTCAGTTGGCCCCTTAATCAAAGTTGTAGAGAATGAAATTCTAAACAACTTTTATTTTTAGGTCAATTCCAGAAAATGTTTTCTTCTTGTTCAAAATGGGGTTTGAAGTTTGTTTTTGCATTTGATTTGAAATTGGGAAAATTCAAAAAAATTCAAACCAGCTTAGCAGGCCGCCGCTCCGGATTCGGCCCGCTGGCCGAATCAGCCCGCGCCGCTCCCCGCGCACGCCCGCAGCCGCCTCCGCCTCGGCCCGACCTAGCCGCGCCCCTCCCTCTTCTTCCCGCTCTCGCCCGCGCGCGCTGGCGCCCCGGCAGCAAACGCTCGCCGCATGGCGTTCGCATGCCGGCGACGCCACCGCGTGGCCGCCGTGGACCCCGCGCCCGCGTCCAGCTTCAAAAACAGCCGAGCACCGGGTCTCCCTCCCATTCTCGCCCCGCCTGCTTCCTCTCTTCCTCCCTCCAGTGAAAGCCACCGCGGAACGTCGCTCGCCACCGAGCTCCGCCACCGTCTCCGCCCTGTTCCGGCACCGGTGGACCACCTCCGTCAAATTACCCGTGCACAAAGCTCCGCCCCATCCTCCCCTCCTCCGAACGAGCATCGCCATCCCCTCGTTGGCTACGGTAGGGCTCAATTTCTGCTCGCCTCGCCGCGCCACCGCGGCGGTGCCGCCGAGCCGAGCTTCGCCACCGCCTCACTCGCCCTCTCTCTGCCCTCCCGCGTCGCCTTCGCGTGTTAGCCACTCTCTGGCGAACGTGTTGCGTGCGCTAGTCGGCCTTGGTTTGGCCGGAGCCGGCCGTTGGCCCGCGACCGCCGCCGCGACGTCGAGGCCGTGAACGCCGATGACCGCGCTCGGGTTTCCCCCCCCCCCCCTCGGTGGACTGGGCTGCGCCTGTGGGCCGCGCCCCGAGCAGGCCGGCTCGGCTGTTTCCCCCGCGCGCGCAAGCCGGGCCGCGACGGCCATGGGCCGCTTGTTTTCCCGGGCCGGCCCAGTGCCGTATAAAGAAATTCATTTCCATTTTCTTTTATTATTCTTGATGAAAATGCTTTGAAAAATATTTTAGCAGTCATTTCAGCTCCAAAAATTGTAAAATAAATTTCTCTAGATGCATTGGAACCAGATCTATGATATAAAATTATTGCATGTCAAATTTGAGATACTTTTCTGTAGAGTTTTTAATTAACTATTGAAATGGCTGTTTTCTTGTTAAATGTTTAATAAATCCTAGAAAAATCAGAAAAATATGATTCCAAGTTTATTAATCTTTTTGTGCCATGTACTTGCTAGGGAAATTTTATCTCATGCCTGTTCTGTAGAAAAATGTGTAGGTGTAGTTCAAATGCTTTCTATCACTAATATTTGTTATTTTTGTTATTTAAATAAATTTGAATAGAACATGCAAGTGATAATTTTTCTATAGTGTTTGTTTACTGTGTAGAAAGTAGAAAAATTTCTAAATCTGTTGTTTGATACTTTTCATAATGTAAAGTATTTTAAATATTCATTTTAGGCCTTAGCTTGTTATTTTTGTATAGGCAGTTCTAGTAACCCAAATGCAGTAAAAATCTTGTGTCAGGCTAGTTTTGATATTAGTAATCCACTGTAATTTTCTAAGATTTTTCTGTGCTACTAAACTATGTGTTGCTGTTCAATTATAGAGCTAATTAGGGTTTACATTCATTCTTTAATGCAAAAATAGTTAGTAAACTATACTTTGGTGTATCTTTGAAGCATCTTGAGTGTTAAAGTGTCCTTGCATGGTAGAGAATAGTGGTGGTAGATTTTGAGTACATGTTCTTGGATGACGTAGACTACCTTGTAGAAGAGTCATAAGTTCCATGTAATCCAAAGAACGTAACATGCTCAGTTACATCTCATTCATTCATCATCATCCTCTCATGTCACTCCTGCAATGCACCTATGCATGAGCACTCATACTTCTGCATCATATAGGATCGCAGAAAGTGACCCCGGCAATAGTTCCCGAGGACACAGAGGATCAGTCCGAGGTGCCAGAGCAAGAGCTGACCGAAGCAGAAGAGGAGGCCGGTGAAGAGCTTCCGGAGTGCCCCGACCACCGTCCGAGCTCCTTTGAGCGAGGCAAGCCCCGGAGCATTCTCCCCCGGTTTGCAAATAATTTATTATTAACTTTACTTAATTTGATGCATTACGTTTAGGAGTTGTGTGCAAACGTTGCTGCATTATACCTTGTTTCACCTTGCTTTACCCGATCCTTGTTACCCTGGTGTTCGCGGTCAATAATTGCTTAGCTTGCTTAGACCGGTAGAAGTCAGGTGATTGCCTGTCATCCGCGAGCTATAGGGGATTACCTGGATTTATGTGAAAGAATGTCATGTGAGAATAACTAAGTGTCGAAATGAATCTGAGATCGGGCGGAAGCTTGCAGGGTTCTGGACTGTAGTGTCTTCCGTCTGTGTCGATTAAGGACCGTCCGTTGTCGGGCCTCGAGTCATGTTGAACGCATGCCTCACATTTAGCTGGCCGAATAAAGTACCTTTCGACCGCGAAGCCGGGAGATTATTCGGGCCGAGTGGATTGCCCGCAACGCACTGTACCGGAGCAGTAGTGGCAGAAAACGGGGGCGCGATGATAAGGCCAAAGAGCAGTCGGGCGGCCCCCGGGTACATGTGGTTCCTGGCAAGCTCGCGACTTTACCTGAATGGTTGACTCGGTGACCAATACCTCACTTTAGCGGGTGAGTGAGGTTTGTGTGAGGAATAAATTACCAGCTGGTCAATAATCGATTCAAATCGCCATCGTTCACTGGATAGTGAACACTTGACTTGAGCTACTTCATCGTAGTAACATTGATGAAACACTTGGATAGTTATTTGGGAAAATGACATGGTAATTATTGTTAATGATCAATGGTAATCCTTGCTTGTTTAATTACATGGCTACTCTAGCATATGTGCAAACATAGTTGACAGGGTAATAAAGCTTAAAATACTACATGCTTTTGAAAAAGGACTGCTAAGTTATACTGCTTTTCTTGCAAATGAGTCAGCTACCCCACCAAAAAGCCTATCATGATTCTTGGTGTCATTTTATTTTGGTTCTGTTGGGTAAGTCTAGCTGAGTACCTTCTCGTACTCAGGGCTTTGTTCCCACTTGTTGCAGATGGACAAATGTACTATGGTTATTGTATCAACTGTCTCTACCCTGCGATGGGCGAAGCTTAGGACCATGGGCAATGGTCATTCACTACCTCTCGCCTGATGCTTTTGCTGGAGATGATCACAAGCTGGTATTTTATTTCAAACGTTGTGTGTGTGTGTGATTTGAACTACTGCTTCCGCTACTTTTATTCGAACCTGGTTTGTAATAACTATGTTTAAACTCCGATGTATTTTGTGCCGCGAACTTCTATGTAACTTATGACGGTGACTGCTAAACTTAGTACGATCTTGGCTGTTATGTGAAATGGTTTGAAATCCGTCGAGATTTCACGGACTACCGGATTATACGGGCTTAAGTTTGTTAAATGGTCCTTCCGTTGGATGATTTTCTTACTTAATTTCGTATAATTGGGCGGTTCTGTTACAGAGCCACGCCGTCACCGTGCTTGCACGTGCGGCGCTCGACGATGTTGCCACGAGTGTCTCGAGGTTCGCGGTCGTTGGCGGTGGGCTCAGGGGCTGGAGCTACCCGGTTTCGCCAGGCAGGCTCGAGATGAACCGAGGCTTCTCTCTCCTGTCGGGAGGGCTCGACGATCCGCTCCGAGGCTGGCTCGCATCGCCTCGAGGCAGAGCTCTCGGCCTGCTGCATGGCAGCGGTCTCGAGAAGTTCTCGGATTTCATTTCGAGCCCGACGGGCGTCGGGGTTTGACGGCTCGGGCATGTTGCGGAGGAGCATGGCGGTGGCAACGACGTTCTGGCTGGCTCGAGCGAAAACCGGGGGGTCGACCACCCGGTCCTCGTCGATGCGATGGTTGATGTCGCGAGCTCTCTCGCGAGCTCTCCCGCCAAGTGCGCGTTCCGCGCGCTCACGCTCGAGGGTTTGTTGGAGTAGATGCAGGTTTTCTCGCTCCTCGTCGAGCCTGTCCTGCAACTCACGAATCTGCTCGAGCTACATTCCTTGATCCGCAAGGAACTGTGCCTCGTCATGCTCAGCAGGGAGCTCGACGTGAGGTGATGTGTGCCTTCCTTCGACTGGCTCTTCGTCCTCCGACTCCGACGTGCTTTTAACATCGATGTTGAAGCATTCGCGGGTCAGATCGTAGGTGTCATTAGCCGAGTCAGAGTATGACGGGGGAATGTGAGGCCGTTGCAAATCGCCTCCGTGATCGCGACGCCGAGAAGCGGTCACATGGGGCTCTGTTTCTGGGGTTTTCGTAGAGTCCAGATAGTCAGAGGCTGGCGTGGATGCAACGAGGTCCAGAGTGGAGCGTAGATGGTGCCCGGGAAGTTCCTCGTAAGCACTCATGCTAGTGCTTACGGAGGAAGCGTAGGTCCGGGCAGCCGAGTCTAGCCTAAACGGGAACGGTGATGGAGATGTCGCTGCCCGTGCCGGAACGGCTGATCTAGGCTGTTGGGGTGTCTCAGCGGGCGGGGGAGCGGCAAAATTTTCCGTCGGCATCATACCCTCAGCCAAGCTCATCCTACCCAGACCCTCAACGAGGAGGTCTGGGCTGGCGTCTAGCTGAGAAGCACCGGATCGGAGAATCCCATCGCCCTCCGCGAGGCGAAGACGGTGGTTATGCCGGGCTCGTCGTCGTCGGGCGGCTCGCGCCCGCCTGGAGCGACGGTACCGGCGGATCGCTCCCCCAGGCTGGGAGTGCTCGTAATCCTCGTCGGTTGGGTGCCTGAGCGGGAGGAGGACCATATCGTAGCCATAGCCGAGCGACATGAACTCCAAACTCCCGAACCAGATCACCGTGGCTAACGGGATAGGACGTTCGGGGTCAGCCATCCAGGAAGAAAGGCGGGAAAGCGACGTCGGCACGCAGCGGTCCCCTACCTGGCGCGCCAACTGTCGGTGTTCGGTTCCGAGGGGGTCCTAAACCGACTAGTAAATGCTGCGTGTCCCTTTCCTGGATGGTGATGCAAGGAGAACACACGTGGGTTTATCCTAGTTCAGGCAAGAGAAGGCCCTACGTCCAGCGGGGGAGAGAGAGTTTTGTATTTCCTTGCACCGAGGTACTTGTGTAGGGGTTACAAGCTTGTGAGAGAGAGCGGCGAGCCCAAGTCTCAAAGAAAGGAAAAAGAGTATAAGGATGATTGCTTGAGATGTTGATCTCTATCTTGTGTCTGGCTTGTTGTCCGTTGTCCCTTAGTAGGGTCCTGGCCGGTCCTTTTATAGGGTAAGAGGAGGCCAGGACGCCGGTGAGTCTTGAGGTGATATTTTGTCGAACCCTATTGAGTGACTGTAGCGACGTGCCCTGGAGTGGCCGGCCATCCCTGGGTACCGTGACGTAGTGGATGAGTCGATGAAATGACCCGGAGCGCCGTGCCATGCTGTCCTTCCTTCCCTGTTGAACTGTGCGAGGCGTCGAGGCTGGGTCGAGGCCGGGTCGAGGCCGGACGGATAAGGTCGAATCCCGGAGATTGCGGAATGCGGGCCTTGTCGTATCCTTCCTCGAGGGTATCCGATGACAAACAGTGCAAGGTAAGGTGTGTATAGTGACAGGTTTCACTTCCCATCACGGGATGTGCGGTAAAACAGTGAGGACTGACACCGGTGTTGTTTCCACGTCGATCCTGGTCACAGCCATGCCGGTAGGTGGTAGCAGGTAATCGCATTAAATGCTATGATTTTTGTCTCGAGGTAGGTGAGTTGAGCGGGTCGAGCGCTCCGACCCGGGGTCATGCGAGTCGGAGTGCGGTCGAGGTGCCTCGCCGTACAGGGCGCGGTCGAGGCGCTCCCGTCGAGGGTGCCTCGTACGAGTCGGAGCCGGAGCGCGGTCGAGACGCTCCATCGAGCTGGCCTCGTACGAGACAGACCTCACATGCGGTTCTTAGGTGGGCTGCGTTTTGCCGTGGCTTAGTCGTTTTGCTTTGTTGTTTCTTTTATTATCGATGATGTGGGTACCCCCGTACAGTTGGTACCGACACATATGATGCAAGCGTTTTATCTAGATGTTGCGTATGTGTTGCAACTGTTTTCAAGTGTTTTTTTCAGGTATTTTTACAAGTGTTTCAGACGCATGTTTTAAATGTTTTATCTATCTTTAGCCGTATGTTGCAAGTGTTGTATCTGAATGTTTCAAAAGTAGATTGGGTGTTGCACTCCGTCATCGCTTTTTGCTGCCTCGCCTTGGTGTCTCCTCCTCATCTTCTGTTGTCTTGCATCCTTCTCAGACTGTTGAGGGGGTGCAACAAGGGCCGCCGAAGGGGGTGCGCTGGGTGCCAGCGGATGGGATGCGTTGGGGGATTACGACGTGGACGTGAGCGCACGATGTCCCCCCGTTATGTGAGAAGGTAGCGATTCGGTCCCCTTTAGTTTTCTATTTTATGTGGGATGCTGAGATGGTCCTGTTGGTGGGCCACAACGCTAGCCTACGGTTCGTAGATTTTCGTTACGCGGGCAGGTAGCGATTCGGTCTCCTTTAGTTTTCTATTTATGCAGGACACTAAGATGGTCCCGCTGGTGAGCCACGACGCCAGCCCATGTTTCGGTTGGCTTGAGAGTGGGAGATGCGTCTGGACGCGTTGTGTGCGTCGAACGTACTGGCGCTAGTGCCCCCAACAATCTTTTAGGGTGCCCCACCATTTAGCCTACGTTATAAGGATACGTCCCTGACACTGTCTATCCCGTATCCAATACATATCGGATGCGGATACGTGTCCGCTACGCCTTTGATATGTATAGGAGGATACGGATAGGTGTCCGATACGCCACCGATATGTACAGGAGTATCCAATGTTTTTTTTTTTTTTGCGAATATTGGATACGTCGCCTGATACGTATCGGCCTCGTCGATACGGCCCAGCCCAATAAGACAGTCCCTTTATCCCTCTATCCCCGACGCCCCCGAGCCTCCGATGCCCGCACTCCCGCACGCCCGTGCCTCGCGCCGCATCCCCGCTCGCGGACCGCCGGTCACTGGGGACGAGCCTCCGCCACCGCTCGCAGGCGACGAGCCTCCGTCCCAGCTCGCCGGCGACGAGCCTCCATCCCAGCTCGCCGTCCGCCAGCGACGAGTTTCTGCCCCTGCGACGTGGATCCAGGCTCCAGTCAACTCCCGTGAGTCAATCCCCTTCCCCGTTCTCGATCTCCTCTTCTTCTACAGTTCGTGGCCGCTTGTTGCTTGATTTCTTTCCTCCCCACTTCGTCTTCCTCTCCCCATTCTCGATCTATTCTATTTCTGCAGTGAAGTTAGTGACTTGTTGCTTGATTGCTTGATTTAGCCGATCGTGCTTCTTGTATATTGAGTTGAAAATGTAACCTATATATATATGTCCTGTTTTAGGTGCTCCATGGTTGTCTATGACATCTGAAATAAATTAGGATTGAAGCAAGATTAGGGAGTTATTCAAAACTCAAAAGTAAAGGGTTTCCAGTCTTCCAGTTAAATGACCAAATGACCTGTATAATGTCAGCAAGCAAGCAAAATAAACGACAAACAAATTGTACCAACTCAGAGCAGTGCAGGCCGGGGAAGAAAACAAAATTGGACTCATCTCATTGTCTAGTAAGTTTGAAGCCTCATATCGGTCTTAAATGAGACCAATATTTGAGGAAAGTTGTGCCAGAGAAGGAACAAGTTGGAATTTTGTGGTCAGACATGGCCCCTTTCATGGAAAGCCAGAAACATTGTTCAGGCCTTGCTGATGTTACATATGTTCCTCCAGAGACTTTCTCTCTTAAGAGCCTGAGAGGTGTGCTATCCTATGAGGTACCTAGCTTCTTATCTACAATATTAACTTCTGAGTTTATTTACCATGATCTGTTTTCATTTATCTTCTACAATTGCCTTGACTTGCTAGATTCATTATTTTGGTATCGTTAGCCTGCTATTTTGTGCTATTCTTTTAACTATACATCAACAAACTTTGTCCTTGATGTAGGTATGGTCTACATCTCTTACAGAAGCCGAGAGAAAATTTCTCATACAATTTCTTCCAAGCGAGCCTGATGCAGAAGAAATTGTATATTCGTTGCTTACAGGAAAAAATCATCACTTTGGAAATCCTTTCCTCAGCTGGCAAGTTCTCTGATTTGATTCCTGTGGAACCATTTTATTTTGCATTTCTAGGGTTGTAGAGGCATACAGTTGTGCCTTCTGTTTTCTCTGTTGTGGTTATATTTTGTTGTGAGCTAGTTGTATTATTTCTAGGGATGAAACGTGGGCCAGATATTCTCGCCCGTCTATCTGAAGGGTTTAAATCTGTCCGTATCTGAGCCTAGATATTCAATGTCCCTTAGATCCGTCCACACCCAAATTTGGATATTCAATGTCCCCAGATCTGAATCTGGATATTCAAAGTCGGATATTTGATATAGGTACGTAGTATTTTATCAGTATCCGACTGTCTCTCAGACCCAAACTATGTGTCCGTATTTGTAGACAATATGCGTATCTAATTCTGAATCTAAGAAAAAAAAATATCTGTATTTGTATCCTTATAGATCTGTTTCTATTCGATCTGTTTTCATCCCTCCTTATTTCTGATCCAGTTTATGTGAAAAGTACCTACTATGGTTTTGAAATAGGTACATGTATCTTATTTCCTCCCACAGTCCGGTTTGTCTTGGTAGAACAGAAGGCAACTAGATCTATTCATTGTTTTTGGTAACTAATAAATGCTTTGTGGGCTTAGGATTTGTTGGAAGTCGTGAACATTGGATGAATTTTCAAGAATTGGCAAGAGAATGGGTGTGGTGGCTTGGGGCCTTGCGCACGGAGGCTGCAGAGTTGGTCTAGGGTTTCCCTTCTTGTTCATGCTTTCCCCTTTGACAGACAAACCCTTTACATAGTTTTTTTTTGTGCGCGCGCGCGTGTGTGTGTGTGTGGGGGGGGGGGGGGGGCGGCGAGGAGTGATCCCTAAGCTAACAATCAATTGAATTATTTAAATTTAAATACACCAGCGGGCCTTCAACTGTATGGGTTTGCCGTTTAGGTCCATGAACTCTCAAATTGCATTTCTGAGCTACTTATGTTGTCTCCTGGTGTACCCTAGGTCCATGCCCTTTTGTTAGGTCTATTCGTCATACATGGCGATGCCAGCGTGGATCCCTGATCACTTGAGCTGCACGTGAGGGAGCGAGGGAGAAAGGGGGGGGGGGGAGGGGTGCCTGGACATATGCACTTAACCCCTTGAAGTTTGCCCATTTTTATTTCCATCCCTCCATCCTGGCCCCAAATCTTACTACTCCTCTTACCGCCTGAACACCTTGAGCTCGGTGGCGTAGCCAATCTTGACCCTGTTGCGGAAGGTGAAGATAGAGTTGAGCATGCACGCAACCATTAGGGTGATGTGGTCCCCATGGCAAGCTTGGGGCAGATCCTTCACTCCGCACCAACCGGGATCATCCACACCAAATGGGGGAGAAGATTTGGGAGACAGGATGGAGGGATGGAAATGAAAACAGGATAAGCTTGGGGGGCTAGTGCATATTTCTATGCGCTCCCTCCCTCATGTGTAGCTTAAGGGCCTGTTTGGCATGGCTCCAGAGCCAAACTCTAGGCTAGAGCTGGGATTAGCTAGCCAAACTCCCTGACTCCAAGAAAAGATGGAGCAGCCGAACTCCATGGAGTTATTGGAGCTCTAGTTCATTCTCTTGGAGCACCTCTTTTCCAGCTCTAGAACCCCCGAGATAGACCTAGACATGGTGTTCTAAGGAAATTACCCGCTTTTGCCATCGATTACACACTCCAACACAGTGAACCGTTATTTGTTATGTTTCTGACCGCCCAGACTCGCCACTATCCAGTGCCATCCCCGACTCCCATCGCTGTCCCACGCGACGCCCCGACTCCCGTCGCTCTCCCTCACCGAGTGGCTGCCGTCGCCCCCTTGCTCGCCCTCACCCGCGCGGTCGCCGCAGCCACCGCGCCTCCATTCTCCGGCCGCCCTCCCCTCCTTCCCCCATGCCTCCACTCCCATGGGCCTCCCCAGTGCCTCCAGTCCCCAAACCCTAACCCTCGACGTATTGTGCATCGACGGCCGGCTTCCTCCGCATCGACGACCACCGCTCGATGACCTGCTCCGGCACTAGTCCCCACCGGCAAGCTCCCCCAACTATGGACTTGTATCGCATTAGCTTAGAATTAATGTAATCATATTTTCAAACTATGGACTTGTATCTTAGATAATTTGGTTGGACATGATTATATTGTAATATGTTGGTACTTTAATTTAATTCACATGCTTGTTTTGCTGCTGGACGCATCATTGAAGTACACTCATGTCAACCAAGGGCAAAGTGGGCAATCCACACTGATAAAACACCATTCTGGAGCTGATAGTACCTTCTAGCCAAACACCCCTACATGCAGCTCCAACTCTACTCAGAGCCAGCTCCACCTGGATTTCTGGAGTGGAGCTGCTCTATCTGGAGTTGGAGCCATGCCAAACAGGCTCTTAAGTGACTGGGAATCCATTTTGGCATTGCCATTTAGGACGAATCGGCCTCCCGAAGTGGTATGGACATAGTGTGCACCACTATACAACATAAGTGGCTTAGGAATGCAATTTTTTAACTCTTGAATTTAATTCAATGTTCTGTAACAAGATACCTCATAATAACCTCATAAACTACTCCTATCTAACTTAATGTCCAAGCAGTCATTCCCCAGGGGATTCATGCTGTTTCTGTAGTGCCAGAATTTGCTGTACATGCGTGCCAGTGCTATTGGACAGTACACATGGGCCTCTCTGGGTTGCCTGTAGGGCCTACTACTCCATGAACCTAAGAAAATATACTTGCACTGCTACACGTCGAATAACAACTTTTATAGGACAATTAGCAACCTCCGAGTCTTCTCAGATCGAACATCAAAGCCACTGATGCTTTTACATGACATTCCGTGGGCACTGATCATTGGCTCACACCATTTAAAGCTGATTTATTGCCTGAAGGTTTCCATTAGCCTATGTTGAGGTTCGTCCCTATTATATACACATCAATGCACTTATTCTGTTTATCCGTAAATAATGTTGCACTAGAATATACCATACTGGAACCTTTTCTTTAAACCTACTCTTGTACCCCTAAAATTGTCCGTTGAACTTTCCATCAGTTTGTCTACGGTACTGTTTTACCTCTTGATATATTTTTTAGATCATTGATTAAATTTTGAACTGTAGGTCATCTTCTCTTTGCTATGGTGATATTCATCCTGATGCACTACTTAACAAGGAGAAGCACATAAAAAACGATGAGAAGGCATATCATGTTAACTTGCTTAATTACCATTCCAAGTATGCCCAAACCAGAGCAAGTTTATTATAAGTTTGCCATCTGATCCCTTGATATTAATTTTAAAGTGACTGTGCAGCATGGTTGAAACCTTGAAGAATTGGAGGAAGAGATGGCTAAGTTGTGGTGACACAGAGAATTTGTTCAGGTTGGGCTTGCTTAAATTATTTCTTTCTTGACTCCTGGATGATTTAGTGGTCTATTACTTGCTCTGCTCTGGTTTTCCTTCATATAGGTTTGAATGAGTTACATAATTTGCTTCATTTTGTCCAATTCATTCACATTTCAAATCTGCTAGTGCATATGCTGACCCCAAGCTGGCTCTGACTGTAGTCTAAAACTCTTAAACCTTTCTAAACCCTATCCTTGCAATACTAATGCTCGTGCAATTAACGAGAATTATTACTGTTTAATTTTTATTAGATGTGCCACATTTTATCTTTTGCCTGTTTGTGTCTCCAAGAGTTCCAGATGGTTGGTCTATCGAGTTGGAATATGCATTTGTTAAGAAATCTGTTTGGAAAAGTTTGTGCTGGTTGGCACATGGCAAGTAGCGTCACCTTGGAGTTGTGGGTGTATAGTGTTCAAGTGTTAATTGTTTCATATTTCAGTTTTCTGGCAGTCTGTATGGACAATTTCAACTGATTTCTCTGTAAGCACTAAAAAGAACTTAATTTTTTCATGTAATAAATCTGACCATAGAGGTCTGTTAATACTTTATGGTTGTATTTTCTTTTCAACTTCAAGGAGAATATCTAGTGCACACCCAGCATTGCTAGTGGTGCAAAACTGCAAACCATTTAACGCTATGCTTCTATACTGCATTCTGAAGAGCAAACTCATTTCAAGACAAGAACAATGAATTTATACAAAACTTAGTAATTGATAAACCATTGTTTGTTATGCTTTTTCAGGGATAACCCTGGTAATCAGATGCAAGGAGTAATGCAGCTGAAAGCTACTAAGAGTGGAATGCCCATGAAGGTTGCGCAAAGAATTGATGTTTCAAAGTTTATGTCATACATCAAGGTAAGATAGCTATCTCATATGAAGGGCAACATCAATGACTTACTTTTGCTCAGCTTTGGTCACCGAGCTTCTTTATGAAAAAGTCATCTAGACATGCATTTATTACTGCAATTTAGTGGCTGCCAACTAGCAGGTACAAATTAGGTCCTCTCTGTGTATTTGCTCTCCTTGTCCGCACAGTTTTAAATTATTTTTGCTTTTATTTTTGAAATGTGGTATGCTGAACTGAGAAGAGAGAAATTTTGTGTTCAGTCCATGTTTTCAGCTTCATACGCTGCTTGTAGTCAGTCCATGTCTCACAATGTGCTCAGCTGATTGAGTGTGCACTCCATTGTCTCACCTATAGATTCTGTTCTTTTCCATAGATCCTATTCTTTTTTTCCAACCTGTCACTTTCTTACTTAGCTGTTACCTTTGGTAATTGTTTTATGAACAACAATGTGGAGGGCTGCGCTAATGTGCGAAGGATGTAGAACTGAGTCAGAATTTCCTAAATCAGTCTGCATCATTTTTGATTGTGGCTCTAATCTGCGAAACTGATTTATCAGAAGTGACTGGACTGTTCATGGCAGCTTTTTATGCCTGACTATTACTTTGGTGTCATCACCTTTGTCCAAATTACGTGGTACTTTTGACTTTTCAGGTTCTTAAAATTCAGCTTTCACCACCAATATTGACAAAGCTTATATTAAAATAAATCGTAAAAATACTCCATTAGGATGCCGAATAGCAACACCTATTTCAGAGTCTATGCAATGATTGTGATGCATTTTACTGAATATGATGTGGTACCTTTGCTTTTGTAACCTTTTCAGGTTAGTAGAACACAGCTCAACCATATAAAGAGACTGAAGCAATCTGGGGATGGTATTCAGACCAAGCATGTTTCACGTGTAATTGGTGGCCTTGATAAATCCCATGTAAAACCATATGGAGCTTTATTAGAGGATGAACAGAGGAGACTGCGTGAGCATTGGTCAGTAATTCTTACTTTAGTATGTATGTCTTTTGTAGATCATTTTTCTTATGAGGAACTATTTACATGACAGGTTGAAAATGTCTTGCAATGATTTACCTGCTTCCTTTGAGGTTCTTAGGGAAAGGAAAGTGCTGATGGAGAAATCAAGAAAGTTATTAGGCCTTGAGCTTGAACAGAAGAATGTATCTGTCTTGAGAAAGGTTCGCTGTGACTTGTCCTTCGATTATTTTTCTTAAGTCTTTTATTTTTGTCCTGAGGGAAGTCATTTACTTGAATGTATAAAAAAAATACAGTGGATGGTACCAGTTTATGCTTACTTCTGTTATGTATCTTGCCCTTTTACAATGTATCATAGCATTTACCACTATAGATGAGAATACCATGACTATAAAGATACTGAATTTGTAATAGGCATCTAGTATGAAAGCTGTAGGCAGTATTTCATTATGAATGGTGAATTACCCTGCAGTGTTATCTTATTTGTATAAGCTAATTATATTGTCACATTCTTATAAAAAATTATACTTTGTTGTAATCTTCATAATAAAAATCAATTCTTATAACAAAACAATTTTAATTTGTTTTTAATACCCAATAGATGATTATGGTTTATTTATGTTTGTTTATGATGAGAAGGCAGACCAGTTAACATACAAAACGAAAGGGCTAGGACAACCTGGTGCTAGTGAAAATGATGGTACCCCAGTTTTTCAAAATGACCAGGTAGAATGCTCACCTCAAAGTATACTGCAAGGTGGGCATGATCAGAGCACTCTTCAAGATCAGGATGATGAGCAGCCTGTTTACCATATTCACTGTATGAATGTGGAAGATCATGATCTCATGGTTGTCAGGGGTGTAGACATAACTAGTCAGAGTGAACAAAACTCTGAATGGCCAGATCAAAATCGTAATGGTGTCAGCTGCGTAGATAAAGGCATTTACTGCTGTGCCAACAACCCTGATAAGCAGAGTGAAGTTCTCATGGACATCAAATTGTGTAAAGATGGACTGGTTGTTGACAATCCGGGCTGCAAAAATATGCAACTAGAAGATCTTGATGGAGTTTCTTACAAAGGTCCATCAGTTCATGCTTATGAGCAAGATAAGGACCTGCAAAGCATTGGCCGTGCTGTTGTGAATCACAATTGTCACCATAGTCAAAATATTTCTTCAGAAATGAGTCATTCAAAGATGACCACTGTAATTGACCAAGACGAGACTGAGAACGTTATGATACCATCGTGCAGTTTTTCACACCTACCTAAGTCCTCTGTAGAACAAATGCATGTGGAAGACTTTCTGGATCTAAATGACCAAGCAGCAAAAGTTGAGAAAGTCAGATGGCAGTTGGCAGGCCCTCTTCAGTCCCATTATTGCCCTCTAGAGAATATCACTAATAATGGCTCAGGTGACTTGCAGATTAAACAGCCTTATCTCTCTTCAGGACGACATAATTCTTCAGTTTACTTGAATAATGTTATTTCAAGTCAGCAGCAACCTCAACTTGCCTCATCTGCTTTTCCAGTGGACAATCCAGCATCAGTTATTGAACCTTTCTCAAATCTGCAGAGCAATGGTCAGCTCGAGACAGCAAAGGACATTGGAGCGGTCTCCTATCCCTTTCAACATGCAAATAGCATGAAACAGTCAACTGCTTTGCATTGTTTGGTGAATAAACGTTTGGCTCAATCTGCTCCATTTCCCAGGTTGTTGCAGGAGCAGCATCAGTTAATCGATCAAAGTGACAATAGCCTCTATGCACAACTTCACAAGGATTACTACACGGATGTGAGTTTTCCAACTAAAGTAAACCTTCCAATCTCTGAACAACATTCTTATGCTGCTTCAGATTTGATGGATCATAGGTATAACTGGTTCCCCCAGGGCAGTCAGTCACATATTAATAATGATAATCTGTTGGGGTTGCAGTCGGGTAACTGCTTACCCCAGGCCTTACCAAGTGGAAGCAGCACCGATGGAACTCTGTTCAGCGCCATATCCCAGTACAAGCAGCCATCAGTAAACATGGGACATGATGAGTCAAGCTGCAGGCAACTCATTGAGCCAAGGAATCAATTTGGTCCACCTCAGAATTTTCTTTCCAGGAGTCAAGACACAAACCCTACTTTTCCGGATATGTATGGCTTCACCCAGAATATGGCCAGTGGCACAAGCAGTCAGGTAGCACCTGTAGGGTCTCTGGATAGCTCACATTGGACAAACTTCATACAACAAAATCCTGGAATGCCATCTGACTTTACAAACAGGCCATTCCGAGGGCCCTGGACCAGATAACTCTTTATGACACCCTGGACTGGATGTACTGGATTGGTTGGTTTTAGGCGCTACCTAATAAGTTGGTTAATAAGGAAATTGGGGCAGGTTGGAACAGAATGTTTTCGACTGACAGCATAGTGGTTTTGAGCTGTTTGAATGGCGTGGTTTCAGAAATTGCTTTTGCACCATGCCTATGTGAACGCAGCCGCTCGGAATCTGGAGTCAAAGCTGAGGATTCCCGTTTTGCTATTTTGCCCTGCTTTTTTATTTATTTATTTTTTATAATAAGCTGTGCCCCAATTTCCATGTGCCTCTGTAGCGCGCCCTCAGCAAAACCTGATGCTGTGTCGTTCTTCTCAATTATTTATTTCTTTTGTTTTTTGGGTTGACATGCAGTTATATAGGAAGACATAAGATGTGTACCAGTCGTGGGGATGCCATTTTAGGTATCACAAGAGCAGGCAGTTCGAAATGCACAAAGGAGTAGCTTTCTTTTTGCTTGGGAGGCACTAGGATTTCTTTATTCAGGCGTTTACATCGACTGGGGGTACTTGTGGCGCATGCATACAATGCATTGGAGAGCAGAAGCTCACGTGAATCGGACTCAGGTCACTCTGAGGCAGACGTCCGGCTCTAGGCCTGCGTCTGGATGCGGCTTACGTTCCATGCACCCGCCGTGTCCCCTCATGTAAATTGGAATAGAATTGCGTCTGCAAGCGCGCCCATGTCACCATGCGCCCGTGCTCTTGCAATTGCGACGTACGTGGCCCCCCTCTGCGTAGCGCGGTAGCACCCATTCTACTCATTGAGGTGGTGTTCGTTTGTACGAAGCTCCCTTGGGCATGTAGCTCCCTCGTCCTGTGCTCATCGCCCATCCCTCGTTTGTATGGATGCTCTGAGAGACGGTGCAGCAGAAAGTGGGAGGAGAGATGTAACACCCGATCTATTTTAGAAATATCCAAATATAATGGTTGTAATATACATCTGAAGACAGTTGAAACACTTAAACATGCTCCTGAAATACTTGAAAAACACAGCTGAAACACATTGAAAACCATTACAACCATATGCAACATCCGAATAAACACACATGCAACATATGTGTGAAAAATATGCAACATCCAGATAAACACAATTGCAACATGCGTCCAGAAAACACAGATGAAATGTACCTCTGAAACATCTGAAACACTCGAAACATACTCTTGCAACGTGGCTTTAGAACAATTGCAACATGTGCAACATCTCCCGATCTACTTTTGCAACATCCATATGAAACAAATGTAACATACTTCTGAAACGTCTATGAAAGCATCTAGGCCCCGAGAGTTGGTTTCGGCAATTGATGACAACGCTTTATTACCATGACTAACGTATGTTTTGCAGAAACTTTGGTAAGTTAGGTCATGGGGTTGATAACTGCTTTGGACACTATGGAATTCGTGCCCTTTGATGGAAATCGTTTCGGTTTTCAAAGGATTGACGTCAAGATTAAGGACGCCAGATGTCAAGGTGTTGAGTTACATTCGGAATAGTCGTTAGGATCTTCGCTTTTTCCTTTGGCTGTACTATAAAGGGGGGTATGAGCGAGTAGCTTGACCTAGGTGAGTCCGTTGTTTAGGTGTGGTGCACACTTGTCAAACTTAGCACTAGGTAGCTCTAGAATAGCTCAAAGTTCAGTTGAAAGCAATTTGGTTTAAGTTGCGTCGCGTTTCGAAGTGTTTAGAGACGTTTTCCTTAACCGGACGCGGTGTCTGGCTTGACCGAACGCGTCCGGTCAGTTCTAAACCGCTACTGCGTCTCAGCGCTATTGACCGGACACGGTCCTTGCGAGGACCGGACGCGGTGTTCAGGCTGACACGTGTCACTGGAGGGAAATCACCTAATCGGACGTGACTGGGGTGTGATCGGCGCGTCCGGTCACGTTCTAGTAAGGTACTCTGACGACCGGACGCGTCCGGTCATCACTGATCGGACGCGGTCGCGCGTCAGGTCAGAGTACAGTAAGCTCCCTGCACGACCGGACGCGTCCGGTCACCCTTGATCGGTGCGTCCGGTCACTTAGCCAGGAATTCAGGTTTTTGACCGTTACGATCGACCGGCGCGTCCGGTCACGTCGACCGGCGCGTCCGGTCACGTCGTGTTTTACTGAGTTGGTAGGTTACGGTTGGATTTGACTGTGGGGTGTATAAATACATCTCCTCCACCTCTTTTAGAGGTCTCTTGCTCATTTGTTCAGCTGAGAAACACCTTTAAAGTGCAAGGGAGTGCAAGAGCTCTAGTGAGGGTTGTGATTTAAGAATCAAAGCTTGAGAGTCCTCACTAGTGACTAGGGAGTAGCAAGTGTGCATCCATCTTCTCATTAGGCTCGTTTGTGGTCAAGTGAGAGTTCTAACTTGTTACTCTTGGTGATCGCTATCACCTAGACGGCTTGGTGGTGATTAAGAGTTTGGTGATCATCCGGCGAAGCTTGTGGATGACCCAACTCATCTTGTGAGTGGTTTTGGACGATTCACCGTGACGGAGTGTCGAAGAATCAGCCCGTAGAGAGCACTTGATCCTTGCGCGGATCAAGGGGGAGCTACACCCTTGCGCGGGTGCTCCAACGAGGACTAGTGGGGAGTGACGACTCTCCGATACCTCGGGAAAACATCGCCTTGTTCCTTGCCCCTTACTTTCAAGCATTTACTTTCTTGTATTAGTTTCATTGCTTGTTTTACTTTCCTAGAATTGCCATGCTAGACTAGGATTGGAACTTAGGGTGTAAAACTTTTACCGGTAGAATCTCTAGGAACACAAGTAGGCACTAGGGGTGAATTCTGGCTTGTAGGATTTAATTCTTGCAATTCATTTTTAGAAAAGCCCAATTCACCCCCCCTCTTGGGCATCTTGATCCTTTCAATTGGTATCGGAGCCGAGTTGCTCCTAATTTAGGCTTCACCGTCTAGAGCAAGATGTCTAACGGGGAAGGACCACCTCCCATCTTTGAGGGAGATGATTTTGGAAAATCTGAATGGAGGCGTACCTCGAAGCCATAGATGTTGGGTGTCTTAGAGCCGCAACCGAAGAGCTTCCCGCTATCAAGGATCCCGCCAACCCAAGTGGTGACGAGGAGAAGTACGACCGGTGGAATGCAAAGGCCAAAAATGCACTCTACCGGGGCTTAGGCAAGGATATCTTCAATCATGTGCGTAATGCAAAGAACGCTCATGAATTGTGGAAAAACCTTTGTGCTCTGCATGAGGGAACTAAGAGGGAGCGTGAGGAACGCTATTATATTGCTTTAAAGAAAATCAATTCTTTTGAGATGCTTCCTAAAGAAAGTGCTAATGACATGTATACTCGATTGAATGTTCTTGTAGAGGACCTCAATGCTCTTGGGCTCACTCAAATGAGCCAATCGGATGTTGCAAGGAGGATCTTGAGTGTTCTTCTCGTTGAGAAGTATGGTCACATTTTTACCGTGCTTCATCAAAGTGATCTCTCCACCGCAACACCGACACAAGTATTAGGGAAGATCAATGCACATGAGATGTACATGCACATAACTCCGGAAGAGGGCTCATCATCTTCCAAGAAGAAGGACTTGGCTTTCAAGGCTAGCCATGACAACAAGAAGAAGAAGGGCCAAGCCATGATGGTGCAAGAAAGCTCAAGTGAAAGTGATATTGATGATGCATCACTTGCACTCATGGTGAGAAAGACCACCAAGACGCTAAAGAAGCTCAACAAGAGTGGCATCAAGTTCGATGGCAAGAAGAAGAAATTCTTCACAAGTAGCAAAAGGAAGCCAATATTCGAGATGGATTGCTACAATTGTGGAGAACTTGGCCACCTAGATCATCAATGCCCTAGACCTCCAAAAGACAAGTACAAGAACAAGAACAAGGGCAAGAAAAATGATTCAAGTGATGAAGAAGAAGAGAGGAAGAAAAACAAGCCATACAAGAAGAAGGATGGCAAGAAGAAAGAGTTCCACAAGAAGAAGAAGGGAGGAAAAGCATACATTGTTGGTGATTGGTTCACCGACATTGAATCATCATGTGAGTCCTCCGGTGATGAGAGCGATGATGAGAAAGAGAAGGTTGCCGCATTTGTGATTGGGCCATCATCTTCACCGACATCTTCATCACCACCTTCACCGCCACCTTCACCATCATCGTTCGCTACTCACCTATGCCTTATGGCCAAGGGTGAACGAAAGGTACAAAACAATAATAGTGATGATGATGATGATAGTGATAGTGATGATGAATATGATGCACCTTCTTATGATGAACTTGTAAAATTGTTGAACAAATACTCTAAAGTCATAAGAAGAACTAGAAATGAAAATGATGAGCTTCAAAATGAAAATGAATCACTCTCATCTAAACTTGAAAGTGCACAAAAGGCTAGCGATGAGCTCAAAGATCAAAATGAAATCATGTCTTCTACTCTCAAGGAGCTCAAAACTTCTAACAAAGAGCTTAGAGATCTACATGATAAACTTGAGAAGAAGCATGATGAGCTCAACACTAGGCATAACTCTCTAAAAGACAAATACACTACATTGAAAATTAACTATGATAGTATTGTGGTTGCTAATGAGCTTTCCCTTGAGACACATGATGCTACTAACCAAGTTGTCAAGATTGATATAGCTACATCATGTGATGATTTGATCATTGAAAGCATTGAGCAAGGCTCTAGTAGCAAAGGCAAGAGTGTGGTTGAGTCCAACAACTATGATGATTATGCCAAGATCAAGAGTGAAAATGAGAAGCTTGCAAATGAGAACAAGAAGCTAAAAGAGTTGATGGCTCTTGAGAAGCAAACATCAAATGAGTCACTTATTGAAGAAAACAAAAAGCTCAAGCAAGAGAAAGAGCATCTCAAGACCGGCCTAAGCAAGTTCACAAGAGACCAATATTTGCAAAGTGAGCTACTCATGAACACCGTAATGAAGATGGATAGAAGTGGCATTGGTTATTTGGCAAATCAAGAGAAGAAGGCTAAAGCTCAACAACAACAAAGCAAGTCAAAGCCCAAGCCAAAGAGATGTGTTGAGTGTGGACAAGAAGGCCATTTTACTCATGAGTGCAAAACTCCACCACCACAACCCTTGCCCAAGCATGCTAGACCCTTTGCCTTCAATGCTCATTACATGCTAAGAAAAGATTCAAGTGGAAAGATGAAAGTAATGTTCTTGGGTCCCCAAACAAGAATAGGCCTAAGAAAATATGGGTTGCCAAGTCACTAGTTGAGAAAGTCAAGGGTCCCTCTCAAGTGTGGATCCCTAAACAAAAAGCTTGATCTCTTGTGTGTAGGTGAACTACAAGACCGGTGGATCTCATTGGGTTATTGATAGTGGTTACACTCAACATATGACCGATGACCCTCGTATGTTCACCTCCATTGAAGAGAATGGGGTATGTCAAGAGAAGATCATATTTGAGGATAATTCAAAGAGCAAAGTCAAGGGTATAGGCAAGATTGTAATATCAAATGATCACTCCCTCTCAAATGTGCTCTATGTTGCTTCATTGAGTTTCAACTTGTTATCCGTTGGGCAACTTTGTGACCTTGGCTTCCAATGCTTATTCACACCCAATGAAGTGGTAGTTTCAAAGATGGATGATAAGCAAGTGATATTCAAGGGCTTTAGATACAATAATGTTTATCTTGTTGACTTCACCTCCGAAGATGCAAACTTGATGACATGCTTGTTCACCAAGACCTCACTTGGATGGCTTTGGCATAGGAGGCTTGCTCATGTTGGAATGAACACTCTCAACAAGATATTGAAGAAAGAACTAGTGAGAGGATTGAAGGATGTAAAGTTTGAAAAGGACAAACCTTGTAGTGCATGTCAAGCCGGCAAACAAGTTGCAAACACTCATCCAACCAAAGCTTACATGTCAACTTCAAGAGTGCTAGAACTTCTACACATGGATTTGTTTGGGCCTACAACCTACAAGAGCTTGGGTGGAAATCTCTATTGTCTTGTGATAGTGGATGACTACTCAAGATACACTTGGACTTTCTTCCTTCATGACAAATCCGAAGTGGCAAATTGCTTCAAGAAGTTTGCAAAGAGAGCTCAAAATGAATTTGAAGTCAAGATAAAGAAGATTAGAAGTGACAATGGAAAAGAGTTTGACAACACAAACATTGAAGCTTATTGTGATGAGATCGGAATCAAGCATGAAGTTTCTTCAACCTACACTCCTCAACAAAATGGTGTAGTTGAGAGAAAAAACCGGACCTTGATCACCCTTGCAAGAACAATGTTAGATGAGTACAACACTCCGGAAAAGTTGTGGGCCGAGACAATCAACACCACATGCTATGCTTCAAATCACCTCTTCCTACAAAAGTTTCTTGGCAAGACCCCTTATGAGTTGTTAAATGGGAAGAAGCCGGACGTCTCATTCTTCCGGGTGTTTGGTTGCAAATGCTACATCTACAAGAAGCGTTAACACCCAGGGAAGTTTCAAAGACGTTGTGATATTGGTTTTCTTGTTGGTTACTCATCAAAGTCCAAAGCATATAGAGTATTTAACCATGCCACCGGTTTGGTTGAAGAAACATATGATGTGGAATTTGATGAATCTAACGGCTCCCAAGGAGCAATTGAGAATTGTGATGATGTAGGTGATGAACCTTTGAGGGAGGCAATGAAGAACATGCCAGTGGGAGACATCAAGCCAAAAGATGATGAAGACGATGTACAAATTATCAATCCACCATCTTCATCACATGTGCCTCAAGATGATGACAAGAATGAGAGAGTTGAAAATAAAGATACACATGTCTCTCATGAACAAGTCGAGGCACAAGCTCAAGATGTTGATGCTCCCCATCCCCCTCCTCAAGTGGTTGATAGAAGAAACTCACCTCTACTTTAAGCACATCCACAAGATCTCATCATAGGGAGTCCTACAAAGGGAGTAATGACTTGATCTCAAAAACTTGCCTCTTTTGTTGAACATCACTCTTTTGTCTCTTGTGTTGAACCTAAGAATGTAGAAGAAGCTCTTCAAGATCCGGATTGGGTGAATGCTATGCATGAAGAATTGAACAACTTCACCCGCAATCAAGTGTGGACACTTGAAGAGCATCCAAAAGGTGCAAGAGTCATTAGAACCAAGTAGGTGTTCCGCAACAAGCAAGATGACCAAGGCATAGTAGTGAGGAATAAGGCAAGACTAGTTGCAAAGGGGTTCTCTCAAGTTGAAGGTCTTGATTTTGGAGAGACCTTTGCACCCGTTGCAAGACTTGAAGCCATTCGTATCCTTCTTGTATATGCATCACATCATGATATGAAACTATATCAAATGGATGTGAAAAGTGCATTCTTAAATGGCTTCATAAATGAACTAGTCTATGTTAATCAACCTCCCGGGTTTGAAGACCCTAAATATCCTAATCATGTTTATAGGTTGTCCAAGGCGCTATATGGGCTCAAGCAAGCCCCTAGAGCGTGGTATGAGCGCCTCCGGGACTTCCTCATTGAGAAGGGCTTCACCATTGGAAAGGTCGACACCACACTATTCACCAAGAAGCTTAATGGGGAGATCTTCATTTGTCAAGTGTATGTTGATGATATCATCTTCGGATCAACAAATGAAGAGTATTGCAAAGAATTTGGTGAATTGATGTCGAAGGAGTTCGAGATGTCTATGATTGGTGAGCTCACATTCTTCCTTGGTTTTCAAGTCAAGCAAATGAGAGAAGAGATTTTCATCTCTCAAGAAAAGTATACCAAGGATCTTCTCAAGAGATTCAAGATGGAAGAATGTAAGCCAATCAAAACCCCAATGCCATCTAATGGACATCTCGACCTAGATGAGGGAGGTAAACCGGTTGATCAAACTCTCTACCGTTCTATGATTGGTAGCTTGATGTACCTTACCGCATCTAGGCCCGATATCATGTTTAGTATGTGCATGTGTGCTCGCTTTCAAGCGTGTCCTAAAGAACCTCACTTAAGTGCCGTAAAAAGAATTTTAAGATATCTCAAGCACACCCCAAGCATTGGTCTTTGGTATCCCAAAGGAGCTAGATTCCAACTAGTTGGCTATTCCGATTCGGATTATGCCGGTTGCAAAATTCATAGAAAAAGCACATCCGGAGGGTGCCATTTGCTTGGGAGGTCTTTAGTATCTTGGTCATCAAAGAAGCAAAATAGTGTGGCTTTGTCCACCGCCGAGGCGGAATACATTGCCGCGGGGGCTTGTTGTGCACAAATCTTATACATGAAACAAACCCTTCTAGACTACGGAGTTGTTCTTGAAAAGGTGCCACTTTTATGTGACAATGAAAGTGCCGTTAAAATTGCTAATAATCCGGTACAACACTCTCGCACCAAGCACATTAATATCCGCCACCACTTTCTAAGAGATCATGTTGCTAAAAATGATATATCACTAGAAGGTGTAAGAAGTGAAAATCAATTAGCGGATATCTTCACTAAACCTTTATATGAGGCTACCTTTTGTAGGTTGAGAAGTGAACTTAATGTGCTTGACTCTAGTAACTTTAAAAAATGAGCTTGTGTTGTCCCTTGCATTGCATTGTATTATATGACATGTTTAATTTCTCCGTAATGCATCTAGGGCTTGTCTAACACGGTTACGATAACCCTCCTTTGGAGGAGTGAAGAAGCCTAACCGTGGATCAAACTTGACAAGCAACCTAGTTTTACTTACTTGTATTGCATTGCATATGCATGGTTGTTGCTTTGTCGTTTCTTTTCGGTTTGGCTTTGAGCAACCTCTGTGTTCGTCCATGAATAGGGAGAGCATTTGACGCTCCTAAGGGTTCACAAACTCTATTACATGGCCATACGTTGCTCATTGGGTGTTTATTGGATATTTTCCTAAAATAAATATTAGCCTAAGGCAAATTATTTGAAAAACTTGAGGGTTTGAGTGAGGTCACTCATATCAGGTTCCAATTGGTGTTTATTTGAGTCTCTTTGAATTAGAACTTGATTGGGAGAAGTCACGTCAAAGATCGGTTTGAAGAAAGGCGTTAAACAGTGACCGGACGTTGGACAGGACGCTGCACCGGATGCAGTGATGCTTTACCACCGCGTCTGTTCCCGGCGACCACCAGCGTGTCCGGTCATCCCGAAGACTTTCTCTTGTACCTGTGACCGGACGCTCGACCAGACGCGTCGTTGTTGACCACCGCGTCTGGTCCCGGTACCCACCACCGCGTCTGGTCATGCGCGATGAGTTTCCCGGATGACCTTCGACCGGACTCTGTCCGCGTCCGGTCAGCCCTAACCGGACGCGTCCGGTCGCTCCAGGAGCTTACTGGACTGTGACCGAACGCTGCCCCACCGCGTCCGGTCATGCGACCACCGCATCCGGTCAGTGCGCAGCGAGCGGATCTGAGTTCTCATATAACCTTTTGTCCCGATCTGTTTTTCTTTCTCGCCCGCCGTATGCCGTCGCTCCCCGTGCCCTAGCTTCCTCTCACCGTTTCGCCGAGCGCCACCGTGCTCGTGCCTCCTCCGCCGCCGCGCCATCTCCTCCTCGCCGTCCTCCTCCGCCGCGCCGCGCCACCGTGTTTTTGCCGACCTCGCCCGCGCCGTGTGCCTCCCTGCGCCCACGCCACGCGCCACCCTGCCTCGCGCCGCCGCTGCCGTGTGTCGTTGCCACCACCGCTGCTCGCGCGTGCCTCCACAGAGCCGAGCCATCACAACCCTAGGCCCCACCAGCTCCTCCATCCAGCCACTGTGATCGCGCCAAACCCTAGGCATCATCAGCTCCTCCATCAAGCCGAGCCGCCCTAACCCTAACCCTCACCTTCGGTCGATCCTCTATCCGCGAAGGTGACTTCATCTTCTTGTTTCTAGGGTTTGCCGTGACGTTTCATTCAAATTCTTATCATCCATTGCTTGTCTCGGAAAATTTCAGCGCTCATCCGGCGCTTCCAGGGAACTCTCGCGCGTCAAGGTCTTCTCATCCTTTCACTAGATTCTCGCCGATCGGAGGTAGCTATCGTTGTTCTATTCATATCTTACCTCATATCCTTGCTACCTTTAGGATCTCTTATCTATTAGATAATATATGTTGCTTATAGTAGATCCATCTATTCCGTCTTTTCAGCGAGTCTTTGTCGGTGTGTTGGGTGACAGCTGGTCAGTGGTTGAATCCGAGGCCAAGCCTGCGGATACGGATTGAGGCCAAGCCTCTCGAGTGACAGTTCATCATCTCTCAGGGTTTCTCAGCAGTTGGTCAGTATGGTTCGCTGCAAGAACGCTGGGGGTGCTCCTAGTGACTGGGACGAGAGTCCTCCTCGTCTGACAGAGGTTGCGCGTGGTAAGTGCGTAAAGACCATGGACAGAAAGAAGAAGACTCTTACAGATGCAGAGATCGCTCAGGCAAGACGCAGCAGAGCAGGCAGAGAGAGGAGGCAGGGGCAGTGGGATTCACATTGGCAAGCGTTGATTTCATCTTGAAGGTCGACAGTTCGATACTGAGGCCACAGAGGGGACAGAGGCTATGTTAGTTGATCCACCTGCAGAGGCTCTAGAGGAGACAGAGGAGTAGCCAGTCTAGACTCCACTGCATCGTCGCTCAGGACGTATGCGAGCTCAGGTGACTCCTAGGCCAGAGGGCCAGTGTCGTGGAGGACGTCCACCTCCCAGGGCTCGAGGACACCCCCAGTCGAGCACTTTGACTTGAGGAGAGCTACAACACGTCAGGTGCTGGCCCTGAGGTTCGTTGAGGTTAGTCGGTGGTTCCCACCTGTACGGGATTCCAGAGCGTCAAAGGGATTCTATACACCCCTATAGGAGGACTTCTACAGAGCATATGTCGACAACGGGATTGCTTTTAGACCTCAGAGGGTCTGTCGTCTTGAGGCTCTTATTGAGGTAGTGGGTGAGCAGCTTCGTCCACACCTGTCTTTTCTTCCAGGCCTATCAGATTTTCTTGGACGAACAGGAGCTTACTGTGGCACTTGGGTCAGGGAGTTCTATTCTTCACTATGGATTGACCCGTCACATGAGTTTATTCACTTTGCATTCCGAGGCCGTGACCGCAGACTATACAACACCATAGTGTGGGAGATTCTCAGACTCCCAGCTTCAGACACGAAGATACATCAGCTATGCTTTGGTCAGACTGCTCCACCTAGACGCCCTCACGACGGGACAGTGCCCCCTACTGATCTGATCCGACCCTGCTTTCGTGAGCCGTTTGGCGAAGGGTCTCGACGTACACCCGCCAGCCTGACACCTCTTGCCAGAATCCTGGATGCTATTGTCAGACGCACACTCCTTCTGAGGCTGGGCTACAGAGAGGGACTGACCCGTATGCAGTTGTGGGTAGTGCACCACCTTCTCTCACAGACACCATTTGATATATGGGACCTTATGCTATGTGAGATGGAGGACAACTTGGCAGAAGGCTTCAAGGGACACCGTCAGCTGCCCTATGCTCATTGGATATGCTTTCTTATTAGATCTTCATGCAAGCTGCCTTCTGAGATTAGAGCTGAGATATCAGACACTACCACTGCTTTTCCAGAGTATGATATCCGTCAGCTATGGGCTTCTGTTACCAGAGAGCAGGCCCCAGTGCCAGGATAGCGAGAGAGACCTGAGGTGTCCGAGACAGCAGCTGAGCAGGACGCGACCGTTCAGGGTCTTGCTGAGGCAGAGCTTGCTGATCTAGATGCTTAGCCTGCTGATCCAGTTGAGGATGAGGCCTCTGACAGCACTGATGAGGATTACCAGCCCATCCCCAGGTACCGCTCTCCTCGGTCTCACGACCATGAGGCCGGTGGTTCAGGTTCAGCCTCCCGCTCAGACCTAGCCATGGTGGCTACTCTTGAGAGGCTGACCCAGGCACAGGAGAGACAAGAGCTACAGATGCAGAGACAGGCTCAGGACACCGCTGTCGCTTTTGCTCAGATACAGGCACGACAGGATGAGTTCCAGAGGCAGCAGCTTGAGCTACAGCGTCAGCAGTTTGAGATGCAGCGACAGCAGGCAGCAAACCAGCAGCAGTACTTAGAGCTCCTGCGTCACTTGGTTACAGTTGGGGTTCCTCCTCCTGCATCTGTCCTGACTCCAGCTTTACAGTCCAGTGAACTTCAGAGTCAGGGACAGCCGAGCTTCCAGAATTCGTGCCCTTTGATGGAAATCGTTTCGGTTTTCAAAGGATTGACGTCAAGATTAAGGACGCCAGATGTCAAGGTGTTGAGTTACATTCGGAATAGTCATTAGGATCTTCGCTTTTTCCTTTGGCTGTACTATAAAGGGGGGCATGAGCGAGTAGCTTGACCTAGGTGAGTCCGTTATTTAGGTGTGGTGCACACTTGTCAAACTTAGCACTAGGTAGCTCTAGAATAGCTCAAAGTTCAGTTGGAAGCAACTTGGTTCAAGTTGCGTCGCGTTTCGAAGTGTTCAGAGACGTTTTCCCTTGACCGGACGCGGTGTCTGGCTTGGCCGAACGCGTCCGGTCAGTTCTAAACCGCTACTGCGTCTCAGCGCTGTTGACCGGACGTGGTCCTTGCGAGGACCGGACGCGGTGTTCAGGCTGACACGTGTCACTAGAGGGAAATCACCTAATCGGACGCGACTGGGGTGTGATCGGCGTGTCCGGTCACGTTCCAGTAAGGTACTCTGACGACCGGACGCGTCCGGTCATCACTGATCGAACGCGGTCGTGCGCCAGGTCAGAGTACAGTAAGCTCCTTGCACGACCGGACGCGTCCGGTCACCCTTGATCGGTGCGTCCGGTCACTCAGCCAGGAATTCAGGTTTTTGACCGTTACGATCGACCGGTGCATCCGGTCACGTCGACCGGCGCGTCTGGTCACGTCGCGTTTTGCTGAGTTGGCAGGTAACGGTTGGATTTGACTGTGGGGTGTATAAATACATCTCCTCCACCTCTTTTAGAGGTCTCTTGCTCATTTGTTCAGCTGAGAAACACCTTTGAAGTGCAAGGGAGTGCAAGAGCTCTAGTGAGGGTTGTAATTTGAGAATCAAAGCTTGAGAGTCCCTCACTAGTGACTAGGGAGTAGCAAGTGTGCATCCATCTTCTCATTAGGCTCGTTTGTGGTCAAGTGAGAGTTCTAGCTTGTTACTCTTGGTGATCGCCATCACCTAGACGGCTTGGTGGTGATTAAGAGTTTGGTGATCATCCGGCGAAGCTTGTGGATGACCCAACTCATCTTGTGAGCGGTTTTGGGCGATTCACCGCGACGGAGTGTCGAAGAATCAGCTCGTAGAGAGCACTTGATCCTTGCGCGGATCAAGGAGGAGCTACACCCTTGCGCGGGTGCTCCAACGAGGACTAGTGGGGAGTGGCAACTCTCCGATATCTCGGGAAAACATCACCTTGTTCCTTGCCCCTTACTTTCAAGCATTTACTTTCTTGTATTACTTTCATTGCTTGTTTTACTTTCCTAGAATTGCCATGCTAGACTAGGATTGGAACTTAGGGTGCAAAATTTTTACCGGTAGAATCTCTAGGAACACAAGTAGGCACTAGGGGTGAATTCTGGCTTGTAGGATTTAATTCTTGCAATTAATTTTTAGAAAAGTCCAATTCACACCCCCTCTTGGGCATCTTGATCCTTTCAGTCTGAAACAATTGAAATATACAATTGCAACATAGGAAGAGAGAGGGAGAGAGAGAGCCTGGCGCGGGGAGTGCTATGGCCGCCGGATCAGCGGGTATTGGGGGCTCTCGGTGGGGGAGGACGTCGGTGTGGGGGGAGGGGCACCGTTGGGGTGGGAGAGGAGGACGTCTGGGTGAGTGAAGGAGCCAAGGGTCAGGGAACATAGGGGAGGGGGAGACTATGCCAATTGATTTCGGACGCCGGGGGTCAGCGGTGGCGGCCTACGGTGGCTGCTCCGGAGCCTAGCCATTGCTGGTGGTGACGATGAGGACTGCCACGGCGGTCGACGGCGATGGCCCGCGCGCTGCTGCGGCCACCGCTTCCACATCAAGTGCTAGGTTGGGGGAAGGGGCCGCAAGGGTGGGGGAGAAGGCCGCCGGGTGGGGAGGAGGATGCCGTGGTGGGGGACCACGCCGCCGCCGGATAGGAGGTGGCCATGGCCGCGCATCGGGGTAGCGGGCGCGAGCCGCGAAAGGGAGGAGGAAGCGAGGGACTGAGTGTGTGGGTGCAGGAGTGAGCGAGTGAAGAGAGTTGGGTAACGGTGGCCACACATTGATGTTGGCCCGATCGACGCGCAGGCCAGAACGGTGCGTCTGGCGCGGACATGCCCGGATGCCCTCACGTAAGCATTATCATGCCCTCGTTTAATTGGCGCGGGAAGGATATTTCGGTGACGGTTGCCAGCGTCGGACAGGGGACAGATGCGCACGCAAATCTTCTCAATCGCCCGTATACGGTGGATTAAATCCCACGGCCGAGGGATGGCCATAGCCTCATCTGGGTAGAGTAAAGAAAAGTAATACAATAGCGCAGAGTAAAGGAAAAATGCTGGTGGTTTTGTGTGCGCTCTGCCTTCGAACAGTCGGATCGAGTGGGCGCGCTATACAATTAAGCTCCTAGCAATTTGCTTTTAAAGAGTGCGAGAAGCCTATTACCACATACTACACCAGTATAGTATGCCGCTGTTGCATGCACCCGTATATGTCGTTGACTCGTTGTTGCATGTTGTACACGTGCACCCATATATGGCAAGAAACAAGGCGTTCTTGAATAGTAGATATCTTGTATACATTTGCAAGTTTGTTGCCTTCTCTATTTTCTTTTTCTAAATGTTTTAATTAACTAATAATTATTCCTTCCATCCCAAAATAAATGCACGTAACACTATTTGAGGAGTCAAACTCTTTCAAATTTAACTACTTATATAGAAAATAGCATCAATATTTATATCTTAAAATAAGTTTTTTATGAAAATATATTATACGATCTATATAATGATAAACACATCATGAGTATTAGTATTTTTTATATGTATTTGGTCAAATTTAAACGAGTTTAACTCCTTGGTAAGCCATATATACACTTATTTTGGAACAGAGGGAGTACTTAATTATTGCATGCACTTCAAAAGTTAAGAGCTAACAAATACACAAATGTCGCAGCAAAGTTGGGATTGGGTACATGTCAGATGATTTGGGGAAAGGAGTTGACATTGTCATGGAACTTCAAATGATCCACTGATTTCCAAAGTGCAACTCTTAGTTTAAATCAGAGTAATGACAAGTCTGACACTATATATATCTTTCAGAGCACGTATCAACTCCTACCAAGGTACTAACAAATCAACTCCAGGTGCAATACTATCAAGCGTATATGAGCAGACAGATGGATTGCTAATCAATTGAACTAGATGACATCTGATTGCATTGCTAGTTACAGTAGTTAGTATTTACATTGCAGCAAAAGATGGTCTTCAAATGACAAATGGCCCATGTCAATCCGGAAGAGGTAATCTTTCAGAGCACGTATCAACTCCTATCTTGTCTTAGAGCAGTCTGAGACACGGCCATATTAGCAACATCTCTGGGTTTGAACCATGGATCAGTGGCTGGCAAAGATGCGAGTGGCATGTTTCAGAGTTGCAGGAGCTGTTCATGTTTGCAGATAGATTGCTGTTCCAATCAAAAGGACCCACAAAGTAACAATCACCCATGCACTCTTCTTCCATTCATTTGGCAGTCGCAAGAAAGAGAAGTCTCCAAAGATGTTTGGAGAAGGTTGAACTTGGTTGCTAGCAGCAACCATCTTTCTTTTCCTGTCTTCTTGTTCCTTGATTTTGTCACTCCATGTTCCAGCATACCTGATTCACATAACACCAAGTATCATCATATAGTAAGATATGAATGAGATTGTGGCATTGCTTGAAATGAAATCATGGGGATAGGAAAGCAGCATCATGCAAAACTGAGAAGGCTTCCATGGAAGGGGATGCTTTGCAACTGTTTACAATGGTGATAATTATCTCCAGTTTAAGCATTTAAATCAGGTACTAAAGAATGATGTATGGTAGCTAAAGAATGATGTATGGTAGCTAAAGAATGATGTATAGTAGCTAAATCAGGGGTAACCAGGTAAGAAAAGGTTATGGGTTCTAGGATGTATAGTAGCTAAAGAATGATGTCAACAACGATAACCAGGTAGCTATATCTTCTCTATGGAAAGATGTGCACGAACACTTGTCCATAGCCCCATGCATGTTTAAAGAAACAATGAAAAAAAAAAACTAGACATTAGTTACAAGCTGAAGGATTCACCAGTCAGCCTTCAGTCAAAAAGAGAATGATATAAGAATATAAACACCATACGAGTGAGATTTCAAGCAGATCACAAGCACCAAACAGGCAAAAATATACAGATAAATATACATAATTTCAATAGAAAGAAGTGTTTGCAGACTTGACGTGACTACAACTTCATATTTATCTGGCTTTTCGCCATCGGCAAAGTTCCTTCACGCAAGGTGATGGTGAACATGAAGAACTTCTTCAATATTTGGGTAGAACAATATAAGGCAACAACAAATTTATGCCCGCCTACACAGAAAGTAAATTCCAAAGCAAAATGGCATAGAGAGGGGGAAGGGAAAAAGCAGAGTCTGAAATAGATAACTAACCAATCCCAGCTGCTGCCAATTTGTGGTATTGTGACCACCTCGTCATTTGATATCTTCAACTTGGGTGCCTCTAAAATGTATCTAAGTTCAGCCGCCTGCCGCCTGATGTTGATCATGGGGTGGCTACTCTCCAACTCTTTGTACAATGCAATGCAATCCTTGTGCCTCCTATTGGCTTCATATGCCATTGCAAGCCAAATTTGGATCTGGAAAAAGATACACACTATATCACAAAGATGCCTACAGAACTTTAGCCATAGGTTTTCTCATTCAACTCACTCAAAAAGAGTTATTTGGCATGCAGCCAGAGATGAGAAAACAACAGAAATCTCAACTGCAGAGATACTACCTCTCCACCGAGGAGAGAGGAGGGACGTATGATAGTGAGTGCACCCTCCAAGAATTCAATTGAGCGTCCATACATTCCTTTTCCGTACGCCCTTTGCCCCAATTCAAACATTTGCTTCGCCGTCTCCCTCCTTTCTGCCTGCTCCTTCGCCACCTGCAAAGCTCACGCAACAAAGTGATTTTGTCTCACTGTGTTGTGCAAACAGCTAAAATTACAACCACGTAGGTGCGTCACAAATGGTCGAGACCACATGTTAACTTGTTGGGGTAGTAGTAATAGCTTGCACGTGTATTTTCGTATTTGTGTTTGGTGAGGAAGACAGGCAGTTTGCATGTTCCTCTCGATTATACCTCCCTTGCCGTTTGGCTGGCGTGTGTAGTGAACTAGACAACCACTAGTGACTAGTGAGTGTCTGTACTCCGTAGGCGAGCTCTAAGTACTAAGGTTAAGAGTAGTAGGACCTTCTGGAGCTCGCGGCGGACGCGCTCGCGCTTCTCCTCCTCCGACTCCTCGGGGGCCTCGGCGGCGGCCTGGCTCTGCAGCTGCTCGGCGGTGCGCTCCAGCTCCTCCATCTCCTCGGCCTCCTTCAGCCGGCGATTCAGCTCCGCCTCCCGCTGCCTCCGCGCCTCATCCTCGGGTAGCTCCCCGGGCTCGTCACCGCCGCCCGAGGCGGAGGCGGCGAACCTGGCCACGTGGCCACGGCGGTCGTCGCCATTCCGTGAAACACGAGCGGCCGCGCCGAGCCAGACCGGCGGGCGCGGCAGGGGCTTGGAGGCCCAGTTGCGAAGGTAGAGGTTGTGCGTCCTCCGGCGGCGTATGGCGCGGTGGGCCCCCAGGCCGGCGGCGTCGCCGAGGAGGAGGCCGGCGGCGCCCATCGCCGGAAAGAAGAGGCCAGGAAGCGGGGACAACTGAAAAGGGGCAAAAACAAAAATGAACAATCTCCTCTTATTTTCTGCATCGACGAAATATAGGCTTCGAAATGGAACCTCCCGCACGGCATTAGAGTGTATGACACGTGGGTCCAGCCGTTGCAGATATTTTTTCGCGGGAGGCAAGCGAAGAAAGAAATGGCGCGGACGGTAGCAGCACTGGTGGCGGTGACATTTCTGCGGTGTGGCCGCCTCCGACCACCAGTCGCTGCTGCAAGTGCAAGGCGGATGTCCTCGCTGGTCGGGTGGTCGCTTGCTGCAACTGCAAGGCGGACGCCCTCTCCTTCAGTCGAGCTAAGGCCGTGTTTAGATGGCCGAATTGGGGGCCAGCCGAATCACTGTTTTCTACTGTAGTAATTTTGTTTTTATTTGTTAATAATTATCTAAATATTGATTAATTAGGCTTTAAATATTCGTCTCACAAAGTACAACAAAACTGTGCAATTAGTTTTTGATTTCATCTACATCTAGTACTCCATATATATATGCCGGCATTTTGATGTGATGGAGAATCTTCTTTTTTATAGTAGAATTTAAGGATGAATTTGAAAAACTAAACAGGCCCTAAGCAGTAAAGCAACGATGTTTTTTCTCATAATAAATCAGCTAATACTATTTTTTTAACTTATCTTTTCAGCAAAGCGAATAAGACCGCATTGGCGATGGCAAACGCCGTGACATATCAATCAGCACTAGCCAAGCCAACTGGTCCGATTATGACACGTGGAGAGCTTTAAATGAACGGTTACTGAATCACCTGAAATCTGTGAAGATCGTGGTGAAAATGGAAATAGGTACAGAATGAAAGGATTGAACTAATACTCCTTCCTAAACAAAGTCATTTTGAGATTGTCTTAAGTTAAATATTTTCAATTTTAACTGCAAATAAATTCTTTTGGGTTAAGTTTGAAAATATAAAAGTGATATAAGTAGATTCATCTCGAAATGTAGTTTTATAAAAGCATATATTGACTATATTTTATAAATAGTTTATAGCAAAAAAAGGTAGCAGTTAAAATTGTTTTTGAGACCATATCGATGTGCAAAACGACTTCCTTTAAGGGTATGGAGGGGGTAGTTTGTATTGATCAATCTATGTATATACACGTCAAAAGATAGTCAAAAAGGCACCTAATTGGGACACATTTCCTCGAGTGAGTTATCTTTACTTAAAGGGTGTGAAAGAGTAGGTATCGTAGTAGTTACAAGTGCTTTAGTAACAATTTCAGGTTTTGAATTTAATTTCTTGTGGGAGTGAATTTGGACTGTTAAAAAAACCCATCGCCAACAAAACCAAAGTTCGCGAGTTTTATCGGCGTGTAAGGTTGAGATCTTCTGTCTTAGTGTCACACCCATTTTTAAGGAACAAATGAAATATATAGTCTTATGTGCGTCCAGAGATCAATCACATATAAGATAACAAATATAAATATTATCATCACAAATGTTTATTACATAACGAATAATATCACAGAGTCTTCACGTAACTAAGCGGAATCATAAAATAATTCTTGTGGTAGCTAGCTCCATAGCACAGGCACGTCAACTGGTGAAAGGTCTTGATGGCTAGAGGGGGGTGAATAGCCTTTTAAAAATTTCTACAAAGACAAGCTAAACAAGTTTATCAATACAACAAATAGCGAGATGCGAGTTTTGCTTAGCCTATGGGGTGTTTGCAAGCCACCTATCCAATTCACAATTCTAGTATATTGGCACTCAACCGCACAAGTTAAACCGAGAAGGTAACTACAACTACAACTAGCAAGCTACACAAAAGAGCTACTCTAGCAAAGCAAACTAGCTAGCAAAGATAACTAAGAAAGTAATGCGGAGTTGAGTTAGGAGGGTTTCACCGAGGGACGAAGTATTGAGCCAACCAATATGATCAACAATGAATACCAAAACAACTGAACACCGAGATCAATCAATCACAATATGAAAGTGATGACACGAAGATTTATCCCGAGGTTCACGTGCTTGCCGGCACGCTAGTCCCCGTTGTGTCCCTCTTCACCACGTGGTTCGGTGGCTAATCGGTTTCACACTGAGCCTCTCAAAAGGCGCCACAAGAACCTACCAAATGGCAAAAGGTTGCAATGACACGAGCAATTTACTAATGTTGCCTTTGGCGCTTCGCCGAGGTAGGCACAAACCCCTCACAATCACCGGAGGTGGCCAAGAACAATCACCGACTCTTGCCAACGCCTCCAAGCTGCTCCAAGCCGTCTAGGTGGCGGCAACCACCAAGAGAAACAAGAATCCCGCAGCAAATCAACCACCAAGTGCCAACTAGATGCAATCTCACAATGCAAATGCACTTGGATCACTCAAACTCACTTCGAATATGCAAAGAAGCAAGAGAGATGAGTGGGAGGGGAGTTGCTTAGCTCAAAGTGCTCACAAGTATGTCAAATGTCCAAGAGATGGAGCCTTGAGCCGGCCAACGAGTATTTATAGACGTACCCCTTCGAATATAGCCGTTAGAAACTTGATTCAGCAGCAGTCGCGCTGACCGGACGCGCTGGTCCAACTGACCGGACGCGCCGATCACGCAACGGCTAGTTTTCGAAACACTGACCGGACGCGCTGGTCGCAACGACCGGACGCGCTGGTCACGACCAGATGCGCTGGTCCCGTGACTAACCGGACGCGCTGGTCAACCCTGAGCCGCGCACAACGAAACGTCGACCGGACGCGCTGGAGAACTGACCGGACGCCACAGTGCCAGCGTCCGGTCGGAGTCCAGTAAGCTCCCTGGACGACCGGACGCGTCCGGTCGACTGTGACCGGACGCGCTGCGCGTCCGATCAACCAACTGAAAAACGCACAGACGCTGAACGTTGACCGGACGCGTCCGGTCAAACAGTGACCGCGTCCGGTCCAGCATCCGGTCACCACTGTGACCTCCGTTCGCCTCCGTTTCTTTTTCCGACTTCCGGCGTAGTGGAAAATAGGCGTTTCAACTCCTCAAAAACGCCTGAATCCCGCCTCGCAAGCTCGACGGGAGGGAGAGAGGACCCCAAACCCTCTCTACCGCTCAAACTCCACTGCCTTCGCAAACGTGCTAACATCACCAAGTGATCATCACCATGTGCATGTGTGTTAGCATTTTCACAATCATTTTTCGAGGCGTTATTAGTTCTATCCAAATGCATATGATTATGAAATGCACACCTAGAGGCACTTAGGAGTTCAATAGCCGCGTCATTCCCCTCTTTATAGTACGGCTATCTATCCTATAATGTAACCACACCCACTAGGTGTCTTGGTTACTAAAACACAACCCTTAAGCATATACCTTTGCCTTGATCACGTAGGGTTGCGTCCAAATCCAAGTGTGGCCACTCATGATCACCATGTCCATCTTGCCACCAACCTTGGAATGTACTAATCCTCATATGCTACATACAACTTAGGCATAGGATTAATACTTAGGCATTGTCACTAATTACCAACACCAAACATAGAGCTTTCAATCTCCCCCTTGTTGGTAATTGGTGACAACCCTTTCACAAAGATATTATGATAAAATTTTGATTGAACCCATGTCACATTGTCCAAGTATATTACCATGTGTAAGAATTATGGACATGTGATCATGAATTCAAATTGATAGCAATGGCTACCCCTACATGTATGCTATATGTTTGGATATAGGAAGCATACATGTTAGATAGGAAAGATTAGGAGCATTGACTACCAATAGGTGCTAAGTGTTTTAGATTATAGACCTTTGAAGCGTGATACCATCGGAGTAGCGATAAACACCATCTTAGCACCTTGTGTAGTTAGATATCACTTGGAAAAGCACAAACATAACTAGAAACCTCGTGAGATCAACATTATAAGCAAGGCTCTAGTACCACTTTGAAAAACATGAAGCAAGAGAAATCTAACTACTTCCTATTCATGCTATTACTTCAATACACCACTCAAATTATACTAGCAAGTCACCACACAAGCAAAGTATCGGAGAAAAAGAAATGCATAACTATGCATCATACATATGAAGTGCACATGAAAATGCAACATTCATGTTTAAGAGCTTGCTCCCCCTACTTGTGTGCTCAAAATTTTAGTTGATCCCCTTCTTTTACCAATTCTCCCCTTTAGGTTTTCTCTCCCTTTATAATCTATCTTTGTGAACAACATTTTCTCCCCCTTTGGCACCAATGACCACAAGGGACCAATCTTAGATAGATTATCATGTTGAATTATGGGGTGAGGATCAAGTTTGTGATTCAACCTAGAATGCTTGCATTAAATAAAATGCTTCGGTTTGATCCAAGGGCAAGCTTCTTCACACCTCACTAGAAGGGTTATCATGCACCATGTTGAAGCAAATATTTAGACAAGTGATCTAGATTAAACACTTAGGATCACAAGCTACTTAAACAAGTTATATGCTACCACTAGATCATACAAGACAAGGAAACAATAGTGGCACCATATAAACTTCAAAGTCATTTGATTTTCATGAATGAGCCTAGAACATGTAAATTATGACTAGATGCACTAAACAAGTCCTTAGCATAGAATGTATGATATGTCAACCAATTGTACCTTGGGGCTCGAAGAAGAGGCATGTCATATCATGGAGGTGCATCAACTCATGTTAGAGAAGTCAAGTATGTTCAACTCATTCTTTAGCTTGTGAAATCTCTTCTCATCAAGTGGCTTGGTGAATAGATCGGCTAATTGATCTTCGGTGCCCACACTCTCAATAGCAATGTCACCCTTTTGTTGATGATCTCTAATAAAATGATGACGAACATCAATATGCTTTGTTCTTTGATGTTGAACCAGATTGTTGGTTAGCTTCACGGCACTTTCATTATCACATAGCAATGGCACATTCTTGAAATTGATTCCAAAATCTTTCAATGTTGCCTTCATCCACAAGATTTGTGCACAACAACTACCCGCGGCGATGTATTCGGCTTCGGCGGTAGATAGTGCAATACTATTTTGCTTCTTGGATGACCATGAGACAAGTGATCTTCCCAACAATTGACAAGTCCCGGAGGTGCTCTTTCTCTCCACTTTGTCACCGGCATAGTCGGAATCCGAATATCCAACTAGCTCAAAGCTTGCACCTTTGGGATACCACGATCCAACATCTTGTGTATGTTTTAAGTACCTCAATATTCTCTTTGTTGCCTTCAAATGACTTTCTCTTGGTGAGGCTTGAAATCTTGCACACATACATACACTAAACATTACATCGGGTCTTGATGCCGTCACATAGAGTAGGCTACCAATCATTGATCTATAAAGCTTTTGATCCACCATATTGCCACTCTTGTCACTATCCAAGCTTCCACTAGTGCCCATTGGGGTTGTAATGCCCTTTGCATCTTCCATGCCAAACTTCTTGAGCATATCTTTGATGTACTTGGTTTGGCTCACAAATGTTCCTTCCTTCATTTGCTTGATTTGAAGTCCAAGAAAGAAACTAAGTTCACCAATCATTGACATTTCAAATTCCTTTGCCATCATTTTTCCAAACTCATCACAATAATCTTGATTGGTTGAACCGAAAATGATATCATCAACATATATTTGCAATACAAACAAGTCTTTCCCAATCTTCTTAGTGAATAGTGTTGTATCAACTTTTCCCATGACAAATCCTTTGGATAGCAAGAAGTCCCTCAATCTTTCATACCATGCTCTTGGTGCTTGCTTTAATCTATACAAAGCTTTCCTTAACTTGTATACATGGTTGGGTTTCTTGTCATCTTCAAAACCGGGAGGTTGCTCCACATACACCTCCTCTTGAATGTACCCATTTAGAAATGCACTCTTTACATCCATTTGATATAGCTTGATATTGTGAGCACAAGCATAGGCAAGTAAGATCCTAATTGCTTCTAATCTTGCAACCGGGGCATAAGTTTCACCAAAGTCAAGACCCTCTATTTGTGTGTAACCTTGAGCCACTAGTCTTGCTTTATTCCTTACTACTATCCCATCTTGATCTTGCTTGTTGCGAAAGACCCATCTTGTTCCAATGACATTGTGATCCTTAGGCCTCTCAACTAGTTCCCATACTTTATTTCTCTTGAAGTTGTTGAGCTCTTCATGCATTGCATTTACCCAATCCGGATCTCTCAATGCTTTATCAATGTCCTTGGGTTCTTCCATTGACACAAAAGAAGAGTGAGCACAAAATGATGCCAATCTTGATCTAGTTTGAACTCCCCTTTGTATGTCACCAATGATGGAATCTAATGGATGGTCTCTAGCAATATTGGTTGGTTGAAGCACTTGTACTTGATTGCTTGGATGTTGATGTTGATCATGAGTTGGAGATAATGAACTAGCCACTTGTTGATCTTGTTGCACTTGAGATGATGTACTAGCTTGATTTTGCATTAGAGAACCACTAGCTTGTGTAATTGGACTTTGGAGCACTTGATATTTGTTGTCATCCACATCAATCACTTGCTTTGGCCTAATATCACCAATATCCATTTCTTTCATAGCATTGGTCAATTGAGTTCCTCTCACATCATCCAAGTTATTTTTCTCATCTTGAGAGCCATTTGTTTCATCAAACTCAACATCATGAACTTCCTCAAGTAAGCCACTAGCCAAATTCCAAACTCTATAAGCTTTGCTAGTAGTGGAGTAACCAAGTAAGAATCCTTCATCACATTTCTTCTCAAACTTGCTCAATCTAGAGCCCTTCTTCAAGATGTAGCATTTGCAACCAAATACCCGAAAGTATGCAATGTTGGGCTTTCTTCCATTTAAGATCTCATATGGTGTCTTCTCTAGAAACTTGTGGCAATAGAGGCGGTTGCTATAGAAGCAAGCCGTGTTGATTGATTCGGCCCAAAATGAATGACTCACATTATACTCATTTAACATTGATCTTGCCATATCAATCAAAGTTCTATTCTTTCTCTCAACTAGGCCATTAGATTGAGGTGTATACATGGCCGAGAATTGATGCTTGATTCCAAGCTCCTCACATAGCTCATCAACTCTTGTGTTTCTAAACTCACTTCCATTGTCACTTCTTACTTTCTTGATTGTGGTCTCAAACTCATTTTGCACTCTCTTGATGAACTTCTTGAATATGTCAAAAACATCACTCTTGTCCCCAAGAAAGAATACCCATGTATATCTAGTGAAATCATCCACAATCACAAAGCCATACTTGTTGCCACCAATGCTTGTGTATGTAGTTGGCCCAAATAAATCCATATGCAACAACTCAAATGCCTTGGAAGTACTCATAATGCTTTTCAATGGATGAGTGTTGCCTACTTGCTTTCCGGCTTGACATGCACTACATAGCTTATCTTTCTCAAATGTGACATCCTTCAAGCCTCTAACTAAGTCATGCTTCACTAACTTGTTCAATTGCTTCATGCCAACATGACCAAGTCTTCTATGCCATAACCAACCCATACTTGATTTGGTGAGCAAGCATGTTGAGAGTTGAGTGTCACTAGCATTGAAATCAACCAAGTATAGATTCTCATATCTAAAGCCCTTGAAGATCAAGTTGGAGCCATCAACACTAACTATCTCCACATCATCAACACCAAATATGCACTTGAAACCTAGATCACACAATTGAGCAACCGAGAGAAGATTGAAGTTCAACTTTTCAACTAGGAGCACATTGGAAATGCTATGATCATTTGAGATTGCAATCCTTCCAAGAGCCTTCACATCACCCTTGCTATTATCACCAAATGTGATACTATCAATACCACTATCATTTGATTTGAGAGAGTTGAACATTCTTGAATCACCGGTCATATGTTGAGAGCACCCACTGTCAAGCACCCAATGCCTTCCTCCGGCCTTGTAATTTACCTACAAAACAATTTAATGTCTTTTAGGTACCCATACTTGCTTGGGTCCTTGGAGATTAGTAACTAAGCTCTTTGGTACCCAAATGGCCTTCTTCTTTGGACCCACAATTGGTGTACCAACAAACCTAGCATGCACACCTTTCTCTCCCTTGGTAAGCACATAACAAGAATCAAAAGGAATGTAATCCATTTTAGCATGAAACTTGTTGTTGTTCTTGTTCATTTTATTACAATTAATCTCTAGATGCCCAACTTGCTTGCATCTATTGCAATAACGACCATTGCTCTTCACAAAGCGAGACTTTGGAGTAGCAAAGGCCGCCTTGCCCTTCTTGGGAGTATAGCCCAAACCCTCTTTGTTAAGAGAGAACCTTTGGCTACCCAAGCATTTTAGCAAGCGGGCATCCCCACCATAGGCATTACCTAATGCGTGGGTGAGATCATCCACCTCTCTCTTGAGAGTCTCATTCTAACCACAAGTGATGAATCACTAGTAGTAGAGGTAGAGTTGGTTGTGGTGGATGATGATGAGCTACATGAAGCATTAGTAGGACCAACAAATAAAGAATCATCAATAATATCACATGTTAGTCCAATATCACAAGTGACAATCACTTGCTTCTCCTTAGCTTCCTTCATGAGCTTCTCCAACTTGAGGTCCTTCTCCTTAATGAGCTCAAGTAGAGAGGAGTGGGCTTCCTTAAGCCTAGTGTGAGCAACTTCAAGGTCCTCGTGGTCTTCCTTTAGACACTCACGAGAGGCCTCTAGCTCATCAAAGGATTTTCTAAGAGCTTTAAGCTCTTGTTCAATTCCTTTGCACTCCTTACTCTTTTTGAGAGCAACAAGCTCTTCCATCAAGGCATCATTTTCATTGCTCTTGGCAATGAGCTCTTGGTCCAAGATTTTGCACTTCTTGGTTGTCCTCTTGTAGCCCTTGCTCATTTGATCTATTATGCCCAATAGATCATCCTTGGAGTAGTCCTCATCCTCCTCATCATCACTCCTACACCCATCACTAGCACAAGAATCATCATCACTATCATCATATTTTACCTTGGTAGGTTTGGCCATAAGGCATGTCGATGTAGTGTCGAAGATGGATGGCTTGTTGGAGAGGGCGATGCTTACAATGGCTCGCCGAGTGGTCCTCTCATCATCACTAGAGCTATCATCATCACTATCGGAGTTATCACTATCCCAAGTGACCACATAGCCACCACCCTTCTTCTTCTTGTTGATAGTGAAGCTCTTCTTCTCTTTCTTCTCCTTCTTATCCTTCTTGTTTTTCTTCAACTTCAACTCCCCATCATGATATCTTTTGTCTTCATAGGGACACTTTGCCACTACATGATCGGGGCTAATGCAATTGTAGCAAAGCATCTCCTTTGCCTTCATGAAGTCCCTTCTCTTTCTTGCACCATATCCTTTCTTCTTCATGAACCTCCCCATCTTGTGCACTAGGAGGGCCATGGTCTCATCATCGAATGGATCATCATCGCTCTCCACCTTGCTCTTGCCCTTAGAAGATGAAGCCTTGAATGCAATGGGCTTCTCTTGCTTGACCTTGATCTCCTTCTTCTCATCTTCATCTTCATCATCATCATATTGAGCATCGGTCATGACATCTCCAAGCACTTGGTTTGGAGTCACCTTGTCCAAACCCTCTCTTTGGATCATCTTCCTCAAGATAGCAAACTTCTTAGGTAAGTTCATCAAGAACTTATGTGAGAAGTCCTTGTCCTTGACATCTTCTCCTAGGCTCTTGAGAACATTGACAATAACTTGTAGCCTATAGAACATCTCCGGTATGGACTCATCATCCTTCATCTTGAAGCTTGCAAACTTATCCTTGAGCATATAGAGCTTGGCACTCTTTACCGTTGAAGTGCCCTCATATGTTTCCTCTAATCTTGTCCACACTTCACTTGCCATCTCAAGATCCTTGATTTGCTCAAAGACCTTTGCATCAATCCCATTGTAGAGAGTGTTGAGAGCCATAGTGTTGCATTGGTTGTTGATGCGGTCATTGTTGGTGAGGTTGTCGGGATCAATGATAGCATAATCATGATGTGTCACCTCCCAAACCTTCTCATTGATAGAGCCAAGATATTGCTTCATCTTTCTTTTCCAATGATCAAAAGATGAGACACCATCAAAGAGTGGAGGCTTGCCCCCGACATGGTTGAACACAACTTGAGCCATCTTACACCGAGGTTGTTAAGCCTTACAAACGGTGACCACGGCTCCGATACCACTTGAAAGGTCTTGATGGCTAGAGGGGGGTGAATAGCCTTTTAAAAATTTCTACAAAGACAAGCTAAACAAGTTTATCAATACAACAAATAGCGAGATGCGAGTTTTGCTTAGCCTATGGGGTGTTTGCAAGCCACCTATCCAATTCACAATTCTAGTATATTGGCACTCAACCGCACAAGTTAAACCGAGAAGGTAACTACAACTACAACTAGCAAGCTACACAAAAGAGCTACTCTAGCAAAGCAAACTAGCTAGCAAAGATAACTAAGAAAGTAATGCGGAGTTGAGTTAGGAGGGTTTCACCGAGGGGCGGAGTATTGAGCCAACCAATATGATCAACAATGAATACCAAAACAACTGAACACCGGGATCAATCAATCACAATATGAAAGTGATGACACGAAGATTTATCCCGAGGTTCACGTGCTTGCCGGCACGCTAGTCCCCGTTGTGTCCCTCTTCACCACGTGGTTCGGTGGCCAATCGGTTTCACACCGAGCCTCTCAAAAGGCGCCACAAGAACCTACCAAATGGCAAAAGGTTGCAATGACACGAGCAATTTACTCATGTTGCCTTTGGCGCTTCGCCGAGGTAGGCACAAACCCCTCACAATCACCGGAGGTGGCCAAGAACAATCACCGACTCTTGCCAACGCCTCCAAGCTGCTCCAAGCCGTCTAGGTGGCGGCAACCACCAAGAGAAACAAGAATCCCACAGCAAATCAACCACCAAGTGCCAACTAGATGCAATCTCACAATGCAAATGCACTTGGATCACTCAAACTCACTTCGAATATGCAAAGAAGCAAGAGAGATGAGTGGGAGGGGAGTTGCTTAGCTCAAAGTGCTCACAAGTATGTCAAATGTCCAAGAGATGGAGCCTTGAGCCGGCCAACGAGTATTTATAGACGTACCCCTTCGAATATAGCCGTTAGAAACTTGATTCAGCAGCAGTCACGCTGACCGGATGCGCTGGTCCAACTGACCGGACGCGCCGATCACGCAACGGCTAGTTTTCGAAACACTGACAGGACGCGCTGGTCACAACGACCGGACGCGCTGGTCACGACCGGACGCGCTGGTCCCGTGACTGACCGGACGTGCTGGTCAACCCTGAGCCGCGCACAACGAAACGTCGACCGGACGCGCTGGAGAACTGACCGGACGCCACAGTGCCAGCGTCCGGTCGGAGTCCAGTAAGCTCCCTGGACGACCGGACGCGTCCGGTCGACTGTGACCGGACGCGCTGCGCGTCCGATCAACCAACTGAAAAACGCGCAGACGCTGACGCTGACCGGACGCGTCCGGTCAAACAGTGACCGCGTCCGGTCCAACGTCCGGTCACCACTGTGACCTCCGTTCGTCTCCGTTTCTTTTTCCGACTTCCGGCGTAGTGGAAAATAGGCGTTTCAACTCCTCAAAAACGCCTGAATCCCGCCTCGCAAGCTCGACGGGAGGGAGAGAGGACCCCAAACCCTCTCTACCGCTCAAACTCCACCGCCTTCGCAAACGTGCTAACATCACCAAGTGATCATCACCATGTGCATGTGTGTTAGCATTTTCACAATCATTTTTCGAGGCGTTATTAGTTCTATCCAAATGCATATGATTTTGAAATGCACACCTAGAGGCACTTAGGAGTTCAATAGCCGCGTCATTCCCCTCTTTATAGTACGGCTATCTATCCTATAATGTAACCACACCCACTAGGTGTCTTGGTTACTAAAACACAACCCTTAAGCATATACCTTTGCCTTGATCACGTAGGGTTGCGTCCAAATCCAAGTGTGGCCACTCATGATCACCATGTCCATCTTGCCACCAACCTTGGAATGTACTAATCCTCATATGCTACATACAACTTAGGCATAGGATTAGTACTTAGGCATTGTCACTAATTACCAACACCAAACATAGAGCTTTCAACTGGTTGACCACAAGTCTAGTAATCTTCGGGGAAGTAGTAGTAGTAATCACTATTTGCACATTCGGGAGTCCATCCTGAGGTGTGGGGGAATGCAAGGGTGAGCACAAAAGTACTCAACAAGTGTAACATGGGGTTCATGAAGCCCAAAAAGGATAGACACATGTTTAACTCTATGCAGCTTTTAGTTGGTCATATTTTAAGCAATTGTGTAGCAACAAATATGTGATGTTCCCATAATAAACACATGATCATGTAAAGAGAATAATGAATAGCAAGAACAAGTAAATTTATAGTGATCTCTATTCCATAAGGGTCCAAGGCCGCTCGTGTCCGTGAGCACGGCTGATATACCAGTTTTACACTCTGCAGAGGTTGTACACTTTCACTGTGAGTTGTGATCCCCAAAAGTCCGAGGTCATGACTCCCCATTAGACAGTTAAGTTTCACTATGAAGTCTTTCCAAGGTTCGTCTAACAAGTTAGGGCCGCTAGGTTTCTGTGCCCTGCAAATGTAGAGCTCCCCTTCCGTATGGCACAATGACACGCAACCTATACTCATAAGGACAGAAGCCGCACTACACCCAACCCGGAACACACCCCTCTTGCGCCATAAAGATAACCACTAACAAGCTAGAAAAGGTCCTCTTATATGACTAAAGCCAGAGCCATATAGCCCTCACAGTTGTACTGTAAGTCCCGGATATTCGCTTACAGATAAGTCCTTATGGAGAGGAATCTAGAGAAAACACTAGCCCACTTGTTCCCTGTTACTAAAAATCATCTTTTAGTGTTATTGCATATATCACTAGTCAAGTTACAAGATCATTGTTTATGTGAGCACTAGCAACTACCCAATGCTATAACCATAGGATTCAAGGAACAAGATCAATACTAAGGCATCCTTAACAAGGAGACACATGCAGCATAAATTAAGTGAATTAAAGTGAATAGGTAACAAGGATAATCCCATGCTATACTTGCCTTGATCTAGCTGATCCTGTTGATCCGGTTCGTAATAGTTGTAACACCCTCGGTGTTACCGCGTTAACAAATCACTAAACCATGTCATGAGCATCATGTTTATGTATTATTGTTTATGGCAAAATGAGGAATTAAATTTTGTTGCACTAATTCTTAATTTGAGCTCTAATTTAATTCCTTGTTCAAATATTCCTCAGTACAGTTCAACTAACTATTGTCATCCTGATCCAACTCCAGCGCTAGCAATTTATTTTCTTTCTAAAATTCCCTGATCGCACTCACAGCACACTCGCAAGGCATGCCCGCGCAGCACGCATACGGCGACAACCGACCGCGGCAGCAGCGGACACCACGCACAACTTACGTGTTAGTTAATACTTAATTAGCCACCGTGCTTTGCAAAAATCAACGTTGCCTAGCCCATACGGCGCGCTGCCTCTGCGAAAGGAAACCAGAGGGCACACAATGTCACTGCAGGGGTACTGCAGCGCCAGGAATGCACTGTAGCAGCGCAGAGATCACTGTAGCGTTAGGAATGCACTATAGCAGCGCAGAGATCACTGTAGCATCGCAGAAATACTGTAGCACGTAGAATTACTGTTCATGTGGAAGTCGCTGCTCGCCAGACCAAAAGTCTGTATGCTGCGAGCCTGATTCACGCTGGTCGCGCACGTCGGTCTCTTTTCCAGCGCGAGCGTCCCTGCGTCTCTCGTCCTTAAAAGGAGATGTCTCGCGATCGCGAGCTCGCCAGACTTGTTGTCCACCTCTTCCTCTCTAATCAAGTTTCTCTGTTCTTACCGTGTAAGCTGCGTCTATCGAAGCATGAGTGGACTGCGGTAAGTACCTCGTGAGTCCCTCTTGTACTTCCTCTGTTTCTCCCTAGCAGCGCCATTCATCTTCATTATTCCTTTGATTAAAGACCTCATTCATGAGCAAGTCACGGGAGAAAGCCATGAGCTAATTAAGTTCCTTTGGTTTTTTAGAGATTATTAACAGCTACTTTGCGCAATCAATATCTCCACCATACGAACTCCAATTCCGTTGATTCTTCTTCCTAAATTCATTGAAAATCAAGAATTGTCTGTCCATGTCATTTTCTTCGTCTCTAGAGCTCAACTAAATTTATCTATTTATCATGAAATGTATTTTAGTTAGTAGAAAATATTAGGCTAGCTAGTTCTTGCTTAGTAGAAGTAATGGATAGCTTAGCATGTTAACCATTAGAGTTAGTTAATTAGCTTAGTAGTTGTGTATTTTTTAAGAGCTGTTGTTGTCTTTGCATTAAGTCATGTCATCAATTCATGCATGTAGATCACGAGATAGTTGACTACGTGGCCGTGGAGGAACAGGACTACGAGGAGATCGTGGAGGAGTACTAGGAGGAGGTTCTCGTGCAGGAGGGAGTCCCAGAGCCACTGACCACTGACTTTGCTGCTACACCACCTGCCCAAGGCAAGCCCGGTGCATAACCCTTATTTTACAAATCACTATATATATATAGTTGTTGTGCATTTACGTTACAGGAATTTTATGGAACCCATATGCATATATATATATCTACCTATGAGTCATACTAGTATAGGATCGTGTAGCTGCTATGCTTAGGTTTATCGGTAGCGTGGGTAGCCTGCTGTTACTCATAAGTAGGTAAAAATTTACACTCATGGTAAAATGATAGAAAGGAAATGGTGACCGGGCAGGGATGTGGTTGGGTTCTGGTGGGTGTAACAGGTTATGTCCCGCGGCCACGGGGCTTAGCTTGGTTACATTATTTTCCTATCCGTGTCGATTAAGGACCGATCGTTGCACTAGACTCCCGGTCAAGTCACAGATATATTGTCCTAAGCACATACTTGCTTATGGGAGCGGGAAGACTTATTACTCTCTTGTCATGGGTTCCGGCTCTTTCCGGACCGACTGTTAGGGGTGGGTTTTAGGTGGAGGTCTAAGCACCGCACTGAGGCCGAGCCTGCAGTGTTGGGGGCTTGGAGTCCCAGTTTGGACGGGGACCTGGACCCCTTGACAGGAGTGGAATGGGTTGGTCTTGCTTGTACCTGGGGTGCAAGTGAGGCGTATGTTTTTGGGGCACCCAGCTGGGCATATTGATTCGCGAATCGCCGTTTCTGCGTGACGGTATGGCTTGACTGCACTCTGGCACCGTAGTAAGAATTGGAATAAGAAAGATGATAAAATAGTTCTGATTGCTCAACTGTTGCTTGGAATTAGAACAGGTGCTTACATAGAATGTTGAACAAGTAATTAAATATGGCTACTAAGAATCTAATGAAATAAGGACATACTCTTAGTATTGCTTTCCACAAACAAGAAACCCACAAGCCATAAAGCCTATCATATTCCTTGAGAGTCGGAAAATATATATATTTCCAGTCGGGTAAGTCTTGCGAGTACGTTGTGTACTCAGGGTTTATTTACCCTTGTTGCAGGTGCACCTTGAGAAGCTAGCCTTTGTGTGGAGGATTCTTCTGGTGGGCACAGACGGATCCTTATATCGCTCCGCTAGATGTTTATTTTATTTCCGCTGTTTAATTATCGCACTCTGAACTTTGGTTATGTAATAAAGAATTTCTGAGATACTTTGTTGTATAAAATGGACTAAGTATTGTAAGCTTGTACTTATTATTGGATCCTGGATGTAAAACGTGGATTGTTTCGAGTTCTCCCGTTGGGTGTGCTCGACGGAACTGTTCGATTTAGCTTCCTTTCGGGGTACTTAGTGTCTAGTGGTAGACAAGTACCTCCGAAAGCGGGCTAAACCGGGCGGTTCTGCCACAGTTGGTACCAGAGCTAATAATGAGTTTACAAGTTTAATCATTCTTTTTAAAAAAACTTAAAAATTTGACCAACAAAAGCTTTGCGAAAAATAGATGCGATAAAATTACATAAATAAGTACTAGCCCTAACAATATGGTCTATCTAGGATAGTGGCACTATTTTGGCTAACCAATTTTCTGCAGGTACACTAACTTGCGAATACGTAAGAATCGACTAGCATACGGGGAGTGAGTGTGCGATGTGCCAAAAATTTCATACGATTTGCCGCTATATTCCGGCATGAGTGAGCGCGTAGGCCGATGCATGCATCATAAAAGAAAATCGGTTAAGCTAAAACCCCCTTCACGTATAATTTTGGATAGTTAAGATGATAGGGTAATAAATAAAAAGAAATGCTTCAATCCTTAGTAAAAGCCTTGTCATTTCTCTAAGTCTCTTGTTCCTAATCTGGAGGTTCTCTAATGGTTGGTTCCTATCTGGTCACAGATGGATCTGAGGTCCCGTCACGTGGGCACTGGGTCCGGTCGTGTGAGCAACAGTGCCGGAGTGGGTCGTGGCCTTGGTGAAGGTCATGGAGAATCTGGTCGCAACAATGCCAACGGGGAGAGCCACGAGGCCCCACTCTTGGGTCCTCCTTCTCCACCACTACCACCGCCACCTCTAATGACCCATGCAGAGATGATGGCGGAGATGTTGGCTGCACGTCAGGAGACAGCCCGTGCCTTGGAGATGATGGCACAGGCTCTTGGTGGCTTCGCCCGTGGAGGCCACAGTGGCAACGGCGGGAACGGTGGTGGTGCACGCGGTCTCGAGAGGCCCTATTCTTATCAGGACTTCTTGAAGACCAACCCACCCACGTTCACGCCGACTGCGGAGCCTCTTGACGCGGAGCATTGGCTTCGTGTGCTGGAGCAGAAGTTTCTACTGCTCCTGGTGACCGATGAGCAGAAGGTGCGCTTTGCCGCACAACAGCTTTTGGGATCTGCTAGTGCATGGTGGCATACTTTCAACGCCATGCAGCCGGTGGAAAATCCTGTGACTTGGCAGGAGTTCACCACTGCCTTCCGAGAGTACTTTATTCCTGCTAGGGTGCTGAACAGGAAGCTATCTGAGTTCTTGGATCTGAAGCAGGGCAACATGTCTGTGATGGAGTATGCCAACAAATTCAATCATCTTGCACAGTATGCGGGTTATCATGCGGACTCTAATGAGAAGAAGAGGGACCGTTTCTACCACAGCCTCTCTTGTATTTTGCAAAAGGAGTTATATAATGGGAACTATCAGACTTTTGGTACATTGATGAATGCTGCCATTGCTATGGAAGGACTGCAGCGTGACACTCAGGCTGAGTGGAAGCGCAAGCGGGGGATTTCTGGGTCTTCTAGTCACCCGCAGCCGCAGAAGGTGCAGGTTGTCAAGAGGATGTCCTACCACCCTCCTGGTGGACAGCCATCTCGGCATCCTCAGCAGACTCACCAGACACCGCCGACTCAGTACCGTGCACCTACTCAGCAGGTGCAGCAGCCTCAAGGACAGCAGTTTCCGCCACGTCAGGGGCAGATGATCAAGTCTAATGCTTGTTTCAAGTGTGGCAAGGAGGGCCATTTTGCTCGGGAGTGCCCCGAGAACTAGCCTGCTCAGTCTGCTCAACCGTCGGCTAACTCTCGCTTGATCAAGAGGACTATCATTAAGAAGAAGATGCCAGTGAATCGCTCGGGATAGGTTAACTACACCGAGGCTGAGGAGCTCCTGCAGAATGAGCCTGTGATGGCTGGTATGTTTACCATTAACTCCCACCCAGCATTCGTGTTGTTTGATTCTGGTGCATCACATTCATTCATGAGCTTGGGATTTACTGAAAGGCACAATATATCTCTTAGGGCTATTCCTTTTGCCTATAAGATCCGCACTCCAGGTGCCCAGATGTGCATTAATACTCGGACAGACACGGTTGGCTTAGTACTAGCCACTCACACTTACCGTCTCTAGTTCATGGTGCTGCCTGGGCAGGGCATTGATGCAATACTAGGCATGAACTGGCTGAAGGTTTATGGGGTAGTCTTAGACCTTAAGAGGAGAGTTGTTGAGTTACGACTTCCTTCTTCTGAGGATAGGATGTCTCTTCGTATCTCTCCAAATTCTGCTTCACCAGTCACCGCTAATGTTGAAGCTTCTCCTGATCTTGCCTCTATTCCTGTGGTCTGTGAGTTTCCTTATGTCTTCCCTGAAGATTTGCCGGGGTTACCACCAGATAGAGATATGGAGTTTATCATAGAGTTAGAGCCTGGCACTGCTCCTATTTCACGGCGTCCTTACCGCATGGCTCCACCAGAATTAGCAGAAATGAAGAAGCAATTAGAGCAATTGCTGAAAAAGGGGTTTATCCGTCCTAGTTCTTCTCCATGGGGTTGTCCAGCTATTTTTGTGAAGAAGAAGGACGACACTCTACGGATGTGTGTGGATTATCGCTCTCTCAATGCGGTAACCATCAAGAATAAGTACCCTTTGCCTCGCATTGATGCTTTGTTTGATCAGTTGGCTGGTGCTAGAGTGTTTTCAAAAATTGATCTTCGTTCTGGGTATCACCAAATAAAAATCTGGCCCCAAGATACAAAGACAGCTTTCTCTACTAGGTATGGGCTTTATGAGTACCTAGTCATGTCTTTTGGTCTCACCAATGCTCCTGCATTCTTCATGTACCTCATGAACTCAGTCGTTATGCCAGAGTTAGACAAGTTTGTAGTGGTGTTCATTGATGATATTTTGATATATTCTAAGAATGAAGAAGAGCATGCACAACATCTTCGCACAGTCCTGGCCCGATTACGTGAGCACAAGTTGTATGCCAAATTCAGCAAGTGTGAGTTTTGGTTGGATAGAGTGCAGTTTTTGGGACATGTGCTGACCCCAGAAGGTGTATCTGTAGATCCTAGCAAGGTGCATGATGTGCTTAGTTGGAATTCTCCAAAATCAGTACATCAGATCTGTCAGTTTCTTGGTCTTGCCGGTTATTATCGACGCTTCATTCCTGATTTCTCCAAGATAGCACAGCCTATGACCAAGTTGCTTCAGAAAGACTCCAAGTTTGTGTGGAGTTCAGCCTGTGAGGAAGCCTTCCAAGCTTTGAAGAAATTTCTTACCTCTGCTCCTATTCTTACCCAACCAGATATTGACAGGCCATTTGAGGTGTATTGTGATGCATCCAAGACAGGTCTTGGTTGTGTGCTTATGCAAGAGGGACGGGTGATAGCTTATGCTTCCCGTCAACTGAAGAAGCATGAAGTGAATTATCCCACCCATGATTTAGAGCTGGCTGCAGTGGTGCACTCTCTAAAGATTTAGAGGCATTATCTATTGGGAAACAAGGTGCATATTTATACGGATCACAAGAGTCTCAAGTATATTTTTACTCAACCCGAGTTAAATATGAGACAAAGGAGATGGCTTGAGTTAATTAAGGATTACAACCTAGAAGTTCATTATCATCCGGGAAAAGCCAATGTGGTGGCTGATGCATTGAGTCGGAAGTCGCATCAGGACGATGAAGGGTCTTTGCCTCTCTCTCACTCTGCAGTTTTAGCACATATTGCTCTAATCTCAGATTTATTGGAGCAAATTATTATTGAGCAAAGGCAGGATGCCTTAGAAATTCCTCAGATCAAGAAGCTAATGGCTGAAGGCCGTGGTCCTCATTTTAGCATTGATGAACAAGGTGTGGTGAAGTTCAAGAACCGGTTGGTGGTTCCTAAAAGTGGTGACCTCAGAAGAAAGATTTTGGAGGAAGCTCATAGTTCCAAGCTGTCCATTCACCCGGGGAGTAACAAGATGTACCATGATTTACGCCACTTGTATTGGTGGTCAAATATGAAGCAGGACATCACTAAGCATATAGCTGAGTGTGATATTTGTGGAAGGGTGAAGGCGGACCATATGCGTACGCTGGTTTTCTGCAGCCCTTGCCTATCCCAATTTGGAAATGAGAGGATATTTCCATGGATTTTATTACAGGGTTGCCCCGCACAGTAAAAGGGCATGATTCTATCTGGGTCATTGTGGATCGTCTTACAAAGTCTACCCATTTTCTTCCTGTGGGTACAAGATATACAGCCACGCAGTATGCTAAGCTGTACTTTGACCGCATTGTAACTCTTCATGGAGTTCCTCTTACTATTGTCTCTGATCGTGGGTCAGTTTTTATGTCCCGCTTTTGGGCTCAACTTCAGGAGTGTCTTGGAACCGACCTTCTTAGAAGTTCAGCTTATCACCCGCAGACCGATGGCCAGACAGAAAGAGTCAATCAGGTGCTGGAGGATATATTAAGAGCTTGTGTCATTTCTTTTCCTGAGAAGTGGGATGAATATTTGAAATTGGCTGAGTTTTCTTACAACAATAGCTATCAAAAAAGCATCCAAATGGCGCCTTTTGAGGCTTTGTATGGCAAGAAATGCAGGACCCCACTCAACTGGGTTGAAGTAGGAGACCGTGGTTATTTCGGGCCTAAATTTATCTTAGAAGCTAGAGAGCAAGTCAGAATTATTCGGAGTCATTTGAAAGCAGCCCAGACCCGACAGAAAACTTATGCAGACAAGAGAAGAAGACCTTTGCAATTTGAAGTTGGTGATTATGTGTATCTTAAAGTGTCTCCCATGAAAGGTGTGCATAGATTTGGTGTCCGTGGAAAACTAGCTCCTCGCTATGTTGGACCTTATAAGATTTTGAAACGGTGTGGCCCAGTTGCTTATCGCATCCAACTCCCGGATGTTTTATCTGCAGTCCACAATGTGTTTCATGTGTCTCAACTGAAGAAATGTTTGAGGGTCCCTGAAGAAGTTATGGAGGTTGAAGGGCTCCCTCTCCAACCTGATCTTTCTTACGTGGAGCATCCCGTCAAAATTTTGGATGAAAAAGAAAGAGTGACTAGAAACAATGTGGTGAAATTTTACAAGGTCCAATGGCAGAATCACTCGGAAGACGAAGCTACTTGGGAACTTGAGAGTTATATTTTGAAGAATTATCCTCATCTCCTTCCTAGCTCATCAATGTAATTATCGAGATTAAAAATTTATTTCTATCTCTTTTCTCACACTAGGCACGTGAAATCTCGGGTCGAGATTTTCTTTTAGGGGGTAGAGCTGTAACACCCTCGGTGTTACCGCGTTAACAAATCACTAAACCATGTCATGAGCATCATGTTTATGTATTATTGTTTATGGCAAAATGAGGAATTAAATTTTGTTGCACTAATTCTCAATTTGAGCTCTAATTTAATTCGTTGTCCAAATATTCCTCAGCACAGTTCAACTAACTATCGTCATCCTGATCCAACTTCAGCGCTAGCAATTCATTTTCTTTCTAAAATTTCCTGATCGCGCTCACAGCATACTTGTAAGGCATGCCCGCGCAGCACGCACACGGCGACAACCGACTGCGGCAGCAGTGGACACCACGCACAACTTACGTGTTAGTTAATACTTAATTAGCCATCGTGCTTTGCAAAAATCAACGTTGCCCAGCCCACACGGCGCGCTGCCTCTGCGAAAGGAAACCAGAGGGCACGCAATGTCACTGCAGGGGTACTGCAATGCCAGGAATGCACTGTAAAAGCACAAAAGTCACTGTAGCGCCAGGAATGCACTGTAGCAGCGCAGAGATCACTGTAGCACCGTAGAATGCACTGTAGCAACGCCGAGATCACTGCAGCATCGCAGAATGTACTGTAGCAGCGCAGAAACACTGTAGAGTATTAAAGTTATGATTTAAACGAGATTTACTTTATTAACGTAATAGATTAAATATAATCTCAAAATTTAAAAGTGGAAAACCTACTAAACAGTAGCACTAACATGTAGAGTATGAAATTATGAACCTAACGTAACTTGAACGGGTCAAATCAGAGTTAAAACGGAGATTTTACAAGCGAAATATGATTGAAATAAGTCCTATAAATATTAAAAACGTATTTTCAGTTAAACCGACCGAGTTTACGCTTTCAAATGGATAAAGCATAATCGGGTTTTACGCTTATGGACTGCGGGTTCAATTATAAAGAAACAGAGGGACTCTTTAGCAAAACCAGCAGCCGAAGGGGTATGCAGCGTTCTAAGCCGTTGGATCCAAAACCAGCGGCCGAGATTAGACGGAGGGGGAAAAGGAGGCTGCCGGCGGTGAGCTGGATGGCGGCGCCATGGCCGGAATAGGCCTAACCTCGCCGGAGTTCACCGTTTTCGATGTTCCGGGCACCACTGATGACGGGACAAGCATGAAAAGAAAGAGAAGATCATTGCGGACTCACCAAGACAGCTCTCGGCAACGGAAATCGAACAAAGAGGGCGCGCGACTCCCAAAGGTGGACGGCGAGCTCCTCCGAACTCGAGCGGCGGCTATTCGGTTGCGGTGGCTAGCACTTGATTCGAGGCCGGTGGCTTCGGGTTAGGGCTGTGGAGAGGCGGTGCGAGCGCGGCGGCTTTTATGAGGATGCTAGGCGTGACCTCCAAGCAAAAGAGATCGAGGCGGAGGCGGACTCATCCGACCGGTGACCAGCTCGGTTACGAGCAAGGGAAGGGGACGGCACCGACAAGCTGGCCCGGGTGGCAGCGAGAGAGAGGCGTCAGCCAGAGAGGGGCGGCTGCGGCCGACGGGTTAGCTGGGCCGGCCCACTGCGTGGCTTGCGGCCAGGAGAAACTGGCCCGTTGGTTTCGGCCCAATCAAGAAAGGGAAGGCGAGCTGGGCCAAGGAGGGAGGAAAGAAGCCTTCGGGCCAAAAACTGAGAAGAGGTAAATTCCTATTTCCTTTTCTTTTTCTAATATTACAAATACATTTTCAAAGAGTTTTTGAAATCCTTTTCTTCTGGTAATAAAACCCAATCAATATAAATAAAAATATGCAGCGGTATGTATGCACAAACATATATCTAATCTTATAGTTGATTTTATTTATTAAAAATTATTATTTCTATAAATTCAAATGCTCACAAAATTGCATAAATAAATCCAATTCCCCTATTTCAAAATAATGCAAATTTTAGGGTGTTACAATTTGACCCCCTTAAAATGAATCTCGTCCCGAGATTCGGACGATGCTTACTCAAACAACTGTGGGTACGCTTTTCTTAAATCTTTCTCTCTTTCCCATGTAGCCTCTGCTTCCGAATATCGGCTCCACTGAACTTTACACATCTTTATAACTCGGCTCCTAGTAACTCTTTCCGCTGTCTCCAAGATCTTTACTGGATACTCCTCATAGGTGAGGTTTTCCTTGACAATGAGCTCTTCTAACGGTATTTGTTCTTCCAGTACACGCAAATATTTTTTTAACTGAGACACATGGAACACATCATGCACACCTGCTAAGCTCTCAGGTAATTCCAATTGATATGCCACTTCACCACGTCTCTCTAAGATCTTAAAAGGACCGACATACCTTGGTGCTAACTTTCCCTTCCTGTTGAACCTTTTCACACCTCTCATAGGTGACACTTTTAGGTAGACATAATCTCCTACTTCAAAAGTCAACTCTCTCCGTCGAGTATCGGCATAACTTTTCTGTCGTGACTGAGCTGCTTTCAAATTGTTTCTAATCATTCTTACTTGTTTCTCAGCATTCTTAAGCACATCGGGACCAAACACCTGACTTTCTCCTGTCTGATTCCAGAACAACTGAGTTCTACACTTCCTACCATACAAGGCTTCAAAAGGTGCCATCTGTAGACTTTTTTGATAACTATTATTGTAGGAAAACTCTGCATATGACAAACTCTTATCCCAACTAGTACCATACTACAAAGCACAAGCTCTCAACATGTCTTCTAATATCTGATTAATCCTTTCAGTTTGCCCATCCGTCTGAGGATGATATGCTATGCTAAAATTTAGCTTAGTCCCTAATGACTCTTGTACTTTCTGCCAGTAATATGATGTAATTGAGTACCTCGATCTGACACGATCTTCTTTGGAACTCCGTGCAAACTTACTATTCTTTCCAAATACAGTTCAGCCAACTTTGCACTGGAATATGTTGTTTTGACTGGTATAAAGTGAGCAACTTTAGTCAGACGATCCACTATAACCCATATTGAATCAAAACCTCTCTGAGTGTGTGGTAACCCCACTATGAAGTCCATACCAACTTCTTCCCACTTCCATTCAGGTATCTGCATCGGTTGCAACAATCCTGCAGGTCTCTGATGCTCAGCTTTAACCCTCTGACATGTATCACATAGTGCAACATACTCCACAACATCTCTTTTCAAACCATACCACCAATACCTCTCTTTCAAATCCATATACATCTTGGTACTTCCAGGATGAATAGAGTAAGCGGACTCATGAGCTTCAGGTAGAATTGCTTCTCTTATAGTTTTGTCCTCAGGCACACATAAGCGTTTCCCAAACCATAGAGTTCTTTTATCATCCAAACGGAATCCAGGTGCCTTACCTTTCGGTATATTCCCAACTATCTCCTTTATTCTTTCATCTATCAGCTGACCCTTGCGTATTTCTTGCTCCAATATAGGCTCTATCACTAATTCTATTGCATTAATGGCAATACCCAAGTTTAAATGCTCAATCTCAGCACACAACTCATTTGACATAGGCATTACTTGTACCTCATTAGCATAGCTCTTTCTACTAAGAGCATCTGCAACAACATTAGCCTTACCCGGATGATAATGTACCTCCAAATCATAATCCTTAATCAACTCTAACCATCGACGTTGTCTCAAGTTTAGATCTGACTGGGTAAAAATATACTTCAAGCTCTTATGATCAGTGTAAATATCACTCTTATGCCCAATCAAATAATGCCTCCATATTTTCAAAGCATGCACCACTACTGCTAACTCCAAGTCATGAGTAGGGTAATTTAACTCATGCTTCCTCAACTGGCTGATTTTGCTGATTGTTCACAGAGCCTCCATCAACTGTGTCTGTATTGCCAAAAGCTCATGAATAGTAGGTGGTGGACCAACTCCATGACCACGGCCTTGACCTCATCCTCTTCCAGACATCTGTCACCCAATACAATATTAAATCTTAGAGATTACCACATTATAGACAATTCTAAAGATAGAGAACGGAATATGATAACCTTCTGGACATATCCTAATTTCAGTGGTTCGGTAAAACAGACCTATCTCAAGTTACAGATATCCAGTAGAGGTGTACTTTATATGATTGGAAAGCTTATGAAATTATCTACAACTTTTATTTAACTCACAAACCCAGATTCTGTCATGAAGTTAACCAAAACAGGACACAACAGAAACTGTTTCTGATTTCCAGACTGTGCAGTAACTTCATCTTGTAACGATTATATCTCATGATCCAGAACAGATAAAAAGGTGATTCTAGAAACATTGGAAAGGTACGTGGGTCTAGTTACTCTCATAAAAATTTCAGAATTTTTCGCTGAACAGTTAATTTCGAGCAAAAAAGGAAAGACAGACCGCTCCAGAAAGGACAGAACAGAGAGAAAAGGTTAACCCAACTAAACTATTTATTTATCACACTTAAACTTAGTATCTTTAACTAGGAACTTTTGTAGACAAGCCCACAAAGCTCCAGCACTCATTACATGGAAAAACCAACTCACACATAGGCACAATAATAACTCAACTAACCACACAAAGTTCACACGACACCACAAAACTCAACTTAACTCGACACTACTCGTACTATCGTACTATTACATAAATAGTATTCCAACTCCTAGGGACGGGCTTGATGTTCATGATAGTCATAGATCGCCTCCATGCCTTGATCAATCCTTAGACCATCTATCACCTCTTGGTACCTCTTGACGTCTTTTCCCAAAGCTTTAACTAGGGCTACCAACCGACAATTCTACACCATCATGTCATGACCAAAATCCACCATGAATCGAGGAATTAGTTCCAAATTCCCAGGGTTCATCATTACCCATCCTTGCTCTGGGTCTCCACGGGGAAAATAGCGATATTGATCATCTTGCATAACCTCATAGCGGAGGTGACGAAGTCCCAAGCGTGCTTCAAAGACTGCATCTTCTATGCCATCTTCTATAGTGGCGCGATGACCACTATGGGAAAAGCACCTGTCCAGCAAATAAGTATCCATCTCTTCGTTCTTAACGAAGATACGCACATTGCACTTCCAGTAAGTAGCTTCCAAAGGATGCTTGTGCTCCCAGCAGACATACTCAAACGCAGGATCCCAATCTGTGAAATAGGCACTAAGCATGCCAACCAGTCGGTGGTGTGAAGGAGTGTCATGGCTTGACTTGTGATGGATCTTTGTAATCCAACCCATAGGAAGGGGCGGCACACCAACTTCAGCCGAACCATCATATGGAGGCGACGGGGGCTGTTCTCCATCGTGGGCAAGCTCAACATCTTCATCATCACTCAAATAGATAACCACCTCTTTAGGTTCAAGCTCTTCTTGGGGAAAAACTAGTTCTGGCGCCTGCACTGGTGATGGTGGTGGGGTTGGTGAAGTGTCTTCTGGTTCCTCCTGAGGCTCCTCTAGTTCGTACAGGGAACGGGGTGGAAAGTAGCCTCCAGTGGTAATACGGGCAGTCTTGCAGGCACGAGGCATCTACAGAATTTAGGCCAAGAGTAAGTTAGAATAGAAGCAATATTTTCACAATAGAATGAGGCGAAAGGAGCATAACAACTTAGCAATTATCAAGAGTAAGGTGATGAGCATGAAACAAGTGAAGAAAAGGGAACTAAGACGACCATTACTAACTAGGCTTGCGTCCTACAGTCAACATAGCTCTGATACCAATCTGTTACACCCATTTTTAAGGAACAAATGGAATGTATAGTCTTATGTGCGCCAGAGATCAATCACACATAAGATGACAAATATAAATATTATCATCACAAATGTTTATTACATAACGAATAATATCACAGAGTCTTCACGTAACTAAGCGGAATCATAGAATAATTCTTGTGGTAGCTAGCTCCATAGCACAGGCACGTCAACTGGTTGACCACAAGTCTAGTAATCTTCGGGAAAGTAGTAGTAGTATTCACTATTTGCACATTCGGAAGTCCATCCTGAGGTGTGGGGGAATGCAAGGGTGAGCACAAAAGTACTCAACAAGTGTAACATGGGGTTCATGAAGCTCAAAAAGGATAGACACATGTTTAACTACATGTAGCTTTTAGTTGGTCATATTTTAAGCAATTGAGTAGCAACAAATAGGTGATGTTCCCATAATAAACACATGATCATGTAAATAGAATAATGAATAGCAAGAACAAGTAAATTTATAGTGATCTCTATTCCATAAGGGTCCAAGGCCGCTCGTGTCCGTGAGCACGGCTGATATACCAGTTTTACACTCTGCAGAGGTTGTACACTTTCACTGTGAGTTGTGATCCCCAAAAGTCTGAGGTCATGACTCCCCATTGGATAGTTAAGTTTCACTATGAAGTCTTTCCAAGGTTCGTCTAACAAGTTAGGGCCGCTAGGTTTCTATGCCCTGCAAATGTAGAGCTTCCCTTCCGTATGGCACAATGACACGCAACCTATACTCATAAGGACAGAAGCCGCACTACACCCGACCCGAAACACACCCCTCTTACGCCATAAAGGTAACCACTAACAAGTTAGAAAAGGTCCTCTTATATGACTAAAGCCAGAGCCATATAGCCCTCACAGTTGTACTGTAAGTCCCGGATATTCGCTTACAGATAAGTTCTTATGGAGAGGAATCTAGAGAAAACTCTAGCCCTCTTGTTCCCTGTTACTAAAAATCATCTTTTAGTGTTATTGCATATATCATTAGTCAAGTTACAAGATCATTGTTTATGTGAGCACTAGCAACTACCCAATGTTATAACCATAGGATTCAAGGAACAAGATCAATACTAAGACATCCTTAACAAGGAGACACATGCAGCATGAATTAAGTGAATTAAAGTGAATAGGTAACAAGGATAATCCCATGCTATACTTGCCTTGATCTCGCTGATCCTGTTGATCCGGTTCGTAATAGTACTCTTGATCACCAACGAACTGATCACCGTCTATTCTCGATTACCACATCAACAATAATCATCCAAGAGCAATCATGCAAAGCAAACAAAGCTACAATTAGAACAGTACACCAACAGTAGTAAAATAAGATGAAAAATTTGTAAAACGAATCTACATCTCACTAGGATCACACAGACGCGAATTGCACGTAAATCGGAGCTAAAACGGAAAAGTTATGATTTAAACGAGATTTACTTTATTAAAGTAATAGATTAAATATAATCTCAAAATTTAAAAGTGGAAAACCTACTCAATAGTAGCACTAACATGTAGAGTATGAAATTATGAACCTAACGCAACTTGAACGGGTCAAATCGGAGTTAAAACGGAGATTTTACAAGCGAAATAAGATTGAAATAAGTCCTATAAATATTAAAAACGTATTTTCAGTTAAACCGACCGAGTTTACGCTTTCAAATGGATAAAGCGTAATCGGGTTTTACGCTTATGGACTGTGGTTCAATTATAAAGAAACAGAGGGACTCTTTAGCAAAACCGGCAGCCGAAGGGGTATGCAGCGTTCTAAGCCGTTGGATCCAAAACCAGCGGCCGAGATTAGACGGAGGGGGAAAAGGAGGCTACCGGCGGCGAGCTGGATGGCGGCACCATGGCCGGAATAGGCCTAACCTCGCCGGAGTTCACCGTTTTCGATGTTCCGGGCACCACTGATGACGGGACAAGCATGAAAAGAAAGAGAAGATCATTGCGGACTCACCAAGACAGCTCTCGGCAACGGAAATCGAACAAAGAGGGCGCGCGGCTCCCAAAGGCGGACGGCGAGCTCCTCCGAACTCGAGCGGCGGCTATTCGGTTGCGGCGGCTAGCGCTTGATTCGAGGCCGGTGGCTTCGGGTTAGGGCTGTGGAGAGGCGGTGCGAGCGCGGCGGCTTTTATGAGGATGCTAGGCGTGACCTCCAAGCAAAAGAGATCGAGGCAGAGGCGGACTCATCCGACCGGTGACCGGCTCGGTTACGAGCAAGGGAAGGGGACGGCACCGACAAGCTGGCCCGGGTGCTAACGAGAGAGAGGCGTCAGCCAGAGAGGGGCGGCTGCGGCCGACGGGTTAGCTGGGCCAGCCCACTGCGCGGCTTGCGGCCAGGAGAAACTGGCCCGCTGGTTTCGGCCCGATCAAGAAAGGGAAGGCGAGCTGGGCCAAGGAGGGAGGAAAGAAGCCTTCGGGCCAAAAATTGAGAAGAGGTAAATTCCTGTTTCCTTTTCTTTTTCTAATATTACAAATACATTTTCAAAGAGTTTTTGAAATCCTTTTCTTCTGGTAATAAAACCCAATCAATATAAATAAAAATATGCAGCGGCATGTATGCACAAACATGTATCTAATCTTATAGTTGATTTTATTTATTAAAAATTATTATTTCTATAAATTCAAATGCTCACAAAATTGTGTAAATAAATCCAATGCCCCTATTTCAAAATAATGCAAATTTTAGGGTGTTACACTTAGTAGCAATACCGTGAAGAAGGTCATACCTCTGACAAGTTGGGTGTTTTTTTCTTTACTCAAAGGGTCATCAAAGTCATTTTTTTAAGATGTGTCCATTCACAATCTTCTCTTTTGATAGAACAAAATCTTGCTGGACATCAATGCATTGAAAATTCCTTTACAAAATCCATGCCGAAGATATAAGGAATGCATTGAAATGCCATAAACTCCTTTCGAACTCCATGGGGGAAAATAAATAGAAAATGATGTCATTTGTAAGCTATGTTTAATCTAAATACATGTGAGAAATCTTTTTGGGAATAGCCTAAACATGTTTAAAGAATAATGTTGTGATGTATAAAATCAATATGTCTATGATACTTCCTTTAAAAACTCCCACGAGGAGATATGACATATAATATTAAACTCCTCTGAAGCTTTGTAGAAAAAATATGAGAAGAAATATGTTTGATATGCAGTTGAAACTTCTGTAAAATCAAATGGAAAAAACAGGAGAAAATGATAGCATTATTTATTATGTGCGTAAGCTCGTATGAGAAAACAATCCTAATAGAATTTTGAGAACGCTAATATAGTAATATGGCTGGTATATCATAATTGGAATAATAATCCACCAAAAACCAATGGGAAAAACATAACAAGTATTGATAGGCTCTTTCTCAGAAACCCACGTGGGGAACTATAAGATGTGAAAAATAATATGTCTTGAATGTAAGAAATTTAGGCATATTTTATCAATTTTAATCTAAAAATATATAAAGGCTAACATTGGGAGGGGGAGTAGTCTTAACCCCTAGGCAACCCTAAATCACAACATGCTGCAAATTTGGAGGGGATAATAGAGTGCACAGTCAGATTTAGAATAGATAGACGTACTATTAATAAGGGAGCTGTAAAGCTAATATAGGCCACTAGGTAATGACTTACATTGCGTTAGCATTAGACCTAGTGATGCGGTAAGGAAGTAAGTGAAAACCTTTTAAAAATGATCAAATTAAAACTAAATCAACTAGATCTTTTTCAGCAATTGTCAAATTAAAACATTGGTTTTTAATATGTCTAAATCTTTTATCATAATCAAGGACAAACTCATCAGTTGTCACGCCCTTACTGAGACGATATCAAATTAAACAATTTAAGCTCACTGGTTTTATTGTAAAAGTGTTCATAAATTTTCTTCCAGTTGTGCCCAAAAACCAACAGAGCAAGGTTGCAGTTAAGAACACCATGAAACAGCAATATCGTTTAAAGATGACAAAAAAATATGTATCCTCGTATGTTCCATGGTACTAGCTTCACCCATTTAAGGAATAAACATGGTAATGTACTCTTTTGTGGTTTTATTATGTTCATCGCTAAATCTATAAAAGGGGAGGATGGGCGCGGGAAGGGGAGCCATGCTAGCTTCATCGAGGAACTCATGGTAGGGCAAAGGAATAGGATGGCTAAAAGGTCCTAATGGCTAGAGGGAGGTGAATAACATATAAAAATTTCTACAACAACATTAAACAAAGAGGTTAGACAATAATGAGGCGAAGCGAATATTACACTAGCCTACTAAAAATGTAAGCCACCTACCACAAATCTAGTGACTATAATCTCTATGCACACAAATGCTATGTCACTACACTAAGTTAGTGAGCTCTCAAATACTAACTAAAGAGCATTACTAACCACTAGACTCGACTCTTGCTCGCCCTCAAAACTAACTACACTAAAGGGCCAAGCTACACTAACAAAAGTAAATACACGGGAAGGATGGATTGTTATACCACCGTGTAGAGGAATGAGCTAATCACCGATGGAGTCAATCAATTACAAGAATGAATACCAATGAAGAGCAATCACCTCGGAATCAAATGAGTGACACAATGATTTTTTACCGAGGTTCACTTGCTTCCCGGCAAGCTAGTCCTCGTTGTGGCGATTCACCCACTTGGAGGTTCACGTACTAGTTGGCATCACATGCCAAACCCACAACTGGGTGCCACACAACCAACATAAGATGGGGATCACACAAGCCACGAGCAATCCAGTAGAGATGCTGTCGGGCATCAATGTTCCCCATGCCTGAAGACAATGCTAAGAACTAGCCTTTCGACAAATCAGGAACGTAATCACAAACCTGGCCGACCCTTCAGTGTGGAACTCCATCCCAACCGACCATAAGGGAAGTCTCGCCTCGACTGATCCCAAGGGTGAGGGCTCTGCCTCGCCCGACCCCCTAAGCGTGGGCCCCACCTCGTCCGACCCCTAGGGGAAAGGCTTCGCCTCGTCTAACCTTGGGGCGCGGGTGAAAGCCCAAGTTTGGTTTTGGTAATTAATGACACCAAGTTGCTAATGCCATGTGTTAAGTTTTTTGAGTTAGGCATAAGCAACACATGTGATGAAGGTGTACGTGGCAAGGAGTGGTGGCCACAAGATCACAAAGAGATGGTGCATGGACATGAAATGTTGATCACGATGGAATGCACATAATATGATGGAAATGATGATCAAGTGGAAGAGAAGGATCTAAGAGCGCAAGGCAAAGGTATAACCATAGGGTTTTTCTTTTGCCGGTCTAAGATGAGTAGAGAAGTGATTGACCGGATTTAGGATACATAGCCGACTATCAAGAGGGGCAATCACGGTTAGCTCGGGAATCAAGTGCCACTAGATCAATGTCTTGAGCATATGCATTAGGATCTAGTTGAGAGCTAACATAACGCCTTGGAAAATGTTTGTGAAATGCTAACACACATGCACATGATGGTGTACACTTGGTGGTGTTAGCACATTTGCGAAGGCGGTGGAGTTTAAGCGGTAGAGAGGGGTTTGGGTTCCTCTCTCCCTCCCGCCGAGCTTGCGAGGCGGGATTCGGCGCTTTTTAGAGAAGTGAAACGCCTATTTTCTACTGCGCCGGAAGTCGGAAAAGAAACGGAGGCGAACGGGGGTCACTGTGGTGACCGGACGCTGCACCGGACGCGGTCTCGGTTTGACCAGACGCGTCCGGTCAGTTCATCACAGTGCTGCTCGCTAGGGTTTCTGACCGGAAGCTGGTCTGGCCTGACCAGCGCGTCCGGTCAGTTCTCTTGTGCGCAGAAGGTGAGCACGCGACCGGCGCGTCCGGTCCCTCACGGAACCGGAGCGTCCGGTTAGGCGTCCAGAGGAGCAGAGAGCTGCGAAGTGCCGATCGGACGCGTGGCGCGTCCGGTCACGTGCGATCGGACGCGTCCGGTCTTGATGGGAGCTTACTGGAACGCGACCGGACGCTGGCACTATCGCGTCCGGTCACGGCAACGGCTAGTTCTGACGCGCACTGTTCACGCTTGTCCTGTAGTGACCGGACGCGTCCGGTCAACCTGACCGGAGCGTCCGGTCAACGCGATTTCAACTGTGTCGTTCGTAACAGCTAGCTGCGTACCCCTTCGCTATAAATAGAGGATGTCCGGGGTTTGAGGGTAACTCTTGCACATTTTGAGACCTAGAGACATCCTTTGAGCTAGAGAACAACCCCTCCACTCATCTCTTTGCATAGTTGCACATCTTGAGTGAGATTGAGTGAGATTCAAGTGCATTGCTTGAGAGTTGCATTCTAGAGGCACTTGATCTTCGAGTTGCTGCAGATTTCTTGTTACTCTTCCGTGTTTCCCGACACGGTAGACGGCTTGGAGCAGCGGAGGTGATTGAGCTCGCAATTGGAGATTGTTGGAGCCATCACCAAGTGTTGTAAGGGGTTCTTGATCCTTCCCCGCGGGAGTTCGCAAATTGGATACTCTAGTGGAGCTCGTGGCTTGGAGGATCCCCATCTTGTGTGCGGTTGTGCGGCGCCCGCCGAGGGCTCGACTCTTGATAGTCGATTAGCTCGCGAACCGACAAGTGGGTGCATCGCCACAACGAGGAGTAGCTTGCCGGGAAGCAAGTGAACCTCGGTAAAAAATCTTGTGTCATCCCTTTACCGAGGATTTCTCTTGTGGTTGATCATTGTGATTGATTCTTCGAGTGCATAACTTCTCTACATCGTTGGTATAAGAATCAAGTCACTTGCTCTTTACTTTCTTGTATTAGTCCTAGTGTAGCTTTTATCACATAGGAGTAAGTAGCTTAGTAACTTAGTCTTGTTGGTGTGTACTAGAGATCATAGCCTTGCTTCACTAGTATTGTATAGGTGGCTTGCATAGTGTAGTTGAGCTAGTGCTAGAATTAGCTTAGCCATCTTTTATACTAACGTGGTTGTTTAGTGAAGCTTGTAGTTTTTTTAAATAGGCAATTCACCCCCCCTCTAGCCATTTGGACCTTACAAGTGGTATCGGAGCCGAGGCACCGTTTATTTGAGGCTTAACAACCTACGGTGAAGAAGAAATGGCTCAATTAAGTTTGCACATCAACAACACCAAGAAGGCACCTCACTTTGATGGCACAAATTATGCATATTGGAAGGTTAAGATGACCGCACACCTCAAGTCAATCAATAGAGAAGTGTGGAAGGTCACCGAAACAAAATTTGAGGTTGCTAATCCGGAAGCACCTACACCGGTGGAAGAGAAGAAACTCCAATGCAATGACATTGCCATTAGTGCTCTTCATGAGGCATTAGATGACAAGACATTTGAGCAAGTAAAAAATATAGAAGTTGCACATGATGCTTGGGCCAAGCTAGAAGAAACATTTGAGGGCACCGAAGGCACAAAGACCGCTAAAGCATATATCTTGCAAGAAAAATTTTCAAGCTTCAAGATGCAAGATGATGAAAGTGTACCGGAGATGTTTCATAGATTGCAAGTCATTGTCAATGAGCTCAAGGCACTTGGTGAGGAAGTCAAGGACAACCAATTCTCTATGAAGTTCTTGAGAAACTTGCCCAAGAGGTTTGATACATTGATCACCGTGCTAGTGAGGACTACATTGAAGGATTCAACTCCTCAACAAATATTTCAAGAAGTGATGACCGATGATTCATATAGAGAAGATGATGAAAAGGATGAGTTGGTCAAGAAGAAGAAGAAGGAAAATGAGAAGAAGGATGATGAGAAGAAGAAGAGTGTGGCATTCAAAGCCACCACATCCAAGGGTAAATCCAAGATTGAATCATCAAGTGATGAAGACTCAAGCTCTTGTGATAGTGATGACATTGATGAGAAGATGGCTCTCTTTGTCAAGCAATTTGGCAAATTCATGAAGAAGAAAGGCTTTCGTGCAAGAAGGAGGAAGAACTCATCCAAGAAGAATGAGCATACCATGAGATGCTTTAGATGCCATAGCAAGGACCATCTCATTGCAAAGTGTCCTTATGATAGTGATGATGAAGATGCTATCAAGAAGGAGAGGAAGAAGCAAAAGAAGAAGCAAGAAAAGAAGGAGAGCTCTCATAAAAAAGGAATGATTCTCATGTTGCTACATGGGATAGTGATGATTTCTCAAGTGATGATGAGGATGACAACAAGAGCAAGAAGAAGGGACATGCTAGCATTGCCATCCAAGAGAAGGTCTCCCTCTTCGACACTCCATCGTGCTTCATGGCTAAGGCCGCTAAGGTATCATCCGACGATGAGAGTGATCATGATAATGCTAGTGATAGTGATAGTGATGAAGAAGAATTCACTAAAGATGAACTAATCATTATGCTAGAAGATTGCACTCAACATTTTAAAGAATCTAGAAAGGAGTGCAAGGGCTTGCTTAAGGAAAAGAAAAACCTTATGCAAGAACTTGATGAGCTTAGGGCATCTTATGAGAGTCTAAAGGTAGACCATAAGAAGCTTCAAAAGTCTCACACTAAGCTTGAAGAAGCTCATTCCTCTCTAGTTGAAAAATGTGAAAACATGCCAACTAATGTTGAGAAAGCTAAAACTTGCAACATAGGCATATCTTGTGATATAATTGATGAATCTTGTCATAAGCCTATTGTTGTTGCTCCCACTAACCCTTCATGTAGCTCATCTACATCATCCTCATCTAGTAGTGACGGTTTCACTTGTGATTCCACACTTATAGTTGAGAATGAAAATCTCAAGAAGGAGGTAAGAGAGCTCAATCACACATTGGCCAAGGCTTATGGTGGTGAGGACCGCTTGCTTATGTGCTTGGGTAGCCAAAGAGCTTCTCTCTACAAAGAGGGATTGGGCTATAACCCCAAGAAAGGCAAGGCCGCTTTTGCTCCTCACAAGACTCGTTTTGTGAAGAACAATGGTAGCTATTACAAAAGTTGCAAGCAAGTTGGTCACATAGAGCAACATTGCATGAACAAGAAATCCAATGCTAATGTATCCTCAATTAAGTTTGATTCTTTCTATATACTTACCAAGGGTACAAATGGTGTTCATGCTAAGTTCATTGTTGCACCATGGATGGGCTCAAAGAAGAAAGCCATTTGGGTACCAAAGAGCTTGGTCACTAACCTTGGAGGACCCAAACAAGTTTGGGTACCTAAAAAGAATTGATCTTATCTTGTAGGTCAATTACAAAGCCGGAGGAAGGCATTGGGTGCTTTATAGTGGGTGCACTCAACACATGACCAGGGATTCTTGTATGTTCAAATCAATTGATACAAGTCAAAATGGTGGTTTTGATGCTATCACTTTCGGCAATAACAAGAAAGGCAAGGTCAAGGGACTTGGTAAAATTGCAATCTCAAATGACATGAGCATATCAAATGTGTTGCTAGTTGAGAGCTTGGATTTCAATCTCTTATCGGTGGCACAACTTTGTGATCTTGGCTTCAAGTGCATATTTGGTAGTGATGATGTTGAAGTCATAAGTGTTGATGGATCAAATTTGATATTCAAAGGATTTAGATATGGTAGCTTGTACTTGGTTGACTTCAATGATAGTGAGACACAATTGACATCATGCTTGCTTAGCAAATCTAGTATGGGATGGTTATGGCATAGAAGGCTTGGTCATGTTGGAATGAAACAATTGAACAAACTTTTGAGGCATGACTTAGTTAGAGGCTTGAAAGATGTGACTTTTGAAAAGGATAAACCATGTAGTGCTTGTCAAGCCGGCAAACAAGTTGGAAATACACATCCTAGTAAGAGTGAAATGAGCACATCAAAGTCATTTGAGCTATTGCACATGGACTTGTTTGGACCAACAACATACACTAGTATTGGTGGGAACAAGTATGGTTTTGTGATAGTGGATGACTATACTAGATACACTTGGGTGTTCTTTCTCTTTGACAAAAGTGATGTTTATGATCTATTCAAGTCTTTTGTCAAGAGGGTGCAAAATGAGTTTGAGACTACCATCAAGAAGATTAGAAGTGACAATGGTAGTGAGTTCAAGAACACAAGAATTGAAGCTTTATGTGATGATCTTGGTATTGGACATCAATTCTCTCTAACATACACTCCTCAATCCAATGGTGTAGTTGAAAGGAAGAATAGAACTTTAATTGACATGGCTAGATCAATGCTTAGTGAATACAATGTGAGTCATTCATTTTGGAGTGAAGCTATCAACACGGCTTGCTATTGTAGCAACCGTCTTTATTGCCATGGGAAGCTTGGGAAGACACCATATGAGCTATTGAATGGAAGAAAGCCCAACATTGCATACTTTAGAGTGTTTGGTTGTAAATGCTATATTCTTAAGAAAGGCACTAGATTGAGCAAGTTTGAAAAGAAATGTGATGAAGGGTTCTTACTTGGTTATTCTACCACAAGCAAAGCATATAGAGTTTGGAATCTCACAAATGGCACCTTGGAAGAAGTTCATGATGTTGAGTTTGATGAAACCCAAGAATCTCAAAATGAAGCTCAAAACCTTGATGATGTGAGAGGAGATCAATTGTCAAATGCAATGAAGAACATGGACATTGGTGATGTTAGGCCAAGGCAAGTTGATGATGATGATATTCATGTGATCAACCAAAGTGTGCAAATTGATACAAATCAAGCAAGCTCTAGTGGTACTCATGATGAAGCTCAAGATCAAGGTCAAACAAGTGGAAGCAATCAACTCCCAATACTCCAACCTACTAGTATTGCAAGAGATCATCCATTGGACCAAATCATTGGTGGAATTCAAAGTGGTGTTCAAACTAGATCAAGGCTAGCATCCTTTTGTGAGCACTACTCATTTGTGTCTCTTGAAGAACCTAAGAAAATAGATGAGGCTTTGAAGGATTCCGATTGGGTAAATGCCATGCATGAAGAACTAAACAACTTTGATAGAAATCAAGTTTGGGAACTTGTGGAAAGACCAAAGAACTACAATGTAATTGGCACCAAGTGGGTCTTTAAAAACAAGCAAGATCAAGATGGCATGGTTGTAAGGAACAAAGCAAGATTAGTAGCACAAGGTTATACACAAGTTGAGGGTCTTGACTTTGGAGAGACATATGCACCGGTTGCAAGATTGGAGGCAATTAGAATCTTATTAGCATATGCTTGTGCACACAACATCAAGCTCTATCAAATGAATGTCAAGAGTGCATTTCTCAATGGTTACATCAATGAAGAAGTTTATGTTGAGCAACCTCCCGGTTTTGAAGATGACAAGAAGCCCAACCATGTCTACAAGCTCAAGAAGGCATTGTATGGTTTGAAGCAAGCACCTAGAGCATGGTATGAGAGATTGAGAAACTTTCTTCTCTCTAAAGGGTTCAAGATGGGAAAGGTTGACACCACTCTCTTCACCAAGAAACTTGGAAATGACTTGTTTGTGTTGCAAATCTATGTGGATGACATTATCTTTGGATCAACTAACCAAGATTTTTGTGAAGAATTTGGAAATATGATGGCAAAAGAGTTTGAGATGTCTATGATTGGAGAGCTTAGTTACTTTCTTGGACTTCAAATCAAGCAAATGAAGAATGGTACTTTTGTAAGTCAAGGGAAGTACATCAAGGACATGATCAAGAAGTTTGGATTGCAAGATGCTAAGCAAATGAGTACACCAATGGGCACAAATGATCAATTGGGTATTGATTCTAGTGGCAACATGGTAGATCAAAAGCAATACCGGTCTATGATTGGAAGTTTGCTCTATGTCACCGCTTCGAGGCCGGATGTGATGTTTAGTGTGTGCAAGTGTGCAAGATATCAAGCTTCACCTAGAGAAAGTCACTTGAAAGCAACCAAGAGGATATTGAGATATCTTAAGGGCACTCATGATGTTGGATTATGGTTTCCAAAGGGGTCTAATTTTGAGTTGATTGGATATTCGGACTCCGACTATGGTGGATGCAAGATTGATAGAATGAGTACAAGTGGCACTTGTCAATTGCTTGGAAGGTCTCTTGTTTCATGGTCATCAAAGAAACAAAATAGTGTTGCACTATCTACCGCCGAGGCCGAATACATTAGTGCCGGTAGTTGTTGTGCACAATTGCTTTGGATGAAGGCCACTTTGAATGACTTTGGAATAAAATTCAAGAATGTTCCGTTGTTTTGTGACAATGAAAGTGCAATCAAGATGACACAAAATCCGGTTCAACATTCAAGAACGAAGCACATTGACATAAGGCATCACTTCATAAGAGACCATCAACAAAAGGGTGATATTAGCATTGAGAGCATTGGCACCGAAGATCAACTAGCCGACATATTCACAAAGCCACTTGATGAGAAAAGATTTTACAAGTTGAAGAATGAATGGAACATACTTGACTTCTCCAACTTGAAATGAGTGCACCCCCACATTCTTATATGACATGCCTCTCCTCCGACATAGCAAGGTAAAGTTGTTTGGCATATCATCCATACTTTGCTAAGGACATGTTTAGAACATATAGACATATTTGCATAACAAATAGGCTCATTCATAAAAATCAAATGAGTTTAGTGTATATATGGTACCACTATTGCTTCTATGTTTTGATTGATCTAGTGGTAGCATATGACATGTTTGTGGGCTTGCAAACCTAGTGTTGAATCTAGAAAATGAGCTCATGATGTGTAATTCAACATGGTCAAGATAACCCTTATACTTTATGAGGTGTGAAGAAGCTTGTCCTTGGATCAAACCGAATTACATATTCTAGGCAAGTGATCTAGATTGAACCATAATTTGGACTCTCTCATATTGATTGACTTCATTCTCACTAAAATTGGCACCTTTTTGGTGATTGTTGACAAAGGGGGAGAGAAAAGTCACAAAGATAGAAAAGTCACAAAGGGGGAGAAAGATATAGTAAGGGGAGAGAAATTAAAAATTGAGCACACGAGTAGGGGGAGCAAGCTCATGAATTATTTGTTGCATTTGTATGTGCATTAACATAATGAATTGTTGCATTGCAAAGCTTAAATTCATATTCATGATTGTACGGTGATTGCTAGAAATAGAACTTGAATGAGGATTTGTTAAGAGTAGCTTTACAAGTGGTATCTAGACACCTATGCTTATAATGTTGATCTCACGAGGTATTTTAGTGTTTGTGATCTTTACAAGTGATGAATTACAAGTGGTGTCTAGCTACATTGATGCTAAGGATGGTATATAAAGGCAACTCCGATTGGTATCACGCTTCAAAGGTCCATTCTATATACCTTAGCATCAATTTGATAGTAGTAACTCTCCCAAAATTCGAATCCATACATGTGTGCAAAATTGAACCAAACTCATGGAAGCACATATGTAGGGGGAGCAAATACTATCAAAATTAAAAATTGTTTTCATTTCTTATCTTTGTGATGGTTGTCATCAATTACCAAAAAGGGGGAGATTGAAAGCCCAAGTTTGGTTTTGGTAATTAATGACACCAAGTTGCTAATGCCATGTGTTAAGTTTTTTGAGTTAGGCATAAGCAACACATGTGATGAAGGTGTACGTGGCAAGGAGTGGTGGCCACAAGATCACAAAGAGATGGTGCATGGACATGAAATGTTGATCACGATGGAATGCACATAATATGATGGACATGATGATCAAGTGGAAGAGAAGGATCTAAGAGCGCAAGGCAAAGGTATAACCATAGGGTTTTTCTTTTGCCGGTCTAAGATGAGTAGAGAAGTGATTGACCGGATTTAGGATACATAGCCGACTATCAAGAGGGGCAATCACGGTTAGCTCGGGAATCAAGTGCCACTAGATCAATGTCTTGAGCATATGCATTAGGATCTAGTTGAGAGCTAACATAACGCCTTGGAAAATGTTTGTGAAATGCTAACACACATGCACATGATGGTGTACACTTGGTGGTGTTAGCACATTTGCGAAGGCGGTGGAGTTTAAGCGGTAGAGAGGGGTTTGGGTTCCTCTCTCCCTCCCGCCGAGCTTGCGAGGCGGGATTCGGCGCTTTTTAGAGAAGTGAAACGCCTATTTTCTACTGCGCCGGAAGTCGGAAAAGAAACAGAGGCGAACGGGGGTCACTGTGGTGACCGGACGCTACACCGGACGCGGTCTCGGTTTGACCGGACGCGTCCGGTCAATTCATCACAGTGCTGCTCGCTAGGGTTTCTGACCGGAAGCTGGTCTGGCCTGACCAGCGCGTCCGGTCAGTTCTCTTGTGCGCAGAAGGTGAGCACGCGACCGGCGCGTCCGGTCCCTCACGGAACCGGAGCGTCCGGTTAGGCGTCCAGAGGAGCAGAGAGCTGCGAAGTGCCGATCGGACGCGTGGCGCGTCCGGTCACGTGCGATCGGACGCGTCCGGTCTTGACGGGAGCTTACTGGAACACGACCGGACGCTGGCACTGTCGCGTCCGGTCAAACGGTTGAGCGCGTCCGGTCACGGCAACGGCTAGTTCTGACGCGCACTGTTCACGCTTGTCCTGTAGTGACCGGACGCGTCCGGTCAACCTGACCGGAGCGTCCGGTCAACGCGATTTCAACTGTGTCGTTCGTAACAGCTAGCTGCGTACCCCTTCGCTATAAATAGAAGATGTCCGGGGTTTGAGGGTAACTCTTGCACATTTTGAGACCTAGAGACATCCTTTGAGCTAGAGAACAACCCCTCCACTCATCTCTTTGCATAGTTGCACATCTTGAGTGAGATTGAGTGAGATTCAAGTGCATTGCTTGAGAGTTGCATTCTAGAGGCACTTGATCTTCGAGTTGCTGCGGATTTCTTGTTACTCTTCCGTGTTTCCCGACACGGTAGACGGCTTGGAGCAGCGGAGGTGATTAAGCTCGCAATTAGAGATTGTTGGAGCCATCACCAAGTGTTGTAAGGGGTTCTTGATCCTTCCCCGCGGGAGTTCGCAAATTGGATACTCTAGTGGAGCTCGTGGCTTAGAGGATCCCCATCTTGTGTGCGGTTGTGCGGCGCCCGCCGAGGGCTCGACTCTTGATAGTCGATTAGCTCGCGAACCGACAAGTGGGTGCATCGCCACAACGAGGAGTAGCTTGCCGGGAAGCAAGTGAACCTCGGTAAAAAATCTTGTGTCATCCCTTTACCGAGGATTTCTCTTGTGGTTGATCATTGTGATTGATTCTTCGAGTGCATAACTTCTCTACATCATTGGTATAAGAATCAAGTCACTTGCTCTTTACTTTCTTGTATTAGTCCTAGTGTAGCTTTTATCACATAGGAGTAAGTAGCTTAGTAACTTAGTCTTGTTGGTGTGTACTAGAGATCATAGCCTTGCTTCACTAGTATTGTATAGGTGGCTTGCATAGTGTAGTTGAGCTAGTGCTAGAATTAGCTTAGCCATCTTTTATACTAACGTGGTTGTTTAGTGAAGCTTGTTGTTTTTTTAAATAGGCTATTCACCCCCCCTCTAGCCATTTGGACCTTACAGCGGGGTCCGAAGAATTCACTTGACGCCGCGCCTCCATGCATCAGGTCATTTCTAGTAAGGTCCCCAAGTGGCTAAATCACAACCTGATGCGTCCGGTCACCAATGACCTGACGCGGTCAGTGTCCGGTCTCTCTGTCTCTCTAATCCGTGCGCCAGAACACCGCCACGTGTCAAACGACCTGACGAAGAATAGTGTCTTCACAGAGTCCGGTCACCTGCGTTTGCGAGCCTCAAGAAATGACCTGACGTGCAGGTCAAGTCTGAGACAGCGACCAAGCGCCTCCAACACTAACTGGACGCTGGACCTCCGTGTCCGGTCACTACATGACCTGCGTCTAATCACTATTTCCCAGTGAAAACCAACTCATTCACTTCACCAACTTCTCCACCCTTGTTCAAATGTGCTAACCACCAAGTGTATCACCTTGTGCACGTGTGTTAGCATATTTTCACAAATATTTTCAAGGGTGTTAGCACTACACTAGATCCTAAATGCATATGTAATGAGTTAGAGCATCTAGTGGAACTTTGATAACTGCATTTCCATACGAGTTTCACCTCTCTTAATAGTATGGCTATCGATCCTAAATGTGATCACACTTGCTAAGTGTCTCGATCACCAAACCAAATGGCTCTTACTACTTATACCTTTGCCTCGAGCTTTTTGTTTTTCTCTTTCTTCTTTTCCAAGCCAAGCACTTAATCACCACGACCACCACCACCATGGTCTTCATCCATTTGCTCCACCACTTGGAATATCTACCAACCTATCTCACATAAACTTAGAGCACATAGGTTAGTAGCTAGGGTTTCATCAATTCACCAAAATCAAACTAGAGCTTTCAATGGCGGCCTTAGTCACGAGACATTTGAGATGTAAAAAGACGCACCAAGGTGAGTTGGTGCATGAATTTTTTTCTAAAAGAACTAGGAAGCTTCTACACATTAATGAGAGATGAGGCTAAGGATTTGTTTGGATTTTCTCCTCTAAACTTTAGAGCTAAACCTCCAAATAAGTGGTCTAAAGTTTGTCGATGGCAAAAAGGGCGACGGGGAGCCACCGACACGCAGCAAGCCGAGAGAAACCATGTGGAGCAGATCCCGAGCTCTTCTCGGGCTTAAGAAGGGCATTGGACCAGATGGTCATGACCGAGGATGTGCCAGTCAATTTGACCCTGCAATTGACAAAAAGAGAAACTTGATCAGTAATTTTAGGTGGAACATGCTGGTGTTTATCCAGATAGTTTGAAATATATGGCCAAGCGGCCAGCACGATAAGGCTATCAACTAGAGAGTCGATATCCAGCATGTTCATGATGCAATGTAAACAAAACAAGCATATTAGCAGTTATTATTTACTCGGTTGCATTGTTCTAGTTTAGCCGATGATCATGAAAACGTGCGAATGATGTAAGAATAGACATGTAAGCATACGTGTGAGAAACATACTACCTTTTAACCAAGATAAGAACAAGTAAAAGCATATAAACAGCCAATATATTCTCAACAAAGTGGGCTATCGGCTAAAACAGCCGATTATAGTGATCGTGTCGTACGATATACGATCACTCATCCGTTGGATACAAATAAATCTACAAACGACTAGACTCAATCTATTGTACCGCTAACAGGTCGAGTCATCTGATGCAACATTGATGGTAGGATCCTAGATCAGAGACCAGCAATCGATAGAGCTACTTACATCACAAAGGAATCATGAAGGCATGTCATACGCGTTAAAGCTCAGGCCATCGGCTAGAGACATAGCGGGTGGCTGACGCCATGCTCTTCTTAGCATATAGATCTATTAACCGTCAATGTGCAATCTGACACACTATCAACAGGTCGAGTCATCTGATGTAGCATTGATAGCGAGGCCATACCGGATACTAGCGTCCAATGGATCTATCTCCTAATGGAACACGACTTCAAACACCCGCCATGTCCAATCAGGACTGAGATAGATTGGTCATTAAAACGGGATCTAACATCAGGAAATAAATTCAACTATGATAGTAATCAGCAGACGATAGATCGAAGTAGATAGAACCAACGAATCTCAATCTACATCGGGCAGTTGGTGATATTACGTTAAACAATAAACTATCTAACACAATATCGATAACTTTGATTAATATCAACGTTACAAGAGATCAGTCGTTTGTTGTAGCCTTATAAAAGTTTATACAAATTGATAACTAATCTATACCGCGATTTGTAAGAGATCAGTCGTCTGTTGTAGCCTTACAAATAACAATATAGATCGATAACTAACTTATACCACAACTCACAAGAGATCAGTCGTCTGTTGTAGCCTTGCAAGTAACAATATAAATCGTGACGGATACTCACAAATAAGCCGGAGGTCCGATCGTCCAATGCAGCCCTGCTTGCCCAAAGAACTCATCAAAATCTACTCTACTCCTACTGCTAAGGGATGGCCGAAGCCAAAAAAGTAAAGGTACTGGATTTGGTTGATCGATGTGAGATGTCTATTACAATAGCCGGGGTTCAATATTTATATCCAAGGCTAGACTACGAGTCCTAGTTAAACAAGACTGCCCACAAAACTTGATAAACTTCCTAATTTAAGATAACTTGGGCTCCAATCTTTCCTTTCTATAGAGCCCGACGCGTTTCCTTGCTTCATGTCTTGCTGCTTTTGCCGATAGGACCCAAACTTGGGCTCCAATCTTTCCTTTCTATAGAGCCCGACGCGTTTCCTTGCTTCATGTCTTGCTGCTTCTGCCGATAGGACCCATTCCCTTGAAAAGATGACGTCATCTTTTCAGTCGATCTTGCTGGTAATTTGGTTAGCCGATTTGGTTGAATATTTTGGCTTTCCTTGATAATCTCTGTTCTTCGGGGTCTTCTCATCCCGAACCAAATTTCGGTGTCAACACATGCCCCCTAGTTCGGAGTATGAATTTTTATGCTTCAAACTATTTTGACCCGATGGTCTTCGTCCAAAGAACTGAAGAATTAGCTGGCAGCAATATTACCTTATTTCAAGCCTTATCCATACATATGAACATTGAAGTGTCTATCACACCATCTTGGGTGGTTGAAGAATGGAACGGATCAGAATTCAGTCATCCTCACTTCTCCTGCTCAGGAAACTTAGGTTTTTGAAAGATTTTTAAATTAAAACATAGATTTACTCATCAAATGATTCTCTCAGATCACTCAATGTGTATAGTCAATCACCAAGACATTGTTTTGCCTCTGTTCACCCTACTTCTAAAAAGCTTATGTGGAGATTGGGTAGGGATAAAATGTGTAGCATACTTACCTTGCATATATTGTAAGGTCAAACCCTGGATCCAAGGAGAGACGTATCATACTCTTAAATCAAGATGTGCATGTGCGTGGAATATTTGGTGGCTAACCTAATCCTACTATGCTCTTTGAACATATTTCTCTCTTGTGGAATATTTTTGCGAGAACACAGGCTATCTTTATTCTTATTCCTTTTTTATTTTTTCCCTTTTTTACTTTGGTCCTCTTTTGTGTCCCTTTTTTATTATTTTTGCATAACCCATGTCTCTTTTTACAATAAAATTTTGAGAGAAATATTATTAAGAACTTGGAGCATTTATTCTGATAAAACCTAACAAACATATTTTTTGCCTTTTTCGTGTAACACCCTCGGTGTTACGTTTTAAACAAACTGCTAAATCATGTCATGAGCATCATGTTTATGTGATAATGCATGTGATAAAGTGTGAAGATAGGTTTCTTGCCACTTAAAATGATCAATACAAATGATAAACAAAAATGATTCAAGAGCTTATGTTATGTCAAGTAGGGTTGAAAAATAATTTTTATTGGGCAAAAATCTTATAGAACCTGTATGTAACACCTAAATAAAGTTTGGAGTACAAACTTTGTAGATAACAATGCAACTCTTGTCTTAGAAAAATAATATTGCTAGCTAGTATTTCTAATAGCTTAGAAATGGAAATTGAAATCAAATCCAGCTCAAGACTTAGAAAATTCTTAGAGTCCAATAACAGTTTAACAAGGCTATGTTGGTGAATTAATTCCGTAAAATTTAGCTAAAGGCCAGTGCTATGTTTTTGCTCCTTATGGTAGCCTGATGTACCTCCTTTAGCATGGTCAAGGTGGTTTAGCCTCAACCGAGTTGGATTAGTTTTGAGATACGCTTTAAAATCCGTGCACGAACATAGTCTCGGGCTGCCTGGCCTGCGCGCGCGACCGCTCTGCGTCACCCACGCATCGTGCCGTGCGTGCTCGCACTGTTGTGCATTGGCCGGCCGAGGCCGACTTGACTTGGCCGTGGCCTGGCTGTGATCTGGCTGCGGCTGGCCGCCGTGCCTACCACTGGTTGCCTACCCAGCCAGCGGCTGGCCACTGCGCTTGACGGCCGCCGCTGCCACCCTGCCAATCTGCTGCCCCACCCGCTGCCGCACTGCGGCTGTGCTGCTGCCCTCCCTGCCTCATGCTGTGGCACGGCCGCTGCCGCTACTGCTCGCCTCGCCTCGCACGTGGCCTTGTCCCTGCTGCCGGCACCGCGCCTCACCATTTATGGCACTGCAGCCGCACATGTCGTGCCCGGTCATGGGCGCGCACACGTTCCCTCTGGCCGTGATGGATCATAGCGCTTGCACGTGTGCCGACTCGCTAGCGGCTAGTCACGTCCCGCCAAGGCGAGGACGAGCCGAGCTCCAACCTACCCTCCTCTCTCTTCTCTGTTGCTATGGCAGACTAAGCCGCGCCATTAAATCCAGCAGGGAGAAGTCACCATTGCTCGATTCGTCACGTCTCTGGCTCTACCATTAAGCCACCTAGCTGCTCGACCCCACCCCACCTTGAATCAAGCCAAGGCCAAGCTCCAATTTGGCGCTTCCCTCGCCGTCGAGCCGATAAGGCCGCATTTGGCCAAAGCCGATGGCAACTCCTCCATCTGACCACCCAAGGTCGTTCTAGCTGCTCCATCAGCTCTATCTCGACTCCCTCTTCGTCATTTGCTCCTCAGCCGAACTGCTAATGCTACCCCAACGCCGTTGACGTGGTCGTGTCAGCCGTGGTGCGCCGCTGCACAGCTCGGTCGCATGGGGCTAGCCATCACCATTTCCATCCGCTTCAACCACCGCACCAGTCAAGTTCGCAGTAAAGTCCTGGTGCTCGTGCATTAGCTCGTTGATCGGTTATTAGTCTTAGCTGGCCGAAATGGTCACGCCACCGTCACAGACGACCATGCGCCATTGCTGCCCGCTCCAGTGAGTCCCATTGCCCCTCATCGCCGCTTAGTGTATGTGCTAGGGTTGTAGGTGAAGGTTGGCCCATTAAGTGGGCCTGTGCGAGCCTCTGGTGGCCGTCATAGCTGCCCAGTGCCACCGCTCGCCGTGCCGCGGTGCACAAGGTTGCCTGAGGGTGTGTGCAGGGAATTAGGGAAAACCCAGGGGGTTAAACGAATTCATCAGAGAGAGGAAGGAATAGTGTTAGGGTTTAGGCGTAGTTTGGGAGAAGTATGAGGGTCATCTTGCAAAAGCGCCAGCGCGCGAGGGCTCCCCCGTCGTGGGCCGTCTCGCGCATGGGCCGCATCCATGTGGGCCGTGCGTATGTGGGCCACACAGTTGAATCCGCCTTTTTCTTTTTCTTAGGAATTAGTAATAGTTTTCCATTTCAATTTCTGAGCTAGATTTATATAATTAATATAAATTCGTATAGGTATCCAAAAATTGTGAAACTAATTTTGTTAGGTTCCTAAAATTATTGTCTACCTATTAGCATAGTTAGTTCATACATATCTGTGTCATTGCTAAGGACCATTAAAATATTTGAGATGCTTAGTTTTATTTAGTTTAATAATTGTAGGAAGTTTAGTGGTAGAATGGTGCTAGCATTAATCCCAAAATTTTTACAATAGCTTAATTGTATTATTATGTGCTTACTCTAATTTTTGTAGCCCTAAGTTAGACTGTTTATTAGGGTAACTAAATGTTCTTTGCTTTGGTTATATTAAACCTTAATAAGAATAAGAGAATAATATTGATCTATGAAATTTAGCACTTGTTAGGATGAGCTTGACATCTAATTTGATAGAGATGGTGGTTAGCTTAGTATCTTAGTCATTAGAGCTAGCTTGTTGGTATAGCATATGTGTTCTTATTTTAAGAATTGTTGTTGCCTAAATTCTAAATCGTTGCATCATTATCATCGCATGCATATAGAGAACGAATCGGTGGAAATCGTGACCATCGGTGACCACGGGTTCGAGGAGATTGTCGAGGAGTACAAGGAGGAGATTCTTGTGTAGGAGGAGGTCTCGAAGCTGCCACTGACTGACTCAGCTGACACTGCGCCTGCCCAAGGCAAGCCCCGGTGCATAACCCTTATTTTAATAATCACCGTATATATATGTGTTGTGCATTTACGTTGCAAGAATTTTATGGAAACCACATGCATATATAAATTTTCCCTATGAGTCTTACTAGTGCAGGATCGAGTAGCTGCTATGCTTAGGCTGTCGGTAGTGTGGGTAACCTGTCGTTACTCACAAGTAGGTGAATAATATTATTATTACTTTCCTGATAAAATGATATAAATAAAATAGTGGGCGGGCGTGGATAAGGAATGGGTTATTGGTGGGTGTAACAAGTTGTGTCCCGTGATCACGGGGTTTAGCTTGGTTACATTGTTTTTCCTGTTCGTGTCAATTGAGGACCGTCCGTTGCTGTGGATGGTAGTCAGGTCACAGACTTATTATCCTGAGCACATACTTGCTTATGGGAGCGAAAAGGCCCATTGCTCTCTTGTCGTGGGTTCTGGCTCTTTCTGAACTGATTGATTGGAGACAGGGAAAGGTGGAGGTCTAAGCACCACATTGAGACGGGGTCTCAAGTGTGCGAGTTTGGAGTCTAAGTTTGGACGGGGACCTAGACCCCTTGACAGGAGTGGAATGGGTTGGTCTCGTTTGTGTCTAGAGTGCAAGCGAGGTGTGTGTTTTAGGGTACCCAGTTGGGATACATTGGTTCACGAATCACCATTTCTGTGAGACGGTACGACTTGGCTATGGTCTAGCACCGTAGTAAGCACTGAAACATGGAAGGTGGTAAAATAGCTCTGTTGCTCAACCCTTCCTTGAATGTAGAACAGGTGCTTACCTAGAATGGTTAGCTAATGAAGTAATCCTGATTGCTAATAAAACTTCATCTTAAGGACAAACTATTAGTAATACTTTCCGCAAAACAAAAGAAACACAACAAACCATATTGCCTATCATATTCTTGAGAGTCAGAAAATTATTCCCACTAGTCGGGTAAGTCTTGCGAGTACATGTGTACTCAGGGTTTATTTTACCCAGTTGCAGGTGCAGCTTGAGGAGTCAGATCTTGTGTGGAGGATTATTCTGGTGGGCACAATGAAGAGATGGGGCAGCCATGGACGAAGGAGGAAGAAGGTGCTGACATGTGGGCCCCACTGGTAGTGACGAGTTAAGAGATAGAGGCGGGGGTCAAACTGACTTTTCGCGTGCCTCTCTGTTTAGAGCAGGCTAGGATCCACGCTGGCACGCTGATCTGGCATGCTGTAAGGTCCAAATGGCTAGAGGGGGGGTCAATAGCCTATTTAAAAATCTACAAGCTTCACTAAACAACCACGTTAGTATAAAAGATGGCTAAGCTAATTCTAGCACTAGCTCAACTACACTATGCAAGCCACCTATACAATACTAGTGTAGCAAGGCTATGATCTCTAAAACACTCAACAAGACTAAGTCACTAAGCTGCTTACTCCTATGTGATAAAAGCTTCACTAAGCAAACTACACTAGTACTAGTACAAGAAAGTAAAGAGCAAGTGACTTGATTCTTATACCAACGATGTAGAGAAGTAATGCACTCGAAGAATCAATCACAATGATCAACCGCAAGAGAAATCCTCGGTAAAGAGATGACACAAGATTTTCACCGAGGTTCACTTGCTTCCCGGCAAGCTACTCCTCGTTGTGGCGATGCACCCACTTATCGGTTCGTGAGCTAATCGACTATCAAGAGTCGAGCCCTCGGCGGGCGCCGCACAACCGCACACAAGATGGGGATCCTCCAAGCCACGAGCTCCACTAGAGTATCTATTTTGCGAACTCCCGCGGGGAAGGATCAAGAACCCCTTACAACACTTGGTGAGGGCTCCAACAATCTTCAATTGCGAGCTCAATCACCTCTGCTGCTCCAAGCCGTCTACCGTGTCGGGAAACACGGAAGAGTAACAAGAAATCCGCAGCAACTCGAAGATCAAGTGCCTCTAGAATGCAACTCTCAAGCAATGCACTTGAATCTCACTCAATCTCACTCAAGATGTGCAACCAAGCAAAGAGATGAGTGGAGGGGTTGTTCTCTAGCTCAAAGGATGTCTCTAGGTCTCAAAATGTGCAAGAGTTACCCTCAAACCCCGGACATCTTCTATTTATAGCGAAGGGGTACGCAGCTAGCCGGTACCGGACGATACAGTTGAAATCGCGCTGACCGGACGCTCCGGTCGGGGTGACCGGACGCGTCCGGTCACTATAGGACAAGCGTGAACAGTACGCGTCAGAACTAGCCATTGCCGTGACCGGATGCGCTCTATCGTTTGACAGGACGCGACAGTGTCAGCGTCCGGTCACGGTCCAGTAAGCTCCCGTCAAGACCAGACGCGTCCGATCGCACGTGACCGGACGCGCCACCGCGTCCGATCGCATCTGCCCTCGGCGCTGAACTCCTGGGTGCATGACCGGACGCGCCGGTTCCGCGAGGGACCGGACGCGTCGGTCCGCGACCCTTCTCACATGCGTGTCTGTCTGTGGTTTGAACTGACCGGACGCGCCAGCCGCGTCCGGTCAATTCGACCACAGCGTCCGGTCACTGTATTTTCAGTGATAAACATTTCGGACTTTCGCCACCTTTTCTCGCCTCCGGCGTAATAGAAAATAGGCATTTCATTTCCTCGAAAACGCCTGAATCCCGCGCTCGCAAGCTCGGCGGGAGGGAGAGCGAACCCAAACCCCTTACTACCGCTCAAACACCACCGCCTTCGTAAATGTGCTAACACCACCAAGTGTACACCACAATGTGCATGTGTGTTAACATTTCACAAACATTTTCTAAGGCGTTATGTTAGCTCTTAACTAGATCCTAATGCATATGCTCAAGACATTGATCTAGTGGCACTTGATTCCCGAGCTAACCGTGATTGCCCCTCTTAATAGTCGGCTATGTATTCTAAACCCGGTCAATCAGTTCTCTACTCATCTTATACCGGCAAAAGAAAAACTCTATAGTTATACCTTTTCCTTGCGCTCTTAGATCCTTCTCTTCCACTTATCATCATGTCCATCATATTGTGTGCATTTATACCATGATCGTCATTTCATGTCCATGCACCATTTCTTTGTGATCTTGTGGCCACCACTCCTTGCCACGTACACCTTCATCACATGTGTTGCTTATGCCTAACTCAAAACACTTAACACATGGCATTAGCAACTTAGTGTCATTAATTACCAAAACCAAACTTGGGCTTTCACGTGTCAAGTCAGCAAAAATGGCAAAATATTAGGTAAGTTACTATTTTCTAAGATATTTTTGTAGTTGTACCACAAAGCTGGCAATCGGAGAGGCGGCCGTGGTAAATAATTAAAAATCCCAAAAATAGAGGGTCTATTTGAATTTCAAGGGGCAGGCAGCTTTGTCTAACAAAAAGGCCCTCGCAGTTTGAGACTTCTCTTCCTCCCCTGACCACCGACGGGTCACAGGCGACGGGAGTCTGAGGTTGTACTTTGTACGACCGACGGCGGCGAGCGCGGCGCTGGAAGGATTGACGGAGAATCCGCGGAAGTCCAGGCAGCCCGCCCGCGCGCGCCGGCTCCCCTGGCGACGGCCGCATCTCGTAGCCTACTCGCCTGTGCCCTTACCCAGCCAATCCGTCAGTCTGTGGGGTTGGAGTGGAGATCGATTCGGACGTGGGCTGCTCCCTTCTTCTGTTGTTGGTATATATAAACAATCTCAGCTTCATTGTTTATATGAATCAATTCCTCATTTCCAAGAGTTTGTTTTCCCTAAGCTGAGTCTAAATCTGTATCTCTCCATTTGAATTTTTTTTATTTTTAGCCCAAATTTGAAACAAATTTTAAATTTAACCCGGGTTTGAATTTTTTTTTAAATCTAACCCGTTTGGCCCCGCCACCATGCATGGCGGGGCAAATACACTGAACCCCGCCATGCATGGTGGCGGGGTGCAGGTGCCACGTGGTATGCAGCGAGTAGTAAATGCTGACGTGGCTGAGAAACGTGGAAAGGCGTACCCCGCCACGCATCATGGCGGGGTACGCCTAACCCGCCATAGGTGATGGCGGGGTGCACACGCAAGCAGTAGTGTGTGGCTAGGGCTGCGTTTAGACGCAAAAAATTTTGCAAAACGGCACTGTAGCTTTTTTCGTTGTTATTTGGCAAATATTGTCCAATCATGATCTAATTAGGTTTAAAAGATTCGTCTCGTCCATTTCGTCTAAAATGTGTAATTAGTTTTATTTTTTATCTATATTTAATGCTTCATGGATGTGTCTAAAGATTCGATGTGACGGGAAATCTGAAAAATTTTGTAAAATTTTCTGTAAACTAAACAGGCCTAGGTGAAATCCAGCAGTTCGCTAGGGCACTGCACGGCGCTAGTGGCGAGGTGACAGTGGCGAGGTGACAAAACGTGATGCCTTTGCGCGACCTGGGGCCGGTCGAGTCAGGCACAGTTTAGTTTCAAGAATTTTGCAAAATTTTTTATATTCCCCGTCACACCAAATCTTTGGACGCAGGAATGAAGCATTAAATATAAATAAAAAATAAAACTAATTACACAGTTTAGACGAAATTCACGAGATGAATCTTTTAAGCCTAATTAGTCTATGATTGAATAATATTTATCAAATAACAACGAAATTGCTACAGTAGCATTTCCCATAAATTTTCGAGAACTACAATACAGTGTGTATTTTTCTGCAAGAAAAGAGAGCAATGTAATAGCGCGCAGTCGGCAGTACTGCTACTGGAGCGGAGTGTGGAGTACAACGATTCCAGAGTACAGTGCTCCCTCCGTATAGGAAAGAATGTAATTCTAGCATAATGTTATGGTTTTGTATCTTAAGTTGGATCAATTATAGATAAAAAGTATTAATATTTATGATATTAAATAAATATTATTAGATTAATTACGAAATGTATTTTGTAATAAATTATTTTAGAGCCGTAAATGTGAATAGTATTTGCTAGAAATTTAATTAAACGTGAACTATTTTTGCTGGCACTTAACATGCAGTTGCATTCTTTATTGGGCGGAGGTAGGACGCTGGTCAGTGTAAAGCTTCACGTACTGTATGACTCTAGGTCTTGTTTAGTTGCAAATTTTTTTGCAAAATGATACTGTAGCAAATTTCGTTGTTATTTGGTAATTAGTGTCCAATTATAGTCTAATTAGGTTTAAAAGATTCGTCTCGTCCATTTCGTCTAAACTGTATAATTAGTTTTATTTTTTATCTATATTTAATGCTTCATGCATGTGTCCAAAGATTCGATGTGATGGGGAATCTGAAAAATTTTGTAAAATTTTTTGGAACTAAACGAATGAGCTAGGCTAGGATGTGACGGACTGATCTGATGGATGTAGCCTGGCCATTAATGGGCTTTCTCCGTGTGATGGATGGATCGAGCGAGCTGGGAGCAGTGGAGTGGAGTACAGAAAATTTTGCAAAATTTTTCAGATTTCCCGTCACATCGAATCTTTGAACACATCCATGAAGCATTAAATATAGATAAAAAATAAAACTAATTACACATTTTAGACGAAATGGACGAGACGAATCTTTTAAACCTAATTAGACCATGATTGGACAATATTTGCCAAATAACAACGAAAAAAGCTACAGTGCCGTTTTGTAAAATTTTTTGCATCTAAACGCAGCCCTAGCCACACACTACTGCATGCGTGTGCACCCCGCCATCTCCTATGGCGGGTTAGGCGTACCCCGCCATGATACGTGGCGGGGTACGCCTTTCTACGTTTCTCAGCCACGTCAGCATTTACTACTCGCTGCATGCCACGTGGCACCTGCACCCCGCCACCATGCATGGCGGGGTTCAGTGTATTTGCCCCGCCATGCATGGTGGCGGGGCCAAACGGGTTAGATTTAAAAAAAAATTCAAACCCGGGTTAAATTTAAAATTTGTTTCAAATTTGGGCTAAAAATAAAAAAAAATTCCTCCATTTAGGTTGTTGTGAATTTGTTTGCTACGTGGTGCCCTACTAATCCAATCCATTTGTCCATGTTCAATTTGTTCTACTGCAGCGTGCTAATTTCAGTTGTTCCTCTTCAGCGTGCTAATTTCAATCGATTCTCGGTAGACACCACTGAACTTCTTGGTTTCCAATTAAGTTGCGCACGCATTTCGTTTTTTTTAATTCTTCAAATAGGTCAATAATTTCTGAGTTCTCAACAGATCCTTTTTCCATATTCAGTTCGAGCACAGGGATTGTCTCCTCTCACACCGATCCGGAGGTCCTTCAAAGCTAAGTTCTGATGATGGCTGTGGCTAATGGAGCAGTAGTCCGTGCATCCACAAAGGAGCCTTTGTTTTCCTTTGGTGTCATAGCTGATGTTCAGTATGCTGATATCCCAGATGGCCGCTCGTTCCTCGGTGTCCCACGATACTACCGCCACAGCATCAGCGTCCTCCAAAGGGCTGTCAACAGGTGGAACCAACAAGGCAACATCAAGTTCTCGATCAATTTTGGCGACATAATTGATGGCTACTGCCCAAAGGACAAATCGTTGTGGGCGGTGCAGAAGGTCCTTGATGAATTTGACAAGTTTGATGGCCCAACATATCACATGATTGGCAACCATTGCCTGTACAACCTTCCGCGCAGCAAGCTGGTGTCTCTGCTTAAGATTGCAACAGATTCTGATCGTGCTTATTATGACTTCTTGCCATGCCCCGGGTTCAGAATCGTTGTTCTGGATGCCTATGACTTCAGTTGCCTTGGCTGGCCCAATGATCATCCTGTGACTGTGGCTGCAATGAAGCTCCTGGATGAGAAGAACCCAAACACTGACAAGAACAGCCCTGATGGTCTGGTTGGTGTCGATAGGCGGTTTGTGAAGTTCAATGGCGCAGTTGGCAAGGAGCAGCTGTCCTGGCTCAATGGTGTCCTCCAGGACGCATCGACGCACCATCAAAATGTCATCATATGCAGCCATCTCCCAATGGATCCTGGGGCGTCGTCCCCGGCAGCTCTCATGTGGAACTACGACGAGGTGATGGCTATTGTTCACCAGTACAACTGTGTCAAGGCCTGCTTTGCTGGGTATGACCACAAGGGTGGCCACTCTGTGGACTCACACGGCGTGCACCACCGCACCCTGGAGGCTGCCTTGAGTGTCCTCCTGGCACCAGTGCATTTGGTCATGTCGAAGTGTATCTGGACAGGCTGCTGCTTGTAGGTTTTGACAGAATGGCTGATACTGAGATCCCTTTTTGAGCTATTAGAGTGCTTGTCTAGCACACAAAAATTCATGTGACTTCATTGTCCGCGGCATAGTTCCATTGAAACTGGAATGCAATAATGAAATGAATTCCATATGGTCCTTGGTGTCTATTGAGGAATGCTCGAGTAATCCCCTTGCTGCAGCTACTTTACACGAATGTGTCTAACAATAATCATGGATTTTACATTTTTACTGCTTGGATTGAAAGGACTAAACGCAGCCATGGTTCACAGCATCTTTTGATACTGCCCTTGTCCAACCGTAGGAGGCTGATCAAACTTACATGTACTCTTAAAATTGTTTCCTTTTCAGTCCCTTGTATGCATGGTTTGATTTTTTTAAACTAAAATAAATGATTGTGTTCACACCATCTTCGTTTTCGGTATTTTGTGGAATTGCATCAAGTTGATGATACTTGTACAGCCTTCATGTCTATTCTGCAGTTTCTTGTGTTGTACAGACTACGACTGTATTATACAGACTACAGAATCATGATTTGATTGCAGTGGTTAGATTTGATTCACTGCTTCCTTTGTGACCAGGAGCCCGAAACCATCAACCACATTCTTGTTACATGCTCCTCCCAGCAGATTTGGTGGAACGTCGCTGCAGCACTCAGACAGCCGATGGTGACTGCGCCGTCTCCATCGATCATCGACCGGTGGAAAGCTTGGCGTCGGCACTGGACAGGGGCTGTGGCCTGAGGCAAGGGGAGCAGACTCCATCTTCCTCCTGGGAGCTGTGGAAAGAGCGGAACCTTAGATGCTTTCGAGGAGCGAACACGTGCCGCAAATCCTAGCTGTGCTAAGGCGGGAGGCGGAGCTCTGGGTCCAAGCCGGAAGATGGAGTAATACATTAGCTACAATCAGCGATGGGCGGGCATGAGCAGATTTGAAAACCTTGTAATCCTTTCTTGTAATCCAAATAATTTCTCACCCTGTTTGCTTGAGTTACTTTTTAAACATAAAACAATTTTTCTCTCACGACATTTTAGCATAAGCATCAACATAAGTGAATAGGGATCTTAATACAAAGGCGTGCAAATTTTTTGCGTGATCAAGAAAAGGAAAAAGGAAAAACAAAGCGGTAAGATTTGATTGCAGCGGTGATCGTGATTGCTATGCTGTATTTTTGCGCAGACAAGCACGAATCCTGGCGCAGTGCGTGCTTTCCTTTGGTTTGGTCAAACCACAAGACCTACGCGTACGCTACCGGCCTACTGCGTGTCCGCATCCGATTCGCACCAATCCCTGATCCCCCGGCCCCCGCGCGCGACGCGCATACAACGGACGCCCCTCCACTTTCCCCGTTCCCTTCGCGCGTTTTCCCCTCCCTTCGCGACCTCTTCCTGACGTTTCCCCAATTCCTCCGCGCTAAGCAGAGCAACAGCGATGGCGACGGAGTGCGCTGCCGCCGCGGCCGATCTGGCCACCGGCCGTCCCCGCAAGCGGGCGAGGCTTGGCTGGGACGTGGCGCCGGCTGCCGAGGTAAACGCCCCTCACCGACTCCTCTGCTCTCCGATGTGTTGAGGCGATTCCGCATACAACTATCACATATTCCGTTAGCTATGTCATTAACCTGTTTTTATTATTCGCGGATTCATGGATCTTGTAGATCTAGTTGTTTATGTGTTGTATTAGAGCCCAGATCTACAGAATTTTTACAGTGGTCTTGCAAAATTAGTATGCCACTGTTTTTGATACTGCTGCTAATTTTTTTAGCCTGATTAGTCTGACCAGGTTTATATTTGACCTAGAGCATGCATGCTTTAGTCTTTTTTTTCGAGAGCACGCCTAGAGACTGCATATAGTTTGTTTTAACATACTGGCAAATTTGGGCTCAATACATATTAGATTTTTTGTATGTCGGCAATCACTCCTTTGAAGTTATGTTTTAATTCATGGAGAAATATCTTGGCCTGAATTAGTAGCATAAAAATATATGCTTTCTACCTTAAATGGAACATGGTTTCAGATAATTTAGCAATGCCTTCTGTTGCAATTGTTATTATGCTTGATCTACATGATTATGATCTAACTGAATTTTATTTATCAAATAAGAACCACCTGTTAGCATTTATGAATAGTGTGTATTCTGTTGAAGTTTGCATCTTAATACAAGTAGTTTGTAGCTTACCAAGTTCAATTTCTCCCATGGGCTTAAGTATGGATGGAATGAAGGGCAGAATGTGCAATATGTTCTCTTCAATTATAACTACATGCTTTCAAGTTCTTATCTATAATCTCTCATGTATTATGTCTGTGATAACTGATACTATTCCTTGTTCTATTCACCACTGTGTTCCTTTTTTCTTATGTGGCTTAATTATCTCTGTGACCATCACATTGGGAGGTATTTGTCTATATTTTCTCTTGCATGAAAAAACGATGGATGGATGTGTGTAGGCTCAGATAGGAACATTTTGTGGGCAAGAAGTTGGTGATGTGGCCAGCCTGCTATTATCAGCAAATCCTTCCGGCCATACTTGTTCGTCTCTGCTCCCGAAGGGTGTGGCTCGAAATGCTTCCCCTCCCTGGAGAGAAGACGACAAAGATGGCCATTACGTATTTGCTGTTGGAGAGAATTTGACCTCTCGCTGTAATTACACTTGACTATCACTATTGGAGTAATATCTCTGTGATATGTGGTGTTCCTTCTGGGTGTTACATTCCCTTTTTCTTATACTCATTTAAAAAGCTGTGGATTTCTTTGTATTGTTAGCATTTTTTTTCCTTTGAATGGATATCGCCATTTTAACTTTTCCATTATTTTTCAATCGTGCCTCAGTGGACATCTATTTAGTTTCATACCCTTTTGGGACCTTTTCTAAACACTATTGCATTAAGCAAATGACATTTTAAAAAAATATTTTCTTACTTGGGTGCTCTTGTTTTACTTTGCGTTTCTAATTATGTGGTTTAAGGTTTTCAATGTCATCCATGTTGACTTATTTTATAGCTCCCAATGATGTTATTGTTATGTTTCATCTTGACATAAGATCCTTTTTTTTCTCTTTGTGATTGGCTGTCTCTTTTTGTATTCCTATAAATGTTCTGAACTTATTGCACTTGTGGGAATGGCACCATTCTAATATATCACTTTTATGTTTTTTTGCAGACAAAATATACAGAAAAATGGGTGAAGGTTAGTATTTCTTTGCCATCACATACTCATATGCAAAATGCAGACTATTTAATTTTAGTTTATTAATTGTGAGTTCAAGGACCTGTGCCATTTTTTCTCTCGGACACGCAGGAGAGGTGCGTATTATTATATTAAGAAGAAAGAAAAAGGGGAAGAACCCAAACAAACAAAACCCACCCACTCATGCCACCGATTAACTAAATAAGCGCGCTCGTGTACAAGAGACATGTGCCATTGTTATAGTTTTTGAAGGATCATGTTATTTTTATGATGCAAGTGACTCAGCAAAACTTCCTGTAATATTTGATATCTTTTTACTTGTTTATAGGTACTTTTGGTCAAGTACTGGAATGCTGGGACCGAGAAAGCAAAGAGATGGTGGCTATTAAAATTGTTCGCTCTGTAAAGAAATACAGTGATGCAGCAATGATAGAGATTGATGTCCTGCAGAAGCTTGCAAGAAATGATGCTGTAGGAAAACAGTAAGTTATACTTTACTTGTCCCCATTATGAAAACAAAGAGATCATTTCTGTGCATTAAATTGTGGGCTTTCTTAAAAACTATGTTGCTGCTGTAATGGAGGAAAGTTACATCCTTATGAGTCTTTTTGCAGTTGTGTTCAAATACGGAACTGGTTTGACTATCGTAGCCATATTTGTATTGTAAGTATAATGGTTGATTTATAGAATTTTCCCCAACCTGTCATGTAGACATTGGGGGGTCAAATCAATCAATAAATTTCGATGAATGAACAGGTCTGCGAGAAGCTTGGCCCAAGCTTGTATGATTTTCTGCAGAAAACTGGCTTCCGCCCGTTCCCAATTGATCTAGTTCGCCAGATCGGAGAGCAACTTTTGGAATCTGTTGCATGTGTGTAGAGACAGTACCCTGCAAACTTTGAATATGCTAAATTTTCTTTTATTTAAGATTGTTATTTATTTTTTTGTTTTCCTTATCTGATGTATTGCTTTTCTCTGACTTCAACTGAGTATTTCGACTTCAAAAGTTTTGTAACACATTTGAAATACAATGGACAGTGCTTTTTCATATTTTTCCTAAATTTATTTAGAAAAATATTTTCATATTTTTCAAATACTTGTGTTTTAATTTGATATTGTTTTCTTTGCCTTTTTGAATCATCATCTTTTATGCCAGTACTCGCAACTTGGTTTCACATTTTTTTCTGGTGTATCCTGATATTTGCCTTTACTTCCATGCAGTCATGCATCGTCTGCAGCTAATTCATACTGATCTGAAACCAGAGAACATCCTCCTTGTTTCTTCAGATTATGTCAAGTTACCTGATCCCAAGGTACTTTTACGCTGCATGATTAAGTGTAACTTGTTTACTTGATTCAATGTGATGTGCCATCTCTTCTTTTATAGAGCTAACCCTAACAAATGATGCTAACAATCTTGATCTCATCTAACTGACAATCCACTTTCTTAATATAATGAGGCGCAGATCTCCTGCGTTTTTCGAGAAAAAAAAGACTGACAATCCACTGTCTATCTCTTGCTTAGCTAAGAAGCAAACTAATAAACCAACTAGCTTGATCTGATCAATTGCATGCATTTGCTGCTTGTGTGCTCGGTCCTTTATGGCTGTCTCTGCTTAGGCCCAACCCATAACACTCTCTTCAGTCTAATCTCTTGTCTACTGTAATTTTTCTTGAACTACTGTCTGCTTCACTAGTTATCTTAACTGCAAATTTTCAATCTAGGATGGATCATTCTCAAGGAAACTGCCAAAATCAAGTGCCATTAAGTTGATTGACTTTGGAAGCGCAGCATACCATCACCAGGATCGCAGTTACATTGTATCTACCAGACACTATCGAGCCCCTGAAGTTATTTTGGGTATGAACTTGTCTGTAGTTGCTGCCTAATTGCACACGTCCTTTTTTTATTACTTGTGGAGCCCAGTAGCTTAATATTTGTGTCACTGTCGTAAGGGCATGGATGGAGCTATCCTTGTGATATCTGGAGTGTTGGTTGTATACTTGTTGAGCTTTGCTCGGTACGTATTTCTCTGATTTTGGTTGTTGATATTGAAAAGGTGCATGTATGATTAAATCATTCGCCTCATTTTACAGGGTGAGACACTGTTCCAGACTCATGAGAACTTGGAACATCTTGCAATGATGGAGAGAGTTCTAGGTCCTCTTCCACGGCACATGCTGGAAAGAGCCGAGTATGGCTTTTGTTACCTGTTGGCATTTTTGTATCTAAAATGCTGCCTTTTTGAGACTAATTCCAGTTGTTTGCCTTCGTAAACTCAGCCAGCATGCAGAGAAGTACGTCAGAAGAGGAAGATTGAACTGGCCAGAAGGAGCAACAACAAAAGAGAGCATTAGAGCTGTTCTCAAACTGCCTCGCCTTCAGGTAAATGTGACAAGGCTCCTGATACTTGGCTGATTGATTCTTCCTCCTGCGTTTTCGATTCTTTCCCACCTTGCTATTACAATGGCACTCAGTGTCCCCTCCTTGGCTTGGTATTACCATTTTTTAATTTGTTTGTCCGTCGTTCTAACAGTGCTCCCTTGTTTCTGATCCAGAACCTGGTGATGCAGCATGTGGATCACTCTGCTGGAGACTTCATTGACCTTCTGAAGCGCCTCCTAGCCTATGAGCCCAGGCAAGGTTGACTGCTCAAGAAGCCTTGAGTCATGTCTTCTTTACCAGATACGGTAAAAACCAGTCGCCACGACATCTCCGATGATGCTATGGCACATTTATCTGACGCAGAACTAACGAAATCCAGAGACAATTGGTGAGCTCTGAGGATTCAGAGGCAAGAGATACAGGCATACAGCCTTGAGAATTCAGATGGTCGCTGCACCAAAAAAAAAAAAGAAAAAGAAAAAGAAGAAGAAAGAAAGAAAAGACTATTTGGCGCGAGTGCTGGTAGACGTGGACGCTTATATGTTGTGACTGACTGATTTGTAACTGAAAAGTGTAATTCCCCATTGTCCCGCCTCCGCGGTTTGTATGTAGAAGCCCACGTAGATTATAGCAGATCACAAGCAGCCGGTCTGGTATACGTGTGTTGAAGATTGCAGTTGGATACCAATGCAAGTGTAAATCAAGTGGTACAAATTTTTCTTTATATTAGCAAGTTCATGCAACACGAGTTTCTTTGAGCAGTGAGCATCGATCGGCATCGGCTCAACCGTGTGACATACTTCGCGGACGAAAAGAAATTTGCTTGTGACGTTGCTGATGCGTATTGGCACGTTTGCGGAGTTCCTGAAGCATCGGAGTATACATATACAAGACGAATATTCCGTTCTACTTTCTTGTTTATCTTGCCATTGTTTCTTTGAGCTTCTCCTTCCTTCCCTGTCGCCGGCGACCTCACCGACCCGTCCATATCGAGATGGCGGGTCCGGCCAACTCACCGCCGTGCCACTAATCTTTCCAGAAGGAGTCGTCCAGACAGCCCAACAGAGCAGTTCGTCCTTGTGTTCCGAGAAAAAAAAAATCCGGAGCGAAGCGGGCAACTAATCAGGTCAGCCGTGCCCGTGCCCGGTCACGGTCCCACCCTGCCGTGCCCGGCTCGCGTCCAATAGAATACACACCGACCCGGCGACGCCGCAAGGAGAACACCCTCCCGTCCACGCGACGACAGAGGACAACCCACCCCATCACCACCGCCAAGGCTCAAAGCCGGCCAACAATTCCGACGCCATGGCCGACGACGACGACGCCGCCGTCCTCTCGGACGTCGACGAGGACCCCCTCCCACCCCCCTCCACCTCTTCCGCCGCCTCCCACAAAACCCTACCGCAAGCCCAACAATCCCAGCCACACTCCGATGCCCAGGCGCAGCAGCAGCAGCAGCGGCTGCTGGACCTGGCCGCGGAGCTCGAGGAGGAGCGCCGCCTCCGCCGCGTGGCCGAGGCCTCCCTCGCGGAGGCCGAGTCCCGCGTCGCCCGCTTCAAGGCCTTCGCGCAGGACGTGCTCCGCAAGCGCGACGACCTCACCGCCGAAGCCGCGGCCTCCGCGCGGTCCCTCGCCGCGCTCCAGGCCGAGGCCGCCGCCTCCGCGCGGTCGCTCGCCGCGGTCCAGGCGGAGTCCGCCGCCTCCGCACGCTCCCTCGCCGCGCTCCAGGCCGAGGCCGCCACCGCCTCCTCCATGCTCTCCTCCGGCTTCGAGAGGATCTCCGCCAAGGCCTCCCCTTCCTCGGCCCCCGCGCCGCTCCCGACCTCCCAGAAGTACTCCTCCGGCCTCCCGGCCCTCGCGTACGGCGTCCTCAAGCGCGCCAACGACATCGTCGACGACCTCCTCGCCCAGATCGACGCCGCTAACCGTGACCGCGATCGCGCGCGGGAGCAGATGGAACACCGCAACTACCAGATCGCCATCGAGGTCTCTGAGCTCGAGGCGTCGCTCGCGTCCAGGTCTGCCGAGGGCGAATCCCTCTCCAAGTCCCTCTCCCAGCGGGAAGCCGAGATCTCCGAGCTCCGTGACAAAATCACCGCTCTCGAGGGGAAGCTAGACGCGCAGAGGCCCGTGCTCGCGGAGCAGATCGGGTGCACCTCCAAGCTGTACCACGAGATGCGGGAGGTGGTCAAACTGGTCGATACCGAAGCTGCCAGTGCCCTGTCGGACTCGGTTTTTGTATGGAAGGAGACTGACGTAGAGGAGAGCCTCAAGGTGTCCCTAGAAGGCACGAAATTGGCCTATGAGCTTGCGGCAATGGCCCTGGAGAAGGTCGGGGCTTGTATCGATGACAAGGAGAGCAAGATGAGGCGTTTGGAGGACAGGGTGGATGACCTGATTAAAGAGAAGGAGCACATTGGTGTGCTGCTCCGGAGCGCACTGCAGGCAACCACCAGTGAGGTGTTAAAGGTTGCAGAGGATGGACTGAGGGAAGCTGGCATTGAGATTGGACTTGACGAGCGAAAGGAGCACAGGCCAGGGAGTGTGGAGAAGGACGAGGTCTATACCCTGGTAAGTTCAGTTGATGTGACCATACATGGAACTGGTAGTTCCTGAACCTGTATAGTGCCTAAATTGTTTGTTATACATTGCAGGCAGGGGCTCTCGAGAATACCATGAAGGAGTCTCAGGTCAGGATCATTGAGCTCCAACATCTTGTCGAAGCACTAAGGTAGTTACTGTGACATATGGGTTTTGATTCTATGATTTGTGAAATGTGAAGTTCATATCTTGCATAATCAAGTTTCTTCAAATCAGACCTAGTTCTAGGGGTTAGAGAAATCCCCTGTTTCAAGTTTTTGTTTTCTCTGCCTGTCGAACATAGAATCACTATGTGAACTTGGAAGAGCGGTTGTCTAGGTTGTGTAAACTGACCATATGGTTTTCTAGGACATGCTTATTGAGCTTCTTTGCAACAAAAGAAAAACATTTGGATATTCCTGTGTTGCTATTTCATGTTGTGGATATTTTGAACTGTTAATTGCTTCCTGCTTCTGATCATATATGTTATTTGCTGGCTTTAAGGGCGGAGTCTGGTTTACTTAGAACAAGGCTAGAAGGGCAAGAAAAGGAGACTGGTCAGCTAAGAAAGCAAATAAAAAATCTTGAAGAGAAGGAAAGGGTGGCAAATGAAAGCGTAATTTTCTCCCCCATGTCTAGTTTGATGTCTCAAGTACACCACTTATGTCTCTTTAAGATTATGATCAATGATCAATTGGTAACTGCATTTTGATGCACTTGTTTCAGGTTGAGGGTCTGATGATGGATGTGACAGCTGCTGAAGAGGAGATTAAACGGTGGAAGATGGCAGCAGAGGAGGAAGCTGAAGCTGGTAGATCAATTGAGAAAGAGTTCCAAAATCAGGTGTTTTAATACAAACATTTCCATATAGTTCTTATTCTCTATGCTTTCAGTGCCATTTTTTTGTTTTCTTGGGAGGTTGAGGTTACTCTTAGAATCTGGTGATTCTATCATTTTTTTTCTCCTTTCCATCATAGTTGTCTGATAGAATGATATCTTTTGGAGTAACTTCTAGCACAGTTAGCTTGTCCCATATGCAATCAAACTACCACAATCAGTTTTGCAACTTATATATGTTTGATTTTATTAACAGTGAGCTTCTACACAAATATAAGAAAGCGCAAAAGATTACAGTCTTGCTTGCAATACCTAGAATAGCATAACTACAATCCATGAGAATAACATTTAGCAGATTTATTCCTGTAAAAAGGATGTTCAGCAGATTTTCCTCTGCTACATGTTTCAATTTACCCTGAACATTCATGTTCTGGATACTAATAAGTGAGTGTGAGACAAGCATAAGACTGCAGTGCTTAGCATAGATTATCATCGAAAAGGGGGAAAAAAATAAAATCTAGATATGCTAAACCCTATGTTATTGCTTTGCATCTAATGTCATCTTTGTTATGTTTTCATTGCTGTATTCAGTGTCTCCATCAACAAATTGTTTCTGCTATTCTTGTTACAAACTTGAGTTCTGTACTTAATGATATTACTATTCTGTATTCCTAAGTGCATTCCTAGATATGGCTCTGTCAGCTTAATGTAGAAAATGATTGCAGTGTGAAACAAGTTAGATGCCTTATGCAGTTATCCCATCAATATAGATAAATTTTGCCTCTTTATATGTAGTAGGATAAGGAAGGCCTTCTGCAGTCAGTGGTGGCAGCAGATGCTGGGCCCCATTACTAGCGCAGTGCGATGAGTTGATGACAACTGTGTGAATCTTACAATAATCTGCAAGGGAGCCTTTATATGTGTCCTTGATATAGTGCATGGCTTTTGGAACTTGTGTTCAAGCAAACATATATAGATCAACTTGTGCAAGGGAATGGATGGTTTATCTGTGATGGTGAAGCATCACTTTCATGTCTGATTAGTCAAGCCGGATCTAATAGAGCTTTGTTGGTTGCACAGATATCATCCCTTCGCAAGGAATTAGACGAAGCAAAACAAGCAATGGTGGAGCTAGAAAACAAGCTGAAGTTCAAGGAAGAGACAGCTGCTGCTGCAATGGTGGCACGTGATGCTGCAGAGAAGTCTCTAAAGCTAGCAGATATGCGATCGTCCAGACTACGTGAAAGGCTGGAGGAGCTTAACAGGCAGCTTGAAGAATCAGATAATAGAACTGACTCGGTAAATCGCAATGGCCATAGGTATATGTGCTGGCCATGGCAGTGGTTGGGACTGAACTACGTGCGGTTACCTCCAGTGGAGACAGATCAGACGTCCAATGAGATGGAGCTATCTGAACCCCTTATAATATAGGCGCTCCATATTTATACAGATTGCAGATATATACAGATCCTGCTCTTTCACTAGATAAGGCGAACAGTAGAATTTTGTTTTTGGTTCGCGTTCTTGTGTAGATGTTTTCCCAATTTGTTGATGCATGTTTTGTGGAAAACTGACGGGTGCTGGAAGGCACCGTGTAATTGTAAAAGTTAGCACTTGGGATATAGTAGTGAAGATGCTGAGAAGTCCATTCTTTGACAAGAATGTTCCATTTTAAGATGAAACATATCTCACTTGATCTTCATTGTGATAACCATATGCTACTCTAGGAAGATGTTGTAAAGAGGAAGTCTATCTACGTTTCTGTAGGTGGATAGTTGACTTGAGTGCACAGATAAAGATGTGGTTGGATATTTCAGAAGCTATTTGTGGGAATAATAGACAGGAGAGAATCTGCGTATTTGACGCATGACTGGTCTGCACAAATAAAGAGTGGAGCTATTTCTGAGCTGCTGGCCTGCTTGCTGTTGGATGTCACGGAAGAATGATTAGGCCCCACTTGGAGTTATTTTGAGTCTTCCACTGAGTGAGCAGAGCAGGTAGGTCAAGTCAAGTCCGTCTCGTGGCACGCGGATTGCCTGTTCGTCCAGGTATTGATGTTTCTTTCAAACAAAGTCTTGTTGATGTTTCTCTGCAAACAAATTTTGGTCATCCTTTTGAGTTGCATCTTAAGCCATATAATTCAGAATATCCCAATTCAAGGGTGCCAGAGTTTCTGTTCTTGAGGTTTCATTTGAGGACAAGGTTTGATTTTGCCGCTGGCAAGCTAATCCAGGACCCAAAATCACCAAACCCAGCAACAAGCTTCTTGAGTTCTTGTCAGGTACTGTATAAACGGATCGGATGCTAATTGTCTTTCTTGCTAGTACCTTTCATTTCTAATTGTTAATTGTCTTTCTTGCTAGTACCTTTCATTTCTAATTGTCTTTCTTGCTAGTACCTTTCTTGTGATCTTGTCAGGTTTCTTGTGGGGTGGCATGGCATCCGACCCAAATACCCAATGACACCGTCGCAGGCACCGCAGTACGCACCGCCCCGCGCCAGACCACACGGACCTCCCGATGACCGGAGGCTTCACTCGTTTCAGCGTATCCACCGCGTTCCCGTCTAGTACCACCGAAAGGGTTCTTTGCCTTGAAGTTTCGTCTCGGGTCAATGGATGTGCTTCGCTTCCCTCTTTGTCCCCATATAAAGGGGCTCGGTGACCGTGACCGTGAAAGCCTGCTCCTCACGCCGAGCTCCATCGATTCAACGTTCTAGCTGTAGGTCTGGTAGATCGGTCATGTTCTTCTCCACATTCTTGCTACTGTTCTGGACCGTGTTTGCCTGGACAACTCGTCTCAAGAGGGTCGTCCCTGCAGCTGCAGGCCATGGACCACCTGCTCAACGGCCATACGCCATGATAGACAGAAACTACGACAACTTGGATCAGGTACGATGAACTCTACTTCGACCATTACCCTCCCTCATTTCAGATTGAACTGAACCACTGTTGTGTCTTGGGGAAAACTGAAAACATACATCCAGGTGAAGGCGGCACTTTAGCTGGCTGGTCTCGAGTCCTCCAACCTCATCATCGGGGTGGATTTCACCAAGAGCAACGAATGGACAGGTACGAAGTGTTTTTATCATTCATAATTCACAAATGTTAAACCACTACTGTTTGATCAGTGTTTTGGACCACTAGTGCTTATCAAGCTCTTTGTCAAGTGCATGACTGACTCTAGTATTGATGAACCGGAATTAAAGGCAAACGTTGTTTCAACGGGAGAAGCCTGCATCACCTAGGAGGGCCTCCTAACCCTTACGAGCAAGCCATCAGCATCATCGGCAAAACCTTATCGGGGTTCGACGAGGACAACCAGATTCCATGCTTCGGCTTCGGTGACAGTAAGAGCAAGGCCGCTCTTCTTTGTTCCACAATACCCATGAGCAACTGAGTCCTTTGGTCTTTGCTGAATTAGGATGATGGTTCCTCACTAAGTCACTAGCTTCCTCATCTTTTCAGCATCCACGCATGATCAACACGTCTTCAGCTTCTACCGAGATGGACGGGCATGCAATGGTGTCAATGAAGCGCTGCAGCGGTACAGAGAGATAGCCCCTCACGTTCGGCTCTCTGGTACCATCTTCTTGTTGTTTCCCACTTCTCAAGTTAGTCGTCTCGCACTTGGTGGTTGTAATGACTGTGGAATCATTCCTTATCTAGGCCCGACATCTTTAGCTCCAATCATAGAAACTGCAACCAAGGTCGTTCAGGACCACGGCTATCAGTATCACATCCTACTGATAATAGCTGACGGGCAGGTATGCACTCCATTTTCTGTTGATTGAATAACTTGTACTGCAAAAGTAGATTGGTATGATGTATATCAATGTATGACTACTCTGTTTTTTTTTCCTCTTGCTATTTTTTTCTCTTTGTATTTTCTTTAGATAAGAAACATCAATATTCATGCTGCAGCAACAAACTAAACAATGTACAGAAGCAAGGATTCTCACTTCAAGATTAATTCATAGTGTTACACATCTGATTGATCCTGTGCTTTTACTAAGGCCCTGTTTGCTTGTATTGCTCCAGGTCCCTACGTCTTCTAGTGCTCCTTGTGCGAACAACTCGGAAGAAGCAAGATCAGAAAACTACCTAGAAGAAAGGACTGTTCAGGCTCTCATACATGCCAGGTTATAGTAGCAACAGGATATGAAGCCAAACTAATGTTATTGATAGGCAGATTCTGACAAAGCAACTTGTTCTTAGTTTTCTTGAAAAGAAACCTGCTGTGTCTATCACTTTCTGCAGTGATTTCCCTCTTTCGATTGTGCTTGTTGGAGTAGGCGATGGACCATGGGATGATCTGATTCACTGCAACGATAACCGGCGGCGGTTTGATAACTTTCAGGTGTGTGCCAGTCATGATATGTCAGTTTCAAGAAGATGTTTCAGTCATGTGCTTAATTTGATATATCCTCCTTTTGTGCCTGTGCGCGTTCCTTGCAGTTTGTGGATTTCACCGAAATTATGTCCAGGGAAATGTCAGAAGGCGACAAGGAGGATGAATTCACATTGGAAGCGCTGATGAAGATACCAGCCCAGCATGATGCGATAATCAGCCAGAACATTAGGTATAGATTAGACGCGTTTAGATGTTCTTCTGCCTTTAGAGTTGCTTGTTGTTATGGAATTTGATTATTTGAGTGTCGTTTTCTTCAGTGAGCTGATGACAAGGGCGCCTCCAACAACAGCTTTGCCTCCACCTTGCTAAGCCTGTGAGCCATATGCTGACAGCAAATTCCCAGGTAGGTTACCAAATTGATCATACTTGAGGCTGGAAATAAAACTCGGAGGGACTTGTGCACATTACAGGAAGCAGAATTGATCTATGCTTCTTTTAGTGTCACTTGATTACCATTTTAGGTGATATGTTGCCATGAGAAAAGCAGAAATGCCTCATAGAAATAGAGAGGGTAGAATGTACTGAAAAAAGAGTAGAAAATTGCCTGTCTCGGTAGGCAACATGTGTTTCTTCTAGTCTTGCTACCATTTTCAGTGCCATATTTTCACTGCACGAAAAGATCAGGAGGAATTTAATCTTAGGAATAAACTTCCAGTCCAGTGTCATTTTGATTCTGACATGCTTACCCTCAACCTCGCTTTAGACTCTTACTACTGAATTATGAGAGGAGTGATCTGAATTTGAGCAGTCTCGCTGCTGAACTCTATGTATCAGGTATGAGTAGTTAACTGATGGAACTTAGTTCCTGATGTGTGCAGCGCAGGTGCATCGCCAAACGGAAGGGGAGTAGCAGGTCTACGGTGTGCAGTCAGCCATGCTACTAACCTACCGCTTGGATTTCAGCCAGCTCACAGCTCAGAATTGCGCTAGGATCGACGTCACATTGATCAATTATTATTGGCATCAGAATTAATCTATTGGGGATAGGCAGCTATGAACCCTTTAAATTTCGCCGTGGCTGTATATATTAACACAAGTATTCTTGAATTCTTCTATTGATCATGATGTAACTACGTTGGCATCTGCACTGTTCTACTCCTTCGTTTTATAATAGTATAATATAATATATATTTTACGAAGACAAAAAAGAAGTATCTCTATCCACATTCTCAACAAACTAGCAAATTTTCCTCGTAGCTATGTGAATGTGAGAGGGTTTTAACCAAACAACATAGTATTTTTTTTATATCGTTTTTTAATACACGATCTAAACAAAGTGATCTGTATGGTGATCTATATGCACGATTTATAACTGAATAACAACTTAAAACTTGTTTATCTAGACTAGATCTCCATACCTATCCTGTTTATTGAAAATTAATTCTTATTCCTATATCCAAACAACCACTACACTAAGTCTGATTCATCTAACTTTGATTTCGATCAATACTGATGTAAATAAAAATAATATTTTAGCAACTTTTTTAAGCAACGATCTACTCTCTCCGTTTCAAATTATAAGTCGTTTTATGTCTAGATGCATAGTAAATTAGATATATTAAAAAGTCAAAGCGACTTATAATTTGAAATGGATGGAGTAAATAAATAAGAATAATTTATAGACTTTTTTTTTTGAGGAAAGAATAATTTATAGACGTTTAGAATCTTCTCTACACCGATAACGGCCCAGCCCATATCGCAGGATAGAACAGCCCATCTTTTTGAGTGAAATGAGGGAAGGCCCCCAAAATATCCTGTCGGCCCCTCGAGCAACTCCTCGTCCTCGTCCACCTGACCACCTCCACTGTCCGTCCACTCTACCCCCAAAATCCTCCAGCGGTCGCGGCTCGCTCCTCCCTCCCCCTCTTATCCCCTTCTCTCCTCCCATTCCTTCCTTCCAGGCCACCCCGCCCGCGCCCGGCGCCACCATGGCCTCCTCCGTCGCGGTGTCCCTCCGCGCCCTCGCTGCCGCCTCCCTCCCCAAGGCCAGCCCCGCCCCTTCCTCTCCCTTCCTCGTCCTCCTCGCGCCGGCCCTGCCCCGTCGCCTGCTCCGCCTCCGCTCCGCACGCCGCCTGCCGCTCGCCCCGCTCGCTGCCTCCGACTCCGTCGGGGTTGACTACGCGGAGCCGGCCGAGTCGGAGCAGGAGGAGGCGTTCGCGCCGGAGGAAGAGGAGGCGGCGGATGAGCTGGTGGAGGACGATGCCGTAGAGGCCTCAGCCGCCGTCGAGGAGGACGAGGAGGTCGGGGAGTATGTCGAGCCGCCCGAGGAGGCCAAGGTCTACGTCGGCAACCTGCCCTATGACGTCGACAGCGAGCGCCTCGCGCAGCTCTTCGAGCAGGCCGGCGTCGTCGAGGTCGCAGAGGTGACGTCTGTCTCCTCAACGCTAGTAGCTACTGCCTCCTCCTTATCCTACTCTTCCTTTTCACGGAACAAATTCGCCTCAACTTACTGCACCACGGCCGCTGTAGGGGCATCGCACTGACTGTAGTCATTTCTGCGCTTCTTTTGCAATTTTTTTTTTTTGGTTTTTTGGTGCGGTGAGTGGTAAATGCGCAGTTGAAGTTGTAAGGGTGCAGGCGTGCATCTGCTATAGTCTACTTGCCTGATTTGTGAACTTATTCCTGCACATTTTGCAATGTGGTATTGCTTCATGAGATATGCCTATTGTGTGATGAGGTGTTGCGATTACAGGTCCTTATCAGAATTACATCTTTAGCTTAGTAATTGATTAACTCCTTGTTACACTGTGTTAAACATAAGGGTGGATTCTCAATGTTGCATTGCTTTCAAAACAAATTTTCAACCTAGGACACTGCACACACATATATATTTGTTGTTTATAAAGAATGACCCCCTTTATTTACCTCTCCATGCTATTGAGGTGGCTTCCTAGCTAGTGTTTGCCAGTTTTTGATGCCCGTGTGGTCAGTATTTTAGTGATATGGTTAGGGCTGTGTTTAGTTAGAAAATTTGGGTGAAAAGTTACTGTAGCATTTTCGTTGTTATTTGTTAAAATTTGTCCAACCATGGATTAATTAGATTCAAAAGATTCGTCTCGAACTTTACAGACAAACTATGCAATTAGTTATTTTTTTACCTACATTTAATGCTTCATGCATGCGTCTAAAGATTCGATGTGATGGGTGGAAGAGGAAAAAATTTGGGTATGCATGGCAAGTGAACGCGGCCTAGATGATAGTTCAAGGATACCATTGTTTGCTCTTTTGGGGATATATGTGATCCTGTTGCCCCTGGATTGCAAAAAGGAGCTTGCTCATTTGTTCTTAAATGAACTTTGTCGCTGTGCAGGTCATTTACAACAGAGAAACAGACCGAAGTCGTGGATTTGGGTTTGTCACTATGAGCACTGTTGAGGAGGCTGAGAAGGCTGTGGAGATGCTCCATCGCTATGTGAGTGTATTTGATGACTTGATGGAGCTTTTTTTGGTTTTTGACATATTTTGTGTTTAGTTATGATTAAGATAGCCTGTTTGCTTATGCCATCTGCATAACTATGGTGAGCTACTAATTTGCACACTTGCGTTATGCATGGAATGCTGTTCCTAGTTCCCATACGAATATGCTTCAGCTCTTGTATCCTGTTCTCATTCTTAGGGCATGAGCGGTTTGGGAGGCTAGAACTGACACACTAACAAATTTATCCTTAGTCAAAATCCGTGCAATGTGCTAGCTCCTCTTGTAGGACCTACAAGTCATAAGTAGAAGAGTCAGCACTTTCTCCAACTGTTTCCAGTCTTCCAACAGCTGCTCCTACGACCAGTGACCAGTGTTGGAAAATATAGTTTTCAATGTTTATAGCATAGAAGCTTCAACTCGAGCCAAACCTAAGAATCTTTTATTAGGTTCCCAATGGCTTGGAATGAGGAGCTAGAGATGTGCTCTTGGCGCCCCCTATGGGGTGACCATTGCATATGCCAATAAGCAGTTTGATTTTGGACATAAATTTTAGTGTTTGTACTGTTCAAGTGAACACTTTGTTGTATGTGAACTTCAGTACTTTATACAAATTTACTTCATCTATACGCTATGTGTGCAAAAGTGAAGGAATCCATTTCTACATTAGTAAGAACAGCTACATATATAGTGAGATTTCCTTGATTCTACCTTATATGGATTCCTTCACTTGCAGCAAAGCTGATTACATGTTTATGTGGACAGGATGTCAATGGAAGGCTTCTGACTGTAAATAAAGCAGCTCCTAGAGGCTCTCGTGTGGACAGACCTCCCAGACAATCTGGGCCTTCTCTCAGGATTTATGTTGGCAACCTGCCTTGGCAAGTGGATGATTCTAGATTGGTGCAGTTGTTCAGCGAGCATGGTAAAGTAGTTGATGCCAGAGTTGTCTATGACCGAGAATCTGGGCGTTCGCGGGGATTTGGTTTTGTGACTATGGCAACACAGGACGAATTGGATGATGCTATTGCTGCCCTTGATGGACAGGTCAGTCTCGATTCCTGCCATTTGCATAACCACAGTAACTTTGGTCGTACTGAAATAATCAATATCACAGTGAAGCTGTGGAGTGATTCTGTCTTTTCCCTTTTCCTATACCATGACCAATAAATTAAACTTTTCGTACATCCAAAATATAACTTCTTATTCTGGATTGTACAGAGTTTGGATGGGCGCGCCTTGCGCGTGAATGTTGCAGAGGAGCGACCGCGGCGAAGTTTCTAAGGAGGCTGTATGGGGTGGACTGCTGGCTTGTTCCATAGGAGCATCATAGCATGGTCTGATACTGGTTTAGACCCTCCATTCTCTTTTCTTGTGTTGCTGAGCTCTATCGTCCCGCCTTATTGTGAAGAGGGAACTCTTCACTACTATTTTGTTTGTATTTGTCGTGTTCAAAAGTTCATGTATTGTAGGCTACTGTTATGGTGCACCTAGCTCAATTTGTCGATGCAATTCGAAATTTTGTCTAACATCTGTTCATAGAAAATATTGTGTATGTGCATTTGGCTCTTCTGCTTTCTGGGCGAGATCATGTTCACGACACATACACTTGTAGCCGCCAGCCGGCGGTGGCCCCAAAACATACAAACACCGTATCAATGACACATATGGACCCACATGCCAGAGGAAGCGCCAATGGCCCGATGATATGCGACATTTTTAGAGAATCCCATTTACTGACATTTAGTGCTAGTGGCTATCACAGCTAGATCGATTTTATTGTTAAAAAAAGGATAAATCTGCATGCTTGAATTTCAAGGTAAACCTATGTTCTTTCTAAGCTTGTTATGCCCGATTTTCACTTGTTACGTGCCCGCAGCCCGCCGGTAGGGATAAAACTCGACCGGATATGAACGGATATTATGGTACTGAGTACGGATAGTCGTTTGTTTCTGGATTCATAGTCCAATACAGATACATTCGAAACCTCGCACTTGCCCATGTTGTCCCCGTCCGCATTGCCCGCTCGCTCTGCTTGCGGGACTGACCTCGTCCTCCCGTGCTGCCTGCCCGCGCCACGCAAGGCGAGCCTGACGTGCTAGGCGCTTGTTAGCTTGTTTCCGGACTCGCGCACTTGTCATGGTCGTGCTCCGTCCGCTTGCCCTGCCCTGCTGAGGTCCGCACCGCCGCCGAGTTCCACACCGGCGACCTCCGCACCACACCGCCGAGCTCCGTGCTGGCGTTGAGCTCCGCGTCAACGAGCCTCCATTCGTCCGAGCAGCAAGCAAATACAACGATTTAAGCACATGTTGCAAGTTTGCAATAGTATGTATCAGTTGTTTCAGATGTTTTCGAGATATGTTGCAAGTATTTGTATATCAATATTGCAAAATAGATCGGGATGTTGCACATGTTGTAATAGCTATACACATATGTTTCAAGTGTATGTTTTAAATGTTTCCTCTATTCCAGATGAATGTTGCAGGTGTGTATAGATGTTGCAAAAGTAGATCTAAATGTTGCATATATATGCATATTCCAATCATATGTTTCAAATGTTTTCAGGTGTTTCGTACCCCAATTCCATTCATGTGAATGTTCACCCAGAATGAATCCAGCGAACGATATGACCCGAGCGTGACGGCTCACTCCCCTCCGCTACACGTTTTCCATGTTGCTGATGTCATTTTAAAAATGCAATATTTTTTTTTAAAATGCTATAACTTCTGAACGGTGTATCTGTTTTTAATTCCATCTGCACCGATGTGTTCTGCGTGACGAGGCAAACAAAACCAGATCTCACTTGCATATGTTTCGAAAAAAAAATTCTAGTAATAATTTATATGTATTAACTTATGACATATAACTTATAGCTTAAAACTTATACATACAAGTTGTATTAAATAACTTAAGTACACAAGTTATATAAAATAACTTAAGTACATAAGTTGTGTTTGATAACTTTTTTACATAAGTTGTGTTCCATAACTTTTTGTGTTTCCATGTTTCAGCATATGTTCCTTTGTGTTTAGTAACTTTTGTGTTTACAAGTGTTATCATAAGTTATAAGTTAATTATTCATTTGTGTTTAATAACTTTTGTACCTAAGTTTTGTTTCATAACTTTTATGTTTCCAAACTTTGGGATAAGTTATATGTTATAAGTTAGTATAAGTAAGTTGTTATTAGAAAAAAATATTTAAAATATATGCAAGTGTGGTTTAATTTTGTTCGTCTTGTCGAGTCACTTGTGCAGACGAAATTGAAAACAGATACACCGTTCAGAAGTTTTAGCATTTTGAGAATAAATATTCTGTTTTTTTAAGGATGACGTCACCTGCTTTGAAAGGGAATAGGAGAGGGATGCCCTCGTCCTGCTGAACGCAGGACGGCAGGAGCCACTCAAAAAAGACACAGGTGGGGATTGATTTTTTTTTTGAAAAAGGAAAGTTTGGTGTGTCCGAATTTTGTTCGCCGGTTTCAAATGTAATGAACTTTCGCTAATTAGTCTCGTTGGTTTCATACGTATGTTTGCAAATGTTTTATGTGGATGTTGCACATGTTTGCAATAGTCTTCAAATGTTTTTTAGACGTTTTCGTAAGTGTTTCAAATGTTTATTTCAAATGTTTCATCTATCTTCTTTTGTATGTTGCAACTGTTGCATATGGATGTTGAAAAGTACATCAGGTGTTGCACATGGGATACGCATAGGAAGCAGTCGACAGCGTGGACGACATCCGGGGCGACGTGGGTGAAAGTCTCTAGTTTGGTTTTGGCTAATTGATGAAACCTAAGTACTAATCACATGTGCTTGAATGTGGATAACAAAAGGTGATTGGTACACCCCTAAGTGATGGCAAGATGCATGTTGATCATGATGACTTGGTGCCATACTTGGAGAAAGAAGAGGAGATGGAGTGCAATCCTATGGAGCTCAAGGCAAAGGTATAGATAAGATTTGCTTTTGGTGATCAACACACCATAGAGGGTGTGATCACATTTAGGATCGATAGCCGTACTATAAAGAGGGGAATTTCCGGGGCTATTGATCACTTAAGTGCCACTAGATGACGATTCATTTGCATATGCATTTAGATCTAGTGGAGAGCTAACTTAACGCCTCGAAAATGATTGTGAAAATACTAACACACATGCACATGGTGATGTATACTTGGTGATGTTAGCACATTTGCGAAGGCGGTGGAGTTTGAGCGGTAGAGATGGGTTTGGGGCCCTCTCTCCCTCCCGCCGAGCTTGCGATGCGGGATTCGATGCTTTTTTGTGGAAGTAAAATGCTTATTTTCCACTACGTCGGAGGTGGAGATTTTCTCTAAATCATCATGGATAGAAACGGAGGCGAACGGGGTCACAGGGGTGACTGGACGCGGTCTCAGTATGACCGGACACGTTCGGTCAGTGGCAGCGGCAGTCAGGCGTGGGTCGCTAGGGTTTTGCACCAGCGCGTCTGGTCACTCGCGGGACCGGCGCGTCCGGTCAGGTGCTAGAGGGACAGCGAACGCGAAGGATCGATCGGACGCGTCCGGTCGTGTGTGGATGCTTACTGGAATCGACCGGACGCTGGCACTGTGGTGTCCGATCAGTTCAAGCAGCGTGTCCGGTCGCGTGGTCAGCAACGCGAATCAGTAGCGACCGGAAGCCTAGGCGCGTCCGATCATTTTTTATCGGCGCGTCCGGTCACTCTAGCACGTGAATGAGTACATTTAAGTGACCGTTACGATCGAACGAACGAGATTCAAAGCGAGACACGTGGCGTTCATCGGGAAGTCGGGCAAGCACAATCAGACGCTGACCGTGTCCGGTCAGTTCGACCGAACGCGTCCGGTCAGTGCGCAGGCCGCAGCAACTTGTTTCTAACGACTCTATTCTTTTGGGCTGCTTATAAAATATATGTTTGGCCGGTTTGGGGAGCTCTCTTGGACATTTTGACATTCTAACATTCTCTTGAACTGAGCATATTCCCTCCCACTCATCTCCCTTGTTTGATTGACAAATCAAAGTGAGTTTGAGTGATCTCAAGTGCATTTGCTTGTGAGTTTGCATCTAGTTGGTACTTGGATGAGCATTGGCTATGGGATTCTTATTACTCTTGGTGGTTGCCGCCACCTAGACGGCTTGGAGGCAGCGGAGGAGTTGTGACAAGAGTGGTGCTTGTTCTTGGCCACCTCCCGGTGATTTGTGAGGGGTGTTGTGTCTTCCCCGGCAGAGCACCAAAGACAACTCTAATAAATTGCTCATGTCATTGAATTACCTCACTTGTGGTAGGTTCTTGCGGTGCTCTTGGGGAGCTTGGCTTTGGATTGCCAATTAGCTGCCGAACCACGAAGTGGTGGTCGACACAACGGGGACATAGCGTGCCGGTAAGCACGTGAACCTCGGGAGAAAAATTGTGTGTCACCTTTGTGATTGATTTCTTGGATTTCTCCTGGTGATTGGTCTTCATATTGTTGTGATTGGTTCATTCCTCGACGCGGCGGTATAAAGATCACAAACCTCTCTTTTACATTCCGCAAACTAGTTGAAACAAGTTTTTTAGTATAATTAGTTTTGAGAGCTTGTTTTATCTTTGCTAGTGTAGCTTGTCACCTAGTTGAGCTTTTTAGTGTAGCTAGCTTGTGAGAGCTCGTAGTGATTTAGCCTTTGTTTGTTATAGTGATCATAGTTAATAGAATTGTTGGATAGGTGGCTTGCAACCCTTGTAAAGTTAGAGCAAATTCGTATTTCGCCATTTGTTATACTAACATTTTGCTCTAGTGAGTCTGTATAATTTTTAATAGGCTATTCACCCCCTCTAGCCATATTAGGACCTTTCAGTGGACTACATCCGGTGTGGTGCGGGACCACTACTAGTGTGCTCCCTTGTGAGCCCGACGTGCTAGGTGCTCATTCGCTCCCTGTGCGGGGAGCATCCGGACGCTAGCACCCGGATCAGACGTCCGGGCGCTACCGCGCTAGCATGTCCAATATTGATATCTATGTCGTATATGTATCAGAAATCTAACTTCTATTTAGTACTAGCAAACATACCCGTACGTTGCATCGGGATTTATATCATATGTCATCTGTTCTAATATATTTGAAATTAGACTTGTATCGTAGTTGGGACATGCAGTATCTAACTCGCAACAGTTGATGAGTTTATGTCACAGGACACTAATGTAATCAAGTCTCTAATTTCTAATTCATCACGTACTACTGCTACTTTTAATAAACCCGGCTAGAACTCTTATGTATGAAAAGTGAAGGGACACACAAGCAAAGCAAAGAGTGCGTGATGGACCAAAATCTGGAGGAAGAAATTTTCGTTGTTTGATATTATAAATGGTTGTGCATTTTGACAGGAGAAAAAACTATCTGATGTTAGTACTATTTAACTGTTTGATTAGTTGGATCAACAGGTAATCTAAATTTTATAATATGGATAAGTTTTGTTTCTAATGACTTACATCAATGAGAATCTTTGTTTTTTTATAACTGTTTAAAGACCCATAACATTGTATTTATTATTTGTTTTTAAGGTTTGCGAGAAAAAACAAAAGTCATAGTGAAATGTACTTATAGAAGAAACAAATCCGGAACCAGACTGTACCTGTGCTAAACAAATCACCAAGTTCATGGACTAAACACGGACGCGGACAGACTGTATACGGAGCTGATGAGAGGACGGATGAAGCGAAAAAACATAGAAAAGAATCGGAACGAGAAGGGCCAAACGAAAAAAAAACTCTTCTTTATTTAGTATTAGGGGAGGAATAAGGATAGAAATAGATTATTTCCGGTTTAATATATACGATCGTTAGTGGTAGAAGAAATATTTGAGAGTGGTCACCAAAGTTTTGCGTCTTCACCTAGCATTCACCAATGATCAGGCCAGTTTTGGGTGCAGTAGTTATAGCTAGGTCTCACGTTTTTGCTCTTTATTTATTGTGCTCAACTTTAATCGGCTTAGACTAACAGAGTTGGAGCATGAAACAGTAGTGGAGGCCGGCGCAGTAACCCGACTCAACTCCAATGCCTCATCCGCATTATGCATTAGAGTTTGGACTCTATACACGTTCGTGACTCAAGCAATAATGAGTGACCAAAATTATCACGGTAGAAAAGGGGGAAAAAAGACATAGGACATCCGAAGGGACATAGGGAAAACAGAAACGTACATAGATTTTATATTAGGATGATTCGTATTCAGGTATTTAGGATCCCAAGAATTTATTTATATTAGAATTAGGATTTCTATAATATTTAGAGGATTCCTTTTCAGGTACTTATGATTTCAAGAATCTATTTAAATAAGGATGACAGTGGTAGTTAAATCGTTAGATTTTTTATTTTTGGCAAAAATATCGTTAGATTCCTGTTGACGTTGGATGTGGTCCAAATCACACACCAGAAAGGGCATTGGACGCCCGGGCCACCACGGACCGAAGAACGTAGCGAGGATATCACTCTTACGTGGTGAAGCACGGAGAGGTTTACAAGCAAACCACCAAAGGATAACCAACGTGCTTGCGTGACGAAGAACCGGCTAGTTTTCAGGCAAACTAGCAAAGAAACCGTCGAAGCTCTCGCCCGGGAAGGACCCCGTCAGGGCAAGGACGTCGCCGGGTTGCCCTAGGTCGGCCGGCGAGCCTAGGGCGCCATCCTTGGTCTTGGATCAAGGGATGAACAGCATGGAGGTTGAAGGAGAGGAAAAAAGGGGTAAAAGAAGTAGATTGATTTGTTTGTATGTCGATTGGATAGATGAGAACTCAATCAGCCATGATCCTCTCATATATATAGAGGGGGTGGTCTTATCCCAGTAGAAAACCTCTCCAAGACTTATTTTCTAAGTTTCCCACGTCCCAAAACCGATCTAGAAACAGATCGGTTCGAGATCTGAGATTTAGATTCGGAATCAGACCTATCGGAACTTCCGGTCAGGCTCCACCGAAAGTTCTGGTCTCCACCGGAAGTTCCGGTCTCGGACCGGAAGTACCAGTAGTTCATTTTTGTGCGAAACTGCGCCTTCCTCCACCAGCAACCAGAAGTTCCGGTCTCAGACCGGAAGTTCCGATCTCGGACCAGAAGTACGGACCGGAAGTTCCGGTAGCCCAGGTCTCAGACCGGAAATTCCAATCTCGGACCGGAAGTTCCGGTAGCCCAAACAGATATTTTCTCAGAGGCATAACTCCCTCATCCGGACCCCAAATTGGACGTTCCATATATGTTTTTTTGACCATCTCAATGAGAGGAACGCAATGGTGAGGTCTGTTACACATTTTGACAACTTCACAAAATGGACATTTTTGGTTGTCAACATATGCCCCCTGTTTTTAGGTTTATGATGCATAAACATGAAAACACTTAATCAAACAAACATAATTAAACCAAACAGCAACGATACCCATCTCATCGGCTGTATGGTGACTAAGGGCGATGTATACATCGGCCATTTTGTTCTAAGGACGATACATGTATCGGCCATTGTTTGGAGAGCACTTAGGCTTCTTGCCAAACACTTGGAAAATACTTTTTCAAGTATCTCCCGTTGAATGCTACTTTGAGACGTTCACCTTGCAATGTCTCTAGCAAATAGGAATTACCATATATGACTTTGATCACTTTGTAAGGACCTTCTTAACTTGGTGACCTTTTGCTGAACTTGATGCTCCTCATTCACTTGGTGGCATAGTTTCACCTAGCACCATTCCTAAACATGCAATGTGCCCATAGAGCTTCAAACAACACTTTATACCACCTTCTTAGATTATCCTCAATTTTTTTCATGATAAGCTTGATCAAAGTCTTATTCCTAGACTCAGCTTGACCATTAGCTTGAGCATAATTGGAGATGATTTGAGCAACTTGATCTTATATAATTCGGCGAAGTCCCTCACTTCCTTTGACATAAATGATGTCCCTTGATCTGTAGTTAATGTTTGGGGTATGCCGAATCTATGAATGATATGCATAGTGATGAACTCAATAACCTCCTTATGTGTCATATTCTTCAAAGGAACATCTTTGGTCCACTTAGTGAAATAATCTGTAGCAACCAACACAAAGCGATGTCCCTTGGAAGATGAGGGATGTATTTGGCCAATGAAGTTTAGCCCCTAACCACGCAAAGGCCATGGTTTGATTATAGGATGAAGCATAGCAGCAGACACTAGCTAAATATTTCTAAACCTTTGGAACTCTTCATATCCTTTGTAGTAGCGAAAGCAATCGGTCATCATAGTATGCCAATAGAAACCGGCTCTATGCAATAACCACTTCATCTTCGGGGCCGATTGATGCGTACCACAAATACCTTCATGGACTTCTCCCATAGCTATTCTTGCTTGATCAGTTCCTAAGCACTTCAGCAGCAAGTCTTCGGTGGTTCTTTGGTAAAGCTCATCATTGTGCAACACATATTTGAAAGCACTTCGCCGAACACTTTTATCAACTTTGGTACTTAGATCTCATAGATATGCCAATAAAGGAGTCCTCCAATCATACAAATTGGCCCCAACATCATTGAAAGTTTTGGCAGGCTGATTTGAGAGCTCATCATGCTCATTGACCGTGCTAGTCACAGGGGAGTCGGCTAGGTCGACCAGTAAAGTCGACCAAGTCGGCTGTCTTGCCAGAGAAGAGGGGTTGTTACCGACTCTTCCATACTTGTACAGCAAAAATGTAAATCTTTATGCATCGGTTGTTCTTGAATATGAAAATTACACTCATCGACTGAAAGTGCATCTAGCCCTTTAGTGGGTTTTGGATGATTGAATGACAACGTGATTAAAGAACTAACCCGTTTGCTAAGTGTGGACAGGTAATAGGTTATCTCACAGGTACTTAATGAAAGCCAAAATGATGTGTTGTTGTATAAACAATCTAGTTCAAGCACAAGACAACAATGCAAATGGAATTCATGCAAATGCTTGTTTATTATGGGATTTCCATGTACTATGTGAAAGCAAGCTCATGAATATTAGTTGATGAGACATGAGGGATTGCATATGGAATGGTCTTATATTTGAAGCTTGCTAATTTGAAATGAAAAAGATAACAGTACATATGAATGGATGATTCAACACAAGATGTGACTTAATGGCTTGAGATGGTGAAGATAGCAAGGAAAGGCTTCGAGGTACTAAGCAAGGGTGAAGGGCAAGCGACGGCTTGGCGGCCGAAGAACCTAGCTAGGGTGAAGAAGGAAGTACTTGCATTTAGTTGAGGTACTAATCAAGCTATGATGGTCATATTGATGTGGAGGATCAAATCTATATTGGACAAGTTGATTAAAGTGACTTGATGCATTTGGAGTTATTCATATTTGATGAATGGAATCAAGTCACGTGCTCAAGATGGCTATGCTCAAGTGACAAGATCAATATTGACATGTTGGCACCCTCACTTGATGAAGATTGAAAGACACGGCATCAATTTAAAGAAGATCAACTCAAAAGGTTTAATTTCGTTTTTCTTTTGATCTTGAGTTAATAGGTATGCCGTACTATTAAGAGGGATGCAAGTTTAGGTGGTCTGAGAAAGATAGAGTGCTCAAGCATAATAATAAAATCAAAAGAGAGACACTCTAGCACTTCACGAGCACATAGAATAATTTTCTGTGACTGTCGGTGTCGGAAGTCCCGACGTAAGCCGGAACTCCCGATAGTCGGAAGTCATGACTCTTGCCAGAAGTGCTGACTCCCAGTCACAGCCTGCGCGGTGACTGTGGATGTCGGAAGTCCCGACGTGAGTCGGAACTCCCGACAGTCGGAAGTCCCGACCCAAGCCGGGAGTCCCGGCATCGATGGTTCTACTGACCTGCTGTCTGTGCCCGTCGGAAGTCCCGACGATCGTCGGAAGTCCCGACCGTCGGAAGTCCCGACGTTTGTCGGAAGTTCCGACGCTGACTTGCACCCGTGGACTTTTGACCTCGCGTGAACAGTGTTTTCTTCATACGTCGGAAGTCCCGAGATCTGCGTCGGAACTTCCGACGTAGATCTGAACGGTTAGATTTTGCCTTGGAGTATATATACCCGTCTCCTCCATTCTAACCGTTGCCCACTCATTTCATTGCGAAGAACACTCGGCCAAAACAGCCCCCAAGCATTCAAGAGCTCTCTCTCCTCCCTCCTTTGCTCCTAACTTCGATTCCCACGAATTTGAGTGATTGGAGAGTGGATTGAGTGAGAAAAACACTTTGAGCAAGCTTGAGCACTTGTTTTCTTCGTCAAGCCGGTTGGATTTGCGTCTTTTACTCTTGGGTTCTTGGAACCCTAGCCGGCTAGGCGTCGCCCAAGAGCTTCCATCTTGTGGAAGAGCCTTGGGAAGTTTGTATTACCCCTGTTTTCTAGTGAAGAAACTCAAGTGACCTTTGTGGTATCCTTGAGTGAGGCAAGGAGGTGGAAGAGACTCCGACCTAAGTGGTCACCTCAACAACGAGGACGTAGGAGCTCCTTTGTGGGGCTGCCGAACCTCGGGATAAATTTCTTGTCTCCCGCGTGCTTGTTGTTGTTGTTGTGATTGCTCGAAATTACGTGTATTTGGTTGTCTTCCTCTCTCTAGCTATTTCTTAGGGTTTGGGCCTCGATCTACGGAGTGGTGGCTTATCAACGTCAAGAGAGTGACCCAACACCTTACCTTACCACTAGGAAGTGGGTTTGTAAGTTATCGGCATCACAAGGTTCATTTTAGCACTTGTATTTCATTTCCCGTAGGGGTCGGAAGTGCTGACAGTTTGCGTTGGAAGTTCTGACCCAAACTGTTGGGACTTCTGACACGTCGGAAGTTCTGACCCATACGTCGGGACTTCTGACGCGTCGGAAGTTCTGACCCAAACTGTCGGAACTTCCGACATTGACTGACTAGTGCCTTTTGATTCAACTCTTTGGTTGCCGCTGTTTGGCTCCCTAGGTTTATCTAGTATCTTTTATATACTTTGTGGCTAACTTGTGAGGGGTGGTATTACTCTAATTTGGAGTTTCCTTTTTGGAAACTCCTATTACTAATCGTTTCCGCTTTTAAAGGTGTTGTTTTTCAGAAACGCCTATTCACCCCCCCTCTAGGCGATATCCTAGGTCCTTTCAATTGGTATCAGAGCGAGGTTCTCACCTAAAGCTTCACTGCCGTGAGAAAAGGATGTCGACGCCTATCAAGTTGGAGCCGATGCTTCTCCAAAATGATGGTTCAAACTTTCTACCTTGGTCAATTCATGTACTCAATGCTTTTAGAGATATTAGTCCTCTTGTTGAGCATATTGTGTTTGCAAGCATACCTCTTCCTATAGTTGATTGGAGCAACTATAATAATTTATCAAAAGAGGAAGAGATATGCGTGCAACTCAATGCTCAAGCTATCAATATCATTTTGAGTACATTGAGTGCAGAGGTTCAAGATGAGGCAATATTCAATGGACAACCACCTCCTGAGAGTGCTAATCTCATTTGGACCAAACTCGTTGAGTTATATGGAAAATCCAAATGTGATGATGCACTTGAGGCCGAGTCAATGGAAAATATGTCCATTATGTCTTCATGCAGCGAAGAAGCCTCACAAGACCTCAAGAGCACCAAGCCGGAGCAAGAGGTGCAAGCCGAGGCAACTGGGCTGTCTGCAAGCACATACCGGACGTGTCCGGTATCCCTACCAGACGTGTCTGGTATGGCCAAGGCAGCCAGACAGCAGGCAGTCTGTGATGATGAGGCTCAAGCCCGGTGGCGGCCAAGTGATGAGTCAACCTCAGTATCTCATGATACTCATCACTTGTGTCTCATGGCCAAGAAAAGCAAGAAGAAGGCTAGCAAGAAAGATCAAGCCAAGGAGATAGCACGAGTAGATGATCAAGAAGAGAGTGATATTGAAATTGAAGATAGCTACACTCTTGATCATCTAAGCAACAAAGATAAGCTCATTCTCATGAAGCTAGTTGAGAAGAATGATGAGCTAGAAGAAGAGAATGAGAAACAAGAGCAGTCACTTCAAAATCAAGAAAAGTTTCTCATCTCCAAATTGCAAGAGCTAAAGGCCATAAATGAGAGGTATGAAAAATTATCAATTGAGCATGCTTTAGTTACTAACTCCTCTTCTAGTGTTTCACAACTAGAGAAGGAAAACTTTGAGCTCAAGGCAAAATTAGATGAACTCTCAAGCAAATATAATGTGCTACAAGCAAACTATGTTCATCTCAAGTGCTCTCATGAAGAATTAGTAGAATCAAGCATCATGCTTGAGGTGGCTCATGAGGTTGTGATTACAACGGTAAAATCATCTCAACCTCCTACTCACACACTCACTTGTACACAATCTGAATTGAATATTTCTTGTGCTAATGAGTGTGCTTCTCAAGCAAGCCAATCTTCGATTGAGCAAAAAATTATAGAAAACATAGAGCTCAAAGAAGAGGTGAAAAGATTAAAGAAAGATGTGATTCGATTGAAGGGTAAGGAGAAAGCACAACCTTCTCAAGATAACCATGTTAACATGGTGAAGAAGCTTGAGAAGGGTTCAAACCTTGCTTCCTTCAAAACCCAACAAAGGAATCACATTTCAAGCAAGGCCAACACAACCAAGAGCAAGAAACATGGAAAAAGTATGTGCTATGGTTGTGGATTGTATGGACATGAGTGGGCTATGTGTCCACATAAGAATTGGGCCGACAAGGTTGAAGCCGTCACTCAAAAGGCTTCAATCAAGGAGGCCAAGCAAGTGAAGAGTGATGGACAAAGCGCTTGTCTCATAAGCAAGAAATCGGGGCATCCTACCAAGAAATGCCCAATATATCAAGAGTCAAGAAAGGTAGCCCAAGTTGCAACAAGAAGATGCTATGGATGCAATGAGATGGGCCACAAGGTTGATGGATGTCCATACAAGCAAAACAAGCATAGAGCAAACAAAGGTCGCATATGCTATGCTTGTGGAAGAAAGGGGCATCTAAGCTATGATTGCCCAAATGGTAACATCCCTAAGCCGAACACATTTGTTTATGATAATATGCTTAGGAAGACCACAAATGGAATGAGCACTAGCAAGGTGATGTGTTCACCACAAACTAGTACTAAGGCCATTTGGGTGCCTAAGCACTTGTTGACTAACCCAAAAGGACCCAACAAGAGTTGGGTACCAAAATGTGCTTAGGTTGATAATGTAGGTACTTGGTGGTGAGATGAAAGCTTTGGGGTGGTTGAGCAAGCAAATTGAAAACAATCACTCAATCTATCAATCAATTCTTATCATAATCTCATATATGGTTGACCCGAAGATAAATCAATGACCATATCATTTACTTCATCTCTACCATTGGTAACAAGTACCTAAAAACCTTATAGGATAGCCACTTTGTGTTTAGTGCTCAATGGCTCACAAATAAGCATATTTGTGAAATAATTGGAAGTGACTAATTAGTTTCATTTAATAATTATCATGTTTGCCATGTGATGCTTTTAATGGCTCTCTAGTAGAGCAATGCATTTGTTCAGATACAGGCATACAAGAAGTACTAGAGCTAAAACGAAGAATCACAAGCAGCGCTTCAATTGTTTCTGTCCTGCACCTACCGGATGTGTCCGGTATGCCTATCGGACGTGTCCGGTATGGCTAGGGCAGAAAGGAAAAGTGTTTATGTTCTTCACATGCCGGACGTGTCCGGTATGTCTACCGGACGTGTCCAGTATGGCAGGAACTAGAGCACTAATTGGGATGCAATTGAGGTTTGATCCATTTGATTTCATATATCCTTAATTCGCTCAGAAGCTTGTGATCTATCAAACCTAAGTGAGTTGTGAGTATGTCTCAATGAAGTTTAAATATGGCAAATTACTTTGTGTTGGTCAAAATAGAAAATTGACTCCCAAATTCTTAAAAGAATAAAGTGCTTGTTGAAAGTCATTCAAATTACTTGTGGTACTTATTTAGGGGGAGCTCAGTTTCTATTTTGCACCATTGTGGACTAACAAATTTATCTAGTATTATTTGTAGTCCTTTAGATGAAAATTGATTTCATATATGGTATGGTTATTTGACAAGTGAGGTCAATATGATGTTGTCATGCCATGTATTATCTCAGTGGTGATATTGTGGGCTCAAGGCAAAGGTATGTATTTACATACATGCATTGTAAGTGCATCTAAGGCCCTTTATATGCTAGTATGTGCTTTTGTGTGATATAGGATAGATGTTTTTCAAAATCACTAACTAGCATGTGTAGGTGGTGTGGTTTTTGAAAATCATGTGGTTTTTGGGTCTTTGTGACCTAGTCATGTCATATTATGTTTATTGCTACCCTTGGTTGATTATTTTCCTAATCTCATGTGACATGGTTCTCTCAAGTCCATAAAAATCCTTATGTTCCTCTATAATCTCTCTCAAGTTTTCTTTTAAAAAAAATCATAAATTTGCCAAATATTCGAAAAAGAGTAAATCAATTCTTGGCTAATTCATGTCCCCTAAGTGAGAATCCTAAGCCTATTTCAATTGATGCAAATATTATGCCTAGGAAGGTTTGTTATGGTACCCTATTGGTTAGTATTGCAAAAATATTCCGCTATTCATACTAAGGCTATGCCTAAGTATGTTGCATCTAACATGAGAGGACCCAAACTAGTTTGGGTACCATCGAAAAGTGGATGATCATTTGTAGGTACCATGGCATTGGAGACTTGATTCAATGAAATTATTATTGTTCATCTTATGTTGAGTCAAGTATTGAAGCCTAGTGCAATCCTATCCCAATGCCAAGTCAAAATTGAGTGAAGTCCATATGCTATCAACATACAAGTGTCATATTCAAGTTGTGGAAATTTATTGATATATTTGAAGGCCTGCAAATAAGTGGAGTTGAAGCTTGCAAACATGATCATAAGCCTTCAAGGTATATCTCTTGTTGATCAAAGTTTATTTGGGTGCATATGAGTTAATTGAATTGGATATATATGCATATGTTGCTTGCCATGAGATGTTTGAATGGATTAAATGCTTAAGTAATCAAGTTTGAAGTTGGCTTGATTGGATATGTTCATAAGATTTCTTCTAGTAAGTGGTTTGAATGAACATATGTCTTGTGAGAGTATTCAAACAAGTTGATTTCAAGTTTGGTTCAATTTGGAGAAAAATAGCTCAATTATTGAAATATGTCCAATATTGAAAATCTGAGATAACAGTGATCATAGACATGTTTAAGTAATCAAATCTATTTGTACTGGCTTGAAATTTGGTCTGCATGCTCTACACTTATGGTATTAGTTGCTGTGCAAATTTCATGAGATTTGGATAAGTGATACTTCGGATTTGGAGTAGATCTTGTCAGCTATAGTGCAGCAGTTTTCAGCATATAGCAGTGTAGAAATATGTGAAATCTGATAGCAATATAGAAGTCAAAAGAAGCTCAAATTTTTACAGCTACTAGAAGACTTAGTGTGTCACATCTTCACCAAATTTCGTGGTTTTTGGATATGTACTTTGGGAGATATGATTTATTCTTTGAAGAGTACAGAATCTGCCAGGAAAGTGACAATTATCGGATTGATCAAAAGTCGCTTAGATTCAAAGGTCCGCAAATTAGAATCATATCTATAAGTGATTGAGGTACCTATGTTTTGGTTTTGGTTTGAGATAGAAGCATGACAAATGATGAGTACAAGATAATTTGTTTGAAGAGTGTATCTGGTACACATTTGGTACTCTAGCTAGAGATCAAGACCAAGACCAAGATGAAGATGGAGTTTAAGTTCTAGTGATAATTGGAGATCTTTTGACAGAAAGAAAAGGACTTAAACAAGTAGAAAGAAAAGGACTTAAAGAAGGATTTAAAGTTATTCATCAAATTAAGTCCAACAATATGGATCAATCAAACAAAATCTTTCAAGTGGATAAAGTGATTTTCTTTCAAGTTATTTCAAGTGAGTATCAAGGATGTGTTTTTTTTGGAGAGAGGTCACTTCGCCCTAGGCTTGGATGGCTAAAATCTAAAGGGACATTTGAGGTACTTGGTTGAAGAAAATCAAGAGATTGGTCTAGAAAGCAAGCAACATCCAAAAGAGAACAAGTCATGAAATTTTAAGTGGTATCATGAAATTTCAAGTGGTATTTCAAGTGGTGAATCTTTTAGTTCTCTTAAGCAAGCAATGATCAAAGAAGAAGCAAGCCAACCACAACAAGAAGAGTGCACTTGATCATTAGTGATTATCAATTCATATGGGTGAAGAATAGGAATTCAAAGAATTGGTATCTATTGGTCTTTACCAAGCTTATAATTGGACTTCATGGTGCTATTGGAGAAATGAATTGAAATCTATATGACTATCTTCCTCTCCAATATAGCAAAGGTATCATTGTATTGTGCATAATCATTATTCATCCCTTACTAGTATGCGGTTAGTGCATATAGTACATGCTTATAGGATCATGCATTACAAATGAAAATTTTTAGATTCATAGACTACCACTTTTGCTTGAATGGTTATATAATCTAGTGGTAAGTGTATGAGTTTGTTCATGAGCTACTAAACCCATGTACTTGATCTATTTTTTAAATTGTAAACAAGTGACAAGTACAACCTCTTTAAGATGACAAAGGGGGAGAGTTTAATACAAAGGGAGAGATTTGTACAATGTTTGAACCTTAAGCACCCTTTGTGCTTTGTGTGACAGCTTGTAGCCCCTTTGTCCTTAGTATGTCGTTGTTGGACCTTTGTGGTGATAGATGACAAAGGGGGAGAGAGACTGATTAAAGCTTCAGGATAGTTTCATTTGCTTATCTTTATACCTGAAGATATGGCTGTCGTTTTGTTTTTGAGCTTCATTGATGTTTCTTGGATTTGAGATAGATTGTATCAATTGAGAGATGAGACTTACTTATGCTTTATCTATGTATCTCTTGAGACATGATCTTTATTTATATTTTAGTGGCTTGTGGACTTGAGAAAATGTGTAATGAGTGCTATGTGTGAATTACATGTGTTATATTTATCTTCATAAGGACTATGCATGCTAGAATGAAAATATTTGATGTGATGCCTTTATATTTATTCTTGTGTGATATATCTTGTCATATGCATCACGGTTTCACTTTGTCACACACACATGCACCCCAAGGATGCAATGATTTAGGGGAGTCTCCTATTTGTTTTAGTATGTGCAATTGACATTTGAGGTCATTTTGTGAATTCTAATCATAAGCACATATTAAGGGGGAGCCTCTCATAAATCATTGAACCCAAAAGTTTAAATGTTTATATCATTTTGTAAGCTTTAATCAAGTTGTCATCAATCACCAAAAAGGGGGAGATTGAAAGTGCATCTAGCCCTTTAGTGGGTTTTGGATGATTGAATGACAACGTGATTAAAGAACTAACCCGTTTGCTAAGTGTGGACAGGTAATAGGTTATCTCACAGGTACTTAATGAAAGCCAAAATGATGTGTTGTTGTATAAACAATCTAGTTCAAGCACAAGACAACAATGCAAATGGAATTCATGCAAATGCTTGTTTATTATGGGATTTCCATGTACTATGTGAAAGCAAGCTCATGAATATTAGTTGATGAGACATGAGGGATTGCATATGGAATGGTCTTATATTTGAAGCTTGCTAATTTGAAATGAAAAAGATAACAGTACATATGAATGGATGATTCAACACAAGATGTGACTTAATGGCTTGAGATGGTGAAGATAGCAAGGAAAGGCTTCGAGGTACTAAGCAAGGGTGAAGGGCAAGCGACGGCTTGGCGGCCGAAGAACCTAGCTAGGGTGAAGAAGGAAGTACTTGCATTTAGTTGAGGTACTAATCAAGCTATGATGGTCATATTGATGTGGAGGATCAAATCTATATTGGACAAGTTGATTAAAGTGACTTGATGCATTTGGAGTTATTCATATTTGATGAATGGAATCAAGTCACGTGCTCAAGATGGCTATGCTCAAGTGACAAGATCAATATTGACATGTTGGCACCCTCACTTGATGAAGATTGAAAGACACGGCATCAATTTAAAGAAGATCAACTCAAAAGGTTTAATTTCGTTTTTCTTTTGATCTTGAGTTAATAGGTATGCCGTACTATTAAGAGGGATGCAAGTTTAGGTGGTCTGAGGAAGATAGAGTGCTCAAGCATAATAATAAAATCAAAAGAGAGACACTCTAGCACTTCACGAGCACATAGAATAATTTTCTGTGACTGTCGGTGTCGGAAGTCCCGACGTAAGCCGGAACTCCCGATAGTCGGAAGTCATGACTCTTGCCGGAAGTGCTGACTCCCAGTCACAGCCTGCGCGGTGACTGTGGATGTCGGAAGTCTCGACGTGAGTCAGAACTCCCGACAGTCGGAAGTCCCGACCCAAGCCGGGAGTCCCGGCATCGATGGTTCTACTGACCTGCTGTCTGTGCCCGTCGGAAGTCCCGACGATCGTCGGAAGTCCCGACCGTCGGAAGTCCCGACGTTTGTCGGAAGTTCCGACGCTGACTTGCACCCGTGGACTTTTGACCTCGCGTGAACAGTGTTTTCTTCATACGTCGGAAGTCCCGAGATCTGCGTCGGAACTTCCGACGTAGATCTGAACGGTTAGATTTTGCCTTGGAGTATATATACCCGTCTCCTCCATTCTAACCGTTGCCCACTCATTTCATTGCGAAGAACACTCGGCCAAAACAGCCCCCAAGCATTCAAGAGCTCTCTCTCCTCCCTCCTTTGCTCCTAACTTCGATTCCCATGAATTTGAGTGATTGGAGAGTGGATTGAGTGAGAAAAACACTTTGAGCAAGCTTGAGCACTTGTTTTCTTCGTCAAGCCGGTTGGATTTGCGTCTTTTACTCTTGGGTTCTTGGAACCCTAGCCGGCTAGGCGTCGCCCAAGAGCTTCCATCTTGTGGAAGAGCCTTGGGAAGTTTGTATTACCCCTGTTTTCTAGTGAAGAAACTCAAGTGACCTTTGTGGTATCCTTGAGTGAGGCAAGGAGGTGGAAGAGACTCCGACCTAAGTGGTCACCTCAACAACGAGGACGTAGGAGCTCCTTTGTGGGGCTGCCGAACCTCGGGATAAATTTCTTGTCTCCCGCGTGCTTGTTGTTGTTGTTGTGATTGCTCGAAATTACGTGTATTTGGTTGTCTTCCTCTCTCTAGCTATTTCTTAGGGTTTGGGCCTCGATCTACGGAGTGGTGGCTTATCAACGTCAAGAGAGTGACCCAACACCTTACCTTACCACTAGGAAGTGGGTTTGTAAGTTATCGGCATCACAAGGTTCATTTTAGCACTTGTATTTCATTTCCCGTAGGGGTCGGAAGTGCTGACAGTTTGCGTTGGAAGTTCTGACCCAAACTGTTGGGACTTCTGACACGTCGGAAGTTCTGACCCATACGTCGGGACTTCTGACGCGTCGGAAGTTCTGACCCAAACTGTCGGAACTTCCGACATTGACTGACTAGTGCCTTTTGATTCAACTCTTTGGTTGCCGCTGTTTGGCTCCCTAGGTTTATCTAGTATCTTTTATATACTTTGTGGCTAACTTGTGAGGGGTGGTATTACTCTAATTTGGAGTTTCCTTTTTGGAAACTCCTATTACTAATCGTTTCCGCTTTTAAAGGTGTTGTTTTTCAGAAACGCCTATTCACCCCCCCTCTAGGCGATATCCTAGGTCCTTTCATCGACGTCATAGCCAGATGCTTGTTGAGCTAACATGTTAGCCTTTTGATTTTCATGCCTCAGAACATGCCGAATTTGAAATTCGGCAAACGAACCAATGATGTCAAGGCAAGTATCAAGACAAGCTCTTAGTGACTCTTCTAAGCATTGAAATTCACCAGCAACTTGTTGCACCACTAGTAAAGAATCACCATAAGCTTCAATATGTCATACTTCATGGATTGCAATATAAGCCAAGCCAAATAAGAAAATTTCACATTCGGCTTCAATTTTGGTGCAAATGTAATTTTAATCGGCTTGATGTCTCAAACAACACTATTGTGAGAAATAATGTTTATGCCAACACCTTCATCTTATTTGCAAGCTGATTAATCATATTGTCACATCCATGAAGTAAATCCAAAATGCATATGTCATGCCCCCCGTGCCTGAAAACCATCAAAGTAAATTTCATGGGGCTTTCTATTAGCACGATGGTCACAAGCACTCATCGGCTATATTTTTACACTAAGGGTGATATCAAAATATCGGCCATATGAATTCATCCACAAGAGCATACATAACCGAAATAAATATTTCGGCTCTTGATCATTGATAAGCAAAATAATTTTGCAACCCTCTGAAACATACATATCCATACCAAAGATCAAAATAAGGAGCTGAGGGATAACCATGCATACCAGGGAATGAATTCCACATAAGCTTAAGCAGAGAGTATGAATGATGCCATGACCAATGATTTTGATGATTTGGTGCAAACCTCCAACTTGGCAATTGTTTCTTGAATCTTCTTCTCTCCTTTGCGTTTGTTGCACCATTTGCTTGAGCCTTATCCTTTTGAGATTCAATACTTCCTTTAGGAACCCATGCTAAGCCCTTTTCTTTTAGCTTCTCTGCACTAAGCTTCTGCAACTTCTTTTCTTGCCACTTTGGTAAACTGATTGAGCATATCAGTTTTATTTTTGTTTTGGATAGTGGCAAATCATTCTTGACTTTGGGCACTCTCATCTTCTTTTGTTCATATTTGGCACCTAGAATATCAATAGATGATTTATCCACTTCTTTGTCATCAATAGCCGGATTTTTCAGCAATGTAATCGGCTTTTCAATAGTTGAACTCATATCTGAACTTTCCTTCTTTCAGCCATCATACTTCACACGGTAAACTTGCTTTACCACTTTCTTCTTTGGTTGAGCTCCAGACCAATTTTGATCAAAACGGTCTTTACAATATGACGATCTCTCTGAATATCTAGGAGCTGCATATTCTATATATTGTGGCCTAAAATATGATGGAACATGTGCCTCTTGATCAAATCAGCCCCAAGATGAATAAGGATGAAAATATACGGGCTATGATCCATATGACATAGGAATTGGCTGCTCAAAAGGAGAATATATTGCTGCAATGTGAGATCTATCTCCTTGCCAATTCCACTCTTGAAACATATGCGTTGGAGGCAATTTTGATGATGGGACTTTCTTTGGCCGGTTGGCAATATTTGCTTCTCCTATCTTTTTATATTTAGCTAGAAGTTTCTCGAAGCTAAGCTCTGGCCTTCTAGTCCTTTGTTTGCCATGACCTTTACCTCCATCAACATTATGAGCATCCTCCTTCTTCTCCCCATCTTGATAGACATGCTCCATAGGAGGATCCTTAGCCGATTCCCCTTGCTCAACAGGATCAATCGGCTTTTGTTCTAATTGGAGAGATTTCACCTGCCCCCTAGTGTCGTCTGAAATTGTGATAACATTGCTGTTCTCTTGAGTATCTTCGATTTGTAGTTCATGAACAACAATCTTGTCTTCACTTGAGGGCTCCACCTCTCTCTCTTGGGCATTTGAGCCTTGAGCTTTGAATGAATCGGCTAATGCAAGCTGATTCAAAACCTGTTTGCCATCAAGACTAATTGAATCCAATTGGTCTATTTGTTGAACTTCAGAAAATCTCAATCGTCCATTATCAATGGCCGATTGGATCACTCGACGAAACACATTGCAATTAGAAGTATTATGATCAGAAGAATTATGCCACTTGCAATATGTAAGCTCTTCTAAGTTTTGAATAGATGGCAAAACACTGTGATCAATGATTCTAATAAAATTATTCTTGAGTAAGATATCAAAGACATGATCACAAAAGGTAAAGTCAAAGGTGTATTTTGATTTCTTTAGCCGATTCTTTTGTGGAGTCGGCTTTAAAGCTAGGCAAACGAAGGGATCAGATTTAACATCAACCCATTCGGCCACACCTTTGTAGCTGCTTTTGAGAAGCCTTAGCTTTGACAAACTAGCACTATCGGCCTTGCCATATGGCACAATGTGTTGGCCGATAGAATCTATATTTATTTTATCACCAACAAATAAATTGATATTCTCAATCGGTCTATTACCATTATTAGCAAGGATATCTCTAATAGATGCTGAAATTAAAATAGTGTGATCAGATTGGAATTTGAGCAAAATATTTGTGTCTTCTACCTTGTTGATCATGTTAGAGAAGTGCATGTCCTTGATTTGCATGATGTTGCTTTTCTTCTTCAGAAACCAATCAACAAGTGGGATCAAATCATCCGAAGATGCATCAGCAGCTGCCGAAACCGAAAAAGTCGGCTTAGCCAACTGGAAATTAGCTAGGCCGACTTGAGCACTAGCAGGGGCAGTCGGTTTGGCCGACTGGGATGTCGGCCTAGCCAACTCAGAGTAGGCGGCAGAGGCAGTCGGCCTGGCTGACTGAAAAGTTGACCTAGCCGACTTGAAGCTGGTGGCAAAGGTAGTCGGCTTGGCCGACTGGGAAGTTGGCCTAGCCGACATAGAGCAGGCAGGAGTCAGCTTAGCCAACTTCAAAGTCGGCTCAGCCAATTCTGAGCAAGCAGATAGCCCTCCTTTGTTGCTTGTAGGGGCTTGATCTCCATCAATGATGTAGTAATCGCTAGATAAATGTACAACCCCTTTAGCTCCTAAAAAATCAAGTCTAGCTAATTTCTGTCGCTTCTCATGTTTTTCAGGAGGTATAGTGGTAGCTTCTCCTGAATTGGCCCTATCTATTTCAGGCATCGAAGAGACCAATACAGGTTTATTCCTAAAAATAAGTTTGCCATTTTGATCAAAATAAAAGTAAGACAACCTCTTACCAGGAGGTATAGTGGTTGTCCCTCCTGAATTGGCCCTATCGGTTTTAAGCACCGAAGAGGCCAATTTAGATTGAGTCTTTGCAATCACTCTACCATGCTGGTCAAAATAATAGTAAAACGGCCTCTCATATTGAGGTTGACTAAAAGCCGGAGCCGATTCACTAGTATGTCTAACATGAGGCGAAGTAGCAATGGGAGTATCAAATATTCCTACCTCTAACTTATCAAATGTAGAATTCACCTTAACCATAGTATAGAAAAGAGGAGAATCTTCAGTGATCCCATCTACCTTTAGCTTAGCTATGGTTGTAGACCTGACGAGGATTTCCTCACCCATTGCTGAATTTTCATTGATTCGGCTACAATTATTAGTAACATGTGAAGCCGAATCACAAGTTTTAGCACTCGAATGCCTTGCTGAAATTTCACTAATTCGGCTTTGATCGTGAGCAGAATACAAAGCAAAATTGTGGGCATTGATCATTGCATAAGGTGCTGAATTTTCTTTGATTCGGCTATGGTTACTAGTAACACATGAAACCGAATCATGAGTATTAGCACTTAAACACCTTGCTGAATTTTCATTAATTCAACTCAAGTTGGAAGTAACATATGAAGCCGAATTATGAATATGAGCATTTGTATAAGGTGCTGAATTTTGAGAGCAATTGGCTAAATAATTAGCATTGTCATAGCCAAGTCTCTCATTCATCGGCAGGTCATGTGGTGGAACCACATATTGTAAACTTATAGCCGACGAACAAGGATTTACATGTTGTATGTTGCTAGAAGCATCAAAACTTAAAGAATTCATAGTTAACATCGGCTCTTGACCATGATATCCATAATTATTATGTGTATGATGTGGAACATTATCAAAAGTATCAGCCGATGCAACATATCTAGTATCATTACAGCTAGCAACACCAACATGAGACTTTATATGACTTGCAAAATAACCATTAGGATCATAAGATGTATTTGCAAGTTGTACCTTGGGATAATTATAGTAGTTTTGTGATAAGCCACCTCGGTACTCTATGATTTAGAACTTGTCCGCCTTGCTGAATTTTCTAATGTCAAGCGCAACACGTTGCAAAATTGCAAGCAAGATTACAAGGGGTCAAAACTAGATGCGATCGGCCTTTTGGGCCAGATGCAACGGTAATGGTGAGCTCAAGAAGATAGATCAGCGAGGAATAAGGCTAGGGTAAGAAGAATCGGCTACAAAGTAGAGTCGAAGCAAATTCTTCCCCAGCGGAGTCGCCAAAAAGTGTGTTGACGTTGGATGTGGTCCAAATCACACACCAGAAAGGGCATTCGACGCCCGGGCCGCCACGGACCGAAGAACGTAGCGAGGATATCACTCTTACGTGGTGAAGCACGGAGAGGTTTACAAGCAAACCACCAAAGGATAACCAACGTGCTTGCATGACGAAGAACCGGCTAGTTTTCAGGCAAACTAGCAAATGAACCGTCGAAGCTCTCGCCCGGAAGGGACCCCGTCAGGGCAAGGACGTCGCCGGGTTGCCCTAGGTCGGCCGGCGAGCCTAGGGCGCCATCCTTGGTCTTGGATCAAGGGATAAACAGCATGGAGGTTGAAGGAGAGGAGAAAAGGGGTAAAAGAAGTAGATTGATTTGTTTGTATGTCGATTGGATAGATGAGAACTCAATCGGCCATGATCCTCTCATATATATAGAGGGGGGTGGTCTTATCCCAATAGGAAACCTCTCCAAGACTTATTTTCTAAGTTTCCCACGTCCCAAAACTGATCTAGAAATAGATCGGTTCGAGATCTGAGATTTAGATTCGGAATCAGACCTATCGAAACTTTCGGTCAGGCTCCACCGGAAGTTCTGGTCTCCACCGGAAGTTCCGGTCTCGGACCGGAAGTACCAGTAGTTCATTTTTGTGCGAAACTGCGCCTTCCTCCACCAGCAACCGGACGTTCCGGTCTCAGACCGAAAGTTCCGATCTTGGACCGGAAGTACGGACCAAAAGTTCCGGTAGCCCAGGTCTCAGACCGAAAGTTCCGATCTCGGACCGGAAGTACGGACCGAAAGTTCCGGTAGCCCAAACAGATATTTTCTCAGAGGCATAACTCCCTCATCCGGACCCCAAATTGGACGTTCCATATATTTTTTTTGACCATCTCAACGAGAAGAACGCAATGGTGAGGTCTGTTACACATTTTGACAACTTCACAAAATAAATATTTTTGGTTGTCAACAATTCCCTCGTTAACATAACCAATAGCTGAACAAGACCTAACAACCCAACTAATCTTCCACCAGCCCAACTGACATGTAGGCGTCACCATCGTGCACCGGCTCTGGTTCGCGACTGTTCTCCCATTCCCCAAATGCGAAGGCTATGGGGGCGTGGTGCAGTCTGCGTGATGGTGCCGGTCTCCTATCTCCGGCAACTGGCGGGCATGCCGCAGCGCAGGCAGCGGGGAGACAGCGCAATCTGCGGTGCTGTCGGTCTCTTTTCTGTCTACTGGCGGGCCTGGCGCAACGTGGTTAGCGGCGAGACGGCATGGTTTCGGTGGTGTCGGTCTCCTTATGTCTCCGTCGACTGGTCGGCGGCGGTAGCTGGCTGCAGCGGGTGTGCTGTTAGCGGCGAGATGGTGAACATGGGCAGGGGCTGGTGGTGAAGACGGGTAGGCGTCATCTCGCGCCTCGCGTATGTGGCGTCGAGTTCAAGTGCACAGGGCTCGTGGCGTCGAGCATGCAGGGCCATGGCGTGTCACCACCGTTGCCATCTTGAACCTCTGCTTGACCGCTCGGGTAGTCACCGCCTTGTCAATACAGCTACATAATTTATTAGACGGCAGAAGTACCAGTTTTTTTATTGGAAAGGTGACGTATCCTATCGGACTAAGATCTTATACATATCCTATTATAGACTAAGAATCCAGAACAAAAGTCCTACGACTGAGCGGAAAAAAATAATGCAGTTTGCATACGTGATCTAAAAAGGGAATAGGAGACCTTTTTTGTTTTTTTCCTTTTTCTCCACGTTGTGTATCTTTTCTTTTTTGTTTTCTTTTCCTTTTTCTTTACGTTGTATTTCTTTTATTTTTTTCCTAAGATCTTATACATATCCTGTTAGACTAAGAATTCAGGACAAAAATGCTACGACCGAGCAGAAAAAAATAATGTAGTTTGCATACGTGATCTAAAAAGGGAATAGGAGACCTTTTTTTGTTTTTCCCTTTTTTCTCCACGTTGTGTATCTTTTCTTTTTATTTTCTTTTCCTTTTTCTCCACATTGTGTTTCTTTTATTTTTTCCGTTTGGTTTCTTGTTCCGTTTTTGTCAGATTTTCCAATACTCTTCGTTCTAACTTACTATTTTTCCTATAAAGATTAGGAAACAATAAATATAGCACGACTTATGAGTTCGGTCAATACACGATCCAATATATTTTGGAATTGAACTCCGTATCGCACTAGAGAAGAGCTATTCTAACTTGTATGAGCACGAGTTATATCTATACCTAATAATAAAGAGGCAAAGTTTCTCACCCCCTGATTTTGGTTTGGTCCGGCCCTTACGATCCTATTTGATATGGCTTCCGAGTAACTTGTAGGAGTCCTAATCCAAATAACGTTTTTATTTTCCCATTTGATTCCGTGTTTTTTCCGTGTGCCGGCAGCCGCATCAATTACTCAAGTCCAATTAAAACACGACAGCAGCCCCTTATAAAGTTATAGATCTTATACACCTCATGCGTATGTCCGAGCTTGCCTTTCTTTCTTGCATGTATGTGTGCGGCATGCGTTACCATATACAATTCCCAGATTAATAAACAACTTTGATTTGACTTCTATATATTAAAGAGAGAAAAACAAATTGTCCATCATTTACAAATTTTTTATAAGGATCTGATGGACCTAATCTCTTGGCGTACAACTTTTTCTTTCGTTTTTCTTTTTTTTATATAAAAAACGAGATCTTGCAAAATTCACCAAAAATCATAGAAAAATCAGAAAAATACCAAACCGGTTTTGTTAGCTTCATAAAAATATGGCCTATCCATAGATGTTACAAATCTTGTTAGGTTGTGCTTTATCTATAGGTGTATTAAATCATCCTTGCATATGTTGCATGCATATAGGTTCAACGATGATCGAGAACATAATAGAGGCAGATCCGGAATACGCGGAGGTGGCCGAGGAGTACGAGGAGGATATCCTCGTCATCGGTTTTCCCGAAGCCTTCAATAACTTTCCATTGTCCGGTTCCTGCCCAAGAGCCCCGGTACATAATCCCTACTTTTCAGCAATTATTATGTTTGTTTGCGCATTAATAAGTTTTGGGGAGAAAGATTTACACCATATGATGTAGTTTTGATTATTGTTGTCTAATAAAATTTAAACAAATGTATTTATATAATTCCTGAAGGGTTACCGTGTGAAAAAAGGTCTCCACAATCATTAGCAGACAAACCGATTTTTGACACATTGGCAAAAATGTTACGGAGGTTGATACGATGCGTCAAAAAAGTTACAAAGGTCGATATTGAGTCACAGAAACACAGGGGTAGTATGAAAATTTAAAGTTATAATATATTTATGTGCTTTGCAACAGAAGGAAAAATATACCTAGCTGTATTTTAATTCGATACAGGTTTATAAGACACTATTATTTATTGTCAGCATTAACTTATATTATAAATGTGATGGACATGACAAATAAATTATAAAAGCATAAAACATAAGCAGTTCACGTTATCATTTTGCATAAATGTTTAATAGTTTTTTCTCCCGTTGCAACGCACGGGCATATTTGATAGTATATATATAAGTTCGGACGTAAAAAACTCTCCATTGTCCAGTAATTAGAAGGAGATAGACCAAAACAAATGGATGGACGAAAAAAAAGAGCCTGAAATTTTGCCTCTTTATTATTAGGTATAGATTTATATTCGGATACGATATGAGTATTAAATGTCGTAATTCATCTTTCTGTCTTTTGGGATGGACTAAAATTAGGAAGTATATGTTCTGTTTTCATCCCTACCCGCATTTGTAAGAGAACGAGAAATTAAAATATCGAACTGAAATATACATACACCTAAAATTTCTCACTTTTTTTGAGTGGAACCTGAAATTTTTCACTTGGATTCAATCAATGTCAAAATCGTTCAAATCCATACACCTGAAATTTCACAGTTGTAAAAAAACGAGAAATTAAAATATCGAACCGTAGCAAGCTGGGCCACAGCCCAGGACGCACCACAAGCTCCGGGTCCAACGGGACCCGAGGAACCAAGCAGACCAACAACACAATGGAACCAAGCATCAGCCCAGCCCAGCCAGCCAGCCTCCATTCCCAAGGAAAAAACCCTCTGCTCCTCGCACGTCCCCCATGGCCGCCGCCGCCGCGCCGCTCCGCCGGCTGCTCCTCCGCCTCCGCGACCCGCCGCCGCTGCCCTTTAACACGCTCCTCTCCCGCCTCACGCCGCACCTGCAGCAGGGCCCCACCCCGGCCCCTGCTACTCCACTCCCGGCGTCGACGCCGGCCCAAACGCCACCCGGGATTCTCCGCGACGCCCTCTTCTCCTTCCACCCGGGCCTCCAGATACACCCGTGCCTAGATCCGGTTGGGGGTGCCCCCGCATGGGAGGAGGTGGACGGAGGCGCGGCGGAGGTGTGGGCGGACAGCGTGAAGAAGAAGCGCAAGCGTAAGATGAATAAGCACAAGCTCCGCAAGCTCCGGAAGCGACTTCGCCGCCAGACATGAGAGCTCTTTCCTCTCCGGTTAGATACCTTGTCATTGAGTTGCGTCCAGTGATTTGATCTCTCCTTGGGTTGATCCGTAGAGCAAGACAGAGAGGTGTTACGGGTGAATGACAGAGGGCTGTGTGATGAATAAGTGATTTCAATCACTGTCTGTAGCCCGTTCACTGTGTTGGAAGATTTTGATTGGCTTCGATAAGGACCATGTTCCACACCGAAACACACTTTTATTAAGCCCCTTGTTAGTTACTTGTGCAAATGGAAATGCTGCATTGCTCGATATATTAGTGTCCAATTGTTTCATCATGCCCTGCTTTCTTGATGCGTATAGAACTGTTGTGCTTAGTGATTTTTGTTTCTGTAGAATGGACCTACTCCTAGTTGCCAAGCTCCCCTTGTTCTCATTATGGTTTGGTTCTGCTATGTTTAGGTGCATTAGTGAGTCCAAATAGACCTTGATTCTAGCTTGAAAAATCTGCGCTTCTCTTCACTCTGTTTAAGCTGGGTCCTGTGCCTCTTTAGGGATATATCTATGCTGTGGTGCTACATTTTTGTTACACCTAATCACATGATGCCTGTGCCACTTATTAAGGAATATATATGCTGTGGTACTAGGCATTTGTTGCACCTAAAAAGCATAATATCCGCTGTTTCATCTAAGCTGTGTTTGTTGTGTGCTTGACATTGCCTGTGTTGGATTAATACTGTCACCAGCTGAAACATCAATTTGAAATATAGTCAGAAGGATATCTTTACTTCGGATAGCCCTTTGAGAAATTTTGTGTAATCTAGTTACGCTGACATGTGCCAGTGTAAACAACAGAACCTTCTTTGAAACTGTATTGCTGGTACATAGAAACACAGTATTCTAGCAGAACAAAAACGTGAGCTTACTTGTATCGTTCTGCCCTCTAACTCTTTGTTTTGTCTATGTTGATTAGGCTACAAGGTGGCTGAACTTGAAACCTGGGCCTCCAACGCTGTTACACACTGGTTAATTGTTTATGGGCTGATCACCTGCTGCAAGTTTTTGTTTGGCAAAGGAGCTACATGTTCGATTGCAGCTGTCAATTGGTGGGACTAACAGTTTAGAATCTATGACAGAAATTAAACTGAACCAGGATCGAGCTAGGTTAAGTTTTGATTTCTGTCAAATGAAGCTTCAGATTTGGTTGTTTTGTCACTCTTTCTCCATTCATTGCTGTGACTAACACCCATATACTCGTCCAGAAGTACTTCACATATTTTATTTGAGTGTACCTGAATTTTTGCACCCATGAGTGTTGTATACCCTGTTGATATCTGACAAGTTACCTTATTTTCTCGTTGAGAGGCCCGCGTATTCTGGAAGTACGGAGACCATGGATCTTGAAACTTGCCCTGTTTGTTCACAGTGAGTTTTGGAATCGTACCAGTTATCAGTGACATGGATCTTGATACTTACCCTGTTTGTTCGCATGAATTTTGGAGTTGTATCGGTTATCAGTGGCAAATTAGCTTGGTTGTTGTTGGCTTGTGTCTTTGATCCCGTGCAATGTTCCTCACGACCTGCTCACGCATTTCATTCGAGTGGTGACATTCCAAGCCCAAGCAGCATAACACGTTTCAGCCTGACTTTGCTAAACGGCAGCTATTAAGTTTTACAAAAAATCAGCAGGTAAGCATCTTCAACAGTTCGTCATTGGGCTTTCTCATCATTAATTGTTTGGCAAAATGAGAAATAAACCTTCTGCAATAGTTTGGCATCCTCCCTTTCCATCTTTCCCAACCTCGCAAAAATCTATCCCGAGCGCGCATATATGCGCGCGGCCTAGGAGCACGCATCTGGAGTTTCCCGGCCCGTCTAGTAAAAAGGAAGAAAGACAAGGTTCCGACTAAGAAAAGCGCAAGAGAGAAAGATCGGGTAAAAGGGCTTAAACGCGTACAGAAACAAATTCAGGTTCCTGATACAAAACATGAGACCAGATCGTAGAAAAAAGTGCCGGGAAAAAAACTTTTAGGATAGAAATATAAGAAACTCTTGGAGATGACTTTCTTTTTTCCTTCCCATACTAATTTAGGAGTTGGCAAACATCATATTTTGGGAACAAAATATGAAAAACTCTTGGAGATGCTAACTAATGAGACTTGCCAATGTCAAATCAACTTGTGCGCGCAGATTGAGTGCACACTGCTACCATCTTCAGTCCAGACAAACGTATAAATACAAGCATCTGAGAATACTGAGGGATTGACGCTGCTATAACATAAGCAACAGTTACAGTTACATTTACATCAGGCTCACATGTAATAAAGGACCAAAAAGAAGGGTGTTTACTAAGGCCTAAGGGTTTTTTTCCCGCATGATCGTGCAGTTTACCCAAAGAATGTAGTTTCTTTTGGCTTGATTGCAAGTTTCCCCAAAGAATGATGTAGAAACTAACGCTTATGCGCATAGAGGGTGACGTGGCCAAATGCTGCTGCTGCAGACACTTGTTAAACTCAAGGGAACAATGCCAAACCAAATGCGTTTACATTTCCCAACCACCAGAGTGAGCCCATTTCGGATTCTTGATGCTCCAGATATTGTTGGATTATTGATGCTCTATATTTTGTTGGGATGATCTGTAAGAGGGTGTAATAAAACACCTATGCTTCATTCACTACTAGGTTGGGTCTTCAAAAATATTGTATGGGACCATCCAAGCTACCAGATGCAAACTGCAATCCACAAGATAACGCCAGGTGATAAAACTGGTTACATAAAAACTAATCTCTTAGCATGCTTAAAAACAACAGAAACTGCAGTGTGTAACCTGTTGAACAATTGGATTAGTTGATGTTGTAAACTCATGTGTCATTCCTTCCCAAACTACCTTCCCCTCGTGAAGAAATAGCAACCTGAAAAACAAATATCAGATACTAGCCTAGCAATAGACAACTGAGATCATGGAATGACAAATGTTGTATTTGTTCTTACCTATCAACAGCTCTTCTAATTGTGCTATGCTGATGGGTCACAACAACATAGGAAGCTATTTTTCCTGGCTTACCAAGAGCATCCCGTCCAGTCATATGCACAGAACGTATAAGGTCTTCCACGACAGTTGATGCAATCGGGTCGAGCCCAGCTGTAGGTTCGTCATATAAAAGCACCTACCAGAGGAAGAAATTTGAGGAGTGTTGGCTTATGAACAGAAACAGCCTTTCCAATTTAGAGTGTATCAGGTAATAAAGAGGAAAACGCCTTAATAGCTCATGATCAATACCTCTGGCTCGACTACATCCTTTGTATCATCAAATATTATCGAACGTGCTAGAGCAACACGCTTTTTCATGCCACCAGACAACTCGGATGGCATACGATCTTCAACACCCTGCACAAGAAACAATCAAGTTTTATTCAACAGTACTACAAGAAATGCTCAAACATTTGCTCATGCCCAATTGAACAGGATTGATTATAAATTTATCATCCTCTGAACTAAAACAGTTCTAAATTCAAAAGATATAATAATCACTCATGGATTGCAGCAGACCAGCTCCTCTACTGCTGATTTGTTTTAGAATCTGTGCAATTCTCGTTTCGACAAACATAAATGCATCTTATATCAAGTCCATTTTTTGGTTTTGCTCTTGACCAATAAAGAGGCCACCTTGTCATTGTTTGCATGTAGGATTACTCTGCCTGCTATTAGTCTACTATTAGATAGCATCTGTAGATAACAGTTGGCAATTTATTGGAAAAGTTTCCCATCATGCAAAGTACTCATTGTGACAGAAACAAAATTTTAAACACAGATACTTTATGGATTGAATGCTAAACTTTATTGTGAGAACATGGAAGCTTGACTTACCTTTAGTCCTACTGCAGCCAAAGTTTCTGTCACTAATTTACCGATGTGGTCCTCGGGTAAGCTTGAATTTTCATATCTAAAGCAAAGAATGGATGAATCAGAGATGAAAGCTTAACAGAAGCAATTACTGAAAAATGACTTTCTGGCAGGCATGTTCCCTTACAAAAGGAATCCAACATTTTCGCGAACTGTGAGAGAATCAAAAAGTGCAGCACTTTGAAAGACCTGTATCACAATGCCATATCAGAATGCTCAAGCACAAGAAGCTATAAGGAAATCATGCCATTTCTTAGTACAGATGCAACAAAATACAAGCAATATGTACCAAACCAATGCGGACACCCTCTATATCCTCGTCGCTAACTAAACCATGTCTTTTCTTTCCACAAATGATTACATCACCCTGCTTGTTATTGCAGAGACAGAAAAAGAAAAAGGGCACATTTAGCTTCCAGCTGACCAAGCTGTAACAAAAATGTAATGATGCACTGTTGTAACAGAGGCAAACTAAGAAGATGAACAACCTTGTCTGGAGCTAGCAGCCCGGCCATAACCTTCAAAATAGTTGACTTGCCTGTTCCTGAAGGTCCAATTATCCCGACTGCTTCACCATGTCTAATCTACACAAGAATATAATATTATTTTAAATCATAACTACAACAAACCAAATCTACTGAGTCATGAAAACATCAAACTACCAAAATATAACAGTGGACAGAATGCATAGTGACTGCAATGTGGTGACAGGTGAGTAAAAAAAAAAGAATCAAATAAGATTCAAATTACAAATCTTGTGCAACTGGGGATTGAGAATTACATGACTCGTGCCATTTTCTTGCTATTTAAGGAAATCACTGGTTCTGATTCAAGTCATGAAAAACATATACCAATGAAAGTGGAAAGAGAAGGGCTGACCTTGAAACTGACACCTCTTAATACATGTTTGTCTCCAAATGACTTGTGAACATCCCTACATTCTATGAGTACATTGCGGTCATCATCAATCTGGCTGTTCAAATCCCAGCTCCTAGACAAGCTTGAACTCTACAGCACATGCCCACGAAAAACAATTCGTCAAGATAAACTTCATTATATGGCAATTCAAGTATTCAACTAAATACTCAAAAAAACTCAATGAAATTGCAAGTGCACACCTGATGGAGATTGTCAACGTTGCCCAAACCAGGACTCCTTGCAGCCAAAACAGGACCAACATCTGTCTGACACCTTCTCATTGGCATGTCTCCTATCCTGCTTAAACAAGAAGAGAAGCGAAGTATTATCACTGCAACATCACTTTACAGAAATACATAGAGATTAGAGGTTAAATAATACACAAACACACATGGTGCTCAGCAAGCTAATCACTGACACAAAGAGGTTAAAAGATGAAGCATTCGATTCTTTCAGTGCAAGCAATCGACCAGGCTACAATCATTGATGAGGTGATGGGATTTAATGATTCATCCACTGAATTGTTTAATTTCGAACAGACACAATTCCATCTAGCCTAATTCCAGGACATGGATCCTTCTGATACTGTTAAGCACGAGGAGCAAATAGTTGACCAGCCATTTTATTTTTCCAAGTGGAAACTATATGTTGCATTTGATGCAGCAACCATAAACGTTTCTAGTATAAGGACAGCTGAACAAAAGCAACCAAAATTAACCACGACCGGATCGACCAACACACCAAAAAGTTTCACGGCGCGGTGCCAGAAACTAGATGGAGAAAGAAAGTTTTGCCTGAACGAGAGCGCGGAGCGCGAGGTTGGATCCCCGGACGAGTGGAAAAGAAGGCCTCCACGGGCGGGGAGGTGCGGGTGGCGGAGAGCGGCGGGGATGGACGGCGACGCCATGGTCCCGCTCGGGCGGCGCCGCGTGGTGGGTGCGGGGGAAATGCGGTAGACGGTCGATGTGGATGGAATCCGCTTCCTCCCGTCTCTCCGTGGGGAAGGTGACGCAAAAATCAACGGTCTGTCGGGGGGTTTTCCGGAAAGTGGGAGATGACATGTGGGGCCAGGATTTGCTGCCGCTCCCTCAGATCGGACCATCGAAGCCGTTCGTTTAGAATCGGAGGGCCAAAGTGCGTCTTTGTGACCACCAAAGTTCGAGCAGAAATTACTCAACTGCCCTGCGCATCTCACGGCCCGGCATCCCAGCTCCGGCGACGATCCCCCGATGGCCTCCGCCGCCGCCGTGACTCTCCGGCGCGTGGTGCTTGTGTCAGCCGCGCTGCGGCTCGCACTGGTAGTGTTCGGGGAGTGGCAGGATGCCCACCTCGAGGTGCGCTATACCGACGTCGACTACCTCGTCTTCTCCGACGCCGCCGCCTCTGTGGCCGCCGGCGGTTCCCCGTTCGCCCGCGCGACCTACCGCTACTCTCCAATCCTGGCCTTCCTGCTTCTCCCGAACTCACTCGTCCATGCTGCCTGGGGCAAGCTCCTCTTCTCCGCCGCAGGTAGCCTGCCCTGCTCACGCACTGCTGCTGTTTTTAGAACTGTTTGCTTCCCGATCTATTGTGTTACCAACGGTAGCTAATTTCCGTACATCTTTGTAAGTATATTTGGTTTCTGGAACGTCGTGTGCTTGATCTACGGTTCATTTATGTTGGGCACTCGAGATGCCAGGGTTTGTTTCTGTAACGTGCTCCTAAGTGAGAATTGCTATACGAGACTTCAGTGCGTTAGTTCTTGTCCATTTAATTCACTTATATATGAGTGATCATAACACAGGCGTTGTTCGGCTTGTGATCTTTATATGCAATGATAGGGTGTAGCATTTAGATTCACAGTAAACTTTCATTTTCTTGGTTTAGGAAGGGAGCTTTTGATCCTGAATCAGTAACTACTATTATCGTGGCTTCGGGACTGCTGAGTTGTATAATAAGACATTCTTCTTTGTGTAACTACCTTGATAAAGATTGTGATGGTCTTGTATGAATGTTCTTGTTCTGCAGATTTGCTCGTAGGGTTGTTCATAGACACCATCCTGGAACTAAGAGGAATTCCTGAGAAAATGCGCATGTGGTCTGTGATAGCTTGGCTGTTCAATCCCTTCACATTCACCATTGGTACAAGAGGAAACTGCGAACCAATAGTCTGCGCAGTCATGCTCTGGATTCTCATATGTTTGATGAAGGGTGTAAGCTCTGAATCTCTTATGCTGTTTGTTCAGTTATTGCTACCTTTGTAAAGTTGCTATGGTGGAATGTGATACAACAACAACAACAACAACTACTACAACAACATAGCTTGTCAGTCCCAAGCAAGTTGGGGTAGGCTAGAGTTGAAACCCACCAAGAGCCCGTGTAGTCACGGTTCAGACACTTCAATAGCAGCTTTCCAAGCACTCCTATTCGGCATGGCACGTCGCTAAGAGGGTTACTCTCCAACAGGATTCTTTTGGGTTTCATCACCATACTAGTGGCTAAGTTTTTACATTGGCTCGCCAAGCCTAACACAAAATGTGATAGGACCATTAAAATTGTTGCAGCTTGTGCTCTCATGGACTAATTTATGCTTTTATAACTGTGTCTTTGTTTTTAATTTTTTTCATATCAACATAGGATATGCATATGATTATTCTATACACAGTATGTAACTTATTCATATCCGTGGCTTACTTATGCATTGTCTCAGATATCTTCTGTTTGTTTTGATAGCCAATATTTTATACTACATTGTTAGATCAACCTCACCATATATGTAGCTGACCTGCATGCCCTCAGTTTGTCCTGTGCTAACAGTTCTCTTCTCACTCATGCATTTGCCAAGTTCAGTTTTGCTCATGCAATGAAATACAGTACACACTTATGTTTATGTACTCATAGTCAGTGAAATCTGTACTTAGTGATTTCTTTTGGTCTTGAAGTGTATAAAGTACTAGTTATGCCACCGCTGAATTTTGGAATATTCATCTTCTTATAAGCACTGTGTGTAGTTGTTTCTCCTTGATGACATTACTAATTCATGTTTGGCTTTTTTGCTCTGTTCATTAAGGTCTTTTTTTGAATGGATGAAATCCCTGGTCCATCCACATGGATGGGCCCAGTTTAGGCCCAGCCAAACTCATCCAAAGGTGTTTGTCACTATTTAGTTCATGAAGTCAAATGTTAACATTCTTCGACCCATATGGTTTGCTGATTGTTGGAACCTCCACACCCAAAAAATACTTATGTCATTTACTTTGCAGTTACATCGAATACTATCATGAAGAACTTGTTATTCATCTCAGTTCTAGGAGGAAAGATTGCTTTAAAAAAATTGCTGCAGAGATTAAAATTGGTATGTTACAGTTTAAGTGTCTTTTGCAGGTAGAGTGTTGCAGGCAGCTTTCTGGTATGGGCTTATTGTGCACTTCAGAATATACCCAATCATATATGCGATTCCTTTTGTAATAGTTCTTGGCAAGGGCTATGCTGGTCCTGTTGGTAGGCCTACTCTTACAATCTGGAGGTCCAAACAACAGTTGCAAAATGACAAAGTCGGTCAAATAGAAGAACCAACATCATTCCTGGCCACTGTTTGGGGTTTCCTTTCAAACTTCATAAGCAGAAATGCGATCCTGTTTGGATTACTCTCTGGATCTACGTTCTTTGCCTGGACCGGTGTTTTCTTCTATCTTTATGGGTGGGACTTCCTAAATGAAGTATTACTTTACCATCTTACTCGTACCGACCCAAGACACAATTTCTCGATATATTTCTACCACATATATCTACATCATCAGCAAGGGTTCTCAAGTATTAAGAGGCTTGCTTCGTTTCTTCCTCAACTGATCGTGCAACTGGCACTCATTCTACGCTTCTCCAGGGATCTTCCATTCTGCATGTTTCTTCAGACGGTTGCATTTGTTGCTTTTAACAAGGTACATGGTGACTCACACTTACATTTGATATTTCTTTTATGCTGTAGTGCCTTAAGGTAATTACTGTCAGTTTGTTAAACAAGCAGGTGATGACGGCACAGTACTTTGTGTGGTTCTTCTGCCTGTTACCCCTCATCCTCCCTTGGAGCAGCATGAAACTTAAGTGGAAGGGTCTGGCCTGTACGGTAGTGTGGATGGGGTCCCAACTGCATTGGCTCATGTGGGCTTACCTGCTGGAATTCAAGGGCCGAAACGTTTTTGTGCAGCTCTGGGTTGCAGGCCTCGTGTTTCTGGCTGCGAACACCTTTGTTATGCTCATGGTGATGAAGCACCACAAGTACACTCCGCTCTTCTCATCACCGGTGAAGTCTGGCAACAAGGTTGCTACCAAGAAGGAAGAATAGCAGCGGTTGGGCTCTTTCCATTTTGCCAACTGATGTATGATGAGAACATGGATCATGTTTGTTTCTCTTTTTTTGTGTTTCTGTATCAGATCATTTGTGACTTGAATGCATCATTATAGTTTTGCCCGTAGATAATGTGGTGACATTACATCAGAAGTTTTTTTTTTTGTTATATCAGAATTTGCAATTGGTTCAGATTTTTATTTTATAGAGGGGGGAAGCTGGTTAGCTTTATTTGGTTGGAGCTGGTACACTGGTACCTGAACCCTGATAGCCCTGGATCCTACTCATGTGTGAACAGGAAAGTGCTAGAAGTAGTGTACTTTTGTTTCTTTGTGCCTCGGCGCATGCGCTGTTTGCTAACTCCTCGCAATTTGTTGGATCGAGGCAAGCAATATGAGCCACTGGGCCCGCATGAGTAAATAGGTGTGGCAAATGCCGTGCCTTTGTGTTCTGAAAAATGAGAAGGGAAGCTCGCCTATTTGCGCCAGGCTCTTCATGCAGAACATGGTCACATTTCACGTGTGTTTATAGTTGCTTGGGATTGATTCCTCTTATTGCTCGAATTTTGCAGTTTGTAAAACAAAGAAAATATCTGGTTTTCTGTCTGACTATGTGCCATATGATGTCATAAAGTCTCTTACACAGCATATGTGCAATGTGACCGCGTGGCCTAATGGATAAGGCGCTCGCCTCCGGAGCGGGAGATTGTGGGTTCGAGTCCCATCGTGGTCGAAATATTTTTTGTATTTTTTTAGTTTTAATATGTATCGGTTTTTTTTTTCAAGACCCGCGCTTCGTGGTGAGTGGTGACGGTGGAAATACTGACCAGATGGGCTCAAGCATTATTTTTGTTATTACTGGAAAGTGTGGGAAAACCATTTTTTCCCCGGAATGATGACAAAGAGTTTTGTCGCGTACTGTATCATTAGAAGAGAAAAACCACAGCAGGAAGATAACCATGTGCATACGAAGATAACTACTGTGCATAGTTTGATTGTTATGGCCGCAAGATAGAAATTCAGGCCACTAGATCAAACAAACTTTTCAACGAACGAACAGTATTTGTTAGGATACCACTAGAGTCTATTGGGCCTAAGCTGCCTGTATAGTCTATTAGTGTTAGGGTTAATTAAAGATGATGGTCGCTTACTTAGGTGTCAAGTAAGCTTTACTTGAAAGCTAAGTAAACCTCTCTATATAAGGAGAGAATCAATCTAGTTAAACAAGAATTAAGAAAGAAACCCTTCCCTCTTGCTCGGCCTCGAGCAAGGCCCCCAGCCAGCCTCCTTTCTCCCTAGCCGCCACAATCCTAGGTGTGAACAGTACCGCGGCTACTGTAGTACGATAGTTGCCGCCATTCCCTCACCTCTCTCCCTTTCAATCCTACTAGCCACGTAACAGTATTTTTTTCTCATAACAAATCAGCATAAGCCAAATTTCAACGAAACGAACATGGCCAACACCCCTCGGCGACATCGTGTCTACCACGCTGCGACATTGCCCTAGGCTCCCAGCGAGCGCATCGCCGCTAATACATTCACGTCACCTCCATTGGCATCGACTCAGCGACCTCTGCTGCCAGAAACTCTGAAACTGAACTCATGACTAAGAACATGATGGTATAATACAATGCACTATCCCTGAAAGAGGCATGAAGAGCAGACAGAGGTAGAAAATAATCCACTACTGATGTTCCTTGTGGCCAAGTTAAACAACCAAGAGTCATAAATGAAACATTGGAAAGGTCAAATTCCATTGTATAGCCGAAATGTTGAAGCACACCATCCCCTCGTTCTCCACTACAGGTGATCTGGTCTGAACCTTAAGCCAAACAAATGTTGCTCTATTAAAAAATGAATGAGGAGCTACAACAACTTTCACTGGTTAAATACTACTGCCAGGAAAAAAAAAACATTTGGCACGGGGGAGTCGGGAGATTGCTGGATGCTATCTCTTCACGCCATCTTTCTTTGAGAACAGCCGCAAATTTGCAGTTTGCCGGCGCCATTCATTTATCGGTACCTAAAGCATGCATAGCCAACAGTTAGAATTTATTGCTATACTTACTAGGATAAAGAGGGGAGCAAAGTTGAAAGGGTATGGCCGTTGATATATGCTTACAGCGGGGAATCCACCATAGTCACCAGGCTCCTGAATATCCTTTGTCACCGAGCTATTAGCTGCAAGTCGAACCTGCAGAAAGGTTGCAGAAATAGTAAGAACAACAACAACAAAGAAGCCTGATGGTCAAGTAAAAGACAGTGGCATCAGCTTAATTTTCATGAGAAGTTGGGGTGGTGGTATGCAGGTGCTTGCCATAACTATAAACAGGGAACATCATTTGTTTGACTACATTCTATTTGCTGAAACCACCAGATGCGAAGACACAAGTTGCACATAAACTTCTTAGGCTCAGCTGCTCAGCATGAAGACAAGAACAGCTTGCGCCCTTGTAAGCAGGACTGAATCAGAACTAAAAGGATTCAAGAGTGCTCGGAGTAATGTAACCAGGATATGACATTAGACAAGGCAACAAAATGCTGCACTAAATTCAATCTAGTTTTGATACAAGGTGCACAAAGAAGGCAAAGCAAAGCAGCAAAAAAAAAAAACCACACACACAGAGCTGTGAACACAGCACCTTTGATACAATGGAGACATGGTCTCGAATTGCCACTCTACCACCCAATGTAACATAGTCCCCCAGTCTGCATGGTCATAACAGGATGAATCTTGAAAAATGGCCCACAAAAACCATATAACGATCCTAAGCAGAAGAAACATGTAACCGATGAAGCTATATACATACGTTGCAGAACCAGCAATCCCTACTTGCCCACATATCATGCAGCACTTTCCAATTACCACATTGTGGCCTATCTGCAAGAAAAATTGTCAATTTACATGAAAGGGAGAAAAACCAAACCTACGCAGGAGAGATAATACCTGGACCAGATTATCAATCTTGGTATGATCTCCGATCATTGTCTCTCTCCAGCTGCAGTTAATAACAGGTGAAGTTTGAGCACAATTCTACTGCAGCCAAATATATAATCAAATGAAAAGAGTATAGCTTCGGTTAAATGAAAATCATGGACCTGACAACAGAAGAACTGCAATCACATTTTCTCAATATCAGCAATACCTTGAGCACTTAAAAAGTTACCTGCCTCTGTCAATGCATGTGTTTGCGCCTATTTCTACATGGTCTCCAATTCTTGCATACAGCATCTGATAAATAGCAAGACATTTCAGTATAGATGAAAAAGTACATGTTACTACCCCATACAACCCTTTACACCCAAAGCTACTTCAGTTGGTCCAATATACCCCATAATGAGATTTGTCTTTTTGTTTATCCACGTACAAGTTGAGCTTTAAGTTCTAATATAGAACATAATGTCCTCTGTTACTCCACAAATTTGAACTTCATATTCAACTTGTAAGTGGAGAAATAAAAAAGACAACTCTCATTAGGAGTGGGTTGGACCAACTTAAATAGTTTGGAGGAGTAAACGGAGCCTAAATTTTATTCACAGGGGTTAAGCAGGAAAGGTGGATTATTCAGGGTAGTAGATGGACCTTCCTATTTGGTTTGATATCCAAATCACATCCACTAAAGACTCCCAAATCTACAGAATAAGTCAGCTAGTTACTAAACATTGGGTGGGAATGCATTATCTCAAGATCTTTTTGCTATCGGACTTCAGGTAAGTAGGATGGATTAAGTATGATAACTGTCAGACTAAGCTTTTCCTTACCTATATAAGATCATACTGAATATTGCAGTAACACAGGCCATAAGGTAACCTTAGTCCTGAACATGTCAGTAGTTTTAATTTGGATTCTACTAATTAACAATCTTCAAAAAAAAATTACCATAGGGCAACAATGGTGAGCAACTGAGCACTAACCTGTGGTTTCTTCTTAACCTGTCCAGCCTCATCCACAAAAAACCCAAAACCTGCAACCATAAGATGTTGACATGAGCATATCATGAGAATATATGAATTATATTCTTTGAAAGGAGTATATCAAGCAATCTTATCATATACCATTATACCAAGTATTTTTAAAAAGAAAAAGAAAAGGTATGTGAGTAGCCAAAAGGCAATACAATCTGCTCACTAGAAAAAAATGACAGTGTCAAACGATCTGAAGTATAACATGCACATCCAACTGAGATATTTCAGCACATGATGCCAGATACCAGCAACATTGTACCTTCTTTCTTTTTTCACGGCATGGGATGACGTAAAAACTAAAATGAGTATATATGCTCACCGTCTTGACCAATGGAGGCTCCATTGTGGATAATGCAGAAATCACCCACTGAGCAATTGCTTAAGACAGCATTGTACCTACACATTTTAAAACCAATCTTCGTTCTCAGCAAATCCCTAAATCAAGAGTACACATAGGTGCTCAAATTAAATTCAAGAATCAGCATACCCGATCCTAGTTGACTGCCCAATGGAAACTGAAGGCCCAACCACGGCTCCAGAACCAACGATGACCTCTCTACCAAGGACAGCACCAGAGTGCACGACCGCTCCGGGCTCCACCACAGCGGTGGGGTCAACGGACGCCGCCCGGTGCAGGATGCCCCCGCCATTGTGCCACGGCAAGAACTCCACTGAAGCAGTGCCAGGATCTGATCATTCAGCAAGTCACAGGTCACAAATATTTCAAAACTAGTAAAGTAATTTTTTTTTTAAAAAAGGAACTGAAAGTTTTGTGGCACTGGAGCCGATGATTACTTACAGCTGCAAGCAGAGGAGACGCCGCCCAGGTACCGCGTAAAGTGGCAGGCAGGGCGCGGCGGCACGGAGTGTAGTGACAGCGCTGCCTCCGCCGCCCTGCGGACGGTCCTAGGCAGGATGGTTGCCATCCTTTACCTGGGCGAGTGAAAAAAACAACAAATGAACATATGTTCTACTAGTGAATTTTTTGGGCAAAACATTAAAATGGGGGCAGAAATCCAAACCAAGTTAGTCGATCCTGATGACGGATGGCAAGGCAAGCTGCCTCGCGCTTTAAAGCGAAAGGACAGAGTCGGGGGATGAGCAGTGAACAATTACGAGCTTAACCGCGAGAAAAAAAAAAAACTGGGTTTTCAAATCGCACTCGCACTGGATATTTTTAGTGTGTGGGTGTAAAGGGCTTTGACTGACTGATGGATTTTTTCGTGTTCTTTCAGCCTCCGCGCTTGAGCAACTGCTGGCCTGTCTGTGCTCTGGTCACCGGCGGCGGCGCTCGCCGACTACGAAAATGAGAAGAGGCGCTCGGGTGCACGGGTACCTGCTAGCAGCTGCTGCCTGCTGGCATCCCGCCGTCGCTGCACCAGGTCTTTGCCGTTGAGCCCTGAGAGGGCGGAAGGCAGCGGCGCCTCGTGCTAGCTGCCGAGGAACAACCTCCCTGATGTGCTCAAGCAGGTAGGGGAAGGTCGGGATGCGCCGCCGCCGGTCGGAGACTCGATCGGAGGAGAGGGGCGGGCGCTGACGCTGATGGGGCGGTGGATTCAGTATTGGGCCTGGGTTGTAGTATTTGCTACTGGGCCTCTCGGCAGTTTCAGTTTTTTCTTTTTTCGTTTATTCAGAGGTACGGAACCAAATTACCAAGGTTACAAGGTATAGGTATAGGTAGTGTTTGGTTCGGGGCTAGGTGGAAATGTGGAATGGGATGTCCTACCTCTTATTTTTGGGGCGGAATCATCTCAGCTTAGCGTTTGGTTGGATGTACTAAGGGCCTGTTTAGTTCTCGAAAATTTTTGAAAAATGATACTGTAGCAATTTTCGTTGTTATTTGACAAATATTATCCAATCATGGACTAACTAGGCTTAAAAGATTCGTCTCGTGAATTTTGTCTAAACTGTGTAATTAGTTTTATTTTTTATCTATATTTAATGTTTCATGCATGTGTCCAAAGATTCGATGTGACGGGGAATCTGAAAATTTTGCAAAATTTTTTGCAAACTAAACAAGGCCTAAAGAGAACATAGTCATCCTCGTTTTTCCGTTTGGTTGTGTGTATCGAAGAGGTGAAATGATATTGTTTTTTTACACCGTCAAGTAGCAGCTAATTGTGGGTCCCACCTAATTTCAGCTAGCCCCACTTGTCATACGGCTAATTTTCTTTTTTTTAATTTCGTCGCCCTTATCTTCTTTTGTCTCCTCCTCGAGCTGGAGAGCAGAACGCCCCCTCCCCATTCGCTAGAGAGCAGAACGTCGTCGCGCCCTCTTCCACTACAAGAAATGTGTGATTTTTTGACGTATTTACCATGACAATTGGTAAGAATGTCATTATACCATTCGGTTTATGACATTCTGTTTTAGGCACTTTGATTCAGTGACAATAAAAGGTCGTATGTCACAAAAAACGTCATTCAACTAGTCCAATTCTATCCAGTGACAATATTTGCTACGTCACAAAGGATTTTCTATGTCACAAAGTCCAAATTATAAATGCCATCAACCTATGACAAAGTTTGTGTGTCACAAAGTGATTTGTTGATTTTTTTTAACATTGTTGTCCATATTGGCATGTTCCACGGCCATATGGTCAGGCAGGTACACATAAATTTTTATTTTAATTGTTTTTCTCAACATATTTTAGTCCACTGCTGTCTATATTTCACGGTCCATGTTATTAAAAATGATGCATATTATCATGGAGAAATTTTAAAAATAAATTTCAAAATTTTGTGAGCAAGGGCACTCCAAACTAGGAGCAAACAAAATAAAAGCATGAGTCATACCTTTGGGCTACAAAGAAGTTTCAAGTATCTTATGCAGTTTATTCTTTATTATAGTTACGTTTGTATAGAAGCGAATTGACTTAGGTTGTGGTGCAGGTGCCGAAAACAGGCTGCAGTTGTACACCCATACGAATAAAATTGAAAGATGTGGTGCTGTTTTTAATAAAAGAAAGAAGCAAAATTATGCCAAAATGGAATTAAAAAAATATGCCTCTCTCAATCCTGGAACAATTTTCTGCTGTGCATTAGCCTCATATCCAAAAGTCTCTTGTTGAGAAATTAGAAGACCTCTCCTCTCTTTTTCTTGGGCCTGCAAGCCCAGCTCGGCCCCTGAGTGACCAGCCCAATGTCTTTCCCTTCCGGCCCGTCGACCACCTTTGGCCCAGGCTCTTCCCTTTCTCGAGCCCAGCTTTTTTTTTTGGAGCAACTCCTTGAGCCCAAGCTCATTCCCCCCCTCCTGGCCCTTCTCGCCAAAGCGGTCCAGCCCGGCTCCTTTCCCCTCTTCAGGCCTGTTGGCCTCACTCCCTCTCTCAGGTCCATTCAGAAGACATGAAAATTATCCAAAAAAGAGTGTCGCGTTGCGTTTGGAGTTCGAACCTGCGACCACATGGTTTAGAAGACATAGCTTTACCACTAAACTAAGAGGATACTTGTGTGTCGTAACAAAAGATCTTGTATAAATAACCACAAAACAAATGCCAAACAGGGCTAGTAAAATGTATGCTTTATCAAATGTACACGTTTGGGCTAAGAAAACACCTATCGATCAAACTGTGTGTCTATGTATATCTAATATCTCTTTATAAAGAAAATGGATATATAATAATATGGCAAAAAAAGGGAAGACATACAACTATCACCTGTAAAAATCCCTTTGGAGCTTCTCAGGTGCACCGGTCTGTGCTCGCATGCTAGCATAATAATAATAATAATAATAATAATAATAATAATAATAATAATAATAATAATAATAATAATAATAATAATAATAATAATAATAATAATAATAATAATAATAATAATAATAATAATAATAATAATAATAATAATAATAATAATAATAATAATAATAATAATAATAATAATAATAATAATAATAAGTCCGATACCCGCAAGCTCGGTCAGCCACGGAAACTCCGGCCCGTCCAGGTGTCCACCCAAGGAAATGCTTTTTTTTTTCTTTCCTTTTTGTGGGTTCCATCCATGTCCTTTTTCTTTCCCTGTTTTTTCTATAAACAATAAAAATAGATAATAAATGTAATATTATAGCTCTTTCGACTCTAGACTCTTTCCTATAAATAAATATTCACATCACTAAAATATTGATGGAGTGTGGATTAGAAATAAATTTTTTTCTTATTATTAGAAATTTATCAATGGATGGTCCAACCGATATGTCAATCACTTGGGATGATGTGTCTCACTTTGCTGGCGATTTGGTGACCAACGATTCTACTGACTCCAATGAGTAATGAAGTTCGCGTTTAAAAAAAATGAAACTGTGAATTAAAATATCAAATAGTTTATTATCAATCAATCTAATCTAAAACGGCCCGTCCAGGCGTCCACCCACGGAAACACTTTTTTGTTTACTTTTTTCCGTGGGTTCCATCATGTCATTTTTCTTTCCCTGTTTTTTCTATAAACAATAAAAATAGATAATGAATGTAATAATAATAATAATAATAATAATAATAATAATAATAATAATAATAATAATAATAATAATAATAATAATAATAATAATAATAATAATAATAATGTGTCCGATACCCGCAAGCTCGGTCAGCCACGGAAACTCCGGCCCGTCCAGGTGTCCACCCAAGGAAATGCTTTTTTTTTCTTTCCTTTTTGTGGGTTCCATCCATGTCCTTTTTCTTTCCCTGTTTTTTCTATAAACAATAAAAATAGATAATAAATGTAATATTATAGCTCTTTCAACTCTAGACTCTTTCCTATAAATAAATATTCACATCACTAAATTATTGATGGAGTGTGGATTAGAAATAAATTTTTTTCTTATTATTAGAAATTTATCAATGGATGGTCCAACCGATATGTCAATCACTTGGGATGATGTGTCTCACTTTGCTGGCGATTTGGTGACCAACGATTCTACTGACTCCAATGAGTAATGAAGTTCGCGTTTAAAAAAAATGAAACTGTGAATTAAAATATCAAATAGTTTATTATCAATCTAATCTAAAACGGCCCGTCCAGGCGTCCACCCACGGAAACACTTTTTTGTTTACTTTTTTCCGTGGGTTCCATCATGTCATTTTTCTTTCCCTGTTTTTTCTATAAACAATAAAAATAGATAATGAATGTAATATTATAGCTCTTTGAACTCTAGACTCTTTCCTATAAATAAATATTTGCATCACTAAATTATTGATGGAGTGTTGATTACAAATAATTTTTTTTCTTATTATTAGAACTTTATCAGCGGATGGTCCAACCAATAATGAAACTGTGAATTAAAATATCAAATAGTTTATTATCAACCTAATCTCAGGGCTGTGCCGTCAAAATCTGAGGCCTTGTTCCGAATTCTAAAATGGGCCCCTTGAAAAATAAAATGTAGAATTGCGATAAATAAAAAATGTATCTATTCATTTTGGTTGTATATTGACAACACCATTCTCTTAGTGTTTTTCAAATTATTCAACATAGAAATTTTGCCTCTTTATTATTAGGTATAGATTAAAGACAAATAAATTACCTTATGGACTTGCAAGTTGTAATTTGTGATTTTTATTGGAGGTGCCTAAAAAGCACCAAGCGCTTTGCACAGCACAGTAGTTCTGCACCAACTTATAGCAATTAGTCATTATTGATTAACACAAAGAAATATTTCCACTGATAAATAGAAAATAAAATTAGATAATTACCTTCCACAGGTTCAGATCTATAGGAATCAGGAATTAGGCACCTTTCGGCATACTCCTGGCAGTTGGGTTCCACTATCCGGCTTGCTTGATCAGAGAGACAGGAAGCCAGGACGGGAGAGCTGTGGAAGAAAATTGATATACATGCGTTCTGCAAGACGGAGACACTGAGAAGCCATGATGAGAGAGAACCAGATGGATTCCGCGAGGGTGTAGGAGGCCCCTTGGAACTGGAGGCCCTGTACAAGCGCACAGCTTGCACGCCAACCGGCACAGCTCTGCCTAAGCTACATCTATACTTAATATTAGAGGGTCAAAAGTTTTTGCCAGTTAAATAATTTCGTTAGCGTTCCGCTAGCTTCAGTATTTTTTTTCGTTTTTAACGGACAGTGTTGCTCTTCCGTGACTTTTCTCTTTTTCTTGCGAGCGTTCATTTTTTCATAGGCCGTTCATGTGCTGTAGGTTCCATGACTTTTCTCTTTTTTGTTTCCTTGCCCGCGTCCACCATTTTCATCGGACTTTCTTTTTTTAATTTATATACAAATAAATGGAGTATCTCCTGTTTTTCTTATAAGCATAAAAAATAATATTTTCATTTTTTATATATTGTTGGTGCAGTTTTGACTAATCAAAACGTGACCTGAAATCTTAAACAGATTGCCTTCTAATCTAATTTAAAATTTACTCTTAAAATTATCGTTTGGAGAGTCATTTAATTAAAAATCGTTTTCTATTTCACCTTCCAACACTTTTTTGTATCATGTGTGCACTCTAGAGAGTTATCATCGCTCTCTATCTTTGGTTAGCGAGAAATTTAGAATGGAGGATGTCTGTATTTGGAGATCTAATTAAAAAACCTGATAGAGGGTATTTTTCACCAAAACCTATTAGAAAATATTTTAAGAGTTTCTTAGAGTTGCTCTTAATAGGACGTTGCCATATTACGATTGATGTCAAAAACATCACAAAATAAATTATAGCTTTTAAATTTTATAGAAAGAGTAAAATGTAAAATTTAGCATTCCTGTCTTGTTTGCTATTAATGTTTAATACTCTCTCCATTTCAAATTAAAAGCCATTCTAAGAATCTTGAAGAGTTAAATGTCTTGTTCCCTTGAGTTTATCAGTCAAATCAGCCAACCTTTCAGTAATATTTTTCTCTCACAACAAATCAGCAGACAGTACTTTCAGCTATGGCTTATCAGCCAATCGAACAGGGCAAAAGCATCTTAAGTTTGGGCATAATTATAGAAAAAATAAAGACTTATGACATCAATTAGGTATACTATGAAAATATAATTAATGAAGGATCTAATGATACTTAGTTGGTGTCATAAATGATATTATTTTATTATATAAATGGTCAAACTTGATATATTTTAACTTTGCAAGAAAGTTAGATTGACTTATAATTTGGGACGAAGGGAGTAGTTTTTTCTATTCCGTTGCAACGCACGGGCATTTTTACTAGTAATAATAAAATGAAAAAAATCAAAGCCCAACCATCCAGCACCCCAGATCACGTTCGGCTTTCCCCACCGAAATCAGCAGCTTTTCTGAGGATGGATAAAGCTACGTAGATTGATCAGCTATCAACTTCTTCCCCACCAAATTCAATCTCATAGGACGCCGGGCACCAGGAATGTAGAGAAAATCGGCGGGGCTCATTGAGGAAGCGTAGGACGTCGAGGTCCCATCGGTGACCAGAGAAAATGTTAAGCAACCATGTTTAGAGAGAATGTAGCTTCTAAGACCGGCCTGAGCTAGTAAATAAGTCCTGTGACCGGGTTGACAGCTTAATGGGTGGGAGACTCACGACGATCCCGATCGAACGGTCCATATCGTGTTTCCGCCAGATCCAAAGGCTAGCAGGTTTGCGAGTGACATCCTATCCGTTAGCCTGTTTTTGGTGCAGAAATTGTATACTGGGATAGTCTAGACTTTATATCTTAAATATTATTAGAGGCCAAATTTTTGAATTGTTCAAACGAGCTTGTATCGAGAAATGACCAAGACCAAAGTTCTAGATCTCGATGAGGCCAACAAATGTGTAGTTAACAACTTTTCCATTTGAGATCATTTATTGTCCCAAAATTTTATTTGAAGTTCTCATAATTTGAAATTTAAATTTTTGAATTGTTCAAACGAACTCGTACGGGGATATGACTTAAAGCAAAACTGTAGATCTCGATGAGGTCTAAAACTTTATTATAGACGACTTTTTCATTTTAATTCATTTATGGTCCTAAAGATATGTTTGGAGTTCTCATATATTGAAATTCAATTGTGATAATATCTAAACTTGGTCGGGAAAATCTACAAACTTGCATAGCAACATGATTTTGGTGTAAAATCATCCCATAAAAATTTCAAATGATTTTAGTAAAGCAGTATTGCACATTATTCACAAATAGATTTATCTCTCACACAGTTATATGACTTAGCGAGAGATATTTCTAGCTATTAAGGATGTATAGTCCCACTTTATTATAATTGCCTAAAATTTTTATGGAGTGCTTATGGACCCAAATATGTTTTTGTGACGGTTTGCAGAATTATCTGACCAAATTTAGTTATTATTATAATTATTCAGTGAATTACCATGAATAAATGTAGTAATATCTAAACTTGGTTAGAAAAATCTATAAACTTCCATGACCCCATGTTTTTGGTGTATAATCATCCGAGAAAAAATTCAATTCATTTTAACAAAGCAGTATTGCACATTGTTACAAATGGATATATCTCACATATCGTTATATGACTAAGTGAGAGATGTTTCTATTTGCGAAGGATGTATAGTCCCACCTGATCAGAATTGCCTTAAATTTTTATGAAGTGTTTATGGAACAAAATATATTATTGTGTGAGTTTCAGAATTATCTAACCAATTTAGCTATTATTGTAATTATTTTATTGCATTTTCCTTCGATTTTCGGGATGTGAGCTCAAATGAAATAAGCAATTTTTAGATTAAAATTTTTCCCTTGATTCTAATCTAACCAGAAAGCATTTATTAATTTTTTGTGGAAATGACTAATAATTATTTGCTTAGTTTTAGTACTAAACAGTGCTGTAATAATTAAATAAAGAAACTTAATAAAATTGCAATGCAAATGGAGAAAGTTATTTTGGCTCACAACTTATGTCGGTCCAGAACTTTTGCACAGGCTATCTGGAAACACAACCTGGGCCTGGGCCCGGAAAGTGCCTTCGGGCCTCTAATCCCGCCAGCCCAGCTAATGGCCACGAGCGCTCGTGGCCGTCGGATTTGATCGGACGCCTGCTGCTCTCCCCCATCCATTCAAAACCCTAGCCATCAGAAGCCCTAGCCCATTTACTCTTCTACTGCCTCAGCCGCCGCACTGCCCAAGGCCAACGACGCCGCGCAGCAGTGGTGATCCCCGACCAAAGGATGGCGGTGCCCGGGTTCGGCATAGGCGAGGTCTAGGCAGGGTGGGGCGATGGAGCTCGGGGAGGACAGCAGGGCATCGTCGGTGGAGGCCGCAGTGTCACAGTGATGGCGGTGCGGCAGGTGCGGACCTCTCCGACGGCGGCTCCCGGGTCGAGCTGCGCCATCCTCCTCAGATCCACATCGTCTTCCACACATGAGGCGCGAGACTGAGTGTCTGCTCCCTGGTCCGACAGCCTCCTCGTCGGATCTGCGGTGAAGGGAGGCGAGGTGACGGTGATGGCGGCGTTGCCATGCGATTGGAGGATGCGCGACCATGGTGGGATCTGCAGTGTTGCAGACCGCGACAGGCAAGCTAAGTACTCTCTACATTATCCAGGCTTTCCTCTGTCCGTGATCACGATTCACTCCCATCTCTATCTCTCTTCCCTGTAGACCCGAACGGCACGCATCCATCGACACAAGCACTCATCCACACAAACAATGACGCCAGGTCTGGGGTGGGCACCATGGACACCTGCGGCTTCTCGCCACGACCTGCAGAACGCACCGATGATAGTGCTAGATCTCACGCCTCCTTCTGAATCAGGTATTGAACCAGTGATGTGTGATGTTTGTGTGCAGCAAGCAGATTATGATTTATTATTTGTGTGCCGAACATGAATGAATATATACTTTCCTGAGCCTGACGCTTGATTTCATTCTTCTTGTCGCTGGTTTAATTTGCACAGCGCTGGTGCTCTAGGAGCTCAAGTATGTGGTGTTCCAGGTACGCTCACCAGATCCAACTGCAGTGCAGAAAAATGTGACTGTGTTTGTAACTATGACACATGTATGTTTGTGTTTAACAGTATGCATCTGTACATGTGTTGATGAGGTAATACGTGTAAGAACTCAGATTATTGTTTGTTATTAAATTTCAACTTCCGTGGTGTGCTAGCCTTGCAATGTTCGAAGCCGTATTTGGTCAGTTCTGTACCGAACTTGAATCTGGTGGATCTGAATGTAATGTTTGTGACAATTGATGCAAAAGTAATGTGCTGGTTATGCTTTTGGAATGTATATTTTTGTTTTGTAATTACAAAAATCTAGGCTGGCCTAGAAAAAAATGTAGCTTGGGCTAGCCTCGAAAAACATTTCACTTTTGATCAATTTGGGCTGAAATTCTGAGACGTGAAAAAAATAAATGGGCCAAAGAAATATTAATTTTCATGGGCCTAAACAATGGGCTTGGTCCACCACAAGCCTGCTTGCTACGTGGGCTGCAACAGACCTTATTTCGACTTTATGACGTCTATAATAGCTGCCAACTCAGCGCCACGTCAACATCCACGTGGCATGGCACAAAAGCTCGTGACAAAAATACGAACGTCATAAGCCTTTGTGACGTAAACACCATTGTCATAAACTTGTGACGTAAAATATACAAACGTCACGTAATCAATTTATGACGGTGGTTTTTTGACGTTTGGATTTTCGTCAACTAAATGTCATAAATCTTAAGTTGTGACATTAATTTCATATATTTTGACATAAACAGAATGTCAAAAAACCACAAACTTCTTGTAGTGTTCCCAGTGTCGGCCGCCGAAGGTGGCCCCATTCACCGCCGACCCTACCATCGAGTTCGCCGCCACCCCTACTCCGTTGAGTCTGCCATGGCCGCCGCCGCCATTGTCCCCTACTCCGCCCATTGTGTCTGCGAGCAAGCAGTGGGAGGGCATGCATGTGGGAGCTCCTTCAACCATGCCCGATCCAGATCTTACTAGGAAGGATGGCGTGCAAGCTCGCCCACCACCGGGGAAGAAGGAAAAAGAGGAAGAAGAACGCCGTCAGCGGAGAGGAATCGCGCGGCTTGGCCGAGAACACGGAGACGATGTTTGAAGTGGGACACCTTTGTCCGTGGTTTTTCTTGGGATGCGCCCGCCCCCAGTTTTAGCGAATATTCTAGGAATATTCTCCAGGTGAGATATCCCACCTACTGACTATCAACCAAATGCCTAGAAAACTGGGTTCTTCCCCTCCCGTTCTATTCCGTCTCCCAAACCCAACACTATTTAAGGGATTACTTGGTTCCTGAAAGTTCTCTTGCCTCACATTGCTCGGCAAGGACATGTGATTGGTAAGTGTCTAGAATCTTGCTTTGCCCGGCACTCTTGCTCACCTTGGCAAGGATTTCCTTGCCTACGTAGGCGAGCCAAATCGGCTCATCCACACGAGTAAGAGCTAGATGCTCAGTCACGTCTTTTTTCCGTCCTGCTATTTGAAGCTCCGATTAAAAGGGCGCTAGCTGCAGAATCAAACAGAGAAAGCAATCTCACTTTGCTTTGCTAGCTAGGACAAGGCGAGGATGGTGAGGCAAGCAACGCAGCAAAGATTCCAAGCACGCCCTAAACCTCCGGCTATGGATGTTCGAGGAGAATCTCGCTATTTGCTTCGATGTATGTACAATTTAGATGATATATGCCGCTATAGCCTAATTTAGTCAGCTATCAGCTGTTTCCGAAGGTAGACCATTAAATACCTTAGTTGGCGATTTAAAACACTACAAATTACCCTATGAAAATTTTCGGCTTGGGTTATTTTGGTTTCGATCTTAGTTAACTTCGATCTTCAATTATTTATTGGTTAACGAGTAAATTCAACAACTTAAAAGGATTGTATCTCGTTGGTCCAACAAATTGAAAAGGTATAAAGAAATATATAAACTTATCGTATGCGTGCGTCTTCAGTCACACATACGTCATGCTGTGTGTTTTTGCCACCTGGCAGATGACACGAGCAATTTAATATGTTGCCCCTTTGTTTCTTCCCTATTCTCATCTGGATTTATGTGATTTGATTCCTTCTTTTCATATATCGATGATTGATCACCTCTTTAGCATATAGCGTCAACTCGAGTATCATAACGGGTACCACCGATCGGCTATGGTACTTGGTAGCCTTCAATGGCGATGGAGCCACACGACATGAACAAGATCGACTCCCTCCGATCGATTATGATTCATAATTATCCTCCTTCCTTTGTCCGTGCAAGTTCGCTTTCAGTGTATCCACGCCCACCTGAGCAATTTCGAGTATACTGTATTTGTATTAGATGTGTGGTGCCATGTGAAATATGATTAGACGTGACATAATAGTAACTCAGCAGAATTAATAACAAGAAAAAATATTGAACCCGTGCAATCGGCTCATATCTCGATCCTCTCCATCTTTACACCCCAACATTCTTTTTGCGAGCTAAGGCTATCTAACAGACGCCCTAAAAAAAGCCCATCTAATAGACGTCTCAAATCAAGTTTTTTTAATTTTTTGTTATAGATCAAGCTTCCGATTAAATATATATTTATTGTAGCATAGGTAAATGCCCGTGCGTTGCACCGGGAAAACTAATACCACAACAATTTAAATATAAACGTGTGTTATACTATAACAAAAAAAACAATATCAAGCGTAATGTTCGGAACATTAATATTATACTCCCTCCGTCCATCTATCTCTTTCATCTAAACCCTGTGCGCACAGACCAAGGAGAAGTAGAGGCCCGCGGGCTTTTCATTAAATCGCCGTAAGCAGAGTAATTACCGTGCGTCGCTTTGTTTCCTCGATGAATCTCCAATTAACGCCGCTAAAATCTCCGTCTCCCGCTGCGTGATCGCGCGCTCGAGCAGATGCCTGGCACGGCCGCCGCGCTCCCTTCTTCTTTCCCGATCTCTTTTCCATTGGCGCCACTCTGTAGATTTCGTTTTCAATTTTCCATGGCCTATATAAGTCGCCCAGCAGGATGGAAACGTAGGCAAGTCCAGTGATCTCTCCACCTCACCTGCTCTTCTTTCTCCACCTCTGATTTTCGTCGTCACACTAACGATCTCAAGTTTAGTTTGACCGATGAAAACAAAATAGTACGCGTCAAGTATTGTCTGTCCATGATGAATGGCTTATCCTTCAAACCAATGTACAATGTTATCTACATTGATGAAAAATGGTTCTACAGGACTCGTAGAAACCAGAAATATTACATCGCCAATGATGAAGCAAGGCCAGAACATACAGTTAAGAGCAAGAATTTCATAGAGAAGGTGATGTTCCTAGTTGTGGTTACTCGGCCTAGATTTGATGAGAAAGGTATCTGCACATTTGATGGAAAATTAGGGGGTTTTCCCTTTGTGAAAATAGAACCTGCAAAGAGATGGAGTCCAAACAGGGATAGAGGTATGACATGTTTTATTTTTCACATATAAACTGATTTCTTATGTAAATGGTCATCTCATGTTTCATTGTTTACATTCCTAGGTGCACCAGTAACAAAAGCCATGACATCAGTGACCAAGGAAGTTAGCCGAGATTTTTTGGTGAACAAGGTTCTACCAGCGATAAAAGCCAAGTGGCCGGCCGAGGAAAGAGGAATGCCCATCTTCATCCAGCAAGACAATGCTAAGACCCATATCGCCGTCGATGACCCTGCATTTGTGCAAGCTGCCCAAGCAGATGGTTGGGACATAAGGCTAACTTGCCAACCTCCCAATTCACCTGATCTTAACGTATTGGACCTTGGTTTTTTCGCTACAATCCAAGTATTGTTTGAGAAAGGAACACCTAACAACATCAACGACATTGTTCCTAAGGTTGACGAGGCATATAAGAACTACCCGGTGGATAGGGCCAATAGAATTTTCCTAACTCAGCAAGGTTGCATGATGGAAATTATGAAGCACAACGGCGGACAACACTACAACATCCCCCATATGAAAGAAGAAGACATTGGAGCTGCAAGGTCGTCTTCCAATTACCTTAAAGTATTCTTTGCAACTTCAGAATCAAGCCGAGCAGTTTGTAGCTAGTTAGAATTATCAAACTTTGTGACCAATTTGTAGCTAGTTAGAATTATCAATCCGACCAATTTGTAGCTAGTTAGAATTATCAATCCCAGCATTTTCTAGAATTGCAAGTCATGTATTCAAACTTTGTGAGGACTGTTCATCATCCGAAAACTTTGTCAACAAGGACTTTGCATTGATATGATAGTCTCAATTTGAACTTGTTTGCACAGCTATGCTACTGCATACCGAAAATCAACAAAGACAATGCATACTGAAAATTAAACATTCAGATACTAATGACTGAAAATTAAAAAATTCAGATATTGCTAACTGAAAATTTAAAATTCAGCTACTGCATATTGATACTGCTCTCAGACATGCCGATCATCTCCTCTTCTCCTGCATCGGCCAGGTCTTCTTCGTCGCAAGAATCCAGAGCCCAGATTATTCCACGGATCAACGACTCTTGCACGAGGATGTCTTCATGATCCATCAGAGGAGGTGGAGCGACGGGATGAGAGCACAAGGTGGAGCGACGGACAGGCTCGTAGTCGTCTTCTTCATCGCAAGAATCTGGAGCCCAATTCACTCCACGGATCAACGCCTCCTGAACGGGGATGCTTTCATCATCCATCAGCAGAGGTGGAGCGACGAGACGAAGCGCAAGGTGGAGCGACGGACGGGAGCGTAGTTTAGCGGTGAGATGACGGGGCCGTAATAAACGAAATGAGAGGGTGGTGTCGTAACGTCTCGCGTCCCACCCGAGGCGTCGCGTGCACGGGAGACGGAGCAATCGTACGTGGGAAAGCCTCATACGAAAGAGACTCTTGAAAAAAAAATTTGGTTAGATGAAAGAGATAGATGGACGGAGGGAGTACAACTATCTATTCAAGCTTTAATGTGAAATTGAAATAATCTAGTTCATACCACAAGAATCTAGTTCATTACAACTATCTATTGTACTGCTTCTTGTCAGTTATTGTTCTTTTAGTTTTAAATACCAGGATGCTTTCCCGTAAAATAATTTATCATGGCATAACAATAGATGGTCCAGATGGTTTGTGACACCACTTCAGATCACATAAAGCTTTATTTGAATAAAGGTACAATCACAACAATGCGTCACAAATTCAGTCATTGCATTATGATCAAATTGTGGTGGCACTCGGGCACAAACTCTAGATCCCTCGCCATCTCTCCTATAGTCCTATTTGGAGCAACGTGACTCAGCTTTGGCTGCAATGCTCACTCCACTCCTGTTCCACCTTGCTTGCACTGAGGCGGTGCTTAGGTCACCTATCTCGTCCCTATCCTCCCAGGGATGTCAAGGTTCTAGAGCACCGGTTCTCATGGTGCTCTTAGTTGCTGTGATGTGAATCTCTATCACAATTCTGAGCTGCTGGCCTGCTGCCCTTCTCAATCAATGGAGCCAGAAACCAAATGAGCATTTACCGTTAGTCCTAATGTAAGGGTAGTCCTTGTCACTCTCAAGTCTCGACGCTCAACCTTCCTTCTTGAGATAACTGAAGGTCATCATCATCAACCCACAATTGCAAATCGAGTCACGTGAATTAGGTTCTGATGAATCACTGCAAAATTTATGAGGAATCGAGGATAGTGAGTTTGGGTAAATGAACAAAAAAATAGTATATTAAGGCTGACGATTTATTATATACAAATTGTTCTGATACTACTGTTAGTCAGCTTCATATATATCACCCAAAAACATCAAGCAAAAGGTAACTGCACGAATGACATCTGAAGAACAAAGCCTACTTTCTTCATTGTGTATGTAGTGTGTACAACCAACTTACGTCCAGAGTTATGGAAAATTAGGCGGGCAAACAGAGCCAAGTCTACTTTCTTCATTGTGTATGTAGTGTGTACAACCAACTTACGTCCAGAGTTATGGAAAATTAGGCGGGCAAACAGAGCCAAGTCTCAATCCCAGATAAAACATGTCTGCAAATATGGAAGCAATTTAATCTTATCTAGCAGAAATCTAAACACTATTCTTGATTCACGTGGAGAGTAAGATCTTTGTACCACGAATACGAAACTTCCCTACACAAATCTACCAATTTTTACATCACTTTGCAGTCTACATCCATGAAACCAGTTTCAGAGGAAGGGTAAAAACAACATTACTCGACCTGGACACTGACAAAATAGGCACTGGGCATTTATTGAGCTATAATTCATTGAGATATTTTTTCAAACTTCAAAGCCCCCTAAATCCAATAAGCACCACTTGCAATGATATGTAATAATGGGGATTAAGCACTGTGTGATAAAAAAATACATCAACAAGATAATTAGCCGAAGGTGAGAGGACACTCAAATTGTATACCTGACGTACCAAACTGTCAATACATAATGAACCTAAAAGATTTGTTACTTGTGTGCTATTTTGTCCATCTTGGCTGAGCATCCAACCTCAAAGAAAAACCCACCATTTATAGCCCACAGAGATCCTTCATCACATCTCGCCAACCTAAACCTCCATCTCATCACCGCCATGGCATAGGTCAGTACTATCAGTTCACATAATCTAGCAATAAGAAAAATGGTATAGGACAATCAGTGATTATAATAATAAAATTGTGAAACTGTATAGAGAATTAGTATGGGGATCAAATTAACATGTGATGCAGACCTGATTCCCCTCTGTCACAAAGGATGAGCACATTTCCTGGGTCCAGTACCGGCAGCAGAGAAAAACAGCAGGTCCAATTTGATTCGGCTGTTCAACGACCAAAACCAGCTCTGGTGATCCTTCAGCACCCAAAGATCAGCCGAGCAGCCGCGGTAGTGGTACAATCCAAGGGCGCCGTTTTTCATCTCAAACAGCTCAAGAAAGGGGCCATCGAAGGGCGACAACAAATGCTGGAAAGACTCGGACATAGTGTCGAACACCAGCAAATTGTTGACCTTTTTCTGGCCATTGCTGGCGTTGCCGCCGGGCAGCTTCAACAAGTGCCAGTAGCTCCTGTCGTCTGCCGGGCGGGTCAAGGAACCCCATCATTGGCATCGCCATCGCCATATCCCTGGACGCCGACGGCCCGGGAGGTACCCCGATGCACCTGAGCTCGCCAGACCCGACGGTGTGCACGTGGTACATGGCGTGGCCGTCCTCGACTCTCTTGAAGCAGCACCGCACTCGGTATGACCTGGATGGGCGGTGAGGGTAAAGTGTGAAAACGCGGTGGCGCCGTGGAGTAGCGTGAGGGGAGCGCGCTGGTGGGTCACCTGGTTGCAGATCTCGAGGCCGCCGTAGGCAAGGAGGATGACGAGGCCGTTGCAGGAAGTGAGCTCGTGGAAGTCGTCCCCGAAGGCGGCGGTCCAGCCCGTCGACCGCACGACGGGGTGCTGCTTGCTCGTGCGGTGGTCCAGGGCCGAGGAGCGTGAGTGCGACGACAGCCGCCATGGGGCGGCACCCCTCCGTAATTGCCTAGGGTTGGGCGCGAGAGAGGTGCAAGGCCGGCGGGTGGGGGCGGAGGCCGCGACAGGGGATTGGAATCGGAGTGGTGATTGGATGGCCTTCCTTAATTATAGTGGCGCGGGCAGGCGAGGTGAAAGCCAGGTGAACTTTTACGGTGGAGGCGAGGTGAAAGCCGGGTGAACGATTCACCATGGCAAGAATAGCCGGGCGAGCGAAGCCGCGCCGAGCAAACCAAGGAGCGAGCGATCGTTTTGCACGCCATTCTCTTTTTAATTTTTTAGTTGTAGAGATAAGAGCATCTCCAAGAGACTTTTCATATCCTTCCTAAATGTTAGGAATAGAGATTTTGGTGTAAAACTACCATCTAACAGTTTGTTTAAATGGTCATCCAAATATAGCATCTTCTATTCTGGATTTTTCGGTAGCAAAAAATAGAAAACGAGAATGACTCTCTAGAGTTCGCATAAGATATAGAAAAACTGTTAGAGGGTAAAAAAGATATAGAAAGCGACTTCTATGCAAATGACTCTGTACATGATGATTTAGAAAGTGAGATGTAGAAATATTCTTGGAGATGCTCTTATGCACACAGGTGTTTGGATCCAAAACTAAAGTTTAGGAGGTGTCACATCGGGTATTACATCGGTGTCACATCGGGTGTTTGGAGTGTCACATCGGTGTCACATCGGGTGTTTGGATACTAATAATAAAACTAATTACAGAAGCCGTGATTAATTCGCAAGACGAATCTATTAAGCCTAATTAATAATATATCATTAGCACATGTTTATTGTAGCACCACATTGTCAAATCATGGACTAATTAGGCATAATAGATTCGTCTCGTAAATTAGTTTCAATTAATTTTGTAATTAATCTATATTTAATACTACAATACAAATTAATGTCCAACCTGCCATGTGATATGGAGTAAACTTTAGAATGTGCATTCTTTAGTTATTGGGTCCGGTTGTAAGGCCATGATCGATCATGAGGCAGTAGTCACCGGGCTAGGCGCCCCACTGCTCGTGATCCGGCATCGACCGAATGAATCGTGCATGCGACGCGTGTGTAGGTCGGCGGTGGTGGTTTCCTTCTAGAATTCGGGCGCCGCCGGCACGTCGCACATTCGCACGTGCCTAAAAGCTTCCTGCGCCACCCGCCGCGCCTGGTGGCGACACGCCGGCCACCACAGCTAGGGATGAAAACGGATCAGATACGGATGGATATCACTGATATCATATTTGTTTTCATATTTATGTCCGGATTCGGATTCGAATATGGATAGTAAAAAAATACCGGATAGGATACGATTGTATATCGACATCATAAATATGTGATTTAAATATTCGGATACGAATACGGTATCGGATGTTAAATATCCGGACTCGGATACGGACGGATTAAAACCCCTCGAAACGGATTCGGTCTCGAATATGGTCAGAAAATATCCGTACCGGCTAGTTGCTCTCGACGTTGACGAGCCCTCTCCTAGTCTAGTCTCCTCTCGGCATACGGAGTAAGGTGTGTGCGGCTGTGTGGCTTTGAAGGGCGCAACATAGGCCTCATTTAGATTGCAAATTGTTTCAATTTTGTTACTGTAGCACTTTCGTTTGTATTTAGCAATTAGTGTCCAATCATGAACTAATTAGGCTCAAAAGATTCATCTCGTGATTTACAACCAAACTGTATAATTAGTTATTTTTTATCTACATTAAGTGCTCTATGCACTAAAGATTGATGTGATGGAAAGAGAGTGTAAAAATTTGGAATTTGGAAGGAAAGTAAAAAAGGCCTAGAACTTTCCTTGTTCATACATGCGGAGTTCATGTTGTTTGGGCAAAATGATTACGCTGCACAATCACTCCTCTCTGCCTGACGAGCAGGATGCAACGACCATTGGGACTTTCACACCCAGACCATTAATGTGCGGTAACGTGCAAGACAGATGGATTAGCGACTTAGCGTGCACGTCAATTGGACCAGACTACAAATTGTTGTTTAAGATTTAGTTTATTTATCTAAACTATTAGCTGATGCAGATTCTAATAAGAATAAGTTTTTGTTTCTAATCATAATCAATAACATGGTGAAAATCTTTATTTTTTAGAAAAGTTCAATGGTCCAAAGGTCCATCATCAACAACTTTGGTGGTTAAAAAATGTTTTTAGAAAGGGTTAACGGTTCCAAGAACTGTAGTGTTGTATTTATTATTATTTATCTTTAACTGTTTTTGAGAAAAAAAACAAAAGAACACTAGATCAGTGAAATCATTATGGAAAACAGAAGGAAAAAACATCGGGCAAAAAATAAGCGGAGTCCAGAGTCCGGACAGAAAGTTGCCAAGCTCGGTTCGAATGAAGTTCAAAAACACATATATTATTTTTACTATCTTTAACTATTTATTTATGAGAAAAAAAATTGGATGAGAAGGTGAAAACAGAGAGAAAGCTAACGCCAAACATGGAAAAGGAAATAGACTCACGGAAGCAAACCAAGCGGACTCACGGAAGCCAACCAAAACAAGACTCTCTAAAGTTGGAGTCAAGAACGGAGTCACCAAAATCAAACCAAGTGGGCTCACGGAAGCAAACTAACACCGCCTCACCACGTCGTGAATCAAAACCGGACTCATCAAAATCAGACTTAGGAATTTATTCTAAATTTAAAGATAAATCGAGATACTTTATTAGGAAAAGAAAAAAAATAAAAATAACGCAAAAGCACTGGAGGGGAACAGGCGACACTTTCCTTAACGTATCCAATAGCACGAGCGGGAGACGGAAACGAGCCGAAGAAAAAAGAGATGGAAACGGAAAAAAAAAAAGAGGACGCTGAGGGAAAATAAAGGAACGCAGACCAAACAAATGGATGGACGAAAAAAAACCTGAAATTTGCCTCTTTATTATTAGGTATAGATTTCGTTGCACAAAATTTTTTAGCTCTTACCCTACGTTTTGGAATTGGACTCCGTATCGCGCTAGACAAGAGTTATTCCAGGTTATTATATATATAAGTTCGAAGAAACTCTCAATTGTCCGACAGTTAGGGGTGGACGAAAAAATAGATGGACAAAAAAAAAGACCAAAAATTTTGTCTCTTTATTATTATGTAATAGATATAGATATAGATATAGATATAGATATAGATATAGATATAGATATAGATATAGATAATCCTCTAAAAGCACGTAGACTATGGGATTACAATAATAGGGGTTTTGACCATAATAGTCCACCATATAATTAGCCATGTTTGCATCATAATATATCGGCTTTGTTTGGATACACGGAGCCGCGGCTAGGGAGTCATGGTATGAAACTCGAAGTTGTCGTTGAGACTCGCGATAGCTGGGTCACAAGTGGTGGATAGAATCATCAGCACCATAGACCATTTGGCGTGATTCTCACGGCCAACCATCGATAATCAGCTTATAATTGTATCCAAATAGGGCCATAGGTTAGTTATTATAATTAGAGAGTATCAAACAGGGTCTAAGAGCAAGTCCAATAACCAGTCTCTTTCTTTACTTCACAAATATTTTTTACTTATACGGGACAACGTGTAAGAAAAGAGAATTGAGTATGTGGAGACTCTGGGTGAGAGAAGGGCCTCAATCCATACAGTCAGCTAATCGCCAAGTGTAGCGACAAGCTCCCTATCCTTTCACTACCACCGCATCCATATCATTGTACTTCCTCTAAAGGCACATACAATGCCACTTAATATGCAATCTATATTGCACTTTTGGCCCTATGTGACACCGATTAAATGAAAAGATAAGAGGACAAAATTGTCGTCTCGCAACACGTCAACTCTAGCTCATCGCTGGAATGTCGGCCTACCTCGCATTGCAGCAGCAGCTTCGAGTTAGTGCCGCTTCATCTCAATCCAGCGACAACCAAAAGAAATCAGATCAGAGATGATGCCAAACCTCTTCCTTACAAGTCGCCCTCAAACAACTCCTTTCATACTACAAGAGATGCACCGGGCATCGGCCATGCGGAAGGTGAAGGGTGCAGTGATAGCGCAGGTTGCCAAAGGTGAGCCGGTGGCGCAGGACGTCAGTGGCTCGGCTGTGAGCCTCTTATCATCCTTTCCAAGTGGCTCTTCCTCCGATACTCCTTTGCACCCTATGTGACTAAACTTTAATCATAGTCTATCCAAATATGACTAATAGGTAGACTAAATTTTAGTTCAACTTCAATTAGTCATTAGTTTCCTAGTTGGCAAAGATATGCTAAACCGAACTTCTCCCTCCGTCCTGAAACCAAACTACCTCTTTCTCTCTCATAAGTAAATAGCAGTGTAGTCCACTATTCAAGCATGACTCATAAAGTTTACAAGTAATTGGTATCCAAACACTAGCTAACTAAACTTTATGTGACAGTAGTTTAGTCCAACTAAACTTTAGTTTCACATGATCCAAACACGCTCAAACGGTGTAGAAAACACCATTCATCCATTTAGTCTAATTTCTTAGTCTTGTCCAAACAATAAAAACAAATTAGGACAGGTCCATCCCTTTAAACAAAACAAACACACACTTTTCAAAATTAGACAAAACAAACACATACTTTTCAAAATTGGACAAAACGAACACATACTTTTCAAAATTAGACAAAATCATTCCATTTTACCTTGTTTTGAAAATTGAAACCAAACACATACTTTTCATGTTTCGCCTCTTCCTTCCGTCAAATTCAACGTTAGCCCGGAGCGTTGGAGACGCGTGTTCAGTCCTATGGCGATTCGCAAAAGCAACATAGGGTCAGAGTCAGACGAGAGACGACGGGTCCGCGACCACCGCCTCCACCGAGGCAACAGCATCTTGACGAAGCAAGCATCAACACATATTGCCTCGTCACCAAGGTTCAGATCACAAAACAGCGGAAACCCTGGGATCTTTCCAGTAAATCGGAGCTGCAGTTCTTGACAGAAGCACCCACCCTGTGAGACTCTCTCCGTTCGTGCTCGAGTCGTTGGACCGGACCGCACCAAAACCACATAATAAAGTTCTTGCCGAAACCGCTTAAGGCACATCTGCTGGACGAAGACCAACCAGAAGCATTTTAAATTTCTTTCTCTTGCCATTTCGTGTCAGTTATTACTTGCTCCTCCTCCCGCAGCAGATTCGGTGGGAGATTCGAGCAGAATTTTGCTGAAACTCCTCTCTTTCTTGCCCCTGCAAACAACCAGCCGCAGCCCCAGGTTGCTGAGTCCCCTCGATTTCTCCAAGCTTTTCAATTCCGTCCTCTGTTTCGGTTCCTCGCCCACTCGTCGGGGCACAGGTTGGTAAGGTGCTGATCTTTGGCGCCGGTTCCTGGCTTTGAGTTCGGTGAGTACAATTCCTCAGTTCTTTCACGGATTCAGTTCCCTAACTCTGCCCCCCCATTACTTTCCCCTCCATAAATCTAGTTTATTGACCCCGTTTCCTCGATAAATGTGTTATTCTGTAATCTGGATAATCTTAGCTCCTTGCCTAATTTCGAGGAGAAGTGCGATCTTTGTGCTTGCTGGCGAGCCGCATATCGAAATCGCTTTTTTAATATATAATAAAGCGCATCGTTTTTTTAATCTGTCCGGTTTGTTGTCAAATCCGTGCGTGTATCAATTTTGTCCTCTATCCGCTTGAATTTCTGTCAAAGCCATGTTATTTTTGCTGTCTATGGGTGGAATTGTTCCTTCAGGTGATGTTCTGGAACTGGTAGATTGCTTTGTTCGTCTCCTTTTTTTTTTCCGGCTACATTAGTATGACTATATCTGTCTGCTAGTACATGCATCATAATGGACAATTGGTGGTTACAGACTTAAAGTTGATAGTTTAGTCTAGCTATGTGCTTGTGTGGTCCTGCCAGCGGTTCTGGGCAAGTTCACGAAAACATGTCGTATTGATGATGTATTGTGCCAGGGTTCTTCACCTGGAACAAGTTTGCTTGTTTGTCTTGATGTGGATAACCAGTTGTGAGTAGTTTTCTTTCTTTTTTTATCTATTATAATGATTGCCACCGTTTACATGGGATCTGTTGATGTAATTTGCCCTGTCTGCTCAGATTGTCTACATATTTTCTTTCAAAAAAAGTTTGTCTACATATATTTGTTTCCCTGCACCCTTTTGTTTCATTATCAAATTTTCCATCTCGCACAATGTAACATGGGATGCTTGACTTTTAGGATATACCATGGAACAGTACATGAACAATGTAGCTCTGATGGTAAAGGGAATAGATGGTACTCCATTCCAAATTATAAGACATTTTAGCTTTTCGAGATACATAGATTTTGCTATGCACTTAGATATACACTACATAGTTAAAGCAATGTATCTAGAAAAGCTAAAACGTCTTATAATTGGGAATGGAGGGAGTACTGTTGAAGTGCATAGCTAGTGCGATGAATTATAAGATAGCATACTTGTGTGTTCATGTTACATAGCGGTATCGGTTGAATTTCCAAAAAGTCATCTCCAAGCACTAGAATTAATAAAACGTCTTATAATTGGGAATGGAGGGAGTACTGTTGAAGTGCATAGCTAGTGCGATGAATTATAAGATAGCATACTTGTGTGTTCATGTTACATAGCGGTATCGGTTGAATTTCCAAAAAGTCATCTCCAAGCACTAGAATTAATATGTTAGCCTAATAGCTTGTTATTTTTATTTCATGGTAGGAGTAAGGAAGTCAGCAAACTAAAACTCAGTTTTTCTCGTCTTCGTTGGAAGTTTGTGTTTTCTTTTAGTTCTGATTTTTTAATCTTTCTTTTCTCCATGCTTGTTTTCATGCCTTTGTGAATTTATAGATGTTACCATATTCTGTTAGATGAATGGAAACAACATAATGATTTACTTATGCAGATCGGTGCACAAATTTGAGATGTTCCTCAAGTGATAAAGTACACTAAATGGTTGCAGGAGCATGAATCACTGACTTGTGAAGCAGTACCTTTATGGGAAAAGAAAAACTCCGTAAGCAGCCCTCTGGCCGTCTGATTGAATCTCTCAAAATGGAGAGGATGAGGAACATCCTGACTCATAGATATCCATACCCGCATGAACATTCAAGACATTTTATCATTGCTGTGTTTGCTTGTTGGCTTTTCTTCATTTCCTCGGATAACTTGCAAAACCTTATAATGAAGTTGGACAAGAATTTTAAATGGTGGTCCATGTATGCTTGTTTGATTGGCTTCTTCTATTTCTTCTCATCGCCTTTCATTAGGAAGACATTCAAACCAAACTATTCGAACTTCAACCGATGGTAAGCATTAACCCCCTTTTCTGTGAACTAGTACTCAAGTTAAAACAAGATGTTTGGTTCTCTGAAGCTGTTTCCAAATGCAGGTATATTGCATGGATATTCTTGGCAGCACTATACCATCTGCCCAGTTTTCAGTCAATGGGCTTGGATTTGCGGATGAATCTTTCCCTCTTTCTCACCATTTATATTTCTTCTCTAATTTTCTTGATGGTCTTCCATATCATATTTCTTGGCCTTTGGTATTTGGGTCTTGTTTCTCGTATGGCAGAGAAAAAACCAGAGATGCTTACTATAATACAAAACTGTGCAGTAAGTTCCGTGGTGACATTGGTTCATGTGTCTTCCATTTCAGTTCATATCTTTTTTGTTACCTGTGTGTTACCCATTTTCTATATCTTGTCTTATTTCAGGTTATAAGCATAGCTTGCTGTGTGTTCTACAGCCACTGTGGTAACAGGACTGTTTCAAGAGATAAATCTATTGATCGTAGAACTGCTAGCTGGATTGTATTCTCACTTTGGACAAAGCATGATGACAACACACTGATTTCAAGGCTATTACGTATGCATAAATTTAAAGAACAGATTTGCTCCTCCTGGTTTGCTCCAGTTGGTTCTGCTAGTGATTACCCTCTTCTCTCTAAATGGGCCATTTATGGAGAAGTTAGTATACTGTGCCTTTTGTTTGTATTTAGATGATTATATTCGTTTTTCCTTGTAAGTTTATTCTTATCTGTCTGGTTCAGCTGTCTTCAAATGGATCAGGTTCATCCAATGAAATTTCACCAGTCTACTCTTTGTGGGCTACATTCATGGGTCTTTACATTGCCAATTATGTCGTAGAGCGTTCAACGGGGTATGCCGACTTTCTAAGCACTTCAGCCTTCCCCATTTCTACAGAAATTTTCTTTTGATGAATTTGTACTGAAGGAACTTGGGAAATGCTGATAGTATTAATTCAGCTTATCACCCATCAGTTACATGATGAATGTTTTAGAATGGTATCTCTGTTCGTGGTGTAATAACATCATGATAGGAGTAACATATTCTCATGTTAGTAAATTTGGTTATTCTGATGCATGTGTGCATACTGACATAATTGAGGAGCCAAGTAAATGTGTGAAAACATATTTACAGTGATTCTCATCTTATTGGCTCGTAAATTTGGGTGCTTGGCATGTAGTGCTTATCACCTTGATATGAGCAACTAACTGCCAAAAAAAAAACTTTACTGTGTAACTATATAATCATAGGCGAATAACAGAAACTAAAATCTGTCTTTGGTTAGTTTAGTTCTGGACTAATTCCACATTTGTTCTCTCTGATTTGATTTACAGATGGGCTTTAACTCATCCTTTGACAATTTCGGAGTATGAGAAATTGAAGAAACAGTTGAAACCAGATTTTGAGGACATGGTTCCTTGGTACTCTGGGTACGATATTAGTCAATACACTAGTTCTTGTACTGCAAGTGATATGGCAAAAGTTACTTACAGGTTGGTAATTTGTTCTGCAGGACATCAACTGATTTGTTTAAAACTGTCTTCGACCTCATGATATCTGTGACTCTCTTTGTTGGTCGATTTGACATGCGTATGATGCAGGTACATCACTTCTTCCCTCTGCCATAGTGCCCTTATTGCATGGTTTCTGCTTAATTGCTTATGCATTTCTTTCCCTGATAGGCACATAACAGTAGTGATTTATGTACTGCTTTGCACATAGGGGTTTATTTTTGCACTACAAACTTGAGTCTATGGTTGTCTTAAACCAATTATTAACAGTTTTTTACTAACCTTGACCAGGCTGCTATGAATAAAACTCCTGATGAAGCTAACAGCCACGGCCTTTTGTATGATCATCTTGATGGAAAAGATGAGCTTTGGTTTGACTTCATTGCAGATACTGGTGATGGTGGCAACTCTACATATGCTGTAGCACGATTACTTGCTCAACCCTCGTTAGTTATAAAATCTGATGATTCGAGGCTAACATTTCCCCGTGGACAACTGCTACTCATTGGTGGAGACCTTGCGTATGTTTTCTGTCGACGCTGACTACTAAATAACCAATAAAAACTCATCTGGTTCTTGGCAACTCGACATTCCAGCTACAGATGATATCATGTATTGCTATTATCAGTTTCATTGTTAATTTGTTTGCCTATATAATGGGAGTTTTCCTTGCTTATATTCACAGGTATCCCAATCCATCCTCATTTTCGTATGAACGACGTTTTTTCTGTCCTTTTGAGTATGCTCTCCAGCCTCCTGCTTGGTATAAGCCTGAACATATAGCACTGGAGAAGCCTGAACTTCCCCTTGGGGTTTCTGAGCTCAGGCGGTACAGAGGACCACAGTGTTTCATGATTCCTGGAAACCATGGTAATTATTGCTCATATATGAAGTATGCCATATAATCTTGTGCAGCGACGCTTGTTCATTTTTCTTGTCATTTGCCAACTTCTGAATATGTTATGCCTTGTTACCATGAAAATGCCATGCATATTTTTGAAAACACATCATTCTGGATTGACGTTTCAAACAATCTATACGGCGATGAACAGATTGGTTCGATGGATTAAACACATTCATAAGGTATATCTGTCATAAGAGTTGGTTGGGTGGGTGGTTCCTACCTCAAAAGAAGAGTTATTTTGCATTGAAGCTTCCCAATGGATGGTGGGTTTTTGGTCTTGACCAAGCTCTTCATGGCGACATTGATGTCTACCAGTTCAAGTTTTTTGCTGAGTTGTGTCAACAGAAGGTAATTTCATTCTCTGATCTTCATGGTATCAGCAGTTGTGTCAAGGTTATTTTAAATTTGATGGTTTAATAGTAGCACATTACTCTATAAGCTTGATCAGTACTGAAGATCTTGTTATCGTAAGCAGAAAACATTGAAGATTATAAGATGTGTTTTTCAGTGACTTCATATTTACCACCGGAAGTATGCAGGTCGGAGAGAGTGATTCCGTAATTGTTATAACTCATGAACCAAACTGGCTCCTTGATTGGTACTGGGGTGATAGCACTGGCACAAATGTTGCATATTTGATACGGGAGTACCTCAGGGGAAGATGCAAACTGCGGATGGCTGGGGACCTGCACCATTATATGCGACATTCTTGCATTGAGTCAAAAGAACCAATTCATGTACAGCACTTACTTGTAAATGGCTGTGGCGGGGCCTTTTTGCATCCAACACATGTCTTCGAAAACTTCAGGGTATTTTATGGGAACAAGTATGAAACAAAATCTACATATCCTTCTTACAACGATTCTAGCAAGGTAAGGCTGATCTGTACATTTTTATGTTATTCTAGTTCATTGCATGCCTGAGTTTGATTGCTCATGATGTTTGAGTGGTTTGTATTATCATGTGACTTCTCTTCTTTGTTTCATTTCCTAGATTGCGCTTGGTAATATTTTGAAGTTCCGAAGGAAAAATTGGCAATTTGATGTAATTGGTGGTTTTGTGTACTTTGTCTTGGTTTTCTCAATGTTTCCACAGGTGAGAGAAACTAGATGAGTTGACTTTTTTATGAAATGTATGGTAGAAAACTGCCCCTTCTTAGGTTAAAGTATAATAAGCTTAAAAACTATTTGTTTTTACATTCACAAATGCTAAATTAAATATTGCATGAAAAATAGTGTCATCTTTCTTCTTGGTGATACAAGTTTGTCGTCGCGCAAATGTTTTACTTGGGGTTCTACAACAGGTCTTGCCAATCCTGTAATCAGTGGTATATGTTCATAGGACCAGATCCCTGCCTATCTCCAAGGTTGTCTTAGACACATTTCTTAGGGTTCAAAAATTTTGTTGTGATCTTTTTTTTTTGGTACAAGAGGACTACACCCATCAATTTGCTACCCTCCCACAAATTTCTGTGAACCAACAAATGGGGTTATATTCTGACCACAGGTAGCGAATTTGCAAATATAATATATTATATTATATTATATGAAGGGAAAGCAGCAATAGACCACATTACTAATCTGTGGATATTGACATATTGCACCAGCACTAATAAATTAATCAGTTAGTCCTATCTGTAACCTGACGCAAATATGTTCTGTTATCCAGTGTGACTCATTTCGCATCTTACATGAAGACTCCTGGGCTGGTCGTATCAATGGTTTCTTCAGTGCAATGTGGAATGCTGTTTTTGAGATTCTTGAGCGATCCTATGTGTCCCTAGGTGGTGTTGTTACTCTATTGATGGTATCATTTTTCTTTGTACCCACGAAACTGTCGCGTAGGAGACGTGTTTTGCTTGGTTTTCTTCATGCCGCTGCTCATCTTACTTCGGCAGTGCTACTGATGCTACTTATGGAATTAGCTATTGAAATCTGCATTCGCAACCATCTATTAGCAACATCAGGTTCGTCTTTCTCTCCTCTCATTTCTTTTTGTGTGCATCGTTGCCTGATAACATTCTAGGTTGTTTGTCTTGAACCCTTAAGTATAAGATTATAGTGTCACAAGTGCTCAAGTTATTTTCTTTCCAGTCAGATCCTTCAACACTACAGCTTTGATTCTTACATGGCTAAACAATTTTTCCTAAAGAAAGCTCAACCATAATTTGCAGAAGAGCAGTATGATTCATGACCTGTCCTATATTCTCTGGATAGTGTAGTAGCTTGCAACAGCTGTATGTTCTTTTAGGTGGCCTCGTGTGTTATTATGTTTCTCTCATCCACAATGTAAAATGAAATTGTTGTTTTACTTGTTCTCAGGCTACCATACCCTTTATGAATGGTACCGAAAAGTGGAAAGCGAACATTTTCCTGATCCCACGGGACTTCGCGCTCGTCTCGAGCATTGGACCTTTGGACTTTACCCTGCATGTATTAAGTACCTCATGTCGGCATTCGACATCCCAGAGGTTATTCTTTCATTTTTGTAAGCTATAATGAGATCATTTCTGATTGTTGGTGCTGTTTGCCACTTACGCCATATATGCTCTCTTTCAGGTTATGGCAGTAACTAGAAGTACAATCTGCAGAAAAGGAATAGAGTCCCTTCCCCGGGGAGGTGCCATCATCTATTATGTCTGTGTTTTCCTGTACTTCTGGGTCTTGTCAACACCTGTCGTATCGCTGGTGTTTGGGAGCTACTTATATTTGTGCATAAACTGGTTCCATATCCATTTCGACGAGGCCTTCTCCTCGCTGCGCATAGCAAATTATAAGGCATTCACACGGTTCCACATCAAGAAAAATGGAGACCTTGAGGTCTTCACCCTGGCCGTGGACAAGGTGAGAAGCTCGCTGACTTCAATACTTTTCACAAAAAAACAACTATGCTGCCATTCTGTAAAAATGATTTTTTTGAAACAAACATTCTGTAAAATGATTCAGTTTTGTGAATGAACCAGGTGCCAAAGGATTGGATGCTGGATCCAGACTGGGACATGGAACCCAAGCAGCCACTCCAGATGAGCTACACCAGGAAGTTCCCAAGCAAATGGAGGGCCGCTTCGGGCCTGGACCCAATCAATGCGGTGCGCATTGTCGACCGGTTTGTCATCCCACGAACGCCCTCAAGTCCACGAACGCCCTCAAGTCCAACAACACCAGGAGGCTCTGTGAGATGATGCTCATGTTGTGAAATGTTAATGTAATGTACATAAAGTTATCTTCGACTCGGGAGAAATTGTACAGTGACACAAGGTGGTCCTCTGACATAGACCAGGAGAAATAGGTAGGACAAAAAAACAGAGGGCAAAGCTCCACGAGATGAGGTCCAAATGTTGTACATCTTTTGTTATATCAGTTGCCCTGGTCAGGTGTAGTGATATGTTTTTCAAGCTTAATGGCCGTGACCCGTGCTCACTGCTCAAAAAATCATGTCTGAACATGTTTAGATGTGTTCATCTGTCATCTCAACATCCTCTGTCATACACGAAACATAAAAATAAAAGCGGCCTGGCAGAAAATTCAATAATTTCTTGTCTCTAAAATTGCAGTAGCACACGGAAGCATATAAACAGTAGGAAACATGTAAATAAACACAGAAGTTTAACGAAAATCTTTGCATTAGACAGTGCATGGAACTAGAATTTATTGTCACTAAAATTGCAGTAGCACACGGAAGGATATAAACAGTAGGAAACATGTAAATAAACACAGAAGTTTAATGAAAATCTTGCATTAGACGGTGCAAGATTCCATGGTTAACATAGGCTGTATCGAGAAGCTGTTGGTGTAAGTTCCAACGAGTGGAGATGGTCACTCTTCCGGGAACATAACCCCCCCAGTCACCCCCAAAAAAAAAACGAAATGCTACTACCATGAAAGATAAACCCGTTGCTACATGTACTGACGGTAAACTTCAATCTCGCGCTGGCATATATATTCCAATCGAGATGGAGAGGACTCCCCTCTTCGCTGCTACTGCTAATTGCCCTCAGGTTTGGTGCCCCCATCAGAGTTCAATGGCATGTTTACTTTCTTATCTTCAAGGCAGATGCTTGACGTAGCCTGTTCACAGTTGTCGGACTTCCCATTTCTTAGCTTAGCAAGTGCTTGCAACAATGATGATGTATGATCTAGGATTGTACGAAGTTTCGATTCACCCATTGTGTTCAAGTTTGCGATGTCAAAATCAGTGTCAACCTTTTGTGCAGGTGCACTGGATGGATCATGTTCTTCAGTTGTCTTCATCAGATTTGAGGAATTTGCCTTGTTTGTATCTATTTCATACGGTTTCTCTGTTTGTACCTTGATAATAACACTAGGACACACTGCAATTCTGTTAACCTCCACTGGATTGCTGTCAATTGGTGCTGCAGGTATGTTTAGGTCAATGTCAAAATGCTTTTCACTTCCCTGATGGTTTTGATTCCTGTCCTGTGTGCAATTTCCTTTAAGCTGTTCTCCAACATTTGAAGAAGCATTGTTTTCTTCAAAGGAAGGACGCACAAGCTTTCTTCTCTTCCCTTTCCCACTGATCTCCTTTCCTAAATTTGCATACGCCTTCCCTGCTTCACTGCGTCTCTTGAAGTTCAAGAAGGGAAGTTGTGGCTCTATGCTTACGTCTTCTTGCAGATCTAGTTGACTCAGCTGGTTCAGAGATGCATGAGAACAGTCCACAGCCTGCTCCCTGACCAACGGAATAATAAGACCATCTTCAATTGGTCTATTTTTGTGGCTCCACTGTTCTGTCTTCCGAGAAAGAGAAGAAACCAATTGCTTGAGCGTGGGACCAGTGGCCTCTTGAGAAGTCAGTTGCTTCCTCACTGATAAACGAGAAAATACACCTTTTATTGGCAGGCTACACTGATCCTTTGTGTCGTTTTCAGCTCCTACAGTATGTTGTGTATATCGTGGATCAACAATACCATTTTCAACATCTGATGAATCTGAGGCATTGCCATGGGTACCATGTTTCATCTGATCATTTTCGAAGTCTTCATCACAATCAGGGATCTGAATGTAATCATTAGAACTCATCTTCTGCTGATGAATTGCTGATACTGTTTTCCCATCACATCCAATAACTTGTGGGCATGTGGGAATATCTTGTTGGTTCAGTTCCTCCATTGTTAGCACTTCTCCTTCACTCAAACACTGACGCTCATATGCATGTATGCCATTATGTGTATCAGGGCGGCGTTGGTTGAAGCAGATGTCACATTGACCCTGATAGTCAGAGTTACTTTGTGGGTTCAACACTGGCAAACGAGGATATAATCGGTCATACGGAGGAAAAGTTGAATTCAAGTGATTCATCCCTTTGTAAGTTGGATTTTGAGTTCCATATCCAGAAGTTAATAAGCCATTGTGCATATGACCACGGCATAATGAATACGATTGGTTTGCAACAAATTTAGATCCTTCAATTGGGCCCTGGGCTGTAAATCCAGCAGGCAAGATATTCTGTGGATAGTTGTGTGGTAATGGATGTGATTGCCCAACCAACTGGTAGTGCCTAGTAGTTTCAGAGCAAGGGGCAGATACTTGAGTTGAAACAGCATCTGTCACTGAAGCAGCTGGGAAAAACTCTCTTTGAGAAAAAGGTTCTATTTGGTCATGATGGGAGCTGCAGGTGGGAGCAGTTTGAGCTCCACTAATTTCAGCTCCTAAGGGCATCGGCATGTCTTGGTGTGCCTCAACATTAAGTGGTAAATCTGTGTGCATTCTTGTAGGAGTAGAACATCTTATGACTTCTGAAATGTTGGGAACCAAAAGGGGCAATTGATTACTGGAATGAGGAGGGTCTGGAGTCAAGTTTTCTTTGTCAGGTATCCCTTTGCTGGAGCAGTTTGTTTGCAAACACTCATTTTGTGGATAGTCATGAATAGGGCGTCCTACCCTCTTGTCAGCAAACAGTTCATAAAGCCGAACAACCTGCTAGTCAGAAGAAGTTTCCATTGTCATAGCCGTGCTATCAGAAGGTGCATTTCTAACATCATGTAGCAAAGCAGCAGTGAAGCAAACCTGCTCATATGAAAGGTCAAAGTAGAACTTCCTTGGCTGATAGTAGTTGTCTTCTATAGCAGGAAAAAACTCATCTTCACTTAGTGGTTTGCACTTCCAAATAATATTGATGCGAACCTAGAGAGGGGAAAAAGAACAGCTCAAAAACAGAACGAATAGTTTATCTTTATACAATCATCTATACCATCAAAGCAGCTTTGTCCAAGATCTAGTATATCTTAACTGATGTATCTAATGTGCAGAAGTCATAGACATGAAAAGCAATGTGAGCACTTCTATTCCTAGTCCCATCATAAAATTTTATATTTTATATTAACAAGAAGAAGAAAAAAACAAGGTATTTATTGTCAAGATTCAGTTCTTGGTCTTACACAGCTTACAGTATTCCCAGTTTTAGCGAGTTCAACTTAGCACAACCAGCCTCACATGTAGTGCAAGCAACAAGCATATATATTCAGAAAACAGAGAACTGAGGAAAAGCATAACTCATAAGGCATCGTTGTTTAAAGGGATCCAAACTGACAAGAGTCGGATTAACCAAGAGGCACATATTAACTGTGAATTACCTGCGCAGGATATGAGCGGTGAATCGACCGAAATGCGGCACTGTTAATATTGAACCCTCCATCAGAGGCAGCCTCAAAGACCCCGTAGAGCTTACGCAGAGTATGGTCAAAGAGAAACAAAGGCATCCCTTTGCTGACATGGCTGACAAAGGATCGATACTCCAAGGGTAGACCGAAAATGCTTGCTTGGAAGCATTGCTCCCTCGTGAGGGTGTTGGACATGAAGATAGCTCCTGCCATGGAGCCAGCAGCATCATGCCTAACAGACAGCATAGGCCCTTCCTGCCTCATTCCGACGGACCTTGCACACGCACACAGGTCAAAATGAGTGAGAATCGGTTGCCACTGACATTTAATTAGTTATACAGGCTACACAGTAGTATTTCAAACAGTGAGGTGGCAGGATGTCAAAAATAATTTTAAAGGTAGAAGGAAGCAAGTCAGAATAAAACAAAATAAATCCGGTGTTCAACTTAAGGAAGGAATAAATTTTATTACAAGAAAGGCTAATGAAAAAGGGTGCAGACCACAGCAAGTGCAGAAAAGCCTGTGCGCTTCGCTGAAACTGTTCACCGATTTGTTGGAAGAGAAACATTGACAAGCGATCAAGGCCGGACAAAGGAACAAACAAAATTTTTTTTGTTGAGAAAAGCTTCCCCCCGCTTTATTTCAACGAAACAACAAAGGAACAAACAATTGTGGTCCAAGCACAAGTTTTTAATTTCTGTAAGAAACTGGTTCGACCAAACTGCAACGCAGAGCACCAAATCTGCAGTTAGCGGACCAGGCAACAAGCACGTATCAATCAATCAATAAAGCAAAAGGCAAAGGCAACGGTTGTGGCGCAGAGCACGGTGGTGGAACCGGAACCAAACCACATGGATCCAAATCATCCACAAGCGCTGAGACTTGCGGATACATATACATTGGCGAGTGAGTGCCGGGGCATACCTGCCGATCGTAAACCCTAACAATATTGGAGGTGAAAAGGGGAGAAAAAAGAAACGTCGCGATGCAAGTGGTGCCTCTGGCCTGAAGAAAGCGAGCGAGCCAACAGAAGATGCGGCACGGATGGGACGACGATGATCGCAAGAGCAGGTAGCTTGTAGATAGAGGGAGGGAGTAGAGGGGAGGGGGTTCGCACTTGGGATCGATGGGTGGTGCAGTGGCGGCGTTGAGGTTGAGGAGCAACCTCGACGGAGGCCACGGCAGGGTAGCGGCGGGCGTGGTGGTGGACTGGTGGCTAGCGGAGTGGTCCGAGTTGGTGGTGCGACTAGAGAAAGCACAGCCGCCGCTCCGGCTGCAGATGGAATTTGGTGGCGGCGGGGCGCGGCGGGGCGGGACGCGGGAGACGGAAAGGGAAAAAGGATTGTCAAGGGAAAGCGAAGGGAGTGGGGACGCGTTTTGGGCGTTCGTTTCGGTTCCTGCGCTTCGCAGTCGCAGCTCGGGGTGGGTGGGTCCCACGGCCACGCGGAGAAAAGGGAGGAGCCCAGGAGGCGAAGATTTTTCCCGGCGCCAGGGTGCACGTATCGTCGTGCGATCCTGTCGTGTCGGGCGCGCGTGGCTCGCGAGGGCGCCGGCCGCGTGCATCGGGCGAGTCACGAGTGCGTCGCGGCGGCCGGCGGCCGCAAGCGGCCCATGGGCTTTCTCTCATCTTGCCTGTCGTCATCGACGCTGCTAGTACAACGTACCGTAGCAGTACTACTGCTACTACTAATGGAACTTTTCTTCTCTTCTCTAGCATTTTGTGGACCAACTTTTGTGTTCTGTGATTTTATATACCATCACAGCGTTACTCTTTTTTTTCAACGGTAAAAAATCTTTGTTCTATTATATCGGTTATAATTTGTAAACAGAGTTTAGAGATGGAACGGATCGTTTCCTCGTTATAAACAGAGTTTAGAGATGGGACGAAAGTGTATAACCACTTGACAGGAATAAGGACAAGAAGTTTGCTTGTCTAGCCTACTTTGTGAGCTTATCAGGAAAGTGATTCGTTCATCTTCACTTCCGAGTTCCAACCCGGATCATCCCAACTCTGTTGCGTTTGTGCCTTTTCTACTTCAGTTTAATATGTTAAGGTTTGGCTTAAAACTTGAGGAAAAAAAAGAAAGTACTGATTACATATTTCAGTAAAAAAAATTAGAAATTCCAATCATTTCATTATATCTTGACAATTATAAGCATTTCCTCTCTAAGAATAATATATCTTGAATAATGTGAACATTTCTGAAATCACAATACAAAGTTACACATACATCAAAGGTACTCTTAACAATATCACTCACTCTAATCCAATTGCATCGGACAGGCAGGCCTCTGATGGTTGTTCAGGTAACCAATCGCATCTAACTGCATGCGGGTGACATAGCTAGGGGTGTACCTAGGCAACCAATCGTGCCCTTAGAGCATCCGCAGTGTGCGTTCCGAAGCCGCTCCTATACAATAAATGCAAGGATAGAACCGACTCCGATACACTGCGAGCTCGATTCGATGGAGACACCGCTCCTTCCTATCGAACCCGGCTTGAAGGGAAAAAATCGCGCTTTGCCTCCTGCTGCTCTTCTCTCTCCTGCTGTTGGCGCTCCCGCCGCTGACCGGAACCCCAACTCCCTCTACCTCTGGTCGCCGTCGCAGAAGCCGCGAAGAGCCGGCGCAATCCGTGGCGCTGGAGCCGGTGCAGCCCGTGTCGCCAGATCCCTCTGCTTGCCATCGGCCATGGACGGAGCCTGAAAGAGCTGGTGACAGCGGTGGCTCAGGAGAACGAGCTCCCACACTCGCGCACTCCGGGGAAGCGGCAGCGGCGGAGGATGACGGCGCACTCCGACAGGCCAGGCTTCCGAGGGGCCGTCGCGAGATGGGTGTCACATGCGGGAGAAAGAAGATGGTTGAGGGATGATGACTTTTTCCAAACGTGGGTCCCACTTATCGATCCAGGGTGCGGTTCTACACATTGTGGCCTATGTAACATATGCAGTCACGTCATTTGGTAGGAACGGGGCCGGTTCGATACACTGCTGGTGCTCTTAGAGGTAACTTTTGGAGGTGCCCTAATGGGATGGTGACCTACGTGGTCACATAACAGATCAATTCACATGCTTTTTAGATGCCTCATCTGAACTTGCCATGCCTCTCAAGCATGTAGGTAGCTCTCACGACTTCCTAATTTCCACTATCTTTTATGTCTTTATAAAAAATGCCTCTACAAATATGCATCCCTGTCTATTAATAATACCTTGTTTTGAGAAAAAAACAAACTATGGGAGGGAGAGGATCCTCACGTGGATGTATTAAACCAAAAAATTATATGGTATAACATGATTACTTTGTCTCGTACCAACATACTTTCTTCATCCTAAATTACATCAACTTCTAGAGTTATTCTAGGGTAAACTATTTTAAATTTAACTAAATTTATAGAAAAAAAACACAAATATTCATTATATTAGTATCACTAGATAGACCATGATCTATATTTTTATAATGTACTTGTTTGGTTTCATAGATGTTATTACCTTCTTCCATAATTAAGCTAGTTTAACTTAGAATGATTCTAGTAATTGATTTATTTTGATACCGAGAGAGTATAGCTGTATAGGGTAGTTACTTAAAAAATCATGACTTCACCTTAACTAATCAGTCATTTGTTCGTTTGCATTCTCAAGTCAGACAAAAATTAACTGCCGAGCTATCTTCTCACCCACCACTGCAAAATCATGCAGACATGACAACTAATACTGCAACTGCCACGAAATATAATGACTGTACAGCTACATCCCTACATGGGCATTCTGCGTGCTCACTGTTCTACCAGGTTTTGGCAGCTCCCTACGTGTTGCATCAATAGATCTCCCATTCATACCAATCACGCTATCACGCAGTAGCTCAATCTGACGGTCATCTGTCTTCAAGGGGCCACATTCTGCTGATTCCTAGCTCAATACAACTCATCCAGCCAACCACACCAGGGTTTTTTTAGCATACCCCTCCAACAGCTCAAGCCTTAGCCTTCTGGCTTATCTGCAACGGTGGAAGACCAGGAATCTCCGGGATGGGGGACTTTTTCTTCTTTACCTTGTCAAACATCATAGCTTGAGTCATAAGAATCAGCCCTGCGATAGAAGCAGAGTTCTGGAGCACGCATCTTGCGACCCTGCATGGGTCCACCACACCAGCAGCAACAAGGTCTTCAAACTCGCCAGTCATTGCATTGTAACCAACCCGCCACTCACTGGCGAGAAGCTTCTCCACAACAGCTGGACCGTCTGCCCCGGCATTGCGAGCTATCGTCATAGCAGGGACAAGAAGTGCCTAGAGCCAAAAATTGAGCAAATTTCAGAGTTAGGATGCTGAATGTTATAAGTATTTTGCAAGGCACTAAAAAACAAACAGAAATCTTCTGAGCCCGAACAAGTATAAAATGTCAGTGCATGGTAAAACCAACCTTCCCAACTATATTTACACCCATCTTCTCTTCTGGATCATCCACTAGGTCCATGATACTGGGAATCTGCTTCGACAAATGAACATATGTCACCCCACCACCAGGAGTTATGCCTTCACTAATGGCTGCAAAAGTTGCGTTCTTTGCATCCTCCACTCTCAGTTTCCTATCCTCGAGTTCAGCTTCAGTGGCTGCCCCAACCTGAGATAGAAAACAATTCCTTTCATATCTCGAGAAACAGACTAACAAGTTTTATATCACAACTAAAATGATTCCTGCACTATAAAATTCTACCCTGAGAATAAATTTTATATCCGAGTTAAAATGAAATGAATAAATGATCCATGCATAATGCACTTCTCTTCTCTATCCTGAAAATCTATGCATTGCACACATCAAGCTCATATCCATTTTTTAATATAACAACTATTGGGATATAGGTTTCCAGACATGGTGCCACACCTTGATGACTCCAACACCTCTTGAAAGTTTAGCAATTCTTGCAGATAACCTTTCTTTTAGATAGGAACTCGTTGTCTCCTCTAGATCTTTTTTCAGTTGCATGATTCTGGCCTCGATCTCTGGTCTCATTGAAGGATGTGCTATGATAGTTGTAGATTCACTAGTTACTGTGATCTTCTGAGCCATACCAAGCTGATCAGAAGTAATGCCATGAAGACCCCACCCAAGGTCACTAGCAAAGAAATCTGCACCTGTTTAGTTATAGAGAAAGAGAACTACTCAGGGACTTTATATGATGTGGAAGCAATATACCATGCAGACACAAAATAAAGTGTAATCCTTATGATGCCTCAAAGCACTAGTGGAAGCTACAAAAAAATGCTGAAATTAGCAGAAATGTAGCTTTGCCTCCCAAGTAACATGAACTGCTAAATGTGTAAAGCCACTTCTAATAAATGCCACATTCTATGAGACCAAAATCTGTAAGTTAAGGTATGAAGCTTTGAAACACTAGTTCTACATATTCACCTGTCATAATAGCAATATCTTGGAGAATAGCCTTCTTTTCATCCCCCAAACCAGGACATTTAATGACCGCAACATTTAGCAATCCATTCAGTTTGTTAAGAACCAGGGTTGAATACACCGCATGCGACACATCCTCAGCAATAATTAATAAAGGGACACTCAACTGTGTTGTCTTCTCCAGCAAGGGAAGTATCTCTTGGACTTCGTTCACACGCTGATCAGTTAAAAGCACTCTAGCATTTTCAAATTCAACGATTGCTTTGTCTTGATTTGTGATGAAGTATGGAGAAACATATCCCTTGTCTATCTGCAAGGATCAGTGGATAATAATAATTTTAGATAGCACCTCTACATGCATGTTCCACATAGCAAGAAATGATTCAAAGCAAGTCCTATTCCTCTTAGCATGTTGGAAATAATCATTATTTAGTATTTTTGACAGACCTTGGAATAAATCCATTACTGACAGAGTACAACAAAGTTTTTGCATATAAATTTGCACTTCAAAAAATCTGTATGGCCACATAAATGTACCTTCATTCCTTCCTGCACCTCAACTGTCGTGTATATTGAAGATGATGACTCAATTTTGATTATACCATCAGGACCTATCTTCTCCAATGCATCAGCAATGAGATTGCCAACATATTCATCATTGCCAGACGATATTGAAGCAACAGCTGAAAATGAAATTCAGAATTACTAAGGCGACCACTGAGTAGTCTGATGATGCAGATCATGCATACACAAACATGACATGTCATACCTCAAAGTAATGTATTTGAGAAGTAACAACAAAAAACAAGATGGTTCGTATTTTTTTTCATCATTCAAGCATATGCAGGGGTGCAGTCTTACATTTCTAATCTAAATCAAGCTAAAGCTCCTTTTTCTACAAACGTAGAAAATAACATATGACAACCAATTTAGCACTTGTCAGTAGTAGTAGGCTAGTGGGTGTTCTTTTTCCTCACTTTTCTTATTTTTCGCATTTTTACACACAGGAACCCTCATTTTCCAGAACATAAAGATTACCTTTTATGTCCTCCTTTGTACTCACAGGGATACATTTACTCTTCAAGATCTTAATTAGCTCATGAACGGCTTTGTCAATACCCCTTCTCAATGCAACTGGGTTAGCACCAGTGGCAACAGCCAACAACCCAAGATTGATGATTTCCCGAGCCAAAACAATTGCTGTTGTAGTTCCATCACCAACAGCGCTATTTGTCTTGGCTGCTATCTGGCTAAAACGTGTCCAGTAAACAAGCAGCAGTGATACTAACCGATTTAAGGATACAAGAAATGTAGCACCTTACCTCTTGAAGTAGTGTAGCACCTGCATGCTCAAGCGCATTTGGGAGCTCTATAGCCTTGGCAATTGTGACACCATCATTAATTACTTTAGGTACATCATCTTGGTCAATAACAACATTCCTCCCTGCAATAAACTTCTGAGCTTTCAACAATCAATAGCACTACAAGACACACAAACAGAGTATCTGTATAGTAAAAACAGCATGAGATATGAACCTATGAGCATAAATAGCATCCTCACAGCAAAAATGCTCCAAAGTTTAAGCCTTTGACAATTAACATCAACATAAAAAGCTATCTTTTGCCGTTCAGATAAAACAGTTTATCAAGTCATTGTGAACTTGTGACAAGAAAACATTCCATCTAAAGCATTAGTTGGAACTACCCTATTTCCAACAAATTGGCAGTTGCAGGAGAAAAGGCTAGAATGGTTAGAAACCAATCAACGAGTTCAGAGTAGCTAGGTAACCATGTGACTCGAAATGGGATATTGTTGGGGAGCAACAACACAGGTTAGAGTCTTAGACAACTGAATCTTGAAGCAACTACTCCTGCATAGAAATGTCCTAAGGCCAACTGCCTTCATAACACCAAGTCTTCATTTGTCAGTCGGATTGGTTGCACCAATTCTACTTAAGGTGAATCATAGTGTACCGCTAGCTCCAACATTTTAGGTCCAAATGGTTCTGAAAATCGTAGCTTAAGCATTTTTTTTAACCGAACGAAGGTCAACCAGACAAAGACAAGATTTGATACCCAATAGATATTCGATACCTCACTACATCCCCAGCAAGATAACAGGAACCGAAGCAAGCTTGCCAAAGCCTCACCTTTGGGGCCGAGGGTGACGGCGACGGCGTCGGCGAGCTTGTCGATGCCGGCGGCGAGCCCGCGGCGGCAGGCGTCGCCGGTCGATATGACCTTGACGTCTGCCCGCACCACCAGGCGGCGGCCGACCCTGGCCGACCTGGGCAGCAGCTGCTGCTGGGACGAGGACGAGAAGCCGGCTGCGGGGGGGAAGGAAACGGCGGTCAGGTACATCGAAGCGGCCGCAGGAACTGAGACTGAGCACGCCCGGGGCCGAGCCGCGACCGCCGGCCCGCGACTACGATCCGCTAGGCCGAGTGGGCGCCGGGAGGCGGAAGGCGAGGGCAGGCGGTGGCAGAGGAATCCCCTCGTCTGGGCACCGGTGGTGGGGGGGGGGGGGGGGGGGGGGGGGGGGGGGGGGGCAGTGGCGAGAAGAAGGGGGAAGCGAGGCGGCGTGGTGAAGCACCGAAGGCAGCGGAGGGTTTTAGCGACAGCCGACGGCAGGTTTTATCTGCTTGCCCTTTCTTCCTCTGCAATATCTGCAGATGTCGCTACTCAAGTAGTCACTGGAGTAGCACACAGTGACACAGTTGCTGTACACAGCAGTGAACACCCTGCAAAAATCAGCCAGCTCTTCGATTTCCATTCCATTGCGCGGCAGCCACCGAGAAACCTCCACCGCCGGCAAGCAGAGAGCGGCAGCCCATCCCAGCCAGCGACGCCGTGACGTTTAGCTGACCATGCCACGCGGCTGCTGCCTCCGCTAGCTACGCAAAGGCCAGCAAACAACCAACACGAGCAACGAACAACAAAACGCAGATGGTTCACACCATACAAAGATGCTGCTACAAGAATCAAAACTCAAGACCTGGTACCGCACGAACACTGTCCGAAAGTGCACCTGAACTATCATTCTACACATGTCGAATAGTATCCCATGGCGCACACACACACAGAGTGACGGCAATCGACACTACAAAGTCAGCTGCAAATCGGCGTTCGTTTGACATCACCAGAAATTAGCTCTTCCTATCTATCGCGCATCAGGTATCTGATGAAACCCTAACACGACGACATTGTACTACATCAGTCACTCCATCGCTCTCCCAACACTGAAAAAAGTCAGCACTGACTCCGAGCGATATTTGTGGTTTCCGTTATGGCCTGCCAAGTGCCGGCAGCCTCATTCCAACGGCTGCCTTGTCCGTCCGTCTGGCAATCCCAGAAGAGCAGCCTTCCAACTATTTGTCAACTCTTCAGGCTGGGGGTGTTCCAGCGTAACGGCATCATCGCACTTCAGATGAACTTCATGAGCAGGAGCAAGTCATTTGTCAAAGGGTGGGTTCCTCTGGAACGTCCCCGGAGCAAATATTGGAAAGGAGCCTGTCCTTGCTTTCTCACCCCGGATGTCACGCTGCTGGGCATTTGGATCTCTGCTTCCCTCAGGGCGTGCTCTTGCGCCTGCCTCATTCCTCTGGGCGCCCACGCCAGGGGTGCTCAGCATGGGGCCGCCGAAGAATATTGACTGCCCAGAATATGTCAGCCTCTCTGAAGGCTGCCCTGACGGCATTGCTGAGGACGAGGCGTTGCCGGGCGCAACACTCCTCGCATGGCTGCTTGGCTCGCCACTTGGGTTCGCCAAGAATCGTGGGTTTCTTGTTGGCATCTCGACACCAGTTCCTATTCTTGTCTGTGCGGGAACTGACACGTACCGACCAGCCTCTTGATCCCAGACGACAGAGGCCCTTCGGTTCTCTCGAACATAAGATGTGACTGATTGGAACATCGGGTTCATTATCTGTGTCGCGGGAACAGCTGGCCGCGGTATCCCTGTGTTGGTTATTTGTGTGGTGGGAACAGGTGGACGCACCATCGCTGGCACAGGTCTTTCAGGAGGTGCAGGGCGAGGCGCTGCACTGAACTGAGAGTGAGAAGCAAGCTTGTGGATGTGGACTGGACTGCTTAAACTGCTTGCGGTTGGTGTGCCGGTATCATATTCATCCTGGCTTGCAAGGCTTTGGGGGTATGAGTTCTGAAGTGGAGAAAGTTTCATCTCGCTGTTTGATTCCTTTGTGCCACTGTAGTCAACACTCATGCTGCTCCTGACACTGGCATTGCCACTGGAGATGACATCAGCTTCATGACCACGACGAGCATCTATTGGTCGCAGCACCGAGGATGATGCCCGAGCTTTCGCAGCAGCTTTCATTACCTCATTCTTATCAAGCTTTGCGAGGCTGCGAGCACTGATTTTGACTGCCTTCTTAGCTTTGCTTGCTCTTTCGGCGTATCCAGCAGCATCAGGGTCCACGGTTGAAGGCACCATTCCAGGCTCCAAATGTGGGATCACTTCATCCTGATTGATGGTGTCAATGTAAATAAAGTTAGTATATTTGAAGGACTCATTTGAACATTATGTGCTTCTTACAGCTTTGAGCTCTCATCAAACTTTTAAAGTTGTAGCATCACACATTGCATAGGCTAGCTTTTGGAAGCAACTACTTGCCATATGGCTTACCTGATCGATAAATATCCTCGGAGGTGTACACCAAGCACCTTTGTGGTGAAGACCAAGTGAACTTCCTACACTGAACCCAGTTGTTGCTGAATTTGATGGGGAGTAAATGATATTTGCTCCTTCCTCATCCTCTGGAGCTGCCTCACTCATAGCTCTCATCGCAACGACATAATCATAAGTTGTAATCCCCTGAAATACAACATCGAAAAGGGAGCATAGCTGAGCAAACCAGACCGAAATTTCCATGTGTAACAGTCCCAATGGTATTGCATGCATACCTTTCTTATCAATATTATGTGGAAGAAGAAAAGTTCGCCTAATGGTATACATGCCACCAATGAAAGTAAGGTAAACATGCCCTGCATAAAAAGAGCTTTTGTCAAGCAACAGCTAAGAATACATTTTAATCTGAAAAAGAGCCATTCAGGATTGCACATTAGTCATCTAATATGGTAGCATGTGCCATAATAAGTGTGTCAACATGTTCAAGAAAAAAAAAGTATCACCATGTTTGATCTTATAAAAAAGACATGTTTGAGAAATAAAAAGGTGTGTCAGCATGATTCAGAAAAAAAAATATGTGTCAGCAATACTAAGAATAATTCTAGGGTCCTAAATAGGAAGAATTACACTTCTTGAAGGTAAAAATGGTGCTACTGGGTACAATGTTTGAAACTTATTCTGACAAGACTGACTGCACAACTCTATTTTGAAACAAAACAATGAATGAAGTGAAAGCATCATAACAGAGCATAAACAAAATAAAATCAAGCGGGTTTGAACTCCTCTTTCCGAAATTGAAACTTGTTACTTCAAACAACTTATAGTCAATAGGAGATTCTCATACACTACAGGCTACATCTACAACTATTTAATACAGTAACTTACCACAATAACAGCAAACGGAGCACGAGTCAAGCCATTCCCCAGCTTGTCTTGGATATTTCTTGATGCATTCTTATCGACAAAACAGAGTACAATAACAGCAATTCCCGCTCCAAATTCAATTGCAAGCTATCATAAAGGAAATTCAAATATTTAGTGCCTTGCAACAAGGAAAAGGAATAAATATATACAAACCCTATAACTAAGTCACTCAAGGAAAGGGACATAGAGCAAACCGATATTACATACCCAGATAAGGCTGATTGCCATCAGAGCAAGGAATGTGAAATAATTCTTCCGCCCAACACAGTTATTTAGCCACTGCATAGATGTACCATATTAGCTATACATTGTGAAACATTTCAGGTAATATAATAGCACAGCACAGGTAAAGAAAGGTACCCGGCAATGATGATCAAATCCATCCACACACTTGTCACAACTTCTGCAGTGTTTGCTGAATTTGCGAACCTGAGAAATTACTTTTTTGTGAAGCAAAAATGAAACAACACAAGCTAGACAGTGAGGCAAGGTGAAAAGCTAAATCGGCATACCTCAGCATTACATAATGTGCAAAACAGAGCCTCCTCACCATTTGCTTGTTGCTCCGAGTCATCAGTTTTTCGGCAGTCCTCCTTGACAAATATAGCACACAGAAGCCCACCTAGCAACCAACAGCTTGATCTTTTCTTTGGCAGTTGTGATCCTAGATTCATGTTTGCCTCCCCTATGGATGAACCTCTTTGATTAGAATGCCCATCTAGAGAACTTCTGCAAGTAGACGTTGGGGAGTTTGTTCCTGTAGCATTGTTTACTTTCTGGGGCAAATTCATGCCTTCTATTTCAGAGCCGTTGGTTGGTATATTGATAAGGCCATCCTCAAACTTTGACATGATCCCAGGATCCGCAGGGTTTATACTTGTGCATCGAATGTAAAGGATGAAAACTGCAAGTGCCTGGATGTGATGTAGGGAGGAGTAACAACTCATGTTAGCAGAATTTTTTTAAGATGGAAAAAAAGGAGAAATGTTTAACGTGAGGGACACTTACCACAGGAGTATAAACGCCAATTGCAATATACTCGAGGACTTGCTTTCCCAAAAACGGCGCAAAGAAGGCATAAAACGCAACCACCAGAAGGAAGAAAACCGTAATTGCAACGATCTGTCAAAATGAGATGATGAGTAAGTTGCCAATTTTTCCAAATTAAGTGTCTCGTTTGAACAAGTTTGGAAGCTATTTAAACCACAATATGAACTATGAACCAGAAAAGTATGTTGCAAAGAAACACAATATCTACCACACAATATTGTAATTTTCCTTCCTGTAGATAGATGAATTAAAAATAAGTATGCATATCTGGTCATTTAGCCACTAGGTAGGGGATATCATAATGGTAGATATATAAGCAGCGCACTCTACATGGCCAGAGAAATCACAGGTAAATTAGAATCACACAAGTCTAACTATATATTAAACTTCCATTGGAGAGCATGAAGTCCAGATGATTTTATGTACAAAGCAGAAGATATCAGAAAATTGTAAACAACTACAACATTTGTACATGAACAACAGTCATTTCTTTGAATTAGAAGTCATATACTCTGTTCGCTGTTAAATCTATAAGTACACAAGGGCATTTCAAACTATTCTCGGTGTTAAATCTATATAAATACAAGTGGAGCTGCCTAGACGCAGTCACGCAGAATTAGAGAAGAGGTTGCATTTTCTGGGTGCATTTCACTGAACCTCGCCACTGGACTAGTGTCAGTAGATGAGCAGTCATTGTGAATCAAGACATATGATCCTGCTCTGTTGTTAGATAGGGCTAAAAAATCCTGACAGATACAGCACGACAGTTATACTATACTACAATCTGCACGATTCGCAGCCATACTGTAAGAATCGCATACCGACCCAATTCGCGAAGTACATCAGTCATTTCTCTCCACTAAGGAGTCACATTGAAAACTAAAGGGGAAAAGCCCAACAACTACTAGCCCGAGGCGGGGCCTCTCAGCAGATCTTCAAAATAAGCGAAGAGGACCTCGAATTTCTCGCGGCACACCCGCGCCGCACGGGGATCGAATTCTACAGCGGATTCTGCTCGTTACTAGACAAGCCGCCGCGGATCACACAGAGGCAGAGATAACCGATCCAGAAACTGGAGAAGACGGGGGACTGGCGAAGAGGAAGGATCAGTGTTGAGTGCACCTGCAGGGTGTGGGCTGGGAGCTGCCAGCCGTGCTTCCGCGCCATGGCTCCCCGCCGGACCTCCCCTCGGAGCCCCCTCCGGACCCCGAAGCCGCCGCACAGATGAGAGGCACCTCCCTCCCTCCCTCCCTTCCTCCCGGCCGGCAGGCGGCAGCAAAAGGGAAGAGAGGACAGGACGGCAGGCTTTCCTTTCCAGCGCCGCCGGTTTTGGTACCCGCTAGCTACCCGGTGGTAGTTCAGTAATTATAATAATAATAAAAGCTGGAGATTTTTATTCCCCTCCTCTCTCTCCCAGGGGCGGATCCACAGGTTATGGCAGGTGGGCCACGGCATACCCTATGGAGCAGCCTTGTACTTAACACTGTATTAACATGTTTAGATAACTAAATTTTCAAACTAGCAAACCAACATATCTTGTTAGCCTAGTGGTAATCATCTTGCCTTTTGAGCAAGAGGTCGCTGGTTCAATTCCCTATAGCTGCATTTTAGTTTCCATTTTATGGTCAGCCACATTTTTGTTGTTTGTTTTCCATTTTATGGTCGCTGGTTCAATCCTTTGCGGCCTCATTTTTGTTTTTATTTTCCATTTTTGTTTCCCTTTTAAAAATAACTATAGATAATATAAATCTTTCTTTAGTCTTCCAATTATTATCCCATCTTGTTGTGTCTCGTGGAACCTTAGTTGGGAGTAGTTCTTAATTTCTTTATCTTTTATGCCCTCTCTATATTAATAACTATATATGATATATTTCTTCCTTTATTTTCTATTTTTTTCGACTCATGTTACTGTGGCCCGTGAGACATGTCATGAAATGGAATGACAAATGAAAGTGATCACTTCGGCATCATTTCATTATACTTATCAATAGCTATGTATAATATACTTCATCCTTTAGTTTTCTATTTTCATCCCCTCTTGATTTGTCCCATGAGACCTCAAATGTTCCTTTGTTTTTATTTTCCCAAATATTTATCCCCTCTAGATATTATAACTATAAATAATAAGTTTTGTCATTTATTTTGCAATTTTTTCATCACATCTTGTTGTGCCAAGTGAGATACACCATGAAATGGGATGGAAATCTGTAGCTATGTATAGTGTCATATCCCCTTTACAAAGTCTGCACTCCAACATTAGTTGTCTAGCCACATTCATTAAGCAGGATTTTTTTTCTTCTAAGTGGATGGAGATGGTATAATCGAGACATTCATGTCATCAGAAAATGGTGGGTAAACAAGTCAGGCATGTAATATTATAATTCTCTTTTATGGCTATATTTTTGTATTTGATTTGAACTATTTATATCATAATATGTCATAGTTTGTAGCTTAATCCTTGAATTTAAGGTTTATATCATGGTATTTAATGCATGTAGAACAGGAACAAAGGGTTATTGTGGGAGATGCGAACCTAGAAAATTTCATAACCAATTACTACAAAGGACTGTTTGGACCTCATATACAGAATTCTTTCTCAATGGACGAGGCTTTGAGATATGATATACCTCAAGTGTCGGAGGAGGAGAATCAAGTATTGACGGCTCCATTCAGTGAGGAGGAAGTTAAAATGGCAATCTTTGATATGGAACACAACAAGGCACCCGGTCCGGATGGCTTTCCCGCTGAATTCTATCAATTCTTTTGGGAGATTGTGAAGCCGGATTTGATGAGCCTGTTTTTTGAATTTCATACCGAGAGATTGCCTATTCATAGTTTAAATTTTGGGATTCTTACTTTATTACCAAAGGTCACTGATGCGGTCCGGATCCAGCATTATAGACCAATTTGCCTATTAAATGTAAGTTTTAAGATTTTCACAAAAGTTCTAAATAATAGATTATTGAAAGTGGCAGATAAATTGATAGGGCCATCTCAAACAGCGTTCATTCCAGGTCGTTATATAATGGAAGGAGTTGTAACCTTGCATGAAACAATTCATGAGCTACATAGAAAGAAAAAAGATGCTATCATCTTAAAACTAGACTTTGAAAAAGCTTATGATAAACTTAAGTGGCCCTTTATACAGCAAGTTCTTCGAATGAAAGGTTTCTCACAAACTTGGTGTCAATGGATTTCGAAAGTTATCTCTAGAGGGAGTGTTGCAGTGCAGGTTAACAATAATGTAGGCCACTATTTTCAAACAAGAAAATGAGTGCGTCAAGGAGACCCACTATCTCCTATCTTGTTTAATATAGTGGTAGACATGTTGGCTGTCCTTATTTCAAGAGCTAAAGAGGTGGAACAAATTAAAGGGGTGGTTCCGCATTTGATAGATGACGGACTTTCAGTCCTCCAGTATGCGGATGATACTATTATTTTTATGGACAATGATCTAGAGAGGGCCAAAAATATGAAGCTCCTGCTTTGTGCTTTTGAACAATTATCAGGACTCAAAATCAATTTCCATAAAAGTGAATTGTTCTGCTATGGTGCGGCCAAAGCCAATCAACTTGAATTTACACAAATTTTTGGGTGCAACGTAGGATCCTTCCCGTTCAGATACTTGGGAATTCCTATGCACCATAGAAAACTTTTGAATAAGGACCGGAAATATGTTGAGGAAAGATTCTAAAAAAGACTCAGTTGTTGGAGGGGCAAGATGTTATCAGTAGGAGGGAAGTTTGTTCTAATTAACTCTGTTTTAAGTAGTTTTCCAATGTTCTTGTTATCCTTTTTTGAAGTTCCAAAAGGGATTTTGAAGAAACTAGATTACTATAGATCACGGTTTTTTTGGTAGAGTGATGAACATAAGAAAAAATATAGATTGACTAAATGGGAGGTAATTTGCACACCGAAAGACCAAGGGGGGCTGGGGGTCCTAAATTTAGAAACTCACAACAAGTGTCTCCTTAGTAAATGGTTGTTTAATCTATTAAATGGAGATGGAGTTTGACAACAATTGCTTAGGAATAAATACCTAAGGAATAAAAGCTTGACACAGGTTCAACACATGCCTGGGGATTCTCAATTTTGGGCTGGCCTTATGAAGGTCAAGACATGGGCAAGTTTGATCTAGGTGACGGATCTCAAGTGCGATTTTGGGAGGACTCGTGGATAAGAGCGCGTCCACTAAAATCACTATTTCCCACACTTTATAATATCGTGAGAAAGAAAAATGCATCGGTTAGTTCAGTAATGTCTACGATACCTTTTAGCCTTTAGGAGATCTCTGACAGGTGTTAATTTGCAAGCATGGCACAATGTTGTGATCATGGTGGCAAATATACAATTAACTAATCAGAGAGACCATTTTGTGTGGGGGTTACATCAGAATGAGTTATTTACTGTCAAATCGATGTATAGAGCTCTATTAGGAACACAAGCCATACCTTTTAATACTTTTATCTGGAAACTGAAATTACCTCTTAAAATCAAAGTTTTCATATGGTACTTGTACAAGGGAGTGATTCTAACCAAAGATAATTTAGCACGACGACAGTGGCAAGGGGATAAGAAATGCTGTTTTTGCTCCTCCAATGAGTCTATTCAACACCTATTTTTTGACTGCCATTTTGCTAAGTTTATTTGGAGGATTGTTCGGGTTTCCTTTAATTTATCACCGCCAATCAGTGTACACAACATTTTTACAGGCTGGTTGGAGGGGATAAATAGGAAACTGAAATCTCAGATCATTGTTGGTGCAAGTGCTTTATGTTGGACGATTTGGTTAACCAGAAACGATATAGTTTTTAACAAAACTGTAGCACCATCTTACTTGCAGGCTATCTTCAGGGGGACTTACTGGATCAAGTTCTGGTCTCTGTTACAGAAGGAGGAGGAGGATTGCCATTTGATGAAGATGTGGTGTAAGACCATTGAAACAATTGCGATGGAAGTTTTTGCCAGACACGGTTGGAGCTTTAGTAATAGACTTACTAGCTAGTACTGGTTTTATTAGGCCTTTGTTTTTCTTATGGTGCAAAACTTTGTCTTTGAGATACCTTGGACCGTTTCTTCCCGTTTTGTAATAACAAACAGCCATATGCATTGATCGATGCAGAAGCTGGGTTTTTAATATATTCCTCTTTCTAAAAAAATGTGGTTTTTACCGAATTGGAATATGGTTTTGCAAATTAGAAATGATTTTATCAAATTGCATAAGAAAATTTTTATGTGGCATACCCTGTGGTAAAATCCTAGGTCCACCACTGCTCTCTCCTACTACTATTTTCTCACTCTATCTACTGTAGTCAAACACTCCATTTCAGTCCAGCTAGAACTGCAGGGTATTATTTTAGGAGGTTATATACTGATTCCATGCCAAATTTCGCCCTGATAACTTGAGCTAAAAGTTGGCATTCGATGGATTTCGGCTGTTCATGCTGCCAAGTTGCCAAATAAAAAGATCAAGGCCTTGTTTAGATGCCTTTAAAATTTTAATTTTTTACTTTTTGTCCCATCACATTAAATCTTTAACACATGTATAGAGCATTAAATATAGATAAAAAAATAACTAATTATACAGTTTGGTTGTAAATCACGAAACGAATCTTTTGAATCAAATTAGTTCATGATTGAACACTAATTGTCAAATACCAATGAAAGTACTACAGTAGCCCAATTCTAAAAGTTTTTGCACTAAACACCCGCTTGGTTATTTAATTTTTGGCATATCGCATGCCATATGTCTACTCACTATACTTGCAAAATCAATTAAACTTTAATTAAATAAGGCTGAAGAGGCAACGGGACAAGTGGCCTGACTCAAGGGATTTATGGTTCTGAATCTGCTCGACTGCTCCTGAAACTGGGCAAAGCCTGCTTCGTCTTTTGTAGGGTCCATTTTATAATTACTTCAAGACGTGCATTGTGAAGAACGCATTCCTACTCTTTTATTTTTTTTTGGTTTTTTTACTTCCAATCTCAAGAATACAGCATCCAACGTTCTGTATGAACTGAACATACACTGTTATTAAGTGAAGGGAACAAATATGTGTTTCCCACGTAATTCGCCAAACTCGACAAAATAACTAATTGACCTTCGCATGCATATATAAATACATGGTCAAATTAAATAAGGGCCTATTTAGAACGTGAAAAACTTTTCTATTCCTGTATTGCTTTTCTGAAATTGAACCACATTTATGAAATTACTGTGCGATTACCGTCAAATTCATGTAATCTAAGTAGGTCGTGGATGGGTTGAGAACTGCGGTGTGAGTTAAGGGTGTTCCTGCCAGTCCTGAGCTGCTCGGAGTCGGACCCTCGGACTCCTTTGCAGTCGTACTAGTGGACCAGCCATTAACTTTTTCTAAGTGCAGCTAAGGGCATGTTTGGTTAGAGGTGTTAAAGTTTAACCAACACTATAGCACTTTTGTCTTATTTAACAAAAAGTTTCTAATTTTGGACTAATTAGGCTTAATAGATTCGTCTCGTAAATTACTCCTAATCTGTGCCGACATACATGCAATTAGTCTACATTTAGTACTCTATGCATTTACCGCAATATTGATGTGATGGGAGTTAAACTTTAATATTCATGAACACCTAAGCTTTTTAGGAAATTCTAAATGCATGGGACATGTTTAGTTCCCAAAATTTTTTAAGATTCCTCGTCACATCGAATCTTTGATACATGCATGAAGCATTAAATATAGATAAAAATAAAACTAATTACATAGTTTACACGAAATTCACGAGACGAATCTTTTAAGCCTAATTAGACTATGATTGGACACTAATTGTCAAATAACAACGAAACTGCAACAGTGGCATTTTGCCTAATTTTTCGCGAACTAAACCAGCCCCAAGCGATGTCCAACACCACCAAGTGCTGAAGTGCAGCAACAATGAAAATTGATCAAGTCGGTGGAGTAGGTGCATCGGCTCCATACGGGCCAAGTTGTACGCTTTCTGTCGTATAAGTGCCGTGCGTATTAGGGACAGCCGGACAGTGGCGGAGCTGAGTTGGCAAATCCGCACGCGACCAACATTTAATCGCTCAAAGCACTCAAACCAGGCCACAAGACGATAGGTACCTAACCGGCTGTTCATCTCTCCACTTATCATGTCTTCGAAATCACTCAACAGTGCCACTCATGTTCATCATATTTCCGGTCGCACTAGTGATGCCAATAGATAACCACTGCGGCACTGCCCTAAGTCCAAATTCTTTTTCGGTATGGGTAGGACGATATAGGATAAAATAGGGTGTTACCCGTAAATTGATTTCTATCCTAAACTTCTATGTTTTGTTCTCATCACAAATCACATCGGCAGCAGTGGCGGAGCTCACAGCAAAATATTGGGGGGTGGGGGGGTGCATTTTGCTAATATGAATCAACATGCACAGAAATTGTAAATTCGGAAGCAAGGAAAAAAATTACTATAAAACAAGCAAACACACAATTTTGAATCTTCCTCCATGGCTCATTGTAGAGTGTAGACCGTGAGTGCCCAGAAGGCTAGCAAACCTGATCACCACTCATCAAAATGGATGGGGACTGAGGATTAGCAGAATAATGGAAGAGGCCTAAGGCTATCCACGCTCATCATCCTCTATATCCATCTTCTAAAAGGAATATTCCGTCCTGGTCATCAAGATTTTCTCCTCTATATCACTTTCTCTCGCACTCATCCATCCTATATATCTCATACTCTGTACTAACTCCCAACAGCGGCCCCACTTGTCATTCTCTATAAATTTTATCTAAATGTATCTATGTGAGATCTTGTTTTGAAGAATTTATTGAAACGAATTTAATGGTGTAATTGGAATTTAATTTGTTTTTTTAGTTTGTGAGTTATAATATTTTTTTAGGTAGTTAAAAAAGTGGGGCCCGCCGTCACCTCTCTCCTCTCTCTCCCACAGGCTCTTTCTCCTCCCGCGTGGTGGGGCTGCAGGCTGATAGCGGACGTCCTAGAGGGCGCTATATTTGGCGGATGAGCAGCTCTCCTCTTCGATAGCGGACGCGTTAGCGTACCATGGTGCAGCGATTTCATCTGCTATATGGTCCTGTAGGATCGTTTAGAGGACCGCAGTGCGGTCAGTCTAAGATAGTTACGACGTCGATGATCGACGCACGCGGCTTTGGAATCCAGATGGTGGATGACGCGACAAGCGGCTTCAGACTCCTGACGGCGGACAGCGTGACGAGCGGACTGGCTATAGAGGTGGAATGAATTGACAATTGCTTGCTATGGTGAACGATTGGATGTTGCTACCGTTCCTTATTCAGGAGACAAGGAAACTTGCAACTTTTGGGCCTTTAGAATCAAGTTTTACTAGAACCATTGACCGATGAATCACTGAATCGCTAAAAAAGTTTCTGAGTCGGGGACGGGGCAGTGATCGGCAGGTAAATGAAAAATGGGTAAATGGCCCGATCGAGAAAAAAAACATCGGCAGCTAAATTAAAGAAACACGAAGAAAGTAGTATTAGCGGCGGCTGGGGACGAGCGCTCCCTCGTTCGAGTTGATGGCATTGGTGTCCGGGTTGGCCGCAACACGGCATCGTGAGGACAAGCGCTCCCTTGTTGGAGTTGATGGTGTTGGTATTCGTTCGGCCACGACGCGGCATCACGAGGACGAGCGCTCCTTTGTTGGAGTTGATGGCATTGGTGTCTAGTTAGCCACGGCGCGGCGTTGTAGGGATGGACGCTACCTCTTTCAACGTCGGATTGATGGCGTTGGCGTCCTAATCGGCCGCGACGTGAGGCCCTACCCCATGCCGAGCGTGATGGCGTCAGACAAGAAGTCGCCATAGTTATTGTTGTCATCATCGTCAATCTCGAAGATGGTCCAGTTTGGGTTCTCCATCTTGACAACGATCGGGGTGCCCTAGTAGGCATCTTCGTGGGCGAGGATGGCCCTGCCGCGTCCAGCAGCTGCTCCATGGCACCATTGGACAAGCATGAGAACCCAGGTGACCGGCAGATACAAGACCTGTTGGGTAAAGAAATCACACAAGCGTCAAAGTTTGAACATAAGTCAAAGTTGTATTCATTTTATAATCGTACTGTACATATCAGAGGGAGTATTTATAGGGACCTAGTCTTTGTATTTTACACAAAATGACTATCTTACCCCTAACTCAAATAGTTACAACCATTTTCAACAACAAGGGCGAAGTGGTCTTTTTTCTATCAAACTTTCATTCTTCAGCTTTTGGTATTCAATTTTCTTGATGTCTTCGTATCTTGGACTTAGTCGATTCTTACTCCGTTTTTTTCCAACTCTAGAATGTCAAGCGAAGTCAAATCTTTGTCTTCGCTCGGTTTTATTTCTTTCTTCTTTTTGGCGAAGACAAATTTCCTTCAGCGAAGACAAACTTCTTCCTGTGAAGTTAAATTTTCATCTTCGTTCCGCTTCCTTTTCTTGCAGGCAAACTTTGTCATGGAAATCACAATTTCAACTCCGAAGTTTTAGGTGCTGAGTTTTCTTGGCGAAGTTAAATCCCCAAGAGCAGCCCCTCGCAGGTGAAGGCCTACTCCAAAGGTCTGAATCCCACGAAGTTTGGATTTAAAACGAAGATAGAAAACACCGTCCCGAACTTTGGAGTTGGCCATTTATAGCCGTTAGACTATGAACAATTGTTTTTTTGAATTGCAACGGTCGTTTTTGACCGGCGGAAGCTAAACCGTCAGGTTTGACCCGAAGCCACCTATATATACTTCGTTCCCTCTCCCTGTTTTTGCTACTTCATCGAAGACAGGGAGGTGCTGCCAAAATTTTCTTTGAAACAAAGTCAAAAAAATTAGCGAAGCCAAAATCTTTTCCGAAGACTTATTTCTTTTCAGAGTTACAAATTTGACTAAGGTTAGTTTTTGATTTGTTTTTTTTTGTTTTCTTTCTTTCTTTTTGTTTTATTATTTTATCTTGCTGAGATGTTTCTTTTTCTAGATGTCTGATCAAGAGAAGAATGCTTCTGTGAATTCTCCAGTTGGATCTAACCAATCTGATTTGGGTGAAGATTTATCAAATGTTTCGGCATCCGAGTCTAAGTTGGTTGGTGATGATACGAAGTCTTTGAAGTTTGGCCAAACTTTGATGGATGATAAAGAGTTAGATTGGATGGTGACTAATCGGATGGTGGAGAGGGCATCTGTTCGTTTGCTTGGAAATGAAGTAGTTCCTGATCCGAAACCTTATGAATGTGTGGTTTTTCGGGATCAATTTGCAGTTGGACTTCGTATGTCGTATCAAGATTTTTTTGAAGAACTTTTGAAGGCATGTAACATAGAAATGCATCATTTGACTCCTAACGGAATAGCGAAGATTGCTCTTTTTGTTTGGGCAGTGAAGTCTCAAGATGTAAACTTGGATATCAGGGCTTTTTGTGCTCTTCATGAGATGCATACTCAGTTTAGGAGTAAGAATGTGGATGGGAAGACTATTATCAAATACTTTGGTTGTTATAGTTTTAAACCTACTCGAGGTGCTAAGCAAATTTCTCTAGCTTCCAAGAATAAATGGGTAGAGAATTGGTATCAGTACTGGTTTTACCATACAGTTCTAATGGTTGAAGAAAGGAATGAGTCGAGGAAGATTGTGAAGCGCTATCCATTGGCTGCGAAGATGGGGAAGAATGTTTTTGATTGCAAGCCTGAATGTTTTAGTACAAAGAATTCAAAGATTTGTGAGAAGGCTTACAAGTTGACTGCTAATCTGTAAAGTACTCGTGATCTTTGCGAAGAATATATTGCAACTCGAGTTTGGTCTCTCAAGAAGGGTTGGAGTTTTATTCATTTTCATAATAAAGCTATGTGGGGAAGGATTATTTTTATCCTGACAAAGAAGCTTTTCGCCCGAAGAAGTATACAAGAGATGAAGATTCTGTTTCTACTATTGAAGTTAAGGCAGTTGAGATTCTGGGCAAATTTTTGAAGAAAGAGAAAGATTTGATGGACAAAATTCTTAGAAAAGATTACAAGCATTTGAATAGAATATTTGAAATTGCCCAAATCAAATATGATGAAAGACCTCCACTAGCATATACTCGTGCAGCGAAGCCGAGCATAGAAAATGTTACAAAGAAGAAAAGAGCAGGTGGACAACTTGCTAAGAGGACTAGCAAGAAAAAGAAGGTTTTAGCTTCTTTTGATTAAAAAAGATTGCAGAAGATGAAGTTGATATGGGTCTTGATGTTGATAGTCAACAGGTTCTTAGTCAACAAGCTCATGATGATGAGGGGAGAATAATTAGTTTAGTTTTTAATTCTAGTGGTTTGACTTCGCCAATGTTGACTCCGCTTAGTGACTATTTTCAGAATTTGCTGGTCACTTTGCATTCTGGTGAAGATGTTGGTGAGGCTAGTTTGTCTTCGCCTCCGAAAAATATTGGCGAAGACACTTTGCCTTCTTCCCCAGCTGTTCCGGCTCCTTCTCTTGTTCTTGATACTGGTGGTGTTGCTGATGCAACCACTACTGTTGATGTGCAAATGGAAGAAGGTGAGATTGAAACTATAGCTTCGCCGGAGACTGCTGGTCCATCTTCTCAAAGATTTGCTGCTAAAAAAGAAAGAGTAGAAATAGTTGAAGCTCTCCAAAATATGGAGTCAAGGTGTATCTCTATTGGGGCCAAGCTTGAGACAAAGACCGAAGATTTTGATAATTTGAAGAAAGATTTTGATATGATTGTAAAGGTGAAAAATTACCTTGAGAAGAAGTCTGCTGAGAAAGATCAAAATTTGCATGACAAGTGTAATCGTCTATGGGAACTTTGCAAGAATTGCTATGACAAATTTGGTGCGAAGCTTGAAGATCCTTGCTGGGAGCTTGGGGAATTTGATCAATTCTTCACTTGGTTGTGCCGTCAATATGAGGATTTGCTTACTGTTATTCAGACTAGTGCTGATTGTAGTTATGTGTACGCGATTCGTGCACTTTTTCATTTGATGAAAGAGGCAAAAGATCCTTTGTATGAGCAAATGCTAGATAAAGATTATAAGTTTCCTTCTGTGGAGTCGTTGAGTCAAGTTTCTTCTTGGACTCAATTGCTTTGCAAGAAGTATTTCAATCAATATTAGAATTTAGGTGGCAATGAGAGTGCTTTCATGAAGGCAAAGAAGAAGATGAAGAAGGTTAGATTGAAGTCTTTTCTCTTGTTTTGTTTACTTCTCTTTTTCTTTATTTTATACTCTAATATTTTGTTTTTTTGCAACAACTTGAGAAGGAAATTGCTGCTGATGAGAAGGAGCAGAGGGAACAGGACAAGCGTGAGGAAGAGTGCTAGAGATGACGATGTTGGTGATCATCCATTTTAGTTGTCTTCATAGCTAGGTTTTAGATTTTTACTTGAGGGGTGAGGCTTTAAAAGACTTTTGATATTTGTAAATAGTGAACTAGGTAGGATGAAGTTGGTGTTATGCCGTTGTTAATGTGTAAGGACAACTTTGTCGTTAACCTTCGCTATGGTTGGAGTATGCAACCATTGAGGCGAATTCTACGTTTGATACATTTGTTGAATGTAATCTGACGTAATCGTTAAGTTATGATGTCTTTGTTTTTTATGTTGTGATTATTTTGCTGCTGATGTGTGCTGTTTTAGATTTTGAATCTAAAAATCATATTGCTGAAAACAAGAAATCTTGTTTGCCACGTATTGTTGACTTTAGCAAATTTTTCTAGGTAATTGTTGATTTTTTCTTTTTTCTTTTTCCTTTTTTATGATGATATTTGAATTGGATAAGTCATACTTTGACACTCTTATTTTTCCAGTCATCGTGCTCAAAAGCTTCGCCAAGCTTTGTTTCCTAAGCTTTTCTTTGCTCAGAAGTGGATCATGTTTTGGATAAAGTTGTTAAAGATTTAATTAGTGAAGCTCAATTATTGTAGCTTTCAAAAGTGACCAATTGTGACTTTTGTTGTAAACTTTTTCTAGTGTTTGTAATATGAATGATTCTGTTTCATAATAAACTTGAATTTGTGTATTTTTATTTAATGTTTGAAGTTTTGTGAAGGCACTGTATGGACTTCGCTTGGAAATTATAATTTACCTTGGTGAATTTAAAAAATGCCGTTTCCTCACCTTTTTCAAAGGTAACGTGTAGACTTCGCTTAGAAGTCATAATTCACCTAAGTGAATAATTTGAAAAACGCAGTCCCCTCACTTTTTTTTGCGAAGGCAACATGCAGACTTCGCTTAGAAGTCATAATTCACGTTAATGAATTTGAAAAATGTCGTCCCCCCACTTTTTTACGAAGGCAACGCGTAGACTTCGCTTAGAAGTCATAATTCACCTTAGTGAATTTGAAAAATGTTGTCTCCTCACTTTTTACGAAGGCAACGCGTAGACTTCGCTTAGAGGTCATAATTCACCCTAGTGAATTTAAAAAACGTCGTCCCCTTATTTTTTTTTGCAAAGGCAACGCATAGACTTCGCTTAGAAGTCAAGATTTGACCTTAGTGAATTTGAAAAACTGAAGAGTAAATGAAGTATTATTTTGTAGATAGGTCAGCATTATTTTTTGTTTGTTCGAAAAATGAGACTACCTATTTTTAGTTTATTTTAGCCAATATTTAAGTATATTTTAAGTATACTCTTTGGCTTTTGTTGATTTTGCTGTACTTCGAGACTTTTTAGGGGAATAGTTTCTCATTTATATTTGATGAGAATTTACAATAGAGACTGTCTCGTTAAAAAACCACTCACCCTATGAAGGTCTTCCCTTGAGTGGAAAAAGAGTGCAGCTCGTTTACATTTGAATTGGAACTTTAGAATGTAAAAACAACTAATCACTTTTAGAGCAAAACTGTAATGAGAAGGATGAAAGTCTAAGGGTAGTATCTTCGTAGTGCTTCAATGTTTCAGGTGTGGTCAATCTTTTTCAAGTGGAATGATCCCAACTTATTTGTCCTTGTGATGAGATAAGGTCCTTCCTATTTTTGCTGAAACTTTCCAATTGTATCTTCATTTCTTTTTCTTTTCAGAACAAAGTCTCCTGATAAAAGTTGTCTTGGCTTTACTTTCTTGTTATACCAATTCTTTGTTTCTTTTTGGTACTGTTCAAGATTTTGGATTGCTTTCATCCTTTCTTCTTCGAGCAAGTCTTTGTTTGTTATCTGCACTTCTTCTTCAATGATTTGCACATTGATTCTAGGACCTTGAAACTTTATTTCTTCATGTGTCATTGCTTCTTTTGCATATAATAATTTGAATGGTGTAAAGTTTGTTGATCTTGAAACTGTTGTGTTGTGAGCCCAAATGACTTTAGATAGTTCATCGACCCATTTTCCCTTAGGAAGTCCCACTAGGCATTTTGAAATCGCGGTGCATATGATTCCATTTGCTCTTTCGACTGCACCATTTAACTATGGGTGTCTGACTGAGGCGAAGCATAATTGGATTCCCATGTTTTGACAGTAATTTTTGAAATCTTGACTATCAAATTGAGTTCCATTATCTACCGTAATGTGTTGGAACACCAGAGCGGCATATGATGTTCTACCATAAAAATTTCTTCATTGTAAAAGAAGACATATTTGTCACTAGCTTGGCTTTGATCCACTTTGTGAAATATTCTACTGCCACAACTGCATATTGAAAATTTCCTTGAGCTGGAGGCAGCTTGCCTATTATGTCAATTCCCCATCTTGCAAGTGGCCAAGTTGGTTCTATTGTTTGTAAGTTTGTTGCTAGCTCTTATCTTGCTAGCAGATATTTGACAATTATGACAAGACTTGACTATTTCTTTACTGTCACTTTGGGCTGAAGGCCAATAGAATCTTTGTTGGAATGCTTTCCCTACCATGGCTCTTGCCCCTTGATGTGTGCCATAAATCCCTTTGTGTATTTTTAATAATAGTTCTTTTCCTTCTTCTGCAGATGTGCATTTGAAAAGTGGTTCATAGATTTCTTGTTTGTACAACTGATTGTTAATGATTTTGTAATTTCTTGTCCTATATTTCATTCTGACCTCATTAATTTCGTCTTCTGGTTCATAATGTCCATGAAGATATGACATGATTGGTGCTCTCTAATCTTCGCTTTGTATTATATGAACTTCTCTTGGAACTTTTTATTTTGCTTTGATAGAGCCATGAGTTTGTATTTTTCAGCTGTAACTTTTGCTATTTCGTTAGCATCTGAGTTGCCTGTCCTTGATCTATTTTTGACTGTGAAGCCTTTAAATATTTTTCTTGCTCTCTTAAAAATTACAAGTATTTTGCTAGCTCAGGATCTCTTGCCTTGTAATCTTTTTCGATGTGTCCAGCCACAACTTGTAAGTCTGTTTTGATTATTAGCCTTTGGATCCCCATTGCCCTTGCTTTTCGGAGTTCGAGCAAATGGCTTCGTATTCAGCAATATTGTTGGTACATTGAAATTCAAGTCTTGCATCATATCTCATTTTGACCTTTGAAGGTGATGTGTCTGCTGCACCAGCCCCTACGAAGCCCCATTCTCCATCACAATATATAATCTAGTCTGGTTGCTTCTTTTCTTCGCTTGGATTCTGAGATGGAGTCCAATCTGCTACGAAATCTGCTAAAACTTGGGATTTTATTGATGTTCTTTTTTCAAATTCAATGAAGTGCTGAGATAGCTCTGCCGCCTATTTTCCCAATCTTGTAGATGATCTGCAACTTTGCTTTATTTCTTTCAAAGGATGATTTATTGGTACTCTGATTTTTTGAGCTCAAAAATAGTGCTTTAACTTTCTTGCTGCTATCAAAACTGCATAAGCTATTTTTCAATCTTAGAGTAGTAAATTTTTGAACCAGATGAAGCTTCTGAGACATAATAGACTGGAACTTGCTTCTTTGAATGTTCATTTTCTTGTTCTTGAACTAAGACTGCGTTTACTGCACTTTCTGTGGCTGAGACATATAGAAGCAATTCTGCCCCTGGGGTTGGTGTGGCTAGAGTGTTTGGTTTTGACAAGTATCTTTTTACTTCTTCGAATGCACGTTGCTATGAAGGTCCCCATGCAAAGTCTCTTTTTGTTCCTTTGAGTACTTGAAATATTGGCAGACTTCGTTCTGCTGATTTTGAGATGAACCTTGTCACGGAACTGCCCAAATTATAAGAACAAAAGTACAAAAACAATCGCCGGAGCAATTAATTTCCCGTACTTAAGCTCCTATAACTCTGGTAGTCCAATAAAATCACGAGGGATTTCAAACCAACCAACATACAAGCCAAGATCGTAGTGGTCCAACATAACAGGTCATATGTTACATCCATTTCATAAGTAATTCAACATATATCGGAGTTCAGTAGAGTTATTACAACTCAAGTTCAAAAGTAGCGGAAGCAAAGTAGTTTGAAACTAATATCACCTTAATTCAAATACATGCCAGTACCAAGGTTAATTTCCCATAAAAGCATGAGAGACAAGATAGCTCAGATGAATCATGCCCATGATCACACTCCGCCACTACAGCCGGAGTCTTCCAATTCTTGCAGTAGCTATGATACATCACAACCTGCAACAAGTGGGAATAAACCTTGAGTACGAGAAAGTACTCAGCTAGACTTACCCGTCATAAACCAGAAATAATATGACACCAAGGAGTATGCGAGGCTTTCTTTCAGTGGGCTAGCTTGACTCATTTGCGAAAAGCATAAGTTATCATGAATAAACTAATTTAAGTCTTTTTGCATCATCTTTGTTATAACCTATTCAATCTAGGTAAGCACCTATGCTAAAGCAATCACTTGATTAATCATTAACATCAAAGGTTACCATTTCAGGTTTAGCATTTCCAACATCATCCACATAACCATCCGTGTTCCATCATCATTACTACGATGCAGTAACTCGAGTCAAGTGTTCACTATCCAGTGAACGATGGCGATTCGAATCGATTATTAACCAGCTGGTAAGTTATTCCTCACATAAACCTCACTCAACCGCTAAAGTGAGGTATTGGTCACCGAGTCAACTATTCAGGTAAAGTCGCGAGTTTGCCAGGAACCACATGTACCCGGGGGCCGCCCGACTGCTCTTTGGCCTTATCATCGCGCCCCCGTATCCTGCCACTACTGCTCCGGTATAGTGCGTTGCGGGTAATCCACTCGGCCTGAATAATCTCCTAGCTTCGCGGTTGAAATGTACATTATTCGGCCAGCTAAATGTGAGGCATGCGTTCAACATGACTCGAGGCCCAACAACGGTTGGTCCTTAATGGACACAGACGGAAACTATAAGCACCCCAGAACCCTGTCTGGTTGCCCAATACTTATTCCGCCCGGTCTCCAATTATCCATCAACACTTGGTTATTTCCAGGATATCATCCATTCCATAGCTAAAGTATTCCAGTAACCACCTATAATTGCCGGTGACAGGAAATCACCGATCGCTACCGGTCTAAGCAGGGCTAAGCAATATTTTCGATCCTAAACCAAAATAGGATTCCAGGCATATTTCCGGGACAAGGAAATGATATATATGCAACAAGTGTTTTCAATCAACTCCTATAACTTAATGCAACAATACATATATAACATATATATACTCAATTGCTTTTGTAAAGTAGGAGACTTAGAATGCTCTGGGGCTTGCCTGGGATCGAACACTAGGTTAGTGATTGACAGATGACACTCGCTTGGCGAGCATCTTCCATCCCGACACTTGATTAGTCCTTCCATCTTCAGGATGGGTCCACCAAACACCGTCTTCAGGTTTGGCCTCAACATCTCATCCTTCACGTGGTGCATCTAGCGAACCTAATTGAGATGCAAGATGCATGTGTATGAATATGATGAATGGTAACATAAGATGCATCACATAATCATTCAAGTAAACACACGATTAAGACATAGACACCAAAAGCTATTTAACTAACCTCACACAACCAATTAAAGAGGGCAAGCACATCAAGCATAACTCAGGTTTAACAAGATCACAAGTATCTAAACTTGACCATCATCAAGGGTATAAGCCACACTTAGCAACACATGGAGTAAACAACCATAACTAGCATCTGACAATTTCTGGACTGCAAACAACATCTACATGTTTAGATCATAACTGGAGTTATACAAATTCAATAGCCATGAAACAAGATATTCTGGAAAGCTTATGAAATTGTCTATAATTCATCTTTAATCATCTTAGCATGATTCTCAAGTTAACCAAGTCAAACATGCATAATTACAGAATCTGGTCCAGAGATTCCAGAGAACAACTATTTCTGGAACCCAACTTGAAACAGTCATTACTCACAAACTATAAGGCCAAATGCCACCAAAATTTAACACAAGCTAGATCAATGAGTTATCTACAACTTTGTTATAAGCATGTTTCTCAGCAAACATCATTTCATGGTGCAATTACCAAAGTCCCAGAAACTGTCCAGGAAAGCATCAATTACAAGAATAAATATTAACTTACATTCTAAACATACATTTGGCCACAACCAATGTAACCATCATAAAGTGCATGTTAAATGATCACCAAAAAGCATAGTGCTCATGATTAAATAATTTTTTAATGCATTTCTTAATTTATTTAAATAGCAAGGTGAAATAATAAACATATAGCAAAAGTCTATAATAAAATCTATAAAAATTACAGTAGCTCTTACATACACCCAATAGTCTACTGTACAAATTTCAAGCCATTTGGATATGTATATCAACCTCTATGAAAAAGACAAATTGCTATTGCAAGAATTCATGTGAGAGCAAGATACACTAATAACCACTGTTCGCCTAAACGGCCGTTTAGTCCGTTTAAACACCGTTTAAACGGTAAACAAAAGTCAGTCGTGTTGTTTAGGCCCTAAACGGTGAATTAAACGGTTGGACCGTTTAAACCCGTTTAAACCGTTCAATCCCGTCTAAACGGTCTAAACAAAATCAGATTAAACATGATTAAATGAGCTAAACAACCATTTAATCCATAATTAAGTGAATTAAAGGACTATGTCTATCACAATCAACATGAAACTAATTAACATTGTAATTATATGAACTGTTGTGGGATTTAGATTTCTTCCAACAAGATTATTTGGTAGAATATTTGATTTTTACATGTGTAAATATGTATGGGTTCTAGCAAATTTTATTTTTACCTACATAAATATGTATATTTTATTATTATTATATAAAACCGTTTAGGCTGTTTAACTCCGTTTAAACATCGTTTAAACGGTCTAAACGCTAAACGAAGGGTGATCGACTGTTTACCGTTTAACGTTTAGGAAAACATTGCTAATAACTCACTCAAATGGCAACCAAAATTCATGAAATTTTTACCACACACCAAACATCACATGAGTAGCATGCCACAAAAATTTCACTTCATTTGGAGCCCTAGATCTACAGTTACAAAAATGATAAATACAACTAGCATTAAAAACCTAGCTGCACAAATCTATTTTTACAGAGAAAACTTTAAACTAAAACATGCCATATTATAGATCTAGTGCATAGAGAATTTCACAAGGATTCCAAAAAGTCCTCATTTGATATTTTATGATTTTTCTACAATTTACTATGAATTTCCAAAGTTCCTGCAAAAATAATTACGAATCAGTCATCGCGGTACTATTCACATGAGTCACTAGTTCTGCACAAAACCCCCTGAACTTGTTTCCCTCTTACACGTGGGTCCTTCTTCTTCTTCCTCACGATGGACACAGAGACGGCTCGGGGACCGGCTTGAGGGCTGGCCGGCCTTGGCCAGCAAGGGCCGGCAACGGCGGGAAGGCCAGCCGCGTTGGCGCCCGACACGCATGACGGCAGCAGGCGACCCGCGGTGACCCGGCCATGGCCTGGCCACGTGCGCCAGGGGCGCACCGCGGTGGCTGGCAGCGGCGGCAACATAGGCGCGGCTCCGGCGACCTAGAGGCAGCGGTGCGGACAGCTTGGGTGTGGACATGGCCGAGGGAGATGGCCTAGAGTGAGGAGGGCGCATGGAGGAGCATGAGTACTGGCGGCAGCGAGCTCTGCTTGGCCATCCATGGCTGCAGACACGACGAACGCGAATAGCGGCGGCGGAAGAGTGAGCTCGGAGCGAGGGAGAGCGAAGGAGAGACCCGAGAGAGTGAGGTACCAACTGAAGGGGGGCTCGGCGTCCACTCCAAGAGGGCAGGAGCGTGGGGGCACGCGGCAGCAGCCCTCAGCCATGGTGGGGGCGCTCTGCATGCATGACGACCACGCGGCCAAAACAACGAACACCTGGCAGGCGACCGTGAGGATGAGGTGGGATGCTGATTCGGGCCAGCTGCGGGCCAATTTAGACCATGGGCTAAAAACAAAAGTTGAAGCCCACACAATGCTCTACAACTTTCGTTAAGGGTCCAAGGTCATTAGAGCAATGGATTAGCGGTTAACTGGTTGCCAAAACTGCAGTGTCAACACCTTGATGACAGTCACGGAAACTCACTTTCGATGGTCAAAACTTCGTCAAAATGAACTCAACTTTTTGTATGCTCTTCATCATCATGTATTCTCCAACTTTTATATTTGGCTCAACTTGAGTTGCTTAGCAAAAACACGGGAACGCGACGTGCCAACCGTATTGTGTTGCCAGTCCAAGTCCATGAGTATGATGAAACTAGCAGTTTTGGGAATTAATTTTGAAGGTCCAAATGAGCTCCAAATCCATTCAAACTTCTCTGAGCTCTTCTCCACTCTAAACACTCCAACTTTTATAAAGAGTCCAACTCCAGTTGTTTAAAAAAATTTTGAGAACGCAATGTGCCCACCTGTCAATGTCAGTCCACATATTCCATGACTTAGAATATTTTCCAAGGCTGAAAAACAACAGCTAATCCAATCTTTGAGCCTCTATTTGACTAGGTTAGAGACCAAACTAGCTCTTGACCATTAAACAAAGTTTCTTCTACACAACATGAACTACAACTTTCATTTAAGGTCCAACATCAAAACTGGTATAGAAACTATATTTCTACTTTGACCAAAGTAGGATCACGATAAAGCTTAAATTTTCAATTGGAGCATTTTCTGGGCATTTGCTCAACACAAACCTTTCATGACTTTTGTTGTAGAGTCCATCTAAAGTCATTTGGGTAAGGTTGCAAGGTTTGGTTGATGACCTATATTTCCATCCACTTAATAATGCAATTCCAGCACTTAGTAAAGTCATTCCAACAAGCATATAACTTATCATTTTATGTGACTTTTTGATTCCAAACGTCATGAAACTTTGCCAGTGACCAATATAGATAGGTACTAAGGTGAGACATATAAAGATATTGCAATAACACCACCCAAGCATATATCTTGAAAATAGACTATATGTAAAGCAAGGGTGCAACATCCAAGTTTAGGTTGGGGCTCGCTTCCATAGGTTTAACCTTGACATCTTCATCACGACTTAATCTACCATGTTTGAGCTCAAACCCAATGCTTAACTGGTGGCAAACACCTCGGGTGTTACAGCCCTCCCCCCTTAAAAGAATCGCGTCCTGAGATTCGGTGCGAAGAACTTTCCAAGGGAAGAGAAGCATGTTATCCAATTCCAACATCTGCAAGCGCATCAGGCTACTTAGCTTCAAGTAGCAGAGAGGCTAATTGGGTAAGACACTTTCCGATACTCGCTCTATGCAGAAACTTTTGTCTGAATAATTTCCTTCACTGACTTCCATGAAGCATTGTTACTTTGGGAGGAATCCAAGACAATACGGTACTTCGTTCACGGTGTACAAAGAGTACTACAAGCATGGACTAACTACTCGTAGCATCTACTTTTCTAGGGGCATAGCATGTACAACTTCCGATAAGGGTTGGATCCATCTACAAGGTAATCATTCTTTGAGGCTATCAGAAACCGTCTAACCAATAGACAATTTCCATACCGGTCATAGATGACTCACTCACTTAGATGCCAACTGATGGAAAACTACATATTGCTCCACGTGTGCAGTTCTCTTTCTCTGATGCCAACACTGTATTATCTGAGTCTATTGAGGAAACAGTGAAAGTGATAGCTGACTCTATCGGTTCTAGATTTCTGCCAAATGTTACCTAAGAAGATTCTCTTATACAAAGGCAACAGTTATCCGGGTTGAATCAGATACAATCTCTTGGGTAAAAACACATATAAAGTACCATCGGCACGTTAGTACTAGAGAACCATTACCGCAAAAGGATGATAGCTAGGTCTGAAAGACAACAAAAGTTGCAAGTATCCACCAAACTAGGGAACTAGTTCACTACTAAGCAGGTTGAGCACAATTTTCCTTCGTGGTGCAGTTGTGTAATAAGTTGGGTTGACTTGCACTATGGCAAAACTAGCCTTCTTGATCTATATTTGACATTGAGGCTTCCATTCTAATGACAATCAAAACCTCAAAACCATAATCCAAAAATCTGTGGTTTGACACCTTCCCAATTGCTTTCAACTCGCAATGGCACAATTTGACTTGTAGAACACCTTGATTGCTCACGCATTGCTGATTTAAGAAGGCAAAAGTAAGGCACATAAGGGTGCAAGGAGTCCTATCAAGGGTATCTATGGGTTGTCTAACAGCAAGATACCTATCAATTGCAAATTCTTGGCATGCATTACAAACATGACCTTCCAATGCAAAGGATGATCGCAGTCAACAGAGAAATTGCAGATTCTGTACCCTTTTGTTTTCTATTCATATCTCAGAAACTACTACTCTAATATGCACAAATTTTTGGTGGGCATGTAGATCCATGGGTCTTCAAACTACTTCACCCAAAATTTAGCCCAAACGCACACCGTTGGACTATCCAAACAATCCATCTACCAAAATAGCTCTGTTCTGAAATGGCAGCCAACCAAGCTGAAAAGACATCTCTCAAATCCTATGTTTTACTCGACCAATACTCATACCAACTTAAGACATTGAAGGGTCCTAAGCAAGGAATGAGGTTGCCAAGTTTGGGTCAATCCAACTTCGTTTGAGTCACTAACCATCAGTTTGAAGATAACCGGTGTAGTGCCACAATATCTGGACAGATTTCATGTTCTTCCTTTTCTTCTGCTTCACACGTTGAGGTGTGTGTTTTGCATTCTCATTTTTCTCATAGCAGCAGCCTTTCTCTAGCTGAGGATGGAGGCTATAGTCTTCCTAACATGTTTCTCAGGGAACAATTTCCGCCATTGATCTAGACACCAACTTGACAATGCACAAGCATTGGACTTGTGGGCTGTTTTCACAGAGCACAAAGCATTATTCCACATGGAGGGCATCCCTACGTAGATAAGGAACCATTTCTGAATATTTTCTGGCATTTCATCCAATAGAACCTTGAACCAAAACTGTTCGTGGTACTTAGTGGCACAATGATGCTGATCGAAACTAGGGACATGCTTTCTCTAGTTCTTCACCTGGCTAATACAGCATCTTGCACTATATGCATGATCGTCCAAGATGGAATTGACTTGATAGCACATTTGGAGAAGATGCAACACCTGCATTGCTGACCGGCTTCATGGCTTCTTTGCTTACTATTGTTCGTCGGGACATAACCATCATAGCTATCGAGGAATTGTTACTTGACTGGAGATTAACGTTCTTACTGGTAAATAATCAGTTGTCTCTCAATTCTCAAAGTTCTAACCTTTACTCTTGACCACCACAATAATTGCAGTCGAGGCACAAACAAGTGGTCGGCATCGAAGTCTACAGATAAGGAGTCACACCAGAGATGGTTGATTTCATCTGTATGACTGTCATCTACACAAGGATCAAGACTTTGATAGTTAGGTCATATGCACCATGTGACGATCGGTTCTTTTCCAATGGATAACTTGTCCAATCATTTAGTGTTAGGTGCCCATTCGATTCAACAGGGATGGCATACATTGCCCAATCGATGACCGACATCGTACAAGGACACTTGGGAGAGTCACTTGTCTACCACCTCTTGCAGTCTGTTAATGTTTATGTCGGTGACTGTCCTTCACAAGTTATCCTCTTAGCAACTTCAGGAGGAAGCTCTGCTACAATTGGTCAAAGATATGAATGTTCTGATAAGACATAGGGAGATAACCAAGGAAAACGGTCACGAGAAATAACACATCGGTTGTCGTTTCATAATGGATCATGACTAGCAACCCTGATACCAGCGCGTGCCGAGCAGCACAACCTTGTGTGCGCGCCCACAGGAGGCTCTCGGTTTCATCGCGGCACCATAGAATGCTAATCGTAACACCATTATTAAACGCACAAACAAAGTAGAATTTCAAGTGGCATCGATTGGGTGGTAAGAACAAGTACTAGACAAGGGAGGAGTAGCAAGCAAGGGTAGTTACAAGGTTTAGAGTCAACACGGAGGCGATCCAAAGATTAAAACACAGCGCAAGGGAACATAGCTTAATTGCTGAAGACAGCTGAGCAAGGGTTCTTGGTCATTTCCATGCACGCCTTGCGTCCACCAAGGTGATTACCAGACGAAAGGTTACGGTCATGTTGGACAACAACATGAGATCAAGACTAATAACGTTGAGAGACGTCAGAAGTCAAGATGGACTTAGCAAACCTTCAAACAAAATGATACACCGATCAGAGATTGCGTTGATAAGATAGCCACTTGATTTCGCAAGCAAAGATTTCTAGATCAGACAACAAGAGATTAGCGTTGCTCGGATCATCTGTAGGAGAGACAATCGGGAGGTCCAACATGGAATTTGGTATGGTCTCCAAAACTTGGTAAGCAACAACCGTGGCCAAGATCGAGGTTCGTTAGGACTTAACTTGTTTGGTCAATCAAACAAGGGCATTCTCCAAAAGGTAGCGGATGTCCAAGGCCTAAGCAAACATATAAGGGGACTACGCTAGGGCCTACGGTTCAAGCAAGGCCTGGATACACAAACATTCAAGGGCTAGCAACCATGTCTACAGGCTCTGGCTCCTACGAGAGAATCTAATTAGAGACGACAACCATGCGATTACGTAACATGAGCGTTGTTCTAGGATAAAGCATCTTCAACACTCATATGCTCACCGAGGACAAAAGAGGTGACAACTATGACACTACCTAGATAACAAGCATCTACACAACACCATAGTTTTAAGCAGACACTTGAGACAATCAATCAGGTTAGCTTAAGCACTCAATACTAATCACAAGGCTCACACCCAACAAGCATTTATCCAACAAGAACTAACTACAAGTTTAGCCAAAACAAAAGCATGCTAAAGTAACCAACTTAGTACATACACAGAGCCTAGACAGCAACGCAGCAGACACGTGTTTTAAACAAACATAAGTTGTAAGCATCAAACTAAGGTGGTACTAGACTTATTGGAAAGCTTACTAAGTTATCAATAACTTTCTTATTCACACTAAGGACTAATTAACAGATTACATTATTATGACCATGAAAATATTACTACAACAGAAACTGTTCTAGCAGCCAAAGTTCATTACATGCAAAACAATGTTTAACCTTGTTGTGTTAACAAGAGAGCACACAACCACATTATTCTAGTAACTCCAAACATTCTTACTTTAGACTAATCAATAATTTAGTTTATTCATAGGAATCACAATTACTTGAGTAAGCATTTGCAAGAGCTTGCAGGCGCGACACATCCACTACTTGACTAGTTTAGAGGACATCTATAAATTCAAACATATAACCCTAATTATTTCTATCAAGGCTAAGCACACACTATTTCAAGCACTTCCTATTCAAGTAACATGGAACAAAGCATTCTTGACTAACTCCATACAAGGAGGATAGTGCAGCACATCAATCACAAGTTACTTATTTATTAGGACAAAGGTGGGAGGAGCATAGTTATATGCACAAAGCAACAATCATGATGATGCATGCTTCGTCCTATTCGTCTCATAAGATTGCCAGCCTAAGGTGGCAATCACGTTCTATGTCGGTGGCATAACAAGTGTTCTCTTGATATAGAGCTAGTCGTCAGCTATATTCAACTTACGCATTCGTGGTTAGCGTACCTGCAGAAAATTTCATTGCAGCCCAACAATTCCCAATATAGCACACAATGAAAGCAGTAAACTAAATACTCTCCATACATACATCCCCTGATGCATATACTTCGGTATCATAGCTACCCAACAAATGTGCCCACAATTAAGTACTTTCATAAATACATGGTTAAACATGTAATTATGCCAATAACCATAGCTAACTCTCCCCTAGACCGATGGTTGAACGGTCATGCTCTCCCAGCTCACACTTACCTTGGCGTAGGCGCGACGTTGCAAGAATATAACTCTAGCGACATATATGGCTATTTCATATATGAAGGTTACCTCTACCATTCCACCACAGGGTAACAGTGCGGTCAAGTTATCACTCATACATACCTTGGCTTGCGGGTAGATGCAAAAATTTAAAACCCCCCAAGTTAGTACTTAATTAAGCCACCTAAGGGTCCTTAATTGGGCATAAAGGAAATGACCACTGGCACACTTAGATTTAAAATTCAGATTTGAACAAACCTATATATGTAGTAGCTATAAGTTGTCAAAAACAGAGTTTTGCAAGCAAAAACCTTTGTTTTCAATACACATATGACATGTTTAGTGTTGAACCTTGCTCCGATACCAGCTGTCACGGAACCGCCCAAATTATAAGAACAAAAGTACAAAAACAATCGCTGGAGCAATTAATTTCCCGTACTTAAGCTCCTATAACTCCAGTAGTCCAATAAAATCACGAGGGATTTCAAACCAACCAACATACAAGCCAAGATCGTAGTGGTCCAACATAACAGGTCATATGTTACATCCATTTCATAAGTAATTCAACATATATCGGAGTTCAGTAGAGTTATTACAACTCAAGTTCAAAAGTAGCGGAAGCAAAGTAGTTTGAAACTAATATCACCTTAATTCAAATACATGCCAGTACCAAGGTCAATTTCCCATAAAAGCATGAGAGACAAGATAGCTCAGATGAATCATGCCCATGATCACACTCCGCCACTACAGCCGGAGTCTTCCAATTCTTGCAGTAGCTATGATACATCACAACCTGCAACAAGTGGGAATAAACCTTGAGTACGAGAAAGTACTCAGCTAGACTTACCCGTCATAAACCAGAAATAATATGACACCAAGGAGTATGCGAGGCTTTCTTTCAGTGGGCTAGCTTGACTCATTTGCGAAAAGCATAAGTTATCATGAATAAACTAATTTAAGTCCTTTTGCATCATCTTTGTTATAACCTATTCAATCTAGGTAAGCACCTATGCTAAAGCAATCACTTGATTAATCATTAACATCAAAGGTTACCATTTCAGGTTTAGCATTTCCAACATCATCCACATAACCATCCGTGTTCCATCATCATTACAATGATGCAGTAACTCGAGTCAAGTGTTCACTATCCAGTGAACGATGGCGATTCGAATGGATTATTAACCAGCTGGTAAGTTATTCCTCACACAAACCTCACTCACCCGCTAAAGTGAGGTATTGGTCACCGAGTCAACTATTCAGGTAAAGTAGCGAGTTTGCCAGGAACCACATGTACCTGGGGGCCGCCCGACTGCTCTTTGGCCTTATCATCGCGCCCCCGTATCCTGCCACTACTGCTCCGGTACAGTGCGTTACGGGCAATCCACTCGGCCCAAATAATCTCCCAGCTTTGCGGTCGAAAGATACATTATTCGGCCAGCTAAATGTGAGGCATGCGTTCAACATGACTCGAGGCCCAACAACGGTCGGTCCTTAATCGACACAGACGGAAACTACAAGCACCCCAGAACCCTGTCTGGTTGCCCAATACTTATTCCGCCCGGTCTCTAATTATCCATCAACACTTGGTTATTTCCAGGATATCATCCATTCCATAGCTAAAGTATTCCAGTAACCACCTATAATTGCCGGTGACAGGAAATCACCGATCGCTACCGGTCTAAGCAGGGCTAAGCAATATTTTTGATCCTGAACCAAAATAGGATTCCAGGCATATTTCCGAGACAAGGAAAGGATATATATGCAACAAGTGTTTTCAATCAACTCCTATAACTTAATGCAACAATACATATATAACATATATATACTCAATTGCTTTTGTAAAGTAGGAGGCTTAGAATGCTCCGGGGCTTGCCTGGGATCGAACACTAGGTTAGTGATTGACAGATGACACTCGCTTGGCGAGCATCTTCCATCCCGACACTTGATTAGTCCTTCCATCTTCAGGATGGGTCCACCAAACACTATCTTCAGGTTTGGCCTCAACATCTCATCCTTCACGTGGTGCATCTAGCGAACCTAATTGAGATGCAAGATGCATGTGTATGAATATGATGAATGGTAACATAAGATGCATCACATAATCATTCAAGTAAACACACGATTAAGGCATAGACACCAAAAGCTATTTAACTAACCTCACACAACCAATTAAAGAGGGCAAGCACATCAAGCATAACTCAGGTTTAACAAGATCACAAGTATCTTAACTTGACCATCATCAAGGGTATAAGCCACACTTAGCAACACATGGAGTAAACAACCATAACTAGCATCTGATAATTTCTGGACTGCAAACAACATCTACATGTTTAGATCATAACTGGAGTTATACAAATCCAATAGCCATGAAACAAGACATTCTGGAAAGCTTATGAAATTGTCTATAATTCATCTTTTATCATCTTAGCATGATTCTCAAGTTAACCAAGTCAAACATGCATAATTACAGAATCTGGTCCAGAGATTCCAGAGAACAACTATTTCTGGAACCCAACTTGAAACAGTCATTACTCACAAACTATAAGGTCAAATGCCACCAAAATTTAACACAAGCTAGATTAATGAGTTATATACAACTTTGTTATAAGCATGTTTCTCAGCAAACATCATTTTCATGGTGCAATTACCAAAGTCCCAGAAACTATCCAGGAAAGCATCAATTGCAAGAATAAATATTAACTTACATTCCAGACATACATTTGGCCACAACCAATGTAACCATCATAAAGTGCATGTTAAATGATCATCAAAAAGCATAGTACCAAAAAGCAGCGAGCTCTGCTTGGCCATCCATGGCTGCAGACACAACGAACGCGAATAGCGGCGGCGGAAGAGCGAGCTCGGAGCGAGGGAGAGCGAAGGAGAGACCCGAGAGAGTGAGGTACCAACTGAAGGGGGGCTCGGCGTCCACTCCAAGAGGGCAGGAGCGTGGGGCACGCGGCAGCAGCCCTCAGCCATGGTGGGGGTGCTCTGCATGCATGACGACCACGCGGCCAAAACAACGAACACCTGGCGGGCGACCGTGAGGGTGAGGTGGGATGCTGATTCGGGCCAGCTGCGGGCCAATTTAGACCATGGGCTAAAAACAAAAGTTGAAGCCCACACGATGCTCTACAACTTTCGTTAAGGGGCCAAGGTCATTAGAGCAATGGATTAGCGGTTAACTGGTTGCCAAAACTGCAGTGTCAACACCTTGATGACAGTCACGGAAACTCACTTTCGATGGTCAAAACTTCGTCAAAATGAACTCAACTTTTTGTATGCTCTTCATCATCATGTATTCTTCAACTTTTATATTTGGCTCAACTTGAGTTGCTTATCAAAAACACGGGAACGCGACGTGCCAACCGTATTGTGTTGCCGGTCCAAGTCCATGAGTATGATGAAACTAGTAGTTTTGGGAATTAATTTTGAAGGTCCAAATGAGCTCCAAATCCATTCAAACTTCTCGGAGCTCTTCTCCACTCTAAACACTCCAACATTTATAAAGAGTCCAACTCCAGTTGTTTAACAAAATTTTGAGAACGCAATGTGCCCACCTGTCAATGTCAGTCCACATATTCCATGACTTAGAATATTTTCCAAGGCTGAAAAACAGCAGCTAATCCAATCTTTGAGCCTCTATTTGACTAGGTTAGAGACCAAACTAGCTCTTGACCATTAAACAAAGTTTCTTCTACACAACATGAACTACAACTTTCATTTAAGGTCCAACATCAAAACTAGTATAGAAACTATATTTCTACTTTGACCAAAGTAGGATCACGATAAAGCTTAAATTTTCAATTGGAGCATTTTCTGGGCATTTGCTCAACACGAACCTTTCATGACTTTTGTTGTAGAGTCCATCTAGAGTCATTTGGGCAAGGTTGCAAGGTTTGGTTGATGACCTATATTTCCATCCACTTAATAATGCAATTCTAGCACTTAGTAAAGTCATTCCAACAAGCATATAACTTATCATTTCATGTGACTTTTTGATTCCAAACGTCATGAAACTTTGCCAGTGACCAATATAGATAGGTACTAAGGTGAGACACATGAAGATATTGCAATAACACCACCCAAGCATATATCTTAAAAATAGACTATATGTAAAGCAAGGGTGCAACATCTAAGTTTAGGTTGGGGCTCGCTTCCATAGGTTTGACCTTGACATCTTCATCACCACTTAATCTACCATGTTTGACTTTGCCTAGAGCCCAGGAGGCCGCATGTCATCCTCATGTAGCCCAGCGAGGCGACGGCCGACGCCGCTTCGGCTTCAGTAGGCAGCAGCTGCGTGTGCGCGCGCGTGCGCTCGTATACTTCCGTTCGACGATTCACTTGCAAGTTACATGTGTGCGTACTCATTAGTCATTGTTATTAAACTGTGGCTATAAGGCAACAACGGCCACACATGCTTTTCGAAAAAATGACTGTTGAGTGTAAAAAAAAGTTATATATACATGTAAAGTTTTTTTTTATCACGTTTATAAAGGGCCCTGAATTTAAGTTCGGTTCCAGGTCCTGAAAAATTCAGGACCGGCACTGAAATCAAGTAGGATTATGGGGTTAGACTTGTTAAATGCTTTTAAATCTATGAACATGGTAAGGAAAGGCAACACGATTTGTGCACTGATTTCTATGGGTTTGGCTTCCTGTTGGCGGCTCTGCTAGTGGCGTGCCTTCGACATCCGTCTGCTCTCCAGTGCATGTCGTTCTAGGACCTGGTGGCGACAAGATCATCCATGGGTTATCCGTACCCATTCAATGTTACCCATGGGGGATGGATAATCTGCGGGGATGGAGACGAGTAACCAGTGACGTGCCAGATTGCTAGGTCACACTATTGTGTCTGATTGTGGTAGAACATGAGGTTTGCTTGGTTGATTATAGGCGTAGAAGCAAAAGAACTGTAATTCAGTACAATTAAATCAAGTTGTTCTATTGAATCACACCCACCACATACATCGACAAAGAGGACGGATAATGGCAAACTAATATAATGATTGTAGAAATCAAATCAATTTGCTTTACTTGCATGCCACCAGAAGTCGGCACGGCAATTTATTGTTGTAACTATGTGTAATGTTTTTTTAATAAAGGTATTGTTTATGTCATAAACAATACAATGTATAACGGTTGTCGTCGCATGTATAGATAAACTAATCTTGGCATACATGGGATGGGATGTGCATTCGGTTTGTCCTTAAAATCGTGTGACAACCTGTTTGTGTGTTGACTGGGATCACCAGATTTCTCTCGTGGTTCTAAGGCAATACTACCCAAGCTTAGGCTCTAATAGGGGTAACATGACGACGATCAGCGTAGAATCATGAAAGTTTAAAAAGGAGAAGTGATTTCTCTCGTGCATGTGAAATCAGCTTGAATTTCTTAATTGGAGAACCTTGAACAATCTTCGTTGTGAAAGAAACAATTTTCACTGGCTTCTAATTCTTTTTGCATGGCATGTTAGTCCATTGTTTCTCTTTTTCCTTCTCTCAAATTTAAATTTCTCTTTGCCAGTTTTGATCCTCCATCTCTCCACATATAAAACTATACATCAAAATGCTTTGTTATGATTCTTCTTAGAGAACAAACATAAAAACCAAAGTCAACTAAGAAGAGAAAGTGGTGATCCAAAACTAGAAGAACATGAAAGCCAACAGGGGCTCCACCCAGAACCAACGGCATTAGCATAATTAGCAGGTTACTTGCCGTCGTGGTAGCAGGTGCAAAGAGTGGGTGGGGGTAGTCGGAGCAGAGATGAGATGAAGCTTGAGCATATTGGACATAAGTCGAGAAGATCCACTGGCGTGGAGCCGCGGAGGTCGCACACAAGGAGAGTGAACGACAATCTAGAACTCACTATTTCTCGCTCTACCCCTCGTGATGCTGCTACTGTAGCAGAGCAGGGATGAGATGAAGCTTGAGCATATGGGACATAAGTCAAGAAGATCCATGGGTGCGGAGCCGCGGAAGTCGCACACAAGGAGAGTGAACGACAATCTGGAACTCACTATTTCTCGCTCTACCCCTCGTGGTGTTGCTACTGCAGTGGCTTGCGAGATGATGGAGATAGTGGTGGCGGCGTCGGTGGGTTGAATAATAGTATAGGCTTGCGAGATGATGGAGATAGTGGTGGCGGCGTCGGTGGGTTAAATAATAGTATACCGTGGCTATAAAGAAAGTATGTACTATGTATCGACACATCGGTTGTCTCAAAAAAATTGATATTCTAAATCTGTGTTATATTTTTTTATATCAACAATTTCAGGAATATTATTTCAACTTGTTATATTTACCTCATCTTTTTAGGGTCATTGACTATTGACGGCAGGGTCCATCGTAATGAAGAAATATGACAATTTCTTTACTGTTGGTCAAATCCATTATTTCTTAAAAGGCGTCCCGAGACAACCAGCATGGTGCAACCTGTAAAAATACATATAAAATATTAAAATTTAAGCAGCGGCGTGGGGAGGGGGACACGTGCCCCCTCCCCTAAGAGACCATCTAAGATTGTATGTCTACATTTGTATAGCTGCTATAACAATTAATTTTTCTATTTTGTATAAGGTTAACGAATTTCGTCCTCCAATCAATTGGAACAAGGGGGACGCTGTGTTGTACCTGCTTAAAGAGCTTGGTCTGGGTGACTCCTTTCCAATATACATAGGGGACGATTGTACAGATGAAGACGCATTCAAGGTGTCCTTTTCAACAACACGTACCATCAAATAAGTTATCGACATAATTTTCTCTAATATAATATGACTCTTATTTTAGGTCCTTCGTGAAAGAAACGATGGAATTGGAATTCTGGTCGTCGAGACAGGTAGGGAAACCCGTTCCTTCTATTCGCTTAAGGACCCGGCCCAGGTGATTATCCCACGTGTATGAATTTATAACCCTTGAGTTGTCTGCGGAGTGGAAGCGGCAAACAGAAAAATGAAAGAAATTCATTGGATTTCCAGGTGATAGATTTTTTTGAACACGTTGGTGACAGAAAAATAATCTGGGTACGTATGCTCAGTGGCGGAGGCGAGGGGGGCTGACAGGGGCCATGGCCCCCATAACATATCACAACAAATTTTTTAGAAGTATAAATTTATAATTTCTATATTAAGAGAGAAGATATAATAAAATTATTGTCATATACACTTATTAATATTTTCTAATCTAAGATATCAAAACCATACAAAACAAACTATAGATAATAAAAATTACCCTATGAGCAGTGCTGCACACTAGTTTTAGTTTTGCTGGGCCGCATGCTACAGCCCTATTCGCTTCACTGAAAAGGTATGACTAAAATTATTGTTCGCTGATTTATTACGAGAAAAATATTGTTCATCACTGAAAAAGTACGGCTAGGCCTACGCGACTACGCGACGACACCGCCGCGCCCTGCATAGGATATCGGGAATCTGGGCTTCGATTGTGTGTTGGGTGGGCCTTCGCTGAAAAGGCAATTCTGTTAGGCTGCGTTTAGTTCGTAAAAAAAATTTGGGTATTACATCAGATTTGTTGGAAGGATATCGGGAGAGGTTTTCGGATACCAATAAAAAAACAAATTACAGAACCCGTCAGAAAACTGCGAGACGAATCTAATGATACTAATTAATCCGTCATTAGCACATGTTGGTTACTATAGCACTTAAGGCTTTTCAAGTACTAATTAGACTTAAAAGATTCGTCTCGTGATTTCTCCGAGAACTGTGCAATTAATCCTTTTTTTTTGTCTACGTTTAGTACTCCACGCATGTGTCCAAATATTCGATTTGATGGATTGAGGCAAAAAAAATTTTAGGAACTACGCCATGCCTTAGACGAACCGCACTGGAAACGCTACCCACGTCCGGTAAAGAGACACGCAAGCAAGAATCCACCTGCAACGGGCACACCAAACGAACCTGAAAAAACGGGCCATCCGCCAATTATAACGCTGTACCGGAAGTCCTCTAAAGGACGTTGCGGCCGCACGACACATGCAGCTGAGGAGAAGGAGCATGTGCAAGCGGCGGGCCCCACAGCTTCATCCAATAAAAAATGTTATAACTTACAAATCAAAGAACCAAATTAAATTCCGATTATACCATTAAATTCGTTTCAATAAATACTTTAAAACAAGATGTCACATGGATATATTTAGATAAAGTGATAAGTGAGCCCCACAGTGGATAGAGGATGATATAGAGGATGGATGGATGCGGAGAAACTGTATATTTTGTGATGACTAGGATAAAATATTCCTTTTAAAAGATGAATATAGAGGTCTATGAGCGTGGATAGTCTTAGTTGCAGCTCTATGTTTGTGCGAACTGTCAAACCACATGTCTCTTTCAAAAGTGAACGAATTCCCGGGGATATGCATGTAGCGATGCATTGCGAGAGTGGAGTTGGGCACTACTTAGGTCTCTGTCCCTATCTGTCGCTGTCGACCTGTCGTGATGCTGCTCAACCCAATTCCGATCAGCTTTCTCCTCTCCTCTCGTCGTCCCCTTCGCTGGAGAGGAGATTTTGCGGTCAGGCTGTTCTCCATGGGGAAGCTCGTGTCTCAGGTTTGCCAATACTGTTGCAGGCTTGCAGCCAAGAAAAAGAGTTGGCAGGTAGCATCCTACATTTTGGTAGCCAGTGATTGTCACGAGAGTAACGTGCATCAAAGTACGCGGTTCTCAAGTATACACGCCATGTGTCGGATGTTCCTGTATGTAGCTAGAGCCTAGGGGTAGTGTAAACCTCAAAATTTTCAAACAAGCCGAGTCAGATATTAGGATTTGGAGAGACATGAACATGTATTTGTGTTGCTTTTCTGGGCGATGACAATAACTTATTATACTAACTGTTTATTGTAATACGGAGTACTTGCGAAAAGGGCTAGTGGTTTACGAGAGCTTCAGTAACACATAAGGCCCGCGATTCGACTCCTGTGGAAGCGAATATTCTAGGATTTAATGGCTCTATGCTTTCAGTGGCAGCCGATGTTCTCATCGTTAATAAAGCCTCTACATTGTACTGTGTAATTAAAAAAACAGAGTACTTATAAATGACTTACTCCCTCCGTTCCAGAATAGATGACGTTATGGGATGCGTGCTGGTCAAACTTTCTCAACTTTGACTAGATTTGTAGAAAATACGTGTAACATTTATATTTCCAATAAATTTATTATGATAGTATATTCAACGATCTATCTAATGATACTAATTATGTATTATAAATGTTATTATTATTATTTTATATATAATTGGTCAAAGTTTAAAAAAGTTGACTTCTCAGAAAGCGAGAATAACTTCTATTTTGAAACAGAGGGAGTAATGATTTATTTTATTTTTGGAGAGTATTGTTTCAATGGCCCTGAAAAAAGTTTGGCTTACATTCTTTACCCTTTTACTTTTGAACTTATCAATTTGGCCTGGAAGCTATCTTTAGTTCCTTATATGGCCTTCCAGTTAGTTTTAGGATTTAACGGTAAGCCCAGCGTGATTTTACCCCTGAGTGAAAAATGACTCAACGTAGAGTTCAGTTGGTCTATGTTTAACTTAGAGGAATAAATACAATTACATAAAAATAATATATATATATATAATTTTATGTAATTATGACAACCTTAAACTATGTGAAATATTTCTCAAAATTCAACACAGAAGAACTGAACTCTGCACCGATTTATTTTTCACTCAAGGCAAAATCATCATTTTACACTTGGCTTAACACCGTTTAAGTCCTAAAAACTAACGGAAGGGCCATGCCACGTCGGCAAAATGATGCCGACGAGGTAGGATGGCCTGCAGTGAACGGATAATCAAGTACAAGGGCCGATAAAATGCAATTCAAAGTTTATGGACATATATGACACATCTAGACAAGTTCGTCAACTTGTGGTGCATTTGACTCTATTCTAAAATAGGAAAGTGTGACCTAATCCCTCCATCTCGCTTCGACTGTCGTTCTGGTAGTGTAGTAAATTGTTTACATTCACAGCTTCTTCAAGACTTCAATGCACTCGGACACATGCAATGTCCACGTTCAAACAATCTTTGCTGCACCAGACTGAAAGCTAAAACGTCGGTCAAAGCGGGATAGAGGAAGTATGTAGTTAATTTGTTTGACACACACTATATTTGATTGAACTACTTTTCAGCTAACGAACAGTTATTTTTCTCACAACGAATCATCATAACCCAAATTTCAGCATAAGCCAAATTGGTGACAATGTCTTAGGTTGCCCTAAGACCTATTTTGAGTTTGTAGGATACAACGAAGGGGTCTAACCAAACATGTATGCTGCTATGCTATTGGATATGCAGTAGCTGCCGTTTCCGCCGAGCTCAGCTCGAAATATACTAGCCATAGCTGCAGCGCACACCTAATTACAGTCACTCCAGCTAATTGTTATCTTACGCACGTTTACTACTTGCTCCTGCTAATTCTATTACTACTAATCATAGCACATGCATCTGGAGTTTTTCACATGGCAGAAGCTGCGTCTGCCATGTTTAGCCTGACGCCACGCCACTCGATACAAATAATATTAGATTATTACGATAGATCGATCGATATATGGGCATCACATCAGTGATTAAGATACTTGACTAGTTGATTTGACTTTTGATCACACCTGCCATTAGCATTTGATTATTGCTGCTCCTCCTCTATTATTGAGTGCAGACGCATCGCATCGCGACGAGCTGCAGCCAAATCCTGTCCATTCCATCAGCTCTGCAATCCGACAAGAGATTTGCCGATATTATTCTCCTACTAGAAAAACCGATCGCATCCGTCCCCATCCTCTCCGCCTCGGGGTTGGCAGGCAGAGCTTCTCCGCGTGTGGTCCGTGTGCGAGGGTCCTCCTCCCCTCCGTGCACCCGCAGGGCAGCGCGTGGGCGTCAGCGTCGTCGTCTCTTCTTCCCGGTCCCGCCCCGCGAATCTCTGCGCAGCAGTGAATAGGAGGAGGTCGAGGACGCCATAGAAAAAAGAAACAGAAATCCACCTTGGAATGCTTTCGGAGGCTCGGGGGCTCGTCACCGGCTGCCTGCACTGATGCTGGGAGCGCGCGAATTTCCGCTCAAGTTTTGATCTTGGCGTGCTCTTGAGTCTGGAATCCCTGCATTCATTGGGGGCTTTGTTCTGAGTTTGCAAGGTCAGCAACAGATTCCCTCTTCCATTGTTGGTAGATACTGCGGAAATGGCACCAAAATTTGATCATTTCGCTGTTTTCTTTGCTATTTTGTTTGTAATGAAAACCTGGAGCTATGCATGCTTATTTGATCACCTTTTCCTCCCGCCGCACTGTCCCACATCATTCGGAAATAGTGGAAATTGACTTTGTTCTTTGGATGCATGGCTTTGTGTTAATCAGCTGTGGATGTTTGGTGTTAGAACAACTATGTGTTAATGTCAGATATCCTGAATTCTCGTTGTTACTCACAAATTCATGGAAGTTTGATCTCGAGACAGTTTAAAACTGGCCATCTTATGCCTTCCATTGCTGCTAAAGTTCAGAGCTTTTGTTCTTTGTGATGGCTTCGGAAACAGACTGATATATTCTTGATGCCTGCAGGCTGCAAGGTCGTGCTGCTGATTAGTTTGAACCCATGGAGACTACTAGCACAGCAAATGAGCAGACTGGTAGGGGGGCTATGTGGGAGCTGGAAAGGAATCTCGATCAGCCCATGGATGCAGAGGCTGGGAGATTGAGGAATATGTACAGGGAAAAGGTGATTATCACGTAACTGCTTACAAAGGTCCTTTTCATTTCACAACTTCAATTCTGAAATGCTACCTTAGGTGGTGATAACTGGTTCTTTTTACGGATTATTAGTGTCTGTGTAACTGATCTGCTAATGAGTGGTCAGTAATTTTGCCCTCTTCTTGTTTCCCCTTTTGCATATGCAGACCTACCCTACACTTGTGCTGTTACAACTAGCTTTCCAAAGCCTCGGTGTGGTGTTTGGGGATTTAGGCACATCGCCTTTATATGTCTTCTACAACATTTTCCCTCGTGAAATAGAAGACACCGAACAAGTTATTGGAGCACTCTCACTTATTATTTACTCCCTTACCCTGATTCCACTTGTTAAATACGTCTTCATTGTCTTGAGGGCAAACGATAATGGCCAAGGTACGAATATGTCTTACACTCTTGCTTCCTTGAAATTTCTGCTTCAGTTATGAAAGAATCTGATCATTCTAGTTTGTTCAGAGGATGCAGTAAAACTAAACTATATTGTTTTACAGTTCTCCTAGGGTGCTTATTTGCTAAATTTCTCATTCACATGCTTTCTGCAGTTTGTTTCGATTCATGTCACGCAACACTACAATCATTAAGCCTTTTGGTTTAGCTCAAAGTCAGAATGCATCATACCTCTAACAGATTAGCATTATCATTCTGAACTCCCAGAAGCAAACTGAACTAAATATTTTGATGAAAAGCATGATAGGAAAGCCTCATATTGTCCAATATGTGTTTTGAGCCATTTGGTTGTGGGATGCAAAGATTTGCGCACTGCAGCATGCTGTCATGTTCAGTACTTGATCTTCCGCATATTAGTAAATTTTCAATCAGTTTGGCTTACAAATTCTGCGATAACGAATATCAATATAATAGAGTTTTACTGTAATGCCAGGTGGAACATTTGCTCTTTACTCACTACTTTGCCGGCATGCAAAGATAAACACTATTCCGAATCAGCATAGAACAGATGAAGAACTAACAACATACAGCCGCTACACATATGATGAGAAATCTCTTGCTGCAAAGATTAAAAGATGGTTAGAGGGACACCAAATCAGGAAGAATGTCATTCTTATTCTTGTTCTTTTTGGTACTTGTATGGCAGTTGGAGATGGAATCCTCACTCCTGCAATATCAGGTGAGTATCTTTATGTTATTTTTATGAAAAATCTCTATGTTTTACTATGCATTTATTACCAGATTTACTGAAATTAATATTTTGATGAGAATTTAGATTACAGCTTTTAGTTTGATGTGAACTGCTAAACAGCATATTTTCTCAACAAATTCTATCATTGCCATACTGAACATAAATATTAATGAAGTCATTTGGACACTGAAAAATTCTCCAAGGAATGCGTGCTGGCAGTTCCTTTCAAATATAATGTTAACAGTTCCTCCAGGAAATACAGTAACGTTTTTGGCAATTAGATAATGTCCCACAACCACATGATTTGTCAAATTATAACTGTTTTCATGCTTTAAAATGGAAAATACTTACGCCATAGTGAAGTTCTGTTTTACCTTCTATTGCTATTGCATTGCTCAATGTTCAGTTAACAATATTCGACCAGGAAAATATTCAGTGTTATAATGCCCTTCCACCCCTTTAAATGTGCTACATATATCTTTTTTATGATGTTTGCTATTTTACTTTTGCCCAAGTGAATTGATCTTAAGTTTGCATCACAACTTGCAGTTCTTTCTGCAACTGGAGGAATACAAGTGGAAGAGCCCAGCATGAGAAATGGTACTTGTGAAATCTGGAAGTTAATATTGTTTTTCCTGCATTCATTAGCTTATACCTTGCTCTTTCATATCTTTAACTGCTATTACACTCAGTGGATGATGTTAATTTCTTCATCATCAGTAGTTCAACTAGAAATGTGGAGGTGTGATGTGAATAACAAAGCAACATAACTTTCCATGCTGTTTTATCTAGTAAAATGATAACCTTCTTCAGAGTCTATTCAAAGAATAATGTTAACATGTTAACTGTGATTTGAGAATTTTCCCTTTCACATTTGTAATCTTTATAGTGGCAATGTATTGTTTATTGTGGCTGTTTTAAAAGACAGATGCTCATTGATCATTATACTGAGATCAGTATGTGAATGACTGAATTGTTTCATTTTTTTCCCATATCAGATGTGGTTGTCATCGTCTCTGTGGTCATATTGATTGGATTATTCAGCATGCAGCACTTTGGTACTGATAAAGTCAGTTGGCTTTTTGCTCCAATAGTATTTATTTGGTTCATACTCATTGGAATCCTGGGCGCCGTAAACATTTCCAAATACGATCAATCTGTTCTCAAGGCTTTTAATCCTATTTATGTATATCGGTACTTCAAGCGAGGGAAGACTAGCTGGGCTTCTTTAGGAGGAATTATGCTTAGCATTACAGGTTTGAACATCATTCCTAATTTTTCAATAATCTTGTCCTTTGTTTAATGGCAATTACCAGGACTGAAATATTGGTCCATGTTTCAGGGACAGAAGCATTGTTTGCTGATCTTTCATATTTCCCTGTACAAGCTATTCAGGTAGTTTATTGCCTGTCTTTGTTACTAGCTGTGAAAATGTTCTTATGATAACCAAGGAACCTTTTAGAGGCAAATGTACATTTTTACCTACTCTTCTCACATGAGTACAGAAGTAAATCCTTTTGCTTGCCTGCTGATGACATCACATTTTTGTGTGCAGATTGCTTTCACGGTGGTTGTGTTTCCATGCCTTCTTTTGCAGTATACGGGCCAAGCTGCCTATATAGTTCAGAACAAAGACCAGGTCTCCCATGCCTTCTATCATTCCCTTCCAGGTAATGTCAGATAGAGGGAGTCTTCGTTTACCATATATACATGAATGCACATTGACACTATTATTTGGTACAGATTCTGTACTTTGGCCATCATTGATTGTTGCAACAGCTGCTGCAGTAGTTGCTAGTCAGGCAACTATATCGATGACCTATTCAATTATCAAGCAAGCACTTGCTCTAGGGTGCTTCCCCAGAGTGAGAATTATCCATACTTCCAAGAAGTATCTAGGCCAGATATACAGTCCCGATATTAATTGGATCCTTTTGATATTCTGCATCGCTGTCACTGCTGGATTTAAAAACCAAAGTCAGATAGCAAATGCATATGGTAAAGTCTTCCCATATCTGTCTCTGCATGCAAATTTGACGTTCCAGCTCAGTTGCTAACATGGACTAATGTTGTGTAAACAGGTACTGCTGTGATAATGGTTATGCTTGTGACAACATTTCTCATGATCCCCATAATGTTGCTGGTGTGGCGCAGCCACTGGACCTTGGTCATTCTTTTCACCGCGCTGTCATTGCTTGTTGAAATTCCATACTTCACTGCTGTGGTGCGGAAGATTGATCAGGGTGGCTGGGTCCCGCTTGTGTTTGCTGTCGCTTTCCTCATCATCATGTATGTATGGCACTACGGTACACTCAAGCGGTACGAATTTGAGATGCACAGCAAGGTGTCCATGGCATGGATCCTAGGCCTTGGTCCAAGCCTTGGTCTGGTCAGGGTGCCTGGTGTGGGCCTGGTTTACACCGAGCTGGCAAGTGGTGTTCCTCACATCTTCTCACACTTCATCACCAATCTCCCTGCCATCCACTCCACTCTGGTCTTCGTCTGTGTGAAATACCTTCCTGTCTACACCGTGCCAGCGGATGAAAGGTTCCTTGTGAAGCGAATTGGTCCCAAGAACTTCCACATGTTTCGATGCGTGGCGCGGTATGGCTACAAGGACATCCACAAGAAGGATGACGACTTCGAGCAGATGCTCTTCAACAGCCTGATGCTCTTTGTCAGGCTGGAGAGTATGATGGAAGAGTACACAGATTCTGATGAGTACAGCACCCTTGAGCTGAACCAGCAGGCAGGCAATGCCAACCAAAGAATCAATGGCATCAGCACCGGTTCAAACATGGATCTCAGCTATACATCCCATGACTCCATTATACAGGTGCAGTCCCCAAATCATATGGGGAACAGCCAGGTCGTGTTGTCAGGTCAGATGTACCAGAGCGTGGGCGACGAGATTGCGTTCCTGAATGCGTGCAGGGACTCTGGGGTGGTGCACATCCTCGGGAACACGATCATCAGGGCCCGCAGGGATTCAGGGTTCATCAAGAAGATTGCTATCAACTACGTGTATGCTTTCCTTAGGAAGATCTGCAGGGAGAACAGTGCTATCTTCAATGTTCCCCATGAGAGCCTACTGAATGTTGGGCAGGTGTTCTATGTGTAAGCACTGAAACCAAATACATGTAGATGAGAGTTCAACTTCAGAACCACTCGAGAGAAGCTAGCCGTGTTTTGTTCATAGTTAATAGGGGTATAATAGTTGAAAGAATTGTACAGCATCATATGTGACCATTTGGGACATCAATAGTGGTCATGTTCATCATGTAGAGCTTGTACTGTATGCACATCTGCAATAGCTGGTTATTAAATCCAGAGTAATTTTAGTGCTTCCATGGCCAATGTTTCCTGTAAGAGCTAACCGAACAAACGTTCATGAGAAGCCGGAGTTTGTTCATATCTCATGGGAGGGCAAGGATTTGTAAAAAAAAATGTAACTGTTTGGGGATTGATCAAACCGGAGTTAGTATTTGCAGTAAGTATGCTGAGGTCATACCGAACTCGGACCACAACAAGCGCCCTTAAAGTTTTCAGCCATTTAATTAGTAATTACTGCTTCCGTGGTGCAAGAAGTCGAGATTTCTTTGCCGAGTGTTTGTCTAGACTCAGGTTCTGTACCCAGATTTCAATGTCACCCTCTCAAAAGACATTTGAAAAAAGATTTTATCACCATATTTCGGTTTCAGTTTGCAGTTTGTGTCTAGAATGTGCTGTGCTAGCCCTGCTCGGCTGCCCGTTCCAGGAGCAGCTGCAGCTGTAGCTGCTTGATTACTACAGTTCCTGGTGCTGCTGCAGCAGCAGACGCGCGCTGCTGCAGCAAGTACTTCAAATGTAAACGTCGTTGACGTCTTCAGTTCAGACATTTCCATTCAGAACATTGAACCAATCAGCTTAATCTCTAGAGATGGAGATAAGAATACACGTATGTGGGCCATTAAGCATGGTTAAAGTCTTCACAGTAGCAGCAAAACATATTATGTGGTGTTTTTATGAGAGATGATGAAGCAAAGACTGCAAGGGCTTTCTATCTTTTTCCTTGTATGTATATATAGTATCATTGTGTGTGCTTTATTATAGCTAAGGTTGAAAATGGATGGAAAAAATCCCGTTTCGACCCGTTCCGTTTTCTACTTTGTTCCATCGTATTTGTGAGATCCCATGGGAAAGGGGTTTTCCATCTGTTTCCGTAGGATACCGTTTTCATCCGGAATTGACCCGTATTTGTTCTGTTTTTCATTCCGTTTTCAATCTACGTGAGATATGTCTAGAAGTTGATATGTTCATAAACATATTAATCACAAATTATGCATGTTAAATGTAAAAAAATGGCATGCTAGTGAATATTAAACTGATAAATTCGTAAGTGTATATTATTTTGTGACTTTGTTCATGTATACTCGAGAATATTTGATCATTTTATTCTAAATTAATTTTTCGGCTCTCCGTCTGTATTTGTCTGTCCGTATTTTCGTATACCCCATCCTTTTTAATTCTATTTTTTCCCGATACCGATCCCATTCCGCTAAAATATAGAAACAAAAACGGGAGAGGAGTTTTTCCGCCCGTTTCTGTCCGTTTTCATCCCTAAATTATAGCAAAAAAAAAAGAAAGGAATAAAGGCCCCGTTTAGCTGGAATTATAAGCCGGCTGAAAAACACTGTTGGCTAATTTTTTGTGAGAGAAAAATACTATTCCAGCTGAAAAAACAAGCCAAATAAAACGGATTATAAGCCAGGTGAACAGAGCCAAAGAAACAGAACTCTCAATTCTTGTCCACACACTGGGGCCCAGGTGTCGTTTTCCTGATTGGCCTGCCACAGCCCACAAGCGGATTGCCAAACGAATCATCATCGATGGACGATGATGGGTCGTCAGTCTGCGGGCCTAGGGCTGTAACTGTCGAAGCAACGTTGACCCAAGGCTGAAGCATGTGGGAAACGCCGCTCCCAAAAAGAATGAAAGAACAAACAAGTTGTCACGTCGCACTCCACTCCAAAGTTCTTTTCTTTATACTAGCCAATAAACCATTCTATTCGTTGAAAAAAATAAACCATTGCATTCTTTGTGTAATATCTTTCTATTGCTCGGATATGTCCCAACAAGAAAATAAAAAACTGTTTCACAAAAAAAATATTCCCCATAGGGGTGGGTGGGGAAGTACTATAGGTTTATATAGTAGAAAAAAGGTTCTACAAAGAAAAGTTCAACCATAAGAAACTGATTGTTTGGGAGTGTGTGTGCACGCAACAGGATGACTAGTAGTAGCACTTTGTGATGTACGGTATCCCCCAAATTTCTATCCATATTTAATTAGTAAAAAGCTTTCATGCCTTCCATTGTTTAAAGTTTAAGCTATATATTGTACTACTGGTACGAGAATGGTGGTCATAACGAGGGAAACATACCTACCAGCCTTTTATGCATCACATGTGGGACTATTTGGTTGAAAGGGATGGATGGGCGATTAATAATCTATTAATCTATACTTAATAATAAAGAGGCAAAATTACAGACTCTTTTTTTTGTCCATCTATTTTTTTTTGTCTGTCTTCCTTTAACTACCGAACAACGGAGAGTTTCTTTTGTCTGGACATATGTATATATAACCCGTGCTCATACGAGTTAGAATAGCTTGCGTCTAGACCAATATGGAATAGGAATCCTAACCTAAATAGATTCCTCAGATCCTAAGTATTCTAAATAAAACTCTTAATAATAAATAAAAAAGGATAAGAGTTAAGTATTGATATATAGAATCCTAATCCAATTAGATCTCTCAGATCCCAAGTTGTGTCCGGAGAAACAGATGATCAAAAGCACTAATGAGAGTAATTTTGGATTGAGTCTGTGTGTTCCTCACGCAGGACCTTTTACTGTTTTTTCTATTTTCCAAATATCTCCTATTAAATAAATATAGAAATAGAAAAATGATAAATGAAGGTGCTTATTAAACCACCGTGCCCAACTGCAGACTGAGTCCGTGTGTTCCTCAGGCATGACCTTTTTCTGTTTTTTTTATTTTCCCAAATATCACATATTAAATAAATATTGAAATAGAAAAATAATAAATGTAGGTCCTTATTAAACCATCCATACGACTTTTCTGGTTTTGATTTTTATTTTTTTCCTTCTTTCGTCCGTTTCCATTTATGTTCGATTTAGTTTTTTGTTCTTTTCCTCCGTGTTTTTTTTTGTTTTGGTTTATTTGGTTGCACCTTCTTGTTTTCCATCTGTTTTCTCACTATGAGTTATTCATTTTTTATAGTAAAATATAAATAAATAATAAATACAATATTACATGTCTCTAAAACATTGACCATTTCTCACGGACAAGCACTCCAAATTATTGATGTAGTTTTGATTAGAAAAAAATTTGTTCTTATTAAAACCTAGATTATTCGCGAATGGTCTAACTAATCAAACTATGAACTAAAATTTTTAATTGGTTTTGTCCAGTCTAAATAAATGTGTTTTTGCAATCCCTGATGAGGACCGGTATGTAAAAAATCAAGAGAAGTCTCCCGTCATAATTATCATCAGACAAATCAATCTCTAACATGTCGACAACTAACTTCTTATTGATTTTAATCATATATTAGAACTATTGATTTTCGAGTGCTCAAATATCACGAAACTCGATATAATCAAAGCAATACATGAATAGAATAAAAAATATATAGTTATGATGTATCCAAGTCTAAATATTTATGTGCTTTGCAACAGGACAAAAAATATCAAGTTTGTATTTTAATTTGATACATTATCATATTAATGACACATTTTTTGCAAACAATATTATTGACACATTAACCTATATTATGGATGTCATGTTCATCATAAAATAAATTACATGTCTTAATTTTACACAAAGAGTAAAACATAAATAACCGCAAAAATTAAATATTATGAAGAATAGAGGCAAAAATTTCAGGCTCTTTTTTTCGTCCATCCATTTTTTTGGCCCGTCTTCCTCTAACTACCGATAAATGGAGAGTTTCTTTTGTCCGGACTTATATATAACTCATGCTCATACAAGTTAGAATAGCTCGCGTCTAGACCAATATAGAATAGGAATCCTAACATAAATAGATTTCTCAGATCCTGAGTACTCTCAATAGAACTCTTAATAATAAATAGAAAAGGATAAGAGTTAAGTATTGATAGATAGAATCATAATCCAATTAGATCTCTTGGATCCCAAGTTGTGTCCGGAGGTGCATTTGGTTTAGTTTTGTAGTTTTTTCCTATATGAAACAGATGACTGAAAGCAATATTGAGAGTAATTTTGGTATTACATAATTATTTTACTATTTTTCTCCGGTGTATACTTGCTTACGTACATGGTTTCTGATTTGTTTAGCAATTTTTTGCCTTTATTTTTCTCCAACGTACTTACATGGTTTCCAATTTGTTTAGCATTTTTTTGCTTTTATTTCTTGTCCGATGTACTTACGTACATGATGATTTCCTAATAGTTCCCGGAGGACCAATATTTTTGGTTGCTTTTGCATGAAACGGGTAAGCCAGAAGCAATGAATATTAATTTGGTATGCAACTATTTGTTTTTAATGAAAACTAGAAATAATAATGGTTGTTCCTTCTCTTTTGAGTTTTTTGACGTCATTCACTTACTCCCTCTTTCTCTTTTTTAATGTCATTTTCATTTTTCGAGAAGTCAAACGTACTTAACTTTAAATAAATATATCAAATAAAATATTAATATTTATAATACATAAATAGTATTATTAGATAGATCATTGAATCTATTTTCATAATAAATTTATTTAACTTGAGAAATTTTAACTAGCACGAATCCCACGACAACACTTAAATAGGGACAGAGGGAGTATGTCATGTCCTGACGTCCAAACCTACACATGACGCGTGTGGACATGTGATTGTGGCTCAAATTCAACCTTTAATTTGTCAAGCTCACAATAGATACACACAATAACACCTATTTTAGTTGAACTAATTTATTTTCAATTTCTCATAAGGATTAATCTTTTATTGCAGGCTTGATTTATTTGATTTATGGTTGGATAAAGTTTATATATCAAATTGTACAAAAATAACTAACTCGTTATCACCAGTGGTATGGCACCGCGTAATAAAATGTTTGTCCCATTGCAACGCACGGGCATGTTTTGCTAGTTAATATATAATATTGTTAAAAGGAGTCATCACGATTCGTCGAGAGAGACAGAGAGTCCAGAAATTTTGAGATTAATCGAAAAAAAGAAAAGGACGTACACTGTTATATTTTATAATGATAAAAAAAGTCCACATTAATCCTTACATCCTAATCTTAATAGCCCAGCCAATCTTGATAAAACGAAATTTTGTTAATAAACAATGATATCAATCTTGGAAAGGAAAAAACCAGTGGTACCTTCCTAAGGTCGGACATATTATCAATATAAAGTTATAGTCAGGCCATCCGTCCCCCGAGACGCTTGCTACCTGGGCCTGTGACCGACCCAACAAGCCCATTGGTCGACTTCTATGGCTTCTAAAAACCTAGATACTTCGATGACTTCCTGGCTCCTCCTTGTTGCGTTCTCAACCGCCGCACCCGCGCTGCCTGCTTGCCATGGCCGCCTCCTCCACGCTGCCCGCTTGCCACAGCCGCCTCCAACGAGCCGGCAAGACTCCTCACCGCTCGTCGGTACTGCTGGCTGGCCGGGCCAACCTAGCAGCATCCGTGCAAGCACCCGGACGCCGCATGGGCCATCACTGGTCGGGCCCACTGAAAGGATCAAGATGCCCAAGAGGGGGGGTGAATTGGGCTTTTCTAAAAATTAATTGCAAGAATTAAATCCTATAAGCCGGAATTCACCCCTAGTGCCTACTTGTGTTCCTAGAGATTCTACCGGTAAAAGTTTTGCACCCTAGTTTCCAATCCTAGTCTAGCATGGCACTTCTAGGAAAGTAAATCAAGCAATGAAAGTAAATACGAGAATATAAATGCTTGAAAGTAAGGGCAAGGAACACGACGATGTTTTTCCGAGGTATCGGAGAGTCGCCACTCCCCACTAGTCCTCGTTGGAGCACCCGCGCAAGGGTGTAGCTCCCCCTTGATCCACGCAAGGATCAAGTGCTCTCTACGGGCTAATTCTTCGACACTCCGTCGCGGTGAATCGCCCAAAACCGCTCACAAGATGAGTTGGGTCATCCACAAGCTCCGCCGGATGATCACCAAACTCCCAATCACCACCAAGCCGTCTAGGTGATGGCGATCACCAAGAGTAACAAGCTAGAACTCTCACTTGACCACAACGAGCCTAAATGAGAAGGTGGATGCACACTTGCTACTCTCTAATCGCTAGTGAGGAACTCTCAAGCTTTGATTCTCAAAACACAATCCTCACTAGAGCTCTTGCGCTCCCTTGCACTCCAAAGGTGTTTCTTAGCTGAACAAATGAGAAAGAGACCTCTAAAAGAGGTGGTGGGGATGTATTTATACACCCCACAGAGGGCTCCCGTTCGATCTCGTGGCTTCTGGAGTCTTCTAGATGATAGAAAATCGGTGAACACGTTATTATCTCTATGTAAACCCGACGTGTGGGCCTTTCCTCCGTATTTTCTGATAACCCCCTGTAGAAACAGACAAACACCAAAACTCGTGGAATTCTGTCAGATAAAATCCTAAGTCTAGGTGTTGGTTGCATTTGGATCCTTTTCTTTATTTATTTAATAACTATATTTGGTACTTAAGGACCGTCAACAAGGCCGAGGAGACCGATACCTGGGGATGGGCTGGTAGTCCTCGTCAGTGCTGTCAGAGGCCTCATCCTCAGCTAGATCAGCAGGCTGAGCATCAAGATCGGCAAGCTCTGCCTCAGCAAGCCTCTCAACGGTGGCGTCCTGCTCAGCTGCTGTCTCTGGTACCTCAGGTCTCTCGCGCTGTCCTGGCACTGGGGCCTGCTCTCTCGTAACTGAAGCCCATAGCTGACGGATATCATACTCAGAAAAAGCGGTGGTAGTATCTGATATCTCAGCTCTGATCTCTGCAGGAAGCTGAAGGGCAGATCTGATGATGAAGCAAATCCAGTGAGCATAAGGCAGCTGACGATGTCCCTTGAAGCCCTCAGCTAGGGTGTCCTCCATCTCACTAAGCATAAGATCCCAAACGTCAAAAGGTGTCTGTGAGAGGAGGTGGTGAACAACCCATAGCTGCATCCTAGTCAATCCCTCTCTGTAGCCAAGCCTGGGAAGAAGAGTGCGTCTGACTATAGCATCCAGGACTCGGGCTAGCGGTGTCAAGCTGGTAGGAGTGCGACGAGACCCTTCGCCAAAAGGCTCACGAAAGCAGGGTCGAATCAAATCAGTAGGTGGCACTGTCCCGCCGTGAGGGCGTCTGGGTGGAGGAGTCTGACCAAAGCAGAGCTGATGAATCTTCGTGTCTGAAGCTGGGAGTCTGAGAATCTCCCGCACTCTAGTGCTGTACAGTCTGTGGTCACGGCCTCGGAATACAAAGTGTATGAACTCATGGGCAGGATCAATCCATAGTGAAGCATAGAACTCTCTAACCCATGTGCCGCAGTATGCACCTGTCCGTCCAAGAAAATCTAACAGGCCTGGCAGAAAGGACAGGTGCGGACGAAGCTGCTCTCCCACAACCTCAACAAGTGACTCAAGGCGACAGACCCTCTGTGGTCGAAAAGCAATGCCACTGTCAACAAGAGCTCTGTAAAAATCCTCCTGTAGAGGAGTATAGAAACCCTCTGATGCTCTGGAGTCCCTCTGAGGTGGGAACCACCGACTGACCTCAACGAACCTCAACCCTTGCACCTGACGTGCTGTAGCACCCCTCAAGTCAAAGTGCTCGACCGGGGGTGAACCTCTAGCCCTAGGAGGAGGACGTGCTCCACGACGCTGGCCCTCTGGCCTAGGAGTCACCTGAGCTCGTGTGCGTGTAGAGCGGCGACGCGGTGGAGTCTGAGCTGGCTGCTCCTCTGTGCCCTCTAGATCCTCTGCAGGTGGATCAACTGACATAGCATCTGCAGCCCCTGTGTCCTCTGTGCCCTCAGTAGCATCTGTAGCCTCTGTACCAAGCTGTCGACCTTCAAGATGAAAGCGACGCTTGCCAATGCGTATGCCACTGCTCCTGCCTCCCCTCTCTGCCTGCTCTGCTGCATCTGCAACTGCCTGAGCGATCTCTGCATCGGTAAGTGTCTTCTTCTTCTTTCTGGCCATTACCTTGATGCACTTTCCACGCACAACCTCAGACAGACGAGGAGGACTGTCGTCCCCGTCACTAGGAGCACCACCGGCGTTCTTGCAACGAACCATGCTGTCAAGCTGTCGGAAAGCCTCTGAAAGATGGTGTACTGACACTCAAGAGGCTTGGCCTCAATCCGTATCCGCAGGCTTGGCCTCGGATTCAGCAAGCTGAGATTACCCTGACACACCGACAAACTCACTAAAAAGACGGAATAGATGGATCTACTATAAGCAACATATATAACTAAAAGGTACGAAACCCTAGAGATAGCAAGCATATAAGATAAGATATGAATCAAAACGCGATAGCTACCTCGGATCGACGAGAAGATGGTGATGGGGTAAGACGACCTAGATCGCGAGACTTCCCGAATTCGCCGGACGAGCTCTGATTTGCCGAAACACGAGATAATTAGGTAAACAAGGAAGAAGTTACGGCAAACCCTAACAAGGAGATCAAGGTAACGCGAAACAACCTCGCGAAGAAGATGTCGCGCGACGAAAGTTCGATGACGAACGAACAAGATGTCGCGACGCGAACCCTAGGGTTAGGGTTAGGGCAACGCGAAGTCCACGAACGACGACGATCGCGAGGGAGAGCAAGCAACGGCCGGCCGGAGGTGGATCAGCAGGCACGGGCGCGGCTCACCGGCGGCAGTAGTGCGGCTACGGCGGCGGTGGCGCGGCTACGGCAGTGGTGGCGCGGCTACGGCGAGGCACGGGCAGGCGCGGGCGACTGCGGGTGGCTGGCGGCGCGAGCGCGGGCGAGGAGCGGCTCCCCGGCGGAGGAGGGAAGACGCGGCTTGCCGGAGAACGAGAGGGCGGCGGTTCGGCGAGATAGGGCAAGAAGGCGGCGGATTGAAAAAGATTGGAACGAAGACGAACCGTTATATGAGGGGTTAGATCCGCTCGTCACGCGATGACCGGATGCGGTGGTCGATATGACCGGACATGGTGGTGCAGCGTCCGGTCACACTCCAGTAAGCTCCTGGAGCGACCGGACGCATCCGGTTAGGACTGACCGGACGCGGACAGAGTCCGGTCGAGAGGTACTCGGGAATGTCATCGCGAATGACTGGACGCGGTGGTGGCAACCGGGACCGGACGCGGTGGTCAACAGCAGCGCGTCCGGTGCAGCGTCCGGTCACTAGATCAGGAGTTGGTCTTCTGGATGACCGGACGCGCTAGTGGTCGCCGGGACCGCACGCGGTGGTGAAGTATCACTGCGTCCGGTGCAGCGTCCGGTCCAGCGTCCGGTCACTGTTTTTCGCCCTTCTTCGTTCCGAACTTCGACGCGACTTCTCCCAATCAAGTTCCAATTCAGAGAGACACAAATAAACACCAATTGGAACCTAATATGAGTGACCTCACTCAAACCCTCAAGATTTTCAAAATAGATTGCCTTAGCCTAGTATTATTTTTTAGAAAATAGGCAATAAACACCCGAGGAGCAACGTATGGCCATGCAATAGAGTTTTTGAACCTTTAGGAGCGTCAAAAAGCTCTCTCTATCCATGGACGAACACAGAGGTTGCTCAAAGCTAAACCGAAAAGAAACGACAAACTAACAACCATGCATATGCAATGCAATACAAGAAAGTAAAGCTAGGTTGCTTGTCAAGTTTGATCCACGGTTAGGCTTCTTCACTCCTCCAAAGGAGGGTTATCGTAACCGTGTTAGCCAAGGCCTAGATGCATTGCGATAAAATAAACATGGCATATAATACAATGCAATGCAAGGGACAACACAAGCTCATTTTTTAAAGTTGCTAGAGTCAAGCACATTGAGTTCACTTCTTAACCTACAAAAGGTGGCCTCATCCAAAGGTTTAGTGAAGATATCCGCTAATTGATTTTCACTTCTTACACCTTCTAGTGATATGTCATTTTTAGCAATGTGATCTCTTAGAAAGTGATGGCGGATATCAATGTGCTTGGTGCGAGAGTGTTGTACCGGATTGTTAGCAATTTTAACAGCACTTTCATTATCACATAAAAGTGGCACCTTTTCAAGAACAATTCCATAGTCTAGGAGGGTTTGTTTCATATATAAGATTTGTGCACAACAAGCCCCCGCGGCAATGTATTCCGCCTCGGCGGTGGACAAAGCCACACTATTTTGCTTTTTAGATGACCAAGATACTAAAGATCTCCCAAGCAAATGGCACCCTCCGGATGTGCTTATTTTGCAACCGGCATAATCCGAATCGGAATAGCCAACTAGTTGGAATCTAGCTCCTTTGGGATACCAAAGACCAATGCTTGGGGTGTGCTTAAGATATCTTAGGATTCTTTTTACGGCACTTAAGTGAGGTTCTTTAGGGCAAGCTTGAAAGCGAGCACACATGTACACACTAAACATGATATCGGGCCTAGATGCGGTAAGGTACAACAAACTACCAATCATAGAACGGTAGAGAGTTTGATCAACCAGTTTACCTCCCTCATCTAGGTCGAGATATCCATTTGATGGCTTTGGGGTCTTGATTGGTTTGCATTCTTCCATCTTGAATCTTTTGAGAAGATCCTTGGTATACTTTTCTTGAGAGATGAAAATCCCTTCTCTCATTTGCTTGACTTGAAAACCAAGAAAGAATGTGAGCTCACCAATCATAGACATCTCGAACTCCTTCGACATCAATTTACCAAATTCCTTGCAATATTCTTCATTTGTTGACCCGAAGATGATATCATCAACATACACTTGACAAATGAAGATCTCCCCATTAAGGTTCTTGGTGAATAGTGTGGTGTCGACCTTCCTAATGGTGAAGCCCTTCTCAATGAGGAAGTCCCGGAGGCGCTCATACCACGCTCTAGGGGCTTGCTTGAGCCCATATAGCGCCTTGGACAACCTATAAACATGATTAGGATATCTAGGGTCTTCAAACCCGGGAGGTTGATTAACATAGACTAGTTCATTTATGAAGCCATTTAAGAATGCACTTTTCACATCCATTTGATATAGTTTCATATCATGATGTGATGCATATGCAAGGAGGATACGAATGGCTTCAAGTCTTGCAACGGGTGCAAAGGTCTCTCCAAAATCAAGACCTTCAACTTGAGAGAACCCCTTTGCAACTAGTCTTACCTTGTTCCTCACTACTATGCCTTGGTCATCTTGCTTGTTTCGGAACACCCACTTGGTTCCAATGACTCTTGCACCTTTAGGATGCTCTTCAAGTGTCCATACTTGATTGCGGGTGAAGTTGTTCAATTCTTCATGCATAGCATTCACCCAATCCGGATCTTAAAGAGCTTCTTCTACATTCTTAGGTTCAACACAAGAGACAAAAGAGTGATGTTCAACAAAAGAAGCAAGCTTTTGGGATCGAGTCATTACTCCCTTAGTAGGACTCCCTATGATGAGATCTTGTGGATGTGCTTGAAGTAGAGGTGAGTTTCTTCTATCAACCACTTGAGGAGGTGGACGGGGAGCATCAACATCTTGAGCTTGTGCCTCGGTTTGTTCATGAGAGACATAAGTGTCTTTATTTTCAACTCTCTCATTCTTGTCAACATCTTGAGGCACACGTGATGAAGATGGTGGATCAACAATTTGTACATTGTCTTCATCATCTTTTGGCTTGATGTCTCCCACCGGCATGTTCTTCATTGCCTCCCTCAAGGGTTCATCACCTACATCATCACAATTCTCAATTGCTCCTTGGGAGCCGTTAGATTCATCAAATTCCACATCATATGTTTCTTCAACCAAACCGGTGGCATGGTTAAATACTCTATATGCTTTGGACTTTGATGAGTAACCAACAAGAAAACCAATATCACAACGTCTTTGAAACTTCCCTAGGTGTTGACGCTTCTTGTAGATATAGCATTTGCAACCAAACACCCGAAAGAATGAGACGTCCGGCTTCTTCCCATTAAGCAACTCATAGGGGGTCTTGCCAAGAAACTTTTGTAGGAAGAGGCGATTAGAAGCATAGTATGCGGTGTTGATTGCCTTGGCCCACAATTTTTCCGAAGTATTGTACTCATCTAGCATTGTTCTTGCAAGGGTAATCAAAGTCCGGTTCTTTCTCTCAACTACACCATTTTGTTGAGGAGTATAGGTTGAAGAGACTTCATGCTTGATTCCAATTTCATCACAATAAGCTTCAATGTTTGTGTTGTCAAACTCTTTGCCATTGTCACTTCTAATCTTCTTTATCTTGACTTCAAATTCATTTTGGCTCTCTTTGCAAACTTCTTGAAGCAATTAGCCACTTCGGATTTGTCATGAAGGAAGAAAGTCCATGTGTACCTTGAGTAGTCATCCACTATCACAAGACAATAGAGATTACCACCCAAGCTCTTGTAGGTTGTAGGCCCAAACAAATCCATGTGTAGAAGTTCTAGCACTCTTGAAGTTAACATGAAAGCTTTGGTTGGATGAGTGTTTGCAACTTGTTTGCCCGCTTGACATGCACTACAAGGTTTGTCCTTTTCAAACTTCACATCCTTCAATCCTCTCACTAGTTCTTTCTTCAATAGCTTGTTGAGAGTGTTCATTCCAACATGAGCAAGCCTCCTATGCTAAAGCCAACCAAGTGAGGTCTTGGTGAACAAACATGTCATCAAATTTGCATCTTCGGAGGTGAAGTCAACAAGATAAAGATTGTTGTATCTAAAGCCTTTGAATATCACTTGCTTGTCATCTATCTTTGAAACTACCACTTCATTTGGTGTGAACAAGCATTGGAAGCCAAGGTCACAAAGTTGCCCAACGGATAATAAGTTGAAACTCAATGAAGCAACATAGAGCACATTTGAGAGTGAATGATCATTTGATATTGCAATCTTGCCTATACCCTTGACTTTGCTCTTTGAATTATCCCCAAATGTGATCTTCTCTTGACATATCCCATTCTCTTCAATGGAGGTGAACATACGAGGATCACCGGTCATATGTTGAGTGCAACCACTATCAATAACCCAATGAGATGCACCGGTCTTGTAGTTCACCTACACACAAGAGATCAAGCCTTTTGTTTAGGGACCCAAACTTGAGAGGGACCCTTGACTTTCTCAACTAGTGACTTGGCAACCCATATTTTCTTTGGCCTATTCTTGTTTGGGGGACCCAAAAACATAACTTTCATCTTTCCATTAGAATCTTTTCTTAGCATGTAATGAGCATTGAAGGCAAAGGGTCTAGCATGCTTGGGCAAGGGTTGTGGTGGTGGAGTTTTGCATTCATGAGCAAAATGACCTTCTTGTCCACACTCAACACATCTCTTTGGCTTGGGCTTTGACTTGCTTTGTTGTTGTTGAGCTTTTGCCTTCTTCTCTTGATTTGCCAAGTACCCAATGCCACTTCTATCCATCTTCATTACGGTGTTTATGAGTAGCTCACTTTACAAATATTGACCTCTTGTGAACTTGCTTAGGCCGGTCTTGAGATGCTCTTTCTCTTGCTTGAGCTTCTTGTTTTCTTCAATGAGTGACTCATTTGTTGTTTGCTTCTCAAGAGCCATCAAACCTTTTAGCTTCTTGTTCTCATTTGCAAGCTTCTCATTTTCACTCTTGATCTTGGCATAATCATCATAGTTGCTTGACTCAACCACACTCTTGCCTTTACTACTAGAACCTTGCTCAATGCTTTCAATGATCAAGTCATCACATGATGTAGCTATATCACACTTAACAACATTGTTAGTAGCATCATGTGTCTCAAGAGCAAGTTCATTAGCAACCACAAGACTATCATAGTCAATTTTCAATGTGGTGTATTTGTCTTTTAGAGAGTTATGTCTAGTGATGAGCTCATCATGCTTCTTCTCAAGCTTATGATGTTGATCTTTAAGCTCTTTATTAGAAGTTTTGAGCTCCTTGAGATTTGAAGACATAACTTCATTTTGATCTTTAAGCCCACCACTAGCCTTTTGAGCACTTTCAAGCTTAGATGAGAGTGATTCATTTTCATTTTGAAGTTCATCATTTTCATTTCTTGTCCTTCTTATGACTTTAGTGTATTTGTTCAACAATTTTACAAGTTCATCATAAGAAGGTGCATCATATTCATCATCACTATCACTATCATCATCATCATCACTATCATGATTTTGTACCTTTCGTTCACCCTTGGCCATAAGGCATAGGTGAGTGGTGGACGATGATGGTGAAGGAGGCGGTGAAGGTGGTGATGAAGATGTTGGTGAAGATGATGGCCCCATCACAAATGCGGCAACCTTCTCTTTCTCATCATTGCTTTCATCTTCGGAGGACTCACAAGATGATTCAATATCGGTGAGCCAATCACCAACAATGTATGCCTTTCCTCCCTTCTTCTTCTCGTGGAACTCCTTCTTCTTGCCATCCTTCTTCTTGTATGGCTTGTTTTTCTTCCTCTCTTCTTCTTCATCACTTGAATCATTTTTCTTGCCCTTGCTCTTGTTCTTGTACTTGTCTTTTGGTGGTCTAGGGCATTGATGAGCTAAGTGGCTAAGTTCACCACAATTGTAGCAATCCATCTCCGAGATTGGCTTTCTCTTGCTACTTGTGAAGAATTTCTTTTTCTTGCCGTCGAACTTGATGCCACTCTTGTTGAGCTTCTTTAGCATTTTGGTGGTCTTTCTCACCATGAGTGCAAGTGATTCATCATCAACATCACTTTCACTTGAGCTCTCTTGCACCATCATGGCTTGGCCTTTCTTCTTCTTCTTGTCATGACTAGCTTTGAAGGCCAAGTCTTTCTTCTTGGAAGATGATGAGCCCTCTTCCGGAGTGATGTGCATGTACATCTCATGAGCATTGATCTTCCCCAATACTTGTGTCGGTGTTGCGGTGGAAAGATCACTTTGGTGAAGCACGGTGACAATGTGACCATACTTCTCAACGGGAAGAACACTCAAGATCTTCCTTGCAACATCCGATTGGCTCATTTGACTGAGCCCAAGAGCATTGAGGTCCTCTACAAGAACATTCAAACGAGTGTATATATCATTAGCACTTTCTTTGGGAAGCATCTCAAAAGAATTAATTTTTTTCAAAGCAATGTGATAGCATTCCTCACGCTCACTCTTAGTTCCCTCATGGAGAGCACAAAGATTTTCCCACAATTCATGAGCGTTCTTTGCATTACGCACACGATTGAAGATATCTTTGCCTAAGCCCCGGTAGAGTGCGTTTTTGGCCTTTGCATTCCACCGGTCGTACTTCTCCTCGTCACCAATGGGGTTTGCGGGATCCTTGATAGCGAGAAGCCCTTGGGTTGTGGCTCTAAGACACCCAACGTCTATGGCTTCGAGATACGCCTCCATACGGATTTTCCAATATGGAAAATCATCCCCCTCGAAGGTGGGAGGTGGTCCTTCCCCGTTAGACATCTTGCTCTAGGCGGTAAAGCCTAAATTAGGAGCAACTCGGCTCCGATACCAATTGAAAGGATCAAGATGCCCAAGAGGGGGGGTGAATTGGGCTTTTCTAAAAATTAATTGCAAGAATTAAATCCTATAAGCCGGAATTCACCCCTAGTGCCTACTTGTGTTCCTAGAGATTCTACCGGTAAAAGTTTTGCACCCTAGTTTCCAATCCTAGTCTAGCATGGCACTTCTAGGAAAGTAAATCAAGCAATGAAAGTAAATACGAGAATGTAAATGCTTGAAAGTAAGGGCAAGAAACACGGCGATGTTTTTCCGAGGTATCGGAGAGTCGCCACTCTCCACTAGTCCTCGTTGGAGCACCCGCGCAAGGGTGTAGCTCCCCCTTGATCCACGCAAGGATCAAGTGCTCTCTATGGGCTGATTCTTCGACACTCCGTCACGGTGAATCGCCCAAAACCGCTCACAAGATGAGTTGGGTCATCCACAAGCTCCGCCGGATGATCACCAAACTCCCAATCACCACCAAGCCGTCTAGGTGATGGCGATCACCAAGAGTAACAAGCTAGAACTCTCACTTGACCACAACGAGCCTAAATGAGAAGGTGGATGCACACTTGCTACTCTCTAATCGCTAGTGAGGAACTCTCAAGCTTTGATTCTCAAAACACAATCCTCACTAGAGCTCTTGCGCTCCCTTGCACTCCAAAGGTGTTTGTTAGCTGAACAAATGAGCAAGAGACCTCTAAAAGAGGTGGTGGGAATGTATTTATACACCCCACAGTCGAAACGAACCGTTACCTGCCAACTCAGCAAAACACGGGCTGACCGGACGCGCCGGTCGAAGTGACCGGACGCGCCGGTCGGTCGTAACGGTCGAAATCCGAAATTTTGGCTGAGTGACCGGACGCGCCGGTCAGGGGTGACCGGACGCGTCCGATCGTGCAGGGAGCTTACTGTAACGAGACCGGACGCGCGACCGCGTCCGATCGGTGATGACCGGACGCGTCCGGTCGTCGTAGGACCTTACTGGAACGTGACCGGACGCGCCGATCACACCCAGGTCGCGTCCGATCGGGTGTTTTCCCTCAGGTGACACGTGTCGGCCCTGACCACCGCGTCCGGTCCTCGCAAGGGCCGCGTCCGGTCGTCAGCGCCGAAACACAGTCGCGGATTTGAACTGACCGGACGCGTCCGGTCAAGCCGAGAACCATGTCCGGTCAAGAGGAAAACACTCTAAACTCTCCGAAACGCGACGCAACTTGAACCAAGTTGCTTCCAACTGAACTTTGAGCTATTCTAGAGCTGCCTAGCGCTAAGTTTAACAAGTGTGCACCACACCTAAACATAGGACTCACCTAGGTCAAGCTACCCGCTCATGCTCCCCTTTATAGTACGGCCAAAGGAGAAAAAACGAAGATCCTAACGACTATTCCGAATGTATCTCAACACCTCGACATCCGGAACTAACCGTCCTTAATCTTGACGTCACTCCTTTGAAAACCGAAACGATTTCCATCAAGGGGCATGAGTACCATGGTGCCCAAAGCAGTTATAACCTCTATGACCTAACTTACCAAAGTTTCTGCAAAACACACGTTAGTCATGGTAATAAAGCGTTGTCATCAATTGCCGAAACCAAACCTCGGGGCCTAGATGCTTTCACCCACGATAGGCACAGGCGCAGCTGGCCGCTACCAAGCCGTACCACCATCCTCGGTCATCAGCTAGCCGGAACCAACCATTCCCCGCTCTACTCTGCGTCGTGCGGAAGAAGGTTGAAAAACACATGTTGCAAGCGTATGTTTCGAGTGTTACAAAAGTTTCAGAGGCATGTTGTAAGTGTGTCGGATGGATGTTGCAAAAGTAGATCAAAGTGTTTTATATGTTGTAATGGTTATACACGTATGTTGCAAGCGTCTGTTCCTAATGTTTCATCAATGTTTTCAGACTATGTTGCAAGTGTGTTTATCTATGTGTTGCATATGTTTTCACACATATGTTGCAAGTGTTTTATCTGATGTTGCTTATGTTTGTAATGGTTTTTAAACGTTTTAAGTGTTTTTTATAAGTGTTTCAAAAACATGTTTCAAGTGTTTCTTGACATATGTTGCAAGTGTTGCATCTCGATGTTTCAAAAGTAGATTGGGTGTTGCATATGGGCTGCGCGTGGGAAATGGGAGGGCGCGAGCGGCTCCCACGCGTAGTCAGGCGGCGTGGGCGTTGTCGTCCGGGCGGCGATGGCCCCGTGTGGGTGCGCGGGCGGAGGCATACTAGCGCGAGCGCGGGTGTAGAGTGCTGTGGCGCGGGCGTCCGGCGTCCGCCCCGGACGTCTGGGCGCTAGCACTACCGTTTTTTTACACAAGAGCCCTAAACCAATACTATAATCATGTTTAAAAAAATAAAATATCAAGGAACGTATATTTTTGACATCATGGTTGGCTGCAAATGAATTGAAGGAGTCTGACTAGGAGAAAATCTGTCTACACAGCCATATATATGAAAATGAAAAATAATACTTGCAGATCACAAAAAGAAAAAAATAGAAGTAGCCGATAAGAAAATGAACAAAACTATAGATAAAAATAGAAGTATCACTATATCTTACTACTAAAGATCTTTTTTGAGTGGATCTTACTACTAAAGATAAATATTGTTTCATCTATCTAGATAGGTGGGCCTACTTAATAAAAAACATATACCATTTATGATGATCAAATAGCTTGGATTCAATAAAGAGTCCATGCATGGCTAATAAAATTAATAAGTACCACATCAATAAAGGGAATAAAAAGAACATATATCCTTGGATTTTATGATGATCTAATAGCCTAGATTAAACCAGATAATTCATACCTTATACAACCAATAGATAATAAATTACGTTGCCATATATAAAAAAAATTAAAAATATTTTGGATCATGGAAGAAGTCTATTTATATGTTACCACTAAAGAAAATAGTCTTCTGTTTGCCTTAACAGAAGGGCCTCCACTTAAGCGAAAAACAAAAAGAACATATAACATTTGTGATGATCTAATGGATTAGATTAAACAAAGAGTCCATATCTAATATAATTAATAGTTACCATATTAATAAAAACAAAGAACCTACACTGTTGTATTCTTTATTATCTAATGGCATAGACTAAACCATAGAATCCATGCCTTATTCAATTAAATGAATATAAATTTGCAATAACAAATTGAATAAAATAGCAAATTGACATTCATTGGAGTTGTAAAGAAAATTATATACATAAACCGTCCATGTAAAGCATAATTACTAAGGTAAGGTAATAGATTAAAACATGAAAAGTTAATGTTTTGTCTCCAAAATAATTGGAAAGAGAATTTATATAAATGAATAGTACTTACAAATTAGAATTAGTGAAAATCTAAATTTAAAATTGCAAATTAGAAAAAGCAGTAGTTTTTCGAGACTGTGCCTCCGCAGCATATAGTTTTAAAAAGTAGTAGTTTGATTTGAAAAACAAAAACTTAGTATTAGTATAAGTTCAAAGAAGTTTAATGGCTAAACCTACCACATTAATACTATACTACGAGATTGTTATAATAGACTAGCGATCTAAAGCTATCAAACGATAAATGAAAAATAAATAAAAAACCCATCACATATATAAAACAAATATAAAAAAGATAGGCATCTATAAATGTACATTGTAAAAAAAGGATTCCAAATCATTTTATAAAAATTCATAAGAAAAATTTGTCTTGTAGTGTATATGTACCTGAAATTTGTTCTTTTCATATGGATTTTTCCAAATGGAGTTTGAATCTCAAAATTTTGTGATAATGTTACATCTATAGACGTACCATGGATGTGTATCATTTCAATTTTTTTTTTAAAACTCCTATAGGTATGTTTTTCTATTTCATGAATCCATCGAAGAGGTGATTTGCACCACCAATAATTTCCGGAGCATTACAAGATTGAACTCCCGTGTCGTGTGTCTGTCTGACTGGCTAGCTTTGTCAGCACAAGGGCCGAGGTGAAGCCGTGAAGGCGTGAAGCCAAGACTGACTTGCCCGTCCCCTCTCCAATCACAGTTGTGTACGTATATCCATCTCAGCACCACTCGTTTATATATGCACCTCCCCATCAATCATTTGTCTCATCCTGTTACCATTAGCGTAGACCAACCGCGGGCTAGGCCAACCAGTCCCGATCATCCATGGCGTCCTCCTTCAAGCGGTCGCTGCCATGCGTGGTCCTCCTCCTCCTCATCGCTGTCTTCCACCAAGGCTGCTCGTCGGCGACGGCCCACAGACCGTACGCCGGCGACATGGGGAGCAGCACCGACGACGACAGCCCGATGATGGAGCGGTTCCAGCGATGGAAGGCGGCGTACAACAAGTCCTACGCCACGGTCGCCGAGGAGCGTCGGCGGTTCCGGGTGTACGCGCGCAACATGGCGTACATCGAGGCCACCAACGCCGAGGCCAAGGCGGCGGGGCTCACGTACGAGCTCGGCGAGACGGCCTACACCGACCTCACCAACCAGGAGTTCATGGCCATGTACACGGCGCCCCCGCCGGCGCAGCTGCCTGCGGACGAGGACGAGGACGCGGCGGTGATCACCACCCGCGCGGGGCCCGTTGACGCCGTCGGCCGGGGCACGCCGGGCCAGCTGCCGGTGTACGTGAACCTGTCCACCGCCGCGCCGGCGAGCGTGGACTGGCGGGCCAGCGGCGCCGTGACGCCGGTGAAGAACCAAGGCCGATGTGGTACGCACACAACCCGTAAAGAGTATCATCATGTCATTCCGTCCTGGAACCTGTCATTTGCCATCAATTATTTCTCTCACCTGTTCCTAACCACATGCATGCATGCTTGTCACTGCGCAAAACACATGCTTTTGCCTGCATCTGCATGTGCAGGGTCGTGCTGGGCGTTCTCGACGGTGGCGGTGGTTGAAGGGATCTACCAGATTCGGACGGGGAAGCTGGTGTCGCTGTCGGAGCAGGAGCTGGTGGACTGCGACACGCTGGACGCCGGCTGCGACGGCGGCATCAGCTACCGCGCGCTGGAGTGGATCACCTCCAACGGCGGGCTCACCACGGAGGAGGACTACCCGTACACGGGCACCACGGACGCCTGCAACAGGGCCAAGCTCTCCCACAACGCGGTCAGCATCGCGGGGCTCCGGCGCGTGGCCACCCGGAGCGAGGCGTCGCTGGCGAACGCGGTGGCGGGGCAGCCCGTGGCCGTGTCCATCGAGGCCGGCGGGGACAATTTCCAGCACTACAAGAAGGGCGTCTACAACGGGCCCTGCGGGACCAACCTGAACCACGGCGTCACCGTCGTAGGCTACGGCCAGGAGCAGGAGGCGGCCGGCGGGGACAAATACTGGATCATCAAGAACTCGTGGGGGGAGAGCTGGGGCGACGGCGGGTACATCAAGATGAGGAAGGACGTCGCCGGCAAGCCGGAGGGGCTCTGCGGCATCGCCATCCGCCCGTCCTACCCACTAATGTGACGACATGATGTACATCCTTTTTTCCTTTTTTTTTCATTTGAATTATTAAATAGTCAGCATGTGATCGAGTCAAACTTTTTTTATTCCTGCTATTACGTGTACCAGTACACTTGTTGTAAATAATAATCCACGGCACCTCGCGTGTAAACCTCTTATTCTTGTGCGAAAACGACTTCTGCAAATAAATTATTAGGTATGTACAATGTGTCACTATCAATCGTCATTTACTCGCTTCAATAGACAACATCAAGCACTCAAATATGAAATGCGGAACAACATTGGTGGTCGATAGTGCCAAGGTTCTGTTTGGATCACCTTTAAATTATAGTGAGGTGATCTAAACATACCAAACCTCGCATTGCGGCAGGCTGCCGAGTTCAACAACATTGCAATGTTGACGTAGGAATTACTCAACCAAACTAAAAATGGTTAAGCATTATTGAACACCAAAAACTGAACCACTTGTTTTGTAATCCATTATGATTGTTTCAGCGATGAGAAGTACTCACAATCTTTTTTGGAACATAGCTAACCTTTTGATCGAATTTGTACCAATAATAAGCTGGTTTTCATTGGCATATTGCTATTTCTATAATTAGTTCATAAGCATCTGTTTTGCCAGCAGACCATGCGACATCAGAAGCTGGAAATACGTACAGTATTCACGTCATGACATGAGTGCAACACGTCTTGCATTACAGGTGCTATTGGGAAGCAGTTCCATGCTATTTGTAATTTTATATCTCTAGCATTCAAACCGTGCCATTCAAGGAGTGTACACGACCTCTTGCATTAGGATAGCTGGTGTGCTAGAAGAGATGTAAGCTAGCAACCCTACAAATGTAAAAAGAAATCAATACTTGCATAGTAGTGTGACAGTTGCACGACATCATAACTTGATTACTTATCTAGGCTAGAGAGCCGCAAAATAGGGAAGAAATCTAGCATGTGAATCCAGTATACAACCTTAAATCAATAAAGTCTAATTTTCAGTATAGCTTCTCATTACACAAAATTATTGTTCTGGTCATGAGAGTTAATAAGGAGAGGAAAATACGCACATAATACTTTTCCACCAACCAAAAATATTGTATTGAATATTTCAGCCTTAAATGATTTTAAAATGAAAAAAGTTTCAACTACAAACTTTTAGATCTCATTGATTTCTATAGTTCTGATAAAGAATGTGTTACTCTATCTGAGATTGTTTGAAAATTCCAGAAATTTGAATATCAAAATATGTGAGTTTAAATAGTTGAATATTTCAGACACAAAATATTGAAATCAAAAACTTATTAATAACAAACATGTAGATCAGATCGATGATTACAACTTTCATATCAACTATGTGAACATTCGAGGTCGTTTAGAAGTTCTAAAATTTTAAATTTCGTAATCTATGAACTTAAAACACATATTTAGGACTCTAAATGACTTCAAATAAAAAAATAACTATAAAGCTGTAGATCATATTGAGAACTACAACTTTGATATATACCATGTCAATATCTAAGGTTGTTTGAAAACTTTAATTTTAAATTTTGAAATCCAAGAACTTAAAACAATATTTTGGAGCTCCAAACTATTTCAAACCAAAAACTTCTCAACTACAAAGTTGTAGCTCGTGTCAAGAACTATAATTTTAGTATAAAATTTGTCTTCACCCGAGTTCATATAAAAAATTATAAATTATTTTTAGATTCGTCTATTTATAGAGACGGGCATCTTAAAATGTTTCTTTGAAAATTTATTTTTAGAGACTGACGCCTAGAGCCCTAGAGTGCCCATCTCTATTAATAGTGATTATTAGATGGGCATCTTAAGATACCTGCCTCTGAAAATTAATTTTTAGAGATGGGCATCCTAAGGCGACCGCTTTTGTCAATTGATGATTTTCAGAGGTGGACACCTGGGGAGTTCTGTCTCTATAAATAATTTTAAGAGGCGGGCATGTGCCTACAAGCCGTTTGACGATTTACAAAGATTGTCTCTAGATGTGCCCGCCTCAGACTGGCTATCTCCTAAAATTATATTTTTTACTAGTGCATGTTCCAGGCCAGGATTGGTCTTAGTTGCCACTGCGCCTTACCAGCTTTTGAACCAGGTGAAAAAGTGAAAAACATCCTAAAAAATGAAATACGTAGTAGTGCTACTTAGTGGGCTGAATTCAAAAGATGGATACTTTTGGGTGATAGCCCAATTCTATTAGGCCTGATCAGTAAAACTTGAAATATCGGATTTATCGAAAATCTATAGCGAATAATCTGAACCCTGAATGAAACAATTCAATGATTCATGACTAGGTGTATGGAAAAAGATATATGAGTATGCCCAAATGAGTATCCTGGAAAAAATGTGTCTCATTTGTACGACAATAATAAGTGTATTACTCTAGTTACATGTTATATCTTCCATAATTATTAGAGTCGCCACTTTCACTTTAGCAACGACTAGGTGATGGCTGCTCAAGATATTTGGCAGCCTAGCGCCGGCGGCCGTGTTGCTTTCGCTCCCGTGTGGCTCCGTTTTTATCATCTTAATTACGTATTAATGAACGATCTTTTCTCTTCAAACGCTAAAATATTTGAACAGCAGGATGACGAAGACAAGTCTGCATGCCTGAAGCGATGAAGTAGAGCTGCTGTGGGGTAGTAACGTGGCAGTTTGAATGTGCTAGTGTTTCGAGTACTTTCTGTTTTGTAATAATTATCTTAACTGTCTTGGTAGGGGCAGTCCAGGTTGGTTGCTTGATGTTGGTTCGCTAGAATCAGTTCTGATTCAGAATTCTAGCTCCCGTTGGTTAGTGGTATAGCCGCAGGTTTCTTTCTCGCTTCTGTTTAATCTGTGTGCTGAAAATACTTGTATTTCCATTATGCCATAATGGAAATGGGACTTCCTCGTGTCAAAAAAAATGCTAAAATATTTATTTAACAGCAATCAAAAGTAGGCCTTTAACCTTATTTTTTGGACCATAGATAAAATTTAAGCTCAAGCAGAGTTGTTTATTTTTTTTAAAACTAACACTTTTGAACACGCTTCCCACGGCGCGGCGAAATCGAGCTGCCGCGCCATGCATGGCGGCGCGGCGGAGGTGGGCACGTGGCAGTGAGGCACGACGATGACGTGGCCGGTCCTGCCGCGCCGTGGATCTTGGCGCGGCAATGCCGTGCCACCCGTTATGGCGTGACGAGACCTGACTTAAACCTCGCGCCGTGGGCTCCCTCCCTCTTTGCCTTAGTTCGAAGAAAGGGAGGAAGGCAGCTCTAGCGACCGCGCCGATGCCTCCCAACTCCCCCAAGCCCGGCCGCCGCCCTGCCCTCCCTTGCCGCCTCCCTCCCTACATTCCCCCAAGCTTCTCCTCGGCCTCGGTCAAGGTAACAATGCTCTTATTAGTAGTTTGAACGGTGGATTAAGGATTAGGATAGGTAGCTAGGATTTGTGGAAAATATTAGTTCATTTGAATGGAGGATTCAAGGGTAAGGATTAGGATTGTCAATGTTAAGGTTAATTAGTTAGTTAGAAGTATGTTGACCATGTTTAGTGTAAGGTTTATTTTTGTTCATATAAGTGTTAGTTATATTATTTTAGTTGTAATGCAAATGGTTCTCTTTACATTAATTTACGATGTTTTGATTGATGTTAAATTACAACCGTTTTATTAGATGGAAGAAATGTTTTGGGAGCAGTTGTGGCAAAACGGGGTTGTCCTAGAGAATTGAACCCCGACTAAGGCTGGACGAAAAACTCGAAGCTCGTTAGCTCGCTCGGCTCGTGGCTGGCTCGGCTCAGCTCGGCTCGGCTCGTTATGATAACGAGCCGAGCCGAGCCAGGATTTTAGCTCGTTAGCTATAACGAGCCAACTCGAGCTGGCTCGTGAGCCGCTCGCGAGCCAAACGAGCCGTAGTTTTAGGGAAAAAGTCATCATAACTTATATTAGTTTTATATTACTTCATGTCTTGCACTTCACAAATGGATGATATGTTAGCTCATATGAATATTTTATTCGATTTAAGGTTATTGAATATATTATTAATATTTTTAAGCTTTAGATAAATGCAAATATTATATTTTGTGTATTTTTTATACCTGGCTCGCGAGCCTAACGAGCTAGCTCGAGCTCATAACGAGCCGAGCCGAGCTGGCTTTCTGGCTCGTTAAGATAACGAGCCGAGCCGAGCTGGCTTGTTATCCTAACGAGCCAGAACGAGCCGAGCCGAGCCGAGCCAGCTCGGCTCGTTATCCAGCCTTGACCCCGACGCATCTAGCAAAGATGCCCTTGTCTCTCCTGACATCCCTGTCCCTAACTGTGACTGTGGTTTTCTGGCCGACATGTTTCAATCGAGACATCCAGACACAGTGGCGCGTTGCTTCTACAAATGCAGTCATTTTAATGTAAGTAATTATTTTCGTACCTTTTTTCTTAATTTTTGTTAGTAGATTACTAATATTTTGTTGGAATTTTGTTATATAGGCCCATGAGAGGTGCCTTTTCTTTCAATGGATCGACGGTCTAGACAAGTTTGACCCAAGGTACCCCTTTTCGATGATTGGTGGAGAGGGAGACATGAGCACCTCGAGTGGTGGGTTCCACCTCCCCCTAACCCCCGCCAATGATGGCTAAGGAGAAGCACCTAGCCAAAGTTAGACGACTCAAGGAACCTCCTCTGTGTGATTGCGGAGATCGAGCTGTGATAAACCCTAAGAATATGTTGGAGTTTGTGTGTCCAAACAAGCATGAAGTAAGTGAAAAGTGTATTTGTTGAAATATTAAGCTATATGTGTTCATGTACTAATGTCACCTTTTTTAGGTGTTTTCAATGGAGAAGTGCCATTTCAAGGAGTGGCTCTATGGTCCTAAGAATCAATGGCCAGAGCCGCCAAAGACAAAGGAAAAGAAGAAAGAACGGGTAATTTTCGAAGCACATCCTGTCATGTGCGAATGTGGTGTTAAAGCCAACTACGGTCTAGTCCCTTCGGAGCTTGGAGTAGGCCATTGGTGTGGCCATATGGTTGACTATGATGAGGTTGATTACTGTTGTGGGTTATCTTTTGCAAAGACTTATAATATAATTTTTCGTTTGAACATAGCACTAGGAAATGCAAGTGGGAATGTCATGATGGTTAAGCTAAGTTCCTGGATGAAATAAAGGTGAGGCAAGTAATTGCAAGGATGTTTGGTTATGGACCTCATTTCATCGAGCTCTTCGTTAAATAACACATAAAGAAGATGCGTGAATTTGTTAGACAACGCGGTTTTCATAACCTGATCGGTGTTAGGATTGACAAATGGGGGTTGGAGAGACGGAGGGTGTTAGAGGAGGAGAGGGCAAGGAAGGAGGTAAGGGAGGAGACAAGAGTATAGATGCAGGTCTTGAACGACCATGTTGTTGCATTGTGTGCCAGTGAGTGACTGAAAGCCTTGTTATTTTTGTTGCCTGCTTTTAAATGTAATATAATCACGTTGCTAACTGGTTGCATTTTATACATGAAGGGATTGGATGCAGAGAGGACCATGCCACAGAGGTGACCCATGCTAGGTTTTAGGAGAAGTTACATGAGCTCAGAACGCGAGTCGGTCGCACCGTTCTATCTTCAATTGTCATTGCTGATGATGGGGATGATGGTGAGGATGACACTGCCAGGTTGAGCGATATCATCGCTCTAGCGAAGGTGGGCTTGCAGGCGGAGGAGGATGAGAACGACACTGGCAAACTGAGTGAGCTCATCACTCTAGTAGAGTCAGGCTTGCAGGCGGAGGAGGACGCGTTCTTCTCTCAGGCCACAGAGGTTGCAGATGAAGTGGTGGCTCCTGCTGCTTACTACAGGCTACAAGCAGATTAGGGCAATGCAGGTGAGCCTAGCCACATGAATGAGGTGGAGGAGGACGCGTTCTTGTCTCAGGCCGTAGATGAAGAGGGGGCTGCTTACTACAGGCGATAGGCAGATCAGGGCAATGTAGGTCAGCCTAGCCACAACAAGGTTGTGGTAGAGGATTGGTACTCGGACAACGAGTTGCTTACTCAATATGTTTCTGACTGAGGATTTCCATGCTTTAGTAATGAACAATGTTGTATTGTACTAGAACTTTCATTGTAAAGTCTTGTGTTTCATTTGAACTATTGATGTATTGTACCCATGTAACGAACATTGTACCATGTAACTTTCATTGAATTGTCTTGTGTTGTCATTCGCCACAAAAAATATGGTGTAAAGGTGTTCCTTGATGAACCTTACATAGCTACTCCCTCTGTCCGTGAAAATAAGGCATGCACGTATTTTAAAATTCAAATTTGATTATCTTTGACTAATAATTAACCTAATTATATTAAAATTTTGACTTACGAAAGTAGTTAACTTATATTTGTATTTAGGAATAATTTCTAATGATTAATCTTTTGTTCCTACAAATTATATAATATAAGAGAAAATATAGGTCAAAATATATTTTCGAAGACCGCACCAAGTCGTATAAGCTTTGTTTTTATAGAATATGTTCTTTGTTAAAAAGAAACAACACATTCTATTATATCATTTGCTGTGGCTCTATACCAGCTTTTGCCGTGCCGTGGAGAATGGCGCATCAAGGCCGACATGGCACGGGTCACGGCTAATGTGGGGTGGTGTATGCACAGCCAAAGTTGCAGTTGTCATTGGCTCCGAAGAGTCGGCTGGTGTCCTCAAAGAGGCCAAAGCCATGGCACCTGACCAAGCCAGGTAGTCGGGTTCCTTCCATGGAGTATCCATGTAGCTCAACTTTTGAGCTAGCTTCCTGCAGCTCTTCTTCACTTTCTGCATCAATAGACGTTAAAGAAAAATTATTCACCAAGCGTGTTGAGACTAAACGAATATTTTTTAATGGACAAGTTTATGTGTACCTCCACAAAAGCCTGTAGAACACCTGGCCCCTGCCCCCTGACCCTAGACTCGTGAAGTCGAAACGCTGCTTCATTGGACAACCTTGACAATTGTGTGGCCTGGGTACAGAAATGAGGTTGGACCATTTTAGTACACTTAGTAAATGCCAGATGGATAACAATTTGTAGCATCTGAGTATCTTACCACGTATCTCTGTAGCGGGGCTCTCTGTGGTTGTGTCTCCTCCCTAGTGGCAATGTCGTACACATCTTCAATGACATCTTCCTCTGAGTCATCGTCAATTGCATCCTCAGTGTAGGGGGCTTGATATGTGTCCTCGTAGGCCTACAAAGCCACCGAAGGTTCTCGTCGAAGGTGCACTGGTCATGTGGCGGATCCGCATCGACCGGTCACCGCTGCCTGGTCTCCCATAGCTGGATGAACTCGTAGTGCTTCACGCGCCAATCCTTCCCCTTGTACCTCTTCCTATGGTCATACCTACAACAAAATGATAGTTCTACCACACACACCTCACAATTGTAGCTTTGTTATGAATCGATAATGCACCCATGCAATTCTTGGTTGGTGGAGTAAAGCGGTGGTAGGTAGCCTATAATTCTTCTGAACTACTTGCAAACCCTGCTGGGCAAGTGGATCTCGACCATGTGGAAGAAAATAAGAGGGATGTTGTAGTGATACTCGTCAAACTCTTGCCTAGTGATAGGACTCAGATAGTCCCAAAGCTTCGGAGCATCCCAAGGACACCAAGTCACCTGAACATTTCGTAATTGAGTTAGCTTGTGATATAGTGTACATCCAACAAGAGCACACACGTATGTAACCAAAGAGAGCGTAACCTGGTGTTGTGTCAGTACATCGAGGTAGTCTGTGTACTCCCTGTACTTGCGCCGTGGATTCCCTCAAACTAACTCTGCTTCCTTCCAGATGTACAGAGCAGTAGGTAGTGTATCCTGGCCATTCCATTGCTGCATTGACAAGTGCAAAAATGAATTAGCCAATCATAATTTTATCATATGTAACAGCTTTGAAGTAAGTAGTGAACGAAGTACTTATAGGCAAACCATCAAGAAGGGGCCTCCCAACGGGCCATCTTTCCAACACCAAACTTGGACTAGGTAGGAGCGACCACATAGGCTCGCATTCGTCGAGGTGTGATGGTAGGCAACGCAAAGCTGTCGATATGTCCATGCCAGGACTGCGCTCCCCTAGTTGTACGTCGCTATGTTCTCCCACCACTGCTGTAGTATGTCTAGGAAAATCCATCTAATGGTGTTGTCTGACGCATCGGGGAATAGGAAAGTCCTAAGGAAGTGCCCGAGCTGGACTCTAGTGAACCTCTTGATCTCTGCATCATCAGCTTGTGGGTCTAAGTTCTTGAAGTGCTTTGTGATTCACAACAACGAGCACCAGAAGTTTTTCTAAAATTCACAAAACACAATGAGAAGCAATGCATTTAGGAAAGCAATGTAAGTATTAAATATGGTTCAATTCCTTTACTTATTTCTTTTAGCATCCTCATCATCTAGTGGAACAAAGCCACAGAACTGAGCCACTAGGTCTCTCCAGTGATCGTTGTCAACTCTACTTGTCACTAGAACTCCCCCCAACTGAGGGCCAAAGATAGCCTTCACGTCCTGCATGGTGATGGTCATCTTGCCGCAAGGTAGGTGGAACATGTGGGTCATAGGCCTCCACCTGTGAGGTTGCATTACAAAAATAGAACAAGTGTTAGTTACCTCAAATTCATTTTAAGAATGTTTACGAAGAGTAGAGGGACTCGAACCTATCTACAGCTAGACTGAGAAGTGTGGGGTCAAGGGCCAGAAGACCGTAGTTCACAACTCGGACAAGCTCGAGGAAGCTGGCATGCCGTATGTACGGCGTGTAACGCTCGTCCCACTAGTGTGCCCTGTTGTGTGTGCGTGGCCTCAAAGGAGTCAAGGCCACCTCAGCATCGCCGTCGATCAAGACATGAGCTCGGTGCTCGTCGTCGTACTCCACCTCAAGAATGGTGTACAGAGGAGGTTGCTTGCCCATCCTGGTTCAAATTGATAAACAAAGGGTTAGAACAAAACATTATGAATAATACAATATTGAAACTAACATTAAGTACCATTTAAAATTTAAACTACATGCTATGCAACATGGACAAAATATGAAAGAACGTGTACATATGGAAAGTAACATTAACAAACATATCAAACAACTTCATTAGGAAAAGCAAGATCTATGTATGGACCTGCTGCCCTCGTCTTCTATGCCTGCTAGCCTTGTGACTAGGTTCTTTGCAAATGGAGCAAAGATTCCTACCACAGGTCCCATTGAAGTCTCCCCCTCCGTACAAGTCTTCACCATATCCTCTCATAGCGTCCATGTCCCCCTTTAGTCGTTTCTTCTTCCTTCTACCCTTCCCTATCTTCATTAGGTCTAGATGTGGCACGTAGTCATAACCATGATAAGGGGGCCACTGTGTCAGTTCAAGGTACGACTCGAAGCTCCTCTCCTAAATACTAAGGGTGTTTGAATGGAGGTAAAAGGGTGACATATATGGTAGACCCTCGAAGTCATATCCACGGACCCTGTAAGCCTTGATCATGTGAGAGCAAGGGGCATGCATGATCTGAGGAACATTGCAACTACACTCTACTTTGTCAGGATCAACTTGTTAGTTTCGTCCATCATAACGTTCGTCGCTCAAGCTTGTGCCACCCTTCCCCCATACACTAAAGACATGCCAGCGAGGTCCATATGGCTCGGCGATATGCTGCTTGGCCAACTCCTCAGCCTTCTTCAAATGTTCTATTCTAGCCTTTCCAAATCACCCATGCTCAGCTATATTCCTCTGTGCAAGTTTCCACCTCTTGACAAAATATTCGTTGCACTTGTGAAAGGAGAACTCAACAATTCTAGACATAGGCAACGATCGAACTCCTTTGAATACACGGTTGAAAGACTCTGACGAGTTGGTGGTCATGATGCCGTACCTGAAACCACCCTTGTCATATGCTAACGCTGACTTAGCCTTCTGTTCCATCTACACCTCTAACCAGGCCTTGCCCGCTTTATTTTGCATCTTGTCTAGTTCTCTCTTTGTCTCCTTGAACTGGTGCTCTGTACGTACACAACATAGAGCCTTTATCTTGTCACAAACCTCCTTCCTCTGATGTCACTAGAAATTAGCGGCAAAATGTCGCATGCACCATCTGTGCACTAGAGGCGGCAACCCATCGATATGTTCATCTGCAACATTAAGAAGCCCTGCGTGATGGTCTGAGATCAAACATGTAGTGCGAGATGGGCCAAGCACTTGTACACGTAGATGCCACATAAACCATGACCATGATTCATTATTCTCTCCCTCTACCAAAGCAAAAGCCATGGGTACTATCTGGTCCTCCAGATCAACAGCAGCAGCCATCATCAAGGTGCCCCTGTACTTTTTGGTAAGGAAAGTGCCATCAATAAGTACGACAGGTCGATAACACTTGAATGCATGTTCCGTCTGCGCGAATGACCAGAACACACGATGCAGGACATGCCTCAACGGGTTCCTCCGATGTCTATAAACCATTTCAAGCCAGGGTTGTAGTAATGCATTGTACAAAATATTCAGGGAACCCTATTGTACGCTACCTCCTAACTACCCCAATGAATCGCCAGGGCAATTTGCTTAGCACGCCAAGCCTTTTCGGACTTCACATCATACTTAACGAATCCAGATATGGACTGTTGTAACGAAGACACCGAAATGTCGTTATTGTCATCAACGAGCCCCAATATATGATGGTCAAGATAACGTGTAGTGAGCTGCTAATTATTTTCCTTCCCCTTATTTGATAGGCAAGTGTGGGGTTGGACCACTTTGCTTATCCTCCACTTGCCATCACTCTGTCTCTTTCATGCATTTAACCTTCACATGCAACTATTTTTGCATATCACGTGGTACCTCAACTCCTGGTCCGAATGAGTGACGATGTACGGCATATGGTGATAGGCATCATAGTCCTGAAGGAACAGCTTCATCTCTGACATTGTATTGAATATCATCCCCTTGCTAAGGATTTCATTCTCATGGTCATACAATGATTTTCTAGACATTTGCAGACCGGTGTCACAAACTGCCATATCCGTCATGCTGACATCCCTATAGTTCGGAACGCCACTGAATGGAACATTCATTGACCTCAGTTGCATAAGTTCATCGACCGCAGTTGCATAAGCTTTGTCACTGTGTAAAGTGGTGGTGGAACGTACTGCTGTACTTCACTAATTCTATGTAACACCCTAAAATTTGCTTATTTCAAAATAGATGCAATGTGATTTAATTTTGCATTCTAGTGCTCATGAAAACATAGGAAAATAATATTTTTCATTACATTAAAATTTATCATAGGGTTTAGCAACATTGTGTGTATACATGCTGGTGCATATGATTTGATGTGATGTTTGCTTATTGTTTCTCTATGTGTTGAGGGTGAGCAAAGTATTTAAAATGCGTTTAGTAGGTCGATCTTCCTTCTCTAGCGAGCCTTTATCATTTTCTGCAATCAAATTCCATGTTTCTCAGCTCAAGTTTTCGTTTTGAGCCTCTCAAAATCTTTTCTTTGTAACCCAAATCACTCCTTTCAGTTTCTTGTCCATCAATCAATCTCTACAAATTTCTCGGGAATTTTTTCGACTTTTTCTGTAGCTTGTTTCCACTTATCTGTGAGCATAATCTAATTTTTAGATGCTCCAAAATTACCTTTTAGTGAGCTCCAAATACTTTATTTGGGTTCCTCATGTTCCATAATGTCTCTGGAAAATTTCCCTGAATTTTCGGAGCTTTCGGAGTATTTTTCGCGGCTTAAATAATAATTCTGGACTTTTCTGGAATTATTTTATCCATGAAAATAATTAATTCCGAAAATAATAAATCTCTCATTTGTTTTCCAACGCTCAAAGCCCATGTGTAATAATCCTAATAAATCTCAAAGGTCCATACATTTATTTACTAATGGGCTTAAATGATTACTTAGGCCTATTAGCGGAGGTGGATGGTGCAACGTCAATTAGCATCATATCGCTAGTTGACATGGAGGTGGAGAGTTTTCCTCCCTATATATACGTACCTACCCCTTGGGTAAAAGCACACCAAAACTACCGTAGAGGAGCCCCTAGTTTGGGAAATCTCTCGTGTAGTAAATTATTATTTCTCCTCCTTCTCTTGTCACCGTCCGACGAAGCCACCAGGCTGCCTAGCATAAGCCGAAACTTCCACCATAGTTGCTCGTGAGCATACGTTCTACTCCAAGAAGAAGAAGAGGTATTTACTTAAATTCCACCGTCTAGATCACATTAAAAACCAGATTTTTATTTATTTTCGAAATTAAAATTCTAGGTATTTACAAAACTGCCACTATCTTGTTTAGGCCATATCTTCTACGTTTTAACTCCGATTTGACCCGTTCAAATTGCGTTAGATTCGTATTTGCGAGCTCTACATGTTGGTAGTACTGTACAGTAGGTTTGGAAAATTTATTTTTTGAGTTTATATTAAAGTAATTATTTATCTATAGGAAATCTTAGAAAATTCATAACTTTCACGTTTTAAATCCGAATTTCGTGATCTTTACGTCTGTGTGATCATAGTAACGTGTAGAAGAGTTTTACAAACTTTTTATACTGTTAGTGCTACTGTTGGTTAGGTTTTCTATCTTTAAGATTTGATGTTAGATTTAATCTATTATTTTACTAAAGAAAATCTCGTTTAATTCATAACTTATTTGTTTTAATTCCGAATTAGTCCGTTCAAATTGCAATGGATTTATAACAACATGAACTACGTATTAGTATTAATGTTTTCTTTATCAAAATCTCTAGAATTTCATAGTTTAGATCTAACTTGATTAATAACTATGCAACTAGATTTATAAATAAAATATTATTGATTTCTCCTTTAGTTTTCTAAATTTAAATGTAATTTAGCCTAAGTCACTTTTGAATATCTATAAAAAGTATTTTATCTTATATATATGATTTTATATAGTTAAAACAAATGAGACCTATAATTTTCCGTTTTATACAACAAAATCTTTCGGTGTATGTATTTCTTTCACCGTAGCTCCGATTAGCGTGTTTTTCACGCCTGTGTGTTCGTAGCGATACGTAGAACATCTTTAAAACCTTTTCACTTGTTATTTCATATGTTTGGTGTACTGTTCTAATTTAGATCTATTGTTTGCTTTGTGTATGATTGTATGGACGCTTGTGTGGTGCTTTATAATCCTGCCTAGTCGGTGAGATTTACGTGGTGATCAAGAAGCGGTACTTTGGAGGTTACGATTCTACAGAAGAAGGATCTCAGTTTAAGGCAAGTATAGCATGGGTTCATCCTTGTTTCCTATTCTCCTTTAATACATTTAATTCATGTGCACGTATCTACCTTGTTACCACTAAGGATATTCCTAACTTTTGTATCTTGTACCTTGATACCCATGGGACATTGCATTGGGTAGTCATGCTAGTGCTCTTTTTGAATAACCATGATCTGTAACTTGACTAATGGTATATGCAATAAACGTTTAAAAGATGCTTTATAGAAACATGGCTCAAGAGGGCTAGAGCATTGGGTTGTTTTTATTGTGCTCTAGTTTCTCTCCTTAAGGACTTATCTGTAAGCGAACATCCGGGACTTACAGTACAACTGTGAGGGCTATATGGCTCTGGCTTTAGTCATGTAGAAGGACCTTTTCTAGCTTGTTAGAGGTTACCCTTGTGGCGCAAATGGGGAAAAGCAGACTGTGGATCCCTGCGTGGTTGTATCACATAGACTGACTAATGAAACCTAGCGGCCCTAACTTGTTAGACGAACCTTTGAAAGACTTCATAGTGAACCCTACCGACCTTTCTTGGAAGTGGGTCAAGAGATTAGCTACCTCGGGCGAAAGGGTAAATCACGACTCACAGTGAAAGTGTACAACCTCTGCAGAGTGTAAAACTGTTATAACAGCCGTGCTCACGGTCACGAGTGGCCTTGGACCCTTACAGAATAAATGATGACACTGATGATAATGATAATACTGATGATATTGATGCTCACTAATGATTATTGTTTCTTGCTATACATTATTCTCGTTTACATGATCATGAGGTTATTTGGGCTTATGTTAAACTTGTTGCTACTCAATTGCTAAAAGATGACTCACTAAAAGCTATTGCAGTAAACTCGTGTCAAACCTTTTGAGCCTCATGAACCCCATGATATATTTGCTGAGTTCGACATGGACTCACTCTTGCTATTTCCCACACCTCAGGATAGTGTTTGGAGTTTTTAGGCTTGTGATCAACCCGTCAGTTTGTTCCTGGAGTGAAGTCTACACCCGGTGTTCGGAGTTGTCTTTCTGCTGTGTTTCTCTCTAAGGTTATATCTTATACTATTGCATTATGTTTATTAAGCATTTGTCTCTTGATATTACACTTATCTGCGGCTATATGTGAGATTTGACTTCTTTATTTCACATATGGAGTATGTCTGGTTTTGTCCTTAAAACCGGGTGTGACATTCTACCCCATGAATCATAGGGGTATCATCCTCTAGCAAATCTATGACTAGTCTACTGTTGGTATTTATTAACTTGTCACTTGTTTTAATAGCCACCTATTATTTACCTACATGTCCTAACATTACTTTGCTAGGTTGTCATGCCTAGTGATAGTGCCAGAGATGCTTGTTGGTACTACATAGCATCACTACTAGAATAACACTAAGTAGTTCTCCATCATTTTTTGTGACTAGAAAGAATATATAATATGAATGAAAAGGAATCTGCAAGCGCATAGATAATTATACTATTGTAGCACTTCATCCGAGAGTATTCCAGGTATCGTAATTTATATTTTACCATAGGGAAGGTGTAGCATGGATACGTATTGATAGCTTATAGTATTGATGGAGAAATAAAACACAACCAATATTCTACTCATAACAGGGGTAAGTTATAAGACAAGATATGTATATGATAAGTATTGATCAAGTATAATGATAAATCACTCAGAGCACTCCTATCTATGGCATTAGCATGGTTAGGTAGAATATTAGCGGAATAATTCCTAAGTCATTCTTAATCACAAGTCAAAGCATATATTGATTCGTGCAATTACACTTAGTAATCATTGCTAAGATCTCCTTTATATCTACACACAGGGGGTATTACATAGGGAAGATTAAGAACAGAGCTCGCTCTTCTTTCGTAATCGGACCCTACTTCTATGGCCTATATTCAGGGAGTGGACTACAAAGGACTCAATGGGAGTGTCACATCTGCGATCTACCACATGACCTAGAATATAGAGTGTATTCGCAGGCAAACAATATATAAGCACCATGCTTACATAATGCCAACCACACACCCATGGTACCTTAGGGCAAGCGCTATACGAACTTATGCATAAACATAATGATAATCCAACTATACTAAGTATATAATCAAAGTAGACGATGAACATTGCAACTAAGAACATGAATAAGATTAATACTGATATTGTCATAACAATTGTAGCAAGCATATAAAAATAATGGAGATACGATGAGAGAGGGGTACAAGAATTATACCAAACCACGCTCTTAACAATGTCAGGAATCCAAGAGAAGCCTACTTGCCTCCCTCTAGATTTAGCCTAACTAGCTATGCCCTAGAATATAGAGGAGCTCTGAGGATGATTAGGGTTTTTGTCTTCTCAAATGACTTGATGCCTCAGGAGGGGGCAGGGCCTGGTTATATAGCCCCGAGCTTGCAACGTGAGCCCTTGGATCAAACCGACTTAAGGAATGGTGGAGATGCATCCTAGGAGGCAGTGGGAAACCGACATAGCAACGAGGATGACAGGTAGGGCCCATAGGGGCCGGGTGGCCTGCAAGCGGGGCTAGCCAATCCCACATGGCAGCCACTCGAGCCCTACCTCAGTGTGGAGTCCTCTCGAGTTTTCTAGAACCTTCCCACGTTGATTTCGCGGTGGGATTGCATAATTAACTCTCACATGTAGGTCCGCCTTGACGATTTTTTGGATAGACCCTGCATAAATCACAGATTCACCATAACTCGTGGAATTTGTTATTTTAAACCCTAAATTTTCGTTGGTGATCTCATTTGTGCCCTTATACATGTTTTATTGACAGTTTAATATGGTTGTTAACTACCGTCAACATCTACCCTAAGCCGGCATAGCATGAAGTACCTCAGTTGGTACTGGTAATGGCATAGCATGAACCGGTACTGGCATGGCATCAACCGGTGTTGGCATAGCATCTCTATCTCCTTGGTCATCATCCGAATCGTCTGAATCACTGCTAACTACATCATTGATCCTGTCCTCTTGCTCCTCCTCTTCCCGTTTGAACTCGTTCACATCGAAGTCATTTCTTATACAACCTACTGGAGTTGAATGAAGCTGCTCCTGCGTCAACTGACCGTCCAAATCCATGTTACCCTGAGTTGCTTCCTCTTCGACCTCTAATTCCTGTTGATTGCCTCCAACACCATCAATGGACGGCCCGTCCTGGAGACCTTGCATCCTATACCCATTCTCCATGACCACCTCAGCCATGGGCACATTGGAACCTTTGATAACCCTATTATAGCAGGACCAGTGAGCACGGTAGCGCAAGGGCATCAACACGTAGTGTGCCCTAGTCTTTCCATGGTCAAACCTCCCCTTCAGTGTGAAATCACCGCCATACTTTGCATTCAAATGGACAGAAATGTTGTTAAAGCTAGGAGGTTCATCAAACCATTCCAATTCTTCTTCCATATCTTTAAACATACCACCTTCTTTCCTAACACTTCCTCCATGAAAACTTGGACACAACAATCATCTACAAAAGCATTTGAGGGAACTTCATCAAGTCGTCTTAATCGTCGTATGTACTATCTATGGTAATATTAAGACCTAAACTAACTATAACTATATTAACTAATCTAATATTAACACCTACACAAGACTAACTACAAATAACTAATTATACTAACTACACTACTAACTAAACTAACTTTAATAACTATACTAACTTACCATACTACCTATACTACTGCAACCTTTGGACAACCTAAATAATCTCATCTGATTGGGACCCCAACTAATTATAGAAATCATTAATCATTCAAACTAATTTTGCATCTTAACCCTAAGTAACAACAGTTTCGATTCAATCAACAAATAGACAAGGGGAGTACCTTGACAATGAGGGGGAGATTGGGGCTTAACCAAATCCACCAATGGCGACGAGTTGCCGCCGGCGGTAGGAATGGCCGTCGGCAGCGGGCTTCTTCTAGGAGCAGGAGAGAGAGGGAGAGGGGTGCAGCACACCGTCGGCCGGCCAGGGGAGGGATAGGGGGACGCAGGTGAAGGAGACGATGGGGAGCGAGGGCGGTCGGCGGTGAGGAAGGGGCCGCCGCGCCGGCGACGGGCACGGCTCCCTAGAGAGATTGAGACAGAGAGAGGGAGGGAATGGGGAGAGAGGGAGGCGTGGGGGCGGGTGGTCGCGGGGGGAGGCGCGGCCGGCGGAACGGCGGCTACGAGTGGACGCGGTCGGCGGAACGGCTGTGGCGGGCGCGTCTCCCCTCGATCCGATTTGACTGGAGTGAAAGAGAGAGAGAGAGAGTGAGGGGAGGGAGGCCCGTCCGCAGGTTTGTATTGGGCTTCGTCGCGCTATTCGGCGTGGCACGGCACTGCCGTGCCAAGATCCATGACGCGGCAGGACCGTCCACGTCACCGGTCAGCGCCCGGTCGATGCCACGTCATCGCCTCTGCCGTGCCGCCATGCATGGCGGGCAGCGTTGTTTGGCCGCACCGGAAGTGTTAGATTTGAAAATAAAAAAATACAGTGTCAAATTTGAAAATATTTTAAAAAAAATGTTAAAAATAAAAAACATTCTTCAAGAATTCCTACTAGGTGGCGTTGCTCTGGCTAGATAGAGATGGGTGGGTCCGTGGCTGTAGCGCCCTTTTACCACCGGACGGACAAAGATCTCTTCCGCAGCAAGGCGGACCCCATCCCATGTCACCCCTCCTGAAACAGGATAAGCTCGCCGTTATTAACTGCAATGGACTGCTGTAAAGAAGGAATCTATCCAACGGGACCCTCCGTTCGATTTTTCCGAAAGAAGAGGCAGAGCAGAGTGGAAGAGAACATGAGTGAATAAAGAAAGCAACGAAAGAGGACAGAACCCAGCGTAAACCCCACGTACACTCGCAAAAGACACCTTGGAGTTGGAGAGGAGAAAGAATAATCCACGTCCACCGCCATCCAGAGGAGACATGATACTCGTGTCGATCATGGCGGAGCTGCTGGAGGCGTACACGGCGGCGGTGGCGCGCGCCGTGGAGCGCCTGGTCTCTGCCGCGGCGCCGCGGCGCGTCCTGCCGCGCCGGGTCCGGTTCCTCGTCGTCCGGAGCCTCCCCTTCGCGCCCCCAGTGGTTGCTGCGCCGCCGCCGCCGCCCCACGCCGTCGTCGCCGTCGCCGGCCTTACCCGCTGATAATCTGCTGTGGAGTAGCTTCTTGATGGCTTCTGCTGCCTGCTGTACTGGACGTGACGTAATTCTGCTGCTTTTCTTTTACACCTCTCATCAGTGTTTTGGTTGCTCGCCGTGCGTGGATCAGTTTTCCATTCGCTAGAATCTCGAGCCAATCGTCAGGCTGCAAGTTGCCTGTATTGACTGCTGTGTAAATATGTTTTTAGTTATAAATATGTTTGCAGGTTGGAAATTCCTAGATATGATTAACAAATCTCGAGCAAATTGAGTTTTATTTTCCCGTGATTTAACGTTGACAAAAAAAAAACCTGTGAATAGCCTGTGTGAGGTTCCATATTCTCTCTCTAGCTTCAAGCTGCTACTTGGCACTTAGGTGCTGTTTGGTTCAGTTGTTTATCGACGTGATCGGATAGCATCGTGAATCAGTCGTGTTATTTGTGTTTGTTTAATATGTGAAGTAACCTGATGCAACAGATCCGTGGCTTTACAATTCTGGTTGCGCTCTATTTTGGGTGTTAACAGATCACAGGAAGATTTGGGCACCTAGCTGCTCAACCAAACAGTAATTACCGATATCTGTTCCCATTTCCGCGGATATCCATTCCTTTGCGTTGTCGATTACCGCTCGTGAAACTAAACAACACTTTATTTCTTGCTCAACATATGTCACATCAGAGCATCCCAAAGGTAATTGAAAGTGTCACTATCGCAGCGCCCTCATGACACGTGCGGTGCAGGACCGTCCATGTATAGAGATAGCAACGGCTATCATAACGTATAGGGTCAGGTAGTGCCATCTCATATAATTACTCTGTCCTAAAATACTTGATCTTATACCATTTAAATTTTGATTCAAAATAATTGTGGTTCTTATTTTGATCCACGCACAGAGGCTGCAAAGCGCTGAGGGCAAACGTTGAAGGTAGGTTTTCATCTCCTTCATGAAGAAGCATATATTCGACGAGAATAGGTGTTGACGGAGTCAAATGTCTGAATACAGGAGAGGTTAATGGAGACCCGGAGAGGAAGGACTAGGATATGAAGGATCATAACAATGTCGCTTGACATTAAGAGTATTTGGTAGGGCTTTGGGATTTTCGCAGAAATGCATCAGATCTATATTTTCTTAAGAAACATTTCAGATGATGAAACAAAACCACTTTATGAAACGGTTTAGCTAGCAGAGTGGATTTCAATTCAAAAGAAAATGTTTTTTCCAAAAAAAAACATACAAATAAAAATATGCTTCAAAAAATTCTAAACATTTTGTGGACAAAAAACAACTTAAATACAACTCAATTTAACTTGTTGCACTAAAAAGGATTAACTTAATAAGTAAAGAGAAAAAGGAAGCGATGAGATAAGAATCCATGCGAAATCAACCTCTTGGCGTTTCATGTGGGTACGTAGAAATGGATGAAACACTTCGGTTCCAAATTACTTGCTGAAAACATGGTTTAGAGGGTGATTCTCACGAGAAAAAGAACTGTTTATTCTTTACAAATGCACCCTAAATTTCAATAATTGTATAGGCCACCGGAGATCCTATAGGGGCTGGGGAAACCACAATGGCAGTTTATAGGAAGCAATCATATGTGGGACAGTGGGAGTATTGTTGGCACTCACCATGCAAAGTGTTTTATACCCTATATTTGCTCTTTTATTGTAGAAAATGAGTGCCACCAATATTGTTTATATGTGAACATATATCTGCACTGTTGGTCTAAAACCTTTAAAAACAACCATAGCATAAAATGACTGCAACTAACAATGAGTGTTGTGGTCAAAATAGATTTATAGAGGTGGTTTTCGCAACCCTTGCTACCCAAGCATTTCTAAAAATCAAGCATTATTAGCAAAGGAAAGTATATAACTGTCCCTAGAATTGATTTTTAGGACAAGTCGGTAAGGGCACCTCCAACAATGATAGATATGTTGGCTCATAGAAAGCCACCATGCCATTTTGCGTAAAAGAGAGAAGATAAGATAAGAAGAGCTATCTCTTCGTCGCACGCTAGACTCAAACGTATCATGAGGCCACCCACCCATCCCATGCCTTTCGTCTCGTTCTCACTAAGGGCTAATTTGAAAACTCAAACCCTCTTGGGATTGCAATCTTTTTTAGAGTGAGCAATCCATGAAAGTATTATTTGAATAAGTCATTGAGTTTTTTGTGGGAGGCTTTTCATCTCTGAGTTTGAATTCCCCTTCTTCCAAATTGTACCTGAGAAGGCACCTGAGGTGTGTCCAATGTTTTGGGGCTGATCATTGGATCCAACATATGGACTGCACTCTAGCTTCGGTGTTCGACAAGGCTCAATTCATCTAGAGCATCCACTGCATCGAGGAAAGCCACGAACGAAAAAGAAGATGGAAGAATCTATGTATAATATTTTACCTTATTTATTTCATATTTCTCATGTGTACTTTGGGGATGTACTGTGCTAAGTTTTAATAAAGTTCCCCTTTCACTTAAAAAAAAAGCATATGAGGTGGTGCCAGATCAAGTTGCAAGGTAAGCGGTGGTGCAAGCCACGACAAGAGAGCAACAAGCCTTCCCGCTCCCATAAGCAAGGATGTGCTCGGGATAATAAGTCTGTGACTTCACTAGTGTCCAATGCAACGGACGGTCCTCAATCGACACAGACAGGGAAAACAGTACAACCAAGCTAAGCCCCGTGGCCGTGGGACACAACCTGTTACACCCACCAATACACATACCAATATCCATGCCCGGTCACCATTTTTCCTTCCATCCTTTTCATCATGAGAGTTGTAATAATAATAAGAACCACCTATTGTGAGTAATGACAAGTCACTCACGCTACCACTAAACCTAAGCCAAGCCACTACGCGATCCTACACTAGTAAGACTCTTAGGTAGATATATATATGCATGTGGGTATCATAAAATTCCTGCAACGTAAATGCACAACATATATATATCTTGATTATCAAAATACGGGTTATGCACCGGGCTTGCCTTGGCCAGGCGCAGTGTCAGCGGTGTCAGTCACGGGTGGCTCTGGAAACTCCTCATGTACGAGTACCTCCTCCTCGTACTCTTCGATCACCTCGTCGTACTCCTGCTCCCCAGCGGTCACAAACTCTACCAACTCGTTCTCTATATGCATGCGATGATGATACAACATTTAGTATGTAGGCAACAACAACTCTTAAAATTAGAACACATAAACTACACCAACAACCTAGCTCTAATGGCTAAGATACTAACTAACTATCATCCTCCTCAAGCAAAGATCAAACTTATCCTACAAGTGATTCATTTTATAAATCAATATTATGCTCTTTTTCATTTTAATTGTTAATGGATATTTAGCAACCTTAGCAAACAGTCTCCTTTGGGGCTACAAAATTATATAGAGCACATAATAACACAATGAAGCTACTGTAAAAAGTTTCAGGGCTTAAGCTATCACAGATTTGCCGCAAAAATTCCTACAAGATTTATCCTAATAATATAAAGCATTTTCAACTGATTTAATGGACCTTAACATCATCACAGATATGAATAAACCAATTACACTTACCGATAGAGCACGAATTTGGGAACCTAAAAAAATTGATTTCGCCATTTTTGAACTTCTACAAGATTTTATTTTAATTACCAAAGATCAGCTCCAAATTGAAAATAAAACGTTGTTTCTATTTGCTTATGAAAAAGAAAGGCAAATCAGCCCAGCGCGGCCCACGACGGGCGCGGCTCGCGAGCGATGCGGCCCACACGCGGGGAAGCCTGTAGGTGTGCTAGTGATTATGTAAATAAGCCCCCGCGCTATCTGCTATTGACACAACTATGGTTTGCACTATTCCCATAGACAGTGACTTTGCAACTAGACCCTCATACTCTCTTGTCTTGGCATCGGGGAGGTCCCTGACGCTCCTGCACGCACCGGTGCGGCGCAGGCTGGCACGGGCCGGCCACGTCGACCAACTGAGACCTCCCTGTGACTCACCTAAAGACCAATGCTCACCTCGGGATCCATGCGTGACGTCGGGCAGCGGTTCGGAGACCGGAGATGAGGTAGCACGGCTTCCCCACGACAGCGGCCAACCTGCAGAGATGGCGCCAGCATTCCGGTGAGCTGAGGCTCTAAGGCAGTGGCCAAGGTGGCAGTCGAGCTCCCGTGACTCACCTCAGAACTGACCGTGGTGACGGTTTGGCCGGAGATAGTCCGAGCGGTGATGGCCACATGCGACCGAACAACTCGGTGGTGCTCCGGGGTGGACAGGGCTGCGTCAGCGGCGTTGGGAAGGCGGTAAGGACATGGATTAGGTGCGCACGGTGAAGAGGGGTTGAAGGCGAGCCTAAAGGTGCAGTCGATTCATCGCATGGTGGTCAGGTGGAGAGCTGCTCGCGTTAATGGCGGGGAGGAAAGCTCCAAATGGGGGCTTGTCCAGGCATGGTTCACAACGGGATGGGGTCAGGCGGCTGACTGGCTTAATGACTAAGCTAAGGACGTGACGAGTTGGCCAATGGTGACCTACCCGTGCCAATTAGGACGAGAGGGGTCACCCGGTCGGAACGCAGGGACTGGGGAGGTAAGTAGGTGCTCTAGCCATCCTCATCCAGGCGGGACATGGATGGAGTTACTGAAGTGGTACCCGTGCCCGTGCTGCGGACCTAGGCGGTCCGGGGGAACGCGCGAGCGTAGGTGGCCGCAGTGCCATCAATAGCAAGGCGATGGCAGCATGGCCACGTGCGCGCCGCAGAGACTGGCACCGGCTGGGGCCGACAATGGGTGCCGAGACGCAGTGGGGGATGGTGCTGCGGACGCGACGGAGAGGCAGTGGCGTAGCGCAGGTGCGGGCGGCAACATCGCATGGCATGGCAGCAGGCGTTGGGGTAGCGTGACGTGACGAGGCAAGCTGTTGTAGCTCCACGCGACTGCAGCTAGAAGCGGCCAGGCCGAGGACGGCCCTGGCCCCAGCAAGTGGCCACCCGCACGCGTGGCCCAGCCGGGCACGAGCATAGCAAGCATAGGGTCGCGGTGACCACGCACACCGATCGAGCAGGTGACACGTGCGAATTTTAAAGCGTGCATAACAGCTACCCCAACATGCCTTAGGTCCAACCATCTAACTCACGCTCAAGAGAGTACATTTGCCTATCCACCAAGACTAAAACATGACACCATTTTCTAACTAAGCTCCCAGAATAAATTCCCAAACATAGCCTTGTCATACAATTTTTAGACTTGGAAATTGACTTAAGTCTTGGCTGATTTTTTTCGTTTCAAATTCGATTTCCAAGCTATTACAAGTATTATCTATCGGTATGATTTTGCTAAGACAAAAGTTGCATCGCCAACTACCAAGTTTGTACTTCAAACTTTATTAAGGTGACACATATATGTTCTATAGGATTTTTGCTTGATAAAAATTGGTTTTTCAACCGTAAGTGATATAACACGAACTATTGAATCCTTTTTATGTATCATTTGTGTGAGTCATCTTTCACGTCAAGAAATTTATTTTTATACTTTCTCACATGCATTAACACATAAACATGATGCTCATGACATGCTTTAGCGAGTTGTTTTATGCGGTAACACCGAGGGTGTTACAGCTCTAACCCCCTAAATAAAATCTCGCCCTGAGATTTCTTGTGCCTAGTGTGAGAAAAGAGGTAAGAAATAAATTTCAATCTAAATAATTACCTTGAGGAGCTAGGACGGAGATGAGGATAGTGCTTCAAGATATAACTTTCTTATTCTCAGGTTGCTTCATCCTCCAAGTGATTCTGCTATTGGACCTTGTAAAATCTCACCACACTGTTTCTAGTCACTCTTTCTTTTTCATCCAAAATTTTGACGGGATGCTCAATATAAGAAAGATCAGGTTGGAGAGGAAGCCCTTCAATTTCTACTGCCTAATCGGGAACTCGCAAACGCTTTTTCAATTGAGAGACATGGAAAACATTATGGACTACTGACAAGATATCTGGGAGCTAGATACGATAAGCAATGGCACCACACCGGGCCAAAATCTTGTAAGGTCCAACATATCGAGGAGCTAAATTTCTACGGACACCAAACCAATGTATACCTTTCATGGGAGACACCTTAAGATACATAAAGTCACCCACTTCAAATTACAAAGGCCTTCTTCTCTTGTCTATATAAACTTTCTGATGGTTTTGAGCCACTTTCAAGTGACTCTGAATAACCTTGACTTTCTCTCTTGCTTCTAGGATAAAGTCAGGCTCGAAGTAATCATGGTCTCCTACTTCAACCTAGTTGAGTGGTGTCCTACATTTCTTGCCATATAAAGCCTCAAAAGGTGTCATTCGAATGCTTTCTTGATAGCTATTATTATAAGAAAATTCAGCCAATTTCAAGCATTCATCCCACTTCTCAGGAAAAGAGATGACACAAGCTCTCAACATATCCTCAAGCACTTGATTTACTCTTTCTGTTTGACTGTCGATCTACGGATGATAAGCTGAACTTTTGAGAAGACTAGTACCAAGGCATTTATGGAGTTGCGTCCAAAAACACGACATAAAAACTGACCCATGATCAGAAACAATAGTAAGAGGAACTCCATGGAGGGTTACAATGCGATCAAAATACACCTTTGCATACTGCATGGCCATATATCTTGCATCCACTGGAAGAAAATGGGCAGACTTTGTGACACGATCCACAATGATCTAAATAGAATCATATCCTTTGGCTGTGTGGGGCAAACCGTAATAAAATCCATGGAAATATCCTCTCATTTCCAAACCAAAACAGACAAAGGCTGCAGAAAACCCGGTGTATGCAGATGGTCTGCCTTAACTCTTCCACAAATGTCACACTCTGCAATATACTCAGTGATGTCCTGCTTCATATTTGGCCACCAATACAATTGGTGCAAACCATGATACATCTGGTTGCTTTCAGGGTGAACGGACAGCTTGGAGTTATGAGCTTCATCCAAAATTTTTCTTCTAAGCTCATCACTTTTGGGGACCACTAACGGTTCTTGAACTTCACCACACCTTGTTCATCAATGCTGAAATGAGGGCCACACCCTTCGGCCATCAACTTCTTGATATGGGGAATCTCCAATCATCCTGCCTTTGTTCAGTAACAATTTTCTCAAGTAACTCCAAGACTAGAGCAATATGTGCTAAAACTACAGAGTGGGAGAGGGGCAAAGACTCTTCATCAGGCTGATACGACTTCCGACTCAAGGCATCAGCTACCACATTGGCTTTTCTAGGATGGTAATGGACTTCTAAGTTGTAATTCTTGATCAACTCAAGCCACCTCCTTTGCCTCAGATTTAACTTGGGTTGAGTAAAAATATATTTGAAGCTCTTGTGATCCATATAGATATGCACTTTGTTTCTCAATAGTAATGTCTCCAAATTTTTAGAGTGTGCACAACTGCAGCCAGCTCTAAATCATAGGTCGGATAATTCACCTCGTGCTTTTTCAGTTGGAGTGAAGCATAAGCTATCACACGCCTATCCTACATAAGCGCACAACCAAGTCCAGTCCTAGAGGCATCACAATATATATTAAATGGCTTCTCAATATCTGGTTGAGCAAGAATAGGAGCAGAGGTAAGAAACTTCTTCAGAGCTTGAAAAGCCTCTTCACAGGCCAAACTCCATACAAACTTGGCATCCTTCTGAAGCAATTTGTTCATCAGATGAGCTATCTTGGAGAAATCAGGAATGAAGCGACGATAGTAACTGGCAAGATTAAGAAACTGACGAATCTAATGCACTGATTCCAGAGATTTCTAACTTAGCACATCTTGTACCTTGCTAGGGTCTACAGATACACCTTTGGGGGTCAGAATATGTCCCAAAAACTGCACTCGATCCAACAAAAACTCACACTTGCGAAACTTGACATATAGCTTGTGTTCACGCAGTCGGGTCAGGACGATACGAATATGCTGTGCATGCTCTTCTTCATTTTTATAATATATCAAAATATCATTGATGAACACCACTACAAACTTGTCCAACTCCGGCATAAAGACTGAGTTTATGAGATACATGAAAAACGCAGAAGCATTGGTGAGACCAAAAGACATGACTAGGTATTCATACAATCCATACCTAGTAGAGAAAGTTGTCTTTAGTATATCTTGTGGCCAGATTTTTATTTGATGGTAACCCAACCGAAGATCAATCTTGGAGAACACTTTTGCACCAGCCAACTGATCGAACAAAGCATCAATGCACGACAAAGGGTACTTGTTCTTGATGGTTACCTCATTGAGGGTGATAATCTACACACATCCGAAGAGTACCATCCTTCTTCACAAAATTGGCTGGACAACTCCATGGCGAAGAGCTAGGATGGATGAATCCTTTCTCCAATAATTCTTCTAATTGTTTCTTCATTTCTACTAATTCTTTTGGAGCAATGCGGTAAGGACGCCACGAAATAGGAGCAGTGCTAGGCTCTAGCTCAATGGTAAACTCCACATCCCTATCTGGTGGCAACCCAGGCAAATCTTCAGGAAATACATTCAGAAACTCACAGACCACGGGAATAGAAGCAAGATTAGGAGAAGCTTCAGCATTAGCAACAACTGGGGAAGCAAAATCGGAGGGCATAAGGAGAGACATTCTATCCTTAGAAGAAGAAGCCGTAACTCAACAACTCTCCGCTTAAGGTCTAAGACTACCCCATAAACCTTCAACCAGTTCATGCCTAGAATTGCATCAATGCCATGCCCAGGCAACACCATGAACCAGAGACGATAAGTGTGACTGGCAAGCATTAAACTAACTGTGTTCATCCGAGTATTAATGAACATCTGCGCACCCAGAGTGCTGATTCTATAGGCAATAGGAATAGTCATAATAGATATGTTGTGCCTTTGTGCAAACCCCATATTTATGAATGAATATGATGCACCAGAATCAAACAACACGTATGCTAGGTGGGAGTCAATGGTAAACATACTAGCCATCATCAGCTCACTCTGCAGGATCTCTCCAGCCTCGGTGTAGTTAACCTGTCTAGAGTGACTCACTAGCACCTTCTTCTTAATAACAGTCCTCTTGATCAAGCGAGAGGTTGCTGACGGCTAAGAAGACTAAGCAGGCCGGTTCTCACGGCACTCCCGAGCATAGTGGCCCTCCTTGCCACACCTTAAACAAGCATTAGACTTGACCACCTGCCCTAGACAAGGTGGGACCTGCTGTCCCTGAGACTGCTGCACTTGTTGAGTAGGTGCTCGATACTAGGTAGGCGGTGCCTGACGTGTCTGCTGAGGCTGCCGAGATGGCTGTCTACCTGGGGAGTGGTAGGACATCCTCTTGACAACCTGCACCTTCCGAACCTACGGGTGACTAGAAGATCCAGAGATCCCACGCTTGCGCTTCCACTCAGCCTGAGGGTCACGCTGAAGTTCCTCCATAGCAATGGCAGTATTCATCAATGTACCAAAAGTTTGATAGTTCCCAGTATACAGCTCCTTTTGCAAAATACAAGAGAGGCCACGATAGAAACGGTCCCTCCTCTTCTCATCCATATCAACATGAGTCCCAGAATACTGTGCAAGATGGTTGAATTTGTTGGCATACTCCATCGCAGACATGCTTCCCTATTTTAGGTCTAGGAACTCAAACAACTTTTTGTTCAGCACGTCAGTAGGAATGTAGTACTCTCGAAAGGCAGTGGTAAACTCCTGCCAAGTCACGTGGTGATCCACTGGCTGTATGGCATTGAAAGTATCCCACCATGCACTGGCAGATCCCAAAAGCTGCTGTGCGGCAAAGCGCACCTTCTGCTCATCGGTCACCATGAGCAGTAAAAACTTCTGCTCCAGAACACGAAGCCAATACTCTGCGTCCAAAGGCTCAGCAGGCGGCGCGAACATAGGTGGGTTTGTCTTCAAGAAGTCCTAGTAGGAACAGGGCCTCTCAAGAACGTGGGCACCACCCCCATTCCCGCAATTGCTACCGTGGCCTCCACGGGCGAAGCCACCAATAGCCTGTGCCATCATCTCCAAGGCACGGGCTATCTCGCCACGTGCAGCCAACATCTTTGCATGAGTCATCGAAGGTAGCGGTGGCGGAGGGGGACCCAAGAGTGGGGCCCTATGGCTCTCCCCATTGGCATTTTCGTGACCATTATCACCATGGTCCTCAGGGTCACGACCCGCTTCGACACTAGTGCTCCCGTGATTGGACCCAATGCCCCCACGACCGGACCTCGGGTTCATCTGTAACAGATAGGAACCAACCATTAGGGACAAAACCTCCAGATTAGGAAGAAGAGACTTGGAGATGATAAGGCTTTTAGTAAAGATTGAAGTATTTCTTTTTATTTATTACCCTACCATATTACTATCCAAAATTTATACATGGAGGGGGGTTTTAGCTTAAGTAGATTTTCTTTTCATGATGCATGCATCGGCCTATGCGTTCATTCAAGCCAGAATATAGCGGCAATTCGTATAAATTTTTAGCACATCGTACACTCATTTTCCAAACACTAACGCTTTCTTACGCAGCGTAAGTTAGTGTACCTGCATAAAATGGTTAGATAAACCAGTGCCACTATCCTAGATAGACCATACTGCTAGGGCTCAAACTTATTTACATCATTTACCGTATCCTATTTTTCGAAAAGCTTTTGTTGGTCAAAGTTTTAAGTTTTTGAAAGGGTTCTTAAGCTCATAAACTCATTATTAGCTCTGGTACCAACTGTGGTAGAACCGCCTGAAATAGCACGCTCCCAGAGGCACTTGTCTTCCACTAGACACTAAGTACCCCGAAAGTGAGCTAACTCAAACGGTTCTGTCGAGCACACTCAACGAGAGAACTCGAAACAATCCACATTTTACATCCAGAATCCAATAACGAGTATGAGCTTACAATACTTAGTCCATTTCATACAACATAGAGTCTCAAAAATTATTTGTTACAATGCCAGAGTTCAGAGTGCGATAAATAAACAGCGAAAGAATAAACATCTAGCGGTAAGGTACAAGGATCCGTCTGTGCCCACCAGAAGAATCCTCCACACAAAGACTAGCTTCTCAAGATGCACCTGTAACAAGGGTAAAATAAACCCTGAGTACACAATGTACTCGCAAGACTTAAACTACTAGGGAATATATTTCCCGACTCTCAAGGAATATGATAGGCTTTATGGCTTGTGGGTTCCTGATTTGCCAAAAGCAATACTAAAAGTGGTCCTTATTTCCTTATATTATTAGCAGTCATGATTAGTCCATTATCCAAACATTCTATGTAAGCACCTGTTCTGTTTTCAAGCAAGGGTTGAACATTCAAAACCATTTTCTCATTGTTCTTATTCCAGTTCTTACTACGGTGCCAGATTGTAGTCAAGTCGAACCGTCACGTAAAAATGGTAATTCACAAATCAATGTGCCCAGCTAGGTACCCTGAAAAACACACGTCCCCGGCACAAAAAAGACCAACCTATTCCACTCCTGTCGAGGGGTCCAGGTCCCCATCCAAACTTGGACTCCAAGCCCCCACGCTTGAGACCCGGTCTCCTTGCGGTGCTTAGACCTCCACCTATCCTCGCCTCCAATCAGTCAGTCCGGAAAGAGCCGGAACCCATGACAAGAGAATAACAAGTCTTCTCGCTCCCATAAGCAAGTATGTGCTTGGGATAATAAGTTGGTGACTTGACTAGTGTCCAATGCAACGGACGGTCCTCAATCGACAAGGACAGGGAAAACAGTACAACCAAGCTAAGCCCCGTGGCCGCGGGACACAACCTGTTACACCCACCAATACCCATACCAATATCCATGTCTGGTCATCATTTTCCCTTCTGTAACATCCCGGCCCAAGGCTTAACAGGATTAATAGGATACTCATACCAACAAGTTGCAACTTCTTTTCCGGAAGCCCATCTCCAAAAAACTCCAAAGTTAAGCGTGCTTGGCCTGGAGCGATGGGTGACCGACCGGGAAGTTTTTCCCAGGTGTGCACGAGTGAGGACAAAGTGCACAGAAAAGACTTGTGTTGGTCTGTGAAGGTAATCTATGTCCTAGAAAAGCGGCCAGATGTAAGCGGGCCCGACCTCGAGGAGGCGGGACGTTACAGAATGGTATCAGAGCCGACTCTCGCGGTTTCATGGGTGTGTGTGTCGTAGTTGCGCAGGCATGGTGTGCATAGCTGGTGTGGACCCAGAGTGGTCACACAACATGGCATATGCGCTGGCACTGGACACACGGACGTGGCCAAGAGAGGACGTTCCTGGCTTGGGATTGACCGACGAGGACGTCGATCTCTTAAGGGGGTGAGGATGTAACATCTCGGCCCAAGGCTTAACAGGATTAATAGAATACTTATACCAAAAAGTTGCAACTTCTTTTTCGGAAGCCCATCTCCAAAGAACTCCAAAGTTAAGCGTGCTTGGCCTGGAGCGATGGGTGATCGACCGGGAAGTTCTTCCCGGGTGCGCATGAGTGAGGACAAAGTGCACAGAAAAGACTTGTGTTGGTCTGTGAGGGTAATCTATGTCCTAGAAAAGCGGCCAGATGTAAGCGGACCCGGCCTCGAGGAGGCGGGACATTACACCTTCCATCCTTTTTATCATGAGAGTTATAATAATAATAATCACCTATTGTGAGTAATGACTAATGACAGGTCACTCACGCTACCGCTAAACCTAAGCAAAGCCACTCCACGATCCTACACTAGTAAGACTCTTAGGTATATATTGGTTATCATAAAATTCCTACAACATAAATGCACAACATATATATATCTTGATTATCAAAATACGGGTTATGCACCGGGCTTGCCTTGGCCAGGCGCAGTGTCAGCGGTGTCAGTCACGGGTGGCTCTGGAAACTCCTCCTATACGAGTACCTCGTCCACGTACTCTTCGATCACCTCGTCGTACTCCTGCTGCCCAGCGGTCACGAACTCCACCAACTCGTTCTCTATATGCATGCGATGATGATACAACATTTAGTATGTAGGCAACAACAACTCTTAAAATTAGAACACATAAACTACACCAACAACCTAGCTCTAATGGCTAAGATACTAACTAACTATCATCCTCCTCAAGCAAAGATCAAATTTATCCTACAAGTGATTCATTTTATAAATCAATATTATGCTCTTTTTCATTTTAATTGTTAATGGATATTTAGCAACCTTAGCAAACAGTCTCCTTTAGGGCTACAAAATTATAGAGAGCACATAATAACACAATGAAGCTACTGTAAAAAGTTTCAGGGCTTAAGCTATCACTGATTTGCCGCAAAAATTCCTACAAGATTTATCCTAATAATATAAAGCATTTTCAACTGATTTAATGGACCTTAACATCATCACAGATATGAATAAACCAATTACACTAACCGATAGAGCACGAATTTAGGAACCTAACAAAATTGATTTCGCCATTTTTGAACTTCTACAAGATTTTATTTTAATTACCAAAGATCAGCTCCAAATTGAAAATAAAATGTTGTTTCTATTTGCTTACGAAAAAGAAAGGCAAATCAGCCTAGCGCGGCCCACAACGGGCATGGCCCGCGAGCGATGTGGCCCACGCGCGGGAAGCCCGCAGGCGCGCTGGTGATTACGCAAATAAGCCCCCGCGCTATCTGCTATTGACACAACTATGGTTTGCACTATTCCCATAGACAGTGACTTTGCAACCAGACCTTCATACTCTCTTGTCTTCGCATCAGGGAGGTCCCCGACGCTCCTGTGCGCGCCGACTGGCGCGGGCCGGCCACGCTGACCAACTAAGACCTCCCTACGATGCACCTAAGGACCGATGCTCATCTCGGGATCCACGCGTGACACCGGGCAGTGGTTTGGAGACCGGAGACGCGGTAGCGCGGCTTCCCCACGACGGTGGCCAACCTGCGGAGATGGTGCCAGCATTCCGTTGACCTGAGGCTCTAAGGGAGTGGCTAAGGTGGCAGTCGAGCTCCCGTGACTCATCTCAGACCTGACCGCCGTGGTTTGGCCAGAGACAGTCTGAGCGGTGATGGCCACGTGCGACCGAACAACTTGGCGGTGCTTCGGGGTGGACACGGCTGCGTCAGCGGCGTTGGGAAGACGGTAAGGACACAGCTCAAGTGTGCACAGCGAAGAGGCGTTGGAAGTGAGCCTAGAGGTGCACTCCATTCGTCGCATGGTGGTCAGGTGGAGAGCTACTCACGTTAGTGGCTGGCCTTGGCCTTATCGGCATGGCGGGGAGGAAAGCTCCAAATTGGGGCTTGTCCAGGCATGGTTCACAACGGGATGGGGTCAGACGGCTGACTAGCTTAATGACTAAGCTGAGGACGTGATGAGTTGGCCAATGGTGGCCTACTCATGCCAATTAGGACGAGAGGGGTCACCCAATCAGAACTCAGGGACAGGGGAGGTAAGTGGGTGCTCTGGCCGTCCTCATCCAGGCGGGACACGGATGGAGTTACTGAAGTGGTACCCATGCCCGTGCTGCGGACCTAGGTAGTCCGAGGGAACGCGCGCCCGTAGGTGGCCGCAGTGCCATCAATAGCAAGGCGACGGCGGCACGGCCGCATGCGCGCCGCAGAGACTGGCACCGGCTGGGGCCAACAACGGTGCAGAGACACAGTGGAGAGGGGGGCTGGTACTGTGGACGCGATGGAGAGGCAGTGGCGTGGCACAGGCGCAGGCGGCAACATCGCGCGGCACGACAGCAGGTGGTGGGGTAGCGCGATGTGACAAGGCGAGCTGCTACAGCTCCGCGCGACCGCAGCCAGAAGCGGCCAGGCCGAGGACGTCCCTGGCCCCAGCAAGTGGCCACCCGCACGCGTGGCCCGGCCAGGTGCGAGCGTAGCAAGCACAGGGTTGCGGTGACCGCGCACATCGATCGAGCAGGTGACACACGCGAATTTTAAAGCGTGCATAACAGCTACCCCAACACGCCTTAGGTCCAACCATCTAACTCACGCTCAAGAGGGTACATTTGCCTATCCACCAAGACTAACACACGACACCATTTTCTAACTAAGTTTCCCAGAATAAATTCCCAGACATAGCCTTGTCATACAGTTTTTAGACTTGGAAATTGACTGAGTCTTGGCTGATTTTTTTTTGTTTCAAATTCGATTTCCAAGCTATTGGAAGTATTAGCTATCGAGATGATTTTGCTAAGACAAAAGTGGCATCGCCATCTACCAAGTTTGTACTTCAAACTTTATTAAGGTGACATATATATATGTTCTATAGCATTTTTGCTTGATAAAAATTGGTTTTTCAACCGTAAGTGATATAACACGAACTATTGAATCCTTTTTACGTATCATTTGTGTGAGTCATCTTTCATGCCGAGAAATTTGTTTTTATACTTTCTCACATACATTAACACATAAATATGATGCTCATGACATGCTTTAGCGAGTTGTTTTACGCGGTAACACTGAGGGTGTTACAGGAGAGGAGAGGGAGGGAGAAGCGGGCTGTAAGCTTACAGCCGGCTTTGCCACAATAACCAAGAAACTTTATGAGAGAGATAAGTGGGCCATGTATTAATAGTATTGAAGAGATATCTATTATAGGCTTGTTTGGTTGTGTGGCTAACTCCCAACCAGGCTCCACAAAGCCACCTTTGGGCCGTTTGGTTGTCTTTTTAAAGCCCAAAGCCAGGATCCAAGAAGCCATTGACCACCTCTAGCCTGGCTCCAGAATAACGCAAGTGGCGGCTGTTTTTTGGGGGCCAGGCTGCCCCGGTTTCCCATCCCGTCACCTCCCGGTCCTTCGCACGCAAGCTCCGCCTCCTCCTCACCGTCGGAGCGCGTGGGCACCACCCACCGAAGGTCCCCTCCTTGTCCTCCCCGCCGGTAGTCCTATGCTCCTCCTCCTTGCCGGAGCGCCTGGCCACCACCACAGGAGGTCCCCTGCTCCTCCCTGTCGTAGATCCCCTGCACCCACTCCTCCAATCGTCGGCGCCCACCATTAGCAGAGCTCCACCGCAGCCCTGATATCCACGTAGGAGACACCGCTTGCCTCTCTGCTTCCTCCCTTGTCCTCGAAGAAGGAAGCCGCACTGGATCTACCACTTCTTGGCGTCAATCTGTGGCTGCAAGTGGGTTTCCAACAAGCTTGCCCAAAGCCTTCCGCCGGCGAGCTCCGTTTCTTCCCATGGCTGGCCGCTACCAGCCCCTTCCTATCGTCGAGAACCACGTGGGAGAGTTCGCTTGGCTCCCCCGAACTCCAGCGCCTGTCGCCGGACTTCCCTGAACACCACCGAAGCCTCTACCCCGGCGGCGGCTCAAGCAATAGAGGGGCAGGCGCGGTGGTCGGTGGCGACTCCTAGGTGCTCAATGAAATGCCAAGGTGACGGGATGTGAGGTGATGGAGCTAAAAATCACCCTATAAACAAAGAGCCGATTCTACCGTACCAACCCAGGCAGCCAAACAAAAATCTACCAAGCCAGCTTACCTAATACACAACAACAAAATAAGAGGTTCCTACTTGGACAAGCCTGGCTTAGAGACTAACCTGGCTTATTTCCTAACCGGGCTTGGGCCGAGGAAGGGAACCAAACACACCTTATATGCTGGGCTGAGAGAAAGGCTGCAAAGAAACCTCACAGTCAGCAGTCTGCTGTACTATTAGCCTTGTCCTAAACAGAGAAGCAAACGGGCCTCAATCAGGCAATAATGCCGGAATGATTTAGGCGACGTGGCTTCGGCACTATCTTTGAATTGTTATATGGTCTCAAATAGGCCCACGATAGATAGAGCCACAAATACGGGAGAAAACAAGTAATTAGGCCACTTTTTTTTTGAAAGGAATTAGGCCACTTCTGTGGTGCGGCACAGGACCAGGAGAGCAGAGCTCGCCGTCTGGATGGCCATGGCGAAGCCGACCGTCGTACTCCTGCCGGTCTGGGCATCCGGCCATTTCACGGCTGCGCTCGAGGCCGGCAAGCGCCTGGTTGCCGCCCTCGGCACTGCCGACTTCTCCCTCACCGTCTTGGTCATGCGGCCCCCGACACCTGAGTCCGCGTCGCAGGTCGCCGCGCACGTTGCGCGCGGGGCCGCCGCCGAGCCCAACAACGGCTGCGAGGTGAGCTTCCATCACCTCCCCGCTGTAGACCCGCCCACGGGCTGCACCAGCGTGGAGTATTTCACCTCGCAGTACATCCACCTCCACGCGCCGCACGTCAGGGCCGCCGTGGCCGCGTTGCCGGCGCCCGCCGCTGCGCTCGTCGTCGAGTTCACGTCGACGACCATGTTCGACGTCGCCCGGGAGCTCGGCGTCCCGGCGTACGTCTACTTCGCGTCGTCCGCCGCTATGCTCGCCCTCATGCTGCAGCTGCCGGCGCTCCACGACGTGATGATGCCCGAGGAGTTCGGCGAGATGGAGGAAGGCCAGCACGTGCACGTCCAAGGCTTGCCGCCGGTTCCGGCGTCATGCATGCCGGCGTCCGTGATCAGCAGGAAGAGCCCGAGCTACGCGGACACCGTTTACCATGGCACGCGCCTCGCGGAGGCGTGTGTCATCATCGTCAACACCGCGGCGGAGCTCGAGCCGGCGGTGCTGGCGGCAATCCACGACGGCCGGTGCACGGGTGGACGCCCCGCGCCGCCGGTATACCCAATCGGCCCGGTGATCCCCTTGTCCGATGCTACGAATAGCGATCACGAGTGCCTCAGGTGGCCCGACGTGCAACCACGGGCCTCTGTCGTGTTCCTCTGCTTTGGCAGCCTGGGGTTCCTGAACGCGGAGCAGGTGAGGGAAGCCGCTGCTGGCCTCGAGCGCAGCGGGCAGCGCTTCCTGTGGGTTCTTCGCTCGTCGCCGCCCGCCGCTGCGACGGCGTCTGTCCACCCGCTGGCCGAGCTTCTCCCACCAGGGTTCTTGGACCGGACAAAGGACCGGGGGCTCGTCTGGACGTCGTGGGCGCTGCAGAGGGAGGTCCTTGCCCACCACGCCGTGGCCGGCTTCGTGACGCACTGTGGCTGGAACTCGGTGCTCGAGGCCTTGTGGTCGGGCGTGCCGATGGCGCCGTGGCCGCTGTACGCCGAGCAGCACCTCAACGCGTTCAAGCTCGTGGCCTCCATGGGCGTCGCGGTCAGGATGGACGTGGACAGGAAGAGGGACAATTTTGTGGACGCAGGGGAGGTGGCGCGGGCCGTAAGGTGCCTCGTGAGCGGCGGCGACGAGGAAGGGGAGGGCAGGAGGGCGAGGGAGCGGGCCTACGAGATGAGGGACGCGTGCCGGAGCGCAGTGGCGCCAGGTGGGTCATCGTTCGCTTCGTTGCACGGCGCTGCCGCGGCCGTGCGGCATCGGTTGGAGCGCGGGAGTGGATGCGCAGTTAACGGGAACAGCAATTTTACATGGTGGTGATTGACGCGTAAACATCCCTCTTTCGCTCACTCCAGCTTTTGAATTTTGATGTAGTACCCGCTCAGTTGAGCACGTAGGAAGTTACAGTGCCGTCGGTTGACATAATAATCATATAATAGCTAGGTCTCACCGTCTGTTTATATAGGCATGAAATCAGAGATACAAATGGATTTTATGGATACCGAATACAAATAATTGTTTCTTTTTTGGGACATACTGATATCAGAAAATATTTGTTCCGTCTTCGTCCCTAGGTTCATAGAATAATTGATTTGCTTGCCAGCATAATTTTATAGCGTGTTTGGTTGTCTTCCCAGCCTAGCCTAGCTCGCATCATGGACACGTCGCCAGACGAGCCTTGCCAGGAGCGTGATACCACAAAACACGCGGCGAGGTCTCTTGAGACCTGAAACCCCACACACCCGGGAGAGAACCCATCAGGGCGTGGAGTGGCTACGGATTGCCCTAGCCGACCTGACTGCTGTAGAGCTTCGTCGTCCTTGATCCACAAGCCATGCAGCGCCGACAAAGAACGAGAGAAGAAGTAGATGGAAAAAGAGGGTAAAGAGAGGTAGTAGATTGATTTTTATGTCGATCGTGTGTTTTGGGCACCTCAATCGGTTGTGCCCCTTATATTTATGGTGTGTTTCGGACTACTCCACGAACTCTACTCCACAAACTCCACCATGGAGCAGCTCCGAAAAAACCTGGAGTTAGTGGAGCACCTCTTTAGGTGCCCTCACAACTCCACCTTTTTCTTTCTCGAGCAGAGTGCGTGAAGCTGAACCTGTTTGAATAAAAAAAGTAGAGCGAAGCGAAAAAACGTGGAGTAGAGAAGTCCCAAATACCACCTTATAAAGTGGGGGTGGCCTTATACCTCTAGAGGTCGAAACCCCTTCCAAAATGCAAGTTTGATCCGAGCTAGCCCGTAGAAACTGGCCCAGCCAGTTCTACTGCATCCAAACTAGCCTAGCCGGTTCTACTACACGTCCAGGGTAGAAAACCTTCTAAAAATCATAATTAATCCATATATGTTGTTCGATCTGCTCGACGAGAGGAATGCAATAGTGCAATCCATTCTTGCATTTTAGAATGTTGGGAAAACAGACCTGGCCAGTTTTAGCTAGGTCAGTCCCCTGGAAAAAGTTGTTTTCTTCATCCGGGCTCCAAATGAGATGATCCAAGTAAGTTATCTGACTGTTGTGGCGATAGAAACATGATGGCGGAGACCATTATACACTTTGGAAACTTTTGGATGTCCACAGTACTCCTATGTTTAGGATAACCCTGCTCTAGCATGTCCACCATCTCGTCGGCTTGAACAGCAGTTACCCGCCAAAATTTGAGCAGCATTAGTGTCTTGCGTATTGCTGTTGTCTGGGACGCCTAGAGTTTGTTGTAGACCGCATCATTTCTTGATTACCATAGCGCCCACAAAGGCTCCTGCACTTAGAATTGTTAGGGGTGCCTTTGGTTCTCGTATGGACGGAGCATGCTCGTATCCTAGAGTAAGGCTACATAGAGCTAGGCCCAGCGCATGTAGAGAGCTGTTGTTTGGTTCAGCGAGTCATTTTAGCCTAGCTACATGGAGCCTAGCTACATGGAGCTCCACGGCTCCTATCTCACGCTTCGTGTGCTGCTCCATCGCTCACTCGCACCACGTGATCCAGGCTCGGCAGAAAACGGCTGATTGTCACGTTTCCCCATAGCCTGGTTGTGGGAGGCGTTTTGCACGTCCGCAGCATGGCTTGCTGGAAGAACCAGGCAACCAAACTGGAGCTGCTTGCATCCGGTGAGCCTGGTTTAGCCGGCTACAAAAAAACCAAACAAACTGTTGACAACCAAAAATGTTTATTTTGTGAAGTTGTCAAAATGTGTAACGGACTTCACCATTGCGTTCCTCTCGTCGAGATGGTCGAAAAACATATATGGAACGTTCAATTTGGGGTCCGGATGAGAGAGTTATGCCTCCGAGAAAATATCTGCTTGGGCTACCGGTACTTCCGGTCCGAGACCGTAACATTCGGTGGCTAGCGGAGGAAGGAGAAAATATCTATTTGGGCTACCGGTACTTCCAGTCCGTACTTCTGGTCCGAGACCGGAACTTTCAGTGGCTGGCGAAGGAAGGCGCAATTTTGCGCGAAAATGAACTACGGTACTTCCGATCCGAGACCGGAACTTCCGATGGGGACCAGAACTTCCGGTGGAGCCTGACCGGAAGTTTCGGTATATGTTTATTCCGAATCTGACTTTCAGATCTCGAACCGATTTGTTTTTAGATCGATTTTTGGACGTGGGAAACTTAGAAAATAAGCTTTGGAGAGGTTTCCTGCTGGGATAAGACCACCCCCTTCTATATATATGAGAGTATCATGGCCGATTGAGTTCCCATCTATCCAATCGACGTACAAACAAATCAATCTACTCCTTTTTACCCATTTTCTCCTCTTCTTCAACCCCATGTTGTTCATTCTTTCATCCACGACCAAGGATGACGTCCTAGGCTTGCCAGCCAACCTAGGACAACCCGGCGACGTTCTTTTCCTAACGGGGTCCCTCCCGGGTGAGAGCTTCGACGGTTTCTTTGCGAGTTTGCCTGAAAACTAGCCGGTTCTTCGTCATGTAAGCGCGATTGGTTATCCTTTGGTGGTTTGCTTGTAAACCTCTCCGTGCTTCACCATGAAAGAGTAATATCTTGCTGCGTTCTCTAGTCCATAGCGGCCTGGGAGTCCAATGCCCTTTCTGGTGTGTGATTCGGACCACATCCGATGTCAACACACTTTTTGGCGACTCCGCTGGGGATGAATTTGCTTCAGCTCTACTTTGTAGCCGATTCTTCTTACCCTAGCCTTATTTCTCGCTGATCTATCTTCTTGAGCTCGCCATTACCGTTGCATCTGGCCCAAAAGGCCGATCACATCTGGTTTTGACCCCTTGTGATCTTGCTTGCAATTTTGCAACGTGTTGTGCTTGACATTGAAAAATTCAGCAAGGCGGTCAAGTTCTAAATCATGAAGTACCAAGGTGGTTTATCATAAAACTACTACAGTTACCTCGAGGTACAACTTGCAAATGCATCTTATGGTCCTAATGGTTATTTTGCAAGTCATATAAGCTCTCATGTTGGCGTTGCTAGCTGTAATGATACTAGATATGTTGCACCAGCTAATACTTTTGATAATATTCCTCATCATACACATAATAATTATGGATATCATGGTCATGAGTCGATGTCAACTATGAATTCTTTGAGTTTTGATGCTACTAGCAACATACAACATGTGGATCCTTATTTATCGGCTATAAGTTCACAATATGTGGTTCCACCACATGACATGCCGATGAACGAGAGAATTAGCTATGACAATGCTAATTATTTAGCCAATTGCTCTCAAAATTCAGCACCATATGCCAATGCTTCTATTCATAATTCGGCTTCACATGTTACTCTCAACTCGAGCCAAATTAATGAAAATTCAGCAAGGTATGTAAGTGCTAATACCTATGATTCGGCTTTACGTGTTACTAGTAACCATAGCCGAATCAAACAAAATTTAGCACCTTATGCAAGGATCAATGCTTACAATTCGGCTTCATATTTCGCTCATGATCAAAGCCGAATTAGTGAAATTTCAGCAAGACATTCGAGTACTAAAACTCATGATTCGGCTCAACCTATTGCTAATAATTATAGCCGAATCAATAGAAATTCAGTAATGGGTGCACATGCAAACAATCTTAATTCGGCTTTATATGATGCTCTTAAATCAAGCCGAATCGAGGAAGATTTGGCTCACACTAGAAATCTATATGGCTCCTCTAAATGAAAGGTGCCCACATATCATAGACCGTACCCATTACACATTGATTACTTGAAAACTCCTGATGGTTGGTGGATACCTGATTTCTATGAATTTAGTGGTGAAGATGATAAGACCGCTGTGGAACACATTAGTATATATCTCTCACAACTGGGTTTTGCCGGTAAAGAAGACTATATGAGAGTGCGAAATTTTCCTTTATCTCTTACTGGTATTGCCTTTGCATGGTTTACATCTTTGCCCTGGTGCAATGTTGAGTCATAGTCTCAACTAGAGGAGCAATTCTATGAATATTTTGGAAAGACTAATGAGAAAAGGCCGGTCACAATTGAGTCATCGGCTAAAAGAGGATTGCTAGTGGGCATGAAAGAAAGATTTGATTTGAATGTAAGCAAAGGTTCGGCTATAAAAGTCAAACAACACAATACCCTTTCCGAATCAATCATATCTCAGAAAACAAGTCTTGCTACAGAAAAATATGAAAAACGACAGAAATCAGCTAGACTTGATTTTTCAGGAGCTAAAGGGGTTGTACATTTATCTAGTGATTACTACATCATTGATGGAGATCAAGCCCCTACAAGCAACAAAGGAGGGCTGTCTGCCTGCTCAGAATCGGTTGAGCCGACTTTGAAGTCGGCTAAGCCGACTCTTGCCTCCTCTAAGTTGGCTAGGCCAATTTCCCAGTCGGTTAGGGTGACTGCTTCTGCCGCCTGCTTTGAGTCAGCTAGGCTGACTTTCTAGTCGGCCAAGCCGACTGCCCCTGCTAGTGCCCAAGTCGGCCTAGCCGATTTCCAGTCGGCTAAGCCGACTTTCCCAGTTCTGGCAGCTGCTAATGTGTCTTCGGGTGATTTGACCCCTCTTGTTGATTGGTTTCTGGAGAAGAAGAGCAACATCATGCAAATCAAGGATATGCACTTCTCTAACATGATCAACAAGGTAGGAAATACAAATATTTTGCTCAAATTCCAATCCGGTCATACTATTTCAATTCCAGCATCTATTAAAGATATCCTCACTAATAGTTGTAATAGACCGATTGAGAATAGCAATTTATTTGTTGATAAAACAAATTCAGATTTTATCGGCCAACACATTGTGCCATATATGGCAAGGCCGATAGTGCTCGTTTGTCAAAGCTAAGGCCTTCAAAGAGCAATTGCAAAGCTGTGGCCTAATGGATTGATAATAAATCTGATCCTTTTGTTTGCCTAGCTTTGAAGCCGACTCCACAAAAGAATCGTCTTAATAAATTAAAATATAGCTTTGACTTTACTTTTTGTGATCATATCTTTGATATCTTGCTAAAAAATAATTTTATTAGAATCATTGATCACAATGTTTTGCCGTCAATTCAAAACTTAGAAGAGCTTACATATTGCAAGTGGCATAATTCGTTTGATCATAACACTTGTGATTGCAATATGTTTCGTCGTGTGATCCAATTGGCCATTGATAAAGGCCGATTGAAATTTTCCGAAGCTCAACAGATGGACCAATTGGATTCAATTGGTCTTGATGACAAACAGGTTTCGAATCGGCTTGCATTACTAGCCGATTCACCAAAAGCTCTTATGATGGCTGAGAATCAAGTAATCGAACCCACAGATCAAGAAAGTCATCTAGGAGAGCCAATTGCTACTACTGCTGCTGAGTCGGCTCAGCCACCATTAGGGACTGCTAAGCCGACCCCTGCTGTCTTTGAGACGGCTAAGCCGACCCAGTGGTTGGTTAAGCCGTCTGGAGAGGCTGTCATTGCTCTACCAGAGGTAGAGTCGACTAGGCCGGCCCAGGAGGTGGCTAAGCCGACCCTGCTTTCTCTGGAGGTGCCAGAGACGGCTAAGCTATCCCAGGATACAGCTAAGCCGCCTGGAGCACCCCTTGTTGCACAGGAGAAAGATGTGGAGCCCTCAAGTGATGACAAGGTTGTTGTCCATGAATTGCAAGTTGAAGATATTTCAGTGAAGGACAATGTCACTACAATTTTAGAAGATACTAGAGGGTAGGTGAAATCTCTCCGACTAGAGCAAAAGTTGATTGACTCCATTGAGCAAGGGGAGTCGGCTTAGAATCCTCCTTTGGAACATGTTTGTCAAGATGAAAAGAAGGGGGAGGATGCTCATAAAGCTAATGGAGGTAAGGGTCATGGCAAACAAAGGACTAGAAGGCCGAAACTTAGCTTCGAGGAACTTCTAGCTAAATATGAAAAGATAGGAGAAGCAAATATTATCAACCGATCAAAGAAAGTCCAATCATCAAAATTACGCCCAAAGCAAAAATTTCAAGAGTGGAATTGGCAAGGGAATGGATCTCACGCAGCAGCAACATATTATCCTTTTGAGCAGCCAATTCCCATGTATTATGGACCACAGCCCACACATTTTCATCCATATTCACCTTGGGGCTGGTTTGATGAAGAGACACATCTGCCATCATATTATAGGCCACAATACATAGAGTATGCAGCTCTTAGATATTCAGAGAAATCATCTTCTTATCAAGACCGATTTGATCAAAATTGGTCCGGAGCTCAAGCAGAGAAGAAAGTGGAAAAACAAGTTACCGCGTGAAGTATGATGGCCGGAAAGATAAAAGTTCAGATCTAAATTCAACTATTGAAAAGCTGATTACGTTGTTCAAAAAATCCGACTAATGATGGCAAAGAAGTAGAGAAATCATCTATTGATGTTGTTGGTGCCAAATTTGAACAAAAGAAGATGAAAGTGCCTAAAATCAAGAAAGAATTGCTGCTGTCCAAAATAAAAGCAAAACCAACATGTTCAATCGGTTTACCAAAGTGGCGGGAAAAGAAGTTGCAAAAGCTTAGTGCAGAGAAGCTTAGAGAAGAAGGCTTTGCTTGGGTTCCTAAACGAAGAATTCAAGCTCAAAAAGATGATGATCAAGCAAGTGTTGCAACAAAGGCAAAGGGAAGAAGAAGATTCGAGAAGCAATTGCCAAGTTGGAAGTTTGCACCAGATCATCAGAGTCATTGGTCTTGGCATCAACCATGTTCTCTGCCTAAGCTTATGTGGAATTCATCCTCTGGTATGCATGGTTATCCCTCAGCTCCTTATTTTGATCCTTGGTATGGATCTGTATGTTTCGGAGGGTTGCCAAATTATTTTGCTTATCAATGATCAAGAGCCAAAATATTTATTTCGGTTATGCATGCTCCTGTGGATGAATTCATATGGCCGATATTTTGATATCGCCCTTAGTGTAAAAATATAGCCGATGAGTGCTTGTGACCATCGTGCTATTAGAAAGCCCCACGAAATTTACTTTGATGGCTTTCAGGCCCAAGGGACATGACATATGCATTTTGGATTTACTTCATGGATGTCACAATGACTTCGTGCGGCCCGCACCGCGATCGCATGCATGGCGCTCTAGAAGCAAGCACCACCGTACCCTCATCTGCCGCCTGGATTTCCCGTAGCCTCCACTGCATCCACATCAACGAGTTCCACAGCATCTACATCATCGCCGGCGCTAGGATCAGCAACAACGCTCCCATGCACGTGCTCTTCGGAGGTAGCTACTCCGGTTACAGGTACGTCAACTACCAACGAGTCTGTGCGTGCCCTGGTGTTGGCATTGTCTCTTGTGTCAGAGTTGTTTTCACACATAAGATTGCATGCATGATTACCTATTTTTTAATTAATTCAATCTTAAATTAGTGGTAGACTTTTATAGTATAGACTTGATGTGTATATATATTGAAGCTAGAATGCTAGATCTAATCTTCAAAGTAATCTTTATTATTTTTCTCATCTTAGATAAAAAGCTTGTGAAGGTACACATATAGATTTTTATATTTAAAGACTACTTTATTATTTTTCTTGGTGTGCTAGATATACATAGCGCCACAACGAAGGTGATCCCAGACAGCTATAGAATTCGCGAAGGCAGAGGACGACTAGAGCGGCAATACGGTTGCACTGTTGCATGTCTAGCAGAAGAGCTGATGTAGGTATTTTTCTTAATTCCTTGTGCACTATGCAGCTAACCCTGTGCTTCTTACCTACGTCTCTGAATTTAGTGATTTAGTTTTTAATTCTTTTGATAATCTGAGATCTATTCATCGGTTCGATGAAGCAAACATAATTTTTAGTTGTTCCAAAGAAAACGATGTTAGCCTCGGGAGAGCTTTGTTTAGTATATAGCCTTCCCAACATCTTGTCCATTCCACTTGCTAGAAAAAATATTATAGTTGCAATGCACATTCATGCTTCAGAACTTTATTGATGTCTCTTTTAGAGAAGTACTTATGTTTCTTAGTGGCTGTAATTTTAGTTTTGTATGTGAATTACAACATCTATTGAGAGGAGTTTGCAGATAATAAATGTCTTTGATGTGAAAATCAACGTGTATTTGCCCCTGCTGCATCCGTTTTCATCCAGTGAGATGAATAATACACAAGGCAGTAAGTAATTTTTTAATTTACATTATAATATGGTGTTTTTTGTGTCACGTAAATAACATATCAATATTTAATTATCAATATATTTTTATTACTATAATTTCTAGAAGGAGAGCAACTTTAACACTGATATTTTGGAACAGCGTGAACACCGACAACAATGTGCTAAGGAGAAATATGCTACATTGCCTAATGATAAGGAGACAACTTGAGCTAGAAGTCGTGAATATTAATGTAATTGTTGGACTCGTATGAAGGCCAAGGCTTGTTTCATGTGCAATCAGGTTCGTCTATATTTTTCCTCATTTTAATTGGACTCATTGGTCATTATGCTTCAGGTACTAACGACATGATAGACTCTTTGATCTCGGTGTTGCGTTGTAAGTTGGAAGTAGTATGCTCACCATGAAAAATCCAATCTCCATGTTTTTTCAGAAAATGTGTCCTTTTTTATAAACAACATAGCTTGCTTATGTGTTACCAATGGAATTTTGCCTCCTCAATACCAATATTTTATTAGTTTATTAATGTTAACAGAAATCCAGATATAATGGTTTGGTATTCGTTATAGTGTTGTAGCCTTTGCAAGTTCAACCATGGTCCATAGATATAAATGATCAATTAGTTATGCTCATGTTCACGCTAGCGCCTTATTGTTTTGATTGTCGGGGGAAAGATAATAGAGGTAATGTGGTTGCCATTAAACTACATAATACTTGTAGCTTCATCATCGTTAAATTAAAGATTCATCTAACCTAACATTATTAGCCACCGGTTAGGAGTAATATGTAAAAATATGATCGATGCAGCCAGCTGTCTATCATACTACTACCTTTCCTTTTTTAGCAAATATTGATTTAGCCTTCTTTCAGCATGGATTTAGAATAAATAGGAAAGAAATTAGCAAGGAGAGTAAGAGATCTCACTAACCAATAATCTCAGGAGGCCGCCATTGATCTAACCTTATCAGGGAGGACTCGTGAACACAAGGATTTCAATTCCCCATGTGAGTAAAGCTTAAAATTTTACATTGTTTGTGTAGATAAGTTTTGTATTGATTGAAATTTTTTAGCATTCTAAACATAGATATGTTATAACCATTTTTTATATATAATGCTAGTGTGTGATTGCCTGGTAGGTCAAAGTATATTTGTCTTCTTATTTGTTACTACGTGACAGTAAAAAGACAATACAAGATTACATCTATAAGAATATATCAATTTGTCTAATCTATGTTTATGTAATGTCTAACCTCTATTTACCAAGGAAATTCTATTTGTCTGAACGATCACTCAAAACGATTGTGAACCCTATCCAGCAAGAATACATGTTTTTGAAAGAGAATAAGTTTGTTACAACCTTTCTTAATATTACTTTATTTAAATTGCTTTTTAATTAATTACATTATAACTTTCTAAAATAATTTATGACGTCACCTATCAATAATCATAGAAAATAACCTTTAGAAGCCATGAAACGCAGGGTATTTTACTAAAAAGAAAAAGAATAGAAAAAAGAACCTAAGCAAAGAAACTCTACTAGTTTAATAGGTAAAATACTACCCGCGGTTATAGAAAAGAGTTTGGCGAAGCCCTGATATTTAGTAAGTTTCATCAAATTTATAAAAAGTATAAATATATATAGCACAAAAAAGATATAACATAAAAATATTTCAAGATGATTCTAATAACATTTATTTCTTATCACAAAATGTTGATATTTTTTATATACTCTGTTAAATTTAAACAGCTTGACTCGATAATATATTAAATAGCATTTTTTCGGACGGGTGAATATGAGGTCTACAAAATTGTGTAGTACCTTTAGCCGTAGTCCATGTTAGTACTACCTATTCCAATAGTGGATCTAGGTTTTATCACTCCCAGTCACACACTCTATATTAAACCATGAAGAATTTGTCATGATTAGTCCATGTTTGCCCGTGTAGATGCTTCAAATGCAGTGCATCCGCAATTAAGCAAAAAAAAAAAAATTGACTAATAGCCCGATGCACCACCCCTGAGTCAATCTTCAAACTTGTTGATTTAACTAGGAAGTGAAAACTAATCCACCACATCAACGTGAAAAAAAAGAAACACTCGAGCAAATAGTATTGAAGTAGTCAATCAAAAACATATAAGCGCTGAGGTTACCATGTAAGCCACATTCTGTCGAATCTTACAGTCGGAACGAGCATATTGAAGGATAACTCAGGGCAGAACGAGTAGCAGTCTGGAGATAGCTCCTCCGGTCCTCCAGCATCCGTACAAGAAACTATCCTTGTCATGGCCACGGAGAAGATAAGTATACCCGCACCGCCTCAACGGTGGAGCATGCATACCTATACGCTACAATGAACAGCGTCTTTCGCGATCTGCCATTCAGACCACACGGAGGGAGTTGCAGTACTGATCATACACAATGAAGCATGACAATGACATAATCTAACTCGAGGCTTGCATTATGAGCCAGACAGGTCTCTAGACACCGTACAAGATGCTGTTTGGTTCGACCAATTTTAACCATTACTGTATCTGTTAACGACGTGAACCGATAGCATTGTTTCGTGTTTAAATTAGTAAGGTCAGCCTGTGTCCATTAACAGCAGCATGATCAGATACGCTCCTGTAGAATTTCGATTATGCTAGCTCTAGAATTAGCATGATCCGTTCCTTCGTCCCACCTACTCGCGGGCTTCATAACGATTCTTTCACGGGCTCCGGTGTCTGCCGCCGCCGTCGCTCCTCGGTCCATGTCGGTGATGTCGCTGCTTCCTGCTTTCTCTTTGGCTACCTGATTGCAACAGCATACCAAATAAATTCCATTATCCTTTAAACTACAACAGCTCGTAGCACTATCTGATTACATTGGCGTACGTTCGCGACCGTTTCGACGGCATGACCCTAACATCACGTAAATTGACAGATAGCTGCTAGAAGAGATTCTGTTTAGATCCCAATACTCACGTTATGCCTACAAAGTAACGAGTGACCAGCATCCACATAGCGGTTTTGCAGGTACTACCCACGTGGCAAGGTGGGACTAGCGACAGAAGCTTGCAGAGTACAGTAGATGTGAAAATAGAAAAACATAAATGCATGGACTAAAGATTATTATTCTTTATTTTCTAAATAACGACAACTACAATATACAACTCTGACGTAGCCCTGACAAAAATAAAGGCGTAAGAGTTTGTAAAAGCTCATGTAAAAAATTCACTAGGATTATGATTCCTCCTTGTTCTCCTCCTCCTTCGTTTGTAAATCAGTCCGCAAGTTTTACAGCATTTCCTTTGGGCGATTAAGAACTTCAATAAAAAAAACTTAGTGGAAAAAACAGTTTTTGGAGAAAAAAGCACATTGCATTCGCAAGTTGAGTTGCACATATATTGCCTCAATAAAAACCTTGTGTCAGAAACCTTAGTGTAAAAACCCATGTATGGAAAAGAGTAGAACACTTGACGTCCTTAGTCGTGTATTCTCTTCAGGATCATCTGTTCTTATTGAATAGATGTCGATCCTCATGGTCTATGCATAAATTTCAATGTGTAGCAAATATAATCTTTTTGACCTTTGTAATATAATGGTTACTCCCTCCATGTCCCTAAAGGAAGTCCTTTTGGACATCGACACGGACTCTAAAAACAACTTTGACCGCTACTTTTTGCTATGAAATATTTACAAAATATAGTTAATATATATACTTTTATAAAACTACATTTCAAGATAAATCTACTTACATCACTTTTATAATTTCAAACTCAACCCAAAAGAATTTATCTGTAGTCAAAGTTTAAAATGCTTGACTTAAAACAATCTCAAAACGACTTCATTAGGAACATGGAGGGAGTACCTCATAAGCTATCCTTTAAACTTGATTAATATTATTCAAAATATCACTACCACATCTTTCATGAATGCATGCATGTATTACTAATGGCATACAGTTCCAAAATACTATGTCCTTTAAAGACTTGGATTGCAATTGTTCTATGAACCATGATATTAATAAAGAGGAGCAATGTGTTTCATACATAAATGACCACTTATTAATTGTGTAAAATAAACAAAAATTGTCCTTCCAAGATAATAAATCTCTTTCAGATGATTATGGAGTAAATGAGTTATAATATTATATATCTTCTTGATATTACGTAGATCTCATACTAGAGTTTCCATACTTGCAACTCTTTCTTGGTGAATTTTCAAATTATATATATGTTCCACAAATCTTCAAGAGTTTGATTGTACACTAAGTAGTAAATCTAGTCTTGGTTTTGCAATAGGGGTTAATTCAATTGCTAATATCACAATATTCTTATACCTACTATGGTATTTATAGGATATCATCACTTTATTGTTAGGTTTACTACATCACTGCATTTTTCTGAGTTTTTTATATAAGACACCTTTATTGTGTTATGGTTCTTCTTTTGCTTTCTCTCAGGTCTATATTAAATTCTAGGGTCAATGTTGTTTATTTAAGAATTGACTAGTACCTCATGGATTAATGCCTTCTAGGATGTTCTCATTCTCAGTGAATATCATTAATCTTGTGTAAGATATATTCTCTACTATATGAAAGATTATTTTGTGACATACACAATTCCTTTTCCTATATATAGGTTGTGCTATTCACCATAATGTCATTCATTGACTTCATTTCTTCTAGGTATTGCTCTTCTTGAGACATCCATATTTTTAGAATATACTCAACCTTAGACTTCTTAATAAGATTTCATTTCCATATGTTGCGATTTCTATTCTTTTGGTACTATACGAATTTCGAGAATCCACTTATTAACTAATGTTCCATATTTATTCATTCCATATAGCAGAATATTCTTAGGAGATTCAACTTTAATTGTTTTCTTCACTGACCCGACATAATGCTACAAGCTAGTCTGTTCTCCAGATCCAGGTTTTTGTAATATAAACATTTGCAATTATAAAAGTACACTGCCGACGAATATTATCATAACATAGATAAATATTTGTTATGCACTTAAATATATGCTATATCTAGATATATATAGTAAAATAATAATGTCTAGAAAAATAAAAACGTCTTATAATTTAAAACGGAAGGATAATGTTCCATTTCTACTTTCCACAACTGTTTATTGTTCCAGGACCTCTAAACAAAGAACGAAATGCTGTTTAATATTGAGTTGTCTCCACTTAAAGATAAATGAATGTTACGGTCTTCTCTCTTTTGTTGTTTGTTTTTGGGCAGGCAAACTCTTTTGTCGAGAAACACGTAGAGACGTACCCACTCACGTAAATGGTATTCCGTACTGTCACGATACTGTGCGATGAAGTAAGGCCTTGTTTAGTTTCTCAAATTCTCCCTCAAATTCCACTATGCAAAAAGAAGATTCCCCGTCACATCAAAATGTCGGCAAATGCATGGAGTATTAAATGTTGATGAAATCAAAAACTAATTGCACAGTTTTGTTGTACTTTGCGAGACGAACATTTTAAGCCTAGTTAGTCAAAATTTAGATAATTTTTACCAAATACAAACGAAATGCTACAGAAATTCTAATACAGTGTTTTTCTCTCCTATTCTTCCAACTAAACGAGGCCTAACCTCCTTTTGCCACTGGATCCTTGGCGCTTCCTCATCTGTCACTCGACACGGTCCCAGATCTCAAAAGAAGAGAAGACTGTTTAAGTTTGGTTGACGACGACTTGCAGGATGCCACCAGCCGAGAGACGGCAAAAATAGTTTTTTTTTCTTGAAAGATGTCGGCAAAAATAGTAGACGAGAGCAAGGTGCACTCGACGCTACAAATTCGTTCCATGGAGCTGTTTTGCACACGGGCACAGAGAGCCACGTTTGTACGTGAGAGCTAGCCAACTCCATGATGCTGCTCTCACACTCTTCGTCTGCTACTGCCACCACCCGCGGGCTAGCAGCAGCGCCGCCGCCGGCTCGCTCCCGGCGCGCGCGCCTCCTGCCTCCACGCGCGCGGGCCGCCGACACGACGGGCGTCGGCGCGGACCGCGCGGCCGAGGCGCTTCTCGTCCAGAGCGGGCTGCGCCCGGAGTCGCTGCCGCGGCACGTCGCGGTGGTGATGGACGGGAACTCACGGTGGGCGCGCGCGCGGGGGCTGACGCCCGCGGACGGCCACAAGGCCGGGGGCCGCAACCTGGAGCGGGTCGTGGGCCTCTCGCGCGCCTGGGGCATCCGCGCGCTCACCGCCTTCGTCTGCTCCCGCGAGAACTTGAGCCGCCCCAAGGCACGGCCGCGGGCGCCTTCGCTACCTCTCCCTTTCCAAAACTTGCTTGACGAGACGAGCCTGACACGCACGGTTTCTTCTTGTTTTCTCGTATGTGCATGCAGGCCGAGGTCGACTACATGATGGGTTTGTCCGAGTGGCTGATAGGCGATAACATCGACAGGCTCTCAAGGCAGGGGATCCGGCTGCAGGTCATCGGCGACACCACAAAGATGCCGGGCTCTCTGCGGAGCGCGGCGGTGCAAGCCGACGAGGCCACGCGGCACAACTCGCAGCTGCACGTGATGCTCGCCATCTGCTACAGCGGGCGATGGGACATGGTGCAGGCGTGCCGGGAGCTCGCCCGGGAGGCGCAGGCGGGCCAGCTCAGCCCGGACGACATCGACGAGTCGCTGGTCGCAGGCAAGCTCGCGACGAGCGCTGCCGGCGAGTTCTCCTGCCCCGACCTGGTCATCAGAACCAGCGGCGAGCTGAGGCTCAGCAACTTCCTGCTGTGGCAGTCGGCGTACTCGGAGTTCTTCTTCACCGACAAGATGTGGCCGGACTTTGGGGAGGCTGAGTACCTGGAAGCGTTGCGCTCCTTCCAGGGCAGAGATCGGCGCTTCGGTCAGTCAGCACTACTCTAGCTCCACGCAAGCCACAAAAGGTGTCGGTGTCGCGTGTAATAGGCAGCATTTGTTCAATGAACACGTGACTTTGTATGGGAAAAGCAGAATCACATCAACCGGTTGTTTCTGTCCTCAGCAACTATATTTACACGGGTTTCTTCAGTGTAATTCATCACACAAGGTGATGTAATTTAGGTATTCCTATAGATTGCAGATTTCAGAAACATATATACCAATTTTTTTAAAAAAATTACAAATTATTTTTATAGATTGCAGTTAGCAGACAAACATACGTCAAATATCGGATACAACCCTGTTAGCCCCTATCTATTCTCTTGTCTCGCTCCACTAGTCCAACGGATCTTCTGCACCACCCCTACGACCACTGCCAGATGTGCTTGCCGCAGAGGATCCTGGGGAGGGACTGAGGGAGGCTACACAGACTGTCACAGGCAGGCTACGCATCGCTCAAGGGACGGGGCCCACATACGGTGTCGGTGTCACGTGTAACAGGCAGCATTTGTTCAATGAACACGTGACTTTGTATGGGAAAAGCAGAATCGCATCAACCGGTTGTTTCTGTCCTCAGCAACTATATTTACACTGGTTTCTTCGTTGTAATTCATCACACAAGGTGATGTAATTTAGGTATTCCTATATATTACAGATTTCAGAAATATATATGCTAAATTTTTCAAAAAAATATTACAAATTATTTTTGTGGATTGCAGTTATCAGAAAAACATGTCATATATCAGATACAACCTTTGTTAGCCCCTATCTATCCTCTTGTCTCGCTCCACTAGTCCACCGGATCTTCTGCGCCGCCTCTACGACCACTACTAGTTGTGCTTGCCGCAGAGGATCATGAGGAGGGACTGAGGGAGGCTGCACAGGCTGTCACGGGCAGGCTACGCATTGCGGGGCGTGCTGGTTGCTGCACGCTACTCGAGGAAGGGGCCCACATACGGTGTGGTTTCCCAACCAATCAAGACGCCAGAAAACCGGTTGTTGGCAGGAGTCAAAAACAACCGGCACCAGATAACAAATCTGCAGATCTTTGTCCGCCATCATGTCTATCCTTCGGATCCAGTTATCGGTGCTACGGGTAAGCTGCTGGTTTGTCCGTGACTCCGTGTTGTGCCATTGACAAGGCACGAGTGAGCCTCACCTCAACTGTACGCTAACCCGAGCTGCTATTCATTGTTTTGGCTTCAACCAATATTGTCCCAAACGAGGTTCACGTGGAGGTGCCCCTTTTCGGCCGGGCTGTGTGTACACCAGGCATCGGTGCTACGGGTCCAAACACCCCCGCCGTGGCTTTGGGGCTGCTGCCAATGCTATGCCCCGCATTGACATTAGGGGCACTGGCGGAGCCAGGGGGGGGCAGGCAGGGGCCATGGCCCCCTCCAACATCACAGCAAAAAATTTTTAGGTAGTATATAATTCAATAATCCATATTAGAAAGATATAATAAAAGTTTTGTCATATATTTTTTGATGACTTCTGGACAATAAAATCACAAAAATTTGTATTTTATCTTTGGATGAGCCCATCCATAGTATAAAAATCCAAATAAATAAGCTACACTCAGTTATTTTATGGTTGAAATTCTTCGACCGGCCCCCCCTATCCATAGTTTCTGGCTCCGCCACTGATTAGGGGACAGGGATACACTATTCCACCTGCACTAGAGGACGGTGGCCAGGCTCTACGTGAGGTACCACTCGTAAACTTCATCCATTCAATAACCAAATCTGTGTAGCAACCCTTGCTTCCTTCGTTGTGTCGGTCTTCTGTAAACCAATGAGTGAATTTTATGAGTGTCGCGCTGCTCTAGGAGACGATGGTAGCACTCAAAGACATAAGGAATTATACTGGTTCAGGCCGGTGCTCTACATCTAGTCTCAGAGATGGTTGCGAGTTCGTGTTCCTCGGTTCAAGTGCTCTGAAATCTTACAATGGGGGTGTGTAAGCTAAGGGATTTGAGATAGGAGTCAGGTGAACCAAACCCTGAATGGAGTCTCGAGATTTCGTCCCCCTGGAAGGGAGGCCTGGCCGCCCTTATATAGAGTTTGGGGGGCAGGTTACATATGGAGAGATGGGTTCTCCCGACCTGAGTGGCCGAGAGCCCGAGGGAAGGAGAAGCAAGCAAACTTGGCTAGCAAGCCATCATGTCTTGTCCTAGCGTCATCGCACGTTCGGGTATGGCCGTAGTCGTGGTCGTCGTGGTCTTGCTCCCCATGCCGTGGCATGGCATGGCATGGCGGTGGTTCACCAACTGTCCTGTGTGGTGTGGTCTCGCCGCATCCTTCGTCATCATCTCCTGTTCTCCTGGTGGCATCGTGGCGATAGTGAGAGAGTAGGCGGCTTCTCTCGGGTTGTTGGTCACCTTTTTCGGTTCGTGATGCCGCAAACCTAGACCCTGGGTTGCCAGGTCGAGGCCCCCGGTGGCTTAGTAGATCTTGTGAAGTCAAGGGCGGGGTCGTGCGACCCATCCCGTAGCGGGTGGGGCCGTACGCTCGTCTTGTCGGGCTGTCTTTGGACGGTGCAGTGTCGTACAGGTCGTCACCACCCCGCGGTGTTGTCTTGTATGTACAGGGACGACGCCTACCCCGAGATCTCGTGTCCTGAGAGATGGTCATCCTCTCTACCCTGGCGGGGTGAGCGGAGCATGCCTGCCTCTATCAGAGTTGGTGTACCTGGTGGCGTCTGCCCTCTCCCCATCCTTTCCCAGGGGTCAAGACGGGGAAGAGGTCGAGCGTTGACTGTGTAGCGTGTAGCGAAAGGAGAAAGGGGAGGTCACGGTGGACCATGTGACTTGGAGTCCGGCCCGGGTCCTATGTGGCTTAAGTGGGCCGCGGTTGTTAGGCTCTGGCTGGCTGGGATGCCCGAGCGGCTTAATATTCAGTGCCCTGAGATACCCGGAGTATCTTGACCCCAACACATAGCAACATGGGCCAGTGAAGCCACGAAGGGAGAAGGAACCGAGCAAGCCGTCACGGTGCAGCAGACGTCTAGCAGTCATTGCTTGGCCGCGTGGTGATGCACAAAGCAGTGCAAGCCAAGCGCTCATGAAGAGGCTGGGCATCACACATGAGGAAGGTGAAACTATGAGATGACCTTGCTGCGCTATGTCAACCTCTTCAAAGACCCACTGTCCGACGTTGTCATCAAGGCACAGGTGGAACTCAGTGGCCTCAACGGATCAGCCATGTCGGGGCAGATCGTGACATAAGGCTTCCATCCACCATCTATGCTGCTTGAGGACTCGGTCACGCCATGCTAGACCAAGTTGTTATAGATAGGAATAAACGACGACGCGAGGCGAGACTCGGTAAATAATCTTGTCAGAGATATTGGATGACTATGAGAAGTTGGAGCTGCTCTTTTGCTGTTTGTGATAAGCTTGGCAACGAGAACATACGGTGGGCGCTGTTAACTTTTTCTGTTACCTTGTTTGTAAGTTGGTTGTCGTGTGTCAGGGCTTTGTGTTCTTGGGGTCTGTTTATTAATTTGTGCGTCTGTAAGGTTTTTAGGCCTGGTTTTCCCTTAAAACCTAGGTGAATTCTATTCTTCTTAATTCAAAGGCAGAGCTCCTGCCATTATGTTCAAAATTTTTTTATCCAAACAGACAAAGTCTATGGCATCGTTTGGTAGAGTTCCAAGAGCCTCTTCGGGAGCTATTTTGTGACTCCGTTTGCCAAATGCGTCGACATGCCCCAACTCCACGATAGGAGTTCCACAAATTACGCTAAGAGAAGTCAGGAATGAAAGACGAAGCTAAAAATTGTGGCTTCATCCTGCTTTGTCATCAATGTCGTGGGCGCCCAGGGCGAATTTGCCCTGGACGGAGGGAGAGGCGCTCGAGCCAGCGTGGGCGGACAGAGGCCGAGCGCTATCACTCCCGCTGCATGCCACCACCGCCGCTCCCACACACCGTCATTGCATGCGTCGGCCTTTCGTTGGAGCCCATGCATGGCCGTCGCCCTTCTGCACGAGCCCGTGCGTGAGCGGTTCATCCCCTTCCACTAGAGTCCGCGATCGTCACTGTGCACACGGCCTATTCGGATGGAGAAGACAAGGCATCCTTGAGTGTGGTGGATCCCACGGTGAAGAGATAAGTTGGAGAGGGAACATGAGAAGAGTAAAATAAATAAGGGGAAAAAGAAAAAAAAGGCAGTATAGAGAATTTACTGTTTTTTTCTCATAAGATGAAGCTATTTTACTAAATGTTTTTCTAAAACAGCTTCAACTCCACCAACGGAGCTGCAACATCATCCGAAGCAAAAAACAAAAAACAAAAAAAAACTGCTCCACGAATGAAGCATACCAAACGGGCCCTGTATTCAAAAAAAAAATCTCATATCCCATTGCAACATCAAATTCAATCTATTCTATTTCTCTCTAAATATGTCTATACCTAATATAAACTCCCAAAATTTCTTACTCCAAATTTTAGTTCATCACACTCTCTCCTATGTTCATTTACTTTCGGAAGCATAAGAGTGTAGCCAGTTTTTCTAAAGCGGAAGTACGTGATGAACTAGAGATTAGATTTCTAATTCGTTTATTGTCTCGTCCGCTATCTTAGCTCATAACTCAAGCCATGCGCAACCATGGTGCAAAGTCTGATTCCAAAACATATTAGAGCAGATTACGTAAGATATAAATTCTAAAAATGGACATGTTTGCTAATATGTATCTAACAATAAAGGGATTCTCTCTCCTTTAGTAGTCTCTTCCTCACTCTCGGCCTCTTTTGTTCTATTACTTACTCTCACCCTCTTCCTCCATCCCTGGATCCAGTCGTCTAGAGCTAAAAAAATAGTCTCACTTACTGAGCCAGAGCTTATACACGTCGTGACACATATTGGGCCGTGCGAGCATGTTGCTCGTCTTTCACCTTTCTCAACTTTGAATGTGCACAATAGTCATATATATAAACTGAGTCAATCTCTAATTAATTTCTCGAATAGCATTATTTTTCTTGCATGTAGGTACGTAGCATCTAAGGATTATTTTTTTCTGAGATTATTATACCTCCCGTTATGATTCTAGGCTGATTTTCTTATGTCTGTATGTTTTGGGCCTAGGCATCCGACTTTGCTAGGTGGGCTTCCATTCTATTTTCTTCGTCCGTTCCAGCATTTATTAGTTTTTCATTTGTTCTGTGTTTTTTCTTTGTATATGCCATTTTCCCTTTTTCTCCACGTGTTTTTTTCTTGGTCGTTTTTAAAAATTATTTTACATTGTTTTCTATTTTTCTTTGCTTTTTTTATGGTTTTGATCTGGTTTCCTCAGTTGTTTTTCCTATTTTCTTTTATGCTGTTTTAAAAAAGTTCTACATTTTTCTCTTTTGGTCTGTTTTTTCTTTTTTACTTTATCTTTTCCATCTCTTTTCTCACGCCTTTTGATTTCGCTGTTCTCCAGGTTTTTTTTTGCATTTCGTTTGAAGTGAAGAAAGCCACATAAAAGAAAGAAATAATTCTAATGTCAAGATATTAGGAATTGAATTTATGACTTTAGCTTTAGATATAAGAAATTTATCACGAACTATTGTTGTGTATGTCAGTTTAGTGTACAAATTTTTCTATTTGATTAAATAGGGTAATCCGTGAGACCTGTAACATGCCTTTAATTGTTCCTTGCTCTCGACTCTGTTTTCACTTTTCAGGTTGGCAAAGTGCCTTCGGCAGCTACTAGCTTTTATTAGGTGGTGGCATGTCCATCAACTCTCGGTTCTTATAGCAGCAGGAACTTCATATTGGCATGTTCTAAGCGCTTCAGTCATATTTTTATTGTGTTGCGTGCAACTGCTAGTGACCATTGAGTTAGATTATTTAATGGGCTTACATAAATTTTGCAGTTCAGTTTTTATTTTGCATATAAACCAGTTAGAGCTTTTGTTACCCATCTCATTAGTGAGTTTCTAATCCGCGCTTTATCGTTTGCTTCTACGATATCTTGAGAAATGCCTAATCGTTTCTTTAGAATTGATGTGTGTAACCTTGTCCATTACAAGGGAGGGGTTATAATTAGGATATAGGTCAAGTTGTTTGGCAAATAAATTTTTGGTGGCTCTCATTAACCCCATCTGGTCACCATTTCGTTTCTTTAGAATTGATGAGACTACTCCTTCGTGGATTAGTGAGATTATTTGTATGTTTCTTCAGAAGATGGCTTGTATATGGATTTATCAGGCTACTTATAATATCTAGCTTCATATATAACTTGTATAATAAAACTATGAGACTACTTAGTCGCAAAAAGAAAAAAAAACATATGAGGCTACTTGTATGTGGAACCGTGAGACGACGACTTGTACTTTTAGAACAATATATTATTATATATGAACTACAGAACTAAAAAAAATCATAAAAGATCTTAAAAGGAAAAATAAAATTGTTTCCGGTGACTACTGGTCCTACCAACTGCATATGCAAATGCATTTTTAGAGGCAGCTGGTGTTTCTAACTACCCCATAAAAAAATGCATTTTTTAGGGCAGCTGGTAATGTCACTTGTCCCTGGAAATCGATTTTTAGGCAGGCTAATGTTTTGTCCCGCATCTAGAAATCAATTGCTAGAGATGGATGCTAGAAGTGCTTGATTTCTAGAGGCCTTTGTACAGAGTTTGTTTGCATATCCGCCTCTACAAATCAGTTTTGACTACCTCTAGAAATCCATTCTATAGTAGTGTATGCCGATTGGGTAGGACCTCTAGATTACATAACATCTATTAGTTATTTTGCAATTTTCTTGTGATCCAATCTTGTCTCATGGAGTGCACACAAACGGTCTACAATGTCAAGGTCTAGTATAGAAGAAGAGCACAAACTTTTGCTACTGCAACGGTTGAAATCATATGCGGGTTCGTCAGACCCTGTTGCTTGTGGTTGGGATACAAGTCCACAAATAACTAAGTTATATGGTGTGAATATGTAATAATATTAGAGAATATTGTCATGTCAGAATGATGCATATCGAAGTGGATTATCGTTCTAGGAGGAAACATGTGTCCAGAAAGTTATTAGAAGCTTATTTTGTTCCTTGAGGTGATGAATTCGTAGATTGATTTATTATCTAGTCACTTCATGTGTTAAAAAAAAACTGGTGACACAATCTCAACTTAGCACACTTAAGATTGCAGAGGGCCGTCAGAGATATAGATGAAATGATATATTCAATTGTAACAATACTTGTGAAGGTACAAACTATGATTTGCGTGGTTATATTCGAAGCTGTATATACCTTATGTTTGTTAATTTTTGCTCGTAAACTAAGAACGTCTCCAACGGTTTGCTAAAACCACTCCCAATCTTTAGTTTTGGGTAGGATGAAGAAAACTCTCCTCCACTAGCTCCAAATATCCTCACTACCTATGTATCCACGCTTGGAAAAATAGAGGCAGCCATGTGTAAAGATATGTGGTTCATGGGGCGACGATGTTTTTTCTTCGATACTCCATTGTCGCCCCAACTGCCCCCACCAATATGTTCATCAGAATTAATTAATCACTGACCACTATCTTTAGATCTAAGAATACAGAGAAATAGAGCAGACAATGAAGATTACATTCTGTACTACCTCGTCCACAAACGAATGCAATTCTCGCATTTCGAGGAGTCAAACAGTTTAAACTTTGACTAAATTTATATAAAAATACTAACATTCAAGATGCAAAATAAATACCACTAGATTCATTATAGAATATATTTTCATAATAAATTTATTTGGAGACATAAATGCTAATAGTATTTACTATAAACTTGGTCAACCTTGAACTACATTGATCGGTATGAATCCCATAATTGCATTCTTTTGCGGGCGGAGGGAGTAGGTTCTAGTTGTATATTAAGGTGCCAGGGATGGTGGCCATGTGGTCGCCTTGGTCCGCCACCGCCTAGGAGGTTGACCAAAATTTGGTATTAGGCTATCATTTTCGTATCAGAGATACTGGAAGGCAATAGCGATTTTGTTTTGGAGGATCTGGAGCATCTCCAACAACTCCTTAAAACAGGTTGCTATTCTTATAACTTTGGTAAAAACACAAAATTCCTTCTCCAACAACTCCTCAAACCAACTTGCTATTTACCCGCACTTGCTATTCACCGGCCTCGCGCGCGGAAGAATACACGCGCGGAAAGGACTTGCTATCCCGATCTCGGGGCCTCGGCGACGCTCCAGGATTGCCTCGGGGCTGGAGCCGAGGGGCGGGGCTGGCCGGAGCGAGGAGGACTGCCGCCAGTGCTGCTGTTCCTCGCCGGCGCGGGGAGGAGGTGCCGTGGCCGCCGGTGAGGCGCCGGGGACGAGCGCGGGCAGCCGTTGTGACTAGAAAAGTTAACGGGCTCTTCGTTCACTAGCGGGGCTCTTCGTTCACTTAGCGGGGCTCTTCGTTCGCTTAGCGGGGCTCTTCGTTCGTTAGCGGGCTTCTTCATTTTGGCAAGTGAGTTTTAAGGAGTTGTTGGAGAGATGTCTTTTTTTTCACTTGCCAAATAAATTAGCAACTCGCTAAAACTCAAGATTTACCAAGTGATTTTTTCCAAGTTGTTGGAGATGCTCCTGGGATAATAACTAGCTATGGGGCGGCTAGCGGTTGCATCTATGTGGCACGGGTTGTGATAATAAAATTCTTCAAGTGGCCCTACTTTTTTTTTATTTTAGGCGCATAATATATATATATATATATATATATATATATATATTATTGAAAACTTTTGTTGATGAGAACTAGTGGTTGTACAAGTAGCGGTTGTATCTAAGGATTGTTTGGATCTAATGTTTAACTAGAACTAGTTTTTGTAGAACTAGCTTTACTTGGATCTTCCAACAAACTCCTATATAAGATAAATTCATTTTTCTAGGAAACCAGAAAAATACGGATTAAAATAAAAACGGCTCCACATCGTTTTTAGTAAAACAGATTTTCGATAACCACGATTTGGTTCTGGTTGAGGCCGAGGCACACCCAGCGTCGGAAAATACGTTCCAACCTAACATGAAAAGATTGTGACCCACCATATAGGCAGTTGACTAAAGTGGACCGCAGTCTGGCCATCAAATTGTTATATATAACCACGCTCTCTATAAAACCGGTTCTCGATAACAGAACCTCCACACACGCGTCGTCGATCGATCACGATGGCTCCACGCAACAAGTGCACGCTGCTGACGATCACCTTGCTCGTCGCCTTCGCCGCCGTCATCCTGCAGCCATCTGCGGCGAGCAGAGTCGTCGGAGGAGCCCTTGCCAGGGCGGCCATCGCCGCGGCAAACGCAGATCCAGGAGCGGCGCCGTCCCCAGCCCCAGACGGTGACGGTGACGATGGCGGCGGCGTTCCACAGCTGCCGCCGCAGCCGAGGGAGTGCCGGCCGTGGTTGGCGCGGATGATGCCGTGCGCGGGCTTCCTCACCAACGCCACCGTGTACGCGCCCGAGGCTACCTGCTGCGACGGCTTCAACGCCATGTTCACCTTGGACACGGTCACCTGCCTGTGCCACGTCGTGAACGGCGACATCGGCCAGCTTCTGCCGGCGCCCGTGCGTCATATGCGCATGGTGGAGCTCTTCTCGGTGTGTGGCCACGACGTACGTGTCGATATACTTGCCGCGGCCTGCAACCTAAGTAAGTCAGATAAGTTTTCTATACAAAAGCTACTAGCTAGCTGCTGCCTCATGATTAACCTGCTTACCGATGATTGATTGATGAATATGGGTTGAACTGAACAGTGGATGGAGTGCCGCCGATAGACCTTCCGAGTCCCTCACCATTGACGCCTTCGCCATCGCCACCCCCAGCTCCATCCCCGTCGGGTATGCATATTTTCATCAGTTAATTTGCGTCTTCCTGCTAGCAAACTGGTGTCGTATATTCAGTTTCTAAATCTGATCAACTATGCACATTTTTTTTTGCAGCAGGATGGCCATGATTAAATAACAGCAACAATCGATAAGTTGTGATTCCGAACAATAAAAGTTGCTGCCAGTTGCAGATTTTGCATGGCGTCATCAGCTGAGAGCGTGTGTGCGCTCTCACTAGTTTTCTGTTTGTGAGGATACATTATTACAGCCTCTTTCAGGGAGTCAAATTAAGTTTAGGATACATGATTGAAGAGAATACGTTATTTGTAAGGCAGTCTGCAGACAAATAGGATAATAACATATGTTATTTGTTCACTAGATTTAGCCCGTGTTGCAACAGAATCAACAATTTATTTACAGATGACTTCTGGTTTAGAGATTTATGCAATATAATGATCCTGTCATCTGTTCTAATAAGTGGTTAGAATCAAACTTCGTATCGTGGCTAAACGTGTGTTATTCTAACTCATACGTGAGTCCGGGTCACAGGCGAAATTGGAGAAATAAGAGAGCTGCGCGAGGATATTGTGGGAAGCAAAATATAAGAGAAAGAATTGTTTCTGTTTTAAGTATCAGGTGTATATAGAGTAGCTCTTGAAGTTTTCCATTGGACAGGGTTAAAGAGCGACCCGTCATGCTACTGCGCGAGACCGCGACATCCCAGCATGCAACGACCAACCCTGCTAGTGTGCCAGCAAGGCGCAAACGGCTAGGGCGCCGCGCGCGACCCATATGTCCGCCCCCCATCCGCATGTGCTCGACATGCAAGCTGATGCAAATTGCAATGTAACCCAAGAAAATTCTTTAAATCTATAGCGAAGGAATTTAAAATAACTTACACCCAAAAATTTCTTACCCCCCTAATATCTGAACCATTGATGGTTTAGTCTCTTCAAATCTAACGGTTTCTATTAGGCCTTGTTCATTTAAACTACTTCAGCAATATTTTTCAGCAAACGAACATTGTTTTTCTCTCACAACAAATTAGCATAAGCATTAGCATAAGTTGCAGTAGGTCCGTAGTAAAATCTTACGTGTAAGATCTTACACCGCCTCTCTTACGTGCCACGCTTCGTTGCGTTGTTTTTCACCGAGCGACTACTTACCCGCCCGATGTACCCACGACGGTTACGTTCTCATGAATCACGCTTCCTGTCCCCACGGTGGTTTCTTCTCCATGTCCGCCAACCTGCTCACGCTCCCCCTCTGCGGCATCGCGCCCATCGCCGCGCGCCCCATCTCCCACCGGCCCACACCTACGTCTGTCCTCCTCCTCTCGCCTCCGCACGCTGCCACGGCCTCGCGAACCCCGGCTGACGACGTTCCCGATGGGAACTCCTCGCACCTCCTCGCTGTCCCCGTCCCATGGACCCCACTGCCACCGAAGACGCCCCCGTTGCCGAGCATGTGAACCCTGGCCCCTGCTCCCCCTCTCGCTACCCACCGCATATTGGTTCGTGTTCACCGTCGCGCTAGGGGAAGAGGAAAGGAAGATGGCGGTTGCGGTAGCCGCGAGCATGGGGTGTGTGCGGGAGGTCCTGTGCCCCGACATCGTTGAGGAGGTGGACCAGCCCATCCTCTACTACATCGCCAATCGCCAATGTCCTCGCTGACGAGGACTTCGACTTCGGGGCCTGTAAGGGCACGGCATCTTTGAAGCGCTCGGGGAACTCCTCATCGACTCCGGAGGCGTCTCCGACTAGGAAACTGCCTCCAGGTACCCCTACAGCGTTGCCCTTCATCGTACCACTACCACCGCCTGCCTTGTCTGTTCTGTTCTCCGATCTAACTAATCCCATTCACACTAGAGGAGAGGCAAAGAGAGGTAATCTATTTTGCAGATGACTTCTCTTTTTTTTGCGACGAAAGAAGAATTATATTATATGATAGTTGGGTACATCAACACAATACACGCACTCTAGATTACAAAATAGTACCCACGCTGTGAATAGCACAACTCAAAACCTAACTTGTTAGATGCTTTGCAGTATGGATGAACACACAGGCAAACACTCGGCAAATGGCCTGAGAACAAATGCCTAACGAACAGCGGCTAACATTTCTGTAGACGGAATTGAGGAACTTCTTCTTTCTGGTGTCTTCCTTCTTCTTTCTGCCACCGAAGAGTGAGGAAGACTGATCTGAAAATTATTCTCCCTAGTCCTTCATCGTGGTCAGATCTAACCACAATAAAACGGAGAAGAGACCGGAGAAAATTATTCCATAGCGGAGAAAATTATTCCATAACGGTGGGGTGCGGGCACAAGTGACTAAACACGCCGATAGATAGATCTGTGGTATGTACACCCATCTTAGCTAAAGTTGTTTCTATCTTTTCTTCAATTATCATGCCTAGCTGTTTATTGTGTTCCCCCTCTACTGAAGATTGCTCTACTACGTGAGGGTTTGGGTATTATGACCAACAATACTACTGCATATTGTGCATAGATCCTGGGGCTAATTTATGCTTCCAAGAAGGAATTCAAGTAAATTCGTTATCAAGGTGTTTCTACACTTGTCTTAACCAGGTGAGTTCTTATTTCTTTTCTATTTCTCGGCTTTTGTATGTGAATTAAACATTCAATAGATAATGAGTGCTACAGTTCATTCTAACTCTTCAAATTCCACTAAAACACTAAGTGCGTGGAGGGCTGGCAATTTTAAATGGTTTTTCATGGACTTTGATCTGACTGTCATATTCTGCAGTTTTTCTTCACCAAAGGAATATTTTTAATGCAATCACTTAAAATACGTGGCCCCAAGTAGATGTCACAATGATAGAGTCAGGTCTCATTTGTAATTTTGTATTAACGAGCCTTCATTTCTACAGCATGTGGCTGTCTTGTGTGATATAGCCAAGGAACTAAAGGAAATGTTTCTTACATTTCAAATCAACCATGCTTTGAGGGTAGGTCTTTCATTTTCTATTGTCATTTGTCCTTGTTCACATTTATCTTCCATCTATCTACTAGATTTGTGGTATATCATGTGTTCTCTGCAACTATTACTTTGAAAATATCTAGGTTGACAGCTCTAATTTGTAGGACTTTTGAGCTGTGACAAAATATTTTGCATACGGATATATTCCCTGAAACGAGGAGACTTGCATCTCTTTTTTCTGAAAGGACCTCATGATATATTAGTACTATTTAATTGTTATTGTGCATTAATGAAGTGTAACTGTTCTGAGTCATTCTTTTCAAAATGTTGTACTTCATTAGTCAAACTTGATTCTAAATGAGCCATACTTTATAGTGACTACATTTACAAAAATTTAATTGCAGAAGGCAGGTGGAGAAGAACGAGAAGATCACAAGCACTGGAGTGGTTTGATGTGAGAGGAGATATTACCTCATAGCTGATAAATGTTCTGTATAGCAACTTGGTAGTTGATTCTAAATCCAGGCATTGTCCTATTGTTTTACAATAATCTCAGTTGTATAGATGAATGTAGTTGTCAATTTGGCGGCTGTAACTGAATAATGGAATTTTCCACTTCAACAAAAGCTAGAATTTTATTGCCAGCTATAAATGAGTTTTTTTAATCCACGTGCGTGCCCTACGTGCATGTTCATAGCATTTTTTTTCAATTTTTATATCATTTATTTAAAACCTCATTAATATTGCGGGGTTCTACCTGACTGTTCTGCTTGAACCTGGCTGGCTGGACACGTACCAGGCAGGTGCGGCTGCACACACTGGACGCCATTGCTTTGCTTGTTGCGTGGGGTGGGGATGGTGCCTGCATGTGCTCAATAGTATACACAAGCTCGGCCAAAAAAATAAAAAATAGTTACTACCATATAACACTAAAGTTGCTACTCTAAAAATATACTAAAGTTGTCACATAGCATGCACAAGCTGGGAGGGCAAAAAATATCAAAGGAATTAATACCACGTAATACTATAGTTGTACAACTTGGAGGGCAAATTATTAAAATAAGCACTGCATAAGCTGCAAACTTGGAAGCAAATTATTATACAACTCGCTCAAATCTCCTCCTTTCCGCTTGAATCTATCGACAACCACCCCAACTCCATCGATCCAAATCTGCTCCTCCTCTCCAGCCCTCCGCCGACTTGCTCCTCCTCCCCGCAGATTGGCTGCTCATCTCCGCACTAAACACATGGATGCAGGTAATCCTGAAATTGACAACCAGAAAAATTAAACTAAAGTAGACAAAATAAAAAAAAACTAAACCGAAACTAAAATAACCAGAAACTGACTGAAATTGACAACTCTAAACCTGAAATTATCAGCAAATAAAACTAAAATTGACAACCATGAAAACAAAGTGAAACTAAAACTAAAATTACCAGAAATTGAAACTAAAATTGACAACCGGAAAATTGAACTGAAAATGACAAATAGAAACCGAAAACTAAAGAAGACAAAATAAGAAACACAAAACTAAAACATAAGACTGAAACTGAAATTAACAAATAGTAAATAAAAAATAAATAAAACAAAATAAAAAATCTCAAACATAAAAATGAAACTGAAAATGACAACTATAACCTAAAATAAAAAAACTGAGATTAAAAGAAGCACAGAAACTGATTCCGTGCAGTCACGCAGGAGCAGCGGATTCTCTGCACGGGACGTCTTCTGCCGTCTGCCCAAAGGAGCTTCTACACTTCTTTTACGTGGGCTGACACACACTTGCATGGGCATGGCAGGCTAGGCCACCAGGTCACTCGCGCGGTCGCGCGCTAGTCGCCCAGCGCGACGGGAATCGCGTTAGCTTTTGCATTTTCCATTTCAGTTCAAAAATAATTATAAGGTACAACATCCAACTACTGGATATAAATTAATATTTTAAGTCTCTAGCTATAGGTGTTGCAATGGTTTCGCTATAACCAGTGTTATCTTAAACTCTAAACAGTCGGTCACTTCACTATTAGAGAACAGACTTTCTATCTTTGAATTTAGTCACAGCCGGATTTTGGCCCGGGAGTGATGGAAGATTTAGTCCTGGTTGGAATCATCAACCGGGACTAGAATGCCCTGTCCAACGGATAGTGCAGCAGGCTTTTGCAGCACTATCCGTTAGGGACCTTTAGTCCCAGTTTGTAATTCAAGCCGGAACTAAAGGTTGACTTTCAATCCCGGTTGTAGCTACAAACCGTGACAAAAGGCCCAGCCGACCTTCGGTCCCGGTTGGTAGCTCCAACCGGGACTAGAGGTTGACCCTTTAGTCTCGGTAGGCTCTATCAACTAGGACTAAAGGTCCCCACCTATATATATCTGCTTGCATTGTCCCTCTAGGACGAGACGAGGTGGTTAAATTGGCAAGTTCTTGCTCTCGGGCGCCGGCGGCTTCATCTCCAAATCTTCTAAAGGTTAGCAACTTCATCTTCTAATCTTTAATTGCTAATAATGTAGATCGTTTGATGCTTTATTAATAAGCATATAAATATTCAAATATGTGGTTTTTTGTAGATTATGAATAATAATGGTGGATTTTATTTTTATTTATACATCATTTGTATATATTTGTTTTCTAGATTATGAATATGTGGTTGGTTTTTAAGATTATGAAATATTCAAGTATGTGGTTATTTTAGATTATGAATAAACATAGAAATATTTAAATATGTAGATTTTAATATTTTTTTTAATTATGAATATGTGGTTGTTTTCTAGATTTTTGTTAGCAACATTATTTCTTCGTGAGAGTTAATAATCGTTCAAAAAAATGTGCAAAATATTTAAGTTTACTTGGCATGCATATATCTCTTGATGATTTATTGTTTATATGTTTCTCTAATATATAATGTTGCATGGTATATTTATATGGGAGTTTTATATTTATTGGGATGTTTTTTTTTCAGTTTTTTTAGTTATGATGAATGACGGCGGATCACTTCCTCACCCACAGGCACCGGTTTTCACCCTGACGATGTTCCATTCGAGCCATCCCCAGAAAGGGCCGTCCCGCATAACCCAGATCCATCAGTTGTATGGAATATTTTAAGTTTTGAATGCTAATATAATTTTTGCTTATATACATTCATCGATAATATGATTATTGCATATGTTACAGACTATAAAACCGGTGAAGTGGCTGGAAGATGCACTATGGCTACTCAGGGTGTATGACATCTTCGAGAACACGATATCTCACGAGGCGAATGGAGGCGAGATATGGACATGCAGTCTCCCCTTCGACATCTCCATTAGGTACAATAATAAGGTGCGACAGCAAATCGTCCAGGTTGGACGACAGTCGGTGACCAAGGTAGGTGCCTAGCTCGACACCGTGCATCTTACTTTGCACACACTTGAGCGGATTGGGTACCGTATTCCTTATTGGTCCCAAATGAAGATACAAGCTTTATTTCAGCTTACTCTAAATGTGCCACTAGTAACCGAGAGGAATGCGTCATATAACTTAATGGATGTGGTACAACATGTAGATATGAGAGTAATGATTATTTATTCTTATTATTATATGAGCGTTTCCTGATACTTTTTTGTTTGTTCGCTTGCAGCATTTGCTCCATGACTACACCTATGCTACATGTGGCTTGCATCCTATTCTCACGCAAGTTCTTAAACGAGTGGGGTATTACTGGGACTTCGTGGAAGCGATCGGCCAGAGGACGACAGCTGGCTACCAGCATTGCGTGAGAATGAGGCAGAACCCGGATATCGGTAGTCCGTCAGTAGGCTACATTTATGGGATGTCATGTCCTCAGTGTTTTGAGGCAGTTGAGAGTGCTATAGTATGGGCCTTGCATTACATAGACATTGTCCATGGTTACACCATCCGGGACATGCGCTACTTGCAGTGGAGTCAGGAGAGGTATGCAGCCGGCGATATTTATAATCTATGTGTTAGTTTAGTTTTTATGTGTATGTACTTTAATTCGAATGGTTATGTACTTTAATTAGGATTATTCGTATGGATATTTTAATTTTGTTTGTATGGACGAGTTATTTATGTTTTATTAGGTTTATTTATATGGACAAGTTATTTATTTTTATACGTATGTACTTTGCCAAATGAAGAAATAGCCAAAATAAAAGTTTTAGATCTCAAAAAGTTACATAACTTTATAGTTGGCAACTTTTTCATTTGAAATCATCCTTTCAAGGAAAACTATGTTTTAATTTCTCGAATTTGAAATTTGAATTTTTAAAATGACCTCAAATGCAGAAACAACCTAAATGAAAGTTGTAGATCTCAAAAAGTTATACAATTTTGTAGTTAAAAACTTTTTCATTTGAATTCATCTTTTCAAGAAAAATTATGTATGAATATCTCGAATTTGAAATTTGAATTTTTAAAATGACTTTAAATGGAGAAACAACAAAAACAAAAGTTGTTGTGCTCGAAAAATTATGCAACTTAGTAGTTGACAACTTTTTTATTTGAGCTATATTTTTTAAACTATGCATTTTCTAATTTTCAGCCTATTTATTTTAATGGATATGTTAGCATGGACGGGAAATGAAACTGATAGGTAGGTAGTCCTTTAGCTGCGCGCCAAAAATTTGGCTTTAGTCTCAGGTTAGGTTACAAACCGGGACTAAAACACCTCTAGTCCCGGTTGGAGGCTCAACCTAAGAGTAAAAGTGATAACCTTTAGTCCCAGTCTGGGCCTCCAACCGGGACTAGAGGCCTTTTAAGTCCCGGTTGGTAGCCCAACCCGGGACTAAAAGGTCCAGCACTATATATATTCCGCCGCTTCGTTCACTGATCCTCCTTTCAATCGCCGGCCACCACCTTCTTCCCCATCCTCATTGCCCGGAGCGCCGCCGCCTCTCGGTGTTGTCCTCGTCACCCCCGCCTCCTCGTCGTTGTCCTCGCCGGTCCGCGCCTCGTCACCCCCGCGCGCGTGGCCTCGCTTGCGCGTGGCTGGCCCCTCGTGCTCGTCCTCGCCGGCTAGAGTGCAGTCGCCTCTCGGCCTCATCCTCGTCACCCTCGTCGGTCGTGCCTCGTCATCCCCGCGCGGCCTCGCCTCACCCCCACCGCCGGCGTCGCCACCATCATCCTCATCCCTCAGAGAGGAGAGCCGAGGAGGAGAAGGAAGGAGGCGCCGCCGTTGCGTCGCCGTTCGCCATCACCGAGCCGCTGTCGGAGCCAGAGACGACACTCCATTCGTCTACACCGACGCAGCAGCTTGCCACCGCACCGCCATCTTACCCCCACAAGCCCCACGGTGAGCCACTTCCCCTGCTCTAAATTCGCGTGAGGACCTCGTGCTCAAATTTGACCAAAGGGAAGGGCCTAAGTGCAAACCCATAGACTCAGATGAATAGTGCCAATATGGACCTATTTGCTTTTAAATGACTGAAACTTTGGAAATTCATAGAAAAATTGTAAAATATTAAATGAAGACTTTTTGGAATCCTTAAGTGTAGATCTACATAGTAGAGTGATAAAATGATATGTGTTAGTAGAAGGTTTTTGCTGTTTTTATTTATCTATGTTTATTAGGGATAAATTCATATCTAGAGTTGTGGTGCTCTAATTGCTTTGAAATTTTTATGGTAGGCTATTGAGACTATGTGTGTGCTGTGGTAAATATTTCAAGGGCATTGGTTACAATATGGTTGAGTTATTGATTTAACTTGCATGTTGCTTGATAAATGGTTTTAAATGGTTTATAAATAATTTATGTTTGCAAAAATGTGAAATGTGGTTCCTTTGCCTTTCCATGATGATGTTGTGACTTACGAATGCTTAATATGATCATGTGTTTACAGAAAATATGGATCTTTAGATTTATCTTACTTTCTGGAATTTCTGGATAGATCTGGGAATTTATGGTTAAATGAAGTAGCTTTTGTACTGCTGGCCTGAATCTCATGTGTTAACCTTGATCTGCTTGCTACCTTAGCATGATAGGTTTATGTAGTTCTTAGTTAAATGTTGTTCCACTGCCTTTACATGATGTTGTTGTACCATAAGAATAGTCATGTATTGATATGATTTTTGATATATTGACTTTTGTGAGAAGAGATGGTCGGACGTCGTCTCCCTCCATCGAAAATATTAGGTTTCAGCGGCTATGTAAAGTGGCAGGGATTTGATCTAGTGGTGCCGCCAAATGTACGGTCTACTTATCCAAGCATAGTAAGCAACTCTTCTATAAATTAATGTGTCAAATATGCTTGTATAAATATGCTTTCTAATTTATTATGTATATATATGTGTTTCTTAAATATACCATAGGTAATTGACCCAATCATTTGGCTTGAAGAGACACTCATACATTTCGGGGTTTAGCTAGTGAATGTTGAATGCTTTGAGATAGACAATGGTCGATTGAAGCAATGTCGAGTTAGCTTTTCCATCGCCGATAGGAGGGGTATAGGCCGTGTTGTAGAAATATCAGAGGTGGGAAGTAAGGCACCTTATAAGGTTGTTGTAGAAAAATATGGTGTCCTAGCATGTGTAAATAAGCTTGCGACTATTGGGTACAACATGCCTACTTATTCCTCCTTGAAGATACAATCTATTGATGCTGGCTCTTATCATGATCTTAAGGGCTTTTGTGCAAAGTTGGCTCAACATAACTAGAATGATGTGGTAAATCTAAGTCCAACATTGGCAGTATCCAGATTTGTTATTATTGGAAAGCTTGGTTCTCATATCCATGTTTTCTGCCAACACTTAATTATAGGTTGAGTTGTATGACTTAACCTACGCAGGTTGTAGCTTTGTAGCCATTCTTAACTAAACAATGTATGCATTTGGTTGTGAATGGAAAATATGCCGATGATTGACCAACACTCACCGCAGAAGGATTCAGACGAAGCCGTATGTGACTAAGAGGGGATCACCTAACTCACTGCCGCTAACCGTGGTGAGTAGACCTTGTGTTCTTAATTGTGAAGCAAGGGAGTTCTTATTAAATACCTTGGATTTCATCAATGAAATTTGTGGATACAAAATCGGCGATCTACACTTCACCGAGTTCATGATACGACGTACTCAACTACATAATTCGATGTAGTCAACTTGTGCTTGCATGAACTTGGTGTGTAGTTGAACTTTGGGGTGTACTTGATGTATTGGACATGCATCTAGTTTGTAATGACTTGATTTAAATTGTGATGGTTTGTATGAACTTGGTGAATAGGGATGATCATGTAATATATATCTAAGCTCTTCATTAGTTCCGTTCTTATTTATGGATGACATACAATAGTATAGCATATATAATATGTGTATGAAAACTATTTGAAACAAAAACAAATTGAATGGAAAGAAACTATAAAAGAAAAGAAAAAGAAAAAAAAACAAGTTGGGGTTATTTAGTCCCGGTTAACCAACTGGGACCGGAGGTGGTCGCCTACGGGCTCGGCCTGGCCCCCTTTAGTCCTGGTTGGTTGTACCAACCGGGATTGATTGGGGTTGGAGGCCCGGGACTAAAGGGGGACTTTAGTCCTAGATTGGCAGTCCTGGTTGGAAAATCGGGACTAGAGGGGGTTTCCCAACCGGGTCTGAAACCCATCTGTCTACTAGTGCTTGTTTATTCATTATTTGGGCTAAATGGCCACTTAAACGGGTAAAATGGTCGCTTAAACGTTATACATGGTCGATTAAATGGAAATGGAGGACCACCATATAAAATTTAAATGGTGTGTAAGTTGTCCTTCAAGAATGGGTTCATTGTTAAGCAAAACTTTAATGTTAAGGGGGAAAAGTCTACGTAACCCCCAACTATTTAGGGTGGACTACATTATCCCCAAACTATAAAATCGGATTTTCTACCCCCTGAACTTTCTAAACCGGTCAAATAACCCCCCTCCCCTAAACGGTTTTGGACGATGGTTTTGCTACAGTGACGGTGGTTTTGCCTTTTTCTTTTTTATTTATTTTCGCTGAATCTTTGAAAAATCATAATAAATCACAGAAAAATAATAAAATAGAAAATCAAAATTTGTTGGACTCCCCATGAGTAGATCTACATAGTCAACATATAATATGGTATGCTTTAGTACAAAGTTTTTGTTATAACTTTAGATCCATGCTTTTCTATAATTAATTGGAATAATTCATAGCTGCAGCTTCTATGATCCAATTGTGATGAAATTTTTATAGTGGGCTAATTATTGTAAAAATTTCATACTCATTGGATCATGTATAACTTAGTTATAGATTTATTTAGATTTCTGCTTGTTAAATCTATACTTTATCTATAACTAAGTTATACATGATCTAATGAGTATGAAATTTTTACTATAATTCAAGCATACAATAATTATCTCACCATAAAAACTTCACCACAATTGGAACATAGAAGCAGCAGTCATGAATTATTCCAATTAATTACAGAAAAGCATAGATCTAAAGGTACATCAAAAACTTTATACTAAAGCATACCATATTATATGTTCATTGTGTAGATCTACTCATGTGGAGTCCGACAAAATTGGATTTTCTATTTTATGATTTTTCTATGATTTACTATGATTTTTCAAAGATTCAGCGAAAATAAATAAAAAAAGAAAAAGACAAAACTACCGCCATTGTAGCAAAACCACCGTCCAAAACCGCTTAGGGGGTTATTTGACCGGTTTTTGAAAGTTCAGGTGGTAGAAAATCCGGTTTTATAGTTTGAGGGGTGGAGTAGGCCACCCTGAATAGTTAGGGGGTGGGGGGGGGTATGTAGACTTTTTCCATTTTGAGGGGATCAATACCGGATCAAACTCTCAGCACCGTTTTGAGATTTTTGGTATAGGCAGATGGAAACCGGTCCTATACTACCCTGTTTAGCTCAAAGAAAAGTAGAGCAACGACAACTAATTGATAATATGATCACGAAAACAGTATCTATTTAATCTCTTTGATTAATGTTTTTTCCGGTAATGGCGCTAGAAATGCTTCTTGGTATTTCTTATGGTCATGTAGTTAGTTCTGTGAGCTCCCATGAGTACGTTGTAGCATTTCACCTATGAGAATTTCAAGGTATTATATTTGTTTTATCCACAGAAAAAGCAGTGGCCAGGAGTATATATATATATATATATATATATATATATATATATATATATATATATATATATATATATATATATATATATATATATATATATATATATATATATATATATATATATATAACTTGACTATATCTCAATCAATACATTAGAGTCTATTAGAGCTAAATGCATGATTGACAAGGGTAAATAAAATAGCTGGCTGGGAGGGCATTGAATGAGTTCAAAACTCTTATCCTTCTCTACTACTTTAGGGTGTGTTTAGTTCAGGGGCTGTAAAGTTTTTGGGGTACTATAGCACATATATAACTATAGCAATTAGTGTTCAATCATGGACTAATTAGACTTAAAAGATTCTTCTCGTAAAATACATGTAAACTGTACAATTAGTTATTTTTTTATCTATATTTAATTCTACATGCATGTCTCAAAACATTCAATGGGATGAAGTGTAAAGTTTTTAGGTGGGAACTAAACCCCCCTTACAGACAATGGCATGCCACGCCCGCACTGAGCCAAAGCCCTGTTGTGGCGAGGTGTGGCGTGGGCATGCCTGTTTTCCAATTGTGCCCCCTCCCGCTAACAAAAAAGGAGGTGGTCTCGCATGTACCTGAAGTTCCACAGCCTTATCACCATTGATCTCTATTGTCGCTACTTTCGAGTTTCCCCATTCCAGCTCCTGTGTGCACAAGTGTTGGAAGAGCGGGCATGCTAAACCTCTTGTCCATCTACGGCTGTGTTCACTTCCCATGTAAACCCAAAATATTTCATCTTCCATTCATCATATCAAATATTTGGACACATGCATGAAACATTAAATGTAGGTAAAAAAGATAACTAATTGCATAGTTTGTCTGTAAATGTCGAGACAAATCTTTTGAGCCTAGTTCATGATTAGACAAATTTTGCCAAATAACAACAAAAAGTGCTACGGTAACTTTTCACTCACTTTTCACCAACTGAACACACCCTACGATATCTGCTGGGGTATGGCAGACGATCAGATATGTGGGGAGCTCATTGCATTGCGTGCGCGACTGCTTGCTTCCTGTTTTGGCTTCTAGGGCATGCGACTACTTCCTGCTAGGCGTTCGATGGATTGCATTGCGAATCTTGTTGTGCATCAATTGTGTTCCGTGAAATTGAGTAGCCCACTAGTGGGAGTGGCGCCGCTGGTGCCTCCAGCACTGCTCCCACCTCAAGCATGTCATAATATTAATATTAAGGTCCTGTTTAGATCCCCTCCTCTAAGGTTTAGAGCTCTAAAAACTTTAGAGCACTTTAACTCACCTTTGATGTCTAAAGCTCTAATATGAGGTGAGCCGAAGTTTAGAACTATCTTTAAACCACCTGTCTCGAGACTTTAGTTCTAAACTTTACTGAAGGGGATCAAACAGGCCCTAACCTCTTTTTTTTTTTGGGAAGAACCTCTTTTTTTTATTGCTAATGTGATTTTTCTCAAAAAAAATTATTGCTAATGTGATCCATTCCGTTTGATCATTATGTTTATCATATTGAAAACCACGGATCATACCTCATACGTGCACATATTTTTTTTGTCACAAATATATCGCCTATTATATGGATTAAAAGATGAGTGAATTATTTCTGTACTAGTGATGATATCCCCGCCAAGGTTATAGGCAGATTTCTAAGTCGTCTGTCTCTGTTTGAAATGGGAGCCGTCTGTAAAAGTTATTTTCATACTAGTGATATCTCAAATTAAATACCACGTGAACTCGTAACTCATGTCCAGCGTCTCCTCAGGGATGTTGAAGAATGGAACATGTGCAAAGTTCATTTGTGATTATTATGATGCTACAGCTTGCGTTAAATTTCATTCGTTGCATGCATCGTGTCCTGCTCCGGATATATTAGCAGAGTTCTGCCTTGTGATCTTGTTTCTGTTTCCTTGTTTCCGTCTGTTATGCAGATGGTGCGTATAACATAGAGCATCTCCAACAGTTTGGTATATTTTGTTTCCTAAAACTTAGAGTTTGGTAACTCCCAAATTAGTATGGAAAAATGAAAAAAGAGTCCATCTCCCATAGTTCCCATAATTCAATTCAAAAAACCAAAATTATGGACCCACACGTTGTTTTCCCGTGTTTTTTCTTTGCGCGCCGTCGCCAGGTCACGGCTTGACGCGTCGTCGCCGTTTCCTGCTCGCCGGATGCTGCTCGCCAGCAAGCCAAGGCCATGCACGCACAAAGCAGGCAGGGGGCAGGGAGCAGGGAGCAGGGAGCAGGAAGCATATCAACAGCATTTGCCGGCCAACAGCAGCAGGACCATGCCCTATCAGGTACTAGCACACAAGCACAGGCAGTGAGCAGCAGGTCTTTTTGCCGGCCATGCAGACTACACGGCAGATGCTGCTTCAATGAATCACCAATGAAATACACGGGAAGCCCTTTGTGTGCGGGAAGAAGCCGGCGGCGCGGAAGGATGCGAGCTCGTGACCTGCGCGCGTGCATATATACGGGAGAGATTTTTGGGAGGATGCCAAACTATTAGAGTTTTTTTATTTTGCTAAAAAATTAAAGATGAAAAAGCCGGATGGCAAACTATTAGAGATGCTTAAGAGCATCTCCAAGAGTTTGCCAAATGAGATTGGCATCCTTTCAATTTTGGCAAAATGAGAAAATTTGGGTTCCAACAGCTTGGCAAATGAGGTTGGCATTCTTGGCAACTTGCCATCCACCGGCCTCGCACGCGCAAATATGCGCGCGCGGAGCGGACTTGGCATCCGTATGTACGAGAGAGGTGGAAGGGCACAAAAATAATTTTGTTTCTCTCTCAGGGTTCCTGATGTAAGTTTTTAAGAGGTGGAAGGGCATAAACATAATTTTGTTTCTCCCTCAGGGTTCCTGATGTAAGTTAGATCTGGGTTTGGCAAGTGAATTATACCAAACTCTTGGAGAGAGACTGTTTTTTTACTTGGCATATCTTTTTACAACTTGGCAAAACACAAGATTTGCCAAATGAAAATTGCCAAACTCTTGGAGATGCTCAACAACCATAATATACAACAACAACAGAACGAAAGTAAGCTGCGAGTTGGGATTACAACTGCTGATATCTAACAAGATCGCTTTCTACTTGTTACAGTTGCATCTGTAGATATACTCTACCTAACAAATATACAACAAACAATCTAGTACGAGAAGAATCAGAGAGATATCTCAACGGCATGCCAACCCTAAAAACACCACCAGGACACTCCTATAAATTGATCCTTTCCTTTTCAATCAGGGCTCATCCCATACCACACAAGCCAACGAAAGCCAACGTAAGTTTACGCGCGCATCCATCCAAAGACCAAAAAGATCGATGGCGCCGTCCAGCAACTACACGCTGACCGCGTTGCTCGTGGCCTTTGCCGTGGTCGCGCCCAGCCTGCTGCACCAATCTGCGGCCGCCAGAGACGGTGGAGCAGCCAAGGCCGCCGCGGCGGCTCCTGCGCCATCGGCCAACGGCGAAATCGTCTTGCACCCGACGGCCACGTACGAGATCCCTGACCTGCCACTGCCGCCAATTATACCATGCCCTCCCGCCTTCCCAAAGATCCCGTTCATCCCTTGCTACAACGTGACGCCGCCTGCGCCGCCGCCGCGGCCAAAGGAGTGCAAGGCATCGCTGGTGATGCTGATGCCTCTGTGCTCCGGTTTCCTCACCACCAACAGCAGCAAGGATCCGAGCACGGAGTGCTGCGCCGGCGTCAGTCGATTCATCAACGGCGGCGATCCGAGCATCTATGCTCCTCTTTGCCTCTGCCACATCATTAACGGCGACGTGAACCAGCTTCTGACGGCGCCGGTGGACCACGCGCGCGCTCTGTCCCTCGTGCAAGTGTGTTTGGGAATAGACCCAAAGACATCTACCGGCATCTGCAACGACGACCAATTGAGTAAGTCATATATACAGTTTATTTCCAAGAAACTAATAATCCTTGTAATAATGCAACTAATTAATGTGCAATGATACCATTACACTGAACAGGGAAACAAATACCACCGATGGAGCTTCCCAAACCTCCAACACCAGCGCCAGGGAAGAAGGCTTAGAGTATTGCTTTTTACCCTTTCATTTTTTTTCCAGTTACTGTTAGTTTATCAGCAAGCCAATTGTTGTTATATAACATCCTTTTATTTTTGGATTTTTTTTTGACAGGTCGATGATAGCCGCCATAAGTAGTAGCAAGAGGTTGATCGATTCTTTCGCCAGGAGAAATAATAAGTTAGAGCTGTGGATTTGATATGGATTCACAGTCATCGCAGTGTCCGGTGCATGCATGAGTTCATCGGCGTCATAGTCAGCAGTCGTCGTCGTCATCGTCATCATGGATCGTAGTAGCGTGTCATCATTAGATCGAGTTTAGTTAGAGCGTCTTGTTGGTTAAAGATGTCATATCTAGTTTGAGACTACGTGCCATGCATGTATCATTAGAAACAACCGTTCTTGCTCAAAGCATACTTTCATAATATCTACAGTTTGTCTCTACTCGATTCTCGATTTGATTTTTCTTATTTAAACATAACGATAGAACTGCTGTCTTCTTTTAGATCCAATTTCTAATTTCTACGTAGTACACTACTTTTGTTTCTTTTTCTTATAATAAACCATTATATAATTTCAACAGAGGTCAATTAATCTATCTAGCTAGTGCACAAAAGTTGATGCATCAGTGGAACATCTATTTTGCGTGCCAAGATATATAAACTAATGCTCGAAGTAAGACTTTTATTGAATCCTAATACTTCCTGTAAAGGGTAACTACTTGAGAGAGTGTTATTAACGTCTGATTTCTCATGAATCCTGAAGACATGATTATTCTCTGTACTTGAGCGGTATCATTTTAATTTTCTTTTTCAAATTAATTGAAGTAAATATAGTACATCTGCCTTTTATTTATTATTATTAGGTCCAATTCTATGCAGTGTGTATAATAGCAAAAAATGTATAATAGTACCTCTGCTAAAAATATATACTGCCCTTTGTTTCTTTCCGTATAATAGCAAAGCCATAATATGATTTCAATAGGTCATGTTTAATATAGTGTACAGAAGTTGCATGCATCAATATAACAAATATGATATGTAGATAGAAACTAAAAGAGTATAAAAGTTATTTTTGCTGGCACTCCAGAACCAATTTTCGATGGTTAGCAAATTATAAACCAGAGGTTTGAAGTCACGTGTGTCCTATTAATATGTGGCTACTTCTTTGAGTCGTATGAAACCTGTTAGTCAACTATTCGTCAATTAATGCTAAATTTTTTTCACAAAAAAATAAACTTTAATTTTACTACTGTTAGTGTGCAGATCATCGATCTGTAATGATGAGTGTACGAGTCAACATATTCATCAGTTTTAAAGAAAGACCCTCAAATAAGGGCATGTTTGGTATAAGACGGTTGATTTTGAGTAGGAGCAAGAAATTAGGTCTTCTACAATAGAAAATAGTGTTGCTATATATGGTGTTTTTCTAGCGGAGTCAAAGCTGGAGATAGTCAAAGTTGCACTAAACATTCCCTAAGTGTGGGGAATGGCTAGCAGTATTACAACACTACTCTAGATCCATGGATCACTGTCAGGTCCTAACCTAGCATCACTGCTAGATTCGGACACAATAGAGGGTAATTGGCGTGGTATGTCTGTCACCACCGGTTCCCAAACCCGGTAGTGATAGGGTGAGGATTACTGATGGGTTCGTGGTTTCACTCTAAGGTTTTAAAAACAGGTTAAGCTAGTTTTTGTACTTTCTTAGATTGTAAATTGGACTTCACATTGAATTCCTCTTGTCGAGATATGATCAGAAACATCTATAAAAATGTCCAATTTGGAGTTTGAATGGAGAAAATACGATTTTGGGAAACATATATAGGATCACAACCAATTAAGGTATCCAATCGATTAAAAACAAAACTAATCTACTATATTACCTTTTTCCAGACCCTAGCTCTTCCATCCCCCTCATATGTTGTTCTACAAGCATCTGATGTTGTTTGTGGGTATTTTTGGTGGCCTTAGCTCATTGACCCTAAAAAAACCCTAGTTGTACTTGCGCCTCCCCGACAAGGCACCTTCTTGCGAGCTATTTTGAGGTCCAAAACAGGCTAAGCCAGTTTTTCCCTACTTCGCTGTGATTCGATCCTCGAGCGGTCTGAGTGATCCTCATGAGATCCTAGCGTCCTAGCCCTTTATTTGTGGGACCAAATTTTCGTCAACACACATTTTAGCTACTCCGCTAGGAAAGAAGATCAAGGTCAATCTATAACAGCCATCAACCATGTATGGCAAACAGATCCCCAAACCACGATGATTATTGTTGGGTCAATGTTTGGCTCGGGGATAGCCACGAGGATTCTTGTTTTGGCCAGGTCAATGTTTGGTTCAGGGATAGGTGAGATGGAACATCCCTAGGAGAGAATATTCCCTCAAGATACCATCCCAGCGTCCCTCAAAAACTAAGGTATGAGTTCATTATCCTCTATTGATGTCATTCTCTTTTGTTGCCACGTGTTTGTCTTTCACTACCACACAAATGTTTTTTACAGGTGGTCAAAAATGATTTTTAGAGCCAGTTTTCAAAACCATTACTATGCCATCGATTGTAAAAACAAATCATTTTTAGAGGCGGTTTTAGAATCATCCCTAAAAATTAATTTTCTAGAATGGTTCTCTTAAGAGAACCACCTTTAAAACGCATACTGCCTCCTACCACCACACCATATGTAACTTGTAATTTTATATATGATGCTATCTTTTTATACTAATATATACAAATCTTGTAATCAATATTTAGACTTGTAAACAATCTGAAATGGAAAAAAGTTTTAGCTACAAAGTTCTAGATTTCATCGAGCACTACAACTTCGGTATAGGGCGTGTCTCCGTCCAAGGTCATTTAAGTCAACCGCCCATGGAAATCACCCATTTTTTTGAGGCAATTGACATAAGAAACCGTCTCTAAAAACCGTATTTTCAAGGGTGGTTCTCTTAATCTTGCCACCACTAAAAATAGATACACTTTTAGCGATGGTCTACTTAAAAGACCCTCCTAGAAATGTTGTAAGCTGCGGCGCTCCTGGATCTAGTTAATTAAAGCGGTTTGCTAAGTAAACCGTCCTTGAAAAATGATCTAGTTAATTAAAGCGGTTTGCTAAGTAGACCGTTCTTGAAAAAATAAATGACTGTAAAATCATTTAGGTATTAGTGTTTCCGTTTCCTCCTAGTGGCCACGCCTGCTCATCCCCTCGTAGTGGCCATGGTCGTCTTTGTTCTAGAGGACATGGCAGCATGGAAGAGGGTGGGTGGCCTTGGTGCACACGGCTTGCCTTGGCCCCCGATGTGAGCTAGGTCGTGGTCTTGGTGTAGGTAGGACAGGAACAGGAAGGTAGAGTTTGAAGATGCTGCGGTTAGGTGACACTAAGGCTGGATAACGAGCCAGCTCGGCTCGGCTCGGCTCGGCTCGGCTCGTTAGGATAACGAGCTAGCTCGGCTCGGCTCGTTATGGCTCGTTAGGATAACGAGCTAGTTCGGCTCGGCTCGTTATCTTAACGAGCTAGAAAGCCAGCTCGGCTCGTTAAAAGCTCGAGCTGGCTCGTTAGGCTCGCGAGCCAGTTATAAAAAATATACAAAATTTAATATTTACATTTATCAAAAGCTTAAAAATAGTAATAATACAAAAATAATATATCCAATAATCTTAAATTGAATAAAATATTCGTATGAGCTAATATATCAACCATTTGCAGAGTGCAAGACATAAAGTAATATAAACATAATATAAGTTATGATGACTTTTTCCCTAAAACTATGGCTCGTTTGGCTCGCAAGCCGCTCGCGAGCTGGCTCGAGTTGGCTCGTTATAGCTAACGAGTTAAAATCTTGGCTCGGCTCGGCTCGTTAGCCGAGCCGAGCTAGCCACGAGCCGAGCGAGCTAACGAGCTTCGAGTTTTTCGTCCAGCCTTAGGTGACACTGGAAAAATGAAAATGCTTGCACGTGGTCATCCGTCCCGTCCGGACACGTGCCTCCTGGCCCTACCCAACGTACAGGCCCAACAACACCTCTATGTCTCTTCCACCTCTGGAAATTTCTCCAATCCCCACTCGTGTCAGTGTAACAGCGTCACCGCGCATACACCCCATCCCACTCTGCCCCCACCATGTCCCCTTCCCCCACCGTGTGCTCGTCCCCTGCTACGTCGTGTCCTTCCCTCACCGCACCGCACCCCATCGCTGGCTGCGCCGCACCCCATTCCAGCGAGCGGACGAGGCTAGACGACTTTAGCCGAGTAGTGGCAACGCTGGAGAAGCCGTGCTGACGGGAGCGAACCTGGGCAGCGAGCAGGTGCAGGATAATCGTAGGAGGAGCGATGGGCCGACGTCTTGTAGCGGAGGTGTACGCTAGGCCGACGTCTCCCTGACCCAAGCTTGCTGGCTACAATAATTTGCTACCAGGTAGGCCGTGGTCGCCGGCAACACCGTGTTTCAAGTGTTTGGTCTGGATGTTGCAAAAGTATATCTGAGATGTTGCATATGTTGCAATGGCAGTATATGCATGTTGCATGCCTATGTTATCAAGTGTTTCATGCGTTTTCAGACTTTTGTTTCAAGTGTTTCATCTAGATGTTACAAAAGTAGATCTAGATGTTGTATATGTTGCAATGATAAAATATGCATGTTGCAAGCATATATTTCAAGTGTTTCAGATATTTCAAACATATGTTGCAAATATTTCATTTGGATGTTTCAAAAGTAGATCTTGGTGTTACACATGTTGCAAATGGCTATACACGCATGTTTCGATCGCATGTTTCAAGTGTTTATCTGTCTTCATATATGTATGTTGTAGATGTTTGATCTGTATGTTTCAAAAGTAGATTGGGTGTTGCACATGCTGCAATGGGTGCCGGCGGCTGGCGGACGGCGGCCTGCCGCAGGGCTTCGCCTCCAACCTCACGCCTTCCTCGCATGACGCGCCTCTCCCTCCCCTCTCCTCTCCCTCCCCTCCCTTCCCTTCCGTCCATCTCCCGTCGTAGTTTGAGCTCAGCCCACGAGCGTGCGGAGTGGCGGACGTCGGGTAGGCGTGCGGGTGGCCACCAAGCGCATGGAGTCACGGACATCTGGTAGGCGTGGGGCAAGCGAGCAGAGCAGCAGGCACGAGCAGGCGCAGTAGCTTATGCACAAGGCGGGGCAAGCTCGGGTGTCCGGACAGGCACTAGCGTCTTCAGGTGGAAAAAAAGAAGAGGATGGTGAGAGAGAATGACATGCATGTGATCGCAATTAACGGATGTTTAATGGATCACAAATAATGATGCCTCTTCATTGTCGCCCTTCCAACCAAATATAGAGTAGGAACACGTGTCCCCATCTCTTCAACCACTACCGGATTCGGCTAGGCTTTGCTGAGTGCCACCCTCGACATAAGACACTCGTCTAAAGTTTAGTCGGCAAAGAGGTGTTTGCCGAGTGTTTTTTATTGGGCACTCGGCAAATGCTTTGCCGAGTGCTAAAAAAACACTCAGCAAAAACTGAACACTCGGCAAAGAACGAATCGAAAAAATCCCGAAAAAAATAACAAATTTTTTTTTACCTAATCCCACTGGCCAGCGCCCGCCAGTGGCCCGTCTCAGTAGAAGTCGCAAGTCGCGGCTACGCGGCCGGCGGGATTCGAACCTGCGACCTCTCCCTCGTGCGTAACCTCCTCTACCACTGCATCATACTATCACTGGTGTCTATATTCTGTTTTGGTTCTATACATTTAATAATAAACCGAGTGTAAATTGCTTGTTTGAGTCCCTAAACGAATTCAAATCAAAAAGTTATCAACTACAAAGTTTCATAACTTTTCGAGATCTACAACTTTTATTTTGGTTGTTTCTCCATCCGAGATCGTTTGAAAAATTCAAATTTCAAATATTTTAAAATTCGGACGTACTTTTCGCTGGCAAAATTAATTCAGATTAAAAAGTGTTCAACTACAAAGTTGTATAACTTCTCAAGATATACAACTTTTATTTTGGTTGTTTATTCATCCGACATAGTAGTAGCAACATTGTTTACAAAACTTAGAGATCTCTCTTCTAGTTTGCATGAAACTATATATGGAGGTGTAGATTTTATGAACAACGTTAATATCGCTTTGTCGAATGAAGAAATGATCAATAAAAAAGTTGTAGATCTTGAGAAGTTATACAACTTTGTAGTTAAACACTTTTTAATTTAAAGTCGTTTAAGGCCTCAAAATATGCTTTGTAATTCTTGTTTGCCGAGTATAAAAAAACCACTCGACAAACAGGCTATTTGCCGAGTATAAAAAAAACACTCGACAAACAGGCTCTTTGCCGAGTGTCAAAAAAAACACTCGGTTTTTGACACTCGGCAAAGAGCCTGTTTGCCGAGTGTTTTTTTTTTACTCGGCAAAGAGCTTCTTTGCTGAGTGCCCGAAAAATTACACTCGGCAAAGAAGTTGGCACTCGACGAACAAGGGTTGTCCGGTAGTGAACCAAAGTACCAAATATAGAGATGAAATCATCTCTTCATATGAAACTAGAATGGATCTATCCCATCCCTCTTATTCCACAATCAAACAAAACCATAAGTCTGCAGGGACGTCGAACAATATAATCGGACATGTGCAAAGGTTCATTGTGATTATTATGATCCAACAGCTTACATTGAAAATAATCGTTGCATGCATTGTGTCCTGCTCCGGATATTAGCAGTTCTATGTTGTGATCTTGATTCTGTTTCCTTTTTTTGTTTATGTTCTGAAGATGATGCATAATAACCCTAATATACAGCAACAACAGAATGAAAGGTCGCTGCGATCTGTGAGTTGGGATTACAACTGCTAATATCAACAAGATCTCAGTACATTCTACTTATTGACTTGTTGTTACAGTTGCATTACTCTAGCTAATAAGAAAGATACAACAGACAATCTAGTACAAGAATCAGAGAGAGATCTCAACGGCATGCCAACCCTATAAACACCTATAAATTGATCCTTTTCCTTTCGTTCAGGGCTCATACCACAGAATGACAGAAGCCACAACTAAAGCCTCCGTTAGTTTACGCCTCCATCTCCAAAGACCAAAGAGATCGATGGCGCCGTCCAGCAACTACACGCTGATCGCGTTGCTCGTCGCCTTCGCCGTGGTCGCGCCCAGCCTGCTGCACCAATCTGCGGCCGCCAGAGACGGAGGAGCAGCCAAGGCCGCGGCGGCTCCTGCGCCGTCGGCTAACGGTGAAGTCGTCTTGCACCGACGGCCTCGTACGAGATCCCTGACCTGCCACTGCCGCGAATTATACCATGCCCTCCCTTGTTTCCAAAGATTCCGTTTATCCCCTGCTACAACGTGACGCCACCTGCGCCGCCGCCGCCGCCGCCACGGCCAAAGGAGTGCCGGACGACGCTGGTGAAGTCGCTGGTGCCTCCATGCTCCGGGTTCCTCACCAACAACGGCGGTGCATGTGAATCCTCGGAAGCTCCGAGCAGCAAGTGCTGCGACGGCGTCCATGAATTCTTCAGCGGCGATCGAAGCGTTTATGACCCTCTTTGCCTCTGCCACATCATGAACGGCGACGTCAGCCAGCTTCTGCCAGCGCCCGTCAACCACACGCGCGCGCTCGCCCTCGTGCAAGCGTGTTTAGACGGAGTAAACCCATGCACAGCCATTTTCCGACATCTGCAACAACGACCAATCAATAAGTAAGTCATACAGTTTATTTCCAAGAAACTAACTAATAATCCTTGTATGTATGCTGCATAGCATATATAGTGCTAATTGTAATAATGCAACTAATTAATATGCAACAGAGGACCAAATGCCACCGATGGACCTTCCTGAGCCTCCACCACCGGCTTCAGGGAACATGGCTTAGGGTATTGCATTTTTTCCTTTCATATTTTTTTCCCAGTAACTATTATATATAGTTTATCAGCAAGCGAATTGGTGTCATATATATAACAGCATTTTTTGGATTTTCTGGCAGATCATAAGTAGTAGCAAGAGGTTGATCTCGATTATTTCATCAGCAGAAACAATAAGTCAGAGCTGGGGACTAAGTGTGTGAAGATTGCGTCAGAGTCAGCCACCACCGTATGTCGTCGAGTGTGCGTGCATTGTGAGTGTCTGCGTTGTACTGTGTAATTCTAAAAAAAAGAGTTTAGATACAGCATCTTGGTTAAGATCCCATATCTGGATTTGATTAGTCCATGTCATGTACCGTTGCTCTATGCATACTTGGATATAATATCTACAGACATGATCATATATTCTCTCTACTCGAGCCTGATTTGATTTGATTTTTCGTAGTACTCCTGCCTTCTTTTAGATCCAATTTCTAGTATACTACCGTTGTTTCTGTTTTAAATAAACCATATAATATGATGTCAACAGGGTCATTTAATCTAGTGCACAATCGTTGCATGCATCAATGCAACTCTATACAATTGATGTATTATAAGATAAACTGATGCTCAAAGTAAGATTTTTAAATCCTAATACATCCAATAAAAGGTAACTTGAGAGAATATTATACGAATATGATAAGGTCATGGCAAGCATACAAAATTAGTGTGGAAGCTACACATGCTATTTTGCCGCTTCGGGAGAAACCGAGGACTCTTTAATTTCTCCACCAAGATGACCTACCCCTTACTTTTACTATGCTTATGTTCATACCCAACTAGGAGGGATATTCGAAGTATAAATAAACCATGTAATCCATCATTACAAGGAGACAATATTGATGTGATGTAAGAATATTGAGCATAGCTCTTCTTTGAGAAACCTATAGAGTAACCTCCCTGCTGGTTGATTTTGTTGAGTGATCTCCGAGTGATTCTAGTTTTATCATATCCATCACATACCCTTCTGCAAGTCGATCATTATCAAAATATTTATTAACGTCTGATTTCTTATATGAATCCGAATAGTATCTGCAGACATGATTATTCTGTCTACTTGAGTTGTACCATTTTAATTTGCTTTTTGTTGTTATTATTGATTTATTGAAATAAAGATAGTACCACTGCCCTTTTTTAGATCCAATTTCTATGCTGTGTGCAGTACACTCCCCTTTGTTTCTTCCTATATAATAGTACGCCATAATATGATCATTTCAGTAGGTTATATTTAATCTATTGTACAGAAGTTGCATGCATCAATAATAATAGAACACCTATTTTCTTACAATTGATGATGTATTATAAGATATAAACCAAGGTTCAAAGTAAAACTTTCTAATCCTAATACCTATTTTTTCATGTCAAAACACTACACTATATATTGTTAGAAATCTGGCAGTTACCTACGCATCCAACCAGCGCGTAGCACTCAATCATATGTTGTGCGTGAGACTTGGCTACGCATACCAACTCAGTCATATATTATGCGTGAGATTTTGGCTACGTATACCAGTATACCAACTCAATCACGCATATGTTGTGCGGATCTTAATCTTATATATGACTTGGCTACGTATACGGTATACCAATCCCAAGCTCCAACTTTATATCATATACGTATCTTATATTTCTATAAATTTGGTTAGATTAATAGATACAATATGATTTTTTTCTTAAAAAAAGCCACAGGCAAGAAAATATGAAGCATATGTTAATAGAGAATAAGAACCATACAATAACTCAAACTAAACATAACAAAAACATTTACAGTTGAAGTGACAGCATGACAACCACCACAATAAACATAGCCTGCTTTACCACCAAAGCACTGGCAGATAGACACTACCAAATACGCCGCAAAACAAGCGAAGAGCTTGGCGGAGGGGGATGTTCTCAATAATGATGCCTCCAAGGAGGGGAAACGACATTCACAAATACCGTCAACACCAGACGACATTCGCTTTGCACTTTAACCATTTTTTGCCAATGGTAAAATGGTCATTTTACACCTCATTTAACACCATTAAGTGTCTAAACTAACGGAAAGGCCATATAGGTAACTGAATTTAGCTTTCAAACCTTGTAGGTAAGTTAAAAAAAAGAGCCATGAAAGAAAGCTGGACTTTATAGGGCCCTCATAGGTAATTTTCTCTCAAAAATAAGCGTGACGCCGGCCCGGCTGCTAATAAGCCCATCTAATGATAAATTTAATGATGGATTCACCGATCACCTGCATGCTAGCAGCACAAAAGGCCAAGCCCACTTCGTGAACGTGGACGCTAGCAGCCCAGCAGAACGCCAGGAAAAAAAAGATTGATTGGACGAGGCTCTCCGCAGACATGGCTAGCAGTAGGTGTGCGGTGTGCCGCATGAGCATGACAACTTGGTACGAGGAATTGAATGAGGTACCCCCAACTGTGATTGCTTTGCTCCAAGAAAAAACCGTGAGCTGATCTTATTGATATTGAATACATTCCCAATCAAAAAAAAAAAAGATATTGAATACATTCGCATTTCTAGGCAATCACAATGAGGCTCTCTGTGCCCTCCTTGTACACATAGTTGCATTCCTCTCTTGCCATATACTATTAAGATTGTTGAGATTGTCTATGTGTTGATTAATTCTTGTTTCATCAATTCCGAGTTAACTTTGCACACTCAGTGTCTAACTTATTCTAGAAAAAATCATGTAATTAAATTAGTGATTTTAATCATATGTTATGAATGGCCACAGCCTACATTCAGTATCAACTTTATCAATTATGTTGACTAATTAGATATGCAATCAAAGCATGTTGGAACGATTGATTCTAAAATCTAGCTATTAAATTGAACGGTACACAATTTAGTTCTAGTTTCAATTAGGTAAATCCTACATTGCTTACCAACATTGCTTATTTTGGTCCGAAAGAATTTCCCTCATGCTAGCTTTCAAATTTGAGGAGGGGATGGATTACCAGGACCTTCATATTTACATTGTTATATTAACATGAGTACTAATGCAAGATGTGCCTAATTATATACTATTTCTGAGTCTGATAGAATGATCATGGATGCACAAAACTGTCTCAACTTTCCTTATTTGTTTCTATCAGCTCCTCGAACCTACATAATTCTTCCTATTGTCACTGCAACAATGGAGAGATGTTTTCAAGGACGAAAATGGTAGAGATGTTTTACGAAATTGTATCATTTTATAAATTTGTTAATGATGATGCCACTATCTCGGTGGAACATGAATTTTGTTATACAATTCCAAATGATAATGTGATAATTTTCCTTATTAAGATAGGCGGCCATACTTGTAGAGCACAACTATAAGAGGTAACCACTATCGTGAAGAGTTTATATGCACATTATGTTATTGACAATTTCATCCCTCTTTTATGTATGCTTGATTTTTCATATGATATTAATTTTATATTTATGTTATGTATAGTGCTGGATTATTAGTGTCATGAGTAAAGGCTGACCCTGGCGATAATTTACCCTGGATTTACCCCTATTTCTAGAGATCAGTGATTTCTAGAGGCAGGTATCCAGTCGTCTCTAGAAGCCACAGTTGGGGAATGAATACAACCAAAACCAAAATTGTAGTACTAAATGATATCTACAACTTTGCAGTTGAAAACTTTTTCATTTGAATTCATTTAGGGTTCAAACACTCATTTCAGAGAATGAATATGCCTTATAGACACAACTATCTATCTTTGAGGCGGAGATGTGAGTCCATCAGCATTTATATTTCACACGAAGAATTGTGTGACTTGTGATTGCCTGGTGGGTTTTCCGCCAGATTTTTTTTTACAATCCTTTTGGTCTGGTTTATGATTTTTCGATAATTCTAAAAAACAATCTGTCTGTACAAATCTCATTTCTAAGAGCGCTTGAGCATCCACCTCTATTAATCGCTTATTTCCTCTATAGAACATTTATAACCTTATTCCTCGTTAACAAAGACCTTTTCCTAGAGGCGGCTGAACACCCTCGCCTCTAGAAAGCTATATTTTATCCACCTCTGAAAAACATGTTTGTAGTAGTACTATGAAGTCTAGAAAAAAAAATACAACAATTATATCTGATGGTGGTACGCTGTGGTAATTAAAAGCTTGTTTCTTGTTTCCCATATGAAGTGGAGTGGATTTAGTGAGGTTGAAGGGGCCAATAGTTTATTTTCACCACCAATAATCCATCAGAGATGCTTTGCTTAGGGCGTCCAGGCGTCCGGACGCTCCCGTTGTCGTGGGCCGTGACAGCCAGAATGGCCAACTGCGTCTAGCCCACATTACACTCCATAAGTTTGTAAAAAAATCTACTCCAGAACGTTTGGAACCTGGCTTCACTCGACTCATGTGACCTCCACTCGCCGTCGAGCCCATGCCGCCGCGGATTCCGGCGTGGTCCACTCCGAACTCTCCCCCGCAGGTCCCAGCCATGGCGGAGGATGCCCCTAACGTTGTCGCCGAGGGCAGCCAGCCCACGAGCCCCGAGGGATCCGCCGACGCCGCCCCAGCGGCTGCCGCGACCGCCAAGGGCGTGGAGGTGCTGCTCCCGTCGCTCAGTATTTGGCGCCGTTGCAGCGCATGCGCTGCGCCGTGGTGCGCCGCCTTGTGCATACGCTCGCGGCGCCCAGCGTCCTCTCCTAGCGCTACGGCGCCGTCTCGAAGCCCGATGCCAAGCACACCATCGCGGCCGTCGAGGCCTTCGCCGCAGCCTCCAAGTCCATCGTTGTCGAGTCCTCGGCAATCCGTCGAGGAGGGGGCTACCGTAGTTCCCCACTAGGTAGGCCGTGGTCATCGGCGATGTCGTGTTTCAAATATTTCAGGTGTTTTAGACGTACATTTTCAAGTGTTTCGTCTGGATGTTGCCTATGTTGCAATAGCTAATACGCATGTTGCAAGCGTATGTTTCAAATATTTCATGTATGTTGCGAATGTTTTATCTGGATGTTTCAAATGTAGATCTTGGTGTTACACATGTTGCAATGGCTATACATGTATGTTTCAAGCGCATGTTTCAAGTGTTTTATTTATTTCAGACGTATGTTGCAAACGTTTTATTTGGATGTTTCAAAAGTACATCTGGTGTTGTACATGTTGCTATGGCTATACACGCATGTGTTCAAGCGCATGTTTAGTGTTTCAGCTGTTTCATACGTACGTTACAAGTGTTTTATTTGAATGTTTTAAAAGTAGATCTTGGGGAAGCACATCCTTCTGCTGCTAGTGCGCCGCTGTGGGTCACCGTACCGTGTTGCCATGGGTCACGGCGCGAGAAAGCTGAGTGTCAAACATGGGCGCGGGAGCACCGTTTAAAGCTAGCGCCCTGGATCGGACATCCGAGCGCTAGCAAGTCCGTCCGTCCATATGTATTCAGAAGGTATAGATTTATCAAAATCCCCGTCCTGTCTAATAACGATAGTGTCCCTTTGGCCCTGTCTCCTCTCTTCATCTATATATCACGACCCGGCTCTAAAACTCAGTTATTTCAATTGCTGAAATTTGGATTGGGGTCAGCTAGAGAAGATCAAGTGAGAAGTTGCGCGCGCGTGAAGTCATCATACCAAAGATCATCCATGGCTAGTGCTCCACTTCAGCAGCTGCTGTCTCTGCTGCTACTCCTGCTGCCCTCTCCCCTCCAGGAGCATCTCTCCGGAAACAACCATGCCGGCGTCAACGACTTCCACCCGATCTTTCTGGTACCTGGGATGAGCTGCAGCAACCTGGCGGCACGGCTCACCGAGGCGTACCGGCCGTCGGCGCCGCAGTGCGGCGCAATGAAGGGGAAGGGATGGTTCGGGCTGTGGAACAATGTTTCAGACCTGGCGGGAGATTGTTGGGGTTTAGTCTCACATCATATATCGATGGTGGGGAGCACAATATATAAGGTGGGAAAGTTTAACCTATCAGGCTAATCTTTTAGGTTGACTTAGGCCAAGGCCTTATTTTATATTGTCAGCTCCGGTGGACTTGGGAGCCGGGCCAACTCTAATATCGAGAACTCGGTGATTTGACATCGGCTCACGGCTCGTGGTGATGAGCCGGGCTAGCTTCAAGATCGAGAACTTGGTAATTTACCATCTCCGTTTCAAACTATAAGTCACTTTGACTTTTTTATTCATACATTTTGCTACGTATCTAGATGGTTTGGACATGTTCAACAGAGGCCTCCTGAGGCGCTGGTGCATAGTGGGGTTCTAAAGCGGGCCGATAATGTAAAGAGCGGTAGAGGTCGACCTAAACTAACTTGGGACGAGTCCGTTAAGAGAGACCTTAAGGAGTGAAATATCTTCAAGGATTTAGCTATGAACAGGAGCGCTTGGAGATTGACAATCAACGTGCCTAAACCGTAACCTCTTTCTGTCGTGTGCCCTTTATGTCCCTTTATGTGTCTTCCTGTTTCTCGTCTCTTCTGAGTTTCATCTTTAGCCTACCCAACTTGGGACAAAAGGCCATGTTGTTGTTGTTGTTGATACTTTTGCTGCGTATTTAGACATATTACATCTAGATGTATAGTAAAATGGATGTATCAAAAAGTCAAAGTGACTTATATTTTGAAACGAAGAAAGCATGTTCTTATGCTTGTGATTTGTGAAGAATGTGATAAGGCTCGGCTCCAACCACTCACGATGTTTTCACAATACCATCCATCTCCTTAACTTCAAACATTGCGTGGACTATTGTAAATTATTGTTATAGCATGTCATGATATAGAAAGCAAATAAATAGGAAATGTAAGGGATGATAAGAAGTTTGTTGTCCTTTATATACTTCCTCTGTCTCTAAATATCTGTTGTTTGCGCTTTTCGAAAAACAACTTTGACTGAATATATATTAAAAAATATTAATATTTATGGTACATAATTAGTATCGTTGAAAAGGTATTTGAATCTAGTTTTTTTAATAAATTTATTTGGAGTTACAAATTGAGTCAAATTTGTGGCACGCACACCAACGACGACAGATAATAAGGGATGCAAGGAGTAGGTTATTACTATCAACTTCGATACATGTGTTTTCCGATTCATGTATTGTTTCTGTGGATAAAAAACAAACTATAACCTAGGCCACATTTAGACCGTGGATTTTTTCCTGTTTTCTATATTTTTCCTATGAAAATGAATTGATTCCTATGAAATTCATTATGAATTCCATGAGAATTCCTATGTTCCAAAGGGCCCTGAAGGAAAATTGTAACACCCCTGGTGTTACTCGCTTACTTAGCACACGATTAAGGTCTAAAAGAAATTAACAAAACAAATTCCACGGGTATTAAAATTTCAACACGCACAAAATGATAAGCGAATTTCTATAACCAAAAATAAAATACAACATGTATATAGTACTTAATAAAACTTGATGAGCCAGTTATGTAGATGAAAAATGCAACCTAGATTTTTAGAGAATAAATATTGTGCGATAGACTTGGTGCTCGTCTCCTTTTGACTAGGGCATTCGTCGGCGGCGTGGTGACGCGCCGTGTCCGCCCCGGAGCGCCGCCACCATGCTCGTGCGCACGTGGCCAGGTCACCTCATCGCTCCTCCGCCCCAACCATCCTCGTGGAGAGTATCTCGGTGAGCTATCGATGCTTCCCCATTACCTCTATCACCCCGTTAGGGTCCTAGCTCGCCGGAACGGCCTTGCCACCGTGGAGGTTAGTCCGCCTATGTGGACCGCGCGTTAGGAGCCGCCGGTGAGCTCCTAGTCACCGCTTTGGGTTTCGCGGTTGACCCGCGGTGCTCGTTGGCCCGGTGGGCGCGTCGCTGTGGCTCTTGGTGGGCCGGCGTGGTCGGGCGGTGTTGGCCAGAGCCGTGCCGTCGCGCACCAGCATGCCGAGGACCGCCCTTTGGCGAAGGTGACTTATTTCCGGGTTATTTGTGCAAATCATGTCCCTTGTGCAATAGCACATAGAGGCGCCACAGAAATACTTGATAGGATAGGGGCGTTTTTGCAAAAACGCGGGCGTGGGCGTGGGTTGTCCGTCTCGGACCGTCTTCGTGCAGGCCTTGCTCGTGTGGGCCGCTCTTCGCGTGCGCGCGGAGGCCGCACCCACGTTGGCCCGAGTGGGCCACAGTGTCCTCTTCTTTTTCCAGTGAATTAGTAAATGTTTCCAAAATAAATTCTAAGCTGATTTTGTTATTTAGATATAAAATTATTTAGGGATCCTAAAATAGTAAAACTAATTCTGTTAAACTCCTAAAATCATGATCTATCTGCTAAAAAAAATTTCACATGTAATTATAGTATTTGTAGGAGTTCTATAATTAAACTAAGATGCTTAGTGTTATTAAGATATAAACTTGTAGGAATTTTTGTAGTTATATGGTGATAGTGTTAGCCTTAAAAATTTTATAGTAGCCTTATAATATGATTATCTACTCTTTGTAATTTTTGTGGCTCTAAAATAATTAGTTTGCTAGGATAGCTAATGAGCCCTGGTTCAAATATCTATTAAATCAATAAAAGGTATAAAGCAACACTTGAGTTTGTATAACTAAAATAATATCTTAGTCGACAACGGGGATACAAAGCCTAGTGAGTTAGTGTGTGGCTAGCTCGTTAGCTTGCGAGACGTAGTCGTACGACGATAGTTGCGATTGCTGTCTTTTACTTATGTCTATACGTTGCATTCGTGTAAATCATAATAGGAACGATGATGGATCGATGGATCAACCGGAGGACTTGGCGTTAACCCAAAAGATGGTGCCATGGTGAATGTGCCCCGGAGATGTCATACTAATATTTGGATATATTTTTACCTAGGCAAGCCCCGGTGCATAACATCTATTATGCTGCACTTTATTCTATGCTTGTGCATTAAGTTTTAAGGAGTTGAATGAAACCACTTGTATATATATATACATATATATATCCTGATCCCATGAGTCTTACTAGTATGTCAGGATTGTGTGATTGCTATGCTACAGGACTCCGGAAGAAATCGAGTGATTGTCTGTCACTCGCGAGCAATGTTTTCCTAAACGCTAAACGGTAAACAGTCGGTCACCCTTCATTTAGCGTTTAGACCGTTTAAACGGTGTTTAAACGGAGTTAAACGGCCTAAACGGTTTTGTACAATAACAATAAAATATACATATTTATGTAGGTAAAAATAAAATTTGCTAGAACCCATACATATTTACACATGTAAAAATCAAATATTCTACCAAATAATCTTGTTGGAAGAAATATAAATCCCACAACACTTCATATAATTACAATGTTAATTAGTTTCATGTTGATTGTGATAGACGTAGTCCTTTAATTCACTTAATTATGGATCAAATAGTTATTTAGCTCATTTAATCATGTTTAATCTGATTTTGTTTAGACCGTTTAGACAGGATTAAACGGTTTAAACGGCCCAACCGTTTAATTCACCGTTTGTGACCTAAACAACACAGCTGACTTCTGTTTACTGTTTAAACGGTGTTTAAACGGACTAAACGGCCGTTTAGGTGAACAGTGCTCGTGAGAGATAGAAAATATATTATTGTTACTATTATCATGTTACTATCACATGGAATACATATGGATAATGATTGGAGACCGGGCGGGACTGTACTTGAAATTGGATATGGACATGGTTGGGCAATCCGAGCGAGGCACTGGTTGCATTTGTCCCGCCTGTGTGGACCGTCCGTTGCATTGGACCCTGGTCAAGTCACAGATTTATTATCCCGAGCACATACTTGCTTATGGGAGTGGGAAGACTTGTTACTCTCTTGTCATGGGCTCTAGCTCTTTCCGGACCGACTGATTGGAGGCAGAGATAGGTGGAGGTCTAAGCACCACTTTGAGGCCAGGCCTTAAGTGTGGGGGCTTGGAGTCCAAGTTTGGACGGGGACCTGGAACCCGTGACAGGAGTGGAACGAGTTGGTCTCGCTCGTGTCTGGGGTGCGAGCAAGGCGTGTGTTTTTCGGGGTACCCAGCTGAAAGGTCTTGATGGCTAGAGGGGGATGAATAGCCTTTTAAAAATTTCTACAAAGACAAGCTAAACAAGTTTATCAATACAATAAATAGCGAGATGTGAGTTTTGCTTAGTCTACGGGGTGTTTGCAAGCCACCTATCCAGTTCACAATTCTAGTATATTGGCACTCAACCGCACAAGTCAAACCAAGAAAGTAACTACAACTACAACTAGCAAGCTACACAAAAGAGCTACTCTAGCAAAGCCAACTAGCTAGCAAAGATAACTAAGAAAGTAATGCGGAGATGAGTTAGGAGAGTTTCACCGAGGGACGAAGTATTGAGCCAACCAATATGATTAACAATGAATACCAAGACAACCGAACACCGGGATCAATCAATCACAATATGAAAGTGATGACACGAAGATTTATCCCGAGGTTCACGTGCTTGCCGGCACGCTAGTCCCCGTTGTGTCCCTCTTCACCACGTGGTTCGGTGGCTAATCGGTCTCACACCGAGCCTCTTAAAAGGCGTCACAAGAACCTACCAAATGGCAAGAGGTTGCAATGATACAAGCAATTTACTAATGTTGCCTTTGGCGCTTCGCCGAGGTAGGCACAAACCCCTCACAATCACCGGAGGTGGCCAAAAACAATCACCAACTCTTGCCAATGCCTCCAAGCTACTCCAAGCCGTCTAGGTGGTGGCAACCACTAAGAGAAACAAGAATCCCGCAGCAAAATAACCACCAAGTGCCAACTAGATGCAATCTCACAATGTGAATGTACTTGGATCACTCAATCTCACTTCGAATATGCAAAGAAGCAAGAGAGATGAGTGGGAGGGGAGTTGCTTAGCTCAAAGTGCTCATAAGTATGTCAAATGTCAAAGAGATAGAGCCTTGAGCCGGCCAACGAGTATTTATAGACGTACCCCTTCGAATATAGCCATTACGCACTTGAAACAGCCGAAGTCGCGCTGACCGGACGCGCTGGTCAAACTGACCGGACGCGCCGATCGCACAACGGCTACTTTCGCGAACCACCGATCGGACGCGCTACACGCAACGACCGGACGCGCGAAGCTCGACCGGACGCGCTGGTCCCGTGACGGACCGGACGTGCTGGTCAAGCCTGAGCAGCGCACAACGAAACAGCGACCGGACGCGCTGCAGAACTGACTGGACGCCACAGTGTTAGCGTCCGGTTGGAGTCCAGAAAGCTCCGTGATCGACCGGACGCGTCCGGTCGACAATGACCGGACGCGCCACCGTGTCCGATCAACAAACCGAAACACGCGAAGACGCTGAACGCTGACCGGACGCGTCTGGTCAAACAGAGACCGCGTCCGGTCCAGCGTCCGGTCACCTCTGTGACCTCCGTTCGCCTCCGTTTTTTTTCTGACTTCCGGCGTAGTGGAAAATAGGCGTTTCAATTCCTCGAAAACGCCTAAATCTCGCCGAGCTCAGTGGGAGGGAGAGAGGACCCCAAACCCTCTCTACCGCTCAAACTCTACCGCCTACGCAAATGTGCTAACACCACCAAGTGATCACGTCATGTGCAAGTGTGTTAGCATTTTCACAATCATTTTTCGAGGCGTTATTAGTTCTATCCAAATGCATATGATTATGAAATGCACACCTCGAGGCACTTAAGAGTTCAATAGCCGCGTCATTCCCCCTCTTTATAGTACGGCTATCTATCCTATAATGTAACCACACCCACTAGGTGTCTTGGTTACTAAAACACAACCCTTAAGCATATACCTTTGCCTTGATCACGTAGGGTTGCGTCCAAATCCAAGTGTGGCCATCATGATCACCATGTCCATCTTGCCACCAACCTTGGAATGTACTAATCCTCATATGCTACATACAATTTAAGCATAGGATTAGTACTTAGGCATTGTCACTAATTACCAACACTAAACATAGGACTTTCACCAGCTGGGCACATTGATTCGCGAATCGCCGTTTCTACGTGACGGTACGGCTTGACTACGATGTAGCACCGTAGTAAGAACCGAAAGATGAAAGATGGAAAAATAGTTCTGATAGCTCAACCTTTGCTTGAAAGTAGAACAGGTGCTTACCTAGAATGGTTGGTTAATGAACTACTGATAACTACTAATAAAAATTGAATATAAGGATACACCTTTAGTAATACTTCCTGTAGTTGCAATAAACCACAAGCTAGATGGTCTTGCATATCCTTGAAGTCTTTTCTTTCTTTCTGACGGGTAAGTCTTGCGGAGTACAATTAAGTACTCAGGGTTTATTCTACCCTGTTGCAGGTGACAGATTTCTAAAGCTGACACTTGTGTGTGAAAACCTCCTGGTGGGCTCAGCGAAGATTTCCTTTACGTGCGGACATAATGTTTATTTAAACTCCCACCTAAAATGTTTTCAAAGGAAAAACTCATAACCTGTTATTATTTCATGTACTTAAATGTTCTTCATGATAATATTTAACTTGACCTTAAATGATTTTCATTTCACTAAAAACTCTTATAACATTTACATTCCGCTGTTATAATCAAATGATGAATTTCTCTCATGTTGTACTAAAAGTGATGTAAGAAATGATAAAGATATTGTAAGCTTTATCTCTCATTTACGATCCTGAGGTAAAAATGTAGATTTTCGTGTTATTCCTCGGGTGTGCTCGACGGAATCGCAGAATTTAGTACGCTCTCTGTGATACTTAGTGTCTAATGAAAGACAGGTACGCTTAAGAGAGCATTGGATTAGACGGTTCTATCACAAAAATAGAGTAATACAGAATCCCCTACAGTGTAGTCAAACAGTGCCTCGGTTGTTGACGTGTTTTTACTCGAAAGCAAGTCTTTGTGTCCCGACAAGTGATGCATAACTGCCTCCCTTAGCAACCAGTTCTCCGTGCGTCCCCAACTCAGTTATCCTGCCCTCTGAGCAAACAGCAATTCGATGTGCATTCTGTACGGTGCTCAGCCTGTGAGCAATGACCAGAGAAGTCCTTCCCTTCATCAAGTGATTGAGAGCTTCCTGCACGAGCCGCTCACTTGTCGCGTCCAGTGCACTAGTAGCCTGCAAATAACATAAGTTCGTAGGTGGGCTCGGTTTATTCGCAGTGAAGGAGAAATACCACATTCTGAAACATATGTCGTTTTAGTTTTGTTACAAGCTAATCTTTTCTAACTTTAACCAAGTTTATAAAATGGTTCATAAAAAATATATTAACATCTATTACACAGATCAGTTTCATTAAATCCACTATGAAATGCCTTCAAAAAAATCCACTATGAAATGTCCTGGGAGTGCATTTACTCCGCTATGTCAAACATTTTTCTATAAATTTATTGGTTAAGGTTAGAAAAGTTTGGCTTAACCCTCTTATCGACGCGCTACATCGGAACCCGGGTGTGGTGTTAAATGGGCAAGGGCCGGGTCGTCATCTCCTTAGTGGTGCGTCGTATCGTGACCTGGGTATGATAAAAAATGAGTAAGGGTCGGACCGTCGCAACCTTAGTGGCGCGCTACATCTATGCCCGGGTGTAGTGAAAAATGAGCAAGGGTCTTCGCACTTCCCTCGACGGGTGCAAAGGGTAAGGAAGCTAGCCGAGCCAACTAGGATTCGTCTAGATAGCTGGAACGTAGGGTCTCTAACGGGTAAGCTAAGGGAGCTAGTCGATGCAGCAATTAGGAGACGTGTAAATATTCTATGCGTTCAGGAGACTAAATGGAAGGGCCAGAAGACGAAGGAGGTGGAGGATACTGGCTTCAAACTTTGGTACATGAGGACAACATCGGGTAGGAATGGTGTAGGTATATTGATCGATAGGAGCCTTAAGGATGGAGTCGTTGATGTTAGGCAAGGCGACCGGATTATCCTGGTCAGGCTGGTAGTTGGAGATTCGGCTTTGAATGTGATTAGTGCCTATGCCCCTCAGGTAGGTCTTAGCGAGGACACCAAGAGGCAGTTTTGGGAAGATCTTGATAACATGGTTAGTACTGTGCCTATCAGCAAGAAACTCTTCATAGGAGGAGACCTCAACGGCCATGTGGGTGCGACTAATATAGGTTTCGAGCGGGTGCACGGGAGATTTGGGTATGGTAGTAGGAATCAAGAGGGGGAGGATGTTTTGAACTTCGCGTTGGCCTATGACTTGTTGATAGCGAACACCCTCTTTAGGAAGAGGGAATCCCATCTAGTGACCTTTTGTAGTGGACAACACTCGAGCCAGATCGACTTTATCCTTGTAAGGAGGGAAGATAGATGTGCTTGCTTTGATTGTAAGGTGTTACCTGGGGAGTGTGTTATCCCTCAACACAAGCTTGTGGCGGCAGACTTTCGCTTTCGGGTACATGTCCACCGGGACAAACGGGTCAAGATGGCGAGAATGAAGTGGTGGAAGCTTAGAGGGGAAGCAGCGCAAACGTTTAAGGAGAGGATGCTAGACGAGGGGCCTTGGGAAGAAGGAGAAGATGCCGACGACATGTGGCTAAAGATGGCAACATGTGTTCGGAAGGTGGTTTCAGAAGTGTTTGGCGTGAGTAGGGGAGGCAAACGGGAAGCGAAAGACACATAGTGGTGGAATGACGAGGTGCAAATGGCTATTAGGGAGAAGGAGTGTTTCAAGCGCCTCCACCATGACAAGAGTGCAGCCAACATCGAGGGCTATAAAATAGCGAAGAGGGTTGCAAAGCGAGCTGTGAGTGTAGTAAAAGGTCAGGCGTATGATGGCCTTTATCAGCGGCTAGGCACGAAGGAAGGGGAGAAGGACATTTATAGGATGGCTAGGATCCGCGAGAGGAAGATAAGGGACATCAACCAAATAAAATGCATCAAGGATGGGACAGATCGACTTCTGGTGAAGGATGAGAAGATCAAGAACAGATGGAGAGAGTACTTCGACAAGTTGTTTAATGGGGAGAATAAGGGTCCTACCCTTGAGTTGGACGACTCATTTGATGATACCAACAGACGCTTTGTGAGGAGAATTCAGGAGACAGAGATCGGGAAGGCTTTGAAGAGGATGAAGGGAGGTAAAGCGATGGGCCCTGATGTGGTATCCCCATTGAGGTGTGGAGATGCCTAGACGTCAGAGCGATAGTATGGTTAACTAAGCTTTTTAACCTTATTTTTCGGTCTAACAAGATGCCTGAAGAATAGAGAAGTATATTAGTACCTATCTTCAAGAACAAGGGAGATGTCTAAAGTTGTACTAACTACCATGGGATTAAGTTGATGAGCTATACGATGAAGCTCTGGGAGAGGGTTATCGAGCATCGCCTAAGGAGAGTGACACGTGTGACCCAAAATCAATTTAGGTTCATGCCTGGTAGGTCGACCATGGAGGCGATTTTCTTATTACGACAATTGATGGAGAGATATAGGGAGCAGAAGGACTTGCACATGGTCTTTATTGACCTCGAGAAGGCATATGACAAAGTATCGAGAAATGTCATATGGTGGGCCTTGGAAAAGCACAAAGTCCCAACTAAGTACGTTACCCTCATCAAGGATATGTACAGGGATGTGGTGACATTTGTCCGAATATGTGATGGCGACACCAGTGACTTTCCAATTAAAATAGGACTACATCAGGGGTCAGCTTTGAGCCCTTATTTATTTGCTTTGATGATGGATGAGGTCACAAGGGACATACAAGGTGATATCCCTTGGTGTATGCTCTTTGCTGATGATGTGGTGCTAGTTGACGACAGTAGGACAGGGGTTAATAGGAAGTTAGAACTATAGAGGCACACGTTAGAGTCGAAAGGGTTCAGACTTAGTAGGACCAAGACCGAGTACATGAGGTGCGATTTCAGCGCGACTAGGCATGAGGAGGGAGACGTTAGCCTCGATGGGCAAGTGGTGGCCAGGAAGGATACTTTTCGGTATTTAGGATCGATGCTACAAAAGGATGGCGATATTGATGAAGATGTTAGACATAGAATTTCAGCCGGCTGATTGAAATGGCGTCAAGCTTCTGGCGTCCTCTGTGACAAAAGGGTGCCTCAGAAGTTGAAAGGTAAGTTCTATAGGACGGCGATTCGCCCGGCAATATTATACGGTGCTGAGAGTTGGCCTACAAAAAGGCGACATGTCCAGCAATTGAGTGTAGCAGAGATGCGTATGTTGCGTTGATGTTGTGGGCACACAAAGAGGGAGAGTCCGGAACGACGATATTCGGGATAGGGTTGGGGTGGCATCAATTGAGGAGAAATTGATTTAACATCGGTTGAGGTGGTTTGGACATGTTCAACGGAGGCCTCCTGAGGCGCCGGTGCGTAGTGAGGTTCTAAAGCGGGCCGATAATGTAAAGAGCGGTAGAGATCGACCTAAACTAACTTGGGACGAGTCCGTTAAGAGAGACCTTAAGGAGTGGAATATCTCTAAGGATTTAGCTATGGACAGGAGCGCTTGGAGACTGGCAATCAATGTGCCTGAACCGTGACCTCTTTCTGTCTTGTGCCATTTATGTCCCTTTATGTGTCTCTATGTTTATCGTCTCTTTTGGGTTTCATCTCTAGCCTACCCCAACTTGCTTGGGACAAAAGGTTATGTTGTTGTTAGAAAAGTTTGGCTTAGGATAAAACTAAAACATTTAGAATTTGGAATGGAGCATGAACTACCATTTTATTATAGATTCATTATTTTGAAACTTTTTAAGAGATCAAGGCGGATCTACACCACATTTGTCTGTTGAAAGCTTATCTATCATGTCTTTAGTATAGAGTATTGGCAGACATCCATCTATAGTACTGCAAAAGGTTAAAAAGGCGACACTTTGATAACTTGGTTGTAGCTCGTCCAAAGAAACTCTCAAGTTGACACTTGATAACTGGCAATTATTGGTAGCTAATTATACATTTCTACCATTAATCCTAGTGATTACACATTACTGGCCCCTCCTTTATTTGTGTTATTTGTGCTGAAGCTCCACCACTACTGACCTCAGACACTGATCTCCCTCAAGATCAGTTTGTTAAAGCTCTACCCATTGAATGACTACATTCCACCCAAGCATGGGTAATGGCAGGTCATAATAATAATTTATCTTTATTATCTCCTATGCCACATCAGTGGATCTATTTTATGAACTAAATGATCGATTTTATGAACTGAACAATACAGTAAGTGCATAATCACACGTACATTCCCTTCCTAAGTTTACTTTTTTTCACCACAAGAAATTAAGTTAGCATCCTTGATACAATATTTGGAGAAATATAAAGAATAACAAAGCTAGTTGAAATGTAAGAATGGCATACCTCATCAAGTATTAGAATAGGAGCATTTTTCAAGAGGGCTCGTGCAATTGCAATCCTCTGCAAAGCAACAAATAAGAGTGTACATTCACAACAGAATTATGATCTTGCTACAGAATAATTATGAACTTCCTTTTGTTAGGTTTCATGCACCAACCAAGTGAACCCAAAAGCTTAAGCGATTGGGAAGAGGTGGGCAATCCACTAATACTTCATAACACTCCCACTCACGTGCAGCCAGAACAAGACGCAAATGTGGAAATAAAAAAGGGAGCGGAGGACTTAAAAAGATGCCTCTACCAGGACTCGAACTCGAGACCTCTGGCTTTGATACCATGTTAGGTTTCATGCACCAACCAAGTAAACCCAAAAGCTTAAGCGATTGGGAAGAAGTGGGCAATCCACTAATACTTCACAACACCTTTAAACAACAAATAAGAGTGTACATTCACAACAGAATTATGAACCTTGCTACAGAATAATTATGAACTTCCTTTAAACGTGAATGTAGCAGATTACCTGCCTTTGTCCCCCACTTAGGAGACCACCTCGCTCTCCAACAAGAGTGTCATACCCCTAAAATACCAAACAAGGGTATTAGCATATGACTTGAAGATAACTAGTGCCAATCAATGGTGGGCTAAAGCCAATGATAAAGATTTCCGTACCTGTGGAAGAGAGATGATGAATTCATGAGCATTGGCAGCTTTAGCAGCTTTTATTATCTCATCCTTAGAGACAACATCATCTGGGAGACCATAAGCAATATTTTCTCCAACAGACACGGAGAATAGGACCGGATCCTTCATGAAAGAAAAATATAAATTTCTCATAACACTAGCTACTTCTACATATTAAAACATGTTTCAAACATGGCATGGCCAGCCTCTTAATTTCTATGATAAATGTAGGTTGAAACAGTGAAAATATGATACAACAAGAGCGCAGTTCATAACAAACCAATTGGTTTTATTTTTTGTTATGGTGGGTCCTCACTAAAACAGTAGGGTCAGGGGTGGATATGAACAATTAACCACATGGAGCCACAGCGTAGCTAGCAAAAGAACAGTTAAATCCTAACTGCAGTTATTTTATTATGTTGTCTTGAGTTCCCTCCTGTCCACACAGTTCCAGGTTGACATGAAATGTCAAGAACTGACCCCAAACTCATAACAGTTTCACAGTCAATCAGGATATATTTGCACATTATCATTAGTAAAAAAACATTGATAGCCTACTCCAAACGATCCTTTGCAAACACTGATGGTACATTGAAACTTTTTCTGTGCTCTCATTCTCAATATTTGAATCCTTGCAGACAAAAAAAAATTGCTCAAATCATAGTAGCCAAAGCCAAACCAAGTGGATCAACAGGACAAAAGAAACTGGCCCCTTTGTCTGGTGTGGGATGCTCCATGCCAGAATCTCCTTGAACAAAATAAAGAGTGGCTTCTATTGGCAATTTTTTTCTGGAAATAACCTAAACGCCAGCATGACTGAACTGCAGTTGAAGTATTGGGACTCTTCACACTATGAAACTTCAAACTGAACAAAGAGCAGCTGAACCTATCTGTTTCCCAGAAACCACCTAAAAGCCAGTGGCAATGTGTACAGAAAATGCAAGAACTCACAGGGGCTCTAGGACCCAGCGGGGGAGGGGGCGTAATGCCTTGTATATATGTGCGGCAATCAGGTCAGCTAGAAAAGGGCCCAGCAGACCATAATCAACCCAGTTTGAGTGGCAACTACCTTCGAAGGCCCTATGTCAATCTGCTGAATGGCTGATTGCTTTAGTTACTCAGATTTTTTTACGTACGGATATGGACTAACATGTTCAACCCTATGCCAATCTTATAACAGCAAGTGACAAAGAAGTTTATATCCTTGAAATATGTATAGTTATAGCAGCAAAATACATGGTGTGGAAATGGCAATGATATACCTGATTCACTAGAGATACTACTCGAGACCATTCTCTTTTGTCAAATACACGGATGTCTTCTCCTGCGACAGTGATGGAACCTTGAGTTGGCTGCAAAAATGGAGAACACTCAAAATGTTGCTACAATGAAAAAAATATTAGTATCACTATATATAGGATACAGTACCTCATAATACCGTGCTAGAAGTTGCACCACTGTGCTTTTCCCAGCACCACTAGGCCCGACAAGTGCTGTGACTTTTCCACACTCAATTGTAAGGTCAAGGCCATTTAAAATCTCCACATCCGATCTCAGTGGATAAGAGAAATGGACTTCTGCTAGAAACACATGACTATATGAGCGAATAGAACTGAAGTCATCCAAGAATGTTATGTTAGTGCATTAGAGGCTGCATGCTGCATGTACTATTGACATTACAGAAACAATCATAAAAAATAATAAATTGAATTGCTCTCATCAAATTTAATAAAGATGAGCTAATTACACAATGTTAAGTTACCAGGACTATTCACAAATTTTAAGTTACCCTGACTATTCACAATTTTAAGTTACCCTGACTATTCACAAATTTGATCTGTGAACATATTTCATCTTAAGTATGTTTTTTTAGACAAAATAAAGGTGAGAACAAATTAAAAAAAATGAGCTAATGACACAGTTTTAAGTTACAAGGATATTCAATCTTGACACATAAGCTAAGGAACAATATGCTATATAATAATAATATATAAGGCAGACAAAAGGTGAAATATAGTATAAGCATAGATATAAGGGCGCCCTAGATATAAATACAAACAGACCTTTCAGATGAATGTCACCAGACCAGGCTAGATTACTACAGCTACTGGATGATTTCAGCTCTGACATGAAATGTTTGTTAACAGAGCCATTTTCATACACTCCATTGGAATCATCAAGCTCTTTGCCATCAAGTTCTTTGGCTAAACCATACGCAAGGGAATCATCAATGTCCTTCGCTGAAAGAACAGAATTTATTCTCTCTACGGAAGCCAATGTGGCACGCAGATCACTAAGGGTATTAACAGCTCCTTGAACCTAAAATGTATGATCAGCATAATTAAATATGCAATAAAATAACATGAAACTACAAAAGGTTCTCGAAAATTGCTACTTACAGCAAAGGTTAATGTGAAGGTGTAACCAATAAAAGATACCATGGTTCCAACAGATAATTTGCCCTGAAATGGTGAATCATCATATTCTTTTTTATTCCATGATCAGTCAATCCAAGCTTGAAAGAATCAAATGAAATTCCAAAACAGATAAATCAAATGGTTCCAAAAGATCAGCATTTTGTAATGGTCTGTAATGGTTCCAACAGATAAATCCAATGTAATTGTTGCAGCTTGTAGTGCACAGACACAATCAAACAGCTTGTAATGGTTCCAACAGATCAGCATTTTGATGATGCAATTGTTGCAAATTGATGTTCTCATAGAAAACAAAGATATAAACTAATGGTAATCTATAACAAAGATTCAAGCATTTTCAGAGTCTAGCACGATAATATGTTTATCACCATATATGCCAGATGTCATCTAAAACACTAGGAATTCACTAGACACATAGCAGAAACATCCAAACAGCTGAGCTCCATTTTGGAGTTCACGAGACACATAGCATTGAGCATTGGGAGAAATCAGAGATGGTTTGAAAAATGTGAAATGGCAACCTAACTACATAGTCAGAGATTTTCGGGGACTGGAACTAGGCGCATCAAGATAAACTAGTGTCTGTGCACAGATTAAGCTTACCAACTCTCTGGCCATTCTGGCATCGCTTACTCCTTATTTGTTTTTCTTTCTTGAACACACAGGAGAGCTGCGTATCATTTTCAATAAAGAAGAAGGTTTAATAAAATACAAAACAACACCCCTGAAGAAAACCTTCTTTCTGATAGGCAAGTAATCCCTGTGTTCATCATTTTCATTAGCACTAGTGGTGATTGCTGCTCTCATATAGGAAGGACAGGACCTTGCTCTTTTGTTTGAGAAGCAACGGTCAGCAACAGTAGGCAGTAAGGAGTAATGGAGTAGTTGTTAGATGATGAGTATTTGTGTGCATTCTACCTCCATTGGCAACGCTGTCATTCGCGCCACACTAACACAAAACACGACCACAAAGACAGCCCCTAGCTCCAGTAGCACAGCAGAAAGAGCCTTGAACTGACACTCACTGAAGCCACATTCGAGTTGGCTCCACTGAAGACAATTGTTGCAGGTTTTTTCCAAATTTCCCAGGCAACTAGAATGACCAAGGAGTTGAACCTCTTTCTGAAGGGTTTCTGTGCTTGTCAACTTGTTTTAACGTTTTGCACCACCAGCTTATATGTTAACAGAGGCAACAAGTGCACCGCTTTTACCAAAGAGAAATTAATGTAAAAAAAGAGTAATACATATATGCAAGCGATTCTGTGGCTTACCGCATTGACTTTTCTGCCACCAAGAATGTAAAGCGCCATTAGGGATACATAGACGACTACTCGAGTTAATGATTCATTAGCAGATTTCAGCACTCCAAGTTTTGTGCCACTAATTTGGTAAGCACGTGCCTGTAAAACCAAAAAAAATGAACTGGTGAGTAGATGAAGTATGACTGTAGTACCGGTGTACTGCCTCTTACAAACCAAATGGGTGCATCAAATATATGGGATAACATTTGGTTCCTTTTCTTAACTAATTTATTAAACAACATGCTCAAACCTACATACTCACCCTGTTCGGCAGGCTGTTTCTGCGGCTTATAAGCCGGCTGTTGCTGTTTTGTTGTGAGAGAAAAACACTGTACCACGGCTGATAAGCCGTGCTGATAAGCTCAGCCGAACAGGGTGACTGTTTCTAAGGGAATAAGTACATTTGACTCTATGCTTTCAAAAAGGTCAACCTAATTCCCTGAACTTCATGTACTAGAGCACTTAATTGCCTAGGGATAGTTCCAAAGGCATGCATGGCATGGTCAAGATTTCATCTTTACAGAGGTGCCACACGGCCAAACATGTTAAGTTATGCATGGAGACTCTGAAATGTTTGGGAGTTAAGACAACTCTGATCAGTCTGGTACTTGATTCTACGACTCCACGTAGAGAAACCTCTTCTGAAATAACTAGAGATTACAGGTACTTTAAGTATAATGGTAGATGACCTGAAACTATAGTACAGGGAATGTGGAATTTCCTGAAAGTTTAGAAGCAAAATCTTCAAGTTTTGGGTTTCTATTGTGAACATAGATAGGCAGTATGTACTTTAATATGTGTATGGGAGAGACAAGGACATGGGCTACTGCGCTACTTTAATGTGTGTGGGAGAGACAGGGCATGGGCTACTGTGCTGCAGCCTTCTAGGCCCAAAAGTCCATGGATTGGAAGCACACTTCAGAAAATGTAAAATATTGAAATCACAAGGGAATTGGGTCTGTTTTAACTTGCTCATCGGCTAAGTACCTAAGCCCAACTCTGTTTCAACCTGCATCATCCTTAGTCACAAGAATTTTCTTAAAACCACAATGAAAGCCAAATATAAGAAAATAATACTAAGCATCTCATGCCTTACCAAATTGTCAAACAAAGAAATTTGTCGTTTTTCACCACCAAACGACCGAACCTGCAAATAAATTTTTGAATCAAGGATAACATAAACCACAGCAGTTAACACTTAACAGGAATATAGGATGAGAGTAGATAAACCATTTCATCAGTAACACAAAAGAATGAACCTTGAAATTGAATTAATGTTTAAATGTGCATGTTTCAGACGAAACAATGGCACTCACAGTACGAATAGCTGAAAATGTCTCTGATGCACAGTCTGATATGCGTGCTTGCAAGATTCCATAAGATTTAAAAGTGGGAACAGTTGACCTCTTGAAAATAGCTGATTAAAAAAACAAAAACTGGCATGTTAAAGGATATATGCAACTAAAACTATCAATAGCACTTCAGCAAAATATTTCTTTAGAATAATGTAGTAATCTGTCACCAAAATGTAAGAAAAATCATTCATGAAATACACAATAACTTAAAAGGTATATTCGGGTGGGTTGGACAGGGAAACTTCAGAATAAGTCCTATGCTATCCTACAAAATGATATAGCATTGCTAAATTTGAAAAAACAAATCCTATGCTATCCTAGAAAATGATATTAAATATTTGTAAATTTAGCATGCACAAGACAAGAAGCAAGTAGATCAATTTTTACCAAAAAAAACTGATAACCTAAAACAAAACAAAAAAAAACATCAGCAGAAAGAGGGAGTTAGTTTTTATACAGAGTGATTGCATTATGAACATTTACACAATTAAAACTCACAAATGAACATGATTTGTGGAGATATGTTTAGACAACTCAAAGAGCACAACTGTCTGTATTATCTCAATTCAGGCTTTCCACTAGTGTTCCTCAACATATCCAATACATTCTCAAGCAAAATCAGAAATCCAGCACAGAAAATATTGCATTTTAAGTTCATAGTATATACAAGAAACTACAGAAGTATAGGTTTTGATGGATCTGATCTAACTCCATCATTATATATCTAATTCTATCATTATATCCTAAAATAGCTAATTATATCCTAAAATAGCTACGTATTTTGCATTCATCACATATATCATTATATCCCAACAGTGAGACATGTTGATGGCAGTCAGTTATCAGAAGATTACCAACTAGCACGGAGACGGAGACCATAAGGAGCCCAAGAACTGGAGCTAGCTCAGTTGATAGTGTGAAAAGTATACAAAGTGTACCAATGATCTGAAAAGTAAAAGTAGGAGAAAAAATGTTTTAGCAGACCCTCACCTGAAATAAGGTGTAAGTAAATGAACGACTAAGTTAATTCAGTATTATGATCAAGAGAACAGAAGGTCAAATATGGTTGAAGTTAACATTTTAATATCATACTAGTACACCTCTGAAATGTTGTGATTGTACTAATCAAACTTTTAGCATTTAGCAGTATCAACCTTACATTCTCATAGTGTAAAGTTTCTTGCCTCAGAGAGTGCCCTCAGTCCACGATCTCTGGATATGTTATCACTTACAATACTCTTCAAGGAACCCAAATCAGATGTCAACAAACCAGTCAACTCACCAACCTGCCATAAACAGTAAGATATTTATCTCAAGATATGAAAAGACAATTTCTTCCCAATTTATCGAGTCTAGAAGGCACCATTTTCATATGTTTTCTTGGATGATACATACAGCTAAAAATTCATGCTTGAGACAGACAGACAAAAACAAAACCATACTTAAAGAATTGCCCTTGGATAGGAGTGCATAGAAAGCAGCTATTCACGTGCCCAAACTCTATCAGCAGGCTTTAGATCCCCTAATAATATCACTATTATTGATGCCTCAGATATATTTATTTTATTTTTCTCTTTCTTTTCCTTTTTTGTTGGTATCTCATGTTGGGGCAAATCTAGCCTAGCCCAACTTGTTTGCAACCAAATGGCTTTGTTCTTGTCATAATAACTTCACACAAATTGAAATAGCTTGTTGACAATTTCATAAACTGCAACGATGATTAAAACCATCTACCATTTTGTTTTACCGAAAGCTGATTTTTCATCTAATCTCTTGAATAAACCATGTAAAATTCTTCATAATCATACAGATCAGACCAATGTTAATGGTATGTATGCCATTATGGAAGACATATCACATGTTACCATAACAATGGAAATAAGAGCCATATACTTCATTTCCAATCTACAGTACTATTGATGATATTTCAAAAAGTACATACATTTTAAGTCACAAGTGGGGATGTGTATTTTGTTAATGAGGTTTTCTTCCTTCTTGGTAACTATCATGATTAAGTATGAAGATGGTACTGTAATTGCTAGAAAATATATTACCTTGTGACAATCGAAAAATAACATCTGCAAAAGGCAAAAATAAGAAAGTTTAGAGGGAGTTCCAAGAAAGGAGCTATTAACAACAAGAAGTAAATGCATTCTTTTGCTGAGTGCCAAATTGAAAATGTAATGAGAAAATGCAGCCTCTAATAAATTCTATAGATAAAGAAACGTGTGCATTATGACTATGAAAGCAATAGCCATAGACCCATAGTACATTGAGCTTTAACAGGCTATGCATTAACGGATTACTAGTACATAAACAGGCAACATTAAAGCACAACTTGTTTTAAAGATTTCATCATCGATGCATACAATGCCTACTGCACTGGAGTGTTGATACTACATGAATATTTACATAACTTCCTGCTAGTACCATCCAGGTACGTAGTATATTTACCTAATAGAACTGTATTAAGTGCTTATGCAACCTAGGAGGCAAAATAATGTGAATCATTTCATCATGGTACGAAGACTAATTCAATATCTGAAGGTTAATTGATGATAACTTTGTTTGAGCTACACTTGGCAGAATTGTTGGAGAACCTAAAACTGCTCTGCGGTCAAGGTAACAAAGCCATGCAAGTAATCAGCAAGTGCCAATTCATCATTCATACAAGCACATCCAATGTTGTCAGAATACAGAATAATAATAAAAAAATCCATTTGTAAAACCGGAGATGTCGGCTGAAAGTACCTTTTGGATCAGAATCCTTCGAAATATCTGGCTCCGCAGCCTTGCCATAACCTGCTCCCAGATGATGGTCATATTGATCACGAATATGATGGTGAAGATGGGCTCCAGCGTGTACAGCACCGCGATCTTGGACAAGAGCCTCCACAGTGGCTCATTCCCCCTCCCAATCAGGGTCTCGAAGAACCTCCCTGTGCAACACAAACACAAGGCGCGGCCAGCACATTTCAGACAACCAAACAAGCAGCATCAGCGGCGCACCCGAGAGAGGCCGCAACCAACGCCCCCCAGTACCTCACCTGAGAAGAGCGGCATGGAGAGGGTGCAGGCGGTGCAGGCGACGAGCGCGGCGAGGCAGACCGCGATGCGGGCCCTGTGGCGCGAGAGCAGCGCCCAGACGCCGGCCCAGGTGACGGCGTCGGAGGATGAGATCGCGGCGGCGACATCGGCTGCCGCCGCCGCGGCGTCGAGGGAGGGCGGCGCGTAGGCGGCCTCGGGGCCCGGCGCCGGCGCGGAGATGTAGGCGCGTGGCGGGCGCGGGCGCGCGAAGTGGAGACGGTTGCGAGGGAAGGACGACGAGAGGGGGTTTGTTGCAGGAGGGCGAGGGGGGCATAGGGTTGCGCGGGAGGAAGCAGGGGTGAGGAGAAGGCGCGCGCTCCAGGTGGAGATCGCCATGGCGCCGATGGCTTGGTTTGTGCGGATATCTGATGCGGCGATGGGAGGCGGAGAGGGGGCGAAGAAACAGGCAGTTGTGTTGCACGCGCAGCCGAAGAGGGGCTATCCGTTGCAGAACTCCACGGACCTTGCCTGCTTCGCATGCTCTCGTTGCTTTCTTGTTTGAAATCCTCCGGTCCCCAACAACGAACATCAGGTGGTACTACTCCCCTCAAAAAAAAAAAAAAAAAAAAAACATCAGGTGGTACTACAGCTCAACAGCTATAGGTGGCATGCCAATTTGGAAAGATCTTACTCCTTCCTTAGAATGGCCGGATGAGATAATAAAATTAGCCCAAATTAGCTCTATTCCAATATCTTCTCGCAAGAACCAGGACCGGTTCTTTTTATCAGGTAGTTAGGCCAAGGTCCTGTTCGGCTGATAGTTTCTGCGGCTATCGCTGATATTAATATTGATTTATTGTGAGAGAAAACATTACTGAATGGTTGGCTGATTCTGGCTGATAAGCTTAAGCGAACAGGGCCATTAGCTAAGACCAGTAATTAGCTAGCTAAAATTTAGCCTAGTCCTTTTTGATCCTCAGCTAATTGTTAATTGTTGAGGTCAGTCTCAATGCCAATTTCATGTCCCAGTTTCCAACACACTTATATTTTGGAAACAGTGTAGAAGAGTTTCATCCCCATGAAACTCTCTCTACTTCCATAAAACTCTTGTCATCTCTCTTCATTAACATGGTGCCATGTCAGCATATTTAATGCCCATGAAACTCCATGAAATCTCCATTGAAACTAGCCTGATAGCTAATTGTTAATCCAAACAGGGTCTTAGTAGTTGGGGTGAAATATTAGAGTTAGCTAGCCGCTTAGCTAACAACTAGTCGTGAGCTTAGCTAACAAATTAGCTCACATGTGAGCCCCATCGTTTTGACTGGGTAAACTAGGAATAATTTGGGCTAATTTTTTTGTTGGCTAACAATTAACTCTTTGTATCAAAGAAACCCTTAACTATGTTTTTTTAGAGCGTAGAGATGTATATATGGCCCCATTGTGATTCCTCGTAGGTAATTCCTCTATTTGAAAACGTGGATGAAGCTATTTTATCTCTAGTGGTATCTAAATGGTAGATATATCATCATGTCAAGTCTCGCGGTCCTGTTCCTCGCATACCCACCCCGCATACACATGATTAAACCCTCTGCTAAATAAGTACTCCCCTGCGTCCCTTTAAAAGAGTCGTTCAGAAATTCAAATGTTGTCTCAGAAAAAACGTCGCTCGGCTATGTTACCAGCCTAGGCATAGGTGTCATACGAGCAGCTATTTGTGTCCATTGACCCAGCAACCAGCGCCCAGCCTCCCTTCATTCCTCCCATCCAGTGGAAATCCTGCTGCTGCTGCTACTGCTGCTTGTACTACTACTTTTTTTTTTACCAATTGTAATCATGGACAGTAGGGGTATGCAGGTACAAGCGTCTTGCTTCCAAACGACCATATTTATGAGACAGAGCGAGTATACACTATCGTTTATTGAATTAGCATTTTTTTGTTAAGCATTTTTTGTCGTCTTACTTGATAGTCACTTTTTGTAATTGTGATGTACTAATGCGGGATGGGGACTCTCGCAGAGAATAGTTTAAGTATACCAGAGGAAAAGGCTTCCCTAATAGCTTTAGCAGGTATGGGGGTGGAGAACACTCCCCGTTGCCATCTCTATTCGTGAATCGTGTGACCTTTTAGTAGGGATGAAAACGGTACTGATATTTTCCGACCGTATTCGAGACCGAATTCGTTTAGAGAGGTTTTAATCCGTCCGTATCTGAGTCCGGATATTTAACATCTGATACCGTATTCGTATCCGAATATTTAAATCACATATTTATGATGCCGATATCCAATCGCATCTTATCCGGTATTTTTTATACTATTCGTATTCGAATCCGAATCCGGACATAAATATGAAAACAAATACGATATCAGTGATATCCGTCCATATCTGATCCGTTTTCATCCCAACCTTTTAGCATGGCCTAAAACATAACATGATGAAATTTAGACCGTGCCAGTATAGCACAAGTATGAGCATGTGTCCTGTATAGAACCTCGGCACAATGGACTGCATGATATGATCCTTATCGTCCATGCATGGCACAAAAATGGTCTGTCTATTGGTGTTTTCCTTCTAGCTATATGATGTACCGTAACAACCGTCATACAAGAATACGGGAAATGTGTCTTTTATATCCTTGTTCTAGCAATTTCTTGTAGTGGCTAACATAGAACAAGCAATTATAATCACCACGTAGCTTGATGCGAATCCTTTTGAAAAGTCGAGCACCACATAAAAATTGTGATCGCTAAAAGGAAACAGAGCTGTCTAGCTAGTCCCTGCATGGCGTGTTTAGTTCAGGGGTCATAAAGTTTTCGAGATACTGTAGTACATATGTAACTGTAGCAATTAGTGTCTAATCATGAACTAATTAGGCTTAAAAGATTCGTCTCGCAAAATACATACAAACTGTACAATTAGTTATTTTTTTATCTATATTTAATGCTTCATACATGTCTCCAAATATTCAATGGGATGAGATGTAAAATTTTTGGGTGGGAACTAACACACTTCGAGTGGCCTTGAACCGAACGTGTTTGTTTCTTAGCTAGGGCTGTTTTGTTTAGTACATGACGTTTTTTGTTTTGTCTCTCACCCGCCGGGCAGCCAAGCTGGATACGGATGGTCTTCAACGTAGCTTTCCCACAACCACAGCAACATCAGAGTGGGCAATTACTACAAAATACACCAATATTATTATTTGAGAATGCATGAAATCAACGAATTATAGTTATTTCTATACTAGTATTTACTCGTCAAACAATAAAAATTCTTGAAAAACTATACAAATATTTGAGATTGAAATAGTTATCTGTTGTTATCAGTCAGTACTGCATGATTGGAACAATGAGGATGTAAACATCCTAAAACGATGCAAAGAGGCGATTTGTTCCAGAGAACAGAAAGGAAAGTTGATCATCATCGATGTGGCGGTTAGTTCCTCTTCGCGAGCAACCTGCCATGAAACACATGTTATTTGATCTGTTTATTTCGACGCTCACACCAGGCTGGGAACATGATGAGAAAGAGTGGAGTGAATTATTCAAGGAAGCTGGATTCAGAGACTATAAGGTCACATCTGTGTTAGATATACGATCTGTGATCGAGGTGTTTTCCTAGATCAGTCAACCCATATATGGTGCTATATATATGCTTGTCTAATCATTGTAAATATAGTGTAAATAAACAATGTATAAAATATTTAAAAACTATAATTTGTGTAAACAAGGCATAAAATATTATTTAAACATAGTAGTTAATAAACATTGCGTATAATGACTTGAAATAGTGAAATATGTAAAATTTGGAGGTACGCATACGTTAAAATTGGCATAAAATATAAAATTAAATATGGCAAGAAAATTAAAAATTAAAATATATTTTTAGAGACCATTCGATTTAACAAAATAGATAGCTTCTAGAAGTGCATATCCATATGAGGTCACGATAAAGAAAAACCGCCCTGGAAATATATTTTTAGTGGCTCAAGGGACCAATTTAGCTCTAAAAAATTAAGCAATAAACCTTAACCTATGAACAACTAAACCCCCAAAGCTTGTTTACCCTAAGTTAAACTACAAAGCAAGCTAAAGAGTCCTTAGGGCCAATAGAGAGAGTGAAAGTGAGAGGGGCGAGCTTGCAGCAGCTCGGCACCAAGGGGTGGAAGGCTCCGCTCTAGGGCGGAGCCCTTCGACTAGTGGAGGCACTGATACAAAAATAAAGTTCATGCAATTACCGAGGCAATAGTTAGGGTTTCGAATTACTCGCCATCCTCCACGTGGGGTGGCCGATTTCCCCCTTTTATAGGGTACGATTACAATATTTGTCGTGTACAGAAATACCCTAGGGCAACCAAGGCATATTCTAGTATACTGTGCTCATGCCTCCAGGGCATTAGAGTCCTTTTCTTTTGCTACCGCCTTTGTTCATGGGCCGTTGCCGAGCTTGGGCCTTCGGCCCATTATTCTTCGCACCGCAACCTCCGACTGATCTTCGTAGTGCCTGGACCTCCGACTTTTCATCACAGCCTCTGACTGATCTTCATAGTACCTCGACCTCTGACTTTCCTTCATAGCCTCTGACTGATCTTCGTGGCATCTCGGCCTCCGACTTCTCATCACGGCCTTCGACTTTGTTCATAGTGGTTCGGCCTCTGGCTTTTCTTCAAAGCGCTCCGACCTCTGACTTTTTCATCGCGGCCTCTAACTTTTCTTCAAAGCGCTCCGACTTTCAACTTTTCATCGTGACCTCTGACTTTTCTTCAAAGCGCTCTGACCTCTGGCTTTTTCATCACGGCCTTCGACTGATCTTCACAGTGCCTCTTCAAGGGGGAGTTGGCCTATGGCTCCCCAACAGTAACCCCTCAGCTACTAGGTTATGGCCAGTACTACATGACCTAGTAGATGTTCATATAAGAAGAGGCGCAATACAACTCATGGTTGCGAGGATTGCCCTTCATAACCTATACGTGCGCGTCTCGCTAAAAACTCCATCCAAAAAACCCTATGTGAAAAAAGGGCATGGAGAAAAGAGCACGTGCACGACTCTATCCTCTATATGCTCTAATTCCCGAGGCTTCTAGCTCCAAGTGCCTTGTCTTTCGGATTTCTTCATCTTTGGCCTTTGGCTCTTTCTGCTGCTTCTGTAACATGGTTTATCGGCTTCGCTCAATGCTTAGGTCTTCATCTCTAGGACCTTCTTGATGCGCAGGTCTTCATCCCCGAGGCCTTTACCTCCAGTATCTTCTCGGTGCGTAGGTATGTCTCCAAAGCCTTCTTGATACGTGAGCCTTTGTCTTTAGGTCTTCTAGGCGTGGAGGTCTTCATCTTCGGGTCTTCTTGGCACGGAGGTATTCGTCTCCGGGTCTTCTTGGCTCATCAGTCTATCTCTGGGTCTTCTTGGAGCGAAGGTCTTCGCCTCTGAGGCCTTCAAATCTTCGCTCATGAGCGCCGAGCAAGATTTCACGCTCCGGAGTGGCTGGTCCTCTGGTGCACTCTCCTAGCCCTCTTGGCTGGCGCTCATGACTGAATCCTTAGCCATGCTTGGTGTAGTCGATGTAGTCATAGTAGTGGAAGCAGATGTCTAAACCAAAGCTGTTGGTGGGCCCCTCGAGCCAAAGCGGTTGATGAAGGTGTAGTAGACCTTGGTGCCAAAGGAGTTGACGTAGCCCCTCGAGTTTGGCGACAGAGGCAAGTCATCATAGGTGTTGATGTCGGAGGTGTCGATGTTGGCTCTTGAGCCGTTGTAGTGGGTTAAAATGATGGCAAAGCCCTCTTACCAAAGTGTTGGTGGAAGCAAGTTGTAGAGGTTCGTTGACGATGCTTGCGAAGGCCCTCCTGCAAAAGGTATTTGACGGGGGGGATGTTGGTGTAGAGGCCAAAGGTGTCGACGAAGGCCCCTCATGCCGACGTGTTGGTGGAGGCGAGTCAGCATGGTTTTGTCAAAGGCCCTCCTAAGATGGTCGTGAAGGCCCTCTTGAAAAAAAGTGTTTCAGCAAAGGCGATGTTGGTGAAGTCACCTAAGATGGTGGTGAAGCCCCTCATGCCGAAGAGCTTGGCAAAGGCAAAGGTGAAGCCCCAATGTAGACGCCAACGCCACATGTTGAAGGCCGTTGAAGTTGCATGAGAATGCCCCTAAGTTGATAGGGTGCATTTTTCAGGGACTTAGGTTTAAGCATTGTAACTTCGTCGAATATCAACTTGCTTGGCAAGCTTTTTGATGCTTTAAAAAGACACTGGCTTTCTACTTGCTGCAAAACATGGTTAGTCATTTCATATAATATGCAAGTGGTGAAGGGTTTTTTTTGAAGTTTTTGAAAGAGCGAAGGTCCTGATGCCTGATTATGGACATGACTTTTTCAGGAGAAGCTTTTGAGAGTCTCTCAAGCTTTTTGAAACTTTTGAGAGTGATGGCCCCGATGCCTGATTGCGGACAGGTCTTTGTCGGGTTACTGCAGTGCAATGCATTTATGTAATGCATGTTTGAATGTGATGATGCAAGTGAATGCATTTATATGAAAATATTAAAGGGGTAAACATATCATGCACCCTGCAAAAATGGTTATACTTGAACAAAAGGTAAGCTCTGCAAATAAGAAATAATTCCCTCGAATGAGAGGGTTGTAGTTTTGGATGGCTAGTGAAAGGCTGCCATTCCAGAACCTGCATGGGTATAGATGTGACTTGTAACATTGAACATAAAAAAGGATTAGTTTCCTATGAAGGTTAGCTCATATAAAATTTGGTTGATCCATATTATAAAAATCTAAAGATAATACAATCTGCAAAAAAGAGAAAAACATGTTAGTGTTTGTGGGTTCGAAGGTTGAGTGGCTGTCGAAAGTCAATTTCTGATGGAGGCCGCTGACTAAAAGGCCGCTGACAGACGAAAGATGCTGAATGGCGAAGGTTGCTAACTAACGAAGGCTGCTGACAGACGCAGGCTACTGAATGACAAAGGCTGCCAACTGATGAAGGTTGCTGAATAACGAAGGCTACTGATAGACGAAGGCTGCTGAATGACCAAAGCTACCAACTAACGAATGGTGCTGAATGATGAAGGTTGCTGACTGACGAAGGCCAATAAGTGATGAAGGCTGCCGAGAACTAATGATAGATGAAGTGCACCGAGAGATGATGAAAGCCAATAACTGACGAAGGCTGTTGTCTGATGACGACCAAATATAGATGAAGGTCATTGACTGATAAAAGCTATTGACTAACGAAGGCCAATAACTGACTAAAGCTGTTGAGAACCAATGATAGATGAAAGCCACTGACTGATGATGAGGGTTGTTGATTGACGAAGGCCGATGACTAACGAAGACTGTTCACTAACGAAGCCTGTTTACTGATGAGGCCAATGATTTGACGAGGGCCAATGAATGATGAAGGCTGCTAACTGGTGATAACTAATGATGGATGAAGGCCACTGATTGATGAAGGTCATTAACTGATGAAGGCCAATGACTCATGAAGGGCACTGACTAAAGAAGGCAAATAACTGATGAAGTTCGCTAACTAACGAAGACCAATAACTGACAAAGGACACTGACTATTGAAGGCCAATAAATGACGAAGGTCGCTGATTGTCGAAGGCCAATAACTGATGAAGGCACTGACTGATGAAAAACCACTGACTGATAGAGTATCACTGAGGCATTGTGTAGGTTTGGTTACGGTCGGATGTGTGACTTTTTGGAGCACCCAGGTCTTTATCGAGTTCAGGCACTTTGCGCCGTAGAGGTCGCTCCTAAAAGGTCCTAATGGCTAGAGGGGGTTAATAGCCTATAAAAATTTCTACAACAACACTTAAGCATTGTGGTTAGTCAAATAACCGGTGAAGCGAGTGTTGCGCTAGCATACTAAAAATGCAAGCCACCTACCACAATTCTAGCTGCTATAGTCTCTATCCACACAATGGCTATGTCTCTACACTAAGTTAGTGTGCTCTCAAAGACTAACTAAAGAGCCACACTAACCACTAGACCCGACACAAGCTTCTTCTCAAAACTAATTACACTAAAGAGCAAAGCAACACTAGAAATGTAAGTGCAAGAGAGGGGATGTGATGATTATACCGCCATGTCGAGGAATTGAGCCAATCACAATATGATGGAGCCAGTCAATCAAGAAATCCTCAGACAATGATGACACAAGATTTTTTACCGAGGTTCACTTACTTGCCAGCAAGCTAGTCCTCGTTGTGGTGATGCACTCACTAGAAGGTTCACGCGCTAATTGGCATCACACACCAAACCCACAATAGGGTGCCACACAACCAACACAAAATGAGGATCACACAAGCCACGAGCAATCCACTAGAGTACCCTTTGGCTCTCTACCGGGGAAAGGTCAAGAACCACTCACAATCACCACGATCGGAGCCAGAGACAAACATCAACCTCCGCTTGATGATCCTCGCTGCTCTAAGCCATCTATGTGGCAGCAAGCACTAAGAGTAACAAGCAAATTCTGCAGCGAAACATGAATACCAAGTGCGTCTAGATGCAATCACTCAAGCAATGCCTTAGATTCTCTCCGAATCTCACTAAGATGATGAATCAATGATCGAGATGAGTGGGAGGGCTTTGGCTAAGCTCACAAGGTTGCTATATTAATGCAAATGGCTGAGAGAGTGAGCTTGAGCTAGCCATGGGGCTTAAATAGGAGCCCCCATGAAATAGAGCCGTCGGGCTCTTCACCTCACTGCCTTCGGGATGACCGGAAGCGCTGGTCAGAGGTGACCGGACGCACTCCTTTAGCGTCTGGTCACCCGATAAGCGCCACGTGTCCCTACTTTAAACTTTGGCCGTCGATCACCAATGGCTAGTTTGCTCCTGCGCTCACGTTTAATGAAGGACTGGACGCGCCGATCCAGAGAACGACGCTCCAACCCCGCATCAGATCAACACAAACTCGCACGCCTCCACACTACGACCGGACGCACCAATCAACGCCAGCACCCGCGCGTTAGGTCACTTCCAGAGACGATCCAGAGGCATCCAACCACGACCGAACGCATCAGGTCCGCCCAGACCGGACGTGCCGCTGTGTCAGATCTTCACTGCGGTCATAAAATAGCCCACATCAGCGTACGTCACCTGTGATCGGACGTAGGCCCTGCGCGTCCGGTCACAATGACTATGCAGCATCCAATCGCTGTCCAGTCATGCCCGAGCGTGCCACCTCCTTTTACAATTGACCGAATGCATGTACTCCGAGACCGGTCATCTTGAGAGCAGAGTCCAGTCAATGTTTTCAGTGAAAAACAACTCCTTCACTTCACCAACTTCTCCACCTTACTCAAATGTGCTAACCACCAAATGTATCACCTTGTGCACTTTATTAGCATATTTTCACAAATATTTTTAAGAGTGTTAGCACTCCATTAGATCTAAATGCATATGCAATGAGTTAGAGCATCTAGTGGCACTTTGATAACTGTATTTCGATACGAGTTTCACCCCTTTTAATAGTATGGCTATCGATCCTAAATGTGATCACACTCGCTAAGTGTCTCAATCACTAAACCAAAAGGCTCCTGTCAAGTGTTACCTTTGCCTTGAGCTTTTTATTTGTCTCTTTTCTTTTCCAAGTCCAAGCATTTGATCATCACCATGGTCACACCATCATCATGATCTTCACCATTGCTTCACCACTTGGAATGTGCTACCTATCTCAATCACTTTGATAAACTGGGTTAGCACATAGGGTTTCATCAATTCACCAAAACCAAACTAGAGTCTTCACCAAAACCAAACTAAAGATAATACAATCTGCAAAAAAGAGAAAAACATGTTAGTGTTTGTGGGTTCGAAGGTTGAGTGGCTGTCGAAAGTTAATTTCTGATGGAGGCCGCTGACAGACGAAAGATGTTGAATGCCGAAGGTTGCTAACTAACGAAGGCTACTGAGAGACGCAGGCTACTGAATGACGAAGGCTGCCAACTGATGAAGGTTGCTGAATAACGAAGGCTGCTGAATGACCAAAGCTACCAACTAACGAATGGTGCTGAATGATGAAGGCTGCTGACTGACGAAGGCCAATAAGTGATGAAGGCTGCCGAGAACTAAAGATAGATGAAGTGCACTGAGAGATGATGAAAGCCAATAACTGACGAAGGCTGTTGTCTGATGATGACCAAATATAGATGAAGGTCATTGACTGATAAAAGCTATTGACTAACGAAGGCCAATAACTGACTAAAGCTGTTGAGAACCAATGATAGATGAAAGCCACTGACTGATGATGAGGGCTGTTGATTGACGAAGGCCGAGGACTAACGAAGACTGTTCACTGATGAAGCATGTTTACTGATGAGGCCAATGATTTGACGAGGGCCAATGAATGACGAAGGCTGCTGACTGGTGATAACTAATGATGGATGAAGGCCATTGATTGATGAAGGTCGTTAACTGATGAAGGCCAATGACTCATGAAGGGCTCTGACTAAAGAAGGCAAATAACTGATGAAGTTTGCTAAATAACGAAGACCAATAACTGACAAAGGTCGCTGACTATTGAAGGCCAATAAATGAAGAAGGTTGCTGATTGTCGAAGGCCAATAACTGATGAAGGCACTGACTGATAGAGTATCACTGAGGCATTGTGTAGGTTGGGTTACGGTCGGATGTGTGACTTTTTGGAGCACCCAGGTCTTTATCGAGTTCAGGCACTTTGCGCCGTAGAGGTCGCTCCTAAAAGGTCCTAATGGCTAGAGGGGGTTAATAGCCTATAAAAATTTCTACAACAACACTTAAGCATTGTTGTTAGTCAAATAAACGGTGAAGCGAGTGTTGCGCTAGCATACTAAAAATGCAAGCCACCTACCACAATTCTAGCTGCTATAGTCTCTATCCACATAATGGCTATGTCTCTACACTAAGTTAGTGTGCTCTCAAAGACTAACTAAAGAGCCACACTAACCACTAGACCCGAAACAAGCTTGTTCTCAAAACTAATTACACTAAAGAGCAAAGCAACACTAGAAATGTAAGTGCAAGAGAGGGGATGTGATGATTATACCGACGTGTCGAGCAATTGAGCCAATCACAATATGATGGAGCCAATCAATCACAATCAATCAAGAAATCCTCAGACAATGATAACACAAGATTTTTTACTAAGGTTCACTTGCTTTCCGGCAAGCTAGTCCTCGTTGTGGTGATGCACTCACTTGAAGGTTCACGCTCTAATTGGCATCACACGCCAAACCCACAATAGGGTGCCACACAACTAACACAAAATGAGGATCACACAAGCCACGAGCAATCCACTAGAGTACCTTTTGACTCTCTGCCGGGGAAAGGTCAAGAACCACTCATAATCACCATGATCGGAGCCAGAGACAAACACCAACCTCCGCTTGATGATCCTCGCTGCTCTAAGCCATTTATGTGGCGGCAACCACCAAGAGTAACAAGCAAATTCTGCAGCGAAACATGAATACCAAGTGCCTCTAGATGCAATCACTCAAGCAATGCCTTGGATTCTCTCTCAATCTCACTAAGATGATGAATCAATGATAGAGATGAGTGGGAGGGCTTTGGCTAATGTTGATATTTGGTAACGCAATTAGGAAATAGGATCCGCAAGCGCACGGATATCGGTGAGCACTTCACCCGAGATGTTATCCTGGGTATCGTATTTATATTTTTACCTTTAGGAGAAAGAGTGCATCTGACTAACCAAATCTATTACTACTAACCTTTAGGCTACAACCACTATGATTCGATGTGAGTGATGTATAGAGAAGACTACAACCGCACTCTTCTTCTAACCTTGGTAAGGATGATCTACTGTTCTATTGGGGAGGTTTACGGAATCTAGACACCACAAAGGATGTTCAACCCGCACCTATAAACCCTATCGATCCTGCTAACGGGATATGGAATACAAAGGTAACTCGGAATTGTCACGTTCCTCGCTACTACCACGGTCCGGCTAGACGAGGGGATATCTATGAGTATCCTAGCTTAAACACCACGTTTACGCTAGAGATGATTACTCTAAACTCTACGCGAAGAGATCCAAGTAAACTCATAAACCAAAGAACAATAAAACAAAGAACTTACTAGAATTTAGAAGTCGAAATACTGAAGAATCCTGAGAACAAGCCTCGGGTTAGAAGAACTTGCTCCCGCAGGTACAACCTCGGAGTAGACACCGACAGGCCGGCTTCCTCCGATCTACACCTCCACTCTATCTCTCTCAATCTAGTAGAACTAATTCTACTTTCACATTGGATGCTAAGCCCTAAGAGGTGGGAACCCTAGAGGGAACCTCTCTCTCTAAACCCTAACTAGAGATATGCAACTGAATAATGAATTGGGGTCTTCTCCACCAGGGGTCAGGGGCCTTGCTTATATATCCCTTTTGGATGAATCTGGACCGTCGGATCAAACCGACCTTCATCCTACGGTTTTCCTTGATCCTCAAAGGCGGTGGAGCATAATCCGCGAGACTCGACCTGATTGGTCCCGGGGGCAGGGCGGGCGCCCTAGGGCACAGGGCGGGCGCCCTGTGTCCGGCCCCGTTACGGCTCCCGTTCGTTCCCGTGGCTTCTGGAATCTTCTAGATGTAAGATAATTACGTGTTCGGTTAATATCCCGTCATTAATCCGACATGTGGGCCTTTCTTCCGTATTTCCTGATAACCCCCTACAGAAATAGATAAACAGCAAAACTCGTGGAATTCTGTTAGATCAAACCCTAATTCTAGGTGTTGCTTGCATATAGGTCCTTTTCTTTATTTATTTGATGGTTATAATTGATACTTAAGAACCATCAACAAACACCCCCATACTTAGGCTTTTACTCGTCCTCGAGAAAAGGTTGGTTAATAAAACATCTAGGGTTGAAACATTCTTTCATACCTGCAGGGTGTTGTAAAAATCCACTGTGCACTTATAGTCAGGGAAATATATGGTCAGAGTAAAGAGCCTTTCTTCTTCTTAATCCCTATCACTTGGAGTTTTTACATATTTTTGAAAAGAAAAACTTAGCATACCTTTATCCTCATATGTAACACCCAAATTTTAGAGATAACAAATTTTGAATAATTTAGATAATAAATAATGGCCACTTTAAAATAATACTAAAATAAGTTTGATGTTGCATTCATGCTGTTGCATTTATTTTCATTGTGTGGTGTGGATTTGATTTATTTTATTTTGGAATTAGAATGTATTTGAAATATTTTTGAAACAAGTAAATAAAAAAGAAGAAGAAGAAGAAGATTATTACCTGATAGGCCGGAGGCCCGGATGATTTGCGGCCTACTTCTCTGTGCGGGCGGCCTGCCTCCCATCGCGCCCGTTACTGTGTGGGCCGGCCCAGTTCGCGCGGTCCAGCCGGCCCAGCGCCACAGCCGAATCCTCCTCTCCCTCCTTTCTCTGTCAAGCGGGTCCCGGGTGTCAGCGCCATCTTCTAGCTCGCGTGACCGAGCCGGTCACGACTCCATCGTTCAACCGCCACCGAATCCACCGTATCTAACCGAATAACTCGCGATTTCTAACCAAATTGAGGAGTCCTTGCTCTATATAAGCTAGAGCCGAGCCGCCTTTTTCCGTTTTTAGATCAATCGTGGGCTATTTGATCCCCGTTCGAGCTCTCGTCGTTGCCGCAACCCTAGGAGCCGCGGTGGTCTTCAATTCGGCGTGTACGACGCCTTTTAGCCACTGTAAGCTATCCTAACAGCTTTAGTATGCTCTTGTGTACCTAGATGTGTTTTCAATTGGGCTAATAATCGTTTTTCGCACCGTCACCGTGAGTTGAAGGTCGGTCGTCCGCTCCATCAAGCCGCCCGCCGTTTTGGTGCTGGGATTGACTGTCCTAGGATCCTAGGTGAGTTCGTGATGTTCCCCGCTTCCTTCTGGTGTTTTTCCTTTGGTCGGGGATGGCCGGAAACTCGTTCTCGAGAAGCTCCGGCGAGGTTCAAGGCGGCGGCCATGGTGGCCACCGGCCGGAGACACTGTAGCCGGCCGACTATTTTTTTTCTTCCTTTGAGTTGGATCAACGTCGGCCGTCCGTTCTTAGATGGACGCACGAGATTAGAAGATACCCCTTCGCGGTAAAATTTTCTAAAGAGCCCCTGCGTTTTCTAGTAAACAACCCGCGGTCCTTTGCGTATTCCGGAAATTGCGTTTTCACATTTGGAAAGCGTATTTTCATCCGGTTAAATCAAAAATACGTTTTCAGCAATTTACAGTTTTGCCACTAGCATTGTTTTAGTTATAAAATCTTCGTTTTAACTCCGATTTGATCCGTTCAAGTTGCGTTAGGTTCGTAATTGTGAGCTCTACGTGTTAGTATAGTTGTACAGTAAGTTTGGGAAAATTAATTTTTGAGTTTATATTTAAGTAATTATTTATCTATAGAAAATCTTAGAAAATTCATAACTTTCACATTTTAAATCCAAATTTCGTGATCTTTACGTCTGTGTGATCGTAGTAACGTGTAGAAGAGTTTACAAACTTTTTGTACTGTTAGTGCTACTGTTGGTTAGGTTTTCTACCTTTAAGATTTGATGTTAGATTTAATCTATTGTTTTACTAAAGAAAATCTCGTTTAATTCATAACTTATTTGTTTCAATTCCGAATTAGTCCATTCAAATTGCAATAGATTTATAACAACATGAACTACGTATTAGTATTAATGTTTTCTTTATCAAAATCTCTAGAATTTCATAATTTAGATCTAACTTGATTAATAACTATGCAACTAGATTTATAAATAAAATATTATTGATTTCTTCTTTAGTTTTCTAAATTTAAATGTAATTTAGCCTAAGTCACTTTTGAATATCTATAAAAAGTATTTTATCCTATATATATGATTTTATATAGTTAAAACAAATGAGACCTATGATTTTCCATTTTATACAACAAAATCTTTCGATGTATGTATTTCTTTCACCGTAGCTCCGATTAGCGTGTTTTTCGCGTTTATGTGTTCGTAGCAATGCGTAGGTTAGTTTTCAAATTTCTTTAATTGTTTGGTGTACTGTTCTAATTATTATTCATTGTTTGCTTCGTGTATGATTGCTCGATGCGTGTGTGGTGATTTATTGATCAAGTCCAGTCGGTGAGATTTACGTGGAGAATCAAGAAGCTATTAATTGAAGATTTGGATCAGAGAAAGGATCTTGATTTAAGACAAGTAAAGCTTGGGTTTTCTTTCTGTGACCATGATCTTGTGACTTAATTAATATAAGTACTATGATGGTTAAGAGATGACTTTTTAGCAACATAAGATCTTGTCTGTACGTGAACCTCCGGGATTTACAGTACAACTGTGAGGGCTATATGGCTCTGGCTTTAGCTCAGTATGAGGACCTTTTCTAGCTTGTTAGTGGTTACCGAAAGGCGCAAGAGGGGTCATGTCTAGTATGGTCTTGGCCTGCCAAGGTGGGTGCAGTCTTTTGTAAGTCGCCCCTTGGAGGGAGGATTATGCTTTCCAATTGAGAATCCTTAGCGGCCCTAACTTGTTAGACGAACCTTTGAAAGGCTTCATAGTGAACCCTGTCGACCTTCCTTGGAAGTGGGTCAAGAGGCTGATCACCTCGGGCGAAAGGGTAAATCACGACTCATAGTGAAAGTGTACACCTCTGTGCAGAGTTTAATAAACTGGTATACTAGCCTTGCTCAAGGACACGAGCGGCCTTGGAGACATCTACATTAAAGATGATGATTCTTGTTTTGTTAAGATGCTCATTTACTTATCGATTATGTTCTATATTGATTATGTTACATTGATCATGAGTTTATGAGATCTATACTACCTTGTTGCTATGCTTGCGGAGTTCGACATGGACTCACTCTTGCTATTTCCCACACCTCAGGAGGAGTTTAGGCTTGTGGTCAACCAGTTAGTTTGTTCCTGGAGTGAGGTCTACACCCGGTGTTTGGAGTTGTCTTTTCGCTGTGTTGCTCTCTAAGGTATATTTTATACTATTGAGTTATGTATATTAAGCATTTGTCTCTTGGTATTACACTTATCTGTGGCTATATGTGGGATTTGACTCCTTTATTTCACATATAGTGTATATCTGGTTTTGTCCTTAAAACTGGGTGTGACAGAGTGGTATCAGAGCAATGCTGACTGTAGGACGCAAACCTAGTTAGAAATTGGTCGTGTTAAGGTTTTGAAATTGCTATAACAATCCTTGTTCTATAAACCTTGGTATTTTCTTCCATACTGTATCCTTGCCCTTGATATTATCCCCGCCTTGTTGCTTATTTTAAAAGTCTTTGTTCTCATCTTCACTCCTTGATTTGGTATGCTTTTAAAACCTCATCTTACCATCTTCTTGCGACATCGGAAGAGAAGTATTAGGATCATTGCCTTTAATATGAAGAAAACGATAGCATGGCAAGTTGAGTCAATGTTGAGTTGTGCTCCTATATTGCCTTGTTGGATTGTCATTATGCTTATGCTTGTTTTGGATCTTTGTAATGATTGCAATGAATTTGTGGATCCCACAATTTCATTTAGATATAGGCTTAAGATATAAAGATTGGTGTATAAATAGTCGGGTTGGTTTTGTTGTTTCTTCCTTATCCTGTCTTTTCGGAGCAGTCTGTCTTCTTCAGCTTATACCTCTGTTCTTGGATGATCAAAAATTATGGAAATATTCTGGACAATAGTAGACTTCAACATGTTTCTCTGACCGCAAGAATCACCCTCATAGCTATTATGGTTTGGGAGATACAAAAATCACAAGACGATGCAACTGTGCTGTCTGGAACCTGGAACAGAATCTGTTATGTGTTGTTTTCGGTCAAGTTAGCTGCAGAATCTGGAAAAGTGTTCTATAAGTAAGTTGTAGAGAAATTGATAAGCTTTCCAACGGTATAAGGTGCAACTTAATTGGATTAACAGAACTGGAGATATGGATGTTTTACTGTGCTGCTGTTTTTTTGCTCGCAAGGAATTCAGATTACTTGTTCTTGTTTATACACACGAGTTTTTATTGGATATCGGAGGGTCATCATGATAGTATATCCATTGAGAAGAAGGTTCAGGCTACTCTTTCGTTCCCCTAGTTGATATTTTCTTAAGGGGGGTAGTCAAGATGAAGAGTTCGGGTGTCTATGTGGTTGGGTTTCTCTTACCTCTCATGCTATCAAGTCTTATCTTGTCATCTCATGAAGTTGCACTTAGGAATGTTAAGAATGACTAAATAGAAAAGTATTCATGTTACAAACAGATGGTTAATACCCGGAGAAGTTCTTCACATGGTGACCAAAGGAACTCTACCAATTCATCTAATCCTCCGCCAGCAACAAAATTTTCAACTATGGAGCAAGCTTTGACAACACAGACTCAATTGCTGCAGACTCTAGTTCAACATATGGTGAATAACCAGCATCAAACACCGCCTATTAGTAAGCGTGGTGAATTTATGATGGGACACCCGCCGACATTCTCTCATGCGAGTGATCCACTAGAGGCAGATGATTGGCTTAGGGCTGTGGAGCGACATCTTGACATAGCTCAGTGTGATGACCATCAAAAGGTGCTCTATGCTTCTGGACAACTGTATGGTGCTGCTCTAGATTGGTGGGAATCTTTCCAGGATGGACGTACTGATAATGCTTCTCAGATAACCTGGCAGGAGTTCAGAGATAAATTCAAAGCTCACCACATTCCCAAAGGGTTGATAGAACTTAAGCAGGATGAATTTCGGGCTCTAAAGCAAGGATCTATGTCAGTGTGTGAATATCGTGATCGGTTCACTCAGTTGTCTCGTTATGCTCCTAATGAGGTGAGAGAAGATGCAGATAAGCAACGTCTTTTTCTCAAGGGAATTTATTATGATCTCAGGTTACAACTAAAGGGCCACACCTATCCAAATTTTCAAGCTTTGGTGGACCGTGCTATTGTGCTTGATGATATGCGCAAGGAGCATGATAGGAAGAGAAGGAAAATGCAACATCAATCTGCAGGTAGCAACACTTGTCTCGGTTTTGCTGCACAATCAGAGTATCAGTCACACTCTATGCATCTACTTGGTAGTACAGATCAGGATCAGTACCAATTTCAGCAACCCAATAATGACGTGCATTACTTTAACTCTCAAGAACCATGTCTGTCATCTCCGATTATGAATACCAGTGAGGAAGGTCATGGTTGTGGTGAGATTGAGCACTATGAGAACGGTTGTCTGGAGGAGCTTACTAAGAGTAATTGCAGCCAGAATCAACAACATCAAGAGCCAGAACAAAGTGTCCATAATCAGGAGGTGCAAAGAAATAAATTGAATCGAAAATATATCCAAGGAAGGTTGAACAATGTGGATGTGGTTACCATTTACGAAGCTAAAGAGGTTGTTCTCGGCTATATTGGTGCAGGCTCAGACACTGCTATGGTTTTGTTTGACCCTAGGGCTACACATTCATTCATCTCTTGCAAATATGTAGAAGATCATAAGATAACCATGCTTCCAATGAGGAAACCGGTGGTAGTTAACTCTCCAGAAGGAGAAAAGAAGGCAAACTGCATATGCCCAAAAGTTAGTCTTGACATAAAGGGGGTGAAGTTTGAGGCAAATCTTATTGTTCTGGAGTTAATAGAAATAGATGTTATCCTCGGAAAAGGTTGGTTACTTGCTTGCAAAGGAGTGGTTAATTCTGCCCAACGTTCAGTGCTTCTAACCACACGGTCAGGAGAAAGAATTGAGTATGTAGGTGTTCAAGCGGCACCTGAGGAAGACGCGAATGACCAATTAGAAGATGGTTACACTGAGGATAGCAAAGTGGACCAAGAGTTTACAGAAGTTATAGCAGAGGAACAACACAACATTGGAGGAACTCAATAGGAGAGATGATCATGCTTACGCAGATTAGCTAGCGAAGATTTTTGGAATTATCTCATGATTCTCATTGAAAGATGTAACATGGAAAAATGAGGATCAAATGAAGACAGAATGTCACCATCTCTTTTATCACCATCTTCCGAATCTCGAGGACGAGATTCATCTTAAGGGGGGTAGAATTTGTAACACCCAAATTTTAGAGATAACAAATTTTGAATAATTTAGATAATAAATAATGGCCACTTTAAAATAATACTAAAATAAGTTTGATGTTGCATTCATGCTGTTGCATTTATTTTCATTGTGTGGTGTGGATTTGATTTATTTTATTTTGGAATTAGAATGTATTTGAAATATTTTTGAAACAAGTAAATAAAAAAGAAGAAGAAGAAGAAGATTATTACCTGATAGGCCGGAGGCCCGGATGATTTGCGGCCTACTTCTCTGTGCGGGCGGCCTGCCTCCCATCGCGCCCGTTACTGTGTGGGCCGGCCCAGTTCGCGCGGTCCAGCCGGACCAGCGCCACAGCCGAATCCTCCTCTCCCTCCTTTCTCTGTCAAGCGGGTCCCGGGTGTCAGCGCCATCTTCTAGCTCGCGTGACCGAGCCGGTCACGACTCCATCGTTCAACCGCCACCGAATCCACCGTATCTAACCGAATAACTCGCGATTTCTAACCAAATTGAGGAGTCCTTGCTCTATATAAGCTAGAGCCGAGCCGCCTTTTTCCGTTTTTAGATCAATCATGGGCTATTTGATCCCCGTTCGAGCTCTCGTCGTTGCCGCAACCCTAGGAGCCGCGGTGGTCTTCAATTCGGCGTGTACGACGCCTTTTAGCCACTGTAAGCTATCCTAACAGCTTTAGTATGCTCTTGTGTACCTAGACGTGTTTTCAATTGGGCTAATAATCGTTTTTCGCACCGTCACCGTGAGTTGAAGGTCGGTCGTCCGCTCCATCAAGCCGCCCGCCGTTTTGGTGCTGGGATTGACTGTCCTAGGATCCTAGGTGAGTTCGTGATGTTCCCCGCTTCCTTCTGGTGTTTTTCCTTTGGTCGGGGATGGCCGGAAACTCGTTCTCGAGAAGCTCCGGCGAGGTTCAAGGCGGCGGCCATGGTGGCCACCGGCCGGAGACACTGTAGCCGGCCGACTATTTTTTTTCTTCCTTTGAGTTGGATCAACGTCGGCCGTCCGTTCTTAGATGGACGCACGAGATTAGAAGATACCCCTTCGCGGTAAAATTTTCTAAAGAGCCCCTGCGTTTTCTAGTAAACAACCCGCGGTCCTTTGCGTATTCCGGGAATTGCGTTTTCACATTTGGAAAGTGTATTTTCATCCGGTTAAATCAAAAATACGTTTTCAGCAATTTACAGTTTTGCCACTAGCATTGTTTTAGTTATAAAATCTTCGTTTTAACTCCGATTTGATCCGTTCAAGTTGCGTTAGGTTCGTAATTGTGAGCTCTACGTGTTAGTATAGTTGTACAGTAAGTTTGGGAAAATTAATTTTTGAGTTTATATTTAAGTAATTATTTATCTATAGAAAATCTTAGAAAATTCATAACTTTCACATTTTAAATCCAAATTTCGTGATCTTTACGTCTGTGTGATCGTAGTAACGTGTAGAAGAGTTTACAAACTTTTTGTACTGTTAGTGCTACTGTTGGTTAGGTTTTCTACCTTTAAGATTTGATGTTAGATTTAATCTATTGTTTTACTAAAGAAAATCTCGTTTAATTCATAACTTATTTGTTTCAATTCCGAATTAGTCCATTCAAATTGCAATAGATTTATAACAACATGAACTACGTATTAGTATTAATGTTTTCTTTATCAAAATCTCTAGAATTTCATAATTTAGATCTAACTTGATTAATAACTATGCAACTAGATTTATAAATAAAATATTATTGATTTCTTCTTTAGTTTTCTAAATTTAAATGTAATTTAGCCTAAGTCACTTTTGAATATCTATAAAAAGTATTTTATCCTATATATATGATTTTATATAGTTAAAACAAATGAGACCTATGATTTTCCGTTTTATACAACAAAATCTTTCGATGTATGTATTTCTTTCACCGTAGCTCCGATTAGCGTGTTTTTCGCGTTTATGTGTTCGTAGCAATGCGTAGGTTAGTTTTCAAATTTCTTTAATTGTTTGGTGTACTGTTCTAATTATTATTCATTGTTTGCTTCGTGTATGATTGCTCGATGCGTGTGTGGTGATTTATTGATCAAGTCCAGTCGGTGAGATTTACGTGGAGAATCAAGAAGCTATTAATTGAAGATTTGGATCAGAGAAAGGATCTTGATTTAAGGCAAGTAAAGCTTGGGTTTTCTTTCTGTGACCATGATCTTGTGACTTAATTAATATAAGTACTATGATGGTTAAGAGATGACTTTTTAGCAACATAAGATCTTGTCTGTACGTGAACCTCCAGGATTTACAGTACAACTGTGAGGGCTATATGGCTCTGGCTTTAGCTCAGTATGAGGACCTTTTCTAGCTTGTTAGTGGTTACCGAAAGGCGCAAGAGGGGTCATGTCTAGTATGGTCTTGGCCTGCCAAGGTGGGTGCAGTCTTTTGTAAGTCGCCCCTTGGAGGGAGGATTATGCTTTCCAATTGAGAATCCTTAGCGGCCCTAACTTGTTAGACGAACCTTTGAAAGGCTTCATAGTGAACCCTGTCGACCTTCCTTGGAAGTGGGTCAAGAGGCTGATCACCTCGGGCGAAAGGGTAAATCACGACTCATAGTGAAAGTGTACACCTCTGTGCAGAGTTTAATAAACTGGTATACTAGCCTTGCTCAAGGACACGAGCGGCCTTGGAGACATCTACATTAAAGATGATGATTCTTGTTTTGTTAAGATGCTCATTTACTTATCGATTATGTTCTATATTGATTATGTTACATTGATCATGAGTTTATGAGATCTATACTACCTTGTTGCTATGCTTGCGGAGTTCGACATGGACTCACTCTTGCTATTTCCCACACCTCAGGAGGAGTTTAGGCTTGTGGTCAACCAGTTAGTTTGTTCCTGGAGTGAGGTCTACACCCGGTGTTTGGAGTTGTCTTTTCGCTGTGTTGCTCTCTAAGGTATATTTTATACTATTGAGTTATGTATATTAAGCATTTGTCTCTTGGTATTACACTTATCTGTGGCTATATGTGGGATTTGACTCCTTTATTTCACATATAGTGTATATCTGGTTTTGTCCTTAAAACTGGGTGTGACATCATAGGTGCTCTCAGAGTCACTCATTATCTTTTATATTTCTCTCTGAGGCTGTTTTGATTTTTCAAAAATAATTCTTTAAGCATACATACCTTGCATTTATTGTATGGTCAAAACCGGATCCGAGGAGATGAATGCCATACTCTTAGATCAAAGATTTTGAAAATTAAAAACTTGTCACTCTTACTGGCATATTGCTTATTAGAGGGACCATGGGCTATCATTTTCTTTTCATCATATTTTTATCATATCTCATTTTTTTTTCCTTTGGGTGGATACCGAGGTACCCCTAATTCTACTGCCGGACACTTGTCCATTTTTTTTCTGCGAGGTTGTCGAGCACTTGCTCCTTTTTATTTCCTCGATATATTCATAATTTTGCATAGCCCATGCCTCTAACGCAATAATACTTTGGAATAGTGAATTTTTCTGAATAAAAATGTCTTGATCTTAGGAGTATGATAAATCTCTCAACAAGGGTCTAACTTGTTTTGAACAAACTCAATACAAAGCAGATAGCTTTAATTAATATTTTCATGTTTAGCAGGCATATAAAACTTGAGGATGGTAGCTATAATTTTGAGATTTTTAAAACAAATTCTCCAAGCAATAAAGATACTAAGAATAAGGTACTCATACCCTTACCATCTCTTATTCCACAATGACTTTTAGCAACACAGGGTTTTGAAATAATTTTAATAATTGCAGGTTTCCAGGAAATATCACAGAGTGAGATTGATCATGATTATAAGCATTTTTATCCTTTTAATTTATCATGTTTAGAGAGATAAAATTCTGCACAAACTAAGGTGAGTGTGTAAGTGTGTAATAAAAGTGTGCAGAGTGTGTACCTGGTTCATGGAGTGGTGCGATCGAAGTGTGTGTGACATGTCAGGGAATCTCCCCCATACTTGTTTTCTGCTTTCTTGCACAAAAGTAAAGTAGAGACACACAAGACATACTAATAATAATCTTTATTAATCTTGAGGCATTTATTACAACCGAATAATAATAATAACCGAATATAATAGATCTAAACTGATTATAAGCGAACCTAATCGAATCTAATAATAACTAAGACATATATAGCCCCAAGATCTAATCTAGATAGCTCAGCGACGCTCACGCCTCCTAAGACTATGCTCTAACTCATCGATCCTCTTGTTGGCGTCGGCAAGGTCATCCCGGCTTTAATTTTTAATTGGAAGGTAAAAATTGATCATGTCTATTTCTTCTAATTCTTTATTGGGCTCTAAAAATAATTTAAGACGTTGACCATTTACCTTGAATAACGTACCTTCGTCATTTTGAAGTGTGATAGCTCCGTGGGATGATGAATGAATTACCTTGAATGGTCCTTCCCATTTGCTCCGGAGCTTTCCATGCCCGAAAAGCTTCACCCTGGAATTAAAAAGTAATACCTTATCTCCGGGTGAGAACTCCTTCTTCTTGATCCTCTTGTCATGCCATCTCTTGACTCTTTCTTTGTAGATCTTTGAATTGTGATATGCTTTCTCCCGCCATTCTTCTAACTCCGATAATTGCATTCTTCTATGTTTTCCGGCGATATCTAGGTCCATATTCCATCTTTTTATGGCCCAGTGTGCCTTGAACTCAAGTTCAACAGGTAGGTGACAGGTCTTTCCGTACACCAATTGGTATGGAGACATTCCAATTGGGGTCTTGTATGCTGTCCGGTAAGCCCAGAGTGCATCGGGTAACTTGTCCTTCTATGCCGTTCCCATCTCGTTCACCGTCTTCTGAAGAATGTTCTTGATTTGCTTGTTAGAAGTCTCTGCTTGGCCACTTGTCTGAGGATGATAGGGAGTAGCGACGTTGTGACGGATTCCATGTCTTGATAGATAGTGCTCAAAGCGCTTGTCAATGAAGTGTGATCCTCCATCACGTATCACTATCCTGGGGACTCCAAATCTTGGAAATATGATTTCCTCAAACATCCTCTTCGAACTGATATTGTCGGCATGCTTGCAAGGTAGTGCCTCTACCCACTTGGAGACGTAATCAACCGCCACCAAGATGAACTCACACTTCTTAGATGGGGGAAATGGACCCATGTAGTCTATTCCCCAGACATCAAAGAGTTCAATCTGAAGGTTGTTGGTGAGTGGCATGGCATCCCTTGTATTTATGTTTCCGTGCCTTTGACATGGCCCACATCTTCTGATATATTGCCTTGTGTCATCGTACATCGTAGGCCAGTAGAATCCACATTGCCAGATCTTTGAATGTGTACGGAATGCTCCATAGTGACCTCCGTATGGTGATGAGTGACATCTGTCGATGATCTTCAATCCTTCCTCAGTGGTCACACATCTTCTAAGTAGGCCATTAGCGCATACTCGGAAGAGATATGGCTCATCCCATATATGTGAACGACTTTCCTGAATAAGCTTCTTCTTGTTTGCTCTGGGTGGTACATAACTTGAAACCATAAAATTAACAATATCTGCATACCAGGGGTCAGATCTGTTAATCCCGTAAAGCATGTCGTCCCGGAGTGAGTCATTAATGGGGGGTTCCTGTGAATTCTTAAAGTACATTCTAGACAAGTGATCAGCAACAGAATTTTCTACTCCCTTTTTATCTTTTATTTCTAAGTCAAATTCTTGGAGTAATAAAATCCATCTGATTAAGCGAGGTTTAGCATCTTTCTTAGTGAGCAAATATTTTAGTGCAGCATGATCATTGTAAACAATTATCTTAGCTCCAACTAAATAAGATCTAAATTTATCAATGGCAAAAACAACAGCCAGAAGCTCTTTTTCAGTGGTTGCATAATTAAGTTGAGCTCCTGTCAAAGTTTTACTTGCATAAGCAATTGCATGATGCTTTTTATCTTTAGTTTGTCCCAAAACTGCCCCCACAGCATAATCACTAGCATCACACATAATTTTAAAAGGCAACGACCAATCAGGGGGTTGAATGATTGGTGCAGAAATGAGTGCTTGCTTTAATAAATTGAAAGAATTTAGACATGCATCATCAAATTCAAAAGGAGCATCCTTGGCTAGCAAAAGAGTAAGTGGTCTCGCAATAAATGAAAAGTCTTTTATAAATCTGCGATAAAAACCAGCATGGCCAAGAAAACTTCGAATTCCTTTTTTATTCACAGGTGGAGGTAGTTGTTCAATTACTTCAATTTTAGCTCTATCTACCTCAATACCTCTTTTAGACACTAGGTGTCCTAGCACTATTCCTTCTCTAACCATAAAATGACATTTTTCCCAATTAAGGATTAAGTGCTTTTCTTCACATCTTTGCAAAACCTTATCTAAGTTCTCAAGACAACTATCAAAAGTTTTTCCATAAACTGAGAAATCATCCATGAAAACTTCCATAATCTTTTCAATCATATCAGAAAATATAGACATCATACATCTTTGAAAAGAAGCTGGTGCATTACATAACCCAAAAGACATTCTACGATAAGCATACGTTCCATATGGGCATGTAAAAGTGGTTTTGCTTTGATCATCAGGATGGATAGGGATCTGGTGATACCCTGAATATCCATCTAAGAAACAGAAGAACGAATGGTTCGCTAACCGCTCTAACATCTCATCTATAAAAGGCAAAGGAAAATGATCCTTTTTCGTGGCTTTATTAAGTTTTCTATAGTCTATGCACATCCGCCACCCAGTGACGGTGCATTGCGGAATTAGCTCATTCTTATCATTAGTAACAACAGTCATGCCTCCCGTTTAGGCACAACTTGAACAGGGCTTACCCACTCACTATGCGGCACAGGATATATAATCCCTGCATGCAGCAACTTTATAACTTCTTTTTTAACTACCTCTCTCATCGCGTTGTTAAGTCTACGTTGAGGCTCTCGAGAGGGTGTAACAGAAGGATCTGTCGGAATACGATGGGTACAAATCATAGGACTGATTCCTGTGAGATCTTGAAGTGAGTAGCCGAAAACAGAGTGGTGTTTTTCTAAAACGGTCATTAATCGCAGAGTTTGTTCCTGAGTGAGTTTATTACTAATGATCACAGGAAACTCTGGATTATAGTTTAGGAAAGCATAGGTAAGACCGGGTGGTAAAGTTTTGAGTTCTATGGGGGGTCTAGGTGTTTCTGCAAACTCATCTAAGGGTTCAGGTTCAGAAGGTTCGGCCTCTTCTTCAGTGAAGAAGGGGGCTTCCTCTTCTAAGTCTGGATCATCTAAAAGTTCTAGAGATGCAGCCTTTACCTCCATAGAATCAGGCAAAAGATATGGCTCGGTCTTATTATTCAAGGAGTGAGTTATTGTAATTGGAAGTTTAAAATCCTTTCCCAAGGAAATGTGGAGCTTTCCAGTTTTACCTTCATAAAGGAGTCTTCTAAAAGGTTGTCCAATCAGTAGGTCGAAACCCCATATATCAAAGATATAAAAGTTCAAATGAACCATGGAGCCTTCTACCATAAAGGGTAGGACATTAATAATTCCAAGACTGGGGACTAATCGTCCCGAAGATTCCTTTATGACCTTTGTTGTGGGGGTTAAAACAAGTTTCCCAAATAAATTAAGTGCAAAAGCTTCGGACATAATATTGATCCCCACAACAGGATTATAGAGAGCGTTAAATTGATCAGAATTATAAGCACAGCGTATAGTTATAGAGGGTGTGTCCACTCAGATTACTTCAGAGGAAAGCTCTGACTCCTCTAACCATTCGCTACTCATAACCGAGATAAGCTCTCTCAATTGACGTTCACTTGGTAAACAAATGCTAAATTGGCCGTTTTGGGGTCGGTCTATAGAATGGTAGTTTGAAATGTTTCCAAAATCGGCAAAGAGATCGGATTCTATGTCTAGCATGAAATCAGATGGTAGAATTTCTTCCTTTTGTGGCTCAGAACCTGGGATAGCTAAAGTAGATGAAAAATTTGGCAGAGTGTCTACTTCGGCTTTGTAGGTTTTATCATGGAGGGCATTATCCATCTCAGCTTCTAGGATTCTATTCAAGATCGCCTTAGCTTCATCAGTAGGGATACGAAAGAAAGAACCTCTAGCCATAGTATGCAGCATTTGTTTATTATCTTTCTGAAGACCTCGAAAAAAGTGAAATAAAAGAACAGTGTCTTCAAGCAAAAGTTTTGGACCAGATTCTAAAAGATCAGAAAAACGTTTCCAGGATTTCCCCAAAGTTTCATTATCTTTTTGTTTAAAAGATAGGACTTCGAGTCTAAGGTCACCAGTACGGTCAAGGGAATAAAAATCTAGACAAAAGTTGGCTCTTAAAACTCCCCATTCACCTTGCTGTTGACTTACCTTCTGACTATACCATCGTCTAGCTTCTCCTCTTAAAGAAAAAGGAAAAAGCTTCCAACGTAAAGTCTTATCAGAGATGCCATCAATGCGAAGACAATCGCATGTCTGCTCAAAATCTCTAATATGAAGGTAAGGGTTTTCGTCTTCCTTTCCCGAAAAAGATAAATTTTGAATCATCGCAATCAACCTTGAACTTAACTTATACTGGGATGTTTGGATAGGCTGTGATGACTCCCATGGTAAAAGGTCAGTTGCTGAAGGTGTTGCGGCATCAAAGATAGATATAGAACCTTGGTTTTCCATTTTTGGTAAAAAGAAAAAGAAAGAATGAAAAAGATAAGAAAATAAAAAGTATGAATACAAGCTAGTAGTAAGACTCAAGGTTATCTCAGCAAACCGTCTTTCTCCCCGGCAACGGCGCCAGAAATGCTTGTTGATATTTGGTAACGCAATTAGGAAATAGGATCCGCAAGCGCACGGATATCGGTGAGCACTTCACCCGAGATGTTATCCTGGGTATCGTATTTATATTTTTACCTTTAGGAGAAAGAGTGCATCTGACTAACCAAATCTATTACTACTAACCTTTAGGCTACAACCACTATGATTCGATGTGAGTGATGTATAGAGAAGACTACAACCGCACTCTTCTTCTAACCTTGGTAAGGATGATCTACTGTTCTATTGGGGAGGTTTACGGAATCTAGACACCACAAAGGATGTTCAACCCGCACCTATAAACCCTATCGATCCTGCTAACGGGATATGGAATACAAAGGTAACTCGGAATTGTCACGTTCCTCGCTACTACCACGGTCCGGCTAGACGAGGGGATATCTATGAGTATCCTAGCTTAAACACCACGTTTACGCTAGAGATGATTACTCTAAACTCTACGCGAAGAGATCAAAGTAAACTCATAAACCAAAGAACAATAAAACAAAGAACTTACTAGAATTTAGAAGTCGAAATACTGAAGAATCCTGAGAACAAGCCTCGGGTTAGAAGAACTTGCTCCCGCAGGTACAACCTCGGAGTAGACACCGACAGGCCGGCTTCCTTCGATCTACACCTCCACTCTATCTCTCTCAATCTAGTAGAACTAATTCTACTTTCACATTGGATGCTAAGCCCTAAGAGGTGGGAACCCTAGAGGGAACCTCTCTCTCTAAACCCTAACTAGAGATATGCAACTGAATAATGAATTGGGGTCTTCTCCACCAGGGGTCAGGGGCCTTGCTTATATAGCCCTTTTGGATGAATCTGGACCGTCGGATCAAACCGACCTTCATCCTATGGTTTTCCTTGATCCTCAAAGGCAGTGGAGCATAATCCGCGAGACTCGACCTGATTGGTCCCGGGGGCAGGGCGGGCGCCCTAGGGCACAGGGCGGGCGCCCTGTGTCCGGCCCCGTTACGGCTCCCGTTCGTTCCCGTGGCTTCTGGAATCTTCTAGATGTAAGATAATTACGTGTTCGGTTAATATCCCGTCATTAATCCGACATGTGGGCCTTTCTTCCGTATTTCCTGATAACCCCCTGCAGAAATAGATAAACAGCAAAACTCGTGGAATTCTGTTAGATCAAACCCTAATTCTAGGTGTTGCTTGCATATAGGTCCTTTTCTTTATTTATTTGATGGTTATAATTGATACTTAAGAACCGTCAACAGCTAAGCCCACAAGGTTGCTATGTTAATGCAAATGGCTGAGAGAGTGAGCTTGAGCTGGCCATGGGGCTTAAATAGGAGCCCCCATGAAATAGAGTCGTCGGGCTCTTCACCTCACTGCCTTCGGGATGACCGAAAGCGCTGGTCAGAGGTGACCGGACGCACTCCTCTAGCGTCCGGTCACCCGTTAAGCGCCACGTGTCCCTGCTTTAAACTTCGGCCGTCGATCACCAATGGCTAGTTTGCTCCTGCGCTCACGTTTAATGAAGGACTGGACGCGCCGATCCAGAGAACGACGCTCCAACCCCACATCAGATCAACCCAAACTCACGCGCCTCCACACTACGACCGGACGCACCAATCAACGCCAACACCCGCGCGTTAGGTCACTTCCAGAGACGATCCAGAGGCATCCAACCACGACCGAACGCATCAGGTCCACCCAGACCGGACGTGCCGCTGTGTCAGATCTTCGCTGTTCTCATAAAATAGCCCACATCAGCGTACGTCACCTATGATCGGACATAGGCCCTGCGCGTCCGGTCACAATGACTATGCAGCGTCCGATCACTGTCCAGTCATGCCCGAGCGTGCCACCTTCTTTTACAATTGACCGGATGCATGTACTCCGAGACCGGTCATCTTGAGAGCAGAGTCCACTCAATGTTTTCAGTGAAAAACAACTCCTTCACTTCACCAACTTCTCCACCTTACTCAAATGTGCTAACCACCAAATGTATCACCTTGTGCACTGTACTAGCATATTTTCATAAATATTTTTAAGAGTGTTAGCACTCCATTAGATCTAAATGCATATGCAATGAGTTAGAGCATCTAGTGGCACTTTGATAACCATATTTCGATACGAGTTTCACCCCTCTTAATAGTACGGCTATCGATCCTAAATGTGATCGCACTCGCTAAGTGTCTCAATCACTAAACCAAAAGGCTCCTGTCAAGTTTTACCTTTGCCTTGAGCTTTTTATTTTTCTCTTTTCTTTTCCAAGTCCAAGCATTTGATCATCACCATGGTCACACCATAATCATGATCTTCACCATTGCTTCACCACTTGGAATGTGCTACCTATCTCATAATCACTTTGATAAACTGGGTTGGCACATAGGGTTTCATCAATTCACCAAAACCAAACTAGAGTATTCAATCTCCCCCTTTTTGTAATTGATGACAACCCTTTCACAAAGATATGAACTGAAATTCATTTGAATCCATGTTGCTTGCCCAAGCATATTTACCATGTGTAAAAGGATATGGACAAGTTTCATGAACCCCAAATGGTAGCATTACTTCTCGCTACATATGTGCTAAGAGTTTGGATGGAAGCTTGCATATATGCATGAATTGGAAGGGCAATGTCTACCAAATGATGCTAAGTTATAAGAGATGGACCTTTGAAACGTGATACCAATCGGAGTACACTAATATGCCATCCTTAGCACCATTGGCAACTAGACATTCACAAAAACTAGAATACCCTGTGAGATCAACATTAGAAGCAAGGGTCTAGTTTTGACAATATGAACGCAAGTCTAGTTACTCAACCTATGCATGCTAGTTTTTTATTTCATCATTCAAACCTACAACTAGCATACACCACACAAGCATGTATATTGAATTTTAAAACTTGTGCCATGCAAGCAAACATATGTGAATGCACATTCAAATGTATCAATCAAGTTTATGAGCTTGCTCCCCTACTTGTGTACTCAAAATTTTAATTGATCCCCTTACTTTGTCATAATTCTCCCCATATGTCAATATTTCTCTATCTTTGTGCACTACGTCTCCCCCTTTGTCATCAATGACCACAAAGGTCAATTTTTTAGATAGGTTAAGATTATCAATGTCAATTAATGGGATGAGAATCATTTTTCTAAACTTGGTTCAATCTAGAACACTTGTCTAAGATATTTAACTCGATTTGATCCAAGGACAAGCTTCTTCACACCTCATTTCAAGGGTTATCTTGTACCATGTTGAGTTAAACACTTATAGCTCATTTTCTAGATCAAACACTAGGTTCACAAGTCCACAAACATGTCATATGCTACCACTAGATCATATCAAGTATAAAAGTAGGTACCATACAAACATCAAATTCATTTGATTTTCATGAATGAGCCTAAGACATGTGAGGAATGACTAGATGCACTAAACAAGTTCTTAGCAAGGGATGTATGCATGCCAATCATTTTTTTTACCTTGGATTGCTCGAAGGAGAGGCATGCCATATATATAAGTAGGGGTGCATGAACACATTTGAGAAATCCAATATGTTCAACTTATTCCTTAACTTGTAAACCTTTTCTCATCTATTGGCTTGGTGAACATGTCGGCAAGTTGATCTTCGGTGCCCATACTCTCAATGTAAATGTCCCCTTTTGTTGATGATCTCTTATGAAATGGTGGCGGACATCAATGTGCTTTGTTCTTGCATGTTGAACCGGATTGTTGGTAAGCTTGATTGCACTTTCATTGTCACATAGCAATGGCACTTTCTTGAACTTAATTCCAAAGTCATTCAAGGTGGCCTTCATCCAAAGGATTTGTGTACAACAACTCAGCAGATATGTATTCGGCTTCGGCGGTTGATAATGTAACACTATTTTACTTCTTTGATGACCATGAAACAAGTGATCTTCTCATTGACATGTGCCCAATGTGCTCTTCCTTTCAACTTTACATCCCGCATAATCCGAGTCAGAGTAACCAACTAGCTCAAACTTTGCTCCTTTGGGATACCACAAACCAACATTTTGTGTATGCTTCAAGTACCTCAATATTCTCTTTGTAGCCTTCAAATGACTTTATTTTGGTGAGGATTGAAATCTTGCACACATGCATTCACTAAACATGACACCTGGCCTTGATGCAGTCACATAGAGTAGGCTTCCAATCATAGACCAATACAACTTTTGATCCACCATATTTTCACTTGCATCACTATCCAAATTGCCATTTGTTCCTATTGGTGTACTAATGGCTTTGCTATCACTCATGCCAAACTTCTTGAGCATGTCTTTGATGTACTTGCCTTGACTCACGAATGTACCATTCTTCAATTGCTTGATTTGAAGACCAAGGAAGTAACTCAACTCTCCAATCATGGACATCTCAAACTCATTAGCCATCATCTTCCTAAACTCTTCACAAAAGTCTTTATTGGTTGATCCAAATATGATATCATCAACATAGATTTGCAACATAAATAAATATTTGCCAATCTTCTTATTGAAAAGAGTGGTGTCAACCTTGCCCATCATGAACCCTTTAGAGAGTAGAAAGTCCCTCAACCTCTCATACCATGCTCTAGGTGCTTGCTTCAAGCCATACAATGCCTTCTTCAACTTGTACACATGGTTGGGCTTCTTGTCATCTTCAAAATCGGGAGGATGTTCAACATAAACTTTTTTATTGATGTAGCCATTAAGAAATACACTCTTGACATCCATTTGATAGAGCTTGATGTTGTGGGCACAAGCATAGGCTAGCAAGACTCTAATTGCTTCCAATCTAGCAACCAGGGCATATGTTTCTCAAAGTCAAGACCTTCAACTTGAGTGTAACCTTGTGCTACCAATCTTGCTTTGTTCCTTACTACTATCCCATCTTGATCTTGCTTGTTTCTATATTCCTTACTACTATCCCATCTTGATCTTGCTTGTTTCTATAGACCCATTCGGTTCTAATCACATTACATCCCTTTGGTCTCTCAACTAGTTCCCATACTTGATTTCTAGTGAAGTTATTCAATTCTTCATGTATTGCATTCACCCAATCAACATCCTTCAATACTTCATCAATCTTTGTTGGTTCAATGGATGACACAAATGAGAAATGCTCACAAAATGAAGCCAATCTTGATCTAGTTTGCACACCTTTAGAAATATCTCCAATTATAGTGTTCAATGGATGATCTCTTGCAATATTGGTTGGTTGAAGAATAGGAACATTGTTTATACTTGCTTGATCATTGGGATGAGATGCCACTTGATCTTGTTCATTGTCATGAGAGCCACTTGTACTTGCTTGATTAGTATCATCTTGCACATTTGAATTAGAGAGGCTTGCACTTGATCATCTTCATCATCATTCACTTGCATAGGCCTTAAGTCATCAACATCCATGCTTTTCATGGTATTTAAAAATTGAATGCCTCTAACATCTTCCAAGTTCTCATTCTCATCTTAGGAACCCTTAGTTTCATCAAATTCAACATCATGAACCTATTCAGAGTACCATTTGCCAAATTCCAAACTCTATATGCTTTGCTAATGGTTGAGTATCCAAGCAAGAATCCTTCTCACATCTTGTCAAACTTGCCCAATCTAGTACCTTTCTTCAAGATATAGCATTTGCAACAAAATACCCAAAATATGCAATGTTGGGCTTTCTACCATTCAAGAGCTCATATGGTGTCTTCTCTTTTAATTGGTGACAATATAGGCGGTTGCTACAATAGCAAGCCGTGTTGATAGCTTCGGCCCAAAAGGATTGACTCATATTGTACTCACTCAACATTGATCTTGCCATGTCAATCAAGGTTCTATTCTTCCTCTCAACAAGGCTATTTGATTGTAGAATGTACTTGTCCAAGAATTGATGTCTAATTCCAAATTCATCACACAACTCATCAATTCTTGTGTTCTTGAACTCACTACCATTGTCACTTCTAACTCACTTAATGGTTGTTTCAAACTCATTATGAACACCCTTGATATATGATTTGAATGTTGCAAACACATCACTCTAGTCCACTAGAAAGAATACCCATGTATATCTAGTGTAGTCATCCACTATCACAAAGTCATATTTGTTTCCACTAATGCTAGTGTATTGTGTTGGCCCAAACAATTCCATGTATAATAACTCAAATGCTTTACTAGTGCTCATCAAGCTTTTCTTAGGATGGGTATTTCTAACTTGTTTGCCGGCTTGACAAGAGCTACAAAGTTTATCTTTCTCAAACATAACATCTTTCAAGCCTCTAATCAAGTCATGCTTAACCAATCTATTCAATTGTTTTATTCCAACAAGACCAAGCTTTCTATACCATAACCAACCCATACTAGACTTAGTGAACAAGCATATTGACAATTGAGCTTCACTAGCATTGAAATCAACCAAGTATAGATTCTCGTATCTAAAGCCTTTGAAGATCAAGTTAGAGCCATCTACACTTATAATTTCTATATCATCTACCCCAAATATGCATTTGAAACTAAGATCACACAATTGAGCCACAGATGTAACGCCCCAGAGTCCAAACGGCTCAGATCCAACTCTGCACGCTGAATGAACCACACCTACCACCATCCCACTTACGCTTTCGTCCTCGCTTCACGTAAAAGGATTAACCCGGGGATGGTGGGATGGACTCTAGAAGCCTTATATGTTGGTCTATCCCACACTAAACAATCAAGATGGGATTAAACTCTCCACAATATCTCATAACATTCACATGGGCTACTATGGGCCAAATTCCAAATTGGACCGGGTGTGACATACACCCCCCCTCAAAGAACCCGACGTCCTCGTCGGGCCCAACATACCCACAATCAGGCAAACGATAACCAGGAATGTTCCCTCTTAGCACACGCGACCGTGCGCCCAGTGTCGGCACATGTGCCACGCCGTGCACTCCGCAGAGCCTACACGCGCAATGAACCCCATGTCCAGCCCCTGGCCCGCACGCGCCCGTGGCCGCGAAGGTCGGCTCTGATACCATTTGTAACGCCCCAGAGTCCAAACGGCTCAGATCCAACTTTGCACGCTGAATGAACCACACCTACCACCATCCCACTTACGCTTTCGTCCTCGCTTCGCGTAAAAGGATTAACCCGGGGATGGTGGGATGGACTCTAGAAGCCTTATATGTTGGTCTATCCCACTCTAAACAATCAAGATGGGATTAAACTCTCCACAATATCTCATAACATTCACATGGGCCACTATGGGCCAAATTCCAAATTGGACCGGGTGTGACAACAGATAGTAAAATGAAGTTCAAGCTCTCAACTAGCAACACATTGGAAATACTCATGTCATTAGATATTGCAATCTTACCAAGCCCTTTGACCTTGCCTTTGCCATTGTCACCAAATGTAATACTATTATAACCATCACTGTCATTGGTATTGATTGAGTTGAACATTCTTGCATCACCGGTCATGTGTTGGGTGCACCCACTATCAAGCACTCAATTCCTTCCTCTAGCTTTATAATTGACCTACAAAAGAAGATCATTTTTTTAGGTACCCATACTTGCTTGGGTCCTTGAAGGTTAGTGACCAAGCTCTTTGGCACCCAAATGGCTTTCTTCTTTGAGCCCATCCATGGTACACCAATGAACCTAGCCTTCACACCATTTGCACCCTTGGTAAGTACATAGAAAGAATCAAGCTTAACGGAGGATACATTAGCTTGTGACTTCTTGTTCATACACTTTTGCTCTACATGACCAACTTGCTTGTAACTAGTGCAAAATCGACCATTGTTCATCACAAAACTAGTCTTGTGAGGAGCAAAGGCCGCCTTGCCTTTCTTAGGGGTATAGCCCAATCCCTCTTTGTAGAGAGAAGCTCTTTGGCTACCCAAGCACATAAGCTAGCGGTCCTCACCACCATAGGCTTTGCCCAAGGCGTGAGTGAGCTCATTGACCTCCTTATTGAGAGTCTCATTCTTAACCATTACTGAGGCATCACAAGTGAAAATCATCACTACTAGATGAGGTAGAAGTAGATGTGCTACAAGAAGGGTTAGTGGGAGTAACAATGATAGGTTTATAAAATGATTCATCAATTATATCATAATTTAAGCCTTTGTCACATGTTACAACATGCTCCTTCTCATTTTGTTTATTAAGCAAAGAGGAATGAGCTTTTTCAAGCTTATGATCCTTGCCAAGCTTCTCATGGACTTCCTCTAGCCTCTCATGGGATGCATTGAGCTCATCAAAGGCTTGCTTAAGGGCTTTTAGTTCCTTTCGCAAGTCTTTGCATTCCCTTCTCTTAATATCAAAATGTTCTTTAACATCTTCTAACATGTTAATTAGTTCATCTTTAGTGGGTTCATCATCATTGTCACTTTCACTTTCACTTTCATTATTATGTTTCTCATCATATCCATCATCACAAGTTTGTACCTTAGTGGCCTTAGCCATGGAACATGATGGAGTATCAAAGAGAGAAGGCTTCTCATTGATAGTAATGCTTGCAAGAGCCTTCTTCTTAGTGGTCTTGTCATTATTACTATCATCGTCACTTAAGAAAGCATCACTATCCCAAGTGACCACATATGAACCACCCTTCTTCTTCTTCTTGATGATCATCTTGTCCCTCTTCTCCTTCTTTTTCTTCTTGTCCTTCTTCTTACTCTTTTTGTCATCATCATCATTGTTGCTATTATATGGGCATTGAGCAACAAGATGATTCTTGCTTCCACACTTGAAGCACCTTCTTGACTCTTTCTTGTTCTTGGATGAAGACTTCTTCCTTCTAACACGGTAGCCCTTCTTCACCATGAACTTGCCAAATCTCTTGACAAAGAGAGCCATCTTCTCATTATCCATCTCATCAAAGCTCAAGTCTTTATCTTCACTTGATGATTCTTGCTTTACCTTGCCCTTGGATGATGTGGCCTTGGATGCCACACTCTTCTTGTCATCCTTCTTCTCATCTTTTTTCTCCTTCTTTTCTTCCTTCTCATCATCATCTCTATAAGTGTCATCGATCATCACATCTCCTAACACTTGGTTTGGTGTCATGGTGTCCAAACCACTCCTCACTAGAATAGTGACCAATATGCCAAATCTTGATGGTAAGCATCTCAAGAACTTATGGGAGAAGTCCTTGCCCTTCACCTCATCTCCAAGTGCTTTGAGATCACTAACAAGCACTTGAAATCTATGGAACATCTCCGACACACTCTTATCCTCCTTCATCTTAAAGCTTGCAAACTTCTCCTTGAGAATGTATACCTTTGCACCCTTCATGGCTTGAGTGCCCTCAAATGACTCCTCCAACTTCTTTCAAGCCTCATGAGCCCTCTCAATATTCTTGATTTGCTCAGATGTTCTCTCATCCAAGGCATCATGAATGGCACTAAGAGCAATGTCATTGTTTTAGAGTAGCACTTCTTCGGCGACAGTGGGAGCCTTTTCATTGGCAATCTCAATCCTGGTCTCCACCACTTTTCACACCTTCCTATTGATTGACTTGATATATGTTGTCATCTTAGCCTTCCAATAGGGATAGTTGAAGCCATCAAATTGGGGTGGCTTCTTGATGTTGTTGATTTGAGCCATTTTGACACCGAAGGTTGTTAAGCCTTAAATCACGGTGACCACGGCTCTGATACCACTTGAAAGGTCCTAATGGCTAGAAGGGGTGAATAGCCTATAAAAATTTCTACAACAACACTTAAGTAATGTGGTTAGTCAAATAAATGGTGAAACAAGTGTTCCGCTAGCCTACTAAAAATGCAAGACACCTACCATAATTCTAGTTGCTATAGTCTCTATTTACACAATGGCTATGTCTCTACACTAAGTTAGTGTGCTATCAAAGACTAACTAAAGAGCCACACTAACCACTAGACCTGACACAAGCTTACTCTCAAAACTAATTACACTAAAGAGCAAAACAACACTAGAAATATAAGTGCAAGAGAGGGGATGTGATGATTATACCGCCGTGTCGAGGAATTGAGCCAATCACAATACGATGGAGCCAATCAATCATAATCAATCAAGAAATCCTCGGACAATGATGACACAAGATTTTTTTATTGAGGTTCACTTGCTTGCTGGCAAGCTAGTTCTGGTTGTGCCGATTTACTCACTTGGAGGTTCACGCGCTAATTGGCATCACACGCTAAACCCACAATAGGGTGCCACACAACCAACACAAGATGAGGATCACACAAGCCACGAGCAATCCACTAGAGTACCTTTTGGCTCTCTACCGGGAAGACATCAAGAACCCCTCATAATCACCATGATCAGAGCCAGAGACAAAAACCAACCTCCGCTCGATCCTCGCTGCTCCAAACCGTCTAGGTGGTGGCAACCACTAAGAGTAACAAGCAAATCCCATAGCAAAACACGAACACCAAGTGCGTCTAGATGCAATCACTCAAGCAAGGCACTTGGATTGTCTTCCAATCTCACTAAGATGATGAATCAATGATGGAGATGAGTGGGAGGGCTTTGGCTAAGCTCATAAGGTTGCTATGTCAATGCAAATGGCTGAGAGAGTATGTTTGAGCTATCCATGGGGCTTAAATAGGAGCCCCCATAAAATAGAGTCGTTGGGCTCTTCACCTCACTGGCTTCGGGATGACCGGACACACCGGTCAGAGGTGACCGGATGCACTCCTCCAGAGTCCGATCGCTCGATAAGCGCCACATGTCCTTGCTTTAAACTTCGACCGTCGATCACCAATGGCTGGTTTGCTCCCGTGCTCACATTTAATGAAGGATTGGACGCGCCAATCAAGAGAACGATGCGCTAGCCCCGCGTTAGATCAACACAAACTCCCGCGCCTCCACACTACAACCAGACACGCCGATCAACACCAACACCCACTCGTCGGGTCACTTCCAGAGATGATCCAGAGGCGCCCAACCGTGACCAGACGCGTTAGGTCCGCCCTGATTGGATGCGCCGCTGCGTCAGATCTTCCTGCACTCACAAAACAGCCCATGCCAGCGTACGTCACCTGTGACCGGACGCAGGGCCCTGCACGTCCGGTCACAATGACTGTGCAGCGTCCGGTCGTTGTCCAGTCATGCCCGAGCGCACCACCTTCTTTTACAATTGCCCGGACGCACGTACTCTGAGTCCGGTCATCTCGAGAGCAGAGTCTGGTTAGTGTTTTTCAGTGAAAAATAACTCCTTTCACCAACTTCTCCACCCTTGCTCAAATGTGCTAATCACCAAGTGTATCACCTTATGCACGTGTGTTAGCATATTTTCACAAATATTTTTAAGAGTGTTAGCACTCCACTATATCTAAATGCATATGCAATGAGTTAGAGCATCTAGTGGCACTTTGATAACCGCATCTCAATACGAGTTTCACCCCTTTTAAGAGTATGACTATCAATCCTAAATATGATCATACTCGCTAAGTGTCTCAATCACTAAACTAAAAAGCTCCTATCAAGTTTCACCTTTGCCTTGAGCTTTTTGTTTTTCTCTATCTTCTTTTCCAAGTCCAAGCATTTGATCATCACCATGGTCACACCATCATCATGATCTTCACCATTGCTTCACCACTTGGAATGCATGGTAATGATTAACATGCTTGTTGACATTTACTACTGCTATTACTAAACTAACAATACCAGTAAATGCATGGTAATGACTAACATGTCTTTAGCACACTAGTCACCTATCACATACCTACACTTCTAAGCTTGAACTAAGTTATCATCCCTAGTTTTATAGCTAGAAATGTATATTGGTACTATATAAAGGAATGTATCATTTTATGTGACTAGGAAAAAATAATAATAATGAATATATGAATAAAACTGGTTTTACAAGTGGACATATAATTATACCATTGGAGCATTTTACCTACAGTATTACTAGGCTGTCAATTTATATTTATACCACTAGGAAGGTCTAGCTAAATAGGAAATCTATAGTATTGATAACTTTCTATATATATGATGAATAAGAGATAAAACCAATATCATACACTCTACTAATAATAGGGATAAGTCACATGATAAAGATATATATGATAAGTAATGATCAATCATCATAATAATAAGATAATAGAATCACTCAGAGCACTCTAGCTACTACACTAACGTCGTAAGACCCAAATATTAGAGAAATAATTCCTAATATAGTTCTTTAATCACAAGTCAATGAATACTCTAATTAGTGCAACTACATCTAACAATCATTGTTAATATTACTACTATGTCATTATCCACACATAAGAAGCATCAACTAGAGATGCTTTTAAGACGCAACCGCCACCTCCAACGGGACCCCGCTCTACATAACCTATGTGCAGGGGACGGACCACAGAGGACTCAACGAAGCTAAAATAGTCAGCTTCATGATCTACCACACGTCCCGGAACATCAGGGAGAACTCACAAATATGCAATATATCTAAGCACCACACCTACATAATGCAAATCATCTACCCTAGGTACCTTAGGATAAATGCTATGCGAGCATATGCATGAATTCAATAATAATAAAGTAACTATGCTAGACATATAATCAAAGTAAACAATGAACATTGCAATCAAGAACATAAACAAGATGAAGATTAATGTTGCCTTAACACTCTAATAAACACACAATGATGAATAATACAATGAGAGAGGAGAGCATAAGAATAGTACCAATCTCCACGCTCTTGACAACATCAGGAATCTAAGCTAGGTTGACCAACTTGACTCCCTCTAGATCTAGTCTAACTAGGCTATCACTATAAACTAGAGGAACTCTGAGAAACTAGGGTTTCTGGCTCTGGATGGTTTGATCTTCAAATGACTTGATGGTTCTAGGGGGGTCAGGCTCTGTGTATATAGTCCGGTGGGATGCACGTGAACCCTTAGATTAAACCGACTTGATGTAGGGCTAAGATTGATCCTCAAGGTCGATAGAGGAGTCTCGCAGAAGATGACAGGTGGGGCCCACAGCCAGGGGCCGGTCGGCCTGGGGGCCTGGTGCTGCCCGGCCTCCTCTAGAAGCTTTTGGAGTCCCGTTTTCGGCTACTGCCTTCTCATGTCTTCTAGAGTCTTCTAATGTATCTTTCGCGGTGGAATTCTAATAATCCGTTTGATAATTAGGTCCCTCTTGTTGGCTTTTCTGGAATAATCCCTGGAAAATAAAATTCACTAACACTCATGGAATTTGTCAGATAAAACCCTAGACTTCTCTATTTCCATGTTTATTGATCATTTCTCATGTTTATTGCGCTATAAAATGTTGACACTATCCACCGTCAACAAACTCCCCCAAGCTTACCCTTTGCTAGTCCCTTAGCAAAGCCTATTTAGCTAAACTTGGATCAGGAGATGTTATAATGCTTTCACTTCTCAAATGTACACATGCTTTCAAACAAAAATTATCCTGTGGATTAGACAAACACTGCTCTAACTTTCAAACTCACCCATATTACCTTTAACTATGGAGCTTTTCAACTTTCACTTGGGTCTTGAGCAATTAAAAGACAGAACAATCAAGTCAAGCACTATGTCTCAAACTCTTTGCTCAACTATTATTCCAGAGTTTTGCAAGTTTTCAGAAATAAAACTCAGAGCTTTAATTGTATGACACTCTCAAATCTCTCAATATATATGGTATTTGTGGATCCTCACCAAGGCAATAATGTTATGCCTTCTCTTCCTACAACTAAGGCTTATAGTGGAGCTCATAGGAGTGGCAATAACAAGGAAGAGCATACTTGCAGCTCATATATTGTAAAGTCAAACAATGGATCCAAAGAGAGTAAAGTCATACAATCAAATCAAGATGTGCATGTGTATGGGATATGGTGGATAGGTGTTTATATGGTGGCTAATCCTAATTCTATTTTTGCTCCTTGAAGAATATATCTCTCTTTTGGAACTTAAGAACTTTGCAAGAAAACATGGGCTATCTTTATTATTTTTTTCTTTCTTTTTTTTTCACTTGGACACTTGTCTATTTTTTTAATACTTTTTCTTTTGCATAGCCACATGAATCTTTTTGAATACAAAATATTGGAGAGAATAACAACAAGATCTTTGAAGCATTTATTTTGGGGGCTGTCCTATAGGTTTATTTTTGGGTGTTCTCTCCCGGTGTAGGAGAAAAACATTTAAGGTGGATCTAGGTGGAAAGTGGAAAACAATTGTGACCACTCCCAGTGTAGGAATAGTGCATATATGAAGGTGGAGTGTACGTGATCTTCATTTTAAAAGCATGACAAAACTCTCATAAGGTATACAGCAAAGCTTGACTAAACTCAATGCAAGGCAAGTAGCATAAATGAGCAAATATTTTCCTAATCTAGATGTATCATTTTTAGCTTTGATAGGAATTTAAGATTTGTCATACAATAGCTCATCATGTAAGATTTTAAGTTTTCAAAAGATAAATCTCTAGAACTTAGTATCCTAGGAACAAGATAAACAGTACCTCAGACTCTCTCATATCATATCCCTCAATTACCTAGACTTAGCTCGAGCATATGCTACCCACAAGTTTCAGGTTCAGAGTGAATTCTTATATCAAAACAGCACTATTCAAAATTTAGGAGAATTCAAGGCTGAAAACTAGGTATTTGAAAGAAATTACGGCAGAGCAACTATTCATCATCTCTAATGCAAAATTTTACTATTCATCATTTTATTTGACTCCTATCATACTAGATAGAATTATAACAAACTTTTATTTGATTTTCCATGATCACACCTTAATATAATAACTAGGACAAGAATCTTTATTTGGTTTAGTGCTTATGCATCTTTTTATTTTTTTCATTAATAGACTCAAAAATAGTAAAGCTGTAAAAAGATAGGGATACTTAGCTAGATATACAGGGGATGCTCCTCCCCCAAGCTTGATGTTTGCTGTGGTCAATTGTTGAGTGATCTTTAAAGTAAGCTTGTCAGCAGCAGTCCGGGATGGCACCGCTGAGCAGACTCACTTCTGGTCACAGTAATATCCTACAAAAATTAAACTCCAACAATAATACCAAAAACTCGAGGCTTGGATTTTGACAAGGGGGTTTGCGGTCACCCAAATGAGCAATTGATTATTCTTATGAGCTGATATAAATTTTCTATCAGGATGTCTCTTCAATTTCATTTTTAAGATTTTCTGTTTTATAATGCAAGTAATTAAAGACAAATGATATTTTATTTTTTTATGCCACCACAGTAAATATTCCAACGGAGTTACCATAAGTTTACTTACATGGGGCTTAGTAATTTTATGATGCACTAATAAAAGCAATAATCATTTTTATTTTCTTTTCACTATGCAATAATGGCAAACTATAAAGTATATTTTATTATTATTATTTTAATACAGATGTATGTAAGGAGGATAAATATACTAACATAATGCTGAACAGTAGATTTAAATAACTACCATTATTACCTTATGGCAAGGGTACGGAGTTTAAAGTCTTTCGGACAGGACTCAATAGGAGTGAGTACTTACTTATCAGGAGTATCATCTGATCCCGCTAGCGGTTCAGATGTCTGCTCCTTTTGTGTTAGCGATGTAGCCTTCTTCTTCTCCTTCCATATCATCGTGATCTGAGTCTTTGACTTGAGTAGTTCAGCTTCGTCTTTTGTAGGCAGTTCGATCTCATCGGCATCTTTGTCCCACTCGTTCCAGCGAGGTTCCTTGACTGTCTCTGCTTTATTCTTCTCAACTCTGTCATCTTGATCACCGTAGCGATCCTCGTATCTTGACTCTTCTCTTGGGTAGTCGGCACATCCATCTTTCAAAGGCTGGTTTGCTTGACGGTGAGATCGTCGTCTCCTTCTATTGTTGCGTGGCTTCTTGGGCTGCTCATGGTTAGTATAACTATTAAAGTGATAGCGTACCTTTCCGTCTAGAAATTAAAAGTGGATTTGTCCAGATCCGATATAGATGATAGCATCAGTGGTGTTGAGGAACGGTCTTCCTAGTATGATGAGTGTATCTTCTTCCTCGTCTCTCATGTCGAGGACCATGAAGTCGGCAGGGATGAAGTGATCTAGGATTTTCACCATAACGTCTCTTGCTATGCCCTCCGGGAATCGAATCGATTGGTCCACCATCTGCAGCTGCACGTAGGTCGGGTACAACAGTTCATTACCAAATAAATATTCATATGTTATCTTTAACATCATGTTGACACCCGATCCCATGTCGCAGAAGGTCTTGTGGAAGATTTTCTGATTGATTGTGCATTAAATGGTAGGTACACCTGGATCATCCTTCTTCACTAGGAATGGTGGAGTGAGCAAGTGGTCGTATTCTGTTTTGATGGTGTTGATCATCTTGACAGTCTCTTGTGGAATCTGGCTGAGCTTGGTCTTTCTCCAGTTTCTGAAATTCTTCTTCTTAGGCACTGGTGTTGCTGGCTTCTCAGGCATGAATGCATTTTGTGGTAGAGCAGGAGAGTGCAAGATGTGTTCCTTGAATGAAAGCTTCTCTTTCTTATCTTTAATGGAAAAGACAATCTTGGCATGCTCTGCATAGATGATGGCTTTGGATGTGCATAGGAATGGTCGTCCCAAAATAATTGGTACTCTTTCATCTCCTCCTGTATCCACGACTACGAAATCAACTCGAACATATGATTGTCCCACTCGATGACTGCTTCTTCCAGGACTCCCTCAGGGTAGCAAATGGACTAATCTGCTAGCTGCAAATGCATATCTATGTACAATAAAGGATCTCCTAGAATCTTTTCATAAATTACCTTAGGCATAACGTTGACACTTGCACCAAAGTCGTAGATAGTTTCTGGAAAGACATGGCATCCTATGGAGATAGGAATGACAGGTCTCCCTGGATCACCTTTCTTGTCGGGAAGTGAATAGTCAATCCACTTCACATCTACTGGCTGAGTGTAGTAGTTGGCTGCATTGTGAATATCGACAAGATTTGTAGTTTCTAAATCTTCCGGCTGTCCCAGAATCTTACCTTTCTCTAGTGGAGGAACAACAGCTGCCAGCTGAGCTAATTGTGATTCTAGCATTTTATTAAAGCTATGCTGGTTCTTAATAGCAGAAGCAAAGGTATCCATTCTAGCATTTATATTTTCTAGAGCTTTGTCATTAGAGGCTACCTTCTTACTCATTTGATCCAATAATTTAGACTGACCAGCAACTAAATCTCTCAAGGGTGGCTGATTGTAATTACTGAAATTACTACCTTGAAAGTTACCTTGGTAGTTTGGCCTTTGTTGTTGCTGATTCCATTCTTGATTCTGCTGATTCCATCCTTGATTTGGTTGAGGATGATAATTGTTGTTGTTGTTGATGTAGTTCACATCTTCTTGAATTGTCGGACATTTGTTTCCTAAATGCCCAACGTCTCCACATTCTTCACAAGTCATGCGAGAGTCATTGATGTGCATGACTTCTTTCTTCTCGATGTCTCATTCTTCAAGCTTCTTTATTATTAGGTCTACCTTTGCAGACATCATATCAGCTTTCTTGAGTTGATGCATGCCTCCTCCTTTTTTGCAAGGTTGAACACGTTCTTCATTCAAGCTCTGGTTTGAGGCCATCTTCTCAATAAGTGTTGTAGCCTCATCAAGTTTGAGTGACAGGAAAGCACCTGCGGCTGTAGCATCTACTAACTCACGGTCACGGGTACTAGTGACTAGCCCATGATATAAGGTCTGCAAAAGTAACCACTTTTCCATCCCGTGATGAGTACACTCTGATATATAGTCTTAAAAATGTTCCCATGCCTCAGGAATTGATTCATCATAGTGTTGCTGAAAGCTTGAAATCTTTCCACGCAAAGCATTGGTCTTGCCTGTAGGAAAGAACTTATCTAAGAAAGCAGTTGAACATTTGTTCCATGTAGTATTCTTATCTTTGTTGGCATAGAACCACTGTTTTGCTTTCCCCAATAGTGAAAATGGGAAAAGACAGAGTAGAGTAGCATCTCTGGATACTCCCTTGAGTGTGAAGGTGTTGCAGATCTCCAAAAAGTGTTGTAAGTATGCACTTGCATCTTCATGAGCCTTTCCACAGAATTGGCTAGCTTGCACCATGGTAATGAGCGCAGGCTTGAGCTCGAATCCATTCTCTCCAACGTTGACCGCTGGTCCTGTACGAATGTTGGCAATTGTTGGGGCAGAGAATTCACGAAGAGTCTTATCGGCCATAGCTTCAAATTCCGATGCTAAGCTTCTCTTTGCTTGACTATCTCCCAAAGTTTCTACTACCGAAGTCTTCTTGAGTCTTGCTCTAGTCTTTCTTAGGATTGCTTTATTATTGCTCGTGTAGTCTTCCGGAAGGTCAGAGCCCATACATTACCCTACATAAGATACTCAAGTAGACAAAACAAGGGAAGCCTGTTTGAGTTAGAGGTCAATTGGCCAATCAATCTTATTCATTACATATATATAAGTTTTCAATACTTTATAAGTTTAAATACCTTCCCCGACAACAGCACCAAAAATGTTTGTTGACATTTACTAGTGTTATTACTAAACTAACAACACCGGTAAATGCAAGGTAATGACTAACATGTCTTTAGCACACTAGTCACCTATCACATACCTATACTTCTAAGCTTGAACTAAGTTTTCATCCCTAGTTTTATAGCTAGAAATGTATATTGGTACTATATAAAGGAATCTATCATTTTATGTGACTAGGCAGAAATAATAAGAATGATTATATGAATAAAACTGGTTCTACAAGCGGACAGATATATAATTATACCATTGTAGCATTTTACCTAGAGTATTACCAGGTTGTCGATTTATATTTATACCACTGGGAAGGTCTAGCTAAATAGGAAATCTATAGTATTGATAACTTTCTATATATATGATGATTGAGAGATACAACCAATATCATACACTCTACTCATAACAGGGATAAGTCACATGATAAAGATATATATGATAAGTAATGATCAGTCATCATAATAATAAGATAATAGATTCACTCAGAGCACTCTAGCTACTACAATAACGTCGTAAGACCCGAATATTAGAGAGATAATTCCTAATATAATTCTTTAATCACAAGTCAATGAATACTCTAATTAGTGCAACTACATCTAACAATCATTGTTAACATTACTACTATGTCATTGTCCAAACATAAGGAGCATCAACTAGAGAGGCTTTTAAGACGCAACCGTCACCTCCGACGTGACCGCTCCCTACATAATCTATGCACAGGGGATGGACTACAGAGGACTCAACGAAGCTATAATAGTCACCTTCGTGATCTACCACACGTCCCGGAACATCAGGGAGCACTCGTAGATATGCAATATATCTAAGCACCATGCCTACATAATGCAAATCATCTACCCTAGGTACCTTAGGATAAATGCTATATGAGCATATGCATGAATTCAATAATAATAAAGTAACTATGCTAGACATATAATCAAAGTAAACAATGAACATTGCAATCAAGAACATAAACAAGATGAAGATTAATGATGCCATAACACTCTAACAAACACACAATGATGAATAATACAATGAGAGAGGAGAGAACAAGAATAGTACCAATCTCCACACTCTTGACAACATCAGGAATCCAAGCTAGGTTGACCAACTTGACTCTCTCTAGATCTAGTCTAACTAGGCTATCGCTATAAACTAGAGGAACTCTGAGAAACTAGGGTTTTTGGCTCTGGATGTCTTGACCTTCTAATGATTTGATGGCTCCAGGGGGATCAGGCTCCGTATATATAGTCCAGTGGGATGCATGTGAGCCCTTAGATCAAACCGACTTGACATAGGGCTAAGATTGATCCTCAAGGTCGGTGGAGGAGTCTCACAGAAGATGACAGGTGGGGCCCACAGCCAGGGGCCGGTCGGCCTGGGGGCTTGGTGCCGCCCGGCCTCCTCTAGAAGCTTCTGGAGTCCCGTTTTTGCCTACTGCCTTCTCATGTCTTCTAGCGTATCTTTGGCAGTGGAATTTCGATAATCCGTTTGATAATCAGGTCCCTCTTGTCGGCTTTTCTGAAATAATCCCTAGAAAATATCAATTTACCAAAACTCATGAAATTTGTCAGATAAAACCCTAGACTTCTCTATTTCCATGTTTATTGATCATTTCTCATGTTTATTGCGCTATAAAATGTTGACGCTATCCACCGTCAACACCCTTCGACTAGCGGAGGCACAGATACAAAAATGAAGTTCATACAATTACCGAGGCAATAGTTAGGGTTTCAAATTACTCGCCATCCTCCCCGTGGGGTGGTTGATTTCCTCTTTTATAGGGTATGGTTACAGTATTTGTCAAGTAGAGAAATACCCCTAGGGCAACCAAGGCATATTCTAGTATATTCTAGTATACTGTGCTTACGCCTCCGGGGCATTAGAGTCCTTTTCTTTTGCTATCATCTTTGTTGATGGGCCATTGCCGAGCCTGGGCCTTCAGCCCATTATTCTTCACACCGCAACCTCCAACTGATCTTCGTAGTGCCTAGACCTCTGACTTTTCATCACAGCCTCTGACTGATCTTCATAGTGCCTCAACCTCTGACTTTCTACCATAGCCTCTGACTGATCTTTGTGGCATCTCGACCTTCGACTTCTCATCACGGCCTTCGACTTTCTTCATAGTGGTTCAGCCTCTGACTTTTCTTCAAAGCACTCCGACCTTTGACTTTTTCATCATTGTTGACGGTAGTTAACAACCATTATAAACCGTCAATAAAACATGTATAAGGCACAATTGTAATCACCAACAAAGGTCTAGGGGTTTAAACTAATAAATTTCATGAGTTTTGGTGAATCTATGTTTTCAGCAGGATTTAATCATAACACTACCAAGGGGGACCTATTCGTCAAAGAGAATCACAGAATTACATCGTGGTAACTACATGGGAAGACTCGAGAAGACTCCAGAAGGCTCTCCACTGAGGTGGGGCATGAGCCACTGCAAGGTGGGGCCAGCCGACCCTACCTGCAGGCCGGTCGGCCTGTGAGCCCTCCATGTCAACCTCCCGTTGCTACATTGGTTTCCTACTGCCTCCTAGGTTGGATCTACGCCGTTCCTTAAATCGGTTTGATCCAAGGGCTCACGTTGGATGCTCTGGCCTATATAAGCAGCATGTGCCCCTTGAGGTATCAAGTCATTTGAGAAGATAGAAACCATAATCATCCTTAGAGCTCCAGTAATTCTAGGGCATAGCTAGTTAGGCTAGGTCTAGAGGGAGGCAAGCAGGCTTCGCTTGGATTCCCGATCTTGTCAAGAGCCTGGTTTGGTATAATTCTTGTACCCCTCTTTTTTGTATCTCCATTACTTTTATATGCTTGGTACAATTGTTATGACATTCATATTCATCTTGTCTATGTTCTTAGTTATAATATTCATCGTCTACTTTGATTATATGCTTAGTATAGTTAGATTATTATCATATTCATGCATATGTTCGTATAGCGCTCACTCTAAGGTACTATGGGTGGGTGGTCGACATTGTGTAAGTGTGGTGCTTATACGTTGTTTACCTACGGATACACCCTATATTCTGGGTCATGTGGTAGATCGCGGATGTGACACTCCCGTTGAGTCCTTTGTAGTCCACTCCCCGATGTAGGTAGCACGTAGGATAAAGTTATGAAGGAAGAGCAAGCTATGTTCTTAATCTTTCCTAATAACATCCCTTATGTGTAGATATGAAGATGATCTTAGCAATGATTACTAGGTGTAATTGCACTAATCAATGTATGCTTTGACTTGTAATTAAGAATGACTTAGAAATTTTTCCTCTAATATTCTACCTGACCATGCTAATGCCATATAAAGGAGTACTCTGAATGATTTATCATTATACTTGATCAATATTTATCATATATGGCCTTGCGACCGGAGGGGCTACTCCGACCATCTCCCAGCGACGGTGAGCTTTTCCCGGCCATCAAAAGTAGGAGAGTGTGATCGGGGGACTACACTGTTGCTTTTGATCTAGAAAGTTCACTCGTTCCTCTGCTCTCGTGTCAGCCCCTCTCGGGTTTGGACGAATGGCGTCTCCCCGTTCTCCAGATGATGTGGCGGTGATCACTCAACGTAGGGATCACTGGAGGTCGGTGAATGTGCCGGGGAGCACCGGAATTGGGGTGCCTCGTCCAATCATGGTGGAGAGGAGAGGCTCGGGAGCAGAATCGTTAAATTCCGGCTCCCCAAAGGGAGGGGCACAAATTCAGGGAGATGAATTTGGTTTGCTGTGTTCCAGTGAGGCTGCCATGCCCCCTCCTATGTGTGATAAGGGACAGGGAATCCCTTCTGCTGCAGGTGCTATGGAGGCGGGAGATTGGCCAACAATTCAGCAGAGTGCCTTTGGGGAGAGGAAGAGAAGACTAACTCTAGCGCCGGGTGCTCTGTACATCCCTGATTTGTATCATTCAAGCTATCGCCCATCCACCAAAGGGGGGAAACGACTTAATGAGTAGATTGCAGATGACATTAAGAAGCATCTCTTTGCAGGGTCTGATCTCCAATTTGAAGAACTGTCGATTGCTTGTGATAGATTGGAGGATTCCATGATTCGTATGTCTTCGGTTACATGGGGTTGTGCTATCTCTGAAGGGAAGAGTCCAGGGGAGCTTGGGCGGGAGGTTGTTGAAGATGATGGACCTCTGCAAATTCAGGACGATAGATTCAATCACTCGTGGAGACCGGTTGGGCCCAGTAGAGGGTGGTATTGGATACCCAAAGGGAGGTTATCCATGGACATTGTGTACCCGGCCCGTTTAGCTGATATCAGACGATTTGGCCAGCTAGCAAAGAAGGTAAAACCTATTCCCCTTCCTCCTCCTCTCTCCTTCCCCTTTGCGGTGGCAGTGAGTCAATCCATGGCTCACCGTGAGAGGCAAGCTGGGAAGCGATGCCCGGAGGACTGGCGGTATGAGGATTGGATGGAGGAGGATGACCTACTTGGGGGCGACCTCCGGGAACAAGATTTGTGCCAACAATTGCAAAGGGATCCTCGTGGTCAGGGTGTTGGGGAGCGCGGCGGCTTCAAGGGTCGAAGAATGGAAGGCAACAACAATCAAAGAGTTGAACAAGGGGTTCATCTTCAGGACCGTGGTAAGGTCAATTTCCAAGCTCGATCTGATGTGAATCGTTTTGATGGAAATCGTATTTCCACTCAGCAAGGGAGTTGGACCCAAGGAGGGTCGGGTCCTCGGAGTCGTGGAGAACGTAATCTTGGCCAAGATCCATGGAGGGATCAGGCACGAGGGAGTTATCCTAACAAAAAGCCAAATCTTGGTGCTAAGGTGAAGTGTTACCGCTGTCTTCAGTCAGGCCATCATCAATCTGAATGTGTGAGTGATTCGGTCTGTTACAAATGCAAAGAAAAAGGGCACATGGTTATAGATTGCAAGAAGTTCAGTAAGCAGTTGAGGATGTATGGCTATGGCATTCCTGGCCAAGGATTTTATGCTATGAATTTTCCTGAAGAAAAAGTTAAGGCTAGCAGAGCTACTGGAGTTATCACTATTTTGCAGGGAGAAGCATCAGAAGAGAAGCTGAATAGAGAGCTGAAGAACTTGGTTAATGAGAATTCAGATTTCAAGGTCAGGCAATTGGATAAACAAGTATATATGGTGATATTCCCTGACACTCAGACTCTAAACACATTTCACAAACTCTCTGCCTTTGACATGCCACTGTTCAATCTGAAAGGCAAGCTGGAGAAATCCAACCTAAATCCTCTTACCTCATCTGTGCTTCACACTGTGTGGATTAGGATTCACAATGTTCCAGGAATTGCTAGGGAAGTGGAAACAGTCAAGGAAATCACTACTCTAGTGGCTGAACCTATTTTAGTTGATGAGCTGAGTTTGGTAAGAGATGAACCGGTCAGGGTCAAAGTAAGATGCAAGAAACCAGAGGTCATACAGGGTGATCTTGAGTTTTTCTTCAATGGAGAAGGAGTTTTTCTGAGGTTTGAAGTTGAGGGTAAAATGGGAGCTGGTAGAGGGGGTCAAGGAGGCCCTCCTCCAGGCCCGGGAAAACCTGATGGCTCGTTTGACAAAGATAAGGATCACCAACCTAGGGATGATAAACAGAGGAAAGGGAATGGTAAATTTGATAGATTTGGAAGATTAGATAGGGAGATGGATTCCAGTCTCGAGGGTTCCATGGAAGAACCGTTGGAGCAATGCTTTAAAGAAACTAGCTTTGAGGGACTAAAAGCCAAGACTGTTGATCCTATTGCAGCTTTTCATCCAGATTTTGGGCTATTGCAGATTCCCAAGGCCGTTGTGGAGACTGGATCTCATACTGATACTAGGCCAGGGATGGGAACTCAGCAGGGAACCCAATCTGATAAAGCTAAAATAGTGGAACCCAATGATGTCAACTCACAGATCAGGGTTCATGGGCGTGATGGACCCTACTTGATGGATAAAAGCAAGTGGCCACAACTCAAGTTGCCGGCAGAGTCTGAGAATATTGGGGGGGAACCTGCTGAGGAGTTGACACAGGAGGACTCGCTGGTTAACAAGGACAACAATTTGCTCAACACCGGGTTGAATGGTAACCAAAGGTCTAGCAACATTTTGGAGGGAGCTAACTTGACGGATGAAGAAGATGTTATGGATAGGATTTCTATGCAGAGTGTGGAGACTGATATGGGGGAAATAGAACCAGGTTGGTAGGTCCCAAAATCCAAGAAAAAGAAGAAGACTGAAAGTCCTATGTTTGGTGTTGGTAATTAGTGACAATGCCTAAGTACTAATCCTATGCCTAAGTTGTATGTAGCATATGAGGATTAGTACATTCCAAGGTTGGTGGCAAGATGGACATGGTGATCATGATGGCCACACTTGGATTTGGATGCAACCCTACGTGATCAAGGCAAAGGTATATGCTTAAGGGTTGTATTTTAGTAACCAAGACACCTAGTGGGTGTGGTTACATTATAGGATAGATACCCGTACTATAAAGAGGGGAATGACGCGGCTATTGAACTCCTAAGTGCCTCTAGATGTGCATTTCATGATCATATACATTTGGATAGAACTAATAACGCCTCGAAAAATGATTGTGAAAATGCTAACACACTTGCACATTGTGATGATCACTTGGTGGTGTTAGCACATTTGCGATGGCGTTGGAGTTTAAGCGGTAGAGAGGGTTTGGGGTCCTCTCTCCCTCCCGCCGAGCGTGCGAGCACGGGATTCAGGCGATTTCGGGGGAAATGAAATGCCTATTTTCCACTACGCCGAAAGTCGGAAAAGAAACGGAGGCGAACGGAGGTCACTGCGTGCACCGGACGCTGCACCGGACGCTGCACCGGACGCGGTCACTGTGCGACCGGCGCGTCCGGTCAGTGTCCAGTATCTGCGCTTGTTTCGGTTGTTTCATCGGACGCGGTGGCGCGTCCGGTCACAGGCCACCGGACGCGTCCGGTCGTCCAGGGAGCTTACTGGACTCCCACCGGACGCGGGCACTGTGGCGTCCGGTCGGTTCACCAGCGCGTCCGGTCGTTGGTTCGTTTTGCGCGACTCGGTGTTGACCGGCGCGTCCGGTGAGTCACGGGACCGGCGCGTCCGGTCGTGACCAGCGCGTCCGGTCGTTACGACCGGCGCGTCCGGTCAGTGTTTCGAAATTTAGCCGTTGTGGCACCGGCGCGTCCGGTCAGTTGGACCAGCGCGTCCGGTCAGCGCGACTGCTGCTGATTTCAGTTTCTAACGGCTATATTCGAAGGGGTACGTCTATAAATACTCGTTGGCCGGCTCAAGGCTCCCTCTCTTGAACATTTGACATACTTGTGAGCACTTTGAGCTTAGCAACTCCCCTCCCACTCATCTCTCTTGCTTGTTTGCATATTCGAAGTGAGATTGAGTGATCCAAGTGCATTTGCATCGTGAGATAGCATCTAGTTGGCACTTGGTGGTTGATTTGCTGCGGGATTCTTGTTTCTCTTGGTGGTTGCCGCCACCTAGACGGCTTGGAGCAGCTTGGAGGCGTTGGCAAGAGTTGGTGATTGTTCTTGGCCACCTCCGGTGATTGTAAGGGGTTTGTGCCTACCTCGGCGAAGTGCCAAAGGCAACATTAGTGGATTGCTCGTGTCATTTGCAACCTTTTGCCATTTGGTAGGTTCTTGTGGCGCCTTTTGAGAGGCTCGGTGTGAGACCGATTAGCCACCGAACCACGTGGTAAAGAGGGACACAACGGGGACTAGCGTGCCGGCAAGCACGTGAACCTCGGGATAAATCTTTGTGTCATCACTTTCATATTGTGATTGATTGATCCCGGAGTTCGGTTGTTTTGGTATTCATTGTTGATCATATTGGTTGGCTCAATACTTCGTCCCTCGGTGAAACCCTCCTAACTCAACTCCGCATTACTTTCTTAGTTATCTTTGCTAGCTAGTTAGCTTTGTTAGAGTAGCTCTTTTGTGTAGCTTGCTAGTTGTAGTTGTAGTTACCTTCTCGGTTTGACTTGTGCGGTTGAGTGCAAATATACTAGAATTGTGAATTGGATAGGTGGCTTGCAAACACCCCGTAGGCTAAGCAAAACTCGCTCTCGCTATTTGTTATATTGATAAACTTGTTTAGCTTGTCTTTGTAGAAAGTTTTAAAAGGCTATTCACCCCCCCTCTAGCCATCTAGACCTTTCAAGTGGTATCGGAGCCGTGGTCACCGTTTGCAAGGCTTAACAACCTCGGTGCAAGATGGCTCAAGTTATGTTCAACCATGTTAATGGCAAGCCCCCATTCTTTGATGGTGTCTCTTCCTTTGATCATTGGAAAAGGAAGATGAAGCGATATCTAGGCAATATACATGAGAAGGTTTGGGATGTGACCAATGAAGGATACATTATTCTTGATGAAGAAAATCTCACTCCAAATGACCGCATCAACAAACAATGCAACACGGCGGCACTTGACACAATCTACCGTGCCATTGATGACAAAGTATTTGAGCAAATCAAAGATCTTGAAAAGGCAAATGAGCTTTGGATAAGGCTTGAAGAAACATATGAAGGCACTTCAACGGTAAAAAGTGCCAAGCTATATATGCTCAAGGACAAGTTCTCCACTTTCAAGATGAAGGATGATGAATCCATCCCGGAGATGTTCTATAGGCTCCAAGTCATTGTCAATGATCTCAAGGGGCTTGGAGAGAAGGTTGAGGACAAGGACTTCTCACACAAGTTCTTGATGTGCTTACCCAAGAAGTTTGCCACCTTAAGAAGAATGATCTTTAGAGAGGGATTGGACAAGGTCAAACCAACCGATGTGCTTGGAGATATAATGACCGATGCCCAATACAATGATGATGAAGATGAGGTAGAAGAGAAGAAGGAGACCAAGGTCAAGCAAGAGAAGCCCATTGCATTCAAGGCTTCATCTTCTAAGGGCAAGAGCAAGGTGGAGAGTGATGATGATGATCTATTCGATGATGAGACCATGGCCCTCCTAGTGCACAAGATGGGAAGGTTCATGAAGAAGAAAGGATATGGGGCAAGGAAGAGAAGGGATTTCATGAAGGCAAAGGAGGTGCTTTGCTACAATTGCAATAGCCCCGATCATATAGTGGCAAAGTGCCCCTATGAAGATAAAAGATATCATGATGGAGAGTTGAAGTTGAAGAAGAACAAGAAGGACAAGAAGGAGAAGAAAGAGAAGAAGAGCTTCACTATCAACAAGAAGAAGAAGGGTGGTGGTTATGTGGTCACTTGGGATAGTGACAACTCCGATAGTGATGATGATGAAAGCTCTAGTGATGATGAGAGGACCACTCGGCGAGCCATTGCAAGCATCGCCCTCTCCAACAAGCCATCCATCTTCGACACTACATTGACATGCCTTATGGCCAAGCCTACCAAGGTAAAATATGATGATAGTGATGATGATTCTTGTGCTAGTGATGGTTGTAGGAGTGATGATGAGGAGGACGAGGACTACTCCAAGGATGATCTATTGGGCATAATAGATCAAATGAGCAAGGGCTACAAAAGGACAACCAAGAAATACAAAATCTTAGAACAAGAGCTCATTGCCAAGAGCAATGAAAATGATGCCTTGATGGAGGAGCTTGCTGCTCTCAAAAAGAGTAAGGAGTGCAAAGGAATTGAACAAGAGCTCAAAGCTCTTAGGAAATCCTTTGATGAGCTAGAGGCCTCTCGTGAGTGTCTAAAGGAAGACCACGAGGACCTTGAAGTTGCTCACACTAGGCTTAAGGAAGCCCACTCCTCTCTACTTGAGCTCATCAAGGAGAAGGACCTCAAGTTGGAGAAGCTCATGAAGGAAGCTAAGGAGGAGCAAGTGATTGTCACTTGTGATATTGGACTAACATGTGATATTATTGATGATTCTTTATTTGTTGGTCCTACTAATGCTTCATGTAGCTCATCATCATCCACCACAACCAACTCTACCTCTACTACTAGTGATTCATCACTTGTGGTTGAGAATGAGACTCTCAAGAGAGAGGTGGATGATCTCACCCGCGCATTAGGCAATGCCTATGGTGGGGATGCCCGCTTGCTAAAATGCTTGGGTAGCCAAAGGTTCTCTCTTAACAAAGAGGGTTTGGGCTATACTCCCAAGAAGGGCAAGGCGGCCTTTGCTACTCCAAAGTCTCGCTTTGTGAAGAGCAATGGTCGTTATTGCAATAGATGCAAGCAAGTTGGGCATATAGAGATTAATTGCAATAAAATGAACAAGAACAACAACAAGTTTCATGCTAAAATGGATTACATTCCTTTTGATTCTTGTTATGTGCTTACCAAGGGTGAGAAAGGTGTGCATGCTAGGTTTGTTGGTACACCAATTGTGGGTCCAAAGAAGAAGGCCATTTGGGTACCAAAAAGCTTAGTTACTAACCTCCAAGGACCCAAACAAGTATGGGTACCTAAGAAACATTAATTTACTTTGTAGGTAAATTACAAGGCCGGAGGAAGGCATTGGGTGCTTGATAGTGGGTGCTCTCAACATATGACCGGTGATTCAAGAATGTTCAACTCTCTCAAATCAAATGATAGTGGCATTGACAGTATCACATTTGGTGGCAATAGCAAGGGTGATGTGAAGGCTCTTGGAAGGATTGCAATCTCAAATGATCATAGCATTTCGAATGTGCTCCTAGTTGAAAAGTTGAACTTCAATCTTCTCTCGGTTGCTCAATTGTGTGATCTCGGTTTCAAGTGCATATTTGGTGTTGATGATGTGGAGATAATTAGTGTTGATGGCTCTAATTTGATCTTCAAAGGCTTTAGATATGAGAATCTATACTTGGTTGATTTCAATGCTTGTGACACTCAACTTTCAACATGCTTGCTCACCAAATCAAGTATGGGTTGGTTATGGCATAGAAGACTTGGTCATGTTGGCATGAAGCAATTGAACAAGTTAGTGAAGCATGACTTAGTTAGAGGCTTGAAGGATGTCACATTTGAGAAAGATAAGCTATGTAGTGCATGTCAAGCCGGAAAGCAAGTAGGCAACACTCATCCATTGAAGAGCATCATGAGTACTTCCAAGGCATTTGAGTTGTTGCACATGGATCTATTTGGGCCAACTACATACACAAGCATTGGTGGCAACAAGTATGGGTTTGTGATTGTGGATGATTTCACTAGATATACATGGGTATTCTTTCTTGTGGACAAGAGTGATGTGTTTGACATATTCAAGAAGTTCATCAAGAGAGTGCAAAATGAATTTGAGACCACAATCAAGAAAGTAAGAAGTGACAATGGAAGTGAGTTTAGAAACACAAGAGTTGATGAACTATGTGAGGAGCTTGGAATCAAGCATCAATTTTCGGCCAAGTATACACCTCAATCCAATGGCCTAGTTGAGAGGAAGAATAGAACTTTGATTGATATGGCAAGATCAATGTTGAATGAGTATAATGTGAGTCATTCATTTTGGGCCGAAGCAATCAACACGGCTTGCTTCTATAGCAACCGCCTCTATTGCCACAAGTTTCTAGAGAAGACACCATATGAGATCTTAAATGGAAGAAAGCCCAACATTGCATACTTTCGGGTATTTGGTTGCAAATGCTACATCTTGAAGAAGGGCACTAGATTGAGCAAGTTTGAGAAGAAATGTGATGAAGGATTCTTACTTGGTTACTCCACTACTAGCAAAGCTTATAGAGTTTGGAATTTGGCTAGTGGTTTACTTGAGGAAGTTCATGATGTTGAGTTTGATAAAACAAATGGCTCTCAAGATGAGGAAAATAACTTGGATGATGTGAGAGGAACTCAATTGACCAATGCTATGAAAGAAATGGATATTGGTGATATAAGGCCAAAGCAAGTGATTGATGTGGATGACAACAAAGATCAAGTGCTCCAAAGTCCAATTACACAAGCTAGTGGGTCTCTAATGCAAAATCAAGCTAGTACATCATCTCAAGTGCAACAAGATCAACAAGTGGCTAGTTCATCATCTCCAACTCATGATCAACATCAACATCCAAGCAATCAAGTGCAAGTGCTTCAACCAACCAACATTGCTAGAGACCATCCATTGGATTCTATCATTGGTGACATACAAAGGGGAGTTCAAACTAGATCAAGATTGGCATCCTTTTGTGCTCACTCTTCTTTTGTGTCAATGGAAGAACCCAAGGACATTGATAAAGCATTGAGAGATCCGGATTGGGTAAATGCAATGCATGAAGAGCTCAACAACTTCAAGAGAAATGAAGTATGGGAACTAGTTGAGAGGCCTAAGGATCACAATGTCATTGGAACAAGATGGGTCTTTCGCAACAAGCAAGATCAAGATGGAATAGTAGTAAGAAACAAAGCAAGACTAGTGGCTCAAGGTTACACACAAATAGAGGGTCTTGACTTTGGTGAAACTTATGCCCCGGTTGCAAGATTAGAAGCAATTAGGATCTTACTTGCCTATGCTTGTGCTCACAATATCAAGCTATATCAAATGGATGTGAAGAGTGCATTTCTCAATGGGTACATTCAAGAAGAGGTGTATGTGGAGCAACCTCCCGGTTTTGAAGATGACAAGAAACCCAACCATGTATACAAGTTAAGGAAAGCTTTGTATGGATTGAAGCAAGCACCTAGAGCATGGTATGAAAGATTGAGGGACTTCTTGCTATCCAAAGGATTTGTCATGGGCAAAGTGGATACTACTCTCTTTACCAAGAAGATTGGGAAAGACTTGTTTGTATTGCAAATATATGTTGATGATATCATATTCGGTTCAACCAATCAAGATTATTGTGATGAGTTTGGGAAAATGATGGCAAAGGAATTTAAAATGTCAATGATCGGTGAACTTAGTTTCTTTCTTTGACTTCAAATCAAACAAATGAAGGAAGGAACATTTGTGAGCCAAACCAAGTACATCAAAGATATGCTCAAGAAGTTTGGCATGGAAGATGCAAAGGGCATTACAACCCCAATGGGCACTAGTGGAAGTTTGGATAGTGACAAGAGTGGCAACATGGTGGATCAAAAGCTTTATAGATCAATGATTGGTAGCCTACTCTATGTGACGGCATCAAGACCCGATGTGATGTTTAGTGTATGCATGTGTGCAAGATTTCAAGCCTCACCAAGAGAAAGTCATTTGAAGGCAACAAAGAGAGTATTGAGGTACTTAAAGCATACACAAGATGTTGGATTATGGTATCCCAAAGGTGCAAGCTTTGAGCTAGTTGGATATTCGGATTCCAACTATGCCGGTGACAAAGTTGAGAGAAAGAGCACCTCCGGGACTTGTCAATTGTTGGGAAGATCACTTGTCTCATGGTCATCCAAGAAACAAAATAGTATTGCACTATCTACCACCGAAGCCGAATACATCGCCGTGGGTAGTTGTTGTGCACAAATCTTGTGGATGAAGGCAACTTTGAAGGATTTTGGAATCAATTTCAAGAATGTGCCATTGCTATGTGACAATGAAAGTGCCGTGAAGCTAACCAACAATCCGATTCAACATCAAAGAACAAAGCATATTGATGTCCGTCATCATTTTATTAGAGATCATCAACAAAAGGGTGACATTGCTATTGAGAGTGTGGGCACCGAAGATCAATTAGCCGATCTATTCACCAAGCCACTTGATGAGAAGAGATTTCACAAGCTAAAGAATGAGTTGAACATACTTGACTTCTCCAACATGAGTTGATGCACCTCCAATGTTATGACATGCCTCTCCTTCGAGCCCCAAGGTATAATTGGTTGACATGTCATACATTCTATGCTAAGGACTTGTTTAGTGCATCTAGTCATAATTTACATGTTCTAGGCTCATTCATGAAAATCAAATGACTTTGAAGTTTATATGGTGCCACTATTGTTTCCATGACTTGTATGATCTAGTGGTAGCATATAACTTGTTTAAGTAGCTTGTGATCCTAAGTGTTTAATCTAGATCACTTGTCTAAATATTTGCTTCAACATGGTGCATGATAACCCTTCTAGTGAGGTGTGAAGAAGCTTGCCCTTGGATCAAACAGAAGCATTTCATTTATGCAAGCAATCTAGGTTGAATCACAAACTTGATCCTCACCCCAAAATTAAACATGATAATCTATCTAAAATTGGTTCCTTGTGGTCATTGGTGCCAAAGGGGGAGAAAATGTTGTTCACAAAGATAGAACTCAAAGGGGGAGAAGCACAAAAGGGGAGAAAATGATAAAAGAAGGGGATCAACTAAAATTTTGAGCACACAAGTAGGGGGAGCAAGCTCTTAAACATGATTGTTGCATTTCTTGGTGCACTTCATATGTATGATGCATAGTTATGCATTTCTTTTTCTCCGATACATTGCTTGTGTGGTGTTTTGCTAGTATACAATTGAATGGTGTATTGAAGTACTAGCATGAATAGGAAGTAGTTAGATTTTTCTTGCTTCATATCTTTCTAAGTGGTACTAGAACCTTGCTTATAATGTTGATCTCACGAGGTTTCTAGTTATGTTTGTGCTTTTCCAAGTGATATCTAACTACACAAGGTGCTAAGATGGTGTTTATCGCTACTCCGATGGTATCACGCTTCAAAGGTCTATAATCTAAAACACTTAGCACCTATTGGTAGTCAATGCTCCTAATCTTTCCTATCTAACATGTATGCTTCCAAAATCCAAACATATAGCATACATGTAGGGGGAGCCATTGCTATCAATTTGAATTCATGATCACTTGTCCATACTTCTTACACATGGTAATATACTTGGACAATGTGGCATGGGTTCAATAAAAATTTTATCATAATATCTTTGTGAAAGGATTGTCACCAATTACCAATAAGGGGGAGATTGAAAGTCCTATGTTTGGTGTTGGTAATTAGTGACAATGCCTAAGTACTAATCCTATGCCTAAGTTGTATGTAGCATATGAGGATTAGTACATTCCAAGGTTGGTGGCAAGATGGACATGGTGATCATGATGGCCACACTTGGATTTGGATGCAACCCTACGTGATCAAGGCAAAGGTATATGCTTAAGGGTTGTATTTTAGTAACCAAGACACCTAGTGGGTGTGGTTACATTATAGGATAGATACCCGTACTATAAAGAGGGGAATGACGCGGCTATTGAACTCCTAAGTGCCTCTAGATGTGCATTTCATGATCATATGCATTTGGATAGAACTAATAACGCCTCGAAAAATGATTGTGAAAATGCTAACACACTTGCACATTGTGATGATCACTTGGTGGTGTTAGCACATTTGCGATGGCGTTGGAGTTTAAGCGGTAGAGAGGGTTTGGGGTCCTCTCTCCCTCCCGCCGAGCGTGCGAGCGCGGGATTCAGGCGATTTCGGGGGAAATGAAATGCCTATTTTCCACTACGCCGAAAGTCGGAAAAGAAACGGAGGCGAACGGAGGTCACTGCGTGCACCGGACGCTGCACCGGACGCTGCACCGGACGCGGTCACTGTGCGACCGGCGCGTCCGGTCAGTGTCCAGTATCTGCGCTTGTTTCGGTTGTTTCATCGGACGAGGTGGCGCGTCCGGTCACAGGCCACCGGACGCGTCCGGTCGTCCAGGGAGCTTACTGGACTCCCACCGGACGCGGGCACTGTGGCGTCCGGTCGGTTCACCAGCGCGTCCGGTTGTTGGTTCGTTTTGCGTGACTCGGTGTTGACCGGCGCGTCCGGTGAGTCACGGGACCGGCGCGTCCGGTCATGACCAGCGCGTCCGGTCGTTACGACCGGCGCGTCCGGTCAGTGTTTCGAAATTTAGCCGTTGCGGCACCGGCGCGTCCGGTCAGTTGGACCAGCGCGTCCGGTCAGCGCGACTGCTGCTGATTTCAGTTTCTAACGGCTATATTCGAAGGGGTACGTCTATAAATACTCGTTGGCCGGCTCAAGGCTCCCTCTCTTGAACATTTAACATACTTGTGAGCACTTTGAGCTTAGCAACTCCCCTCCCACTCATCTCTCTTGCTTGTTTGCATATTCGAAGTGAGATTGAGTGATCCAAGTGCATTTGCATCGTGAGATAGCATCTAGTTGGCACTTGGTGGTTGATTTGCTGCGGGATTCTTGTTTCTCTTGGTGGTTGCCGCCACCTAGACGGCTTGGAGCAGCTTGGAGGCGTTGGCAAGAGTTGGTGATTGTTCTTGGCCACCTCCGGTGATTGTAAGGGGTTTGTGCCTACCTCGGCGAAGTGCCAAAGGCAACATTAGTGGATTGCTCGTGTCATTTGCAACCTTTTGCCATTTGGTAGGTTCTTGTGGCGCCTTTTGAGAGGCTCGGTGTGAGACCGATTAGCCACCGAACCACGTGGTAAAGAGGGACACAACGGGGACTAGCGTGCCGGCAAGCACGTGAACCTCGGGATAAATCTTTGTGTCATCACTTTCATATTGTGATTGATTGATCCCGGAGTTCGGTTGTTTTGGTATTCATTGTTGATCATATTGGTTGGCTCAATACTTCGTCCCTCAGTGAAACCCTCCTAACTCAACTCCGCATTACTTTCTTAGTTATCTTTGCTAGCTAGTTAGCTTTGTTAGAGTAGCTCTTTTGTGTAGCTTGCTAGTTGTAGTTGTAGTTACCTTCTCGGTTTGACTTGTGCGGTTGAGTGCAAATATACTAGAATTGTGAATTGGATAGGTGGCTTGCAAACACCCCGTAGGCTAAGCAAAACTCGCTCTCGCTATTTGTTATATTGATAAACTTGTTTAGCTTGTCTTTGTAGAAAGTTTTAAAAGGCTATTCACCCCCCCCCTCTAGCCATCTAGACCTTTCAAAGACCAAAAGATGCATTGCAGTTGCTACTAGGACAAGCAGCAGGGTGCCCAGAGATGGGGTGCCCATTGCTAAGAAGGCAGCTCAGAGAGCCAAAATAAAAAATGAGAGTTCAGGTATCTCCTCTCTTTCTCGAAATCCTTTCGCTGTTCTTAATAACACTCCGACTTCAAAGTTATGTTCCATTATGCATGATTTAGACTTAGAAGGGGAGGATTTGGAAGAACAAGTGGAAATTTTTAGAGTAGAAGAATTAGCTAGGGCAGCGATTGCTGAGGCTAACTACAAACAATATCTAGAGAAATTGAAAGAAAAGGAGAGACCTAGAGAGGAAGATTTCTTGGAAGATTTGGTCATGGGGACCATCACGAATACACAGAGAGGTTATGTTTATGAATCCTTCAAGGGGGGAGGATCAGAAAACTTACCTGATGAACTATTGGAGAATTCCATTTCAAATATTCTATCATGAGGATCATGTTTTGGAACGTGAGGGGTCTAGGAACGACACACAGGAGGGGTTTTATAAAAAATCATATCCTTCAGGAGGATCTAGATATTGTAGCTGTTCAAGAGACTATTAAGCAAGACTTTAAGGACCACGACTTGAGAGAGATGACAGGGAGCCATGATTTTTCTTGGGTCTGGTTTGCTGCTAAGGGCCATTCTGGAGGTTTGATTCTGGGGGTGAAAATAGATAAATTTGAGATAGAGCAACAGGAAATCTCTGAGTCTTTTGTAGGGTTGTTAATCAGGAATAGGATGACTAACTTTAGGTTCTGGGTGATAAATGTGTATGGACCTGCTAAGCATGAGTTCTCTACTCATTTTATATCTGAACTAACAGCCTTCTGTGGAAAAGAATCTCTTCCTTTAATTCTGGGGGGTGATTTTAATCTCATTAGGAACTCCAAGGAAAGAAATCGGGGTCAGGGAGACCCAAGGTTGATGGATTTATTTAATGACTTCTTTGGTAACTTTCATTTGAGAGAGATTTTTGTGAGTGGTGTCAAGTTTACTTGGTTCAATAAACAAAGAGATCCAATTCTCATTGAACTAGATAGGATCTTGGTTACGGTCTCTTGGGAATCACACTTCCCCACTTGCTTTGCATGGTCTAAGGCTAGGATTGGGTCTGATCATACTCCACTCATTCTTGATTCTGGGGAAAATGGAGCCACAAGACCCAACTACTTCTTTTTTGAGGAAAAATGGATTCATACAGAGGGCTTTCAAGAGTTGATTAAGAGAAAGTGGGTAGACATTAGAAGATATTATGCTTCCGGATCTTATTCTCTAAATATTTGGCATGGGTGCCTACAAAATCTAAGAAAGTACCTAAGGGGCTGGAATTTGAAAATGATAGGACAACATAAAGCCACCAAAATCAAACTGACCAATAGGATTGCGGAAATTGATCTTTTAGTTGAATCCATGCTGTTGTCTTGTGCTGAATGGGAAGAGAGAATCCAGGTTGAAAAAGATCTTGAATCCTTTGAGCTCATGGAGGAGCTCCATTGGAAGCAAAGGGCTAGCAAGAATTGGGTGTTACAAGGGGATGCTAACACCCACTTCTTCCACCAATATGCCAATGGTAGGAGAAGGAAAAACACTATTGCAGTGCTTGACTCTGATTTTGGGGAAATTAGAGGTCAGCAGAACCTAACGAATCATATTGTAGACTTTTATAAGCATTTGTTTGGTAGGAATGACCCTTGCAATTTTCAACTCAATGATGGCTTTTGGGAAAATGAGTGGATGCTTTCTGAAAGTGACCAACTTACTTTGATTAAAGACTTTAGTTTGGAGGAAATTAAGGAAATTGTTTTTGATATAAAAACCAACTCGACGCCTGGACCTAATGGATTTGGGGTTATTTTCTTTAGGGAGTATTGGGAAATTATCGAGGATGATATTTTTTCCATGTTCAAGGATTTCAAACTGGGTCGGCTGGATATCAAAAGGCTCAATTACGAGGTGATCATACTGATACCAAAAATTAAGGAAGCCAACATTATTAGGCAGTTTAGACCCATTTTCTTGCTGAATGTAGACTATAAGATTTTTACTAAGGTTCTTACTAATAGACTGGTTCCTATTGCCAGGAAGATTGTGGGTAAGAATCAGATAGGGTTTATTAAAGGGAGGAATATATTAGAGGGAGTGATCATTCTACATGAAGTTTTGCTTGAATTCAGGAGATCTAAGAGCAAGGGGCTCGTCTTGAAGATAGATTTTGAGAAGGCCTATGACAGGGTGCGATGGTCCTTCTTGGAGAAAGTGATGATAGGGAGGGGTTTTCCTTTAGAATGGATAAGTTGGGTGATGGATACTGTGAGAGGTGGTCAGGTCTGTGTGAATGTCAATGGTACTAGGAGCCCTTATTTCAAAACTTTTAGAGGGTTGAGACAGGGAGATCCTCTATCCCTCCTCCTCTTTAACCTGGTAGCAGATGCTCTTAGTGTGATGCTTGATAAGGCAAAGAGTAGAGGACATCTCAAAGGGGTTCTTGATCACTTGATCCCTGGGGGGATAACCCATATACAGTATGTTGATGATACTGTAATCATGGTTGATGGGTCACCAAATTCTATTAGAACCTTAAAGTTAATTCTTTACTATTTTGAATGGTTGTCTGGTCTCAAAATTAACTTTCACAAAAGTGAAGTGTTTGTGTTTGGGGTCAGTCAAAAAGAAAAGGAGGACATGGCAAATAATTTGAATTGTGTGTTGGGTGAGTTGCCTATGAAGTACTTGGGTATCCCTGTTAGTGATAATCACCTAAACATAAATGCCTTTAGTCCAATTTTGCAGAAGATGTTAAAAAGGTTAGATCCTTGGAAAGGAAGATTCTTAACATATGGGGGGAAGCAGATTTTAACAAACTCCTGTTTAAGTAATATACCAATGTATTGCATGGGCTTTTATTACTTATAGGATGGGGTTCACAAGAGTATGGATAGTATTAGAGCTAAGTTCTTGTGGCAAGGTGCTGAGGAAAAATTTAGATACCACATGGCAAAATGGGAAATGGTGGCCAGACCTAAGGACCAGGGTGGTCTTGGTATCATAAATACTAAACTAATGAATGAATGCTTGATTGTCAAATGGATATGGAAGATCATGCAAGAACCAGATGATTTGTGGTTTAGAATTTTAAAAGCTAAGTATATGGATGATAGGGTTTTTTCTATTCTGACAGCAAGGGGTCCTCCCAGTTTTGGCAGGGTCTACATAAGGTGAAACACCTTTTTAAATGGGGGGCCATCTATAAAGTTGAAAATGGTCAACATTGTAGTTTTTGGCAGGATGTTTGGGTTGGTAACGTCCCTCTAAAGATCCAATATGAGGAGATATATAAAATGGTTAGGGACTCCAGCTGTTCGGTGGCAGATTGTTGGGATGAAGATGGGTGGGGGATGGACTTCAAGAGAGCTTTGACATGTCATGAGTATAATAGGTGGCTTGAGCTCAAGGAGAGCCTAGCTGACATTTCTTTATCTGATAACCCTGATTCAGTTTTCTGGGCACTGGAAAAAAATAATTTGTACACTACTAAATCACTCTATAGGTTTATTTCTGGCAGTGGTGTATCTAGGAGAGTTGTTGTATTCATCTGGAAGAGCGGACTGCCTTTGAAAATAAAATTCTTTTTATGGCAGATCTTTAACAATAAACTGCAGGTGGCAAAAAGCTTAGTAAAAAGGGGCTGGCGTGGGAGTAGCCAGTGCAGTTTGTGCGCTTGTTTGGAGGACATCAACCATATCCTTTTCAAGTGTCACTTAGCCAAATTGGTGTGGGGTGTGCTTCAGGAGATTTATAATTTTCAGGACTGCCCAAAATCCCTTGAGGATTTTGCTGGCTTCTGGTTACTAGGCAAGGGGCCCTGGCCGAAGAGGGTGATTATTTTTGTGTTTGCCAGCTTCGCCTGGGCATTATGGACTTGTAGGAATAAAATGATGATTGAAAAACACTTTCCTAAGGCGCCCACTGATGTGATGTATACTGATGTATCATTTATGCAGAAGTGGAGCTACTTGCTTAAGGATGGTGACAAGGAGCACATCGTTCAGATGAAGGAAGACATTCTGAAGTGGCTAAAGGAGTTCAAGAGCAATGTTCACTCGATTTCAGATATTGTTGAATTTTAGTTGTTTTTGTTCTGAACCTTTTGAGTCCTCTCTTGTAAGCCGGTAACCCCGGCTGAATTCTGTATCGCTACATTGCTTTCTGAAAAGCAGAGATTTTCTCGTTTATAAAAAAATATTTATCATATACATATCATGTCTTATGACTTATCCCTACATATCCATGCTAGACCTTTCCTGTGGTAAAATATAAATAGCGATACCTGGAATACTCTCGGGTGAAGTGCGACAATGGTATAATTATCTGTGCGCTTGCAGATCCTTTTCATTCATATATTCTTTCTAGTCACATAAGATGATAAAGAACTACTTAGTGTTATTCTCATAGTAATGCTAAGTAGTACCAACGAGCATTTCTGATGCTGCTGGGACAAGATTCAACTCTGTTCCTAGTATTAACGCTAAGAAATGTCAACAAGCATCTCTGGCACCATCATTAGGGATGACAACCTAGTATAAGTAATGCTAAGAGATGTAGACATTTAATAGGTGGTTACTTAAAACAAGTGACAAGTTAATAAATACTAACAATCGCGGCCTCTGACTTTTCTTCAAAGCGCTCCGACCTTCAACTTTTTCATCGCGACTTTTTCATCACGGCCTTCGACTGATCTTCACAGTGCCTCTTCAAGGGGGAGTTGGCACATATTCCGTATGGGCTCCCCCAACAGTGTAGTTTAATAAACATTGCGTATAATGACTTGAAATAGTGAAATATGTAAAATTTGGTGGTACACATACGTTAAAATTGGCATAAAATATAAAATTAAATATGGCAAGAAAATTAAAAAATGAATTATATTTTTAGAGACCATTTGATTTAACAAAATAGCTAGCTTCTAGAAGTGCATATCCATATGTGGTCACGATAAGAAAAACCGCCCTGAAAATATATTTTTAGTGGCTCAAGGGACCCAATTTCACTCGAAAAAATTAAGCAATAAACCTTAACCTATGAAGAACTAAACCCCCAAAGCTTGTTTACCTAAGTTAAACTACAAAGCAAGCTAAAGAGTCCTTAGGGCCAACATGTTCCTTAGCAAGATAGTAAACCTATACTCAGCACACTCTATCGTGCATTCTAGTTGTCACTCAACAAAGCTTGCAACCAAGCAAGCTATAAATACAAGAATATAAGGAGCAAGGCAAATAGAGAACCAGATTTTTTTTCATGATCTCATGTTATTTTATGATCTCGGGTTATTGCCACAGCTCCCCAATCCACTTTAGAGCACCTAAGTCACCAAGACATGGTTAAGCTTTATTCTGCTAGTGAATACCCGTTCGCCACTCTGGCATGGTGGGTTTCAATACCGTGTACACCATCTTGGAGCCTTCTCACAATTGCTCCATCAAGAAGGTCATCAGGTCCTCCTCCATGCCATCTAAGTGCTAGCAAACTTGCATAATAGTACTACCAATGTAAAACAAAGCACTAATACATTATACCAACTGAATGCGTCCAAGCCCTCAGCCTTACATTCGCTCTAATGTATCTTTCATGTTTCACCCTTTGTGCCATGTTCAATTGAAACCAAATCTTAGGGCCAAGTGCATGTGGCCATTCTCATTGTGACTAAACTCAAGTGTGGATTGATTCCACAAAACACACGTTAGTCACACACATACTTGTGTTTCATCAATCACTGAAACCTTAATTGGCCTAGATGCTTTCAATCTCCCCTTATTTTGGGAACTAATGACAACACAAGTATTCCAAATATAAAGATATGAAATTAAAGCACCAACTCATGAGTATGGAAAGGTTATGATATAAAAATAAACATGCTTAGTAACCTGTCACTTGTTTCATACAAGATTTAGATAGAAAACTCCTAAAATGACAAGTGTTAGTGACAAGAGATATATAATAGAATTTTAATGAACAACACTTTGTCACACAACCAAATCAAGGTTAGCTTTTAAAAAAACACAAACAATATAATAGTTTAAGCAACCAATCAAAGTCTAACTGTTTAAAAACCAAGTTTTAGCTAACCCAAAAGCTCACATGCTCTCCCCCTAAGTCTCATCCCCTCTATTTCTCTCTCCTTTTGCCATTAAGACACCAAAAGAGAGATAATCTCTAAGCGTTGAAGGTCGGTGGCGGAGCAGGTGTAGTTGTGTCAGTGCAGGGAGTATCAATAAACTGAAAGGCATCAGTGTCGCCGTCCTCTCGTTGTCATCCTCTACATTATTTACCTTGTTATTAGTTATTACCTTCTGCATCATCATCTTTGGCAGCCATTGTATCGTCCCACATCATCATATCCTAATTTCTCGAGCGCTTCATCAATGGGTGTGTCTGCCTTTTGTTGCTCAGCTAATCTTGTCTGCGTAATGGTCACTATACTGGCCTTAGTGATATACTAGAAGTGTTGGCCATGTCTGTTTCAGCACCTTGAGTGTTGGGGCTATCTAGTGGCTCGCTCAAGGGAACACTATGAGTACGTATGTTTAGTAGAAGAAGCTGGATTCTATAAGAGTGACTAGAGAGACCTAGAGAATATAGCGACGAGAAACCTTGGGACACTGTGTAGAACCTGAGACTATAGGAGTCCGCTACTGAGAGAACATCGAGACTAGAGGTATCTGAATCTGATTGTGCCCCTGGCCAGGTTGTGGAGAGAGGGATGTACTTCTAGTGGGTCAAAGACAGGAAGCCAAAGTTGTGGAGGAGGCCAACCGGTCTGCTGATAGAGATAGATGCACTGATACGCAGCCTTGGCCCGGAACTGGCGTGTGTAATGTGTGTTTAGTATATAGTTTTAATTTGCATGTAACTTTGTTAGTAACCATTGTGTATAGTGACTTTGAATTAGTGAAATAGTGTGGATCACACAGTATGTAAAATTTTGTAGTACGTACATGTAAAAATTGGTAGATGAATGTAAATTCAAATATGGCAAGAAAATTCAAAAACTAAAAGTACTTTCAAGGACGGTTCCCTAGAAATACATTTAATATTTTCAGGGACGGTTTCCTTAAGATAACCCATTAAAATGCATTTTTCTAGGGTGGTTGCATTATGACAACCTCCCTGGAAATGCATTTATTGAAATCTCTTGCATGACTAACATGGATACGAGCAACTAAAAGCAATTATATTACCAGCTAGCTTGATGCAAATCATTTTGAAAGGACGAGCACCACATAAAAATTTTGATAGTGCCATATCTTATTGGCATTAGAGAATACATAGGTTATCAAATGAAGAGAGATGACATAAGCACCAATATGAACTGAGAATATTGACTTGTACACCAATGTGGAGCTATCTTGCCCCTATCAATGTAGGGGTCTTGAATTGAACATAGGAGTGTGTCAGTTTCTTGCGGTTGTTTTCCTTGGTACAACATGACATTTTTCATGGCTCACTGTCTGGACAACCAAGTTGGCAACTGGCATATGCGTGGTCTTCAACCTAGCTTTCTGAAAGCAAGAAGCCAACAATCATGTTTAGGACCAAGAAGAGCATCGAAGGAGCTCCAGCCTCATATATATATAGAGATGGCAGCGGATCGGGTTCGGGTCGGATACCCGCGGGTTTCAGGTTCTGCGGGTTCGGGTTTGGAGATGGTTTTTCACCCACGGTTTTCGGGTTTGGTTTCGGGTTTGGTATCGGGTTCGGTTTCGGGTTTGGTATCGGGTTTGGTTTCGGGTTTGGTTTTTCACCCGTGGATATCCAATGGATATCCAAAATAAATCATTTGGAATTAAAACTCATGTTTTATAATATGCTAATAATAACTTGTTTACTTAGATTATTAAATCTATTCAAAATTGACTCATGAAAATATTTATTATTTGTTGCCTCGTATTTATACATGTGAATATGTGTATATTTATCCACGGGTTTCGGGTATCCGTTCGGGTTTCGGCTATCCGCGGGTTTGGTTTTGGTGATGGATTTCCACCTGAATCGGTTTTCGGTTCGGGTTTGGGTTTCGATTTCGGGTTTCAGTTTTGGGTGCATGGAGACTCCACCCGATCCGAACCCGACCCGTTGCCATCCTTACATATATACCATGACGTGAGGACCATGTTCATCGTGTTTCCTGTTGAACTCCTACGTGCTTTCCACCACCATCTCTCAATACTAGATAGATTTTTCGATGAGATCATCTCAGGTTTTGGAACAAGCAACTAAAAGGAATTATAGTTACTAGCAAACATGCTCGTGCATTGTAACGGGAGAAAAAGTGCTACATACTTATTTATACATAGCATCCTATGCGGACAGACGGAAAAAAAAAGGACAAAAAAAAACGGACGTACATGAAAACAGTATATGGAAACAGGTGTCATGACCGATGAAACAAAAGAAGATAAACAAAACAAAAACCGTACATGAAAATGGGAAACCGAAACGGATGCCACGACCGATGGAAAAAAGTGCAAAAACGATGGATAAATAAAAAGGCCTCTCGACGGACGAAGGTAACGGGTAACTCTACATTTTGTTTATGCGCAGAAAGGCAGACAACGTATTAGGATCGGAAAAGAGTAAAAACACCTGTGAGCACGGCCTACAAATCCTGGTCACATACATGGCCCAATACGTCTTGGATTCGAACTCCGTATCGCCTCATAGAAGAGCTATTCTAATTCGTTGAGCATGGGTTATTATATATACAAGTCCAGACGGAAGAAACTCTCTATTATCCAGTAGTTAGAGGGAGACAGACAAAATAGACAGACCAAAAAAATAGGCTAAAATTTTGCCTATTTATTAATATACTAGCAAATATGCCCGTGAGTTGCTATGGATGCATACCTTGCTTAAAGTTAAGGGTTTGCTTGGCACAGCATGAAGCTGTGTTTGTGCCCAACATTGGTTTTCGCAAACAGTTTCATAGATGAATATTTTATAACCTACTCCCATATGGGAATAGAGTGGGATGAAGCTGAAATAATAGCTTTTCTCAGCTTCACTCGACACCAGTGGACCCCACCTTTGTGGATCGCGGCATGTGCGACCGTCGGGCTGGGGTGGGGCATGAACATCAAGGGTAGGGGTGTAGACATCGGGGGCATGGCCGCCAAGACACGGGCTCGCCATGGGGCGAATGCCATAGCGTGGCCACGGGGACGTAGACATCTGGCTTTGGGGCGAGCGGTACCGCGCTGCACTGCAGGTGTCAGGGTGTGGGCGAGCACTGTCGTCAGGGCTTGGCCACTGGGCCATGCTGCCGGGGCGTCGGGGCATGTGGTCGCGACGGTAGGAGCATGTGGATGGCTTCAAGCGAGGTAGGGCCATGGCCGTCCAAGCACTTGTGCGGATAGTTAGAGATCGGGGCGAGCGGATAGGGAAGAAAAGGAGGAAAAAAGAAGGACATTAGGCCATTTCATTCTTTTTGTCACCTCAAGGAGCCAATTTTACCAAATAGGTCACTAAAATAGCTTCGGCTTTATCGGTAAAGTTGTTCATGAAACTGAATCTAAAAAACCGAACGGGGCCTAAATATGTTTGTGAACCTAGGTCATGAATTTTTCATTACAATCAAAACATGTGGTGCCGGCTATTTAAACATGTTATCGATGATCCTAGCGAGTTACAAAGGTAAACCTTTATTGTAGCTAGCATGGGTTGCTTAAATTATTCTAGACCTTTATTATTTGGTCACAAAATCTATAGTTTTTATCCTATTGGTTTGTTTCAACTTGATTTAGATAATTCGTATAGTTATGTCCGTAGTATAGTAGTCCGATGAGTATGTGACCAACAACCACGTGGAGAAACGGGCAGCTGCCATTTTGAAAGAGTATTTGTTGATACGTCGGCCCTGTTATAAATAGATTATTTGTTTTCATTTATGGGAAAAATAAGAAAACATAGAGAGGGAGCCGGTAAAAGGACGGACTGTGCTGGTGGAAGCGGAATCGAGATCATAAGTTCAGGGACGTGTGGAAGCGGGATAGATTTATACTTTTATTCCTTTTATATTGTTTTTATCATGATTCCTATTTAGATTACTCAAAAAGGCATATATATTTGAACGCATGGATGTGAAAAGAAACAATTACTTCAACATTCACAAAGTTAGGGAAAGGCCAAACAAAAAAAGGGGGAGAAATTTTGCCTCTTTATTATTAGGTATAGATTACACCAAGCATTCTGCTCAAGATTTCAATTTCAATTTATAGTTTGATTATTTAGACCAATGACTAAACCATACTCTAACAATATATGTTTTGTTCTTAATGAAAATTATATCAACAACTTGATGGTAGCAACATTTATTTCTTAGATATAGGGACCAAGGATTCCAAGGTTTATAATGTTGCATTTATTCTTTATTTTAATATATATTTTTGGAAAATAAAAGAATTTCTTTATTTTTATATTCTTTGGAAAGTAAAAGAAGAAATTGAAGAAGGAACCGGTGGACAGTTAACGGAAACTAACAAAAAAAACTCACGGAAAAGGAATGGAGCGCGGGGGCTCTTTGGGATCGGTCTCAAGCCTGTTCTAACTCGTACCATGCTCTGATTACGTCAAAAAAAGCACATGTAAAATGAAAAATAAAAAGAAAAACAAAAAACACTGAAATAAAAAAAAGTATTTCGTAATAAAAAGTTTAGAAGTCGGATCAGTCTCTCAGGAAAAGAAGGAATATGAAAACAAATAGCACCACAGACGTACTCCTATTTAAACTCATAGTAACCTTGTATCCAGATCCAAAAAATATTAGGACAAGGTGACTGATGAACATATGAGCACAGCTTAGGAGTCCAGGTCATACACGACCCAATACGTTTTAGAATCGCACTTCGTATAGCGCTAGACAAGAGGTATTCTAACTCATATACGAGCACGGGTTATATATATAAGTCCGGATAAAAAAAAACTCTCCATTGTCCGATAATTAGATGGAGACGGAAAAAAAATGGATGGACCAAAAAATAGGTTGAAATTTTGCCTCTTTATTATTACTGGCAAATATGCCCGTGCATTGCAATGGGAGAAAAACAACTATTAGACGTTAATAAAATAGGACAAAAATGTTAAATATCTATTTATGTTTTACTTTTTTATAAATTTTAATGGCTATAATTTATTTATGATGATCATGACATCCATCATAAAGTTAATATCATTAATAATATGACAACGTCCTATTAAGGCTGTAACGAATTTAAATTCTCTCATTGTCCCAAATCGTAAGTTGTTTGAACTTTTTAGATACGTAACTTTACTACGCTTCTACATAGACATTATATCTTAAATACATAGTAAAAGGTATATATATCTTGGAAAGCTAGAACGATTACAATTTATATTAGAGAGTACAACCTTGGTTTTCTTTTTAATTGTAAAGCACAAAAATATTTACTCGTAATATATCATAACTTTAATCTATATCTATATGGATCCTAATCCAAATTCAAATCCGAATAGAAAAAGATATAAGAATATAAATTACTCGAATCTTATTTTAGCCTATTTTTTCCCACTTCCTCCAAACTATAACTCCTCAAATGTAGGTATGTGTCTCTACTCATCTCTACATCCCTCCTATTTTATAGAACACCTTCTGTTTTATATAACATGGATTGGACACAAGTATAGTTAGGAATTGTATCTCCTACAACTAAAAAGAATAAAAGATGGACACTTTTTTTTGGTGCGACAAACGTTTGGTACTTCCATCTACCGTCTCGTGCGAAACCATGCCCATAGTAGTAGGAGGTGGAAGGGTGCGAATGAAAATAAAGAATAAGAAAGGATTCCAAATGCAAATGTAAAAGAGAGAAATAACATATAAACATGGAGGTGGAAGGGTGCGAAAAAAAATAAACAATAAACCAGGATTCCTGACGTAAAAGAAACAGGGGGAATCCTTCATTGTAGGCCTCGTGGGTTCACGGAAGGTAATCACGCACAACAGGAAGCCGCCTCCAATCCCACCTGCCTTGCCCTCGCCGCCGCCGCGGAAGCGAGGAGCGAGGACACACCGTCGTTCGCCTCTCCTCCTTCTCGCCTGATCGCTCGCCCTTGCGTTCACTGCGGACACTGCGGACACGAGGAGCGAGGACGTCAGCCTCTTCAACCTCTTCGACTGATCGTGCATCGGATCGATCCATGTTCATCCTCGCCCTTGCCTGCTGTAGTAGTAGTAAAACCATGGTGCTCTGGATTCGATAGATCTATACTGGGTTTGCTATCTAGATCCAGATTGAGCCTGTGTTTGATGCCCAAGGTTTTGGCTGGATTGATCTTGCTAACCGGAGATTGATCTGTGTCTGTTCTAATCAATTTCAGTACGTAATACATGCTTGGATGAATGACATGGTACATTCTGATCCCAAATGTTTGATCCTTTTGCTTGATGTCTTTTCAGGACCTGCTTGTGAGGGAGAGTCGCCTTGGGGATGCCTTCTTGAGCGATGAGAAAAATACGATGGATATTTCGTCATGCCAAATTTTGGTGCTCCAATTAGTTTTGAGGCCTATTGGGAAGCGACTGCAAAGCTGGATGTGGAGGCGCCTAATGACCACAGAGAGGTACTGACCAGTGTTCTCATGTGTTTGTTACTAGCTGTGTAAAATTGTATTTGAGTTTAGTCCTTATTACTGGAGACAAGCCGTGCCCAAAAATGAATCAGACAATCTCTATACTGTTACTGATTGTTGTCCGATAGGTTTTAGGTGCTCAATTCAGGTTTTTGATGATTTTACAGCATACATCACCTGCACTAGAATGCATACTACAAGCATTCCCTGCAAGGTGATTATCATGCAGTAGGTTCAAAGAAATGTGTAATGTATGATTTAGGATTAGCTGCTAGGTGACTATATCTGACCAAAGTTATGACCCCCGTTTCACTCTTGATCGCTGACCATTTTTCTCATATTATGAGCTGCACCAAGAAGGCAACTTTTACCGATAAAAAAGATAATATTCATGATTTTTTTTCTGAAACTGGAATTAGATTCTTCTACAATTAAATTGCCACTGTGACCTGTGTAAATTAGTAGAAGTGTATGCACTGTAAGTTTTTATTTTATTGTGGACATGCATATAGAAACCGATCAAAACACTATTTTGATAGACATCCATAGAGAGGCCAAATTTAATGATATTCTTCTTCACACAGGCCGAATTTAATGATATTATATTAGTCTTGCATGGCACAGATGGATCATCCTGCAGAGTAAGATGAGGTCTGATATGCAGAAGCCAACTTCATACAAACTGAGACTATTTGTATCCAGCTCTTTCATTAGTTCTTCATTTCTTTGTGATACCACTACCTCTGTTTTGCCAGATGATGACACTGCTACTGTTGCTTTCTGATCAAATTGGGGTTTGACAGTCATTTTTTAAGCTCCTTTTACTTTTTATTTCATTGGCTTGATTTGTATTCTAACCAACTTAGTGAACTGTGATGATTTGGTGTTATTGAAAACAGTTTTTTTACGGCCTTGCAGCAATCTGCTTGGTCTTTGCATGAATAGGGATAGAATACAAGGTCTTTTTAGCTGTAAATGCTCGATGATTAAGGATATAAGCTGCACTAGATTAGAATGTCAATATGTGGTTCTCTAGAACTTCTCATGGAATAAAATCCCAAGCCACTTTTGTTCGATTTATTTAGCTTCTCTAGAACTTGTGTAATCTAAAGTTGGAATTGATTGTAGCTCATATGCTGGCAGGAACAGCAGAATATGGTTATAAAGCTCAGCCGTGATGTTCTACAGGTAACTTAATCCCCTTAATTTTTGGCCAACTGAATTGCTATCTTTACTGTTGAATTACATTACAACAGAGAATGTCAAATTCTTCAAGCTCTTGGTTTAATTGTTTCGTGTGTTTCTTGACCTGCAGGTATGTGCAAACCTTGAGAAGATGAGAGAGAAGATGGTGAAGGAGGGACAGGAGGTGAGCTATCACATGTGGGCAGAGGCAGCTCGAGTCGATGAGGCAGAGCTGAAGAGCAGGCTGCAAGCAGGTTACTGCTGACAGAGGCTGCTGGTGCTTATTCCATTTGGTTTAGTGGTTATATATCATTTTTTTTGGTGTATGTCCAGCATATGGTTCTTTATTCCCTAGACACCCTCACCACAGTAACAATCTGGTCGTAAAACAAAACTAATCAATATCAATCTAGATTTATCTATGAGAAGTTTTTTTAGACAATTTCAATTCCTTTGAGGTCTCATCTATTAGACGTTTTGATTCATGAAAGACGATAGGAATCAGATACTAGACAAGAAATGGTGGGAAATGAAGGAGCAAGGTCACCAAGTTGCTTCAGCACTTACAATTGGACAAGTTGGTCAAAGGGGAACTTGTATTCAAGATCAGTAGATATCATATTACTCTGCAATATATTTCTAATTAGCTACTGAGACCAAAGAATAAGGATCCATGGACAGGAATTTCTCTGGTGTAATTTTTTCTTTTAGTTAGTTGTATAAATATGCTTCACCAATCACAATAATTTATGTTATTGGGTTGTTTGCAGCTATATTAACCAGCAACAAACCGTTATGTTCATTTAACAGAGAAGAGTGTCTGTTGTATTAATAATGTTTGGACACATGCTAACATGGTCTAAAATGGCTATATTTGTTTCTACACTATTTAAATAGCATTATGTACAGTATTTACAAGTTACTGGTAGATGTCTCATATCTGTTAACCATAAGAAGGCCAGGCTGATGCTAATAATAATAGCATATCTAAATATCTGTTATAATAATAGCTTGTTTATGTTTCCCCCTAAGAAGGCTGGAGTGATGGATATCTTTTTCTCTCTTGGCATCTTCTTAATTGTTAGATAAGGTTATCTAGGTCAGTTGCTTACCTGCATTTGCTATGGCCGCAACGCTTCTACGAGGTAAGCACTTGTTTTATGTCACTTTGCTTATGTTTAGAGCATTGCAAGTTATCAGCTTCTAGTTGTAATGGTGAGGTTTGACAGCTTCAAGGAGGACCTGGGCTCGATCAGTCATCTGGAGTTTGGAGCTGGTCAACAATGTTGTTGAAATAGAAGCTTTATTAACTGAAAAGGGATGTGGGCAACTTCCAGGAAGGGATGTTGGCTGTGGGCTCCCTAGGTCCCATACGATGGCAAGCACAGAAGAAAACCAAGCCACAACCTCAAGATTTGGAGCCAAATATTCATCGATCCTTGTTGCGCACTAATTTTCTGAAGGCCATCATCTTTTTTTCTCTGTAATCATTAGTTACCTCAACAGTTGTGCTAATTGTTCATGCGTGATGAGTAATAGTTTTGGCTAAACATAATGTTAGATCCTGCTCCAAAAACTTAATTGTCGTGGTGTTATTTTTTTTGTTGCAATGTATGGGCATATAAAAATTTCAATGAGGAATTGTTATCTTATTGTGCGATCCGTGTGTTTTTAGTACAAAAGTTTAGTTGTCCCGTAGTAACGCACGGGCACGCTACCTAGTTTTAATTCAAATAAAATAGATACCTCCCAGTAAATTGGATAGAGATCCTAATCCAAATCTAAATAGAAAAGGATAATGCTAGAGAAACCATGAGGAGGATGAAAAAGGAAACACTCAACCAATGAAAAAATAAAACGGAATAGAAGGAAACACCAAGAAGGAAAAACAAGGAAACAGAACAGATGAAGAAAAAAAAAGAAACACGGCAGACGATAGAGGCATTGGGGATGGGCTGGTCGTGACCAGCCCGTGCATTGCGGTCAAAGGATGAGCTGAGCAGAGGGACCATACTGTTTCCGTTTTCCTTCTTTTTTCGTTTGTTTTTTCTGTTTCTGTTTTCCTTTTTTTGCGTTCTCTTTTTATTGCGTTCTTTTTTCTGTTCCCGTTTTTCTTTTTTTGTTTTTTCCTTTTTCTCCGCATTGTGTATCTTTTTTTTATGTTTCTGTTTTCCTTTTTTTGTTCTTTCCCTTTTTCTCTACATCGTGTATCTTTCAATGTTTCCCGTTTGGTTTCATGTTCTGTTTTTTGTCCGATTTTCTAGTACTCTTCGTTCTAACTTCTGCTATTTTTTTCTATAAAGATTAGAAAACAATAAATATAGCACAACTTATGAGTCCGGGTCAAATACGTGACCCAATATGTTTGGGAAGCGAACTCCGTATCGCGCTAGACAAGAGTTATTGTAACTCGTATGAGCACGTGTTATATATATTAGTCTAGGCGAAAGAAACTCTTCATTGTCCGGTAGTTAGACGGAGATGGACAAAAAAAATGGATGGAAAAAAATAGTATGAAATTTTGCCTCTTTATTTATAGACTAGCAAAATTGTCCGTGCGTCACAACGGAGAAAAAACCTATCAAATCTTAATGAAAAGCAACGACAGGAATAATACATATATATTCACTTTTTTAAAAAAAATTAAAACCTATAATTTATTTTCCGATGAACGACATCTATGATATAAGTTAATGTTGGCAACCTTGAAAACTTTTTTCTCCCGTCGCAAAGCATGAAAATATTTAGATGTAAATATATAACAACTTTGATTTTCATACTATCCCGTGTTGCTATAGTTAAATATCGAGCACCCTAGCTTTCTTTGATAACCCATAAAATATGTAATTCTAATCTAGCGTAAAATCGACAAGAAGTTAGTTGTTGACATGTAAAGGATTGATTTGTTCGCTGATGATTATGATGAGAGACATCTCCCATTATTTACATAGTAACCCTTGTCCGGATTTATATTGTTAAATTTATTTAGATTGCATTATTCAAGAAACTGCTTAAAATTTTAATTCACGATTTGATTAGTTTGACCATTATCTGATTTTAATAAGAATAAGTTTTGTTTATAATCAAAATTATATCAATAAATTGATTGTAAAAATCATTATTTCTTAGAAAAAGATCAATAGCTCAAAGACCCATAATGCCGTATTTATATTTATTTTTTATCTTTATAAGGAAATAAAAAACCATCGTCCCAAAAGAAAATGGCAGAAAAACCGTGCTAAAAAATTAGAAGCAGAAAAAACATGGGACAACAAAACCATTAAATGTTACGGGCTACAGAAAAAAAAAGCGAGCATAACAAAACGGAAACAATAGAAAAAACGAAAAAAAGGATCAGAAGTGCACATGGAGGTGGACATGGAAAAGGAGAAAAAAAAAACCAGAATCGTGGACAGGTAGGGCAGTAGATGGACCAAAAAAAATAAACCAAGAGTTTGCCAAAATTCACTTGGCAAATATCGTGATTTGGCAACTCGCTAAAATATATGGCAAGTGAAAAAATAGACTCTCTCCCAGAGTTTGCCATTTGGACTTGGTAAAATAAGAAGAGGCTCGCTAAGCGAACGAAGAGCCCCGTTAAGAAACGAAGAGCCCCGCTAAGAAACGAAGAGCCCCGCTTAAATTTGCACGTGAAGTCGGATGCGCGCTCGCGCTCAGCGTGCAAATATGCGCGTGGAGGGGGGGAGATTTGCTAAGTTGCTAAAATTTGCCAAGTTGGATGCCAAACTGTTGGAGCACAATTTTTTCTGTTTTGCCAAAAATAGATGGATGGCAAGTTGATTTGGCAAACTCTTGGAGATGCTCGATGACGATATGAATCACTTGAAAAATAAACGTATTCGTTCGGTTGCAGATCTGTTACAAGATCAATTCGGACTGGCTCTTGGCTGTTTACAACATGCGGTTCAAAAAACTATCCGTAGAGTATTCATACGTCAATCGAAACCGACTCCACAAACTTTGGTAACTCCAACTTCAACTTCGATTTTATTAATCACTACTTATGAGACCTTTTTGGCACATACCCCTTAGCTAAGTTTTTTATCAAACCAATCCATTGACACAAACGGTTCATGGGCGAAAAGTGAGTTGTTTGGGTCCTGGAGGATTGACGGGGAGAACTGCAAGTTTTCGTAGCCGAGATATTCATCCGAGTCACTATGGGCGTATTTGTCCAATTGACACGTCCGAAGGAATCAATGTTGGACTTACCGGATCGTTAGCTATTCATGCGAGAATTGATCACTGGTGGGGATCTATAGAGAGTCCGTTTTATGAAATATCTGAGAAAGCAAAAGAAAAAAAGAGAGACAGGTAGTTTATTTATCACCAATACGGACACAGAGTCAGAATAAAAGGAGACGGACTGGAAGCCAAGGAAGGAAGGGGCACAACAAAGGGAAATTGGTATGGCTAGGAGAGAGAGAAACAAAAAAAATACATGGCAACGGATACGCCTAGGAGAGAGAGGCAGAAATTTTACCTAGCAATAGCAAACACAGAAGGAATCCGATAGGTACATCTTCTATTTGATTATGATTATATATATATATATATATATATATATATATATATATATATATATATATATATATATATATATATATATATATAGAACTATTACCCTACAGCTGGCTACAAAATAACTTATTCTGTAGCCACTTTGAGTTACGATAATTGCTATGCTAATTTATGAGATTATAGTAACTCTTTACTATGTGATATACTATAATACTATGGTCAATATCCCCATGTGTTATAGTAATTCAACTATCGTAAATATATACCGACATTGTCGTAAATTAGTATATAAAATTATCGTAAATAGAGGTGGCTACAAAATAACTTATTTTGTAGCTAGCTATAGAGTATACTCTCCTATATATATATATATATATATATATATATATATATATATATATATATATATAGGTAAAAATTTTCCTAACCTTAGAGCTATAGACAGAAGTGAAGAGAGATATTTTCTACATTCACGAAGTTAGGGGATGATGGAAAACAAAACAGTCTGAAATTTTGTCTTTTTATTATTAGATATAGATATAGATATAGATATAGAGTTATAAATCATTTTGAAAGGTCGAGCACCACATACAAGTTGTAATCGCTAAAAAGAAACGGAGTGCCATGCTATGGGCATCACAGAATATAGAGACAACTTCCAAATGAAAAGACAATATATTGACTTGTAGGGACTTGTTTCTTGCGGCTGAGTTTTTTCGTACAACATGACCTCTCACCGGCCGGACAGCCAAGCTGGACATGGGTGGTCCTCAGCCTTGCTGCTTTGCTACAGCAACGATAATTGAGAATGTTGCATAATTGAGAATGTTGCATACACATGTTTCCGGCAACAATTGTATGATGAGATGAATGATGCACATGTTTATGAAATGAAAATATAATTTGTGGGAGCCAAACACCTGGGGTGTTACAGCAGTCACAACTCTCATCGAAAAGATGGTGTCCAATCAAAGCTGGGGGAAGAAAGAAACCCCAAAAAGACATGCATACCGTGTGTTTGATTCTTGCGGCTATGTTTCTTTGGTACAACATGACGTTTAATCGATGGAGCCACGACTCTCATTGAACATGTGTTTCTTTCTTCTTTTTTTCAGTTAAACGTGTGTTTGTTTCTTGTGACTGTGTTTCGTTGGTACAACACGACGTTTTTCGTCCCTCACCGGCCGGGCAGCCAAGTTGGACATGGGTGATCCTCAGCCTTGCTGTTTTCCCACAGCAACTATAATGTTCGCAACTACAAATACCGGGCCTCCTTCCGCTGCATCGTTCACAGAGACGGAAGCCCGCCAAGACCGATCAGAACCTCTATAGCAATGGAGCACCAAGCCGACGCCAAGATGCAGTCTCCTACTCGCCGCGAGCTGCTGCAAGCCAGTATTGAGCTCACTAACCACAGGCTGAGCTACATCAAGTCCATGGCCCTCCGGTGCGCCGTCCAGCTCGGCATCGCCGACGCGATCCACCGCTGCGGTGGCCAAGTGTCCCTAGACGGCCTGCTCGCCACGCTCTCCCTGTCCCTGAGCAAGCTCCCTTACCTGCGCCGCGTGATGCGGGTGCTCACCGCGTCTGGCGTCTTCGCCCAGGGCGACGGTGGCGGGTACCGCCTCACGCCCGTCTCCACGCTGCTCTTGAGCGACACCGGCGACGGCGGGTGCCGGAGCCTGCTGCAGCTGGTACAGCTCGAGCTCTCCCCGTTCTGCGTGTCGCCAGCCACGAACCTTGCCGAGTGGTTCACCACCAAGGACGAGGAGACTCCGTTCGCGATGACCTTCGGCACAGATTTGTGGGGTTTGTGCGGCCGAGACCCAGGGTTCAGCGTGTTCTTCAATGGCGCCATGGCATGCGATAGCCGCTTCCTAATGGACGCGGTGATCCATGAGATGGGAGATGTTTTTGATGGTGTCACATCCATGGTGGACGTTGCAGGTGGCACCGGTGGAGCTGCCAAGGCGGTGGCTGCGGCCTTCCCTCGTATCAAGTGCACCGTGCTCGACCTTCCTCAGGTGATCAATGGCATTCCGGCTGACGATGGCCAGATTGAGTTCGTTGCGGGAGACATGATGGATTTCATTCCCCAAGCCGATGCTCTCCTGCTTAAGGTACGTACGCGATGCATTTTTTTTCTTTTCGCACATAAATATGCCATACGTTTACTTCGTCCAACATATGTTTTCGTTGCAGCGGAGGCTTAAAAAATATTTTTACGTTGCAATGAACACATATCTGATGATGTTGCATCAAATCAACAAGCAATTTTGAATATAACTTTTGTTCATTGCTTTATTTAGTTTCTATATAGTACTTATTAATTTGCTCGTCAAACAACAAGAATTCTTGGAACCCGTATAAATATGTGAGATTGTAATAGTTATCTGTCCTTTTCAGTTTGTACTACATGATTGGAACGATGAGGATTGTGTAAACATCCTAAAACGATGCAAAGAGGCGATTTGTTCCAGAGAACAGAAAGGAAAGTTGATCATCATCGATGTGGTGGTTGGTTCCCCTTCGCAAGCAACCTGCCATGAAACGCAGATGTTATTTGATCTGCTTATTTCGACGATCACACCAGGCTGGGAACGTGATGAGAAAGAGTGGAGTGAATTATTCAAGAAAGCTGGATTCAGAGACTATAAGGTCAAATCTGTGTTAGATATGCGATCTGTGATCGAGGTGTTTCCCTAGAACAGTCATCCCTTACCTTTCACCTCAATGAATAATACATTGTACGAAGTACTTCCTCCGTCCCATAAAAAGTGACGTTCTGTGATTTAAAATTTGTATCAGAAAAATTGATGTTCTGAGTTTTAGACACGCTGTTGGTCCACAGATCCGGCACCAAATTACCAATTGAGATGTGTTACCTGCCTCAGATTTCTGCATGCTTGCATGCAGTGCGTCTTAATTAGGAAGTAAACCACGCGATATTTCTTCTTTTAAGGGAACCGCGTGTGACGTACTAAGGATATTAGGGACATTTCTCTTCTCCACTAATCTGTTTGAAAAATCCCAGAACATCACTTTTTTTTGGGACAGAGGGAGTATATGGGAAATTGAATGACATCTCCAACAACTTCTAAAGGCATTTCAATGTATAGATCCATCTCTGGTTCTATATTATGATGTTCTCTTATAAAAATAGTATCTCCGATGTATAGAATCACCCTTTCAGTCTTTGAACCTAGAAAATAAAAAATTAGCTCATGCTCAAACACCTCCATCTCCTTCTTTCTCCTCCCGTGCCCGTCGCCCCGGCCGCTGCCGGCTGCCCCGCCGGTGACAAGATCCGTCACCTGGCGGCGATCTCACTCGCACTGCGCGCCTAGGAGCAACCTCGCCCGCGCCACTGCCGCTTCAGGTCTTTTGTCGACCACCGCCCCTTGGCTCAGCCTTGCACCAACACGTAGCGCTGGCCTCACAGCCGTGCCGCACTGCCGCCGCCCGATCCCATAGTACCACCGCTATCGGTTGCAACCGCGGGCTAACCTGTGCGAGCTTCGATGGCTGCCAGATCCACTGGCATCGACGATATATTTGTAGCTGTAGCCCCAGGCAACGCCGGTCAACTGCTGCACCCTCGCCGCTAGAAGCGTCTTCTTTCTCGATAACTTCATCTCCCTTCTAGCCCCCGCCGCCGGCCACAGGCCCCTTGGAGTAGACGGGTATGTATGATTTGCTGCTTCTCGAATTCATCCCGCAGGTGCGAGTGAAAACAGCAAGGAGATTGAAGACAGTCAAGAAAGAAAAGATATTGTATTTCATGGGAGCCGGATCCAAGTATGTAAGCCGGTTCTATATAAAAAAAACGAGTCCATAATGTATAGATGCAGGTCCTTTGCGTATGGAACCAGCCTAAAACCGCCCACCGTAGACGCTCTAAAAATCCTTTTCCAAATTTTAGTTTTCAAGATCAACAAAATCAGATCTCCAACCGTTTCTAATCTAGATGTTCCCACTTGCTTGGCCTAAAACTCCAATCCCGTTAGTGGTGGCGGATGAAGTCGCCGTCTATCTCTGGACAAGACTGAGCGTGACCCTGTGTTGTGACTTGTTCCTCACCATGACTTGTTGCTGTGCACTGCTATCCAGTATCACGGACGCTACCGGCCACGTACGCGGGATGCCGGAAGAAATCAGCTGCAGCGTGGAACGATATCGTCTCCGATAAAAACGCGGATCCACTATTCTCAGCGCGTTTACGGACATACGCTATTGCCCGGCCCCCCACCACGCGTGGCAGGAGCGCTCTCTCTAGCACATGCATGAAGGGAATCTTGGTGGGGCCCACGGTTTTAGTTTGTTAAAAAATGTTATAACTCACAAACCAAATAACCAAATTAAATTCTGATTGCACCATTAAATTCGTTTCAATAAATTCTTCAAAACAAGGTTTCATATGGATATATTTAGATAAAGTGACAAGTGGGCCCCACAGTGGATAGAGGATGATATAAAGGATGGATGAGTGCGGGAGAATTAGATATAGAGGAGAGAATCTTGATGACTAGGATGTATAGAGGATGATAAGTCGGCCCAACTTCAAATCCACCAGTCAGTCACAAAGACAAACGGACTCCTGAAGAGAAAGACCTCGCACTTCGTATCACGTAACCAGAGTTGACGTTGCATAAATTTGTTTTTTAAATTAAAATTTGAAAATTGTTGGGGTACATGTGGCCTTTTCTCCTCACAATTAATAATTTTTTATCAGTTGTAAAAAGAATATATTTTTAGCACTCACTTTTTAAAGTTTTTTTTTCTCGATGATGCAAAAAAGTTTACGCGTCTTTGTGTTAAGATATAGAAAAAGTTTAATACAATACACTTTAACGGCACCCTAGGAGGTCAGAAAATCGGTCGTGCACACTCACTACTGGAAACTCGAATTGCTCTGTGGGTGACCAATTTTTCTGTGCGTTTTTTTTGGCACGCACAGAAAAATGTCGGTTTCAAAATATCCCGACAGAAAAATACAAAAACCCACAGAATAATTATATAATTTTTCTGTGCGTGTGAGTAAACACACGGAAAAAATAAACACTCACAGAAAAATTGAAATTTTTGTGTCGGTTCTTTAAATCCTCACAGAAAAAATATATACACGCACGGAAAAATTGGTATTATTCTGTCAGTTCTTTTATAAACGCACATAAAAACATAGACACGCACAGAATAATTCAAACGCCCACTAGGATTAAGCGTTCGCGCTTTCCGTTTTGGCGTTCGCGCTTTCCGTTTTCGCGTTCGCGCGTTCTCATGAAAAGAAAATACATTAATTAATAAAAATAAATAAAAAACAGAAAAGTCCTAACCCTAACCTGCTGCCGCCGCCCCCAACACCCTCGCACACACACTCGACCCAAACCAGCACCGCACGCACTCGCCCGCTCGGCTCCGTCACGCACGCAAACGCTGCGCCGCCGCCGCAGCTCCGCACGCAGCACGCCCCGCTGCCGCAGAACGCCCGCCGCCGCCGCAGCTCCGCTCCCATCCCGTCCACCGCAACCAGGTCGGCAGCCTCTAGATCCGTGCCTCCCTAAGCTCCCCGCCGGCCGCCGCCATCGATTCCGCGCCCTCCCCTTCCCCAGCCCGCCGGCGGCCGCGCCCTCCCCTTCCCCAGCCCGCCGGCAGCCGCGCCCCCTCCCGTGCGCTGGCCTAGGTCCTCCGGCCGCCGGGCGCTGGGCACTGGGTGGCGGCCGCTGGCCGCTGGCCGCTGGGTGCCAGCCGCTGGCCGCTGGTGCTCCGGGGCGCGTCCCCAGGGACCTTCCCCTCCACTGCTCGTCTCGGCGCGACGACCCTCCTCTCCCTGTCGGTCTCCCCCGCCCTGCTCTTCCATCCTCCAGATCTGGCCACCAGTGCAGTCTGCTTCGGTCAAGGTACACTTCTCTCTTCACTGATCCTATTTTTTGTATGAGATGCCGGTTTATCTGAGTATCCACTTGTATGAATTTTCAGTTGAAGTCTGCTTCCCTCAAGATTTGGTCACCGGTGCTGTCTGCTTCAAATCTAAATCGAGTTTTCAGGTTATCTGTTTCTCCCCTAAAAAAGTATGGATAAGTAAAGCATGTTTTCCTTGTGTATTTAGAGTATCTTTGTGGACAGCACCTCTGCAAGAAACAGAATCATGCATTTATTTTTTTTGAGGGAAAATCATGCATTTACTTTATATTGTCCAATATGCCATATCCTGTATAACATTCATTAGCATGGAACTCACCAGTCTGCCCCTTGGTGAAGCTATATCCCTTTGAACTAACATAAGTTGTCCATGTTGCTCCTTCTATTTTGAATCTGATCATATTTGATCCTAAAACTAATTTTCAGTAGTTATGACACTATATGTATTTGCAGATAATAACATGGTTATTTCAGTTATAGGCTTGCTGAGTACTGCAGATAGATGATCCTAGCTGGGGTGGATGCACAGTAGGTGCATGGGGGTACAGTAGCTGGGGTGGATCCTGACAAGATGGGTGATCGATAGTTGAATGATTGTTTGGTCATATTTATTCAGCAGTGGCTTTTTCCTATGTGTAAGCAATGACGATATCATTAAACGCTTCCAAGAATCACAGAATGTCTTGTGAAGTTTTAGTTTCTATGATAATAATTTATAAGATTTAGTTGCAAACTTGTAATAATGAGAGTATATAGCTTGTTCTATTTATATATCATCTCATGTTGATTGTTGTATAGCTACTGCAGTGAATTTGCATGGCTATTGCAGTGAGGAAGTGGCCTTATGTTGGTTTGTAATGTTTCACACCTTAAAAACCAGCAGTTTGAACACTCTAAACCTTGTCCAATTCCACTTACTGTTGTAACCTTGTCCAGTTTAGAGGCTTTGCTAAAAGTGTTATATTGTTGGAAGACAATTCCACTTACTGTTGTAACTTTGTTCACATTTAGGCAACTGGGTCTTCTCATGCTGCCTCAGAATCTGCCAACAATGGTAATGATGTTGACCACACCAATGGGGATCTTCATGTTGCAAACGTTGTCAACAATCAAGGTTCCGACAACAATGGCGATCATGCATCGATAATGTGATGGTTATGTTTAGTTGCAAAATATGGATGTGGTGGTGGTTTCTTCTTTTGTAGAGTTGTGCTTTTGCACATTAACTAGTAGGTGGCTCTAATCTATTAGCTTTAGTTTTAGCTATAATATGACTCAATGATGCATGTTGGTACTTTACTCATCTTGGCTGAGACTTGAACTGTTGAGATGAGATGGTAATGATTTTGAATGTATTGATATCGGACCATTTGGACATCATCTATATGTAGCCTGGATGCTATTAATGAATGTGCTGAACATTTGGATCTCTATATGTATGCTATCTATTATGTTGTGATGAAATTACTGTATGGAGAGTCCATATTTAATATGTTGTTGCTGCTGTTTCTATATAATTATTGTATCCAATTTGTTGCATGGTTAAGTGCTTTTTTCTATCAGTGGTCTGTTATTTTTCTGTGCGTTAACCGAGCCCGACAGGAAAATAAAAATTTTCCTGTGAGTGTACCTCTATAATTATGGTATCCAATATTTGCTCAATGGTGACAACTTTTACTATTATAAAACTGCACAAAATCTGCTTCCATAGATACAGCATACCATGTTTTGCCATGCAGGATTAATTCAGATGTAATTAAACCTTCTGCACTTTTTTCATAAGCCATTAATTGTCTGATAATAGAAGTAACTTCATATGTGGGTACAGGTACGGCATATTAAATGTACTTTCAGATTCATCATATTTTACTGAAAAACTTGCAAGAATGTGAATAGTTTATCTAAACAATTGTATTGTGATGTCATATCAGAAATTAAATAGTATATATAACATTAAGAATCTTGCAAGCCCAACTGGAATATAGAAATAAACGCTTTTAGATAGAAAGCTATCACTTAATACAGATATAGAAGGAAAACAATCTTAGTAGAGATGTAAGAATGAGAAAAGACTTTATCCTTTCTAGCCACATGAATAAAACAAAAGGCTTCAAAATGAAAAAGAAATGGTATAACTACAAGCCATTATTTTTTAGCATATTAGCATGTACAGAATAATCACTGTCTTCATTCCTTAGTGCTCGATCTATATTGAATGAATGCTATTAAAATACTTAACATGGCCAGTGATATAATTAGGTTGCATACAAGCAATTGGAATAATGAGATCCCAAAGAAGAAAATTAATACTTCAAAATCATACTGTTAAGATGAAAACTCACTTTCATCAGCATCTGTATACTATCATAGCCTAGCAATGAAATAGAGAAATTCTCGTTCAACCAGCATGGCAGCATGCATATGAGATTACTGGGTTCTCACTAGTTTCATCATAAAACACATTCATCTGTTTGGCAGTTGGATGTAAGCTAGATTCACAAAAAATCGACACTATCACAAGACAGAGAGTGCATTTTCTTTAGTCTTTACACACGCAAGTATTCAAAAGATCCAATCGCCCAACCTTTAATTCAGAAGGTAAAATGTTGATTACGAAAAATAGAAGACTTAAAAAGGTTGTGATCTTTCAATCAAAGAAAGTTATCTGTGGTATATGAATTTACAGCCAAAATAACTATAGAAGACAAGTTATTCTAGTGGGCTAGTCCCAATTGCATGTCACACAACTTTACCTCAAGAGGATCAGTCTCCCCTTCAAGCTCAACCATAACTGGAGCGTTCATGCTGTAAAGTAATTCACAATGTTAACTTAAGTTTACCTGAAGAATCTATAATGGTATTATACACAGAAACGAAACATACCTAATCTGCAAAGCACGCGTACCAAGAATGTGTGCACACTCATACTTTGTCATATACTTTGTTATTTTGCACGTGCATGCTGTCTTTTCCTGTTCCTTGTCTTCAGCTTCTGCCCCTACCACATCATCAGGGGCGTCCTCGTTGTTATTCTCAAGCTCCTCCTCAGCCCCCTCCTGTTCATAAAAACTAAGTCAATCAGAATTCCTCCCTCTAACAAACACATGATAAAGTGAGCACTGAACAAAACACAGTCATGCACCTCAATCTCTGGCTCTGGGGGCTCGTCCTCATACCTGAAACAAACAAGATTCTATATTATATATGAAGATCTACAGGTTACAAAGTACCAATGGTTGTAATCACATCAGCCAGCTACATGCAAAAGGATAGTTGGACATTTTTCTGTGATTCTGTCTAATATATCTGTATCCTTATCATGATACATATCTTTCAGTCATGTAATCAGTAATCACCCACACCGCCCACACTAGAGCACTCAGCATGAAAAGTTCTCTTTTATATTTTCTATAACCACGGAATATGCTTAAATCATACTCCCTCCGGTCCATTTTATCTGGCGCAAGTTAAAATGATACAGTCTCCTAGATTACACTTTGACCATTCATTTGCTTTATATTATATTATTTATGCTTATAAACTTATAATCATTGGATAGTATAATTCCTTACAAATCTAATCATATAAAGTTTGTCTTATAATAGTTAAAAATTATTAGCCTAATTATTGGTCAAAGTTTTTAAAGTTTGAATCTTGATATGCGTGTGTGCTAGATAAAATGGACCGGAGGGAGTAATTGCATACTGATTTCAGAGGACTTATCAACCCAGTTGCAACAAGTAAAAAGGATTCATAACAAATAGTGTACCTAGCTCATCAGGGCATATTTTTTCCCGAAATTAATAGGTTTAAATCATAAAACAACAACAACATAGCCTTTTGTCCCAAGCAAGTTGGGGTAGGCTAGAGATGAAACCCAAAAGAGACGATAAACAGGGAGACACAAAAGGGACATAATAGGTTTAAATCATAATGCATACTAATTTCAGAGAAGATTCTAGAGCAAGTATGTTAAAAAAACACAACCATCACCAAGGGAAACATGTTTCAGACAACTTGTGAGCAACTAAAACTTTATAATATAATTAGATAGATACCAAGAAACATGAATCCATCTGAGCTCAGACAAACATCCTATAACATTAAACAGAGATATTCCAAAACAAAAACAAGGACTAACTATTAGGTTGAGAAACAAACCATGAAGGATGTAGCAGACAAGTGCAAGATTTTATAAGAGCATAAACAGACAAGTAATTGTCTTCACAAACCAAAGGTACAGCCCTTGCTCGGATAAAACCAAAGAGTAGCTCATTCATTTGCTCTATTATTTAAGCAACCAACAATCATCTCATATCAATTCAACAATTGAGGATTGAATACAGAATAAGAATGCCCACCTCCTTTCCACCAATCAGTATCATGATGTAGCGTCTAAGTAACTCTGCTAACCTATCCATCCATATACCAGAAAACTTCAGTCCACGTAATTCATGCACATGAATGAACAATTAAAACTTGCCAATTTGTGATACAAAGGAACCTACAGCCATCTATCTGATAGCAGGCCAACGACTAATTTCAGAAACCATCTAACAGTAACTACTGCATGTTTGCCGTGCAATGCTTTACTGTGCACAACCGCACAGGATCATGAGATTTCCCCCAATATGTTTCCATGGGATGAACCAAAATGCCGAGCGAGACCAGTGTTTATTGGTTCAACCCCAGGATTAGTATATAATATCCTAATTCCTTAATCCTAATCCCTTGAGAACGCCGCAACCCTAGCTTCATGCGCTCATGCGACACGCGTAGGAGGGACGGTGGGAAGAGGGAAGAGGCTGAGTGGGTGGAGAGGCGGACCCCACGTCCATCTCATTGTAGTCATCGTCCGCCATGGTCGCCGCCGCTCGGCGGGGTGGCTAGTCGCGCGAGTGCAGAGGAGGGCAAGGCGGCGGAGCGGACAAGGGAGGACGGAGGAGTGTGGTTTGGTTGGGAGGCGAGGCGAGGCCGCGGGCCGCGCTGCTTTACATGTGTCTGTCGGATGGCTCTGATCAGTCCGCGTGCCGCCGACACGAATCTCAGAGTCGAAGGCGGCTCGCCCCTCGCTGGGTCGGTCGGTTCCTATGCTCGGTACAGCAGTTCACACCCTGTTCGTTTGAGCTATTCAGCGAATCAGCAGCCATCCAGCAGTGTTTTTCTCTCACAACAAACCAGCGAACAGTACTTTCAGCCACAATAATCTAGCGAAACGAACAGACTGTCAGTCTTCAGTAGCCCGATCCAAGCTCGAGAATAGATGCACGTTTTCTGTCACTACATGACATGGGCAGCGCCACACTTCTGCCATTTCTAAACTTTCAATTCAACAGGAGTCTATTGCCATCTGGGAATTTGAATCAGAAAACTGAACCTTGAAACATGGGCTACACCCCCACCCCTCACCACCACCACCACATGGAAACATGGTTTGAATGTTGACGACAAAGGCCCCGTTCGGCACTGCTGATAAGCCAGCTAAAAAACACTGTTGGCTGATTTGTTGTGAGAGAAAAACACTGTTTCGGCTAAAAAAACAAGCTGAAAAGTACGGATTATAAGCCGGATGAACATGGTCAAAAGCTTCATCACACCGTCCCATTTGGAAATTTGAACTTCAATATTAAATCATTTTATAAATTTGGGAGAACCTATCACATGTATCACTCTGCATTTGAGATTCCACCAATAAGAACAATTTTAGCAATAGCTTCTAAGAGCATGTTTGGTGCGGCTCCCACGCGGCGCTAGTTCCGGCTCCGACAGCAGAGGCACACCAAACGGTGCAGGCAAGAGGGATACTTCTGGCGTGAAATGGGTGAGAAGGAGCCGTTTTCTTGTACGGCAAGCATCGGGCTTCGGCAAAAGGGCTCCGGCTCCAGCATGGGAGCACGCAGAGCGGAGCCCCTCCAACCAACCCCTAAATCAGGGCTCCATATTTTTTTTAGGGAGCTTACTTTTGGGTGTGTTGTTTTCTCCGGTCCAACAATAGCCTCTCAAATGAAAGCCTCTATTAAATCTATTTATCAGCCACATAACCCTTGTTCTTTTTTCATTTATCTCACATCTCTCTACCGCAAACCCCGGTCCACCACCTCCTCTACAGTCCCGATCTACCGCCTCGTAGCCCCTTCCTTCTCCAACCATGGTAGCCATGGCACGATGTGGATCGAGATCTGCCACCTTCCTATCACTCCCTCCTCATACCACACTGACCATGGCTCGTGGTAGGCTACGATTTGCTGCGTCCAATAGTCCATCCTCTCGCCATGGCGGCTATGTACGGTGCGGGTGTAAGGTCCAAATGGCTAGAGGGGGGGTGAATAGCCTATTTAAAATTCTACAAGCTTCACTAAACAAACATGTTAGTATAAAAGATGGCTAAGCTAATTCTAGCACTAGCTCAACTATACTATGCAAGCCACCTATACAATTCTAGTGAAGCAAGGCTATGATCTCTAATACACACCAACAAGGCTAAGACACTAATCTACTTTCTCCTATGTGATAAAAGCTACACTAAGCAAACTACACTAGAACTAGTACAAGAAAGTAAAGAGCGAGTGACTTGATTCTTATACCAACGATGTAGAGAAGTAATACAATCGAAGAATCAATCACAATGATCAACCACAAGAGAAATCCTCAGCAAAGAGATGACACAAGATTTTTACCGAGGTTCACTTGCTTCCCGGCAAGCTACTCCTTGTTGTGGCGATGCACCCACTTGTCGGTTCGCGAGCTAATCAACTATCAAGAGTCGAGCCCTCAGCGGGCGCCGCACAACCGCACACAAGATGGGGATCCTCCAAGCCACGAGCTCCACTAGAGTATCCAATTTGCGAACTCCCACGGGGAAGGATCAAGAACCCCTTACAACACTTGGTGAGGGCTCCAACAATCTCCAATTGCGAGCTCAATCACCTCCGCTGCTCCAAGCCGTCTACCATGTCAGGAAACACGGAAGAGTAACAAGAAATCCGCAGCAACTCGAAGATCAAGTGCCTCTAGAATGCAACTCTCAAGCAATGCACTTGAATCTCACTCAATCTCACTCAAGATGTGCAACCAAGCAAAGAGATGAGTGGAGGGGTTGTTCTCTAGCTCAAAGGATGTCTCTAGGTCTCAAAAAGTGCAAGAGTTGCCCTCAAACCCCGGCCAACTTCTATTTGTAGCGAAGGGGTACGCAGCTAGCCATTACCGGACGACACAGTTAAAATCACGCTGACCGGACGCTCTGGTCAGGGTGACCGGACGCGTCCGGTCACTACAGGACAAGCGTAAACAGTGCGCGTCAGAACTAGCCGTTGCCGTGACCGGACGCGCTCTACCGTTTGACCGGACACGACAGTGTCAGCGTCCGGTCGCGGTCCAGTAAGCTCCCGTCGAGACCGGACGCGTCCGATCGCACGTGACCGGACGCGCCACCGCGTCCAATCGCATCTGCCCTCTGCGCTGAACTCCTGGGTGCGTGACCGGACGCGCCGGTTCCGCGAGGGACCGAACGCGCCGGTCCGTGACCCTTCTCCCACGCGCGTCTGTCTGTGGTTTGAACTGACCGGACGCACTAGCCGCGTCCGGTCAATTCGACCACTACGTCCGGTCACTGTATTTTCAGTGATAATCATTTCAGACTTTCGTCACCTTTTCTCGCCTCCGGCGCAATAGAAAATAGGCATTTCATTTCCTCGAAAATGCCTGAATCCCAAACCCCTTACTACCGCTCAAACACCACTGCCTTCGCAAATGTGCTAACACCACCAAGTGTACACCACCATGTGCATGTGTGTTAGCATTTCACAAACATTTTTCAAGGCGTTATGTTAGCTCTCTACTAGATCCTAATGCATATGCTCAAGACATTGATCTAGTGGCACTTGATTTCTGAGCTAACCGTGATTGCCCCTCTTGATAGTCGGCTATGTATCCTAAATCCGGTCAATCACTTCTCTACTCAACTTAGACCGGCAAAAGAAAAACCCTATGGTTATACCTTTGCCTTGCGCTCTTAGATCCTTCTCCTCCACTTGATCATCATGTCCATCATATTATGTGCATCTCCACCATGATCGACATTTTATGTCCATGCACCATTTCTTTGTGATCTCGTGGCCACCACTCCTTGCCACGTACACCTTCATCACATGTGTTGCTTATGCCTAACTCAAAACACTTAACACATGGCATTAGCAACTTGGTGTCATTAATTACCAAAACCAAACTTGGGCTTTCAATCTCCCCCTTTTTGGTAATTGATGGCAACCATCACAAAGATATGAAATGAAATCAATTTTCAATTTCGATAGTATTAGCTCCCCCTACATATGTGCTTCCATGAGTTTGGTTCAATTGTGCACATATGTATGGATTTGAATTTTAGGAGAGTTACTACTATCAAATTGATGCTAAGGTATATAGAATGGACCTTTGAAGCGTGATACCAATCGGAGTTGCCTTTATATACCATCCTTAGCATCAATGTAGCTAGACACCACTTGTAATACATCACTTGTAAAGATCACAAACACTAAAAATACCCCGTGAGATCAATATTATAAGCAAAGGTGTCTAGATACCACTTGTAAAAGCTACTCTCAACAAATCATCATTCAAGTTCTATTTCTAGCATACACCAAACAATCATGAATATGAATTTAAGCTTTGCAATGCAACAATTCATCATGTTAATGCACATACAAATGCAACAAATAATTCATGAGCTTGCTCCCCCTACTTGTGTGCTCAAATTTAATTGATCCCTTTCCAATGTCATTCTCTCCCCCTTTGCAACTTAAATTTTTGTGACTTTTCTCTCCCCCTTTGTCAACAATCACCAAAAAGGTGCCAATCTTAGTGAGAGATAAGTCAATAAATGTGAGGGAGTCCAAATTATGGTTCAATCTAGATCACTCGCCTAGAATATGTAATTCGGTTTGATCCAAGGACAAGCTTCTTCACACCTCATAAAGTATAAGGGTTATCTTGACCATGTTGAATTACACATCATGAGCTCATTTTCTAGATTCAACACTAGGTTTGCAAGCCCACAAATATGTCATATGCTACCACTAGATCAAACAAACATAGAAGCAATAGTGGTACCATATATACATTAAACTCATTTGTTTTTCATGAATGAGCCTATTTGTCATGCAAATATGTCTATATGTTCTAAACATGTCCTTAGCAAAGTATGGATGATATGCCAAACAACTTTACCTTGCTATGTCGGAGGAGAGGCATGTCACATAAGAAAGTGGGGGTGCACTCATTTCAAGTTGGAGAAGTCAAGTATGTTCAATTCATTCTTTAACTTGTAAAATCTTTTCTCATCAAGTAGCTTTGTGAAAATGTCGGCTAGTTGATCTTCGGTGCCAATGCTCTCAATGCTAATATCACCCTTTTGTTGATGGTCTCTTATGAAGTGATGCCTTATGTCAATGTGCTTTGTTCTTGAATGTTGAACCGGATTTTGAGTCATCTTGATAGCACTTTCATTGTCACAAAACAATGGCACATTCTTGAACTTGATTCCAAAATCATTCAAAGTGGCTTTCATCCAAAGCAATTGTGCACAACAACTACCGGCACTAATGTATTCGGCCTCGGCGGTAGATAGTGCAACACTATTTTGTTTCTTTGATGACCATGAAACAAGAGACCTTCCTAGTAATTGACAAGTGCCACTTGTGCTCATTCTATCAATCTTGCAACCACCATAGTCGGAATCCGAATATCCAATCAACTCAAAAATGGATCCCTTGGGATACCATAATCCAACATCATGAGTACCCTTAAGATATCTCAATATTCTCTTGGTTGCTTTCAAGTGACTCTCTCTAGGTGAAGCTTGATATCTTGCATATTTGCACACACTAAACATCACATCCGGCCTAGAAGCGGTGACATAGAGCAAACTTCCAATCATAGACCGATATTGCTTTTGATCTACCATGTTGCCACTAGCATCAACACCCAATTGATCATTTGTGCCCATTGGTGTACTCATTGGCTTAGCATCTTGCAATCCAAACTTCTTGATCATGTCCTTGATGTACTTCCCTTGACTTACAAAAGTGCCATTCTTCATTTGCTTGATTTGAAGTCCAAGAAAGTAACTAAGCTATCCAATCATAGACATCTCAAACTCTTTTGCCATCATATTTCCAAACTCTTCACAAAAGTCTTGGTTAGTTGATCCAAAGATAATGTCATCCACATAGATTTGTAACACAAACAAGTCATTTCCAAGCTTCTTGGTGAAGAGAGTGGTGTCAACCTTTCCCATCATGAACCCTTTAGAGAGAAGAAAATCCCTCAACCTCTCATACCATGCTCTAGGTGCTTGCTTCAAACCATACAATGTCTTCTTTAGCTTGTAAACATGGTTGGGCTTCTTGTCATCTTCAAAACCGGGAGGTTGCTCAACATAAACTTCTTCATTGATGTAGCCATTGAGAAATGCACTCTTGACATCCATTTGATAGAGCTTGATGTTGTGTGCACAAGCATATGCTAAAAGAATTCTAATTGCCTCTAATCTTGCAACCGGTGCATATGTCTCTCCAAAGTCAAGACCCTCAACTTGAGTGTATCCTTGTGCTACTAATCTTGCTTTGTTCCTCAAAACCATGCCATCTTGATCTTGCTTGTTTCTAAAGACCCACTTAGTACCAATCACATTGTAGTTCTTTGGCCTCTCAACAAGTTCCCAAACTTGATTTCTAGCAAAGTTGTTTAGTTCTTCATGCATGGCATTTACCCAAACAGAATCTTTCAATGCATCTTCTATTTTCTTAGGTTCTTCAAGTGACACAAATGAGTAGTGCTCACAAAAGGATGCTAATCTTGATCTAGTTTGAACACCACTTTGAATTCCACCAATGATTTGATCCAATGGATGATCTCTTGCAATACTAGTAGGTTGGAGTATTGGGAGTTGATTGCTTCCACTTATTTGACCTTGAACTTGAGCTTCATCATGAGTACCACTAGAGCTTGCTTGATTTGTATCAATGTGTACACTTTGGTTGATCATATGAATATCATCATCAACAACAACTTGCCTTGGCCTAACATCACCAATGTCCATGTTCTTTATTGCATTTGACAATTGATCTCCTCTCACATCATCAAGGTTTTGAGCTTCATTTTGAGATCCTTGGGTTTCATCAAACTCAACATCATGAACTTCTTCTAAGGTGCCATTTGTGAGATTCCAAACTCTATATGCTTTGCTTGTGGTAGAATAACCAAGTAAGAACCCTTCATCACATTTCTTTTCAAACTTGCTCAATCTAGTGCCTTTCTTGATAATATAGCATTTGCAACTAAACACTCTAAAGTATGCGATGTTGGGCTTTCTTCCATTCAATAGCTCATATGGTGTCTTCCCAAGCTTCCCATGACAATAGAGACGGTTGCTACAATAACAAGTCGTGTTGATAGCTTCACTCCAAAATGAATGACTCACATTGTATTCACTAAGCATTGATCTAGCCATGTCAATCAAATTTCTATTTTTTCTTTCAACTACACCATTGGATTGAGGAGTGTATGTTGGTGAGAATTGATGTCCAATACCAAGATCATCACATAAATCTTCAATTCTTGTGTTCTTGAACTCACTACCATTATCACTTCTAATATTCTTGATGTTGATTTCAAACTCATTTTGCACTCTCTTGACAAAAGACTTGAATAGTTCATAAACATCACTCTTGTCATAGAGAAAGAACACCCAAGTGTATCTAGTGTAATCATCAACAATCACAAAACCATACTTGTTGCCACCAATGCTAGTGTATGTTGTTGGCCCAAACAAGTCCATGTGCAATAGCTCAAATGCCTTTGATGTGCTCATTTCACTCTTACTAGGATGTGTATTTCCAACTTGTTTGCCGGCTTGACAAGCACTACATGGTTTATCCTTTTCAAAAGTCACATCTTTCAAGTCTCTAACTAAGTCATGCCTCAAAAGTTTGTTCAATTGTTTCATTCCAACATGACCAAGCCTTCTATGCCATAACCATCCCATACTAGATTTGCTAAGCAAGCAAGATGTCAATTGTGTCTCACTATCATTGAAGTTAACCAAGTATAAGCTACCATGTCTAAATCCTTTGAATATCAAATTTGATCCATCAACACTTATGACTTCAACATCATCACTACCAAATATGCACTTGAAGCCAAGATCACAAAGTTGTGCCACCGACAAAAGATTGAAATCCAAGCTCTCAACTAGCAACACATTAGATATGCTCATGTCATTTGATATAGCAATTTTACCAAGCCCCTTGACCTTGCCTTTCTTGTTGTTGCCGAAAGTGATAGCATCAAAACCACCATTTTGACTTGTATCAATTGATTTGAACATACAAGAATCCCCGGTCATATGTTGAGTGCACCCACTATCAAGCACCCAATGCCTTCCTCCGGCTTTGTAATTGACCTACAAGACAAGATCAATTTCTTTTAGGTACCCAAACTTATTTGGGTCCTCCAAGGTTAGTGACCAAGCTCTTTGGTACCCAAATGACTTTCTTCTTTGAGCCCATCCATGGTGTACCAATGAACTTAGCATGAACACCATTTGTACCCTTGGTAAGTATATAGAAGGAACCAAACTTAATTGAGGATACATTAGCTTTGGATTTCTTGTTCATGCAATGTTGCTCTATGTGACCAACTTGCTTGCAACTTTTGCAATAGCTACCATTGTTCTTCACAAAACGAGTCTTGTGATGAGCAAAAGCGGCCTTGCCTTTCTTGGGGTTATAGCTCAATCCCTCTTTATAGAGAGAAGCCCTTTGGCTACCCAAGCATATAAGCAAGCGGTCCTCACCACCATAAGCCTTAGCTAAGGTGTGATTGAGCTCTTTTACCTCCTTCTTGAGATTTTCATTCTCAACTATTAGTGTGGAGTCATAAGTAAAACCGTCACTACTAGATGAGGATGATGTAGATGAGCTACATGAAGGGTTACTGGGAGTAATAACAATAGGCTTATGAAAAGATTCATCAATTATATCACATGATATGCCTATGTTGCAAGTTTTAGCCTTCTCAACATTAGTTGGCATGTTTTCACATTTTTCAACAAGAGAGGAGTGAGTTTCTTCAAGCTTAGTGTGAGACTTTTGAAGCTTCTTATGGTCTACCTTTAGACTCTCATAAGATGCTCTAAGCTCATCAAGTTTTTGCATAAGGTTTTTCTTTTCCTTAAGCAAGCCCTTGCACTCCTTTCTAGATTCTTTAAAATGTTAAGTGCAATCTTCTAGCATAGTGATTAGTTCATCTTTAGTGAATTCTTCTTCATCACTATCACTATCACTATCACTATCACTAGCATTATCATGATCACTCTCATCATCGGATGATACCTTAGAGGCCTTAGCCATGAAGCACGATGGAGTGTCGAAGAGGGAGACCTTCTCTTGGATGGCAATGCTAGCATGTCCCTTCTTCTTACTCTTGTTGTCATCCTCATCATCACTTGAGGAATCATCACTATCCCATGTAGCAACATGAGAGTCATTCTTCTTTTTATGAGAGCTCTCCTTTTCTTGCTTCTTCTTTTGCTTCTTCCTCTCCTTCTTGATAGCATCTTCATCATCACTATCATAAGGACACTTTGCAATGAGATGGTCCTTGCTATGGCATCTAAAACATCTCATGGTATGCTCATTCTTCTTGGATGAGTTCTTCCTCCTTCTTGCACTAAAGCCTTTCTTCTTCATAAATTTCCCAAATTGCTTGACAAAAAGAGTCATCTTCTCATCAATGTCATCACTATCATAAGAGCTTGAGTCTTCGTCACTTGATGATTCAATCTTGGATTTGCCCTTGGATGTGGTGGCTTTGAATGCCACACTCTTCTTCTTCTCATCATCCTTCTTTTCACTTTCCTTCTTCTTCTTTTTGACCAACTCCTCTTTCTCATTATCTTCTCTATATGAATCATCAGTCATCACTTCTTGGAATATTTGTTGAGGAGTTGAATCCTTCAATGTAGTCCTCACTAGCACGGTGATCAATGTATCAAATCTCTTGGGCAAGCTTCTCAAGAACTTCATAGAGAATTGGTTGTCCTTGACCTCCTCACCAAGTGCCTTGAGCTCATTCATAATGACTTGCAATCTATGAAACATTTCCAGTACACTCTCATCTTCTTGCATCTTGAAGCTAGAAAACTTTTCTTGCAAGATATATGCTTTAGCGGTCTTTGTGCCTTCGGTGCCCTCAAATGTTTCTTCCAGCTTGGCCCAAGCATCATGTGCAACTTCTATGTTCTTCACTTGCTCAAATGTCTTGTCATCCAATGCCTCATGAAGAGCACTAATGGCAATGTTATTGCATTGGAGCTTCTTCTCTTCCACCGGTGTAGGTGCTTCCGGATTAGCAACCTCAAATTTTGTTTCGGTGACCTTCCACACTTCTCTATTGATTGACTTGAGGTGTGCGGTCATCTTAACCTTCCAATATGCATAATTTGTGCCATCAAAGTGAGGTGCCTTCTTGGTGTTGTTGATGTGCAAGCTTAATTGAGCCATTTCTTTTTCACCGTAGGTTGTTAAGCCTCAAATAAACGGTGCCTCGGCTCCGATACCACTTGTAAGGTCCAAATAGCTAGAGGGGGGTGAATAGCCTATTTAAAATTCTACAAGCTTCACTAAACAAACACATTAGTATAAAAGATGGCTAAGCTAATTCTAGCACTAGCTCAACTACACTATGCAAGCCACCTATACAATTCTAGTGAAGCAAGGCTATGATCTCTAATACACACCAACAAGGCTAAGACACTAATCTACTTTCTCCTATGAGATAAAAGCTACACTAAGCAAACTACACTAGAACTAGTACAAGAAAGTAAAGAGCGAGTGACTTGATTCTTATACCAACGATGTAGAGAAGTAATACAATCGAAGAATCAATCACAATGATCAACCACAAGAGAAATCCTCGGCAAAGAGATGACACAAGATTTTTACCGAGGTTCACTTGCTTCCCGGCAAGCTACTCCTCGTTGTGGCGATGCACCCACTTGTCGGTTCGCGAGCTAATCGACTATCAAGAGTCGAGCCCTCAGCGGGCGCCGCACAACCGCACACAAGATGGGGATCCTCCAAGCCACGAGCTCCACTAGAGTATCCAATTTGCGAACTCCCGCGGGGAAGGATCAAGAACCCCTTACAACACTTGGTGAGGGCTCCAACAATCTCCAATTGCGAGCTCAATCACCTCCGCTGCTCCAAGCCGTCTACCGTGTCAGGAAACACGGAAGAGTAACAAGAAATCCGCAGCAACTCGAAGATCAAGTGCCTCTAGAATGCAACTCTCAAGCAATGCACTTGAATCTCACTCAAGATGTGCAACCAAGCAAAGAGATGAGTGGAGGGGTTGTTCTCTATCTCAAAGGATGTCTCTAGGTCTCAAAAAGTGCAAGAGTTGCCCTCAAACCCCGACCAACTTCTATTTATAGCGAAGGGGTACACAGCTAGTCATTATCGGACGACACAGTTAAAATCGTGCTGACCGGACGCTCCGGTCAGGGTGACCGGACGCGTTCGGTCACTACAGGACAAGCATGAACAGTGTGCGTTAGAACTAGCCGTTGCCGTGACCGGACGCGCTCTACCGTTTGACCGGACACGACAGTGTCAGCGTCCGGTCGCGGTCCAGTAAGCTCCCATCGAGACCAGACGCGTCCGATCGCACGTGACCGGACGCGCCACCGCGTCCGATCGCATCTGCCCTCTGTGATGAACTCCTGGGTGCGTGACCGGATGCGCCGGTTCCGCGAGGGACCGGACGCGCCGGTCCGCGACCCTTCTCACACGTGCGTCTGTCTGTGGTTTGAACTGACTGGACGCACCAGCCGCGTCCGGTCAATTCGACCACTGCGTCTGGTCACTGTATTTTCAGTGATAATCATTTCAGACTTTCGTCACCTTTTCTCGCCTCCGGCGCAATAGAAAATAGGCATTTCATTTCCTCGAAAACGCCTGAATCTCAAACCCCTTACTACCGCTCAAACACCACTGCCTTCGCAAATGTGCTAACACCACCAAGTGTACACCACCATGTGCATGTGTGTTAGCATTTCATAAACATTTTTCAAGGCGTTATGTTAGCTCTCTACTAGATCCTAATGCATATGCTCAAGACATTGATCTAGTGGCACTTGATTTCCGAGCTAACCGTGATTGCCCCTCTTGATAGTCGGCTATGTATCCTAAATCCGGTCAATCACTTCTCTACTCAACTTAGTCCGGCAAAAGAAAAATCCTATGGTTATAACTTTGCCTTGCACTCTTAGATCCTTCTCCTCCACTTGATCATCATGTCCATCATATTATGTGCATCTCCACCATGATCGACATTTCATGTCCATGCACCATTTCTTTGTGATCTTGTGGCCACCACTCCTTGCCACGTACACCTTCATCACATGTGTTGCTTATGCCTAACTCAAAACACTTAACACATGGCATTAGCAACTTGGTGTCATTAATTACCAAAACCAAACTTGGGCTTTCAGCGGGCTACGATCCACCGTCTCCACATCGCTCCCTGCGACCATGCAGGAGGTAGCTCCTAACCACAAGGCATGGCGGCGTGGCCCTAGACAAGCGCTCCTCCATGGTGGGCCCCTCCACGGTGCGTTCATGCGAGAAAGAGAGGGAGGGGAGCGGGGAAGGTAGGGAGCTAATAATTCCAACCAATGGGGAAGAGAGAGAAGTGACAGTCGGAGTTGGAGGTGGTAGTAAAGGAGACGCATGAGAACAAGCGAGCAGCGACATTCTTGCATGCACACGTGAGGAGGGGTTAGGAAATGGCCCAACAGAAAAGCAGGGCCTCGGAGAGTCTTAGAGATGAAGTTATGAGAGAAGAATGACTTACTGGAGTGGGTATTTTTACTCTTTATCACCCAAAACCAGAATGGGGGTCTAACTAAGGCCCATGTTAGAGTTGCTTGATGTTTCATGGCAAAGACATACTAATTAAATATTTTTGTTGCAGAAAACGCCCCTACCATATATGCGCTAAGCCAGTTTCACCCACTTTTCTCGTATGGATCAGAGCCCATAATGTAATTCAGAGTTGAATACTTCTTTTTTTTAGTCACTTGGGGGGAAAAGAATACTGTAACAACCCTGGTGTTACTAGCTTACTTAGCACCTGATTAAGGTCTAAAAGAGATTAACAAAACAATTTCTACGGGTTTTAAAATTTCAACACACATAAAATGATAAGCGAATTTCTATAAACAAAAATAAATTGTGATCTGTGTATGTTGCTTAAGTAAAGTGTGATGAACAAGTGGTGTCGATGAGAGTGCAATTATTAACTTGTAAAAGAAAAGTGAGAAAATAGTTGACGCACTTAAACTTTGTTGTTTGTTAATTGCTTGTTTGGGTATTAGTTAATTTATCAAAACACTTCTATTTTTTTCAAAGAGAAAAATGCAACGCATGCCTTGATAACCATAAATTGATATATAAACTCAATTTGTGCCAAATGTATTCGTGTATACATGTATATATATACTTGTAGTCTCTGTTATCTTTATATGATTGTTTGTATAATGGAAAAATTTGCTTTTTAAATAAAGAATCAAAAAAAAGGAAGGAGGAAAAATATAACACTCACGTACACACACATGAATGACTCATGACTGACCGCTTGCTCAGCTGCTCGCTGCTCACCGCTGTCGTCTAGCCACTACTGCCGAGCTGGCCGCGCTGTGCTTCTGCTTACCCGTCGCGTCCGCCCTGCACCTCTGCGCACGCTGCCGCACTGTCTCTGTCGTTGCTGCACAAGACCTTGCTGCCCGTCAAGCCGCGGTTTGAACGTGACCTGCACCGCCTCACGTCCGTGTCGTCGCTCGGTCAAGTCGTCCCACCGGAGCCATGGAAGAACGTGGCCGCGCCCACGCCGAGTTAATGCCAGCCCTGTCCAAGCGCTAGCGACAAGCCAGCGGTACCTAGCCTAGCCACCCGCACATGGACGCGCTTCCTTGGTCGCTGCCGGCCTTGACCAAGCCAAAAGACCGCAGCCGGCGCATCTCTTAAAAGTCCCAGCGGCCATCTCTTGCAGCACCAGCAGTCGAGCTGAGCAAGTTCGCGGCCACGGCCGCGTGCCTCGTGCCACCTAACCTCGTCGCGTCCAGTCGAAAGGGTTTGGCACCACCTCCTCCACCACCCTCTGCACTAGCCGTGCGCCACCGCCCGCCGTCCAGCTGCCTTGCGCCCGCCGCTACGTGTGGCCGTGCCCTTGCGTGCCACGGAGGGCCGAGCCGTGGCACCCTCGAGCGCGTCCAGGCCCACGCTGCCCCAGCGCCCACGCCGCTGTTTGCGCCCGGCATCCGCGCACATGGCCGCTGCCTGGCCCGCCTGCGCCCATGGCCCGATGGCCATGGGCCGTCGCGGGTTGTGCTGCGAGTGCCTGTAGGCGCGTCTTGCCACTACAGAACTACCCCGCCCTTCCTCACTGCCGGCCATGAACATCGCCGAGCTCATGAAATTGGGGGTAAGGCTCGATGCCCTCAGTAGTGGTTGAATTGATGGTGTCTTTCGACTCGCCTTGATCCCCTTTATCCGGTGCTTGCCCTATTTTGGTCAGGGGGCTCGCCGTCGGCGTGGTGACACATCGCGGTCCATGGCGGAGCGTCGCCAGCCACACTATGCGCACATGGTCAGGCCGCCTTGGTGCTCCTCCGCCCCAACTATCACCTCGGTTGGACCCATGGTAAGCCCCTGACGCGCAAACACTTGCTGTTAGTTGGGTCCATGCGGGCCTTTGCTGGCCGGCGTAGTTGCCCAGTGCCGCCGCATGTCAGTTAGCCAAGGACCCTGCGCTAGGAATTAAAGGAGACCTAGGGAATTAAGTGAGATAGTCGGTGAGAATAGTTTTAGGATTTCGCTAGGAATCGGGAGAGTCCCAGAGTCTCTTTTGCTTAAGTGGCGGCGCGCGCGCAGGCTCCCTGCCTGGGCCGCGTTGCTGGGCCGGCCCGCCCGGTCGTGGGCCGCGCTGGGTCGCTTTGCCCTTTTCTTTTTCAAGGAATTTAATTAGTGCTTTTCTAATTTAGATTATGAGATGATTTTGTAATTTTCCAAATAAAATTGTATAGGAGTCCAAAAATTGTGAAACTAATTTTGTTAGGCTCCTAAAATCATGATCTATCTAAAGGTGTAATTGGTTCACATAGTTTTATAATATTTTTAGGCTTGCTCTGATTATTTTGAGATGCTTAATATTGTTAAACATGAACTCGTAGGAATTGTTGTGAGAAAATGGTGATAATGTTGACTCGGAAAAATTTTACAGTAAATTTCTAATAATATTATCTGCTCTTTGAAATTTTTTGGAGCTCCAAAATAATTAGTTTCTAAGATAGCTAATAGACTCTGGTTTGAATAAATATTAAATCAATAAAGTGAACAAGCCAACACCTTAGTTTGTATAGCTAAAGTACTTATGGGAAAGTAATGTCTTATCCGACAACGTGGGCGTGTAGCCTAGTCCGATCTCGCTCGTTAGCTTGAGAGGCGTAATCGTGTTTTAATAGTCACAATTACCGTTGATTATTTACGCTTCTATGTTGCATCCATATATATCATAATAGGAACAATGATGGATCGTGGGGTCATCTGGAGCAACAGGAATGATGGTGCCATGATGATCATGTCACACCAATGGAATGCTAACTTTGGTTATATTTTTACCTAGGCAAGTCCCGGTGCATAATCCCTATTATTCTGCACTTTATTTTATGCTTGTGCATTAAGTTTCAAGGAGTTGAATGAAACCCACTTGCATATATATATCCTGATCCCATGAGTCTTACTAGTATGTCAGGATCGTATAGATTGCTATGCTACAGGACTCCGGTAGAAGTCGAATGATTGTCTGTCACTCGCGAGAGATAGGAAATATATTATTGTTACTATTATCATGTTACTATCACATGGATTATATATGGATAATAATTGGAGACCGGGCGAGATTGTACTTGGAATTGGATATGGACTCAGTTGGGCAATCCGAGTGAGGCTCTGGTTGCATTTGTCCCGCCTGTGTCGATTAAGGACCGTTCGTTACACTGGACCCCCGGTAAGTCACAGATTTATTATCCCGAGCACATACTTGCTTATGGGAGCGGGAAAGCTTGTTACTCTCTTGCCATGGGCTCCGGCTCTTTCCGGACCGACTGATTGGAGGCGGGGATAGGTGGAGGTCTAAGCACCACTTTGAGGTCGGGCCTCAAGTGTGGGGGCTTGGAGTCCAAGTTTGGACGGGGACTTGGAACCCATGACAGGAGTGAAACGGGTTGGTCTCGCTCGTGCCTGGGGTGCGAGCGAGGCGTGTGTTTTTTGGGTACCCAGCTTGGCACATTGATTCGCGAATCACCGTTTCTACGTGATGGTACGGTTTGACTGCACTCTGGCACCGTAGTAAGAACTGAAAGATGAAAGATAGAAAGATAGTTCTGATGGCTCAACCTTTGCTTGAAAGTAGAACAGGTGCTTACCTAGAATGGTTGGGTAATGAACTACTGATAATTGCTAATAAAAATTGAATATAAGGATGCACCTTTAGTAATGCTTCCTGCAGTTGCAATAAACCACAAGCCAGATAGCCTTGCATATCATTGGAGTCTTTTCTTTTCTTCTGACGGGTAAGTCTTGCGGAGTACAATTGAGTACTCAGGATTTGTTCTACCCTGTTGCATGTGACAGGAACAACTGGAGCTGACACTTGTGTGTGGAAAACTCCTGATGGGCTCAGCGAGGATTTCTTTTACGTGCAGACGTAGTGTTTATTTAAACTCCCACCTAAAATGTTTTCAAAGGAAAAACTTATAACCTATTATCACTTCATGTATATCAGTATTCTTCACGATAATGTTTAAACTTGACCTTAAATGATTTCCATTCCGCTAAATTTCTGATAACATTTTACATTCCGCTGTTATAATCAAATAATGAATTACTCTGATGTTGTACTAAAAGTGATGTAAGAAATGACAAAGTTATTGTAAGCTTTATCTCTCATTTATGATCCTGAGGTAAAAATGTGGATCTTCGAGTTCTTCCTCGGGTGCGCTCGACGGAATCACAGAGTTTAGTGCGCTCCCTGGGGTACTTAGTGTCTAATGAAAGACAAGTACGCTTGGAAGGGCATTAGATTAGGCGGTTCTGCCACAAATACCCCACCTGAATATATTACATTGGAGTGGTAATATAAATTACCGTTGAAGGAGGTAACACTTATAACACAACACCACCAACAAACACACACGAGACATAGCAGAGGACAACCACAAAACACAGAGGGAAACAAGTTGGATACTTCTAAAAGTACAAACCTAATAATTTTACATCTTTCACAAGTATAAACGACCTAGTAATTTTATATCTTTTCACCAAAAGTGTCGAACGAGAAGCTTAGGCTCGATGACAACCGCTTGGCGACGCGGGTGGAGTCAGCTAAGAATATGTATACGTCAAGATTGTAGTGCGTTGTATTGCAACTAAATAGATGGAGTGCACATTTGCAATAAAAACATATTATGGGGTTGGTATATATCTTAAAATCTATGGCATATATATGTTGGGGTATATATTTTTGCGATTTTTTCAAAAAAAAAACTTTCAACTATAGTTTCATCTTTGGGACCCAAAATGCTCGGAACCGACTCAGCAATGATCAATAAGCCCTTGTTTGGACAGCTCTGCTTTACCGGTAAAGCAGTTTTTCGTTTTTGCTTCAGCTCCACGAGTAACTTTATCAGTGAAATTAAAACTGTTTTGGTAAACCGCTTGGTGAAGAAACAGCTTTACGTGTAGAGCTTCTTATCTTAAAACATGGTCTAACAGAATCCCACATATGATCCACCAAAACGAGTTAAAGCCAGAAGAAACTACTATTTTCAGCTTAATCTCACACAAATTCCCTGTGAGAGCCATGTTAAGGAGCTTCACACGTGAAGCTGATCAACAGTAAATTAAATTGACGACCAAGACCAAATTACTTGCATCCTATTCTCCAAAAAAAAATTAAGAAAAAACAGTGCTCCAAACTTTATTTCTAGCTAGTGTGTACATGGCAACTATTGCTCGTGAAGTCGTGATGATTACCCTTGCACGGGCGGCCATGGCTGCGAGGTCAAGAAGGGCTGCGAGATCAATCAGTAACAATATTAACAAGCGCCGGAGTTGCCGCTCTATTTGATGACTGAATAAGGGCGAGAGAGATAAGACGATGTGCGTACGTCGTGTGTGCTCGTACCTTGTGCAGTACGTGAGTGTGTCGCCGGCGGCGCGCCCGGCGGGCGGCAGGACGGCGCAGAGGACCGGCAGCAGCGCGATGGCGGAGGCGTTGGAGGGGTACCGCCTTACGAGCGCCGCCATGCACCCGCACACCGACCGCCAGTTGTCCGCGGAGTCCGAGGCCACGGCGTACAGCTCCGCCACGCCCTCACAGCACGCCGCGCCAGGCGCCGGCACGGACGGCGACGCCGACGCCATCGCGCCGCGCCTGACGAAGGCCTTGCAGCCCGCCAGCAGCGACGTCACCGTGGCGCAGTCCAGCGACGTCGACGTCGGCGTCGGCGAGGAGCGGCCCGCGTACGGGAGTGGCCTGGCCGTGGCCATCGCGGTGAAGCATGGCGAAGACAGAGCGACGGCCACCGCCACCGCCACGACCACGGCGGCGCCGACTACAAGAGACCATCTCGTGGCTGCCATCATGGCCTCATGGAGAGTGGGGGATCGACTGGATACGTAGGTGGAAGTGTGGAGGTTTCGGCTGTGAGCTGTGGGTGATTTCTGGTTCGATGCTTCTCATTTCAGGTGCGCGTTGCATGCAGTGGTACGGTGCTGTGGTGTCGTGTCATCCATGCGGGCATGATGAGCCAACGGCTTAGCGCTAGCGGATCCTCCAAACTTGAATGCTGACGCTGCCTGGCTACCATCATCATCGAACATGATAGTCACGATTAGTTTGGTTGAACTAAAACTGCCTAACTACATTCTGAACTGGAGATTTGGGAGGTCCAGATATGAGGCGTCGACCCATTCCGTGACCATGCTAAACACAAACCAGCAACACCAAAGGAGATGAAGTCATGAAATGCATGTTTAAACTGAAAATTTGGGTCTTCTAAATGCAATGTAGCTTCAATCTTGTGCTCTGTTACCACTTGTACTTACCCCCAAAATCCCTTCTCACATGCATTTTTTATATATAAAAAAATTATGATCTCATCATTCGACAGGTATATTATCATTTCATACTATAAAAATGTTCCATTTGGACATGTTCCATTTGGACACTCTCATGTTCTGCGTGCAAAAAAGGGCTTACCATATTTCGAAAGTGAACCGATACACAATATTTGCACATCTGCATAAATCCGCTCCTGCATTCTATTGTCCTCAAATCATTTATGCCAGCCAAAAGCAGTCTCTCTACTAGCCTCCAATTCATGAATAATTTTACAAACGACTGACTGCTTTCAAGATCCAACATGACCATTTGTTCATGTACAAATAAAATCTGCAATGCAATCAGATCGAGGAGAAAGAGAATGTACAGCCCCTGCAGAAAACTGCTAAAAAAAGAATATTCACGAGAACCAACATTGCAACCATCTGTGCATCACCTATGACTTTTAACTACAGGACCAGTAATCACAACTCAGTTCGCGAATGTGGTATTACCGAAGAGCACAGCTGGAACATGCCGAAATGTTTTGCCACGATTTTTTTTTTCCTTTGTGACCTAGACCTCTTCTCTGTCGAGATTGCTCTTGACGATGTTGAACTTGCACAATGGGCATGTAGCATTTATGTGAAGCCACTTGTCTATGCAGCTGCAGTGAAAATGGTGGTTGCAAGGGAGCTCACGCAATTCCACACCATCTTCATACGGGCATAGGCAGATACAGCACTCCTGGATTAAAACTGGGATGATCAAACTGAGTCTGATAGAATAGCATTCTCTGACTAGTAATAACAGTGTAAGACTGCACGGTAACTCAAATGTATGTGACTAACAGTAGTGCGTATTTACTCATTATACGCAAGAAGCAAAAAAAACAAGAGCTCAACATAATACTCCTTCCATTCCAATTTATAGGTCATTTTGGCTTTTCTAGATGCACAACTTTTATTATGTATCTAGACATATCATATATCTAGGTGTAGAAAACCCAAAATGGCCTATAATTTGGGAGGGTGGTAACTCTTTTCCAGAAGATAACAAAGGTTGCCAGCCCAAAACATTCAGAATTGAACATGAGCTCCATAAGGACTGGTACCTACACAAAAGGTGAATCGCACAATGCAAGAGGCAATAATTCCAAGTTTCAAACTGACCAGTTGAATGCTCACACATGGGCAAATTGGAAACATCGATCTTGCAGACACTGAGAACACTCCTGAGCCTATCATTAATTGAGTTCAGCTGTCTGTCGCATGTCTATAAGATTTTTGACACCAAACTTGATTGCTTATAGAAAAACATGGGTTTCGCCCATTGAGTACAATTTTGGTATATTTGTTTCGAAAAACATATAGAAGTAGTTGACGTCACATGCCCAGCTAGATAGGCTGGCACCAGAATATTACAATTTTATTAATTATTTCCAGATCCCCATATTCTCATATATGGCCCTGTTTGGTACAGCTTATCTGGGAAGCATTTCCAGATATGCTGCACAAATAGAGTAAAAGCGACGTTCAAAATAAGCTGGTCTGATCCAGCTTCTGCTTTTTAGTATAAATAAGAGCGGTGAGAATAAGCACGGCCAAAATAAGCTGCAAAAAACCATCCCGTTTGGCTGTTGGTTTCAGCTTATTTTGGCCATAAGCAGCTTATAAGCTATACCAAACAGGCCCATATCTAAAAGTATATCCATTGACCATTGCCATAGAATTCAAATGAGACTCCCTAATCTAAAAGTAAGTTGCGTGCATAGAGAAATAAAGCGGTGCGGTTTTGGATCTACTGTCATTTTTCTTCCTTTGTACATACTAGTGAAATGATGGACATTACATTACATTATGTCCTAAACTAAATCGTCACTGTCAGAATTTCCAAAATCTCACTATTATTTAAAAGGTCATAGAAAGGTAAAATATTTTTATAGTAAAAAAATGATCAAAGAGAAATCACTCAATTTCTTCCAAATATAGAATCTTACATCTAAAATCATATGCAAGTTAATTTTCATTTAATCCAAAGTTGATAAAAATATCTGAGGTGGTGTGAGCTAATTTCTCATAGATGTAGTTTGCCCTTTAAACTTAAAGTTGAATTTAAAATCTAAAACTAAACCATTTGGCATCAATGTATCTGTTGGAGTGTGATTGTATTAGGCCCATGAGGCTAGGCCCATGTGGCCCATGTATGGTACCTATATAGCTACCCTTCTAGGGTTAGCCTAAATCAATAGAGAATCATCTTCTAGCATGGTATCAAGCTGGGATTTTCCTCCCTCTGCCCCTGAACCCGCCCAGCCGCCGGAGCCGCCGCTCCTCCTGGAGCCGCTCCCGCCGGCCATGGCTGGCCGTCCACCCTCCCCTCCTCCTTCTACCTACATCCTTTCCCCTCCTCTTCCCTCCCCTTGGTCTCACGTCTTGGATCCCCTCCTCTCTGCCACCACCGACGCCCAGCAGCCGCTCCACCCGCCCTGTGCCGCCGCTGCCAGGCCTGCGGCCACTGGCCCGCACGTCGATCTTTGCGGGGTCGCCGGAGAGGAGGGCCTCCACGCTGCCGTCGCGGCGGTTGCGGACCCAGCCGGCGAGGCCCAGCGACTCGGCCGTGGTCGCCGTCCAGTCGCGGAACCCCACCCCACGGACCGCCTTCCGTGCGACGCGGCCCTTCACCACCACACGGACCTGCGGCGCGGCTGGTGGCGTAGAGGCGTCGGGATCGGCGGAGGAGGCCACCCCTCCTACTTCCCCACCGGCCCCTGCCCTTCCCCACCCGCCCTCCACCCGCCCCCTGCTCTTCCGCGACGCCCTGCTGCAGTGCTGCCTGCGCGGGCGCGCGGCATGGGAGCCGGGCACAGTGGCGGGCGCCCGGGTTGGGCGGCGCCTCCCCTGCTCGCACCTCGATTCCTACCTTCCTTCGTCCGCTGGTCCGCCCCTGCTCGCGACCCGCCTCCTCCTGTGCGGCCGCTCGGCATGGGCGTTCATGCGAGGCACCCAGGGAGACAGGCTGCTGAGCGGACCCTATCCCACCCGCTCCCTCTAGCCGGGCCTGGCCCTGCTGCCGCCCTTGCTGCTGCTGCGGGCCTGCCAGCTGCAGCCCCTGCTGCCTGCCATGCCGCCACCCTTGCCGCGGCAGGTAGTACTACTGCTGCTGCGGCCACTGCTGCGGGTGCTGCTGTGGGCGCGGGCGCAGCCGTCGGCTCGACCGCTGTTGCTGCTACCGAGCAGCCCGCCGACGCCGTCCACCGCCCCGGCGCTGGTCTCCCACGGGCCGCCACCGCCGGGGCCGCCGGCGCGGGGGGCCCAAGCGTCGCCAATCCTGGGTTTAACCCCACATCCCTGTGGTCTACACCTCCCGGTGCCTCGCCCGGGCTTGTCGGTTGGGACCCAGCTGCCTTGGCCTACCCCTTCAGCACCACCGCCAGCCCTGATTGGATCGCCGACTCGGGCGCCACTTTCCACACCACGCCCAATGCGAGTCTACTTTCCTCTCTTCGTCCTCCCCACCCTTCCTGTCCCTCTTCCATCATGGTCGCCAATGGCACTTGCATTCCTGTCTCCTCCGTGGGCACTGCCAGTTCCCATGGCTCCTTTCATATCCCTGATGTTCTTGTGGCTCCCGGTATGGTTCACAACCTTCTCTCTATTCGCCGTTTCACAACTGACAACTCTTGTTCGGTTGAGTTTGACCCCTCTGGTGTCACCGTGCGGGACTTGGCCTCCCGGTGTCCTCTGCTCCGGTGTGACAGCACTGGACCCCTCTACACCCTTCGGTTTCCGACGTCTGTTTCACCTTCTTCACCTCCCATCTCCTCAGCCGCTTTCGCCGCTACTACTTCCCCCACTACTTGGCATCGCCGCCTTGGCCATCCTGGCCGGGATGCCCTCATGCAGCTCAGTCGTAGTTCCGACATTCGGTGTCCTCGGGCTCACGATGAGCACTTGTGCCATGCGTGCCAGCTGGGCCATCACGTTCATCTTCCCTTTCAGTCTTCTTCCTCACATGCCACTTGTGTGTTTCATCTTATCCATTGCGACTTGTGGACTTCTCCTGTTCTCAGCTTGTCTGGCTATAAGTACTACTTGGTGGTGGTCGATGATTTCTCCCATTACTCTTGGACTTTTCCCCTGCGTGCCAAATCTGAGGCGTTCCCCACTCTCAGCCACTTCTTCGCTTGGGCATCCACTCAGTTCGGCCTCACCATCAAGGCTGTCCAGTGCGACAATGGCCGTGAGTTCGATAACTCAACCTCGCGTGCCTTCTTCCTTTCACACGGTGTCCAACTCCGCATGTCTTGTCCGTATACCTCATCTCAGAACGGCAAGGCAGAGTGCATGATCCGCACAACCAATGACATCATGCGCACCCTTCTGCTCCAGGCATCTCTACCCGCTCGCTTCTGGGCTGAGTGTCTGCACACCTCCACCTATCTCCTTAACCGACTTCCTTCCACTGCCTGCCCAGCTCCCACGCCTCACCACGCTCTATTCGGTACCCCTCCTCGGTACGACCACCTTCGAGTCTTCAGGTGTGCGTGTTACCCTAACACCGCCGCCACCGCTCCCCATAAGCTGGCTCCCCGGTCGACCCTCTGTGTCTTTCTCGGATACTCTCCGGATCACAAGGGTTACCGATGCTTTGACCTTACCTCTCGCCGTGTCCTCATCTCTCGCCATGTCGTGTTTGATGAGTCGGCATCAAGAGGCGTGCTGATGGTTTCTTGGAGCGCTACAAGGCTCGCTGGGTCCTCCGCGGCTTCACTCAGCGGCCCGGCATTGACTATGCTGAGACCTTCAGTCCCGTGGTAAAGCCAGCTACAGTCCGCACCGTCCTCTCCCTGGCTCTCGAGCGCTCCTGGCCTGTGCATCAGCTGGATGTCAAGAATGCCTTCCTCCATGGCACTCTCACTGAGACGGTCTACTGCAATCAGCCGGACGGTTTCGTGGATTCTTCTCGTCCTGACTTCGTCTGCTGGCTCAACAAGTCTCTCTACGGGCTCAAGCAGGCACCCCGGGCTTGGTACTCTCGATTCGCTACCTTCCTGCAGACTCTTGGGTTCACGGAGGCCAAGTCTGACACCTCCCTGTTCATATACCACTATGGGGGTGAGACTGCTTACCTGCTCCTCTATGTGGATGACATTGTTCTCACCGTCTCCAGCGAATCTCTACTCCACTGCATCATTGCCTCTCCAGAAGGAATTTGCTATGAAGGATCTTGGGGTGCTCCACCACTTCCTCGGCGTCACTGTTGAGCCCCGACCTTCAGGCCTGTTCCTCCACCAGCGGCAGTTCACTTGTGACATTCTGGAGCGAGCAGGGATGACCGCCTGCCAGTCCTGCTCTACCCCGGTTGACACCCAGGGCAAGCTGTCCGAGACTGGGGGTCCGATGCTCGGGCCAGCGGACTCCACCGCCTACCGGAGTCTTGCTGGCGCGCTTCAGTACCTCACATTCACACGGCCGGACATCTCTTATGTCGTCCAGCAGCTCTGCCTCTACATGCATGCTCCGCAGGAGCCCCACCTGGCTGCTATGAAGCGGCTTCTCCGGTACCTCCGTGGCACCCTTGGCTACGGGCTACTCCTCGGCCGGTCCTCCATTGCCGAGCTGGTTGTCTACACCGACGCTGACTGGGTGGGCTGCCCGGACACCCGCCGGTCCACCTCCGGCTACGCTGTCTTCCTCGGGGGCAACCTTGTCTCTTGGTCGTCCAAGCGCCAGCCGGTGGTCTCTCGCTCCAGTGCCGAGGCGGAGTACCGTGCCGTTGCCAACGGCGTGGCCGAAGCCGCTTGGCTCCACCAGCTCCTGGCCGAGCTTCACCGCCCCCTCGCCAGGAGCACGCTCGTCTAATGCGACAACGTCAGCGCGGTCTACCTCTCCACCAACCCCGTGCAACACCAGCGGACCAAGCATGTGGAGATCGATCTACACTTCGTCCGCGACCGTGTGGCAATCGGCGACGTCCGGGTACTTCACGTCCCGATCACCTCCCAGTTTGCGGACATCTTCACCTAAGGCCTCCCTTCCTCGACCTTCTCCGAGTTTCGCTCCAGCCTCAACGTCTCCAGTGGCTAGTTGTGACTGCGGGGGGGTCCTGTGTGTGTTGTGCACTTAATTGTTTTCTTTCTTGTTCAGCCTGGAACTCCGCTGCGCCGGTAGTTCAGACTGCGGGGGGTGTTGGAGTGTGATTGTATTAGGCCCATGAGGCTAGGCCCATGTGGCCCATGTATGGTACCTATATAGCTACCCTTCTAGGGTTAGCCCAAATCAATAGAGAATCATCTTCTAGCAGTATCAACTTTGTTTTACAATTAATTTGGATTCAAGTTGCAGATATGAAACTTCTCCTCAGATAAGATAGAAGAATTCTCCAATTACTCAAATTCTTTCCTTTGAACTCTAAATATTTAAATTAATTTCTCTGAACTCGAAATCTTTTAAGTGCCAAAAGACATTCAAACTGTAGCTTCAAATTTTAAAAGAAAAGGTAAATGGATTAGTCATTTCTGAAAACTAGATCAGATGTTTATCCATAAAGCTCCCTAGTTTCAAAGGTGCATACAACAAATCCAAAGAGAAAGATGGCGAGATGCTGAAACCCTTCTACACTAACAGAAGTCCAAGATAAAGATTTCGACACAGACAGGAGAGTTTTTATGTTCATAGACACCTAGAATCACGACTTCAGAACCATGGGGTGTTAAGGAAGTAGAACTGTCTATGGCTACAAGAAGGTAGTGACATGACATGTCCCATACAGGCAGAGGCAGCAACAAGAAGGTAGTGACATCTGACATGTCCCATACAGGCAGAGGCACACATCCCATAGAACTGAGGAAGGCAAAGAAAAAAAATGAACAAATTGACATTCTACAAAAACTTAAACATACTACTCCCTCCGTTTCACTATTTTGTAGGCCTTGGGAGAAAACGTTCTACCATGTTTGTCCATTGATGGTATGAAGGGTGCAATTATTGCAATATTTCTACTCGATACCCTGATTCAATGCTCTAATAGTAGAGAAATGGTTACATTATGATGTATAATACGGGTAGAGATGGTCATTTCATGTTCCTGTTACTAGTAATTCCTTTGTTTCTGCACATGGTTTGTTGTGGACAAATATAGTGAAACAGAGGGAGTAATGTATTGCCATGTAAAGACAACTGGAACTATGGAAGTACAGTGGCAAAAGAAGGAAACATTTCCAAACTAAAACACCTCCAATGTCCATGCAAACTAACCTTTGGCAAATCTAGGGAATATCCTACTACAATTTCAAATTTCTGAAATGCATGCTCCAGTGTAGGAAATGGTTAACTACTCTACAAATAACAGACTTTAGACCTCGTGCAATGTAAAAATTAACATGATGTAAACAGTTTGCTGCAATTATCCTAAAATCCCACAATTATTCAAATGAAATGAGATTTCTAATAGTTCGAGAAAAAGAAATGGGATTTCTAACACATTCAGCGCCAATCATAAATATCTACAGAAGGAGAATGATAACACAATGATGTCACTAAAACATCTCAAAGTAAACTTGAAAAACTTACTGCATCCTCAGCTGAAAGAATATGTTCGACAGGAGGATTGGTACCACACTCTGTCATCACTCCACCCACAGGTGCTGCAATGCCGGCAGCTAGCTTGTCTGCATCACTCATTGTCCGAAATTTGAATTTGGAAAGGTTGTTTATGTCATCTTCAGATGCTCCCTCCTGCTGAAATTAAAACAAATAGATAGTGTCAGCAAAAACACAGAGTGTTTCATTGGTTTTGTGTCAGGAGGCAGAGAAGAAGAGAATTGTTTCCATCATGTCAACAACCATCTTAAGCATGAATAATTCAAATGATAGCCGCTAATAAGTAGAATAAGTATTTGTGGTAGTGTAAAGGGATAAAGCTACATAGAAAAAGTTCAGACAATGATGGTTACTAGCTCACTGCACATAAGCATAGGAGACATCAATGATCCCAGGCAAAGCTTCTGTTAAAATTACTTGCACCACTACAGGGCATGCTAATATATCTTTGTAGGATGGGTGTATGAATGTAGCAAAGGGCAGCAAACAGAAGTGTTCATATCATCCAAACAGGGCATTAGCCATTGCATTTGACAGAAAAAAAAAAAGAACTGTATTTAGAAGGCCATGGTGGTCACAGGACATACCTGATCAGTTACAGCATATAAGATAGCAATAATGCAGGGAAGGCAGCAACAGACAGCGATTCCAATCACACAAGCCAAGGCAACACAGAAGACCACAAAGAAAACATCAAATGCCAGGAAAACAATTGACAGCCTGTAAAAAGAAGAAGAAGGCATTTCAGAGAACATTGATGATCTTAAAAGAGACCACTCAGATTTTTTTCCTTATTCACACATCAAAGTTACAACAGACATACCAGTAAAGCTGAGGAGCATCATGTGATAAAGCTTGACCACCTGCAGACACCCAATAGAACCCAACAATCCACCATATGAAGGAAAACATCGTGTTTGCAGACTCCAAGTGCTTCACAATGCTGAACATGGAAACAAATAAATAATACGTATGACGACAAGAGCAAGTAACTTTAAGGATTTCAGTATTGATATGTTTCCTAGTGTGATTCAGGTAAAATGAAGGAAAGACATGTGAAGGCTTTGTACAAAAGCACCAAAAGCTCATAATAGACAAGTCCATCAAATCAATACAAAATTTTCATTGGGGCCATTTCTATGTAAGATATCGATCCATATTATATAATCTCCGACAGCAACCTACTCAGTTCTCAGGCTAAAACTCTTGTTTTCAGTTTTTGTACTTCATTGTTATAGATGATAATTTCATTACTTATTGCTTTCACTTGTTCTAAAAGGATTGCAATCAAGTCGCATATTAGCATGCAAGTGAACCACAATGAAATATTCAAAACACATTTATGGAAATTACAGGGAATACGTTCAATAGAAGCATCTTGGACATCATAAAGTTGGCTGCAAATACCAAATTTGTCGAAACTGGTTATTGAAATAACAGTTATGGAATTGGGAGAATAAGGGCCCGTTTAGGTAGTGGGGATTCAGATCCAAAATATATAAGAGAAATCCCCTCAAGCACACCCTAAACAGTTTCCCAGCTCCACTGCAAGTCTGCAATGTATTAAGCAATTACTCTAAATTTTCCGTAAGAATGCAACCTTAACCGAAACAACATTACGCTGACAATTGACAATCAACCTCCTCCCCACCCCCCCCCCCCCCGCCCCACACAGACACACCGCCCACCCCCCCCCCCCCCCCCCCCCCCCCCCCCCCACCACCACCACCACCCCATGCACATTTTTTTAAGCAAAGGACATCACAAGTTGCCCAAAAGTAATAGATCTGTCATATTATAGAAAAAGAAAAGCGGAATCAAATAAAGGGGAAAAGGAATAGTCCCCATAAAAAAGGTGTATAATTCCCATGGAGTCCACAACTCAAATGAGAAGGGCTTCAAAACACCAAACAATAAACAGCACGAGGTAGCTACTACAATCAAAAGCATGAGCACAGAAATGGTCAACACAACACAACACAACAACACAACATCCGCCTGGAGGTGGCACGTAACTTTGACCAAATCACGATGGCAATAAGATGTGACACCAGAAGTATTGGGAGCTCGGGCTCGATCCAAGCAGAGCAGAGGCTCACCTGAGCTTGAAATCCTCATCACCCGCTCCCTCCTGGTCCGCGTCCCTGCGCCGACGCCTGTACTCGACGGTGACGCAGAGGATGTGGAGGAGGCACTGGAGCACGTAGCCCGCGATCCAGACGCGGAGCGGCACGGCGGGGATCTCGCCCGCCGACGCGGCGAGGACGGCCGCGGCGACGGCGACGAAGGCGAGGTTCCAGAGCATGTCGAGCACGACGACGGGCTTGGAGTAGGCCCAGTCGGTCTGGCGCTCCTCGAGGTGCTCGGCGGCCGTCTCCCGCACCGCCACGGAGGGCTCCCTCATCAGGCGCCGGCTCCCCGTGCGGCGGATGAACCGCGCCGCGCCGCGGAGGCTCGTGAGCCGCCCCAGCGGGCCGGACGCCGGGGAGGTCGGCGAGGAGATGAGGGGCGTGGACGGGGAAGGTGGGTCCCCACCGGAGGAGCGGCGCGGAGAGGTCGACGCCATGGCGGGAGCCGATCAGCCAAACCCTAGCACTCTTTTTTTTTCCCTCCTCTTCTCCCTCGCGTTATTTGCGTTTTTGGCAGTGATTAGCGTGGTTTTTGTGGCGGCGAGTTGGTTTGCAGCGTTTGCTTTGGTCGTGAGTTCGGTAGGCAGTAGGGGGAGTCGCGGCCGGGAGGGTTCGGCGACGCCACCGATGGATGGATGGCCCTTGCAGGTTTCAAGCGCCGCTCTTTCGCGATCTTTCGTTCAGGTCCATAGTCGATGATGAATCTATCATTTAACGTTCCCTTTGGTATGGCTCTTAAAGAGTTTTTTTTTTGGCTGTTGTAAAAAAAAAAAGGTTTTTGGTCATACCAAACGGAGCTTTTGGTCCATACAAAACGGCGACCTGCAGAAGAACTCCGGCATAGGAAATGAACTGCGTGGAGGTAGCTTCTTCCGGCTCCGCTCATCCTAGCTACCTCCGTGCAGTGCATTTTCTATGCAAAGAAATGATGGCGCATGCAAAGATGTGGCTCGACGGGGGATCAAACATGTTCACGTTTGATCTTGTTTCGTTGCATTAATTGCAAGGAAATGCACAGAAAAATGCAAAGATGGTGTCATGATCACATGGCAAGCTAGGATTCGTTGAGGAAGTGTGTGACAAAGGGCAGCAATGGCGCATGCAAAATTAGTGGCATTTGGAGACTTTTAAGGCAATCTCTGTCCAAAACAAGTATCTGTTTCAAATTTGTTTTAACCATAACATTATTTACAATTAATGCAACGAAACAGGATCAAACATGAACATATTTTTATATTTTTTAGAAAATTCTAATTTAAAAATAGAATATTTTAGAAAATATAGGAGAATTGTTCTACCAAACGTTTTATGAAGAGTTTCGGCTCCATTGGGGAAGGCACTTCTCTAAAGTGATTAGAGCTGGAGCTATTTTTGGAGAAGCCGAAACCCTACCAACGGACCCTAATTCGAGGGTTTGTCCTTTGAAAATCTCTTATCAATCGTAGCCTACTGCCTTGGCCGCTGTATTAGGATTGTTCAAACCTCAATGGTACTCAAAGCAAGTAATAATTATCTTATGACCAAGCAAATGCTGATGTGAAAAAGTGAAGAGAGGACAGCTTGGCTCTCATACAAGCAAGAAGTTGGGCACGGGAGCCAAAGCAGTGGCGGATCTAAACATAAATTAAATGTGAGGAGGACTAGGAAAGAGAAGGTGAAACATGGGTAAAAGTAACAATATTCTTATAAATAAATAAGACATTATTATATAGTTTGCTTCTTATAACTTAGTTAATAGTCAAATATTTAACTCTATTATTGGGGTTGCTCTCAGGAGCTGCCAAATTGGACGATTATATAGGTCAACGATTCGGAAGATGAGTAACTAGAGCTGGGTAAAATAAGTCCAGGCCTACGGCAAACCGTGGCATACACAGAGAATTAGAGAAAGCAACATCAAAGAATCATGGCCCATAATGCTTAGAGCATCTCTGACTGTTTTTATTAAAACCACTCTCTAAATCCTCATTTAGAGTTTTCTAATAAAATTCGCTTTCTATATCTCTTCGTCTTTCCACAACTTCTCTGTATCTTGTTCGGTACTTTGGAGAGTTAGATCTGTTTTCTATCTTTAGCAAGCGAGCTAGAAATAGAAGTAAAGGATGGAAATATTTAGAGATCTAGTTGAAAAAAGTCACTAGAGGAACTTTTTCACCTAAATTAGGACAATGGATGAATGGAAATATTAATATCAGAAGTTACAAAGAACCTCTTGGAGTTAGTATTAGAACCTTTTACGTCTTCAAGATGCTATTAAGAGCGAGTACATTAGTATTGTCTCATAGGTGGTCACATGTAGTGCCATGTAATTAAGAGGACTTAATAGATGATATGTACAATGGTTATGTTTAAAGTTATCTCATAGTAACTCACAATTTCTTAATTTATGCATAGTGTAAAAGTAACTTGTGAGTTGCATTACAATAACAACTCATACAATGATACGTGGACAGTTTGGTACACCTGTAACAACCATGACTAGGATGTTAGATTAATATATACATAAATACCATGTGTAATGGATTGAGATCGAGTAATATATTACCCCACTGCAAACATTTTTACACATATCCTCCTATTGAGCAAAACATACGCATTTTACATGTCGACCTTATTTTGCGAAAGTGATATTTTGTTGTGATTTTCAGTATTTGAAATGATTCACCGTTTGAGTGTCTGACCAACCTTGCACTTGGGGCCAAACGTTGGTTGGCACTTGGCAGCAAGACTAGAGGATCATTCCATATTATTCGTATATAGTTGTGCGAGGTCACATGCTGACTAGTAAGGGCAAGGGGGAAAGGGAAATCCCCTCTAAAAACCGTATCTCCTACGCCTTGACCAACACTTCAAGTCAAACTGGGCTAGAGTAAACAAGCTGCACCGTGGACTCGATGAATGGTTCTACAGTGGCCAAGTATTACCATGTACTATTCGGTTATTGTAATTTTTAGAATAGCTTATCTGTTAAATCGAGATTGAAAAAAAAAATCTACAGTCTGGCATCCTCTTTACTCACTCTCCCCTCCTGGGTGAAGATGATGTATATGTCCATGCTTATTTCATTTCTCTATTTCCATGTCCCATCCATGGTTTCTATCAAAAAGTTGGTTTCTATCAAAAGTTACAGTAGTTTCCATTTAACTTGCGGGCACAATATTTCAAAAACGTACTCTACATTCCGCCTGACAGAAAATCATTTAGCAGTTGTAAAGCTAAGTGTTTTTCAGAGAAACACAGCAGATTTTTTTCTGACCTTAAACTTTATAAGCATCACATGATCGTGATCTTCCATTCTACCTTTTTTATAAATCATAAGAAATTAGTACATATGGATGGCGGGGTGGGTGGGGAGTGATTTCATCTGGGACAGTTGTTATGTAGATCGTGTAGATCGATATTTGGTAGATAACTAGGCCTTATGCTTTGCCAAGAGCTTGAGAGATTGAGGAAGACTAGAATTGGCCTTATGCTTTGCCAAGAGCTTGAGAGATTGAGGGAAACTAGAATTGTTTTTTCATTATTCCTTTTCCTCTTCCAAATGACAGACGTGCCTCTCTTTATATAGAGAGGGGACTAACCCTAGACCTAACTTGGTGGTGTAACACCCCGGGTGTTATAGTGCTAATTAATCTGCCATGTCATCATAATACATTGCAAAGCATCCCTGTTAGGTTAACTTTGTTATGCATCAATTAAAACAAGTTTACTTATCTAGATTGGATGTGCTTCTCTGTGGTGTGATCCGAACCCGAAAACCCTAATTTCGAATGTCACCACAAATGCTTAGTCCGTGCCCTGCGTAATTTGAGGTGTGTGACCGTGTTACACACTAGTGTCAAGTGTAGGGTATGAGCTCAAGTACAACATCTAAAATGACGCTCCAAATTTGAGTTTGAATTGGAGTCCCAAAACTTGTCACGAGTTTTCCGATTCGAATTCGAATTCAAATCCGGGGAGAAATGTAAAAGAATTTCAAAAGCTAATTTGGTCAACCAAGAGTGGCATTTGGTCAACCATATCATGTTTGTCCAAATGATGCCCTTGGGTGAGGTTTTGATCACTAAGTAATCACAAATCAAAGTAGCGACAAATTCCAATTTAAAATTCCTCCGAAAACCCTAAATTTCAAAACCCTGTTTCACCCCTTTTGAAATAATTCAAAATCTAAGCAAAATTTAGGAAAAAGTTCAAAACCAAGTTTGTAGAACTTTTCAAGGGCTACAACTTTGGTGTTTTGAGTTTTCAAAGTTTTAGTGTAAAATGTGGAGCAATTTTGAAAATAAACAAATTTCAGATTTAACTCATTTTTGTCCCCAAACTAAGATTTCAAAATGGAGGCAGAATTTAAAAAAGTTTTGAACAGAAAAGTTGTAGGTCTGGTCAAGATATACAACTTTGATGTTTGGAGATTTTGAAGTTTCAATATAAAATCAAAAGTAATTTCTAAATTACCAAATCTGAAAAATGTGTCCCTTTTTGAATTTAAAATCAAATTTCAAGATCCAGTGAGAATTTGAAAAAGTGTTCAATACAAAACTTGTAGAGCTTGAAATTCTGAAGATTTCATACATTGGGAGTTTTTCAAGTTATTACATGAATTTGAGAGTAATTTGAAAAATTATTTTGAATTTCAAAAGTTTGGGGGGGAGCTACAGTGTCGGGCCAATCACCGCCGACCACCGCGCGGTATGGGCGCCGGCGAGACGCCGGGCGGCTTCGGCCGGCTTCCAGTCATGTCCTCGATCGCTAGCGCGACGTCGCGCGTCTTCCAGTGCAGTCACCGTGGTCGTTTCCTATATATATGTGAGCTCACCGTGACCGGCTTTGCTTCTCCGTTTTTGCCACCGCCGCCACCGCAGCTCCGCCGCTCGCCGCTGCCGCCACCAGGCCATCTCCGGCCACGCCAGTCACACCAACAGCACCGCCTCATCCTTGCGCACCTCGTGAACCAGTTGGGTTGGCTCAATTCCTCCTGGATCACCGGGGAGCCGTTGTCTTCCACCACGGGTCACCGCCGTTCCCGTCGAGCCCCGCCACCGTGGCCAGCCGCCTCCAGAGCCTCTCAGCTTCAACCGATCACTCCTTCGTGATCGTGGTACGCCCCTGATGCTCCCTGACCACTCGCTTTGATCGTTGCACCGTCGTGTTGTCGAGTCGCCGGTCACCGTGGTTGTCGGACCGCCACCGTCGTCGGTGAGGTAGCACCGGAGCTCGAGACGAGCTACAAGTTAGCAAAACGGGTTCGCTGGGTCGCGTAGAGGCTGTAGGATCGCTCGGTTGGTCGACCGAGGCTTCGGTCACCGGCCGGTCACCGCGGGAGAGAGCGCGGGCACGCGGGAGAGAGCGGGCGAGCGGGAGGAAGGCGATGACAAGTGGGTCCGCGTTGTCAGCGAGAGAAAGAGGGAGAGCGGGCGCGCGCGCGTGAGGCAGGCCGCCTGCTGGGCCGCGTTGCTGGGCCAGCGCGGGTGCGGGCGCGGGCGCGCGTACGTGGGCCGTCTGGTTGGGCCGGACCGGGGGAAAAAGAGAAATCGGCCCGAGTTTGTTTTTGTTTTCCTTTTTCAAATAAATGAATAGTGCTGTCATTTGTTTATTTCATTAAAAATTTTGTAGAGTTCCAAAATTCATGAAAATTTTTGTGTAAGCTTCTCAATGTATAAACTATCTAGGAAAAATATTAAATCATGAATTTGAATACTTTATGCAGTAGAATTAATTAGTTCCATTAAAGATTAAATGCAACTTCTAGGAATTTTAATAATTAATTTATTAATCCAAAAATTATGAAATTTATTATGATACTGTTATAAATCATTCTTAACCCATAGAAAAAGTTTGAGCTTGTTTAGATAAAGTTTAATCAACTTCTAATTATGCCCTAATTATTTAAATAGAAAATAAATGTTAATTTGAGAACTTTAAGTGTTGTGTGTCTGTTTGATTGAGTGATGTCCTTAGGTCACTACCCTTTGGTGATCTTTGGCACCTTAATTTCATGATTGAGCTCGTTAGTATCTTGTTTAGGTTAAAGCTGGTATTGCTAGAATCGTCGCTACTAGTTAGTAGGTTTTCTGTTTGCGAGTGTACCGTGAAGGGAAATTGTACTCCAGTCGTAGCTCGTAGCATGTTATCATCAAGCATCATGTTTATCATCGAGCATCATGTTAAAGCATGTTATGTATTTGTGTAGTCTCCGCTTTCGAGGAAGCCGAAGTCGTCGAGCAAGCTTCCGGAGGAGAGCGATCGTCGGTGGGTTCCGGACCAGACGGTGGAGTTCTCGAGTCTGAGTCAGTCCTCGTGTCAGAGCAAGGCAAGCCCCGGTGCATTTAAACCCTACCTTGAATTTTACAAATATTTTATTATTTATATTAAGGTTTATTGCATTAAGTAATTAGGAGTTGAGTGATAACCTAATTGCTGCATTGTCATCCTTGATTATTGCGATATTAACCTTGATACCTGTTTTACGGAAAATGCGTAGTATGCTTCGCTATGCTTAGAAGTTAAGCTTTTAAATGAAATGTTTACATAGCCATGACGGCATATTGAATGAATATTGAAATATAAGAATAAACTTGAAAGATCGGGCGGGTGGTTTGGCCACTGCTAACATGCATTGGGAAAGGAGTCTCAATGTAGTGTTTCCGCCTTGTCAGTTAAGGTCCGTTCGTTGTAAGCCTGTTGTGTTCGAGACTTTGCAACTAGCCTCATGCCTTGGGTAAGCCCAAAATGTTGGTGATTCTATTACGAGAACGTCTAACCTCGCACTAGGAGTGGAGAGATGGCGGGAGTAGCGTGTACCCTCGGGGCTAGAATCGGGCCGGGTTCGAGGAGTACTGTACTCTCGGGTGGCGATGGACACGTTCTGGTTTTGGAAGATCTAAATGAGCGTTGATATATGCAGATTCGGTTCTACATATGTCGTGATGTTAGGGATCCCCAGCTGGGTATAATCGGTTCGAATCGTCGTTGCTCCTCGGTTATGGAGACTTGATCACCTGACTTACATCGTAGTTAAGAACTGGAATGAAAGAAAGAATGAGAAAGGATTTGATGATAATTACTTTGATCTAGATTAGGATCACCTAGATTTGGTTAACGAACCATCAATGGTAAAAGTAAAATGTTGAAGATAAGGACTTACCTTAGTAAGCTTTTCTGCAAAAGAAAATCATGATTCTGGATTACCCGTACCTTGATTCCCTAAAGCTAGCATGCCCTTGGAGTCTTTGTCTTAGTTGGGTAAGTCTTGTTGAGTACTCTCGTACTCAGGGTTTGTTGAACCCCTTGTTGCAGGTGCGGTTCATGAACAAGTCTGCTTCGAGCCTTGTTGCATGACCGTCGTGGTTGAAGAAAGCGACGACGAGTAGACTGTGTGGCCTTTGGGCAAGGCATCTCGCTTGTGTGATGTAATAAAGTTACTACCGATACTTCTCTACTACTGGTTTGTAATAATGTTACATAAGGTTTGAAGTTTGAAAATTGGTTTGTAACCCTAAATTATTGTAAGACTTCCGCTACTTTACTCTGTTGAATATTTTGAATAAACTGTTGTAATATTGCAATACTCCTGTGATTGGATCCTGTTCGGAGGAAAGCAGGCCTTTTAAGTTATGGTGAACATAAGTACGACTGTTAGAGGTCATTATGGCAATGACGTGTACTTGTAGGCCATCATAATTAGGAGGTTCTGTGACAGCTGGTACCAGAGCATAATCACTCGAGTTATTGTAGTATTACTTTGCAAAAACTTCAAAATGTTTTAGGTCAAATAAACTTAATACTGATATTTTGGTCCAAATTGCTTTTGCTTATCTTAATCTATTCTATAGTTTTCTTAGCTCATATTTGAAAGCTTCGTAGTGAAGTATCATGTATAGTGCCCTATGTTATAAAGATTGCATGTGTTACTTAAATCTTTCTTTTAGATCGTAAGTACGGTGCATGCATCATATTTATTTAACCTGCTTAAGTTACCTTCCCTTTTAAAGTGGTTTGGGTTAAGTAAGGTTCAATCCTATTCATGCTAACCTTCAGATCCCCCTATCTGTTCTCATCGTCCTAATTCTATCTTGCTTTAGGATGGCACGTGTGAAGACGACTCCTCGCAAGAAAACGAGTCCGCAGGGAGTGCCACGTCATCAGTTGGCCGTCAGAGGTGATGGAGCAAGCAGTAGCCGCAATCCGAACCCGGATTCGGAATCAGAGGTTGCAAGGCTTACATCAGAAGTGGAGCGACTTAAGCGCAACATGCGTTTTTGGAAACAGTTCCAGAACGAGTCTCTGGAAAAGGAGACAGAAGCCAGGGCTCGTGTTCGTGAGTTGGAGCTTTATGTGACACACCTGGAGCAGTACAACACTGTTCTGCATGAGGAGGTCCATAGGCTACATGATCTGATGAATCCCAATCATCAGCCCCAGGTAGTAGAAGATGATGTCGGTGCCGTGATTATTCCTGGTGGAGAGGACAATGAAGAAGATCCGGAAGAAGATGAACCCATGATGGAAAGTGGGGATGATGCAAGTCATGTCACTGGTGCAAGTGCTCCAGAGGTTGAGGATGGAGTGATCGTGATCAGTGATGATGATGAGGAGTGAAGGGTCGACATGGATGGCTATGTAATATAGTAGTCTTTCCTGCTTTCTAAGAACCTTAGTGGGTAGTTTCTTGCTTGCGAGCAAGTTTGTAATAAAATAATGTAAGATAAGTTTGTATGTGTATACAAATACTGTACTAACTGCTTTTTAATTCAATAAAGCGATGTAAATAAATATGGTTTGTGTACAACAGATGGACAGTATTGAAACTTCCCAGGAAGGGGACAATACTCCGAATCCCCCACCGTTTCCACCCACCTTGGCAGAAGCTATTGCCGCACTGTTAATGCCACTACCTTGTTGGCTCAGAATCAGAATCAGAATGGAAATCAGGGTCGTCGAGGCCGTAACAATGGAGGGGAAACCACTTATGTGGATTTCACCGATACCCGTCCACCAGTGTTCTCAAAGGCAGATGAGCCGCTAGAGGCGGATGACTGGCTCCGTACCATGGAGCAGAAGTTTGAACTTTTACAGTGCACGGAGCATCAGAAGCCCGTGTTTGCAGCACAGCAGCTTAGAGGTGCCGTAGGGGCGTGGTGGGCGAATCTGGTCGCCACACGGCCTGCTGGCCACCGTGTCACTTGGCTGGAGTTTCGTGAAGCCTTCAGAGCGCATTATATCCCAGATGGTGTCATGGCCATGAAATTAGAAGAGTTTCTCTCGCTGAAGCAAGGGAACCAGACAGTTCTACAGTATATGGGCAAATTTAATCATCTGTCCCAGTATGCAACTGAATATGTGAACACCGATGCGAAAAAGAAGAGTTATTTCATGAGAGGTTTGAGTACCAGAATCCAGGAAGCATTGGTCACCTGTTATAATGCCACGTACCATGAGATAGTCAATGTGGCTATTGCGTCAGAAGAGAAGTCTCGACTGCACAAAGAGTCGAAGAAGAAGAAGCCAGTGTTTTCTAGCCCGTCTGGCGGCATTAAGAAGCGCCAGAAGTTTGTTTACCACCCTCAGAACCATTTCCGCCCAACTTATCGTCCACCGCAATACCAAGCTCAGCCGCAGACGTTTTTCCGTCTTGCCGCAACCCCGCAATATCCACAGCAGCCGAATGCCCCTGGCGTTCGAAACCAGACTCCAGTAACCCATAACTTTCCCTGTTACAATTGTGGAAAGCCAAGCCATTTTTCCAAGGACTGCCCGTATCCAAGGCAGTACAATCCCAACTATCCCAGAGCTCCCGTACCACAACAGCAACAATCTCAGAGCAAGAACAATAATCTGAATGTTCAGAAGGGTAAGGGTGAGAAGAGGAAGACCGGACGTGTATTCTACACTCAAGCAAGTGCAATCCCAGAGGGAGAACCTGTTATGATGGGTATGTTCCCTGTTGCTAATCATCCAGCAGTACTGTTATTTGATTCAGGTGCATCGCATACATTCATAAATCGCACCTTTGTTGTTAAGCATGACATTCCAATTATGGGAACACAAGAAGATTTCTTTATCCAGTCGCCCGGGGGATGACTGTGTACTAAGGAGATGGTACGTGACGTATATATAGAGTTAGGTGGGCATATATTTCCTACCTCAATGATAATATTACAGAAACAGGATATAGATGTAATCCTGGGTATGAATTGGATGTACCAAAGAGGAGCCCTTATAGATGCACTGCACAGAACTATAAGGTTGAACCTGCCAGATAATAAATCTCATCTTCTTATCCAACTTCCTATCCCAAAGAGAACAGTTGAAAGGTTAAGTGCAACGTCAGTACAGGAGATTTGTGATATACCGGTAGTCTATGAATTTCCAGATGTGTTTCTAGATGATCTACCAGGTCTGCCACCAGACATAGATATAGAGTTTGTGATTGAGTTAAAACCGGGTACTGCCCCAATATCCCGGAGAGCTTACAGAATGCCACCCAATGAATTGGCAGAACTCAAGGATCAATTGCAAGAGTTACGTGACAAAGGTTTTATTAGACCCAGTTCCTCACCATGGGGATGTCCAGCTCTTTTTGTCAAGAAGAAAGATCAGACTTTGAGGATGTGTGTTGACTATCGACCGTTGAATGAAGTAACCATTAAGAATAAATATCCGTTGCCGCGCATTGATCTACTCTTTGATCAGCTTGCGGGGGCAAAGGTATTTTCAAAGATCGATCTTCGATCAGGGTACCATCAAATCAAGATTCGACCTGAAGATATCCCAAAGACTGCATTCACCACCAGATATGGACTGTATGAGTACCTAGTTATGTCTTTTGGTCTCACTAATGCACCGGCATATTTCATGTATCTGATGAACTCAGTTTTCATGCCGGAACTTGACAAGTTTGTGGTTGTATTTATTGATGATATTCTGGTGTACTCCAAAAGTGAAGAAGAGCATGTTGAGCATCTCAGAGTTGTTCTGACTCATTTGAGAGATCACCAACTGTATGCCAAGTTCAGTAAGTGTGAGTTTTGGTTAAGAGAAGTGCAATTCTTAGGACATGTGTTGTCAGCCGAAGGAGTAGCAGTAGATCCTGGCAAGGTGAAAGATATTCTAAATTGGAAACCACCAATATCAGTTCATGAAGTCCGAAGTTTTCTGGGAATGACGGGTTATTACCGTCGATTCATACCTAACTTTTCAAAGGTAGCCAAGCCAATTACAGAGTTATTAAAGAATCAAACTAAGTTCATATGGTCTCCAGAATGTGAGAAAGCTTTCAGAATTCTAAAGAAGTCATTGACAACTGCTCCAGTCTTAGCACAGCCAGATATAGAAAAGCCATTTGATGTTTATTGTGATGCCTTGGGTATTGGCCTTGGTTGTGTACTGATGCAAGAAGGCAGAGTAATTGCTTATGCCTCGAGACAGTTGAAGCGCCATGAAGAGCATTATCCGACACATGATCTTGAACTAGCAGCTTGGTTCATGCATTGAAAATCTGGCATCATTACTTGTTAGGTAATACTTGCCACATGTATACAGATCACAAGAGCTTAAAGTATATCTTTACTCAGTCAGAATTGAATATGAGGCAAAGAAGGTGGCTTGAATTAATAAAGGACTATGATTTAGAAGTACACTATCACCCTGGAAAAGCGAATGTGGTTGCTGATGCACTTAGTAGAAAGAATCATTGCAATTGCATGACTGTGAAGACAATGGATTACAGTTTATGTTATGAATTAGAAGAGTTGAATATTGAAATAGTTCAACAAGGTCAGTTGACTAATGTCACAGTAGAATCAACAATCAAAGATCAGATTGTGTCTGCTCAGAGAAAGAATTCCGGAATAGCTCACATTAAAGAAAAAGTTAGAACTGGTCAACAGACAGATTTCAGCATTGATGATGCAGATGTGTTATGGTTTAAGAACCGGCTAGTGGTCCCAAAGGTTCCAGAGTTACGTCAGCTCATCCTTGATGAAGCACATAGTACAAGGTTTTCTATTCATCCAGGGAGTAATAAGATGTATCAAGATTTGAAACAGAGATTCTGTTGGACCAAAATGAAAATTGAGATCGCCAAGTATGTTGCCAGATGTGACACTTGTTGTAAAGTGAAGGCAGTACACCTGAAGTCGGCAGGAATATTACAACCCTTACCCATTCCATCCTGGAAATGGGAAGATATCAATATGGATTTCATTACTAGGTTACCCAAGACCTCAAGAAGCTTTGATTCAATTTGGGTCATTGTGGACCGACTGACAAAGTCATCTCATTTTATTCCAGTTAAGGTGGACTATTCTGTTATAACTTATGCAAGAATTTATATTGCACGAATCCTGAGTCTTCATGGGGTACCAAAGACCATTGTATCTGATAGGGGTACGCAGTTTGTCAACAAATTTTGGAGACACCTACATGAGTCCCTGGGTACAACACTTTTGCATAGTACCGCTTATCATCCACAAACAAGTGGTCAGACTGAAAGGGTCAATCAAATTCTAGAAGACATGTTAAGGTCATGTGCACTTAATTATTCAGACACTTGGGACGAGTGGTTACCTTTAGCAGAATTCTCCTATAATAATAGTTATCAAGAGAGTATCAAAATGGCACCGTTTGAGGCGTTGTATGGCCGCAGGTGCAGAACTCCATTGAATTGGTCAGAACCGGGAGAAAGATGGTTTTTCGGTGTTGATCTTGTGAAACAAACAGAAGAAAAAGTTAGACAGATCCAGAATAATTTGAAAGTTGCTCAGTCCAGACAAAAGAGTTATACTGATAAAAGACGTAGACCTTTGGTATTCCAAGTAGGGGATTATGTTTATATGAAAGTATCACCCATGAAAGGAGTTAGCAGATTTGGAGTCAAAGGCAAACTCGCACCACGTTATATTGGTCCTTTTCAAATCATTCAACAATGTGGAAAGGTGGCATATAAGTTAAAGTTGCCTGAACAACTGTCAGCCGTGCACAATGTATTTCATGTATCACAAATGAAGAAGTGTCTACAAGTACATGATCAAGTGGTTGATGTTGAGGGAGTTGAACTTGACCCGGATTTGACATATTCTGAACATCCTGTCAGAGTTTTGGATCAAAAAGATCGTGTTACCCGAAGTAGAACAACTAAATGGTACAGAATACAGTGGAATCAACATTCAGAAGAGGAAGCCACCTGGGAATCGGAGGATTACCTGTTGGAGAATTTCCCGGAGTTCTTTGCTTCTATCTAGGTTGCAATTTCTTCTTTAAACTGTAACCTATCCTTTTGAAATCTTTGTAATGTAGAAAACCCCTACCTGTTTTGTAGACAAGTCTTGGACGTGTTTGCTTGACACGTTTCCTTTTCCATTACTTAACTCAAGGCTTTAAATCTCGGGACGAGATTTCTTTAAGGGGGAAGGGCTGTAATACCCCGGGTGTTATAGTGCTAATTAATCTGCCATGTCATCATAATGCATTGCAAAGCATCCCTGTTAGGTTAACTTTGTTATGCATCAATTAAAACAAGTTTACTTATCTAGATTGGATGTGTTTCTCTGTGGTGTGATCCGAACCCGAAAACCCTAATTTCGAATGTCACCGCAAATGCTTAGTCCGTGCCCTGCGTAATTTGAGGTGTGTGACCGTGTTGCACACTAGTGTCAAGTGTAGGGTATGAGCTCAAGTACAACATCTAAAATGAAGCTCCAAATTTGAGTTTGAATTGGAGTCCCAAAACTTGTCACGAGTTTTCCGATTCGAATTCGAATTCAAATCCGGGGAGAAATGTAAAAGAATTTCAAAAGCTAATTTGGTCAACCAAGAGTGGCATTTGGTCAACCATATCATGTTGGTCCAAATGATGCCCTTGGGTGAGGTTTTGATCACTAAGTAATCACAAATCAAAGTAGCGACAAATTCCAATTTAAAATTCCTCCGAAAACCCTAAATTTCAAAACCCTATTTTACCCCTTTTGAAATAATTCAAAATCTAAGCAAAATTTGGGAAAAAGTTCAAAACCAAGTTTGTAGAACTTTTCAAGGGCTACAACTTTGGTGTTTTGAGTTTTCAAAGTTTTAGTGTAAAATATGGAGCAATTTTGAAAATAAACAAATTTCAGATTTAACTCATTTTTGTCCCCAAACTAAGATTTCAAAATGGAGGCAGAATTTAAAAAAGTTTTGAACAGAAAAGTTGTAGGTCTGGTCAAGATATACAACTTTGATGTTTGGAGATTTTGAAGTTTCAATATAAAATCAAAAGTAATTTCTAAATTACCAAATCTGAAAAATATGTCCCTTTTTGAATTTAAAATCAAATTTCAAAATCCAGTGAGAATTTGAAAAAGTGTTCAATACAAAACTTGTAGAGCTTGAAATTCTGAAGATTTCATACATTGGTAGTTTTTCAAGTTATTACATGAATTTGAGAGTAATTTGAAAAATCAGTTTGAATTTCAAAAGTTTGGGGGGGAGAGCTACAGTGTCGGGCCAATCACCGCCGACCACCGCGCGGTATGGGCGCCGGCGAGACGCCGGACGGCTTCAGCCGGCTTCCAGGCGTGTCCTCGATCGCCAGCGCGACGTCACGCGTCTTCCAGTGCAGTCACCGTGGTCGTTCCCTATATATATGTGAGCTCACCGTGACCGGCTTTGCTTCTCCGTTTTTGCTACCGCCGCCACCGCAGCTCCGCCGCTCGCCGCTGCCGCCACCAGGCCATCTCCGGCCACGCCAGTCACACCAACAGCACCGCCTCATCCTTGCACACCTTGTGAACCAGTTGGGTTGGCCCAATTCCGCCTGGATCACCGGGGAGCCGTCGTCTTCCACCTCGGGTCACCGCCGTTCCCGTCGAGCCCCGCCACCGTGGCCAGCCGCCTCCAGAGCCTCTCAGCTTCAACCGATCACTCCTTCGTGATCGTGGTACGCCCCTGATGCTCCCTGACCACTCGCTTTGATCGTTGCACCGTCGTGTTGTCGAGTCGCCGGTCACCGTGGTTGTCGGACCGCCACCGTCGTCGGTGAGGTAGCACCGGAGCTCGAGACGAGCTACAAGTTAGCAAAACGGGTTCGCTGGGTCGCGTAGAGGCTGTAGGATCGCTCGGTTGGTCGACCGAGGCTTCGGTCACCAGCCGGTCACCGCGGGAGAGAGCGCGGGCACGCGGGAGAGAGCGGGCGAGCGGGAGGAAGGCGATAACAAGTGGGTCCGCGTTGTCAACGAGAGAAAGAGGGAGAGCGGGCGCGCGCGCGCGAGGCAGGCCGCCTGCTGGGCCGCGTTGCTGGGCCAACGCAGGTGCAGGCGCGGGCGCGCGTACGTGGGCCGTCTGGTTGGGCCGGACCGGGGGAAAAAGAGAAATCGGCCCGAGTTTGTTTTTGTTTTCCTTTTTCAAATAAATGAATAGTGCTGTCATTTGTTTATTTCATTAAAAATTTTGTAGAGTTCTAAAATTCATGAAAATTTTTGTGTAAGCTTCTCAATGTATAAACTATCTAGGAAAAATATTAAATCATGAATTTGAATAATTTATGCAGTAGAATTAATTAGTTCCATTAAAGATTAAATGCAACTTCCAGGAATTTTAATAATTAATTTATTAATCCAAAAATTATGAAATTTATTATGATATTGTTATAAATCATTCTTAACCCATAGAAAAAGTTTGAGCTTGTTTAGATAAAGTTTAATCAACTTCTAATTATGCCCTAATTATTTAAATAGAAAATAAATGTTAATTTGAGAACTTTACGTGTTGTGTGCCTTTTTGATTGAGTGATGTCCTTAGGTCACTACCCTTTGGTGATCTTTGGCACCTTAATTTTATGATTGAGCTCGTTAGTATCTTGTTTAGGTTAAAGCTGGTATCGCTAGAATCATCGCTACTAGTTAGTAGGTTTTCTGTTTGCGACTGTACCATGAAGGGAAATTGTACTCCAGTCGTAACTCGTAGCATGTTATCATCAAGCATTATGTTTATCATCGAGCATCATGTTAAAGCATGTTATGTATTCGTGTAGTCTCCGCTTTCGAGGAAGCCGAAGTCGTCGAGCAAGCTTCCGGAGGAGAGCGATCGTCGGTGGGTTCCGGACTAGACGGTGGAGTTCTCGAGTCTGAGTCAGTCGTCGTGTCAGAGCAAGGCAAGCCCCGGTGCATTTAAACCCTACCTTGAATTTTACAAATATTTTATTATTTATATTAAGGTTTATTGCATTAAGTAATTAGGAGTTGAGTGATAACCTAATTGCTGCATTGTCATCCTTGATTATTGCGATATTAACCTTGATACCTGTTTTACGGAAAATGCGTAGTATGCTTTGCTATGCTTAGAAGTTAAGCTTTTAAATGAAATGTTTACATAGCCATGACGGCATATTGAATGAATATTGAAATATAAGAATAAACTTGAAAGATCGGGCGGGTGGTTTGGCCACTGCTAACATGCATTGGGAAAGGAGTCTCAATGTAGTGTTTCCGCCTTGTCAGTTAAGGTCCGTTCGTTGTAAGCCTGTTGTGTTCGAGACTTTGCAACTAGCCTCATGCCTTGGGTAAGCCCAAAATGTTGGTGATTCTATTACGAGAATGTCTAACCTCGCACTGGGAGTGGAGAGATGGCGGGAGTAGCGTGTACCCTCGGCGCTAGAATCGGGCCAGGTTCGAGGAGTACTGTACTCTCGGGTGGCGATGGACACGTTCTGGTTTTGGGAGATCTAAATGAGGGTTGATATATGCAGATTCGGTTCTACATATGTCGTGATGTTAGGGATCCCCAGTTGGGTATAATCGGTTCGAATCGTCGTTGCTCCTCGGTTATGGAGACTTGATCACCTGACTTACATCGTAGTTAAGAACTGGAATGAAAGAAAGAATGAGAAAGGATTTGATGATAATTACTTTGATCTAGATTAGGATCACCTAGATTTGGTTAACGAACCATCAATGGTAAAAATAAAATGTTGAAGATAAGGACTTACCTTAGTAAGCTTTTCTGCAAAAGAAAATCTTGATTCTGGATTACCCGTACCTTGATTCCCTAAAGCTAGCATGCCCTTGGAGTCTTTGTCTTAGTCGGGTAAGTCTTGTTGAGTACTCTCGTACTCAGGGTTTGTTGAACCCCTTGTTGCAGGTGCGGTTCATGAACAAGTCTGCTTCGAGCCTTGTTGCATGACCGTCGTGGTTGAAGAAAGCGACGACGAGTAGACTGTGTGGCCTTTGGGCAAGGCATCTCGCTTGTGTGATGTAATAAAGTTACTACCGATACTTCTCTACTACTGGTTTGTAATAATGTTACATAAGGTTTGAAGTTTGAAAACTGGTTTGTAACCCTAAATTATTGTAAGACTTCCGCTACTTTACTCTGTTGAATATTTTGAATAAACTGTTGTAATATTGCAATACTCCTGTGATTGGATCCTGTTCGGAGGAAAGCAGGCCTTTTTAAGTTATGGTGAACATAAGTACGACTGTCAGAGGTCATTATGGCAATGACGTGTACTTGTGGGCCATCATAATTAGGAGGTTCTGTAACAGGTGGCTAAGCACCCTTGACCTAACTTGACGGCTAAGCTACTGACGCTTGGGCCTATTGGGCTGGCGGCAGCCTGTTGGCTGCCCATGACATCTCCCCCGCCCTTGGAGACCCAGCTCGCCCTCGAGCTGGATAGCTTGATGGCACCTTCTTCTGTGGCGTAGTGGAGCAGATGTTGATCTTGATGGGAATCTGGTCCGTCGGCGATGGTGACCAGAGGCGGTGACGACAGCAATGGGATAGGTCGAGCCTCGGGCTCTGGCGGTCGACGGTGGAAGTGGTGCTGGACGTGGCGGTGGGGATTTTTTTTTTCCCGATAGGGCAGGCGGCTGGTGGTGGTTTCTCGATCTGGTTGTGGTAGCGATGGATAGGGGATGAGGATCGACTGGATCTCCGATACCAGGTGTTATGTAGATCGATATTTGGTAGATAACTAGGCCTTATGCTTTGCCAAGAGCTTGAGAGATTGAGGGAGACTAGAATTGGCCTTATGCTTTGCCAAGAGCTTGAGAGATTGAGGGAGACTAGAATTGTTTCTTCATTATTCCTTTTCCCCCTCCAAATGAGGGACGTGACTCTCTTTATATAGAGAGAGGACTAACCCTAGACCTAACTTGGTGGCTAAGCACTCTTGACCTAACTTGACGGCTAAGCTACTGACGCTTGGGCCTATTGGGCCGGTGACAGCCTGTTGGCTGCCCATGACAACAGTCGCGGTGGCATCATGGGTCAATATGACTTTTGCTTCATTATTAATACAACAGATTGCAGATATATCGTATTCCAAGTTAAATACACACAATACAAACTCTGTTCGTGTAGACAGAAGAAATTCTACATATAAAACTTGAGCTTATAGGCTTGCCACGGGCATGATGTAAAAGGTGGCTCGAGATGTGTAGCAGAGCTTTTTGGTGTCCTTAAGTCTGAAATCGATTGTGGTAACCACGACTGATCTGCCCTTCCTCAGTATCTGCGCTTCAACATCCACTTCAGACTGCATGAAGATAAATAATGGGCATTAGGATTGAACACATGCTTGAAATCTGACATGATAAAATATTTGACAGTGAGATGTAAGATCGAATGTCTTTATATCCCATTATCCCTGTTGTTAACTAGTTTGTGTTTCAATTAGAAGTACTATGTTAGAGATTTGGCATCAGAACTCGCAGAGCCATGATTCATCAGAAGTTGATTTCTAATGCTTGTATGTCATGCCCAAATTCAGCGAGGAACATAGCGATATTAATACAAAGGAGAGAGTGCAGGAAATAAATTATGGCACAAGTGAAGAAACGAGTTCTATGGCGTCCTTCCTAAGTTTACTGAATTGGCAAGAAATGACAAAAGTACTATTCGCAGCAGCAATGTCAATGGGATTCGTCAGCTACAAGGTTGTCTTCAGGGTCAGCAGATGAGGATGAACTTAGCATTTTGATTTCCCCCTGTTCGGCTAAGCTTATCAGCACGGCTTATCAGCCGTGAAACAGTGTTTTTCTCTCACAGCAAAACAGCCACAGCCGGCTTATAAGCCAAAAAAACAGCTTGCCGAACAGGGCCGAAATTTTGCTCCTACTATCATGTAAGGGCCTGTTTAGTTCCCAAAATTTTTCAAGATTCCCCGTCACATCGAATCTTTAGACGCATGTATGAAACATTAAATATAGATAAAAAATAAAACTAATTACACAGTTTAGACAAAATATACGAGACGAATCTTTTAAGCCTAATTAGACCATGATTGGACACTAATTACCAAATAACAACGAAACTGCTACAGTGTCATTTTGTCAAATTTTTCACGAACTAAACCAGCCCTAAATGGACTCAACTGTGAGTTAAATGTAATCTACTGACGTCACACTGACATGGGCATCACAGCAAGTATCACGTGGAAGAGCATGGAATTTTAAAACTGGTATCGCATAATCTAGAGCTATATGACATGCCACTCTTCAGGGTCCACTTTATCATAATCCCAATTTCCCAACAAGGACACAACAGTACAACATACATTACTAGTGAATGGCCGAAAAATTACCAGTGACAATCTCAAGCTTCTAATCCTTTTTCTCAGATTACATATAAATTACACAAAAGCTAAAAGTGCTTAGATTGTGAAAATTCAAACTAAAATTATTAAACCCTTGGATATTTTGAGGATGAAAGCCCTCTTATATGACATTATATAGGCCAAATCCATATTATAATCTCTGTTCCAAAAAAATTATGACAACAGTAGAATAGATGCAATCAAACTACAATAACATTTCACTTTGATATCATTTATAGATATTAAATTTTCAAACTGGCAATGTGCTCTTTGATAAGCACTTGAATACCTATTTCACTATGCTCGTCACCTCAATCTTATTCTACTATTTGCAGTCTCCAAAATGACATGCTTTCTGCATCTAATGCTTTGCAATATACCATTTTTAAGCTCCCATACTTTCTCCTTTTAAGTAATCTATGTATGAAACCTTCCACGGTTAAGACATTATCTTTTTTTCCCCTCGAACACGCAGGATAGCTGCATATCATTATTTTAAGAAGAAGAAAGGAGTCTAAGAAGACTCAAAACAAGTCCATTAGGGCATGAGTTTACATGAGTGATTAGCCTGGATAACAAGAAACTTCGACTATTGACCTAAATTCCACACCACATTACGGCCAAATACGCCTAAGACCTTTAGCCCCAGCCATACCCAACTTTGCCTCATCCTTACTTTCTTGCATGAGAGCATTAACATTAGGTGAGGTTCCTTCAAAGACAAGCATCCCTATGTTTCCAAATCCACCATGCCACCAACACCACTAAGGAATTGAATCCCTTGCGATGTTGCTTTTGAATTTGCTGCATTGTATGGCACCACCACTCAATAAAACTTGAGCATCCAGGCCTGATGTGTGCTGCTGCAATCTGACCAAGGACAGAACTGAATACTAGACTTGTCTCACTTGTCTGACATGCTTGTATTGAACTATTGAGTCTGGACTGGACCCCTTACCTTTCTTCAAAAGTTCAAACAAATGGACCAAGACTTTGCAAGACCTGTTAGCATCACGTAAACTATCATCAGGTTTAACACAACACTATTTAAACAAATTTGCTCCCAGTAAACCAGATATTGGCAGGCCTGATATACTTCAATTTATCATTCTACTAGAACAGTCACCTCAAACGTTGGCTAGAGGTTTTAATATATCTCACTCAATCAAATTCATCCCCTCTCTAGCAAAGTTGCAATGCTTGTTCAACGACTCTCATTTACAAACAGTTATTTACTTCTAAAACTTCATAAAAGCTGTTTTGTGTAACCACATTAGTAATATAATAACCAATTGAAAAACACTAACTAGACACCCCGCCCCCAAACAAATTCCCCCAAATTATCCTGACGTTTTGAATTGCCGCAGAAAGTTGCTCCAAGAGTACATCACAATGTGAAATTCGAGTATATTCCAATCAAATTGGATGCTGGATGGAGACCAAGATTATTGGAAAAGCAATATATATCAGGTGCAGAGAATTTAATTAGAAGTTCACATCGCATCGCGCCGCAGTGAGGTACGCGGTGCTAAGCTCGCCGAGGAACATCTCCCGATCCCCGGCGGCTGCCCGCGCGCACGCCATCCCAACGGCCTCGGCCACGGCCGCCACCGCGCCACCGTGGAGCGTGTTGTACGGGTTCTGCAGGGAAAAGTCCATGCAACAGAACTAGGTAGGTAAGCAGCGGAGAGAGAGAGATTTCAACGGGAAACTCAGTAGCAGTGGGTGCTCACGGTCTCGGCGTGTGAGACTGTGATGGTGCAGGAGACCCGCGGGGTCGGGGAGGCGGAGACGGCAACCGAGGAGAGGATGGCGCGGACGAGCGCGGAGTAGGCGTCGGGCTGCTCGGCCGAGGCCGGGAGGCGCGCGTCGGCGCCTAGGGCGCGGAAGAATGCCAGCATTACCGCCCGGGAGTCCGCCGGCGACAGCTGATGCCCCGGTTTGCTGTCCGACTCCGACATCTGCTCCTCCGCCTGCGTCGTTTGCTTTGCTGCTCCGGAAGTCCGGCACCGTGGGGGTGCGTCGGTGCGAGTTCGGGATGGGGTTGGGGCGGGGAGGCATGTACCGGCCGGAGTAATGCGTGACAACTGACAACCGCTGTTGGTTGTTGGCCGTGCCGTGCTCCCTGAAAATATCGTGTGGGGGAAGAGGGCCGAGCGCTGTGCGTGCACGCGAGGCGGTGAGCCGTGGGTGTAGTCGGGACTCGGGAGAAGAAAACAGAGGAAGGCCAGGTGGGTGGAGACCGAGGATGGGCTTGGCCCATTTACTTTCTTTTTAAATTAAAATTTATGTTTAAGTTAATTGCTGAAATTCAAGAGAATTTGAATCCGGCACAAATTTGGATGGAGAATTAAAAGTTTCAACAAGAGTAGTAGAGGGACTTAAAGGAACCTAAGTTTTCATAATTTTCATGTCCAGCAGTCGTGTCACTTATTAGTTATGTTCTTAAGATATGGTCCACGTATTAGTTGCATGCTCGATAAAGTATGAGTTGCAATTTTTGAACTGCAAAAGGTTCCCAAGAAGCTTAAAAACATCAAAGAAATGTCCCCAAGCCAGTTTCTTTTATTTGAGAGGTATTGACACTACATTGAAATTTTTGGTCTGATAGATATTATCCCCCTCCCCTCTTGCAATCTTGAATTCCTGATACCTATTTCCCAAGCAATATTCTAGACACAACTTCCTCAGATGTCAGATGCATGGCGAGTGGTTCTAGGGCTTGTATAGATTGCAAATTTTTGCAACTCTCGCTACTATAGCACTTTCGTTTGTATTTGGTAATTATTATCCAATCGTGGACTAACTAGGTTTAAAAGATTCATCTCGTGATTTACTGTCAAACTGTGCAATTAGTTATTTTTTTTACTAATATTTAATGCTTCATGCATGCATCTAAAAATTGATATGATGGAGAGAGAGTGAAAAAACTTGGAATTTGGAGGGTATCTAAACCAGACACAACTTCCTGCAGAATCATTCAGTGATTCTCAACCACATGTTCTAGCAGTATAATAACTTTGTTCTCATCGTCTCTCTAGTCGCTGTGTTTAGCTGCACATGTAAAGTTTTTAGAAATACAGTAACTCTTTTGTTTATATTTGACAATTAGTATTCAATCATAGGCTAATTAGGTTCGAAAGATTCGTCTCGTGATTTACGACCAAACTATGTAATTAATTATTTTTTTATCTATATTTAATACTTCATGCATGCGTTCAAGATGCGTTCAAAGATTCGATGTAACGAGGAATCTTGTAAAATTTTTGGAACTTTGCCTTACTGAAAATCTGCTATCCCCACAATTCCCCGCATCAGCAAGGAGATTGAGCTTCTCAACTAACTAGAACATCAGGCGCCCTTCGGGCGCCCTGCAATGATTCGTGGGAAAAACAATATGATCAATAGATACGGTAAAGATACAAAGCACCATTATAACCACTGATACTGAGCACAGTTGTAACTACTATTACTGTAGCATAAGATCAAAGATACCATATCATCTTATACTTAGCACAAATCATGAAGTATTTGCTCGCATATAGCAACAGTTGTATTGTCAACGCAGCCAATATGGTTCTGTTTAGACAGATTACACATCATGTATGGCTACCGTAGCTATTATGGTTCTATTAGGTCATGCATTACATACCCATCTATTACAGTTCACAGTCGAAATTCAACACTATAGCCAGTAGTTTAGAACGCCGATCCAAATATATGATGATCATCAAAGTGATATATAATGCTATAGACAAATTAAAAGATCAGTGAACTTCTGTTGCAAATGAGGTTTCAGATACATATTGATCAGCACCCCGCTACAACTGGTAGAGGCCAAAGCACCGTGACCTTCTTTTGCTGATTAGTATTCTTTGGAGAAGTCATGAGTACTGTTAAGAGGGCCAAGAAATTCAGATACACATGTTATCTGTCTCACTGCAGGATAACATTCAAACAGTTGTGTTTAGAATCATTTTTAGGCGGTATGACATCCATATGAAGATAAAAAAAAGTTCACATAAAAACAAGAAAATCAAGAGGTAGTATAAACTGGAGGTAGTATTAGGTATAGCAGCAAGAACCAGACGGAGGCAAATATGAAATATGTACAAACAGCAACACGGCCACAATCTCTAGTTCAAAGCACCCCTCATGCATGTGGGTTTCTAACTTTCTATGCCATTCTACCTCTTAAGAAACCTATCTTTTCTCTCCTGGAATCCAGGAACTTTGATTCATACATGTTGTGACCTCCCTAATATCCGCTCAAATTGATCGACTTACTGAAGACTCGGTCTTTTAAATCAGAATAATTGCATGTAGATGTAGTCGTCCAAACATGGATTGCAAGGTATATGCTACCTCTCTCCATTTTGTGTCAGATGTGAAAGTCACAAAAAGGTCAGAAGGGCCAAGATTGCATATATCCATTTGGTGTTCTTCACTAATTTTATATCTAATCAACAAGAAAAAAAACCTAGCAGCAAAATGCAGTCAGCCGAGACATAGAAAAGCAAAAGAAAAGTCAAACTCCAAACTGAATGTCCATAGCTACAGCCTCTATCCTTACGTTTAGCATAGTCCCTATCATATTGGATATCCCAGCTGGAATGTAATGTTAGTTGATACCTAGCAAACAAATATAAGTACAAAGGGGAAAATTCTGATAGGTAATGCTTGGACAAAGCGGGAAAGATTAGATAAATGTATGCATCAGTATATCTATTTTACCAAATAACATGACCACAACAAAAGACCAGAAAATTATTATGTAATTACATTTATTATTCGCAGCATGACAATGACACGTGAAACCGGCGTGCGACATTCATAGGTCCTAAAAATGAGTGAAACATGGGGAGGAAGAGGGAGATGTGAGATTTCAGAAACAGCTAAAAGTGGAACTAAAATCATCAAGGAAATTAGCGCTTGGTCAATATTAACAGATTGTAAATACAAATTTAATAATCATGAGGGCACACATGAACTGTAATCAGTGAAAAAGAAAGTAAAATATGCCCATGAGCAAGATGAGGCTCAAATTCCTACTCCAGTTGGATCCTTAAAAGTTAAATATACCTACTTCAATTAAGTCTAGCGGATTCTCTCAATAACTAAGGTATGCAGCTAAATCGAACTCCCAGATCCAGTCGATGCAACTATCTGTAAAATTGGTTTGCATACTATCTATGACAAATAGTCATAACAATGATGAACATAAGCAGACAGTTTTTACAACAACTTTGAACTGTAAAGAATGTTTTCTCTCTAATAATAATCTGACTGAAACATAATTGAAAGAGAGTTCTCGCACCTGATTATTTCTCAGGATTTCACAATACAGATGACATCTCTTTTTGTAGCTCTCATCAATAAAATCAGAGTTGTAAAAGCACACAATGTGAAACTGGATCTATCAAAAATCTCCGAAAGACCTCCATACTCTGCTCAACCGAAATGCAATGAATATTAGTATTGAATGTGTATCTACACAAGGTAGGCCTCCATACTCTCTTTCATACAAATAACTCCCGATGCAAATTTCCTAAGAAGCATTCTATCAAACAAATGGTGGGCACCAGGCTTGACAAAGAAATTTGTTGATATTGGCAGAGGAATAATTTAGCTAACAGGTGGGTCATAGGAGGATTATTCAACAGATAAAATCATGGAAGGATGTGAACTTACAGATCAGGGGAAAACAGTCATGTTGCTGGCAGAATACAACATAGGAGTTGAGGTTGATGTCGTCAATGGTGTCTCTGTCAGCATGCTCAAGTGCGTTGCTGCATTTCACCAAACAGAAATTGTAGAAATAACAATATGCATTCCAAACAAACATTCACGAATCCACATGTAGATTCAGAGCAGGCCTGGGGCAGTTTTTTTGAGGCACAAGGAAGGGACAGGGGACCTTCAGTACATATGAAAAGACGTTGCCAATCACCATCAGGTCCTGCCGCCGCTATGGAGTAGGTGACAAACAAGGTGGCCACCGCCGCCGCCAAATTGGAAAAAAGGGGCAGGGTTAAATCCCTAATCTACTTCATGCGGGAGCAGTTAGCATGCATACCCCCGGTCGTAAACATAAATTGGCCTATCATGTGGCTACGAAGTCGCCGGCCATCAGATCCTCAGCCGTCGAAGCCCGGAGCCGCCGGTCATCAGATCCGCGGCCGCATCCACCGGATCCTCCATGACCACGACAAGGAAGTCCGGAGCTGGGGTCGCCACCTTGCGGAGACCTCGTGGCCGCCGGGACCCTCGCGAGCTAATGCCACCTCCGTGCCATGGATCCATCGAAGGCTAGTCGTCTCTGGGCTGGTGTCGCGCTCAAGCTCGCCTGGCAGTCAAGAGGGGAAGGAAAGAGGGGAATGAGGAGGGGGGGGGGGCTAGGGTTCGGCCGATTGTGCGGGTCTCATCCCGCGGGGGGGTTTATGCAAAAAGAGGTGATTCTCGATTTTCCTCTTCTTCGTGAATAAAATTTACAGTAAGGACTTATATAAAAACATATAGAGAGGTGGGTATTGTCTATGGACGACGAAAAGGACGGCGGGTCATTTTCTTCAAAGATAGAGGGTTTATTTGCAAAATGGATAAAATCGCGTGTCGCCGCGCGGAGAGGCCACCGATGCTCCGAATTCTCCCGTGCGAGCAATCGGGAGCCGGCTTTAATCAACCCCGATGCAATAAAGTTGCCTCAGAGCACATAGAATTTTGTGACGGTCGACTTGATCCATCCTACACAGCGAGTGCTGTATATGGCGAACGAAACTATTGGGCAAAAATAAAGGGATCTGTATATCAGGGTGTTGAGAATCGGGTAACTCACGTTGAGTCGCGCGGCGGCGAGGTACGCGGTGCTGAGCTCGCCGAGGAACATCTCCTTGTCCCCGGCCGCGGCGCGCGCGCACGCCATCCCGACGGCCTCAGACTATCCGCACTCATGGACCTCTATATTCATCCTCTAAAAGGAATATTCTATCCTAGTCACCACAAAATATACAGTTTTCCCGCATTCATCCGTCCTCTATATCATCCTCTATCCACTGTGGGGTCCACTTGTCACTTTATCTAAATATATCCATGTGAGATCTTGTTTTGAAGAATTTATTGAAACGAATTTAATGGTGCAATCGGAATTTAATTTAGCTTTTTGGTTTGTGAGTTATCGCATTTTTTAGCTAGCAGTAACAGTGGGACCCGCGAAGATTCTTTCCCTCTCTCCCCGCGCTGCCTCCGCGGCGCTGGCCGCTGGCCGCCGTACCATCCTGTAAATGTCACTGTGGCCGCTGGATTTAGCGTCTGCCGATTGATACCGTGCTCGGTAGAGTATGCCGGTGCAGCCATCTTTCTACGCCAAACGCATTTAGCGTTTCTTTTACCGGCACCGCTGCACATGGTCTCAGCCACGGCCGCCACCGCGCCGCCGTGGAGCGTGTTGTACTGGTTCTGCACTCACCGCGCCGGCAGGAGATAATTAGGAGAACGGGGAGAGGTTGAGATCGAGAGTGGTGATGGTGCTTACCGTGACGGCGGGGGAGATGGTGATGGTGCAGGAGACGCGCGAGGAGGTGACGGCGGCGGAGGAGACGACGGCGCGGACGAGCGAGGAGTAGGCGTCGGGCCGCTCGGCCGAGGCCGGGAGGGGCACGTCCACGCCCAGGCCTTGGAAGAAGCCCAGCGTCCGCTCTCGGGACTCTGCCCGCGAAAGGCGCTGCGGATTCACCGGCGGCGGCAACGGCATCTCTTTCGCTAATCACAAGCCCGTTTACGTTTGCTTCAGCTCTTGTCCGTCGCGGGTGGTAGCAGCAGCCTTTGCCTGGGTGCGGACGTGGCGGCGTTGGCGCACCGCGCACCTCCGGCTCGGGTTGGGGCCTTGGGGGTGTGGGGTGGGGACAGATGTTGCGCAGGCACGCATTGTATGATGAACTCATGGCGACGTATTGTTGCCTCCAAAGTCCAAAAATCATGATTGTTTCTGCTTACTGTATAAGAGCAAGTACCCTCTCCATCCCAAATTATAAGAATCTTGAAGAGTCAAAAGATCTTAAGTTTGACCAAATTTATATGATAAGATAATAATATTTATGACACCAATTAAGTATCATTAGATTCATCATTAATTATATTTTCATAGTATACATATTTGATGTTATAAATTTTTGTAATTTTCTCTATAATTTTGGTCAAACTTAAGATGCTTCGACTCTCCAAGATTCTTAGAATGCCTTATAATTTGGAATGGATGGAGTATAATAGTAGGCTATAACCTGGCTAAATGTTGAGGTGAAAGAGATGAGAGAGAAGAGAGAGCAGAAGCGAGCTGTAAACTTGCAGCCGGCTTAGGCACAGGAACCAAGAAAATTTACGAGAGAAACACATGGGCCATATATTAATAGTGATAAGCTAACTACTAATAAATAGGCTAAGAGAAAGCTGTAAAGAAACCTTACAGCCAATAATCAGCTGTATTATTAGCCTTGCTCTAAAGGAAATGAGAATCCCATCGGACGCTTCAATTATTTTTTATTCTTTTTATCACTGCTTTAGAACTTTTAATTAGAACAATCGGGAATTTACAATCAAAAAATCCTTACGGTAAAAGCAATCTCAGACACAACCAAAGGATCATCTCCACGGTATATCTTCTCTAATAAACTGATAGCAGTGTGCCCTATATCGTTTTTTGATTATATAAGAAAGATACTGCATTAGATCATCAATAACCTCTTCCAATACATGAGATCTACATGTCAGATCTACATTTGCCTCAACCTCAGCCATGCCCAGCCGTAGCCCTGGGCACCGCTGCGCCTAGCTCCAACCTCGACCATTGACGCGTCTATCCTCGACCATTGGCATTCGTCATCGTAGGGGTCGAGGCAAGCTGGCCCGCCACCTTCTCCCCGCCAAAGCGTCGTCCACCTGTATGTTTGCCCCTCATGCGTCGTTGTTCTGCAGGCGACAATGCACAAACAACGAATGGTGAATGCGGCAAAAATGCACAAACAACAAATGGTAGATGCGAGCGATGATACACAAACAATGAATGGCGGATGCGGGCGACAATGCACAAACAATGAATGAAGGATGCAGGTGGTGCTTCCATGGCTGCTGCGGTGAATGACAGTCAGTTTTGGTGAGGATAGGAGGTGTTATTGGAAATTGCCGGTTGCTCTAGACCAAGTTTGGTCCACTGTTTTTTTAAGCTAAAGGATTACATTACTTCATAAACCTAAAACATAATATAGAGATGGAGCCTAAATATTTTGGTTGGAAGGTTTGTAATACTTGCACACACTATACTGTGGAGGGTGTACATTTGACTTACAAGGGTAGACACACAGACTTGGTGCGACCACCAAACAGACCATAGTAAACTGCCTAGGGAGAATCATATATAATTAATTAATGCACCTAGTTGTTTTTGAGGCACCAAACAAGGCACGCTGATTGTTTTTTGAGGCACCAAACTTCAACCAAACAACACAAATGGTGGTTGTCTGAGTACTTGAGTAGGCTAAATCAACTGTATTAAACAAAAAGCTTGCAGGAAATGTATTTACTCAGGCAAGATATCAAGGGTTACAACCAAACATGCCTATTTACCCTCGGTCCAGAAAAGAATGAAATTCTTATTTTTTGAGGATCCAAATGCTTTCAAGTTTGACAAAAGTTATACAAAAAATACTAATATTTATGATATAAAATAAGTACCATTAGATTAATTATGCAATATATTATGATAATAAACCAATTTAGAGATATAATGCGAATACTACATGTACGGATATTATAGTTGCATTTTCCTATGGACGGAGACAGTGTACATACATTGCACAAGTTGTCACGAGCAGAGAGGCGTTCACCAACAACTACCACGTGTGCCTACAGATGACACCCTCCAGGAGCCCGGTGCGGGTTAGAAACCATCGTGTGACAACAGACGAACTATGTTTATATATGCAGCCAAAAGGAATGAAAAGTGTGCCAACTGCCCTGTAACCATGCACGCCAGGCGAGAACAAACGGTATCTTCTTAGAAGACGAATTACCCACTCCCCACATGTTATTGAAAAAAAAGAAAATATTTCTGAGAGCATGGACTTACTAATGCTACCCACGTGCCCAGTGGCGGAGCCTGAGCTAAAATCAAGAGGGGGCCAATTCCATAAGGTCATGCTACACCTAGCTAGATGCTACTACCTTCCGGCTTGCGCTTGCTCCATGAACAAGAGAAGCCAGCAAGTAAGATGAAAAATGAGATGTAGTGCTTGTGCATATGTAAAACTCGTTTGATGACATCGTGGATGAGCTCCTACATCATTCAATACAATGCCTGCCAATGCTTTAAGAAGAGAAATGCTTGCTAGACATATATTGTCTTACATAGTATAGCAATTGTTGTAGGCAGCAGCAACCAACTGTTATGGGAGCTAAAAAAATCTATAGTGCCTAATAGCAGTTGCAGCGTTTAGAATAGAAGGTATTACTAGCCACAATCCACATCAAAAGAGGCTATCTTAGTAAATTTCAGTCCAGCGTATTGCATCAAGCATGAAATCTATCAAATATCAAGCATTAGTAACAAATAAAAAAGTCACTTTTCTCCTTCCTACACGTAGACCAAGGTGAATTAACCAGAGATAGTGTGTGTAAGAGAGAGAGCAGTTCAAAGACTTCAGGTGCATATATAGCAGTGCAAGCCAATTTTTTAATCGAAGCACCCTGCATCCCTGCGCTGAGTTCAGCAACAATGCTGGGATAGCACCGGATGAAGAATTCACTCAAGCGAATTGCACTTTAATAACGTACGCCGCAGCTGCTCACGTTTCGCTCTTCAGGAAACTCCCTTGAGCAAGGCGGGGCCGCGACCCCCTATGGCCTTCACGTGGCTCCGCCCATGCACGTGCCGCCTAAGTCCGCTCTGCCGTAAAAACTACTCTTGGAGCGCCTAAGTCGAGCGTCTTAGGTCTTATTTACTTTCTCCTCCTAAAGTTTAGTCCCTATTACATTGGATATTTACACACATGCGTGAAGTATTAAATATATATTAAAAAATAACTAATTGTACAGATTGCGACTAATTTACAATTGCACAGATTACGGCTAATTTGCGAGACGAAATTTTTAAGCCTAATTAGTCCATAATTTGACAATGTGATGCTACAGTAAAGCTGCAGTACATGTGCTAATGACGGATTAATTAGTCTTAGTAAATCTGTCTCGCGGATTAACGAGCACTTCTGTAATTTGTTTTATTATTACTATCCGAACATTCCCATGTAACACCCCATGTGATACTTGATATGACACCTTTAAACTTTAGCCTCTAAATTTAAACACCACCTTAATTTGGATTGGATTAAGGGGGTGTTTAGTTGGTAGATGAAAAGTTTTTAGGTATCATATCGAATGTTTCATGAGATGTTAGAAGAGGGTTTTCGAATACTAATAAAAAAACTAATTACATAACTCGCTTGGAAACCGCGAGGCGAATTTATTAAGCCTAATGAAGCCATCATTAACACATGTGTGTTACTGTAGCACTTAAGGCTAAACATGGACTAAATAGGCTTAAAAGATTCGTCTCGTGATTTCCAACTAAACTGTATAATTAGTTTTTTTTTATCTATATCTAATACTTCGTGCATGTGTCTAAATATTTGATCTGATGGGTAAAAAAATTTTAGGCGACAACTAAACACCGCCTGGTAGAAAAAATCGAGCGCGGGTCGCGGCGCTGGACTCGCTGCCCTGGCCGTGCGGCCGTGCGGAGCCGGGGCCGTCGGCGACAAGCCACACACCCCAGGCGACGCGCACCAACCCGGCAACCCCGGAAAGAAAACGCAACGCGCCAACGTCCGTCCGGTAGCGGCTGCCAGGTGCGCCCCACCCGTCTGCCGCATTCTTAGACAGTGGATACTCAAAACGATACTCTAAAGCTTTAGAGTATGAATATAGAGTAAAAACTGCTGCACTGGATACTCTAAAACGATACTCTATACTTTCTCTCACTCTATATTTAGAGTAGCACAGTGCTTACTCTATACTCTATAGTAGCGGGCCCTACTAGCTAAACAAAGAGAAAAAATGCTATAACTCACAAACCAAAAATCCAAATTAAATTTCGATTGCACCATTAAATTCATCTCAATAAATCCTTCAAAACTAGATCACACATGAATATATTTAGATAAAGTGACAAGTGGGTCCCACAGTGGATAGAGTGAATAGAGGATGATATAGAGGATAGATGGGTGCGGGAGAATTAAGTATAGAGGAGAGAATCTTGCTGACTAGAACGTATAGAGGATGAATATAGAGGTCCATGAGTGCGGGTAGTCTTAGCCGGTCCCCTTCCCACCTCCACCAGAGCCGCGTGAGCGTGAGCGTGACCACCCACCCCAAAACGCAAAAGAGCGAAGCTCTCACTTCCCTCGCCTCCTCTGCACTCCACACCGACACGCGACCCGCACTGCCTTTAACTACGCCCTCCTGCCGCCCCGAGCTGCTAGCTCACCCCAGTCAGTACCCAGCCCACCAGACGAGCAGATCAGCTGCGAGCTAGTAGAGACCGACCGACCGACCGACCGACAGGAGCAGGCCGGCCGGGCTAAGCTCGCTCGCAATGGCGTCCGTCATCGTGCAGGCGGTGGTGATCCTCCTGGACGTGATCGCCTTCGGCCTGGGCGTGGCCGCCGAGCAGCGCCGGAGCCGCGCCACCGTCACCCCGGACGCCGCCAAGGAGTACGACTACTGCGTCTACGACTCCGACATCGCCACGGGCTACGGCGTCGGCGCGCTGCTCCTCCTCGCCGCCGCGCAGGTCGTGCTCATGGTCGCCAGCCGCTGCTTCTGCTGCGGCCGCGGGCTCAAGCCGGGAGGCTCCCGCGCCTGCGCGCTCATCCTCTTCCTCTTCACATGGTAAAGAACCCAATCTCCTCCAGCCCCTCCCGCGATTGATTGCCTGCCTGCTACTTCCTCTTCGCATACATACGTGGAAATAATTAACCAGCAGAGCTAGATTTGGTTGGTTGGGCGATCCCTTGCCAGCTCCTCTCTCCGAGATCCAGACTCGGGTGGGTTGGATTCTGCTCTATCCCCGTCGCTCGTCTGGTTCTACTTCTACCAGCAGATTGGGATGGGATCTGCGTCGTGTACGCGTGGTTTCAGCTGCGGGTGCACGGCGCTAGCTAAGATCCGTTTTCCGCCGGCTGGTCTTGGCCTGGATCTTGTGCTTTCCAACTCAATCTTGTGATGCACAGGTTCCGCAACTTAATTTCTAGGCCCAGGGCCTCGTTTAGATGGCAAAGTTTGGGGCAAACTTTGTACAGTAAACGTCGCGTCACACTGTAGCAATTTTGTTTTTATTTGGTAATAATTGTCCAAACATTGATTAATTAGGCTTAAAATGTTCGTCTCGCAAAGTACAATAAAACTGCAATTAGGTTTTTATTTCATCTATATTTAGTACTCCATATATGTGCCGGCATTTTGATATAACGGGGAATAGGAATTCTGTATAGTGAATTTGGTGGCCAAACTTTGGTATCTAAACAAGGATGACAGAATGTTATGCACCATCTATCCATGTGGTGAACTGACTACTAGTTCGCGGCTGTTGCCTCTGACATGGACAACGATGCGCATGCTTCTTTTTTTTTTTAATTTCAATCTTAGGTGAAGTGTCGCTTGTTTTAGTGGCAAAATGTCACTTTCTTGTCTTAAAATGCAAGCGTCTCACTCAGTGCTTTACTCTATTGCTTTTGGCGAACGAGTGGTGAGATCCATCGATTAGTAATAATACTAGTACTTCTCTAGTAGCCAGATGCAAATCATTTCTCCCACCTTCTCCAGTTAGCCCCTTGCTGGCATGAGGCTTTTGCTTTCATTACTGAAGCTGCACTTGCACAGCAATGCTCTGTATTTAGCACCTCAAAGTTGATATAACAGAGGCAGACGTGTAGTATTGCCGTTGCTGTATTGTTTAAGCTCTGTAGCCTCATGCTGTCATGCAAGCTAACATCTGCTTTACATACAGTTTACTACCATGTTTCAAAGATTTCAAGCCACATGCCCCCTGAATAATAATTTGACTAATTCTTGGTAGGAGGCAGTTAGTAGCACATGTCATAGATCTCTGAAACTGTCTCAGACATTTATCTTCATAGATCTGCTAGATTTCTAGTATGTTTGATTGTAGATGTCCAACTACTCCCATTGTCCTTTTTTTTAAAAAGGAAAGGTGCACTCCCATTATCCTTGTAACACAAATTGGCAATCGCTTGGCAATGGTACTTTTATGGGATTTAGTGTTTAGCAGACTTTATATTTCTGTGATATGATGGAGATGTTGAAAGCCCTTTCCATCACAAGTAAGTGTTGTTTTAGATGATCAGTGGTATCCTGACAACTTTCACAATAGTACAGACAGCAAGATTAACATTGCACAATAATTCGAGATAAGTCCATCTATGTATAAACTCTCAATATCCACAAAGATACACATAGCCAGATTTTTTCAAAATTTGAATGCACGCTATCAAAATGTTGTTGGTTATGCTTTACCGGAGGAACTAGCAACTACTACATCTTTATTTGTTCTGGGTAGCTTAGCTAATCGGTTGGTCAAGGACTTGCAATGAAGTAATTAATGAAACCATGTTTGGTACCTCGATATATCCACATCTATGCTTTGATATTTGTTTACACGAATTGACTTATGTTAAGTTTTTTCTGATGAACTGTTAAACCACATTATTTTTTTATAGTCTGTCATTGATTTGTTTATCTGTTTCTCTTGAGATCAGCATGTGACAGTGACATTTCCTAAGCAATTCCTAAGTCAACATCAATTAATAGCCTTGCTTTCTGGGTGTCCTTGACTAGCCAGCCTTCTGGAGGAAGCATCTGCCATAATCTATTCGCAAAAGTCACAGTTAAATTTCATTTGGAATCACTTGTGTTGTCTGTCTCTGGATGCTGCTTGCTCGCTTTCCTTCCTTAATTCATATAATAAAGCCTGACTAGGAACTGTTGAATGTCGTGGCCAGCTTCCAGCTGTTATGACATGAACATATATTTTCTTATTTCAGTACATACAGATTGGAGATATACTATATTTTCTGGCACATTGGAACATGTCCAACTGATTTGGGTTGGGTACCCAAAAGATCAAGCCAGCATATCTAAAAATAAAAGTTGATTATTCAAGTAATATCAACTGCACTTCCCATCCAAATGTTTACGTTTACCAATAACATGTCTCATTTCCATTGACAGGGTGACCTTCCTCATCGCGGAGGCGTGCCTGCTGGCAGGATCAGTACGCAACGCGTACCACACCCGGTACAGGGGCATATTCTATGGCGATTCCCTCTCATGTGAGACGGTGCGAAAGGGTGTCTTCGCTGCTGGTGCGGCCTTCACCTTCTTGACGGCCATCCTGGGCGAGGTATATTACCTCAGCTACTCAAAGTCCCGAGATGCCGCTGGCGGTGCTCCCTATGGCGGCTCCAGCATTGGCATGGGCCCATACAACTAAAGGAGCTTGCTCAAGGCAGGCCCCAGTCTTTTCAACTCGCTTCATGGTGGAGAAATGCAGTGTTCTTTTTAACATTACCTTAGTAGGGACGGTGTAATTGGTTATTGGATCCGCTGTTTTTTCTTTAGGTTCTTGTATGAGGTTACTTGGCTGGGCTGTATACTGTTTGGATTAAGGTTGCATTCTGGACATGGAATATACACGTATCGTAGTATGCTATGTTGTTCATATGTATGCACGTCTTTCTCATGTTTGTCTGATGTTTTGCCTCGTTTCGTCCTGGTCTCGTCATTCACCATTTACTGATGGTGGTCATGTCTCGGCATTCACCATTTACTAATGGCGGTCATGTCATTTTTTGAAACAGCATTATATATACAGCGTTACAAAGTGATGGCGCGGATTACGGCTCCGTTGGCTGGAATTATAAGCCGGTCGAAAAACACTGTTGGCTGATTTTTTGTGAGAGAAAAATACTGTTCCGGCTGAAAAAACAAGCTGAATAAGACGTCTAGAGTCTCATTCTGTATCAGAGAACTGATCAGCTAAGCTAACCTCAATGCAAAAACCTTCAATGCAAAAACCTTCACTAAGTTTTTGACATCGCACATGATGGCTCTACATAAGATCTATCTAGTTTTGGGGATTGTAACTTCTTGATAATGGTTTGACAATCCGAAACTACAATGATATTACAAAGATTACATTCTCTTGCAAAAACAACACCACATCAAACTGCCAACATTATGCTCTTCTGCAAAAACAACACTTCAAACTGCCAACTCAAGATCTTCAACTCTTATGAATCTTCTCAACCGAGATGGCTTTTTAAATCCCCTGCATGGTAACTCCAACCGAGGTGGCTTTTTAAACGTGGAGCCTGTTTAGTTGGCAAAATTTTTGGCGAAACGTAACTGTAGCAGTTTCGTTGTTATTTGGTAATTAGTGTCCAATCATGGTCTAATTAGGCTTAAAAGATTTGTCTCGTCCATTTCATCTAAACTATGTAATTAGTTTTATTTTTTATCTATATTTAATGTTTCATGCATACGTCCAAAGATTCAATGTGACGGAGAATCTGGAAAATTTGGCAAAATTTTTGGCATCTAAACGGTACCGTGGTGGCATCTACATTAACCCTCAAGCATCCATCTGGCGGTGGATCAGGTGACTTACAGATTACGCAACAGTATCTCTCTTAAGGACATCAGAGTTGTTCAATTTACTTGGATAATAATGAAGTTTTAGGCCAGCAGCATCCTCAACTCACCAGGTCTGTCTTCCCAGTGAACAATCCAGCATCAGTTATTGAGCCCTTCTCAAATCTTCAGAATAATGATCAGCTCCAGATGGTCAGCAACATTGGAGCAGCCTCCTACCCTCTTCAGCATGCAAAGAGCATCGAACAGTCGTCAGCAACCTGTGGCAAGCAATTGTTTGGCACAATCTGCTCCGTTTCCCGGGCCGTTGCCGGAGCAGAAGTCAACCGGAAGTGACGATGGCATTTATGCACAACTTCACAAGGATTACTATTCCGGTGTGAGTTTTCCAACTAAACTAAACCCTCCTATTTCTGAACAACATTCTTATCCTGCTTTTCCTTCGATGGATCATAACAGTGAGTCATGTCAGTTGCATGCTAATAATTTGTCTGGGTTGGAGCAGGGCAATGGCTTAACTCAGAGTCTCAGACCCTGCCAGGTGGAAGAAGCATAGATGGAACTCTGTTCAGTGCCACATCTCAGTACAAGGAGGCATCAGCAGCAGACAGTAGATATGGTGGGTCGAGCCCCAGGCAGCTGCTTGAAGTGAGGACACAAGTTGGCCTGCCTCAAAATTTTCTTCCTAGGACTCGAGACCCAAACACTCTATTTCCAAATATGCATGGAAACACTGGTAATATGGGCAGAGTATTGGAAGCATGCGTTGGACAAACTTGACACACCAGAATTCTGGGATACCACCAGACTTCACAAAGCCCCCGTTTTGAGGGCCATGGATGAGACAACTCTTTCTGAATTCCAATTCTAAATGTAGTAAGTTGATCTTCAGTGCTGGTAGAGTTTAATAAGGAGATTGGGGCAGACTGGTAGCCAATGTTTTCCGGCATCGTCGTAGTGGTTGAGCTATTTCAAGTGGTGTGGTTTGATAATTTCCATTTATACTAGGTACTGATGTTTAGTCGGTACTATTCTTGTCGCGTAGTTTTCTAAAGTTGCATTTCATGTTATACTCTACTCCTGTGTTAAGTTGTTAGTTAATCTGAGGGCAAAGAAAGTGAAACTTTGAAACGCTGCCTAGAATGTGTACGAGTTTATGTGTTTCTTTTAGAGTTCTTAGTAGCTTCTATTGACATGCTAAATGAGGGACTCTTCGTTAATATGGGTACGGTGTATGCATTTTACAAGCTGTTCGGCTTATGGTTTTTGCGGGTGATAAGCCAGCTAATGCTGTTTTGTTGTGAGAGAAAAACACTGTACCATGGTTGATAAGCCATGCTGATAAGTTTTTTTAATGTCTAGGGGCGGGGCGGGGGGGGGGGGGGGGGGGGGGGGATATATATGACCCAAAACGGTCCATGTGATCAGTTACAAAGTTTCCCTTTTACATTGCACGAAAACAAGATGGGTTACAAAGATTTAGGTTACCATTGCGTCCTGGAACAACTGGCACCAAGCATCTGCGATCGGCCTTTTCTTCCTTGACAGCCTCACACGCCATTGTTCAGCTTCGCTTCTGCAAGTACCAAATAGGTGCTGTACTGAAGGCTGCTCTGACCTGAAGAGGGCACCGTTTCCATATTTGCCAGCATGAGAGGGCAATGAAGGTCCCAAACTCTTGCTTTGGCACATTGATAGGACAGTCAAGTTTGTGTAGTTGACTGACATAAAACCCAAGAGGCATGTTAACTCCAATTTTTGTCCAAAACTGCCTTGCAATATGGCAGCCGTTGATGATGTGTTCCGGGCTTTCATCAGCTTCACCGCATAATTCACATGTAGCGTTGGGGACGGTGTGCTTCCGGTGCAGGTTGACGCGGCACTGGATGCGCTTTTGTGACAGTAACCACATGAAAAACTACACTCGTGGTGGAGCTGAGGTCTTCCAGATGAAGACCGCACTTTCATCAGCTTCTTGTCCACGTGCTTTCAGGAGCTTGTATATTCTTCCAGTGTCCAATTTTCCTTCTGCAACTGAATGCAGACAACCGACGGTCCATATCTTCAGTTAAATTTACCCCATCAATCACGGTTTGTAGCTCTTGAAGCTGCTGCGCTGCCACAGGTGATAATCTGGAGACCATGCTTCCCTGCAACCCAGCCTCAACGACGTCCCTAATTGAATCATCCTGCTGCCTGCCATGACTGAAGAGGGCTGGGTAGGTGTCAGCCAGTGCATCATCACCATGCCAGACGTCCATAGTCCATCCAGAGGAAGTGCTCTTTCCATCACCAAGCTTGACGGTGGTGATAGCTTGGTAAAGAGGTAGGATGGATCGGAGGACCTCCCAATGCTCTCCCTGCAGGTCTCCTTTCATGGTTGCAATGCATGCTCTCTGCCTTACCCATTGTGTCCATGCTGAGGTCTCCGAGCAGTGTAATCTATGCACAAGTTTCAGCAGCAAGCATAATGTTTCGGGTCCCCATGTCCTTGATGCCCAGCCCACCTAGATCTTTTGTAGTGCACACATTTTGCCATGCCACCAAACATTTTGATGTCGAGATTTCCCCATCTTTTTGGCCAGACCACATGAAGGCGCATCGTCTTTTATCCATTTGTTGTATTACCGATGTTGGTAGCGGTAGAGAACTCATGAAATATACAAGTTGGCTATCTAGGACAGAGTTCACAGGTACCACACGCCCCATTATGTTGAGGAGGCTCGCCTGCCGGGAAGCTAGGTACCGGTCCGCTTTCTGAATGTACGGGGTGTATGCTGAGATTGATAACTTGTTTACTGAAAGTGTGAGGCCCAGGTAGGTTTGAGGGAAACCTTCTCTTCTACAGCCCAGTTCCTGAACACAAGCCTGCACTGCATCTTCAGCCATATGTATTGGTACGATTGTGCTCTTGGCGTAGCTGATGTGCAAACCTGTCAGTCCAGCAAATTGATCAAGCAGAAGCTTTAGAGTTCTAGTTCCCTGCAGATCGCCGTTGAGGACGATTAGAGTGTCATCGGCATATTGAAGAACAGCCCCGGGCGCTCCAGCACATATTGGGTGTGTTATACTGTCTGTGTTTGCCTTGATCATGCACTGGAGAGTTTCAACAACTAACAAGAAAAGATAAGGCGACAAGGGATCGCCCTGGCGAAGCCCTCTCTTGAAGTTTATCCTGGGTCTGGGGCACCCATTCACCATTACCACTGACTTGGATGAAGCAAGTATTGTATGTATCCAATTTATGCAGAGCTCACTGAAACCCCTTGCTCGAAGATCTATGAAAAGACCTTCTCAGTTTACTGTGTCAAAGGCTTTTGCAAAATCCAATTTTAGCACAAGCGCCGGTAACTTTCTTTGGTGGCAGACTTGCACAATTTCGGTGGCATACACAAATGTTTCTGAGATTGATCGCCCTCTGATGAATCCTGTTTGGTTTAGGTCTATGAGGGATGGTATCTCCTTTTGAAGGCGCCCAGTCAGCTAAAGATGAAAACGGACGGGATGAATCCCGTTCCGTCCGCAACCGTATATCGTATTTTTCCGTCCGTTTTCGTTTTTTGTGGGATAAACGGAAACGGGACTGAAAATGGGACGGGGTGCACTGAGACCGGGCCCGGAAACGGGATGAGGAGTTTTCCGTCCATATTTACGGAATCCCGTTTTCATCCGGGATGATCCCGTATTCATCCCGTTTTCTTTGTAAACGGGATAAACCCAGTACTTTGCTGCCTCCGGTTGGCTTTCCGTCCAGCCACTCGACGGACTGCAGGAATGCAGAATTGCAGTGTGTCAAGCTGCTGCTAGCTCCATGCATCCTACATACAGTGCTATGCAATTTTCATCCCCTAGCCACATCCAAATGAACTTATGTAATTAGCCGTCATGTTTTTTTTGTCTTCTGTAATTAGCTTTGGCGCCTTGCTTTTTGGGCATGTAGCTGTGGCCGGATGCAGGTGAGCAGTATGTGTAAGCACTAAGCAGTATAGATGGAGCAATGATTTATAGTACTTGCTGACTAATCATGCGAGGTTTCTTAATATCTCCTAATTCACCTCTACTTATGGATTGGGGCTATCATATTTAAAAATGTAATTCCGACTTAAGTTTTTGTTTACCGTTCGTTTCTGTCTATTTTCTGATCGTATTTATCCGTTTTCGTATTACCGTTTATCCCGCAACCGTTTTCGCTCCTGGTTGTCCGGCTCCCGTTCCCGTTTCCGTCTAAAAATATGAAAATGAAAACGGTAGAGCGATTTTTCATCCGTTTCCATCGGTTTTTATCCTTAGAGTCAGCACCTTGGCCAGAATCTTCAGGCTGCAATTCTGAAGACACAGATAGGACGGAAAGCATCCACCGACGTTGTCCCTGGCTCTTCGGTAGGAGCACCATGTGAGACCTATTAATTCTCTCCGACTCAACAAGCGAACAGGGCTTTAGAGACTAGTATAGGCTCGTGAGTATAGGCCCTGTTTAGTTCTCAACTTCTTCCCCAAATTCTACTATGCAAAAAGAAGATTTCCCGTCATATCAAAATGTCGGCATATGTATGGAGTACTAAAGAAATTTAAAACTAATTACACAGTTTTGTTGTACTTTACGAGACGAACATTTTAAGCCTAATTAGTCAAAATTTGGACAATTTTTATCAAATACAAACAAAAATGCTACAGTGCTACAGCATTGTTTTCTCCCAACTTGGGCACCCCAAGTTAGGAACTAAACACGGCCATAGTGTGAGTGTGTGTCGAGTGTGTGCTCGTGTATATAATATAGAAAGAAATACTATAGAGCAAAGATGTGTACGGAGAGACACGAGGGTAAGGAGGGAAGAACGTTTCCCGCCGCCTGCGGCCTACGGGCGCGAGAAAATAACGGTCAGACACAGAAACACTTGGGAGCCTCTGCTTCCGACCACCTCCACCTCCACTCCATTTGTGTCGGATCCAAAACCTCGCAAGCGACGAGCGGCCATGTCGTCCTCCTTCGACTCCATCACGGCCGTCCTAGGCGATGACGACGCGCTACCGCCGGCCCCCTTCGACCCCGCCGTCGACGGACCCGCAGCCGAGGACGGCGGCGGCGGCGAGCATCAGCAGGGCCTCGGCATGCGCCGCGGCCACTGCTTTGCCGCGTCCTACTCGTCCTTCGGCACCGCCGTCTCGGAGGACGATCTGGGCTGCGCCGCGGGAGATGGCGGCTTCGGCATGCCGCCGTACCCGTACTCCAACGGCGGCCCCGCGTACGGGTTCGCCGACAGCGGCGCGAACGGCATGGAACATGTCATGGGCGCCCAGGACGTGATGGACGGCGCGGCGCACGTGGTAGGGGGCATCGGCGGTGCGGGTGGCGGCCTCGAGGGGCGCGGCTGACGATGGGGCCGTCCTGCCGCCGCCGGAGGCCATGAGGGAGGAGGGCATCCTCCGCCGAGAGTGGCGCCGGTGAGTGACTCATTTTGCCGTCGCAGGTTCCCTGATCTGAATATCTGATCGCTTCTGGTGCCTGCCAGTTTCCATATGAATGCGTAGCGCGATCTGGATGATTTCTGACCTGAAGATTGCGAACTGCGAATGGATGGCTTGATTTGCAGCCAGAATGCATTGATGCTGGAGGAGAAGGAACGGAAGGAGAGGGAGCGTCGCAACGAGATCATCGCCGAAGCAGAGGAGTTCAAGAAGTCCTTCCTTGATAAGCGCAGGCTCAACTGCGAGACGAACCGAACGCAGAACAGAGATAGGGAGAAGGTATGGATGCATTGCGCACAGAACTGATGCCAAATGATGTAATGTATGTAATCCTTCTTGATGCCTCTGCTGTACACTTGTGCTACCAACCAAACCAACAGTTGTCCCTGGCAAACCAAGAGAGGTTCCACAAGGAGGCAGACCGGCAGTACTGGAAGGCGATCGCGGAGCTGGTGCCGCACGAGATCCCGGGGCTGGAGAAGAGGGGCAAGAGGAAGGAGCAGGAGCGGAAGCCCGGCATCGTGGTGGTGCAGGGCCCCAAGCCCGGCAAGGCCACCGACCTCTCCCGCATGCGCCAGGTGCTCGTGAAACTCAAGGAGAAGCCACCAACACACATGGTGCCGCCTCCATCGCCGGCCAAGGAGGAGGAAAAGAAGGATGGAGACAAGGACGCCAAGAAAGATGGTAAGCAGGCAGCTGGACTGGCCGAGAAGAAGACTGATGGCAGTGATGAGAAGGCTGCCGTCAGCGTCAGTGCTGCAGGATCTCCACCGGCGGCAACTGAGACGCCGGCAGACAAGGCACCAGAGCAACCGGTGAAGAAGTGATTGCCATGTGCCGATGATGATAATGATATCTGGTCGCTCCTAATAATAAGAAAACCTGAAAATAATGTTCTTGAGCCGTGATTCAAGGACATTGCATAAATCTGTCTCGATTTTGAGTGCAGTTATCGGTGGCAGGAGTAGCTATCTATCTATTCTAACTTTGGTATTTAAGGATTAGAAGCTACTACTGCTTAGATTCAGATAATAGTACTAATACTTTTGCTCACTGGACACCCAAAAGGATGGATTCATCAGTTTTTTGTTGTTCTACAAAATAAGAGTTTGATGCTTTTGAAAACAAGATGGCACTGGTGAGGTGACTAGCCCTTATTACAGACAATAAGAATCTGGATAACAGATAGTAATTAAGAAAAATCTACATTATGAATAGTAATAATCTGTGTTGTTTGGATTCCTGGAACATGATATTCAGCAAGCAAAAAATATGAAAACTCTTTTATATTTATATGCTTTTGAATAGTTATCAAGCTTGAAAACTAATTTTCATAAAAGTCAGATTTTCTTTTTATGGGGATGCTAAGGAATATGAGGACCAATATTCATGGATCTTTGGTTGTGGTATGGGAAATTATCCTTTTACATACCTGGGTATCCCTATGAATCAGCGAAGACTCACACAAATAAAAATGTCATTGCGGATAGATTTGAAAAAAAAAAACTTAAGCAGCTAGAAAGGAAAAGTTTTGTCTTACGGGGGACACGTTGTTCTAATAAATTCAGTTTTGAGTAGTTTGCCGACTTTGAAGTGCCTAAGGACATTGTAAATAAGTTAGATAATTTTAGATCAAGATTTTTCTGGCAAGACCATAACCACAAGAAGAAATATATGTTAGCCAAATAGGGGACTTTATATGTGGGGGTCTTGGAATTCTAAACCTTGAATTACAAAATGAATGTTTGTTAAGCAAATGGTTGTTCAAACTTATAAATGAGGATAGTGTCTGGCAAGAACTTACGAAGAAGTGCTTGAAAGACAAAACTATTGGTGAAGCGTATTGGAAACCAAGATATTCTCATTTTTTGTCTGGCCTTATGAAGATACTAGGTAGCGTGCCCGTGCGTTGCTACGGGACAGCTAAACTTTTGTACTAAAAGCACACGGATCACACGATAAGATAATAATACTGTGAAATTAAATACCGACGTTAAAGCGACATTTAATCCAAAACGCAAAGTTCGTAAAACTAACACGGTCACGGAGAGCGCGACGTCGCAAGCTCACAAACTCTACTGTATAGACCTTTCCGTGATGCGGCTAAGATAATATTTTATATCAGCAGAAAAAATCTCTGATATCTATTTCTTTCGTGCACCAATAAATTCACGAATAAGTTCTGCCACATCTCCATTACATCCTATACACAGGTTCGAGTATATATGTAAATAGTAGTGCTCACATGGGTGTCTTGAAAAATTTCTAACAAAACCTTAAAACAAAATATGTTATACCTACCGTATAAATATGTGTGACTTCTTGAAAAATTCTCACAAAACCTTAAAACAAAGTATGTTATACTCACTGTATAAATATGTGTGACTTTAGGTTCATTTGAGCGTGTTGTACTATACAAAAATATGATACTTTTGGTATGACATTTGCAAATTTTTGTTTTGTAAATCGTCAGTCTCTACGAAACATGAATAATTAGCACATAATTGAAGCTTTGATGTCAATGAATTGAAGCTCAACTTCTGCTTAACTGAATCCATTTCTTGCTATATGCTTGTTGTCCTTGAGGATAACTCCCGCAAGACATCAAATTCAGTATAAAATATTTAGAATAGGTTACATCCAAAACAAAATATGAGGGCTAAGGCTGAGTATTTAAAAAATTAAAATATGAGTTGATGTACCTGAATAGTAGTTCCTGGGATCTGTAAATTTTGTCCTAAGCATTTGAATATCTTGCAAAATTTCCCCATTTTAGCAACCAAATTATATCCTCTCCTGACTTCAAAACCAGTGATGCAAGCTTTCTTCTTATTTCAATTGATTGTTGGCAAGTTTTTGTTTCAGAGGAACAAACACCAATAGTTTCCCTCAACACTGAATCTTTTTTGTCTGTTACAAAAATGGACTTATCAATTTCATTCTTTTTCAACACAAGTGCTTCAGTCTCTAAATCCACTTTACTTTGGGCTTCCTTCAAGGAATCGAGCTTCAAGTCAATATCTAACTCAGAGCCATGGAATCTGGAAAACCACTGCACCGAGCCACTGATTCTTTCTTGAACTTCATGGATCCAGGCATTGTGCTGCCGAATTCTGCTCTAGTACTATAATAACAAACTGTAAAGCTCCAATGTGCCTGATGCTGACAGGAAAAGATATATAATGGAAGTTCAGTGCTATTGACAATCCGATATGAAACTAATTCATCCTCACTACAGCAGTTGTGTCTTGTGACACGTTGGTGGCAGGCTCGTGCCACCAGCTGTAACATCCTTGGTGTTATAGTAACTAAAAATATGCCATGTTATCATATGCACTGCAAAGCACCTATGATTAGGTTAAATACGTTATGCATCAACTAAAATGAGTTTATTTTTTTAGGTTGGATGTGTTTCTTAGTGGTGTGACTCGAATCCGAAAACCCTAATTTCGAATGTCACCGTAAATACTTAGTTTATGCCCTGCGTAATTGAGGTGTATGACTGTGTTATACACTAGTACCAAGTGTAGGGTATGAGCTCAAGTCCAACTTATAAAATAAAGCTTCAAGTTTGAGTTTGCTTTTGGAGTCCAAAACTTGTTGCAAGTTTTCCGATTCGAATTCGAATTCAAATTTGAGGAATTATTAAAAGAATTTCCGAAATCAACCTGGTCAACCAAGAGTGGCATTTGGTCAAACATGTGATGCTTGACTCAATGATGCCCTTGGGTGATGGTGTGATCACTAAATAATCACCAATTAATAGAGTATCAAGTTTCAATCTGAAATCTTTCCGAAAACCCTAAAAGCAAAACCCTGATTTTACCCCTTTTTAAATAAATCAAAATCTAAGCAAAATTTGGGAAAAAGTGTAAAACCAAGTTTGTAGATCTTTTCAAGGGCTACAAGTTTGGTGTTTTGAGTTTTCAAAGTTTCAGTGTAAAATGTGGAGTAATTTTGAAAAGATTCAAATCTAAAATTTGACCCCTTTTCATATCCCCTATCGAATTTCAAAATGGAGGCATAATTTGAAAATGTTTTGAATAGAAAAGTTGTAGGTCTTACCTAGATGTACAACTTTGGTACTTTGAGTTTTTGAAGTTTTAATATAAAATTCAAAGTAATTTTGTATTTACAGATTTTTCCAGAAAATGTCCCCTTTTAAATTCAAATTCAAATTTCAAAATCTATGACGAATTGGAAAATTTTCATGTTGAGAAAGTTGTAGAACTTTGAAAATTGAGCAACTTTTGTATTTACATATTTTCAACTTCTATAGAAAAATTTAGAGTAATTTGGGATTTATCTTTAGTGGCATTTTTGTAATTTAGTCGAACTTCAACCAACGGCAGAGCGCCACCTCCCGCCCGACGCCGGCGAGCTTCGAACGGCTTCCAGGCGTGCTCGTGACCGCCAGCGGCCGGTTCGGCATGGTAGGTTTGATCCGCGTGTCACCCTTACGTCGACCGGTCATCCCTATATATGGCCATCGACGCCATCTTCGATTTCTTCTTCTCCGCTGCTCGCCGCCGTCGCTCCTTGCCACGCTCGCAAAATTCACCGTCACCACTGCTTCCCAATCCAATTCACCGTGGCACCAGTTTTGCCTTGCCTTCGCGCACGCGCTGTGTCCCATTGCAGTGCTTCACTTTGTCCTGAGCCACGAAATGCCGCCTTCTCCTTCGTGGCGGTCACCATCGCCGCCGTGATCGGGCTCTCCATGGCCAGCTTGACTCGGTGAGTCTCTAGCTCAACCACTTCGGGTTCAGGGTCCTCCTTGATGCCGTGCTGCTCATTGCGATGATGTTTTTCCTTTTCGTGCCCTGTGTTAGCCGGAACAGTGCCTTGCCGCCGTTACCGTGTCGCCATCACCGCCCTCACCGTCGATCAGCCACTCCAGACCACCTCCGCCTTCACCAAGTTCGTCACAGCGTTCGCGGTGAGCTCCTGAGCATGATGCTCGCCTAGTTTTAATCGCTACTGTGTCGGTAGGGGGAGTTACGCCTCCTCGCCGCCGGGCGGGTCGCCATGGCCGCGATCAGGCCCCTCCGAGCTTTGTTATACCCGTTTGTTGGTGTAGTAGTGTTCGCGGGGCTCGAGTGAAGCTGTTGGTGCAGTTCCACCGCACTGGGAGCTCGTCGTCGGTGAGTTCGCCATCGGCGGCCACCTCGGTGCCATGGCCGCGCGCGAGAGAGAAGAGGGAGAGGGCGCGAGTGGGCCGGCCTGGTTTGCTGGGCCGGGCGGAGGGAGCAGGCCGCGCACGTGCGAGAGAGAGAGGGGAGTGCAGGAGCAAGCGGGCCGCGCGCGCGTTCGGTTGGGCCGTGCGGCCGATGGAGAGGGAGTCAGCCCGCGTGGATGATTTTCGTTTTTCTTTTTCCAAAAATGTGAATAGTATTTAGTTTTATTTATTTTTTTGTAAATTATTTAGAATTCCAAAAATAGTGAAAATTTTTGAGTAAACTCTCTGTACTGTGTAATATTTAAGAAAAATATTAAATGCTAATTTTGATTATTTTTGTAAGTGATTTAAATAGCCCAATTAATTATTAAATGGCTTTTCCATGATTTTTCTAGGCTTACTTAATTGTCTAAAAATTATGAAATTTGTTTTACCACTTAGTTATGATATAAGCTTCCTAAAATAAAAATTTGAGCTTAATTAGACAAAGTTAATTTTATTCTTAATTTATGCTTATTAATTAATTAGTTAATCAATTAATTAGGGCTTAATGATTAGTGTTGTTTGACTTTGAGATTGGGTGTTGACTTTAGGTCATTAACACTTAATGACCTTTAGCATCCTTAATTAATTCTTTAAGCTCTCTTAATTATGTTGTTAAGACTTAATTGAGGTTATTTCATGTGATTAACGAAATTCCTTAATGAAGTAATTAACGCAATCGAACCATAGGTTAGGGTTAGGTTAGAATCTTTTGTTTTGCAACTGTACCGTGAAGAAAAGTTGTACTCAAGTTATATACTTTGTTATGCATCCATCAAGCATCATGTTTATTACTTCATCATCTTAAGCATACGTTATCGTCGCGTGTAGTCCCCGTGAACGAGGAGGTTGCCGAAGTTGAATCCGTCCCCGAAGAAGAGCCGACGTCTGTGGAGGTGGGATTTGATATTTGCAGTACTGACCCAGAACCTGAACTTCCCGTCGACCAAGGCAAGCCCCGGTTACATTTAACCATTCCTTCCGTTTTGAAAAGTTTAATTCACTTATATTAATGTTTTATGTTTTATTGCACTAAGTGATAGGAGTTGAGTGATAACCTAATTACTGCATTACCATCCTTGATACTTCGATATCATCCTTGTTAATGTTTTTATAGGAAAATGCTTAGTATGCTTAGCCATGCTTAAGGAGAAAACTTTAAAAATATTGAGCAAAGTTTGAAGGGTTGTTGGACAACCACTTGATGAATAATGATGATGATAATCTAGGACCGGTTGGTGGACTTGCATCAGAAAAGGAGTCCCCATGTAGTGTCTTCGACTGAGTAAGTTAAGGATCGTACCATTGTTTGAATTGCGTGCGTTGAGACTTTGTAACTAACCACATGCTCCGGTAAGCTTAAGACCTCGGTAATGCCAACATGTGAACGACCAACCGCGCACTGGGAGTGGAGAGATGGCGAGAGTAGTGTGTACCCTCGTAGTCAAGGGCTGGATTGGAGGTGTACTGTACTCTCGGGTGGCGCTGGACCCGGTCATGTTTTGGAGGATCCGAGTGAAGGTTGATATCTATAGGTTAAAGTCCTACATGTGTCGTGTGGTTAGGAATCCCCAGCTGGGTATAATCGATTCGAATCGTCGCTACTCCTCGATTAAGGAGACTTGATTCTTTGTTCAACATCGTAGTTAAGAAATGGAACTTTGGTCGGAGAATCAGAAAGAAGTTGAATGAGTTATATGATCTAGATTAGCATCACTTACATTCTGTTGATAAATAATACTGAAATAAAATCTTGATCTTAAGGATTCACTATTAGTAGCTTTTATGCAAAAGAACCTTGATTCTTGCATTCCTGAGTTTCGTCGGTTAAGTCTGCATTCCTGAGTCGTCTTCACCCTGTTTCGTCGGTTAAGTCTTGTTGAGTACTTTCGTACTCAGGGTTTGTTGAACCCCTATTGCAGGTGCGTCTCATGAACAGGTGTGTTTCGGACCCTGTTGCATGACCGTCTTTGCGGTAAGCGACGACGAGTAAGATGTTTGGCTCTTGGGCAAAGCGTCGCACTTTGGTGATTGTAATAATGTTAATAATGCTACTCCACTATTATGGTTGTAATACTAAACTTAAGCTCTGTAAGTTTGGAACAACGGGTTTGTGAACTTATGTTATGTAAGACTTCTGCTTTTGTACTCTGATGTAATTTATTATCTAAACTGTTGTAATACTGTAATGCCTCTGAAATGTGATCCTGCTCGGAAGATCGTGGATGATTCGGGTTTCCCGAGGTGAAAGCCCAAGTTTGGTTTTGGTAATTAATGACACAAAGTTGCTAATGCTATTGTATCAAGTGAAATGAGCTAGGCATAAGCAACAATTGATGAAGGTGTATGTGGCAAGGAGTGGTGGCCACAAGATCACAAAGAGATGGTGCATGGACATGAAATGATGATCATGGTGGAGATGCACACAATATGATGGACTTGATGATCAAGTGGAGGAGAAGGATCTAAGAGCGCAAGGCAAAGGTATAACCATAGGGTTTTCTTTTTGCCGGTCTAAGATGAGTAGAGAAGTGATTGACCGGGTTTAGGATACATAGCCGACTATCAAGAGGGGCAATCACGGTTAGCTCGGGAATCAAGTGCCACTAGATCAATGTCTTGAGCATATGCATTAGGATCTAGTAGAGAGCTAACATAATGCCTGCCTTGAAAATGTTTGTGAAATGCTAACACACATATACATGGTGGTGTATACTTGGTGGTGTTAGCACATTTGCGACGGCGGTGGAGTTTAAGCGGTAGAGAGGGGTTTGGGTTCCTCTCTCCCTCCCGCCGAGCTTGCGAGGCGGGATTCGACGCTTTTTGGGGAAGTGAAAAGCCTATTTTCTACTGCGCCGGAAGTCGGAAAAGAAACGGAGGCGAACGGTGGTCACTGCGGTGACCGGACGCTACACCGGACGCGGTCATGGTTTGACCGGATGCGTCCGGTCAGTTCTCAGCAGCTATCAGGCGCGTGGGTGCTAGGGTTTGCAACCGGCGCGTCCGGTCCCTCACGGAACCGGAGCGTTCGGTTAGGCACCCAGAGGGGCAGAACTGGTCATAGAGCTGACCGAACGCGCGGCGCGTCCAGTCACGTGCGATCGGACGCGTCCGGTCGCGGTGGGAGCTTACTGGACTCCGACCAGACGGCAGGTGCAGCGCGTCTGGTCACGGCAACGGTAACTTCTGATGCGCACTATTTATGCTTGTCCTGTAGTGACCGGATGCGTCCGGTCACCCTGACCGGAGCGTCCGGTTAGCTCGTTTTTCACTGTGTTGTCCGGTAACGGCTAGCTGCGTACCCCTTCGCTATAAATAGAAGATGTCCAAGGTTTGAGGGTAACTCTTGCACATTTTGAGACCTAGAGACATCCTTTGAGTTAGAGAACAACCCCTCCATTCATCTCTTTGCTTAGTTGCACATCTTGAGTGAGATTGAGTGAGATTCAAGTGCATTGCTTGAGAGTTGCATTCTAGAGGCACTTGATCTTCGAGTTGCTGCGGATTCCTTGTTACTCTTCCGTGTTTCCTGACACGGTAGACGGCTTAGAGCAGCGGAGGTGATTGAGCTCACAATTGAAGATTGTTGGAGCCCTCACCAAGTGTTGTAAGGGGTTCTTGATCCTTCCCCGCGGGAGTTCGCAAATTGGATACTCTAGTGGAGTTCGTGGTTTGGAGGATCCCCATCTTGTGTGCGGTTGTGCGGCGCCCGCCGAGGGCTCGACTCTTGATAGTCGATTAGCTCGCGAACCGACAAATGGGTGTGTCGCCATAACGAGGAGTAGCTTGCCGGGAAGCAAGTGAACCTCGGTAAAAATCTTGTGTCATCTCTTAGCCGAGGATTTCTCTTGTGGTTGATCATTGTGATTGATTCTTCGAGTGCATTACTTCTCTACATCATTGGTATAAGAATCAAGTCACTTGCTCTTTACTTTCTTGTACTAATCCTAGTGTAGTTTGCTTAGTGTAGCTTTATCACATAGGAGTAAGTAGCTTAGTGACTTAGTCTTGTTGGTGTGTTTTAGAGATCATAGCCTTACTTCACTAGAATTGTATATTTGGCTTGCATAGTATAGTTGAGCTAGTGCTAGAATTAGTTTAGCCATCTTTTATACTAACGTGGTTGCTTAGTGAAGCTTGTAGATTTTTAAATAGGCTATTCACCCCCCTCTATCCATTTGGACCTTACACGAGGACACCCGACAGACTTCTTAAGTCCTGTGGTACACATGTATGGTGGTTAGAGGTCCTTAAAACGATAACAAGTACATGTGGGCCATATTATTTAGGAGGTTCTGCCACACCAGCCCAGGAGTGTGATCCCTAACTGGCCTCCCTGACTTTCCTATAGATTTGGCTCCAAACCTTACAAGCTGGTCATGCAATTTTCTCAAGGTGTCGGTTTCAGTGGAGCTCAACAACCTAAAAGAAAACAGAAGATATATATGAGCCAATAGTGTTAGAACATGCACAGGTGCAAGGAAAACCCATGTATATATTCACCAAATTGGTTTGCTTAGGAATACATGTATCAGCACAAAAGAAATTAGAATTGAGAGCCAATTTAACTGGAATCAAATAAAGACCCATAATCACCATATCATTGAGTATTGTCACACTTTCAAAATAGGGTTAAGCTTGTAAACAAACAAATATCAAAACAACAATGGCTAGATTGTAAGCCTATAACAAAAAAAAATCAAAATAACAATGGCTAGCTATTTCTCGACTCGATGCACTGACAAGAACCACCTTCAGAAACTCGCACCATTGAATAATAATGTCAAAGCAATAATTGGAAACCAGTGCAGCAGACCTAAAGAAACATCAAAAACCATATCTCCAGCCAATGAAACATCAAATTAAGCCATGTCACAGGATTGTCGTGACGCCCATGCCCCATAGGCAGTGCTTTCAATGCAGCTGCAACTGCATGCCCGTCACTACCAAATTGTTGATTTCGAGTGCGATTCAGATTTGATGGTATAGCTCAGTTTGCAAGAGCCCATGTAGCAAAAGGTATAGCTACATGCTCCCTCTGCACATCATCCCAAAGCCCTGGGACAGCATAACTTAATCTTCTAAGTAGTATATAGGCTTAATTTTCTAAGTAGTATAGCACCTCAATCCCTATTCCCTTTAATCTAGTGCCACCATCATTACTGTTATCATCCTCATGGTCGTCAAAATGCATCCACCTTTCTCAATAACTTCAATTGCTGTTGCAATATCTCAGTTAGAAGTGATGATATCCATAGTGCAGCCACAAGCATGCTCCTCCCTTTAGAATGATCTGAACCATCAAATGAAGATTTCTGTATCAAAATTGAAAATATAATAGATACAAGGAGCTAATAGTGATCCATGAAAGTGGAAAAGCTAGAATGTTAAGAAATCTGGGTTGCTTCTTTTCATAAAATATTGAACCATCAAATATTGAACATTGCCTATGAATCATCAAATGGAAACGGTTGTTCTTCAATTCATAGTGCAGTAAAGAACAAGTCTGAGACAGTTAACTACCTTGTGCTTCTCCCTATGGCATTCAGGCTTGGCTTCTCCCGATGGCGGCTCGCTGGGATCGCGGGGGCACATCCGTTCGGTGAGGGCAACGACGGCACGGGTGTGACGGGGAGGGAGAGGCGGCGGTGGCGTGGGCGAGAGGAGGTGGTGGCGTTCAAAGGCATGATCTTGACGGAGCAATCAACCTACTTCTTTTCCTTGAAGAGGGAGAGCTCTTCGAGCCAGTCCAGAATCCTCCTACGACGGGCGATGCCCTGGCCTCTCTTCGCGCCGTACTTCCTTCTCCGCTTCACAGCCTCCAATGTGCACACGGGCTCGATGACGTCGGGCGAGCACTTGCAGCCGAGGCCGTCCCTGAACAACGCCCCTAATCCAAGCTTCTCGTCAACGGTAGTGGCCACCTGCTCGAACCGTGCGCTCTTGCTGCCCCGCCCCTCGGTGCGGTGGCGACCTTGGCATCAGCTGTGGGGCGAGGCGGTGCTGCGGCAGTGGGCTCGGGTGCGCGTAGAACACGCTGCTCAAGCGTGAGCGCCGCGGCAGCGCGGCGGTGGTGGCGCCGACCTGGTTGGAGGAGGCCCTCTTGGATGACTGGCTCCGGCTGAGGCTGACGCACCCGCTGCTGTTGCCGCTGGAGCTTGCGCTGCGGCTGCCGGACCACGACACGGGGGGCGAGGGGCACACGGGAGAGGGATCATTGCGATGGAATCGGAGAGTGATTGGACTAAGGGATCTCGGCATCTCACGAGGGGGAATGAGCGATGAGCGACGATGACCGCCGCCAGAGATCGATGGCGAGGATTTCTTTTCCTGCATGTGCGATGACTGGCGAGGTTTCCTTCCTTCCTTTTTGAGTGCACGATGGCTGCGAGGTTTCCTTCCTGTCGGTCGCACGGAGTTGATCGGATCTGGGGTCGTGGGAACGCACGGAACGGGGCAGAACAACGACACCAAACGAATATCGCAAGGAACGGGGCTCTTAGTTTCTTTATTTTTAGTTGTAGGAGAAAAGATCTTGTTCTTCATATTGGTACTTCTACACGATTTTGGAAATATAACTGGTTAGGCAACTACAATCTGAAACAACAATTTCCATCTTTGTATGATATTGCCAGGAAGAAACATGTAACCCTTTGTAAAGTCTTTTGTAGTGTACCTTTAAATATATCGTTCCATAGAGCTTTGGTCGGGAACAAATTAACTACGTGGAATGAACTAGTGCAAAAGTTGCATTTGTACTATTTAAGCTGCTTTTGGTTTAAGACCACCACATAGTGTGGCTCATTTATTTGGGAACTAGTTGCAAGGGATAGATAGAAAAACACGCGTCCAAGTTTAGGTGGGAGCGAGTGTTGTTTGTTTGGTCTATCTGGTTGAGTACGAATGATATTGTTTTTTATAAGAAAAGAATGCATTTTTATATGCACATTATCTTCATAGCTACATATTGAATTGATTTTGGTCCCAATTACAAAAAAGAAAGGGTACAGGTGACCATGAAGTGGGCTTGCCGTTTTTTTGGAAACAACTGTGTTGGAGATCTTCACAATCACCTAGAGTAGACAGATTTCAGCACAAAGAGACTAACCGCGTCCGGTTCATGTTGGTACAAAATCCGAGTTGCCACGAAACAGAAGTCGGGTGAGATGGAGGGCTAGCGATTTGCTTCAAGAAATTCTTGCATAACCTGCTTTACAGCCCAGTCATCCGTAACAAGTCCACTGTGCTGCGCCTTATCAATCTTGACGGACTTGAACTGCTTGTTCTGCCCTGGCTGCCCAGTGCCCACGCATCTCCCTGTCGAACGCCAGGATGCTGACCAAATTGACGAAGCCGTCACCGTCACCGTACACAAGCTCCGGCGACGCGTCATAGTCACCCTCCCAGAAGACCAGCTGCCGCGGCGTCCTGTTGCCCACTCCGTTGATGCACGTCATGGGCACCATGGGTGCCTGGAAGTACTGCATCTTCGGGACCATCCGCCTCCTGAAAGGCTCCACGCCGTCGCGGAAGCCGATGGCGGCGAGGAAGTCTTCCATGTCGTGCGCGGAGTAGTTCCTCTGCTTCGTGATGACGATGGGCTCGTCGTGCCCGAACACCTCCGGGGACGGCAGGTCGGCGATGGCGGTTTCGAGGCTCCTCCACAGCGTCCTCAATGGGACGTCGGCGGCCGGGACGTAGATCATCTGTCCCGGCCCGGTCACGAGGGCCGTCACCTGCTGCAGGAACCCCACCGAGAGCGTCGGCGCCACCAGGATGAGGTGCTTGATGTACCTGCGCCGCCACGACAGCGGAGCGTTCCGGACGAACTCGAGCGCGACCATTCCTCCGTAGCTGTGCGCAAAGATGATGGCCTTCCGCCCGTGGTGTTTCTTGCTCGCGGCCTCGACCAGCGCCTTGAGCTGCTGGAAGTAGAGCGAGTAGACCTGAGACCGCTGTCCGGGCACCGGAGGAGCGTGGCGCCAGTCGTATGGGGCTCCGAACAGGTTGTCGCCGTCGCGGTATCCCAATCTTTCCAGTGCTTCTCTCACCTTATCAAAGCACCGTTTCCTGCATGCAGAGGATTCGAATAAAAAAACAAAGGCATACTATATCTGTGTGGATTTGGTGTGATGACTGATGACATACGGGTGGAGAGGGTCCTTGTTGCGGAACCCTCTTGCAGAGCCGAAGTTGGGCACTCGCGTCTCGACGCCGGGTATGTTCTGGTAGTCGTTGATGGCAGGATCATAGACGAGGCGCATCTGCTCCAGGAAGCAATCCACGTAGTCGTGGGCCACCAGATCTGAGGAGTTCTTCCACAGCTCGAACCAACCTTTCCCCTTCATTGCGCCACACCCTGGTGCCGACGGCCGGTACGCCTCGGTGAGACGCGCCTCCAGGTCGCTGCAGCCAAGCCCAGGCACCAGCACCACCGGGTGAAGCTCGTCGCCGATGACGGCATCCTTAGGCCGGTGGTTGGGCGAGAAGGGCTCCCGCAAGGCAGGGGTAGTAGCAGGAGCAGCAGAGGCAGGAGACGCGCAAGTGGAGTAGAAATGGCCATGGATTCAGCTTGACTGGTACACACCGCACCAGCTTCACTTGTACTACCTTCCACTTCGAAGATAAACGTGAAACACGCAGCGACAGTTTTCTGCTGGTTCACATGTTGCTATCTGGTAAAGTAGAGGAAGGGCAAAGGAGCGGCTGAGACCCCCGCGTCGCTCTCCGTACGGGCGGCACGGGGCGACTCCTCCACCGTCGACCGTAGGCCTACCTTCCACTTCGAAGATAAACGTGAAACACGCAGCGATAGTTTTCTGCTGGTTCACATGTTGCTATCTGGTAAAGTAGAGGAAGGGCCAAAGGAGCGGCTGAGACCCCGCGTCGCTCTCCGTACGGGCGGCATGGGGGCGATACCTCCACCGTCGACCGCAGGCCCCCGCCGAGAGAGCCTCCCCCGGCCGCTGCCGCCGCTCCCCGGCTTGCCACGGCGGCGGCGGCCAGCTGCAGCGTCCAAATGGTTCTCCGCAGCAGCTCCTTCTCCCTCCTCTCCTCACCTCTCTTCCTCCTCCGTGCTTGGAGCTTCTGTCGCCATCGACGGCCGCCGGCGGCCATGGAGTGGCGGATCCGAGCTCCCTGAGCATGGATCCGGTGCCTCCTGCCGCGGATCTGACGCGTGGACGACGAGCGGGCGCAGCACGGTTCCTCCGCGCGTGCCACAGTCCCCGGCAGCAGGTCTGCAACCGCGGCCGCGAGCTGGGCCTGCTGGGGCCGTCCAGTGTGCTGTTCGTTTCCTGTTCGTCGATCTGGGCCTCGCGCTCTCGGGCTCGGCGGCGCTGCTGCTCCGTGGCTGCGCGGCCTTGGCTTGGCCTACCCCGCGGGCGGCCGTGCGTCTCCGCTTCCGCGAAGCTCGTGGAGCGTGCGGGCGTGGCCTGTGCGGCTGCTGCCCTCCGCGGCAGCCCCCCCTCCTCGACGGGCTGCTGTTGCCCTCCACGTCCGCTCGGGGGCGGCAGCCGGGGACCGGGGCTGGGTGCGGCGGGCGAAGGGCTCGGGCACCGCGCGCCCCGAGCGGCCAGGGCGTTCCTCCTTGGCCCGTTCGTGATGTCCAGGAGCGGAGCCCTGCCTGCTCATCGGAGTACTGCGGCTCCTGTGGCTGGCGATGTCTGGTCCCCGGCCGGCTTCCCTGCTGGGCTGCCGATCTGGTCAGGCCCGGGACGGTGCGCGGGCTCTGCCTCTTGGGGGATGCCGGTGATCGGCGGTCTCCTTGCCGGCTCTGTGTTGGTAGTGTCGCTGTAGAATTGGTGCCAGTGCTGGTGGCTTCTGCCCTTGGCCAGGCGGGTACCGTGGGTGGCGTGCTCTGGTGGACGTTCAGTATCTGGGTGAAAACCTTGCTCGGTTCCGCCGGGCCGGCGGCGGGGGCGTAGCCGCGCCTTCTACCTTCTTGGAGGCGTCACCGAAGATTTTGTCCGTCAGAGCAAACTGGGTCGAAAGACCTACCCTTGTGCTTCTTCCTGCGTTGTTGGCGTCCGTGGATGTCAAGGCCCTTCGCGAAGGCATCGCTAGAGCACTACTGCAGCCCATCCCTTGAAGCTCTTGCCGGAGTTGCTCCTTCCAGTGATGTGACTGTCTGCGCTTCTTGCTCATCTTCGCTTTGGTCTGACCAGCCTGCTTGATGGTGTTGTCGTCATTAGCGGATGCTTTGCCGCTGTCGCTCTCCTTTGACGGATGCTTTGCCGTCGTTGCTGCTCGGGCGGATGCTTTGCCGCCTATGTTGCTAGAGCCCCCCCTCATGCTAGCTGCTGAGGGCGCGGTGGCCACCTCCTCGCTGCCTCTTCGCAGTGGATGCCTTGCCACTGTCACTTCATCGCTTTGGGCTCCCCCTCAGGCAGGTGCTACTGAGTGCGCGTCGAGCCCCATCTTGGGCTCCCCCTCAGACAGGCGCTGCTGAGTGCGCGTCGAGGCCCCGACTTGGGCTCCCCTCAGGCAGGTGTTACTGAGTGCGCGTCGAGCCCCATCTTGGGCTCCCCCTCAGTCAGGCGCTGCTGAGTGCGCGTCGAGCCCCCGACTTGGGCCCCCCCCCCTCAGGCAGGTGTTGCTGAGTGCGCGTTGAGCCCCCACGCTTCTTTGACATCATGTTGCGCGGGCGGATGTTTTGCCGCCGTCTCCTCTTGGTGGATGCTATGCCACCGCGACTTCACATCTTCGACTGGCTCCCTAGCATTGATGGTTCTCTCCTTGGCAGGTCCAATCGGTTTGGCACTGGTGGATGGGTTTCCCTTTCTGCCTTTCTTTCTTATTTGTTTGTTGTCTAGGTTATTGGCCACTTTCTCTGTGGTTATGTAACCGGCACTATGGGTACACCTGTAGTTGCTTTGTGTAAGCCGTTCTTTCGGCACTCCTCTTAGTGAAAAGACACGTGAAGTCGTGTTGGAGAAAAAAAACATGTTGCTATCTTATATTTATGCCATTCGCTTTCTGACATTAATCATGTCTTTTGCTTTCAAATTATTGTCCTTTCTTTGTCTATATATGTCTTGTGTATTGTCTTCAGTTCCTTCGACTTTAACCATCTTACTATTATTAATTAGAGTTTTACAGGCTTTCATATCACTATTGGTAATTTAATTTTAAGCACTCTATGCTATATAAAACAATACTACATGTACATATTCAGTGGCAAGTGTAAACTAAGTTTCAACTTAGCATGTGGAAAACAATACTAACATGACCTAAAATCTTTTTAATAATAAAATAAATTTCAAATAAAATATAAAAATAATAGAGTTTCTACTTAACATGTGGAAAACTATGCAACAACTCCATTAAAAATTGAAAGCCAAACTATAAATTCAAGAAGTCACCAAAAAAGATGCAACAAGAGTTTATATATATTAAGATATTAGATGTCAACTAAATACATATCACGCAAGAAAAGATAAATACTAAAAATTCTAACTAGAGATCCCCAATTAGGGATGAAAATAGATCGGATACGGACGGATATCACTGATGTTATATTTGTTTTCATATTTCTGGTCGGATTCGGATTCGAATACGGATAGTGTCAGCCATGCCGGATAAGATACGATTGGATGTCGATATCTTAAATATGCGATTCGAGTATTCGGATACGGATACAGTATCGGATGTTAAATATCCGGACTCGGATACGGATAGATCTGAACCCCTCTAAACGGATTCGGACTCGAATACGGTCGGAAAATATCCGTACCGTTTTCATCTCTATCCCCAATAGAGTCTGCACTTTAATCATCACAAGACTTGATAAAAAACAAAAAATGGATCCTAGAAAATCTCATAAAGAAAATTTCTGACCATCAATTTAGTTTAACCAAATTGACGTTAACAAATAACGACCCTGTTCTGCTGGTCATGTTTCGGCTTGTTTCGGCTTGTTTCAGCTTATTCTCTCTCACATAATACTATTGAATCAGCCGAAATCTGCCGGCTTTCCTACCTGCCGAACCAGCCCAACAAAGCGAAATGTGCTGATTGACCACAGCAGACACCACGATCGTTTTAAGCACAAAACCGATAACTAAACCACAATCGTACGTATAGTCGATAAAAAAGTAGCATCACCATGGCCCCCACAGCTCGGAATGCATGGCATGAAGAATTTATCTAAAAGTCTCAGACCCATGAATCTAGGACGGAATGTGCTGATTGACCTCAATGATTTCTCGAATGACCCTGTCCTGGGCAAAATCATCCGTGACAATCGTAGAATGCTGTGCCTTACTGATCTTGATGGATCTGAACTGCTTCCTCTGTCCTGGCTGCCGACCCATCTCCTTGTCAAACGCCAAGACGCTGATCAAATTGATCTTGCCATCTCCATCCCCGTACGCTGCTGCTTCCGGAGACGCATCGAAGTCGTCGTCCCAGTAGACCAGCTGCAGCGGCGTCCTGGTGCCGACTCCGTTGATGCACGTCATGGGCACCATCGGCGCCACGAAGTTGTCCATCTTCGGGACGGCTCGTCTCCTAAAGGGCTCGACGGCCTCGCCCAAGCCGACGGCGGCGAGGAACTGCTCCATGTCGTGCGCGGAGTAGTTCCTGTCCCTGGTGACCACGACCGGCTCGCGACCGAACACGGCCGGCGACGGGAAGTTCACGATGGCACTCTCGAAGCTCCTCCACATGGCTCTCGTGGACAGCGGCGTCGTCGTTGGCACGAAGAGGATGTTCGTTCCGGAGGCGAAGTTGCTCACTGGCTCCATGAACCCGGTGGAGAGCGTCGGCGCGACCAGGATGAGGTGCTCGATGTACTCGTTTCGCCACGCCAGCGGGGTGTTCCGGACGAACTCGAGGGCGACCATTCCGCCGAAGCTGTGCCCCAAGATGACGGCTTTCTTCTGTTTCCTCTCGCGCGCGGCCTCGACGAGCTCCATCAGCTCCTTGAAGTACCGAGAGTACACCTCGGATGTCTGGCCGGGGGATGGCGGTGCGTAGCGAAAATCGTAAGGGGCTCCGAACATGGTGTCTCCGTCACGGTATCCCTTGTTTTCCAGTACATGTTTGAGCTTTCCGAGGCACCAGTCTCTGTAGAAAAACGGAAAGAAAAGTACGTGCAACAGTCAGTTTAAAAAATTTGGAGATTATTGATCTCTCTGCATGCAGATTCGAAGGACGACGACTCACGACTTCAGAGGGATCTTTTGGCTGAAGGCTCTTGTGGAGCCGAAGTTGGGCACTCGCGTCTCGACGCCGGGCAGGTTCCGGTAGTCGTTGATGGCAGGGTCGTAGACGAGGCTCATCTGCTCCAGGAAGCAATCCACGTATTCATGGGCCGCCAGGTCTGAAACGTTGTTCCACAGCCCGAACCATCCCTTCCCCTTCATTGCGCCGCAGCGTGGCTCTGACGGTCGGTACGCCTCCGTGAGCCGTGCCTCCAGGTCGCTGCAGCCCATCCCAGGCAGCAGAATCACCGGGTGGAGCTCGCTGCCGACGCCGGCATCTCTGGATAGGTGGCCTGCCGAGAGGTAATCTCGGAGGGCCGGTGGGAGCAGAAGCACAAGGAGAAGCAGAGGCAGCACAAGAGGAGTAGACACGGCCATGGAGGGAGTCTCTTGTTTGCCTGATTGCTAACAAGCCTAGTGCATGCATGTATCGCAATTCACACAAGGTATATATAACTGCGATCGAGCGCCTATAGGACTACCTCCGGAGGAAATTAAGACGTCTTCTTTAATTTGCCAGATGTCTACTTGTACAGGTTCATGTCTTTTCATGGGGCCGGCCAGTCATCAAATTAAACTATCAATAAATATACCATCAGAGCGTGCTGCACGTGGGAATAGACAAGGCCATGGAGTCTCTTGTTTGCCTGATTGCTAACTAGCCTAGTGTATGTATCGCAATTCACACAAGGTATATATGATTGCGATCCACGTTTTCTTTTAAGACATGCATGTGCGGCACGCATGTACGCACGTAGATAAAAGTCAATAGCCAATCATTGAGATTTGATAAAGGAGTTTTAACAATAAATTTTCAAGGATATTTCTATAATGCATGATGATACAATTACATATACAACCACAATTTATCATGATATAGTTCGTTTTATTATTGATTAATACCAATTAATGTCACTCAAGTAAGCTTAAAGATATTATTAATAAAAGTTTATCACAAAAGTTACTGTTGACAACCAAATTTGACACCTTCTTATAGTTTCAGTTTGATAGTACGCTTATGTAATTTATTTGGCCGGATTAGTCAAATTTAAGTTTAATTCGGCTTAGTTATCAAATTTGATACATAAAAGCTCTTATGCTTGATTAAAAATGTTTAATCGGCTGGCCAGGCAACTACTTACTAATGGCCGGTTAGTCTAATGAGAAATAATGACTAGAGCATGTATATATTGGGCTTATGCACGAGTTCAGTTAACAAAAGAAGCCGGTTAAATCTAATATTAATCGTGGCCAGTGATTATTAGTAAATTAAAGAGACAAAGCCGGTTATGTTCAATGCTAATCGTGGTTGACATGCAAGGCATTAATGCTCCAACAGTTTGGGATTTTTTGTTTGGTAAATCTTGGAGTTTGGCAACTCTCCAAATATTATGGCAAAGGAAAAAAATATCAATCTCTAATAGTTTGGCATAATTCACTTGGCAACGTGAAAAGTGCGGCCCACAATCTGGTTTTTGGCCCTGTTCATTCGGCTTATAATCCGTCTTTTTCAGCTTGTTTTTTCAGCCGGAACGGTATTTTTCTCTCACAACAAATCAGCCAACAGTGTTTTTCAGCCGGCTTATCAGCACAGCCGAATGGCTCCTTTTGTCGCTGGAAAATTCTTTCCGCATGTATTCCTTCGCGTGCCCGCGCAAAAACGCCGCCGCCATCTCCCATGGTTCGTTGCGCGGTTCCTCCACGGCGGCGGGATCCTCCTGGCCCGGCCTTCTCCTCCTCCTAGCCGGCCATCACCGTCCTTGCTGACCTGCCAGCCGGCAACCAGGACCTCCCCAGCCGGCAACCAGGACCTCCCCAGCCGGCAACCAGACCGGCGAAGAGACAGCAGCAGAATCAGAAGCACCACAGCTGTCTGCCACTGCTCGTCAGTCGCCACACAGCAAAGTTGTAGGGAATCTGCAGGCTGCCGCCTTTTCTAAAAAAAATCTGCAGGCTGCCGGCCAGGAGCACAGTACCATGCACGATGACACAAATGAAAAGGATCATTCACACAACACATTAGTACCATTCCGATGTCACATCAGTAGCATTCAGTAGCAAACAAAACAGGCTCAGGAGCATCTGGTGATTTTGCCGGCCATGACGCCTCTTCTCTGTTTCAACTCTGTCTTATCATCATGTACTACAGAAGAGGTCATATCAGCAGTGTCGACGAGCACCTGCACCTGGACATGCGTCCCTTCGCGCGCCTAGGGAGAAGCCGGCGGCGCCGAAGAATACGTCGGATGCGCGCTCCTGAATCGCGCGCATATATGCACGTCGGGGAGATGTATTTGTCAACTTGCTAAAAATACCAAAGCCTTTTGCCAAACTATTGGAGAGGCTTTTTTCTCCTTTTGCAAAAAAAAAAAACAGGATGCCAAAATGTTGGAGTTGCTCGTTTAATATTTATCCATGTGCATACGTGTGCATGCATAGGAGCAACATGCACATGCTGGTCATATATATTCAAATACAAGCAATACAGTGACGCGTGCATGCAGATGCAGCAGTAGTCCAGCCGTCCAGGAGATGTGCGTCATGAGGAAACGGGCAACAAGTTAGCTGTCGCGGGGATCAACGCGGCTCGCGACTCGTTCAGGTGGATCACGACGGACAAGGTCAGGGTGCTGATTTTTCGTATATGCAACAGCAAGCGGAGGTGTTTCAGACTCTGTCAACAGCGACGCGCAGGAATTGGTCTCCTGAATCCTGATCGACCGTAAGATCGAAGTGTCCAGGTGACCCTACATGATGATAGGGTCGAGGCCGGTAGAGGATACAACCCAACATGGTCCAAAAACAAATCTATTACTATTCTGTTCATTTATTTTCTTCTTCTATCTACTTTTCGCATCTAGGTCAGTAGCTATGCTTTGCTAGTTTTCCACAAACAAGCTGCACGCTCCAGCGAATCAAAGTAGCTATCCTTTGCTGTTTTTGCATGTAAACCAGCCGGTTCTTCGCCATAATTAAAATTATCCCTTTACTGGTTTGCTCGAAAACTAGTTGTGGCGCTTCTATGAAAGTGAAGCATATAGTCATTGGCAACTCTGTGAGTTGATTTTCGGTGTCAACAGTTACATATGACAAATCAATACCCCAAGGGACATATGTTACTTTGTTCTGTCTTTTCGTTAGGGGTTTTGCATGATGATCACGCTGCAATGGTTTGCTTCTGAAGTTTTCGAAGAACTATCCCCTAAAGAGAAAAATTCATCGGCGGTCCCTGAAGTTGGCATGAGGTGTTACTTGGGTCCCCGTACTTTTAAAATGCTATTTCTAGGTCCCTGAACTTGACTTCGGGTGTCATCTGGGTCCCTGAACTTGGCTTTAGGTGTCACTTGGGTCCCCGTACTTACAAAATGTCATTTCTAGGTCCGTGAACTTGGCTTCGGGTGTCATTTGGGTCCCTGAACTTGGCTTCGGGTGTCATCTAGGTCCCAATACATCCAAACCCGCCCTGTACGTTGACGTGGTGCAGTCCTACATGTAGGGCCCACATGTCAGTTGGTTATATATATCTATTTCGAGGGTACTGTAGCTATAATTTCTAGAATATTCCAAAAATTGTATCTTTTTTCATACGATCTCGAATAAAGATTATTTTTATATAAAAACTGTAGCTCTCGACGAGATCTACGACTTTCTAGTTTTGAGTTTTTTAATTTGAGATCGTTAAAATGCTCAAAAAAGTAAACAAAATTTCAGCAGTATATTAATTTTTTATTTCAATATTTTGTTTAATTTTTTTGAGTATTTTAACGACCTCAAATTAAAAAACTCAAAACTAGAAAGTCGCAGATCTCATCGAGAGCTACAACTTTCATATAGAAATCATCTCCATTTGACAGCATATAAGAAAGATATGATTTTTCCAAGGCGACAAACGCTTGTAAGCGATTAATATACTGCTGAAAATTTGTTTAATTTTTTTGAGCATTTTAACGATCTCAAATTAAAAAACTCAAAACTAGAAAGTCGTAGATCTCGTCGAGAGCTATAGTTTTTATATAAAAATCATCTTTATCCGAGATCTAATGAAAAAGATATAATTTTTAGAATATTCTAGAAATTGTAGCTACAGTACCCTCGAAATAGATATATATAACCAACTGACATGTGGGCCCCACATGCAGGACTGCACCACGTCAGGGCGGGTTTGGATGTATTGGGACCTAGATGACACCTGAAGCCAAGTTCAGGGACCTATAAATAACATTTTGTAAGTACGGGGACCCAAGTGACACCTAAAACCAAGTTCAGTGACCCAGATGATACCCAACTGTCAACTTCAGGGACCGCCGGTGAATTTTCCTCTTATATCAACTACTTCTAGCTACATAAGCGGTGGTTTGGCCCGGTTTTGATCCTATGGATAGTAATAATTATCTCTTTTTGACTCCAAACAAGTAGACTAGTTAACTTTTAGCTGGAACTTTAGCTAACAACTATTCCACTAGCTAAATCAAATCAGATAATGTGTTACTAGCCGGCTATAAGGCCCTGTTTGAATTCACTATCTGATAATATTTAGCTGGCTAATAACTTATTATCTAATTTGGTCTAGCTAGTGGGACAGTTGTTATCTAAAGGTCTAGCTAACAATCAGCTAGTCTATTATCTATAGCTGCTTGGATCCAAAAGAAAGAATTATTAGCAGATAACTACTATCTATAGGGATCTAAACAGGGTCTAACTATTATCAAATAATGAATCTAAACATGGCCTTAGCTATTGGTTTCGTGCTTAAAACGGTCGTGGTGTGGTCACAATTCAATCGCTTTGTTAGACTGTCCGCACTGCTGTACGTTAGAGTCTCCGGTAAAACAGATGGCGGATTGTTTACCGTAAAACGCTGCTGCACCGGGTTCGCTACGCGGTCCGCCAGAAGCGAAGGGTCCGCCAAATTCTGTGGCTACAGTAAAATCTAGCGGACGCGCGAGAGGCGCCAGCGATCTGGAGAGAGAGTAGATAGTGGCGGGCCCCACTTATTTAACTAGCTAAAAAATGTTATAACTCACAAATCATAAAACCAAATTAAATTCCGATTGCACCATTAAATTCATTGCAATAAATACTTCAAGACAAGATGTCACATGGATATATTTAGACAAAGTGACAAGTGGGTCCCACAGTGGATAGAGGATGATATAGAGGATGGATGGATGCGGAAGAATTTGGTATAGAGAAGAGAATCTTGATGACTAGGCCTTTTAGAAGATGAATATAGAGGTTCACGAGTGCGGACAATCTTATTTGCTAACGTCAATTGCTTGTCTGGTACGTGAACTTGTTATAATAAGTACACACGGTGCAGTGATTTGGAAAAAGCAAAGGCCACAATTATTTTTCGCTTGTCTAAAAAAACGTGGCTTTCCTTAATTTGCTATGTCCGTCCTATGTGATGATCATATATCATGAGGAATCTATATCTCTTATAATCCTAAGCCCCACTACAAAATCAATCTTCACGTGCAAATCATCTACATCAGTAGTCCATTAGCGCATATACTTATGTGGCGCGCGCGCACACACACAGATATATATAGGGAGAGTATACTCTATAGCTAACTATAAAATAAGTTATTTTGTAGCCACCTCTATTTACGATAATTTTATATACTAATTTACGACAATGTCGATATATATTTACGATAGTTGAATTACTATAACACATGGGGGATATTTACCATAATGTTATAGTAAATCACATAGTAAGGAGTTACTATATATATATATATATATATATATATATATATATATATATATATATATATTGCCCACGCCAGGGTACTCACCATATACTAAAATTAGTTCACAATTCGCAGCAACATACTGGCTATGCTTCTTGTTTTTTATGTGTAATTGAATTCACAGCTACGGAAGAATGGTCGCCCTCTAGAATGGAGGAATGGTCGCCCTCGAGTTCTCCAGGCCCAAACGGCGTATAAGCAAACAAACACGGCGCCCTACACCGCCGGGGCCATGGTCTAGCCACGTCCAAACAAACAAACACGCCCTGTGTACATCAAGCAACACGTCCTTGTGGCGCCTGTACACTCCACGGGCTTCCTACAGCAGGCACTCAAATGATGAGCTACGTCGAAGCTACCATGCTGTCTTTGAGGGCGATGTGGAGGAGGTTCGAGTTCGAAAGTGGTCTCGTGTATCTGCCGTCCCCAAAGGTCGGTCACAAACCACTTGTGGTCACCGGCGACGGAACTACTCGGCTAAGGCTGGATAACGAGCCGAGCTGGCTCGGCTCGGCTCGACTCGTTCTGGCTCGTTAGGATAACGAGCCCGCTCGGCTCGGCTCGTTATCTTAACGAGCCAGAAAGCCAGCTCGGCTCGGCTCGTTATGAGCTCGAGCTGGCTCGTTAGGCTCGCGAGCCAGATATAAAAAATACACAAAATATAATATTTGCATTTATCTAAAGCTTAAAAATATTAATAATATAAAAATATATTCAGTAACCTTAAATTGAATAAAATATTCATATGAGCTAACATATCATCTATTTGTGAAGTGCAAGACATGAAGTAATACAAAACTAATATAAGTTATGATGACTTTTTTCCTAAAACTACGGCTCGTTTGGCTCGCGAGCGGCTCACGAGCCAGCTCGAGTTGGCTCGTTATAGCTAACGAGCTAAAATCCTGACTCGGCTCGGCTCGTTATCATAACGAGCCGAGCTGAGCCGAGCCAGCCACGAGCCGAGCGAGCTAACGAGCTTCGAGTTTTTCGTCCAGCCTTATACTCGGCGCATGATATGGAGGATTTCCTCTGCGACATCGGCTTCCGCGACGGCGTCGAGCCTTCAAGGAGGCGGATGGTACCCAAGATGAACTACTCCGAGGCACCCATGGTGCCCATGACGTGCATCAACGGAGTGGGCGTCAGGAGGCCCAAGCAATGGTGTGGGACAGCAACTACGATGTGTCCCCAGAAATAGTGTATGGAGATTGAGATGGGACCACGCTATCCGAGGGCCGAGGATCGTGTACGATGGCTGACACCTCGGAGACGGACTACATCGCCTTCCGGGAATTCACAGGGCTACAACGCGTCCCAGCGCTGGGGACCTCTGTCGAATGCGCTGTCAGCACCCCGACTACTGAAGACGATGAGTCTACATCAACCTCCGCTGCCGCTCCGTCTGATCCAGGTCCGACAACAGCAACGCTACCTGATGGGCTAAAGGGACCAAGGCCCAGGGTGCTGAACCCATGTTGACGGTTATTAAGTGTCATTTTAAACCGTCAACCAAACATGAATCTATACCTAATAATAAAGAGGCAAAATTTTCACGTAAGATATAAGTAAGACTCCTACTCAACTAAGATTACATGTAAGATTGAGTTCACACTAATCCAAATAGATCAAACTCCGCGTAAGATGTAAGACTCCTCATGAACCAAGATTACATATAGTACTAGAGACCGAGATCAGTTTCCATGCTTATACGCCTCATATATGCATCATATACGTATCCAGGCCGTACTGCAAATTTTGGATACGTACGGGTCCGAACATAGCTGGATCAATTGGATATGGTCCATGAAAGCAAAATGACCCAACTTTCCTCCCACGCGTGAGTTAGAGTTACCCCGTAATCTATCCTTCCCCTGGCCGCTGGCAGAACCACGCCGCATCCCGCGACTCCCACTCCCACTGGCGACCGGTGGCCGGAGGGTGGCGAATGTCGGCCAAGCCCAGCGGTGGGGCAGGGAGCTGCTGGCAGCAAACCGGCGAGTCGACGACACAGTCGAGCGACGAGCGGCTACTGCTCCACCCTCTCCGGCTCTCCTAGCTCCCAGCCCGGTGGCCCCTACTTCTACAGCTGCAGGCTGCAGCCTCGCGCGCCCGAGCTCCGAGCACGAGCAGGGCAGCGAGCGGCCGGCGGTGACGCTTTGCAACCTCGCGCCCCAGTTCCGAGCACAAGCAGAGCAGCGAGCGGTCGGTGATGATGCAATTAGGCGGTGACTCCTCCAAGTCTGGCAATTCCTGGTCCAGTCCTAGCTGGCAAGCAATAGCATCCCTAGAGTTTACTTTTATTCAATAATCAATATTCATCATGTGATGATTCATTGATTTGTGATGTGCTTCAATCTAAAATTTTGTTCTTTTTTAACCTTTTGATATGAGTATATGGCTCTGCATGAAACGTGCTCCAATTTAAGTTGACGACCAACAAAAGAAGAAGAATTCATTATAAAAAACATGTTGTGTTTTTAGAGAAGGTTTTCAGGAGGCAATAACGTATGGCGCTGCAAGTACTGCAATCTCGAGTATAAAAGATTTTATTCTATGATAAGAAGCCATTTGCTTTGGATAATAGGTGGAATCAAAGATTTCGACAAGCAGAGAAGCATTTGAGATTCATAAATAATGTAGTTATTATTATTGAAAAAAAAATCCTAAATGTGTCCTGTCACTATTTTTTAGAGAATAGTGTATCTGATACTTATAGTATCCGTATATGGCGAACATATTTTATGACACATACTTAACTAGAACAACTCCCATCTGGCAATGATAAATGCAGAGTTCGATTCCAATACGTATTAGGTTGCACCCTGCTCATTATGTATGTGACTCGGACTCATTACATGTACTGATACGAGTCGGAACTATTCACGTCTGATTCTTATATATATTAAAACTCCGTTGCAACGCACGGGCACATTTACTAGTTAATGCATAAATAAGAAATATATAAGTAGAATAGAAGTTTAACTGACAGAATTCCACGAGTTTTGGTATATCTATGTTTTTCAGGGATTAAACATGAAAAAGAGGCAAGAAATGGTGGACGTCGGTGTAAAAAGCATATTCTAACGTGAAACCAAATGGAGAAGATTCTAGAAGACTCAAGAAATCATACCATCCAAGGTGGGACCCACCTGGCATAGAGCCAGGTCGGCCGACCTAGGAGCCAGGTCGACCAACCTAGGGTGGCCCGACCTGTCAGCTGGCTTGTGTCGTCGATCCTCCACCGCCTTGAAGATTGCATCTTAACCGTTGTTCAAGTCGGTTTGATCCAAGGGCTCACGTTCATCTCACCTGTCTATATAAACAGAGCCCTGCCCCCTGTTCAGATCATCCTCATCTGGGTTGAAACCCTAATTTCTCCTCTATATCTAGAATTCCTAGATATGATCAAGAGAGAAGCTCCAAGAGAAGATTAGTTTTGTAGTCCACCAAAGATTAGGACTAGTCTTATTTAGAAATGGAGAGATAGAGTGTTGGGGAAGAGTTTGAGGGGAAGCCCCGACCTGTCGGTGTCTCCTCTCCGGCTTGTACCTGCGGGATCAAGTTTCATTAACATTGGGGCTTGCTTCTGAGAGTCTTTTGGTATTCAACTTCTAATTCAAGTCTTTGTTATTATTATTCATTGGTTTACGACTCTATTTTGAGTGCTCTAGTCTTGGTCGCTATTAGATTAGAGTAGTATTCGTGGTGTAAGCTTGGTGCTTAGACTTCAGTTACTCATAGATGCACCCTGCATTCCGGAGCCGTGGTAGTTCACGAGGGTGACTCTTATAGTCTCATCGATTCTTATATATATATATATATATATATATATATATATATATATATATATATATATATATATATATATATATATATATATATATATATATATATATATATATATACCCGTTTGTAGGACCTAAGTAGGACCCGGTTGCCAGGTTAAAGTCATCTTATATGGTGCTTTCTCCTATGCAATGTCCCCAGCATGAATAGTAATCACATAGCTTATAAGGGTTAGAACTATACGACCATAGTGACCTCCTTTATAATCCCTATAGTCTCCGTCCTTGCTGCTTTCTCAGGGGCTAAGTTTAGTCTTAGTATGACACGTTTTCCTTGTGGTAAAATATAAATAACGATACTCTGGAATACTCCCGGGTGAAGTGCTACATCAGTATACTATCTGTGTGCTTGCGGATACTTATATTTCTTGTGTGCATTTAATTTATACCAACAAGCATTTCTAGCGCCGTTGCCAGAGAAAATGGTAGCTGAGATAACTTCGAGCCTAGCTTAACCTTGTATTATACTTTTATCTTTTTCCTTTTTATCCCATTCTTTTCAACTTTTTTGTGTTTATCCATATGGATATTGAAAATTCCACTCCTATTTACCAATGTTCCGCACCCATGAGCACTAGCCATAGGCCCAAAGAATCATCCAAACCCATTTTAGCACTCGCCTATGAGCTATGACCACGTTTAATTGAGATGGTCCAGAACCATCCATTTTCAGGAAAGGAAGACGAAAACCCTTACCTACACCTACAAGATTTCGAACAGACCTGTGACTGCCTACACATAGCAGGCATGTCAGATGGGACCTTAAGATGAAAGCTTTTTCCTTTCTCTTTGAGAGGGAAAGCTAGAATTTGGTATGACCGAACCGTAGAGAGTAAACAAGGAGATTGGGGAAGTTTGCGCTCTAGCTTCTGTTTAGATTTCTTTCCTATCCATAAAGTCGTTAACCTTAGAGCCGAGGTCATAACTTTTAAATAAAAAAATAATGAATCTTAGAACTACAAGACCATTTTAACCTTCTTTTAGAATTTGGACTAGACTTAGAACTATAAGACCATATTTTACTTCAATATTTTTACATGGGTCTTAACACAAAAACCACATAATTTCTCACTTTAGCATCTAGAGGATCATTCTTGCATCTTTCTATTTAGGAAGCAAGAAAACTCCTAGACAAAATTTTAATAGATAAACTACCCTTAGAGCCAGAAGAGAATTATGTAGGAGAAGAATCACTAGTAGCTGAACCTAAAATTTTGCCAGAACCATCACAACCTTCAGCTAATCTAAATTCCGAGCCATTAGACACCCTATTTTTAGATTTTATGCTCGATTTCAAGGGGAACTTTATGCTAATTATGGAAATACCTCGAAATACCATAGGAAGCCTAGGAAGACCAAGAAATTATCAAACCAAGAACTTTTAGACCCTTTCGACAAAGCTTTCCTTAGACAGACAACACGAGAATTAGTGTCTATAATTAGCAATGAGTGGTTAGAAGAATCAGAGCTTTCCTCTGATGTGATCCGCTTGGATGCACCTTCCATCACCATTCAATGCCAAATTGATAGAGACCCTTTCGAAGCCTTTTACAATCTAGTTGTGGGTGTTAACATTATGTCTACATCATTTGCTCAAAATTTATTAAAACATATACCATTAACCCCAACAACCAAATTATTGAAAAGCCCTTTAGGACACATTGTCCAAAGTTTAGGAATTTTATATGTGTTACCCATCTAGGTAAGAAAAACCATGGTTCATTTGAGCTTTTATATCTTTGATATCATGGAGTTTGACCTGTTGATAGGACAACCAATTGATAGGCTTATTCAAGAAGGACAAACATGAAACTTTAATTTACGTTTAGGGAAAACTTTAAACTCCCTTTGTCCATCACTCATTCTTTAAATACCGAGATCGAGCCATGTCTAGAGCATGATCCGATAGAAGAGGTCAAGGTAGCATCTCTAGAATGCTTAATAGAACACAACTTAGAGGATGATGCTGAATTCTTCATAGAGGAAGAAGACAAACCTTTTGTGGAACCAGAACCTTTAGATGAATCTATAGAGCCACCTAAACCTCCAATTGAGCTTAAACCTTTGCCAGCTGGTCTTAGTTATACTTTTCTTAATAATGATCAGGAATCTTCTGTGATCATAAGTGATAAACTCACTCAGGAAGAATCTTTGCGCCTAATAACTGTCTTAAAAAAGCATCGCTTAGCTTTTGGCTACTCACTAGAAGATCTTAAAGGAATTAGTCCTACTCTTTGCACCCATCGCATCCCTACAATTCCAGAAATTACACCATTTAGAGAGCCCTAGCGTAGACTTAATAATGCAATGCGAGAGATAGTAAAGAAGGAAGTTTTAAAACTATTGCACACCATGATCATTAATCCTATGCCACATAGTGAGTGGGTAAGCCCTGTTCAAGTTGTGCCTAACAAGGGAGGCATGACTGTTGTTAAAAATGAAAAGAACAAATTAATCCCTCAAAGAACCGTCACTGGATGGTGAATGTATATAGATTATAGAAAACTTAATAAGGCAACAAAGAAAGACCACTTTTCGCTACCCTTCACTGATGAAATGTTAGAGTGATTAGCGAACCACTCTTTCTTTTGCTTTCTTGATGGATACTCAGGTTACCACCAAATCCCAATACATCTAGATGACCAAAGCAAAACTACTTTTACGTGTCCATATGGAACTTATGCTTACCGTAGAATATCTTTTGGTTTGTGTAATGCTCCAGCTTCTTTTCAAAGATGCATGATGATGAGGACATCGCCACGCTGGACACACCGACGCTATGGTCTTCCCCAAGTTGCAATTCGTCCCCAACTCAGCTGCCACGTCACCCTCGGATTCAGCAGACACGGCGTCACTGTTTCGGTCATAACTCTCTCATACGACATCGAAACGGGGCGTTCTTGGATGCGTTGGAAAGGGGATGACGACGCCGTCGTTTTGGATCTGGTCATATCTCCAGAAGGTCCGTGGATCATTCTGTGTGACCACGGCAAGGTGCTGCGTCACCTGTTTGGGCCAACTTGGCCATGTATCGTATCGGGCCTTAAGCCCAAGTTGTGGGCGCCCAACCCCTGGCCGTCCTCAACCCTAGGTCGAGTCTTAGACTATAAAAACAGCCGCCGCCGCTGCTAGACAATGGGGTTTTGTTTTGAGTTTAGTTTTCCATCGAGAAACTGAATCGTTCATTGTAACTGTGGTGACAAATCCTTTTACAGTGATCCAGGGCCCCTGTTCTTGATCTCCTCCACTGTGTCGATTAGTCCTTTGGAACCGAGTTCTTGAACCCTATATTGATATTCGCATCATTCATATTTGCAATTTCAGATTGCGTGTTTTTACCTTCTTGCTTGTGTTCTTCGATTCGCTTACAGGAAAAGTCTTCTTGGCGAGGTCAATCAAGTTGTGCTTGGTTGATAACCAACGGAGCAGTGGTGTAACGGTTGCAGGGTTCGAATCGTGTCTGATTTGAAGCCGGATCGCCAACGTCGAGATCTCCACAAGTCGAACTTACCGGTTACCTCTCGGAAGATCGGGCCTGTATCTCATCACATGATATCTATATTTTCTGATATGATTGAAGAAATTATGGAAGTTTTCATGGATGACTTTTCTATTTATGGAAAAACTTTTGATGATTGTCTTGAAAACTTAGATAAGGTTTTGTAAAGATGTGAAGAAAAGCACTTAGTACTTAATTAGAAAAAAATGTCATTTTATGGTTAGAGAAGGAATAGTGCTAGGACACTTAGTGTCTGAATGAGGAATTGAAGTAGACAGAGCTAAAATTGAAGTAATTGAACAATTAGCTCCACCTGTGAATGTTAAAGGAATAAGAAGTTTTCTTGGCCATATTGGTTTTTATTGTAGATTTATAAAGAATTTTTCATATATTGCTAGACCACTTACTAATCTTTTGGCCAAGGATGTTCCTTTTGAATTTGATGATGCTTGTATGAAATCTTTTGAAACTTTAAAAAAGCACTCATTTCTGCACCAATCATTCAAACCCCTGATTGGTCTTTACCTTTCGAAATTATGTGTGATGCTAGTGATTATACTCTGGGGGCAGTTTTGGGACAAACAAAAGATAAGAAGCATCATGCAATTGCTTATGCTAGCAAAACTTTGACAGGACCACAACTTAATTATGCAACAACTAAAAAAAGAACTACTGGTTGTCGTTTTTGCTATTGATAAATTTAGGTCTTATTTAGTAGGAGCAAAAGTAATTGTTTATTTTTGATCATGCTGCTTTGAAATACTTGCTCTTTAAGAAAGATGCTAAACCTCGATTAATAAGATGGATTTTGCTACTCCAAGAATTTGACTTAGAAATAAAAGATAAAAATGGATTAGAAAATCCACAGGAGCTGCCAATCAACGAATCTCTTTGGGACGACATGCTATACTAGGTCTCTCGATCTGACCCCTGCTATGCAGATGTTGTTAATTTTATGGTTTCAGGGTATATACCACCAGGAGCAGATAAAAGAAAGCTTATTTATGAAAGTCGTTACCACATGTGGGATGATCCGTACCTCTTCAGAGTTTGTTCTGATGGACTTCTTAGGAGATGTGTACCAACTGAGGAAGGAATTAAGATCATTGAAAGATGCCACTCATCACCATATGGAGGACATTATGGCGCATTCTGCACTCACGCAAAAATCTGGCAGAGTGGATTTTTCTGGCCAACTATGTATGAAGTCACGAAGGATTTTGTCCGGAGGTGTGGGGCATGTCAGAGACACGGAAATATTAATGCAAGAGATGCTATGCCACTCACTACCAACCTCCAGATAGAGCTCTTCAATGTCTGGGGAGTTGATTATATGGGACCATTTCCAAAGTCAAAGAATTGTGAGCATATCTTGGTGGCAGTAGATTATGTTTCCAAATGTGTTGAAGCCATGCCATGCAGATCTGCTGACGCTAAGAACTCCAAGAAGATGTTCCATGAAATAATATTTCCAAGATTCGGTATACCGAAGATGGTGATCAGTGATGGAGGATCTCACTTTATTGACAGAAGTTTTCAAAAATACCTATCAAACCTCGGGATCCGTCACAAAATCGCTACTCCATATCACCCTCAGACAAGTGGCTAGACAGAGACATCAAATAAACAAATCAAGAATATTCAAGATGGGGGCTGCTTGGAAGGACATGTTACCCGAGGCATTGTGGGCATACCGTACTACCTACAAAACGCCAATTGGAATGTCACTTTATCAACTGGTATATGGGAAGACCTGTGACTTGCCTGTTGAGCTAGAATTCAAGGCTCACTGGGCTATCAAGAGATGGAATATGGATCTGGATACAGCCGGTGTGAAAAGAAGGATGCAACTCTCAGAACCCGACTAATGGAGAGAAAAAGCATATCACAACGCCAAGATTTACAAAGAAAGAACCAAGAGATGGCATGACAAGAGAATCAAGAAGAAAAGCTTCGCCCCAGGAGACAAGGTATTACTTTTTAATTCCAGGGTGAAATTATTCGGGCACGAAAAATTACAGAGTAAATGTGAAGGACCATACACGGTGATTAATGCGTCATCACATGGAGCGGTAACACTTCAAAATGACGAAGGTACGTTATTCAAGGTAAATGGACACCGCCTCAAAATCTTTTTAGAGCCCAATAAAGATCCAGAAGAATTAGATATTATAGAATTTATTAATTTCTCATGATTTTTAGGCCTGTCCGCTTTCTTTTTGATTTTTCGGTCAAAAGTATGTTTTTAGGATATAAAATATTATTAGAAAACATCGTGAAAAAGGAGCCCGCGAGGCGAACTTGGGACAGGTCGCTCAACCTGGAGCCCAGGTCGGTCGACCTGGGTCTATCCCATTTCACCGCCGCCTTTTTCTGTTTCGCGTATTTCGATAGATGCTTCTGGAAAATGAATATGTCACGAATATTCGGTCATTCTCCAACGCGATTACCCATTTGGGACGAGATTTGACCCCTGGATCAAGTTGAACACCCCCTATATAAATAGCCCCCTGCTGACCTCCAACCTCATTCCATCAAAGCTCTCCTCTCTTTTAGATGAGAAGCTCTCCTTCTCCCAAAAGCTCCCCATGGAAGACAAGCAAATCATCCCCATGAGATGGACCTCAACCAAATTCTAATAGAAAACTCTCTAGCCATAGTTCTAGTTGAAGATCCTCTCCCTCTGGCTGTCATTCCTCCCAAGCCACTAGTTCCTGCCAAACCTCGTAGCTATGAGCGAGCCTATTTTTCCCAAGTTCATGCTCCAACTCTTCTATCTCCACCGGAGCATCTCCTTCTGAAGGATGCTCCACCGAAGGGACCGATCATCAAGGTGCCAGCCGACACCAAGCTGCTCCCACCGAAGGACAACGAGGTTCTGACCAAAGTGAAGACAAACAAGCTGGGACAGATCATCTGCACCAAGTATACTCCTCACGCCCAACCATCGAAGCCATACGTGCCCATCCATCCAAAGTCAAGTTTCTACCACCCAAGGAGGCACCGCCACAGGAGAGGAGGAAGCGTCAGAGGACTACAGTAGCGTCGCTAGAGGAGCAAGTTAAATTCCTTGCAGAACTTGTAAAGTCCTTAGATAAAGATCATAAGCTTGTTAGTAGGTCAGTGACAACCACCAACGAGAGGATAGACCTAGAACGCATAGAACGTAAGAAATTAGAAGCTAAGGTTGAGAACCTCGCTAGTGATGTTCGTGGCGAGGGTAAGGAGAAGAAATAAAAATTAGGTTATAAATTGGGGCACCCCAGTTATCAGTCTTAAATTTAGGTTTGTTAAATTAGGTTTGTTTTTGTCAAATGTAATAAAGTGCCCTAATTTTTGGGTTTGCATTATTAGCTCAGTTAATAGAGTGATTTATTATTACAAAGTTTGCCTTATTTATTGAATAAAATTGATTACCATAAATGTTCTCTATTTTTGGATATGTGTTTTTGTCTCCACCTTGCTGTGCATGAGGAATAACAGGAAACAAGTGGGGGAGACACATCATGATGACCAAAAAGGAAACGATCGCGAAAGTTACAAAAATTACAATTAAAATGTCGCAAGGACCACGCACAACCCAGGGCGGCCGCCCTGTTTGCTAGGGCGGGCAACCCAGCCCAGCTCCACCTCGCTGCGCACTTCGTCCATGGTCAGGTATGAACCCAATACACTCTATTTTTATATATGTTGCTCCCTGTTTCGAATTAAATTGAAAATTCATTAATAAAATCATTTAAAATCTAAAATAAATATTGTTGTAGTCATGACTTAAGGACAGCTTCACATAACACTTTTCCTAGAAGTCTTGTTACTATTGGGAACTTAATTTTTAGGGACCCCGTGTCACTTAAGTTGTTGTGGAATGTGAGATAGTAGAATAATGAGAACCTGATTCTTGATGTCTAGTCATTGGAGAATTTAATTTCAAAAGTCAAAAATAAATAGCTACACTTCTCCTCTGTAGTAAAAGTAATATCCCATTAGAGCCATACATGTTTACATATTGAAAATTAGCTCATAAGCTACTTGCTTTATATTGAGTTTTGTCAAACCTTGTGACCCGTGTTGAGAGGTTTATCATACTCCCAAGATCAAGATCACTTACACTCCACATATATCTGCTGCTCTTACACTGAGAGTACGCAAAAACATGCCTTTTCATCCACCTAAAAATGTTTTACTCCTACACTGGGAGAAAACATAAAAAGAAGTTTGTTAGGAATAAATGCTCCAAGTTCTTGTAAATGTATTTCTTAAAGTTTTCTAATTGCAGAAAGGAGGCATGTGGCTATGTAAAAAAAGGAGAAGTATTGAAAAATAATGGACAAGTGTCCAAGAAAAAGTATTGAAAAAAGAGAGAAGAGAAAGAAAGAAAGAGATAGCCCATGTTCTCTAGTAAAAGTCTTCAATGTTTCAAATTAGAGAGACGTGTTTTCAAGGAGCAAAGTAGAAATAGGATAGCCACCATATATATTCCAAACACATGCACATCTTGATCTAGGAGTATGACATTCCCCTCCATGGATCTGAGTTTTGACTTAGCAACATATGCAAAGTAAGTATGCTACATCCTTGAATTACCTACAACTCCTCATAAGCTTTATAGAGATAGATGTAAAGAAGGCATTAATCATCTATGCCTTGGTGAGGATCCAAAAGTACCACATATATGAGTGATTTGAGAGTACTACATGAAGGAGAAGGTAAGCTATGTTTTATGCAAAACTTATGTGGATTTTCAAATTGCTGCTTTCTCAGGGATTAAGTTTAGTCTTAGTTAGTATGACACGTTTTCCTTGTGGTAAAATATAAATAACGATACTCTGGAATACTCCTGGGTGAAGTGCTACATCGGTATACTATCTGTGCGCTTGCAGATACTTATATTTCTTGTATGCATTTAATTTATACCAACAACCCACATTACTACGGCCTGGCCTGGCAGAGCAAGTGAAGAGAAGGCAGAAGACAGTAGCATGCGTGTCTGTGTTTCCTATATGTACCGAGTACCTTTTTGCAGAAGGGGGGGGTATGAACATCGATGTAACAAACTCTCCTATGAACTAAGATTCATTGTCTATTCCTCGCCCATGCTTTGCTTCTTCTCCGCCTAGCTCTGATCCTCTTATTCCCTTCCCCTGCTGCTAACAAATTGGTATCCAGAGCCTTCGATTCCGTGGGCTTCTCCATCATTCCTCCCCACCACCGCCTTGATCTGGCACTGTAACCCCCGTCGGCAGGTCGATTTCCGGTTCGCTTCGGTGGTCCGTCGAGATCCCATAGGTCTGAGCCGAGGCTGGTGTGATCGGCAGTGACGGCGTGAGCAATCCACACTGGAGCCCCACCAAATCACCCATGACCACTTCACCAGATTCCGCAAAGAGCTAGGTGCCATGGATCCCAACTTCAAGTTGCTCCTGGACTAGATCAAGGTCATGCAGACTTCGATCACCAACATCGACTCCAGGCTGTCCTCCCGGATCGACTACGTCGAGCACACCATCATGGGTCGCTTTGACAAACTGGAGAGTGCTGCCCAGGTGCTCGACACTTGGAAGCCCAAGGTGGACACGTCGTTGGAGGAGATGCGCGCCGAGATTGACGCGTTCCGCAAGACCGACAAGACGGTGGAGTGGATCCGCTCTGAGATGACTGCTCTTTGCAAGACTGTCAGCCGCACCACGCTCGACTCCACTACCATGGCCCCAACTGGAGTTCTGCCGCCACTACTCGTGTTCCTTGCGCCAGCAATGGCCGGCAGCTCCGTCATCCACCCGTTAGGGCACGACGTCGAATCAAGTCACCGGGGAAAGAGTTTGGAACTCAATTCCCCGTTCAAGGGTACACAGTTACATCCCCACCCCATTCCCCTACCCAAATTGCATCGCTCGCTATCTAGTTTGGCTCTGGTGACAACAGGTTTGGGGGGCACCAGTGGTGATCGCAGCGACTGGCATGGGGGTCATGGTCACCATGACCCACGTCCGCCTTGCGAGACTAATCACACAGGCAAAAAAGTTCCCAAAATGAATTTTTCAAAATTTGATGGTAAAAATCCTAAGTTGTGGATCACTTGGTGTGAGGACTACTTTGATCTGTATTCGGTAGAGCCTGAGGTGTGGATTAAGTGCACAACAATGAATTTCGTCAATTCATTTGCCGCGGCCCGTTGGTTGCAATCTCTGGATCCACGGGTTAAGAGGTTACCATGGAAGGATTTTTGTCAGTTGGTCCTAGATAGGTTTGGGAAGGCTCAGTATGAAGCTCTAGTTAGACAAATGTTCAACATCCATCAGTATTATCTTTGGCAGTTCAGGTGTGTTCTTTTCAGTCCAATGCCAAGGTATTATCTTTGGCCCACTTCGATATCATTGTGGGAATGGATTGGTTAGCTCGTTTCAGCCCAATGCAAGTTGACTGGGAACAAAAGTGGCTGTTGATTCCATACAATGGGTCTTACCAACTATTGCATGGGGAATTGGAGTCCTTGCCTCCTGGCTCGGTGATCCAAGTGCATGCAGCGGTGCCGGATGTTTCAGTTCCTACTCCTTCAGCTTCTCCACCTAAGATCACTGCTCTCATTGATGAGTTTCATTCGGTCTTTGCACCACCAGTTGGCTATCCACCACCACGTGAGTGTGAGCATGCCATTCCTTTTATCCCAGGCGCAACCCTAGTGAATGTTCAACCATATCGCTATCCTCCCACGATCAAGGATGAAATCGAGAGGCAAATTGCGGACATGTTGGCTTCCGGAGTCATTCAACACAGCAGCAGTCCTTTCTCCTCTTCAATCTTGTTGGTGAAAAAGAAAGACGGCTCGTTTCGCTTTTGTGTTGATTTTAGACATCTCAATGCTATCACTGCAAAAACTAAATATCTAGTTCCTGTTATTGAAAAGCTCCTCGATGAATTGCATGGTGCCTCATGGTTTTCCTGCCTCGACCTCACTGCCAGCTATCATCAAATTCGGTTGGCCTCTGGGGAAGAGCCCAAGACTGCTTTCCAAACACATTCAGGGCAGTACGAGTTTAGGGTAATGGCTTTCGGGCTCTCCGGTGCACTGGCCACATTCCTTAAAGCTATGAATACTACTCTCCACCCGGTGTTACGCAAGTTCATCCTAGTCTTCTTTGACGATATTCTCATATACAGCCGCAGTTTTGAGGAGCATGTGAGGCATGTACGGATTGTGTTGGAACTGCTTCAGCGGGATCAGTGGCAGGTTAAGCTTAGCAAATGTGTCTTTGGTCAGCGGCAATTGCGATATCTCGGTCATGTCATTTCTGAACATGGGGTAGCAACAGATCCAACTAAAGTGGAGGTAGTACTCAGTTGGCCTGTCCCAGTCTCAGTGAAGGAGTTGCGAGTTTTTTTTGGCTTGCTGGCTATTATCGCCGCTTTGTTAAACACTAATTCATGAGCACTGTTTATCTAGTAGCGTCCACTGGTTATACACTGTTTCTCTGACGGCGGGCACTGTTCATCTGCCAGTTTCCACTGTTCATCTAGCAGCCTAGAAGAGAATTGCTACGTGTACACGATAAATGTACCCAGAAGATTAAAGTAAGCCCTTTTCCTTTCCAAAAAATTCCTAAATAAATTAGAACCACTCTAGAGCCTACCCAAATATTTTCCACCTCTTCTTCATCATCCAAAAAATCCAGAATAATTTACAAATTCCTCTCATTCGCGTTTCGCCGATAAACGTAGGAACTTTATATCTCATCCATCCTAACTCCGAATCCCGTAATTCTTCCAAAAAATCTTCTAAAATCCAATAATTTGTCTCCTTTTCAGCGAACTTCAACATCTATACTCAGTTATGAGCAAATTTTAGATGTATGAACAGCCCTCTCCTCTACGCGGACCCACAATTACTATGATTACGATCCTCCTATGTTTTTTTTTAAAATCAATAACACTACTGCTGGGTTTTGATGTTACACACATTTAACTGATATATCCTTCATTTCATAGACACAAGTTACTTATTTCACCTCCTTTTATACTTTGTCACACTACAGTGTAAACTATACTAGCAATCTTCTTCTGCTAATACAATAAAACATAAAAAAGGGACAATATATTCACAATAAAAACAATATGAAAAAATTTATATAATCTGCATTATATTCAACTGTAACATATGTCATATATGTTTTACTATAATATACAATATATAACACTATAGAACGGCAACCTCACGGTAGGCGCTGATTTTCTAGTTCATTAAAGAGAAATGAAACCAGCTGCTAAACTGCTCGCTCTTATTAGCCTTCATGTTCCCCTTGGCCATCTTGCTCAAGACGTTGAGCTTCTGATGCTGATCTCGCAGCAGAACAAGAGGGCTGCAGAAGAAATCATCAATTCGGTCTTCGTACTTCTCATAGGGCAAATGAAGTGTGTGAGCACAAACAAACCCTGTTCCAGGTAATCAAATATCTTTGCCAGTACCAAATATGCTGGAATACATGCATTCATTAAATAGAACAGGGTATAATAGTTTGACAGTGGCAACTGGCGAAGATGCGAGATTGTGGCTAACAAGAACGGAAGTTACATTCCTCTTACTGATATATATGGCAATCAAGAAGTTGCACCAGCTTCCGATCACTACATCAGCCAAACAACCCAGTGATCGCTTGAAAAGAAAACATAGCATCACACTTAACATGTCTGTTTGAGTTTGAGACAAACATATAGAATAGGAATGCTTCTAAATTAAATTCAACAATAGCATAAATGTATTGATCATATCTGTTTGAATAGATGAACCCAGAAAAATTTCACCATAGGACACATCTTGAAGGAAGCTCAGGAACTTGTTTACTTGGGTACCCGAATGCAACGGCAACACTCACAAACAAACTCATCAGGCAAGGTAATTCAACTCGGGCCACCTGAGAAGGAGATCTAACAGTAGAAAACAAATTTCAAATTATTATGTCAACGAAGATACTATTCAAATGCTTTACATATTTCACACCACGCTTAGCAGGTTTGATAAGTTAGACCAAACAAACTAGACAAGCACATTCCAAGAAAAAGGGGCAAACGAAACATTACCAGAAAGTGGTAGTCAACCCAACAGCCGTTGGAACTTGGAAGAGCTAGTATGCTTGATGATATCTTCTTGTTCCTTTCCTCCATAACACCACATCGGCAGCTACAATACAATCACAAATTGAAATCATCAGAGACGATCGAACATTCAGATTTAATTTAAACAGGCCTCCAAGAAAATGCAGCATGTTGGTAGACACAGTGCGGAGGGAGAACGCCAGCCCACTCCGCAGCGACGCACGCCTGGGCTCGGCCGTCCGCTTGCGCCACGCCATGGAGCAGACCAGCCTCGTAGTCGCAGCGCGCTGCTGCCGCCGCCCCACCCAACCAGACCGGACACCCGACCCTGGATGCCTCTGGGTCGGAGAGGAGGAGGGCTAGAGCAGGCTGGAGTGCTGGACCGGAGAGTTCACTTCACGCGACACCACGAGGAGCTCCAGCACACGGCTCCCGGCGTCCACTTGTGTGGTTGTGATGCAGAAAGGTAGTTGACGTTGAACTTTCAGCACGATCACAGTAGTGTTTCAGATTTGATAGGACGGGCAGAGACAGCTGGAGTGTACTGAAATGCTATGGGTAGGGTACGCTAGGTAGTTCGCCATCCGTGCTAACTCACACACGTCATGCACCACACAGACTAATCAATCGCAAAGCTTCTGATGAAAGTATGCACGATCTTGAAACTGCTATCAACGATTTCTCCGGAGGTATGGTCATTGTCCGGTAGTAGGTGCCCGAGCGCAATCATATGTAACTTGTGTGTGAATTGCGATACATACATATAGGCTACACTAGTTAGCAATCAGGCACACTAGAGACTCCCTCCATGGCCTTGTCTACTCCTCTTGTGCTGCCGCCTCTGCTTCTCCTTCTCCTCCTGCTCCCACCGGCCCTCCGTGATTACCTCTCGCCAGGCCACCTATCCAAAGATGCCGATGCCATCGTCGGCAGCGAGCTCCACCCGGTGATTCTGCTGGCTGGGATGACATGCAGCGACCTGGAGGCACGGCTCACCGAGGCGTACCGGCTGTCAGAGCCACGCTGCGGCGCAATGAAGGGGAAGGGATGGTTCGGCCTGTGGAACAACGTCTCAGACCTGGCGGCCCACGAGTACGTGGATTGCTTCCTGGAGCAGATGCGCCTCGTCTACGACCCTGCCAACAACGACTACCGGAACCTGCCCCGGCGTCGAGACGCGCGTCCCCAACTTCGCCTCCGCAAGAGGGTTCCACGCTAAGGACCCTCTTTACCCGTACGTAATCCTGCCAAAAAAAATCCATGCATGCATGCATAGATCAGTTCGGAAACCGGGCCAAAAAGCCATGCATAGATCAGTTCGTCAATCGTGATACTCTACACATATCTGAATGCATGCCTTCAATTCATATATTTGAATGCATGCCGTAAATTCATATAGTAGTACCTGTGTTTCCTTTTTGCATGCAAGTGCTGCAGAAAACAGTGCGTCGATTACGTGAGAGAAGGCCTGGAGAGAGTCGGATACCGCGACGGAGATACGGTGTTTGGAGCTCCTTACGACTGGCGCTACGCTCCTCCCGTGCCGGGCCAGCGATCTCAGGTCTACTCCCTACTTCAAACAGCTCAAGTCTCTCGTTGAGGCCGCCAGCAGCAACAAGCAAGGCAAGAAGGTCGCCCTTGAGTTCCTCAGCAACACGCCGCTGGAGTGGCGGAACCAGTACATTAAGCACCTCGTCCTTGTGGCGCCTGTACACTCCACGGGCGTCCTACTGCAGGCACGTACTCAACATTGCCTCCATGCCACATATGATGCGCTACGTCGGAGCTCCCAAGCTGTCTTTGAGGGCAATGTAGAGGAGCTTCGAGACTAGCCTCGTGGACCTGCCGTCCCCAAAGGTGTTCGGCCACAAACCACTTGTGATCACCCGGCGGCGGAACTACTCGGCGATGACACGGAGGATTTCCTCCGCGACATCGGTTTCCGTGGCGGCGTCGAGCCTTTCAGGAGGCCGATGGTACCCAAGATGAACTACTCCAAGGCAACCATGGTGCCCATGACGTGCATCAACGGAGTGGGCGTCAGGACGCCCAAGCAACTGGTGTACCGGGACAGCAACTATGACGTGTCCCCAGAAATAGTGTATGGAGATGGAGATGAGTATGTCGATTTGATTAGTATGCTGGCGTTTGACAAGTAGATGAGTCGTCAACCCGGACAGAAGAAGCAATTCAAATCCATCAAGATTGAAGGGGCACAGCACTGTGGGCTTATCACAGAGGAATGGGCGATAAAGAGGGTCGTTCAAGAACTTATGGAAGCAAATCGGATTTCTTCATAGACCCACACGTACCTGAGTTCTACTATTGTTCATGATGAGTCAGATATCTTATGAACTTGTGTGTAAATGAATTCAATCACCGGTCGTCTGGACACATTATTATATTTATAAATAAAAATTATTGCTACAGAGTTAAATACACCGAAATTAAAGTCCATAGACGTCTCTTATGCATAAATGGAGAGTTAACTAAAGCTATAAAGTGCATCTAATTCTTTAGCATAACTTGTTAAAACTAACTTAGAAATCTTTTGTCTTTGAATGTTACGTAATCTATCTCTTCCTCTGAATTGCCATGCATTTCTCATATAATTATCTCTTGGCTTACCCCTGTTTAGAGTAAGTATTTAGTAAATGATTGCATCATAAGTACATATTTATCAATCTCTTCCTTGCCAATTACTCCTCCATGTGGTAAAAATATAAATAACGATACCTGAAAGACTACTGATGAAGTGCTACAATGGTATTCTGTATGCTTGCAGAACTCTGAATTTTCACTTGCATTAACAAATACTAAGAGGAAGCTAGCTGATCTGTCTCTATCTATAATGACACTGTATCTGCATTTTCTTTGTCTGCCAACAACTAGCTAAACCTGTACAACTTTAGAACAAGGAAAAGAATCTGAGTTCTGTTTTTGTTCATTTTAATTGCAAGGAATCCATTAAACCTCTGAACTCTTGTTCGTATTACAGGTGACGCCTTGCAGCACAGTCTGCAAATAAAACTTTACAGTCAAACTTCGAGGCGGCAGTGCACTATAGGGTTGGTTTATTGGCTTCCATGCTGATCTAGCTTACTTTAATTTGTCTTGCAATTTACAATAACTGATTTTTAAATTGTATCATAGTCTATTTTGGATCCAACAGTGATATCTTTTCTATTGTCAGTGATGCTGATAATGCAGGTCTTGTCTACAACATTATGAGTTGTGCTATTTTGTAATTGTTGTTGCAGGGGATGGGAGGGGCTAGGCCGATTTTGACCGGTAAGCACAGGTTTGAGGAAGGTACATAACTGTTTAAGCTGTATATTGTAGCAATGAGCAGTTGCTTCATTTCCACCTATTTCAGCATTGAACAATTGTGATTTTGGATATAACATAGGTGCACATCAGTTTGTTTTATTTCCACCCAGCAGCTGATCAATGCGGTATGTTCTACCCATCCTTGCTTGATTTCTTACATATTAAATTTTGTTCTTGTTGGTCCTGAGCAAATGATAAGAGTTGGGATGAGAAATAATAGATCATAAATTCACTGAAAGGAATCAGAAGAAATATTGTCATTGATGGGTTAAGTTGCATATATGTTGACACTCAAATTGTGCCCATGATAATTTTAAATAGGCCCATGACAGTTTTGGCCCAATCTAAGGAAAACTTCATAAAGCGACATGATAATAGTACTACATTGGTTTTCCTATGGGATAAGACCACCCCAACCCCTTATAAAATAAGGGGTACATGGCCGATTGAGTTCTCATCTATCTAATCGACCCCAAAAACACAACAACTAACTCTCTTTACCCTTTTCCATCTATCTCTTCTTCTCATTCTTCATCGTGCTGCATGGACGGTGGATCGATGATGGCAAAGCTCTAGAGCGGCCAGGCCGGCTAGAGCAGCCCATAGACGCCGCACGGCTCGACGGGGTCCCTCACGGGTGTGTGGGGTTTCAGGTCTCAAGAGACCTCGCCAGCATGTCCTGCGTATCGCGCTCCTGGCGAGGCTCCTCCGATGATGTCTCTTGCGTATCGTGCTCATCGCTGGAGACACAAGGTCCGTGTGTAGACATCCCCTAGACGCCGGCCAACCCAAAAGTCGGCTAGGCCCTACATCGAGCGATCTAGCTCCTTATCGAGTGTGGTGATCTAATTAAGCGTCAACACACTTTTGGCGAATCCCCTAGGGAATGATTAGTTCGGTTATCTCCTATAGCTGATCTTTCTAACCTTGCCAATTTGTTGGTTCCAATCTATTCTTTTTGTGTTGTTATTATTGTTGCATCTGGCCCAAAAGGCCGATAGCATCTGGTCTTGATCTCCTCTTTCAAGATGTGGAACAATGGTCGCAACGGCAAGTTCACCAGTCCAATGGATCAGGAGAGCATCGTCAAGTCTTCAACTATATCTGAGGTAAAGGCATATGGGTTCACCAAAGATTCTCCTCTTTTTCATGCTATGAATAAGCTAAAGTCTAAATTTGATGAAGGAAAGGATTTTTTTTACAACAACAACATATATTATATAATTAAAACAGCCAGTTTACAAAGAGGTCCTCCATGGAAGACCAAATTACAACAAAGTCCTACAACTAGATAAGAAGGCAGCGTCGGTGGCGTTGAGGAGGACGAATCTGTCGGCGAGGGGCTGCAGGGGCGTCGAAGACGCTTGCACCCGGATGGACTGACCGCGCATAGCGTCGGTTAAGGGTAGGTCTATAGAGCTGTCGAAGGAGATTCACGCCAGCGACTGAAGGATGTTGTTGTAGCCATCGTCGGAGATAACCGGGTTTAGGATAGATGGCCGTACTATCAAGAGGGGCAAACTTGTTTGCATATCAGTCATCTAGTGCCACTTGAGTGATCTAACTTTGCATCGTTACTAGGATCGAGTGGCGTGGTGAATTGAGTGATTAACTCTATAAAAATGGTTGTAAAAATGCTAACACACTTGCACATGATGGTGTACACTTGGTGGTGTTGGCACATTTACAAAGGAGAAAGTGTTGGAGTTGATTTGGATCAACTTAGAGAAGAGAAAAAGGTTTTTCGGTGTACTCCGAACTTTAGGATGGTCCTTGGATTAGAAGTCTATGTTGACCCATTTTTCTTTGGATCAAACATATTAGTGGGTTGTGTAGCCCTATGAGTAAGCTTTCCAAAATATCCAAGATCATCAAATTCAGAGTTCGGAGCTAAGAGTTATAGCCGTTTTAGCGTTAAAAGGTCTGTGACCGGACTCTGTGACCTGCACGTTCGGTCAGCAACTGTGAGTCCGGTCAGAGAGTCCGGTCAGTGTTTTCTTCGCGTACAGAAGCGACCGGAAGCTAGGTGAGTCCGGTCAGTGATGACCTGACGTGTCTGGTCATCAAAACAGCTCTCTGGAACCTCTCTAGAAGTGATCGGACTCTGGGAGAGTCGAGTCCGGTCATAGGAGAAAGGCGAGTCCGGTCAGTTGTGCAGTGACGCGTTGGTGACTGGACTCGGCCTCGGCGTGTCTGGTCGATGGACCTAGGCACGTCTAGTCAGGAGTTTGCGCTTGCGGGAGCTAGCCGTTAGCGAGCAACGGTCATCTTCAAATGGCTAGTTCACGTGGCACACGAGGAGTGACTAGACTCTATGACCTGCGCATCTGGTCCATGCGACCTACGAGTCTGGTCAGTGCGAAAAGTGCCCAATGGAGGGGTAACGGCTATTTTAGCCCTTGGGGCTATAAATAGAAGTGGTGTCCAGCCTTGGGATGGTTGCTGAGCACCCTCACACCTATGTGGCTTGTGTAGGAGTGCTTGGATGCCCTCTAACTCACTTGTGCTAGTAAGAGTGTGAATCGATTGCGAGTGAGTGTGATTCTAGTGCGTTGCATTATGAGATTGCATCGAGTGGCACTAGGTGTTCGAATTGCAAGCCGGTAATGCTTGTTACTCTTGGAGGTTGCCACCTCCTAGATGGCTTGGTGGTGGTCTCCGTCGAAGCATGCAAGAAGCTTGTGCATTGCTCCGGAGAAGAGATTGTGAGGGCTATTTTGCTCACCTCGTGGGAGCAGCAAAGAGCAACTCTAGTAAAACATGTCATTGAGCTACCCTCACTTTCGGGGTAGGTTCTTGTGGTGCCCGACGTGTGGGCTTGGCGGGTGATGTCAATTAGCCGCCGAACCACCAAGTGAGCGGTCGACACAACGGAGACTAGCGTGTTGGCAAACACGTGAACCTCGGGATAAAAATCACAGTGTTAACATTGTCTTCATCATCTTCTCGGTGGTTTGCATTCTGTGCAACACAAGCTTGTATTTACATTTCATACATTGTGCTTGTGTAGTTGCTCTTGTGACTAGTTTAGCATTAGTAGCTTGCTAGTTGCCTTCTTGCTTGTGTAGCATAGAAGTAGCTCCCTTACGTAGCTAATTTGGTTTTAATAACCTTGTTAGTTACATTGCTTAGTTTGTGTAGCTAAGTACTTTGCTCTCTCTAATTTGGCTTGTGCAGCTTTGTTATTGAGCATTCCTAGTGAGTTTAGGAGCTTTGTGCTTTTACTTACTAGATTGTGTAGGTGCTCCGGTTTGCTTGAAGTACTAGTTGCATAGGTTTGTGTGACCTTGCAAGCTAGAATTGGTTAGGTGAGCACTAGCTAGCCCGGCACCTTTGTTGCCTAATTAGGATCTTTGTAAGGTGCTTGAGAACCTATTAAGAGGTGTGTAGTCTTGGCTAGAACGATAGTTTTAATTCCACTTTTATTTCGGTTAGCCGGCGCGATTAAGTTTTAGAAAGGACTATTCACCCCCTCTAGTCCGCCATCTCGACCCTACGAGGTCGAACAAAAGGATAAGGCATTAGCAAAGCAAATATATGTGGCGTGGAGAGGGAGATGGCGCAGGAAGAGAGGGGGCAGTGGGCAGAGAGGGAGAGAGTGGTAGGGGAAGGAGCAATTGCTCTTCTCTTGCTTAGATTAGATTAATTACATCCTCCCTGTATTTATAGTTCCTATAGGACTTGTATTCCAATCAACTACGGGAGATATCCTTATAGATTGGATTCTACTTTCTTAAACAAACCAAACTTCTAACATAGTAATTCTCCTAATTTAATCTCTCCTGAACGGCAGCGGCAGTGAGGGCGTCGGCGCCCCTCCTCCTGGCGCGCGCGAGGCCCCTAGGGTGCACTGGAACCAATTGAGGCTGGCCAGCACCCTCCTTTGGGTCTCGCTAGGCCCATTAGCTCTGGGTTGGGGGCCTCTCATCAGACGTATGACATTAACTCTCAGGAGATATTTATAGGTACATATGATAAGAGATTTGGAATACAAGATAAGTTATATCAGGTCTAACTTATTTCACCTCTAAGATTCTATCTGTATCTCTAGAGTTTGCATTCGATTCAGTTATCTACAACCATACACTTCTAACACCGTATATTGGCCTATTTGCTCCAAGAGCAAAACACACCTCTTTTACATTGTCTCCCCTACATCATGCTTTGAGCTTACAGGCTTTTTATGACAACACGAAGGCTTCCCGGATGCTTGTTGATGGCCTCCTTGAGCGCAGCCTCCAGGCTGCTCCTATCCCACCTCCCCACTTGTGGTATATTAACGTCGGCGCTAAGGTCGTGGACGTGGAGGATGTAGGGAGTGTAGTCCTTGTGCCGGTAGACATTCACCTTAAACTCCACAAGGCTACCGAGGTGCTCCATGCCATCAAGTACACCATCGGCTTGCCGCACCCCTTCCTCGTAGCAATCTATAACCAGGCTCCAAAGCCCCGGCATGGTCCCTGCCTCGAACGCGAGGTAAGGCGCCTCCCATCGGAACCACAACTCCTTGAGATTTGGGAATGCCGCGCGGTGGAAAACCACGAAGCCTTCTTGGGGCACACGCTCCTCTACGTGCAGCCTGAGGTGCACCAGCATGGTCAGCCTGGCCAGAACGCCAATGCCACCGCTTGGCAGGGACCGGACCTTGATCTCCAAGCTGTTGAGGTTACGTAGTTGGGTGATCCAATCAGCTGGGATGGTGGAGAAGAGGCATTCCAGCACATGTACACGGCGGAGATGGCGCGGAGGCACCGACCAACGAGCCAAGATATTTATTTCGTGGTTGTGGTTTCCACCGATGACTATGGACCGAAGGCTGCTGAGTCTGAAGAGGGCGGAGTGTAGAATGTCACTAACAGATGAACACAGCTTCAAGTCCCTGAGATTAGTCAGCTGGCCGAGCTCCTTGATTCTCCCCACATCCTGGCGGTCTATTTTTAATCTATATCTATCTATTTATTCTATTTCTATTCTATTCTATTTTTTTACTATAAAGGAGCGAAGGAATTACAAAATAACTGTTACCTGAAAATCTCATACCCACCCAAGATCTCCTCCGTTGAATCTGTCTTGATTTTCCATCCAACGGTTAAGATACAAGTGACGGGTGGACCGCGGAGGGACGATACTTATGTGATAGCGTGTTTCGCCTCATCTCCCGTATCGACCACACCTTGGTCGGCATTCATTTTCACCTACGACGAACGTACCTGCCCGCGTACCCACCCTCCTCCCTTCCTTGTCTCTGTTGCGAACCGTAGCGTCGTTCTGCCTCCATATTCGCTGGTGGCGATGCCCGCGGCTTGATTGGGCAAAGGCAGAGGCCGGAGGAAACCGCCGCGTCGCTCCGCCCGCGTGCCCACCCTCCCTTCCCAACCCACGCCTCTCTTTGTTTCCACCGTAACCGTAGCCCCTCAATCACGCAGTACAGATCTCCTCCTCCACCCTACTACCTCTCTTGCCGCCGTGCGCCGCACGCTACCCACTCGCAGAATTCGCGACGCACCATAGTCCCGGACGCGCATGCCCTCGCGGGGGCGCCGGGAACGCCACAGTTGCCGGCGCAATGGACGACGGGCCGGCAAGCGGGGAAGCGCCGGGCGGGCTCGCCCCCGGCAGCACCACGGAGGTGTGTAAGGACTCCATCGCAGGGCTCCGTGTCGTCGACCTGCCCATTATCAACACTGACCTCGAGACCAGCGGCGGCATCGGCTTCCTGCCTGACGTCGAGATATTCCGCGCCAAGGTCTGCATGCCGACTGCTTCCTCTTCGGCGCACCCGAGTACAACTACTCCATCGCTGGTACGTTCTTCTCCGGTTCACGCCCCCTCCCTCCTAGCTTTCGCGCACGCACACTGGTACTGTGTTCTATTACTGGATTTGGATAGTGTTGGTACGCGATGCAGCCGACGGCTGATAGGACAGAGTGACGCAGGCGCTGATTGTGGTTGACCTGCAGAGGGAGGCCGAAGGCGGGGCTTAGCAGCAAGTAACTCATGCTGTAAATTGACATCTCGCAGCAGGTTTCCACGAGTTGATTTGATTATTGTTGATGATGATTGCCACGGTCGACACTTTGGTGCTTCTTGTCTCCTGCAGGTTTTGTTATCTACTTCGACAAGATTTGTGCTAGGTAACTAATAATCTGTTCATTTGCATCCAAAATTTATTTGTCTACTATTATTATTGTTGTTGAACTTTGTTTAATGCTATATGTGGAGTTTCAAGAAATAATAAAAATCTACACACCAATTTCATGATTTCATCTGATCAAATTAACAGTAACATTCTTCAGAATGTTTGTCTTAGTGTATGTCTTAGCAAGATTGTAAAACATTATTTTACACAGCAAAAGATCTGCCGGCAGGGGAGCCCCCTACGATTTTTGTCAGTTCAGCTGAAACCCCAATGTGGATGTGAACCATAGAGGCTTCCCTCCCTTGTCTAATGTTGCTTGTGAGGGATTTAGATGGGTTATCGTGATCTTTAGTTGAGTTTATTTCATTCGGTTAATTGTCATGAACAAATGATATTGATTTAGGAACTAGAATTGGATCGGGAGCAAGAGGGCAAGGTGGACGGGTGATGCATGCCTTCAGGCATGATCTGCACAGGGTGATGCTCCTTGGGCCAACTAAATTGCTTTTGACGGCATGGGGATAAGATGGTAAAATTTTTCTTTAATTACGGTCCAATATAGTCAATGGAGTAGGCTCTCAGATTAAAATTGTACAACAAATTACTTTATCTTTCCACTTTTTTGACAGAAAAATGGAGGGGAAGAGACTTCCCCACCTGATATATTGCACTCAGCCAGCAAAGAGCTTGCTGAACAACTTAAGAATAAGTTTTACAAAGCAATAGGGGAAGGAGAACTACTCCATGATGGAAGAAAATTCCAATTAAAATGGTGCAACAATAATCCCTATTGGAGGAAGGTTCAGTTGAATGGCAAATTGATATCCATAATGCAATCGGGTGTAATACTCAACAAAGATTGCAATTCACGCATTGGCAATGGAGGTTTTGATAGGGAGAATTTCGAACTTTATACTCTCCTTTTACTGCTAATCTTCATAGGCTAGATATGATATTGTTCTATTCTATATACTATCCTACATATTATAGTTCTTTTTTTTTACTATGGGCTAAAAAGGTAATTTTAGTGAGCAAACACTGATTGGAAAAAACAGCTTTGAGTACAAGCCTTTTTGGTAACTTCAAAGCTAAGTATCTGAAGTTTCTTTCAGTAAATCAAAAATTTAGTAAGGTTTCTTTGACAATCTTTATTTTATATTATGAGGATGTGAGGAGTAGTAGCAGGGGAATGGGAAGATGGTGAGATTATACTAAGCATCCCAGAACAGAAGGAAGACAGATTCTGATGATGGTAAGAGGGTAGGCAAGCTACACTGTCAAGTGTCAACATACTTCAATCACAAGCTCTGCAAGTGGTTTGATGTGAGAGATGGGAATATTAGCTTAAATGAAATGTTTATATACTTCAAGCATCAGGAGTTTGTAATGTAGCTGTAGCCTATTGTATAGCAGCTTGGTACGTAACTGATTCTAAATCAGGGTATTATCCTTTTGTTTCAAAGTAGAGTTTTCTTTTGATATCCACGTGCATGTCGCATGTACATTTTCACTAGTTCACTTAATGTACGGAGGTTTCTCAGAAGACCGAAATCACCAACCAGCTTCACAACTGCTGGAACAATCAGATGCCACAATGTCGGGGGTAACAACTGAGCATCCAGAACGAAATTACCATTTTCACTGACTACTTCCAGTGTCTTCAATTGTTCTAGCTTTCGCAAATGTGTTAGCAGTTTCTCATTACTGGGAATGCCGTTGGTTCTCAGGTATCTCAATTGGAACAGATTGCGTATGCAAGACATATCATACTGCCTATCCATGGAACCATTGATATCAAGATTTAGAACTCGCAGAAGTCGAAATTTTGTCAGAGAAGGCAGCCATTGGGCAGGCCCCCAGAAGTTAAATGAGCTAAGCCTGGGTCAGAGCCATGTTCTCCAGAACGCCATTTCTTTCTGAGTGCTTGACATGAAGGGATAGCCGACGGACATCCAAAGGGCCTTTTGTGCTTTGCTGGTCATTAATTATAGTGACAAAGTTTTCCTCTGTGCACATCAGTATGATATAATCAAGCAACACATCATGCACTCGACAAGAAAATACTTCTCCGCAGTTATCGAACTCGGCTATTTGAATCATATTTCTGTTAATCAGTTCATTGAAGTAACTCTCTGCAATCTCCTCTTGGATGTCACCATGCTTGTCAGTAACAAAACCCTCAGATATCCATCGTCTCAACAAATCATCCTTAACTATTTTGTGATCTTCTGGGAAAATTCCAAGATATAGCATGCATGTCTTGAGTTCTAGAGATAAATCATTGTAGCCAAGATTAAACACATGTCTCAACCATTCAAAAGCCGGGCTTCTTTCCATCTGGAAACGAAAGGAATGCACTATCTTCTCCCAGATTTCCGTCGAACCAACATCCTGATGACTCGCCAAAATGCTGCCTAGTATTGCTAGTGGCAACCTCCACATTTCTTTAAAATTTCATTGGAAACACATTTTAGATGCTCCGGACAACCATCTTCTGAATGAAAAATCCTTTTGTGAAATAATAATATCCTTGAGTCAACATCATTAAGAGGTTCCATCCTGTAGACAGCCATGGAAACTAGAACTGCATGACTTAGCTGTATCTTCAATACGTGTAGTTGTTATAACCCTACTACCACGATTATTCTCCACAAAACAGCACTTGATAGTGTTCCATGCTTCTATTGTCCAGATATCATCAATACCAATAAGGTACCTGCCAGAAAACAATGAAATTTATCACACATATATTACATAAAAATACAGTTGACAATTCTCACATGTTGTTTCTTCAGGCGTGTGGGTCCAGTTTATTATCTAACAGTAAATGTTAATAAGAGCTTGATTAAACATTTGAAAGCAGCTGAAATCAACAAATTTAGACTACATTTAATTGGCTCGATTAGACAAAAGGGAAAACTTCAAGTGCTTCAAGTGCAATTTTGCCAACACATTGTGGTTTAGTGAGAGAAACAATACTGAATGCATAAATCTTCCCACAAGCAGAAATGTACAAAATCAAATGTATAATCTTTATCGAGAGAGTATATTAGGCTAGTTCAATATGAATAGTGTGTACAGGTAAATCCAAGAAATTTGAAAATTGTGCAAGCAGGTAACAAAACTTGGCTATTTCGGTGCGTTTCTAGTCGATCTGTCACCATAATTATTATTTTGAGGAACATTAACACGCCATGGGGCTGGTGGCGCACATCAGGTATTAACAGTACAAATATGATTTTGCCTTTTTAATAGTATAAAAGAAATACAATGTGGTCATATATAGTTACCATTCTTTTTATTGCATTGGTTTGTCTATTTTTAATTTAATCCTAGTATAGCTGCAGAGGCTCACAAACATGCACACAAAGTCTACCCTTATGACTATGACCATCTCCGAAAGATTAAGCCAATAAATTTTGAGATTGAAAACAGCACAAGTGCTTCTATATCGATGGGCACGCCTAGTACTATTCAAAGAATGGTGCTGCTAAATCCTAGATTTTAGAAAAATACAAGCACACGTGTCAAATCGAGAATTTAAACACATAGTCAAGTTATATTACAAGTAACCTAACCAACCGAGCTTAGTGAAGGCCAAAAGAAAATTGCTACTCTTAGTTCATACTTTTTAGTGCATGTCAATCACATAATATGAACTCTTCCTATCACAGATATAAGATGTTTTGGTCATCAACATGGTCCATAAGTGGAGACTTTGACTCAACAACTATTTTGACTAGAAAAATTACATATTGGCAGAAGTAAACTTCATAGTGTCCGCATCCTTATTTAGGTCCTGGTCTCTCAAAATGCATTTTGGCACCCTAAGATTGCTAATAATACACATGAAGTCCAAATTTTTAGAACTTTTGACAAATTGCTTGTGTGGCATGCTGAATTATGAGATGGCGTGGCCCTAACATTAGAGGGGCCAACATGCTAGTCTCATATCTTCTCTTATCCACTCTCTTTATATCTCTCACCCACTGAGATCTGACGCTGCTAAGATATATATGCATGTACCAGCGGATGATGTTTGCGATGTCATCACCCTTTCCAAATCCGACATTGCTTCATAGTATGCTTGGCTACCATAGTGAAGAGGGAAGGTGGAGGATAGAGAGAAGGGTAGGGGATAGAGGGGGGGAGGGGAGGGGAGGGGAGGGGAGGGGAGGGGAGTGGAGTTGAGGAAGAGGGGCCCGGATGGGGAAGGCCTCAGAAGTGGGTACCATTACATTGTAATTTTGAGGGCGATATCATCATAGGGTTAGCATGCCTCACAGGCGGTTTATCGCAAAAATATGAAGACTTGGACCTAATGTGCTACAATTAGCGAGTTTAGCATGGCACAATTGTATTTTGAGAGTATATCAAGAACAAAATGAGAATGCTAGATCGAGCTTCATACTCCACTTATCCGCACTGCACTTGCCTTGCATTGAGTGTTAGATCTTTCTTTTTACTTTGATTATTAAGTGTGATTTTTTCTAAAATACTATGATTAGTGTAGGTACAACACACAAAAGGAGGGAGGAGAAAGAATAACGGAAAGAGGAGAGGGAGCTAAGGAAGATGAAGACGAAGATTATCCCTCCCTCCCATAGGCCCCTGGCTCCACTCCTGCCTACAAGAGCATCGTGTTACTCCTATCTTTTATTCATGGGATCTTTTTGCCCCATATATAGCAAATTTATAGTTTGACTCCATTACAATTCAGTCCCACCTCCCACGGTGAAAGATGTTTATATCGCCCATAAAAAACAAAGATGCCTATATCTTTTTCATTTTTCTCATATTGGTGTGAAGTTTTCCTTTTGGTTCGTGATTGATATAAGTATATACAGATAAATAGTTTTTTTATCCAATGGAAATTGATTGTTAGGATATACTTATCCATCTACACCGCTATAACCCAGTCTTATCACTCATGAGATTGCTAGATCTTTCTTTCTTCGCTTATTAAGTGTGATTTTTCTGAAAGACTGTGATTAGTGTAGGTACAAAAACACACAGAGGAAAAGGCAGATCTTTTGCAACATAAAAGAATAGCCTAGTTGTATGAGCAACAGAGCGCAGTAGTACCTTTTGTTTTGGAAACATTGAGTGCGCGAACTGAGGTAACCACGTGCTCGGGCAGTCCATTGTGGGCATGTGGCTGGGGCAGACAATGACTTGATCGGTGACCCGTGCTTAGCGGATCCGATGCGTTCCTGCAATTGCTGGCTGAGTCGCTTTGGGTTTGGGTGCCACTGATGACTGATCTGAATGAAGTCCTGATTCACTGTCCAGTGTACTAGTCTGTTTGGCAGCATGCACATGCTCCTTCAACGAAGCTGCCCTGACCTTCGCTTCCACAGAATCATAGGGACGTTCTTACGGACTTGAATCGTGGTGTGCAGCATGGGAGTCGTCAACCGGCAAAAAGAATTGGGAAAGAATAACCCAGCCGTGACTGCCTCGGTATCTTCCCTTCCCATCATCTTAAAACGGACAGCGAATCGGGAGCCACGGCCTACCAAGATGCCTCACCGATCACTGTGCTAGTATTAACTCAGCGCTGGTTGTGCGCGCGGAGAGTAGAGCGGGGATCAGGAAAGTCCACGGCGCAGGGGATCAGAGCAGAGATCAGCAACGCGGGGAGGACCTCCGGCAGCAGACCGGAAGAAACGGTTCTTGCAGGGAGGAGATGGAAACCACGAGGTCCGTCCCAACGCCGAATCCATCCTTTCCGACTCAATTTCTGAAACCGTTTCCTTCTCTTTCCTTCTTGGCTCTCCTATTACATCAGCAAATTTTAGGTTTAGGACTACCTTCATATACTTGTGTGCAATAGTTTATCCCCGGAGGCATACGGCGACGTGTTCGCATGTGCAAACAGTAAGTTGCATTATTGACATGATGCCATATGGAAGCTTTGTGCTAGACAATGACCTCTGCTTAGTTAGTCACATGGGTTTCCACCTGTGCTTTGCGGTGCCACGGATGTACCCCGTGCTCGAGCACCGCAGAGAATGCGATTCTCGCATTTTGAAGATAAATCAGTGCACAGTTAAATTGAGACGGGCATCACTTTTTTATTTTCATGTGTCACTAAAGCTATTGCATCCACAAACTTTATTATTTTTATCATGCATGTATATGACACTTAATTAAAGAACAACATACTCCATCCGGCTCATAATACATGATGATTTAGACTCTCCCATGGAGATCAAATGCAAAAAGCAAAGACCAAAATACCCCTAAAAAAGTAGAGATATAGATGTATCGAGAATATAAAAAGGTGTACTGTGAGAAGAAAATTGTGTATTGGGAAGTGAGAGTGACAACTATTTTAGGGCAAAATTTGAATCCTATGACATCAACTGTTTTGGGCAAAGAGAGTATCTAAAGTTAAGGATTTCAGGTGCTAGAATTATATTCTTTTTAAGACAACATTTAAATGCTAGAAATATACTCTCAACCTCAAATTATAAGCCATTCCAACTTTCTTGGAGAGTCAAATATCTTAAGTTTGACCAAATTTATATAATAAAATAATAACATTTATGATATCAAATAAGTATCATTAGATTGTTCCTTAATTATATTCTCATAGTATAACTATTTGATGCCATAAATCCTTATAATTCTCTTTACAATTTTCGTCAAACTTGATATGTTTTGACTCTCCAAGAAAGTTGAAATAACTTATAATTTGAAATGAAGGGAGTATTCTTCTGTTGATATAGGAGTAATTTGAAGCCGCTCTTACTAACATCAAGGAATAAAGTCCTGGACTGATTGGTCTCCAGTCTCTCACTATGAGATCACGACCATATCGGGTAATATAACAAGTGACCTCAACCTAAAGCTATATACTCCCTCCATATAGGAAAAAAATGACGTTTAGGACAACATTTAGCATACCAAGGAGTGATTAATTAGGGTAGAGTTTTTCCTGTCTGCCCCTATTAAATAACACTACGGGTGCATTACATGCGAGAAAGTTTTCTAGTTCAGATGGTTAGTGCATCCAGGTGTGAGTCTGGTGATCCAGGTTCAAATCCTGGCGGCCACAGCAGTTTTTTATTGCATGCTTCTTTATTTTGCATGGCCCTATTTTTGCCATGCGTGGCGCGCGCTGATTTCGATTTTTTCAGCCTAGAGCGCGGAGCAGGCTGCATGGCGCATTTTTGCTTGCTCGTTTTTTGATTTTTTTTTGGCCTGGCGCTCGTAGCATGGCGCCCGTAGCATGGCATGAATGGCGAGCGGGCGGCACAGATGAGAATCGAGGCGAGTAACTGCACGACGCGGAGTAACTGCACGTGCGACAATCGAAGAGGCAGGGGCAAACAAGTCCAGATCACCGGCTGTGGCTCCAGGACGTCGTTTTTTCCACAAACTACCGAAGGGGCCAGAAGGGTGTGTTTAGTTCCCCATTTTACCCAAAAATTTTTGGGTTTTGGTCAATCATTTTGTAAAATGGAACTAAACACCATGCAAAATTTTTGGCAAAAAGGTATCTATTCTCCATTTTGGATTTTGGCCTCAAGAGGCCAAAAAAAAGCCAAAAAGCCAAAAAGCTCTCACCCACCTCATGAAAAAATTGGCATTTTGGATGAAACTAAACACACCCATAAAAATTTTGGCATTTTGCATTTCATCATTCCAAAGTAGTTGGTATTTTGTATTTTGCATTCCATGAGGAACTAAACACAACCTTATTTCTTATATGGAGGGAGTATGTTTCATGTAGATCACTACTACCGAAAATTTTCGAGGCGGGTGTTTTGGGTTAATCGAAGCTGGCAAAGCAATCGCATCCATCCCAAGGTATGCAGACCTACGGAACGGCGGAGGCGGGCGCTTTGCCCGCCTTCGTTAATCCATTGACAGAGGCAAACAACTTACAATGCCCACCTCGGTTAATCCATTAACGGAGGCGAGCAACTTAAAATGTCTGTCTCTGTAAATCATTTGAAAAAATAAAAAAAGCTCCAGAAGCTAGCTCCAGCTTCTAGAACTGCTCCTGGAGTTGCCATCGCCGGGTCGTCCGTCCACCATCCATGCCGGCTCCAGATCTGCCACTGCTGTCTCTGTGCTAGCTCCAGATTTGCAAAGGGGGGAGAGGGTAGAGTCAGGGAGATGAAGAGGGGAAGAGATCAGAGATGGGGAGCGCCGTTGTACCTACAGAGCCGTCGTCGTCCTCCGGAGCCTTCATCTGGCCAGCCTCCACCAGATCCGGCCACCCTCCACTAGATCTAGAGGAGGAAGCCGGGCCCCACGCGTCTCACCAGAGGTCGAGAGGGTCGGGCCCCACGCGCCGCCGTCACCGCCACAGGAGGGAGTCAGGCCCAGCGCACCGCCGCTCGCCGGTGGGGGCCGCCCGCTTGCCAGATCCAGCAAGGAGAGGGAGAGGAGAGGGAGAGGGAGGGGTGCCTCCACCTGTGGGGAGAGGGAGGGGGCTCGTCGCCGCCTATGGAGGAGAGGGAGGGGCGCCGCCGCCTGTGGGGAGAGGGAGAGGGAGGGGCGCGCACTCATATTGAGCCGATTATCAATCGGCTTCAGAGATACAGGAACAAAGCCTAGCTTGGTAACACTAATAAATTGATAGCTAGAAAGATCTCTACTAGACAAGCAGGCAATAGCATCGTGCCCCCCGAGCGTAGGTGCATCGGCTGTAGCAACACCAGCCGATGAATCTGATTGCACAACTTCAACAGCATCTCCCACCCATTGGATGAGAAATTGGTGCAAGCTAGATGGCACACAGCGATTGGCATGGATCCAATCACGCCCAAGTATCAAGTTATAGCTACCTTGCACGTCAGCAACGAAGAACGCCGTGGCTAAAGTCTTGCTTCCAATGGTGAGCTCCATGTTAGCAACTCCTCTGGCTGGGATGGGAGCACCTCCTCCAACACCGCTGATCATCATGTTGGTCTTGATCAGCTCCTCATTAGTGCCACCGAGCTTCTTGTAAAGCGGATATTGCATCAAATTCATGATCGCCCCACTATCCACCAACATATTATGAACCGGAATGCCATTGATATGACCCTTCACATGTAGAGGCTTGAGATGGTTGACGGAGTCATCTGGTTTCTAGAATATAGCACTCTTCGTCATGAAGTTAAACTCCACCGCCACTGAATCATCTCTAAGAATGTAATAATCGATGGACAAATAGACCACATTGACCTCCGCCCTTTCCGGAGTGGCCTCATAATCAACCATCTCTTCATCGAGAACCTCAAGAACCTCCATGCCAACCAAAGCAGCAACTATGGAAGCAAAATCATCGGAGGACTTCTCGAAGGCACCCGGGACAATGGGAGTCGGCTCAGCCGACTCTGGGCTTTCTAGAGTAGCAGGGGTAGGGGGAGTCGGCTTAGCCGACTCATGAGCATCCAGAGTAGCAAGACTAGGGGCAGTCAGCTTAGCCGACTGGTCCAGGACAGGAGTCGGCTTAGCCAACTCTGAAGTCAGCTGAGCTGACTGACCAGCAGCAGCCGACTCCCTCTTCTGTTGCTTATGTCAGGCACGCTGTAATTTGCGCCGTTGAGTCTTATTCAACCCATGAGGACACCATATGGGTTGTCAGTACTTGGAATCTTCTTCGGCACATTTCTTTTCTTCAACTCCAGCAACTTCTTTAGGAGCTTCATCTTGCCTAGATGCTAGAGAATCTTCAATTACAATCGGCCCATCATGATTAATAACAAGAGCTTCCATGGAGCCGATTGTGATGACCGATTGAGACCTAGCTCTTGGTGGGGGAACGACAGGAGCCTCAACCTTCTTAGGCACATAAACTTGCTGCATCAATGCCTTTCCTGATTCTTATGGAGTCAAAGTCCTAGAGGTGATCACATGTCTTGACTTGCACCATCGGAGCTCGATTGACCATTGTTCAATCGGCTAAACACGAAGGTTCTTGGGATTTGACCAGTAGGCTCTCCCCACCTTTGTTGACTTTGTGTTGATGGTAATTAACTCCTATTATAAACCATCAATAAAACATGAAAAAGGGTATAAATGTAATCACCACCATAGAATAGGGACTCAACTAACAGAATTCCATGAGTTTTGGTGAATTATAATTTTTTAGGGATTAAACAGGAAAAACAGAAATTCTGGAGAAGAGTTGGGCCCAAAGAACCAGATCAAATCACGTCAAACGGATTGGACCCCAATAATAGAAGACTCTAGAAGACACCAGAGAACACCAGAGCGAAGCGGAGGCCCAGAGGACAACATGTGGGGCAGGCCGCCCGGCCTCCTCCCGAGGGCGCTGCTCTTCTCTTTCATGCAACGCATTACAACACATCTCTACGTTGCATCTTGACCGTCGTTTCAAATTGGTTTGATCCGAGGGCTGCGGTTCATCCCACTGGATTATATAACTAGACCCCAGACCCCCCGAGGCAGATCATCTTGAAACCCTAATTTATTATCTTCAGATAGGATCAGAGAAAGGTGTCTCTCGAAAGGAAAACCTCTCTAGAGCCAGCTTTCAAGAAGAAGACTAGTTCTCCTCTAGTTTAGGTTTAGAATCTAGTCTTGAATTAGAATTAGAAGAGAGAGAGGGAAGAGATTTGGAGGGAGTACCGGCCTGTCGGTGCTGCTTCTACGCCTTGTACCTGCAGATTCAAGTTCTTCAAGGGCTTGCGTCTGAGATTTCTTCGGTGATCTATTTGTCAGTAAGTCTTAATGTTATTATTATTATTATTATTCTAGTCTGTGACTCTTTTTGAGTACTTTATTCCTCATAGCTCTAGGGGTAGAGTAGCCGTCATAGTGTAAGCGTGGTGCTTAGACTTGATTGCTCGTATGATGTACCCTATATTCCGGATCAGTGGTACCTCGCAGGGGTGACTTTTATAGCCTTGTTGAATTTTCTATAGTCCATCTCCCATTTATAGGCCGAGCAGGATTAGTTACTTAGGAGACTACACTCTGATTGTGCTCTTCTATAGTAATCCCTAGCTAAATTGTAATTAACATAACTTACTGCAATAATAGAACTAGACAACCTTAGTGATCGCCTTTATCTTCTATTTTCTTTATCCTTGTTTGCTACTCAGGGATTAGGTTTAAGACTAAAGTACATCATTCCGTTCCTTTGGGTTCGATATTAAAACTGGGTCATTCCGGTGAAGTGCTACATCAGTAGATTATCTGTGTGCTTACGGATAACTAGAGTGTGCATTAATTATACCAACAAGCATTTCTGGCGCCGTTGCTGGGGAATGGTTGAATTCATCTTTAGTCTAGCTCAATCTTGTATTATACTTTTATCTTTTCTTTCTATTCATTCTCTCTTACCTCATGGATTTTGTAGAGTCTCTTCTAGACACTACAGATTCCGCCCCTATCTATCTATACCATTACCCTACGGCAGTAGACTCCCAGCCATTAGAATCTGCTAAGCCTATCTTTTTAGATGGCTATGAGCTACGCACATGTTTGATGGAGATGGTCCAGAAACAATCCTTTTCAGACAATGAAGATGAGGATCCTCACACTCACTTAAACAAGTTTGAATAGACCTGTAAAATGCCTACACATTAAAGGCATGTCTAATGAAACCTTATGATGGAAGCTTTTTCCTTTCTCTTTGGAGGGGAATGCTAAAATCTGGTATAAACAAACCGCCCCAAGTAAGGAAGAGAATTGAGAAGCCCTCTGCTCTAGCTTTTGTCTAGACTTCTTTCCTATTTCTAAGATCATTTGTCTTTGTTTAGAGATTTTATCTTTTACGCAAGAAGAAGATGAATCTCTAATTGCTGCCTGGGAACGTTTTGACAATCTTGTCCATTCTGGCCCAGCCCTATCCATACCAGACCCTGTTCTTCTTCAATATTTTTATATGGGTCTGGATAGAAAAAACTTCTGAATATCTTAATTTAGATTCACAAGGATCATTCCTGCATATTTCTGCTGCAAAAGGGAGAGAGCTTCTCCTTAATATTTCACAAGCCACTTCCACATATGAAGCTAAACCAAAGTTTTTAGAAGAGAAAGAATTCTAGATAGCTGAACATGAAATCATACCCAATCCATCACAACCTTCAGCTGTCTTAATTCCTGATGAGGAGGAAACTCTAGTTTTAGACTTCATCTTTGAATTCGAGGATGAGTATTTTACCGAATTTGGTAATACCTCGAATTATCACACTATAAGGAAGCCTCAGAGTTCGAAATCATCAACTCCTGAATTTTTTTTTAGATTTTACTGATAGAGCTTTCCTTAAAAAGACTACAAAAGAGCTAGTGTCTGCGATAAGCCACGAATGGTTAGAAGAATCAGAACTTTCCACTGACATAATTCATTTAGATTCACCTTCTACTTATTTTCGTTGCCAAATTCATAGAGACCCTTTTTTAGCTCTTTACAATCTAGTTGTGGGTATTAATATCATGTCTGCATCTTTTGCTCATGATTTATTAGAATACATGCCATTAACCCCAACAACAAAACTTCTAAAAAGCCCCTCAGGACACATTCTTACTAGTTTAGGAATATTGTATGTCCTACCTATCCAGGTAAAAGAAACTCTGGTGCTTATGATCTTTTATATCTTTGACATCATTGAGTACGACCTGTTGATAGGCCAACCAATTGAAAGGCTTATTCAAGAAGGACAAACAGAAAAATTAAACATTTGTCTTAGAAAAAATCTTAAATTGCCTATATCTATCTCTCATTCTCTAAATACTAAGAGTGAACTCTGTCCCAAGCCAGACCCAATGGAAGAGGTTAATGTAGCATCTCTTTAAGCTTTAATTGAACCCAATCTTGAAGAAGATGCTCAGTTCTTCATAGAGGAAGAAGAAGATTATTTTGTTCTTCCCAAGCCTCTAGATCCATTTGAGGAAATTCCCAAACCTCCCATTGAGTTAAAACCCCTACCTTCTCGTCTTTGTTATGCTTTTCTCAATAATGATCCGAAAACTCCTGTGATCATAAGTAATAAACTTTCTCAAGAAGAAACTTTTCGCCTGATAACTGTCTTAGAGAAGCATAGATCAGTCTTTGGCTACTCACTCTAAGATCTCAAGGGCATTAACCCTGCTCTTTGCACTCATCGCATCCCTACAGATCCTAATTTCATACCATCTAGGGAGCCCCAACATAGGCTTAACATTGCAATGAAAGAGGTAGTAAAGAAAGAGGTTTTGAAATTGTTGCACGCCGGGATTATCTATCATGTGCCACATAGTGAGTGGGTGAGTCTTGTTCAAGTTGTGCCTAAAAAGGAAGGCATGACTGTTGTAAAAAATTACAAGAATGAATTAATTCCACAAAGAATCGTCACTAGATGGCGGATGTGTATTGATTACAGAAAACTTAACAAGGTATCAAAGAAAGATCATTTTCCACTACCTTTCATTGATGAAATGTTAGAGCACTTGGCAAATTACTCTTTCTTCTATTTTATTGATGGGTATTCTGGATATCACCAGATTCTGATCCATCCTGATGATCAGAGCAAAACCACTTTTACATGTTCTTAAGAAACTTATGCTTATCGTAGAATGTCTTTTGGATTATGTAACGCACCAGCTTCTTTTCAAAGATACATGATGTCTATATTTTCTGATATGATTGAAGAAATCATGGAAGTTTTCATGGATGACTTTTCTGTTTATGAAAAAACTTTTGATGATTGTCTTGAAAATTTAGACAAAGTTTTGCAAAGATGTGAAGAAAAGCACTTAGTTCTTAATTGGGAAAAATGTCATTTCATGGTTAGGGAATGCATAGTGCTAGGACACTTGGTGTCTGAACGTGGAATTGAGGTAGATAGAGCTAAAATTGAAGTGATTGAACGATTACCTCCACCCATAAATATAAAAGGGATAAGAAGTTTTCTTGGCCATGCTAGTTTTTATCGTTGGTTTATAAAAGATTTTTCACATATTGCTAGACCACTTACTAATCTTTTGGCTAAGGATGTTCCGTTTGAATTTGATGAAGCATGCTTAAAAGCTTTTGAAACTTTGAAGAATGCACTCACTTCTGCACCGATCATTCAACCCCCTGATTGGTCATTTCCTTTTGAAATCATGTTTGATGCAAGTGATTTTGATGTAGGAGCAGTACTAGGACAATGTAAGGATAAAAAGCATCATGCAATTGCTTATGCTAGCAAAACTTTGATAGGACCACAACTTAATTATGCAACAACTAAAAAAGAACTCTTGGCTGTTGTTTTCGCTATTGATAAATTTAGATCTTACTTAGTAGGAGCTAAGGTGATTGTTTACACTGATCATGCTGCATTTAAATACCTTCTCACTAAGAAAGATGCTAAACCCCGTTTGATAAGATGGATTTTGTTACTCTAGTAATTTGATTTAGAAATAAAAGATAAAAAGGGAGTAGAAAATTTTGTTGCTGATCACTTGTCAAGAATGCAATTTGAAAATCCATAGGAACTGCCCATCAACGATTCACTCAGGGATGATATGCTTTTCCAAATCTCTAGATCTGACCCCTAGTATGCAGATATTGTCAATTTTATGGTTGCAAGATATGTACCACTAGGAGGAGATAAAAGAAAGCTCATGTATGAGAGTCGTCTGCACATATGGGACGATCCGTACCTCTTCAGAGTGTGCTAAGACGGGTTGCTCAGAAGATGTGTACTAGCTGAAGAAGGAATCAAAATCATTGAACGTTGTCACTGATCACCCTATGGAGGACACTATGGGGCATTCCGAACACATGCAAAGATTTGGCGGAGTGGATTCTTTTGGCCAACCATGTATGAAGACACGAAGGACTTTGTCCGAAGATGCAGATCATATCAGAAGCATGGCAACATCAATTCAAGAGATGCCATGCCGCTCACTAACAACCTCCAGATCGAACTGTTTGATTATTGGTGTATTGATTATGTGGGACCATTCCCAAAATCGAAGAACAGTGAATACATCTTAGTGGTAGTCGACTATGTTTCTAAATGGGTCGAAGCTATGCCATGCAGAGCTGCTGATTCTAGAAACTCTAAGAAGATGTTTGAGGAAGTGATATTTCCAAGGTTTGGAGCCCCAATAATGGTGATTAGTGATGGAGGCACTCACTTTATTGACAAGAACTTTCGCAAGTACTTGGCAAAACATGGGATCCATCACAATATCGCTACTCCATACCACCCTCAAACAAGTGGCCAAGCAAAAACATTAAACAAGCAAATCAAGACCATTTTGTAGAAGACTGTTAACGAGATGGGAATAAAGTGGAAGGACAAGCTACCCGATGCACTGTGAGCTTATCGAATGGCTTACAAGACACCGTTTGGAATGTCCCCATATCAACTCGTTTACGAAAAAACTTATCATTTGCTGGTAGAGTTAGAATTCAAAGCTCATTAGGCAATCAAGAGATGGAACATGGACCTGGAAGCAGCAAGAATAAAAAGGAAGATGCAACTCTCAGAGCTTGATGAATGGCGTGAGAAAGCCTATCATAACGCCAAGATGTACAAGGTAAGGACTAAAAGGTGGCATGACAAGAGGATCAAGAAGAAGAGTTTCACTCCGGGAGATAAGGTATTACTTTTTAATTCTGGGGTAAAGCTATTCGGTCATGGGAATCTACGAAGAAAATGGGAAGGACCATTCACGGTGATTAACAATTCATCACATGGAGCGGTAATATTTTAAAATGATGAAGGTACGTTATTCAAGGTAAATGGTCAATGACTTAAGATTTTTCTAGAACCTGATAAGAGTCCCGAGGAGTTGGACGTAATCCAATTCCTTCTTTTCCCATGATTTGAGTCCTCCGTCACCTCCGATGAGTTTCGTCACCTAAAAATTGGTTTTCGGAATTAGAAACTAGTTAGAAGACAACACGAAAAAGGAGACCGCGTTCTGCCACAGAGTGGGGCCGGCCGGCCGGCCTATGGGGGACTACCCTCGCCTCGCGTTTCCTCCCTTGTCCCTTCTGGAGTCCTTCTCGTCCAAATTCCGAAGTCTTTTAGCCGAACCGATTTTCCCCCGTTACGAACTCATTGTAGAGAGATCTGAACCCTCCTGTAAGTTGGTTCGGAGTATAAAACTAGACCCCCTGCCTGCCTCTAAGCCATAACTTCCTACCTTTCAAACCTTCAACAACGGCCAAGCTCTCCTCTTTTCGAGCTCGAGCAAAAAATCACTAGGATTCAACAAGACTTAGCTTTCTAGCTGGGGCTATTGATAGGTTGACTATGAGGATGGATAAAGCAACCATTCAGCATCAGGGATTGAAGTCCCATGTCAACATTATCTCACATACCATAGCCCGTAGACTTGAGAATTGAGAGAGAGTGATGGTCGATTGATAAGGCACACGTGTTTTGTTTAGTAAGTCTTAAGTTTGTGCGTCTAAGATAGAGTCTATTCGTTATTCGGTTAGTTCGTTTGGAATATGTAATAAAGTGCTTTAAATGATATCAATAAAGTTTGTTAGAGTCAAATCATTCTCTCTATTATTATTTTTGGATATGGGTTTTTTCTCCACATGTTGTGCTTAAAGATAAACAGGAAACAAGTGTGGGGGAAACCCACCGAAGAAATCCGATCGTGAAATTATGAAAAAATAGAAGCAATCAACGCCAAGACCACACACGACAAAGCGGGCCACGATGGGCCACTAGACCAGGCCGCCCGGCCTCACACCCTATCTTTTTGCTCTATCTTTCGTCCACGGTCTAGTACATATCTCATACTTTCTATTTTCATATATTTTGCTCTCTGCTTCGAATTAAAATTGAAGATACATTGAATAAGCAAACCCTACGCAAGTCTCGATTAAAGTAAGATTGCTTTGCCATGACTTAAAGATAGATTCGCACACACTTTTCCTGGAAATCTTATTACTGTTGGGAACTTTTTAGTAGGGACCCCATATCACTTAAGTTGTTGTGGAATGTGAGATAGAAGAATAATGAAAACCTGATTCTGGATGTTTTATCATTTGGAGAATTTCTTTTCAAAAATTCTAAATGGATAGCTATACTTCTCCTTTATGGTAAAGATACATTGCCTACCAAAGCCATACTTATGAAAACTAGCACATAGGCTATTTACTTTGTATTGAGTTTTGTCAAACTGTGAATGACCCTTGTTGAGAGGATTATCATGCTCCCAAGATCAAGATCACATACACTCAGATATATCTACTACTCTTACACTAAAGTACGCAAAAAACATGCCTTTCGCCCAAAAATTTATCTCCTACCCTGGGAGAAGACCAAAAAGATTGTTAGGACTTCAAATAAATACTTCAAGATGGTGATTAATCTCTCAAAATTTATTGTATGACAGGCAGAGACATGAGGCTATGTAAAAAAAGAGAGAATGGACAAGTGTCCAAGTGTTGAAAAAAAGAAGAGAAAGAAAAAGAAAAATGCAAAATCAAAATGATAGCTCATGATCTCTGTGCCTGAAGAAAGCTTTTCATTGTCCCAAAAGAGAGATACCTGTTTCAAGGAGCAAAGTAGAGTTAGGTTAGCCACTAAATATTTTCACACACATGCACATCTTGATCTAAGGGTATGACATCCCCCTCCTCGGATCTCGGCTTTGACTAGACAATATATGCATGGTAAGTATGCCATATCCTTGAAATACCTTCAACTCTATATAAGCTTTCATAGAAGTAGGATGTTTTTAAGGCATCAATCATATATGCCTTAGAGAGGATCCACAAATACCACATACAATGAGCGATCTGAGTGCACCATAGAAGGAGAAGGTAAGCTATGTTTTCTTTTCAAAATATATACAAACACTCCAAGTGACAGGATTGAAGGATGAAAGGGGCTCTGTTTCACGCTGTTTCATTTTTCAACTGCCTAAAGTTTTATGGTAGACACATTGAATCCTGCAATACAGGTATGACTAGGAATGGTTTAGGGCTGATGTCTTGTCTTACAGTTATGTTTAAAGTAATCCAACCTTCTCTTGAGGACGAGCAAAAGCCTAAGTGTGGGTGAGTTTGTTGACGGTAATTAACTCCTATTATAAATCGTCAATAAAACATGAAAAATGGTATAAATGTAATCACCACCATAGAATAGGGACTCAACTAACAGAATTCTACGAGTTTTGGTGAATTATGATTTTTCAGGGATTAAACAGGAAAAACAAGAATTCTGGAGAAGAGTTGGGCCCAAGGAACCAGATCAAATCGCGTCAAACGGATCGGACCCCAACACTAGAAGACTCTAGAAGACACCAGAGAACACCAGAGCGAAGCGGAGGCCCAGAGGACACCATGTGGGGCCGGCTGGCCCCACATGCAGGCCGCCCGGCCTCCTCCCGAAGGCTATGCTCTTCTCCTTCATGCAACGCGTTACAACACATCTCTACATCGCATCTTGACTGTCATTTCAAGTCGATTTTATCTGAGGGTCGCGGTTCGTCCCACCAGACTATATAACCAGACCCCAGACCCCCCGAGGCAGATCATCCTAAAATCCTAATTCATTATCTTTAGATAGGATTAGAGTGAGGTGTCCCTAGTTCTCCTCTAGTTTAGGTTTAGAATCTAGTCTTGAATTAGAATTAGAAGAGAGAGAGGAAAGAGATTTGGAGGGAGTACCGGCCTATCGGTGCTGCTTCTACGCCTTGTACCTGCAGATTCAAGTTCTTCAAGGGCTTGCATCTGAGATTTCTTCGGTGATCAACTTCTATTTGTCAGCAAGTCTTAATGTTATTATTATTATTCTAGTCTGCGACTCTTTTTTAGTACTTTATTCCTGGTAGCTCTAGGGGTAGAGTAGCCGTCGTAGTGTAAGTGTGGTTCTTAGACTTGATTGCCCGTATGATGTACCCTATATTCTGGATCGGTGGTAGCTTACAGGGGTGACTTTTATAGCCTTGTTGAATCTTCTATAGTCCATCTCCCGTTTATAGGCCAAGCAGGATTAGTTACTTAGGAGACTACACTCTGATTGTGCTCTTCTATAGTAATCCCTAGCTAAATCGTAATTAACATAATTTACTGCAATAATAGAACTAGACAACCTTAGTGATCGCCTTTATCTTCTATTTTCTCTGTCCTTGTTTGCTACTCAGGGATTAGGTTTAAGACTAAAGTACATCAGTCCGTTCCTTTGGGTTCAATATTAAAACTGGGTCATTCCGGTGAAGTTCTACATCGGTAGATTATCTGTGCGCTTGCGGATAACTCGAATGTGCATTAATTGTACCAACACTATGCATAGGCGCCACGGGAGGATATGGCACCCAAACTCCATGGGGACCCCACTGCGGCATAACGGGAGGAAGAATCGGGGGATCCCAGCGAGATACAGAGGAGCAACTCTCTGAGGTGGAGCTGCAGTTTGCACCACCGCCAATTGCTTGGAATTGTCATCTTCTCGCTTAGGAGTAGACTCTCTTTTTTTTAATGGTCGATTCTAGGAATCGACCTTATGTTGTTTGTACTTGGTCATGAGCCAATCAAAAGTGTATTGCTTCTTCACGAGCTCTCCTTGGTTCTTCTTCTCATTTTCCTTCTAGGTACCAATCTCCGGCTGCTGTGGAACAAACGTGCGCAAAACACAAACACCGGAGGTGCCGAGACTGCTAGAACTAGGGGAGTCAGCTAAGCCAATTGGGGCAGTCGGCTTAGCCGACTTGGCTGGCTCTATGGTGGAGTTGGCTAAACCGACACCCTGAGTTGGCTCAAACGACTGGCTCTGCTGCACGTTGGAGTCGGCCTGGCTGACTCGTGGAGTCGGCCTAACCGGCCTCTGCTATGCCGTCGCTGTTTCGTACCACCGCTGCATTCTCAAATATTGTGTTGATCCAACAGTGATCTTCAACTTGTTCTTGCCTTCATCATCCTTCTCAAGCACCACTTTGCGCCTCGAATTCTTTTCCACATTCGTGCTACACGTGTTTTGCCAATAATCGCATTCCTACCTTGAGCTTTATAAGCTTGCTCTGGACGAATCAAAATAGCGGGAACCCCTGCTTCAACCGTATGCATTGGAAACAGGGACTTATCAACTTGCATCTCAGTAAGACTCAATTATCCCTCATTAACGACCGATTGGACCTACCGACAAAAAACATTGCAGTCATTAATAGCATGAGAAAAGGAGTTATGATATTTACAATAAGCCCGTCTCTTTAACTCATCCGCTAAAGGCATTATATAATTAATTCTTATATAACTGAATTTTAACAATTCATCAAAGATTCGGTCACACTTAGAGAAATCAAAAGTAAATTTTACTTCCTCATTCCAATTCTTATGAATCGGCTTGTGAGAAGGGCAAGTAACCAATTTATTCTCTACTGGCCATTTAATTTTAGCAGCTAAGAATTCTTTATTATCAACATCAGAGCAATCAGAATTATCATCAATGAAATGCATATTCTGACGATGAGATTTGTAAGCATCACGAGACTCTTTAAGGCACGATTCAATTGAAACGACCTTTTGCATGAGTTGATTAACATTGTGAAATTCATAATGCTCAAGTTTCTCTTTAATACTAGGCCATAAACCAGCAAAGCATAAATCAATCAGGTCTTTTTCAGTAATCATTAAATGAAAACATCGGTTCTTGATCTCCCTAAATTGTTTGAAAAAATCAAGGATTAACTCATCACGCCCTTGACGAACCGATGCAAGATGAGACAATCTAGTTTCATGAGTGCCATTATAAAAGTGATTATGAAATTTCTCTTCTAATTTAGCCCATGAACCAATAGAACAAGTTGGCAATGAAGTAAACCATGCAAAAGCTGTGCTGGTAAGAGATAAAGGAAAATTACTAACTTTCATAAAATCATAAGCACTAGCTTCACCCAGTTGTGCACGAAATATTCTAATATGCACCATGGTTGATTTACTATCATCACCACTAAATTTCTAAAAATCTGGTACCCTCCACCCATCAGGTGCTTTCATGAAATCATAAGTAGAAGGGTATGACTTTTGACATGTATTCCTACTAGATTTAAGTTGCACTCCTAAGCTACTTTCAAGAGGTTTGGACAATTCTTTCTTAAACCGATTCAAAGCATCATCAAAATCGGTAGTAGGAGCATTAGGAGTAACATTAAATGTAGGAATTTGACTAGGTGACTTCGGTGGGTTATAATTGGTTCAAAGAGCTCGACCCAAACTTTGTGCACCAACACCTGTACATGTAGACATGCTAGCACCAGGTCGACCGGCCTTATCGGTTTAAGACGCCGAATGAGCCGATTGAAACTGGCTAGCAGATGCATGAGAGGTCTGATTTTCATAAACATTTCAAGGCATACCGAATTGAGCTTGCTGGATAGCACCCGATTGATCACAATCGGTTGTCTTGCCCTCGAACTTATCCGTATGTGCATTAAGCAGATTAGAATGATGCTAAAGGTTATTAAGATGCAATTTCCTTTCATCTACCAACATTTGAGCAAAATTAGTGTGGGTAGGATAAGAATCGGTATTTACCTCCTCATCATACTTAGCTTTTCCGTCGCCCTTCTCCCCAGCGCCTGAAGATGCAGAGGCTGTAGCATCACCGTAGGAGGGTTCACGGAATTGAGTGACCTTGTCATGCCTATTATTGGTGCAGCTTTCCAAGAAAGCCTTGACATCGCATCGAGCTTGGCTTGTAGCTTCTGGCGTAACTCATCTGGAAGCTCATCAATGGATGTAAGAGACAGCAAGTTACCTTCGTTGAAGGGGTCTATCTTGTCCCCCTTGTCCGAGGTAGCACCACCGTTGCCTCCCATGTTGCTAGTAGATTGGTTCTTGATTTGCTTCGCTTTCCCTAGCGGAGTCACCAAAAAGTATATTGACGTTGAAGAAGACCTCAAGCCAACACACCAGCGAGGGCCCTGGATGCCCAAAGAGGTTGCACACAACCTGCAACACAGCAAGAATGCAACATAATCGACCAAACCGATCTAGAGATGATAAGGCCGATGTGAGTCCTTTCTTGGCTGAAAACGCTCCCGAACTACTCCCAGGAAGACTTGTCGGGGAGGAGCACGTGGAGGATCTCCTAGGATCGGCAAGGCCACCTAAGATGTCGACAAATCTCGTCGGGAGACATGCCAAACAGCAGGAGGGGTTGAAGAAGGGGTAAAAGGGCAAAAGGAGTTGATAGATGTGTTTTTAGACGATTGGATAGATGGGAACTCAATCGGCCGTGATTCTCTCATATATATAGAGGGGGGTGGTCTTATCCTAGTAGGAAACATCTCCAAGATGCGTTCTCCAAGTTTCTCACGTCGAAAATATACCAAAAACTAATTTTAGGAAGTCTCCTTCTCAGTTTCCAGGAGGAGTCGGCTAAGCCGACTTTTGCGGGCCTGGGCAGCTCTCTGGCCGGCTGGTGAAGGTGAGTCGGCTTAGATGACTCTGGTAGTCGGCTAAGCCGACTGGGGGGGTTGACAGGGTCGGCTAAGCCAACTGCAGGTGTCGGCTAAGCCGACTGGCTATGGCTCGCCATCTTCTCCGCGTGTTTCGTTCGTTATTTCGTCACGCCGCTTGACCTCAAACATGCCCATGATGTTTGTAACTTATTCAAGGTGCCCGAAATCACCTAGAGACATTTTTGAGTATTAACAGTTCCCAAAGAGTATGGAAGACATACCAATTGTGGCGCCTAGTGGTTAACTTCAAGGCCAAGACCACCATTTTGGATACTGTTGCCTGCATATGTTGTATTTATATTGAAATTCTTCTTGGCAAGTGTATTTTGTACTTTGTGATTTGTGAGTAATTTGGGTGAACGGGGGAAGACGGAAGAGCAATGGTTGGAGGACAGTTTTGTGTAGCCAAAGAAGCATATAGTTTAGTAACGTATGATGTATCGAATAATTCAACCCACCATTTTTCTTCTGTATAAAATTTATTGGTGTGTTTGTATTTTTTCTTGTGCCTTCATATTTTCCTGGTTTTGTCCTAACAACTGTTGAGTAAATAGCATTTGCTCCCCTGGAACTTGTTATATTGTTGCCTAATAAGTTTGCTAGTTTCTATTACCTTGAGCATCGTCAGTTCTTCATCACTGTTTTCAATTGTGCATATCATTATATGTGCACCTCTTAGGCTCTTAGATGAAAAATGGTGCCATACTGTTGGAAATTACTTGCGTTGGCAGCAGAAAGATGTGTTATTATGCGCTGTCTTATCTATCTATCAAATGATATGCACGTCCTGCACATGCTGCAAGACTATTTTGGATGCGTAACTGCGCATGAGAATGAGTTGGGTTTGTCTGAATAGGCATGGCATTTCAGGTACATTTGTCAGAGAAGGACGTGGTTTGCTCAAACTGTGGAAGCATTACGACTTCATGATCATGTGCAACCAGACCTAAAGATTTTTAAAGAAAACAGGAGGAACACCGATACCATTTACCATGACTCCATGGCATAAAACACCAGTAATAGCTAAGAAAAAGTCGTTTATGGTGACCGCGACATGGGTTATTTACAAATTTGAATTGACAGCCACAGTAAGGAAAGCAAAATATAATGTTCTAGAATTGACAGCCCGAAGCTCTCGGCAAAGACGAGTTGATGCTCGGCAAACTATTTGCCGAGAGCAGCTCTCGGCAAAGCGCCGTCGGCAAAACATCTACCGGCAAAGGATTCTTTGCCGAGAGCCCCTCTCGGCAAAATATTTGACGAGAGTAATGGCAAGGCTCTTGGAAACCCTAGCTCTCGGCAAACTCGTGCTCCCGTAACGACAAAACGACTGCTATCGGTCATCTCTAGCACGTCCCTGACACTTTTGATAGCTTCTTTGCCAAGAGCGACCATCGGCAAAGAATTGTTAAAAAAATAAAAAAGATTTGCGGCCGAGGTGGTTTTCAAAAAAAATCAGATTTGCCGAGAGCTGGCTCTCAACAAAGAGTAAGGTTTGCCGAGAGCCGAGCACCAAGCTCTCGGCAAAGAGGCAGATTGCAAAGATTAGTTCTCGGCAAAGAGTCCAGAGAGCATTTTTATTTTTGTTTATATTTTCAGCTTCAACAACACATATTTCACAAATATAACACATCATCCACATCACATATATCACAAATATCACATATTTCACAAATATGTCATCCACATCACATGTCTCACATTATAATCCATCTAAACATCTCAAATCCAACAACACATGTCCATCTCAAAGTGCTAAGTTCATCTCACACAAGTTCATGTCATAAAGTGCTAATACATGATGAAGAACAATAGGCTCACCCCCAAGGCTCCCACCCCCGACCCTCCTGACGGCGGCTGCTGCTGCGGCAGAAGGTGTGGATACGGCTAGTACCTCGACCCTCCCGACGGCTGCTGATGCGGCGAAAGTTGTGGATACGGTTGGTGCCACGACCCTCCCGACGGCGGCTGCTCAGGCACATCATTCGAACCCGCCGATTGATTCTGCATAAAGGAGAAGAAAAATTAGTAATTATAGTAATACTAAGGCATATAATTGTAATCTAAGCGTATACAAGTCAAAATTTGCAGAACTAGGTATAAAATTGTAATCTAAGCCAAGACACATCAAAATTTCGGCAGCACCTCCCCTGCACGGTGGGGTTTCCAAAACCTGCAAGAAAACCAACGGCACGATGGCCACCCACCACATATCAACAGCACGATGGCCGACACACATATATATCAACGGCACGAAGGCCTCCCATCACATATCAACGGCACGATGGCCGACATGCACAGTAAAGAGCTTTTGTTAGAGAAGTTGAACTCACGTATGAGTAAGGTGGGTATGGGTAAGGCGGTGGAGGAGCGAACAGCTCTGGTGGCGCTGGACGACCCATTGTGATGCCAAGACTTGCCATGTACTGAGCCAAGGCGTCAAACCTCGCCCGCTCGGCCTCCAACCTCTGTCGCTCGGCCTCCCGCTCCCTCTGTTGCTCTTCCTCCACCCTAGCCTTATGCTCCTCGAGCGCATGCACCTGAGCCTAAAATTTTTCACCGCATTGTTACAAGCAATTTCGAGGAATGTAAAACCAATGAACGACGAATAAAACAGAAATAACCTGTAGTGCTGCCACATGATGCGTCGAAGTGTCCTGCCCCGGGCGTATGGGCACGCTACCGCTCGTGCTACTTGCCCGGACCTGTGAGAGAGTGGGAGTGGCGTGCGGGTCGAGCGTGTTGTTGCCAATGAGGTACCGCCCATGTTTCTTGCCTCCTCCCACCCTCATGACGAGTCGCCGTCAATGTCCGCGGTGTGCAGATCCCAGTCTGCCCCATGGACCGTCCTTGCCGCCTTGGTGTACTGACTGATGCACTCAGGGATGCTCTCGTTGGTGAACGACTCGGCTGGGTCCTCCGGGTTCTAGTTGATGTTGTCTGTTGCCTTGCCCTTGTGGGCCAGAACCCATGACTTGAGCTCTCCGCATGGCTGGTTTCGATGTGCAGCCGACTGCGAGAAAAACAACAAGACAATTATAAAACATGCAGGAATAAACATCTGAAAGAATAAATAAAGCTACACCAAGTCACGTACCCATCTAGACCCGAATTCATGGATGTTAAGGTTGCCCTGGCGGTGTGATACACCTGGCATCAGCAAACGCCGTTCTCGGAGGACGGTGTGGTTATCCGCCCAATTGCCACTCACCCACCTATCGACCATCATCTGCCAGGCCCGCGTTTTATTGGCGCACCAACCAGGAGGCACCTGTACGACATCAAGTACATTGACAGATATAAGAACAATTCAAGCCTACCCAATCTCAGAAGAAATCAATATTGATGTTATATATTTACCTTCAGGTACTGCTCTTTGGTCAGATGCATTAATCTTGCATCTTCTTTCTTTACCTTCCAATGCTCGTAGACAGCACAATAATCGATGATGGCCTGGAGCCGTGCCTCGTAATGCATGTCTGAGATGTGACTTCTAAAAGATTTGGCCAACGCCTTGGCCGCCCTCACCTCGTAGCCCTCGGCGCATTTGAAGAAGTCCTGCATATAGAAAAGATGTATCAATACACTGGTTCAAGAAACTCTGGCGAATGCAATGTATTGAGCAAAGTAGTGGGAGGAAGACTTACCCAAAACACGCACATAACCCACTCCGCCACGCTTTTGTACGTGCGGCCCGTCTCGTCCTCCGCATCAGGGGCGGTGACGTAGTGCTCGTACATGTAGGCTAGCTCCAGAGCTTCGGCGTAGCGAACCAAGCCTGGGAAGTGTTCCCTGCAGAGAAGACCCAGGATGCCATTGGGCAACCTTTTGTGAGCACCTGGGACCATGACCTTCCAAGACCTGCGTAAGTGATTAAGAAAAAGTTGTTAGTTTCCATTGTGATTCTATCATATGTAGGAGCGAAAAAAATGTAAAAGTTACGGACTTTTGCCCAACGGGTCAAATGACTAGGCGTAGAGCCTCAGGTATCGGCCGCTCAGGTAGGCTCACCGGACCTCGTTGGTAGACACCTGAGGTTCTGGTGGAACTGGAACCTCCTACCTCGGCCTCCTGCTCGTCCTCCCGCTCCTCCTGCTCGTCCAGCTGCTCGGCCTCCTGCTCGGCCTGCAGCTCGTCCTCTCCCTGCTGAGCCTGCTCGTCCACCTGCTCTTCCTCCCGCTCCTCCTCGGGCTCTGGTGCTGCTGCTGCTGCAGGCTAAGGCGGTGGCACCCTAGGCCTCCTCCCGACCGCCCTCCTCCTCCTCCCCTAAGGCAGTGTCGACCCCCCAGCTTCACCTGAGGGCCCTGGTGTACCGCTCCCCGTGTCGTAAAGCGACCTGACCGCCCGCAAAGCTCTGCGGCCTGCCATCTTTGCACAATCACCTACAAGACATAACCAATAAGATCGGATTAGCTGGATCATAAACAAGACATTATTATAAAGAGATGCAAAATAAATAAAGCATAATTACAAAATAACATAATATTACATGTATTAGAAATAATCATCCCCATCGGGATTAGCTGGATCATAGCTCTCATCATCACTATCAGCCATGTCGAAATGTTCAACACTTTCCAAAGGAGCAACGATGTCATCATTCCCATTGCCAATATGTAATCTTTCAAGTAACGCCAAGTCCTTCGCATTTTCCACCTCATCCCCCTCATCCACATCAACATCCATTTCATTGTCTACTTCCATTTCCATAGCTCCGGTTAAGTCAATCTCAAAAGTCCCTTGTAGGCCCTCTTCTTGATAGAACTCTCCATCATATGTGTTTGGGTCGAAGTTGTAGTCTTCGGCGTTTGGGGAAGGTGCTTTACCGTGCGGCGATACCTTGTGCACAATATCCCAACCCTAAAGATGAGGGTCCCTTTGGCACGAGTAGGGGAGATAATAAACTTGTGTGGCCTGTTGAGCCACAATATAGACATCCTTTCCACCATAGACGGAATCCTGTCGAATTTCTACTAGCCCATGGGAAGGACTTCGTCTTGTTTCTTGAGGATCAAACCAATGGCATTTGAATACGACAAGGTTAAGAGGTTTGTGACCACGAAACCTAAGTTTGTATATTTCTTCAATTCTTCCATAATACTCAGCCCCATCAAGGCCGCCAGTAAAAAATCTAGAATTCGTGGTTCTTCGATTGGGCCGGCTTTGCTCGTGTCTTGTGTGAAATCGGATTCATTCACATCATAACCAGAAAATGACTTGACCCTATGTTCAAAGCCATTGGCAACCTGTCTCAACTCTGGATTCATAGTCAAATCGGTTTGGCTCTGCAAGGTCAAGGAGGATAGATCGTTAAATTGGAATGTACAAGCAACTAGGAATGTCAATCGGCGAACGAGCTAAATTGCATAGTACCTTTTGTTTAAACCAAGAAATAAAATTGAAGATTCCATTTCCCGCACCTTGATGAAGAATGGTGTCACGTTCTTGCGGGGTAGGTTCCCTTGATAGATGCCAGTTCTCATTAATAAACTCCCTGTAACAATGAGAAACAAGGAGGTTGGATGCAGAATGTTGACGGCATATTTAATTAACAAGTTCGTGCAAGAAGCCACTTACTGCATGTACGACTCCATTTCGGTAAGATTGGTGAACACATATATAATGATTGTGAGCCACTCTTCGTTTTCAACAACAATGAGGTCGCATCACTTGCACTTCCAAGTTGCCCTTGGAAAAGGCTGAGTTTTAATTCATTTTCACCAGCATTTAACGAGGGGGTCGATTATGCACACTAGGAAGCTTGTCACCATAGTATGCTTGTGTGAAGTTAGTAACCTCCTCTAGAACGAATGTCCATACACCATGGTCTCAAGCATGGACCAATTCATCGAACAAAGGCTCCATGAACACACCCATGCTATTCCCAGGGTGTTCTGGAATTATCAACGACAAGAACACATTTTGTCATTGGAAGGAGAAGCCAGGGGGAGATTGAGAGGGATAACAAACACGGGCCAACAAGTGTATGGGGCAGCCATCATTCCATAAGGATTGAACCCATCTGTTGCCAGTGCAACACGCACATTACATGCCTCCCTACTTTTGTTATGATGAATGTTATCAAAGTGATGCCATGCTTCACCATCAGCTGGATGCACCATCTTCTCAGGACTGTATCTTTTCCCATTTTTGTGCCATGTCATCTGTTTCACGAACTCCTCTGTCATGAATAGCCATTGGATCCTCGGTATGAATGGAAGGTACCGTAGGATTTTCATGGGGTACGGACTCTGCCTCTTCTCACCATCACCAGAGTCTACCTCCAGATACCTAGAGGATTTACACTTTGGACAGTACTTTGCATCCGCGTGTGCTTTTCTAAAGAGGATGCAGCCCTTCGGACAAGCATGTATCTTCTCATATGGCATCTTAAGTGCACGAAGGACCTTATGCGATTCGTACATGTTCTATGGCAAAAGGTGACCGACCGGAAGGATGGAGCCAATAACTGTCAACATTTCATCAAAGTTCTCTCGACTGAGGTTGAACTGGGACTTTAAGGCCATTAAGCGTGAAATGCCATCAAGCTTTGAAATCTGTGTGTGGCCATGAAGGGGTTTCCCTGCCGCAGACAACACGTCGTAATATGCCTTTGCGCTTGCCTCTGGCTCCTCCTCCTGCTGCTGCCTACGTCCTTCAGCGAAGTGTGCTTCGTGAAAGTCATCTAACCAAGCTGCTACCCCGGCATCAGCATTGTAATCCTCGACATGTGGTCCCACCACCTCCTCTCTCACACAATCGGCTTCACCGTGGTGGGTCCACTGGGTATAGTTTTTCGTAAATCCATGCCTAGCCAGATGTGAAGTCATCACCTCCTTTGTCTTCCTCCTTCTATTCTTACAGTTGGTGCAAGGACAAAAAAATGGCACGCGCTTCGGGAGCCTAGTCAAATACTTGCTTGATGAAAGCCTCGGTCTTGTCGACCCATTCTCTGGTAATCTCACGGGCGCTCCGACGGCCCGAGTACATCCACTCACGGTCATCCATCCTCTAACATATATATCACCAAGTAATAAATATAACCATGGACTTGCATCTACACGTCGTTCCTACCATCTAATAGGTAAGGATAGGTCCTAATCCCACCCGAGGATGCATAGATGGTGTTAATTCCCATGGTCTGGTCCTATCCGAAACAGAATTTCGGCAGCACCTCCCCGCTATTCTCCAAATACACGTCCCGACAGGGAGATTGTGTATCCAAAGAACAATAGGAAGGTACTGTCGAAACTCTGTCTCGGATCGGAGCAGACCATGGAAACTAACACCATCTACGCATCATCGGGCTGTCCAAAAAAAAGTGGACAATTCAAAACAGATACAGTTATTGATATGCAAAGATCTGCATATTTCTAACCATATCTCTTTCGAACAGGAGGCACCTAAGTGGGTTACGTGGAGATACCTGACCAGGACAAAGAAAGAGTGGTTATACCTTAGGTGGCGGTGAAGTCAGGCTAGCAGGGCCATGGCGGGTTGGTGCAGTTGTGAGGCGACGTGGTGCGGGCAGACCCGCAACGACGAGGAAGACGAGGTACTCCGGCTAGCCTCCGATGGACTCTTCTATGAAAATCAAAAGGACACAAGACCATCAATTCAAAATTTTGGTAGCAACTCCCCTATAGGGTGAGGTTTCCAAAACCTGCAAGAAACAAACGGCATGATGGCCGGCAAGCATATATATATATACCACAACCGCCATCAACTCAACCATAACACCACAACAAGTCCACCACCTTCGCAATCACCTCCACCACCCCAACAACACCACCTGCACTTCACCACCACCCCAACACCACCACCACAACTCCATACCGCCATCACCTCCACCAATCCAACACCATCACCACCAATCTATCTCTACTCCACCAATCCACCTCCATTTCACTACCACAAACCACCACCACCACCAACAACCACTATTTCATACCTAGGGTGACGAGGCGGGGACGAGGTTGGTGGCGGGGTGGGCTCGGCGATGTCGGCCCGCAGCGCCGTGGGCGGGGCGAAGGCACGGGCGGGGCGAGGGTGAGGCCGACGGCGAGGACGAGGGTGAGTCGGGCGCGGGCGGGGACGACGGTGAGGACGAGGGCGGGACGAAGGCACGGGCGGTGCGAGGGCGAGGCCGACGGCGAGGACGAGGCCGAGGGCGAGGCGACGGTGAGGACGAGGCCGACGGCGAGGACGAGGGCAAGTCGGGCCCGGGCGAGGACGACGGCGAGGACGAGGGCGAGTCGGGCACGGGCGAGGACGACGGCAAGGGCGAGGACGAGGGCTAGTCGGGCGCGGGCGAGGACGACGGTGACGGCGAGGGCGAGGGCGAGGACGAGGGATGCGACGGGCTGGCCGCCACGGAGCGCGGCCGTGCGTGGCGGGGCTGGGGCGGGTGGCCGGCGGCGGAGCTGGTGGCGGCGGCAGGCGCGCGTGGGCAGACGCTGCGGCGGCGGAGCGGTGGCGGCAGCGCGTGCCTCGCGGCGGCGGCCGCGCATGGCGGGCTGGGGCGAGTTGGGGTGGGCTGGCGGGGCAGCGGCAGTGGCGTGGCTCGGGTGCAGGCGTCGCTCGCGGAAGTGTAAAGATTAGTTTGCCGAGAGCCAGATTAGTTTGTTGAGAGCCTGATCCAAGATGCTCTCCGCAAAAGATTCCCCTTTGCCGAGAGCCCCAAGATCTAGCTCTCGGCAAAGTTATTTTTTTTAAATTCGTTTGAATTTTTTTAACTAGCTAACTGCACAAAAAAATATTTAAAAAAAATAAAAATTAATATTTGCCGAGAGCTACTCTCGGCAAAGAAAATTTTTTTAAAAATATTTTTTATTTGTCTAACAAACTGAACAAAAAATGATATTTTTTTTAAAAAATAAATCTTTGCCGAGAGCAGCTCTTGGCAAACCATTGATCCAGGCTAGGTAAAAAAAAGAAATATGCGCCTAGAGCGGGCCCAATTGCTCTCGGCAAAGAGCCTTTGCCGAGAGCAATCCCCTGAAGCTCTCGGCAAAGAATATCCAAAAATAATAATAAATAGCAAACGGCTCCGGAAAAATACTAAATTTTGTCGTGTTACAACTTATGCTCTCTAATGACAATACAAAAAGTTTGGAACTCCAAAACTAATTAGACGGTGACATTGTTTGAAAATCCTAATGGATCCTTCTCAACTCTACGAAACTTATTCGGAGATGTCTCAGATTGTAAGAATCATACGCAACCACTTGTGCGAAACTTTTTCAAATTTTTACCACAACCTCCAAGTGCGATACCATGACTTCATTGCAAATATCACAATTTTCCGACTTCGTTTCCTTTTTTTAAGAATTTTTAAATCGTTCGGCGACATGTTCTGGTATTCGATTCGTAAAATAAAAAGGCGAAAAAAAACGTCAACAAGATGTTATTTGGCCTTAATAATGCATAAATAGCATGAATATAATTTTCTACTTAATTTTTTTTCGTGTTTAAATCAATCGCTGTTCAAATTTTAATCGATTATTTTAAACTCCTTGAAATGCAGTTAATTAATTATATATAGCAAATAATTACAAAAATACACAAAATTCTAATATTGAGTACAACATGTAGTATGTGTATAGAGAAAAAAGTTTGGAGCATATGAAAGAAAAAATAATTTAAATGGAGAGAGTTAGGAGAAGAAAATGACCTGCACATGAAATATAGAAACCATATTTGCCCAGAGCCTGGGAGGGGCGCTCGACAAATATTTGCCGAGAGCGACGCTCGGCAAAGAGGTTTGCCGAGAGCCGTAATGGAGGGGCTCTCTGCAAATCGCTGACGCCGTCATGACAGTTCACGAAAAATGGGCCACAGCAATACTTTGCCGAGAGCCTTGTTTTGCCGAGAGGGAGGCCCACGGCAAAGGCCCGTTTTGCCGACGGTCTTTCTTTGTCGAGAGTGGCTCTCGGCAAAGCGGCCCACTTCGCCGAGAGCTTTTGTTTGCCGAGGTGCAGGCCCACGGCAAACCTGTATGTTGCGACGGCCGGTCTTTGCCGAGAGGTGCTCTCGGCAAACGTTTTCTTTGCCGAGAGCCCGTGTTATTGCTCCCGGCAAAACTCGTGGCTCTCGGCAAAGGACGGTTTTCCGGTAGTGAGATCTGCAGCAGGTATGCAACTGAATTCCCCATTTTTCTTCTTTTATAAAAAATCGGTGGTTATGTTTTTTTTCATCGGCTGATTGCGTTAACTCTCAAGAGATATTTATAGGTACATATATATGATGAGAAATTTGGAATACAAGATAAGTTATTGGGTCTAATCTTCTTTCACATCTAGGATTCTATTTCTATCTTTATTTCTAATAAAGCTTGTATTCGATTCAGTTATCCCTAACCATGCATTTCTTTATTATCAGTAACACCATATATTGGCCTATTTGCTCCAAGAGGGGAAATGCACCTCTTTTACAGTGAAATGCACCTCTTTTACAGTCTCCCCTAGATCATGCTTTGAGCATATTACACGGTTCCGATGACAACGCGAAAGCTTCCCGGATGCTTGCTGATGGCCTCCTTGAGCGCAGCCTTCAGGCTTGTCTCGTCCCACCTCCGTTGCTCCTCCACTCGTGGTCTCTTACGGTCGGCGCAACAGTAGGCCGGTGGTTGGCCGAGAAGGGCTCCCGCAAGGCAGGGGGTAGTAGCAGGAGCAGCAGAGGCTGGAGACGCGCAAGTGGAGTAGAAATGGCCGTGGATTCAGCTTGACTGGTACACACCGCACCAGGTTCACTTGTACTACCTTCCACTTCGAAGATAAACGTGAAACACCCAGCGACAGTTTTCTGCTGGTTCACATGTTGCCATCTTATATTTATGCTTATGCCATTCGCTTTCTGACATTAATCATGTGTTCTGTTTTCAAATTATTGTCCTTTCTTTGTCTATGTATGTCTTGTGTATTGTCTTCAGTTCCTTCGACTTTAACCATCTTCCTATTACTAATTAAAGTTTTACAGGCTTTCATATCACTATTGGTAATTTAATTTTAAGCACTCTATGCTATATAAAACAATACTACATGTACATATTCAGTGCCAGGTGTAAACTAAGTTTCAACTTAGGATGTGGAAAACAATACTAACAGGACCTAAAATCTTTTTAATAATAAAATAAATTTCAAATAAAAGATAAAAATAATAGAGTTTCTACTTAACATGCGGAAAACTATGCAACAACTCCATTAAAAATTGAAAGCCAAACTATAAATTTAAGAAGTCACCAAAAAAGATGCAACAAGAGTTTATACTCCCTCCGTCCCAAAATACTAGTCGTCCTAGTGGCGCAATCAATCGTCCACGTTCACGGCGACCGTACGTGCATCTGGACGCATGCAGTGTCCAGGTTACGAGATTTTTTGCTGCACCTGGCAACTAGCTAAAGCGACCTCTAAAGTGGGACAGAGGGAGTATATCTTAAGATATTAGATGTCAACTAAATACATATCACGCAAGAAAAGATAAATACTATAAATTCTAACTAGAGATCCCCAATTAGGGATGAAAACGGATCGGATACGGACGGATATCCCTGATGTTATTTTTGTTTTCATATTTCTGGTTGGATTCGGATTTGAATACGGATAGTGTCAGCCATGCCGGATAAGATACGATTGGATGTCGATATCTTAAATATGCGATTTGAGTATTCGGATACGGATACGACATCGGATGTTAAATATCTGGACTCAGATACGGACAGATCTGAACCCCTCTAAACGGATTCGGACTCGAATACGGTCGAAAAATATCCGTACCGTTTTCATCCCTATCCCCAATAGAGTCTGCACTTTAATCATCACAAGACTCGATAAAAAACAAAAAATGGATCCTAGAAAATCTCATAAAGAAAATTTCTGACCATCAATTCAGTTTAACCACATTGACGTTAACAAATAACAAAGCGAAATGTGCTGATTGACCACAGCACACCACGATCGTTTTAAGCACAAAACCGATAACTAAACCACAATCGTACGTATAGTTGATAAAAAAGTAGCATCACCATGGCCCCCACAGCTCGGAATGCATGGCATGAAGAATTTGTCTAAAAGTCTCAGACCCATGAATCTAGGACGGAATGTGCTGATTTACCTCAATGATTTCTCGAATGACCCTGTCCAGGGCAAAATCATCCGTGACAATCGTAGAATGCTGTGCCTTGATCTTAATGGATCTGAACTGCTTCCTCTGTCCTGGCTGCCGACCCATCTCCTTGTCAAACGCCAAGACGCTGATCAAATTGATCTTGCCATCTCCATCCCCGTACGCTGCTGCTTCCGGAGACGCATCGAAGTCGTCGTCCCAGTAGACCAGCTGCAGCGGCGTCCTGGTGCCGACTCCGTTGATGCACGTCATGGGCACCATCGGCGCCACGAAGTTGTCCATCTTCGGGACGGCTCGTCTCCTAAAGGGCTCGACGGCCTCGCCCAAGCCGACGGCGGCGAGGAACTGCTCCATGTCGTGCGCGGAATAGTTCCTGTCCCTGGTAACCACGACCGGCTCGCGACCGAACACGGCCGGCGACGGGAAGTTCATGATGGCGCTCTCGAAGCTCCTCCACATGGCTCTCGTGGACAGCGGCGTCGTCGTTGGCACGAAGAGGATGTTCGTTCCGGAGGCGAAGTTGCTCACTGGCTCCATGAACCCGGTGGAGAGCGTCGGCGCGACCAGGATGAGGTGCTCAATGTACTCGTTTCGCCACGCCAGCGGGGTGTTCCGGACGAACTCGAGGGCGACCATTCCGCCGAAGCTGTGCCCCAAGATGATGGCTTTCTTCTGTTTCCTCTCGCGCGCGGCCTCGACGAGCTCCATCAGCTCCTTGAAGTACCGAGAGTACACCTCGGATGTCTGGCCGGGGGATGGCGGTGCGTAGCGAAAATCGTAAGGGGCTCCGAACATGGTGTCTCCGTCACGGTATCCCTTGATTTCCAGTACATGTCTGAGCTTTCCGAGGCACCAGTCTCTGTAGAGAACGGACAGAAAAGTACGTGCAAGAAGTCAGTTTAAAAAAATTGGAGATTATAGATCTCTCTGCATGCAGATTCGAAGGACGACTGACGACTTCAAAGGGATCTTTTGGCTGAAGGCTCTTGTGGAGCCGAAGTTGGGCACTCGCGTCTCGACGCCGGGCAGGTTCCGGTAGTCGTTGATAGCAGGATCATAGACGAGGCGCATCTGCTCCAGGAAGCATTGCACGTAGTCGTGGTCCACCAGATCTGAAGGCTTCTTCCACAGCTCGAACCATCCCTTCCCCTTCATTGCGCCGCAGCGTGGCTCTGACGGTCGGTACGCCTCGGTGAGCCGTACCTCCAGGTCGCTGCAGGCCATCCCAGGCAACAGAATGACCGGGTGGAGCTCGCTGCCGACGCCGGCATCTTTGGATAGGTGGCCTGCGGAGAGGTAATCTCGGAGGGCCGGTGGGAGCAGAAGCAGAAGGAGAAGCAGAGGCAGCACAAGAGTAGACAAGGCCATGGAGTCTCTTGTTTGCCTGATTGCTAACTAGCCAAGTGCATGTATCGAATTCACACAAGGTATATATGATATGACTGCGATCGACGTCTTCTTCAGGGGCTCTTTGGTAGGGATTCTGCCTGACATATTCACTGTTTATTAGAGCCATTCTTCTGTCTCTTCCCCTTCCTCTCACAGAGCCAGTAGAAGCAGGTGAAGCCAAAAAATTTAGCTTCACCTGCTCCTACCAGCTCTGTGAGAGGAAGAGGGAAGAGAGAAGAATGGCTCTAATGAACAGTGAATGTGTCTAGTGGAGCTGGAGCTACCCGGATCCATACCAAAGAGGCTCTTAATTTGCCAACTGTCTATCTACTTCTACTGGACCATGTTCCTTTCATGTCATTGATCCTTTTTATATTGTGCAATCTTGTGTTCCTTTTTTATTTTGGATTCGACTATGCATCTCTCTAATTTTGAGGCTGCATGCCCAAAATTAAAATTTAAGATAATGATTATTTTGGAAAAAAAAACTCAACTGTATACGAGGCCACTAAAAGTCATTGATGATGGAAAATAGATAGCTATATCTATCTATACTATAAAGGAGCGAACGAATTGAAAAATACTTGTTACCCAAAATCTTCTTAGCCACCTTAGATCTCCTCCCTTAGATGTACATCTAACGCGTATAGATTTGTTTAACTGTGGGCCCAGAATGTTTCCTGACACCCTGACATAGGAAACGCTTACGACGGAGTGCCTCCGCGGCTCCTCCTGCAAACTTTTTTTCACCCACCGCCAACATACCCGCGTGCGTACCCACACTCCCTTCCTTTTCTCCGTTGCATATACATTATTACAGATTGATTTATCATTGTCACCACTTTCACTGTCATAGCGATAGAAGCGACGGTGTTATATTTCCACCGCCGGTTGGACCGATAACGAGGTCTCCTAAAGAAGGAAACCGACAGTTGAAACTTCTACCACCCACGGTTTCACAATAGATGCGGCAGTGGTATTTTCTTCGTCGTATGAAAAGCCGAGCCGATTGGGATAGGCGTTATGGCCGCTGGCCCTACACGACCGTTTGGTGTATCGGCGGTAGTAAATTCAGCGTGAGTTATTTCCCATTTTCTAACTACCCACAACACAGTTGCATCACCATTAGTCTATGCCTTGTCTTCCCTGATGCAAGTTGACGGTAGTTAACACTCATCATAAACTGTCAATATAACTTGTATAAATGCATGAAAATAATCATCAACATAGGTTTAGGGGTTTAAACTGATAAATTATACGAGTTTTGGTGAATCTGTGTTTTCAGCAGGGTTTATCTAGAAAACCGTCAAGGTGGATCTAATCGTCAGATCTAATCATGCTTATCCACGACAAAACCGACTTAGGAAGACTCCAGAACACTCCAGAAGGCAAACCACCGCGACAGAGCCTGAGTGCCCCCATGTGGGGCCGGCTGGCCCCACCTACAGGCCGACCGGCCTATAGGTCCCACAGGTCAGCCTCTCCTTCGTACGTCGGTTCTTCACCACCTTAAAGATCAAATCTACGCCGTCGCTCAAGGTCGGTTTGATTCGAGGGTCCAGATTTGGCATTGCCCCTATATATATATCACCCCAAACCCCTCTGAGGCATCTCTCTCATTCAAATCAATACACATCAGGAGGAATAGGTCTAGAACTCTCCAATGTAGTAGATTAGGCGCTGGATGCCATCAAGCACACCATCGGCTTGCCGCGCTCCTTGCACGTAGCAATCTATAACCAGACTCCGAAGCCTCGGCATGGTCCCCGCCTCAAGCACAAGGCAAGGCGCCTCCCATCAGAACCACAACTCCCGGAGATTTGGGAACGCCATGCGGTGGAAAACCACGAAGCCTTCTCGGGGGACATGCTCCTCGACGTGAAGCTTGAGGTGCACCAGCAAGGTGAGCCTAGCGAGAATGACAATGCCATCGCTTGGCAGCGACCGGACTATAATTTCCAAGCTGCTGAGGTTATGAAGATGGGTGATCCAATCAGCAGGGATGGTAGAGAAGATGCATTATATTGCGCCGACCGTAAGATACCACTAGTGGAGGAGCAACGGAGGTGGGACGAGACAAGCCTGAAGGCTGCGCTCAAGGAGGCCATCAGCAAGCATCCGGAAAGCCTTCGCGTTGTCATCGGAACCGTGTAATATGCTCAAAGCATGATCTAGGGGAGACTGTAAAAGAGGTGCATCTCCCCTCTTGGAGCAAATAGGCCAATATATGGTGTTACTGGTAATAAAGATATGTATGGTTAGGGATAACTGAATCGAATACAAGCTTTATTAGAAATAAAGATAGAAATAGAATCCTAGATGTGAAAGAAGATTAGACCCAATAACTTATCTTGTATTCCAAATTTCTCATCATATATATGTACCTATGAATATCTCTTGAGAGTTAATGCAATCAACATGTAGATGAAAAAAAGCATAACCACCGATTTTTTATAAAGAAGAAAAATGGGGAATTCAGTTGCATACCTACTGCGGAACATTATATTTTGCTTTCCTAACTATGGCTGTCAATTCAACTTTGTAAATAACCCATGTCGCGGTCACCATAAACGACTTTTTCTTAGCTGTTACTGGTGTTTTATGCCATGGAGTCATGGTAAATGGTATCGGTGTTCCTCCTGTTTTCTTTAAAAATCTTTAGGTCTGGTTGCACATGATCATGAAGTCGTAATGCTTCCACAGTTTGAGCAAACCACGTCCTTCTCTGACAAATGTACCTGAAATGCCATGCCTATTCAGACAAACCCAACTCATTCTCATGCGACAGTTACGCATCCAAAATAGTCTTGCAGCATGTGCAGGACGCGCATATCATTTGATAGATAGATAAGACAGCGCATAATAACACATCTTTCTGCTGCCAACGCAAGTAATTTCCAACACTATGGCACCATTTTTCAGCTAAGAGCCCAAGAGGTGCACATATAATGATATGCATAACTGAAAACAGTGATGAACAACTGACGATGCTCAAGGTAATAGAAACTAGCAAACTTATTAGGCAATAATATAACAAGTTCCAGGGGAGCAAATGCTATTTACTCAACAGTTGTTAGGACAAAACCAGGAAAACATGAAGGCACAAGAAAAAATACAAACACACCAATAAATTTTATACAGAAGAAAAATGGTGAGTTGAATTATTCTATACATCACACGTTACTAAACTATATGCTTCTTTCGCTACACAACACTGTCCTCCAACCATTGCTCTTCTGTCTTCCCCGGTTCACCCAAATTACTCACAAATCACAAAGTACAAAATACACTTGCCAAGAAGAATTTCAATATAAATACAACATATGCAGGCAACAGTGTCCAAAATGGTGGTTTGGGCCTTGAAGTTAACCACTAGGCGCCACAATTGGTATGTCTTCCATACTCTTTGGGAACTATTGATACTCAAAAATGTCTCTAGGTGATTTCGGGCACCATGAATAAATTACAAACATCATGGGCATGGTTGAGGTCAAGCGGCGCGACGAAATAACGAACGAAACGCGCGGAGAAGACGGCGAGCCATAGCCAGTTGGCTTAGCCGACACCTGCATTTGGCTTAGCCGACCCTGTCACCCCCCAGTCGGCTTAGCCGACTGCCAGAGTTGGCTAAGCCGACTCACCTTCACCAGCCGGCCAGAGAGCTGCCCAAGCCCACAAAAGTCGGCTTAGCCGACTTCCCCTATCGGCTAAGCCGACTCCTCCTGGAAACCGAGTAGGAGACTTCCTAAAATTAGTTTGTGGTATATTTTTGATGTGGGAAACTTGAAGAACGCATCTTGGAGATGTTTCCTACTAGTATAAGACCAACCCCCTCTATATATATGAGAGGATCACGGCCGATTGAGTTCTCATCTATCCAATCGTCTAAAAAACACATCTATCAACGGCCTTGCCGGTCCTAGGAGATCCTCCACGTGCTCCTCTCCGACAAGTTTTCCCAGGAGCGTTTTCAGCCAAGAACGGGCTCACATCAGCCTTATCGTCTCTAGATCGGTTTGGTCGATTATGCTGCATTCTTGCTGCGTTGCAGGTTGTGTGCAATCTCTTTGGGCGTCCAAGGCCCTCGCTGGTGTGTTGGCTTGAGGTCTTCTTCAATGTCAATATACTTTTTGATGACTCCGCTAGGGAAAGCTAAGCGAATCAAGAACCAATCTACTAGCAACATGGGAGGCAACGGTGGTGCTGCCTTGGACAAGGGGGACAAGACGGACCCCTTCAACGAAGGTAACATGTTGTTTCCTACATCCATTGACGAGCTTCCAGATGAGTTACGCCAGAAGCTACAAGCCAAGCTCGATGCGATGTCAAGGCTTTCTTGGAAAACTGCACCAATAATCGGCACAACAAGGTCACTCAATTCCGTGAACCCTCCTATGGTGATGCTACCGCCTCTGCATCTTCAGGCGCCGGGGAGAAGGGAGATGGAAAAGCTAAGTATGATGAGGAGGTAAATACCGATTCTTATCCTACCCACACTAATTTTGCTCAAATGTTGGTAGATGAAAGGAAATTGCATCTTAATAATCTTTAGCATCATTCTAATCTGCTTAATGCACGTATGGCTAAGATCGAGGGCAAGACAACCGATTGTGATCAATCGGGTGTCGTCCAGCAAGCTCAATTCGGTATGCCTTTAAATTTTTATGAAAATCAGACCTATCATGCATCTGCTAGCCAGTTTCAATCAGCTCCTTCGGCATTTGAAACCGATAAGGCCGGTCAACCTGGTGCTAGCACGTCTACACGTACAGGTGCTGGTGCACAAAGTTCAGGTTGAGCTCTTCAAACCGATTATGGAGCATCAACAAATAGAGCTTCGGCGGGGCATAATGTTTTATCGAACCCACCGAAGTCACCTAGTCAAATTCCTACATTTAATGTTACTCCTAATGCTCCTACTACCGATTTTGATGATGCTTTGAATCTGTTTAAAAAAGAATTGTCCAAATCTCTTGAAAGTAGCTTAGGAGTGCAACTTAAATCTAGTAGGAAAACATATCAAAAGTCATACCCTTCTACTTATGATTTCATGAAAGCACTTGATGGGTGGAGGGTACCAGATTTTTAGAAATTTAGTGGTGATGATAGTAAATCAACCATGGAGCATATTAGCATATTTTGTGCACAATTGGGTGAAGCTAGTGCTTATGATTTTATGAAAGTTCGTAATTTTCCTTTATCTCTTACCTGCACAGCTTTTGCATGGTTTACTTCATTGCCAACTTGTTCTATTGGTTCATGGGCTGAATTAGAAGAGAAATTTCATAATCACTTTTATAATGGCGCTCATGAAACTAGATTGTCTCATCTTGCATCGGTTCGTCAAGAGCGTGATGAGTTAGTCCTTGATTTTTTTCAAACGATTTAGGGAGATCAAGAACCGATGTTTTCATTTAATGATTACTGAAAGAGACTTGACTGATTTATGCTTTGCTGGTTTACGGCCTAGTATTAAAGAGAAACTTGAGCATTATTAATTTCACAATGTTAATCAACTCATGCAAAAGGCTGTTTCAATTGAATCGTGCCTTAAAGAGTCTCGTGATGCTTACAAATCTCATCGTCAGAATGTGCATTTCATTGATGAGAATTCCGATTGCTCTGATGCTGACAATAAAGAATTCTTAGTTGCTAAAATTAAATGGTCAGCAGAGAATAAATTGGTTACTTGCCCTTTTCTCAAGTCGATTCATAAGAATTGGAATGAGGAAGTAAAATTTACATTTGATTTCTCTAAGGGTGATCGAATCTTTGATGAATTGTTGAAATTCAGTTATATTAGAATTAATTATACAATGCCTTCAGCGGATGAGTCAAAGAGACGGGCTTATTGTAAATATCATAACTCCTTTTCTCATGCCACTAATGATTGCAATATTTTCCGTCGGTAGGTCCAATCGGCTGTTAATGAGGGATGATTGAGTCCTATTGAGATGCAAGTTGATAAGTCCCTGTTTCCAATGCATATGGTTGAAGCAGGGGCTCCCGCTATTTTGATTCATCTAGAGCAAGCTTATAAAGCTCAAGGCAAGAACACGATTATTGGCGAACCACGTGTAGCACCGAATGTGGAAAAGAATTCAGGGCGTAAAGTGACGCTTGAAAAGGATGATGAAGGCAAGAACAAGTTGAAGATCACTTCTGGACCAACACAATATTTGAGAAGGCAGCGGTGGTACGAAACAGCGACGGCACAGCAGAGGCCGGCTAGGCCGACTCCAACATGCAGCAGAGCCAGTCCTCTTAGCCGACTCAGGGTGTCGGCTTAGCCAACTCCACCACAGACCTAGCCAAGTCGGCCAAGCCGACTGCCCCAATTGGCTTAGCCGACTCCCATAGTTCCAGCAGTCTCGGCACCTCCGGTGTTCGTGTTTTACGCACGTTTGTTCCACAGCGGCCGGAGATTGGCACCTGGAAGACAAATGAGAAGAAGAACCAGGGAGAGCTCGTGAAGAAGCAATACACTTTTGATAGGCTCATGACCAAGTACAAACAACAAAAGGCCGATTCCCATAATCGGCCATTAAAAAAAGAGAGTCTACTCCTCCGAAGGGAGAAGATGACAAGTCCAAGCAATTGGCGGTGGTGCAAATTGCAGCTCCACCTCAGAGAGTTGCTCCTCGTGTATCTCGCTGGGATCCCCCGATTCCACCTCCCGTTATGCCGCAATGGGGTCCCTATGGAGTTTGGGTGCCATATCCTCTGGTGGCGCCTATGCATAGTCAACAAAGGTGGGGAGAGCCTGCTGGTCAAATCCTAAGAACCTCCATGCTTAGCCGATTGAACAACGGTCAATTGAGCTCTGATGGTGCAAGTCAAGACCATGTGATCACCTCCAGGACTTTGACTCCACAAGAATCAGGAAAGGCACTGATGTAGCAAGCTTATGTGCCTAAGAAGGTTGAGGCTCCTATCGTTCCCCCACCAAGAGCTAGGCCTCAATTGGTCATCACAATCGGCTCCATCGAAGCTCTTGTTATTAATCATGACGGGCCGATTGCAATTGAAGATTCTCTAGCATCTAGGCAAGATGAAGCTCCTAAAGAAGTTGCTGGAGTTGAAGAAAAGAAATGCGCTGAAGAAGATTCCAAGTACTGACAACCCATATGGTGCCCTCGTGGGTTGAATAAGACTCAACGACGCAAATTACAGCGTGCCTGACATAAGCAACAGAAGAGGGAGAAACTTGCCAAGATGGAGGGTGAATTTTTCAACCCTACACGTGTCGAAATCCCTTCGAAAGATCAAAACAATGCTGCTGCTGCTGGTCAGTCGGCTCAGCCGACTTCAGAGTCGGCTAAGCCGACTCCTGTCCTAGAGCAGTCGGCTAAGCCGACTGCCCCTAGTCCTGCCACTCTGGATGCTCATGAATCGGCTAAGCCGACTCTCCCTGCCCTTGCTGCTCTAGAAAGCCCAGAGTCGGCTGAGCCGACTCCCATTGTCTTGGGTTCCTCCGAGATGTCCTCCGATGATTTCGCTTCCACAGTTGTTGCTCTGGTTGGCATGGAGGTTCTTGAGGTTCTCGATGAAGAGATGGTTGATTATGAGGCCACTACGGAAAGGGCGGAGGTCAATGTGGTCTATATGTCTGCCGATTATTACATTCTTGGAGATGATGCAGTGGCGACAGAGTTTAACTTCATGACGAAGAGTGCTATATTCCAGAAACCAGATGACTCTGTTAACCATCTCAAGCCTCTACATGTGAAGGGTCATATCAATGGCACTCTGGTTCATAATATGTTGGTCGATAGTGGGGCAATCATGAATTTTATGCCATATCCGCTTTACAAGAAGCTCGGTGGCACTGATGAGGAGCTGATCAAGACCAGCATGCATGACGATCAGCGGTGTTGGAGGAGGTGCTGCCATCCCAGCCAGAGGAGTTGCTAACATGGAGCTCACCATTGGAAGCAAGACTTTGGCCACGGCATTCTTCGTTGCCGACGTGCAAGGTAGCTATAACTTGATACTTGGGCATGATTGGATCCATGCCAATCGCTGTGTACCATCTAGCTTGCACCAATTTCTCATCGAATGGGTGGGAGATGCTGTTGAAGTTGTGCAATCAGATTCATCGGCTGGTGTTGCTACAGCCGATGCACCTACTCTCGGGGGGCACAATGCTATTGCTTGCTTGTCTAGTAGAGATCTTTCTAGCTATGAATTTATTAGTGTTACCAAGCTAGGCTTTGTTCCTGTATCTCTGAAGCCGATTGATAATCGGTTCAATATGAGCGAGCGCCCCTCCCTCTCCCTCTCACCACAGGCGACGGCACCCCTCCCTCTCCCCCACAGGCGGAGGCACCCCTCCCTCTCCCTCTCCTCACCAGATCTGGCAAGCGGGTGGACCCCACTAGTGAGAGGCGGTGCGCTGGGCCCGACTCCCTCTTGTGGCGGCGGCGGCGGCGCGTGGGGCCCAACCCTCTCCGCCTCCGGTGAGACATGTGGGGCCTGGCTTCCTCCTCTGGATCTGGTGGAGGGTGGCCGGATCTGGTGGAGGTTGGCCAGACATGGTAGGGGCCGGCTGGATCTGGTGGAGGCCGGCCAGATGAAAGCTCCAGAGGACGACGGCGGCTCTGTAGGTAAAACGGCGCTCCCCATCTCTGATTTCTTCCCCTCTTCATCTCCCTGACTCTACCCTCTCCCCCCTTTGCAAATCTGGAGCTGGCACGGAGACAGCAGTGGCAGATCTGGAGCCAGCACGGATGGTGGACGGACGGCCCGGCGATGGCAACTCCAGGAGCAGTTCCAGAAGCTGGAGCTAGCTTCTGGAGCTTATTTATTGTTTCAAATGATTTACAGAGACGGATATTTAAGTTGCTCGCCTCCGTTAATGGATTAACCGAGGTGGGCATTGTAAGTTGTTTGCCTCTGTTAATGGATTAACCAAGGCGGGCAAAGCGCTCGCCTCCGCCGTTCCGTAGGTCTGCATACCTTGGGATGGAGGCGGTTGCTTTGCCAGCCTCGATTAACCCAAAACACTCGCCTCGAAAATTTTCTGTAGTAGTGATCTACATGAAACATATATAGCTTTAGATTGAGGCCACTTGTTATATTACCCGATATGGTCGTGATCTCATAGTGAGAGACTGGAGACCAATCAGTCCAGGACTTTATTCCTTGATGTTAGTCAGAGCGGCTTCAAATTACTCCTATATCGACAGAAGAATACTCCCTCCATTTCAAATTATAAGTTATTCCAACTTTCTTGGAGAGTCAAAACATATCAAGTTTGACAAAAAATTGTAAAGAGAAATATAAAGATTTATGGCATCAAATAGGTATACTATGAGAATATAATTAAGGAACAATCTAGTGATACTTATTTGGTATCATAAATGTTATTATTTTATTATATAAATTTGGTCAAACTTAAGATACTTTGACTCTCCAAGAAAGTTGGAATGGCTTATAATTTGGGATTGAGAGTATATTTCTAGCATTTAACTGTTGTCTTAAAAAGAATATAATTATAGCACCTGAAATCCTTAACTTTAGATACTCTCTTTGTCCCAAAACAGTTGATGTCATAGGATTCAAATTTTGCCCTAAAATAGTTGTCACTCTCACTTCCCAATACACAATTTTCTTCTCATAGTACACCTTTTTATATTCTTGATACATCTATATCTCTACTTTTTAGGGGTATTTTAGTCTTTGCTTTTTGCGTTTGATCTCCATGGGACAGTTTAAATCGTCATGTATTATGAGCCGGCTGGAGTATGTTGTTCTTTAATTAAGTGTCATATACATGCATGATAAAAAATAATAAAGTTTGTGGATGCAGTAGCTTTAGTGACACATGAAAATAAAAAAGTGATGCCGTCTCAATTTAACTGTTCACGGATTTATCTTCAAAATGCGAGAATCGCATTCTCTGCGGTGCTCGAGCACGGTGTACATCCGTGGCACCGCAAAGCACAGGTAGAAACCCATGTGACTAACTAGGCACAAGTCATTGTCTAGCACAAAGCTTCCGTATGGCATCATGTCAATAATGCAACTTACTGTTTGCACATGCGAACATGTCACCGTGTGCCTCCGGGGATAAACTTGCGCACATATGAAGGCAGTCCTAAACCTAAAATCAATGTAGATTTCATAGCATTAAATAGATCACTATATCATCGTTTTGCTGATGCTGCCGGAGGTCCTCCCCGCGTTGCCGATCTCTGCTCTGATCCCCTGCGCCGTGGACTTTCCTGCTCCCCGCTCTACTCTCCGCGCGCACAGCTAGCGCTGAGTTAATACTGGCGCAGTGATCGGTGAGGCACCTTGGTATCTGAAAATTTTTTACTTGGTGACCAGTCTCAGTGGAGATTTCATGTCACTGTTTTCAACACATCTAGATTTTGGAAATAGTGCAGAAGAGTTTCATCTTCATGAAACTCTCTCTACCCTCATGAAACTCTGGTCATCTCTCTTCGTTAATATGCTGTGGCTCCCGATTCGCTGTCCGTTTTAAGACGATGGGAAGGGAAGATACCGAGGCAGTCACGGCTGGGTTATTCTTTCCCAATTCTTTTTGTCGGTTGACGACTCCCATGCTGCACACCACGATTCAAGTCCGTTGGAATGTCCCTATGATTCTGTGGAAGCGAAGGTCAGGGCAGCTTCGTTGAAGGAGCATGTCCATGCTGCCAAACAGACTAGTACACTGGACAGTGAGTCAGGACTTCATTCAGATCAGTCATCAGTGGCACCCAAACCCAAAGCGACTCAGCCAGCAATTGCAGGAACGCATCTGATCCGCTAAGCACGGATCACCGATCAAGTCATTGTCTGCCCCAGCCACATGTAGGCCTGGATATCGAGCGAGCTCGGCTCGTTATAGCTCGGCTCGTTAGCATACTGGCTCGATTCGGCTCGTTAGACAAACGAGCTAGAAGAGCAGCTCGGCTCGGCTCGATAAAAAGCTCGAGCTAGCTCGTTTGGCTTGCGAGCCAAATAAAAAAACACATTACAGGGAGATTATAAAAGCAAGTGAGCAATAAACACAAAGTACTTATAAATTTAACATAGGATAATATAATCCACCCATCGATTGATCCACAATTCGTCAAAGTTTAAAGGCAGCCACCACAACCATGACTATGAGTCCACGATAGTCATACTCATACGGTTTAGACATCAATACATCATCCATACAGAATTCAAGATTCAAGAACGAAGCAAAATAAATGAGCAACAGCTTGAGTGGTAGACTGATCAGGTTTGTTGGTAATATATATATATACACCAAAAGCAAGTCAGAACTCAGAAGCATCCATGGCGCAACCAACACTTCTCTAGTTCTCTTCCCCCTTTATATCTTGTTACCTGTATGTGAACAACACATCAAATGAGAACAAACATACAAATATGATTTCCACCACACTGCTGGACATTCTAAAATAGACTTACTAGTTGCTTTCCACCACACTGCTGGGAAGCTCCACACTCTCAATGTCACCATCTTCTCCCTGTAACAACAGTAAAAGAATTAAGCATTACATGTTACATACACAAACTTTGGGGAAAATGGAGTTCAAAAATAAACTAAAGAGACATACCAGAATAATAGGACTTTTAGAACCTCGTATCCAACTAGATGCACAAACTAGTGCTTGAACTGTCGTTGGCTTCAAAGAACTCCTATAGTCATCAAGAATTCTACCTCCACAACTGAAAGTGGACTCTGATGATACGCTGCTAGCTGGGACAGCTAAGAACTTCTTTGCCATACTAGACACAACAGGAAATCTAAGAGCATTCACCTTCCAATAGTGAAGTAAGTTAAAATTCTTATCATGTAAAGGATGGTTTGCTTCATCTAGGTAGATAAGTAACTCAGATTTTGAAGTTTCTGAAGCACTTGACTCTAGAAAGGACTGAAATTCACTTGAAACAAGACAAGCCACTGAGTTGGTTGTTTCCTTTGATGATGAGGCTGATTGAGTGGTTGATGAGTTGCTACTGCCACCCATTTTCCGGCGTTGCTCCAACTCATGCTTCTTGTACAACTCTTCTAACTCTTTTTTGATATCAGCAACCTCTTGTTCACACCTTGAGGAGTCATAAAGCTGACTAAAATAGAACTCAATATATCTCATTTTAAACCTAGGGTCAAGGATTGTAGCAATAACCATTACATTGTTCTTCTCTTCCCAATATTTATCAAATTTGGCTAACATTGCAGCACCCATTTTCTTCAAATAAGGGTCCTCAGAATTTTTTGCCTTTAACAATGCAAGTTTAACTTTCAAAATGTAAGGGTAGAAGACATTAGCAGTAGGGTAAACTGATCCTGAAAATGTTGTGGTTGCTCCAGCCATCTCTCCTAGAATTGGCCTAATCTTTACGTACATGTCCCATTCAGAATATGTAGGTTTCCATGCATAATTCTGGTCTACTCGAGCATAATAACCAAATGCAGACCTATACTCAATGCAAGTGTCAAGCATTTTATATGTCGAGTTCCACCTTATTTTAACATCAAGAGACAAACATTTCCCAACTTTAATAGCATAATCATTGCAAACCTCTACAAATTTGTACAGGCGACTTGGAGACCTCTTAAAATATTTCACAGTATTCCTTAAGTCACTTATGAGACCTTCTATTGGGTCTAGACCATCATTAACAACCAAATTGACTATGTGAGCAGCACAACGAACATGAAAATATTTGGGATCAAATTGACCATTCTTTCTAGCAAGTAGCTTGGCTGACAAATTTGTAGTAGCAACATCATTATTTGAAGCATTATCAAGGGTGATTGACATAACCTTATTTTCTATTTTCCATTCCACCAAGCACTCAAAAACAGCATGAGCTATCACCAAACCAGTGTGGGGAGGATCTACCTCAACAAAGTTAAGAACACAGCATTGCAAAACCCAATCACTATCTATGTAATGTGCCACCAAACACATGTACTGAACATTTTGATTGGATGTCCACAAATCAGTAGTCAAACTTATTGATTCAGTCTCTCTAAGACTCTTCTTTAGCTGCTCTTTCTCATATTCATAAACTTTCATGCATTCATTTTTAATAGTCTTCCTACCAATACATTCATAGTTGCTATTCATCAACGTCATCAAGATATTAAACAATTTATGCTCAACCATCCTAAAAGAATACTCATGGACAATAATCATCTTTGCAATCAATTTTCTAGTGTGCTCATGGTCATATTCAGTAGGATTAAGAACAAGACAGCCATCATCTACAACATAGTTGAGTGTACCTTGAGCAAGTTGTCGTTTAGCCTTAGCAAGCTTGTTCTGAAACTGTGTGCAGCTTTTAAGGTGGCGGTTCAGCTGTGAAGTTGCACCCCCTTGCTGATATGCATAACTCTTATGACAAAATCTGCACTTAGCCTTTGTCACCATAACACCAAACTCCTTCTCAGATTGAACTTGTATCTCCTTGAAATACTTCCAACAACTAGCCCTCTTCCCTCTCTTTACCTTGGTCTTAGAAGGGGATAAATGAATACTAGCTCTCTTTCCTTTCCGCCCTCTAGTTGCCTTCGAAGGATTTGACGGCACGCTCACATCATCTCCAACCTCCTCCTGACTTGCATCATCATCTGTCGGCACACTTACTGATATATCAGCATTCATGTCAAAGTTGTCTGTATGGTTTTCATCCTCCGCCAAAGGCTCCAAGTGCTACACAGAACAGGTTGTCAAAATTCAATTATGCTACACAGAACAGGTAGTAAAACTGTGTACATGGCACGAATAATCTACATACATGGCTGTACTAAAAAATGATAAATATTTGGCCGCCAAAAAAAGGAAAATAGAAAAGTCTGGATGCATTTGCAGTCTGGAACTGTGTAGAAATCACAACTGAAACTGTGCCCTATACTATATTGTTCTCAATTCTCAATTACGTACTTTCTAAAATTTTGTTCTCTATTGTTGGGAAAGATGAGAAAATTGACTGTGTGGGATAAGAAATAGTCAGGTAAGATTTGACATTTCCCACGGTGAAAAAAGATGATTTTTGTTTTGGACTGACAAACTTGCCTCATACAGTTTGTCTGCAGACTGTTAATGCTCGATCTAATGTTGCTTACATGAGGCAATATTAGATCTCTAACTGATCTAATCAAGCAATGAACAAAAAAATACAGATCGTACAGATCGAAGCATGAACAAAAAAAAACACATACCACGTCCGTGTCTGTTGATATGGAGGCAGATGGAGATGGAGCAGTGGACTTCGCAGCTGCAGATCCTCGGCCTCGGCCGCGGCCACCGCGATTGGCTGTCGAAGGAGGCATTTTCTTGCAGTTGCTCCTCGATTCAACACTAGGCACCACCGGAGGAAGCATCGCTGGGGACTCTTCCTCATCCTCCATGACCAGCTGTGTGTGGAGATGGGAGCCTGGAGAGGAGCTGTGTGCAGCGTGCCTGCGTGCGGCGAGGAACGGCGGAGTGCCTGCGTGCGGCGGGGAACGGCGGCGTGCGGCGTGCCTGCGTGTGGCACTGTGGCGAGGAATGGCGGTGTACGGTGGCTCGTGCAGCGGGAGGGGAAAGGGAAAAGACCATGACTGCGAGTCTGCGACTGCGGTGGAAGCGGAATCGAGTCGACTGCCTGGTGGAGACGTGGAGTGGTGGTATATATGCTTAGGATTTTAGGATTGGGCTGGGCCGAGGCCACCGAGGGGGCAAGGGATGTATGGCCATATGGGCATGGGCTGAGCTAATTTGAGTTTGTTGGCTTGTGAATTGACGGGCTCGTACGAGCTAACGAGCAGCTCGCGAGCCAGCTCGAGCTGACTCATTATAAATCGAGCTAGCTCGTTATAAAACAAGCTGGCTCATTATAAAACGAGTCGAGCTCGAGCTGAGCTATTAACAAACGAGTCGAGCGAGCTAGCGAGTTTCGAGTTTTTCGTGCAGCCTTAGCCACAAGCCCACGATGGACTGCCCGAGCACGTGGTTACCTCAGTTCGCGCACTCATGTAAGTGCCCACATCCACATATGTCACTAGAGCATATACTACTACCTCAAACTGAACTCTTCGTACAGCCACCAGCAAGGCAGCAATGGTGAGCGCCTTCTCAGGGGCCGTGGGGTCGCTCCTCTCCAAGCTCGCCGGCTTGCTGGAGAAGGACTTCAAGCTAGCGAGAGGTGAAGGAGGACATCGTCTCCCTGAGAGATGAGATGAGCACCATCACCGCTTCGCTCATGGAGCTGTCTCAGATGGAGGAACCAATCGACGATCTGCATAGGGAGTTCCGTGGCAAGGTGCGTGAGCTGCCTGGACATCTCCATGCATCGCCTCGGTGACGCTAGTAAGGCCGGATTTCTGCGCGAGCTGAAGACGCTCAGGGCGCGCCATGAGATCGCCAAGCTGATCAGCGCCCTGAAGGCTCGAGTGGCGGAACTGGGCAATCGACACAAGCTGATCATCCAGCTGGCAGCTGCCTGAGCGTCCTCGTGCTGTGCGCGTCGACCCTCGGTTACAGGCGATCTACCAAGATGCTGCCAACCTTCCAGGCATAGGCGGCCAAAGGGAGAAGCTCGTGGAGCTGCTCCAGGATGGCGCACCTCAGCTGAAGGTGGTGTCTATCCTGGGGTTCGGAGGGATTGGCAAGACTACTCTCGCCAACCAAGTTTATACTGCAATTCAGGACAAGTTTGACTGCGCCGCTTTTGTATCGTTGTCCCGAATCCCAGATTTGGCCAAAATCTTGTCAGATATATTCCAACAGTTTGGGTGCCTGTATTCTAGAATCCAAGATGGTGAGAACAAACTCATCAGTGACCTCCGTCAACGTCTCCAAAACAAAAGGTACTACTGCGCTCTGTTGCTCATACGGCTAGGCTATTCTGTTAACAACAAAGTAAAAGATCTGCCTCGATGTGTTTTTTGTACCTACACTAATCAGTCTTTTAGAAAAAAAAAACACACTTAATCAGAGAATCGGAAAGATCTAGCAGTCTCACGAGACTGAGTTATAGCGGTGTAGATAGATAAATTATATCCTAACAATCAATTTCTGTAGGATAAAAAATCATATTTATCTTTGTATACCCAATCACAAGCCAAAAAGAAAACTCCACACCAATAAGAGATAGGTAAAAAAAGATCTAGACATCAGCTCACCATGGGACTGAGTTGTAGTGGCGTAAAACTGTAAATTATATGAAGGTTCAAATCTATATGATATGGGGTAAAAAGATCCCATGAATAAAAGATAACACGATGCTTGTCGTGGGTTCGTAAACATAGTAGTGATTAGTGAATCGATCGATGTGTTAATGTATGGGACTTCGATGGTTTAGCCCTCAAAGAGGGTTTATCCTGGTTCGGGCCTCTAAGCCCTATGTCTAGCACCATGTTCTTCGTGTTAGAGTGATCAAGGCGAGTTCTTACAACGGGTGAGAGAGAGAGAGAAAGAGAGATGGTAGGAGAGCACAAGATAGTTCTGATATGTGGTTTGATGGGATTCGACATTTCGACCCCTCTATAGGAGCCTTTGTCATGCCTTATATCACAGAGGGCGAGAGGAGTATGGTTTTGGTAATTCCCTTGGCTAGCAAGGAAGCACTAGGGTTTTGCATCCTAATTTTTGGAGTCATTGGAGGCGTTCGGCACCATCTCCTCCTATTGTACTCGTTGACGACAACATTGATCCATCTCTAACACCGTCTGCGGGAGCCAAGAGCTGGTCGTCAGAGCCTGGAGATGTCGTTGTGTCTCACCTGAGTTCTTCCTCCCCATGGCATCCACTGTACACCAAGGGGGAAGCTACTCTCACAAAACACTAATCGGGGGGCCCACGCTTCCTCCTCCTCCTTGATTTAGACATGGCGTGCGCCCCCTTGTCGGGTTGCATCATGCCCCAGGCATGACCCCGAACTAGGAGGAAACGACACATCCTCGCTGGTGCGAGGGGATAGAGCTCCAACAGAGCCTGGAGCACTGCGACTTTGTCCGCGTGCACTAGTAGAAAAGAGCTCTAAGCCGGCGGTCCTCTTTTTTTACTGGCGGTTTCACTTTAGGGCCGGTTGTGTAAAGAAATGGGTGGGCCACGACTTTGTAACCGCCTGTGGAAATCCATTTCCACAGGCGGTTGTCATAAGCCAACCGCCAGTGCAAATGCAACTGCCAGTGCAAATGTTACATTTACACTGGCGGTTGCCTTATGACAACCGCCTGTGTGTAAATGTAACATTTTCACTGGCGGTTGGATTATGACAACCGCCTGTGGAAATGGATTTTTATAGGCGGTTACTAAAGGCAACCGCCAGTGATGTTTCTGATATATATACCCCTCCTTCCTCCCCGAGCAAAACTGTTAGTCGCAGCCACCTTTTATTGGATAGCATTTTGGAGGTATAGATCTCTCAAAATATAAGGGGAGATGTTTTGATCTTGATTTTTTGGAAGGAGGTTGATAAGAAAGGTTAGTTTATGTTCCTATACCATCATTTTGTTCATTCTTACTTAATTTGAGCTACATTTTAGATCTAGGGTTTCACCATGATTTAGAGAGAAGAAAATCTAGCTTCTTGTCTTTATTTCTTCTAATGAGGTTGCTTAAGATTGTTACATAATGTCTCTCCTCTCTCCCTTTTCATGTTTGCTTCTCAATTTAGCTAGTTTATACAAGATATATATTCTATCAATGGTGTGTTCTTGTGTATTTATGTAGAGAGAGAAATGTAGGTTTTTTGTTATTTTTTTAATTATGCTCATTAGGTTTTTTACTTTAATCTCTCTCTTTATTTCTCAATTTATTTTATCCACGTGTATCTATTTTAATTATTCTACTTAGGTTTTGTAATTATGCAACTTAGGTTTTTTTAATTATGCTACTTACTAGGTTTTTTACGTTAATCCCTATCTACCCTACCTAAACCCTAGCTAAAACCTCACATAAATCGTAAACCCCAGCTAATAAACCATAACTATACCCTACCTCACATTAAAAGGTGCTAATAAATATCTCTAGATATATATATATATACATACATATATATATATATATATATATATATATATATATATATATATATATATGGTTACTTGTTTTACATTGATTACAATACCCGAGGTCCACAGTGTCATGATTTTTACAGGTAATGATGGAGAGATCCTTTTGGATGTATAAGTTATCAAGACTATGGTACATTTCAAATCTCTATGTTTTGATGTCAATGGGTTGAAGACAAACATGTCACAGTGGACAACTATGGGGTCAGAGTTCTTGATCTAAGTAAGGTAGGCTATAAAGATGATCCGTGGATAATGACTAACCGTGCTGCACAGGTCTTCTATGCTGAACAGATCCTTTCTCCTAATGAGAAGAAAAGTACTGACAAGCTGAAGCATATAATTTTTCCTGAAAAGCAACAAGTTATAAAAGTTGATGGTGTATCTGACCTGGATGAATTTAACGAGTTCAGCGACATGTCTCTCTTTGTAGATTACCATCCAGTAAAGATAAGGAATGTTGAGCGAAGCATCCCACAGAATTCGTTTCCCTGGGTGCGCCACGATGGACAAGGAAAAACAGTAGCTGCCTAGATTGTATTTGTCATTTGTCATGTAATCCATTTATGTTACAATGTGTACCTTATGCTACGTACCCTTTTCTGTTTCTACATGCGAGACCCTATGCTTATTTCACCTTCATGCAATCTATTTCTATAATCTAGCTTGTATCATCTTCATCTGTGATCTCTAATCTACCCTTAGCTAAACTCTAGCTTAATTAACCCTAAACCCTAGCTAAAACCTAACACAAATAAAAAAGAATACATATATTTTCCTCTATGAATTTCATAAGAAATCAGCATTTAATTAGGAAAAACACAAATCCATTTTTCTAAGTAACAAGAGCACCAAGGAATATATTTTTCACAGCATCTACACAATACAATAAAGCTAACAAAATTGGATTCACATTTTTCTAGTATCCCTAGAATTATTTATGTATTAAACAAGATATGAGGTATATATTCAATTTAAATCATTTTAAATAAAGCTACATATAAAAGTTTCTCAAACATGGCATTTCATATTTTTAACATGAAGATCATCTCAAGAGAAACACCACAAATTTTTTTCACTAATTTTGGACCAATATTTCTCAAGATATGAATTTTTGAAGCTTTTAAACAATTTCTGCAAATTCATTTAAAAAACAGAAATAAATTTGGAAATACATTATTACAGGCGGTGGTCAATGCCAACCGCCTATAGAAACATGTTTCTACAGGCGGTGGTCAATGCCACCTGCCTGTAGAAATGTGCACCCTATATAAAAAAGCGCAAGAGCCCTGAAATTTTCTAAGTGTCATGGCGGCCAGTTTTTCGAATCGATGCCGTCAGGCTGCCGAAATCACCCCCCGCCGCCGCCTCCGCCGTGTCGCGTCGCCTCGCCATCGTCGTCGCATCGGTGAGTTCTCTGCGCCTCCTCTCTCCTCCTCTCTCTCTACGCATTGAGTTGGTGGCGGTGGATGCGGTCAGTGCCGGTGACAGAGTCGACGGTGGCCGGTGGCGGTGGCAGAGGGGAGGCAGGTGGCGGAGATGGATGGTGGGGGTGGCTGGTGGAGGAGGTGACCGGTGGCGGTGGCAGTGGCGGTGGCGGAGGTGCGGTGGCGGGCGCGGGGGCGATGGAGGTGTGGCGGAGGTGGCGGGGGCAGGCCGAGCAATTGGGCCGGCCTGCGAGCTAGTGGACCGGCCCAATTGCTTGGCAGCCTTTTTATTTTGCTTTGTTTGATAAATATGTATGATGTAATTATTATTTCTTTATAAATATACATGTTTGATGTAATTATTATTTCTTTATAAATATATATGTGTGATGTAATTATTATTTCTTTATAAATATATATGTATGATGTAATTACTATTTCTTTATAAATATATATGTATGATGTAATTATTATTTCTTACCACCAGCTGCATTTGTTAGTGGCAGACAAACGGTTGTTATTACCTTCGAGGACATGTGGTTGATGATGAACCTCCAGAGACTCGATGTATAGCTCGTAACGGTATTTGCATTGTAAGTGTCACTCATACTAACACATGCATGTGTTATTATTAGTGAGTTGTATCAATTTTCAATATCTTACATGTACGTGCGAATGTAATATGATCAGCAGGAGATGCGTTACGGTCCGAATCCTAATTCTAATGCCAGTTAAAGGGTTGGGTATTTAAACCCAATGAAAATATGTGAGGAACAGCACACATTCAGAATCGGGGATCTTCACGAAGACTTACAGGGTTTACAAGGTGAAGAACGGGAGAAGAAAATAGCGGATCGTACGAAGGAGTTTGAAGCCAGATACGCCTTGTACCTAAGACACGCAATGTTTCAGTTTCAACACTTGGAATCTATAGTGGCCCCCTACAACTTTGGGTTAGTGTGAATTTGCATATATCAAATTAATTATTTTAGTACACACATGCATCACAAATTTGATTCGTGCAGGGACCATTGAATCTGCTTCATGATTTTTCCTAGTCTAGAAAGGTGTTGGTACGTGACTCCGCAGATTACCCGATTACAAGCTATGGAACATTCGTGAGGCACTTAGAGCTGTAAGTCGAGATTTTGCATGCATACTTTAATCGATGAGATGTTGAGAATAACAAGGTGATTCTATTCGAGATTATAGGGCATATAGGTATTACAAGATTAAAGGTGAAAGGTGCGAGTCATCAACACAAGGGCAGCCATTGAAAATATATCATAACTGGTCGGTACGTATGAAAATTTATGAATACATATCATACATGTACAATACATAAGACGATGTTACAAGTAAATAACCACTTTCCCATTATACAGTGCCACAAGCAACCACCCGGATCGGTCCACTGTAGATTCTACATGTGCGAGTTCATGAGAGAGAACGGACGATACATCAAGAACCCTTCTAAGGTAATATAAGTAATAGTCATGTATGTACTTCTGATATTAAATTTGCAAATGTATTATCAAGTGTAAATATATGGTGTTTATAAACCTCCTTTCCAGAAATTTGATGTAAAAAAGGCTAAGCACATGACCAAACATGCTTTATACAACATAGTTGAGGACCTGTGTTCATTCATCTTGAAAGAAGTCATTTCATACGATGAGAAATATCACGATGCTACCAACGTCTTAGCACGCCCAGAGTATAGAATGCTCACAGAGATTAGTAGGCTTCAACTTAGTCGAGACAGTTATTAGACAAAGGGTGAAAACTTTGATGTATATAATGTGTGATGTATAGATACTCTTGTAACTTTATGTTTGTGAGCACGAAACTTTGATGTATATAAATGTATGTATGAAATATTTAAATTGCATGTTGCTATATTTGAACACCATCCAATAAGGTTTAGTAGTTCCAATATCAATGTATATGTATATATTTAATAATATAAAAATATCTAACATCACAGGCGGTTGTTTTGAACCGCCTGTGGAAATCAATTTTCACAGGCGGCAACCGCATGTGTTGTGGTCCCATTTCCACTGACCTCTAGCGCAGGCGGTGCTGGAAAACGCCAGTGGAAATGAGTATAGACCCGCCTGTATAGTATGTCTCTATACTAGTGGTGGCCGGATCCAGACCTTTAGAGTCTGCCAGGAGATTCCTCACATCATCGTGCACGGAAGGTTGGTCAGGGCAACAAGATGAGGATCCGCGGAACCCAGCCTCCCTTGGCCGGTCACAGCCATCAATGCTGAGGTCGGGTGACTAGGGAGCTCCCGGGCTCCCGAGCGTGGGGCTTGATCACTGGCCCATCCTAAGGCATTCCTCCTAGGTATCAAGGCTGTTCTAGAACTAGTCTACCTCAAGCCCGATTGGCCTCTTTCGTTATCCATCGGGGAGCGCGCAAGCGCACCTTCTGGGTGTAGCCCTCAAGCCCCTAGACAACTATGAGAATCCGCCAGAGGGTTAATCACAGCGTTTATGATGCTAATCCGAGGGTTTAGGTAGCCCCACTTTTAAGTACTCAACAATGCTCTTGTAGGCATGAGTGCAAGCTATGGTCTATGGGAGGGAGGTTCACCTTCCCCTTCATCTTCCTCCCTTTCATCTTTCCCTTCTTTCTCCTCCCTCCTTTTCATCTATGGCTAGAAAATTTAGTGCAGGGGTCTATGAAAGATTAGATCATGTAATAAATCTTTCCATTGGCCATATTGGCATCAGCTATACAGAGTACAGGTTACAACTTTTAAAGGAAATGATACAAAGGAAACATCATATTCCTAGTTGTTGTCATGTACAATGCTAGAGTGTTAATGATTCTATAGTCATGCATGTAGGATGTCGTGGCCCAACCGGAAACACATGCAACACATGAGTCCTATCCCATGTTTACACACGTGTACATCTAAACCCCCACCCCCTCCCCCGCACGCAATCAAAATAGGAGAAAGGAGAACAATGAAACTTGACTGAAAATTCATAAAAACTGAAGTTCGCAACCCCATCGTGAAGATATCCACAAACTATGTAGTTGTGGGAACATGAAGGACACAGACCTCGCCGAGTGCAATGCGTTCGCAGAGGAAGTGTTCGTCTATCTCCACATGCTTGGTGCATTAATGTTGAACCGGGTTGGTGAATAGATAAATGGAACTAACGTTGTCACCAATAGACAAGTGTAGTACGACAAAGCAAAGTATGAAGCTCGATAAGGAGTTGTCACTGCCAACTTCCCTCAGCAATACCATTGGCCATAGTGTGATATTCAGCCTCCGCACTAGACCGGGAAACAATATGCTGCTTTTTGGACGGCCAGGTGATGAGATTAGCACCAAGAAAAATGCCATACCCCAATGTTGACTTATGGGTCTCTAGGTAACCAGCCCAGCTGCGTTAGTGTAAATCATCAGCTCATCAGGAGACATGCTATGAAAAATAATTACATGGTCAAAAGTACCACATGAGGTCCAAACTTTCAGCATGTTAATTGTACCACATGAGGTCCTAAACAAGCTAATTGTACCGCATGATGTTCAAATGTTTAGAAATGTTAAATCCCATGCGTATGTTTACTATGAAATGATGTAGTAGCCCCGACTTGTGGAGCTAGCGGTTCTTGAACTTGTCTTGCATTCTCATTTTGGTCTTGATACTCTCAAAATACATGTTTTCATGCTAAACTCGCTAATTATACCACATGAGGTCCAAGCCTTCAAATTTCATGTTAAACCGCCTGTGTGGCATGCTGGCCATATGATGTTGTCACCCCTCACAATTGGTATCCACTTTCAGTGCCTTCCTCTCAAACACCCCCACCCCCCCTTTCCCCTACCCTCCTCTCTATCCTCCACCTTCCCTTCACTAAACTAGCCAAGCATATTGTGAAGCGATGTTGGATTTGGAAGGGGCCGTGATATCGCAAACATCATCACTGGTACATGCATACCTTAGCGACATCAAATCTCAGTGTGGCCAGGAGCCGTAGTCAGTGGGGAAGGGGGTGAGATATACATAGTGAATGGATAAGAGAAGATATGAGACTAGCACGCTAACCATAGATGTTAGGGCCACATCAACTCTTAAGTCAGCATGCCACATGAGCAATTTATCAAAAGTTCTGAAAATTTGGACTTCATGTGGTACTATTAGCGATCTTAGGATGCCAAAAATGTATTTTGAGACTACCGGGACCTGAATAAGGATGTGTGACAAGTTCAAGGACTGCTGATGAAGTTTACTTCTGTACATATGTAAATTTTCTAGTCAAAATAATTGTTGAGTCAAAGTCTCAACTTATGGACTATGTTGATGACCAAAACTTATAATATTTGTGATAGGAAGAGTTCATATTATGTGCATCCACCAAAAAGTATGAACTGAGAGTAGAATTATCCTTATCATTCACTAGGCTTAGTTGGTTAGATTATTTGTACAAATCCTCAATTTGACACGTGTGCTTGTATTTTTCTAAAATCTATAGGATTTAGCAGCACCTTTCTTTGAGTAGTAGGTGGTGCCCATCAAAATAGAGGCACATGTGGTGTATTCAATCTCAAGATTTATTGGCTTAGTCTTTTGAAGATGCTCATTTCTCTATAATTGACCAATGAGAATTATTTTAGGTCCACCAAGAAAAACGTCCCCCGCTGAGTAGTCTAACCATTGTGTACTCAGAAAATTACACACGAGAATTTATTTCCATTAAAATGAAGGGCTCACGAAAGAGTTACGTTAGATCCGAGGGCTGAGAGAGGAAGTTTGATGTCAGGCTTCTCACCCCCTCACCCCCGCGCCCTCCCCCTCGCACCCACGCTCCCTCAGTGGCGAGAGATCGAATCCCCAGCCCACCTTCTCCGTCTCGATTTTTCCAGGGAAAAGAAAATAAACGCAAAAAACTCGCGACCGGAAGTCGAAAACGCGAGGCAGGTTGGGAGACGGCGGCGGCAGCACCACTCCATGCGCCTAGGGTTTGGCGAAGGGCACGGCAGCTGCTTACGCCACCTGAGCCTGTGGGGCGCTCGTGGTGCGGCGGTTGGGTGACCCCACGCTGCCAACCGGCGGTGAAGCCTCCCCATGGCCACGCCCCCTCCCCCCATGGCGTGTGGTGCGCCCATGCGAGATCCCTGTGGCACCACTAGCTCGTCGAGGAACACGTGCCTCGAGGGCGGGCCGCCAAGCCGAGTGACCTCAGCCAGAGACGCTGCACCTAGGTGAAAGTCCTATGTTTGGTGTTGGTAATTAGTGACAATGCCTAAGTACTAATCCTATGCCTAAGTTGTATGTAGCATATGAGGATTAGTACATTCCAAGGTTGGTGGCAAGATGGACATGGTGATCATGATGGCCACACTTGGATTTGGACGCAACCCTACGTGATCAAGGCAAAGGTATATGCTTAAGGGTTGTGTTTTAGTAACCAAGACACCTAGTGGGTGTGGTTACATTATAGGATAGATAGCCGTACTATAAAGAGGGGAATGACGCGGCTATTGAACTCCTAAGTGCCTCTAGGTGTGCATTTCATAATCATATGCATTTGGATAGGACTAGTAACGCCTCGAAAAATGATTGTGAAAATGCTAACACACTCGCACATGACGTGATCACTTGGTGGTGTTAGCACATTTGCGAAGGCGGTGGACTTTGAGCGGTAGAGACGGTTTGGGGTCCTCTCTCCCTCCCGCCGAGCTTGCTCGGCGGGATTCGGGCGTTTTCGAGGAGTTGAAACGACTATTTTCCACAACGCCGGAAGTCGGAAAAAGAAACGGAGGCGAACGGAGGTCACAGTGGTGACCGGACGCTGGACCGGACGCGGTCACTGTTTGACCGGACGCGTCCGGTCAGTGTTCGGCTTTCGCGCGTTTCTAAGCCTTGTTGATCGGACGCGCAGCGCGTCCGGTCACAGTTGACCGGACGCGTCCGGTCGATCAGTGAGCTTACTGGACTCCAACCGGACGCTGGCACTGTGGCGTCCGGTCAGTTCAACAGCGCGTCCGGTCGCTGTTTCATTGTGCGCGGCTCAGGGTTGACCAGCGCGTCCGGTCAGTTACGGGACCGGCGCGTCAGGTCGAGCCCAGCGCGTCCGGTCCGCATGACCAGCGCGTCCGGTCGGTGCTTCGCGAAAGAGCCGTTGTGCGACCGGCGCGTCCGGTCAGCGCGACTTCGGCTGTTTCAAGTTCCTAACAGCTATATTCGAAGGGGTACGTCTATAAATACTCGTTGGCCGGCTCAAGGCTCTCCCTCTTGGACTTTTTGACATACTTGTGAGCACTTTGAGCTAAGCAACTCCCCTTCCACTCATCTCTCTTGCTTCTTTGCATATTCGAAGTGAGATTGAGTGATCCAAGTGCATTTGCATTGTGAGATTGCATCTAGTTGGCACTTGGTTGTTGATTTGCTGCGGGATTCTTGTTTCTCTTGGTGGTTGCCGCCACCTAGACGGCTTGGAGCAGCTTGGAGGCGTTGGCAAGAGTTGGTGATTGTTCTTGGCCACCTCCGGTGATTGTGAGGGGTTTGTGCCTACCTCGGCGAAGCGCCAAAGGCAACATTAGTGAATTGCTCGTGTCATTGCAACCTTTTGCCATTTGGTAGGTTCTTGTGGCGCCTTTTGAGAGGCTCGGTGTGAGACCGATTAGCCACCGAACCACGTGGTGAAGAGGGACACAACGGGGACTAGCGTGCCGGCAAGCACGTGAACCTCGGGATAAATCTTTGTGTCATCACTTTCATATTGTGATTGATTGATCCCGGTGTTCGATTGTCTTGGTATTCATTGTTGATCATATTGGTTGGCTCAATACTTCGCCCCTCGGTGAAACCCTCCTAACTCAACTCCGCATTACTTTCTTAGTTATCTTTGCTAGCTAGTTTGCTTTGCTAGAGTAGCTCTTTTGTGTAGCTTGCTAGTTGTAGTTGTAGTTACCTTCTTGGTTTAACTTGTGCGGTTGAGTGCCAATATACTAGAATTGTGAATTGGATAGGTGGCTTGCAAACACCCCGTAGGCTAAGCAAAACTCGCATCTCGCTATTTGTTGTATTGATAAACTTGTTTAGCTTGTCTTTGTAGAAAATTTTAAAAGGCTATTCACCCCCCTCTAGCCATCAAGACCTTTCAAGTGGTATCGGAGCCGTGGTCACCATTTGTAAGGCTTAACAACCTCGGTGTAAGATGGCTCAAGTTGTGTTCAACCATGTCGGGGGCAAGCCTCCATTCTTTGATGGTGTCTCATCTTTTGATCATTGGAAAAGAAAGATGAAGCAATATCTTGGCTCTATCAATGAGAAGGTTTGGGAGGTGACACATCATGATTATGCTATCATTGATCCCGACAACCTCACCAACAATGACCGCATCAACAACCAATGCAACACTATGGCTCTCAACACTCTCTACAATGGGATTGATGCAAAGGTCTTTGAGCAAATCAAGGATCTTGAGATGGCAAGTGAAGTGTGGACAAGATTAGAGGAAACATATGAGGGCACTTCAACGGTAAAGAGTGCCAAGCTCTATATGCTCAAGGATAAGTTTGCAAGCTTCAAGATGAAGGATAATGAGTCCATACCGGAGATGTTCTATAGGCTACAAGTTATTGTCAATGATCTCAAGAGCCTAGGAGAAGATGTCAAGGATAAGGACTTCTCACATAAGTTCTTGATGAACTTACCTAAGAAGTTTGCTATCTTGAGGAAGATGATCCAAAGAGAGGGTTTGGACAAGGTGACTCCAAACCAAGTGCTTGGAGATGTCATGACCGATGCTCAATATGATGATGATGAAGATGAAGATGAGAAGAAGGAGATCAAGGTCAAGCAAGAGAAGCCCATTGCATTCAAGGCTTCATCTTCTAAGGGCAAGAGCAAGGTGGAGAGCGATGATGATGATCCATTCGATGATGAGACCATGGCCCTCCTAGTGCACAAGATGGGGAGGTTCATGAAGAAGAAAGGATATGGTGCAAGAAAGAGAAGGGACTTCATGAAGGCAAAGGAGATGCTTTGCTACAATTGCAATAGCCCCGATCATGTAGTGGCAAAGTGCCCCTATGAAGATAAAAGATATCATGATGGGGAGTTGAAGTTGAAGAAGAACAAGAAGGACAAGAAGGAGAAGAAAGAGAAGAAGAGCTTCACTATCAACAAGAAGAAGAAGGGTGGTGGTTATGTGGTCACTTGGGATAGTGACAACTCCGATAGTGATGATGATGACAGCTCTAGTGATGATGAGAGGACCACTCGGCGAGCCATTGCAAGCATCGCCCTCTCCAACAAGCCATCCATCTTCGATACTACATCGACATGCCTTATGGCCAAGCCTACCAAGGTAAAATATGATGATAGTGATGATGATTCTTGTGCTAGTGATGGTTGTAGGAGTGATGAGGAGGAGGATGAGGACTACTCCAAGGATGATCTATTGGGCATAATAGATCAAATGAGCAAAGGCTACAAAAGGACAACCAAGAAGTGCAAAATCTTGGAGCAAGAGCTCATTGCCAAGAGCAATGAAAATGATGCCTTGATGGAGGAGCTTGTTGCTCTCAAAAAGAGTAAGGAGTGCAAAGGAATTGAACAAGAGCTCAAAGCTCTTAGGAAATCCTTTGATGAGCTAGAGGCCTCTCGTGAGTGTCTAAAAGAAGACCACAAGGACCTTGAAGTGTCTCACACTAGGCTTAAGGAAGCCCACTCCTCTCTACTTGAGCTCATCAAGGAGAAGGACCTCAAGTTGGAGAAGCTCAGAAGGAAGCTAAGGAGGAGCAAGTGATTGCCACTTGTGATATTGGACTAACATATGATATTATTGATGATTCTTTATTTGTTGGTCCTACTAATGCTTCATGTAGCTCATCATCATCCACCACAACCAACTCTACCTCTACTACTAGTGATTCATCACTTGTGGTTGAGAATGAGACTCTCAAGAGAGAGGTAGATGATCTCACCCGCGCATTAGGCAATGCCTATGGTGGGGATGCCCGCTTGCTAAAATGCTTGGGTAGCCAAAGGTTAGCTCTTAACAAAGAGGGTTTGGGCTATACTCCTAAGAAGGGCAAGGCGGCCTTTGCTACTCTAAAGTCTCACTTTGTGAAGAGCAATGGTCGTTATTGCAATAGATGCAAGCAAGTTGGGCATCTAGAGATTAATTGCAATAAAATGAACAAGAACAACAACAAGTTTCATGCTAAAATGGATTACATTCCTTTTGATTCTTGTTATGTGCTTACCAAGGGTGAGAAAGGTGTGCATGCTAGGTTTGTTGGTACACCAATTGTGGGTCCAAAGAAGAAGGCTATTTGGGTACCAAAGAGCTTAGTTACTAACCTCCAAGGACCCAAACAAGTATGGGTACCTAAGAAACATTAATTTATTTTGTAGGTAAATTACAAGGCCGGAGGAAGACATTGGGTGCTTGATAGTGGGTGCTCTCAATATATGACCGGTGATTCAAGAATGTTCAACTCTCTCAAATCAAATGATAGTGGCATTGATAGTATCACATTTGGTGATAATAGCAAGGGTGATGTGAAGGCTCTTGGAAGGATTGCAATCTCAAATGATCATAGCATTTCCAATGTGCTCCTAGTTGAAAAGTTGAACTTCAATCTTCTCTCGGTTGCTCAATTGTGTGATCTTGGTTTCAAGTGCATATTTGGTGTTGATGATGTGGAGATAGTTAGTGTTGATGGATCCAATTTGATCTTCAAGGGCTTTAGATATGAGAATCTATACTTGGTTGATTTCAATGCTAGTGACACTCAACTCTCAACATGCTTGCTCACCAAATCAAGTATGGGTTGGTTATGGCATAGAAGACTTGGTCATGTTGGCATGAAGCAATTGAACAAGTTAGTGAAGCATGACTTAGTTAGAGGCTTGAAGGATGTCACATTTGAGAAGAATAAGCTATGTAGTGCATGTCAAGCCGGAAAGTAAGTAGGCAACACTCATCCATTGAAGAGCATTATGAGTACTTCTAAGGCATTTGAGTTGTTGCACATGGATCTATTTGGACCAACTACATACACAAGCATTGGTGGCAACAAGTATGGCTTTGTGATTGTGGATGATTTCACTAGATACACATGGGTATTCTTTCTTGAGGACAAGAGTGATGTATTTGACATATTCAAGAAGTTCATCAAGAGAGTACAAAATGAGTTTGAGACCACAATCAAGAAAGTGAGAAGTGACAATGGAAGTGAGTTTAGAAACACAAGAGTTGATGAGCTATGTGAGGAGCTTGGAATCAAACATCAATTCTCGGCCAAGTATACACCTCAATCCAATGGCCTAGTTGAGAGGAAGAATAGAACCTTAATTGATATGGCAAGATCAATGTTGAATGAGTATAATGTGAGTCATTCATTTTGGGCCGAAGCAATCAACACGGCTTGCTTCTATAGCAACCGCCTCTATTGCCATAAGTTTTTAGAGAAGACACCATATGAAATCTTAAATGGAAGAAAGCCCAACATTGCATACTTTCGGGTATTTGGTTGCAAATGCTACATCTTGAAGAAGGGCACTAGATTGAGCAAGTTTGAGAAGAAATGTGATGAAGGATTCTTACTTGGTTACTCCACTACTAGCAAAGCTTATAGAGTTTGGAATTTGGCTAGTGGTTTACTTGAGGAAGTTCATGATGTTGAATTTGATGAAACAAATGGCTCTCAAGATGAGGAAAATAACTTGGATGATGTGAGAGGAACTCAATTGACCAATGCTATGAAAGAAATAGATATTGGTGATACTAGTATAGTGCCCGTGCTAACGCTACGGTGATATCTAGGGCAACACAAATTAAACAACCAAAACGATGTAAATGCTTTGATGATTTAGAAAAAATCAATGATCACATATTATTAGAATAAAAAAACTTGATTATGATGACAACCTGATACCAAATAAAGATTACTTCCATGACAAAAATGATATCAGAGCATAGTGGATACAATACAACCTTACAATTTTTAACATACAACAAAAATAGTTTGGCAAAAAGCAATAATTTGCATGCCGTAGCCTGTAACCTCAGCGGTGCTTTAGATTTTACTCCGCACGTGACAATCAAATTTGCACTTTCTGATGGCTGGGAGCCTTTCCTCCCATTCCCAGTGCCCAGCAGCCTTGCTGCCGCAGACTTCATCCCCCTGCTGGAGCTTGGTGTTGATGGCTGGGAGCCCTGGCTAGCAGGCTTCTCCTTGAGGTATGCCAACGTCAACTGTGATAAAAATGCAAAACAATGGCCATGGAAATCATTGATTCATTTCACAATCAGAACATAAGCTTATTATAATAAAAACTGTACAAGTCCAAAACGTATCTGATGTATCAGACACCTTGAGGTGCCGAGCTAGCTGCGGCCCCTGGCCCTCCGTGATGGTCTTCCAGGTGCTCTCCAGCGTCTCCTCTTGTGGCCGCGCTACCCGCAGAGCCCGGCTACCTGCAATGCCAGAATTCCCGTTAGTACCCAAAGAAGCATATATTTCATCAAAAAGGGCGCAATTCCTAGAAAACAGAATTGCCAAAGCTTAAGCTTCTGAAGACTTTTCAAAGCTTAAACAGAATCTCCACATCCGCGGCCACCTCAGGCTCCACGCGAGTGAAAGAAAAAAACAAAGCAACATGAGATCTAAGTGCATTATCTAGTGTATTTGGTGCATTATCTGTTGATGGTGGCCTCGTATTCTTCGAAATTTGCCCCAAATCTACTCATACTTTAATGCAACATATCAATGAAACTTTTGAATACGAATGCAGACGCCCTTGCCGCTGCTGTCCTCGCCGAGCAGGAGCTTCGCAAAGCGCTCCTTGATCATGTCGATCTCTGGCGCATGGAGTCTAGGCTGCCATTTACTCAAGCTGATCACAAAGTGTTCATTGCCTAACAGCTCGTCCTCTTTGTAAATGCAGTTTTGGATCCAGGTGCTGAATACATGACGGACAAGACCATGTCAGTGAAGTATCACTTCTATTTCCGATTAATGTAATGCAGACTATTTTTCTGTCATCTACTACTATTTTTTGTGTAGGCGATCAGTGAATGTAAAGAAAAACTGCTGAACAAAAATAAAACCAACTGTAAGACCCATCAAATAGATTCCAGATTTCCAGTTGAATTGGCATGTATAAAAAAAAATAACAGGTACATAGAGACATATAAATGGGAATGCTTGCTTATTCGTATGCGTGTAACAATACAAATGAGATGCATTTTTTGTTAGTAGGCAGTAGGTAATGTAGGTAGCTGCAATGAGCACAAATATAGCCTCACCACATAAATGCTGTTCATCACATGGCAACAATAGTAGGGGGGGGGGGGGGGGGGGGCGCTACACAAACAGCAATGATTTGGATGATGGAAGGGATAAATCAGCACTGATCCTGTGATACTCTCCGTACTCTTATGCAGCCTGTGCATCTTCAAATCATATCCTCACTGGAGAAACTCTAGCGCTTACATGATATGACAAAGAAGGAAAGTACAGGGAGAGGCTTTTGAAAGAGTGAAATCTACTGAAACTCTAGCGCTTACATCGTAGCTGCATGAATTCCATGAGCCAAAAGGTAATGTATTATTTTCTCTGAGTTCAGTAATGCTTGGTAGGACAAAGAAAATTTGCATGTCATATGCAGTATTATTTAGAGATCAAACATCTATATGAATTAGGCAGTACTAATAACATGGAGGAGTACAAAAGAAACATGAACTGTATTGCCATACCTTGAACCTTGAAAGAAATCCTTGGAAGAAAAGGCCTGTACAGATAGCTTTGTGGGAGGGATAGTGTTTAGGGTTAATCGAAGAAATATTTCCCTGCTGGAACACAATAGCACACGACATCAGTAATCCTTGGAAGGAAAGGCCTGTACAGATAGCTTTGTGGGCAGGGATAGTGTTTAGGGTTAATCGAAGAAATTTCCCTGCTGGAACACAATAGCACACGACATCAGTAAATCAAGAAAACGGCACATGGCACACAGTAAGCAAGAAATGCAAATGTGTTAACAATCTTACGGCGTTCATTAGATTGGCATGAGACCATGCAAGCACAGAGAATAGACAGACCAAACAATCAGGGTCAAACTGATAAAAAATGTGTAACCTTTGAGGCCCTACAAACGGATATTAACAGTTTAATTTGTACCCAAAAATAGGTTAGATAGATTTGATTTGATTAGACAGCAGGAAAGCCTGTACCTGGGTGTAGTATAGTATTTGAAATACTGTGGCACCAGCTAGTTGAAGCACCCTGTGCATCGAATAAAAAACATTAAATGTTAGATTGATTGGATGGTTAGGCATCTGCTGGTCGACGGTTGTTGAACAAGATGAACTTTAGGATAAATAAAAGATGCCGGAAGAAACCATACACGAAAAGCACGAGCCTCCTGTAACCAAGGTGCTGAGCTGAGCTGTTGTAGACTGACACACTGAAAAACAAATGAAAGGAGAATTGAGCTACAGCTAGACTGAAACACTAAAAAACAAAACAAAGAGATCACAAGCTGCTGCTGGAGACTAAACAGAGAAAACTGCAGCTCGATCAATTTCACTATTTACGATTGACATGAAATTCGAATCGCGACTTCGCTAGATCATGTACAATATATTTGACCAAAAACATCTAAAAAGACTGAGCCTTTTAACACCAGGAACACACAACCAGTGTGCATCCCACACATTGATCATAACCAGCCAACCAAAATTGTTCCATATTAACAATCCTATAAAATTTCAGAGATGAACAACCATGATGTGCTGAAGGAAAATGTATATCAAGTAATTGAAACTTGCATTCATGGCATACACATGGAGACCAAAGGACGCATTGTTTACCTCATAGGCATTCCCTCAAACACCTCATGTGTGCTATCAATGTCGACTTCGACTTCAATGTTGGAGGTGGCGTGTGCTGCTGCGGTAGTGGCAGCACAAATTGGTAGGGGAGCCATGTGTACGTTGGTGCCGTACGCCGCCGCCACCGATGCTGAGGAGCGCGGCGTCGTGGGAGATCCACTGGCGTGTGTGGAGAGAGGGGAGAGGCGGATAAGGTACCACCTCCTTGCCTGAGCCTCGTCCCTGTCGAGCGCCCCGATCGCGGCTGGGCTGCCCCATCCCGGACGGCCGCGCAGCAGGTATGGGGGCCGCCGCGGTGTTGATGGCGGCTGCCGCCCTCCGAGCCCACGCCACGCCACGCTCCCCATCCCCGTGTGACCTGCCTGTGTCAGGGATCCACGCCGAGGGCGTCACGCGAGCCTGGGCGGGCTGCGGCGTTGGTGCACCACCGCATCACGCCGCTTGAGCCGGGAGAGGGAGTGGTGGAGCGTGGGGTGCCGGGAGGGCGGAGCGGTGGCCTTGTGCCCCCGGTGGGGGCGAGGACGGCGCCCGACAGAGCGTCTGGGGGCAAGGGTGGCGCTCAGCTGGGTTGCGACCTGGCCCTCGGAGAAGCGCCAACGGAGGGAGGAGGGCCGCCGGGGACCGCCTCGGGAGAGAGAAGGAGGGTGTGCGATGCGTTGGGGGGCAGGGAGGGGAGGGGATGAGTCGGAGTCTCGCGTGGGGGAGAGGAAAGGTCGCGCATGCGGCGGTGGGGGGCGGTAGAGAAAGGGTCGTGGCTGGTTGGGCGCGCGATGGGAGACGGATGGGCGATGAGGGTCTGATCCAAACGATTTGATCCGTCGGATATGAGTGAGTAAGAGGAATTAGTGGAAAGAATGAATCTGGACCTTTGATTTTGAATGATTAGTTTGGTTTAGGTGCATTTGTTTGGGTGTACTTAGTAGAGATAATGACTGTGGTGGACAGATTGTTGTGTGGCTTTAGGGAAGTTTTTTTGGTGTATTATATGTGGTAGAGATTAGGCCGAAGCAAGTGATTGATGTGGATGACAACAAAGATCAAGTGCTCCAAAGTCCAATTACACAAGCTAGTGGTTCTCTAATGCAAAATCAAGCTAGTACATCATCTCAAGTGCAACAAGATCAACAAGTGGCTAGTTCATCATCTCCAACTTATGATCAACATCAACATCCAAGCAATCAAGTCCAAGTGCTTCAACAAACTAACATTGCAAGAGACCATCCATTGGATTCCATCATTGGTGACATACAAAGGGGAGTTCAAACTAGATCAAGATTAGCATCTTTTTGTGCACATTCTTCTTTTATGTCAATGGAAGAACCCAAGGACATTGATAAAGCATTGAGAGATCCGGATTGGGTAAATGCAATGCATGAAGAGCTCAACAACTTCAAGAGAAATGAAGTATGGGAACTAGTTGAGAGGCCTAAGGATCACAATGTCATTGGAACAAGATGGGTCTTTCGCAACAAGCAAGATCAAGATGGGATAGTAGTAAGGAACAAAGCAAGACTAGTGGCTCAAGGTTACACACAAATCGAGGGTCTTGACTTTGGTGAAACATATGCCCCGGTTGCAAGATTGGAAGCAATTAGGATCTTACTTGCCTATGCTTGTGCTCATAATATCAAGCTATATCAAATGGATGTGAAGAGTGCATTTCTCAACGGGTACATTCAAGAGGAGGTGTATGTGGAGCAACCTCCCGGTTTTGAAGATGACAAGAAACCCAACCATGTATACAAGTTAAGGAAGGCTTTGTATGGATTGAAGCAAGCACCTAGAGCATGGTATGAAAGATTGAGGGACTTCTTGCTATCTAAAGGATTTGTCATGGGCAAGGTGGATACTACTCTATTCACCAAGAAGATTGGGAAAGAATTGTTTGTATTGCAAATTTATGTTGATGATATCATATTCGGTTCAACCAATCAAGATTATTGTGATGAGTTTGGAAAAATGATGGCAAAGGAATTTGAAATGTCAATGATAGGTGAACTTAGTTTCTTTCTTGGACTTCAAATCAAACAAATGAAGGAAGGAACATTTGTGAGCCAAACCAAGTACATCAAAGATATGCTCAAGAAGTTTGGCATGGAAGATGCAAAGGGCATTACAACCCCAATGGGCACTAGTGGAAGTTTGGATAGTGACAAGAGTGGCAACATGGTGGATCAAAAGCTATATAGATCAATGATTGGTAGCCTACTCTATGTGATGGCATCAAGGCCCGATGTGATGTTTAATGTATGCATGTGTGCAAGATTTCAAGCCTCACCAAGAGAAAGTCATTTAAAGGCAACAAAGAGAATATTGAGGTATTTGAAGCATACACAAGATGTTGGATTGTGGTATCCCAAAGGTGCAAGCTTTGAGCTAGTTGGATATTCGGATTCCGACTATGCCGGTGACAAAGTTGAGAGAAAGAGCACCTCCGGTACTTGTCAACTATTGGGAAGGTCACTTGTCTCATGGTCATCCAAGAAGCAAAATAGTATTACACTATCTACCACCGAAGCCGAATACATTGCCGCGGGTAGTTGTTGTGCACAAATATTGTGGATGAAGGCAACATTGAAGGATTTTGGAATCAATTTCAAGAATGTGCCATTGCTATGTGACAATGAAAGTGCCGTGAAGCTAACCAACAATCCGGTTCAACATCAAAGAACAAAGCATATTGATGTTCGTCATCATTTCATTAGAGATCATCAACAAAAGGGTGACATTGCTATTGAGAATGTGGGCACCGAAGATCAATTAGCCGATCTATTCACCAAGCCACTTGATGAGAAGAGATTTCACAAGCTAAAGAATGAGTTGAACATAATTGACTTCTTCAACATGAGTTAATGCACCCCATATATGACATGCCTCTCTTTCGAGCCCCAAGGTATAATTGGTTGACATGTCATACATTCTATACTAAGGACATGTTTAGTGCATCTAGTCATGATTTCTTATGTTCTAGGCTCATTCATGAAAATCAAATGAATTTGAAGTTTATATGGTGCCACTATTATTTCCATGACTTGTATGATCTAGTGGTAGCATATAACTTGTTTGAGCGCTTGTGATCCTAAGTGTTTAATCTAGAAAACTTGTCTAAATATTTGCTTCAACATGGTGCATGATAACCCTTCTAGTGAGGTGTGAAGAAGCTTGCCCTTGGATCAAACCGAAGCATTTTATTTATGCAAGCAATCTAGGTTGAATCACAAACTTGATCCTCACCCCATAATTCAACATGATAATCTATCTAAAATTGGTCCCTTGTGGTCATTGGTGCCAAAGGGGGAGAAAAATGTTGTTCACAAAGATAGAACTCAAAGGGGAAAAAGCACAAAGGGGGAGAAAAATGTTGTTCACAAAGATAGATTCTAAAGGGAGAGAAAACCTAAAGGGGAGATTTGATAAAAGAAGAGGATCAACTAAAATTTTTAAGCACACAAGTAGGGGGAGCAAGCTCTTAAACATGAATGTTGCATTTCCTTGTGCACTTCATATGTATGATGCATAGTTATGCATTTCTTTTTCTCCGATACATTGCTTGTGTGGTGTTTTGCTAGTATACAATTGATTGGTGTATTGAAGTACTAGCATGAATAAGAAGTAGTTAGATTTTTATTGCTTCATGTTTTTCAAAGTGGTACTAGTGCCTTGCTTATAATGTTGATCTCACGAGGTTTCTAGTTATATTTGTGCTTTTTCAAGTGGTATCTAACTACACAAGGTGCTAAGATGGTGTTTATCGCTACTCCGATGGTATCACGCTTCAAAGGTCTATAATCCAAAACACTTAGCACCTATTGGTAGTCAATGCTCCTAATCTTTCCTATCTAACATGTATGCTTCCAAAATCCAAACATATAGCATACATGTAGGGGGAGCCATTGCTATCAATTTGAATTCATGATCACTTGTCCATACTTCTTACACATGGTAATATACTTGGACAATGTGGCATGGGTTCAATAAAAAATTTTATCATAATATTTTTGTGAAAGGGTTGTCACCAATTACCAACAAGGGGGAGATTGAAAGTCCTATGTTTGGTGTTGGTAATTAGTGACAATGCCTAAGTACTAATCCTATGCCTAAGTTGTATGTAGCGTATGAAGATTAGTACATTCCAAGGTTGGTGGCAAGATGGACATGGTGATCATGATGGCCACACTTGGATTTGGACACAACCCTACGTGATCAAGGCAAAGGTATATGCTTAAGGGTTGTGTTTTAGTAACCAAGACACCTAGTGGGTGTGGTTACATTATAGGATAGATAGCCGTACTATAAAGAGGGGAATGACGCGGCTATTGAACTCCTAAGTGCCTCTAGGTGTGCATTTCATAATCATATGAATTTGGATTGGACTAGTAACGCCTCGAAAAATGATTGTGAAAATGCTAACACACTCGCACATGACGTGATCACTTGGTGGTGTTAGCACATTTGCGAAGGCGGTGGAGTTTGAGCGGTAGAGAGGGTTTGGGGTCCTCTCTCCCTCCCGCCGAGCTTGCTCGGCGGGATTCGGGCGTTTTTGAGGAGTTGAAACGACTATTTTCCACAGCGCCGGAAGTCGGAAAAAGAAACGGAGGCGAACGGAGGTCACAGTGGTGACCGGACGCTGGACCGGACGCGGTCACTGTTTGACCGGACGCGTCCGGTCAGTGTTCAGCTTTCGCGCGTTTCTAAGCCTTGTTGATCGGACGCGCAGCGCGTCCGGTCACAGTCGACCGGACGCGTCCGGTCGATCAGGGAGCTTACTGGACTCCAATCGGACACTGGCACTGTGGCGTCCAGTCAGTTCAACAGCGCGTCCGGTCGCTGTTTCGTTGTGCGCGGCTCAGGGTTGACCAGCGCGTCCGGTCAGTTACGGGACCGGCGCGTCCGGTCGAGCCCAGCGCGTCCGGTCCGCGCGACCAGCGCGTCCGGTCGGTGCTTCGCGAAAGAGCCGTTGTGCGACCGGGGCGTCCGGTCAGTTTGACCAGCGCGTCCGGTCAGCGCGACTTCGGCTGTTTCAAGTTCCTAACGGCTATATTCGAAGGGGTACGTCTATAAATACTCGTTGGCCGGCTCAAGGCTCTCCCTCTTGGACTTTTTGACATACTTGTGAGCACTTTGAGCTAAGCAACTCCCCTTCCACTCATCTCTCTTGCTTCTTTGCATATTCGAAGTGAGATTGAGTGATCCAAGTGCATTTGCATTGTGAGATTGCATCTAGTTGGCACTTGGTTGTTGATTTGCTGCGGGATTCTTGTTTCTTTTGGTGGTTGCCGCCACCTAGACGGCTTGGAGCAGCTTGGAGGCGTTGGCAAGAGTTGATGATTGTTCTTGGCCACCTCCGGTGATTGTTCTTGGTAATACTTCGCCCCTCGGTGAAACCCTCCTAACTCAACTCCGCATTACTTTCTTAGTTATCTTTGCTAGCTAGTTTGCTTTGCTAGAGTAGCTCTTTTGTGTAGCTTGCTAGTTGTAGTTGTAGTTACCTTCTCGGTTTAACTTGTGCGGTTGAGTGCCAATATACTAGAATTGTGAATTGGATAGGTGACTTGCAAACACCCCGTAGGCTAAGCAAAACTCACATCTCGCTATTTGTTATATTGATAAACTTGTTTAGCTTATCTTTGTAGAAAATTTTAAAAGGCCATTCACCCCTCTAGCCATCGAGACCTTTCACTAGGGTCTGGGCGCGACATCCTCCGCCTCCGACGAGATCCAGGGCCGGCGCGACCAGTCCGCGCGGCGCCGATCCCAGCGCCAGCACGCCACGCACCCGCCAGCGCCTCGATGGCGGGCCTCAACATCGGGCGCGCCGAGATACAGGACGGCCGCAGCCACAGCCCTCGAGCGTTGGTGAGCCCAGAACAGCGCCGGCCGCCCAGAACATCTTGAGGTGAACAGTCTACTGCCATCCGCGCCTGCTGCGGAGCTCGGCCCGCAATGCCCGCGCCCGCATCCTCTCCGATCCTGAGCCCCCTTCGGCCGTCGCTGCAATCCTCCAGGCTCCGCCCCCCTCGAGCTCGCGTATCGCCGCCGGGTAGCAACCCGGTTGCTGCGTCCCCATGCATCACGGTGGGGGGTGCGGCGTCGGTGCTTCGTCCCCGTTGACGTGTGCCTGCTCTGCGGAGTGGTTAGGTCCCCATCTGCGGTCGCGTGCGGCGGAATTTGGGCCTAGCCGGGCCTCCCCGCTGTGGTTCGCTTAATCCCCACCCAAATTTCAGCTGCCCTCGTCGTGATTTTCGGCTGCACACTAGGTTTCTTGTCCTGTCCTCTGTTGTGGGTTCAGCCTTTCATTCAGGGGATGGGGCGCCGCCGGTTGCTCAGGGCTGTGGTTTTGCTGTGCTTCCTTGTTTGCTTCAGGAGAGGTGAGAGCAGTTACTCCCTTTTGCCTTTAATTTCGGTACAGTTGCTAAGAGGATGGGAGTATATCGGTAGAAAAAAACATATGCAAAGAAGGTGTCTGTTCTTCAGAAGTCTCTTAACGTACGCACTGGGAAGGCGTTTAGATTTCAAAGGTTGAAAGAAAACATTGGAGTCGTGTCTTGTAGTATGGTTTTGTAGCCTGGTCATAATTTCACTCTAACAAGCAACAGTTGCGTAGACTGGAAAAACTGATGAAGTTAATGGCTTAGTGCTTGTTTGAGGAGAGATGAAGATATATAAGCAAGGAGGTCTATAGCAGACCCTCGAGAAGTCAAGATTGAATCACTTTTTCTTGTGGTTTACTATGCTAAAACCAGTACAAATTCTAATATCTTTTTTCTTCAATCTTTCATGCATAAATTTGTTTGCTTTCCATCGACATACTTGATTGCCTTTAACATTCAGAGCAGTGTAAATTTATGACTTGATTTGGAAAGTAAGTAGCAATCACTTCTAGACAAATTTCTTGATTGGTTCTATGATGCTATTTTCCTACAAAATTGAATTTGGTCATCTCATCCTCTGACATTTCTCTTGTTTGGTCTACAGACTGAGAATGCTTCCAATCATTATATGAGAAATATGAGAATGATTCTACCAAATATGTTATCTTCAGAGCTCCCTTTTTTGTAGTTGACGTGAGAAAATGGAGTATTGGAATATGGATCTTCCGACTTTATGTTTCAGTTCTCAGGTGAATTTTCATCTTCAGAGATGCATTTGATACAGAACAGCTTCTGGAATGCATGGGACAACTGAAACGTGCTCAACCTGTAAATGTTTCTGTATATTATTTCAAGAAACATCGTCGATGTTCTGAAAGCTTTAGGAAATAGCTAGGAATGTACCAGTCACTGTGATTATAAGCTAATAATCCCTTGCCTTTTGTAATAAATTTGACAGATCCGAGGAATGCATACTCTTATTTGTGATAGGGACATTACTACACCTGACTTTGTCTTTTATTCAGATCGAGTTGTGTGGTACTACTTTATTTCACCACCTTTATTTCGCTTCTTCAACTTCATGGCCGAGTTAATTCATTTAGTTGATGTATGGATTTCCTGTGTAAGGTAGTGGAGCATGGTCTTGGATATATGCCATTTACAGAAAAGCATGTTATTACTCCAACAGGTATTTTGCAAGTGGCTCCTTATATCTTGTAGCTGCTTAGTTGTGCACTTTATGAGTATTTTACTATTGTTCTTTCTATTTTGTTCCATCCTGAATGTTTGACTTTTAGGTTTAGGCTCAGTGTAATATCTTCTGTAACTGTCTAGAATAAGTTAATACTTGATGCCATCTTGGTTGCTGACTATTAGTTCTGAGAAACTTAGCCACCTCAACAGTAATGGATTACTCTATCGTTCAAATATGATAACTTGTGCCACATTGTTATGTAGCTAGCTGTGTTTGCCGACTCCATTAGTACCACTTTGAAATGGCAATTTGTGGCTGGCTATAAAAAACCTTTGGATAAGACTTGATTTTATTGTGTTGATGATCCTTCTCATTTCAGACAATTTTGTCTTTTTTGTCATTTTTTGCCTACATGTATCTTACATTGAGAAATAAAAATACTATGATTTTGGTTGAACATCATCTCATGTCAGGTTGACATCTTGTCTGATTTTACACCAGATTTTGGGGGCCAAGCTTCGCACAGTATGTTCTCTTCTGACATCATCTTTCTTATCTTCTCTTTTGTTGTAATTACTAATCAGAAGTCTTCTATTGTGTGTCCATAATAGCCCAGTTGGATTTCAAAAATTGTACTTTGTCTATCAGAAATCAAATGTCGGTCCTCTTATTATCATGTAGATGCAGTGTCCTTTTGTGTAATCGAAATGGGTTGTCCATTACTGAAAGGCAAAATTGCTACTACACCAGGCCAATCTACTTGATTCAGCGTTAGCACGGGCTAGATAATTTAGTACTAAAGTCATATATTAGGCTCTTTCAGTTAAATATGATATTATCTTTAGTTATCAGTTATGCCCCTCTTAAATGTTTCATTAGGAGGAACCGTGCTGCTCAGTCATATTCTCTATGCATTGGAGTCACCGATGGTATGCTTTTCTCACACCTATGTGTGCCTCTTGGGCAAATATAGTGTGGATGTGATCATTGTTCATGGGGCGCTGTATTTTATTCTTTTGCTCTGCGCATTAGCTGATCATGGGAAATTTCTACTTGCTGCATGCAAATGTCATAGGCCCGTAAATTTTTCATTAGGAGGAACCATGCTACACGTAATGAAGATACAGCAAACTCATGCAGTTCTAGCTTCCATGGCTACGTCTACAAGATGGAACCTCTTAGTGATGTTGACTCAAGGATATTATTTCACAGAAGGATTTTTCACTCTGAAGATGCTTGCCCCGAGCATCTAAAATCTATTTCTACTGAAATCTTAAAGAAATGTGGAGGGTTGCCGTTAGCCATGCTTACTATAGGCAGCATTTTGGCGAGTGATCGGGAGGTTGGTTCGACGAAAACCTGGGAGGAGCTAGTGCATTCCTTTCGTTTCCGGATGCAAACAAGCACGGATTTTGAATGGCTGAGACATGTGTTTAATCTTGGCTACAATGATTTATCTCTGGAACTTAAGACATGTATGCTATATCTTGGAATTTTCCCATAAGATTGCAAAATAGTTAAGGATGATTTGTTGAGGCGATGGATAGCTGAGGGTTTTGTTACTGAAAAGCATGGTGACATCCAAGAGGAGATTGCAGAGAGTTACTTCAATGAACTAATTAAAAGAAATATGATCCAAATAGCCGAGTTCGATGACTGTGGGGAAGTATTTTCTTGTCGAGTGCATGATATGTTGCTTGACTATCATACTGAAGTGCACAGAGGAAAACTTTGTCACTATAGTTAATGACCAGCAGAGCACGAAAGGCCATTTGGATGTTCGTCGGTTATCCCTTCATGTCAAGCTCAAGCGCTCAGAAAGAAATGGCGTTCTGGAGAACATGGCTCTGACCCAGGCTAGGTCATTTAACTTCTGGGGGCCTGCCCAATGGCTACCTTCTCTGACAAAATTTCAACTTCTGCGAGTTTTAAATCTTGATATCAATGGTTCCATGGATAGGCAGCGCGACATGTCCTGTATACACAGTTTGTTCCAACTGAGATATCTGAGAACCAACGGAATTGGCAGTAATAAGAAACTGCTAACAAACTGCGCAAGCTAGAACAACTGAAGACACTGGAGGTAGCCAGAGAAGATGGTTATTTCGTTCTGGATGCTCAGATGTTACCCTCGACGTTGTGGCATCTGATTCTTCCGGCTGTTGTGAAGCTGGCAGGTGGGATCGGCCATTTGAGAAACCTCCGTACATTAAGTGAATACGAAATAACACTCGGAAATGTAGGGAGAATGAAGGAGCTCGGCGAGCTGACCAATCTCAGGGAGCTGAAGCTGTTTCGGTGTTCATCCGGTGTCGGAGACACTAGTGAAGTTCTACTCTCTTCCCTCTGCAAACTCGTCAGCCTTCGGTCCATAGTCGTCCGCAGCGGATCCCTGGAAGAAGATGTCTTGGCTCGTTGGTCGCCGCCTCCGTGCCATCTCCGCCGGCTACATGTGCTGAAATGCCTCTTCTCCACCATCCCAGCTGATTGGATCACCCGCCTTCATAACCTCAGCAGCTTGGAAATCCTAGTCCGGTCTCTGCCGAGCGATGGCATTGTCGTTCTCGCCAGGCTCACCTTGCTGGTGCATCTTAAGCTTCACGTAGAGGAGCGTGTGCCCCAAGAAGGCTTCGTGGTTTTCCACCGCGCGGCGTTCCCAAACCTCAGGGAGTTGTGGTTCCGATCATAGTCACAAAGTTTCTGGGTCGATGGGGTCGAGGTACGGGGTCGCGGTACGTGGTACGCTACTTGCGAGAGATTTTTACACTTCGGGTCGAAAATGAACCCGTGAACCTGGGTCGGGGTCGAGGGTCAAAGGTGGTGAACCCGTTTTATGTGACTATGGTTCCGATGGGAGGCGCCTTGCCTTGTGTTCGAGGCGGGGACCATGCCGAGGCTTCAGAGTCTGGTTATAGATTGCTACGCGCAAGGAGCGCGGCAAGCCGATGGTGTGCTTGACGGCATCCAGCACCTTGGTAGCCTCGTGGAGTTTAAGGTACATGTTTACGAGCGCAAGGGCTACATTTCCAGGAGGTTGGAATGCGGCGACGGTAACAGACCACGAGTGGAGGAGCAACGGAGGTGGGACGGGACAAGCCTGAAGGCTGCGCTCAAGGAAGCCATCAGCAAGCATCCGGGAAGCCTTCGCGTTGTCATCAGAGATATGTAAAAAGCATATATGTGTGGTTACAAGTAAAAAAGCCTTCGCTCAACGGAGGTGGGTCAAAGCATGATTTAGGGGAGACTATGTAAAAAAAGGTTGTTAGCACCAGCAATTCAGAGAAAATAGGAGAAGTAGCAAGCACGAGGATGGGATCAGAACAGATCAATCTTGAGAACAGAGGAGTGCTTGATACAAAATAACAGGGTTCATCTAATTTCTTAATTTCTCTCCCTCTCCAACTAGCTTCTCATATACCATAGTTTTGGATTTCGGTGTAAGCAAAAATATCGGAGGGGGCCGGTAAGACCGGTAGGCCGATTTTCGGCCGAAATTTCGCCAATACCGGTCCAATACCGGTCAAATTTTGGCAAAAAATTAATCAAAATTTACAATATCACTCAATACCGGTCAAAACCGGCCGAAACCGGCCAATACCGGAGGGGACCGGTAGGACCGATATTGACCGGTTTTCGCCGGTTTTCGGCCGGTATTGAGAACTATGTCATATACTACTTCGACACGGCATTTGTGGTCGGCTTAGCTCACACCCAATCTGGGCCTTGGACGCGTTCATTGGTCCGGCTCTCCCTCTTGCTTCTTCTCGGCCCATCTTCCGTAGTGCTGCTGTGCGTGACATCGTCTGCGCCGGCTTCTTCACTGGCCCTCCAGGACTGCTGACATCCCCCCCTTGTTGAGATCCAGCTTGCCCCCAAGCTAGTGCTCTGGGAATCGTTGACGGAGCGCTTCAGCGTCTTCCCAGGTCGCCAACCGAGCAGGTAAGCCGGACCACTGGATGAGAGCCTGAAGGCGAACCACGGAGCCTAATGATGCCACACGCTTCTGAAGGACTTGTTGAGGAACATGCAATCCATCAATTGTATCTGGTAATTGGTCAGCAGTGTGAGTTACCGGTATGGCAGCCTTGAGTTGAGACACATGGAACACCGGGTGTATGGCTGATGTTGATGGTAACTGCAGTTTATAAGCAACTGAACCCACTTTCTCTGTGATCAGATATGGTCTGAAGAAGCGATATGATAATTTTTGGTTGGTGCAAGCAGCGGCTGATGTCTAAACATAAGGCTAGAGCTTCACATACACCCAAGTACCCACTGGAAACGAACGTTCAGTGCGATTCTTGTCAGCTTGCATCTTCATGCGGTTCTGGGCACGAGCCAAATGTTGTTGGATAAGGGCCTGCATCAGTGTTTGTTGTAACCAGTCGTCCAGAGAAGACACTGTACTAGCTGTTGGTGGATCTAAGCCAAGCTGACGAGGAGAGTGTCCACAGAGCACAAAGAATGGTGATTGCTTCAAAGAAGAGTGCCAGGACATGTTGTACCAAAATTCAGCTAGGTGAAGGAACTCATACCATTTGGATGGTACTGCATTGGCGAAACAGCGCAGAAATGTCTCCATGCATTGGTTGACATGCTCAGTTTGCCCATCCGACTGAGGATGATATGCTGAGCTTATCCGAAGCTCCACTCCAGCCAAACTGAAAAGTTCTCGCCAAAGCTGGCTTGTAAAGATGCGATCCTTGTCAGATACCATCGCTATCGGCAGACCATACAGTTTGTAAACATAGAGCATAAACTGTTTGGCGACTGACAATGCTGTGAAAGGGTGTTTCAGGCTGATGAAGTGCCCATACTTGGAAAACAGATCCACTACAACCATGACACAATCATAACCATGGGATGGCGGTAATCCTTCCACAAAATCCAATGAAATTACCTGCCAGGCTGTTGTGGGTGTTTCAAGCGGTTGTAACAGACCAAGGTACGTTAATGACATTAATACTAGTTTCTTTCATAAATATGCTAATGGAAGACGGCAAAAATCGACAATTATTAGTTTGGAAAAGGATGGGGTTGTTATTGAAGGTGAAGAGAATCTCCTAAATCATGCTACTGAATATTATAAGGAACTATTTGGACCTGTGCCAGGAAATGATTTCAGGAGTGACCCAGAGATTTGGAGAGATTGTACTAAATTAAATGATGAAGATAATAGAATTTTGTTTCAACCTTTTTCAGAAGCTGAAATAAAAACTACGCTCTTCCAGATGGAAAAGAACAAGGCTCCTGGCCCTGATAAGATGCCTACTGAATTTTATCAATGCTGTTGGGATATAGTGAAACATGATATAGTTGCCCTGTTTAATGATTTCCATGATAGTAAGGCTGGTATTAGTAGACTAAATTATGGGATTATCACTTTATTGCCCAAGATTAAGGATGCTTCTTAGATACAGCAGTTCAGGCCCATTTGTCTACTCAACTGTCTTTATAAACTCATAACCAAAATGCTTACTATCAGGATTGAGCCTTTTGCTGCCAAGTTAATTCATATTAACCAAACTGCATTTATGAAAGGGAGAAATATCACCTCAGACATTATGTGCCTTCATGAAATCATGCATGAAACAAAAAGAAGAAAGGAAGTTGGAATACTCTTCAAAATTGATTTTGAGAAGGCATATGACAAAGTCAGCTGGAAACTTCTTTTTGACTGTCTTCACATGAGAGGTTTCAGTTCCACTTGGTGTGAATGGATCAGACAGGTGGTTTCTGGGGGACTGTCAGCATCAAACTTAATGATTCAATTGGTCCATATATTAAAAGCTTTAAGGAGGTTAGGCAGGGAGAACCACTATCCCCGATTCTATTTAATTTTGCTGCAGATTGTCTCACTAGAATGGTGTTACTAGCACAGAAAAATGGGTTATTTACTAGATTGGTTGAGCATATTATACCAAGGGGAGTTGCCATACTGCAATATGCAGACGACACCATCCTCTGTCTAAAACATGATCTGGAGGGTGCAAGGAATTTGAAATTGCTGTTATACATGTTTGAGATGATTGCTGGGTTGAAGATCAACTTCAGCAAAAGCGAGATCTTAATGATTAATGATGTTGATGACTGGGGACGCCATTATGCTGAAATCTTCAATTGTCAGCTTGGTATTTTCCCTCTTAAGTATTTGGGTGTCCCTATTAACCCAAGTAGGCTTCATTTGGCAGATTGGCTACCTCTCACTGAGAAATGCCAGAAAAAAACTTGCCGTTTGGAAAGGGGGTTCCTTAACAATGGCCGGCAGGTCCACTTTGATCTGTGCGAGTTTAAACAATTCCCCCATGTATCATATGTCTGTGTATCTTCTTCCGAAAACAATAGCTAAAGAAATTGACAAGGTTAGAAGAACCTTCTTCTAGCAAGGAGGTGGGACAAAACGAAAATACCATCGATCAAATGGGTTGAAGTTTGTAGGAGTAAGAAGAAGGGAGGTGTGGGTATCAAAGACTTGATTAATCTGAACGTCAGCTTTTTAAGCAAGTGGTGGTGGAAGCTAGATCATGAAGAAGGCTTGTGGCAGGAGTTGATAAGGGCTAAATACCTTTCCAATGACTCAATTCATACTGTTACTCACAAATTGAATGATTCTCCGATGTGGTATGACCTTCTTAAGGTTAAAGGAATTTATTTGAGAGGAAGAACAGTTAAAATCGAAAACGGTATGAAAACTAGATTTTAGGAGGACAGTTGGCTGTTTGATAGATCCTTGTGCTCTCTCATCCCTGAACTATACATTTTATGTGAGCAAAAGGAAATTACTGTATCCAGTGTTAAAAAAGGAGAAATTCAGCTTTCCTTTTGCAGATGGTTGCCAGTGGAGCTTAGAAACATTTGGACCAAAATTTGGTCACTTGTAGAAGCTTTCCAACTGTCTGACAATCCTGATAAAATTATGTGGAAGTGGGATAAAAAAAAGGTAAATTCACTGTAAAGTAGATGTATAACGCTCTAACTAAGGGGGGTAACGGTGTCTATTTCAGACAGATCTGGAAAGGGAAGCTCCCTCCCAAGATCAAAATTTTCATGTGGTTACTATCTAATGGGGTTGTGCTAACCAAAGATAATATGCTCAAAAGAAACTGGAGTGGCACTCCAGAGTGTTACTTCTGTGATTTAGATGAATCTGTTGATCATTTGTTCTTTCAATGCTCCATAGCTCGAGTTGTTTGGGCCTGTATTGCCAGATGCTTTGGTGCCAGTGACATTCCTGGTAACCTTAACCAATGCTGGTCTTGACTTGATAAATGGTTACCTCATGGTAGAAAATTTCATGTCCTAGGCACTGCAGCGATTTGCTAGGCTATTTGGAAGGCGAGGAACAAAGCGTGTTTTGACAAAAAGAATATCAAAAACCCGTTGGAAATAATCTGTCATGCAGGAGCTTTAATGAAGTTTTGGGCAGGTCTGTACCTAGAACTGGATAAGAAGGCGCTAGAAGATGGGGTTAATATGATGCTGAAGGTGGCGATGGACATCCTAGCGGCCAAGAAAATCAAGCTGTCAGGCACTGATGATGAATTGCAAAATAATCAAGACGGTGATCAACACAAGAAGTGAGATGGTCCTCCGGGTGAAGTCTGGGAAGACGGTTGAGTCTAATATCCTCTCTGGGGACTCAATGGTCTTGGAAGTGGTATCCTGGATACACTGTTTCTTTCTGGTATCTGAAACTCTTCGAATGCAAGTAAGGTTGTTTAGCGTCAAGTGGTCGATATTGAAACTTAACTCTCTCAGGTCAGGTGTCCTCTTGCGCTGGAGGTTAAGCGCAGTTTGTCAGTTGTTTAGCTATCCCTCTTGTGCTGATGGTCAAGCGCACCTCCTGGCTCTGTCTTGTCTTCGTTTCATGCTTCTTAAACATCTTAAAGATGCTTATATTTCCATTCTATGAATGGGAATGGGGATCCCCCGAATTCAAAAAAACAGACCGGGGTATTTAACACGTTCCACTTTGGATTGTTGACATGTGGGACAGCTGCGGACAAACTGTCGACATGTCGTTTGAGGCCGGGCCAAGCAAACATCTGCTGCAGGTGTTTGGTGGTAGCTGGTATCCCAGAGTGACCACCCAACGGTGTACTGTGGAAGGCTGTAATTAGCTTTTGTTGGAGTTCCTGATTGTTGCCGACCCTGATGCGTTGCTTGAAGTGAATAAAGACCATCCTGAAGTGAGAATGCGGAAGACCCAGCTGGTGATGTGGCCAACTTAACCAATAACTCCTGAGCTTGAGGATCAGCTTGATAGCCCAGAGTGATACCGGCACACTATTGAGGAGTGGCCAACGATATAGCACAGCAAACTCCCTCCGGGTGACCGCGCCAAGACAGTGCATCCGCGGCACTGTTTTCCATACCTTTTTTATACACAATGCGATAACTGAGGCCCAAGAGCTTTGTAAAAACCTTCTGCTGCCACATAGTATTAAGACGCTGATCATTGAGATGTGTAAGAGATTTCTGATCGGTATAGATGATGAACTCGGCTAACTGCAGATAGGTGCGCCATTGCTCCACAGCAATGAGAATTGCTAAATACTCTTTTTCATATATCGATAATCCTTGTGTTTTTGGCCCCAATGGTTTGCTCACATAAGCCAGAGGATGACCTCCTTGAAGTAAGACAGCCCCCACTCCTGACTAAAAAGCGTCGGTTTCAATTGCAAATGTCTTGGTGAAGTCTGGTATAGCTAAGACTGGAGCCGAACATAATGCTTGTTGTAGAGCTTCAAATGCCTTCTGATGCTTGTCAGTCCAGACAAACAGTTGGTGTTTTTTGAGGAGTTGAGTGAGAGGCTTAGCCATGATCGCAAAATGCCTCACAAACTTGCGGTAGAATCCAGCAAGACCGAGAAAACCACGCAATTCATGAGCACTTTTTGGAATAGGCCATTGGGGGACGGCTGAGACTTTATCTGGATCATTTTGTATGTCCTGTGAACTCAGAATGTGACCCAAGTAACAGATCTCCCGTTGTGCAAAATGACATTTCTTGAGCTTCACCACCCATTTATCCTTTGCCAAAAGAGTTAGCACCTGATGCAGATATTCTAAGTGCTTAGCATACGAGGAACTGTACACCAATATATCATCGAAGAACACCAACGCACAGCGCCACAATACTGGTGCCAAGGTGGTATTCATGGTGCCCTGAAAGGTTGCAGGAGCGCCCGTTGCCCCGAAGGGAACGGCACAGAACTCAAAATGACCCGTATGCGTGGAGAAGGCTGTCTTGTATTCTTCACCTGGTTGGAAGCGAATTTGATGATACCCCGAGTGAAGATCCAGGATGGAAAACCAAGAAGCTGAACCCAATTCATCCACCAATTGTTCAAAGACAGGTATCGGGTAGGCAGACTTCACGGTCATTGCATTCAGGTAGTGATAGTCTACATAGAAGCGCCAGGTACCATCCTTTTTGCGGACTAGAAGAACAGGTGATGAAAAAGGTGACTTGCTTGGTTGAATCAAACCTTCTTGCTCCAGCATAGTGTTGACTTGCCTCTCGATTTCATCCTTGAGACTAGGTGGGTAACAATATGCCCTTACATTCACTAGAGTTGCACCGCTGATGAGTGGGATGGCGTGATCACAAGAACGCTTCGGTGGTAGGGAGGACGGCACAGTAAACACAGGAGCAAACTCATTCAACAGAGCCGCTATGTCTGGTGGTAGCTCGGCAGAAGGCACTGGAGCTTCAGTATCCTCCACAACCAGTAATTGAAAAACCATGTCCTCATTACTGGAAGAAGTAAGGCCCTGTAACAATACAGTAGTGCCATTGTAGGGCAGAGGTAGCCACTTGGCTTTCCAGTGTACCTCCATTGGGCTAAACAATTCTAGCCAATCCATACCAAGTACTAAATCATAAGAGTCCAGCGGCAACACCCTGAGATCATGTTAAAAAGAGTAATCTCCCAAGGAAAACTGGCACCCCATGATAGCTGTAGTGCATTGTAAGATCTGACCATTAGCAATCTTGACTGAGGCTGTCAACCGTGTACGAGGCAGATGAGGAAGCTAATCAGCAACAGTCGTGGCAAAAAGGAAGCCGAACTGCCTGAATCTACCAATACAGTCACAGGCCTATTACGGACAGAACCCAGAAACTGAATAGTGCGGAGGTTGTGAGAACCCCGCTGGGCTTCAAGAGAAATTGGCAGGAACAGTTGTTCATCCGGAGTGTCTGGTGAATCTGTATCGTCAACTTGCGGGTCAGACAGGGCTTCAAGCTGAAATAAATCCCATATCTCATGCATGGCATGAAGTGGAATGGTAGGAGCACATTTGTGGCCTCGAAACCATTTCTCGGCACAGAAATCACACAAACCCCCAGCACGCCGGAAGGATCGCAGAGCAGTTATCTTATCCTCAGTTACTGATACAGGCGCTTCACCACAGGCTTTTCAGCAACGACTTGTGGTGGTGGTCTTGGCATGGGCATTGCAGGCCGAATGTAGTTCTTGTTGCTTGTTCCACGGTCAGACACGTGGAATTCAAACTTCTTGGCAGACTCGCCCACTTCTTCCTGTAAGAGAGCAAGAAGATATGCAGTATCGAGGTTGTCTGGACGTTGTAAAGTAACTACAGCACGAATATCAGCCCGAAGCCCATCCACAAAGCGAGTGGTATAATAATGAAGATCAGGATTGGGTTCATAGGACTTATGCTAATAAAAAAGAGTGGAAAAATGTTCAACATAGTCCTGAACAGTAGTGGTTTGACCTATGTGAAACATTTGTCAGACAAGCTTATCACGCTGCTCCCGACCAAAACGATCATGGAGCTGCTCACAGAAATCAGGCCAAGGTATGCAATCAGGGTGGGCTAAGGACTATATCCAATGCGCAGCAGCACCACGAAAATTCATGCGGGAGACCTTGACCCATCTATGAGGAGGCACATCATCCATGTCAAAATAATCTTCGACCTGCTGAACCCAAAGCCTAGTATACTCTCCTTCATATGTGGGGAAATTCATCTTAGGCATATGACCATTGTCATTGTGATGGTTACCCATGATACAGAGACGAATTTGGATTGGGATCAGTGGTCGTACCATTGGCCGGGCAATGGAGCTGGGGAAGAGTTCCCCCAACCCCATCGACCCGTGTACTCATTTCGACGTGGTGCCCGCTGGGCCGAGCAGCCGTAGTTCCCCCAGATGGAGGCGCGGGGGCCTGCTCCGACGAAGGTGGAACGTGGGAGATCACACCTGTCGACGCCGCAGCGTTGTCGAGGAGCGATCGATCCCAGTATTTGGTGAGCTTGTCCACCTTAAGCTTGAGGTCGTGTACGGCACCCTCAGACTCCTGGCGCCAGCTCTGGGTCGCCTGCCGCCTACATGATGAGGGTGATGAGAGCTTCCTGACGCTGCTTCGACTCGGAGATGAGCGAAATCTGGCGCAGCTCCGAATCCATGATGTGTCGCTCCCAATCAGTGTTCGCCTAAACGGCCTAAACGGCCGACTAAACAGCCGCTAAACGGTAAACGGTGATAAACTGTTTTGTTTAGGGGGTAAACGGAAAATTAAACGGTTGACCATTTAAACAGTCAAAAAACGGGAAAAACGGTCTAAACGGCCTAAATGGAACGGGGACAAACGGTATTAAATGGGCTAAACAGCTGTTTCAACGGGTGTTTAGGTGAACACAAGGTAAATCTAGTTAAGTTTTACATGTATAAATTTGTATACTTAAGTTTATTATATTTATAAATATGTAGATTTGTTACATGCATAAATATGTACATTTGATTCTTTTCACATGCATAAATATATATACATACTAAAATAATTGATTTTTACTTGGATTAATATTTATAAATGCTAGAATAATTGATTTTACATCAAAAAAATATGCATATTTGGGTAATATTGTGTAAAACCGTTTAAATCGTTTTAATCCGTTTAAACACCATCTAAACCGTTTAAACACTAAACAGAGGGTGACCGACTGTTTAGCGTTTAGCGTTTAGGATAACATTGCTCCCAATTGAGGTCAGATTTGTCGAGTCGCTTGGCGAATGTGTCGTCAACCTCCGCAAGGCGCTTGGTGATGTTGTCGTCGACCGACGCGAACCGCAGCTTGAGTTTCTTGTGGCTGTCGATGAAGTGATCCTCGAGCTTGCGATCTGTCTCCTCGAAGCGCTTCTCGATCTGAGACTTTTGCTCGATGAAGAGGCGATTCATCTCGTCGAGGAGCAGCTTCGATTCAAGATTCATGGCGCCGCGGCTACGGGCAAAGCGGGTGTAGTGCGGGTGTGGTGGTGGGGGCGGGCTATGATCCAGCGTGTGAGCACTCGAATCGGAACGCTAGTGTGCCTAGGAATTACGGAACTCGGATCCGAGCAGATCGAATCGAGCTCAACAACCTGAGGTTGTTACCGGCGCTCAACGAATCAAGGAAATCGGATAGAGAGAAATCAGAGTAGAATGAAGGGGAATGGATCGAAGGCTCTTATACCAGATGTTAGCACCAGCAATTCAAAGAAATATAGAAGTAGCAAGCACGAGGATGGGATCAGAACAGATCAATCTTGAGAACAAAGGAGTGCTTGATACAAAGTAACAATATTCATCTAATTTCTTAATTTCTCTCCCTCTCCAACTAGCTTCTCATATACTACTTCGACACGGCACTTGTGGTCGGCTTGGCTCACACCCAATCTGGGCCTTGGACGCGTTCATTGGGCCGGCGCTCCCTCTTGCTTCTTCTCGGCCCATCTTCCGTAGTGCTGCCGTGCGTGACATCGTCAGCGCCAGCTTCTTCAGTGGCCGCTCCAGGACTGCTGACAAAGGTGCATTTCCCTCTTGGAGCAAATAGGCCAATATATGGTGTTACAAGTAAAGATATGTATGGTTAGGCTTAACTGAATCGAATACAAGCTTTATTAGAATAAAGATAGAAATAGAATCCTAGATGTGAAAGAAGATTAGACCCAATATAACTTATCTTGTATTCCAAATCTCTCATCATATATGCACCTATAAATATCTCTTGAGAGTTAATGCAATCAACATGTAGATGAAAAAAACATAACCACCGATTTTTTATACCGAAGAAAATTGGGGAATTCAGTTGCATACTTAGACTGACCGCACTGGATCCTCTATATCATCCGCTACGCTATTCTGGAGGAGCATTTACCAGAGCAAGAAGCTGCAGCGCGGTCCTCCATCAGCTCCGGTACCAGACGCCGTCCGCTATCCCCAGCGGAATAGCGGTCATCCGCTACCCACGATGTGGCCCGGGCCCGCTGTTACTGCCGGTCGGCTGTGAGAGACGGGAGGCTGTGTGGGAGGACGCAGCGGTGGGTCCCACGAGTTTAAGTAACTAAAAAATGTTATAACTCACAAACCAAAAACTCAAATTAAATTTTGATTGCACCATTAAATTTGTTTTAATAAATTCTTCAAAACTAGATCTCACATGGATATATTTAGATAAAGTGACAAGTGGGCCCCACAGTGAATAGAGGATGATATAGAGGATGGATGGGTGCGGGAGAAATGATTATAGAGGAGAGAATCTTGATGACCAGGATGTATAGATGATGAAAATAAAGAATCATGAGTGCGGATAGCCTTACTGCGGAACATTTTGCTTTCCTAACTATGGCTGTCAATTCAACTTTGTAAATAACCCATGTCGCGGTCAGCATAAACGACTTTTTCTTAGCTGTCACTGGTGTTTTATGCCATGGAGTCATGGTAATGGTATCGGTGTTCATCCTGTTTTCTTTAAAAAATCTTTAGGTCTGGTTGCACATGATCATGAAGTCGTAATGCTTCCACAGTTTGAGCAAACCACGTCCTTCTCTGACAACTGTACCTGAAACGGCATGCCTATTCAGACAAACAAATGTCATGCCAACTCATTCTCATGCGACCTTATTAAAAAAACTCATTCTCATGCAACAGATACGCATCCAGAATAGTCTTGCAGCATGTGCAGGACGTGCATATCATTTGATTGATAAGACAGCGCATAATAACACATCTTTAATTTCGGCTGCCAATGCAAGCAATTTCCAACAGTATGGCACCATTTTTCAGCTAAGAGGTGCACATATAATGATATGCATAATTGAAAACTATGATGACGAATTGACGATGCTGAAGGTGATAGAAACTAGCAAACTTAAGCAATAATATATATAACAAGTTCCAGGGGAGCAAATGCGATTTACTCAACAGTTGTTAGGACAACCAAGAAAACATGAAGGCAGAAGAGAAAAATATAAACACACCAATAAATTTTATACAAAAGAAAAATGGTGGGTTGAATTATTCGATACATCACACGTTACTAAACTATATGCTTCTTTGGCTACACAACACTGTCCTCCAACCTTTGCTCTTCTGTCTTCGCCCTTTCACCCAAATTACTCACAAATCACAGTATAAAATACACTTGCCAAGAAGAATTTCAATATAAATACAACATATGCAGGCAACAGTGTCCAAAATGGTGGTCTTCGGCTCTTGGCCTTGAAGTCAACCACTAGGCGCCGCAATTGGTATGTCTTCCATACTCTTTTGGAACATTATCTCAGTAGGTTTTAAGCACCCACGAATGTACTCCTGCCCAAGTTGTGCTCGCTCATTGTCCCCAAAGCCGAATACAATGCCCTTATTTGTCACTGCAACAGTGTGATACAGTCCAGTGCTAATTTGGGAGACGTAGTGATCCTGCAGGCTCTCAAGAACGCGGGGCCTCATTACTTTGTCCGATGATCCTCGGTCAGGAAAACCTAAACTCCCAAAGCCCATCCATCCAAATGCAACAACTGAGCCCTCGTCCGTGAGGACAAATGTCTTTCTCTTCCTTGCACATACCTAAAAAAAAAGAAAATATGGAAGGTTTCAGACATAGAACTGATAAGTAACACGTGTGAATAGCAAGGGCACTTTAATTAGACCAAGAAATTTGTATCTCATATTGCTGCATAGAAGAATTGATTTAAACTTCTAAAACAAATAATTTGCAATGCCACTTTTATTTAACTATTGCAAAGTGCTTGCTAAATATCTTCCTCGCCAATATGTGCAACAGACCTGCACAGCAACTTGGCCCTTCAAGCTGCCTATCAATTCTGGGCTAGTTTTATCATTCTCATCACCATGACCTAAGGCTCCACAGTATCCTCTGCCCCAAGTATAAACCTGTAAAGTTCAGATTCAGACTTTATACTTATGCCTGGAGAGCAATTATTAACAATATATATGTGAATGCGAACAGGACAATATAGACTTACGTATCCTAGTGCATCAAGAGCCACAGCATGCTCATCTCCAGCAGAAACACGGACTACATGAATGTTCCTCCTCTTAAATGATTGGATTGCACGAGGAAGAAGTTCGTCATGCTGATCCCCATGTCCAAGGCAGAAATTAGTGCAAGACCCAAAGGAATGAACTGTCCCATCATCTGTTACAGCAAAAGTGTAGCTTGCACCAGCTGCAATCTGCACCACCTGAGTGGGGCCTTCAAACAATTCAATAAGCTTTGGAGTGGCCCTGTCTATGGTGTCACCATGACCAAGTTGGCCATGTGTATTACTTCCGCAAGTATATACTTGTCCATCCCTTGTAAGAATCACAGTAAAACTTAGACCAGTAGCAACCTGTTAAAAGTTAATAAGATAGCATCAGATCACGAATACTGAATTACAGAGGCAAAATGAAAGATCTTAATGGCTCAGAAAGAAATCTAGGCAACCTAGTGAATAAACAGTATACAAAAATGCAATATAGATAAGTGTAGAAAATAAATAGCCTCAGAAAGCTTATCCCAATAACATATAGATACATATAAAATGGTGAATGAATGTGTTCATTGTTCAATAGAGAGCTGATTTGATATGTAATAGAAAGTATGAAACTGAAGTAGCAGCAAGGATCAAAAGATAAGAATCACTTGTCCCAAAAAGAAAAACAAAGAGAAATAGGTGGTTTGCCCTCAGGACCTGAGCTGTATGATAGTTCCCAAAGATATGTGCACATGCACATGATTAAGCAGGAAAGGGGTCATTAACATGGATCAAGTCAATTTTTTAGTACTGACATATATTAAAAAAAACATCACGATGTGAGGCATTTATTGATAAAATCTTCAACATGTGAGTCATACTGATTAACTACAGAACATGATTTCAACAAGAAATAGAGAAATGGAGATACAATACACATCTGCAAAAACAATACTCTTTACATGCTCTAGAAATCAATGGAAATCTTCAGAACTAAGATACAATTTCACAGAAAATTTACAAGAGAGTGGCAGAACATATTACAATTTGGAAAATTTTATAAGTACAGGGGTATCATTAGAGACACAAAACATAAAAGGATGAGAAAGATCTGTGGTCCCACCTGCTTGCAGGGAATCCCTTTAAGCGCTTCTACTTGCATTGGTCGAAATATAGTTCTCCCCACTTCGCCATGACCACAGCATAATGATGAATTATCACCACAGGTGAAAACCTATTTAGACACAACTCTTCAGAACACCAAGGCAAGGAAAAGTAGTAATACAGCAATAGGCATAACTGGCTTCAGTTAAGGAGATCATCAATTAGATACGTATTATCAAAAAAAAAAGGAAATCATCAATTACCTCGCCAGACTCCGTAACAAAAGCAGCATGGTTGTGTGAAGCAGAGATGTTTATAACACGAGAAAGTGATGGGAAGGAAACCCGACTGAATGCCGCACACTGTGTAGTATCTGGGCCATGACCTAGCACACCACACAAGCTGGACCCACAAGAATAGACAGAAGAGTCATGGACCAAAAGTGTGTGATATCTTCCTGTGGCTACTTGCATCTGGAAACATACAGGAGGTTCACATGTATAAGGAAACAATTTGGAAACAACAAAAAAATTGTAGCGGTTTCAATGCCATCCAACATCAGGGAAACCTGTCTCCAAATACAAGAAGACAACTAGATTTTTCTGATTTGATATTATTATTTCTTTCTGAAAAAATATATAACGTGACAATTAGCAGTGAGCTCGAATACTAGTAAACTTGTAGTCTTGTAACGATATTGAATATGCTACAAAGACTCAGTATAATTAAGATAAATAGTATGTCCAAAACGCGACCATGCACTGTCCAGAACAAAAAATCCACTCTAGCAGGAATTATATGGCAACTATCATTACTATGAGAAGTTATAATCGCATCACAATGTAAGAAATTAAGGCATCATTTATATTTAAAGTAATTAGGACATTTGTAGCACAATAGCAACTCAATTTACCAGGATTTTAACATCACAGACAATCACTTCCGAACGGTTTCAGATTGTAATTGTGAAGTATATTACAAAGTCAGCCTTGTTCGACACAGGAAAATGCATATCAGCATGTCAATACAGGAACATTAACATGTTAATCAATCTGAGATAAGTTGTAAAATCCCCTCCAATTCCGAAACAAGAAAATTTGATCTATATTTGCCTAACAAAAACTCTGTTTATAATGACTCACATGTGCTAAATATCCCATTTAAAGCACACATGGCTGTTCTTATCAGCTTCAAATTATTAGCTTCTTTTAAAGCTTTAGCACATAAGCCATGCATGATTAAACATATCTTGGTAATTACAGTATTCCAAAGTGGGCAGAGTTAGTGTGTGTGGCGGATATTTCCAAAACACAAGATAATCTCATGGCCGTACATACAGGATACGAAGATTGAATTTTCATTAGGCCGCATAGAGTGAAGTGAAAAGGCTCAAGGAAGAAAGGAAGGATGCTCACGCTGCCCGATGAGGTCTCGACCGTGCCTGACGACTGCTCGACGGACTGCAGGAACCTGAGCACCTTCTTCCAGCTTCCCCCGCACCTCTCCAGCAGCTCCCCCCGGGCGGCGGGCCCCATGGCCGCGAACGCGGCCCGCGCGGCGCAGAGCTTGGACGCGGCGTACTCGGCGAGCGGCCTGAGCGCGCGGCAGGTGGCCTCGAGCCTGGCGAGGTCGGCGGCGGCGAGCCCGCCCGAGGTCAGGACCTCCCCGATGAGGTGGCCCGGGAGCTCCTCGATGGAGAACGCGCGCGGCGCCTTCTCCCCGGCCATGGATCCACCGCCGCCGCCGCCGCCGGGGCCCGGGTGAGGTGATGAAGCCTTGCGTCTCTTGGTCCCGGATCGATCGGAATCATCCAAGGATCCGGCCGCGCGGGTCGAAATGGCGCCGGGGTCCGTCAGCGGGGAGCGGCAGCAGCGGAGGGGGGCTGGTGTTGGGGACCGAGTCAGATCGAGCAGCCCAGAGGGTATCCGGCGCGCAGGCCCAGCTTGAGCAGCTCGGAGCGCACCAGTGGCGGCGGAAGCAGCAGCAAACCCCGATTGGAACGAACCGAAGCGAATCGAACCGAATCGCGCGAGGGAGGTCGAATTGAGGGAGGAACAGCTCGGCGCACCGAATTCCAGCACCAATCCTGACCTCGGCAGCACCACCAAGCGTAGGCGAATCGAGGAGGTCGTGGTGGCCGCTGGGGGATTTGTGGCCGGGCAGCGAAGAATCTTTCCTAATCGGGGGATTCCTTGCCCTCGCCTTTTTTTTTTTGCCTTCGAAAATCGGCGTGCGTGTATTTGCACGCAATTACACGCACATGAACAAATATAAATACAGGGAGATACGCCAACAAAAGGAGGAAGGAAAAAGGGCAGAGGAAGGAATTTCTGTGCACGAGAAGGAATGGAGAGGAGAAAAAGAGAGAGACGCGAGTGATGAGGCGCTGCTCCTGCTTGCAAGGGTGCCGTCGCGTGCGTGGATCCACCAACGCCCTCCATCTCCACCCACCCACCCACTAGGCCGGCGCGTGGTGAGCGGGCGTCTCCTCCTCGCGATCACTGAGCCTCTGGGCCCCAGGCGACGTGGGCCCAGCTGTCGGCGACGGGATTGTGGAGAGGTAGGTTCTGCATGCGACGAACGGGATAGAGCGCTAGGTCGCTCGCATCGCAGCAGAGGCTGACATGGCGGATCGGGACGCGGCTGGCCCAGACGTCGGTGAACCTATCTGCGTGAGATGGGTGTGGTGCGGCGGGGCCGGACCGCAGGAGAAGGACGTGGCGGCCACTGTTGCCTCAGGGCGAAAGGTGGTTGTGTCGCCTGTCGCAGGCGTGAGTGGCCACGAGTGGGACGGGATGGAATGGAAGGTTTTTCCCGGTCCTCGGCGGCCGGCCGGCCGCCGTCGAATCGTTTCGCCTTTGCGGAGGATCTGAGAACCATGAGCTAGGCTAGCGGCGAAGCCAGAGCAATTAGAGGTGCATATATGATAACATAAATAAATAAATAAAATCACTGTTTTTACATTTTTTGGGGGTGCAAATGCTATCAAAGCAACTTCGCCCCTGAGCTGGGCACTGGGCTGGCCGTGGCCAGCTGGTCCCCTGGGAAGAAGCGAGCACGACCGGTGTGGTGGCTGGGCTGGCAGCATTAACGGCAAGTTTTCCGTTATTCTGGCCGTGTCCTGTGACCTAAACGTGTTTTCGGGTCTGATGTCACAGCGTGGCTAGTCTGCTATCTGCTATACACCTAAAAACTTTTCACCTCGTCACATCGAATATTTAGACACATGCATGGAGCGTTAAATATAGATAAAAAAAACTAACTGCACAGTTTGTATGAAACCGTGAGACAAATCTTTTAAGCCTAATTAGTCCATGATTAATCATAATTGCTACAGTAACACACATGTGCTAATACGGATTAATTAGCCTTAATAAATTCGTCTCACGATTTCGAGACAAGTTATGTACTCCCTCCGTCCACAAAAACATGCAATTCTCGCTTTTCGAGAAGTCAAACAGTTTGAACTTTGACTAAATTTATATAAAAAAATACTAATATTTATAATACAAAATAACTATTATTAGATTAGTTATAGAATATATTTTTATAATAAATTTATTTGAAGATATAAATATTAATACTATTTACTATAAACTTAGTTAATTTAACTGCCACGTATCCCATAATTACCAGCTTTGTTGGACGGAGGGAGTAATTAGTTTTTTATTAATATAACACTTAAAAACTTTTCTCGCACCAAGGCCTCGTTTAGATTGGTGAATTGAGAGAGAAAAACACTGTATCAGAATTTCTGTAGCATTTCGTTTGTATTTGGTAAAAATTATCCAAATTTTGACTAACTAGGCTTAAAATGTTCGTCTCGCAAAGTACAACAAAACTGTGTAATTAGTTTTTGATTTCATCAACATTTAGTACTCCATGCATTTACCGATATTTTGATGTGACGGGAAATCTTCTTTTTGCATAGTGGAATTCAGGGGAGAACAGGGAACTAAACAAGGCCCAAGCCAGTCCCATCCCGATCTCGTGCGCCCCCATGCGCGTGATGTGATGGCGGTCAAGTGGACCACTGCGTGGTCTTTTGACACTACTGGCTTGTCAAGAACTGGTTTTTTCTTTTCGTTAATTTGGATCAAGTTGTTAGGTACACGTACTTTATATGTATCAGAAACGGCAAAACTCTTCTAACTTCAAAGCAGACCGCCGTCGAATCGTTAATTTGGATAAAGTAGTTAGCAACTTTGCGGCAGGAGCCCAAGCCCTTAAAGTACATGCATAAAACAGAGTCAGTCAGTTTAGTGCATATCGCGTACAACTTCCCTCGACACAACTTCAAGGCCTTCCGAATCAGGCTTCTAAATTGCTACGGTGCATATTAAATGTGCATGGTAGTAATTTGTTTGTATTTAGTAAAAATTGTCCAAACTTTGACTAATTAGGCTCAAAATGTTCGTCTCGCAAAGTACAACAAAACTGTGCAATTAGTTTTTAATTTCATCTATATTTAGTACTCCATGTATGTACCAGCATTTTGATGTAATGGAAATCTTTTTTTTTGCATAATAGAATTTAAGAGTAAAACTAAACGAGGCCCAAAACTGAATTTGTCGTCGATGAATATTCCCTGCTTTGACACCGACAGAATTAGGCCATGAAAAACAACACTTCCGTACTAGCATGTTGCAATCCTCTTTCAGGATGTACTAAACAACTACCGACATCATCGCCACTCAAAAGACAATTGCTATGCAACAACCGATTGTCTTTCCCATCCACAACAACCAATTTTTGCTCCCTCCGCTCCCTCTTCTCTACGCTCCCTCTACTGCCACCGGCATCCCCGGTGCTCCTCCGGAGTCTGGACCCCATCGGGCCTGTCCAGGAAGGGAAGGGAAGGGAAGGAATAAGGTTGGGGAGGGTGGGTTCCACCGCAATGAATAATTTGTAGTTTTTATCTAAACTTTGTGAACAATTTAAGATATATTTCTCTAATATTTACATTCCATATAAATAATTTGTAAATTTTTCTGAAAATTTGGCATATATTTCTCTGAGATTTGTAATACATTTAAATAGAAGTTGTGTTATCCCTAAATTACAGCACTTTGTCCAATAAATTATACTGAATAAATTATTGTAAATATAGTAATAAGACAGTGTAAGTGCATTGGCAAAATTCAGTTGTTAGGAGAGCCAAAGCATTCAATTGTTGCCTTGACAGATCCTTTCTTTCTGTTCCCTACGAACAAAAGGTCCCGAGACATTGCTAAACGTAGTATGCATAAAATTTAGAGCTCTTTCGGATTATAGGATCTTTTAAGGAATTTTGGAGAAATACTGTTGGCAAAGAAAAAAAATCCTGTCCTATGCACGAAGTATAAGGAATTAAAGTTCCATTATAGCTTGTTCTACCCAATCAAAAAGAGAAAACACATTCAAAACTAGGGATGGCAACGTGGTGAATTCGGATCGGGTGGAGTCTTTGTGCACCCGAACCCGAAACCCGAAATCGAAACCCAAAACCGCACCGAACACCGATTCGGGTGATAATCCATCCCAAAACCAAACCCGCGGATACTCGAAACCCGAATGGATACCCAAAACCCGCTTTTGTATGGCAACATAGTAAGAGCAATAAGGACTTTCTATAAACAGATGCATGATATATATATATATACACATATTCACATGTATAAACAAGAGGTAACAAATAATAAATATTTTCATGAGTCAACTTCGAATAAATTAATAATCTAAGTAAACAAGTTTAGCATATTATAAGACATGAGTTTTAATTCCAAATGATTTATTTCAGATATCCATTGGATATCCACGGGTGGAAAACCAAACCCGAAACCGAACCCAATAGGTTTTTTTGGCCCGAACCCGAAAACCGTAGGTGAGAAATCATCTCTGAATCCGAACCCGCAAGACCTGAAACCCACAGATATCCTACCTGAAACTACCCCGTTGCCATCCTTATGCAAAACATGCACTTGGTGTTATTTTTTCTTACTCGACCTTAACATTCCTGCAAAACGAATCCTTCATTTGTTTTTCAATGCCCCCAATCAAACAACCTTTCACCCAACTTTTCTATGTTTTACAATCCTCTATTTTACACATGCATCGCTATCATATTCCTATGTTTTTCAATTTCTACCTTTAACTTGCCTTGTTCTTCCTATTTGTTTTCAGCATGCTTGTAACAATGATATTTATTTTTCTTTGGATCTTTTTTCTGTCATGTTGCATGCCAAACGCAGGAAAGTCAAATTACTAGGTGAACTTACGATTGGAAGTAATGAACTAGTCCAGCAGTGCAGCAATACAGTGTGTTTTTTAGAGTACAACATGATGTGCCATATATCTGTATACTTGTTGCAATGAAGGTCGTGTGCAAATAATAGATGAGTCAAGGGGAGAAGAAAAAGAACTAGCAGCAAAACCGACCACAAGGTCTCTTGAACAATGTAGGATAAGCTAACCTTGTCAAAGTTCAAGGGACGAACTGGCTGAAGCTATGATTAGATACAGATGAAAACACAGGTATGGATGCTCTCAAAGTTTACACAACTTGGAAAACTCTGAAAACCTATGATTCGAGTTAGGAAGAGACCCTAGAAGTGGTACTACCGACGGATATATAAATATATCTATTTTTTAGAGCTTTGCTACGCTACTTTAAAATAATTGTTAGCCGTTCATTTAGTTAGATTCGATTCGATAGTTATAATCATTTACTAACTCTAACGAGGTAATAGATAAAATATTTAATTATGTAATCTTCATATTTTATAAATGGGTAAATAAGAAAAAGGTTATATTAAAAATATCTCTTCTTCTAGATCTAATTGATGCATGCTAGATTTATTGGGTGGTAAATCTTTTTATTTTGGAACTTTGTATTTAACTAGGTAGTATGCCCGTACGTTGCTACGGGACATCAAAACTTTTATCCTAAAAACATATGGATCGCACAAGATAGTAATATTATGAAATTAAATACTAATGTTAAAGTGACATTTAATTGAAAAATGTTGCTAAGGTTCGAGATAACTTGACAATGGCCCAAATCAAGCAAAAGAGTTAAGCTGCCACATAAATTCAAACTTATCTTTCAAACCTTAAGTAGCAATTAATTTAAAATAAAATATATATAAGCTCCACTTTATATATATACAAGATATTAAGCTCTTAGCTGTCCATAAAATGTGAAAGAAAATTACTCAACCATTCTGAACATGACCATTCTTGTGCCCGACTTTGACGTGATGAGCACCGACCCCTCGAAGGCTCTAGGCAGCTTGATGTGCAGCCTGTTCAGTTTCAGAAGAGCAGAGGCAAAATTCCAACTTCAGACATTCCAACTTATGATTAGTCTAAATTGCATTTCAACGTTACACGCACTGATTTATACCGATATTCACGTGTTTCTAAATTTCTTCTTCGGCTTGATCTCGGACAACACAAAAGCAACAACATTTCGTTCTTTTGATGTGCGTAGGATATTTCCTCACAGCAGTGTGCAAAAATAGCAATTTGTGTAGAGCATAGTACAGGAAACATGAGGTCAGCGATAGCGTTAAACTCATGTATACTGAGAATTCGAGGGAGTGGTCCAAGCATGCATACCAAAGTCTAAAGAGGATGGTGTTCCCCATGTGCGTTAGCGACGGCGAGATCCAATGGCACTCCCTAAAAATCATCTCTAAATAAAATTTAACATCGAGTGACTGCTAACAAAAAGTTCAACAAAAAAAAGATGGTGAATTCCTCACTCAACACTTATGCAATGCATACAGGTGAAGCAGAATTTACCACCTGACTATTTTTGACTTTTGGTGGGTAACCATTAGGGATCAATAATACTGTAAAAATAGAAGCTGAGTTCTAAATTTTGTGTCCAGGTAGCTTCACATGTTTAACTAAGAAGAAATATCTCACAGAACGTAACCCAACAACATTTATGCAATGCAATTAGAACCAGAAATATTTTCCACATAACATAGAAAGAATGAGCATTAGGGATAAATAATCATTGAACAAAGCACCAAAATTCAGAAGTTATTGTTTCACCATCGATCATGGGCGGAACAAAGTAGGAATAATTTAGTAATTCTAATGTGTATCACCAGTCAAACAAATTTAACAAACATTGCTCCACATTTCAGATATTAAGATCTTTGGACTCCACATCTACTTGACATTCTAGCTTTTTTGTCAGAAGAATGCTCAATTCTCTGTTTATGAAATACAAAGGTAAAGGCTATGTAAGCCTCACCAAGCAGTGCTGGAGGCGCTTCTCTAGGAATTCGCTTTATTGGAGGTAGGCAAGTACCTTGCCTTGATTTTCAAGCAACAGCGATATTCTCAGAGAATAGAAGGAGCAGTAGTAAATCTATATACTAAACCATCACACATATTGGCTCCTGAACGATATCCTGAAAAAAGCATTGAACAAGAGTTGAGTCTTTTTTATATTACAATAATCAGTCAACTAAGATGCACTTTATAACTTCCAACTATTTAACACTGATGGTGTCATCTAACAGAACCTTAGTCAACCAATATTCAGATATCCAAAGTTTAAAACAGTTCAGAAAGACTCGTAATATCACCAGGACTGATAACAAACATCGATGATAAATGAGAGAGGGGGAAATGTGCGGACCTAGAAGCAGAGGCGAACCGCGAGGTGGAGCTGGAGGTGGCAGGCCAGCTCATCTAATGCGCCTTGCTCTTGATGCTGCTGGCAGCTGCTGCTCGGCAAGTGGCAGTTTAGGAGGGGTCGAGGAAGTTGGGGTCTGTGGCGGCAGAGTCCTTGGAGCAGAGGCGGCAGAGTCATTGGAGCAGAGGCAGAGCACGGGGGCGAGCTGGAGGTGGTAGTCCTCTGCCTATTGCGCCTAGTACTTGTCAACTCTAAGACACTGAGTTTTCTCCAAGACACTGCAAGAAAATGACAGAAAATCCAATATTCACGTGTCAACTCTAAGACACTGCAATAAAATGACAGAAAATCCAATATTCACGTGTGAGTTTTCAGTAAGCATATAAAATAATTGTCAGAATTTTTAGTATGCAATTTCCTACTACTCTTTTTTAAAAAAAGCAATTGATTAAAATACTCGTGGCAAGCACTTCCTTTCTTCACCGAAATAGCAAACAAGCAGCAAACATCAACTCAACTTCCATCGATTCTTCCTTTTTCTTCATGAACACAGTAACTCCTTTTCCTTTCAGTTCAGAAACAAAAGGGCCCCCTCACAACTTCTGAAGTATTTGGTTTAGAATACCCAAGTTCAACTAAGAAACAAGTTGGTATTAGGAACACCAGAAATGCAATCAGAAATCTAGCTTACATACCTGCACAAAAAATTACAGTATGCAATATGAGCCACTCAAACAAAACAGATATGAGTGCTATCTGGTAACTAATGTCATTGTATCGATGATCTTGTTATATATATCTGTTAATAAATTTGCTTTAAATAGAACTGTGGTTTGTAATAATGAGGAATTTTTATGGCATTGAAACTCTTAGAAAAGAGTAACAGGTCAAGCATATTTGGAAATATAATAGGAAATTGTCTTACCCCATATTGCTGTAGTAATAAGACCATCAAAGTGCTGAGTCCAATTATTAGAACACCACACCATATTGGAATTCTGAACAGCATGTTCAGAGCAAAAGCAGTTCCAATTACTACAAAGAGTAAACAACCACCTTAGTTGATAAGAAATTCCATCTGAATTCAACATAAAGCTAAAAGAATCAGTTGTGTGATTTGCCAGTTTGACAGACAATTTCTCAAAGAAAACTTAATTTCCAATTTATATCTGTTAAAGAATTAGTATCACACCATCTCCAGTATTACTTAATGGCTAAATTGTACAGCCCCCGTAGCTCTGCGCTTAAATGAAAAATCAAAAACATGCAAAAGCAAATGAATGTACTTTCGAAACCCTCAGGAATGTCACGCGCAACAGCAGGTTCTGCAAGAATCCATAAGACGAAATTTATAATCTTGCGTGCAATGTTCCACAAGATGTTTCCCTGTCATACAGAGAAATTTCACAAACTGTCAGCCATGCCCACGAGGAAGGATTAATTGAAGGAAGCAACAAATTAACAAAGATAGGTACCTCAATCAAGGGTAAAAATACCAGCATGACACAACTCCTAGCATGGCTGCAAGTGATTGAATGCGATCAAAATTCTTAGTTAGAGATAAGCATGACATAACTGAATGGAAGAAACTCAATAAGAGGAGATAGGATAGGCATATAGAACCAAAAAAGGGGAAAAATAGCAGACAAGTGGAAACAAGAGATAGAAGCAGAAGATAAAACTACTTATGGCCCTTTTTCCCACCCCTTTTAATTTAACTGGCTCAGTTATCTTAGCTCATGAACTGCTGCTCCTACACCAACTGAAGCATAGAAATTAGGAATATATACACAGTACCAAAGACGGTGAAGGAGATGGATCTCACAGGATCCTGGAGAAGGCCTCCCTGTTCCCTACAGCGTCCACTCGTCCTTGGCTCCGGACACGTAGTAGTCGTACATAATCCTTGGAAGCTTCTACTTCGCGATGGCCTGGTACTCCATGAATTAATCTCCCCCATGTTGGCATTGTCGTCAGGCTTAAAGCATAGCTATTGTATTGTAATAATCACACATGAAGCAAGGGTTTGTGACACCAACCTGCAATAATTTATAAAACACAAAATGAACTAATTGCCAATAGATTTAGGCAATTAAATTTAAGTTGACTACTTAAAGCATATCTGTAATGGCTATCAGGCATATGTGCACAAAGGCACTGAAAAAGAAAATGTCCAGGATCATCCATAGAAAAGGAAACCTGAACTGCACACCCACAATTTGTGGTGACACCCACAATGTCCAGGGTCATGATGCGTGAGATTAGCACACTTGAATTAAATGTATATGCCAAAAGACACTTGAGGTGTCCACATATTTTCATTACAAGCCACATATTGTAAACATTCTGAATTAAGTCCACCCGCGTTCAGCATGCAAGAAACGTCTGGCATCTACCCATCTGAACATTAAAAAAACAAGAAAGATATAATTAAGAAATCAACAAATATTCTTCAGACTAAAATTGCTTCAGAAAAGCATATTCCATTAAACAGCCACGATTTAACTGATCACTCTAGCTCATGAACTAAGGTAGTATTATTTCCATGGATCTGCCTGCCATGATTATACATAGCTTTTACCTTGTTTTATGAACAGAGAGGTTTATAACAATATTATGCGAGTAATTTCGGATCACAAAATACTTGCATTATATTAGACAGTGATAATAATGCAGATCTTGTCATCAAACATTTACTCGAAATTAGAATGTGGGAAAAACAGATCGCAGGCATTAACACAACAACAATAAAATCACGCATGATAGGATCGATTTGTGCAATTACCTTGTACAGCCATCTGGAGGATCGAGGCAAAAGCCGCTTCAGGGCAGAGGCCCGTTCGCACGAACCCTAGTCACCCCATCCCCGCCAGATCCGCCCCGCCCTCGCCGGATTGGGGCGTCGTCCTCGACGGAGGAGAGGAAGGGCGCCGACTGATGTGAGACGGAGAGATCGAGGTGTGGGTGAGGGGCAGGGGTTCGCAGAGCCGAGACTGCCGACGCCGGGACTGGCTTGCCGCGAACCGTGATGCCGGGGGCGACCCTAGGGGACCGAGCTTGCCACTGATCGATGAGAAGGAGCAGGATCCACGATCACTGTGATGCACGGCGATTGTTTTACCTAATGAGCAATCGCGGGATGGCCGCCGTCAGAGTCGTGGTGGGGGAGGGCTACTACTGTGGCTGCCGTCGGTGTTGAGGGGTGAGTGCGACGGGCTAGGATCGCGGGTGCGATGGCAGCTCGGGTGCAATGGCGAGGGAGAGGAGGCTGCGGGGGGTGTGGGATCGCAAGAGGGAGGGCACGGCCGCGGTCGCAGGAGGATCGTGATTGGTGTTTCCTTTTCCTTGTGGGGTGATTGCTCTTTCCTTCTGGGGCGTCTCGCGGTCTCGCAGGGGGACGCCGCAGGGGAGAAGCTGTGGTCTCGCGGTCGCAGGAAGCGGAACGAAGGAGCGGAGCGATAGATTGTCGCACCAAATCGTAGTCTTACTTTCTCTCTTTTTAGTGGTAGGAGATAATTAGCATTAGCTTTTCCTTTCTTTTTGGTGCACGCTACATATACTTCCTGTACACCAACGGATGAACATGACATAGTATGTACGTCCCTTTTGACTACCTAACATAGGTAACGTGTACAAATTGTGTACCTTAAAATATGCGGGATTTATTTATATTTATATCACTTTAATTAACTTAAAAATAAACTATAGAAAAGCAGGTTGAAGAACGTGCTATAAATTGAAGAGTAGAAACATAGAATGATGATCTATAAAATCAATTTCCATCTCTCACTCTATGAATTTGAGATAAACTTATATGTGAATTTTAAAAAGTCATGGAATCTCAAATTCTAAGCTAAATAGCTTAATTTATTAAATAGATTTTAATTCCTCTAGAACGAAAGGATGCAAATAGTCTTTAAGGGGCTGTTAAGTAATACGAAATGGACGCCAGGATTGATTTCAACCAGGAATATTATGCAAATTTATATTATATTTGATCTCCTAGAATAAATCCTGGGCGAATAAGGTTAAACGAACAAGCCTTAACTGTTTTTTTCGCTATCGTGTTCATGCCTACCGTAAACTTTTGTTTAGCATTGTAACTCGAACTGGCTGTGCAGGAGGTTCGATCGGATCGGCAGCACAGCGGCGCGACAACCGGATCGGCTGGGCCCAAGCTCGCCCGCTTCAGTGCCGTGCGGTCCTGCCCCCTGGATCCTGATCCTGTGCCGCATTGCCGCTCACGTCCTGTCCGGCAGGTTGCGTGATACTGAAAGCACGTAGGCCTCAGAGAGTTGGTCTTGGCAATCGAATATAATGCATTATTATCATGAGTAAGGCATGTTTTGTAGAAACTTTGGTAAGTTATGTCATAGGTTAATAACTACTTTGGGCACTATGATATTCATGCCTCTTGATGGAAATCGTTTCGGTTTTCAAAGGATCAACGACAAGATTAAGAACGGTTAGTTCCGGATGTCAAGGTGTTGAGTTACATTCGGAATAGTCGTTAGGATCTTCGTTTTTTCCTTTGACCGTACTATAAAAGGGGCATGAGTGAGTAGCTTGACCTAGGTGAGTCTTTTGTTTAGGTGTGGTGCACACTTGTTAAACTTAGCACTAGATAGCTTAGAAAAAGTTTAAAGTTCAGTTGGAAGCAACTTGGTTCAAGTTGCGTCGCGTTTCGAAGTCGTTAGAGCCGTTTTTCCCTTGACCGGACGCGGTCTCTGTCTCGACCGGACGCGTCCGGTTAGTACTAACAGTTACTGCATTTCAGTTCGGTTGACCGGACGCGGTTCTTGCGAGGACCGGACGCGGTGATCGTGCTGACACGTGTCTTAGAGGGTAAAACAACTAATCCGACGCGACTGGAAAGTGATCGGACGCGTCCGGTCATCACTGATCGGACGCGATCGAGCGTCAGGTCAAAGTACAGTAAGGACCTTGCACGACCGGACGCGTCCGGTCACCCCTGATCGGTGCGTCCCGTCACTCAGCGGTGTTGTTCAGTTTTTCGACCATTACGTTCGACCGGTGCGTCCGGTCACGTCGACCGGAGCATCCTGTCAGTGCGTATTTTTGCTGAGTTGGCAGGTAACGGTTGGATTTGACTGTGGGGTGTATAAATACATCCCCTCCACCTCTTTTAGAGGTCTCTTGCTCATTTGTTCAGCTGAGAAACATCTTTCAAGTGTAAAGGAGTGCAAGAGCTCTAGTAAGAATAGTGATTTGAGAATCAAAGTTTGAGAATCCCTCATTAGTGACTAGGGAGTAGCAAGTGTGCATCCATCTTCTCATTAAGCTTGTTGTGGTCAAGTGAGAGTTCTTGCTTGTTACTCTTGGTGATCGTCATCACCTAGACGGTTTGGTGGTGATTGGGAGTTTGGTGATCATCCGGCGGAGCTGGTGGATGACCTAACTCATATTGTGAGCGGTTTTGGGCGATTCACCGCGACGGAGTGTCGAAGAATCAGCTCGTAGAGAGCACTTGATCCTTGCGCGGATCAAGGGGAGCTACACCGTTGCGCGGGTGCTCCAACGAGGACTAGTGGGGAGTGATGACTCTCCGATATTTCGGGAAAACATCGCCGTGTTTCTAACCCTTACTTTCAAGCATTTACTTTTCTCGTATTACTTTCATTGCTTGGTTTACTTTCCTAGAATTGCCATGCTAGACTAGGATTGGAACTTAGGATGCAAAACTTTGTACCGGTAGAATCACAAGGAACACAAGTAGGCACTAGGGGTGAACTTTGGCTTGTAAAATTTAATTCTTGCAATTAATTTTTAGAAAAGCCTAATTCACCCCCCTCTTGGGCATCTTGATCCTTTCAGATACATACTACGTTACATGAACCCCGCGTTTTAGGGGATTTGGATGATTTTTCCCCTTAGCATGAGTTATTTATTTTTTAATTTATAAAATCTAAAAAAATCAATGATCTAAATTTGTTTGAGTTATTATCTTTTAGTAGGTAATGTAAGTACCATAGCCTGATTCATTTTTTTATTTAACCTTCGTTTTGTACATTAATCGTTGCAAGGAGGAACTCATATTTTATTGTGCATTTGGCAGCGAGAAATATTTCATATTTTTTTATAAAGTCACTAGAATCATTGACAAACATCATAAATAGTGAAACATTTTAGCGAGTATAATTTGGAACCAATTCTCGTTTTTAATTTGTACTAGTCCACATAACCTGGTTTCTGTTTATTATAGTTCTAGTTTTAAGAAGCTAACAAGCTAGTCAAATGGTTCTATGAAGTGTTTCTTATTCATATATACCATAGAAACATTTCGGAAAAAATCTGGATTTGAAATGACGAGAAATTGAAACCTTGCCAAATGTAAAATGTGTAGGCCATGCCAGCGTGTAATAAGAAGTTTAAGCACGGGCCACTGTAACTGAAGATGAGTTGGATATTATTTTATAAATGTCCACATGCGTGCACCAATAATGAACCAGCACGAGTGGCAGGTGTGGATCGGATGATCAACCGTCGAGGACAAATCCCGTGATATGATGACAGTCCGGAGACAAAATGAGCTAAGTCCGGTGACCGTACGGAGAAAAGGGAGCTAAGAAAAAGAAATTGAACATTGCTCTTTATTTATGTGCCTTGTCCCCTGTAATGCGTGTTGAACATCTCTTTTTATTCATGTGCATGATAACGTGTGTTGAACATCTCTTTCTATATATTCATGTACCCTGTAATGCGTGTTGAACATCTATATTTTATTCATGTCAGCTATACTGTTGTTGAACGTACCTTGTAATTCATGCTATTGCAGCTGCTTTGTTGGCACAAACATGATAGAACCAAGAATTTTGTTATGTTATTATGTCCGATAGAATATACTAATAGAATACAACATATAAATACATATATATTGATAGTTTTTCTTGCATTTCATAGCTTACAAACATGAAAAACTCAATACTAGTTACTCAGACATTTTTCATAGCACTTGGGTTTTATCGGACATTCCATAATTTACAGCAGGACTCGGCATCTCTTTGGTCCATCAAAAAGTCAGGTTGTCAAACACCTAGCTTAGGTACGTAAAAACGTGGACCGATAAAATGGCATGCCTCACCTAAAAGCTAAGTAAATGTAGACTATTGAGTTCCCATTTGTGAGCATGCTAGTGCTCTTGGTTTGAAAAAGTGTACTCTCCGTCCTAAAATTAGAGTCCTGTAATTTTATGGACAGTTCATTTTTTTTAATTTTGACTAAGTTTCGAAAATATTAGTAACATTTGTTAAAAATATATTCAACGATTGTAATCTAATAATAATACTCATTATGCATCATAAATATTAATATTCTTTTATATATATTTAGTTAAAGTTAAACATGTTTGACTTCTTGGTAAATGAGAATGATACCCTTTGTTGGAATGGAGGAGTATGTGGTTTTTTGTTGGACTCTTTCTATATTCTCTCTCATGTAAAACATAAACTTCTATTGAATTCTCTACTGCAACATGTGTTGCGCTCTGTCTTTTTTGTTTTTTAACCTTTTTTCGAAAGATTCTCTCAAATATACCCCTGGCGAAAAGATTTTAGAAAATGGACCTAGGGCTTGGCGCCATCCACGCTGGCGCCAAGGTAACACAGCTTGGCGCCATTGGTGTTGACGCCAAGCCCCTATGCCACTTGGCCGATGACGCCGAGCTGGCGGTGACGTGGCAGCCACCTTGGCGCCAAGGATCTTAGCGTCGAGCTGTTGGAATTTGTTAAGTCTAAAATTTTACCATGAGATAGACATATGAAAATTTGTTAAGTCTGAAATTTTACTATGACATTGACAAATTTGATGTTAGCCCATAGTAGTTGGTATTCTAATATATTCAGGCCGTAACAAAAAATCTTGACTACCTAATTTTACTGTGAGATAAACATACAAAACTCTAAATTAACATGACTTGGACCCTAATTTTTCTATGAGATGGACATACAAAATTTTGGCAAAATCTTGATATTTACCATATGATGGGCAACCTAGAAATTGACTAAGTCTAGATTTTTGCTATGATTTGGACATTGAAAAATTTAAAATTTTACCATGACTTAAATATTGAAAAGGGGCTTCGTGTTTTGGACTTGGATATTTAAAATTTTATCATGATTTGGACCTTAATTTTACTATAAGATGGAATTTTAAGTCATGATAAAAAGGGCTTCATATTAAGTCATGGAATTAGGGCTTCATGTTAATTTTACTATAAAATTTTACCATGACTGAATTTTTGCTATGGCTTGGATATGTTAAATACCAACTACCATGTAGTAGACATATGGAAAATGACTTTTTTTTACCATGACTTGGACATTTACAAATTTGAAATTTTATCATGACTTGGATATTGAGAAATGTAACTAACTCTAGAGTTTTTACAGTGACTTTATGTTTGATCACTTATAACAACCTAGAAATAATTAGGATAAAAAATTATATACATAGTATCAGGTTTGTAGCGCCAGACTTGGCGCCAATGACGATGGCGCCAAGCTTGACGCCAATAGTGACGGCGCCAAGGTGCTGCCACGTTAGCACTAGCTCGGCGTCGTCGGCCAAGTGGCATGGGGGCTTGGCGCCAACGCTAACGGCGCCAAGCTGAAAGCCCAAGTTTGGTTTTGGTAATTAATGACACCAAGTTGCTAATGCCTTGTGTTAAGTGTTTTGAGTTAGGCATAAGCAACACATGTGATGAAGGTGTATGTGGAAGGAGTGGTGGCCATAAAATCACAAAGAAATGGTGCATGGACATGAAATGACGATCATGGTGGAGATGCACACAATATGATGGACATGATGATCAAGTAGAGGAGAAGGATCTAAGAGCGCAAGGCAAAGGTATAACTATAGGGTTTTCCTTTTGCCGGTCTAAGTTGAGTAGAGAAGTGATTGACCGGGTTTAGGATACATAGCCGACTATCAAGAGGGGAAATCACGGTTAGCTCGGGAATCAAGTGCCACTAGATCAATGTCTTGAGCATATGCATTAGGATCTAGTAGAGATCTAACATAACGCCTTGAAAAAATTATTTGTGAAATGCTAACACACATGCACATGATGGTGTACACTTGGTGGTGTTAGCACATTTGCGAAGGCGGTGGTGTTTGAGCGGTAGTAAGGGGTTTGGGGTTCGCTCTCCCTCCCGCCGAGCGTGCGAGCGTGGGATTCAGGCGTTTTTGAGGAAATGAAATGCCTATTTTCCACTGCGCCGGAAGTCGGAAAAGTAACGGAGGCGAACGACGGTCACTGTGGTGACCGGACGCTGCACCGGACGCGGTCTCGGTTTGACCGGACACGTCCGGTCAGTTCAACGCAGCGCGAGCACTAGGGTTTGTGACCGGACGCTGGTCTGACCTGACCAGCGCGTCCGGTCAGTTCTCCTGTGCGCTGAAGAAGAGCGCGCGACCGGCGCGTCCGGTCCCTCACGGAACCGGAGCGTCCGGTCAAGCGTCCAAAGGGGCGGAGTGTTGATCGGACGCACGGCGCGTCCGGTCACGTGCGATCGGACGCGTCCGGTCTCATCGGGTGCTTACTGGAACGCGACCGGACGCTGGCACTGTCGCGTCCGGTCAGACGCTGGGGCGCGTCCGGTCAGGGCAACGGCTAGTTCTGACGCGCTCTGTTCACGGTTGTCTGGCAGTGACCGGACGCGTCCGGTCACCCTGACCGGAGCGTCCGGTCAGCGCGATTTCAACTGAGTCGTCCGGTAACGGCTAGCTGCGTACCCCTTCGTTATAAATAGAGGATGTCCGGGGTTTAAGGGTAACTCTTGCACATTTTGAGACTTAGAGACATCCTTTGAGCTAGAGAACAACCCCTCCACTCATCTCTTTGCTTAGTTGCACATCTTGAGTGAGATTGAGTGAGATTCAAGTGCATTGCTTGAGAGTTGCATTCTAGAGGCACTTGATCTTCGAGTTGCTGCGGATTTCTTGTTACTCTTCCGTGTTTCCCGACACGGTAGACGGCTTGGAGCAGCGTAGGTGATTGAGCTCGCAATTGAAGATTGTTGGAGCCCTCACCAAGTGTTGTAAGGGGTTCTTGATCCTTCCCCGCGGGAGTTCGCAAATTGGATACTCTAGTGGAGCTCGTGGCTTGGAGGATCCCCATCTTGTGTGCGGTTGTGCGGCGCCCGCCGAGGGCTCAACTCTTGATAGTTGATTAGCTCGCGAACCGACAAGTGGATGCATCGCCACAACGAGGAGTAGCTTGCCGGGAAGCAAGTGAACCTTGGTAAAAATCGTGTGTCATCTCTTTGCCAAGGATTTCTCTTGTGGTTGATCTTTGTGATTGATTCTTCGAGTGCATTACTTCTCTACATCGTTGGTATAAGAATCAAGTCACTTGCTCTTTACTTTCTTGTACTAGTTCTAGTGTAGTTTGCTTAGTGTAGCTTTTATCACATAGGAGTAAGTAGCTTAGTGACTTAGCCTTGTTGGTGTGTATTAGAGATCATAGCCTTGCTTCACTAGAATTGTATAGGTGGCTTGCATAGTGTAGTTGAGCTAGTGCTAGAATAAGCTTAGCCATCTTTTATACTAACGTGGTTGTTTAGTGAAGCTCGTAGAATTTTAAATAGGCTATTCACCCCCCCTCTAGCCATTTGGACCTTACACAAGCTGTGTTACCTTGGCGCCAGCATGGATGGCGTTAAGCCCTGGGTCCATTTCCTAAAATCTTTCCGTCAGAGGCATATTTGAGAAAATCTTTCAAAAAAGGGCTAAAATAAAAAAAGACGGTGTTGCAGCAGGAGCTTCACCCTTTTGTCAAAGGAAGTACTTGTTACCTCTGAAAACGACTCTGACAGTCTATAGAGATACTAAACTGTCAACCTGTTCATTTCGCTGGTTTATTGTGGCTGAAAGTACTGTTCGCTCGTTCATTGTGAGAGAAAAATACTGTTGGATGGCTGCTGATTTCGCTAAACCAGCGAAACGAACAGGGTGTGTGTGATGTGAAGGTCAGGTACAAACGCAGAGGATGGAGCTAATGGTTAAGCTAGGGCGTTAGGGAAGCCCATATTCAGATAGGAGCTTCGTCTGATAGTAGGTTTTTATAGCAGCTAGCCATTGCCTGCATTAGCAACCATAATTTTTTATTAGTTCTTTTAAAGTGAAATTAAGAGAAAAACTCTTTACTTTTTTTTTGCTTCTTCCTTCAGTAACATGGCAGTGATTAAAAACGATTAGTTACAGCTAGGCAAACATAGTGCTTAGACTACCCGCAGTGGGTACTCTAAAATGATACTCTAAAGCTTTAGAGTACGAATATAGAGTAAAAACTGCTGCACTGGATATTCTAAAACGATACTCTATCCTTTCTCTCACTCTATATTTAGAGTAGTACAGTGCTTATTCTATACTTTATAGTGGCGGGCCCCACTAGCTACACAAAGGGGAAAAATGCTATAACTCACAAACCAAAAATCCAAATTAAATTTCGATTGCACCATTAAATTCGTCTCAATAAATCCTTCAAAACTAGATCACACATGGATATATTTAGATAAAGTAACAAGTGGGTCCCATAGTGGATAGAGTGGATAGAGGATGATATAGAGGATGGATGGGTGCGGAAGAATTGAGTATAGAGGAGAGAATCTTGCTGACTAGATATACCCCTTGTTTAGTTTCCCTAATTCTCCCTCAAATTCCACTATGCAAAAAGAAGATTCCCCGTCACATCAAAATATCGGCAAATGCATGGAGTACTAAATGTTGATGAAATCAAAAACTAATTGCACAGTTTTGTTGTACTTTGTGAGACGAACATTTTAAGCCTAGTTAGTCAAAATTTGGATAATTTTTACCAAATACAAACAAAATGCTACTGGAATTCTGATACAGTGTTTTCTTCCCAATTCACTGAACTAACCGAGGCCGTATACTGACTTGACTTCGTACAGCGGAAGAGGTCTAGCACTCCGTAAATATGGGTTGGTGAACTTCGTTGTTTGTCACCGTACCACCAACTGCTGCATGCAGGATGTCACATGCTTCACAGCGGAAAAAAGACACATGGATCGGAACGAATCTTTCGTCACTCATCTTTGTCTGCTTCGATCGACCATTGCGTACCGACTGTACCACTCTTATTTAGCTGTAGTCCGTGATCCATTCCATCCACCATTCAGGCATCCATTCCATCCACAAAAGAACATGTGAAAGACACTGTGGGCAATAATGGCGATGCTCCAGCCAGCGTTACCCTTCCTCCTGCTCCTCCTCCTCCCCGGCGCGGCTGGTGGGCTGCCCGGCGGCCGGACGCTGGTCTTCATCCTGGCCGGGCAGTCCAACATGAGCGGCCGCGGCGGCGCCACCAACGGCACCTGGGACGGCATTGTTCCGCCGGAGTGCGCGCCCTCGGAGCGCATCCTCCGCCTCTCCCCCGCGCTTCGCTGGGAGGAGGCGCGCGAGCCGCTGCACGCCGGCATCGACGTGGGCAACGTTGTCGGCATCGGGCCCGGCATGCCCTTCGCGCACGCCGTGCTCGCCGGCAGCGAGGGCGCGGAGTCCGTCGTCGGGCTCGTGCCGTGCGCGCAGGGCGGCACGCCCATCGCCAACTGGTCCCGGGGAACGGAGCTGTACGAGCGGATGGTGACGCGCGCCAGGGCGTGCAGCGGACGCGGGGAGCTGGCCGGCATGCTTTGGTTCCAGGGAGAGGCTGACACCATGAGGCGCGAGGATGCTGAGCTCTACCGGCGGCGTATGGAGACTCTCGTGCACGACGTTCGCGGCGACCTCGGCCGGCCCGACCTCCTCGTCATCCAGGTCACTCACAGATTCTCTCTCTCTCGCTCTCTGCACGCACGGTCCGTTCTGTGGCCTGTGGGCAATTCCATAGGCATTCGTTCAATTCTACAGTTGTACTACCTCCTAGCAAACAGACCGAATCGGTCATTTTCCTTTTCTGCCCATAGCAAGGCCGAACAACCAGAGTGTGTAGTCATTTTTTAGGCCCGGTTTAGATGTCTGATTCGGGGCGTCTCGAATGACTGTAGTAATTTTGTTTTTATTTGGTAATAATTGTCCAAATATTGATTAATTAGGCTCAAAATGTTCGTCTCGCAAAGTACAACAAAACTGTACAATTAGTTTTTGATTTCATCTACATTTAATACTTCATGCATGTGCCGGTGTTTTAATGTGATGGAAAATCTTCTTTTTGTATAGTGAAATTTAGAGGTGAATTTAGATATTTAAACAAGGCCTTACTCCTCTTTGCTCTTGTTTTCAATTTCCCCAGCACAGCAGGCACAACACCTTTACTTTTCTCTCTTCTTCTTTTTTTTCCTTTTCAAGCCATTTAATCCTAGCAGTGTAGTATTGCTTGTAGGCTAGTAACTACTCCAACGCTACCCGCACCTGCTAGCTAACCGCAGTACGGCAAATCCAATTTAGGCCTGGTTTAGATTGAAGAAAATTTCAACTCGATAAATAGTACCACTTTCGTCTTATTTGACAAATATTGTTTGGACCAGCTAGGTTCAAAAGATTCATCTCGTGATTTCCAACTAAACTGTGTAATTAGTTATTTTTTTACCTACATTTAATACTCCATGCAAACGGCTAAAAATTGATGTGATGGAGAGAGAGTGAAAAAACTTGGAATTTTGAGAGAAACTAAACAAGGCCTTAGCTACGATTCATTCATGGTCGTGGAACCCGACAGGCATCTTCACAGTTTTCTCGCTTCTTTTTTCTCCTTTTATTTTTTCTTCTCTTCTTTTTTCTTTACTTTTTCATTTTTTTCATATTAACCGCCCATTTTTCTTCTGTATACTATGAACAAATTTTGTAGATTTAGAAGTTTGTATGCAACACAAATTATGTAAAAAATGTAGCGGATAAGTTATGTATAAACATTTTCATAAGACAATGGCAAACAAAAACTTATATATATGTATAAGTTACGTTGTTCGTAAACTTATTATATAAAAATTTGTGCTAGAAATGCTATGTTGTTAAATTGTTATGAAAGTATGTTCGTTGATAATTATGAGCAAAAGTTGGGTCTCAAAAGTAATATATAGAAAAGTTGTTCTGATAAGCTGTATATAAATTAATGTAAAAAAATTGTATTGAAAATTTATGATTATGAGTTGTGGTTATAAATTATGTCTAACAAAAATATTATGCACAAAAGTTGTGAGTATAACTTTACGACTTACCAAAAAAACGAAAGCCGTGGAATATTTTTTTTCCAAAAAAGGAAAGTTACAGGATTGTCTCGTCATTTGCTGAATTAGAATCCAGTGAATGTTCACTCATTAGTGGGATTCGTGTCGTGGATTCACCACATGTGTACATACACAACTATCTATTTCAGAGAGCTTTTTTATCTACTCCTACTGGATTTATGCAGTGGTCCTATTTGTTGGATTACACATGGATATCTATATATATAAGTCTTTAAACGTGGTGAAGTAGCTACAGTATCTGCAGTGTTAGCTACAGTACCGGGTCTCCGTGAACAGTGCCACCCGTTAACTACAGTACCGGATCCCGGTGAACAGTACCCGTATGAACAGTACAGACACACATGAACAGTGCCCGACCCGGTATGAACAGTCAGCCCGTTTGCAACAAAATCCTACCCGCGCGAAGCGCGGGGGCCCTGGCTAGTATGTCACGAATCTACGACACATGCGTACGGCTGTCCCACAAAAACCATCCTGACTAAATTTGTTTCGGTGGGTCGTGGTTCTCTTCTTGCATCAATACACATACGTCAATCCAAATTTAGTGTTCAAAGGGATCGATTATATTTCTTGTTTGCTAAATTTTTGTTTATACTGTGCCATTGTTGTCTATATCTCTAAATATCATATATATGTATATATATAGGTCGGGATTGCAACTGCGCAGTACAACGGAAAGTTCCTCGACCTCGTGAGGGAAGCTCAAAAGGCAGTCACGCTCCCAAATGTCAAGTACGTAGATGCCATGGGGCTGCCCATTGCGAGCGATCACACGCATCTTACAACAGAGGCTCAAATCCAGCTCGGCAACAAGCTAGCCAAGTCATACTTAGAAACGCTGTAATAATTTTCAAACGAATGAATACGTCGTTTCTACCTACATATGCCTACCCAAATAAGGCATGCCCATTGTCCTCGATTAGGAAACGGGCAGAGCAAGCAATATGTATACTCAAATTATGAATTACATGCTATTCAAACCGCCATCGTGTTAAATTGTTATTCAATGCACCAATCATTAGGCAAAAGCACGACAACCTTAGATACATATCCATGGTTGTACTCACTTGTCCACAAAAAATGCAATTATGGTATTTGTGCTGGTTGACCGAGCTTAACTTTGACTTAGTTTATATTAAATAATAATAGCATTTATGTCTCCAAATAAATCTATTATAAAAATATATTATATAACTAATCTAATGGTACTATATTACGAGTGTTTGCACTTTTTTTATATAAATTTAGCCAAAGTTCAGACAGTTTGACTCCTCAAGATCTGAGAATTGCATTCTTTTGTGGACAGAAAGAGTAAGTAGAGGATGAAATCATTACTTTATTATTTGACTTTTCTCTTAACATCCAAAGATCCAAAAAAAGGGTATAACCAAACTACCACTTAACAAGGCTAGCAAGAAGAAAAAGGTGGTTTTCCGAACTTCATGTTTCCTTGACTTGAGATCCATGAGATTTGTCGAGGATTTTACCCCATCAAGATTCTTATTCAGCGTTCCCCTTCAAATAGATGGACACACTATATTGCTATCATCGTCACTCCCTTCTTTATTCTTGTAGTTTCCATTCTTTCACTTCTTGCGGTTTTTCTTGTGCTGAGACTAGAGAGATATACCGAACCATGAATGAGATTTAGGATTGGAGTAACAACGAAGAGGGCCGAGAATCTATCTTTAGAGTTGCTTGATCTTTCTTGCAGTTGAATTGAGGCATTGGGGTCGATAGGCTTCTTTTAGTCACAGCTATTTTTTTTATTATTGACGCAATGTAACAGAACTGACCAATTATATGAAATTAAGTAAGAAAATCATCCACCAAGCAGACGATTTAACAAACTTAAGCCCGTATAACTCGGTAGTCCGTGAAATCACGACGAATTTCAAACCAACTTACATACCAGCCAAGATCGTAATAAGTTTAGCGGTCACCATCACAAATTACATAAAAGTTCACATCACGGATGAAAGCATCTAGGCCCCGAGAGTTGGTTTCGGCAATTGATGACAACGTATTATTACCATGACTAACGTGTGTTTTGCAGAAACTTTGATAAGTTAGGTCATGGGGTTGATAACTGCTTTGGGCACTATGGTATTCATGCCCCTTGATGGAAATCGTTTCGGTTTTCAAAGGATTAACGACAAGATTAAGGACGGTTAGTTCCGGATGTCAAGGTGTTGAGTTACATTCGGAATAGTTGTTAGGATCTTCGCTTTTTTCCTTTGGCCGTACTATAAAGGGGGGCATGAACGAGTAGCTTGACCTAGGTGAGTCTTTTGTTTAGGTGTGGTGCACACTTGTCAAACTTAGCACTAGGTAGCTCAGGTAAAGCTCAAAGTTCAGTTGGAAGCAACTCGGTTCAAGTTGCGTCGCGTTTCGAAGTCGTTTGAGCCGTTTACCCTTGACCGGACGCGTCCGGTCAGTACTAACAGTCACTGCGTTTCAACCTGGTTGACCGGACGCGGTTCCTGCGAGGACCGGATGCATTGATCGTGTTGACACATGTCTCAAGGGTAAAAGAACTAATCGGCGCGACTGGAAAATGATCGGACGCGTCCGGTCACGTTCCAGTAAGGTACTTTGCTGACCTGACGCGTCCGGTCATCACTGATCGGACGCGACCGAGCGTCAGGTCAAAGTACAGTAAGGACCTTGCACAACCGGACGCGTCCGGTCACTCAGCGATGTCGGACAGATTTTCGACCATTACGTTCGACCGGCGCGTCCGGTCAGTGCGTATTTTGCTGAGTTGGCAGGTAACGGTTGGATTTGACTATGGGATGTATAAATACATCCCCTCCACCTTTTTTAGAGGTCTCTTGCTCATTTGTTCAGCTGAGAAACACCTTTCAAGTGCAAGGAAGTACAAGAGCTCTAGTGAGCGTAGTGATTTGAGAATCAAAGTTTGAGAATCCCTCATTAGTGACTAGGGAGTAGCAAGTGTGCATCCACCTTCTCATTAGGCTTGTTGTGGTCAAGTGAGAGTTCTAACTTGTTACTCTTGGTGATCGCCATCACCTAGATGGCTTGGTGGTGATTGGAAGTTTGGTGATCATCTGGCGAGCTTGTGGATGACCCAACTCATCTTGTGAGCGGTTTTGGGCGATTCACCGCGACAGAGTGTTAAAGAATCAGCCCGTAGAGAGCACTTGATCCTTGTGTGGATCAAGGAGGAGCTACACCCTTGCACGGGTGCTCCAACGAGGACTAGTGAGGAGTGGCGACTCTCCGATACCTCGGGAAAACATCGCTGTGTTCCTAACCCTTACTTTCAAGCATTTACTTTCTTGTATTACTTTCATTGCTTGGTTTACTTTCCTAGAATTGCCATGCTAGACTAGGATTGGAACTTAGGGTGTAAAACTTTTTACCGGTAGAATCACAAGGAACACTAGTAGGCACTAGGGGTGAACTTTGGCTTGTAGGATTTAATTCTTGCAATTAATTTTTAGAAAAGCCCAATTCACCCCCCTCTTGGGCATCTTGATCCTTTCAATTGGTATTGGAGCAGAGTTGCTCCTAAATTAGGCTTCACCGCCTAGAGCAAGATGTCTAATGGGGAAGGACCACCTCCCATCTTTGAGGGAGATAATTTTCCATATTAGAAAATTCACATGGAGGCGTACCTCGAAGCCATAGATGTTGGGTGTCTTAGAGCTGCCACCGAAGGGCTTCCCGCTATCAAGGATCCCGCCAACCCAAGTGATGACGAGGAGAAGTACGACCGGTGGAATGTAAAGGCAAAAATACGCTCTACCGGGACCTAGGCAAGGATATCTTTAATCATGTGCGTAATGCAAAAAACGCTCTACTGTAGCAGAGTACTGTAGCACCGCAGAAATATACTGTAGCAGCGCAGAGGTCACTGTAGCGCCGCAGAAATGCACTGTAGCAGCACAGAGGTTACTGTAGTGCGCAGAAAACACTGTAGCACGGAGACTTGCTGCGTCGCGCACGTCAATCTCTTTTCCAGTGCGAGCGTCCCGGCGTCTCTCGTCCTTAAAAGGAGACGTCTCGCGATCGCGAGCTCGCCAACTTGTTGTCCACCTCTTCCTCTCTAATCAAGTTCCTCTGTTCTTGCCGTGTAAGCTGCGTCTATTGAAGCATCAGTGGACTGCGGTATGTATCCCGTGAGTCCCTCTTGTACTTCCTCTGTTTCTCCCTAGCAGCGCCATCCGTCTTCATTATTCCTTTGATTAAAGACCTTATTCATGAGCAAGTCACGGGAGAAAGCCATGAGCTAATTAAGTTCCTTTGATTTTTTTAGAGATTATTAATAGCTACTTTGTGCAACCAATATCTCCACCATACGAACTCCAATTCCGTTGATTCTTCTTCCTAAATTCATTGAAAATCAAGAGTTGTCTGTCCATGTCATTTTCTTCGTCTCTAGAGCTCAACTAAATTTATCTATTTATCATGAAATGCATTTTAGTTAGTAGAGAATATTAGGCTAGCTAGTTCTTGCTTAGTAGAAGTAATGGATAGCTTAGCATGTTAACCATTAGAGTGAGTTAATTAGCTTAGTAGTTGTGTACTTTTAAGAGTTGTTGTCTAAGTATTAATTTATTGCACCATCATTGCATGCATGTAGTGAACGAGTTGGAGGCGGACGTGGTGACCATCGACGACCAGGAGTACGAGGAGGTCGTGGAGGTGATCGAGGAGGTCCTTGCAGCGGAGGAGGTTCCGGAGCCGCCGACTGACTTTGTTGACTCCGTGCCTGCCCAAGGCAAGCCCCGGTGCATAATCCCTATTTTACTAATCACTTGGTATACATATGTTTGCATTACGTTTCAGGAGTTGATATGAAAGCTACTTGCACATATATACCCACCTATGAGTCCTACTAGTACAGGTCGTGTAGATGCGATGCTTAGGATGACGGTAGCGGGTAACCTGTCGTTACTCACAATAGGTGATTATTATTGTATCACATAATAAGAAGGTGAAAGAAAATTAGAGACCGGGCAGGGATATGGTTTGGGTACTGGTGGGTGTGACAAGTTATGTCCCGCGGCCACGGGCTTAGCTTGGTTGCATCGTTCCCTGTCTGTGTCGATTAAGAACTATTCGTTGTTATGGACAATAGTCTTGTCACAGATCTTATTATCCCGAGCATATACTAGCGGATGGGGGCTAGGAAGACTTGTTACTCTCTTGTCATGGGCTTCGGCTCTTTCCGGACCGACTGATTGGAGGCGGGGATAGGTGGAGGTCTAAGCACCACTTTGAGGCCGGGCCTCAAGTGTGGGGGCTTGGAGTCCAAGTTTGGACGGGGACCTGGAACCTGTGACAGGAGTGGAACGGGTTGGTCTCGCTCGTGCCTAGGGTACGAGCGAGGCGTGTGTTTTTTGGGGTACCCAGCTGGGCACATTGATTCGCGAATCGCCGTCGCTTAGACGGTACGGCTTGACTATGGCATGGCATCGTAGTAACAACTGGAATAATAAAGTTGGTGGAAGAAAAGAAAGAAAGAGAAATGAGTATGATTGTTTATCACTTGCTTGAAAGTATAACAGGTGCTTACCTAGAATGTTTAGCTAATAAAAAAAATGACTGCTAAATATTTACCAGTAAGGATACACTTTAGTAAGCTTTGCAGGCAAAAATGAAACAGCAAACCAAAAAGCCTTTCATATCCTTGAGAGTCGGGAAATATATATTCCCACTAGTCGGGTAAGTCTTGCAAGTACATTTTGTACTTAGGGTTATTTTACCCCTGTTGCAGGTGCAATTTAAGAAGTTGGCTGCTGTGTGGAGGATTCTTCTGGTGGGCACAGACGGATCCTTGTATCGCTTTCCGCTAGATGTTTAATTAGTTTCCGCTGTTTAATTACTGCACTCTGAACTCTGGTATTGTAATGAATAAATTTCCAAGACTGCTATTGTATGAAATGGACTAAGTATTGTAAGCTTGTATTCATTATTGTATCCTGGATGAAAACGTGGATTATTCGAGTTCTCCTTCGGGTGTGCTCGACGGAGGTGTTTGACTTGGTTCATTATCGGAATACTTAGTGTCAATGGAAGACGAGTATTATCGATAATGTGCCGATTCAGACGGTTCCGCCACACTTAATGCCGTAAAAAGAACCTTAAGATATCTTAAGCACACCCCAAGCATTGGTCTTTGGTATCCCAAAGGAGCTAGATTCCAACTAGTTAGCTATTCCAATTCGGATTATGCCGGTTGCAAAATTGATAGAAAAAGCACATCCGGAGGGTGCCATTTGCTTGGGAGGTCCTTAGTATCTTGGTCATCTAAAAAGCAAAATAGTGTGGCTTTGTCCACCGCCGAGGCGGAATATATTGCCGCGGGGGCTTGTTGTACACAAATCTTATACATGAAACAAACCCTCCTAGACTATGGAGTTGTTCTTGATAAGGTGCTACTTTTATGTGATAATGAAAGTGCCGTTAAAATTGCTAATAATCCGGTACAACACTCACGCACCAAGCACATTGATATCCGCCACCACTTTCTAAGAGATCATGTTGCTAAAAATGATATATCACTAGAAGGTGTAAGAAGTGAATCAATTAGCGGATATCTTCACTAAACCTTTGGATGAGGCTACCTTTTGTAGGTTGAGAAGTGAACTAAATGTGCTTGATTCTAGTAACTCTAAAAAATGAGCTTGTGTTGTCCCTTGCATTGCATTGTATTATATGTCATGTTTAATTCTTCGCAATGCATCTAGGACTTGTCTAACACGGTTACGATAACCCTCCTTTGGAGGAGTGAAGAAGCCTAACCGTGGATCAAACTTGACAAGCAACCTAGTCTTTCTTTCTCGCTTTGCATTGCATATGCATGGTTGTTGCTTTGTCGTTTCTTTTCAGTCTGGCTTTGAGCAACCTTTGTGTTCATCCAAGAATAGAGAGAGCATTTGACGCTCCCAAGGGTTCATAAACTCTATTGCATGGCCATACGTTGCTCCTCGGGTGTTTATTGCATATTTTTCTAAAAATAATACTAGCCTAAAGCAAATTATTTTGAAAATCTTGAGGGTTTGAGTGAGGTCACTCATATCAGGTTCCAATTGGTGTTCATTTGAGTCTCTTTGAATTGGAACTTGATTGAGAGAAGTCGCGTCGAAGATCGGATTGAAGAAAGGCGTTAAATAGCGACCGGACGCTGGACCAGACGTGATGCTGCTTCATCACTGCGTCCGGTCCCGGAGACCACCAGCGCGTCCGGTCATCCCGAAGACAAATCTCAAGGACCTGTGACCGGACGCTAGACCGGACGCGACGATGTGACCACTGCGTCTGGTCCCGGACCCCACCACCGCGTCCGGTCATGCGCAATGTGTTCCCGGGTGATCTCTGACCGGACACTGTCGTGCCAGGAGCTTACTGGACTCTGACCGGACGTTGCTCCACCGCGTCCGGTCAGGCGACCAGCGCGTCCGGTCATCGCGTGGAAAGCGGACCTGCCCTTTTTAACCGTACGTCCCAATCTCTTTTTCGTCTTCTTTCTCAATCCGCCGCCACCGCCGTCAAGTCCGTGCCCTAGCCCGCTGCTCCGCCGTGCCTCCGCGAATCTCCCGCGCGCTGCCGTGTTTTCTCCAGCCGCGTGCCGTCTCCCTCCTCCACAGCCGCATCGCACCACCGCCTTCGACCGCCGAACCCGCCGCTCCTCCTCTGCCGCGCCACTCCGCCATCTCCACCGTGACCACCGTAGACTCGCACGCCGCCGCACCTCCTCCTCTGCCGCGCACACAAATGGAGATTCTCCTCCGTGCTGTGCAGCAGCTGCTCCTTGCGCATTGCCTCACCATCGCAGCCGGACCCTCCGCATTGCCGCAGTTGTTCACTGTGACCTAACCCTAATCCGTCACGATGTGTTGCGACTTCACTCCGGCTGTTCTTCATCGAGGTCTCTTCGTGCGATTTCGTCTCCGCGAGGTGATTTCACATTGCCTTGATCATTCCAATTAGGGTTTGCCGATGACTTTCCGTTGAAATTCTAATTCATCTATTGCATGTCTCGGCACTTCAGCGCTCATCCGGCATTTTCGTGGAACTCTCGCGCATCAAGGTCCCTCATCTTTTCACCGGAATCTCGCCTATTGGAGGTAGCTATCGTGATCTATTCTTTTCTTATCTCATATGCTTGCTTTCATAAGGACCTCACTTATCTATTAGTTAATTTATATTGCTTAATAGTAGCTCTATCTATTCTATCTTTACAGAGAGTCCTGTCGGTGCTTTGTGTGTGGCAGTTGATTAGTTTTGAATCCGAGGCCAAGCCTACGGATACGGATTGAGGCCAAGCCTCACGAGTGTCAGTTCATCATCTTTCACTGTCAGGGTTTTCTCAGTCACAAAGGTTGGTCAGTATGGTTCGCTGCAAGAATGCTGGTGGTGCACCGAGTGACGGGGACGAGAATCCTCCTAGGTTGACAGAGGTTGCCCGTGGCAAGCGCAAGAAGACTGCCGTCAAGAAGAGAAAGAGGACACTCACTAAGGCAGATGTAGCTCAGGCAGTCGCTGATGCAGCAGAGCTTGCAGAGAGAGGTGGCAGAGGCAGTGGGATTCATATTGGCGAGCGTCGCTTTCATCTTGAAGGTCGACAGCTTGGTACTAAGGCCACAGAGGAGACAGAGGATGCACCTGTAGAGCAGCCCACAGAGGACCCAGAGGAGATAGAGGAGAAGACCGTTCAGACTCCACCGCGTCGTCGCTCAGGACGTACGCGAGCTCAGGTGACTCCTAGGCTAGAGGGCCAGCGACGTGAAGGTCGTCCACCTCCCAGGTCTCAAGGTCACCCTCCAGTCGAGCACTTTGACCTGAGGGGAGCTACAGCACGACAAGTCCAGGCTCTCAGGTTTGTTGAGGTTGGTCGGTGGTTCCCACCTCAGCGGGACCCCCGAGCTTCAGAGGGCTTCTACACACCTCTGCACGAGGATTTCTACAGAGCCTATGTTGACAGCGGGATTGCATTCAGACCTCAGAGAGTTTGTCGACTCAAGGCTTTAGTTGAGGTTGTTGGTGAGCAACTCCGTCCACACTTGTCCTTTTTACCTGGTTTGTCAGACTTTCTGGGACGGACTGGAGCTTACTGCGGGACTTGGGTCAGAGAGTTCTACTCCTCACTTTGGATTGACCCTGCTCACGAGTTTATACACTTTGCATTCCGAGGCCATGACCGCAGATTATACAGCACCAGGGTACGGGAGATTCTCAGACTCTCTGCTTTAGAGACGAAGATTCACCAGCTGTGCTTTGGTCAGACTTCACCATCGAGACGTCCTCACGGAGGTACAGTGCCACCCATAGACATGATCAGACCTTGCTTCCGTGAGCCGTTTAGCGAGGGGTCCAGACGTACACCTGCCAGCTTGACACCCCTTGCTAGAGTGCTTGATGCCATTGTGAGGCGGACTCTTCTTCCGAGGCTGGGATACAGAGAGGGCCTGACACGTATGCAGCTATGGGTTGTTCATCACCTTATCTCTTAGACACCTTTTGATATTTGTGATCTGATGCTATGTGAGATGGAGGACACTTTGGCAGAGGGCTTCAAGGGTCACCGACAGTTACCGTATGCGTACTGGATTTGCTTCATCATTCGATCTGCGTGTGACCTGCCTGCAGAGATTAGGGCTGAGATCTCAGATACCACTACTGCATTCCCAGAGTACGACATTCGACAATTGTGGGCTTCTGTTAGCAGAGAGCAGGCACCTAGGCTGGGACAGCGTCAGAGGCCAGAGGTTTCAAAGACAGCAGCTGAGCAGGACGAGACCGTTGAGGGTTTTGCTGAGGCCGAGCTTGCAGATCTAGATGCTCAGCCAGCTGATCCAGTTGAGGATGACGCCACTGACAGCACAGACGAGGATTACCAGCCTATTCCCCGGTATCGCTCTCCTCAGTCTCACGACCATGAGGCCGGTGGATCAGGATCAGCCTCCCGCTCAGACCCAGCCATGGTGGCTATCCTTGAGAGGCTGACCCAGGCCTAGGAGGCAGGAGGTTTAGATGCAGCGACAGGCTCAGGACACAGCAGCTGCATTCGCTCAGATTCAGGCTCGTCAGGACGAGTTTCAGAGACAGCAGCTGGAGTTTCAGAGGCAGTAGTTTGAGATGCAGAGGCAGCAGACAGCCACCCAGCAGCAGTATCTTGAGCTCCTGCGACACCTCGTCACTGTTGGGGTTCCTCCACCACCGTCTGTCCTTACTTCAGCACTACGGTCCAGTGGACCTCAGAGTCAGGGACAACCGAGCTTTCAGTTACCTCTCCCCAGCAGCAGGTTCCTCAGACTTTTCAGTCCCCGAGCTACACTCCTATTCAGACGGGGTTCACTCCACCAGTTCAGCCCAGACCTCACCTTCTGACAGGTACTCCTTTCACTGACTTGAGTGCCTCTTACAGCGAGTTGACTGGTCAGCCGACACCCTCGTACACCAGCTTCCGAGACTATGGCTCCTCCAGTGACAGGGACCGGGACTACTGAGACAGTGCCGTCGTCAGCTGCCTTGACAGATCCTCCCACAATTGGTGCTTTTCAGGCTCAGGTGACAGAGACTGCTCCTATTGTTGCTACTACTTCTTCAGTTCCTGCTCCTGCTCTACAGACCCAGACCGCTTCACTGCCACGTGTATCTACAGAGGGTCAGCCTGACAGCTCAGAGTCTGAGGAGGATACTTCACAGTTCGTGATCACTCCATGCTCCTCGGCACCCGACACGACTTAATGTTGGTTACTCCTAGGCATACCTAGAGATCGATGTAGCTTTGCCCCTATAACTAGACATATGATCTACAGCCAAACTTGCTGTCACACCCGTTTTTGATGTTATAAGTGAATAATAGAACAATGCTATTATATTAAATAAATCAATAATTTTTATTACAAGCCGACTTAATGTCTTAAACATATAACCATGGAAACGCCTCTATTAAACTAGCAACAAGCTTCCATCTTTCAACAGGAAAACTGAGGATAACATAACACACGTCATTAGTAATAGTTGACATCCTCATATAAGAACTATAGGAAGGTTGATGGGGACGTCGTACAACATCGCACACCACTAGCAGTGGACATCCATCTCTTCGCAGAAAACCACATGAAGGTTGATGGGGGAGGGAGGCATACGACACCGTACACCACTAGCTTGACCATCCATTTTTTGACTGAGCCTCTAAGCAGTAAACACTCATCTCTCCATACAAACCATAGGAAGGTTGACGGGGTGTCAACGGACATAAAAGTTTAAGAGAATTACCTGTATGGCCCTAAAAAAAGTCTGCCTTCCTTGTATGGCCTCTTTTTTTTTCGAACTTACCTATCTGACCTTAAAACAATTTTCAATACCTTCTATGGCCCTTCTGTCGAGTCTGTTAGCTTTCACCGTTACTTCTCCCCTTTAAGCTATGCGAAATATCTAAATTGTCCCCTGCTTGTTTCTTGCGATTTTCGGCTGTGCCTGTTGTGCGCGGCGTCCGTGGCCCCAGCGCGGCGACCGTGACTGCAGGCCGCCCCGACGTCGTGCTCAACCACTTCGGCCTCCTCTGGACAACTTGCCCGTGCTCCTCTTGCCCGGCGGCTGTAGTGCGCCCGGTGGCTGGCTGGCCATGGCCCTCCGCGAGTCTCTGCCGGTGCGAGGCTGCACCGGCGCCCGGCGCAGGGTGTGGAATCCGCGGCGGGGCAAGGCACTGGCGCGGGCTGTCGAGACTGCAGCTGGTCGGGCCGACGGTGCGAACCATGGAGGCCGCGGCGGAATGATGCCAACACCGACGTGCGTCCGCCGAGTGCATGCATCGAACCAGGTCCTGCGTACGTCCGGGCACCGCCCGATCGCCGGCCTTGGCGTCTCGGCGACCTGCCCTGTGCTGTAGTGCTGTGCTTTGCCCATGCGGCGGTGGGACAGCCCGACAGGACAACCGACGAGGGAAGAAGATTCGCATCGGATTGTGCGATGTCCGAGCAGAGGGTCGTCGAGATGCAATGGACGACGACAGACGGCCTGCCGGCGCCGCCACTGCAGAGCTGGCGCACCTCAACGAGCCGCCTGCGGAGTTCGCGCGCGGCCCGTGCGCCGCTGCGGAGCTCGCGTCCCTGCAAGTCGCCGTGTCCACCTCGGCCCACGGAGCTGGTGTGTGGTCGTCGTGTCATTGCGGAGCTCGAAGAAGAGAAGCAAGCAAGATTGGGATACCATGCGGCTCCGACGCTCGAAGAAGCAAGCCATAATCAGACGATGGATTTGATTCAGTCATTAAACTATTCTACTTTCCTACATCCATTACAGAACATGGAGGTGGCGGTTGCGAGATGCTCGCGGAACCTGTCGAGCGGCAAGGACATGTGGCCAGACGCAGCCGCGCCGCCCAGTGGCGGGCGCAGGATTTGAGGGCTGGGTATTAAAAAAAAAATTTAACAACCTAATGGCTCAAAAAAAATTGACAGCCAAATGGCTCATATTCGGCATGTATAGTGCCATATATTTAAAACTGCATAAGTGCATAATATATGTATATATATAGTTCATGAACAAAGGCACAAAGCAGATTTTCCATATTCAAGAATCTAAGGATAAATAGAATTTATTGAACATAAAAAGGTACCAATAGTTGAATAAAGCATAGTGGAAACATACAGAAATGACAATGACAAGCAAATGACATTATGACAATAAAACTCACAAATTATAAGACTACTTTTCGATCCTTCATGCTCTGAAAACGGTTGATGATGTCATCATCCTTTGTTTGTAAGAAGAATTCCCTTTCAATGAAGGTAACCAAGCTATCATTCAAGTAATCTTGCCCCATCTTATTTCTCAGCTTGTTTTTGATATAGTTCATGGTTGAAAAGATCCTTTCAACACCGGCTGTTGCAACTAGGAGAACAAGCACCAACTTGAGAAGTTTGTAAACAATGCTATACCTATCAACCCTGTCCTTTTTAACAAGCATCATGGACAACTCTGCGAGACCTTTCAAATTTGTGAAGTTCTGATCATTCCTCACATCATTAATATAGTGAGTTAGCTGAAAAGGAAGCTGGTTCTTTTCTTCAAATGAAAAATCATGAGGATAGAAGTTTGCAAGCTTCACCAAGTTTTGGACATTGAAAGCAGCAAAAGAATTAGCTGGACTGAATGATGCCATGCATCTAAGTAGCTCAGTGTTTACCTCATCAAATCTGCTATTAAGTTCTTGAAGCTGCCTATCAAGGACACCCAAAAACATATCTGCATGAAACCGGTGATAGTTATTGAGGCCTCTGAAGAATTACTTTGATCTTTGTATAGGCTTATACATTGCGGTCATGTCAACAACTTTCACTTTGTGCTTCTCACAAAAAGAAGTGACCTTTGCAAGGAATTCTGTCCATCCAGAATCAAGCCTCAAAACATCCAACTGTACCTTTGTGAACTCCAAAAGATCCATTGCATTTACAATATCTTGCTCCCTCTTTTGCAAAGCATTGCACAAGTCATTTGTGTACCCAAATATTTCATTCATCAAGTGGAGCAGGAAAACAAACTCAAATGATTTAAATACCTTCAACATAGTTTGAGCTCCTATAACATCTGCCCCTCTATTCTCATTCCCAATCTGCCAGAGAACTTTCTTGATTGAAGGATACAAAGCCATGACATGCATTACTGTCCTATAGTGAGATCCCCAACGTGTATCACCTGGCCTTGCTAAGCCCATCTCTTGATTCAAACCTTGTCCTGTTTCAATTTCACCCAATTCCAATGCTTCAATCATATACTCAGCTTGAGCTATGCGAAGCATACGGATCTTCTTACAAGACATGCCAAGGGTATTTAACAAATATGCAAGTTGGCCAAAGAACCACTTACAATCATTGGGGTCTAGATTTCAAGTTCCAATTTCTTACACCCTTCATCTATAAATGCATCTCCACCAGCAAATTTATTGCTATCTTTGAACATGTCACACCCAAAATTTTCTATTTTGGGTTGTGCATGAAAAATACTAAATAAGATAAATGATTTTAATGTTTGAATAACTTTATTAGATAAGTTAAGTTGTTGCTAATTTAAATATAGAAAATTGTGGTTTTAAACTTTTTCATATTAATTTGATAATGTGGTGTTTGTGTGATGCTTGTCTTTGGTGTTGGTGAGTGCTATTGTTTTCAAAATATCATAGGACGACGTTTACTTATCATCGGAAAACTTTTTGGTATTTTCTGGAGTTAAAATTCCAATTTCTGTGAGCTTAATCTTTTCCTTGATCTCTTCATCTATCTTTTCATAAGCTCCAAATACTTTATTTGGGTTCCTCATGTTCCATAATGTCTTTAGAAAATTCCCTCGAATTTTCGGAGTTTTCGGAGTATTTTTCGCGGCTTAAATAATAATTCTGGACTTTTCTAGAATTATTTTATCCACGAAATTAATTAATTCTGAAAATAATAAATATCTTATTTTCCACCAAAGCTTGTGTGCCATAATCCCAAATGTCCATTCATTTATTTACTAATGGGCTTTAATAATTAATTAGGCCTATTAGTAAAGATGGAGGGTGCAACGTCAATTAGCACCATATCGCTAGTTGACGTGAAGGTGGAGAGTCTTCCTCCCTATATATATGTCCGGCCTGCCTGCTAGCCCTGTTTTCCGCCGCTGTTGCCGTTGCCGCCGCTACGCCGCCGCTGTCGCCGCCCGCCGCCGCTGTTGCCGCCGCCGCCGCCGCTATCGCCGCCGCCGCGATCTGTTCATATGTCCATCCCGTGCAGCCGTGCCGTTGCCATGTCGACGTACTCCGAATTCTCCATCACGCCTGCATTTGTCACCGTGATGTTCCTCGCCAACCAACCTCGAATTCATTAGTCCATGTTGCCACTGGATAAAAGCGACCGCAGTGCGTGGCAATTCCTAGGCGTGTCGTCGATGCAGCCGTCGATTCATAATTCAGGGCTGCGGAATTCTACGTGAAAGCTGTCTCATGCAAAGGCGACGTCGTCGTCGCTGTGCGTGTGTGCATAGCGCTGTTTTCTGCTGTGATGCGGATGCGATCAATTTTTCTGACGCTGGTTAAATTGACATTTGCATCGTCCGCCTCCTCCCAGGTCAGCCACCTCCTCATTACGATCGAGCACGTCATGATCCTAATGAACTGATTGATTGACAAGCATTAGTACTAATAGTACAGCGGTACAGCTAGAGCTCTGAGACTACAGATTATTGTGTTTAAAGCCTCTTTATATATGTTTATTAGCTATGCAAATATATAAAGATTCGTTCTCCGCACAGTCACAGATTGACGAGGTTTAGAATAATACTCGATCGGGTAGGCTAATACTCCACACGACCACACGTACACCAGATTAGGTGAAACATTTGGACCTGAATACCTGATAATGTTCCAAAGCTCGTTAGTTAACAGATGGCAATAGGTATTAGGTTTGCAACCTTTGTTAGGTGTAGCAGATGAAGTCTCTCTCGATCGTACTCAGTATGTACTGTATCTTTCAGTAGAAAACGATGTGCTCTTTAATTTGATTGCTGGACGCCGTCCATTGGGCGCATGGCCCTGATCTAGCTATCTTCATGCCCTGTCTTTGTTTAGATGGACGTATGCACGCACGAACAAGTAGGTTTATATCCTGGTAATTATACATAGCATGCTAATTTGATTAACTGTTAACTTAAATATGTTTTAAACTGTACTTAGTGTAAACGCAGGATGCATACCATTAGATGCTCTAACTTGTTATTTTGTTATACAAATTAAATTATATAATCGACATATAAAGAATATTGAAATATTTATAATTAATTAAGACATGACTAGAGCGAGCTTGGTAATGAAATTAAAATGCATAGCGGCTAATATGAATTAATGCATTTCACTTGGTTTTGTTAAAAGTAATTAGCTAGCTTGATGACATCACATGATGTCATGAGTTTGATTTGTGGCCGTTTTTCTTTAGTAAAATAAATCCCGAAATACAATAGAAATACATATATACATACAATTTTGTTTAGGCCATATCTTCCATGTTTTAACTCCGATTTGATCCGTTCAAGTTGCGTTAGTTTTGTATTTGCGAGCTTTACATGTTAGTGTAGTTGTACAGTAGGTTTGTGACAATTAATTTTCGAGTTTATATTAAAATAATTATTTATCTATAGGAAATCTTAGAAAATTCATAACTTTCACGTTTTAAATCCGAATTTCGTGATCTTTACGTCTTTGTGATCGTAGCAACGTGTAGAATAGTTCTGTAAGCTTTCCTAAATGTTTTTCTACTGTTGGTGTACTGTTCTAATTGTATCTTTTGTTTGCTTCGTGTATGTTTGCTCGGAATGTTTGTATGTTGATACTTGGTGATCGAATTTAGACGGTGAGCAGTACTACGACGATTAGGAGTATTATTTTGAGCCGGACCAGCAGATCATGAGGAGAGCTTTGATCAAGGCAAGTATAACATGGGACCATCCTTGTTACCTATTCACTATAATCAATATCATATGCATGTGTCTACCTTGACAACCTTAGAGATTATAACTTAGCTATTGATATCTTGTTTCCTTGTCACCTATGGGTTGTGCATTTGGGTAGCTACTGCTAGTGCTTAATTATGAACAATGATCTTGTAATTTGACTAATGGATTATGCAATCAACCAATTAAGATGATTTTATTACTGTTGAAAGGGGGCTAGAGCATGTGGGTTATTTTGATGCTCTGGTTTCTCTCCATAAGGACTTATCTGTAAGCATTAACCGGGATTGACAGTACAACTGTGAGGGCTATATGGCTCTGGCTTTAGTTGTTCAAGAGACCTTTTCTAGCTTGTTAGTGGTTACCTTAAATGGCGTAAGAATGGCTTGCCACGTTGGGTGTAGTGCGAGCCCCTGGCCTAGTGTGTATAGGCTGCGGTTGTTGTGCCACAGGGAAGGGGGGTTCTACATCTGCCTGCCGAGTGAATCTAATGGCCCTAACTTGTTAGACGAACTTTTGAATGGCTTTATATGGTTTCTTGTGCTTAGAGATTCATGACCCCTTAGCATATGGAAATCATGACTCACAGTGAAAGTGTACACCTCTGCGTAGAGTTTAATAAACTGGTATACTAGCCGTGCTCACGGATACGAGCGGCCTTGGGTATTCTTACAGAATAAATGATCACCATTGATATATCATGCTTAATATTGTTGTTGTTATTATCATGCCATGTTAATGCTATTCATTATCCTTATTACAAATGATCATTGGTTCGTTAATGGGAATTGGATACCTTGATGCTGCTCAACTGCTAAATTAATGATGACTAAAAGCTAAAAGCAGTCAAACAATGTCTAGCCATTTGAGCCTCATGAACCCTGTGTTATACTTGTTGAGTTCGACATGGACTCACTCTTGCTATTTCCCCCACACTCCAGTGTGTAGTAAGATGCTACTCAGAAGAAGGACAAATGTGTAGTGGAGTTTCCAGAAGACTAGTAGAGGTGCTAGGCATATGTTACCCCCAGTCAGCCGTCCCTGAGAAGAATGGAGCCTGAAGTTTAGTCACCGTTCCGCGATACTCTGATGTAAGTGTTAATATAGTTATGTATACGTTATATAATGACATTGTTTCTGATACTTTTTCATTCTGACATATGTGTGGACTTCCTGGGCACACATATGATTAGCCTGGTTTTGTTCTTTAGAAAACCGGGTGTGACAGAGTGGTATCAGAGCGGTGTTGACTGTAGGACGTATGCCAAGTAGCACTGGACGTATTCTAAAACTCATTTTACTATAAAACTATTTTGTCATCCCTTGACTCATTGATTTTGACTATTTCCTCTTCCTTGTCTTGTTGTATCCCCTCCTTGATATAGCTTCCTTTGAGCTATTATTTCTTACTTCCTTGGATTTTGTTTTATATTGTTTTTACTAAAAGTTTTCTGATCTTACCTGGTTCAAAGATTTGATGGTTTTTCATCATCTATAATCTGCCATTTAGGGTGACCACCATTGTTGAAGAAGCACGTGTAGTACCGATGATGTGATGTGTGCTTGTTTTGCTTGATGTGTTGCTTGTGTGTTGTCCTTGTTCTCGTGTTTCAAAGGTGGCTCGGAAGAAATAAGTCTTGAGGAGTAGCTCGATCCATGTTAAGTGGGGTAGGTTTTACGTAATACTCCGCATGCTGATTTCTATAGCAGTCTGCAATGTTTCTATTATATCTCAAGATATGGATATGAGAAATTTATGAAATTTTACTGGAAATAACTAGACTTCTATATCTTTCCAAACCCACTGGACTTACCTTTTTATCTATTTTGAGCTAAGAGATATACCTGTTCCAAGTTGGGGTCACTGCGCAGTCTGGAATCCTGAAACAGTTTCGGTTAAGTTCAGTTTTTGACTAACTTATGGACAGAATCTGGAAAAGTGTTGTGAATAAAAGTTGTAGATAATTTCATAAGCTTTCCAACCATGTAAAGATCACTTCATTTGGATCTTTGTAGCTCGAGTTATGTCAGATTTACTGAACTGTTAAAATTGGAATTCGCCCAGAAATTTTCTGTATTACTTCCTTATCTTGTATGAGTGAATATATCATTGGATATCTTTGAATCTCATTGATTTGCCTTGGAATCTTACATTAGAGATGATTATGGTTATCTAGTATAAAAGGAGGTGCAAGTTACTTTGGTGTCCCCTAGTTTCTTTTTCTTAAGGGGGTAGCAAAGTTGTGAGTGTTGCAAGATGAAGGTTTCGTATGTCCTAGTGCTTCAGTTGGAAGAAGTGGTTATCTCTATGATTGGAAGTCTACTCATGTGCTAGTGTTGTTTGCTTGGGATCAGTTCTTTGTTGGATCGTCTACAAGAAGCTCGGGTATTTGTCAGGACTAGTCATCACTTCAAGCTATCATCAGTTGGGAGTTCAACATTCAATTCAACATACTCTATACAAGTTAGCATGGACGACATAGGAAGGAGATGTTGGAAGTCTATAGTTAGTTTCATGGAAACTTAGATGACATCACCCCCATATCAAGTATGTTTAGTAAGTTTTAAGTGAAGGACTTATCATTAGCAGCAATCCTTAAAGAGAGTGTTGCCTTCAATGACATTGCTAGGTGGAACAAAATCTTTGTTAAGTGGGGTAGTGTCCGCTACCATCAACAATCTCAAGCGACGAGGTACGAAGAACTGAAGATCAAACCTTATCTTTCTTGTCATCTTTTGGCTATCCTTGATCTATGTCTTATATCTCATCAACGCAAAGCAAAGAAGCATGAAGACCTGAAGATTAATGTTATCTATCTCTCTAGTCTCTCTGAATCTTGTTCCCACCTTATCCTGTCTTTTTAGAGCAGTCTGTCTTCCATAGCTTATATCTCTATTTTTGGAGGCCCAGAAATCATGGATAAATTCTGGACAATAGTAGACTTCAATATCTTTCTCTGACCGTAAGAACCACCCTGATAGCTATTATGGTTTGGGAGTTATGAAAATCACAAGGCGACGTATCTGCGCTGTCAGCAACCTGGAATAGTTTCTGTTGTACACAGTTTTCAACTACCTTAACTGCAGAATTTGGAGAAGTGTTCTATAAGGAAGTTGTAGTAAATTTGATAAGCTTTCCAACGGTATAAGCTACAACATCATTGGATTTGTAGAACTCGAGTTATAACTGTATCTCTGCACTGCCATTTTTCTACTCGCAAGGAAGTGCAGGTTACTTGTTCTTGCATATTCTCATGAGTCTCTTTGATATGATAGAAGGACATGATGGTAGTTATCAATCAGAAACAAATGCAATATATCCATTGGTGTTCTCCAATTGATCTCTTCTTAAGGGGTTTGCCGAACTAAAAGATGATACATGATGGAGGATTTATACATTCTATTTCGTCATTTGGAAGCATCAGCTATTTACATGATTGCAAAGTCACTATCGAGCGCAGGTATCTTTTCTCAGAGTGGTAACCTGTTGGAACCATCTATAAGGATCGTAAGTGCCTAAAGGACACCTTTACAAAGTTGGTTACGAGCTTGTGGCATCATCATTGGATAAGAGTTGATGAAGGAAAAGTGAAGAATTGCAGATTAACTTTATCTTTCTCCCTAGTCTCTCCGAATCTCGGGACGAGATTCCTGTTAAGTGGGGTAGATTTGTCACACCCAAAATTTTCTATTTTGGGTTGTGCATGAAAAATACTAAATAAGATAAATGATTTCAATGTTTGAATAACTTTATTAGATAAGTTAAGTTGTTGCTAATTTAAATATAGAAAATTGTGGTTTTAAACTTTTTCATATTAATTTGATAATGTGGTGTTTGTGTGATGCTTGTCTTTGGTGTTGGTGAGTGCTATTGTTTTCAAAATATCATAGGACGACGTTTACTTATCATCGGAAAACTTTTTGGTATTTTCTGGAGTTAAAATTCCAATTTCTGTGAGCTTAATCTTTTCCTTGATCTCTTCATCTATCTTTTCATAAGCTCCAAATACTTTATTTGGGTTCCTCATGTTCCATAATGTCTTTAGAAAATTCCCTCGAATTTTCGGAGTTTTCGGAGTATTTTTCGCGGCTTAAATAATAATTCTGGACTTTTCTAGAATTATTTTATCCACGAAATTAATTAATTCTGAAAATAATAAATATCTTATTTTCCACCAAAGCTTGTGTGCCATAATCCCAAATGTCCATTCATTTATTTACTAATGGGCTTTAATAATTAATTAGGCCTATTAGTAAAGATGGAGGGTGCAACGTCAATTAGCACCATATCGCTAGTTGACGTGAAGGTGGAGAGTCTTCCTCCCTATATATATGTCCGGCCTGCCTGCTAGCCCTGTTTTCCGCCGCTGTTGCCGTTGCCGCCGCTACGCCGCCGCTGTCGCCGCCCGCCGCCGCTGTTGCCGCCGCCGCCGCCGCTATCGCCGCCGCCGCGATCTGTTCATATGTCCATCCCGTGCGGCCGTGCCGTTGCCATGTCGACGTACTCCGAATTCTCCATCACGCCTGCATTTGTCACCGTGATGTTCCTCGCCAACCAACCTCGAATTCATTAGTCCATGTTGCCACTGGATAAAAGCGACCGCAGTGCGTGGCAATTCCTAGGCGTGTCGTCGATGCAGCCGTCGATTCATAATTCAGGGCTGCGGAATTCTACGTGAAAGCTGTCTCATGCAAAGGCGACGTCGTCGTCGCTGTGCGTGTGTGCATAGCGCTGTTTTCTGCTGTGATGCGGATGCGATCAATTTTTCTGACGCTGGTTAAATTGACATTTGCATCGTCCGCCTCCTCCCAGGTCAGCCACCTCCTCATTACGATCGAGCACGTCATGATCCTAATGAACTGATTGATTGACAAGCATTAGTACTAATAGTACAGCGGTACAGCTAGAGCTCTGAGACTACAGATTATTGTGTTTAAAGCCTCTTTATATATGTTTATTAGCTATGCAAATATATAAAGATTCGTTCTCCGCACAGTCACAGATTGACGAGGTTTAGAATAATACTCGATCGGGTAGGCTAATACTCCACACGACCACACGTACACCAGATTAGGTGAAACATTTGGACCTGAATACCTGATAATGTTCCAAAGCTCGTTAGTTAACAGATGGCAATGGGTATTAGGTTTGCAACCTTTGTTAGGTGTAGCAGATGAAGTCTCTCTCGATCGTACTCAGTATGTACTGTATCTTTCAGTAGAAAACGATGTGCTCTTTAATTTGATTGCTGGACGCCGTCCATTGGGCGCATGGCCCTGATCTAGCTATCTTCATGCCCTGTCTTTGTTTAGATGGACGTATGCACGCACGAACAAGTAGGTTTATATCCTGGTAATTATACATAGCATGCTAATTTGATTAACTGTTAACTTAAATATGTTTTAAACTGTACTTAGTGTAAACGCAGGATGCATACCATTAGATGCTCTAACTTGTTATTTTGTTATACAAATTAAATTATATAATCGACATATAAAGAATATTGAAATATTTATAATTAATTAAGACATGACTAGAGCGAGCTTGGTAATGAAATTAAAATGCATAGCGGCTAATATGAATTAATGCATTTCACTTGGTTTTGTTAAAAGTAATTAGCTAGCTTGATGACATCACATGATGTCATGAGTTTGATTTGTGGCCGTTTTTCTTTAGTAAAATAAATCCCGAAATACAATAGAAATACATATATACATACAATTTTGTTTAGGCCATATCTTCCATGTTTTAACTCCGATTTGATCCGTTCAAGTTGCGTTAGTTTTGTATTTGCGAGCTTTACATGTTAGTGTAGTTGTACAGTAGGTTTGTGACAATTAATTTTCGAGTTTATATTAAAATAATTATTTATCTATAGGAAATCTTAGAAAATTCATAACTTTCACGTTTTAAATCCGAATTTCGTGATCTTTACGTCTTTGTGATCGTAGCAACGTGTAGAATAGTTCTGTAAGCTTTCCTAAATGTTTTTCTACTGTTGGTGTACTGTTCTAATTGTATCTTTTGTTTGCTTCGTGTATGTTTGCTCGGAATGTTTGTATGTTGATGCTTGGTGATCGAATTTAGACGGTGAGCAGTACTACGACGATTAGGAGTATTATTTTGAGCCGGACCAGCAGATCATGAGGAGAGCTTTGATCAAGGCAAGTATAACATGGGACCATCCTTGTTACCTATTCACTATAATCAATATCATATGCATGTGTCTACCTTGACAACCTTAGAGATTATAACTTAGCTATTGATATCTTGTTTCCTTGTCACCTATGGGTTGTGCATTTGGGTAGCTACTGCTAGTGCTTAATTATGAACAATGATCTTGTAATTTGACTAATGGATTATGCAATCAACCAATTAAGATGATTTTATTACTGTTGAAAGGGGGCTAGAGCATGTGGGTTATTTTGATGCTCTGGTTTCTCTCCATAAGGACTTATCTGTAAGCATTAACCGGGATTGACAGTACAACTGTGAGGGCTATATGGCTCTGGCTTTAGTTGTTCAAGAGACCTTTTCTAGCTTGTTAGTGGTTACCTTAAATGGCGTAAGAATGGCTTGCCACGTTGGGTGTAGTGCGAGCCCCTGGCCTAGTGTGTATAGGCTGCGGTTGTTGTGCCACAGGGAAGGGGGGTTCTACATCTGCCTGCCGAGTGAATCTAATGGCCCTAACTTGTTAGACGAACTTTTGAATGGCTTTATATGGTTTCTTGTGCTTAGGGATTCATGACCCCTTAGCATATGGAAATCATGACTCACAGTGAAAGTGTACACCTCTGCGCAGAGTTTAATAAACTGGTATACTAGCCGTGCTCACGGATACGAGCGGCCTTGGGTATTCTTACAGAATAAATGATCACCATTGATATATCATGCTTAATATTGTTGTTGTTATTATCATGCCATGTTAATGCTATTCATTATCCTTATTACAAATGATCATTGGTTCATTAATGGGAATTGGATACCTTGATGCTGCTCAACTGCTAAATTAATGATGACTAAAAGCTAAAAGCAGTCAAACAGTGTCTAGCCATTTGAGCCTCATGAACCCTGTGTTATACTTGTTGAGTTCGACATGGACTCACTCTTGCTATTTCCCCCACACTCCAGTGTGTAGTAAGATGCTACTCAGAAGAAGGACAAAGGTGTAGTGGAGTTTCCAGAAGACTAGTAGAGGTGCTAGGCATATGTTACCCCCAGTCAGCCGTCCCTGAGAAGAATGGAGCCTGAAGTTTAGTCACCGTTCCGCGATACTCTGATGTAAGTGTTAATATAGTTATGTATACGTTATATAATGACATTGTTTCTGATACTTTTTCATTCTGACATATGTGTGGACTTCCTGGGCACACATATGATTAGCCTGGTTTTGTTCTTTAGAAAACCGGGTGTGACAGTAGCGAACAAAGCAATATGCAGCATCTTTCTCAACACTATACTCCAACCACTTGAATTCATTAAACCATTTACGGTTGAAACGACGCATACCTCCACATTCATGTTGCGGAAAATTATTTTGCTTCATTTTGGGTCGACATGGCCCCAATGCAATGTATGCCCTTCTAACTGAATCTTGATCATTCACATCATAGGTTGAGATAGGAACCCTCAATCCAGGATCATGCTGAATGTGATACATGTCATCAGTGTCTTCATCACTAGAATTTGATTCATTTAGGGGTACAGCTTCATCCTCTTCTATTACTGTAGGCTCAACTGTCACTGCTTCTGGTTCCGGTGGAATTGCGCTTGCACCAGTACCACTGTCATTCTGCCCTTCAAAAACAACAAGTTGCATACAACTTTCATTAGTTGAGCGAATAACTCCCTCTACTTCTTGCTGAACCTCAGGTTGTGACTGCTTCTTTCTTGCAGCAGCCCGCTCTATGAAACTCCTCAAATCTGTGGTGTTACTATTTTTTCTCTTCATACTTGAGACCTAAAATTAAATCAAGAGACTATACTGATTACTGAATAATTTGGGGGAATGGGGATAAATTGCTATTCCAAAGAATTGAGATTTGAGATTAGGGATAAACTACTTACAAGAAGTCAAGAACACAGGTCGCTGGAGGGAGTGCTGGTGTAACACCCCTGGGTGTTAAGCATGCACTATCATTTCAAGGCATAAGCATTCAACATCATTGCATGTTTAGCATTGTTTGAATTGTAGCCCTTTTCAAATTTAACTTGAAAAACAAATAAAATGGGAACCCTAAGTTTAAAATAAATGTTAAAAAGTTGGTGTACTTTTTAGAAGTAGCAATTTTAAATAATCTAGAATAAATCAACTTGATTATTGGAGCAAAATTTGGATTCAAATTCTCCTCAAATTCTGTTTTAAAATTATTCTAAATAAATGAGTTTTGATTTTTAAATTAGCTTTAAATCTCAAATTTAAAATCTATTGGGAATTTTGAAAAATGTTCTATATGAAAGTTGTAGAGAATAAAATTTTGAACAACTTTTGTTTTGGGTCAAATTTCTGAAAACCTCGTTTTCATCCCCAAATTTGAATTTCAAACAGAGATTTAAAATCTGGAAAATAATTTAAAAAAAGAAAAAGCGGAATTTCGTTGTTGGGCTTCGGCTTCACTTTCGGCCCAGCGTCGCAGGCGGCCCGGCCCGCGCCCGCGTCGTCCCCTCCCGCCCGCGCGCGCGAGCGCCCGCGCGCGACGCCGTGGCGTCGCGGCAGAGCTCGGCCGCCGCGTGGCCGGCCGTCGTCGACACCGCGCGACACGCGCCCTGTGGCCCCCGCAGCCCCGCGCTTACCCCGCCCGGACTCGCCTGCTCCCGCTCCCTCACCTCATTTCGCCTCCGCTTGCTCGCGTGCCTCGCCAACGCCGCAGCACGCCGAGCCACCGCCGCCGCGCCATTGCCGTGCCTCACCTCGCCACCGCGACTCCACCGCCAAATTCCGCCGCCCTGGCGTTCCCCTTTCCCTAACCGACCTCGACGAGTCACGGGACGCACACCTCGGCAAGGTAAGCGGCCGAATTTGGCCGTCTTCTCCCCCGCCGGTGAGCCGCCGCCGCGGCTTCCGTCGACCTCGACTTTCCGCCATCACATTTCCCTCCTCCCCGTGCGCACCATGATCGCCTCTGCTCGCTGGAGCTCGTGCGCCCGCCCATGACCTCCGCCATGGCCTGCTCCGGCCTAGCGCCGGCTAGCCGCGCCACCGCCTCCGCCATTGCCGCCGCGGCCCATGCTCCGCCCTTCCTCTCGCCCCGTTAATCACCTCGCTGGGTTCGCACGCTTGCGGGGAGTCCACCGGTACCGACCTCGTCGCCGGCGACCTCGCCGACGGCGAGTTATCCCCGGTCAGCGCCTCCCCAACCCGGCTCCGGCTGACCGGTGGGGTCAGCTGACCCGTGGGACCCGCCTGTCTGTCTCAACGTTTCGGTCTCTGATGTCACAGCGGAGTGCACGTAGCGTTTAAATCCGGTTTTGATTTTCGATTTAAAGAAATTGATTTCCAGAAAATCTGAAAAAGGCTTCCAAAAATTGTATCTCAAGAATTATAGCTCCAAAAATCATGAAACAAATTTTGAAATGTTCCTTGTGAATAGATCTACAGTTTAAAAATATCCCATGATATTTTTGTGACACTTTACTGTACATTTTTATTTAATTGTTATATATGCTGTTATCTTAGAAAAATTGCAGTAAATAAAATAATATAGTGAAAAAGGTGATTCTTGTTGCATTAATCTTTCTTAGTGATGTACTTTCTAGGAAAAATGCTAGTGAAGCATGTTCTGTGGGAAATTTTTGAAGTGTAGTTCAAATGCCTTTATTTATTAATATTTGTTATTTTTAGTAGAAAGCAATATTTGTATATAACATACTTATGATAATTTTTGTAGTATGTTAGTTTACTGTTGGTAACCTAGGAAAAATGTGAAATCTGTTGTTTGATACTTTTCCTAGTATAAAACAATTTCATGCTCACATTTAGGCTATAATTTGTTTATTTTGTACAGGTAGTTTTACAGTTCCATTTACCATGAAAATTTAGTGGTAGCTTAGTTAGGGTAAGAATACTCTACTGTAATTTTTGTAGATTTTTATCTACACCAGAGATAGGTGTTGCAGTACAACCCTAGTTAAATAAGGAATAAATGATTATTCTTTATGAGAATTTAAGAAGAATAAAATATGTTTGGTGTATCTTTGAAGCATCACTAGGTCTTGCTGATGTTGTGAGTGAGTTAGGGTGGTAAGGTTTGGTTATTTAGGGTCACGTGCTTGTGTCAGGTGTATGATAATTAGTGTAATCAAATTGGGTAAACCTTAGGGTACATGTTCTTGGATGACGTGGACTACCTTGTAGAAGATGAAGTTTTGTACTATCTGCTCATTCCATGTGCTCGTCTGCATCTCATGTCACCTCATCATTCCATCATAATCCGATGCATCATTCGCATGTACTTATGCACTTGCATCATACAGGATCGCAGGAGGAGTCGCAGGCAGCAGTACCGGAGGAGCAAGCTTGGACGGACCAGCAGGAGCCCCAGGCACAGGAGGTGCCCGAGGAGGAAGAGCCAAGCGAGGAACTGCCAGAGTGCGTCGACCACCATCCTAGCTCGTTCGAAAGAGGCAAGCCCCGGAGCATTATAAGTCTCCTATTTTACAAGAGTTATTCTTTATTAACTGGTTTATAATTATATATTGTTGCATTAGGTCATAGGAGTTGAGTGGAACCGTTGTTGCATTACTATCCTTGTCCACCAGAATAATGTTACCTTATTAAGTCAGGATCGAGTAAATTGCTTAGCCATGCTTAGATCGGTAGAAGTCGGGTGATTTCCTGTCACATGCGAGCTATAGGTGAGTACCTGGCTATGGTTAGCAGTATTTGTGAATCTTGAAAAGTAACCAAGTGTTGATGGATAAATGGAGACCGGGCGGAGTCTTATAGGGTTTTGGACTATAGTGATTCCGTCTGTGTCGATTAAGGACCGATCGTTGCTCGTCCCTCTTGTCATGTTGAACGCATGCCTCACATTTAGCTGGCCGAATAGAGTACCTTTCGACCGCGAAGCTAGCGACACTTTTCGAGCCGGGATAAACTCGGGTTGGCAGACTGGTGTTAAAGGGGGTGTACGGGGACGCGAAGAGTAAGCCCAAGGTGCGTCCTGGCAGTCGGGCGGTCCCTGGGTAGTGCGATCCATGATTGTTATCCCGCGGCTTCTTGGAAAGTGTCATTGGTGATCTACGCGACCCTGACGGGGGAAGCATGGTTTGTGTGAGGAATAAATCTCCAGCTGGATAGAAATTCGATTCGAATCGCCGTCGCTCCCGGTTAGTGAGCACTTGACTCGAGCTACGGCATCGTAGTGTTAATGATGGAACACGGATGGTTATGTGGTTAATGTTGGAAATGCTAAACCTGAGATGGTAACCTTTGATGCTAATGGTTAATCAAGTGATTGTTTTAGTAATAGGTGCTTACCTAGCATGAATAGGTTATCATAAAAATGACGCTAAAAGTACTTATCTTTAGTTATTCCTAATAACTCATGCCTTTCGCAAATGAGTCAAGCCAGTACACTATATAAAGCCTTGCATGCTCCTTGGTGTCATGTTATTTCTGGTTTATGACGGGTAAGTCTAGCTGAGTACATTCTCGTACTCAGGGCGTTGTTCCCATTGTTGTTGCAGATGGTCAGATGTACTACGGGTACTGCTCCAACTGTCTGTATCCGGCGATGGGTGACAACTAGGACCTTGGGCAAAGGTCGTTCTGTTTGTCTTATCTACTGCTTTTGTGGACCATGACTATCTACTGGCACTGTAATTGAACTAAGGGTGTGTGCGTAAAACTATTTGCTTCCGCTACTTTATGTTGAACTATGTTGTAATAACTTTTATTCCTGAACTCCGATGTATCTTACCTTATGGTCAACTTTATGTATCGTGTGGACTGTGGCTGCTAAATCAGTACGATCTTGGTTGTATGTTGGTTGGTTTGAAATCCTTCGTGATTTCACGGAATCTCGAGTTATACGGGCTTAAGTTTGTTAAATTAACCGCCTCGGTGGGAGATTTTATTACTTAATCTCGTATAATTACGTTGATCCGTTACAGCTGGTATCGGAGCATGGTTTAGCATGTTACTGTTCACATGAGTATTTAAAAACAAAACTGTGTTTTCAAATGAGCTTTTGAACTTAAAAGTGTGCCAGTGGTCATATCCTTTATGCCCGATAAGGACTCTAGGTGGCTTATTTAAGTACTAACTTGGGGGTTTGCATCATATTTAAATTTCGTCGCTCATACGGCGTGCTATTGTATGAGTGCCATTCACTTGAGTGGTAATGTATGGATCAATTACCTCTACGCCTTGGTAAGTGAGAGTTGTGAGTGCATGGTCGGATACACTGCCGATCTAGGGGAGTGCTTCAGTGATTCCGAAGTACTCACGTGCCATGCGCATGTTGGTATAAGGGTATCATTGGTGGGAAATTCCGTCATGCAGTGACGATGCCGTCAATAGGACGATGATTCGGGTAGTGGTTACCGTTATACTCGTATCTGGGGATGCGTGTAGAGCGAGTAACTTACTTTACTGCTTTCTTGCATGTTTTCATACTGTGAGGTTTGGGCTGAAGTGATTTTCTGCAGGTACATAACAGCGCTTTCGAGTAGCACGTATTAGTTACGTTACAAGAGATCGTGTATGCCACCGTTTATTTCGTTAGTAGTTATTGATTTTCTAAGTTTGTGAGGACGTACGGAACGTGCATGCATCATGTTATGCATTTCATTCATGGCATTGTTCCTCCCCTTATAAGTTGCTTATCTCATTTCGATAAAAATGCCAACTTAAAAATTTGTTCTCACCCCTGTGTAAGGTCCTAGATGGCTAGAGGGGGGGTGAATAGCCTATTAAAAAATCTACAAGTACCACTAAGCAAACTTGTTAGAATAACAAACGGCGTAAAGCGAGTTTTGCTTAGCCAAAGGTTGTGATGCAAGCCTCCTATCCACAAGTCTAGTAGATTAAGATCTCTAGTTCACACAAGAGCTATGTCACTAAGGTTACACTAGAGAACAAGCTAACACAACTAGTAAAGCTACTACTAGAGCTACACAAGAAAAAACTAGTGAATGTAAATGCAAGAGAGAGGATTGTGATTATTATACCGACGGTGAAGTGAAGATGTTTCCAATCACCAAGATGATATACAATCAATCAATATTGACAACAACACAATATGAAGACCAATCACCGGGAGACAAGAGACACAATATTTGTTCACCCGGTGTTCACTTGTGCACCGACAAGCTACGTCACCGGTTGTGTCGACCAACACCTAGATGGTTCCCCGGTGTGACCCTCAAGTCACTTGCCCCTCAAGGCACGCCCCGCAAGGCACCGCAAGACACCACTCTCAAGTGAGGTAACTCAATGACACGCGGAATCCACTAGAGTTGCTTTTGGCGTCCCGCCGAGGAAAGCACAAGAACCTCTCACAATCAACCGGAGGTGGCCAAGAACAATCACCTTCTCTTGCCAACGCCTCCAACAATCTCCAAGCCGGCTAGGAGCGGTACTCTCCAAGAGTAACAAGAAATCCACCGGCTAAACCACCCACAAGTGCCACTAGATGCTCTCAAGCTATGCAATGCACTTTGGGATCACTCAATCTCACTTTTGATTTGCAATCAAGCAAGGGAGATGAGTGGGAGGAGTTGCTTTTGCTCAAAGGATGCACAAGAATGTTAGAAATGCCAAGAGACCTCCCAAAGGGCCGGCCAACAAGTATTTATAAGCATCCCAAACAAATAGAGCCGTTACAACCCAACTAACCGTTTTCTGCGGGACCACCGGACGCGCCGGTCGTAATTGACCGGACGCGCTCAACCGCGTCCGGTGCCCCTGCGACGTCCACGTGTCCTCTGATTTCAAAATCGTCCGTTAGATCCTTCAACGGTCACTACGCGCCAACGGTCAAACGAGCGACCGGACGCGCTGCTGCGAACCACCGGACGCGCCGGTGCGCACAGTACCCGCGCGCCCGAAGACAAGACCGGACGCGCTCCTCGCAACCACCGGACGCCACAGTACCCGCGTCCGGTGGGAGTCCAGTAAGCTCCCTGGACCACCGGACGCGTCCGATGGGGTGTGACCGGACGCGCACCGCGTCCGATGTCCTCGGTTCCCTCAGGGCGCATGACCGGACGCGCCGGTGTCAAACCCTAGCTCGCGCGCCAGACTCCGACGCTGCACTGACCGGACGCGCCGGTCCACAGTGACCGCGTCCGGTGCAGCGTCCGGTGCAGCTCTGTGACCGCGTTCGCCTCCGTTTCTTTTCCGACTTCCAGCGTAAAGGAAAATAGGCATTTCATTTCCCCGAAATCGCCTGAATCCCGCGCTCGCACGCTCGGCGGGAAGGAGAGTGGAACCCAAACCCCTCTCTACCCGTAAACCACAGCGTGACCAACGCCACCTTTGCAAATGTGCCAACACCATCAAGTGTACATCTCCATGTGCTTGTGTGTTAGCTTTTTCTCAATCATTTTCAAAGGTTTTCCAGTTAGCTCACTAGGCCCTACATGCAATGCACTTCATGAATTCACCTAGTGGCACCCATGCGTCGAATAACCGAAAAGACTTCCCCTCTTAATAGTTCGGCTATCGACCCTAAACCACTCACACCCTCTATGGTGTCTTGAGTGTAAAACAAAATGGCCCTATGGTTATACCTTTGCCTTGAGCCCATTTTGTTTCTCCAAATGATATGATCCACTTCATATCATCACATGACCGTCTCGATCCATCGACCTTGATTTCACTTGCTCTTCACCGTTGCATCGGTCCATCGGCGCCAAGTCTTGCTCAAGCTTCACCATCGTATGGTCCTTCGCTTCGAAGCCTCGACTAGCCCTTCACCTTCACAACCGGTCCATCGAGCCAAGCCTCATCTTGGTCTTCACCATCTTGGTCATATGAGTCAATGTCATGTCTCATATTCAATGACCACCTTTATCTAAATCATCCACTTAGATACAAAGGTTAGTCCTAGGTTTCATCAATTAGCCAAAATCAAACTAGGGACTTTCACCCTGTAATAAAATTTTACTACAGATGGCACGTACCAAGCAGACAGCCCGCAAGTCCACCGGCAGAGCTCCCCGTCATCAGCTTGCTCCGCGCACTCGCCAGCGCCACACTTTTCTAGGAGAGTTTGGGATGCCTACACTCTTGTGGAGAGTGCTCAGTTATGTAGGCTATCCTGATGGGATGGAGCCCCGCTACTTTTGGTCAAATGAGCGGTTGGGCGAAGGACTTTTGGTGACTGTGGAAGCAGTAGTTCGTCCCCGAGGTGATGGTTCTGAGTGGACCGGTTGGCGTTTTGAGTCAACTGGCAGGACCCCTGAAGAAGCCGCTGAGAGGGCAGCCTTTGGGATCCTGAGGGATATCATGGATCGCTTTCCTCAGGAGTTGGCAGCAGCTATAGTTGGAGTTTTTCCGAGGGGCAACCCCTCCATTGACTCGTGGCAGCAGGCAAGGGGCAGATCTTTGGAGATTAGTGCAGCAGAGGCACAAAACAGTGACAACCCTGCTATGAGTGCCATGTTCGCAGTGATGAGGGCCTTCGATGGAGTGGAAGGTAGTCTGAGACGTGTTTCTAGTGCTCTTGGTCAGGCTCGTGATGACCGCCGTCAGCTTCAAAGAGATCACGACGCCGAGATTGAGAGGCTCACTGCTGAGATGGCTCAGTTGACTCGTCAGAGAGATCAGGCCACTCAGAGGACTGTGATTTTTTAGGGAGATATACGTGACCTGAGAGAGCAGCTTGAGCGACTGACCAACGCCCACAGGAATGCTGAGAGCATGCTGGCTCATGTGCTCCATCAGAGGAATGAAGCCTGGTCCGCAGAGAATGTGTTGAGAGCTAGACAGTTTGAGCTCGAGCAGCGGTTGGCCGATGCAGAGGAGTACAATGATAACTTGCATGAAGAGGTCCATAGGCTGAACAATCAGCTTAACCCTTATGACCTCCCTGGCGCAGTCGAGATGGATTTGGATGTAGACGAAGATCCTGCAGAGCCCGTGGCGCCAGCTGAGGAGCACGACGACGCTGCAGTTGGCGGCAACGCCAACGTCTCTGACCTAGACAGCGACCACGATGAGTAGTCTAGTAGTTGTTGTGCTAGCTACTAGGTTCCGCTTGCATGATCTTTTGCGTTGTTGGCACTTGAGCATGTAATAATGAGTAGAAGACTAGAGCTTGATGTAATGTTGGAAAGCTTGGATGTGTTTGTGACGATATCCGAACGTCAAAAGTCCAGTGTATGTATGCTGGCAACTTGGTTGTAATGGACGCGATGTGTGTGCTTTAAGTAATATAATTAGTGATGTTGTGTTAATTGGAATGACTTATTGTGCCCCTGTTTTATTGTATGAATTTATTCTCTCCAGTGAATTCAGTTCGGCATAATTTTTCATTCGGTTGCAATTTCTACAACATCACCTAATAATTACTGTTGCTGAAACATGCAGATGCCGAACACTCGCCGTACCGTGTATGGTGCCGCCGAGGCTGGTGGCAGTGCAGCTGCTAATGATGACCGTGATCCACCACCGCCTCCTCCACCCTACACGGCAGAACAGTTTTTCGCCCAATTCCTGGGAAGCCAACGCAACATGGAAAGCATGCAACAGAATATGGAAGCTGCGCTGCGCAGTATCGCAGATAATACCCGTCGGGGGATAAACCAGGGTGGCCACGAAGCAAACCAGTACAGCAGTTTTAAGGACTTCATGGATACTCGCCCACCGATCTTCAAGGAAGCCGCAGAGCCTTTAGATGCAGAAGAGTGGATTAATACGATGGAAGATAAGTTTCGTGTCCTGAGGATGACTGAAGTGTTGAAGACTGAGTACGCAGCTCATCAGCTTCAAGGTCCGGCAGGAATGTGGTGGAAGCATCACCGCACCACTTTTGCTCCCCACGCCCATATCACTTGGAGGGAGTTCACTGACGCCTTTCGTGGAACATACATTCCACCAGGTCTGACTGAGATGAAGCTTGGGGAATTTCTGGCGTTAAATCAAGGCACGAAGACTGTGACTCAATATCTGCATGCATTCAATAACCTAAGCCGTTATGCCCCTGATATGGTGAATACTGATGCCAAGAAGATCGCTAGTTTCAAGAGAGGCCTGAGTCCCAAGATGATGAAACATGTGGGTACAAACATGAGAACTATTTTCAATGACTTCGTTAGTGACTGTCTGAAGCAAGAGAAGAACAACAATGTTTATGCCGCTTCCAAGATCCGTAAGAGGGCTTTTGAGTCGGGTTCATCTCAGTCCAGGGCCCCAGTGAACAACCGCCCGGCTTATCGATCGCCTGCCCCCGGTGCAAGGTTTAGACCACCGCAACGGAAGAATCAGAATGCTCAGCCATCCCAGAGAAACCAGAAGCCGTTCAAGATGGCATTGCCTCAAGCAAAGGCAGGACAAGGCAGTTCATCGGGAACCGTGGCTCAAGTGAAGGGGCCGTGCTTCAACTGCAACTAACCTGGGCACTTTGCAAAGTATTGTCCCTATCCTAAGAAACAGCAAACGCAGTATCAAGCTCGTGTGCACCACACCACTGTGGATGATATCCCTGAAGGAGAACCGGTGACAGCTGGTATGTTTTCTATCAACAATCATCCTGCAGTAGTCTTGTTTGATTCTGGATCGTCTCATTCCTTTGTAAGTCAAGCATTTGTTAAAAGGCATGAGCAAAAGATAGTTGATTTGGAATGTGCATATAAAATTAGTTCAGCTGGGGCTGATCTGTTGACTAATCAGATAGTTCAGGGAGTAACCCTAAACATATCAAACCGGCAATATAAGCTTAATCTGATAGTCATGCCAGGGTTAGTTTTGGATGTGATCATGGGTATGAACTGGATGAATCACATGGGAGTTGTAATTGATGTTGGAGGAAGGAGTATCTCTCTTAAGGAACCCAATGGGGAAGGCACCTTTCGGGTGGTCCTACCTAGGAGGGTAGACCTAGCTAGCACATCTTGTGCGGTCCAAACTACTCTGCTAGCCCAGATTCCAGTGGTCTGTGAGTTTCCAGATGTGTTTCCAGAGGAGTTACCTGGACTGCCGCCAGACCGAGATGTCGAGTTTGCCATTGAGTTAATTCCAGGAATAGCACCGATCTCGAGAAGGCCTTATCGGATGCCTCCCAATGAGTTGGCAGAATTGAAGAAACAACTTCAGGACTTGCTAAAGAAAGGGTTGATTCGTCCCAGCTCGTCCGAATGGGGATGCCCCGCTCTGTTTGTGAAAAAGAAGAAGGATAACTCCTTACGCATGTGCGTGGACTATCGGCCACTGAATGCAGTGACAATTAAAAACAAGTATCCTCTTCCTCGGATTGATATCTTGTTTGACCAATTGTCCAAAGCCAAAGTGTTCTCTAAGATAGATTTGAGATCAGGGTACCATCAGATAAAGATTAGGCCGCAAGATGTGCCTAAGACTGCATTCTCGACCAGGTATGGTTTGTACGAGTATCTTGTCATGTCTTTCGGACTGACAAATGCTCCTGCATACTTTATGTACCTGATGAATTTGGTTTTTATGCCCGAATTGGACAAGTTTGTGATAGCGTTCATTGATGACATACTAATATACTCAGAAAATGAAGAAGAACACGCAGAACACCTCAGGATAGTCTTGACTAGACTCAGAGAACATCGACTGTATGCTAAGTTCAGCAAGTGTGAGTTCTGGCTCAGGACAGTTCCTTTTCTCGGCCATGTGTTGTCTGAAAATGGCATTTCTGTAGACCCTAGTAAAGTACAAGAGGTTATGGACTGAAAGTCACCAACTTCAGTTCACGAAGTTCGCAGTTTTCTTGGTTTAGCCGGTTACTACCGTCGCTTCATACCAGATTTCTCGAAGATTGCCAAACCAATGACAAGCCTGTTACAGAAGGATCATAAGTTTGTATGGACAGAGGAGTGCGAAGCAGCTTTCTGTACTTTGCGGAAGTTGTTGACCACTGCTCCTGTTCTGGCCCAACCAGACATAGAAAAGCCGTTTGATGTTTTCTGTGACGCATCCAAGAATGGGTTAGGATGTGTGCTGATGCAAAATGGAAGAGTCATTGCTTACGCATCACGACAGCTGAGGAAGCATGAAGTTAACTATCCTACACATGATTTAGAGCTCGCAGCAGTGGTGCATGCTCTAAAGATTTGGAGGCACTACCTGTTGGGTAATGAGTGTAATATCTTCACAGATCATAAGAGTCTCAAATACATCTTTACCCAATCTGAGTTGAACATGCGACAGAGAAGATGGTTAGAGTTGATAAAGGACTATAATCTGAACGTGCACTATCACCCTGGAAAGGCTAATGTAGTAGCAGATGCACTGAGCAGAAAATCTCATGCTATTGATGTGCAACCGTTGTTTGAAGAAGGGTTCAATTTGTTACATCCAGCTGTGTTGCATAATATTCAGATCAGTTGCACTCTGGAAAGCCAGATCATTGATGGTCAGAAAACAGATAAGGGAATCTTCCATATCAAAGAAAAGATAAAGAGAGAACCCACCAAACACTTTCGCTTGGATGAACAAGGAGTGTTATGGTTCAAGGATCGCCTGGTAGTACCTAAGGATAGAGAGCTTAAAAACAAGTTGATGGATGAGGCCCATCGTTCTAAGCTATCTATTCACCCCGAAAGTAGCAAGATGTACCAAGATTTACGACCCCGCTATTGGTGGACTAAGATGAAAAAGGAGATTGCAGCATACGTTGCTCGATGCGACATGTGTTGTAGAGTTAAAGCTCTTCACATGAGACCTGCAGGACTTCTACAACCTTTGTCGGTACCCGATTGGAAGTGGGATGATATAAGTATGGACTTTATCACTGGTCTCCCCACCACACAGAAGGGCCATGATTCCATTTGGGTAATAGTCGATCGCCTTACCAAGTCGGCTCACTTTCTGCCAGTCAAAACAAGTTTCCGACCACCTCAATATGCAGAAAAGTATATTGCTGAGATTGTCCGATTGCATGGAATACCAAAAACAATAGTGTCTGATCGTGGTTCACAGTTTACCTCTCACTTTTGGGAACATCTTCATCAAGGTTTGGGCACTAGTTTGATTCGTAGCACGGCTTACCACCCACAGACTGATGGGCAGACTGGTGTTGAAGGGGGTGTACGGGGACGCGAAGAGTAAGCCCAAGGTGCGTCCTGGCAGTCGGGCGGTCCCTGGGTAGTGCGATCCATGATTGTTATCCCGCGGCTTCTTGGAAAGTGTCATTGGTGATCTACACGACCCTGACGGGGGAAGCATGGTTTGTGTGAGGAATAAATCTCCAGCTGGATAGGAATTCGATTCGAATCGCCGTCGCTCCCGGTTAGTGAGCACTTGACTCGAGCTACGGCATCGTAGTGTTAATGATGGAACACGGATGGTTATATGGTTAATGTTGGAAATGCTAAACCTGAGATGGTAACCTTTGATGCTAATGGTTAATCAAGTGATTGTTTTAGTAATAGGTGCTTACCTAGCATGAATAGGTTATCATAAAAATGACGCTAAAAGTACTTATCTTTAGTTATTCCTAATAACTCATGCCTTTCGCAAATGAGTCAAGCCAGTACACTATATAAAGCATTGCATGCTCCTTGGTGTCATGTTATTTCTGGTTTATGACGGGTAAGTCTAGCTGAGTACATTCTCGTACTCAGGGCGTTGTTCCCATTGTTATTGCAGATGGTCAGATGTACTACGGGTACTGCTCCAACTGTCTGTATCCGGCGATGGGTGACAACTAGGACCTTGGGCAAAGGTCGTTCTGTTTGTCTTATCTACTGCTTTTGTGGACCATGACTATCTACTGACACTGTAATTGAACTAAGGGTGTGTGCGTAAAACTATTTGCTTCCGCTACTTTATGTTGAACTATGTTGTAATAACTTTTATTCCTGAACTCCGATGTATCTTACCTTATGGTCAACTTTATGTATCGTGTGGACTGTGGCTGCTAAATCAGTACGATCTTGGTTGTATGTTGGTTGGTTTGAAATCCTTCGTGATTTCATGGAATCTCGAGTTATACGGGCTTAAGTTTGTTAAATTAACCGCCTCGGTGGGAGATTTTATTACTTAATCTCGTATAATTACGTTGATCCGTTACAGCTGGTGCTGCCGCCTGCCGCCCTGCCGTGCTCAGTCCCCTGACCGGCTGACCCCTGGCCGTGCTGGACAGCCTGGACTCAGTGGCCTGGCTGGACTGCTGGCTTGTGGGCAGGCAGCAGGTGAGCAGGCAGTGCTTGTGGCTTCAGGCAATCAGGAGCACCCGACCACCTGCCCGTGCAGGCGTGCAGCCGTGCAGGCTTCAGTCGGCCGTCAGGCCGTGCTGCGCGCCTATGCCCTGCGGCCAGCGGCCAGCGCCCTGCGCGGCTCCGCCCCTGCCTGTGCGCCGTGCGCGGCTGTGCGCGCGCCGCCGCCGCCAGGCGCTACCGCCGCACCAGCACGCTATCGCCCTGCCGCGCCGCCGCCCGCTAGGTGCTAGTAGTTAGGGTTCGCCGACTCTGTGAGTGTGAGGCTGTGACTCTGAGACCGGGAGACGGGGATGAACCACAGACAGCGACGCTCCTTGCGCGTGGAGACTAGAGGAAGCGCAATTTTGGGCCAAATGGGCCGCTGTGCTGGGCCATCGGTGGGAAAATGAGAGGGATTGAGGGAAAACTGCGTATACAGATGTGTATTTTTCTTTTTCTCATATACAGATGTGTATAAACACTATATGTATAAAATTTTTTGACAAAAATTTTGGGTATTCAACTGAATACCCTTGAATACATGTGGGCCCGCCCCTGGCGCCGCCCTCCCGGCCATGGCTCCACGCGCTGCCTTGCCTGCATAGCTCACCGTCCTCGTGTAGTGGTGGACGGGTAGAAAGGAAGCGGGAGCAGAGGATGTGGTGGGAGGAGGGGTTAAATGAAGAGCTTTTTACCTGGCCCTCTAAAAAAAATGCCTGTGTTTGAATCTGTGAACAATTTATATGAGACTGAAATTGACGTGAGATCAATGCATTTGTACAATTTTTATGCATTTGATGACCTCATTTTATTGTTGTAATACTACTGTATATGTACATCAAATAAATTATGATGATTTACAGTTGTCAAGATTTGATAAGCTAATTTTATTGCTTTACCCATGACTTAACACCATGAAGTGTCCAAAATTGACAGAAGACCATAGAAGGAAGGAAATTTCGTTTTGGGGCCATACATGTAAGTTAAAAAAAAGAGGCCATATCAGGAAGAGGCATTTTTCCAGGATCATATAGGTAAAAAGCTTTAAAAGTTTACGGGGGCACCTCGGTTATGATATATTTTTTATTTAAATTGTGCTTGCCATGTCTCCCTAGGAACTCAAATATGGAAACAAGAGTTGGCTATAATTATTTTATTTAAAACTACACTTGTCATGATTATAATTCAAAACCTCTTGTCCTGATATACCACATTGAATTGCATCTATATTAAAAAAATTTTATGTTTAACCAAATCTCACGCCCTGTTCTGCAACACTACTTCAGCAGTACTTTTCAGCGAACAAACAGTATTTTCCTTTCGCAACAAATCAGCATAAGCATAAGCAGCCGCCAAATTTCAACGAAACGAGCAGGGCCTGGCGTGGGCTGCAATCCAGGAGACGAACAACGGCCCAGCATCGAGGAACTGGACGAGCTCCAACGAGACGGGCCAGCGGCCCAGCACCAAGCAACGAACCACCGCACCCGCACGCGCGCCAGGCCGCCAGCTCCGCACTCGGGTCCAGCCACGCGGCGCCGCTGCCTCCTTCCTCTCACTGCTTCCAAGGAGAGCGACAGAGCGTACGCGTATGGCGTACACCTCTCTCTTTCTCTCCTTTCCCTAAACCCCACTGCCGTTCTTCCCCTCCCCGTCTCTCCCTCCCGTGCGGGCGGCGGAGCTGATGAGATCCCGGTCATGTCGGGCCCCACCTCGCGGCTCCTCCTTCTCGCCCGCCGCGCCGACCGGCGCAGAGGCCTCCCCTTTCTCGTTCCCCGCGCCTTGCAGGCCGCCCCCGCGACCTCTTCCCCGGCGTTGCCGCCACCTCCCTGCCTCCCCGCCTCAACGCCGGTGATGAGGTAACGACAGTCGACAGGCTAATCTCAGCTACCGGTCACCACGGCATAACCCTAGGTCGCAGTTCCGTTATGTTCGCGGATTTGGAATTCGCTAGTTGTAATTGTACCGTGCGCCAATCGACAATCAACCATTCAATTTATGATTCACTTTGATAGTGTAAAATGTTTTTGAATTGAAAGAACAGTGTGCAATGCCAGGTCGTCCTAAGTGCCTACTGTATTTTTTTTGTCGAAACAGTGTATAAAGTTTCACGCAGACAGATCTCCGAAATGACATAATCTCACTCAATCATCACTGAGAAACATACTGAACTAATCTAGCTTAAATAAATTCTTCATTATAATTTAGGAGGAAGGCTATTTGGTTAATTCGTCTGTGGCATTAGATAAATTGGATCTTCTATTTGAAGAAAATATTTTATTTCAATGATTTGCAGATGTTTTACTGAGTCAGCATGTTGAAATTTCAATAATTCTAGTGTTATTTGTTTGCAGAGCTTATGTTTAGGTGTTTTTTTTTCTGTTTTGTAGCTACTCAAGTGCATTTACAAGTGTACATGGAGAGAGACCATCATCAGAATATGCAAAGATCAGAAAGAAGTCACTGGAAACCCAGTTTGGAAGAATTTTGGGGTCAAGTTCACGCAGGATTTTTGCTGACCGTGGCTTTGGTCCATTCCTTGCTCTGTACAGGGCTGCTACTATCTCTTTTCATGTTGTAAAACTCACTATTTGGCATTTGTGGCTCAATGACATGCATAAAAGAGCAGAAAAGGTAGTTTTTCTTGTCTGTTGTTGGTGGAACTGAGCATCATGTCTCTGATTGTCATTTCCTTATTTCAGTTTCGAGAGACCTTGATACTCTTGGGTCCTTTTTACATCAAGGTATGCTGATTGACATATCTGTAGAATGTAGCACTGATCTTTTCGATTAAATTTGATGCTTAACTTTTCAGTATGGTGTATCTCCTTGTTAAGGTGGAACCAACATCAATGTAACATGTCTTATGACCATCAAAATCACTGCACCTATCACTATGGTTTTGTAACATGATTATTATCTACCTTAAGCATTCGTACAACGGTACAGAATCAATCATGTTGGTGGTTGTGTTGACTGCATCTTTATTGTGCCATTGTCTCCATATCTTGTTTTTGAACTGCAATACTTTGTTAGCTAATAATATTGTCTTAGGTGTAATATTGTCTTATTACAACTAGGGAATTGATGATATGTTCTTTTACCAATTCTCTTTCACCGTGCAGCTTGGCCAGGCATTGAGCACACGCCCTGATATACTTCCTAGTGCGTATTGTCAGGAGCTTGCAAAGCTACAGGTACCTCCCCATTCTATATTTTTTTTCTTTGTGATGAAAACAAATTGTTAGATCTAAGAACATGCTTTCTCCAGTTTATGTTAATCTCCTAGAATTATGAGGTGAATGAGTGTCCTAAAGTTGTGGCGTCAAAGTAGGTCCACTGACATGTTTAAGTCCTAGAAAGAATTCTATCTCAGTTGGAGGCCCCAAAACAGCCATTAGTAATGCATAGTTCAAAATCAGAAGTCTGAGGAACTTGTACTAGTAGCTTATTGATTGCATTTCAATGTATTGGCTGAACAATTTCTTTTCAGGATCAAATACCACCGTTTCCAACTCGCATTGCACTCAGGACCATAGAGTCTCAGTTGGGCTCTCGAATTTCTGATTTGTTTGCTGATATCAGCCCAGAGCCGATTGCAGCAGCATCACTGGGGCAAGTTTACAAAGGTTAGACATTTCTGATAAGACTTCTGTACTAACTGGTGATTATCCTTGTTCTGTACTGATTGTTATTTACCTTAGCATATATTTCAGACCTGAGTTCTCCAAGTTGAAATGCATTTCTTTGATACTTCAAGTAATGCAGCTCATCTACACTCTGGAGAGCTTGTTGCAGTCAAAGTTCAAAGGCCTGGAATGGCGCCCTTGCTGACTCTAGATGCACTTTTGTTCCACATGATTGGAGGACAAATGAAACGATTTGCTAAGGCTCGCAAAGACCTATTGGTGGCAGTTAATGAGATTGTGAGCTTCTACTTCTTTCTGAACTAGACTTGTCGTTGTCTGTGCTACTCTGATCACTCTTTCTCTTATAGTTTTTTTACATTTGCCATGGCCGGCTGATTACTATGAATTCCAAAGAGGCAAAGACCACTTCATCTGGATCCAAAATTTATATTGTCAGACTGGATTAGGATGTTTCTCTCATTTATATTATCAATAGCTTCCTATCCACATAACATGAGATGGATGAAGCTCAGCTTTGCTCTTTCCTCACATGATTCATGGTATATTATCTTTGGATTATGCATAGACCATATGATTTTAGTAAGTGTAGTATTTGTTGGACTATCCTGTATTTGTTGGACTATCCTATTTTTGTTGCCTTGTTATGGCCCTCTACCTGGTACTTAATGGTCTGACTTATTGTGATTCTAGTATTTTTGGGTGTAGGTTAATCTTTTTTCTGATCCTTTCTGAATTATCTTTTTAACTTCAGAGATGCTCGTTTCCTGAAAATGAAGTTACATAAATCACAAGACCATTATGAAAATTGTAGACCTACGATCTTCTCTTTTGACAATCATCATGCCCTCCTGTAAATTCTGGATCGTTCTGTATAATTTTAACCTTTGTATGTTGCGTTACATTTTATCTTTGGTTCAACAGGTCAGGCACATGTTTGATGAGATTGATTATAATTTAGAAGGAAAAAATGCTGAAAGGTTTGCTACTCTTTATTCTGATGGTGAGTTTGCACACTTATTAATTCAATTCTTAATAAATTATTGATATACTCTATATCCATCCCCCAACTATGGTCTCACAATACCTGTTCCTCTACAGTTTACATGCTGCAAGCTCAACACCATTGATTTTCTAGCAGGTTCAGGTGGGATCAATTCTGAAGGTTCTACAAGCATCAAGGTCCCAAAAGTTTACTGGAATTATACATGTAAAACCATACTGACACTGGAATGGATTGATGGAATTAAGCTAACTGATGCTGAGCGCATCAGCAAAGCCAATTTGAACAGGAAAAGAATGATAGATGAGGTATTGTCACTTGGCTGCTTGAATGTAATTGCATTGCAATATTAGTTCTGTCCTTTGTCTCTCCTGTGTGATTCTAATGTATGACCATATCTTTCATCCCTTAAATACCATTAGCTTGAATTTTTGGCTAGAACATAAGTGTGACCATCTCTATGGAGGTGTTTTACTGTGTTTAGTGTATGTGCTTGCTCCTTAGTTCCTTACCTTCTATGTTTTTGATATCATGCTTGCTGGCTTTTATGGACTGATTTTTTTCCTCGTCTCACAGGGTCTCTATTGCTCATTGCGACAGCTGCTTGAAGAAGGATTTTTCCATGCAGACCCCCATCCTGGTAATCTAGTTGCTACTGAAGGTGGATCTCTAGCATATTTTGACTTCGGTATGATGGGAGATATTCCGAGGCACTATCGTGTGGGGCTTATACAAATGGTATGTGAGACTGTCTTAACTTGTTCTGCATTCAACTCATGGATGTTATGAAGGGTATTGTTTTTCACTCTTATTGTGGAAACTGGAAAGTTCAGAAAGGTTTAGAACTTAGATGTTGTGCTGCTAAATCACTTAACTATTTTTGTAAGTTACAGGCCAAGTGTTATTGGTAAGGTCTTCAAAGAGCAGCAAGTTAGGCTAGCAATGCTGATGTTTGATTTTCAGAAGTTGGTTAAACTTAAACATGGCTAATCTTATTTCCTGGTCTAATCACATTGTGGATAAATTTAATTAGGAAGTCTAGCAAGAAATAATTTGCTGAATGATCTTACTGTTTACTGCACTTGTGGTAGAGCTAGAGCATAAATAAAAAACTTTGATATACGAGTCACTAATGCAATATAGTCCTGTTTCTATCATCAGTTGTGTGAAACATTATACTTGTAGTACTTTATTCATGTGTAATTTAAGCCACAAGCTGAGTTGGTTAGTGGCTCGAGTAGCACTCCTCAGGTCCCGGGTTCGATTCCCCATGGGAGCGAATTTCAGGTTGGGGTTAAAAAAAATCCCCTTGTCTGTCCCACACCAAAGCATAGGTCTAAGGTTCGGCCCCAGTCATGGTCATTCTCACATGGGCTACGGTGCCGCTGTGTATGGGTTTTCTCGATCTGCGCGAGAAGGTCTTCTTAGCAAAATGCCCGGGGGCTGTCTTACCCCCTGCAGGCCGAGTAATTATAAGGTTTGTTGGATTACCTTTTGCTGCATGAAATTTGTATAAATTAATAACCCTGTCTGCTACCATATACAAGCAGGTAATTGTAAACTTTGTTTTGTGAAATATGTGGCATAGTAGCTTCATGTTTTAGTTTCCTGATATGTTGGTTTCATTGGTGTTGCTTGGCTTCAATCAAGAAATTTACTTCTGAAAAACTGAATTTACTTGTTTCAGCTTGTACATTATGTTAATCGGGACTCCTTAGGCTTGGCGAACGATTTCCATTCACTAGGATTTGTTCCTGAGGGAACAGATTTACTTGCAGTTGCAGATGCGTTGCGATTTTCCTTTGGTGATGTCAGGAGGCAGTCAAATGATTTCCAGGTTAGTTAATATTTTTCTTTCCAGTGCATGTGCAAAGTAAAATAGTAAGGCATGAAAACAATGTAAGGAGGTGGGTGGGTGTGTTGGGGGGGGGGGGGGGGGGTGGTTCAGCCAAACATGACATGGGAGGAGGCAATGAAAAGGGTCTTGAAAGGATCGAATATACCCCCTAGACAATTGTCTTGGACAGGAGTGCATGGAAAGCAGCTATCCACGTGCCTGAACCGTGACAAGGCTTTACCTCCCCTAATAATATCACTGTTATTGATGCCTTACACATATTTATTTTATTTTCCCTTTTTGTTGGTGGCTCATGACCTCATGTTGGGTTTCATCTCTAGCCTACCCCAACTTGCTGGGGACTAAAAGGCTTTGTTGTTAAGGCATGTGTTATTAAGAATTATTGTTCTCCAGAGCTACTTCAAAGCCTGTCAATGCTAGCATGTTAGCTGTAGTTCACCTGAGCTATTAAGCATTTTGATTAGAGCTAACAAACAGAAAGGCACAGCCAGATTATTGTTGTGAAACTTGGGTAACTAATAATGATGAAGTTTCAAGTTGACACTCTGGTGAAGATAGTCAAGATTTTTTTTTGTTTCATAAGGTAATCTTCAGATTTATCTGTCGCTGAAGGAAATTCTGAGTTAGCTTACTTCTTTTAAAATTTGAAATAGCAACACCCTTTTTATTCACGTCTGTGCCCTTCCAACAAGGCTGACATTCTATAGGTAAGTCTAATTAAATTTTGAGGTATGGTATTTAAAGTTTAAACAGCTTGTCTACTTGGATCTCTGTCTTGTTCCTACTCGGATCATTATTGTGGCCTAATTTCTTACATATGGTTGCTGCTCTCATCTGCCTGGTTCTACTTTCCTTTTTCTAATCTCGTCCATCCTTTGATCCTTTCTAAATTCATTTGTTCCTTGCCTTGCAGGGCCTAATGAACCATTTGTATGATGTGATGTATGAATTTAATTTCTCCCTCCCCCCTGATTATGCGCTGGTGATAAGAGCACTTGGTTCTCTAGAAGGGACTGCAAAAGCACTGGATCCTGAGTTTAAAGTTATTGAGAGTGCATATCCTTTTGTGATTGGGAGGCTCCTTGCAGACCCCAGACCCGATATGAGGAAAATATTAAGGGAGCTTCTTATACGTGATGATGGATCCATCAGATGGAATCGACTGGAAAGGCTGGTACATATTTCTTAATTATTGTTCCTTCTCTTGCTATTTCATTTTTATCATGATTTTTTCCCCAAAACCATATGATGAAAGTACAAAAATAGTCAATAAAAATCAAGAACACACTAGGGAGTTTCATTTGTCATGATATAATAGTATACACTCCTGATTCCTCTGTTTGTATGCGTGGAAACAGTTTCATGGATCTATCCTTTCTGTGAACATGATTACTAATTTGTGCCTGTGGTAGCCCTCTTAACAGACGGAACCACTAAGGTAAAGACTAAAGGACAACAATAGGTATCCAGCTCTATAGACGTGGAATTATGGACAACTTTTACTGTTGGTTATCTAATTTTTTTGGGCATCCTGTATTCTTTTTCTGGGCTGTATGATCTGAGCTAGCTCAGTTTGTGGGAATACTCCCCACCACCCAGGTTCGAGTTGTCTTTGGCTTGAATATTTTTTTTCCACAACGGTAAAACCGAATTTCATTACCAAGGCAACGAAATTACAGATAGTAACAGTTTGAGGACCGTATCACACAACCACCACTGCAGGACCTAATCCATGCAAATGATCACAAAGGGAACATAAGCATGGATACAAACCACCACTGAAACCGCGAACAAGGCCACAAACAACCAGAACAAAAAGGCCCTGTGAGAGAAACTGGGGTTCCAAACCCGGGTACTTCACCCACAGCAACACAAAGCTGCGACAAAAAAACAACTCTAGCTTAACCAGCAAAAGCAACTAGTTACAACTCCTCAAGAGAGCTAGACTGCAAGTCCAACTTGTGGAAGTCCAGAGCCTTCAACATTACTAACGCCTTTTTGTCACATTATCAACAGATGCGCAGCACTGATCACCGCCTGGGACTTCTATCTAGCAAACGGCACCAGTTGATGCCCCTCCTGCGTGTGCGTCTGCAGGTCTTGCTTGTGGAAGTAAAGAGCCGTTGACTTGACCACCTCGGCACCCTGGATCACTTGTTCCTTCAAACCTTCATTGAGTAAACCTGCCCAATATGTTAGAAAGGAGCAGATCAAACAAACAATCTCAGTAGGAGATTTCATCCTTTTGTTATCAAAGCAAACTGCATTTCTTGTACGCCAGATGGCCCAGATAACAGCAGCCAGCCCGACTGCGTAAAGATTAGGAGTCTGGGGAAGGATCTTATAAATCCAGTACCAATATTGTTCCATACTGTTTGGCCTACAGACAGCTCCTAGAGCATACGCCAGCAAGCTCCAAACATATTTGGCTGTAGGACACTCAAAAAACAAGTGTCGACTATTCTCATTCTCATTACAAAAAGCACAAGACTTATTTCCTTTCCATTTACGCTTTATCAGATTATCTTTAGTCAGTATGACGTTTTGAGACACCAACCACATGAAGATCTTTATTTTTAAAGGCAGCTTCGCTTTCCAAATCATCTTGTAATTAGGACCATAATCATGCCTACTCAGATATTTGTAAGTTGACTTTACAGAGAACACACCAGATTTATCCCAATCCCAAATCGCATGATCTTTAACAGAGTTAATATCATACCGAAATACAATGTCATGCAGTCTTCTATATTGACACTGAAGGTCTTCATGCAGCCATCTCCTGAAAGACAATCTCCACTTTTTCATTTTCATGTATTCAACCGAACAATCTTGATCAACACAAAGCTTATAAAGATCAGGGAACTTGTCTGCTAAGGAGACAAGACCACACCATCTATCATGCCAAAAACTGGTATTTTTACCATTTCCTACTTTCATTGATCTCCCTTTCAAATACACATGTCTCACCTTTAATAAATCATTCCACATAGGGGAATTCTTGGGGCTTTTAGCTAAAAGGCCAACCATCCCTTTTTTCATATATTTCTTCCTGATTATATCATGCCAAATTCCCTCACCATTTTCAGCTTTCCACCACCATTTACATAATAAGCTGATGTTCATTCTCCTCAAGTCTTTAATTCCCAACCCACCCCTATTTTTAGGCTTTGTGATCTTGTTCCATTTGATCAAATGATACTTTTTCTTCATGTTACCACCCTGCCAGAAAAACCTTTTCCTTGCAGTGTCCATCTTATCGATGACTGACACATGCAACCAAAACATAGACATAGCATAAACTGGCAGGTTACTTAAGCATGAATTAATCAGCACTAATCTTCCCCCCAAACTCAAGGAGCTGCCTTTCCAACCATCAAGCCTTTTCATTACTTTCTCACAGATAGTTAACCAGCCAGCAACATGAAGTCTAGATCCAGCCACTGGTATCCCTAAATATTTAATAGGCCACTTTCCAGTTGTACAATTGAACATATTTGAGAACTCAAGGCTTTTTGCTTCATCTTGGCTTACCATTATAACCTCGCTCTTGGAAAAATTGATTTTAAGGCCAGACATATCTTCATATAAGTATAGCAACAGCTTGAGATTAGAAGCCTGAATTATATCATCCTGGATGCACAAAATTGTGTCATCCGCATATTGTAATACAGCAACACCATTTTCAATATACTCTGGTACCAGGCCTTTGAATAGTTTGTTTCTTTGGGCTAGGGAAATCATTTTGGCCAAAGTATCAGCAGCTATATTAAACAGGAAAGGGGACAAAGGATCACCCTGTCTGACCCCCCTGCCAGATTTAAAATAGCTACCAGTGTAGTTGTTCAACTTGACACTAACAGTACCCGAGCTCATCACAAGTTTGATCCAATCACACCATTTATCACCAAAACCTCTTTGTTTGAGACATTCATCCAAGAACTCCCAATTAAGCTTATCATATGCTTTTTCAAAATCAAGTTTCAGAACCACACCATCTTTCTTTTTTATTCTAGTGTCATGTAAAATTTCATGTAGTGCTAAAATGCCATCCATAATGTTTCTGTCTTTTAGGAACCCAGATTGACTCCTGTTAATAATTTTTCCCATGACTTTATCCAGTCTCAACATTAAGGCTTTAGTAAAAATCTTATACACCACATTTAACAGACAAATAGGTCTGTACTGCTTAATAGAATTGGCATCTTTAACTTTTGGTAAAAGAGTTATAATTCCATAATTGAATCTACCAATGTCTAACGTCATGTGGCAGAAATCATCAAAGAGCACAACCAAATCTTTTTTAACAATCTCCCAGCAGTGTTGATAGAATTCAACAGGAAAGTGATCAGGCCCAGGAGCTGTATTTTTCTCCATAGATAATACAGACTCTTTGATTTCCAATTCAGAAAAAGGTTTTTTAAGATCCTCATTATCAAGTGTATTAACTTTTTCAGAAGGATCCCAACACCCTGGTTCCATATGGAAACTAGAAGGTGCAGCAGGACCAAAAAGTTCTTTAAAGAACTGAGTAGCATGTTTCACAAGGGCATCATCCCCTTCAATCATTTGATCATTGTGCTTTAAGGAGAAGATGGTATTTTTCCTTTTCTTCCCATTAGCAACCCTGTGAAAGAATGAAGTATTACAATCACCTTTCAAAAGCCACGTGCTATTGGACCTCTTATGCCAATAACTCTCCTCCTCCTCCATCAATCTTAACAGCTCAGATTGAATAAAAGTCTTTCTATCCAAACTCACATCATCCAGAGAACTTTCTTCTTCTAAATTCTCAATAATCTCCAACTCCTTATTGAGAATATTTTTATATTTCCTGGTATGACCTTTAAGGCTTTGTCCCCAACCTTTCAAAAATCTTTTAATTCTATCCATCTTAATGCACCATGTATCAATGGCAGATTTAGCATTGACTCTTTTATTCCAAATTTCCTTCACTTTAGTTTTAAAATCAGAATGATACAACCATGAATTTTCAAAACAAAACGGCCTAGAGCCAATTGGTTGGGAGAGATCTGTCCTCACAATCAAAGGATTGTGATCAGACATGTATCTAGGAATTTTCCTGAGATTACATAAAGGAAATTCATTTTCCCAAGAACTTGAAATTAACACTCTGTCAAGCTTCTCAAGAGTTGGATTTTTCCTGTTATTGCTCCAAGTATACTTGCCACCAGAAAGAGGCAATTCTCTAAGATCATAGGAATTAATGATCAAATTGAAAACCGAAGAGAAATTGTTATCATGGAACTTTTTGTTCTTATCTGAGCTAAATCTCATAATGTTGAAATCACCACCAATCAGAATGGGGTATTTGGCCTTAAAACAAAACTTAGACAGCTCAGCGAGGAAGCTATCTTTGAATTCATCCTGCGCAGGTCCATACACATTTACCAGGGACCAATTTTTCTTAAGGCTCTTGTCAAAAACATTAGCAATAATCATAAAATCCCCGCTATCAAAATTCTCCACATCAAACTTATCCTTTCTGACACCGCTCAACATCCCACCAGATTTTCCATTAGAGGGGGACCAGAACCAGCTAAACTCCTTATTGTTATCAATTTTTCGAAAAAATTTATCAGAATAGGATTTCTTCATTGTTTCCTGAATACCAACGAAATCAGCTTTATGATCCCAGATTAACTCCTTGATATAGGAGCTAAGACCTTTCTTAGCCACACCCCTGCAATTCCAAATTATACCTATCATGGAAATATTTTTTTAATAGTATTTCTATCTTTGAGAATAAACCTAGGGCTAACCTTAGATTTATCTCCTTTAGTGCTCACAGAAACATCAGCAGGATGTTTCTTAGAAGCTCTAACTTTCTTTTTGCCTTTTTTAGAGGATCTACTCTTTCTCACACTAGCAATCAGAACAAGAGGTTCCTCTTCAGACTCATCAGATCCCCAATCAAGAGTATTTTGGTCCTCTAAGGGAAGATTACTCTCTTCCAAGTTAATCACCTGATTCTCAGGAGCACTTGAGTGCTCAACCAATTTCATTCTTGCATTCTCAAGATCTTTAAGCAAATCAATTTTCTCAAAAGACATGGATTCAGATTGAACCCCCATTTTGGTAGCCAAATCAATAATATGTGAGTTAGAAAGAACTGCAAAGGAGTTCTGGTGAATGATTAAAGTACCTTCATCTTCCATAACTTGCAAATTTTTGCTTGCAGCTTGATCACCCATCTTCTGCTGAAAAGAGTCATTGGCTCTGATCCTCTTGCTCTGCCTCACATCCTGCCATGTGGGCCACCTTTCCTTGTCCACACCTTGTTCCTGTTCCATCACCGCTTGTAACTTGATGGCTTGATTTTCCCAGGTACTGAGCTTCTCAACAGGTCCCTGTACCTTATCAATTTGAGCTGTCTCGACCATCACTTCCAGCTGGCTAGTCTCTTTAACAAGTATATCCTGCTTGGCACTGTCTTCTTGAGCGCTGTCCTTGATACTGTTTATCCCATGGTCAGTATCCCCTGCTATCATATTCACCACCACCTCATGTTCATCTTCCGTCTGGATTAAATCCCAATCAATGTCCTGATTCACATTTTGCTGCCTTTCTTCTTGACTAGACATGTCAACTTCAGGCCCCCCTTGACTATCTTTGATAGGACTCATTGATACGGCTCTCTCCACAACTTCCTCTTCCTTATCCTCCACAACAATAGACTTTTCCATGTTAAGTTGAGATTTTCCAATAATTTCATCAATCTGAAAGATATCATCTCTCTTACTGTCAAAAATAGCTTTCTTAGCTTCAATGGACACCAAGGGATCTTGTTTATATTTCATGAAATTAGATCCATACTCATTGATAACTACTTTCTTCAGCTCAGTAATTTCAAAATTTCCAAACCTTAATTGTTCAGAACCAGGAACAACCAGATCACCCATAAGAAGGCTTTCATCTTCACTGTCTTCCTCAGGAACATTATGCTGCTGATTCCCAGTCCCAGAATCATTCCCAGTGGCCTGTTTACCTTTGTCAGTACCATAATTCTTGCTTGGACCAGCCTCAAAGAACTTGCCAACCTGCTTACTCTGTTCCATCTTCTGTTTCTTAGGTGATGGGAAATCATCCTTCGGTTGATCTCTTTCATTTCTTATCCATTTAGTACCAGATGAGTCAGTGAATCCATCCTGTGGTACTTCTCTCTGGAAAAAGTAGTCATAAAAGTGAAAATCCAGTACCCCATCCACAGAAGCAGGTACTTTGGTTACATCCCTACAACCAATTTTGACCCTCACAAAATCATTTTTGTTCAAGCTGTCTCTATCAACCTCTAAGGGCAGTCCCACCTTTGAGGCCACCATACACACATTAGAATAGGACCTTTTCTCAAAAGGAATGTTGGATATTCTAAACCAAGCTACATCCAGGGGCCCCTTGGACCCAGTAGTAGGATTCCATTTCTCGATCTTAATAACCACCTCCGGTGCAGATCTCATTCTCATTTCAGTGAAGTGAGCTAAATCCTCAATAGTCTGCACATTAGGAAACCTCATCTGATATTTGCCCTCTCCAACTCTTTTAGCAAACCATCTCCAGGAGGAATTTGGGCCAGCCTTCAGTTTGAATTCATTCTCAATTTGTCTAGCAGTGGCCTGTCCAGAAGTGACAGTCACTAAAGCAGTAGTAGACATGTCCTTAATCCCCTCCTCATTACTGGTACTCTCAATGAAATGGAAACCTTGCCCATAAGCAGAAAGGCCACAAAAAGGAGATATGAACTCCCAGGGCATCTTAGTTGTGCAAACTCTCGCCACATGCCCTTCCTTGTGACACCTTGAGCACATCACAGGGTTAAGACAAGCAGAAGCAATATGTCCCACCCTACCACATCTGGGGCAGAATTGAGGTTTGTCAAGCAAATTACCCGGAGCTTCACGTGCCCCGCCATCCCCTTCCTGAACCTTCTGAGAGTCATTCGCCGCAGACTGTGAATTATTGTTCACCGAGGTTTCAACATCAGTGGATCTCACCTTCTTATTTGGGATAGATTCCTCTTATTCTTCCTGAGTAACTGGTTCTACAGGATGATACTGATTTCTGTTGTCTCTATCCCCATAACCACGACCTCCACCTTGAAATCTACCACCACCTCTGTCTCTTCCACGCGGAACCCAGCCCCGGTTACCTCCCTGCCAACCCGGGCGAAAACTAGTCCCACGATTCCCCTCGAACCCCTGATTGAAACGATTCGGAGGATACGGACGTCGATCCATGGTCTTCCCAGGCTGCAAAGGAGCCTGAAGAACCTGCGAAAACGACCGGGTATCACCACCCAAAGTAGACCACCGCAGATTTGCCGAACTAGCTCCGCGAAGGGGAGCTAACTTCGGTAATCCAGAAAACAAATCACCCGAACTCTGAACAAAAACCTCCCGGCAAACCCCAACCTCGATGCTGTGATTCCACAAATGAACAGGGCGAGCGCTCAAATCGGCGTCGGGATGATCACATACCTCGTGTGGAAGACGCGCCCTGACCTCCTTACGCCTCTCCTCCGCGATTCAGAAGGAATCGCTAGGGTTCCCGATATCGCCAGCCGAGATGGGAAAGTGAGAAGAGGGGAAAGGGGAGGAAGAGGAGAGGGGTACCGTGACCTCAAGAGGAGGCTGGCGCTCCCCCTCGTCTCCTGGAATCCGCCGTGGCCCAGAGGTCAGCGACTGCAGAGGAGTCGAGACATGGACCGCGTCCGCGGAGCTCAGCGCCGATACGGCCCCCTGTGCGCGTGAGCCGCACCCTGTAGCATGGGCACGAGACGCAGACCCGCGAGCGGACATAGGGCTCGTACCCGTGGCAACCTCACCACCCGCGCCATGGAACGCGCCTGCGTCGCACGAGTCGCCCGGGTCGCCCGTGTCGAGAGGAGAGAGACGAGTCATCCCGCCCAAAACCCGACAACCCCTTTGGCTTGAATATGATTGCCCATTTCTTCTTACTTACAATGTGACCTAGTTCCTCCTATTTTGGTTGACTTTTTAAATATATTTTGTGCCAGTACTGTAGTGTTGCTCAACGCAAAATTGGGCAGGTTCAGTTCTGGTACCTATGATTATTCATGCCACAAAACCTTGTTTTCAATTCACTTAGGGCCTGTTTGGATCCTTGTAATTGAATTCATTCTAATAATTATAATTTAGATATTGATTAATTAAGCTAGTATAGTTGTATATGGAATATATTTGTATATTTATTGTTAGGCATACATGGGACATACTTATATGTTGCATTTCTATTGTAGGGAAGTGAGTCGAAGAGTGTGCTATAAGTTGGAGAGTAGAATTATATCATAGTGATCTATAGAATCCATTTCCATCTCCCACCCTATGAATTTGAGATAGGCTTATTTGTAAGCTTGGGAAAGTTATGGAATGTCAAATTCCAAGCCAAATAGCCTAATCCATTAAGTAGATTTCAATTCCTCCAAAATGAAGGGATCCAAACGGCCCCTTAGAGTAAATTTCACAAAACGGCAACTCTCTGTGTCCGAAGAACCCCTTATCTAAGGACCACTTCATAACCTACATCTATTTGTGCTACTATTAACACAAATCAACAACTTTTCACCACCCTGATGGTAGTGCTTAACTGCTGATTGGTCCCACCCCGTAGCTGGACAAGTATGCATCAACCATCCTGGGTGTCCTCATCACATCTGGCTTTGTCTGGAGGACAGGTGTCATCAAGCAGCCATTTGACAGGGTGTTAAAACTGTAGTTTTGTGTTACTATGGGTGAAATAGTTGTAGTTATTTGAAACTGGTCCTAGAAGTTGTAGTTTATTGAGTTAGGCACACAACATTGTAATTCTGTGAAATAAGATGGTGATAGGCTTGTAATTGCATTGCTTAACAAGTTTTTAAGCTTCAATATGCAACAGAGGAGAAATATATATAATCTGAAAAATTAAAATATAATAACAAATCAGTCAATCTTTCCTGGAAATGGGTCTTGATCTTGTGTTATACATATTTTTTTTATTTGTTCCTCCTAACATCATTTGTTTTTCAGATTGCAGCTATATCTGAACAGTCATCAGAATCTTCAAGCGCAGCGGGAGCTGACTCTAGTGAGCATGCCAATGGAAGTCCTGAGTGGAGATCATTTGATATGCATTCTGTGATTGCAGCTACAGAAGATCTATTTGATTTCATTTTATCGAGGAAAGGATGGCGGGTTCGGGTTTTCCTTGTCCAGGATATTGTTAAAGCTTCAGACGCTTTTCTTCAAGAAGCAACATTCCCGTATATATTTGACAAAGTGGGAACAATAGGGGACATAAATCCAGAGGTTAGTTGATGTTCATCATGATTTGATAGTTGAAACTATAATTTCTTCCCTGTGATTTGTAGTTCCTGTGCAATGCCTGAATTCTTTTAATTGTGCATTACTTACCTCCAGTCAGAGATCTACTCCATCCACACATAACAAGGTTGAGTTAGTACCATAGCTGGATGGTCACAAACCTGAATTCAGGTCGCACGAATCAATTCATGGTTTGTGTGTGAAGTGAATCACTGGAAAATTGTAGGTGGTCAACGGGGCTGGGCGAACCCAAACAAAGAGTAGTAAAATGCTGAGGGCATCATGGTTACCGTCTTTGCTGCCTGTGTTGAAATCCGTCTAATGATGTGGCTTGGTAGCACTGGGAGAGAGTGGCAACGGCTGGAAAGAGGGTGTTGGGAGCATGGGCGACAAGCAGGAGCTAGACCTGATCATGGTCAACCTGGCCCAGTCGACGTGTCGGGTGGGCGCGGGCCGTAATTTCTGCCCCGAAGCAAAAATCTGGTCGGGCTAGGGGCTAAATTCTAGCCTATGGGCTAGCCTGATGACCTGACTATAGGGAGAAAAAGAAACATAAGTCATTTCTTGTTCTCTGTTGCAGTCCAATCACCATTGCGAATTTTCATCCTGGCCACAATTGTGCTGATCCAGCCCACTCATCATGCATGCACGGCATCAGCTCAGGTGATATTTCCCTGTAACCCAGCCACGTCACATCGTTGACCTAGGCCAAGCCACGAACGCACGATTCCTTTCATCCTCTGTCTCCAATCTCCATCCCCTGCCACCACACACCACACACCTGGTTGTGCCAGGTGCTACCAGATCCCTATGAGGCTACGAAGGCCAATCTGTAAGATCCCCGCCGGCCACCACCACGCTGATGCATCTCGCCATGGGGAGGAATACCAAATCGATGTGCAGCAGCCATCCACCAACTCTCCATGCCTCCTCGCTGCACTGATGTCGAGCACCGGCCACAGATGCCTCCTTGTTACATCAACATAGACGCTGAGCGCTGCCTGCCAGTGCATCCTTGATGTGCGAACTGCATCACCTGAGTTGGTTGGGCTGGCCAGTGGCCTGTTGAGCTTGCCATTGGGCGGCAATGAGCCAAGATTTGCAGCCCAATGCCTGGGATGGGTTGGGTCGGTCCTGGGCCAAGAGAAAAAATGTCGGGTTTTACCTGCTGACCCGGTTTGACATATGATCAGATCTAGCAGGAGTTGAGGATGGGGAAGCACATTGCCAAAATGAGTTGTGTGGTCAGCGTACCTGGCGGTAGCAGCGGCCTACTGTAGCCTCATGAAGTTTGAGGGAGACAAGCAAAAGGGTGGCGGTGCTGTGTCGGAGAGCTTGTGCATTGCAGTGCTAGGGTTAGATTGAGCTGGGCCTTCTTTTACTTGCCATTTCCTCCTTTCCTTTCTTTATTTTATACCTGGACATATATCTGATTGAGTAGTTCTGAATCACGAACCTTATTCTGGATTCCTGATTCATGAACCAGAGTACAAATAGTGAACATTACCTTTCGAATGTGGCAAGCCGCAAACCCTGCGAACCACAGTTCTGTTCACTATGGTTAATACTTTGTTTTAGCTTGCTCCTGTTTATTAATGATTACTCACTCATCTCACAAGCACCACTGGCAAGCAGTAATACCAACAAGAATCTGTTTGCCTGGTACAAAGTGTTTGTTTTGAAAACCAAAATGACCTCTAGTTGCAAGTCAACACCAGCTTCCCAAAAAGGTTTTTACTTTTAGACTAGAGTGTAGAGGGCGTATGTAATATCACAGGTGCGCAATAAGACATTAGAAGTGAGTTTTGACCATTCAAGCGCACTATACTATTTGCTTTGCTTCTTTCAGGAAGTAATGAAATTTGCGGTTGTGTTACCCCCCACCCCCGGCCCGGGTGGCTAACTGGTCAATGTGCAGCATAGCACGGAGTATGTTTTATGTTTTTTTTTTTTTTTTTTTTTTTTTTTTTTTGAGGGAACCACATGATTCCATTAACCTCGTAAACCAGATAAATCACTGGCCACCAGCACATGAATACAATCTGGTAGATTACCAGGTAGGAACACTATATCACCCTGACACGAACTACCAAATCTAGCTAACTCATGTGCTACTTTATTACAAAAACGTGGAGTATAAGAAACTCGAGCTTCGAAGAACTCCGTAGCAAGTAGATCCTTAAGTTCATACACAAGACCTCCCATCATCGATAACCTGAAATCAGTGGTTTGCAAAGCTTGCGTAACCATCAAGGCGTCTGTCTCAAGGATAACTCTGTGCACACCCAAGTGCATTGCTGCCTTGATCCCCTGGATGCACGCCATCAACTCAGTTTGGCAGGGCTGTAGCGCGTGCGCTATTTTCCCTGCCCCTGCTTGGATAACCTCTCCTTCATCATTCCTGATCACATAGCCCCAACTTCCATTCGCATAATCCTTAATAAATCCTCCATCCACATTTATCTTCAGCATACCACCTTGAGGGCGACTCCATTTTGCTCGGACGTGGGCCGGCTGCATCAATTGTTTGGACTCCACCAGCTGTCTGAATTCCCAAAACTGACGCCAGGTGATGCCAGCAAGTTCCAGCTGCTCCCTTCCACTATCACCCTCTCTCACCTTATTTCTTTCCCACCATAAATTATTCAACAAAATAGCTACCAACGCACTCTTGTCAGGTTTCAGACGGAGGACAGCTTCTATGCATTGTTTGGCGTCCGGCAAGGTGCACAGCTGCAGTCTGACATCCTCCAAACCCAACTCCCGCCACAATTTCTTAGACCATTTGCATTTAAAAAAGAGATGGGCTCCATCCTCATCAAACCTCTGGCAAACAAAACAAATTGTATCAAGTTCCATCCCCCTTCTTTTCAGGTTACATTTCAAAGCCAGAGAGTTATTGGCAAGCCTCCAAATGAAATGCTTTACTCTGTTAGGACACTGAAGATTCCAGATTTCCTTCCATAATCCCCCCATTACAACTCCATTACTAGAAGAGGCCACCCCCTGTGTACTCTGTCTTTGCTCCCTTTCACACTGCACCCAATAGGCAGACTTTACAGAGAACATGCCCTTTTGATCATAGTGCCAAGCCACGATGTCATCCATTTCAGTATGGACAGGAAGAGACAACACAATTGTAGCATCCTGTTCACAGAACGTGTCCAATACCAGATCTTCATCCCACTCGCCATAAACTGGATCGATCAAGTCCTGAACTTTTGTCAGCAGTGATTGTCCTCTGGTCGTCATGGGCCTGCGAGTGGACCCCCTTGGCAACCAAGGATCTTGCCATATTCTTATATTTTCTCCATTGCCCACTCTCCATATGATGCCCTCCTTGAGCAGATCTATACCTCGTAAAATACTTCTCCACGTGTATGACATACCCCCTTTGCTGGTAGCCTGTAGTACATCACAATCTGGAAAATATTTGGCTTTTAAAACTCGAGCACATAAAGATGAAGGGTTGTGCAGTAGGCGCCAGCCTTGCTTAGCAAGCATGGCCAAATTGAAAGAATGGATATCTCTAAACCCCATTCCTCCTTCTTTTTTAGGTTTCTTCATCTTATCCCAGCTAACCCAATGCATCTTCCTTTCTTTATCATGTTGGCTCCACCAGAATTTACATATGAGCGCACTGATTTGATCGCATAAATTTTTTGTAAGATCAAAACAGCCCATCGCATATGTTGGGACCGCTTGAGCCACAGCCTTTATCAACACTTCTTTGCCGGCATTTGACAATAATCGTTCCTTCCATCCCTGAATCCTTTGCCACACCTTATCTTTTAAATATTCAAAAGTCCTACTCCGTGATCTGCCAACATGGATCGGAAGGCCTAAATATTTATCATTGAAAGTTTCCTGTATCAACTGCAGCTTTCCCTTCACCTCTTGCTTGCACTGATCAGTAGTGTTTGGACTAAATAAAATAGCCGACTTATCCTTATTTATCATTTGACCAGAACAAACCTCATATATGTGGAGTACTTCCTGCAATTTTTCTGCATCTTCCTTGGTAGCCCGAATCACAATAAGCGAGTCATCCGCAAAAAAGAGATGAGAGATACTTGGCGCCCTATGACATACCTTCACTCCTCTGATCATACCGTCATGTTGGGCCTTTTGCAGCAATGCCGAGAAGCCCTCAGCACATAAAAGAAAGAGATAAGGTGATAATGGATCACCTTGCCGCAACCCTCTTTCAGGATTGATCTCATCCGTTAGAACACCATTAACCTTGACTTTATATTTAACGGACGATACACAGTTCATAATAAGATTTATCCATCTACCATCAAAACCCATTCTCTCCATCATGGCCTGCAAGAAAGCCCATTCTACCCTGTCGTATGCTTTACTCATATCAAGTTTAATAGCAGCATAACCTTGCCCGCCCTTCTTTTTCCTTCTCATGTAATGCAAAACTTCATAAGCAATCAGGGTATTATCAGATATCAGTCTACCCGGGACAAAAGCACTCTGTGCAGGAGAGATTATCTCTGGGAGTATGGCTTTCAGTCTATTTGCTAGGACTTTTGAGACAATCTTATATAAGACATTGCAAAGACTTATAGGCCTTAGATCTTTTACCTGCTCTGGCTTTCTGATTTTCGGTATTAGCGTAATATTTGTATTATTCCACTCTGTCGGCAATACACCCCCATTAAGAACAGCCAGCACCTCTAATGTCACCTTTTCGCCAACTAAATCCCAGCAATCTTTGTAGAAAATCGATGGGAGACCATCAGGCCCTGGAGCTTTTAGATCTCCAATCGAGTCCAGCGCCACTTTTATTTCCTCACGGTTAAATTCGGCCACCAGGATGTCATTCATCCCCTGTGTCACAGTTTGGGGGACACAAGCCAGTAACGACTGAAAATCAGTCGTTTCATTTGACCTGAAAATTTCAGAAAAATAGTTAGCAATAATCTCCCTCTTCCCCTCCTCCCTTTCTTCCCAACAGCCATCTCCCCTCTTCAACCTTCCAATATAATTTTTCCTCTTCCTCTCTGAACAAACTGCATGAAAGTAAGAGCTATTCCGGTCCCCCTTCTCAAGCCATTTGACATGAGACCTCTGCTTCCAGAAAGTATTAATTTGAACTTCCAGCTTCTCCCTCCTCCCCCGCAGCACTGCTTCTCGTTTTACTGCTTCGTCACCCAACAAGCCCCTCCTACACGCCTCCAATTCTTTTTTAACTTTCTTCAGATTTTTTTCCAAAACCCCTAACACATTCGTGTTCCACAATTGCAGATCGCCTGCAACTGTTTTAAGTAAATCCGCAAGTGGGACATTTCCATGTGTAGCCGCACCCTCCCAAGCATCCTTTATCACCTCCTTCCAAGACTCCTCTTCCAACCATGCCGCTTCAAATTTGAACCCACCCGGCTGACCTCCGAGATTCTTTGGACCATCATTGTCCAGTGAAATAATTAGCGGCCTATGATCGGAATGCCATGGATCCCCATTATGCACTTGGACATGTGGAAAACGTTGCTGCCACTCCTCATTTGCCACTGCCCTATCAAGGCGTTCTCTGATGTAGCCCCCAGCATGGTGACTATTATTTCTCCATGTAAAAATATCACCGCTAAACCCCAGGTCTTGCAGCTCACATTCATCCAATACCGCCTTAAACCGGTCCATACACAGCTGAGACCGTGGAATCCCCCCTTCCTTCTCATGCGCATGAAGGATCTCATTAAAATCCCCCGCGCAAAGCCATGGACTCGGGCCTTGGTTAAATAAGTCCCTTATCTTTGTCCATGTCAAAAGCTTCATATCCGCCCTTGGCTCACCATACACACCCGTGAAACGCCACTTGAAACCATCATCCTCCACTATATCTACATCTATATGAGTGGCCGAATAATTTCTAAGCCTCACATCCACCCCATTCCTCCATAACACTGCAACTCCCCCCCCCCCTTTTCCTACACAATCCACCGCCACCATGTTTCCCATTTGCAACGAAAACTTAATGTTTTGCATTCTCCTCTTATCCATTTTTGTTTCGGCCAAGAAAAGGACATCCACCTGTTCCTCCTTCTGGAAACCCAGAAGGCCTCGAACTGCCGGGGCGTTTCCCAACCCCCGGCAGTTCCACACTCCTAGCTTCATCTTGACTCGCGGGATGGATCAACCAATCCCGCGTTTTCTGAAGACATCGGACCATCCCCCTTCTGCTCCCCCACTCTATTTTTCTTAGCTTCAGCCCACCTCTCTTTCTCCTCCTCCAAGGATCTCTTATTTCCAGCACCCGCCACATGGGCCGCTTCCCCTATCACAATCTTATTAGGAACTCTCGGCTTCCTCTTAAAGGTTGCACACTTTCTTTTCCCCGCCGCCTTCTCTTTCTGCTGAAAATTCCCACCCAGGAGTTGTTTACCATCAACATCATCAACAAGCATCAGCAGCCCCTCGTCCTCAGTCAACTCCCTCTCTTTTCCTTCAGCCTCAACCGCCTTCCCCACTTCATTTGTGAACACTTGCTTCACTGTTTCAGTAGCAGGAAACATAGGCTCCTTTGGATCAGGCTTCAGTGGACTCTCTGCCTTCTTCTCCTCTTCCTTCTCCTCACTCGTCTTCCCTGATAGACTTGAATTATTTTGCTGATCCTTGCGCCAGGAAAGTGCATCAGTGCCCGATCCACCTGAACTGCCTCCTCCCCTCCAACTCAAGAAGCCAGTACGTTGCTCATAGTTCCTTTGCGGTACATACTGATGCTTGAAACCCCCTTTTATCCTACTACTGCCATCAACATAAAATCTCCGTTTTTCTGGAACATATCGAAGCTTCTTGTCGTACTGCAGAGGTGCACCCTTCTCCAGCTTCTTGTCACAGAATTTGTCAGTATGACCAACAACCCCACATGCATAGCAAAAATCTGGCAAGAATTCATACATCAAAGGGCACCACCTGTCCTTCCCACCATTTTCCCCCCTGATTGTCACTCCACGCATCAGTGGTTTACTTATGTTAATTCGAACTTTAACCCTCAAGAAACACCCTGCATCCGAACTGTTATCTTCTTCATCCACATCCAACACCTCCCCTATTTCAGCACCCAGGATCTCACCCGCCTCCCTTCCAAGCATCCCCAAAGGGACCTTCAAGATCCTAACCCAAAACGGGACAGATGTAAAATTCATCTCGTCTAGAGTTTTTGATCCATCCAGCTCCGTCACCACGATCAGATCCTTCCCAACAGCCCAAGGTCCATCATCAATCGCCCTCCTCTTCCCCGAAGCCTGCTTGAAGGTGATTAAAAAATGATTATCACCGAGATCCTTACATTCGATGCCCCTCAAAGGGCACCACACTCTGCCCACCGATTGCACCACCGCCATAGGAGGGATCGGTTTCTCCGAAAAGATCTTTCCCACCGCTTGCGGATCTTGCACCATCGCTTTGCCCGCCATCCTGCTCTCCACTCGAATCCCCTTCCTCTCCGCCTCAGACAATTTCAGCTTTCCCAACATCCCCTCCACCGCCTCCATCACCACGTTCTCCTCTCAGTCAACCACCAGAAACACCCGCACAGGCGAAAGAGATCGCACGAGATGGATGACTCTCCCACAGGAATGGAGAGATTAGAACATGAACGGAGGAAAATCGGAGGGAAGAAGAAGCAACTCCCAGTCGCCTCCCTAGAACCAATCTCGAGCCGCCTAGGCCGAGAACGAAGCCCCACGAACCTTCTGGGGGACCAAAGAGAAAATTATGATAATGTTAAGCTTGTAATACTGCTGAAGGTTTGCTTTGTCTTGCAGAGAAGTAAGATGATCAGGAGGCTGGTGAATACAGTGCAATCGTTCCGTCAAGCTATCAGTTTGGCTCCAGATGCTTGGAGTGCCATGCTAATCCGTACTTTGTTGAAGCATGAATCACAAAAATTTGTTCTTGATGTGTTTTTGACCCTGGCTAGCCATTCCAGTTACAAGATTCCAGAAACATTCTGGCTCTGTATGTCAAGGTTTCTAAATTACTTGGACAAACAAGATACGCTTTAGGAACAGCTGATATTTAATTTGTTTATTACTTGGTTAGTTGGACATCTTGGTTATTAGTATATTCCTTGTGCATTACACCCGATTATTATCATCTACAAGCACTCTACTATTTCCTATTGAGTCTGTGATATGATATACGAAGTTATTTTACCAACGAACGAAAGTCACATATCAATCCTATTCTCGGTTTAATCCTCCATCCCACACAACTCCTTTTGTCGCTCCGAGTGCCATGGTCAAAGTTAGCTTTGATATGCGATGAGGGTGATGTTGGTGTTGCCTGCCACCAGCGCATTGCATTTTTCTTGTCTCCAAGTGGCTCTTTGATGCTCCTTACTGTTCCCTTGTCTTCCAAAGATTTTTTTTAGATCGGTTAAAATTTTGTATTCTTATAGGTCAGTGTTGGTGATGCCGATGGGATGACAAATTGTTTGTGATGCCTATGGGCGATGGCAGAGCTTGAGCGTATACCCCACACCTTCCCCAACTGGCAGGAGCGTTCAGTCCACTTTCAATTGCCTGTACCCAATGGGTAACGGAGAAACTCCGTCTCCATTCTATAACTTATAATTAAAAGAATGATATGTAACTTGAAAAGAAGTCTGGAAACTAACCACTGAGAGGTCTAGCTAATTCATACAGCCAAAATTGTATAATATGACTTGAGAGTGAATTCTTTTTGTGTTCATTACATATTTATACAGTAAAAATGTAGTAATATGCTTTGAGAATTGAAGTGAAATCTTTTTGTGTTTATAACGAGATCTTATGGTTGGTTCTTTTTGTTTCCCGACACCTCAGTACCTCACTAGTATCTATGGGCAATGGAATTGGTGTAAAAATAAAATTTTATAAAAAAAAACTTAAACTCTGAAGTCGGTGAATCTGCATATGCTTGGATGAGTTTAGGTGTCGGCTACATGAGTGCAGCGTTGATCTTTATTAAAGGTAATTACTTCTTTGATCGATCACTTGCTCCAGGACGGGGATACCAGCGCATACTATGCACACATTTTACTACTCATTTTTAGTAGCAAATTCATTCTTTCATATACACACACTAACATCAATACACCAATTGACGTTGGATATAACTTCATATTTGACTATTCCTTGTATTTTGGAGTATATTACAAAATGACAGGAAATGTGAGGCAAATGGACTAAGGCCCTGTTTACTTCCCATGCAAACCCAAAATATTTCCTCTTCCACCCATCACATCGAATCTTTAAACGCATGCATGAAGCATTAAATGTAGGTAAAAAATAACTAATTGCATAGTTTGTCTGTAAAGTTCGAGACGAATCTTTTGAGTCTAATTAATCCATGATTGGACAAATTTTACCAAATAACAACGAAAAGTGCTACAGTAACTTTTCACCCCATTTTTCTCAACTAAACACAGCCTAATCTTTGGACTAGGTCGACATGCTGACATAGACATAGGCTGAGGGGTATACAGGGAACATGCACAAGGAAGACAAGTTCGAGAGGAGCCTAAACTAACTTTGATCGGAGCACCAGTCTTGCGAAAGCTAGAAGTCCTACATTTGAAGTCCAGAGGGGGTGATTGATTTAAAATTTAAAATCAGCTTGAAAAGATATAAAACATTTTTGAAGGGTAAAAGTCCATTCTACCTTGAACTATCGCTGTAGTCAAAATTTTCTCCTCAAACTCTATAACCAGACATCTTACCACCCAAGCTTTCGAAACCGTTCAAATTACCCCCATAACCTAGTCTGGAGTGGTTTTAAAGGCAGTTTTGTCTTTTTTAGTTAAAACAAATATGGGATGTACTTGATAAGGTTTTGAAACCACAAAAAATTTCTATAAGCATTTAAAAATTCTGAAAAGTTTCTAGAATATTTGTGATATGACAAATCCAATAAATATTTAGAGCTCATGAAATCATCTTTAGAAACTTTTAAAAAAGGTTTAGCTCTAGGAAAATAGAAAAAAAGTATCCAAAAAATTCTAGAAAATTCCCAAACATCTTAATCGATGTATAAACATGTTTTTAGAACTTTGCATGAAAAAAATATGAATGAAACTAGAATGAATGCAACATACATTAATATTGAATGCATTCATGTTGGTTGCCTATTATGTTTTTTTGTTTTGAAAAATTTTCAGAACACATTTACATATCAATTAGAATGTTTTGAGAAATTTCTAATTTTTTGGATATATTTTCCATGTTCCTCGAGCGAAATCTCTTTTTTGAAGCATCTCCAGAAATTTTCATGAACTCTAAATATTTTATTTAATCTGTCGTATCCCAATCCATCTCTTGATTTTTTTTCCAGAATTTTGAAAAGCATAGAGATAGTTTCGTGGTTTAGAACCTTATCAAGTATTTATCATTTTTAACTTGAAAAAAAGAACAAAACCACCTTCAAAACCCCTCTAACTAAGGTAGAGACTAATTTAAACAGATTTGAGAGTTCCGCGGTAAGAGGTCTGGTTTTGAAGTTCAATGAAGAAAATCAAACTGCAACGATATCCCTGAAAATTTGTTGCTTATGCTCATATCACTGCTATTCTGGTGTATGTCGATGCATGCTTTATTTATTATTACATATGTTTACGTGGTATACAAGCGTAGAAGGGTTTTTTTTTGGGTGACACAATCGTAGTAGGGTTAACAATGGTGATTAGGTTAACTTTGTGAATAGTGCATGCGAAGGTCATCGATTATCCTAGTCCGATGACTACGGGAGGAGTGAAGGTCTGACCGAGCATATAACCGCCGCAATAATCAGACTAAAGTGAAAGCACTTGCATTCACATTATACTAAAAAATGATCATGATACTAAAGCCGTATACAATAATACTGCATTATACAGAGAATGGATGGTGAAAGAAGCAGCCAAAGTTCCAGTTCGACAATAAGCCAACCCTGTAATACATCCAACAACGAACAGTTGAATGGAACTTTTACCGGAGAGGTGTGCTACAGTGAACGCAAGCGAACTGATCACGACAGCGTCTCGCCATTTCATTGAAGATGACAAAGCTGTTACAAGGAACCCACGGTAGATGGTTTCTTCTGATAGCGGAGCAATAACACAGTAGAGAAAGAAACACAATAGAACAGAGGCCGGACTGTCAGAAAGGATCTCCTTTAATATCGGATCATATGCATCCTGCAAGGGCCCAAAGTGAGGCAACAAACTTTTAGACCCCTCCAAACCAAAAACAAACTATTGTAGTGTAGTAGAGCAACGTTAATGCACAGTATGAGAGGAATCAATATGCTCGATGAAAATCTTACCTCAGATCCTACCAATTTATCAGCTAAGATGGATGTTGTCAATACCAGGGCCATCAAAACTACGAAGCCTAATACAGTCTCTTTGACCCAATTCCGTTCTGTAAAAACCTTCCCAGAAAAGAAAGGTTGAATAGCTTGCCCTGGCTTTGCAGTGTACTGGAGTAGCGCTAAGGTCAAAACAAGCTCTGCTAACTGAAGTATGACTGTAGAAATTACCTGCATTGACAGAGTATGTCATTCTATAAAAGGCAGTGTTCATATAAAGGCTTCCAACTCAGTTACATTAAACTGAGTGAATGAAACTTGTTAGTTAACAAAAAGGTCACCACCTACTGTTGTCATTGAGTCAAGTGAGGAGCGCTGTAGCACTTTGGCAATCACACCAAGCCCTCCAAAGCTCAAGGGGATATGCAAAATGAAGAAATAACCTGCACATATTCTCCATATATCATCAACCTCCCATGGAACAACTGGAGAAAGAACTGAAAGCTCCTGCCGATACAAAATAGCACATTAAAATGTGATCATGTCCCAGCATTTTAGATGTAGACAACTTGATAGCCATCATGGAGAATTGTAGGAAGTATATGCTTCACATATCAGTGGAGCCAGAATAGATCCAAGTCATCAAGATTAAAAAAACTATAAAACCTACCCTATCTCTTCATCTCTCTTGAAATAGTTGTAAACATCTCTCTATTTCCACCCATTTCTAAAAGCTGAAAGTCAAAAGTAGGATTCAAGGTGCTGCAAAAATTATACTAGGTGAAAGCAGCCGCTTTTGGAAAAGCAGCTTCTTGTTCTATCTGTTTGGTTGGCTTTCTGCTTTTTGACAGCAGAAGCACTTTTCATAAGCTGAACCAACTAGTCTATATCTGGTACATGACAACACCGATGTGATAAATTCTTATTAGTATGTATTATTGTTAATGTGACCATCGACGTTGTAACCATACTAACTGTACCTTAACATCGTCTCCAGTGAGAAAAATGTGGAAAGCATAAAAATGTGGTTTTACTTTACAGAAAAAAAGGGAAAATGGTAACAATAAACTTCCAGACATTCCTAATCATGCATGCATAATTCAATAAAAGCATATTTGGAAAGCATAAGACAGTAAGGCAGCCCCTAGAAGATTAGCAGACAATTTGAATCTGCCTACCATACCTAAGAAATTGCACATAATCTCACTGTGTGCTGAGTTATTGACATGAACGAGCGAAACTAGCTAATGTAGCATTACAAATCTTGACCAAGGTATGCTCCAATTTGCAGCGAGCTGGACAAATGGTCCACAAATGGGGCTAAACAATAGGAGCAAATTTCTAAGTTCGCAAACAGACTTAAACGGTTTCCCAAAACAAAAACATACTCAGACGGTAAACATTAAGGATTGAGCAACCGAGGCTTATTTGTAAGACTGAAATAGAAAATGGCGTCTCGTCAGACATGAAAGGAATTACATCGAACAGGCTGTGGGCGCTGCCTTTCCCACCGTCGCCGGGAGAAGGAAAGGGAGAGCAGGAGCAGCTGAGAGTGGAGGAGGAAGAGCGCAACAGTCGCCCGTTCAGAGCATCGAGTTTGGCAGCGTGGAAACGAGGAGGGGCTCCTCCTCGGCCTCCGGTTCTGGCAGGGAGGAGGAGAAGCGGATGGGAAGCAGCGGCTGACGCACGAAGGAGCATTCCGCGAGGTAGCAGAGGCAATCCACGGAGTCTCGGTCTGTGGATTTTCTTGTAAAGTATTTCTTTTATTTTAGAGGAGGACGTCGGGCCCCGAGCGCCTGGTCTATCCGTCTAGAGCCTTTTACATGGCATCCCATAAAAAAATGGTAATTACACACAAGTTATTAAAAAAAGTTGTCCGCACACGCTTGCCACTAGTCTAGACTTTTTTTTTTGAAATCCAAGCCATTCCGTTCGTATTCTGTTTATTTTCCACCGTTTGGGAGGTCTGATAAGTGGGACCGTGCTTTGTAAATGTCCTTTTTGCCTTTGGGCTTAGTCCGCATAGCGCTGAGGTGAACTTGATCGCCGTCCCTCGTCTCCCCATGAGCGCTCTCTCCCCCATCTCTTTCCTCTCGGTCGTCCCCGAAACCCTAGCGGAGAGCGGCGGCGTGGTTGCGGCGGGCGGAGACCCGTCTCCAAAAGCTTGTCCCCCAAGACCCTCTAATCTCTCCTCGTGGTTGCGGCGGCGGCGTCATGGAGGGAGGGCCCTGGAGTCGCCGTTGGTAGCCTTGGCGGCGGCGCGGCGAAAGGGCCGCGACCCCCTCGGTTGCGGCTTCGGCGGATTGGCAGCCCGGATTCGTCCGGATTGGTTGCGAATGACGGAGAAGAAGGGGCCGGACGACCGGCCCCCATGGCTTCCTAACGGATGAGTACCATTCTAGATGCCCCCTTTCCTTGCTTGTGCTATGGTTTGTGGTGCACAATATCGTATTCTTGTTAATTAGATGAGCATGACAGATGTATGTGAACTCGCTGCTGTTCATCTATAGGATGGACCCAGAAACTAGCTTCAATCTAGAAATACGGATTATTGCTCGACAGACTCGTGCTCGGTGGTTTAGTTTGAACAAAGTGGTTGATGCTGATGTTACCAACTTCGTTGATCTAGTCAAAGAAGTTGAGGATAAGTACCCCGGTGATTACGACGATATTGTGAAATTGTTTTACTTCTGCGTTGAGAGACATGCCAATGTCCCAGTATGCTCTGACAATGATTTGCTTGAAATGTTTGCTAAACATAAGGATTGCAAGTGTTGTTATTTGACTTTTGCTTACCATAGCCCTAGTAGTGAGCCTCCTGCCATTCCTGCTTGGGACTTTAGCAATGCATGACAATCAATTGAGAACCCCATGACCCCTTCACTTCATTGCCCTAGCATTGCACAACCTAGCCAAACCCACACTGAAACTGCTGAACCTAGCCAAACCAATAATGAAACATCAGTTACTGAGTACCTGGCTAACCCAAATCCAAATAATGAACACATGGGTGTTGATGAGGAAGGGTTGTAGATGAACCTTGGTTGTCAACCTGCACCTCCACCTCCACAATCTCAGAGCCAAGGTGGCAGTAGAGAAAGGGATGGGCAAGAATTTGATGCAGATACTTACTGTGAAACTGATAGTGATGATGATTCTGTGTCTGATGTTGATTATAAAATAGAAGATGATGTAGATGAGATAGTTAAAGATAGTGAGCCTGGTCATATGCATGATGTTGAGTATGACAAGTTGGATCCTCCTATGGCAGTAGGCACTGTTTATAAAGACATGACTGCTTTTAAGATGGCTTTAGCTTCATATGCTTTGAAACATGAGTTTCATTATGACATTGAAAAGAGTGACACAGGAAGGTACAGAGCTTTCTGCTATGGGAATACTGAGGGCTGTAGGTGGAGAATCCATGCCTCACTCATGAAGGATGGTCAATCAGTTCAGGTAATGTGTTACTACTCAATTAGTTTGTTGCATGTTTTAATATTCAATGGTATTCCTGTCTATGTCATTTGCAGCTGAAGAGGAACCCATATCCCTACAACTGTCAAAGCACTAGGAGGGCTGGCATTAATAAAGGAATCACACAGTATTGGGTCTGTGATCAGGTGATTGACTGGCTGAAAGAAGACACCACAGTTGGTCCTACTGAGCTTCAAAGGAGACTGAAGGATGTGCATAAGGTCATGATACCATACAGGAGAGTTTTATAAACCATGGTAAGAACCTTGCACTGGATAAATTGTATGGGCCCTGGAAGAATAGTTTTGACAATTTATACAGATTTAAGGCCCAGTTGGATGAAACATGTCCTGGTAGCTTCATTGTTATTGATCACCACACTATCAATAAGAAGATTAGATTCAACAGATTATTCTTTGCTATGAAGCCTTGTGTTGATGGATTCCTTAAAGGTTGTAGGCCATATTTAGCTGTAGATAGCACATTCCTTTGTGGCAAGTTTAGGGGACAGTTGTGTATTGCATGTGCAATTGATGCTCACAACTGGATGTACCCTGTAGCTGTAGGTATCATTGACTCAGAGACAAATGAAAACTGGGTCTGGTTCTTTGAGAGGTTGAAGGAGGCAATTGGCAGCCCTCCTGGTCTTACACTTTGCACTGACTGTGGGCAGGCTGTAATGCATTGATGACCTCCACAGGTCTAGAACTGGTTCTAATGAGCCAATTCCCCTCCAAGTGGTGCACCTAGCTCCTTTTGCTGATGGAGAACAAGATGAGCCCATGGCACAGGAATAGTCAGTGGCAATAGTGCATACACCAAAGAGGAAGATTGGGATGAAGAAGAAGCTTACTCCTAAGAAGGATGTAGCCACCACTGCTCCACGTGCTGACCCATCAAGCCTAGCTGCAAACACCAGAAGCAGGAAGCAACCGGTGCTGCAAGGACCTAGGTGACTCCACTACTACATTCTTGCTGTGATCTTGGAGAACACTTTCTTTTGTGGTATGAAACTTATGGATGCGCTGCCCTAATCTTTTGCAATACCTGTACTGCTACTATGTGATATTGTATGGAACTGTGTGCTGTGATGTATGAACCTGGTGGAGCTGAACTGTGTGCTGTCCTGTCTGGTGGATCCTATCTATGTGATGTTGCATGACTGTTTCTAGATTCTAGTGATTTATGTGTCAATCTGTTAGGTTTGGGTGATATGAACCATGAACACTACTTCTGTTGCAATGTATTAAGCTCATGTTTCATGGAATTGCATGTTGTTGAAATCTGTGTACATTAAAATATCCATCACATTTTTTCATTCATTCATTGTTTCATGCATACAAGCACATAGATAGGATACATTGACACAAACACATAGATAGGCACCTTCTATTTTTTCATAATTGCATACATGGCAAGGAAGATGCAAACAAACAGGAGCTTCTCAATCCATTTAAGCTGAACCTCAACCTTATCTTGCACCAATCCTCCACCAGCCTGAGTAGCCTGAGAACCTTGTTGCATGATGGTCGGAGTAGGTGGGATAGCAGCTCCTACTGCCATTGCCTGAAGAGGAACTCCAGCTCCTGCTGCCACTGCCTGAAGAGGAATCGGCTGAGCACTTGGACCACCAATATCCGCAGAAGCCTCCATTTCATCCTTCCACTGCCAGAACTGACACCTCCAGCCTACAAACCAAAAAACACAAACCCAATTAAGAAAAACAACATTACAAAGACAATCCAGTGCATAGAGTAAGTCAAGGAACAAACTGCAAAATAGGGACACTTGTGGAAAACACGTCGCTGATTGAGTTCTGTCATCGACGTGAACCGATTAGCAAGGATACGACAGTTGGGACAAAATACCCGCCTAACCCTACTCCCCAAAGTGCTTGAAAACTCAGACATGGCAGCACAGATCTAGGAGGAGGAGGAGGAGCTCTACAATATGAGAGAGAGTGAACTGGGTGAAGAGGGAGGGAACCTAGCTGCCCATTATATAGGAGCCACCTAGGCGCATGTTTTGGCGCCAAGCCCCCCCCCCCCCCCAAGTTTGCTGCCAAAACTAGCATGGGCGTGTAGGAGGCAACACTGGCATAGCAGATACAGCTGAGGGCATTTATGTCTTGACCCAGCACCGTTACCCACCGTTAGCGCTGCATATGGACGGAATGGCTTGGATGTCAAAAAAGTCTAGACCAGTGGCAAGCGTGTGCGGCCAACTTTTTTAATGGCTCGTGTGTAATTACCATCTTTTTTTAATGGCACACATGTAAAAGGCTCATCCGTCTATATGTGGACAGTGGGCCTTGCAAGTAAGGGAGCCCCCCGTTGAGGCCCGTATCGACCTTGCTACTCTCGTAATGTGGGCTTGGCGAGCCCAAACCTTGAAATTCTGCAAGGCCTTACAAAGAATTTGTCTTAATGAATCGGCGGTGCTATGCTTGGACGCCAGCGCGCTGCACTCCGTTTCACGCACTCCACGCGGGGCCGCGCCTCCGATTCGGAAGGACATGGCTGCAGCATCGTATGGATGCTCTATCGGCGCTGAGAGGACACATTGAGACGATGTAGCAGAAGGCGAGAAGGAGAGATGCAACACCCGATCTACTTTTGAAACATCCAAATACAACAGTTGCAACATACGTACGAAGATAGATGAAACACTTTGAAACATACTTCTCAAACACTTGAAAAAAATACCTGAAAACCATTGCAACCATACGCAACATCCAGATGAAACACACGCAACGTATGTCTAAAACATATGCAAAACATCAAGATAAACACACTTGCAACATGCGTCCGGAAAACACAGATGAAACATTGGTGAGCATCTCCAAGTGTTTGCCAAATCAACTTGGCATCCATCTATTTTTGGCAAAACAGAAAAAATTGTGCTCCAACAGTTTGGCATCCAACTTGGTAAATTTTAGCAACTTGGCAAATCTCCCCCTCCACGCACATATTTGCGCGCTGAGCACGAGCGCGCATTGCTCGCGCATCCGGCTTCACGTGCATATTTAAGTGGGGCTCTTCATTTCTTAGCGGGGCTCTTTGTTTCTTAGCGGGGCTCTTCGTTCGCTTAGCGGGGCTCTTCGTTCGCTTAGCGAGCCTCTTCTTATTTTACCAAGTCCAAATGGCAAACTCTTGGAGAGAGTTTATTTTTTCACTTGTCATATATCTTAGCAAGTTGCCAAATCACGATATTTGCCGAGTGAATTTTGGCAAACTCTTGGAGATGCTCTTGAGCATCTCCAACAGTTTGGCAAAATTTGTTTCCCAAATCTCGTTGTTTGCTAACTTCCAAAATAATATGGGGAGGAAAAAAAGATCTCATCTCCAACAATTTGGCAAATTTTGTTTTTAAAAACCCAAAAACCCGCTAACGAAACGAAAAGACCCGCTAAGCGAATGAAGAGCCCCGTTAAGTGAACGAAGAGCCCCGCTAAGCACGAGGAAACTACGATGCGTGGCCGGTGCCCCGCGTGCATATATGCGCGCAATCGACCGAGATTTGCCAACTTGCCAAAGATGCCAAACTCAGATACCAAACTTAAAAATTTTAGGATGCCAAACTCTTGGAGATGCTCAACAGACCTTTGCAATATACGTGTACAACCATTGCAACATATGAAACATCCCGATCTACTTTTGCAACATCCATCTGAAACGCTTGCAACATACCTATGAAATATTTGAAACACTCGAAACATACACTTTCATTAAAACATGGTAGTCAGGCGGGCAGAGCACGGCACAGCTGGATCCCGGTTGTGCGGTTGCGGCGGAGAAGGAGGATGGTAGCAGGCGGGCGGCTGTGCGGTCCCCGGCGATAGGGCGCATGCAGTGCCTAGGGTGGAGGCGACAGTAGCAGTCGGGTGGTGTGGCCTCACGCGGTGAGCACGCCACGACGGTGCGGGCGCGGCGGTGGTGGAGAGGAAGGCCGACGGGAGGCGCGGTAGAGAGGGAGGCATGCGAGAGCAGCGGCGGAGCCGGTCGCGGAGAGGATGCGTGATTTTTTTTTAATCTACGGTGACTAGAGGGGAGCGGAGAGAGTGGATAGGAACAACAACTTTTAGACGTCGGGTCCACCAATAGGGGCGTCTGGCATGGACGGATGTCTGACTCTCAGCATTACCGTTAATGAATCTTGGCTGGGCAGTTTTTCGAGAGGGGTGTGATGCTTCGTCCGTTCTAATTTATAGATTATTTTGTTTTTATAGATAGACAACTTTTACTACGTATCTAGACACATCGTAGCAAAAAAGCTATGAACTTAAAACCCAAAACGGTCTATAATTTGAAACAGAGGGTGGTATGGATGCAGTGACTAAGTAGAAATAACGCTGGCAATGTAACGTAGAAGTCTATGACCAAAAGCATAGATTAAGTAATACTGCCAAATGTACAAGTCAAGATGGCCAAAAGTATAGGTTCCTTTTAGTTTTACTTTTTTTTTAAAAAAACTTTTTACGAAAAGTAAGCCACAATTCTTTTAAAATATATGACCACATAATCAGTTTCAACCCGGTGAAATTGCATCATCATCCAGGCATCATGACCCTTGCCTGTATGGTGTCTCTTCCAGCAGAATAAAATAACGGGAGCAGAAAGAAACATTGCAGTTCTTTTTTAGTAGATAGAAACATTGCAGTTTTGATTTCAAAAGGAACATCATAAATTGTTGTTCAACACAAATAGGAAACAGAGAGTTGATAGCGATGACAAAAAGACTTTTTTAAGGCACCGGTCACTAGGATGTGCCAATTGTGCACTAATGACAAACGATTACACTGATCTGCAGATATAAAATTAGCATCCCTTATCAGGTTTCCTTGACTGTTCAGATGCTACCTGCTCTTTTAGTCCTTCTTGCCCTGAGCAGATTTTGAAGTCCCAGCAGTTGTGCTCTTCTGATGGCACATCATTTTCCTAATGATCTCGTCAACTTCTGGAACATGTCAGCGGCGTTTCGTCCTTTAGAAGCTTAACAGCAAACTCGATGCACGGGTCTGGCGCAGAGACAGTAGAGAGTGATGCCAGAGCAGATTGTGATGTTGAAGTATCAAATTTGTCAGCTCCATCTTCTAGATCCAAGCCTGGGATTATTGCAGGATCAAACTTAGTATGGTTCTCTTTGGCTTCATAAAGACTGATAACATCAGTTGTCGTCATAAGACCATCGGCAACTGCATCTTTACTCTTCTTGAAATCATTCGAAATGTTATTCATGAGTGTGTCATCTGCTGGGACTGGGACTGGGACACCACTGTGGTTAGAAGCATATTCATCTGCATCTGTACCACATTGCTCCTTGGATTTTGATGATGTATCAGATTTGAGCACACTGAGATGCTCAGCAGCATCTGTATCTGCTGCATTGTCCAGGGCCTTGTCTAAATTAGCAGGAGTAGACTGGTTATTTGCATCCCTTCCACCTCCAACACTCTTCTTTCCCTTAGCTCCCCTATTATTCACGCACAATGACTTGGTGCCTCTACTAGTTCTTTTCATCTTCTTCGAGCCAACAGCCAGATTATTCCGACGTGCCCTTTCCACGTTTCTGAAGTTAAACCCAAGCAGTTCTACCCACGGTACAGAACTGTTTCTTTTTTGCCGGGCTGAACGCTTTCCGCGCTTCATAGACTGCACAATCATGGTGATGTCTAGTTTTGCTCCAGGTTCTTGTTGGTTCACTAAATGACTATATGCAATTTCCTTATCCCACTCTTTTTGTTTCTTGTCTAATTTCTTGCTCAAGTTACTACTGTCTACAGTTCCTTGCCTTGCCCGCTGTGAGTAGCACCTAGTAGGAGCTGTATTAACCAATTTCTTTGGTGATTCCACAGGCCTGCCAGATATTTTCGTGGCTGGTGTTAGTTTTGTCTCAGGTTCAGTATCTTTCTTTGCTCCTGCCAAAAAAAAAAGTAAACCAACTCCTAATCAGTCAGACGAAAGGAAATATGTTCACAAAATGGTATGCATGCAAAATGCAAAAAGATCTTACAATGTATTACTCCATCCATCTTAAAAAAAGATGCAATTCTAGCTCTATATCAAGTCTATCTATCTCAAATTTGACCAAATATATATAAATATTATTGGCGATACCTAATAATTATAATTAGATTCACCATGAAATATATTTTAATTATATACCTATTTGGAGTCATAAATTTTAATAATATTTTGTATAAACTTAGTCAAATCTAAAAAAAGTTTGACTCAATCCAAACACAAAATTGTACTCTAGCACTAACCAGAGGCTCTAATTCTCAAGAGACGTGCTAGAAAAAACAATTCTAGATCTCACAAAACTATAAATATCCGACCACTCATTTGCTAGACTCCAATCGTCATCGACACATTAAATATATTTATCTTCTCTAGAACATTACTCGTATTTTCCATTACGAAAGATATGAAGTAACACCTAAATCTACATCTAAATTACTTATTTGTACCATTATAAAAATTAAAAATAATGTAAAGTAATCCTATAAGTCTGCATCTAAATTACCCGCATATAGCATTATAAAAGTTAATCCTAAGTAACCGCACTAAATCTACATTACCCATCTCCAACACTATGAAAATAATAAAACTTATCACCTACATATGCATCTAGATTACCCATATCTACCATTATACTACATCTGTCAAGATAATAATCATATTTCGTACGGGGAAAAGTTAAATTATACAAATTCAACAATTATTCAAATTATATACAATTTTAGAATATGAAACTTGTATTAATAGATTTGTATTCAAAGTAGCTCTAAGAGGATATTGATTCTTTAGTAAATGATAGTATATAAAAAGAGTTAACAATCAAAATCTGTATTTGACTTTTCCATATCAAAATACACCTATTAGTTCAAGACTGAGGGAGTAATAAATATAATCTACATCCACATTACCTAGATATTTCATTATTAAAATAACCTAAAATATCCTCTTAGATCTACTTCTAAATACCAACATCTACTATTGGAAACAAATAGTAACCCTAAAATACATGTTTCTAAATACTTAATTCTACCAATATTAATATAGTACTCACTCTATCCAAAAAATAATGCAATTCTCGTTTTTCAAGAAGTCAAACAATTTTAAGTTTGACTAGATATATACAAAAGAGTTTCTAATATTTATGATACCGAATAAGTATCATTAGATTAATCATGCAATATATTCTTATAGGTTACATATTTGGAGTCGTAAATGTTAATAATAGTTTCTATAAACTTAGTTAAACTTAAGGAAGCTTGACTCAATTTGAACCTATATATAATTGTACTTCTTTTGGGACGGAGGCAGTAAAATACTAGTTCAAATTACACATATGTGATGTGAGATACCATGCAGACCAAGTATACAAGCAGCATGAGTGATAAATATGTATTTATATAGTTTAGCAATTATGAAAATTGCTTCCTTAATGAATCACATAACAATGACACTGTTGACTTATTTTAGATTTTATTAATACTCCATCATATAATAAATTATATAATTTGTTATTTTAGATAAATCTGTATATTTAGCTACGAAGATATGACATATCTATATTTACTCCAATTCTAAGCATTCTATTTCTACAAAAATATACAAATACACACATAATTCTTTGTCAGAGGAAACCCAATACCTAGAGTGTCAGAACAACTATTTATTCATAGTAACTAAGATGTCGGTTGAGGACATCTATTTTTTTATTAAGATACAACAGGATAGCTTAGGATAAAAGACTACAATATGAATTAGATATTCAACTAAAAATATGGTTAAAAAGCTGCGACAACTAACAAGGTCAAAATCTGAAAGCCAAAATCTAAATTCATGACGTCATGACATATAAGCTAAAGTAGAGCTAATATAGCTTAAGCTAAGGTTTCAAGTAGACACATCAAAGTGCAACACAATTGGAACATTACGAATATGGATATATATATATATATATATATATATATATATATATATATATATATATATATATATATATATTAATTGGTAAATCTATAAGGAGCTGAAAAAGATTGCAGAGTATATAGCTACTGTGTTAACATGTGGATAGAGATATTACAGTTAGTTGTAGGCCTTATAAGATTCTAATCCGTAAAGAAGCATAGGCTCAGCGGCTAAGCGTGGGGATTAATTAATGGGGGGCTAAATTGTTAAGGAAAATTAATGTATATTTTTTGCAAGTTGTTGATGCAAATGCTTTGTATTTGTGCAATATATATCTACAAAACAATTTACTTTTGAGCTTTGTATAAAGAATACTAGTAGTTTCTCCATATAATATAATCTAGCTTAGTGAACAAATCAAGGACATGAGTGTAGACAAGCGGGGGGGGGGGGGGGGGGGGGGGGGTGCGGCGGGGGCAGCACCTAGTTTGGCCTCTGAGAGGCTCCGCCAGTGCATAGGCTGATGGAATAGTATACATAACACAAAACTATTGAAAACACTAATAAGAGTATATAAATCAATGTATTAGAATAGAATGTTATGCTTTATTCAAATAGAAACATTAGGTACATGATTCCACAAGATAGAAAAGATTTAAAGAAGGCTTAGCCACAAAGATATGTATTCTTGCAGCAGAAAGCTACTAACCTCCACAACTGAATTTTGCCATGAAATTCCTTCCCCAACCTCTTCGAATCTTCATTCCTTTTTGTTTTTAGCAACTTATTAAACCTTCACTGTAAAAGTAAAATAAAATGATATAATAGAATAAAAATAAAGAATCTAAATGAGGAAATAGTACATGAAACTTCTATTCCAACCACAAAAAAATATATGTCATGGATTTTCTCAAAATATACTTATTGGCGTAGTTACATTTTGTAGGTCTTTTTGATATAGAAACATGACATTTCTTTTTCACCAAAGCAAGTAGTAATATGACAGAACATATACATTTAATAACTATATATGAGACATGCATATACTACTGCTTTTACAAGGTCAAACAAGCCTGGACTATGCAACAGCAAAGAGAGAAAAACAATTTTTTATTCAAACATCAATTGTTGTTTAACTCAATAGCTAGCTAGCTTAAAATAAACAACATCAATAATGATGGATATAAAAAACATAACTCAATAGCAAATAGCTTTTCCATGGATAGGTACTTTAAAGAGGCAAAGAGTGTACAATTATTTTCTAAATATTATGGACATGGACATCATGATAACCGACATCTAAACTTTCATAAACACCATAACTATGATAATCATTTTTATGGTTTTCATGAGTATCAATTACTTGACTCCAAGGACCAATGCTATCATAATAATCGGCAGAAGAATTTATAAATAAGAACATTAGCAATAAGGACAAACAAATTAAAAATAAACTAATGAGAGTAACTGGTCAATTATGAGGTGCTTATTTAGTAGATGAGTTATTTCTAATTAAACAAGAAACAACAATGCGCAAAACATATTAGAGCCTTTTCAAATAAAAGAAACAACTCCATTGAAATAATATGAAACACCCACGATAACAAGGGGCCTTTGCACACCTAATTTAAGTGGGTCTCTTTGACTTCAGAAATCATGATGATACCGTTTTGAATCTGAGACATTCTGACCTCTCAACAATACATGAGGTGTACAGTGCATGCAAAAGCAAGATACCGTTGGTCACACTAGGCAATCAAAAGGAAAGGGCGCATTTTCCTAGATAATTGTTTTTCATTAATCCAGACTCTATATCCACTAAGGATATACACGATGAGAAGGATACAAGAGCACTTGGACTCACACCTCAACAAAGAGGAGAACACATAACAAAAAAAAAGAGAACTACGATCTCGGCACAACCCTGCTTCCCGACATCCTCTCCTAAAATGGTCAGATTCGGTCAATGGAAGTCGTCAAGTCGTCACTGCCCCTAGTGCACCATCGCTGCGAACCTCTATTGGTACCATCTTCATCCACTTCAAGTGAGTTGATGCTATGTGTCGCTGGTTATCCCAGCTTCATCCATCTTCGTCCAGTTGGAACTAGCCGATCAAACACATGCCGATATGATCCACTTCTGTTTTGTCAGACTAATGAGAGTAACTCGGACACCCCTAGGACACCGCTACCCATGGAACCACTTGTGCTAGATCTGCCTTCTCCAACCGAGGACTGGCCGTCGACGCTTAGGCTGCTAGCCGATCAGCATGCACGGGCGCAGACCTAGGCACGCATGAGTGAGCGGTTTCGGCCACAGCCCCATCCAACCGGCCGCCGGTCCACCGCTTGGCCTAGCCGATGAGCGCGCGGACGCACGGGCGTGCGCAGCCCTCCGGCCGCCGCTTGGGCTAGTCAACGTGCGTGATCAAGGGCCGAGACACTCGGCAGAGGCACGCGTGGCTTCAGCCATATACCCGACCACTCAGCCGCCTCCTAGCCTAGCTGGTGTCGTGCGCGGGGGCTGAGTCACCTGGATCCGATCAGCCCACCTTGTGTGGCTGCTGGATGCGCCCTGCCCGGTGGCCCTTGTGGCTGCCGCATCCACATTAGGCTGTGGGTGTCATCAAGCGAGCGGCCAGCATTGGTCCTGTGGTGCCATGACTGCTAGGGCAGCGGGGCTCCATGCTCGAGCGGATCTGCGTGGGGCACGAAACTGCGCCAGGCCACTGCCAACCAGGGGTCGAGAACAGGCCATGTAGCCAACTGAGCGCCCCAACGAGCGTAGCCTAGCTATCGGTTTACTGCACGTGGCACATGGCGCGCGGACTGTCGGACGCCAACCGTGGTCACGTAGGGCTACTAGCCAGGAGAGGCGGAGTTTGGAGGGCGTGACGCCGGGAGGGGGAGCCGCAGCCGCTTGGAACAGGCGTGCGCGGACTTCTGGCCGCGCCCCGGCCGCCGCCTGGCCTAGTCGACATGCGTACTTGGGGGCACGGGGCGCACCGCCAGATCGCCTCCGGTAGCGATTCAATCTTATCCTAAAGTTTGATTTCTGTCCTCCTATTGTAGAGTTCACTACCTACAGCCTGTTTGGTTCACTCCTGACTTTCGCCACACCGCACCACACCTTCAGCATGCTTTACTTTGGCATAGCCGCAACAGCCGTGTGGCCAGCGCTGGCATCGACTAGACGAGCACAATATCCATTGTTGCCAACAACCTAGATCCCCAAATCTATTGCTCAAATGGCTATTCTAGTACCCCCAGATCCATTGTGTATGGCCCTCCCACCGCATGATATTATAAATATCAAATATTATCACTAATACATGAAAAAGTAATGAAATTGGAACTTACCAAATGGGTGCGCCGATATATGAGAGCAAGATTGCTCAGATTTCAACTAAGATCAAGATGCCTCTATGATGAGTTCGAGGAGTGTAGATCCGATGAGTTGGATTCCTTAAGGACAAGGGAATTAATGATTACTTCCTACAACCTGATATTTAATTAGATCCAAAAAGTAGCCAAAATATCTAAGGGATGTAATAAGGATTATTTATATAAATAGAAGATGATAAGGATTCCCCTTCTCGCAGCCCAAGTTAACCATTTATATTAGGGATACGAGAGAGGCATCAATCTTTGCATCTATGCAATAAATATAGAAATAAGGGGGCATATGTAAATTGGTAGCCAGTTGTTTTTATATTGTATTCTTCTAGATAGAAAGGCAACTTTCTTGAGTCACGTCACATCAATCGTAAAGTTATAAGAATGAGTCACATGTTACATGGTCCCCACCAGCCTACCCTTCAACGCATTTGTCTCTCCTAAGAAGCATAAGGCTTTCCCCTCGACACACATTTATCGTGCCTCTAGTGCGTCACCTTGGATTCCATTGTGAGCAAGGTCTGCTCCTTAGGACCAAATCGAATTTTCACTAGATGTCACATTGAATTTTCACAAGATGTCATACATACAATGTTCATGGTAGCAAGACACTACATTCATAGAATGCTCCATGAAGGTCACACTCACATCCTAATTGACATTAAACCTTAGGACCAAATTACTAGATTAAAACCACCATCTCCTCAAAGAACCAACCAAACCATCTTTTGGATTACATCCTTTCATCTAAACCACCCATCCTCAACCATAAAGATCCACTAACCTTGAATAAGTCCAAGATGCTCTTGACTGTTAGCATGACTAAGATATCACTTTTACATTTTATAGAGGTCGCACACTTTTACCACGAGTCATGAATCCTCCACCGTCAAGGATGCTAAATTCTACATCTTCAAGGACAAGTACGCTAAGTTCAAGATGATGGATGCTGAGAGTGTGCCAGATATGTTCCACCGCCTTAAATCATTGTCAACGAGTTGAGGGCTTTGGGCTTCAAGGTGGATGATGAAGACTTCTCCCACAAATTCTTGTGCAATGCTTACAAATATATCTTTGACTTACGCATTCCATTCCATCTTCTTTGTCTTTGATGCCACACAAGCATCCAACCTCTATATTCATCAATTGATGAACAATGATCATCCATAGTGTAACCAACCACACTACCTTTGATCATTATCCACAGCATGAAGCTCCTCCATCATTCTCATTCAAGCCACTTCATCATCAACATAATTCAACACTTGGCTTGATCTTCCATGAATGATATAATCTAATTCATAGCTTCATATGGCCATATTAGTTCATCGATCGCAACATCTCTTGCTCTTCAGCATTGCTTCAGCCCATCGGCGCCAAGCCCTCTACTCACACTTCACCACCTCGATGGTCCATCACACTTAAGCCTCTAGCTTTCCCTTCACTCTTGCAACCCTATCCTTCGTAGCCAAGACTCTTGATCTACTCCACCTATCCATATGACATAATTTCATGTCTCATATGCAATGAGCTCCTTCATCTTCACTAGTTGAGCACTATCATAACACATGTCCAAGCCACCTCCACCATGGCTATATGTCTTGCTCATAGTAGTGTACATGTAGACTAAGTACCTACTCATCTCACATATTAGTCCACCTAAGATTGTCGCTCAAATACCAAAACCAAACTAGGACTTTTGGTCATCTTAGAGCTTGTGTCGAGACGAAGCGAACTCATAAAGGGCCTATGGCTGTCCGATGCATGGAGAACAAATTGGACCATTTCACCCATGCTGTCTAAGTGGTTCAACTCTAAACCTAGGGGCATTCTTGGAAATGTATAATAGCTCTATAAATAAGAGTAGTGGCTGCCCATTAAGCCATCCTTTCACCCCTTAGCTGTTTCCTTAGGATTACCCAAGAGCTTCATGGTTTTTAGAGAGGTTAGGCTAGAGAGGCATGATTTCCTCTTAGGTTAGTTTATCATCTAAAATGCGAGAAGGATAATTTTATGTATAGATGAATTTATGGTTAATCTATTGAATGTTTGCTAAAAAATTGAGTTTAGCCTCTCCCTCCTTTGTTTTCCCCTTTTTGATGACTTTGTGGTTATTTTTGAGATATTTTCTTACTGCTATGTTGGATGAACTATCAGCTTGACTTTACTGTGTTTTGGGACCCTTGGAACCTGATTATATAATGTCTTGAAGCCCAGCTTCTATCTTGCTTGTTCCAAACATCAAAGCCTCTCTTTTCGACCTCCTTTCGTGAAATTCTTGAGGATCTATGAGCTGAGGTTTTTGAGTTGATTTCTCTTGCTTCTTAGGTGATATGAGGTCTAGGAAATATGCTTAGGCTTTTCCTCCAATAGATCCTGTAACACCCTAAAATTTGCATCAATTCAAATAGGTGAATATGATTTATTATGCATTTTTGTGAGCATACAAACTTAGAAAAATAATAATTTTTATTAATTTAAAATCAACTATAAGGCTAGCTACATGATTGAGCATTCATGTTGTTGCATAATATTTTGTATTGTGTGCTCTTTTTGAAAATACAAAAGAGACATTCAAAATCTATTTGAAAATTTCTTGGAAAATTTGGAAAAGAAAAAGAAAACATTTTCTTCTTCTTCTTCCCTGGCTTCTGGCCCATTGGCCCAGCTGGCAGCCCTTTCCTCCCCGCCTCCTCTTGCTTGGCCTGCTCGGCCTTCCCGAGCCGATGGCCAGCGCGCGCGGCCCACCTTTGGTTCACTCCCCGCCCCGCTCTCTTGGGTCGAGCCAGCTGCAGGCCCAACAGCGCACGCGCGCGGCCGCGTCAGCCTTCCGAGCCCAACATCCGCGCAAGCGCCGCGTTCTCTTCTCCTCTCTATCTCTCGCTGACATCGCAGACCCACGTGTTAGGGCTGCCTTCCTCCTCACGCCGACGCCGGATTTGCTTTCCAAAGCCGCCACCGATTGAATCCACCTCCTCAATCTCCTCCTTCCTTACTTGGAGCGCCTTCGGGCTATATAAGCCGAGCCCGCGCACCCCTCTGCTCCATCTTGCTTTGTAACAGCGGTCATCATAGTCCCAAGGCGGCCACACCCATGACGCAGCCCTAGTCGCCGCCATTCCGAGCCGCGCGCCTCCTTCAGTTTATCCTCGGCTCCACTTTTGCCCTAGGTGAGCTCGCCATGTCCTGCTCTTCCTCCCCGTGCTTGTCGTTCACTGAATGATGCTTGGAAGCGAGGTATCGTGTTTTCTGATCATGGCGCCGCCGTGTTCGCTCGTCGCCGGCGGTTCTTCCCCGCCGTCGCCGCCAGCAGTGATCGTGGGCTGTCCGATCTCGGATCGACCGTCCAGATTAGAAGATACCGTTTCGAGTGTAGTTTTGCATAAGAGTCCCTCTGGAATTCTAGAATATAACCCGCAGTCCAAAATCGTAAAACCCGAATACATTTTATTCTTTTGAAAGTGTATTTGATCTCAGTAATTCAAAAATACGTTTTCACTTATTTACAAGTTTGCCACTGATTTTGTTTTAGCCATAAAATCTCTGTTTTAACTCCGATTTGACCTGTTCAAATTGCGTTAGGTTCGTATTCGCAAGCTCTACATGATAGTGCTACTGTACAGTAGGTTTGTAATATTTTAATTTTGAGTTTGTATTAAAGTAATTATTTATCTATAGGAAATCTTAGTAAATCCATAACTTCGCCGTTTTAGCTCCGTTTTTCGTTGTCTTCACGTCTGTGTGATCCTAGCGAGTTGTAGATTCGTTTTAAAAACTTTTTATCTTATTTTATTACTGTTGGTGTACTGTTCTAATGATAGTCTTGTTTGTTTTGCATGATTGCTTTTGGATGAATGTTGTTGCTATGTTGACCGAGTATAGACGGTGAGCAATTCGTTGGTGACCAAGAGTTTTTCTTCGAGCAGGATCATCAGGACCAATTTTATCAAGGCAAGTATAGCATGGGATTGTCCTTGTTATCCTATTCACAATAAACAATTGTAATCATTATGCATATATTACCTTGCTAAGGATGACTTAGTTTTGATCCATTACCTTGGCACCTATTATATTGCTTTGAGTAGCTTTGCTAGTGCTTAACATGAACTATGATCATGTAATTTGACTAATGGAATATGCAATAAACATTAAAAGATGACTTTTTAGTAACATGCTAAAAGGGGGCTAGAGCATTGAACTATCTTGTGGTGCTCTAGTTGCTCTCCCTAAGGACTCATCTATAAGCGAACATCCAGGACTTACAGTACAACTATGAGGGCTATTTGGCTCTGTTTTTAGTCATATAGAAGGACCTTTTTCTAGCTTGTTAGTGGTAACCTTTTTGGCGTAAGAATGGCTTGACGAATTGGGTATAGTACGGCCTCTGTCCTTATGTGTATAGGCTGCGCGTCATTGTGCCATATGGAAGGGGGGCTCTACATCTGTTTGCCGAGTGAATCTAATGGCCCTAACATGTTAGACGAACCTTTGAAAGACTTCATAGTGTTTCCCTGCCTGCTCACCTTGGAAGTGTTTTGGGAGTAATTAACCCGGGCATATGGGCTACACGACTCACAGTGAAAGTGTACAACCTCTGCAGAGTGTAAAACTGTTATAACAGCCGTGCTCACGGTCACGAGTGGCCTTAGACCCTTATGGAATAGTTGATCACTAATGTTGAATAAGTTTTTGCTATTTGTTACTCATTTTACATTGATCATATGTTTATTGCAAGATGAGACACATTGATGCTATAGATATGCTAAAATTGTGCCAACTAAAAGCTACATGTTGTTAAACCAATGTCATGCCTTTGAGCCTCATGAACCCCATGTTACACTTGTTGAGTACGAGATGTACTTACGCTTGTTTATTTTCTTACTTGGATAAAAATCTCGGATGGGTACAGATGGTGCAAATAGTGACTACTACTCCTACTTCCCTAAGAATTACTAGACTTGCAGTCAACCAGTCAATGTGCCTGTGCTTGGAGCTACCACGAGAGATTTATCTTTTTATTTCTATTGTATTCGTGTAAAGACTATGTGATAATAATCGTGATGTAATAACATTTGTGATGATATTCCCTTTAATTTGTCAGCTTATGTGTGATTGATCTCTAGGCACACATAAGATTATGCATTCCATTTGGTCTTAAAAATGGGTATGACAGATCCCCTCATGAGCACCCTCAACTCTCTCTTTTGCATCTTAGCATGAAAACCCCATTTTGAGAGAGAAAAACTTCAATTCATGGAGAAGCTTGGATCTTTTTCAAAGATCATGTGGGAATATCTTCACCATGAGTTAGAAAAGGTTTCCACCAAGTTTCATAATTTTCGAGTTGATTTTAATTGGTTTTTGAATTTTTGGAGAAAGATCACTGCAATCTGTACATATAGGACTAGTCCGGTTTGTGATCCAATATTTTTGACTTGTGATTTTTTTAGGATTGCTTCGTTATGTTGCTGAAATTGTCATACCGGACTAGTCTAATATGTGGTCTGCACTAAGAGTTTATGATTTTCTCTATTTTTTGGTCATCTTCCTTTCGCACCTTCCTAGCTTCATTCTTAGGTCAGTAAGAACTCCAATGCTCCTTGATCATAGGGAAACCTAGAAGAAAAGAGTAGGTGTGTCAAATTGGGATATAGGCCAAGTTCTCTCTCTCTCTGAATTTTAACTGGCTCCCATTCACCCCCTATGGTCGTCATTTAGGTCTTTTAATTAGTATCAGAGCGGGTTAAGGATCATACTACCTTAACTGGCTTTAATCCACAAAGGTGATAATAGAGCGCGCCAACAGAAAGGCCCCCTGGTTTGATGGAACAAATTATGCTTATTGGATTTGGATGTTTGCTTTCCTACAAAGTCTTAGTTCTCAAGTTTGGATATTCACTTAGACCAAGATTACACCATTTTGGATGCTCAAGTTGGTCAGGATCAAGTTGACCAACACGAGGCCAACAATAAAGCTTGAAATGCGTGTTCGCTTCCCTCTACCTCTTTGAGTTTGATTGTGTATCAAGCCTTGCTACTACTCATGAGATCTAGTCAATTCTTTAGAAATAGCATGAGGGCTCTTCTCATGTGAAAACCAGACTTTTTGAGACTCAGTAGCGTGAGTGTGTGTCGGTGTTCAGACCCGAGGGGGTCCTAAACCAACGAGTAAATGCTGCGTGTCCCTTTCCTGGATGGTGATGCAAGGAGAACACATGGGGATTTATCCTGGTTCGGGCAAGAGAAGGCCCTACGTCCAGCGGGGGGGGGAGAGATTTGTATTTCCTTGCACCGAAGTGCTTGCGTAGGGGTTACAAGCTTGCGAGAGAGGGCGGCGAGCCCAGGTCTCAAAGAGGAGAAAAGGAAAATACAAGGTGATTGCTTGAGATGTTGATCTCTAGATTGTGTCTGGCTTGTCGTTCGTCCCCCTTTTTCCCACCTTTGCAGAGCCCTGGCCTGCCCTTTTATAGGACGAGTGGAGGCCGAGATGATGGGGAGCCTTGAGATGATGTTTTGTCGATCCCTGTTAAGGTGACTGTGGCGACGTGCCCTAGGGATGGAAGGCCATCCTTGGGTACCATGGTGACGTAGGGGATGAGACGGCGAAACGATCCGGAGCACCGTGCCATACCGTCCTTCTTTCCCTGTTGAGCCGTGCTGAGCGTTGAGGCCGGGTCGAGGCTGGGTCGAGGGCGAACGGATAAGTCCGAATCCCCGGGATCGCGGCGTACGGACTTTGTCGTATCCTCCCTCGAGGGTGATCAGTGACATACAGTGCTCGGTAAGGTGGGTACAGTGACGGTTTTCACCTCCCATCACGGGATGGGCGGTAAAACAGTGAAGACTGACACTGGCATTGTTCCCACGTCGACAATGCTCGCAACCATGCCGGTAGGTGGTGGTAGGTGATTGCATTTAATGCTAAGGTTTTTGTCCTGGGGTAGGTGAAGAGAGGGGGTCGAGCGCCTCGGCGCGGGCTCACACGAGTCGGAATGCGGTCGAGGCGTCCTGTCGTGCGGGACGGGGCGCGGTCGAGATCTCCCGTCGAGGGGGCCTCGTACGAGTCGGAGATGGGATGCGGTCGAGGTACTCCGTCGAGCTGGCCTCGCGCGAGACGGACCTTTCGTGCGGTTTGAGGTGGGTTGCGTTCTGCCGTGGTTTAGTCGCTTTTATTTTTATTATCGTTGAATGTGGGTACCCCTATACTATTGGTACTGACAGTAGCCCCCGAGCCTTTAGGTGAGTGGGTGATCACTCTCCTAAAGGCTTTTTGCTGATGAACTGGAATCGTAGCGCTGTTGGCTTCTCTAGTGGGGGCGTGCGAGCGCTCCCGGGACTTTTCCAGTGGGGGTGCGCGAGCACACCCGCCGGGTGTAGCCCCCGAGGCCTCGGTGGAGTATTTGGAAAACTCCTCCGAGGTCTTTTTTATGTTTTAAGGAGTAGTTGTTGCGGTCGAGCCCCCGAGCCTCGCGCGCACGAGGTCGATCGGAGTCCCTGTCGTCTTTTATTGTGCGGCCCTCACACTCCTCCTGCGGAGAGGAGGAGGAGGGGTGGGGAACGTCGTACTACCCCATTTGGGCGAGTCCCGACGATCTCCGGTGAGCTGCTAGCGGGTAGATTCGAGTGAGAGTCCGTGCTCCAGTCGTTAGGAGTTGGCTTGTGGCCCGGAGGCGCTCTTCAAGGATGCCAAGGAGTGGTCGTGTGGATGTCGGTTCCCTGCGACAGGATCCGAGGGCTCGGTGCCTCCCCCGAGGGGATCCCTACTTTGACCTCATCCTTTGGCCTCGAATACGTCTTGGGGTGCCTCGAGAGCGTGGCTCGAGCCCTGGCCATGTACGGGTGCATCCCTGGTCGTCCCTCGCTCTGTCGCTCGAGGGCAGCTGTCGAACCCAGGTCGAGGGCCAGCTTCCGTCCTCTCGAGACTTATAGTGGGCTCGGAGCCCATTATAGGTATCTGGGAATATCCGTCCGTGGATCTCGCCCCGCTCGTTAGCCAGGCGTGCCTTTTTAGGGCGAGATCGGCGCGGTAGTGGGCGACGTGGCGTTCGGTTACGGCGTGGGGGACGACCACGTGCCCGGCTCCTGTAAGACATGGGGGACGGTTAGGTGAGCGCATTTAATGTGGGAAACTGTTCCTACCTTTTCACGCGGCCGTTGGACTTCCTCCAGGCATATAAAGGCAAGACCTAGGGGTCTGCGTTCCCCACCGGTTCCTTGCGCCCTTGCCATCCCTTAGCCTCAGAAAACCCTTGCCCTCTTGCGCTCTCTGCCTACACCGCCGCCACCGCCTCCCCCTTCGCTCACACCCCTCCCGACAGCGTCGATGGCAGGAAAGAGCCAAATTCTCCCCGCCGACGACTGGGCCGCTTCCTCGGTGACGGAGAGGAAGTTGGAAGAGTTGGTCGAGGACGGGCTGCTGCGGGCGAGGACAAGCCAGTCGCGGCCGGAGTGGATCGCGCCGCCGCCGGCCCACCGGGAGCCGGCGCCCCCTGAAGGGTACGTGGTGAGCTTCGTCTGCTTCCACGAGCGGGGGTTCGGCGTTCCCGCATCCGTCTTCATGCGCGCGCTCCTCCACTACTACCGGGTGGAGCTCCATCACCTCGCCCCCAATGCCGTCGCACAGGCCGCCATCTTTGCGGCGGTCTGTGAGGGCTACCTCGAGGTGGAGCCGCAGTGGAACCTGTGGCTTCACCTCTTCAAGGGTGAACTCTTCGCCAAGAGAGCGGGGGAGAAGGGAGTCCTGTGCGCGGCGCGAGTAGGGAGATGCGTCCTGCAGTTGAGGTCGAGCCGGGCGGATCAGTACATCCCGGCTCGCCTCATCTCCTCGAACAGCGGGTGGCACGAGGGCTGGTTCTACCTCCGCAACGACGACAACCAGTTGCCGAAGTACACTGGCCGCGTGCTGACCGCCCGGGAGGACCGCTAGACGTATGGAGTGCCGGAGGTTGAGAAGCCGCGCCTGGACCCGCTGCTGGTGGTGCTGCAGCAGCTTCGCCTTCGAGGCTTGACGGCAGCGGCGGTGGCAACAGCGTTCCACCGCCGCAGAGTAATGCCGTTGTGCCAGCGTCGCCTGCGTCTCGACCAGATGACTCCGGAGGCGTCTCTGGAGGGGAGCCGGATGTCCCACGAGTCCCTCACCCTCGAGAAGGTACTCCGTTGAGCTCGTCGGATGGTCAGGACTTTCAAGACGGAGGAGGTCGACGGGGTCCCCATGAGGCCCACCGAGGGGTTCGAACCCGTGGTAAGTATCTTTGAGTTGATACGCTTGTTTGGTTTTGTTCGTTTTTTGGATTCCCCTGATCTGGTCGAGGCCGGCGTGCAGGACTTGTCGGCGCTACGGGAGACGCGGCCGCCAGTCCCAGAGGACCGACCCGCCCGTGAGGCTCGACGGCTGCATGCCTCGAAGCAGAAGCAGATCAAGGAGTCGACCAAGAAGCGGGCGGCCCGCAAGGCCAGGGAGGCGGAGGCGCGGAAGAAGCTCCGGCGCCAACCAGCCATCGAGGGAGTTCCTCTGGCGCCGTCGCCTTCCGAGACAATCTCGGGGGAGGATGACGACGGCAGCGGCGAGGACGACGATGCCCTGTCGCGGTATGATGCCGCGACCAGGCTGGGGGACCTCCCTGATATCCGCCCCCTGCTGGAGCCCATCGGGGGATCATCCTCCTCCGTCGTCGTGGTCGAGGAGATCGAGGAGGACGAGGAGGAAGAGGAAAAGAAGAAGAAGAAGGAGAAGAAGGAGGCGGGCCCCTCGGCGGGAGGGGCCGCTTTGCCCCGGACCCGGCAAACTCGGGGATGCCTGCCTCAGCCCAGGCCCCGCAAACTCGGGCGGGGGCCGGGACGGTGGTGCCGACATCGTCATCGGCGGCGCCATCGTCGGGCGTAAGAACCCGAGGCCAGCTGGCCTCGGAGGCGCAGAAAGCGCATAGCGGCGCGCCGGCGAGGGCCCCGCGGAGCGCCCGGTCTGCTGGTGGGGCCGCCGCGAGGCCGCCGCCCGCCGCCTCAGAAGGCTCGGACCGCGCGGGGTCGAGGCCTTTGGTGCCAATTTCCGGGTGAGTATTCGTGCTTAGTGGCTTCGCCTCTCTCCGGATCCGTCGGCTGATCTTGCTCTTTACTTCACAGGTTGAAGCGGAAGGCGGAGCTCATGGGGCCTACCCCCGTGAAGTCGCTACGGGTCAGTGCCGTTGTCCTCAACCGGACGGCGGAGCAGGACGCGGCCTGGGTCCGCGAGGTCGAGGCCGCGAAGGGCGCCTGCGACAGCAGCAGGAGGCTGCAAGCGCTACGGCGGTCGCTGGCCCCGACTCCGCCGTGGCGAGGTCCGACACGGCGAGGGCGGTGGCGCCCGGTTCGGTCGAGGCGGAGCCTAGGCCGTTGCCGACGGCTGAGGCCACCGTCGAGGCCGTGGCGTGTGAAGCACCCGTTGGCGGCGTGGAGCGGGCGGGTGCCGACGTGACCATGGAGGAGGTTGCGTCGGCACCGGGATAGGAGGTGACATCGGTGAGGGGACCGCTGCCGCAGCAAGACCTGCTGGTGCGGCCGGTGGGCACAGTGGAGAGCGAGGCCGTCGAGCTCCCTACCGGGGCTCCAGAAGAAGGGGTGCCAGAGGTTGAGGTGCCGGCTCCGGGAGCGCCGTCGGTCGAGGCGCCAGCTCCTGAGCCGCCGACGATCGAGGCGGCAGCTCCGGAGACGTCGACAGCCGAGGTGCCGGCTCCGGAGGTGCCGACGACCGAGGGGCCGGCCACCGCAGAAGGGCAGGCGCCCGTGGTCCTTACTCTCGATGACACCCCCCTAGACAAAGGGAAACAAGCGATGGGGGTCGAGGGGAGCGAGGCCATGGATCAGGCCGGTGCCTCGACGGCCGCTGGAGCCGCGGGCGCCGTGGTCGAGACCGGCCCTTCGGCGGGACCGGGAGATGCCCCGGCCGCGTCGTCGTCGTCGTGGCCTGACATCGCCGCGCTGGCGATAGCGCGGGCTGAGGAGGAGATTCCGAGGTGGGGAGGGCCGTCCCTTCAGTTCAGGGACGCTGTGAACCCCGACGCCGAGCCCATCTTCACCTTGAATGACAGGGATGAAGTGCACCGCTGGCAGTACCTCGAGGGCGTCCGCCGGCACCTCGATCGGATACTCAACGTGGCGTCCGACGCCGTCTCGCGGGGTATACGGGATGCCACCGAGGTACGATCGATCCGTTTAGCTTTTTTCATGGCTCTTAGTGTCTTTTTTCCTTGGTTTCTTTATCTTCTTGGTCTCTTTTGAATCATGGCCAGGAGCTGAAGGAGTACTCCCGCCGCAAGTCGCTCTTCATCCGGGATGAGAGCGGCGTGTGGGCGGCGCTGTCCCAGCAACGGGCCTTGGTCGAGGAGGCCTAGAAAAGGCTTTCCGATCGGATCGCTGAGATGGCGGAGCTGCGTACCGCCTACTCGACGGTGAAGGAGGAGGCGATACAAGCTCGGGCGGTCTGGGGGTCGAGCCCGACGCCGACACCGGAGAAGATGCTCCAGGGAACTCCTTCATCCGTCGGATGGCGGCGCTGGGTCGCCTTGCCCGGGAGAAGATACGGGACAGCCTCCACCACAGCGTGAAGAGGGCGTTGGCCGTCGTCCGCTCAGGGTTTGTGTTCAACATGGAGCTTGTCGCCGACGGCTTCATCATAGACCCGGATCGGACGGACGAAGATAATGAGAACGCCTGCCTGGAGCTGATTGACGCCGCGGAGGGGCCTGGGAGTCGTCTGGCCTCGCTCTTTGAACCCGAGGTGGTCCTGCCTGCTGACGATGAAGGCCTGTGAGCCAGATCTGGGCGTAGAGGCCCATGTAATAAGTTAGTTATTTTGAATTTTGGTTGTGGTGGCCTTGGAGGCCCTAAGAACTCGAAACATAAACCAGTTTGTGGTTAATTTAGTTTTATTCGAGCTTTTCTTCCCTTTATGGCTTGGATTGTGTTCTCGTACGATTTACTTAGCATGCAGTCGCGCCCTTTGGCGCAGGGGAGCGAGTGGAGGTACCGTAGCCTAGGAGGCGTAGGTGGTCTCGCGGCTCGACTGCCCTCGAGCTTTAGGGTGCTCTTGCGGCCTCGCAGATCGTGTGAGATCCTAATCTAAGTGACGGGGGGTGAACTCCTTTTTAAAGTTATGAACTGTTATTAGATCTGCTTTAGCATGCGGTCGCGTGAGTACCGTAGCCTTGGAGGCGTAGGTGATCTCCTGGCTCGAGAGCTCTTTTGAGCCTTAGGGTGCTCTTGCGTCGCTTATCGATCTAAGAAGTAGTTCTTAAAGTTTAAAAAGAAGTGCAAGTTTTTTCGGGACTGGGGGTTCCCCCTTTGTAGCCCCTGAGGGAGGGTCGATTCTAGGAGTGCAGAGTCGATCCTTCCTCATTGTGAAACAAAAGTTTGGACATTGCTGTATTCTTTATTCATGGAAAGGAAATTACAGAGCCTCGAAGCTTTCTAAGGAAAAAAGCGACGTAGCTGTTCAATGTTCCAAGCGTTGGTGAAGATTTCGCCCTTCTCGTTGGATAGCTTGTAGGTGCCCAGCTTCAGTACTTCTGCGATGATGTACGGTCCTTCCCATGGTGGCGTGAGTTTGTGGCGCCCCTTGGTGTTCTGGTTCCGCCGTAGCACCAAATCGCCGACGTTGAGGTCACGCTTGCGAACGTGTCTGTCGTGGTAGCGTCGGAGACCCTGCTGGTACCTGGCAGAATGCAACAGAGCCACATCCCGGGCTTTCTCGAGCTGGTCGAGGGCGTCCTGTCTTGTGGCGTCATTATTTTTTTCGCTGTAGGCCTTCAACCTTGGGGATCCGTATTCTATATCAGTTGGGAGCATTGCCTCAGACCCATAGACTAAGAAGAACGAAGTGAACCCCGTGGCTCGACTCAGCGTTGTTCTTAGGCTCCACAGGACCGAGGGCAGCTCGGCGGCCCATCTCTTGCCATGTTTGTTTAGCTTGTCAAAGATTCTGGGTTTCAGGCCTTGTAGGAGCATGCCGTTGGCACGTTCTACTTGGCCATTTGTTTTTGGGTGAGCCACGGCTGACCAGAGCACACGGATGTGATGGTAGTCGCAGAAATCCAAAAAATTTTTACCAGTGAACTGGGTGCCGTTGTCCGTGATGATACAGTTGGGGAGCCCAAAGCGATGGATGATGTCAGTGAAGAAGAGCACAGCCTGCTCGGACCTGATGCTGGTGATGGGGCGGGCCTCGATCCACTTGGAGAATTTGTCGATTGCGACGAGCAGGTGGGTGAAGCCGCCAGTCGTCCTTTTCAGAGGTCCGACAAGGTCGAGCCCCCAAACGGCAAACGGCCATGTGATGGGGATGGCTTGCAGGGCGTGTGCCGGAAGATGTGTTTGTCTCGCATAGTACTAACAACCCTTGCAGGAGCGTACTAGCTTGACAGCGTCGGAGACCGCGGTTGGCCAATAGAATCCTTGTCGAAAGACATTTCCGACGAGGGTTCGAGGCGCTGCGTGGTGACCGCAAGCCCCCGAGTGCAAGTCGCTGAGCAGGTCTCTGCCTTCCTCGTTTGTGATGCAGCACTGGAGGATGCCAGTAGGGCTGCGGCGGTACAACTCCCTACTGTCGCCAATGATCACAAAGGTTTTGGCCCGGCGAGCGATCCGTCGAGCCTCGGTCTTATTCGAGGGGAGTTCCCCTTGGATAAGGTAGTCGAGGTATGGAGCGCGCCAGTCAAGCTCGAGGTCAGATGGCGGGGTCGATCCTTCCACCTGCATGGCTTCAGCCCCGGTCGAGGGGGCTTCCGCCTCAGGTGGGGGGTCAACTGACGTCCCGTCGACCCCTGCGTCTGGCCTAAGGTCGACGGATGGCTGCTGGAGATCTCTCGTGAAGACGTCTGGTGGAACTGTAGTTCGACTGGACGTGATTTTTGCTAGTTCGTCGGCGGCCTCATTATACCTGCGTGCGATGTGGTTGAGCTCGAGGCCGTGAAACTTATCCTCGAGGCACCGTACTTCCTGGCAGTAGGCTTCCATTTTGGGGTCACGGCAACTCGAGCTCTTCATGACCTGGTTGATCACGAGCTGGGAGTCGCCTCGAACATCAAGGTGTCGGACCCCGAGCTCGATGGCAATTCTCAGCCCCACGACGAGTGCCTCGTACTCAACGACGTTGTTTGACGTAGGAAAATAAAGCCGGATGACGTAGAGCATGTGAACACCGAGGGGTGAGATGAAGAGCAAGCCCGCGCCTGCTCCTGTTTTCATCAACGACCCATCGAAGTACATGGTCCAGAGCTCGGCCTGGAGCTGTGCGGGAGGGAGTTGGGTGTCGGTCCATTCAGCCAGAAAATCTGCTAACACCTGTGACTTGATAGCCTTGCGCGGCGTATAGGACAGGGTCTCGCCCATGAGTTCGACCGCCCATTTAGCAATCCTACCCGAGGCTTCCCGGTTCCGGGCTATCTCTCCCAAGGGGAAAGAAGAAACCACAGTAACCGGGTGGCCCTCGAAGTAGTGTCGGAGCTTGCGCCGCGTCAGGACGACGGCATATAGCAGTTTCTAAATTTGTGGGTATCAAACCTTAGTTTCTGAGAGCACCTCGCTGATGAAATAGACCGGCCTCTGGACAAGCAAGGTATGCGCCTCCTCGGCCCGTTCGACAACCAGGACCGAACTGACTACTTGTGACGTCGCAACAACATAAAGTAGGAGCGGTTCCCCTGGGGTTGGAAGGACGAGGATGGGTGGATTAGAGAGCGTGGCCTTGAGTTTTGTGAGAGCTTCCTCTGCTTCGTGGGTCCAGGAAAAATGCTCCGATTTCTTCAAGAGGCGGTACAGAGGGAGCGCTTTCTCGCCGAGGCGCGAAATGAAACGGCTAAATGTTGCTAGGCAACCCATGACCCTCTATACGCCTTTCAGATCTCGGATGGGGCCCATCTTGGTTATCGCAGAGATTTTTTTAGGGTTGGCCTCGATGCCGCGTTTGGATACGATGAACCCTAAAAGCATGCCTCGAGGAACGCCAAAGACGCATTTCTCAGGATTGAGCTTGATGTTTCTCGCCCGGAGGCATTTAAACACAACGTCGAGGTCGCTGACTAGATTGTCAGCTCATTTTGTTTTGACAACGATGTCGTCGACATAAGCCTCGATGGTCGACCCGATGTGTTTCCCGAAAACGTGCTGCATGCACCGCTGGTACGTAGCCCCCGCGTTCCGGAGACCGAAGGGCATCGTAATGTAGCAATACATGCCGAATGGGGTAATGAATGAAGTTGCGAGCTGGTCGGACTCCTTCATTTTGATCTGATGGTAACCGGAATACGCGTCTAAGAACGAAAGAGTTTCACATCCCGCAGTGGAATCAACGATTTGATCAATGCGTGGCAGAGGGAAGGGAACTTTTGGACATGCTTTATTCAAACTAGTATAGTCTACACACATCCTCCATTTCCCACTCTTTTTCTTAACTAATACAGGATTAGCTAGCCACTCAGGATGATGAACTTCCTTGATGAATCCGGCCTCCAGTAGCTTGTGGATCTCCTCGCCGATGACCCTGCGCTTCTCCTCGTCGAAGCGGCGCAGGCGTTGCTTCACCGGTTTGGATCCGGCCCGGATCTCCAAGGCGTGCTCGGCGACTTCCCTGGGTATGCCAGGCATATCCGAGGGACTCCACGCAAAGATGTCGACGTTTGCGCGGAGAAAGTCGACGAGCACGGCTTCCTATTTCGGATCGAGGGTGGCGCTGATGTTCAGCGCCTTCCCGTTGGGATCAGTGGGGTCGAGAGGTACGAGCTTGATGTCTTCTGTGGGCTCGAAGCTGCCGGCGTGGCGCTTTGGGTCGGGGATCTCGTTGGCGAGACCGTCGAGGTCTGCAGCCAAAGTCACCGACTCCAAAACAGCCTCGCCGTGCTCGACGCACTCGACGTCGCATTCGTAGGCATGTTCGTACGAGGGCCCCACAGTGATGACGCCGTTTGGGCCTGGCATCTTGAGCTTGAGATAGGTGTAGTTCGGCACAGCCATGAACTTGGCGTAGCAAGGGCGCTCGAGGATAGCGTGGTATGTCCCACGGAACCCGACCACTTCGAAGGTGAGGGTCTCCTTTCTGAAGTTGGCCGGTGTGCCAAAACAAACAGGTAGATCGACCCATCCGAGGGGTTCCGCCCGTTTCCCTGGCACGACTCCGTGGAAGCCCCCGACGCTAGGTTGAAGGCGCGCTCTTTCGACCCCTAGAAGGTCGAGGGTCTGGGAGTAGATGATGTTGAGGCTGCTCCTGCCGTCCATGAGCACTTTGGTGAGGCGCGTGTTGGCGATGACGGGATCAACGACAAGAGGGTAGACCCCCGGATTGGGGACGTAATTAGGATGATCATCACGGTCGAAAGTGATGGCCACCGCAGACCAGTCAAGGAACCGAGGGACCGCCGTTTGTACGGAAAAAACCTCACGCCGCTCTCGCTTGCGTTGGCGAGTCGAGAGGCGGGTCGAGGGTCCTCCGTAGATCATGAAGCAGTCATGGATCTCGGGGAATCCCTCATCCTTGTCATCACCCTTGGGGTCTTCCTTCTTGTCAGTGCTCTTGCCGCCTGCACCCTCGAAGTACCTGCGGAGCATGTGACAATCTTCGAGGTTATGGTTAGTGGGTCCCTTGTGGTAGGGACATGGCTCCTTGAGCATTTTGTCGAAGATGCCCCCACCGGGGGGGGCCTCGAGGCTTCTTGCGCTCGGTAGCGGCGACAAGCTCGTCGGTCGGGGCCTCGAGCTTGCCCTACCGGCCTTTCTTCTTCTTACGGTTGTTCCTCTTAGAGCCCCGAGCGGGGCTCGCGGGATCATCGGCCTTCTGCTTCCCTTTGTCCTGCTCACCTCCGAAGATGGCACCTACTGCCTCCTCGCCGGCGGCGAAGTTGGTGACGATGTCCATCAATCCGTTGGCAGTGAGTGGGGTGTGACGGCCCAACTCTCGGACCAACTCCTTGCAAGTGGTGCTAGAGAGGAAAGCCATGATCACGTCGGAGTCGGTGACATTGGGGAGCTCGGTGCGCTGCCTGGAGAAGCGCCGGATGTAATCTCGGAGGGATTCACCCGGTTTCTGCTTGCAACTCCGGAGGTCCCACGAGTTGCTAGGGCGCATGTAAGTTCCCTTGAAGTTTCCCTCGAACACCCTCACGAGATCATCCCAGTCGCGGATCTGTTGAGGCGGGAGATCCTCGAGCCAGGCTCGAGCGGTGTCGGAGAGGAACAGGGGGAGCTGTCGGATGATGACCCGGTCGTTGGTGGCCCCGCCCAGTTGACATGCCAAGCGGAAATCGGCGAGCCAAAGTTCTGGTTTGGTCTCGCCGTTGTACTTGGCAAGAGTTGTGGGAGGGCGAAACCGCGCCAGGAGTATGGTTTCATGGATAGCCTTGCTGAAGACCCGAGGGCCCGGAGGCTCGGGTGAAGGGCTACGATCTTCCGAGCTGTCGTAACGCCCGCCCCTGTGCACGTGGTAACCTCGAGCCACACCGTCACCGTGCTTGCGCGTGCGGCGCTCGACGATGTTGCCACGGGTGTCTCGAGGCCCATGGTCGTGAGTGATGTGCTCAGGGGCGGGAGCCATCCGAATCCGTCGGGCGGGTTCGAGATGAACCGAGGCCTCTCTCTCCTGTCGGGAGGGCTCTGCGAGCCGCTCCGAGGCGGGCTCGCGTCGCCTCGAGGCAGAGCTCTCGGCCGGCTGCAGGGCGGCGGTCTCGAGGAGTTCTCGGATCTCATCTCGAGCCCGGCGGGCGTCGGGATTTGACGGCTCGGGCATGTTGCGGAGGAGCATGGCGGCGGCGACGACGTTCTGGCTGGCTCGAGCGAAAACCGAGGGGTCGGCCACCCGGTCCTCGTCGATGCGACGGTTGACGTCGCGAGCTCTCTCGCGAGCTCTCCCGCCAAGTGCGCGTTCCGCACGCTCACGCTCGAGGGTTTGTTGAAGCAGATGCAGGTTTTCTCGTTCCATGTCGAGCCTTTCCTGTAACTCACGGATTTGCTCGAGCTGCATTCCTTGATCCGCAAGGAGTTGAGCCTCGTCCCGCTCGGCAGGGAGCTCGACATGAGGGGGCGTGTGCCTTCCTTCGACCGGCTCTTCTTCCTATGAATCCGACGCGCTTTCAACATCGATGTTGAAGCATTCACGGGTCGGATCATAGGTGTCATCAGCCGAGTCAGAGTCAGGAGCGCCGAAATAATAGTATGACGGGGGAATGTGTGGCCGTTGCAAATTGCCATTGGGGTTGCGGCGTGGGGAAGCGGTCACACGGGGTTTTGATTCTGGTACCTCCGTAGAGTCCGGGTAATCAGAAGCCGGCGTAGACACAACGAGGTCCAGAGTGGAGCGTAGATGGTGCCCAGGGAGTTCCTCATAAGCGCTCATGCAAGTGCTTACGGAAGAAGCGTACACCTGGGCAGCCGAATCTAGCCCAAATGGGAACGGCGAAGGAGATGTGGCTGTCCACACCGGAGCGGGTGCTCCGGACAGTGGTGTCTCACCGGACGGGGGAGCGGCGGGATTCTCCGTCGGCATGTTACCCTCGGCCAAGCCTATCCTCCCCAGACCTTCTATGAGGAGGTCTGGGTCGGTGTCCGGCTGGGGGGTGCCGGACCGGGGGATCCCTTCACCCTCCGCGAGATGAAGACGGTGGTTGCGTCGGGCTCGTCGTCGTCGGGCGGCTCGCGCTTGCCTGGAACGACGGTACCGGCGGATTGCTCCCCCGGGCTGGGAGAGCTCGTAATCCTCGTCGGTTGGGTGCCTAGGTGGGAGTAGGACCATGTCATAGCCATAGCCGAGCGACATGAACTCCAAACTCTCGAACCAGATCACCGTGGCCAACGGGATAGGACGATTGGGGTCAGCCATCTAGGAAAAAGGCGGGAAAGCGACGTCGGCACGCAGCGGCCCCCTACCTGGCGCGCCAACTGTCGGTGTTCGGACCCGAGGGGGTCCTAAACCAATGAGTAAATGCTGCGTGTCCCTTTCCTGGATGGTGATGCAAGGAGAACACACGGGGATTTATCCTGGTTCGGGCAAGAGAAGGCCCTACGTCCAGCAGGGGGGAGAGATTTGTATTTCCTTGCACCGAAGTGCTTGCGTAGGGGTTACAAGCTTGCGAGAGAGGGCGGCGAGCCCAGGTCTCAAAGAGGAGAAAAGGAAAATACAAGGTGATTGCTTGAGATGTTGATCTCTAGATTGTGTATGGCTTGTCGTTCGTCCCCCTTTTTCCCACCTTTGCAGAGCCCTGGCCTGCCCTTTTATAGGATGAGTGGAGGCCGAGATGATGGGGAGCCTTGAGATGATGTTTTGTCGATCCCTATTAAGGTGACTGTGGTGACGTGCCCTAGGGATGGAAGGCCATCCTTGGGTACCATGGTGACGTAGGGGATGAGACGGCGAAACGATCCGGAGCACCGTGCCATACCGTCCTTCTTTCCCTGTTGAGCCGTGCTGAGCGTCAAGGCCGGGTCGAGGCTGGGTCGAGGGCGAACGGATAAGTCCGAATCCCCGGGATCGCGGCGTACGAACTTTGTCGTATCCTCCCTCGAGGGTGATGAGTGACGTACAGTGCTCGGTAAGGTGGGTACAATGACGGTTTTCACCTCCCATCACGGGATGGGCGGTAAAACAGTGAAGACTGACACTGGCATTGTTCCCACATCGACCATGCTCGCAACCACGCCGGTAGGTGGTGGTAGGTGATTGCATTTAATGCTAAGGTTTTTGTCCTGGGGTAGGTGAAGAGAGGGGGTCGAGCGCCTCGGCGCGGGCTCACACGAGTCGGAATGCGGTCGAGGCGTCCTATCGTGCGGGACGGGGCGCGGTCGAGATCTCCCGTCGAGGGGGCCTCGTACGAGTCGGAGATGGGATGCAGTCGAGGTACTCCGTCGAGCTGGCCTCGCACGAGACGGACCTTTCGTGCGGTTTGAGGTGGGTTGCGTTCTGCCGTGGTTTAGTCGCTTTTATTTTTATTATTGTTGAATGTGGGTACCCCTATACTATTGGTACCGACAGTGTGAGAATTTCTTACAATTGCCCGGTGAGAAATTGATTTGATGTTTAGTAGTTTCCTGCCTATCATGAACAAAATAAGGGCCAACATGCCTTAACTACCTTACGATGATCACAAGAGATCTCTTAAGTTGCCGCATGCCCTAGATCATAAGGTGTGGGAGGTGAAAGTTGCCGCTATCACAGAATCATTGTTGGCATTTTCAAACGCAAATAGATAAATCCGCAAGCACACGGATACCGCTGTAGCTTTCACCTAGGAGTATTCCAAGGTATCGTATTTATCCATAGGAAAACAATGGTTAAAGAAGTTGATAGTTCATAATCATGTATCTACTAGCTAGTGTACTAACTAAATTAAAGTGGGGGTAAGTGTTGTTTATGATAACAGTTATGAATATTGACACACACATAAGAGAATTCCGTAAATGAGCAGTCTAGCTAAATTGAGAGGACAATGGGTGAGTTCAAGGTTTCTAAATACTTCTCTATTACTTTGGTTCTATAGGGTATAACTAAATCATGGGTAAATATAGCGATCATACACAATAACACTTTGGAGCAACAGTACCTTTCCAACTCTCGAGGGGGTAAGAAAGCGTAGTCGGGGGAAGGCTGCCTAAAGCTCTATGAACACCAATCCTAACATGGTGGATTACAATGGCCTGATAGATCTATCACCCCTGGGGTTACCACAACTAACCATAGGATTGAGCGCAATCTCAAATAACGTATAGTCTAGACACCATGTCTATACTATGGATTACTACTCTAGTCACATATGACAACTAAAGCACTCAATGCGAGCGAAGATCCCATGCTAAGATATGATAACTATATTAACTATACACATGAAAGGCATAAAAGTAAATAGAGAAGATAACTATATTAAAGCATAAGTCTTGTGTTGACGGTAGTTAACATACATCAAGAACCGTCAACCTACCTTGTAAAAATGGTGAAAATGGATCAATATCATAGAATAGGAGGTTATTACTGATAGTTTCCATGAGTTTTGGTGAATCTGTGTTTTTAGTAGGATTTAATCAGAAAACTGGAAAGGAGGATCAAAACATCAAAAGAATTAAACTTAACCGCGATGAAAACTATTCTAGAAGACTCCAGAGGACTTCAGGAGGCAACCCACCGAGCCAGAGACTGAGAGGCCACCAGGTGGGACCAGCCAGCCCCACCCAGGTGCTGCCAGGCCCCTGGTGGTGGGCCCCGCTTGTCAGCTTCTGGAATGTTCCTCCACCGCCTCCCTAGACCGCATCTACACCGTTCCTTAAGTTGGTTTGATCCAAGGGCTCGTGTTGCACCCTTAGGGCTATAAATAAAGGCCTGTACCCCTGGAGGGAAGCCAATTCTAGATCCTGAGAGCTAAAAGGCTAGAAACCCTAATTCATATTTCCACCAAGATCTAGGGCTAGCAATGAAGAGAAGATTAGTCCTCTATAGGATCTAGCCTTGTATTAGATATAGAGAGATAGAGTGAGAGATAGAGTTTTGGAGGAGTTCTAGCCTATCAGTGCTCTCTCTATGGCTATACTCTAGCGGAATCAAGTTCTACTAGAGCTTGCTTCTGAAATTTCTCTGGTAATCGACTTTTGATTCAAGTAAGCATCTTGTTCATATTGTTCTTCAAGTTTACGACTCTCTTTTGAGTGCTTTGATCTTGGTGGCTCTAGATTAAATTAGTATTCGTAGTGTAAGTATGGTGCTTAGACTAGGGTTACTCGTAAATACACCCTCATTTTTTTGGATCGGTGGTAGCTCGCGAAGGTGACTTTTATAGCTTCGTTGAATCCTCTGTAGTCCACCCCTCGTTAATAGGATTAGCAGGAATTTGATCGCTTTTAGGGAAGAAACTCTGAATTTGTTCCCTATTAGACATCTCCCATCATAGAACAATAGAAGATAAAGCTTACCAAGAATGGAACTAGACATATCTCAGTAGTCTCCTTTATATTCCTATTTTCTGACCTTGACTGTGAAGTTGGGTTAAGATTAAGACTTAGTTATTCTCACTAATTGTTCCTTTGGGTTCAATATTAAAACTAGGTTATTCTCAGTGAAGTGCTACAACAGTATAATATCTGTGCACTTGCGGATATATATATATTCTCTCTGTGTGCATTTAATTTATACCAACAAGCATTTCTGGCGCCGTTGCTGGGTAACAGTTTGCTGAGTTAACTTTGAGTCTAGCTTAATCTTGTATTATACTTTTATCTTTTATTTTTACCTTTTATCATGGATCCAGTATCCACCCTTCTCTACCAATATGGTGCACCCACGGGTACTAGCCTAAAGCCAGTAGAATCTTCCAAACCTATCCTAGCACCTGGCTATGAGCTACGCTCGTGGTTAATCAGTATGGTTCAGGATCAACCTTTTTTTGGCGAAGTAGATGAAAACCCCTATTCCCACCTACGTGAGTTTGAGCAGACCTGTGCATGTAAACACATTGAAGGCATGTCAGATGAGACCTTAAGATGGAAGCTTTCTCCTTTCTCTTTAACGGGAGAAGCTAAACGTTGGTATTCGCTCAATATTGGGAGTAGTCAAGGAGATTGGGGAGCGTTGTGCTCTAGCTTTTGCTTACAATTCTTTTCCACCTATAGGGTAGTCAAACGTCGTGTAGAGGTTCTAACTTTTAAACAAAAGGAGAAAGAATCTCTAGGCAAGGCATGGGAACACTTTAACACTCTTCTTAGTTCTAGCCCTGACCTTACCATTTCAGAACCTATTCTTCTCCTACATTTTTTCATGGGCCTTACCAGAAAAAACATAGAATATCTTAATACGGTCGCAGGAGGTTCGTTCATGCATGTTTCCACCGAAAAGGGGAGAAGCATTCTCACAAAAATCTTGGCCTACCTTCCTAAAGAAAGAGAGAAGTTGTTAGGAGAAGAATCCCAATTAGTTGAACTCGAATCTTTACCAGAACCATCACCAACTTCAGCTATTCCAGATCTCAAACCACTGAAAAAGGAGGAAACTACAATTTCAAATTTTATGCTTGAATTTGAGGATGAACTTTTTGCCGAATATGTAAATACCCCGAATTACTACATAATGGGGAAACCTCAGGAGCCTAGAAATCATCATCTGTAGAACCTTTAGACCCTTCTGAGGAAGCTTTCTGAAAAAAGATAACGAAAGACCTAGTGTCCATCATGAGTGATGAATGGTTAGAAGAATTAGAGCTTTCTCCTGAAGTAATTCGCTTAGATTCACCTTCTACTACCATTTATTGCCAAATTAACAAGGATTCTTTTGATGCTCTTTAGAATCCGGTTGTGGGTGTCAATATCATGTCTTTGATTTTTGCTCATGATTTATTAAAAGACATGCCATTAGCCCGAACAAAAAAGTTATTAAAAAGTCTTTCAGGACACATTGTTCCAAGTTTGGTAATTCTTTGTGCCCTTCCTATTTTGGTAAATGGAACCTAAGTGCACTTAAATTTTTATATCTTTGATGTTATGGAGTTCAACCTATTGATAGGACAACCAATAGAAAGACTTATCTATGAAGGAAAAAAGGGAAAGTTGAACATTAGACTTGGGAAAAAATTTGAGCTCTCTGTGCCCATCACTCACTTTCTTAATGCTAAGATTGAGCCAATTCCTGAGCTAGACCCAGTGGAAGAGGTTAAGGTTGCATCTTTTGATGACTTGATTGAACCCAACCTTGAAGATGATGCATAGTTCTTCATCGATGAGAAGGAAGACGAAAGTCCCATAGAACTTGAACCTCTCAATGAATTGCTAGAATCGCCTAAGCCCTCCATTAAGTTTAAACCCCTGTCTTCTGGTCTTAGATATGCTTTTCTTAATAATGATCAGGATTCTCCTATGATCATAAGTGATAAACTCTCTTAGGAAGAATCTTTACGCTTGCTAACTGTCTTAGAAAAGCATCGTTCTTCTTTTGGCTATTCACTCCAAGATCTTAAGGGAATCAGTCGTGCTCTTTGCACCCATCACATCCCTACAAATCTAGATTCTATACCTTCTAGGAGGCCCCAGCGTAGGCTTAACAATGCGATGAGAGAGGTTGTTAAGAAAGAGGTCTTAAAACTCTTGCACGCCGGGATCATCTATCCTGCACCACATAGCGAGTGGGTAAGCCTAGTTCAAGTTGTGCCTAAAAAGGAGGGCATGACTGTTGTTAAAAATAAAAAGAATGAATTAATCCCCCAAAGAACCGTAACTGGTTGGCGGATGTGCATTGATTACCGAAAACTTAATAAGGCAACAAAGAAAGATCACTTTCCATTACCCTTCATTGATGAAATGTTGGAGTGACTGGCGAACCACTCTTTCGTTTGTTTTCTTGATGGGTATTCAGGTTATCACTAGATTTCGATCCATCCAGGTGACCAAAGCAAAACCACCTTTACATGTCCATATGGAACTTATGCTTATCGTAGAATGTCTTTTGAATTATGTAATGCTATAGCTTCTTTTCAAAGATGCATAATGTCTATATTTTCTGATATGATTGAAGAAATCATGGATGACTTTTCTATTTATGGAAAAACTTTTGATGATTAACATGAAAATTTAGACAAGGTTTTGCATAGATGTGAAGAAAAGCACTTAGTCCTTAATTGAGAAAAATGTCATTTCATGGTTAGAGAAGGCATAGTGCTTGGACACTTGGTGTTTGAAAGAGGGTTGAGGTAGATAGAGATAAAATTGAAGTAATTGAACAACTACCTCCACCTGTAAATATCAGAGGGATCCGAAGCTTTCTTGGTCATTGTGGTTTTTATCGTCGGTTCATAAAAGATTTTTCACACATTGCTAGACCACTGACAAATCTTTTGGCTAAGGATGTTCCCTTTGAATTTAATGACGCATGTTTAAAATCTTTTAATATTCTTAAAGAAGCACTCATCTCTGCACCAATCATTCAACCCCCTGATTGGTCACTACCTTTTGAAATTATCTGTGATGCTAGTGATTATGCTATGGGGCAGTTTTGGGACAAACAAAAGATAGAAAGCATCATGCAATTGCTTATGCTAGCAAAACTCTGATAGGACCTCAACTTAATTATGCAACAACTGAAAAAGAACTCCTAGCTATTGTTTTTGCTATTGATAAGTTTAGATCTTACTTAGTAGGAGCTAAGGTGATTGTTTACATTGATCATGCTACTTTGAAATACTTGCTCACTAAGAAAGATGCTAAACCAGGATTGATAAGATGGATTTTACTACTCCAAGAATTTGATTTAGAAATAAAAGATAAAAAGGAAGTAGAAAATTATGTTGCCGATCACTTATCTAGAATGTAGTTTGAGAATTCGCAAGAACTGCCCATCAATGATTCACTGAGGGATGACATGCTCTTTAAGATCACTAGATCAGACCCCTGGTACGCGAATATTGTCAATTTTATGGTTGCAGGTTATGTACCACCAGGGGAGAACAAAAGAAAGCTTATCTACGAGAGTCGTCTCCACATATGGGATCCACCATACCTCTTCAAAGTCTGCTCTGATAGTTTACTCAGGAGATGTGTACCGCCAGAAGAAGGCATCAAGATCATTGAGTGATGCCACTCATCACCATATGAAGGACATTATGGGGCATTCCGCACTCATGCAAAGATTTGGCAGAGTGGATTCTTTTGGCCAACCATGTATGAAGACACAAAGAATTTTGTCAGGAGATGTGGAGCGTGTCAGAGGCATGGAAATATTAATTCAAGAGATGCCATGCCACTCACCAACAACCTTCAGATAGAGCTCTTCGATGTCTGGGGAATTGACTACATGGGACCATTCCCAAAGTCAAAGAACTATGAGTACATCTTGGTGATAGTTGATTATGTCTCCAAGTGGGTTGAAGCCATGCCATGCAGAGATGTTGATGCAAGGAATTCCAAGAAGATGTTTGAAGAAATAATATTTCAAAGATTTAGAGTTCCGAGGATGGTGATTAGCGATGGAGGAACTCACTTCACTAATAAAGGTTTCCATAGATACTTAATGAAGCATGGGATCCACCATAATGTTGCTACTCCATACCACCCTTAGGAAAGTGGCCAGGCAGAGACATCCAATAAACAAATCAAGAATATTCTACAGAAAATGGTCGATGAAATGGGAACTGCATGGAAAGATTGACTACCTGATGCACTATGGGCTTACAGAATAGCCTATAAGACACTATTGGGTATGTCACCATATCAATTGGTCTATGGTAAGACCTGTCATCTACCTGTGGAGCTAGAATTCAAAGCTCACTAGGCCATCAGGTGATGGAACATGGACTTTGAAGTCGCAGGAGTAAAGAGGAAGATGCAACTCTCTGAGTTGGACGAATGGCGTGAACGAGCATATCACAACTCCAAGATATACAAGGAGAGAACCAAAATATGGCATGACAAGAGGATCAAGAAGAAGGAGTTTGCACCCAAATATAAGGTATTACTTTTTAATTCCAGGGTTAAATTATTCAGGCATGAAAAACTTCGAAGCAAGTGGGAAGGACCATTTATGGTGGTAAACACTTCATTGCATGGAGCGGTAACTCTTCAAACCAATGAAGGTACGTTATTCAAGGTAAATGGCCACCATCTCAAAATCTTTTTAGAACCTAAACAACCACCTGAGGTTGTTGATGAGGTGGATTTTCATATTTTACCTTAATTACACCACCGCCATCAACCGTTATGAGATATATCGTGAAAATATGATTTTTGGGGATAGAAACAAGATAGAAACCCACGCGAGGAAGGTTACCCCGAGGAGATGGCTTGTGGGGCCGGCTGGCCCTACTCCTATGCCAGGCAGTCCCCTGTCAACGCCCCTCGTCCTCTCTCACCTTTTCTACACTCTTCTACGATAAGATCATGTATATTTTAGATCCATTCGCATATTCCCTCGTACAGAGCCTATAGGGATAAGATTTTGACCCCTGCTGCAAGATGAACCCTAAGCAGACCCCTACCTGCCTCCTTCCTCATCCCATCCAAGCCTTCACTCTCCCATAGCAGAGTTCTCTTCTCTAGATCCAATGGCCGAAAAAGAGATCATCCCTTTCGGAGTCGACCTTAACAAACTTCCTCCTAGGGAAGACTCTCTAGCCATAGTCCCAATAGAAGAGCCTTTGCCTCTTGCTATCATTCATCTGAAGCAAGTAGCCATAGTGCCGCTGAGAAGAAACTATGAGCAAGCCTTCTATGCTCAAGTTTGTCAGCCGACGCTTCATCCACCTCAAGATTGTCTACTCTTGAAGAATGCGCCGAAGGGACCGAAGATTGTCGTATCGAAGGATGTCAAGCTCTTACCTCCAAGATCTGATGAGAAGCTAGTTAGTGTCAAGACCAACAAGCTTGGAGAGGTCACCTGTCTAAAGTACACAACTGCCACACCCCGAGTGTCTCTTGATGGTATTTGAGCTGCACTAGGTCAAATCAAGTTTATTCCGCTAAGGGAGACACCCAAGAGATCTGCTCCACCATTGGAACAAGAAGAGAGGCGCCCAAGAACGACCATTGCAATGCTTGAGACAAGGATTGACCATATTTCCCAGCCGTCACAGCTCTCCAACAGCAGAACACTCTCCTCATTAGGACTGTAGATGCTCTGAATAAGAAGATAGAATTAGAAAGTAAAGAGCGAAAGAAATTAGAGAAGCAGATCGAAATTCTTTCCAGTTGTGTTGGGAAGAAAAGAGCGAGTTGAGAGTTAGCAATTAATAATAAGGCACAAGTTTTAGTTAGCTTAAAGTTTTTAGGTTCATCATTTGAAATGTTAGGTTCGTCGCTAGCTCAGTTGTTAGATCGATTAAAGTTAGGTTAAATTTTGTGATTTGTAATAAAGTGCCTTATTTAATCAGTAATGGAGATTTATTATCTTGATTACCTATTCTCTATCTCTATTTTGGATATGTGTTTGTCTCCATATATTGTGGAGAAAGTTTATATAGAAAAACAAGTGTTGGGGAGACACATTGCGACGCCGAAACGAAATTTGATTGGGAAATTCACGAATTATGGAAGTTAATTAAAAAAGGACCATGTATGACAAAGTGGGCCCCGAGCAGCCACCATGGTGGGTCGCCTGGCCTCCACCTTGGGCCACCTGGCCTCTCTCTGTGCCCTCTCGCCTTGCGCTTACCGAATTGAAAATCATATGTTAAAACAACTTCAAACATAAGGAAAAATTATTTCAGTCATGACTTAAGGATAAACTCACATAATACTTTTCCTAGAAGTCTTGCTATTGTTAGGAACTTATTTTTAGGGGCCCCATGTTACTTAAGTTGTTGTGGAATGAGATATAGTAGAATAAGAGAACTTGATTCTTGATGTCTAGTCATTGGAGAATTTTATTTCAAAAAAAAGAAAAAATGAATAGCTATGCTTCTCCTTTGTGGTAAGCAATGACCCACCAAAGCCATATATAGGATAGATAAACCGTCTACATATACTACTTGTGTTTGTATTGAGTTTGGTCAAACCTTGTGACCCTTGTTGAGAAACCTATCATGCTCTCAAGATCAAGATCACATATACTCCACATATATCTGCTTCTCCTACACTAGGAGTATGCAATAACATGTTTTCTATCCACCCAAAATGTTCTACTCCTACACTAGGAGAAGACACAAAAAGAAGTTTGTTAGGAATAAATGCTCCAAGTTCTTGTAATTCTCTCTTTAAAGTTTTCCAGTTTACAAGAAAGAGGCATGTGGCTATGTAAAAAAGGAAAAGTATTGAAAAAAATGGACAAGTGTCTGAGATATCTAAAACAATGGGTACTCAGATGCCCACCATGAAAAAACAAAGAAAAGAAGAAAATGAATGAAAAAGATAGCCCATGCTCTCTAGCAAAAGTGTTTTCAAGTTTTAAACAAGAGAGATATGATTCAAGGAGCATAGTAGAATTAGGATAGCCACCATATATATTCCACACACATGCACATCTTGATCTAAGAGTATGACACTTTTCTCCTTGGATCTTTGTTTTGACTTTACAATATATGCAATGCAAGTATGTTTTCACTTCCATTCCTACCTGAACTCCACATAAGCTTTTTAGAAATAGGTAAAAGAAGGCAAGATCATCTATGCCTTGGTGAGGATAAAAAAATACTACATACATAAGTGATTTGAGAGTACTACAAAAGGAGAAGGTAAGCTATGTTTTGTTTTCAAAATCTTAAATGTTTCTCCAATGAACTTGACTGAAGGAAGATGGTGATCTGGTTCAAGCTGTTCCGTTCTTCAACTGCCTAAAGTTTTATGGTAGATACTTTGAATCATGCAGAGCATGTATGACTAGGAATAGTTTTATGTTGATGTCTTGTCCTAAGGTTATGTCTTGAGTAATCCATCCTTTTATTGAGGACGAGTAAAAGCCTAAGTGTGGGGGAGCTTGTTGACGGTAGTTAACATACATCAAGAACCGTCAACCTACCTTGCATAAATGGTGAAAATGGATCAATATCATAGAATAAGAGGTTATTACTGGCAATTTCCATGAGTTTCGGTGAATCTATGTTTTCAGCAGGATTTAATCAGAAAACTAGAAAGGAGGATCAAAACGTCAAAAAGAATTAAACTTAACTGCGATGAAAACTATTCTAGAAGACTCTAGAGGACTCCAGGAGGCAACCCCCCAAGGCAGAGCTCGAGAGGCCACAAGGTGGACCAGTCAGCCCCACCCAGGTGCCGCCCAGCCCCTGGTGGTGGGCCCCGCTTGTTAGCTTCTGGAATGTTCCTCCACTGCCTCCCTAGACCGCATCTACACCATTCCTTAAGTCGGTTTGATCCAAGGACTCGTGTTGCACCCTTAGGGCTATAAATAAAGGCCTATACACCCCTAGAGGGAAGCCAAGTCTAGATCCTGAGAGCTGAAAGGCCAAGAACCCTAATTTATATTTCCACCAGGATCTAGGGCTAGCAATCAAGAGAAGATTGATCCTCTATAGGATCTAGTCTTGTATTAGAGAGATAGAGTGAGAGAGTACAATTTTGGAGGAGTTCCGGTCTATCGGTGCTCTCTACGGGTGTACTCTGGTAGAATCAAGTTCTACTAGAGCTTGCTTCTAAGATTTCTTTGGTAATCGACTTCTGATTCAAGTAAGCATCTTGTTCATATTGTTCTTCAAGTTTACGACTCTCTTTTGAGTGCTTTGATCTTGGTGGCTCTAGATTAAAGTAGTATTCATAGTGTAAGCGTGGTGCTTAGACTAGGGTTACTCATAAATGCACCCTCATTTTTTGGATCGGTGGTAGCTCGCGAAGGTGACTTTTATAGCTTCGTTGAATCCTCTGTCGTCCACCTCCCATTAATAGGACTAGCAATAATTTGATCACTTTTAGGGAAGAAACTCTGAATTTGTTCACTATTAGACATCTTCCACAATAGAACAATAGAAGACAAAGCTTACCGAGATTGGAACTAGACATATCTTAGTAGTCTCCTTTATATTCCTATTTTCTGACCTTGACTGTGAAGTTGGGTTAAGATTAAGACTTAGTTATTCTCACTAACTATTCCTTTGGGTTCGATATTAAAACTGGGTTATTCTTGGTGAAGTGCTACAACGGTATAATATTTGTGCGCTTGCGGGTATACATTCTCTCTATGTGCATTTAATTTATACCAACATCTTGTAAAGGTAAGATACAAAGATATACCCGACCTGCAAAGATTTCTCCAGAATCTGAGCATGCCTCAACTCTCCCTAACTCCTAACTAGATCTATTCTACTTCTACATCTTGAAAGCTTTGTGGAGATTTCTCTCTTGTGGTGTATCTTGATCTGAATGAGAGATGGCTCTCTATGGGATGATGGCCTCCTAGAGGGGTAGAGGGCTCCTTATATAGGGGAGATGGAGTAGGGGGCAAGGAATTGCCACATCATCGATCTGCGTCAACTCCCCTGATCACCGTTGGATAGACCAACATAAAATCGCCTTAAAGTTAATGGTGTAGATCTTAAAAAAATGTTTATGAGGTGACAGAGAGCAAACGGGCTCCGGAGTGGGCTGGCCGGCATCCCCACTAGGCTGGCCGACCTGCCACTTTGGCAAGTGGGCCTCCCCTTCGTGTGGTGGGTCCTGGACTCCATCTTGAGTTGCCTTTTGTAGTTTTTGTGAGTTGAGTCTCTTGTTGTCGTCGGTTTGCTTGTTTGGAGTGTATGACAGTGGTCCTGGGGCTGTTTTCTGGATAAATCGTCCTGTATTCACATATTCACCAAAACTTGTGGAATTCATTAGTTTAAAACCCTATACTTATGTTTGGTGGTGGAATTAAGTATATATGTAGGATATTTTGACGGTTTATGATTGACATTAACAACCGTCAACAAGTTTCCCCAAGCTTACCCTTTGCCAGTCCCTGAGCAAAGTTAAACTTGAACAATGGATCAGGAGTTGCTACAATGCTTTCATGCCTCAAAAGTATACATGCGTTTAATCAAAAATTCTTCTTCGAATTAGAATAAGCTGATACGACTTTCAAACTTACCCATATTTCCTTCAACCATGGGGCTTCTTAGCCTTCACTTGGGTCTTGAGCAATTGAAAGACAGAATGATCAAGTCAAGCACTATGTCTCAAGTTCTTTGTTTCACCATTGTTTCGAAGTTTTTATAAGTTTTCAAAATAAAACTTAGAGATTCCTTATATGACACTTTCAAGTCTCTCGATATATGTGGTATTTGTGGATTCTCACCAAGGCATAATTTGTTGTTGCCTTTTCTTTCCTACCACTAAGGCTTATGTGGAGTTCATAGGTAGGGAAAAAGCTAGAGCATACTTGCAATACATATATTGTAAAGTCAAACAACGGATCCAAAGAGAGATGAGTCATACAATCAAATCAAGATGTTTGTGTGTGGATAAATCTATGGTGGATATATATAGTGGAAACCTAATTCTACTTTACTCCTTGAAAACATATCTATCTTTTGAAACATGGAAACATTTGCTAGAGAACAGGGGCTATCTTTTATTCATTTTTTTCTCTTTTTTAGGTGGGCATCTAAGTACCCATTGTTTTAAATATCTCAGACACTTTTGTGTCCATTTTTTATATATTTTTTCTTTTCTTCAGTTTCTTCTTTTTTCTGAATAACTTTTGCATAGCACATGCCTCTTTTCTGCAACAGAAATTTTGAGAGATAGTAATGGAGCATTTATTTGGTCGATGGAAAACCTAACAAGCAAGTTTTTGTTCACTCCCAGTGTAAGAAAACCTAACAAGCAAGTTTTTGTTCACTCCCAGTGTAAGAATAAAATATTTTTGGGTGGATCTGAGTGGAAAACATGTTTTTACACCTACCCCTAGTGTAGGAGTAGTGCATATTTGGGTGGTGTGTATGTGATCTTGATTTTAAGAGCATGACAAATCTCTCATAAGGGTCACAAAGCTTGACAAAACTCAATGCAAAAGCAAGCAGCATATATATGAAAGTTTTTCTAGCCTAAATAACATGTATAGCTCTGGTGGGAATTAAAACTTTGTCATACAGAAACTCATCATGTAGCATTTTTATGTTTTTTCAAAAAGTAAATCTCTAGAATTTTGGTGTCACTTGGAACATGATAAATAGCAGCTCAGACCTTCTCATATCATTTTTATCAATTACCTAGACTTAGATCAAGCATATGCTACCCACGAGTTTTAAGTTCAGAGTAAATCCTTATACCAGAACAATCTTATCCAAAACTCGGGAGAATTCAAGGCTAAAAACTAGGTACTTGAAAGGAATTACAACATAGCAACTATTCATCATTTCCATTTAAGAGATTATTCAGAATCCTCTTTATTTGTTAACAGCTCTTAAAAAAACTATCATACACATTCTTTTTATTTGTTTTCATTTATCATTTTTTACTATTTAAAAGAAACTAAAAACTAAAACAAAGGAGAAAGAATACTTACCTGAGTACACGGGAGTGCTTCTCCCCCAAGCTAGCTTTCGACATAGTTTGTTTTATCAAAGTTTTTACATATTTTTATTTTGTTTATATGTAGATTGATTTTTCAATGCAATGCAGAAAATAACATGCTAAAGGAAATTTATGTAAATGGAATAAATATGGATAACTACTGAGTTACCTTTCGGCGAGGGTTCGGTGTTTTAAGTCCTTCAAACCGGACTTCTTGTAAAGTTCATTGATCAAATGCCTCGGTTTGCTCAAAGATGAGAATTCTTGCGGTGATGCCTCTAATGGTGATGCCACCTTCTTCCGCCAAACCCATCTTGGTTTTGAGTTTGATTTTGGGTCGATAGGTTCACAACTTTCACTTGTAGAAATTGGGGAATCATCTAACCACCCCACACTTTGCTTGAAGTATGTCCTGCTCATAGAGACATGGTAGAGATCAAGTGCTTGGGCTCTGTTGGTGGGAAAACACCAATAGAACCAAAACTTTATTTATTTTTCTCTAGCCATAGGCACATTGAATATGATAAAATTGATGTCATTTGCTTTGTTTAGTTATCACATGGGTAATATGATCAGAAAATTGAGCATGAATGTAGCATTTAAAGACATTTGGCTAAAAGGGTTGAATCAAGTGAAGTTGTAACTCAAACATGTTTGTTTCTTCAAGGAAAAGCTTTTAAATATTGACCACTTACCTTAAGATGTTACCTTTGTCATTGGAGCTTGATGGCACCATATGACAAAAGGTAGATGTCATGTGGTGATCCTTTCCTTCTTCTTGAAACCTTCCTTAGTTGACAAGTATCACATCTTGAGATATTCAAGAGCATCCTGTCTCCTATGTTACACTTTCTTCTTTCTCATCCTTTTGTGATGCCATCTTTTTGTTCTTTCTTTTGTGAATCTTGGCATTATTTGGACCTTCTGCTCTATTCATTGTTTCATTCCTACAAAAGATTAGTGAACAACACATATTGGATCCCCCAGCTCTCATGGCGAGGTGGTAGTCCTCGGGCAAGTGGTCGAGGTTGGTCTCGCTGTCGTACTTGGCGATGTGTGTTAGCGGTTGGAAGCGCCTGGGGCAGGTGATGCATCCGGCCCAGGTGGGGTTGGCCGAGGCCCAATAAATTAAGGTTGCCCGGACCCCAACAGTTCTTATGCACACCCACTCAAAGAAAGGCCCAACATCCCTAAAAGACTAGTCCGATAGGGGAAGGGTGGCTCTCTCTTTTAAGGTGACTTCCTCCTCCCAAGCTAAGCAAGGTGGGATTATTCAGAGGATCACACAGTCACCGCCCGACTACAACTAGGCCACTTGGCCCTTTTTTTGTTGCGTCTTTGCCAATGGATAATAGTGGAGGATGTCCTCATCATTCCCACCCCCTTAAACAAGGGCCTAGCTCTGATACCAAATGATGCATCCGGCCCAGGTGGGGTTGGCCGAGGCCCAATAAATTAAGGTTGCCCGGACCCCAACAGTTCTTATGCACACCCAATCGAAGAAAGGCCCAACATCCCTAAAAGACTAGTCCGATAGGGGAAGGGTGGCTCTCTTTTAAGGTGACTTCCTCCTCCCAAGCTAAGCAAGGTGGGATTATTCAGAGGCTCACACGGTCACCGCCCGACTACAACTAGGCCACTTGGCCCTTTTTTGTTGCGTCTTTGCCAACGGATAATAGTGGAGGATGTCCTCATCAGCAGGAGGCCGCCCAGGTCTTAGCCCCGAACGGCAGGGGGCTAAATCGATCTTGGGCAGGGCTTCCTTCCTGCCGCTCAGGAGTGTGTGACTAGGCCTGAGTGTGGCGCCTGGCCTTGATGGTGCCGTGCACGTCGCGACCATTGTTTGTGGTCCTTATCGACTAAATCCGACCGCCAAATAAGATACAAACAAAGGATAACTAACATGACTTCCATACATATGTTATTTATATTGACACATTTCCACATGTATTGGAGAATAAGTGTTTTGCAGGACACATAGGTGAAAAATGTGGAAAATGTGATCAAAGTGCGCAACCACGCATAGCGTAATGCAGACTTAAGCAAGCACTAAAGAAAAGGTCCACTTACCTAGCGAATCTAGACCTCAAGCGCATGGGGACGTGACCTAGGCCCAGCAACCAATCGACTAGAGAAGGACGGTTGGGGGAGGCACTGCCCGGGGGCGGCTGGACCAGGGGACGAGTGCACCCCCAGCGCATCGCCCTCCTCCTCCTCCTTCCACATGGCGACTCCTGGGCACTCTTGGATGGCATTCTAGGCCGCACCTGAAAGGTCCTAATATGGCTAGAGGGGGTGAATAGCCTATTAAAAATTCTACAAACTCACTAGAGCAAAAAGTTAGTATAATAAATGGCGAAATGCAATTTTGCTCTAGCTCTATAAGAGTTGCAAGCCACCTATCCAACAATTCTAGTCACTATGATCACTATAACAATCAATGGCTAAGTCACTATGAGCTCTCAAAAGCTAGCTACTCTAAAGAGCTCAACTAGGTGAGAAGCTACACTAGCAAAGATAATACAAGCTCTCAAAACTAATTACACTAAAGAGCTTATTGCAACTAGTTTGCCGGAAAAGTAAATGAGAGGTATGTGATCTTTATACCGCTGCGTAGAGGATGAACCAATCACAATATATGATGACCAATCACCGGGAGAAATCCAATCATACACAAGATGAACACAAGATTTTTCTCCCGAGGTTTACGTGCTTGCCGGCACGCTAATCCCCGTTGTGTTGACCAACACTTGGTGGTTCGGTGGCTAAGAGGTGTAGCATGAACCTCGTCCAACACGTGGACACCATAAGAACCTACCCACAAGTGAGGTAACTCAATGACACAAGCAATTTACTAGAGTTGCCTTTGGCGCTCCGCCGGGGAAGGCACAACACCCCTCACAAATCACCGGGAGGTGGCCAAGAATAAGCACCACTCTTGCCACAACTCCTCCGCTGCTTCCAAGCCATCTAGGTGGCGGCAATCACCAAGAGAAACAAGAATCCTACAACCAAAGATCACCTAAGTGCCACTAAGATGCAAACTCACAAGCACAATGCACTTGGATCACTCAATCTCACTTTGGATTAGCAACCAAGCAAGAGAGATGAGTGGGAGGGAGTATGCTCAGCTTAAGAGGATGTCAAGATGATCAACAGTCCAAGAGAGATCTCCAAGAGACCGCCAACACATATTTATAGGGGTCCCAAAAGAATAGAGTCGTTAGGCTCACATTCCAGCACACCCTGACTGCACCAGACGCGCAGGTGCCAAGGCACCTGACGCTCCTCGGCGTCCAGTCGCCAACACGCTCGCCCGCTCAATGATTGCCACGTGTCACTTTTGAATCCTCACCGTTCGATCACCAACGGTCAACTAATGTCGTGCTTACGTACACAGATGCACCGGACACGCAGGAGGGATGCACCAGACACTAGACAGTCTACGTTCGGTCGACTCCAATAAGGTATCAGAGAGGGAAAATGTGCACCGGACACGTCCGCTGGGGGGCGATCAGACGCACCCCAGCGTCCGGTGATCACTCAGCCTTGCCACATGCATACGTCATTTGCACTGGACGCTGACGACACGTGTCTGGTGGCCTGCGTCTGCTGCCACCCTACCATGCACCAGACTCGCCGGTGCACCGTGGCTAGCGTCCACTCACTGAAGCCCTTCGCGCGCGCCTCTACCTGAACTGACCGGACGCGCAGGTGCCCCCGAGGCCAGCGTCCGGTCACTTCCAGTGACCTTTTTCACCTATGTTTCTTCGCCAAATCCTGCCTCGCAAGCTCGGCAGGAGGGAGAGGGAGTCTCCACTTTTATCTTCCTCTCAAAACCCTTGCAAATGTGCCAACCACCTTGTGTATCACCTTGTGCACGTGTGTTAGCATATTTTCACAAACATTTTCAAGGGTTATGTTAGCTCTCCATTGATCCTAATGTACATGCATGTAAGTCATCATCTAGTGGAACTTATAAGACCAAATAGCCAAAGGATTTCCCCTTTTATAGTACAGCTATCGATCCTAAACGTGATCACACCCTCTATGGTGTCTTGATCACCAGAACCAAAACCATAGCAATACCTTTACCTTGATTTTCATCGGGTTTTGTTTTTCTCTTTATTCTTTTCTAAATGTGAAGCACTTGATCATCTTTTGGTCACCTCCATCACTATGACCATCATCTAGCCCATCACTTGGCATGGGACTTATTATTTCATGTCTACACACTTAGCATAATGATTAGTCCCTAGGTTTCATCAATTATCCAAAACAAAACTAGGGCTTTCAGCACCTTCATGGAATATTCTTCTACAACCGCCCTTAGACTAGTATATAAGTGAGGGAGAGGCCCCCTAGCTCACTCACACACCACACGTTTGGAGCCTCTCTCTCCCTCTACTCTTGTACTCTTTACATCTTCTTGCTTAGCATCCCTACGTCTATTAAACATGATACTAATAAACATGTTAGTCCTAATAATTATGTTACCACTAAATTACTAAAATCACAAACAGTAGCTTACTATAGAGCCATATTTGCTACCAGAGACAAGGGCGGTGAGTGGTGATATCAATAAACATGCGCTGCTTGTCATCAATAAAGTGGCTGCCATCGATACCCACCACTGCCCCCACCCCACTTATGACAAACAATTTAGTATTCCCTCTGTTTCAAATTATAAGATGTTTTAGCTTTTTAAGATACATTGCTTTTATTATTACGGGGCCATGTTCCTTGGCTCTTCACCGATCAGAGGCGCGACACAGCTGTGGAAGACGGCTGCGCCGCCCCGTGTCCGCTTCTTCTTTTGGCTGGCTTTGCAGGATAGATGCTGGACCGGCGAACGTCGTCACCGCCATGGCCTTCAGCCATCGGACACTTGCATCACCTGCGACCAAGAGCCAGAGACAATTGATCACATCTTGCTGGATTGTGCGTACAGCCGCGAGGTCTGGGCGACCTGGATGGACTGGCTTCACTTGCCTAGTGTGATTGTTCGCCCGCTGCCGTTCTTGGAGTGGTGGCTGTCCAATAGGAAGCGCGTCGACAAGCACTTCAGGCGTGGGTTTGACTCCATCGTGTTCTTGATCGGCTGGATGCTCTGGAAGCAAAGGAACGCCAGGACCTTCGATGGCAGTCTGCGTACTGCGAGGGAGCTCGCCTTGGACATTCGCCTTGTCGCGGAGGACTGGCGAATGGCTGGGTACCGGCAGCTCGGCATCCTCCTTTCCACATGCTGAGCGCCGTCCCGTGGAGTTCTTAAATTTGGTTCAGTCATGTAGACAACTGGGTTGACCGTTGGGTGCGTATGTGTTCGTCTTGGTAATCAGGGTATTACCGGGTTTGTTGTTTCGCTTGAACTCTCTTTCTGCTTAATGAAATACGCGTCGTTAGGCGTCGTCTCAAAAAAAAAGTGTATATCTAAATGCATAGCAAATGTTGTGTATCTAGAAAAGCCAAAATATCTTATAATTCGGTACGGAGGGAGTAGTACTTGTTAGGGTAAGCACATAGAATTTTTGCTAGTGTGGAGGAAAGAGAAAGGAAAGAGAGAAAGAGGTCTTTGTTTTACGGAACAACCACCTCATGAGTTAAAATTTAGGACTATGAGACAATTTATACACTATACACCACTGTACAAGTGACTGTTGCCATGCAACTCACGAATATTTATTTGTTGTATACACAAACTTAAAACTCAAGATTTACTACAAGACAACTTAAAAAACAATTCATTGTACTTCATACCTCTTAAGTCCTCGTAATTACGTGGCACTGTATAAGACTATTTATGAGACAATACCCGTACACTTGCCCTCAGTAGATATGACGACCATGGTTCTACTTATTGAAGGATGCCTATTGAGCTTTGGGTGAACGTAAATAGTGATTCCCCCATCAACTTATTTGTCTGTCACACACTCACATCCTAGAAGTGCCATTGACCATACCCAGTAGGCGCACTGACTGTCAGACGAAAATGGTCGGGCAAAACACTCTAACCACTTTCGGTTTCACATTTTATCTGAAAACGGTTCGAAAACATGAATGTCAGGTTATTGGAAACCAAACAATTCGAACGGTTATGGGTATACGCTGATAATGGTTAGGAACCTGTAATTCAAATCAGGAGCACCCCCATGTAACTAGTTCAAAATTTTAACTCAAAATAACAGATACAACCACAAATTATTAGTAGACCTAAAAACTAGAATTAAATCAATACATGAAACAAGTTGTTGCGATGCACCGCAAAATCAGCAATTTAGAACATGCACACGGTACATCACTTTAAATATTTTTTACTGGCACTTTAAATACCACGAATAAGCCAAAAAACGGTAAACGGCATTGCTCCGTTCACCTGTGCTGCTATGCCATTAGCATCCAAGTTTCCCAGAGTTCACACAAGTTCTAAAAATCAAATCTTAATAATACACATCAGTTTATAGTAAGATAACTTATTGACACAATATGAGATCTGACAAGGTCTTTCCATGCCGATCTATCCTTCTCGAACAGTTCACGCCACCATCCAGGATATTTCTCACCACAACATTCAGGGAGCTTATGCCTGGGACGTAGTAAATTTCCACAGTGACAAGCTCAAGCAGATTGTTTCGATGCTGAATAGCTCGCTCATCAGGAAACGAAGACAAATCAAGTAGAGGTGACACAGCGTTCTTCACCCAATCCGGAGTTATTACGGACCTAAGCCAGCCAATGTCATCAGGGAAGTGAGGAATGACAGAGAAGTTCATATCATTCCCCTTATCACCAGCCCTGCTGTGAGCTACATGGTAGAGAGCAATTCTTTTCCCAGGTGAAGCGGGAACAGGGGATGCTGGGGTCTTCATGCTTGCATCGAAGTGTTGAATGCCCATTGCATGACTTGTTGGGCTTTGTTGTGCTTGTGAAACATGTATTTGACCTGTTTCAGAATATGTGGCTTGATTCTGTAGGCAAGGAATGCTTGCCTTCTTTGCATGCGATCGCCAGAAGATGTTTTCCCGATCAACCTGCGCAAACCAATGCTATGTCATAGAAGCTATGTATGTTGATTAGAGACAGAAGATGCACATTCTATTGGTCATATGGGACCATTCCTAGTGATCACCGTACCAGTATCTTTTGTAGAATAATTTCCTTCCTATGTCCAGTGCTGCAAGCATCAAACAAGAACGTCAAATGGGTAAAATCAACTCCAGAGTAAAGAATGAACAGATATCTTTTCCTTGCATGGAGTAAGAACAAGGTCCATTTGATATATGTTCATTGCAAATGATGCCAGTTTTCATGAATTTAAAATATCTAATAAACTTTTATACTGGCCATCCGTCCGTATAATTTATGAAGCATACTTCTGCACGTGCGTATTTATCCTATATTGAACTACAATGCTTCAGCACCGAAAGAATAGCTTGCCAACACAAAAGGAGCATTGAAATCACTTGCCGTACCTGATTCCACCACCACCAGCTGGGCCATTTGTATATAGAGCAATAAATTCTTCAACAAATTGAACAGCATGCTCTTCAAGCTCGAAGAGACCATCCATCCGAAGCCTTACATCCAATATTTGCTTGGCCAAGTAACTATACTCACCACCTCCAATAGCTTTCAAACTATCATAGCCCATGACATACGAAACAATTTTTTCATCAATGCCTGGGTACCTTTCGCCTATCCACGACCTTACCTAATGCCATGAAAATGTTTAAATGGAGAAGTTATCTTCTTATCGCTTTGTTTAAAAATAGATTCCTCGATTCTTGATGCTGCCGAAGTTAAACAATGAAAAGCATGTCAATAGTATTTATATGGACTTACAAGGTATTCTGCTGCCTGGGCACGCTTTAAACATTGATGCCCCCCGTATGAGATCTCTCCCCAGCCTTTCCATCCACTTTCCTAAAGAAACATGTGCAATGCAAATTGATCAGAACCTAACTAGGCCATCCTGAAAAATACATTGCTGTTGACAAATAATCTTTGCTCACTACGTTAGACACTTCAACTGTCTGAATAAACTTCAGTATTATCAGTTTTTTAAGACTACAACGCCTACATTGTATAGACCTTGGCTCCCTTGAGCAATCTTGCATCATCTCAATAATGAAAGAGAAAATACGTTGCATGAAGTAGAGCAAAAACTAAATATTAGAACCAAGGGACAAATAGATGTTAGGGAATCTGTCTGTTCCCACCAGTCCCATCAGGTCCACAAGTTACTGTAACATCCTTGTTTTGGTTTATCTAAATAGTAAGTTTAGCAAAATGCATTGATAAGTCTTATAATACTGAAAGGACAGACATTTTAAAGAAAATATTTTCAGAAGACCTATATGTTCAATTAGGAAACAACAGATACCAGTCAATTCTCAGCTGCTTATTGGGCATGGTATTTTGAAAAGGGAGAATTTTATATCCCTGATTAAAACTATGCTGCTCATTATGCAAGTCTTTGTGGTCATAGATCACAATCAAGTTCTATGTTGGAAGAACTAAAAGATAAACTTAAAGTTTGTAACAATTAATTATTAAGGAATACATACAGTAGGAGATAACTGCAGGAGTTTCTCAGGGCAACAAGCATTAGATGGTTTTGCTCCATCACAGCGGACCTTGTCTTTTGATATTTGGTGGAACTGTACATTACAGAAATCCACAACCTGCTCCACCAAAATATAATCAATGTTTCGATAAGAAGCTAGCTACAATTGTAACTGTAATTAGTTTTTGACTTCACTATATCAGGAGTTATGTAGTTTGCAGGATCTCCAACTTCATAAAGAAGCTGTTCAGCACATGTATGGGGACTCAAAAGGCCTCCACTGCCATCTGCCTTACTGACAATGACTTCTCCTCTGTAACTAACTTCAGCAAATGGGAGAGACAAATCCAGAAGTTGTTCAAAAGGAAAATCCCTGTATGCATCTCCTGCTTTTTATGACATCACAGACAGACCATACAAAGAACACAAATCATGGCTACAGTTAAAAGAGAAGGCCTAATTATTTTGAAAGGAAAGAAAAATGTACCAGGGTGCATGAAATATCCTCCAGTGAGTTGGCAGCCACACTCTAGAAGATGGCTTGCTAATGTTCCTTGTGCCAACTGCATGTCATTCCAGTTCCAACCTAATTCATAGATCTAGTATTGAAAAGGGAGGTAAAAGAGATAAATAATTAACTGTCACATGAAAGAATTTGTGTCCAGATGTTCTAGATTAACTTCATTATTGTGTCCAATAAAAATAGTCCAAAGCGGTGAATAATATGATTAGTAGAAAAGAGTGTACTTGGTCCAACCCAAACTCATGTTCTGACAATCAAATGTATAACTTGAGCTGTTTATTCTTATATGTAGTGTTGAAAAAAAGAGATAAATCACTGTCACGTGAAAGAATCTGTGCTCAGACGATCTATTGACTTAATTATATTGTGCAATCTATAGAAAAATAATAATATCGCAATGCGGTAAAGGATACAATTAGTACAAATTTGAGTGCATGTTCTGACCCAAACTCTCACATTCGGACAATCAAACATGGTATAACTTGAGCTGGTTATTCTTATAAATCAAGTGACTGTTTTGCAAAGCGCCCTAAAAAAGTGGTTGTTTTCCAAAGAATCAGAAAGAGAGAGCAAATTGGTCCTGCTAATATCTGTGGCTCAAAAATTGCCTAGTCACACAACTTCTAATTCAGGCATATAACACAGACATTTGATTATATATCAAGGAGCTATATCATCTCATCAAGATTTTTCAATACAAATATGCATATGATCCTTAACAGTACAGTGCTCAGATTAGGAAAAAACAATAACGATACACAAACCAAGAAAGGAAAGGCAAAGGTAGCTTAATATCTGATCACACAAATTCATCATGTTCACCTTGCATAAATAGTATCAAACAAAAAAAGGGCATTACATCAATAGCAAACATGAGAGTGATAGATTAACCTTGAATACTGTACCATAGGTGCTAAGAAGAGCGAAGCATCAGCAACCCGTGAAGTAATGACAACATGTGGTTTATAGTTTTCCAAGCAATGTACAATTGAAGCTGCCCCAAGATATGTGCTACTTCCCTTTACATAAAAAAAAAACTGTAAGATAAAATGTGACAGATTATAAATCCCTGGCATCAAGATAAAGCAAAAAATAGGTATTAATCAAAAGATCCAAGATATGCATAACTGAGGTAGAATTGCTTAAACATATCCACGACATGTAGCTGGTACTTACTTTCTAATGATAGTTTTATTTGATGGCATCCTACAATGACAGAATGACTATGTATTGGAAACCTCACATCAATGTTATTTGTGTGCAGAATGTATTGTACAATTAAAAGATATATACCTACTACCTAGGCATAGGTAACACTCACTCAGAAGAAACAGATACCACACATGATAAAGGTCACTCATTTCGTACTTAAACTCAAACGTGGCTACAAGGATAGTTATAGCATTCGTGTGAAGTGACATTAGGCAACATGTGGTATAATATGGTAAAACATAATTGTATCAAGTGGGATGTTAGTACTTTCATGTCATGGAGTACCCTACACTAGGTTTAGGCTGGTTGGTTGCTAATCAGTAAGCTAGTTAAATGTGTGCAATTCATTCACTAGATTGATTCACTAGATTGAGATGCATAAATCATTTGTGTGAAGCAAATAAACGTCAGGATTCTTCAGATTACATTTACCTTTCATATTTTGTTAGGATGTTTTTGGATTGAAATCAAGACCATTCCCTGCTCCTCACAGATACACAAATACATTAACACGCATGGGCTGATGTCCTCGGCGACACACGAAGCCTGGACCACAACACTTCTATTTGAAGTTATCTTAATTTCTTATTGTATACTAGAACCTCCTATAGCAAAATTAACCATTACATTTTCTGACTTGGACCTTTCAGCAGCACAAATAAAACTCAAACTAGAGATTCCAAAGGTTTTTTTTCCTTATAAAGAATCAGGAAAATATATAGAATGAAATAGTTTCTTTGATCAAGGGGCCATAAGAATAGTCATTGAATTGTATTAAACTAACGTCAAGCACATGAATGATAATTAATGTTGAGAGGATCTCAAGAGATCAGTAAATTACCCCTCTACCTCCTGTTGATTCATCGGACAATACAGGGCTTCCTACAAAACAGGCAAAATTAAGAAAAGCAGTAAGAACATATTCAAAGTTGATTGCCTTTTTGAGATATCATCCAATCTTGATTATCAGTTTCTACATTGCAGACAAACCAATCATGATTGGAAATTTTCAAGCAGCATACAGATATAGCACCTAGGGCTTCATGTTGCTTGGCACTATCAAACAAAAGAAAAATACCTTGAGTTTTAAAGGATGATTCATAAGCTACGGCAACTGTTATCTCCAGACCCAAGATAGATGCCAGGTTCAGTATTTCTTTCTGTGCTCCAAGAGGATCCACTGACATAACAGGAAGAAACAGGTAAAAAAAGTGAAAAAAAAATAATCACACACTAAAGTTGCACCACAGCCAGAAATATCTTACTTGCCCCCATGTTAGTTATTATGCAAACTTTTCGTTCAAAAGCCAAGGGTAGAAGCAAAGACATCCACTCTTTGACTGCATATGGTCATAGAAAGGTGTGTGATTTGGTAATTTGAAAGCACTAAGGAAGATAACAGTTGTCACCTCCACTGAGCAAGAATTGAATCTAGAGCATTAGAAGCAACACTTGTCATACCCCTAGGGTCGTATCCTTTGCCTCCTGACACCAATATCCGGTACCGATCCGCCAGAGTTCGCTCAGCCAAACATTCGAGAACTAGGTAGTTAAGCTCTTTGACTCTCTGCAGTAACTTAAGAGCCGCCATTGGCCTGTCTCCCCCAAACCCAGCCCCACAGCCGACGTACACTTTATCCCTGTGCCGCCTTGGATTGCCCCGCTGTCCAGTGGAAGTAGTAGCAGTCAGATTGAAGCGACCAAGCCATAATTCACAGGGGAAATATGAAGTTCCACAAAGCACTAACCAGCTTCATCACACAGTTTTGAACCTCTTCCATTGTTACAGCAGCTTACACTAACTTTGGATGTTCACAATCACAGCATTTGAGGACTCACCTGCAGGTACAGTTCACAAGGTTCGGTTGATCAGTTAGTTGCACGGCATCAACAATGAACCAGACGTACTGGAAACATAAGGAAATGGATAAGGTTTCTCTTGCAAAGAGAAGCTGAGAAACTTTTGCCCACGAAAATATTTTACCTATTTATTTTATCTAAAAGAAGCTCTTATTTATGCCAGGCCGGTACAAGAGTGGGGAAAAAAGAGCTAGTGTAGCTGGATTAATTTTTCAAGAGGATTTTGCAAGCAATCCTCGAATTCCCCGTTACCGCACCAACTACTGACAACAGAGGATGAACTAAAGACAGGATGCGGATAGTAGTATCAGAGGGGGAGGAAGCTTAGCAAACAGACGACGCGAATCGCTCGGGGCGCAGTCCGAGGGCGATGGCGCGCTTCAGTCAATCGGCTCGGGCTATGGGTGCGTATGACGTACCCCTTAACACCGGGCTAGGCGGATCTCCGGCAGGGGCGGCCGCGCGACGGGCCGACGGCTGTTTGGGCGGAAAGCCGGAAACGAGAGCGCAGACTCGGGTCTCAGGCGCTCGTCGGAGCTCGAGGAGGCATTAATTTTCTATATTTTTTTTTTTAAGAAAGGACGGCGAAAGCTTTATCTGATTTCTAGATGAATAAAGAAAAAAAAGAAAGATAAGTGTCCTTTTATTTTTTTAAATCAAAAAATTTTTTTCTATACATAAGACAAAATACTCTCTTTCTAGAAAAAACGCTTTCTCTCTCTTCCTGTATGCAACTGGAAACTCGTGAAAGCAAAACACGAGATTGCATCGAGCACAAACTTCAGCTCATGTTGCTTGCCAGCATGTGCTAGTTTAGCACTACTCCACAGCGCATTGTACCCATCCTGACATTTTTAGCACCCTGTAAAATCAAATGATGCAGCTGCTCCTTCAGCTGCTGCATAAAGGCAGGGTTAAGGCTCACCGCACCGGGTCCGGTAAAGCCAGCCTGCAGTAGCTTTTACCGGATCAACATGCTGCAGCCGAATACTCTATGTGCTACTCTATCACACAGGAGCAGGGTCGGTCCTCTATATTTAGCGGGTTACTGTTCATACGCGGCAGCAACGCTACCAGGGGACGGCCGCGCGCGTGAGAGACGGTTTGCTTGCATGTTGCCTTGAAGACCGTGCCAACTTTTTTTCGTATAAAAAAATGTTATAACTCACAAACCAAAAAATCAAATTAAATTCTGATTGCACCATTAAATTCGTTTCAATAAATACTTCAAAACTAGATCTCACATGAATATATTTAGATAAAGTGACAAGTGGGCCCCACAGTGGATAGAGGATGATATAGAGGATGGATGAGTGCGGAAGAATTGGGAATAGAGGAGAGAATCTTGATGATTAGGATGTATAGAGGATGAATTTAGAGTACCACGAGTGCAGATAGCCTTAGAAAGAATAGAAAGTTGCGTCACGTGGATCTATTCGGTAATGCTCCTATCAGGGACGGACTCACCTCGCGTCTCGCACGGTCGCACCAGACCCGCCTCGCGCCGCGTGCGCCTGTGCACCTCGCGCCTCGTACAGTCGCACCGGACCCGTCTCGTGCATCGTGCCGCGCACCCTGCCCGTGCCTCGCGCCATCCGCGCCTTGCGCCTCGCGTGCCCTGCTCGTGCCTCATGCTGCATTCCTCCGCACCGCGTCAACTAGCCTCTATTGGGCGGCAGTAAGTAGATGAGCAGACTTTGCAACCGTATGTTTCATGCGTTTCATATGTATGTTGATTATGTTTCATCTGGATGTCGCAAAAGTAGATCTGTTGTTTCATATATTGTAATGGCTATACACATATGTTGCAAGTGTATGTTTTAAATGTTTTAGCTATTTCAAACGTATAGTGCAAGTGTTTTATCTGGATATTGCATCTGTTGCAGTGGCTATATATGTATGTTGCAAGTGTATGTTCCAAATGTTTCACCTGTTTCAAACCTATGCTACAACTGTTTCATTTTGATGTTGCATATGTTGTAATGTTGCATATGTTTCAGACATATGTTGCAAGCGTCTATTCAAAATGTTTCATCTATTTTAGACGTATGTTGCAAGTGTATTTATCTAGATATTGTAGTTGCTATACACATATGTTGCAAACGTATATTTGTAAATGTTTTACCTGTTTCAAACGTATGTTGTAGAAGTGCTTTCATGTTGCAACATTAGCAGGTGCAGGAAGCGGGTGCATGCAGATGCGGTCGTAGCGGTCCCTACATGCGCGACAAGCGAAGTGGACGTGTGAGCGTGTCAACAGGCATGTGGCGCAGTCCCCACCTGCATGCGCACCAACAGGCATGTGGCGCGCAGCTGCATGCGTAAGTGCAGACGCAGCAGTTGTATGTGGCGTTGCATGCGGGACAGGCGTCGTTCCACTTCTTCATGAGTGGAGCGCGTTCGTGTGGGATTGTGGGAACCGTACGTGCGGAGGAAAATTGTTGTCACTCCTGCAGCTGCATGCTGTAGAGAGAGAGCGTTGCTGGCGCATGAGGGAGCAGGGTGTGCAGGGGGTGCTCGACGCTGGGGTGGGCATGCGGGAGGAGGTGAGGCGCAGCAGTCAGGATGGACAACGCGACGGGTAGGCGCGGGCGTCCGGACATGAGCTAGCATCTGAACATCTGGGCGCTAGCCACGCTTACTCCCTCTCTCCTGTAATAAAAGACGTTCTAGGAGACACTAAGATTAAGAGTAAAAGATCTTACTAATCCTATATAACAATCAAGACACTATTGTTTAATTGAAGTGACATGCTCATTAATGATATGTTTTTCTATCTCCGTCTAACTCACCTGTTTCAAACATATGTTGCAAGTGTTTTATTTTAATGTTGCATATGTTTCAGACATATGTTGATAGCAGACATTCAAAATATTTCATCTATTTTAGACGTATGTTGCAAGTGTATTTATCTAGATGTTGTAGTTGCTATACACATATGTTGTAAACGTATGTTTGTAAATGTTTTACCTGTTTCAAACGTATGTTGTATAAGTGCTTTTATGTTGCAACATTAGCAGCTGCAGGAAACGGGTGCATACATATGCGGTCCCCACGGTATTTTTGCCTAAACAAATGATCCACTACACCAACTTTTTGCATTTCCACGTACACTCCCCAAACGGTGGATGAACATGTGCGTACTCTGGTATAGAGTTGACCCACGCTATAAGCTAAAACGTCTTTATTTTTTATACACATTTTGAGTGCTACGACGTCCTTTGTAGGATGGATGGATTACTATTGAATTGATCTATGTCAGTAGATCTATTTGCAAAAGCAGGTCTCATTTGTCCTACCATTTAGAGTAAGCACATCTCACCACTACAAAAAAAACTTTACCGAAGCAGGCAAAAATGATTAACCGAGGCGGGCATCGCATCCGCCTCGGACGAAAGGTCACGATAAATGGGACCTTTTCTGAGGTGGTTGGATGCCCATCTCGGTAAATCGAATAAAAAAATAAAAAAAGGAAAACCTTGGATAAGCCCGACGAGCCCAACCACGGGCCCGCCGAGCCCATCCACGGGCCGCCGCCGCCGTTGCTCGCTGGATCGGGGCATCGTCGTCGTCGTTGTCGGATCCGCCGCCAGGGGGGCGTGCCTAACCTAGATCCGTTGCCGGGAGGCGCTTCGATCTGCTGGGGCCGCACCAGATCCGAGCGAAGCCGCCGCCGCTTGGGGTTGCGCCGCCACTCGCAAAGCCGCCGCCGCGTGCGGAGATGGCTGGATCCGGGAGCAGGGGGCGGATCTGGGCCACGACCACCGGATCCGCCAGTCGCCACTGTGGATCTGAGCACCGGCGAGGGAGAGAGTATGCTCCGTCACGCCGAGCTCGCTTCGCCGCGCTGAGCCCGCTCGGCCGCGCCACGCCCTGCCCGCTAGGCCGCTCCGCCGGGCCGCGCCGGAGAGAGAGTGGAGGGAGGGAGAGTGGAGGGAGGAAGAGAGTGGTGGAGGGAGAGGTGAGGGAGAGGAAGCCTCGGTGAGGAACGGGCGCGGGGGGAAGGAACGGGAGCCGTGCCGGCGAATGAGTGTATATAGTGTGAGCGTGACAGTAGGCTGGTTTGGGCTTTTTCATCGCTAGTGGGCTCGGCCACGATTAACCAAAGCGGGCCTTATAAGTGGCCCGCTGAAAGTCCCTAGTTTGGTTTTGGCTAATTGATGAAACCTAGGACTAACCTTTATATCTAAGTGGATGATTTAGATAAAGGTGGTCATTGAATATGAGACATGACATTGACTCATGTGACCAAGTTGGTGAAGACCAAGATGAGGCTTGGCTCGATGGACCGGTTGTGAAGGTAAAGGGCAAGTCGAGGCTTCGAAGCGAAGGACCATGCGATGGTGAAGCTTGAGCAAGACTTGGCGCCGACGGACCGATGCAACGGTGAAGGGCAAGTGAAGTCAAGGTCGATGGATCGAGACGGTCATGTGATGATATGAAGTGGATCATATCATTTGGAGAAACAAAATGGGCTCAAGGCAAAGGTATAACCATAGGGCCATTTTGTTTCGCACTCAAGACACCATAGAGGGTGTGAGTGGTTTAGGGTCGATAGCCGAACTATTAAGAGGGGAAGTCTTATCGGTTATTCGATGCACGGGTGCCACTAGGTGAATTCATGAAGTGCATTGCATGTAGGGCCTAGTGAGCTAACTGGAAAACCTTTGAAAATGATTGAGAAAAAGCTAACACACAAGCACATGGAGATGTACACTTGATGGTGTTGGCACATTTGCAAAGGTGGCGTTGGTCGCACTGTGGTTTGCAGGTAGAGAGGGGTTTGGGTTCCTCTCTCCCTCCTGCCGAGCGTGCGAGCGTGGGATTCAGGCGATTTCGGGGAAATGAAATGCCTATTTTCCACTACGCCGGAAGTCAGAAAAGTAACGGAGGCGAACGGAGGTCACCAGCGTAATCGGACGCTGGACCGGACGCGGTCATGGTTTGACCGGACGCGTTCGGTCAGTATAGCGCAGCAGTCAGGCGCGCGGGCTAGGGTTTGCAACCGGCGCGTCCGGTCACTCGCGGGACCGGAGCGTCCGGTCGGTCACCTAGAGGAACAGTGCGTGGCGAAGGGCTGAGCGGACGCGCGGCGCGTCCGGTCACACATGATCGGACGCGTCCGGTCGCGAAGGGAGCTTACTGGACTCCGACCGGACGCTGGCACTGTCGCGTCCGGTCATTGCGTGGAGCGCGTCCGGTCGTTGCGCCGCGGGTGCGCGGCACTGTGCGTTCGGCGCGTCCGGTCGTTTGAGCTGCGCGTCCGGTCGTCGCGTTTGACCGTTGGCGCGCAGTGACCGTTGGAGGTTCTAGCAGTCGCAGTTGAAATTCGAGGGACACGTGGACGGTGCAGGGCGACCGGACGCGGTGAAGCACGTCCGGTCAGTTTCGACTGGCGCGTCCGGTCGCTCGCGAAAAACGCTCAATGGAGTAGTAACGTCTCTATTTGTATGGGATGCTTATAAATACTCGTTGGCCGGCCCTTGGGGAGCTCTCTTGGCATTTCTAACACTCTTGTGCATCCTTTGAGATAAACCTTCTCCTCCCACTAATCTCTCTTGCTTGATTGCAAATCAAAAGTGAGATTGAGTGATCCCAAAGTGCATTGCATAGCTTGAGGGCATCTAGTGGCACTTGTGGGTGGTTTAGCCGGTGGATTTCTTGTTACTCTTGGAGAGTACCGCTCCTAGCCGGCTTGGAGATTGTTGGAGGCGTTGATAAGAGAAGGTGATTGTTCTTGGCCACCTCCGGTTGATTGTGAGAGGTTCTTGTGCTTTCCTCGACGGGACGCCAAAAGCAACTCTAGTGGAATGCGCGTGTCATTGAGTTACCTCACTTGAGAGTGGTGTCTTGCGGTGCCTTGCGGGGTGTGCCTTGAGGGGCAAGTGACTTGAGGGTCACACTGGGAAACCATCTAAGTGTTGGTCGACACAACCGGTGACGTAGCTTGTCGGTGCACAAGTGAACACCGGGTGAACAAAAATATTGTCTCTTGTCTCCCGGTGATTGGTCTTCACATTGTGTTGTTGTCAATATTGATTGTTTGTATATCATCTTGGTGATTGATAACATCTTCACTCCACCGTCGGTATAAGAATCACAATCCTCTCTCTTGCATTTACATTTACTAGATTATCTTGTGTAGCTCTAGTGGTAGCTTTGCTAGTAGTGTTGTTAGCTTGCTCTCTAGTGTAAACTTAGTGACATAGCTCTTGTGTGAATTAGAGATCATAATCTACTAGACTTGTGGATATGAGGCTTGCATCACAACCTTTGGCTAAGCAAAACTTGTTTTACGCCGTTTGTTTTTCTAACAAGTTTGCTTAGTGGTATTTGTAGAATTTTTATAGGCTATTCACCCCCCTCTAGCCATCTAGGACCTTACACCCGCCTTGGTCAATAGGGGTGTTTTTGGATGCAGTTAATGGATTTGAGGTGCCTCCGTTAATCGATTTTGCGATGCAGTTGTCTGTGACCACTTCGGTTAATAAAAATGCCCGCCTCGGTTAATCCCATGACCGAGGCGGTTCAAATATCCGTCTGCCTCCGAGACCATTTTCCAAATGCCTCGCAAAAGTTTCTCTGTAGTAGTGTATTTTTTTTCTTATTCAACATTTGCCGGTTAGTTGTGTAGGCTGTTGTCGTTTACTCGTTTACCTTTTCTTGCCATCCAAATTATCTTTGTCGCCATTGAAAGACTCGAATGTCACATGGTCTTCAACAATTTTGCCTAGTTGTGGATAAACGCTGGTCCTAGTGACTAACAAGAGTTCCATTCTTATTTAGGTAACACATTGATAAAAATGATATTTAGGTAACACATTGGTAAAAATGATAGTGTGGCATAGAAATTATTATGAAGAGAAAAGATGAGTTTCGTCTAGATGAAACATAGCACGAACTGTATCCAACACAATGAAAACTGAGTAAAACTCCATCAGGAGTATTTTGTTTCTTCCTCACATATCGGAAACCGAGCGAAACTCTACGGGAAGCATTCATTTCATAACACCATACAAATTTTAAATACTATACAAGCCTATAAAAACTGTTTGGTTTTATTGCACTTTTCCTGTAGTGCCATGTCAGCTAAAAAGGTGTGAGAGTGATGAAATGAAATAAAATCCAATAGTTCGCTCTGGTTTGGATGTACAAATGTCTAGTTAGCTCTTGTTTGACGAAGTCGGATTCGCATCAAACCACATGTGTTGGGATAGATTGAACTGAAACTTGAACTACATTTCACCCTAATCTACCCAAACACATGTGGATTGAGACAAATCCGACAACATCTAAACAAGGCCAATGTTCTTGCGCAAGGTTTTGTCCAGATTCTGCCACATGTGTTAATGTAGATAACTCGTTATAATCACACACAAAAATTAGAACGGAGAATAAAAGTGAAAATATTTTAACAGTCATTTTCTATACACTCTGAAGGCGTGGCATCAGCTACGAAACTCTCGGTGTTCAACACCTCAGTACCTCGCCAAAATACAGGACACGTGCATGATTTCCCACACATTAAACATTCAGAGTGATCACCTGAACCGGGCTATCCTTATCAACAACAAACGACCTAGCTACCTTGCCTGAAGGCGTGTCCACTTCCACGGTGTACGAACCATGGTATCCTCTGAACTTAAACTCTCCTTGGTGATCGACATTGCCGTTCGTACGGGTCAGCCACTCTTGTTTGAGAGCAAGGTACCTTCTGCCAGCCTCGTTGATTGTCCCATCAGCGTCCACCAGATGCGCGTGCTCTCGAAACATAAACATCTCCCAGAATCCCCAGAGGATGATTCCCCCCACAGCAGGATGTGCAAATGCTTCACGGAGGAACACCTCTAGATCATCAGCTCGTATGTGTTCATTCTCTGCTGTGACATCCAATTCAGTAATCCAGATCGGGAGACCTAGTATGGCGAGCTTGTCCAGGGAATCACATATGATTTCTCCCACTGGATGGCTGATATGACCTTGCACACCGATCCCACCAACTGGGGCACCCCGTTCTTGGAGATCAACTACCTGTTCAACGAATTTCTCAGGGGTAGATTTTGTGTCACATCCATCTTCGACGTTATAATCATTAACAAACAGGACAGCAGAAGGATCAAGCTTATGTGCTTCTCTGAACATGTAAGCTCTAATGTCCCTTCCCAATCTGTCTTCATAGAAGGACCCATGTAGCATCTCATTGTTTACATCGTGATGTCTAAATCGACCTTTGTACCTTGATAACAGGCTTTGCAAACGATTTTGGATGGCAGCCATTAAGTGGTGGCCTTGCAATGACCGAACCCAAGGTTGGACAGCGTCTTCTACTTCCCAGAATAAACAGTGGCCACGAACCTGTATCTTATGTTTCTCACAAAATTCAAGCAACTCATCAGAATCTTTATAATTAAGCCGCCCTTGTTCTGCTTCTGTATGGTACCATTTCAATTCATTCTCAAATACAGCCCAATTGAAGTTCTTCACAAAGAACTCAGCAAGATCCTCGTTCTCAATGTTGTGTCTCGCAATGCATGATCCAAATGGAAAGCTATTCTCAGTCTGTTGTATCCTCACAGATGAACCTAAAAGATTCACTGCATTTGATCCTTGGAACTTAAGAACAACATCACGCTTTCTCACCTGTCAGCAGAATCGAGAAAGTTCATATAGTATAAATTTAGCAAATTGGAGGTTTAGTTTCACAAAACCCCAGTTTTTTTTTTGGCTATGGTACTTAATCCTAAGTTTCATGTTCTAAGCCTTCATAAATTCCAAATTTCTTAGCTAGTGACACCGAGCATTAAGTTATCAGAAGGTTTCAAACCCCCGCCACCACCCCCCCCCCACCCCCGCACCCCCCCCCCCCCCCCCCCACCCACAGCACCCCCCACCCCCACCACCTTCTTCTTCAAGGATAGACTATATCAACAAACTTAATTCCAATAAAAAAAGTTGAGCAGATTAAGGGCAGCTAAGCCATTATTTGATTATGGTAGGGTTTTGTGAAACTTTATGAATGTATAAAAAATGTCATTGATTGCAACCGCCCATGACATATGTGCTTTTCTGCAATTATGTAAAATTTACACTAATAACAAAGCAAAAAAAATCACCACTGTTGAAAATAATGGTTGGATCATGCACGGCCACATATGAATTGGAAGAACTCACATCTAAAACGTGAAGTGCATTAAAGTTTACCTTGTCTGTTTTCTCCTTCAGATAATCAAACCGTGCTTTTCTGTCGACTGGATATATTTGGAAGTCCATGACTCTGAGATCAACACCTGGAGGAGGGCCTTGAACATATGCAGTAACTTTGGATGGCTGCTTTTCAAGCTTAAATGCTCCTTTGATTTCATACCATTGATCCCCATCAGCTTCCACTTGCCCACCATTGACCCATTGATTGTTATCCACAGCAAGACAGACATTTACATGGTGACGTCCATGTCCTCCAGATCCAACTCGTACCCAAGCAGATACTCTGTAAGTGACATGCAACCTTAGTTTATCAGTTATGACCTGAGAAGGACCCATCCAAACATCTGTGCGGTTCGTGGCAATGATATAACGACCACTTATATGCTTCTGACTTGCACGGTCCTTCAAGATAGAAGATAGCATATGGGGTGCTTCAGTCTGGATACTCAATCGACATGAACCCATAGGACTCCACCCAGCAAGCCCACGAGTGAAGGCATTATTGTGCAATAGATTAGTTCCATACAGAACATTCTGCAACATTTAGTAAATATTCTTGAATTAGAGAGGACAATTTTACAGTATCATGATAGATGAAAGTTATAACAAAAATAAAGGTTTCACAAGTCTCAAGAGTCGGGATCATTCACAAGCAAATAATCACAGACTGTAAGAAGCCATTAGCCCACAAACCTCAATTTTTGGGCACGGTGCAGCTTGTAGCTTTCTTGCCGGAGATAAGACAAGACCATCTACAAGAATGTCAATTCCAGCAGGAGGCCCTTCTATGAAAATAACAGCTTTGGTAAAGGGAGCATGAAGGAGGAACTTTCCTTTCAGATGTGTCCATTGCTTATCAGAAGTCTGGTTTCTTTGATTATAGAAAAAAAAATAGTAAGATAATAATGTCATTGGCTCGTAAAAAGAGCATTGTCAACAGAGAACAAGAAACAAAAACAACTTACTTGGCAAGTCCCACATATCGCTCACGACCATATTCTTGTACCCACAGAGTAGCACGCACTTCAGTATCATTGGCACTCCCAAATATTCGAACAGCAGAACTGATCTCATAAAGAACTTTCCGCTGCACCCTGCCCGTGATCTCTTGCTGGATGCCATTCCAATTGTGAACCCGTCCAGTCGCAGAAACGAAATAGCTGCCATTTAAAGGCCGTACATTCCCATATGCAGTGAACTCATGTCTGCAGATGTTGCATCCTCTTCCTGACCAATTTTTTAACCCATCTTCGAAGTGAGGATTTTTAACTATAGTCTCGGCTCCACTTGGTACTTTTACTTCCTTCAATTCAAAAGGAATCATTAATCAGCAAACCCGAGGCTGTAAGAGTTCATGCACTTTTTTTTTCCATGAAGACTATGAATGAAGACCCCAGAACCAAGGGTATATATGTTATGCACAAAGTTTAAATATGAAGCACATGGAGATCAATACAACAGAAAGTTGACAGTAAAATCTTGTGCACTGCATTCCTCATTGCCGATTTCATTAGAACTAAATGAAAATAGAGCTTACAATCTATTACAAAGAATTTCATCACTCCATGAAAGATCAAACATAAAAGGTTAAGTTCTGATTATTTTTTTCATTAGACTTCTGAAAAAATATAAAAGGGCATAACAAGATATTAATTAAAAAAAAGGTAAATCAAACATTTAGTTCAAGAAAATATTACAAAAAGCACATAAGAACTCACTTTTGTCTGTTTATGTCTGGAGCAAGTAATAGTAACAGAATCAATGACAAGATCCACACCAGCAGGAGGTCCCTCCAGGTAAAATACAACATTTTTTGGCATGTTTGTCAAATAAAAGGAGCCTTCCAATTTGTTCCACTTTTCTTTTGAGGCAACCACACTGTTACATCAAATTCGATCATCAATCAAGGATAGTGTCAAAAGAATTTGACTGTTGCACAATTTTAAGTACAATACCTTCCAACAGGGTTATAATGCGTTGATCCATCTGCATTTTGCAACCTAAGGGTTCCTTTGACTTCAACCTGGCCTTGGACATTCCCATCAACTCTAACGAAAGCAGAAACTACATAAGCAGTGCCTGTAGACACTTGATTCGTAATATCTTGTTCAAGACCCTGCCAGTGTTCTGTTCTCTTTGAAACAACAGCATAGTTCTCTCCTGAGTTCCCTCTAATACCATCAAGGAAACCAGACCATTGTGATGCCACATATGCATGGCAGCAGATAGGATTCCAAGGATGAAGGCCTTTTGAAAAATCATAATTTAAAATGATGTTCTCTGTTCCACCAATTGATGAAGCTGACCCCTCTGTTTTCTGAAGAAAATCTATAGTTAATAAAACTATAAGGCAGAGAATCTAGTAGACCAAATTAGTATCTAAGTCAGGGACATGTTTAACAAAAACTAAATGCAAGCTGTCTTCAATGTTAACAATAGTTCTTGCACATGTTCTGGATGATCAAATAAATATGACATGTTCTCAGAAATAGTTTCAGCAGACAATGATCCTTCCTTTTCCAGGGCCATCGAGCAATTGTAGACACACAAGCAAGCAAGAGATCCATTGCAGTACCTTGTAGGAGATGGTGACTGAATCTATGAGCAAGTCCACACCAGGAGGGGGACCTTCAAGGTAGAACACTAAACGTCTTGGTAGAGTTGTTAGATTAAATGAACCTTCCATCTTTTCCCAACGTTCTTGAGAAGCCACAATCCTAGTAAAAACTGCTTAATGATAAAACAGTCCTGATGATATATTATACGACACACTGAATGGTGGCTTATGGTCGAAATACCTTGCAATAGAAAGATAGTTGGTAGAAGACCCCTCCTCCACAAGTTTGAGAGTGACCTGAACTCCAATGGGCTCATGAACTTCCCCATGAACTCTGACATATGCAGCAACAAAGTACTCAGTACCAAGGGTGACCTTTTCTGTTATGTCCTGCTCAAGCCCCTGCCAACTCTGTGTGCGATGAGTAAGAATAGCATAGGTTGACCCTGAATGTGGCCTTACACCATAATGGTAACCTGATCCTTCAGCGGCTACAAATGCATGGCAACTATTTGGTTGCCACAAATGTAGACCCTCAGAAAAATCACTGTTTGACAGAATGTTCTCCATGACAACTTCGTCAGAAGCACTGCGCTTATCTACTGCCTGCTCAACATTGCACAGGAAACAAAATGTTAATGTGCCTAGCATCATGACAGAGGGCATAACCTGGGAAGCCATGGTTGGCAAATAATCTAATATGCATAATATATTAAGTTATATAGAAAAGTTGATCTCGGGAAACCACATTTGCTCAAAAAGTTTCAAAGCTTCTAGCAGAAAACAGAAAAATGGAGAATACTATCTCCTAACAAGCCACATGGTCTTTATTCAGTTTACTTTGCACAAACATTTGCTTAAAAAAATCATTTTTATTTTCATGGTTTTTCTATCTCGTGGTAATAATACAGTAAAAAGGGAAATGACATAATTGTGATGCAACATGGTTGCAAGCATGCCCGTTGTTTGCGACACTGGTTCAGTCCATCTTGACTTTTGTGCTAACATCAAAGATGTACCTTATTAACAATAAAACAAAGAAATTAACATCCCATCATTAAACGAGAAGATAGGCCGAAGCCCTTGACAGCATTTGCATCACATAGCAGGCCTTTCTGGTCGGGGAGGATAGTTGTGATATTTGAAGAAATGCTGACAGCCTGACACAACTGGCACATGCTTCAGCTAAAATGATCTTCTCAAAAGTTCTGCATGATCTACTGTACTGGAGTGCCCAACATGTCTCAGAATCTCCCAAACCCAATGGGTTGCATTTGGATCTAGGAGGCTTCACCAGTATTGATAGAGACAAGATCAGCTGAGTGAGATCTACTCCAACAAAGCAAACAGGCAACCTCAAACCCTCAATGGTTGCCGATTGTAGCTTCCCTAAAATAAACAGCGAAGAAAGGTAAAATATGTACAACCGATTGTAGCATACGCACCTTGAATCTTTGTTCAGCGGGAAATCAAATCAACAGCTGATTGGCTATGCTAATGAAACCACCAAACAATCCTATGTATTGCAAGGCCTACCGAAACAATCAAACAAGCATCCACAGCAAGAAAGGAATGCAGCGGCCGTTGCTATACCTTGGGCTCGGAATCGGGACCCTGTGGATCTGGTTGCGGGAGCGCGCGGCCGCCCCGGCGAGGGCGGAAGAGAGACGAGAGCCAGCCGCAGCGCCTCCTCATCTCATCCGACCCGGCAATCCCGTTCCGCGCAGCAGCAGCAGCAGCAGCTACCCGGCGGATGGCACGAAGTCAAAACAGGGGAGTAGAAGGAAAGCCGCGTAAGGTAAGCGGTGGTTACCCTCCCTCCCCTCACCCTACCTAACTGGCTACCGAGGTGGCGGCACCGCCGACACGACAGCTTGGGACGCAAGAGAAAGCATGCTTCGGGACGGCACGGAGATGCGCCCGTGAATGCGACAGCGGCGCCGAAGCGTCTTCCACAGGGAATGCCGGCGCGCGTGCGTGCGTCCGGAGCGATGGAAAAGGAATCAGATGCGAAGAATGCCGCGCGAGAAGGATTACTGGATTACGAAGGCCCAGGTTATCCTACGCACGCTCGTCTCCTGGGTCTTCGGGGCATAAAGATGAACACCTTCCTTCCTCTAAAGCCAGACGAGTGCACGGAGCCACGGAGGTAAGCAGTACCTCTCTGCAGGATCGGCGGCCGCTGGAGACGGAGGCCGCACCGTGTCGGTGTTCGGCGAGCTGGGGCGACGGCGGGACAATCGAGGAGCAGAGGACGCTGCGGTTCGCGCCGTCGATCGGCAATGACAAGAGGCTGCGTGTGTGTGGGGGGGGGGGGGGGGGGGGGGGGGGGGGGGGGGGGGGGGGGGGGGGGGGCGGCGGGCGGGCGCTGTCCGGCTGGGGCCTGTGGGAGGGAGGAAGGAGGATCCAAGTGAAACTGCTGCGCAAGCTGCATCATACTGATACCGAACTTTTGAGCAAGTCAACGTCATGAAAGGTGACGTGTCCATGTTAGAATGATCTCGGCTCAGTCAAAATTAACTGAGCCATAAGGGTCTAGCAGCCACACCGTCCGGAACTGCTCGGTTGATTGCGAGTCATAAGTCGGCTGATGCTGTTTTGTTATGAGAGAAAAATATTGTACCATGATTAATAAGTTTAAATGAACCAGACGAAAAAAGATCTGGTTCTAGGCTACACTATCCGTTTGGCTTGAGTCGACTGATGCTGTTTTGTTATGAGAGAAAAATATTGTACCATGACTAATAAGTTTAAACGAACCAGACGAAAAAAGATCTGGTTCTAGGCTACACTATCCGTTTGGCACGGCTTAACTTTACTATCGAGGGGAAGGAAGATTCGTAGTTCTACATTACATTTTCCACTTTATTAAGTAATTTCTTTAAGCTAAGTGTATGGGAAGCCAAAACTAAGATAGTCTCTTTAGCATCCATTCAATTTATGGGTAATAAGAAATTTCTCAACGAGTCAAAACATTGGGCTATTATGGTTCTACGTAACACTAAGGTGACTAAGCTAAGAAAATGTATAAAGTTTTTATATGATTTTATCTTGTTTACTATAAGTAAAGCGATAGAGATATTGCATAAATATCTAAAGCATTCTCTTGTCTTCAGCATAAAAATGTTTATCTTGGTAATGTTTCTTATGCTTATATTAAGATTCACCAAGCTAGGTCTTTCCAAAAGTCGAAATATAAGGTTATACTTCCACTTAAGGGTGATAAATTTTCATCGCTAGTTTTATACTGACATAAGTATTATATAATTAAGCCATAAGTATTATACTTTTAAGCTATTATAACATTAAAGCTATGAATATTATATAATTAAGTTGTCTTACGTCCTTAGCGTCTGAAACTGGGATTTTAGCAAACATAGTCTAGGATTGAACCATAAAAGCTGTAAACTAACTTTGCATTCACGTGTATAAAGTATACATGCTTATGAATGAGAAGTATGGCAACTACAAAGGGTTACTAAAAGTAGCATATCCATATTTTTGAAGGGTGCTCTCTTGCAAGAGAGTTCTAAAAAACCACAAAGGGTTACTATTATGATAATAATCTTCTTTTGTGTGGATATTAAGAAATTCACATAAGCATTTATCATCAGTCTTGCCAGATGGAGACATATTGTGGAATGGCTTCAACCTATTTTAAAGCATAGTTAGTGATGCAAAATATGTTATGTCATGTTTAATTGATAATATAAGCTAAGTTTATTATAACTTAAGAATAAATTTATAATTAGTTAAGAATGAGAGAATCTTTAGCCTAAGATATTCATCTCAGAATATATTATATAAGAAGTACAGTTTTTGTTCGAGTAACATGTCAAGTGGTGTTGTCAAATCGAAGATAGTGTGAAAGATCAATCAGAATCAAAAGTGTAATCATATAATTTTGAGATGTTGGTGATCATTATATAATTTTTAAGTGTTTATTTAAGTGGTGAACAACATATCTAATTTAATTATTCCCACCATAGACTTAGCTTAAGTTATCGACATAAAAATTATTGGTAGCCTATCATATGGGATAAGATTGAGATATCAAAAGGTCAAAATTATAGTTCTGGAAGTAATATATTTCTTTTAATGTGCACAAAAATATAAGTAAAAACAAGCTACACAGCAAAACCGTAAATAAGCCATCATAAGACTAAGACAATACCATTCTAAGATGATGTGGTGAAATCGCCCGATTTAGCACGCTTTTAAGGGGCGCTTGTCTTCCACTAGACACTAAGTGCCCTGAAAGTGAGCTAAACCAGATGATTCTGTCGAGCACACCCGACGGGAGAACTTGAACACTCCACATTTTTCAACCGGGATCCAATAAGGAGTACAAGCTTACAATACTTAGTCCATTTCATATAACACAGAGTCTCAGAAATAGTTATTACAATACCAGAGGTTCAGAGTGCGATAAAAATAACAGCAAAAATAAAATAGCGTCTAGCGGAACGCAATGAAAATCCATCTGTGCCCACCAGAAGAATCCTCCACACAAAGACTGCTCAAGGTGCACCTGCAACAAGGGTAGAATAAACCCTGAGTACACAATGTACTCGCAAGACTTACCCGACTGGGAAATATATTTCCTGACTCTCAAGGATCATGATAGGCTTTATGGCTTGTGGGTTTCTTGTTTGCGAAAAACAGCACTAAGCGTGTGTCCTTAATTTCGTAACTTTTAGAAGCCGTATTTTATTCATTAACCACTAGTCTATGTAAGCACCTATGCTATAATCAAACAAGAGTTGAGCAAATTAGGACCATTTCTCCATCTTTCAATTTCCAATTCTTACTATGATGCCAGAGCGTAGTCAAGCTGTACCGTCATGCAGAAACGACGATTCGCGAATCAATGTACCCAGCTGGGTACCTCGAAAAACACATGCCTCGTTTGTACCCCAGGCACAAGCAAGACCAACCCGTTCCCCTCCTGTCATGGGTTTCCAGGTCCCCGTCCAAACTTGGACTCCTAGCTCCCGTACTTGAGGCCCGGCCTCAATAGGTGCTAAGACCTTCACCTATCCCCGCCTCCAATCAGTCGGTCCAGAAAGAGCCGGAGCCCATGACAAGAGAGTAACAAGTCTTCCTAGCCCCCATCCGCTAGTATATGCTCGGGATAAGAAGATCTGTGACTTGACCAGGATCCATGCAACGAACGGTCCTTAATTGACACGGACAGGGAAACAGTGCAACCCAATTATGCCCCGTGGCCGCGGGACACAACTTGCTACACCCACCAATACCCATACCACATCCCTACCCGGTCGCCATTTCCTTTCCACCATTTTGTCCAAAATGTAATAATCATATGAGTAACTCTCTATTGTGAGTAACGACAGGTTACTCACTCTACCGATGATCCTAAGCGAAGCAACTATGCGATCCTGTACTAGTAAGACTCATGGGTAGATATATAGATGCATGTGGGTATCATAAAATTCCTGAAACGTAAATGCACAACATTTAAATATATATAACAACTTGCAAAAATAGGGGTTATGCACCGGGGCTTGCCTTGGGCAGCCGCAAAGTCAGAGGTGTCAGTCGCGGGCTGCTCCTAGAACTCCTCAGCTACAAAGATTTCCTCCTCGTACTCCTCGATGACTTCCTCGTAGCCCTGTTCCTCCGCGGCCACGTACTCGACTCCCTCGTGATCTACATGCATGCAATGATAATACCACACTTAAAATGGTGACAACGGTAACTCTAAAACAACAACTATTAAGCTAGTTAGCTAACCCTAATGACCAACATGCCAAGTCATTCACTACCCTTAAAAGCAATAGCTAACCGGTCTACAAGTTTCCTACCAACCAAGTTGCATCACTTTCTTTTGCTATCGTTTCGACGTCTACCTGATTAGGGGAGCTTAACTACCACATCTAGCAAGCTACTAAAATACTACAAAAATTACAATAAGCACAACACATAGCCACTAAGCTGCTATAGAAATTTTAGAGTTAAAGCTATTACAGTTTTGCCACAACAAATCCTACACAATTTAATATCTTAATAACAATCGTTTTTACATCGGTTTAAAAAGGCTTAGCCTCACTACAGTTATGCGTGAAGTGATTACATCAACTGCTAAAACATGAATTTACCGACCTAACAAAACTGGTCTCGCAATTTTTGGACGCTTAAATAATTTATTACAATTTTCCAAAGTATAGTCACTTACATGAAATCATAAGCTAATTTGATTTCTCCAGAGAAAATGGAAACTCCAAACTGACCGCGTGGCCCAATCCACGCGGCCCACCTGAGCTCAATGCGCGCGCGCTCACCGCCACGGCCCAGCAACGCGCGGCCCGCGCGAGCGCAAGGCGGCCCACGCGGACAGCCCGCCCGCGCGCCTTGGCTGCCTTGCGAAAACGACCCCGCGCTTTATCTAAACCCGCCCGCGCTCCTATGCACGGTTCCCAGAGTCAACAATCTTTCAAGAAAACCCCTCAGTTCTACCTCCGTCGCAACGGGAAGGTCCCCGGACGCCTCCCCGCGCTCCGGCGCGGCACCCACCAGCGCAGAGCTGCCACGCTAGCCACCCGAGACCCACCTACACCGATCCAAAAGGCCGATACTCCCCAGCTAGACACCCCGAGACGATGGGCGGCGATTAGAGGACCGGGGGTGGACCAGCGCAGCCTCCACACGACAGTCGCCGAACTGCAACGCCGACGAGGACGTTCTGGTGAGCCGAGGGTCAGCGGGACAAAACGAACGGGTTGGGGAGCAACGGCAGCATACCGGCAACCACGCCGCAGAGAAGAGGAAGCCGAGAGATAGCGAGGATAGGCCGCCCGCGTGCGACCCGAGAGAGCGGTGGTGCTCTGCGACGGCGCGGTCGCGTCAGCAGCGACGAGAGGGCGGTGGGGACCCCGCGATGGCGCGCAGGGTGGGGTGGAGGTGGTGGCAAAGCTGAAAGGTCCAAATGGCTAGAGAGGGGTGAATAGCCTATTTAAAAAAAACTACAAGCTTCACTAAACAACCACGTTAGTATAAAAGATGGCTAAGCTAATTCTAGCACTAGCTCAACTACACTATGCAAGCCACCTATACAATTCTAGTGAAGCAAGGCTATGATCTCTAATCCATACCAACAAGGCTAAGTCACTAAGCGACTTACTCCTATGTGAAAAAGGCTACACTAAGCAAACTACACAAGAACTAGTACAAGAAAGTAAAGAGCAAGAGACTTGATTCTTATACCAACGATGTAGAGAAGTAATGCACTCGAAGAATCAAACACAATTATCAACCACAAGAGAAATCCTCGGCAAAGAGATGACACAAGATTTTTACCGAGGTTCACTTGCTTCCCGGCAAGCTACTCCTCGTTGTGGCGATGCACCCACTTGTCGGTTCGCGAGCTAATCGACTATCAAGAGTCGAGCCCTCGGCGGGCGCCGCACAACCACACACAAGATGGGGATCCTCCAAGCCACGAGCTCCACTAGAGTATCCAATTTGCGAACTCCCGCGGGGAAGGATCAAGAACCCCTTACAATACTCGGTGAGGGCTCCAACAATCTCCAATTGCGAGCTCAATCACCTCCGCAGCTCCAAGCCGTCTACCGTGTCGGAAAACACGGAAGAGTAACAAGAAATCCGCAGCAACTTGAAGATCAAGTGCCTCTAGAATGCAACTCTCAAGCAATGCACTTGAATCTCACTCAAGATGTGCAACTATGCAAAGAGATGAGTGGAGGGTGAAAGCATCTAGGCCCCAAGGTTTGGTTTCGGCAATTAATGACAACACTTTATTACCATGACTAACGTGTGTTTTGCAGAAACATTGGTAAGTTAGGTCATGGAAGTGATAACTGCTTTGGGCACTATGGTATTCGTGTCCCTTGATGGAAATCGTTTCGGTTTTCAAAAAGAGTGACGTCAAGATTAAGGACGGTTAGTTTCGGATGTCGAGGTGTTGAGACACATTCGGAATAGTCGTTAGGATCTTTGTTTTTCTCTTTTGGCCGTACTATAAAGGGGGGCATGAATGGGTAGCTTGACCTAGGTGAGTCCTATGTTTAGGTGTGGTGCACACTTGTTAAACTTGGCGCTAGGCAACCCTAGAATAGCTCAAAGTTCAGTTGGAAGCAAATTGGTTGAAGTTGCGACGCGTTTCGGAAAGTTTCGGGCTGTTTTCCAGTGACCGGACGCGGTCTTCGGCAGCACCGGACGCGTCCGGTCAGTACGTTACCGCGGCTAGGGTTCGGCCCTGACCACCGGACGCGGTCCTCGCGAGGACCGGACGCGGTGGTCAGCGACCGACACGTGTCACCTGGGGAGAACGCCCGTCGGATGCGACCTGGACGTGATCGGCGCGTCCGGTCACAGTCCAGTAAGGTCCAGAGAGGACCGGACGCGTCCGGTCATCTACCATCGGACGCGGCCTCGCGTCCGGTGCGAGTACAGTAAGGTCCCTTGCACGATCGGACGCGTCCGGTCACCCCTGACCGGCGCGTCCGGTGGTTCTGTTCAAAATCGGGTTTTGACCGTTACGGGCGACCGGCGCGTCCGGTCAGTTCGACCGGCGCGTCCGGTCAGCCCGTGTCAGAAAGTAACGGTTCGTTTTCTTTGAGGGGTGTATAAATACAACCCCTCCACCTCTTTTAGAGGTCTCTTGCTCATTCAAACATCTGAGAAAACCCTTTAGAGTGCAAGGGAGTGCAAGAGCTCTAGTGAGGATAGAGATTTGAGAATCAAAGTTTGAGAATTCCTCACTAGTGATTAGAGAGTAGCAAGTGTGCATCCATCTCCTCATTTGGGCTCGTTGTGGTCAAGTGAGAGTTCTAGCTTGTTACTCTTGGTGATCGCCATCACCTAGACGGCTTGGTGGTGATTGGAGTTTGGTGATCATCCGGCGAAGCTTGTGGATGACCCAACTCATGTTGTGAGCGGTTTTGGGTGATTCGCCGCGACGGAGTGTCGAAGAATCAACCCGTAGAGAGCACTTGATCCTTGCGCGGATCAAGGGGGAGCGACACCCTTGCGTGGGTGCTCCAACGAGGACTAGTGGGGAGTGGCGACTCTCCGATACCTCGGAAAAACATCGCCGTGTTCCTTGCCCCTTTACATTCAAGCAATTACATTCTCGTATTTACTTTCATTGCTTGATTTACATTCCTAGAATTGCCATGCTAGACTAGGATTGGAAACTAGGGTGCAAAACTTTTTATCGGTAGATTCTCTAGGAACACAAGTAGGCACTAGGGGTGAATTCCGGCTTATAGGATTTAATTCTTGCAATTAATTTTTAGAAAAGCCCAATTCACCCCCCCCTCTTGGGCATCTTGATCCTTTCAATTGGTATCGGAGCCGTGTTGCTCCTAATTTAGGCTTTACCACCTAGAGCAAGATGTCTAACGGGGAAGGACCACCTCCCACCTTTGAGGGGGATGATTTTCCATATTGGAAAATCCGCATGGAGGCGTATCTCGAAGCCATAGATGTCGGGTGCCTTAGAGCTGCAACCCAAGGGCTTCCCGCTATCAAGGATCCCGCAAACCCCATTGGTGACGAGGAGAAGTACGACCGGTGGAATGCAAAGGCAAAAAATGCACTCTACCGGGGCTTAGGCAAAGATATCTTCAATCGTGTGCGTAATGCAAAGAACGCTCATGATTTGTGGCAAAATCTTTGTGCTCTCCATGAGGGAACTAAGAGTGAGCGTGAGGAACGCTATCATATTGCTTTAAAGAAAATTAATTCTTTTGAGATGCTTCCCAAAGAAAGTGCTAATGACATGTACACTCGCTTGAATGTTCTTGTAGAGGACCTCAATGCTCTTGGGCTCACTCAAATGAGCCAATCGGATGTTGCAAGGAGGATCTTGAGTGTTCTTCCCGTTGAGAAGTATGGTCACATTGTCACCGTGCTTCATCAAAGTGATCTCTCCACCACAACACCGACACAAGTATTGGGAAAGATCAATGCTCATGAGATGTACATGCACATCACTCCGGAAGAGGGCTCATCATCTTCCAAGAAGAAAGACTTGGCCTTCAAAGCTAGCCATGACAAGAAGAAGAAGAAGGGCCAAGCCATGATCGTGCAAGAAAGCTCAAGTGAAAGTGATGTCGATGATGAATCACTTGCACTCATGGTGAGGAAGACCACCAAGATGCTAAAGAAGCTCAACAAGAGTGGCATCAAGTTCGACGGCAAGAAAAAGAAATTTTTCACAAGTAGCAAGAGAAAGCCCATCTCGGAGATGGATTGCTACAATTGTGGTGAACTTGGCCACCTAGCTCATCAATGCCCTAGACCACCAAAAGACAAGTTCAAATACAAGAACAAGGGCAAGAAAAATGATTCAAGCGATGAAGAAGATGAGAAGAAGAAGAACAAGCCATACAAGAAGAAGGATGGCAAGAAGAAGGAGTTCTACAAGAAGAAGAAGGGTGGAAAGGCATATATTGTTGGTGATTGGCTCACCGACATTGAATCATCTTGTGACTCCTCCGAAGATGAGAGCGATGATGAGAAAGAGAAGGTTGCCGCATTTGTGATGGGGCCATCATCTTCACCGACATCTTCACCACCACCTTCACCGTCTTTTTCACCATCATCGTCCACTACTCACCTATGCCTTATGGCCAAGGGTGAACGAAAGGTACAAAACCATGATAGTGATGATGATGATGATAGTGATAGTGATGATGAATTTGATGCACCTTCTTATGATGAACTTGTAAAATTGCTAAACAAATACACTAAAATCATAAGAAGGACTAGAAGTGAAAATGATGATCTTCAAAATGAAAATGAATCACTCTCATCCAAGCTTGAAAATACTCAAAAGACTAGTGGTGAGCTTAGAGATCAAAATGAAATTATGTCTTCTACTCTCAAAGAGCTCAAAACCTCTAATAAAGAGCTTAAAGATCAACATGATAAACTTGAGAAGAAGCATGATGAGCTCATCACTAGACATAGCTCTCTAAAAGACAAATACACCACATTAAAAATTGACTATGATAGTCTTATGGTTGCTAATGAACTTGCTCTTGAGACACATGATGCTACTAACCATGTTGTTAAGTGTGATATAGCTACATCATGTGATGACTTGATCATTGAAAGCATTGAGCAAGGTTCTAGTAGCAAAGGCAAGAGTGTGGTTGAGTCAAGCAACCATGATGATTATGCCAAGATCAAGTGTGAGAATGAGAAGCTTGCAAATGAGAACAAGAAGCTTAAAGGTTTGATGGCTCTTGAGAAGCAAACAACAAATGAGTCACTCATTGAAGAGAACAAGAAGCTAAAGCAAGAAAAAGAGCATCTCAAGACCGGTCTAAGCAAGTTCACAAGAGGTCAATATTTGCAAAGTGAGCTCCTCATGAACACCGTAATGAAGATGGATAGAAGTGGTATTGGGTACTTGGCAAGCCCAAGCCAAAGAGATGTGTTGAGTGTGGTCAAGAAGGTCACTTTGCTCATGAATGCAAAACTCCACCACCACAACCCTTGCCCAAGCATGCTAGACCCTTTGCCTTCAATGCTCATTACATGCTAAGAAAAGATTCAAATGGAAAGATGAAAGTCATGTTTTTGGGTCCCCCAAACAAGAATAGGCCAAAGAAAATATGGGTTGCCAAGTCACTAGTTGAGAAAGTCAAGGGCCCCTCTCAAGTTTGGGTCCCTAAACAAAAAGCTTGATCTCTTGTGTGTAGGTGAACTACAAGACCGGTGGATCTCATTGGGTTATTGATAGTGGTTGCACTCAACATATGACCGGTGATCCTCGTATGTTCACCTCCATTGAAGAGAATGAGATATGCCAAGAGAAGATCACATTTGGGGATAATTCAAAGAGCAAAGTCAAGGGTATAGGCAAGATTGCAATATCAAATGATCACTCACTCTCCAATGTGCTCTATGTTGCTTCATTGAGTTTCAACTTATTATCCGTCGGGCAACTTTGTGACCTTGGCTTCCAATGCTTGTTCACACCAAATGAAGTTGAAGTTTCAAAGATAGATGACAAGCAAGTGATATTCAAAGGCTTTAGATACAACAATCTTTATCTTGTTGACTTCACCTCCGAAGATGCAAATTTGATGACATGTTTGTTCACCAAGACCTCACTTGGTTGGCTTTGGCATAGGAGGCTTGCTCATGTTGGAATGAACACTCTCAACAAGCTATTGAAGAAAGAGTTAGTGAGAGGATTGAAGGATGTAAAGTTTGAAAAGGACAAACCTTGTAGTGCATGTCAAGCGGGCAAACAAGTTGCAAACACTCATCCAACCAAGGCTTTCATGTCAACCTCAAGAGTGCTAGAACTTCTACACATGGATTTGTTTGGGCCTACAACATACAAGAGCTTGGGTGGTAATCTCTATTGTCTTGTGATAGTGGATGACTACTCAAGATATACATGGACTTTCTTCCTTCATGACAAATCCGAAGTGGCAAGTTGCTTCAAGAAGTTTGCAAAGAGAGCTCAAAATGAATTCGAAGTCAAGATAAAGAAGATTAGAAGTGACAATGGCAAAGAGTTTGACAACACCAACATTGAAGCTTATTGTGATGAAATTGGAATCAAGCATGAGGTCTCTTCAACCTACACTCCTCAACAAAATGGTGTAGTTGAGAGAAAGAACCGGACTTTGATCACCCTTGCAAGAACAATGTTAGATGAGTACAACACTCCGAAAAAGTTTTGGGCCGAGGCAATCAACACCGCATGCTATGCTTCAAATCGCCTCTTCCTCCAAAAGTTTCTTGGCAAGACCCCCTATGAGTTGCTTAATGGGAAGAAGCCGGACGTCTCATTCTTTCGGGTGTTTGGTTGCAAATGCTACATCTACAAGAAGCGTCAACACCTAGGGAAGTTTCAAAGACGTTGTGATATTGGTTTTCTTGTTGGTTACTCATCAAAGTCCAAAGCATATAGAGTATTTAACCATGCCACCGGTTTGGTTGAAGAAACATATGATGTGGAATTTGATGAATCTAACGGCTCCCAAGGAGCAATTGAGAATTGTGATGATGTAGGTGATGAACCCTTGAGGGAGGCCATGAAGAACATGCCCGTGGGAGACATCAAGCCAAAAGATGATGAAGACGATGTGCAAATCATTGATCCACCATCTTCATCACGTGTGCCTCAAGATGATGACAAGAATGAGAGAGTTGAAAATGAAGATACTTATGTCTCTCATGAACAAGCCGAGGCACAAGCTCAAGATGTTGATGCTCCCCATCCACCTCCTCAAGTGGTTGATAGAAGAAACTCACCTCTACTTCAAGCTCATCCACAAGAACTCATCATAGGGAGTCCTACTAAGGGAGTAATGACTCGATCTCAAAAGCTAGCTTCTTTTGTTGAACATCACTCTTTTGTCTCTTGTGTTGAACCCAAGAACATAGAAGAAGCTCTTCAAGATCCGGATTGGGTGAATGCCATGCATGAAGAATTGAACAACTTCACCCGCAACCAAGTATGGACACTTGAAGAGCATCCTAAAGGTGCAAGAGTCATTGGAACCAAGTGGGTGTTCCGAAACAAGCAAGATGACCAAGGCATAGTAGTGAGGAACAAGGCAAGACTAGTTGCAAAGGGGTTCTCTCAAGTTGAAGGCCTTGATTTTGGAGAGACCTTTGCACCCGTTGCAAGACTTGAAGCCATTCGTATCCTCCTTGCATATGCATCGCATCATGATATGAAACTATATCAAATGGATGTGAAAAGTGCATTCTTAAATGGCTTTATAAATGAACTAGTCTATGTCAATCAACCTCCCGGGTTTGAAGACCCTAGATATCCTAATCATGTTTATAGGTTGTCCAAGGCGCTATATGGGCTCAAGCAAGCCCCTAGAGCGTGGTATGAGCGCCTCCGGGACTTCCTCATTGAGAAGGGCTTCACCATCGGGAAGGTCGACACCACACTATTCACCAAGAAACTTAATGGGGAGATCTTCATTTGTCAAGTATATGTTGATGATATCATCTTCGGGTTAACAAATGAAGATTATTGCAAGGAATTTGGTGAATTGATGTCGAAGGAGTTCGAGATGTCAATGATTGGTGAGCTCACATTCTTCCTTGGTTTTCAAGTCAAGCAAATGAGAGAAGGGATTTTCATCTCTCAAGAAAAGTATACCAAGGATCTTCTCAAAAGATTCAAGATGGAAGAATGCAAACCAATCAAGACCCCAATGCCATCAAATGGACATCTCGACCTAGATGAGGGAGGTAAACCGGTTGATCAAACTCTCTACCGTTCTATGATTGGTAGCTTGTTGTACCTTACCGCATCTAGGCCCGATATCATGTTTAGTGTGTGCATGTGTGCTCGTTTTCAAGCGTGCCCTAAAGAACCTCACTTAAGTGCCGTAAAAAGAATCCTAAGATATCTTAAGCACACCCCAAGCATTGGTCTATGGTATCCCAAAGGAGCTAGATTCCAACTAGTTGGCTATTCCGACTCGGATTATGCCGGTTGCAAAATTGATAGAAAAAGCACATCCGGAGGGTGCCATTTGCTTGGGAGATCCTTAGTATCTTGGTCATCTAAAAAGCAAAATAGTGTGGCTTTGTCCACCGCCGAGGCGGAATACATTGCCGCGGGGGCTTGTTGTGCACAAATCTTATATATGAAACAAACCCTCCTAGACTATGGAATTGTTCTTGAAAAGGTGCCACTTTTATGTGACAATGAAAGTGCCGTTAAAATTGCTAACAATCCGGTACAACACTCTCGCACCAAGCACATTGATATCCGCCATCACTTTCTAAGAGATCACGTTGCTAAAAATGACATATCACTAGAAGGTGTACGAAGTGAAAATCAATTAGCGGATATCTTCACTAAACCTTTGGACGAGGCTACCTTTTGTAGGCTAAGAAGTGAACTTAATGTGCTTGATTCAAGTAACTTTAAAAGATGAGCGCGTGTTGTCCCTTGCATTGCATTGTATTATGTGTCATGTTTATTTTATCGCAATGCATTTAGGGCTTGGCTAACACGGTTACGATAACCCTCCTTCGGAGGAGTGAAGAAGCCTAACCGTGGATCAAACTTGACAAGCAACCTAGCCTTACTTTCTCGTATTGCATTGCATATGCATGGTTGTTCGTTTGTCGTTTCTTTTCGGTTTAGCTTTGAGCAACCTCTGTGTTCGTCCATGGATAGAGAGAGCATTTGACGCTCCTAGAGTCCAAAAACTCTATTGCATGGCCATACGTTGCTCCTCGGGTGTTTATTGCCTATTTTCCTAAAAATAATACTAGCCTAAGGCAAAATATTTTGAAAAATTTGAGGGTTTGAGTGAGGTCACTCATATCAGGTTCCAATTGGTGTTTATTTATGTTTCTTTGAATTGGAACTTGATTGGGAGAAGTCGCGTCGAAGTTCGGAACGAAGAATGGCGAAGAACAGCGATCGGACGCTGGACCGGACGCTGCACCGGACGCAGTGATGCTTCACCACCGCGTCCGGTCCCGGCGTCCACCAGCGCGTCCGGTCATCCAGAAGACCCAGTCCAGACCTAGTCACCGGACGCTGCACCGGACGCGCCTCTGACGACCACCGCGTCCGGTCCCGGCTACCACCACCGCGTCCGGTGCTCCGCGATGAATTCCCGAGCTCCCAGCGATCGGACTCTGACCGCGTCCGGTCAGTCCACACCGGACGCGTCCGGTCACTCCAGGCGCTTACTGGAGTGTGACCGGACGCTGCACCACCGCGTCCGGTCGTCACGCGTCGAGCGGATCTGAGCCCCTCATAAAACCCTTCGTTTTCAATCGGTTTTTTCCTCACCCGAACGCATCCACCGCCGCCGCTCGTCGTGTCGCCGTTTCGCCGAGTCCTCGCGCTCCACCTCACCACCGGCGAGCCCCCACCGCGTTGCGCCGCACCTGCCTAGCCCGCTCGCCCCCTGCTCGCGCGCAGCTGTGCCCGCGCACGCCTTTGGCCCGAGCCGCGCCCGTACTGCCGCTGTTGAGCTCCATCACCGCGCCGCCGCATCCGCCGCCTTTTCCTCACCGCCGGCAAGCCGTCCACCACCGAGGGCCGCACCAGCCGCAGCACCAGCTCCTCCCCTCGTGCCCTAGCTCCCCTTCTCCACCCGTGCTCGAGCCTTCTAGGGTTTGCCCTAACCCTAACCTAGGGTTTGCTCGAAACCCTAGTTCTTCAGGTGACGACTCGCTCATTCTTCGATTCAAGTCACGTCATTCCATTTGTTAGGGCTAACCTTGACCGCTATGATCCATTGACTATCTCGCTCGATCCTTTCAGTGCTCGATCGTCATTTCGGGGATTCTCGCGACCTAGGTCACCACTTCCTCTCACCGTCGTCTCGCCGATCCGAGGTAGCTTCGCGTCACGTTTCACTTCGTATCTCACATGCTTGCTATCTAGGGTTTCGTATCTTTAGTTATATATGTGCTTATAGTATATCTTTTTATTCCATACGTGCAGCGAGTCAGTCGGTGTGTCAGGGTCAGATCTGTTCGCTAAATCCGAGGCCAAGCCTGCGGATACGGATTGAGGCCAAGCCTCTCGAGTGTCAGTTCATCATCTCACAGAGGTTTTTAGGCAGTCGATCAGCATGGTGCGTTGCAAGAACGCCGGTGGTGCTCCTAGTGACGGGGACAACAGTCCTCCCCGCCGTGATGAGATTACGCGTGGTAAGCGCATCAAGATTGCAGCCAGGAAGAAGAGGAAGACGCTTTCAGAGGTAGAGGTTGCTCAGGCCGTGGCAGATGCTGCAGAGCAGGCAGAGAGAGGTGGCAGACGCAGTGGCATACACATTGGCGAGCGTCGCTTTCATCTTGAAGGTCGACAGCTCGGCACTGAGGCCACTGAGGGTACCGAGGCTACTGGACCTTCCGAGCAGATGTCAGTAGATCCACCCACAGAGCCGACAGAGGCTACAGAGGCTACACAGGCTACCGAGGCTCCACAGGCTACTGAGGATACAGAGGAGCAGCCAGCTCAGTCTCCACCACGTCGCCGCTCCACACGTGCTCGTACACAGGTGACACCTAGGCCAGAGGGCCAGCGTCGTGGAGCACGTCCTCCTCCCAGAGCTAGAGGGTCACCCCCGGTCGAGCACTTTGACCTGAGGGGTGCTTCAGCACGTCAGGTGCAGGGGTTGAGGTTCGTGGAGGTCAGCCGATGGTTTCCACTTGTCAGAGATTCCAGAGCTTCAGAGGGTTTCTACACCCCACTTCAGGAGGACTTCTACAGGGCCCTAGTTGACAGTGGTATAGCTTTCAGACCTCAGAGAGTATGTCGACTTGAGGCACTGGTTGATGTTGTGGGAGAGCAGCTACGACCGCACCTGTCCTATATGCCTGGTCTGTCGGATCTTCTTGGACGGACAGGTGCATACTGCGGCACATGGGTCAGGGAGTTCTATGCTTCACTTTGGATTGATCCTGCCCATGAGTTCATTCACTTTGCTTTCAGAGGCCGCGATCACAGACTGTACAGCTCCAGAGCTCGAGAGATCCTCAGACTTCCAGCTTCTGACACGAGGATCTATCAGTTATGCTATGGACAGACTCCACCTCCCAGACGCCCTCACGGCGGTTCAGTGCCACCTACCGACCTGGTTCGACCCTGTTTTCGCGAGCCTTTTGGCGAAGGGTCACGTCGTACGCCTGCTAGTCTGATGCCTCTTGCCAGGGTCTTGGATGCTATTCTCAGACGCACTTTACTTCCTAGACTCGGCTACAAAGAGGGACTGACGAGGATGCAGCTTTGGGTTGTTCACCACCTCCTCTCGCAGAGACAGTTTGACATCTGGGATCTTATCCTTAGTGAGATGGAGGACACCATTGCTGAGGGCTTCAAGGGTAACCGTCAGCTTCCCTATGCACACTGGATTTGTTTTATCATCAGATCTTCTATCCAGATGCCACCAGAGATCAGGGCGGAGATAGCTAACACTACTACAGCTTTCCCTGATTATGATATCAGACAGCTTTGGGCCTCTGTTACTAGAGATCAGGCCCCAGCGCCAGGACAGCGTGAGCGCCCAGATGTTCCTGAGACAGCAGCTGAGCAGGACGCCAGAGTTGACGAGCTTGCCGAGGCAGAGCTCGCGGACCTTGAGGCTCAGACTGCTGACATACCTGAGGATTTCACTTCAGACAGCACAGATGAGGACTACCAGCCCATCCCTAGGTACCGGTCTCCTCGGTCTCACGACCACGAGGCCGGTGGATCTGGCTCAGCCTCCCGCTCAGACCCAGCCATGGTGGCTATTCTTGAGAGGTTGACCCAGGCTCAGGAGCAGCAGCAGCAGCAGATACAGCGCCAGGCACAGGATACAGCTGCAACACTTGCACAGATTCAGGCTCGTCAGGACGAGTTTCAGAGACAGCAGCTTGAGATCCAGAGGCAACAGGTTGAGATGCAGCGACAGAGTCAGCAGCAGTACATGGATCTCCTGCGCCACCTTATCACAGTTGGGGTTCCTCCGCCTGCATCTGTCATGACTCGGGCCTTGCATTCCAGTGGTCCGTCGAGTTAGGGACAGCCGAGCTTCCAGTTTACATCTCCACAGCAGCAGGTTCCCCAGTCCTTTCAGTCCCCGAGCTTCACTCCTATACATACGGGGTTTACACCGTCAGACCAGCCTCGCCCGCATCTCCTGACAGGCACACCTATTGGTGATTTCAGTGCTTCCTACAGCGAGTTGACTGGTCAGCCGACACCCTCGCACACTACTACGTTTCACACTTCGTCAGGGTTGTCAGCTCCCGAGGCAGCCGTTCCTCCAGTGACAGGGACCGGGACTACAGAGACCATCCCTTCTTCAGTTGCCTCGACAGATCCTCCAGCTACTGGCGCACTTCAGGCTTAGGTTACTCAGACAGATCCACTTGTTGCTACACAGTCAGTACCTGCTCCTGCTCAGACCCAGATCGCTTCGCAGCCACGTGCTTCTTCAGAGGGTCAGCCAGATAGCTCAGACTCCGAGGGCGATTCGCTTCACTTCATGATTACTCCGCGCACCTCGGCACCCGACACGACTCCGTCTGTCCCCCCGTCAGATCCTTAGATTAGTTTTTGGCGCTTGATGCCAAAGGGGGAGAGAGAGTAGTTTCAGGGGGAGTTTGTTAGTGGGTTTTCGTTCTTTGTGTGCTACATTCATGCATATCATGTTTACTTTTCAGCATTGCATTCGTGTGACATTGTCGTCGAGTCATAAACTTTGAGTCTTAATGTGTTATCCGTCTCAGTGATTAATATATGTCACCGTTTTAGCTATAGCTCTAAGGTTGTGCTTCCGTGCCTTACTCCGATTACTTATGAGCTATATCTTTATGTGTACTAACGCTTTTTGTCTTATCTTATGAAGTACACTCTTTTGGCTTGGAGCACATAAGCAATTCCTAACCTTTTATGCTTATTGTCTTTTGCTTATGTGAACCAAGCATGCTCGAAAAACTTCACTCTAATCCTTTGAAACTTAGTGTTGTCATCAATCACCAAAAAGGGGGAGATTGAAAGCATCTAGGCCCCAAGGTTTGGTTTCGGCAATTAATGACAACACTTTATTACCATGACTAACGTGTGTTTTGCAGAAACATTGGTAAGTTAGGTCATGGAAGTGATAACTGCTTTGGGCACTATGGTATTCGTGTCCCTTGATGGAAATCGTTTCGGTTTTCAAAAAGAGTGACGTCAAGATTAAGGACGGTTAGTTCCGGATGTCGAGGTGTTGAGACACATTCGGAATAGTCGTTAGGATCTTCGTTTTTCTCTTTTGGCCGTACTATAAAGGGGGGCATGAATGGGTAGCTTGACCTAGGCGAGTCCTATGTTTAGGTGTGGTGCACACTTGTTAAACTTGGCGCTAGGCAACCCTAGAATAGCTCAAAGTTCAGTTGGAAGCAACTTGGTTGAAGTTGCGACGCGTTTCGGAAAGTTTCGGGCTGTTTTCCAGTGACCGGACGCGGTCTTCGGCAGCACCGGACGCGTCCGGTCAGTACGTTACCACGGCTAGGGTTTGGCCCTGACCACCGGACGTGGTCCTCGCGAGGACCGGACGCGGTGGTCAGCGACCGACACGTGTCACCTGGGGAGAACGCCTGTCGGACGCGACCTGGACGTGATCGGCGCGTCCGGTCACAGTCCAGTAAGGTCCAGAGAGGACCGGACGCGTCCGGTCATCTACCATCGGACGCGGCCTCGCATCCGGTGCGAGTACAGTAAGGTCCCTTGCACGATCGGACGCGTCCGGTCACCCCTGACCGGCGCGTCCGGTGGTTCTGTTCAAAATCGGGTTTTGACCGTTACGGGCGACCGGCGCGTCCGGTCAGTTCGACCGGCGCGTCCGGTCAGCCCGTGTCAGAAAGTAACGGTTCATTTTCTTTGAGGGGTGTATAAATACAACCCCTCCACCTCTTTTAGAGGTCTCTTGCTCATTCAAACATCTGAGAAAACCCTTTAGAGTGCAAGGGAGTGCAAGAGCTCTAGTGAGGATAGAGATTTGAGAATCAAAGTTTGAGAATTCCTCACTAGTGATTAGAGAGTAGCAAGTGTGCATCCATCTCCTCATTTGGGCTCGTTGTGGTCAAGTGAGAGTTCTAGCTTGTTACTCTTGGTGATCGCCATCACCTAGACGGCTTGGTGGTGATTGGGAGTTTGGTGATCATCCGGCGAAGCTTGTGGATGACCCAACTCATGTTGTGAGCGGTTTTGGGTGATTCGCCGCGACGGAGTGTCGAAGAATCAACCCGTAGAGAGCACTTGATCCTTGCGCGGATCAAGGGGGAGCGACACCCTTGCGCGGGTGCTCCAACGAGGACTAGTGGGGAGTGGCGACTCTCCGATACCTCGGAAAAACATCGCCGTGTTCCTTGCCCCTTTACATTCAAGCAATTACATTCTCGTATTTACTTTCATTGCTTGATTTACATTCCTAGAATTGCCATGCTAGACTAGGATTGGAAACTAGGGTGCAAAACTTTTTATCGGTAGATTCTCTAGGAACACAAGTAGGCACTAGGGGTGAATTCCGGCTTATAGGATTTAATTCTTGCAATTAATTTTTAGAAAAGCCCAATTCACCCCCCCTCTTGGGCATCTTGATCCTTTCAGAGGGGTTGTTCTCTAGCTCAAAGGATGTCTATAGGTCTCAAAATCTGCAAGAGTTACCCTCAAACCCCGGACACCCTCTATTTATAGCGAAGGGGTACGCAGCTAGCCGTTACCGGACGACGCAGTTAAAAACGCGCTGACCGGACGCTCCGGTCAGGGTGACCGGACGCGTCCGGTCACTACACGACAGCAAGAAACAGTGCGCGTCAGAACTAGCCGTTGCCGTGACCGGACGTGCTCAACCGTTTGACCGGACGCGACAGTGCCGGTGTCCGGTCGCGTTCCAGTAAGCTCCCGTCGAGACCGGACGCGTCCGATCACACGTGACCGGACGCGCCGCGAGTCCGATCAGCACTCCGCTGCTCTCTGCCCCTCTGGACGCCTGACCGGACGCTCCGGTTCCGTGAGGGACCGGACACGCTGGTCGCGTGTTCTTCTTCTGCGCACAGGTGAACTGACCGGACGCGCCGGTCAGGCCAGACCAGCGTCCGGTCAAAAACCCTAGCAAACAACACCGAGTTGAACTGACCGGACGCGTCCGGTCAAACCGGGACCGCGTCCGGTGCAGCGTCCGATCGCCGATTTTCAGTGAAAAACAATTCGGACTTTCGCCACCTTTTCTCGCCTCCGGCGCAATAGAAAATAGGCATTTCATTTCCTCAAAAACGCCTGAATCCCGCGCTCGTAAGCTCGGCGGGAGGGAGAGCGAACCCCAAACCCCTTACTACCGCTCAAACACCACCGCCTTCGCAAATGTGCCAACACCATCATGTGAAAAACACCATCATGTGCATGTGTGTTAGCATTTCACAAACATTTTCAAGGCGTTATGTTAGCTCTCTACTAGATCCTAACGCATATGCTCAAGACATTGATCTAGTGGCACTTGATTCCCGAGCTAACCGTGATTGCCCCTCTTGATAGTCGGCTATGTATCCTAAACCCGGTCAATCACTTCTCTATTCATCTTAGACCGGCAAAAGGAAAACCCTATGATTATACCTTTGCCTTGCGCTCTTAGATCCTTCTCTTCCACTTGATCATCATGTCCATCATATTATATGCATCTCCACCATGATCGTCATTTCATGTCCATGCCCCATTTTGTGATCTTGCGGCCACCACTCCTTGCCACGTACACTTTCATCACATGTGTTGCTTATGCCTAACTCAAAACACTTAACACATGGCATTAGCAACTTGGTGTTATTAATTACCAAAACCAAACTTGGGCTTTCAATCTCCCCCTTTTTGGTAATTGATGACAACCATCACAAAGATATGAAATGAAATCAATTTTCAATTTCGATAGTATTAGCTCCCCCTACATATGTGCTTGCATGAGTTTGGTTCAGTTTTGCACATATGTATGGATTTGAATTTTGGGAGAGTTACTACAATCAAATTGATGCTAAGGTATATAGAATGGACCTTTGAAGCGTGATACCAATCGGAGTTGCCTTTATATACCATCCTTAGCATCGATGTAGCTAGACACCACTTGTAATACATCACTTGTGAAGATCACAAACACTAAAATACCCCGTGAGATCAACATTATAAGCAAAGGTGTCTAGATACCACTTATAAAGCTACTCTCAACAAATCATCATTCAAGTTCTATTTCTAGCATACACCATACAATCATGAATATGAATTTAAGCTTTGCAATGCAACAATACATCATGTTAATGCACATACAAATGCAACAAATCATTCATGAGCTTGCTCCCCCTACTTGTGTGCTCAATTTTAATTGATCTCTCCCCTTACTATATCTTTCTCCCCCTTTGCAACTTAACTTTTTTTCGTGACTTTTCTATCTTTGTGACTTTTCTCTCCCCCTTTGTCAACAATCACCAAAAAGGTGCCAATTTTAGTGAGAGATAAGTCAATTAATATGAGGGAGTCCAAATTATGGTTCAATCTAGATCACTTGCCTAGAATATGTAATTCGGTTTGATCCAAGGACAAGCTTCTTCACACCTCATAAAGTATAAGGGTTATCTTGACCATGTTGAATTACACATTATGAGCTCATTTTCTAGATTCAACACTAGGTTTGCAAGCCCACAAACATGTCATATGCTACCACTAGATCAATCAAACATAGAAGCAATAGTGGTACCATATGTACATTAAACTCATTTGATTTTCATGAATGAGCCTATTTGTCATGCAAATATGTCTATATGTTCTAAACATGTCCTTAGCAAAGTATGAATGATATGCCAAACAACTTTACCTTGCTATGTTGGAGGAGAGGCATGTCATATAGGAATGTGGGGGTGCACTCATTTCAAGTTGGAGAAGTCAAGTATGTTCAATTCATTCTTCAACTTGTAAAATCTCTTCTCATCAAGTGGCTTTGTAAAGATATCGGCTAGTTGATCTTCAGTGCCAATGCTTTCAATGCTAATATCACCCTTTTGTTGATGGTCGCTTATGAAGTGATGTCTTATGTCAATGTGCTTTGTTCTTGAATGTTGAACCGGATTTTGAGTCATCTTGATAGCACTTTCATTGTCACAAAACAATGGCACATTCTTGAATTTGATTCCAAAGTCATTCAAGGTTGCTTTCATCCAAAGCAATTGTGCACAACAACTACCGGCACTAATGTATTCAGCCTCGGTGGTAGATAGTGCAACACTATTTTGTTTCTTTGATGACCATGAAACAAGATACCTTCCAAGCAATTGACAAGTGCCACTTGTGCTCATTCTATCAATCTTGCATCCACCATAGTCGGAGTCCGAATATCCAATCAACTCAAAATTAGACCCCTTTGGAAACCATAGTCCAACATCATGAGTGCCCTTGAGATATCTCAATATCCTCTTGGTTGCTTTCAAGTGACTTTCTCTAGGTGAAGCTTGATATCTTGCACACTTGCACACACTAAACATCACATCTGGCCTAGAAGCGGTGACATAGAGCAAACTTCCAATCATAGACCGATATTGCTTTTGATCTACCATGTTGCCACTAGCATCAACACCCAATTGATCATTTGTGCCCATTGGTGTACTCATTGGCTTAGCATCTTGCAATCCAAACTTATTGATCATGTCCTTGATGTACTTCCCTTGACTTACAAAAGTGCCATTCTTTATTTGCTTGATTTGAAGTCCAAGAAAGTAACTAAGCTCTCCGATCATAGACATCTCAAACTCATTTGCCATCATTTTCCAAATTCTTCACAAAAGTCTTGATTTGTTGATCCAAAAATAATATCATCCACATAGATTTGCAACACAAACAAGTCATTTCCAAGCTTCTTGGTGAAGAGAGTGGTGTCAACCTTTCCCATCTTGAACCCTTTAGAGAGAAGAAAGTCCCTCAATCTCTCATACCATGCTCTAGGTGCTTGCTTCAAACCATACAATGCCTTCTTGAGCTTGTAAACATGGTTGGGCTTCTTGTCATCTTCAAAACCGGGAGGTTGCTCAACATAAACTTCTTCATTGATGTAACCATTGAGAAATGCACTTTTGACATCCATTTGATAGAGCTTGATGTTGTGTGCACAAGCATATGCTAATAAGATTCTAATAGCCTCCAATCTTGCAACCGGTGCATATGTCTCTCCAAAATCAAGACCCTCAACTTGAGTGTAACCTTATGCAACTAATCTTGCTTTGTTTCTTACAACCATGCCATCATGATCTTGCTTGTTTCTAAAGACCCACTTAGTACCAATCACATTGTAGTTCTTTGGCCTTTCAACAAGTTCCCAAACTTGATTTCTAGTGAAGTTGTTTAGCTCTTCATGCATGGCATTTACCCAATCGGAATCTTTCAATGCATCTTCTATTTTCTTAGGTTCTTCAAGTGACACAAATGAGTAGTGCTCACAAAAGGATGCTAGCCTTGATCTAGTTTGAACACCACTTTGAATTCCACCAATGATTTGGTCCAATGGATGATCTCTTGCAATACTAGTAGGTTGGAGTATTGGGAGTTGATTGCTTCCACTTGTTTGACCTTGAACTTGAGCTTCATCATGAGTACCACTAGAGCTTGCTTGATTTGTATCAATTTGCACACTTTGGTTGATCACATGAATATCATCATCTTCAACTTGCCTTGGCCTAACATCACCAATGTCCATGTTCTTCATTGCATTTGACAATTGATCTCCTCTCACATCATCAAGGTTTTGAGCTTCATTTTGAGACCCTTGAGTTTCATCAAACTCAACATCATGAACTTCTTCCAAGGTGCCATTAGTGAGATTCCAAACTCTATATGCCTTGCTTGTGGTAGAATAACCAAGTAAGAATCCTTCATCACATTTCTTTTCAAACTTGCTCAATCTAGTGCCTTTCTTGAGAATATAACATTTACAACCAAACACTCTAAAGTATGCAATGTTGGGCTTTCTTCCATTCAATAGCTCATATGGTGTCTTTCCAAGCTTCCCATGGCAATAGAGACAGTTGCTACAATAGCAAGCCGTGTTGATAGCTTCACTCCAAAATGAATGACTCACATTGTATTCACTAAGCATTGATCTAGTCATGTCAATCAAAGTTCTATTCTTCCTTTCAACTACACCATTTGATTGAGGAGTGTATGTTGGTGAGAATTGATGTCCAATACCGAGATCATCACATAAATCTTCAATTCTTATGTTCTTGAACTCACTACCATTGTCACTTCTAATCTTCTTGATGGTGATTTCAAACTCATTTTGCACTCTTTTAACAAAAGACTTGAATAGATCATAGACATCACTCTTGTCATAAAGAAAGAACAGCCAAGTGTATCTAGTGTAATCATCCACTATCACAAAACCATACTTGTTGCCACCAATGCTAGTGTATGTTGTTGGCCCAAACAAGTCCATGTGCAATAGCTCAAATGCCTTTGATGTGCTCATTTCACTCTTACTAGGATGTGTATTTCCAACTTGTTTGCCGGCTTGACAAGCACTACATGGTTTATCCTTTTCAAAAGTCACATCTTTCAAGCCTCTAACTAAGTCATGCCTCAAAAGTTTGTTTAATTGTTTCATTCCAACATGACCAAGCCTTCTATGCCACAACCATCCCATACTAGATTTGCTAAGCAAGCATGATATCAATTGTGTCTCACTATCATTGAAGTCAACCAAGTACAAGCTACCATGTCTAAATCCTTTGAATATCAAATTTGATCCATCAACACTAATGACTTCAACATCATCACTACCAAATATGCACTTGAAGCCAAGATCACAAAGTTGTGCCACCGACAAAAGATTGAAATCCAAGCTCTCAACTAGCAACACATTGGATATGCTCATGTCATTTGAGATAGCAATTTTACCAAGCCCCTTGACCTTGCCTTTCTTGTTGTTGCCGAAAGTGATAGCATCAAAACCACCATTTTGACTTGTATCAATTGATTTGAACATACAAGAATCTCCGGTCATATGTTGAGTGCACCCACTATCAAGCACCCAATGCCTTCCTCCGGCTTTGTAATTGACCTACAAGACAAGATCAATTCCTTTTAGGTACCCAAACTTGTTTGGGTCCTCCAAGGTTAGTGACTAAGCTCTTTGGTACCCAAATGGCTTTCTTCTTTGAGCCCATCCATGGTGCACCAATGAACTTAGCATGAACACCATTTGTACCCTTGGTAAGTATATAGAAAGAATCAAACTTAATTAAGGATACATTAGCATTGGATTTTTTGTTCACTAGGTAGCGTGCCCGTGCATTGCTACGGGACAACAAAACTTTTGTATTAAAAACACACGAATCGCATGATAAGATAATACATAGCCGCTCGACATCGCCGGGAACGGGGATGACGATCGGTTACACCGACGCTGCTGCCCTACCTACACCTGTACTGCACCAACTCGGCCACGGCCACACCTCACCACTGCACCGCCATTCTAGCCACCTCAAGCCCACGGTGAGCCCCCACACCTGCCTCGCTCACCGATATGCGCTCGCCATGGCCGCCGTCGTGTATCTATACCTAAGAGGCTCAAGGTCCCGCCTTTTTCTTTGTCACGGTACATAGCACGCACACACGTGCACTCGCATGAACACAAGCACGGCCTTGCCGAGCCCACAACGCTCTGGAACGCCGTGTCAAAAAAGCTAGAATGAAAAATATCTTGTGCAGTCAACAGACTAAATGATTTCTTGACAAAACTCTAAGCACTGTGAACTGATAAAATGAAATTCAGAGCTAAGTCAATTTCATATTTGGCATAACAAGATAAAAAAAAAGTCTTGTAGAAAATTTGTTGCCTAGATCAAGAAATAGTTCTTCTAGTGAGACATTAACTTCATTTGTTGAAGTTATTCGCTGAGATGCCACTCCTGTATTTCTCTTTCCTTCTTATTTGTAGTGTTTCTCTAACAACATGGTGATGCTTTTGTGAAAAATGATTAGGATCTGACCGCAATATTCTGACATTGCTATCCATGTAGTCCACAAATTTAGTCTATTCAGAGTCACTGCACACAACCTATATTGCAGAAGCATGTAACCACATGATGGCCAATTTGTCGCTTGTTCCAAGACATGTGGGCCTGAATTTTTTTTTGAGTAAACAAAAAGTCTTGCTTAACCAAAGGAAGCACAACACCATCAAATAAGGCCATAATGGAAATTAGGAAGCACAACATCTTCAAAATTAGAATTAGTGGACGTAGCCTACTGCAGGTGCTGGAGATGAAACCTCTGCGCTAGACCTGAAACACCGAGACACGTATTGCTAGAATACATACATCAGCACCTAGTGGAATTTTCCAAACATGTATTGAACTGAAAAAAATGCATAATGTATCACAATTCTGAAAGCCTAGAGATACCTAAATCATCTAATCAAACTTGACCTGTGTTATCAGTATAGTGTAAAGGCAGAACAGAGAGGATCGGAGTTCCTCCATTAGCTAGTACACCAAAGATAACTTACATATAATAACCTCCATTTCCTGAATACCTCTCCTTGGAAAGTTCTTTAGCAAAACCTGGAAACAAATGCCAAAATGTGAGCATCTGCTGATGCAAAAAAAAAATACCAATCCATACCTTACAATGCCATGTGAGGAATGGACAACCGCAATGGTCTCGCGTGCATACGGCAAGAAAATTATGAACTAAATTCCACCTGCTTGGAACATAGCAGTACCAAAACAATAATCAGATCTAAATAAATAATCCAAAAAACACATGATATAATCAATGCTATCAGCAAGAAGTAAAAGAACAACAAAAACAAAGGATGTCAGGATCCTGTGTTAAGTCCGACACAACAGTCTCTTGCTGTTTTCCCTACAGAAGCATGCAGGCCTGACCTTTCTGGCGGTGGCCGGCACTACCCCATGGCGGCGGCGGCGGCGGCACAGCAACCCGATGGCAATAGTTCGGAGCACATATCAGGCGAGCGATGGAGGAGCAATGTTGGTGGCGGCGTCGATCGTCAACCTGGACGGCGAGCGATGGAGGACGGGTGACGTCGACCTGTGTACATACGCTAAGACGACGGCTCGGGTGCTCAGGTGGTGTCGAGGCGGCGGCGCGGCAGCCAAGGACGGCGGCTCGGGTGCACGGCGAGGACGATGGCGCGGGCGTCGTGGAGGCGGAGATGTTTCCGGCGCCGTTGGTGCACGGCGAGGCGGCGGCGCGGCAGCCGAGAGGCCGTGGTGGAGGAGGCCCTGTGTTGCACGTCAAGCACGATGGCGTGGGCGCACGGACGTGATGATGGAGCAGGTCGTGGAGGGGAGATCGCACGGGGAAGATGACGCTGATTGACTGAGGTTTGTTTCCTTTTGCACGGAGATCGCACCAGGGGAGGGGAGATCGCACGGGGAGGTGATCACGCGACAGCTTCCATATTTGTCAGGCGCAGATGGCAGGTGTCGCACGATATGCCGAGGGGACGGAATCCCTGGGTGTTGTTTGCGTAAATAAAGAAACGATGCCGTGACTTTCGTTTGTTTGCCCGTGGCTTTCCTTGCACGCCCTGCATGCAACCTGTGTAAAACGGAGGTTCCTTGTTTGCCGTTGGTTTTCCATGCATTGAACACATGCAAACCCGGAGGGAGCGGGAGGGGTCGCGCGGGGGAGGAGAGATCGCACGGGGCGGTAGAAAGGTGAGGCGAAACTTTTTTCGCACCAAACAGCTGTCTTACTTTTATTCTTTTTAATTGTAGGAGATGCAATGTTGCTCTATGTGACCAACTTGCTTACAACTTTTGCAATAGCTACCATTGTTCTTCACAAAACGAGTCTTGTGAGGAGCAAAAGCGGCCTTGCCTTTCTTGGGGTTATAGCCCAATCCCTCTTTGTAGAGAGAAGCTCTTTGGCTACCCAAGCACATAAGCAAGCGGTCCTCACCACCATAAGCCTTAGCTAAGGTGTGATTGAGCTCTTTTACCTCCTTCTTGAGATTTTCATTCTCAACTATGAGTGTGGAGTCACAAGTGAAACCAACACTACTAGATGAGGATGATGTAGATGCGCTATATGAAGGGTTAGTAGGAGCAACAACAATAGGCTTATGAAGAAATTCATCAATTATATCACATGATATGCCTATGTTGCAAGTTTTAGCTTTCTCAACATTAGTTGGCATATTTTCACATTTTTCAACTAGAGAGGAATGAGCTTCTTCAAGCTTAGTGTGAGACTTTTGAAGCTTCTTATGGTCTACCTTTAGACTCTCATAAGATGCCCTAAGCTCATCAAGTTCTTGCATAAGGTTTTTCTTTTCCTTAAGCAAGCCCTTGCACTCCTTTCTAGATTCTTTAAAATGTTGAGTGCAATCTTCTAGCATAGTGATTAGTTCATCTTTAGTGAATTCTTCTTCATCACTATCACTATCACTAGCATTATCATGATCACTCTCATCATCGGATGATACCTTAGCGGCCTTAGCCATGAAGCACGATGGAGTGTCGAAGAGGGAGACCTTCTCTTGGATGGCAATGCTAGCATGTCCCTTCTTCTTGCTCTTGTTGTCATCCTCATCATCACTTGAGGAATCATCACTATCCCATGTAGCAACATGAGAATCATTCTTCTTCTTATGAGAACTCTCCTTCTTTTCTTGCTTCTTCTTTTGCTTCTTCCTCTCTTTCTTGATAGCATCTTCATCATCACTATCATAAGGACACTTTGCAATGAGATGGCGATTGCTATGGCATCTAAAGCATCTCATGGTATGCTCATTCTTCTTGGATGAGTTCTTCCTTCTTCTTGCACGAAAGCCCTTCTTCTTTATGAATTTACCAAATTGCTTGACAAAAAGAGCCATCTTCTCATCAATGTCATCACTATCACAAGAGCTTGAGTCTTTATCACTTGATGATTCAATCTTGGACTTGCCCTTAGATGTGGTGGCTTTGAATGCCACACTCTCCTTCTTTTCATCATCTTTCTTCTCATTTTCCTTCTTCTTCTTCTTGACCAACTCATCCTTCTCATCATCTTCTCTATATGAATCATCGGTCATTACCTCTTGAAATATTTGTTGAGGAGTTGAATCCTTCAATGTAGTCCTCACTAGCACGGTGATCAATGTATCAAACCTCTTGGGCAAGCTTCTCAAGAACTTCATAGAGAATTGGTTGTCCTTGACTTCCTCACCAAGTGCCTTGAGCTCATTGACAATGACTTGCAATCTATGAAACATCTCCGGTACACTTTCATCATCTTGCATCTTAAAGCTTGAAAATTTTTCTTGCAAGATATATGCTTTAGCGGTCTTTGTGCCTTCGGTTCCCTCAAATGTTTCTTCTAGCTTGGCCCAAGCATCATGAGCAATTTCAATGTTCTTTACTTGCTCAAATGTCTTGTCATCTAATGCCTCATGAAGAGCACTAATGGCAATGTCATTGCATTGGAGCTTCTTCTCTTCCACCGGTGTAGGTGCTTCCGGATTAGCAACCTCAAATTTTGTTTCGGTGACCTTCCACACTTCTCTATTGATTGACTTAAGGTGTGCGGTCATCTTAACCTTCCAATATGCATAATTTGTACCATCAAAGTGAGGTGCCTTCTTGGTGTTGTTGATGCGTAAGCTTAATTGAGCCATTTCTTTTTCACCGTAGGTTGTTAAGCCTCAAATAAACGGTGCCTTGGCTCCGATACCACTTGAAAGGTCCAAATGGCTAGAGGGGGGTGAATAGCCTATTTAAAAAAAACTACAAGCTTCACTAAACAACCACGTTAGTATAAAAGATGGCTAAGCTAATTCTAGCACTAGCTCAACTACACTATGCAAGCCACCTATACAATTCTAGTGAAGCAAGGCTATGATCTCTAATCCACACCAACAAGGCTAAGTCACTAAGCTACTTACTCCTATGTGAAAAAGGCTACACTAAGCAAACTACACAAGAACTAGTACAAGAAAGTAAAGAGCAAGAGACTTGATTCTTATACCAATGATGTAGAGAAGTAATGGACTCGAAGAATCAAACACAATTATCAACCACAAGAGAAATCCTCGGCAAAGAGATGACACAAGATTTTTACCGAGGTTTACTTGCTTCCCGGCAAGCTACTCCTCGTTGTGGCGATGCACCCACTTGTCAGTTCGTGAGCTAATCGACTATCAAGAGTCGAGCCCTCGGCGGGCGCCGCACAACCACACACAAGATGGGGATCCTCCAAGCCACAAGCTCCACTAGAGTATCCAATTTGCGAACTCCCGTGGGGAAGGATCAAGAACCCCTTACAACACTCGGTGAGGGCTCCAACAATCTCCAATTGCGAGCTCAATCACCTCCGCTGCTCCAAGCCGTCTACCGTGTCGGGAAACACGGAAGAGTAACAAGAAATCCGCAGCAACTTGAAGATCAAGTGCCTCTAGAATGCAACTCTCAAGCAATGCACTTGAATCTCACTCAAGATGTGCAACTATGCAAAGAGATGAGTGGAGGGGTTGTTCTCTAGCTCAAAGGATGTCTCTAGGTCTCAAAATGTGCAAGAGTTACCCTCAAACCCCGGACACCCTCTATTTATAACGAAGGGGTACGCAGCTAGCCGTTACCGGACGACGCAGTTAAAAACGCGCTGACCGGACGCTTCGATCAGGGTGACCGGACGCGTCCGGTCACTACACGACAGCAAGAAACAGTGCGCGTCAGAACTAGCCGTTGCCGTGTGTTGACGGTTCTTAAGTATCAATTATAACCATCAAATAAATAAAGAAAAGGACCTATATGCAAGCAACACCTAGAATTAGGGTTTGATCTAACAGAATTCCACGAGTTTTGCTGTTTATCTATTTCTGCAGGGGGTTATCAGGAAATACGGAAGAAAGGCCCACATGTCGGATTAATGACGGGATATTAACCGAACACGTAATTATCTTACATCTAGAAGATTCCAGAAGCCACGGGAACAAACGGGAGCCGTAACGGGCCAGGACACAGGGCGCCCGCCCTGTGCCCTAGGGCGCCCGCCCTGCCCCCGGGACCAATCAGGTCGAGTCTCGCGGATTATGCTCCACCGCCTTTGAGGATCAAGGAAAACTGTAGGATGAAGGTCGGTTTGATCCGACGGTCCAGATTCATCCAAAAGGGCTATATAAGCAAGGCCCCTGACCCCTGGTGGAGAAGACCCCAATTCATTATTCAGTTGCATATCTCTAGTTAGGGTTTAGAGAGAGAGGTTCCCTCTAGGGTTCCCACCTCTTAGGGCTTAGCATCCAATGTGAAAGTAGAATTAGTTCTACTAGATTGAGAGAGATAGAGTGGAGGTGTAGATCGGAGGAAGCCGGCCTATCGGTGTCTACTCCGAGGTTGTACCTGCGGGAGCAAGTTCTTCTAACCCGAGGCTTGTTCTCAGGATTCTTCAGTATTTCGACTTCTAAATTCTAGTAAGTTCTTTGTTTTATTGTTCTTTGGTTTATGAGTTTACTTTGATCTCTTCGCGTAGAGTTTAGAGTAATCATCTCTAGCGTAAACGTGGTGTTTAAGCTAGGATACTCATAGATATCCCCTCGTTTAGCCGGACCGTGGTAGTAGCGAGGAACGTGACAATTCCGAGTTACCTTTGTATTCCATATCCCGTTAGCAGGATCGATAGGGTTTATAGGTGCGGGTTGAACATCCTTTGTGGTGTCTAGATTCCGTAAACCTCCCCAATAGAACAGTAGATCATCCTTACCAAGGTTAGAAGAAGAGTGCGGTTGTAGTCTTCTCTATACATCACTCACATCGAATCATAGTGGTTGTAGCCTAAAGGTTAGTAGTAATAGATTTGGTTAGTCAGATGCACTCTTTCTCCTAAAGGTAAAAATATAAATACGATACCCAGGATAACATCTCGGGTGAAGTGCTCACCGATTTCCGTGCGCTTGCGGATCCTATTTCCTAATTGCGTTACCAAATATCAACAAGCATTTTCTGGCGCCGTTGCCGGGGAGAAAGACGGTTTGCTGAGATAACCTTGAGTCTTACTACTAGCTTGTATTCATACTTTTTATTTTCTTATCTTTTTCATTCTTTCTTTTTCTTTTTACCAAAAATGGAAAACCAAGGTTCTATATCTATCTTTGATGCCACAACACCTTCAGCAACTGACCTTTTACCATGGGAGTCATCACAGCCTATCCAAACATCCCAGTATAAGTTAAGTTCAAGGTTGATTGCGATGATTCAAAATTTATCTTTTTCGGGAAAGGAAGACGAAAACCCTTACCTTCATATTAGAGATTTTGAGCAGACATGCGATTGTCTTCGCATTGATGGCATCTCTGATAAGACTTTACGTTGGAAGCTTTTTCCTTTTTCTTTAAGAGGAGAAGCTAGACGATGGTATAGTCAGAAGGTAAGTCAACAGCAAGGTGAATGGGGAGTTTTAAGAGCCAACTTTTGTCTAGATTTTTATTCCCTTGACCGTACTGGTGACCTTAGACTCGAAGTCCTATCTTTTAAACAAAAAGATAATGAAACTTTGGGGAAATCCTGGAAACGTTTTTCTGATCTTTTAGAATCTGGTCCAAAACTTTTGCTTGAAGACACTGTTCTTTTATTTCACTTTTTTCGAGGTCTTCAGAAAGATAATAAACAAATGCTGCATACTATGGCTAGAGGTTCTTTCTTTCGTATCCCTACTGATGAAGCTAAGGGGATCTTGAATAGAATCCTAGAAGCTGAGATGGATAATGCCCTCCATGATAAAACCTACGAAGCCGAAGTAGACACTCTGCCAAATTTTTCATCTACTTTAGCTATCCCAGGTTCTGAGCCACAAAAGGAAGAAATTCTACCATCTGATTTCATGCTAGACATAGAATCCGATCTCTTTGCCGATTTTGGAAACATTTCAAACTACCATTCTATAGACCGACCCCAAAACGGCCAATTTAGCATTTGTTTACCAAGTGAATGTCAATTGAGAGAGCTTATCTCGGTTATGAGTAGCGAATGGTTAGAGGAGTCAGAGCTTTCCTCTGAAGTAATCCGAGTGGACACACCCTCTATAACTATACGCTGTGCTTATAATTCTGATTAATTTAACGCTCTCTATAATCCTGTTGTGGGGATCAATATTATGTCCGAAGCTTTTGCACTTAATTTATTTGGGAAACTTGTTTTAACCCCCACAACAAAGGTCATAAAGGAATCTTCGGGACGATTAGTCCCCAGTCTTGGAATTATTAATGTCCTACCCTTTATGGTAGAAGGCTCCATGGTTCATTTGAACTTTTATATCTTTGATATATGGGGTTTCGACCTACTGATTGGACAACCTTTTAGAAGACTCCTTTATGAAGGTCAAACTGGAAAGCTCCACATTTCCTTGGGAAAGGATTTTAAACTTCCAATTACAATAACTCACTCCTTGAATAATAAGACCGAGCCATATCTTTTGTCTGATCCTATGGAGGAGGTAAAGGTTGCATCTCTAGAACTTTTAGATGATCCAGACTTAGAAGAGGAAGCCCCCTTCTTCACTGAATAAGAGGCCGAACCTTCTGAACCTAAACCCTTAGATGAGTTTGCATAAACACCTAGACCCCTCATAGAACTCAAAACTTTACCACCCGGTCTTACCTATGCTTTCCTAAACAATAATCCAGAGTTTCCTGTGATCGTTAGTAATAAACTCACTCAGGAGCAAACTCTGCGATTAATGACCATTCTTGAAAAACACCACTCTGTTTTTGGCTACTCACTTCAAGATCTCACAGGAATCAGTCCTATGATTTGTACCCATCGTATTCCGACAGATCCTTCTGTTACACCCTCTCGAGAGCCTCAACGTAGACTTAACAACGCGATGAGAGAGGTAGTTAAAAAAGAAGTTATAAAGTTGCTGCATGCAGGGATTATATATCCTGTGCCGCATAGTGAGTGGGTAAGCCCTGTTCAAGTTGTGCCTAAAAAGGGAGGCATGACTGTTGTTACTAATGATAAGAATGAGCTAATTCCGCAACGCACCGTCACTGGGTGGCGGATGTGCATAGACTATAGAAAACTTAATAAAGCCACGAAAAAGGATCATTTTCCTTTGCCTTTTATAGATGAGATGCTTGAGCGGTTAGCAAAACACTCGTTTTTCTGTTTTCTAGATGGATATTCAGGGTATCACCAGATCCCTATCCATCCTGATGATCAAAGCAAAACCACTTTTACATGCCCATATGGAACGTATGCTTATCGTAGAATGTCTTTTGGGTTATGTAATGCACCAGCTTCTTTTCAAAGATGTATGATGTCTATATTTTCTGATATGATTGAAGAGATTATGGAAGTTTTCATGGATGATTTCTCAGTTTATGGAAAAACTTTTGATAGTTGTCTTGAGAACTTAGATAAGGTTTTGCAAAGATGTGAAGAAAAGCACTTAATCCTTAATTGGGAAAAATGTCATTTTATGGTTAGAGAAGGAATAGTGCTAGGACACCTAGTGTCTGAAAGAGGTATTGAGGTAGATAGAGCTAAAATTGAAGTAATTGAACAACTACCTCCACCTGTGAATATAAAAGGAATTCAAAGTTTTCTTGGCCATGCTGGTTTTTATCACAGATTTATAAAAGACTTTTCATTTATTGCGAGACCACTTACTCTTTTGCTAGCCAAGGATGCTCCTTTCGAATTTGATGATGCATGTCTAAATTCTTTCAATTTATTAAAGCAAGCACTCATCTCTGCACCAATCATTCAACCCCCTGATTGGTCGTTGCCTTTTGAAATTATGTGTGATGCTAGTGATTATGCTGTGGGGGCAGTTTTGGGACAAACTAAAGATAAAAAGCATCATGCAATTACAGGAGCTCAACTTAATTATGCAACCACTGAAAAAGAGCTTCTGGCTGTTGTTTTTGCCATTGATAAATTTAGATCTTATTTAGTTGGAGCTAAGATAATTGTTTACACTGATCATGCTGCACTAAAATATTTGCTCACTAAGAAAGATGCTAAACCTCGCTTAATCAGATGGATTTTATTACTCCAAGAATTTGACTTAGAAATAAAAGATAAAAAGGGAGTAGAAAATTCTGTTGCTGATCACTTGTCTAGAATGTACTTTAAGAATTCACAGGAACCCCCCATTAATGACTCACTCCGGGACGACATGCTTTACGGGATTAACAGATCTGACCCCTGGTATGCAGATATTGTTAATTTTATGGTTTCAGGTTATGTACCACCCGGAGCAAACAAGAAGAAGCTTATTCAGGAAAGTCGTTCACATATATGGGATGAGCCATATCTCTTCCGAGTATGTGCTGATGGCCTACTTAGAAGATGTGTGACCACTGAGGAAGGATTGAAGATCATCGACAGATGTCACTCATCACCATACGGAGGTCACTATGGAGCACTCCATACACATTCAAAGATCTGGCAATGTGGATTCTACTGGCCTACGATGTACGATGACACGAAGCAATATATCAGAAGATGTGGGCCATGTCAAAGGCACGGAAACATAAATACAAGGGATGCCATGCCACTCACCAACAACCTTCAGATTGAACTCTTTGATGTCTGGGGAATAGACTACATGGGTCCATTTCCCCCATCAAAGAAGTGTGAGTTCATCTTGGTGGCGGTTGATTACGTCTCCAAGTGGGTAGAGGCACTACCTTGCAAGCATGCCGACAATATCAGTTCGAAGAGGATGTTTGAGGAAATCATATTTCCAAGATTTGGAGTCCCCAGGATAGTGATAAGTGATGGAGGATCACACTTCATTGACAAGCGCTTCGAGCACTATCTATCAAGACATCGAATCCGTCACAACGTCGCTGCTCCCTATCATCCTCAGACAAGTGGCCAAGCAGAGACTTCTAACAAGCAAATCAAGAACATTCTTCAGAAGACGGTGAACGAGATGGGAACGGCATGGAAGGACAAGTTACCCGATGCACTCTGGGCTTACCGGACAGCATACAAGACCCCAATTGGAATGTCTCCATACCAATTGGTATATGGAAAGACCTGTCACCTACCTGTTGAACTTGAGTTCAAGGCACACTGGGCCATAAAAAGATGGAATATGGACCTAGATATCGCCGGAAAACATAGAAGAATGCAATTATCGGAGTTAGAAGAATGGCGGGAGAAAGCATATCACAATTCAAAGATCTACAAAGAAAGAGTCAAGAGATGGCATGACAAGAGGATCAAGAAGAAGGAGTTCTCACCCGGAGATAAGGTATTACTTTTTAATTTCAGGGTGAAGCTTTTCGGGCATGGAAAGCTCCGGAGCAAATGGGAAGGACCATTCAAGGTAATTCATTCATCATCCCACGGAGCTATCACACTTCAAAATGACGAAGAAAGCAGAAAACAAGTATGGGGGAGATTCCCTGACATGTCACACACACTTCGATCGCACCACTCCATGAACCAGGTACACACTCTGCACACTTTTATTACACACTTACACACTCACCTTAGTTTGTGCAGAATTTTATCTCTCTAAACATGATAAATTAAAAGGATAAAAATGCTTATAATCATGATCAATCTCACTCTGTGATATTTCCTGGAAACCTGCAATTATTAAAATTATTTCAAAACCCTGTGTTGCTAAAAGTCATTGTGGAATAAGAGATGGTAAGGGTATGAGTACCTTATTCTTAGTATCTTTATTGCTTGCAGAATTTGTTTTAAAAATCTCAAAATTATAGCTACCATCCTCAAGTTTTATATGCCTGCTAAACATGAAAATATTAATTAAAGCTATCTGCTTTGTATTGAGTTTGTTCAAAACAAGTTAGACCCTTGTTGAGAGATTTATCATACTCCTAAGATCAAGACATTTTTATTCAGAAAGATTCACTCTTCCGAAGTATTATTGCGTTAGAGGCATGGGCTATGCAAAATTATGAATATATCGAGGAAATAAAAAGGAGCAAGTGCTCGATAACCTCGTAGAAAAAAATGGACAAGTGTCCGGCAGTAGAATTAGGGGTACCTCGGTATCCACCCAAAATGAAAAAAAATGAGATATGATAAAAATATGATGGAAAGAAAATGATAGCCCATGGTCCCTCTAATAAGCAATATGCCAGTAAGAGTGACAAGTTTTTAATTTTCAAAGTCTTTGATCTAAAGAGTATGGTATTCTTCTCCTCGGATCCGGTTTTGACCATACAATAAATGCAAGGTATGTATGCTTAAAGAATTATTTTTGCAAAATCAAAACAGCCTCAGAGAGAAATATAAAAGATAATGAGTAACTCTGAGAGCACCTATGAGGATAAAGGTATGCTAAGTTTTTCTTTTCAAAAATATGTAAAAACTCCAAGTGATAGGGATTAAGAAGAAGAAAGGCTCTTTACTCTGACCATATATTTCCCTGACTATAAGTGCACAGTGGATTTTTACAACACCCTGCAGGTATGAAAGAATGTTTCAACCCCAGATGTTTTATTAACCAACCTTTTCTCGAGGACGAGTAAAAGCCTAAGTATGGGGGTGTTTGCTGACGGTTCTTAAGTATCAATTATAACCATCAAATAAATAAAGAAAAGGACCTATATGCAAGCAACACCTAGAATTAGGGTTTGATCTAACAGAATTCCACGAGTTTTGCTGTTTATCTATTTCTGCAGGGGGTTATCAGGAAATACGGAAGAAAGGCCCACATGTCGGATTAATGACGGGATATTAACCGAACACGTAATTATCTTACATCTAGAAGATTCCAGAAGCCACGGGAACAAACGGGAGCCGTAACGGGCCAGGACACAGGGCGCCCGCCCTGTGCCCTAGGGCGCCCGCCCTGCCCCCGGGACCAATCAGGTCGAGTCTCGCGGATTATGCTCCACCGCCTTTGAGGATCAAGGAAAACCGTAGGATGAAGGTCGGTTTGATCCAACGGTCCAGATTCATCCAAAAGGGCTATATAAGCAAGGCCCCTGACCCCTGGTGGAGAAGACCCCAATTCATTATTCAATTGCATATCTCTAGTTAGGGTTTAGAGAGAGAGGTTCCCTCTAGGGTTCCCACCTCTTAGGGCTTAGCATCCAATGTGAAAGTAGAATTAGTTCTACTAGATTGAGAGAGATAGAGTGGAGGTGTAGATCGGAGGAAGCCGGCCTGTCGGTGTCTACTCCGAGGTTGTACCTGCGGGAGCAAGTTCTTCTAACCCGAGGCTTGTTCTCAGGATTCTTCAGTATTTCGACTTCTAAATTCTAGTAAGTTCTTTGTTTTATTGTTCTTTGGTTTATGAGTTTACTTTGATCTCTTCGCGTAGAGTTTAGAGTAATCATCTCTAGCGTAAACGTGGTGTTTAAGCTAGGATACTCATAGATATCCCCTCGTCTAGCCGGACCGTGGTAGTAGCGAGGAACGTAACAATTCCGAGTTACCTTTGTATTCCATATCCCGTTAGCAGGATCGATAGGGTTTATAGGTGCGGGTTGAACATCCTTTGTGGTGTCTAGATTCCGTAAACCTCCCCAATAGAACAGTAGATCATCCTTACCAAGGTTAGAAGAAGAGTGCGGTTGTAGTCTTCTCTATACATCACTCACATCGAATCATAGTGGTTGTAGCCTAAAGGTTAGTAGTAATAGATTTGGTTAGTCAGATGCACTCTTTCTCCTAAAGGTAAAAATATAAATACGATACCTAGGATAACATCTCGGGTGAAGTGCTCACCGATTTCCGTGCGCTTGCGGATCCTATTTCCTAATTGCGTTACCAAATATCAACACCGTGACCGGACGCGCTCAACCGTTTGACCGGACGCGACAGTGCCGGTGTCCGGTCGTGTTCCAGTAAGCTCCCGTCGAGACCGGACGCGTCCGATCACACGTGACCGGACGCGCCGCGAGTCCGATCAGCACTCCGCTGCTCTCTGCCCCTCTGGACGCCTGACCGGACGCTCCGGTTCCGTGAGGGACCGGACGCGCCGGTCGCGTGTTCTTCTTCTGCGCACAGGTGAACTGACCGGATGCGCTGGTCAGGCCAGACCAGCGTCCGGTCAGAAACCCTAGCAAACAACACCGAGTTGAACTGACCGGACGCGTCCGGTCAAACCGGGACCGCGTCCGGTGCAGCGTCCGATCGCCGATTTTCAGTGAAAAACAATTCGGACTTTCGCCACCTTTTCTCGCCTCCGGCGCAATAGAAAATAGGCACTTCATTTCCTCGAAAACGCCTGAATGTGTGTTAGCATCATGTGCATGTGTGTTAGCATTTCACCCCAAACCCCTTACTACCGCTCAAACACCACCGCCTTCACAAATGTGCCAACACCATCATGTGAAAAATACCATCATGTGCATGTGTGTTAGCATTTCACAAACATTTTCAAGGCGTTATGTTAGCTCTCTACTAGATCCTAACGCATATGCTCAAGACATTGATCTAGTGGCACTTGATTCCCGTGCTAACCGTGATTGCCCCTCTTGATAGTCGGCTATGTATCCTAAACCCGGTCAATCACTTCTCTATTCATCTTAGACCGGCAAAAGGAAAACCCTATGATTATACCTTTGCCTTGCGCTCTTAGATCCTTCTCTTCCACTTGATCATCATGTCCATCATATTATATGCATCTCCACCATGATCGTCATTTCATGTCCATGCCCCATTTTGTGATCTTGCGGCCACCACTCCTTGCCACGTACACCTTCATCACATGTGTTGCTTATGCCTAACTCAAAACACTTAACACATGGCATTAGCAACTTGGTGTTATTAATTACCAAAACCAAACTTGGGCTTTCAAAAGCTAGCTGTGTGATCAATCAGGAGTTCGAGGGAAAAGGGGTGGGTTGCCATGAAGCATGGCCGAGCTCGGCCTTATGGCCAGGCAGAGCAGAGAAACTCCAATTGGAGCACGGTGGAAAAGCTCGAAGCGCAGTGAGGTCGGTCGGCTGGCAGGCTAGAAGACGAAGCCGTGCTCGAGGTGAATTGAAAAACGGTTGCCGCTCGCGGACGAAAGGGGACAGCGGGTCCGCGGCATGGCGACAACGCGCGGAGGCCCGCTGGCTCAGACGACGACACGGTGTAGGGAGGACAGCTGCAGGCGCCCACACGCGAGGGGATGCAGTGCAGGCGCGCCGCAGAGATGGCAACACGACGTGGTTGAGCGACCGTGCGGCAACGCGACTGCCGCGACAGGCAGCCGTGGCGTGCAGAGTAGCAAACGGCCAAGGGGGGGACAGGGGCTGCAGCTGGCCAACGAGTGAGGTCAACGGTACGCCGAGGCCGACTATGGCCAAGCAACGCGGGACCCTGCCGGCGACGCGCACAGAGAGGGCAGAAGACGGCGTCCAGACACGTGCACGAAATTTAAAGCATCGAAACAAACTAACCTCACTCGCCTTAGACCCCACCTACTTCCCCATGCTCCTCATGGTACCTCGGACTATCGACTGGAGCTAAAACACGACACCCTTATTGAGCTAAAACTCGCAGAACGAACCCGCGAACCTAGCTTTGCCACACTGCTCAATAACTCGGAAACAGGTTTTCTAAGTACTACGTGATATTTCCAGTTCGGTTTTCAAGCTACTAGTAACATGAGCTAACATCATTAATTCGCTAATACGAAAGTTGCACCGCCAAGTACAAGGTTTATACTTCAACTTTTATTAAAGTGTCGCATAAATGTTCTATAACAGTTTGCTCAATAAAAACTCGTTTTGAACCTTAAGTGACATTACGTGCGATAAAAGACCACCTTCGCTAGCACTCGCATAGATCAATTCGGATTCACTAAAACGAGTGTTGGGACCCTAAGTGCTAAGGCACGGCTAAAACGTCAACTTCCATTTAACTTTTTCATTAGCTAATTCAATTTACTAAAATGATTCCACGAACTTGGCACAAGCTAAACACATAAATAAGACGCTTAAGACATGTTTTTGGTGTGCTGTTACGCGCGATAACACCCGAGGGTGTTACAGATTAGAGGGTACATTATAGAAACTGGATTCAATAATACTTAACTGATTCTTGCAATTCTTTTGTTTTGGTGTATTGCTTTATTAAAAAATGGTTTTAGGATACTTAGTGTTATCTTCCTATAAACTTTCTTTAATAAGTATAAATAATTGTCCTGTCAGTATAGAGTGGCTTACATTAAGGAAGATGACCTACTACATACATAAATTAAGGGTCTGATTGATTTATACAACCAACATTTGCCATGCCAAGAATTTGGCAAGTCATGATTTTGACTATTGTTTGGTTTGCTACCCAAACTTACCAACATATTAATATTTGGTTTGTCAAATCCATGGTAAATATTTTTACCTAACTTTGGCTTGCTAAATCCATGATATGGTAAATTTTTGTCACAAACCAATCAAGCCTAAGAATTTGGGTTGGACATGTTTTTTTTTGGGCTGGGGGGGGGGGGGGGGGGGGGGGGGGGGGGCCTTAGCACAAAAGGCAGAGTATAAGGGGCTATTTATGGTCTGGAGATTCTTTAAACTATAACAAACGTACCCCTGCACAAATTGTATCATCTCTGTCAGCCGCGGCCGCGACGGCTGCTTTGCTTCCGAGTGGTGCGAACGCATTGATCCTTCCATTCTCGAATCTCGACTCTCCACCGTCCCGCGCGTCTTCCAGGCTTCCAGCTGGCAGTTGTGCTACTTGTGCAGAGAGAGGCTGGCGGCCGGGCCGGGTCGGGCGCACGTGATCTTCTGCCGTTCTGGAGGCGCCGGTGGCCGCCGCCTCAGGTTGCTTCGCCAGCGCGCCGTGCCGGCGGAGGAGATGGCAGATTCGCGCACCTTATCGCCGCCCGCCCAAGAAATCTCATGCGCGTCGCCCGGGCCCGCGTGCCCGCCAGGCGCTCGACCTAATGCCGCGGCGCTCCCACGGCATCCAATCTTTATATGAAGGTTAGTTTTATATGAAGGAGAACCGTACATCAATCCAAGCCGAGATCGACCCCGAGGTAATCCTGAGCCTGTCTTTCATTCTTGTTCTCGCTCTATTGGTGCCACTGAAATCGCCTGGGGGCCCAGCATCGCACCCCAGCTGCCACTGCTGGTTCTCGAAATCGGGTCGTGCAAATAAGCTTCTTGCATTGAGGCGAATATGCAGCTTCTTTATTTGGGGAACTGTACATGCTTCTCAGTATTGGTGGCTACTACCTTTTTTTCTTGCCTTATTCTATTGCAGTGTCCCCTTAAGCTGTAGCAGTAAGATGTCCCTCAGCAATAAAGTGCAATTCCAAGTGGAATTGCATACTAAATTCGTCAGCTGAGGTTTTCTAGTTTTTTTCTGCGGGCCAGAGAAGAGCTTAGCAAATCTGAAGAATCATCATAAGAAAATATAAAATTAGGGCATCAGTAGCTAGTTCTTATCTTTTCTTGCCTTTGTTGTTTAAAGATGCATTTTTTGCTTCTTAGGTATGTTAATTATTACGACACTTGTTAAATGGTTGTTCTGCTATGATTAACTGTTGTGTTATTTCTGACAGCTGTAGGTTTCCTACTTCCTCCTTCATGTAGGAACCTAATATATTTTATGTCACTAAAGAGTAGAATAACTATTTGGACCGTTATTCTAGTTACACTATAGTCAACTGAATACCTCATTTTGTTGGTATATATTTTTATTAATACTACTAGATTTTTTTTCTACCCGAATATCGGGCTATGTAGAATTATAGATAAACAGCTTTAAATGACCTTTTAACTTTCAGAGATCATGTGAAATTTAACTTGGGCAAATTGACCATATGCTGCGCAATTTTACCTAAGGGTGCATCTGTATCCTGTTTCTTTATTCTGTATGAGATTCCCATCCTAACTATTTGTACATGTTTAAACCAAATAATGAAACTGGAATGCTAAAAGACCATAATGTACTCAAGAGACCAGCACTGTTTCTGGCAATACAAGCAATATGTTCTGTTCCTTTATTGAGGGCTTTGATATCAAATTCATAGCTTCAGAATTAATTTATTGAGTTCCTATTTGAAGCATATTGGCACCTCTTTCGAGTACAAAGCAAAAACTCCATATCAAAGATGAGCTTCAGATCCATCAAACAGTTACTTAGGAAGAACAGCAAAACCAAAATTTCTCGCAATATTGTTGACGGTGTCCATGACCAGAAGGAAGAACAGTTAGTGCAATCCTTGAGGGAGTTACTTCTTGCAAGCAACCAGCTCCCAGATGAGTTTGATGACTACTATGTCCTTCTACGGTATGCCCATTTTATTTATTTTCTGGAAAATTATGTTATATATTGTTCTTAGACTGACATAATCCATCCAAGTAACAGGGTAGGAGATGTTTTATTCTTCGATAGTTCTAGGATGCCTGTTTCCTTCCAGTTTTGCACTGAAGAGATCATGACCTCATTGCTCTCTCATCTTGCAGCTTTCTTAGAATGAGAGAATTCAACATCTTAAAAGCAAAAGAGATGTTCTTAAATATGTTAAAATGGCGTGAAGATTGTTCTGTTGATGCCATCGCAAATGTATGTAGTGTTTTTATTGTGTGTTACATTTCTTTTATCTCTGGTTTGTTACAAGAACTTATGCTTACAGTTATCTTGGAACTTTGCTCTATCTGTACCGTAAACATCGTATGTTAGAATAATTTTATAGCCACCTTCATTTACGATAATTTTATATACTAATTTACAATAATGTCAATACATATTTACAATAGTTGGGTTACTGTAACACATGGGGATATTTACCGTAACGTTGTAGTAAACCACTTAGTAAGGAGTTACTATAATCTCGTAAATTAACATAGTAATTATCGTAACTCAAAGTGGCTACAGAATAAGTTATTTTGTAGTCAGCTGCAGGGTAGTAGCTTAGCTGCAGGGTATATATATATATATATGTGTGTGTATATATATATATATATATATATATATATATATATATATATAGACACACACTTTTATTGCAATATCGAGCTTATGTCTATGGCACTGTGTGTATCAGCTTAGCTGGAATTTTATTATGGATAAAGCTTCCTTCATCTAAAAAATGAAATATCAAGCTTAAATGTCTGTTTCTATGCTACAGGATTTTAAATTTGAGGAGTATGATGCTGTGAAAAGATGCTATCCTCATGGATTTCACGGAGTTGACAGATTTGGCAGGCCTCTATATATCGAACGGGTTGGCTTGGTGGATCTCAGTAAGCTCATGCAAGTGACTAGTATTGATCGATATGTAAAATATCATATATCAGAACAAGAGAAAACTATATCTTTGAGATATCCTGTTTGCTCACTTGTGGCTAAAAGGCACATAGCCTCGACAACAGCCATATTCGATGTGAAAGGACTGGTGCGTCATAGCTAAATGAAGCACTTCCCTTTAATGTTTCATATATTCCAGTTTATAAGAAAATAGTTGCCTAAATGTTCAGCCATTCTTCATTCTCTAATACTGTTGCCGAAGTTTCATGTTAGAAGCAGGTAGTATTAGAGAATAGAGATGCTTTGACTTATTACTGTCTTGTAAGTTTTGCAGGGCTTTGCTCACATTTCATTTTATGTCTAGACATGTGTTCCACATACATGAAACTAATACATATCTAGCTGGAACTATCAGACATTTTATATGTTAGTTTTTAAGTTCCCTATCTGGCGTATAATGAAGTTATTTGACTATCTGTACGCAATCATATATTTTGTCTTGGCTGCTGTTATTCAGGGGTTGAATAACTTTTCAAAATCTGCAAGAGAGATGTTCGCAGAGATCCAAAAGATAGATAGCAATTACTATCCAGAGGTTTGTCTTGGTTATGTCCATGATCGAACATCTAATGTGGCTTTTGCACTAGCCACAGTCTGCTCATACGTATCTTGCTTCTTGCTACAGACATTAAATCAACTTTATATAATTAATGCTGGAACTGGATTTAGAGCACTGTGGAAAGTATTGAAAGCATTCATGGAGGCAAGAACGTTAGCAAAGGTTCAGGTAGTATATCTTTTTGTTTGCACTATTATTGTTTGACAAAATAGAGTGAATGCTTACCTCTATGTTACTTCTTAGGTTCTGGGGACCAATTACCTTAACACAGTATTAGAAGCTGTTGACCCAAGGTAAAAGTGCATCAAGTCATGTGCAACGTTTGCATCTTTAGCTGCTTGAATGATTGCTCCTTCTGCAGCAATTTACCAGACTTTTTAGGCGGAACATGCACTTGTCCAACAGGAGGATGCTTACTCCAAGATAAAGGACCCTGGACTGACAAAGAAATGGTTCGTGCTTCTAAGGTAAGGTATGTTTCTTTAATAGGTCATTTGAAATTTTCTGGGAAGCTGAAATAAAAATAAAAATAAAAATTGTTGGGAGTGATGGAATCTATTTGTGATTCTTAGGAAGCATTTGGTAAAGGTCAGAAGTCTTTCAATGAATTGACTGCCACAATTGCCTGTGAAAGCTTTACAGGTTGTGAGGTATTATGGTATATATTGTTCTTATTGTTCTTTGCACTTTAGCTTCAACAGTTAAGCCTTTATCAGCATAGGCCTATTCCTATAGGGTGGTTGTAATATAGGTGTGTGGTCATCAGCCATTGATATGAGTGTATTAAGCCTTTTGAAGTGTTAAACACTCAGCACCTTATCAACCATGATTGTTCAGTTTATAAGCCTGATTGAGCATCCGTTGACCTAGTTTATAGATATAGAGGCCCCATTGTCACATCTATTTTTTTTTTCTCGAACACACAAGAGAATTGCGCATCATTTCATTAAGAGAGAAATTGTCACATCTATGATCTTCCTTTCCTCTAATTTGATCCCATCTTTCCCTACTGCCCTTGCTCACCTCTCCACTGAGCTTTCTTTTTCTTATCCCTCTTTATGCTTTCCACCACTTGGTTTTCTTTTCTGAAGAGATATAATTATCACACAACTTGCGTGCATGCACACCTCGCCTTACCATAAAATTACAGTCTGAGAGGAAATAATCATTACGTATCTACCTGTTTATTTCCTTTCCGTCGCTTAGTGCCATGCCCAAATGAAGTTGGCTCTCCTGTCTTCTAGTTCTCTCTCATTTTCCTTGCCAAAGAATCATCATGGATTCTTGATTCTTCGTATTTTGTTTGCAGGAGCCTTCTGCAAAACAAGTAGATTCCACTTCTCGTAAGAAAAGAACTCTTGGCATGTTGTTAAAAGATGACCAGGTCTTATTTGTGTCATCTTCTTTATTTTCGAATTTCATTTCTATCCCAGTGGAGTTTCACTTCATATCAGGGAAAAACATGTGCCAGTAAATAATTTTAAGTTTCACAAGGCAGCAAGTAAAGAAAAATATGTCTGCCAGTTCAGCCAGTATTCCTTGTGTTATGCACGAAAAGTTGCATTAATACTGAATTCTCTATGGGACAGGTTGGAATTGATACAGGTGAAAATATTCTGCGGAAACAAGTCGATGAACAGATCTCAGAGAAGATCCGAGAACTTGAACATTGTGCTGCTCAGAGTAATGAGGTGAGCAAAGGAACCCAAATTCAAGAAATTGCAGCCAAGAAAATATTCTACATAGCAACTGAATGTAGTTTCTTTGTAATTCAGACCCTGCAGACACTAATATGTAAGCAACAAGAACTCACTGGCCACATCGAACAGCTGAGGAAAATCTTTCAGTGAGAATGGCACCCCTCCTAGTTCATTCATTTCTTTAGTTGCTGTCTTGCATAGCATTCAGCATCCCAAACTAAGAAGATAATCTCTCCACTTTTCTTTTATTTTTCAAATATAGGGATGGCGTGGGTGCAGATATGAAAGGCGACACACAAAACTCAAAGTAAATTAGTGCTTGCCGAAGGTGGAGAAAATCAAAAGCGACAACAAACGAAGCCATCGTTGTAATGTAATAAAGAAAAAATATGCACCTTAGATAGTTTTCTGTGATGAATCTTTAAGACTTTAACCCCTACGAGCTGTTAAAACACTCAGTTGTGAATGTCATAGTATTACTGTACACCATGATTATTCTCGCAACGCTGTCTACGGCTGTCTGGACATCCTCTCAGAAGTCCTGTACCATTGCTAAAATAAATGTTACTCATGTCATTTACCGTCATCCTGGTTTCATGAGTAAAGTTGTCTCTTACCGAGATTAGATTCAAGTCACACATCTTCAAATCACTCAGCGCTTTGAGGTTTCATATGCACCGGAGCTAAACCACAAGGAGCTTCCAAATGAAAAAAAAAATCCCCTGTTTGTTTTTTTACAGAGACGATAATTATTGTGCTTGCACACTTTTATGAGAAACTGCAGCATCCCTATATGCACTCGCTCATTACAAAATAGAAGAAATTGTTTGTTTAGTTTGGGCAAGGCTTTAATTAATCTACTAATATGTCATTTATGTGATGCAAAATCATAATCACAAGTAACACGAATCTAAGAAGTTTTGTATCAAGACAAGAAAATGAGGTATTGATAAGTAATTGTTGGTCAAAGGCCAGTCATAACCAAAGGGATTATACTTCCGTTTTGAGCCATAGGAGTATACATTATAAATCTTTTTTTATAGATATACCTATACCTCTATATCTATACCTAATAATAAATAGGCAAAATTTCCGCCAAGTATTTTCTTCCACCTCTTTTTCTTCCACTCCAGGTTCTATTCCAGTCCGGTTGTCTTCCGGTCTAAATCTAAAAGCGTGATATGGAGTACGATTCCAAAACGTATTTTTAAGGTAACCTACGTACCTACAAATCCTAATAATCCAAATATATCTTAATCTCAATAAGAATTTTAGTCTAACTAAAAAATCAAAAGAGTAGAAATATAATCTAATATTAAACCTCAACAAGTATTTTTTTTCCTGTTTTTCCAGGAACTTTGAGACTGTGTGCGCTAGGAAGAAGGGTGAGTTCTGGTTGATCACAATTTTTTTTTCGATTTCCGAGCCAAATCCTTGTCAGACGGAATGTTTCCTATTTCCTTTTCCTATTCAGATTTGTTTTGATTTCTTTCTCTCTTTTTCTCCGGTTCCACTTACGTTTAGTCATGCTTTCTTTTTTCCATTCTATTTTCATTATTTTTCACATCGCATTCAACTAGGCGTCACGTGTTTCCATTATATTATTTTTACTTTTCATGATCAACTAAATGTTAATGTGAAAATAGAAACAAGTATATAAATAATGACAATAAAAGTAAAGAATAAAAACAACACAATATATAGGTTTCGAACTCCTAACTTTTCACTAACAAATAAATATTTCTACAACCAAATTACTAATGTATTTTTTATTAAACACAAACTCATATTATTATATCCCGATCCAGTCGTTAGTCCAACTAAATAAATGTGCATCTTGTATGTATGCACGAGTGCAATACTCGACAATGGAACGATGTGAAAAATTGAAAGAGGCATTATGTTATAATCATCACATACTAACATAATTTTTTTTGTCATGTCGAAACACGGATGAATGCATCAGACATGAACAAAATACACACATATGAGACGGTGTGATATTAAGTGGGGGAAAGAATCAAGAATGATGCCCTTCAAGTAAAAGATGCTAAGAACCCGGAAAAGTCCTCCTACACTAATCAACAACGGCATCACCATCAAAATGCTACCGTCTGCTACGGCGCGATGTCCATCGCCACAGTTCTCTTTGAATGAGAACATGAATGACGCCTCGCCTATACTACCATGCGAGAGCCACCGATCCAGCGCCATGGTGTCTAAACTCTACACTAGGTGACTGCCACGAGCTCCAAGACGATGAGCTCCATAGCTGCCGCCACACCGAGCTAGACCGAGAGGAGCCATGGCGGCCACGCGCAACGGTCTCACCAGGGCCCGTAGCATGTAGCACACCGAGGAGTGGTGTGATGGCTTGGCGCTCAGGCATGTCTTGGCGATGATGGCCACTGCCCACACCTCCTCCAGGTGGTTCTCATCTAGCAGGAGCAGTGGGTCCATGATGTCAGCTATGCTCGTTCGGTCGCCACCATTGATGTGGTTCAGCATATTTTTTTTATGAAACAGGAGGGGTTCACATCCCTACTGAGATTTATTAAAATTCTTAAAAAGATGTACAGGTTCTCCACATACAAAGCTCAAGAAACAAAATAGGTAACAAAGAAAATCAACAAGATTACACAAAAGCTTCTAGCCATAAATCTATATGAGGATGTAGTCGTTGTGTGGAAAGTCATTCTTTCGAGGCCACGTCGTTTCATCTGCTAATGCCAAAGTTGTTGGTCATGACCTCTAGCAGCAGCTTGCGGAAGCATAAAACGACGTAGGAACAAGTGGCAGGTGGACGTGTCATTTTGCAAGGTCATAAATGAGAAATTTAAAAAAAAACTCCTATCCATGGACAAAGCCCTCATTTGTTCTAAAAAATGGCTTTGTCCACATTTCTTCTATAATAATAGTAAAATAATATGGGGGCTTTGTCCATCGATAAAACTTCTATCCATCGACAAATCCTCCATATTATTTTAAAAACTTCTATCCATGGATAGAAGTTTTTAAAATTTTTGACACCGGAGCGCTTCTGTCCTTCGAATTTACCATTAAAATTTGGTAGCCTTTTTTCTCCCGTTGCATCATGGGACGGTGTGATATTAAGTGGGGGAAAGAATCAAGAATGATACCCTTCAAGTAAAAGAAGCTAAGAACCCGAGAAAGTCCTACACTAATCAACAACGGCATCACCATCAAAGCGCCACCACCTGCTGCGGCGCGATGTCCATCGCCATGGTTCTCTTTGAATGAGAACATGAATGATGCCTCACCTATACTACCATGCGAGAGCCGCCGATCCAGCGCCACGGTGTCCAAACTCTACACAAGATGACTGCCACGAGCTCTGGGATGATGAGCTCCATAGCTGTTGCCGCACCGAGCTAGACCGAGAGAAGCCATGGCGGCCACACGCAACGGGCTCACCAGGGCCCGTAGCATGTAGCACATCGAGGAGTGGCGTGACGGCTTGGCGCTCAGGCACGTCTTGACGATGATGGCCATTGCCCACACCTCCTCTAGGTGGTTCTCATCCAGCTGGAGCGGTGGGTCCATGATGTCAGCTATGCTCGTTCGGTCGCCACCATTGATGTGGTTCAACATGTTTTTTTATGAAATAGGAGGGGTTTGCACCCCTACTGAGTTTTATTGAAATTTTTAAAAAGATGTACATATAAAGCTCAAGAAACAAAATAGGTAACAAAGAAAATCAACAAGATTATACAAAAGCTTCTAGCCATAAATCTATATGAGGATGTAGCCGCTGTGCCGAAAGCCATTCTTCCGAGGCCACGTCGTTTCATCTGCTGATGCCAGCAGCTTGCGGAAGCACATGACGACGTAGGAACAAGTGGCAGGTGGACGTGTCATTTTGCAAGGTCATAAATGAGAAATTTTAAAAAAAACTTCTATCCATGGACAAAGTCCTCATTTGTTCTAAATGGCTTTGTCCACATTTCTTCTATAATAATAGTAAAATAGTATGGGGGTTTTATCCATCGATAAAATTTTTATCCATGGATAAAGCCCACATATTATTTTAAAAACTTCTATCTATGGATAGAAGTTTTTAAAATTTTTGACACCGGAGCGCTTCTGTTCTCCGAATTTACCATTAAAATTTGGTAGCTTTTTTCCTCCCGTTGCATCGCACGAGCATATTTACTAGTCTATATCTATACCTAATAATAAAGAGACAAAATTTCCGCCAAGTATTTTCTTCCACCTCTTTTTCTTCCACTCCGGGTTTTATTCCAGTCCGGTTGTCTTCCCGTCTAAATCTAAAAGCGTGATATGGAGTCCGATTCGAAAACATATTTTTAAGGTAACCTACGTACCTTCGAATCCTAATAATCCAAATATATCTTAATCTCAATAAGAATTTTAGTCCAACTAAAAAATCAAAAGAATAGGAATATATTCTAATATTAAACCTCAACAAGTATTTTTTTTTCTATTTTTCCAGAAACCTTGAGATTGTGTGCGTTAGGAAGAAGGGTGAGTTCTGGTCAGTCACAATTTTTTTCGATTTTTGAGCCAAATCTTTGTTAGACAGAATGTTTCCTATTTCCTTTTCCTATTCAGATTTGTTTTGATTTCTTTCTCTCTTTTTTTCCGGTTCCAGTTACGATTAGTCATGCTTTCTTTTTTGCATTCTGTTTTGATTATTTTTTACATCACATTCAACTAAGTGTCACGTGTTTTCATTATATTATTTTTACTTTTCATGGTCAACTAAATATTAATGTGAAAATAGAAACAAGTATATAAATAATGACAGTAAAAGTAAAGAATAAAAATAACACAATATATAGGTTTCGAACTCCAAACTTTTCACTAACAAATAAATATTTCTACAACCAAATTACTAATGTATTTTTTATTAAACACAAACTAATATTATTATATCTCGATCCAGTCGTTAGTCCAACTAAATAAATGTGCATCTGGTATGTATGCACCAGTGCAATCCTCGACAATGGAACGATGTAAAAAATCGAAAGAGGCATTCTGTTATAATCATGAGACATACTAACATAATTTTTTGTCATGTCGAAACACGGATAAATGCATTAGACACAAACAAAATATACACACATGGGACGGTGTGATATTAAGTGGGGGAAAGAATCAAGAATGATGCCCTTCAAGTAAAAGAAGCTAAAAAACTGGAAAAGTCCTCCTACACTAATCAACAGCATCACCATCGAAGCGCTACCACCTGCTGCGGCGCGATGTCCATCGCCACGGTTCTCTTTGAATGAGAACATGAATGACGCCTCGCCTATACTACCATGCGAGAGCCGCCGATCCAGCGCCATGATGTCTAAACTCTACACTAGGTGACTGCCACGAGCTCCGGGATGATGAGCTCCATAGATGCCGCCGCACTGAGCTAGACCGAGAGGAACCATGGCGGCCACGCGCAACGGGCTCACCGGGGCCCGTAGCATGTAGCACACCGAGGAGTGGCGTGATGGCTTGGCGCTCAGGCACATCTTGGCGATGATGGCCACTGCCCACACCTCCTCCAGGTGGTTCTCATCCAGCAGGAGCGGTGGGTCCATGATGTCAGCTATGCTCGTTCGGTCGCCACCATTGATGTGGTTCAGTATGTTTTTTATGAAACAGGAGGGGTTCGCACCCCTATTGAGCTTTATTGAAATTTTTAAAAATATGTATAGGTTCTCCACATACAAAGCTCAAGAAACAAAATAGGTAACAAAGAAAATCAACAAGATTACACAAAAGCTTCTAGCCATAAATCTATATGAGGATGTAGCCGCCGTCTCAAAAGCCATTCTTTGAGGCCACGTCGTTTCATCTGCTGATACCAAAGTTGCTGGTCACGACCAATAGCAGCAGCTTGCGGAAGCACAGGACGACGTAGGAACAAGTGGCAGGTGGACGTGTCATTTTGCAATGTCATAAATGAGAAATTTTAAAAAAACTCCTATCCATGGACAAAGCCCTTATTTGTTCTAAATGGCTTTGTCCACATTTCTTCTATAATAATAGTAAAATAATATGGGGGCTTTGTCCATCGATAAAACAAAGCCCTCATATTATTTTAAAAACTTCTAACCATGGATAGAAGTTTTTAAAAATTTTGACACCGGAGCGCTTCTCTCCTCTAAATTTACCATTAAAATTTGGTAGCCTTTTTTCTCCTGTTTCATCGCACGGGCATATTTACTAGTAATAATAAAGAGGCAAAAATTTCCACCAAGATTTTTTTCCGCCTACATGTAAGACGTAAGACTCCTTATAAACCAAAATTACATGTAAGATGTAAGACTCCTCCTAAACCAAAATTCAATCTCAAATACGTCTACTTTAGGAACATGAGTCAAGTACGTGTCTGAAACGCAAAACAGAAAGAAAAAGAAAATAGACGAGCTCCGAAGAGGAAAAACGAAACCACAAAAGGAAACGGGTGACAGGTACGAAAAAAAAAGCACGGGCAAAATAAAAAATGAAATTAAAAAAGCTCCAAAGAGTATAATGAATCAAAAAAAACTTGTTTGCGATAAAAAATACGACAACGAAACAAATCACGCACAAATTGAAAAAAAAGAGTAATTTGGACAACAAACCCTGCCGCTAATCTTCATCCTTCCCTAATCCTTAATAATCAAATATTCTTACTACTAAATTATTGATGTAATTTGATTGAGAATAAAAATTATTTTTATTATAACCTAGATCAGCTAATTGTCTAATTAATTAAATCATGAACAAAAATCTTAGACAGTTTATTGTCCAATCTAACCGGGAAGCGACAACTAGGGTTGCACTGCCAGCAGATGTGGCACCGCAGGAGGCGGTGGTGGCTGCGGTGACACGGCCACAACGACCTGTTGGGGATGGGGAGGTGAGCGGAGAAGGAAAAGGGGTGGGGAGGAGGTGGCAGACGCCGACGAGGTAGCTGCCGCTGGCGGCAGCGACGGCGAAGCGGATGTAGCCGCTAGGGCTCAGCCCTAGCGAACGAGGCAGGCTGCCTGCAGGGATTCCTCTTTTCCGCTGAATTTTTCCGCTCTTTCATGGATAATTAAATAGGTGTTGACATCGTTTTTAGCACGTGTCAAGGTAATCAGGAAGGGTTAATCAACAAAGGAAAGATTACCGTGTAGATTGATAGCCAAGGAAAATAAGTTTGTTTTTGAGTGGTGGCAACATATGGATTTAATTTGAAGGGTTGCCGATGAGGTTAAGGGTATTATTGCCGATGCCGATGAAAGAGGGTTTGAAGACTGCTGCCGATGAGACAAGGGATGTACCGATGAAGGAAGGTATGGAGACTGCAGCCGATGAAACAGGGAATGTACCGATAGAAGGAGCACGAAGGCTGCTGCCGATGGAACAAGGACTGTGCTGTTGAAAAGGAGGTCGATGAGAATACCATCGTGATTGAGGCAGACTATGGAGTAAAATAGGAGTTAATTTCCTTGTGTACGTTTAGTAGAGTCTGAGTTGTATCAAAGTCATGTTTTTTCCTTAGATTTGGATTTAGTGTCCTAGTCGTATTAGGTTATGTTTCTATAGATCAGGATATAAATATAGAGTGAAGGGCAATGTAATAGGGGATCAATCAATACATCAAAAAACAGCTTTTACTCTTATTTACATCTACTTTCGGCGACTTCGTCAATTTGCATATTTTCCTTTTTACGAGTTCTCATCGATTCGGCGAGTTGCATTGCTCTAAGTGCAATCTTCGACGATCCTCGAGTTCCGTGTGAGTACCTCTTGGCCGTGACTTCCGGGCGTATCGCTGTTGTCAGGACCAAAGTACTCGTATCTTCGTCCTTGTCGATTAACAGGTCAAATCGACTGGCACGCTTTGGATATCGACTTCGGGTATTAGCCCTTTGTGTTTGCAGATTCACTTTTGCATCAACACATCTTTTGGCACGCCTAGTGGGACAGATCTAGTCAAGATGCCTAATCATGAGATCGATGCTGGAAACATCATCGCAGTAACAGAAGAAGATCTTAAGGATGATCAGAAGCAGGCTATGGAGAGGGCTATTGAAGAATACAGACAGCTTTGCTTGAAGTCATTCAGCTTGAACAAAAGTGGACAAGTCATCCAGAAGCAGGACTTGCCGTTGCCTCGGTAGGTTACCTTTGATCCTAATCCGGGTAAACTTCAAGAGATGGTTAATTCTGCGGTGAATCATGCTTTAATTAATCACTCCAATGTGCTGTCTAATACTGTTCATAATGCTGTGATTCGGACTTTCAAAGAAGGGCAAGTGTCACCTCGTTACGTTGGGCCTGCTTATCATCAACCAGAAGCAGCATCTGCTGTTGCTCCATCGGCTCCCCCAGCCGTTGCGGGTATAGAGATTTCTTCTTCTCCAGTATCAGCAGGTTTATCTAACGTACAGTCTACTCCGGTGCGTCCGGATTCAGCATTATCAGGACGAGTTCAGCTTGGTACGGATCTATCAGCATCGGCTCTATCAGGTCCTATACCACAGAATAATCAAACTCCTGCTAATTGGTGGGGATATGGTATGCCTCCAGAGCCATCTGCTTTCAATCATGGATTATCTCAAGTGTTTGATGCAGCGGGAAAAACTTCTATGCCATCGGCTGGTTTGCCGATAGCTCAAGCGCCTCAATATACTACAACTACTGTACAACCAAATCTAGGAGGTTATCAGGCGTCTTTGGGTCAAACATCTAGTTCAAATTCATCGGCAAATTTGTTACCGATGCAGCAGAAGGCTCCTATCGCCAGTCAGCCTGGAGTCCAGGTTATGCCTCAAGTTGGATGTAATTATCCAGCAATGCCAACAAGCTACCAGCCGTTGGCAAACTTTATGCCGATGAATACTAATAATTGGTCAGGGCAGTTTCCCACTCAACATACAGTTCAGCCAAATCAGCAAGCCACAGGTGTTCATCAAGGTCACATGCATGCTGGTTTTCAGAATCAAGCATCGGCAGCTCAGCCGATAAACCCTTTTCAGCAGGTTAATGGACCACAGATAGTAGCAAATGTGCCAATTGCTGGAGATCGTGGGCCACAAAGGTATGCAGAAGGGTATCAGCAGATACCTCTAGTGGAGATTCAACAATATCGTCAGCAAGATGTCGACGCTTTTTGGGCCGATAAGATAGCAGAAATTATGAAGGATCAGTTTGGGATCAAGCCCAAAGTTAATACCTATTCTTATCGGACTCCGTATCCTCCGGCATATGATTTAATTCCTCTCCCAAATCGTTACAAGGTGCCAGACTTCACTAAGTTTTCTGAGCAAGATGATACATCAACCATGGAACATGTTAATCGTTTTATTATTCAATGTGGAGAGGCAGCTTGTAGAGATGAATTGAGAGTTCGTCTGTTCTCATCATCTCTATTCGGATCAGCATTTACATGGTTTATTTCACTACCGCCAAATTCTATTATCACTTGGGCTGATCTGAAAAAGCAATTTCATAAGTATTTCTTTGCTGGAGTTCATGAAAAGAAGCTTACCGATTTAGTAAAGATGAAACAGCGCAATGATGAATCGGTAGAAGGCTTTGTGCAAAGGCTACGAGATGTAAAGAACAAATGTTATAGCCTGGTATTGGATGATCGGCAGCTTGCCGATTTAGCCTTTCAGGGATTGTTACCACACCTTAAGGACAGATATGCTTCTCAGGAGTTCGAAAGCCTAAGTCATTTAGTGCAAAGGATTTCTGATCAAGACGCTAGGGTTTTTGAACCTAAAAGAAATTGGAACAAGAAAGTTTCATTTGTTGAAGAGGCGGAAGATTCTGATTCAGATAATGAACCAGTTATCGGTTTGGCAGAGTGGGTTAAGAATAAGAAGCCGATATCTTGTCCCTTTGGTCACAAAGAGTCAGAAAAGTTTACTTTTAACGTCACCAAAGCCGATAAAATATTTGATCTTTTGCTTCAAGAGGGCCAGATTAAATTGTCACCTAATCATGTGATCCCATCGGCAGAAGAGTTGAAGCATATGCTGTATTGCAAGTGGCACAATGCAACTTCACACAGTACAAATGAGTGCAAAGTATTTAGACAACAATTGCAGTTAGCTATTGAATCTGGCAGAATAAAATTTGGCAATTCCAAGATTCAAAAGCCGATGAAAATTGATCAACATCCTTTTCCAGCAAATATGTTGGATGCTGAAGGGAAAATTAAGGTGTTGACATCGGAAGCTGTTGAAAAGAATGCATCAGTAGATCCCCAATATCGGATAACTACCGATGATGCAAAAGGCAAGGGGCTATTGACGGAAAGTGGCGGTTCTGGGAGGCCTCCTCGATCTGGCATCATGATTACTCATCGAAGACAACAAGAAGGCTGGCGTCAGCGAAGGGACCGGTATCGACGACAACAAGAGGAAAGGCGTCAAGAAGAGTAGAATCGGCATAAGGATCATTGGAATTGTCCGTTTTTTATTCATTGTTGGGAGGAAGGTATTAAGTTACCTACTGTTGAAGATTGTCCAGAGTGCAATGGTTATTATGGAGTTAATCATCCTGTAAGAAGGTTTCAATCTGGTAATCAAGGTTTGCTCATTAATGAGCCGATCAGAGGGAGAGCATCAGTACATGATCGGCTGGGGGGCAGGCTCAGTGTACATGAAAGGCTTGGTAAACGCGTTGCATATTTTCCGAGAAGCCAAGAGGAACTTGAAGAGATGGCAAATGCAAGAGTTCCTGATGAAGAAATATTTTACAGGGATCCTAATATACGTCGTGTGGAGACAACTAGGACTTATCAGCCAGTTTGGAAAACTAAGCTTCATCAATGGTGTCCAGAGGGTTTGACAAAGACACAGAAGAGAAAAATGCAGCGAGAGCGTCAAAAAGATTTATATCAAGAAGAAAGTCCCTTCAATGAGAGATCTGGTAACCAGCAGTGGCAGATAAGGCACAAGAATAAAGGTCCATCGGCAGATGTCAATATGGTGTTTATGTTGCCGATGTAATTTTTGGCTCTGTCTGATAGCGAAGAAGAGACTGTTTTCTCTGACCAAATAGCTCAATTAACGCTAGATCCAATGATGGCCGTTTTTGAGAAGCCTACCGATGATGAGAGACAACACCTCAAGGCTTTATTTGTAAAAGGCAGAGTTGATGGGCAGCCTGTATATAAGATACTTATTGATGGAGGAGCTGCAATTAATATTATGCCTTATGTGATGTATCGGAAGCTTGGTAAGGGAGATCAAGACTTAACTAAGACCGATATGATGCTAAAAGATTTTGAAGGCAATGTATCACCAGCTAAAGGGGCAGTATGTGTTGAGTTGACCATCGGCAGTAAAACCTTACCGACAACTTTCTTTGTTATTAATGGCAAGGGTGCATATAATCTGCTCTTGGGAAGGGATTGGATTCATGCTAATTGTTGTGTTCCTTCTACAATGCATCAATGTCTGGTATAATGGATTGGAGATAAGATTGAAGTTGTTCCTGGTGACTCTTCTTATATTATCGCATCGGCAGAATCAGACACTTATGAGCGAATCAAGTGCATATCGGAAGAAGCCTGGAAAAAAGAGTTCCTCAAGATTGCCGATTACGAAATTCTACCGATCCAAGCAGTCGGTTCTGAAGAAGAGTTTTAATGGATAGATTTGCCGATGATGGAAAATTAGGTCAAGGATTTACATCGGCAGATGATTTAATAGAAGTAGATATTGGTGAAGGCGATAGGCCAAGGCCCACTTTTATTAGCTCTAAGTTAAATTCCAAGTGTAAACAACAATTGGTTGATTTGTTAAAGGAATATAAAGATTGTTTTGCTTGGGATTATACTGAAATGCCTGGATTAGACCGATCTATAGTTGAACATCGGTTGCCTATTAAATCTGGATTTCGACCACATCAGCAGCCGGCTCGCCGATGCAATCCTAATATACTTCCTGATATTAAGGCCGAAATAACCAAATTAATTGAGGCAAAGTTTATTCGGCAGTGCCGATATGCAGAGTGGATTTCTAATGTGGTTCCTGTATATAAGAAAAATGGGAAACTTCGTGTTTGTATTGATTTCAAGAATCTCAATAAGGCCACACCAATGGATGGTTACCCAATGCCGATTGCTGATTTGTTGATTGATGCTGCAGCAGGGCATCAGATTATTAGTTTCATGGATGGTAATGCGGGTTATAATAAAATATTCATGGCTGAAGAAGATATTTCCAAGATTGCTTTGAGGTGTCCAGCTCATGTGGGATTATTTGAGTGGATAGTTATGACATTTGGTTTGAAAAATGCCGGTGCTACTTATCAAAGAGCTATGAACTTTATTTTCCATGAATATATCGGTACGTTGGTAGAAATCTACATTGATGACATAGTGATTAAGTCTGGAGACATCACAAAGCATCTAACCGATCTACGGAAGATATTGGAGTGCACAAGAAAACATGGGTTAAAGATGAATCCCAATAAATGTGCATTTGGTGTATCGGCAGGATAATTCTTGGGTTTTATGGTGCATCAGCGGGGCATTGAAATTAGTAGAAAATCTATTGAGGCAATCAACAAGGTTGTTGCTCCTGCCGATAAAACTGAATTACAGTCCTTGATCGGTAAGATTAATTTTATCAGAAGATTTATATCTAATCTGTCAGGTAAGATCAAGGCTTTCAGTCCATTATTGAAATTGAAAGCCGATCAGGAATTTAAATGGGGGGATGAACAACAATTAGCCTTAGATCAGATTAAGAGTTATTTAACAAATCCTCCAGTGTTAGTTCCACCCCAACATGGAAAGCCTTTCAGATTGTATTTATCAACTGAAGATACTGTTATCGGTTCAGCTCTTATTCAAGAATTTGAAGGAAAGGAGCGTGTTATCTATTATTTGAGCAGACGGTTAATAGATGCTGAAACCAGGTATTCGGCTATTGAGAAATTATGCTTATGCTTATACTTCTCTTGTATTAAGTTGAGGCATTATTTACTATCGGCTGAATGTACCGTCATATGCAAAGATGATGTGGTCAAATATATGCTATCTATGCCGATATTAAATGGTAGGATTGGTAAATGGATTTTAGCATTATCAGAGTTTGACCTACGTTATGAATCGGCTAAGGCAGTTAAAGGACAGGTTATGGCCGATTTTGTTACTCAACATTACAACACGGTGGATTCTCTGGAAGTTGCTCCGTGGACACTTTTCTTTGATGGGTCTACTTGTGGTGAAGGGGCAGGCATCGGTAACGTGTTAATTTCCCCTCAGGGGAAGAAGTATGAGTTCTCATTGCCGATCGTTGCTACATCGACAAACAATCAAGCTGAGTACCAAGCCCTGATAAAAGGGTTAGAATTGCTTAAAGAAGTACAGGCTGATGCTGTTGAAGTCTTTGGTGATTCTATGCTAGTTATAAATCAGTTGATTAGGGTTTATGAATGCCGAAGTAAAATTCTAATTTCATATCATGAAAAGTGTTTGGAATTGTTAAAAGGGTTTAGGAGTTTTCATCTGGAGCATATTTCCCGGATGCATAATGAAGAGGCTAACCGATTGGCTCAGCATGCTTCAGGGTATCAACCTGTTCAAGAAGCATTGATATCAGTGGCTGATACCGATGACTGGAGAAAGGAAATTATTGATTATTTAAAGAATCCATCTAAAAAGGTTGAAAGACGTATAAGGTTCCAAGCGACCAAGTATGTACTCCTCAATGATGAATTGTATTACCGTACCATAGATGGAGTTTTACTCAGGTGTGTTAGCATAGAGGAATCAAAAAGCCTGATGAGTGAAATTCATGAAGGAGTATGTGGGGCTCATCAGTCAGCTTTCAAGATGAAATGGATGATCAGAATAAATGGATATTATTGGCCGACTATTCTTGAGGATTGTTTTAAATATTTTAAAGGATGTCAGGAATGTCAAAATTTTGGTAATATTCAAAGGGCACCCACATCGGCTATGAACCCCATAATTAAGCCTTGGCCGTTTCGGGGTTGGGCTATTGATCTCATCGGTCAGATTTATCCACCATCGAGTAAAGGGCATAAGTTTATTCTGGTTGCTACCGATTATTTCACAAAGAGGGTTGAAGCAATTCCTTTAAAAAAGGTGACATCGGCTAACATGGTTGATTTTGTGAAGGAGCATATTGTCTACCGATTTGGCATCCCTCAAACCATCACTACCGATCAGGGCACTATGTTTACATCGGGTGAATTTGATGAGTTTGCTATAAGTATGGGAATTAAAGTTTTGAATTCTTCACCGTATTATGCCCAAGCTAATGGCCAGGCTGAAGCATCTAATAAAGGGATTATCAAACTCATTAAGCGCAAGATTAAAGAGTATCCTAAAAAGTGGCATACAATATGAAATGAAGCTTTGTGGTCATATCGGATGGCATGTCATGGTGCAACCAAGGTATCACCTTATCAATTGGTGTATGGACACGATGCGGTATTACCTTGGGAGATTAAGATTGGTTCCAGGCGAATGCGCTTTCAGGATCAACTGACAGCCGATGATTATGATATTCTTATGAAAGATGAATTGGAAGATGTAGCAGGTCATCGGTTAAAAGCTTTAGTTAGCATCGAGGAGAATAAGAAAAGGGTAGCTAGATGGTATGACAAGAAAGTGAAGGTAAAGGAATTTATCGATGGTGAATTGGTTTGGAAATTGATTTTACCGATTGGGACTAAAAGTTTTAAGTTTGGCAAATGGTCACCTAATTGGGAAGGTCCATATCGGATAAATCAATCTGTTCCTGGTAATGCGTATATTCTTGAAACTCTCGAAGGAGTTGTGTTTCCCAGAGCATTAAATGGAAAATATTTAAAGAAATATTACCCTAGTATCTGGATAGACGCATAAGAGTATAGTTACCGATAACAATCCTATCGGCTGGAGATAAAATAAAGTATCAATTGTTGCCGATGCGCTAATTTAGCAAAGCCTGGATGGCTGATATCGCACGCAGGCGAATTTCATCGGCTTGTTTTAATTCTTTGGCGTCTTCATTGGCACTTCCTTCCACAGGCTTGAGTTTCTTTTTCAGGACCAAGGCCTTGCGAGCTTGAGCATCTCGTTCCTGTTGAAGGGCCTTGATAGCGTCGGGAAGCTGGTCTTCTTCTTGTTTAGCTTGAGTCAGAGCTGTCTCAACCTTTTCTAGCTCAGCTAGCAGGGCTGCTTTCTTTGCCGATAGATCTAAGATTTTCTGCCTAAGATCGGCACTGGAGGCTTGCAAGTTGTTGATATTCTTGTGCTTCTCGTCGGTAGTTTGCTTCAGCTGCAGCATTTCCTCTTTAAGTTGAGTCTGAGCTGCTCTGTCAGTAATACGATGAACGGCCCTTTGATATTGAAGTTGTCTGCTCTCCAGATGGACTGCTGGAAAGATGGTCTCTTCAACATTGGTAGGGACTTGGCCGCGGATCGTTTTGAAGATAGCCCTCGCAGGGTCCGAGTCGATCACCAATTGGGCAGTGTCTTGCTGCAGCAGATTTAGGAGGGCTTCTAGCTTGCCATAGGTGTCTGACGATATTGTTCCCAACGCCAGGGAAGAACTCGCCTCTTCTCCGTCATCATCGGAGACATCGATAGCAAAAGAGAATAAGCTATCGGGAGAATCTTGTTCCTGTGAAATAAAGAGAATTAGAAATCCTGTCTGTGATATCTGGGGATATTATAAACCAAATAATTAATTGGTTTACCTGCTTCAGAGCGATTTCTTGAGCTTGGCTTGAGGGAGCGGCTTGTAGAGGATCATATGAGGGATCGGCAGAAGATGCCGATGGAATGTCTTCTATGATCACATCGGTAGTTGGCCCTTGGGGTATAATTGCCGATGATGTATCTTGGGCAGAAGGAGCAGCTTGTTCAGTTACATCAGTGGGCTGACTGACGGGTGCTGGAGTAGACGCAGGGGCTGGTGTAGATTTCTGTCGTTTTTGTTGAGCTTCAGCATCGGTCAAAGCTTTACGCTTTGTTTGTGCTTCAACGACAATTGGCTGGGGGCATCGACATCTGTTGGTTGGGGAGCCTGCATGCTTGGCGTGCTTGCCGATATGCCCGTTTGTTGCTACAAAAATGGGTATAAGATTGGATATTTAACAGAGAAAAATGTAAAAATAAGAGAATACCTCTGAAGGAGGAGTAGAGGTCGTGGTGCTTGGTAAAGTTGCCGATGACGATCCAGCTGCAGCTTGCACACCCTGATAGTTGTGTGTTAATGTAGAGTATATCGGCAGAAAACAGAGTAAGCAAGGTTATTACCTTAAAAGCCTTGATTAGGCTTGAAGCAGCAGCCTTTGGAGAAACCCTGAATGTTCCCAGTCTTGGTCTGGAAGTGATGGTTTTGGTGCGAGCCCTTTGGAAGGTCAAGGCTTCTAAGGTGGGGGCGTTATAGCCAATTACTGAGACTGGAGAGGCTGGAAGGAGGTTGAAGGGTTTTCCACTTTTGCTTATTGGTAGAACTGGATCATCGGCCTGTTTCAAGGAAGGTTAGCTACCGATATGCATATAAAAGGAAGGAAAGAGACAAAAGTTAAAAGGAACTTACTGCATTGTCAGGAATGGCATAATCAGGATCGATCATATGCCGATATGTGTGAACAGATGTTGAAAACAGCTGTTCTTTCCACTCTTGCCACCATTGCTTATATGACTCTGTTATGAAAGATGCTGGTGACCAGGTGGAGAGATCGACATTTGAGATATCGGCATCGGGAGCAAGCCTTACTATCCTGCTCCATTCAGTTCCAGCGGTAATGATTTCTCTGGGCTTGATCACATCGGCATAACATAACTTGATTGGTAGTTGCCCAAAGGCCAGCTGGCGGGATACTGCCGATGGATTGTAGAATTCATAAGTAATATGGAAAGCTTTCCCGCTACCAAATGTGTTGACTGGGATTGCTCTGGGGGTGATAATGGCCATCATAAGATCATTGTCTTGGTTCAGATCACTATCGGCGAAATTGAAGAGGAGAGAGAACTTGTTATCCTCATCAATGTAAGGTACCCAAGCCCTAAGGTCATGAGGGAGGCCATGGTAGAAAGTCTGGAAAAATCTACCGATTTGGTCTTCATTAGCTTCTGTTCCAAGAAGGACAATTATGGCTTCACCGAAGTTGAGAGGAGGGCGTGTTGCCGGTTCATCGTCTCTAAGGACGTAATCTTCGGGAATTTCTCGTGGGAATTCTTGAGCAAAGAGATCCCACTGTAAACGCTTGTGCATGTGAGCGTTTAACCACATATTGACAAACCACCATGGGCCTCCCAGATTGCCGATGGGTTTGCCAAGTATAAGCTTCTGAGATACTTGGTGGAGAAGGTGGTAGATTGAGCTCAGGAGATATCGACCAAGTGGGAATCTGACACCGTTGGCTAAGAGTTCTGCTGCTGGGAGGAAAGTATTAGTTGGTCCTACCGATCGGCCGTAGAAAATAAACTTCTCCAGCTATATGTTCAGGAATGTGGCATGTTCCCTTTGATTGACAGTGCTAGTCTTTTGGTACTCTTGGATGTATCCCGTCCAGCCGCCGATGTTGCGTGTATTTACTCTGTATTCAGCTTTTCTGCCAAAAATATGGCCTTCATCGACAGTTGAGATGTCCAAGCCTGTGAGCATATATACATCGGCAAGAGTAGGGGCACATGAGCCATGACCAAACATGAAGGTGTTGGTGGTATCCGACCAAAATTGAGCGGCAGCTATCATCATGGATTCATTCTTTTGTATATCGGCAATGGATAGCCTGATACACTGATCTATCTTCCGTTCTGCCCAGAACACTTGTATTGATCTGTTGACCCTCAAGAACCAGTTTTTCCACCCTTTGGTGGGTTTGGGCCAAGAACGGAACGTGTCTTTCCATAGATTCAAAGAGAAATTTTGAGATTTGAAGGGAATACGATTTGCCTCTGCATTAATCAGGTCAGTTGGATCTGGGTCGCCCATTGGACCTAGGCAATGGAGAGGAGGCTGATGGGTTGGAATCACCAGTGTGTTGCGTAGTTCCTGAGTTTGGAGGACCGAGAAAATGGAGAAGATAGGAAAATGCTGACTGTAAGAACTCGCAGGGAACCAAAAGGATTAAAGTAAAAGTAATAAGAAGAAGAACGAACCGCAGGGACATCGAAGTTAACAGCCATTGCTTCGAACGGATGAGGGCACGAGCTAGGAACTTGAAGATGACGGTGGCTCTGGTGAGTCGAGGATGCGCGGTTGTTGGTTAGGGTTGCCGCCGGAGTGAGAATGCCAAAGGATGGAGTTTGAAGGTAGAAGATGAGCAGCCCGGAGAAATCTATTTATAGGCCATTTGGGGTAGGGGTATTCTTGACTTATCTTTATGCCGTATGCGGATAGATCGAGGTGGTTCAGTTGGATATGGTAACTATTCGCACGACAATCAAGGGATGGTACAGAAGATTTGACGGCAAGTAATCATGACTTGAAGGATATCTCAATACAGGATTTTTCGGTTCTAAAAAATGATGCGTTGTGGTAAGATCTTGCTGATGGATTGTTATTTTGGTATCTCAACCGTAATTAAGGTAAAGAAGGTTGGAAAATGTGTGATATTTATTGAGATACATGGATTAGATCTAGATTTGATTAAATCTAGTAACAAATCATGTTATGCTTGGAGAATGGGTTGAAGAAATAGATAACAGCAAGCATCAGCTGGAGTAAATTTCGGAGCATCAGTATCTTATACTCCGAAATTGGGGGGCATGTGTTGACATCGTTTTTAGCACGTGTCAAGGTAATCAGGAATGGTTAATCAACAAAGGAAAGATTACCGTGTAGATTGATAGCCAAGGAAAATAAGTTTGTTTTTGAGTGGTGGCAGCATATGGATTTAATTTGCAGGGTTGCCGATGAGGTTAAGGGTATTATTGCCGATGCCGATGAAAGAGGGTTTGGAGACTGCTGCCGATGAGACAAGGGATGTACCGATGAAGGAAGGTATGAAGACTGCAGCCGATGAAACAGGGAATGTACCGATAGAAGGAGCACGAAGGCTGCTGCCGATGGAACAAGGACTGTGCTGTTGAAAAGGAGGTCGATGAGAATACCATCGTGATTGAGGCAGACTATGGAGTAAAATAGGAGTTAATTTCCTTGTGTACGTTTAGTAGAGTCTGAGTTGTATCAAAGTCATGTTTTTTCCTTAGATTTGGATTTAGTGTCCTAGTCGTATTAGGTTATGTTTCTATAGATCAGGATATAAATATAGTGTGAAGGGCAATGTAATAGAGGATCAATCAATACATCAAAAAACAGCTTTTACTCTTATTTACATCTACTTTCGGCGACTTTGTCAATTTGCATATTTTCCTTTTTACGAGTTCTCATCGATTCGGCGAGTTGCATTGCTCTAAGTGCAATCTTCGACGATCCTCGAGTTCCGTGTGAGTACCTCTTGGCCGTGACTTCCGGGCGTATCGCTGTTGTCAGGACCAAAGTACTCGTATCTTCGTCCTTGTCGATTAACAGGTCAAATCGACTAGCACGCTTTGGATATCGACTTCGGGTATTAGCCCTTTTGTAACACCCAAATTTTAGAGATAACAAAATTGGAATAATTTAGACAATAAATAATGGCCAATTTAAAATAATAATAAAATAAATTTTGTGTTGCATTCATGTTGTTGCATATATTTTTATTGTGTGGTGTGGATTTGTTTTATTTTATTTTATTTTGGATTAGAATGTATTTGAAATAATTTTGAAAGCAAGTAAAAAAAAGAAGGAAAAGCTTACCTGCTTACCTGATAGGCCCGGCGGCCCAGCGACCGACAGCCCAAGTCCTTCCCCTGCTATCTTGCTCGCGTCGGTGGGTCGGCCCAGCAGCCGCGTGGCCTGATCCAGTCGGCCCAAGCCGTAGCCGCGCCTTCCCTCTCCTCTCTGAGTCACCGACGGGTGGGACCCGATCGTCAGTCACGTCCTCTTCTTCAAGCTCGTAACCGAGCCGGTCTCTAGCACCGTATCCACCGTATCAAACCCGAATAACTCGCGATTTCCAACCAAATTGAGGAGATTTAGCTCTATATAAGCTAGAGCCGAGCTACCGCCTGTCGATTTTAGATCAAACCGTATGCAACCACCACCGTTTAAGCTATTGCCGCCGCCGCAACCCTAGAAGCCGCCGTCGGACCCAATTCGACAAGCACGTCATTTTTTTTGTCACGGTAAGTTGTTCCAATAGCTTTAGCATGACCTCACGAATACGTGGGTGCTCTCAATTTGGTTTGGTAGGTGCTTACCGCGATAATTTTGTGTACAGCCGCACCGTCGTCCGCTCTGACGAGCTGGTCGTCGTTTTCATCTAGTGACCGACAGAATTGACGCCCTAGGTGAGTTCGCACCGAGCTCCTCTTTCTTTTGGTACTATCCGAGCGTCCTGTAGTGAAGCGTGGGCCGAGAATCGTGTTTTCGGCGAGCCGCCGGCCATGGCGCCGCCGTGAGGTTGAAGGGGAACGGCGGTAGCGCCGCCGGCTGCCTCTGGGGGTGGATCTAGGCCGTTAGATCGTGAATCAACGGTCAAGATTAGAGCATACCGGTTCGCGGGCAATCTTTCTAAAGAGCCCCTGCATTTTCTGGAAACTAACCCGCGGTCCTTGGCGTATTCCAGAAAATTACGTTTTCGCATTTTGAAAGCGTATTTTCTTCCGGGTTATTCAAAAATACGTTTTCAGCAATTTACAGTTTTGCCACTAGGATTGTTTTAGTCATAAAATCTTTGTTTTAACTCCGATTTGATCCGTTCAAATTGCGTTAGGTTCGTATTTGCGAACTCTACATGTTAGTGTAGTTTTACAGTTAGTTTTGATAGTTTATTTTTTGAGTTTATAATTAAGTATTTATTTACCTATAGGAAATCTTAGAAAATTCATAACTTTCACGTTTTAACTCCGATTTTGGTGATCTTTGCGTCTGTGTGATCGTAGAAACGTGTAGAAGAGTTTTATAAACTTTTATTACTGTTTTGTTACTGTTGGTGTACTGTTCTAATTATATCTATTTGTTTGCTTCATGTATGTTTGATTGGATGCATGTATGTTGTTGATTGATGATCGAGTATAGAAGGTGAGCAGTACTTGGACGATTCGGAGTATTACTTTGAGCCAAGTCAGCAGTATTGTTTGGAGAGCTTTGATCAAGGCAAGTATAACACAGGACTATCCTTGTTACCTATTCATCAAAATTATCATACATATGCATGTGCTTACCTTGACAACCTTAGAGATTATAACTTAGTGCTTGATGTCTTGATTCCTTGTCAACCTTGGGTATGCATATGGGTAGCTATGGCTAGTGCTTAAACTAAGAACAATGATCTTGCATTATGATTAATGGATCCAGCAATCAATCTTTAAGATGGTTTAATTTTTGTTAAAAGGGGGCTAGAGCCTGTGTGTTATTTTTGGTGCTCTAGTTACTCTCCGTAAGGACTTATCTGTACGTGATCATCCGGGATATACAGTACAGCTGTGAGGGCTATATGGCTCTGGCTTTAGTTGTTCAAGAGACCTTTTCTAGCTTGTTAGTGGTTACCTTAAATGGCGTAAGAATGGCTTGACACGTTGGGTGTAGTGCGAGCCCCTGGCCTAGTGTGTATAGGCTGCGGTTGTTGTGCCACAGGGAAGGGGGGTTCTACATCTGCCTGCCGAGTGAATCTAATGGCCCTAACTTGTTAGACGAACTCTTGAGTGGCTTTATATGGTTTTTGGGTGTTTGGGCTTGATCTCCCCACTCGTTTGGAAATCATGACTCACAGTGAAAGTGTACACCTCTGCGCAGAGTTAAAAACTGGTATACTAGCCGTGCTCACGGATACGAGCAGCCTTGGAACATCTACAGATAGATGATCACCATTGTTATACTATGTTTAATTATTGTTGATTAATATTATGCTCTTGTTAATGTTATTCGTTATCATTATTGCAATTGATCATTGGTTCTTTAATGGGAAGTGGTTTATCTTGATGCTACTCAAATGAAAGCTATAAGATTAAAAGCTAACCGCAGTTAAACAGTGTCTAGCCATTTGAGCCTCATGAACCCTGTGTTATATTTGTTGAGTTCGACATGGACTCACTCTTGCTATTTCCACCATAACAGATGAAGATTATGATGAAGATTATCGTAACGAGTACTAGTCTTGGTGTCAACCAGTCAACCGTGTCCCTGTGTGGAGTTTCCGCTGGAGATTATTATTAGATATTATTATTTATCGTTCAAGACTATGTCTTAAGTATTTATTCGCTATGTAATAAGCACTGTGATGATACTATGTAATTTGTCTGCTTATGTGTGCGATCATGATCTGGGGCGCACATGAGTACTTTATGCATCCTATTTTTGTCCTTAAAAATGGGTGTGACAGATTGGTATCAGAGCCGTGTTGACTGTAGGACTCAAGCCTAGTTAGAATGGTCGTTGATAGCATCCATACTTCACTTAATTCATGCTTTCTCTTTTCACCTTGTTAATTACTAAAGTTTTATGCTTCCTCTACTTTATTCTATTGCGAAAATACATTGATTCTATCTAATCTATGTCTAAATCTTGTAGATGCCTCCTCATCCCCGTCTGTCAGCTGCACAATATGTTGCCCGTTTCAAACCCCAGGAGCCAAAGGAAGAGGGTGATCAAGAGCTATCTGATGCTGAATCAAGAGTTGGTGATACACCTATGGAGGAAGTCGTTATGGGGTGGACTACGAAGTTTCATATCATGGTTCCTAAGGCTGATGCTTTCTTCCATGATATGTTGACAAGAACCTTGGACAACTACTACTACGACTGGGAAGCTACTTTGGAGTATCGCAGTGCAGAGTATAGTCATCCATGGATGGATTCCTATTGGGAAACGGAGTTATGGGTCAAGAAAAGGGATCCTACCACTAAGGAGCCTAAGGTGGAGTCAAAGTTCATTACCCGAGTGAGCCGGGCAACCGTGGAGACAAGCATGGAGGATGTCGCTTTCAATGCATTTGTTTACTACCATGGGCTACGCTCGGACAAGATGCTAAAGGGTGCACTTCGGCACTTTCCTTGTTTCTTGCATGACCAGGGTATTTGGACCGTGCCACTTGCAGATGATTCCTCCTTGACTTTACAAGCTACGGTGGCATTAGCTCGTGAATTGGCTCTCCATGAGGTGGACCTGAAGGATGAGTTGTTGAAGGAAAAAGAACTTAAGGAGCAAGCTTATAAGGAGATTGACCAATTAAGGGCGGAGTTAGGTCATCCTAAGATTTATGAGAAGCTTAATTAGGAAATAGGAAAAATCCCTATGTAATAAGAACGATAGCAGTTGCGAGTTAATCTTAAGTTTGGATTGTTTTAAGAGTCAGTTTGTGGTGTGAACAATTGTGTGATTGATGGATTGTTATTATGATAATGTGTGATTTGGATCTTTGTAATGTGTGCTGGAGTGTTGTAGACATGCCTACAAATTCCATGGTTAAGAATATTAAGTTTGATCAAGATATATTAGTGAATATGAGGTTAACTTAGTTCTGTCCTTTGCTGATTTTTGGATCAGTCTGGGATGTTTTAGAAATAACTTAAAATCCGTTCATGGGAAATTTAAGAAATTTTACTGGGAATAATTAGACTTCTATATCTTTCCAATCCCACAAGAATCACCTTAATATCTATTATGAGTTAAGAGATATACCTGTTTCAAGTTGGAGTTACTGCACAGTCTGGAATTCGGGAACAGTTTCTGTTAAGTTTAGTTTTTGACCAATTTATTGACAGAATCAGAAAAAGTGTTGTGAATACGAGTTGTAGGTAATTTTATAAGCTTTCCAACCATGTAAAGATCATCTGATTTGGACGTCTGTAGCTCGAGATATGACAGTTTTACTGAGTTGCTGAAATTGGAGTTTGCCCAGAAAATCAGATTTTGTTTATCTATTGTATACATCATCTTGGATCGTACTGAATTTCATCTTCTGTGTTTTGGAAACAGATGTCAGGCAGAGGTCATGGCAGAGGTCGCGGGGGTGTTAATCCACCCGTTACTATGGAGGAACTCATGCAAACTCAGAATCAGCTGATGCAGATGTTTATGCAGCATATGCAGAACAATCCACCTGTTGGAGGACCACCACCTGTTCAAGTAAGGGATAAGCGTGGAGAATTTTTGAAGGGACGCCCTCCAGTGTTTTCTTATGCCGCTGATCCTTTAGAAGCAGATGATTGGGTGAGGGCAGTGGAGAAACAGCTGAATATAGCCCAATGCAATGATATGGAGAAGGTGTTGTATGCATCTGGTCAGTTACAAGGGACAGCTCAGACTTGGTGGGAGTCGTACCAGGCTGCACGCCCTGACAATGCTCCTCCTATCACTTGGAATGAGTTTGTTAGAGATTTTCGGGCTCGTCATATTCCTGAAGGTATAATTGAGCTGAAGCAGGAAGAATTTAGAAACCTGAGGATGGGACAGATGAGTGTGAGTGAATATCATGACAGGTTTACCCAATTGGCTCGCTATGCTCCCAATGAAGTTAGGGAAGATGCAGACAGGCAGCGTCTGTTCTTGAAGGGAATTTATTATGATCTTCGCTTGCAACTGAAGGGGAATAGCTATGCTAGTTTTCAAGAGCTGGTGAACAAAGCTATTGTGCTTGATAATGAGCGTAGGGAGATGGATAGAAAAAGAAAGATGAAGGTGCAAGGCTCAGGAAGCAACAACCGTCAACGCACAAATTCTCAGCATGTCTTTCATCAGAAGTTTCAGGGACCGGTTAGCCAGTGGAATCGCAATTCAAATCAGAGGTGGTCCCAAAATTGGCAAAACAATCAGTCGCAACAGCGTTCATCATATCCACAGCGTCAACAGTATCAGTAGACTGGGCAACAGACTCCTCGCACTGGAAATCCTAATGCTACCCCCATAAAGAATAGTACTCCCAGCACTCCTATTAGATGCTTTGTCTGTGGTAAAGAGGGCCATTTGTCTTATAATTGTCCTGAGAAGCAAAACCAACAGACTCCTCAGAGTCAGAAGAGCAACCAGAGGCAATCCGGTGCTGGAAGGGTGAATCACGTGTCTTCTGATACAGCTCATAATGCACCAGAAGTTATGATTGGTACGTTCAATGTACATTCCACTCCCGCAACTGTTCTTTTTGACTCTGGAGCATCTCATACATTCATATCCAATATTTTTGTTAAAATGCATAGTATACCCATGCTAGCTATGAAAGAACCTCTCTTAGTAAATTCACCTGGAGGTACCATGCAAACCAGTAATCGTTGTCTTCCAATTAGTATGGTATTAAGGGGGGTAGAGTTTAAGATAACTCCTATAGTGTTGAGAACATCTGGGATTGATGTGATATTGGGTATGGACTAGATGATGCAAAATCAGGCAGAGATTCAGTGTCAGCAGAAAGTGGTAGTTGTGACTGCGCCTAATGGAGATAAAATCAATGTGGATGTAGCAATGCAGAAGCAACCAACCGCGGTGGTGAATCAGATTGAAGATACTATTAAGGAGAATTCAGTGATTGAGGAATTTCCGGATGTCTTCCCTGATGAATTGCCAGGTATGCCACCTGACCGAGACATTGAATTTCTTATTGAATTATTACCTGGAACTGCACCTATAGCCAAACGACCATATAGGATGGGAGTAGATGAATTAGAAGAACTTAAGAAACAAATTAAAGAATTACAAGAAAAAGGTTTTATTCAACCTAGTTCATCACCTTGGGGAGCACCAGTCATTTTTGTTGATAAGAAAGATGGTGGTCAGAGGATGTGTGTTGATTATCGGTCGCTAAATGAAGTAACTATCAAGAATAAGTATCCTTTGCCCCGGATTGATGACTTGTTTGATCAGTTGAGAGGTGCTTGTGTGTTTTCTAAGATTGATTTACGTTCTGGATATCATCAGTTGAAGATTCGTGCCTCTGATATTCCAAAGACAGCTTTTACTACAAGGTATGGATTGTATGAGTATACTGTTATGTCGTTTGGATTGACCAATGCACCTGCATACTTTATGTACATGATGAATAAGGTGTTCATGGAATATTTGGATAAGTTTGTGGTAGTATTTATCGATGATATACTGGTATTTTCCAAGACAGAGGTAGAGCATGCTGAACATTTGAGGTTGGTATTGCAGAAGCTTAGAGAGCATAAACTGTATGCGAAGCGAAGTAAATGTGAGTTTTGGTTGAAGGAAGTTTCTTTTCTTGGTCATATTGTTTCTAATGGAGGTATATCAGTGGATCCAGGCAAGGTGAAGGATGTACTGAATTGGAAACCACCTACAGATGTTAGCGAGATTCGCAGTTTCTTGGGTTTAGCTGGATATTACAGACGGTTTATTGAAGGGTTTTCTAAACTTGCTAAACCTATGACATCTCTGTTAGAAAAGAATGCTAAATTTGTGTGGTCTGATAAATGTCAAGCTAGTTTTGAGGAGTTGAAGAAGAGGTTGACTACAGCGCCTGTTTTGGTTTTACCAGATTTGAGTAAGAAGTTCTCCATTTATTGTGATGCTTCTCGTCAAGGTTTGGGATGTGTTCTTATGCAAGAAGGCAGAGTTGTGGCTTATGCCTCTAGACAGTTGAGAAAGCATGAGTTGAATTATCCTACACATGATTTGGAGTTAGCAGCTGTTGTTCATGCATTAAAGATTTGGAGACATTATTTGATTGGACATAAGAGTGATATATACACTGATCATAAGAGTTTGAAGTATATTTTCACTCAGTCAGATCTGAATTTGAGGCAACGCAGATGGTTAGAGTTGATTAAGGATTATGATATTGAGATACACTATCATCCTGGTAAGGCTAATGTAGTAGCTGATGCTCTTAGTAGGAAGAGTTATGCCAATGAGATAAGAACCTTGTCTTTGACTAGTGAGTTATGTGCTGAATTTGAATATTTGAACTTGGGAATTGTTACTAATACAATGGAATTAGTGATAGAGCCTACTTTAGAGCAAGAGATCTATAAGGGTCAATTGAAGGATGAGAAACTAAAGAAGATAGTGGAGGATATAGTGATTGGTAAGTCACCAGGCTTTAGAATGGATGATAATGGAATTTTGTGGTTTGGAAAGAGGCTGTGTGTACCTGAGGATCAAGCTATTAGACAGGCAATTCTTCGTGAAGCTCATGAGTCAGCTTATTCTATTCATCCTGGTAGTACTAAGATGTATTTGGATCTTAAACAGAAATATTGGTGGGTTGGATTAAAGCGAGATGTGGCTGAGTATGTGGCATTGTGTGATACTTGTCAAAGGGTGAAAGCAGAGCATCAGAGACCTGCTGGATTGTTGCAACCAATGAAAATCCCTGAATGGAAGTGGGAGGAAGTTGGTATGGACTTTATAGTGGGGTTACCGCGTACTCAGAGAGGTTATGATTCTATTTGGGTGATAGTGGATAGGTTGACTAAAGTTGCTCATTTTATACCAGTCAAGACTAAATACACGGGAGTACAATTAGCTACCTTGTATATGGAAAGAATAGTATGTTTGCATGGAGTACCAAAGAAGATTGTGTCTGATCGAGGTACGCAGTTTACATCGCACTTTTGGCAAGCTGTGCATGAATCTTTAGGAACTAAATTGAATTTTAGTACAGCATATCATCCACAGATAGATGGACAGACTGAAAGGACCAACCAGGTATTAGAGGATATGTTGAGAGCCTGTGCATTGCAATATGGAACTAGTTGGGATAAGAGTTTGCCTTATGCAGAATTTTCTTACAATAATAGTTATCAACAGAGTCTTAAGATGGCACCGTTTGAAGCTTTGTATGGACGTAAGTGTAGAACTCCATTGTTTTGGGATCAGACAGGTGAATCTCAGGTATTTGGTACAGATGTTCTTAGAAACGCAGAAGATCAAGTACGAGTGATTCGTGAGAATTTGAGAGTGGCACAGTCTCATCAGAAGAGTTATGCTGATAATAGGAGAAGGGATCTAGTTTTTGAGGTAGGTGATTATGTCTATTTGAAGGTGTCACCTATGAGAAGTGTGAAGAGATTTAACATGAAAGGTAAACTAGCACCAAGGTATGTTGGACCATTTAAAGTTATTGCTAGACGTGGGGAAGTTGCTTACCAATTAGAGTTGCCTGAGAATTTATCTGGGGTGCATGATGTGTTTCATGTTTCACAACTTAAAAAGTGTTTTCGGGTGCCTGAGGAGCAGATACCTTTGGAAGAATTGACTGATAAGGAGGATCTTACATATGAAGAGTTTCCGATCAAGATTTTAGAGATTGCCGAGAGGGTTACTCGAAGTCGGGTTATTAAGATGTGTAAAGTGCAGTGGAATCGATATTCAGAGGCCGAGGCAACTTGGGAAAGAGAGGATGAATTGAGGAAATCATATCCGCAGTTGTTTGAGTAAGCAGTCCAATCTCGAGGACGAGATTCTTTTAAGGGGGGTAGAATTTGTAACACCCAAATTTTAGAGATAACAAAATTGGAATAATTTAGACAATAAATAATGGCCAATTTAAAATAATAATAAAATAAATTTTGTGTTGCATTCATGCTGTTGCATATATTTTTATTGTGTGGTGTGGATTTGTTTTATTTTATTTTATTTTGGATTAGAATGTATTTGAAATAATTTTGAAAGCAAGTAAAAAAAAAGAAGGAAAAGCTTACCTGCTTACCTGATAGGCCCGGCGGCCCAGCGACCGACAGCCCAAGTCCTTCCCCTGCTATCTTGCTCGCGTCGGTGGGTCGGCCCAGCAGCCGCGCGGCCTGATCCAGTCGGCCCAAGCCGTAGCCGCGCCTTCCCTCTCCTCTCTGAGTCACCGACGGGTGGGACCCGATCGTCAGTCACATCCTCTTCTTCAAGCTCGTAACCGAGCCGGTCTCTAGCACCGTATCCACCGTATCAAACCCGAATAACTCGCGATTTCCAACCAAATTGAGGAGATTTAGCTCTATATAAGCTAGAGCCGAGCTACCGCCTGTCGATTTTAGATCAAACCGTATGCAACCACCACCGTTTAAGCTATTGCCGCCGCCGCAACCCTAGAAGCCGCCGTCGGACCCAATTCGACAAGCACGTCATTTTTTTGTCACGGTAAGTTGTTCCAATAGCTTTAGCATGACCTCACGAATACGTGGGTGCTCTCAATTTGGTTTGGTAGGTGCTTACCGCGATAATTTTGTGTACAGCCGCACCGTCGTCCGCTCTGACGAGCTGGTCGTCGTTTTCATCTAGTGACCGACATAATTGACGCCCTAGGTGAGTTCGCACCGAGCTCCTCTTTCTTTTGGTACTATCCGAGCGTCCTGTAGTGAAGCGTGGGCCGAGAATCGTGTTTCCGGCGAGCCGCCGGCCATGGCGCCGCCGTGAGGTTGAAGGGGAACGGCGGTAGCGCCGCCGGCTGCCTCTGGGGGTGGATCTAGGCCGTTAGATCGTGAATCAACGGTCAAGATTAGAGCATACCGGTTCGCGGGCAATCTTTCTAAAGAGCCCCTGCATTTTCTGGAAACTAACCCGCGGTCCTTGGCGCATTCCAGAAAATTACGTTTTCGCATTTTGAAAGCGTATTTTCTTCCGGGTTATTCAAAAATACGTTTTCAGCAATTTACAGTTTTGCCACTAGGATTGTTTTAGTCATAAAATCTTCGTTTTAACTCCGATTTGATCCGTTCAAATTGCGTTAGGTTCGTATTTGCAAACTCTACATGTTAGTGTAGTTTTACAGTTAGTTTTGATAGTTTATTTTTTGAGTTTATAATTAAGTATTTATTTACCTATAGGAAATCTTAGAAAATTCATAACTTTCACGTTTTAACTCCGATTTTGGTGATCTTTGCGTCTGTGTGATCGTAGAAACGTGTAGAAGAGTTTTATAAACTTTTATTACTATTTTGTTACTGTTGGTGTACTGTTCTAATTATATCTATTTGTTTGCTTCGTGTATGTTTGATTGGATGCATGTATGTTGTTGATTGATGATCGAGTATAGAAGGTGAGCAGTACTTGGACGATTCGGAGTATTACTTTGAGCCAAGTCAGCAGTATTGTTTGGAGAGCTTTGATCAAGGCAAGTATAACACAGGACTATCCTTGTTACCTATTCATCAAAATTATCATACATATGCATGTGCTTACCTTGACAACCTTAGAGATTATAACTTAGTGCTTGATGTCTTGATTCCTTGTCAACCTTGGGTATGCATATGGGTAGCTATGGCTAGTGCTTAAACTAAGAACAATGATCTTGCATTATGATTAATGGATCCAGCAATCAATCTTTAAGATGGTTTAATTTTTGTTAAAAGGGGGCTAGAGCCTGTGTGTTATTTTTGGTGCTCTAGTTACTCTCCGTAAGGACTTATCTGTACGTGATCATCCGGGATATACAGTACAGCTGTGAGGGCTATATGGCTCTGGCTTTAGTTGTTCAAGAGACCTTTTCTAGCTTGTTAGTGGTTACCTTAAATGGCGTAAGAATGGCTTGACACGTTGGGTGTAGTGCGAGCCCCTGGCCTAGTGTGTATAGGCTGCGGTTGTTGTGCCACAGGGAAGGGGGGTTCTACATCTGCCTGCCGAGTGAATCTAATGGCCCTAACTTGTTAGACGAACTCTTGAGTGGCTTTATATGGTTTTTGGGTGTTTGGACTTGATCTCCCCACTCGTTTGGAAATCATGACTCACAGTGAAAGTGTACACCTCTGCGCAGAGTTAAAAACTGGTATACTAGCCGTGCTCACGGATACGAGCGGCCTTGGAACATCTACAGATAGATGATCACCATTGTTATACTATGTTTAATTATTGTTGATTAATATTATGCTCTTGTTAATGTTATTTGTTATCATTATTGCAATTGATCATTGGTTCTTTAATGGGAAGTGGTTTATCTTGATGCTACTCAAATGAAAGCTATAAGATTAAAAGCTAACTGCAGTTAAACAGTGTCTAGCCATTTGAGCCTCATGAACCCTGTGTTATATTTGTTGAGTTCGACATGGACTCACTCTTGCTATTTCCACCATAACAGATGAAGATTATGATAAAGATTATCGTAACGAGTACTAGTCTTGGTGTCAACCAGTCAACCGTGTCCCTGTGTGGAGTTTCCGCTGGAGATTATTATTAGATATTATTATTTATCGTTCAAGACTATGTCTTAAGTATTTATTCGCTATGTAATAAGCACTGTGATGAGACTATGTAATTTGTCTGCTTATGTGTGCGATCATGATCTGGGGCGCACATGAGTACTTTATGCATCCTATTTTTGTCCTTAAAAATGGGTGTGACACCTTTGTGTTTGCAGATTCACTTTTGCATCAACAATAGGTTTACATATTTGATTCGAAAACAATATATGTTTAGATATTTCTACTTATTTTGCACGATATAAGAAATTTACTAATTTGGCCGACACTATTCCAAATTGCACTTTTATAGACGGTCAATGTTCCAATGTAATTATTGCTTCACTGCCGATGAATTAAAGGCAAAATATACATATTTTTGGTAACTAAGTAGAGATATAAGTTTTAATTTTCTCCCGTTGCAATGCACAACTTGGATACGTGTTCTATTAAACAAAGATGTTTATAAATATAAAAAAACAAAAAACACGATCATACTAGGAAAAGTGTCCTAATAGGACACCGATTTGTTTGCGAATACTCGACACGGATCAAACTGACATCATCTTATATCTTATATATATATATATATATATATATATATATATATATATATATATATATATATATATATATATATATATATATATATATATTAATATATAGCAATAGGTTTTTCAAAAAGAAAAACACATTGTCACGAGGCGCTCTAGATCTCGCTTGATACTGAAGAACCATCGACTCCAAGAAACAATTCTTTACCAAACAAACATCCCACTCTTTAACTCTGCTACTCCAATGCCTGACCTCTTGCAGGTAACACATATTCATCAGGATCAACCACCAGCGAATGCTGAGGCACTTGCTAGTCAACCTAGCTCTCAACTGGAAGACCACCAATTTGCATTTACCAACTCGAATCCTGATACACAAGAGCTGCACACAATTATCAAGAACATGAGAAGCAATGCATCTCCAGGCCCTGACGGACTTAATGCAGCGTTCTTCAAAATAGCTTGGACCTGGATCTCCCAGGATGTCACTCAATTGGTAACCAATTTCTACACCACTGCTTCCCTTCAATCACCGCTTAATCACACTTTTATTACTCTGATGCCTAAAAAGATGCAACCTACTGTCCCTCGACTTTAGACCCATTAGCTTATGCAATGTCATTTATAAATTAATTGCTAAAACTCTGGCTGACAGATTGAAGCCCCACTTGTCTAATTACATTGATCATTCTCAAGCAGCTTTCATAGAGAACATGCACATTTCTTCCAATATTGTCATCACCTAGGAAATCGTCCATTCCTTCTCTCTTAAATCCTTGGAACAGCACGCTTTCCTCATCAAACTCGACCTTGCTAAAGCATTTGACAGACTTGAGTGGAACTTCATTGAATCTGCTCTCACACACCTTGGCCTTCACACTCATTTCATCAGGCTCATCAAAGCTTGTATATCCACTTCCACTCTCTCGGTCTTGGTCAATGGTGAGCCCACTGATTCTATATCACCGTCGAGAGGGATTCGCTAAGGATGTCCCCTTTCTCCTTACCTTTTTGTGGTAGCCATCAATAAACTTTCTATTCGGCTGAACCAGGCTATGCAGGATACCGCCATTTCTGGTATCTCTCTTGGCCCTGGTTGCCCACCTATTCACTCCCGTGGGAAGGCTACCGCTGAAGAAGCTTGCAATATTCATGCTATCCTTCATGCCTTCTGCAATCAGTCAGGTCAAACCCCTAACCTACAAAAATCTTCCATCCTATTCAGTAATAATGTGTCTGCCTCTATCAAAGCTCAAATTAAACGGATCTTCCCTATTCCTGACCTGTTACCTAATACTATACATTTAGGTCACCCCATCATTTTTAATCACAGCGACAGGAGCAAAGCTTATGACTTCATCCTTCGTAAATTTATTGCTAAGCTTACTATTGTTAGAGCTAATAAGCTCAATCATGTTGGCCGACTTACCTACATTAAATCTGTTTTGGCCTCAATCCCTGTTTACTACATGTCTACTGTTTTGTTCTCCAAGTTTTTTGCAGGCCAAATTACAGCTATCATAAGGAGATTCTGGTGGGCTGGTGTACAAGAAGACAAGCCCACAGCTCCCATTCCCTTCAGATCCTGGGACGACATATGCCAGCCAAGAGAAAAAGGTGGACTAGGAATCAGAGATCTGCATACGGTTAATAAAAGCCTTCTTATCCATGCTGCTTGGAATGTGGCCACTAATAAAAATCCAATGCTCTCAGCTGTCCTCAAGGCTAAATACTATCCTAACTCCTCCTTTTGGACAGCTAAGAGCACTGCTACAAAGTCTGTCTTCTGGTCCTCCATTTTGCAGGTCAAACAGGAACTCTCCAACAATACTACTCTACAAATTCATACAGGTAACAGTTTCATTTGGTCCACCCCTTGGTGCCCTGTCTGGGAAAACATCCATGATCATATTAATCTACCAGTTACTCAACTAGCGCTACCGGCTACAATCTCACAATTGTGGCAAAATGATTCATACAATTGGGATGTCAATTATATTGCTTCTATTTTCGATAATCAAGCTGTGCAGGAAATCACTTCGTTGCTTGTCATCCCCAATGCTGAGAATGACATGCTCAGATGGGTTCCATCCAGAGATGGCAAATGTACAACCAAAAGCATCTACAGGCACCTAAGTCGCCAGGAACTTATTCAGTTACCACTACAGGGATCCAGAAGCATTACACATCATGCTAATTTCATTTTGCAGAAAGCCTGGCAATGCAAGGATCTACCACCACTTATAAAAACTTTTACCTGGAGACTAATCAGAAGAGCACTAGCCACTGGAGAAAGGGCAGGTAGGTATAGTGTAAATATCGATGAACATTGCACGGTCCGTGGAACACTGGAAGATGATGCACATCTTTTTCTTCCATTGCCAATTACCTTGGGTACTGTGGTTCTCCTTTGATCCACCCCTGAGAATTGATCGGCTTCCATAGGAGCAGGATGGCGTCCAACATATCCTCCAAACTGTTTTGCCTACTTCCACCCCTGATGTTTTATTTAACAGAATTCTAATAACTTTGTGGTACATTTGAAAAGCAAGAAATGATAATAGATTCAGTAGGAAAACTTGGACTCCTTAGCAGGTGCACCATGGAGTACAGGCACACATATCAACCCAATTGATGGCATCACAGGAGGTAACAAATCCAGGTATGAACGCTTCCCCACAGCAGGAAAACCAGAGGCTCCAGAGGTGTCCCTCCACTCGACAATCGTAGGTTCAGAACACACATCAAGATATACAGACCTCCACTGTAAGGGCAGAGGACCATGTGACACCATCAACCTCATCGGCACACCCTCGGCACCCATCTGGGATCTCTCGACCATCAGGTATGACAACCTTAACGCAGCTGGGTCTCACGAATCGCACCCACCATATTGCTGTTCCAGGTCTACTCCAAGGTTGTAGGTGCTACATCGATGCTTCCACAGCTTCCGACCAGCCACACCAGCAGCCGAGAATAGCTGGACTAGGAGTTTTTCTATTATATTTGCAGCAATAACCAGTCCAGGCGTTATACATCAAGGCCACTCTTCAAGCCTGCACTTCAGTCATCGTGGCAGAAGCTGCAGGTCTTGCCCTGGCTTCGGTCATTACAGCTAACCTCAACCTCACAGGAGTCAACTTCCTATCGGACAACGAGCAGCTGGTTCGGTTCCTAAACCAGGAAGACCTCTCCAACCCTCCAGATTGGCGAATCAAACCTTTCACACAACTCTTCACCAACAATACTACAGCCAGAGCATCTAAGATCTACAAGATTCATCGAGCACTTAACACTACTGCTGATTCTCTAGCTTGCCAGGCTCTGCAAGATTATACACAGGATAATCACATGATTCAGTTTTCATGTTCCAATGAAAATCATGTACCCCAGTGCAACTGGTTACAAGCTCTACAGAATGTAGGCTTGAAAGATGTAACACTCTCAGCAGCACGTTGCTGCTAGTAATATAGGCCCTGTTCGGCAGGCTGTTTTTTGGCTTATAAGCCGGCTGTGGCTGATTTGCTGTGAGAGAAAAACACTATTCCACGGCTGATAAGCCGTGCTGATAAGCTCAGCCGAACAGGGGGATAAAGTTGTTCGTTGTAAAAAAAAACATCCCACTCTTGCAACTTCGTTCCTTAGACCAGTACAATCAAAGATATCAATGTCACAGACATAGATATCAACATTAGCATACAAGGAAGTTAAATAAATGTACTTGGGGAAGATATTCTAAATGTTACAAAAATGATGCAAGAGACAATGAGAACTCTATCATAATTTATATTCATATATATTCCAAAGAGTATAGATATATTCCGAAGAGTATAATGAAGAAAAAAACTTCCAACATATTGTATAGTGTATTTATTGTTGAACGAATTCATATTAAACGCTCAAGTCGCAACATATTTAATAAAAAATCCAATAAAGAGTAAAATTCATCTTCTCGGTTAGAAAAAATGACAGAGGAAGATAAAAAATACGATTTAGAAAAAGTATTATTCACCTGTAGCAATATAGTTCGATGCAAAGACAAATTTAATATGTGATGCAATCTCAAACACTATTCAAAATTTGATCTCAAAATAAATTGAAACTAGAGGGGGCCCGCGCGTTGCCACGGGCCCACCCGGAGGAAAGGAAAACTTTAAAAAATTACGGTAAAAAACCCGGAGCAAAAAAAGGGGAAAAATCTACATGAAAAAATTGAAAAGAAAAGAAAGCAAAAAAAGAAAGGGAAAAAGCAAAACAAAGAAAAAAAAGAGAAAAAAACATTGTAGGACTGTTCACCAGGCACTGTTCTTAACGTGCCCGGGAAACAATAATATCTAACTAGAGAGGGCCCGCGCATTGTCGCGGGCCCACCCGGAGGAAAGGAAAACTTTAAAAAATTACGGTCAAAAACCCAGAGCAAAAAGGGAAAAAATCTACGTGAAAAAATTTAAAAGAAAAGAAAGCAAAAAAGAAAGGGAAAAAGAAAAAAAAGAAAAAAAAAAAGGAAAAGGAAAAACATTGTAGGACTGTTCACTGGGCACTGTTCTTAACATGCCCGGGAAACAATAATATCTAATATGATGCATAGCTAATCATTGGATAAATGTCAAAGCGTCCGGTGCTCATATGTATGAGTTAGAGCACTATATGTTCATTGGATAAATTTTCAAGCTACAAATCATCTAGATAAACTACGCAACAAGTCGCACCTCCCGTTGCAACGCACGGGTACTTTTGCTAGTATATATTAATGTGTGGCATAGAAAAGACAAGGAAAAGCTTGTTTACACAAACGGTAAGCCTTAACTAGTGTTTCTCTACTACAAATGCACATATGAGCTATGGCCATCCCTTAAAACATAATGTACACATTTGAACATTTTTCTTTGTTTGTTTTTTAACATAATGTATTTGTGTGAATATTTTGATAATTGCAGATGTATAAAAATAAAAAAGGGTGTGTGCAAACCTATGGACATGTTTACTTTTCTTTGAGGGTTAAGTGCTTGCTTTATGTTGGAGAAGTATAGCATTTTTCACAAAAATGAGTAGGAGTGTAATCGGACCAGATACGGACAAATATTGTCGATTTCATATTTGTTTTTATATTTCCTTTCGGATTTAGGATGGAACACAGATAGCCGTCGGTTATATATGTACTAATAAGGCGTATAAATTGCAAAAACCAGCTTGCATATTGTGACAATTCATGAGCATTGTAATAATCTAGAAGTTGATTGTGATAACCCAAGGCGAGAAGTTGTTTTCTTGCTAAACACAATATTTGCAAATCCATGTATACTCAACCACCACCCCATCTAGGGCCTGAATCCACCCAACTAAAGTTTAGTTGGCTAAAATTTCAAAGCAAAATTTTAGCCAACTAAAAGTTCTTCCAACTAAAGTTTAGCCAGGGTGTTTGAATCTTTTAGCTAATAGACTTAGCTAAATTTTAGCTGGCTTTAGCTGAGTTGAAACTACTAAACTCAGCTAAAATTTAGCTGGTCTTTTAGCTGAGCCGTTTAGATCCCTATAACAGCTAAATTTAGTCGGCTAAAGTTTAGTCGTTGGATCCAAACATGCCCCTAAAGGTATGAAAGCACGCCCTACCTTTATGAATGCCCCCCAAGACTAGAATCTGATTATAGGTGAAAACAAATAGGGTTGATGTCTTACTTCTTCAAACTATATATTTTAAAAGTTAATGATAGTTAAAATTCTTAAAGTTTAACCTTAACCTTGTCTAAATAACAAAAGAACATGAAAATAGAGGGAGTACCAAATGTGATGAGGGGCTGTATAAAAAAGGATAATAGCTGCTGCTGTGTGATTTTTCTCATTTGTTTTGAGTGAGCAATGGGTGGTTATTATTAACTTAATATTCATGTGAATGTCAAAGCAAACATGACAAAAGATGTCCTAAAGTCATCTTATTTCCAAATTATATTAAGGCTCGTTTGGATCTTCTTTTCATTCTAAAGAAATTAGAATATAATTTATGAACCAGACTATTTAGCTTGAAATTTGACATTCCATAACTTTCTAAAGTTTGAATGTAAGCCTATCTTAAATGCATTGGGTGAGAGATAGAAATTGATTCCATAGATCTTGATGCTAAGTTTCTGCTCTACAACTTACAACATGTTCTTCGGCTTACTCCCTTGCAGCAGAAGTGCAGCACATAAGTATCTCATGTGGCCATATTAATTTAATTGATCTGTATCTAACATTGTTTTTAGGTCGGCTGGTCGAACCTGATCGCCCTGGGGTCTACCGGGCGATTAATCGCGATTAGTCGTCGACCAGGTCGATTAATCGAACCCTGGTCGACCTAGTCGTCCACCTAATCGTCCACCTTATCAGGACATATATACTTATATATATAGACCTATATATACTATATAGTATACACAATAAAGCAAGCATCAAGACTGCATTAGTGTTTAGCTAGTGACTTACTTGTGGGAGTTGTTTTCTTCTCTTTTCTACATTGTCCAGAGGTCCAAATTCCTGTCCCAAACTCCATTTCTTCGCTGAATTGTTGTTGCAAGCCTACAGGACCAAAGAAGACCATAATTAGCAAGTAGCAACACTAATGCAGTCTTGATCTTGACACATCTTAACAGCAGCACTGCTGCACTAGCAAATAGCTACAAATTAGCAGACCATAGCAGCCATACAGTCAGCTGCCAGCATATTACAAAACCAAGTTCAAGTTCAGTACAGAATAGATAAGCTAAAGTGTTCAAGTGTTCAACAGTAAACACAAAGTAGGCAAACTAGCCAATAGCCATCTAATGGTTCTAATCAAGTAACAAATCATTATTCAAATGGAATTCTCCGTCTCCATCTTCATCTCCATCTCCAACTCCATATCTATCTCCATCTCCATGTGCAGAAACATCATCATCCTCCATTGCTGTTGCTTCTTGTTCTTGGTATTCATCATCTTCTTCTTCTTGAATATCTTGAATCACTGTTTGTGTCCTCTTTAGACGCTTCCTAGCATAATGATTCACAGCCACAGGGGCAGCAACAATGCTGTTGGGAGCAGCAGCAGCGCCCCTGGGCATTCCAATAGTGCCCCTGGAGTCTATGGACATTCCAGCAGGTCCCCTGGACGTTCTAGCAGTGCCCCTGGACATTGCAGCAGCCCTCCTGAGAATTGCAGCAGCCCCCCTGGGCATACGTCCCTGTAAATCTTGAGTTGCACCAAGAGCTTCATCCACTTGTAACCAAGTTATATCGTTGCCACTACCTTCATGAACTTGTTCACAACTTTCATCGACCCATTCATTTTCCCAATGAAATTCCTCAAGCAAGAGTGGATTGCTTGTCTTTCCTCTGGAACCCAACTCTCTAATTTTTTTGAATCTGTTCTCCATCTTCCGGTTGTAGCTAACATAGACTAACTTGTTTAACCTTTGGTGCTCCAATCGGTTTCTTTTTTTTGTATGGACCTACACAAACAAAATACAATCCAAATTCACAATCACATACCAAACTCAATTACTTAGCATCAGTACAGTAGCAGCCTAGCAGGTAGCACTTACAGTAGAAAAATCACTCCAATTACGCTCGCATCCAGATGCAGCACAACAAAGGCTAACAATCCTTTTTGCTAAACATTGGAGCTCAAATGTCAGCCCACCATATGCTCCCCACCAAAGAACTGTAATTTCCAAATATTAGTTCATTGTTGAACGCTTTCACAAAGATTAGTACAGAATCACAGAGGGAACTTACTAGGATTTTTTCTGGTTCTATCTCTTATTGCTCCTTGCTTTGAGAAGGATTCACCTTCAGCCCTCTCATAGTCATTTGCCTGCATGCTTATCTTGTTTTGCTCCTCCTCATCACTCACCATCTTCCACATGACTTGGTTAAATATTATCCTCAATCTTGTGGCCTGTCTCCTATCTTTCTCTTTTATTTCAAAAAACTTGCTTGGATTCAAGTATAGGGCTGCTCCATATAGCTGCTGCTCCATCTGTTTGTCCCATCGCTTGTCATAGTATTCTAGTACTTGGGCGAGTAAATCTGGTTTGTCTTTCAAGGATTCCTTTAATGTGGCCTTTGCAACATCCATGGCTACCATAATCTCAGGAGCTGCTGGTGTCTCATCTCCATCTGCTATCCTCAGAGCAACAAGAAGTGGTTGTGAAGCTTTTAGGCATAGTTGCACTTTACTCCAAAATTGGGCTGAAAGGATAATGTTCTCAACACGTTGGCCTTCTTGAGTGGCAGAGAAGCTCATAGCATGCCATTCATCACATACCACTAAAGTCCTCAAAGCATTCTTATGCTTATACATGCTTGCCAATGTAAGAAATGAAGTGACAAAGTGAGTTACACCTGCCCTCCCAAGATCTCCTCCAATCTTTTCTCGCATTAGGTCCAAAACCCTCCCATGCTTGTACACAAATTTGGTCACCTTCATTGCCATGTTGCTGCAACTCTTGAACTCCTTGATCTTCCCAATGTCCTCCAACAGCAAATCCAAACAATGGGCTGCACATGGTGTCCAAAATAGATGCAGGATCCTCTCCATTAAAAGCTTCCCTGCTGCCTTGAAGTTGGCTCCATTATCAGTAACAATCTGCACCACATGTTCCTTCCCAACCTTATCAATCTGCTTCTCCAACAAGTCAGCCAACATAGATGCATTTGCTATCTCACTTGAAGCATCAACAGACCCTAGAAAGAAAGTTCCTACTGGGCTGTTAGCAAGGAAATTAATGAGATGGCGGTGGCTTGTGTCAGTCCACCCATCGAACATTATGGTGCACCCATATTCCTTCCAAGCCTCCTCATGCTTCTTCCTCAATTCCGTTGTTCTATTCACAACTTTTTCTAGCAGTGGATTCCTAATCTCATGATATGAGGGTGAGCGATACCCAGGACCGTATTGTTGAATTGACTCCAACATAACTTTCCAACTTCTTGAATTAATGACATTCAGTGGAATGCGATTCTCATAAAAAAATCTGCAACATGGTCATCAACAATTACTTTAGCCTCCTTACTTCTCTTTGTGAGGTGCTCAAGTGTAGGTTGACTTTGCTTAGACTTGTGCCTCTCTGCGACTACCTCCTCCGGTGACTTGTTAAGCATGGAAGCAACTGATCTGGACTGTTTTTGAGTTCCAGGTTTGGGTGCAGCAGTAACAGTGAAAGAAGTGATGGCAGCCTAAGCAATCTTCTTCTTCTTATTATGCTTAACTTTTGTTCCAGAACTTGGTACTGGTACAACTACAGGTTCATCAACAACAGCAACATCTTCATCTCCATCTTCATCAGTAACAGCAGTAGCAGTCCTTGAATTCTTCTTTAGGTAACCATTGATCTCTCTCCTAACTAATTTTGGACAACTATCATAGTCAAGAGCATCTCCATACCCCCCAGCAAGGTGCATCTTAAACCTACTTATTCCAGGGACTACCTTTTTGCAAAAGATGCATTGCACAAAATCTTTCTTGGAAGGATCTGGCCACCATCCATATTTCCATCCTGGATCTTGTGATCTTGCCTTCCTCTTTTTGTCAACAGCTTGCTCAGCAAGATCTAGAGGTAGTTTAGCTATGGCCCTCTCGATTAGGGAAGGAATATCTGCAGCAGTTGAGGCAGCATTTGAACCAATAGATTCTGGAGGAACTGCTTCAATCTCAGGCACAAGAATTATCACTTCAACGTTTGCAACTGATCTGTGGTCCACATCTACAGAAGCAAATAGCCATAGAGGGACATCATTACAACAAGCACCGGGCAGAGAGAGCTAGAGACTAGAGAGGCTGCAGAAGGAGGGAAGAAGATGGAGAAGGGAAAGGCATACTGTCGTCGTACAAGTCAGCCATCCCTGAGCTGACAGCTCCTTGCTTGAGAAGGCCGACGGCTACAGATGGGGGAGGCCGACGGCTCCTTGCTGCTCAGTGCTACTGCTCACCAGTCACCACTAGCACTGAGGCTGCAGAAGAGTGACAATGGGGGAGGACCGGAGGAGGGAAGCCGCGCGCGGGGGAGGAGGGAAGCCACGCGCGGGGAGCGTGAAATCGCGCTCTGCCCGGCTCCTCGCGCGGGGAACAGGGAGGGAAAGATTTGTGGCTGCTAGGGGGTGGGGAAAGTTGCCTCCTTCAGTATATATCTAACCCTAACAGGCCGAACTACAGGTCCACTAAGTTTACCCAGTCAAAACAGGCCCAACAAGAATTTTCCAAACTGGTCGTCCATGGCCTGGTCGTCCGATTAATCGACGATTAATCGGACGACCAGGTTTCTGGTCGAACTGGTCGAGTCGAGGAACCTTAATCGGACGACCTGAAAACAATGGTATCTAAATTGTGATTATTAGAATGAATTTCAATTCCAAGGATCCAAACGGATCTTTAAGGAAATATGAACCAGTACAAGGAATATTATGGAAAAGGGAAAACTCTTTATCCAAATTGTAAAAAAATGCATTTCATAAATTTCATCCGATAATTGGATTTTAGTCAAGTTTGTATTTGCTTGTTTGGTTGCAAGAATAGTATTTGCTCTATCAAAAAAATCATGTTCCTGATAAATCAAACAATTCTAAATTTAACTAGGTTTATAATAAACAGTACTTCCTTTGTTTGAAATTATAAGATGTTTTGTCTTTTCTAGATAAATAGCTTTTGCTATGCATTTATGTATACACTATGTATAAATATATAAGAAAAACAATGTACTTAGACAGACAAAATGTCTTATAATTTGAAACAGAGGAAAAAAGTATTAATATTTGCATCTTCAATATATTATAAAGATATATATTTCGTGATTCATATAATCAAAGTTATTATACGTCATCAATATTAGTATGGTTTTATGTATATTTATATATAATTGGTCAATCTTAAAATTATTATTGTCGTCATGAAATAAAATCTTTTTTTATGACATGGATGGAGTATAGCAAGCGCTAGGGTTCTCTCCTTGTCTATTCCTAGTTCCTACTAGGACGAAACCAAATCCAAACCCACGTGAGTAGAGGGGAAAGCGAAGGAAGGGGCCGCCAGGCTTAGGGTTTCTCGACGGCTCCTTGCCCTCTCCGCCATGGACGCGCAGCGAGCCCTCCTTGACGAGCTCATGGGCACAGGTAAGTACCCACCAGATCCACCCTCGCCCGAACGGCGCCGCCCCATGCCCTAACCCTACGCCTAACCGCGCCGCGGGTGCTGTCGTTTGCAGCTCGCAACCTAACGGAGGAGGAGAAGAAGGGGCACAAGGAGCTGAAGTGGGACGATCCGGACGTGTGCGGCCCCTACATGGTCCGGTTCTGTCCCCACGACCTCTTCGTCAACACCAAGAGCAATATCGGTACGGTCGTTCCTTCGTTTCTTTCTTTCTTTTTTTAATGTGTTGTGCGGTGGATTTAATTTTACTCATGGTTAGTTCGGTTGGGGTGTTTGCAGGGCCGTGCTCGAGGATCCATGATCTGAAGCTCAAGGAAAGGTGATACCGATTGTGATGCTTAATTGATTGAGATGTACAGAAATATAAAAATCAACAGGCTTATATTGTTAAAAAATACAGTATGATTTTGTTGATGTAATCTCTTAGTAACGAGTTATGTTTAGGAAGCAAAGTAGGGTATTGGATCGACTGCAACTAGTATAATAGATGATTGTGTTATATGAATTGCTAGAATGGTAGAGTCGAGCTAGTTTTTAGTTGTGAGGATTAAGCCGTCTTATGTTCCTGTTAGGCAACAACTTATTGTGTGTGGCACATCTTTTGTGTGAAATTAGACAGCACATTAGAACTGTTCTTTGAAATGATTGTGCCCCCCCCCCCCCCCCCCCCCCCCCCCACACACACACAATCTAGTGTAAAAAGAAATAGTTGCTCCAGGCTAAATTACACATCCTACAGCAACAATGTTCTCTCAATTTTAAAAGTATAGTACAACTTTATGTCAAGACATCAATTTTTTTTTTTGATCTTATCTGGTGAAGAAGCAAGGTTGAATGCGTATTAACAAAGGGTTCAGAAATGTGCCTAGGTATTCTAAATATTATATTTTGTGGAAATTAAAATCCTTAGGTGAATTAAGTGAGTTGCATTAGATTAGAATTTAAGAGATAACTGCCCAGCCTTTATAGTTTATAGTTGGCAAATAGGATATAATTAGCACCCTCATTCCCAATTGACAACCTAGCCATTCTGTACTCTCGTGAAATGATAGTGACTTTTGACTTCAACTAGCAAGATTTTTCTTTAATCCAGATGAATATAAATGAACATGTCATATGTGTAGTTCATTTAGCCATTCTGAATTTCATGCTATGGTTTGGCAGTTTGGGATACTTTTAAGGGTTCTGACAGTTTGTAGATTTTCTTGATTTGTGATCTCATGCAAGTTTTAACAGTTCCATCTAGCGAATAATTCTAAAACAATTATACCACGTTACCAACATTGAGTAATGCTCCTGTTAAACAAGTAAACCAAGTTACTAACATTGAATAATTTGAATAAATGTTAGCTCGCAACAGAGACACTAAGGTAATAGCTATCGGTTCAGATTGAATGCTTTAATTACTCAGGACAAGAAATTAATATTTTTTACCTTCAGTCAGTGAGGTGGGCGTTATACTGTACTGGCTTGGCTTTGCAACTTCAGTTTCATCCATAGAGATTGCTTTGAACCAATAATTCACCTCCATATGATTATGTGTTTAGCTATATAGGGTAGATATTCAACAATCTATTTGTATCTCACAATCTCACATGGGTTTCGGATATGTGCAGCTTTGAGAAGTCTCCCAGGCATGATACTTATATGCAAAGGTTTGAGGCAGAGCTTGCACAACAATGTGAGAAATTGGTGAGTCACCGCTTGCTCTTGCAAAATTTCCGAGTAGTACATTTACCTTTGTTTATTCTGTTGCAGGTAATGGATTTGGATAGAAAGATAAGGCGTGGTCGAGAAAGGTTGGCTCATGATTCTGCTGTGCCAATGCCAATCCCTGGAAAAATAGCTGAGCAGCTTTCAGTGCGAGAAGAACAGGTCAAGAAGCTGCTGGAGCAAATCGAGGAGCTTGGTGAGGCTGGTAAAGTGGATGAAGCTGAGGCACTTATGAGAAGGGTACTGACATGCAACATCCATCTTGTTCCTTTATTACGTTTTTACACTACTTCATCAATTTGTGAAATTCTCACTTAAACTTTGGTTTGCAGGTTGACATTCTAAACGCTGAGAAGACAGCTTTAGCTAACCAAGCAGACAACAAAGTGGCTATGCTTGAGAAGAAGATGGAACTTTGCGAAACATGTGGATCATTCTTAGTTGCTGATGATGCTCTTGAGAGAACGCAGTCCCACGTGACTGGGAAACAACACATTGGTTATGGTATGATTAGAGATTTCCTGGCGGAATACAAGGTGAATTATCACTTCACTTCACTAGAAGTGTGAATACTGATTTAATTTATTGAGTAATTTATTGAGTACTTATGGTGGTTGTATCTAATCCAGGCGGCAAAAGAGAAGACAAAAGAGGAAGAGAGGCTTGCAAGGGAGCAGAAAGCAGAGGAGCGTCGGAAACAGAGGGGAAAAGAGTATGATAGTGGGGGCAGGGATAGAGATACCAGAAGGGAGAGGTCTGGGGAGCGTGACTATGACCGTGATCTTCAGTATGAGCGAAGCCGTGGAAGAGACAGGCCCTATGTTTACAGAGAGAGAGGATCAGAGCACCGAAGCAATCCCTACAGAAATGGGAGGGATTCTGAAAGAGGCGGATACAGATACAGGAGTGGTGATATGACAAACGACCGAGGGAGAATGAGGAGCAGATCACGTTCTCCAGCCAGGCATGGCTATGGAAGATCTAGAAGTCCAGATCATTAGCTGAACATTTAGATAGTTTTATTCACAGTTGGGACTCATGAGGTAGACCGTTCCCTTCTGCTATTAATTACTGTACAATGGGTTTTATTGCAGTGTCGCACTTGTTTAAGTCTCTGCTCTGCTGTAACAGCTCTGTTGGAACCCTACAATCTTCCTTTTTTACATGGGAAAAAAATTCTCAGGTAGGTATCGATTGTCGTTCCCACAATTTTTGTGCTTCTGATATTCTATATGTATGCTGAAGCTTTGTTTCAATATTTGGAATCGAAAGTTAAATTAGTAAGGCTGGTACTGGACTTCATATATGGATGATGATGTTTACAGCCTATAGCAGGTAAACCTTGAACATCAATGTTTCATGTTACACACTTTTTATTTCCCTTATAACTCTGCTAGAAACCTTAGTTCTGCTCTTTGGCTTAGATTTTTACACTACTCAGGCCAGGTATCTTTTTCTACCAAAATTTATGTGCATAATTATGAGTTATGTACCTTTAATAGTTGACTAGTTGTCAATTTGTCATGAAGTAGTATTTGTGTTCAGGAAGAACAATCAGACAAAATGATCCACCATCATTGCCAATCATCGACAATTTCTTTTTCTGGAACCGTTGTAGTGTGCAAGAGGTCAAGCTTTGGTTTGTACATAAATGGTGCCCTGGTTAGAACCACACCAGGATTGGGCCTATTTCCTGACTGTCTTATTGGCTCAGCTCGAAGTCTAGTTTAGAGAAGGTTCTGTTTCCTCGGAAGAATATCAGATATCTTTGCAGTTGCGGGATCCTGTAATTGGCGTGCTATTTGAGCAGATAGTGTATTCTAACTATGCAAACTAATAGATGATCAGCTTCAGTGTTTTTGACATATCATGTTTTGGATCGATTGGCGTCACGATCTTGTTGGAGCAATGTCTACTGATGTTATGTTGTTTGCATGACGTTTTCACTTGCCATAATAACATGCTTTGCCATAATTGAGTTGCGTGGATGACTTCGACGAGATGAGGTCTCAAATTGGTTGCCCCAAGTCCACTCTGCCCCTTTTTGGTGAATAATTGCCAATGCAAATGATAGAGAAGGTTAGGCCAGATTCTCTGGTAATTAGGTACTAAAGCAGAGATTGCCCAAGCATGTGTCCATATGATTTCCTATGTTGATAGTAACTGAAAAGAGGATGTGCTTAGGTCAAAACCCACTCAACCCGTGGCCATATCGTACGCTGCACCACACGCGTGTTTAGGTGCGGTCGGTGAATGAGCCTTGCCCACAGCCGGCGGTCTTGCGATGGCGGTGTTGGTGTGGTCGAGAGCCTACAGTTTGCTCATCATGGCTCTGGCGTGGGCGTCGTGCGTGGTCTCGCTCTGCTCGTGGGTCGTCTCCATACGCCGCAGCGCCGGTACAACGCCCTGCATCCTGTAGGTAATCTCATACGAACTGAGATGTTCCCTCACGCAATGAATCGATATAATCAAGATCCTTCTACGTTATAAGAGCTGCAGTCAATCTCATATAGTGCTAAGATGACTTAATAGACAATATGTACAATTGTTGTTTTTAAGTAGTCTAGTAGTAGTTCACAATTTCTTAATTTATGCATAGAATAGAAATAAAATTGTGAGTTGCATGACAACTTAGAGCATCTCCAAGAGTTTGCCAAATGAGATTGGCATCCTTTCAATTTTGGCAAAATGAGAAAATTTGGGTTCCAACAGCTTGGCAAATGAGGTTGGCATTTTTGGCAACTTGCCATCCACCGACCTCGCACGCGCAAATATGCGCGCGCGGAGCGGACTTGGCATCCGTATGTACGAGAAAGGTGGAAGGGCACAAAAATAATTTTGTTTCTCTCTCAGGGTTCCTGATGTAAGTTTTTAAGAGGTGGAAGGGTATAAACATAATTTTGTTTCTCCCTCAGGGTTCCTGATGTAAGTTAGATCTGGGTTTGGCAAGTGAATTATACCAAACTCTTGGAGAGAGACTGTTTTTTTACTTGGCATATCTTTTTACAACTTGGCAAAACACAAGATTTGCCAAATGAAAATTGCAAAACTCTTGGAGATGCTCTTACATAACAGTACAATAGTTATTTCATGGTCTTAAATTTTAACTTATGGTGTGATTGTTTTGTGAAAGAACAACATTTTTTTCTCTCTCTTCGCTTTTTCCTCCACATCATGACTTGCCCTAAACACTAGTTAGTGCATCTGATCATATCATAGTTGTAAGGTGTAAAAAGAGCTCCGCTACTTGCACAAAGAAAACGTCACCTGGCACAGGTGGCAATGGATGCGAGTCATTTGCACGGGGAAGGTTTATTCCTTGATCCGCGTCATTCCTCATAGCAACCAATGTTAACTACTTGTAAAACCAAATGGCTAAATAGGAATGAATTTGGCTCTAGAAGTTCAAAGCAACAGCCTCAACTTACCTTTACCACCTATAAGTTTCTTCTCCTAAAGTAAACTAAGGGCAAAAAGCTATCGTGCATGCGCAAGAATCACTTTCCTCAAACCGATTCATTGTTCTCCAGTCATTTTGGACCCACATCAACTCATCAATGTTGTGCAACTCCATGCAGATCGCTTCTCCTGCAAAACAACAGACAATCATTTATAGTTGTTTACGGCCAATGAATCGATTCAAGATGTTGAGTCGACTCCTCTCTGTGACTCTGTCTCCTCCGTGAATTGATCTCCTCCAGCAGTTGAGCTGACTCAAGCCAAGCCACATAAGATGATGAGTCACTTTTTTTTTTGGCGGAAAAGCCGTAAGAAGTCCTTAGGCCATCGAATTTGAACGCCATGTTCGCTTGAACTCATCAGCCAAAATCAGTCAATCATTCAGCAGTGTTTTTCTCTCACAGCAAATCAGCAACAACATCAGCTGCTTTTACTGCTAGCTGAACAGGGCCCAAGTCCTTCGTAAGATTTACTTAAGGCATAGGTCATTAATAGCATGTTGAACTATAAATAAATATAATAGTTTTATGGATAGCTAAATAAAGTGATTGTATAAGCTATTAACTTATTATACTTCAGTTATTGTGTAAGTTGTTTCGTGTTATTTGTATGACCATGAACGACTGAATGATTCTATGACGTACTGTGGCTTGTGAGCTACTGTATGTTATTGGCTATGTAAGATTGACATATTTACATGTCATTTAACTATGAATTTATTATTTTATATTACTGTGATTTTATTATTTAATCTCGGTTGAATATCGCCGATACCTGGTACGAAATCTTATGCTCGTGGTTGAATAAAAGTTAGAAACTCGCGGGCATACCCGTTGGCAGCTGCCATCCCTCGATGATACAATAAAATCTCCTACAACTAAAAAAGAACAAAACTAAGATAACCGAATGGTGCGACAATCGTTCGGGTCGTCGCTCTGCCCGACGTGCGATCCCGCGAGGGGAAGCCACGATGCGTCGCGGGACCAACTGCACTCGAGCCCAATCAGATCAGCAAGGCAACGCACACTCGCTCCATGCGATCAGCTCAATCCCCGTAACAACCGCAGCAAATCAGGAAGGCAAAAATCAATTCACGAAACAATCGTGATCAATTCCGCGATCACCCCATGCCGCCAATCACGCGAGACCGCGCGCTCACCAGCTCAACTGCACTGCGACCTCACCTACACCGCGACCTCCCTGCCACTCCGCACGGCACCGCGACCTCACCTCTTCGTGCCTGGCCCTCGTGACACCTTCGCCATCGCACATGCCGTCCGCCGATCAACGCCATCGTTCAATCGTGGCCTGTCCCCGTCCAGCCCCGTACCGGTCCCATCTAATGCCTCGTCCTGTCCCCGTCACCTCGACGACGCTGGAGTGCCCGTCACCTCGCCGCCTCGCCCGCTAACGCCGACGTGCGCCCCCTGCCGGCGTACCCTATCACGACACCGAGCTAGCGATGAGCACCCACCAGGTACGTCACCAGGACCCTATGGGTGTGTGTTTGGTTAACTCCTGACCTGGTTCCTGGAGCCAAGATAAAGTTGTTTGGTTGGTTGTAGATGAGTCGAAGCCTGGCTCGGTGAGGCCAACCGTATGCCTAGAGCCTGGTTCCCAAAGAACGCTAATGCTAGTCATTTTTCTGGAGCCAGGGCTCGGTCTCCGGTTGAGTCACCTTCCGGTGCATCTGTGCTCAAGCGGAGGATGACAGCGGTGCTGCGGCCACCACTCTGACCTGTTAATTACTGTGGATCATCTAGGGTAGATCTAGCGGGTAGTTCTCTTTACATTTGGGATAAACCGTCTTAATCATGTACTGGAAATGAAAGAGAGGGAGGGAGACAGAATGGAGGAGTAGAAGTGCCTGACCATTAGGCTTATAGGAGGAGCTCGAGGAAGCCTTGCGTCGGATGTGAGATCGGCGTGGTCCGGTGGTGTCGGTGATGGCGCAGTCGAGCAGATCCGATGGCATCGCCGGTGGAGCTTCCCGGCGCTCACAGCACTCCCCTCTGGATCGGTTAGGGTTTTCTGGTGGGGTGCTGGCGGCTACAGTGAACCTCGTTGGCAGTGCCCTGGCCCCCACCTCCTTATATATATGTGTTGCGCGACGGGGGCCCACCAGCCAGTGTGCGGCTGTACGCCCCCGATCAGGGCATGGATCAGGGCCCGAGTTGGCCGTTGGGCCAACTCAGTAGAGATCAACCTAACATTCTCCCCCTTGATCTCAACTTAACTTTAAACTTTAGACTTTACTTCCTACTTATTTCTTTTACCATTCCATCACAGATCAGTGCATAGAGCGTGCCTCATTGTCACGGTCAATCACCGATAGATTTAACAGGTACAATACGCGTCTCTGTTCTAAAACAGATTCTTTAACTTTGGGTCCTTTATTGTCTGGAAATTATAGGCTATACCATAAACTCATGTCGACTGTGTGTTCTGTGAACACACTGGGTGGTAAGCCTTTGGTAAGCGGATCCGCAAGCACTTTCTTGTTACTTATATATTCAATACCTTTTAGTATGATTCTGGACTTTCTCCTTTACAACGTATAACTTTAATGTCAATGTGTTTGGTAGCACACTTGACCCGTTGTCTTAGGAGCAAACTACTTAAATGGTTATTGTTGTTGACAACCATTATCAATTCCGGGCATAAGTTCACTTAACCATTTCGCCTATCTCGCAGCCTCATATCATGCTATACTGTAACTTTACACCACTGATGATACTAGAACTGTTTCTTTGGAGCTTTTCCACAATAAAACTCCAACTGCGAGTGTTAGCTACTATGTGGGTTTCACTAAATATCTCGCCAAAATTTAACATTTGTACCCACAACTACTTGAGAGTACTTGTTCTTTATTTCTTAGCATGAGGCCGACATTCTTAACTCCATTCCAGTGATCTATATTTGGACTGGACTTTTGCCAAAACAACCCGGATACGTGAACTGTGTCAGGGTAAAGTCTTATCTTTGTACTCATTAAGCTTCTAACAGCTGAAGCATATAGGACGTCCATCTATAACAATCTCACAATGCTTTTTGGAATACTAAAGTTCTCAAAACTATTACCCTTGACCATGAGAACAGGCGTAGGTTTATCTGCATTGGTACATTATTTCTTTAGAAACTTTTCTTACCATGCCTATGCGATAGTCCTAATACCTCTTTTCTTCTATCTCGATGAATTTTGATTCTTATAACGAGAGACATTTCACTGAGAACTTTCTTATTAAACCTTGAGGACAAGAGCTTCTTCTTCTCATGCAGTAGATTGACATCACTACTAACAAGTAAGATGTCATCCACATATACAGGATTAGAAAATGAATTTTTCATTCTATAACTTTGTACAAACGTAATTGTCCTCTCATTCTCTTTAACCCAAAATTTCTAATTGACTCTTCAACTTTAAATGCCACTGTCTAGAGATTTTCTCTAGTCCATAAGAGATTTCTACATGTGGCATCCCTTACGTTCTTTTCTTTTCATGACAAAACCTCTGGGTTGTGCCATGTAATCATTTTCATACAAATCCCATTGGGAAATGTTGTCTTTACTTTCATCTGATGTAACTCAGATCATGATGTCACTAGCACTCATTGTAATCTATTCATTCACTTCGCGCAAAATCTATCATTTTAAGTCACGCTTTACATCTTTGCATATTCTCTTTGGAGTCACATTTGATTTGTAGACCCATTACAACCTACTATTTTGGCTCCTTAGGAATTTATTCTAGACCCCAAAATATTATTGGTATTATCGATTTTTATTTCATCTTTCTTTACTTCTTGCCAATTGGACGAGTGAACGCCTCTCATGGCTTCTTCAAATTTGGTGGGATTACCCTCCATTTGAATTTCACTAATATAGACTTTATAGGCATCAGAAATATCTGATTTTATTATTCTTTGAGACTTTCTGGACCTCAGCTACTAGCGTTTCTCGACCTTTATTGCCAAAAGACAATTGATTCTATAAGGTCCTATGTAACAAGATCCTTGTTTACATTATTCATCCTCCTTGCGGAGTTAGGTCTCTTTGTACCATGCTCCCCAAGATTGTCCCATCTTCAAACTTTCTCATTTTGGGTTTAATCTGCTAAAACTTATATGGCGCGTTTAGCACCACCTTAATAACTCTGAACGTGTCCAGTATGAATACTGGTCGACTATGCTATCTTTCTATTGGAACTGTAAAAGGTCCATAAATTTAGCTATTTCTTTACTTTAGGGGTATCGTTATTATGACCGTCTTACTCCCCCGACGATCACATTCATCTTTTATATATCACTCTTGCATAGTATGCATCGCATTATCTGAAGTATGGGGAAGTATCTTTCTTAATTGATCTCACATTTCTCCCCCTCGAAATGTGGTATGAACTTTTCTACCATAATTTCAAAAACTATTCAGAACTCTTGTGAATGAGGAAACTTTGATTACTTACTTCATCCACATGATTACATCATGCAAATGAAATTATTTATTAATTCGTATGGGAGTACTTTGTCCTTATTTCACTTCAAGAACTCAATAGAGTTTTTTATCATTAATACTTTCGTAAGTCACGCTTGCATGTCATTCTTATCTTGAGGTACGTATGTAACTTCCTTTTGTTCTTAAACGCATACTAGGATAGCATAAGAGCTACCTAAACTTTTCTCCCTGTGCGGGATACACTAAAAGCACATGAGTCATCACAACTTTCTCCCGCCATGTAGGATAAGTACTATGCCAAACTTTTTCCCGCCATGCAGGATTGATTAATATAAGTATTATGCCAACTTTACCCCGTCATGCGGGTATTTTCTCAAACTTTTCCCGCCATGCGGGTGCTTTCACAAACTTTTTTCCGCCATGTGCGATAATTCCCTTGAAAGGACATAAATGCCAGGATTGGCTCATACTCAACCATCAAATTTAGGAATAAATCCAAATACTCTTTAACACACATGCTTAATCCGACGTTGGTCAAATTAAACATGCATATCACTTATTACATTTCATATCATGATGATTAAGACTAAAATTGTATTACTTATTACATCTCTTATCATGATGATAAAAACTAAAACTAAATTCTTCTTCATAAGGAGTACATAAAAGGCATCCTTATACTAAACTCTTATTGTTCTATTTTTTTCTTGGATCAATATCATACAATTCTTTTCTTTTGAAGTCATTTTTTAAAGAGAACACAGTCCCTCATGCAATAGTCTCCTTTCTTTATCATCTTCTGAGTCACAAGTACCCAGCACATTTCTTTTTCTACCTTCAAGAATGGAAGCATTAAGTTCTTTGTCTGAAAATATTAATCAATAATCATCAATAATGCTCATTAAACATTTAAAACTTTATGTTCTATTCTATATCACCGTTGGACAGAAATAGAATAAAACAACATTCTTCTACATTAATTCCACATCACCGTTAGGCAGAAATGGAATTAACATATAAAAACTCAATTATCTTATAACCCTCTTCAAAATTAAATTCTCCCGTTGGTTCAAATTTAATTTTGAAGATCATCATCATTATTGCAGCGGAAACATGAAAATATATTACATTCTGCTCGCTCTGGAACATCTCTTGTTTTTTTATCTATTCTCTGAAAATTAGTCACTTTGATGCAAAATTCATCAGAGATTTAAACTTTAAACATAAAACTCATAGAATTAATATTGTTATCACCAACGTTGGTCAGAAAATAACAATATCATAATTTTCTTTAAACTTAAACTCATAAATAAACTTATAATATTGTTATCATCAACGTTGGTCAGAAAATAACAATATTACAATTCATCTTAACTATAAACCGACTATTCCTCCAATTAATTTTTTTTCGTTGGTTCCAATTTTAACTAGAGGATAAACTATTCATCATTTATTGAATAACCATAACTGCTCTTCAAATTAAATCCTCCCGTTAGTTCGAATTTAATGAGAAGACAATAAACCTTTTCTTTGCAGCGGAAACTTGAGAGTAAAATCTCAAAATAATATTCAGAAGCATTAACTTTAACTCATCTACTCTCTGGAAAATTTAACACATTTGTGCAAAATTTGAGCAGAGATCTTGCATTAAAACTCAATATATAAACCAACAAAACATGTTTTTGAAAATATTAGGACAAAAACCGAAACCATCATTGTGCAACTAGCCCGAAGGCCCATTACCGCGGCCTGACTGCGCCCGCGCCGGCTCTCAACGGCCCAGCTAGCTCCGTGGCTCAGCGGCCTACAGCCCAGCGTGGTGCCCCTTTTTTTATAATTTATTTAACACTGTGGCCCAGGAGCAAAATTTGGCCCAAGGCCTAGATTGTGCGCGCCGCGCGCGCTGCCCTCCCCCGCGCCCAGGCCATAACCTGGGCCTGGGCCGGGAAACCTCATTTCCACCTAGGCCAAAAGCCAGCCCGGTCAATCGTGGCCGTTGGCAGTCATCGAACGGCCAGCCTTCAATCTCGGGGAAACAAAACCCCCCCTGGCCGTCCGTTCCCCCAACCCTAGGGCTTCATTTGCTTTCTTCCCCGTCTCTCTCTAGCGCCGCACGGGGAAGGGCAGCGTCGGCGGCCACCTTGGCCGTCTGCGCCGGTGAGGGAGAGTGATGCCGAAGCAAGCCCGGCTGCCTCCCTCCTCTTCTTTCTCTACCCCCTCCCCTTCTCTCAGCACCGAGCACAACACAGCCACCGCCGTCGATGGATGACGATAGCGTGACCGGATCCGGGGAAGGTGACGGCGCCGTCGTGGTTCCTCTCGCCGGCGCGCGCGTGCGGCCGGAGCCGCGCGTGGCACCGTCGAGAGAAACCGCGGTGGTGCTCCAGAGCCCGCGGGTCCACTTCTTCTCTGAGCCCGAGCCCATGGCTCGCCCGGCGGTGGTAAGAGGCCGAGCGGAGCCCAAGTAGGAGCCTCCTCTTTTCCTTCTTCTGTTCTTTCCTCTCACCGCCTGATCCGACATCGGGTAGTTAGGGTTAGGGTTAGGATTCCTTGACCGATTCAAAATCGGTTTCACTGTTCTTTGCTTTTTCCCTACTAGGGTTTGATAGATCCAAATCGAATCCTTTTCTACTTTCCCGACCTAGATCCACTCACTAGGTAGGCTCTTGATACCAATGTTAATTACTATGGATCATCTAGGGTAGATCTAGCGGGTAGTTCTCTTTACATTTGGGATAAATAGTCTTAATCATGTACTGGAAATGAAAGAGAGGGAGGGAGACAGAATGGAGGAGTAGAAGTGCCTGACCATCAGGCTTGTAGGAGGAGCTCGAGGAAGCCTTGTGTCGGATGTGAGATCGGCGTGGTCCGGTGGTGTCGGTGATGCCGCAGTCGAGCAGATCCGATGGCGTCGCCGGTGGAGCTTCCCGGTGCTCACAGCACTCCCCTCTAGATCAGTTAGGGTTTCTGGTGGGGTGCTGGCGGCTACAGTGAACGTCGTTGGCAGTGCCCGGCCCCCACCTCCTTATATATATGTGCTACGCGACGGGGGCCCACCAGCCAGTGTGCGGCTGTACGCCCCCGATCAGGGCGTGGATCAGGGCCCGAGTTAGCCATTGGGCCAACTCGGTGGAGATCAACCTAACATGGCCATGACCGCGCCCGCCCCTACCTTGGCCTCGCGCTCCCTCCTCACCACCGCCTCGCCGTCATGCCTCTGCACCTGGGCCGCATGCGCCCGGCCCTGCCACGCCGCCGCAGCCAAAGCCAGGCGCTATGGGTGTCGCTTGCCTCCGCCGCCGCGAAGATGGACGCCGGGGAGATGGAGGACGTGCGGGCCTCCGCAGCCACCAAGGTCATCAGCTGCAGGGGCGATTCGACGGGCATCGTGGTCGATCGAGGCAGAGCTCGTGGAGATGGAGGAGTCCACGTGCTCTGCCTCGGAGGCATGATTCGAGCGGAGGATGCCCTGCTTGTCCATCTCCGTGCTCGCCGCGATTCAAGCAGAGCAGAGAAGCGCGATTCGAGATGGGGAAGCATTGCTGTGATTCAAGATGGGGAAGCATCGCCACGATTCGAGCGAAGCAGAGAAGCCGTGATTCGAGCGGAGCAGAGAAGCGCGATGGATTGTGCTCACCATGCTTGCCCATCTCCGTGCTCGCCATGCTCGGAGCAAAGCAGTGCAGTCCGCGTGCTCAGCCCCTCCGTGCTTCTTGTATTAGCTTGAAGCAAAGAGATATGGGGCTGCTTGTATTAGCGTGAAGCAGAGAGAGATTTGTTGGCGGTGGGATTTGGTGCTGAACTGCTAGCATCCATGGGCGGAGGCGACTCCGGCTTGAAGAAGAGCAAGGCTGCACAGGTAAGAGAGATAAAACTCACCCTCACAAGGACGAGGTAACTGTATCTAATCTATCCCAGCAACCAAACAAAAATCTAGACAATCCTGGCTTAGTCAATACAGGTAAACCAAACAACCACCGTTAGTTTGCTGGAGCCAGGCTTAGCTGTCCAGCTTAGATGGTAGCCAGGCTAGAAGCCAGACTTAGGCTGTCTAGGCTTAGATGGTAGCCAGACTAGAAGTAAGCCAAACACACCCTATATCCCTATCTGTCTTCCTTTGTGCTGTGTGAAACGGAACATCTAAACCCAAATCCTAACAGCAGCATGTGGGCGAAGACAACCACGGCTAATCCTAGCAGAAGCACACGGACGACGACAACCAGCGGAGCCGTCACCGAATCGCCCCGCTCAAGTCCCCGTGGCGCTGCGCCCTCCCCACCGACGCTGCCGCTGCCGCCTCAGGTCTCCACCGCTGCTGACACACGCCAGACACGCGGAATCAGGACGCCGCTCAACAGATCGCTGATCTCGCCACCTGCAGTCCGCGGAGCCTGCGACAGATCGGCGATCATGGCGAGCGGCCGAGCTCCTTAGCATGAACCACCAGCCCACCACTACCAGCTGGGCAGCACAAGCATCACGCCCGCGAACTCCTGTGCCGCACCGCCATTGCCAGGCGTGAGCTCGCTCTAGAGAACAGCCACTCCCAGGCTTGCTCCTCCGCCCTTGGTAAGCCGCAGGTGAGCTTCCCCGCACCCCTGCGCTCCTCCAGGCACGCGCGTGCGCGGAAGGCACACTGCGCAACCGCAAGCTTGCGTTGCCGGGAAATGGCCGCCGTGCACCGGTCGTGCTCTGTTCTGAGCTGTGCTTTGCACGGGCGTTCCTTAGCTTGATGACATCAGGATGACGTGTCCATGCTTTCTTGCCGTTTCCTTCAGAAGAATAAAAGAGGAAATACACTGGATATACAAGGACCCATACCCTTCAGCATGAACTGGTCCATGGTCGACCGCTCACACGCCATACTGTCGGTCCATGGCTCATGGACCCAGTCCGCAGCATAGTCAATGCGCGCTTTGCAAACTAGCCCCTCTATTTCTGTCGAATCCAGTCACTATTCCCTATCTCTCGGAGAACTCACTAGCTACCCCTGTCATCTCCAGTTAATCCCAGAAATAGACCCTGCCAGCCATACATACACCTTAGTTTGCAGGTATAGATGAGTTTTTGTTTTTAGAAGCAACTTGTTTTGGTTCATGACCTATGTAATTTATGGTGACAATGTGATGTCCTGTTCTGTATTCTGCTGCAAAATTTTACAAACGAATCAAAAAAGTTGCTTTCTAAAAAAGCCCTGCAAGTAATATCTCATTACTATGACTAAAAAGAACAAAACAAAGACTACAGAATGGTGCGTCAATTGTGCGGCCGTCGCTCTGCCTCTCCTCGTGCGACAAAACATCGCTACGTCGCTGTGCTGTTCCTAATTTGTGGGGATGCAGGCAGCCCTAGACTCGGAATTGGAGCCCCCGTGGCTGACGTGCCTACCGTCCTTCCCCGTGGCTGACGTGCCTACCATCCTTCCCCGCAGCCGACGTCGCCGAGGCGGACCTACGAACACCCGCCGATCAAGCATCACAGTCCATCGCGAACACCCGCCGCTCATTCCAGTTGCTGCTGATTGGCCTACTGTTCATGAAACGACAATAGCTTCCATGTTGTCAAAGCGCTATTTGTGTAAATTATGTGATGCTCTAATCGTTGTGTTGGTGCAGCCTTTGACAACATTTTGCTTCAGATCAGCTTGATTTCTTTGGATTCACTACGCATTACATCTTTGTCACAATTACCATTATATGTGTATGGAATGGACATAATAATTATTTATGCACCCACAGTAACTGATGGCTTACTTTCGGTTTTTATGCAGAGTTGTAAAGATTTTTGGTAAGGAGAAGAAGAAAGAACTAGACATAATAGATAGCTTCGCCTGTGAGAATTGATCCTTAACTCTTAGTCACATTTGGGCGATTTAAGCATCACTATTCCCCGTCTTGCACGGATACTTTTAGGTATGTATACCCTAGACCTGTTGAAGAGTGGTGCAAATACACACTAGCGTTGATGTATGCCAGGTACGCTCTTGGATTTAACTTGTAGTACACAGCTGCAGTCAATGTACATATTCCTGGATGGAACGATGATATCTTCAAATGGAAATTCATCCGTGAAAATAACATCGCAGATGACATAGATGGGTAACTAACTCAGAGTCATCGTCGCTTGCAATAATAATATCTATGATTTAACTATTTTTATATATTGCTAATGGTGAATCTTGCCACAAACACTCAAGTGGAAATCTTATTCTACAGTATATGTCTGTATTGAATAGACCTAAAGCCACACATATTTAAAAGGTGAGTATAACATACCTTGTTTTAAGGTTTTGTGGGAGATTTTTTAAGACACGTAGTATTACCCATGTGACATACACTAATATTTACGTATATACTCGAACATGTGTATAGGATGGTACGGAGATGCGACAGAACTTATTCGTGGATTTATTAGCGCACGAAAGAAATGGATATCGAAGATTTCTTCCTGCCGATATAAAATATTATCTTAGCCGCATCACGAAAAGATCTATAAAGTAGAGTTTGTGAGTCTGCGACGCCGCGCTCTCCGTGACTGTGTTAATTTCATAAACTTTATTTTTTTGATTAAATATCGCTTTAACGTTAGTATTTAATTCTCCTACAACTAAAAAGAATAAAATATGGACACATTTTGGTGCGACAAACGTTTGGTACTTTCATCTACCGTCTCATGCGAAACCACGCCCATCGTAATAGTAGAAGGTGGAAGGGTGCTGTGGCAGAATCGCCTAATCTAATGCCCTCCCAAGAGTACTCGTCTTCCATTAGACCCGAAGTACCAAGGGAGAACACTAAACTAAATGATTCTGTCGAGCACACTGCAAGGAAGAACTCGAAGATCCACATTTTTACATCAGGATCACAAATGAGAGAGTAATGCTTACAACATCCTTACCATTTCTTACAACACTTTTAGTACAACATTAGAGTAATTCGTTATTTGATTATAACAGTAGAATATAAAATGTTATCAGAGTTCAGCGGGAATAAAACCATTTAATGCAATTTAAACATTAACATGATGAACGATTATAAGAATGAAATTATAACAAGTTGCTAGTACTTCCTTTGTAATGCTTTTGGTGAGAGTTCGAATAAATAAACTCTACTTTGTATCGTAAAGGAAATCCTCGCTGAGTCCACCAGGAGGTTTCCACACACAAGTGTCAGCTTATCAGCACCGGTCACCTGCAACATGGTAGAACAAACCCTGAGTACTCAATTGTACTCCGCAAGACTTACCCGCAAGGAGGAAAGAAAAAGACTCCAAGGATTATGCAAGGCTTTTTGGCTTGTGAGTTTCTTGTTTGCGAGAAGCAGCACTAAGAGTGTGTCCTTAATTTCTTACTTTTAATAGCCGTATTTTATTTCTTGTTCAACCTTCTATGTAAGCACCTAGTCTATAATCAAGCAAGGGTTGAGCAATCAGAACCATTTTTCCATCCTTCATCTTTCAATTCTTACTACGGTGCCAGAGTGCATTCAAGCCGTACCGTCACGCAGAAACGGCGATTCACGAATCAATGTGCCTAGTTGGGTGCCCCGAAAACACATGCCTCACTTGCACCCCAGGAACAAGTAAGACCAACCCATTCCACTCCTGTCAAAGGGCCCAGGTCCCTGTCCAAACTGGGACTCCAAGCCCCCAACACTGCAGGCCCAGCCTCAGTGTGGTGCTTAGACCTCCACCTAAAACCCACCCCTAACGTTTGTCGCACCCAGAGAAGGCCGGCGGCTACCCGACAACCCAGCGGCCCAGTTTCGGCCCAACCCAAGGCGCGGCCGCGCGTGACGCAGCCAGCCCAGCAACGCCCCAGCTGGCCCGCCCCGCACGCACGCGCGCACAACTACAAAAGAGCCCCTGTCCTTAGCGTGAATTCATCCGCCCTCCGACCCACTATTCCCCTCTCTCGCTGTCGTTCACAACTAACACCCCGGATTAAGTCCAATTCAAGCACGCGCGTCCTTGGCCTGCCGGTGCGTGACGGCGTGGCTCCGGCCGGCGCTCGGCTGCCACACCGAGCACCAGGGACCCACGCTGGCCCAACTCCGGGGCTGACCCCTATCTAAGGCCAAACGCGCGAGGGTGAGTGGCTGTTAGCGACTAGGAGAGGTATTGCAGCCTACCCGACCACGGCAGCGGCGGGAGCGGCAAGGTTCACGCCGGCGGCGGGGCTGCTTCGATGAGCTAGCGCGGCTACGAGGACAACAGAGAGGTGTGGGAGCAATAGGAGATTACCCCGAGCCTAGCCGAGGCGACGGTTGATTCGGGGGTGGCCCGAGCGGTGCTGGCCACATGCAACCCCGCGAGATGGCGGCGCTCTGAGCGTGGCACGGCCGCGTCAGCACGACGACGACTTACACCCTGGCCAAAAGGAAGCGAGCACCGGATTAGGGGAGGCGAGGTGAGCCGATGGACAATAGCAATTGAACGGTATCAATGCCACGACCCAACCTCCACTCACCGACTGGCGGCGCACGTGACCGGCGGCGAGGAATTCCCAAAACAATTCCACTCAGCAGAGCTCGGTCGGCCAAAGGAGAAGGGAACGGTTAGCCGGCTTCCTATGCGAGGCACTGACATGAGTAGTGCTGCGAGGATCGAGCTGATGATTAGAAAGGGGAAAAAGAGGGGTGTGGCGGCTTGGCACATGGGCAGCCATGGGGAGACACATGGCGAGCGCGAGCGGATTAAGACGGCGACTACAGTTGATGGCAGCGGTGCGGTCACGCCCGCAACAAGAACAAGGCCAGGAGGATAGGCATGATGTGCAGGAATCGGCCAATTTCGAGCGGCAATGTCAACGGGCACAGGGGCAAGGCAGAGGAGGCGCGGCGCGATGTGATTAAGAACATGTGGCCAGGCTCAAGTGGTCTTGTCATGCCGGCAAACGGGGCAGACGAGGCAGGGGAACATCGCTTCGGCCCTATGGCCAGGTCAACCACCAGGCGCGCGGGACTCACAGACGGCATCGGTGAGCGGAGCAGCGAAGCGGCCAACCATGGCGCGAAGCGGGATAGCAAGGAGCAGCGGCACAGGGCACTGCAGCGGGGCAACAGCAGCGGCGGTCGGCCGGGCCCGGGCCCGGGCCGGCCAACGTCTCGGCGTGGGTGGCCGCAGCTGGCAAACGCAACAAGCCGAACCGGCCAGCACGCAAACAGGCAACCACGGCTGCTCCAGGGCACGACAGCGACGTGCTAGGGCATGGTGACCACGGCCAAAAGGCCAAACCGGTTGATTAGCTAGTGCTTTGATGAATTTAAAGAAGGCCAAAACGAAAACTAACAACCCAACGCTCGCACCATCGGCAAAGTTCTCACCTCGACCCAACCAGCTAAGCAAGAACATGATTTTCACGTTTAATTACTTTTGCAAGAAATCGAATGCCAAAAAAACATTGCCAAGCGCCGGTTCCAACTTAGACGAGATCTAGAGTTTAGGAAAAAATTGAATTTCGAAATCGATTTTCGGAGCTTGCAAAATACTAGCTAACCATATTTATTTTCCACAATACAAGTTGTATTTTACGCCAACGGTTAAACTACTCATTTGGTCCTTTTTGCCAGGGTTTTCATTAGCATGTTTTTCCATAACACCTATTAACCGACATTATCCGATCATCATTTATGTGAGGTAAAAGGTTTTTAAAACCCGAGAACTCATTTACTTATCTTCTTTTGATCCTAATCGGGGTGCTAAGCGGCTCGTAACACCAGAGGTGTTACAGGTGCGAAAAGAAATAAAAAATAAGAAAAGATTCATAATGCAAATGTACAAGAGAGAAAGAATATATAACGTGAAGGTAGAAGGATACGAAAAAAATAAAGAATAAGATAGGATTCCTGATGTAAAATCTCCTGCTGATCGGTCGTGCCTCCACGACTCCTCTCTCACGCCCAGCACCCGTGCGATGGAAAAGGAAACCACCATCAGCTCGCCTCCACGATCGTCAGGCCAATAAAAATAAGTTAAGTCACGATCACCAAAGACACCTTTCCTTCTAGGCCGTGCCCTTCCAGGGAAAGTCACAATCACCATGACGTACAACGTGAGATCTCCGCAGCACTGCACCACCAAGCGTCGAGGAACACGACGCCTCGGCGGCCGGCGGCTGAGCCGAGCGACCTAGGTCCTGGGTGCGACATCCTCCGCCTCCCACGCGATCCAGGGCCGGCGCGACCACTCCGCGCGGGCGACGATCGCCGCAGCAGCACACCACAGCCCTCGACGGTCTCCTCGGCAATGAACCTGAATGTCCGGCGCGCTGAGATACAGTACAGGGCGGCCGCAGCCACAACCCTCGAGCGTCGACCGCACAGAATAGCCCTCGAGACTACTGCCACGCCGTCGTCACTGAGCTCTGCCTGTGGTTGTGTGCCACGTACGGGAAACGATGGCCGGCGAGTACCCATTACTCTGGAAGCCTAGATCCAGACAGCACCACTCCATTAGAGACAACATCTTGAGGTAAACAATCTTCTGCCATGCTCAGTCTATTTTCTTAGGGCTAGCATTCTTTGATTAATGTAATATATTTTTGTGCTTTTTCAGATGTCCCATTGAGGCCTGGCATGACGAATTAGGTTTTGATTTTTGTGTTGTCGTTGTTTCAATGCTCGACCTATCGGTAGTTCTCCTGTGTCACATTCATGATGTTTTCTGAATGTTGACTGCATGGACTATCATTTATTTGGTTGATTAATCAGTCCTCGTGCTTAGGAATAGGTATTGCATAATTAGCGTTAATTTTTATTCATATTATTCAGAACGGATCAGCTGCTAAGGAGTAGGGAAAGATACAACAATATGGATGCTCAGAAAAAGGACGAGTTGCTAAAACAGAAGCGGGAGAACTACTAACATCTAGAATGTCATGCAAAAAAGAAACACCATTCTGTAGAGTCAGGTGAGGACGCTAAGCACAGATTGATTGTGAATATGTAAGACATTTCGATAACTTTTAACAGTTTTGTTTTGCAGAATATGATAATCTGCCTAGGCAGCGCCGCAACTAGGTAGCTGCTAAAACCAACAAAGATGAATTCGACCGTGAATTATTTGAAGCTACACTTGCTATTGAAGACGGTGACGACGCTGACATTAACACGGGTCATGGAGTGCAAAACGAAACCTTGCACGATGATGACGACGGAATCATTCAACAGCATGCACAAGGTACTACGACTTCATCTATATGTCTTTACATAAACCATATTATATATAGTAAATAAATCTGATTGCTATGATGTTTCCCACACATGTGATGATTATGAGTCATATCCCGTGCTTGTAGAGGGTACATATGGGCATAGTGTGATGGATGATCCCTATGAATTCATCTACCAGAACCTGTCACAAAAGGCGCAGGCTGAGAAATGTCCATGACTGCCATTGCTGTGGTGCTGGTGCGATGAGGTTTCAGTGTGAGACACCTGAGTTTTGTTGTAGAAAAGAAAATATAAAAATACATATACCAGAGACGTGGCGTTAGTTGTTTTCATGTGCATCACTGAAATAAAGCTGTGGCGTTAGCACGGGTACTATACTTTATTGAAGGAGACTCAATATCCCTAATATAATGTATGTACATCACTTTGAAGGGTGACCTGCTGCTGCTCGAGCTTGTCGACACAATGCTGCCGAAGTGTTTGTGCTTTTTGAGGGTTCATTCAGTTGTTCTCTTATGTAACTCGATCTACTAATGGCGCCTCACTAATCCAATGATTTGAATTATCTCAGTGCTACTGATAATTAGGAATTTCTCAAATAACAAAAACTTAAGTTATTCAGTTCATGCATGACAACACTGGGATCAATATGGAACTTTGTCAGGCAATCTCATATAAGTGACTACACTATCCACAATATCCCAGTCAAGTTCTCTATGTTAAAAAAAGACCTTTTGGGTTTGTTTATTCATCTATTGGACTCTTAATTTTAGGATTTTAATGTCTTTTCTTATTCCTATATTGCTTCTCTTAATTTTTTCAGGCTCTTGAATTAGTGTAGCAGAGTGGTGGCAGATCCTGGGTATTCGGAACTGATGTCATGCTGCATGATCAGTGCTTGTATATCAGCACGACAATTGACTGTATATCAGCATGACAATTGTATGTATATGAGCACGACACGTAAATGCAAACAGTTGCTCTCAATAGAATTATCCTATTTTAATATTTGTTTTATGATGTGGGATTTTGTTGGTGAAGCAACGTAAATAATTATATTTTGTAATTGGAAAAAGTCTACTTCACCCCCTCAAGTATGGGGGTGGATTACTTAACCCCCTCAACTATGAAATGGTCTATTCTACTCCTGAACTTTCCAAAACCGGTCAAATTACCCCCAGGCGGTTTTGAATGGCGGTATTTGCTACAGTAACCGCGGGTTTGCTACATATAATATGTATGCTTTAGTACAAAACCGCTGGCACTGTAGCAACCCGCATTACTGTAGTAAATACCGTCGTTCAAAACCGTCTGGAGGTAATTTAACCGGTTTTGAAAAGTTCAGGGGTAAAATAGACCGTTTTATAGTTGAGAGGGTTAAGTAATCCACCCTGCATACTTGAGGAGGTGAAGTAGACTTTTTTCTTTTGTAATTTGTAGGCTTATAGCTGGACCAATCCGACCTACAACTACTGAGTGCTAAACAATGTACAATGACGGTAGTTTGCCTCCCTCTCGCAGTTTGCATGTTTTGAAGATGTTTTTGATTCAAATTTTAATGTTTATTTCACTTGAGTGCTTAGTTCTTGCAGAATTTCTCTGGAAGCAGTTTATAGAGAAGGAAGCATCCCTTCAACTGTTTACGGTGTTGTGAAAGATGAAGAATACCGTGGAGAAATCAAAGTTGGTCTCACATTCACTCCAGAGGTAACAATCTCACATAGTCACTCACATCCATGCATGTTAAAAGCTGGATTTAAAAATGTAATAAACTGAGAAGTCTCTATCTATAATCTATAATAAAAACACTTTTGTGATTTAAAATGTAAAGGTTCGTTTTCATCAAACCAGAGAAAAAAGGGTCACACGCAAGTTTATCAGATTGCATTTTACTAAAAATTTCATGTGATAGTCGTCGGGTGTAGATATTTCCTTTGCCTCCTTTCGCTTTTTCTATGCAGTTCCTGTCCGTGTCAAACGATATATATTTTACTCTGCGATAGTGGGTTCCTTATCTCTCTTTTCGGTTGCTTTTTTCATTTTTCTGGGTTTTGTTCTGAATTTATTTTGCTACTACATCCGGCTGAAATGTCCCTTCTATATATGAGCAGGATTGTCGTGATCGTGGTTTCTGAGGATAGCTTGGCGTGGCTGCAAGCACACAACCATCTCAGGAAGCGAGAATGATATCTATTTTGGGATGAAGGGAGTAGATCCCTTGATGTGTTACTGTAGTTCATCAGTGACAGTGAGCGTGCATTTACGGTGTAAAAGCATATAATTTAGGGGGTGTTTGGATCAGGGGCTAATAATTAATATTACTCTAAAACCAGTACCCGTATTTGATACCTTATCCTGTACACCCCACACTTATGTTCAGTTAACTTGTCGCGATTACAAGAGGCCGTGTGACTGTCATAGATATTTAAGTGAAAATCTTATCCTACAGTATATGTCTGTATGGAATAGACGGTTGTCCACATATATTTGTACAGTGAGTATAACACTTTGTTTTAAGTTTTTGTGGAAATTTTTTCAAGAGACGCAGTATTAGCCATGCGACAGGCACTAATATTGACATATATACTTGAACCTGTGTACAGGATGGTATGGAGATACGGCGGAACTTATTCGTGAATTTATTGGCACACAAAAGAAATGGATATCGGGGATTTCTTCCTGCCAATATTAAATATTATCTTAGCCGCATCACTGAAAGATCTATATAAAATAGAGTTTGTGTGCTTGCGACGCCACACACTCCATGATTGTGTTAAATTCATAAACTTTGCCTTTTAGATTAAATATTATTTTAACGTTGATATTTATTTTTTATAGTGTTATTGTCTTATAGTGCGATCCATGTATTTTTACTATAAAATGTTAGCTATCCCATAACAACGCACGGACATGCTTTTATAGTACTAGTAGTATGCCTGTGCTAACACTATGGTAAATTTTCAGTTGTGTTCAAATTAAAACCAAGACTCCGTAATATTGAGACATGTCTCTAATGAAGTCATCCAATCTCCATAGTAATCATATCTCCAAGTTTGAAACCAGAGGCCACCTTTGGAAATCATAATAATGATCTATTAATGTTGAAGCTCCTTGTGCGCATTCTGATCTCTTGGCGGAGCGCAGCTAAACTCATCTGGGCTGGAGCAAGATGGGTAGCAACAACTGCAAGAATTGTCGAGGAGATGGCATAGTGATGGAACAGGTAAGTAGAAAAATAAGAAAAGTGGTATCTGAATTCTGATTGATTGGACAACATGGAAAAAGAGGGAGCTCCCTCCTTTTTTCTCAAAATACCCCGGTATCCTCCGGCATCCCTAGGTCGAACTCCATATGCGTACGCTGATATGGAAGTTAGAAACCAACTAAAATAAGGAGACAGAAAATAGTAAAAGCTACTAACATAATCGAAAACAAACTCCAAATCAAAACCAAAAGGGCACCCACGTCGTACGTGTCCAATTCGTTCTTCATCCGGATTGGCTTATGTTTCTACAACTGAACACGCATATACGCTTACGCGCAGCCATCGCCGCTGCGCGGGTTGCCCGAGCGCATAGCCGCCGTCGTCGCGCGGGCTGCTGGGACGCGCAGCCGCCGCCGTCGCGCTGGCTGCCGGGGTGCCCTGCGTGCAGCCGCCGCCGCCATGGGGGCTCCGGAGCGTGCAGCCGTCCAATTCGTTTCCGGATTAGCTTATGTTTCTACAACTGAACACGCATATATGCTTACGCAGCCATCGCGGCTGTGCGGGTTGCCGGGGCGCACAGCCGCCGTCGTCGCGCGGGCTGCTTGGGGCATGCAGCCGCCGCCGTCGCACGGGCTGCCGGGGCGTGCTGTGCGCAGCCGCCGCCACCATGGGGGCTCCGGAGCGTGCAGCCGCATGCGAGCTGCCGGGACGTGTGCGACTGCTCAGGAAGAGAGCCTGACGCAGAAAGCAGAGGGTGATCAATATGCAGCACAACAGAGGGAGACAACTTGCTTGGCATATAAGTGAATATAATTTAGCAAGTGACACATAGTCAGGGAAGGAAGGCAAAGGAAATGAGAAAATCATAAATCATAAAGACACCTGTTTAGTATCCTGTGCGAGAATAAGCATTCACAATTACTCCACTAAAAAATAATTGTGGTCTGTACACAGAAAATAGGTTCTTGATAAATCCAAACAGGAGGAGAAGTGCAGTATCTGACCTTATCTACTACTCCGTATGCAACATTCTCAGATCACCCTGCACAGCTGCTGGCTAAACCTCGCCGCGAAAGCTTTCCCCGGGAAAATTCAGCTAGAGCTCATGAATCAATCGATGCTTTGCAGTCCAAACCTCATGAGCCCAACAAATTGCAGTTCATCCCATCAAATTGACTCATATTTCATTGCAATGTACCTCCTGCAGATAAATGTAAACTTCTTACAACACATATTGTTCTCTCTGCAATCCCCTCAAACGTGTAGCTGTTCAAGTAGAATATGTGCCTGATGGCCTCAAACGTGTAGCTGATGGCCTTCAACTGGAAGGCTTGTTCAAGTAGAATATGTGACCAACGAACTTTTACACTTGCACAAAATGCAAATCAAAGCAAAAAGAAAAAATCCATGTTACAATTATTTCTTAAGCAACTATGCCGTCTCGTCAGCTCAAATTACTTTGTTGAACAAATAATTTAATTATTGTTATGATAGACCCAACAATTTTATGGGAATTCTACAAAGGCAGTGGAGGAACCAAATAAGAGAACCATGGCAGTAATGCACAAACCTGAGTTGCACAGTTGATGAATGATCATTCTGCACATGGTACTTTCATGGACCTGAATATTTACCTAGCAGCACTTGCACCTGAAAGTGCATTAGGGTGTCACATTCAGGGCCAATGGACTTATAAAACGTTTTTTTGAGTTACTTATATTGTTTATTACATAACCAAGCATTCTAAGAAAGTGAAACAACAAGCATACTATATGAAACATTTTGAAACAAAAACACATGAAACCATTCATCTAAAACACGTCTGAAAACCAGACATGTTTAGCATCACAATCATTTGTCTATTTCAATTCAAAAGTGGCACAATATCAAGCAGAAGTACATTCGTTTGAACCAAATAAGAAAAAAAAAACAGGGGAACCAAACTCAGTAATATGAGCATACTCAGGTTGAAAGCCTATTGGTCTTCATGTGCAACCTGGGGATCAAAAACCTGTCGAGAGGTGGCTCATGGTCCTGCATGTTTGTTGAAAGCAGTTAGCATTAGAAGAGACAAAAAAAAACAAGATAATAATCCAGAAGAAATCACAGAAATCATTTGCTCCTCAAGCGTCCTCCTGCCCGCTGGGGTGTCCCAGATCTTCTCCTCAATTGCTGACGCGGGGTCCTCCTGTTCGCTCATCCGCTGTCCAGCTCAAGAAGCACCGTGCTCCACTTGAGTACCCAATTTTTCACACCACCACGGAGTTGCGACTGTACTTGTGGCAGCGGCGTCTTTGGGTCGGGAGGACTCACCGACGGCGTGTGGCAGGAAAGATTGCGTGATGCCGGGCGAGCTCATTGCCGTGTCGACCTTCCATCGCTTCCCCCAACGCCGTCGTCACTTACGCTCGGTGTGCCCATCTCTTCACCTCTACGGCGGCGGGGCCGGCAGCGCTGGGTTGGGTACGGTGACTCGGAAGCTGTGGATCTACCGCGAGTACTGCAACTTCATCATCGCCTCAGTTTCACCGAGGTCCACAGGGCGCTTGTTGGGGACGTCATGCTCCTCCGGAAGCTCTTCACCCTCCTCGACTCCTCCGGCCTCCTCCTCATCAGTCCCCGCTTCACGGCAGCAGGAGGTGGGAGTCGGCGTGGAGGCGCCCGTGGGGCCGCACGGAGATGGCGGCGCGTGCCCTGGCTAGCAGGCCGCCGCCGCTGCCGCTACCGCCTTGATCGACGTTCCCTTTTTCCTGTACGTATCGGTTTTGGAATATTTTTGCGAGGTGCCGGCGGCGTGGGATTCGATCCCTGGCCGCGGAGATTTTTTTATTTTTAGCTCAAATTTGAAACATATTTTGAATTTAACCTGGATTTGATTTTTTTAAAACTAGCCCGTTTGGCCCCGCCACCATGCATGGCGGGTAATTGCACTGAACCCCACCATGCATGGTGGCGGGGTGCAGGCGCCACGTGGCACGCTGCAGGCCAGCGTGGAAAGGGGTACCCCGCCACGCATCGTGGCGGGGTACCCCTAACCCGCCACAGATCATGGTGGGGTACAACCCCGCCCATTTAAAAGGCCGGACCCTTCTTGTTTTTGGCTTTCCTTCCATTCCATACCCCGCAGCACCTCTCTCTGTCCCAGGACCCGAGCTCCCCTCCCCTCAGCGCCCTTCTCCGGCACCCCTCTCCCCTAATGCCCCTCTGTAAGGTCCAAATAGGCTAGATGGGGGGTGAATAGCCTAATAAAAACTTCTACAAAAATTACTTAACCACAAGTTAGTACAAAAGGTGGCGGAGCAAAATGCACTAGCTCTAACTAATTAAGCAAGCCACCTACACAAGTCTAGTACAAGGCTATCCACTAAACACAATAACAACAACAAGCTAAATACAAGATGTAATACGAGAGAAGAGCTTCGAGTGACTATACCGCTGTGTAGAGATGAGACGTACCAATCAATCAATCATACAAGAGAAATCCTCGGGAAGAGAATGACACAAGAATTTATCCCGAGGTTCACTTGCTTCCCGGCAAGCTACTCCTCGTTGTGGCGATGCACCCACTTGTCGGTTCGCGAGCTAATCAACTATCAAGAGTTGAGCCCTCGGCAGGCGCCGCACAACCGCATACAAGATGGGGATCCTCCAAGCCACGAGCTCCACTAGAGTATCCAATTTGCGAACTCCCGCGGAGAAGGATCAAGAACCCCTTACAACACTTGGTGAAGGCTCCAACAATCTCCGATTGCGAGCTCAATCACCTCCGCTGCTCCGAGCCGTCTACCGTGTCGGGAAACACGGAAGAGTAACAAGAAATCCGCAGCAACTCGAAGATCAAGTGCCTCTAGAATGCAACTCTCAAGCAATGCACTTGAATCTCACTCAATCTCACTCAAGATGTGCAACCAAGCAAAGAGATGAGTGGAGGGGTTGTTCTCTAGCTCAAAGGATGTCTTTATGTCTTAAAATGTGCAAGAGTTACCCTCAAACCCCGGACATCCTCTATTTATAACGAAGGGGTACGCAGCTAGCCGTTACGAACGACGCAGCGAAAATCGCGCTGACCGGACGCTCCGGTCAGGGTGACCGGACGCGTCCGGTCACTACAGGACAAGCGTGAACAGTGCGCGTGAGAAGTAGCCGTTGCTGTGACCGGACGCGCTCAACCGATTGACCGGACGCGACAGTGCCAGCGTCCGGTCACGTTCCAGTAAGCTCCCGTTGAGACCGGACGTGTCCGGTCGCACGTGACCGGACGCGCCGCGCGTCCGATCGTCACTCCGCTGCGCTCTGCCTCTCTGGACACTTGACCGGACGCTCCGGTTCCGTGAGGGACCGGACGCGCCGGTCGCGCGCTTATCTTTTACGCCCAGTTGAACTGACCGGACGCGCTGGTCAGGCTAGACCCGCGTCCGGTCACAAACCCTAGCACCCGCGCCGCGATGAACTGACCAGACGCGTCCGGTCAAACCGTGACCGCGTCCGGTGCAGCGTCCGATCGCCGTTTTTCAGTGAAAAACAATTTGGCCTTTCGCCACCTTTTCTCGCCTCCGGCGCAATAGAAAATATGCTTTTCATTTCCTCGAAAACGCCTGAATCGAACCCCCAAACCCCTTATTACCGCTTAAACACCACCGCCTTCGCAAATGTGCTAACACCACCAAGTGTACACCACCACGTGCATGTGTGTTAGCATTTCACAAATATTTTCAAGGCGTTATGTTAGCTCTTTACTAGATCCTAAATGCATATGCTCAAGACATTGATCTAGTGGCACTTGATTCCCGAGCTAACTGTGATTGCCCCTCTTGATAGTCGGCTATGTATCCTAAACCCGGTCAATCACTTCTCTACTCAACTTAGACCGGCAAAAGGAAAACCCTATGGTTATACCTTTGCCTTGCGCTCTTAGATCCTTCTCCTTCACTTGATCATCATGTCCATCATTTCATGTGCATCTCCACCATGATCATCATTTCATGTCCATGCACCATCTCTTTGTGATCTTGTGGCCACCACTCCTTGCCACGTACACCTTCATCACATGTGTTGCTTATGCCTAACTCAAAACACTTAACACATGGCATTAGCAACTTGGTGTCATTAATTACCAAAACCAAACTTGGGCTTTCAATCTCCCCCTTTTTGGTAATTGATGACAACCATCACAAAGATATGAAATGAAATCAATTTTCAATTTCGATAGTATTAGCTCCCCCTACATATGTGCTTCTATGAGTTTGGTTCAATTGTGCACATATGTATGGATTTGAATTTTGGGAGAGTTACTACTATCAAATTGATGCTAAGGTATATAGAATGGACCTTTGAAGCGTGATACCAATCGGAGTTGCCTTTATATACCATCCTTAGCATCGATGTAGCTAGACACCACTTGTAATTGATCACTTGTAAAGATCACAAACACTAAAGTACCCCGTGAGATCAACATTATAAGCAAAGGTGTCTAGATACCACTTGTAATGCTACTCACAACAAATCATCATTCAAGTTCTAATTCTAGCAATCACCATACAAACATGAATATGAATTTAAGCTTTGCAATACAACAATTCATCATGTTAATGCACATACAAATGCAACAAATAATTCATGAGGTTGCTCCCCCTACTTGTGTTCTCAATTTTTAATTGATCCCTTTTCCAAAGTCATAACTTTGTTTTCTCTCCCCCTTTGCAACTTAACTCAGTTTAACTTTTTATCTTTGTGACTTTTCTATCTTTGTGACTTTTCTCTCCCCCTTTGTCAACAATCACCAAAAAGGTGCCAATTTTAGTGAGAGTTAAGTCAATCAATATGAGGGAGTCCAAATTATGGTTCAATCTAGATCACTTGCCTAGAATATGTAATTCGGTTTGATCCAAGGACAAGCTTCTTCACACCTCATAAAGTATAAGGGTTATCTTGACCATGTTGAATTACACATCATGAGCTCATTTTCTAGATTCAACACTAGATTTGCAAGCCCACAAACATGTCATATGCTACCACTAGATCAATCAAAACAAAGAAGCAATAGTGGTACCATATATACATTAAACTCATTTGATTTTCATGAATGAGCCTATTTGTCATGCAAATATGTCTATATGTTCTAAACATGTCCTTAGCAAAGTATGGATGCTATGCCAAACAACTTTACCTTGCTATGTCGGAGGAGAGGCATGTCATAAAAGAATGTGGGGGTGCACTCATTTCAAGTTGGAGAAGTCAAGTATGTTCAATTCATTCTTTAACTTGTAAAATCTTTTCTCATCAAGTGGCTTCGTGAATATGTCGGCTAGTTGATCTTCGGTGCCAATGCTTTCAATGCTAATATCACCCTTTTGTTGATGGTCTCTTATGAAGTGATGCCTTATGTCAATGTGCTTTGTTCTTGAATGTTGAACCGGATTTTGTGTCATCTTGATAGCACTTTCATTGTCACAAAATAAAGGCACATTCTTGAACTTGATTCCAAAATCATTCAAAGTGGCCTTCATCCAAAGCAATTGTACACAACAACTACCGGCACTAATGTATTCGGCCTCGGCGGTAGATAGTGCAACACTATTTTGTTTCTTTGAAGACCATGAAACAAGAGACCTCCCAAGCAATTGACAAGTGCCACTTGTGCTCATTCTATCAATCTTGCATCCACCATAGTCGGAGTCCGAATATCCAATCAACTCAAAATTAGACCCCTTTGGAAATCATAATCCAACATCATGAGTGCCCTTAAGATATCTCAATATCCTCTTGGTTGCTTTCAAGTGACTTTCTCTAGGTGAAGCTTGATATCTTGCACACTTGCACACACTAAACATCACATCCGGCCTAGAAGCGGTGACATATAGCAAACTTCCAATCATAGACCGGTATTGCTTTTGATCTACCATGTTGCCACTAGCATCAATACCCAATTGATCATTCGTGCCCATTGGTGTACTCATTGGCTTAGCATCTTGCAATCCAAACTTCTTGATCATGTCCTTGATGTACTTCCCTTGACTTACAAAAGTGCCATTCTTTATTTGCTTGATTTGAAGTCCAAGAAAGTAACTAAGCTCTCCAATCATAGACATCTCAAACTCTTTTGCCATTATATTTCCAAATTCTTCACAAAAGTCTTGGTTAGTTGATCCAAAAATAATGTCATCCACATAGATTTGCAACACAAACAAGTCATTTCCAAGCTTCTTGGTGAAGAGAGTGGTGTCAACCTTTCCCATCTTGAACCCTTTAGAGAGAAGAAAACCCCTCAACCTCTCATACCATGCTATAGGTGCTTGCTTCAAACCATACAATGCCTTCTTGAGCTTGTAAACATGGTTGGGCTTCTTGTCATTTTCAAAACCGGGAGGTTGCTCAACATAAACTTCTTCATTGATGTAGCCATTGAGAAATGCACTCTTGACATCCATTTGATAGAGCTTGATGTTGTGTGCACAAGCATATGCTAATAAGATTCTAATTGCCTCCAATCTTGCAACCGGTGCATATGTCTCCCCAAAGTCAAGACCTTCAACTTGAGTGTATCCTTGTGCCACTAATCTTGCTTTGTTTCTCACAACTACACCATCTTGATCTTGCTTGTTTTTAAAGACCCACTTAGTACCAATCACATTGTAGTTCTTCGGCCTTTCAACAAGTTTCCAAACTTGATTTCTAGTGAAGTTGTTTAGCTCTTCATGCATGGCATTTACCCAATCGGAATCTTTCAAAGCATCTTCTATTTTTTTAGGTTCTTCAAGTGACACAAATGAGTAATGCTCACAAAAGGATGCTAGCCTTGATCTAGTTTGAACACCACTTTGAATTCCACCAATGATTTGGTCCAATGGATGATCTCTTGCAATGCTAGTAGGTTGGAGTATTAGGAGTTGATTGCTTCCACTAGCTTGACCTTGATCTTGCAATTCATCATGAGAACCACTAGAGCTTGCTTGATTTGTATCAATTTTAACATTTTGGTTGATCACATGAGTATCATCATCATCAACTTGCCTCGGCCTTATGTCACCAATGTCCATGTTCTTCATTGCATTTGACAATTGATCTCTTCTCACATCATCAAGGTTTTGAGCTTCATTTTGAGATCCTTGGGTTTCATCAAACTCAACATCATGAACTTCTTCCAAGGTGCCATTTGTGAGATTCCAAACTCTATATGCTTTGCTTGTGGTAGAATAACCAAGTAAGAACCCTTCATCACATTTCTTTTCAAACTTGCTCAATCTAGTGCCTTTCTTGAGAATATAGCATTTGCAATCAAACACTCTAAAGTATGCAATGTTGGGCTTTCTTCCATTCAATAGCTCATATGGTGTCTTCCCAAGCTTCCCATGGCAATAGAGACGGTTGCTACAATAGCAAGCCGTGTTGATGGCTTCACTCCAAAATGAATGACTAACATTGTATTCACTTAGCATTGATCTAGCCATATCAATCAAGGTTCTATTCTTTCTTTCAACTACACCATTGGATTGAGGAGTGTAGGTTGGAGAGAATTGATGTCCAATACCAAGATCATCACACAATTCCTCAACTCTTGTGTTCTTGAACTCACTACCATTGTCACTTCTAATCTTCTTGATGGTGATTTCAAACTCATTTTGCACTCTCTTGACAAAAGACTTGAATAGATCATAAACATCACTCTTGTCATAGAGAAAGAACACCCAAGTGTATCTAGTGTAGTCATCAACAATCACAAAACCATACTTATTTCCACCAATGCTAGTGTATGTTGTTGGCCCAAACAAGTCCATGTGCAATAGCTCAAATGCCTTTGATGTGCTCATTTCACTCTTACTAGGATGTGTATTTCCAACTTGTTTGCCGGCTTGACAAGCACTACATGGTTTATCCTTTTCAAAAGTCACATCTTTCAACAAGTGATGAAGGTGGTTGTGGCTTATAAGCCGGCTGTGGCTTTCAAAAAAATAGCCTGCCGAACTTGGGCTTTCACCCTCCCCGTCAGCTACCGTCTCATCTGAAAGCCCAAGTTTGGTTTTGAAAATTAATGACACCAAGTTGCTAATGCCATGTGTTAAGTGTTTTGAGTTAGGCATAAGCAACACATGTGATGAAGGTGTACGTGCAAGGAGTGGTGGCCACAAGATCACAAAGAAATGGTGCATGAACATGTAATGATGATCATGGTGGAGATGCACATAATATGATGGACATGATGATCAAGTGGAAGAGAAGGATCTAAGAGCGCAAGGCAAAGGTATAACCATAGGATTTTCCTTTTGCCAGTCTAAGATGAGTAGAGAAGTGATTGACCGGGTTTAGGATACATAGCCGACTATCAAGAGGGGCAATCACGGTTAGCTCGGGAATCAAGTGCCACTAGATCAATGTCTTGAACATATGCATTAGGATCTAGTAGAGAGCTTACATAACACCTCGAAAAATATTTGAGAAATGCTAACACACTTGCACATGGTGATATACACATGGTGGTGTTAGCACTTTTGCGAAGGCGATGGTGTTTGAGCGGTAATAAGGGGTTTGGGGTTCGCTCTCTGTTGATATTTGGTAACGCAATTAGGAAATAGGATCCGCAAGCGCACGGATATCGGTGAGCACTTCACCCGAGATGTTATCCTGGGTATCGTATTTATATTTTTACCTTTAGGAGAAAGAGTGCATCTGACTAACCAAATCTATTACTACTAACCTTTAGGCTACAACCACTATGATTCGATGTGAGTGATGTATAGAGAAGACTACAACCGCACTCTTCTTCTAACCTTGGTAAGGATGATCTACTGTTCTATTGGGGAGGTTTACGGAATCTAGACACCACAAAGGATGTTCAACCCGCACCTATGAACCCTATCGATCCTGCTAACGGGATATGGAATACAAAGGTAACTCGGAATTGTCACGTTCCTCGCTACTACCACGGTCCGGCTAGACGAGGGGATATCTATGAGTATCCTAGCTTAAACACCACGTTTACGCTAGAGATGATTACTCTAAACTCTACGCGAAGAGATCAAAGTAAACTCATAAACCAAAGAACAATAAAACAAAGAACTTACTAGAATTTAGAAGTCGAAATACTGAAGAATCCTGAGAACAAGCCTCGGGTTAGAAGAACTTGCTCCCGCAGGTACAACCTCGGAGTAGACACCGACAGGCCGGCTTCCTCCGATCTACACCTCCACTCTATCTCTCTCAATCTAGTAGAACTAATTCTACTCTCACATTGGATGCTAAGCCCTAAGAGGTGGGAACCCTAGAGGGAACCTCTCTCTCTAAACCCTAACTAGAGATATGCAACTGAATAATGAATTGGGGTCCTTCCACCAGGGGTCAGGGGCCTTGCTTATATAGCCCTTTTGGATGAATCTGGACCGTCGGATCAAACCGACCTTCATCCTATGGTTTTCCTTGATCCTCAAAGGTGGTGGAGCATAATCCGTGAAACTCGACCTGATTGGTCCCGGGGGCAGGGCGGGCGCCCTAGGGCACAGGGCGGGCGCCCTGTGTCCGGCCCCGTTACGGCTCCCGTTCGTTCCCGTGGCTTCTGGAATCTTCTAGATGTAAGATAATTACGTGTTCGGTTAATATCCCGTCATTAATCCGACATGTGGGCCTTTCTTCCGTATTTCCTGATAACCCCCTGCAGAAATAGATAAACAGCAAAACTCATGGAATTCTGTTAGATCAAACCCTAATTCTAGGTGTTGCTTGCATATAGGTCCTTTTCTTTATTTATTTGATGGTTATAATTGATACTTAAGAACCGTCAACACTCTCCCTCCCGCCGAGCTTGCGAGCGTGGGATTCAGGCGTTTTCGAGGAAATGAAATGCCTATTTTCTATTGCGCCAGAGGCGATAAAAGGTGGTGAAAGTCCGAAATGATTATCACTGAAAATACAGTGACCGGACGCTGTGGTCGAATTGACCAGACGTGGCTGGCGCATCTGATCAGTTCAAACCACAGACAGACGCGCGTGTGAGAAGGGTTGCGAACCGGCGCGTCCGGTCCCTCGCGGAACCGGCGCGACCGGTCACGCATCCAAGAGTTCAGCGCGGAGGGCAGATGCGATCGGACGCGGTGGCGCGTCCGGTCACGTTCGACCGAGCGCGTCCGGTCACGAGTGGACCGTTACTGGACTCCGATCGGACGCGGCTGGCGCGTCCGGTCACGTGCGATCGGACGCGTCTGGTCTCGACAGGAGCTTACTGGACCACAACCGGACGCTGACACTATCGCGTCCGGTCAAAACGCTAGAGCGCGTCCGGTCACGGCAACGGCTAGTTCTGACGCGCACTGTTCACGCCTGTCCTGTAGTGACCGGACGCGTCCGGTCACCCTGACCGGTGCGTCCGGTCAGCGTGATTTCAACTGTGTCGTCCGGTAACGGCTAGCTGTGTACCCCTTCGCTATAAATAGAAGATGTCCGGGGTTTGAGGGTAACTCTTGCACATTTTGAGAACTAGAGACATCCTTTGAGCTAGAGAACAACCCCTCCACTCATCTCTTTGCTTGGTTGCACATCTTGAGTGAGATTCAAGTGCATTGCTTGAGAGTTGCATTCTAGAGGCACTTGATCTTTGAGTTGCTGCGGATTTCTTGTTACTCTTTCGTGTTTTCCGACACGGTAGATGGCTTGGAGTAGCGGAGGTGATCGAGCTCACAATTGAAGATTGTTGGAGCCCTCACCAAGTGTTGTAAGGGGTTCTTGATCCTTCCCCGCGGGAGTTCGCAAATTGGATACTCTAGTGGAGCTCGTGGCTTGGAGGATCCCATCTTGTGTGCGGTTGTGCGGCGCCCGCCGAGGGCTCGACTCTTGATAGTCGATTAGCTCGCGAACCGACAAGTGGGTGCATCGCCACAATGAGGAGTAGCTTGCCGGAAAGCAAGTGAACCTCGGTAAAAATCTTATGTCATCTCTTTGCCGAGGATTTCTCTTATGGTTGATCATTGTGATTGATTCTTCGAGTGCATTACTTCTCTACATCGTTGGTATAAGATTCAAGTCACTTGCTCTTTACTTTCTTGTACTAGTCCTAGTGTAGCTTTTATCACATAGGAGTAAGTAGCTTAGTGACTTAGTCTTGTTGGTGTGTATTAGAGATCATAGCCTTGCTTCACTAGTATTGTGTAGGTGGCTTGCATAAGTGTAGTTGAGCTAGTGCTTGAATTAGCTTAGCCATCTTTTATACTAACGTGGTTGTTTAGTGAAGCTTGTAGTTTTTAACTAGGCTATTCACCCCCCCTCTAGCCATTTGGACCTTACACCATCGTCGGACCTTGTCCCGGCCACCCCTTCTCCGCCCCATCGTTGTAGTATGTTTGGTTAATGTAGTTAGTAAAGTTATATTAGTTTTAATCGTATTGATATTGTGGATTATTTTTGAATTGTAAGAATTATAAGTGATATGTGTTTTGTGTTGAAATCATTTCGTGTTTTTAGATGGAGGACTCGTATCGTGAGTCGATATGGAGGAAAAAGGGTCATCCTAGAGAGATGTACCCCGACGTGTCTTGCAAGGATGCGCCCGTGCCTCCCGAGGAACCTTTCCCTAACTGTGACTGTGGTCATCCGGCGCATGTGGGCCAGTCGAGACATCCGGATACTGTGGCACGTTGCTTCTACACATGTTATAGTTGTAGCGTAAGTAATTGTGTCCTTTGTTTTTCTTATTGGTTTCTGATGTTGTATTCGTGATGAGATAATTGAAACTTTTTTGTAGCCGTACTTCTGGTGCTTTTTCTTCCAATGGATCGACGGTCCAGACAAGTTTGACCCAAGGATTCTCCTTTTCTACCCCGGCATTGATCATTGCAAGCGTGAGGTGTTTACTCGCTGGGTTCCGCCCCTCCTAACCCTCCTCCAATGACGGAGGAAGAGAAGGTCGTAGCATCGGCACGGCGGCTCGAGGATCCTCCGAAGTGCCATTGCGGAGAGCAAGCCGTGATAAACCCACGCAATGAACAAGAGTTCATTTGTCCTCTACGGCGTGAAGTAAGGTTTGAGTTAACCTTGAAATGTCATGTCCTATATGTGTGTTTTAATGTTTTGATTTTGTAGGATCGTGATTTTCCAAAGTGTCGTTTCACGGAGTGGGTCTATGGTCCAAAGAGCCATTGGCCGGAGCCGGAGAAGAAGGAGGAGGTGCCAAAGTGGAAGAAGAAGAGGTCTATTGCGCCTCCTGTGATGTGCAAATGTGGTGTCGAAGCTAGCTACGGCCTAGTCCCTTCAGGCCTTGGGATTGGCCACTTCTGTGGCCACATGATCGATTATGACGAGGTTTGCTAGGACTGTTGACATTTAGTGCTAATGTTTTATTTTGTTTGTTTTTGGTACGCTAACTTTGTATTCATCTATTTGTTGCAACAGAGCACTCAGAAATGCAAATGGAAATCATATGATGATGTGTTTAAGTTCAAGGATGAGTATAAGACAAGAGTAGCACTTCGCAAGATGAGAGGATATCCTGCAAACTACGTCACTGATTTCGTTAAGAACCATAAGAAGAAAATGCTACGACGGGCCCAAGAGATGCGTGTTCGTAACCCGGAGAGTATTGTGTGGAAGAAGTGGTACGAGAAGAAGAAGGATGTAGAGGAGTACCAGGCAAGGAAGGCTGAAGAGGATGCAAGGAAGGTTGCAGAGGAGGTTGAGAGAGCAGAGATGCAAGGCTTGAACGATACTATTGCCTCATTATGTGCGAGTGAGTCATTGCGTTTTTGAAAGTCAATCTTCTTTGTTTCACTGGCAATAAAGTCCTTGCAAAGATAATGCTAATTGTTTGCATTTTATACTTACAGAGATTGGATGCACCGGCAACTGGCAAGCAGATGTGGCTCGTGCTAGGTACACGGAGAAGAGGACACTAAAGCGATACGCTGGAGTTGGTGGCATCGCAAGCCGTCCGATTGTGGTTGAAGAGGAGGCCGAGCCGGAGGAAGACGACGACACTGGAAGGATAGGCGAGCTCATTTGTCTAGCCAAGGAATTGGGCTACCCTCAGGACGAGGATGCCTACAACATGGGAAGGATAGCCGAGCTACTTCGTCTTACAGAGGAGTTAGGACCGATGCCCGAGGAGGATGGTGATGCGTTTGTCACTGGGCCTGTCAGGGACTTAGAGGAGGGTCAGGCTGCGTACCATAGCCAGAAGACACCGCTGTTCGACACATGGGGGCCAACAGACATGACCGAAGAAGAGGCCGAGTTGTACTCTCAGGCCGCGGAAGAGGCGGAGGCGGCTTACTACCGGCGTCAAGCCTTTCAGGCCAAGGCAGTCGAGGCGAGCAAGGGTAAGGAGGTTGTAGTGGAGAATTCGAAGTCTGAGGACGAGTTGCTTACGCAGTGGTGCACACAGTTTGATTGACGTAGAAGTGTTTGTCAGTGCCTTAGAAACTTGTCATCGTAATAATTTGCATTGTCATGTCTTCACGTCGTCGTTGTCAGTGTTTGTCATTGTTAGTGGCTTAGAAACTTTTCAGTGGATGAGAGTGTTGTAATTTGAAACATGTCATTGTAATAATTTGCATTTTCACATCTTCATTCGTTCCATGTGTTGCTCCACTCACTAACATTGTTGTCTGGTGTAGTTTATCAGTGCAGTTTCTGCGTTCCAGCAAATTCAGTGACACCCCGCCATGGCTGGGGGCGGGTTAGGGGTACCCCGCCATTTGCTATGGCAGGGTACCCCTAACCCGCCCCTAGCCATGGCGGGGTGTCCCTGAATCTGCTGGAACGCAGAAACTCTGCCTAAATTTTGCGTTTGCAACGCGTGACAAATGAGGGCATGCCATGTTGAGTCATTTGCAGCAAGTTATACGGTAGCCATGGCACGAAGAATTGCGTTTACGCCAAAGATTAGACAAGTGTTACCAACTACATTAGTCCAATCGAAATAACCAAGTACAGTAGTTTTAAGATCAAGGTACTGCTGCTACACCTGCAAATAATTTAAATGTTCTAGCACTACATAACTAAGATAACATGTGTCTGCCGCCTGCTAAACATGACTCTTCTACTAATCGCCAGGGTGAAAGTCCCTAGTTTGGTTTTGGCTAATTGATGAAACCTAGGACTAACCTTTGTATCTAAGTGGATGATTTAGATAAAGGTGGTCATTGAATATGAGACATGACATTGACTCATATGACCAAAATGGTGAAGACCAAGATGAGGCTTGGCTCGATGGACCGGTTGTGAAGGTGAAGGGCAAGTCGAGGCTTCGAAGCGAAGGACCATGCGATGGTGAAGCTTGAGCAAGACTTGGCGCCAATGGACCGATGCAACGGTGAAGAGCAAGTGAAGTCAAGGTCGATGGATCGAGACGGTCATGTGATGATATGAAGTGGATCATATCATTTGGAGAAACAAAATGGGCTCAAGGCAAAGGTATAACCATAGGGCCATTTTGTTTTACACTCAAGACACCATAGAGGGTGTGAGTGGTTTAGGGTCGATAGCCGAACTATTAAGAGGGGAAGTCTTATCGGTTATTCGACGCACGGGTGCCACTAGGTGAATTCATGAAGTGCATTGCATGTAGGGCCTAGTGAGCTAACTGGAAAACCTTTGAAAATGATTGAGAAAATGCTAACACACATGCACATGGTGGTGTACACTTGGTGGTGTTGGCACATTTGCAAAGGAGAAGGTGTTGGAGTTGATTTTGATCAACTTGGTGAAGAGAGAAAGGTTTTTCGGTGTTGTCCGGACACTAGGATGGCTCTTGTAGTGGAATACTGCTTTGATCCATTGTGAACTGGATCAAGTGCTTTAGTGGGTTGTGTATCCCTCTGAGTAAGCTTTCCAAAATGTCCAAGATCATCGAAATCGGAGTTCAGAGCTAAGAGATATCGCCGTTTTACCAGAGAGTGGTCTGTGACCGGACTCGTGACCACCGCGTCCGGTCAGTGTCGACCACCGCGTCCGGTCAGTGTCGACCACCGCGTCCGGTCAGTATTTTTCGTGGGCGAAAGTGACCGGACGCGTCCGGTCACTTCGGGAGCTTACTAGAACCTCTATGTTCGCTGTTTCGCTGCGACCACCGCGTCCGGTCCCGTTAGTGACCACCGCGTCCGGTCAATACAAGTGTATACGTGCGAAAACTAGCCGTTGGAGCACGCTACTGACCACCGCGTCCGGTCAGTTTCGACCACCGCGTCCGGTCATCCCGAAAAACGTTCAGTGGAGTAGCAACGGCTCTATTTGTATGGGATGCTTATAAATACTCGTTGGCCGGCCCTTGGGGAGGTCTCTTGGCATTTTTAACACTCTTGTGCATCCTTTGAGCTAAAGCTTCTCCTCCCACTCATCTCTCTTGCTTGATTGCAAATCAAAAGTGAGATTGAGTGATCCCAAAGTGCATTGCATAGCTTGAGGGCATCTAGTGGCACTTGTGGGTGGTTTAGCCGGTGGATTTCTTGTTACTCTTGGAGAGTACCGCTCCTAGCCGGCTTGGAGATTGTTGGAGGCGTTGGCAAGAGAAGGTGATTGTTCTTGGCCACCTCCGGTTGATTGTGAGAGGTTCTTGTGCTTTCCTCGGCGGGACGCCAAAAGCAACTCTAGTGGAATGCGCGTGTCATTGAGTTACCTCACTTGAGAGTGGTGTCTTGCGGTGCCTTGCGGGGCGTGCCTTGAGGGGCAAGTGACTTGAGGGTCACACCGGGAAACCATCTAAGTGTTGGTCGACACAACCGGTGACGTAGCTTGTCGGTGCACAAGTGAACACTAGGTGAACAAAAATAATATGTCTCTTGTCTTCCAGTGATTGGTCTTCATATTGTGTTGTTGTCAATATTGATTGATTGTATATCATCTTGGTGATTGGGAACATCTTCTCTCCACCGTCGGTATAAGAAGCACAATCCTCTCTCTTGCATTTACATTCACTAGATTATCTTGTGTAGCTCTAGTGGTACCTTTGCTAGTAGTGTTGTTAGCTTGTTCACTAGTGTAAAATTAGTGACTTAGCTCTTGTGTGAACTAGAGATCATAATCTACTAGACTTGTGGATAGGAGGCTTGCATCATAACCTTTGGCTAAGCAAAACTCGCTTTACACCGTTTGTTATTCTAACAAGTTTGCTTAGTGGTCTTTGTAGAATTTTTTATAGGCTATTCACCCCCCTCTAGCCATCTAGGACCTTACAAGTGGTATCGGAGCCGTGGTCATCGTTTCAATCAAGGCTTAACATCCTTCGGTGTGAAAAATGGCTCAAATTGTGTTCAATCATGTTGGGGGCAAGCCACCATTCTTTGATGGTGTTAGTTCTTTTGCTCATTGGAAGAGAAAAATGACAATGTACCTTGGTTCTATTCATGAGAGAGTATTGCAAGTCACCGAGAATGATTTTGCTATCATTGATCCTGATCATCTCACCGATGAGGATAGAGCAAATAGAACATGCAATAGAATGGCTCTCAATACACTCTACAATGGTATTGACACAAAAATGTTTGAGGGCATCAAGGATTTGGAATTGGCTAGTGAAGTATGGACAAGGTTGAGTGAGACATATGAAGGCACTAAGGTTGTGAAGAGTGCCAAGCTATATGGGCTCAAGAGTGAGTTTGAGAACTTCAAGAAAAAGGATGATGAAACAATCATTGAAATGTTTCATAGATTGCAAGTGATAGTCAATGATCTCAAGAGCTTAGGGCACAAGACTCAAGATCAAGATTTTTGTCACAAGTTCTTATTGAGCTTACCTAGAAGATTCAAGATGTTGATCATGATGTTGCAAAGAGATGGGCTTGAAGCAATGAAGCCTAATGATTTGCTTGGTGAAGTATTGACCTATGACATATATGATCAAGATGTTGATGACAAGGAGAAGGTGGAAGATGAGAAGAAGAAGAAGACCGTGGCATTCAAGGCCACCTCCTCTAAGGGCAAAGCTACCATCATTGAAGAAGAAGAAGACAACAATGAAGATGGGGAATTTGAAATTGATGATGAGGCACTTGCTCTTGTAGTCAAGAAGATGGGTCACATGTTCATCAAGAGAAGAGGCTTTAAGAAGAGAAATGACAACTTCAAAAGAAATGAGCAACAAAGGAAGTGCTTCAATTGTGATAGCACCGAACACCTTCAAGCCGAATGTCCCTATGACAAGAAGAAGAACAACAAGAGAGACAAGTTCGAGAAGAAGAAGAGAGAAGCCAAGATGATATTCAAGAAAGGCAAAAATGGTGCCTATGTGGTCACTTGGGAAAGTGATGATGAAGAAGAAGAATCATCCAACAAGGCTTTTGCTTCCATTGCTATCAACAAGAAGCCATCACTATTTGATTCATCATCTTCATGCTTCATGGCTAAAGAAGCTAAGGTATTATATGATGAGAGTGATAACGAAAGTGAAATGGAATATGCTCATGATAGTGATAATGATAATGAAAATAATGATGATGAACCAACTAAAGAACAAACTAGAGACATAGCTATTGCCAAGGACAAGGAGTGTAAGAAGCTTTCAATGAAAGTAGCAATACTTGAGAAAGTCCTTAGTGAGCTTAAGACCACTCATGAGAGTCTAGTGGAAGACCATGAGGATCTTGGTAAGGCTCATTTCAAGCTTGAAAAGGCTCACTCATTGCTACTTGAGCAACAAGCAAAGAAGGAGGTTGTTGTATCATGTGATATAGGCGTTACATGTGATATAATTGATGAATCCTTTTATGAACCTATCATCATGTCAAATGCTAACCCTTCTTGTAGCTCTTCATTCACCACCACTGACTCTACCTTCACTACTAGTGATGGTTTCACTTGTGATGCCTCACTAATGGTTGAGAATGAGACTCTCAAAAAGGAGGTGGATGAGCTCACTCACGCCCTAGGCAAGGCCTATGGTGGTGAGGCCCGCTTGCTTAAGTGCTTGGGTAGCCAAAGGTTCTCTCTTAACAAAGAGGGATTGGGCTACACCCCCAAGAAAGGCAAGTCGGCCTTTGCAACTCCAAAGCCTAGCTTTGTGAAGGGCAATGGTCGGTTTTGCAATAGATGCAAGCAAGTTGGGCACCTAGAGCATAATTGCAATAAAAAGAACCAAAGCAAGAACCTTGTTAATGCTATACCTTTTGATTCTTGCTATGTACTTACCAAGAGTGTGAAGGGTGTGCAAGCTAAGTTTATTGGTACGCCAATTGTGGGCCCAAAGAAGAAGGCTATTTGGGTACCAAAGAGCTTAGTTACTAACCTACAAGGACCCAAGCAAAGTGGGTACCTAAGCTTCATTGACTTGCTTGTAGGTCAATTACAAAGCCGGAGGAAGGCATTGGATTATTGATAGTGGATGCACTCAACACATGACCGGTACATCAAGAATGTTTGACTCAATCAATGACAATGATAGTGGTGTTGATTCTATCACATTTGGCAATAACAAGAAAGGCAAGGTTATTGGTTTGGGCAAGATTACAATATCAAATGACATGAGTATCTCTAATGTGTTGCTAGTTGAAAGCTTGGATTTCAATCTTCTATCCGTGGCACAAATATGTGATCTAGGCTACAAATGCATCTTTGGGGTTGATGATGTGGAAGTTATTAGTGTGGATGGTTCAAATGTGGCATTCAAGGGCTTTAGATATGAGAATCTCTACCTAGTTGACTTCAATGCTAGAGAAACTTCTTTGACAACTTGCTTAATCTCCAAATCAAGCATGGGTTGGCTTTGGCATAGAAGGCTTGGTCATGTTGGCATGAAACAATTGAAGAAGCTTACAACTCACAATCTTGTCAATGGTTTGAAAGATGTTGAATTTGAGAAGAATAAACTTTGTAGTGCATGTCAAGCCGGGAAGCAAGTTGGAAGCTCACATCCAAAGAAGAGTACAATGAGCACATGCAAAGCATTTGATTTGATGCACATGGATCTATTTGGACCAACAACATACACAAGCATAGGCGGCAACAAGTATGGCCTTGTCATAGTGGATGATTTCACAAGATTCACATGGGTATTCTTTCTAAATGACAAAAGTGAAGTGTTTGACACCTTCAAGACATTTCTCACTAGAGTTCACAATGAGTTTGAGATTAGAATCAAGAAAGTGAGAAGTGACAATGGAAGTGAGTTCAAGAATACAAGAATTGAAGAACTTTGTGATCACTATGGTATTGGACATCAATTCTCGGCCAAGTACACTCCACAATCAAACAGCCTAGTTGAGAGGAAGAATAGAACATTGCTTGATATGGCTAGATCAATGCTTTATGAGTACAATGTGAGTCAATCTTTTTGGGATGAAGCAATCAATACCGCTTGCTACTACATCAATAGACTATATTGTCATCCATTGCTAGAGAAGACCCCATATGAGCTACTTCATGGAAGAAAGCCCAATATTTCTTACTTTAGGGTGTTTGGTTGCAAATGCTATATCTTGAAGAAGGGCACTAGATTGGGGAAGTTTGATAAGAGATGTGATGAGGGGTTCCTACTTGGTTATTCAACTACAAGCAAAGCTTATAGAGTTTGGAACAACTCTAGTGGCATTCTAGAAGAAGTCCATGATGTGCAATTTGATGAAACCAATGGGTCACAAGATGAAGAAGAGAATCTAGATGATGTTGGTGGAACTCAATTAGTGGAAGCAATGAAGAACATGGACATTGGGGACATTAGAGCAAAGCAAGTAATTGATATTCAAGATGATGATAAAGATCAAGTGCTAAATTCTCCATTCAAGCTAGCTAGTGACTCTCAAGTGCAAGATCTTGGTGCTAGTACATCTCATCAAGATACATCAAGTGATCAACCAAGCTCAAGCAATCAAGTGCAAGTACTCCAACCACAACATGTTGCAAGAGATCACCCCATTGATAGTGTTATTGGTGATATTAGAAGTGGTGTACAAACAAGATCAAGATTGGCTATGTTTTGTGAGCATGCATCATTTGTGTCAACCATAGAACCAAAGAAGATAGAAGAAGTTTTGAGGGATGCCAATTGGATCATGGCTATGCAAGAAGAGCTTAACAATTTCACAAGAAATGATGTTTGGGAGTTGGTAGAAAGGCCAAATGACTACAATGTGATTAGAACCAAGTGGGTGTTTAAAAACAAGCAAGATCAAGATGGCATTGTAGTGAGAAACAAAGCAAGACTAGTTGCTCAAGGTTACACTCAAGTTGAAGGTCTTGACTATGATGAGACATATGCTCCCGTGGCAAGATTGGAGGCAATAAGGATTCTATTGGCTTATGCTTGTGCACATAACATCAAACTATATCAAATGGATGTCAAAAGTGCATTTCTCAATGGGATTATCAATGAGTTAGTCTTTGTTGAGCAACCTCCCGGATTTGAAGATGACAAGAAACCCAACCATGTGTACAAGTTGAAGAATGCTTTATATGGCTTAAAGCAAGCACCTAGAGCATGGTATGAGAGGTTAAGGGATTTCCTTCTCTCATAGGGATTCAAGATGGGCAAGGTTGATACAACTCTATTCACCAAAAAGATTGAGAATGATCTATTCATAGTGCAAATATATGTTGATGACATCATCTTTGGATCAACCGATCAAGCTTATTGTGAAGAATTTGGTGCTATGATGGCCAAAGAGTTTGAAATGTCTATGATTGGTGAACTTAGCTACTTCCTTGGTCTCCAAGTCAAGCAATTGAAGAATGGGATATTTGTGAGTCAAGGGAAATACATAAGGGACATGTTGAAGAAGTTTGGAATGCAAGATGCAAAGCCAATTTCAACTCCAATGGGTACAAATGGAAATTTGGATAGTGATCTTGATGGCAAAATGGTGAATCAAAAAGAATATCGGTCTTTGATTGGAAGTCTACTCTATGTCACCGCATCAAGGCCGGATGTCATGTTTAGTGTTTGCATGTGTGCTAGATATCAAGCCTCACCTAGAGAAAGTCATCTCACGGCCGCAAAGAGAATATTGAGGTACTTGAAGCAAATAAGAGATGTTGGACTATGGTATCCCAAGGGGTCAAAGTTTGAATTGATTGGATATTCGGACTCCGACTATGGGGGTTGCAAGATCAATAGAAAGAGCACAAGTGGCACATGTCAATTACTTGGAAGATCACTTGTGTCATGGTCCTCAAAGAAACAAAATAGTGTGGCAATCTCTACCGCCGAAGCCGAATATGTGAGTGCGGGGAGTTGTTGTGCACAATTACTATGGATGAAATCAAATTTGAAGGATTATGGCCTCAACTTCAAGAATGTGCCATTGCTATGTGATAATGAAAGTGCAATCAAGATGACACAAAACCCGGTTCAACATGGAAGAACAAAGCATATTGACATAAGGCATCATTTCATTAGAGATCATCAACAAAAGGGGGATATTGCCATTGAAAGTGTTGGCACCGATGATCAACTTGCCGATATTCTCACTAAGCCACTTGATGAAAAGAGGTTTTGCAAGCTAAGAAATGAATTGAACATTCTTGATTTCTCAAACATGAGTTGAATGCACCCCATCCACTTATTGGCATGCCTCTCCTTCGACATTGCAAGGTAAAGTTGATTGACATGTCATTCATCCTATGCTAAGGACTTGCTAGAGCATGTAGACATATTAAGTGGTATGCATGAGCATTCATGATAAATCAAATGAATTTGATGGATATATGTTACCACTATTGCCTCTATGTTTGTTTTGATCTAGTGGTGGCATATGACATGTTTGTGAGCCTGCAAACCTAGTGTTGAATCTAGAAGATTTGCTATAAGTGTTTAATTCAACATAGGCAAGATAACCCTTATTAGGAGGTGTGAAAAAGCTTGTTTTTGGTTCAAATCGAATTAAATATCTTTGGCAAATGTTCTAGGTTGAACCAAATTTGATAAATTTTAACCTACTCCATCAAACTTTTTTCTTCTCTCCACAATTTGATCCCATTTTTGGGTAAGTTGTTGACAAAGGGGGAGAGAAAAAGATGATTCAACATGATAAAGGGGTAAATAAAATTTTTGATGCACACAAGTAGGGGGAGCAAGCTCATAAACAAAGTTGTTGCATTTGTTTGTGCATTTTCATATGACTTGCTCATTGCACATGTATTTAAAGTCAATATACATGCTTGTGTGGTGCAATGCTAGTATAGAACTTGGATGTTGAAATGATCTACTAGCATGCATAGGAATAGTTTACACGTGGTATCTAGACATGCCTAAAGTTTTTACAAGTGGTCCAAGAACCTTTACATATAATGTTGATCTCACGAGGTTCTTGAGTTTTGTTGGATGTCTAGTTACTTCATGATGCTAAGGATGGTGTAAAAGGCAACTCCGATTGGTATCACGCTTCAAAGGTCCATTTCTTACACCTTAGCATCATTTTGGTAGAATTACTCTCTCAACACTTCTATCCATGCATATGTGCAAAGCTTTCAATCCAAACTCTATGCACATATGTAGGGGGAGCTAATGCTACCAAAACCGAGCTTGTGATAATTGTCCAAATTTTACTTATGAGCAAAATGATTGGACAAGTATGACAAGTTCAAAACTTTTATTATCAAAATCATCTTTGTGAGGGTTGTCATCAATTACCAAAAAGGGGGAGATTGAAAGTCCCTAGTTTGGTTTTGGCTAATTGATGAAACCTAGGACTAACCTTTGTATCTAAGTGGATGATTTAGATAAAGGTGGTCATTGAATATGAGACATGACATTGACTCATATGACTAAAATGGTGAAGACCAAGATGAGGCTTGGCTCGATGGACCGGTTGTGAAGGTGAAGGGCAAGTTGAGGCTTCGAAGCGAAGGACCATGCGATGGTGAAGCTTGAGCAAGACTTGGCGCCGATGGACCGATGCAACGGTGAAGAGCAAGTGAAGTCAAGGTCGATGGATCGAGACGATCATGTGATGATATGAAGTGGATCATATCATTTGGAGAAACAAAATGGGCTCAAGGCAAAGGTATAACCATAGGGCCATTTTGTTTTACACTCAAGACACCATAGAGGGTGTGAGTGGTTTAGGGTCGATAGCCGAACTATTAAGAGGGGAAGTCTTATCGGTTATTCGACGCACGGGTGCCACTAGGTGAATTCATGAAGTGCATTGCATGTAGGGCCTAGTGAGCTAACTGGAAAACCTTTGAAAATGATTGAGAAAATGCTAACACACATGCATATGGTGGTGTACACTTGGTGGTGTTGGCACATTTGCAAAGGAGAAGGTGTTGGAGTTGATTTTGATCAACTTGGTGAAGAGAGAAAGGTTTTTCGGTGTTGTCCGGACACTAGGATGGCTCTTGGAGTGGAATATTGCTTTGATCCATTGTGAATTGGATCAAGTGCTTTAGTGGGTTGTTTAGCTCTCTGAGTAAGCTTTCCAAAATGTCCAAGATCATCGAAATCGGAGTTCGGAGCTAAGAGATATCGCCGTTTTACCAGAGAGTGGTCTGTGACCGGACTCGTGACCACCGCGTCCGGTCAGTGTCGACCACCGCGTCCGGTCAGTGTTTTTCGTGGGCGAAAGTGACCGGACGCTGCAGCGAGTCCGATCAGTGATGACCGGACGCATCCGGTCACTTCGGGAGCTTACTAGAACCTCTCTGTTCGCTGTTTCGCTGTGACCACCGCGTCCGGTCCCGTTAGTGACCACCGCGTCCGGTCAATACAAGTGTATACGCGCGAAAACTAGCCGTTGGAGCACGCTACTGACCACCGCGTCCGGTCAGTTTCGACCACCACGTCCGGTCATCCCGAAAAACGTTCAGTGGAGTAGCAACGGCTCTATTTGTATGGGATGCTTATAAATACTCGTTGGCCGGCCCTTAGGGAGGTCTCTTGGCATTTTTAATACTCTTGTGCATCCTTTGAGCTAAAGCTTCTCCTCCCACTCATCTCTCTTGCTTGATTGCAAATCAAAAGTGAGATTGAGTGATCCCAAAGTGCATTGCATAGCTTGAGGGCATCTAGTGGCACTTGTGGGTGGTTTAGCCGGTGGATTTCTTGTTACTCTTGGAGAGTACCGCTCCTAGCCGGCTTGGAGATTGTTGGAGGCGTTGGCAAGAGAAGGTGATTGTTCTTGGCCACCTCCGGTTGATTGTGAGAGGTTCTTGTGCTTTCCTCGGCGGGACGCCAAAAGCAACTCTAGTGGAATACGCGTGTCATTGAGTTACCTCACTTGAGAGTGGTGTCTTGCGGTGCCTTGCGGGGCGTGCCTTGAGGGGCAAGTGACTTGAGGGTCACACCGGGAAACCATCTAAGTGTTGGTCGACACAACCGGTGACGTAGCTTGTCGGTGCACAAGTGAACACCGGGTGAACAAAAATATTGTGTCTCTTGTCTTCCGGTGATTGGTCTTCATATTGTGTTGTTGTCAATATTGATTGATTATATATCATCTTGGTGATTGGGAACATCTTCTCTCCACCGTCGGTATAAGAAGCACAATCCTCTCTCTTGCATTTACATTCACTAGATTATCTTGTGTAGCTCTAGTGGTACCTTTGCTAGTAGTGTTGTTAGCTTGTTCACTAGTGTAAAATTAGTGACTTAGCTCTTGTGTGAACTAGAGATCATAATCTACTAGACTTGTGGATAGGAGGCTTGCATCATAACCTTTGGCTAAGCAAAACTCACTTTACGCCGTTTGTTATTCTAACAAGTTTGCTTAGTGGTCTTTGTAGAATTTTTTATAGGCTATTCACCCCCCCTCTAGCCATCTAGGACCTTACACAGGGGTGTAGGGGTTTTGCGGTCTCCACCGCCTCCTCGGATTCATAGGGACCACGTTGCTTCTCCAGCCCACGTCTGTGCGGTCCCGCTGCTGCCTCTCGCGCTGCCGCCTATGTCCACGCTCGAACTGCTGCGTGGATGTAGTCCCCTGCAAGCAAGCACCCTGATGAGCTACTCTAAATGTTTAGCTACGAACAGTTGAATTAAAGAAAAAGCAAAGCATAGGCACCTGTTGCTCGGCCTGTGTATAGTTTTCCTGCTGTGTGTACTCCACCCCCTGTGTACCAATAGGAGCTCCGTATAGCTGTGAGGGACCCATCTCCTTGTGACCGGTGTACTCCCACTGGTGAACGTCGTCGTCGTCGTCGCCACTCGTCGTGTCGTACTGAAGTTCCTCGTCCACATCATCCGCGACTGCTGGACCCTTCCCTTTGTCCTGTGGAGTATGAACAGAGGAGGACGCAACCCTCGTGTCGCTAGCAGAAGTAGCTACGGTGGACATCGTCTGGCTCCTAGACCACGTGGGGTTGTACGGTACCTCCAACATCGTGTCCGCACAGCTCAGCTTCTGAGCCAACTTCTTGCAGCCCTTTTTCATTCTCTATAGGTTAAGATGACAACATGCATTATTGAGCGTGAATTTTGAAGGTAATTGAGTTGTAGTAACGAATGTTGTTGTCAAAAGTACCTTGACAAAGCTGCGAAGAGGGATGCTCTTGTCGTTCCTAGTCCGGAAAAGTTGCCTGGAAGCTTCCTCGGAGTAGTTTGACAACTGTTGTGCTTACAACATCACACACAAGGTTACCTCGATCATTTTGAATGAATTTTAAAACCCTGACCTCGATTGAGGATGTAAGTCCAAAGTACTTACCACGTATCTATTTAGAGGGGCCCTAAGAAGTTGTGTTTCCACCCTTTGCGCCTCGTCGAACGCATCGGCGATGTCATCCTCGCCGCCCTCATCTGCAGGCTTGTTGGTGTACGGGACCATGAGATGAGTCCTCGTACTCTGCTATAGCCATTGCAGGTACTCCATCCATCTTGCCAGGTGGTGCTGTGGTAGTTCGTTGAGGCGGCGAGAATGCCTGTGATACCAATTAAGCAAATGTGGTTCGTGCTTGACCGTCCAATCCTTTTGCGTGGTCTGAAACCTTCGATCGATCCTGCATTGATAGATTGCATTAGCAATGAGGCACTTAAGTAGAATAAACAAATTGGCATCATACTCATGCAACTCAGCGTTGGTGGAGTACAGCGGTGGAATTCCCTGTAACCTCCCGAACTGTCTGTAAACCCTGCAAGGGTAGTGCATCTCGACCACGTGGAAGAAGATAAGTGGCCCTTCATAAAGCCACTTGTCCCCTTCCTCCTCGCAGCGCGGACTAAGGTAGTCCTCTAGCTTCCACCTAGACCACGGTGTCCATGTTACTTGCAAAGTAAAAAACTTAATTTAGTATTTCCGGATCAATCTCATTGATAGTGCCTTTAGTAGGAAATATGGATTGAACTTACGTAGTTGTGTGTCAACACGTCTAGCGCGTCCGTGTACTGCCTGTACCTCCTATCCAGCTCGCCCCTGACTACCTTAGCGTCTTTCTAGACGAAAAGGGCGGTGGATCGAACGTCTTCGTGCTGCCAAACCTGCAATTAATACAAACATGGTGTCACAAATCTCTTAAGTCTTATGAAGAAATCAAAGTAGCCAATGTACTCACAGGCAAATGCGGAGGTTTAGTAGGCCTCCCAACTAGAAATCGCTCCCAAATCCAAACTTGAAGTAGGTACGAGCAGCCACCTAGGTTGGCATTGGCCGACTAGCGACGATAGGCGTTACAAAGCTGACGGTATGTCCAAGCAAGGACCATGGTACCCCAGTATAGGTTGCAATGTTCTCCAGTGCTGCATAAGGATCCTCAGGAAAATCCAGCTAATGCTGTCGCCTGAGGAGTCGGGGAACAGGAAAGCGCCCAAGAAGTGCCACAACCACACCTTTGCATACATCTCGACCTCATGATCTGGAGCACCGATCGGAGGCCCTGCATCAAAGTTCTGGGTTATCCATGACGTCGACACTCCTGAGGTCTTCCTGCAATTACAAGTAAAGCATTATTCTATAAAAATTGATGTAGCTGAAATGGTTGTATTAGTGATTTCAATGGGATGCAAATATGAACTTACTTTGTGCCTTTAACTTCAGCATCCGATGGCCTCCTACCACAGAACTGCTCCACCAAGTCTACCCAAGTAGACTCATCGACGACCCCAGTCACCGGATGACCAGACAAACTCAGACACAATATCATCTTCACATCCTGCATTGTGATAGTCAATTTCCCACATGGTGTGTGGAAGGTGTGCGTCTTCGGTCTCCACCTGCATCATTACAAGGTTCTGGTTATAGCCAAGTTGACGGCCCAATTTTATGAAAGAAAGTCAATTAACGCAAAAAGCAATGTTACCTATCAACAAATGCAGTAAGAAGTGCAGGGTCTAGAGTGGGGAGTGTACTGTTGTAGACCCGAACGATCTCAAGGAAGCCTGCACGACGTATGTACGTCGCGTATCGCTCGTCCCAGCTGTGTGGGTGGTGCGTGCGAACACGAAGCGCACGCAACGGCCTCTGCTGCTCCGACAAGGCCTTGCCCGGTGGTCCTTGTCGTAGTCCGCCTCAATGAGGCTAAAGCGCGGATGAGGTGCCCGCGCCTCCATCTTGCAACCCTGAACCTGCCTGTTTGAAAATGGAAGTAACAACATTAATACAATTAATAACATTATAAAAAAACAAAGACAAGTAAATTTGAAGATGAATATCATAAATGTATGTTTACTATGAAATTCGATGAGCAATATAAACCACCTCTTGTCTCGCCCGCCTATAAAATCTAGCGTTATAACCAGGATTCTTGCAAATGGAGCAAAGGTTCTGCGCACGCTCTTTGTCAAAGTCCCCGCCACCATACATGTCGTCGTCGTAACCTTTCATATTGTCCATATCGCCTTTCAGTCGCTTCTTCTTCTTCCTTCCCTTCCCTACCTTCTTTAGGTCCGGATAAGGCGCGTAGTCCTCACCATAATATGGAGGCCACTGCGACTCGGGTACGGCTCGAAACTCTTCTCCCAAACTTTGAGGGTGTTGGCACGGAGATACAAGGGTGACATGTATGGTGCAACTGTGTGGTCAAAACCTCTAAGACAACAAGACGTGATCATGTGTGAGCAAGGGGCATGCATGATCTGAGGGACGTTGCAACTGCATTCTACTTTATCAAGATCGACACGGTACGTTCGCCCACCAAATCGTTCGCCGCCCAGGTTTGTGCCCCCTCTAGCTCGTACGCAGAAAACAAGCATGTCCCGTCCATAAGCCTCGACAACCTGTTGCTTGGCCAATTCCTCAGCCTCCTTCAAATATTCATGTGTAGCCTTCCCCCATCTTCCAAGCTCCTCTTCATTCCTCAGGGCTAGGCCATACCGTGTAACAAAATACTCATTGCACTTCTTAAAAGAGAACTCAACAATACCGGACACTGGGAGAGATCGAACGCCTTTGAACACACGATTGAAAGACTCAGAGGAGTTCGTTGTCATGATGCCGTACCGAAAGCCACCCTCATCATATGCTAATGCCCACTTGGCTTTATTTTCCATCTGCTGCTCTAACCATGCCTTGCCCGGTTGGTTGAGCATCTTCTCTAGTTCCACCATAGTCTCGTTGAACTCGCATTCCGTACGTTTATTGCAAAGCTCCTTTAACTTGTCAGCCACCTCCTTCTTCCGTTGACGTCGCCAGAAATTGGTGGCAAAATGCTGCAGCACCAACGGTGCACTAGGGGCGGGTGCCCATCAATGTGTTCACCGGCAGCATTAAGAATTCCAATGTGACGGTCCGAAATCAAACAAATGGTGCGAGAAGGCCCAAGCACATGAACACGGAGCAGACGCATGAACCATGACCATGAATCATTGTTCTCCCCCTCCGCCAAAGCAAAAGCCATTGGCACAATCTGGTTCTCTGGGTCTACAGCAGCAGCCATCATCAATGTGCCCCTGTACTTACCGGTGAGGAACGTGCCATCAACAAGAAACAACTGGCCGACAATACTGAAATGCATGCTTGCACTGATCGAAATACCAGAACACACGGTACAGAATATGCCTCAACGGGTTCTGAAGATACAACCCTTCTATGTATATGAACGATCTCATGCCAGGGTTGAAGTGTTCCATCGCACACAAAATGCGTGGAACCCTGTTATAGGCTTCCTCCCAGCTACCCAACGAATTGCCTGGGCAATTTGCTTTGCCCGCCAAGCCTTTCCATATGTGACCTCATACCCAACAAAAGTGACTATGGTCTCCTGCAAGAAAGACACCGATACGTCGTTGTCCTTATCTACAAGACCCAATATACGACGAGCAAGGTACCGAGCCATCAACTGGGGATGGTACCATTTTCCCTCATTAGTCTGGCATCTGTGCGGCTGTTCCACTGAAGTTACCTTCCACTTACCATCACTCCGCCTCTTTCGTGCATTCAACTTCCACGAGCACGGAAATCCAGCCTTACATACTATGTGGAATTTTACCTCCTTGTCGGAATGTCGAACCGTGTAAGGCCTATGATGATACACAGCATAATCCTGAAGGAACAACTTCATCTCAGACATCATATTGAAAAGCATTCCCTTCCTCAGTATTGCATTTTTATGGTTGTACAATGATTCCTTACACATCTGCAAACCCGTGTCATAAACTGCCATATACGACATGCTGACATCCTTATAATTTAGCACACCGGTAAAGGGCAAGCCAGCCTCCCTCAGCTGTGTAAGCTCTGCCGATGTATAAGAGGGTGGTGCAACGTATTGTTGTGCCTCCCTAACCTTGCTCCATCCTTCATATTGCACTCCATCATCTGGATAACCGGTGCCTAATGTGCCCTGAGTCTGCATGGCATGAAGTACCTCAAGCGGTACTCCTGAGGGCATGCCACAAACTGGTGTACACATGGCAGGTGCACCTCTAGAGGGCATGGCACGAACCGGTGCTCGCATGGCATGCAGACCTCCTTCCTCATTTCCTGAATCGTCAGAATCAGTGCTAACATCATCACCAATCATTTCCTCCTCTGCCGCCTCTTCCTCCTCCTGTTCGAACTCGTCTACATCAAAATCATTGCTTATATGACCAACTGGAGGAGAATGAACCCGCTCCTGTGTCCAATTACCATCCAAGTCCATACTCTCCATAGTTTGTTGCACCTGCACACCACAATCTCCTTGAGTACCACTGTCGAAGGACGGCTCCTCATTCTCAATATTCTCCAGCACCAACTCAGCCATGCCGACATTCGAACCTTGGATGACCCTATTGTATCGGGACCACTCTGCTTGGTTGCACAAGTCCATCATCACATAGTGTGCCCTATTCTTTCCAACATCAAACCTACCCTTTAGTGTGAAAGTCTCGCCAAACTTCAAACTCAAACGGTCACATAGATCGCTGAAACTAGGGGTGCCATCAAACCATTCTAATTCTTCGTACATATCCTCAAACTAGCAATCCTCTCTCCTAACACTTCCTCCGTAAAAAACTCTTACACCGTAATCCATCTACAAAACGATTTGACATCCGATTATCAACTGACCAATATGGTAGTACTAATTACTACATAACTAACTAACTAACCTTACTTAACTAACTAACTAACTAACCTTACTTAACTACCACCTAACTAACTAACTTACTAACTAAATTAACTAATAACTAATAATCGTTAGCTAATAACTAATATTAACTAACTAACATCCGATTAACTAATAACTAATATTAACTAACTAACTACAAATAATCGTTAACTAACTAACTAACTACCTAACAATTTAAGTAACAAAAAAATAAAAAAATTACCGTAAACTGGGGCCGGGACGGGGTGCGACGGGCGGCGGCGCGGTGAGGTCGGCCGGGCGGCGGCGTGCCGGGGCCGGGCCGGGGTGCGGCGGGGACCGGGGCGGGGTGCGACGGTCGGCGGCCGGGGGCGCTGCGGGGCGCGGACGCGGGCGCTGGCGCGGGGTGGGGGGGGCGGCGCGCGACGGTGGCGGCGCTCGGCGTGGAAGAAACGACCGGGCGTGGAAGAAACGAGCGGGCGGGGTGCGGCCGTTTAAGTGGGCCGTACCCCGCCATGATGGGTGGCGGGTTAGCGCGTGCCCCGCCATGCATCATGGCGGGGGACGCCTTTCCACGTCTCCCGGTGGGCTGCCACGTGGCGCCTGCACCCTGCCACCATGCATGGCGGGGTTCAGTGCAATTGCCTCGCCATGCATGGTGGCGGGGCCAAACGGGCTAGTTTTAAAAAAATTTCAAATCCGGGTCAAATTCAAAATATGTTTGAAATTTGGGCTAAAAATAAAAAAAATTCGCCGCAGAGGGAGTGCTGGGGGCTGAGCGCATGTGGGGGGCAGGCGGGGGCTTCAACGCGTTGAAGCCTGGGACCGGGTGAGAAGCCTAGCTTCAAACTTCTTCTGCTAGCCATCAGATCTGATCTAGGTGTTTTATTAGTCCTTGATTTTAACGAAGACGAAATCCTGTGTGTATTTTTCTGGGTGTATAATGGTTGGAGCCTCTCAGCGGGGGACATTTTTCTAAAGGGACATAGTATAATTTTGATTGATCCATTATAGTAGAGAAGATTGTTATCTTATCGTGTGATATTTATATTTTAAGTAAAAAAATGTTAGTTATCCGGTAGTACGGACACGCTACCTAGTTAAATTAGAATATTAAAACCCTAATAAACCTCACCGCTGCCCACCGCCATAACGGGCGCCGGACGCAGCCTTCTCAATTCTTCTTCCCGCTCCGCGTTCGCCGCCACCGCCATGACTTGCGCCACCCGGCGCCCCGGCTTCCTCCGCGAGGCCGAGCTCCGCCTCCTCCGCTGCACCCTCCCCGCCCCGCCCTCGGCCCCGCCCCCACCCGCTTCCCCTCCCCCTGCGCATCCGCTCGGCCCCGCCGCCGCCTCCGCGCTCGCCGCCGTTGAGGCCGGCGACTACGAGGCTGCGCTCGCCGCCGCTGCGCCGCACCTCCTCCAGGCCTCCGCCTCCTCTGGGCCTCCCGGCTCCGCCGCGCAGTTCTACGCCGAACTAGGTGCCGCCGCGCGGGCGTTTATGCTGGGGGATGGGGACGGGGGAGCGGCGGGAGAGGGGTTCGAGTGCAGGTGCGTGGTTGTGCTCTCTGCTGCGGTGGCCGCGCTGCTCGCATTCACGCAACAGAACGTGACTGGGTGAGTTAGTTTCTGGGTTTTGTCTCTCTTTATTAATTTTATTTACTACTCCCTCCATCCTAAATTATAAGGCATTCCAAGAATCTTGGAGAGTCAAACGATCTCAAGTTTGACCAAATTTATATGATAAGATAATAATATTTATGAAACCAATTAAGTATCATTAGATTTTTCATTAATTATATTTTCATAGTATACCTATTTGATGTTATAAATTTTTGTAATTTTCTCTATAATTTTGGTCAAACTTAAGATGCTTTAACTCTCCAAGATTGTTGGAATGCCTTATAATTTGGAATGGAGGGAGTATATATGATTAGGGAAAGCCATGGCTCACTGTGTGCGCTTAGTTTGGCAAACAACTTAGTGGAAGAAACGTTAAATTTTAAATATCGTGGGATCCTTTTGATCAATTACAGCTTGCATACTAGACTGAGGATATAGTTTTAACTTTAAGCATTGGTCCAACATAATGTGATGGGCTAGTTCCATTTAGCCTCTAGAATTAACCTTCTGTAAATTCGATCACAGGTTTTAAAGGCACTTTCAAAATTGCTTATTTGACATAGTTCTAAAATGTGGCATAGTAGAATATCGTTGGAGTTTGCCAAGTAAGATATCGAAATTATTTAACTTGTTCCTGAATGTTGACTTATAGCAAAAAAAAAAAGAAAGGGAATACTCTTGATTGCTAGCATGTGGTATACTCCTTGTACATGTCAGTCAGATGGATGAAGTTGAGGGACTAGGGAGCTATGTTGACTTGGTGAGGGAATGCAATGTGGTTACATACTACCTCCATTTCTATATTTAGGTTGTTTTAGCCTACTTAATTTTCACTGAATATAAGTCATCCTAGAACTTATATGCATCTTTTATCCTTTTCTTCCTCTTTGCTACTGCTTAATAAATATTAATATTACTGCTATTTTTTTTCTCACAAATGAATGAGTCATCTTCCCAATGGAGTATGCATTAAGGGCACTGAGGTCATTTTATCTACTTTCTTAACCCTTGTAAGTCTAAAACGACCTGCATTTGGAGTCAGAGAGGGAATAAATATTTCGGGGACTGTTTGTGGCTTCTTGCTGGAGATAGCTTCCACACCGGAATTATTGCTAGAGGGTGTCATGGAAGCATAAATAGATGCATGCAGCAGAGTTTGGTCTGCAGATGTGCTCTATTGTTTCGTTTATGGGAACATCTGCAGTTTCATGGTCTAGTAATACTGTTTGAGCTGTAATTAACTTGATTTCTGAGAATTTCTTTTTTTGTAAAGCAAATTGTTTGTATACTGTAGAAAAACAATTTATAAAAAGAAAGGATGAGCTGGTGTTTCTATATGATGATATACTACATTGTATTCTGTCTGATACTCTGATGTCATGTCTAACTGTAATACATGCTTCTATTATTACAAATGACATGACTCTATCAAATCTGATTTACCTATTCATGTTAATCTAGACCTGTTGGATTTTTAGGGAGGTGCTGTTTTTTGATATATATTTGCTTTCAAAATTGTTTTTAGGCCTCCAAGGAAGTTTCCCACTTTTCCTTTCTGGATTTCATCTTTAGATGAAAGATGCTATAGTAATCTTGGAGACATATGGGATGCCTGGGCTTCTGACAATTTAGCTTCTTTTGGTTCTCATGTTCATGGGAAATTTTCACTCTTGCAGGTCTGTATGTTGAGGTTGGCTCATTTATTTTCTCTATTTATGTTTTGGAATTTAATATGTTGGTTAAAGTGATGTTCTGTTATTTTTGGTTCAATTCATGCACACCTCCCCTATGGCCTTTCCATAATCAGTTGATCTATGTTTTGAAATAACATGTCATCGATGAAAGACTTGGATGGTGGTTTTTGAGCATTGGGAAATGGCAAAGTTATAGTAGCTGAAGTTTACGTGGGTGTCATATAGCATTTTTGTTGAGCATATGTTACATCATCTTGGGTACTAAGGGTTAGTCATGTGAACTATGCCGGACTGTATCCTGATCAGTGCAAGTTTGTCAATTTTTGGCACATAACATTACCAAAGTTTATGACGGCAACACAATGTTTTTAAAGATACAGGACATCTATGCCAGATGTTGATTTTTATCTGTCTTAGATATTTCTTCATTAAGAACCACAAAATCATTACATCTACAACAACAAATTCCTCCACCAAACATATTTGAATCCTGGGTATGGAGTGCTGATCATTCTAACTACATTACTAATGTAAGAGTATGTTGTATAAATTGTAAAGTGCATCGTAGAGTTTTTTTTAATTATGTTTTTAACATATTTATAGACTCAGGCCCTTAGCTTGTGCCAATACTCCATAGGACTTGTCTTTTATTGGTGTCTAGTATAGTAGTCTTGCAATTGGCTGTATTTGTGTTTAAGTCAAGCCAATTTCTATGATCAAAAGCTTTGATTTGTATTGACCCTTTCTAGTACCATAGATGGTGACAAAGCATCTGATTTTGTTTATTCATTGCCAAAATTAGCAGACACAAAATGTCTTCCTGGTTTTGTATTTACAGTATTTTGAGTTTCTATCTTATTCTTTTGCAGTTCATTGTCTTTGCAAAGCTTTTGTTTACCAGCCTACAGAGTCTGGATCTCTCTGATTGCTGCAGTGTGCCATGGTGGTTGTTTAGAATATCAATGTTCCAGCAGAACATCTTGGATGACTTATCGTCGTCTTTGTTTGATCAAGTGCAAGTGTACAAGAATAAGATGTTGGACCATTTTGGAGAACTGGAAAAGGTTTCTACCTACTGGGATTATTTATTGTCTGATGGAGAAGGCTCTTATTTTGTTTCAGCTGCTTTCTTAGAGGCTGGAATTGTGGAGTACAAATATGGTCGTGTTGATGCTTCAAGGTCTTTTTGTCACTCTCAGTTTGAGAGCTTTAAATTTCCTCATAATATTTGTTCTTTGCTCAAGGTCACACTTCTAAATTTACAGGAATCCTATTACTCAGGATTGCCAAAATAATATAAACATTAGATAAGAAATGCTGTATATATTATTGTAGACTGTTCTCAGAATTATAACATCTTAGGCTCCGCTTGTCACTGCGATTGGTTGTTTGTTTCTAACTTCTTCCCATGCAGTTGTTGGAAGCACTGAAGGAGGTTCCAGACTTCCAGTAGATTCTAGGAGGGGCCAGTAGTTGTAATCTGAACATATGATCAAATATAAATACTACAATCCTAAAGGAATCTGCACCCCTTTTTTTTGGGCGGATGTGTTGGCAGGCATGACCCCTTTTGGCCTTTAACTATCTCCGCCACTGATTCGAAGCATCATTTTAGGATCTGTAACTGAAAAATCATAGTAAGCTTGGTAACCTGTGCCGTGCAGCACAGCAAGTCAGCAACCATAGACATATCCTTAGGCGTTCAGCCAATATGTATTCAAACTGCATAGGATTGGAAAATTGATAGCCATTTACGAACATATACTTACGATCTTGTCTGGATGTTTGGGTAGGTTGCATCTCAATAGCGCACAAGAAGCTTGTGGTCTGCACCTCTCCCTTACAGGAATCCTTGGTTTTCGAACAATACACCAGGTGAATTATACTGCACTCTGATCTTTTTTCTTATGTTTTGTATACCATCTCCTCTTAGTTTGATTGATAGATACATCACTTTGTTTCGCAAAACACACTAAAAGAAACATACTCCGTTTCAAATTATAAGACATTTTGGCTTTTCTAGATACATTGCTTTTACTATGTATTTGGACATAGTATATATCTAAGTGCATAGCAAAAAACTATGTATCTAGAATAGCAAAATGTCTTATAATTTGGGGAGGCAGTGCCTTTTAGTTTCTCCTTTACCAAATCTAAGCTTACCGTGCACACAAGCTAGGGAGATTCTAAATCGAACAAATATTAATTGCATTTTACTACAGATACTTCAGTGGCATACTGCAAACCTCTTTTACAGCATTGAAGTAGAGTAGAAAAAGGACATATTCGAATAACTACACCATCTGTTTCCTGAAATAGACTTACTTAGTGAAATGACAAGGCCTAAGAAAAGGGACTCGCATGTCAAAATGGAGGAGTAACCATAGTGTTTGACCTTTCTATTATGTAAAGAGAGAACATCTGTTCTTGAAAAATGAAGCGAGCCAGCTATTGTTTATAGGTGGATGCAAAGTCTCAAATGGTGCTTGTTGCGAAGACCAATAAATCTGGCTCTGATGAAGGACAAGTGACAGAATCCACAGTAGCTCAGAATGACAGTGCAGCTTTAAAAAATGCAAGGAGCTTCGATCCTGTTGAAGGCGATGAATTCTGTGACATACTAAGAATGCCCAGACTGGTGCATGATGGGAGTAATTCTGCCAGTGAAGATACAACAAACCACAGTGCAAAAATATCACTATCGGCTATACAGCAGGCTGCTGTACTTGCACAATGCTTGCATGTAAGCCGGAGGAGTCGTAGTGATGAAATGTCTGGTATGTCTGTTTTCATTCCCCGTGGACACTTGTGATTTCCCCCTCCTGTTGTAAGCATTCAAAGAAGTTTATGTGGCATCACAATCTTGTTTGCAAATAGAGTTCTGGGCGACCAAGATGGCTTCAATTGTTATACTTTCTAAATTATTGTAAATGGGAGTTCTGGTTTAGTTGTTTTTCACATATATGCATGGAGAATAAAGTAGCTCCTTTAGTAATAACATTTAGTTTATTCTGATCATGCGAAGGCATTGAAAATTCTGAATTAAAAGTGAGAGACTTTTTTTTTTGCATGGAGGAATTTTAGATTCCAAATGGAAAAAGTTTGTTTAGTAGATGGCATTGAAAATCAAGCTATTCATAGTTTGACATGCCATTTCAGTTTTTATTTGTATGCGGACCTTTTCTTTTTACTCAATATTGCACACTCCCTCAGACAAAAGAATGAAGTAGATCTTATCTTAGCACATGAACCAAGAAGGCATAAAAGATTACAGGACTACCCTAATTAGTGTCTCTTACAATGTTGAATGCATGCATATGAGGATGCAAAGTTATAGATTACTGTTCATTAGTTGTACGTAGGAGACAGCACATCTTTTGCGTTGGAAGGTGAAATAAGCCTAACATTTATGGATAAGATCATTCAAACTACAGACCTTGTCTTTTTGGAGAGGATACAATTTTTTTGAAGTACTACAATATTTTTCCATGCTATGTGTTTAACTGGATTTAGTATATATTTCCCAAACGATTGTTTATGTTATCATCATCTGTAAGTTTTTTTGGTTTTATACAGGGTGGGAGATGGCACCATACATAGAGTCAATCGATTCTCAGGAGGAATCTTACTTTGTGGTATGACTCTGATTGCACTATATTACTCTGGGGAAACATGTGTGGCACCATTTCTTGTTCTAACACAAAAACATAATGTTAGGGATTGAGATTCTATTGATTGGGCTAACCCCAGAAGGGTAGCTATATAGGTAACCATACATGGGCCACATGGGCCTTAGCCTCATGGGCCTAATACACACACAATCCAACACCCCCCCGCAGTCTGAACTACCGGCCAGCGGAGTTCCAGGCTGAACAAGAAGAAGAACACACACAGCCCCCCACAGACGCAACTAGCCACTGGTGATGTTGAGGCTGGAGCGAAACTCGGTGAAGGTCGAGGTCGGGAGGCCTTTGGTGAAGATGTCCGCGAACTGGGAGGTAGTCGGAACGTGAAGGACCCACACCTCGCCCATGGCCACCTGATCACGGACAAAGTGTAGGTCGATCTCCACATGCTTCGTCCGCTGGTGCTGGATAGGGTTGGTGGAGAGGTAGACCGCACTGATATTGTCGCAGTAGATTAGTGCGCTCCGGGAGGGCGTAGTGTGCAGCTCAGCGAGAAGCTGCCGGAGCCAGGAGGCCTCAGCCACGCCGTTAGCGACAGCGCGGTACTCCGCCTCGGCACTGGACCGGGAGACCACAGGCTGGCGCTTAGACGACCAGGACACCAGGTTGCCACCCAAGAAGACGACGTAGCCGGAGGTGGAGCGGCGAGTGTCCGGGCACCCGACCCAGTTAGCATCTTTGTAGACGACGAGGTCGGCTGAGGAGGCCCGGTGGAGTAGAAGGCTGTAGTCGAGCGTGCCCCGGAGGTAGCGGAGGAGATGCTTGAGAGCCGTGAGGTGAGGCTCCCGGGGATCATGCATATGAAGGCAGACCTGCTGAACTGCATAGGTGATGTCCGGCCGGGTGAAGGTGAGGTACTGAACGGTGAGACTCCTGTATGCAGTGGGGTCGGACACTGGGGGGCCTTCAGCCTCGGACAGCTTGCCCTGAGTATCACCGGAGTGGAGCAGGGGTTGCATTCAGTCATCCCAGCCCGCTCCAGGATATCCCGAGTATACTGTCGCTGGTGAAGAAGTAACCCGGCAGGACGGTGCTCAACAGTGACCCCGAGGAAGTGGTGGAGCACACCCAGATCCTTTATAGCAAACTCCTACTGATGAGCGGCAATGATCCGGCGGAGAAGTAGCTCACTGGTGGCTGTGAGGACAATGTCGTCAACATAGAGCAGCAAGTACGCAGTGTCAGCCCCATGGTGGTAGACGAACAGTGATGTATTGGACTTGGCCTCCACGAACCCCAGTGTCAGCAAGAAAGCGGCAAACCGGTGGTTCCACGCCCGGGTTGCCTGCTTGAGGCCGTAGAGAGACCTGTTGAGCCGGCAGACCATGTCAGGACGGGAGGAGTCGACGAACCCCGCCGGCTGACTGCAGTACACTGTCTCGGTGAGCAGGTCGTGCAGAAAGGCATTCTTGACGTCCAGCTGATGGACGGGCCATGACCGAACAAGCGCCAACGAGAGCACGGTACGGACGGTGGCCGGCTTGACCACCGGGCTGAAAGTCTCGTCAGAGTCGACTCCCGGGCGCTGAGTGAAACTCCAAAGAACCCATCGAGCCTTGTAACGCTCGAGAGTGCCATCAGCCCGACGCTTGTGGGTCCAGATCCACTTGCCGGTGACGACGTTGGAGCCCGGCGGCCGGGGCACCAACTCCCACGTCTGGTTGGCGAGAAGCGCGACGTACTCTTCCATCGCGCGGCGCCAGTGAGGATCCAACAGGGCGTCGCGGACGGACGAGGGTACCAGGGAGACCAGCGCGTCACCGGTCGAAGCCTCAAGGGCACGAGGCGGCAGTGTGCCAGCCGCATGCCGTGTCACCATCGGGTGAACATGCCGCGGGTGTCGGTGAAGAAGCGGCGGGTGGTAGACCGGCGGTGCACCACGGGCCGGCGGGGACTGCGGCGGTGGTGCCGGTGTCCCCGGCGGAGAAGGAACCTCGAGTGGTGGCGGCCGCGGCCTGCGCTGGTACACCCGTACTTGCGCAGCGAACCTCGACGGAGGTGCCGGGGCAGGATCCGGCGACAGCGACCGGCACGGCCCCCCCGGGGGCAGAAGCGGGGGACGAAGGCCCCGGGTCTGCGCCAACCGGAGAGGGCAGGGCCGCGCCAGAGGACGACGGGCCCGGACCCACCGGGGAGCTGGGACAGGAGGCCGGCAAGGAGCTCGGCGAAGGGGTACCTGCAGGAGACCATGGAAAAGATGGCTGGACCACCGTGTCAGCGGGAAAAAGGGAGGGTGGGTCAGGAACCGGAGGGGTGGTGGTGCTGGAGAAGGGAAAGATGGACTCATCGAACACCACATGGCGAGAGATGAGGATCCGTCGGGAGGTAAGGTCAAAGCATCGGTACCCCTTGTGATCCGGGGAGTACCCGAGGAAGACACAAAGAGTGGAACGGGGGTCCAGCTTATGGGAAGAAGTGGCAACGGTGTTGGGGTAACACGCACACCCAAACACGCGGAGGTGATCGTGCCGAGGAGGGGTACCGAAGAGGGCGTGGTGTGGCGTGGGAGCGGGACAGGCAGCAGAAGGAAGACGGTTGAGGAGGTAGGTGGAGGTGTGCAAGCCCTCAGCCCAGAAGCGAGCAGGAAGAGAGGCCTGAAACAGAAGGGTGCGCACGGTGTCGTTGGTGGTGCGAATCATCCGCTCAGCATTGCCATTCTGCGAAGAGGTATACGGGCAAGACATGCACAACTGAACACCGTGAGAGAAAGAATGCTCGGGAGGTGGAGTTATCAAACTCGTGACCATTGTCACACTAGACGGCCTTGATGGTGAGGCCGAACTGTGTGGACACCCAAGTGAAGAAATGAAGGAGAGTGGAAAACGTATCAGACTTCGCACGGAGGGGAAAAGTCCACGAGTAATGCGAAAAATCATCAACCACCACAAGATAATACTTATAACCAGAAAGACTGATAACAGGAGATGTCCATAGGTCGCAATGTACAAGATCAAAAATGCGGGCCACATGGGAAGTAGAACTATGAAAAGGAAGACGAACATGTCGGCCCAATTGGCACGCATGACACAGTTGCTCATCAGGAGCCCGAGTACATGGAAGACCGGAACTACGACTGAGCTGCATCAGGGCATCACGTCCAAGATGGCCGAGGCGCCGGTGCCAAGTAGTAGAGGTAGAAAAAGCGGCGAAGGCAGCTGACAAAACGGACAGCGGAGAAGATGAAGTAGTCGTCGGGAAGCGAAGGGTGTAAAGGGGCCCGGAGCTGTCACATCGGAGCAGAGGACGTCGGGAAGCCAAATCCTTTACAGTAAGACCAGAAGAGTCAAATTCCACAGAACAGGAATTGTCAGCTGTAAAACGACGAATAGAAAGAAGGTTGTGAACCATTGAAGGAGCAACAAGAACATCAGGAAGACGGAAGGAGCCATGAGCACCGGCGGTACCCACAGACGTGACTGGAAGACACGAACCATTTGCGACCATAATGGACGAAGGAAGAGAGGAAGAGGGAGAGTGGAGAGACGAAAGTATACCAGGGTCAGGGGTGGTGTGGTAGGTGGCTCTCGAATCAGCGATCCACTCGGATCCAACCGGAGGTGTCAGGCCCATGGTGCTGAACGAGCGAGCCAGAGCCGCCTGGTCCCAACCGGTAACCCCAGGTAGGGTCCCGGAGGGTGGAGCCCACGGTGTAGAAGCGCCGCGAGGAGGAGCACCGGTGAGCATGGCCACCGGTAGGCGAGGGTCGCCCCCGGGAGCGTGGTAGGGCCACATGGAGATGCGCCCGGACCACGGGTTCTGGAAGGAAGGCCATGGTGCCCCCCCTGCGGCCCACCCGGTGCCGGAGCTTGGGTGAGGCCACCCCGGCCGCCCCCGCGACCCCCTCCGCGGCGACGACGACCGCCACGACCCCCCCACCTCCGCTCGGCCCGGAGGGAGGGGGACCTAGGAGAGACTGGCGGTGGAGCGTACGACCGTGGTGGAGCGGACGGACGCGGCGGAGTAGCAGCCAGAGCCGTCGAGGAAGACGAGGACCCCGGAGAAGCGGTGGATCCCGGCTGGAGGCCCTGCGTGAGCTCCTCCATGACGAGATCGTCACGGACCTCCAGGAAGGTAGGGAAGGGCCTCTGACGGGTGATCCATGTCCTGAGGTGGGCGTAGCGGTCGCTGAGCCCGCGGAGGACGTTGAGGACCAAGATGCGATCCTCCACGGGCCACCCGAGGTCGCCCAGGGAGTCAGCCATGTCCTTCATCCGACGGCAGAACTCGCCAACGGAGAGGTCACCCTGGACGAAGGTGCGGAAGCTCGCGTCGAGGCGCAGAGCCCGGGCCTCGGCGTTGCCCAGGAACTGTCCCTCAAGGGCAAGCCACGCCCGGCGCGCGTCAGGGGAGGTGCGGACAAGGTCGTGGAGGTCCAGAGAGATCGTCCCCAGGATCCAGGAGAGGATGATGCTGTCGAGACGAAACCACGACGGCGTCTGGACGGCGACCGAGGCGTCAACAAGGACGTGGTCGCCGAGGGCGTAGCGGCGAAGAGTGAGAAGCACCAGATCCCGCCAGCGGGCGTAGGAGGGCGACTCCGGCTCGAGGACGACTGGGACGAGGAGGCGAATATTCTGGACCTCCCCGGCCTGGTAGTGGAGCTAAGTCACGAGCGGGTCAGCCGGATCGTTACACAGGACGGCGGTGTGGGACACACGGCGTCCCGGCGAGGCGGAGGAGGCGGCTCCAGCGTCCGGGGAGGCGGGAGAGGCGAGAAGCTGCTCCGCCTCGGCGATCTGGCGAGCCAGGGCGTCAGCCGCGTTGCGCTCGCGCTCCCAGATGGCGGCGGCCGCACGCACCCGAGCCTGCCCCTCCGCGGCGGCAGCCCGTGCGGCGACGAGGGCGGCGGCGAGGACGGAGTCCGGACGAGGGCCAGCAGCTGGTGGCGCCAGGGGAAGATGGCCGGGCCGTCCACCGGCAGCAGCGGAGTCCAGGGGGTGGAGCTGCGCCAGGGGAGCCGGCTGTAGCGGCTGCTGCTGGATCGGTTGGAGCAGAGGAGCCTCCAGGCGGGGCAGCAGCTGGCCTGGCCGGCCACCGGCAGCAGCAGCAGCGGAGTCCAGGGGGAGGAGCGGCTCCAGGCGAGCCGGCTGTAGCGGCTGCGCCTCCGGGCGGGGCAGCTGCTGGATCGGCTGCTCCAGGCGGGGCGGCTCCTCCGGGCGGGGCGGGGCGGGGCCGCTGCTGGAGCGCCATGGCTGCGGGCTGGGGCTGGGAGGCGCCTGGGTCAGCCGCAGCCGGGAGGAGAGGAGCAGGGGCCGCCGGTGGAGGATGAGAAGCAGAGGCGGCGGTGGCAAGTGCCTGGGCTGCCGGCGGGCCTGGAGAAGCAGTAGGGGCGGCAGCAAGCACTTGAGCCCAGGTGGAAGAAGAGGAGAGGGGGGGGGGGGGGAATGGCTGTAGAGTGAAGGGGGAGGAGGGGGAGCGCCGGCCATGGCCCTGCTGGCCGGCGGCGGCAACCACCAGCAGGGGGGCGGCGGCTGGGCAGGGGTGGGAGGAGAGAGACCTAACCCTAGGCTGCTGATACCATGTTAGGGATTGAGATTCTATTGATTGGGCTAACCCTAGAAGGGTAGTTATATAGGTAACCATACATGGGCCACATGGACCTTAGCCTCATGGGCCTAATACACACACAATCCAACACATAAAAATCAAGATTCGATTGCTTGACTGCTTGAGGGCTTGAGGCTCACTCTTTTTTCTTAACATTGTGCAAGCCTTTTTATCCTTTAATGTCTACTCTGATTACTAATCTCATGTGTTGGCCCACAACCTATGCATGGGATGTCTTTCCACAATTTTGACTCCAACCTTATTTCTGTCCTGGAGATTTTGTTTCTGTGCTCAAACAATATTTGGATAATTCACTATCGTTTACTCAAGTTTTCCTTGCTTCTGTGAAAATATAATAAGGATGGCTTGGTGAATATCAGAGCTGCCGTAGTAAGTATATATTTTTTTCTTATTTCAGATCAGGAGTTTGTGCGATATACTTCGTGTTAGATGGGAGTCGACCCGCAGTCGGACAAAGCAGCGGGCACTACTAATGATGGAGAATTTGGTAAGTGATGAATCACTTATCAGATCGTATAATCTTTGTTCGAAGGTTCAAATTGTTAGTCGCTGGATTCGCACTCTTGGTAGTAGCTGAATCCTTACTCTCATCGAGAGAGGATGACACTAGGAGTTGGGGCAATTTTCTGGTTTATTTCTCACACAAACTCATACAATGCCATGCCAACCTGAGGGGTTGGGGATACATATTTATAGGCTGCTAGCCAGCCAAGCATATGCCAAGATGCTAGTCTAAGATGCTAGTCTAGATGCTAACCACTTAGTCTAAGATGCTGTCCTAGATGCCAACTGCTGTCCTAAAAGCAGATGCTGTCCTAGATGCCGTCCTAGATGCTAACTGCTGTCCTAAAAGCAGTCAAAAGATGCTGGACACAAAGATCATGTGCTGCAGTGTGCAGCAGCCCTACAACCACCAGCCACAGAGACTTATCCATCACTCTCCCCCTAAGTCTTGTGTGGCTCCTTGTGGGGTATCTGGGCCATCCCGATCCTGGCGCGAAGTTCCTGGAACTTGACCCGCCCAAGGGACTTGGTCAGGAAGTCGGCGAGCTGGTCTTGGGTGTTGATGTAGTTGGCCCGGACACTCCCTTCCTCCAGGCAGCTTCTGATGAAGTGGTACCTCACCCGGATGTGCTTGCTGCGCTCGTGGAAGACAGGATTCTTTGCCAAGGCCAAGGCGGACTTGCTGTCCACCTTGAGCTCCACCGCTTCAGTGTCTCTGCCGAGGAGATCACCAAGCAGTCGAGCGAGCCAGAGCGCCTGAGTCGAAGCGGTGGAAGCCGCTATGTACTCGGCCTCGCAGCTGGACAGGGCCACCACCTGCTGCTTGACCGATTGCCAGCTAACGAGGCACTTGCCGAGGAAGAAGAGGACCCCGCTTGTGCTCTTGCTGGTGTCGATGTCGCCCGCGTGGTCACTGTCGCTGTACCCGACAAAATGCGCCGCACCGGGGCACCTCGGGTAGTGCAAGCCGTAGTCTGAGGTGCCTGCGACGTAGCGGAGGATCCTCTTTACGGCCTGCTGGTGCTCCGCCGTCGGTCGCTGCATGAACCGGCTGACGTAGCCGACGGCGAACGCCAAGTCCGGTCGCGTGTGGACAAGGTAGCGAAGGCTGCCCACAATGCGCCGGTACTGCGTCGCGTCCACCTCCTCCTCCGTACTCTCCCGACTCAGCCTCAGCCTCTCCTCCATAGGAGTGTGGGCTGGGTTGCAGCCGGTGAGACCGCCTAGCTCCACAATGCGCTTGGCGTAGGCAGTCTGGCGAAGAGAGGTGCCGGAGCTGTCCTGGTGGACCTCGATCCCCAGGTAGAAGGAGAGAGGGCCCAAGTCGCTCATCTGGAAAGTCGCCCTCATCTTCTCCTTGAACGCCTCGATCTCCACCTCCTTGGTGCCGGTGATCACCAAGTCGTCGACGTAGACGCCTACCAGCAGGGCCTTTCCTCCGTTGCCCCGCCGGTAGATGGCCGCCTCGTGTGGGCTTTGCTCGAAGCCCATCCCCTTCAGCGTGGAATCCAGCTTGGCATTCCACGCCCTCGGTGCCTGCCGCAAGCCATAGAGGGCCTTGCGTAGGCGAAGCACCTTGCCCTCCTTGCCGGGAATCGCAAATCCCGGCGGCTGATGCACGTAGACCTCCTCCTTCAAGTCGCCGTTAAGGAACGCCGACTTGACATCCATGTGATGGACACGCCAGCCCTCCTGGGCAGCTAGCGCAAGGAGGAGTCGCACGGACTCCATCCGTGCAACGGGCGCGAAGGCGTCGTCGAAGTCGATTCCTTCTTGCTGGACGAAGCCGCGCGCCACCAGACGCGCCTTGTGCTTGATCACCTCTCCGGTCTCGTCCTTCTTGAGCTTGAAGACCCACTTGAGAGAGATGGCGTGGTGGCCGGCTGGAAGATCGGCCAGCTCCCACGTCTTGTTCCGCTCGACGGCGTCCATCTCCATCTGCATCGCGGCACGCCATGCCGCGTCCCTCTCCGCCTCGGCGAAGGAACGAGGCTCGCCATCGTCCTGTGCGAGGTGCAGCTCCGCCTCAAAGTCATGCTGTGCCAGTCCAGGGACCGGCTGCTCGCCGAGGAGGTTGTCCACGGTACGGTAGCGCAGAGGCTCGCCGCCGTGGTAGGCGTCGATGCGATCCTCGTCGTTGGACAGCGGAGTGGCGAACTCCACTGTGCGCTGCTCGTCGTGGGCCGAAGCTGCCGGTGCCGAGCCTGAAGAGGTAGGGTCCGGTGTAGGAGAACGAGGCGTGGCCGGCGGTGCTGGTGGTGGACTCGCCGGAGCCTGTGGACTTGCCGGAGCTGGTGGTGGCGGTGGTGAAGGACTCGCCGGAGGTGGTGGCGAACGAGGTGGTGGGGTAGGCGAGCTCGGTGAGGACGAGCTGCTAGCTCCCCCCGCCTCCTTGAAGTGGACGTAGTCGACGACGAAATCGCTGGTCGTCGGAGTCGAGTCGTCATCCACCATCTTGCCCCACGTCCAGCTTCGCCCCTCGTCGAACGCGACGTCACGCGTGATGCGCACGCGCCGTGTCGCAGGGTCGAGGACGCGGTAGGCCTTGGCGCCCTCCGCGTAGCCGATGAAGACCCCTGGCGTGCTCCGGTCGTCGAGCTTGCCGACGTGGTTGAGCTCCTTGACGAAGACCAGGCAGCCGAAGACGCGAAGGTGGCTCACCGCGGGCTTGCGCCCGTGCCAGGCCTCGTATGGCGTCTTGCCGTCGAGGGCCTTGGTGGGGGAGCGGTTGAGCAAGTGGACGGCAGTCATCACCGCCTCACCCCAGTAGATCGCCGGCATCCCTCTCTGCTTGAGGAGGGCACGGGCGGTGGCCACCACCGTCTGGTTGCGGCGCTCGACGACGCCGTTCTGCTGCGGAGTGTACGGCGCGGAGAAGTGGCGGTGGATCCCCTCATCGGCGCAGTACGCCGCGAACTCGGCCGCCGTGAACTCGCCGCCGTTGTCCGTGCGTAGGACCCGAAGCTTGCGGCCGCACTCCGCCTCCGCAGCAGCTTGAAGGTGCTTGATGGCGTCCGCTGCGGCTGCCTTGGCGTCGAGCAGGACAGCCCACATGTAGCGGGACACGTCGTCGACGAGGAGGAGGAAGTAGCGCCGGCCTCCAGGTGTAGCCGGTGTCACGGGGCCACAGAGGTCACCGTGTACGAGCTCCAGCTTCTCCTTGGCGCGGAAGCTCGCCTGGCGGGGGAAAGGGAGCCGCCGCAGCTTGGTGAGGACGCAGGTGTCGCAGAATTGCTCCACGTGGTCGACGTGCGGCATGCCCCGCACCATCTCCTTGCTGCCGAGCTGCCTCAGGGCCTCAAAGTTGAGGTGCCCAAAGCGCTCGTGCCACCTCCACGCGTCGTCGTCGCGGCGGGCTGCAAGACACAGAGGTTGCGCCACCTGTGCGTGAAGGACGTAGAGGCGGTTGCTCCTGTTGACCTTGACGAGGAGCCGGTGTCGATGATCCCAGATGCGCAGCACCCCGTGCTCGATCTCCACGCGCGATCCGCTCTCATCCAGCTGTCCCAAGCTGATGATGGAGTTCCTCAACGCGGGGATGTAGTAGACACCGGTGAGCAGCCTGTGCTCGCCAGTCTTGGCGACGAAGACGACAGAGCCGACGCCCTTGATCTCCACAGCGGAGGCGTCGCCGAACTTGACGGTGCCTCGAACGCTTGGGTCGAGCTCGGTGAAGAACTCCCGTCGCCCGGTCATGTGGTGGGTGGCGCCGGTGTCAAGGCACCACCCGTCGGTCTTGTCGTTGCCGGAGCTGTCGTCGAGGAGGGCGTGTGCTTTTGGCTCGTCAAGGTGGAGGAGAGCCGTTGCGGCCGGTGCCGCTGGAGGTAGTTCAATGCTCGCATGAGCAATGAACAGAGCCGGCTGCTCCTCTTCCGCCTGCGCGACGTGGGCCTGACCGCGTCGTGGCTGTCGACAATCCTTGGCCCAATGACCAAGCTTGCCGCAGTTGTAGCAAGGGTCGCCTCGTGCTGGCTTTTGCTTGCCAACGGCGCCGCCCTGGGCGCCTCCACGATCATCACCCTCGGCACGTCCTCGCGCCCCTGCCTGGGCGTCTTTGCGCGGCTTGCCACGCTTGCCACGCTTGCGGCCGCCTGTCGTGGAAGAAGGCTCCCCCTTCTTCCTGTCACCTTGGCCGGCAGCCCACTGCTCCCGAGTGAGGAGGAGCTTCCCGCCAATGGTGACGGGTCCCGAGAGGCGCTGTGGCTCATCGCCGTCAACGACCTTGAGGCGCCCCAACGCCTCCTCGATCGTCATCGTGGAGAGGTCCAGCAGAGACTCGATTGAGCGAGCCATCTGCTTGTACTTCTCGGGGACGCAGCGGAAGAGCTTCTCAACAGCTCTCTCCTCGCCGTAGGTGTCGTCGCCGAACTGCACCAACTTCTGCAACAGAGTGTTGAGACGGAGAGCAAAGTCATCAACGTCCTCACCTGGCTTGAAGGCCAGGTTCTCCCACTCCTTGCGAAGTGCCTGCAGTGTGGACTTGCGGGCGCGGTCGCTGCCGATGCGTGCTGCAGCGATGGCGTCCCAAGCCTCCTTGGCAGTCCGCTTGCTGGTAAGCGAAAACTGCATCTCGGGCGGGACTGCAGCAATGAGAGCATCCAGCGCCCGTCGATCTTGGTCGTAGTCGACGTCGCCGTACCGGACTGCATCCCACATATGCCGCACCTGGAGCTTCACCCTCATCACCGCAGCCCACTCAACGTAGTTGGTCTTGGTGAGGGTAGGCCACCCGCCGCCGGGGCCGACGTCCCTGACGACAGCCTGGTACTCGTGGTGACCACGGTACCGAACCGGGGAGAGAGAGCCGCGCTGCCTGTGAAGGCCGCGCTCTCCGTCGACTCGTCCGCCGCCGGGGCCGACGTCCCTGACGACAGCCTGGTACTCGTGGTGACCACGGTACCGAACCGGGGAGAGAGAGCCGCGCTGCCTGTGAAGGCCACGCTCTCCGTCGACCCGTCCGCCGCCGCCATGCGCGCCTCCTCCAGGAGCGCCACCGCCGTGCGCGCCTCCTTCAGGAGCGCCGCCAGCGTGTCTGCGCCTGTCTGGGCTGCCGCCGCGCTCGTGGGCGTGCACGGCTGCCCACTGCGCCGCTCGCCCTCGCGATGCCTCCCTCTCCAGCAGCTCGAGGTCCGCGTCGGCGCTGTCATCAGCAGCGATGGAGCTGCTGTTGCTGCCGCGTAGAACCTCGACCTCCGCTGCTGCTGCACGCGCTGCATCCGCCGCCGCCGCTGCTTCCACCTCCGCTCTAGCTGCTGCTAGCTCCGCTGCTGCCAGCCTCGATGCCCTTGCCGCTGCTGCAGCGGCGTCTGCTGCCGCTCGCTCGCGCTTCTCTGCCGCGGCGAGGTCGGCCTCCTGCCGACGCCGCGTGCTCGAAGCGACCGAGCCCTGAGACTGGCCTGCGGACATGGCGCGCTATCGAGGGGGCTGCTGTGTGGAGAGCAGGGGCAGCCGGAGCTGCTGTTGCTACCGGCTGCGGTTGGGGCTGCTGCGAGGCCGGGGAAGGAGAAGAGCAGGAGATGCTCAGGCTACAGGATAGTACGGCTCGGATACCACTTGTTAGTCGCTGGATTCGCACTCTTGGTAGTAGCTGAATCCTTACTCTCATCGAGAGAGGATGACACTAGGAGTTGGGGCAATTTTCTGGTTTATTTCTCACACAAACTCATACAATGCCATGCCAACCTGAGGGGTTGGGGATACATATTTATAGGCTGCTAGCCAGCCAAGCATATGCCAAGATGCTAGTCTAAGATGCTAGTCTAGATGCTAACCACTTAGTCTAAGATGCTGTCCTAGATGCCAACTGCTGTCCTAAAAGCAGATGCTGTCCTAGATGCCGTCCTAGATGCTAACTGCTGTCCTAAAAGCAGTCAAAAGATGCTGGACACAAAGATCATGTGCTGCAGTGTGCAGCAGCCCTACAACCACCAGCCACAGAGACTTATCCATCACAAATAATCACAATGTATATATATGGGTGTTCATTCAGGTTTCAGGTAGACAGTATCTTTTTCATTATGGTTGCAGTTTGCCTATATTTTTAGCTTCCCCATCACTAGAGTCTTTGCATATTTGCAACATATCAGGTCTTTGATGTTTATCTATGCCATTGTTCCATTTACTTTGTTTATTTTATTGTTTGGATGACTAACACTTTGTTTTCATATAAAACCAAAATTGTATGTGGGTATATTATTTCAGTTGCTTCCTGGTTTTCATTGGTTCCGTAAGACCCTAAAATTGCACTGATAGGTTGGTTGCTACCTGCACTTGTTCCAGGATTAACTAGTCTGTTGATTTAGGTTATTTGTTATCTATTTTTGGGTATCTTTTCTAGTTCCTAAATTCCTAACCATGATGCTCTAAACTTACAGTTACATTCTTCATCTAACAGTTTAATGGCAGAACCATGTCTGTTGAAAAATTTGAATGCAAAATAATTTCAATTCTAATGAATATTTGTTCCTCCAGTTCCATTTCCCCTTTGTTCTCTCTCTCCTCCATCCCTCCCTCCTCTCTGTCTCCGTCTCCCCCTCTGGCCCTCTCCCTCTCCCTCTCCGTCTCCCTCTGCCCCCCTTGCTCCCCCTCTTCCTCCCTCCGTCTCCCTCCCCCCTCTCTGAAATCATGCTGATAATTGACCATTGTGGGTTGAGACTTGAGAATACATAGTTAAGTTAACCCACCCCCCCCCCCCCCCCCCCCCCCCCCCCCCCCCCCCCCCCCCCCCCCCCCCCCCGCCGCCAATGTTAACAGATCAGAAGTGCAGTTGGTTATACTGAGATCTTTACATTACTTGTGAGCTGCTGGTATCAATATTTTTTTAGGTCCAACCTGATTGGATAGGCCTGAGCAACTGGCCTGTTCTTTCCAGACTTCTGCCAGTGTTGTATTTTAAACACTTCATTTTAAGTTTGATTGAGAAGTTTTGTTTTTTAAAATGCATATTGCACCTAATATACAAATTCAATGTATATTATTAGGTTGAAGATATCGGCAAAGAATTCCCTGCTGCCCCACAAAGAGTTAAAATGGTTTTTGCAGTTCATATGCCAACTCTTCCCGCATTGAGGAAGTATGCAGTAAAATATATAAGCTTCTTTGTTCTTCCTTTCTGGAACACTAATGTGACTTGGACTTGTTTTACTACTCAAGAGAATACGGCGAACTTTTGATCAGTTGTGGCATAGTTGGAGAAGCACTGGATATATTTAAAGATCTTGAATTGTGGGACAATTTAATATATTGCTATCGGTATGCATTTCAACTTGAAATAGAACCATCCTACATTCAGTTGAATCTTTTGCCGTAACAAACACTCAAGTTCTGTTATTTGGCAGATTATTAGGTAAAGTGGCTGATGCAGTTAGTCTAATAAATGCTCGACTTTCTGTTACACCAAATGACCCAAGGTTATGGTGAGTATCTTGGGACTATTTTGCATTTTTGAATAAATGTTACAAATTCTCTGCCACCTTCTTAAGCAATTATTTGTTACCTTATACTCCCTCTGTCCAAAAGTTTTGAGTGGTATGAGCAAAATCTCGTTTTTTCCAGAAGTATTCGTCACCGAAGCTTCTCTCTCCTTTCTTTTTTCTCTGTTTCCTCCGACTGTGACTCCTCTTATGGCATGCAGATTGAATGCATGGCTGCTGTCCCGTTAACGTCGTATACGACTCTGTGACAGCTATAAGTCTTGTGCCTATCGTATCTAGAGTAGTTGGTGGCTGTGTCAGCCCTTATCTTTATGAGAGAATTATGTATTTGGCACTGAAACAAATCGGTCTTCCATATTTGGCACTAGAAAATTCGAACTTCCTTAGCTAGCATCAAGTTGAAATTTCCTTTCCTAAATGGCACTGCCGTCCATCTAGACCAGACGTATGTTAGTTGACCGTGTTCACCTTGTCAGTTTATTTCGGAGACGAGAATATCCCTGCCCCTGACTTACTCGCACGCGCTGTGCCTTCCTCCCGCACACGCAATCGATGGAGTCATCTTCTCCCTTAAAAAAACTGGAAGCGCAATCGGAAATCTGCGGAGGAGGGGTCAGCTGGCGGCGGCAAGGGCCGACCGCGCGCGACCCCACATGCGTCCTCACGCGGAGGACGTGGGGCGGCTGCGGCCAGCGGCGGCAGATCGTGCGGCGATGGACGCATGGCGCCCGCGCCCGCTGGAGGTCTGACGCGGCGCTCTCTGGCAGCCCGATGCGGCGCAGTGGAGGCGGCGGGGCAACCTCGCCCGCAGCTCCTCCGAACTGGCCACGGGCGTCGCGAGGTCACTAATGGCGCGCTGTGCGCCGTAGAGCACGAAGACCTCACCAGTAGCGACTTCCTTGAGCAAGACGTCTCGGCGTGCTGGGGAAGCCGAAGCTCCCGCGCGCCCCGCACCGCGGCCTCCACGCTGGCGCCGTGGAACAACCAGCGCGGGGCTCTGGCGCCACACGAGTCGCACCTCCCCTTGCGCGACCGTCGCGTGCAGCGCCGTCACGCGGGCAGCCGGTGTGAGACCTGCTCCACGAGGACGTACCTTGAGGCCGTTGAGGCCGCAGCCAAAGGTAGAGACATGTTGCGTCTCCCCGAGCACTGGGTTGTAGGGCGCAAAGCCGAAGATGGTCGGACGTGTCGTGGAGATGCTCCACGCCACCATGGCGACGAGACGTTCCAGGCTGTTGTCTCTTGCTCCGTTGCTCACGTCGTGGAGGCAGAGGCCGAACTGGCCCATGCAGCTTTCCACAACTTGTCCATTTTTTCAAGTTGTTGGAATGAATGGACTAGATTGATTAGGCTAACCCTAGAAGGGTAGCTATATAGGGTAGCATACATGGGCCTCATGGGCCACAGACATATACTCCAACACCCCCCCGCAGTCTGAGCTACCGACGCAGCGGAGTCAGACTGTACACCAGGAAAAGAAAATATACACGAGCCCCCCCACAGACTCAACTAGCCACTGGTGATGTTGAGGCTGGAGCGAAAGGCAGTGAAGGTCGACGATGGGAGGCCCTTGGTGAAGATGTCGGCGAACTGGGACATCGTAGGTACATGTAGGACGCGCACCTCGCCGATGGCCACCCGATCACGGACGAAGTGAAGGTCAATCTCCACATGCTTGGTTCGCTGGTGCTGCACGGGGTTGGTGGAGAGGTAGACTGCACTGACGTTGTCGCAGTAGACAAGCGTGCTCCGGAGAAGAGGGTTATGGAGCTCGGCCAGGAGCTGTCGGAGCCAAGAAGCCTCAGCCACGCCATTGGCCACGGCGCGGTACTCCGCCTCGGCGCTGGAGCGGGAGGCCACCTGCTGACGCTTGGACGACCAGGACACCAGGTTGCCGCCCAAGAAGACAGGAATGAATGGACTAGATTGATTAGGCTAACCCTAGAAGGGTAGCTATATAGTGTAGCATACATGGGCCTCATGGGCCTAGCCACATGGGCCACAGACATATACTCCAACACAAGTCACAAAAAAAACCATGTCCATTTTTTCTTTTTCTATCTCTGCTACAAAGAAGAAGGGTATACATGTCATTTTAGCTGTCACTTGACACCTGCACCAAATGGACGGCAGTGCCATCTATGGAAGTAAATTTCAAGTTGGTGCTAGTTAAGGAAGTTCAAATTTTCTAGTGCTAAATATGGAAGACTGATTTGTTTCAGTGCCAAATACATAAAACTCTCTATCTTTATCCTTATCTTGCTTTAGCATCTACTTTAGCATCTCTAGAATATGCTGTAATACTTTCTTAAGGACCAAGTATGCTACCCTATATGTATCCCCAACTTGCCATGGTTTGTGGCAAGGCTAATGAAATCTGAATCTAGCGCCCAACCTGTGCTTTGGTTCCAACACTTTGTCAGCTCTGTTTTTCCAGCTAACGAGCCTCAACGCTGCTGCTCCGTAATGCCATGACTCCGTAACGCCACTGCGCCGCTGCGCTGCAACTGACAGCATAAGTCTTGTTGTATCTAGAGTAGTTGGTGGCTATGTCCCCACCTTATCTCCATTAGCATCTACTTTAACATCTTTACTTTAGCATCTTTACTTTATGCTATATGCTTTAGCATCTTTAGGATATGCTGAAAACCTTCCTTGAGAACTAAGTAAGCTGTCCTATATGTATCCCTAAGCTGTCATGTTTTGGCAAGGCTAATGAAATAGAAAATTCAGCCTCAACCTGTGATTTGTCTCCAACAAATGGTATCGGAGCCTAGCATTCTTCCTGGGGTTTTTTCCCCTTACCCTTACCATCCCAATCCGTCGCCATGTCTCTCCGTTCCTACTCCTCTTCTTCCTCCAATCGGTCGACTACGTCCAGTGCTCAGCGCAGGCAAGCAGCAGCTGCAGCAGAGCTGTTCGCGGCGGAGCAGCACGAGCAGGAGGCGGCGGACCGCGCAGCTGCGGCTGCTCGGGCGCAGCGGCTGGCGGCTGCCGAGCTCGCTGCAGCACGGGCCGCCGAGGAGGTCGCAACCGCGGCTGCTGCTGCTCGAGCGGCGGCAGCGGAAGTCGCTGCCCTGCGGGCCGGAGGAGGCGGACGCGGACGTGCGGAGGCGGACGCGGCTGGACGAGTCGGTCGCGGTGCGGGCGGCTCCGGCACGGACACGAGCGAGGAGGTGGGCTCGGACGCTGGACGCGGACGCGGGCGCGGCTTCGCGCGCGCGGAGCTGGACGCGGAAGCCCACGTGGGGGCGCGACGCAACGCAGGAGCCTCGGGCGTGCGCGGCTTCGACCGCGATGCGGACCAGCTGGACGCGCGACCTCGGTGGACGCGACGACCTGGAGCGGCCGGTGCGGATGCAGGCACGGACATGCATGACTTCAACGAAGGATGACCGCGTGGCTTCGACGCAGGACGCGACCGCGCGGACCAGCGCGACCTCCGCAGGCACACGGGCACGTGCGACGCGAGGAACGCAGGGGACCGGCGCGGCTTCGACAACACGCTTGCGGGCGGTCTCGGTGGATGGGACGATGGCGCACAGAGCCCTCACAGGCGGCGCGCCTCCCCTTCCCCGGACCGGCGCAACGGACGCGATGCGGACCTGCGCGGACGCGGCCTCGACGGCGCTCCAGGCGGCCGCGGTCTCGACGGTGCTCCAGGCGGACGCGACCCCTGGCGTGATCCGCGAGTCGACCGCGCACTGGAGGCGCAGCGACTGCGGGAGGAGGCAGCGCGGCTGGAGGCAAAGCAGGCCTTCAGCGAACGGGAAGCACGGGAACGGCACGGACGCGGCTTCGACTACCGCGAGCATGGACGGGACGCTGGCGCGTGGAGCCCTCACAGGCGGCGCGCCTCCTCTTCCCCGGACCGGCGCCGTGGTCGCCGTGGCCGCCCCGGCTCTCCTCCCGCCGTGCAGACCGTCTTCAAGGACGCTAGCGCCGGCGGAGGATGGCCCATGCTCACCAAGACCAACTACGCCGAGTGGTCCATGGTGATGAAGGTGAAGATGCAGGCGCGGTGCATGTGGGACGCGGTACGGTACGGCGACGCCAACTTCCACGAGGATCGGCGGGCGCTGGAGGCGCTTCTCGCGGCCGTTTCGACGGAGATGCGCTCCTCCCTCGCGAACAAGCGGACCGCCAAGGACGCCTGGGACACCATCTCCGCGGCGCGCATCGGCAGCGACCGCGCCCGCAGGTCCACGCTTCAGAAGCTGCGTCAGGAGTGGGAGAACCTGGCTTTCAAGCCGGGTGAGGACGTCGACGACTTCGCTCTCCGCCTTAACACCCTGATGCAGCAGTTGGCGCGGTATGGCGACGACGACATCGACGAGGAGAGAGCTGTCGAGAAGTTCCTCCGCGTCGTCACCAAGAAGTACTCGCAGGTCGCCATCGCCATCGAGACGTTGTTGGACTTCTCCGAGCTGTCGATCGAGGAGGTGACGGGTCGCCTCAAGGCCGTCGACAACCGCGAGCAGCTACCTTCCTCAGAGCCGGTCACCATTGGTGGCAAGCTTCTCTTCACCGAGGAGCAGTGGCTCGCCCGCCAGCGAGAGCGGAAGAAGGGGGAGGCCTCGAGCTCTTCGGCTTTGGGTTCGTCGAGCAGCCGCAAGCGTCGGTCGCGCAAGCGGGACAAGGCGCGTGGTGGCGCTCCTGGCGGCGCCGACGGCGAGCGCAAGGCTACCCGCGACGACACCTGCAACAACTGCGGGAGGACCGGCCACTGGGCCAAGGACTGCCGGTAGGCGAAGCGCGGCGGTCAGGCACACGTTGCGCGCGTCGCGCAAGCGCAGGAGGGTGACGAGGCGACTCTGTTCTGTGTACACGGGAGCATCGAGCCGCACTCCCCTCCCGCACCGGCCGCCACCGCGCTCCACCTTGATGAGCCGCGGGCCCACGTCTTCCTCGGCAACGGGTCCGGCGGCGACAAGATCGACGGGTGGTGCCTCGACACCGGCGCCACTCAACACATGACTGGGCGGCGGGAGTTCTTCTCCGAGCTCGACTTCGGCGTTCGAGGCTCCATCAAGTTTGGGGACGCCTCCACCGTGGAGATCAAGGGCGTCGGCTCTGTCGTCTTCACCACCAAGACCGGCGAGCACCGACTGCTTACCGGCGTCTACTACATCCCCGCGCCGAGGAACTCCATCATCAGCTTGGGACAACTAGATGAGAACGGCTCGCGCGTGGAGATCGAGCACGGGGTCCTGCAGATTTGGGATCGCCATCGTCGCCTTCTCGCCAAGGTGAACAGAGGCGCCAACCGCCTCTACATCCTCCACGTGCAGGTGGCGCAGCCCGTGTGCCTTGTAGCCCGCCGCGATGACGACGCCTGGCGGTGGCACGAGCGCTTTGGGCACCTCAACTTCGAGGCCCTGAAGCAGCTCGGCAACAAGGAGATGGCGCAGGGCATGCCGCGAGTCGAGCACGTGGAGCAGTTCTGCGACACCTGCGTCTTCACCAAGCAGCGGCGGCTCCCCTTTCCTCGCCAGGCAAGCTTCCGCGCCAAGGAGAAGCTGGAGCTCGTGCACGGTGACCTCTGCGGCCCCGTGACACCGGCCACACCTGGAGGCCGGCGCTTCTTCCTGCTGCTCGTCGACAACGTGTCCCGCTACATGTGGGCGGTCTTGCTCGACACCAAGGCGGTGGCTGCGGACGCCATCAAGCGCCATCAAGCTGCTGCGGAAAAGGAGTGTGGCCGCAAGCATCGGGTGCTACCCACCGACAACGGCGGCGAGTTCACGGCGGCTGAGTTCGCGGCGTACTGCGCCGACGAGGGAATCCAGCGCCACTTCTCTGCGCCGTACACCCCACAGCAGAACGGCGTCGTTGAGCGCCACAACCAGACAGTGGTGGCTACCGCCCGTGCCCTCCTCAAATAGAGAGGAATGCTGGCAATCTACTGGGGGAGGCGGTGATGACTGCCGTCCATCTCCTCAACCGCTCGCCCACCAAGGCCCTTGACGGCAAGACGCCGTACGAGGCCTGGCACGGGCGCAAGCCGGTGGTGAGCCACCTCTGCGTCTTCGGTTGTCTCGCCTTTGTCAAGGAGCTCAACCACGTCGGCAAGCTCGACGACCGGAGCACGCCGGGAGTCTTCATCGGCTACGTGGAGGGCGTCAAGGCCTATCGTATCCTCGACCCTGCGACACAGCGCGTCCGCATCTCTCGGGACGTCGTGTTCGACGAAGGGCGAGGCTGGGCTTGGGACAAGGCGGTGGACGACGGCTCGACTTCGACTCTCAGAGACTTCGTCGTCGACTATGTTCACTTCGAGGGAGCCGGGGGAGCTAGCGCTCGTCTTCACCAAGCTCGTCCACCGCGGCACCCGGCTCGCCATTAGCTCCGGCGAGTCCTCCACTGCCTACACCACCAGTGAGTCCTCCACCACCGGCCACGCCCCGCTTTCCTACACCGGCGGCGCCCCGCTCTGCTACACCGGCTCCCCACTCTCCTGCACAGGTGCCGACACTTCCAGGATCAACACCAGCAGCTTCGGCCCGTCAGCGCACGGTGGAGCTCGCCACTCCGCTGTCCAATGACGAGGACCGCGTCGACGCCTACCACGACGGCGAGCCTCTACGGTACCGCACCATGGACAACATCCTCGGCGATCAGCCTGTCCCTGAGATGGCGGTGCACGACTTCGAGGCAGAGCTGCACCTGGTGCACGAGGATGGCGAGCTCCGCTCCTTCGCTGAGGCGGAGGGAGACGCGGCATGGCGCGCCGCGATGCAGCAGGAGATGGATGCGGTCGAGCGGAACCGGACATGGGAGCTGGCAGATCTTCCTGCCGGCCACGTGCCATCACCCTTAAGTGGGTCTACAAGCTCAAGAAGGATGAGGCCGGGGCGGTGATCAAGCACAAGGCGCGTTTGGTGGCTCGTGGGTTCGTCCAGCGGGAGGGAGTCGACTTCGACAACGCATTCGCGCCCGTCGCACGGATGGAGTCCGTTCGTCTCCTCGCGCTGGCAGCCCAGGAGGGATGGCGTGTGCACCACATGGACGTCAAGTCCGCCTTCCTCAACGGTGACCTGAAGGAGGAGGTCTACGTCCACCAGCCGCCGGGATTCGTCATCCCCGGCAAGGAGAACAAGGTTCTCCACCTGCGCAAGGCTCTCTACGGCTTGCGGCAGGCGCCACGAGCATGGAACGCCAAGCTGGACTCCACCCTCAAGCAAATGGGGTTCGAGCAGAGTCCTCACGAGGCTGCTGTCTACTGGCAGGGCAAGGATGGCAATGCCCTGTTGGTAGGCGTCTACGTCGACGACTTGGTGATCACCGGCACCAAGGAGGCCGAAGTGGAGGCGTTCAAGGAGGAGATGAAGGCCACCTTCCAGATGAGCGACTTGGGCCTCCTCTCCTTCTACCTGGGGATCGAGGTCCACCAGGACAGCTCAGGCATCTCCCTTCGCCAGACTGCCTACGCCAAGCGCATCGTCGAGTTGGGCGGCCTCACCGGTTGCAACCCAGCCTACACTCCCATGGAGGAGAGACTGAAGCTGAGCCGCGATAGCACGGCCAAGGAGGTCGACGCCACGGAGTACCGGCGCATTGTGGGCAGTCTTCGCTACCTCGTCCACACGCGGCCGGACCTGGCGTTCACTGTTGGCTACGTCAGTCGGTTCATGCAGCGACCGACGACGGAGCATCAGTAGGTTGTCAAGAGGATTCTCCGCTACATCGAGGGCACCATCGACTATGGTTTGCACTACCCGAGGTGTCCCGGTGCGGAGCACTTCATCGGGTACAGCGACAGCGACCTCGCCGGTGACATCGACATAAGCAAGAGCACTAGCGGGACGGTATTCTTCCTCGGCAAGTGCTTGATCAGCTGGCAGTCGGTGAAGCAGCAAGTGGTGGCTGTGTCCAGTTGCGAGGCGGAGTACATCGCTGCCACAACCGCTTCGACTCAAGCTCTCTGGTTGGCTCGGCTGCTGGGTGATCTCCTGGGAAGAGACGCAGAAGCAGTAGAGCTCAGGGTGGACAGCAAGTCTGCCTTGGCCTTGGCGAAGAACCCCGTCTTCCATGAGCGCAGCAAGCACATCCGCATCAAGTACCACTTCATCAGGAGCTGCTTGGATGAGGGGAGCATCAAGGCCGGCTACATCAACACCCAGGATCAGCTCGCCGACCTTCTCACGAAGTCCCTTGGGCGGGTCAAGTTCCAGGAGCTTCGCGCTAGGATTGGGATGGTTCAAATTCCCCAGAAGGCGCCACACAAGACTTAGGGGGAGAATGACAGCATAAGTCTTGTTGTATCTAGAGTAGTTGGTGGCTATGTCCCCACCTTATCTCCATTAGCATCTACTTTATCATCTTTACTTTATGCTATATGCTTTAGCTGTTAGTCGCTGGATTCGCACTCTTGGTAGTAGCTGAATCCTTACTCTCATCGAGAGAGGATGACACTAGGAGTTGGGGCAATTTTCTGGTTTATTTCTCACACAAACTCATACAATGCCATGCCAACCTGAGGGGTTGGGGATACATATTTATAGGGCTGCTAGCCAGCCAAGCATATGCTAAGATGCTGCTAAGATGCTAGTCTAAGATGCTGTCCTAGATGCTAGTCAAGATGCTGTCCTAAGATGCCGATGCTGTCCTAAGATGCTTGTCCTAAGATGCTGTCCTAAAGATGCTAACTGCTGTCCTAAAAGCAGTCAAGGATGCTATTACAAGGACACAAGGACCATGTGTTGCAGTCCCACAAAGACCAGCCACACACGGACTTATTCCTGTCATTCTCCCCCTAAGTCTTGTGTGGCGCCGTCTAGGGAACTCGGACCATCCCAATCCTGGTGCAAAGCTCCTGGAACTTCACTCGCCCAAGGGACTTGGTGAGAAGGTCTGCCAGCTGATCCTGGGTGTTGATGTAGCCGGCCTTGATGCTCCCCTCGTCCAAGCAGCTCCGAATGAAGTGGTACTTGATGCGGATGTGCTTGCTGCGCTCATGGAAGACGGGGTTCTTTGCTAAGGCCAAGGCGGACTTGCTGTCCACCCTGAGCTCCACCGCTTCAGTGTCTCTGCCGAGGAGATCACCAAGCAGTCGAGCGAGCCAGAGCGCCTGAGTCGAAGCGGTGGAAGCCGCTATGTACTCGGCCTCGCAGCTGGACAGGGCCACCACCTGCTGCTTGACCGACTGCCAGCTAACGAGGCACTTGCCGAGGAAGAAGAGGACCCCGCTTGTGCTCTTGCTGGTGTCGATGTCGCCCGCGTGGTCGCTGTCGCTGTACCCGACGAAGTGTGTCGCGCCAGGACACCTCGGGTAGTAGAGACCGTGGTCGAGAGTCCCCGCAACGTAGCGGATGATCCTCTTCACAGCCTGCTGGTGCTCCGTTGTCGGTCGTTGCATGAACCGACTAACGTAGCCGACGGAGAATGCCAAGTCCGGCCGTGTGTGGGCGAGGTAGCGAAGGCTCCCCACAAGACGCCGGTACTGGGTAGCGTCCACCTCCTCCGTCGTGCTGTCGCGGCTCAGCTTCAGCCTCTCCTCCATCGGAGTGAGGGCTGGGTTGCAATCGGTGAGCCCAGCTAGCTCAACGATGCGCTTGGCGTAGGCGGTCTGTCGAAGCGTGATCCCGGAGTCATCCTGGTGCACCTCGATTCCCAGGTAGAAGGAGAGAGACCCCAGGTCACTCATCTGGAAGGTGGCCTTCATCTCTTCCTTGAAAGCCGCCACCTCCGCCTCCTTGGTGCCGGTGATCACCAAGTCGTCGACGTAGACACCTACCAGCAGGGCCTTTCCTCCGTTGCCCCGCCGGTAGATGGCCGCCTCGTGCGGGCTTTGCTCGAAGCCCATCCCCTTCAGCGTGGAATCCAGCTTGGCATTCCACGCCCTCGGTGCCTGCCGCAAGCCATAGAGGGCCTTGCGCAGGCGAAGCACCTTGCCCTCCTTGCCGGGAATCGCAAATCCCGGCGGCTGATGCACGTAGACCTCCTCCTTCAAGTCGCCGTTAAGGAACGCCGACTTGACATCCATGTGATGGACACGCCAGCCCTCCTGGGCAGCTAGCGCAAGGAGGAGTCGCACGGACTCCATCCGTGCAACGGGCGCGAAGGCGTCGTCGAAGTCGATTCCTTCTTGCTGGACGAAGCCGCGCGCCACCAGACGCGCCTTGTGCTTGATCACCTCTCCGGTCTCATCCTTCTTGAGCTTGAAGACCCACTTGAGAGAGATGGCGTGGTGGCTGGCTGGAAGATCGGCCAGCTCCCACGTCTTGTTCCGCTCGACGGCGTCCATCTCCATCTGCATCGCGGCACGCCATGCCGCGTCCCTCTCCGCCTCGGCGAAGGAACGAGGCTCGCCATCGTCCTGTGCGAGGTGCAGCTCCGCCTCAAAGTCATGCTGTGCCAGTCCAGGGACCGGCTGCTCGCCGAGGAGGTTGTCCACGGTACGGTAGCGCAGAGGCTCGCCGCCGTGGTAGGCGTCGATGCGATCCTCGTCGTTGGACAGCGGAGTGGCGAACTCCACTGTGCGCTGCTCGTCGTGGGCCGAAGCTGCCGGTGCCGAGCCTGAAGAGGTAGGGTCCGGTGTAGGAGAACGAGGCGTGGTCGGCGATGCTGGTGGTGGACTCGCCGGAGCCTGTGGACTTGCCGGAGCTGGTGGTGGCGGTGGTGAAGGACTCGCCGGAGCTGGTGGCGAACGAGGTGGTGGGGTAGGCGAGCTCGGTGAGGACGAGCTGCTAGCTCCCCCCGCCTCCTTGAAGTGGACGTAGTCGACGACGAAATCGCTGGTCGTCGGAGTCGAGTCGTCATCCACCATCTTGCCCCACGTCCAGCTTCGTCCCTCGTCGAACGCGACGTCACGCGTGATGCGCACGCGCCGTGTCGCAGGGTCGAGGACGCGGTAGGCCTTGGAGCCCTCCGCGTAGCCGATGAAGACCCCTGGCGTGCTCCGGTCGTCGAGCTTGCCGACGTGGTTGAGCTCCTTGACGAAGACCAGGCAGCCGAAGACGCGAAGGTGGCTCACCGCGGGCTTACGCCCGTGCCAGGCCTCGTATGGCGTCTTGCCGTCGAGGGCCTTGGTGGGGGAGCGGTTGAGCAAGTGGACGGCAGTCATCACCGCCTCACCCCAGTAGATCGCCGGCATCCCTCTCTGCTTGAGGAGGGCACGGGCGGTGGCCACCACCGTCTGGTTGCGGCGCTCGACGACGCCGTTCTGCTGCGGAGTGTACGGCGCGGAGAAGTGGCGGTGGATCCCCTCATCGGCGCAGTACGCCGCGAACTCGGCCGCCGTGAACTCGCCGCCGTTGTCCGTGCGTAGGACCCGAAGCTTGCGGCCGCACTCCGCCTCCGCAGCAGCTTGAAGGTGCTTGATGGCGTCCGCTGCGGCTGCCTTGGCGTCGAGCAGGACAGCCCACATGTAGCGGGACACGTCGTCGACGAGGAGGAGGAAGTAGCGCCGGCCTCCAGGTGTAGCCGGTGTCACGGGGCCACAGAGGTCACCGTGTACGAGCTCCAGCTTCTCCTTGGCGCGGAAGCTCGCCTGGCGGGGGAAAGGGAGCCGCCGCAGCTTGGTGAGGACGCAGGTGTCGCAGAATTGCTCCACGTGGTCGACGTGCGGCATGCCCCGCACCATCTTCTTGCTGCCGAGCTGCCTTAGGGCCTCAAAGTTGAGGTGCCCAAAGCGCTCGTGCCACCTCCAAGCGTCGTCGTCGCGGCGGGCTGCAAGACAAAGAGGTTGCGCCACCTGTGCGTGAAGGACGTAGAGGCGGTTGCTCCTGTTGACCTTGACGAGGAGCCGGTGTCGATGATCCCAGATGCGCAGCACCCCGTGCTCGATCTCCACGCGCGATCCGCTCTCATCCAGCTGTCCCAAGCTGATGATGGAGTTCCTCAACGCGGGGATGTAGTAGACACCGGTGAGCAGCCTGTGCTCGCCAGTCTTGGCGACGAAGACGACAGAGCCGACGCCCTTGATCTCCACAGCGGAGGCGTCGCCGAACTTGACGGTGCCTCGAACGCTTGGGTCGAGCTCGGTGAAGAATTCCCGCCGCCCGGTCATGTGGTGGGTGGCGCCGGTGTCAAGGCACCACCCGTCGGTCTTGTCGTTGCCGGAGCTGTCGTCGAGGAGGGCGTGTGCTTTTGGCTCGTCAAGGTGGAGGAGAGCCGTTGCGGCCGGCGCCGCTGGAGGTAGTTCAATGCTCGCATGAGCAATGAACAGAGCCGGCTGCTCCTCCTCTTCCGCCTGCGCGACGTGGGCCTGGCCGCGTCGTGGCTGTCGACAATCCTTGGCCCAATGACCAAGCTTGCCGCAGTTGTAGCAAGGGTCGCCTCGTGCTGGCTTTTGCTTGCCAGCGGCGCCGCCCTGGGCGCCTCCACGATCATCACCCTCGGCACGTCCTCGCGCCCCTGCCTGGGCGTCTTTGCGCGGCTTGCCACGCTTGCCACGCTTGCGGCCGCCTGTCGTGGAAGAAGGCTCCCCCTTCTTCCTGTCACCTTGGCTGGCAGCCCACTGCTCCCGAGTGAGGAGGAGCTTCCCGCCAATGGTGACGGGTCCCGAGAGGGGCTGTGGCTCATCGCCGTCAACGACCTTGAGGCGGCCCAACGCCTCCTCGATCGTCATCGTGGAGAGGTCCAGCAGAGACTCGATTGAGCGAGCCATCTGCTTGTACTTCTCGGGGACGCAGCGGAAGAGCTTCTCAACAGCTCTCTCCTCGCCGTAGGTGTCGTCGCCGAACTGCACCAACTTCTGCAACAGAGTGTTGAGACGGAGAGCAAAGTCATCAACGTCCTCACCTGGCTTGAAGGCCAGGTTCTCCCACTCCTTGCGTAGTGCCTGCAGTGTGGACTTGCGGGCGCGGTCGCTGCCGATGCGTGCTGCAGCGATGGCGTCCCAAGCCTCCTTGGCAGTCCGCTTGCTGGTAAGCGAAAACTGCATCTCGGGCGGGACTGCAGCAATGAGAGCATCCAGCGCCCGTCGATCTTGGTCGTAGTCGACGTCGCCGTACCGGACTGCATCCCACATATGCCGCACCTGGAGCTTCACCCTCATCACCGCAGCCCACTCAACGTAGTTGGTCTTGGTGAGGGTAGGCCACCCGCCGCCGGGGCCGACGTCCCTGACGACAGCCTGGTACTCGTGGTGACCACGGTACCGAACCGGGGAGAGAGAGCCGCGCTGCCTGTGAAGGCCGCGCTCTCCGTCGACCCGTCCGCCGCCGCCATGCGCGCCTCCTCCAGGAGCGCCACCGCCGTGCGCGCCTCCTTCAGGAGCGCCGCCGGCGTGTCTGCGCCTGTCGGGGCTGCCGCCGCGCTCGTGAGCGTGCACGGCTGCCCACTGCGCCGCTCGCCCTCGCGATGCCTCCCTCTCCAGCAGCTCGAGGTCCGCGTCGGCGCTGTCATCAGCAGCGATGGAGCTGCTGTTGCTGCCGCGTAGAGCCTCGACCTCCGCTGCTGCTGCACGCGCTGCATCCGCCGCCGCCGCTGCTTCCACCTCCGCTCTAGCTGCTGCTAGCTCCGCTGCTGCCAGCCTCGATGCCCTTGCCGCTGCTGCAGCGGCGTCTGCTGCCGCTCGCTCGCGCTTCTCTGCCGCGGCGAGGTCGGCCTCCTGCCGACGCCGCGTGCTCGAAGCGACCGAGCCCTGAGACTGGCCTGCGGACATGGCGCGCTATCGAGGGGGCTGCTGTGTGGAGAGCAGGGGCAGCCGGAGCTGCTGCTGCTACCGGCTGCGGTTGGGGCTGCTGCGAGGCCGGGGAAGGAGAAGAACAGGAGATGCTCAGGCTACAGGATAGTACGGCTCGGATACCACTTGTTAGTCGCTGGATTCGCACTCTTGGTAGTAGCTGAATCCTTACTCTCATCGAGAGAGGATGACACTAGGAGTTGGGGCAATTTTCTGGTTTATTTCTCACACAAACTCATACAATGCCATGCCAACCTGAGGGGTTGGGGATACATATTTATAGGGCTGCTAGCCAGCCAAGCATATGCTAAGATGCTGCTAAGATGCTAGTCTAAGATGCTGTCCTAGATGCTAGTCAAGATGCTGTCCTAAGATGCCGATGCTGTCCTAAGATGCTTGTCCTAAGATGCTGTCCTAAAGATGCTAACTGCTGTCCTAAAAGCAGTCAAGGATGCTATTACAAGGACACAAGGACCATGTGTTGCAGTCCCACAAAGACCAGCCACACACGGACTTATTCCTGTCATTAGCATCTTTAGGATATGCTGAAAACCTTCCTTGAGAGCCAAGTAAGCAGTCCTATATGTATCCCTAACCTGCCATGTTTTGGCAAGGCTAATGAAATAGAAAATTCAGCCTCAACCTGTGATTTGTCTCCAACAGCAACGCCGCACCACTGTGATACTGGGGGGCCACTGTTGAGGAGCTTGTGTGCCAGACTGCAGCATGAATCAGAAATAGAGGGGAAGATTTCACTCGAATTTCCTGGACATAGTTGTCCTCCATGGCGAGTTATATAGGCCAGTCACCGTGATTTTTTTTTGGTCCTGTGAATTGAGAAGTGCGGGCAAGAGGAGATCACGGCCAATTTTTGGTGTTAACTCCACCAATTTTCAGTCTCAGCGAGGCCACTATTTAGTTTTGCTGCAGGAGGGGGTCGTGTCCTTGTGGGAAATTTAACAAGCGGCGCGGTCGGTGATTTTGGATGTAGAGCCGGGGAAGAGGAGAGCATGATGCCGGGTGTGAAACGGTGTTTTGCACGGCATTAGCCACTGGTTAGCGTCCGATTGCATGGGAAACCGAATGGACGGCGGTGTATTAAGGGGGCGGTGGTGAATAAATGAAAATTGTGATACTTGAGCCCTCCTTGGTCACGGTGCCATGGGCTTATATGACTTAGACTTTTCGGCGGTGGGAGGACTACAGAAAAAATTCAAATAAGTTATCTTATAGCGAGTTTGATATATGTTTCTGAATCTTATTTACTTTGCAATCTCACCATTTGCCACTTTAACCTACAAACTGGAAGTGGAAAGCAGGTAGAAGCACTAACATTGATGGATAGGAAATGTTGAGGAACTCTGTAGCTAAAGGCATAATTGAATAGTCCCACTGTTATGGTGGGCAAGGTCTACAGGCGTCGGGGCAGGCCAAGTGGCTGATTGTGCCAGGGAGGGCGCAGTCACCACGCCAGCCACGCCGGCCACGGTGCCCAACTGTCGGTTGGCAGGATCCTAGTATCTAGGAGCATTATCTATCTAGTTTTGTTAAGATTGTGATTTATATTTTAATTAGCTGGTTTGTTAGGATCACAAGTATAAGTGTCGAACTCTATTCAGTTAAGAAGGCAAGCCTGGGATTGGAGTTATCTCCCCCTTGGGCCCTTGGGCTTATTGTTCTCGCCATCTTGTTGTCGTTCTCATCTGTTGCTCGTCCACGGCACCTCCACCTCGCCGCCGCGCCTTCAAGCATCGACCTCCCATCTCCCATTCATACTTCCTGAGATCCCTGAGCCGCAACACCCACCCTTTCAAGACAATTGATAAATACTACTGTAAAGAGTGATGTCAGAATACGACCCTAAAGATTGTTCTACTCAATCTCTCTCCAAAAGAAATTAAATCTTAGATGTGCAAAATATCATTTTCAGTTTTTTCCTTTTCAGGTATCTCCCTGGTAATTGCCCTGTCTAGTGTAAGAACTGCAATATACTGAAGACAATGTCATAAAGTCTGTAGATAGAACAGTTAAAAATTCTTGATTATTGTCAAAACAAATACAAATAAAGGATTTTTTAGCAGAAAATACAGCAGGGGAGGCCCCCCACTGTAGGGATTATATTAAACAAAAACAAAGATTGCTGAGTGATTTACTAAGTTATAGTGTTTATTGTGTGGAATGACCATGTTCTACCTTATGTTTACTTTTTGTTTCCTTGTATTTTGCTATCTGATGAGAGACTCCCATTTAGGTGTTCACTTGGTGATCTCACAAATAATGACGATCATTATAAGAAGGCATTGGAAGTATCAAATAGTAAATCAGCCCGAGCTATGGTAAAGTTGATGTTAATTCTTTCAGTTTCCTTGATCATCTTGTTTGTGGCAGATCATTGTATATAGGATTTGGATTAGGAAATGGTATTAATGACAACAGGATAGCTCATTCACCTAGCACCAAAGTTTTCAGACCAAGGTTTGAGAGAGTTTCAAACATGTTCTGATTTGAGCATGTTTCCACATGTCTTGATGAAACTTTAAAGCTTCAAGACAGGTTTTATGCTTATTTTAAAGTGAATGGCTAGTGTCTAATCTAATTAATCTGTAGGCTTAGCCTCTGTCACTTCAGATCCATAAGAGCTGTTGGGAGAAGCATAAGCCTTTCTGAGATTACCATGAATATGATACTGGAGTAACCAGAAAAAGGATGTGAAGTTGATAAGTGATGTGTGGTAACGATTTTGTACAATCGTCCATTAAAAAAAAACGATTCTGTACAATCCATGGCTTCCACAAACATCTATCTGCTTTGAAGTGCTGTCGAACCTACATATTCGAATTAGGTGCTATTTTGTTTTCTAGTTGGGTTTGGAGGAATAAATCAGATTTGTTGATGAATCTGATTTAGGCTCACAAAAAAAACTTCTAGTTTCCAGAGAGTTCAGAAGTCAACTCAAGTTTCAGGAGTCTCCCAAAATGAGTAAAGTAGCAACATTTATTTTTCATGGAGTTTCATCCAAGCCTTTTCTTTTTTTCAAAGGGTGATCCCTATTCTTTGAGAGACTTAGTGTGTGTGGGTTTGAGTTTGTAACATCTCTTGCCCCTTCTTTTCTTAATATTTGAGTTTCATCTAAGCCTCGTACCTGAAACTTCAAAGATTCCTATTATCTCTTAATAAAGTTGGATATGTGCAAGTTTAAAGAAGTTCCAATCATGTTTTCCACACACATACACACACACCAAAAAAAAAAAAGTTCTGTAACTTACATTGGATCTGGATACACTCTGGTCATGTGCCAACTGTGGTTCCTCATGTTGTGCCACCCTACGCACTTGCTTACCATACGTTGTCCATGTTGCCTGTAGCATCCTGCTCATTTGTTTAACAGTTAACAGTTAAGTTGTCTCATCTTGGAGAATGAGACAGTTTATCTTTTGTTGAAGCCTAAATTAAAAGTAGTCGATAAGCTTAATTGTGAACGTGAGGTGCTGAGTGACATTGGGATAAAGTAGGTTCAGATAGATAGTTATGAATGAAGCAATGCAACATCATTGTTTTCCCTTACTGTTCGGGCCATCAATGACATCCAATTGGGCAGTTTCTCTTTTCTATTGTGGAATTCTTCTCACAGTGTCTTTACTTTTTCATGTAGCGTTCTCTGGCTCGCAGTGCGTACAACAGGAATGACTTCCATACATCCAAAATCCTATGGTATAAGACTATCTTAAGCAAAAATGTTGTTTATCGTTGTCAATAACTTCCAAAATCTCTTACTTTTGAACTTTGAATAGGGAATCTGCATTGTCGTTGAACTCTTTGATTCCAGATGGCTGGTTTGCATATGGCACAGCTGCATGGAAGGTAATTTTGTGAAGTTTCAAATTCTTTTGCAAAGAGAAAGTATGTATGGATATTTTTATTCTGCATATGTAGTAGTGACATTTCTTAAAACGGAAGGTTTGTATAATTATTTGAATAAGACTGTCTTGCTATTTTCTTCATTGTTATGGATCACTACTTATTTGCAACTTACTGTTTTGCATTTCTATATGGAACTAGAGATCAGACTGCTGCCTTGTGAAAGTTAAGACAGGAACCTCACTGGTTCTTTTTAAGGTTTTCCCATTATGGCTTTAGGCTCCTAAAAATATGCTTTCAAGTTTCAACTGTTACGAATAAAGAGAGACTGAACTGGATGATTATATTGAGGCCCAATGGAAACTGTATATAGAGTACATGAGAGACACAAGAGGAAAACCCTAGACTAGGATGACTATTATACCTTAACATTAACTAATTATCAATTTATCATATCATAGGCGGGAAATATCAAGTGTTTTTCACAGCATTTAAAATATTCGACTAGGAAGCCACCTAGGTGCTAGGTGGTGGAATATGTTTGCATGAGCTGAGTTGTTCCAATGGTCATTGCATTACACTCCATTTCTCTATGTTTGTCCATGACTCACAAGAATACATCCACAATATTGTACATGGAGGATACCGAGGGTGTAGTTATTGAAAATTTTCCTGGCGCGAACGCATTCATTGGCAAGCAATACACCAGGAAGAAGGGGCCAGCGTCCACTAGTGGTTAAGGCCTATCAGATTAGCAGTTTGTTGGGGGTTGTTAGCATCTTGTTAGCAAGTTAGCACCTTGTGAGTGAAGTTAGGGAGTTAATACATCTGCCGGCCATACCGACTAAGCATTAGGGGATTAAGCAGGAATTGAGTTATTATGATTGTTGGAGTATGTATTAAGCCCATGAGGCTAAGGCCCATGTGGCCCATGTATGGTTACTATATAGCTATCCTTCTAGGGTTAGCCCAAATCAATAGAATCATTATCTCTAGCATGGTATCAGCAGCTTAGGTTGTCTTCTCCCCAGCAGCCGCCGCCTCCTTCCTGGCTAGAGCCGCCGCCGCCGCCGCCGCCATCTTGGCCTGGCTCCGCCATGGCTGGCCGCCGCTCCCCCCTCCTCCTCCTTCCTATTTCCACTCCTTCCCCTCTCTTCCATCCTCATCTTGGGCCCAGATTGCCGCCGCTGCCGCCCAGCATCCTCTCCCTGCTGCCGCTGCCGCCCAGCCTCTTCTCCCTGGCGCCGCCCGCCCGCACCTCCCTCTTCCTGCCGTCGGCTCTGCTCTGGGGGCCCGCCTTTCCCCTGCCCTTTCTCCTGGCCTGGGCGCCTCCCATCCTCCTCCCCTCACCCCTGCCGCTGCCCTCACAGCCGCCGCTGCTGCAGAGGGTGCCGCAGGGGGCGCCGCCTCTGCTGCCGCTGCTGCTGCAGGGGGGAGCGGGGGGGGGGGGGGGGGGGGGCTGATGCAGCCGCTGCTGCAGGAGGCGCTGAGGATGGGGGGCTGCTGCCGCTGCTGCCCTGACAGAGCGCCCCGCCGACGCCGTCCATCTTCCCGGCGCCGGGCTGGACGCCGACAGACTCCTTCCTGCCGGTGTTCAGGCTTTCCCGGCCCCGCCTCCACCACAACTTACCAACCTCTACGCCGGCCGTGACGCCTCGCCTCTCGCCGCCGCCCTCGTCGCCGCACGCGCTGCCGCCGCGGAGGGGCAGGCCCGGGTGCGCGCGGCCGCCCTCGTGTGGGAGCACGAGCGTGACGCGGCCGACGCCCTGGCTCGCCAGATCGCCGAGGCGGAGCGGCTCCTCTCTCCCGCCTCTCCGGTCGCTGGGGCCACCTCCTCTGCCTCGCCGGGTCGTCGTGTCTCACACCGCCGTCCTCTGGCACGACCCGGCCGACCCGCTCGTGGCTCAGCTTCACTACCAGGCCGGGGGGGTCTAGAACATTCGCCTCCTCGTCCCGGTCGTTCTCGAGCCGGAGTCGCCCTCCTACGCCCGCTGGCGGGACCTGGTGCTCCTCACTCTCCGCCGCTACGCCCTCGACGACCACGTCCTCGTTGACGCCTCGGTCGCCGTCTAGACCCCGTCGTGGCTTCGTCTCGACAGCATCGTCCTCTCCTGGATCCTGGGGACGATCTCTCTGGACCTCCACGACCTCGTCCGCACCTCCCCTGACGCGCGCCGGGCGTGGCTTGCCCTTGAGGGACAGTTCCTGGGCAACGCCGAGGCCCGGGCTCTGCGTCTCGACGCGAGCTTCCGCACCTTCGTCCAGGGTGACCTCTCCGTTGGCGAGTTCTGCCGTCGGATGAAGGGCATGGCTGATTCCCTGGGTGACCTCGGCTGGCCCGTGGAGGATCGCATCTTGGTCCTCAACGTCCTCCGGGGGCTCAGCGACCGCTACGCCCACCTCCGGACGTGGATCACCCGTCAGAGGCCCTTCCCCACCTTCCTGGAGGTCCGTGACGATCTCGTCATGGAGGAGCTCACGCAGGGCCTCCAGCCGGGATCCACCACTTCTACGGGGTCCTCGTCCTCCTCGACGACCCTGGCTGCTACTTCGCCGCGTCCGTCTGCTCCACCACGGTCGTCCGCTCCACCGCCACCGTCTCTCCTAGGTCCCCCTTCGGGCCGAGCGGAGGTGGGGGGGTCGTGGCGGTCGTCGTCACCGCGGACGGGGTCGCGGGGGTGGCCGGGGTGGCCTCACCCAGGCTCCGGCACCGGGTGGGCCGCAGGGGAGGCACCGGGCCTTCTTTCCAGAACCCGTGGTCCGGGCGCATCTCCATGTGGCCCTACCACGCCCACGGGGTCGACTCTCGTCCACCGGTGGCCATGCTCACCGGAGCTCCTCCTGCTGGTCCTCCCGGCGCCTTCCCTGCTACGCCGTGGACTCCACTACTAGGGGTCGCCGGTTGGGACCAGGCAGCCCTGGCTCGCTCGTTCAGCACCATGGGCCTGACACCTCCGGTCGGACCCGAGTGGATTGCTGATTCGGGGGCCATCTACCACACCACTCCTGACCCCGGTATACTTTCGTCGCTCCACTCTCCCTCTTCCTCTCTTCCTTCGTCCATTATGGTCGCAAATGGTTCGTGTCTTCCAGTCACGTCTGTGGGTACCACCGGTGCTCATGGCTCCTTCCGTCTTCCTGATGTTCTTGTTGCTCCTTCTATGGTTCACAACCTTCTTTCTATTCGTTGTTTTACAACTGACAATTCTTGTTCTTTGGAATTTGACTCCTCTGGTCTTACTGTAAAGGATTTGGCTTCCCGGCGTCCTCTGCTCCGATGTGACAGCACCGGGCCCCTTTACACCCTTCGCTTCCCGGCGGCTCCTTCGTCTTCTTCGCCGTCCGTTTTGTCAGCTGTCTTCTCCGCTTCTACTTCCTCTACTAGTTGGCACCGGCGCCTCGGCCATCCTGGACATGATGCCCTGATACAGCTCAGTCGTAGCTTCGGTCTTCCATGTACTCGAGCTCATGATGAGCAACTGTGTCATGCGTGCCAATTGGGCCGACATGTTCGTCTTCCTTTTCATAGTTCTTCCCATGCGGCCCGTATTTTTGATCTTGTACATTGCGACCTATGGACATCTCCTGTTCTCAGTATTTCCGGTTATAAGTACTATCTTGTGGTGGTTGATGATTTTTCGCATTATTCGTGGACGTTTCCCCTCCGTGCGAAGTCTGATACGTTTACCACGCTCCTTCACTTCTTCACTTGGGTGTCCATGCAGTTCGGCCTCACCATTAAGGCCGTCCAGTGTGACAATGGTCGCGAGTTTGATAACTCCACCTCCCGAGCATTCTTTCTCTCACGGTGTTCAGTTGCGCATGTCTTGCCCATATACCTCTTCGCAGAATAGCAAGGCTGAGCGGATGATTCGCACCACCAACGACACCGTGCGCACCCTTCTGTTTCAGGCTTCTCTTCCTGCTCGATTCTGGGCTGAGGGCCTGCACACCTCCACCTACCTCCTCAACCGCCTTCCTTCTGCCGCCTGTCCAGCTCCCACGCCACACCACGCCCTCTTCGGTACCCCTCCTCGGTACGATCACCTCCGCGTGTTTGGGTGTGCGTGTTACCCCAACACCGCTGCCACTTCCTCCCATAAGCTGGACCCCCGCTCCACTCGGTGTGTCTTCCTCGGATACTCCCCGGATCACAAGGGGTATCGGTGCTTTGACCTCACCTCCCGCCGGGTCCTCATCTCTCGCCATGTGGTGTTCGATGAGTCCGTCTTTCTCTTCTCCAGCACTACCACCCCTCCGGTTCCTGACCCTCCCTCCCTCTTTCCCGCTGACACGGTGGTCCAGCCACCTTTTCCGTGATCTCCTGCAGGTACCGCTGCGCCGAGCTCCTTGCCGGCCTCCTGTCCCGGCTTCCCGGTGGGTCCGGGCCCGTCGTCCTCTGGCGCGGCCCTGCCCTCTCCGGTTGGCGCAGACCCGGGGCCTTCGTCCCCCGCTTCTACCCTGGGGGGCCGTGCCGGTCGCCCTCGTCGGATCCTCCGTTGAGGTTCGTCGCGCCGGATCCTGCCCCGGCACCTCCGTCGAGGTTCGCCGCGCCGGTACGGGTGTACCAGCGCAGGCCACGGCCGCCGCCGCTCACGGTCCCTTCTCCGCCGGGGACACCGACACCACCACCGCAGTCCCCGCCGACTCGTGGTGCCCCGCCGGTCTACCACCCGCCGCTTCTTCACCGACACTCGCGGCATGTTCACCCGATGGTGACACGGCACGCGGCTGGCACACTGCCGCCCCGTGCCCTTGCGGCGTCGACCGGCGTCGCGGTGGTCTCCCCGGTACCCTCTTCTGTCCGCGACGCCCTGTTGGATCCTCACTGGCGCCGCGCGATGGAAGAGGAGTACGCCGCGCTACTCGCTAACTAGACGTGGGAGTTGGTGCCGCGGCCGCCAGGCTCCAACGTCGTCACCGGCAAGTGGATCTGGATCCACAAGCGTCGGGCTGATGGCACTCTTGAGCGCTACAAGGCTCGATGGGTCCTCCGGGGTTTCACTCAGCGCCCGGGAGTCGACTATGATGAGACCTTCAGCCCGGTGGTCAAGCCGGCCACCGTCCGCACGGTGCTCTCGCTGGCGCTTACTCGGTCATGGCCTGTCCATCAGCTGGATGTCAAGAATGCCTTCCTGCATGGCCTTCTCACCGAGACAGTATACTGTAGTCAGCCGGCGGGGTTCGTTGATTCCACCCGTCCTGACATGGTCTGCCGGCTCAACAGGTCTCTACGGCCTCAAGCAGGCACCTCGGGCGTGGAACCACCAGTTTGCTGCTTTCTTGCTGACACTGGGGTTCGTGGAGGCCAAATCTGATACATCACTGTTCGTCTACCACCATGGGGCTGACACTGCATACTTGCTGCTCTATGTTGATGACATTGTCCTCACAGCCTCCAGTGAGCCACTTCTCCGCCGGATCTTACTCCAGCAGGAGTTTGCGATGAAGGATCTGGGTGAGCTCCACCATTTTCTCAGGGTCACTGTTGAGCACCGTCCTGCTGGGTTACTTCTTCACCGGCGACAGCATACTCGGGATATCCTGGAGCGGGCTGGGATGACTGACTGCAATCCCTGCTCCACTCCGGTTGATACTCAGGGCAAGCTGTCCGAGGTTGAGGGACCTCCGGTGTCTGACCCCACTGCATACAGGAGTCTCGCCGGGGCCCTTCAGTACCTCACCTTCACCCGGCCGGACATCACCTACGCGGTTCAGCAGGTCTGCCTTCATATGCATGATCCAAGGGAGCCTCACGTAACGGCTCTCAAGCGCCTCCTCCGCTACCTCCGGGGCACACTCGACTACGGCCTTCTCCTCCACCGGGCCACCTCCACCGACCTCGTCGTCTACACCGACGCTGACTGGGCGGGGTGCTCGGACACTCGCCGCTCCACCTCCGGCTACGCCGTCTTCCTGGGCGGCAACCTGGTGTCTTGGTCGTCCAAGCGCCAGCCGGTGGTCTCCAGGTCCAGTGCTGAGGCGGAGTACCGCGCTGTCGCCAACGGCGTGGCGGAGGCCTCCTGGCTCCGGCAGCTTCTTGCAGAGCTGCACACTTCGCCCTCCCGGAGCACACTGGTCTACTGCGACAATGTCAGTGCGGTCTACCTCTCCACCAACCCCATCCAGCACCAGCGGACGAAGCATGTGGAGATCGACCTCCACTTTGTCCGTGATCGGGTGGCCATGGGCGAGGTGCGGGTCCTTCATGTTCCGACGACCTCCCAGTTCGCGGACATCTTCACCAAAGGCCTCCCGTCCTCGACCTTCGCCGAGTTTCGCTCCAGCCTCAACATCACCGGTGGCTAGTTGCGTCTGTGGGGGGGTCGCGTGTGTTCTTTCTTGTTCAGCCTGGAACTCCGCTGCGCCGGTAGTTCAGACTGCGGGGGGGTGTTGGAGTATGTATTAAGCCCATGAGGCTAAGGCCCATGTGGCCCATGTATGGTTACTATATAGCTACCCTTCTAGGGTTAGCCCAAATCAATAGAATCATTATCTCTAGCAATGATCAGAGCCTCCTAGGATAGGCTCGTTCCCCTGCCATCATTGTTGGCCCCTACAATCACAGCTCAGGTAAGCTGCTAGCCTAGCTTCACTCACTCAGCTGGAGGTTGAAGAAGACCCTGAGCTCAGCACACACACACTCTGCGTTGAGTTTTGTGGCAACTGAACTGCTTTTTCCATTGCATGTCTTGTGGTATATATACAACTCTTGTACCAACTATAAGGTACACAAGAGTATGGCTGAGTACAGCCCTAGCTACTCCTAGTACTACTAGTACATAGCTTAGATCAACCCACTACCAGAGTCATGGCTGATGTACATCTACCAACTATAGTACTTAGATGGCCTATTGCCTTACAAGCTACAGCACAAGGGAATGGACAGCCATGCTGACCCAAAATCCTAATCTGCAGCAGAGAGAGAGAGTTGGGGCAGCAGCAGATTATGTCTCACAATCATTGTTAGTCTAGTCAGATGTAAAGCCAACATCCAAGCCATATCATTTCCACTCTCTACCCTTAATTAAATGCTCCGACAGGCGACAGAATAGAAATGGTTGTATCATGACATTTAATAGGTATAGGGGTGGTCATTTCACATTGATTTTTCAGTAGAATTTGTATCTACTTGGTCAGTGCACAGTGCTATGGACAAATATCATGTCATGTGTTGGCATGGCAACTTGAGTGTGGAGGCAACTTTCATGTCATGTGTTGACATGACAATACTTTGTTACCTTAAATTTGGTTGTGGCAACATGATTTTGCCTTTATGTTCCTGCTTGCTTCTATTACCTTTACTTATCAGCTTTGTTGCTTCCACCATAGGAATTTGATTTTCACTAAGACTGCGTTGCTCATAGCTCCTTAGAACATATGTTGTCAAATATATTTACTGTTCATGTGTTCATACAGGACAAGGATCTTGACAAAGCTGTGGATGCGTTTAGTCGTGCTGTACAGATAGATCCTGAGAATGGAGAAGCATGGAACAACATAGCCTGCCTGTATATCAGTTTCTATACTTGTTCCTTGTCATATATTAGGATGCTGATGGTTTGGCCGGATGTGCAATATCATTAGCATTTATGCTTGACTAGGTGTTATGTGCCCTGATTTACATGTCATTACATTTTGCCTCATGTGTGTTTCTCTCATTTGCGCTGTTGATATTTTCTATTTTGTTTTGATCTTGGACTGTTTTACCTTGTCAGTTCAAGCTGCTCTGTAGAATATATTGGTTTTGGCATTTCTCTGTGGTATTCTGCTGTTGTGCATCATGGTCTATCTTTCAAAAATTATTTCGTGGAAATTTGTGTACATTGAGTCGAGCCTTGTGTTACTCTTATCAAGCGCTCATTGGTTGTTAGTACTTGCCAGTCTGTTGGTTTATTATGCCTTTTAGAGCAATCGTTAGTGTTCCATAGAAAGAAAGACAAAATAGATCACATGGTATAGAAGTTATGCTGTACAAAGCTTATGTGAGCAATGTAATGGTCAGGTGTGGTTGATATGTTCTGTAGTGGAATAGCTAATTAAGATTTATTGATGATGTTTGCTTGTGCCATCTTTTTTTTTTCATCTTGTACCGACCTTTAATGTAGCTAATTATGTAGGCACATGATTAGAGGAAAAAGCCAAGCAGCAGTGCAAGCATTTAGGGAAGCTGTAAAGTTCAAGTATGTTCCACCTGATGTCCATAGAGTCCACTAATAGAAATTATAAACTAACTATATATTATTTGTAGGAGGAATAGTTGGGAAATTTGGGAAAATTACAGTAAAGTTGCTTTGGACACAGGGAATATTCGACTGGTAAGTATGCCTTTTGAGAAATTGACTTGAAATTTCTGCTTTCACAGGAAATTTTGTTACCTGTGGTTTTGTTCTCTATTTTACCCGTGGTGTTCCTTGAACATATGCAGTAGATAATGTGTCCCCCCACCCACCTTCCTTCTCTGTCTCTTTTTTATTTTTTATTTTTTTTATTTTTTTATTTTTTTTGTAAGATGAATCTTCAAATAACATTAAGTTCCCTCTGCAGACACTTGAAGCTTTGAAAACTGTATTGAATTTATCCTCAAACAAGAGCTTTAATGTTGGTATATTGGACAAGGTGATGACAATGCTTGAAGAACCATCTCCAAATTTTGTTGACACTCACGAAGCATTAGATGACACAAATAAAGAGACAAGACAATCCAATCAATTGTTAGATATTATTGGTGATATCCTTCAGCAGGTTACCAACCTCTGTGAATTGTATTTCATCTTATATTACATACCAGATTGCAGTTAATATCTTGTTTGTGTTTGCAGATTGTGCGAAGTGGAGGCAGCAATGCGGACGTATGGGGTTTGTATGCAAGATGGCATAAGACCAAGGGTAACCTCATGGCATGTTCTGAAGCTTTGTTGAAGCAAGTTCGATCTCTTCAGGTGCATATACTGTTCTCATGCTGAATGCTTCATTACCAATCAATAAACAAAAGGTGTGTTGGATTCTTTGAATGTTGGGTTCACCTTGATATTCCTTGTATGTGTATATTGAGGAGCAGATGGGGTGATATATTATCAGGGTACAAAAATGTGGTTTATACACAATAGCTCTTGTGTCTACAGGACATTGACTTGATTCTGGTGGATTACTTCTAAATTAGCTTGTGTTTTGTAGAGGCTTGCACTTCTGGAGGAAACTTAAGATTCTGTACTTTTCATAACTTGTCCCTAACAAAAGTAGAAACATAGAAATACTACCATTCTGGATCATAAATATCTTTATGGGAACATGTTGGAGTGTGAATGTTTTAGGCCCATGAGGCTAGGCCCATGTGGCCCTTGTATGCTACCTATATAGCTACCCTTCTAGGGTTAGCCAAATCAAGGAACTCTTCTATTTCCAATATGGTACCAGAGCCTCTTCTCCCAGCCGCCGGTTGACCCACCAGCAGGGCGCCGCCGCCTGCCACCTCCCCTACAGCCGGCCATGGCTGAACCTCCTCCTCCCTCCTTCCTTCACTTCCCCCCCCCCCCCCCCCCCCCCCCTCTCCCACCCTCCTTCCTGGGCCCCGATTGCTGCTGCCCCTCCGCGCCTCAACCCTTTTCCTGATGCCGCCGCCAAGCCTTCCTCTGATGCCGCCGCCGCCCTGGCCAGGGCGCTGCCCTCCCTGGCGCCGCCGGGGGCTGCCCTCCCTGGCGCCGCCGGCCAGGGGGCCGCCCTTCCTGGAGCCGTTGGCCAGGGGGCCGAGCCGGCCAAGCCCCCTGCTGGGGCCGCCCAGATGCCTGGCGCCCCTGCTGGGGCCGCCCAACTGCTTGGTGCTGGCGCTGGCGCCCATCTCCCCTGCCAGCGGCCTGCAGCCCCCCTCCTCTCTGCTGCGGGCTGGGGTGAACCTGGAGACCCGCCCCCTGCTGCTGTGACGGTGTCTGCAAGCTGGGCGGGGGCCGAGCCGGCCAAGCCCCCTGCTGGGGCCGCCCAGATGCCTGGCGCCCCTGCTGGGGCCGCCCAACTGCTTGGTGCTGGCGCTGGCGCCCATATCCCCTGCCAGCGGCCTGCAGCCCCCCTCCTCTCTGCTGCGGGCTGGGGTGCACCTGGAGACCCGCCCCCTGCTGCTGTGACGGTGTCTGCAAGCTGGGCAGTAGCTGCTGGCGGAGCCCCGCCCCCTGCTACTGGCGGAGCAACAGCCCACCCGCCCCCTCCTGCCGCCCTCCTCCCCACCTCCTGCCGCCCTCCTCCAGGTGCGGGTCCTGATGTTGGTGCCCCGCGGGCCGATCTCGCTGCTACTGCCCCAGACGGCCACGCGGCTGCTGCCCTGATGGCTGCGGCCCCTGCTGGACTCGCGGCTGCTACCCCTGCAGCGGGTGGTGCCGCTGCCCCGGCTGCCTGGCATGCCACTGCCGGCCCTACCCCGCCGCAGGAACCCACATGTCTCTCGCCGACCTCATCTCCACGAGCGGGAGTGCCCACTAACACCCCGGCGAGGGACGTCCTGCCTCCAGAGGCGGAGTCCCCGCACCCACCGCGCCGCGCCACCGCTTCTTCACCCCTCGCCGCTGCTCTAGTTGCTGCCAGGGCCGAGGCTATCGAGAGGCAGGCCCGGGTGCGCGCGGCCGCCCTCGTGTGGGAGCGTGAGCGGCAAGCGGCCGATGCCCTGGCCCGCCAGATCGCCGCGGCCATGCCTTTCCCGGTGCCTCAGTCGCCGCCGCTAGGCCGCTGGCCTAGTGCCGCCGTCACCGGTCCAAGCGCGGCCGCGGCCGCGGGGGACCCAGCCACCTTGGCCTACTCCTTCAGCACCACCGTAGGGCTGCCATCTGTCAGTCCTGATTGGATCGCCGACTCGGGCGCCACTTTCCACACCACGCCCAATGCGAGTCTACTTTCTTCTCTCCGTTCTCCCCATCCTTCCTGTCCCTCTTCCATCATGGTCGCCAATGGCACCTGCCTTCCTGTCTCCTCCGTGGGCACTGCCAGTTCCCACGGCTCCTTTCATATCCCTGATGTTCTTGTGGCTCCCGGGATGGTTCACAACCTTCTCTCTATTCGTCGTTTCACCACTGATAACTCTTGTTCGGTTGAGTTTGACCCCTCTGACCTCACCGTGCGGGATTTGACCTCCCGGGCTCCTCTGCTCCGGTGTAACAGCACCGGGCCTCTCTACACTCTTCGGTTTCCGGCGTCTGTTTCACCTTCTTCGCCTTCCTCAGCCGCTTTCACCGCCACTCCTTCCTCCACCACTTGGCACCGTCGACTCGGCCATCCTGGCCGGGATGCCCTGATGCAGCTCAGTCGTAGTTCCGACATTCGGTGCTCTCAGGCTCATGATGATCACTTGTGTCATGCGTGCCAGTTGGGCCGTCACGTTCGTCTTCCCTTTCAGTCCTCATCCTCACATGCCCCTCGTGCATTTGATCTTATTCATTGTGACTTGTGGACTTCTCCTGTTCTCAGCATGTCTGGCTATAAGTACTACTTGGTGGTGGTCGACGATTTCTCCCATTATTCTTGGACTTTTCCCCTGCGGGCCAAGTCCGAGGCGTTCCCCACTCTTAGCCACCTCTTTGCTTGGGTATCCACTCAGTTCGGCCTCACCATCAAGGCTGTTCAGTGCGATAATGGTCGTGAGTTCGATAACTCAACCTCCCGTGCCTTCTTCCTTTCTTCCGGTGTCCACCTGCGCATGTCTTGTCCGTATACCTCCTCTCAAAACGGCAAGGCAGAGCGTATGATCCGCACAACCAATGACATCATGAGCACTCTTCTGCTCCAGGCATCTCTACCCACTCGCTTCTGGGCTGAGTGTCTGCACACCACCACCTATCTCCTTAACCGCCTTCCTTCTACTGCTTGCCCAGCTCCCACGCCTCACCACGCTCTATTCGGTACCCCACCTCGGTACGACCACCTTCGAGTCTTTGGGTGTGCGTGTTACCCTAACACCGCCGCCACTGCTCCCCATAAGCTGGCTCCCCGGTCGACCCTCTGTGTCTTTCTCGGATACTCTCCGGATCACAAGGGTTACCGATGCTTTGACCTTACCTCTCGCCGTGTCCTCATCTCTCGCCATGTCATGTTTGATGAGTCGGCATTCCCTTACTCCACCAACTCTCCATCCACACCTCCCGCTGACCCTGCGGAGGCTTCCTTCTTTCGCACTGACCCGGCGATTCCGCCACCATTCTCCCTCTACCCTGCAGGTACTGCTCCGGCGCACTCTCCTGGTGGTCCCGCCTCGCCCTTGCCGGACTCACACCAGGACCTTCCGGTGCCTGACACGGTCGAGGCAGCCCCGGAGCTTCCACCCTCGCTCCCTGTGGCTTCGCTGCCTCCCGTTGTGCCCGATGCTGCCGTTCCGATCACGGGACCGCGCACACCGACCCCACCTCCTCCCGGGCGCTTCGGACTCGTCTACCAGCGCCGGCGGGAGTCGCATCCGCCCTCACCTCCTCCCGGGCGCTTCGGCATCGTCTACGAGCGCCGGCGTGAGCCGGCTCCGCCGCTCTCGTCACCGGCGCCGTCATCGCCGGTGTATGCTCCGCCGGCATCGCCACGCTCTCGTGCCGACCCGCCGGTGTACCACCCGCCTCTTCTTCACCGGCACCCTCGTCACACTCACCCGATGGTGACGAGGCAGGTGTCTCGCCCGCAGGCCCTCACCACCGCCCCCTGCGAGCCGGGGATCTCTCCGGTACCCTCTTCCGTCCGCGCGGCCTTGACGGATCCTCACTGGCGCCGCGCGATGGACGAGGAGTACGCGACCCTCCTCGCCAACCAGACGTGGGACCTAGTGCCTCGTCCGCCGGGCTCCAACATTGTCACCGGCAAGTGGATCTGGACGCACAAGAGGCGGGCTGATGGTTCCCTGGAGCGCTACAAGGCTCGCTGGGTCCTCCGCGGCTTCATTCAGCGACCCGGCATTGACTATGCTGAAACCTTCAGTCCCGTGGTGAAGCCAACTACAGTCCGCACCGTCCTCTCCCTAGCTCTCGAGCACTCCTGGCCTGTGCATCAGCTGGATGTCAAGAATGCCTTCCTCCATGGCACTCTGACTGAGACGGTCTACTGCAGTCAGCCGGTAGGTTTCGTGGATTCTTCTCGTCCTGACTTTGTCTGCCGGCTCAACAAATCTCTCTACGGGCTCAAGCAGGCACCCCGGGCTTGGTACTCTCGATTCGCTACCTTCATGCAGACTCTTGGGTTCACGGAGGCCAAGTCTGACACCTCCCTGTTCATATACCACTATGAGGATGAGACTGCTTACCTGCTCCTCTATGTGGATGACATTGTTCTCACCGCCTCCAGCGAGTCTCTGCTCCACCGCATCATTACCTCACTCCAGAAGGAATTTGCTATGAAGGATCTTGGGGTGCTCCACCACTTCCTCGGCGTCACTGTTGAGCCCCGACCTTCAGGCCTGTTCCTCCACCAGCGGCAGTTCACTTGTGACATTCTGGAGCGAGCAGGAATGACCGCCTGTCAGTCCTGCTCTACACCGGTGGACACTCAGGGCAAGCTGTCAGAGGCTGGGGGTCCGATGCTTGGGCCAGCAGACTCCACCGCCTACCGGAGTCTTGCTGGCGCGCTTCAGTACCTCACTTTCACACGGCCGGACATCACTTATGCCGTCCAGCAGCTCTGCCTCTACATGCATGCTCCGCGGGAGCCCCACCTGGCTGCTATGAAGCGGCTTCTCCGGTACCTCCGTGGCACACTTGGCTACGGACTGCTCCTCGGCCGGTCCTCCACTGCCGAGCTGGTTGTCTACACCGACGCTGACTGGGCGGGATGCCCGGACACCCGCAGGTCCACCTCCGGCTACGCAGTCTTCCTCGGCGGCAACCTGGTCTCTTGGTCGTCCAAGCGCCAGCCGGTGGTTTCCCGCTCCAGTGCCGAGGCGGAGTACCGTGCCGTGGCCAACGGCGTGGCTGAGGCCGCCTGGCTCCGCCAGCTCCTGGCTGAGCTTCACCGCCCACTCGCCAGGAGCACGCTCGTCTACTGCGACAACGTCAGCGCGGTCTACCTCTCCACCAACCCCGTGCAGCACCAAGCATGTGGAGATCGATCTACACTTCGTCCGCGACCGGGTGGCCATCGGCGACGTCCGGGTTCTTCACGTCCCGACCACCTCCCAGTTTGCAGACATCTTCACCAAAGGCCTCCCTTCCTCGACCTTCTCCGAGTTTCGCTCCAGCCTCAACGTCTCCAGTGGCTAGTTGTGGCTGTGGGGGGGTCCTGTGTGTGTTGTGCTCTTACTTGTTTTCTTTCTTGTTCAGCCTTGAACTCCGCTGCGCCGGTAGTTCAGACTGCGGGGGAGTGTTGGAGTGTGAATGTTTTAGGCCCATGAGGCTAGGCCCATGTGGCCCTTGTATGCTACCTATATAGCTACCCTTCTAGGGTTAGCCAAATCAAGGAACTCTTCTATTTCCAATAGAACATACTCAAGTACTCAACTGACACCCCTTTGGTGAAGAGTATGGAAAATAAAATTTCTGAAATTTGTAGATGTAGTACATGCCATTTCTGTGTGGATGCAAAAATTCTAGGTAAAATGCACTTCTTATGCAGAAGGCACTCTTGTATAGATCCTGTATAAGGGTGTCTTACTGCAACATGGCTACTCCACTACTCCAGCAGTCCAACACTCTAACGACACCAGGTTCCCTTTTTAATTGTTAGTTGCATTCTATTATGATCCTTTGAGGATCTTTGTTTGGGGCGTAGTTAGGTTGGTGGTGAGGCGAGGCAGTAGTGACTTTACTGGCAACTATATCTCACTGACTGCAAGGGAAAATGGCAGCATGTGGGGAAGGGTGGTTGGGTGGACAAAGAGCCAACTATACCTTTTTGAGCTTTGTTTAAATTTGGTTTATTTTATATTTGTTACAGTCTATATCATTTGAGACCCAACTTCTAACCGCGCCAAGCTGAATCGTGCCACAATGAAGTTAACTTGCTATCAAATCATCTAATTTTGATTATAAAAACAAAGACAAGTGTAATCAGAGCGGTTCTGAAACAAGCCACCAAACCAGCTTAAGGAGTTCTTTTGCCAGCTGACAGTGAGACAGGCAGTGGCAGGGAGAGTCATGGAGCAGGATAATGAGATTGGGCCACTTTTCTTGCTTAATTCCATAGGTACATCACCTCTCATTATATGTAGAGGCCATCAACTTAGGTCCCAAGGCAAACTGAAGTATGGAATCTTATAGTAGTGATCCATCTTTCCCGACTCAAGCTTAACTTTCCTAAACAAGTCGCTTTTATGCAAGGAAGGGGTGTGGCTTTCCTGCCCAACCCTAGGGGCTAGGAGCTGGTGGTGGGGCAGCAACCACCTCTGGGCTGGTCTGGTCCAGCTGGCCCATGTCTGATGGATCCATGTTAATCTGGTTTTAAACATTGCAAGAGGAATGAAAATGGCGTCACTTGTGCCCTTTTGTATTCTTACAAGTTTGTTATCAACTTCCTGTCTACTTCATATTTTTGACACACTACAGCATGAAAAAAGTTAACCTTTACAATTTCCATATGTATAATAACATTATTTGCTCTATAATAAATAGTGTGCATTTTTTCAACATAGCTTAAGGGCATTATCAACTTTTCTGTACAAAAGGCTTTCACTATCTTTGCAATGCCTCAGCATCCAGGCAGCCAATGAAGGTTGCCAGGAGAGAGTGAGAGACGCAGGGTGGGTACGGGTAGGGTCTTAGGACTTAGGTGTTTGGACTTGTGCAAATATAGTAATGTACATGCATCAAGTGGTTACTCATTTTAGTTACTTAATGCCATTATTAGTTTATGCCTGAGACAGCTTGAGATGCCTTCATAACTTCCCTGTCACAATAATTTACAAACTAAATTATTGCCCTCACAGAGTTCAGGATTATGGCATGACCAAATGAAGTTCGCAAAGTATGCTCAAGCTTCTTTGAAGCTTTGCAAGGTGTACATGGAAATTTCTTCCTCAACTGGAAGCCGACGAGAATTATTTACAGCTGAGATGCACCTTAAAAGTACCTTGAAACAGGTATTCAAATTTTTTCTGCATTGTTCCGTTTCTATATAATAAAGAGGTCATGAATATAATCTAGAGCATACACGGAATGAAGTACAAAAAATCTTTTAAAAAATTTGGGATGCCCGAATAACAGAATGGGAATCCATACCATCAATACTAACCATTTCTGTGCCATATGTTGCTTGCATTTTTTTTATTGTCTGCATTTCTTTTCTGTGCCATTTGTTGCTTACATTTTCTTTATTATATTTGTGTTGAGAAACTATGAAAGCTATAATATACTATTTGGGGTTTTCTGCAAAGATTAGTACAATCTTGCCTTTGATATCAGCAACCAGTTAGTTTCATGCCCATCATAGATTACTGATCTGGTAACTTTTCCTCACTCTGTAGGCAATGGACTTCTCAGACACCGAGGAGTACAAAGCTCTTGATAACTGTCTTGAGGAAATAAAGAACCTGATTGCTGCTACTGCCTAGGCTTATCCAGGCGAATTTGAAGAATATTTTTTGCTTATACATGGATACATCACACGGGCAGAATTCACTTCTACTGGTGGTTTCATATTGGTCTGCATGTTGTTCCATCCAGGTTTTGAGACGCTGGTTATGATAATGGATTGCCCATTTATAATTAAACTTCTCTACTGTAGTCTTGCTGGGGAATGAAGGTCACATTGTGGACTCGAGCACGCTGATGATTCATGTCTACCGTGCAAAATCTTTAATTGGCAGTAAGTCTTAGCTTTTGGACAGTAAACTTCAAGCGCATGGAAACACAATGGGCTTCAGTGTTAAAAAAAAAGTAGGGATGTAAGAGGTTTGTCCCCGAGCCCGCAAATGTCATTTTTAAGCGGGTTTTGAAACCGTCGTGTTCAACACCTTCGAAGTGTATCTTATTGTAATCTTTGTAACTTATATGGATTTGCATTTCTTGCTTGAAGGAAAAAAAAATTATATGCCACTGGCTAAGGGTTTCTTTGGTATGGCTCCAATAACAGACTCTTAGACTTCTGCAGCCGTACCAAACGCAGTGTAGAAAATGGTTTCTCTAGCTTTGGTTTTAGAGGGAGGATTAGTGATGTAAAATTGTCTTCTATGTTTAGTACCAAGATTTTAGAAATTGTTGAAGAAATTTGACAAATATGTTCCTAACTTTTTTTAACCACTTGAAAAACTCATGGATTTACCATTTTTTTTTGGGAACATTGGAGATGCTCTTAGTAAGTGCTCCACCTGCCATTATTTATTTAGTTTGATTATTTAAGATTGAAATACTATATAGTACGCAAATCATCATCCAATTAATTGCATGACAAGTTGCAAGATTAGACAGTCAACCATGACTAGTTGCAACAAGTAACAACATGGTAAGTGCACGCAAGCTGGATCAAGGAGCTGACTTCTGGGTGCGCAACCCAATTAAGGGCGTGTTTGGTTACGCGGACTAAAATTTAGTCCCTATCACATTAAATGTTTGGACATATGTATAAAGTATTAAATATAGACTATTTATAAAACTAAAAAAATATAGGTTGAGACTAATTTGCGAGACGATTTTTAAGCCTAATTAGTTCATGATTAGACACTAATTGCTACAATAAAATTGTGTTAATGATGGATTAGTTAGGCTTAATAAATTCGTCTTGCGAATTACTGTCGGAATCTGTAATTTATTTTTTTATTAGTATCCGAACATCCATAATTCACTTCATGTAACATTCGATGTGACACCTATTAAACTTCAAACACCCCTAATGTTCTTTGCCAGCCTGGACTGATGAGAAGGCATCCATCCACTACACATCACTCGGCACAAAATGTATAATCTGTCGCTGTTTGCAAGATATGCGAGAAGTCGTAAACAAAACTGAAGGCACGTTATTCTACTTGTACCCAACAGCAACAGTTCGCTCATCCATGTGGGCTGTGGCCTGTGGCTAAGTCAATGGTTCGTCCGTAATCTCGATCTCTCAACACCTACCGGAGAACAGGCCTTCGAGTGTTTATATATATACACATATCGGAGGATATATTGCGTCAGCAAATGAGAAATAGTCATCCACTAGATGTCAAAAATGGGTTTTGAAATCTTATGGCACATTTTTTTTTGTGAATTATTGGATGATGCAAGTCTGCAGAGTATCAATTTGCCTTCACTGTGGTGAAAGGAGTCAGATTATTTGTTTTTAGAAAAAAAAATCTTCGGGAGAAGTCAGAAGGACAAAACGTAGGCCGAGCTATCATTGTTAGGCGCGATGCGGCCGCAGCAAATGCGTGCAAATCCTACAATGCTGGAGTGGGTTCGTGTGGGAAAATCGCTCACATCAACTTCACCGTACGTGCTCATGCACATCTAGCATCTAGATGAATCGGTGATGGCGAATTGGCGATAACAGACTTTTAGGGTTGGTGGCGTCAGTTTTTCATCCATGCAGCTGTCAGCGCTGATGCCACGTTCGGGACTGTAGCTAGGCCTTGTTCTGTTTGCACGAAAACTCGACCATCCACGCAGGAAAAAAAAACGCTACCGGTTCTCCACTGCTGTGAGTAGGCCTAAACCAACACGACCCATGGGCGTTGTCAAACAAAAAAAAAGGACCTATGGTTGGTGGGAACTATGGTTGGTGGGAATGTGAGACAGCACATGCCACTTGAGATCAGCTAAGGGCATGTTTGATAATGAAAAAGTTTAGGTAAAGTTTCTGTAGCACTTTTCGTTGTTATTTGGTAAAATTTATTCAATTATGGACTAACTAGGCTCAAAAGATTCGTCTCGATATTTACAGACAAACTGTGCAATTAGTTATTTTTTTACCTACATTTAATGCTCTATACATACGTCCAAAGATTCGATGTAACAGTTACCGTGCAAACTTTTTTAGGTCTTTTTACCAACTAAACAGGCTAGGCTGGGCTGGAACTGGCAAGTGGGAAGCAAAGGCGTGGAGGCATGGAGAGCCAGAGACGACACCGGTGGCGGTGGGTGCTGCCTGCCTGACTTGAGTGTCTGCATGGCGCGCCGGCGCCGATGAAAACGGAAGAAAGGGCTCCGAACCCGAACAGGAAGGAGGACCGCTGGACCGGTGGGTCCGCGGGACGAACGGGAGAGCGTGTACCAGCCCCATAATGCGACGGCGACGGCGACGGAGGTTGGTTTTTTGAGGGAACTGGAGGGGGCAACGGAGGTTGGTTGGCAGGTCGTGCTACCACGCCACGCGACTCTTTCGCTGCGGCGAAGTCAAAGGAGGAGAACTGCGGGCGCTGCTCTTTTTTCAGGAGTCGTGCAGGTCCCTGTGCCAATCAGCGCGGTGCGTGCACGTGGTACGCCGTACGTGGACCTTTTTCAGGCGTACCAAAGTTTCCGGAGCCCGATGCCACACGACGTGGCATCATGTGCAAACCTCTCGTGCAGTTGTGCGGCTTCACCCAAGCCTTTATTTACAATACACATGAAGAAGTATCGAGTGGATTTATCACCTAACTTGTGACCCTGTTTGGAGCAGTATAAGTTGGCAAAAAGTAGAGGAGGATGCGGCACAAGGCGGGGCAGTGGAAGGGTAGGTGGCCTCATGTTACTTACCAATCATGCTGCTATGACGGGATAAACAATTCACACTTGTCAACTCTCTTCATGTTAGCACCCGCAGGCCGCAGGGCAAAAGAAAGCGATGCATCGTTGTCTCAATGAATCGGTTTAACCACCGGAGGAGTCGACTCACGGAGAAGAGAGAGAGAGAGTGAACCGATGCAAGATTTGGAGTCCGACTCTTGATGAATAAAAATACAATTTTGGAGGACAGAGAGATACACACCATAGCCTGGAATCTCGTTGGCTTGCTCCTACGGAGCGGAGCCACTTGCATGCAACCTCGTTCCTGTTGCCGGCCAGGAGTCTGTCATGCTCCTCTGGGAGAAGGATGAGTCGATTGGAGAGCCACACTGCTGGAGAAGGATGAATCGATTTCTAGATGAGTCTACTCGTTCTGTGTATACATTGCGTTCTCTCTCTTCCATGAGTCAACTCACATGCGGATGCCCCTTTCAAAAAGAATGCAATTCCCTTTTTCAAGAGTTAAAACAGTTTTAAGTTTGATCAAATCTATACAAAAGAGCACTAACATTTATGATACTAAATTAATATTATTGAACTAATCAGAAAATATATTCTTATAGTATATCTACTTGGAGTCATAAATTTTTATAATATTTTCTCTAAATTCAGTAAAATTTTAAAAAATTGACTCGATCCAGATCTAAAATTGCTTTTTTAGAACCGCTCTGTTATGACCGCGTTTGCTATGTTTATGCCACCACCATGCAGCCGGAGCCGGTGATATGCTTAACTACTTCAACTTTAGACTAACACCGTACTGGCCATCAACCCCTTTTCATTTGATAGAAATTTTAATATACAATATTACTTAGGGGATGTTTGATTCTCCCCTCTAAACTTTAGAGCTAAAGCTCCAAGCAGTTGGTCTAAAGTTAGCTCTAAACTTTAGACCACCTCACATCATAGCTTTAGACCTCAAAAGTGAGCTAAATTGCTCTAAAGTTTCTAGAGCTCTGAACTTTAGACGTGGGGATCCAAACTGGGCCTTAATTTAAGTAATTTACAGATAATTAACTAAAATTACCTACCTTTACCTCCTTCATTTACAAATTTTCTGACACAATAACTAGACAAAATACTTGCAAAATTTTATTCAGTTCTGTGATAAATTTTGGTCACTAATTACTCTATCTATTTTTAACTTATGTTCATAGGTTTGCTTTTATATGAGCAATTTGCATGCCTTATCATGAAGAATTAATACAATATGACATGGTATTTTTATTGTCATTGGAATGAAGAAAAAACATCATTTAGTATCATTAAATTAATAGGGCAAAACAAAGTGAAGTTAAATTTAGGATAAACAGGGGGTGAGCGTCAGCTAAGCTGTGTTGGTGGGTGTTAGTGACAAAAAAAATGGAGCCTATACACTATGGGAGCATGAAGGGATTAAGATGTCTAAGAGTGATGTGAATTGGGCTAATATAATTTTTTGGGGGAATTAAAACCTATCGCTTAGCCCATTTTACCATAGTGAGGATGTCAACTAAGCAAAAAGATGATGTGACACTTCAATTAAAAGAAGAGAGAAGAGAAAATGGTTTCTTAACAAGAAACCATTTATACACGGGAACTAAGACATAAAGAGATGTGATTTGTAGATAAAGGAGAGAGAATACATGTGATTGGACAAAAGATTATTCTATGTGTTGAGAACATAGTTTCTATGTGTAATATTTATATAAAATATCAGAAATATTGTGCTCAAGGCGTCCGATCGTCCGGATGTTCCTGTTCGCGGGCAGCGACACTAGCCCATTGGCCCAACAGACGTATCCTCTCGTCCACTTGCCTCTAACCACAACCTGTTGTCTCCATTCTCCAGAAGGCTCTCCACACCACAGCGCCGCAACCCTGCTCCACCACGACCGCGCTCTGCCGCGCCACCTCGGTGTTCTCCACGGCATCCCTAAGCCTGCCGGACGACATCTCGCACTGAGCGCGGCCGCCCGCCTTCCTCCATCTCCATTGTGCCTCCTATATATTCGTCGCGACCTTCTTCAGCGCGTGAACCGCCTTCTCCATCGGAGCGGTGATAGCTCGCGCCAGATCTGCCGTGGCCTTCTCCATCGAAGTGGCCTTCTACATCGGACCTGCCGTGGTCTTCTCCAACGGAGCAGCGAGCTCCGCGCCACCAGTGAGCTCTGCACTGGTGAACTCCACACATTGACGAGCCTCTATTCTTCCAAGCAGCAAGGACATATTGCACTAAAAGTGCATATTACAAATGTATGTTTCAAGTATTTCAGATGTTTCAGAGGTATGTTTCAAGTGTTTCTTATGGATGTTGCAAAAGTAGATCGGGATGTTGCACATGTTGCAATGGCTATATACGTATGTTGCAAGAGTTTGTTCAAAATATTTCATTTGTTTCAGACGTATGTTGCAAGCGTTTTATCTGGATGCTGCATATATAAGCATGTTGCAAGTGTATGTTTCAAGTGTTTTATACGTATGTTGCATATGTTTCATCTATATGTTGGCTATGCACGTGTTTTCAAGCAAGTGTTTCAGACGTATGTTGCAAGTGTTTCTGCTGTTTCAGACGTATGTTCCAAGTGTTTTCATCTGGATGTTGTAAGAGTAGATATGTTGTTACACATGTTGTAATGGGACCCAACTGCCGCGGTAGGTGACTTGGCCACGTGGCGTTCCCGCGTGCAGACGTGTGGGCGCGTGGCGGTCAGGCGAAGCAGGGCGAGCGCGATGGTAGGGCGGGAGGCAGCGTGGGCTCCGATGTGGCACCGTCCGACACTCGCGCTCCGGAACGAACGTAAATATATACATAGAAACCATCCATGGTTTCTAGCCCCGTGAGTGCCCTAACAATGGTTGTATTACACAGTGGTTGACTTGTCAATTTGCCATGCTAAGTTCTGTATTGGATCTCTTGGTTTGACATTTTTTTAGCCTACTACGTACTTTCCGAAACAAATCACATAGGATTTTTTTAACCAATTCTTTGTTTCCTTTTTTTGAGACTGTACACGTTAGGAAACAAATCACATAGGATTCATTTTTATGGAGGGAAGATGCGACACTAATTTTCTCTTCCAGTCTCATTAGGAAACAGATAAAAAAAATTAGAGAGCTCAGTCCGTCGGTGCGGACTGGAGACTGGAGTACTGGACCCGGCGGCGATGTCGACGGGATCCCGTTTCCGCCATTCACAGCGATGAGGTCCGGCGCCAGCGAGCGAACGATCAGTCACCAGCAGAGCGCGTAGCGCCATCGATTCGGTGCCGCCTCCGTCAATACTGTCGAGAGAGATGCCACGGCCGTCCGGCCTACGTCCTCCCGAACCCTTTGACTATGGGCAAGGATGAAAACGGACGGATGAATCCCGTTTCGTCCGCAACCATATACCGTTTTTTTCCGTTCATTTTTGTTTTTTTCGGAATAAACGGAAACGGGACCGAAAACGGTAGAGCATTTGTCTGTCCGTATTTACGGTATCCCGTTTTTAACAGGAATATCCCGTTTTTCGTCCCGTTTTTCTTCAATACGGGATGGGTCTGTTGGGTCTGTTTTTTTAGAGATGTTGGGCCAGTTGGGCCATGAAAATACATGTCCTGAGTTGCTTTTATTTTTCTTTTCATCTATGTGGACATGTCACATATATATTAAAGTCATCATCTTTTTGTTTTGGTAGAGTGCACAGCAGTGTGCCAGTATCTGCCCTTTTATCATCTGATAATTCATTCATCTACGAGCGTATTTATGTGTGGGCACTGGGCAGTACATATTTTATATGCGGTATACATGTTCCGGCTTAAGTTTCCGCTTACCGTTCGTTTCTGTCTATTTTCCAACTGTATTTACCCGTTTTCGTATTACCGTTTATCCCGCTACCGTTTTCGTTCCTAGCTGTCCGGCTCCTGCTCCCGTTTTCGTTTAAAAATATAAAAATGAAAACGGTAGAGCGATTTTCTGTTTCCGTCCACTTTATCACTAGCTATGGGCCCGCCCGCCCGCAGCCCCGCAGGCCGCACCAACCAAAAACCATACCAACCACCGCGATCGCAAACCAAACAAATTTGTGTACCTAAATCGGACCCGTCTCGTCTCGCCTCCCTCCCCACGCCCCCTCCAAAACGCTATAAAATCCCTGCCATTCCCCTCGCCTGTCCCATCGCCTCTTCTGTCCTCCTCTCCGCAGAAGACTAGAGAGGGCAGCAGGCAGACGGCGAACAAACAACACAGAGCCACACACTCCACCTACCCACCCCGGCGGCCGGGCTCCAAGCGTCCAGCATGGACCTCGTGCTCCTGGAGAAGGCCCTGCTGGGCCTGTTCGCGGCGGCGGTGGTGGCCATCGCCGTCGCAAAGCTGACCGGCAAGCGGTACCGCCTCCCCCCCGGCCCGCCAGGCGCCCCCGTGGTGGGCAACTGGCTGCAGGTCGGCGACGACCTGAACCACCGCAACCTGATGTCCCTCGCGAAGCGGTTCGGCGACATCTTCCTCCTCCGCATGGGCGTGCGCAACCTGGTGGTGGTCTCGACCCCGGAGCTCGCCAAGGAGGTGCTCCACACGCAGGGCGTGGAGTTCGGGTCCCGCACCCGCAACGTCGTCTTCGACATCTTCACGGGGAAGGGCCAGGACATGGTGTTCACCGTGTACGGCGACCACTGGCGCAAGATGCGGCGGATCATGACGGTGCCCTTCTTCACCAACAAGGTGGTCGCGCAGAACCGCGCCGGGTGGGAGGAGGAGGCCCGCCTCGTGGTGGAGGACGTGCGGCGGGACCCCAGGGCCGCCGCCGAGGGCGTCGTGATCCGGAAGCGCCTCCAGCTCATGATGTACAACGACATGTTCCGCATCATGTTCGACCGGAGGTTCGAGAGCGAGGAGGATCCGCTCTTCAACAAGCTCAAGGCGCTCAACGCCGAGAGGAGCCGCCTGTCGCAGAGCTTCGAGTACAACTACGGCGACTTCATCCCCGTGCTCCGCCCGTTCCTCCGTAGGTATCTTAACAGATGCCACAACCTCAAGACGCGCCGCATGAAGGTCTTCGAGGACAACTTCGTCCAGGAACGCAAGTAAGCTCGTCGATCTGCCATTCTCTGTTTTCTTTCTTCTTTAATCTTCAACTTGCATTTGCATCGGCGGCGGCCGGCGGGTGGGGTGGGGGTGGGGTGATGAGCTGGGCGGATGCTGCCTTGCCTCATCAATAATGCCATCAGCCAGTGGACAAGGACGAATCAACAACCAAGTCTATTTTCGCTACTCGTTCAATTTGGGGATCGGGTTGGACTTTTGCGTACGTGGCCTCCATCCTAATAAGTCTTGAACGGAAGCGGCCAAACCACATGACCAAATCATGTCATCGTTGGTTACGCTCGTTTTGTATTAATTATTAGGCCTAGCATAGAGCAATTGTATTTGACACGTAACTAAAAAAATGCACGGGTACGTAACAACCTGTCATTGTCCACAACAACAGGTTAGCAGAAAGAAGGCGAGGTAGGTTTTGTTTGAGGATAGAAAATAGCATGACGATTAGGTGAGCCGCGCTACTCACCTCCTGATGACGATTATTAGGCCTAGTTTATTTGTCCTCAGATTGGGTTTGGTCCATGGTCCAATCGTGCCCACTCACGACCACGACGGCATATACTTTATCAAATTCTATATTACCATGTAATTCTAGCCATCTTGTTGACTTGGTGGTGTGGTAGGAATCTTCTTGATTCAATTCATTCAGTTGGGTAGCCTGTCTAACTAACAGTAACATGGCTGCGTGCACATACAGGAAGGTGATGGCTCAGACTGGTGAGATCCGGTGCGCCATGGACCACATCCTCGAGGCCGAGAGGAAAGGCGAGATCAACCATGACAACGTCCTCTACATCGTCGAGAACATCAACGTCGCAGGTACATACATATATTCGCCCTCCATTCTCTGCTCAATCCATTCCAGCTGTTACAGTTCACACCACGATATCCTCTGTTTCTTTTTTTTTTTTTGAGGGAACCACATGATTCCATTAACCTCGTAAACCAGATAAATCACTGGCCACCAGCACATGAATACAATCTGGTAGATTACCAGGTAGGAACACTATATCACCCTGACACGAACTACCAAATCTAGCTAACTCATGTGCTACTTTATTACAAAAACGTGGAGTATAAGAAACTCGAGCTTCGAAGAACTCCGTAGCAAGTAGATCCTTAAGTTCATACACAAGACCTCCCATCATCGATAACCTGAAATCAGTGGTTTGCAAAGCTTGCGTAACCATCAAGGCGTCTGTCTCAAGGATAACTCTGTGCACACCCAAGTGCATTGCTGCCTTGATCCCCTGGATGCACGCCATCAACTCAGTTTGGCAGGGCTGTAGCGCGTGCGCTATTTTCCCTGCCCCTGCTTGGATAACCTCTCCTTCATCATTCCTGATCACATAGCCCCAACTTCCATTCGCATAATCCTTAATAAATCCTCCATCCACATTTATCTTCAGCATACCACCTTGAGGGCGACTCCATTTTGCTCGGACGTGGGCCGGCTGCATCAATTGTTTGGACTCCACCAGCTGTCTGAATTCCCAAAACTGACGCCAGGTGATGCCAGCAAGTTCCAGCTGCTCCCTTCCACTATCACCCTCTCTCACCTTATTTCTTTCCCACCATAAATTATTCAACAAAATAGCTACCAACGCACTCTTGTCAGGTTTCAGACGGAGGACAGCTTCTATGCATTGTTTGGCGTCCGGCAAGGTGCACAGCTGCAGTCTGACATCCTCCAAACCCAACTCCCGCCACAATTTCTTAGACCATTTGCATTTAAAAAAGAGATGGGCTCCATCCTCATCAAACCTCTGGCAAACAAAACAAATTGTATCAAGTTCCATCCCCCTTCTTTTCAGGTTACATTTCAAAGCCAGAGAGTTATTGGCAAGCCTCCAAATGAAATGCTTTACTCTGTTAGGACACTGAAGATTCCAGATTTCCTTCCATAATCCCCCCATTACAACTCCATTACTAGAAGAGGCCACCCCCTGTGTACTCTGTCTTTGCTCCCTTTCACACTGCACCCAATAGGTAGACTTTACAGAGAACATGCCCTTTTGATCATAGTGCCAAGCCACGATGTCATCCATTTCAGTATGGACAGGAAGAGACAACACAATTCTAGCATCCTGTTCACAGAACGTGTCCAATACCAGATCTTCATCCCACTCGCCATAAACTGGATCGATCAAGTCCTGAACTTTTGTCAGCAGTGATTGTCCTCTGGTCGTCATGGGCCTGCGAGTGGACCCCCTTGGCAACCAAGGATCTTGCCATATTCTTATATTTTCTCCATTGCCCACTCTCCATATGATGCCCTCCTTGAGCAGATCTATACCTCGTAAAATACTTCTCCACGTGTATGACATACCCCCTTTGCTGGTAGCCTGTAGTACATCACAATCTGGAAAATATTTGGCTTTTAAAACTCGAGCACATAAAGATGAAGGGTTGTGCAGTAGGCGCCAGCCTTGCTTAGCAAGCATGGCCAAATTGAAAGAATGGATATCTCTAAACCCCATTCCTCCTTCTTTTTTAGGTTTCTTCATCTTATCCCAGCTAACCCAATGCATCTTCCTTTCTTTATCATGTTGGCTCCACCAGAATTTACATATGAGCGCACTGATTTGATCGCATAAATTTTTTGTAAGATCAAAACAGCCCATCGCATATGTTGGGACCGCTTGAGCCACAGCCTTTATCAACACTTCTTTGCCGGCATTTGACAATAATCGTTCCTTCCATCCCTGAATCCTTTGCCACACCTTATCTTTTAAATATTCAAAAGTCCTACTCCGTGATCTGCCAACATGGATCGGAAGGCCTAAATATTTATCATTGAAAGTTTCCTGTATCAACTGCAGCTTTCCCTTCACCTCTTGCTTGCACTGATCAGTAGTGTTTGGACTAAATAAAATAGCCGACTTATCCTTATTTATCATTTGACCAGAACAAACCTCATATATGTGGAGTACTTCCTGCAATTTTTCTGCATCTTCCTTGGTAGCCCGAATCACAATAAGCGAGTCATCCGCAAAAAAGAGATGAGAGATACTTGGCGCCCTATGACATACCTTCACTCCTCTGATCATACCGTCATGTTGGGCCTTTTGCAGCAATGCCGAGAAGCCCTCAGCACATAAAAGAAAGAGATAAGGTGATAATGGATCACCTTGCCGCAACCCTCTTTCAGGATTGATCTCATCCGTTAGAACACCATTAACCTTGACTTTATATTTAACGGACGATACACAGTTCATAATAAGATTTATCCATCTACCATCAAAACCCATTCTCTCCATCATGGCCTGCAAGAAAGCCCATTCTACCCTGTCGTATGCTTTACTCATATCAAGTTTAATAGCAGCATAACCTTGCCCGCCCTTCTTTTTCCTTCTCATGTAATGCAAAACTTCATAAGCAATCAGGGTATTATCAGATATCAGTCTACCCGGGACAAAAGCACTCTGTGCAGGAGAGATTATCTCTGGGAGTATGGCTTTCAGTCTATTTGCTAGGACTTTTGAGACAATCTTATATAAGACATTGCAAAGACTTATAGGCCTTAGATCTTTTACCTGCTCTGGCTTTCTGATTTTCGGTATTAGCGTAATATTTGTATTATTCCACTCTGTCGGCAATACACCCCCATTAAGAACAGCCAGCACCTCTAATGTCACCTTTTCGCCAACTAAATCCCAGCAATCTTTGTAGAAAATCGATGGGAGACCATCAGGCCCTGGAGCTTTTAGATCTCCAATCGAGTCCAGCGCCACTTTTATTTCCTCACGGTTAAATTCGGCCACCAGGATGTCATTCATCCCCTGTGTCACAGTTTGGGGGACACAAGCCAGTAACGACTGAAAATCAGTCGTTTCATTTGACCTGAAAATTTCAGAAAAATAGTTAGCAATAATCTCCCTCTTCCCCTCCTCCCTTTCTTCCCAACAGCCATCTCCCCTCTTCAACCTTCCAATATAATTTTTCCTCTTCCTCTCTGAACAAACTGCATGAAAGTAAGAGCTATTCCGGTCCCCCTTCTCAAGCCATTTGACATGAGACCTCTGCTTCCAGAAAGTATTAATTTGAACTTCCAGCTTCTCCCTCCTCCCCCGCAGCACTGCTTCTCGTTTTACTGCTTCGTCACCCAACAAGCCCCTCCTACACGCCTCCAATTCTTTTTTAACTTTCTTCAGATTTTTTTCCAAAACCCCTAACACATTCGTGTTCCACAATTGCAGATCGCCTGCAACTGTTTTAAGTAAATCCGCAAGTGGGACATTTCCATGTGTAGCCGCACCCTCCCAAGCATCCTTTATCACCTCCTTCCAAGACTCCTCTTCCAACCATGCCGCTTCAAATTTGAACCCACCCGGCTGACCTCCGAGATTCTTTGGACCATCATTGTCCAGTGAAATAATTAGCGGCCTATGATCGGAATGCCATGGATCCCCATTATGCACTTGGACATGTGGAAAACGTTGCTGCCACTCCTCATTTGCCACTGCCCTATCAAGGCGTTCTCTGATGTAGCCCCCAGCATGGTGACTATTATTTCTCCATGTAAAAATATCACCGCTAAACCCCAGGTCTTGCAGCTCACATTCATCCTATACCGCCTTAAACCGGTCCATACACAGCTGAGACCGTGGAATCCCCCCTTCCTTCTCATGCGCATGAAGGATCTCATTAAAATCCCCCGCGCAAAGCCATGGACTCGGGCCTTGGTTAAATAAGTCCCTTATCTTTGTCCATGTCAAAAGCTTCATATCCGCCCTTGGCTCACCATACACACCCGTGAAACGCCACTTGAAACCATCATCCTCCACTATATCTACATCTATATGAGTGGCCGAATAATTTCTAAGCCTCACATCCACCCCATTCCTCCATAACACTGCAACTCCCCCCCCCTTTTCCTACACAATCCACCGCCACCATGTTTCCCATTTGCAACGAAAACTTAATGTTTTGCATTCTCCTCTTATCCATTTTTGTTTCGGCCAAGAAAAGGACATCCACCTGTTCCTCCTTCTGGAAACCCAGAAGGCCTCGAACTGCCGGGGCGTTTCCCAACCCCCGGCAGTTCCACACTCCTAGCTTCATCTTGACTCGCGGGATGGATCAACCAATCCCGCGTTTTCTGAAGACATCGGACCATCCCCCTTCTGCTCCCCCACTCTATTTTTCTTAGCTTCAGCCCACCTCTCTTTCTCCTCCTCCAAGGATCTCTTATTTCCAGCACCCGCCACATGGGCCGCTTCCCCTATCACAATCTTATTAGGAACTCTCGGCTTCCTCTTAAAGGTTGCACACTTTCTTTTCCCCGCCGCCTTCTCTTTCTGCTGAAAATTCCCACCCAGGAGTTGTTTACCATCAACATCATCAACAAGCATCAGCAGCCCCTCGTCCTCAGTCAACTCCCTCTCTTTTCCTTCAGCCTCAACCGCCTTCCCCACTTCATTTGTGAACACTTGCTTCACTGTTTCAGTAGCAGGAAACATAGGCTCCTTTGGATCAGGCTTCAGTGGACTCTCTGCCTTCTTCTCCTCTTCCTTCTCCTCACTCGTCTTCCCTGATAGACTTGAATTATTTTGCTGATCCTTGCGCCAGGAAAGTGCATCAGTGCCCGATCCACCTGAACTGCCTCCTCCCCTCCAACTCAAGAAGCCAGTACGTTGCTCATAGTTCCTTTGCGGTACATACTGATGCTTGAAACCCCCTTTTATCCTACTACTGCCATCAACATAAAATCTCCGTTTTTCTGGAACATATCGAAGCTTCTTGTCGTACTGCAGAGGTGCACCCTTCTCCAGCTTCTTGTCACAGAATTTGTCAGTATGACCAACAACCCCACATGCATAGCAAAAATCTGGCAAGAATTCATACATCAAAGGGCACCACCTGTCCTTCCCACCATTTTCCCCCCTGATTGTCACTCCACGCATCAGTGGTTTACTTATGTTAATTCGAACTTTAACCCTCAAGAAACACCCTGCATCCGAACTGTTATCTTCTTCATCCACATCCAACACCTCCCCTATTTCAGCACCCAGGATCTCACCCGCCTCCCTTCCAAGCATCCCCAAAGGGACCTTCAAGATCCTAACCCAAAACGGGACAGATGTAAAATTCATCTCGTCTAGAGTTTTTGATCCATCCAGCTCCGTCACCACGATCAGATCCTTCCCAACAGCCCAAGGTCCATCATCAATCGCCCTCCTCTTCCCCGAAGCCTGCTTGAAGGTGATTAAAAAATGATTATCACCGAGATCCTTACATTCGATGCCCCTCAAAGGGCACCACACTCTGCCCACCGATTGCACCACCGCCATAGGAGGGATCGGTTTCTCCGAAAAGATCTTTCCCACCGCTTGCGGATCTTGCACCATCGCTTTGCCCGCCATCCTGCTCTCCACTCGAATCCCCTTCCTCTCCGCCTCAGACAATTTCAGCTTTCCCAACATCCCCTCCACCGCCTCCATCACCACGTTCTCCTCTCAGTCAACCACCAGAAACACCCGCACAGGCGAAAGAGATCGCACGAGATGGATGACTCTCCCACAGGAATGGAGAGATTAGAACATGAACGGAGGAAAATCGGAGGGAAGAAGAAGCAACTCCCAGTCGCCTCCCTAGAACCAATCTCGAGCCGCCTAGGCCGAGAACGAAGCCCCACGAACCTTCTGGGGGACCGATATCCTCTGTTTCTGAAAAAGGAAACAGAGTATCTGCTATGCCTGGTTGTAAATAACGAGTTTTCAGAACATAGTGTCATGCCCATCTTCATCATATCTTATGCGGGGTTAAATGCTATACATCATAAATTGTGTAGGGACCAACTAGTAAAACAATATTAGTAGTAATATACTCCAGCTCTACCCAAAGAATTCCAGTAAAAAGAACCTAATACTGTACTACTGTAGTCCAGCCCTACACAAACAAGTAGCACTGCAACATCGGGTAAGTAAACCCAACTTGCATGGACGATAAGGCACGTCTTAATCAAGTTGTCCTCATCCAACTTTCATTCTTAATTAACCGGCGACTTAGCCGGCATAATAAGGTGTCAGATTTCAAATGGGCTAGGCCTAGGCGAATATCAAATGGTAGTTGAAGCCGCCGTCACGTGATCACGCCTCAATAGTTTTTTTTTTGGGTTGCGTTTTCTGTGTCTTGTCTACAAGTCAAAGCTGCCACCAGCAGCCCGTGGGAAAAACTATTATGCACTGGCCATTAGTTGGGATTTGACAAAATCACAAGAGGCCCTCAATTATGATTAGGGCTGGACGAAAAACTCATGGCTCGCTAGCTCAGCTGAGTGCTAGCTCGACTCGACTTGGCTTAGCTCGTTTACTTTTCTTAACGAGTGGAGCTAGCATTTTAGCTCGTTAAGTTAATGAGCTAGCTCGACACTCGCGAGCTAAACAAGCCAAATACATTGTAGCTTGACAACCTAAACTAGTAACAACTAAGCTTAATTTTATGTTATATGTATGAGATTGGAGTCTAGAATTGATGTATGCTATGGATTGCACTTATTTATTTACTTGTCGTGCTTTGTGCATGGAATAAATTAGTACATCTATTATTTATGTATTTTTTTGCAACGGTTAACGAGCCAGCCCGTAAAGCCAAATGAGCTGGCTTGCGAGCTAAACGAGTTGAGCCGAGCCAGCTGGTTATAGCGAGCTATAACAAGCTGAGCTATTCCCTCTATCTCTAAATATTTGTCATTTTCGTTTCTTGATAAATAACTTTGACTAAATATATATTAAAAAATATTAATATTTATGGTACATAATTAGTATCATTAGAAAGATCTTTGAATCTAGTTTTTTAATAAATTTATTTAGCAATACAAATGTTGGACGCATTTTATACAAATCAAGTCAAACGTATGGTACGCACATCAACAATAACAGTTATTTAGGGACGGAGAGAGTAGCTCGTTATCGGACCCTCGTCCTGATAGAATCAGATCTATCAACCTAGGAAAAGAGTAGAAAGCAAGGCCTAGTTTAGTTTCTTTCCCAAAACTTTATATCCTATCACATCAGATGTTTAGACACATGTATAGAGTATTAAATATAGACTAAAAAATAACTAATTGTACAGATTACGTGTATTTTGCGAGACGAATTTTTTAAGCCTAATTAGTCCATGATTAGACAATTGCAGTGCTACAGTAAATATGCTAATGATGGATTAATTAGTCTTAATAAATTCGTCTCACAATTTACATGCGAGTTCTGTAATTAATTTTTTATTATAATCTAAATACCCTTTTCGATATCCCATAAACCATCCCATGTGATACCTAAAACTTTACGCGGCCTAAGTTGTGCTCAAATTTGAATGCGTAAGAACCAAGCGGGCCTTGTTTAGATCCCAAATTTGGGATCCAAATTTTGCATAGTAAATGTCCTGTTACACTGTAGCAATTTTGTTTTTATTTGGTAATAATTGTCCAAATATTGATTAATTAGGCTTAAAATATTCGTCTCGCAAAGTACAGTAAAACTGTGCAATTAGTTTTTTATTTCATCTATATTTAGTACTCCATATATGTGCCGACATTTTAATGTGATGGAGAATCTTCTTTTTGCGTAGTGGAATTTGAAGATGAATTTGAACATCTAAACAAGGCCGAACTCAACAAACCTTTTTGTTTGCTTTTGCAGCGATCGAGACGACACTGTGGTCGATCGAGTGGGGCGTCGCGGAGCTGGTGAACCACCCGGCGATCCAGTCCAAGCTCCGGGAGGAGCTGGCCTCAGTGCTGGGTGCCGGCGTGCCTGTGACGGAGCCGGACCTCGAGCGCCTCCCCTACCTCCAGGCCATCGTCAAGGAGACGCTCCGCCTGCGCATGGCCATCCCGCTGCTGGTGCCCCACATGAACCTCAACGACGGCAAGCTCGTCGGCTACGACATCCCCGCCGAGTCCAAGATCCTCGTCAACGCCTGGTTCCTCGCCAACGATCCCAAGAGGTGGGTGCGGCCCGACGAGTTCCGGCCGGAGCGCTTCCTGGAGGAGGAGAAGACCGTGGAGGCACACGGCAACGACTTCCGCTTCGTGCCCTTCGGCGTCGGTCGCCGGAGCTGCCCCGGGATCATCCTTGCGCTGCCTATCATCGGCATCACCCTGGGCAGGCTTGTGCAGAACTTCCAGCTGCTGCCGCCGCCGGGTCAGGATAAGATCGACACCACGGAGAAGCCCGGCCAGTTCAGCAACCAGATCGCCAAGCACGCCACCATCGTCTGCAAGCCCCTCGAGGCCTAGAGATCAATGCGTGTTCCATGCACGCGCCCCCGCAGATCCAGCACTATGTATTTTGTCTTTTTCTCTTTTTTTGTTTTTGTTTTTTGTACTAAGAGGAGATGCGCCTGTTGTTTGTGTTGGCCCTCGAGTCTAGAATGAAGATGGGGGTACATGTAGCTGAGGAATGGTGTTGGATATTTACTTGGTTATGTTCTCAAAAACTTATCCGTAATTTATATGTTGTAAATTTAAATTTAGAGGCGGTTTGGTTTCACGTTTTCAGCATGTCATCGATTCAGGACGTAAATGGGTTACATTACTTTATGTTCGAATGGAACGAGTGATAACATATGACAGCGTGAATAAATCCAGCCCAATAAACTCCATTACCCCTCCCCACCCTCCCCGCGGTATCTTGTCGTGGAGTCCAAAAATCGACACCGCCGCTCCTGTCATTGCTCCTCGCACCTAGGGATGAAATTGGATCCTCCTTGCACATAGGAATGAAACTCGCTTGAATAGAGACGGATATCAGTGATCCTGCATTTATCCCATATTTTTACTTGGATCTCAGGTTGGATATTGATCCCATATATGGGCCAGAAATCCAATTTTGAGTATTCAGATTCTATACGAATATTAAATGCTTAAATTCAGATACAGGGTTTTGACGCTTTCAAGATAGACGGATATTGGGAAATATTTTCCCTATTTTTATCCCTACTCGCACATGCATGATACGTCCCAACCTACCCCCCCCCCCCCCCCCCACACACACACACAAACACACCCCCACCCGGCGACTACTGCAACGTCGGTGGCGACTCCCGCAACATCGGCAGCAACTCACACTACCGAGGGCAGCCCCGTCTCCAGCGGCGGCGGCGGCCAAGCCCAAGGCCCCTATAGCGACTCCCACTGCCCAAGCACCTAAGGTCGCACCCCCGTGAACCTCGTCGCGGCATCAGCACTGGCCCCATAGACCTAGCCCACATAGGACCTCGCGCCAACCACCATTCTCTTTCTCCAAGGATAAGAAGAACATGTAACACTCACATCGCGAACCAAACGAACATCATTTACAGTTTCCTTGTAACAGCTAGCGCCGACAACTCATTGTAGCATTCCCATTGCCACTATTAAGCCCATGGGCTATGAAAAGACTTTAACTTAGGAGACCTTCATTCAATGACCATTTTAATTTCATAATAATGACTGATCTGTGTGAGAAGCTGAATAGAAATCACAAAACTTTCAAGTTTCAGCACCTGGTAATCTAATTGTATAAAATCGGCATCCATTCACATCTCAGTTGTTAGAGTGCAAAGACCCAAACAAATTTACTGACCGAAGAATGCAGAAGTATATATAACACTATAGAAGAAAATACAACGAGACACGATGTTTTTAACGAGGTTCAGCAATGTGCCTATATCCTCGGTGCATGACTACACGCACTCCTCCCCGTGAGCACAGTGGCGGACCCAGGATGTATATGTATGGGTTTTGGTAATTGAATGACAACCTAGGTGGACTAATATGTGTTTAATGGGAGATACATAGGTGATTAGTGTAACACCCCTGGTGTTACGAGCTTGCTTAGCACCAGGGTAAGGCCTAAGATAAATCATCGAAAACAAATTCCGTGGTTTTTAAAGTTTCAACACACGAAAAATGATAAGCGAATTTCTATGAACAAAAAAAAAATGTGATTTGTGTATGTCGCTTAAGTAAAGTGTGATGAACAAGTGGTGTTGATGAGAATGCAATTATTAACTTGTAAAAGAAAAGTGAGAAAAATACAACGCATGCCTTGATAACCATAAATAGATATACAACTCAAATTGTGTCAAATGTATTCGGGTATACATGCTTATATATATATATAAAAAAATATATATATATATACTTGTAATCTCTCTGTTATCTTGATATGATTGATTGTATAGTGAAAAATTCTGCTTTTTAAATAAAGAATCAATAAAAATAAAATAAAGGAAGGACGAAAAATATAATACTCACGTACACACAAGTATGACTCATGACTGGCCGCTTGCTCAGCTGCTCGATGCTCACCGCCGTCGTCTAGCCTGCTGCCCCGGGTAATTTTGGCGCGTGCTCACGCTGCCGTGCTGTTGCCTACAGCCGCGCTGTGCTGCTGCCTAGCCGTCACGTCCGCCCTGCACCTCTGCGCACGCTGCCGCGCTGTCGCTGTTGTTGCTGCACAAGACCTTGCTGCCCGCCGAGCCACGAGTCAAGCCAACAGTGCATATGTGGTTAGTCTAAAATGTACTACTACGAACTGCGACGCTTAACCATGTGTCAGTGATTAGTCGATGCGCTCATGTGGTAAAGGGCAGGTGAATACTACTGCAATAAATCGAGCACTAAGTACGTTCAGAACCGTGCTGTTGTTTTGCTTGCAATTGATTCCATCGCCTAGTCATCGTCCTACCTCCTCAGCCAGTTATGAAGGAGAAAGAGGAGTGTGCAGCACGTATGATTTATTTCCTGCTGTGCATAGAAAGAGAGAGAGCTGCCGCTGCTCTGCATGCCGTGCAATCAACGCATGTCTCGTTGCGCCGCTGTCCGTGCTGCTGCTGTCCGTGTTCCGCCTGGGTCTCGTCCCGGCGCTCCACGACGCTCTTTCTCTGAGCCCCGTCCCTGCGGACGTCCCCGCTTCATTAATGCAACCTCGACTGTAGGAGACTGAGCCTTGAAGAGCAGCTGCCTCGTCTGCCATGCCGACCGAAGAAACCGCACTGCTTCACAAGCTTAGCACTTGCTGTACGCAGCCTCTCACTTCGCTCCAATGCTTCAGCGACTAGGCATAGGAGCTAGCTAGCAGCCCGACCGCATAAAGGCGCAGTCAAGCTCCTCCGGCCGGCAATGGGGCGTCTTGCTCGTCACCGGACATGCACGCCGCCGCGACGGTAGAGTCGGGGGTAAGGCCTTCGAGTTCAAGTGTTCACGTCCTCGAGTTCGCCTTGACTTTCTCTATCCGGTGCTCGTCCTTTTTGGCCAGGGTGCTCGCCGGAGACGTGGTGATGCGCCTATGTTCTTCCCGGAGCACCGCTGCCCCGACGGCTCGCACGTGGCTAGCCCTACCCAGTTTTCTTCTGCCTCAACCAACACCGTAGCGGTGTCTGTGGTGAGCTCCTGATGCTGGATCATTTTTTTCCTTTCGCTCTAGTATCGCTCGTGCTCGTCGAAATGGCTTCGTCATCGTCGGAACGGCGCTGTTTGCGCTGTGGCTGCCGGGCCGAATTGTTGCCGCCGGCCCTTTTTGTTTTATGGAGCATTTTCCAATTTAGCCTCTTGAGTAAACTTGTAAATTTGATATAGAACTTTGTAGAGGTCCAAGAAATTATGAAACCAATTTTGTTAGGTTCATAAAATCATGATCTATATAAAGGTGTGATTGGTTCATGTAGTTTTATAATATTTTTAGGCTTGCTCTAATTATTTTGAGACGCTTAAAATTATTAAATGGGAACTTGTATGAATTTCCATGATCAATCCATGATAGTAATAATTCTAGAAATTTCACCGTAAGTTCCTAGTAGTATTGGATGCTCACTGTAAGTTTGGTAGTCGCTGAATAATTAAATTGCTAAGATAGCTAATAGGTCCTGGTTCGTGTATATATTAAATCAATGAAATGGATAGAGCAACATCTTGGATTTTTGTAACTAAAATGCTTGTCGGTGTATAGCGCGTTGCTGGTAGCAAAGATATGTAGTTTAGCACGTTAGTCGGTGAGCTAGTTCGTTAGTTGAGAGACGAAATCGTACTTTAACTTGCGACTGTCGTTGATTCCTTTACATCTATGCGATGCATCCGCAAATATCACAATAGGAGCGATGATGGATCGTGAAGCCACCGGAGTAGCCGAAAGGATGGTGTTCAAGGATCTGCCGCCATGACGGAATGCTAACTTGGTTATATTTTACCCAGGCAAGCCCCGGTGCATAACCCCTATTATTCTGCACTTTATTATATCTATATTCTTGTGGATTAAGTTTTAAGGAGTTGGATGAAATCCACTTGCATATATATCCTTATCCTATGAGTCCTACTAGTATGACAGGATCGTGTAGGCTGCTATGCTACAGGAATCCGGTAGAAGTCGAGTGATTTCCTGTCACTCGCGAGAGATAGGAATATCTTATTGTTACTATTATCATATTGCTATCTCATGGAATATAAATGTATATGGAAAATTGGAGACCGGGCGGAACGGGTTGGATGGACTTGAACCTGGTTGGGCAGCAGAGCAGGGCTCTGGTTGCATTTGTTCCGCCTGTGTCAATTAAGGACCGTTCGTTGCATGGACCCTGGTCAAGTCACAGATTTATTGTCCCGAGCATATACTTGCTTATGGGAGCGGAAAGGCTTGTTTCTCTCTTGTCATGGGTTCCGGCTCTTTCCGGACCGGCTTTTAGGGTGGTTATATATATTGGATTGAGGAGGTCTAAGCACCATACTGAGGCCAGGCCTGCAGTGTTGGGGGCTTAGAGTCCGAGCTTGGACGGGGACCTGGACCCCTTGACAGGAGTGGAACGGGTTGGTCTTGCTTGTGCCCGGGGTACGAGCAAGGCGTGTGTTTTCGGGGCACCCAGCTGGGCACATTGATTCGCGAATCGCCGTCGCTTAGACGGTACGGTTTGACTATGACATGGCATCATAGTAAGAACTGGAACAAGAAAGTTGTTGGAAGAGAAGATAAAATGGTTCTGATTGCTTACCACTTGCTTGAAAGTAGAACAGGTGCTTACCTAGAATGGATAGCTAATGAACTAATGACGACTGCTAATAAAAATAAATATAAGGATGCACCGTTAGTAATGCTTCCTGCAATGCAATAAACCAGCAAGCCCGATAAGCCTTGCATATCCTTGGAGTCTTTTATTTTCTCCTGTCGGGTAAGTCTTGCTGAGTACAATTGAGTACTCAGGGTTTTATTCCCCCTGTTGCAGGTGACAGGTGGATGCTGATGAGCTGACAATTGTGTGTGGAAACCTCCTGGTGGGCTCAGCGAGGATTTCCTTTGCGATGCGGAGTAGAGTTATTTATTAAAACTCTCACTAAAAGTTTTACAAGAAAAATACTATTAATCTGTTATCATTTCATGCATTTAAACGTTCTTCATGTTAATGTTTAAAATGGTTTCATTTCCGCTGAACTCTGATAATGTTTTAGATTCCGCTGTTATAATTACATAATGAATTACTCTGATGTTGTACTAAAAGTGATGTAAGAAATGGTTAAGGACTTTATAAGCTTTACTCCCTCATTCACGATCCTGATGTAAAAATGTGGATCTTCGAGTTCTCCCTCGCGGTGTGCTCGACGGAACTGCTCAGTTTAGCGCTCTTTCGAATTACTTAGTGCCTAATGGAAGACAAGTACTCCGGAAGGGTGTTAAATTAGGCGGTTCTGCCACAATTAGTCCACAAGTACACTTGTGTGAGCAACACATGCCATGAAGGTGAAAATGGCTTGGAGATGTTGCAAAGCTCACACATGTGATGAAGGAGCTCATTGCATATGAGACATGACATAAAGTCATGTGACTAGGTGGAGAAGATCAAGACAAGGCTGGGCTTGATGGACTGGTTGCAAGCGTGAAGGACAAGTCGGAGGCTTTGAAGCGATAAACCGCATGGAGGGGAAGCTTGATCAAAGACTTGGCGCCGATGGACCGAAGCAACAGTGAAGAGCAAGTGAGGTCAAGAACGATGAATTAATAAGGTCACGTGATGATATGAAGTGGATCATATCATTTGTTGATCAAGGCTGGTGCATGTGTTGCTTCAATGTTGGAGGAGATGGAATGGAATGCGCAAGGCAAAGGTATAACCTATAGGGCATTTCATTTCACCAGTCATAGGTGTCTAGAGAAGTCTATAACCAAGTTTAGGATATATGGTCGTACTATCAAGAGGGGCAAACTTGTTTGCATGTTGGTCATCTAGTGCCACTCTAGTGATCTACCTTTGCATTGTTGCTAGGATCGAGTGACGTAGTGAAAAGAGTGATAACCCTTTAAAAAATGTTTATGAAAATGCTAACATATTTGCACATGGTGGTGTACACTTGATGGTGTTAGCATATTTGCAAAGGAGAAGAAGTTTGAGTTGAAAGGGATGAAAAAGAAAAGAGATAGGGGTCACTAGATGTGATCGGACGCTAGCTCCGGAGTGACCGGACGTATCCGGTTAGTGACCCTAGGTGCATGCAAAGAGGTGGCCACGATCGAACGCTGGCACTAGGCAGCTACCGGACGCACCCCTCACACTGTTCATAGGCTGGCACGTTGGCAGGAGCATGACCGGACCCTGGTGACCGAACGCATCCAGTCACCAAAAACACTCTTTGGAGCCTCTGTTCGTGACTGGAGAACAGGAGGGTCTGATCATGTGACCGGACGCGGGGGAGACATTGGTGCCCAACGTCTACATTCAAACGGTCGATACACGTGGCACTCGGAGGGCGATCGGACGTTGCGACTGGACGCGTCATGTGCACCTTGCAGAGTGACCGGACTCTGCGACTGGATGCATCCTATGCACCTTGCAGAGTGACCGGACACGTCCTGTGCTCCGTACAGCTTGTCCGATCAGTGCGCAGAAATCACAATGAAGGGGTAACAACTATTTCAACCTTGGGGCTATAAAAGGAGAGTGTGGCCGGCTTTGGCTTTTGCTTGGCATCCTTGGGACTTAGTGTCCATGCTTGGGGAGTGCTAGGAGAGCCTCTAACTCACTTGTGCACTTAGTGATTGCATCCGATTATGAGTGAGTGATTCTAGTACGATTGTACTGTGAGATTGCAACGAGCGACACTAGGTGATCGAGTTACAAGCCAGTGGTGCTTGTTACTCACTACTACAGATTGATTTTTCATTGTCGCCACTTTCACTGCTGTAGCGATAGAAGTGACGGTGTGATACTTCCACCGTTGGTTGGACCGATATGGAGGCCTCGTAAGGAATGAAACCGGCAGTTGAAAACCAACAATGCGGCGGTGGTAGTGGGGTTGAATTCCACCGTCGTTTGGAACGCCGAGCTGATTGAGATACACGTTATGGCCGCCGCACCTACATGACCATTTCGTGTACCAGCACTAAATATTAAAGGTGGGTAAATGAGTGTGTCCCAATGCCCAACTACGTACCAACACCCCCGCTGGCCCACTCTGCATATTCTTCAAGCCCGCTGCCCTCTGAAACCACCCCTTTTTCATGTTCATCCCATTCTTCCATCAGACTACAACCATGTCGGTGGACAGTTTTTTCAAGTTTCCCAGGTACGACTCGTCCTCCGACAAGGATGAGGTCCAGCAACACTCATCGTCTGAGGAGGCCTCAAAGGAGTATATGGATCCTAATTTGATTCCTGACGGGAGCTCTGATACCAAGGAGGAGGAGGACGACGACGACGACGAAGAGCCCGAGGACGATGACGTCGACGAATGATGATGGGCCTCCTCCAAAGCGACCAAGGCGACCATCATCGTCGCTCTGAGAGGATTATTTTTAGGTGTATTATCTTTGTGGACGAGTACAACCACTCATTGGAAATGTATCTATATATTTTATAAAGTTACAAACAAAAATTCTAGTCCGACCAATGCTTCTTTCTTTTACTGTCATCGCTCTTAGTGTTATGTCATGTCACTGGACCAATGTTTTTGGTGGCCTATAAACCGATTTGTTCAAAATGCTTAGCAATAGAGCAAATTGATGATAATTTCGTTACAAATCTATCAACAGGCCCTATTTGGATCCCTCTAGTTTTTGGTAGTCTTTAAGAATCTGGCTTTGTAAACTAGGGTGGGATCCAAACAGGCCAGTTTTTAAGAATTCAAAATTGGTCCAAACAGGGGGCATAACGGACCAGTGCTTGACGGGCCATGCTGCTTACACTTCCGTATGGCCCCTATGCCTGATATGATGGTGTTTGGTGCGGTGTCCGTTCTTTCCAATGCGGAAAGCTGGTAGTAAAGAGTATTTCCCCGCCGGACTGCATATCCACGCGGCGGTAAAGGCTGATTTCCACCGCCGGGTCGATGGTGTAGGTTGCCTTAGTTAAAGTCGACCGCTGCCATAGCCATACCCAAAGCGAATCGCATTGTTCCCCTTTCCTCAACCATTGATAGTTCCCCAATATCTATTGAAGGCTGTGTCCGAATCGAAGCCGGCTCATCTCTTAACTGATCCAAGGTCCACAAAATTTTCTTCACAGATTCAATTACTTGATTCTTGCTATTGTTCTTATGACTATGTTATCGATGTTCTTGCTCAACGGGACCTCCACGTTCATTTTTGCTTTCTTCATGCTATAAGATCTGCCTTTGCTGTACAAAGATGGATCATGGATGGATGTATACGAATAGCAGTTCAGATGCAATCGTGCAAGGCCTTGACTCATTTATCAATGTCGTGAGTGCTTACATGGAGCATAATGTTGAGGCTCTTGGTTTCATAAACTGCCCATGCAGGGATTGCAAAAATCTTAAGCAATGAGATAGCATGGAGCTGATCAGGGGTCATCTGCTTCGGTGAGGTTTCATGCCAAACTATATGGTTTGGACAAAACATGGGGAAGAAAGCAAGAAGCCACCTGATGAACAAGCTTCAACGGGTATATGGAATCGCAACAGGGATACAAATGTAGGCAAAACAGGGCACGAGAACAAGAATGAGACGGTCCTAGAGACCATGAATAAAGGTGTCGAAGAAATCGTCGTCATCCTGGGGAACGAGAGTTTGGCATATAATGAAGTGGTAGATGCTCTAGACCAGATGATTCATGTTGGGAAGCCAAATTTCCTTGATGAAAAAAATCAAAAGAAGTTGGAGGAGATGAGGAAGCATGCAGAAACTCCGCCGTACAATGGTTCAACTATGACAAAGTTGGAAGGTGATATTTTGCTTCTGAAGATGAAAGCAAGCAATGGAATGTCGGACACTAGGTTCAATCATGTCTTATCCCTGTTGCAGAAGTTTGTTCCAATCCCGAATGAGTTGCCTCAGAACACGTACGAGGCCAAGAAAATGATCTGCCCATTGGAACTCGAAGTACAGAAAATACATGCTTGTCCTAATGAATGCATATTGTTTCGCAGAGATTACAAAGACTTGGATTCATGTCCTTGGTGCCATGCCTCACGATAGAAAACTGGCAATGATACCATGTGCAAGCTGGCTGCGAGAAAAGACTGGTCGTGAAGGTGATGTGGTATTTTCCTATAATTCCTCGCTTGAAGCGTTTGTTTGCCATAGCAATGACAGTAAAACTGATGAGGTGGCATGTGGAAGATCGAGTGAACGATGGAAAGTTGCGGCACCCGGCTGATGGTGCCCAGTGGAGAGCTATTAGTCATAGTTATAAGCGGTCGTTTTCCAATGAAATAAGGAACATAAGGTTTGGTTTGAGCACAGATGGGATGAACCCGTTCAACATGGTTAGCAGCAATCATAGCACTTGGCTAGCGACTCTTTGCATATACAACCTTCTGCCTTGGCTGTGTATGAAACGAACGCACCTTATGATGCCGATACTGATCCAAGGGCCAAGGCAACCTAGAAACGACATCGACGTCTTCCTGTAGCCGTTGATGGAGGAGCTACTGCAATTGTGGAGGAAAGGTGAGAGAGTGTGGGACGAGTACAAGAATGAGCACTTCAAATTGAAAGCGATGTTGTTCGCAACAGTCACCGACCTACCAGGCCTTGGTTCATTATCTGGACAATTGACAAAGGGTTACAAAGGATGCGTGGTTTACTTGGATGGCACTTCTGCTAAATTTTTGAAACATAGCAAGAAGATGATTTACATGGGTCATCGTAGGTTCCTACCATCTACGCACCCGTACCACAAGAAAAATCCTTCGATGGGACAGTAGAAGAATGACAACCGCCTCAGTTCAAAACTAGAAGGCAGATCATCAAAATCATGAACAAACTCAAGGTCATCCTAGGAAAGGGCGTAGGAAGCGTACCTGCTTCGGCGAAATCTACGTGGAAAAAAATATGTGCTTTGGAAGCTGCCTTATTGGAGGACGTTGCATGTTCAACATGCACTTGATGGGATGCACATTACCAAAAATGTCACGGAGAGCTTGCTGGGTACCTTAATACAATCAAAGGGCAAGGGGAAAGATTCACTTCAATGTCATATGGACTTAGAAGCTATGGGTGTGAGGGCGGAGCTACATCCCTTAATACTACCTGATGGCAAAAAGAAACTACCAGTTGCATCGTGGTCATTACAAACAAAGGAGAAAGAGAGGCTCTTATGGTTCTTCCATGAACTAAATGTGCCTACAGAATACTCATTAAATATAAGGAGGATAGCAAACATGAAAGATTTGAAATTCAACATGAGTTGCTTGAAGGCCCATGATTGCCATGTTATCATGATGCAACTCCTTCATATTGCAATCAGGGGTGTTCTTCCAGAGAAGGTATGGGAGCCGATCATCAAGTTCTACTCATTCTTCAATGCGATCTCACACAAGGTCATAGACCTGATGGAGCTTAAAATGCTACAGGACAATCTAATCCACACATTGACTCGGCTCGAGATGCATTTGCCACCATCATTTTTTGATATATCCGTGCATCTCGTTGTTCACCATGTTCACCAGATACAACAGCTTGGCCCCATTTTCTTGCACCAGATGTTTCCTTTCGAGCGGTTGATGAACGTTCTTAGAAAGTATGTTCGAAAGAAATATAGGCCTGAAGGGTGCATGGTAGAAGGATGGTCAACAGAGGAAGCACTGGAGTTTTGCATTCATTATTTGGATCACACTAGGCTCGGTGTTCCTATGTGACGGCATGAGGGAAGGCTACAAGGAAAGAGGATTATCGGGGAGAAGTGTGTCCATGCTTGTGAGTTCAGTGTTCTAATGCAAGCTCATTTCACAGTCCTGCAACAAGCACACATAGTTTCGCCCTATGTCTAAAAGCACAAGGAAGAATTAGTTGCATCTAACATTTCTAGGTCCCAGGCGTGGATCGACAAGCAACACAGAGAAAAGTTTGCCACATGGCTACAGCAACATCTACTGGAGGTTAGATTCGGTGACCCTAACCTTGATGCGTTGGCCATGGGACCGAACGATTCAGTGGTGATGTACCAAGGTTATGACATAAATGGGTACACATTTTACACTAGAAAACAAGACAAAAAGAGTGCGAACCAAAATAGCGGTGTATGAATCGATGCTTGTTATGAACAAAATAACCAAATGGACACCTACTATGGAATCATAAAAGAAAAATATGGGTGCTAGAGTATGGAGAATTAAAGGTCCCACTTTTTTGGTGCAATTGGGTTAGACCCAGAGCGGTATCCGTGAACAAGGATGGTGTTACTACCATGGATCTCAATAGCATGGGTTACAGAGAAGAACCTTTTGTATGGGCAAAAGATGTAGTCCAAGTATTCTATGCACCAGACCTAGAAAATAATGAGGGAAGACATATCGTTCTTCAAGGTAAATGGAAGATCATCAGTGTCGATAATACAACTGAGGAAGAAGGGAACGGATATCAGGACATGCCTGTAGTCGGAGCAGATGTCGACCTACCTCTATTTGAAGAGGGCGTGGAACCTGCATACGTGAGAGTGGATCATGATGAGGCTATAATCGCTCCTTGAAAACATTTTTTGTACATGAATTTTGTTATTATTGATGTTTTGTACTATGGTTATAACTGCCAACGTAACAAATGGTACCATCGTACTGCGATGACAATACAATTTTCTTCATGTTATGACAACACCAGCGTATGATCCGGTGTTCCTATACAACTGTACCCTAACCCAGTTCTTTTCCGTGCATCGTTCTTTGATTCATCTCGGCCATCCATTTGTACCCAACTAGCCAACCCTAAAAGGATAGTCTACTTACATCTCATCATCTGCCGCCGCCGCCGACCTCGAACTCCAAGGGAACAGACCTGATTCTAATCCAACTGATGGCGGACCTGACATTCCTAGTCCACCGATATGCAATCGGAGTTAGGAACCCTAGGTTCCTTAGCTAGGCAAACCCTATATCGCAAGTGTTGTTGCCACATCGGCGCATCGAGTGTTGCTGCTTTACCTCCATATCACTATGTGTAAACACGCCCCCTTCTGCTGTCCCCTTGACCTCCTGAGCAAGGCATAGCTATGCGGGGTTGTGTTCTAGGTAACGTCCGATCCTTGCCCTTGCCCACAACTATATCTTGAAATAAAAAATGAATCAGTTTGTAAATTGTGTGCTCTGTGTATCTTCGGTACTTCAGGATTATTCATCACTATGGTTAGGGGAGGACTCGCACATGCATTAGGCAAGGAGAGGGACTTGCGAACATCATGCCGACAAAGGTCATCGCCACGGGCAAAGAAAGTCTATGAGTCCTATGTATCCATTCAAAAAAAATATGACCAAGCCTTTGAAAAGGTCAGCAAGGATTCAATTATGAGGAGGCCTAGAGCAGCTGGCATTGAGAATGGAGGGCGTACCACCCACCATCACAGTTCACGATGCCGTGTCCGAAGTTGCCATGTTCATTCAGCTTCGACAAGGTTGGACGACAGGGAAATGAGGGACACACAAGGCAAGCTAGAGGCAGGCCACATGATTACTCCTCCTGTTCCCCGTGTTGACCAGTTGTTGAGCATGAGAGGTAGCAAAATTGAGGAGCTGAGGTTTGTTCCATTAGAGGATTAGTTCTTGGAACCAAGACCCATTGCATGAGGTCCATTTTGGACTCCAATGCAGGCAAGTTTTATGACGACCATCCAAGAAGGAGGCGTCAAGTTATGTGCACACCGTCGGATTACAGTTGAAGGCTTGGCAAAGTCAGCCGGAGTCACCAAGGAAGAGATGAAGGGTCATTTGACATACATACCAGGACTGCTGGACCTGTTGACTAGAGCACATGAATATGTGCTAGATTGGGTGAAGATATTCTTAGGAAGTTTATCGATACCACGAGGACGGCAATACATTGAATTTATGTTCAGAGAGGATCATCACCGGCTATATAGGGAAGAAATATCTGAAGCTCTGGGTGTTGATCTAATTCACACCACTCAGGTCCATGAATTATATTACCTAGGAGTAGTAGCTCCTCATTGTGCCCTAGCAGGCAGGACGCCACCACCCGTCAAAATTGTATATGTTCTTTTTAGACAGTCGTTCAGTCCGGACTCTTTGAGGTCACTGGGAGAACTCACTCAACTAGAAGCTATGTCCCTACTCGCCTTCAAGAACTCACTATACCCCAGAGCTAGATTTGGTGAGGCAATCACAGTAATGCAACAATGGTTGCTATCTTTGGTGTTGGGGCACACCCCGTTTAATTTGGTAGACTTGTTGATTTGTGAGTAGGAAGACTGGATCGCTGATGGATTCAAGAGCAAGAGGAGGACCCCGTATGCTCATGTCATCTATTACTTGTTGGCTAAGACTGTTAGTTTCCCAGAATAGGAGATGGTACCGAGAGAATCGAAGAGTATGTTCCTTGAGTATAAACCTCCCAGTCCAACTGACAGACGCAGAGGAGGGCATACTATGAGGGCACTACATGACCACATGACACCAGCTGATATAGCCAACAATGAGGAATCTGACCTAGCTTTGCAAGAGGCAGAGGCACATTATAGGCTTTAGGGTTTACTTGGTGCTACACTACTAGGTAGCGACAGCGATGATGACGATTATACATTGCGGGATGGTACTGCGAGATCTAGTTCTAGGCCACCGACTGCGCCAAACACGGCACAGGCACAATTTGAGCTTATGCAATCCCTACAATTGGAACTAATTCAAATGAGAAAGTCACAAGAAGACAGGTTTGATGCTATGATGAGGAAACCGCAGAAGCACGATGAGGTGCTGGCTTCGTTATTTTTAGGCCAGCAGACATTGCTTGAGCAGATGAGGGAGGACAAAGCACACAATGACTATCAGTTTGCATACATTTTCAACAAGACTGGTATGCTGCCACCTGTGCCTATGCCACCCAATACTCAGCCTTTGTCACATTTTTCTCGCCCTATGCTTTGCGACGATCATTCGCAGAAATCCTCAAGTGAGATGTATATAGAAAGGCCGTTGCACCAGGAGACAGATGTTGGCGATAAAGAAGTTTAGGAAAATAGCGAAGTAGCACATATAGAGGGGAGCCTAGTTCCGATGGTGGAGCCCAATATGACTGCTTTTGCAAAACAAAGAAGTTGACCTGAATACTGAAGTACCACATACACAGGGGAGTCATGCGCTGGAGATGAAGCCCAATACATCTGAAGTTGAGAGCAAATAAGTTCAGGTTAACAATGAAGTACCATATACAGAGGTGAGTGAAGATCCAGCGATGATGCCCAATACAACTGTTGTTGAACCAAATGGTGAATAGGTGAGTGAAGCTGGCAAGGTCTGCCAGTTTTAAAGATTCTAATTTTTCTGATCGGCCTTTTGTTTTATTATATTCTTGGTTTTTGTGATGGACTATGTAAATTGTATATGAGTTTGTTAATTCATTTCTAGTTTTGAGACATGTTGTTTTGAGATTGTCAGTTGTAGTATAAGCACTTTGTTTGTAATGAATTTTAATAAGATTTGCATCATTCCTAAACAATATCTGTAATGAATCTAATTAAAGATTTGCAAGCCCATTGGTATGATTTGAATGCGCAGACTATTTGTGAACTTTTATTCATATTTATCACGACATGACCCATGGGTGATTATTTTATTCATATTTATCATTGTTCCATGGTGAAAGGTCCTAATTGGCTAGAGGGGGATGAATAGCTTAATTTAAAAGCTACAAAACACTAGAAAAACTTGTTAAACAACACATTGGCTTTGAAGCTTTTGCACTAGCTCTAACAAGTGTTGCAAGCCACCTATCCCAACAATTCTAGTTGCTATAATCTCTAAGTCAATCAAAGGCTAAGTCACTACGAGCTCTCAAAAGCTAGCTACACTAAAGAGCTCAACTAGGTGAGAAGCTACACTAGCAAAGGAAAGACAAGCTCTCAAAACTAATTACACTAAAGAGCTTGTTACAACTAGTTTATGGGAATGTAAATAAGAGAGATGTGATCTTTATACCACCGCGTCGAGGAATGAACCAATCACAATAGGTGAAGACCAATCACTAGGAGAAATCCAAAGAATCAATCACAATGGAGACACATGATTTTTCTCCCAAGGTTCACGTGCTTGTCGGCATGCTAGTCCCCGTTGTGTCGTCCAACACCTAGTGGCTCGGCAACTAAACGGTGTTGCACGAACCTCGTCCACATGTTAGACACCGCAAGAACCTACCCACAAGTAAGGTAACTCAGTGACAGGCAATCCACTAGAGTTACCTTTTGGCTCTCCGCTGGGGAAGGTACAAGACCCCTCACAATCACTAGAGACGGCCATGAACAATCACCAACACGTGCCAGACCTCCCAAGCCATCTAGGTGGCGGCAACCACCAAGAGTAGTAAGAAATCCACAGCCACAATGATCCCCAAGTGTCACTAGATGCACTAGGAATCACTCCTAATCTCACTTTGATGATGAATCAAGGATGGAGATGAGTGGAAGGTGTTTGCTTAGGCTCACAAGGATGTTAAGTATGTCAAAGTGCCCAGAGAGAGAGCCCCAAGCCGGTACCTTTCTATTTATAGAGCCCCAAAACAAACATAGCCGTTGGGAGTTCTCGGGCCGACCAGATGCTACGACCGGACACTGCTCTACGTCTAGTCGGGTGAGTCCGGTCACCCGATGCCTGCCGCGTGTCCATCCATTCAACTGTGTTGGTTTGATTTCAACAGTCAAAATTAGTCAGCCGGTTTGTCAACGAGCGATAGGACACACCAGATAGTGACCGGACGCACCGATGAGTCCAGTCACGCATGCCCGTGAGGCCCGGTTGAAGACCTGATGCACGAGAGTGGCCAGATGCACTACCCGACAGCATCCGATGAACTCCAATAAGCCTCCCGAGCGAGGTTTCAACGACCGGACGTGCCCGGTCAGTGATGACCTGACGCACCCAGCGTCTGGTCATCCTCTCTCTGCCACGTGCTCTCCTCTGCTGACTGACCAGAAGCACCCAGGGTGAGTCCGATCACCCCGGCGCCAGAGTCCAGTCACAGCTGTCTCCTCCTTTTTCTTTTCTAAGTCCGCGACTGCTTTACCCTTGCTTCCAACTTGCTAACCACAAAGTGTAGAACTTGTGTGCACGTGTGTTAACATTTTTCAAAGCATTTTACAAGGGTCACAAGATAGCACACTAGGTTCCTAAATGCAATGCATGAATCATGTCACCTAGTGGCACTCAATAAACCATTTAGCCAAAGAATTCCTCTCTTTATAGTACGGCTATCGATCATAAATGTGATCACACCCTCTATGGTGTCTTGATCACCAAAACCAAAACCCTAAGAAATACCTTTGCCTTGATCTCCATACGGTTTTGTTTTTCTCTTTCTTCTTTTCCATGTTGAGCACTTGATCATCTCTTGGTCATCACCATACACCATGATCATCTTCTTAGCTCCTCCACTTGGATTGTACCAACCTCATCTAATTCATGGAGGTCAGTTCTTAGGTTTCATCAATTAGACAAAACCAAACTAGGGCTTTCACATGGATGTAGTTCCCAAGGCTATCCTCGAGGAGACATGTGTCCTAGTGCGAGAAGGGGAAAGGCCCCAATCTCAATTCGACCGCATTACTTCAAGCATTTACAGGCCATCATTTCACCTAGTGTTAGGAATTGCCGCTACACGACTCTTGCTAAGTAGTCGCATCCCACTCAGTCCTCAGTCGACTCTTCCCATGGACTCCGACGAGCTCACCGGTAACAACTTCCAGCACACGGCGGCACCGAAGTACAACTACGGTGATGCCAATGGCAACAGCGACTATGCGGCACTGGCACTGTTGGAACCAGAGGCTATCTCTGGCGCCGTGGTAGCCATAGGTATGGATTACAATCAACCCATCAAACTTGTTTTGGGGGGCATTATGGATCTGCAGTCCTGCTTGGAGTCATCTTTCACCCATTGCAGAACACTTACCTTGGTGGAAGGCACTTTGATGTCGTCCCTTTTCGAGAACATAGTGGTGCGGCAAATGATGAAATGCTAGGGATACAAGGGTGGCCATAGCCTGGGCAGGCACTATCAAGGGGATGTCAGCTGCATGATATGACTACGCCGCCAGTGCGCGGGTTTGGGCACCGACCGCGCTGACAAATCCATCAGTACAACCAACAAACATGTATCATCATTTGGCGTGGCAACCTAGCCATCCTATTCTGGGGGGAGTTCTTGGAATCCTCCTAATGCTGGCGAGGTCATTAAATCCTAAAGGCTGTAGCAGAACAATGATGCCAAGGGCAACTTAGATGAGCTTATCAAGCGGTACACGGATTTGAAGACTAAGAATCTCAGTGACTACAAGAACCGCTCCCTCATGAACAAAGCACACGAGGAGTTGGTCCTGATGCTGCAAGAGACGTTCGCTTAGCTATGGGAACTGCTCGAGCACCCGAAGTGGCAGATGGAGGTGGTGACCAAGCTAAAGAAAATACTCTTAGACAACGGGTCTGCCTTGTCACCGTACGCCGTGTTGCTAACGAAGTTGGTGGTCAGCCCCAATATGGCAAAGTTGAGGAGGTCGTGGACAATCGACAACCCATGGCAAGATGAACTGGTACTATTCTTGCTAAGGCTACTGAAACGTCCTAGATTTCCAGGAAGGGAAATCCGCAGAAACGAAGTGTAAAATGACGAAACGATCCGTCAATTTACCCAAATCTCAGTGATACACAAAGTCATACACGATTATCAGAGTACAATAGAGAGTTTTACATAAATTATTCTCTTCACCACGCAGGGCGAAACACACTCACACACACACAGCATCCTGAACAACATCTGACAAAGACAGCAGCAGAATATGATCTCCCGAAACCAGCTCGAGCGCAGAACAGACCCTCTAGTCCTCCTAGTCATTGCCCTCGTAGTCGTACTCGGGCTCAGAACCTACCAAAAATCTATCACTACACTTGGTATTGGCCACGCATCGCCCACCCTATGCTTGCATTGCTTTGTGGAAAGTGGAATGCATTGAGGGAAGTAGAAGGGGAGCTATTTAGGCTGTAGGTTTCCTATGCAAGTAGTCAGCGTTTTAATAATATTAAGTTCATAAGGTTTTAACCCATCTTATTCACACGTTCTCCCAACCCATCACACACATCACATCTCATCTCACTCTCTCTAGGCGACGAGATCGACTCCAACTCAGATCTCGCCTCAACGGCCCAAGCCGGAAACCAACATGAAACCCGGGGGAAAGGTAGAAAAGGACTCCTCTCTCTAATCAAGTGAGGCGTAGGTCATGGGAATGTCCATATCCGTGGACACAGCTATACGTATAGATCGATCAACTCTGTAGAGTGTGTACACCTGGAAATCCACAAGATCACCATCCTCGATGATCCGGCTCGTCTAGGTTGATTTTGACTGCCTCCCAACCGGTACAGTACCACCCTACCACTCAGCCCTGGGCCACCCCGGAGTCCACCAAAACGCTGAGACTGTGAGACGTAGTACCGGGCCCCCAAGGTCACTACGCTATCTTAGGAGGGTGTGGGTCCCCATGCCCGTACCTCCCTACACTATCACCTTCCAACCTAGTAGTAGTGGTACCACCCTAGTCAGTCGGGTAATCGTCCCCCACCCATCGGGAGCGAGTGGTGTGCATGAAGGTCCCATGGTTCCGGTTCTCAAGACATACCAGTCCTTAGGGGGGACCGGACATGATATCTTCTCAAAAGGGGATCACCAACTCCCCATGCCACGATAGCACCTCCTCCAAGGATAACCAACACCCCGGTCCACCTCTCACATATACCCGCCACAGGTAACTCTCGCAAGGGATGCCCAGGTCGCACCCCTCCGGCAAGACTTGCCCCATAGACTCGTCGTAGGATCCTGTCCGATCGACGCAACCCTCACCACACACCCAATACACACACCAAGATCTCCCTATGTTCATTATCCAGTTTTTACCAAGTTTACGGCACCTCGTGTCTTACGCACATACGTCTCTCCCTCACCAGCATCACATCACAGATATAATGTGAGTAAGAGTAAAGCAATAAGTATGTAACAAGCGAGCATCTAGGCTATTAGCGGGTGTGCAGCAGTAAGGTTGCAACAAGGTATAAGGCTCAAAGTAAAACTACCATGCAACCTAACATCCTATTATTGCATAAAAGAATAAGCACTAGCAATTCTAGTTATAGCATGTGTAATAGGATCTACGAGATTGGGTGGGGCGTGGCACCTGGCAGGTTGTCACCCAAGTCCTCGCTGTAGTCGAGGTCATACTCCTCAGTCGGCAGGTCCTCCGGCTTTGTTAAACGTAACATATAGTCGCGTGAGCGACTCCTATATAGGTGCACAAAGAAGCAACCAAAATTCAAAAGATACAAATGCACTCAAGCACAAGCCTATGACATAGAGCTTATTTTTAGAAAAATTTGGACACTGGATTGGTATTTTTCTGTGTTAAGATGAATTAGTTATGAATTTTCAAAGATTAAATGAATTTTTGGAAAAAGAAAAGGACAGATTTAATAAGGGCGTGACACGTGGCAGCAGCTGGTTGGCCAGAGGTGCATGTGGGGCTGATAGGTGGGTCTCTTTGTTTGGTCAACGGTCAACTTTGATCAGGCCGAGACCGGGCTCAGGCAGGCCGGGCTGGGATGGATATGGGCCAGGTTGGGCCGGGCTGGCCCGGACACGTGTCAAACGGTGGTTGTGTCCACTTGGCCGCTTGGGTTCAAAACGGGCTCTGGCTCGCGTGGGCGTGGCTCACGGTGAACAGAGCGGTGGGGAGCTGTGAACCGCAGACTCGGTTCATGGTGGACCGAGCTCACCTGCCCTCTCTCCCTCTTGGTCCTCGGTGCACCAGGTGCATGATCCAGCACGCGAGTGCACTCTTCTCCCCTGCTCCTCACGGTGGCGCTACACCGGCGGTGAGCTCACACGATAGTGCACGGTGGCGGCTCGGAATGGCTTCTAGTGGGCTCTACGGCCTCGCGGGTTTGCCAGCATTCCAAGGATGGAGTCTAGGCAGGGTCCTGGGAGCTCCAGCGGTGTCTCCCACGGCGGCAGGCGACGCTCTGACGCGCCTCAACTCTGACGAACTAGAGCAACAAGGCAACGATCCCCTCCATCTTGTATATGGCCAGATTCACGATGTCGAGGCGAAGCTCGACGTATCCACGACTTTGGCTATGGTGGTTGGAAACGACAGAAAACACCTTGTCGTGGTGGTGCTCTGGGCATGGTGACTTCGGCATGGCGGAGTCAGACCAGATGCTCTAGAGCTCCTCTCTCTACTTCCTCTCAAGCACCGGGCTCCTTCCACCGTAGCAAAACGATCAGGCCCCTCCTCCTCTTCTCTACTGTCTCGAGTCAAAAGGAATGGCCTCACCATGGTCGTGCTCTGGCCATGGTGGGCATGCTCTGAGCGTCTCTGCGATGGCGGCATTCCTGAGCCAGTACGGCTCGACAGGGCAGCGTCGTGCACAAGTGTGTTCACATGAGTGCGTGTAGGTGCAAACGATGATCAGGCACCGGCCTTGGCCATTCCCGGTATGGAAACAATCGTGGCGGTGCTGACGTGTACACAGTGGCGAGCATGGAAGGTGGGGTACGGCAAGACATGGATCACCTTGGGCTCGTGGCGGCTGGGTGTTGGTGCGGTGACGAGTTGAAGTAGTGTAAAATGGTGGCCGTGCAGTGCAGACCGGTGGTGGAGAGGAGGAAGTCCGGTGTCTTCTCCTTCTCCGATGGGTTCGGACGGCGACATCGGCTTTGGGCTCCTTGGTCCCTTCTTGCCCTTCCTTCCTTCTTCTCTTCTTCTCCCCTCCTTCTTGCGGTGTAGGGTGGCAATGGTGCCACCAATGCAGCGGCTAGGATGCTGAAGGGCTAGGGCAGCGGAGAGGCTCTACTTTTATAGCCGAGCTCGGCTATGGCGGGTGAACGGTGGATGCAGCAGCGGGGACGTGTGGAGAAGATCAAAGGGTGCAGCGGTAGGGTTTTAGGGCACGACACGATCACGAAGGTGCCATGGCACTCCCGATTTCGCGCAGCGGCTGGCCTGGCACCGTACGGTGGCATTAGGGGGTGGTTGCGGGCGCGGGCCATGGCAGTATCATGCGATGTGTGAAGGGGTAGAGCGCGCACACGATTGGTCAAGGGAGCGCGCTCACGTAGCTGGTGCAGAGCCTTGGCGCGCAAGGCGGTAGCGGAGATATGGGGAATCTTTCCCACGCTAATTTCTTGACCCTACCTCCCCTCCTTCTCCACTTTGGGCAAAACAGAGGACAAGGGAGATGGGAGGAAGGCGATGAATCGTGGGACCCTCTCATCAGTGAGCAAGAAAGAAGAGGACGCGAAGTCCTTTGGCGTCTTGTGAAGGCAATGTGGGCCGAGGCGGCCTCGGCCTTTCTGGGCTGGCCCAACGTGTGGGCGAGCGTGTGTGCGCGCGAGGCTATGGCGTGATGCAGGTCGGACCAGGCTGGTTTGAATGGCTGGGCCGGAAAGGAGTTTTTCCCTATTGAATTGATTCTTTAGCTTTTCCATTTGTAATTTCTTTATTCCAGCTATGCCAAAACTCTTATATGCATACAAGCCTGTTGCCACCACTTAGGTATCCCAGTGGGGCCCACTAGAGGTATTTCAGGGTTTCATCTAATTGCCAAAGTTATATTTACACATTTATTTAATCAAACAATTCATTAAATAAATGTTATTGCTTTTATTTAACAATACAAAGAACATAAGATGCAACTCAAGCAAGTTTTGATTAAATGCAAGGATGTAAACAACTATACTAGGTACTACTTGTGCAACTAGGGTAGTTTTCCTACATGACACCTCACCAATCATTGGCTATTTTAGAAAAAAATTTGTAGTTGTGATTTTTGGTTTATAGAAATTTCTGGGTTGTTATAGCTATCGCCGCAGCTCTCACCCATGCGGTCATTCCTGGAGGATGTGGTGAAGCTGGAGCTGTCCAAGTCTGCCAAGAGGTTCGATGCGACGTGGGAAGCAGAACTAGGATGGGTATGGCTGCGTCCATGGATGTCCATCATCGGGCGGCAATTCCTCGAGCCGCTGGTACAAATGTTGCTGAAATCCCTCGAGAACCTCCTGACCAAGTCTACTAGTGAAAGCATCTACAAAAATTACGACATGGCAGTAGTTAACACTTATCATAAACCATCAATATAATACATAAAAATGATCACCAACATAGGTTTAGGGGTTTAAACTAACAAATTCCATGAGTTTTGGTAAATCTGTGTTTTCAGCAGGGTTTATCCAGAAAACCGTCAAGGTGGACCCAAACATGAGAATAAATCATAATTATCTACAACAAAACCAACTATAGAATACTCCAGAAGGCAAACCACCGAAGTGGAGGACAGGGGGCTGCCAGGTGGGATCGGCCGGCCTGTGGGCCCCACCTGTCAGCCCCTCCTTCGAATGTTGGTTCTCTACTGCCTTAAGGATTGCATCTATGCTGTTGCTTTAAGTCAGTTTGATCCGAGGGCTCAGGATTGATAGTTCTCTCTATATATACTAGCCCCTGCCACCCCCAGGGCATAACCCTAATCATTGATCAAGTCAACATCTAGAAACCCTGATCAGAAGAGAAGAACCTCAGAGCTCCACAAATATTCTAGGGCATAACTAGCTAGGTTAGATCTAGAGGGAGGCAAGCTTCACTTGGATTCCTGATCTTGTCAAGAGCGTGGCTTGGTATAGCCCCCGTGTCCTCTCTTATATATTTGATTATTCATATGTTTGCTACAATTTATTCGACGTTGTTCTTAATATTATTCATGTTCCTAGTTATCATATTTATCGTCTACTTTGATTATATGCTTAGTATAGCAAGGTTGTCTTTATGTTCAAACATAAGTTCGTATAACGCTCGCTCTAAAGTACACAGGGTGAGTGGTCGACATTCTATAAGTGTGGTGCTTATATGTTGTTTACTTGCAGATGGACCCTATATTCCAGGCTGATCACGAGTGTGACACTCCTGTTGAGTCATTTTTAGTCCACTCCCTGAATATAGGTCAAGTAGGATCTAGTTACGAAGGAAGTCATGCCTGTTCTTGATCTTCCTTAGTAATATCCCTTATGTGTAGATATGAAGTTGATCTTAGCCATGATTATTAAGTGTAGTTGCACTAATCACAGTATGCTTTGACTTGTAATTAAGAATGACTTAGGAATTATTTCTCTATTGTATCTACTTAGTCATTCTAATGCCATAGAAAGGAGTACTCTGAGTGTTCAATTATCAACTATCAATGATCATTTATCATATGCCATGTGACTTACCTCTGTTATGAGTAGAAGCTTGGTTATGGTTTATCTCTCCATCATATGTATAAGTTATGAATATATTTCATCTGCCAGTCCTTCCCTGAGGTAAAAATATAAATAATGATACCTAGAATACTCCCGAGTGAAATGCTACAATAGTAAATTATCTGTGTGCTTGCAGATCTTTTCATATATATTCTTTCTAGTCATAACAAAATACTTAAGTACTTCTTAGTGTCATTCTAGAGATGACGCTAGAAAGTACCAATAAGCATTTCTGGCATCGTAGTTAGGGATGACAACTTAACAAAAAGTGATGTTAATAGGAACTGTCAACAACATCAAGTGACATTCATGATTCCTGCATGACCTGTGAAGAATGTGGAAACACCGGGCATTCAGGGAACAATTGCCCTGAAACCCATGAGGATGTGAACTTCGTCAACAACAACAACTATCGTCCTCAGTAGAATCAAGGATGGAATCAGCAACAAAGGTCAAACTATCAAGGTAATAATTTCAATAATTTCAATAATCAACTATCTTTGAGAGATTTAATTTTCGGTCAAGCTAAAATTATGGGGGGATTATCTAGAAAATTAGCTTCCAATGATAAAATCCTAGAAAATATAAATAATAGAATGGATAGTTTCTCCTCAGCTATTAAAAACTAGCATAGCTTTAATAAAATGATAGAATCACAAATAGCTTAGCCGGTGGTTGTTGTTTCTTTGACCGACAAAGGTAAGATTCTGGGGCAACCGGAAGATCTCAAAACTGCAAATCTTGTTGATATTCACAATGCTGCAAGATTCTACATAGAACCTTCTAGCGAAGGATGGGAGGATTATTCCATGCTCGTCAAGAAAGGTGATCTAGGAGGACCTGTCATTCCCATAGCTATTGAACCTCACATATTCCAAGAAGCTATCTGTGACTTCAGAGCAAGCGTTAACATCATGCCAAAGGTAATTTATGATAAAATTAATGGAGATACTTTATTGTACATAAATATGCGTTTGCAGCTTACAAATCAGTCACTCTGCTACCCCAAGGGAATTCTTGAAGACATCTGTGTACGTGTTGGACAATCGTATGTACTCGTAGACTTTGTGATTTTAGAAATAGGTGGAGATGTAACAACACCCATTATCTTGGGCCGGCCATTCCTAAGCATCGCAAAAGCCAACATCTACGTGGACAGTGCTAAGATCTGATTCACAATAAAGGATAGAAAGAAGAAGTTTACTTTCAAGAATCGTATACATCACTCTCCTAGTCATCCACAAATGGCGTATCTGCCCGAAGAGACAACAGTAACTAAGAAGAGAAATAACTGAAGAAGGAAGAACAGGGCTAGGCTATCAAGATGATCAATACACTCCGATCGGAGTACGACCACCTCCTCGCTTCACCATTCCTTACCAACAAGGAAGACCCTGGCGTACCAACAATCGAGTGTACAATTAAACAAAGAATCTTCCACAACACCTTCTGTGACATTGGATCGGGTGTCAACATAATGTCCAAGGTAACATATGACTATTTGTTTGGTGACGAACCTTTGTTTCCTATATATATGCAATTCCAGATGGCAGACCAAACAATCTGATTTTCAAAGAGAATAGAAAAAGACATCATGGTTAAGATAAAAGATTACTATGTCCCTGCTGACTTCATGATTCCTGACATGGGAGAAGAAGAAGAAGATGTACCTATCATCCTTGAAAGACCGTTCCTCAACATTACAAACACGATCATCTACATCGGATCAGAACAAATCCACTTCCAATTTTTAGGACAAAAGGTATGATGTTATTTCAATAGTTATACAACTTATGAACAGCCAAAGAAGATCCGCTCCAAGAGGAGGCGTCGATCAAACCAACGCTGGAGGAATCAACTCCCAAAGAATGAAGAGGAAGTAGAAGCTGTGAAGGATGAATCTACTACGCCAAAATCAAGTCCACAGACCAAGCAAGTCTGGAAAGAAAAAGTGACATCATCATCAGAGTCATTGTCACAAGAGATGCAACCATCAAGGTCTCCATCTCCGAGACTGATTGATGCACCCGAAGAATAAAGGACATCTCTAGTCAGTCCTGTTCGAGGGACTTAAAACATTGAACCCTCACCGGGAAGTAAAATCGGTAGTTATCCATGTTTACCCTTTCGCATTACATAAATTATTTTTACTTTAGCATATTTACTTTTCTGCATTCACATTGCATTTAGAAAAGAAAATAAAAATCTCATTATTGCATTATAAAATTCTAAGCCCCATGTGAATACTTTTTACGATATGTAAAAACCCGCAAGAATATTCATCGTGGTCGCATAAAAATAAAAAAATATCTTGCATATATATAGTTACATTCCATTCTATCATAAAATCCAAAAAAATACATTAGAAAGATATCCTATTAAAATTGTGCCAAATCAAAAATCTTTCTAACTCCAAGAACGACTAATCCCTGGATGGTTGACCGCTAACCTTTTTATTCTAATCCATTCCATGAGTTTTGTTGTTCTTGTTGAAGTTTTTACAGGATGGTCACGAGCAAGTTCACCCAATCGTCTTCATCTCGCTCCACCAGGAGTGCATCCTTATTAAGAACTTAACTTCCTGATGAATGAGAAGGACAACCACTGGCAAACCCTCTCTGAGAAGTACAAGTTTGAACAACCTCGCCAACAATCAGCTTAGGGGAAGGGCATCCCCATGTATCTAGATAAGTATTTATTTCCTTTTTATTTCTAAGTTTGTTAACATAAAAATTTATTTTTGTATTAGATATATATATTAGTAATGTGTGATCTAAAAATAAAAACAAAATAAAAAGTGTGTGTCTAGTTTTTTGTTTTTAAGAGCTGAATAAATAAAATAGACTCTAAAGATAGTCTCTCAAATGAAAATGATGAATAGTTATTCTGTTGTAATTCCTTTCAAGTACCTAGTTTTCAGTGTTGAATTCTTCGGAGTTTTGGATAAGATTGTTTTGATATAAGAATCTACTCTGAACTTGAAACTCGTGGGTAGCATATGCTTGATCTAAGTCTAGGTAATTAATAGAAATGATATGAGAAGATCTGAGCTGTTGTTTATCTTGTTCCAAGTGATACTAAAGTTCTGAAGATTTATCTTTTGAAAAACATAAAAATGATACATGATGAGTTCCTGTATGACAAAAGCTTAAATTTCTACCAGAGCCATATATGTTTAGGCTAGGAAAACTTTCACTTATATGCTGCTTCTTTTGCATTGAGTTTTGTCAAGCTTTGTTAACCCTTATAAGACGTTTGTCATGCTCTTAAAATCAAGGTCACGTACACACCACCCACATATGCACTACTCCTACACTAGAAGTAGGCGCAAAAGCATACCATTCCATTTAGATCCACCCAAAAATATTTTACTCCTACACTGGGACTAAACACCAAAAATATGTTTGATAGATTTTTCATCCACCGAATAAATGCTCCAAGTTCTTGTTGCTATCTCTCAAAAGTTTTATTGCAGAAAAGAAGCAAGGGCTATGCAAAAGTTATTCATAAAAAAAGAGAAAGTTGAGAAAAAAATAAACAAGTGTCCGAGATATTTAAAACACTGGGTACTTAGATGCCCGCCTCAAAAAAAAGAAAGAGAGATGAATAAAAGTATTTCCAAGTTTTAAAAGAGAGATATGTTTTCAAGGAGCATACTAGAATTAGGTTAGCCACAAGTCACAAAAAAAATTTAGGTTAGCCAACATATATATCCACCACATACATCCACACACATGCACATCTTGATTTGATTGTATGACTCAACTCTCTATGGATCCGAGGTTTGACATTACAATATATGTATTGCAATAAGCTCTTTCATGCTATTTCCAAGCTCCATATAAGCCTTAGTTGTAGGAAGGAAGATAGGCATAACATCATTATTGCCTTGGTGAGCATCCACAAATGCCACATATACTGAGACTTGAGAGTGCCATACAATGGAAGCTCTTAGTTTTATTTTGAAACCCTATAAAAACTCTGGAATAATGGTTGAGCAAAGAACTTGACACATAGTGCTTGACTTGATCGTTCTGTCTTTCAATTGCTCAACACCCAAAGAAGGCTAAGAAGCCCCAAAGTTGAAGGTAATATGGGTAAGTTTGAAAGTTAGAAAAATTTATTCTAATCCGGAGAAGAATTCTTGTTTAAATGCATGTGTACTTTTAAGGAGTTGCTGCAATGTTTCCAAAAATCTTAAAACCCCTGATCCATTGCTAAGTTTAGCATTGCTCAGGGATGAGCAAAGGTTAAGCTTGCGGGAATTTGTTGACGGTAGTTAACACTTATCATAAACCGTCAATATAATGCATGAAAATGATCACCAACATAGGTTTAGAGGTTTAAACTAACAAATTTCATGAGTTTTGGTGAATCTGTGTTTTCAGCAGGGTTTATCCAGAAAACCGTCAAGGTGGACCCAAACATCAGAATTAATCGTAATTATTCGTAACGAAACCAACTCCAGAATACTCTAGAAGGCAAACCACTGAAGCGGAGGGCAGGTGGCTACCACGTGGGGACGACTAGCCCCACCTACAGGCTAGCCGGCCTATGGGCCCCACCTGCCAGCCTCTTCTTCGAATGTCGGTTCTCCACCGCCTTAATGATTGCATCTACGCCATTGCTTTAAGTCGATTTGATCCTAGGGCTCAGGATTGATAGTTCTCCCTATATATATCAGCCCCTACCACCCCCAGGGCATAACCCTAATCATTGATCAAGTCATAATCTAGAAACCCTAATCAGAAGAGAAGAACCTCATAGCTCCATAAATATTCTAGGGCATAGCTAGTTAGGTTAGATCTAGAGGGAGGCAAGCTTCGCTTGGATTCCTGATCTTGTCAAGAGCGTGGCTTGGTATAGCCCATGTATCCTCTCTTTTATATTTCATTATTCATATGTTTTCTATAATTGATTCGACATTGTTCTTAATATTATTCATGTTCCTAGTTATCATGTTCATCATCTACTTTGATTATATGCTTAGTATGGCTAGATTGTCTTTATGTTCAAGCATAAGTTCATATAGCACTCTCTCTAAAGTACACGTGGTGAGTGGTCGACATTGTGTAAGCATGGTGCTTATATGTTGTTTATCTGCGGATGCACCCTATATTCTGGGCCATGTGGTAGATCACGGGTGTGACACTCATGTTGAGTCCTTTGTAGTCCACTCCCCAAATATAGGTCAAGTAGGATCTAGTTACGAAGGAAGTCATGCTCTGTTCTTGATCTTCCTTAGTAATATCCCTTATGTGTAGATATGAAGTTGATCTTAGCCATGATTATTAAGTGTAATTGCACTAATCACGGTATGCTTTGACTTGTAATTAAGAATGACTTAGGAATTATTTCTCTATTGTATCTACTTAGTCATTCTAATGCCATAGAAAGGAGTACTCTAAGTGTTCAATTATCAACTATCAATGATCATTTATCATATATTTATCATATACCCTGTGACTTACCCCTGTTATGAGTAGAAGCTTGGTTATGGTTTATCTCTCCATCATATGTATAAGTTATCAATATATTCTGTCTGCCAGTCCTTCCCTGAGGTAAAAATATAAATAACGATACCTGGAATACTCCCGGGTGAAATGTTACAATGGTAAATTATCTGTGCGCTTGTAGATCTTTTCATATATATATATATATATTCTTTCTAGTCACAATAAAATACTTAAGTACTTCTTAGTGTCATTCTAGAGGTGATGCTAGAAAGTACCAATAATCATTTCTGACATCATAGTTAGGGATGACAACTTAGCAAAAGTGATGTTAAGAAATGTCAACAACATCATGTGGCTATTTAAACAAGTGATAAGTTAATAAATACCAACATGGGTCATCGTGCTGTACGTGAGGCGTGGACTAGGGGAGGTCTGTGATAAACCGATGTCAAGAATGGCGCATGCGGCGGCGTGTCTTGACGATCTAATGAGATAGGGCACTAAGCTATCGCCGACACCACGGTTCACCTTCTTCAGAAGTCTTGCGTAAACAATTGGCAGGGTGCCTTGTGCTGGAGGCTCTTCTTGGATGACTGCGACAACAATATGTCTTAAGCTATGAGCACACGTTCGGTCCATTGGATTGGTGGAAGGAGTTCGTCGACAAGTTCATTTTACCGTTTTGGCATCTCAGTTTTGGAGCGTGGTCGTGATCGTGCCGCATCTGGAATACGACGTGTTCCATGGGCTGATCACCAAGTGGACGCCTATTTTGTCCCTGCAGTCATTGAACTAGACCCTGAGCGACTTCACAAAGAATTATGTTGACGGGCTATACCGCTAGTTGATGCACGACAGCCCGACGAAAGATGAGGCCATCGCCTGGCACAGGAAATGGATGCAGCTCCTACCGTGGGACGTGGTTGGCATCGACACTACTGCCATGGACACGGTCATCCACGTGTTCCAAGAAATGTATCAGTGACCACACTTCAATCGTGGCTACTAAGTTATATTGTAAATATACATGTTAATGTAGGCATTATGTTGTTTTACTGTGTACGCTGGATCGAACAAATGCGTATCCAATTAAGCGGTCACACCTCCTGACTTCGTCCGCTTAATGATGAGTATGTTCCGGTGCATCACTGTTGCTTCTCTCTAGGATACACTATGTCATAGTTATCGAACTGTGCAATTAATGTGCAGTTTACAATGGCAAATGGTGTTGCAAAAGTCAACATGCGAACAGTGTTGTGGACTGCATGAACGCTTTGACGGTCATAGGATCCCTTTTCTAGGATTGGCCCTTGCGTTATCTCCATGTGACCCATTATTATCCCCTTCCACACTCTGTCCTCCCGTGGTGGTGGCGCCTAGCCAAAACACGGTTTCGCTCCCCTTTCCCTTACCACCACAAGCAGTCGGCGGTGGCCACTCACAGTTGGAGTACTGGCATCACCATCAAGGACCACAAATGGATTCGCACCTCCATGGCCCACCGCATCTATCACCCACACAGCCGCAGTAGCACCGTTGAAATGGACACAAACACACCGTCGACCCACCCTAGCGAGCAAGGTGCACATGCTTTCGTGTTTCCATTCTATGCTTCTAATTTGATATTTACAAATACGGATTATTTAAGTTGGAAATGAGATTTAATAGTTTCTTAGTCCTTTGTTCTTACTTCGGATTTCTTACTTTCCATTCATTACTTTCCAAATTGGAATGAACTGAAATAAGCTGAACCCGAGCGAAAGAAATTACCAGCCTACTTTCAGCTATAGCTGCTGCTACAATGTAGTCTGTGTTTTGCCTCAGCGGCTTTACTTTGTGCCCCAACATCGTAGTGTCATTGAGATTAGGGTTTTTTATTTTGTTTTGTTTTTTAGCGATCAAGTGGTTCATATTAGTTGATAGATTGTTAGAGCTTTTTTGCTTTAGTCGTTGTCTTTGCGATGGACGGTTGTTAGATACGTTTTCTTGTCTCAATTGAAAGTTGGTAACCCCACCTCTGGATCTTAGGCTTCATTAAGCTTTCAATGAATCTGGGTGAATGCCTTTGATCCAAAATGAATCGCAACAATAGTTTTCTGGGATTCCATTTAGCGCACGTTATTAGCCTGCACTGACAATGTACGTCTATGAATTGGTATCTGCAGCACCAATGGTATTGACGTGGTACCAAACATCATTAGTGCGGGCTCTAGAGTAGAATCTGCATATTGAAGTTGAAGGTGGAGACGACGACATTTGCCTAGTTTCACCTTCGACATATCTAAACCTCGAAGAAAATGGGGAGATAATTACTCATGACTCATTACATTGTCGATATACATAACGGCTACTGCCAATAATTGCAACATTGTGTTTAATGTGTAGGATACTGGGGCATAGGAACTTGTAACAAACACAACAGTTCAACACAGGACGAAGCGATGTGTCAACAGGCCGCGCACTTACCAACTTGTCATCAACCATTTCAATTACATTGGAGAACCCAAGGAACCAGACACGGTGATTGCACCGTACCACAGCACCTAGGGTGCGATTGTGAGAAAACATGTCCCAATCAAATTCAGGTTCTAGAAGAAGAGGAAAGGTCAAGAGGATTGGTGCATTACTGACGAAATCAAGAAGAAATGTCAGGATCATATGGTGAATTTGTTTGAATTCAACTTGCACACCACCGATACAGAAATTGTAAAGAAACGGGCATTGCACTGCATGGGAAAAAAATGGAGGTATTTCAAGTATGAGTTGTACAAAAAAACATGTGTTAACGGGAATTGAGCCAAATTGGCAAAAAGGTGAGCACCCTACTCAGCAAGCATATTGGAAAGCTTTTGTCAGTTGGAAGAAATCAGAGGAAGCTCTTTCCATTAGCAAAGTAAATACCCTCAACTCCCATAGAAATGATAACCCCCACCGCCCTGGCTCTCGGGGGTACGCGAAGAAAGTAACTGAGTAGGAGAAGAAGTTACAAGAGCTATTCCAAAAAGGTGTTACACCGCAGACTGAAGGCTGGGATGCCTGCTTGTTGAGGTATCTTCTTGCAAGAAAGATGACCTACAGCGATGACGACTCCCTAAGTTTTCCAAACGATGCAGTCGAGGAACTCGCTGAAAGGATACAAGCACTATAGGCTCAAGTGGAAAATGGTACTTTCGTTCCTGACAGGGAGGATGACGTCCTGAGTCGGGCACTAGGGATGAAAGAGCATCCTGGTCGGGCACGAGGTGTAGGACTGGTTCCATGGCAGATTGCCATCAAAAATGACCAATCCACGTACAGAAGTCGTTGGAGGAATAATGCTAGAAAATTTGTGAATATACGTGAAGAATTGTCAGCTATGTTGGAGGCCAAATGGAAAGAAAAGGAGTCGGCATTGACTGCCACATACCAGGCTCAAAGAGAAGCGAAACAAGTTTCTCGGGGAAACTTCAGCTCAGAACGGATACGCAGCAGCTGCGGAAGCACACAACTTCCACAAGTAGATGCAGATTCCACCTTCGATGTGGATCACATCAGTGAACCTACATATTGCATGCTATACATGGAGTCACAAGGATGCAAGGCCGTATTTAGTCACAAGGTGGCTGCCCGTCAGGTTCATCCAAGGAATGTGATAAATGGATGTTCGTTGCCTCCAGGCTATGCAGCAGTTATCCTAGATACATTGGCCAAAGAAAAGTATGGCGCGATTGAGTTGGAAATGACCATGGACGATGATAGGTCAACGCTAGCGGCCAACATGGGGTCCTTGGTGCCATGGTGGAAGCATAACATAGTCCTTATTGCCACAATGTCGGATTGCATTTCCGACGAAGATGTTGAACTTACCAATCCAATGCCTACACCTGCACTGTCACCAATTTCTAAAACTGGGGAGCGACCCCATAAGAGTCAGAAGATTAGTGCATCGGACAAGGAAATTACCACATATAGCAATCAAAAGAACTTACATTGTTCCCCCAAGAAAACAACAGAGACAGAGCAGACAGGCACAAAACAAAACCAATCCAAGAAAACAACAAAGACAGAGCAGACAGGCACAAAACAAAACCAACAGTGGCAGTTTAAGTTAGGTCAATCTCTAGTGCATCCGAATCGGGTCCACAAATTGCCGATAAAAATGCAAGCTCTAAATGAGTGGTACTTAAACCAAAAGGGGTTCCAGATTGGTACAAGAGACTAGGACAAACATTTGTATCATGGAGAGGATGAGGTACTATGGGTGAAGTTCAAGGAATTGTTTGACTTTTACAATGTTTTCCCCCTGGATGTCCAAATCTTGTCCTTGTGGACCATATATGTGAGCTTCTGCCCCATGTGTGTACATTTAATTGAATCATTGTATCTGTCAAATTTAACTTTTTTTGTCTGTAGGATGGAGGCAAATACATGCAAGGATGAAAACATTGCAATAGGCTTCTTCAACCCGGTGACCTTTAACTCCTGCACAGTGGACTTCACAACGACGACGAATGCTATGTGCGACTCCATTCTGGCCCAGGATGATAAATCACTATTTTTCCTGCCATACAACGACGAGTAAGCGAGTAATTCATTTATGTGATTACGTGTACCAGGTGGGACTCTAATCTGCATCTGATTTTTCTATTGCAGCGAACATATTTACCTTGTTGCTATAGACCTGCTCCATTCCAAGCTCTTCGTGTATGATACAAGCAGGAGGGGAATGAAGCATATCAAACCCTTGAAAAAAATGATGGATAAGTACAGCTCTAATTCCATGCATTTTACAACATGGTTTTGTGGATCTCATCATTTATATGTGTAACAAATTTTTTGTTCGTCACAATGATCTTTCTGCTGGATGATGACAGGGCTTACGACAGGTACAAAAAGAAGAGCATATTCTATGGTCTTTCCTGGAATGATGGGTTCAGAGTAACAGAGGTCGATACGATCGCAAAGCAACATCCTAGTAGCAGAGATGTTAGTGCATTCTATGTAATGCATTACATGAGCGGGATCATCAAAGCCATGAAACACAAATAGGTTCTTATTATACCAACACACAAATCTCTACTTATTAAATTGAACAATGCACTCCATGTTACATTACTACAACGCTGCCTTCTTGTAGTCTGTGCTGCTGTCGGGGGAGCTGACCACTCGAGACATATCGGCGCTTCAAGAACGCCTGACTAATTTTATCCTCGATAGGCCATACATGGAGACCACGTGGTGTGTTAATTATCATGTATGGTTGTCAATTATCAGCAACAGTTTAAATCCTGCATCTTTGTATCCTAGCTACTACTGTCAGCATATCGTCTATTGTCAAAAGTACTCTTGTATGTGAACGTATTGTATGGATTTGACAAATATATCTGCATGTTGTGTCATGTAGCTATTATGGTCCATCTTAATTAATAATTATTGTCAATACCGGATACAGTGTCATTCCGTAACGGTCTCCGTTTTGTATTGAATCACCGTTCTTGTGTTGTCAACACCACCACATCATATGACTATGCGACTGTGAGGAAAGCCTCGTTACCGTCACACTGTACCATTACCCGGTGGTAGAAGCCATCATCAATAATGCCGGTCCAACCTATGATGTGGTGGGATCACAAAATCATCACCGTCGTCTCGATTAGTAAACGGACACCTAGTACATCCTCATCAAGGTCGGATCGTACTACAAGGCAATGGTGGTAATACCATTCAAACAGACAGGTAATACATCAGAGCAATAGTGATGATGTCCTCCACACAGGCGGGTCGTGGTACAATGCGATGGAAACAACAACTAATCACATACGGATCATAAGCCAACATGGCGATGTGAGTGTATACCCACACAGACGGGTCGTGCTCCAATGCGACGAAAACAAGGACCTGATCACGGACGGATCATAAGCTAATACAGTGGTGTTAGTGTATACCCAAACAGCCGGTTCATGCTCCAATGCGACAAAGGTAAGGACCTTATCAAAGACGGACCATAAGCCAATATGGCGGTGTGAGTGTACACCGCAGACGGTCTCAGATAGCGACGGTGAGGGCTATGACCATCATTGCTGACAACTTATTGCCGAGGCCAAAATGCGGCTACGATGGGGGTTACGACGTGGCTGTGAAAGGTCTAAGTGTGTAGTAGTGACTCTTGGAGGTTACCACCTCCTAGGCGGCTTGGTGGTGGTCTCCGTCGAAGCACGCAAATAAGATTGTGCGATGCTCCGAAGAAGAGATTGTGAGGGGTATTGTGCTCGCCCCGTGGGAGCCGCGAAAAGCAACTCTAGTAGAGTGTTTCATTGAGCGCCCTCATCTTGTGGAGGTTCTTATGGCGCCCTATTGTAGGGCTAGGCGTGGTGCTTATTAGTGCGTGAACTCCTAAGTGAACCTGCTGACACAACGGGGACTAGCTTATTGGCAAACAAGTGAACCTTAGAATAAAAATCACCATGTCATCATCTTCCCGTTGGTTTGTGATCCCCTTTCATAAGCTTGCATTTACTTATTCATATATTGTGCTTATGTAGTTGCTCTTGTAACTAGTTTAGTTTGTGTAGCTTGCTAGTTGCCTTCCTTGTTTGTGTAGCATAGAAGTAGCTATCTTGCATGACTAATTGGCTTGAATAGTCTTGTTAGTCACATTGCTTAGTTTGTGTAGCTAAGTAATTTGAGCTCTCAAATTTGGCTTGAGTAGCCGTGTTATTGAGCATTGCTAGTGATCTTAGACTTTGTGCTTTTGCATACTAGTTTGTGTAGGAGCTTTCCCTTATTTGAAGTACTAGTTGTATAGGTTTGTGTGACCTTACTTCTAGAATTGGTTAGGTGAGCTCTAGCTAGCCCAGCGCCTTTGTTGCCCAATAAGGATCTTTTATAAGGTGCTTGAGAACTTAAATAGAGGGGTGTAGTTTTGGCTAGACAGATAGTTTTAATTCCGCATTTATTTCGGTTAGTCGTAGCGATTAATTTTTAGAAAGGACTATTCACCCGCCTCTAGTCCGCCATCTCGGGCCTACAGTTACCTAAAGTACCTAGTTGAGCTTTAATTCCTTGTGATTGATCCAATGCCTTGTATCATTGCTTGTTTACTTTCAATTGTCACGTAGTCCATGCTTAGCTTCCTTAGACGTTAGAAGTCAAGAAGATGATGGGTTTCTCATCCCTCGCGCGTGTTGGATGTTTGTCCACTAAACAACACAAAAATGGAGCAGTAATCTAAAACTTGTCTAAGAAGATGACAATTGAATCGAAGTCTGGCGAGGGGTTGGACCATTTCAAGGCAGGAAAGGTCATGAATGGTGTACCTAGCTGGACCGATTAAGGACCGTGTATCCACAGTAGTGAGACATGAGTAACATGACCACTTTCGTACAAACCACTCGTCATGTATGGATGTGACAAGCCGTGTACTTTGTTGTGACCGGTTTTCATGTGGATTCAACACGGGGGTAGCTAGACTAAGCTAGTACCTCGGCTCATGTTCAAACCGTTCATGGGTGTCCTTGGCCGAACTTGGGAAAGGTTGAGGCATCGAGATACCCCTTATATACTGATGGGTCATATAGGAAGTATCCCTTGTCTTTGGTGGGGTTAATATGTACCTCTCTGCAGAGTTTGAATTATGCTAAATGTTCTATGCTTCTAGATACAGACTAATGATTCATGGAAGATTGAGCTTTACCTTGCTAATTGCTTTACATTTATCAACCATGCTACGCTTGTTTAGTTGATAAGATCACTTATGTATAAAACACCTTTATGCAAAAACCAACCACATTCCTTGCCACTAACCAAAATGCCTACTCCTTGCTACCATATTGGTAAGTCCTGTTGAGTACAATCTTGTATTTGTTTAAGCCTTGCACGTACCGTAGCTCCAGTCTACGGATTCTTCTATGCGCCTTAGTCCTATGAGGATCAAGAGTGGTAGATGATCCATCAGTGACGTGAAGTTCATGGTGTTGGCACAAGCATGGGCTTATATCAAATGTTATTTGTTTAAAAGGCTTCCGCTTGTACTCTGAGTCTATGTGTGATGACTAAGTTTGGAAAAATGTGTCGTGAACTAATTACCCTTTTAATGTTGATGCGAACTTGATATAAGTTGTGATGTTCGTTTCGCTGTGATGGTCCTGGATAAAGGTCGGATATATAGTACGTACACTATATGGATAGTGTACCGAGATGACTGATTGAGTTAGTTATCTAACTAATTATAGTTAATGAAAGACTATTTAGTTAGGTAATTAATCCAAGAGGAAGATGATTCTGACAAAACCAAGAGTTTTCAAAAGCGTGGAGCGTAGAAGAAGATCCAAAAGGTCGGTAGAAGACCAGGACGGTGATTTGTCACTGTAGTGGCGCCCCCAAGCCAGTGAAAGAACCGGTGTGTAGTTATGGCATCGGATCTAGTGATGTTGGCCGTCGGGGTTAATACCGCCATGTTTGCCACGGTGGTGTCGGATCCGGTGATGTTGAGGTCTGGCCGGCCACGACGAAGGTGTACGGCACGAGGTCCTCACGTGGTCCGGCCACCAGGGTGATGGACCCGGGGGTCGACGACTGCAGCAAAAACCAGGTACCGAACAGGCCCGCGCGGTTACCGGCTGCTGATCCAGAAGCCTGGCGGTCACCGGCGACGATGAGGCGCTGGGCACGGTTGCCACAGCGGCGACGAGTACGACAACGACTGAAGATGTGCCGGTGCTGCTCACGGTTCTCAGCTACGCATACAGCGTCGACGAGAAATAGGGCGCTGCGGTGAGCGCTTCGCCGGAGAGGATGGTGATCATGTTCTTTTTTTTTTTGGCGAAAAGATGGTGATCATGTTCAACGACGAGTACATTCTCTCCTCTTCAATGGCAGTCAGTACTGTTTTACATGAGCAAATAGTAATCGTAGAATTAGATCTACGGTTAATATTAGGCCTAATCACTAATCCAGGATGTGAACGTCATTCTCCTATCGGTCCATTTGCTTCTCAATGGATTTGGATGATAGTAGAAAAATGGGAGTTAAGATGTCGGATCCCGGTTCACTTTCCATCAAGGAAGCCACTATCAAGTACAGACAGGGACGTGTCGGACTCTCTCGGCAGGGAGATGTAATTAACAGACCATCATCGTTGATCCATCTCGGCGGCTAATTGTCGCCATGTTTCACGTTCGTAGTTGGACCAGACACTTTCCTGGTTATAACAATTCTCTCTTGCTAGCACACCCACCCCTCAAAACAAAAAACCAACATTGGTCTCATTAAACAAAGGGTACGAAGTTCTTGTTCCCAAGTTTAAACGACTATTTGCGGGTTGTTCAGGAACATTTTCGTTGCTCAAGCAAGTTTTCTATGAGCTCCGCTCGGTACGTTTCCATCACATGTTTTGTCAGGCCAGCTGCTCTCCGAGCTTTAAAATATCCAGACAACCAGACTCGTCTACTGTAAGATCAATTTCTAGGTTTGTCACCCAAACCAGTTCAGCATCACATTTTAAGGCATCGAACGCGAATACATAGAACCGAGACAAGGCAAAATATCTGGTTATAACTTAGACGGTATACTGCTCTCCTTCAAGCAGGTTCCTCCCCGCAACAGGGTGTCAGCCACGCAAGCGGGGCCGGTAACAAAATGCTATCGATCATACTAAGAAGTATCAGAAGCGAGCCGCTACTAGATTTTCTCTATCTTGTGAGACTTGCAGCTTATCTTGCTGACCTATGGTGCTTCCTGGAGTGAGTACTTGGAGCATCTTGGGAAGAGAGATACCGGCTTCGGCTTTCCCTGACGGTGTACTCCACCTCAAAAGCAGAATGTGCATCATCCACATGCCTGCCAGCAAACATGAAATACTATTACAGCTTGGTAATTAGAAGGAATAGGAGAGAGCGGCAGGGAAAGGTGCACACTTTCTTTCATGATACATACCTCCCATGCTCATTAGAATGTTTGCCAAGCCGATGATGAAGAGGCACTGGAAGATTGGATCTTGTTCTGGCATGCTCATTTGGACTAGGTGTTGACTCTTGATTCTGAAGAATGCAAGTTTCGAATATAAGAAGCTGAGATGCCATGCTTCAACAACAATGTCAAAGAAAATGATGAGCCCATATCCAACTTACAATGTAGCATTCATCACAATCACACATCACAGAAGAACTTTTAGGCATCAACTGCTGGCCCTAAGAAATGTAAGCTCCAATAGTTAGCAAAAGCCAAAACAAAGTAAAAATTATAGGATGTAATGCTTATATACCACCTTGCAGCAAGAATCCTCACAATGAGATGCTACTTGAGAAGTTGAAGGCGTCAGATCACGGTCCTAAGAAACAGAAGCAGCAACGATATTACAATAAACATCAAGCCGATGGTAATAAAATACTAGCAATGGAACTTTTGCGCTTACTGTCTTGTAGTATGCCTGCTCACAACCGCTGATTGCAGAAAATTCCTCGCCATTGGGGTAATTGCAATTTTGACCACTCAAGTTACATTCTGGGCAAGGGCAAGTTCTATGTGCCCTCTCCTGGTATGAATGTCCATATTTGTTCCTGCGGTATGCATCCCGCTCCATGGTTTCATGCATTGCCTGCCTGTGTTTTGGATATTTACTAGTGTATCGTCTCTCAGCATATTCTTCCCTGATTCTTCCATATTTATAGTTTGGGGCTACACTAGTCATACAAAATAACTGTTAATTCATGCAGAGAAAGAAAGGAAGATGGAAACAAGTTAATTTGATTGTATACTTTGGAAACGAACCATGCACTGGAGAATCCCTTCTATAGTAAGCTCTGTATCCTCGCACAGAAGTATGCCTTTCTTCAACATCAATAGAGCGGTGACGGCGAGAATGATTATCCGAATACAAACGCTTTTCAGGACTATAATGCCTATATCTGTCTGAGTGGTGTCCTCTACCACTATAACTTTTTTCTACAAATCCTCTTCTGACACCTAACAAGGAACTAGAGCCTTGCCAGGAATTCTTTTTGAAAGCATGCCTTGGCCTTTGCAAACTAGCTTTTATGAGAACCTGTAAATTCAAACATAGTGGTTACTGGTTAGACATTTGGATCAAATGGCAAGAATCGGCAACACACCAAATAAATGGCTCACTAAAGTGGTTACCTTTCCACTACCTTCGCCAACACCATCTTTATTGACCATCTTAATGCAGTCTAAAGCTGACTGTCTTGTTGTAAAGCCAATGAAACCAAAATCTTTTCGTTTTGCTGTGAACATATTTCTAGCGAGTTGTATGCTATCAATTTCACCAAATTTCCCAAACATTTCTCTCACTTTGTCTTCATCCCAATGAGGTGGTAAGCCATCCAAGAAAACAGATTTCACCTGCATTGCATGACAAAATTGAAGACATTGTAAAAGGCAAGAAGGATAATGCAATATATGCTGTGCTGGCAACAAGTTCTTACAAGGTATAGATGTTTTGTTACTGTACCTTTTCCATGATCTCATCGTCTTGTGAAAGAGTGTTTGAAAATGATATGTGCGCTCTAAAATCAGTTCCAAGATACAGATCTCTTTTCTGTAGTTTCACAAAAGCCGCCACAGCATCTACATGAGTCCTGAAGTCAAGAAATGCATAGCCTCTGTTTTTACCCTTTTTTTCTGGATGCTCAATTAGATTAATTCTATCCAAATTTTCCAACTTGAAAGGCTCCAGTTTCTCAGCTAACTGAACAAAAAGGGATCGCCTGTTATATAAACCAAAATCATACTTATAACATACATTATACCAAATAAGCAAGAAACCTTACATCATCCTTTGACCAATCAAAGCATATATTTCGGACATGAAGAGTCTCGTTTTCACTGTTCTTGCATATTCCACAAGCTTTTCCCTTAATCTGGAAATTTAAGTACCAGTAAATAAATGTTACCTAATCATTTAGTAAACAAACCAATGTAGGCATATTCATTATATATGGATACAAGCATGCATTACAGTAGCAAATTCACAATGAAAAGGAAATATTACTTCAAATAGTTTGGCAGGAAAATGGAGATATAGTAGGAAAATCACAATGGATATATAGTAGGAAAAATGCAAGCCTTGTAGGCTTGTACCAGTGAAGAAAAATCGCCCCGTTCGCTTATGCTGAAATTTGGCTTATGCTGATGCTTATGCTGATTTGTTGTGAGCGGAAAACACTGTTCATTTGCTGAAAAGTAGTTCAGTCAAGACTATTCACCAAATTGCTTATACATAATTTGAAGCTGTTCCAGTTGAGCACTCGAGAGAAATGGATACATCATATTCAACAAACTTTCAGAGGGATAAATTAAACATAACCAAAATGGGATGTGCACTCTCGCTGCCATTTCCGTGAATAGTCTATTTAAACATCATGATTAGCAATGTTTCAAAGGCAATAAGGTGAGGCGAGGTGATTGCCCCCCTTCCAGCCACCTAGGCGAATAAGGCAATCGACTAGGCGATGCCACATAAAAATCTTACTATATAACACCACTAAAATTTAGGAGCAAATCATACCTTAATATGGCCAATTCTTAGCATGTGATACCATAGTAAGTAGTGCTACTTGAGTACTAGTGTACCACATAAAATAGCAAAATAGCAAATCTGGAATCTCTCATCTCTCAATAGCACTTTCACTATGCATCTAAAATAGCAAATCTGAAATCACTCATCTCTCAATAGCACTTTAACTCCACATCTATATCCATAGATAAATCACAAACAGAGGAGAGGCAGAGAAAGAACCATAGGAAGAGGATAGCATCTATAAAACAAAGCACCAGGAGAGGAAGGAAGTAGACAAACAACAACAGGGCACAGGAAACCTTCGGCCTTTGAGATGAAAGGAAGAGAGAGAGCAGAGACATACTTGGCTCAATCCGGACTGATAGAAAGCCAGGCTCGAGCTGGGCACAAGTGAAGAACAGAGCAGATTCTGGCCAACGAGGAGGCAGGCCAAGCAGCCCAACACTTATCCTTACCCTGGGTCCGTGCGGACAGCGCGAAATCAAAGCTGAGCGCCACAGACAGGTGGACGGCACGAAATCAAAGCAATCCACGCATGTGGACAGGGCGCGGGGATGTGTCGGCTGCAACTCGCCGCAAGCGCACAAGAAACGGAGCCAGCATGTGCCACATATTTCCTCTCAGTCTCCCCCTCTCTTCCCTCAATCCCTCTTAATTCCTGTATTCCCCGCATGATTCCCGCGCGCAAATAGGGAACAGTGGAAGGGGTGATTTCCTTCCCGCGTGGGCGCTGGGTCGATTCTTTTTCCCACGCGCGCACGCGAGTAAGGCAACCGCTGCAGCCTCCTTGGCGACGCCCCGGACGCCTAACGAGAAAGGCGGATGTCATATGCCCGCATAGCTAGGCGACCCGGACGCCCAGAAATTTTTCTCGCCTGGACGACTAGGCGACACCTTTAAAACACTGATGATTAGCATAAAAACCTACCACAACTTGGACTTGAACAGTTGCACAAATATTCACAGCGCATACTGCTACCTTTCATATTTAAAAAGATGCTAAATTAGGATACTTCTATGTGAACTAGATCCTTGAAGTAGAACAAGGAATGAAACTAGGATTTCCATAGTTAGCCCCATTAATTTAATTTTCCTAGCATTACTATTAGTGCAATAGTAGTTCAGATCATGAACAATAACTAAACTTTAAATGCAGGTTGGCCGTCTGCACATGTTGGCAGAGTATTGTATTCATGTTTATTTAAGTACATGATATCCTCTTTTTCTTCCTTAGTATTACACTTGTTACTTAGCAGGTGACTAACTCAAATTGAATAGATGATAAACGGAGTGAGCTTTTACCAGGTTAGCAGTACTCATAAGTCATAACCTATAACGGCTACAAACACAAAAGTTCTCCTTTTTACTGATCTAGCCTCAAGTGGGGGCATTCCTTTTGCTTATTTGCCGCTGGAATGGATAATCGAGCCCATGGTCCTTTAAAACCAAAGTCATTTCCAACATCATTTCCTTTTTCATATTTTTGTTCACCAGGTACTACACACATTAAATAATAGATATAGATAATTCTAGCTGTGGAGGACAAACACAGTTGACTAGTTCATTCAAGTAACACTGTAACAGTATAAGAAATTGTGTCAAAAGGTGTCAGTTAAACTAGACCTAGACCAACACCAATACACCATTGATATATGTTCATACCAGATAACCAGAACATTCAAAAAATTCAACCTTTCAGATAATATGATCTTTTAGAACTTAAAAAGTTAAATGACAATGCAGAAACATAATAATATATTCCACTCTAAGAGCAATAATACCCAAGGGTGCTAGCAAGAAGCTTGACGAGATGGAATGAACTAGCAGGGATGTTTGTTTTTTCTTTGAGGGAAACTAGCAGGGACGTCCATAGTCACATAAAACAGGTTCACCACCTTCGACCCTCGACCCGGGTTCGTCGACCCCGACCCGGGTTCACGGGTTCATTTTCGACTCGAAGTGTAAAAGTCTCTCGCAAGTAGCGTACCACGTACCTCGACCCCATCGACCCAGAAACTTTGTGACTATGGGGACGTCAGCATGGCTACAAATGCCATCAATGCTAAGTGTTGCAACTGGTGCCAACTTCACTTTAGCAATAAAATAAAAAAATTTATACGTTAGATTCTTAGCACCAAGAATAGAAGCAGCTAGGAACTACAACAAGGTGCTACTGATGTACATGCACTAAAGTACTACATTGAATTCACCATATTTCATTTTTCCTAACAGTATAGTCTTTGTAATCTCCTACAGTATCATGCCTTGACAAACAGGGTCTCGTACTTGAGAGTTGAGAAAGCCGCATATTGAGCACTAGATTCCAAATTGCTAACTCAGAGTACCGCCTTGACAAACAGGGTGTTGTACACTTGTACTTGAGAGTTGAGAAAGCCGCATATTGAGCTCTAGATTCCAAATTGCTAACTCTACCTGATTTCACGTCCATTAATCTAAATCCAGGATAGTAACAATAGAAAAAAAAAAAGTATCTAGTCTCAAAGTAGTTAGCAATAAAAATTTCAAATTCCTAACTTCATCAGTTTCTGAAGTAAAAATGAATCAACCCCATTCCCCCAACCACTAGCATAAAATGAAACGCCTCTGGAGATCAGCAAAAGGCTCAATCAATTCAACATCAGTTAATTCACAGCTTTCCCCAACCAGCTTGCCCAACCTCACCAAGCTAGCGATCGATGCGAATCTAAATATCGCGGTGGTAAGATTCGATGTAATTACCGTAGCCTCGCGGAGGTCGTTGGCCGCCCACCGCGCCTGCCAGGCGGCGGCGAAGCGGACAAAAGCGAATCCTTTGAGCCGCTGGTCCGCTGGATCCCGCACGAGGCGCACCTCCTCGACATCTCCGGCCTCCGCCAGCGCCTTCGCCACGTCCTCCTCAGCGGCGTCCTGCGGCAGCCCGGACACGAAGACCTCGTAGTCTATCCTCTTTTTCCTCCCCTTCCCCTCCCCAATCACCTCCCCCGCCGGCGCCGGAGCAGGCTCCTCCTCCTCCTCCTCCATGATCACCTCCTCCGAAGGCTCCTCCTCCATGATCACCTCCTCCACAGGCTCTTCCTCCTCCACGGTAGGCACCGCGTGCTCGACCAACCGCTCAGCGACCTCCTCGACGACAGCCTCCTCGGGCTGCGCCACCGGGGCTCCCTCCTCCTCAAGCACCTCCATGGGCTCCTCCTCTTCGACCTCCTCCTGCGCGACGTTGAGGTCGAAAAGGAACCGCCGCGGGGCGCGCGGCGGCGAGGAGGCCATCTCCGGCGACCGCCGGCGGCGAAGTCTAGGGTTTCGCGACGGGGCCTGCCGGGCTAGGGTTGCTGCTAGTTACTCCAATCCACTCCTCGTCCGTCTAGTAAGCAAGCCTCGGCGGCGCGTTGCGGCGATGCGAATGCGAGCGCGGCGCGGCGGCGGCAGCGAGCACGTGGCGGCGGCGGAAGAGCGGCAAGTTGTTATATAGCGGGCCGTGCCGAGCAGGTGCGGTGTGTCGCCGGAAAACGAAGGGTTTCGTTCATTTCGGCCAGAGGCTAGGCCCAGCCGAATGGCAGCCAAACGATAGGTGGGGCCGCCGCCGCACCGACACCCACATGTCAGTGTGCGCCCCAGGCCGTTGGGGTAGACCTGTCAGTGGTGGGCGCCCGTGGACTTTCCATCGCCTGTGGGCTGTGGGCTGTGGCCGTGTGGGAACTCCCTCCGTCCCAGAAAAAAAAGTCGCCGGAGCCTTCAAAATGTGTCCCAGAAAAGTGACGCACCGTATTATCTCCGTAGGTGCCAGGCCTATCGCCATAGCCTGGCTCAGTAGCCCAGGCCTCTATCACCGTAGCCTCTCTCTCACCACCAGAGCCAAGCGTTCTTATCTATACAACCATTAATGTAGCTTGTAGGGGTGCACAGGTCATTCTTTTTTTTGGTACTTCCCCCGAATGCTAGAACGTCTGTTTTCTGGGACAGAGGGAGCAGTAGTTTTCCCTGGAACCGGAAGAGAGGCCGGTGGTACGGTATCAACGTTGGTCCCAGTTCACAGATACTGTTGGCGTACGCCAAAGACGTGTTCACATATACAAATACTGAAATTAGAATAATTTCCCACGCATTGCCGTGGGAATAGACGATGGCTCTCATATTGTTATTGTGGAGCATGATTGCATGAAGTATTGAAACTATTAGGTATTTCTGAAAAAGTAATATTGGACAACTCAGAAATTACAATAAGCACTCTTCACTATCATCCAAAAAGACCAGAAGTATTAAAATGTAAGACATACATTTTCTAAGATTTATGCAAATATTTTTGAAGTAATCGGTAAACATGGGAAAAGAGATAGAAAAGTGTAAATCAAACTAAAGCAACGCATCATCCAGTAGACTCCATTAGTAATAAAGTCATATAATAATGATGATATTCACCCTGTTCGCTGGATGGTGGCCGGTGTTGGTGCTGGTGCTGATGCTGATGTTGATTTGTTGTGAGAGAAAAATACTACTGAATGGTTGATTGATTCTGACTGATAAGTTTAAACGAATAGGGTGATTACGACATGAAAAAAAATTTAGACACATGTGGCAACTATCGATCAATTGACATCCACACAGTATGCCCCAAACAGTCACAACCCTATATCTTTCACAATCTCTCACTGAATCTGAAGGGTTGAGATGGCGGACTAGAGGGGGGTGAATAGTCCGTTCTAAAATTAATCGTGTCGGCTAACCAAAACAAATGCGGAATTAAAAACTACCAGTCTAGCCAAGACTACACCCCCTCTATCTAAGTTCATAAACACCTATCAAAAATTCTAAAAAGCAACTAATATGATTTCCTTAGCAAGAGCTCTCCTAATTAATTCTAGAGTAAGGTCACACAAACCTATACACTAGTACTTTAGCAAAGCACGGGAGAGCTCCTACATAACTAGTAAGCAAAAGTATAAAGCCAACTAAGCTCACTAGTAAAGCTCAAGATTAACACTACACAAGCTAAACCAAGAACTCAACTTAGTTAGTTACACAAACTAAGCAATACAAGGAAACAACTTCTAGCTACACAAGCAAGAAAGGTAACTAGCAAACTACATAAGCCAACTAGATACAAGAGCAACTACACAAGCACAAGTATATGAATATAAATACAAGCTTGTGAATCGAAAGCAAACCACCGAGAAGATGTACACAAGGTTGACACGACGATTTTTTACCGAGGTTCACTTGGTTGCCACCAAGTTAGTCCCCGTTGTGGCGATACATCCACTTGATGGATCACGAGCTAATTGACTATTAAGAGTCAAACCTTCAACGGGTGTCGCACATATACTCTCAAGATGGGGGTCCTCCAAGCCACGAGCTTTACTAGAGTTGCTCTTTCGCGATCCCCGTGGGGTGAGCACAATCCCCCTCACAAATTCTTCTCCGGAGCCACACACAATCTCCACGCGTGCTTCAACGGAGTCGCAAGCCACCAAGTCATCTAGGAGGTGGCAACCTCCAAGAGTAACAAGCACCACCGGCTTGCAACACGATCACCTGGTGCCACTCGATGGAATCCTCACGATGCAACGCACTAGAATCGCTCACTCACTCGATCAGATGATCACTATCAAGACTATCAAGCTCAAGTGAGTTAGAGGCTCTCCAAACACTCAACAAGCATGGACACTGAGTCCTAAGGGTGCCGAGCTCCAGCCAAGGCCAGCCACCACTTCTATTTATATCCCCACAACCAAATATAGCCGTTATGCCATCACTGGACATTTTTCGGGGGTGTCGCCTACCCGATAGACACTACAGGCGCGTCTATCGCACCACCGCGTGCCACGTGTCCCGCTCAACCGAAAAGCCAACGGTCTAATTCTCCAGCATCAGACGCTTCGCGGGCGCGCGTCTGTCGCACCAATAGACGCGGTCCAGAACGCTCCGCGCCGCGCTCCAACGCGACAGACGCGTCTGACGGGAGGCCGACAGACGCCGTCCTGCGTCTGATGCAGCGCAAAGCCGCTCGCCTTCTCAGCGCGAAGCCGACAGACGCTGACGTCAGCGTCTATTGCGCGAACGCCCGCGCATCTGTCGCGCCACTCCACATAGCCTCGCACCGCGCCGCTAGGGTTAGGCGACAGACGCTGCACAGCCGCGTCTATCGCGTGCATCATGCGCATCTGTCGCGTGTTTCTTAGCATAAACTTGTTCCGTGACTTCGCCACTTCTTCCGACCTTCGGCGTAAAGGAAAATAGTCATTTTAACTCCTCGAAAACGTCTAAATCCTGCCTCGCAAGCTCGGCGGGAGGGAGAGAGGATCTCAAACCCCTCTCAACCGCTCAAACTCCATCACCTTCACAAATGTGCCAACACCAACAAATGATCACCACCTTGTGCACGTGTGTTAGTATTTTCACAATCATTTTCTCCGAGGAGTTAGGCACTCAACTTGCCTCGCCACTCGATTCTAACACGTATGCAAAGTTAGATCGCTTAAGTGGCACTAGATGACCGATATGCAAACAAGTTTGCCCCTCTTGATAGTACGACTATCTATCCTAAACCCGGTCATCAATTTCTCTACACACCTATGACTGGTGAAATGAAAATGCCCTAGGTTATACCTTTGCCTTACGCATTCCACTCCATCTCCTCCGACGTTGATGCAACACATGCATCAACCATATCATAAATGATATTGTCCACTTCATATCATCATGTGACCTTGGTCCATCGATATTGACCTCACTTGCTCTTCACCGTTGCATCGGTCCATCGGCGCCAAGTCTTGCTCAAGCTTCACCGCCTCACGGTCCATCGCTCCAAAGCCTCCGACTTGCCCTTCACACTTGCAACCGGTCCATCGAGCCAAGCCTCATCTTGATCTTCGCCACCTTGGCCACATGACTCCATGTCATGTCTCATATGCAATGAGCTCCTCCATAACACCATCACCTGTGGACTAATCTCCTGTGTATCTCACATTAAACACAATTAGTCCACCTAAGATTGTCACTCAATTACCAAAACCAAACAAGGACCTTTCACAATCTCCCCATCATCCATTTCCCATGCACTCTCCTCTCGTATCCAGAGAAAACAGGTGTAGCTCAAGCTCAGCCTACGACATCTATGTGGATGGTGAGCGGCCATCGGAGGTCGTGGTGAGGCTTCACGACGGGGTTCTCATGCCGGCCATTGCACGTGGAACAGAGAGCCACGCGTGACAAGCCTCTGCATGAGATCTCACAACAAAATGTTAGTTGATGCGGTGGCTTGCTGCCATCTCCTGATGGATAGAACCCTACACTTTTTGATTCGACGATGATGGATGACCTTGTCTGGTGCACAGACACTACTATTTGTGATTGAGGGAGAGTGAAGGTGAATAGATGAGGTTGAAAGAGAATTTAAAGGGAGGCGATTGGAAGGAGAAGCGATGACGATTGGTTGGTGCATATACAATTAGAGCATGAATAATCATCGGTTACAGGAGATTTTGGGGAGGATTGAATGACGTGTGTGCAAAGGTCATGCGGCTGTTTGTTTCCCTTTCTATTTGGATGTGGGCTTGCTTGTGGGGCATGGGTCTGGCTAGATGAACGTATAGATTAACTGATGGTGCAAATCAGATGGCTTATATTAATTGATAATGTGGATCATTGTGGGATTAGATAGAATTCCTAGTAGTGTTTATCTTTATAAGAGTGATTCAGACAAGAGGCATATGCAATTAGAGCATGAGTAATCATCGGTTACATGAGATATTGGAGAGGTATGAAATGGTGTGTGTGTGTGTGTGTGTGCAGAGGTCATGCGGCTTTTTGTTTCCCTTTCTATTCGGATGTAGGCATGGGTCACATGGGTCTGGCTAGATGAACAGATGGATTAATTGACGATGCAAATCAGATGGCTTATATTAGTTGATGACGTGGATCGCGGTGGGATTAGATAGAATTGCTAGAGGGGTTTATCTTTATAAGAGATATGGATAGATACGAGTAGCTAGTCTGGGTCGCTACATGTTAAAAAGAGGCCCAATACCGTACGTAGGATAGGCCTAAGCCCAGTTTTTTTTTTGTGATGGACCATGAATGCTAGAGACAACTAACACATGTGCATTTTAGGTGCTTTTCAAGTTGCCTGATAGCCTGGATGGTGTTTGGATATAGGACATGACTTAATTGGTTGACTTCCAAGATATGTCAAGCTAAAGATTTGGCAAGCTATTATTTTGGAACGCTTCCTACTCATTAGACGCCTAAAATCGCCGTCCACTTCAAGCGATGCCCGCGACGCCCGCGCCCGCGCTCGACTAGTGCCCACGCTCACAGCTAGGGTTCCTGTGAGACCTCGCCGAAGTTAGAGACGACGACCTCACCGGCATCGGGTAAGTCTGGCTTTGGCCCTCCTCCTCCTCCTCCTCCTCTTCCTGGATCTATGCCCACCGAAGACGAAGATGACAGTGGCGGTGGTTAGGGTTCCAATGAGCCTATCCTCCTTTTTCTTCTCCAACTCCGGCGCTATAGAAGGGGCCGGCCTGGGGAGGCAGGCAGGCAGAGCGGTGGGGATAGTGACCGGGCGGTTTAGGGGCCTGGCGCTAGGAACGACGACCGGGCCAGGTCGGAGCTGGGAAGTCTCGTTGGAGTTGAAGAAGATGACGGCGGTGGGGGCAAATGCGGGGAAGGGAAAGAGAGAGGCCGCCGCTGGCGCGGTAGGTCTCGCCGGAGCACCGCGGCAGGGCGGTGGGCGACGGCGGGGGCGAGTGCTGCAACCTCGAGCGCTAGAAGAAGCGAAAAGCTGAAGGAGGAAGATGAAAAATGACTGCCTGAGATCCGTCGCATGTTAATCGAACGGTTGAAAATCGTCTTCTGAAAGAAGACCGATTCTAAGGCGCACGAAGGTTAGCAGTTTTCTTATTTGGGCTATTATTTGATTTGTCGTCAAAACTTACTAAATAATTTTTTTCACCAAACTTCGGCATGATAATTTTTGTCGGCCGGCAATCCTGAAAGTTGCCCAACTAAAACCACGGTATCCCCTAAAAAAAAAACTAAAACCACGGTAACCAAAGCTTGCCGGCTCGGTCTTCAGGGAGTAGGGACCGACCTTCCCCGGTGCGCGAGGAGGCGGCGGCCGCCGCCGTCAAGCTCAGCGGAGGGCCGGTCACCGGCCGCCGGCCGTCCTTCTGCTGCTGACCTCGCGGGTTCGTTTCTAGTCCCTGTCTGCTTCTCCATCCACCAAGCGATGAGACAATCAATTGCTTGCCATGTAGATTGCTCGCTGGATTTGCGCGTGGTTTCAGTAAAATATCGATTTGTCCCCAACTCCCTATCCTGAGCTAAATGACCATCCAGTGCTTTGCTTGTGCGCTCCGACTTAGGCTTCTTATATAACGCAGAGATCGGTAGTTATATTTTCCCTTTTTCTTTCATTTAACAGGCTGGGAGGCGGCGGCGGACTTCACTGTCGAGGACGCCAACACAGTCTGCCAGCTTGTGCATCGAAATGAATCCTTGGTCGTTGAGAAACGGAGGTTTGTTTTTTATAGCCCGTGATGCCGACTCTTAGAATTGTACTAGCATATTCTCTTTGCAGTCCTGATTTACAGCTGATCATTGAATTGGGCGTTGCAGATATCTGCTGTCAATGCTTCAAGGACAAGATGGACGCGTCAAGCGTGTGAAGAGACCTGAGTTCATGGAAGAATTGTGAGTCTACTCTCCTGCGTGCATGATGAACACTGATAGGGAACTAGCAACTATACACGGGGCTGGCCCTGATTTCTGAGATTTATGGGGCCTGGAGCAAAACTTAAACTGAGGCCCTTAAAATAAACATAATTATATGTATATATAATGCTGTCAACAAACACTTAAAATGCATCAAAAAGCAATACTTATATGAAATAATTTAATGATATTTTCTTGCTGCTTTCTGTCATTCCTATATGCAAAGTCACTGATATCATTACCAATCTCATCGATTAATTTATTCTCAATGAATAAGGTTACCCAAACCATTATAGATGGATTCTCCATGTGATTCAATAAACTCATTTTCTCCCATTTTTTCCCCATTGTCACTGTTGGATGCATACTTTTTAGATGACGTGACAATGTTGAAATTTAAAGAAACAATGAGTAATTCAAATTTGCTCAGATATACAAAGATTCTAGATTAACTCATTAAAATCTTACCTGTTACCACCTAGAGTCACAAATCCAATAATATATATCCCTAAACAATATTCAGTCAGCCTAACAGTGAACTGTAATAACAAAAATATAGTATTGGTCATCATTTATAGCTAATTGTTATGTACATAGAGTTATGATAAAACCAGCCAAACGGCATGACCTATCTGTAGTCTATACACACGTACCTTCTAATTATATATAGTCCTTGGCCAAATATCAATCATTCAATCGATGTTCTGCTGCATGTTCATCAATCACCAAATTCTGAAATTCATGGATTCACGAGTAATGAGTATGCAACTTCACGGGCCTACGGCTTCACCTGAATACCTGATTGCTGGATTTCATGATCTTCTGGTCTATCACTTCGGTAATAAGAATTAGCCAGACCGGCAAGCGTCCGATGCAGCAGCGCAGTGTCGCTGACTTAGACGTCTGAACCATAGGCGTTGCCATGTGGCGGCGTGGGTGGCTGGGTGCGAGGAGGATTGGATTTTGGGGCGTTGCCGTGTGTTGCCACATCTGCTCTCGCGGCGTGTGGGGCCAAGTAAGATGAGATGACGGAAGCATCGAAGAATGATATCCCGGATTTGTGACGCCCGTCTGAAAACTCCGTGACTAGTCAATCTGCTATTGGACCAGGCCCTGATACTAGAATGCGCATACCTGGGGAGGGCCCCTTGGTTTTGGGGGCCCAGAGCAACTGCACCACTCAACCCCCGTCGGAGCTGGGCCTGACTATACATATGTATAGTGTGAAATTTTTTGTGCTCTAGTACTGATTAGCTTCTTCACAAGGTGAAAAAAAGGGACGATTGGGGTGTTTTCTCAATTCGTTTGGGTGCTATATTTTGTGAGAAAAATTATCCCTGCCATATTGTGGCTAGTGTCCCTCTCCATGTCAAACAGGGTCCTAACCTGCCTTTCTCTGCTAAAGAAAAATCTCCATGCCATAATCTATGTGCTCTCAATTTTCTCACTTCAACTTTCTCTCTAGTCATCAGTATTTTGTTAACAAAAAAAGACTACATTTCTCTGCTTTACAGATTTTTGGCTGAATCAGATGTCAGGGGGGATGAGGTAAGTCTGCAATGCCCAAATAACATAGGCTGTAATTCGTGTAAGGCATATATTTTGTATTTCCCTATCCTGTTACTTGCTGTAGCAAATAGAAACTGGTATGAGCTTTTGTATCCATTTAAGTGTCAGCTGGGGATCTATTTTGCATGCTTTGTGAAGTACATCATGCCACCCTTTGCCTGGCATTTTGAAATACCTGCCATTGCTACTATTCCTTTCTGTCCTATTCTCTCTCTCTCTCTCTCTCTCTCTCTCTCTCTCTCTCTCTCTCTCTCATTATCCACACAGCATCATAGGGCAGTCTGATGGCGAACTATTTCTGTTTGGTACACAACATATTTGTTATGATGAAATCTCTTTCATTTGGGGTTTACTTGTGTTGTGTTGTGTTGTGTACATTCATGTATGTAAAATGAGCTTAGCTATGCATCTTATTTAAGAAATATCTTTTTTCAGCTGTCCTGTGAGAGAGTTAAAATCCATGTCAAGAGATGTTTTGGTTTGGAACAAAATGGCTGGAATCACCATGTAGTTCAGGATGGTGAGCAACTTTTTAAATTGCAAAAGGAGAAGGATGGCTCTCTGAGTCCGGAGAGTTTGAAGTTTGTGCACAATACAATCAACAAACTTAGCCTTGAAGCTCTTCATTCGGTGGCTTGTATTGTTAACCAGAATAGGAATAGAGTTGAGAAGACTAGGCCAAGAATGAAAAAACTTGTAAAGAATAACCTCCCAGCTTACTTAGCTGATTTGGATAATGAAAATAACAGCTATCATCAGCTATCCCAGATCTTAACTAATCCGTCAAGTTATCTATCTGACTGCATGAGCCTTGCAACACCAGTTAAGCCAAGACTGCTTTCATCATTGGTCCAAGCTTTAGGTGAACTGGATGCATTGCCATTGCAAGCTCTTGTTGCAATGAAGAGGAAGCTCAAAGGAAAATCACGTTCCCCAAGGTTTGAGCTAGAATGTCAAGCTTCCACAAGGCAAGAAATTTTTAAAAAGGTACATAAAAGGTGCAATAAGATCATATCAAAGCTTGAGGAAGGCTGTGACCTGCCAACGAATTTAGCAAAAGCCATGTCCGTGGTGAACCTATGCCGGAAGAAAGAATTGAGATGCATGGATATTTCACTGTCGGAGTTCTTTCCATTTTCCAGGCATGTTATCTCCTTGCAGAATGATGTAATGAATGCTCTATGGTCGCTAGAAAAGATGAGACATGATACACTGAAGCTGCTGCGTCCCATGTTATGTTATGGCTCTAAGGAAAAGAGAGAGCACACGAAGTTCAGGATAACTGTGAGAAAGTATCTGTTAGAATGTTTGTTTGAATGCGATCAAGGTAATTTACCAGAGAAAGCACTGCAAGTCATTGCTTTTTTTGATCGGATGTCTCGACATCAACATATGCTCACAGAAGAGAGAAAGGAAGTAGAGGTAGAGTCTGTTTTGAATTTGAGCAGCAATCTCAGAGCTATAGGATGTTATGATGTAGCTGGAGACCCAATCAATGATCAGTTAATGAACTCAGAGAGTGCATGCATAAGTGATGATCAACTTATAAACTTAGACCACGATGACCGCAGCGAGGACAATGACTTTGTACTCAGAGAGACCAATTACTTCAATTTTTGTCCTCAGCAAAATATTGATGAACCATGCAGTTCCAATAGCTTGCACAACACTGCTGTTGTGAGTTCTAGGCATTCTAGAGACACAGAAGCGGCTGTTAGCATGATGGATTCTCATTTGAACAAGGCTGTTGCTAGCGTGGAAACATCAAGTTGTTCTAAAGATCTCCATGAGCTTTGTGATGAGACTGCAGTGATGGCCCACAAGCTTATTGGACAGATTATAGAAAGTTCGTTGCGTGCAGATACCAAGGAGGTTGATGAATGCACCAGAGGTTATCTTCGAGGGGGTTCTGTTTCTCAAGGTCCTCAAGGTACATCGTGAAGACATGAACCCTTGTTAACATTTTTTTTTCGTATAGCCTTTGTTCATTCATCACAGTTCATCACACTTGTATGTTGATGTATTCTTTGTTACCATAGCTCCTGCAGTGGAGGATACGCAAAGTGCTGACATTATGATTAATGCTGTCAAGACTTTGTTTCCTAATTTATCAGAAAGGTCTTTCTTGTTCCTCCCTTCTTGTCCTCCCTTGTGTTCTGCACATGAATGCTCTAATACTTTGCATTTCAACAGCTGCTTTGAAAAGGTCCAGAGGATCCTCAATGGTGGTGAGCAATGAGGAGTCTTAGAGTACATTGTGCTGGCTTTGCAACTTTTTTTTATTTGTACTCTAGACTGTGTCTGTGACAGTGTGACTTGATATTTACCTTGTGGTACGTACAGCTAATCCCTTTGGAGTGAGCATAACATTAAAGTAAAAATAATAATTAAAAAGGGGTTGAATTTATTCTTTTAACTGACAAAAAGCTAATCATGTGATGCCCATCGAGCTGTTTTCAACCATATAAAGCCAAGCAGAAATATCATGAAAGCAGGGACAATGGCATCTAATGAAAAATATTGTTTAGATGTTCAATGCAGGATTTTGGTCAATTTTCTCTTATTCTTGTCCATTTCATGGAGGGAGCCAAATATCTTTGTTTCAGGAAAAAGAGACATAAAGCCTTACATGCTTCTATGTCGCTTTCAATTTCCTATTCTTCCTTATTAGAATAAAAGAAATTTCGTAGTGCTGTTTTAATGCTCTCATCTTGCAGAATTCTGAGACATTTAAAATGATTTGTTTTTCGTGATATGGCAATTAGAATATCGGCAGACACTGTATAGGTGAAAGCCTATGATTGGACTTCACAATTAGCACTTGTTTAACTTCTTTTCTCTGTGAGTGTAAAGGCTAGGAATGACATTTTACTGCCAGACATTTTCTCTTTCTGGACCCAAGTTTTCATCCAAGTTGATTTAATTATAGTAGCAGATGGCTCAGTTTAAGTAGTACCTATAACTCCAATTTAGTAATGCATTTTTATCCTGAATTGTTCACTACATTAGTCTATCTTTTGTGAACAGGTATGGCAGCCAGACCACCTACATTCAGAATCTTCTGGTGTAAATTAGCACTTTGTCAATGGGAATTAGGCAAATATTTTTCAGTAATGATGGGAACATATGGTGACAAAATTAACATTTTTGCTTCGATGGTTGGTCAGAATGGCCAACTTATTTCTGATCCCAGGACCGTGCATGTTACATTGCTGTTTACCTGTTGTATTCTCTCTTTAGAAGTCTAATGTATGTAAACTGCAAATAAATAGTCACGTGTTGTGATGGTTACATCTGGTTTTGGTATGTGAAACAATAATGTTTTCATATTAATTAATGCTTTCTTTGTATTTACACTGGCCAAATCTTCTTTGAGTCTTTTACCTGTGAGCCATTATAAAAAATCATAATTTCTTCTGTGCAACTAAAAAAGTTTGGGAGACTTTTTGTGGCAGTGTACCAAACATTCTTTCCTTCCATGCCACTACCTGTGTTTGGGCTCAAACGGCGTTAAACAACGGGCTAAAATGACCAATTTGCCCTCAACTCAGCTAGCCTTCAATTTTCTTACGTTTACTCCCATGCTACTCAAATCAGTTGTAGTTTGATTTTTTTTTTCTGTTTCCTCTGGTGTCACTCTGTTTGAGCTGCTATTGATACCAAAATTTAATAACTATTTTTATTAACACTCTGAATGGTTGAGGGGCTCTATAATTGTAACAAAATATTCTACTTTTTTTTAATCCAAAACGAACATGTAGTCCTTTTCTGTCTAATACCAGTGAATGTCCTTTGAGTAGATATAGGACAAGTTGCTGCTCAGGTGTCCAGATCAGAACAAAACCAACCCAAATAGCAGTGCAGGCTAATTCTGTAATGCAAATGACTACTGTTCCGTTAGCCTGGAACGGATCGAGCTAGGAACTATTCCGTCTTATTAATATTATACAAATTAGTGAACCATTGCAACCGGTAATCGTTCCAGGACTCGTTTCTAAGCTACCCAACGAGCCCTAATAGTGTTGAATGCTGCTACTAAAAGAAATAAAAAAATCTAGGAAAGACATAAAAAAAATCTAGGGAAGACGTATAAATGATCAAATATACAATACATCATCTGAGATGAACAGGGACAATTAGCTTCTTTCAGCTGAGTTAACACCTCACAGGGCTTTTGAATATTGATAGAATCGTCAACAACAATACAATGAAGTATATAAAAATGCGAAGCCTCTTATTTCTTCAAATCTGCAAAGTTCAAACACAGAAGCTTTGATCATCAGAATTTCAGGCCTATAATATGAAGCCCCAGCCTAGCTTGGTTGCCCTCTCCTGGAATTTCATTAGGCTCCCTGCAATTTCAAAATTGAGATGTGACCATTCGACTACTGATCTTTTTTCACTGAGCCTAGACTACATACTACTGATCATTTTCTGCTGATGCTCTGACTGACAGGATTTTTGACCGTTCTAAACCCACTCTACTCTTTTATAACGTACCTAACTAGAAAAGAAAGCGCACTTCGTGGCGCCCTACCAGCGCACAGTGCCCAACAGTCCAAATTGTGAAGCAATACATACGATCATATATGGATAGGTATAGATAAGCATTCGGGCCGCTCAGCCCAGGCACGTGCCAGGCATGACACTGTAGAGCCCGTCGTGCCACCGGGCCGTGCCACAACAGTCCTTCGTGCCTAGCCGCCCTATGGGGCTGTTTTTCGTGTCGGGCCGGCCTGAAAAGCACATCCAATCTAGCAGGCCGGGCCAGCCCGTGGCCTGCTTCAGCAGGGGAAGGGAGAGGGGACGGAGGACGAGGTCGAGGCGGTGTCCTGCGGACCGCGGTGGCGCTTGACTTGAGGCGATGGCGTCGGCCGTTGGGAAGCGCGATCGCATGGAGGAGGCCACGGAAGCGATGGAGAGGCACGGGGTCGAGGGGGCCGCCAGCCTCTGGACACGTGGAGGAGACCGCTGGCTACCTTAGCTTGCACGGCGGTGCGGACGGGGCACCAGCAGTGGTGGACCCAGAGATTGAGCGGAGCCTGGGCGGACCTTAAAGAGGGTATGATTTCAGACGGGGTTGCAAACCTACGTGGAAGCTAATTTACATGAGTGAATAGTTTTGTCATCTATCCAAGGTGGATGCTAAAAAGTCTCACTCCGTGAATATAAGGCATGCACGTATTTCAAAATTCGAACTTTGTTATCTTTGACTAACAATTAGTCTAATTATATCGAAAGTTTGTATTAAAAAATAGTTACAATAGATTTGTATTTAGAAATACTTTCTAATGATCAAACTTTTGTTCCTATAAATTATATATTATAGAGAAATTATAGGTCAAAATATGTTCTTCAGAATTGCATCAAGTCAAATCGCACCTTATATTCAGGGACGGAGGGAGTAAGAAACTATGTCTCCATGAGAAACATGTAGATAGAAAAAGATGTAACGGTTGGATGATAGAAAAAAAATAAGACAGGTGATTAGATAAAAAAGTATTTTAAAGAAACCATTTATTGAGAGTATAATACAGTAGCAAGCAAACATAACAGTCGCACAGGGGTGCTGGAGCATATATAGTGTATAGTATAGCCATTGGTCTTGCTGCCATTATCGAAGTTTAAGCAACAACTTTCAATTAATTAATGAGCCTCCATTCTTTGTGCTTTTCTGCTACTCGACTGCTACTGCATTTTGGAACTACTATGGGCATCCAAGTTGGTCAAGGCGTCTGTTACACGCTCTTCTCAAAGCAGACCACAAAAGCTGCTAGTATGTGCGGTGTGTGTGACCTCTGTTGTCCAGAGACGCTTGCAAGGGAGCCCGGGCAGGCGCCCAGGGTCGCCAGGCCCTGGGTCCGCCCATGGGCACCAGAAACGGTCGGCGACGGCTGCCTCAGATCCGCGAGCGAGGTGGAGGCGAGGCGAGTCCACGAGGCGAACGACTGAGCGAGAGCGAGGAGCAGAGTGTGGCGGCGCGGGGGGAGAGGGTAGGGTTAAGGGAGGAGGCACGGTGGCCTTTTCGCGGGAGCAAGCCACGGTGCCTAGGTGCTAGGCTGTTGGCCTTGCTGCTGCTGGGGCTTTCCTCACCGGGCCTTTGGCCATTTTTCGGGCCGGGCCAGCAGGGCGCCCGGCGTGTCTGGGAAGCGGCCCAAGCACGGTCCTATGTATCTGGCCGGGGTGGCCTAGGCCCGCAAAAGATCGGGCCGTGCCATGCTTGGGCTAGGCCAAAAAACCGTGCTTCGGGCTGGGCCACCATACCCCGGGCTACATGCTCATCTATATAGATAGGTACTACCGCGCACACGCATATCAAGGTTCAAACTTTAAAAACTTTGATCAATAATTAGGCTAATAATTTTTAACTATTATAATACAAACTTTATATGATTAGATCTGTAAGGAATTATATTATCCAATGATTATAAGTTTATAAGCATAAATAATATAATATAAAGCAAACGAATGATCAAAGTGTAATCTAGGAGGCCGTGTCATTCTAATTTGTGCCAAATAAAATAGAACGGAGGGAGTAGTGCCTATATAGTCTAGATTACAAGAAAAGAATTCATTACTACAAACCGTTTTTGCGTAGTTTAGACTACCAGTAAAATTTTTCATCCAATGCACTAAAACAGTTCAAAATGCTCATATGAAAAAGGCAATGCATGTTTTGCAGCCATGCTCATGTTCGCCCTCCTTCATGGTTTGTAGCCACCGCAGAAGGCTCCTTTTAGGAAGTTCAGGATAAGTTCATTGGATGAATCTTGAATTCATCATCATCCTTTTGTGGCACACCCTCCAGCATAGCCTGATGAAAGAAAGAAAGCACGTGTTTATTCAGGTCTTACATCAGGAACGGACTTACACACTCAAATGCTTGGATCATAGCGTGTTGATGTTACCAGTGCACCCCACAATGGGGTCATGGGAACGAAAGATCCGAGGCAACCTCCATCTACGAGAGGAGGTTTTGTCAACATTGCTTTGACCTAAGTGAGTAAGTAGAGTGGAAAGCATGCGCAGTGGCCAGTGGGTCGATGGCATGCCTTCAAACAAATCCTGAACGTTGTTTAGCACATCCTAGAACCTAACCTAAACGAAGATCTGCATGTGAAGCTGTACGGGATCTCACGAAAGTAAGCTGCTAGCATGTGGCAATCCCTTGGGACATCAATACCGTGAAATATGTTACGTGTGTAACGGCCTTGGATACGTTATAGAATGATATCCCTCTGGATTGGGTAGCCTTCTTTATGCACGATTAGCTAGCTGCTCACGACCTTACAGAAGTAGTATAGCGTCACAGGTCACATAAAAGTTTAGCAGCTAATCTCATCAGTAAGTAACATATTACAGTGGTCACAATGCACGTTTAGTTAATACACCAGTTGTCGTATATTCAAATTGGGTTTATAGTAGAATTATTGTTCTTCCCTAACGGTCGATGCCCAGTTGATTGCTGTGGTACCTATGTTCACTGAGGAATCCTCGCTGTATCTGGATGGGACCACCAGTGAAACAAATATTTGCAACCATATAGGTTTCGCAGACACACTGAAAATGAAAATTGTTGATTAGCTAGTTGTATTAAGCATTTAGTTTAATCATAATTTGGATCTCAAAAATCTTATATAGAGATGGAACCATAGAATAAGCCATGCCATCATATGATATATAGTTTCATTTGTACACTATAGACAGCATCCCTGCAATCATAGTGTGACCAATGAGGATGTTCATAAATCATACTAAAGCAAATAAGTTGTTTAGAGGAGATCAGTCGGTCATGTGATGATCATCCTCTTAGTGCTTATTATTAGTGAGTAATTATTACTGCAAGAATAGGCATAAAGAGAATGATTGCATGGTCATGCTTCCTTGTTGCTGCTTCAAGGAGTGCACCAAATGCCTTGGAGCCTTATTACGACATTACCTGCAGTAAGCTTGTCAACCCTCCAACTTGTTGAAGAGGTAGCAAGAAGTTGTACAGGGATGCAAATCAAGTGACAGGAAGAGAGATGTTCTGGTGAGACTTGCCTTTATGCATGGCTAGTGGTTTGTCTATCTTGGTGCCTGCCATTGTGGTGGTAATCCAAGTCCTTGTATAGAAAAGGCTTGGTGACAAAGGAAAAATAATACTAGGTGTAGCTCCAACATGGATTATGGGTAGAAGATTGCTCACTGATACCACAGGATAAATCGTTATGTCTAGCTAGTTTGCTCCCTCTTTATAATTTCCGCATTTATGTTTCCACTTTATTAACTTGTTTCTACTTGTGTGTATTTACTTTCTTAAAGTAGCTTGACATGTTAGCTTAGTATGATTGGCTCTAAATTGCAGAAATATTTGTGTGGTCAGTGCACTAGGCAATTCATAGAACACATCTAAATAGACATGTGTGTGACCTTGCATTGGATAGATGATGCGTGGCAAATTCAGAAGAGGATTGTGGGTTTGTTTCATCTAGAAGGACGACATACTGGCCATAGGTTGGCAGAGGCCTTTACTGAAGTATTGGTTAAATGGTTTGTTGAGAAGAAAATATTTGCCTTGACTTTGGACAATGCATCAAATAATTTAGTAGCAGTCACTGCTATTATTGATGATCTTAAATTGAATGGAAATGGTTCTTTGGTTTGTGATGGCATATTTTTTCACATTAGATGTGCATGCCACATACTTAACTTGGTTGCTAGAGATGGGATGGCTGTTATTTCAAAAACACTAGACAAGGTTAAAGCATTGGTACTGACTGTGAAGGGCTCTCCCTTGCAATGGGAGGAGCGTATGAAATGTGCTACTGAGTGTGGATTGGATACATCAAAGGGCATTATTCAACTTGATGTTTCAACTAGGTGGAACTCAAGTTATTTGATGCTCAGGGATGCCAAAGATGTGTGTGATTGTGAGTATAAAGATGTGAGGTATTCCGGCTTAAGTTCCTGGCTTCCGACCGTTTCCGTTGAATTTCCGGCCGTATTGGTTCGTTTCCATGCAGCCGCATATCCCGATTCCGTTTCCAAACCCGATCTTGTTTCCGCAAAAAATATAGAAACAGAAATAGAAATGGAGTTTTTCCGTCCGTTTCCATCCGTTTTCATCTCTACCCAGATTACACTTTAAATGTTCCAATTCACCCCCTCCATAGTTAATTAGGACACATTGCCATTCATTTGGGAGTGTCAATTGTGTAGCTAGGCTTGTCTTGTTTTATTTCGGCCACACTGTCAAGAGTGTTTTAATTTGGTTGGAGGATGAGGTGGGATGGGCAAGCCCAATTCTGTGGGTGTGTTTGGTTCAAAGAGAAGTGGAACAAATTCATCCCTAGAGGAGAAGTATTTTTCCTCTAGATAGGGATGAGTTGGTGCCCAAAAATCAGTACTCATCCCACCTAGGACATGACTAGTACCTGCGAGAGCATGGGTTTACCGCTGGGGGGCAAGCACGTCGTCTGGAGAAAAAAAGCAATGAGTAACTCAACATCTAGAAGTATAAAGAAGAACATGAGTGAAGGGAATCTGAGGTCCTTGCAAGGGTCCAAACTGTGACTCAAGAGGGGGGGGGGGGCGCTTCACTAAAAACTTTATTAACTGCTCTAACTTACCCACCCACAAAGAGTGTTGCAACCTATAGGACTAGCCTAGCACTCTAGGAAAGATAAAGGAAAACAAGCAGAAGCACAAATGTGGAGCTGAAGTAAGGAAGGGCACGCTCCCAAGACATGGCATCCCAATGTTGATTGCCAAAATACGACCCATATTCCAAGTTGGAACTCCTCAAAGGATATGTTGGGTCACCAAGCCTTCCCCAAGTTACGTTGTTGGGATAGTAACCAGGCCAACTCTCCCTAGTGGATTGCACCTTGGTGTCTAGGAGAGTCGAACAACAATAGTGAACCTAAGTGGCTTGCAGCACTTGTCTTTGTTGGCAGGAGCCTTGGTGGTGAGCACAACACCATGACCGGGAGCATATCGTCTTTTGTGAAGCTCCAATGTGGACTACGGATTGAGTTTCAGCAGCTAACACCATGAGATACATCGCCTCATGTCAGAAGTTTGCTCTTCCTAACATGAGCTTTACTAACCACATTTTTGCGACTATGTGCATTTACCTTTTCTAGAGTAGCTTATACTAGTTGAAAGAATTAGCTATATGTTGCGAAACTGTTTGTGGGCAAAACATTAGAGACACTAGATAAACTTGTAGTTTCCAACCTTTTACTAGATAGTTGTTTCGTTTATCTAATGTAGTTCAAGCTAGAGAAATAGTAGGTTAGAAAAGTTTTTAGTGACCCAATTCACCTCCTGGTTCACATTTTAGACCCTTGCAAGGACTACGGATCCCCTACACAAGGTAGCTTTGGTTTTTTGGAGAAAGTGATATATATAAGACAATGCATTGCGAGTGGTCTAGCAATTCAGCTTGACAAAGATGTGTTGATGGGCGTCTGGATGTCCGCATAGAACTTAGAAGATAGGGATCAATAAGCACTGTTGGTCATTCACAGCTCTGTTAGCAGTCACCCTGGGCAAATTACCCGCTGCCCAATACCTAAACCCGAAATACCCGAACCCGTACCCGATCTACCCAATCACAATTTCAGATAGTGATTCCAGATACCCGAAATTAGTTTGGGTAAATCGGGTAGCACCCCGCGGTACCCGAATTTCCTGAACTACTCGATATATCCAGAGCTGTGAATCAGTCATTAGTGAATGTGTCTGTCATTGTTCAGTGATCAGTTGTGGTTGTGGAACTTGTGTTAAACTGCTATCTAGTTATGTAAGCTGGTACTTTGGTACTTATATTTCTCTGTGAAATGCTACAAAGAAAGTGTGCAATGATTAATAATGCTGCTGGAATGCTTTACAGTTTGCTGTGTTTTCTGAATATCGGGTAGATCGGGAATACCCGAACCCAAACCCGAATTTGCGGGTAGTGAATTTTCGGGGCTGATATCGGGTACTGATTTCCATTACCCGAATTTCTCATTACCCGAATTACCCGACCCGAAATATTCGGGTAACCCGAACGCCCACAGTGAGTTAGCAGCGCTGGCTGCTCACAGGCCTGAACTAGTAGTGTCAACACAGGGAGAACTTCTATAGGTATCTAAGACATTACAGTGGCTACAAACTTAAAATGGCACATAAATTATTCTTTAACAATCAGAGGCCCTATTGTTGTTCTAACTATGTTCACTGGTGTTGTTTTATAATAGAAAATTTTTGGCTCTACCGTGGGTGCATCAGATCACAACTATTACAAAAGGTAGCTAACGCTAGGCAAATGTGGCAGCCCCCATTGTTGTGCAAACAATGTACACCTGTGTTTTTCTTTATGATGAATTATTTTTGGCTCTACCCATGGTGTGCATCGGATCACAATTATTACAAAGGTAGTCAGTGCTAGGTGTCTAAAATTAAAGTACAAAGCCAATACACCACATAAATATGGTGTAACTAAAAAAAGAAACAAAATGAAGAAAAAACAAATTTCCAACAGGAACTTGAGTAGTCGTTTGTGGCATTCCGGCTTTCTACGTGATGCGAGCTCAACTTCACCATACTTCTGGTGAAATTAGAAACAGAAATAGAGCATGGGCCAAATTCAGATAGGTGAAATAACACAACAATCCACCTATTGAAAGAATTCTAACCATCAAATCGAGAATTCATCGCTAAGCAGATCAATACTGGAGACTGATCGCTGTTGCACCGCATGGATCCAGGTACTGGAACCTAGCAACAGCACCAAGGCCCTGGTAAGCAGGGCAACCACCGTCAAGCGACGCCAGTGGTTCGCTGGTGTATTTTTTTTTATTGAACACGTGGTTCACTGGTGTATATTGACGAAAATTTCAGTTAACTTATAAATTATAAGATCTTGCTATAAAATTCCTTAACAGCCTATAGGTTGAGAAAAAGGTTTGAGAACTGATGAAGCATAAAGTTACTTCTTGTTATATTCATCGTTTTGTCGTGCGAATAACAATGGAGACCATGAATGTGAAGAAACATCAATTTTCCAAAGACCCTGTCGAAGAAAGCTACTCCCTCCGTCCAAAAAAAAAATGCAATTATGAGATCCATGTCGGTCAAACAAACTTAAGTTTGACCAAGTTTATAACAAATAGTATTAACATTTATGTCTTCAAATAAGTTTATTATAAAAATACATTCCTTAATTAATTTAATGATACTTATTTTATATTATAAATATTAGTACTTTTAGTATAAATTTAGTCAAAGTTCAAATTATTTGACTCCTCGAAAAACGAGAATTGCATTTCTTTGGGGACGGAGGAAGTATTCAGGAACAGCTTGAATGGTTTTCCCTTCAAGAATAAACTTAACTATAGCACAACAACTTGTGTCATTAGAAGAGGAATCACTGAGAGATTTTTCAGGACTTCAGTCACCTTTGAACTGATTTTTTTAGTCATGCACAAGTGCCTAAGGCCTAAGCACCCTATGATATTTCCCGATTAAGGCCTTGTTTAGATCCCAAAATTTTTTGGGAAAAAATCATGTAGCACTTTCGTTGTTATTTGGAAAAATTTGTTTAACCATGGACTAACTAGACTCAAAAGATTCGTTTCGATATTTACAGATAAACTGTGCAATTATTTATTTTTTTACCTACATTTAATGCTCTATGCATACGTCCAAAGATTCGATGCGACAGGCACTCTGTAAAATTTTTTAGGTCTTTTTGGAAACTAAACATAAGTAACACGTAAGGTGAAAGTTGTGGTCGGGCAGAACCATAGCAGCCTCCCATAAAGTAGGCTAGTTGAGCTCAGTGTTAAGTTTAACAATGGTCGGTTTGCTTTGGGCATGCAAGCGAGCTATTGTAAGTTATGCCGACCGATTCACAAGGGGACAACACACGGCCGGCCTGAAAAACTAGTCACTGACCCTGTCAAAAGCAACGAAGCGAATGCTTCGTTTTCACCACACACACTTCAGCTCCAACTTTTGTTGCTTTCTCTCCAGCAAGAACTAGACTCTGAAGGATATATCCAAGCCCGTCACTGGCCTTTATTTGGAGTCAACAGTCTAATAATTTGATAAAAATAGTTTTGATAAAAAAAATCGGTTGAAGGTTTTCGAATTTTTTTGGGGGGTTTTAAAAAAAATCGGTTGAATATGAACGATTTTTTGTCGTACCGGATCACGGTCAGAATTTCCAGCTGTTTGATCTGATTTCATTCCAGCACCAGGCACGACAGCTGTAATCTTAAAAAACTATTCAGACCGCTCTATAAAGGCGACCCAAGTGCAGTGAAGGAGCGTTCAGACGAAGAGAGCCAAGAGCATAGAACGAGACGACATGGCATGGTATTGACTTGGCTCATCTCTCAGCAACAGCAAACTTCACAAGTGCCAGAGGAGGTGAGCCGAGCCAATATCACTTCATGTCATCCAGCGTTCTGCAACTGAAAAACTACTGTGAGTTCATCGTCGAAGCCCTTGTTGCTTGCCTGTGTTCGAGCTCCTTGGTTTCCATTGACATGACGCTGCACTTCACCCTTACAAGCAAAGAGAATTAATTGGGGGTAATGATGCTCTACCGGCTTAGCTGTTTTTGTGATGTTTTTCTTGGCACAATCTTTTGTTACCTGTGTTGCCTTCTTGCTTGGCTTGATTTCAGAAATTCAGTTTATGGCACCCATTTTTCTCCCTTTGTTGATTCTAGTGTGTGCATTATATACATAGTACATATCCTTTGACTTTCATAGATTTTTTCCCGGGGTTTACACAAGAAAAGACAAATAGGTATGAAACTATCATTTGGGCAGAAGTTTATATAGTAGATATAAACAACATCAGAATAGACAGGAGATATTGGCCCTGAGACTTTTGAAGGAGCACAGGTTTGCTTTCTAGCATACATCAGTTCTCATTCTCTTGCTCTAGATACAGCAAATCTGCCATTTAATAAAAGTGTAACAAGTAATGATTCAGTTTTTCATAGCTTAGCCATAAATTTTTCTCAAACACACTAATAGTGATAAATACCGAAGTCCATCCCCACTTTTCACTTAAGTATGAATGAATAACTTGATTATTATGACCACATAGTGTGAAGCACTGTGGGGACTTAAAAGATAACCATAACGAGCACAGTAAAATTTAGTACAGAGTTTGTATTCCCTCCGTTTATTTCTGTATAAGGCCTATTAGTTTCAATCTTGTTGCCAATTTTGAGGCCTACATGCTGCATTTCCTTTCCTAATTATTCAGGGTTGTTAACTACAAAAACTGATCTCTCACACTCCCAAAGAGCTTAAATGAAGGTCAAGCATTATATTTGATGATTTCCTAGATCTTAGCCACATATCCAGTAACACGAATAATAATTATTTTGTTCAGATAATGTACAGAAAAGGAAGACTTGAAGGTTCTGGTTGTGGGCTTGTGGCTAGCAACTACAGGCCAAGGCATGGCATGCTAGGCCCCCATTTTTGAAACACTGGAGAAAGATTTCTTGTGCTATCTCTTCAGTGGATGGCAATGTAAACCTAGTGCATGGCCCACAGGTTATACATGAATGTTTTGAAAGAGATAGTGCAAGTTTGAACCTTAATCAATGGCCAAATGAGATAGATGCTGCAACTATCATTTTTCTTGTACTACACATTTATCGTACCTGATAGTACATTCCTGACAAGAGATCACTGGAGTTTTAAAATAATAGCAAGCATATATTTTAAAAAATGAGTGCTTCTTCCTCACATCTGAAACACAAGGATTACAGCAAGTAGCCATGCATTTTTGGTGCAGAAATATATTGCAGCAGAAAGGTTAATAGAACAGTTGCAGGAAGCACTCATTATATTGGGCTAGTAAAAGGAGCATCTAGGTAAAATAAACTACAATAGAATATCCCCAGGTTGCAATAAACCAATAAAACAACTTGAGTAAATAAAATTTTATCTCATTGAATTAGTTAGCATGGTCCATGTGTAATCAAGCTGAAGCACACTGCTATGAATCTGGCTCAGTGAATTAACAACAATACCGATGTCCAGCCTTATCCTGCCAAGACTATTTATTTATTTCACAGTATTGACCACTTCCTTTTTTTAACGCAAACAACCACTAAAACTTAATTGGGTGCAAGTGATTTTACAAAATGTTGGCTCTTGATGACCAGTTGTGTTACAGTAGGCAGTGCCCCTCATCCTTGACAATAGAGCAAGTAACTTGAAATTCATCAACTGGGAACTTTATAGCTCCTTTGGCAAGGATGTCAGCTACCTCTCTTGATCAGTTTTAAATTTTAACTAAAATTAAAATATTACGGATGTATCAACCAACTTTTGTTTTGTGCCCCATTGGTTTCTCAAACAACTTTGTATTGTTTGCTTCAAAAAAAAACTTTGTTTTGTTTTATTACTCAGTTGGTAATGAGATCTACACTTCAAGCATTGCCTGAAGATCGGCTTCCAAAATAGAGTACTGACTGGATTTGACCATCTTCCTTACAAACTGGCAACTTAACTACTACCACTTCACCTTTTAATCATATCAACAGTGGAAGTTCAGAATAAAGCATATACATTATATTACCTTAATACAAAAAATATAACATTTTATTGCACTGTCAAACTTCCTTAATTTTGATTTTTGATTGCTAAAATACACTCCCTACTTTTTTTTTGTTTAACTCATAGTCCATGCCATCAAACTAGTTTAACCACTAGTGAATCTAATAAAACTATCAATTTCAGCTATACCAAAATTATATTTACTGATTTTTTTCTTTCTAAATGCTTTCCTAAAATTACAATTTTATTCACATATATTTATGTGAAGTTACAAAAAGGAGAGGTCAAAGATGTATATCTTAGACTGCAAAGAAGTAAAAAAACATCACACTTAAAAAAGAACGAAGAGAGTACAAAATTACTTATACTGTTCATGTGAATATAGTATATTATTATACAATATACTTATAAAATAAAATATTTTGTACTCTACTCCCTCCATTTCAAATTATTGTTCATTTCAGTTTTGTCCTAAGTCTAGCCTTACTAACTTTGACAAAATCTATTAAAAAATCAACACTTATAACATATTAATATCAAATTAGTTTCATTAAAATCACCATAAATATGCCTTAATAGTGCATTTATTTGATCTTATCAATATTTTTCTCAAAACTAGGTCAAAATTTGAGAGCTTTGAGTTAGGACAAAGCCAAAGTGAATTATAAGTTGGAATGGAGGGAATACCATACTAGTATATTATAGTACAGAATTAGTACATAAACTAACTGTCGAACTTTATTCATTCGCGATCACATCCTGTCCAAAGGTTTATACACTTTTTTTTGCAGAGGGGTCAGCAGCCAAGATCCTTTCAGCTTTCTATGTTAACTGTGAGATCTTAGCACAGCGCCTGACTAAGATATGCCCTAGTTCTTCTTGCTTTCTCCTCAATCGGTGGGTGTTGTAACTTGCTGATATTGTCAGATTTTTATTGCCACCGCTGAAGCTGTCTGGCTACATTCTCTCCCTTATTTGCAGCACTTAACACAAGCTTGTTGGTAACTTGGTATAGTTCAATAAACTTGTCTTGTATTATTTTTCACATAACCTATTTAAATGAACCCATATGGTGGCAAAGTTAAGGCTTAGTAATCACTACAAGTTCCAGATGGAATTTTAGATCAGCTGAATTCAAATGCATATTTGTTTCGAAACAGAAGCACGGCTCCTGGTAGCGTTCTGTTGACCAAAACACACGGAAATCCACCTACCTTCAGAAGAGTTACTTGCATTAATATGGAACTTCTAAAAGGGCCATCACTCCCCTCGTTCATTCCAGACTCGTAACATTAACACACAGAGGAATACTATGCACATACATTTCGGGAGGGAAAAAGTCTACTTCACCCCCTCAACTATTGGGGGTGGACTACTTAACCCCCTCAACTATCAAACGGTCTATTCTACCCCCTAAACTTTCCAAAACTGGTCAAATTACTCCTCAGGCGGTTTTGAAACGCCTGATTTGCTACAGAAACCGTGGGATTGCTACAGTACAGCTGCTTTACTACAGTTCCAGCGGTTTTTTCTTTTTTTTATTTATTTCGGCTGAATCTTTAAAAAATCATAGTAAATCACAGAAAAATCATAAAATAAAAAAATCTAATTTTGTTGGACTCCACTTAAATAGATCTACACAGTTAACATATAATATGATATGCTTTAGTACAAAGTTTTTGCTGTAGATTTTGATCTATTTTTTTTGTAATTTGGACTCTAATTTTGTTGTATTAAAGCATACGATATTATATATTTACTGTGTAGACCTACTTATGTGGAGTCCAATAAAATTAGATTTTTCATTTTATGATTTTTCTGTGATTTACTACGATTTTTCAAAGGTTCAGCCGAAATAAATAAAAAGAAAAGACAAAACCATGGCACTGTAGCAAGGACGCGGTTACTGTAGCAATACCGGCGGTGCTGTAGCAAAACCACCGTGCGAAAACCGTCTGAGGGTAATTTGATCGGTTTTGAAATATTCAGGGGATAGAATAGACCGTTTCATAGTTGAGAGGGTTAAGCAATCCACCCCAATAGTTGAGGGGGTGAAGTAGACTTTTTCATTTCGGAAGCAATGGCAACCTACTGCTGAGTCTGAACAATGAAGCATGTAAAAGCATCATTCAAGACTCACCTAGCTTGCTCGCTGGCCGCTACTACACGGAAACGCCACACCCGGGACGCAAACCGGACCTCGCTTTTCTCCTCCATCTGGGCAACCTGCGTCGCCATGGTGAAGTGTGTGAGCCGTCCACGCTGCCGCTGGGGCCTGGGACGGACCGGAGACTTCCTTGTCCTCTTGTCCCGGCCGCAACTCCTGAATCTGACTGCTACCGTTGGCGACGTTGGACGCACTGACGATGGCTTTGTCAGACTGGGAGTAGAACGGCGGACGGGACTTTGCCGGCGGAGGGGATGAACGGAGCCGCGACTCCGGTAGTATGGTCACGTTACCTTACTCCTGAACTGCAACATCGGTCAAAACATCTTTCTTAACTTTTTAAAACTGTTCATCTTACCTCCTTAGAACATCTCTAACATACCTCCTTAGAACATCTCTAACAGTTTGCCATCTTTAACTTTTTGGTAAAATAAGAAAAAACTCTCTCTAATAATTTAGCATCTTCGCTCCCCATCTTTACCAAGTTCGCAAAAATCCTCCCCGAGAGCGCATATATGCACGCAGCTCGTGAGTGCGCATTCGAGCTGAAATTCCGCGCCGCTGCTGCTCCTGGCCGGCAAAAAGCTGCATGCTGCGGTGTCCTGCGTGTGGTCCTGCTGCTGCTCGCTGCCTGATGCAGAGAAGCACTGTCTGCTATGCCGCTACGCTGCAGCTGGCCATGCTCTCGCATCTTACGGTACGCAGAGGTAGCAGGGAAAGGACATGTATATGTCTACAGGTACGTACGCGTGCGCTGCGGTGGGGGAGCAGAGCCTCTCGCACGCCGTTCGGAGTAGGCCTCGACCATGCCATGCCGGCCCGTTCCATCTGATGCTCAGCTTTTGGTGTCTCATCTACAGTACTTTCATCTTATGCTCTCGCTGCCACGTCTTGTCTGTTGTACGGAGATGAGCTCACGCAGGTGTACAGAGCCGGTCCTAGAGCCAGTACGCCGTAGATGGATCGATTCTTATTTGGGAAGTGAACTATGCTAAACACTTGGAGATGAGCTTTTTTTTTCCTTCCTATATTATTTTAGGAGTTAGCAAATACTATGATTCGAGAAACAGAAAATGCTAAATTGTTAGAGATGCTCTTAGCTTGTTATAAGTAGTTTTGAAGGTAGTTTTATCTTTTTCTTTTTTATTTATTTTGGTTGAACCTTGAAAAATCATAATAAATAATAGAAAAACCATAAAATAGAAAATCTAATTTTGTTGGACTCCACATGAGTAGATCTACATAATGAACATATAATATGGTATGTTGTAGTATAAAGTTTTTGTTGTGGCTTTAGATCTATGTTTTTCTGTAATTAATCGGAATAATTCATAGCTGCAGTTTCTATAGTCCAATTATGATGAAATTTTTATAGTGAGCTAATTATTGTATGATTGAAATTTAGTAAAAATTTCATACTCATCGGATCATGTATAGCTTAGTTATAGATTTATTTATATTTAACAAGCATAAACCTAAATAAAATCTATAACTAAGTCATACATGATTCAATAAGTATGAAATTTTTACTACAGTTCAATCATACAATAATTAGCCCACCATAAAAATTTCACCACAATTGGACCATAGAAACTGCAGCTATGAATTATTCCATTTAATTACAAAAAAGAATAGATCTAAATCTACAACAAAAACTTTGTATTAAAGCATACTATATTATAAGTTCACTATGTAGATCTACTCACGTGGAGTCCAACAAAATTAGATTTTCTATTTTATGATTTTTCTGTGATTTACTATAATTTTTCAATGATTCAGCCGAAATAAATAAAAAAGAAAAAGACAAAACCGCCTTAAAAACCGCTTATATCAGGGCCTGAGAGGTAAGATGAATGGTTTTAAAAGTTGAGAGAGGTGTTTTATTCGGTTTTGTAGTTTAGGGAGGAAAAACGGTTTTTTGCAAAAGTTGAGGGAGGTAACGTGAACTTTTTCCAAATACGAAAGCCGAGAAGTTGGGGGCTGGGCTGTGAGATCCGGCCTGTTTTTTTTTTAGATGGGCCTCCGATGTTACTAGTAGTTGACTAGATGGGCCTCAACATGGTTCCTTTGTGTTGCGGCTGTGCTCCAGCTCCAAGTCTTTCCGGCGAGGGGAGGGTTTCCTCGAAGCGCGGACAGAGATGGCGGAGGCGACGGCAGGGTCGGCACCGGCGAAGGAGGTGGTGGAGAAGAAGGTGGAGCTCATGAAGGAGGTATTCTCGACCTCCCAATGCTTTCACACCTCTATTGGTGTTTCGTGTAGCTCTCTTCGCGAGCTTCCTGTTATTGTTCTCCTCCGAATTCGGCTGGTGAGAGCAGAAATAACATAATCTGCCGCTTGGATTTGGTGTTCCGCAGATACGAGCGCACGAGGTGGCGATCGCGGAGCTAGGCAACCTGAATCCCTCCCGGGTCAGCCTCTTCCCCTGTGTCTCCCTCCCTTGCTTGCGATTTCTGTCAGGTGCTGAGTGGTACCAAATGGCAACTACTAGGTTTTTGGCCAGTGATAAACTGATGCTACGTTTTTACATAACCTTATTTCAGTACATTAGTAATCAGATGACAATCACAAAGACCGGCAGAAGCTTTGATTATCCAATTTGAGAGCAAGAGCATGGATATGCTTACTGGATCAAACTTTCAGTAGCTTGCTTTGTCACGAGAACTCACAACTTGTCCATCTTACTCACGGTCACAGTTTCTTGGTTTGCATTAGGCGGTGTACCAGAAAGCTGGCAACATCTTCTTTCGCAAGAGCGTCAAATCAGTGGTCACAACGGAGCAGAGTATGCTGAACTGCCCATCACCGCTTTTGCATTGCATCTTTCTCCAGTAACTTTCTCTCCTTTAGCTTGCGTTGTCTGACATTACTCTGGTTGTATGATTTGCTATCGGTTACAGAGCAACTTGACCAAGCCAAGGCTCGGCTGAGCAAGCTGAACCAAGCCTGATGGGGCAGCGACGCTGCAAATGTTGGCCCTCGACACAATCGAGCATGCAGATTCGAATGGGAACGCTTCATCTTCGCCTCGTGGCTCATTAGTACTGCAATTGGGCGTTGTGGACCTAACCAATGTGTAATGCTACATTTTTTTTTCTTGAGATGCAGTGCTGGTGTGCTCGTGAAACTAATTCGGGGCTAGATTTTACTTCCACAGTTCCACTAGCTGTTGTGTATTGTGTGTGAGGCATTACAAGTTTGTTGGTTCCTGAAATAGTGACAGGAACCAAATTCTGTGACCAATGCAAAAGTCCTGATCCGTACATGACAGTTTGTGCGCAGGGTTTTAACCTTCCTGGATACGAAGCTTTCTTGGTGTCTAGGGTCTACTAAATTTCTCGCGTCCCTGGTGTTTATCTTCTTATTTTGGTTCGTTGCTTGATAATGCATTAATGCAGCAGATGTAACCGGAACACATGTCTGATTCAGATTCTATTTAAGTCAGCTTCGGCTATTTCAAGTGCATGTTCAGCTTCTTCTGGATCAATATCACAGTTTGTATATGTCAATACTGAAACCACCAAAAAAAAAGTGCATCGACAGCTTGCAAAATGAAGGGAAGTCAAATGGGGTCTGAGTTTTGGACGATCATCGAAAGGTTCGTCTTCAAGCTTTAGGGAAAATAACTAAGAGTAGTTGGTAGCATATTACATTACACCGGTGCTGACTGTCAGATTAAGATCTCTCAGAAGGAACAGCAGTTTAACATTCGATGGCCTGCTTTGATACTGACTGAAGTCATGAAAAAAAAGGGTTACCGATAAACTCTCTTGATATTACATACTTCCCTATGCTCATGAACTATCATTCGATGTTTCTCTGTGTCTGTACTCTACTGATTATCTACGGATGTCGAAACAACGACCACACCATCACGACTTGAGGATTCAACTGTCCGATTGATGTGAAGAAGGCTATCTGCAAAGGAAAGGAAACACATCTTAGTATCAAAGGAACATTGCCTTCACAGCCAAATGGAAAAGTGGCTATATCATACAGAAAAAATTATCAATAAGTTACACGCAAAGCTTTAACAAAGTCAATTAGGCAAATGCTGAACATAGGAATATAGAATACCACATCAATATGAACCAGAGGGGTGACAGCAAATTGCCTTAGTATAAATAAAGCTTTTCATTTCTTGTCCAATATAACATTTATTGAACGCTGCGAGATGAAATAGACCATAAGTTTAGTGGTGTTCACAGCACAGGCTAATTGAAAATATTTCACAGCCAACCAAGTTAAAGTTGAACTGTATTTTCCAACACTACTTACAGCAACAGAAGTGAGTTCGAAAGTTTAACTACAAATGTTTACAAAAGCATAAAATGTTCAACAGAAGTTATTGCAAAGTTTTTGCATTCCTGACTTGCTAAGTGTTGGAATGTAATATTCTATTGATTAGGGCTAACTCTAGAAGGGTAGCTATATAGGTTCCATACATGGGCCACATGGGCCTTAGCCTCATGGGCCTAAACACATACTCCAACACCCCCCCGCAGTCTGAACTACCGGCGCAGCGGAGTTCAAGGCTGAACAAGAAAAAACACACACAACCCCCCACAGACGCAACTAGCCACCGGTGATGTTGAGGCTGGAGCGAAACTCGGCGAAGGTCGAGGACGGGAGGCCTTTGGTGAAGATGTCCGCGAACTGGGAGGTCGTCGGAACATGAAGGACCCGCACCTCGCCTATGGCCACCTGATCACGGACAAAGTGGATGTCGATCTCCACATGCTTCGTCCGCTGGTGCTGGATGGGGTTGGTGGAGAGGTAGACCGCACTGACGTTGTCGCAGTAGATCAGTGTGCTCCGGGAGGGCGGAGTGTGCAACTCCGCAAGCAGCTGCCTAAGCCAGGCGGCCTCCGCCACGCCGTTAGCAACGGCGCGGTACTCCGCCTCGGCGCTGGACCGGGAGACCACCGGCTGGCGCTTGGACGACCAAGACACCAGGTTGCCGCCCAGGAAGACGGCGTAGCCGGAGGTGGAGCGGCGAGTATCTGGGCACCCGGCCCAGTCAGCGTCGGTGTAAACGGTGAGGTCGGTGGAGGAGGCCCGGTGGAGGAGGAGGCCGTAGTCGAGCGTGCCCCGGAGGTAGCGGAGGAGGCGCTTGAGAGCCGTGAGGTGAGGCTCCCGGGGGTCATGCATATGGAGGCAGACCTGCTGAACTGCATAGGTGATGTCCGGCCGGGTGAAGGTGAGGTACTGAAGGGCCCCGGCGAGACTCCTGTACGCAGTGGGATCGGCCACCGGTGGTCCCTCAGCCTCAGACAGCTTGCCCTGAGTGTCGATCGGAGTGGAGCAGGGGTTGCAGTCAGTCATCCCAGCCCGCTCCAGGATGTCCCGAGTGTACTGTCGCTGGTGAAGTAGGAGCCCGGTAGGACGGTGCTCAACAGTGACACCGAGGAAGTGGTGGAGCTCACCCAGATCCTTCATCGCGAACTCCTGCTGGAGAGCGGTGATGATCCGGCGGAGAAGTGGCTCACTGGAGGCGGTGAGGACAATGTCATCAACATAGAGTAGCAAGTATGCAGTGTCGGCTCCATGGTGGTAGACGAACAGAGACGTATCGGACTTGGCCTCCATGAACCCCAGGGTCAGCAAGAAAGCGGCGAACCGGTGGTTCTACGCCCGAGGTGCCTGCTTGAGGCCGTAGAGGGACCTGTTGAGCCGGCAAACCATGTCAGGACGGGTGGTGTCGACGAACCCCGCCGGCTGACTGCAGTACACCGTCTCGGTGAGAAGGCCGTGGAGGAAGGCGTTCTTGACGTCCAGCTGATGGACGGGCCAAGACCGAGCAAGCGCCAGCGATAACACGGTACGGACGGTGGCCGGCTTGACCACCGGGCTGAAGGTCTCATCGTAGTCGACGCCAGGGCGCTGAGTGAAACCCCGGAGGACCCACCGAGCCTTGTAGCGCTCGAGAGAGCCGTCGGCCCGGCGCTTGTGGGTCCAAATCCACTTGCCGGTGACGACATTGGCGCCCGGCGGCCGGGGCACCAACTCCCACGTCTGGTTGGCGAGTAGCGCGGCGTACTCCTCTTCCATCGCGCGGCGCCAGTGAGGGTCCAACAGGGCGTCGCGGACGGAAGAGGGTACCGGAGAGACCACCGCGTCGCCGGTCGAAGCCTCGAAGACACGAGGCGGCAGTGTGCCAGCCGCGTGTCTGGTCACCATCGGGTGAACATGCCGCGGGTGTCGGTGAAGCAGCGGCGGATGGTAGACCGGCGGGGCACCACGAGCCGACAGGGACTGCGGCGGTGGTGTCGGTGTCCCCGGTGGAGAAGGAAGCGCGAGCGGCGGGGGCCGCGGCCTGCGCTGGTACACCCGTACCGGCGCGGCGAACCTCGACGGAGGTGCCGGGGCAGGTGCCGGGACGAGATCCAGCGTCGGCGACCGACACGACCCCCCCGAGGCAGAAGCGGGGGACGAAGGCCCCAGGTCTGCACCAACCGGAGAGGACGGGGCCGCGCCCGAGGACGACGGGCCCGGACCCGCTGGGGATCCGGGACCGGGGGCCGGCCCAGCGCGGGGCGAAGCGGTACCTGCAGGAGACCACGAAAAAGGTGGCTGGACCACCGGGTCAGTGGGAAACAGGGAGGGTGGGTCAGGCACCGGAGAGGTGGTAGTGCTGGAAAAGGGAAAGACGGACTCATCGAAAACCACATGGCGAGAGATGAGAACCCGTCGGGAGGTAAGGTCAAAGCACCGGTACCCCTTGTGATCCGGAGAGTACCCGAGGAAGACACAGAGCGTGGAGCGAGGGTCCAGCTTGTGGGAAGAAGTGGCAGCGGTGTTGGGATAACACGCACACCCAAACACGCGGAGGTGATCGTACCGCGGCGGGGTACCGAAGAGGGCGTGGTGAGGAGTGGGAGCGGGGCAGGCCGCGGAAGGAAGGCGGTTAAGAAGGTAGGTGGAGGTGTGCAGGCCCTCAGCCCAGAAGCGAGCGGGAAGAGAGGCCTGAAAGAGAAGGGTACGCACGGTGTCGTTAGTGGTACGAATCATCCGCTCAGCCTTGCCATTCTGCGAGGAGGTGTATGGACAAGACATGCGGAGCTGAACACCGTGAGAGAGGAAGAAATCTCGGGCGGTGGAGTTATCAAACTCGCGACCATTGTCACACTGGACGGCCTTGATGGTGAGGCCGAACTGTGTGGACACCCAAGTAAAGAAGTGGAGGAGCGTGGTAAACGTATCAGACTTCGCACGGAGAGGAAAAGTCCACGAATAATGCGAAAAATCATCAACAACCACAAGATAGTACTTATAACCAGAAATACTCAGAATAGGAGATGTCCATAGATCGCAATGTACAAGATCAAAAATACGGGCCGCATGTGAAGTAGAACTAGAAAAAGGAAGACGAACATGTCGGCCCAATTGGCACGCATGACACAGTTGCTCATCATGAGCTCGAGTACATGGAAGACCGGAGCTACGACTGAGCTGTATCAGGGCATCACGTCCAGGATGGCCGAGGCGCCGGTGCCAGGTGATAGAGGAAGTAGAAGCGACGAAGGCAGCTGACAAAACGGGCGGCGAAGAAGACGAAGGAGCCGCCGGGAAGCGAAGAGTATAAAGGGGCCCGGTGCTGTCACATCGGAGCAGAGGACGCCGGGAAGCCAAATCCTTTACAGTAAGACCAGAAGAGTCAAATTCCACAGAACAAGAATTGTCAGCTGTAAAACGTCGAATAGAAAGAAGATTATGAACCATAGAAGGAGCAACAAGAACATCAGAAAGACGAAAGGAGCCATGAACACCGGCGGTACCCACAGACAAGATAGGAATACAAGAATCATTAGCGACCATAATGGACAAAGGAAGAGAGGAAGAGGGAGAGTGAATCGACGAAAGTATACCGGAGTCAGGAGTAGTGTGGTAGGTGGCCCCCGAATCAGCGATCCACTCGGGTCCGACCGGAGGTGTCAGGCCCATGGTGCTGAACGAGCGAGCCAGGGCCGCCTGGTCCCAGCTGGCGACCCCCGGTGGAGTCCCGGAGGGTGGAACCCACGGCGTAGCAGGGAAGGCGCCGGGTGAAGGACCAGCAGGAGGAGCTCCGGTGAGCATGGCCATCAGTGGGCGAGTGTCGGCTCCGGGGGCGTGGTAGGGCCACATGGAGATGCGACCGGACCACGGGTTCTGGAACGAGGGCCATGGTGCCCCCCGTGTGTCCCCGCCGGTGCCGGAGCCTGGGTTTGACCGCCCCGGCCACCCCCGCGGCCCCCTCCACGGCGACGACGAGAGCCACGACCCCCACCTCCGCTCGGCCCGGAGGGAGGAGGGCCCAGGAGAGACGACAGTGGCGGAGCAGACGACCGCGGTGGAGTAGGAGGACGCGGCGAAGTAGCAGCCAGGGCCGTCGAGGAGGACGAGGAAGTGGTAGAGCCCGGCTGGAGGCCCTGCGTGAGCTCCTCCATGACGAGATCGTCACGGACCTCCAGGAAGGTGGGGAAGGGCCTCTGGCGGGTGATCCACGTCCTGAGGTGTGCGTAGCGGTCGCTGAGCCCCCGGAGGACGTTGAGGACCAAGATGCGATCCTCGACGGGCCACCCGAGATCCCCCAGGGAGTCAGCCATGCCCTTCATCCGACGGCAGAACTCGCCGACGGAGAGGTCACCCTGGACGAAGGTGCGGAAGCTCGCGTCGAGACGCAGAGCCCGGGCCTCAGCGTTGCCCAGGAACTGGCCCTCGAGGGCAAGCCATGCCCGGCGCGCGTCCGGAGAGGTGCGGACGAGGTCGTGGAGGTCCAGAGAGATCGTCCCCAAGATCCAGGAGAGAACGATGCTGTCGAGACGGATCCACGACGGCGTCTGGACGGCGACCGAGGCGTCGACGAGGACGTGGTCGTCGAGGGCGTAGCGGCGAAGAGTGAGGAGGACCAGATCCCGCCAGCGGGCGTACGAGGGCGACTCCGGCTCGAGGACGACCGGAACGAGCAGGCGAATGTTCTGGACCCCCCCCCCCCCCCCGCCTGGTAGTGCAGCTGAGCCACGAGCGGGTCGGCCGGGTCGTGCCAGAGGACGGCAGTGTGCGACACGCGGCGTCCCGGCGAGGCAGAGGAGGTGGCTCCGGCGTCCTGGCCCGCGGGGGAGGTGAGGAGGTGCTCGGCCTCGGCGATCTGGCGAGCCAGGGCGTCTGCCGCGTCGCGCTCACGTTCCCACACGAGAGCGGCCGCGCGCACGCGGGCCTGCCCCTCCGCGGCGGCGGTCCGGGCGGCGACGAGAGCAGCGGCGAGGTTGAGGTTCGGTCCCGTCAGACCGGAGGTCGCAGCCGCAGCCAAGATACCCTCAGGCAGCGGTTCGAGGAGGGGCTGCGGTTGGGGATGATGGGGCTGCGGCCGGAGGAGGGGCTGCGGCTGCTGGAGGCCCGGCTGGAGGAGGGGCTGCGGCTGCTGGAGGCCCCCCTCGGTGACCCCGGCGTCCTCTCCCACCTCCGCGCCAGGAGCAGCAGCAGTGGTGAGGATCTGAGCCGGTGCGGGTGCTCCAGGAGCGGTAGCAGAGGAAGAAGGGACCGCCCCCTGTAGGGCTGCGGCTCCATCAGAGAGGGGCGCAGTAGGGAGGAGGCTGGAGGGGAGGGAATGGCGGAAGGAGTGAGCAGCGGTGGGGAGGACGGGAGGAAGAGATGGTCGCGCGCCAGCAGGGAGGAGGACGGGCGGCTGGACGTCGGGCGGCGCCCCCTGGACGGCAGGGCGGACGGCTGCTGCATAGGAGAAGGGGCGCAGCACCAGAGGGTCCCAGGGGGAGGAGAGAGGAGGGAAGTGGCAAAGCATAAAAAGTTTACAAAAGGGAAGATATTAGACAACACTTCAGTGACATCTTAGTATCAATCAGAAAGATAAAGGCGTCCTCATACAGCTAATTTAGCAAAAAGGTTGCACTAAACTAGAGATAGGGATAAATCTATCATCAGTTCATCAGAGGATAAGTCGTGGTACTTACTCAAAAGTGTAGTGAATAGAACTTGTACTTGGTAACTAAACTGGCATTGAGATATTATAACGGCTACACAGACCATCAATAGCTTTCTCCACAGATTTTGTCATCTCAGGGATTGTCACCTTGAACACTAATTATTAGAGACAAATGAGAATGGAGAAGACCAACATAATGTAAGAGTTGAGATATGCTAGTAACATGCAGAGATTAGTAACAATTAATAAAGACCACATTTATGCAACAATTTAGGATCAACTGAATCATGAATGTTAAAACCAGAGGAACAGAACATGGCCACAGATATGTCCTGCGTTTCACCTATCATTATTTAGCTATGACCATATTCTGCAATCTGATGTGGTCGTTTCAGTCAACTCTAGAAGCAAGAGAGTGGTGTTAAGTCGAAGAGAGAGAACAGAAACTTTCAAAGTATAGTATGTGCGTAGTACCACGAGTTGTGGATGCCTGTGCCTCTGCGATGATCTGCTTGTACTTTGCCTGAAAATGACAAAGAAAAATTAAAATACAAAAAAGAAGAAGAAAAGAATAGAAAATTTCCAGATGTCGACTGGCCTACAAATTTTGTACCCTGGCAATCTCAGAACTTTCTTTTATATTATCAGACATCTTCTTGTGCTCCTTGTCAACTTCATCTGCTAGTTGCTGACAGGCTTGGTTTTGGGTCTGAAAAGAGAATTAAGATCTTACATATGTTAGAGCAAATTGAACACCAGAAGCAAATAAAATGCATTATCTGTGGATTAACTAGACTGTGCGCACATCAGAGCGTGGGTTGACATTTTGGTGTGGAAAATGCACTGTTAATACAAAATTTGCATGGAAAAGCTCACCATGCCATTTAAGCAAATTTTTACCTACATAAATAAACTACAAGCAAGCAGACTGAATGAAATCTATTTGACCATGTTATTGCACCAATTGCAATTATAATTCCATAGATCTCCAAAGGCAGCATGGGTTAAATGCTCCTGGGAAACTAATCGCATTTTCTACTGATATGAAAATTTGTCCTCTGCAATGAATTAGCAGAACAAATATACATACTTTGGTACTGAGAAGTTTAGAGTACAGATAAGCACCTCATTCAGTGACGTTTCATGACACAACACTTAAAACTTAAACTCTTGCCAACAAAACCCATGTATCACTATGTAAACTAATACCACAAGCCTCTAAAGGGAGGGAACCAGATACACTACTCATTTAATGGATTTATATCTTATCCACAAATGCTTTTTTTTCCCGAACAATATCCACAAATGTTAACATCTATGATACAAAACATCTTATATATCAACTATCTCCACCAGCAGATTACGCACGTTGCGCATGTTTTAATTGTATAAGCTCAGACATAGCAATCTCGTGTACCAATTTTGAAACTCACATATAGTGTCAATTGAAATCGGATATAGTAACCTCGTAGATCAGATGTTCAGCACAACAGAGAAATTTCAGATATGTTAACAAACAACGACTTGCTTAATCTACAAATCGACAGAGACCATGACATCTGAAAATGACACGTACGCCATTCATGCAACAATGGTTATCTCCAGTTCCTCACACGCTAGCACTCTACAACATCAGCCAATATGGAGAACTTCGTGTTGGCAGGACCCGGCCAAGCAAACCACGAAGCTCGAAACCAAACCCCAATGCGACTGGGAGGGGAGCGGAGTGCGGGAGAGGCTCGCGGCGGGCTCACCTTGATTCGCTTGGAGACGCGGGACAAGGACGCATCGAGGTCGGCGTGAGCGCGGGAATGGAGCGCGTCGAGTCGGCGCTTGAGGTCCTCCATCTGTGAGGCGACGGCGGTCCTGAGGTCTCCGACGCTGGATACCCCCGTCGCGGCCACCGATGCAGGCTGGGGAGACGCGGCGGGGGAAGGCGTGGCGGCGGGGGGGCTGGCGACGAGGGGCGCGCGCGCGGCGTGCTTGGCCCTGGCACTGGGCTTCGGCGGGGAGGCGGGGGAGCCCGGCGAGGAGAGGAAGCTGATGCTGAGGTCGGCGGGGGAGGACCCCGGCGACGACGACGCGGGTGAGGAGCCGACGACGCCGCGGACGGCGCGCTTGCGAGTACGCGGCGCAGGCGACGGCGATGGCGACGCGAGCGGGGAGAGGAAGGAGGGGTCCGGCTTGGGCTTGGGCTTGGCCCTGGACCTGAGCTTCGGTTTGGGCTTCGGCGGGGAGGCGGAGCCCGGCGAGGAGAGGAAGCTGATGTTGAGGTCGGCGGGGGAAGAACCCGGCGACGACGACACGGGGGAGGGGCCGCCGCCGCGGATGGCGCCCTTGCGTGTGCGGGTGCGCGGTGTGGCAGACGGCGACGCGAGCGGGGAGAGGAAGGAGGAGTCCGGCTTTGGCTTGGGGTTGCGCCTGGGCCTGGAGGTGGCCGCGGCGGCGGTCGCTCGTGGTCTCCCCATGGCTCCGCTGCCGCCGGTGGGGGGCTTGGCCTCTCCGCTTCGCTTCGGCTCTCGAGGTTTGAACTGGCGGGCAGCACGGAACGGGAAGCCGGGGCGGGCACGGGGTGGGGCCGTAGGGGTTCTGAAGCTGTGAGAACGGGGAGGCGGGAGGCCGCACGCTTTTTCTCAGGGGCCACATGTCATCGATACAGGCTCCAAAGTATACTGGCAGTAATTGCTGGTGTGGAATGTTAAATGTTCTTAAATTAAACACAGATACAAAACAAATAATTCGGATCGGAACTTTTTACTGATAGTTTTGGAACAACAATATCATTATTGGAACTTTTTTATTGATAGTTTTGGAACAACAATACCACTATCTAAGTTACTGGAGTGGATGAGGACACCTTTATCTTTTTTACTGAAGTCGCTTTGACTTTTTTTTAGCACATTTATTTTGCTATGCATCTAGATATAATGTATGTCTAGATACATAACAAATTCTATGTGTTAAAAAATTAAAGCGACTTATAATTTGGAATGGATGAAGTATTAAGGACCTGTTTGGTTTGGATGTTAAAGTTTAACAAACACTGTAGCACTTTCGTCTTATTTGATAAAAAGTTTCCAATCTTGGACTAATTAGGCTTAATAGATTCGTCTCGTAAATTACTCATAATCTGTGTCGACATGCATGCAATTAGTCTACATTTAGTACTCCATGCATTTGAGGAAACATTGATGTGATGGGAGTCAAACTTTAACTCCTGGAAACCAAACAAGCCCTAAGATGTCAAATAAATCGATTCAAAACTTTTTTTATGGAAAGTTTTGAAAAACAATATACTATATAGTAGATCGAGCCAAAAAAATTATATGATAAGACGAATTCTATATACATATATCAATTTCATCGATATTTTGTTGGAGTCATGATGTATACCATATTAGTATTAGTATATATCCTATAGAATATTATCCTATGTATAGAAATTTACGAGTAGTTAACAAATGGTGCAAACGAAGATTGGAGATGATATACCTCTCACATCAAAAGAAACGTAAGAAGATTTTTGTTCCATAATCAACCGATCAACAAATTATTTTTTTATTAACCTTTGTATCGTTTCTTTGTAACCAATGAAGCAGTTGTGCGGCATGTGTCAATGCTTGTCCATGTCGGTGCCAAAGATGAGGTTGTTACGATGCACAAAAAAATAAATATGAGGTTGTCACACTTGTATCCTACCCTCCGGTTCCCCTTCCTCTTCCATACTTGGCTCCTCCAACACACCCACACTTCCTATGATCGCCGCCACAGCCACACCTAGACCCAACGACGCCAACACCTCCATCATGCCTCTCTGATGATGCCCTTTCTTTGCTCTCCCCAAGACTACGACCTGAGCTTTGGCCAACGACCAAACTGATGAGGCAGCAGCGACAAATGACGCTAGGAATTGCCTGTCTGTGCCTTGCCTTGTGCAGTGCATTAAGGGGATGCGGATGCTAGATTGTGGCCTTTCGGCTGTTTACCATGTTCTCTATACCATCTTTGGCATTATCTTACTTCGTCTTGGGTGAGAATTGTTGGTGAAGTTATTACTCTTGATAACTTGGATTTGCGGGTGGTTGATCTCTTGAGGGCGGTTAGGGTTCCTATGTTCAGAGCTTAAGCATAGACCTAAAAAGAATTGGGTGTAAACACTACTGTACTTGTTTTGGGACATGGGGTGGGTCGATAAAGAGGTTTCTAGAGAATAGAGATCAACTAGGGAGTCACCCCGTCTAGCTTGAGACAAATAGAGGATTTTTCTAGGTTGCACCTGATTTCAAGGCTTAAGGGGTTAAAGTAAAAAGCTCACTCTGGATTAACAAGAGGGGTTTTAATTGTAAAGTTCTAATTAGGGTGGTTTCCAGGTCATGATAGGGTGACCAACCTAGCTAACCCTATTGGTGGATCCAACACTATAGATACAAATCTTTGTCTTCTTTGTCCTTTGTCTTTATCAAATTGTCCATGATCCAACCACCTGCGTAGGGATCATATCAGCAATCATGCTTTGCTTGACACATGTAGTTGGATGAAATCAACACAACACAAACTGATAGTGATCTCAATCCTAGCCTCCAAGGGGACATACCTGAACTGGTAAGGCGATGTAGTCGGAGACGACATATAGCACAAGAGCGTGTAAGATGACTTCAAGCGCGATGTGCGCGCCAGTCAGGTGTGTCGACCCTGCCATGTGGCCGTAGCCTCCTCTTGTCCCCGGCCACAACCCGCATGGTGGCCACTATCACGGAACTGTCCAAATTATAAGAGCACAAGTACAAAAATAATCACCGAGGTGATCAAATTCTCACACTTGAGCCCATATAACTCCGGTAGTCCAATAAAATCACGAGGGATTTCAAACCAACCAACATACCAGCCAAGATCGTATTGATTCAACATAACAAGCCACATGTTACATCCATTTTACAAGTAGTTCAACATAGTTATTACAACTTAAGTTAAAAAGTAGCGGAAGCAAAATACTTTGAAAGTAACATCACCCTTATTTCAAATACATGCCAGTACCAAGGTCGACTTCCAACAAAAGCATTAGAGGCAAGATAGCTCGGAAGGATCATGCCCGTGATCACACTCCGCCACTACGGCAAGAACCATCCAATTCTTGCAGTAGCCATGATACATCACAACCTGCAACAAGTGGAAATAAACCATGAGTACGAGAATGTACTCAGCTAGACTTACCTGTCATAAACCAGAAATAAAGTTACACCAAGGATCATGCAAGGCTTTTATAAGGTGGACTGGCTTGACTTGTTTTGCAGATTAGCATAAGTTATTATCTATGAACCATTTAAAATATAAGCATCAACTTGATTATACCTGATTAATCTAAGTAAGCACCTATGCTAGAGCAATCACTTGATTAACCATTAACATCAAAGGTTACCATCTCAGGTTTAGCATTTCCAACATCATCCACATAACCATTTGTGTTCCATTATTATTACTACGATGTCGTAGCTCGAGTCAAGTGCTCACTATCCAGGAGCGATGGCGATTCGAATCGATTCCTAACCAGCTGGTGATTTATTCCTCACACAAACCACACTCACCGATCAAGTGAGCTACAAATCACCAATGACAAGATTTCGGTAAACGTCGCGGGATAAACTAGGGCCGCAGTACCCAGGGACTGCCCGACTTCCAGGACGCACCTTGGGCTCACTCTTCGCGTCCCTGTCATACTCCCTTCAGCACCAGTACGTGCACCCGTGTAGGTCTCAGCCCGAATCATGTCACTAGCTTCGCGGTCGAAAGGTACTTTATTCGACCAGCTAAATGTGACGCATGCGTTCAACATGACAAGAGAGACGAGCAACGATCGGTCCTTAATCGACATAGACGGAATCACTATAGTTCAAAACCCTATAAAACTCCGCCCGGTCTCCGTTTATCCATCAACACTTGGTTACTTTCCATGATAACAATTATAGCCAACCATAACCAGGTATCCACCTATATCTCGCAGGTGACAGGAAATCACCCGACTTCTACCGGTCTAAGCATGGCTAAGCAATACTTTCGATCCTAAACTAAAATAGGATTTCAAGGATTTACACTTGGACAAGGAAGAATATATATGCAGCATGTGTTTTCAACCAACTCCTATAACGTAATGCATCAATACATATAACATATATACTCAATTGCATTTGTAGAAATTAGGAGACTTATAATGCTCCGGGGCTTACCTGGGATCCGACACAAGTCAGTAGTTGTCAGATGACACTCGCTTGGCGAGCACCTTCCATGCTAGCACTTGTCCAACCCTTCCGTCTTCGAGATAGGTCCACCAAACACCATCTTCGGGTTAGGCTCCACATCTCGTCCTTCACGTGGTGCATCTAGCGTACCTAGATGAGATGCAAGATGCAAGTATATGAATACATGGAAATGCAATGGATGATGCATCACACACTAAATAAGGCAAGTACAAGGTTATACTAAATACACATAAGCACTTCACATTGCTTAATTAAACATCACACGACCTATCATGCTAAGATAGCAAGGAAAACAATACCAAACATGACACAAGATTTACAAAGTCTCAGGTGTACTAACTTCATCACCAAATAGATGAATCACACTTAGCAACATGCAAAGCAAGTCAAGATGAAGCAACAACGATAACTGGAATATGCCAATTTCTGGACTTGCAAACAGTAACTTCATAAATCAATCATATCTGGAGTTTTATAAATCCAAATGACTTGCAAGAAGACATTATGGAAATCTTATAAAATTCTCTATATTTCATTTACAATCATCCCAGCATGATTCCAAAGTTAATCATGTCTAATTTACACAAACACAGAAACTGGTCTAACAAGACAGAGAGCAAGCAATTCTGTAACCTAACTTTAAACAGCTATAACTCCTAAACCACATGGCCAAATGCCACCAAATTTTAATAGCAGCTAGATAAATAAATTATCTACAATGTTTGTATAAACAAGTTTCACAACAAAGCACATTATCATGAAGAACTTTGATAAGTTCCCAGATCTATCCAGAAACCTCATTTGCAAGAAATAATTATTAACTTATGTTGCAAACATATAATTGAACAAAACCAACTTTACCAACATGTCATACATGACTAATGAACACTAGAAAACATAGTGTCCATTACTAAATAAATTCTTTTAATGCATTTTCTTAATTTATTTAGATAATTAGGTCGAATTATGAACACCTATCAAAAGTATACAATAAATTCTACCAAAATTACAGTGGACTACATATGCTCCCAATAGTCTACTGTCCAAATTTCAAGTCATTTGGACATGTATATCAACCTCTATGAAAAAGACAAATGACTATTGCAATAAATCATGTGAGAGCAAGATACACTAATAACTCACTCATAAAGCATTCAAAATTCATGAAATTATTACCACACATCAAAAATCACATGGGTAGCATGCCACAAAAATTTCACTTCATTTGGAGCCCTACATTTGTAGTTATGAAAATGACAAATGCAACTATCATTGAAAACCTAGAAGCATAGATCTATTTTTAGAACTAAAACTTTAAACTAAAACATGATATATATTATAGATCCATTGCATAGACAATTTCATAAGGATTCCAAAAAGTCCTCATTTGCTATTTTATGAATTTTCTATGATTTACTATGCCTTTTCAAAAATCAGCAAAAACTACCACAAACAGGTCCTTATAGCACTATTCACTTGAGTCACTAGTTCTGCAGAAACCCCCCTGACTTTTCTCTAATTCAAGCTCAACGTCCCTGACGTGATTAACAGAGGGGGGGTCGCCGGAGCTCGCCGTTTGCTGGCCGGAGGAGGTTCGCCGGCGTCGGCTAAGGGGCGAGGGAGCACCAGGGGACCCACGCGCATCCGTGGAGGGGCTTGGCGTAGCTGGAGCTTGCCCATGGCAGCTTGGCCACGAGCGGTGGCGCGATGGCAGGGCGGCGGCCATGTTTGGCGGCGCACTGGCGGCTAGACCGGCTGGAGATGGGGCGGGAGAGCCTCCACGGGACGGCGCGAACCCACCGGCATCCGCAGCTTGACCCGCGGTGGACGGAGGTGGCTTGGCCACGTGCGACCGGGCGGCCGCGACGGCACAGCTCGCCGGCAGTGGCTCGAGGGCGGCAGCGGCAAGCTTCCCTAGGCGAAAAGGAGAGGCGCAGGGTGAGGAATACCAGGGCGCTGCTAGCTAGGGTGGAGAAGGCGCGGAGCAGCGAGGACGGTGTGACAGCGAGCTCGGCCCGACCGACAATGGCGGCCGCATTCGCGTTCGACGCGCGCGAGCACCAGAGAGCGAGCGAGGGAGTGAGTGAGGGAGGAGTGGGGAATGCTTTGGTGCTTCTCCATGGTGACCACAGGGCGCAGGGGCGCGTGGAGGCGAGATGGGCGCGAGTTCGCGCATGGCGGACACGCACTGGACGCGCGGCGTCCTTAGGGGCAATTTGACGAGCACGTGGCACGCGTTGGTATGGACGAGGTGGGATGCGAATTCAGGCTGCCTACAGGCCGAATTAGGTCATGGGCCCAAAAGCAAAATCGAAGCCTACATAACGCCCTACAAATCTTGTTTAAGGGTCATAGTCATTGGAGTCTTGCATTAGGAGGTAATTAGCCCCAAAGTTGACACTGTCAGCGATTTGAAAGCAACGAGCAACAATCCAAATTGATGGTCAAAATGAAATGCAACTGGTGCCATCTTCTTGTATGTTCTTACCCATCATGTAAGCTCCAACTTTTACATTTGGATCAACTGAAGTTGCTTAACCAATTTTGGAGAACGCGAGACGCCATCGTCAACGTCATTCAAGTGCTAAAATAACCTTTTTGTTGTTTTGGTAACTGTTTTCGAAGATCCAAATGAACTCCAATCTTGATGATACTTGATTCCTTCTCTCCACCATGAAAAGTACTTCAACCCCTATTAAGGAATCTAATTGAGCTACCATACAATTTTGCAAGAGAAAGTGTCGCAAACAAGTCAACTTACTGTTGTCAAACGAGGACTTAGAAGAATTTTCTGCTTCTTCCAAACAGTAGCTGATTCAATATTGTGAGCTCTATTTGACTAGGTTAGACGCCAACTAGCTCTTGACCATTAAACAAAGTTTATTCTATACCAGATGAACTACAACTTTTCTTTAAGGTCAAACCTCATAAATAGTATAGAAGTCAAACTTTCACTTTGGTCAAAGTATCGACTCGGTAAAGCCTAAACTAGGGTTTTAGGCCAATTGGGGCATTTTCTTGACCTTTGCTCAACATGAACCCTTCATGACTTTTGTTGTATGGTTCATCTAGAATCTTTTGGGCAAGTTTGCAAGGTTTGGTTGATGATCCATAATTCTATTCACTTAATGGTGCAATTCCAATATGAATAGAACTTATCATTTCATGTGACTTTTTGATTCCAAACTGAAACTTTTTTAGGGATCAATATAGATAGTTATTGATGTGAGACATGTGAAGATACTCTGATAACAACACCCAAGCATATATCTTTAAATGAGCCTATATGTAAGCAATGGTGCAATATTCTAGTTTAAGTTGGGACTCTATTCCATAGACTTGGCTTCGACATCTTCATTACCACTTCCCATGTCATGTTTGAACTCCAAAACCCTTGCTTAATTGATGATAAACACCTGGGGTGTTACAGCCACCCCACACCAAGGCCCATCACAGGATATTCATTTTTGCCTTTATTTTCTTTTTTCAATACATATACATATATACACTATATATAAATTTTTTGACAAAAAATTTGGTTATTCAACTGAATACCCTTGAATTGAGCTGGGCCAACCCCTCAGCCCATGGTGTCGCCTCGAGCAAGGTGTCATGTCGTTGCCCTCCATGTGAAAGTGCATCTAGTCTTTTAGTGGGTTTTGAATGATTGAATGACAACGTGATTAAAGGTCTAACCCATTTGCTAAGTGTTCAATAGAAAATTGATTATCACATAGGTATTTGATGAAAACCAAAATGATGTATTGTTATATAAACAATCTAGTTCAAGCACAAGACAACGATGCAAATGTAATTCATACAAGGTGTATTCATTGTGAGATTTCTATGATTCATGAGAAATCAAACACGTTGAGAATTAGTTAATGAGACATAAGGGATTGCATATGAAATGGTCTCATATTTGAAGCTTGATATACAAATAAAAGGATGGATTGTGGACTTAATGAATTATTCAACACAAGATGTGACTTGATGGCTTGAGATGGTGAAGATAGCAAGGAAAGGCTTCGAGGTACTAAGCAAGGGTGAAGGACAAGCAATGGCTTGATGACCGAGGAACCTAGCTAGGTGAAGAAAAAAGTACTTGCATTTAGTTGAGGTACTAATCAAACTATGATGTCACACTGAAGTGGAGGATCAAATCTACTGATAATTTGTTGGAAGTGACTTGATACATTTGTGGTTATTTCTCATTTATTGAATGGGATCAAGTCACATGCTCAAGATGGTCATGCTCAAGAAGAAAATCAAAGTTAGACATGGTGACACCCTCACTTGATGAAGATTGCGAAGCTATGGCATTTAGTTTGAAGGAAATCAACTCAAGCGATTCAAATTCCATTTTTCATTTGATCTTGAGTGAATAGGTATGCCGTACTATTAAGAGGGATGCATCATGTTGATAGATGATTATCCATAAGTGCTCAAGCCAACTCATGTGAGGTTTGTGTGAAAGAGAGACACAAATGCTAACTCAGCTTGATGTGGCTGGGAATACCAGACGTGTCCGGTATTGGCCTGGCCGTAGCAACTTCCTTGGTGTTCTCAGCTTGGTTCGTCGGAAGTTCTGACAAGAGTTGGGATTTTCGGGAGTCGGAAGTCCCAGCAAGCATCGAGAGTTCTGACGCTCTGCGCACCCTTCTAAAGGTCAAATCTTGGGGCTGCGCTGGTGATACCGGACGTGTCCAGTATTCTAACAGCTAGAAAATGGCTAGTTTTTTAGTAGGGTCTATATATACCACCAAGCCTCTACCTTTGGATGTTGCTGATTCTACTAACATTGATACACATTTTTGAGCCTTGAGAACACCCCCCAACCCTCTCTTAGTGATTGATTGATCCAATTTGCAAAATCTATCTTGTGGGTTGAGTGAGATTCAAAATTGAGAGCTAGCCACCACTTGAGCACTTGTGCATATTTGTCGATCTCGTGATTTGCATTTGTTACTCTTGGACTCTTCGGTCCTAGATGGCTAGGCATCGCCGGAGACACCCAAGAGTGACCTTCATGGGTCCTCTAGAGCTGACCTTTGCTAGGTCGCTCGTAGACCCTCAACGGAGAGTAGGACTTGATGGAGTCCAAACTTTGGTAAAACAAATATCGTGTCTCATTCACATTCTGAAAGGTCCTAATGGCTAGAGGGTGAATAGCCTATTAAAAAATTCTACAACAACACTAAGACAAGTGATTAGTAAATAAGATGGCGGAACGAATTTTGTGCTAGCACTACACTTGTGTTGCAAGCCACCTACCCAATTCTAATCTCTATGATCTCTAGTATATCACACAAGAGCTATGTCACTAATTTACACCTAGATGATCAAACTAGCTAGAGAACTACAATTAAAGAGCTACACTAGCACAACTACCACAAGCACGACACAAGGTAAATAACTAAGTAATGCAAGAGAGTGGTAGAAGTGATATACCGCCATGGCAAGTGATCAATCAATGAATACCAAAGAATACCAAGGAGACAATAATGACAAAATCAATTTTTCCTCCGAGGTTCACTTGCTTGTCGGCAAGCTAGTCCCCGTTATGGCAATTCACTTACTTGGAGGTTCACGCGCTAATAGGCATCACACACCTAACCCGCAAACGGGTGCTGCACAGCCAACACAAGATGAGGATCCACATGTTGGGAGTATGCCCTAGAGGTTATCATAGAGATGATTGTATTGCCTTGTATTCATAACATATTATGAGTCCATTGAATATCCATTAAAGACAACTTGTATCGATTAGAAATTATATGAATTGTTTGTGAAACTCTTTTACTTGTATGGTTATTCAAAAATGGTCCCTGATTGGAGTTCGTATTAGGACAAACATGAATATTAGATCAGCACCTTATTAGTTGATGACTATGTTTCACAAGTCATAGACATAAAGATGTCGAACTAATAATGTGGGCACATGTGTGACATGTAGGCTGGACTGACCCAACGTGAGATGTTGGTATTATCTCGATTTACATCATGTACATTATGCCCTTAGACCTGAGATTGTTGTATGTACTCAAGATGTGAAATGACATACTTAGAGACTATCAAACGCTACTCCGTAACTGGGTAGTTATAAAGGTGGTCTTCGGGTTTGTCAAGAAACATGCTATGAGACATAGACAATCAAGATGGAATTTGCCCCTCTCTATGTGAGAGAGATATCAATGGAACACTCTAATGATTGGATCAATAAATGCATGGCCATGCTTAGGTTAAGTGTTAACCTATGAGTTAGACCAAATATCATGTGGCAAAAGGAATAACATGTATATGGTTTGTGGTGGTTCGTCTGACATGATCTTTGCGTACACATAGGAGTTGACACGTCTTGCTAGAGACCGTTTGGCCGAGTAGGAGTACTCGGGCCATGTCTACGTGTGCGTGAACCCATAGGGTCGCACGCTTAAGGGGCTGGAAGCCTAATTCTGGTTGGACCCAAATTTGACTAGGCTTAGGGTTTTCTAATTGGGCCTCCAACTTGGGACTAATTAGAGGCGCCTATATAAGAGAGGGAGGGGGCGCGGCCAGGGTATTCATGCCATTAGGCAGCCACCGTCGCCCCCCCCACGCTCAGCCTACTGCTCTTCATGGACCTAGCAGTCCGGAGGCGCAACGCTTCCTCTGGTACGTGTGGGATACCTCGGAGGTGCTGCATCTTAGAGCACAAGGACGAACCGCACGAGAGGGATGATCCGAGAGCGGAGGGTGGACGTGATGGATGACCACACATCTACATGGCACTGCTATGATGCGTTCGACTACATCGAGTCGCTTTTGCTGCACCTGCGCGTCTAGTGGTAATCTCGTAACCTGTAACTAGCAGTAGATCCTGGTTTATGAGGTCGAAATTTTTTATTTTGTGGCTAGCGTAGCACCGTCATAACCCTACAGTGGTATCGGAGCTATAGCTGCCTCGTTATAGGTTTGGTTGTATGCATATAGAGATATGCACGGTTGTAGATGAGTCTCTGGTCATGGTTCGTGATCTTGCTGTGTTGGTCTTGTAACGATCTACTCGTACCGGTCAGAATTCCACCATCCGAGTTAAGTGATACATGTAAACCCAGTTATGGTGAGATAGAGATCAATCAGATTGATCGAATCGAACCTAGGTTAAGTGTTGAGCGCATATGATGCATGGCGGTGGTAGATTGGATCTACTGTAGGGCGCCGGGGTGCAGGAAAAGTGTTGTTCGGTAAAACAGCCATAACTTTTGCATATGACTTCGGATTGAGACACATTTTATATGAAAATTGATCTACAGAAAATTTTACATCCGGTTCTCCCCCACTTTGTTGGGTTTGCTGAAATTAGATTTGCGAAAAAAGGCCGGGAAGATGGTGTTTTCAGCATTTTAAGATTGGACGTCGGAATCTGTTAACTCTGTTTTGCAGGATTTCATGACTAGTATAGCCCTTATGTGTATGTGATGCATGTATGTAATTAATTCATGGCTTGCACGTCATGAGGAAGACAATATGGGCTGAAGCCAAGTAGATATTGTCAATTTAATGTAATGGCCTGCGTGCCAATCTGTGATGACCGCGACTATGTAATTATATTTTACTACCCTGCGTTAGTGATAGATAGTCTTGGTAGATTCATCATTGATGGACGGCGTACATGGATCATGGAGATGGAGATCATCATGATGTACAGATTGATGGAGATGGAGATCCCCAAAGTGACAATGGGCTATACCAAGTCATATATGTGATAGTGTCGTTCTTACTATTATGTTCTACTTTCACGTGATAATGTTTTTGTCTACTTATGCGATTGTGAAGTAGAACGATCCCTCAGAAATGTTTAAGTTATAATGCTTCCCCAAACCTTGCACCGTCACATGTCTTGTACAATCGGTGGTGGGTCTATGAAATTAGGGTGCCACTGATTTTCCTTGACTAGGCAGGTTTGTATCGGATACTTACAGCGGAAGGGTTGGTTACTTGAACAAGGTCATCCTAACAGTTAGGGACCTTGGAGCATAAGGAGTTGGGCACCATAGCATAGAGATGCTACCCAACAACAAGAGTCATATGTGATATGATTAGCAAAGAGTTGCTTACCGATCTACCATGTCTTCTAGCGGTGATGCTAAAGCTCACTGGTATTGTTAGTTGTGGGTCTTGAATCACTAAGTTTCAATTGAGAGATATTGATTTTAGTGGGAGTAGATTCTATTAAGATTTTAATATGATTTACTCTATCTTGGATACTTTGTCTTAGTATTTTGCATTACTTTTGTTGTAGATAAATGGCGCCTAGCAATCAAGCATTTACTTTGCGCTCAATTATTGAGAAAGATAAGTTGAATGGAACAAACTATGTGGATTGGATCCGCAACCTGAGAATTGTTCTCAGGGCTGAGAAAAAGGAATAAATTCTAGACAACCCATTACCTGAAGCACCTGCTGACAATGCACCCGCTGCTGAGAAAAACACTTACAAAAGGGCATGTGATGCTGATCTTGAAGTGAGTTGCCTTATGCTTGCATGCATGGAACCAGATCTGCAGATGCAGTTTGACAACAACTATGCAGCGCACGATATGATTGTGGCGCTGAATGATATGTTCCAGACTCATGCTAGGACTAAAAGGTTCAATGTCTCTAAGGCGTTTGTTGAAACCAAGCTTGCAGAGGGCGCACCCGTCAGGCCACACGTGATCAAAATGGTTGGTCACATTCAGATGTTGGAGAAGCTGGGCTTCCCAATTGGTCTAGAGTTGGCTACTAATTTCATTCTCACGTCTCTTCCACCCAGCTATGGGAACTTCATCTCGAACTACCATATGCATGGGGCGGAGAAGGGCTTGAATGAATTATGTGGCATGTTTAAGACAGCTGAGGCTGATATTAAGAAAGGTGCTGGCACTAGCCATGTGATGGCGGTCCAAAACAAGCCTAACTTTAAGAAGAAGGGCAATGCTTGGAGGAAGCAAAAGGGCAAGGGCAAGGGCAAAGGTGAGACCTCTAAGCCAAACCCACATGCGCCCAAGGCTGGACCATCTGCTGATGAAGAGTGCTTTCATTGTAAGGGTAAAGGTCACTGGAAGAGGAACTGCAAGCTGTATTTGTAGTCCTTAAAGAAGGATGGTGGTAAAGGTACTACCGTTGCTCATACACTTGTTTATATTACAGACATTTTTCTTGCTAACTCTTATATTAATTCTTGGGTATTTGATACTGGAACGGTTGCTCATATTTGCAATACGATGCAAGGAATGATAAGAAGTAGAAGCGTGGAAAAAGGAGAAGTTGATTTCCGCGTGGGCAATAATGCAAGAGTTGTTGCGTTGAACATCGGGACGATGCAACTCCACCTGCCGTCAGGATTTATTTTGGAATTGAATAATTGTTATTATGTTCCTAGTATAAGTCGAAACATTGTGTCACCTTCATGTTTGATGAAGGATGGTTATTCATTTGTGAGTAAAGACAATGGTTGTGTAATCTCCAAGGATGATATGTTTGTGGCTTTTGCATCCATTGTGAATGGGATATTTGTTTTAAATCTTGATGATGCACATGTCTGTAATGTTAATGCTAAAAGGCCTCGGCTTAATGAGTTGAGTCCTACTTATATGTGACATTGTCGTTTAGGTCATATAAGTGGGAATCGCATGAAGAAGCTCCATTCTGATGGGCTTCTAACTTCGTTTGATTTTGAATCATATGAGACATGTGAGGCTTGCTTAATGGGAAAGATGACCAAGGCGCCTTTCACAGGTTTTCCTGAGAGGGCGGCAGACTTATTGGAACTTGTACATACTGATGTATGTGGACCAATGAGCACGACAACTAGAGGCGGATTTCAATACTTCATTACCTTCACTAATGATTTTAGTAGACATGGTTATGTCTACTTAATGAAACATAAGTCTAAGACTTTTGAAAAGTTCAAAGAATTTCAGAATGAAGTAGAGAATCAATGTGGCAAGAAAATTAAGGTCTTGCGATTTGATCGTGGAGGCGAATATTTGAGCCACGAGTTTAGCAATCATCTAAAGAGTTACGAAATTGTTCCACAGCTTACGCTACCTGAAACGCCTTAGAGAAACGGTGTGTCCGAGCGACGTAACCGGACTTTGTTGGACATGGTTCGGTCTATGATGAGCCAGTCGGACCTTTCTTTATCGTTTTGGGGATATGCTCTAGAAACAGCCGCTTTCACACTGAATAGGGTACCGTCTAAGTCCGTAGTTAAGACACCATATGAGATGTGGACTGGTAAGAGTCCCAATTTGTCTTTTCTGAAAATTTGGGGTTGTGAAGTTTATGTCAAACGACTTATATCAGATAAACTAACACCCAAGTCAGACAAGTGCTTTTTCGTGGGATATCCAAAGGAAACTTTAGGGTATTATTTCTACAACCGATCAGAGGGCAAAGTGTTTGTTGCTCGAAACGGTGTTTTCTTAGAAAAAGAGTTTCTCAAAAGAGAGAAAAGTGGACAGAAGGTGTATCTTGAAGAAGTTCAGGATGAGCCAATAGGGAATGATTCTACGAGTGATGCTAATGTAGCAGAACAAGTTGACATACCTATGGCAATAGAGACACTACCACAACCACGAAGGTCAGCTAGAATTCGTGCATTACATGGTGATTTGTTATTGTTAGACGATGATGAACCTGCAACATACGCGGAAGCAATGATGGACCCAGATTCCAAGAAATGGCAAAGTGCCATGAGATCCGAGATAGATTCCATGAGTGAAAATCAAGTTTGGAACCTGGTTGACCAGCCTGATGGGGTTAAACCTATCGAGTGCAAATGGATCTATAAAAAGAAAAAGAATATGGATGGAAATGTTCATGTCTATAAAGCTCGACTTGTTGCAAAGGGTTTTCGGCAAGTTCAAGGAATTGACTACGATGAGACTTTCTCGCCGGTAGTGATGCTTAAATCTATCCGGATCATTCTAGCAATAGCTGCTTATTTCGATTATGAGATTTGACAGATGGATGTTAAAACAGCCTTTCTAAATGGAAATTTGGAAGAGGACGTGTATATGATATAGCCTGAAGGTTTTGTTGATCCTAATAATGCTGGAAAAATATGCAAGCTTAAGAAATCTATTTATGGGTTAAAGCAAGCATCTCAGAGCTGGAATATTCATTTTGATGAGGCAGTCAAAGGGTTTGGCTTCCGTCAGAATGATGAAGAACCTTGTGTTTACAAGAAGAAAAGTGGGAGCGCTGTAGTATTTCTAATCTTGTATGTGGATGACAAACTATTGATTGGAAATGACATTCCTATGTTGCAATCTGTAAAGACTTCACTGAATAATACTTTTTCTATGAAGGATTTAGGAGAAGCAACATACATTTTGGGCATAAAAATCTATAGAGATAGATCAAAGAGGCTTATAGGTTTAAGCCAAGATATATACATTGACAAGGTGTTGAAACAATTCAACATGGAGCAGTCCAAGAAAGGGTTCTTGCTATGTCACATGGTATGCGCTTCAGCGAGAAACAGTGTCCTTCGACAGCTGAAGAGCGAGAGCGCATGAGTAAGGTTCCATATGCCTCGGCTATTGGTTCTATCATGTATGCTATGATATGTACTCATCCAGATGTCTCATATGCTCTAAGTGTTGCGAGCAGGTACCAAGCTGATCCAAGTGAGAGTCACTGGACACTTGTCAAAACATCCTTAAGTACTTGAGAAGGACTAAAGATGTGTTCCTAGTCTATGGAGGTGAGGAGGAGCTCGTTGTAAATGGTTACACCGATGGTAGCTTCCAAACTGACACGGATGATTCACAATCTCAATTAGGTTTTGTGTTCACAATAAATGGTGGTGCTGTAAGTTGGAAAAGTTCCAAATAGGAAATAGTGACCGATTCTATAGCAGAAGCCAAGTACATTGCAACCTCTCGAGCTGCAAAGGAAGGTGTTTGGATGAGGAGGTTCCTCATTGAGCTTGGTGTGTTTCCTGATGCGTCTAGCCCATTGAATCTACATTATGATAATAATGGGGCGATAGCGCAGGCTAAGGAGCCAAGGAATCACCAGAAGAACAAACATGTACTACGGAAATTTCATCTCATTCGAGAGTTTATTAGACGAGATGAGATCAAGGTGTGCAAGATACACACATATTCAAATGTTGTAGATCCTTTGACAAAGGCTCTTCCATAGCCTAAGCATGAGGCGCACATGAGAGCTATGGGTATTAGATATCTTCGAGATTAACTCTAGTGCAAGGAGATTGTTGGGAGTATGCCCTAGAGGTTATCATAGAGATGATTGTATTGCCTTGTATCCATGACATATTATGAGTCCATTGAATATCTATTAAAGACAACTTGTATCGATTAGCAATTATATGAATTATTTGTGAAACTCTTTTACTTGTATGGTTATTCAAAAATGGTCCCTGATCGGAGTTCGTGTTAGGACACACATGAATATTAGATCAGCACATTATTAGTTAATGACTATGTTTCACAAGTCATAGACATAGAGATGTCGAACTAATAATGTGGGCACATGTGTGACATGTAGGCTGGACTGACCCAACGTGAGATGTTGTTATTGTCTTGATTCAGATCATGTACGTTATGTCCTTAGACCTGAGATTGTTGTAGGTACTCAAGATGTGAAATGACCTACTTAGAGACTATCAAACGCTACTCCATAACTGGGTAGTTATAAAGGTGGTCTTCGGGTTTGTCAAGAAACATGCTGTGAGACATAGACAATCAAGATGAAATTTATCCCTCTCTATGTGAGAGAGATATCAATAGAACACTCTAATGATTGGATCAATAAATGCATGGCCGTGCTTAGGTTAAGTGTTAACCTATGAGTTGGACCAAATATCGTGTGGCAAAAGGAATAACATGTATATGGTTTGTGGTGGTTCGTCTGATATGATCTTTGCGTACACATAGGAGTTGACACGTCTTGCTAGAGACCGCTATCAACTAATGGTCGAGTAGGAGTACTCGGGCCACGTCTACGTGTGCGTGAACCCATAGGGTCACACGCTTAAGGGGCTAGAAGCCTAATTCAGGTTGGACCCAAATTTGACTAGGCTTAGGGTTTTCTAATTGGGCCTCCAACTTGGGACTGATTAGAGGCGCCTATATAAAAGAGGGAGGGGGCGCGGCCAGGGTATTCATGCCATTAGGCAGCCGCCGTCGCCCTCCCACGCTCACGCCTACTGCTCTTCGCGGACCTAGCAGTCCGGAGGCGCAACGCTTCCTCCCGTACGTGTGGGATACCTCGGAGGTGCTGCATCTTGGAGCACAAGGACGAACCACACGAGAGGGTCGATCTACGAGCGGAGGGTGGACGTGATGGACGACCACGCATCTGCACGGCACTGCTACGACGCGTTCAACTACATCGAGTCGCTTACGCTGCACCTGCGCATCTAGTAGTAATCCCGTAACCTGTAACTAGCAGTAGATCCTGGTTTATGAGGTCAAAATTTTTGATTTTATGGCTAGCGTAGCAGCCTCATAACCCTACACCACAAGCCACGCTGAAAGTCCTATGTTTGGTGTTGGTAATTAGTGACAATGCCTAAGTACTAATCCTATGCCTAAGTTGTATGTAGCATATGAGGATTAGTACATTCCAAGGTTGGTGGCAAGATGGACATGGTGATCATGAGTGGCCACACTTGGATTTGGACGCAACCCTACGTGATCAAGGCAAAGGTATATGCTTAAGGGTTGTGTTTTAGTAACCAAGACACCTAGTGGGTGTGGTTACATTATAGGATAGATAGCCGTACTATAAAGAGGGGAATGACGCGGCTATTGAACTCCTAAGTGCCTCTAGGTGTGCATTTCATGATCATATGCATTTGGATAGAACTAATAACGCCTCGAAAAATGATTGTGAAAATGCTAACACACTCGCACATGACATGATCACTTGGTGGTGTTAGCACATTTGCGATGGCGTTGGAGTTTAAGCGGTAGAGAGGGTTTGGGGTCCTCTCTCCCTCCCGCCGAGCGTGCGAGCGCAGGATTCAGGCGATTTCGGGGAAATGAAATGCCCATTTTCTACTGCGCCGGAAGTCGGAAATCAAACGGAAATCAAACGGAAGCGAACGGAGGTCACAGTGGTGACCGGACGCTGCACCGGACGCGGTCACTGTGTGACCGGACGCGTCCGGTCAGTGTCCAGTGTCTGCGCGTTTTTCAGTTGTTTGATTGGACGCGAGGCGCGTCCGGTCACAGGCGACCGGACGCGTCCGGTCGTCCAGGGTGCTTACTGGACTCCGACCGGACGCGGGCACTGTGGCGTCCGGTCAGTTCTTCAGCGCGTCCGGTCGCTGGTTCGTTTTGCGCGATTCAGTGTTGACCGGCGCGTCCGGTCGTGACCAGCGCGTCCGGTCGTTGCGACCGGCGCGTCCGGTCAGTGCTTCGCGAAACTAGCCGTTACGCGACCGGCGCGTCCGGTCAGTCGGACCAGCGCGTCCGGTCAGCGCGATTTCAGCTGGATCTCGTTCCTAACGGCTATATTCGAAGGGGTACGTCTATATATACTCGTTGGCCGGCTCAAGGCTCCATCTCTTGGACTTTTGACATACTTGTGAGCACTTTGAGCTAAGCAACTCCCCTCCCACTCATCTCTCTTGCTTGTTTGCTTATTCGAAGTGAGATTGAGTGATCCAAGTGCATTTGCATTGCGAGATAGCATCTAGTTGGCACTTGGTGGTTGATTTGCTGCGGGATTCTTGTTTCTCTTGGTGGTTGCCGCCACCTAGACGGCTTGGAGCAGCTTGGAGGCGTTGGCAAGAGTTGGTGATTGTTCTTGGCCACCTCCGGTGATTGTGAGGGGTTTGTGCCTACCTCGGCGAAGCGCCAAAGGCAACATTAGTAAATTGCTCGTGTCATTGCAACCTTTTGCCATTTGGTAGGTTCTTGTGGCGCCTTTTGAGAGGCTCGGTGTGAGACCGATTAGCCACCGAACCACGTGGTGAAGAGGGACACAACGGGGACTAGCGTGCCGGCAAGCACGTGAACCTCGGGATAAATCTTCGTGTCATCACTTTCATATTGTGATTGATTGATCCCGGTGTTCGGTTGTTTTGGTATTCATTGTTGATCATATTGGTTGGCTCAATACTTCGTCCCTCGGTGAAACCCTCCTAACTCAACTTCGCATTACTTTCTTAGTTATCTTTGCTAGTTAGTTTGCTTTGCTAGAGTAGCTCTCTTGTGTAGCTTGCTAGTTGTAGTTGTAGTTACCTTCTCGGTTTAACTTGTGCGGTTGAGTGCCAATATACTAGAATTGTGAATTGGATAGGTGGCTTGCAAACACCCCGTAGGCTAAGCAAAACTCGCATCTCGCTATTTGTTGTATTGATAAACTTGTTTAGCTTGTCTTTGTAGAAATTTTTAAAAGGCTATTCACCCCCCTAGCCATCTAGACCTTTCAAGTGGTATCGGAGCCGTGGTCACCGTTTGCAAGGCTTAACAACCTCGGTGCAAGATGGCTCAAGTTATGTTCAATCATGTTAATGGCAAGCCTCCATTCTTTGATGGTGTCTCTTCCTTTGATCATTGGAAAAGGAAGATGAAGCAATATCTAGGCAATATACATGAGAAGGTTTGGGATGTGACCAATGAAGGATACATTATTCTTGATGGAGAAAATCTCACTCCAAATGACCGCATCAACAAACAATGCAACACGGCGGCACTTGACACAATCTACCGTGCCATTGATGACAAAGTATTTGAGCAAATCAAAGATCTTGAAAAGGCAAATGAGCTTTGGATAAGGCTTGAAGAGACATATGAAGGCACTTCAACGGTAAAAAGTGCCAAGCTATATATGCTCAAGGATAAGTTCTCCACTTTCAAGATGAAGGATGATGAATCCATCCCGGAGATGTTCTATAGGCTCCAAGTCATTGTCAATGATCTCAAGGGGCTTGGAGAGAAGGTTGAGGACAAGGACTTCTCACACAAGTTCTTGATGTGCTTACCCAAGAAGTTTGCCACCTTGAGAAGAATGATCTTTACAGAGGGATTGAACAAGGTCAAACCAACCAATGTGCTTGGAGATATAATGACCGATGCCCAATACAATGATGATGAAGATGAAGATGAGAAGAAGGAGACCAAGATCAAGCAAGAGAAGCCCATTGCATTCAAGGCTTCATCTTCTAAGGGCAAGAGCAAGGTGGAGAGCGACGATGATGATCCATTCGATGATGAGACCATGGCCCTCCTAGTGCACAAGATGGGGAGGTTCATGAAGAAGAAAGGATATGGTGCAAGAAAGAGAAGGGACTTCATGAAGGCAAAGGAGGTGCTTTGCTACAATTGCAATAGCCCCGATCATGTAGTGGCAAAGTGTCCCTATGAAGACAAAAGATATCATGATGGGGAGTTGAAGTTGAAGAAGAACAAGAAGGAGAAGAAAGAGAAGAAGAGCTTCACTATCAACAAGAAGAAGAAGGGTGGTGGCTATGTGGTCACTTGGGATAGTGATAACTCCGATAGTGATGATGATAGCTCTAGTGATGATGAGAGGACCACTCGGCGAGCCATTGCAAGCATCGCCCTCTCCAACAAGCCATCCATCTTCGACAATACATCGACATGCCTTATGGCCAAGCCTACCAAGGTAAAATATGATGATAATGATCATGATTCTTGTGCTAGTGATGGTTGTAGGAGTGATGATGAGGAGGATGAGGACTACTCCAAGGATGATCTATTGGGCATAATAGATCAAATGAGCAAAGGCTACAAGAGGACCACCAAGAAATACAAAATCTTGGAACAAGAGCTCATTGCCAAGAGCAATGAAAATGATGCCTTGATGGAGGAGCTTGTTGCTCTCAAAAAGAGTAAGGAGTGCAAAGGAATTGAACAAGAGCTCAAAGCTCTTAGGAAATCCTTTGATGAGCTAGAGGCCTCTCGTGAGTGTCTAAAGGAAGACCACGAGGACCTTGAAGTTGCTCACACTAGGCTCAAGGAAGCCCACTCCTCTCTACTTGAGCTCATCAAGGAAAAGGACCTCAAGTTGGAGAAGCTCATGAAGGAAGCTAAGGAGGAGCAAGTGATTGTCACTTGTGATATTGGACTAACATGTGATATTATTGATGATTCTTTATTTGTTGGTCCTACTAATGCTTCATGTAGCTCATCATCATCCACCACAACCAACTCTTCCTCTACTACCAGTGATTCATCACTTGTGGTTGAGAATGAGACTCTCAAGAGAGAGGTGGATGATCTCACCCGCGCATTAGGCAATGCCTATGGTGGGGATGCCCGCTTGCTAAAATGCTTGGGTAGCCAAAGGTTCTCTCTTAACAAAGAGGGTTTGGGCTATACTCCCAAGAAGGGCAAGGCGGCCTTTGCTACTCCAAAGTCTCGCTTTGTGAAGAGCAATGGTCATTATTGCAATAGATGCAAGCAAGTTGGGCATCTAGAGATTAATTGTAATAAAATGAACAAGAACAACAATAAGTTTTATGCTAAAATGGATTACATTCCTTTTGATTCTTGTTATGTGCTTACCAAGGGTGTGAAGGGTGTGTAAGCTAAGTTTGTTGGTACACCAATTGTGGGTCCAAAGAAGAAGGCCATTTGGGTACCAAAGAGCTTAGTTACTAACCTCCAAGGACCCAAGCAAGTATGGGTACCTAAGAAACATTAATTTGTTTTGTAGGTAAATTACAAGGCCGGATGAAGGCATTGGGTGCTTGATAGTGGGTGCTCTCAACATATGACCGGTGATTCAAGAATGTTCAACTCTCTCAAATCAAATGATAGTGGCATTGATAGTATCACATTTGGTGACAATAGCAAGGGTGATGTGAAGGCTCTTGGAAGGATTGCAATCTCAAATGATCATAGCATTTCCAATGTGCTCCTAGTTGAAAAGTTGAACTTCAATCTTCTCTCGGTTGCTCAATTGTGTGATCTAGGTTTCAAGTGCATATTTGGTGTTGATGATGTGGAGATAGTTAGTGTTGATGGTTCAAATTTGATCTTCAAGGGCTTTAGATATGAGAATCTATACTTGGTTGATTTCAATGCTAGTGACACTCAACTTTCAACATGCTTGCTCACCAAATCAAGTATGGGTTGGTTATGGCATAGAAGACTTGGTCATGTTGGCATGAAGCAATTGAACAAGTTAGTGAAGCATGACTTAGTTAGAGGCTTGAAGGATGTCACATTTGAGAAGGATAAGCTATGTAGTGCATGTCAAGCCGGAAAGCAAGTAGGCAACACTCATCCATTGAAAAGCATTATGAGTACTTCCAAGGCATTTGAGTTGTTGCACATGGATTTATTTGGGCCAACTACATATACAAGCATTGGTGGCAACAAGTATGGCTTTGTGATTGTGGATGATTTCACTAGATATACATGGGTATTCTTTCTTGGGGACAAGAGTGATGTATTTGACATATTCAAGAAGTTCATCAAGAGAGTACAAAATGAATTTGAGACCACAATCAAGAAAGTGAGAAGTGACAATGGAAGTGAGTTTAGAAATACAAGAATTGATGAGCTATGTGATGAGCTTGGAATCAAACATCAATTCTCGGCCAAGTATACACCTCAATCAAATGGCTTAGTTGAGAGGAAGAATAGAACCTTAATTGATATGGCAAGATCAATGTTGAATGAGTATAATGTGAGTCATTCATTTTGGGCCGAAGCAATCAACACGGCTTGCTTCTATAGCAACCGCCTCTATTGCCACAAGTTCCTAGAGAAGACACCATATGAGATCTTAAATGGAAGAAAGCCCAACATTGCATACTTTCGGGTATTTGGTTGCAAATGCTACATCTTGAAGAAGGGTACTAGATTGAGCAAGTTTGAGAAGAAATGTGATGAAGGATTCTTACTTGGTTACTCCACTACTAGCAAAGCTTATAGAGTTTGGAATTTGGCTAGTGGTCAACTTGAAGAAGTTCATGATGTTGAGTTTGATGAAACAAATGGCTCTCAAGATGAGGAAAATAACTTGGATGATGTGAGAGGAACTCAATTGACCAATGCTATGAAAGAAATGGATATTGGTGATATTAGGCCGAAGCAAGTGATTGATGTGGATGACAACAAAGATCAAGTGCTCCAAAGTCCAATTACACAAGCTAGTGGTTCTCTAATGCAAAATCAAGCTAGTACATCATCTCAAGTGCAACAAGATCAACAAGTGGCTAGTTCATCATCTCCAACTCATGATCAACATCAACATCTAAGCAATCAAGTACAAGTGCTTCAACCAACCAACATTGCTAGAGACCATCCATTAGATTCCATCATTGGTGACATACAAAGGGGAGTTCAAACTAGATCAAGATTGGCATCATTTTGTGCTCACTCTTCTTTTGTGTCAATAGAAGAACCCAAGGACATTGATAAAGCATTGAGAGATCCGGATTGGGTAAATGCAATGCATGAAGAGCTCAACAACTTCAAGAGAAATGAAGTATGGGAACTAGTTGAGAGGCCTAAGGATCATAATGTCATTGGAACAAGATGGGTCTTTCGCAACAAGCAAGATCAAGATGGAATAGTAGTAAGGAACAAAGCAAGACTAGTGGCTCAAGGTTACACACAAATAGAGGGTCTTGACTTTGGTGAAACTTATGCCCCGGTTGCAAGATTGGAAGCAATTAGGATCTTACTTGCCTATGCTTGTGCTCACAATATTAAGCTATATCAAATGGATGTGAAGAGTGCATTTCTCAATGGGTACATTCAAGAGGAGGTGTATGTGGAGCAACCTCCCGGTTTTGAAGATGACAAGAAACCCAATCATGTCTACAAATTGAGAAAAACCTTGTATGGATTGAAGCAAGCACCTAGAGCATGGTATGAAAGATTGAGGGACTTCTTGCAAACCAAAGGATTTGTCATGGGCAAAGTGGATACAACACTATTCACCAAGAAGATTGGGAAAGACTTGTTTGTGTTGCAAATATATGTTGATGATATCATCTTCGGTTCAACCAATCAAGATTATTGTGATGAGTTTGGGAAAATAATGGCAAAGGAATTTGAAATGTCAATGATCGGTGAACTTAGTTTCTTTCTTGGACTTCAAATCAAACAAATGAAGGAAGGAACATTTGTGAGCCAAACCAAGTACATCAAAGATATGCTCAAAAAGTTTGGCATGGAAGATGCAAAGGGCATTACAACCCCAATGGGCACTAGTGGAAGCTTGGATAGTGACAAGAATGGCAACATGGTGGATCAAAAGCTATATAGATCAATGATTGGTAGCCTACTCTATGTGACGACATCAAGGCCCGATGTGATGTTTAGTGTATGCATGTGTGCAAGATTTCAAGCCTCACCAAGAGAAAGTCATTTGAAGGCAACAAAGAGAATTTTGAGGTACTTAAAGCATACACAAGATGTTGGATTATGGTATCCCAAAGGTGCAAGCTTTGAACTAGTTGGATATTCGGATTCCGACTATGCCGGTGACAAAGTGGAGAGAAAGAGCACCTCCGGAACTTGTCAATTGTTGGGAAGATCACTTGTCTCATGGTCATCCAAGAAGCAAAATAGTATTGCACTATCTACCGCCGAGGCCGAATACATCGCCGCGGGTAGTTGTTGTGCACAAATCTTGTGGATGAAGGCAACATTGAAGGATTTTGGAATCAACTTTAAGAATGTGCCATTGCTATGTGACAATGAAAGTGTTGTGAAGCTAACCAACAATCCAGTTCAACATCAAAGAACAAAGCATATTGATGTTCGCCATCACTTCATTAGAGATCATCAACAAAAAGGGTGACATTGCTATTGAGAGTGTGGGCACCGAAAATCAACTAGCCGATCTATTCACCAAGCCACTTGATGAGAAGAGATTTCACAAGCTAAAGAATGAGTTGAACATACTTGACTTCTCCAACATGAGTTGATGCACCCCATATATGACATGCCTCTCCTTCGAGCCTCAAGGTACAATTGGTTGACATGTCATACATTCTATACTAAGGACATGTTTAGTGCATCTAGTCATGATTTCTTATGTTCTAAGCTCATTCATGAAAATCAAATGATTTTGAAGTTTATATGGTGCCACTATTGTTTCCATGTCTTGTATGATCTAGTGGTAGCATATAACTTGTTTAAGTAGCTTGTGATCCTAAGTGTTTAATCTAGAAAACTTGTCTAAATATTTGCTTCGACATGGTGCATGATAACCCTTCTAGTGAGGTGTGAAGAAGCTTGCCCTTGGATCAAACTGAAGCATTTTATTTATGCAAGCAATCTAGGTTGAATCACAAACTTGATCCTCACCCCATAATTCAACATGATAATCTATCTAAAATTGGTCCCTTGTGGTCATTGGTGCCAAAGGGGGAGAAAATGTTGTTCACAAAGATAGAACTCAAAGGGGGAGAAAATGTTGTTCACAAAGATAGATCCTAAAAGGGGAGAATTGATAAAAGAAGAGGATCAACTAAAATTTTGAGCACACAAGTAGGGGGAGCAAGCTCTTAAACATGAATGTTGCATTTCCATGTGCACTTCATATGTATGATGCATAGTTATGCATTTCTTTTTCTCCGATACTTTGCTTGTGTGGTGATTTGCTAGTATAATTTGAATGGTGTATTGAAGTACTAGCATGAATAGGGAGTAGTTAGATTTTTTCTTGCTTCATGTTTTTCAAAGTGGTACTAGAGCCTTGCTTATAATGTTGATCTCACGAGGTTTCTAGTTTTGTTTGTGCTTTTCCAAGTGATATCTAACTACACAAGGTGCTAAGATGGTGTTTATCGCTACTCCGATGGTATCACGCTTCAAAGGTCTATAATCTAAAACACTTAGCACCTATTGATAGTCAATGCTCCTAATCTTTCCTATCTAACATGTATGCTTTCTATATCCAAACATATAGCATACATGTAGGGGGAGCCATTGCTATCAATTTGAATTCATGATCACATGTCCATAATTCTTACACATGGTAATATACTTGGACAATGTGACATGGGTTCAATCAAAATTTTATCATGATATCTTTGTGAAAGGGTTGTCACCAATTACCAACAAGGAGGAGATTGAAAGTCCTATGTTTGGTGTTGGTAATTAGTGACAATGCCTAAGTACTAATCCTATGCCTAAGTTGTATGTAGCATATGAGGATTAGTACATTCCAAGGTTGGTGGCAAGATGGACATGGTGATCATGAGTGGCCACACTTGGATTTGGACGCAACCCTACGTGATCAAGGCAAAGGTATATGCTTAAGGGTTGTGTTTTAGTAACCAAGACACCTAGTGGGTGTGGTTACATTATAGGATAGATAGCCGTACTATAAAGAGGGGAATGACGCGGCTATTGAACTCCTAAGTGCCTCTAGGTGTGCATTTCATGATCATATGCATTTGGATAGAACTAATAACGCCTCGAAAAATGATTGTGAAAATGCTAACACACTCGCACATGACATGATCACTTGGTGGTGTTAGCACATTTGCGATGGCGTTGGAGTTTAAGCGGTAGAGAGGGTTTGGGGTCCTCTCTCCCTCCCGCCGAGCGTGCGAGCGCAGGATTCAGGCGATTTCGGGGAAATGAAATGCCCATTTTCTACTGCGCCGGAAGTCAGAAATCAAACGGAAATCAAACGGAAGCGAACGGAGGTCACAGTGGTGACCGGACGCTGCACCGGACGCGGTCACTGTGTGACCGGACGCGTCCGGTCAGTGTCCAGTGTCTGCGCGTTTTTCAGTTGTTTGATCGGACGCGAGGCGCGTCCGGTCACAGGCGACCGGACGCGTCCGGTCGTCCAGGGTGCTTACTGGACTCCGACCGGACGCGGGCACTGTGGCGTCCGGTCAGTTCTTCAGCGCGTCCGGTCGCTGGTTCGTTTTGCGCGATTCAGTGTTGACCGGCGCGTCCGGTCAGTCATGGGACCGGCGCGTCCGGTCGTGACCAGCGCGTCCGGTCGTTGCGACCGGCGCGTCCGGTCAGTGCTTCGCGAAACTAGCCGTTACGCGACCGGCGCGTCCGGTCAGTCGGACCAGCGCGTCCGGTCAGCGCGATTTCAGCTGGATCTCGTTCCTAACGGCTATATTCGAAGGGGTACGTCTATATATACTCGTTGGCCGGCTCAAGGCTCCATCTCTTGGACTTTTGACATACTTGTGAGCACTTTGAGCTAAGCAACTCCCCTCCCACTCATCTCTCTTGCTTGTTTGCTTATTCGAAGTGAGATTGAGTGATCCAAGTGCATTTGCATTGCGAGATAGCATCTAGTTGGCACTTGGTGGTTGATTTGCTGCGGGATTCTTGTTTCTCTTGGTGGTTGCCGCCACCTAGACGGCTTGGAGCAGCTTGGAGGCGTTGGCAAGAGTTGGTGATTGTTCTTGGCCACCTCCGGTGATTGTGAGGGGTTTGTGCCTACCTCGGCGAAGCGCCAAAGGCAACATTAGTAAATTGCTCGTGTCATTGCAACCTTTTGCCATTTGGTAGGTTCTTGTGGCGCCTTTTGAGAGGCTCGGTGTGAGACCGATTAGCCACCGAACCACGTGGTGAAGAGGGACACAACGGGGACTAGCGTGCCGGCAAGCACGTGAACCTCGGGATAAATCTTCGTGTCATCACTTTCATATTGTGATTGATTGATCCCGGTGTTCGGTTGTTTTGGTATTCATTGTTGATCATATTGGTTGGCTCAATACTTCGTCCCTCGGTGAAACCCTCCTAACTCAACTTCGCATTACTTTCTTAGTTATCTTTGCTAGTTAGTTTGCTTTGCTAGAGTAGCTCTCTTGTGTAGCTTGCTAGTTGTAGTTGTAGTTACCTTCTCGGTTTAACTTGTGCGGTTGAGTGCCAATATACTAGAATTGTGAATTGGATAGGTGGCTTGCAAACACCCCGTAGGCTAAGCAAAACTCGCATCTCGCTATTTGTTGTATTGATAAACTTGTTTAGCTTGTCTTTGTAGAAATTTTTAAAAGGCTATTCACCCCCCCTAGCCATCTAGACCTTTCACACGTGCAATCCACTAGAGTTGCCTTTGGCGCTCCGCCGGGGAAGGCACAGGAACCCCTCACAATCACGATGGTCAGAGCCAAAGACAATCACCTTCCTCCACTTAACGATCCACCAATCACCGGGCCATCTAGGTGTCGATAAACACCAAGAGGAACAAGATCTCCACTAGCCCTAATCACCCAACTAGTGCCACAAGATGCTAGAACACTAAGCAATACACTAGAGGCTCTCCAATCCTACTTAAGATGATGAAATCAAGTGTGCAAGTGGGTGAAGTGGTGTGCTCAGCTCCCAAAGGGTATATGTAGGTGTGAGAAGTGCTAAGAGAGTGGCCAAGGCCGGCCACCACCTCTATTTATAAGCTCACAAGTAAATAGAGCCATTACCCCTTGGAGCCACTTTCTGCGTGGGCATCGCACAAGGCAGTGCGGTCACCGGATAGGGGTGGTGGTGCCCCTCAAACGGTCATCACTAGCCGTTGGGGGCACCAGATAGGGTGGCGGTGACCACCTGGCCAGCCCCCCAAAAACACCAGTCTATGAAAAAAATGGCGGTACACCACCCTCGGGGTGGCGGTGCCCGACTCCAGTTCCCCTGCTCTCTAGATAAAAGTGGTGGTGGCACCGCCCCACCAGTGGCGGTGACCAGGCGGTGCACCGCCCTCACCACGGTGGTGTACACCAGACACGCCGGTGCCACCTTCTTCTCTGTTGCTCTTGGCCGAGGTCAGGTGGGCACGCCCCAGGGGTGGCGGTGCCACCGGACAAGGTGGTGGTGCCCCACCCAAACACCTTTCTTTCGGCCTCTACCAGCCGATCACCACCACAAGGGTTGCGATGCACCGGATAGGGCATGGCGATGCCCTCAGGGCAGCACCTCGAGCCTCGTTACGCCTCCTTTTCTTCACCTTTTTCATCATCTTTGCAAATGTGCTAACACTCCAAGTGTTTCACCATCTTGTGCAAGTGTGTTAGCATTTTCACAATCATTTTCCAAAGGTTAATCACTTCTCACCAAATGTGCACTAGGCCTAAAATGCATAGCATGTTTTCTAATACCTAGTGGAACTAGATGATCGAGTTGTCCGATAAGAGCTCTCCTCTTAATAGTACGACCATCTATCCTAAATGTGATCACACTCTCTATAGTGTCTTGATCACCGAAAACAAAATGGCCCTATTGATATCACCTTTGCCATGAGCCCATTTTGATTTTCTCTTTCTTCAAGTCCAGAGCTTGATCATCATCACATGTCCACACCACCACCATGGACTTCATTTTATGTGGCCATCTCCATCCATGAGTGTCACCTAGCTCCTTCATTTGGGTTAGACCAACCTATCTCACATCCACACTTAGAGCATAGGGTTAGTCCAAATAGGTTTCATTAGTTAACCAAAACCAAACTAGGGCTTTCACATTCCTTTCATATTTGTGTTTCACTTGTATTGCTTGAGCCTCTGTGTATCACTTTGTCTCTAGTAGGCTCCTGTAGGTTGGATTGAAGTTGGAAATCGAAAACAGCAAGTTTGGGGCTAGTCTGTAGAAATCGTGAATACCGGACGTATCCGGTATTTATTTATACGCTGCACTAATCTTTGTGTTGCAGGATTGTAGTTCCTAGATATATTCTATATACCTTGTTTATACTTAGTCTAACTCTTGAGGGGTTTATTTCTCTAAGTTGGAATTTCCTATTCTAATCGTTTTCGCATTTGAAGGTGTTAATTTTTAGAAACGCCTATTCACCCCTCCTCTAGGCGGCATCCTTGGTCCTTTCACCATGGCCAGTCGGGACCCTGATCCTAACGCAATGTTGCCACCCCCCAAGGCCGCCCGTGGCTCTGAGCCTGGCTCCGTGTCCCCCGCCTTTGATGACTAGGTGCTGCCAAAGGCTAGCCGCCGTCTCGTGCAACCGCCCTTCGTGGACACCCTCGTCCCAATCAAGGGTTTCCTGCACCGCACAGGAATGAGGCAGGTGAAAGCGATAAGACCAGCTATTTTGGGAGTGCTTGGGTTCGTTGCCAGAACCAGCTAGGTGGACAAATATTGCCTTACCTCTCTCATCAAGCGTAGGCAAGGGAAAACTTGTGTTTGGTTTGTACAACTTGCTAGGTCAACTTAGCTCAGCTATAGGTTTGTTTCTTAGCGCTTTGACATTGAATGGCACGAGAAACGAGGCTTGCCCATGCAAAAGAGCCAATTTGGCTCACTTACTTGGGCAAGGAAATCCTTACTCACGCGAGCAAGATAGCTGGGCAAGGCAAGCCTTTGCAGCCGCTACCAAACAAATAAACTAGACTGGTAAGGTGAGGCAAGCATGAGCAAAAGATCCAAGCGGACCCTTGGCTCACTTACTTGGGCAAGGAAATCCTTGCTCACGCGAGCAAGATTGTTGGGCAAGGCAAGCCTTTGCAGCAGCTACCAAACAAATTAACTAGCCTGGTAAGGTGAGGTAAGCATGAACAAAAAATCCAAGCGGACCCATTATCCTGTGGCAATCTAAACTAATAGACAGGGGCATTTTGGTCTTTCTCTCGTGTCCCACATATTCGATTAACGGCAAAGACAAACAAAACTGTTGTAAGTGTCGAATAAGCAATGAAAGATAAAATCAGTATTGAGGGTGTGTTTAGTTCCATCCAAAATACCAAATTTTTCATGAAGTTGGTGAGAGCTTTTTGGCTTTTTTTAGTCTCTTGAGGCCAAAATCCAAAATAGAGAATGGATATCTTTTTACCAAAATTTTTGCATGGTGTTTAATTCTATTTTGCAAAATGATAGGCTAAAACCCAAAATATTTTGGGTGAAATGAGGAACTAAACACACCCTGAATAGGAAAGATTAGAATTTCCAGTGTTAAATAAAAACACGATTTTTTAGCGCTAAATAGAGAATTTTTTTTATTCTTAAGCTGTGTTTATGAAATGCAAAATGCAAAATACCAACTACTTTGATAAAATATAAAATACCAAAAATTTTATGAGCTCAGCTAATACACCCAATGTCACTCGTGGAACAATCTGGAAGGTTTGAGATATTTCCCCGTTGGATCAGGCAGATGAGACAGCAGTATCACGAGCGTGGAGCTCGAGCGAACCCAACGCATATCCGCAGTCCGCAACCAGAGCAAGCCCACCACCCCAACCAATCAAACCCAGACGGCAACCGGTGTCATCTCTCATCACTCCACCGCACCATCAGCGCACGGCTCGCCGGCCGTCACTCACACACCCAGCAACGACACCATCGGCCCCTGGCCTTCCTCCCGTGCACCTACCGCACGCGCCACCGCGGAAAGTAACCCCGAGATCCAGCCCCGTCGGCACGACCAGGCCTGCGCAGGGATGGGGCGGAGAGGAGAGCCCTACTACGTCGAGGCGGCGCCGCCGGTGGACGTGAACAAGAACACAGAGTGGTTCATGTACCCGGGCGTCTGGACCACCTACATCCTCCTGCTCTTCTTCGCCTGGCTCCTCGTCCTCTCCGTCTCCGGATGCTCCCCGGGGGCTGCCTGGACCGTCGTCAACCTCGCGCACTTCGCCGTGAGTCCCCACTCTCTATCCCGTCCCCTGTCCCTCGCCCTTTCTGCTGGGGTTTGCTTACGAGCGGTTGCTCGCGCGATCGACTTTTGATTTTGCGCATGTTTCGTCCCCTTCTATCTCAAACTGGATTGCTTCGGTCCACTGTATCCCCAGATTTAGTTGTACTGGTAGTTGGATTTACTAATTAGCTCCTCGATGTTGATTATTTCTGCTTCCCAACTGTTTGTGGCCATTCACGGTCCTGCAGGACTGCTTGTTTCTTGCTCTGCGTGTACATGTTTAGCCAAAAAGATTATGTTCTTTGCCATGATGCAAAGGCGGAATCTGTGTAGAATTAGAGTGGCAGTTCATCTGTAATTAAAATATTTCCTCAGCCTATGCCCATGGATTGCTACGAATATAGCAAAGCCATAGAAGAAATAGTTTACGAGATGAAATATTAGTAGTATAAACTGTCTTTGTCAGGCTGGATGGGCTATTCTGTTAGCTTATCATAAATTTTGTTCCCCATTTGTGTGTGGAACGGTTTCCCTTGCATAAAAGTCAAAACAAGCACGCCATTGTTGGCCAGGACCATTTCTTTGTTTATTCAGAGCAGGTTGTTATCAGATATTGACTATTGAAAGGTCCATTTATGTGTACTATGAAGAACAACTAGTCGATTGAATTTTGGTTAGGTTTCTATAACAAGAATTGTTCATATTAGTGGGGTCCAGGACAGGCCTCACATTGTAATCTGCAGACTTATTTATTGTTCCATAATCAACATTTGGACTTGCACATGTCATGATGGCCTGAAATACAAGCCTTGTAAATTATGTTTGGCAATTCTCATCTTGGGATAAAGGTATTATGTGTCTTTCTGGGACAGGGATGTGTTTGGAACAAATTTATCTCTTCAACTCTGAAGATGCAATTCATGCCATCTGCAATATCACATTATTTTTAACACCAGTGATAGCAGACATTCATCCAATCTCTATCCCTCCCTCCCTCCCTCACTCATGTTCCTTGCTTGTTCAATTTCAGTTGACACACTTGAAATGTTCTATTCTCAGATCACTTACCACTTCTTCCATTGGAAGAAAGGAACCCCTTTTGCTGCCGATGACCAAGGCATCTACAGCAGACTGACATGGTGGGAGCAAATTGACAATGGTCAGCAGCTTACTCGGAACAGAAAGTTTTTGACTGTGGTTCCTGTGGTGCTGTAAGTTGCATCTCATCCTCGTGGTTCGCACTTCAACAAATTACTCTTTAGATTCTGGAAAGGAAACTTATACTATTCAGTACGGGCAGTGGTTGCTTGTGCAATCATATTCTACTTCGTTCCTAAACAACAATTTTGGTTGTATCGTTTGCGACAGGATGTACTTGCACTTGCTCATCAGACTACCTTTCTGAACTTGGGTTGTCATAAGTCTCTGCCTATTATAGAAAGCACAAAACATGCTAGAGCATAGTTATAAACTTGTACTGATGCCATGCTTTTTGGATAGACAAAATTATGTTAATGATGCATTATAAAAGGAGTTTATAGACAAGAACAACAATAAAAAGGTTTGTAAAATTGTTCAGCTAAGTTATCTAGCCAACCCTAAATATTAGGAAATTTCTCTTCCAGCTATTATCCAACTACACTTTTTTTCTTTCTTTCTTTTTTTTTTTGCGAATAACTACACTTTGTTGTTGCTGTGCCTTTAGGGACTAATTTGTTTCTTGTGATCGAAAATTTAAAACGAGGAGAACTAGGGTTTTCATGAGTTGTGCAAAATCCACAAAGGCAGTTGAGTTAGTATCTGCCAGTGCCGCAAAGGCAGTTGCATCTTGACATTTTATTACACTTCCTTTCATAAGTGCAGCATCTTAGCATTTTTTGACAAAGTTAAAACTATGAGGCTTGAAGCTAGTCATTTGTTAAAATTTTGTATGCAATTAACAACATTGTCATTGTTTTTTTTAAACCAAGTTGATATTGTCATATTGAGTGGCATATATTCTAAGGTGTGTTCTTCCAGGTATCTGATTGCATCGCACTTGACCGACTACAAGCAGCCGATGTTTTTCCTCAATACGATGGCAGTTTTTGTGCTGGTTGTGGCAAAATTGCCGAACATGCACAAGGTCCGCATATTTGGAATCAATGCAGACATCTGAGGACCACTGCAAGAAGTGCATGGGCGATGCCATGATGTTATGAAGAGCTACACAGAACAAGCAGTGTGTTTATCAGACTCGGCACAACTGCCTGTAATATATGTACGGGTTTAGAAAGAACTGTAAATGTTACTCTAGCATACAAGGTTTGCCTGCAGACTGCTCTGTGTTGTTGCCGTTGCTGCTTTCTTTTTAGTTTCACTGGAAGTGGAAACGGTAACTTACGTAAACAACCACCAGCATGTGGATAAGTGTGTAGCAGTTGGTAAGATGGAACACTGTGTAGCAGATGCTGTTTGGTATTTGGTCAGATGGAACCCATAAATCAGTAAATCTCATCCGTCTTAGCCCCTTTGCTTATTATCTGCTCCCTCAATTCCAAATTATTTAGGCCACTTTACCGTTCCAAATTATTTAGGTCACTTTACCTTTATGTCTCCGACTTAACTAAGTTTAGATCAGTCTTAGCAGGGGGCTTCATGTCACTGTTTCAAGACTGTTGGAAACAATGTAGACAAGTTTGGTCTCCACAAACTTATTTCATCCTATGAAACTTTTATTATATCTCATCTCCACAAACTCATTTCATCCTATGAAACTTTTATTATATCTCTCTTCATTAATGTCACATCAGCTTATTTAACATCTATGAAATTCTCATAAAGAATTTCTCATTGGGACAATATCGACAATATTAAATTAGCTTCATTAAATTATATGGGAACCAGGGGTCACATGGGGACCGTTGGAGATGCTCTTATCTCCAAGAACCCAACAACGTGTGGGACTCTGTCCAAAACAGTACGCCTCCAATTTTAAATAAGCAAGATAACAAAATATGGCCACCGTGATCATATACCTGCCCTTGTAAAAGCCATATCTAATATAAAATCCTGTATCCAACTCAATGTGAATGCGAACCCCTGTTCCTTACAAAATTCTTGCACATCTGAATTTCAAACATGCCACAACTACTCACAAGTGAAAGTTGCTTTGTTTGACATCTTCACAAGTTCCTACAAGAGACCATTGAGAAGTACAACGTCTACATGCCCAACAATCACCAAATCTGTTTCTAAGAAATCCCACATCTGTTTATCACAAGTCAACTGAGTTGTATTGTTGTAAAGTTGAAAGGTGGCAATGAGTCAAAACTTCCCATCTTTGTCTTGTCTCAGTAATTGTAGCTCTGTTTGCTTATCTCAGCCAGAGTAACTTTTTCAATGCCTCTTTGCAACAGCTCAAGGCTTGCCATTTCGTTCAGGACATCTTTAGGAGCATTATGTGATAGTTATTCTATAATCAGTGGCCAATCATGGTAACAACTGACAAATCAGACTGAATATATATTCTGAAGGTGGTTTGTACATCGCACAGGATTATAGTGCAGCATTTCAAGGTTAAAAAGGTCTCACCACGACGCAGCAGACCTGAGACCTGTTTTAACCAAATTCAGAGTACATGCAAATTTTGCACATGGATCGAAGGATGTTGATGTACCGGTCTTTATGGCTGATAAAAGAACCTCTAAGCTAGTAACTTTGCTAGTTCATCTACTCTTAAGGTGCCTTGAGGAACAACATCAGATAGAAACTCTTGTGCATGGTCATTTGTCTGCATCGCAGATCCTCCATTAGCGATACATTTCTTTTCAACATGACTGCTGGACAGTTTATTTTCTACAAGATGTTTTTTAATTCTTGCATGATTGTCTGGCCCGTTTCTCCTGGCACTGGGCTTCCTTTGAGTATGCTCGAAAACCAGGCTTCGCGGAATTGATTTTGTAAAAGCAACAGACTTTTCATAGACCAGATCTGCATCAACAAGCTCATCTTCACTCAGAACAAGTGCCCTGCCACTGTCAATGGCCTGTTCCAAAAGACATAACAGTCCTTCTATACAGGATGGAACTTTAGAACCACTATTTAGAACTGTACCTTTTATACCATCGTTTCTTTTCCCCTTCGTCTCCAAATTATAATCATCCGGAGAATGTTCTGACTTCTCTGCCAGGCCTCTATTTTCAGTATTGTTTGTTGGGATACTTTGGCACTTCAGGGATGGATCCATAATATCACATACTGGCTTTAATGGTGAATATTCCAATGGAGTGTCTGCTGAGGGTTCAGTTCTAGATATACCTGTAGAATGGAACAATGCAGGAACTTCCTTTGCAGAATTCAGTACCGTATCACTTGCAATGGGATCTTTAAATTTTTCTTGACCTTCGCCCAAGTTGCAGTTCTTGTGAGATGTTGCAACACTGACCAACTCAATCTGGGTAAGAACATTTCCTGAATGTGTAACCTTTTCATTAGATTCTTTGCCACTAAAACTTTCTTGCACCTTTGTCACTTCAAAACTATTTTCTTCTAATGGAGGAAGAGATGACTTCCAATCACTTCCTCTCCACATCAGTATATGCTCAAACTCAAAAGACAGTAAGATACAGGGCACTAGATCCTGTGAAGGTAGAGTTCATCAACTTCTGAACAAAATAATCCATGACTAATAACATTCTTCAAGATTTATCGAACCTTTAGTTTAGCTCCAATTTTTCTACAATCACTTTTGTTAAGACCTGAGCAATCAACACGGACAAGATCACATGCTTCAAATGCTTCTCTGACTTGCTTCACAAGGTTGGCATAAACACCATTTTTCCCTATATAAAATTGGACAAGTTAATGAGTGTACAAAGAGTTGGTAAAAGTACAGTTACTGAACGATACACTGCTACAAATGTGCTATGTTGCTGTTGGATATAAATATAATATGCACAGCATGAAAGAACTTCAGACAACCAGGAGGTACCAAGAGTACAGGACAGCTATCAAATGTTCTCCGCTCCCTCTCAACCTGACAGGGAGCCATTCGGGGCCACCTAGTTGGCAAATAGGCCAGTGCCAGGCCCCAAAAATCTTGCCAGATCCCCATGTGTACACAATTCAAGGGCCCATGAAAAACCCAACGAAGGGATGATGCTCTCGGCAACCCTCCCCTCCCTAATTGGTCGCCGGTTGCCTCTCCGCTACCACCAGGACTGCAGTAGCTCTCCATCATAGGTTGTCAGCCTCATTACCTGAGCAAGTGAGGCAACACAGAGCCGGTTGCCACCTCAAGGAATGGAGTTGTGAAGAGGCTATCTCTTTCCAGTTCTGGCTGCTGCTTTCTCACTCCTAGTCATCATCCATTATTAAGTTGCATGCACAACCAGTTCAACCCAAAAACTTAAGTTGATAAGAAAAGGTGGGCAATTCATTTATACTTCAACACCCCCCCCCCCCCCCCCTTCACGTGCAAGCTCCCTTAGGCTTCAAATATGGAAAGAGGTGTCAGCTGCAATTATTTTTATTTAATTGCAGCCCGCCAAGATTTCAACTCAAGTCATCTCGCTCAGTTATCATATTGAATTGTATGCACCAACCAACTCAACCCAAAAACTTAAGCTGATAGGAAAAGATTGGCAAAAAAAGGGGGCAGACCCAGTGCCAGAGGCTCCCACACGAGTGGGGTCTGGGGAAGGGAATAACCGAAGCAAAGTCTTACCCCCGCAGAAATTCTGCAGAAAGACGGCTTCGAACCCAGGACCTGGTGACTCGACGAGCTAGCGCTCTATCCTCGCCAATCCCTGCCACAACATGCCTCTCGGCCATCACAAAACCAATGCCAAATCTCTCCACCGCCACTGGAGTCTTAGAGTTGAATCACAAGCTCGGTGCATGCTGACCTGATTGGCCAGTGCTTCTTTTGGTTGAGTAGTGAGCACTTTGCTGCAAACTGCAAGAATGCATCTAGCTACTTCTGCTATAAGCATAAGGTCACATAGCTTGCATTTACATGCAGCCTCAGTCTTACACGTGCTAAGTTGAATGGCCAATTGTGTCAGCAGGTGGTGCTCCTCCCAGAGCACCCCAATCAGTCAGGCTGTAGACCTAGGTGTCATCGCTTGATTCCTCTCCATCTACAGTTCTGTCAGATGGTGTGCCTTCATCTCCATCCATCCATGAGGCATCTGCTTGATTGCGAGAACTGGAAATTGCCATCCGCACTCCAGGGAGATGGAGTGCAGGGATACTCTCTCGCAGGATTCAGTCACCATCACTGATTGCTGCTGTCCTTCGGTATTGTTGGCATAGGTGCAACGAATTGTTGTTCAGTTTGAAGAAATTCCATCACTTGTGACCTCCTTGGTGCGAAGGATTTGTGGTCTCACCTTGAAGCCATCAATGATAGATAGTGAATGAATTTCCTAGTCAAGGTTGCCACGGTAGATGGATGGGATCTGAAGATCCTTGAAGCATCTATCTGTCCACCTCGGTTGGCAGTCAAGGATCCTGGTTGCCAGGCCACTTCCAATGGGATCTATCTCATATTGTGGTCAGTTGGATTCATTGGTTTCCATCTAGGCTTTGTGTTGGTCGAAGAGTCATGTAAGGTGATGTTCGGTCTTTGTTTTGGTCAGGTAACATGTTGTCTGATCATTGCTTTGGTTGTGTAAAGTGTTGTCAAAGCCTCAAAGGCATGCTTCGGTCATTTAAGGTCATTGTTTTGGTCGTGTACGGTCATTGTACTTGACTATTTTGGTCTTTCTTTCTCTCAACACAAGATCTCCTGCGTGTTTAGAAAAAAAAAACTTTACATATCTGTATAGTCCATTTTTTTTATCAGCACACATCATTATGATCATATAGTACTTTTGGGCTTTTAAGAAATGGTGCATCTGAACAAAAACATGTTTTAAATTTAGCAAAAATACTTGTCAATGAGTTAAGCATCAGTATAAGCCAAAATTTAGGTAGTGATTTCCCTGAAACAAGTGAGCACATGAAATATGCTGTATATCCAAAATTCAGAACAGTTCAAAGGAACCGATACTCCGAAAATAGGAAACTAGCCTTACCAAGTTTGCAAATTGGTGGTAACTGACGTCCTCTCATGCGCATTTCTGTGGCCTCATCTGGAGTTAAGCCACCTGGGACCTTCATGACAAGGCGCGGGTACACAGGTGCAACGGGTTTCCAGAGCATAAGCGGAAAACATGGGCGGGTCCTGTAATTGTAGTTTCTACCACGAAAGAGAAATATGACACCCCCTTGGCGGTGTATTACTTTTCCTCCAACTTTTTCCTGTTGTATATGACAAAGTTGTCAAAAGAGAGAAAACATGCAACCACAGAAATAAGTTCAGTAGTTACTATAAGTAGCAGTGTTTTAAAGGCGACTAGGCGTCCAGGCGAGTGCTGGGTCGCCTGGACGCCTAGGCAACGCCTTTAAAACACTGATAAGTAGGATGGCTTCTAAAAGTATGAATGATGTATTTGTCTGAAGGAGCAAACACGAGCCTCTCAAAGTCTCAAGAATGACTTGAGAGAATATTAGGTAGGTGTATGAGTTTTGCATGCCTCTCCGGGAATTTACTTGTATCTTATTTACTTGTTTTCACACCTTGATTGGATTACATTTTATTTGTGTACTGATATCATTATTGATGCAGCTCAACTAATAATAATCTAAGACGATTAAAAAAATACAATCTAAGAAGTAGATCATGTTCAATTGTGTGATCAATTTTGGTGGCCAAAGATGCGAATGGCACCATGGAAAAGGATTCGGATGGCACCACATAATTTTCTGTATTGGCTGTAGCCATCAACTCCAAATCCTATATCTTCCAGAGAAAAGGTATGGCATGTGTTAAGCTTCTTGTAAAGAGCAATGCCAATATGCTAGTATAGTTAACTTTGGAGAGTTGGGTTGGATGTACTGGTAACCTTGTTAATCATGGAAAACTACTTGTTCTACTTTCATAACTCCAAAGTAATCAAGTTTATGGGTAAGTCAGATGTTTGGCAGTAAGTGCAATATCATTTAGTTGTTGACCCTTCAGCTTTAAGTGCACCATATATTTCAGCATCATCAATTTCTTGGGCTCATATGTGCTTGATTGTCATGCAAAATTTTGATCTGGATGCCTCACTACCACTTACGCAATATTTGCGTTAATCCCCTCACACACCACTTACGCAATATTTGTGTTAATCCCCTCAAACACAGCACCTAGGAAGTTACTACTACTCCTTGTGTCGTAGACGCTTTCATTGGGAAGCAATACAGTAGGAAGAAGAAGAAGGCGCCAGCCTCTAGTGGCTAATTTTAGGCCACAGTTATCTTTTCCTATAGGTTAGGATCTGGTGAGTCAGTTTGTTAGTGAGTTTGTTAGTGCTCAGCCGGCCATTGGGAGATATAACAAAGGGCCGGCTGATTAGGGGAGTTAAGCAGAAATAGAGTCATCACGTTCAGAGCCTCCCAGGGAGGGCGAACCTGCTTTATCACTGCTTCTATCTCTAGGTTTATCCATTGTAATCATTCCCAGTTCATCAATAAAGATCAACCAGATTACTAGCTCTATCACCTTGAGTCCTCGCCGGTGACTCGCCAGTAATAAAAGCAAGTAAAACAAAACTTAAGGCTGATTTAGGTACTAAAACATCAAAGAACTTTGGAAATTCAGAGAAAAGGGGTGGGGGTTATTGGTCTTGATTAACCTACGCCCCTGTCCCTACTAAATCATGAAATTTTGTCGACGCATGGCCATAAATGCACTACTCTGCTGAATCACCATAGACATCCACTTTTTACTGTGTGCTTAAATGTGGATCGTTAGGACGTTAGCACCTATACAAGAGCCCTATTCACATCCCTGCTCTTCAGAATTGGCCTAGCAGCTTGTGACCAAAATGCCTAGCGTGTAGCAACTAGCTAACTAGGATCACCACTGTTGACCAAGACCAAGTAAACAGCGAGATAAGCTTTCCTATGTAACCATCTGATAGGATTACATTTGATTTGTGTATTGATAATCATTATTCCTGCAGCTGGACTAACACAAACAACTGAACCAAAAGGAAGGAGAAAGGAGCTAACTACCTCTAGTTGCTGGCAGATATTATCCATATCCACTGTGCAGACACCTTTGCACTTTATCTTGCAAACTCTTTTCCTCTTCCAATGTGAATGAATGTTCTCCAACATATTGTGTGTCAAACCATCCCTACCTGCAGCAAGCCAACATGTACCAACAATCACATTTTAATCCAGCGACACAGCTGAATCCACAGCAAGAAAGGGAACCCACCCATATTGAGTTGCCGTTTGGACTTGAGGCTCCCTTTCACGAGTTCGGATACCTCCTCCTTGGTGAGGGGCTCCCCGAGTATGTCCTCCCTGGACACCGATTGGTACCTCGGCTCCATACCGGCGAGGAACGGCCCCGGTGACTGCACGGGCTTCACTCCCTTCTTGCCCGGTGGTGGCAGCACGAACGAGTCAAACTCCGGAAGCTCCTTGCGGCTCTTTGGCAGCGGCTTCCTTCCCGTCCACGGGCGTGGCGTGGCCTCGGGCCCGAACGGCAGGAACGGGGCCTCACGGAGCGCTACGGGCCGTGCGCGTGGGGCCTCAGTGTAGCTATACTGAAACTCGAATGGCGCGCCATCGAGGCGGTAAGAGAGGCCACGGTCGGTGACGCGGACTCCGGCGGCGGGCTCATCGGTGTCCGCGATGGGAATCTTCTTGGCACGGCCCCGCGCGGCTGCAGAGAAGGCCGGATGCGAAGTGACGGCGCGTCGGAGGCGCTTGGGGCCGGTGGGAGGTTGCTTGTGGTGGGAGAGGCAGATGCAGAGGGAGGCGGGAAGCCGTGGATGGGATTGCTGAGCTGGGGCCAGGAGAGAGTGAGAGGGCAAGGGGGCAGTCGCCATGGATGTTTGGGGTGCAAGGGGACGGCAGACAGAGGTTATCAGCTTCCGTTTCGACGCAGGGATAAGGCGGAACGAGAGAAAACGGAGAGTCGCGGGAAACCCGCTGAGAGGAGAGGAGAGAGAGAACGGGAGCTAGAAAAACGAGCTTCAACCAGCTCCGCGAGGTGCCGTGGGCCCAGCGCAGGGCGTTGGGCAGATTTGCCCCCCACTGAGCCGTGCGGGCGCGGGGTCGTCGCCGCCGCGCGGGCGCGAGGCCGCCGGAGCTCCGTGCGCGAGCCGCGAGGCCGTCCGGGGTGGGTGTGCGGGTCCGTCGGACGCGGAGCTGCCGGGCGTGCCGAGCGCCGGGCGAGCACAGGTGCAAGCGACGGAGTGGACGGGGAGCGGGGCTGAGTCACCCGGTGGCCGACGGACGCGGGGCAGGGCGGCGCTGCGTTGAACGGACGCGGTGACGTGAAAGGATAAGAGAGAATAGAAAAGGAAGGAAATAAAGAAAGAAAGAAAAAATGAAAAAAAAAGGGCGGTGGCGTGCGGTCTGGTGCAGATAAGAAGAGAGGAGAGAACAAGGGAAGAAACAATAAGGAAAAAAAGAAAGAGAAAAGAAAAAAAAAAGAAAAAAAAAGTATTATAGACATTTTGTACTTTTGGACTACCCGCGGAAACTGTTTTGCCAAACGGTAAAAAAACTATTTCAGCTCTTCAACCGAATCTGCTCTACATGTAGAGCCATATATAAAGTTGTTTTGGTTACTGTTGCTCCATTAAACAAATTATAAATTACTTTCTCTGTTCTAATTTATATATTGTTTACCATCTCAAATTATATAAGTCATTCTAACCCCTTTTTAGGAAGAAAAAAAACTTCTCAGATTTGACTAAATCTCTACAACTAAAAAGAAGGGTGTGTTATCGTCTGATTAGAAAATCGGACCGCTTCCCCTAATTAACTCACACCGCGCGAGGCTTCCCCATACCACGCACATGCCCCTGCCTCCCCACGACCCCACGACGCCGCCAGCCCTGCAGTTGCGACCCGCAAGCCCTCGGAGATCGAGACGTCCTCGAGCCGGCGTCCACGGCCGACTGACGCGGCTCCCGTGTCCTTGCCCTGCGTCGCCATCTTGCTCAGCCGCCCGGCGCGGTGCAGCGGACCCGGCGAGGGCGTCTCCTGGCACGAGCAGACGTCGAGGCCTTCTTCAACCGGCGTCCACGGCCACGACTGAAGCGGCATCGGCGTGCCTGCGCTTGTCGAGGCCTTCCGGCGTGGCGCAGCGAACCCGGCGTTCAGAGCCTTCTTGAGCCGGCGTCCTCGACAAGCGCACCTGCACGCTGCCCGTGTCCGCTGACATCTAAGGCGGCGACGTCAACTGCCCCGGCACCACCGCCACGCTCGCCGTGCAGGCCAAGTGCTCCAAGAGGTCGCCCAGCGCCTCCGCGCATCGTCGTCGGCTTCGGCTAGCTAGCTCCCGTCGTCGTCTTTCCTTGTGCGTTCTGGATGCTACTTTACCATGGGACGATGATCTGACTGGGGACGTCGTCGATCGGAACATCCATTTGTGGCTAGGTGGGGAAAAGATGGTTGGTTCTCACTGTAAGCTTACATATGTTATATCCATCTAGGATTCTCACTCCGTGTTCTCTCGATCTACCTGCGTATTCTCTCGATGTCCCTCCGGTTGTGGTGGAGCAGCAAGAGGATTCGAACCCTCGGGGACTTGGGTACGACACAGTGAAGGACCTAACGGTGGAGCAGCTGTGCCGGAGGAGGACCTGACGCCAGAGCAGGTGCGCGGAGGACAGGGCAACGGTCCTGCACTGCCATCGTCGACGGCGTAGCCGCTCCCAGGTGGCCAGGTTAGCTTGCTTTGCTCTTCTATTCCTCCCCGTATTCTCACATTTTGAATGAAGAAGAAATATTTCTACATCGTTGAATGAGTTGAATAGTTGCCACCGTTGAAAGATTGAATTTCCTACCACAGTCACAATGAATGCTAAACTAGAAATTTCTGTGCGCCTTGCGCACCCTACCAGACAGAGAAAAATGAGCCATAAGAAAACACAGTGGCATTCATCTACTGTTCAATTACGAAAGGAAACCAGATGCAGCGCTGTGCCTGCCAGAGTAGCAGCAGTGAGCAGAGATAAAATAAACAGAGAAGATTCATTCCAGACTCGAGTACATGGAGAGAAAGAAGAAAACACAATTCCTGATACATCACATATATGACCAAATTGAAGTAACGGACAAAAACGCATACAGTTAGTGTAGCCTATCACATGTCTCGACCAGAACTCAGAACCATATATTTGCCAGTTGCTCGAATAGTCAATACAATTTTACATAGAGGCAACTGGTAGGCAATCAGTTAAATTAGCCATGATATGCTGCCGTTGGGGCACAGATTCTTCAGTCCAAACAAACTGCTATTGTTCTCCAATAGCATGAATTCTTTGTCTTTCCAGCTGCTGTGGCCAATCTCCACGTATATATTCAGGTATCTTGGATAATCAACTGGCTCATGGCTATTGTTCTCCAATAGCATGAATGGCCAATCTCCACGTATATATTCAGGTATCTTGGATAATCAACTGGCTCATGGCTATTGTTCTCCAATAGCATAAATTCTGTCTTTCCGGATGCCGTGTCCGATCTCCACGTATATATTCAGGTATCTAGGATAATCAACTGGCTCACGGAAAGCTGTAGCCTACACAACTGTCATAATTCAGTTCTCTATGTATCATTATATCCCTTAGATATAAATCTGTGTGACATTTAGTTATGTGAGCAGTGAAACTTAGAAATTGCAAATTGGATATATTTTTTTAATGAAAAAATAAATGACTTCAGCATTCCCATAAGATCACCAAATGCTGAATAAGCTCTCTCAAATTCCATAGCAAGTTCAAGTTGTTTTTGCAACACTTTAGACCTATGATAAGATTGTTTTGTTGCTCTTATGGACTTATGGTTAAAAAATTTAGAAGGGTACATTTGTGTACAAACAATTAAAAGCAAGGTAATAATGGTAATAGCTGAAATAGCAATATTTACCATCAACGAAACTGCTGACAAAACTATACGTAAACTTGCAACATAATTTACAGGGTCATGCTATTCCCAAACACAGACTTGCTCTCCAAAGTCGATGTTTTTTCAATATGAACCTTTATCTAGACCAATCCGCATTAGTAGTCAACAGAGAAGCAAGCCTAGAGGTGCCAGAATCATGTATCCATTTGCGGATCCTGACAAATCACATAAGCGTAATTAATATAACCAAATTCTAAATCATTTTTACACATTCGGGTAAAAAAATAGCAGCAATAACAAAATGTTTCACATCTTGCAACTTTGGTCAGATAGATCTGAGATAGTAAAACAATGCAGAACCAATGCAACAATAGCAACATGGTATGGTACATCCAACTGACAAAACGGCACCATAAAGCCAGCATTATCATACTGCCCCTTTTTGCTTTGACAAACAATACCCAGATAACCTAAATGCTATAATATAATTTACTTGATAAACGATTCTCAGATGTCCCAAATCACACAGCATAAGAAATTCCCTCAAGTCAGTAATAAATTCAGGACGCTTGATCTTAAGCTCCTTACCCTTGGTGCTCGCCAGCCAAAGCTTCATGATGGTGATGTGGAGCACCTCGGTCAGCATCTCTCACCAGGTCACAGACTACCCAAAACAGCACAATAAACGCAAGTCAGTTCAGACCAATCCAATGCTACAGGAACTAAAAGCACATGACAGAATCCATCCTCACATAAGACAGCATGAATGGAGAGCGCTGCAGACTGTACCTTTTTTCTAGGCTCTTGACACTCCTGGAAGAGATCTTAATGCAGATCTTGTGCCGTAGGAAAAAAAAATGTCTTTCGTGTACGCCATATCCGCCGCCGCGGCGCCGCCATCACTTGTAGGAGGAGAGGGGATTGGGCGCTGGGGTACCTGGGTCTGCAGAACCACCCAGCGGCCGTCGACGCACTCAAGTCCAATGCTACATGGCTGAGATCCGCCGTCAACCACCCTAGGTCCAGGGCCACCGCCTCCCCCGGATTTCCAATCTCTGCCCCCCTCTCATCGGTGAGCCTTTGAGTAAAGGAGGTAACAAACAGGCGGCACATGGAGGAGACCGGCCTGCCACCTGCTGCCGCTGGAGCTCGCGGCACCCTCCAATGTTCGCTCGAGCTCGGGTCTGGGAACGGGAGGGGAGAGAGAAACGAGAGACTGGAATGAGGAGGAGGGAGGGTTCGAGGTAGGGGCGGCCGGGTGGGGCGGGGGTTCTCTGCAAAATTGCACGGGGGTTTCTATACATTCGGTGATATATGGACTGCGGGTTTATTTTTAATAAATTAGAGGGTTTTTGTGCAATATGACCAAAGGCCGCGCGTCAGCATGCGGAGTCACCACGGATGTGCCGAATTCTCTGGTGCGAGCAATCCCGAGCAGTCTTTAAGGAACCTGATGAGTTCTCATAAGTTATTCTGAATGTTGAATGAGTTCTCATATCGTCGCAAATTGAGAACGTCCATGTGTGTTTTAACCTAGGTCGGCAGCACCCCTAGGCCCAGGCCCATGGACTTAAGCCCAAACACAGGATTTGTCGAACAGCCTGTCTAACAATGATAAACAGGAAGAAACTTGAAAGGAGCAAAAAGTAGTAATTGCTCTAAACAATTATTGTTTTAAAAATATTTGTGTGTCCAACGTATTTAAACTAACATTCTGTTTGTACTACCTAGGATTACAAGAGCAAAAATAATACATATTTGAAATAATTTTTAGTTCCAGATTTAGGATAAAAAAGCATGAGTATTTTGGCCGAAAGAAACAACAATGGCTAATCATTCCTGTCTAAATAGCAGCAGCACAAAATTCATTACCTTGTAGTTGTGCTGCTTGGTGGCCTTTGGGATGGAGGGCCTATAACCTGCATTGCTACTGCTTCTCCCAACAATCCAACATGGCATCCACTATCTACATGTACCACTTCACAACGCTCCTGCTCGGAACATATCAACAGCTTCAGAACCTAAAACAGGGCGAGCAAATTTACTTTGTTATCTTTTTGGTTTAGAAACAATTAAAGAATTTGTAAGTTTAATTTTTGGCCCATCTTTAGGAAAATAATGCGATCATACCTTTCTAGAATCTAGAGTCACCGAGGAGAGATCAAAACAGAAAATTTAGCAGGCAAGCACAATCACCTTTTTGTAAAGATAAGTCCAGCAACAAGGAATCAAGCAAACTGCTCATTTGTAGCTTTGAGAGCAACCAACATGCTCTTAGAATACCATTGTTCATATGACCACAGAAAATTGTCATGTGCACAAAAAGAGAAACAATCATATATTGCCTGCAGATGTGTGAAAAATAAAAGGCCAATGACAGCCACAAAAATGGAATTGGATCCCCAACTTAATGTTCCTGCTAAGAGCTTATATGATGATTTCAATTGGATCAAATTACACCCAGAGCATGGCAAGTGGACATAAATTTAGATCATCAGAAAAGTATAGATCAAAGTAATCTCTCATTCAGATCTGTTATGTAACTTGCAACATAGTTGCTGTGGAGATATTTTCATTCAGATAGAGAAAATCAGTCATATGGAGTTGTTTTTCTTTTTTTCAGCTTTAACTATCTATGTTGAGATAAACAATGAAATTTTGCAGCAAAAATGGGAGCAAAATCAAGTGTTATGGACATGCCTCTTTCCAATTTATCTCTAACAAATAGTTATGATCCGTTCACATGTTTTTGATTGGATGTACATATTATATATAATTGAAACATGTTGATTATAGTATTTCTAATGCCTTTTTCTCTCGTATTAATATTCATCTTTTTACGTAAAAAATTGTCACTAAATGAGCGAATGACATTGGTTGCCATCAAAATAAAAAATATATATATTACACGAGTACACAAAACCAAGCAAATTCTCTGTGCACATCTTGCTACAACTACTCACATACACAGGGAACCAAAACGCGGCCAACATACCTAAAGGTGTACGAGATTATCTTCAACGCTACGTTAGTCTCACAAACAAAAAACAATGAATTGTTGCTTATTTTTCCTCTGTTTGGGTGACGTTAATGACAGCGTACTGGTTTCTTTATTTAAAAAAATTAGTTTCCAATTCTATGTTTTAATGTTAATTATTTGTGATGACATTTAATTCTTACAAATATTTTGTCATGTGTGATTGTTTATCGTGAGATATTTTACCCATAGCAACACACGACACTCAACTATAAATTATTAATGAATGGATGAGATTTTACATATGTTCTATACGTGCGGCTATCTATCATGAGATTCTATGTATACTACAAAAGGTACACTATAGGACTTGTGGGTTAATTCAATGGAAAATAGTGGCTCTCCTGCACCATTGGGTAACAAGACTAAGACTACTAATGGAGGTAAACAAAATAAACCATCATTTTATTTTATTAAATTAACCTATTGTTTATATTATTAGTGATAATCAATGTATGTGGATGTAACACTGCAGGAAGCGATGCTGGACAACGCAAGAGAGAAAGAGATAAGGTTCGATGGCTCGCAATGTCTCAAGAGAAAAAGGATGAAAGAAATAAAAAACGTCGAGAAGCATATAAAAGAAGAAAGGAGCAACACCTACATATCGAAACTAGCATTGGTAGTATAGCACATACATTGGTGAATAAAAATATACATATTACTATTAATGTTTCTTATATGTGATAGTGTCATATTTGGTAGATGGTGTGGATGCATCAAACAAGGAAAATATGGATCCTAATGAAATAGATGATTGGTTGCATAGGAATGATTCAATCCATGCAAACAATATCGATGATAAATTTATATCCAATCAGTTACCAGGTAATTAATTGTTGATACATACAAACATGGGGCCTATTGATGGATATCTGGTGTCTTCTGGTCGTTTTGGTACTATTTTAATTAAAGCACAACTATGTAGGTGGTGATGTAACTACCGCTCGTAGCATAGTTATGAATTATCAAATGCAATCACAGTGCACGCAGGATCAAATCATGGCTCATCGTGTGTCAAGTAGAAAGAGCCATGCAAACATGACACCTGAGCAACGTGAACAAAGGAAAAAGCGACAGAGGCTTTACAATCAAGCTCCATCTCATAAAGAGGCGATGAAAGTTACTACAAACCGCTCCAGGGAGGTGCGGCGACACACCTTAAACAGTGAGTCCATCGCAATGGAGAATCCACTCTTTAATCCAACGATGGAGTGGCCCACTACAAACTCATCTGGGCTAGCTCATGGACCCACAGTAAGCCCTAACGATTGGGCTATCCCAGAATCCACTACAACGCCTATTTGCTTCCCACAAGTTACTGAGGAGACAAATGAAGATGATGATGATGGATGTGGTGATATATCGTCTGGTCATATGACACATAGACAAAATGTTCCATCTGGACAAAGACATGCATTGATAACCCGCCGTAACACTGTGTTTGAGCATCGCATCGGTCGGAACACAGGAGTATCTAATAACGATGGTGAAGACCATGTGGATGAAAGTACACCCTTACCTCAGTCAACCGTGACCAACAACGGTAAATAAAGAGGCCTCCCTGTCCCTATTCCTTGACATGAAACAACTTTATTCCTATCTCAACCATGTCCATTATATGATTGACAGAAAGCGCTGGACCAAGCAATCAAAATGTATCAGCTACACCTGAACAACCATTATTTGATGATACTGGTAAGTTGCACTACTTTTAACATCATGTAAAATATTTGCTTTCCTTTATTATTACCAAAGTTGAAATATGTCATGACACTGTGACGATCACAGACGATGATGAGGGCGATATATTTGAAGATGATGAGGAAGAGGATGAGGGATACCTGTTTGCTGGTCAAGGTATTTGTACCAAATATCAAATACCTTTCTAAACAACCACTCCTTTATATAACCTTTATTTTTACGTTCAAATGTTATTTCAATAGAGGAATCAGATGACGATGTCGAAAGTGATACTACTGAGGAAGACACGGCTTCTGAACCTGAAGTACCTGACCCGTACGAAAAGGTGTATAGTAACATGCATAGAGAGACACACATGCTAAAACTTGTCCCAAATTGCCGTCATTGCGGTGCAAAGAGGTTTCACAAAGAACCTCCTGGGTTTTGTTGCCGCAACGGACAGGTCGAGCTGAATGCGCCAGTCATACCAGACCAGCTCATGAGGCTTTGGACGAGCTCCGACGCGGACGCGAGGCACTTCCGTAACAATATTAGGTTTTTCAATGGCCACTTCTCTTTCACTTCCCTGTACTGTCGCCTCGATAGTGCTACTACTAACATCAGAAACAGCGGCATATATACCTTTCGTGCACATGGCATGATCTATCACAACATAAGGTCATTTGGAAGAGAAGATGGTAAGGAGCCCAGACATCTTGAGATTTACTTCTATGATGACGATCCGAGCCTTGAGCACCGGTACCAAAGGTGTCGTGAAGAGCAGTACCAAAAAGATAAAGAAGTTATAGACAGACTGGTGGCCATCCTTCGTGACAACCCGTACTCACAACATTTGAGGAGTATGGGGCAGGCTAAACAACTCGAGGACTATCGCCTCACACTTAACCTTGATCAGCGATTGGACCAAAGGACATACAACGTGCCGATGGCTTCAGAGGTGGCTGCTGTTTGGATCGAGGGTAGTGAACTCCTTGGTCAGTTTTAGAATAGTGTTGTCCTGCATGGGAAAGATAGGAGCAGACATGGCATCCGATCATACCATGGATGCTATGATGCTCTTTCATACCCACTCTTCTTCCCTAGCGGTGAGCTTGGATGGCATATGGATATCCCAAAAAAAGGTGTTACTATGGAGGATGTCAACACGGCTCGTGCCCTGCGTAAGGCTCATAGTGGTACTAAAGAAGAAGAAGAAACATGTTTGTTTATCTTCTTATACTTTCATGTATATCAAACCGTTATCCCAGGAACACCTCTAATACCATAGTTTTTTTTTGTAGATTCTCCGGGAAATTTATGTGTTTCTGTGCGTGACTACTACTGCTACAAGTTCTAGATACGGCCAGGAATCTTTAATCCCATACTTTATGGTAAGCGTCTTTTCCAACAGTTTGCGGTGGACACATACATTAAAATTGAGAGTTCTCGATTGGATTACATACGCAATCATCAAATAGAGATTAGGGCTGACCTTTACCAAGGATTGGTTGATAGCCTGCATGCTGGTGAGGGTAGATCAGAAGCTATTGGGAAGCGGATGGTGATGCCTTCGTCATTTATCGGAGGCCCGAGGGACATGAGGCGTAGGTACATGGATGCCATGGCACTGGTGCGAAGGTTTGGAAAACCAGACATCTTCCTGACTGTGACATGTAATCCAAAGTGGGATGAGATCACGCATGAGTTGTACCTTGGACAAACACCACAGGATCGTCCAGACCTTATTGATCGGGTCTTTAGAGCAAAATTGGAAGAACTTAAGCACATGTTGTTAAAAAAGGATATCCTTGGAAAGGTTCGTGCACACGTGTATGTTGTGGAGTTTCAGAAGAGGGGTCTACCACACACATTTTTTGCTAATCATGGAAGGACGCTACAAAATCACGTGCCCAGAGCAGTATGACCTTCTCATCTCAGCTGAGCTCCCAAACAAGAAGAAGTATCCGGACTTGTATAAAATGGTTACAAAGCATATGATGCATGGCCCTTGTGGAGTACTTAATCGCAAGTGCCTATGCACAAAGGGCCGTGAATCATGCAAGAACCATTACCCACGCCCTTTCTGTGATGCCACATTACAGGGCAAGGATTCATACCCAGTTTACAGACGGCGTGACGATGGTAGAAAACAAAAAGTTCGTGGGCATGACCTTGACAACAGATGGGTTGTGCCTTACAACCCATACCTCCTACGTCTGTTCAATTGTCACATCAATGTTGAGGTGTGTGGGAGCATAAAGGCTGTCAAGTATTTATTTAAGTACATCTACAAGGGTCATGACCGCGCGTCTGTGGCTGTGAGAGAGGCCGACAAGGAGGACAATGAAGGAAACATCGATGAGATCAAACAGTACAGGGATGCTAGATGGGTAACTCCACCAGAAGCCTTGTGGAGGATATATGATTTTGATATAAGTGATAGGTCCCCTTCGGTGTTGTCCTTGCAGCTGCATCTTCCTGACATGCACATGGTGTCATTTCACCAGCGCGAAGGTGTTCGATGAGTGCTTAATCGTCCAGGTGTTGAAAGGTCGATGCTTACAGCCTACTTCGAGAAGAACAACACATCTGAACATGCTCGCGGTATATTGTATCGAAACTTTCCTGAGTACTATAAGTGAGACTCACAGAGAAAAGAATGGATTAGGAGGGCACAAAAGAATTGTTTAAGACAGATCGGAAGAGTTGTATATGCCAATCCGGCAGAAGGGGAGCGTTACTATCTTAGGGTGCTTCTAAACCACGTGGCTCGTGCAACCTCGTTCATTGATCTAAGGACAGTTTCTGGTGAGCTCCTACCGACTTTTCGTGAAGCTGCAGAAAGAAGGGGCCTCATTGAAGCGGACAACACGCTGCACGAGAGCCTTGCTGAAGCTACTCAATGGATGATGCCACATGCACTACGAAGGCTCTTTGCAACAATCTTGGTATTTTGTGAGCCGAGTGATGTGTTGGATCTTTGGGAAAAGCACAAGGAGGTAATGTCAGAGGACTACAGGCGTAATAACAAGTCCAGCTTTGCAGTGGAGCAGATGGTCCTCATAGATATTAGGAAGTTGTTAGAATCAATGCAGAAGGACATAAAGATGTACCCACTTTCTGATATCGATGACACATATGATCCATCTAGTGATATTCCTAGGGAGATTTTCGAGGAGGCTAGCGTTGAGGCAAGCGTTGATGACATGGCACTATCAAAGACCCTTAACGAGGAGCAGCAGACTACCTACAATGAGATTATGTCTGCTGTTGGTAGCGATCATGGGGCTTTGTTCTTTGTAGATGGACCTGGCGGCACTGGAAAGACTTATCTATACAGGGCCCTGCTTGCTACTATACGTAGTCAGAACAAGATTGCCGTGGCAATGGCAACATCTGGTGTTGCTGCCTCAATAATGCCTGGTGGCAGAACCGCCCACTCGCGCTTTAAGATTCCCCTCACCCTCGATGATGGGGCCTTTTGTACCTTCACAAAATAGAGTGGTACAACCAAGCTACTTCAGACCGCATCCCTTATTATTTGGAATGAGGTGACGATGGTGAAGAGGCAAGGTGTTGAGGCGCTAGACAATAGCCTCCGTGATATCATGGACTGTCCTAACTTGCCGTTTGGGGGGAAGACTATGGTGTTTGGTGGAGATTTCAGGCAAGTTCTCCCAGTTGTTCGAAGAGGGTCAAGGGCTCAAATAGTTGGTGCCTCACTGCGGATGTCATACCTTTGGGATTTCATGCGACATCTAAAACTGGTGCGCAACATGAGGGCAAAGAACGATTCGTGGTTTGCAGAATACTTGCTACGCATCGGGGGAGGCTCTGAGGAGGTTAATGATGATGGTGAAATCCACCTTCCTGATGATATATGCATACCACAGACCGGGGAAGACAATGATCTTGATATGTTGATTGACTGCATATTCCCTGCCCTCAATGCCAAATGTCAAACAAGAGCTACATCATCTCATGAGCAATATTATCTCAGTGGAACGACTGGGTTGATATGATTAACATGAGGATGATAAGCCGTTTTTAAGGGGATGAGATGGTGTACCATAGCTTTGATAGTGCGGTGGATGATCCACACAACTACTACCCATCTGAGTTCCTCAACACTTTGACCCCCAACGGTCTCCCTCCACATGTGTTAAAACTCAAGACTGGGTGTCCGGTCATATTGCTAAGGAACATCGACCCTGTAGGTGGACTTTGTAATGGAACCAGGCTGGTGGTTCGAGGGTTCCAAAGAAATACTGTCGATGCAGAAATTATGGTCGGAGACCATGCCGGAAAGCGAATCTTCCTACCACGGATTCCGTTATGCCCCTCGGATGACGAGATGTTCCCGTTCCAGTTCAAGAGAAAGCAGTTTCCTATTAGACTCAGTTTTGCCATGACGATTAACAAGGCACAGGGGCAGACTATCCCCAATGTTGGTGTGTATTTGCCTGAATCGATGTTCTCTCATGGTCAGTTGTATGTTGCGCTATCTAGAGCTACTGCTAGATCAAACATCAAGATCCTTGTTGTTCGACCCGGGGACAAGAATGACAAGAAAAAGAAGACAAAAGTAAATGGTACGTATACGAAAAATATTATCTACAAAGAGGTTCTCACTCCATGAAAAGGTATTGTCTTATGTTTTGTACAACTGTTATATTCTTACATTTGTGTCCTTTATTTGACATTTGTCGTATCCATCTATATTTTAGGTAATAGAGGAAGTCGGAAAGAAATGAGAGTCAAGTGGTTAAGACTTGTTGACATGTTATTGATGGGATGTACAAATTATATATAATCGAAACTTGTTGATTATAGTATTTCTAATATCTTTTTCTCTCGTTTTAATATTTATCTTTTTAAGTAAAAAATTGTTACTGAACGAGCGAATGACATTGGTTGCTGTCAAAATAAAAAATTATTACATGAGTACGCAAAACCAAGCAAATTCTCCGTGCTTCTTTGCTTATACCAAGATGCAAATCGACGTCCACATTCCAGCAAGCGCCGTCCGCTACCCTGAGCTTGCATGTGTATTTAGAAATAATTTCAAAGTTTTATAAATATTTTAAAGAGAATTTCAAATTTTAATTGGTTGAAAAAGCAATCGTTTTTTATTTTCAAATGAAAATATAAAGTGAGGAAGCACATCTTGCTACACCTACTCACATGCACAGGGAACTAAAACACGGCCAACATACCTGAAAGTGTACGAGATTATCTTCAACGTTATATTAGTCTCACGAACAAAAAATAATGAATAGTTGCTTATTTTTCCTCTGCCTGGGTGATGTTAATGACAGCTTACTGGTTTCTTTATTTTGAATAAATTACTTTGAAATTATGTGTTTTAATGTTAATTATTTGATGTGTGATTGTTTGTCATGATAAATTTTACCCGTAGCAACGCATGGGCACTTGACTAGTTATTTAAAAAAAATACAAAGATTTATGATCAAATATATATACTATAAAAATATAGTTAATGAAGAATCTGATGATACTTATTTAGTATCATAAATATTATTATTTTATTATATAAATTTATTTAAACTTAAGATGTCTTGACTCTCAAAAAAGTTAAAACGACTTATAATTTAGGACGAAGGGAGTAACTTTTTTTTAGAATGAAGGGACTAACTTTTATTAACTTCTATTACGTATCTAGACATATTATATATCTAGATGCATAGCAAAAACTATGTATCTAGAAAAATTAATAATTTAGAACAAACAGTGTGCCGTCCATCGGTTGACCGGACTCGGTCAACCGTACGCAGGGCAGCGTTTGGTTAGTGCGTCCAGTCGTGTCTGCGTGAGCCTAATGGCTCTTTGAGCCATGGGGACTCTATAAATAAAAGAGGCTCGACTTTGGCTCACTCTCTTGCACATTTTCATCAGTAATACATCATTGTGAGCTTAAGCAAACACCTTTCACTCATCTTCATCATTGATTCATCATCATAGTGAGATTGAGAGTGATTCCTAGTGTATTTGCTTGAGTGATTGCATCTAGTGGCACTTGGAGATTGTTGTGGCTGTGGATTTCTTGTTACTTTTGGTGGTTACCGCCACCTAGATGACTTGGAGCAGCGGCAGAGCAATGTCATGAGTTGGTGATTGTTCTCGGACATCTCCCGGTGATTTTGAGGGGTCTTGTACCTTCCCCGACGGAGAGCCGAAAGGTAACTCTAATAGATTGCTCGTGTCATTGAGTTACCTCACTTGTGAGTAGATTCTTGCGGTGTCCTGGTGAAAGTCCTATGTTTGGTGTTGGTAATTAGTGATAATGCCTAAGTATTAATCATATGCATAAGAGTGTGTGTAGCAATGATGATTGGCACGAGACATGGTGAAGCATGGTGATCAAGTAATGTGATGATGAAGTGCTTACCATGATGGAGTTGGATGTAGGTGCAAAACCAAATCATAGAGCTCAAGGCAAAGGTATATGATAGGGTCTTTCATTTTGCATCCAAGACACCATAGAGGGTGTGGATGGCTTAGGATCGATAGCCGTACTATAAAGAGGGGAATTTCTGAGGCTATTGATCACTTAAGTGCCACTAGATGAAGATTCATTTACATATGCATTTAGATCTAGTGGAGAGCTAACTTAACGCCTCAAAAATGATTGTGAAAATGCTAACACACATGCACATGGTGATGTACACTTGGTGATGTTAGCACATTTGCGAAGGCGGTGGAGTTTGAGCGGTAGAGAGGGGTTTGGGTTCCTTCTCCCTCCTACCGAACTTGCGAGGCGGGATTCAACGTTTTTTGGGAAATGAAACGTCTTTTTTCCACTGTGTCGGACGTGAAGAAACGGAGGCGAACGGAGGTCACAGAGGTGACCGGACGCTGAACCGGACGCGGTCTCTGTTTGACCAGATGCGTCCGGTCAGTGCTCAGTGTTTGTGTGCGTCTCGGTCTTCTGATCGGACGCGGTGGCATGTCCGGTCACGACCAACCGGACGCGTCCGGTCACACGTGGAGGCTGACTGGAAATGACCGGACTCTAGCACTGTGGCGTCCGGTCACTGACTCGCTGGAGCGCTGTTCAGCTTGACCAGCGCGTCCGGTCGGTCACGGGACCAGCGCGTCCGGTCGTGCTTCGCGCATGGGTGGTGTGCGCACCTGCGCATCCGGTCAGTTTGACCAGCGCGTCCGGTCAGCGCGACTGCAGCAGAATCAAATGCCTAACGACTAGTTCTTGTTGGGGACGTCTATAAATACTTGTTGGCCGGCTCTTTGGAATCCTTCTTGGCTTGTTCATCATTCTAGCACTCCTTTGAGCTGAACACATCCCCTCCCACTCTTTCTCCCTTGCTTGTTTGCCTAATTAAAGCGAGATTGAGTGATCTCAAGTGCATTTGCTTGTGAGTTTGCATCTAGTTGGCACTTGAGTGTTCATTTGCTGCGGGATTCTTGTTTCTCTTGGTGGTTACCGCCACCTAGACGGCTTGGAGTAGTGGTGGAGGTCTGGCACGTGTTGGTGATTGTTCGTGGCCGGCTCCGGTGAGCTTGTTGTGAGGGTTGTTGTGGTTCCCCGGCGGAGCGCCGAATTCCAACTCTAGTGGATTGCTCGTGTCAGAACTTCTCACCATTTGGTAGGTTCTTGTGGCGCCTTTTGAGAGGCTCGGTGTGTGATACCGATTAGCCACCGAACCACGTGGTGGAGGACACAACGGGGACTAGCGTGCCGGCAAACACGTGAACCTCGGGATAAATCATCGTGTCTTCACTTCATTGATTGTGATTGATTTGTCTCAGTGGTTTGGTTATCTTGGATATTATCTTTTGGATATTGATTGGTTGGCTCAATTCATCGCCCCTCGGTGAAATCTCTCGTATCTCTAACTTACATTACATTTCAAGTAATTACTTGTTTGCTCTTGCTAGCTTGTTTAGTTGTCGCTCTTGCGGTTAGACTTGTGCGGTTGAGTGGAATATTTTAGAATTGTCATTTGGATAGGTGGCTTGCAACACCCCATAGGCTAGGCAAAACTCGCTTCTCGCTATTTGTTATATTGATAAACTTGTTTAGCATACTTTGTAGGAATTTTTATTAGGCTATTCACCCCCCTCTAGCCATCAAGACCATTCACCTGGTGTGGGCTTGGCGTGGTGCCAATTAGCCGCCGAACCACCAAGTGTTGGTTAACACAACGGGAACTAGCGTGCCAACAAGCACGTGAACCTCGGGAGAAATATCTTGTGTCTATTGTAATTGGCATTCTCCCGGTGATTCACTTAGTATTCATATTGTGATTGATCATCTCTCTCGCCAGGTCGGTATAATCACCCTACTCACTCTCTTGTATTTACTTTCTCACTTGTGTAGTCAAGCTCTTTTGTGTAGTTAGTTTTGAGAGCTTGTTAGTTTGGTTAGTGAGGTTCTTTAGTTAGTCTTTGAGAGCTCACTAGCTTAGAAAGTAGTGACATAGCCTTGTGTGTGCTTAGAGATCATAGAAACTAGAATTGTTGGTATAAGTGGCTTGTAACTCTTGTAGAGTTAGAGCAAAATTGCATTTTACCATTTATGTTACTAACCACTTGCTCTAGTGTTTTTGTAGTGATTTTTTATAGGTTATTCATCCCCTCTAGCCATTTAGGACCTTTTAGTGTGGGGCTCGCCTATGAGTCGGTCGATCAACTTGACACTCAACAAGCCTCGGTTCCAATAGAGTTCCTCTCTTCACGAACTCCCACAGGGATGAGCACAAGTGCCCATCATAAATATTCTCCATCTAAGCCCCTACAATCACCAAAGTGGTGTTGAATGGTGTTGTTGCCTTCAAGCCGTTTAGGTGGCGGCAACCACCAAGAGCAATAAGAAATCTACAACCAAGACTACAAACTAGTGCCACTAGATACAAACTTTTAATGCAAATACAATAGATACTCTCTAATCTCACCATATCGCAATCTTAACTAGCAAACGTGAATGGAGGCTTAAGTTGAACTCTAATACGGGCAAGTATTAGCCAAGGGGTCCAAGAGAGATTAAATGCGTGAGCACACCACCTATTTATTGCCCTCACACACAAAGGCCTGTTCGCTTGAACTTATCAGCTGCACCGTTTCAGCAAAATAATAGTATTTTCTCTTACAACAAATCAGCATAAGCCGTTTTTCTAACCAGCCGAATAGGAAAACTAACCATTACCAACTTTCTGCTCTAAAAACGTAACCACCGGATAGCTCTAGTGAGCATCGAAGTGCTGACACCAGAGCTCTCTAACGATCGAGTATCTTGTTCTGTTGCATGTGTATCTATTTACTTTGAGCTGAACTTAGGAGTGTGATAATCTCCACTTGAGTTGAGTTGAGTGCACACTTTTTTGTTTCATTGCTTGTATGTATTTAGCTCGACTAAGAATATATATTGTTTGGTTGTGTTATATGGCATGAGATGCATCACGTAGAGAAAAAGAGATAAGACAATATCTATTTTGTTAATGTTGTGCATGTTATCATATTAACCTTTGCTCCCTCCCTTTTAATAAGCCTTAATCTATTTGAAAAAATGAATCACTTATGTGTACCGATAACAAAACATTATGAGCAACTCCAATAGAAATCCTTAAATCATGATTTTTATTTTTGATTTGTGGACTTTTCTCACTTTTTAAGGTCTACCTTTTCATCTACTCTAACAGGAGCCTTTAAATCCCTTCTAGTAAACCCTGACATATGGGGTTAACTCCTTTATTCACCCATATCTATCATCATTAGAATCGACTGAGCTATAAGGTCATGGGGAGGAAGGCGAGGAGAATTGGGGACGACAAAGGAGAAAGGAGCCATGGCAGGGTCGAGTGTCTCGCCGTGAGGAGAGGACCCACGCCGAATGAAGGGCTCCGCCAAGGGGAGAGAAATAGGACGGTGACCGAGTGAGTGGAGGAGGGGGGAGATTTTCCAGGAAGAAGTAGGAAACTTTCTACACACCTCTAGAGATATTTCTATAAGCTCTAATATTTTATTTGTATTCTTTGTATCATAATCTATTTATAGGATTTTTTTTGGATTTTTAGAAGCTTAGAGATATTTTTCTATGGTTTCAAAACCTTACAAAGTATTTATTACTCTCTTCATTTTAGTTTTTCTAGATACATTGCTTTATATATTTATCTAGATAGAAAAAACAAAAACATCTTATAATTTGGAATAGATGGAGCATATTTTCTAAAGAAAAAAGACAACAGTTCTGAGAATTCAGGGTAATATGTGTCGTTTTACTTGAGAAAAAAATCAGATCAACGATGATAATTTAATGGGATATAGTATAAGATACAAATGCATGCAATCGAATGACTTAGGGCATGTATGGCCCAGCCGCACCTTCCAGTACGGCTACCTTCGCAGGTCTAGCCTTAGGCATTCCCCTTCTTACGGTTAAGGGTAATGACTTCAAACCTGGTCAACTCCTATAGTGTGACGGGCGGTGGGTTTTTAAGTTTCGGGTTCCTCCTCCACAACATATTGCACTGTTTACATGAGGCGTTTTTATCTCTCCATTTAAAATGAACTGCAAGCTAGAAAAAACCACGATTTAGGGCTCCTCCCACCCCTGCTCTCCCCAACACTGTAGCGCGAAGCCGAAGCCCACGGATCCGGAGCCCAACAGGGGCTTTAGTTGGGCCGAGAGAGAGGATTTTCCTCTCTGTGGCCTCACTTCTCCTCAGATCGATCGTGAAGGAATCACGGCGATTTCACCGAATTTTTCCCTGCGATTCCTGCTGGCGGTGCCGCACCTCAGCTCCACCGATAACTACAGAAAGTACACCCATCGGCTCCAACGACCCCTCCACCGCTGCTCCGCTTCCCTTCCTCGTGCTCGCCGCCCCACTGAGCTCCAAGCCGAGGAGGCGGCCTCCGCACGCGCGCGCAGCCATGGCAGGTGAGTTCATCCCTACTTCCTCCACCGCTCCCACTTCTCTAGTCCGTGCTGCGGCGCTGTACAGCTCATTCGATTTGTCCGGCCGAATCGAAGAGTAGGCGAACCCGAACCCATGGATCGGCTACTCTATCCCCAGTCTCGGAAGGTCCGGGAGGGTACGAGCGTGGGCTTCAGATATCGTAGCCGAACAGGGGACATACATATGGACGTTGTTCCTCTAGTAAGATGTCTCGGAAATCAGGGGAACTGTTTGGAAGAGAAGCCGAAATATTATTTTGGTATTATTTGACTACCAGGAGAAAAGCATGTGCAAGTCCAATAAACATGGTTTAAACTTATTTTTTGGGAAATTTACATATCATTTTTATGCAATAATATTTATTTGTATATATTTAAAACATTGCTCTAAAAACTGTAGATTGAAGCCCGTAGCTTAAACTTAATTTGCTCCCCTAAAACTGTTTCTCAGCCTGTTCCTATGCACCCAATGTCTTAAATTAAAAGAGAACAAAATACAAGTTAGCGAACTAGGCCACATTCGGCCTGACCTAGTAACATTACAGACCTTAGGTCCGAAAACTTAGGCCCGGACCGTGAATTTGCCGTGACAGGCGGCTTGCGACCATTGTCGTATTTGTTATGGACTCTTTGAATTAATCTTGGCCTTTAGATGATCATAACATCTAATAATGTTGGTTGAGTCATGGCTAGTCTTGGGAGAGGTGCAGGAACGGCTCGGACCCACCTTTCATTGGGTGGAAGGAATGGCTTATGGAAGAATTTCTTTTAAGACTATGTAGAGAGTAGAGATTTGAATACCACTCTTGCCTGTTCCATCCACAATTGCTTAAAGGATAAGTCCAAATACTGGCTACAGAAAACTCAATGTTTCCTTTGGTTATAGTAAAGGATAGGATGATGCCTACCCCACCCTGTGCCCTTTGTAAGGGGAAAGAGAAGAATGAGGTTGGACACCTTTTGCTGTCTGTCATTGAGAACAAGGAACCTAAACATTGGTGTGCATTCATTATGTGGAGAAAACATTCTTTGCTAGGCTAAGCACACCTTTCATTCAATATTTGTATCAACATGCCAAAGAAAATATTAAGCTAGTAGTTCGTTAAGATACCTTCAGCCTCTGAATTGTTGATAAGTGTACTTAATGGGACCGAATATTTAACATATTTGAATATGTATGCTGCTTCTCGTTAATTGTTTGTTTCTGTGGACTGAGTACATGATCCTTGCTTCTGCCAATTAGTTATGCTGGTCCATTTGACCTAACACCCAATGTTACTGGTTATGTTTGAAATTAAAAGGGCAGAAAATTTGCAACAACCTCTTCAATATCCTTCATTATGCTTGTAAATTTGTTTAAATAAATTACTTCAGAATAATACCTTATTAGAAGACTAGTAGCTGTTGATTTGCGATGCATGTTTCTAGTTATATGAGGTGGCTGGGAGCAGCATTATCTATAATAATGTCAGTAACTGTCAGAACATTGTGGGACAAGGGGATCAACATGAACACGCTCTAAGAGGTGGATGTAGAGACTAGAGAAGAAAGCACAGAATATGGATGGTGGTGTATGTGTGGTCCAAAATTGGTCTGGTCCCACATGAGGTCCCTTTTCTGTTTTGATCAATTAGCGGATTTGTAAATTGAAATCAACACTTCAGCCTTCACGTGGTGTTGGTCCTCTAGGTTGTGAATATATCCGCCTCTGCCCAAAGAAGATGTTCATAATCATGATGCATATTCAAGTGAACCATTCCACCCTGGTTAAACCACATCCCATGAATCAAAAGCACATTAGCTCACTTGTACCTAACTATCCAAGTTCTTGTGCCAAGTTGAGAAAAAAAGTTTTTTAAAGAAAGGGAACAAATTTTAGCGATTTGCATTTAGCTGATGAAAATTTATGCATTCATCCATGGTATTTGAGAACAAATGAAAACAAACCAATTATCTTGTACAATATCGTAATTGATATTAGATTGAGATCTGATAGATTTGGCAATTTGTGCAGCATTATCAGCGAAGACCATACAAAATGCATTCTTGGCACAACACCCACGGACTAGGCATGGTACAAGATATCCCAGTGACTTTTGTTCGCTCAATACCCGCAGCTCGCATTCCTTCCAGGAATGTAGATTGACAGTGGCTGATTCTTCAGCCAAATGTTTAAATACCACATCGACACTATGGACTAGCTTCAACAAACAAGCAGGCATTAGCCGCAATGGTGTGTTCTAGGCTCTCATTGATCAGGTTGCTCACTAGTGTTACGTTAGAAATTGTTTTCACTTGTTCACTTTGAAGATTTTATTTCAGATAATGTGTAACTATCAATGTCAGATCACAGCTTGGGTCCTTATTTTAGGTATTAGTATGTTTAATATGCATGCATGTCCAAGTGTGAAATATTGCTTACAGTAACTTCATTGCAGCTGCTCAAGGTGGCACCGTTGCCCCTTCCTCTGAGAAAGTTGAGTTTCTGAAGCTTCAAAATGGCAGGTATATAGGTCCTTTGACAATCTAATTTGTTTACAGTGATATAGTCTCATTTTACTTTATAAATATAATATTAGAAAAATTAGGACTGAATGCTGCATTTTAAATACCATGTAAGTGTTACTGAGTTGCTCAGCTGTTTTGACAAAGGTCCTTTTGTGAGTGTTAATAGCTCAGGTGTTTTGACAGAAGTTCATTTTTTTTGTATTTTGTGCACAGTGGTATGGAATGGTCAGAGTGGACTTTATGACATTAATTAACCTAGCAACAGGGAGGGGCTGGGACTGCGAGTTCATATACTCGGTTCAATTTATAAGGCGTACTCTAACATGGCACGGACTCCTAAATTATACTTTGATCATTCTTTTATTTTATATTATATTGTCTATGATTATAAGGTTATGATTATTGTAGTACATTTTATTATAAATCTAATTGAGTCAAGTTTGTATTACAATAGTTAAAAATTGCTGGTCAAATTATTGGTCAAAGATTATAAAGTTTAACCATTGACTTATGCGAAATGTCTTATAAACTGCACTGGAGGGAGTAGATGCTGTTAATTTTGTGTGTTATTTTTTTTTCAAAGAAAGGGGCTATAACTATGTTTATAGAAGGTAATAATAAAATACCTTTGAGCAATAAATTATTGTTCTTCTGCAGAATCTTACAGTTTTACAGATATTAGCAATATGCTGTTAAGCCTTTTGCTGTTTGCCTGCATGGATCATTATATTAGTAGAAATCATATAGATGAAGATATGTGTTAGCATGTGCGATACATGTCATGCATGTTATCCTATGTTCTGATCCGCTCCTCTTTCGACATGAATTAATTACTTGACACTGGTGTTGGCAGGGGCAATCGGTGCTCTTAGTTGAAATTCTTATTTCTTCTCTGTTAACCTGATGTATTTCTGTCTTATGCAATTTTGTAAAACCTAACACCAAACACAATACCTTCTTCATTCCATGGACCATAGATAAGAACCATTTGATCTAATTTATGGGCCTTTGATCATCTTTTTGGAGTAATGCAATTATTGTAAACTATAATGTGAAATTTGGTAGAACAAAGTTGATGCCATTTAAAAATAGCTTTATTTATCTTTTTTTTTTAAATAATAGCTTTTAGAGACAGCTATGTCGGGACTGACTACCACATTTGTTAAAAGTGCTAATGAGTGAATCAGTTAAACACTTAAAAAGATGTTCTTAGTTTGTTTTAAGTACAGTTTATATATGAAATGCTTTTATCGAGGCTGTTTTTTGGCAGTGATATTCGGGGTGTTGCTGTTGCTGGGGTTGAAGGTGAGCCTGTCAACCTCACGGAACCGGTCACTGAAGCTATAGCTGCAGCTTTTGCTGCATGGCTGTTAAATAAGAAGAAAGCAGATGGTTTGAGACGTTTAAGAATCTCTGTTGGACATGATTCACGAATTTCTGCACATAAATTGCAGGTGGATCCTGTTTTTTTGTTCATTTAATTAATCTTATGAACCAAAATTACACATATTTTAATCCTTTATTATTGGGTACCAAAATCCTGTTTCAACTAGTGATAGTTCCATAGTTTGGCCTTCTCCCACAGGATTATAACAAGCATCTATAACCATGTGACAAATATTTCAGTACTTGTATGTTTGTCGTGTTGCAGCTTTCTTCTCCTATTGATAATCAATGAAAGTCACTAGTATTTGTTTCTTTTTTTTTCCACAACAGCAGAGCCGAATTTCATTACTTGACAGCAACGAAATTACAGAAGTTGTTTTAACCGAAAACTAGCACCATGTCTAGCGAAAAGCCACATTGGCATGAACACACAGGGTTTATCCAACTGGCGCAAAACTCTAGTATTTGTTTCTTGGTGGCAAGTTCTTGTAAATATGAAAACTGGGCAGAATCCCTTCTTACATGAAGGCATGTGCATGCTTAAATTGAATTTATGGTTTGATGTTGGTGAAGTATAAGCGAATTAACCATTTTTTCCTCGTTAGCTTAGGCTTTTGTGTTTACCTAGTTGGTGCATGCAACTCAATATGGTATGAGGGCCAGAGTTCTCAAGTTTGACCTTGGCAGGCACAATTAAATAAAATAATTGAAGCAGGCTCCTATTTCAGCATCTGCCTAAGGAAACATGTATATGTCTTTTTGTTTGGTAGTGTGTGTGTGTGGGGGGGGGGGGGGGGGGTGGTGGGTTGGGGGGGTGGGGGTTGAAATATAAGTACACCTTTCGACTCAAATAGATACATTATGCCTCAAGGCAAGCGTCGTCTTCTTTGCAGTAATAGATGCATTATGCCTCAAGGCAAGAGTTGTCTTCTTTGCAATTTATTACAGGATTTGGCAGTGATCTGATTTAGATTCACCTTGTTAGTATGTTCTACTTTTAACTCTTTTTTTGCATTGTTTTTATAAATAATTAATTATAAATACATCTTTATGGTAAGAACGAAACAAAAAATATTCAGATCTGATAAGTTTACGATGTTTGAGCAGCACACGTGCCATTTGTTTTTTGTGTTATTAGCTACTAACAAGTTATTGTTGTCAGAATGCAGTTACTCATGGAATCACATCTGCTGGACATGATATCCTACAGTTTGGGTGAGTTGAACCTTTATTTTTGTTTACATACTTATGCAAGATCTTCTATGTTTATAGAGCCATTCAAATTTAGACACCCAGAAGCGTGTTCTTTGATTCCCTCTATCGAGTTGCATGCACCGACCAGTTCAACCCAAAAACTTAAGCTGATAGGGAAGATGGGAAATTCACTTTATATTCCAACACTCCCCCTCACGTGGAGGTTCCCTTAGACCTCATACATGGAATAGGAGAGGGCAACAATTATTTTATTTAATTGTGCCTACCAGGATTCGAACTCGAGGCCTCTAGCTTTGATACCATATTGAGTTATATGCACTGATCAGTTCAACCCAAAAGCTTAAGTTGATGGGAAAGATGGGAAATTCACTTTATATTCCAACACCCTCGTCATGTGGATTCTTTCCCTGATAAATTTCACACATCAATTCTTTGGAATCCACAATGAATAATTCTAGCCATATAAAATGGTTTCAATAGCTTCTCTGCTTTGATAGTTTCCTCATAACTTCGTTACCTAATAATCTAACAGCTCAAAACAAGAAGACAGATATTCAGTTCTGACAATGGATTATGCACATATGTAGATTGGCTTCAACACCTGCAATGTTCAACAGTACACTTACGGAAGATGAGAGAAGTCATTTACCTGTTGATGGAGCCATAATGATAACAGGTATTTTCTGTAGTTTGATGTGGACCATTTTAAAACAAATTTCTATGTACAAAATTGCAAGGCCTTTGCAAAGGCATACAAACTTGCTACTTGACACATGAGTTATGTCACTAACACTATTTTCTTCATCCATTGGAGTTTCGTTTATTTAGTTTGAGCATGGTTGATCATTGTTACTTTACTTTGTAACCTGATTACCTTGGATGGTCCAACACTTGTTTGATGTGCCAAACTTTTTTTTAATTGCGCCATGCAACTAAACAGGATTCATGACATCCATAATTGCCAGTACTTTAGTGGATGTTTCTGGGAGAACTTATATCTCTCCTTATGCGCAATGGTGGGACTAAAATATCTCTGATTTTCTATCTTGGTAACAAATGACTTCATCTGATTTCAGATTTAAGAAAATCAGCTCATTTAACTCTGGTGTATGTAGAAATGTAGAACCTGGTCAGACGTATCTTTTGACTTATTGCTACCTTCTTAAATCAAATGAGGTATCATTGTATCATAGAAAAAGTCCAATTTAGCCCACTCCTAATGAGTTCCAATTTCTGTCAGCTATTAGCGCTCACTCTGAACTCATTTCAGAGATGATTATTGTTTGCTAATCAATTCACTGCTGAACCTTGGTGCCGGTCTCTGCCAGACTGCTTGGATTGCTTCAACTTTGGTTTATGCTTGGATGTTTGATTTGGGTACCCTTCAGGATGCAGAAATCCAACTTAGCATATTCATGTATTACTTTGATATTGTTTGATTCCTATACTGGCTTCTTGTAGTTTTCCTATCTTAATCCTCAATTCTGCACCTGCTTGTTAGCTTTCCATTGTGATCCAAACATTCCTTATAAATGTTATTGGATGCCAGGAGAAGTTTTAGGTTCAAAAGGAAGATAAATAAATGCAACTTAATTGATGATCTTCATATGTAGTTTCATGATTATTGAGTATGACTATTCTATTCTTCTCTATAATCTTTATGATATTGTGATTATATGGAGTTACGGATGCATGGTATTATAAAATGCACATCTACTTGTGAAGTTTGTTGTTGTTGGAGTGTGATTGTCTTAGGCCCATGAGGTTAGGCCCATGTGGCCCATGTATGGTACCTATATAGCTACTCTTCTAGGGTTAGCCCAATATAATAGAATCACAATCTTCTACATGGTATCAGCCTAACCCTTCTTCCCTCCCTCCCTCCCTGCTGCCGGCACCAGGCAGGCAGGCCGCCGCCACCCATGGCCGGCCGGCCACCTCCTCCTCCTTCCCCACCTTCCTCTCTCCCATCTCCCTCCTCGGAGCCCTCCACCCAGCCGCCGCCGCCCCACTGGGCAGCCTCCCAGCCGCCGCCGCCCCACTGGGCGGCCTCCCAGCCGGCGCCCTCCACCCAGCCGCCGCCTCTTCCCTGCGCCTCTGCTCCCTTCTCCGATCCTCTCCCTCTCCCACCCTTCTTCCTTCCCTTCCCCCGCCCCACCCCTTTTCCTGCTGCCGCCGCCGGGTCTTCCTCTGCTGCAGCCGCCGCCGCCCTCCCTGGCCAGGGGGCCGCCCTCCCTAGCGCCGCCGGCCAGGGGGCCGCCCTTCCTGGAGCCTTTGGCCAGGGGGCCGAGCCGGCCAAGCCCCCTGCTGGGGCCGCCCAGCTGCCTGGCGCCCCTGCTGGGGCCGCCCAGCTGCCTGGCGCCCATCTCCCCTGGATGCCTGGCGCCGGCGCTGGCGCCCATCTCACCTGGATGCGGCCTGCAGCCCCCCTCCTCCCTGCTGGGGCCGCCCAGCTGCCTGGCGCCCATCTCCCCTGGATGCGGCCTGCAGCCCCCCTCCTCTCTGCTGCGGGCTGGGGTGCACCTGGAGGGTCTGCTCTGGCCCTCACAGTTGATGTTGCTCCAGCGGCAGCAGCCCACCCGGTCCATCCGGCCGATGCCGCCGACGCCGTCGACCCTGCCCTTCCTGGTGACGCCACCGCTGCAGCTGCTGCAGCCGATCTGCTGCTCACCGGGGGCGATGGCACGGCCTCCAACCCACTCCAGCCCATCTCCACCCTCGCCGCCGCCCTCGCTTCCGCTCGTGCCGCCGCCGCCGCCAGTCAGGAGCGCGTCCGTGCGGCTGCCCTTCTGTGGCAACGGGAGCGGGACGCCGCCGACACCACCATGGCCGCGAGCGCCGGGGCCGCGGGTGGGGGGGGGGTCCTGATTGGATCGCCGATTCGGGCGCCACTTTCCACACCACGCCCGATGCGAGTCTACTTTCTTCTCTTCGTCCTCCACGCCCTTCCTGTCCCTCATCCATCATGGTCGCCAATGGCACTTGCATTCCTGTCTCCTCCATGGGCACTGCCAGTCCCCACGGCTCCTTTCATATCTCTGATATTCTTGTGGCTCCCGGTATGGTTCACAACCTTCTCTCTATTCACCGGTTCACAACGGACAACTCTTGTTCGGTTGAGTTTGACCCCTCTGGTCTCACCGTGCGGGATTTGGCCTCCCGGTGTCCTTTGCTCCGATGTAACAGCACTGGGCCTCTCTATACCCTTCGGTTTTCGGCGTCTGTTTCACCTCCTTCGCCTTCCTCAGCCGCTTTCGCCGCCACTCCTTCCACCACCACTTGGCACCGTCGCCTCGGCCATCCTGGCCGGGATGCCCTGACACAGCTCAGTCGTAGTTCCGACATTCGGTGCTCTCGGGCTCACGATGATCACTTGTGTCATGCATGCCAGCTCGGCCGTCATGTTCGCCTTCCCTTTCAGTCCTCTTCCTCACATACCACTCGTGTCTTTGATCTTATTCATTGCGACTTGTGGACTTCTCCTGTTCTCAGCATGTCTGGCTATAAGTACTATTTGGTGGTGGTCGATGATTTCTCCCATTATTCCTGGATCTTTCCCCTGCGTGCCAAGTCCGAGGCGTTCCCCACTCTCAGCCACTTCTTTGCTTGGGTATCCACTCAGTTCGGCCTTACCATCAAGGCTGTCCAGTGCGACAATGGCCGTGAGTTCGATAACTCAACCTCACGTGCTTTCTTCCTTTCGCATGGTGTCCAGCTCCGCATGTCTTGCTCGTATACCTCATCTCAGAACGGCAAGGCCGAGCGCATGATCCGCACAACCAATGACATCATGCGCACCCTTCTGCTCCAGGCGTCTCTACCCGCTCGCTTCTGGGCTGAGTGTCTGCACACCTCCACCTATCTCCTTAACCGACTCCCTTCTACTGCCTGCCCAGCTCCTACGCCTCACCACGCTCTTTTCGGTACCCCTCCTCGGTACGACCACCTTCGAGTCTTCGGGTGTGCGTGTTACCCTAACACCGCCTCCACCGCTCCCCATAAGCTGGCTCCCCGGTCGACCCTATGTGTCTTTCTCGGATACTCTCCAGATCACAAGGGTTACCGATGCTTTGACCTTGCCTCTCGCCGTGTCCTCATCTCTCGCCATGTCGTGTTTGATGAGTCGGCATCCCCTTACTCTACCACCTCTCCACCCTCACCTCCCGCTGACCCTGCGGAGGCCTCCTTTCCCACTGACCCGGCGATTCCGCCACCCTTCTCCTTCTACCCTGCAGGTACTACTCCGGCGCACTCTCCTGGTGGTCCCGCCTCGTCCCTGCCGGACTCACACCAGGACCCTCCGGTGCCTGACATGGTCGAGGCAGCCCCGGAGCTTCCGCCCTCGCTCCCTGTGGCTTCGCTGCCTCCCGTTGTGCCTAATGCTGCCGTTCCGATCGCGGAACCGACCACACCGACCCCACCTCCCGAGCGCTTCGGCCTCGTCTACCAGCGCGGCGGGAGCCGCGTCCGCCATCACCCCCTCCCGGACGCTTCGGCATCGT